>OU565275.1:4062500-14062500 GCA_913789895.3 Seladonia tumulorum
CGAGCGTGCACCACCGACGGCCGACCAACACCGCGCGCGCGCTCCGTTCCTCAAACGGCCAGGTGTGTGCGTGCCTCTCCTCTCTTGTCTGTTGCTTGCTTACCTGGTTGGCTGATCGCTCGTCGCCTGGTTCGGCTCGATTTAAATTTTCCGATATGCCTCGGCCGTCGCCGCGGCGTGTTTGCGTGCGCTCCGCTGTCTCTTCTCACGGCAGAGAACGCCGTACGTGTGCCCGTTCGTGAGTTCGTGTCCTTTTGTCAGAGAGGAATGAGAGTGCTCACGCCCGGGGTTTTAGTGTCCCCACTTTTTCTGCATCATCTTTTAGCCTGGAAAAGAACCTGCATCATCTTTTAGCCCGGAACAGAACCTGCATCATCCTTTAACACCGCCTTCGATACCAGATCCGAGGTTCTCGCCGGCGCGTCCCATTTGAAATACAATGTTGTACGGAGGTGTTGACAGCGAAACTCGAGAACCATCGCGTCGCGGCCACAACATTGTCGGCTATATCGGTGTGAGACTAGAAGACCACTACTAATCCAATTACAAAACTTCTTTATTTTTCATTATGTTTTTATGAAACTTTTACCAACATATTCGTGGCATTTTTCTGATTAAAATGATACCAAATATGATATAATTCCGATGACACTTGCTTGTGTAACGAGCGATGAAAGTTTCGAACGCAGAGAAGGACAGCGTATGGGGAAGAAAGAACCGCAGAGAGTCGTGGCCGCCGGCAGAGATCGAAGCTAGCGTGAGCGCAGGCCTTTAAATGAAAAATTTAACTTCTTTATTATTAATTATTTTTTTATGAGACTTTCACCAATATATTTGTGGCATTATTCTGATTAAAATGGTACCAAACGCGATATAATTCGGATCACATTTACACTAATTTTCCGTTAATGTAATTGTTATGTAATCCTCATCCTCATCCTCATCCTCATCCTCATCCTCATCCTCATCCTCATCCTCATCCTCATCCTCTTCCTCATCCTGATCATCCTCATCCTCATCCTGGTCATCCTCATCCTCATCCTGATCATCCTCATCCTCATCCTCATCTAATTATTTACCAAAAAAGTAACATTAATGATGATATATTTAAATATTAGCAAAAATTCATAATAATGTTTTTAATATGAATTCCTCCGAATGAGTGTGAATTTATGCTTCTTGATGCTCGCTATACATACATGTACATTATACAAGTATATGTATGCACATGATTTACTTGAATATAACCTTTCTCACGTAGAAATGTTTCCTTCGATGCAGTCGCGTTACAGGCATAACGAAATTAAAAGAACACAACATTCCTTTGTTTCATTCATCATTTATAGAATCTCCGACATGAGATTTAAATTTCTATCAGCAACAGCGCCGTTCTACAATATTGGTTCCACAATACTGCTTCTGGCCGATACGGTAGGATGTGACACGGAATGGTAAGGGGGCTCTAGAGCCCCCCGAGCGTGAGACAGAAAAATACATTGGGTGATTGGTCTATCCTATACCTCGTCGGTGGTATAGGATAGACCAATCACCCAATGTATTTTTCTGTCTCACGCTCGGGGGGCTCTAGAGCCCCCTTACCATTCCGTGTCACATCCTACCGTAACGGCCAGAAGCAGTATTGTGGAACCAATATTGTAGAACGGCGCTGTTGCTGATAGAAATTTAAATCTCATGTCGGAGATTCTATAAATGATGAATGAAACAAAGGAACGTTGTGTTCTTTTAATTTCGTATCTACATTTATTAATATTGTATTGATAAAGATAATTGCAGATATATAACGTAATGACATCAAATAAAAGAGTATAATTTGAACATGTAGTCATAACATCAGATACATAACTCGTCAATAAGATTTGATCATTCTTGTAGATCTAGTTCCAGCATTTATCGTTCTACAGCGTAGAGGGCGTAAGAAAACCATTTGTTTGCATGTGAGACAAGAAGCCCCATATGGTGATTGGTCTATCCTATCCCTCGTCTGTGTAGGCACAGACGAGGAATAGGACCACCTCGTCGGTGGCCGCAGATCCCTGCAGACGCTCAAAATCTAAACCACGTGGTACCACCACAGACAAGACACATTATATTAACAAACCAATCATGCAATGTATTTTTCTATCACAAGTTTGTGGACCTATAGACTTGAAATCAGTACAGGCGTTGCATCTTATGAGCTTTTCTAATTATGTCTATTTGTCGTTCATTACAAAATTAGTTTATTATAATTTTTACATTTAAAATATTTTAATAATAAATTTCAAATATCTTTACAAGTTACGCTTGTAATACTGGTCTTTCATGTTTACCTTCCAAGCGATCGTTAACTGCAGCATATCCAGTACCACCCTGAAAAGTAGTATTGTTAATTAATACTCTTATTATTTCTGCTACTGTTAAATAAATTCTTCAACGATTACCCTTTGAAGCGGTATAATATCAGCTTCAGATAATTTTGTACTATCTAAAGGATTTATCCAGTCTTTTTTTAGAATTTTTTCTACACATTCCATTGTTATTACGTCACCACTGAAAAGAAAATACTTAATTATATTCAAATAGTTATTATAAAAGAGGGAGTGAACAATGAGGAAGATGATAAGAAAAAATAAAGAAAAAAAAATTTGTAAGAGGACCAGGATCCCTTTGTAATTCGTAAGGGAACAAGTCAATATATATACATAGTAATTATAAAAAATCATATATAATTATATGTGGAATCATACGTTGTTCTTATAACTGCACAGGGGACACTATTACTCAAAATGTCATGAGTAATAGGACACATGTATCGTGCCTGCTTGACAATAAGAGACTTTTTATCATCTGGGTCTTTCACTTCTGTGAATTTTACTGAAATGAGATCTTTTATTTTCAATGGCCTTCCACTTATAGGACAATAAATTGTTTTGTCTGGTTTTTGTAGTATTGTTTCTTTAGCTTCTGGTGTTTTAGAAGGAATCCAAAAGCTAGGCAATATTTTATCCTTGCCATTGCACATGTTAGAAACCGATGAGCCTGATTCATCCACGCTACTATGACTCCTGGAAACAATATTTTTCTCTCCCTTTAAAAAATTCTGTAACTTTTGTAGTTCTTCATTAGCAGTTTTTTCATGAGTTTGTTCCTGGAAATCAAGTATATTCAATTATTTTAGTTAAAGCTCCTAGATGCACATACTTTCTATTTGATTCAACTCATTTCGTATTTCTGTGACTATTTGTATTATCTATGACTATTTATATTAACCTCTTGTTGCTGTTTTTGTTTTTCATATTCTTTCAATTTTCTCGTGTATTCTTTCTTTTTGGTCAAAACGTATTCCAAAATTGCCTCCTTATCGAACAAATAACCATCTTTCCTAGGAATAAAAAAACAGTAATGCGAGGCAAGAAAATATGTAAGAATTAAACCAGAAATACGAACGTTATAACAGGGTTTCTACAGGGCTGTAACGTAAGGCAACAACAGTCGAAATCTTTTACAGAATCCTTGCCTACTCTCTGAGTATTTGTACCATAACCAGATGCTGCTGCATCTTTCTTTTTCTCGTGATAAGTGTAAACTGCACCAGCCGTACAATTCCTCGCGTGTCGTGTCATTTTGTTTACTAATATAGGATTTTCTAACCTATAAACGCAGAGCATTCGAATGATGAGTTTAACCATAAAGTAGAAAATCAAAGGGTGGAACTTCTGTCGGAAGCTTTGAGGCGAAAAATTGAGGGACCTTGAACTATTTTCAGACAGTGTTGTCGCTTCTTTAAATTGATATTTCTATCTGTTTCTTTAGATTATTAAACAAAAAAAGGAGAGACTGTATGCAAATAATTGGAGACGTTGGGAATATTTAAAATATTGTAGAAAACCGTATTTAAAAATTAGTCATGGAACATAATATATTCATGGAACACTAGTTCCGTACACATGCGCTTTGAAGATTAGGTTGCAAAAATGCGGGAAAAGCACTGCTCTATATCAGTGGGGAAAATACTAAATATAAAACAAAGGCGAAATAAAAAGATTTACGATTGCAGCTTCATTTCTAAATTATACACATGCGATCTAACAATTAGTTTATATTTCCCGTTTTCATACAAATTTTATTCAATTTCTTTACATTTATGAGTGTATGCATGTTTATAAATCATGTAACTTTATTTATGCACACTATTCATAAGACCTGTATTTACAGTATTGATATAAAAAATTATTTCTTTTTGTCATCGTCATCACTATCAGAGCTATTGCCTTTTTTATGCTTTTTATGTTTTTTATGCTTTGACTTTTTCTTCTTCTTTTTATGTTTGTGTTTCCTTTTCTCTTCGCTGGAATCCTCTGTTTCAGATTCGCTGTCACTTGACTCAGATCTATCGTGTTTCCTGGATTTTTTCTTACTCTTCTTCTCTTTGTGTTTTTTATTCTTGGCCTCCTTATGCTTTTTATTCAATTCCTTCTCTCTTAGCTCGGTCAAAGGAGTTACATAATTTTCATCGCTATCAGAACTTGTACTACTGACGTCTAGTACGATTTCTTTATTAGGATCAACTTTAATGAAGTTACGACACTGATATGTAAGATGTCCAGCATATCCACATTTTTTACATGCTGGACGAATATGATCTTTGTTTTGTGGAATTAGTCTGGAAAGGAATTCTGGGTCCATACCTAAAATGAAATACAATATAAATTAGTACTATTATTGAAGTAAAAAATTACATTTGTGGTGGTAAAGAATTAACAGAAATATGAAAAATAAATAACGGACAAAAGGGAAAAGAATATACAGTTACATTTCAATAAATAGTTCTGAGACCATAAATGAAAACAAAAAAATTTTGAAATTAAATGTAGTAATCCTCTTGTCAAATTTGTGAAAAACGAGATAAGACGTTAATAACGGTAGATAAAATGTAAATAAAATTAATTACGTATTTAATGTATAAATATAAACAATGTGAACCTCTAGTTAATGGTAACGATTGTTGTACGACATTTTCATTCTTCAGGCACTGATCGCGAAATGTATTAATAACTTCGCTAAAACTGGTACGAACTTAAGTATAGATTAGTAAAGTATGCGTAATTATGTACAATCTTTTAACTTGAATTACTCTTAGTTTTCCCACATGAATTTTACGCATACAGGTATTTACTGTACGTATAACAGAAATTTAGTTTGTACATAGGTGGCGCTGGAAAAAAATTAATTCCGACACGATTCGTATTGCCAGGTATTGCAGATACGTAAGAAAGAATAATTTATTATTATTTACTCTATGAAGTTGAAAATGAATACACAACTGTAAATATAAAAGATAAAAGTGTTTTATTCCTTTTATTCAATATAAATTTCATATTGCTGTATATAGACAAATCGATGTAAATGTTTTGTGTTTTCTGTTTTATGTTCGAAGTGTTTACCAAAGTATCGTATCTTCGTCTATATATATATGTACATACAGTTTAATTTTTAATAATATAATTTTACGTTGTTATAATTAATTTTAGTATACAATTTCTTATTTTGTAAATAGTAGAAAACTTATTCGTGGAGTCTAAAACCGTCTAAATAGTAATAATTAAAAATAGTTATAAAAAGACTGTTTTGTACTTTGACCCCTTTTTTTAATCTCAAACTTATCAACAGAATAAAGCATAAGGTACATTTGCTATAGGATAGGCACTTATTATATTATTAATTTATAAATTCTAAGATTTTAACATAATTTTGAAATTTCTTTAGCATTTTTGTTCATTTATCTAACTTTTTTAGCAACGTTATGACTAGAAAAGTTGTGTGTGTTCATTACAAAATACAGGAGCTACATAAACATTTGTTTTTCTTTTAATAATGTTATTGAGTTGAAGACAATATAACAGTACTTTTAAATACTTTAAATGTTTTTACTGTTTTATATTTGATCTATCCAGTTTTGTCATAAATGCATAAAATTTGTAGTCTAATTAAGACTTACAAGTAACTATTGCTGCTTATGTTATAAGAATCTTTAATTATTTTTTCCTTTCAGAATATTTTAAAAAATGAACCGATTTGTGTTCCTTCTACTCTTTGCTAGTCTTTTAAATATTACTCTGGCATGGAGGACATTTATGAGAGGTCGAAGCAAACATGGTAATTTAGGTGCTCCAGATACGCCAGAGGAACATAATCTAGCAGAGGAGTTGTGGTTTACACAATATTTAGATCACTTTGATCCAACCAATGCAAAAACATGGCAACAGGTAATATAAGAAAGTATTTGTAAGGTCTGATTTTGTCATTAAATTAAATCATTTAATTAATCATTACAGAGATACTTCGTAAATTCTACCATTTACAAAAAAGGAGGTCCAGTGTTTTTATTGATTGGAGGTGAAGGTAAAGCATCTGCTAAATGGATGAAAGAAGGTGAATGGATTGACTATGCTGAGAGATTTCAGGCTCTTTGCTTTCAAGTGGAACATCGTTATTATGGGAAAAGCCATCCAACACCGTAAATAACAATAATTGTTACTTATTATGTCTAAATACTTAGGTAGTTACATTTAATGTGTTCGATGTTTACAGAAATTTGAGTGTGAAAAATTTGGTCTACCTTTCATCGGAACAGGCACTTGCAGATTTAGCTTACTTTATAAAAAGCATGAATGCGAACTATTCATTAGGAAAAGACACTAAGTGGATAGTGTTTGGAGGATCTTATGCTGGATCTTTGGCTGCTTGGATGCGTGCTAAATATCCTCACTTAGTGTATGGTGCAGTTTCTGCGAGTGGACCACTATTAGCTAAAATAGATTTTCAAGGTAAACGTGTGAAAGCTATTAGTTCACTGAAAAAAGTTTTGCATTAATTATTAATGTTTACAGAGTACTATATTGTTGTTGAAAATGCACTGGCAAACTACTCTCAAGCTTGTGTAGATTCAATAGTGGAAGCGAATAAACAATTTTATATAATGTTACGTCACCGTATTGGTCAGAGAGGAATAACTCAAAAATTCTCGTAAGTTGAAACTAAATTATATTTGTTACCGATTTTCGGATATGCCGTTAAAGTCTCCTTTATTTACAGTTTATGCGATCCTCTTGACAATGGACACACAACACGCAAAGATATATCGAATTTATATGAAACAATAGCAAGCAATTTTGCTGGTATCGTACAGTATAATAAGGACAATCGTAATAATTCAGCAATGGCGAATTTGACTATCGACAGTGCATGTGATATTTTAACAAACAATTCATTGGGTATTGCTATTGATAGACTCGCAACTTTAAGCAATAAAATATTGAATGCGTCAAAGGAGAAATGTTTAGACTATATGTATAATAATATGATTCACGAACTTCGAAATTCTACTTGGGCTAGCGAACAGGCAGAAGGAGGTAACTAACTTCGGCAATAAATTTACTATGTTCTAGAATATTAAAATTTTTTTCTTATTTTAATTACATTCTTTCAGGACGTCAATGGATGTATCAGACATGCACAGAGTTTGGATTCTTCCAAAGTTCTACAGCACAATCGAATTTATTCAGTGACACTTTTCCAGTAGATTTCTTTATACAACAGTGTATTGATGTTTTCGGGCCCAGGTTTGGTCATGTACAATATTATCAATACTTTTAATTATTATACAAACTAATTTTATTTTAAATTTACTTTCTGATAGATACAACATTCATTTGTTAAAGTCGGCAGTAGATCGGACAAATACTTTATACGGAGCACTAGATTTGAAAGTGACAAATGTAGTGTTTGTACAAGGAACAATAGATCCTTGGCATACATTGGGAATTACAAACTCAGTGGATCCGCATGCACCTGCCATTCTCATCGATGGTACACGATCATTAAATATTTTACATATGTAATTATATAAATTATTCAATTATTGAACTATTTACTCTTAAAATTTACAGGTACTGCTCATTGTGCAAACATGTATCCTCCATCCAAAAATGATTCACCTGGTTTAAAGAACGCCAGAGTTAAGATTGCAGATCTGATTGACCAGTGGATTGGGTAATTAAATACACTTTAAGTTTTTAATGTGATATACATGAGACTGCTTAACGATATATCGATATTTTTTTCTTAGTTCTTAATGAAATAGTAATTAAGTTTATTTCAAGAATTTTGTTTAAAAAAGTCACGTTTTTATTTCTCTTTATATAGCTTAAATATCATTGTTAACAATTAGGCTACATAAATATTTGTTCGATCGTATTTTGTGCATTTTCGAGGCTAAAACTGACATTAGATGTTTACTAGCGTTAGTCATCCTGTGCTATGTTAAATGACAAGAACGTAAGTGTAAATATATTAAACAAGTTTGCCCATAATGGCACTATTACAATTTTTTGTGAATTATAAAGATATTAAATACATGTACAAACTTATTCCGAGAATATCTTACTTCAGTCAATGAATAAGAAGATATCATTCATTCCCTAATGATAGTTTCAACAATATTGGACTGGATAAGATAGAACATATCAATATCTATATATATATAAATAAATCAGTATCGTCAACTTTGATACAAATCATTTTTTATATTATTAAATGAGCACCACAGCTACATAGATTTTGTTCTAAAATGGACAACATCGACCTTTCCTTAATGACACTTCCCTTAAATATCTTGTGTTGCTATAAGAAATTATTTCAACTTCTTTAAGGTGAGGCCAAGGTGTCCATAATCAGAGTTTTCTTCATCTCAAGTTCGAAATTTGTCGGAACACCGTACTATTTGATATGTTGTTGTAACAAAGAATCTCTATAAATATCTCTTAGAAATCGTTTGATCGGTAATTAGTAATTATCTTCATTTTTTGGCATGTCCTTTGATCAACTAGTGATCCTCCAACATTCGCGAACATCTCTCCTCCTCTCACTTATACTACTGCATATACTGTATTTACATTAGATAACAATGTAGTTGTAAATAATTTACTGTATAACAGAACAATAAATGTAGGACGATTTTGTTCTATATCTTGTCCATAAATCGCGTTGAAAGTTTCCTCTACGCAATATTTCATCATTCACCACGTTTCTATGAATTTAATTATCGAATTCATTCGCATATTGCTTCTGGCAAAAAAGTTTTAATCAAGCACAGCAATATAGAACTACTCTAAATATATCGATACCTTAGATACGCATACATTGCACAAAGTAAATAATACAATAACAAAAATTTTCATTTGTTAAAGAAATTTGAGCAAAAGGACAAAATGTTGCATATAAAAATCTCTTCTGTTGATGGGAATTACTTGGATCAAGTTATCTACCAAGATAAAAAAAAATGTTACATATATCCGAGTACTAAAGTGGCTTCTCGCTATTTTATTATCTACTTCATACAAATTAATACTACCAATTGATTTCGAGTCACTGCTCGATTAAAAGTTCCTCGCCAGGGATAGTAAATTAATGTAAAATCTTTCACAGGTAAAACCAACCGTGATTCGCTAGAGTATTGATTCACCGAATTTTTAACGAGGATTCTATCTAATCAAATCTGGTGTTCAGTATCTGTGATGAGATTGGGACTGTCTCCACTCGGGTGTCGAGTTACCATGATGATGGTGATGGTGATGATGATGACGTTTCTTGTCGGAAATACTCGCGTGTTTGCTGGACGGGTACGTGGCCACGTCGCTGACCACTAATTCGGAGCCGTCTCTCTCGGTGTTGTTGCTGTTGCCACGATAGTTCTCTCGGTAGCCTGGTTCATCCAGGGTTTCCTTGCGACGAAGCGGAGGATGACCAGCTTTCTGGCCAGCAGTTTCATGCAAATTCTCCCAAGCCTGTCGGTAGTATCGATTCAGGCCACCTCGACTTTCGGAAGAACTGCTACCGAAACTGGCCACGGTATTGCAATCAGGGGATGCACGGTGCCTGTAGTGTTTGCTGCTTCCGCCACGATTTCTGTGTGAGACAGAGAAAATTAAGTAGTACATTGTCCTCGAATTAATAACGCGTCCAGTCTACCGTGTTGATTAATCAGTCTTCTAAAGGAAACAAGCAGTATACATTTCACTGTGTAATCGATTCGGTTCTTCATTGCTTAAACATTTTTTCCAACTCTGTTGAAATAATAGATTCTTAATAAGTACAACAATGTATACAGTCACTGCTTCAATGATAGAACTTGTTTGTTTTTAATTATTTCTTTGTTGACACGATTGACATTTTTTTGATTAAAAACGACTCCGAGCACGACACAATTTGGAACTAGAAAACCAAATTGATTAAGTGAATTGTAAAATTAAGCAGCTTATCGCATATATTACAATCCATCACCAAGCAGAAGATATGAGGAGCAGAACAAATATGAACACAGAAATATGGTTAATCCCTTGCGATATATATTTTCTATATAGCATATATTTCTATGGTCAAACTCGTATAAGTAGATTAATATATTTGCTGAAATTATCTAAATAAATGCAGTCATCAATCTACACAATCATTGTACGGATAATTTGAAAGGAAATTGGAAAGATTAATTTAGAATAGTTCAGTAGACACCTATTAATATCGTAGCATTCTTCATTAGAAATTTCTAATAATATAGTAAGAATACAAAACATAGTTATTGGTACTATGTGCGTGGTGATTCAAGTAAAACCAATTCTATTCTTCTTTTACATCTACTAATTAGTTAAACTACAGCTGCCCTTGGTCCTGTTTCTAGCAACTTTTATTAGGGTGTATTAATTTGTAGTACAAGTGAGCAGGAAGTGATCTTTCATTTACAAGTAGAATCTCCATTCTCTTCGACAGTTTTTTTTTGTCTATTCAAGTATTATTTATCAAAACCGCGAATATAATATTATTTACTAATAAGAAGCTTATTTCTCTTCTATTGTAATTTCCACTTCCTCGTTCAAGAAATCCGAAAATCTGCAGTCTAATAATAAGATTCCAATCATAGATGAAATGAATTAAACCTCCAGGGACGATGCTTGAATCTCGTACGATCAGCGTTATGCAGTGTTCAAGCTATTCTCATAATACGTCGATCAATTAGACATTAGAGTTCATCTTTCTTACATCTGTCTTCAAGTTCTAGAAATTAGTTAATAACAGATGAAAATGTATCGTACCTGGACACTCTTTAGAGTTGGTACACATAATCCCTGAAGGGTTAAACACCTTCCTGACTACAACAAGAAACGCATCGCGACTATCGCAAACAGGGAACAGCTGGTGACAATTAGTAGACTCGATTATTCTCAGCATCGAAATTCATTGAAAGTCCGTCGCTTCCCAAAACCATCATCTACCAAGGGACTTTCCTATCCAGAGAAGCTTTGGGTACTTCGAGGAGAAGTGCATGGGTTCCTGTGCGTTGTAGAAGCCTCTATCGGTGAACGGTGGTGAACGAGCTATCGCTATCAGTGCTCATTATTAAACCTTGCTCGTTTACCTTGACTAGAGGGTGGCGCATTGGGCGGTTGTAGTGGTACGTGGTGATTGTTGATGTAGTGGTGGGCGGTGGTTGCGTGGAGGGTGGAGGGCGATGGTGGTTGGCTGTATATGTATATATATATATATATATGGAGAAAGAGGGGTTGTTGAAGATATTATAGGGATGGGTTGGAGAAGTATCCAGCGCGATGGGCCGCCGAGAGACCGAAGGAATAGGGATGATCGGTGCCGCGGCGTGCCGTCAAATCGCGGCGCCCCAGGTGCTGGTCGGGGAAGGGCAGCGCCAGTAGCGTATACCAACGCGAGGGCATCCCAGTATCACCTCTTCCAAGGCCACCACTACCGCCACCCCTCAACGCACCAACCCCACCAAGCCCCCTGCGGCGCCTTCCTCTGACGCTGCCACTGCCGCTAGCCACCGCAACGCAAACGGGCTCAGTGTTAATTGTTATCCTTGATCGATCAACTTCCCTTCCCCTTCCTTTCTTCTCCTTTCTTTTCCATCTAACAGGCCCATTCGAAAGTAACACTCTCGATAGCGTATCGACACTGTGTCGAGAGTCACTCTCAAGTGGCTCGAGAGCGCCGAGAGTGATACACTTCTCGCGACAATTACTATCGAGAACAACTCGCGAGAGTTTTACTCCCAAATGAACACCTAGCTTAACTATTTGGATCTGGGGTGATCTCGCTGATTTCAATCACTTTGAAGTATGTTGTCTAGAGGTACTCTTGAGCGGACCAGAAGCTTGATACGGGACTAGTTGTCTCCTCGAGACAATATGCTAATCTAGTGACAACACTTTTTTGTTGTTAATTGCTTCTTGGCGGAGATTTTATCATCATATTTAGGACATTTTTCTTATTGAAACGACTCCGATCATGATACGATTCGGAGTAGATAGGGTGGGGCGGAAATCGTAGTGCAACCGGGCAGGGAGTGATTCTACATACAAAAAAAAATAGAAAAAACTTGGTATAATATTTCTTCATTCGAACATTCGTAATGATGTTATTGATCTTTCCATTGGTCCTAATGCAGTGCATTTAATTAATTCGGCAGAAACTACACGTTCCACTTTCTGCTACCCACCGTCGTATACTAAACTCAAACGTAGTCCAAACCAATACAAACGTACCAGAAATATTGAAAATACTATACATGTATATTGTCCAATATATTTTGGTGAATATTTCAGAAACCAAAGGTGAGTGATGGCAACACGTATGAGAAAAACTTATTCAAAACGATGTCCTAGACAACATAGTTCAAGGTTATTGAAATCAGTTGGGGTACCCCTGTTCCAAATAATCGCGCTTTTCCTTTTCTTTCGCTTCCTTTCTTGCTTACTTATTTTCATACTTAACGATTTCATTGTTGAATTCTTTTACACAACTTGAACTCAAGTCTACATTAGGCCTTCTTCTCAGAGTGAAAAGTCACCTAGTTTTTTGTTTCTATAGGCACTGTGAACCGTTTGATTGATTTGCAAAGCATACGAAAATTCTAACTGAAGTACGCGCTCGTAACGTACTCGACCCAGGATTCAATTTTACTTGAAAATATCCTTAACATTTCTCAAAGTTTTTGTACAAATCTTTTCTACCTGGATTCGAGTTTATCTAAAAGATTATGTTTGAAAGTATCTAGTTTAAATTCGCAGAGAATCAATTAAAATTAGAATGCGGGGATGCAACAATGAAAAGGTTAATGCGAATCCTATACGTATCGTGATTTCACTTGCCTAGCATATAATGTACATTAAGGAATACCAATTGTCGTTGAGCATATTATATTATTTGTCTTATTTTTAAAATTCATTTCAGACATTCGTTTCTCTTAAAGTAGGACAAAATTTGATCGCGCACTCCAAAAAACTAATAGCATGACACTATCTACTAGTTAGAGTACGAAATAATAATCCTCCGAGATTTTAAATTTTGTACACGCTTTTCTCCGGAAGAACTAACATCGCGAGAACTTTGTTACATTACTTACAACACTTCGGATGTAATAAATTACAATATTTCATGAGAAGGTGACATGAAAACAGTAAGAAGGCAGACAAAGGTGTAGAGAACAGTTTAAACAAATGTAGAGCAAGCAATACAGTATACACACGTAGAATCGAAGGTAAAATATATTCTGAATATGTATATAAAAGCTAGTTATGTATCGTTCGTCCAAGAAATAATGCCTGTTAGGATGATTCATGATGCTACAGTCTTCAAAAAGAATACGAAACAACCAAAAATCTAGTAATGCAAAATATTTTGCAACGCTCTGAAAATTTGAGATGAATATATAATGAAACCTCCACCTATATTACGTTCGAAATATTCACAAAAATGTCAGTGATAGCGATAAATATAGAAAACCAGTCTTTCAAGAAGATGTTACTGCTCGAAACGATTAGGAGATCATCTTCTCTCGATGACTGTAACCCCTCTAAAAGAAAGTTCACTTCACATCTTCTATACAATATTTATACAACAGTAAATTAATTAAATGAAATGTGAAAACTTTGACTTTATAACGTATGTTACAGAGAAATAAAAAAATTGACAACTATATATAAAGCATTTATCATATGCTACATTTTATGTACTTCATTGTATCTAGAATTAACATTTTAATCAGTGCGTACATGTAAAACGTAGGTCCATGCAAACCTATCTGAAACATTCAGATCTCTAATGATTTTGAGCAGCATCTAATCTAAAACATATCATGCAGAATATTTCTTTGGCAATGTGCAACAGGCGTTACTTTTGGAACAACCTCAGCAACGTGATCACAGAAACTAGCAAGGGAGGTACACTAATGACAGAAGTAAACGAAGCTTCAATTAATGGTTGGAAACATGTCTTCTAATCTATATTTACATTACAATCGAGTATTTTCTACAAATCTATTCCGAATTGTCTATTCTGAAATTAGACACTAGCTCGACAAAAATAATCTACATCTACTAACTCGTTAAGAGCAAACGAAACAACAGTTCCACAAAGTCTATTAAAACAATGTGCAAAACAGGAACCAACAATAAAACGGAAAAGCCTGTATAAACACGTAACAATATTTAAATATTACTTGAATCTTCGTTTCTACGTGTCAGTCTATTTTCAATCTGTGACTCATTTAACTCACAATTTGAATCACACATTGTCTACTCATGTACTTCCCTTGCGAGACAGAGGCGATAAACAAAAACTCCGATTCACTTGAATGATCTGCACACAGAATTACCTGCGAATGAGTATCACAACCGTGGTAATCACTGCGGCGAGGAACACGAAGCCTCCAAAAATTCCAAGGGCTATCACAGCACCCAGGTTCAGCTTGGCCTGATGGGTGTTAGGTGGATCGGTGTTGTTAACTTTGTAAGGTCCCGATGGTTCCGGAACACCTGTCCCTATTCCGACTTGCGCGTTGTCTACGCCACTACCAGAGATCTCGTTGTCCTGTGGATGATCGCCACTTTCGTTGCTGACAACGGCTGGAGGCGAAGCTGCTGGCCTTTGCAGACTGACAGTCGGTTTCCTCGGAACAGTTTCTCTGACAGATGCTGGCAATTCGCCTGTGGTGGCTACTTTTCGAGATGGAACGACGGTGGTCGTACTGGTAGTTGTGGTAGAACGCACTTTAGGCGGCAGGAACGGCGGTCGTGTCCTTGCTGTTGTTGGTCGCACTGTTATCCTTGGAGGAGCTGTCACTGTTGTTCGAGGTTCCTCTGTAACGCAGAGATTCAGTTTGTGAAACACTATAGTTGTACAAGGATGGACCATTTAGCGTGACCACGTCACTTTTGTTATCAATGGATCAAAATTGTCGGCAATTATTTATTTTACAGGAGACAGATTCAAGGACCTGAATGTTGATGTATATTGTCAAGGACATTTTCTTCGTCATAAAAATTGAGGAATCATGACACTTTAAGTCAGGCCTGTCCAACAAGGTGGGAAGTGACATTTCCCTACTATTTGACACAACGAAGAACAGGCCTGGTTTAGGTAAAATTATTACAAATACAAGGATGGACCATTTAGCGTGACCACATCACTTTTGTTATCAATGGATCAAAATTGTTGGCAATTATTTATTTTACAGGAGACAGATTCAAGGACCTGGATCTTGATGTATATTGTCAAGGACATTTTCTTCGTCATAAAAATTGAGGAATCATGACGGTTTAGGTCAGGCCTGTCCAACAAAGGGGGAAGTGACATTTCCCTACTATTTTGACCAAACGAAGAACAGGCCTGGTTTAGGTAAAATTATTACAAATACAAGGATGGACCATTTAGCGTGACCACCTCACTTTTGTTATCAATGGATCAAAATTGTCGGCAATTATTTATTTTACAGGAGACAGATTCAAGGACCTGGATCTTGATGTATATTGTCAAGGACATTTTTTTCGTCATAAAAATTGAGGAATCATGACGGTTTAAGTCAGGCCTGTCCAACAAGGTGGGAAGTGACATTTCCCTAGTATTTTGACACAACAAAGAACATGCCTGGTTTAGGTAAAATTATTACAAATACAAGTATGGACCATTTAGCGTGACCACCTCACTTTTGTTATCAATGGATCAAAATTGTCGGCAATTATTTATTTTACGGGAGACAGATTCAAGGACCTGGATCTTGATGTATATTGTCAAGGACATTTTCTTCGTCATAAAAATTGAGGAACCATGACGGTTTAAGTCAGGCCTGTCCAACAAGGTGGGAGGTGACATTTCCCTACTATTTGACACAATGAAGAACATGTCTGGTTTAGGTAAAATTATTAGATAATATTACCTGTACACGTCGGCGCGGCATGATCGTACAGTCCAGTAGGCAAACACAGTATCTGCCTAAATCCAGAGAGTCTGTAACCCTTCTCGCAAGTGTATGCGACGATGCTGCCTACGAGTAGGCTGCGATTCAAACCAGCCTTTCCTGATATCGTCTCTGGCTCGTCGATCTCGTCTATTTGAATGTAACTGTGTGGAACAGGTGTTGGAGGATCGCAGAGAATCGGCTCGCAACGAGGTGGTGGTCCGTTCCAACGTTCATCGATGTCGCAAGTTAGTCTTGCGCGGCCTTCGATAGAAAGAATTCATCATCTTTTATGTAAAACGTAAGATCTGACCCATTTAGATCTACCGCCGTGATACGCTCAACGAGTGTATCCTGTGATTATTATATCGACAACTAGTTATTTTGACTTGTTACTTTTGTTTGCTAGGTCTACTGGTGAAGCGATGCATCCTTTTAGTACCTACCGTTTTAGAACGGCTGCTTTTCTCAGTCGGAAGCATTTAACATATAGATCATTATTTTAATTTGAAATGTGCTCGGCGATTTAAAATGTAGCACTAAAAATTTTTATATCTCAATTTGCCGTCTCGCAGTTATAAATAAATCTGACACAATTCTTCCTCCAGATTTGGATATTAATTTCTACGGCATCACATTGAGGACAACGTGGAAGATTAAAGTAGTAATCACTGTTACAAACCGTGACTTTGCAGTTCCTATTTCATTGAGCAAATCGCTTCGATTTTACTGTACTTTTACGAGCACGTGTCAGTCGGTGTGCCAAGCATTGAAACGTTTTTTTTTTTTTCAAACCAAAGTAATAGTACGTCGGATAGTTGCTTTTCAAAGCAACTTCTCTTCTAGCTTCAGCTAGAAGCGCTAGAAATATTGATCTACTCTTCTCTCCCGAATCGAGATCGGATTCTATCCCCGATTCATGTCGGATAGCGATGAACCAGAACGGATTCTTACCAGTCATCTCGTATCCTTCCTCGCAGGAATAAAGCACCTGGCTTAGATAAGTAACGGTATTGTTGATAAGTGTGTAGCCACCGTGTTTTATGCTCGCCGGATAGCCGCACTCGATGTCTGAAACGAGCAAGTTCGAGTTTAAGATCGAGCGGACTGTATATGGTCCAGTGTGACGGGACTTGGTGCTTGACATTGCCGGTTTCTTACATTTGCACACCGGTGGAAAATCGTTGTAGAAGCCGGTGTCGAGGCAGGTACGAGTCGACGGTCCCACATGATAACTTCCTGCGTTACAGGTGTACTCTACCGTTGTCCCAACTTCGTAGACGCTCGCTGGATTCCTATCTGCCGCAGTGGTCACGCTCATCGTGGAATTAGGCGGTTGTTCTGGACGACCGCATGCGCGTGGCTCTGTAAATTATCATCCGTACCGATCCTCTGAATCACAGCCCTTCGATAGCCCACGCAAGTCCGGTTTAAAGGAAATTAATAACATTTACATTTAGCAGATCAATTTAACTGTTTAAGAAAATAAAGTAATACTCCTATAAGTACCTATACGAGGAAATAAAACGATGTAATTAAATCCAGAATCTGATCAGGAAAAGAAAGTAATACTCCAAGTACTAATACAAGAAAATTAATTATTTTAATCAAGGAGACAGTCCATGTAGGAGGAAAAAATTATAATTTATTTATCATCCGTATCGTTCGATAGCTCACACAAGTCCGGTTTAGAGGAAAGTAATAACATTTACATTTAGCAGATAATTTCCTTTAAACCGAAATAAAATTCTATTTTGTTGTTGTCAGAGTTCTTCTTCTAGGAAATTATGATCGGCAAAGAAGTTCTAATCACTGTGCAACAAAGCGTAGTGGAACGGGTTAAAAATACTATATATATATTGTTTGATAATTATCGTAGCCTGTGAGCATACAGTGGGACTAAAGCCCCAAAGAGAGCCACCGTCGGTTACTACATTATTTGATGTATATTTGCAGAGTGGTAAAATGAGAAATTTTATCGTGAATGGTGTAAGCGTGACGGCGTTCCCATACGATCTAATAGCAACGGAAGAGAAAGATGTATGGAAAAGTGCGTTTCGAAAGTCGATACTCACGATGCTGACAGATGAAATTTAATCGAGCGGTGCAAGGCGTATCGGACCAGAGCCAGCCTCTGCTGCCGTCGTATCGGGCGCAATCCTCTTCCGTGCCTTGAGGTAAGCTCCAGAATGAAACTGAAACCTCTTCTCCGCTTTCTGTCCATCTCCAAACCGATCGATCTTTCTGATCCCTTATCGCGCCCATCCAATACTGACTCGACGTGTCGCTCCTGCGATAACGAAACGTGTTTGTCTCTCTTTATAGATTTTATGCTGCGAATCGACGAGGATACAAACAATATCGCGATTTTTACAGAATTTCATCGAACCGAACGGTTCGATGTTTCCACTTCGAATCTACCTATTACCGAAGTGCAACAGCTCGCATTAATGAAAGTTGATTTTTATCCAATTCCCAAATAAAAATCAATTTTACCAGACAATGTTAGAAGTGGATTATAGAGGATACATAAAAGTTGTGTACATTTATAATGGTTAAATAATTATTAATTTGAAGATATCCAGGACTAATTAATTCGAGGTTTACGTTACGGAGGAATGTGTTACCTATGGCGTCGCCACAGTTCCCAGGATATGAATCCTTGCAACGCAGGATTACTTTCGTCCACCAAAGTACCACCTCTTGCCCGACAGAACGCCAATGCTTCTCTGAACACCATTGGCTGACGGTTGTAGAAGATGTAGCATTTTCCATTGTAGGTTGCCGTCGATCCTGGCGGCTGGTCCCTAAATTGTGGACACCTCTCTATCGGGAGAGCCTACACTCAAAAAATATTACGGCGCTTAATACTATGAAAAGAGAAGAATGCTCTTTTTTTTCTTCATCTTTCACTCCTCTAACCATTGAAGGTAACATGCCGATGTTTTAGAAAATCTTGTAGCAACTGTACAATGTACAATGAAGCTTTTTACGAACGAGGGCTCTTTGGTTTTAAGAATAAGAAGTAGCCCACGAATGGGTCTTTTTCAAGTACTGTACCTGGTCGGTGTAAACGAAAGCCTCGCATAGGGAAAGCTGCACCGGTGTAGGTGTCGGTGTGTTTGCCTCCAGGTGCACGGACACGAAAGCTCCAGGCATAGGTGGGTTACAAGGTAGAAATAGAGGTTGTCCTTCTTCTTGGGGCCCGGTGAATCGGTTGCAAATTGGATTGGTTCCCAAGTCTGGCCGGTTGTTACCGACACGAACGACAATTGTGCCTGGTTGCCCCTCGCCTGTAACAGCAAAGTGCATAGAACGAGGAATCGAGAGCAACATATTCTTTAAATAACAATAATAGGGTTTAGCAACACATTGACTTGACTCGTGAATAAGGGAAATTAATTAAGAACGAAATGGTTATCTCTTCCTAGAAATTCAGGAACTTGTTGCAATTATTTATGACTTGGCAATTCCGACCATGTTTCGAAGTTTACACATACTATTATTATTTACCGATCATTTCCGCGATATATCCGTAACTCTGAACGATTCGACATCACGGTATGTTAAGAGTACGTACTCGTCGCTTGTGTAACGCGTCATATACTTGAATTACGTGACGATTTAAATAAGGAGTTATAGAGTTATGTTTTTACGTAAAATGTGATAAACAAAATGATACTCTTCACGGCTAAATCTGAAGTAATTGGAGTGTGATGGTCAGCTAACACGACTTCAGGTATCTACTTCTGAAGAACCACCGATGAAAACAGCTTTCATTTATTAACACAGTGACACTGTTAATAAAGACAGCAAATACAGTAATGCCTCGAAATATGTGAAAACGTTGGTGCCAAGATATAGCACAAGAAGACTATTCAAATAGGATGAAACTGTCTTGTTTTACGTGTTGTACCAAAATAAAATCAAACGAATGTTTTAGAAAGACACGTAAGTGCATCTTGGACGATTCAAGTGTTCTACGTGGCAACGAACGAAACGAACGCGACTGTCACGGACGAATTCGATTAGCGTGGCCAGGGGCATGATCGGTGATCGAGAAATCTAACGTTCGAACGAAGATCTAAATTCGTCTGAAATAATCCGGAGCTCGACGAGTACTACATCTTTCGTCCTGGAAAGCACTTCAGGCGTGACCAGATGGACAGCCGTCGTTTCGTCCACGACCATCAACTCCAATTACATGCTTTCCACCTTTCGTTCCTTGTAATCGCTTGTCCGATGGTCACAATTTTCTATTCAGCGAAATCGTTCGGTATTTCTTTTTTTCTGTTTTATTATTATGTATCGTTCACCGCTCAAGACGAATCCTTTCGACACGCACGAATCGAAAGATGGTAAAGAGACAATAAGTACATGTACCACAGAAATGAAAAATGACAATCCAAGTAGTCGAATATTTCATGCGAACTATGATCGCTGAACCGTGTATTCGATGCAATTATCACAAAGATGAATGGAGCGAAGTATGAAACGGTGAAAATGTTATAAGAATTTATGAATGTTGCTTTATTATTTTCGACTTATTCAAATTATCAAGAGACAGAATACATTTTTATTTAACATATGGCATGCAAATTTTGTAATTTATACAGCACTGGCTCGATCGTTATAGAATTAGAAAGATGCTGAAAAATCGCTTGTTAGCAGATCCAGCAATGCTATTGTTACGGTTATTAAGAAATCATTTCCAACTGCATCAAAGTACAGATGATCTACGAGTCACGAGCACGCTAGCATCGTCGAGTTTTCCTTTAGCTATCTCGCAAGAAACACGATAGCAAAACGATAACCGAACTGCTGTGTAATTAAACGCACTCGCACCGACCAAGATGCAACGTGAAAGTTGCACCTTGTTCTTTCCTGCCGAGGCAGAAACGCTTTTAAAATGGCTAACCAATCTGATCACGGCTATCATCATGCGTGAGTCAGTTCGCAAAACACGATCGTGATCGTTTCGCGGATGCCAGCTGAATTCCGTGCAGAAGAAAGCTGTATTTATTCAGAATCGGTGCGTTTTATCTTTCAAGAAGAGCAAAAAGAACGTGCAACCTTCGGACGCATTAGGGAAACGTAATGAAAGTAACGTTCAGCTGACATGATAATCGCGCGTCGAATCTCCTCTTTTGTGGAACCATAAACGCAGTTGTTTTTTTATCAACTTTAGTTTATTCTTGTGTGCGTTAACAGTCCATAAAATAAAAATTGGAGAAAATATCATGTCCAGTAGAAATTAGAATAAAACGAGGTCCAATAAACTTTGCCTCTCTCATAAACTAATACGTGAAATTTGAGGTCTAATTTGACTCTCCTTCAAGACGAACAAATGCAAACATGTAAGCATACGTCTCGAATCTTCTGTTTTGTGGAACCATAAACGCAGTTGTTTTATTTTTTAAACTTTAGTTTATTCTTGTGTGCGTTAACAGTCCATAAAATAAAAATTGGAGAAAATATCATGTCCAGTAGAAATTAGAATAAAACAAGGTCCAATAAACTTTTCCTCTCTCATAAAATAATACGTGAAATTTAACTTTGAGGGCTAATTCGACTCTCCTTCGAGACGAACAAATGCAAACGTGCAAGCATACGTGTCGAATCTTCTCTTTTGTGGAACCATAAACGCAGTTGTTTTTATTTTTTAAACTTTAGTTTATTCTTATGTGCGTTAACAGTCCATAAAATAAAAATTGGAGAAAATATCATGTCCAGTAGAAATTAGAATAAAACGAGGTCCAATAAACTTTTCCTCTCTCATAAACTAATACGTGAAATTTAACTTTGAGGGCTAATTCGACTCTCCTTCAAGACGAACAAATGCAAACATGCAAGCATACGTGTCGAATCTTCTCTTTTGTGGAACCATAAACGCAGTTGTTTCTTTTTTTAAACTTTAGTTTATTCTTATGTGCGTTAACAGTCCATAAAATAAAAATTGGAGAAAATATCATGTCCAGTAGAAATTAGAATAAAACAAGGTCCAATAAACTTTTCCTCTCTCATAAACTAATACGTGAAATTTAACTTTGAGGGCTAATTCGACTCTCCTTCAAGACGAACAAATGCAAACATGCAAGCATACGTGTCGAATATCTTTTTTGACAAGAGTATGCGAGATATGTTGCTAAACGATTGAGTATTGTTTCTTTGCACAAGAGTTGATGCAGTGTTTCGTGAAATCGCACGAAACACGGAACTGAAATAGCGAATCAGTGTTCGAAACGTGTTGCCGGACGGTTAAAGATTATTTCTTTACACTAGGATCGCTGCGGTGTTTCGTGAAAGGATAGAAAATGGGTTTCGTTTCCGCGAACAACAGAGCGCTCTCACTCTTGATTTCCGTGTAAACGCGAACGTCCGTCATTATTATCGGACGTTTCGTTTAACGGTGAAAGTTTTACCCCTGTTTGATCAGCCATTTGTCCAGGCAAATCTATTCCAGACACCGTGGCAGAATCGCGGAACTCGTGAAACCACTGGCAAATGTCGCCGTGATCGTAAAAGCATCGATAAATGTTCTCACGAAACGTCCCGGAACGTCATTCGAGAATCATTCACTTTCCCACGCGGGTAATTTAATGAATCCGTTTGATAGATCCCAACCGGAAGGTTCTTGTCGATTTGTCGAACGATATCGAACGCTTATGGCAGGTTTTTACGCGAAATTACAACTGCCTGCGTTAATCGCTAGTTGCGGGAACTGCATAGCCTTCGTTAGCCATTTGCATCATAAGGAAATATGAAAAGAAGATCTTTATCGCCAAACTTTTTTTAAATTAACATATATTTAAGTACAAAAATGACTACGACTGAAAGAACCTCGTATTTTGGCATTATCAGAAAAAATCAGAATTACCACTTTCATCTCCAACAACACCATTTCTGTCTTTTAGCCAACGAATGATGATAGTGACCAACAAAGTTGAGCGCATATATACGCTAATGATGCAGATGGGTTAAACTTTGTTTGGAGAGTCGAAGAGAATGCGGCAGTATTTGTAATTTATTTCCTCACGAATCTGTTACTTGCAAGATACAGGAGCTACGTAGACTAGTCGGTTAAATGTTAGAATCTTGAGCGAAGCACGGAAGTGATTAAGATGTAATTGTTTCGGTTAGTCGAACTAGGCGCTTCGTGTAATGGTACACTGTAACTTGGTCGTTTGGGAAGTCGTTCTCAACGAGACAGTAAAATTGAAGCTCGGGGCAGAAAACGAAAATGACAGCGGCCGCTGATAATATGCAGGAGTGCAGAGCGACGCATCATTATTCAGCGATCAAAAGTGAAAAGACTCTCACTTTCGTTCTGGAGAGTTTCTAAATATTTCTCGCGTCCGAACAATGCCCAAGATAGGCGAATTTACGACCGCATTTTACGGCTCGCTGAAGAGACGCCATATTTTTTACGGTTTCGGTCGTAGGCATTAATCGCAATGACCGACTTTTCGCATAGAAAGTGTCGCTTTATTACTAATTGCCAGTTTTCCGGAAGGCGTTAGCTGAACTACACGGAACTTGAATTTGCCAACATTTTCCGGGATTTCAGGAAGTTTTTATTTAACACCAGGTTCACGGAGCACTAACAGTACTAAGAATAAAGACAAATGCAATGGTAAAACTATTTGTAGAAAAGTAAAAAAGTTGTAGTTGAAAAAATGATTCACGTAAGTCTGAGAAAGTAATGAAGGAAACTAGCTATTTTATATTTGAATATGCAGTGGAAACTACGCGTTCGGTATTTTAATATTTACTTTCCTTTTGGTTTTGTAATTGCTTTAAGTATTCTTGGCATAAAATGTACTAAATTAGATGGTAGATTGGACGGCACTTTTCCAGTGGTACTAATTAATCTATACTTTTTCCATGAAAGTGGCTTTCAGATTTGCTTGCGGTGATAATGTGGCGTATACAAATTCACCGTACGTTCATTAGTAATTCAACATAAGCCCATGAATTATCGGACGGATCGATATTCAAAAATTGTGCGCAAGCCTTAAAAATTTTCAAGTATTACATAAATTGTATAAATACTTTAAATTTATTAAATGTTATATGATTGTATAAATAATGTGAAAATTGTAAGGATGCCTTTGAATATTTTCCAGTACTATACTATAAATGTTCAAAGCAAATGTAGCAAATACTTTCCCTTATGGAAATGATTTTGTTCCAGCAATGCATCGCAGTGTTTATGCGCTGCCTTGTAAATTCCGACGTGTTCTTCCGGACAGCATTAATCATAAACTACTTCTTGCTACCTCAGACACCACGGTAATTTTGAGATTCCATAATAACTCATTTTCACTTTTATTTCGATTTTACATTACTTTGTACATAACTATTCGCTGTAGGTATACTTTGCGTTCATATTTTATGTGTTCGTAGCAAGGAAATATTTTTGTAAAACGATTACACAAACTCCAATCAGATTTATCGCTGCGTCACTTTGCTTTTAGTTCGGTGCCACCAATCGCGAAGGCAATTCATTTTGTTTAGTATCAATAATTCTTCGCGTATCAGACCTTGGTCTCTTTACAGCATGAGTGGTGGGTTTGTACAAGACCAAATTTGCATTTTACATCGACCATGTGGGAAACGTGTAATCTTTTGTCTTTTTTATACCGAAAAATAATTATAGTCTCTAATCATTTCAACTGTGATGTACGTTATTTAAAAAATTAGAAACATTTTGGAATAGTGGATATATAACAAGATGTAAAAGTATAGTCCAAAGGAACAGGAAAGTAACAGAATAAAAGAGATTACGATTTATATTATATACGGTGTCCCAAGAATGTTGTACTTTCATGAAAAGGGTAATTTCAGAGGTCATTCGAAGTAACCTTTTTCCTTTGCGAA
Source organism: Seladonia tumulorum (assembly GCA_913789895.3). NCBI lineage: Eukaryota > Metazoa > Arthropoda > Insecta > Hymenoptera > Halictidae > Seladonia > Seladonia tumulorum. The sequence continues at coordinate 4,087,684 of OU565275.1, forward strand.
ATTGTTCTCTGTAGCTCTTTCGAGGAAGTACAACATTTTTGGGAGGTAAATAGTGGGAGGTAAAAATTCTTTTCGGTGTTACTTACCGCAACATGGCTTCCCGAAATCGAGCCGGACGAGCTGCACCATGTATGGTTCGAGTAAATTCACGTACCACCATGGCCTAAGTTCTGGCCTGGTTAGGGTGCAGGTTTGGGGTGTGTAAATTTGACCACTGCTACCATCCACTGCTCGTTGTGGAATTCCACCCTCTGAGCTGCTAGATTGCATCGGTGCTTTGCCTCCAGCAACATTTAAAACTGCAATGAAAAATGAAATAGTAACATTAACCACCTATTTATTGATGTTCTACAGACAATCCTAATCTTTTTTATCTTTGATCATTTTTTTATGAAACCATTACCAATTTTATTACCACACATTAGAATCAGTATTGCCTTGCATAAATACACGAAACACATTCTGGACATTTTAAAAAATATTACGTGGCTCGGAAGCCATATGGTTCTGAAAAGTTATAAGAAAACGGCCCGTATAATAGCATTATTTTCCAGTTTTGTGGAATTTCCTACCGTTTATTAACACTTTGACTGCCAAACTAGAAAGCTCAAACATTCCACAAAAACAAAGCAAGTTATTCAGTGAAATAAAGATTGAAAAAAATTAAGCGTATGATATTGAGTGGTCCTTCAATTGTCTCGCATTTTACAGATCCTAATTGAATTTGGTACAATTAATCTATCAACGTAAAAATTCATTTTAAAACCTGGACAAATAATTCCATCACCCACATATGGCCACAATACTGGCCTGGTCTCCAATCGAAGAATGTCTCGAGAATGTGGAAAGAAAGTGGATATTATTTAAAAAATCTCATGCATTCAGTCTACGAGGTTCCCAGCGTAAAATTCACCTGATTGCAAAGATCGGCAAATTCTGGCTTCGAGTATCGTTCGCACACGGTTCACAGCTTAAATCACGGAGGCGGTAATTGAATTTGAACCGTCCAAAGAAACAAAGTTTTATTTGCCCTCATTCAAATGCTTCTGTGGTTAGTGCAGAATTGAGGTAACCGTACCCCGTTACGATTCAAAAGCAAATGACATTCTTTCTCCCGTGTGCCCCCCTCCCCGTGCACGCAAACTAAAAAGTGAACGGCAGAATGAGCGATGAGAAACACGAATTAGTTTCTTAGTTTCCATTGCATTCCTAGTTATTTGTGCAGTCGGAGCTGCCCCGCCCAAATTGCGGTACTCCCGACACGTGCTCGTGATGTGCAAATCCTAGGTCGCATTAACTCTCCTCGTGTACGCGTTCTGCAAACTATACTCGGTATGCCCGTTTTCGACGCTATTCAAATCGCGTATCGTATATTTTTTGTGTCACCGTGACCGCCAGAGATATGTAATTAAGCGATGTATGTGGGACCACCTTGTATCATTCTAACCGCACGCGAAACTAGTTATACTGGTTAATTCTTCGCCAATTATCTCCTGTTTCTATCCCACTTATTACTCGCATTAACCATACAAATGAGCAGAAAAGGACAAAAAGATCTATTCCATTCAGAATCCAGGAGATTTCTCTTCTTGAAAACGTCGTGAAAAACGCACGACGTTAAATAAAATTATGATTTCTAATCTTTTCGTTGTTCACGCGAATTTTATATATTTCTACGCTGCAACGTTAAATCATTTCTACCTTAACGAACTCGTTAAACGGTGAACGCAATGTTTAACACTTTGACTGCCAAACTAGAAACCTCAAAAATTCCATAAAATAAAAGCAAGTTATTTAAAACCCCTTGCACTACTATTTATTTTGTGATTATACTAATTAGAAATTCTTCATCGTTTAGAATATCATAGAAAAAGAAGATTGTTCGATATTTATTGTATGTCTATGTTTTCTCCAAAGGATATATGTGCCCATAATTATGAAGGTGGTCTGTCATATATTTCTTTCATTTTTTTACATTGAATAAATTTAGTTTAAAATCATGTCGTGTGAAATAAGTGATAAATTCATTTTTTTTTAAATTTTGACTTAGACCACTTTCATAATTATGGGCACATATGTCAACTGTAGCAAAATAGAATTCTATTTCGGTTTAAAGAAAATCAATGACATATATTTATTCGACTCTGTTCAGAATCTTCATCACGAGTCTGACTCGATATTGTAGGGCAATGGGTTAATGAAATAAAAATTGAAAAAATTAAATGTATGATATAGTGTAGTCCTCCAACTTTCTTATATTTTACTAATCCTAATAAAATTTGGTGCAACGAATATATTCACATGAAAATTAATTTTAAAATCTGGACAAATAATTCCCACATATGGGTGACATGGCAGTCAACGTGTTAAAGTCTCTTAGCATTTTGCAGACTCGCGGACGCTATGAACGAATGCATAATAAAGCATCCAGTAATTAGCATCCGCAAGAAGTTATTCAGTGATTCGACGTAGTCGTTCGAGAGCGTATCGTTGAAGGACCTGGGAAAATGTTAGCGGCTCATTGCCGTTCCCATTAAATAAAAAGAAGGTCGCAGAAAGAGTCACGTCACACGGTTGAACAGCCGTTCGGCACGCAGATGCGCAAACTTTTGTGTGCGCCGCTGTTGCACATTCGTGAAACAAGTTGCGTCGATCTTGCGGTAGTTTTGCTGTACCGTAACGTGAGAATTTTATCGGCGCTAACTGGCACTCGTGCCCCGATGTTGGTAGACCTCTTTTAACATTGATTAGTGTCCCAGTCGATCATCGCCGCGGAATTAGCTTCGCCGGCACCGCTTTTCTCGCCATTCATAGCGAGCATTTTCTGCGAACGCGGCGAGAGAAAGTAGTCGAAGTGCCGAACAATTGTTTTACAATTTCGTTTTTTTTTTTTTTATATTCTCACGCGAAACGAACGATTTTGGTGTCATTCGTTTTATTCCGCGCTTTATTTCCTGAATTCTGCTAAATTTTCTGCTAAATCTTCTTGCCGAGTAAGCGGTAGAAAAATTAAAAGTTTAAAGCGGTGTACAATCAAAGAGCGGATACGATCAAAGTAGTTTTTCTGAGATACACACAGTAATGGTTAACAAATCGTTTCTAGTGGTTTCAAGGTGTTTCGGAATACGAGCGGCATTAGAGTTTGTCGAAAACGGGCCGTGAATCATATAAAACCGGTTGGCTATCGCAGCTCTGCTCAAGATCTAAGACCGAAGAGAAGTTGATCGGCATTCCATCCAGGTGTAGTTGAAGGAACATAGATAATCGATGCGTTCTCGACCTAAACCTACATACCGAGTCCCGTGGAGTTACTATACACCACACGCGTTCCCACAAACCTAACACATACACATACACACGCACACACGCCTGGTCTTTATTTACAGTTATATTCTTCGCGCGAGCTATCACCGCGAGATTTCATCTCTATCGACCAAACTATTTTCCGGTGATTTCAGACTCTTGTTTAGACAGATCAATGAAGACATTCCAGACTCTTTTTAATCCCTTTGACCCAAAAAGACGAAAGCCTAATCTTTTTCATTTTCACCCATAACTACCCTATCGTCCTATCGACTGGTCCATTAGACTTACAAGTTATTTAAAATTATAATGCTGTTCTGTGATAGACGTGGGCAGTAATTGTATAGAATTTTGATTGAAGTAACTATATTAGTTAATTGTATAATAATGCGCTCAAATCTCGAAACTGTCTAAGAAAAGAAAGTAATATTCCTATAAGTACCTATACGAGGAAATAAAACGATGTAATTAAATCCGGAATCTGATTAGGAAAAGAAAGTCATACTCCAAGTACTAATACAAGAAAATTAATGATTTTAATCAAGGAGACATTCCATGTAGGAAGAACAAGACCAATTTCTGCTCATACAACACAACCATATGTAATCATACAGTATTTTATATCAACGTTTTACTTTACCTAACAGAAATGTTTTTTATTACATCTCGAGCTCACGCCGTTTATGGTAAGCACTGGAAGCGTGTTTACTCTGCATACTTAACAAAACTTTACATATTCTTAAAACGATGTCCAATTAAACCGCGAAAAAATTCTTTCATTTACACCAAGATTGTAATCTGAAAAAACTCTGTTTTAATTGACCAAGAATTATAATATACCAAAGTTCTTATGGTCCTCGTCGAGATTTTACGTATAATGAAGCTAAGTAGGAAAACAATATTTTTTGGAATTATTCAGGTTCGAAATTGTTTCTCTTGAAAAAATGTAACTTTACCGAATTAAATTCTTCCATTGCACGGTAAGCGAAGATTAATAAAATATATATTGATTTTTCAGCAATTTTTAAAGAAGTTTTTGTCATAATAATATCTACCGTTTATTTTTATAAAGATAACGTAGGCTATTAAAAATATATCTTAGCAAACGATCAGAATACAAATCTATGTGATTTGCATCTAAACGAGTGTCCGAGCTCTTAAACCATAACAGGGAGGTTATAATAGTATAGTTCGATTATCATTATGCGAGCCGTACAACCAGTTAGCAGGCACGCATATTCTCGATAGTAACGCAAGCGTGTGTCGTTCAATCTATGCTCGAAACAAAGCTATAGAATAATAAATGAATGGTAGGCAATGTATTATTAAAATTAAGGTATTCTCCGCCACGCTTGGACACCTTCTACAGATAATTTAAAAAATTCACGTCGGTACGCATACATTATCACAGGAGATTGAAATTGTTCTATTAACCTTGCAAAAAGATATTTTATTTTAACCTTTGAAAAGCTCCTTCTTTCCTCTTAAAAATATTTTTAATATCCATCTTGGGTGAAAATCCAATTTGAGGCCACGTTTTCTTCTTTCTCATTCTTCTAGTATAACCTGCTTTTACTGATCGCGCGAACTTTTGAGATGCAAATTGCCAATTTCCATGACAATTCTCTCTAATAACAAAAGTTGGCGTTAACCGTGCTCTCCTCGTTGTTCAAACGAAATGCTACCGCAATAGAAAGTACTAAATGCCGTTCTCCACAGTTTGCGAATAAAGTCTAATGCCACTTTACGCTCGAACCAAAGGAAAGAAATCGAACAACGTCACTGGAAGATGACTGCGTTTAAATAACTTTTATTCTGTTCCACGGGAAGGTTTGACCGCGATCGTTAGGACGTTTGCGAACGGAAAAATTCAATTTCAGGGGGAACAAGTGAAAGTCGTCGGGAAAATTGCAGAGTGTAATGCGAAAACTTGATTTTACTTGCTAACTAGAAACTGAGCTACCTGATTTACGCAGCTTCGTCACGTTTTGATTGTTGCTTACGGTCGTTGAACTTTCTACAATGGATCTTGCTTAACATGGTCGAAAACTATAACCACAGTTGATCAAAGACGTTAGGAAGGCTGATTGAATTTCAAAGAGATACTTATAGCGAAGAATATGAAAATGAAAGAAATCGATTGAATAGAATTATAAATAATTCATAAGATTCCTAAGAGCAAATTGGTAGCGAATTAACAAATTGGCGAGCTGAGTAACAAAGACAGCAAAAAATTACTTCTCAAGATTCTTTTTTTTTTTGATATAGCATTGTTATTGAAATTTTTATTAATTGCTTTCCCGTTTATAGTATGATACACTCGATTATACCATAATATACTAGAATATAATATAGTACGCTGGAATACAACACAATATACTAGAATATACTAAAATATAATGAATACGTAACTATAAAGTATAATATATAAGTAAATCGTTGAGACTGTTGTCAACGCATGATAAGATTTACGTTTTCGATAGAGCAGTGAATGAATATTTTTGTAGGTCTTGTTAGTTTGCAATTTGTTGAGGTGAATCCATTTTTGTTCGCTAATGACTTATGACCTGAATTGCAACGTCGTCATTCGTCAAGTGTTGCACAGGAAAGTGTGAGTCACTGTTAATTGTACATTTTCTATTTTTTTCACAATCGAATCCATTATTTACACAGTTAGATATATTAAAGTGAAATCGATTGTAAGTGACAACACCAACGACCAGGGGTGTGCGAGAACCCGAAAATATTGGGACGAGTCGGTTCGGGTCGGGCTCCCGAAAATTTCGAGAACCCGGCTACAGTTCCTCGATCTACTCTGTACGGTAGCGTACGAAATATGTTCTGTTCGTGTTAGCGTCGTAAAAATAAAAATGAAAATTATTCTGCGATCTGGAACGGGAAACCCCTGCACGTTTCACCGCGTAAAAATTGCATACCAACGAGACTGTTCGGCTTGACCTAGAGTGGCTCGAAACAGCATGTTATTTGCCACGAAAATGACCGTACGTGTACAATGTACAAGCGCGATTACGCGTTCGCCCGGCCGTGAGACTCTAACTCGGCACAAGTTTACCTTCGAGGAGCCAAATTCACGCACAGGTGGGCAAGTGGCAGAATTGCGAGAAATTGCAAACCTCTCGGGTTGTTTATTTGCGATGACGACACGGAAATACGGCAGAGCAATCATCGGCAGTTATTCTTTCGAACTACGAACGATTGCTCTCGCGTTTCGCGAAAAAGGATTGTCGGTTTTTATCGAAGAGGTCCGGCTTCAGAGTATTTTGCATTTCTTGTGTCATTTTTTCTTTGCAAAAAACTCTATTCAATGAGTTTAGACAGGATGGAGTTCCAACATGGAGACATTACAGATATTTTCAACACTTTGACTGCCACACTAGAAACCTAAAAAATTCCATCAAATCGAAGTAAGTTATTCAATGAAATAAAAATTGAAAAAAATGAAATGTATGATATTGAGTAGTCCCCCAACTTTCTGCATTTTACAGATCCTAATCGAATTTGGTACGATGAATATATTAACGTAAAACTTCATTTTGAAACCTGGACAAATAATTCCGTCACCCAGATATAAGGACACTGTTATTTTGTTGTCAATTCATTCAAATTATTATCCTCTTACCTGGGTAACGTTTCGATCGTGAACATTTACACAAACGTAACGAAGGGCAAGTCAAATTGAGATAATAACAATTTTGCTACAATCGGTGTAAACGTGCTTTACAGCAACGTGGATACTATGATACATTTTCTGAAGATCTTTATTCTGTGGCGAGGTAGCTAGTAGATCAAAACAGGTCAAGCAAAGAAAATGGTGAAAGATTGTGTTGGAATGGAGTTTGTTTCAATATTGATTGGTTCCGTCGGTTTTCGGTTCTTTTTTTTTTTTTATCTGACCTGGACCGAGAAGAAGGAAACAGTGAGCCAATGCCAGGTATGCGAGTGACGTTGAAAGGCCGGGGGCGCTCCTAGAAGGTAGCAGCAGGTTCAGAGTTAACGGTGTTCTACCCCCTCTATTTTCTCCGCTCTTACACACTGTCTTCTCTTCGGTCAAGGACACTCGGAATCAGGTCACTTGCCACCGAAAATTGTTCAGTATTCAATCGAGGCGTTCGCGGACTTCGGTTTGCCATAATCCACATACGATTAACGCTAGATTTACGGAGCACTAGAAGCGTGACTATCCTACGTTGCTTCACAGAAATGGCAAGAATTCGCTTATTCGGGTCCCGAGTAACGTTTATTGTAATTTGCCTCGAAAGAAACAATGTTTTGTTGTTACAAGTTAACACGTTGACTGCCATGTCACCCATACATGAGTGACAGAACTATTTGTCCAGGTCATTGTATCAAATTTTATTAGGATCTGTAAAATTACAGAAAATTGAAGCACCACTCAGTATATTTAATTTTTTTCAATTTTCATTTCATTAAATAACTTACTTTGACTTTAGGGAATTTTTGAGGTTTCTAGTTTGGCAGTCAAAGTGTTAATACTGAATTTTTTTCAATGTGTACACTACCGGCCATAAGTGTTTACCCACCTTCAAATTTCGTTACTATTCAAATAATAGGTATTTTATTGTTATGAAAATGTCCGTAGCATTAAATCCTAATTATAAGGCTAATAAAAAATATCCAAAATATTCTGTACATACACAATCAGGTACTGTAAATGAGTTTACAGCTTTTTATGAAAAACGACAATTTTGGAGTTCAGGTAAAGAAACCTATTTTTCTGAAATTTTTATAACGGTCAGTAGGGAATATGAACGCAGGTAATACAGGTATCTTAGTCTTCTCAAATTTCATACTGCATTTCATACTGCATTAAGCTTTCATACAGTAAACAGTTGATTTTCACGTGCCTAAAGAATTTTGCGAAAATTTCAAATAATGTCAGGGAGAAAAGAATTATCGATTAAAACGCGTGCTCTAATACTGTCCCATCATAGCATCGGAAAAAGTAACAGAGAAATAGCAAAGTTATTGAAGCTGAACCGTAGAACCGTGGACTACAATGTTAAAAAATATGTGGGTGGGTAAACACTTATGGCCGGTAGTGTACATTGATAAAGAAGACGCGTGACGTACACGTGTCGCAAAACTTTTTCATAAACGTAACAGCAAATATCTGTGCGCAACACAAAATGAATAGCACAGTAAGATTCTCTCGTAAAAGTCTCTCGACTGTTCGCAAGTCAGCTCGGCTCAGGTGAAACTTTTGATAAAAATCTTTCTGGCTGACGTCGACTTTCAAAACTCTGCCCTAAAAAAGATGTATACATACTCTCCGAAATTTCCGCATCTGACTACACACGTGATGAATCAACACCGATTATTTCTCAGAGTTACGATACGCCTGTACCTCGGCAGAGTGTTTTGTAGAGGCGTGACCGGAAGCGCGAGCACGTTTCCTCGGAACGCTTGAACTTTCTCTTAGACCCACATCCGTGAGCGTATTTACCTTGATGATTCCTCCACGAATTTCTTTTTCTTTTTTCTTTTTTATTCGTCAACCAATGCAACCCGTCCGACGCTATTCTTCGCTGTTATGGTTTTATTCGATCTCACGACCTTGCAAGCGGTTATGCAGTCTGATCTCTTTCGCAACTATCGTATTTAGAACTATTGGGTTGAAACGTAAGTTCGTTCAGTTGCAAATGCGTCGCTATCTTAATGATTCAATTGCGACCGCAATACGTTGATGGATTGGAATTTTTCAATAATCAATAATTTTCAGATTAGAATTGAAAGATAAATTTAAGATATTTATTCATAGATTCATTCAAACATATAATATTTTCCTTTCTGTTCTTTTAGTTTTTCTCATTTTTGAGATAACTATCATGCTATCGAATAAACCTACGGATAAAAATATCTTATACTTATCTTTGCAGTTCAGTTAAAAAATGCTATGAAATTTCGTTCCAGCCCAATAATATTGAGACGCTCGTTAGTACAGTGGACAGACGTTTCATTAGCGTCGGTACATCGTCCTTGAAGGATTAAAAGACTCACCGCAAAATGGTATCCCTTCGGGCAACCAAGAGGCATCGGCCTGGCACTGTCTTCGTGCCGGACCAAGCAATTCGAAGCCACGATCGCAAGTGTACGTGGCCACGGTGCCCACAGGTAACCTGGTGTCCTTAAGAAGGGCATCCTCTTCGTCTATGATGTCCTGAGTGCCTGGTTCCGTGAAGCGGACACTGCTGTGTGCAGGTGCGCCAGGGTAACCGCATCCGGCACCGTTGCAGCCTGCAATCAAAACAAAACGTAAGGGGATGTCAGCGATACAAAGTTAATCGGTTTTACTTTCGCTCGACACCTAACTACCAGTCCTCAAAATAAATAGTTTCATCTCCGATACCAACACCTTCCATTTCGAAAGAAAAAAACTTTTTTAATAATATATCATACATTACCGTGGAATTTTTAAGAGAAAGAATATTGTCAGCTTTGCGAAAAGTGTTCTTATCGAGCAGAGGCAAAAATGAGGTAGGTGACGTAGGTGGGTGAGTAGGTGAAAAGGAACTTGACACGTTGACTGTCATGTCACCCATATGTGGGTGACGGAATTATTTATGCAAGTTTTAAAATGAATTTTTACGTTAATATATTAATTGTTCCACATTTTATTAGAATCTGTAAAATGCAAGAAAGTTGGAGGACTATTCGATATCGTACATTTAATTTTTTTTCAATTTTGTTTCATTAGATAACTTACTTCGATTTTACGAAATTTTTGAGCTTTCAAGTTTGGCAGTGAAAGTGTTAACCGACCAGTTTTTTAGAGGAACAAGTCTCGAGGGAAACAGTTGGGAAAGAAGCCAAGGAACCAGAGGGAACGGTCCGGAGAAAGTCAAGATATCTTGAACACGAGCGTGGAGTATTAATACTGGACATAATTTTGATTAACTCCGAGAACGCGAGCACCGGTTTATTTTGCTATGCGTAATAAAATCTGCCATAAACGCGTCTAAGCGTCCGCAAGAAATGGCTAATGAATATATACAGAGTGTGTTTCTTGCGGATTATGAAAGTTACACTTGATTCAATTACCGTTCCGATTATCTTTGATCTCGCGTGAACCGCGCGCGGTTCAATCCGTTCGCGGGTAATTTACACGAACAATGCAACATTCTATTGCCCGGGCCGGCAATTGGCGTGCGCGCGCGCGCGCTCGCGTCACGGTGCATGGGTGACACGCAACTCACATCATCACGCGCGAAACGCATTTGTTGGAACCGTTGCGAAGCGGGACGTTGCCTCACCGGGCGTCACCAGCTCCTCGAGTCCGATGATTTCAATGATCGGCCGAGCCCCGTGACCTCCGCCACGCGTTCAACTCGCCGGTTGTCTTTCGCTTGTTTTCCTTTACCGCCCTTTGTTCTGCTCGCACGTCTCGCGCGATTAGAAAATACGATCGACGTTAGGCGAACAAAAGAATCTGTTTGCGGCACGGAACTTTGTACATATTTCTTTGCAGTCACAGCACAGTGTCGCGAATGGCCACTCTACGTGGACAAAAATCATACATCGCTTCATGCTTCTTCGAACCCATTGAAATTTTCTGTTAGGTCATGAAATGAGATTCAACATACGTAGAACCTTTAACACTTTGAACGCCAAACAAGAACCCTCAAAAATTCCATGAAACCAAAGTAAGTTATTTGATAAAATAAAAATTGAATAAAATTAAATGTATGATACTGTTGTGTGTAGTCCTCCTACATTCTTGGATTTTACAGATCCCAATCAAATTTGGTACAATGAATATATTAACGTAAAACTTCATTTTAAAGCCTGAACAAATAATTCCGTCACCCATATATGAGTGACATGGCGGTCAACGTGTTAAAAACAATATTCATTTTTGTTAATACACGACGCAATTTGGATCGTATTTGTTTGCTTGGTCCACGATAAAGTAGAACCTCGATTATCCGAACTAATCGGCGTGGAATCGTGAGTGTTCGCATCGTCGAACAGTTACCCGGCCACAGTTCTAGATTAACTCTTCGAAATGCAAAACAAAAGCATTGAAAAAATTCAAGAATATTATTGTATCGTCTTCGACTCTATAAAATTGTCCAGAAAAGAAAGGAATGTCTATGCAGCTTCTGCACTTAGCTATTAACGCAGACGATTTTGATTCGCTAGAAAAATCCGCAGTCCAGTGTGATCGCAATATCTCGATCAACATATCAAAAGTCATTGACCGTCGAAGACCGAAGACCAGGATCGTCGAGATAACGAGGAAGAAAGACTAAAAACAGTCGTAACGACCGCACCTGGAGACTCACAATTAAAGTCGCGCGATGAATTGAAAAAAACAAGCGATATCATTTATTAATCAAGGAAGCCATGAAGTCGCATTAGCGCATGACAACGCTCGGTCGCGTGTTAGTCAGGCCGCGAAAGAAATAATAATCAACAGGGGCTGGGAAATTCTTCCAGGAAGACTTACAGACTTACAGTTAGCTCGAAGTGCTATCACTTGTTAAAGCTATCGCAACATTAAACTGCTGATGCACGTTTGGTAACAGTTAACGATTTCCCAGAATATTTCGTTCGTGAATCGATTTCAACGAGACTGTCCATCCATTTTGACGTTCTTATTGTTCCTAAAAATCGAGATTTCAACGGGACTGTCTCCATCCATTTTGACGTTCTTATTGTTCCTAAAAATCGAGGTGATGCTTCATCGAAACAGAACCCTCTTCTTCTATCTTTCGCCTCCACTTGTTTGTCTGGAACGTGTCTAATAAATTATTGAACTCTTCTCTTCGTCCATTTTTTTCGTCAGATTCGTTTGTCCGAATGAGTCAGTTGTAATAAATTATTGTACTCCTCGTTCCACCTATTTCTTGTCGCATACGCTTGAATAGCCTTTCACAATTCTTCTTCGTTTCCATTCTTTCGAGTCGAGCGTGCTGGCTGGAATGCAAACGGCCAGTAAAAAGAAGCGATTCTTCCGATTGACGGTAACTGCAGTCGAACGACAGTCGAACAAAGAAGACAGCTCGCACAAAGAAAAAAAAAAAAGAAAAACCGTCGGCGTTGCGTAAAGGGAACAAAGTGAAATTTCGCGAACACGACTCGGCAGTTTATTTTCCTCGGACACACACACGATTCGGGTTGTTGGCGCACGACGCATAGCCAATGACTTCCTAGATGATTGCGCGATGGCCGCAGGATGCGAGCTGCTTGCATTATCGTTTCCGTTACGGCCTCGTGGCGTTTCTCTTCTGCTTATCTGCTCGCTTGGCCACCTTGCTCGGCTACCAAAGATCATCGATTCGACGCGGCTTTGCGACGCTCCAGATGGAATCCGCTCGTTTCAAAACGAACCCGGCGAACTAGTCCGCGGAAGTCCGTTCTGTTGCACGTCTCGATAGGCAATTGCACTTTAAATTCCACTCGAGCTCGTAACTTCTATGCTCGTTACCAGATTGCGGATCTTCGCAAGGCGAACAAAAATTTGGAGAAATTCGAATTCACAAATCTTTGCTTCGCACGACGAACCGCGGAAAAGCAACTTTTCAAATTCCCTCCACGATTCCGACCAATTGCAATTCTTTCAACTAGTAATTCTTCTAACGTCTCGAAAAAGTTAAAGTCCTTTGGTCCGATCCAAAGAAATTCAGAACCGCAGAAAAGCAATCTCCCAAATTTCCTTCACGATTCCGACCAATTGCAATTCTTTCAACTAGTAATTCTTCTAACGTCTCGACAAAATTAAAGTCCTTTGGTCCGATCCAAAGAAATTCAGAACCGCAGAAAAGCAACCTTTCAAATTTTCTCCACGATTCCGACCAATTGCAATTCTATCAACTGGTAATTCTTCTAACATTTCGAAAAAAATAAAGTCCTTTGGTCCGATCCAAAGAAATTCAGAACCGCGGAAAAGCAACCTTTCAAATTTCCTCCACGATTCCGACCAATTGCAATTCTTTCAACTAGTAATTCTTCTAACGTCTCGAAAAAATTAAAGTCCTTTGGTCCGATCCAAAGAAATTCAGAACCGAGGAAAAGCAACCTTTCAAATTTCCTCCACGATGCCGACCAATTGCAATTTTTTCAACTAGTAATTCTAACGTTTCGACAAAATTAAAGTCCTTTGGTCCGATCCAAAGAAATTCAGAACCGCGGAAAAGCAACCTTTCTCACGATTCCGACCAATTGCAATTTTTTCAACTAGTAATTCTTCTAACATTTCGAAAAAATTAAAGTCCTTTGGTCCGATCCAAAGAAATTCAGAACCGCGGAAAAGCAACCTTTCAAATTTCCTTCACGATTCCGACCAATTGCAATTTTTTCAACTAGTAATTCTTCTAACATTTCGAAAAAATTAAAGTCCTTTGGTCCGATCCAAGGAAATTCAGAACCGCAGAAAAGCAACCTTTCAAATTTCCTTCACGATTCCGACCAATTGCAATTTTTTCAACTAGTAATTCTTCTAACGTCTCGAAAAAGTTAAAGTCCTTTGGTCCGATCCAAAGAAATTCAGAACCGCAGAAAAGCAACCTTTCTTTCCTTCACGATTTCGACCAATTGCAATTTTTTGAACTAGTAATTCTTCTAACATTTCGAAAAAGTTAAAGTCCTTTGGTCGAATCCAAAGAAATTCAGAACCGAGAAAAAGCAACCTTTCAAATTTCCTCCACGATTCCGACCAATTGCAATTCTTTCAACTAGTAATTCTTCTAACGTCTCGAAAAAATTAAAGTCCTTTGGTCCGATCCAAAGAAATTCAGAACCGCAGAAAAGCAACCTTTCAAATTTCCTCCACGATTCCGACCAATTGCAATTCTATCAACTGGTAATTCTTCTAACATTTCGAAAAAAATAAAGTCCTTTGGTCCGATCCAAAGAAATTCAGAACCGCGGAAAAGCAACCTTTCAAATTTCCTCCACGATTCCGACCAATTGCAATTCTTTCAACTAGTAATTCTTCTAACGTCTCGAAAAAATTAAAGTCCTTTGGTCCGATCCAAAGAAATTCAGAACCGAGGAAAAGCAACCTTTCAAATTTCCTCCACGATGCCGACCAATTGCAATTTTTTCAACTAGTAATTCTAACGTTTCGACAAAATTAAAGTCCTTTGGTCCGATCCAAAGAAATTCAGAACCGCGGAAAAGCAACCTTTCTCACGATTCCGACCAATTGCAATTTTTTCAACTAGTAATTCTTCTAACATTTCGAAAAAATTAAAGTCCTTTGGTCCGATCCAAAGAAATTCAGAACCGCGGAAAAGCAACCTTTCAAATTTCCTTCACGATTCCGACCAATTGCAATTTTTTCAACTAGTAATTCTTCTAACATTTCGAAAAAATTAAAGTCCTTTGGTCCGATCCAAGGAAATTCAGAACCGCAGAAAAGCAACCTTTCAAATTTCCTTCACGATTCCGACCAATTGCAATTTTTTCAACTAGTAATTCTTCTAACGTCTCGAAAAAGTTAAAGTCCTTTGGTCCGATCCAAAGAAATTCAGAACCGCAGAAAAGCAACCTTTCTTTCCTTCACGATTTCGACCAATTGCAATTTTTTGAACTAGTAATTCTTCTAACATTTCGAAAAAGTTAAAGTCCTTTGGTCGAATCCAAAGAAATTCAGAACCGAGAAAAAGCAACCTTTCAAATTTCCTCCACGATTCCGACCAATTGCAATTCTTTCAACTAGTAAT
This sequence comes from Seladonia tumulorum, assembly GCA_913789895.3. NCBI lineage: Eukaryota > Metazoa > Arthropoda > Insecta > Hymenoptera > Halictidae > Seladonia > Seladonia tumulorum. The sequence continues at coordinate 4,102,695 of OU565275.1, forward strand.
TCTTCTAACGTCTCGAAAAAATTAAAGTCCTTTGGTCCGATCCAAAGAAATTCAGAACCGCAGAAAAGCAACCTTTCAAATTTCCTCCACGATTCCGACCAATTGCAATTTTTTCAACTAGTAATTCTTCTAACATTTCGAAAAAATTAAAGTCCTTTGGTCCGATCCAAAGAAATTCAGAACCGCGGAAAAGCAAACTTTCAAATTTCCTCCACGATTCCGACCAATTGCAATTTTTTCAACTAGTAATTCTTCTAACATTTCGAAAAAATTAAAGTCCTTTGGTCCGATCCAAAGAAATTCAGAACCGCAGAAAAGCAACCTTTCAAATTTCCTTCACGATTCCGACCAATTGCAATTTTTTCAACTAGTAATTCTTCTAACATTTCGAAAAAATTAAAGTCCTTTGGTCCGATCCAAAGAAATTCAGAACCGCGGAAAAGCAACCTTTCAAATTTCCTCCACGATTCCGACCAATTGCAATTTTTTCAACTAGTAATTCTTCTAACATTTCGAAAAAATTAAAGTCCTTTGGTCCGATCCAAAGAAATTCAGAACCGCGGAAAAGCAACCTTTCAAATTTCCTTCACGATTCCGACCAATTGCAATTTTTTCAACTAGTAATTCTTCTAACATTTCGAAAAAATTAAAGTCCTTTGGTCCAATCCAAAGAAATTCAGAACCGAGGAAAAGCAACCTTTCAAATTTCCTCCACGATGCCGACCAATTGCAATTTTTTCAACTAGTAATTCTTCTAACGTCTCGACAAAATTAAAGTCCTTTGGTCCGATCCAAAGAAATTCAGAACCGAGAAAAAGCAACCTTTCAAATTTCCTTCACGATGCCGACCAATTGCAATTCTTTCAACTAGTAAGTCTTCTAACATTTCGAAAAAATTAAAGTCCTTTGGTCCGATCCAAAGAAATTCAGCGTCTTTTTGAAAGCGTCCAAGTATTACTGTGAGTATCTGTACATCGGGACATTGCTGTATTTAATGAGAACTGTTCGTGCGAGTGTCAATGCCACTTTATATGCGGGTGAAACAGCAGATCACGCTCGCCGATTTCTGGCACGAAAAGAAAAGATCGACGCGTTTTAATCAGCTCGGCTCAGTTCCTAATTTCCCACGACTCCGTGAAGTAACGGGAGTGCATGGCGGGCAAGGATGAAGTGGAAGAGGAAGGCGGTGTGTGCTCGACCTTCCTCTTCTCTCACCTACTTCTGCCCTGGTTATCCACTTTTCCTTTGAGATGCGAGCGAATTGTCGGAACCACGTGTTCGCTGCCGGTAAATAAGTGTCTCGCACAGAGAACGGCAAATCGTTATTTCAACTGCCTTACTCCCAATAATATATTTGTTACACGGGCGTAGGAGCTGTCGAAATAATTATTTACACATATTGTCATCCTCTGTTCTCTTAACACGTTGACTGACCCACATATGGATGACGGAATTATTTGTCCAGGTTTTAAAATGAATTTTTACATTAATATATTCATTGTACCAAATTCGATTAGAATCCGTAAAATTCAAGAAAAGTTGGATGACTACTCGGTATCATACATTTAATTTTTTCCAATTTTTATTTCATTGAATAACTTACTTTGATTTCATGGAATTTTTGAGGTTTCTAATTTGGCAGTCAAAGTGTTAATTAAAGTTCGCCCAATTCGGAACAACGTTCCTCGATAACGTGTCGACTAATTGTTCGTGAAAGTGTGATGAATTTCGCTAGTAAAATCCTCCGTTTCCGAGGTAATCAGTTTTTAAAATCGTACGAGCAACTGTTACTCATTTGTATGATACTACATTTTCGACTTATGTTCCTATCTAAAATGGCTTCCTGTCCAGTTAAGCTACCTGCTGTCGCCCCATGGTGTATACGGTGCAGTCACACCTGACTCCCCTATACAAATTCCCACCGGTTTGTAGACTCTGGATAAGAATTTGAAAATTGTTTGTATTTTGGCAATACAAAAGTAAGTAAATATTTTCTTGTCTATTTATTTTTTCAGAAATGCTTTTAGCTAATACGAGTTAAAAATTTTTTAATGTCTCTTTAGTAGAAAAAATGTGAATTATATTATGTCGATATTTACTTTCTTCGACAAATAAGTAGTTTATGTTTCTTTAGCTTTTTTGTTGTTGTTGTTGTCGTATTCATTCATCTATCTGTCTAGTTTCTAGAAAAGTAGTTTGCTGCAGTTAGCAATTTCTGCTTTCACTGTGAGCCTTCTCCTGTGAGATCATGGCGTCTGCTGTCGTTCAAACAGTATCATTCTCGAGCGATGGAGGATCATTCTACTAACTAGTGAAATGACAGATTTTCATTCCACGTTCGCTTTAACTCTGCTCGATTCAGCTAATTAGAAATGGTTAAAAGTTAAAAAGATGATCGATGCACTCTTTTATTCTACATTTATTTGAATTCTGTTAACGTCAGCCTATTATAAACGTTAGAATTTAAAGTGATTATTCAATTATCAGATACATTGTACATTCCTTGCGAGGTCACGTCACTTACAGAGAAGAATGTTTTCTAATTTCGAATTTTCAGATTTATATCGTTCGGGATGAAACGGTTCGTGTATAACACGCCAAGGAGCATAACTGAACTTCGTGTTTCTGATTAACCCCTTATCTCGTGGTGTATTTAATTACTACGCTCTCCAGAATTACTTTGTCGCAAATTATTTCCTACCGGGAAAACCTATGTACACACATGCATCGTAGGTGCACGTTAACTGTAAAGGTTGTGCGTTCGTAAGTGCAACTGATGTGAACCGAGAACATGCTTATTAAACATAATATTAAATATTCACGCGCTTAACGCAACATCACAAGCCAGCTCTAGGTTTAAACGTTATTACTGTGTAGTTGTCAAAACGGTCCAAAAGTTGGTATGTTCAAGGCCAGAAACTCCTGAGAGAGTGCACCATTACCGCTAAGCGGTTATTGTCTTGACGTTATTATTACGATTGTCAAAAGCCTGAGAATAATATAAAATTAAGAGTTGAATGTGATGATACAGAAAAGTAATTAACCAAGCTAACGGTGCCATGTGAAGAGCTGACGGTAACGTTCCTCAGAGAACTTACAGTTTTATCAAACGTGGAATATTGCGATTCAAGCTTCTAATTAATGCATTAAATAATCTCGCTCTACACAATTATTACAATCGAGGATAGAGATAATTCTAACTTACATAATTCTAAGACAAACGTCAATTGTTTGTTAACAATTTATGATCGTCCCTTGTGACCCTCCGCCTGCTCTTCTACTTCGTCCGAAATAAGACGAAAGCCGGTCCCAAGCCATCGTCTTATATCGAAAGAAAACCGTAGCGAGGTAGATCGCAGGAGTTCGTGTACGTGCCACAAGTGTCACGTGTTCGAATCAATTACGTTTCACTTACAAGCCATTTAAGGAAAGTTAAAGGATGCGTAATTATCGGAAGAAAGTATGAAACACGCTTTGACACGCAGAGGGATCTATTACAGTAATAAATCATCCCGAAGTGTTTCCTTCGTCGAGGTCGAGTAAAAAATCGGTACGGAACCGATCGCGGAGAGCCCGGGCAAGAGATAAATAAACGTATAGATCGACGAAGATCGGAGATAGCGAAATGAGAGATTGATACGGCCGGAAGAATGTAATTAGTTGGGAACACGGTGTCCAGGAAGCGGTTGAAAACCGCGTAACAGAAAAGTGTGTGGGAAAATGACTGAGAACTTACACTACGAGAAGGGATCGCGAGAGATCGTCCATTCTCCACGTGGAAATGGCATTTTTCTATTTTTTCTCTTCTTCTGCTGGATCGCTTTTCACACGGGCCAACAATGCAGTGTACTCTGCGATTCCAGCGTTATCTTTTCTAATGGTATCTAACGAACGCCTTGCAGCACAGTGTTCGATCGTGTAACAAAGGAAAACTGCAATCGGGAATATCGCTTTCTTTTTAACCAAGTCTAATGCAAATCAGGCCACGTTTAATCCGCCCGCTGCTAATTATACTATTGCAATTATCGTCGGCCGATCTATTCATTTTTAAATGTTATAGGCTATTATTTGAATAGGCTGTGTTATAACGAGCTATGCGTTAGTGCATTTCACTGGCAATTATTATAATTAAATGTGTTTTTAACAGATCGACCGATGAACCAGTAAAATTCTCAGAATTTAAAATGAACAATGCAATTTATTGCTTTATTCGTTAGATCTCACAAAATAAAAATTTGCTGTTTCTGTGTTAAAATGAAGTAAAAATTGCATAATAATTTATTTCCTTTCTTAACGATGTTAATGGGTTCAAAATAATGTAACAGTAGTCTCAAATTCTGCTTTCACATTTTTGTCATAAAAGCCACAGTACAGCGATTACTTTTCAAAGACTCTAACAAAATTTATTCACTCAACGTACGAATAGAAAAATTAATTTTTAAATTGGCAGAGAAATACCAGCAGGATAAATAAATGGAAACCATCTTAGATTAGCATTTAACGTTGCATTTGATATGATTGCATTAACAGTTACATGGTGCATGAAATGCGAAGCTCTAACAAAATAAATAGGTTCTTCGAATAAAATTTTTTAAACAGACAATTCGCTACGCTAGTGAATGAGCTCAATCATTCGATGGAACAGACGGGTTACCTCGCCGCTTATATCCTGTTATGATTTTAGTTACATAAAATTCAATTGAATTTTCTTCTTGCATTCGTTCTTCTATTCCATTAGGTTCCATTGTATAATATTATAGTAATCGTTGACTGGCAGCTGTTGCCGCCTCTTCTACTTTCCTGTTTCACTGAAGCGTTGAAAAACAGCCCCTACACATACGTTCACCCGAATCTATCGACTTGTCGAACAGCTTTGCACAGCAGTTTTTACAAAAGTTTTTCATTTGGTTTTTTATCGGTAGTTTGCGTTTGTGGGAAAATAGCTTTCAATCGTAGGAGTGAGAATGGACGGTCATCGAATATCTTCGAAGCTGTTATAGCTTGAAGTTTCTTGCGAATGCTTAGAAATCTACCATCCACGATCTATAAGAATTATATTTGTTTTTGCTGGGATTGGATGTTGCCGTTAATGCTTGTTCTTGTTTACACAGAATTCCATAGTTTTTACGGGAATGGTTCATTGATACTGTTAGTCGATGATTCGGTGACCGGTTAACAACCGCGATCACTATCGCACTTCTAAGTCGATAAAACAACGGGAGGCTCGGTAAGAAATTAGTAGGACGTCTCTGGAACCGTTTACGAAAATACTTGCAATTTACATAATTATTCATATAGCAAATGTGAATATTCTTCATTCGAAGTGCTCGAGGTCGAAATTCAATCATACAGGTCGAGTATGCTCTGTAAAAAATATGCAAAATATACAGAGCATCCCATTTTGGAGAGCATCAATGACCTTGAAATCGTCGACAGAAACACGACTTTACCTTTGAAACAGTTCGAATAGAAAAAATCGTTAGAGACATTGAGGTGTTCCTGATTAAATGACCCACGTTCACGCATGTTCGAAGTCCATCGAAGAATGAGAAAATTGAAAAAAAGTTAGTTTTATTTCTGGACTTTTGAGGATATTTGTAATGTTGAAAAAAATTGTCCAGCGAAGGGTTAAAACAGGCAATCCTTGCCTCGAAGACTGCCCCCGCGAAATCATCAAGAACAGGTGTTCCCATTTGAACGATGCACCTTGCTCGTGATCCGAACGCGGGGTTGTCGGTGTCGCGCGATAGCAAATATGAAAATGATAAAAGAACGAACCTCTCAGAGCTAGGGCAACGAAGATCAGAAGTAGCGCAGCGGTACTCTCCATTTCTCCACAAGAAAAACTGATCTGTACGGGAAACCGAGTCAGTCCGTTCACAATTACTTCCGGTAAAACACTTTTTCAGCCGCGTGAACGTTACTAATCCAGCAATGGGTAGGAGGTATGCACTCTATATATCGCAGTCCCAAGATATATATATATATTTTTTTTTTCACGAGATTAACGTCATTTTCAGAGTTCAACCAGTCACCAATGTCCAACCGGATGTCCTCTTAGGCGAACGAATTTTCGCCGTTCTCTTTCTCCCGAGAAAGGTGTCGTTGCCGCGGTTAGGCTCGAGGATGCATCAGGCCGGAGAGTGACCGACGTGAAACGATCTCTCCTGAAGACTGAGGTGCTCGATACCTGGAAGGAAGTCGTCCAGGTGTACCAGCGCCTTCCCCTCTTATCCGCCAATAGCGGTTACCACCTCCCCAGACAGGTAACGACCGATGTGCCGGTTGCCGGCGAGAACGAGGCTGACTTCGGCGACTGACTGACTACCATACGGACTCCTCCGTGTACGGCTGCTATGTAGTATATCGCGGTATTTAGGCCAAAGGCTCGGGATCCCTGCAAGACGTTCCACGGCACCGTATGCATTTTTCTGTCTACGAGTCTGAATTACCGACCACCGTCAAAATGCGCTTAGGACGATGGCGGACTCTGCCGAAATGGAACGGTCAGCCGGTGAACTACATCAGACTGCAACACCGAAAGTGTCTGTCCGAGGAGGATCGCCTTTCCGCAGCGTTGCCCGCGATGTTATAGTCCCGATGAAGACGATAGCAACGAAAGCGTTCGATCACGGCTTCGAACGTACAGCAATATTTCCACAATTTTAACACTTTCAGTGCCAAACCAGAACCCTAAAAAATTCCGTGAAACCAAAGTAAGTTATTTAATGAAATAAAAATTGAAAATAATTATACGTGTGATATTGAGTAGTCTTCCAACTTTCTTGCATTTCACAGATCCCAATCAAATTTGGCACAGTGATAAATCCTGGAAAAATAATTCCGTCACCCACATATGGTTGACGTGGCAGTCAACGTGTTAAAAGAATTGCAATTGGGCAGAATCGTGGAGAAAATCTGGAAGGTTACAGCTCATTTATCTGGGCCTGCATTCCACGATTCTGACCAACAGGAATTTTTTCTCACGTCAACTAGTAAACCAACATCTCGAAGAAATGAAGGTCGTCTGGTCAAAACTTTGGCAAGTGATCGTCTCTGTTAACACGTTGAGCGCAATGTGGGTGACGGAATTATTTGTCCAGGATTTATAATAAATTTGTACGTTAATATATTCATTGCACCGATTAGGAACTGTAAAATGTAAGAAAGCTGCAGGACCACGCAATATCATACATTTAATTTTCAATTTTTATTTCATTAAATAACTTACTTTAATTTTATCGAATTTTTGAGGCTTCTAGTTTGGAAGTCAAAGTGTTAAAGTGTAAACAAGTTATGCCAATTTGTTAATACCAGAAGCAAGAACTTCGGTAAAAGTTACGAGAAGATAATAAGAGATGCTTAACCTCTTAAGCTCTGTACACCACTAGAGTGACTTTCCGTGAATAGTATCAGTTCGAATAGCACGAACCACTATAGTGGCTTTTTTGCCTTCTGCGGCTAGGCTCGCCGTCCCTGTGAGGCAGAGTTGCGGACAAACGCGCCGTGCTTAAGAGGTTAAAGGTCCATCAGGACCATCTTCCTGAGTAAAGCATTGTTTGGTATTTTGTGGTACGCATCTCCATTGATTAAAATGGCCCGAACTTTCTTGATCATCTAACAGCATGCACCTTCCTCTGTTACGTATGATAAAATTTATCATGCAACATCGTTGGATCGAGAAATTACGGGTTTACTTCGCATCGACGGTAATTTGAATATTGAGTTTCCGGTTTCCGTTCTTCTGACAATTCCAAGTACAATTAACGAAATATTCTAACGAAGAATCCTTCTTTCGAAGCGAATGTTTTTAGAAGGGACAGAATATGTAGGTAAGACGAATTATAGCGTGATTTCTTTCTAATTGTAAAATGGAGGGGATTACTGAAGTTAGCATGCTCCTTCCTCTATTATGTAGGGTAATTTATCATGCGACATCGTTGGAAAGCACGAGATTCCTCTGCATCAGGAGTAATCCTTTTTCATGAAAAGTAAGTAACGATGATTAGTGCATTTTATCTTCAGGTATTTGGGTCAATTCAGTTTGATGTAATATCGTTAATTCCGAACTGAATAGAGTAAAGTCGTAAAAATTTTACTGAAACGAGTACTTAAATTAGCGGTCTTCCTGTTGCAATATTTAGGCCATCTTTTAGTACCACGTTCATTAATTTTTATGATTATAAAACGTCCCTTTGGCGGGATATTTTTTAAAGAGTAGAAAAAGCGTCTGAAGCTAATGATTTACAGATAATACTAACTTAATAATGGAATACAGACATTTCCACTCGTTGTTAATAGGTTATTTTATAAACCTCAGAACGTACAATAACTTCTTTTAGAAAATTTCATAGAACACTATTTGATTGTAGTTTATTTTGCCAATTCCATGAAAGCATAAAGATTCATAGTGAGCTTTTTATACCACCAACTTACTAAAATCATTAAAGAAAGAAAATTTTATCACTGGTTAGTGGCGAATGATGAGTACAATTATTATTTTGCACCTAAGTTCAGCAGTCCTGTTATTATTATGAATTTATTAAAATTATTAGAGGAAGAACCGTTTATTTGGTTGAAATATCTCGTAATTGGCGCGATAAATTTTTATTTTGCATACGCATCTACAATTTAAATATTAATTACTGTTTAGCAGTCCGCGGCAAATGTTCTCATACGGGCTATTGAAATTAGGAATATTTGAAAGGTATCGTTACCAGTGGTGTAGCACGAGTCCGAAACACTTTCTCGCGGACTATTAAATTTCACGGCTGCGATAATCAACGGCGCTCGAGGTGAAGGTACGAGAACGCGTTTCATTGTTGGAGCGAACCAGAAACAACAATTATCTCGAACAAGGAAGCCTGGCCATCGAGGGTTAGACGGTCCGGTTTAAAGTGTCGCGGTTCGCTGGTTGAGCTGCCTATTCTTCTTGCTTATTCTTAGACATGCTGGAACCTTCTTCATTCTTGCCTCGGTGGATCCAACGAAACAAAATGTAATCGGCAAATATTTCATCCAATATTTTCCTTTTCTCGTTAACTTTATTAATTTAGAAGTCGTTCAGCTACTATCTAGGAAATCAGTACAATATAGACAATTGTTCAACACATATGGAGGAAATTATACTTCCACCAGGTTTAAAAATTAATTCCCACTGTGACAGATTCAACAAACTTTGAGGTATTAAATAAGTTGTTGAGGTATTATCTAGGAAATCGGTAAAATATAGACAATTGTTCAACACATCAGTGATATATGGGTGACATTATTCTTCCAGCAGGTTTAAAAATTAATTCCCTTTGTGCCAGATTCAACAAACGTTGAGGAACTAAGTAGTAAGTTGTTGAGGTGAAATCCGTACAATATAGACAATTTTTCAACACATCAGTCATGTAGGGATGATATTATACTTCCAACAGGTTTAAAAATTAATTCCCATTGTGCCAGATTCAACAAACGTTGAGGTCTTAAGTAGTAATTTGTTGAGGTATTATATAGGAAATCGGTACAATATAGACAATTGTTCAACACATCAGTCATATAGGGATGATATTATTCTTCCAACAGGTTTAAAAATTAATTCCCTTTGTGCCAGATTCAACAAACGTTGAGGTATTAAGTAGTAAGTTGTTGAGGTATTATATAGGAAATCGGTACAATATAGACAATTGTTCAACACATCAGTGATATATGGGTGACATTATTCTTCCAGCAGGTTTAAAAATTAATTCCCTTTGTGCCAGATTCAACAAACGTTGAGGTACTAAGTAGTAAGTTGTTGAGGTGAAATCGGTACAATATAGACAATTGTTCAACACATCAGTCATATAGGGATGATATTATACTTCCAACAGGTTTAAAAATTAATTCCCATTGTGCCAGATTCAACAAACGTTGAGGTCTTAAGTAGTAATTTGTTGAGGTATTATATAGGAAATCGGTACAACATAGACAATTGTTCAACACATCAGTGATATATGGGTGACATTATTCTTCCAACAGGTTTAAAAATTAATTCCCATCGTATCAGATTCAACAAACGTTGAGGTGTTAAGTAGTAATTTGTTGAGGTATTATATAGGAAATCGGTACAACATAGACAATTGTTCAACACATCAGTGATATATGGGTGACATTATTCTTCCACCAGGTTTAAAAATTAATTCCCATCGTGTCAGATTCAACAAACGTTGAGGTATTAAGTAGTAAGTTGTTGAGGTATTATATAGGAAATCGGTACAATATAGACAATTGTTCAACACATCAGTGATATAGGGGTGACATTATTCTTGCAGCAGGTTTAAAAATTAATTCCCCTTGTGACACGTTCAACAAAAGTTTGGGGAGTAATATTTTTCTGAAAATCGATGGAGAAATATGAAGAATATTTCTAACATCTCGAGACCTGGTACGCTTGCGATCGAGCGCGTTTGACTCACGGTTTTTTTCGGTCGATTGCGTGAAAAGTGTGGCTGTTGGTCAGCGGCCGGTTCCTCTCTCTATTTTTCTAGGGCACTTTCGGCGTCGCGATGTTACGGGGAATTCGCGTAGGGCCGAATTTGGTCGAGGCGGAAATTCGGTGCGACGAAAGTTAGCGGTGTGCCGAGTCACTTGTCAGTAACGTCGGCTTCCTGACCCACATACCATGGCCGCGTTGCGAACGGGACGGCTCGCGTGCGATCGCGCATTCATCAGCGCGTCATCGTTTGACGAATAATAACGATAGTAATAATGCTGAACGAAGGCCCAGCCGGGATCCTCGGCAGCAACGTAGGATCAATGAGGTAACGACATTCCGGGATTGTGACACGGTGGTCGTTAGCTCTTCCAGCCGAGTATCACTTGTTACTCCTTTCCTCGGTTACTCCAGGTAATTCCCAGGTGTGGTCGACGCGCTCACGAAATTCAAGTTCACTCGTGGCGAACAGCGTAATTTAGCTTCCTCCGCGACTTCCGGTTGTATCGCTGCAAAATGTCACACTTTCGAACCAGTCCCGAGTCTTTTCGCTCGATCTATGCGTCATCGTTTACGCGTTTCGGAGGAATCGTTGAACACACGCCCAGGCTCTTTTCTTCCGAATATGTCTGAAGCTGGGTCATCGACCGAATAGGTGTCTAATCCGACCGAATCAAGTTTCTCCGTTATGCTCGTCGTCTTCGTCGTCGTCCTCGGGCATGACTATAAATCGATGACATTCGTCTCTCTACTCTTGCGCATATGAATCGATCGACGATCGGCCACGTCCTCGAAATTTCAGGTCGATGAACGCTCCTGCCATTGACCGTGGTCCGCTGGTTGTCAAATTATTATACTCCACGGTTTTATACAAAAGCTCTTCCGCTAAGTTCCGCGAACGGCGCGAGTCGAAAGATAAGTAGCACCTTTGCTCGCGTTTGATTTCAATTGTACGTACAGATGCATCGTTTTAGAGTCACCCTGTATATCAGTACAATTGCAAAGACCACGACTTGTCGCAGAAAATCAAACAAATAAGATGGAATTTTATAATTCGTGTTTCAAGGCGATTGAATTTCAGATTACATCTCCAGTGTCTGACCATTGCTGGCTGATTCTACTTCGAAATATATTAACCCTGCCCGCTTGTACGGTTGTGGCTCGAACGAAGTTCGACCTTCGAGCCATTCAGGTTCTAAAACCTGGAAGATACTTTTATCTCTCCAATTTTTTTTTTTTATCCTTTTTTCTTCGCTTTCTGCAAAATTATGTTTGAAATACTTTTCGCTTCGGGCAAACAAATACACGCGAGTAAAACGAAGAACGTACAAAATAAATATGTAGAGAAGAAAGTCATTTTTACGAAATAACACATTATTTGTTTCGAATAATATTTTTCACATGTACGCGTGCGTGCGACGGATGAAAAGCATGTGAAATGAACGCGCAGAAAGTATTTAGAACGGTTTGTGAGCGGATGCGTGAGATTGACTGGTTTAATGTTGTTTTGATAGATCATTCCGCTTCTTCGCAAACCGGACACCCTGTATACGCATATTGTTCGCGCACATGCAACGTGTTCCCATAGGATAGCTGTGTTACTGGCAACAGCAGCACCGTGACCCCGATTTAAACACCTGTGGAGATTCCTCGCGGCATTCGATGCTCATGGAAAGTCAAAACAGTAAGATGGTAGATACGTGAACGTGGTTGCACACATTGTGTTCCCCTATTCGCGTAAATACGCGCGCGCGCGACTATAATTTTCTCACAATTTCTACCTTTTCCTACCCTATTATGTGTCATTCTTGGGTAATTTTGATTCGTTAATTACCTAATTAATTAGCATTCTAGTATTTTGAAACCGCTAGAGACCGCTTGCGAAATAGAAAATGGCGCGTGTACCGTTAACCCATTTAGTTCTAATTCGGTCAGAATTTTGCCGAAAAATCTAGATAAATTCAATCTTGTTGTTTCTATTGAGTAACTAATATAGCCAGTCTCATTTTGTACTTGGTAGGTTTAGTGTTAATGTACACTTAGTATAGATCATGCTAACCGAATGGCGGCAATGCGACTAACGTGTATTAGAAATACTATCGTTTTTTCTTGTGCTGCTTGTGGGATTCATAGAAATTTAATTTTCAAGGAATTTCTAACATAAGCACAGACCATTTTGAGGGGAAAAAACCTTTTAGTTAGTCTATTTTCGTCTCTAGTCGTCTAGAGACAATTACTTTAACTATCCTGCGATAGTTCAAGATTGCATTAGTTGAGAGGATTTTATCGAAGATATTTTTCATTGTTCAATTTTCGTTTTATGGAATCTATGTATGCGTTACAAATCGCGTTCACCGTACAACCTGCACAGTGTACGCAGTGACATACTTTCAACAGTCACATCTTTTTATGGAAAAGTTACAGGTTTTGCGGTAATAAGCATGCGATGTTGGAAAGAATAAAACAAACAAATAAAAAAACTTTAATTTCTTTCCGAGTGTTAAATACAGACGACAGATAGACAGTGCATTATTATTTTCCATTGCTGCTTTGATTAAAAATACATAGCTTCCGATGGTTATTCGATTGCATACGGGATAAAAATTGTTTTTTCAGAAACTTTTGTTATTTTATTTCGCTTCATTAATTTTCGAACTAATTTGTATTTATAGTGACTTGCATTACGGGTTTACTTTAATGTTACTTGATTATTTCTGGAGCGCGACACATTCCGTGCTGAACATTTTGTATCCGTTCCCTGTGTTGTTTGATTAAAAACGACGCATTTTATCGGCACCATGTATAAGTTTGCTTATTTACTCTACGCTCGACGCTCTCTTTTTTATCATGACAGCCGAACAATATGTTATACACACTCAGGTGTAATTTAACTTTCTAATTGCAAGAGTCTAGAAGCAAATAGCTATGATCTACGGCGCATCGCTCGCACAGACGCATCGCGCAATTCGTTCCGTTGGAAAATGGTTACGGAAAAGATTCACAGGAAAACAATGCCCTTCGTATCGTCTGTGCGTGGCTTTATCAGTGATAGTACAGTAGCATCTCGATATATGTGAGAACACTATTCCCATTTTAATCAGTAAAATGTCACGAATACGCCCATAAAAATTTCACAACGAAATAATTAGAAACTAAGAGTTTTATCAGCGTTGTGTCATTAACATTTCGAACTTCCGAGCGTCTCGATCGGGACACCTGAATTTTTCACAAGTATCGTGCACATCTTTTCGACATATACAGTCGGGGACAATATTAAGTGGACACTTTTAAAAATTGCATAACTTTTTTAAAATTGATCCAAATGACTTGATTTTTTTTAAGATGTCACACTGGTTAGTTTGCTAGACAATGAGTAAACAAAAATTTCTTTAGATTGCAATTGGTTCGAATGATAAAAAAATGAAAAAATGATGATTTTTTAACTTGTTTATGTAAACCTATAATGATAATTTAAGAAATGCGTTTTGTAGATTCCGGTAACGTATATGCCTACTGAAAATTTCATCGAAATCGGTCAACGTTGCAATGAGCTACAAACTTTTTAATATTAGAGTTTAAGGGTGAAAGTCGCAGATTTTCGACCTTTCCAATTTTTATAGAAACATTTTAAGAAAGTGGAATGAAATAAAATCAAAGCAAATAAAAATCGTGTTAAATTCTCTCGAATTTTATATTATAGCATTTTTTGAACATTTCGAGAAGCCATAAATGCATAAAGATCCGCTGTCTAGTGATCATCTTTAAACGTTTGTAGCTCATTGCAACGTTGACCGATTTCGATGAAATTTTCAGTATGCATATACTTTACCAGAATCTACAAAACGCATTTCTTAAATTATCATTATAGGTTTAAATAAAAAAGTTAAAAAATCATCATTTTTTCATTTTTTTATCATTCGAACCAATCTAAAGAAATTTTTGTTTACTCATTGTCTAGCAAACTAATCAGTGTAACATCTTAAAAAAAATCAAGTCATTTGGATCAATTTTTAAAAAGTTATGCAATTTTTAAAAGTGTCCACTTAATATCGTCCCCGACTGTATATCGAGCCACTGCCGTGATTCCTCTCCGAAATCGTAATCGTCATTTGCAAATCGATTTTTATTGTGATCGGTACTTTCTGTGCTGGCCGAAACTGGTTTAACCCCCCGATGATTTCACGGGCTTTCTCCGGCAGCGTGCCGACGAGATAAATCGTCGGGCACGAGCTTCGTCGCCGTTGATCTAACTCGACCCCGTTTTCTCGAACTTATCGCGTCCATTTTCACGCTCCGATAGAGATCCCGCGTGTTCGATCTGTCGCTCGAAGAGAGCGAAAACTGCTCGCGTGAAAATCATCACGGAAAAAATCGAATGACTAATTTCTTCTGTTTTCTAGGCATTAGAAATTTACATGTCGGTACGTTTTATCGGCTCGATCACGGATCCTGATGACCTCGAACGACCTTGATACGCTATAACTTTTGTTCGAGGCGCAGTGGCTTGCAAAAAAGGTTCAAACAAAAATTTTATTAACATCGAATCTGCCAGCGTCAGTGAAAAATGACCGGGCCCATAAAGCAATAATTGTAATTCTCCGGTAGATTTAGTGTTAAAATGAATTAGTTTAAAGATGCACAGTCTACTTACGACATCGTTCTATTTATGTGTGTTTGACCACGTACGAGGTTACAGTCAAGTTAAACGAGTCATGAGAAAGAACAATTGGCTCGCTGTTCGAGATTACTGAAACATTTTCAGCAAATGCGGCGTAAGTAGAATGATTTCTGTAATACGTCGTCAACTCGTTTCTATCGCATGCTGCTCAAGTATTAGGGACGCGACCAATTCCACGTATTATCCACGGAAGTTCGAAGCGAGTTGCAATAACGGTCCTCCACCTGTTATTTCTACGGCGCAGTCCATTTTACCGTTCTTTAACGAAAGTTTTACAAATTGGAGTGTGAAAAGACACGAATTAATTACATCGGATACTTTCGTTAAAATAGTTGCCGAAACAACATAGTCCAAATCAGGTCCATGTATTCACAGATTTATTTATTCAAACATTTATATTAAATAGAATCGTCAAGAATTTTAAAAAGTTGTTACTTATTTAGCTATTTACTTCGTTCTGTTGTTTAAGCATGTCGTAAGATGTAAGACATTAACAAATATTATTCTCGGCAAGCTACAAGCAACGTTTCATAAATAAAATATTATTTTTTTCTCCTTTTCGTTTTACATTGCAACAAGTCGAATTATATTATTTTAATGATTGAATTGTCTCGCCCAATCTGTTTCCGTTTAAAATGTAGCGAATGCTTTTTATCACGAACAAAGAAAATCGCCACTACCTTAATGATATTCAGCTTGAAGTCGGCAATGAAGACGTGGAGGCGGATTAATAATGAGGAAAAATGACAGCGCATTATAATTAACGGGTCTGTGCTACTTAATTGGCGATTATAGCACTATCTAAGATCAAGGAGGCACCGGCGTTACCAGAATTGCAATATCGCCGGTAGACCAAACGGTTTCTCCGGTATTAAATGAACCAATTGCTGGTCAAATTGATCGAGACGGGATAATGATCCAGGGAATGTAGCGCGACGTGAAAGTTCGCGGGACATTTCAAGAAAGAAAACGCTTAGTCGGAGATATTGTCATTCGTTGGTATCTCTGGTATACAGTAAAACGCAAGGTGGCAACGTGTAGCCGGTCACTCTATCATTTCGTGTCGATCACTGTAGCGATATTAAGATTGGCATTCGAAATGCGGTTTTGACTCGCATGCAGAAGCGTAATCATTCTGTCTTCATCGGACTTCCGGTTCGACTATGTTGGCACGTTGGCAGACACAGGCACAGCCAGCAGAGTAGGGAAAATAGAAACTAAGCAAAGAACAGAGGATGAAGGAAAATTTGAAAAGGTGAAGCAGAAAGAGAGAAGAACATGAGAAGGTGAACGAGGACAAAGGTGGAGAGAGATTAAAGAGATAAGTTTTCAGGTTAGATCCAATTAAAAGGAAAGTAAAGACACAGGTTTTAATTTCATTGCTGAAGCTGAAGCACCGACGAAATACTGCCAACCTTACGGGAGATAAGGTAATATCACAGACGGGGTGTAGGAGCGATGTACCTTATGCTGTTTGTATATGAAATACCGACTCTACCCCAGAGATGGGCAGTATCTACATAAAAAATTAATCAAATAAGTTTTAGATAAACTACACCGTATTTTTTGTCCTTTATTCTGTCCCGAAAATTTTCTTGGTGTATTTTATCTAAAGCTTATTTGATTAATTTTTTATTTAGATACTGCCTGTCTCGTCGGTATCTCGTCGGTGGCTGAAGGTACAAGACACCTAGTGTTGGTAATGTGTGGCAACTTTATTTACCGATTGCAGATAAGCAGACTTTCTATAAACTTATCACATAGTGCCATCTTCTACCTTTAATTTAAAGTTTTGGTTCTTGCCATGCTAAGGCTGAGCAGATGTCAGCACTATATCGGGATCATGAAAACCGGGGCGTGAGCACTCTCTCATATACTATAGCTCGTATAGCGCGTATACTATAGCTCGCGACGACTTTACACAGGTTCAGGATAATGCATGAATCGCTACACAGGCGTAGAAAGGACCGAATGTGTGCAAGGTGTGCACAGGGAAACGGAAACATGTCCGAACGTGATTCTACGGTTACAAGACAACACATTCCTGCGCAAACAGGGGAGCAACGACATGTTCACGGGGATAAAAGCGAAATGAAAGAAAACAGGTCCCCTTTGAACCAGAAAAATAATACCACAATATATCCTTGCAGGAGCAAAACTTTTGTCGGATCTACTGGTTTTCCTTTCTCCATATTGGGGTCCTCGAGGCACTACTTACAGACAGTGTTGCCAGTTCTTTACAGCCATCTCCGTCACTATCATCTTGTGGATAAACAAGGATACAGAATATTCGAAACGTTGTAAAGAATCGGAGCGCGGTAATATTTAATATGCACTAACATGACACACGATTTTGCTAGGAATATTCCATTAAAAAATGCTACAGATTTTAATGCAACACAAAGGGTGTTCCAAGTCGATCGTAAGATTTAGAAATTGTGGAATTCTTTCAGCAATTTTAATAAGTCGTGATTAATGTAATAGAATCCAGAATATATGAATTACATTTATATTACGATATACGGATTACGGATTTATGGTAAAACACAAAAACATGAAGTCGAATATGCCAAATCGTAATATCAAGTATAAAATACATTTAATTTGAAAATTATATTAACAGAATTACTATTAGATCGTACAACCTTATTTATGTATCCCTTTAGTATTCTGTTTAGAATTTTTCGAAAGGACAGTAGGGGTTCAGAGTGTACGGATGAACAATTGGTTTCAGAAAAGATTCAGTATTTTTTCTACACAGTGAGGATAATATGTAAATGAAAGGTGCACTTCATCTATCTGAGCGAACGAGTGCCCGCGAGAGGCACGTGTCCTGATGTGCAACACAGTCTCGTCAACGTTACGCATTGAACCGTATACACATGCGAAGAACCTGGTGAAACAGTTCAATGTTATACTTGCAGTTCGATCTTCACTCGTAAGTTGGAATCTCTAGCTAGGGGATAAATTAACTAGATCATCGAGGATCACTTTTCCCACCTCTTTCTGAAACCAATTTTCGATGCTCCAATGTTTGAATCGTCTGATTGAAGAGTACATAAAATACGTTTGAAAGTATGTTTACAAAAATTCATACACAAACGGATCTAAGAATTGTGTCATATTTACAATCGTCGAAAGTGTCTACTTTTTGAGGGTCAGTTATAGGAACGAGAGCGATAAATCAGGCGGGTTGTTATGCGATGTGTTTACGTTTAGGTGGTATTGTACATACGGATTTAGAGAGAGAAAATCGTAGACAACCCGAATAGCCTAATTGGTCATAAGCGGTAGCCCTGAAAGCGAAAGACTGGATCGTATTACCGATACGATTAACATATTTAAATAGACTAATTATACAGAAATTGGGAATTTGTGATTTATTCGATCTTCTTCCATTTTTCAGATATCGTCAGCATTTAGCACGGCGAACGTGTTACGCGAAAGTTCATTTTTAAATATGGACAAATAACTCTGGGAATCATGGTTGACACGGCAGTGTAAATATAAACAAATTACTCCGTCATCCACGTACGGATGGCAATGTACAATACCGAGTACTTTAAAAATATTTTTTGCATTTTCCGGATTCTGACTGGACTCGGTACAAGGAACGTATTCCACAAAAACTTTTATTTTCAAAAGGCAATAGAAATTATAATTAATGCTCGGTTGGGGTTAAGCAAAAAGTCGCCGTACCATCAGGACGATTTAATTGGTCATAAACCTGGATACCCGAGTATACTCTCCCCGAACAAAAGCAGCCGAAAAAGTCGCCGAAAATGAAAACACTGATCTCGTCGACCCGTTCCGCTTCGTCAACGGGCAGACTCGAAGCAACGCAATAATAACAGCAGAAACGGCAAATCATTGGCATAAGTGCGTGTCGCAGAAACAGAAATAACGCACACCGGTGCGACGACGCCGGCACGCTATGATCCTCAATATCCGCCGAGGAGTGGTGTGCGTAAGCGGGCCAGGTAGAAGGAACGCGTCTCGTCGACGACCGGTGTACGCACACACACACACACACACACACACAGAGAGAGAAACGACTCGACTGTGTACAGACTCGCATGCACGTACCGAAGACAGGTAAACGGGGAACAGTGTACGTGCACAGGTAGAGGGAACGGCGGCGAAGGTGCGGCGTGATACCACACGAGACCGCAGTGAGTCGGTCGCAGCCGTGTGCGTCGCTCTTCGCCGCTTTTTCGTTCGACTCGTGGAAAATCCGTGGCCAACGAGCAACCTGTTGCGCTACCGGTATCTACTGTACAGAGATCGTAAGTTTCCGAGCACCTGCTCCGCAGTCTTAACGTATCGTCGCGAACAATCGATTCGATAACCGTATAAACTATCTCGTTGCACGAAAACGGGACCCGGGAATTCCAAGCAAGAATGTTTTCGCGTGGAACGGGGTACCCAGTCGCGTAAGATTTCCCATAACTTCCTCATTATCGAGTCGAAGTCGCAGCCAATGTATCAGCCTGCTCCAGAAGTTCCTCTCGCAACGCGCACGCATGATATTGTTAGATAACGCGAGCATACACGGGCGATCATCTGTTCTCGTTAATGTTTTATTGCTTGCTAAGCTGCGTAGCAATTTGCTTCCTTGAAAAACTAGCTTGAATTTGGCATTAATTTTTTTTTGTGACGGGCTAATATAGAAATACAGTATTTTTTACCGCCGGTCAAATGACCGGTCTTGTATTTTTCATTGTTCTTTATTCGAGCGGATATTGTAGCAAAGATCTAAATCCAAAGGAACTCAGTTTTGATAGTTTTATAAGGTGTGAAACGTTTGTTTAGTTCGTTTAGCGTTAAAAAGTTTTGTTGATCCGCGAGTCTGCTGTACATATTCTCGAACTAGGTTCGCGTGAAAAATATTTGATCGTGAAACGAGGAATATACAAAGATTTATATAGCAACGATTATTGTCACTGTGCTGTTTAGGGATGATATAGTTCGTAGATGCTCGGCAACTTGCTCGATCTCTGTACAATGCTTGATATCCTGAATACATCAGTGTGTTAGCCTTGAGTGGCGCCAGCCACGTCTGTGACCAGTGCGCGAATTTTCTGGTGCGCACGTGGACCCGAGAATTTGATGTGGACATCCTGCGAATATCCTCCGACGAACGTCATCGAACGGGACGTCGATATGTGATCCCGAGCAGTGACTGGCCACGATCGACGACTTGGCCACCATGTCGACCACCGATGTGTTTCGCGTCGCGCAACAGGGTCCTGCTGCCGAAGAGGAGCAAGGGTAACGTTTGCTTCTTCTAGTTCTGCCCGTCTAGAACGGCTCCGATGGTCGTAGGTGTTGTTCGGTGCACCGCGGATATGTGGAAGCACGAGAGACAGAAACAGTGTGCAGGAATGCACGCTGTGCCCGCAAGGGCCGCCATGCATAAGCATTCGTGCGAGCCGCAGTTTTACTTGCACTGGCGCGTGGTGCACGCCGCCGCGAAACTATGTAGAGTTACGCTAACTTTTATAGTTTCTTATCTGTCTCGTGGAGGAACGCGGCTGATAAACGTATACATCAGCTGCGGGGGATTTCGTCGGGAAGAATCAGTGACCGGTTAGGCGCTTTGTTAACATTTCGTAGTGGAAACGGCATTGATGGGTTTTTTTTGCGGTCTGTGGTGTATTTTTAATTAGCTCAATTCTTTGAACAGCACGTAGGAATAAATAAAGGTGCGTTTCTTTGAATATAATGAAAACTAGTAGAAATAGGAATACGTTGTTTTTATAGAGTAACAGGAAATAGCCATTTTTAATGCTTCGTAGATCGTAGGATTTTAGACACTGAGATTAGACAATTTGGATAAATAATTGTTGCTTTCACAGCACAATAAGAAATAGTCATTTCAAGTGCTATGCGGATACAGTGTTAACAGGCTTTTTCATAGCTGTGCTTCATGGGATGCTCATTTTCCAAATCGGTTGACTCCATAAAATAAAGATTAAAGAAAATCGGCGAAGTAGTGTACAATGGTATTAGGCCTAGCTGTTAAGTGAATTTATCGGAAATCAACAATTTAAGTGACAATCGATTGGTTTAGAGATAAAGGTGGTTAATGGTTCGGCCTGTAAATGACTCATATTTAGAAAAAGCTTAATCGTTTTCTTTTAAGTTGTCCATTTACTTCCGGTGTAATCAGCAATTTTTTTTTTTAAATGTACTTGAAATAATGATTTGTGGGAATAAAATTGATAAACAGTGGAAACTGTTAAATTACACATATTTAACAGCACTGTATGCATAACATTATCTCATATAAATAATAAATAATAAAAATATATATAATAATAATAATGAGAAAATATTTTTTGCTCAGAGACTAATTATTAGATCACCAACCGTAATAATCTTGAAAGAGGTTGTTAGATTCTATTGCGCAAGCGGTTGGTTTAACGGACATTGAAAAATCGTGAATTATTTATGAAGTGTGTTAAATTAAGTCACTTCTGTTTTTCAAGCGAGTCGAAGTCGGAAACTAGAGGACTGGTTTAGTTATTTACGAATGGGCGAGAACACTTAAAATAGTATTTCCAGAGGCATTTACCGTACCAAAAAAAGCTGTATACATACATTGTTGATAGGACTGTGTATGTTTTACGTAGCAGTGAAGGTGTGTACGAAACATTGTTTCAAGACACGGAACGCCGAACGGCATAAGGCAATCTTTGTAAACAATTTTTCGATGACTTTGTACAAGAGGTTACCGTAATTCGACGGATTCCCCGAATGAATTGAGCAATAGCAATCTCTACACTCTTATTTCATATAGAAGACAAAGTGGTTTGCGTGTTTCTACTTTTTCAGCGACAATACTCGGAACACGCACACAGGGAAAATTAATCCCGCGATACGATTGTGTTCATACCGAACAATTAACATTACGCACATACGCACACATACATGGTTCGCCGGTTTGAGCGTAACACACACGCTTCGTCTTGCATTAAAAACATATGACCGTGCAAGCAAAATAGGCGGCAAGAATGAGCGTGTATGGCGGACCTGTGGTTTCGTGGCCGTTTTCATGCCTGATGACGCACATAAAATTGCTTTCTCGAACAAAATACAGTCTTTCGGATTTATTCCAGTAATAACGTTGTTGTTTTTGAAGACGATTTCACGATTTTACGATTATTATCTCTCGTATGGCCCTGTCGTATTATAGTTTACGGACGCAGACGGGTGTAAAATAAACGGAATGCGAAATAGATTTTTTCCCCGTTTCTCCTTGTCGTTCTACTCTTATTGTCTCAGTCTTCGAACGTAGGCGAATCTATAGAAAAATGATCGCACAGATTTTCTTCTTCAACTCCTACTGTATAGTAGCCTTTCATTCATTGCTGGCCTTATGTTATATTCATGAATCTTCGATAAATACTATAATCGTGGTGTTGTATCTTTGTGAATCAGTCTATAAACTGTCACTCCTTTCTTTCATATTTATTGTAGTTGTGCTAAGAGATCGTCTACACGCTCGTCAGTGTTTGCACTGCATTGTATTTACATACCTGTGACTAGTGTACACTTAACCTTGGTATTTATTGAAGTCGGGGATATTGTTAAAATTAATGGAATATAAGAAGGAAGAGATATTCGAAGGAACGTAGTTTATTCGTTATTTTCAAACATGTAACCATTTTTTAACACGCGAATCTAAATTTGTTTTTAATTTGTTGCTTAACGGAATGCATTCTGGCTAATACGTTTTTCAATTCATGAAAACATTTACCTCTCGAATATAGTTCTATAACCTGTTCTTCCGTTGAAATGTCAGTCTGTATAGCAAGTTTGCTAATCTTCCATGTTTCGGAATAGTTATATATTAAATAAGTGTGTATATAATTTATTTCAGAAACGCCTAATTTGAAAGCATCGTCCTATTCTAATGTTTAATTGCTAGATGAGGTTTTCATGCAAAATAATAAAATTTTTCTGGATCGATTGTACAAAACAGGAGCTAAATAAAAATTTCTCTCCGTCATAATTTCAACAAGCCAATACGTGAAATCCGCAGTATCTTAATCGCGATTTGTAATAATAACTTGGATTGTATATTTTATAAATACGTAAACGACCTACTCGTCCAATTATACGCTCGCTGGCGCCAGAAAGTGTTATCGCGTAAAGAATGCAACCATGCGATTCTGAAACGTGTTGAAAGGCTGACGAGGTTGAAGGTGTATCGTATAAAAATGTTGGTTTCATCAGGGATCCGTATCGCTTGGTCGAAGAACGGCGAAAAATAACAAAAATGGCACAGGGGTATAACCGGACCAGAGCGGAACAGAACGACCTTGAAACAGATTAAAGCTTAAGCCAACGATGTCCCATTAAATAGTTCGCCGAGAGGAGCATGTTCTACCGAATTTTAACGCATTATTTCAAGAGGGTAACTATAGCCAAAATTTGGGTTATCAGACTTTTACCCTATTTTTCCCTTTTCGTATAAAATCCACTGTATCCGAAGGCCCGTGACTCTCAAATTTTCTCAATTTCTTGACACGCGAGTAAGTGTGACAAATGAAAGAAAATCTGGTGATCAGATTTTTCTTGTATTTATTCTCCTGATCGAGTTAGCGGTTCGAAATCAGACACAAAAAAACGTGTGTTCTCTTTGCAAATTCTCCATATATAATTTTGCGCGTCCTATTTGGTTGTGTTCTGATGAGTTGTTGCAGATTAGTTGGGAAAGCCGTAGATTCTATCGCGTTAACACAATTATTTTTAGCACGGTGTATATCAAACTAGTCATTTACCGCGTTTTAACTGGTTACAAGAGTTCCGGACAATACGAAAACAGGTTTCTCGCGAGCGGGTCTGGGTAGTAGTTGGGCGCCCGACAGTTTCAGTATTCGACAATCGTTCTGCTGGTTTGAGCCCGTCGAGGTTTATCGCCTCGAGCAGGGTAGAAAGTCGACGCAAATCGCTCCAACCAAGTGAGGGAGAATTCGGTCGAGAATGTACCGGTACGCGTTCGATGCATTAGGGGAGGTTTGTCTATAGTTTTACATCTTAAAATATTTTGGACCTGGGACTAATACATCATCGAGGCTTTCAAATTCTTTAAATCCATCTCCTGCTTTAAGCTACTCATTTTTACAAAATTCGCAGTCTATTAATATTATTCGTATTAGTCATTTGTGCTTTACTAGTAAGTAGATGCCTCTAGCTAAATCGAAATTAATCAACACTTTGATCGCCAAACAAGAAAGCTCAAAAATTCCATGAAATCAAAGCAAGTTATTTAACCCCTTGGCCTACAACATCGAGCCAGACTCGTGATGAAGATTCTGAACAGAGTCTAATAAATATACACGTTATTAATTTCCTTTAAACCTAAATAAAATTCTATTTTGTTGTGGTTGATATATATCCTCTGGAGAAAACATAGGCTTACAGTAAATGTAAACTACCTTTTTTTTTCTATGAAATTCTGAACGATGAAGAATTTCTAATAATTATAATCACAAAATAAAAAGTAGTGCAAGGGGTTAATAACATAGAAATTGAAAAAATTGAATGTACGATATCGTGTAGTTCGTCAGCTTTCTTGCATTTTACAGATACTAATCAAATTTCGTACAATGAATATATTAACGTAAAAATTCATTTTAAAGACTGAACAAATAATTCCGTCACCCATATATGGGTAACATGGCAGTCAACGTGTTAAAATAATCCAGTTTTCTTGCTACTACTCTCCTGCAATATCCTCTCCTCCAACTTTGACACATAATCCTACAAGTTCAGAATTGATGTTCGTTACTCCTATCGCTTGAAATCAATTTTTCCTCATTTTGCTGCATAAAAAGTAATTCATAAAAATATTTAAAAATCTGCATAAACATGCCGTCTAAATATGTGTAATAAGGAAAAAAGCGACCGAGGACTAATTAGGCGATTATAGTAACAGTAGGTACACACAGCAGATCGGAAAATTTCAACAATAGGGAACGTGATTTTCTTTTGACTCATCGGTTGCCGCGGATGGCTACGGTTGAATAGAAAATGCGAAAAGCTTTCCTTATACAGGTGGTAGCGCGATATTAGACTCGTTCTAAACAGAGAGAGAGGGAGAGAGAGAGAGAGAGAAAGAGAAGGAGAGAGAGGGAGAGAGAAAGAGAAGGAGAGAGAGGGAGAGAGAAAGAGAGAGAGGGAGAGAGAGAGAGAAAGAGAGAGAGGGAGAGAGAGAGAGAGAGAAAGAGAGACAGGGGGAGAGAGAGAGAGCTTGTCTCTCCTCTTTCTTTCTCTCTCTCTTTCTCTCGCTCCCTCTTTTTCTCTCAATGTCAATGACTGCTCCCTCAGGCTAGCTGTGACCCTCCGTGTGAACGTGAGTCTCGTCTTTCTGTGTGTCGCAGCAATAATACACGCTGAAGCAGAGAGGTACGGCGCTTTCACACGCGAGAGGCACGCCGAATGTCAGAATAGTTGTCCTTACGGAACTAGGCATATTTATGCCGAACGCTCGTGCGATTGTTCTTCGACGACTTGTTCCCGAAGCGACAAGCCTACGCAGAAAATCGCAGACAAAAATGTTGCACTGCTTTTCGCAAATTATAGAACAAGTTTTGCTAGTTTGTACGGTTTTCGTGGGCTCTGAAAAAAGCTGGACCTAGCAACCCTTTCATTCGACATTGCTTTCCTTGAAAAAAGTGTTAAAAATACCACACGTAATATAAACATAATTATCAATAGGATTGTTTCTTTAAATATTTGAAACTCCAGTGGGATTGTATTTGTGCATTAATCGGATTATATTTTAAATATAATAATCCCAAAATAAATTATTGGATAACACGAGCGAACGCACGAGAAACAATAGGGATTGTTCTCGACAGCAAAACGCACTTCGATTGCTTGCAAATGATCAACAAATTCACAGAGAGGGAAAATAATTTGCATAAACTGTGGGAATGTCAAAAAATCATGAAACGATTCCCGATCTTTTTTCTGTCTAGAAACACGAAAAAAAAAAAAAAAAAAAGAGAAAGCAGAGGTCGTCCGGGACAGATAACAGTACGTGGCTTTTAGGAAAGCATCAAATTCCGCTGTCGCAAGAAAAGCTATTAAATCGCCGACAAACATACGGTGCATGGTGTGGAGAGTTTGTTTACTGATAAAATACTGAAGTCGGTGTAACGTTATTCGGTGTAATGTTTTATTGTAGCGAATTACTGTATTAAAATACTTCGTAACCGTGTAACGGCAATAAAAATTAGAATTTTTATTATTGGAAATCGTACGACGACTGGCTCGAAACGGTTCTCGAAGGAACGAATTTTAAACCTTAAGGTTGACTAACGGGACTTCCGGCGTCTGTGCATACCTGTACGGCAAAACGGTGATCGCTGTTGCAATTTCTGAGACCCATGGCGACGCAGGATGTTCGAGAGGTTCTGACTGTGTCGAAAAACTGATCTAGCCTGTTCAATTATTAACTCGAAATAATTCTTCATTATTTCTTATTATTAATTACCATGCATACGTTCCATATTGCCACTATATGCAGTAGACCTGCAGCTTCAAAATTTTTTTTTTCCAACGACCGCCCAGTGTCAATGTCTTTAGAAATTATTTGTAATCAGCTTCATCTATAATTTTAACTTTTTCACGTTAAAAAACACTTGCGAATATCGCGTCTCTCGAAGAATATATCTGGTCCATATCGAATAGCTCTCGAGATTTGCAATTACATATATTGTTAATATCGAACTACATTTTGATTTATAGATGTATCTATTTTTGTGGAAACTATTTTGTTGTAAAATTTCGTCGAAATTGCTCCTCCGTGATACAGTCCGTTAACGATCAACAAATCAAATTTATTATTATTAGCAGCTGATTAAGATTATTAGTAGCTGACTATGATTACAGCGTGATCGATGATTATGATTGATGAGCAGCTGAAATAATCGCAGCGAGTATAATCACGAGATTTGATTAATCCTCGTCCAAGGCCCTTCACGTTCATTCTGTTCCATGCAGACTATGCCGCAGTTATGAGGTTACGGTTTACGTTTCCAACGATCTCTAATGGTGGCAGGTGTAAACGAAACGCTGCAGTTGCCATGGAAATATTTCAATTTTAACGTAATTTTAACTATTAATAATTTTTATTTTGCATAAAAATGGCCAGTCTAATATCAATAAATGAAGCGTTCGCTGTTACTATAATGCGACGATTAAACGAAAAAGTGAGGAGATTCAAATTGCGTATGCATCTTGTGCATAATGATTTAGTGATGGTGAACTGCAATCCTTCGTGGGGATTTAAGGGACAACCGGAAACAATTTAAGATATTCACATTCATAAGATCCATAGGGAGTAGGGTTGGTCGAGTTATTGGAGACGGTGACACGTAGTGTAAACTCCTTTGTCAGCATCGCCGACAGATAGTTTGCAAACGTTGGAGTTGCAGCGTGGACGGACACATGAGCCGAGGACACTTTCCCTGGTCAACTTTCCCAGGGAAACACAATGATCTTGCACGTTTCGATAAAAGATTCTTCATTGCCAGGAAGTTTAAACAAGGAAGAGTAATATTTAGTAATTATTGCCAGAATCTTCATAAGTTCTTTTAATGTTTTTACTCTTCTGCGTTTTATATTCTTGTTTTCGTCATAGAATGCAAAAAATTCGCAGTCTGCTACCCCTGACAATAATTGTTCGATTAAACCAATCAATATTTGACAAAAAGGCAAAGGAATCCATTGTTTTATGAATATTTTTTTAAAATATTAACTTTTATAGCATATTTGTCTAATATATCTGCACCACCATTTTTCATATTTAATATACAAATAATTCAATAATAATTCGATTCATTCAATAATTAAAAATCTAAATAAACGTTTTCTGTAAAGTGCTTTCTTTCATAGTTACGAGTGTCCCACTATTTTACCATCAAATTTGTTACGAACATTATGTACAATATAAAAAATTATGAAAAACATGAATGGTCAGTATTATCAGAAAAGGGAAATAATGTGTCGTGGACTATTGAAAAGTTGCGACAGAATGATCAAGGAAAAGGCCCGTGTCGGGGGCATCGTCCTCTGTTTTTCGACTGTGTGTGTGTGTCTACCTGTACTCGCACCCGTGTACCTTTACTCAGGTGCTCAGCTGACTGGAGTTTAAACTGCGTGTCCCGGAAGTCGAACCTTTAATTTTCAACTATTTATATCTCGAACACGAATCATTTTTACATTGTTGTGAAAATCAATTGTTTCAATCAATTTTCACATTGTTTACATAGAAATACCCAGTGTAATCGAGCTCTACGAAACTTTCACATCGTTTCTGTGATAATAATAATTTTTTACAACTTTTCCTTCTGCTTCACGACTTCTATACATAAAAAACTTAATTTAGTTTCTGATAAATAGAAATTAGGTGCTTCCTGTATGACTAGCACCTACCACACTATAATTTTTCTTTACCTCATTTGTTTCGTACCTTGATATATTGGCTATTTTCTCGTGTCATGGAGTTAATGTCGTCCGGTCGTCAACGCGATTATTTGATGATTCTGCTGGAGATTTTACTATTTATGTATCTCCAGATTTCAATAATTTCAATAAAGTTCTCTTATAATTTTCAGCGCTCTTGAAATGTTATTGCCACGTATCAATATCGGTTTAACTTTTGTTTATGAACGTGGATATTTTGAGAACGTTAGAAAGAAAGAATATCATAATGTCTGAACATCAAAATTATCTTCCTTCAGTTCTGTTCCCCTAAAATTTTGAAATGGTCTTTTTACCACTTTCTGTTTTGAATACTGTCTCCTCTCTTTATCCCATGAGTTCTCCCACACGTTCTCTTTACCATACTGTTCGCCCTTCACTTTCACTTGTTGCCAAATCTTCATCTTCTACAGCTCCGTTCTCTCCCCCTAATTATTTTCCTGTTCCTTACCCTTCATTAACTCTTTGCCTTAAAACTTCAAGGCTCGAAACATTATGTTATTTCCCATTCGTTGGCTTGCCCAAGCGATTTCTATTTATCGAGAATAATTTCTAAAAAAAAGGAATACACAGAACAGGCACTGTGAACACCAATAGAAAACTAATATTTTTCTAGTTGATAAGAACTACCGAACAACTTACTGTATCATTACTATTGAAATGATGACGATTATTATTGAGTGGGCAATTCAAGGAGAAATTTCGTTCCGTCCGGCAGCTGAGTTGTCCGTGTAATGGGCTGGTTTTCATCGGCTTGTATCGCATGTACAATTACTTGAAAATAGAATAACGTTGCGGACGCGCGGAATGATAGCGCACGATGATTTCACGTTTCGCGGAGCACGGTGCCAGGACAGAAATTTATTGAATGATATACGATGACGAGATTTCTGCTCGGCACTTACCGGGAGTCGAACGATTAATTATTTTAATGATGGGAAAACGCATTGTTCCGCGTTTCGAGAAGCCGAATTATAGCGTTACTTCGGCGACGGAAACCCCTCCCCTCGCGTACGATATCTGTTCGGTTCCTTCCGCCGATTTATCGAAGCGTTGTCATCGCTTTTACTGTTATCGAGACGCGTGTGCCATGCGCCGGTGCATCGGTATAAAATGCGCCTATTGAAATGTACCTGCATCGTAATTTATTTTTTAATTAAAGGGTCGTATTAAAGGGCCAGGCTTTCGGAATGATTCGGACAGATGCAAGCTCATTTAATTGCTTGGTCCTGTCCCAATTAATATCGATTTCTTGAGCAGTGTTAGACTGTTTAAAAAATTTAGGAAATAATTTATGAAATTGGACATGTATCACGCTTGAGTCTTTTTTTGTTGCACGGTAGAAAATGTGCTAGAAGCAGAAACAAATAGAACGTACTCAACATTGAAACTAATATTTAAAGTAATAATTGCGACTGATATTCATACGTTGCTTTAAAATGATAATAATACTGCATCTATTCTGGATTATTTTTGTCCATATTTCCATGTCAGTAATATACATTCGGATATTCATTTTGTGAACAGTAGTACCGGTGTTGAAAAAACTGCATTAAGTCAATGAAACGTACTTGAACAGTCCTGTAAAAACAAGTTAAGAACGTGGTTACAAGCTCGTGTGAAAAATAATTTGTGTAAAAACGTGCCCAGTAAAGCATCAGAGGATTTGAAAAATACATATACAAATGAAGTTGAATTGCTTGCGTTCGTGCTTCCCGAGTCGAAACAATTGACGAATTACAAACTTTATGACACAATAATCGAATTTTTTCGCGTTGATAAATTGTTGCGAACATTTCGAAACTTGTATTCGTTACAAGTTATTAATCAAGACCAAGACGGATCTTGAGTCTGTGTCCGAAGGCTGGGAATGGAAATTATTAATTAAAAAGCCACGTGACTATCCCAGGCCCTTAACCCCTTGCCCTACAATATCGAGTCAGACTCGTGATGAAGATTCTGAACAGAGTCCAATAAATATATACATGTCATTGATTTTCTTTAAACGGAAATAGAATTCTATTTTGCTATAGTTGACATACATCCTTTGGAGAAAACATAGACTTCTTTTCCTATGATATTCTAAACGATGAAGAATTTCTAATCACCCAGATAGCACTCGACGTCTTAAAGACGTCTGTTTTACGTCCATTTTTGGTCTGAACGTCTTACGTCCTGAAAAGACGTCTTTAAGACGTCTCGTAAAAGACGTCGTTTTTACGTCGCATTTCAGACGTCTTTAAGACCTCTCATTTCAGACGTTTTTAAGACGTTTCATTTCTTGACGTTTCA
This sequence comes from Seladonia tumulorum, assembly GCA_913789895.3. Lineage (NCBI taxonomy): Eukaryota > Metazoa > Arthropoda > Insecta > Hymenoptera > Halictidae > Seladonia > Seladonia tumulorum. The sequence goes on from OU565275.1 coordinate 4,133,624, forward strand.
GTCATTCTAAACTGCTAGAGAAAAGCTTTACAAACTGTGATTATCAAACTGAATATTCCATCAACAAAGAAGTGCACAGAAAAGTAATACATCAAAATAAATAGATAAATAAATAAATTAATTAAATAAATAAATAAAGCATAAAATGTTAATGTTCGCGGATATGCTGAAAAACATTCTTTTAATTTATTTTTTTTATTTATAAATAAATAAATAATTTAAATAAATAAATAAAGCATAAAATGTTAATGTTCGCGTATATGCTGAAAAACATTCTTTTAATTTATTTTTTTTATTTATAAATAAATAAATAAATAAATAAAGCATAAAATGTTAATGTTCGCGGATATGCTGAAAAACATTCTGTTAATTTTTTTTTTTTTATTTATTTAGTTTTTTTGTTATAACAAACATTCAATTTATATTTCTTGTACATGTATACAATATTCAAATTCAATATTTTTCTCATAAGAAAAAATGTGGCTTAAAAAATATTTTTCAATATTTGACAAACATATCTATCTAATATTTTTGTGCTACTAGGGGTCTGTTTCGGGACGTCTTGAATACGTCTGTTTCGAGACGTCTTAAAGACGTCGAACGGACGTCTTAAAGACGTCTGAACGGACGTCTTAAAGACGTCTGAACGTCTTCGACAGACGTCTCTGTGCTATCTGGGCAGTATAATCATAAAATAAATAACAGTGCAAGGGGTTAACGATAACTGAAAATTTGGTCTCCTTCGCGCTCTCTGCTCTTCGCGAAGTCAAATATATTCTAAGGAGGAACCGGGCGTTTTGCAGGGAATGGAAATTATTAATTAAAAAGTCACGTGACTATCCCAGGCCCTTAACGATTAACTGAAAATTTTTGGTCCCCTTCGCGCTCTCTGCTCTTCGCAGAGTCTAATATATTCTAAAGAGGAACCGGGCGTTTTGCAGAAGACTGAAGGCCGATCTGCAGTTCCTGCGGAGGAGGGGACTTCTAAAGTCGTCCGGCGAGCTATCGTACCAAGGACGCAAATGCACCAGATGCGGCGCGCCGTTCGGAAGATTTTACAACACCGGCGCGAGGTGTACACGCTGCGATCGGAGAGTTTGCAGACAGTGCCGTATCGAGGTCAGAAGCCTCGCCGATAACAAAGACGTCGAATGGATCTGCAACGTTTGCTACGGAATCGCGTGAGTAACTCCCTTCCCGTATGAAAGTACCCGAGGTGTCTCCCGTCCGATCCGCGACCACTTTCGCAGGACAATAGTGCGGAGATCCTGTTACCCGTCGTCAAAATCTTCACTGCAACTCTCCTGATCGTTTCACGACACAAATATCTAGCTAACAATAACTCGCGACCCGGAGTGAAGTACTTGTGAACGTGTATATGTTCCATTCGGTGTTAATGTGTTTCGCAATAGGGCCTGTAATTTGCAGATTAGCTTCCTTTATTTTTCATCAATTTTGAAGGTAGCTTTCGCATTTAGAAGTTTGGTTTCAGGGGTTTTAGCATCTTTCGGAAGTGTCAGGATATGAATCCAATCCTTTTTCATCGAATCAATTTTGAAGATAGCTTTTGTATTTAGAAGTTTGATTTCAGGGGTTTTAGCATTTTTCGGAAGTATCGGATTATGAATCCAATCCTTTTTTTTTTCTATCTTATAAGGAAGAAACAAACAATTTTACAGTATAAATGTGTCAGTATAGTATATATAGAATACGTTTAAAAACGGAGTTTTTAGCATTACAGAATTTCAGATGCAAACAGAGTCTCGGGCAAACGGAAATTGAAAAAAGAAATTCGCATTTCTTGTACGGTGATGTATTATGAAAAATTGTTGTGAGAATATCGGTTTGTTGTGGACTATGTTTAGCCACAGAGTATATTCAGCGTTTACTGTAGAGTCCTAGATACAAAGAGGGTCTCAGCTCTCAGGCAAGCGGGACTTGAACTCGTGATCTCGACTCTCGAGATCCGCCCCACGATCGAGGTCCCAGCTCCGTGCCTAATCCACCACGAGCCACGTTTAACGCTTTAGAAGGCCTCTAAGCGATCTGGATACAATAACACCCCGTAATTTTCTAAACTTTCTGTTATCAGGGAACTGAACGCCGCCACGGGAAATTGGACGTACGAAACTGCGGTGCGCAAGGGGTCCATAAACGGAAAAACTTCGGTCTCCCCTGTCGAATTACTGAAGCACAGTATCCGGCGTGCCTGGACTATTAACGGTACGTTGCGAACAGCTGTACCCATTATTCGCTATAATTATTAATTACCAGACTCTGGATTTTATGTACATTTGACGGAACTGACTAGGTGCAACTTGAAACAGTGAAAAGATTAAAGAGCATTGATATATTATTTTCACTGCATTAAAATTATCTAATAATATACTAATCGTATCGATAAGCCCATAATTATGAAAGTGGTCTAAGTCATATATTTCTCTCATTTTTTTTACATTGAATAAATTTAGTTTAAAATCATGTCGTGTGAAATAAGTGATAAATTCATTTTTTTTTTTAATTTTGACTTAGACCACTTTCATAATTATGGGCACAAATAGTGCCAAGTACTTTGATCAATTAGTTTAAATAAAATCTGTGCGTGTTGTTATTTTAAATTACAGCACGTAGCACGATATTCAATTTATTTCTAAAGCAATAGCTTGCATTTGATAGAATTTTTAATTATGTGCAAACATACGTTGTGGTACACATTGCAAAGAAACTTTTGGGACAATCTCGTAACTAATGATTATACAGATGATTATATAGAAGTTCGAACAGACTTTTTAAAAATGACAAACTACTGTTTGTATTTCAATAAATGGGATATTAATTATGTTTTGTATGCAGGTCCACCACAATATACTAATCGTATCGATAAATAGTGCCAAGTACTTTGATCAACTAGTTTAAATAAAATCTGTGCGTGTTGTTATTTTAAATTACAGCACGTAGCACGATATTCAATTTATTTCTAAGGCAATAGCTTGCATTTGATACAATTTTTAATTATGTTGAAACATACGTTGTGGTACACATTGCAAAAAAACTTTTGGGACAATCTCGTAACTAATGATTAGACAGATGATTATACAGAAGTTCGAACAGACTTTTTAAAAATGACAAACTACTGTTTGTATTTCAATAAATGGGATATTAATTATGTTTTGTATGCAGGTCCACCACAATATACTAATCGTATCGATAAATAATGCCAAGTACTTTGATCAACTAGTTTAAATAAAATCTGTGCGTGTTGTTGTTTTAAATTACAGCACGTAGCACGATATTCAGTTTATTTCTAAGGCAATAGCTTGCATTTGATAGAATTTTTAATTATGTGCAAACATACGTTGTGGTACACATTGCAAAGAAACTTTTGGGACAATCTCGTAACTAATGATTAGACAGATGATTATACAGAAGTTCGAACAGACTTTTTAAAAATGACAAACTACTGTTTGTATTTCAATAAATGGGATATTAATTATGTTTTGTATGCAGGTCTACCACAATATACTAATCGTATCGATAAATAGTGCCAAGTACTTTGATCAACTAGTTTAAATAAAATCTGTGCGTGTTGTTATTTTAAATTACAGCACGTAGCACGATATTCAGTTTATTTCAAAGGCAATAGCTTGCATTTGATACAATTTTTAATTATGTGCAAACATACGTTGTGGTACACATTGCAAAGAAACTTTTGGGACAATCTCGTAACTAATGATTAGACAGATGATTATACAGAAGTTCGAACAGACTTTTTAAAAATGACAGACGACTGTTTGTAATATTTCGATAAATGGGATATTAATTATGTTTTGTATGCAGGTCCACCGACACGCTGGTCCGCGGGTAGAAAATCGTCGGAGCTGCGCATCTACCGAAGTTTGCCGTCCCGTCGACAAGAGTACACCCGGAACATCGTCGACGAGAACGAGATTGTCAGTCCCGTGCTCGGTGAATTCCTGAGCTCGTATCAAGAGGACCCGATCGGGCATGACGCGAACGACCAGGTGGACTGTTATGGTTCCGCAAAGGACATAGCAATTACGCCGGAGAAATCCGCGCTGCGAATCGAGACGAACGAACGAACGAGCACGAAATCGGCAGAAAAATCGCCGTGCATTCAGCAGGAAGAAGTGCCATCCGCCGATGCCATAAAGCCGAAAAAGTCCGAGCGATCTGTCGCAACGACCGCCGGTAAAACGAAAGTCGACGAGAAGGAGGAGCCCGGAAACGGTCAGGAGCAAGCCACGCCGAAAATCTCGTTGATAAAACCGCCGAGGATCCTCTCGAAGTTCATCTCGCCGGAAATTAAGTTCGGCCAGTCGAAGCACAGCGAGAGAAAATCGAGTATACCGATATTCCGGAGAAGCTCGAAAGAGTTCGAGGATATCAAGAGCCCGCAAGAATCCACAAAACGTTCCCTTATACCGCAAAGGTACCTTTCTCTTTGGTCTCCTTCGTTTCATTCTGCTTCAATCGTTCGTTATCTCCCATGAGAGAAATTGATTAATACCTTTTTCGATATGGAAAGAATATTTATAAGAATATTCATAAATTCAGTATGAAAGTTCTTGAATTACAGTCCAGAAGAGAAGAAGAAAAAAGCTATATTCGTATAATATACTAAACTATATAACTAAAACGTTATATTCGTTTTTCAATGAAACCTGACGTAAATCTTTTATCATACCAGTTGTCTAACATAATTACTCAAAATTGATTCGTACAAAATACGTTTATTTAACAATAGGCTGGGTGTATAGGTATACAGGTAATAGGCTGGCAATATTGAATAAAATGTCCTGTTCTTTGTATACTGCTTTACTTTCAAGAAACGTGTCCGTTGACGTGTCTGACTACCACTTACCGTATCTACTTCTCCTAAATGCTCATGCAGTCATACGTTATAAATAGTCGCAGTGAACTTTTTCCGCATAACACAGTTTAATCTAAACACATGAAATTCTATCGTTTTAGTTTATTTCAAAATTCCCCCTTAATTTGAAAATTGGGTTCTACAAATACCGTGGCGTTACAATAAATACATAAAAGACTGTTTAAAAAGACTTTACACCTACCGTGCCACGGAGCATATAAATATTTACAGTCTTGTTCGACAATTTTTTGATTGTGCCATACGGTGGTCTGTTGTATTTCAATTTTCCGGTATTAAATATCAACATTTTCAGTAAGAATTGTTTCAGACTACGGTAAGGTAATTTTTATGGTATCTCAGAGTCCCCGGTGGACTGCGAAAGAGTTAAATAAATTGTACCGACTTCGTCTGACTTTTATGGGTACTTAACGGTCAAAGCGTTGATAGGTTTTCGAGGAGGAACACAGTTGTGGGAACAGGTTTAATTAAAACTGGCTGCGAATTTGTTACAGATACAGGGGTAGCACGGACGATCTGCGTCGTAGTAGGGAGGACATCAGCGTGCCCAGCCTGATCCCTAAACTGCTGTCACCGCGCAACAAGGAGGACAAGCTGAAGCGTCAGGACAGCAAGGACGACGTCCGTTCCGGAGGGAAGCTGAGCCGCAGGAACTCGAAGGAGGAGGTGAGAGGCAGCCCGTTCCAGCCGGGTAACAAGGAGGACTGTAAACACGGCATTAGACTGTTCCGTCGGGACAACAGCCGCGAGGACGTGGGCAGGAACAGCGGGGGGAATTCCAATGGAAACGCCACGGGCGTCGCTGCAAAAGGAAAGCAAGATGGCAAAGAGGAGGAGCGCGTGGGTGTCTCTTCGAGACCAAAGTGGACGGTGCAAGAACAGGCCAGGACTAAAGCGGTGCTGGCTAGAGAAGACAGGGAGACGTTCGACGAGAAGTGGCCGAGGAACGAGGAGGAGTTTCTAATAAACGCGAGGGAGAATGATAGAGCGAAACCCGAAGCGGATGCCAACGAGAAGATAATGCTCGACGCCGTTGCTGCCGAGGAGAAGCTGCTCAAGCAAGGTGTTAAGAAGAGTGACAAGGCGAGGAAGATACCGGCCGAGCTGGAGGATCAGATAGATCTCGAACATCCGGACGAAGACGAGTGCAGAGGCGCCGAATCCACCGGAAACAAGGAGACCGACGAGTCCGAGGTTGATCATGCTGAAGCGGATGGCGTCGATCTGAGGGAGAATGATAAGAAGAATGATCTTGGACTGGGGAAGAAGGCTGAAGAGTTCCAAGTGGTTAGTTTGTAGTTTATCAAGTTTTTGGTGGAATTAGTTAGGTGTGTTCTGTGTTTTAACGTTCGACGAATTAATTGGAGGATACCTGGTTGCTTGTCGTTGGATCTTAAAGGATTGTTAACGAATTACTTGCTTGTCACTGTTAACACGTTGACTGCCATGTCACCCATATGTGGGCGACGGAATTATTTGTCCGGGTTTTAAAATGAATTTTTACATTAATATACTCATTGTACCAAATTCGATTAGAATCCGGAAAATTCAAGAAAGTTGGAGGACTACTCGGTATCGTACATTTAATTTTTTCCAATTTTTATTTCATTATATAAGTTACTTTGATTTCATCGAATTTCTGAGGTTTCTAGTTTTGCAGTCAAAGTGTTGAATAGATTTTAGGCAATTTGTGATTCGCAACTGAGAATTTCCTAAACAGTTCGATCGACAGCAATAGCAACTTTGATCGTGAATTAACAAACCACCTTCGAGAACATAGTCTCTACTCACCTCTTTTGGAATTGTTTTGTAAGAAAAGATTTTTTAGAGCAGTCATTGAGAATAATTCTAATAGTCAGACTTCAGATTTCTATGCAAAATGAAAATTGTCTGTATTACTGACAAAAGACAGGAGCTACATGATTGAGCTACTCAAAGATAAAGAGAAATACTATTCTATGCAATTAATAGAATACTGTGTCTAGATTCTCTAAGTGTTTTTATTGTTTTATAAATACTTTATGAGTGCATAAAAACTACAGTCTAATAATAATAGGTTTTCAACAAGTAATGTGTTAATTGAACATAGTACTACAGAGGTAATTGTTATAGTATTTATATTGTCATGTATATTCACATTGGAATGTATTTGACAGGTCTGTCAGGTAATTTGATATTTATGGAAGAGTAATAATAGCAAGAGCATTCAGAACCGTTGAGTAACAGATTACTCATTGAGGCCATAGCGAACCACCTGTGGTACAGCATTCAGACATTGTCTGTTGCAACTAATGAATTCTGGACATTTACACGCCTATAGTAGTCGCATTTATCCTTTAAGACACCATAAATTAATCAATTTCGTTGACTTTAACAATATTTCCATGTAGTTACTAGAAGTTCAGAGTTCTTATCCAATATTTACTACCGCAGAGTAACGCAGCGAAATTTTACAAATATCTTCTAACATATTATAAATATCTTTCTAATTTACATGGTGATTTGTGTGTGATTCAGATGCGACGAAAATTTTCCAAGGAGGAATTTTCCAACGCCGACGACACGGACGAGACCGCGAATAAACGATGTTCCAGTGTAAGTATTTCTGATAACTATATTGGAACATAACATATTTTCCTTGACAATCTCTGTCGAGTCAGATATAGTAATTTCTGGTGAGATGGCCCTGCAAATGTCTCAAATAAAAAACAGTCTTAAACACGAGCAGGTCATGACTGTGGACCATGAGGGTTTCTTTTACTGCGAAAGAATCTATGATTATTTTTGTATTTTTACTTATGTAAATATATTCCTTTATCATAGATATCGATATTTTTCAAAAATGTGGGCAATCACACCTTCTCTTGGCACACTCAGACTTTATCTCGACCCAGTTATTTTGCATCAGCTTGTACAGCTCAACATTTCCTCGTTTATCATGTAAACACCGATATATTTCTTGCAGCACTTGTCGCCCGAGGCGAGTCCATTAAGCACACGATCGTCAAGGTATAGTCCTCGAGAGAGCGAGAGCGAACCAACACCGGCCCTACCGCGGAAAACCGGTGACTCGAGCTTCGCCTCGCAAAGGATACGCGATACGATTACAAGGACCAGAAGAGAATCGAACAGCAGCGCCAGATACGAAAGCAGCGGCAGCGAGAGTGTGAGGTGCGAGTTTTTGCCAATTTGTCAAACGAAACGTTGTCCAAACATTTGTCGAATACTTATGGCATATTTATGGCAACGCGAGAACCGTAAAACCCCGTCAAAGACATCGGAAGAAGTTGAAAATACTGTTTGTACCCTCCGGGACCAGCTCAAAATTAATTTCTCTTCGACTTGTAAAACTCGATAGCAACTTCTTCTGGAATAGATTTTCTATGAAACACTTAAGACAGGATAGGGGAATTGTTTGGGAACACAAAATTGAAAATAAAATTCGTAAGTTAATTCTGGTGACGACACGCAGCGTTAAAATATTTTCACGAAAGCTCCAACAAAGATTTTTCGGTATTTTCTGTCGAGACGATTCAACTCTTTTATTTATTTGCCCCCGGATTAGGTTAAGCGAGACCGGTCTCCACGGTTACTTGGACCTGGAGAGAAAAGTGAAGTTCTTCGGCGGGACCGGAAGTGGTGCGGTGCCGACAATCGGATGCGACGAAATAGTGCAACGCGATAGTGCAACAAGTGCGGGGGAGGACGAGCCGCACAACGACAATCATGGAAGAACAGGTCTCGTCTCTTCTCAGGGAAGGAGCATGTTACGTAGAAGAAGGCAATTCGATGCTCAAGGTACGTCAGAATAGGTTTACGTTGGCTCACGTTGTCTTCATTAGCGCGCGTACAGCTAGTCCCCTCGCATAGTGCGTGCAAGTGCAATGACTCACACGCCCGTGTGTTTCGCATCACGTTCGATTATCCACACTTGGCATTAAACTGCGGATGTTTATGCAAATTTATAGTTACACTAGCTAGCTAGCGCGACGAAACTACATGCAATATGATGTTCAGCATGTTAATCGATTCGTACAGATCCCTTCCCTTGAATCAAACCTTTTTGTCGAAATTTCGTACTTGATAAATTATTTAAAAGCCAACTCAATTTTTATTTTTTCTTTCTTTTTTTTTAATATTGAAAACAGTGTTTTTCTGCTAGGCTCTGCTTTTGAAGAATTCGACTTTGATAAAAGGCAATTGTAGCCATTTAATTCTGATCAGTAGACATCGGATGTTTATGCAATTTCCAATTTTTATAGAAAACATTTTAAGAAAGTGGAATGAAATGAAATCCTATTTTTAATGGGGACAGCCTTTGTAGATCCGAAGCAAATAAAAATCGTGTTAAATTCTCTCGAATTTTATATTATAGCATTTTTTTAACATTTCCATAAGCCATAAATGCATAAAGATCCGATGTCTACTGATCAGATAGAATTGCACTTGTCTAAATGCAGTAAAAATGGAATACATTTCGTTAAACATACTTTTTAAAGCACATTTTTAAAATATACTTTTATATTTCGTTAAACATACTTCTCAAAGATATAAGATATTAAACGATTCAAATATACACATGTTAGAAAAATTGAATAAATCGAATGAGTTTGAACGCAATTTATTAAATATTACGGGCAATTGTTTTCTGCCCGTTTTAAAATTGTGTCAGCGTGCCCAGAGAAAGTTATTAACGTTTTCACGCGCGAATATGTACCTTGAGAAACATGGCGTCTAAATTAAATCGAGCGTGGATGAAAACATGCGTAAACAAAGAGAGAGAAAGAGAGAGAGAGAGCCGAGTTTCCTCACGCATTTTTCTCTATGTGTCAACTTTACACCGACTATTCAGCACCCAGAGCAGGGGCCACAAATTTCACGCTACTTGAGAATCTTCGGAGGTTTCTCCAGTGTTCCCACGGACCGCAGGGAAGCTTGGGAAACGTTTTTATGCTTTCTGTTACTTTAATGATATTTCATTTGTTGCAACATACTTTTACCATGCTCCGGTACGCATTTTATTCGATACACTAACACAGGTATTTCCATTTTATGTTTTGTTTAAACACGCGTTAGAAATGTCTATTTATCCCGTTTGATTATTGTAAATCATGTTCAGTATCTTTCATACTAAAGCATAATTTTTTTTTACAATATCAACGATTTGCTTCAATTTCTAATGCGAAATATTTATCAATCTTTACTCGGGCTTGAGTAAATAAAATACTAGCTGTATGATTTTTTTAACAGTAATCGGACCCGTTGTTTAATATTAATTGGAATGTGTTTAATAATATTTTCGACCTCTGGGTTTATTAATTGTGCTCGTGTAACGGCATAAAAACCAACGGAGACACATGGCTCTCGATGACGATAAAACTTATCGATTTCTGAAACCCATACGATGCTGGTCCGCATGAAACCAGTTAGTATTCCTCGTGAAACCCGCGAACAACGGAACAGTATTATCGGCATCGCGTGTCGCTACGGTATCGTTGTTTAAACATGAAATCGACGATAAGAAGTGCGCTGTAAAAAGAGTTTCATGTTGGTGCACGTGTCGGAAACACCTAATCAGCATAAATCGGTCAATCCGGAAACTCTAAATGATGTTTGCCAATCCAAAATAAACGCGGAACCAGACTCGAACACTTTGACAGTTGCCGCATGTGTCCAATAAAGCGTCGAATAAAATTAAATGTATAATGCCTGAAATTTAGTAATTATAATTTCATAGGCTTTTAAAACTTTCAACCATTTCACAGAAGCAATCATCGTTATTATTAACTATTGTCGGTTACTTGATAACGTGGTTCTCACCTTACACTATACTCTAGGTAATTTTAGGATTAATAGAATTCAGGAAAACTGGGAATCTAGGAAAGGTATGAATCTAAAATTACAGAAAAAATAAAGGTCTATAATAGCGTTGTGATTTTTCAAGAGGGGGAGAAATCTGACGAAATGTGAAAAGCATTTTTTGTTATCCTTCTGTTGAGAAGCCAATGGGAAGTGGGTGCCCACACTCACCTGGTTACCGACAGAAGGGTTAATCGACCATTGTTTCAGAATATCGAGGTCGTATTTCTAGATATCTCAATCCTATCCAACAAATATGGACGCGAGGAGAATATGCCAACTGTTGACCACGGTCTTTGTGTCCGTGTATTTCTTGCTCTTCTATGCCGCGTTCGCCGTTGTTCTCTATTTCCTGTGGACTGGAAAGTAAAATGATTCGAAGGTGAGAGAATCGACACTGCACCGAAATCCCTGAAAAAAAATTCAATCGCTTCGCTTCTTTCATTACAATCCTGACGAGTGAAAATAATTTAAATCGTAAATAAATTAGGCAGGAAATGATAATTAACATGACAAAAAATATTTGTTTCCGGAACATTGCCTAGATATTTAATTACGAACATTCGTTATAACTATAACTTTTTCTATTAATTATTAGAAGAGATTATTCATCGTAGCGTTCCTCATCAATATTAATGAACTTCATGCGAAGTTCATTGTCAGTTGTGAATTCTATCTCTGAGATTCGTTCGAGACGCCTCGAGCCTAATCACATTGTATGAATGTGGTAAGATTCGCATAAGTCTTGCTGCTCCCACTTACACTTGTTGTTAACGGTACATTTGGCAATTCTTTTTTAATATTCGTGTAGTACTTCGCGAGCTTGTTTGTATGCATGTAGACTATATTCATGAATTTTTATATTTTGCTATAGTCTGTATTAATTATTCACCGAAGAAGCAAACTTGAAATTATTCCTTGTCTCAAATTGAATTGTTAACCCCTAACCTGTAGAAAACTGTATATAGTATATAGAGAATTCTAAGAATTCTTTCTGCTTGAATTTTTCATCGTAGACTAGGGCAGTTATCATGCGAGCAATCCTACAGAAATATTCTTCAACTGCTCCACTTCCCCGGCAAATAACTATTACAGTTTTGATGGTAGGATCGTACGAAAATTCATGAACGTACTCCAAACATATGTAAATAAGTCCACCAAGTTGCATAAGATTATATTAAATAGTTTATCAGAAAAAAATTCTACAGTACGCCCTTGAATTACCGTCGATAAATGAGAATGCATCCTCAACTCTTTAATCTCCAGGTCGTTTCTATTTCTTTTGTTCTTCTTTGTAAATAACGTCCATTGTTCCTCCACCACCATTCGATTTGTTAAATCAATCATAGAGTCGCTATTGTTTCAAGGTCAATTGGAAATCTCAGTTGGGTACTCGAGTAAATGATCAGTTGATTATCCAAGAAACGAAGTCACGAATTACACATTTTCGTCTCCAGTCGTTGCACGTTTCTATCATCCTCGAAGAAAATAGCTGATCACTTGGTACACCTGATACATAGTGTAATTAATTGTAGCGGCCATGTTGAATTTGGTTCCATAGTGGACGAGGGGAGAACAGGTGAACGAGCAGGTGAGACGAAGCGAAACAGCATGGAAATAATAGTGTAACGACGTTCTCTGTTTCGCTTTGTGGTTCGACAACATGCGACGCTTATATATACGGTGTCCTGAATTTTTTTCGACTCGGCAGAGCATCGATTCTCTTTTATTTTCACGCGACGAGTGGTTTAATTACAACCGCAAACTGTAATTACCGTCATGCCGGTCAGCTGTGCCAGTAATTATGAAAGTCTATTAGCTAAAGCGCTTAAATTGCAACAAACTAGTATAATGGTCTGAAACTATTTTTAGAAAAACATTTTAGATCGAGGCTGTCTATGAATTTGGTCAAATATTTATTTAAAATGCGTTCTTTTACACGGAAAAATATATACCAAAACTATATCAGTGCATTATATTCTTATAATAAAAATATGTACCATCATTGTATAAAATCTTCGTAATAGTATTGACGCATTGAATTTTTCACAAAAAGATCAATCGATTAATAACTGCATCGTATCATAGAATACATGTATTCGATCATTGTGTCCCGGCATACAGTTGAAGAGGTGCCAAGTTGCATAATTAAATATATCAGATTGAAAATAGCTTAATGACACGTTTATATGTATATAGGTACATCGCTCATTGTGCAAAGAGCTAATTTGTTTGGGCTATATAAATACACGTGTCGAACGGTTCCTTAGAAATCTTAAAATAACGGCAACCGGTTTCCTTGGAATAACTTTTACATCGAAGATTCTCATTCTATTGTACTGTTCTTTAATATAAATAATATGATCTTTCAATTTCTCGATGAAACTAAACTAACACCTTCTATATTAATTAAAATAAATGAAATATATATTAAAATTAACTACTAGATTAGTAATTGAATATTAGATAACAGCAACATATATTTTGCAACTAAATATTTTGGTGGGGAAACGTTTTAGAAAACATTTACTTCAAATTATTCTGTAAAGGAAAGAACATTCTTTCGATCGTAAGAGTTGTTATGACAGTACAGGATGACTTCCGTTTATCTCTGAAATATGCCACGACCTGGGTTAATACGTTCTAGATAAAAACTGTTCACGTCGCTAATTCCACAAGTGGTAAATCTCTCGACGTGCTCTCTCATCTAAAGTGCAATAAAACCGAGACAAAAAATTGCAGACCATCTTTTGCAAATCTCATTGCAAAAGGGACACTCCCTTCGAAAGGTCACATTCAGGTACACGTGTTCATATATTTTCAAATGGAGAAAAACAGCTCTGCTGTCCTACCGCTTCGTAACAAAATATAACATCTCTGAAGAAAACTAATTGTAAGTTCATAGGCGTAGAAATCGAGCGATCATCCTTAAAAACGAGCCGTAACAAAATGTTGTAAGATCAATTTACTAAAAGTTTCAAACGTTCAAATGTTTACCATTTTTCGACTATAATTCAACCACCACTAAATTTCCTAGAATAACGTAAATTAAAAAACACGTTCCTTTCAATCTGATCTCATGAAGAAAAATGTCCTGTTCACAATGACCTCTCAAAACATGACCTGCGATTTTCCATCAAAATTTGATTGCACATCGAACAAAAAGTGTGTCGAACATACAGGAGTCCATCGACAACTTCTTCGATGAGAATTAAATTAAAAAATACGTTCTTTTCAATATGATCTCATAAAGTAAACTGTGTCCTGTTCACAATGACCTCTCAAAACATAACCTGTGATTTTTCATCAAAATTTGATTGCACATCGAACATACAGGAGTTCATCGACAACTTCTTCGATGAGAATTAAATTAAAAAATACGTTCTTTTCAATATGATCTCATAAAGTAAACTGTGTCCTGTTCACAATGACCCCTCAAAACATGACCTGCGATTTTCCATTAAAATTTGATTGCACAAAAAGAACAAAAAGTGTGTCGAACATACAGGAGTCCATCGACAACTTCTTCAATGGGAATTAAATTAAAGAATACGTTCTCTTCAATGTGATCTGATAAAGAAAAATGTCCTGTTCACAATGACCTCTCAAAACTGGATCTGCAATTTTCCATAAAAATTTAATTGCGCTTCGAACTTACAGGAGTCCATCGACAACTTCTTCGATGAGAATTAAATTAAAAAATACGTTCTTTTCAATATGATGTCATAAAGTAAACTGTGTCCTGTTTACAATGACCTCTCAAAACATGACCTGTGATTTTTCATCAAAATTTGATTGCGCTTCGAACAAAAAGTGTGTCGAACATACAGGAGTTCATCGACAACTTCTTCGATGAGAATGAAAGAAAAAAATGTTGCGTAAGAGTGTATTGCAGACCGAGCGTCTGGGGCAACATGTAGCCACGGCAGGGGTAGAGTAGGTAGAGCGTTGTTATCTCAGGTTTGTTCGTTTCTATCGGTCTGGTCGCCATTTCGCACGTCCCACCCGGTGTACACGTCAGAGCGCGCCGCGCCGTAGCGACGCCACGGTACGCGTTGTGTCCCGGCGTAGAGGAAGGTATAGTGACCGATGCTCGTGGGATTCAGGTGTGCCTCACGGCACGGACGTGCTCAGTTGAGCCGCGTTGGCCCACGCGAATCGTCGGCGTCAGAAAAACCTCGCGATACGTGAATCATTTCGCGAGTCTCCGCCGTATCAGTCACCCGCGCGATGAAAAACATACCGGTACGACGGCGCACGTGAATTCTTCGTCCATCAACCGGAATTAATTGATCCTCGAATTGTGCGCCAACTCGTCCTGGTACGTTACTGTGATGATTTCTCGTTTTGATCCACAAACGAATCCTTGTGCTCGAGTGGCCAAAGTAAATACCGCTACATTGTATTCATGTTCGTTGAAGGACAAATCGGATCGTTATTATTTGTTAATTCATGGTGAATATACGAGGTGTCCTCCGACTAGTGGTGCAACTAAGGGTTAAGTGACAAAATTGCGAATGAGCGTATTGGGAATATTCTTTGACGAGTCAATCGAGATACTCGATCGAGCCTGCCAAAGAGTCTGATCATTGTTTAGCGTTTCTACTTGTTCGGAACGCGACCGCACGTGCAGTGAATTTTTAACCCTTAAGGGCTTACCGCTACGGAAACACTCGGTGTAAGACACAATAAGCAAATATTAACACAGTTTCCATATTAATTTGAAAGTCGTTAGTGAATCGAATTTTATTTTCATTCCAATCTCTAGAAACTAATCCGTGAAAGATGATACTCGCCGATAAACTCTAAGGCCCGTTTAAAAGATTAACACTTTACTTACCGGAACTTGCCTATTTATTAATAGGCTTTATAACAGCTATAAACGAAGCTAGGTCATTTTTTTGCGGATAATAATCGCGAAAGCGTCACTATTACACGAGTCTCATTTGTTCACCAAACTGCTATTGCTATTGGAATGTTGATTGGGAAGCTCGCATTGTTAATCATTAATTTCAAGAGTTCTTGAAGAGAGTAACTTTAAGAGTTTGCAATCTTCAATTTTCGAAGATCAAGATATTAACGGTAAACTTACCGAGCACTAAAAGTGTCCGATATATGCTGCTTTAGACAGTGCGTTTTCGTAACACGGCGAAACCAACGGCGGTTCTACAACAAAGTTGTCGCCTCGAAGTTTCTTCGATCCGTGTTGTTTGTGAACTTGAACGTGTCGGTGGAAAGTGATAGTGAATCGCCGTTTCGCAGACCGTGGACAGTGACATCCGTCAAACGAACGCGCAACGCGACGGATATACACGACTACGCGCAGGTTGGTGAACGTACTTTGCCTGGGGATTTTGAAAGAAAAACCGTTTCTTCGTTTTCTCCTCGCGGAGAAAAGCTCTAATTTGCGTGACGGCTAAACTGGCCGTTTTTGCGGTAATTTGTATTTCCAGAGTCGGTGAAACACCGCTTGATAAACATTTTGTTTCGCTGTTCGTTGGACGTTTAACGAGCTGTTATTAAACGGGTTTATGTGTGTGTAAAATTCTATCGAAAAATACGTAAAAGTTTTATGTCACAGTTTTAATGTTACTTCGTTAATAGTATCTTTACAAGTTGAATAAAATGCCATGTTTACAAACATTGGCAAATTCGAACATATCTTTAGAGATGGTTTCAAAACGTTAGATTTTAACACAGTTTTAATGTTACTTCGTTAACAGTATCTTTACAAGTTGAATAAAATGCCATGTTTACAAACATTGGCAAATTCGAACATATCTTTAGAGATGGTTTCAAAACGTTAGATTTTAACACGGTTTCAATGTTACTTCGTTAACAGTATCTTTACAAGTTGAATAAAATGCCATGTTTACAAACATTGGCAAATTCGAACATATCTAAGAGATGGTTTCAAAATGTTAGATTTTAACACGCTAACAACCATCGCCATGTTTCGCACGAAGTCCAAAGTCACTCGTGCTGTTTCTCTATTTATATCTATAAATCATAGTTTCCCAACGTGTAGCCACTATCTGGCAGTTGCTAAGGAGATCTGAGAGACCTTAACATTTCAGTTTCTCTATCCTCGATCCAACGTTTTACAATTAAAAGTTACACGTGCAGATTTTAAGAACTTTGCTCGAATCGAGGGGAGCGCCGAGCGAAGAAAATTTTTAAAAGCCGGCAGGCAGAGTACGAATTCATTTTAATTTCGTTGATTTTTAGTAGATCGATTTCCATTCGAAATAGTGTTTTACCGTCGACTACAAATGCGTCGCTAAATTTAGCTCAGGTGCTCGCGAACACCTTAAACGGTCATTTACATCTCCGCACCGGCGAGAAGTGTCGCACACGTAGTAGGTTACTCAACCTTTAAGCATTCGACTTCGGTAATGCACGCTTTCCCACTAACTCCGTTTAAGGGATTATCACGCACTTGCAGAAAAAAAGAATTCTCCACCCCCTCTTATCTCTTCTTCTCTCTTTCCGTTTCGTCTCTTCCACTGTTCCCTCTCGTTCCTTTTGTGTTTCCCCTCGGCCCTTTTGTTTCCAGTAATCTTTCCCATCTACATCCTCCTCGCTTCCTTCTCCGAACCATCTGCATCTTTCTCTCTTTCTTTTTCTCTTTTATTTTTCCCTGTTTTCTTTTTCTGCATTTTCTCGATCCTTCTTTTCCCCTGTCAGCTTTTATCAAAAACCTCCAACATAGACTCGACTTTTTTCACCGATCTTTTCCTGAATTTTCTTTCATTTCCTCTTTTTTCACCTTCTTTGTTCTCCCCACTTTTTTACTTTTTCCCTACTTTTTTCACCGATCTTTTCCTGAATTTTCTTTCATTTCCTCTTTTTTCACCTTCTCTGTTCTCCCCACTGTTTTACTTTTTTACTTTTTTCCTACATTTTTCACCGATCTTTTCCTGAATTTTCTTTCATTTCCTCTTTTTCCACCTTCTTTGTTCTTCCCATTTGTTTACTTTTTTACTTTTTCCTACATTTTTCACCGATCTTTTCCTGAATTTTCTTTCATTTCCTCTTTTTCCACCTTCTTTGTTCTTCCCACTTGTTTACTTTTTTACTTTTTCCTACTTTTTTCACCGATCTTTTCCTGAATTTTCTTTCATTTCCTCTTTTTCCACCTTCTTTGTTCTTCCCACTTGTTTACTTTTTTACTTTTTCCTACATTTTTCACCGATCTTTTCCTGAATTTTCTTTCATTTCCTCTTTTATCACCTTCTTTGTTCTCCCCACTTTTTTTAATCTATCCCTTCTCCTCTCTTCTGTTCGTTCGTCTTTCTCAGTCGTTCAACACTACATCCTTTGTTCTTCTCCAGCATCTTTCTGTCATCTTTTTCTCCTATTACCGTTTCCTCTCTTTCCTATTGTTACCTTTGTTCTTTTCCATCTTTCCTTGATCTCTCTCTCTCTCTCTCTCTCTTTCTTTCTCTCCCTCCGCGTTCCCCACGCTCCTCATTCGTCCATCTTCTCTCGTCCCTTATCTCCTCGCCCCTGTTTCCTTTGTTCTCCTCCTGCATCTTTCCTCGGTCCTTCTCGCTTCCTCTCGCACGTTTCTCTCTCTCTGTTCTGCTCCTGTTCACGGGATGTCGTAAACTCGGATCCGGTGTCCGAACGCGAACACTACCATTCACAGACCAACACCCTCCCCTCCCCCCCGAGTCATACACCTGGCCAAACGATGGCCCGTGCCATTGACCAGGTAATTCACCGGAGTGTGAAAACCAGGCACAACACGCGCTGAAACTCTTCCTGTTGCTCGCGCCGCCGTGACCCGTGCTCGTGACTGCGTGCATTGTTTGAATAAACCGAACGAACAGCACTGCAAAATTAGTCACGAAAGCAACAAATTTCCTTGGATCACGATTCCCCAGCGTGGAAGCCGCGTAAAACGGACAGAAGAAACACCGAAAGTATTGTTAAAATGTTAATGCAGTGAAATTGGAATGTTTGGAATTTTAATTTTATTCGTTTTTCGCGTACGTTGGATGAACGACTAGATTTTATCACAGTGAAGAAGTAATTAGAAGACTTCTTTTATTTCATTTCGGAATAATTTTACGCGTGTTATTACAGTGGTTGCTCGAACATACAAAAATAAGTAATGTAAATTCACGAAATTTTGTCATTCGGTTCTCGTCTTCGGTTTCTCGTATTCAAAAAAGGAATTAGGCTTGTGTACTTATCCTATTTATACTTTGGGAAAACTAAGGTATTGTTGAGAGAGTTGGTAAATGATTGAAAATTGAGTATTTTTTGCTTTATCGGTAGTTGAAGTATAATGGATTTTTTATTTATACGTACCGTGTGTTTTGTATTATTTTGGTACAATGATGTCGGTAAATTCCGTCTGAAATTTAACTTTTTTGCAATTTCCAATATGTTCCGGCTTTGCCAGTTATTGTGAGACGAAGGTTTCCACTTGTGCGAGTACAGGTGAACGACTGGTGCGACACAAAAATGTCTGTAACTGGGGAACAAGGTCACATTAGACATACGTTTACACGATTTCTTTTTATTTTTTTGCGTGCCAAATCCACTATTGAAGATCACTCCGCAAACACTTTATACAACAGCTTCAGATGTTTATAATCGAAAAAATTGTTATCGCCATAAATGTATTAAATATAAAGGCTTAGTGATTCTATGACATTCGATTTCTGTGGAAATGATGAAGTAGGAATTTTTTTTTCGGAGTCCTAGGGGACCTTCCTGATATCGATTAGTTCAACCCCTACTCTTAAAGCTCGTATGTGTGTCATGGATAGTGACATGTGCTACCATTTTACTTACTCCTCCCTATCTCTTGGACATTGCATGTACCGGTCGCATTTGTTCATGCATTATTCAACATTATCCTTTGACACTTTTATTTATATGATTTTTTATTCGCCCAGTTGATTAACACGGGAGCTGCCACATTAATATACATGAAAGTAGCACAGAATCGAAGTAATCCATTTGACAGAATAAAAGTTAAAATTTATCGTAGTGACGATTCTTTTAATCCTTATTATTGTACCAACGCAACAACTTGTTAAGATAATTTCATTCATTCGTGATTTTGATTAGACGATTATTTCGCAAAAACTATCCTCCTACACTACAGTACGATATATAGGTATACCGGAAACTGGTGATAGTAAAATGGCTTTAGGGTTGGGCGAACACTCGAAGAGGTTCTCATTCGGTGCAAACTGTATTGTATAATAAACCCTTTAAGTAGCGTAATTCTTGAGACATGAAAAAAAACCTATCTATTGAATATTGTTCGTTACAGCCCGCAAAAGATAAGTTGAGTATTACGTACTTTTTCAAATATTTATGATAAAAGATAACAGCCAACATAACACTAACGCTCGTTCTTAAAATTATTTCGATAATATTTCAATGTTATTAAAAGCTTCAACTGAAACTTGTGTCTATACCAAGAAAGGAAGCTTAAAATCTTTTTTAAATAATAATCTTACGTCTAGATTACGCTACTGTCGGTGACTTGTTGACTCATGGGGATTTTGAAGAATAGATTTTTTAAAATTATGAAATAGCCACCGCTAGATAAGAGCCGAAATTTGATTACTCATTAATTCAGTCATATCAATACATCGTACAAAATATGACGCTAGATACGTTACATATTACAATGCATATTAATTATTTCAAGAAAATAATAGTACAAATTACATGGTTCTATCGTAAACGGTGTAAAATCTTTTTTGCTCATCGAAATGATTATTTCGAAACCTCGCGACAACACAATCGCAACAAATAGGCGCCATTGCGATGGACGACTTTCTGCAATCTCGCGAACAGTGTCACCGCTCCATTCAAGTATAATTTCTACGACTTCCTGCGAAGAGCTCGAAAAGGTTTAAAACATTTCGAGTGACGCAATGCAGCAATAAACGTTCGAGCAACAAAGGGTGCTCCAAATTTACGAGTTGTCAATGTCGAGTGGATCGACTCGGTGCACAGCGGTTGCCGTCGAGCATGAGAGCTCTTGTTAGGCTAGCTGTTCCGTCATTAGAAAGAGAAAGGTGTCCAAACAGAGAAAGAGCGCAGGTAGCCCCCATTCCCTTGCTTCTTACCTGGGCATGCGCACTACTTCTATTACCTGTTTCAGGTAGAGGCACCTTTGCTGTTGCAACTCCCCTGCAAATTTCATTGAACGCGATCGTGGCTGCTCGTCCCTCTCGTAATTTCTAAATGTTTTCCTAGAAACAGAGAAGTTAACAGTCAAGAAATTATATCGTAACTAATTGAAAATTTTAACCGTCTCATTGAACCCCTGCTTCTCGTTTACCCATACCATTTGCCTATTTGCAAAACCAGCAATAAAAATTGAAGCCGAAACGAACGCGTCCGGGACAACCTAATATAATTAACACGTTGAGTGCCATGTCACCCATACGTGGGTGCCGGAAATATTTGTCCAGGTTTTAAAATGAATTTTTACGTTAATATATATTCATTGTACCAAATTTCATTAGGATCTGTAAAATGCAAGAAAGTTGAAGGACTACTCAATATCATACACATAATTTTTTTCAATTTTTATTTCGTTAAATAACTTACTTTGATTTTATTTTTGAGGTTTCTAGTTTGGCAGTCAAAGTGTTAATTCCTTTTAACAACAATTCTGCTGCGCCACTATCGACTCGGCCGTAGGAATCGCGTTCGTCGAGCGTGCTATCGCTTCGCCGATAACATCTGTATCGATACCGATAATCCCGCGATAAGTTGATCGTTGATACTCGAGAACCGTTCTTTTCCAACGATCTTATCGATCGCTTTGGAAATAGGAGGAGAGGCAAACAGTATCTAAACCGCTCGGGGAACCGTTTGCATTCAACAGGTTCGCGACGAAGAGGACGATCGCATGCGAGGATCTGTTGCGCGGAGGAGCTTCAGGGTTTCCAGACGTTGCACGTGATTGGCCGTGGTGGTAGACAACGTAGCCCGACCGGGAACAGTCAGGGTCAGGATCAGCCTGTGATCGACTACAGGCGGCTGGTCTTCATCAGCTCGGACTCTTCTTCTGGCCGCGAAGAGGACGACGCGGACAGCAGCTGCTCCAGCTCCTCTTTCCTGAACGGTTTGGCCCGTGGGCCTGGATCTGGCCACCTTAGCGAGGATTGGGACTGGGACTACTTCGAGAGCGGCACGTTGCCGGTCCCGACCGGCACCTTGCCGGTCACTGTCGGACAGAGCAACGTCGCCACGGACACCGGCAACACCACAGGCGATTGGAGCTGCTGCCCCGGTAGAGGATCGACCGCTTCTTGCCAGGTAAGTTGCCAGGTTCCTTGCAGGATATCCGTCTCGCCAATGTAGTCCGGTTGGAATAGCATCTTTCGGTGGAAACTACCTTGCTAACCTTTTTTTTTTATCGTGAGGAAATGTTTTAGCATCTTTCGGTGGAAGCTACCTTGCTAACCTTTTTTTTTTTTTTATCGTGAGGAAATGTTTTATACATACCCCGACTCCCTGGGGGAAGCCAGGGTTATGTGGGACTCTCCCCGGGGGACGAAACCCCCGAAGACTACCCACTAAAACCTCACGCCCACCTAAGCTACAAGGGAGGTGCCTGGATCACGCGAGTACTCAACAGGACACCTCCCAGCTAACATACTATCCCTGGGTTGTACCCCTCTCCCGTTTTCCTGCGAAGCTACCTTGCTACCCTGACCCTTCGACAACGGACGCTTCCGGCTACCTTAGGCGATCCAGGCCCATTTAGACCATTTTATTTTCCCTCGATAGGCTTGCGGAGGTTCACGAGGTGCGAACGTGCTTCCGGTGCCGGTCCCGATACCCGTTCCGGTTCCGTATCCGGTCCCGGTGCCAGCTGCCCTCTGGACCGGAGACTTCGCGGTCGCCGCGTCCTCGATGATAAGTCGTGGCAGCGACACCGAGCCAGGAACCCTGAGGTTGCGAGGGGACCCAGCCGCGCCCTGGTTCGCCTGGCATCCTCGTTTCAATCAACCCTTGCACGGGGCCAGGCTCGACCCACTGACAGGTGCTTTCGATCCAGCGACCTGCACCTTCGGACCCGACCAATTGTTAGCGCCAAGATTGTACGGTTCGTCGTCGATTCCCACGACAGCCGAGTCCCTTCAGCAACGACTGTGCAACCTGCAACTCGACCAAGACGAGAAAGACAACGCCGCTGCTGTGCCGAAGCCCGTGGACCACTTGCAAAATCCTGGGAACGAGTCCAAGGTCACCGAACAGTCATCAACGAAGATTCGAGCGAAACGAAACCAGCCGGTCGCCGAGAGGAGCAGCCAACAGGACGATGAGCAAACGAGCAAAACGAACGAACGCGAGGAGGACTCCCAACAGGACACGGAAAGCGTCTCCTTCGAGGATAGGAGGGAGCAAAGCATGTTCGATAGCGAGGACTCTGGCAGCTCATCCGGAAGATCCTCTGCGGACAGCAGCGACCTGGAGGACGATTCGTCCTCGCACAGGTTCTCCAAGGTGTTCGTAGTGAACGACGACTCGTTGAGCAGCGACAACGACATCGAGGACAACGAAGACGAGGACGCGGACTCCTCCGAGTCCGCCCCGGACGGTGTCACGTTGAAGAGAGTGACGTCGTTGCCGGAAGAGGAGCCGGTCGTTCTCCAATACGTGAGATTCTTCGGCGAGGACTCGACCTTCGACGGTACGAACGAAAGGAAATTCGAAAGCAGCAGCGAGGAAAATTCGGGAAGCAGATCGGTTTCGAAAAAATCGTCGACGCAGAAGAAGAAGAGTACTATCCCTGGGATAGAGGGTCGTTCTAAAGGGTGCAACAACAAGAGGGCAGCCGTGCTGCTGCATCACCGCGCGTTGCCCGAGGAAATGTACATCGCGAGCGACAACGACTGTACAGAAAGTCACATCGAGCTGAAATCTGTGAAAACATTGGACCCGGACAGCATAGAGTCTACGGACATCAGCGAAAATATGGTAACGCTGGATGGAGTCGACAATTCGGAAACCGATCAGCTCTCAGACTCGGAGAATCAGTTTGAACCTTCGTCTAGTATCTGCGATTCCAACATTATCCCTGACTCTTTGGAGACCCCGTTGTCCGAGAACAATGTCGAAGCCCACAATGGTCTTCCTCGGATATCGGAAAACGTGAATTTCGATCGACCGAGCGAGAATGGTCAAGCTACCGTCGATAACTCGATGGCCATTATCGACGAGACGGTCGGTAACGTGGGGCACAACATACTGACCGATGGCAACCCGAACATTACAGTAACCGCCAGTTCAGGGTCCGAGAGCTTCACGAGCAACGATACAAACGCAACCGGCAGCGAGGTAAGCAGCGACGAGCTGCACGAATACGAGGTTACGCCGGTCATCGATGACGACGATGGTCTCTCGGATCGATCGAACTCGAGACTGGACGTTGCGAAAGGTTTCAAGGACGTGGAGCCAGAGTCCATTCCTAAAGCAGCGAGACGATCGATATGGGGTAATCAGCATGAGAAAATCGTGGAGCAACCATTGGACCCCGGTCCTCTTGGCAGCGAGGGTGTAGCGAACTCCACGACCATCGATTCAACGATAGAGGATAATGAGTCTGGGCTGGTGGAGATGCAGGATGAAACGGGAGACAATGAGCTAGCAGGGGCAGATCGCCGAATGGAGCTGGCCACGGCAGCCTGCGCTGTGGCAGACATGACCAACAACCGAATCGGGGCGGTGCTGAGGTGCGGGGATGATGATAGCGTGGGCGCAGCGGGCGGCGCGCATGACGGCGGCTTGAACACGGTGAGAGGTGAACGTTCCTGCGATGGGCAGGTGGTACGGGAGGCTAGCGGAGATTGCGAAGGTGGTAGAGGCACCGAGGAGGGGATATCGACGCTGTTTCGTTCAGTCGAGCGACACCCGTCTGCTCGTAAGGAGGTTGAACTCCATGCTGGTACCGAGGTCGAGAATCCTTCGACTGTTAGAGACAGAGACGCGGTGAGAGGTGATCGTTCCACCGGTTCGACTGTTGACCAGGTGGCAGGGGGCGCCGGCGGAGGAGGTTGGGAAGGTGGTAACGGGACCAACGGCGTACGAGGTGAGAGTTCCGACGACGGCCAGGTGGTGGTAGGGGATGCTGTCGGAGGTTGGGAAGGCAGTAACGACGGTAGGGATGGTAGCTCGCGCGCGTCGGTGAGAAGTGAGAGTTCCACCGTTGGCCAGGTGGTAGGAGAGGTCGACGGAGATTCGGAGGCTGGTGGCAGCACCGACACCACCACCGCAGAGGGGATACCGGCACATTTTTGCTCAGTTGAGCGACGCCCGTCTGCTCGGAAAGAGAATGGATTCCCTGGTGTTGCTGCGGCGAAGGATCCCGTGGTCAGAGACTCGCAACAGCGCTTTCCCCCCGCGGTACAGTGCGACAGTGTCGGGACGAACGGCGGCGGCAACCGGTACCGGAGCCTCGTGATGATCACCCAGGAGGCCTCGTACCAGCCAGTCAGCGTGATCACGTCGGACACCACGACCCTGTTGCAGCCTGACGAGGTGAGGACGGCCGGCCAGGGCCTCGCTGGTTATTTCCAGCTGGCGCTGGAGGCCGTCAACGAGCAGCCTCACCGCAAGAATGGTCAGGGACCGAGGCGTCCGCTGATGGTGAAACGTTTGGCTGCCGCTACGACGACCGGCGGCCACGCGGAGCTTGAAGCGGACAGCGGGCTCAGCGTCGGCAGTGCCAGTGAAAGCGATGACGTGTCGGTGAAAAACCCAGGAAAAATCGCCGGGAGGCTCGAGAACAACGAGGAAAACGTGCCGCGGGAGCGGCCGGTGAACGAGCACCGGGAGAACGCGCGGCCACGTGCCTTTTCGCAATCCAGCGACGAGAATTCGGCTGGTGGTGGGGTCGTCATCTTGGAGGATGGATTGGCGGATGACGATTCATGGGTGGAGGAGGTGTCGCACGACGAGGACGAACCTGGTGCCACCACAGCCACGGAAGAAAGCTCCGAAGATGAAGCGAATAACCTTGGAGACCGGGAGGAAGAGCTCAGGGGCTACCACAGGCAGGCCATTGATTTCACCTTGCACACTATCGTCGAAGAGTCCTGCGAGGAGAGCGAGACAGAGCCCAGCTTGGCGACCGGTAGTCCGTCGAAGAAGCAGAGACCACCGTCGGCCTCGGAACTGGAAAAGTACTTCTTCTTCGGTCTCGGTGGAGATGGAAACAACTCGAGCATGGGGTCTCGAGAGGTGGACAGTCTGTCGGAGACGTCTTCTATTTATTCCGAGGGCCTGGAGTCTTTGGGACAGGACGAGGCTTCCGGTACCGGACAGGGTCAAGAGAGATCAACATCCGGGGAGGGATTCCTTAATTCCTCGAGGCTAGAGAAGTACTTCTTGTCGGAGTTTCTTGGGTTCGATCAAGATAGACGCGACTCGGATGGATCCGTTGGCAGCGATTCAGAGGGCAGACCTAGCCCGGAAGCACAAAGGCGGAAGAAACTAGTCCGTGCCAGAGGCACCGGTAGGTCGCATAGTTCCTCGTTAGACAATCTGCTGGCGCTCGCGCAGAGCTCGCAGAATCTGAGCTCGCAGAACTCTCTGCAAGATCTGAGTCTGAGTCAGGACGCGCAAGAGAGTCAATCGGAAGGTTCGTCTACGGAGACGGACGGCGCTGATGATGGACAGACAGCTGCGTTTGGTACGGACGGGCAATTCGACACTGTGAAACGGAAGAAGAAGAAGCCGAGGAACATGGGCACGCAAAGCCCGCGGGTACCCGACGATAGGAACAAGACTCCAGAGCCTAATAGGGAGATGGTTGTGGTCGGTGAAGTGGTGTTGGAGAACGAGGCCGAAGCGAACCACTCGGAGGACTCGGAGCGAGCGAAGACCCCTCAGCCGGAGAACACGTTGTCCTCTTCGTCTTCGCCAACGGCGGCTCCCAACGCTTTGGCCGCATGCGCGTCGCTGTTAGACTCTTCGAGGACTATCCAGATGAGTTCAGGGGAGCCATCGAGCTACAATCAAAGATCCAAACAGCAGTCGAGGGACTCGGGTTTTGTTGGCAGCTGCGACGATCTCCTGCAGCACCAAAAGCTACCGGACGATACTCAGGCCAATGCCGAGGTGAGCCAAGAGTCGAAAGACGGCAGCAAGGAGAAGAGGGAGAACGACGGGAACCAAACGTCCGCTGAAAGGAGTTCGACGGCAGAGAAGAGCGGTGGGAACAAGATGGACCATCTTCTGAGTCACAGCACGTTACCTCATCTGCCGAATGCCTCTCTGTCGCGCAAGGACAGCTTCAACAACTGGTCCAGCGACGAGGAAACGAACCTAATGATGTCGAAGATGCGGCAGTTCTTCAAGACCATGGTCGCCAACTCGAACGGTCCGAACACGAACGCTGCTAACTCGAGCGGTGCCTCGCCGGCACCCAGTCCTAGACTATCAGGCTACTCGTCCAAGGCTAGACTATGTTCCTCGCAGACCAGAACCAAACCGCCGCAGTTGGTGTACTTTGAGAACGAGTTGACCAGACTGATGAAAACGGTGCCGGGGATACGAGACGACCAGGTTCGAGAGATCGTCGAGTACCTGAGCTCTGAGGACACCTGGTCCGATTCGTACGACAGTTCCGATTACACAAGCTCGGACCTGGAAGGGGCGGCTGGCGGTCGCCGGTCCGCATTGCAGGAGCAGATCTCGCAAAGCTGCCAGCAGATTATCAGCAAATTCGACACGACGTCGAATAATTGCCTCTCGGACAAAGAGAAGGACGACAAGGCGTCTGTAATTGCGTCGATGCAGCCTCACTACCTGGGCCGGGACACCGCCTTCGTTTACCAGAAACTGGTCCAGAGCTTCACGAAGATGGCCGGCGACGGTGTCAGCTCCGACGCCAATTCCACGCCCCACAGCAGCCCACCGTTGATCGCCAAAGTGATGCATCACATTGGCAGTCGACTGGTAGCACTGATGCACGAGGTCTCCGAAGGTGGTCCAGCCGTTCAGCATCACTCCACCAGCTGGAGAAGGTACTCCCAACATCATCGAACCCCGTCTTCAGCGTCCACCACCGAAGACGATGACTCCACCTCGGACTCTACCAACGCACCACCTCCGACTCATTTACAACTACCGAGATCCAAGTCGCACGATCCTCTACTGTTGATCAACAACCATCCGGTAGCATCGACGGGTCAGGAAGGCGAAGAGAGGGAAGCCAGTGATTACGAAAGGTTCTCCTGGCGTGGCAGCTTCGAGTCAGCGTTGATGGCAGCTGACTCCAGGACGAAACTCAGCTTGCTTGCTTGTTCCGGTGACGTCAGCGTTGGTACCAACACCAGCGCCAACGCCTTGGCTATGGCAGCTAAACGTCGCAGTGCCGGGGATTTGCTGTTCAACCCGAAGAGCTTCTCTAGGGAACAGTTGGATAGGGTTAGGAGTTGCGGGTCCATTGGCGGTGGAACACCTGGGGCTGCCAGTGGCTGCGGAGGATCTGTGGAGGAAAGGATCTGGAGCAACAGGAGGAGGTCTTCTGTCCCTGATGCCAACACCAGGGCGGAGTCTGGTAAGCCATAGTTCTACCACAAGAATATTACAGAATATTGTAATTTTCATTTTTAGACTGCGGGATTTTATGCAAAGTACATTAAAATATTAGGTCATCCCATAAGTAATGTTTTTTTTAAATCTATTTTTCAACGAGAGGGTTAGTTGAAAGGTGGAAAGAGGTCATAGAAAATGGTGGTCATTGCTTATGGGATGACCGAAAACATTTGCAAAGTCTAACATCGCTGCAGTTGAAAGAATCGGACGAGATAACATTTTAGGGTATACGAATTTGTAAAAGGGTGAGTTACTACCCTGTCTCATTAATGGGTGTGTTGCTGCATCTTCAGGTACATCTGCTGGAGACGAAGATACCGAGGACGAACTCGAGTACAATGGTGAATCCCGTGCAACCACGTTGCCCCGTGGCATGCAGTCAGCGATCACGGCTGCGACCAACTCCTTGCCACGTTTGCCAGCCTCTACGACTCCTGCTGGCCTAACTGCAGCCGCCTCGCAGGCTTCCTCTAACATGCACAAAGCGCACAGCGTGTACTACTTCCTGCCGCAACATTCTGGTGTCAAGTCGGCCAGGTACCGTCCACCTGGGTTCGCCAGGAACAGTAATGTGGCCGGGGCAATTGGCGGTCCTAAACGAGCAGTCAGTGCACCTGGTCTGCAGATCTCAGGCTCGCAATCATCTGCCGGAAAACGGGACAACTCCAGGTCCAGGAGGCAGCAAGCCATGTCTCTCACCTCCGGTAAGTTTAATCGTTGTTCTTGTCAGTTACAAGTTGTTAACTAGAATCGATTCTTTGACACATTGATCGCCATGCCACCCAGATGTGGGTGACGGAGTTATTTGTTTATGTTTTAAAATTAATTTTTACGTTGATATATTCATTGTACCGTTTGGGATTCGTAAAATGCAAGAAAGTTGAAATACTACTCAATATCACACATATAATTATTGTTACGTCCTGAGTGGACTGAATTATAGTTTTGAAGGGATAGTACGCAGTTTCGAACCTACCTGCATTCACCGGCTATGGTTCGGGAAATTGAGGATCGTTTAAATAAAGGTGTACCCTTTTATTGATAAAAATTAACTTATTTATTCAAAAATAGGAAGCTGAATCAGATATTAAGGTTTACAGATATTATTTATAAAGCAGATATACATTTAGCGCGATTATAAAAATATAGAAAATATAATATTATATAATATTACCGAAATACAATCTTCTTGATCTGATACAATGTGGTATGCAGTGGACGCTCGTGGAACCTCAGGGATCCTTTGATTAACCTTGGTCTTCTCGTGGTGTATGCAGTTTAATCCAATGGTTCACTAGCGGAACTCGCAGTTTCAAATAATTTTCAACACAATGGCTCAACTCAACACAACTCAAATAAACTTGACTCTAAATCGATTGACACCACTATTGCAACTGCTCTCTTAAGGAGCTGATTCCTTTATTTATAGGGTAGCCAATTCTTTGTCTTTGAAGATGCTGGCTCAGGAGTAGGGGTCCTCATCATCCGATGTCATTCTTATTGATTCTCAGAATGTAAACCGAACTTTCATTGTGCAGTTTGAATTATCATAGTTTTTTCTCGTGGCAATATCTGATATCTCTTCTATTGAGTCTAAGGGTGCAAACCGATCTTTATTTGTGCGTTTCGCAGAAGGCTTAGTTGTTGATTTGGCATCCTGTTGATGCGTCACTTTCTCGTGACATTATCGGATTTTGCAATAATTCTTTATTATTTATTTATTTATTTATTCAATTTTTATTTCATTAAATAACTTACTTTGTATTCATGAAATTTTTGAGGGTTCTGGTTTGGTACTCAAAGTGTTAATCTTGAAAGACGTCTCGATAATTGTACTGCGCCACAGGGAAGCTAAAAATCATCTTTTATGCAATTCCAAACTGTGGGGCTGACTTGTTGGTTTAGAATTGAGATTACTATAGCGAGATTGAAAGATCTGTTAAAACATCCTTAGCCACGGACTATAGACTTTCGAAAATTATGAAACGATCACCGGTGGATAGTCTGTTCAGCAGAACTTCGTGTAAATTTTTGCATAATTAGAAAAGCCATTGCATCGAACGTGACTGATTGTGAGCGTACACTCGCGGAAAAGATTCACGGAATGGTAGCGGTACAAATGTGGTAGAAGAATTTTCTGGAATGTCCATTTTTGGTTTTGAAACTACACGGTTAGCTGGTCGCGAACAGCTAGCAAATCATCGAGCGATTCTTGTTTGTTGAATATGTAGTCGCCTGAGCAATTAAGAGAGCCACCGACAAGAAAAGTGTTGTGAAAATCTCTGCCGCGTAAAGCCGGCGAGTATTCTGAATTGATTAGGCTCCGAGGAGCAGTAATAGTTGAGGGAACGCGGATTGTTTAAGAATATTTTATAATCTTATTATCCATAACAGTGAACGAAGAGCTGATGTGAATAGAGAATTTTTACACCTGGAGCTAGAAACGAATCGCAGACAGAGAATATTTATTAGTAGACTATATTTATCGCCGGATAAACTATCTTCGTGCAGAATAAAAATTGTCTTCGTCTAATATTACGAGGAGTAGGGGACCAACGAAAATGATTTACCGACACGTGTTTGTTTCGAGTGACAATTACGCAAAACAAATATTTTACGTGAGCGAGCACACACAGCGACAAAAAAGCTGTCTCGCTCTGCAACTCGCGCGTAACAATTAAATAATTCACGCAGTCGACGACAAAGGTCGATCGCAGGAGTTTGTCACGAATTTAATTAAATCTCGAAACAAGCAGCAGTTTATGAAACAAATTGATAACTATTCGAAAGAATTATTTCTGAAACAAAGTGGATTTTCGTTGCACTCTTTCCGGTGTGAGAGGGAAATATTTTTGGAATCGTTGCGAATGTCATTCTTGCGATTACTGCGTGCGTTCGGACAGCATTAATTGAGTCTTCTGTACGCATTCGCCGAACACTACGCCAGTTTATCGATTTTCCTGCGCTGGGAACAGCGGAGAAGGTCTGCGTTAGGTGGGGGGGCTGAAGAAAGAAGGGAAATCTCGTTGTAATAAAGCGGTTACACCTGTTACACTCTAGTGAACGCTTTAAGGTGGTCATTAACAAACCGCGCGTTCTACTTGTCGGCGTAGCCGTGGCTAGTTTCGTACGTCGCCGACAACGCTTCATGAAAATGACTTTTTAACAGTTGTCGGTTGCACGTTCGACGGTCCGCGAATGGTGACCTAACAGGTTGCGAACTTTTCGGAGAAACCGCGCGAAATTTCACTTGGAACGTGTTTCCGATTGTTTAGAGAAAGCATTGTCCCAGAAGCTACTTCCATTTCGAAGATGATTGCGTGACTGTACAGAGAGTGGGCGTATGTTACATAAAAATTACGGGAAGACATACAAAAAATTGCATTGCTCGCTGTAGTAATTGAGGAGGTGTACAGTATAGAAAGGTGAACACGCGACTTTCTTCCACATTAAAAACAAAATTTTATTAAACAGAAGAAAATTCCCCATATAGCACTAGTTAGGATATTCTGAGTCCCTGGGAAATATAATATCTTGTTCTAATATTATGTTCCATTATCATTGGAGACAGATCTTTCAAAGAAAATAATTTACAAAATAAATCCTCGCAGATTTGTTGAACCATGAAATAAATGGACAATCAGGAATACGAATAGAAATGTTTATGTTTCTAAATAGACGAAAAAGATTATATCCTACTTCTTACGCGTTACCATCGTAACATGTAACCACTTGCCAACTTGTTCTACCTGATAAAGATCTCATAGTAATTTTCATTCCACGTATAGTCTTGTGTGTTTCTAAAAATAGGCTTGTCCTAGAATATTTCACATTCACTTTACGTGAATGTCACATTCATTATAAAGGTCAAGTCTATATTTAGAAATATCAGCCGAAATATTCACTCCCTTTTTAATAATTCTCGTATATGAACTTAATGTTTGAAAAGTTATCCTCCTGTATTTCATAAAAGTTTAACCGAAATTCATGAACTCGTTCTGTGTGCATGCATAAACAATATACGTCATAAACAATACATATCTTATATGAAACATATCGTTTCAGAGTGAATATTAAGATAAAAATTATGGATTAATTCTGTACGCGGTATGTACTTTCATTACACGAAAGACTTCAGATTATAATTAACGCTATCGACACGTTCTCAAAAACCCGTGTTTAAAATGTTAGGTATCACGCCACTGGTTTATGCTGTAAGCTATATACCAGACAAAGAAAGTGAAATAATTCAAAATACATCAATTCATACTTGAAATTAGTGTATTCGTTATGGAGAATTAATTCAGATCTGTAGATAAATTTATAAAATCGAGGTTAAATAAAATATCGTTTCTCACATTTGTAGTTTCAATAGATTAAAAATAATTCAAAACTGCGCTAAATTCTATTCGATCGTGTTGCACTTTATCGTTTAAATGTTTCACGTTTTTTATTTTATTTTATCTTTCAAACGTTTCACAAGCCGCAAATGCATAACGACCCGTATTGCTACGATATGCATCACAACACTGAATACGAGATTATGATTTCTACTAACGAAAAACGGTGGGTTTGCTTTCTCCGTAATGAAGTAGAACATGATTCAATGCTTAGAGCATTAAGCAATTGTCTTAAAAAAAAAAAAAAAGAAACTGTTGCACTGACTCACGGTTACATATGAATATATATTATCTAATCATAATATTGATTATTTCGTTCGAAGCTACAGATCTGAATATTTCTGAATTTGTTATCGATATGGTTGAACGCGTTATTAATTCACTTACATTTTTCTTCAAACTCCAATTCTACTGTGCTGTGTCACGAAAATATTTACAAAGTATTTTATTCCCGATGGAATATTTGAAAAATCTAATAAGCAACGTTTTAAGCATCAGACGATAATACGGAGTAGCCACTCGAATAAAAATTGGTGACGAGTGAGAAATGTTAGGTGAATTACTTCAGCAGAACGGTACCTCGCCATACCTTTTTCGTGCCACTGTTCAAAGAGCAGGGATTTACCGTAGCACTGTTATTAAAGCCTCACTTCAGTTCGACAACCCTCCGCAATGCATTATTCATATTAAAAATACGCCGTCCACAAACGCAATTCCTTTCCGATTCTGTTACTCGCTGTAATACACACTGTTAATTAGTCTAATGTCATGTAAATTATTACGATAGGCGTGGACGCGCGCTCGGATGTCGCTGCCCGCCCTCGGTAGTTATCTAATAATAAACGTCTTGATGTTACTGAATAATTAGTTTGCGGATTTTATGCACTCAATGTGTACGCGAACGGAGAGTCCGTCGTCGGTATAATGCAAAAGCTGAAAACGGTTTCGCAAGGCTTTCGTTTCATTCAATTCGCTCTGGGTTTCAATGAAACGAACGCACGGGTGAAAAATTTTTATTTACGTTGGCATGTAGATTCATTCGGTGAAGAAAATTTTGTTCATGCGTTTCAATTTGCATATTCTTTTCTCTCGCTGGAAAAAGAGATTTTACTTTGTTTCATAAAATCCTATTCGAATATAAGAACTTTATGCACATTTTTGGTACGAATAAAATAATCCTGAAACGTAGAAATCTTGAAAATTTTTTAATACAAGACCACCTGTGTACTAACGGAGTGCGAATGCTATTTTCATGTCACTTTTACCAGAAGAAATCTTCTAGCTGGAAAAAGAAATTCTTACTTCATTTCAGCTTTCATGAAATCCTCTTTGAGCATGAATATTTGTACTCGTTTGCGTTGTAAATAAAATAATCGTTAACCGTGGAAATCTTTATGCATTCGTGGTGTATACGAGAATCTTTAAATGCAAGAGCACACGCACTAACACACACACACACACACACACACAGAAACACAAGAAATCTTCCGAGTTGGAAACGGAAATTCATGCTTTGCCTCTACTTTCATGAACTAATATTTGAACATAGGAATTTGCATAAAGTTCCACAGTCTAGTAATAAATTATTACCGGTTGGTAAAGGAAGTAACCGGTATGTGGAACTCCTGATTCGCTCTGCAAAAATAATGCGATCGAAACCAGTTCGTAAATAAGTGTTTCTCGCCTGGCATTATGCGAATCTTTCATGTGAATCGACCTAATACGCCGTAACAGAAACAAGCATTGTGACCGGCGAAAATATAGTTAGGCTACACGTTGGAACAGTTTTCTACATTGTATGCTGATAAGATTTGTCTTGTCCTTTCCCTGAGAATGATTCGAAATCTAATGTTAACGCATGCTGCAGCGAGAGCGTCACTTTCTTTAATCATTGTCATGGTTATTTATAAATCTACTTTTCAATCATCGTATCAGCTGTATCATTCCAAAAGGGTAGTTTTTATTTCGTGAAAATATCTGAAAAATAGTTCCCCAAGTAAACGTGATTTTATTTTCACATTTATAATGTAAAATAGTCGTTTGTATATTACATAATAAATATAATAAGGTTATGTTTGTTAGGTTATTAAAGAAATCTAATTAGAGTTATTATTTATGTAAAGCATCTGAAAAGTGGTTCCTCGGGTAACGTTATATTTCATTTTAATATTTACAATAGAAAGCCGTAATTCGTATATGATATAATAAAGTTGTGTTATCATTTGTTAAATTATTGAAGAAAGAGTGAAACTAAAATAACAAGATGGATATTATTTAGTTAGTAATAGTTCTCCATTTTATTTTGATCTATATACGAATTGTTTTTATATACTGTAAATCGTGTTATTTATTAGCTTATTGAAGGAACAGTGAAGATCGATAGCAAAATAACCTTAGAATGATTAATCAGCTCGTAACACGCGAGATAAAGAAATAATCTTGCTTTCACGATGAAAGTAATATGGTGATGTTAATGACCCGTCGCGTACCGTTTAATATTTCGAAAGATTTCTGCTCAAATTCGCCCTTTTACCGTATTTCGATTTCAATAGCACGACGATCTTAATCGAGTTACGAAAGGCATCTTTCTCTTTGGAAGTTCCTACAACCGATCACCTTGACATACATTCGCTCACTCTTGCTCATAGAAATTGCACCTGAAGCGTGAATACAATACTGGAATCTTCTGTAATTGTAAAAATGATTACGCAGCACAATACTACCTCGAAGGAAAAATATTTTTCACCTATCTCTACGCCGCGTTTCAGCAGATTTCGTTTGCCAAACGATCTGCGCTCGATTGTCGCCATTTGTTATACATAGTTTTCAGCATTATGATATTTTTCAAGAATCGTGCAATCTAATTGCTATTCCTTCAAACGCCTTGGTCTGTTTCTGTTTTTAGAACGATGATATGTAAAAATAGAGATAATTTCTCGGGTGAAAAGAGAATGACAATTCAGTCCGCTGGAACTAGAAAGAAATTTCACAATGTTGTGTCGAATCGAATACCTGCGTTCCGTTACGGGTGACGCATTAATGAATCGAATGACTATCTCCTCGAGAAACTGAGACGCGTGCATAGGTTGCAATTCAGATCGCGACTTGATCGACAGTTGCGTGCACCGTGCAATCCCGTGATCCAATGCGGCACATTATTTACGTTACTTGGTACCTACGCAAATATTTTAAACAGAAGTTGTTGACATAAATCCATTCTGATTTTTTTTTTTTTAGTAAAACCGTAGCTAAAGTATCACTAGAGAAAATTAAATTACACGTAACTCCTTTTATCGATTATTGTCGTCGAGAAAATACTGAAAGCAATTTAAACACGACCACGTATTGTTATAACGTCAGACGTTCGTGGAACAAAAATTTTTTTCTTATGTTTCAGTCGTCTCAATAAGTTGAACACTTTCGATCTTTTTGGTGTGTCAAATTTCACCTGTTCATATTCGTCGCGAATGCGTAAAAATCCGATCTGCAATCCGAAATATATAAACAATAATAATTTGTATCGCCTTGTAACTTTTATTCATAGCTGCGATATCATCCCTTATCGCAGTTCCGCAACGGCAGAATCTTGAACATGAAAGTCCTCCCACAAAGAGTACCGGATGACAGAAGGTCAACCAAAATCAACTTTATCGTAACCCTCATTCCGCTTGACAGATTATCAGAAACTGGTGTGGCACAGACGAACTCGACAGTGTAAAGAACGTTCTTCCTCGGTACGCATACTTTCGGCAGCGTTTGCTCGTGCTTCGGTGGCAAACAACGCAAAACCTTTGGAATTTTTCGATCAATTATAATTAGTCTGTGGATTTTGTGCATGCGCGATAGAGCAAGTGAAACACACGTTCTTGTAGCGATTTTACTATTTCGAAAGTAACATAACAGTACCATTGAATTCTTTCAATTATTTCGGAAATTTAAAAAAGTACTGTCACATTATTTTTAACCCATTGCAATTACTAAGAAAGAGAATAACTTTCTACTCGACGCTAGTCTATTTCAATTCAGGTGGAACATTTTTATTTTGCATAAAAACCCGCAGTCTAATTGTAACTGTTAGGGTTGGTAACATGGAACACCTGATTTCAAAAGATTACTCAAATTAATACAATTTGTTTTTTTTTTATATAACTTACGCGTGGGGACCAAGGAACTAATTAATAAATAAATGAATAACGATTATTGAGATGCTCAATTTTTAAAAATGATTCGCTTTTGTGAATGAGTTCCATGTTACCTGCATCTACTATTCTCCGAAACGGGAGCTGTGATTGAAACCGTAAAATTCCGAATTAAAGTGCATCAAAGTGCATCATCGACAACGTCACGAAATGATTATCTTATCTAAGTTCTATTTTGATCGACGCTAGCCCAGTAATTCGAACAATTTAAACGCATTAGTGCACGGAAATAAAACAAATGTTCATAAACGCGAGAAGCTGAAGAGAAACACCATGAAGAAAGTGCCACCGGGATACCTGACCATGAGATGGTTACCGAACTGCTGCGTCTGTTGTTACCCGGTGAACCGAACTCGCGAGTTCGACAAGGTTGGCTCCTCGAAGGAAAAGCTCGACGATCCCGAAGAGAAGGAACAAATAGAGCTGCACAGGACAAGGTCCGACGACTCGTTGACGAAGAACGAATTTCTAACGACATTGGACACCAGCTTTGACATCGGCGATCAACTGAAGTTCGGTGACATGAGGAAGCTGAAGGAGAGCATATTCTCCGCGATCGACCATGAAGACCGAAGATCCTCTTCGAAACTGGTGTTGGGCGAGTCGGTGGCTTCCGAAGGGAATCCGATGTCCGCGTCCCTCGAAGAGATGTTCCCGAAGTGCAGGACGAAGAAGATGAAGCAACATTCGTGGCCTTCGCCGCTCACAGACGTATTTCCAAAACGTCCGGTCAGGAAATCGAGAGCCGCGAGCTTGGTGAACGGAAACGGAGCAAGTTGGTTGACAATCCGATGATAAACAAGTTCCTTTAGGGGAATTTGTTATGCGTCGAATACGCTTGCACACTTTTCGCAGTTACCCAGATAGCACTCGACGTCTTAAAGACGTCTGTTTTACGTCCATTTTTGGTCTGAACGTCTTACGTCCTGAAAAGACGTCTTTAAGACGTCTTAAATACGTCTCGTAAAAGACGTCGTTTTTACGTCTCATTTCAGACGTCTTTAAGACGTCTTTTACGAGTCGTCTTTAAGACGTTTCATTTCTTGACGTTTCAGTCATTCTAAACTGCTAGAGAAAAGCTTTACAAACTGTACACACGCAACACAATATAACGCAGTCTTCCATCCTTCGAATAGACGTTTATTTATTTAGGAAAGTTAAATAACTAAATTGTTAATTTAGTACTATTATAATATATTACATATATATTCGCAATAGAATTTAGCAATAAATATTGTTTAATAATAAAACTATACATTATATATCACAAATCCAAAATCCAAAATAATATATCAAAATAAATAGATAAATAAATAAATAAGTTAAATAAATAAATAAAGCATAAAATGTTAATGTTCGCGGATATGCTGAAAAACATTCTTTTAATTTATTTTTTTTTATTTATAAATAAATAAATTAAATAAATAAAGCATAAAATATTAATGTTCGCGGATATGCTGAAAAACATTCTTTTAATTTATTTTTTTTATTTATAAATAAATAAATTAATTAATTAATTAAATAAATAAATAAAGCATAAAATGTTAATGTGCGCGGATATGCTGAAAAACATTCTTTTAATTTATTTTTTTTTATTTATTTAATTTTTTTGTTATATCAAACATTCAATTTATATTTCTTGTACATGTATACAATATTCAAATTCAATATTTTTCTCACAAGAAAAAATGTGGCTTAATAAATATTTTTCCAATATTTGACAAACATATCTATCTAATATTTTTGTGGTACTAGGGGTCTGTTTCGGGACGTCTTGAATACGTCTGTTTCGAGACGTCTTAAAGACGTCTGTTCGAGACGTCTTAAAGACGTCTTTAAGACGTACAGTTTTTTCACAAAGACGTTCAGAAGCCGTTCGGAAGCCGTTCGTAGGACATTCAGACGTCTAATAGACGTCTGAACGTCTTCGACAGACGTCTTAAAGACGTCTCTGTGCTATCTGGTTAACGCTAGAACTACGACACACCTCAAAATGGCGGGTTACAAATTATGAAATACAATTCAATTCTTTATTATTTTGTTCCCCTCAGGGTTACAATCCTCTATAGGTTCACACACCCCTATTCACCCATCTTTCGACGAGCCCCAACCAACATCGCTTAACCTCAACGATCACCATTCCCACAACACCACCGGTCGAGCCACCACTCGCCGGCAAATTATGAAATACATTTTCGTTGTTTCTTTAACCCCTTGCCTTACAATATCGAGTCAGACTCGTGATGAAGATTCTGGCCAGTGTCTAATAAATATGTATGTCATTAATTTCCTTTTAACCGAAATAAAATTCTATTTTGTTGTAGTTGATATATATCCTTTGGAGAAAGCATAGGCATAAAATAAAAATAAAATATCTTTTTCTTCTATGAAATTCTGAACGATGAAGAATTCCTAATCATTATAATAAAAAAATAAATAGTAGTGCAAGGGGTTATTGCGGACTTTCGGCGCTTCCGCGTAGATCTAGCGTTAATCGTGCTGTCCTCGATTGGACTATCGAAATGATTTTAAGTATGTGAGAAAACATGTCTGTCGCGGTTTCCATTCTTTTATCTCGAACATAATCTTGAAAAAATTGAAAACGTGAATAACTTGAAAAGCGATCATAGCACACAATCACGGTAGAGGTAAAGATTTGCGTGGGTCGAAGGAGACCCTAATAGTATATCCGACGCAGGGTCGCACGTGTAGTTTGTTAACCCTCGGAAGCATAATTATTCTGCGTGCGCTCGAAACCTGTACTTATCTTTTTATTCTGAATGTATCGTGGGCTTATCTATTCGGGCACACTGGTCTGGTTTTTCGGTGTCTAGTCAGGTTTTCTTATCGGGAAACTATCAACTGTACAATTAAACGAGATTGTTTAACAGATTGCAGATGCTTAACCTAGTTTTAACCTGTTATAGTCGAGGGACTTTTTCAAAAGTAGAAAGCAATGTCTGCCTGTCTGCCTTCGATTAGAACTTTTTTATTTCGCATAAAGATTCGCAATATGCTAATAAGAAAATGAAGAAATTATCGGTGAAACTAACGAGAAAACGACGAGAATATTGCTGTGAAGCCAATAGGAAAATAAAAGTTTACCGAAAAGTTGTTTGAACCAGGAAGAAGTGGACAAGTAGGGAACAAGAATGACGAGTTAACTGGTTAACTCGACTTCCGCGATCAACAGGTTAATCCAAAAATTAAACTCGAGAGAAAGTAAAGCTAATTAGCTGGTTGCAATGTTTCGAATCTCAGTGGACCGCAAAAACAAAAGTATTTCGTATCGTTGTAGCGAGCAAACCTTGAAGAGCTTCTTCCGAAGAACTGTGTACTGGAACTGATGTAGTCGCAAAAACGACTATTATTAATTCGAAACATTTTGGTTTGTTGTTGTAGACGATGGAAGCAGCTTGTCGGAAGCCTGCAGCACTCCGATCATCGGCGCAGGATCCAGGACTGGCTCGAATCACACAGTGATGGACGTAGATGACATGGATCAGGGGTTGCATTCAGGACATCTTGCGACCCGAGGGTCCTTATCTAGTCTCGGGGTACGTATAGCCATTCAAATTCTACTAAAGCGTATGTACATTGAAGAATATACCGATAGGATATACAAGAATATACCAAACGAAGAGGTACAGTCGAGTCGGAAAGTAAGTTAACGACTGGTATATGCAGGCAAATGAATATGACATGTCTTTAATCTTTAATAATGATAATATATGTTTTACTAACATATTTGTTTATTTCCTTACACCTCCTAAATAAAAACAATACAATAACTTGATTTTATTCATCATATTCATTGCCTACATATCACCAAATGTTAACTTACTTTCCGACTCGACTGTATGTATACTATAAAGAAAAATTCAGTCTGTTCGATTGAGGCAAACTAACAGTGACAGTAGCACGTCGTGAAAGACTCCTCGTTCCGCCATTTTGCCCATTTGTATGCAAGAAATGCTAGCAAAAACCATTAATGACGCTTGATCTTCTAAACACGTATGTTATACAACGTGGTCAAATAAGACGTAACTCGAGGACAATGAAATTGCAGTTTAGGCTATAAAGTCGCTGACGCGAGAAATGCTAGTTGTTGAGGAATTTTTTTTAGTATGATAGGAATGTAATCAAAATTGTCTTTTGGTACGTTATCGTAGAATCTTCGGTGCACTGTTTAGCATTATTTTGGACAACCTGTTGTGAAAAACTTCACATTTTTTCTTGTTTAATAAAATGTTTAACCCTTAAGTGGACCTTAAAAATGTCCTTCTTTGAGACTACAATGATTCGATTAAATTATATTCAATATTCATCTGCATGTAAAAATGTAATCAGATACTAACATTTCGTCTAAATCCGTAGTTATTGAATTTGAAAAATACAGTAAGAAAAAAATCGATTTTTAAAATCCAACTATAGCGAGAATACCACCTAACAGTTTGAAGCATGTTCATCCTGAGTCATCTTTGCTCTCACAACGAATCACCGCGGTGCATAAAAACACAGACACCAGTGAGTCAACGAAATGTTCGATTATAATCGGTGTGCTTATGCGATTTATTAGACGCTTGCTAACGGGATGAACGTATTGCGTAATAAACTGTGACGGTCACGTACAATCGCCGTACGTGTGCGTGCATTTCAAGGACAAATTTAAGTGTGCCGGGAAAGGCAATCATCCTTTTTGATCGAAGCAGGGTTCAATGTACCTTTACGTGTACCAACAAATAAATTAACCCTTAGCACTCGAATGACGACTATAAGGCGCCACTAAAAATTGCTGTATCACTATTCAAAATATTTTTTACATTATTAAGTTTGTTTGTATATAATAAATTACTAGAAACTTCAGTATTGTGTGAGTAAATTGCATCATGTTCGTATGTATAACATGAAAAAATATCTATAAAAGGGAAATATTCTAGGTCGAAAGAAATGTTTCGTTTTGGAGTTAAAATATCTTCGAGTGCAAAGGGTTAACATCGTCCATCGATTCGAGTATGAATTAAAAAAAAAAAGACAAATGTTATTGGAGCTCCGGATCACAGCTGTGCATGATAAGCGTCTATCTTTCGCATGGCCCGTCATTGTCAGCGTTTCTACTGACTCGACTTACAGCTGCTGTTATCGATGAATTGGTAAGGGTCCCTTACCGTCCCTTGCCATAGTCTCTTTTCTATAAGTTGAGAATGGTCAATATTTCCAAATTTTTCTACAGATTGCAGAAAATCATTTCAATCTTTTTTTTTTTACAGATTTTTTTTACTGTTTCTTGTGCAGATTTTCGCCGCAAACGCATATTTCTAACTGTGACATTTATTTTTCAGGCACGTTCGGATTCAATGGCATCGGTTTATAGCGGTGCTGGAGAAGGCCGGTGCTGTCGTTCCGTAGCCGTCACCGGAGAAGTCGAATTCGCGTTGCAATACGATTACAAACATCTAACGTTCGAGGTGCACGTGACGAAATGCAAGAATCTTGCACCTGTCGATGTAAAACGCAAACGATCCGATCCGTAAGTAACTGTGTCGCTTGTCTCAACACCTTGATCGCAGCGAAATGTTTCCTATTTCGGTGGAACGTTCCGATAGAGCATTGAACGAATGTCCACAAACAAATATATGCACGCTTCGTTCGTTTCCTATCCTTCAAACACTATCGCATAATTTTTGTTGTTAAGCTGTTGACGTAGAACAAATGTTCATGCAAATTCAGAATTCCAAAAGATAAACTTAAAGGAACTGAAGTTAAGAATTGATTGTTTGTTAAACTCAGATAATGTTATATTGGTTTTTTGTTTATCTAACAATGAGTCGAATAGATTAAATACGTTCCAAAAATTAAGCACACACTTATGTACACCCGTGATTTAGTTACTAACAATCGAAGTGTGCATATGTTTCTCAAGGAGATCGTATTGGCAAATAAATATCAAATGTAGAATGTAGATTATTATGTAAAAAACTCATCCGATGTTAGAAAAATAGTGAGCGTACTGACGTTATAATCTGTATTTCGAAAGAAAATATCTGAAGTACGCTGCAATAAATTAACTTGTCAATGAGGAAAAGAGAGAGAGAACCCTTCGAAATACAAATTAATAAC
This sequence comes from Seladonia tumulorum, assembly GCA_913789895.3. Taxonomy (NCBI): domain Eukaryota; kingdom Metazoa; phylum Arthropoda; class Insecta; order Hymenoptera; family Halictidae; genus Seladonia; species Seladonia tumulorum. Next base: position 4,176,706 of record OU565275.1, read on the forward strand.
AACAGACAATTTGTTACTGTAACATTACTAATTGTCTTGCTACTTTATAAATAGTTACTGCCAATTTATAGGAGCAGTCTACACGTTAGTACACTTTTTTCTTAAAGGTACAGTGAGGAATAAATACAGTAGTGCATTCTGTATAGTATGAATACTTTTTAAAAGTGCATGAGCAAATATGTTTATCAATTATTTCATAGTTTACGACTTATGCAAGTGCTCAGAAAACAATGAAATATGTAGTTTGATAAAAACAATTGCAATTTGAGGTCATTTTTACTCTATGGCAGAATATATCATATACTTAATTTCTCTTTGTTTATGTACAAAAGTAAGAATCTGCATGAACATTCGTAGTCTTTTGACAGTACGAAAAACACTGCTCTTTCTATTATTACATTCTTACATTTTACAGTAGCAAAATCCTGTATAATTTTCACAATGTACTATTTAAGAGACCAGAGATCTATTCTTAATCGGTGGAGTTAATCTAATTTCGAAGATTTCAAAATCATCATTGAAACTAAACAATAGAAACATCAACATGTCTAGAAGAAGCATGTATATCGAAAGTGTACGATAAACCGTATTGTCAAAATGGTCCATCGTACGAGGGTCAAAATCGTACAAAACTTTTTTTCTCACTTTTCTAAGTGAACGTAAAAGTAAAAAGTAATTCTGCGTAGACCAGAAATAATTTGTTTACATTATGAATGGCCCCACTGTACCACTGAATATAATAGCTGTTACCAAAAAGTCGTTCACGAGCATCAATAAAAACCGAGGTCTTTCGTCAGGTACGTGAAAGTCTACCTGTTGCCGGACAAATCGAAGAGTGGCAAGAGGAAGACAAAAGTGAAGAAGCACACCTTAAATCCGGAATTCAATGAAACACTGAAGGTAATTAACTTACAGTCGAAACGACGTTACCTCTTGTTGCGAGTGGGAGTTAAGAGTGTCTACAACTCGTGATCACAATAATGTTTCAGTTCCATATGAGTCTGAGCGGATTGGAGACCAGAACACTATGGCTGACGGTTTGGCACTCGGACATGTTTGGACGCAACGATTTCCTCGGTGAGGTTCGAATGCCCTTGGAGAACAAGATCTTCGACGATCCCACGCCGAAATGGTACCCGCTTCAGGAGAGAGTAAGTACTTAATCATTTCAGCATTGAACCATAATTTTTCAGATCGTAGAATTGATCTATTTACGGCAAAAATAGATAGAATAACTAGGAATCGGTAAACACATCAGAAGAATTTAAGAACGTCACATTGTCCTGAATTTATTAAAATTATTAAAAGGCAGAATAAATTGACTTACTACAATTATCGCGACAACAAAATTTTGTCTGTAACCTGTTTCTCATAATTAATGCAGACAACTTTTATTTCGCATAAGAGTTTTCAATCATTTTAATGTCAATTATAATCATTTTTATTGAAATCATTGACCAACGATTCGCTGATGGAAACTTGAAATGGTTGATCATTAGACTGTACATGTTGCAGGAGAAGAAAAAGATTTCTCTTGTCTGCAAGACGCCTTTTTGTGTGTACAATTCCCTTTCTAAAGCATACAAAGAATTAATGGTTATGGCTCTAGGTGATAAATACTAACAATTAGATAATGAACACTCGGTGGATTAGTAAATCGTGAAATGAAAATGAAAATAAAAAATATCGCTGCACAGTATCGCGGCTTGAACAATTAGAAAATATTTAAATAGCACGAATATAAATCAAAAACACAGGGGGTTGATAAACATGAAAATATCTTAAAGAGTTAATCTGAAAAATTAGGAAATACAGCTTCCCAAAAACAACATATATTTTCTCGTAATGATTTCGACAAAATTTCTAATAATAAAAGTACTAAATCGAGTCTCTCGTTATCGTAAATAATTTTAGATTTATTCAGTTTTGCCTGCCAAATAGTAAAATATTAAATTTAATTTCAGACGGAACCGTTCGACGATCCCATCGCGTACAAAGGTGAGGTGATCGTCGGCTTGAAATTCGTGCCACCGGATCCCACGCAACAGGACCGCGATCGAGAGATCGGATCGGATCGAGCTGCTTCGAAATGGAAGAAGAATTGGAGCCGAGGAGCGTTGCACGTGCTCGTGAAAGAAGCGAGAAACCTGCAAACCAGAGGGAAGAATTCTGGCACGTGTGATCCATTTTGTAAAAGGTATTTCCCTGCAGTTCTTCAATTAGAGACTTTCAAACTTTCATTTTCACAATCCACTGAAGCAAGGCCAGAGTTAGAGAAAAGTTTATTCAATCAACGATGAAAAAAAGCCTGTGTGGTCTTAATTTTTATTATTGTTACTTGAAAATGTTGTAGGACTTCTTCGTGTATAAAATCATATATGAAACATTTTTTAAAACAGTTAACACGAACACACAGAACTTTTCATTTTAATGATTTGTACTCACCTAGTGTTTTTATTTTATTTGATAACGCTTATTTCGGCAAAAATCGTAAGTACTATAGTCGAAGGAAGATATTAAAGAGAGGAAAACAAGAATTGTTTTTTAGTTGTTTAGTTTTTTGTTTTTTTAGCTAATTCTGATCGCCAATGTTTCATGTTTTCAGTTACTTACTACCCGACAAGGGTCGTTCAGGAAAACAAAAGACTGGAGTGGTTCGCAGATCTGGTGGTTCACCAGTATGGGGTCACACTTTTATTTATAAAGACGTGAGTCTGCAGGAACTGGCAGAACGTGGACTGGAATTGACAGTCTGGGATCACGATCGTATCGCTAGCAACGAATTTTTGGGCGGAGTTCGATTTAATCTAGGGACAGGTATGCAACGCTCAAAAACTCGATCCTCTAAATCAAATCTTTCTCATGAATTATTTCCTAATTTTAACACTTTGACTGCCAAACTAGAATCCTCAAAAATTCCATAAAATCAAAGTAAGTTATTTAATGAAATAAAAATTGTAAAAATTAAATGTAAGATGCTGAGTGGTCCTCCAACTTTCTTGCATTTTACTTTATATTAACGTAAAAATTAATTTTTAAATCTGGACATTTAATTCCGTCACCCACATGTGGGTGACATGGCAGTCAACGTGTTAAACAATTTACCAACGCGGTGAACATGATAATTTTTTAAATTATTGTAACTCAAACTTCTCGGTTAGAAGATGTACCCTGTAGACTCTACATCGCATTTCATTTTGATCCAAGTGACCAATATTTTCCGTGGAACGCAAGCTAAACATTTTTACCAAATATCGGCAAGATTTAACCGACGTATAATTTTCAGGAAAACATTACGGAAAGCCGGTAGACTGGATGGACGCAACAGGTCGCGAGCTTTCGTTATGGCAGAGCATGATCGAAAGGCCGAACTTCTGGGTGGAGGGTGCTGTCACGTTGAGGCCAAATCTGCACAACCATGGAAAGAACACCGGCTCATAGGCATCACGGCGCGATGTTCCAATCATGCCACGGCGACGGAATATTCGCGTGTCAATGGAATCGTTTGTTTAAACGATTCGGCCTAGGTTAACCGAAAATGTACATACGTGGCTTGTATTAACGCGCCAAAAAAGAAACGGTGAAATTAGATCGAAATGTGATTCCCGGAATGGAAATTAGTGCCTTGTTGGGAGCATCGTATCCTGTCCAGGACACAGTCTAAAATTTCTATTGATCGTCCGCCGTTGACGGTACCATTTCGATGAACGATCCGTTGCCAATTATGGCGTACTGCCGCCAGGTACTTCACCTAATTTCTAGTTACGAACGATCGGATCTTTTGATTTCTACCAATTAGTGCTTACGTTCACGTCGAGTTTAATTTGTACATGATATCGTGAAACCCCGTTCTAGTTCTATTTGTAGTTTTTATTTCCTAAGTATCTTGTTCTCACGCTCTGAGCTTCTCTGTACGAAAAGCTACACGACTATACAGGGCTGTTCGAAAGAAGATTGAACGCTTGTACGATATAGGGCAAACCGAGTGAAGACACCTCAGCAAACATGGCAGAACTTTCCGAGGTGTAAATATTTTTCTATGTTGATATCGTAACTGAATTATTGGCTTCTACGTGGGTGTGGCTAGACTGCGAAGCTTTTTGAAGACGAGTAATTGCAACTTGAAACAACAGACAAATTAAAAGATCTGTTAAAATTGCTCAAGGAAAGAAATTCGTGAGTATCTTGGCAACAGATACAGGATTCTTATTTCGTATAAAGATATGCAGTCTAGCTATAGCAAAAGATGCTCGCGCGTCGAAATAGAAGAACATGTTGATCAATTTTTGTGAACACCGGGAAGCCAGTAATAAATCAACTTTAATATACGAGAATGTTTATATCCCGGAAAAACGGTTGAACTTTCAATGTCTGTTCATCGATGGTGTGTCCTACGTAAGTGTTGAATGTTTTTTCTTTAAACAGTCTGTATATTACTTCGTGCCTTTCGCATTCTTTCGTCCGAGTCGTTCTCACGTTACTTTCTCCACCCTCGGTATCTATGTCCCGTTTTTTTTTTTTTTTTGGAAAGTACGAGAACACCCCAAACTAGAATAACAGACGAAGGATCGATTCGATGAGGGTTCGGCGCGCAGAATCGTGCAATATATCGAAGGTAAACGTTTAGATACTTGGTCCTTCCCCGATAAGTTTAACGACAGTAGACGATCGCGAAGCGATTCTTCACGGGCATCCGTCCAACCGTGAGACGGGATGACCAATCAAGTATTTACGGTACATGAGCATTCTTCGTGGCCAAGCGTTGTTTAATCACGGGAAAGAGAAAAGATGGGAAGAGGTAATTAATGCCACCGCGTTCCAAATATTCGCTCCGCCTATTGTAATTCGACGATTTTTGTTTCTACTATATATTTTATTCTGTACTTTTGTTTTCCCGTTTTCATTTGTATCCTCTACCTAATCGGTCTCTGTGCATACTGTTATTTGTGCAACAGAGGTAGAGAGAGAGATATTTGATTAAATTTTAATGATTTGAGTCGACCGATCGGAAAGGGAACAAGTTAATAATGAAACACGGTGTAATAGACGTGAAAGAAGATGTTTTGGGACGCGGTGGCCATTGTGGACACTTTCCTTTCTTGGAGAGAAAGATGCTTCCAGTGTTGTACAATACTCTGAACATTTTTTCTTGCATCGAACATTGCCAAGTTCGCGGAACGGTATATTTAAGAAATTAAATATCACCGGTTCCCAGTACTTAACCACATGTATCCATATAAATGTTATATTTATACATTCTTGTAGAATTAATAAGAGTGTGGTATAAGCAATGGAGCTCTGAGAAGAAAAACACGAGCTTCCGTCTATCTTGACATTCGTAGAAGGTCAGTGTTTCGTGTACAGGCAGTTCTCAGTTTCAATCGTACGAAATGAAGTCGTTTAAGAAATCGTTTTTAATGATTTCGAAAATACAAACATATAAATACAAAACAGGATGGTCAAGTGATTTTAATTACCTTGTATATTGTCATTGGATGTTGCACGGGATGTAATTGTTCTTGTTAATTCTGATAAACCTTTCCGGCATTTATAGTTGTATTTGCTCTTGTTGAAAAACATACGTGTTTCGACCTATTTTCTGAATATTATTGTTCATCATTTTTTGAGGAAATTAGAAGATATTATTGTTTATCATTTGACGAGGAAATCAACGTAACTCGATCGAGCGTATTCCAAATTGTAGTTGACGAAAATGAGGGCCCAAACGGATCCGAAGATTGCTGTCTATACGGTCGTGGAACACGTACGTCTTCATGGGACTAAAAACTGTAAGGTTCATCCCAGATACAGGGTCAACGAAATCGAAACTATAAACTGCCTTCAATGTAAGCTCACGCGAAAGATTTGCACTGCGCGACGAAACGTGTGGCTATTAGGGTACTTCGAATCGCGCGTTCGAGGCGAGATTAATTATCTGTTCGACGGACGCGGATTATCGAGAGCCAGAGATTGTTCTTTGTACATTAAGGACCAATAACGCTAAATTAACAATTAAAGTCAATAGCGAGGGGAAGTCTGTTAACACATTGCGGTCCGCTATTGTTTGCGAACATTAACACTTGGATGGCGAAGCCAGGGTCCATTTTGATCCAGTATTTCGAAGGTATCATCTTAGGTACACAGCTGCTGATGATTCATTTCAATTGAAGGTTCATTAGATGCAATAAGAAGATCAAAGGATCAATTGAAAATATGTTTCATAAAATAGATGAACAACTGCCTAAACGGAGCTAAACCAATCCACTTTCCGAGTGTTAAAGCTAGGCGGAGTTTGAGAGAACGTAGAAAGCTTGAAGAATTTATTTGGTCGTATGAACCACTAAAAAGTCTTTTAGCTTCTCAAACTACGTTTATTACGAAAATTATATTCAACACGTTGACTGCCATGTCGCCCATATGTGGGTGACGGAATTATTTGTCCAGGTTTTAAAATGAATTTTATTGGGATTTGCAAAATACAAGAAAGTTGGAGGACTACCCAATATCGTACATTCAATTTTTTTTCAATTTTTATTTCGTTAAGTAACTTAATTTGATTTTATGGAATTTTTGAGTTTTTTAGTTTGGCAGTCAAAGTGTTAAAGCTGATAATTTGCATGTAATTAAAAAATGTTTTAACATTTCGTCAGGCAACAGGACAAAGCTTGCTATACCAGAGAGCTTTGTGCATAGATTTTTGCGTCAAATTTTTGATGTAAATTCGAACACCAGGACCATAATGTGTAAAAAATTCGAGTTGCGCATCTGTCCATCTCTGTTTCCGAACACCAAACGCTCGGAACAATGTGTGACGCTCCTTTAAGATATATTAGGGAATAGAATTAAACGTACTTATATGTCACATACATCGTTGTACATGATAATAAAAATTTTATACATTTATTCATCTTGATTCATTAAGTAGACAGGTATACTATACACATAGTAGAAGGATAACAATGTATAAAAAGGTAACGATTACAAGGTGTTCAAACAGGTGCGACATCAGGCGCGTAGATCTTTGTCATGAATATTTAGGGCACGGTAGGAAAACAAGGTACAATTTGTGCTACAGCTTTACATGGAAGTCATTCTACGTACCTAACTGCTGTTTTCGTCGTTTATTAGACACGCAATGACGGTAACTTACTGCCGAAGGTAACTCTTGGAATCTTTAGGCTTGAGTTCAGAGGTCGTTGTTGGAGATGAAACGGTTACCCTCGGAATTCTTGCCGGAGTATCGGTACTTGCATTTTCCGAAAGCACCTAGAACAGAAGGTGATAAGTGAAGCTTATTTTTATTATTTATAATTTTGCATGAAGACTCGTCGGTGTACGCAAGTGTCGCTAATAATTCAATCACCCACAATAATTTAAAATCGTACCTTTGTGATCATGAGGATCCCGAGTCGACGATGGAAGAGGAGTGTAATGAATGTTGAAGAATATATCGTCGATCTCGTCCATCGAGTTCGACACGAATTTCGACGTCAATTCGGGGACAAGTTTTATAGTCCTCGAGAATTTCCCTCGAATTTCAGCATCGATTTTCTCTTGGCGCGTTACTGGACGCGAATCGAGAAATTGAAGACTTGGAGGCAACACGTATATCGCATATAATCTGTACCGATTGTAATCCTCTTCATCGGTAGATGGATTGGTCAGCTGATCAGGACATCCTGGATTACCCAACAGGCTCACATACACCAAGTTCGGACAACATTCTTGTATTTTTTTTAATACGCCGTCAATGTGAGATATCTAGACGCAGAACAGAATGAGAAATTGAACCTGAAGACATATTTTATTTATTTTATTTAAATTAATTGCATGTTGTCCGCGAATTAAAAACTATTAATATTTGTTTGTATTATTATTAGACTATACAGCTGCCACTTCGTAAAGCTTTATTCATAATATGATAACGAAACATATATCATGAAACAAAATATGGGGGTCAAAGAATCATTCGCTGAACCGATTGATTTAGCGATTTTTCAGTGTACACACCCACCAAGTAATTCCCCTTATCAGCGATAATACCATAGCATGATAAGTAGTTCAAACTATACATGTAAACTTAAAATTTCACAGTTTAAAACATAAAAACCAGAACCTTTCGTACTTAATTTTACACTTCAACAAAAATAATATGACATTCCAATAAATCATAGCTGAATCTTACAGAATCATAATTTGACATAAGCATATGTAAATAATTTCCATACACAGATGCATGAACGTTCATACTAAAAACAAAAAAAAAAGCTAAAACAATCCCAAACCTTGTTGTTATTTAGGCTGAGTGTAGTCAATGTCGGCATTTGAGGCAATGTTCTCAGATCCCGAAGTTTATTGTTGTCCAGTATCAACACCTGTAGCCTGTCGAAATGTTTGACAGCGGTGATTGAGGTTAGCTCGTTATAGGAAAGATCTAAGCTCGTGCAATTGTAACCGACGACACCCACCAAACCGTCAGGGATCTTTTCGGCTCGTTGACCCGTGTAACATGCCTAAAATTTTGATAAGAATATATGATTAAACGTGTCAGAAAAAATCTACCTGCAATGACGACTTTTCCATATATTTTAACGAAAATATACGTTAATTACCCGCCCGCACCGCACGGTTAACGCGCTCCTGTTGAAGTCTTGTTGTCCTCGTTCCGCCATTTTCCATGCGCGTTACCATATAATGAAGGAAATTATCATAAAACAATAAGAATGATAATACTCTAGATCGGCCATCGAACCGCCATTATGCAAGATATTTCCAGAATAGCAAACATCAACAGTGTGGCTCGTTGGTCTAGGGGTATGATTCTCGCTTAGGGTGCGAGAGGTCCCGGGTTCAAATCCCGGACGAGCCCAATTTTTTTTATTGCATCTTTTCACATTTTTGACACATGTTCGCATTTAGAAAATCTTTGTTTTACAGTTTCATTAGATTCTTTTAGAGTTTTTACAAATTTTCTTTGCTAATAAAATCAATAAATCATCATTCTCTTTGCTTTCATCTTTTTATTACATTATTTTTCTTATTACAAGCCATTGGAGCATTAAACAACATAGGTGGCCACTTCATCTTTATTTTTTACATTTACTTGTTGATTATTCTAAAAGTATACTATTCTAATTCATTTTTCTTTAATGATTTCGCTTCTTTCTGAACCATCAATGGACACTTGATCCCATAAAGTAGTTTCATTTCAAATGATAATATAAGAAATGAACAAGATAAAATTTAATTTGATTTGATAAATAAAATTTGATTAGAGTTTGTATATAGTATTACTGTATAAAAGCAGTACTTAAATTTAATCAATTTTGTAAATTATATACATAGATATTTTATACTTCAAATTGATAGAAGTGTAATTTGATTATTATGTAAAAATAGACAATATAGAATATATATTTTGTAAATTTTAAATATGCATTCCTTTTTAGCATGCAATTGAATTCATCTTATATTCTTTGATTCTCACACCGTTCTAAGATATAAAACTCTTTAAACCATTGTTCAATTTTTTAGTAGGCTTCCTGAGCATCATATTTATAATTCCTACTTTACTTTTATTTACATCTTTTTGAATTTTGCCTTTAGATTTTGTGGATGTTGCATGTAGAACTCTTAAGCTATCCTTCTTAGACACATTACTACACTGTTCTGGTTCTTCCATCCTACCATTGTTACTTGCATCACTGCAATATATAATGATACAATTTGATTATAATCATTCTTCTAAATTTTGCAAAACCATAATGTTATTTTAATTTTACTACCTTGTGGATCCTACATGTACTTCACTCTCTTTCTGAAAATCGAGTTTGTTATAAAAATGTTCACTTTCTTGGAGCAAATTTATGTACATGTTCATATCGGGAACCGGGATATGTATTTTCAGTTGTTCTTCTCTAAAAACTTCTGTTTTAATATTCTCTGTACCAACAAATGAAGTATTAGATTTTATATTGCAATAACGCAAAGTAAAGATGGTTCTTATATTAAAGAAATCTTACGTCTTGTTAATTCAACACCTTGGGCTCTATATTCAGCAATTTCCACATCCTTCTTTTTGATCAAATCTAAAAGAATTTTGTGTTGACGATTTAATTCCATGAATGATATACACAAAGGTTTAGTTATCATATTCCAAAGTTCTTGCTGAGTTCCTTTTAATAGATTTAAAATAAATTTCAACGATCCTCCCTCTAACTGAATTCGTAGCTTTATTTGTTCAACAGAGGCTTCATCAATATGCTTATGTAAATTATTTAAAATACTTGCCACGATATCTTTATAATTAAAAGCATCGATGTTTAAAAGTGGATTTAGTTCCTGAGATAAAAACGATGACATATTAAACTTATAAAAAAGTTACACTAGTTACTCCAAAACTAATTTACAGTCATACATAAATCTATTTTATGATTCAGCACCTTGCATCTTTTTAAAATAATCATGTCTGACAATGTTTCCATCCATATCTCACATAAATTGGTTAATAAAACTTCGATCCCATCATTCTTCTGTGTGACAGAAATCATGTAAACATTGTCACCTATTTTAACATGATCCCATTTCCTTTCTTGTGTATATCGACTAGAAGTAATTTTTTCCGTCATTTTTACTTTTCACACATTTATAAATAATGCAGAAAATAAGTTTTTAACGGGGCAAAAATGTAATTAATATGCAATCCGTGCATATTATTATGTGCAGGTTCACATTACTAAATAAATAGGTAGTAACATAACCTATAGAGATTGAAATTCGTATCGACAGGAGAGTGCTCACGCCTGCGGTTTTTGTGCCTCTGGTATAGTGCTGCCCCCACACCAAATCACCGACGAGATATTTACAAAGCTGCCAGCCCCCGTGACATACACGTGCATTGGAAATTGTTGAAAAACGTCCGACATTTGCCACGGTACAAGTCCAGACGTAAGAAAAATGTCAAAACATAATTAGAAAGCGAAAAATAAATGTCACAGTAGTACATGACTTACAGCTGGGGAATAGTCATTAAAAAATCCGAAAACATTCGTAGAAATGCAAAAAAATAAAGCAAAATTGCCATTTCTTAAAAATTATAATTCAGTAAATCCTACTGTCAGTAGGGCTTCAGTAAAAATACCTCAAATGACTGAAACAAAAGCTAAGCAATCATCTGGCAATAGTTCAGAAAATGTAGCAAAACTGAAAATGTCAAAAATCCGAGGATTTCAAACGGCAAGTGGCAAGAATATGAATATTACAGAAGAAGCATTACTCAAAGCAAAAGCATTATTTTCTGATGAGACGTTCGATAGTTGTGACAGTGAACCAGTATTAAGCGAATCACTGCCGAAATGCAAAGATACCGGCGAATTAAAAATATCAAAACTACAAGGGTTTCAAACAGCAAGTGGGAAGAATATGAAAGTTACAGAGACGGCTTTATTGAAAGCAAAAGCCTTATTTTCTGACGAGACTTTGGAAAACTGTGATAACGTGCCTTCTTCATCATTATTAGATGAACCTATGCAGAAATGCAAAAGTTCAATAAAATTCGAAATGCTTAAAGTACAAGAATCTCAAATAGCAGGTAATAAGAATATGAATACTACACAGGAAGCTTTGTTGGAAGCAGAAGCATTATTTTCTGAAGAAACCATGGAAAATTATGACATTGACATGCAGAAAGACAAAGATTCGGTTAAATCTAAAATTGCTAAAATACAAGGATTCCAAACAGCAAGTGGTAAAAATATGAACATTACAGAGCAAGCTTTACTAAAAGCAAAGACATTATTTTCAGATGAAGATTTGGGGAGTTGCGATTATGTACCTTGTTCTCCTTTGTTAAATGAATCCTTGTGCAAACGCAAGGATACAATGCAATTTAAAGTGTCTAAAGTACAAGGGTTTCAAACAGCAAGCGGTAAGAATATGAAAATTACAGAGGCAGCTTTATTGAAAGCAAAAGCCTTATTTTCTGATGATACTTTGGAAAACTGTGATAACATGCTTTCTCCATCATTATTAAATGAACCTATGCAGAAATGCAAAGGTTCAATAAAATTCAAAATGGTTGAAGTACAAGAATCTCAAATAGCAGGTAATAAGAATATGAATACTACACAGGAAGCTTTATTGGAAGCAGAAGCATTGTTTTCTGAAGAAACCATGGAAAATTATGACATTGGTCCTTCATTAAATAAATCACAACAAAAACACAAAGATTCAGCTAAATTTGAAATGCCTATAGTACAAGGGTTCCAAACAGCAAGTGGTAAAGATATGAACATTACAGAGGAAGCTTTACTGAGAGCAAAGACATTATTTGCAGATGAAGATTTAGAAAGTTATGGCAGTGATCCTTTATTGACCAAATCACTGCAGGAAGACAGAGATTCAACTAAATTTAAAATTCCTAAAATACAAGGGTTTCAAACAGCAAGTGGTAAAGATATGAAAATTACAGAGGAAGCTTTGTTGAAAGCAAAAACATTATTTTCTGATCAAACTTTGGAAGCTTATGATAATGAACTTTTACTGGAACACAAAGATTCTGCTAAAATTGATATACCTGAATTACAAGGGTTTCATACAGCAAGCGGTAAGGATACTAATATTACAGGAGAAGCTCTATTGAAAGCAAAAGCCCTACTTTCTGAAGAAGCTATGGAAATTTGTGACGATAGTGCTTCTTTGTCCAAATCGTTGCCGAAACGCAAAATTAACGATTTGGATGATGTATCTATAACCAGAGAAACAATGTCCAATCAATTTAAAAAGTTGCGTTTCAGTAATGAATTCCAAGTACAGGAGAATGTATGTAATTATTCCAAGATTAATAACAAGAGAGGGAATCAGGAAATATCTTCAGTTTCCAGAGTGGCATTGCCTTCAGACAAAATCAAAGACACTAATAAATTAGTGGATGTAAATAAACAAGATATTGATATGGAGATAAATTCTTTAATTTCTAATGAAATTGAAGAAAGTGCAGCTGCACTTGTAGAAGATGAAAACAGTTCAGAGATATTTAACCAGTGGATATCTCCTGCATCAACTATAGAGAATAATGATGCTACAAATGTGCCATTGAGCCCTGTAATAGGTGGACAATTTGTTACTAAAAAGAGAAAAAGCGCAGGCGCACGACGGAAAAGTACAAATGCTGCAAAGCCCAAAAATAGCAAAATTGCATGTACAGATAATATAAAACAGTTAAGTGATAATTGTATAAATTCAGATGTAGAAAAAGAAAAGTTATTGTTATACCAAGGTTCAATGAATAATGAAAAGAGATGCGATGGAACTGTTATCAATGATTATGGTGATACCCAATTAATGTTAGACTTTATAGACCAAACTGCTGGTATATTAGAAAAGCGTTTGCAATCCGCTTTAGATCAGGTAGATAGCATAATTCACGTTTTGCAGATTCTGATAATGTTTTATGTCTGATAATGTATGTGTATTTACAGGAAGAACAAGTCAAGCTGAAAGGAACAAGCAAACCAAAACCGACAATTGGTAGATTGTATTCTTACAGGAAAATTAATCATAATAATCGTATATCTTGGAGAGAAATTAGCAAGGGAGGTGCTCCAATACTATGTACTTATCAGGAGGTAATGGTTGATCCAGGTACGCATATGTTTAAATTAATTTGCCAAATTGTAATTAAACATTGTTTTTTACTAGCTGATTCAACGAAAATTACCACCTGAAATTTTGGACATAATAGCTGACAATGCAGTAAAATATAAATTTCGATGTTCGGATTTCTATGGGTAAGAAAAATCAGTAATAATGGGTGTTCCGCTAACTTTGTTATAATGCGAGATGTTCGCTATTTTTTATGTTACGCGCAATGACAAAACAACAAATTATTTGGTTCGAGGGAACGTATATTATGATGGGAATAATTTTTTCCTCGAGGTCATTTTTTCAAATTATTTTTTCGTTTTGACATTTCGCTTGGCATAAAAAATTTCCCGAGATATCGCGTTACAACAGAGTTAGTGGTACACCCTGTATACTCGACACACTATTTGATTGAAGAATTTTTGTTGCAAAAGTACAGCTAAGATTATTTATGAAGAAATGTATTTGTAACATGTTTAGGCAAAGTATTGTACAGAATAATATCGAAGGTATACAGTTGGAAGACGGGGCTTGTTTAATTCTAGATGAAAATGGCTATGTGGGAATATCAGAGATTAAAAGATCTTTTTTGGCAAGTCCTGGAGTAGATCCCAACTTACTTCCTAACGGATGGTTGGAAAATCATTATAGATGGATAGTGTGGAAGTTGGCATCAATAGATAGGATGAAATTCGCTTCTGTTGTTTTACCAAGGTAAAGATTCCAATTATATAAATGATAAATAAAGCTAAGAGCAAAGTGTATGAAGTTTATATTACTTATACAAAAGGATTCATTCCTAGAGCATTGACTCCAGCAAGAGTGATGATGGAATTGAAATATCGTTACGACCGAGAAATCGATAGATCTCAGAGACCAGCTTTAAGAAAAATTTTAGAGAAAGATGACGTTGCGTCTAAAAGAATCGTTTTATGCGTCTCATCTATTACCGAGGTAATTTCGTGCTGAATCTGAACAGAAGGGTACAGTATTTTTATTAATACTTTATTCACATTTTCTTTTATAGTATGTTAACCCTGTTGATAATACTGTAACGTCAAACGACTTGAAACCTCCTTCAAAGAAATTAACATTAACAGATGGATGGTACAGTGTTCAGGCCATTGTCGATCACGCGATGAACGAAAATATTACACGCGGTAAAGTGAAAGTAGGGACAAAACTGATTACGTATGGATCGGAGTTATTACATTGTGAACAAGGATATTCGCCTTTGGAAGTAAGTACAGCTTTTGTAAACATTTAATTGCAAAAGAAATTTATTCTCCTAGTAGAAGTAATTAATTTGTAGGTTCCAGAGAATGTCTGTTTAAAAATTCACACGAACGCAACGAGAAGAGCGAGATGGGACACAAAACTCGGATACGCAACACCTTCAGGACCAATATGTACAAAGTTAAAATGTATTTGTCTGTATGGAGGTTTAATTGGAAAAATTAAGGTTGTAGTTGCAAGAGTGTACCCGATATTGTACCATGAAAAAACATCTTCCGGCGAATCTAGTAAGATACATAATCTTATCATTTCGATTTTATTGCAGGTACAATTAATTATTTAATTCAAAATTTTAGTTTTTCGTAATACTAGATGCGAGGAGAAAGCTAACACTGCTTATGAAAAAGAATGTCGATCACTGACAGAAGCATTCTATGAAAATGCAGAGAAATATTTTTCTACAGAAAGGAGAAAAAGTAACTCGGCTCCAGATAGCGTTGATCTAGCAGCAATGGAATGGATCAAAGATCGTGAAAAATTATCTGAAGGGGTACAGGCTATATTCTTCTCTTATTTTGCATTTGGCAACTAAGTAGAGACATTTATTTTTATATTAATATTTTTGGTTTCGCTTTATTACAGAAATTTCTTTCAAAACAAGAACAGCAACAATTAATGAATAAATGTCGCATGAAAGAAGAAACAATAAGACAGGAATTGAATTCGCGATTGAAAGAAAGTTTGCCACCACAAAGGCGGGTTACACCTGTTTTAAAAATTCGAATAGTTGAGGAAGAAACAAGTGCCATTCTTTCGATTTGGACACCAAGTGAAGAAGTCACTGATGTTCTAAAAGAAGGAAATTGTATAACTGTTTGCAATGTCACGCCATCGATGAAAAGGTTTTATTCCGCTTATTTGTGCATTCTCTTTCATTATTGTACAATAATTATCTATTGTTTCTATTTTCATAGAGGAAATGATTTACAATTAACCGCAGGCTGGAATACATTATTTAGTCGAATAAATACATCTGATAAACTTTATCCTCAAAGGACGTATACGCCATTATGCGATATAAATAAGCTCAATTATGCTCCAGCTTATGGTGAGCTCGATACAGTTGGGATTGTTGTCTACATTGTGAATGAACCCTATGTAAGTATGAATTTCCTGTTTGGCAGTAATTGGTATGCAAATTAATATTAGGTAGTGTGGATTGAAGCTGAATTTAATTTTTGATTCTCAGAAAAAATATAGCAGTATATAGTAACTAATGGTTTTTATATTTGCAGGGCATGAAAAATTTTCAAGCTGCGTATCTTGCGTATCCGTACACGGAGTCTCAATCCTTTTATGTATCAGTATTATTCTGGCACGGAATTTCTGCTTATGGATATGCAGAAATTTTAACAATAGGATCATTTATTGCGTGCAGTAATTTAGAATGGCGACGAGCTACATCGTGGAGTATACCGATGACGTACTGTACTGATCGAAGTACCTTCACACAAAATCCTAAACAGAATCATCTGCAAGAGCCGTTCGATGAATTAAAATGTTTAGTCACGGTACTGAAAAAGTTTTTTAATCTATAATT
Organism: Seladonia tumulorum; assembly: GCA_913789895.3. Taxonomy (NCBI): domain Eukaryota; kingdom Metazoa; phylum Arthropoda; class Insecta; order Hymenoptera; family Halictidae; genus Seladonia; species Seladonia tumulorum. The sequence goes on from OU565275.1 coordinate 4,193,183, forward strand.
TCAACCACAATTGTTTACCGCTTTGAAATTAGTAACTGATTTTAAAGTAATTTGAGCTTTGATGAATTACAATATTCAACAACTTGTTCTTTTGACTCCTTTTTACTGTGGCTGGTTATGTAAATCTGCACTTATAGCTTGTAACAATTTAATACTAATTTGTAAAACTTCTTATTCATTTTTTAATGTAGAACACCAGTTCGTACGTATCCAAATGTGCAGCAGAAATATCAGAAGAAGCACAAAAGAAGCCAACCAGACATTCAGATCAATTTACTCCGGATAAAGATCATTTAAATAAAATGTTGTCTAACAAAAATTGTAATTCTTCGCTTCAAGAAATTTCAGAAAGAAGTTTATTGAACAATCATTCGGCGAAGTCTGCCGCTATACAAAAACGGCTAGATAGATTACAGTGTTACGGTGAAGCGTCAAACTTGTCTCCAATTGTACTAAACAGTTCCAAACGAGTGTCATTAGATTTTCAATCTCCCGTTCGCACATCTCATGTGAAACAATCAAAAGCGCAAGTATCGTTAAATGCAAAGTTTTCTGCGAATTCCAGATGATATCTTGTAAGATTACCAATTTAGTTTTTAACGAAATGTGCTAATTATTGATAACTAAATCGAGAATATTTGAATTCGTTTAAAATCAATTCAAAATGGCACTGGTTAAAAATTTTAGCTATTATGCATTGTTCAAATTCATGTAGTTATGCTATAAATACGTTAATATCTGTAGTAAATTATAATATTTTGCTGAGTACCCAAGTATATTTATGTATTCAAGAGATTGTAAACTATTTTGTATTTGCGATGGGAGCGATGCATTTTAATGTATATATACTTATAACTTATTTTCATAGAGTAAATAAATAGTAAATTGTTATACAAAAATTAATATAAATTGTATAGAATTTAATTTAATTTTATACATCTAATATCATATAGTATATCTATAAATTAAGTTTTACAATTATTATAAAATTTATTTTCTAATATTAATTTAATATTCAGAACAAAAGTTATTCAATTGTAATACATTTATTCTGAGCCTAATAAAATTCAATCAAAAAATAAAAATGTGTAAAAACATTTGCCAAATAGTAAACTTGATGGTTACAAAAACTATGCTTGCTTTTTAGTATGTTTTATAATTCGTATATTAATGGTATGAAACCTTGTATTTAATATATTGTGAATTCTGCTATTGTGAATTCTGCTATTGAGAGATCGTGCTTGAGTACTTGTTCCTTTTATTTCGATCTGAAATTCAAAATAATTACACATTAGATTAAAAATATAAATTTCCGATGGAAAAACTGACACTATCATAATAAAAACAGAAAAATGAAAAATATGCTTCAATAGTAGATCTGAAATAAAAATTGACCAATTTTACTTTATAAAATACAAATGTTAATTTTAGTTAATAATTACGTTCCTTTATGCATTTTCCATATCCATAAAAAATAGTATCTTACGTTATATTCCATGTTTAATTGTAAATAAACAAACCGTTTCGTGTGATTTATTATTCGTGGTGGATGGTACATTATTTTTTAATCGTCTGGATTTTGAAATTTCTTTCCAGTTGGTGAATACAACAGAATTGCTTTTTTTAGAATGTTCTTTACGATTATTATTTTTGTAACTACTAATTAATGTAGATTTCAACATTTCATTTGAAGATTTCTTTTTCCTCGTCGTTAGATAATTATAAATAGAAGAAGTTTTTTGCGATAAAAAACTTGATGTACTTGTTGCCGCTTTTTCTCCAATAAAAATGGTTTGAACTTCCTTCTCATGTTTAGTATCGTCAACAATCTGTTTTCTCGCTGTATATAAATGCATTAATAGTAAACAATTACGATTGATTAATGAATATTTTATAAATAAAGGAAACAATTGATATGATAATTTAAATTTGTTATAGAACAATTACAATATTCATGGTTCAATTCTTCTACAACATTTTTGTCATCATTTGCTGTGTCATTAGGTTTTTCAGCAACTTGGTGCTCACTACATTGTGTTTCAGTATTACTCGAGAGTCTTAACTTCAAACAGAGTTTACCTTTGCTATCGACATACTGAGATGCTATTGCATGCTTTGAAGTAACCTTGAGCATAAAACAAAATTAATAGATTGCATAATTATGAGAAGAGGAACTTAAAAATTAAATAAAAACAACTGTTTTATATTTTTAGTAATTATTATTGAATACCAAGTTCTGGACCAGCCCATGATTCTTTTGGTGTTTCTTTGATAAATGATTTAAGATGTCTTTGGTGTACGCAGTTATTTTATTTGTAATATTAGATAGATCATTGTATTCCCTTTTGAGTTGTTTAACTAAATAATTTTTTGCTTCTGAAACAGGCTCATCCGGGCTATACTGATTTAAAAGCGTGCACGATACACCTACATCCTTCACCAACACTGTATCCGAACATTGGCTATAGTATTTACTACACCTACAAGGAATTGATTATTTAATTACATAAGCATTAAGTCAAAGCATGAGTACATCACACTATAACATAAAGTGTATGTTCATTTAATTTATAACTAAAATTCAGGCGTTCATTCAATAATTATAATACACACGTATATTAAATTTTATGTATTACAGTCTATTTATAATGTAGCAATTTTACATATACTGTAAAATAATGAGAATAGTCACCTATAATAAGGAAACTGACAATCCTCGCGAAGTGTAGAGTGACTAATCTTATCACATGCGTAATTATGCATCAGCAATGCTTCTTCGTATTCCTTTTTATTTACACCGTTAACGCTATTGAAATTAGTCGAACGAATTAAACTTCTATGAAGAACATTATCCCTCTCTGACATTGTAGAAATAAAACTTTTTGAGCGATCATCGGTTATAGCAGAATATTTCTTCATTTGCGGTGTGACGTTAACCAATGAATCTCCTGCTTCCGGAGAAGCAATAAGGGCACCCATCTCAAAATCATGATCGTTAAATTATTGAATAATTGTCAAATTAATTACTCAAACATGGATAAAATTATGAACGCGATTTCGATATCATTTAAGTATGCTCGACATAGAATCAGTAACAACAAAAAGCAATGTTACAAAGTAGCGATCACATGATAATAAAAGACTAGTTTATTGTATAAATTACTGAAATTCTAAATCTTCTTTGCCCCATCACGGAAAAACAGAGAGACGTTTCTAATTCTTGCTTGTATTTCTGCCAACTTTTGGAAATGTCCATTACATAAGGGAACCTTAACGTTACCGATCAATTTAGGACGATTATCGCCTGAATAGGGTTACGGTCGTTACAAATATAAAACAAAACGTGTAATTTAATTCCTGCGGAATATTTTAGAACAATCAAGTAACTATCTTCACATTGAATAAGTATAGTATTCCCGCCATAGCGACGCGCGTGGCCAGTTTCCGATGCGAACGATAATTCAAAATTATAAATTATAAAATTAAAATTTTTGCCTCATAGAAGGCAAATAAAATTGTTATAACAAAAACCCTGTCATAATTAACACAAATATTACGATATAATAAAGTTACAGAATTATTGGTTGAATTAAAAAGATAATGGAAAGTTATTGGAAAACGATTGATCGTCCTCTTCGGTTAAGAGATTAATAATAAATTGGTGCTGATCAAAATTTTCCTTTGACCATGTACAATAATTTTTGAGTCTATAAAATGAAATTACTTCATTTAAAAATTCGAAACTTTCTCCCGCATCCCTCAACTTTCTGTTGGAGCTTCAGGTGTAATACAAGTTACACCTTCTTCATTTAAGTGTCTCAACATTTCACAAAACAATGACACATTGATAAATTGTTTAATTGATATCTTTGATTTACGTTGCTTTTTAGATGGCCTAAGTAATTTCTTTTGCGCTTACACATACACACACACGCACACATGTGCAGAATACATACATTTCTTAGAATCTGAAGGCAAGTTAACCAATGGCGTTTTCTCACATTCTGTAGAACTGTCAGTGAGTCAATGGCGTAGTCTTACGTGGAGCACACCTGGATTTTGAAATCATAACGTTCCTCTAAACTCTGTATTGTAATAATAATCTTTTTATCAAACCGTCAGATCATCAATTATTAATAAGTTTTTTACGTATGCAATATAATTGTAAAATATAACACACACATACTCATGTTTTAATTGAATTACACATAACTGTATTTACTTCGAACAGTTTTATCATTCCCTTATATAATTAATGCAAAGAAACCAATGTAATAAAATTAACTGATAAGTCAAATTTTGCTAACTCTGTTGGGTCTGACGCGACATGAAATTTTACAAAATTGAATGATCAAAGGTGAACAATTATACAAAACAATATAAAACAGGATTACAAAGAGGGCAATTTATTAAATTTTAGCTGATTATTGCGTTACTGCTTCGCACAACATAAAAATTGTTATTTAATTATTACTCCCATTGTTTATATGGTTTTCTGTATTTTCATCTAATTTTGACCTATATGTTCCTTTCATTTCAATGAAATGGTCCCAGTAACGTTTGAAATTCGATACTTTCAAATTAATGGATTCGCAAGTACGACTGTACAATTAAATTGTCCACAACTAACACAAATTTCGGCGAACAACTATAACGATAAATACATATTTTAATTGCAATTCAGCCAGCAGTGAACGAAGGCCTTAACGAAAGGATTCTTTTAAAATGAAGAACGTTTACTGCCAGATGGCAACGGGTTAGACCAGAGGCGTTTGCAAAAATGATTACAAAAACAAATCGGTCGATCATCGCCTGGTTCAATCAGGTTAATTCGTGTGAAGGTAAACCGCGCTGATAGGTTCACCTTCTACGCCACTGAGACACGTTCCTTCAGTGGATCGGCATGGCTGCCTTGTCGGTCGCGACGAAGGCACAGTCGTTGTTGGTCCGCGAGCGGTATCGTTGCCGAATCGAACACCGTTTTTTCTCGATCGGCACTCCTCGATCCTCGGATTCCCTCGAACAGAAAAGTGATCGTTCTAATCCCCGACCTGTGAGGATCGATCCAAAAAAAAAAAAAAAAAAGAAGAAATCGGCCGAAGAATATACTGCAGACGACCGTGACAGGAGTGAACGCCAGATGTTCATGTAAATAAATTTGTCGAAATGTACGCGAGAACCAAATTGCATCATTAGTGCAAAAATGAAACTTCAATTACCTCTTAGGCTGGCCCAAATTAATTGCAATCCTTTCCGGTATTTTTTTTTTAAATAGTTTCCAAAGAACTAGAAATATTTATGTATATATAACTTTACTGTATTTTTACTCTGTAAAAATCAATGATTTATATTACATCTGAACTTGTTTCGAATATATACGTTACCCCCTCCGAGCGATAAATTTTGCAGTGTCGTCACACACCGAAGATCCAAAGATGGGTAAAAAAGGCCCGGTGCCAGCTGGTTTGCGATCAAGCTTCTTCAAGTTCTCCGTTTCGTCGTGCTTCTGTTCGTAAATATACACAGCTGTACACAGTTAAAAGTGGTGTTTATTGAGAGATCGTGATAAATTGAATTTACCTTGGCCACCCGTTGAATCTCGATAGACAAACGATCTATATGGATGTTGCTAGCTCGAAGTATTTTTACCAAGAGCATCTTTCTTCGCTGCCGACAATCGAGTCTCGTTCGAAGACGATGAACTACGCCTGGAGCTCGGGGAAGTCGAACCTGAAGTATTTGGAATCGGTTTATGGTGATTTCGCGAGTGACCGGCGCCGGGCTCGAACCTGAGGAATCGTGAAAGAAGTGGGTAGAGCGAACACTACGGGACCAGTTACTGATGTGTGCAAGGAATAATCGATCCGTGAGAGCAAGGCGGATGGTAGCGACGGAATCGGCTGTCAAGGTGCTCGAGGATCGTCGCTCGATTTCGAAAGATCGAAGAGGATCGAGGTTTAACTTGTTGTCGGTCGATGCAGCGCGATGTTCGCCAGATCGACCATCCTTGTCGCAGCGCTGTGCCTGTGGACCACAGTCGGTAAGATCTTTTTTCCTTTTTTTCTTTTCCTTTTTTTTTTTTCGTTTTCGTTCACCGAGCGATTTTTACGAGGTCCCATTGGCGAGAGTTGTTCACATCGTACCACTTAATATGTGTTACATTTTCTACTTCGCACTGATTTGCATGCGACAGTGTTGGATACCGTAAGTCGACGTCTAAGGAGAATTGTCGTGCGTGTTTTCTAGGACGCTCCGAAAATTATTCTTGCTTTGTGTTTTCTAAAATGTCGATGTTGGAACGGTACCTATAGACATTTATTTTACCCTTCTTTCTTCCTCAGCGTCATTTGAACTAGAAAACGTTGGTCCTGTTATGGTCATTTGTTGAAGTTAGCAGCATTCGGTAGATACGTACTGTGGAAAGGTAACGCGACCACTTTCAAATTCTAGTGGCAAAGGTCGCGTGACAGGGTGTTCGACGAAAAAATCAGTAAATTAAAAAAAATAGATGATCCAGTCTTTCCTGTTACTCTGGTTGACATATAATCCTGTTAAAAATTTCAGTTCAACTAACTAACAGGTTCCTAATCGAATGGTCCAGATGATAACTAGTTTGGTTTGACCATTTTCTCGGTTTCCAGAATCGAATGCAGAAGTAGAATCAAAACTATTTATCGCAACATAATCTCCAAGCAGGCACCGAAGAAATAGAAATTTTAGATGAATTTAAGGTTTACCGTATAATTTTTAATTAGCCAAAACTTGTATACCATGCAATCGCCCCAATGTTCTGCAAACGCTTTCTCGTGGTTGGAGTATGTTTGGTACATATTTTTGCGATATAGTGAACACAAGAAATGGGACTATCGTTTTGACTGTCTATCCGCATTTAATTACTTTTCTTTTCACTTGATTCTGTCATATTCGTTTTACCAGTTGCATTCTGCTTCCCACCTGATAATTCGCAATAAAGACTGTTAAAAACGTTGGAAAGATCAGTCTTGCAGAATTCGAAACACATTTCGCTGAACAAGTGTTTAATCGTGTTTGTGTTTACTGTAGCCGTGCTCTTGTAGCCTATACTTTCTAATATATCCCGGAGAAAGCGTCGAGGAGACTTCTTCCGATGCACGGGCTCGGACAATCATGAAACCAGACTGTAAACGGTTGAAAATTACGAAACGAAAGAATAACTTTTCGAATAATCAATTATTCAAACTGTTTCGCCATTAATATCGCTTTCCCCTCCGGCAATTTTTCCCCTATCGAATCAATCATTTATTATTTTATTCTGTTTCGTTATTACCTTCTGGCAGTACTTGCATATTGTTGTCCGAGCATACGATACATCATCGTTCGAATCATTAATTATTATCTTCTTTATGGAAGAAAGTAGCTGAAGTCATAATAGCTGTCCACCTTACTTCAGACCTGTAGCATAGGAGAGAAGTGAACATCTATTATGACTACAGCTGTCTTCTATTTCTTTCTTCTCAATTTTGCCACATGAAACCTAATTATGATTATTTATATCGTTCAAACGAACATTTTACGACCACATGTTTCACAAGTATCTTTCCAATTTTAATTGACAAACAGTTCGAATTGTAAGTTTGAAAACGGACGGCTGAAATTGCGAGCTTGAAACGACCATTTTTGTAATTACTAAAATCATAAAGGTGTGAAAACACTTTTTCCGTCGAAAAATGTCAAGTCGATTGATTTCTTCTTATGCATATTAAATGCATAAAATTACAAATTTGTGATTTCCGTGGCCGCAGTGTTACATCACTCTGTTAACTTTTATTGTTCCCGTACAAAGGGACTCGCTTCTGTTAAGTAAATACACATACCTGCGCCTCGTTTCACATCCACGCAACATTCCTCTTACGTTGCATGAACGATTCCTTTCTCTTCCACGTAAACGCCGCAGAGGGGCCGCTTGCAAAAATTACCATTAAAACTTCCACGGTCGTGCTTTTCGCACAATCTATCGTCGTCGCTGCCATTTTCCGTGAACTAATTTATATGGTATCTAGGGGAAATTTACATACATTGCGTCACACCATATTTTCAAACTGATACTGGGCATTATCATTGAACTCCCTGTTACACGAAACAGATCAATCTTCTATGCGATAATTCGGAAGGTATCTAGAGTTTCTGATTAGATTTTGCAAATAGTAAGTGTACTCTATCAACAGCCATTTTAATTTGATCTCATCGATGAAATACACTTTATTAGAATTTTTATTGTAATATTTACTATTCAGTTGCGTCCTATTTAATACTCCTCCAGCAGTTTTATGTGTCGATATAATTATTTGCATAGTTACGAATGTACAAAGCGAAATAAAACGGTTGATTTTTATGTAAATGACCCTCATATAGCACAGTGTCTGATAGCTATATTACGTATTACATAAATGATTAAATACTCGATATATATTACAGCTCAGTATAGTATTATAATATAATAAATGTGAATTGTGTAATACTGTTTCTTTGTGTACTGCTGTATCTAATAACAACTTTCATATTAATTCTATACTATTAAAAAGCAATATAGTGATTCTATAACTTTTCTATTACTGGATAATTTATTGATAAATAATCCAAGGATAAAGTGATAAAATATGCTGCGAAAGTCTTGCCGATCAAGAACAGTGTTCTTCTTCTGGAATCACATTTGTAACAGACTGGAGTGTAGAAACTTTTCACACATCACTATGACAAAACACGACCTGCCTGCTCGAATAGCATATCCCCCTCCACCGATCACGTATAGTTTACACGGGGGTTTTCCCAATTCGCTGGCCGTATTGCAGTAGATCCGGCTGCACGGGGTTGCCTGTTGTAATGTCAAGAAGACGGATTGAATCTTGCATACGATTCGATGCATTCGGAAATGCGTCTTGCTGCGGATTGATAAATTCGTTCAAAAATGTCGGGATTATCGCGTAACGCCGTAAATCCGTGCCAGCATTTCTATTGATAACGCCATGAATAGGATGAACGTGTCTATGAACAGCTAATAATCAATGCCAATATAATTAGCTTACCAAATAATTCATAGTTCATCGATATTCGTAGAGATATGCAGGACAAAACGTAAATTCTCATCAATTTCACAACAGTCAATTTATCGATCTGTTACCACACTTGGAAATTTCTAATTACTATCTTAATAACCAGGCTGCGGGTCTCGTGCAAAATTAAAACTATACGGCACATTTGTGCAAGTTATATCCAGGAAATAAGTTCCGTTAACGAATACAGGGAAGTCTCGAATAACACGGTTAATTGGTTCCGTGATATTCGAGACTTAGAGTTGTTTAAATTTTTCCGCGAGAAATGTTGCCTCTTGTGAATCGTTAAAGAGGAAACTTTGAGAAGGTTGCAGTTGAAATTGAAAACCGTATTAAATATAAATTATTATTAGTTACGAGAAAAATTGGTGGGCACAATTTAAACTAGTGGAAAGTTTAAGAGAATCCAGGAACGCTTTCAACTTGCCGAAATTATTAAGAAAATAAAGAACCTTTTTTACACAGCTCCTGTTCCGTACAATCGATGCACATTTTTCTTTTGCACAGAGGCCGGTAGTCGAATTTTATATCATGATACATTTAAGAAATGTCATCGATGACGTTCGAGCGATCGCGGAAAGGTTCGGATAACGCGCATCCTTGCGGAGGACCTTCCGGCATGAGAAAGGCCAGACCGTCTGAACTTTCACTTCAACATGGAGGACCAGACGGACCTCGAACAGTGCAAACGGTCTCCTCTGAAAGCGTTAAATATTTTTTCGGTGCGTGCGGAGCGGCGTGTACGAAAGTGAAGCGTCACTCCGAGGAATATTTAAGGACCGACGATGACCTCACCGAAGTGAAAGTTCTCCGGTTCGGTTCCCCGTGGTCATTAAAAACAAGAAAGAGAGAAAAAATGCCCGGCCCCCTTTCGAATCCTTGCGTAGCCTTCCGCTCCGTGTATCCGTTCCTCGTTGACGTCAGAGGAGTCTCGGGACTCCTCTCGAGGCGCAACCACAAATTCGATATCCTTTCGAAACGGCCAGCTTTCGTTGGTGATAACGAACTTTCTATCGTTTGGCGAGGTTTAGAAAATTATACGAATGCTAACTCTATACTGGGTGGGCGAGATACAACAACCTGATCACCTTGAATAAATTGCGAGTCGCCTGCAGCGCGAGCTGTGGTCTCTCCGAGTGATCCCTGGTTATTATAGTTAACTGGCTTAAATGCGCCGGACTATTACCTGATGTATACGAAATATCACTTGCAGAAATGAGAAAAGAAAAATTGTATAATATATTATTAGCCTCCTGCATCGCACCTCGCCGCACAGTGGGGTATTTGCACCAAAAAACCGGAAAAAAGTCATTTTTTAAAACTTAGTGTAAACCATATTATTTTTGTTGTATAAGATAATGGAATACGTATAGAATACCGTACCATAACTGTTTTTTTTTTTCATTTATGCACTCACAAAAGAGTGTACTTCGTTAGAAGTTAGAAGATTTTATGGTAACAGCTTATTTCCTTTCTATTCGTTGAAGAATCATTTACTTACTAAAGATTTTCTAGCATTTGAAATAACTTTGTCTGATTTTTCACTTTTCTTATATTTTGAGAAAATTATGTACTACACTTTAGTACAGTTGTGATTCCTTCTCCGTATATTTTTTAATAGTTATTAATATTTGATGATATTCAATAGATCAAGAATTATTTTTCTAATTTCAAGACTTCAGTAATCATTTTGTTATGGTTCAGGGTGAGTCCCGGTACTCTTTCTTGTGTCATTTTATTCCGTGAAGGTTTGTGATTAAAAACCAATAAAGATTTATTCCAGATTCGTCCAGTTTTCGATTTTATAGACAATTTAGATAGAAGTGAACTTCGCCTTTTCGGCCGGGTGCTTTTGTGTTGTAATATGCAACTCTTCTGTTTCCGTTAAATGTTTATAAAGTACAAACAGAAGCTAAAAAAATTTGATAATTAAAAAAAATAATTTAAAAACAATTTTTTTTACAAAATTTGCAACGTATACCACAGAGACAGCAGAAATGTACGTTCGATTATATGGGTGGTATCCCATGTCACCCACAACACACAAAATATTCATTCACGGACCAAAAGTTATAGAAAATGCAATTTTGCCTATTGGATAATTATGAGAAGAAGCAGCCGAGGCGAGGAACAAACATTTTCGCCAGTATAGACAGAGTTATGCCAGAAAGTGTTCAGGAAGGCATGTAATCTGGATGTCATCAATAGGCTCTAACTCACTTCTGATCCCCTTTTAACAAATTTAAAACAACCTCGAAGAAGAAAAAACAATGGCGTTCTTGAAAGAAAGTTTGGATTTATTTTTCCCTTTTGAGCCTATCACTTCTACAGATGAAAGCGACACCGAATATGATAAAGAAGAAGTATCTGAAGAAGAAACTTCGAACGCATTGTCTGAAGAAAATTGATTCTATTAATTGAAAAATGTTATTTATATATTTTTTTATTAAAATGTTATTTATTTATAGGGTTTTTTGGTTTTTATTTTTAGTTATTTTTTTATGTTATTTATTTATTTATTTATATATATATTCTGCATTACAATTATATTGTGCTTCATTTGAAAATGGTTTCCATGCAATAGTAATTTTTTCCGACTTTCCGGTGTAAATACCCCACTGTGCGCCGATTTATTTAGTTAACTAGCTTCAGGCCCCAGATCCCAGAATAGAGTTGCCAGATCATATCTGGGACTAGAATAAATCAGGAATTTTTTAATGACCGCTTTTAACCCACAATAGTGAATTATACGGGTCTCACTTAAATGGTAATATTGGGTTGGCAACCAAGTAATTGCCGATTTGTTCAATGAAATAAAAGAGTTTTTTGTTTTACTTGGAATGAACTTTAATCTATGATGTATTTTCCATTTTGTTCGATGACCTTTTGCCATCTTTCTGACAACTTGAAAATTCCACGCTCGTAGAAAGTCTGATCCTTTTCGGCCAAAAACTGAGTCAAGTTATAGTTTCGTCTATAACTGAAATCGGCAATTACTTGGTTGCCAACCCAATAATTACCAGAAATAATTCCACATTATTTATCTACTTACGGAGTCGAATATTATTAGAACACGCGCGTTTATGCGAAATAAGAATGTGCTAACTGCAAGTTGTTAATAATTTTAACAACCTGAAAGAAGTAGATCGACATTCTTAAATTTTTTTTTCTAACGTAGTTCCTGCTCTTTAAATTGTACCCACTCGTTTTTTGCCATAAACGCATGAAATCCACAGTATAAAATACTGCAGTAAAATGGTCTCTCGGTGATCGCGCTTCGACGATTTATTATAGTTAACTATCTGCCGAACGATCGCGCAGCATGGTGTATGCGGATCATTTACAGAAATGAGAAAACAAAAAGGAATAATAATTGTACAATTTATGGGTCTCCTGCGTTGCGCCACGTCGATCTATTATGGCTGACTAGCTTCAAGTACTAGATCATTACCGAGGCTAGTGTGTCTACATGGTCGTTGGTGTTTACAGAAATGTAAAAATAAAAGGAACGATAGTTGTACGATAGATTCCACGTGATTGCGACCAGTGCTTTCTTGGGAAATCATGTTTAGAATAATTGATGATATGCGGTAGCGTTTTAAACAAATAAAACAAAGATCGGTGATCGATAGTATAATAAGTAGACATCGGATGTTTATGCAATTTCCAATTTTTATAGAAACATTTTAAGAAAGTGGAATGAAATAAAATCCTATTTTTAATGGGGACAGCCTTTGTAGATCCAAAGCAAATAAAAATCGTGTTAAATTCTCTCGAATTTTATATTATAGCATTTTTTGAACATTTCCAGAAGCCATAAATGCATAAAGATCCGCTGTCTAATAATAAGTATTAATATAAGAGTTCCTTATGTTATACAAATTATTTTTCAATAATCTGTATCTGTAGTAATTAATATTGTAAGTCATCCTACGACACAAAATTTCTTTCGCAAAGCTTTTCGTGGAAATCATTGTTGTTCGTCATTCTACAGATTTTTCGAGTTGGCGGGTTTGCTCGCAAGGCACAAAGATGATCGCTCGATTGCACCTAGGTTTTTACGCGTTGTCTAGCGACCTAATTACTCGCGGCTCGACGCTTCAACCGTTAACTTGTTAACCAGATAGTTCTCCGATTACACTGTCCAACAGCGATTTTGCGTTTCGATAAACAGCAGGCAATACTTATGAATTTTAATGCGCTGAACGTGAGTCCGAAAGTTGTTTTTCTCCGTCACTCTCAGTTTTCGAGGACGTGAATTTTGAGCTGGTCAAAATGTGCACTTCGAGAACTTTCTCTGCGCTAACCGTAAAAGTTCCGCAGACTCTCGCAAATGCAATTGTATATTCTTTTTATAACATCGTAACATTTTATCGCGTTTAAACAATTTCGAACGGGGGAGAGACACCTTTAATGCGCCAGTTTAAGTTTAATTTTCAAGAAAAGATAAATGTGTCGACTTTCAGAAATTTTTCTGTTCTAACCGTGAAAGCTAGACAAATGATTCTTACCTAGATCAATGTGGTAGACTCTCCCAAGCACGAAGGTACATTTTTGGTAGAATTAGAAACGTTGTCACATGTTTAAATAATTTCGAAAGGAAGAGCACTACTTCTTTCGGCCTCCAAGCAATTTAAACCGGTCCATCGAGGGCCACCATTTGCGTAACAAATTTCCAAACTCCCCATGATTTTATTTTTCCTCCGCGAACTGTTTTTCCGCTCGAATTCCTCACCCATGTCTCTTCTCTCGTGCAAAAAAATAATACCTATGGAATTCCATGGAACGTTTAAAAACTCATTCCCGGAACACATTCCTCTGATCGTTGATTGGCGCATACTCGCCGACCATTCTTTTCGTTTGGAGAGCAAATGTTTGTTCAGATCTCCGTAGCTTTTAACAAGTGACTGGAATAGTTCGAATTTTCTATGCATAGTAGCGCTTCGAAACGTTCAGCGTTCTAGCTTGAACGGATTCGAATTTTCCGCCTCTCTATTGTGTTTTTAGTTCCTAGTTTCTATTGTTTCTAAATACGAGAAAGTTATCTGCATGGTATTTTAAGTCTCTCTATAAGTAATTCAGTGAATCCTGATAAAAATGCAAAATAAAATGTATATAAAATGTAATGTATATAATGCAAATGTATATAAATGTAGCTATTAGAGGATCGTTGCATGCAATACAGTTTCATTTTATATTTACGTCCTGCTTCTCAAAAATGTATTCAACCTAGAATATTTTAGATTTCGTACGCACATTTACAGATTTGTCATATTTGAACCAGTTTTAAAAGTGTAAAAATATTTGTGTCAATTAAAAACGTATTCGGTGGTGTAAATACATCTTTAAATGCATCCTACTTCCTAGAAGTACACTAATAGATTGGCATTGTCGTTTTAAAATGGTGTAATGAATTTTCTTCCACGTAATATTATTGTAATAGTAGATCTACATGTTGCAAAATAGAAATTGACAGATTTTTATGCGAACTAAAAAATTGTCTGCACTAATTTGCAAGATGCGGGATCTACATGGACATTTACTTGTTTTATTAATAACAATTTGAACGAGTTAATAGTGATACAGCATTTTTTACTTGCTTCGAATTTGGTCCGCTTTTGTCAGAAATGCATAAAACACGGTTTAATCATAGGTGATATAACACAACTCTCCGCAAGATGAGGAAACGGCTATTATCAGCCCTAATCTGTGGAAAGATCAGTGTTAAATAGAAGAATTGAACGGGCACAAATGCTCTCGGCGTCAGATCTACGAGCAAAGGCAGTCCGAACAAGACGGAGAAAGTGGGACGATGAAAGTGCGACCAAACGACTAGCCTGACACTGTCTGTCTGCCTCTGCTTATGTGTGCACGATCGTTCCCCATCGAATCATGCTCTTTTTCGCCGGCGCGGCTTCGGAAACGCAGGATCCACTTGTTGCTGACCGTTCGTGAGTCAAGTGTCGCACGCGAATCGGCTTGTTCTACTTACGCGCCATGTTAGGTAGCTGAAACGATTTTTAAAAAATTGGAAATGCGGTTCGTGCAATTTTAATAACGAAACAATTTTTTCCCTGCTGCGCAACAGGCTTAGAAAATCTTCTTCAAATATAAGTTAAACAAAAAAAATGTAAAATCCTTTAATATCTTAAGATCGTTTGAATTATTATTTATTTCTATGTTTCAATTTACAGTCACTAAATTGAATCGAAATAAAAGAACAATACTAAATCTTGTATTAGCATTATAGTTAATTTGTTGCGTCGGTATTAATTTATATCCCATTTATCGGACAGGTTTTTCTATTTTATTAATTACACAACATTCAGTGAAATAATATTGAGAGTGATGAGCGACAATAGGGAACAACGATAACCTACTAGTCTTCCTAAGAAAGTATAATTTTGTGAATTTAATGTAAATTACAGAAGATTCAAGTACCGTAAAATTACAGTAAACTATGACTTAGGAAATGATCATAACTATGTTAGCATATTGGAATGTGTAATATCGAATACGAAATACGTTTCGTTCCAAAGTTGTCGAGATAATTGTCAGTGATTCGAACTTTGTTATCCCACTCAAGTTACTCTGCAGAGAATAACAAAGTTCGCGAATAATCAGATTCCACTAGCGTCTGCAAGTATTCATCATAGATAAGAATAAACCGTTCCTCGCGAGACTTATTTCCTAAATTCTTCTCCCCAGTAGACAATATCACATCTCTCTCTCTTTGTGTGTTTTATTCATTAGCAATACCGTCACCTGTTGATATTGCGAGTTGCATGAACCGTACTGTGACTCAGACGGAATACAATTATCTGCAAACATTACGGTTATTTGAGAACGAAGGGAGAATAGCAGAACATTGCATAAACTCTGCTACGACGAAGAGTATTAAAAATTATTCAACAATTTCAACTAATCTTCGGCGTGTTTTTGCGAATAGTTAAAAATGCAGTTTCTGCTTAAAATCCATAGATTCTAACATCTTTCGATGCGTGCCGTTTATATCCGCGTCAACCGATTCCGATGAAATTTTCAGCATGTGTGCAACTAACACAGATCTACAAAATATATATTTTAAATTTTCATAACAGGCCCAAATAAAAAAGTTTTGGAAAGCGCTTTCTGTATTTGCTCTTACAACTCCTAGCGATTGCAATTTTTTCAAAATCTTTTCCTTTGGTAAACCAATTCTTCTAATTGTTCAAGAAAAGTCTGGTCGTTTGGTCCAACTTAAAAAAAGTTATACCGTTTGAAAAGGTGTTCGAATATTTTCGCGAGCCCGTGTATGCGGGGGTTAAAATGGTTTCTATCGAATTGATTTCATCTTACCAAAAGATTGAACGTTTAATAATGAAGATCTCGAACCACAGCATTAAATTATTCAAATCGAAGTCGAATGGTAAATGTAGCGTAAAATACACCTTAAGCATGAACACAGATGGCCTTTCTCTATGTAGTAGAAGGGAATCGTTCTTAGCGTATTGTTCGGTTTCATCGAAGCGAGCAAGCTCTTGGACAAATGAACGATGACTACGGGGGTCTGTAACGTAGCTTCTTTCATCGCGGCTGGTGCATTACAATATAGCCGCTTCTTGATTTCCAGCACGTTATAGCGGTATTGAAGTCACTGCACCGTGAGAATACAGTTACGCGGTATTCCCTCGTGAATAATGGCGGCCATTAGCCGCGAGGTAGGGGGCAGACAACATGGAGAAAACGCAATCCTATTAGAACTTTCAATAATTTTTTCCTCCTTCCGCGAAAGAAAGACGGGAAACCGTCGGCGGACACTTTTCTGTCGGACTTCCTCGCGAATCCTCCTTTCCTGATCCCTGCGACTGCTTA
This sequence comes from Seladonia tumulorum, assembly GCA_913789895.3. Lineage (NCBI taxonomy): Eukaryota > Metazoa > Arthropoda > Insecta > Hymenoptera > Halictidae > Seladonia > Seladonia tumulorum. Next base: position 4,210,126 of record OU565275.1, read on the forward strand.
TGTGAATACTACCCCCGGTATAAAGCAACCCCCTCATTCATTCCTTATTTCTGAAACTTAATATTATGTCCTTTGATATCAAAGTAAAATGATGAAAACAGTAATAACTCACTTTGCCGGGGAACGAATAAAAATTACTTCTTTCAGAATGAAAATTTAAAGCTGATTATAGTCAAAATTGAACGGTTTGCAAAATATTTTGAAACATGTGCAACGAGAAATTAAAAATAATAAAATATCTAGTAACACACGTCTAACAATAAATTAGAAATAGTAAAAGTTTTAGTAGTATGCACGTAATCTACCCTCATATTTTCATCAAGGTGGAGATTTATGTATTTTCTGTTTCTACATACATAGATGTATGTTTTTAAAACGGTGAACCGATAAATGAAGTTTTGTAAATATTATACTTTGTAAGGATTCGGACAGAATTCTCGATACAAAAAGATTTGACCAGATGAGTTTCGTAAAATTGATTCGTACAAGTACCCGTGTTTGGATGGGAGTCTAATTATCATTAACGAAAATCCGAAGATCATGGTCTCGGACTGAAGCGCTGGAAGGTTACACTCTACTTGACGATATGAACTCGAAATCCAAGAAGGAACGGATATCAAGGCCGATCTCTCAGGCCTCCCGCAGCTCTCTCTCATTATCCTTCGGTAAATCCGAAGTTAATTAGAGCCCGCGCGCGCGCGGGCGGAGAGGCGTGTGGTTATGTTTGAATGCGAAAATTGGATCCGAAAAATCTATCAGGTGTCGTCTTTGGAACTCGACGATCTGGAATACCTCGTTTCAATCGAAAAACCGACCGAAATAGCAAAACAATCAATGGAGAAAGTTAGTTTATCTTCTCGAACCGATTAATATTTTGTTGGGCCTATAAATATAAAAGATAAAAATGTTTTGATCATTCTAGCGGCGCAGAAAATCCTACGACAAGGGGTTAACACTTTGACTGCCAAATTAGAAAACTCAAAAATTCCATCAAGTCAATGTGTTATTTAATGAAATAACAATTGAAGAAATAAAATTTGGTACGATTAATATATTAGCGTAAAAATTCATTTTAAAACTGGGACAAATAATTCCGTCACCCACATATGGGTGACATGGCAGTCAACGTGTTAATAATACTGCCTGGGTTAGTCCTGTATATGCAGTGCCGGATTAAGACCTTCGGGGGCCCCGAGCTGTTAAAAGATTTTGCGACCCCCTTATACAAAATAAAAATATAAAATTGAAGAAATAAAATTTGGTACGATTAATATATTAGCGTAAAAATTCATTTTAAAACTGAGACAAATAATTCCGTCACCCACATATTGGTGACATGGCAGTCAACGTGTTAATAATACTGCCTGGGTTAGTCCTGTATATGCAGTGCCGGATTAAGACCTCCGGGGGCCCCGAGCTGTTAAAAGATTTTGAGACCCCCTTGTACGCTTCAACTCAATGTAGATTTAAGGTTTTCTCACACGTGCAATATTATTATGAAAGATGTAAAATTCGGAAAATTTAACTATGGCCCCCTTCTCCCAATGACCTAAGCGCGCGATTAATTTGCATTACTGGTTAATCACCAGCACTGTATGCACACCGATACGACAACTTCCCGAGAGTTTGCAGAGCATCATCAGTCACAGTTGCCAATTGATTTGCGGTTGCAGGAAGTCAATTTAGCGACAACACGCCGCCCGTGATGTCGATAGACCGAAATCCGGTGCTTCAGGACACCGAGCCCGTGGGAAGCGTCGTAACTAGAGCCCGCGCCGAGGACAATGAACAGGATCAGCTGACCTATGGCCTGGAATCCATTGGCCACAACTACAACGGCGATGACAGTCCGCAGCCACCTCTTCCTTTCTTCATCGACAACAGTACTGGCATCATCTACGTCAACGAGACCCTTAAAGGCAGGGTGAGTCCCGTTTCTAATTATTCAGCGCGTCATTCTCAAAACAAATTACAATCACTTGCAACTTTCTAGCGTCTTTCGCGTTCTCGGTGAAATTGAGAGGACCGTACGAAATTTAACTCTCCATGGACCGAATTTTGTTCCGGTGGTTTCTATTTGCAGACAACTTGCAAGGCATTTACTTTGATATTTCGAGTTGATGGTGCTGCTAACACCATGGTGCAATTTCTAATTTTTATAGAAACATTTTAAGAAAGTGAAATAAAATAAAATCCTATTTTTAATGGGGACAGCCTTTGTAGATCCAAAGCAAATAAAAATCGTGTTAAATTCTCTCGAATTTTATATTATAGCATTTTTTGAACATTTCCAGAAACCATGAATGCATAAAGATCCGCTGTCTAGTTATTGCTTATCTCAGACACATTATATATAATTAAGACGTATACGTCATCTTGTGAAAAAAACTGAAATTATTTGGCAAAATGTCGATGTATTAGCATGTGACCTGAAAGTTACACGGGCCCATAGAGGGTTAATTTCATTACCAGGGTATTTTGCGTACGTGCGATTCCGCTTGAAACGCGGGTTGCAAACGGGTGACACGATTCTTCGACCAGGTTGAACATGCTCGACTTTGACATGCTCGAGTAAATTGAAAAGCGGCTAAGAGAGCAATATTGTCGTGATTTTGCGGGGATCTCTTGGAACGGTTGCTCGCCGGTCAACGCGTTAAAGCAAGCGGAAATGATCAGGATGCGACGTCGTCTGGTGAATAAGCAGGGTGCGGTAGGACTTTCCATCGGAGCTGCTTCAACATTTCCACGGGCGTATGGCAATTGCAACAGGATGGCAGGCAAATGTCGGTTAATTCATGTGGCACACGGTTTCCGTCTTTTTGAGTATTTCCTATACCGTGTAAATGCCTATTGATCGACGCCTAGATCCTTTGCAAGATTTACCGGCGATAAACATAGATCCTTGGTCAACGACTAATTTGAATAATAATCTTGCGCTCCCCAGACACCTTAAGGATCGTTTACCGATCAAATTAACTGCCGGACCAATCGAAACCACTGGTTTCAAATATTTTCTAATCACTGAAATTGTGTCCAAGGTTCGAAGAAAAGCTATTTTCACGCGCGCGTCACTGTGAGTTTAAACCTGCTGATCTGTTAAAATTCTCGAGAGATTGCTAATAGAACGTGCCAATAGAACCTAGTTTATAGTACCGTCGAAATAGCACAAAGACTGCGACGCACTATAATTTTCAAGTATTATTAACCCTTTGCACTCGAAGTTATTTTAACTTCAAAACGAAACAAAATTTCTTCCGACCTAAAATATTTTCCTTCTCGTACTCGTACAGTACTGAAATTTTTAGCAAGTTATTAAATCCAAACAAATTCGATAATGTAAAAAGTATTTTGAATAATTGTATAGCAATTTTTGAGTGGCGCCTTATAGTCGACTGCTAAGGGTTAAGTCTGCTAATTTTCACTCTGGAGTCTCGCTTTCAATTCTCTTCTATTCAAATTGACGCAAAAATAACAAAGCTTTAATCTTACTATGCGAAGTACCCGCAGCTAGTTGTCAGCCTTTTTGTGTGTCTAAATAAGAAGTAATAGCGTCTACGAAATATTGCCAACAAGAAACAGGTCTATTCTTGGAGTTCCATACCACGCGAAATCTTCGAAAGTATTTTTGCAATACATCTTCCTTCGCAAGAACCTGTCAGAGTGGTTTGATGAATGCTGCGTGCAGCATTACGTGGCTTTATATCTCATTTCGAACACGTCCGATAAAATCATTCGAACTTGGATTTTCCATCTTCGCTTCGACAGTGTCAAATGGATAACACGAACAGCATTTGCATAAACCGATGAAGCTATTATAAACTAGGCGACCAAGTCCGCGGTAACTAGATTCTGCAAGTGATTTTTGCAACCAAGTTTCGAGCTCTTACGTTCCAAAGGATAATGGATTGTCGTTCGTGCGATTGCTCGAGGCTCGAGAAATTTAAAACGTACGGACCAATCATCGTTATTCCCTCGTACGTATTCCTTTCGATTTCTATAGGATGCGCGCACAAGCATTCGCGTGTGCCAGCTTCTTCACTTCGCGTCTCATAAAATTAACCTTTCCAAGTGCATGCTCCGTGTGCAGCGTGCCGTTGCACAGATCTGGTCTTGCACGGCCTGGTTGCAATCTCATTCATGCGATATTTACATTTATTTTAGCCGTGAAATATCGTTGCCTTTGCAAAAACATTTGTATTTACATGTGAAAACTGGTCGCACATTGCGAGAACGATCAAATATTTCTTTATCCAGTATTTTGCCAGATTGACAAACGAGAATATCATTCTTTTTAGTAATTACGATGAATGTGTTTTATTTTACACTTATTCCAACTTCTTTTAATTTTTCATTTTGACCAAAGGAATTCAATTTTTATTATTTGTCTTTCGACGTAACTTTTTTTGTACAAGTGTAGTTTTTTTTAGTAACGAAATAAAAGGATATTTATTACTTCGATGCAACTAATCAGCTAGTCATTTCTGATAATTATTATTGTTTCGTATACACTTTATATTTAAAAATAATTTCTACCATATGTCACGCTCTTGTTTCTAAATACGTTTCAGTAATAATTAGCAGTTACAATTTACTACCAGCCTACTGTTTCGTGAAAAAGGAAAAATTGAAAATGGTTCGATGGAAACATGATTTTCTAATGCTTAGATACAAAGTGAGCTTTTACTGCGGTGATATTCCGTATCGGTCGTTCAACGTTCGTGGTAGACACCGTTAAGAGGATAGTGGTGGTTCGGCTTGTCACGTGACTGACCTATGATTGATTTACTGATAATCAAGAGAACAATAGACCTCCTCGTCCCGAAATGTTAATACTGTGAACTAACTGTAGACGCAACCTCAAATATCCAAAGTATTCAACATAAAATAAAATGAAAACTTACAAGTTCAGATATGTTAGGTTCGACAAAAAGAAGTCCATTATTTGTACGTGAACTTCATGACTTTATTGAACATGTTTCGGATTGTCCGATTTGGGTCAAATATGCACCGTTTTGTTCTATAATTTGTTGCCATTTTAAAGATAGCTTCATAATGCCTCTCTCATAGAAGTCTTGGTCCCTATTGGCGAAAAACTCTAGTAATTGATTTTTAACACCCTGTAACTCACAACTGAATGGACCAAACAAAAAACAGCACAAGAATTTTTTTAGTGCGAAATGTCACCTTTCCAATGAGCATAAATCTGAAATTGTTGGATCGATACTTTACGAGATATCGATCACTACAGCCATCCACCGGAAAAATAATGAATTTCTTTTTCCCCAACCTATTATTATCGCAAAAATTCTCTTTTATTTCTACTCCATTGGGATCTCCAGAAATCCTAACTTAAAGATTAATCTCTGGAATAATAAATAGACTGCACTGAATTTGCTTACGGTCTTTGAAATGCGAAAGAATGAAAAAAGTAATCCACCCCAAAAATCTCAACTTCTCAATCTCAGTTTCCTAGTCCTTGGTCCTAGTTCCTAGACCTTGAAAAGCATTGGTTTGTAGTAAAAATTGACTTTCGAGTGTGGTGGCAAAATGGTGTCGGTCGTATGCGAGCGACGTGGCGCTCAAGGTGTTAAGGGGGTGAGGTGTATACTGCGAACGGGGCAAAAGAGACGCGCGTCGCAGGACCGTTTATTTCGGAACAACGAGAACGTAACATGAACGAGCCACATATGGTCGATGTCCAGAGATTGAACGACGTTTCTTGCTACTTCGTTCCAGGGAGGCCAGAACCTGTTCCTCTACGTGACCGTCTCCGATGGCCAGCTCACGACAAAGACCGAGGTCTACGTCACCATTAAAAACACTTCGGGCCCCAATGGAGGACACACCAGGTAGGTTAACTGTCAGGGACAACGTCGGTGAACCGATTGAGATCAGAGCCACGATACCTCTACTTCCTATCCCCTACGAAGCCGCAGACTTCGATCTGTCTCGTGTTCTTTATGCAAACGATTTCTGATTAATTTCTGATCGAGTAGTTATAAGGCAGGCATTACGGCAGTACGAATAAAAGAAATTCTAAGCTGGAGTGTGGTAAAACACACCGAACCATATAAACCAAACAGTGGATAAATTAGATACAGCAAAAACTTTGTAATTATACAGGTGGAATTCGTTTGCGAAACGCTCGCGACAATTTTTATAGAACATCGTAGACCACTTTAACCCATTGAAGAAGATTCTGAACAGAATCCAATAAATATATATGTCATTGATTTTCTCTAAACCGAAATAGATTCGTATATCCTCTGGAGAAAGCATAGACATACAATAAATAAAAGAACAATCTTCTTTTTCTATGATATTCTAAACGATGAAGAATGTCTAATCAGTATAATCACAAAATAAATAGTAGTGCAAGGGGTTAACGAGATACATTATACATTCTTTTCGTTTTTCGTAACGATTTTAGTCTGCTAATAAATCACTATACCGAACTACAGAAGGTAACAACAAATATTTACCTAGTGCTCGAAACTATTCTGACCGCCAGAGGTTGTTCCCTTGCAGCGATTCTGCAATAATGGATGCCATGTTATCCGGTTAACAGGCTAGCTCTGTATCAATTCTCGATTAGATGAGAATCAGGTTCGAAGCACAGTTTGGCTAATTGTAAGTCCGGATCGAGCTTATGGGATCCATTGAATTATCATTTATGGAATATCGAGAAACGAGACGTGGATTTCTGTTTGCTGTGCAAGCAAGCGTTCAAAACACCTGAACACGCGTTAGCTGTGTGTCCACACTGAAGCAACAATGGGGACAGCAAAGAAAAATGGATTATTTAAGAACGAAGAGTATTACCTTCATACTTGGGAGTTGACAAAGCTGAAACTTCGTATTTAGAAATTTTTCAGATTTTTTACTCTGCTCTACTCTATTTTGTTGGTAAATGTAAAAATTTGCTCATATCGCTAACATTAAATCCTCCTCTTCAGCATTTTGGGGACAGTACTCTTTAGGAAATATAGGATAATTAATAATTAAGATAAGAAATAGGAAATATAGGCTTTAGACATAGGTACAGTACGTTTTTATTAAATATTACCGTCTTTCGGAGCAAACTTTGCGACGTACTTTTCCAAACCGATGAAGTTCGGCGCCCATTGGAAAGTCGGTCGCAAATTGCATGAAAGATGAAACCTTTATGAAGGTGACCCTGTTGGCTATATACAGTGAGTAACGAAAGTATTCGAACGCCCTTTAAATCAGTATAACTTTTTTTTTAAGCGAATCAAACGACCTGACTTTTTTGAGGAGTTAGAAGAATTGGTTTTCCAAATGATGTGTAAAAAAGATTTTGAAAAATTGCAATTGGTAAGAATTACATGAGAAAATAAAAATGGCACTTTTCACAACTTTTTTATTTGAACCTATAGTGAAAATTTAAAATATGCGTTTTGTAGATATATGTTAGTTATATACATGCTGCAAATTTCATTGAAATCGATTAATATACACACGAGCTACAACTAGTTAAAAGTGGTGAAAAGCGTAGATTTTCACGACTTTTGGCCAGTTTCTGCTTAAAATCCTCAGATTTTCTAACATATTTTGATACGTGCCATTTTTATCTGCGTCAGCCGATTTCGATGAAATTTTCAATACGTGTATAACTAACAGAGATTTACAAAACGCATATTTTAAATTTTTATTACAGGCTCAAATAAAAAAGTTGTGAAAAGTGCCATTTTTATTTTCTTATGTAATTCTTACCAATTGCAATTTTTTCAAAATCTTTTTTACACATCATTTGGAAAACCAATTCTTCTAACTACTCAAAAAAGTCAGGTCGTTTGATTCACTTAAAAAAAAAAGTTATGCTGATTTAAAGGGCGTTCGAATACTTTCGTTACTCACTGTACGTTGGAGACGACGGTACGAACCGAACCCGCGTAATGCATGGACACGAGGGCCTTGGTCTCCCTATTTAGTCCCTTCGCGTGGAGTCAGAAGGGCGGGTAAAGAAACGTGCCGGGTTGTAAGGAAGGAGCCAATTTAGCTCGCAAGACACACCTATAGAAAAATTGCGGGCGCCAACGTATTCCGTTGCGCAGCAATGAAACCCCTGCTGCGTCGAGTGGTGTCTTTAAGGGCGAGGGCATCGGTTTCACGGTTTTAAACGCAGGGCGATGTAACCATGCTAGAAAAGAGTCTGACGTTCGAACGACGACATCGTGTATCGAGAATTTCAGCTGGTAGTCCATCGGCGACTGGTGTTTTCATTTTCTTTCAACGGGTGACCGGGTTTATGGCAATTGCTGCCAGACTCTTTCACGAATCGGTCTTCGAACTTCTATGCAGTAAGCTCCTTAGGGAAGTTCTGTGGATTTTATCTGATCGGTACATTCTTGCGGATGGGATTTTTAGATTGGGCCAGATCGGTTTCCAATTTAACCCCCACACGGTCCTCAGAAATAGTAAAAGATCCTGAGATGTTTTCTCGATTTTTGTTTTACACTTTAACACTAGATTTACCGGCTATTTAACACTAGAAAGACGGGAGCTTAGTATATACCTATATTGCCTGAAAGCAGTCAAAATGACTGCATTGTGAAAAAATAACTAATGCGCAAAGAAATTTGTTTAACAGTAATTTTTAATATATTTTATATCACTTACAGTCATATAACAAGTTATTAATAAGTATTAGCAATAAAAAAAATGTATTTCAGTTCGAAAAAAAATAATTTAAAGCAGTCAAAATGACTTGCTTAGGCAATCTAGTGTTAAGTATATCTATTTCTACCAAGATCAGCCAGAACGAATCAGAATCATGATTTTCCCGGAATCATATATTCTGTCACGAAAAAAACGTTGCAGTACTTGTCAATTGTTGTAGCTGCCCCAATGTCATTTCATCACATACAAAACATGCACCAGTCATTTTGACTGGTACTGGTATAAGTGTCAATAACAGAAAATATACTTGTTACGAATACATATAAAATAATATAAAGTTCATAAAAACGGCTACAAAAGTCATGATATCATTTCGGAAAAAAACTGTTACATGCAGTAGGAATTTTGAATTGAAATTGCATAACCAGTCATTTTGACTGGTCTGGTAAATCTAGTGTTAAATCAACAAATTGTTTCACTTGTGTCATTTTTTAAGGAAATACATCTCACAATACAAAAACGTGAATGGATAATTTTTCACCTTCAGGAACATACGAGGGTTAAATATGTGTTAACCCCTTGCCCTACAATTACGAGCCAGACTCGCGATGAAGATTCTGAATAGAGTCTAATAAATGTGAACGTTATTAATTTCCTTTAAATCGAAATAAAAATCTGTCTTTTTTTCTATGAAATTCTGAACGATGAAGAATTTCTAATCATTATAATCACAAAATAAACAGTAGTGCAAGGGGTTAAGGGCTGTTTTCCTGCTTGTTTCTTTTCTTAGAAAATCTTAGAATTTTTCTTAGAAAAATACTAAGATTAGGAATAACGGTGGAAGGATAACGAATACTAAAAAAGATTGTTCGGAAGTCCACGCGTCGAAGAGATTTGATATCAATTTGATTATTTTGAACCTAATTCCACCGTGATGCTGTCCATCGACAGGAACCCGTTCCCAGGGCAGCACGGGTCCTCAGTTCGAATAAGGCCGCCCCTGCTGGGCCTGCCGAGTCTGCAGAACTATCCTCGACCAGGATTACCTCATAAACCAGCGTTACCGTCGTCGCCGGTTTCTGTACCGGTCACTATACCAAAAACAACCAGGCTGCAACTGGAGGAGGTGAAAGAAGCCGAGGGGAAGATAGATGACAATGCCGTCGGTCCTCACGTGCAATCTATGGAGGAGAACGAGGTCGAGGGGCCACCGTTAAGCTCGAAAATCACACCTGCCGAGGCACCACCCTCCCAGGACATTTCGATGACATTGGTGCCGGTTACCGCGGTCTGCGTGCTCGTGGTCGGCCTTGGGATGGGCGCATGGTCGCTTCGAAATAAATTCTGCGGCGCCAAAAAATCCAAAGAAGACACGGTGCGTTGTTTTGAAATTGCATTCACAGATCCAACATTCAGATTTCCTGTTGACAACTATGAGTAGAAGGATTTTTTCTTTTTTTTTTTTTTTGAGGAAAATCAAAAAAATTCTTTCTTCGATAACTATTAATTCGATTAAGTCACGACCAAAGAAACGTATTTATTTAATAGTGGTTTTCTTTCATTTTCATATTTCTAGTTGCACCTTATTCGTTACAGAAAGAGCAAGCTTCAGTCAGCGTTTCAAATATATCAGACGATCCATCTCTCGTTTTAAAAAGATGGCGTGGCCCCAAGGCTCATAACAATCGATACGAACCCTGGGAAAAAGACAGTCAAGCCGGTGCACAGAATAAACAGGAAGATAAATGGGAATTTCCTCGACATCGACTGAAGGTCAGTGACAGGGTTAAGTGGCATTCGAGATCTTATAATGTACTGGGTGTTCGTGAGATACGTAGTTTCCCAGATTTCATAAATTCGATTCCATGTTACAGAACGTACCAGTGACGATACTTCCTTATTTTCAATTGTAGTTTCATGATATTTTTGACCAACGTATTTGTCACATTCTTCTGATTAAAATGAACCCAAACATGACACAATTCACTTGGTCGCTTAATTCACGACTCGGTCGAACCTCGGTTATCCGTACCGATCGTGTCAAGACTTATTATACAAATCGGTAAATATCGGAATTGAATCTAACACTGTAGCTAGGTATCGACTAGTTCGGATAATGGAGGTTCCACTATATCGTGGACTAAACAAGTAAATACGATCCAACTTCTCTCGTCTCGTTTTAATTATAAAAATGTCACGAATACGTCGGTGGAAATTTCATGAAAAAAATTGATTAAAAACAAAAAAGTTTCACCACTGGATTAAATATTTTCTCACAGATAAAATGTTCTATTTATTTACCGTTCGGTTAATTGCCACGATTTCGGAGGCCGGTATAGCAACAATATCAAAAGTTTGACAAAGAGGAGAATACATAGTGTCGAAAAATTCGCAGGTCTTCAACATTCTCGGAGAAGGTTGTTTCGGACAAGTCTGGAAATGCGAGGCCCTGGACATCGACGGAAAGTCTGGCACAACAATCGTCGCAGTAAAAACTTTGAAAGAGAACGCGACGGAAAGAGAACGACTGGATCTCGCGCAAGAACTAAGAGTCATGAAGAATCTAGATCCCCATCCTAACGTCGTTAGGCTGTTAGGATGTTGTACAGAACGCGAACCTATGTTCGTTATACTAGAGTACGTTAGCGGTGGAAAGTTACAAAGCTTTCTGAGAGCGTCGAGGGAAGAAAGAAACCATGGAGGACCTGGACTGACGTCTAGAGACCTGACTGGTTTCGTTTATCAGGTACGTCAATGAGATTTATCACTGTTAAACACAATTCTTCTCTACTGCTAACTTCGATATAATTTATTTAGTCATTTTGTTCGTGGTAGATGAAATATAAGATCAGTTAAGATAAATTAATCGAATAACATTAGAAAGCCATGCCCAAAACGCGCATCAAGTTCTCGCCTTCATTTCGCAAGGGAATCAAAACAAAATATAGCTCAATTTGTAGCTAGAGATCTCTTCTAGTGCACTCTATTCTCTACATCATCCAGAAAACTCATCCAATGGCATAAAAATGCTTGAATTCCACGGCATGCGCATCGTAAATTTTTGGCCTACTTCTAACGCTTATGTTACCAAATGTCTGCATGATCTCGGCAGCTCCTGATCAGAGCGCACTAGATTGAACCTTCCTCTTTCGAACAAGTCCTTTACCAGCGACAAAATATTCTTATACGAGGACGAAAACTTTAAAACGTAAAATCATTTTTTGACGGTAACGTAGTCACTCTACCTTATCGCGAACTACGCAGACCTGCACCTTATACTATTGCTTTATAAGTAGACTGCGAGATTCACGCATTTATGAGAAGAATGTAAAATGCAAAATTGTGTTTGGAACTGTATCTGGAACTGAATTAAACGTGGTACTGTTTGTCTTCACAGATTGCCAAAGGTATGGAGTACTTGGCGTCCAAGGGAATCATCCATAGAGATCTAGCCGCGAGGAACATATTGATTGACGAAAACCGCGCGTGCAAAGTCGCGGACTTCGGTTTCGCCCGTGACGTGGCTGCCAATCAAATCTATGAAAGGAAGTCCGAGGGCCGACTGCCCATTAGATGGATGGCGCCAGAGAGCTTGTACGATAACATATTTTCCGTGAAATCGGATATATGGAGCTTCGGCGTATTGATTTGGGAGATCGTTACGTTAGGCTCCACGCCTTATCCCGGTTTGGCCGCTGCCGAGGTATACTTCCTTCGATTAATCCCCAAAAAACATAGCATTACTGTTCAAGTCCGTATTCTCCATTATTTTAAAAGGCTAATGCGCACGCTTGATATAAACTGAACAAACTTTTTTAAGACAATCCAATAATTCGTACGGCTTTAACACTTTGACTGCCAAACTAGAAACCTGAAAAATTCCATAAAATCGGGTTAAGTTATTTAATGAAATAAAAATTGAAAAAAATTAACCCCCCCTTGCACTACTATTTATTTTGTGAGTATAATGATTAGAAATTCCTCATCGTTCAGAATTTCATAGAAAAAGAAGATTGTTCTATATTTATTGTATGTCTATGTTTTCTCCAGAGGATATATATCAACTACAACAAAATAGAATTTTATTTCGGTTTAAAGGAAATTAATAACGTTCACATTTATCAGACTCTATTCAGAATCTTCATCACGAGTCTGGCTCGTTATTGTAGGGCAAGAACAAACTTTTTTTAAGACAATCCAATAATTCGTACGGCTTTAACACTTTGACTGCCAAACTAGAAACCTGAAAAATTCCATAAAATCGAGTTGTTATTTAATGAAATAAAAATTGAAAAAAATTAACCCCCCCTTGCACTACTATTTATTTTGTGAGTATAATGATTAGAAATTCCTCATCGTTCAGAATTTCATAGAAAAAGAAGATTGTTCTATATTTATTGTATGCCTATGTTTTCTCCAAAGGATATATATATCAACTACAACAAAATAGAATTTTATTTCGGTTTAAAGGAAATTAATAACGTTCACATTTATCAGACTCTATTCAGAATCTTCATCACGAGTCTCGCTCGTTATTGTAGAGCAAGAGGTTAAATGTATGATATTGAGTAGTCCTGCAACCTTCTTGCATTTTACAGATCCTAGTCAAATTTGGTACAATGAATATATTAACGTAGAAATTCATTTCAAAACCTGGACAAATAATTCCGTCGGTGACATGGCAGTCAACGTGTTAACAACGATACAGTACTTTCTCTGTAACGTCGCGTATCTCGGGGAGCAGCGAGACGTTCAGAAGCAGTGGAAGCTAAATTGCGTTCACTCTGGCTAGCCACTCACCGTTGTCTCGCGATGGGCTGCGCCGAAATATGATAAAAATTAATGATTCGAGGCAATGAAATATTTGTTTCAGGTGATGAGAAGGATCAAAGAAGGTTACAGGCTGGACAGGCCAGAACACTGTAAGAGAGAGCTGTATAACATCATGTATTACTGCTGGGACAAGGACCCAGCTTGCAGACCATCTTTCGGAGAACTTGTTGGCCTGACAGAGGGTCTTTTGCTCGACGAAACGGACTACATCGAATTAGACAGGTTTCCCGATCACTCGTATTACAACGTGCTCAATCTCAGCGGTGAAAAACTGTGAACGACATTCGTTTCTGCTGCGAAAAGGACCAAGTGCAGAAGCAAAGATTTCAAAAGCGTCCAACTGAACGGAAACACAGACGCCTTAGCGAGTTGAGCCAAATAAAAAATACTCTTGGTAATTGTAAGTTAGATTAGTCCCCGCAACCTGAATCAGTGGATACTCGAATCCCCGATCATTAAGAGGTAAACATCTGTTGCGATCGATGTTGTATTAAAAGGAGACTGAGCAATGTTACGTTGGCGAACGACGCTGTTCGACGAATTATCTTTTTCTGATAACGATCCTTCGTAACGGAAGAAGAAGAATCCTAATAAAAATGTGAAAATTCGTAATAAAACAAAGAGCATATGTTCGGTCTTGAAAAATTGATTGTTTAGCTTCTTGTCCGTACGAAACGTCTATTGATGGTAGTTCATGCACAAGTTGAACAGCGTAATCGCAGGCCTAACGGAATCATGCGAATTCATCAAAGTATTAAGATTTCCACAACGAATTTCCACCATCGAGAATGCCAATCGGGTAACTATTGATTATGATCGCCAATTACGGACCGATTGGAAAAGAACACAAGCGACAGACGCGATATGTGAATTAATTAAACGCATTTATTGCCATGACGATCGCCGATGATCGGCACCGCTAACAATAAGTCACGATCGATCGAACCCTTCGAATCGTATGAGAGAGAGAGAGAGAGAGAGAGAGAGAGAAAATGTATAAATGACAAGCACACACGAGTACGATGTAATTATTGCGATAATTTAACGAATCGACTAGCACGATGGGCATCCAGTGACCGGCATCATATCACAGTGTCGCATCGATCGTAGATACTGAACGATGAGTATGCGAAATCACACGATCGTGATCCCGGCCGTTAATCTCTGGTTTACAAGGGAAGTGATGCGTAGGAGAACGCTGTCCGTCATAGTATTACCAAACGTGATTGCGGGCCTCCCGCGCGATAGTGTATCGTGTGTTCAAATATCATCGACGAAAGTTCAGCCGTTTCTGTTTGAGCATTGTCAATGGAAACTCTACGACTCTAAATAGAGACTCTACGACTACTGGAGGGATCGAAATTACCAATCTCAAATTCACCGAGATTTTAATTGGCTGAAAATAATACGTATTTTGAAATTCTTTAAATGTTTTTACTCTTTTGCATTTTAATTTTGCCAATTTTTAACATAACAGAAAAACAAATCTAATCCGCAGTAAAATAATAAGTGTTTAGTCATTTTAACTGCTCAGTAGTCCTAGTGTTAACGGTAGTTTTACGATCACGAATGTACTCAATATTACAATGCAGCGCTTGTAATTCTTACCTGATCACATACTTGTTAATTAATTGTACGTCGGTATGTAAATATGAATGAATAACTTATACTACAGTTCGAATTCACTGTAAGTTTAATCTCACGTTAAGTTTATATTTATCGGAGTTGTATATACGAGCATCGTGAACTAGTCACAGTTCCAATCAATATGAAAGTATTTTTAAAGAGAAAAAATTAAATGGACGAATGAACGAGCGAGTGTGACGCATTTTGCAACGCATTTAGAATGCACGATAAATAATGATCGAAGGAACTCCGATAAGTGTCGACGTTCGAGTAAAATAATCAATTTTCCAAGGGAGCAGTTTATTGTTTAGTCGGCTATAGTACACCATTTTCGCTAAAAATCGAATCGGAACTCGCTGTCATCGTGGAAAATTCTTGCCAATGTATCACTATTAGCAGTTTAATTAATCCTCGGATAAAAGGCGATCTGGGGCAAATGCAGAGTTGTTTTGATTCGTGGTACAATTTGCGCAGTGTGGAAATTGCAAGAAGAAATTGATCACAAAATGTAGTATACTCTTTTTAAACATATATCGGAATAAATATTAGGTGAATGAACAAATGTGACAACAATTAAATCAAAATGATTCTGCATTCGTTACACGAGAAACTGCTGCGGTTTTTCGTTATAAATTATTTTAATAGTGTTTTTATATTTCTCTCACACCATTACAATAATGTTGAATGAATTTGAATATGATTGAACCGAAAATGTCCAAAAAACGCAGCACGATTAAAAGGATATGGAAGTTTTAAAAATCCATAATAATGATCAACAATTTTTTTTAATAAAATACACAGGGACATATTTCGTTTATAAATAACACGCGACGAACAGAAAAACTTGTGAGAAACATGTGTTAATACCACTTTATTTATTCGATATGCAATTCATCTTTGATCGACAAATAAGTTTTTATTTATCGTTTAAAATTTTTCATTTAGGCTATAAATTTGCTGATAAGACTAACTTGCGCGGTAGCAAGTGAACTGGGCGTGGTTAATGTTATAATAATTATTGTAAATATATTACTTGTAAAACCTTTTTATGCACTAATGTAAATTGTACATATATCTCCTACTGTTCGATAAGTTATTGTATAATTTTTTGTTGTAAGAATAAAAAATTACATTTTATTATTCTCCGTGTCTTACTACGATAGTCGTAAGTAGACCGTAAACAAGAATCAAAATCAAGTTTCGCATGATTACAATTGGCAGTTAAGCTTTAAGCTTTTAGCTTTAAATATTCATGGATAAAATTGGAAATACAAATTCGTTTTACAAATGCAGTTCGGTATATTTATTGTGAAACAGTTTCAGCATTATTTAATTAACGTTATCGTGACTACTTGGCGTACGAGGTGCTATGGAATTCATTGAAAAGTAAATAGGAATGCTCTTAATATAAGTTTTGTACGTAACAAAAGTAATACCTTACATTTGTACTATTTCTGACAAATTAGTAAATTCGGCACATTGTGACAATGAAAATGTAAGTTCCGTAATTTCCATTGTCCAATGTTTATATTACATACTGAATCAAACAGGTGGAACGCAAATATCACTGCTTTGCTTTCATACAGATGAGACACAACAAACTAAATATTTATATGTATTTATACATATTGATATTTCATATCAAATATCTAGTTCCATGTTGTAAGTTGTTATTAAAGTTATATATACATTCTGGTCACGATGTAAGTGTTTATATCTATGCAAGGCCAGTTGTTTCTTTGTGTTAGTAAAATAATTAAAAAACCCTTTAAAATGTAGTTTTCTTTTTTAGCATAGTAGCATTTTTATCTTTAAAATTCAGTAAAATTTCATCTAAAAGTGTTATCAACAGAGGATTACCTCCTAAACGTTGTATCTCATCTCTTGCTTTTTTGTCCAATTCTTCGAGGACAGCTTCAGTGTACGCAAATGAGCCAAACTTTTCTAATAAATTGATGCAATAACGTTTCACATCGATATCCTTGGTCCGCTGCCTCAGGATATCTTCATAAGAGTTTATTAAGGAGTACTGTTTCAGTTTCTCATACATAGATTTTGCTATATTATCTAAATTTGAGCAAAGGATACTCATCAGTTGCCTATCTTCTGGATGGCTTTGTATGGCATGTATTATGGGAAAACTGAATTTTCCTTCCGACAGATCTTCGCAGAAACTCTTATTTTCAGCATACTATAAGAGTGTTACGTAATATTATAACGATAATGTACAACATTACGCTATACTTACCTCCTGAAGAAGTAAATTACAATAATCATCACGAATTTGGAAATAAAGTCCTATGATCCCTGCTAAAGTTGTGAAATCCTCTTTGCAATTTGAAAATAACTGCATTAAACGGACAGCTAGATTGAAAAGTCCACCAGTTTCTGCAATACGTTTGTTAGCTCTAAAACCTTATCCCTTTGCAAGACGATTAATATCTTTATCGCAGACTTACTTTGAATAGTCATCTGCTTGTAAGCAGTCTCAGAGGGGCAAATATAGTTGTCTCTCCAATAAATTTCCATACCTTGACCTCTATGAAGTTCCAACAACTGTTCTACATATACTTGCGTACCCTAATAATAACAAAAATAATATTAAATCAAATTATACTATAGAAAAAGAAACTTTATTCCTGTTTCTGTTCACCTCTGGATGATTCAAAGCGATAACCTTCTCCAAAGCAATGAAAAGAACATAATTCGCAGCATTTATTGTACTAGCTATCCCATAAATATTATGAGCTACAGGAATACCCCTTCTCAAAACTGAATTATCTTGAATATCATCAATTCTGTAAAAGACATACACTAATCAATCAAACGTAAAAAAAATATAAACGAATATAAATGGACGTTGTCTCTAAAACTCACAAGAGGCTAGAAGTATGAAGCATCTGAATTATATCACCAACAGCTTGGAGCTTATCCTGTGGTATTTTTAACCAATAATTGAAAGCTTGCGCTAGCTTTGCTCTGATCTGTTTTCCAGGCACTTGTAGAATATAACTAAATGGTTCCAATAATATCTATAAAATAAACAGCTTTGAACTATAAAATGCAAATTTTTCTGGTCAACGAACACAGGGGTAGTTGCCTAGATGTAACATTTATAATATGTTACATGGTTATTGAATCTTGATAATTGGGAAACCTACATAGCTCCAAAATTTGTATAAGATAACAGTTTTCCTTATTTCCTTACACTCTGCTAGAGAAACCTCGATCCACTCACAAGTCTAAGAATATGTATACAAATTTTAACTCTTTGTACAAATTAATTGTATTCTCATTGATTAATATATAATATTTGATATTGAAGGTTAATACCTAAGACATCTTCTATCGGACACGCCACCTTTTTTTTCAAGATTAATTAACTGTGAATCTTCTTACAAAGTAGCATAGACTGTACGATTTAAGCAACTGGTTTTATAAATTGTAGTGGATTTTCAAAATCAACTTTCCTGTCGAACATTGTTTGACGAAAATCTAATGCACATCAACGAGCAACTAGAATATATTCAATCTATAATACCAATAATAAAAACATGACGTAAATGGAAAAATTCTTGTTTGGACTTCCCATTGTTCATTCTTTTTACATGTTTGTAACACTTTTTGTATTACTTAGAAATGAATTACTTATAATTTCGGAAACTAGTAGAAAGTTGGAAAGACTATTCTACTTTGTGTATTTCATTGTATTGTCACTTTGACAGGTCTTTAACCTCAGTAAGTTTAGATCACCGGTAAAACTAACCTCATCTTCCTCTTTGTCACCGGCCGCCGAGTACGGTATGTTTCTTTTGTCGTTCATACTGCGTTCAAACTTGAAAAATAATGTCGCGTCCGTAACCACAATAGTTTTATACAATATGGCCAGTAATGATTACACGTTAAAACAAAATTGTTTTGTATCGACTTATCGTATCACTTGCACACAGTACACGATGATCATCGTCTGCTAGACAGTCACGTTGTGTTGCCGACTGGGGTATTTCAACGGCATAGGAAACACGCACACAACGAACCGCAAAACCGAGCCAATCGCTGCGCGTTTTATGAAAATCGTTACCTTCTGATCATTGAACATTGATCTGAACATTTATTTACTCAAGTCTTTAAAATTGAGAATTAATTTTTAGCTTTCACGTTTCCATGTCTCAATGCTTTAGATTCTAAAAAACTTAGAATGTCTGATTCAGAGTTTCCGAATGATTGGCGAAAGATAAAATTAGACTGGCAAGTTTATTTTCCAAAGGACGAAATACGCAGTAGTGGCCGTAATTGATGTTGCATAATATTGGAAGAACTGCGCAGCAATCATTTGTATGCATCTTATCATTTTATCCGAAATTTCTTTTCTTAAAATGCAGATCGTGGAAGGAGGATGAAGAAAGAACGCTATCTAATCACTATAGGACACGGATTGTCAAATATTTAATATTTGTACAACTACAACGGTAACAATACTTTACAGGGTCTAATACTTTCAGCCGATAGTGTATATCAACGTGGTTTCACCTTAACAATAAAATTTTTCCTGTATCTCGCATTCAACGGCCACAGTCACGCTGTTCGAATACACCTAATCGTAACACCCGGAGTCCTACTGCAATCACCAATTTCTATTATTCATTTCTCACTAGTAATTATACCTACAAGTATAAAAGAAACTTTACCGCCAGGTGTTCTCGAAATAGGACGCCAGGATAAATGTGATAAGAGGGTCTCTTCTGGCATAAAGCGTCATTTTGCAGGCTTCGTTTGGAAATTTTTATAAAGACATCGGACGACTGTTTTGTATCGAGGATTTGCATACATATTTTCTATTATTTGCACTATACAATAGAATTTTTTGGAGACAAAATACTTAAAATTGTAGGAGTTATAGTTCTTTAAAGAGGAGCATTGTAATAAAAATGTGCCTTATCGGCTAACACGATACCAGTCGTTCTATTGGTAAAAAATAGAAAAAGGTTATTGCCGGCGGAGGGTTATGAAAATGCAAAAAGAAAATCGATTTTTTCAAATGTCTAGACCAGAGGACCCGCTTAAAACGTGGAATTACTTACGAACTTTTCGATTATACTTAGAAAACAGTTTCTCTCGGTTCTTATAAATTCGAATGAAAAATGAAAAAAGGAAAAACGTTCAATCACAGTTGCCGCTACGGTTAGGCCGTGGATGTTCGTGTCGGCACGGCTCGAGGGACACCGAAACCAGCGTCTCTTCTTTCCTGCATCGAGGATTAATTAAGACAACGTCGCTATCTGACACGTCCTTTGCTCGGGTTCACTATCCTCATCCGACTCACTAGCCCAAGAGGGCTGACGTTCATGTCACATTTCCCCGTCGCTGTTGCCCATTCGTTCCGTTGGCCCCGTCATCCCGTCATCCATAACCTCGGTCACCTTGCGGGATCATTGTCACAATTAAAATCTGCTGTGTCTAATCAAGGGGCTACATACCTTCGCTAACACACAAATAAGAATTTTTCACGCGTAAAGAACATCAAATTAACACTCCAGTGCACGGGTGAATAGAACTCACAATGTACAGATAAAAAATCTTTGTACAGATAAAGAATCTTTCAAAATAAAAATGTTCTACAATGTATTTTTTCTTTTAATAATTCAGTAAGTTGAAGAATAGTATAGCAGCATTATTGAAATCTTGCAATGCTGCATAGTTTTGTATTGCCTGCAACAATTGTTTGTCATAAATACCGAGGGAATTATTTCACGAAATTTATGGAATCAGTGCCAGAAATATTTGGAAGTTCAATTTCAAGTTCAATAATAGAGGAAGATTGTTCATCTGTACGAACGTGAGATAATTCGATAAGTCGGTATAATTAAAAAGCAATTAAACTGAGGAAGTTATAAAGTCTTAAATCAATTTGCGTTCACTCTCTCGCGAAAAGACGGCGTCTTTAACCATTAACGCCAGCGAGACCCAGAAAAAAATTCAAATTTAGTTCTTGATCACGAGAAATTCGAACTTTATCCTGCTGACCCAGTTTTCGGACAGGTGACGGTAAGAAAATCCCTTAACTTCGGTCTGGTTTAGGTATTATGCTACGCGATACTGGGTGGTGTAATAAATTCATTCGTGATCCGTTACACGAAAATTAAGCAGCTTCAGTTAATTTTATGTAAAATTATGTAAAACTAACTGGTGAATAATGTATACTCTACGAGTTTCTACTGTCTTCGTGAGAATTTAAATGTTACTTTATTATATGAGGTGTTCCCCCTATTTCTATAAAAACATTTAAACATTTGCAACGTTCGATTCACGTCTCTTTTTGAACGATTTTCGGAAGTTGGCTGGATCGGCGATTAAAAAATATCCGATTTTTAGCAGTACCTGTAAACTTAAATAGACACGACTTTACCCGAAATTAGGTGCAGTTAAATGTAAAATTGCTAGTTTTTCAGCTGCATTGTAAATGTTTAAAATGTTTTAAATGTTTTCAGTACTTTTCCATCTACGTTGTTGATCGATTATCTTCCTTATTTATGATACTATCATCTCCGCCTTTGAATTTCCCGTAGCATCGAGGGTGCGTTTGTCTACCATATTGCGCGCAAACACAGTTTTAATATTTCGCGCAGACACTGCGTCGTTTTATATGGTTTTGCAATTTCTAGAGAAAAGAAACGCTTTTTTGTTTCTAATTACTTTCTTTTTTATTCTTCCGATTGAAACGACCCTAAAAGCGCGACACAATATGACTCGTATAGGATACACGGGGCAGCGTGTACCTACCAGAACTTCCTCGAAACGATCGTAATGCTCGTTCCTGGCGTTCAAAAGGCTTTCGGTCACAGAATCCGTGGTGTTGCTTATCTGCCAGACTGAGCTGCGATCCCCTAAAGCGCTGGATGCAATATGCAGCAAGGACAGAGCGGCCAACAGTCCGGCTGCGTGGAGAGAAAAAAAATAAACAAAGCGGTTATAACCGGAAGAGCGGTTCCTACAGTTTTCGAGTTTCAGAGGAGCGAACAGTTGCGCGTGACGTGATTTTTATGCATGTTTCGCCCCGGCGCGGTTTGCGCGGGCCCCGCAGTGCATTTATTATCGTTAAAGCGGATATACAGAAAGATGGCTGAAAAAGTACCGGCGACGTAGGATAGCCAAAGACTGTACGGTTTCCATGCCAAAATGCAGGACAGCGGCAGATAAAATAACGTTCTCCGCCAACCGTTCGTTATCGCCAGAACGCCAGACCAGCAACAGGAACAGAGCGACTCATCGTTCCTGGAACAAAAATGCACGCCTGGGTGTATCTCCTGTTTTCCCTCGTTCTTATCAATTACCGTGGAACGCTTTAAATATCTTTTTCTACACTCTGCAACCTGCGTATTAGTTGCAGTGACCATTGACTCTTCAAGGGTGTATTCAGAACAGTTACAGAAATTACACTCTTGAACACAGCCAAAGGTGTACAAAATTTGACCTATAATAACCTGAAAATTTCTTGATCTTGATCATGATCACGCTTTAAATGTCTTTTCCTACACTCTGCAATCTGCGTATTAGTTGCAGTGACCATTGACTCTTCAAGGGTGTATTCAGAACAGTTACAGAAATTACACTCTTGAACACAGCCAAAGGTGTACAAAACTTGACCTATAATAACCCGAACATTTCTTGATCTTGATCATGATCACGCCTTAAATGTCTTTTCCTACACTCTGCAACCTGCGTATTAGTTGCAGTGACCATTGACTCTTCAAGGGTGTATTCAGAACAGTTACAGAAATTACACTCTTGAACACAGCCAAAGGTGTACAAAACTTGACCTATAATAACCCGAACATTTCTTGATCTTGATCATGATCACGCCTTAAATGTCTTTTCCTACACTCTGCAACCTGCGTATTAGTTGCAGTGACCATTGACTCTTCAAGGGTGTATTCAGAACAGTTACAGAAATTACACTCTTGAACACAGCCAAAGAAGGTGTACAAAACTTGACCTATAATAACCTGAACATTTCTTGATCTCATAAATTGTCTAAAATTATGTTGCAAATCGATTCGCGAGTACGGTATATCGGCACATGCGTTACTCAAGAAACTATCAATACCTGACACAGATTTGCACGAACAGTGTGATGGCCCACGTGATCTCCAGGAAGAAGATGAAACCGGCTGCTGCTCTGAAATAGCATGAGAGGCATGAAACTAGATGGGTGGGAATGTACATACACCCTCTCATATGCGAGCAGAATGGGGAAAGCAAGAGGGTCTGACATCACGCATTACTCTAGAGTGGCCATCATTAGTCTACGACCGACAACGCCGTGATACCGGCTGCTATAGATTGATTGACGGACAACGGGCATTAGCCAACCACGATCCGCTCCTACTGAAAATTTCCGCACAACAGAGTGTCATAAATTATTCGACAACACACGCGGCATCAAAGCCATTCATTCTCTCGCTCGCGCCGAGAAGAAAATATTCTAAAAAGTTGGAACTTACGCGAAAAATTATATTTTATGGAACATGTATCGTTGAGTCTCTATTGCTTTAACCCCTTCTATCACGATTTATTTTACGCTTGCAGTTGAAACTTCTTTGTTACATATAATTTCTTGGTCTAATAACTAGACTACGGATTTTATGCGCTCATGATCAATTTGAGTGCCTGCTATTTGAACGAGTGAAACGATTAGAAGAACTTAAGAACATCCAGAAATTATTCCCAATTTTTTTAAGACGATTTTAAGGGAAGAAATTATTTTACTTCTGTCTCTTACAACTTATGTAGAAAAATTTTATTTCGCATAAAGATCAGCGGTCTACTAATAACATACACTCTGTCCGTTTTAGATATCCGCACACGTGACTATTTCCATAAGTATCGGAGATATAACACAATGACGATGATAATTGTTTGACCATCAAATAGCGTTGGTGCATGCTGCAAAGGTCGCATTTAAATTTCCAGATAATATTCAGGCGTTTATTGTGAAAAAATAAGTCGAAAAAAAGAATTAACAGTTTTTTGTTCGGCGCCTCGTTCCCGAGGAAATCGAGTTTGAATATTCAGCGAATACGCCCGCCGTTATATGTGGAGGAATCGACTGGCGCGTCTGGTCATGACCGACCGGTTCTACTTGCTGCACATACTAGGGCACGGGAGCCCGACGAACCTACAAACTCATTTTTCTCGAAAACCAGGCGCGAAACAAAAAAATATCATTCCTTTTTTCGGCCTGTTTCTGCATGTAGGACTATCACCCGCTCTGCCACGATTGGTTGCTTCTAACTCTTCAATTTGAAACTGCAATAAGACCAATATATTACTAAGTCGACACACTTCCTTGTTGCTACAATCTAAAAAAACTGCAATACAATTGCCTCTTTATGTTCGTAAATTTGACAATAATTTATACGGATCGTTGTAGCCATAGATCACCCCGAAGCCGAAACATCCGAATTAATTAAATTGGACAAATTAAAAATAAATTTAAGCCTACTAAGCCGACAAACTTCGTTGTTGCTACAAACTAAAAACTGCAATGAAATTGCCTCTTTGTGTTCGTAAATTTTACAATAATTTCTACGGATCGTTGTAGCCATAGATCAACCCGAAGCCGAAACATCCGAATAAATAAATAAATACAAATAAATAAATACAATTAATAAATTTGGACAAATTAAAAATAAATTTAAGCCTACTAAGTCGACACACTTCCTTGTTGCAACAAACTAAAAAAACTGCAATGAAATTGCCTCTTTGTGTTCGTAAATTTTACAATAATTTCTACGCATCGTTGTAGCCATAGATCAACCCGAAGCCGAAACATCCGAATGAATTAAATTGAAGAAATTAAAACTAAATTTTACCCTACTAAGTCGACACACTTCCTTGTTGCTACAAACTAAAAAAACTGCAATGAAATTGCCTCTTTATGTACGTAAATTTTACAATAATTTCTACGCATCGTTGTAGCCATAGATCAACCCGAAGCCGAAACATCCGAATGAATAAAATTGGACAAATTAAAAATAAATTTAAGCCGGTTTGTTATAAAAGGGACGCATGTCCCTTGTACCGTGTGTACAAGGTTTCATTCGAATCGGCTTGTACAAGCCGAGCACCGTCCCCTGCAAGCGATATGTGCGCGGTGTTCGTTCACTGCGTTCGCGTGCGCACTGTCAGTAACACTGTTATCCGTTCGCGCGTCACAGCGCGCGGCCGGTAACGATTGACTCGTTGAAGTCACGCGTACGTTACACCGGCCGGTAACGATCGGCTCATCAAAGTAACGTATACGTGACAGGCGGTCGCAAAAGCGTGCGCGCACCGGGCTAATATTAATTCCGGAAAGTGCATCGGTAGGACTGGAAGGCCGCTTTGATCTAACAAACTTCGTTATCCGCCGGGTTGATAAATCGCGTTAGCTTATGCATGAAATGTATGGATCCGGTTGGCCCATCGGACAAAAGTCAATAGGGAATTACGATTCTAAGTTCATACTTATCGGCGAGTCGATTCGATAAATTGGAAATTTTATAGATCCGCGGCCGTGCGCACGCCGTTGCAGATTGCATCCCGGCCGTATCTATGTAAATGAGTGTTTTGCATGCATACGGGCCGCCACACCGTAAAATATGATCGAGCGAGTGATATGTCGCGGATTAAGGACACGCGTTCGATTAAAAATTAATAGCTTCCTTCCCGTATTTTTTCCTGAATCACGATTACCATGATATTTATCATCGATACTCGGAAATTTGCTCGTGAAGATTGAAAGATGTCATGCTTGTTCGTTTAACGGTAGAATTGCCGATCGAAATGGCCAGATTTCTTAATACATACATATCCGATTGTGACATCATTCTGATTAAAATGAGCCCAAACATGATACAATCCAATAGAACCTCGATTATCCGAACGAATCGCTTTAGACTGATTCGTTTACATTCGGATAACGAATCGTTAATTAAACGATGAAACATGCTTCAAAGTATGCCATGCTCGGACTCATTGTGATTAAAAATAAACTGATAATCACGGAGAGCCTCGGAGAAAGAAAAATTTGGTTTTACGGTTTTTGCCCGAAAATTCGACGTGTCCGAGTTCTGATAATTGATTGTGAATTACGGTACACGCGTGTTGAATTATCCTCACGTGACGTAAAAGCCCATCAGGTGTTGATGGTACGCCACATCCACACCGACGCCGCAAACGACTGAAACAGAAAAATACCAAAGAAATAATTAAACAAACAACGGTTCGGCATGTTCACCAAACAAATGTTCTTTTGTGCGAAGGGTTCATTTTCGGTTAATCTCCGTAAGAATCATTAGCGGAATTAAACAAGTTGATCAAAATGAAAACGAACAGTGGATGAAATTATATAATAATGTTTGATCAGGATTATCGCGAATCGAATAAATGAGAATCGTTAATATTATTGTCGAAACGTATATGAAATTTCGATTCTTAGTCAATACTTATCTGATAAATAAATATTTTTAAAGCAATGAACGGCTAAACGTTTACGAATAAATATATAGATATATTAGCATCGAATTATTCAAATTACAAAATGTTGTGTATGCATATCTATACCTAAATACACATATTACACAAGTTATGCTTGCCTGTGGGCTATGTGCGCGCATGCAATGCACCAAGTAGTAACAGTCAATGTTTACCCAGATGTAGATATTACACGAATCATCCTTGCCGCGTATTCATAATAGAGTCTACCTTAAAGTGGCACGAGTCATTCGTGCACTATCTGCATTTCAATAAACATCCCTGCGTCTATTTTTACGAGTCCTTTCCGTCGGGGACCATTTTCTTAAAAGCCGCATCGCCTCGAGTTACCGTAAAAATTGAAAATGCTGTTACTTCGTTTTGAAACGTTCAAATGAATTTTATAGTCCATCAGTAAACCGATAATATTTTGATTCGTTTACGTTCCTCGAATCGTCTTACTCAATTAAGAGGTCAGTAGCCTCGATTCAATTTGCATAAAATATGTCCGACATTTTACCGAACTATTTTCCAGCACAAAACGTCAAATTGATTTCTGTGAAATCGCGTCGATCTTCCGACCGTGCATGAAATGAGTGCGAATGCAGGAGCACGCAATTGCTGCAATCACCGAGTGCAATCCAACGTCATTAATACGATCGGGACCAGTGTAATGAAGAGGATAGCCGCGTGAAATTCTTAGTCCCGCTAATGATCGGATTCTTAAATCGCTCTTTCTGCGCGAAAGCAATTTCCCGTGGCAAGTAGGTCGCCACGAGGTAGATGATTAATAATTAACCATGCTTGTTATCGTTATAGCGATCGCATCACCGATCGACATTCGAATCTTCAATGGGACAGGGAGATCAATGGTGACACGTGACTGATTTACGCGTTCCATCGAAAATCTCTGGTGATTGATCTTTGACTATCACATATTCGATGAAATAATTGAAAAGTATCTACAATACCGTAGAATTAAGCTGGAGCCATTTCGTAATAATAATTCAAATTTTAAAATGTATAATCAGTGATACTTATCATTTTTTTTTTTAGCCTTCGCACTAATGTCTATAGTCTCAAACAAATCAGCGTCTCCCAGGATAACAATAAGGGAGAAATGAATGTTTGAATTCAGTTTACAACTTCATTTTTCTACTCGCTTCTAATGGGCTCGGCACGCGTCTGGTTAAATATTAAACAAATTATTTTAACTTCTCAGGCTCCAAAAACGTTGAGCACCGAATCGTTTTCAGCGGAGGGCTTAATGAGAAGGATTTACGGCTGCAATTGCAGACGAGAATATCGGGAGACTACGGTTCGCAACTTTTCCACAAACTTTCGAGCTGTTGACTCTGAAACAGAATCATTTAACCCTCTATATCCAACGGTTGCGTTCTGTGCCTTCTTCTGCTTGAGCTGGTTCGACATTTCGCTCGATTACATCCCGTTGTTCTCGTTCCTTCTCCCCCGAATATCGGCTTTTCCGTAAACCCGACTCCGACAGAAACTTCGGTTTTCCTACTCCGGTTCCTCATATCGTCGAAATTATTTTAATTGATCCTGAACGGCGGCCGAGCATTCTTACGGTGTCACTAACCATACAGCAACAGGTGGTGGGAAATTTAAGGGGTGTCTACGTAAAAGTAAGACGATCCTTTACACTAATTCTCATTGTTGTAGACTATTTCAGAAAAATTAGAATATCTTGCCTCGTGCGAGGAATTCGAACAAAAACGAGAAACTTTCTGGCATACAAAATAGTATTCGTATCTTTAAGCAAAACTCTCGCCGCTGTTTTAAACTAATACACATTGTGCGAAGTTTTGTGAGTAAACTCTCGCACAATCTACCTAATGAAGCCAATTTTTTCACCCATAATATTCCAAAGTATTCACACACCAATAGAACACTCTTGAAAAAGTTTGCGTACGTACACAGCAAACAGAGAACCAGCCGTTTGATTGATTAAAGGATCGAAATTCAGACACGTTTATTACCGACGGAACGTGACACGCGTGTCCGACGCTGCGATCAGTATTCCACCACATTGTGACATAGATGAGAATGTTGGTTTTCACAGTCCGTTGACAGATAGGAACGTGGACGGAGATGGTCGACATTGTTCAACCGAAGTTGATCAAAATTGTTTAACACGTTCACCGCACCGTTGGTCGCCGGTGAACAACACGGAACATTCAGTTTACAACGAACTTTCGGTTAACCAACAACGACCAACACCGTAACATGCATTCACATATTTCTGTGCGTGATTACAATAATTTATAATAATATCCAGCGGATAATTGTGAGTCGAACAGTTTATGTATTTCTTCTCTTAGTAGATTAAACGGGTTGCACAGAACTATTTCAAAATTTACGTCTTTACTATTTTATATATACAGTCGAGTCGGAAAGTAAGTTAGCATTTGGTGATATGTAGGCAATGAATATGATGAATAAAATCAAGTTATTGTATTGTTTTTATTTAGGAGGTGTAAGGAAATAAACAAATATGTTAGTAAAACATATATTATCATTATTAAAGATTAAAGACATGTCATATTCATTTGCCTGCATACACCAGTCGTTAACTTACTTTCCGACTCGACTGTATATAAATTAATGTATACTCTTACAGTCTTCTAATGTCTTCACAGATTTGTATTTAATCGTTTTCGTTGGAAAAATACAGTTGAAAATCGGAAAAATAGAATTCGACGAGCAAACGGAAACTATTAAATGGAACGAATGAAAGGATATTAACATTGTATTTAAATAATTCGACTGAGATTTCTGTTGGAAATCATCCAGGAAAGTGCATTATGTTTCATCTAACTCGAGCATCCATAATATCTCGCTTGTTTTCCTCCGAAATTTTCTTCTATCATAAAAAACAAGCGGGACATTTTCGATGCTGTGAAACAGCCTGTATATTCGATTGTGTGTTTCGTGCTTTACCGGAGTGGACGGAAAACGATTTCGCGAGCCATGTACAGAAAGGAAATCGGCTCGGCAAAGGAAGCCGACAGAAAACGTTAGAAACGAGACCGCCACGGCAATCTGTCTTCGTTTCTGCGACAGAGAAGGAGTAATTAAAAGAAAAAGAAACGGCACATCGAAGACCGTTCAACCGAGAAGCATTTATAGCGTTTACAGGAGATGTCTTTCTTTCTTGCGGCCGCGCTTCCGTTCTTATTTTTTCCCGGCGCCTGTCTCTATCTGCTTGATCGCTCGGGCAGCTTGTTCACCGGCAGCCCTAACCTATTTTTGATGCTTTCAGCTGTGAAAACTTAATTCCACGGCAACTTCCGTGGTTAACCCCCCTCTCCCTTCTCCCCGTGCTTCTTCGGTAAACGTCTCGGCTGTTTTCGCAAGCTACCGGCTTGCTTATATCGCACCCGACTCTTATATCGTGGGGTCGCTAATAAATATTTGCATAGTATCTTCCTATCAACAAGCATCCACGCGCGAAGGATACACGCTAAAAATACAACGGACTTTGTGCCTCCACGTGAAACACTGCAGAGCGAATTATTAATTAACCGGACAACTAAAAAGTGACGGAAGGTTGCGTAAAATCATGAATGATTTACGCGTCGCGAATACGCGTGCAATTCACCGGCCAATTATAAGATTCAATACAGCCATTGTCTGTACAAATTATTACCGAATGTGAAATACAGCAAACGATCGTACGACGTGACGAATTATCGATTCGTCGAACAATTAACACGTGACGGCAAAATATTTTGCATAAAATAATAAATTATTCGCATCATGGTAAACGCATAAAATCCGCAGGTCTTATTGTCGGATCGAATTGTGCACGAATAACGAATGTGAAGCGCAACGAATGAGATCGTAGCAGACGATGTCAGACGTTATTGATTTAGCGAACAAAAAAAAACTTGAGGGAACCTTCGCAGGTTTTATTGTTCCCGGTCATCAGCTTCGATTAAAAAATAAAAAGAAAAGCGTGTCTTTTTCATCACGCAGGAGCGGTTGGTGCATTTACTTCGCCATTCCGGGGTGTAGTTTCAATTAGAGGCGACACTGTCACCCCATCCGTGCTCTTTGGTAATGCAATTAGCCGGGCGCGCCACTTCTGCTGCCGGGTATCTCGTAAAAGGGCTGAACGCGCGTGATAATTAAGATGCGCACCACTTCCGCGAATAATTAAGTACTGGCTGAAGGGGAATAGGGGAGGAGGGTGGACGGCTTGTTCGCGGAGCACGAGTCTGTAGACACACAATGACGCGCGCGTCGAGTGCGTGTTCATACGATTCCAGTCGAATTAAAGGCCGCTTTGAAGCTTCCGAATCCCCGGGAATCGTTGTGCAACAATACTGAAAATCTCAAACGGAAGAAAAAATAATAGTGTGATATCAGTCTACAAGTACCATAAAAAACCTATGACCACTAAGTAAGAATTAGCGTAGTAGGGTAAGGAACCCAATATATCACCGCCACTGTATGCATCGACCCTTAATCTGTTCGCAACTTAACCCTCAGTGTACAATGGCTGCCGCTAGTGCTTGGATATTCTTTAACCCTTTGCACTCCGCTGTCCCCTCTCAGGGGACATTAAAGTTTATTAGCGATTACGGGGAATTAATTTATTCCAGCGCAACTTTAAATAAAATATTGATTTTTTTGCAAATATATATTCCTCGATGTCAACCAATTCGTATAAGTCCAATATCATTATAATACGTTACTTGGTTCCAAAATTATACTAAATAATACGAGGATTTGTAAATTTCTGCCAGAATGGTTCGGAGTGCAAAGGGTTAACACTTCCGACTGCCAAACTAGAAACCTCAAAAATTCCGTAAAATCAAAGTAAGTTATTTAATGAAATAAAAATTGAAAATATTATACGTACGATATTGAGTACTCCTCCGACATTCTGGCATTTTACAGATCTTAATAAAATTTGCTACAATTAATATATCAGCGTAAAAATTCATTTTAAAACTTGGACAAATAATTCCGTCACCCACATATGGGCGACATGGCAGTCAACGTGTTAAAGGCCATAAATTCTTCTGATATTTCTGCATTGTCATAAACCCGACAGACTTCTGACAATGATTCACTGTAGAAATAATGTTGCTGACGAGCTTCATCCAGGCCTGCATACATTAAAAGTTCCATGGTAATTAGATTGTTAGCACACGGGGTTCGGTCCGCGTGAAAAAAAAAAATGAGACGGGCCTGACGCCATCCGCGCGTTCAGGCAAAAATCACTTGGTCTTGGAAGGTTCGCAGACACGATCGCCCGTAATCGTTCGACGAGCGTTCGACCCGGAATCGAATTTTCCGAGATTCCGACCACGGCCGTTCGATCCGTCGCGCGAGATGTTGTGACAGGAAGCTTGAAAACTCGGGGAGCCTCGCCCGAGCGAAACGCGGTCGATTCCGCTTTGAGAGAGAAATAAGAAAAGAGGAGAGAACAGGAAAATTGGAGCAACCCGGTTCGAGACAGGTTAGGTGCTCCCGAGCACCTCCGACCGAGGAGACATCCGGCTAAGAGGGGTCTGGAGGAGGTAGATCGTTAACGTTTATCACTCCGCCACACGTTGAATTATTAGATTCGTCTTCTTTATTTTTTCCCTTTGGCCTTCTTTAAGGGGCGCAAAGAACGCAGCACGAATCGCTGAATTTTTCCTGACAGACGGATTGCATACGGATCTCGAGAGAACCCGCGTATAGTGTGCGCAGAAATGAGCGGTTTCGAGGGATGAATCCGGGGGAAGGTTCGCCTAATGCTTGCTGGTCACATAAATCGCACAATCTGAATTAACAATCTGAATTATTATACAGGCTGTTACAATGAAGCGTGGTGGGATATCTTGGCAAGGATTAATGCTATCAAAAACATGTTTCCAGAAAAGTTATTTGGTACAAAGGCCTAAAATAATTTTGTTAAATTGCCTATACTTTTGTACATCTAGTACAATATCATCTAGTATCATCTAGTATACCCAGATAGCACTCGACGTCTTAAAGACGTCTGTTTTACGTCCATTTTTGGTCTGAACGTCTTACGTCCTGAAAAGATGTCTTTTACGAGTCGTTTTTACGTCTCATTTCAGACGTCTTTAAGACGTTTCATTTCTTGACGTTTCAGTCATTCTAAACTGCTAGAGAAAACCTTTACAAACTGTAATTGATTATCAAACTGAATATTCCATCAACAAAGAAGTGCACAGAAAAGTAATACATCAAAATAAATAGATAAATAAATAAATAAGTTAAATAAATAAATAAAGCATAAAATGCTAATGTTCGCGGATATGCTGAAAAACATTCTTTTAATTTATTTTTTTTTATTTATTTAGTTTTTTTGTTATAACAAACATTCAATTTATATTTCTTGTACATGTATACAATATTCAAATTCAATATTTTTCTCATAAGAAAAAATGTGGCTTAAAAAATATTTTTCAATATTTGACAATCATATCTATCTAATATTTTTGTGCTACTAGGGGTCTGTTTTGGGACGTCTTGAATACGTCTGTTTCGTGACGTCTTAAAGACGTCTGTTCGAGACGTCTTAAAGACGTCGAACGGACGTCTTAAAGACGTCTTTAAGACGTACAGTTTTTTCACAAAGACGTTCCGGAGATGTTCAGAAGCCGTTCGGAAGACGTTCGTAGGACATTCAGACGTCTAATAGACGTCTGAACGTCTTCGACAGACGTCTTAAAGACGTCTTTAAGACGTATCTGTGCCATCTGGGTACCAACCCTAATTTCTCCGAAAAACCCAATTCGTTTGGTCCAATTTGAAAAAAGTAATTCCAAGTTGAACACCGTCTAACTATTAACGAGAGCCACTGTGTACACCGAACGTTCAGCTGTAAAGAAACTTAAGTGATATAACGACCCATTGTCTAATACACTGATTCCTCTAGCATTTTAAAAAGAAGTCGAAGCGTTTCGAACAAATCCGAGGTTTCGCGCGCAGCAAAACTGAAATGATCTTCGTGGCGGCCGGTGAAAAAGATGTGAAAAAGTTTAATCCGACGCGGTATGAAAGTTTCCCCCGTGTGACCCCCGTGAAGCTGTCCGCGATGGAATGCGAGAATCGGCAAAGAAGTTTGAACGTGGCGGGACACGAAGTTAAAACCGGGAAGAGTCAAAGTGGCCGCGGCGATGTATTATTCAAAAGGCGTGAACGCAGAGTTTTAATAAAAGCAAAACACCAGCCGGTCGGTAAGGTTTTTTAACGTGGAAATGGAAACGCGCGCGCGAGCCCGATGATATTCTTGTCGCGCGTCGTCCGGAAAAATATTTGCTGAAAATTTCTCTCTCGTTGGCGCCGGCGACTGTTCCCTCCCGGAAACAAGGGTCTCGGTCTTGTTTCCGAGTTTGTGAATAACAGCATGAATATTTAACGACGAATTCTGTAAGTAAGTAACTTTAATTATAACGCTTCCTAATTCCGAATGCGATCACGGAACTTCGTGCCCTTCCCAGGCACCAGTCGCTCGGTGCTCAAAGTAAGATAAAATAAACAAATAACTACGTTTCAACTTTTTTACTAGCAGCTAATCAAACTAATCAAATTGGCTCGAACTTTTATTATTATCGGATGAGTTGCAATTTAATAAGATTCTCGAGAAATTATTCACACAAAAATCGTTATAATTTCGTCAAAAATAATGGTATGTCGCCGCATCATTGTGCTTGCAAAAAAAATGGTAATTCGAACAATGAACGATTAGCCTTTTCATGACAAATAAATCATGTTTAAGCGATAGTGCTGTGCTCAATCTACCATGGATTTGAAGGTGAAAGCTTTCACGACTCTCTACAACTTGAGAAACGATGTTTCATAAGCATGGTTGAATATATAATGTTAGAGGATCGTACAAAATCTTCGGCGGAAAGTACTCTTTTTCGCGATACTAACTCCTAAATGAAATGTAAGGAATATCCGGCGTGGTTTTTGTCCAATTTATGTGCATACATGAATGCATAGAATTTATGAGAGCCGCTGTCTGAGATCCGTAACTGAGGATCGGATCTTCCGTTTCCGCGAGAAACGAGTGTCTCATAATACTAGAAACTGCGCTTCTTTCGGCTACATTCCCATTAATAATTCACATCGGTAAAAAGGCAACTCTACGCTCATTGTGATCGTACGTTTTCCCGAATGGTGAGTTTTTAATTATACAAGTTGTTCGTGTATAGTCCGTCATCTCGTTAAGAGACTGTTAATGATTTAATATTCCCGGCCCGTTGTTTCCGTACACAGAACGTTTCGGGCACAATGCATACGACATGCCTCCACACTCAACTAAAATCAAACTGAAACTGAAATTATAACTATAATTAAGTTCAACGACCGTTCAGGATTAAGTTGCCTATTTCTATGAGACAAGATCTTAAACTTCTACTAAAAATTCCTCTATTAAAATTATACATATATATACAGGAAAAAAGTATATTTCTTCTCTCAATAAGTTTAGTAAGTTGTAAATATAGTACTGGTAATGTTAAACTCATCTAATGTTCTCTTTATTTTCGCCATAAAAATGCACAAAATCCACAGTCTAGTTACGAAACAAAATATAATTACAACGTTTAAGAATTTTCTAATGAAGATAACTTGGAGTCTAATAAACTGTCGCATGAATCGAATAACCTACACTCACATTTCAGTAAAGGATAGAATTACCCGCCAGAATGTTTCAGTGAAGAAAAATGATCCAAATGTTGTTTTATCAGTCAACGTATTTACTCGAGACGAAGAAATTACCGTTCGACAAAACCATGTCGCATGCCAACCTAGCGCACAGTCGGCTAACAAAAAGAAAAATACGATCCGATATCGACATTTGTTTCTCCAAACAACTATGGTCGAGAAAACAAAGTCCCGCCGCTACTCTGTCATCATCGACGTCGACAACCATAAATCCCATTCATTTCTAGATCCCGGTGTACGCATGCACACGTTCTAATTCAGAAACACTCGAAAATTTAATAACGCTTACGTTTGTACTCGCGGAACCTGGAATTAACTTCCTGCGAATGAGTCAATCGTGCGATGTGCAATTATACGTTGACATTGGAATGATCGCAATGCGCGGGCACATAGTAATCGTGGACACTTACAAACGGAATAATTGCTTTGCTTGAAGCAGACCAACATTCGTAAGCAAATGCATTTGTTCATGCAGAGCAATGTAATTGAATGGCACGGTTGTTAAGAAAATGTGTAGATTCCGGATTTTATATATTTATATGATAAACGAACAGATAAGATATACAACCGTAAGAACATTAGAAGAATGCAACCGAGAATAAACTTGCGAAGGAAGTTACAATTTTTCCTAGCAGATGAGTCATGACAATAGGAACATGATTGGTTGAATCTCCTGCGAAGCTTCTCATCTCCCACCAGTTTCCCCTAACTTCTTCCAGCAATCAGCTCAGCTTTTCCCAAACTATCTTGCCTAGTAACTGCCACGGATTCTCTTCGCAAGAAACTCTCGCGAAATGTCAGGCTCAGATTTCGATGAAACTTTGCAAGCTTGTAGAACGGCCAAAAACAATAGATACGTGCTTTTCTTCAGCCGCGGTAACTCAAGTTTAAAACCGCCCCTTAGAGTTCGATCCCGGCTACGTGAAGTTCACCCTCAACTTTTTATTAGCCCCTCACAATCTTCTTGCTTTGCGAAACTACACCTTTTAACAAAACGTATTCGATCAAACAGATAAAGCTTTTATAGTTATAATTGTGCTAAGAAACTTGACCGAAGAAGAAATTCAAATCAGCATCTTTCAATCGACTACCCTGCACGTATGAAACAAATGTTACCCTGCATCTTTCAATTGACTAACCTGCACTGATTTCGATTATTTTGACCTGAAAAAAATCACACGCGTACTTTAAATACCAAGAAATTTTTGTGGAAAATTTCAATGCAGAAGGTTTAATAGTTTTTTGGGGGGGGGGGGGGGGGGGAATTTAATTGACGAATATTCCGTGTTACTAATTTTATGACAATCGGTTTCAAGCAAATCAACAGTCAACGTGTTGAAGAAGGAATGTTCACAATTTTTCCAGAATTGTTATTTCGCGTAAAAATCCGCAGTCTACTAATCACCGTGACCGTAGAATAAATCCTGTTGCAAGGGGTTAATAGAAAAATCCAATATCAGAACGAGCTCTTCTATTTTGTCGGGGTGTACAGTGGCCTGTCAAGCTTAATCGTATCCAGCGAAAAGCTCCGTAGTGTATGAATGCCCCTGTGAAAAGCTCAGTGTACCGTGAACGACCGAGAACACCGTTCCCTGTGTATCATCGTGTCACCATTGTTGCGCGCACACAGCCAAGAACACGGTGGTAAAGCGGTAACCGCCGTCGCGTCGCGCGCTTCCTCTTTAATTCATCCGCCGAAAACAACAAATACAATTGCACGCCGAGAACTTTTGTTCCGTCACGAAGCTTATTATTCCTAGATGAATGGACGCGGAGACCTTTCGCGACCGCGTCCTCGCGGAGGCTTTGAAACAACGTAGACGTCGAGACCGTACACGCGAATTAAGAAAGCTCGAGTAAAACAGAAAAGACCACCTGCTATGAGAAAACAGTCTTTTCAAGCTTTTTTTCCGAACGAGAAACCCGCTGCCCCGGAAAACGGAAATGTTTCCATTGTGCTCGATATTTTTACTGGGAACTCTTTACGCACGAAAATAAGGTCGCCTCGGCTTTGTTTGGAACTAGCAGTCTAATTCTTGAAGGGTCATGCCTGTACTTTGAGACATTGCCTTATAGCTGGACAAAATGATTTTCTGGAAATGGCCGACTTTCTGATTATACTCCTTGTAAATAATTACGAGAATTCGGCGAATTTTTCAAACCGATTTTCTCAAAAATGAACTCTGCAAATACTTTTAAACGAAAGATTTTTTATCTTGTTTTATTGTCAAAAAATTGCAATTTCTAGATTATGATATTATACTTAGTGAATTGTTAATATCAAAAGTAGTCACGGCAAACTGTGCTCTTCTTCAACCGAACCTTTAAATTGATAAATATTGTTATATAAAAAAAGAACTAGGTACTCTCCAATATAAGCCAGTTTAGATGCGACAACATTTTTGAAAGAAGCTCTTATAGTTTTTTAGAAAAAATTCCCACAGATCGTCTCATTCAGTGTCCTGACTATGATTTGTGTAATTATTTAGTCCTCCAACAAAGGTCATTTCGTTAAAAAAAAAAAAAACATTCAGTTGTGACATAATGACGCACGTTCTAAGTTAAAATAAAGTGCAATTCTGTTGTGAAAGATCGCTCGTTTGAAAAATTCGCCAGGTTCTCGTGTATTCACAGGAAGTAGAATCAGTAAGTGTACGGTCAGACAATACTCACTTGCAGCCGAATAAGACGAATGAGTCTGAGTATATTCACAAAATGAGAATGGAGTAATGAGGAGTAATGACGACGTAAGTAAAGGTAATATTTAAGTAATAAGTAGACATCGGATGTTTATGCAATTTCCAATTTTTATAGAAACATTTTAAGAAAGTGGAATGAAATAAAATTTTATTTTTAATGGGGACAGCCTTTGTAGATCCAAAGCAAATAAAAATCGTGTTAAATTCTCTCGAATTTTATATTATAGCATTTTTTTAACATTTCCATAAGCCATAAATGCATAAAGATCCGATGTCTAGTAATAAGAATTTATCTACATTCTCTAATAATCATACTAATATAATACATTAATCCATTTGCATCAATTTTCCTAGTCACTATCACCGGAGCGTATATATACGCTCAATTTATTTTTTCTTATAACGCTGACATATGAAGTTCTTTTACTTGTAGTAATTTTTGTACTTAAATATAATTTTTAAAAAAGTTTGGTGATAAAGGCCTTCTTTTCATATTTCCTTATGATGCAAATAGATGAAATAATTGTAAGCACTAAATAGGGTCATAGCAGCTTTCATAGTCCATTTAAGGGTTAAACATACTTTGGTAGAAAGGTCACGAAGATCCCCGCCATTACAATAAGTGGCGACCTTTCGCAGGTAATAAGGTTGCTGCGGACAGCATGGCATTAACACAGAAACGAGTTTCTTCGGGTTATTAAGGTATTCTAATTGTAAGAAACTTAAAGGAGAACAAAAGAATAATGTTTCTTTATGGATATCCCGCGGACTCGTGCGCTGGAAGTTGAGGCTTTTATGTGGTCTACAAAGTATTATCATTTAGTACACAGGCGATCGAACCGTGAAACGGGTTGCATGTTTCGCGCGTGGCGGGGCAAGCGCGTCAAAAGTGAGATCTCTCTCGCGCGAACTCTTTCACTTCTCAATCGTTCAAGATTCTTCTCCGTACGCCGAGACAACAAGGTTCGCCGGACAAAAGCCCGTTTCGCAGGATTTGTTGGTGCGCAGAGAGCAAATAACTCTCTACAGAATCGCCCGCCTCTTCTTTGCACTGTGCTTTTGCGACTGACTCCCGCGCCCGTCCTGCGCCTCTTCACTCAATCCCTTTCTTTCTCTCTCTCCCTCTTTCTCTCTCTCTCTCTCTCTCTCTCTCTCGAAGTGGCTCAGTGCTCAAAGCTATTCTCAAGACCTCATTCTCGCCCGGAAAGCTCGGCTAGCCGACAACGTGTCGCTTGCAATCTACTGCAGCAACCTCAGTTTAGCTCCCCTTGAACCCTGCCCCGAAAGGAACTCGTCAAAGAAAAATTCAACTACCGAACTTCTTACTCTTCCTCTCCCCCCCCCCCTCTTCTTCACATTCTTCGTCTGTTCCTCGTCAAATTGCGTGCTTTTTCCTCTGCACAGCGTGATTTGAGTAATCTGAGCAAGGCACACTGAGGTCTCGATAAATGAGACGTGCACGATATTTGTGAAAAATTTAGAGCTACTATCGTGTAGGGGCTCAAAAGATCTCGATCGTCAAGAAGTGTAACATGAAACAGTATTGAATACAGGGTGTCCAAAAAATGTTTTATTTCCGTGAGAAGGATGATTCCTGAGGTCATTTCAAGTAACTTTTTCCTTTGAGAAAATTTTCTCCGTACTTTGTTAAGGAGTTATTCCTTTAAAGCGACTTGAAAACCACTAAGCCATTAGAAAAAGGGTAAATGTGAATCTTTAAAAAATAAAAGAGCCATTTTAAAATGGTCTAGAGTATGTCAAGCAGAGAAAACCGAAACTGAAACAAAATAGTGCTTGGAGAAAATTCTTTGTAGATACGTGTTTCATGATAATCACACAGCAAATGGAAGTAATTGTGATCAAGAATATAATTAATATTATAATTATGTAATTATTAGTCATCAGTATTAATTAATTATTGTCATTACTGGTACTGTAAATGAAATGCATTTATAAGAAATGTCAATATTACAGCTCGTGTCGATACCAGTATTGTTATTTAAACATTATTTGACATTTGCAAAGGTGAATTTTGAAAAAACGAGCAAACACAAGTGATTCTCCATTTGCGTTGTAGATCGCTCCCGGACAATCCTGTGTAAATAAAAACCGTGCGAAGAAGAACACAGTCGGAGAAATAGAGGAATTGTGTCAAGAGTGAAAAACTGATACGAACGATAAATCATTTACAAACAAAACGTGCAAAAATCATTGGATCAAACTCTACTCTACTTGAATGGAACGTATTTTATTATTTTTGTTAGCATCGAAACAGGAACCAGAAATGTAGTCTTACTCAAAAGAAGATGAACTTGAACGCACATTTGTTGCGAAGATGTTGCAACGCATACTGCAACTTGTAGCTACTACTATTTCACAAACCGGCGACTGACCTTAATTAAATTAATGTTAGTACTCACTGATCGCAGTACACACGCCCAGGATCCTCGTCAAGGTCGTCAGATGAGTATCGGTGTTTCTGACGTAGGTTGACATGCCGACTGGACACGAAGATGCGTTAAAACCCTGCTTCTATATCACTGTATGATGATCAACATGCCGATTGACATTTACAAAAAACCACTCGCGGTTGAGTGGAAACAGAATTGTCACAATATTTGGCGGATAAACGAAAACACGCTCGACAACCGCTTTTCTCAAGACAACAACATCCGACCCCTTCCGAGGACTACGCGCAACTAAGTGTCTACGTTC
The DNA here is from genome assembly GCA_913789895.3 of Seladonia tumulorum. Taxonomy (NCBI): domain Eukaryota; kingdom Metazoa; phylum Arthropoda; class Insecta; order Hymenoptera; family Halictidae; genus Seladonia; species Seladonia tumulorum. The sequence goes on from OU565275.1 coordinate 4,250,874, forward strand.
TTCAGGGGTGAGTTCATATTTGCAACCCCCGCATTCTGATGCGCGCATGTGCTGTTATCGTTTGCCGTTCAAATTCCCACCCTTGAAGAAGATTGGCTCAATCATTCATTGCATTCCATTGTATGTTTTGTTAGCTTGGCCGCAAAGTCTGCATTTTTTTTTTAGCATATTTCCGCAATCTCTTTCTACATCAGCTTCGGAAACACTTTTTTGGTAAATGTTTCATTGTTGCTACGTGAAACTAAGTGAACAGATAATTCTTTTATGTTTTGTTGATACAAAGTCTGATTTTGTATACCCTTGTTATAGATCGTTCTGATCACCCTTTATCGTTTTACACCCCATCATGATTTTCTTCCATTCTGTATAATACTATTTCGTTTTGATTCATTTCGAGCTCTCAAAAGTTAATAAATGATTATCCATGACAAAATATTGTAAATATTGTGATACATTTTAAACGTAAATATTCGTGTCACAAAGTGCCACCTTCCTCCTGTAATTCATGCTTTCAAATGTTCGAAAATTCCTACGGGAGTACATTTTAAAAACGATTAAAAAAATCCCCTTAAAATGAGACGAATATCATATTTCTCCATGCTCCCAGTAGTAATTTTTTTTTTTACTCTTTATTTCATCGTTCTTCTAATCTTTTATGGGCAGCATTACAACTTTGTTTAACACGTTGAATGCCATGTCACCCATATGTGGGTGACGGAATTATTTGTCAAGGTTTTAAAATGAATTTTTACATTAATATATTCATTGTACCAAAGATTAAGATATACAATATCTAGTTTAAAATTGGTATTCCTACAATCGGAGGTCCCGCAATTTATTGTAGGTATATGGTCTAAGCTTCTCGTGGATCTAGTTGCAACATTTATCGTTCGTTATCGTAGAGGGCGTAAGAAATCTAGTTTTTGTTAACGATATCGGTATTTCAGATCGTGAGACACGAAACCCCATATGGTAATTGGTCTACTCTTATACCACAGATGATAAGATGATGCAGGTTCTGGTCCTGGCTAAAAATTAGACTAGAGGACAGCACTATACCGGGGATACTAAAATCCCGGGCGTGGACACTCTCATTTCCTCTCTGCCATGAACGTAGGGTGCATGGATGCAGCACTCTGATTTCCCCTCTGTATATGTTTAAAAAATCAGGCAGGTGTAGAGTTAACTTTCTTGAAGCTACCTTTTCATGTAAGTTGTTATTACTTGAGGATGCAAATTTATTGGATTAAAAAAAGGTTTAAAAAACTTCTTTAGCGCAACAGTATGGAAGAAGTGAAACATGAGTAAACGTCATTTACAGAATAAAAATATACATGTATAATCTTATCTCACAACATTCAATAGTGCTGTGAAACTTGTAATTAGGGTTAACAAGCCGTTTTCTTAGTTACAAATGTTCTGCAAAACGTACCAAGTATAATCCAGCAAGTTACATATATTTAGATGTAGGTAACCTAGTCCTGGTACTATTTCTGTAATGAAATGAAATAATCGTAAAAAAATCGTTATAACTGTGTAAGTATGATACTGTACCGTATAACGTGATCTAAATATAACTAATTAATTGACAATGTATCGATGTAAAGAAACAACGACAATAACAATATGTATCTCTGCTGTATAAACTGTATTTAACAATAAACTTTACAGAAATTCAATCATGGATGTGTTGATATGTCGTTTATGTGGTAATAATCTTATAGAGGGAAAATGCAAAGCTATCTTTGAGGAATCGACTGACTTAATACACAAAATAACAGAAGTTTTACGGATTTCAGTATGTTAATTTTCGAAAATTTAAGAGTTTAACGAACTGAAATTGTTAATCTAGCATAGCTTTATTTTTCTACTGTTTTATGTAACTAAATCTGCAAAAAATTATATAATTAATAATATGTAAAAATTCGTTTAAATTAATATATAAACGATTGTTCCAGATATCTATTGATGATAACGATTCAAAGCATATATGTTTGTCATGCTATGATAAAATTATTCTTTGCTACAAATTCATTGGAGACGTAATCGAATATTCTAAAAGATCAGAGAACGGGACGCAGATAAAATCTTTTTTTAACTTGTCTAAAGAAGTAACAGACTTTTCAAAGATTCACAATGATGCTGTGTACACATGTCCCAATTGCAACATTGGTTTAATCATTTTATTAGTCAGTAATTCACCAGACTATGATTATACCTTTCAAATTGCATTAGCCATGGTAAATCATTCAGGAAAGAAGCATACTTTGAAGGAAAAGAATATACAACTACATAAGAATTTAATACATTTTAATAGTATTAAGAACAGCAATATACATCTCAAAGATGTAAGTAAAACAACGGACATAGAAGACATTGAAAATTCACGTAATCAAGTGAGTCTTACATTGCCTGTGTTACAAGAAGAAGATGTGAATTTTTTTGATAAAGTGTCTGTTAGAGAAGATTCAGAGATAACAACACAGAAGAAAACAAAAATAAAACTCGATGAATCTGATTTTTCCAATGATTCAAGTGGTCTGTCAAAAGTCCTAAAATTTAATGAGATATATGAATCTAATGAAAACTTACTGGACTGTAATGATGACTCCATGAATACTCCAATAAAGACTGAACCAGAAAGCGATAATGTGTGTGAAGCAGACAGCAAAATTGATTGTAAAAGCAACAAAGATGAACATATAGATGAATTATATATACTCAAAAAGGATGAGACACAAGAAGAAAATGATATTTATAAATCTTACTTGAAATATGTTTGTAAATACTGTGGAGTACGTTATCTTTCGCATATGAAATACGAATTTCATATGGAGAGGCACAAATTAGGTAAAATGTATAAATACGTGTGTACACTCTGTAGTAAAGAGACAAGTAGTGAAAACTTATTATGGGATCATTACTTTCACACGCATAAAAGTTTACAACGTTACATATGTATGGAATGTGGGAAATTATTTGCAAAGAAGTCTCGATTAAATGGTCACCAGAAAATGTATAGCCACAGAGGTATGAAACAGATTCAAGTTAACTCTAGCGACGATAATATTGATAAAGACGTTATAGAAAAAGCTATAACTGCAACCGAACAGGAAAAACTTTCTGTAAACTGTAATCTCTGTGGAAAAGTAGTCTCGGATTTTGATGCAGATGCAATTAATGATCTAGTCACTTGCGCTGACTGCGAAGATTCAACTCTTTCCCTTATGATAGATGGGAATGAAACAAAAGTAATCTCCCCTCGGCAATATCATTGCTCCCAATGCCCGAAACACTTTGTACGAAAAGAGAGGCTGGAGTTCCACGAAATGAGGCATAACGAGAACATGAACGAATTCGTTTGCAGTACCTGTGGAAAGGATTTTAGAGCAGAGAATTCGTTATACGAGCACTACCTTTTCGTTCACAAAGGCGCGAGGCCTCACATCTGCGAACTATGTGGCAAATCATTTCAATTGAAAGCTAGATTGAAAGAGCATCATCGAACTCATACAGGCGAAAGACCCTATCAATGCGATGTTTGCGGTCAAAAATCCAGAACTACGAACGCCTTGAAACTTCACAGAAAAATCCATTTCTCCAATAACAGGTATACTTGTAACGTGTGCAATAAGTCGTACAGTAAAAAACAGAATATGAACGAGCATTTGGAGAGGCATTGGAAAAACGATAAAAACGTGTCGTTGCTACAAGTATTTAGATGTCCAATTTGTTTAGAAAATTTCCCAACATATCGCATGTTGAAATATCACATGGTTGAAGTTCATAAATTGAATAACCAAGATCCAATCCTTACGAAGCAGAAACCATGGCACAAATGCGGAGAATGCGACGAAAAATTTAAACATCAAATGTCTTTGAAAGCCCACAAAGAGAGGGTACACGAAGGCAGAGTAGACCCACTTTATCAATGCGATACGTGTAACGCTAGTTACAGAGTTAAACAGCTTTTAGTGAATCATATCAAGAGCAAACATAGCGGCGAAAGACGCTACAAGTGTGCACAATGCGAGAAAGGATTTAATGATACAAAATCTTTATATAATCATGTACTGTTACATACTGGAAAGAAGCCGTACGTTTGCGAGTATTGTAACATGCGTTTCAGGAGAAAGGATTCCAGGGATCACCATCGTCGAAAGCACACTGGTGAACAACCTTATCAGTGTCCAGACTGCAGGGAATCATTTTCTACTTACAATAAAAGATCTAAGCATCGAAAACGTGAACACGGGAAAGATCCTGAATGTCCTGAGTGTGGGGAAAAATGTAGCAATCAACAGGAAATTAGAATCCATTTGAATAAACATCTCGGAGAAAAATTAAAAGAATTACAATGTATAAATATTGAAGAAACATAGCTTTAAACTCGTACAACATTTAATTGTAGTGATTATTGCGGATATAAGAGAATAATTGAAGTCTCGCTATAAACAAAGGATTATTATTATATCTTTTAATTAGTGAATCGGACTGATTTTCGTTAGCATCAGCCGCAGAAAGGTACTCATAAATTTGTCGATAGTTAACGAAAACACAATACTTAATCATATTTCCGCACCTACAAAATTATATGAAGATTGGCGTTCTCTCTCTCTCTCTCTCTCTCTCTCTCTCTGACTCATGTTCATTAAATTTCATTTAATCTATATCATTGTCAAGTTTTGCACCGTTGTTTTCGTAATTTTGTATTGTTTAATATTAAACTGCGTGTATTATATAATAGACAATTGTATAATTTATTATGTACAGAATGTAATTGTAATCTTTCTTATTGACTTATATACTGACTATAGAATAATTCATTCTCATTGTTATATACAGACTGTTAAAAATAATTTATGATAAATAAAAAAATAAAAATATTGCTTATATTTTTTAATTCCGCATTTTTATTATTCTCTTTGCTTTCCTATTCGATATTAACAAATTGCGACAATAATAATTTTGTTCAGTATGCATTAGGAGGCGGATGTCCTTTCTATCAAAATTCTTAATGTTGTACATAAGAAAGAAGAAAATATTTTGGAGCGTAAACGAGTTATACTTATTTACCGACATAGTTACAACGTAACAAAGGCATGTATTAATGTCGATTATTAATAATGTAGCGTGCGCAGAGGTTTTATATATAGCTATCATCAGCGTACACGTGCAGTTGGGACAAATGTCAAAATTTAAATGGTTGCGCCTCAACGTGCGACGCGGCGCTGTCTCGCAAAAATCAGGTGGTCGCACTTACCAGCTGTGTATTGCTACCTTGTATTCGCGATACGCTTACCGCAACTTCCAATTGTACACATGCTAAATAAGAAGTAGCTTCGGAAAATCATGCATGGATTGCGTATTCTTCGATTCTTCGCCTTTCAAAATCTTTTAAACCTTTCCGATTATCCACAAAATCAACAAAAATAACACATGGGGGGACTACTTCCCCGCGGAGTAATATCGGAAAACGTTCGAGCAAGTCAATATTCATTCCGCTCTTTCGCTGTAACAATACATTTGTTTGCGCGATAGGTATACCGAAAAGGAAGAAGGCGAATTTTAAAAGGCTCTGATATAGAAATTTCTTAAAAGTCTAGCTTTTACGAACGATTATTCAACGAAATAATTTTTGCGGAGGAATAACGTCGTGCTGCGATCGCACAGACGCAGGCCAATCCCGTTCATTGGCTGAAGGAAGCGAGCGATTCACACGAACACAAACGCACACTTCTTTGTGAATACGTATTCACCAATACGGTTACACGATTTTCGTCCAGACTTCAGGATCGTATCAATCGAATGCAAAACCCTACCATTCGTTCAAAAAATTTTCATATTTTCAGCAATTTAATACGTTCAAATTACGTTTCTAAGTGCTTATACTTGGTCAACGAACTATTCTACACAAGAGTAATTGCTATTTATGAAGGTCTGATCTATACTGAAAGCCATCGTTGTCAAACGCTCGAGATTATTGCGAAAATCATTGACACAAGGCCGTCGCTGTTACTACAACGAGATAGTTCGTAGTATTTACGAAATTTTGTATCGTTAGATGTATAAGGATCACGAAGATCAACGGTTATTTATTAATTATTTATCATAGAAGGAATCTTGCATCCTGTAGGTATCCTGGAATGAAAATGAAGAAAAACGGCATCGTGAACGATGTCCGAACTTTCTGCGTTTGGTAAGGTGTTGGAAAATGCGAGCAGTTGGATCAATGGTGTCGTTTATTTGCTAAAATAATACCACATGTGCAAATTGTGGAGACGAGTGCCGATTCGCATAACTACGATCCTGGCGACTCGGTGTAAGTAGTGACGAAGGGAGAGGCAGGTTCGCGCACACACACGCGCACACCGGCGCAGCGCAGGCAGCGAATTTACTCGCCGGCTCTCAACAAGAACGCGTCGACATATACACCGTGCTTGAACGTACCGAGGTGATATATCTGTTATTTATCCTACGGTCGAAGGCGAGTCAATCGTGAGAATGGCCGGGGAGAAGCGTACTCAAGACCAGGAGGAGACCTTGCTCTCGGAAACGGTGATCTTGGTTGATATTGAAGGCACCACGACCAGCGTGAGCTTCGTGAAGGTAACAAAGACCATGGCCGTGAGGATAGAACGCGCCCTACGGTTCTCGCATTTCACCGGTTTTTCGGCTCGTTTTCTGACAGTACCCGTTGATCCGAAACAATCCCGCGTCACGATTCTCGCGGAGAAATCGCCGAACGATACCGTATCTGTTCCTAGAACGCGGAAAATTCATGATCAATGCTTTCGCGCGTGTTGTACGCGACTCGCGGAGCAGTATGCCGGCTGAAATCCAGTTCAGTTTCAGGTTCCTTGTCCGTGAGACAGCGAGTTTCATGGAAGGTAACAGCCGCTGTTTCCCCGTACAGAAACACGTTTGCGACTCGTTCTATCCGATTTTTGACACCGGGATTTCGTACTGCATTCACTCGCTCGACTTTTCCGCATAATACCGTATATCCTTCCCCGCAGGATGTTCCAGTGCAAAACAAACCGAGCGTGTTTCGCAAAAATAATCGGCTGGTCGTCCGCACCAGCGAAATACAGGTCGCGGGCCATCGTTTCGCAGCGCTTTAACGTGCGAGATTTTTCAAAATAACGGATACTGTAACGACGCGTTATACGTTCAAGGGGTTAGAATACTGTAGAACGCCGAAAAGGCAGGCTGTTTTTTTTTCTAGGAAAATTACGATAAAAATAAACACACGTAGGATAAGGGCTTTTGATAGTTTACTTAATTAGGATGTGGGTAGTAACAAATGCTCGGTAGATTTAAAAATGCGTGTCATTCTTGGCCAACTGACGCCTCCACAGAGAACACCTTTTAGGATGATTATAAACTATATTTTATTCTATAGGTATTAACCATGCCGTTTCCTTATATTAAAACAAAAAATACAGAGTTGTGTTTGAACGTTTAACGGTCATTTTTGTTATTTATAGTTTGAGCAAATGATTAAATTTTTTTTTAAATCGATCGCTAATGTCGGAACAACGTTGCAGCAAACAAATGCACATTTTCAAGAAAACGATTAATTTTGTATATTTTCTTTTTTTAAGTATTGTCTAGAGAAAAGCACTTTTACAATTCGGAGTCAATATACGCACGCTCCTAGTTTTTTTCGAAAATTAGGTTGTTTTAAAAGCTCGGACCTTCCGTATTTGAGTTTTGTGAACTAGCGTTTTTAAAATTTTTGCAATTTTTTAAAAATTTTGCAACATCTTAGCTCCGCAACAAATTTCAGTCTTGCGGATGTATTTACAGTCGTCTTCATTTGCAGGATGTTCTTTTCCCGAACGTACGAGAAAATTTAAACAAATATATCGAAAGCAAATGGGAAGATGAGGAGTTCAAGAAGGATTTTGAAAAATTGAAAGAGCAGGTAAATATTGCAAGTGTAAACACATGTTTATAGAACATGGCTGACCTACCTTGATAAATAATCCCTATTTCTTTGTTTGGTATTATGGAAAGATTCCTGGAAGGAGCAGTACAGAATTCTGTACTGTTCAATTGAGTAGTATTAATTGTTTACAAGCCTGTATACAGAATGCCTCAATAATCGTGGCATAACTGGAAGGAGAGTGATTTTTTGCGAAAAAAAACTAAGACGAAAATATACAATGACATTTTGTTCAGATCTATTTTTTCTCGGAAAATTGCTGTGCCATAAATATTGGAGTACCCTGTATATTTTAGTTTGGTCAGCATTCGACAAATTTTAATATTTTCTATGGATAAACATACTGTAATACAATAAATCAAGCTGGTATAGGTTCTAGTAATGAATTGTAGAATGTGACCAATGGCATAATAGGAAAGAGGCAGCTGGTGGTTAGGAGGTAGAGACTGACCTGAGAAAAGTCTTTGTCCCAAAAGTTTACTACCCCAGCCTGCACATGTATGAAACATGAGATTCAACTGACATAAGTTCACCGTGTCACCCTAATCATTTCAATTTTAACTTTTGCCTCAACAATTGTGTACATTTTTTCCGATTATTTTCTTGAAAATTGTATATATTTTTTAACCAATCATTTAAAATTTATACCAACCAATAATTTTTCAAATACCTTTATATTATATTACGCCGTCTGTCCCACATTAGGCCATTCATTTTTGAAAAACGTTATGAAAAATATGATTTTTTTTATTGGATTATATTAATTAATAGAAATCGATTATTTGAGTAGACATTGTCTTCAAAGTAAGACTAATATTGCTCCAATAAATATTTTTTACAAAAAATTATCATCAAAACGGTATTTTGCAATTAGAATTGCAAAACAAAATGAAAAACAAATAAACCACAGTTCAATAAAAGATGGGTGATTACACCCGTGTTGTTCTTAATGCAACACACAATATTGTTAATCATGGAGAGTTAAACTTTAGAGTTCGAAATTTTTAATGAAGTTAATTAAACAAATTTACATATACCATACCTTGGTATATTTCTCATTCAAAACAAACTGACACCTTTATTTTAGGCAAAGAAAGACGAGGAAGACAAAGTTGATGGTGTTGTGCCAATTACGGGTGCTAACACGGATGAAGAGAAGAAATCATTGGTCAAAAACATATTATGGCAAATGGATGGTGATCGAAAAACTGGAGCACTGAAACAGTTACAGGGACATATGTGGCGCGAGGCTTACAATTCCGGAGCAGTAAAAGCACAGTGAGTCCTTCATGTGGTTTATCAAAGTATATTTATAATTAAGGTATGCTGTACTGTACATGCTATAGAATAATTGAACAGTATTAATAATATATTTGTAAGTGTGCTACAAATATATGCTATATACTAACATATTCCCACATTGTATTACTATATACTACATATTTACTAACACCAAGATGGTATGCCATAAGCAATAATTTGAAAATAAATAATAATAATAATATCATTGTCTTCAATGTATATCATTGATTCATGTTGTGAGGTGAATATGTTGTGTAAGGGCTCACTTCATTTTTACAAATATACAAAATTAGTACGTGAAGAATTGAGCCATGAATTTCTTATTATGTTAGTAATAAATTGACTATTTATATAGCGTTTATGAAGACGTTCCAAAAGCACTAGAAGCATGGACGAATGACGGTAAAAAGGTCTATGTCTACTCAAGCGGTAGCGTTGAAGCGCAAAAGCTTCTCTTCGGACATACTACACATGGAGATTTACTCAAGGTATATTATACTCTAAAATGTGCAATTACATGTAAAAAGTGAACAGCATTCTTCATAACAATATACAGAATGAGTCAACAAGAATTTTAATCCGAAATAATTCGTTATACATTCATTCAATCAAAAAATGTTAGTGAAAAAATTCATGCCCGACCTCTTGTTGTATTTTAACACAAAGTCGGGCACGAACTTTTGCACTCATCTACTACTATCCAAGATAGCTGTTCGGATGAATGAACTTTCATTTTTTAAGTACTCGCATTCGTGAAGTATGTTTTGACCAGATTAATAAGTAATGAGTTATTCGGACGAAACAATTTTTATTGACTCATTTTATGCGACACAGAATAATGACGAGCGATTACTTTAGTATTTCAGCGGTTATTTTGATACCGAAGTAGGTGCAAAGCAAGAGTCAAGTAGTTACAAGAATATATTAAATAAAATTGGAGCAGAACCATCGAGCGTGATTTTCCTCACTGACATTGTCAAGGGTTAGTAATTTTTCCACAATATTACAACAATGCAGTAATGTATAGATATAACAATGATCTTTCTTCCGCAATAGAAGCGGCAGCAGCTAAGGAAGCCGGTTTATCAGCAATGCTGGTAGAACGCGAGGGTAACGTTCCGCTAACAGATGAAGACAAAGTGTCCTTTACATCGATCAAGTCTTTCTTGGACTTAACATTTCAAGCATCCACGAAGAGGCAGAAACTAGAGATAGCAGAGACGAAAGAGGCAACAACGGCCAAGGAGGCAACCGCCAACAAAGACACCACTGAGCCGATGGATACCTCGGAAGACGTTGAGATGTCTGACGTCAGTGAGAAGAAGGACGAGAAGGTTGAAGCAAAGAAAGCGGAGCCTGCTCCAGCGGAGGCAAAGGAAATCGCAAAAGAAACGCCGAGCACAGAAATGAAAGTAGACGAACCGATGATTACCGACACGAAGGAGACGCCGGTTACCGAAAGCGTGGCTGAGCCCGCGGTAACAGAGAAAATAGAGGCCCAACCGTCAGAGGTGAGTACAAAACCCGACGTTCCCGAAAGCGTACCTGTCGTGAGCAATACCACCGAGTCGACGACACCACCGAAGACCGACACGGATAAGCCTGCGTCGACCGAGAGCGCGTGTAAACCAATGGACACAGAAAAGGTTGCAGAACCCGCGTCTGTAACAGCCACTTCCACTGCCAGTGAACCCTTGGTCGTTGCAACAAGCGAGCCTAAATCAAAGTCTGAAGAAGTTCCCGCTACAGAGAAAAAGACTGAAGAAACCACAAATGTCGCGAAAGAAACAAAGTCTGAAGAAAGCACGGTGCCGGATGTAAAAACTAATGAGAGCGCGTCGCAAGAGAAGAGCAGTAGTAACAATGTAGAAGAGAAAGCCGAGGCATGTCCTAAACCTAAGACCGAGAAGGAGGCGAGCGAGGAGGCCGCTGAGAAGGTGGTAGCCAAGCCCAGCACGGTGGTAGAGCCACAGAAATCGGAGAGCGAAGAGGCCACGGTGAAACCCAAACAGGAAGCGGCGAAAGCAGACGAGAAACCAGTTGAGAATGGCGACGTCCCATTAACCAACGTAGAAAAAGTGACCGCGCCAACGATAACGGAGTCAGAGGCGACCAGTAGCAAAGCGGACGCGGACGCCGACGCGAAAAAATCAACAGAAACGGAAACTAAACAGGAAATGGAAACGGAGCCTGTCAACGATAAAGTGGCTAACACAAAGGAGCCAGAAGAAGCGCCAGCGGCGACGGTAGCGGCGGCGGCTGGGTCCGCGAAAGAAACCGAGGAGAAGGAAGCGAGTGCCGACGCGGCAAAACAGGAGACGAAGGAGAAGCCAGTGAAAGAAGACGTTGTGGTAGACGAAGTGAAGGACACGAATACAGTGGATTCTGAGAAGAAGAAGTTGAACGGTACGACGCAGAACGGAGACACCGATGTGCCAGTGTCGGATGACAAATTGCACAGAAACGGACTGAACGAGGGGTCATCGTCTGAAACGGTTAAGTCGTCGGCGGCCAGCGAAAGCACAACATCTGCGCAGAACGGTGAGCCAGAGAGTTCCTCCGAGGCGAACGCCGAATCCATAAAAGTCAAAAAGGTCGTTGATTCCACGGTAGCCGACGGTGCCGGCGAACCTGACGTTGTTCCCCCCGTAGTGGTAGCTGCGACGTCTTAATCTTGTTCTAATACATTTTAAGAAGTCCTTCATACATAACCCCCAACCCACAATACTTATCCGCAGGTATAAACTGAAAAAGTTGGCTCCCTACACCTTACATAAATCGTATGACGTTAAAAGAAGGTAATACGTTTTAATTTAAGATATGAAGTTCATAGGATTTCTATTTCTTCAGAAAAAAGCTACGAAAACAAAATATATGCGAAGGGACACGATGATACGACATCCGCAGCGTGTTTCAGATTCGATTATCTTTCACGGCTAAGTAACTTGGACGCGTCATGCTTGTTGATTGTGCTCATCCAGAGAGAAAGAGAGAGAGAGAGAGAGAGAGAAAGAGAGAGGGTCGTAAAAGGTTTTTTCGTATTTTAAGTCGATTAACTTATTCCATTGATTGTGTTTTCGGCCTGTATCGTTTATTTGCCTTTACTCGGCTTGTTTACTATTGCGAGAATGAATTTTTTTACGATTGACGGTATGCATTTGTATTCTGAATTGTCTATAGATAATCGAACGTGTCATTCGCTGCACCAAGTCTGTTTACAAGTATTTTTTATTTTGTCTTCTCAGTTCTTCCTTTTTTTCTATTACAATTTTACAACGTGAGATCTTCTTTTCTTTTATACTGCCTAAACGGAATGTTAACAGTATGAGAACTCATAGGATAGTAAACTCATCACGGACGGAGTATGCCGAAATACCGAATGTATGTACCCCTGTGCCAAATGAATGAATTTGTCTGTTTTTTAATGTTCGCCCCCCCCCCCCCATTTTTCTAATGCGGTTCTACACGTGCGTACAGCGTTGAACGATTTTTGCTCGATGAATTTTTAGTTTCCTGCGGCAAGGCAGGAGACACTTTTTTGAGACTATTATGATTTTTAAGACTGAATTGATAATGCCTCGAACAAGTAGCTGGCTTTAGACTATACACTATATAATTTTTGCATACTCTTGTGTACTTAATTTTATAAACGGATGAAAAAAAAAAAGAAGAGAGAAACAAACATACACACAGTGATCTTCGAATCACAGGTCCGATGCCGAATAAGTTGTGGTCCTCTATTGATTTTGATTCGATCACATGAGCAAATATTACTTATTCGCGTCCCAGCGGCCAACTGACGTGACTTACCTGATGTTTCATACATCGTATTCCTATTTTTTCTTTTTTTTTGCGACATTTATTTATCAAAATGTATACAATCTAGTTTGTAATATCTTTTCAACTACGTTGGCCTACACGCAGCACATATTCTTTATTTTTGTTCTCTAGTTTTCATGTTTTTTTTTCTTTCCCCCTTTTACTCCTCTTTATATTTTGTATCGTAATTAATAATCATCGATGTTAAGTCGCTATCGAATGAGAATTGGAATCAACTGCATCGCATTCGCGCGTTTGTTTCAAAGATAAACAAAAAAAGAGCAACAACTAATCAGAACACAATGCATCGCGAGTATGCGTCCCGCTCTTTAGTATGTATGTGTAATAACGGAACATTGGTTTTTGTTTTTTGAAGCTCGATTCACTTTCATTCCTGCGATCTAACGTGGTCTGTTAATGTGGTGATCATTGTTTCTTTTTAGGATTCGTAAATTATTCTCCAGATTTGACAAGGACTCGTTTATTTATTTATTATCCATTCCTGCAAAATTGACTGTGATTTAACGATATTAATAGACATAGGGAAACTTGAAACGACTCATTAATTATTCACGCGTAGCGCATTTTCATTTTGTTTTGTCTTTGTTTTTTTTATTTCCTTGGCAGGCTACATTGTATTTAACGTGCCTATTATTACTGTTATTATTATCTTTTTTTACTGGCAAAAGCAAATCCATACGCATCCTGTCCGATTCAAGTCACTGTGAAGACTGTAGACAGTAAGAGACTGTGAGCGAATCAAAGTTTACACACGCAAACACACTCTCACGCACATACAAGTACACACACCCACACACTTATACGATTTTCTTAATTATCTGTGCACTCGACCGTATTTTGTCGGCAACACTTTAATGCTAAGGGAAATCCAACGATCCGCAATGAGAAGCATAAACGGGACAAACGATGTGCGACGTCAGAGTGTTTTAGACCTCGTTATCTATAAGTACATGTATAGTCACTAACGATTATATTGTGAGACTCGAAACGAACGCATATTTTACAGGACACTTCGACAAACCTCGCATTTATTTATATAGTGTCCTCCGCGACTAACCAGAGAACAAAAAGAGATGGAAAAACCGATTTTTTCGAATGCTCGATCAGTTTACGACGTTGCACAAAAACCCACCCCTTTGACGACTGTCGCCGAAGGTAGCGAAGGGGTGAAACGGAACACACAGTATATTGTATTCAAGACTCGGAATCGGAAGTGAAATCGAATTCTCGTGACTCCTTGTCAATGACACGAATGCCCGGAGGGGGGAATCATAGTTGTAAGAGACCGGTAACCGATTCGAATCGGTTTCTTTCGACCCGCCCACCACATCGAGGTGGACGAGCGAAACAATTCCGAATCGGCGAATCCAACAATCACGGTTGCAAAGTTCACTGAATCGCGGAAAAAAAAGAAAGAAAACGTGTCTCTCGAGCTGCTCAAAAACTGCGAAGACGCGACTTTTATGGAGACACGCAACCCGCGTAACGACCACGACCCGTTCAACAGACCACCAAGTCTAGATAAATCATAATACTGCCGACATATTGCCATAACGATGAATTTTTCGAAACCGTTCTTTTTGATAACAACTCGTATTTTCGTAAGTCTATCTCGCCTCGCGTATTTACAGATGTGTGAATCGACTGCCATCGTTGTAATAAAAGAAATCGTGAGCCGCCACTAGGCGGGAAACGGCCGGGCGCGCGCGAGCTCGCTCGATCATTCCCGGTTGACTTTTTCACGGCATCATCACGCTAATCATCGTCTCATATCATCCATACTTCTTGTTGCGTCGATAGCCGGGGGATCGGCGTGCTCTCGCCGCGTGGCCGACTCCTGTCGCTCGGTTTTCTTTTACGGATGCTCAATGTCAACGAACCTGTGTAGCTTTCTTTGGAACATGTGTGCGGTCGTTTAATTATTAATAATAGCGTGGTTAATGTTCTAAGTTTAGAGAGCGTTCGGCACCTCGCGGCTCGGCGTTTCTTCGCAAATCGGAAGTGTCTTTTCACAAAAAAAAAAAAAGAAAAAAAAATTGCATCTCGAACGTTTCAACTTCTTCTCGCGATTCAGCGAGACAGAACGAGGAACGATGAATCTCAGCGTCGAGCCGCGAAGCGTTGATAAGATGTTTGTAAGTTAAACAGTGAAATGTTCCGATCGTAACGTCACGAATCACCTCGGAGATTCAGGCAACAACGTTTAAATATACCCGGTGTGTGATACGGCAGCTCTGATGCACAGAGTGTCTCACGAGGGTGCAATCGAGAAGCGGATGATCCATGGGGATCGGATCGAGACCCGTGTCGATCCTTGTCCGGCGTTCACGGGGCTCGTTCTCGAGGGGACGAATTTTGAAGACGCGCTCGTTATACGAAAATGTATACTAATAATAATTTATAACGAGAAACACTATTTTCTTGTAAGGCACAGAGGAAGTCGCCAAGAACTTCTGTATTTCTTTTTGAGCCCATTGTTGATCGCACACCGTCGAAACGAGTCTCCTCGATGACGATGCTCTGTCACAAAAGACGGTTCTCCGCGGTGTCGATTCGATCCCTCGAATTTTTACTACGGAATCTGCCGTTTGTACCGTTAATTATGAGATACCCTGTATATACATATACTAACGCAACTTTTCGTTCCACGTACATATTTATTAGCGAGGAAAAGATCATGCGCACGGTCGCGTGGCCGTTTGATTAATTGCCTTGTTATTTATTATTTCACGATCGAACGGAGATCGACCGATCCGAAACCTCCAACCAGCCACGAATGTGTTGCGTCTTCTTTTTCGGAGAGAAAAAAACAAAAACAAAAAGCTGGAAAAAAATACGAAGAAGCGCGCTTCGCAAGTTCCTCGAATCCACGGACACATTCTTTTCTTCTGTTTCCTCTTTCATTCTTACTTTCGAATCATTCGAACTCGTGAATACACGCAGTTGTGGGCTTTGTAAGCGGTAATCGCGGCGATACGATGATTTTTCGATGAATCGCCTGGGCTTACGAATCAAACAGCTGTACTGAGTTGTATGCGTATAAGACTCTCGTTGTCCTCTTCAAACTATTAGATACCTTAAATAAGACGTTTTTAAGTACCGAGGATAGGAGTACCGACAAACAATAGCTTCGTAATGATTAGCGAGTTTTATTTGTAATTCATTGGCTATTTTATGTAATACGTCAATATAAGCGTAGGAGAGAATGTACGGACTTAATTGACTACTTTTTAACGATCACCTTCCGACGGAGCAGTCTTTTGATTAGGGGACTCCCCCGAGCCTCCGTCGATTGTTTTTTTTTTCTTTTTCTCAGACTCAGGTGTCTTCGCACGTTTCTCCTATTTCATTTTCGCTCTTTCTTTCTTTCTACTCTTTCTCGTTTTCTTTTTTCGACTTTTATGTCACGAAACAATTGTAGCTGTACCATTCTGCCGGTTTTTTCAGTGCTCTAAACGACTAAAACGTGTGCGTGCGTGTGTGGATGTGTTCGTGCGCAGTTGTGTTTCACGTGGAAGGCACACGAAACAGAGATTTTCAGTTGGTCGCGATCGGTTCACCGATCCACGGGATCCTTAATAGACGTTCCATCGGGCAGAAAGAATTCTAAACCCCTCCTAACAAACAAACGAAAAAAGGAAAGAAAAAGAGAAACGAAAAGATGATTGTACACTGTACAGACCGAATCCGATGATTCTGTTCTCTTTGAACTCTCGACTGCATACGTAGAGCAAAATAAACAGATTTTGCAACTAGAACCTGAAGAGCCAGAGCATTTCTTTCTTAAATCGTTCCTCGTGTTTGTATACGACATGCTCGTTTGATCGAAATGAGAGAGAGAGAGAAAGTGTGTGCGTGCGTGTGCGTGTGAATGCGCGTGTGTGTGTGAGGGAGAGAGAGAAAGGAAAAAAGAAAGAGTATTGAAATCACCGTCATTCAGTCATTGAAACGTACTCGCAGATTTTGTTTAGGTGTATATATCGTGGTATTTGCATTATTAAACGAAGAGTAAGAAACGATTAGCGTCCGTAAACTCTAGAATTAAAGGAACGAATATAAATATGATTAAAGAACAAAAAAAAAAAGTAATGTGTATCGATGTACGTGATTTGAAAAAAAACTTGAATTGCCCCGGCGTATTGTTTCTGCGAATTGGTTTTACGCTATACCCTTGTCCCGAGCTAGTCGATAACATTAGGTGCAACTGCATTTTCGCCCCGATCGATCCCGAGTGCTAGTCATTCTACTGCGCGCACTGGAACACTATCAATTTTCCTTGAGCAGCCGATTCATTAGATCGAGATGTGAAAATCTCTCTCGGACGACAATTTCCGTTCTGAAGCAATAATACGAACACCGGATGGAAATCAACGTTTCTTTTCTTTCTTTAGACGTAATGTTAAGAACAAGATGTATGGAATATTTGGTACTTGAAATACATATTGTTCGAATGTACGGTATAGTTGCTTCCTCCACAATGTCCTTTATTCTATCTGTGTATTATTCATTGAAAAACTGCAGAAGGTACTTTATGCATCGTGAATATACTTTGATTAATTAAATCTAACGAACGAGGATGATTTCAATTTTACATGAAATAGGCAGTAGGTATCAGACATCTTATAATTTTTTAAAAAGAGATTTATCCCTTTAGGGGGTAACAAACAACATGATACCGTCTGTATTCTGGTCAACGTATTCTGATAATGTGATGGATTTAATTAATGGAACCTAGGTGGTATTGTGCCGCACAGTACCATAAAAGTAATAAACAATGAGAACGCATTGGCTAATTAGTATTAAATAGCCAATACATTAGAGTAATTGTCTAAATGTAAATTTTCTTGAAACGAGACCAGACAACTCTCGATTATGGCGAGACAGTAGAAAGAATGAATTGACTCATCTTCCGTGGTTAGCAGGTTAAGACATAGAGGACACTGCAACAAGAACAACTTTCTGTTTGACCCTGTTTTTGAATTACAATTACATTTCTGCCAAAGTCGGTCGTGAAGTGTAATTGATTCCAGTGAAAAGTTCTACAATTTGTTTTGAAAAAAAGCTTTGAAAGGTTAGCAAACTATACATGAAGTTCTGTAGTTTCGCATTCAGCCCGATGGTGGCCGTTTCGAGCACTTCGTATGAAGGTAAGCAGCTGTACTCCGACAGAATACAAAAACGACTATAACTCAGGAACAAGGTCGAACAGGGCACACACGGTGGTCATATGAAGTTCTTTCATTGTTTTTTGTCTCTGCCCGTTCGCTTCGAACTACGTGTCTGCGTGTTATGAAACACCCTGTATACAATTAAAGGCCGCAAGCATTTAAACTTTCTCCTACTGAACGGGGAGGCCTGTCCGTATATAGAAAAAGAAAAGTGTTGTTTCATAGTCGCTTCAGTTCGAAAGGTTTTACTGCACGCGATGCAAGTCTGAGGTTTTTCACCGGCACAAAGAGGTTTATGCGCACGGCCCACCACTGTATGCTTTAAAAGCTCATTTCTTTTTACGTTAGAAACAATATAACCTCTCTTCTTTTTCATTGTTAGGGTTAGCTGGATGATATCTCTCCGGGGTAGATGTGTAATTCTTATATCTCCATCGCGACTGTTTCGATTCATTGCACCCTCTGCACACCCGAGCATTTATTTGGTTAAGTGTGCCCTTCTATGTTGATTTCCATTTTCGTGTTCGCCACAGTTCGCGTCTCACGTATCGCTAATATAAAATCTAAACGTGGAATGGAACTGCACGCGCTGTTTTATAGGGGTATTAACGTGCAATGCTTTTCCTTTTATTTTTATCTCTTTTTAAGGCAAGTGCATTTATGCATCCCTTTCTTTATTATATGTTTTAGTTGCAACGGAGGTCAGGTTTGGTTTCGAAAAGACTTCTCTGAGAACATGCACATGCTTGGTCGTGTATATGGTAAAGTGTGATTTTGTTTCATATTTTTGTATAAAATGATGCGCAGTCGTTGATACTTCATGGTGTTTTAAATTTTTGGGACTGTGTAGTGACGAATACCAAAGATAAACTATACATATATATATATACTAGTGCATACAATAACGTATATATTTTACATATGCATATATATCTATCATAGTCGTACATCTATGCCATATTGCCGCTATTTTTAACTTGAAATAACAATAATTCCTCAATAGAATCTATTGATGCTCCTATATGCAAATATAATAAATGAAACGAATATTTCATCGTTAAATATTTATATTTAATATTATTCTTATCATCTTACATCCGTATAATGATCAAATTTTATTATGTCTTTCATTTTATTCCTCTGGGTTGAGTTGGTTGCAACATTTTATGGGAAACGTTTATCTCTTGGTTCTATAGGGACAATACTAGTATAAAATTATAGTAAATATTTATTAATAGCTACGTAAGGGAAGCAAATTCCTTTTGATAAAATATATTTTTTTAATTTTTTTTTATTTGATTTTTATGCTGGTGCATTTATCGATTGAGTAAAATTGCGAACTCAGAGCTTTGTGCTGCCGCCACCAGACGGAGTTGCCAACACTATTTCGGTGAGTGCCAGAAATAAAGTTGGCGCAAACGAAATTCTAATTGCTCAATTTATGAAGATTCAAATGTTAAAATTGCGTGTTTAATAGTATTAATTATTTCGTAATTACGTAGAATATTCAAAGGTACGTAGCAATAATCATAGTTAACAATATGTAGAATGCTTCACAGTGTTCTATTCATATAGGTCTATATGATCTAATCTACTATCGTCCTCATAATTTTTATATTATTACTTAAAAGTTTATAACCAAATTTACGACACTATCAATTCTTAAAAATGATAACAGGTAGAAATTCTTGCAATATCTTTTACATAATAAATTATAAGTATTTACATATTATAAGGGAAAGTATCGATTTGTAGTTATGTACATTTTTCATACTTATAAATATTACATCAAAAAGATTCTAAATTTGTTGAACCTGCAAAAATAATTCTGTTTAGAAGCAATGCTTGTTCAAATTCTAACGAAACTATTGTATATTGTAATATGATGCAATAGGCTAATTGTGTCAAACCCATTTCATACTTCGTTTTTTCTCACAAAGAACTCAAGGGACGAAAAACTATTGCTTGTGCGCACGCGCTGAGTTACGACTGAGCTTCAAACTACGCTTCTAATTAAAATTTAAATTCTTATGTAAAAGATTGTGTACCTCCATTCGTATCGTTAACATATGTAGTTATAAATATAATAGTTGGTATTAAAATAGCTAATATATTTTATGGTACATGTAAAGAATAAATATTTTATAATTTCCATCTTTGAAATTAGTTTACAGTAAATTTTACAAAACATGCTAACAGTTTTCAAATATTTCTGCTTATAAAAAGGGAGCGTTGTATAAAACATAACAATTTACAATTCGAGGAAACGTAAAAATATAATAATTAATTATACATGGTATTTCATTCCTTGCTGTTTTAAGACAAAATATATTTTCACCATATAATTACGAAAGATAAGAGTATCGTATAACCGAGATGAAATGTTTTATTCACGACAAGTCCGAAATTACCCACGTTTAATTTTCTAAGTGCGACAGGAGCTGATGACCGATGAAAATTATGAATTTAATATCAGAACATTAACAGCGAAGTATGTATGCATACTGAGATATAATTTAATACTTGAATTAATATTCGTATTCGAAAAATTCGATACTTCTGAACTTCATTAATTAAACGGCACGGTAATTTTAATTAGTGAAGTGGTAGTAATGCAGAAACGTGTTTTCTGAATCACTGTTTGCTAAATTAAATTTGGTAAATTAAACACCGACTACAAAATGTAGTTTAAACCTTTTCACTCCATACGATCGTCATGGGTACAGTGTTGTGCGAGATTTTAAATTTCGCGGGCCTCTGCTATTACGTTCCGAGTAATGAATTTATATGTTTGTCTGTTGCGCGCCTCTCGTTTTATTTATTCGAAATGTTCACAGATTTGACTTTCAATTATCGGATGTTTCAATTCGCACCGGTGATAAACAATTTCAAAGAGAGAACCAATTGATAAGTCCATTCATTACGCTCGCCGGTCGATAAATATGCAAATGAACCACGAGAAGGCGGGATTTTTACTTGAAATTTTAAATGCTGCCCTCTAGGAAACACCGATCCTCCTTCCGTAATTATGGACGCAGTAATTCCAGGTGAGAGACACGTAAAAATTCGTTACTATAATTCAAAGAACATTAGTATATTTAAAACATATAGAACATGACAAATCGAGATACAGTTTCGCAAACGATCCTGAATTTATTTCTATTGTTATCGATCCTGAGGGAATTATGATTCCACGTAATTCGGAGATTTGAATACAAAGGCAAACATAAGGCCGGGCATTCTCGTCCTCGATAACTGCCCTAACCTTACTCATTCTTTTGTTCGAAAACCAATTTCTCAGCAAGAGAAATGCATAGACTTGCACGCAAGTGCGACTCGAGATTGAAGTCGAGGTTTATCCCGATGGTCACGCCGTCGGGAAAATTCTGAACAATGTAGCGAACAGTCCTGGTAACAATATCGCAAGACTCGAATCGGCGTGCACAACGTCTCGTAAGAGCAGGAGAGCGGAACTCGAACTGTCTTCTCCTTCTATTTGTCGGACTGCCCTCTCATTTGCTGGCTCTGCGTCCCTCTGCGACTCTCTCTCTCTTTATCTCTCTCTGCTTCGTCTCTCTTGTACCCTATACACGTGTATGTATCTCCATCCTTGTCCCACTTGCGTTACGTGTATACGGTTCTCGCTCTCCGTCTCTCTCCCTTTCCTTTCCTCTGGATAGGATGAGATCGGGCTATGAACGTACACGACAGGATTGGACCAACCTCTGACGTCATTGCGTGGACCGACGTATCTCGTCGACGATTGTCGAAAGCATGCTGTTCTCGCGCCTATACATATATCCACCTATGGCAATCAGCGGCAAATTCAAACACACGGTAAAGTTGGCTTTCTTTCCAGTCGCGTTAATCGGGCATCGTTATTTGATTTGATCAACGATCCCAAAAAACTAATCGTTCAACTTCAAGAAGAACTTTTAATCGATCTATGCGGTTTACAGAAGATTACATTGAAATTTTCTTGGAGGAACTCGGGATATGACGCGAGGACGAATGAAAGAAAGAAGAGTGACGAATTATTAATTTCTCTCATGAAGAGCGAAGCTCTGGCGTTTTAAATATGGATTTTCACGGTCTGCGTATTCTTCGCATGCATACACATCCTTCGTTTCTGCTCCTCACGTGGTAACTGTCTTGGCGTAGAAAAGGTTACGATACGTTTTGTAAAAGCCGTCGTACTCAATTTTCCCGGCAGTTTATTGGTAGTGCTTCAATTATGCGTATCTGGACTCTCGCGTGAACGCAACCGAGGAGAATTTAATTATAACTCGTGAATATCGTTGCTTTCGTATAAATAGGAAACTTGGCCCTTTCAACTCGACGGGGAATTATAAAGTTTCAATACTTTACCGCGTAAGGATATTTTAAACGGTGGTCTAGATATTTCATACTGGAAAGCCGCACGCAGCCGTTCAAAAAGATTACCCGCCTTCCGAGAACGTAACTCATCACGCGGTATAGAATGTCTGACGAATTGAAATAACTTTAATGGCGAGATTCTGCACGTATGGATAGGGCGTAACATTCTACTGTCATTTAACATCTATGGAATTTATAGGTTTTTCGAAAACCTTAGTGTAAATAATTTGTTAATATTTCCACCTTCTGTTCTTGACCCGGATACGATATTCAAAAATATCCTACTCAAAAGATCCTAAGATATTAGTTCAGCAATGATTTAATCTCTGAATCAAGAAATTATTCGTACGACCACAGTTTGAAGGAGCATATTTTGCAGTAGGGTAAATGTGCCTTATTTCGGCAACCTCGCAGTAGTCCTAGACACAAATTGCTAAAAAATAAGAGATACATATTTACTAATACTCTTCTATAAATTTGAATCAGCACAATGGTAAGAATATTTCTAGTTTCCAATGTCCTTGTATAGAAAATGAAGAAATTAGTATATTAATAATAACAACGTTGAAAATGCCTAACTACTAGTCCGAAATTAAAGAGGCCATAGAATCTAGAAATAGAAACTGACCGATATAATACATTGGTGGGCAACGATGGTCAGATTGGATTGATGCAAGTGATTTTGAGCGGCGGTAGTTGTAGCGTTAATATGATATTGGTAAAGTAGACGGGTCCCGTGAAAAGAGGACAATGATTGGCCTCGCTCAAGATGAATGACATCGAAGTCTGCGTAAGCGACTACGTGCTTCGATACCGAGAAACATCAGTAAGAGTGCTAGCCGTTGAAAACAGCAGAGGTTAGGTACCGCCAGGACGGTGCGTTCCAGGCAGTAGAGAGAAGAGTACCCGGAGAGTGCACCCGGGACGGGTAGGTAGGTATACATAGGTAGAGCGCAGAGGCAGAGGCAGAGGCAGAGGCAGACGAGAAGAGACGACCGCTTGAAATCCCTCTCTCCTTCCCGCCTTTCCTGCCTGCTTCTCTCTACCGCCCGTCCGCCATGCCACTACGAGCGAGCGAACGTACAGCTAGGCCGGCACAGTCCTGTAGCCCATTTGGCATTTCCCCAGCTATAGCGGCGGTCCTGTAGCCCATCGTTGTTATCGTCCCGCAGCTGCATAAAGTCGGCTCTGCCTCCCCTTACTCCTCTGTCCCTCTCCCATCCTGTCGGCCCACCGCCCGTCCACTCCCCTCGTCAGTCTGTTTCGCTCAGCTCACCGCTCGACATCAACGTTTCTTCCTCTATCTCTCTCTCTCTCTTTCTCCCCCTTCTCTGTCTCTCCATCCTTCCTTCTCTCACCAGCCTACCGACCCGATCGTGTCGCCCTCCTTCCTCCCCCCAATCGTATCACCGGTTCGACCAATCCCCTTCCTTGTCGCCCCATGAGCTCTCTCGTCCGCCGCGCCGTTCACTTCTCTCTCCCACGAGCTCGCCAGCCTGACGTTTCCCCCACCATCGTGTTCGCTCTTTCTCTCTCGCTCGCTCTCTCGTACTACTACTACCACCACCACCACCAACGTCGCCTTATTCTACGTCGTTACCGTGCTATCCCACACACACACAGAGAGACATACACACGTACAATGAACGCGGGGCATATCGGTACCACGTTTCTACAGCGACGCTACGGTGGCGCCGCCAGCCAGGGACGCCTCGAAACGTTTTGCACCCTCCTGCCTTCCTCTCGCCTCACCGCAGTCCATGTACCGTCGACGACGCCTGATGCTGCCGTGCTGCGGTATATACTCGCCCGAGCACGCCGTCCTTGTCGTTCTATCGATTCCCCTCCCTTACCCTTCCCCGTATCGCTCGTACCCAACCTCTTCTCTCGTCCTACTCGTCATGTACCCCCTCTCACGCTTTTCTCTGTTCTCCGCGTCTCACTGCAGCCAGCTTGCCTGTCTGCTTGCCTGGCCAGCCTGACTGCCTTGCCTGCCTTGCTCGTTTGCTTACTTGCTTGCATGCTATTCTGTCCGCTAGGTTGCTAGCCCGCTTATTTGGCTCTGCCTGCCTGCCTGCCTTGCCTGCCTGCCTGCTTCGTTCATCCTCTGCGACGCTAACCTTGGTGGAGAATAACCCGCCGTTCAATTCAAGGAATTATGATGGCCCCTTGCTTTTCTTTCTCTCTTTTCCTATTTGCTAGCCACCTCTCTTTCTCTTTCTCGTTCGTTGTCACTAGTTTCTTCTTCCATCTCTCTCGCTGCCTTCGGGACCAGTACGATCCTTTCCTTTCCTTTCCTTTCCTTGACTTGCCTCGTTCATTCGCGCCGATATTTACGCGCCTATGGGCCCCGTGCAACAAGCACCGCCATCACGGCAGCCTCCGGAACGACGACGATATTCAATAATATCAAACGTGTTCCATGGTGTGCCGTTCGGCGATCCCGTGACATGATTATTAGGCGATTCTTTATATTTAGCTGAGCCTATCATGTTCGTTGCACAAAGCGGATCGCGTCGCGAGGCAAATTCAATTCTCGAAGTCGATGCTGCTGCTAGCATCAAGAGCCTTCTTGTTGCCTTGCGGAAAGAGCGCCATCGCTCGGCGATGGGGAGCGCGCGCGCAAGTGAACGGCCGCGATTCGAGGTTAGAACGTTGTAAGATTCGTTCCCAAAGCCCAATCTCGCATTTTCCATTGGGCAATTTAGAAAATGCTTGCACAGACACTGGCGTTTAGTAACAATCGTCTCCGTTTTAACCTCGCAACCACCACGCTCCCCTACAATTAACTCGGAGTACACCCGATTTATTATTAATGACGAACCCAGAGTAAGACAGCGTCAGGTACGTTCTCCGAACTTTTAATTGGAAACGGATCGTAGCAAAACAATACCGTTATTCACAAATTTGAAATAAAATACGCACATTGTGGCATTGTTCGCTCTTCCATTATGGCTCGGCGCTAAGTGGCTGAATGAGATGTCGATAAATTTTTGTTACCGAAATCGTACTTTGTGTTACCGAATTACGCACAGTGTATTGAATTAGGAAAAATATGACGTTTTATATGTTTTCTCTATGAAATTTCTCAAACTTTCCATTAACAATAATGGACAACCGATTCAGACCTTACACATTTTATTTTGGCAAACTGTTTTTTAATATCGAGTAATGCCATATTTCCATTTTAACATAACATTACTTAATGTATAGTTTCTATTTATGTAGCATTTCATTCGTAATGTATTTATACATAATGTCGCGAAACCTTGAGTGCAAGATTATGCTACGTAGCAACGAAATCACAGCCGATTAAGTGAAACTTTGAGACTACTCAAATTTAGTATGAATTCAATGTATTGGATTGAAACACAAATAAGTCCAATATATACAATACCGTTTCTTCTTAAGCTGTAACACCTTTATTTAGTTAAAGTATCCTTTTTATTGAAACGACAAGTGGCTTCTTGTTAGCCAAATTTTAACAAAGCGTAACCAAATGTTTAGAATTAGACCGTGTATTTACAACCGGGTTTACTCTTTTTGGGGCTTAATAAATGCACTTCGATCAATGGTCACAAGCTCGCAAGTGGCAAAATAACGATGCAGTTTCGTTTCGCAGTTGCTAGTACACTTTAACCAGCTCGTTCTCGCGAGCTGGTAACGCAAGAAGCACTCGCGCGAGGATGGTAGTGTGCATTTCGAGGAATAGGTGCGGCAATTATCGCTTCGCGTTAATTTTTGGTGGTTTTATAGGTAGCTGCATTGGCGTAACCAGCCGATGATCGATCGGCTGGAAATCTCCGCAACGTTACCGGCGGAATTAACCCTTGAGATACTCTGTGTCTCGCGGGCCCTTCAGTCACTTGAAATTATTGGCGAGCGCGGTGAGTAATTGCACTTTCAATTGGTAAATTATTAAACCCCGTCGCATCGCGTTGTTGCGCCCGCGTTACCTGCTCTTCTGTTATTGAAATATCCACGCTGCAGATTTTTTCTGTTCTCTTTACCCTCGGCTTTTTCCCCGTTGGTAATTCCGTGTCGTCGAATTGAGGGGCACGGCTCGTGCAACCCGCTGAAAAAATCGAATTCATCTGCATAAATCGGGAACACCGAGGAATTTGTCATTGCGGCTTCAATTTGTTGCAGGAGAATCGGCAACCGGCGATTATCTCATAATGTTTGAAAGTCCATGGCCTATCGCTCGGGATTGCATAACAGATCTACCAACAACAATAGGAACAACTTAAATCCAGGAACCTAATCTAATTATTTCTCTCGGCATTATTCCTCTTGGTACAGCACAATCATTGAAAATTCTATTAATAGGGTAGGTGAAGACTGTCGCCCTTTTATTTTTGTGGTACCATACAAATGTTTGTATATCTCAATTCCTGCTAGGTGTTTTCAAATGAAAAAATTAGTGTACGTTCCTCGAATATGGGACAAATTATCGTGACAATTTCAAGAAGAAGCGGCTCGTAGTTCTTGTAGAAAAAATTTGCAAAGTTATCCTATTTCTGGAGTGTTAGAGAATTTTCATTTTTTTAGAATATTTGGAAGCGATCACCGTCAATTAAAATCGGGTGAGAGGTGCCGCGGGCACGTGGCGATATTTGGGGAAAAACGTCTGAGGGAAAACCAGGAAGCAGCCCGTTACGTTTTACGAACGCGGTAAAGTTGGTTCGTAGACGTCGTGATTACATAAAACGCGGTTCGGTAGCGGCTGCGTTTTACAGCCCGCGGTCGTTACGTCGTTCGTCTGGCCGCGTCGGAACGGCCCGAGCAAGATACAACTTTTTTCGCGTGATCTTGACCTTTGAACAAAACGATCGGCCTGACCCCCCGCCCTCCCCCTCGGCCTCCCTCCAACCCCCAAGACTCGCAGGGTAGAGGATGCAGGATGTCGTTCGCGCGACATCAGTGTCAGTCACTTGTTGAATGTCGGCCAGCGTGTACGGATGAGCATCCGGCGTGCGTCCTTGCAGTGTTTTTCGCTGCAGCCGCGCATTCCTCCTCTCCTTTCGTCTGAGGTGCACGTCGCCCGGTAAACGATCATCCTACAAATAGCAGACGGTGTTCCCTGTGACGTAGAAACAGGCCACAAGATCGTGACCGATTCTCCATTCTAGTTGGAAATTAATTGACCCTTTATACTTCGGCTTGTTAGTCCTTTACAAAGGATTAGCGATTGAGGACTTAATGCGTCAATTGAAACGCAAACTCGCGATTGTTATGCACGTGTAACGGGTTAATGTTCATTTTTGCTGAATCGATCATCGGTAAATTCTATACGCTTATAAGAAAAATAACTGCCTTGCACAGTAAAAACATCTGAACATTTCCTATATTATTCAACGTAATTTTGTATGTCGAATTTTTGAAAAATACGAACTTAGGAATTGATCTAGCGCGTTTGACGAAAGCAATGATTGGACTAAGGATTTTTACATTTATAAGGAAAATGAGTGCATAGAACAGAAAACGGTAAAAACACTTTCTTTTGAAATTAATAGAGGCTCCGGCAACTAATAGTAGAACTGCCGGTTAAGCTTTCTAATTAAAAGTCGATAAATCAGGATGGAAGTTCAGGTTTCCCTTTGACTGAGCCTTAGATCGAATCTGTCGACGTTTCGCCAAGAAGAAAATACTTTACCGGAAGAGACATATTAGCAATTAACCTCGCGACACTGGGCGTGCGCGCTGTCGCGAGATACGAGCTTTTGAGTTAATTAAGTGAATATTAAATCCCGTCGTAGATTCGTCGAAATTCTCTTACATAAACTCGAACCACGTTTTCGACGTTATAGAAATTCTGTCGGCCACGGGGAAGCACTCTTGCGCGCAAACATCGCGTTAAGATTGAATTCGCGTGCGCGCGCGCGAAGAGAGAGAGAGGGGGGGGGGATCATTAACGTAATTATAAAATCAGTGGCGGATTCGACGTAATCTTTTCGCTGGCGGGACCCTCACGTTCACCGACGTCGATGTGGAACCGTGGAATCAGACGTTACAGTCATCGTTGAACGTCATCCAGAACTTTGTTACCCTCGTATTTGCCGAACAAACGAAGACGAGAGGGAATTCCTTCATCGCCTACCGGTGCGACACCAGCTCGGAAATGGAACGCGAAATCCCAATTAAATTTGCAGTCAGCGAATTCAACTTGTCATCAATAGTGCACGCAAATTGGCCGGGAATGATTCGAACTATTCGCGTTTAATTATGAACTAGTAATGATCATTTGTCACCCGTTCCAACGCCGATGGACGTTTCCTAGTTCTTTCCCAGTTCTTCCGCAAACGCGGAATCAATTAACGCTCGTCCGTGTCAATCCGACTCGCTTTTCAATTATTCTGAGTAAACATTATAGTCTGCGAATCCTGTTCTATAGTTGCGAATTTAGTTACTCTTCTGAATTTTATTAATCCCTGCGTGTGCAGAGCTGTTTTGGTCACCTATCGGGAACAATTGGCCAGTTTGCAGGTTGTTGCTCGAGTTGCTAGAAATGTTCACAATGAAATCAGGAATTTGTTGCTCCGAACGTTCGTCAAACACGGAGAGCGAACCGAACAGACTGTGAGCAAGATAGATCAATAGTCGTGCAGGCAGATAGTACTAATCCGAAGTTACACTTCAGAACATAGCTACGGTGCTTCAAAAAATTAGAAGCTGTTACAACTGAAGTCATAAATGAAAGGTAAAATAGAAAACCTATGAATATAATGAACGAGCAAATCTTGACTTCGAAGCGTTGCAAATTCTGTTTTCGCGTGCATGCAGTGTATGCATTCATTTTCAGTCTGCACTTAATTCGATCTTCATGTGGTTGCAGCTTCCGTAAATAATTTCATTAACGTCCAGAGTTATAGAAACATTCATTAGTTCTACATATAGCCGCGCATAAAATTGTAGAATTGTGCGGAAGATGAGGATCTTCTACTTTTTAAATTTTTGCTTTATAATTATCGTATCTGTTTTGTAATAAATTGGCAAACGTTCGAGCGTGGTATGAGTAAATACACTCGATTTCGTATGCACAAAATAAATTACAAAACGTATCCAATACTATTTAAATAAAATATTTTCCAAAAAATTGTGTTCAATAATACGGGAAATGTTGACCGACATTGTTGTCCCCGAAGTTTTATCACTCGTTTGGTGGACACAGAATGAAAGTAGCAGTTTCAAAAGAACTCCGCTATCATATTAACCGTACTCGGTTCTACCGGTCGATCTTCCTCCATTCTGTTCGTACACTTTCCAGAAGTACGTGTGCAGGTAGGGCGAAAAGGGCTCGCAACACGATGTCAACTTTAATGTAACCTCATGACCCTTTAAAAGGAGACCGCGTCTTTTCTCGACGCGAACTTCGATCTTCAGTTAAACAGTTGCCTAGACAGTCCCGGCGTTACCAAAATTTGACCGTTCCATCAGAGGAATAAAATAGGAAAACGTGAACTTCATTATCATTTCAGCGAAGCGACGAACTCGAAAATGAGATAATGGCCGGTCTTCCGAGCCAGAGATCCAGAATCCTCTTTTATTATTCCTCACTCTTGGGGGTCAAAAAGCAAACCCTGGTAAAACCGATATTTCCACAAGTTAAAAAAGTATTCTTCGATTTTCGAGGTTTCGCTCGTGGAAACTCATTTATCCTATTGACATATTTCACGATAATGAGGGGAACACTAATTACCGCGTGCAAACTCTTCTTCTGGCTCGTGGCTCTAATATTTCTTATTAGGAAAGTGTTCGTGGTTGAGGGTATTCGATCGATTGTGTCGACGCGAGACTAATATTTAGTAATAAAATGCATAATAAATGTTCACATACAAAGTGTATATTAACGAGCCAGACTCTTGATGAACGCTTCGAACAAAATGTCTTATGTTTTTCTTTCAAGACGAAAGAAAATTCTATC
Organism: Seladonia tumulorum; assembly: GCA_913789895.3. NCBI lineage: Eukaryota > Metazoa > Arthropoda > Insecta > Hymenoptera > Halictidae > Seladonia > Seladonia tumulorum. Next base: position 4,281,436 of record OU565275.1, read on the forward strand.
CTTTTATGAACAACGTTTAAGCATCGAAGTAAATGTAGACGTACAATAAATATGAATTTTCATTCCTCTTCTGTGAAGTTATTAAAGACAATGCTAGTATTGTGCCCATGAAGAAAGTTGTACGTCCACGGGTTAACGCATTCAGTGCCAACCAAGGGTATAGTGAAAATAATGACGCAGGCAAAAGTGATATAAATTCATCTTTCATTCGCACAAGAAATTGAGAAAATAAATTCAGAAACGAACCAGAATTTCAATGCAACTGCAGAAGTCTGTCAGGGCAATGTTTCAAGTCTGGCCAAAGTAATAATAAGGAATTCTTTGGTAACTAAGGTAAATTGCCTTATAGAAAGTCAGCTCGTTTAGACTGTAGACAAGAATTGATTTTAATTTGACATCAGGCAGAAGGTCTAAACAGTGGAATAAAAATAGTTGATTGCCTGAAATTCGCCACAGAATGCAAAAATTCATATTGCGAAAAATGGAAATTGTAGAAAATTAATGAATTCCTCTTTTCAGTGAGTTGAGTCTTCGAAGAGTCTCTTCCGTGGTACTCCGTTAATTTTTCCAGAGAAGACCGGCGATTTCGTGGTCGAACGAGTCCCGAGCTCACCGAAAATTGTCTTCGATCTACCTGAAGCACAGGGGTCGAGTTTACTTCGGGAGGCAGTCTAGTTGGCGGTGGTAGCCTATATAAGTTCAGAGGCGAGTTCAAACAGGTCTGAACCTTCGGTCCGTGGCCCATGGCCCATTATCCCGAAGGGGCCTTGGAAATTCCTTTAGCCTGTGGAATTGGTGGAGCCGAAACTTTGTGTCCCCGTAGCCCCGGCTCGCTCGTAGCCCCGACCCTAAGCTACGACCCAAAAGATATTTCACGTCTATACCGAAGTATATTTAAGTCTTCCTCGCCTCTCTCCCTCCGTTTAGTTCTCCGCCCCTGGGTCTCGGAAGTGAAAAGAATCCGCCTGCAATCCGACATCACAGAAATTCGGTTCACCAAATTTACCGATAGTCTTACGGGTGGCCCGGTCTTCTTAGATCTTCGTGCTTGCCATCAGGTGGTCGCATAAATTCCCGTTTCAATACCGATAGCAAATATTATCTTTAGACTGCGGGCCTGTACGCAAAATAAAAATTTTGTTCGTCGATAGTAGGGCACCAGGAGTCAAATACAAAGTCTTTTCATTAAAAATCTCACGCCCTTAAATTGCTTTATACCCTCTTTATTTATTATTTCATTCACCTCTGATATTTTATTGAAGCGGCGGTCGCGTTGGTTCTTTATAGGTCAGATGAATCTATAATTAACACTCGGTTGAAGAAATGTTCTAATCGATAACTGTGAAAAAAAATTTAATCTATGCGATATTTTATTTTCTATTAGATGTACCGATAAGAGTATAATCTTCTTAATCAGATATATTTTAATACGAAGCAAATCAAGTTTCTCAGTCAGAATGTTCGCCAATTTGTTTTCGTAAAATTAAACAATTTTTCTGCGAGTTAAAAATTCAGTTGACTTAACTTTTAAACAAGCATACAAAATTTCGCTTATTCATTTGTACTACATGAATTTCGCTTAATGTAGCTTTAAAAATCTTCAGAGTTTTCGTGGCGTTGGAGGTTGTTAAATTTTATATTTTTTAATATTATGACAGTGAAAATATTGTACTGGTGTATTATATGGATTTGAATGGAACGAATTACGCACAAGTAAGGGATGGAAACGCTTGTTCCGGTGAAAACCGTTCAATTACGTTATCGAAGACAATACGTTCGAACGGAGCGAGAAATCCTGATTGCTTATCACTGCGCAAACATTTGAACGCAAAACTTTAACTGGGACGTGGACTCCTAGGGAAAAAATCACGCGTGTCACCGTATTACGTAGCGACTACCTGTTCTTTACGTAATACGCTGTCGCAGTTACGTCCTCGGTCTCTGTAAGAAGCGTCGTACACACGTCTCTGGAAAAAAACAGTGATACAAACGCGCTCGAGCGTTTCGCAAATGAATATTTTCTTTTCGCTACTCGAAAGTCGCGCTTCTCAGAAATTCCAAAACGAATCGTTCAACGTGCCAATTAAACTAGGAAAAAATTCCTTCTTTATCGTTTCTATTTAATCAAATTCTTTCAACGCAATCCTAAAAAATTGGACACCTATAGCACAGTGAATATGAAGTTCCTTCCAAAACAACTTTAAAACAATCGAAGATCTCTAGGACAGTCGATAAAATTCCTGTCAAAAAGATTTAAAAAATTGGACACCTCTAGGGCAGTCAATAAAATTCCTGTCATAAAATTTTTTAAAAATTCAATACCTTTAGGGCAGTCAATAAAATTCCTTTCAAAAAATGTTTTAAAATTGAGGACCTTTAGGACAATCAGTGATATTCCTCCGAAAACAATTTTAAAAAACTGAAGCCTTCTAGGACAGTCAATAAAATTTCTGTTAAAATTCCTTCAGATGTTTAAAAATTTATTAATGCATAAAGTTCACACTGGAACGATTACCAAAACTCTACAAAAGAATTAGAAAGGGAGCTCGAAGGAAAAGGGAAAGTGGATTTGGCCGTAGCATGAGTTTGTTTTGGGTTTGTTTTGTTCTTGGTGTGATCTACACGCATTAGGGTCAGTAGGGTGCGCACCACTTTCTGTCACCGTCTTGATTCATTACGCAGGAATCCCCGATTCGTGACTCGGGGTCGTTACCACGAAAACCTGTCCGGCAGTTTTGATGAATTATTAGTTTTTTTCATCAATGTTCATTCCGACTCACGCCATGAATACGGAATGCGCCCGGGCACACGCGTGTGTCCGGATAATTGATTAAACGCGTTTTCGTTCGAAAGAAACTTCTCTGCCCGGGTTTTATCATAACGATACCTATCGCCGGATATCCTCCGAATTAATGGCACAAACTTTACGCGCTTGTAAACAAACAAGTAAGATTTTCCGAATAATGTTTTAAAAATCGATAGCCCCTGTGTCGTACGTACAATTAGCTTTGTAATATAACGGGACGTAGAACGCGAGTTTATGGTAGATGCTCAAATCTCAAATTATTTAGCTGAAATGCTGACAGAGTATTTTCAGCTTAATTATATGAATTTTTATTCAAAGCCTGTGGCCAGAAGATTGATTAAGCTTTGCATTTTTGATAAAAAGAATAATAATCGTCATGTTCTTGCACATTTTACGGTACAAGAAATAAGTACAGAATAAAAGGAGAGAACGGATGTAAACATAAACAATCGTAATTAGCAGTGAAATATGCGCTGTTCAGTAAGAAAAATCTGCAGTTTCAAACCGTAATTCTAAAACAAATGGATCGTTTAAATTCCTCTATTTTCCAGTTGAAAATATTCCCCCTTTTTGTTATTATTCGAAAAATGTCGATTTTCCATGTTTGGTAAATATTTTCGGAACTGATTACGCGGATTTGTTCCGTTCATTTTTTGTTAACAACGCTGCTCTTCGACTTTCGAGCACGTTACACGGTTTGCGAATTTATGTTCCGCGTTTTTTTTTTTGTTCCCCGCGTGCAAACACAGTTGCGTTTAACGGGATTATTTGCGCCAGGGTCAAGAGTAGATCAGAGAATTTAAAATTTCGCGGGCCGCCACAATCGAGTTTCGATGATCTCGGTTTGCCGATCGATTATACGAACAGATTTGTTATATCGTAAATTCGCATTAATCCGCCGCGGTAATATTCGGATCAAATATTTCCGTGTAACCGGGGGTCCGATGTCGGAACGCATAAATCTGAAATTTACTTTTTAATCTGCAAGAAAAAATATTGCGGTTCTCCGTCATACTTAACCGCGGCGATTTTTTACGAATACTTTACCCTCGGATCCGGCCGTTTTCTTTTCTAACTTACCCTCTCGAAGCGCCAGGTAATTATAGTCAAAAAGTCAACTTAATTAGGGGCAGAGCCAGCGTTTCACGGTACACGCTGGGAAAAAGAGTCCTTTAAATTCAAATCCAAGATATTCTTTAAATTTCTAATCGATACCATTGCCAGTCCCGTTCTCTTGCGCTTTAAATTTTTTACACGGTGCCGGTCAATATTTGCGATACGATCGGGAATATAGTGATTTTACGCTGCCGTGCGATTCGAAACCGGGCTTCTAGTGTTATTGTTCTTTCGGACGCAAGAAACGTTTTCAAAAGAATCACTTTCCTAATAACATAAAATCCTGTTTCTGTGAATGCATATGGATTTAGAAACAGTCAGATCCCTACACAATTTTTAGAAATTTTTTGTAGAACAATAACTTTTCTATCAACCTAAAAGCTACCAATGAAAGGGAAAACATAAATAAAATAATGCCCAAGATTTCACATAATTTTTTGCATTGTAAAGCAAATGATAGAGGAGTTATGTGTTTATTGACTACCTCTTTTCGCAAATTATCCTTCGAAACATGTATTTACATGGGGATTTGCATTTTATTATTTCCAATAGCTTCGAACAATAGCTGAATAAAATGTCCGAATTAAATTATGCGAATGCGGGAGAAAGAGAGGGGGTGGTGGTACGATTATCGCAACACGAGCCGGTTTTCTATGGGGATGGGGTGACGTCATGGGGTAGTTTTGCCACGAAAAGTTTTTGGATCGCGTCCCCCACGTCGGTAAAGCAGCGTCGGAGCCGGGGCTAGGAAATTACAAGAGCCTGAGAGAGAGAGAGAGAAAGAGTGACAAGGAGAAAGAGAGAGAGAGAGAGAGAGAGAGAGAGAGAGAGAGAGAGAGAGAGAGAGAGAGAGAGGAGAGACTCTCCCCTTTCAGGAAGGTCGGTTTTAGGGTGGCTGGAATCTCGAAGAGCTCCGAAGGGGAGCTTTTTTTGTCGCGTCTCCGTATTCTCGCGCGGCGCCGAGGGGGCGCTTTTTAAGGACGCCCGGCGTCGCAGGATAGCAGCGTCTCCGCTTTTAATCTGTGTTACTAATTTTTCTCTTCCATGAACTTTCGAGTTCCTTGCGCAAACCGGCCGCTTTGCGCTTTCGTCGGGTTAAAAATTCAAATTACGCGAATTCGAACACACCGACGCCGGATTATGTTCCTTTTGCATCGCGCCCGGCAATTAGTGCGTCCCGCACTCTTTTGTTGTCGGTTCTGCTGTATTTTGTTGTTACGTTCTGCCTGATTGTCTGTAAATAATTTTCATCCCTACCCGTTCATTGAAAATGTTCGCTTTATTGTCATTTTCAACCGAATTGTCTCTGAATTGTTTTCGTTACAACCCGCCGAAAATGTTCGACGAAATTCACGAATGAAATTAAATTTATTTGTACGCACGTTGACACTTCGTCTCTTAATCAATTTTTGTAGTATGTATATATACAAATCAGTCGCATCAAATGCATGCATAGGTAAGCAGTTGTTCGCATACTTAGTTGACGCATTTTTCACTTGGTAATTGTTCTAGTACGAGTCTCGTTAAGATTCCAGTAAAATTGACCAACCAGAAATAAAATTCACCGAACAATAAATTACCAGAAAATGACTCTGACGGACAATAATTTTGCAAAACGAAAAGGGAAATCTTGAGGAGGAGAAGGTGAAAGAGAAACGCGTTTGGCCGACGATTTCTCACGAGCCTCGTCGAGTTAGGTGTACAGATTGTAACATAAGAATGTGCGCAGCGAACGATACCAGAAGGATAAAGTTCCTTATTATCCAAGAAGAGTAGCGGGGGTGTGCGAAGGCTGAAGAAGGAAGAAAGGGGACCTTCCCAGCCCCAGTAAATTCCCAGAGCCGGTATATTCGCGAGGAACTGGACTAATTTTGTCTGGTGAGGCGCAATGACGTCGTATTAGAATGAACCCGTTTCCCCGAAATTGCGTTCTATCACGTACGAGCGCGTAATCTATGCATCGGTGCATCTTCGCCGAGCTATAACGGAACCGTGGCGACCTGGTCAGGAAAAGGAGAACCAACGGCATGCGGTTGTCCTAGCAGCATTGTTACCCTTCTCGTTATACGTCGGCCCTCGTAATTTTCGGTATTGTCGGCTCTCTTTGCCACTGTCTTTCCGGAATCCGTGGGCACCCGTTCTGTATCGTCGCCGGGACGAATGGAAACGAATTCGTCGACTATAGTTGGCAATTTTCCATTCGCTCGGCTACCAAGATATTATTAGGCTGATCTTGCGTCGGTGACGCGTGTTGCCTACCAGAGATTACCTCAGTTTTTGAAAGTCTAAAATTCGTGCTTGAGGAGTTTTTAATATGTTCTCGGTAGCTGTAAACTAATGGTTCGTATTGTTATTTATAATGCGTTGCCTACAGTGTGTCACAGTTTTCGAAGGTACAGAATTTGTGGTTCAGGATTTTTTTTTAATATGTCTCTAGTAGCGGAGAATGAACGGTAGATTCGAATATCGAGAGATCTTTAATATATTTTTCAGTGGAGACTGCAATTTTATTTTCAAATCTTTTTTATTGCATTTAATTTATTGTGCACGTTGTCCACTAGGGATTCACAGTCTTTGAGAGTCTCGAATTCACAGCTAAGGCTTTTTTTTTAATACGTTTTTTTTTTATCAGAGGTGAATTAACGGTCCATTTAAAAATCGATGATTGGCAATCGAGGGATTTTTAATAAATTCATCAATGGCGACAGCAATTTTACTCGTGTAATAATTTCGTTCGTATCTTAAATAACGTGGTCTATTAATTTCTTTCGGCACGCGGGAGAAAATTATTAAGCAGATTTTAGACATAGGAGAGTCATTAAAAAACCTATTAATAAGTAAATCCGGTTGATAATATGTGTTCATAAAATTTTCAACAATATACCCTCGATAATGTCATCGAACAATTTCTTTTCGGGCCGTTATGGAAACGAAGAATTTCAACCTTCAATCATTAAGGTAATTGAATTACTAAATAAATTACGTACGTAAAATAAAGTGAAGATTAAAATGAAATGTATGTGAATCGTAAGCACCGTGTAATTGGTTCAATTTTTGGATGCAAGATATTTTATACAGCGAGACGTCTTCGTGGGCTGATTAAAAGTAAATTGAAGATTATGATAAATGCCTAAGCAGGCACCGAGTAATTGGTTCAATTTTTGGGTGCAAGAAGCGTCTCGTACAGCGATGTCTTCGTGGACTGATCTAATGTGGCTACCAGCACACTTACTATGTGGCTAGACACCGAAGAGCGTTCTGGTATGCTTACGGTCACCAATGGGTTAACTGCCACTTATGTTCAACGCAAGAATCTTTGAGTCCTCTGTCTTCCATTACTATCGTTGTCCTCTATTAGTTAAGGACTCCATTTGCGGACGGTCTGGCATGATCTAGACCTATTCTGGAAATTGCGAGAAGTGTTGATTAGAGAACTCCGATAGAAAGAAATAATCTGTAAACTTTTAATACAGCTCAACTATGGCTCCTCGTCTTCCTCTCGCATTTGTTCATCACTGGACCGAAGATGTTCTTCTCATTTTTCACTGTCTTTTGTCCATTACCAGTTTAAAGATGTTCCAGATTTGTTTCTCTCATTTGTTCATTACCAGGTCGAAAATTGTTCGTGTTTTATTCTTTCATTTGTTCATGACTGGGTTGAGAATGTGTATGGTCGTGTAGCATCTCGCATAAAATTCCGAAAAATTCAGGTGTCTGTCAACATCAGTGTGGTTTCCACTGTACGTTTGTTTTTATGAATGCAATGAAACTTCTGTTGCGGGAAGTAAAATCACGTCAGTGAATTTGCACAAAATTTCGCAGCCCTCGTGTCACCGTCCCTCCTCGTTCCCGTTAACAAGACAGGAGCAAGTTGTCAGCCAATGAATCGATCGCGATATCTTATTCATTGGTCTGTACAAGCGCGTTACGTGAACCTTGGGGGCTCTCATATGGAAGCAGCACTTTGTAGGTCAGTGTTATGTACCAGGGTGCTCGAGGACCTCCCTAGTCTATAGTAGATCACCCTATTTTACCAAGCAAAACATCCCGAGAAAGTATGCTCGAGTTAAATTCCATTAGCACTTTCGACTTACGGACCCTCCGCCATTGCAATAATCTTTCTACTAAAAAATGCATGAAGAAATGCCTACCGCTCTTATAACCTTAACCTCTTATAACAGAAACAAATGATTATTCTCTGGTATGAATAAAAATGAAAAATAAAAATATAAGAAATGGAAACCGTATCTCAATTGTCATTAGATAAATTTTCAGTAAAAATTCCATGAACGATCACACGTCGATTCTTTTAGTTTCTTTGCTGTTGCAAATTGTAGAGCTTGTAACATCAACGACGGAATCAACGGTTCAAATTCGATTAAAAATGAAAGGAGCATTGTCAGATAGTCCCAACCTTGACGCAGCACAGCTTGTCAGCATTCTCATCCCTTAGAACCTCGAGAAAACGTTATTGCGCTGCCTCGGAGTGCAAGTTCGTGGCGCGGAAGCATTTTGTCGCGTCTTCGGTCCGGTCAACGACTGAAACACACGAAAATCGATACAAATGCGATCGTTGGTCCGTCTGTGCTTGTGCCACAGGCCGGTATCACCCTTCCGGCCCGTAACCTTTGACGCCGAGCCTGCGTGGGCGAGGGGTGGATCCGGAGAGTTGCATAATTAATTTTTCTATAAATCTCTCGCCGAGGAATATCGCGAAATTTCTTCGCCGAGTAATATCAGCGGGGCTTACCGAGGAGAAGGAGCGAAAGGGAGAGAGAAAGACAGAGAGAGAGAGAGCGTGCGCGAGAGAGCGAGAAAGTCAGAGGAAGAGAGAGAGAGAGAGAGAAGACACGGGGAGAGAAAATTTCCCCTTCGTGTGCCGGCCCGGTGGGGCGAGTCAAAGAGAACGAGGGAGAGAAAAATCAGAAGAGAGGATCTAGGGGATGGGAGAGAGCGAGACAGGGGTAGAAAAGGAAAAGATCGAGCCGGAGCCCCGTGAGCAAAGAGGAGGAACGAAGAGAGACGGATCGAGGGGAGAGACCCTAGAGATAGAGGGAGAGACTTTGAGAGGGAGAGAGAGAGAGAGTTAGGGGTAGACAGGAGTCGGTTCGGGGATGCTTCTTCCTCTCTGGTCTTTCGCGTCCTCGGGCACTGCAGGAGAACGATTCTACGGAAGAAAATAATATTCTTAATAGAATACGAAAAACCGGCCGAAGCTACTTGACTCGCCGCGTTTTAGAATAATGATTACATTGGCCGCGAAGGGATTCCTACGGTTCTACCCCATCGCTACGGGAAATTCGCTCGGGAAAGTTTTTATTCTCATCGATAACACCGGATTAGAGCAATGGAATTAACGGTCTTTTCGTTTCGCCATTATCGCTCGCCTGGCGAACCTCATATTGAAATTCTGGGGTGGCTTTATTGACTTGTATCTGGAAATTGATTTTTTGATCCTATCGTTGGGAATAGCTTATTTTTTTTTTTAAATGGAAAGTATTGATTTTAGGGATGGTTTTCTGCAGCGACGTTTCTAGGATTTTATTTTACCGATTGAATTGTATCTCTAAAAAATTGATTTTCTTTTATTCGATGGAAATAGATCATTTTTCAAATGGGACGTATTGATTTCAGAGACGCGGTCGCGTTAGTGCTGCTTTTCGAATTTTATTTTAGTAAATTTGTTGGTTTGCATTTGAAAATTGGTTTTTTTTTATTCTATCGTTGGAGCAGATAATTTTTTAATGGAATATGCTTATTTCAGGGACGGTGGTAATGCTTTTAGAATTTTATTTCGTTTTAGTGGTTTTGTCGACTTGCATCTAGAAATTGATTTTTTTGACTCTACCGTTGAAAATAGATCATTTTCTTAATGAAAAATATTTATTTCCGGGATGGCGTTGGGTAGTGCTGTTTTTTGGAATTTTATTTTCGCCCTATCGTTAGGTATAGGTTATTTTTAAAAAAAGGAGAATATTGATTTTGGGGATGGTGTTATGTAGTAATGTGTTCAGAGTATTGTTTTTATCTAGTGGTATTTTTAAGCTCCACGAAATATTTCGTAATATTTTGCGAAAGAACCCTTCCGCGCAACCCCTACAACTTTGTCTCCCTCGACAACCCTTGCCCTTATCAACCTACATACTCGAACACCCCTTTTTGTTGTAAAAGTTTTAGGGGTGTATCATTTCAGTAAACGTGTACACGGATTTTTCGAATATTCTCTGTATCGGGCAATTTTTAATTAGTTACTCAAGGAACACTGCGTTCATTCGTCGTTTGAAAGTGATTTTAGCTGTCGGTGGCTTTTTAATATATTTTCTCGCTCTCAAGCGACAATTTGTTTTGCTTTCAATTCTTCCGACGTTTCTGCTGCCTTGTGTTTCTTCTATGCAGATTTGTCACGTGTGCATAAAATTCTCAGTCCAACGAATTGTTCTTGTGCACTCGTAGCAACGAACAAGAAGATTTCTAATTCATATGGTACAATAAATTCGATCTTTTCACCTATTAATTCTCTTTTACGTCTTTTTATTAGACCATTAAAATTATACTGCTTCTCAAAAGTCGTGGCTCATTCTTCGGCTTATCGTTCTTGGGAACAACCCCCACTATTTTCTAAACATTTACCGCACCTTACAGACCACCCCTAACGATCGCAGAGCATTTACAAAAGGATCGAGCGTGTGTCCATTGAACCGCTCACGACTCGACGTGTTAATTACGTCGCGGGAGTAACAGGGGCCAGCAAATCAGCCAGTTAACAGGTGAAATGACTTACATCTTGCACGAGCGGGGCCGTTGAATGGCCGGCAGTTTTATTTTCACGCCGGTCGGACCGGGACCATCTAATTGACCCGGTGACTCATTAACCCTAGCGTGCAGGACCCGCTCGCTCTCGATGTCACCCCGATTTTCGCGCGCATCGTCTCGATCCTTTTTTTTTCTCTCTCTCTCTCTCTCTCCCTCTCTCCTTCTCCCTTTCCTTCGCGCCACCCCCTTGTCACGTTGTCGCGCGCTCGGAGCCTTCGTTCATCCGTGTTTACAATCTCTTTTGCACCAGAGAGGAGAGAGGAGCGGAGAGGCGAGGAGAGCACGCGCCACATCGGCCCGAGGGAGGCTCTTTTATTTTTAATTGCAGCGTTCATTATCCGATGCAAATTAAGATAATTAGGGGTACGAAGAATGCTTTTATTTTTTGCACACTCCCCTGATCCGCGTTTCTCTCGCTCGCTGTTCCGCGCGCGCGCGATTTTCCTTCTCGGAGCCACGCGCGAATTGCGATCGCGATTCCACCCTTCCACCCTCGCAACATTGCAGATTCACCCCCTTCTCGTCCACGCTTTGGTTTTTGTGTCTTGTTCTTTGACGGCAACACCGTCACTGTTTTAATTCCGCGCCACGGTTTTTCCGCTCGCGACCACGGTTTTTACAATTTTGCCGATCACTCGCGTGCTCGCAGACGCTTTTAGCGCCGATTTCGCTCGCCTGGAAGACGCAGACTCTTCTATCGTTTTATGCTCAGTCGGCCCACCAAGTCGTCAAATCCGTATTAATGATAAAAACACCATCAGCTTCTGTGCGAGTTCATCGGCTCTGTCGACGATCAAAATAAAAATTTCATCCTTTTTCTAATAATTCGGATAAGCTGGGATTAATACTAGCTCTCTCTTAAATTCTTCTAATCTATCTCCTGCTTTAAATTGCACCCACTCAGTCTTCGAAAATCCTACATACAATCCCCATTAACCCCTTGTACTACGATTTATTTCACGGTTTCAGTGATTAGAACTTTTCTGTAATTTATAACTTCCTAACAAAAGGTGAAAATTTATATCTATTGTATGCATATATGTTCTCCGATAACTGTATATTAACAATGCCAAAATAGAATTTTATTTCGGTTTAACTATTCAGAATCTTCATCACGAGTTTTACAAAGTTGCAGTTCAGGCTGAATTTTCGTTCTGAAAGAATCGACGCTGCCTCGAATGAACTGTTCTCGTAAAATTTTTAATTCCGGAAGAGACTTGGTTTTTTTTCAGGGTAGACATTGATAATCGGGCGATCACGAAATGTCTTAAGTCACCGAAGTTGTCAGGACCTCCGGTTCATCTAGGATTGCTCCTCCTTCTCCGTCTTTTTTCGAACGCGGGCAACTCGGTTCCCCTTGAACGTCCGCCGCCCACTTTTCCTTTGCCAAATCCGCGTAAAGTTGAACGCGCAAAGTTGTCGGTTGAACCGCAGACTTTTTTCTTCGGCCGTTCTCCGCGTTATTTTGGCGATGCAACGGGTTCGCCTTTGTCCATGCGGTTGGCATCGAGCGCTGTCCGCGAGACCGGGTAATCTGCTCGCATAAAAAAGCATTGTTTTGCAACAATGGCGATACTTGGAATCACTTTGAGGTACCGCTGTCTCCGCACACGGCCGGCCGGCGAACCGTTACGCGATTCGTGGACGTCACGGGGGATGAAAGTTCTGGCTACAATTGCTTACATAATTATTTCTTGACACGCGGAGTCTCTCAAAGACAAAACAGCCTAAATACTTTAGCTTGTACCGAAACGCGCACTTCATTCGACACCCATCGACCATAAACAAATTGTTTTACTTAGGTTTCTTTTCGTTTCTGTTACGACGATCAGCTGGACGATTGCAGTATTTTATCTTGCGGAAGGACGTGCTCTTAAGCCGGCATACGATCATAAACAAATTGTTTTACGGAGGTTCGTTTAAATTCTCTGATAACGAAGAGTCGGATAATTGCAATATTTTATCTTATAGGAGGACGTGTACTTAATTCCACGCTCGTCGACCGTAAACAAATTATTCTACAGACAGGTCCGTTTAATTTCTGCGATGGTACGAGTTCAATATATCAAATAACGGCATAGAAAAGATGCGAATTTTCTTTCACATTTTTGTAAGGTGAAACACAAAAGCGTAATCACGACCATTAGTCTTCTATACATCACTCTACAGGTTGTAGAAAATGAGGGTAGATGTATACAAGACTAATGGTCGCGATTATGCTCTACACTTAGGAAAATGTGAAAGAAAATTCGCATTGCTTCGCGCGCAACCTAATATTTTGTATTTTATCTATTCTACTTAATGCACGCCATAAATCCATACCATAAATGCATGCTACGGACTCATAGCAGAATTCTTTTCCTCGCATTCGCTTATTATCATCAGCTTTGCGACATAACGTTCCTAGTCGAACAAAGAACGAGAAATGCATACAGAATTTACAGAAAATTTAATATAAAATGCACGAGAACGTACAAAGTTTTATCGAGTGCTTGGAACAAAAGCCTATATAATCGAATAAGTCTCAAGTAATTTGTATGTATAACTTTTTAAATATTAATGTAAAGCATGCACACGCGCGCGTTCAACGTAAAGCCAGCGCGCGCGCGCGCGGGTACACGAAATTTATGAAGCCGTGTATTATCGGAAGTTTAATAAACGCGGCCGTTAATATTAAATTAAAATCAATATCCGAAAACGCGGTGGGTTCGGCTGTCTCTCGTCTCCGCCGGAAAACCCGTGGATTCGGTTCGAAAGTCGTGCGCATATACGTGGCATATAGAAATTCAAGGTCGGTAACGCATATCGCTCGAGTTCTCTTTTCCCACGGTGTGTTTCTCCCCTCGCGCGCGCGCACACTCCTTCGAGCGTGTGTGTTCGAAGGTGGTAGGGCGCCTTGACTTCCGGCCGATTTTCGAACCGCGTTACCGGCGTCGAATAGGCGCGATTTAAATAAATAAATCGCCGCATCTCCGACCGGAATTTGCCAACTTCAACCGGGTGAACGTGCTTCCTTATTTCACTGCAGACCTGGGAGCTTAAAAGTTAACGATTAATGTTTTTCCGATGATCTTTTCATTTTACGTAGCTTGCTCTAGATTGGTAGAAAGAAAGAATCGCGAAGCGCATTTCTGTTGCCACTTTCGAGTAGATACAAACCCAGAAAGCATTTTGATTGTCATTTTTATGGTACGTACGTATCAGGACAAAAATGCATTACATACTATATAACATCTAAATTTATTTAAACGATTGAACGCGAGCAGTAGCGACAGTTACGATCAAAATGATTCTGCATTTTTCATACGAGAATTAATTAACCCTCTATGGGCCGAATTTTCTTCCGTTGATTTCTATTTGCAGGCAACTTGCAAGGCATTTACTTTTATATTCCAAATTGTTGGTGCAGCTAACCGTCATCAATATTGTTATTGGTTATCTCAGAGACATTATATAAATAAGACGTATACGTCATCTTCTGAAAACAGTAAAATTATTTGGTAAAATGTCGATATATTAGCACGTGACCTGAAAGTCACACGTTGACTGCCATGTCACCTATATGTGGGTGACGGAATTATATGCCCAGGTTTTAAAATGAATTTTTACATTAATATATTCATTGTACCAAATTCGATTAGAATCCGTAACATTCAAGAAAGTTGGAGGACTACTCAGTATATCATACATTTAATTTTTTCTAATTTTTATTTCATTAAATAACACTTTGATTTCATGGAATTTTTCAGGTTTTTAGTTTGGCAGTAAAAGTGTTAAAGATAGGGAGATAGAAAACGACATGTCGTGGAGAGGCGATAATGCGCAATCCGTAAGATAAAGAATAAAAGTAATGAAAGTGGGTCCCTGCAAGACGAATGAACAAAAGTGAATGGCAAAACTCGGCAAAAGCGTTTAGGAACAACTGGAAGGAAACGGATTAAAATTGATTGTACACAAGCGTGCCGTCGCTATGAAAAACTCGATGCCGAAGCACGCGGCAAAATGCGTGTTTCAATTAACCTCTCTTGCGGAGGAAACCGTGCACGGACTGTACACTTGCAATTTCCTCGTGGCGGCCGCTTCCTTGAGAGCGCAAGAGAAAGAGACGCGTCCGGGTTGGACAGTCCAGGCCGGATTAAAAATTCAAATAGTACATTATCTCGTCCATGCATCGGCCGGTGGTAATTCCACGGTGACGTTGGATAGTGGCTCGTCGCGTATCAAGGAAACGGCCTCGGTCACGCCCATGGAAAATAAAAACAGACGATTGATAATTACGACGCCGGCCTCTCTAACAGTAAAACAGTCCCACCCTAGAGAATGTCTGGCCGGCCGGTACGGAAACGCGGACCGTTAACGTGTCCGATAACGATTTTCACGATCGAGTCGCTTCGGGGATGGCTCGCGACCCGAACCCGTCCCGTTCGGTTCGATCGTTCCGAGAGGGATTTTACGAGGAGCAGGCCGATCTGCGGGTACGACCCGGCCAGACGAGTCGTTTCTGTATACACGTACCAACACGATGCTCGTTTCTGCAAAGAAGCTCGATGGCCGGCGTGTGGGCGTCACGCATCGGCACCCAACAGGAAGCCATGCCTACACGCAGCAGAGTTCGAGTTGCACAGTTTTCCCCTCGGAGACTCCTCTCCGCCTCTGCCGTCAGACTTTGCCGGCTCTACATTTCAACCAGCCGTTTGGCGACTCGCTCGTGATCCGGGGACGATCTCGATCTTTGCGCTTGCAATGCCGAGGATGCCACTCTGACGTCGATTTTATCGCTTCCAAGCTTGCTGAATTCGTTCAAATTCTCATGCACCAATTTTTGTTTTTCCGAGTTTTGAATTTACTTCTTTGAAGTCAAGGTCTACCGATCTCTCTTATTTTATAAGTTTTGGATTTCCATGCGTGAATTGCTTTATTCAGAAATATTCAATCGTGTCAGAAGGTCGCACATGCTAATCGTTTTTAGCGTTTGGTGGGTTTAGCGTTGAATCTAGTATTATACAGTCAACCCCTTGCACTACTACTTGTTTTGTGATTATAACGATTAGAAATTCTTCATCGTTTAGAATACCATAGAAAAAGAAGATTGTTCTATATTTATTGTATGTCTATGTTTTCTCCAAAGGATATATATCGGTTATTTATTTATTTCGGTTTAAAGGAAATTAATAACATACATGTTTATTAGACTTTGTTCAGAATCTTCGTCACGAGTGTGACTCGATATTGTAGGGCAAGGGGTTAACGGTTCGAATTCACTATAGGATGTTCGTGTAGGTTAAAATCGACTCAAGTTATCCCAGGGTGAAGCAGACCCCAAACCTTCTGAAGCGTTCTCAAGTGTTCTAGAATAAATCACACTCTCCACCAAATTCTCATCTTTGTCGGTCAATCTATAAAAATACAATTTAACATTTTACAGTGAACCCAAAAGATTATCGGCTAAGGTCACGCCGAGGCCTGAACCTTTTCGAACCTGAAGCATCCCAGGATGAATGAAAAATGTCGTCCGCTCCCATCCTCGTCGCTGAATCGAGGAAAATTCAAATTAGCAGTCGTCCTACGATAACCTCGTGAGACGAACTCTGCCAGGCAAATCACCTCGAAGGTGCGCAGACGTTCTCGCGACTATTCGTCTCTGTAGCATGGCCGGTCGATCTCCTCGAGAACGCATATCTTCCTTTTTATTCTGTCGCGTCTTGACCGAAGAAGAACCGGTCGCCGGTGTAACAGGACGCTGGGATCGTCAAGTCGGCGAAAGGAGAGGAGGCTCGATCCACCATGAAGGAACCATCGAATCGTAGCATGGTGCACGCCCGGTAACCATGGGCCTGTCCACGCGCGAAAACCGCGTTTCTAAATCGCGCGAAAACACGGTGCGCGCGCCTCGTGGGGCTCCGTATCCTCGGACCACCGTGCTCGTGCATCGCTTCGAGGCTAACGGTGCATTCCTCTTCTTTTCCCTCTTCTGTTCCCCGGCTTTCCTCCGGTCGTCCTATTCCCCTTTCCCTCACCCTCGGCGCTCTTTCACGAACCCCTACTCGGACCTCGGCTGTGGAGACGTTTGTCTTGTTTATTTTCTCCGCCGGTTCTATCTCCTTTGAATTTTTGTCCTCGCACCGGCGAGCGAGAGCGAGTCCGAGCGCGAGCGCGCGCGCGCGTGCGTCGGCTCTCTAGGAATCGGCCTATTTCAGAATGCTGCAGGACGAGTTGGTTCATTTTTAGATATTACACATGGAACGAGACCGCGTGGTGGCCGCGCCTTCGCCGTGTCGAGGAAATAACGACCGACAGAGTCCGTTTCGACGACGACCTTCGACGGTGGACCGAGAGCTTAAAGGATCGGAGATCTCGTTCGACGCCGATCGGCCCTGTCCGATTGTTCGATGACACTTGCGAACGCGTCAGGCTTGCGGAAATGCTCGGTACGACTGGATTTTTTCACATCGAGAAAATGATTCTATAATATTTCCACTCGATCTTTACCGTCGACGAACTCTCTGTCTATGAAATTAAATGTTCGATTCTGTCTTCATAAATATTTATGGAAATAAAATCTTCCGTCAAGATTTATCGATTCCTCGTGGTACATGATTAAGGTAAAGGCACCAGTAGTTGACCATTTTATAGAAAAACAAAAAATAAGGTTTCAAATGTTCTTATTGTTTTGAAATTTATACAACAGACGGCATAGCATCCGAGGTTCACTTTCATCAAAAGTGCACTTATAAGTCCGCTTATAAAAACCTTATTTTCTATGTTTTTCTATCAAATGGTCAACTACTGGTGCCTTTACCTTACCAGGTTGTAAATCTTGATAAGAATACATATTTTTGTACTTTCTAAAAGTCGCAACGAGGGAAACATTCCTTTAGGAGACTTCAAGATCTGTCGAATCAATGTCAAAGATAGCATGCACATTTTCTTGTAGTTTACAAAATTATGTAAATTATGTTCTTATGGTCTTTCTTTTATCATCCAGGTGTGTTGGAAGAAATGTTTGAAAAAGCACAAGGATTGCAATGCATTACATATTGATTATTCGTTCGATCGAATGCGGATGAATTAGGGTTTAAAATTTTTACGAGAGCTGCAACATGTTGACGTTACTGTAAAAAAGATTTCACAGTGTACAGTGTTACGAGATTACGTAAAAAAAGTTCAGATGTATGCATCAACGTGGATAAACATTTTGCATAAGTCCCTGTATCCTTACTCCACTTTGAAGTCTCAAGCTTCTCAGCTTACAAGAGAACTTCGATAACCCGAAACTTCCGATTTCTTGGAAGTTCTCAACACAAGTGACCCCGATACAAGTATCCCGCAAATTCTTTCTTTTTCTTTTGGAAAAGAGACTCTCGGCCTATTTAGGCTGACAAATCCTTGGAAAAAGTTGATTCGTGTTTTCTCTTTTGCTTGAACATGAAGGTAAAAAGATTTAATTACATCGAACAAGATGAATATCTCGAATAATTCATTTTTGAATAGTAACAAGAATTAATTAATTAAATGATAAAGATCCACAGACTGTTGCTCATAAAGAGCAGAAATTTGTGTTTTGGTCTGTTATAAAATTGATAAAAATATTGATTCGAGTTCAATTTTTCAGCAGAATTGTTAGCACGAGAAGCTAAGATTATAAAAAATCCTTGGTCTTGCAAATTAAAACTTTGAGCCTAGTCATAGTATAAAAAGCCTAGTATCCTGTTCCTGATGACCAGAAATCCGTCTGAATCGGTTGCGGAAATTAGTAAAGAAGTCCCGTCGATTACGGCAAAACATCGAACCTGATTATCACGCGAGTAAATTATGATGATGCACCGATGCACCGGCGCGGCGATTTGCAGAGTGGAATACCGTTCCCCTCCCCTTGCCCTCCCCCGCGGTGCAGCAGGATGCATCCTCGCAGCAGCGCAGCGCTGGGACGGATCAAACTTTGTCCCGTTTTATTCCCGGTACAAGAGGATTAAGTGTCCCTCTTGATCCCGTTTGAAGCCCGGTCGTCAACCACGTCCCATTTCCTCCGGAAGGATTAGGCTCGAAAAATCGAGGACTCGATCAGCCTTCGCAGGAGGTTCGATTACGAAACAAACGCGGACTCTGCAGGCAACCGTTCTGCCCGAATCCGTGATTTTCTAATCTTCGATTCCCGGTGCCCCTCCGTGAAAGCAATCGGTGTATTTGATGACTCTCGTGACGCGGGAGTAGGCGAATTTATACGGGGGATCGTATTATACGGACAACTGCGAATTCGATTCGGCACTGATCATCCCCGTCGGAAATACAACTACGGAAGAAACTCGATTTTTAGGCGATCTTTCTTTTCCGGTGATGCAACGTCTCCCGACAAAGTATTTTTTCTTTTTATTTAATGCAATTAGAACCTCAAAGTAGAGATTATTTTGCCGTACATCATTTTTCTATACATTATACATTATTATAAACTGTACAATTTTCTCAGATATTTAACTCACAGGCGTTCGGAAACGAGTAGGTTATTTTACATATTTCAACCGTAGGTCTCGATAGGAGAGCATTATTTCTATATTGATCTTATAAGCTATGTTTGCTGATGAGAATATAAGATCTAAATTGGACTTAATATCATTATGAAATTGAACGTAGGTAATAGTTTTTGAATTGTGAAGAAATAAATCAGATTTATTATAACTATTAAAAAGTCTTTCGCCGTTAGCATCATTATTTTTGTAATTCCAACTTATGTGGTGCGCGTTAAAGTCTCCCGACAAAGTGATCCTTGATGTGGGAAATACAATTTGCTATAATTAGACTGCGGATTTTCGAAAATAAACATTCTCTGCATCGCACGGTGATGCGTGCAATTTTATAACGACCTCTGTAGATATTTTATAAAGAACACGGTACCAAAGCATCGACAAAGCGGTGAAAAATAAACTCGCCAAGTTATTGCAAAATTGCTGAACCGTCGAAATCAAATCAAGTATAATACTTTTATTTTTTAACTCCTTTTTACATGAAAATACAATACCTGGACAGAACGCGTGGTCGGAATAATTATTTAAATGACTCCATACGATTTTTTATACAATACTGAACGTGTATCATATTCTTTCATAAAAACAGCGTACTAATACTTTGATACACAGGGGTGTGTAACTTTTACATCCCCTCATTTACATCACAGTGGCCACGCGGCAGTTGATTACACTGTTCAACGCCAATTTTACGTCTCGATAACCAATATTCATTCTTCTCCATCATTCCAAACACTTTTACTTCCACGTCGGCCACACACAACCACGATTTGTTTTCATTAAACTTGAAAATTAATTTTTATTACCGTCAACGAAACTTTGTTACGATCCACCAGTTGCAAATTGTGGCAATAAAGCACCAGGATAATTAAGTTACCACCCTAAAAAGAAAACAAAAATTCTTAAACTTGAAGTTTCGACTTCCCTTCGAAACCAAATTCATCGAAAATTGACGGAGAATAACGATTTTAACACTTTGACGAAAAGTAGGTTATTTAATGAAATAAAAAGTGAAAAAAATTGAATGTATGGTATTAGGTGATTGTCCAACTTTCATGCATTTTACAGTTCCTAATCAAATTTGGTGCGATGAATACATTAACGTAAAAATTTATTTTAAAACCTGGATAAATAATTCCGTCACCTAGATGAGGGTGACATGGCATTGAACGTGTTAAAGCGTGCGCAGCGCCAAAATCATTAATCTATCGCCTACCGGTTACCGCTCTCGAAAAACAAATAAAAATTGATCAATCCGCGAAAAACTCTAGCACGAGCCCGATACGGCGCCAAGTGCCAAACGAAAAACGTTTTTCGGAAAAGCCTCTCCCTATTCGCCCGGCCCGCTATAAAATAAAATGTCCATAAAATTGGAATCCACCGTTCGGTCAACAAGCGGAAGTTGTCGTCATTGTTCGGTAAACAGCTCCCTTCCCCGTGGCTCGTTATCGTATATAATCACCGTTGTTGACGCGGTCTGCGACTGGACATCCCTCAAAGCTGCATCTGTTCTCTCTATTTCTCTCTCTCTCTCTCTATCTCTGGGCGAGGATTTTCGCGCGTCGGATAGCAAAATACGAGTCCTTGAACTTCTGGTCCGCAGTTAAGAACTCGCTACCGGGAAGTTAATTATGCGAATTTACGCGAGACCGTGAAGTTTCTCGGTCGAACAGTCGGACAAGAGAAATCAAGAAAAGCGGCGGAGGGATGAAAAGAGGGGCGGGAGGGTCGATGCCCGTGGAAAAGGGACGGAGAAAAGGGTAAAGGGGGTTCGGGGGTGGGTAGACGTTTAAGAAGTGGCTCGTGTAGCCCGGCACGAGCTAGGTAAACGGATCGACGATCGTCGGAAAAAGTTTTTCCGAGTTTGGTGGCTCGTGGCCTCGCACGATCGCTGTGTCTGTAATTTCCTTGCGGCAGGAAGTGCAGTCAACAGGTGATTCCTAAGGAGGCGACAGGTATTTAAAGTGGCAACGGGGTCATCTCTGTTTGTGACGTCGGCGACGCGCCGCGGGAACGATCCGAAGAAAGGGATTTTTTATCTCCGTTCGTCCCTTTGTTGTTTTTTTTTTTTTTTTTTTTTTTACTCCACGCTTTTTCCATCCGTCTTTCGACGTATTGATTCCGCGTGACGTTAATGGCCGATCGTTCTTGTCGTAATAAATGTTTCGCGGAGATTGTCAAACGCTTACCTGGTCGCCCGAGCCGTTACCTTAGAAGCGATTTTACAACCTGAAAGCAGTACCGGACGTCGGTTATGCGAATTAACACCTCGCATTACGATTTATGTTTTACCGGTTCATAATTGCCCAGAAGAAGAAAATTTATATCTATTGTGTGCCTGTACGTTCGCCAATGACAAAAACAAAAGAAAATTTGATTTCGGTTTGAAGAAAATTAATTACATACTTATTAGACTCTGTTCTGAATCTTCCGGTAGCGGCCAGACGATTTCGAACAGTTCGTAAAATTCATGTATTTTGCATTATATATGTAGGGTGTTCGAAAGTACTGTATGAATTTTTTCAGATTTTTTATTACCCACTAAACACTGCATTCGTCATAAAAGAACCACAGCTTGAGATAGCTTTACAGCTTGAGATTTTATTATGAGATCTATCATAGGTGTTTGTGCAAAAGTTTTCTGAAGTGCCCGCAAGGCGTAGAACTTTTTATTCAATTCTATTGAGTCGAAAATAAACAGTGTTCGTGTTAAACAAACGCAGAACATCCGTAGTTTCTTTATTACACTACAGACGTTAATCAATTTAGTTTCTTCCCTCGGTTTTTATTCTACAGTCTCAACGTACAGGATTGAAGTCTCCTGCAGCGGAATTATAACAGCAATGTGTAATTTAACTGTCTTTTTTTTTGTCGGGCTCAGTATTTACGTACACTCTTTGTGCGGTGATAAATAAAAAATACATATTTTTCTTTCCGTAATTTCTTGTGTATCCAACGTGCATTATAAAAACTGATTGTACTTGATGTTTACGTGTCTGCTTTGTACGAAATTGCATTATTGTTGTTACGAATCTTTGCTGGTTTTTGCGTTAACGAAGTGCAAAATCTAAAGCACCTGTGTTGTGTCAATAGTTTTTAGCGCTATGTTCGGGAATAACGTTTTGCCAGGTGTTTCGTTTCCAGGTGGACTTGTAGATACTGTGTACACTTCAAGGAAAGACCATACTGAATGTACAGCTACGAAAATCGATACGGCGTTATTAACTTGAAATTTTGTTGCACACGTTTAATTATGATATTCGTATGATATTGCAAATGCTGAGACGTGGAGGACCTGGAATAATTTGATAAAAAAAAAACATTGCCAGCACGAAAACATCGATCTTAAATATTTTACTCTTGAACGATGATCATTATTACATTTGGCTTCTATTTCTTTGAATTATTGTTGTTCTATTTCTTTGAAAATTGCTGTTTTATTTCAAGTTAAGCGACACGGTACAGACAAAAATGTGTTCTCAAATATACAATGCAAATTCGGCAACCCAGTTTGTGCCGCGTATGCAAAATATTCTTCGATAATATTAAAATATTTTTGCAACATCTTTCGATGTTCGTTATTCTCTTGAGCAAAATAATAAAGATAGCATGTCAGAGGTAATCACTTGTAATTGTAATAGACTATTCAATGACAGTGAGGATATGTTGTGATTGAACAGAAACAGACTAATTATAATTGCACACGACACAATGGAGGTGATCAAAATAGAAGGCAACGAAGGAACGACGAAGATCAAGAAGCGACGAGCTGCAATCCTGAAATTCGCACACGAGTGCAACCCTGTATCATCCGTCCGCACAAGAGTGCAACCCCAACTTTCGCACACAAGTGCGCTTAATCGTTGTCTTTTGGATAACAAACCTAAAAGGAAGTTCCATCAAAGTCGATGGAACTTCTTGATTAACGATTGAAATCCCTACCGAAGAAAAGCTGTTAATCATTGTTAATCATAATTTCAGAACCACAAACCGTCGCGAATTGAGAAATAAATTCACGAGTACCAACGAACCGAGAAACAAAATAATTACCGGACTGCGAGTATTTATGGAAAATGTCCTGCAAATACCTTCTTTAACACTTTGATCGCCAAAACAGAAAGCTCAAAAATTCCATGAAATCAAAGTAAGTCATTTAATGAAATAGAAATTGAAAAAAATTAAATGCATGATATCGTGTAGTTCTCCAACTTTCTTGCATTTTACAGGTCCTAATCAAATCTGGTACAACGAATATATTAACGTAAAAATTCATTTTAAAACCTGGACAAATAATTCCGTCGGAAGCAAACGGTAGCTACATTAAAAAAAATTTTTAATCCTTCGAGTGTTTTAAATTTCATCTGCTCGTTTTCGTTGCGAACACAATCCGCGGTCTAATAATCGCACACGAAACCTAGAAAACGCGGATCAATCTCGCGAGCTGTTTGCGGACAGAAGACGTCAATTGGCGTCACCCATCGACAATTTCCTAATTTCCGGTAGACAACGGAAGCTCCGAAAGATCGAACAGGAAAAATTGGGCGAACGAATTTACTCGTGTTACCAGGGGTTAGGTTTAGGGTTAGGGTCACAATGTGGATCATTTTAGTCCCGGATCTGTGCGTCACGAAGAGAAGAAGAGGTTCGGTCCTCGTCAGATTCGAACTGGGCGCTGCTCGGGCCGTGGCCAATCGTTCGCTAGCGCCACTCGGTATCGTCCAATGGGGGCGGCTCTGCGCCGGAAGTGCGCGTCTCCTCGCCATTGCTGCACAGGCGGGGCATCCCTCGAAAACGTGGGATCGATTCCCGCGCAAAAACCCGACCAATCGTGGCCCGGTCGCTCTCGAAACTATACGGACCAACAATCGGGACTCTATTTTCGCTCCCGTTCCTGACCGTCTGGTTGGCCGGGGCCGAAACGTCGACGTGCGTTCGGGCGTCGCGCCGAAAACGCGCGTCGACGGCATTCACATTAATTAGGCGAACCATCGATGCGCTCTCCTCTCTTCGGGAACCACCGCGAACGTTACCTTCGCGTCCTTTCCAAGGCTTCTTGCCGTTCCGACGCGACGCTTTGCTGTTGCTATGCCGCTCTCCCGGTCATTCGATCGTTATCCCCGATTCATTCTCCCTTTGCGCATCGGAACGCTCCGTGGATTCGTTACGTCGATTTAACGGTACCATTATGTCGACGGCGAAGCCGACGACGGGACGAGAAACACTACGGGGTTCAGAGTATTTAGATGAGTATTTAGGGCGGCGCTGATAGAAACCGGTGCCTGACAGTTAGACCCTCTTATTGGCACATGTCCCGGCTGTTTCGAGCAATCCCTGATCCGCGAAACGCGATACTTCGTTATAGTTGCCCGCAAATTCTATGCTAGGCGCATACTAAATCAATTGCCGGAATTGTTAACTCGCCTGGACGTTCGATGTCTATCTGGCTTGTGGCAATTATCTTGATCTCTTTAGGTTCGCCTGTGCATTTCAATTTTTTGTCGGCAACTGGTGTTTAGAGCATATCTTTATGTGCTGGTTATGGTTGAAGCATTTTATTACAGTGTTAGGAATACGATAAACCATTTCATGCAAGGTTTTGCAAAACTGTTTCTATAAATTGCTGTCTGTATCCTCTTTATCGCAAAACACGGTTATTTACATTAAAGTCGATAGCATGTTGTATACACACTTATTATAAATTATATATATATATAATTAGTAGATTGCGGATTTTTATGCGAAACAGAAACTGTCTGCATCAATTACAAGCAACAGGGGCAACATACACATTTATTTCTTTCCTTAATAATTTTATAGAATTGGAAACGGTACAACGGTATTTTTATATAGTCCTTAAACGACTCTCCCATTTGCCATTTGATGTACATTAACACTTTAATTATGCGAAATTATGCGAAATTGTTTTTATAAATTCCTGTCTAGAATTACAAGCATTTGCAGCGTCGGATGATCAATGTATCCATCATGTATATTTAACTCCAACCAATTTAACCTTTTCCTAAGCCATTAAAATTTATAAATCTTTATCTTTGAGGGTATAAATTGTTACGACAGTGTCGAAAGAATGCTTCGATCGCATTTTCAGAGAAATCATTGGGGGAGTATACTAAACTAGCTTGCGAGGACGAACATTGTGAGCAGTTTTGTGGCGTGTCCTTGAGAGCCTGCGGCAAGGTTGCTCGCACATTTGGAATAGATCTTGGTCCCCGCCCAGCGTTTGCATCAGACGGTAATTGACCAGGTTGCATATTGATCATCATAAGTCGTCAGGTCTTCCTGTGTCCACGCAGCCAAGTACGCCTCGTTAACTTTAATCAGTGATTAATGGGTGTGCAACGCTTTCGGCTGGCCCCTCGACGTACCCTGCATTGATCATCGACGAGTTAGCCTCGCGGAACACTTATCACGTTGTCGATGAACGATTTTCATGTTGCGTTGATCCTGCGACCGAGGGCGATACCGCGAATCTTCTCACGGGGGACCAACCTGTACGCCTCTTCGTCTTTGCGGCCATTTTTGCCGTATCTTCACGAAGCACAAGCCTCTGGAAACGTGTCCTCGAAGGGATTGAGAATTGAGAAAAACGACGCACAGTTTCGAAGAACGAGAAACCGATCGAAGCGAACGATCGGGAAACGGCCCAGCGTTGTTTATGCGATTACGATTTTTCGGCATGGCGGAGTTACGTCCAGTGGCACTGCTGATAGAACAGGTGTCCGATCGAGCACCGTCTCTGTAACAATCTACTATCCAAGCAATATGGAGGCGCCGATATCCAATAACCGAGCGGAGGAGAGCACGAGGCGGACAGGCTGCAAGAAGGAACTGAGGTGTTCGTTACGTCATAGGGATCCGGCGCGACTTCTAATTAACTGTTCCGCTGCTCTAGCAGTCTCATCTTTTTAGGCCTCCCCTCGGATCTTTTTTTTTTTTTTTATTGGAAATCTCATATGAGATTTATATAACAAAAATATTGGTTACAGTATAAAAATCGAAAATCCTTAGGCACGTAGGTTACAACTATTTAAAAAGGCTATCATATATACGCAAGCGATGATGTTAGGTTCAACTATTAAGCAACCTACGTCCAATGGCAATTGACCTCGGATCTTTACCCAGAGAAATCGGCAGATCGTGAATTTCTTGATTAACACGATGATGTCCAAGTGTTAAAATGAATTTTTACATTGATACATTCATTGCACCAAATTCGATTAGAATCCGTAAAATTCAAGAAAGCTGGAGGACTACTCGGTATCATACATTTAATTTTTTCCAATTTTGATTTCATCGAATTTTTAAGGTTTCTAGTTTGGCAGTCAAAGTGTTAAATACTTACAGCTAAGTGCAACCAACGTTGCATTTGTTATTGTAATTTGCAGGAGATTTAGGCGTTTCGATATCTCCCTGCAGCTATCCTCAAATTCTAGGAAGTATAATAGCTATTGAAAATAACGCGTCTATATTTTAATAATATAGTTTATTTTCCGCTTTACAAAAAAGGTGTTAAATATAGTAGCAAAAGGAACACGTCGTGTCGGTTGCCTGGTCAGAGTTTAAACTGAACATCGGTGGCACCGCAAACTGAACATCGGTGGCATCGCAAAAACAAAACTGTAACGAAGAGAGCACAGCCGATTAATCAAATCGGTGGGCGCCTTCTCATTGGCTATTGTCATGGCATAGAGTATGAAAAGTTCATATTCCAACAATAGCAATTGATAATCTGACCTTAGAGGGTTAAGTGTCCCCGAAGGGTTAAAACGATAAAAAGAATTTGGGAACATCGATATATAATTTTGAACCTTTTGAAATGATTAAGGGAAGAAGTATTTTTACATTTGTCTTCGGTATCTTGCAATCGTAGAGATCTCTATTGATCATTGTTACGCGAACGTGATATTAATAGATATTTTGAGCACCGTGTCTTGAAGCGTTTCGCGGGGCAGCCGCTTTAGTGGTTGGTATAATGCAGAAAGCAACTGTTATTCACTTTTAGCGGTTATTCGACATTAGCGCACGGTAAACAAAATGGCCGACCCCCTTTTCGGACCCCCCTCGCCCGGTCGCGATCGATGAAAATGGTTGCCTAGCTGCGGCCAGAATTTTGCTGCGCGATATTCCGCCCAATATTTCGACCTGTATTCTCTCTCTTTCCTCCCCGTCGCTCCCCTACCCCCTCTCACTTTTTCTATTTTCGTCAACGATGATTTAATTACAACGACACCGCGCCGCCGCGCCCGCCGTCTTCCTCCTGTGCTCGAAACTGTCCTTAAGGGGGTCTTCCGGTCTAGAAAAACAATCGATTTTCAGTATTTTCTTCGAGCACATTTAAAAATATCTGCCTGCTCAAGAAATTGCTTAAATTCGTAAGAACAACGAAATCTTATCTTCTAACATGGGTAATAGGTTATCTCAAGATTCATTTGTACGGTCAACCGCATATTTTGAGAGAATCTTTAAAAAAAAGTCGCTATCGTACGAACTAAAAACTTTAACATACGTATATTCTTATTTCTTTGTTATACCAAATGTGAAGGAAAAGCCTAGAAAATCAATACTCGAGATTCAAAATTCCATCATTTCGTTGAATAATGAGATATTTTATTTCTTTTGGTTCGGGCCATGTTCATACTAATTAAAATTCTACTTCATTCTTCTTTTTTTTTGTTTCAGACCAATAGAACGGCCGGGATCGTGTCAGCCAATTTCATCGCTTTTCATATGCCCCTCTTCGAAGTTACATAACTCCGACAATGGTGAGTATTTCGACTTCAAAAAATTCTGTTGTATAATCCAAATGATAGAAAATATGTATGCAAAACTTCGATACGAAACAGTCGACCGGTTTCTTTATAAAAATTTCCGAAGCCTACCAAATCTCTAGACAAAACCTCTTTATAAGTGACCTTTCATGCTTTAACTCGAGCATCGTTTAAAACTCCAGGGCTAGCAATTAACGTTGTACACGCGTTGATGCTCATTTTTGCGTGACCTTCTAGACGAGAAAACTCCCTAAAATGATTCATTGATTTCCCCACCTGTCTCTGCGATAGAATCTTTTCTTCTCGATGTTGTCCCAATTCTTGTAATAGCAAATACATTTTTCGCTGCGTCGGCCGTTGCGCATAGTTACACCCCTGTCGAATTTCCCGGAAAGAAGCGACCCCGTAGAATATGTTTCATGCGTGCTCGAAAACACTTCGATCTTTGTTTTTCGCCGGTCGAGCAGGTTTTATTCTTTGCGCGGCTAGCGATCGATCGAGTCTCGGGGAAAGCGGTACTTGTTGTTCGGAATCGCTGTTAGTGTTTGCCGGACGCGTTCGCGATTTACGGAATGATTAATTTCATTTACCGATGCGGTCCCCGATTGGAAAAATTGCTCCGAACTTGCTCTAACGCTGGGAACACTCCTACGGCATTTCTGGCGCCATTTTATTCCAAATATTAGAAATTTTGCTCCATCCTTCTCGAAGAGAATTATTCTTATTTGTTGCCTGTCGGCTTGGAATAACTTCCAGTCACAGCTGTCCACATTACATAATCTATCATTCTTTGTTTCTATAATTGTCTGTTGGCTTAGAATAACTTCCAGTCACAGTTATCCACATTACACAATCTGTCATTCTTTGTTTCTATAATTGTATTACTTCTCAGCGTTAAATGACACACTTGATCATTCTAATTAATGCTAAATGGGTTACTAATTCGACGCGATGCCCTGAAAATTCATTTTTTCGGGCGGGATTTACTTCTGGAATCGATAGAGAAAATAAAAATATTTGTCTGAAGACACCAGAACGATGTACAGAAAACGCGTTGCTTTTCAAAAATCGAAGAAAGAACGTGCGAAATCGTTAAAAAGGTTCGATGAACCAGAGGATTATTCTTTCAACTGTCCAGTGTTTCGAGTTAGTTTGCCTGCAGATTTTCAATTAATTCAGGGCAAAATTGTGAACTGCTTCCGTTAAACAAGCAAGATGCGATAAAAAATTCAAAAATACAAATGTCTGTACTGTTCGCGAATATCGAAACGGAGGAACAGGATGCTTTCGAAGAGAGAAAGAAAGAACGTGTCAAATTGTCACAAAGGATGGATGAGGGTTGAAAGGTTCTCGGCGCGGAGGACGTTCGGATATTAAAAAAGGAAGAACGCATCGCGGAAGATCGAGATAAAAAGCTGAGCATACGTCTCCGCTGAAAAGCAGAATACCACGGGAAACACGACCGATGATCCCCCCTCCCACTGTTAAAATCGCGGGGAACGTCCTCGCAAAACGCATGCGAGCGCAGTAAATAGTTTACCAGTAAATGCGAATCTGGAGCGATTGATATTGACAGTGATGATAGCAGGCTAGCATGGCGGCTTTACGGTGTTATTCTTTGAAAGAGCCGTGGGTCCCGTGTAACGAGCCCGGGGCGGGCCTCGTTCAAAGTGAGTAGAATTACGCAGGATCGAAACCCCGCGGACAGAGAGACGGGCACAGAGAGATAGAGAGAGGGAGAGAGGGGGAAAGAGACTGAAAGAGAGAAAGAGGAAGGGAGATGAAATGAGAGAGAGAGAGCGAGAGATAGAGGGAGAGGGAGTCATTAATCGTGGATTGAAATATATCGCGAATCGTCTCTAAATCGAATGGAAATATTAATCTGTGCGGCGGCATCGGCCGCGCGTAATTATTCCTGCGGTCGAATTCAACTTCGTAATAATGTTCCAATTTCGGCGTGGACGTTCGGACGTTGGATGTTCGAAGTTTCGGGGACGCGCACCGTGCGAGAGAACCCGCGGTGTCCCCTTTCGCGCATGCACAACGCTATACTATAGGCTATCCACGGCTCGCTATCCGCTATCCGTCCGACTGTCCCACGGCTGACCACTGCCGGTGAAGAACTACTTCGGGTTTTACCCTGTCTGGAGCACGTTTCGCGTCCCACGGCCCGGCTCAGCCTGCTGACGGTCACCGACGCCGGCCACCGTTCGCTTGCTCACCGACGAAAAAGTTATGTCCCCCGTGTAACCGCCAACCCACAAATTTATTCCCGACGAAACAAGCCGACGCGACGCGACGCGACGCGCGCGCCGAACCCGAACCCGCGAGAACTATCCCGTAAACTGTAATAATTCAATCCGACCGGCCCGCCTCGGACCGTTAATAAACAAATGCGATCGATCGATCGTTATTAACTTCGGCCCGCGATATGCCAGTCCCGCGATTTCCCGGGGTGGCGGTGGGGGACGGACGGAAACTACCCCTCCCCCGCCCCCCGTATTATTTCGTCCCGATTTCGAAATCCGCGCGACTCCCGAACGTCTCGACCTTTTCCGTGTTTGTAGATCGATTTCGGAAAAACGGTCCTACTGTAATTTTGTTTTTCAATTAGAGTTTTCAAAATAGGCTTGGACGAGAACTGTCTCTGTTCATCTAGTTTAATGCACAATTAAAAAAAAAAACGTGGATTAAATAGAACCCCTACGGACGTATACCTGGTACCATAAACGGGAACGCTCTGTGGGACTTTTGGAGTTGATGAGGCTTTGCAGACGTAGCTTCGGGAAAATGGCTGCCAGGTCACTCTAGCTACCTATCACATTTTTTTTTTTAGGATATACTACTTAAATATATAATCGGAAATTGACTTTTTAACGGGCTCGTGTCACTTTCAAGTCACATGCTAATATACGGACATTTTACCAAATAATTTCAGTTTTTTCACAAGATGTACGTACACGTCTTAATTACATAATGTCTCCGAGATAACCAATAACAATATTGATAACGGTTAGCAGCACCATCAACTTGAAATATCAATGTAAATGCCTTGCAAATTGTCTACGAATAGCAACCAACGAAAGAAAATTCGGCCCATAGAGGGTTAAGATTTTTCACACATATTTTTATTTTTTAGAAAATTTGCAGGTAGGCCCGAAGAAAAATAGCTGTCGCCACATCTAGCGACACTCTTCGTCCAGCTTAAGGTGCATAACACCATTTTGCAGGGCATATTGATCACAGGTCACACGATAAGGTGTACAAAACCGATTTTCCAAGATCCCTTGCACGAGTCTTTATTTTCTAGAAAATGTGGAGGAATGTCTGAGGAACAACAGCTGTCAAATTTCGTTGAAATCGGACAGTTGGACCGGTTCCCTCGGTAGGTTGCAGGGTGTAGGGCGCAGGGTGTTGGAGCAGGCTGGGGCGTGTGTAGAAGAGTTTAATTGCCGGGCTATCTTTGGTGAGGCCGGCCCGAAGATCCGCCGGCACGGGGTATTGTAAGCGGCGGGCTTCGCGGAGCGCTGTTCAAACTAAAGATACCGAGTTGCTATTTGAGTAAATTTCCGGGTCAACTTCATCTCGGATTGTTTTCCATCTCGGGGGCGGATATATTTCAGGCTTGTATAATTCGGTACGTGTGCTCGGTACCGTGCAGACCCAGCCGAGACCTAACCCCAGGTCTGATTGCGGGGCCCGCGGAGAGATCTTCTTGATCTCTGGTCGCGCGGAGAGTGCGAAGAGGATCCTCCCGGCGCGGTCTCTCGCGGTTGTTTGTTTGTTTACGATTCAAGAAGCATAATGAACCCCCGGCCCCGTCTCCCATCGCCTATCTCCCCGTGGTTCTTCAAGCGTTCTTTCTCTCTCCGGCTTTCCTCTCGCAGCGTCTCTTATCTCCTTTTATTTTTCGAAAGCACCGAGTAAGTGACTAGGAAGAATGAGTACCGGGGACGGCGAGCGGGGGATCGTAGACGGCTAGAAAGAGCGAGGAGGCGAGACCAGGCGAAGAGAGAGAGAGAGAGAGAGAGAGAGAGAGAGAACTCCACTTCATCGACCGTGGGGCTCGAAGAGAGCGAAGGGGGTAGCCGAACACACCGGTTCTCGGCGTGTGTTTCCGTCTGTCTCTGCGCGTGTACGTGTGTGTGAGTGTGCGAGATGCCTCGGGTTTGGAGAGGGTAGCCTAGGGTGGAGGCTACAGCAGGACGCCATCTTCCTTGAAAATCGATCCTTCGACCCGACGACGAGCAAAACCGAGCTCTCCTTCTCGAGGAACGCCTTTCGTCGTCGGGTCGCCCTTTTCTCCGACCCGGTTTTCCCGGCGTTACCGGGTCGTTTGCATTTAAATTTTCATCAATGATCCCCGACTGGAGATTATGAAAAAGGCGGCGGGAGGGGTGTCGCGGAATACGAAGGTCTCCAGGCTCGGTCGAAGAGGAAGGGGTACGAAGAAGCCGGCTGGTTCGCAAGAAAACCGGTGAAAATATAGGAAACACACCACCGGGGTTTTCGTCCAAGAGAAAGATACGGGGGCGGACGGTTCGGAAGAGTCGTGGAAGTGGAAGAGACGAAGAAGGCGGTGGTATCGTAGTGGTGTATCGTTGGAAGGTAGAGGCAGCGTGTCGGTAGCAGCGCCGCTGGTGCAACGTCCACCGGGCTTGGGCGCCAGTTTCTATCTGACAGGGTATTTTTGTGGGAGCCTGACTACCCCCGTTTTCCAGGACACCCTCTCTCTCCCCCCCTGCTCCCCGGTCGCGCCACACCAACCCCCTCCGGCCCTCTCTACACCCGTCGCATCCCTCTATCTCCTCTCCGCTCTCTGGCTGGCTGGCTGCCGCCCCCGTGCCTCCCCTCGCGACTTGTTATCCTGCTGGTTTCCACGTGACGTCAGCGAGCCGAGCGGACCAATCGGAGCCGGGTCTGAATTATGGAGCGAGACGGAGGGTATCGTGGACGAGGTGGGACGAGGACAAAGAGGACGCGAGAGAGAAAGAGAGATCGTGGGTGGCGAAGGGAGAGAGAGAGAGAGAGAGAGAGCCCGGTGAGAGAGACTGATGCAGGCCGGATTACGCTAGCCTGGACTCTGGGCAACGTGCAACCCCCGACGCCGACGTCGCCGTCGACGACGACGACGACGACGACGATGTAGACGACGACGAGGACGTAGACGACGTAGACGATCGTAGACCCGCAAGACTTTTACTCCGGGTTATTTTGTTCCGTTGAACAGAATTACGAATGTTGTTTTCTTCCTTCTCTCGATGTCTATGGTGGGGTGTCTATGTGCTTCGGGAAAATAGATCCTGATCGATAGACCGGGGCAACAGGATGTAGGCTGCTGGCCCCGAGATACGCGCTCGGTACTCTGGTCTGATGTTAGGGCTAGAATGGACTCGGAGC
This sequence comes from Seladonia tumulorum, assembly GCA_913789895.3. NCBI lineage: Eukaryota > Metazoa > Arthropoda > Insecta > Hymenoptera > Halictidae > Seladonia > Seladonia tumulorum. The sequence goes on from OU565275.1 coordinate 4,314,876, forward strand.
AACCCCCGATGCTGAAGTAGACGATGACGACGACGAAGACGACCACTATATAGACGACGTGGTAGACTTTTCCCTCGTTTTGTTTCGTACGCTCAAGCATAATTATGCTGCTTTTAATTCTGCTTAAACCTCTCGTAACGTCAGACTCGTGATAAAGATTTCGAACATCTTCATAATTTTTGCTTCCAACCTTCATTTATTTCTATAATTAAATAGCGTTGCATTCGGACCGTCTGAACCCATTACGTACACGGATTGCGCTAAGGAGTGACATAACCGAAGCTAAATACATTCTAAGCAATCCCCAAATGGGGATATTTGTTCAATCAATCATAATAATTTATCCCTCGCCACGTGAATCGTCTTAATTACAAAAATACTAACTGTTTAGAGCAAAATTGAAGAGTGCACGCACAAGGCGTTGGGAAGGTAGATTTCTCGGCTATCGAAGGTTCGGATAATCGAGGTCGTACTTGGGGAAAATAGATCGGAGATCTATAGACGTGGGGGGGGGGGGGGACCAGGATGTAGCCCGTCGAGCAGAGATACGCGTTCGGTTTTCTATTCCGATATTAAAACCGGCACAGGGAGAGACACGTGTCGTGACGACACGCGGGATGTGCTACAATCACCTTTCACCGTGTGTCCGCTTTCACCGGGAAAGAAGGGAGAGGCGGAAAAAAGAGAGGGATACGCCTGGTACGTACCTGGTTACGTACCTGTGCACACACGATGGTCCGCACACACCGTGCAGCTTCGAAAGTCGGTTCGCGAAAGGCGCCGCGCCGCGCGATGCCGAGCGGAGCGGAGCGGAGCGCAGCGTGTGCACGCCGCGAGAAACGAGCCTGGTCATTCTTTCTTTTTTTTTTCTCTCCCTCGCGTTCGTTTCTCGTTGCCGTGTGTGCACCCTGCGCCCGAGCCGCTCGATCCTTCCTTCCTCCGCTTCGATTCGCGTGGGAGAACCAGGCGTTTCTTTGCCGCTTTAATACGCGGCCACCGGGCACACCGGAGACGACTCTCTCTTTCGAGGCGCTCGAAATTGCCCTAAGTCTTTTCTGCGTTCTGCGACTGGTTCGTTCCTCGATTAGAAAAGGACTTTGATTTTGATATGTATTGTTTGAATTGGCAGGTTTCGAGCCGAGCTCCAGAGTGCTCCCAAAATTCATGGCAGAGATCCGGTCCTTGTCTTCTGCTATTCTGGCTTTCTTCAATCTGGAAAAAACTTTACAGGAGCTTCAATTTTCAAGGACGAATATCGGTACCTAAGTTGCTTAGGATTCGACCTAGCAATGGTCCCAAAATTCATGGCTGAGATCCGGTCCTTGTCTTCTGCTATTCTGGCTTTCTTCAATCTGGAAAAAACTTTACAGGAACTTCAATTTTCAAGGACGAATACCGGTACCTAAGTTGCTTAGGATTCGACCTAGCAACGGTTCCAGAATTGGCAGGTCTTCTGCTATTCTGGCTTTCTTTAACCTAGGAAGAACTTTACAGGAACTTAAATTTTCAAGGACGAATACCGGTGCCTAAGTTGCTTAGGATTCGACCTAGCAACGGTTCCAGAATTGCTAAAGACTATTTACAGAACATTTGCCAGGATTCCTACTGGAAAGAATGCTGTTTAATCTGGCAACCGGTAGCTAGAACGTCTAGCACTTAATCCCCTCAGTTGTCAAATTAATCATCAGAAGCCACAGACTTAGCCATAATCCTGACGTACCCAGATATCGTCCTACCGAATCACTCCTCTGGAGAACATGATCACGAATTTTCTTCCCCTCTTCGCGGCGGTCTCCTGTAGAAACGGAACGAAACGTCGAATAAATTTCGGTCTGGTCGAACGCCTAATTCGAGTGGCTTTAATCACGTGACTGGTGGCGGCGTGTTCGGAAGGAAGCCCACGCGGTGTGCAAAGGTGTCGGTCCTCCCCCCCACTCTCTCGCCGGCGTCACGTCACACGTACGGTTTTCCAGTTTTTGGCGAGCAGTTGTCCTCGACAGAGAAGGAGAAAAAACGCGGAGGAGATTCGAAGGAGCGAGCGTATACAGATAGAAATTTCAGGATGAGAGAGGAGTGTCGGGAAAGAGTAAAGGGGGACTCGTTCGGAGGAGAAAGAGAGACAGAGAGAGAGAGAGAGAAAGAGAGAGAGAGAGATAGAGAGGATAGAACGGTTGCAAGCCGTAACCCGGTCAGAGCGAGAGAGAGGTTTGCGCTCGGAGGAGGACGAACAGCCACCAGAGAACCATGACCGTGTCTCTGTCCGTGTGTACATGTTTTCATATAGCGAACTATGCTGGTGCTGGTAGGGAAACTTCACCGCGCTTCCATATACGTTTCTGCGAAGCTTTATCGCGCCCGCGCGTTCTCCGCGTCGGTACAGGCTCGCCTGTTCCTCGGTGTTGGTTCATTCTCGCTTCGGTGTGCCAGCAAAAACCCGTCGGTGCAGGCGGTTAGGTGTGTTGGCGCTCGATATATACGCTCGGATGGGATTTCACAGTGTAGCCGGCGAGGCTACGCGGCACACACACACACACACACACACACAGGCTCGCCGACTGAGAACACGAGGCTGCACACGCCCGAGAGAGAACCGTCCGTGTGTCCGCGCGGGCGGCGAGCGAGCACGAGCGAGTACGAGCGAGCGCGAGAGGGTTAGAATTCGACGGGGGGTGGGATTCGCGTTGGTTCTACCTCTGTACAGGGGGACGGCCGTAGAACCGAAGTGGAACGAGGGGAACCAAGCGAGAGGCGCAAAGCGAGGAGCCAGGGAACCAGGGGTGGTAGAAGCGGGCCTGGAGGGTGGAACGAGAGAGGAAGAGAGACAAACGGAGCTAGATCGAGCTCGACGGAGAGGGTAGACGCGTAGAGGGTGGCTCGGAGAGAAACAGCATTGGGAGGACAGAGCAAGGCGGAGAGGGTAGATAGAGGGTAGCTAGGCTGAAAGAAAGAGAGACGGGAAGACACAGGGCTGGACAGAGAGGGTAGATACGGGGTGGCTCGGTTGAACGAGGGAGAGAGACGGAGCATGGAGGATAGGGGGTGGCTCGGTTGCAGACAGAGAAGGACAGAAATAGAGAGCAAGACAGAGAAGATGGAACGTGGTCGAACCAGAGAGAAGGAGAGAGCGAAGAGGATAGAGGGTGGCTCGGTTGAACGGAACGCGTAGCTGGTGGGGGTTGCGGCACGCTACGGGGTGGTGGTTGACGACGAACGAACGAACAAACGAACGAACGAACACCGATGACTTATTAGCAGAGTGCAAGTTGGCCGCGTGTTTGTGAACTTTCGAATAAATGTACGTACGCGGGCCGCCCCGACAGAGAGAAAGAAGGGGATGCGCCGATGGCCGATGCACTTCTCCCTTCGTTTTTTCGCCCTCGCCGACTGTACTCTCTTTCGGCTCGCTCGCTCGCTCGCTCTCCCTATCGTGTCTCCTCGGACCACCAGGAAAACTTCGACGATCACGCGCAACCCTGCGTGTTTTTCTCGTTTCACCCCTTCGTACCACCCCCCGGGTTCTCTGCTGTCTCTCTTTCTGTGTTGGTTGGTCTCGGACACGCTTAGGACCCCGGGACCACGAGCACGTTTCGTAGCCACGCACCCACGACGATCAACCTCCTGCTACACCTGTGTGCTTGCACGTTTCGACAGACAGACGCGAGAATTGTTATTAATACTTCTATGATAGCCGAACGCATGCACGAGTCTTCCTCCGCGAGGCTGTTGATCAAGTTTGTATCGATGAACGGGAGTGAGATGCCTCCGAGAAGCCGAGGGATGGTGTAGGTGTCAATCCTGTGATTGACATGATTTAGTTTGCAGCTGTGCTCATTTGAACAGGACTTTCTTTTGCGGCACAGTCGACTATCGTACGTGCCGCTTCGTTCGGTAATTACGGATTTCATGCATTTACGTTATGAAATTCCCACCGTTAACAACACTCGAAGAGTTTAAAGACGTCTAGGTGTTATTTTCACCTCGATAAAGTTATTCGAGGAAGAAAGAAATTTCTGTACGGTTCCTATGTCCTGTACTGGCTGAAGAAAACTTGTGTATAAAAAAATCCAAAATCGATAAAACTGCTCCTTATTTCCTGTCGTTTAGGATTTGCCCGATTTTCGATTCGCGAATTTTGCCCAACAGGACGTTTTACGTTTCAATGGACGAATGTAATTCCATCTGCTGCTTAACGGTATTTCCCAGGATTCAATCTTCGAAAGGGTCCCAAAATTCGTGGAAATTTCCAGGTCCCAGTTTTCCGCATTTTTGGAAAAATTTTGCCTAACAGGACATTTTACGTTTCAATAGACGAATGTAATTCTATCTGCTACTTATCGGTAGCTAAATTTCCCAGGATTCAATCTTCGACATGGTCCCAAAATTCGTGGAAATTTCCAGGTCCCAGTTTTCCGCATTTTTGGAAAAATTTTGCCTAACAGGATATTTTACGTTTCAGTGGACGAATGCAATGCCATCTGCTACTTATCGGTAGCTAAATTTCCCAGGATTCAATCTTCGAAATGGTCCCAAGTTTCGTGGAAATTTCCAGGTCCCAGTTTTCCGCATTTTTGGAAAAATTTTGCCTAACAGGACATTTTACGTTTCAGTGGACGAATGCAATACCATCTGCTACTTATCGGTAGCTAAATTTCCCAGGATTCAATCTTCGAAATGGTCCCAAAATTCGTGGAAATTTCCAGGTCCCAGTTTTCTGCATTTTTGGAAAAATTTTGCCTAACAGGACATTTTACGTTTCAATAGACGAATGTAATTCTATCTGCTACTTATCGGTAGCTAAATTTCCCAGGATTCAATCTTCGAAATAGTCCCAAGATTCGTGGAAATTTCCAGGTCCCAGTTTTCTGCATTTTTGGAAAAATCTTGCCCTGCAGGACATTTTACGTTCGCATAGAATACTGCAATTCCACAAATATTTGTAACTAAATTCTTTAGAATGCAACCTCCAAAATTTTCCCAAAATTTCCGGAAACGGTCCTAATCAGATCTTGTCTCCTCGAGGAACAATCTTCCCCTACGCACGACTCGAACGAACCGGGCCGAACGATCATCGATGATCGATCACCGTTCGAGTCCACCGTTCCGCGGATTCGCTCCCTATAAAATCATTCCTCGAGCACAAAGTAAACCAACGCCGGCTCTACAAAGAGAAACGCGGGGCTGTCCGGTGACGACATTTATCTCTCATCAGGACGATTGTATTGAATCGCGCGCCACGTTCGCCGGGCGCACCATATCGAAATAAAAAGAGCGTCGCCCGGCAAACCCCATGAAAACCGCGCGAAATCATCCTCTCCTTTTCCACCCCCGCGGCCAGCGAACGCGAAACGAATCGCGCCACCCTTTGCTAATCTCGCGGCCGATCCGATCCGGGGATGAGCACGTACTACGAAAAACCGAAGGAAAAACCGGGAGGAGAGGGTTAACGGGAGGACAGGAGAGATAGGTCCTGCAGGAGAGACGAAAAAGGAGGAGGCACGAGCGTGCAATAGCTAGGTGTGTCTGCGACGCGACTCATTTTTTCTTTCGTTCGATCCGATCGTTCTTTTGTGTCAAACCTGGCCTGGCGTTTCCAAGATTCTGTTTACGTAGATTCCACGATTTAATCAATGGATAACAATAAAGACATAACTTTTATTCCGCATAAAGACACTAAACGATAACTAAATTTGTAGAACCAAAATATGAACAACATCGTACCTGCCGCTGAGCTTATTAATCTCATAATTTGATAGGTAACAAATTTAAGCAAATATATTTCGCCATAATTATCCACAGAAATAAGCATTTTTTAATATTTCCAAAAGCACCGAACACCCACGTTTCTGTCTGAAATATCTGCGAAAAAACAATATGAAATATTCTTTCAGAAACGATAGGGAGCGTCTGTTGAACAGTAAATTTGTGTTCGTATATGTTTTTGTTTCCAATTTTAAGTTTATAAACAGTCGCATCACCGTTTCACTTTGATTCTTTCGAACACCATTGTCCCCGTGCAATTTCGCAATTGCAAATTGCGTTTTCGATTTGATTAAGTTTCGCAATTGCCCAAATGGAAAAAAGAGTTCTCGAGATAGGAGGGGAAAAAGTTGCGTTCGCTTAATGAGAGGCTTGTCAGACTATGGAATCGCGGGAAAACAAATAATAATGAATGGGTCTTGTTGGTGCGCTTCTCGAATCGCGCATTTCGGTAATCGATATATACGAAACGTGCGCGCGGGCGGCCGAATCGCTTTTAGACTCATTTAAAATGCATCGGAGTATACCACCCTCCCTCCCCCCCTGTTTCCTCCCCATCCCCCGTCCTGTTCACGTATGTACACTGGCACACGTTTTCTTTGCACTCGCGCGCGCATTTAAAACACCATCGTCGATGAATTTGAAAAAATTTTGAAATCGGCTCCCCGATTCAATTCGACTCGACCACTCCGAGAAACAATTCTTTGGTGCGTCTTTTATTATTTCCTGCATTGTTAATAATTTTTTAAACACGAGCCTCTGTACTTGAATCCCATAATTAGACTGTGAATCTTCATGCAAAATAAAAATTGTTGGTATCGATTATGGGCACCAAGAAATAAATAGAAATTTATTTCGTACATGTTGAAATAAATAGAAATTTGTTTCCACCCTTAATAATCATAATACACAGAAAATAACAGAGCAGTCATTTTTAATTTCTTTGATCAGCAATATTTTCGAATGTAACGTTCATTAAATAACCTCTATTTTATCTACTCGATTTTCTTGTAAATACATCAAATTCAGTCTACTTATAATTAATACAAATTCCAATATATCAAGAATTCCTACAAAGATCCAATTTGAAGAGTAAATACTTTAGGACACATATTTTGTGAAATCATTTGACAAATTATATATCGAGGATAATAATCAAGATCGCTGATTAAGCGCGTAAAACACATCTTAAAATAGATTTACATGTCCCGAGCAGAAATTTGAAATTACAGTAGATTGCATTTGGACGAGGACGTCTACCCAGGTAAATTAGTAAAGTTATTAGTCGTCTATGTCAAAATCTAGAATATCCGCAAATTACAGAGGTAATGAAATGAGGGTGTAGTTCACGTGTCTGTAAATAATTAGAACCAACAAGTTCTCATAAGAAATTCACGAGTTTTTAATGAATAATTACAGACTAACTGACTCGGGAGTGATAAGATGTAGTTTAGCAAGATCAAGGTTTCAATCCAACGAGCTTAATCTTTATAATGAATCACTGCTAGTAGATTAATATAATCTTACATTCAATGTTTATTGCTTGTCGGAAGGATCGAATGTTGTTAGCGATAGCACGTTAATAGCGTCATCGTCTGACCAGGCTACGAAACACCAATGTCAGGTTACGTAAGAGAAAAGGGTTGAAGGGCTAATAATACACGGTATTAATTTCAGTACCCCGTAACTTGTGTCTCGGGCACATTATTAATTCCCAGCAACGGAAATATCTGTCGTCGGGTTCCATTAATCAAAAGTCGTTCGACGCCGTCTAACGTTTTCGATACTGTATCCTGTCACGATCTAATCTACGCATTTTGAAAAACCGTTGTTTAAAATATTGGGAAAAATAATGTGATCGGTGAAAGAAAATATATACTTTACGAAATCGTCGACTATTTCATGGCAAACTTAACTTCGCATCAGGAATCAACCCTTAAAATTGTAATAGTTAGCGTTGGAAGACATTTTTTAATTTCTCTTCGTGTAAACTAGCAAGAAAAAATGAAAAATATAATTTGTTCACGATTAAAATTAATGTCATATGTACAAATTAATTTGATTATTTGTATAATACTCCGTAAGAAATTCATTTAATAATTTTAGAACGTACACTCCTACTTTTGATGTGATATATAAAATGACAAAACCGTTATTAAGTGATCCAACTTGTATAGTAAAGCGAAAACATAAAATAGGGTCCAAAGTATTTTATGGACACTTGTTCCAAGTAGTTAAGGTAGTTAGAGGACAGACAGAAATGGTTCTAGCACAGACTCGGCTCCTGAATTCTACAGAAATACAAAATATTTATTTCATTTTTGAACGAAATAGAAAAAAAATCGTTTATGACTAGACTGTGGATTTTATTTATAACAAAAATTAACAAACGAATTTTGAAACAATTTAAGAATATCTACGTATTATTCTTATCTTGTTGAAATGATTAAAGAAGTAGGTTTTATTTGGCTCCTGTCTGTTACAATTGATGCAGACAATATTTTCTATAAGTTATACAAAATAAATAAATAAAGACTCGCTGTCCATTTGCGACCGAACGTAAATGCTCCTGCGAGTCAAACCGAAGCAAGTCCTGTCATCCGGGGGCTAATTCGTTGTTGTATTAGTTAGTTGTATAAGTACGAGGAGTAGAATAATTAGTAAAGATGAAATAAAAGAGAAACGAGCGCAGAGAATGAAAATACAAGGAGGTAATGGTTCAGTCGGCCGAAAATACGCGGAAAGTCGAAACGGAGCCGGCGTATATCGATCCACGTGGTTGGTTCGAGCGGGTTCCTCGAAATGTCGAAGGTCGCAGCTGACTCGACGACGATGCTCCTTCTCCGTGGCATTACCTGGATCGTTTCGATCGACTTACACCACCATTTTCGCCGGCCCGTGTACGCCTAACGGTGTTTACGGTTTCCACGTGGCGCCACGCCCCAACCCCCGCATCCCCAAAGTCCGCAAAGTCTCGGCAAAGTTTCCTAATCGTAGGCCTGGGGATCCTCTCGCGACTTCGAGTGTCCCAGTCTCTTTTCCCTGGAAAAATCTCTAATAACATTCATCCCCACCACCTAGACATTCCTTTCAGAACATTATTTTCATTTCTAACCAGATCGTGGATTTTTCTGCGAAATTCTATTGATCTACTAATTTTCACAAGGTTTTATATAATTTGTTTGATGGGTATAAAATGATTAACACGTTGACTGCCATGTCTTTGACTGGAATTATTTGTCCCAGTTTTAAAATGAATTTTTACGCTAATACAGTTGAGTCGGAAAGTAAGTTGACGATTGGTGTATGCAGACAAATGAATATGACACATGTTTGATTTCTAATAATGATAATATATGTTTTACTAACATATTCGATTATTTATTTATACCTCCTAAATGAAAATAATACATCCATTTGATTACATACATCGTATTCATTTGCCTACAGATTACCAATCGTTAATTTTCTTTCCTATATGAATCGTACCAAATTTTATTAGGATCTGTAAAATGCCAAAAAGTCGCAGGACTACACAATATCGTGCATATAAATTTTGTCAATTTTTATTTCATTAAATAACTTACATTGACTTGATGGAATTTTTGAGGTTTCTAGTCTGGCAGAGTCAAAGCGTTAAGAAAACAATTCAATTTTGATTTTGCATTCAAATCCGCAGTCTATACACGTCAGCGAAAAGTCCAGTCACTGCCTTCCTAGAATTTACATTATAATGTAACCCAGGACGTTTATGGGGGTGCAGTCAATGGGGAATCCGTGGCACAAACGTTCCTGTTTAATTTAAGCGGCGATCTCAATCAACGGTGTTCCGGGGGCAGGAGGAGGAAAGGGAAGAATCGAAATTGGTAACCGAAAGCGTCCGAGCACCGAAATCCGCGCATGAACACGTGGTCGTTCTCGGCCGAGACAAAAAGTGCTTACAAGGAGCATAGCCCGCGGGGGACGGGGGTTTGAATGGGGGTTGGAACAGGGGAAGGGGGTGGTTGCGTGGACATTGGCCGGGCATCGGAATGGGGAAACGGGTTAGCCGAATGACCGGCGGTCAGAATTATGGGGGTGGTGAATTGCGAATGCGCCGCGTCTCCATGCCAAAAACAATGCTCGCCCGTAAAACGGTAAATGGTCAGACGGCCTTATAAATGTCTCGGCTCGGCACCTATCGCCTCTATGAACGAGGAGAGCCCGGCTACGGTGTTCCGGCGAAATGAAAGAAAACAATGTGTCGGGATTAAACGACACCCGTCGTATGGAAAACTGTTTCTTTATGCGATTCGCCTAACTCAACGACACCGGACACCGCTTACTATTTATCGCGCGAAAAAATCGGGCCCGCGAGGTTGCCCGACTTTTCGGAGATCCACACGGATTTTTGTACGAATCGTACAAAAGGCGAGTCTACAGGGAATCGTATCTAAAATGACTGATAACCTGTTAATTGTACCGGACAAATATTTTAACGAACCTCGGAATAATTCGATTGGCTGGTGTGTCTGATCATGACCTGCCGATTCTACTTCCTTGCGAATACGATTTTTCTACGCTTTCCTGCACACTCCGTGAAAGACTGTAATACGTTAATAAAACATTGTATTACCAGAGATTTATACAGAGAATTTTATGGAGACCGTAACAGAAAGCTACGAAGTAACAGTGGACCGCAGATAATGAGGAATATAAAATTATACAGATATAGAATGGTAAATGTGATGTCTGGCTTTTCGACGACAGAATTTTCTACTCGATATATAGCACGAAAGAATTTTTGTCGGAAAAATGACATGAATTTAAAAGATATTCCAACTGATTTTTCGACCGATAAATCAGAATGTGCGCAATACGGTAATGCCCCTAAAAGTGTAGCATAATTTCGCAGGACGAGCAGATCGTTTTTCTTTCGCGTAGCGGTGGCCTGCGCCTGAAGCCTCCCACTTTTGTCACCGGCCTCCATCGATGTCCATCACTTTCATTAAAACGAATATCGGGACATCTTTTTACAATTTAATTCGCCGTTTCTAAACGGAACAATTTTAATTAAAATGTATCGGGTTGGCCGCGCGAGCCTCGTCGATCGCGAGAAGCGATGTTTAATTCGAACCCCCCGAAGTTCGTTTCAAATTTAATTAGGTTTATGCGGAAGCATAGACGCGCAAATAGGGTGGGGGGGCAGCGTTTTCGTCGAGCCGCATCCCTCCTCCCACACACACACACACACACACACACACACACACACTTCCCCCCTCCCCCTCCCACATTGGTCTCTGTGTAACTATCGATCATGTCTAACTCGTAAAAGTGAATTTCGCGAGAGTGTCCATAATTTGAAAACGCGGTCCTGTTATTTTCCCGTGGAACGGTATTCCGAGCGAGGTCTCGATCGCGCTCTTGCCCGTTCGATCAACACCTAAATTTATTATGCTCCACTTGCCGTTGCGGAATCGCGGTGCGCTGCCATTATCTGTTTCGACTTTACAAATTTTCGCTGTAACCAAATGCTCGATCGAACACGTCGGGCTCTTTGCGAACAAAGGAAAAATTCATTTACCTCCCTCCTGTGCTCCTCGAAAATAATCCCTCCAAAGATCCTTCACCAATTTCCGTCTCATTTCGTTTTATACTTTAATTCCACCAATTGTGTTTTATTTTATTTATTTTACTTTATCGAAATATGTTAGACAGATGTGGAAAAGTAAAAATTCTGCCGGATCTGAAAAATGAAATGGATCCTCCTTGCTCGGGACGATTTGCTAAAACTATTTCGCGATAGATCAAATTCTTCGAGTCTTTACATTTGACATTGTTCGTTACAAAATTGTCGGATCAGCAGATCAAATTCTTTGAGTCTTTACGTTTAACATTGTTCGTTACAAAATTGTCGGATCAGCCTCTTTGTAATCGTCGACGTCTCGATACAGCTCGAAATGGCACCTCGTTTCTTGTATCGAGTTGTCGAATCGACGCACAGCATAGCAGTTCCATAAACGCGTGGTACTAGTATTGAATTTTGATTTTTCGGAATTGCTCGTTGGAAAATTGTGAATTGTGTGAATTTTGTCTCTATCCGCGGCAGTAGATCACAATTCGAGCGTGACCCGCCTCGCACAGTAGATAATGCTTAAATGTCAGACATTCTGCTGGTTGTACGCAGAAGTTATATCCCGCTTTGAAAATTCACTGATATCGCTGATTTGAAAACTAAATGTTACGATCATTTTTTTGGAAGCTTTTAACGAATTTCCGAAATTGTTATCGCTGTATAAATAATATAAAGAGCTAGTCTGCTATTTTGGGACCACAAAGATCCTACTGGACAGCTTCTTCGATTTTACAGACTGAGATTTTCGGAAATTTTTTTAAAATTCGTTATGCCAAACTAGGGAATACCAACCGATTACTATATTCATTGATTCCATTGTTCTCTGTACAGCATAATAACCGGTGTTAAATATCGTATTAGTTAATATTTTTTTGATATTTTACTGTCGAAGCACATTCAGAATAAATTCTACACCAAGCAATAGTTAGGCTGAATACCATTAAATGGTACTACAAAAGTTGAAAAAACGTTTAAAAATGAATCTGTATTATTTCATAAATTTTCTTTAACACTCAATTTCAACGTTTGTAGGACCGCAGTGGAATAGGTGTGTCATTATCAGACGTCGAATGCTTGCGGTAGAACTTACAATTTTCTCATTTACTCTGGTGATTTCGGGCCATTTTGGAATTGGTAACAAGCACCACGCGCTGTTCACGCAGAATTTTGTTGAGAACCTCGACAAAAGCACAGAATAATATATAAAATGGAGCTCGATCACACCGCGCTAAACGAGCTACAACTTTATATCAATAGACATCGGATCTTTATGCATTTATGGCTTATGGAAATGTTAAAAAAATGCTATAATATAAAATTCGAGAGAATTTAACACGATTTTTATTTGATTTGGATCTACAAAGGCTGTCCCCATTAAAAATAAAATTTTATTTCATTCCACTTTCTTAAAATGTTTCTATAAAAATTGGAAATTGTGCATAAACATCCAATGTCTAATTATCAATTTCTTCAATTCTCGAGCAGAGTTACATGTAGGAAAAATGATTGCTCTCGACAGGAAACCGGGTGCATCGCCGAGAGCGCAACAGTTGCCGTTTCTGGGGCCATTTAAAAAAATCCCGTGCATATCAAGGGTGGTTGACACCGGCATTCCGAGTGCTCTCATCAGAAGAACAATACTATTAGCCTCGGCAAGGAGGCAACAAAGAATCCCGGCCGCTCAACGTTCAGAGCCTACCTGGGTTCGGGGTGGTTTTCGAGTTTCCCTCTTCTTCTTTTTTTTCTCTCTTTTTCAATTCGTCGGAACACATTCGCGACTCGGCCCCGTGCCGGGGGTTGAACTTTTCAAGGATATACGAGCTCCCATTCTGGTTCGAGGGGCGGCGAGAGATCTCCGGGCAAGAAAGCGAGAAAATGAAGACGGACGCGGATGGCGAAGAGGAAACGGAGGTCGGCGGGGTTGGTTCCGAGATAGGCGAAAGGGGTGCGAGAGGAAGGTCGGGGTGGCGGAACGTCACTGTGGGTGGCAGCAGGAGAGAACAGCGTGGCGCCGAGGGGCTATAAAAATCGTATTTTGGCGGGAGACCCGCGTTTGTAGGTTGTATTTTCCCTTTCTATGACCCAATGCAGCTTTATCGGGTCAGTTGCATTTGCATTGCGATGCGCACGGCGTTCCCGTTTCACAACTCTCTCACGTATTTTCCCTCCTGCCATCTCTGTCCCTCTCCGTCCCCCCGCCCCGTCCCCCTCTGTCTCGTTCTTTCTCTGTTTCTCGCTCGTTCTCCACCCTCCCCGATCCCGTCGATTCGTTTCCTCTCTTTTCTGGCTGTCGTCTTTTTTATTCCCATGGCCCGGCCTCCTCTTTTCCATACGCGGCTCCCGAACGCGCGCCCGCGATCCGATGGATCGTTTGCTTGGCAAATCGACCGACGCCCGCTTTTAATTTGAAAGAACGCTGTGTACCGATCGGGTTACCCGGTAACGCTTCGGCGACATGTCACCGATACTTTTTCCGACCTTTCGGCAGCCCCGGATCACCGCTACTGTTTCCGTGATTGTGTGCTACGCGCTGCTTAACTGGCTCGATCGCGATTCTACCATAGAGCAAACTAATCAATTCTGCTCTTCGGAACGTTGGTTCTTTCTTGATCGAGCCGCGTGCTTCTTGAGATTTTATAAAATTTATCCCGTCGAGTTTGAACGATCAAAAAAGATTTCTTTTCGAAGATCCGTCCCTTTTGAGCCTATCTAAAATATTAGAAATTTTATTCGATGCAATTGCATCAACCTAAGAATAAAGTGGAATTTTTCTGCGCTGAATCCTGTTTCTGAGTAAATTGATCTTCTCTGCTTAGGTCGAGTCATTATTTTGACCCATCCGGTACACGGAACTGCATCTCGATTATCATTAATTACGTTCAAAGACATTCCAATTTAATTTCTAGTATGCTAGGAATATATTTTAACGACCCCGATCGTACCAGTTATAATCAGGCCTACTGTGTTTTATGGAAACTCGTGTAGAAACGGTTAATAGACGAAGTGGTTCGTTTATTTTTTCATAATTTTACTAGTAGAAAATTGGAGTGGATGCCTTCGTTAATTTTATGATTTTATGAAAACGCTTTAGTTGCTCGTCGCATTAGCCCGATGGACGGGTTGAATATAAAAATGTCAATGTGACATTAGCAAAACTATAATCGTTTATATGATCTCGCTTCACCCTTGAGTCTTGTTCCACGCAAATGTCGCAGCTTCCCATCCTGACAACGAGTTATTCCGCTAGATTTTTGCTATGCAGGTGCAACGGAGCAGTCAGGCCAGACAAGCGCATTAAAAAGTTGTGAGGAATCGCAGGGCGCATTTGTTGCTGCACTTGGACCACTAAATTTTCATTGCGGAGCCGAATTAGTTTCTTCACACCTTCAACCTTCTCGACTTTAAGGTTTTACGAGCTGACACCAGCCAAGCAATTTATAAAAACGTTGCGCTAACTTCAATTTCAAAACGCGCGGCGTCCGTACCTTCCGAAGATCAAATTCGGAAAATTTTCATTTATGTGCGGGATTTAATGCAACGGTAACAACAAAGAAAATTTCCGATGTTTATGGAGATGTATCGAAGGTCAACAAGTGTCAACGTTGGTTTAGAAGGTTTGCTGCATGGTGATTATTAGACATCGGGTGTTTATGCAATTTCCAATTTTTATAGAAACATTTTAAGAAAGTGGAATGAAATAAAATTTTATTTTTAATGGGGACAGCCTTTGTAGATCCAAAGCAAATAAAAATCGTGTTAAATTCTCTCGAATTTTATATTATAGCATTTTTTTAACATTTCCATAAGCCATAAATGCATAAAGATCCGATGTCTAGTGATTATGATCTCTCTGACAGGCCTCGAAGTGGTCGACCAGTTGAATTTGATAATGACACCCTAATAAAATCTCCAGTGGAACCAAGAACGGCAAACTGTCCTCGATAACGATGAAGATTATATAATGAATTAAGAAATAAAAAGGACGGAGATGATAATGAACCTGCAGTTGAATCTAACAAAAAAATTGAAAATGATACAGCTGCACAATGTAGTCCAGATCCAGAAGATGGACATGATAATGAACCTGCAGTTGTATCTAACATGAAAAAAAAAGAAAGAAATAAGTTGAATTTACTACAAAGTATCAGTTTCAGATTTCAAAATAATTGATTACTTATGGGTCCCCCTGATACAAACGTTGAAAGTCGTCGATGCACTGGCGCAGGCTAGAGTGTCTGACGCGGTGGTAATAGCAAGAGCGCGTATCAACGATTCGATTCTACGCCGATCGACGTTAGCGTCGCGGCGATCCTCTATCTTCCGGTGGACCGAAAAGCAATTCTACCTGTCGTAGGTTGAATCGGGTATCGGCGGTGATTTAAGAACCGCGGGGTTAGCAATCAGAGCGCGAAGCGGACTCGGTGGAGTCTGTCTGGCAGCTAGCTCTTGCCAGCTGAAGGGAGCAGCAACGTTGGTGTGCCGTAAACACTCCTGATGGATGGATTGTTTTCGCGCCTTTCGAGGATCGGGGAATTGTTGACTCGCCGGGTTCGTAGTCGCGCTTTCTCTCTTTCCGGTGGAAAAACAGGGGACAAATCGAACGATTCGCGGCCACTTATCTACATGCTGTCGTTACATAACGCGCATCGGGAACGACTGAAGAGAGAGAGAGAGAGAGAGAGAGAGAGAGAGAGAGAGAGAGCTGCTGGCAACCCGTTGTTTAAAACGCTCAACGCGGAGGAGAAAGAGGGTTGCGTTCCGTTCCGAAGGTGTTTCGGTTGCCCCGTTGGTAACCCTATCCGGTACCAGGAGGCCAACAGTGCCGCGGTGGCGACGCTGCTGCCGTTTATCTCACGAAACTCCATTACCGACGTTTTCTCTGAATTCCGCGCTAAGCAGACGAGAGAGTACCGTGAGCTTGACGCAATGAAATTTGAACGCGCGGTGCGACGCCTCTCTCCTCTCCGTCCCTCTCGTTTCATACCCCTCTCGCGCTCTCTCTCGCTCCCATTCTCCCCCGGTTCACTCGGCTGCCCCGTTCTCCTGCAGTGCTGCACCGTCATAGTCTCTCCTCTTTCTCTCTCGCTCCCTCTCTCCAGCCGTCTCTCTGTCTCCTCCTCTTTTTGATCCTCTATCTTCCCGTTTTCCCCCTCTCTCTCGCACTCCGCCTCCCCGTTACCCCCACTCCCCCGCTCACCGTTGCCACGTCACTCCCACCGACGCGCTCCGCATCGCTCCGTCTCCACCTAACTCGCTCTCCTCGTCTGCGTCCTGTTTTGCCCCAGCCCCCCTCTCTCTCGCTCGCCCGGGCCACGGGAGTGGGGATTCGCCGCTTATCGTGTTGGCGGAGGGGCGTGGTATAAAGGGAGGGAAGCCCGAAACGTGGCAACACTACACGACCGTGCCACCAGCAATAGCGCCGACGACGCGTGTATCGGCAACGCAGCAGTGACTCAACACCGGGTAGCAAGGCAGCGCTGTCGCTCCCGATGGCACCGCACTCTGTGCTCGCTGAGATAGGAGAGCTGCCTCGACGAAACTGTATTTTCATGTTTCTTGACTCGATATTAAACCCGAAAGAATTCACTCGTCCCACTTTCACACGGAAAAGCAACGCTGCGCTAACCAATCGAATTTATTAAACAAATATTCGGCGCTTCTACCTCGTCGAGGTAACAAATAATTTCCTGCAAAAAATTGATTGCACTGGACGATAGTTTTGGTGGCTTCGCGCGTTGGTACTCTCTTCCTTTGCAATTCTCGATATTAAACCGAATAAAACTGATACGACTTCTTCGGTTTAAAATGAAATACAACGTTACGGCAACTAACAAAATTCGCTGAATAAATATTAAAAGACTTGCTGGACTTCCACGTAAAGATTGATTTCATGGGAAGCTATTTTCGAAGGTTTCACCATCGTTGAAACTCTTCCTGCGTTATTCTCGATATTAAATTAATATGCCTTCTTACATGTTAAAATACAGCGTCGCGTCGACCAATGAAATTTCCTAAATAAATGTGAAAATACGCGGAATCGTCGAACGACCACCGGGGAAAAAAATTGACTGCGTACGATAGTTTCGACGGTGTTTCGTTATCGGTAGTTTTTGCAATTTTGGCTTTTGTTCAACTAACGCGGTTGAAATTCCGGGTACTGGCGGCGCTGTTCCGCGCAGCCCGTTACACGATACCCGGCGACATCGATGCAGACCTTTTACAACTGAGTTTTGCAACTCGATTCTCTATGGTGAATAGCCATACGGGGCCGGCAGTCGTTTGACCGCCGGCGTCGCAGATACGCTGACGGCGACGCGTTTGCCGACCGAGTACACTTTCCTGGGACACGTGCCGAAAACACCGGTGTACCCTCGAAATTGATTCGAAATTGGCCCGCTTGGCCCGCGAAATGCAGCTTTGAATTGCGGATTAGGGTCGGCGACCCTGAAGGATCTGCTTGTTTCCTGTTTTTTGATTGTATGGGGGTTCCTGAATTGTAGCCTCTTCGTTGTTGAACGATTTCACCGCATGCGATGGCGTAAGAGACTTCGAAAAATCAGAAGCCAACAGGAATCAGGATATTTTTATTTCCATGTTCATCGCTGCAATGCTTAAATATTGATAACAAACGAAAAACCAATTTTATTTCGATTTGTGTTTAGTCGACCCTGTTTAAAATCTATTCTAATCAATTTTTAAAAATATCCGAAGCAAGGAAGGATCGTGTTAGCCAGTGGGCAAAGTATTTATAAATTTAACAAACAATGTTTCACTCGCGTTAAGCTATTTAATAATCTTCCCAACCCTGCTGTGTCCTTCGGATCTTTTTTTATTTTTATTTCGTTAACGCTTTCATGACTTTTTGAGCCTTCATTTTGTAGATAATTTGACAAGAAAATTGTTATATCTCTGTTCTTGCTGTTTCGACACGGTCAAATAGCCTGATCAATTGCAGCAGGGTTAATTAGAGGGATATATCAAATGTTCTACGATATATCTCGAAACGGAAAACGGGTGAATTTTCACTAGAGCGTTCCAGTAGGGTTAAAAGGTCCCCACGTTACGATTTATCGCACGACGAGTTGTATAACCTTGCCCGAGATGACTGTTTAAATAATTATAACGTGTAGAGCTCTTGCTCGACGCAATCGTTAGATAAACGACGGAACGAGACTGCACGGTTGCACAGGGATCGCATGAAACTCTCTTACGACTTCAACGCTGAAATGTATTTTCTTGTTCTTGGCGAAAATTTCGAAACCACTTTTGACGTGTTCCATGTATAATTTAATTTTTTCCGATGTAATTACAGAATTTTTGTATTATCGTACGTACAGGATACACGCCGAGGAAAACGGACAGAAGCAGGTTATTCGACGTAAAAATGTAAGTAAAAAATGTAGAGTATAGTCTTCTCGCGTGGTGGTTCGTTTCGGAGATAATCGAAAGATCTGATACGCGCGCATTAGTATTTATAAGAAGTAGAAACGGCGAGTCATGGACAGACACGCTCGCTGAATTCCTATCGCACATCGCGCCGCGGACTTTTACGTTTCAAAAAATTATCTTTTAATTACTTTCCTCCGCTTTCCCTATGTCGTTTCGATCGAAAATCATGCATCCACTATTTCTGCATATTTTCATTCGCTTTTCAAGGACCCTTCTACAAGAAGTATTATCAAACAACATATATACCCATTTCTTATAAAAACGACAATACTCCTATCGTTGTTACGCTTCTATCGTAATGCATGTGCAAGTAAATGAATTTACACAGCAACGACGCATTTATCATCCTAATGACTCAACATGTTCGAGCTGCCGATGAACGGGAAAAATTTATTGCAGACGTACAATGCGTTCCAGATACGATCCTCGTTTATTTCGTTCGCAAATAGAATTGACAAAATGTTGTAAAAATAATCTAAAATCGACGTAACATTTACAGACCCGATACAGAGCAGGGGGGGGGGGAGATCGGAAAATTTCGAGTTCGGTACGCTTTCCACGGGCGTGGAATCGAAGTTGCGGGAATTTAGGCTCGCACGGCGAGCACATCGGTATCGAAAGTTCAAGCGGGAAATCGCGGCACGCATTTCTATTCTTAGCCGGGGAATAATACCGCGGGAAAGGCGAGCCTGAGTGGCGAAGCAACGGTGTCCGTCATATCAGCCGCCGATAAAGCAGAGATTCGAGGGACAGGTCGAACGAATGCAACGAGAGCGAGCTTTGCTTTTGTTGCAGCGCAACAAACACCGTGGTATTTAGAGTTTCGTTCCCGGAGACTGGGAAGAGTACGGGTTTGTCCGCAACGATGACGAAACCACGAGGCACACACGAGGAGAGAACTCTGGACTCTCCGATGTGCCCGGCATGGTGGGAGCGGCCGAAGGCCGGCGTTTTGTAACAGCCGACGACACGCCGGCCACCGGAACGCCTACGACCAAAAATTTCGGCCCTGCTCGGTCGTGTTCGATTAAGCAACTTTTATATTTACGGTGCTACGACCACTCGACCTGGCTCTCCACCGTTTCACGACAACTATTTCTTCATGGTTCGGCCGAGCCAGCTAGAAAGTCCCCCTAAAAGGGCGTCCTGAAAATGTACTCCACTTTCGCCCTTAATATTGTACGACAATACTACTTTATATGGCCGTCTCCCACAATGTAGGTCAGCACAATTTGCCATTCCAGCAAATCTTGCTAATAGATGAAATGTCTACTCTCTGAGACGTACTGGTTCTTCAAAAGTCTTCTATATGGCCGATTCCCACCTAATGTGGGTCAGTAAAATTTCGTGTTCGAGTAAATGTTGTTGATAGATCAATGTGCCGAGAAATGTCTACTCCGAGACGTACGAAACGTATAACACCGCGAAATTGTGATGATTAGACTGCGGATGTTTATGCAATTTCCAATTTTTATAGAAACATTTTAAGAAAGTGGAATGAAATAAAATTTTATTTTTAATGGGGACAGCCTTTGTAGATCCAAAGCAAATAAAAATCGTGTTAAATTCTCTCGAATTTTATATTATAGCATTTTTTTAACATTTCCATAAGCCATAAATGCATAAAGATCCGATGTCTAGTGATGATATACAAAATGAAGAGTTGGCACAAGAAATTAGGGACCCCAAATTCGTACTACTTCGTTTCCAGAACACTAAGAAATTAACATTAAAAATTACAGTCGAACGAGTACTCGCGAACTAACGTTAAATAATGCACCTCCCCATCACGCGCTATGATACACCGAGAGAGCACTTTCAGTCCTCTAACAATGCTAGAGCGAAATCATGTTGTATGAATACCGTATTATTCGCGAGTTGCCTCTGTCGGACGATTCTTCCGCTGTTTTCTGCTTCTTCGTAGCGAATATCCCTTAAATGCCAATTGATACGTCAATAGGTGTTCAGCTGAAAATCTTGCAGTCGAATTTTCGTACTGCTAAATTTTCCATGCTAGCAATTAATAGTGCTGGCATGTTTATTTGAAATTGTCGCACGCGCAATTGGGCACAGTGGGCCCAAACGCCAATCTAGCTGATAAAAAATCATAGTGATCAAACGCAGTTTCCTATTGCAACTTGTATGGAGTCGTTGTAACCGGGAGACTTCAATCTTTAAATTTATGGTAATTTGGACCGCAAAAAAATTTTTTTAAACTTTTTATGGTCATTAATGTAATTTTAGAGAGGAGTATTTCCGCGGAAATTAAAGTTACTAGCGTTTTTAGCCATAAAATGAACTGAAACCGACACTAAAATAAAAACCTCATATATTTACAACTTATTTACACTTCTATACATCGTTTCAGTTTTGAAAGTTTTATTTACTACATATTTTCTGCTTCCACGTCAGAATCATCACTATTGTTGTGGTCAGAATCGTCATAGTCTTGGATTCTAAAAACATTTATAATAACCAGAATCCTGTTCAGAGTTTTCATCGATTACTGAGTGTTCGTCTATCGCCGTGTGGGCACACAGTTGTCAATGCTTGTCATATTTACTCGTGCAATTTTTACTCTAATCCTGTCAATTTTCAGAATATTAAAAAAAATCTTTCACAAAACATTCTTCATATCAGATACAATTAAGTAAGTAATATAATAGGTATCAGTCTTTTAAATCTCATACAGCTATCCTATTCGTTTATGTGCTGTCACAAGAAAACATAAAATTCCGTTTTACACTAGAAGTATTAATTTTATGACCTACATTGATTAAACATTTTTTACTCCTCTAAGTCAGTACTATGAACCACAAAAATCTTAAACCCTCTTTATGAGTGATCGCAAACTATTCACAAACTTTAAAGTTACATTAAACAATCCCAGGCAAATCTCGGCAGCTGATTTTTACAAGAATTAAAGAACAGAGTCTACATTACGAAATCAAATAGGAAATTTGACATATACGCGCAAATTTGGTTACTTACATTCGAAAAACTGAAATGCATGAAGTAAAAAATTGTCTACCTTTGAACATGGATATTTGGAAAATTCATTAACTTTTGCAAATTCTGTAATTACAGAATGAAAGTACGTACTTTCTTCTACAAAACCCATGAAAGGCAAAATATTCGCATTTAATATTAACGTTTACCAGTAGCAAAAGCACTGACCGTTCTGGGGGACTCTTAAAGGCCGCAGCGACTATAGACTTTTGCGTAAATATTACCCTATATAACAAAATCTTCAGAGCAAAACAGAATATAATTTAAAGATCTACAGGGATTTAAGAATGGAAACAAATAAAAAAGTAAGTAATAGTATGTGATTTTAAATACGACGTTTTATCAGCTAGATTGGCGTTTGGGCCCACTGTGGCGCGGCTCGATACGAAGAAACATTCGAATAGCAACAATCGCAAAAGTAGCTCCGAGCCTCACCGTTCCCCTTAGAAATCGATGTAAGCTGACGCTAAATATAATTACTGTTCGCGCATTAAATTTTCAAGCAGCTTCGAGCTTCTGCTCGTCGCTCTCGATACGAGACTCCGGATCCAGCCTTATTATTTCTGCCTGCCGAAGTCCGCCGGTCGAAAAAACGTTTCCTTTTCCGCGGATTGCGAAATTTTCGTGGAAAATAAGCTGCCTCGACAGCCTCGGCTCGCTCGACGTTACCGCCCCGTTCCTCGGCCGATTTTTCTTCCTCTTTCCCCACCGGGTTCCTCGACTTCTACGCTTTTCGAACGATGTATAAAAGTAGCGCTCTTAGCTCGAATCGATCCGAGCCAGGTAACATCGCGTTATTCGATGCTTTTTCGATGCTACGCGCAAATCAATGTTGCGAACACGGTGTACGATGAGCGCAGGAGGAGAGCGCAGGAATAAAGCAGAGGTGAAAATAGAAGTACGTAGACCGATATAGTAGAGCAATGAGAAAGCTCCGATACACGACAGCGGAGTTATAGTGAGCGAGAATGAGACGAGGACGAGTCGCGTGGATTCGTATTTTAGTTCTTCGTTGGCCGCTGGCTGAGTCGCGTATACAGGGTGAATTTGATAAAGCAGGACACCTAAATATCTCCGTTACTTTTCGTTGTACAAAAAAACTTCGTAGGACAAAGTAACACTGTTTGAAGGGCCACATATAACGGTGTAAGGGAAAAAAATTTGAAGGCCATTTTTATGAGATTTCAAGGTTATCGATGTTTTTTTAAATGGAATGATATATTTTCGTTAACGTAATGTTATAGCTGACAAAATAACGAATTCATGCATGTAACACAATATGACCTTCAAATGACCTTCAACCCAGAAAAGTGGTATAAATAAAATTCAACGTGTAAGATTCATTTGATGTATTTCTGTTACGCCAAATGTTCAAAAATATTTCCTTGAACTGCTATACATTCAAATGTATCGCATTACACAACATAATAACAGATTCGGTGTTGACAGGAGGACAATTATGATATACCTTCACCTATACGTTCGTACAGAATCGTGTTTATACACTACTAATTACTCAGAATACCTTCTTGCTATCAGATTTCCACAGTTTCTAAGATTTCTCGATCAGTTTATCGATGAACGTTTCACAATGCGTTACTCGAAGGAAGATAAGATTGATATGATTTTCATTTATGGAGAAAGTCGACAGTGTTTAAGAGAAGCCATGCAGTTGTACAAGGACCGATTTCCTAATCGTAATCGTCCATCAGTTTCCGTTTACTCCAATTTGATAAATAAATTCTGTGAAACTGGTAGTGTCGAAAATAAAAAACGTACAAAGGTGAGGACTGTAAGGAATGAAGCAAACACAATTAATGTTCTGGCAGCAGTGAATGCAAACCCTCATGCTAGTACGAGGCAAATCGCACGAGGAAGTGGCATTAGTCAAAAATGTGTAGTGCAAATACTCCAGGAACACAAATTTCACCCCTATCACCTATCAATTCATCAAGAACTTCATGGTAGAGACTTTGTAAATCGTGTAAACTTTTGCTAGTGGGGATTGAGACAATTGATAAACGATAAAGCATTTTTTAATCAAGTATTATTTACTAGTAACAGAAATACATCAAATGAATCTTACACGTTGAATTTTATTTATACCATTTTTCTGGGTTGAAGGTCATTTGAAGGTCATATTGTGTTACATGCATGAATTCGTTATTTTGTCAGCTACAACATTACGTTAACGAAAATATATCATTCCATTTAAAAAAACGACAACCTTGAAATCTCATAAAAATGACCTTGAAATTTTTTTCCCCTTACACCGTTATATGTGGCCCTTTAAACAGTGTTACTTTGTCCTACGAAGTTTTTTTGTACAACGAAAAGTAACGGAGATATTTAGGTGTCCTGTTTTATCGAATTCACCCTGTATGCGAGACGAGCGTTGGGACTAATTCGATCGCTATTGCAAAAGTTCCATAGAAATGTATAACTAATTTCAAATTTTCACCCTTCGGGGCCTAGGGACTATGGTCTCAATCATCTCTAACGCTCTTTCTAACGGATTTGTATCTACGATCCTTATGAAGTAAAATTGAAAAAGTTAAACACGGCGTCGAATTTAATTCTTGTCGATACTTGTTCCCTTCTGTTCCTTGTCTCCGTTTGTTCCCAAAGGGTGGAATTCCAATATTGATATTTCTTAGGGCCTGTTTTTCGAAAAAAAAAAAACTAGACATTTCTAGGTTTTTTAACGAGCATGTATCCTTAATCAAGCAAAGTAATTGCATTCAATTTCTACGATTTTTAATGAGGAGTTATAGCTGCTGTATCGATCCCCTGCAGAAGTGAGCGAGCACCAGATTCAAGCGATGGGATAGTTAATCGAATAGCATGAAAAATTAAACTTTTTTCGAATCAAACTGTATAAACGCCTTCCATCGGTCTGAAGCTAATTATTGGCACAAAATTGTCCGCGATCAGCGACTTTTCCTTTGCATCTGACAAATAATACTACCATGGCCGTCGAACAAACATAACGACTAGACTGCGAATCTTTATGCAGACTAAAATTTTCAGCTTTAATTCCATGAACCAATATTCCTAAATTCTTTCGATCTTGTTATAATTTTAAATCGTAGCTTTTTTTATCTTTATGCATTAGAAATGCGTAAAAGTCATTTATAAAAATTGGTTTATCGAAATTTTCGTGTCGGGTGGATTCTCGTGGGGTTTCTCTAGGATTGGGGGACATTCGCGTGTATATTTGTGGCGATTGACTCGCGAGGGTGTCATTCCCATCCCTACCGCGAACGAAATCGCGGCACGGCCGGGGAGAAAAGCCGGGAATAGAAGGTAGCTGCAATATCGGCGATACATCAGGATGTCGAAGAGGGAACCAATCGTTTCTGGCGGAATTGGGCTCGTAGCACGTGTATATGCGACCGCGAAGGGAACTGGTTACCGACCGTGATTCGGTGAACGCGGAAAGTTCCCCAAAGAGGACCGTCGTAAGGCGCCTGGGCTCGACGCAGACGGGAATACGAAAATAGTGCGAGGCGCTGCGTGGAGCACGGCACGTCGCGTTTGCCAGTGACACGCTAATTATGTTTCCCAATAGGAAAATGTTCCCGGCTGACCCCCCACCATCCTTCGGCTATTCTAATTTCAAATTATCCCGTTCGTATCGTTTAACGGACAATATGCCGCGGCCGTTGCCGTAGCTACCGCATTTGGTAGCGGCGCGCTTGTTCGATAAATTTCCCTATTTATTCGCCAACGGTTTTCCATGCCGATCAACATTTTCGTACGACTCTCTGCTATTCTACCGAAGAACAAAGTTCCATCTTCTAGGTCTTCGTGCTAACGAAACATTATCCTACACGTTTTGCAACAAACAGAAGCCATTTACAATTTTGTTTCTCTCGTCGAGGAAAAATCTTCCAGGAAATCAAAAGAATTTAATTAACCAAACCAAAACTGGAAAAGGAGAAAATTCCTACTCCTCCAACCCTCCTACATCCTTCATAGTCTAATCCAAATTAATCGTCTGCAATAAAAATGAATCGATTAAACTGGGTCAAATAATTGCTTCGCTCATACATCGCCGCGTCGTGTTGACAATTACAGAATAATTATTATACCGACACCCTTCGGTTCATTGAATCTTTCTTTCGTTCCAAACCGTAGCTACTCATTTTTGTCATAAACTCTTACGCTTCGTACATCCTGCCCAGCCCTGGTAATATTTAGACTCGGACAATGTTATAAAGTAGAGATTTCCTAATTTGCAGAAAACGACAAACGAGCGTCGAAAATTCGGAATCGTTTAGTAAACTCCAGAGTGAATAGGCAGGGTACTGATATTCGATGGTTGATAAATAAAAAAAAAAACAGATATCGTGGATTATTACGAGCAAAATATTCGTTCTGTTTCAACGTTCCGCAGTCGGTAGGACTCGAACCTACGCTCCCAGAGGGAATCTGATTTCTAGTCAGACGCCTTAACCACTCGGCCACGACTGCTTGCTCGATGGTGAATTTTAATTATCAATTACTGCAATTCGACCGCGCTTCTTCTCCCGTACGAACTTCAGGAGAATAATTATGTTAGATTGCATTCCACTCGATCTGGTTTATTATAATCACAGCTTCGTTTTTGAAAAGGAAATCGTAAACCGCAGTTATTGTCCAATAAAAGAAATATGTAAATATTGTATTTTTCATGTTGTTCTCCCATTAAAAAACTGTTTCTAAAAATAGAAAAAAAATACACAGTGAAAATTTTGTCGCTCGAATTCGTTCCGTAAAAGGTTACTTTCATGCTTGGAAAAACGTAGCAATTAAACAGGCGAATCACACGTCGTAAAAATTGTTATCGAAAAAAGGCTATAACAAAATTTTATTTTTGACTCGCCTTTGCGTTTTTCCTTTCAAGATTCGATCGAAGATTATTCGCTGCAATTATTGTTGCACAGGGGGATGAAAGTTGTGACTAAAAATCGTGAAAACTCGTTTTCACGATCCCGTCGATCGCTTCCTGTAGTTCGTTGATCCTGACCGATCGTTTCTCTAACCTTCGCGTCGAACTTTTCACGGTTTATTCTCCACGGTGTTCCACTGATCCCGTTTTAGTTTTGTGCTTTTTACCGCGACCTCGTTATTTATAGTGAGACGAATGCGTCGATCCGCGGCGCACGGAAAGGACTTTGCTTCGCGTTCACCGGCATCGCAAACCGTTCTAACAATAACCGCATTGTGAAGAACGATTAAAAAATAGGGTCAAAAATTTCGGAACGCGACACCCACCACGGAAATCTTCCCTCTCCGTTCCCTGCATTCTATTGTGATAACGAATGATAGGGTTAACGCAAGGTTCGTTGTTACTAGTTGTTCCTATTCGTTGTTACAATTTGACACAGTAAACAAATCGAAATAATGTGAGAACATCGATGCATTAGGTCTGTCTATTAAAATTATGAAAAGAGAATTGCTTCTATTCTTCGTAATTGATGTAAACAATTGCATAAAGATCCGCAGTCAAATTATTACTTTCAATGTTGACACTGTGTTCCTTATAAAAAATTGATAATATCCATCCCGGGTCTAAAAAAGGAAAAATTATACTTAACTGATTTAAATCATCAGTATTGGATCCTTATGCAAATTTATAGTTTTATAAATAAATGTAGAGAAACCGTAGTTGTGTCAAATAGTTTTGCATCTATTAATAATTTCTGTGAATTCAGAATAACCTGCGATTTTATTAATAAACTGCACGTGTATAAAGATTCATAGTTCAGTTATAAATAATTTCCGGCGCAAATATTAAAGAAATAATTGATTGGTCAGTGATTAAATAGCAACAATAATTCATTGAATAGTAATACATTTTAGCAGAAGTTCAGAGAAGCTTTAAATTTCGTTCTATAGTCTAAATATCGAAACGTATAATATTATTTATGATATTATCGCCATCATTGTTGTGTTTCAAACCGATTGATTTTTTCTATTTAATTGTTTCGAGGTTAATATCCTTGTTGTTCGATGTGTTTGCCGCTGATGTATGATAATTTCAATAAATACCATAGAAAGATACGTTTACTGATCCGGAATAAAACGCTCCTCGTAAATCGGGGGATGAGTGTGCACATAATCACTAGGCTATAGATTCGATGCATTCATGGTAAATCGGATCATCACTGATTCAACCGATTAAAAAATTTGTTACGGTTTAATGGGATTTTTCTGTTATTTAATTTCAGATAAGAGCTTTTCTAATTGATCAAATCAATTTCTTATTGTTTCATTCTTGTTTGAGATATTTACTTATTTTACATATTTTAACGCGTTTATATTTTTATTAGCTGCTAATAAACATAAACTGCTTGTTAGCAGATCGTATAAATGAATGGGTCAATTAATTAATAAGATGTTAGCTGCAATTTTACAATTCCACGTATTGGAAATACAATTTTAATTCCACCGCAATTGCAACTACAACTAGAACCATAGAAAATAAAACTATAATTCTAGTATTTCCAGAATCTAGAAACATGTAAATTTGCATAACTATTCACAGACCGGTAATCAGATAAATACATACACGAAGGCTACATGACAAATGCAGTCGTTAATCACAGACAGTTTAATTTAAAAATCATATATAATTCGTAACATCCAAGTTTGGATAAACGTGTCAAAGTGTAATAGGATAGAAGTAAAATATTGTATAGTAACTAGAAACAGAAAATCTGTGAATTTTCAATCTAACGTGTGAGGCTCGTAAGAATTGCAACTTACCGATGTTTCAGCGAATGCAGCGTGCTGAAAAAAATTGTCGATCCTTTTTTGGGTCATTCGGTGTAGCCGGGCGCAGTCTCCGGTTGAATTTTGCTGGGAGAAAGTATAAGAGCGAAGAAAGTGACAAGGATATCCTTTAGCCGTCGGGGAGCACATGGAAACCCGTCGGTGTTCATACACACGCTTCCCTTTTCGCTTTTCTTTTATTCCTTTGTACTTCTGTTATGTGCTTCACATACAACTTGTCGTCCCCCGTTGTCTCTTTCACTTCGCCTTGATCTCTAACCGAGCTAGACGCCAAGAATCCCGCGAACGCGAGACTCTTTTTTTTCCCCTCTCCTCTCCTCTTTTTCTTTCTCTGGAAACTTTCGTTAAAGTTTGTTGCACGGTTCGAGTGTGTAATATTAAGGCTCGTTTCTACGAGATTGTTTGCAAATCAGTTTTTCTGCGCCTGCTTGAATTGCATGAGAGAGGGAGGAGGCTTCTTTTTACCGCGAAGATCTTAGATAATCCGCGTTAGCATAATTACTTAAACTAAAATTGCAATTAGCACCGGCTGAAATAAATCTCCTACCTCGCGACAATGACATTCGAGCACTCTTAACGTTGGTGGTATATAATATGTATATAAACTTGGATAATAAAAGGAATAATTGACGAAATGTGTGCACAGTGTACAGTCAGAGTGTACATATTTTATCATAGTTGGGGCTCGGCAGGTAGCAGTGATTTTTTTATGAATCTATTCTCGTACTATGCTGCCACTATTGCCCGCGGTCGCGTCGACATATGGGACCATTCGCGGAATATTTATAAATTGCAAATATATATATCTTCGTTTTAATAAATAATAAATAAAAATATAAATATATCAAGCGGCGCGGAGGGTGGTACTTTGCTAACTATTATAGCTTCTCATGTTAAAAATTATAATTTATAATATTAACTACTTGCTCAACTTATTTTCATCGTAAGGAAATATTTGAAATACAAAATAAAAATATTTCATTTTATCCATCTGGTTATCAAAATAAAAATATTTGATTTAAAGCAGTATCTTGACAACGAACGAGAAAATGTCACTCCGACCACGAACAAAATAATACTGTGATTTGAACAATGCTAGTTTCGAATGCTTGTATCGAAGGCAATTAATAAGCTTTAAAATAAGATTCATCGAAACAATTATTTACGAAAGACGGAAAGGTAAAATGATTTTCGATCGAACCTAATGTAACAACGGTGGAACAATTATCCGAATTAATACCGGGCAGGCTGTTCAATTATTTTCCACAAAGACGTTAAATAATTTAGCAGGGGATGAAGCATTATGACAAATAACGCAACGAAATGTAATTCTTCAAAAAGATAAAAAGATCAGCTATCTGGAAAATGAATTATGCATCGTGCAGAAGAAATGCTGCGTGACTTTTTATTTGATACTGTAGAATCGCTGAATATTTAATACGAGCGTACCAAGTGGAATTTCAAATATAAATAAAATCGCACGCGTAAAATGAACATCCAATTATTTAGACCTTCTTTCTGTGTACAATGTGGTAAATTTAATTGTATAAATTACTAAAGTTATTTATTCTAGTGTTTATTTTCTTTTATATATATATGTGTGTATATATGCACTTAAAATATTGCATCAGTTATTATACACAATACCCGCGTATATATTTCCATTTTATGAAATTCAATATTTGATGTCAATTAATGATTCCGGGCGTGTTTCAACCTGAATTTATCATCCGAAATAAAACTATCTAGCAAACCAATTACTTACGGTTCATTAACCAACCTGAACGCAATCAGAATCTATATTTTTCTCTTTTCTGTTTATTCAACTTTAATAATGGATGGGCATACATTTTCCCGGTTCACGCAGAATATCGAAAGTTAACAAGGTAATGACCGGTGAACAACGTTTTAAAATTCATTAACAACAATTTCGATCCATTGAAATAATTCCCGAACAGTAACCCTGACGATTTTGCAAGTATAATTAATGGCGGAGTAATGATGCATCTTAATACGTGTACCCGTCAACGTGTAAACACTCTTGATCTTAATAATTGATACTTAAACGCACGTCAGGGTATCGCCATAACACCGCAAAACTGCGTGGCAAACGGCTGTCTTACGGAAAAAGCTGTTTATTCTCGGGTAGCGGTTCCAGTAAGTTAAAAACTAAATTTATTCTGTGCACTTGCAGGTGCAATAAATCCACCGGAGCCTCGGCATAATGCTTGATTTATCTCGTACTATAGACGAAACAAATCTAGACGAAACACTTACAAATAAATTACTTGCTAGAATTTTTCGTTTGTATTTGAACCTGCGCGGAATTGAGATTCTGTAATTTAATCCTTTGCACTCCGAACCATTCTGGCAGAAATTTACAAATCCTCGTATTATTTAGTATAATTTTGGAACCAAGTAACGTATTATAATGATATTGGACTTATATGAATTGGTTGACATCGAGGAATATATATTTGCAAAAAAAAAATAAATATTTTATTTAAAGTTGCGCTGGAATAAATTAATTCCCCGTAATCGCTAATAAACTTTAATGTCCCCTGAGAGGGGACAGCGGAGTGCAAAGGGTTAAGAATTATAAGAATTGCAAAGATGCTTATATGGGAACTTATTGAATAAATTAGTGAATCGTGATGCTACAAATTTTGCAAGATGCAGCTCTGTCTATTTAACAAACTGATTGGGTACGATTGGTAGTGTTGAATATTTAAAGGAGTAAGAATAAGAAAAGGGTTGGTTCGCATGAATATTATTTTGAGGGTATATGCGGGTCGGAAAAAATCGACCATCGAACCTCCGGTTTCGAGTTGGAGCAGGCAAGTAAGGACAGCTGTTCCGAGCACATGTGGGCCCATTCGAACATCAGGCCCCGCTCTGTTATTCGCCTCGGCTGCGAGGCTATAGCGCGGATGCCGTGGCACTATAGCTGTTTCCGGTGCGATCGTCCTTCGTCGAGCTAAGAGTGGCTGCTCCGATTTGCAACGAGGCTACCAACCACTGGATGCCCTTGAATATTCACCATTATTAATATAGACATAGGCCTTTTTCTTACAATTTCTCCAAATATTATCACTCAACTGTGGAACATTACAAACTCATGTTTTCCTAGACAAATTCTGGAATAAAATTTTATCGAAAGAAGAACAAATTTTCTGCACCATTTGCAAGAAAGATGCACCGCCTAAGAAATAACAAAAATTCGAATCGGTGGACTTTTCTAAAAAAATTTACAGAATTAAAACGATAAGGTCGCGCATTTTTCCCGGTGAAGTATTGTCGTAAAAATTCACTTTCTTCCGAATCCGCAAAAACCGTCGCAATTGCAACTTCGCTGTCCAATTACGGATCCAGCTCTTCCATAATTTATCGATCGATCCATAAGGATTTCTGTCGGCGTACGAAAGACAACGGCTCGTACAAAAGCGAACTCGAGGATGGACATTAAACGCGCTTCTACCTGGCTACACGTTCGTCCAGGTGGCTGTTGTTCGCAGCTGCTCGACGAGCAAAGCGGATTCGAGCGGAGCGGAGCGCAGACCGCTCCGACGTTCGACGTCCCGACGCATAAGTGCGCGTCTCGCTCGAGGAACCGCGAGGGGCCTCGTTAATTACGTTAATATAATTACGCAAGCTCCCGCGAAACAGATAACGCAACGATTAATTTTATTGTTTGATGTTTTACTTTAATTAACGGATTATTCTTCTAATTATGTCGGCTCGCTCGGCCACTGTTCCCGCGAGGGAGAGGAAGAGAGAGAGAGAGAGAGAGAGAGAGAGAGAGAGAGAGAGAGAGAGAGAAATTATGCAACGGAGGTTTTGGCATTGTTCTTCCACGTTTTGCACTTTTACGACTCACTATCTGGGGCTGCGGCCGTTTTACAACGCTCCTCGGATGAAAATTCATTTGTTCTCCGTTCGTAGATGTCCGATTTAGTTAATCATCTTCAAAATTGATCTTTTAAATGTGAAATTGTAAGACACTTAATCCCCGTTAAATCGCCGTGGAGAATGATCGAAATATCTGCTTCGGATCATTTGTTTAATTATTTGCGGGGAGTGTGCCGAGGAAATCTTTTGTGTTTTAACGTCCAAAACTTTTGCTGTTCGTTTGTTCATTTAATTAGCGTATAGAAAACCTGTTGGGAAACTAAATATTCGTTTAATGAAACTTTCTCCTGGCTTTTGTAAATTTTATTTATAATTGAATCATCTGCAACAGGCTACTAGTTAGACGATCTGTTTGCGTTTGCGGTGTTCACACATTTTTGAACATGCATCAACAAATTAATTCGTGGCCCTCGCAGTTAATTAATTGTAATTTCATATTGAATTCGCTCTTTCAACCGCCGTTTTGAGGATTCATCGATAAACTACATTTTACGCAGTTTTGATAAGAACGAGTGCAATTTCAAACAGAATGTCATTGACGATACGAAAAATTATTTAAAACAATTTTTCAATTACTATTATAGATTATAGACTATTATAGATAAAACTTTAAGTGCTGTAAGTGGTTACGAGTGGGTATTAATAAATCATTATATCCGTAAAAGGTGAGGTGTTTCTATGTTAATTATTTAATTAGCAAATTCACGGAGGAGGGTTATGAATTACGTACGGTTTTTGGAAGATCGATAAATGGAACATTTTGGGTTGTTTGTTATTGTTTCTGATTCGTTAAACTCGATGGTATTTCCGAGGAAGAATGAAGATTACGTGAAGAACAAAGAAAAGAGGCATTTGAATTTATGGAGGGTCGTTTATTTATGAGGCGTTGCTAGATATTATCGACTTTACAGGCAGTATACGAAATGACAATGCTGCGCGCAATTAAATCCGGCGTTCCTGAAAGTTACAGACGCACTGACCGCGCCGGCTATGGAATATTCATAACCGATTGATAATCTCCCGGTTGGTTTTATGTCGTTTATGCAAGGTTAATGAGCACGTTGTATCGCTGTGTTATCGAACCGAGAAATTATAATGCTTCCTTTCCAACGTCGGGAATGATCGATTTCCTAATTGGATACCTTCGAATAATTTCTTATGCTTCCTCACGGTACTCTCAAATGACAACCTGTGCGTTTATTAGACAATTAAATTTTCGAATCGGTAGTGCCTAGAAAATATTAATCAACCAAGCCTACTAATATTATAATAATAAACGCTTTGCTTGCCGGAAATAATCTAATAGTCTTTTTAATATCAACGATCAAGAGAGTTTCTCAAGAATTACTGGGGGACGTAGCATTCAAATTCTTAACGTATAACATGGTAATTAACAGACATACAAAATAAATATAATCTACATCGGTTGCAAGAAATTGGAACCAACTGGAAATTTTTCTTCTTCTCAAATTACTTCAAACATGTAAAAATAATACCCTTAAATTTGTCCAGTCTTGGTGTTCTGTTAAATTGCCGTGTTTCCCATAAATGCATACCATCCGCAGCATAGCGGTTAACAAGCCTATGGAGAAAAGTGACGAGTGCTAAACGCGACAGCGATAAAAGCAAAAGTCGCACGGACGGGGAAAGGGTGCGATGCACTTTTGCATACGAATTGCATCTTTAGCGTACGTTATCGAATTATAATTCACGAATTGCGCCTACCCCGCGGCATCGTAAATGGATCCCACGATAGAGGAGATTAACGGCACCTGCGGTTACAGACTGCAGGAACGCGAAAGTGTCTGAAAATAGTGTCCTCTTATCTCCGCTGGTCGATGCACACGTTGCACACGCACGCACGATAGGCTGTTCCAAATAATTCCGAAGGCGGCGCAGACGGGGAAGTCTCGGGGCCGTATCGCACTTTCCTGTTGCGTCACGCATGCCAACGCATAACAGTACACACAATGTACGGTTTTCTTGCGAGTGCAAACACACGACCGCCTTGGAACGTCGTTTATGCGTGCGGGAACGTGTCTGAGCCGCATGTCGATCCTTCGACGGACCCGCTCGAATCATAATTCATCACTTTTTGGCGCCACGCGACACTCATTTTCGTTTCCGTAGTCGGTCAGTCATTTTCGTTTCTTGTCTCTCAAATCATTTTTAAGTTCATCAGTTTCATTTCACGGTTCACATTCGAACATTTACAGTATTTATGCCGCAGAGGCCTGGATGATAAATGTCGCGAAATTATCCCCACTACCGTGGGGGGTATACTCGGCGATCGAGGTAGTCGGGATAATTCCATGACATTTACCGTCCAGGCCTCTGCGACATATATCGAGAACTCACTGTATACCAAAGGCCTAACAAATAAAAGTCCCAGAATTACGTTTCCAGAAGAATAGCATCTCCTTGCCGATATATGTCCGTGGCTAGACCCGTGTTTTGGACATCTATCGCGTAACCGCACTACTTGGAAAATTGCTTTGAATGTTTGTTTCTTAGACAAATGGGCATTGGTTTACATTTACCGAGGGATACGTTGTTAAAAATTATTTTATTCTTCTCCGGTACAAAAGCATTTTTGATATGTTTTTGGAAGTAATTCAGGATCGGAAGAGTGGTCGTTCCACATGTATCGCGAATCGTCTCCAGAATTAGGAAACGACTGGTACACTCTCTTGGCAGGGACAATGCAGTTCGTGCAGGAATGTTATTGTTTATGGATTGGCCGGGTTTTGCCGTTCGTGTAATTAATTCCATTAAATCGCGGTGAGCACAAATAAAATGTTGTATCGGGCGTATACCTTTTCCGTCCCGCGACCGGTAAACGGAATTGTAACGCGAGTTTCCCGGGCTATACTGCTCTGTACGTATCGAATTAATGAAGTTGGTAATCAGCGTTGCCAGATTCTGACTTTCGTTCGCGGGCCCCCTCCCCGACAAAAGTTAATTACTGCGGCCAGATACATGGGCGTGGGCGTGATTAATTATCACGGGAGAGCGACGAACTCGCACCTTTACTGGCATATGCACAGAAATTTATGGAACATGTACTTTCCGCTGTTTGGGAAATAATACCTGGTTTAATTACGAAACCGGCGTGCACGCGTGTGCGCAATTATGAGGAAATAAAATGACGATAACGAACGGGGGCCGACCATTACACAATAGGCGATACACCAATACACCGTGATTACGTTGCCGAACATTCTTTCCGTCTCAAATTCACTTTTCGGGATCCGCTGATCACTATACCGGCAAGTCTTCGCGCATTCCTGGCGCTTGACAATTTATGAAACGTATTTACATCACATTTTTCAACACGAATAGAGCAATTTCATTCCATTTTCACTGGAAGGAATTCTTTAATTCATGGAATCTAGATTTTTAAATTTTTGTTTTATATTAATCGATTACACTTATATACGAATCGTTATGATACTATTTATTTCTTTTTTACTATAAGGACTCTTTTAGTCCATGAAATTAATTTTTCCTTCACTGTGAGTTTTGTAAGTAATTTATAAAAGAGAAATCTTGTGCGAAGACTGACAATTTACCTATTTTGTAAATTGTTAAAAAATTTCCTTGATCAATTAGACTACGTGCAGTCGATATGGAATGGAAAATAATCCTCGTTCTTTACATTTAGCGAATGTATAAAAATCCACAATTGATGATTACTGTAAATTAAGAGAACGAATGCGCAGATTTTCGGATATTGAATTAAATGGAGGATAGCGAAGGAATTCGGATACGGTTCGGCGTATCGATGAAGTTATCGAAGCACCGAGTATATTTTTCACGTTTATCGACCTCATCTAGTTAGCAATTCCATCGGCGATCGATTTCCACCACTAATTAATAAACGTGATATACCCTTCGACCGAAAGCTTGAAACCCCTGACCTCGGGTACTATTCTCTAGCAGGCGCTACGTCATTGTCACTGGTAAAGCAGGGGCTTTGCGTGTCATGGTAATTGACGCTAAATCATACGAGTGCGGCGATCCTTATCCCGGAGACATTCCTAACAATGGTGGCACCCAACTGCAGGCCAATTCTTAAATAGGCTCGGTAGTGCCTCTAATAAATTCTGCTAATTTACTTACTCCACTAGCTTCATTCCCAAAAATCGACAACCCCCAAAAATACCCACAACCGTCATACATGACAATTAATTAACTCCTTAAAATCATATCGAAATTCAAAAGACCTGACCAAACGAATAAATATATAAATAATAAATCAGTTCACAAAAATATTACCGACTCTATTTATCCTCTTATCTTATGAAATATTAGGTCCACAAATTAATTCGTAGCTCTCATAATTAATTCCTTGAATTTTGTTTTAAATCGAAACTCCTGGCTTCATCCCTGATCTGTAAGATCGAGTGAACTTATAGACAATTTTCAAGACCCGGGTATATGTAAATGAACGATACGAATCCATGGCGAAAAAAGCAAAAATTTATTTGTATACTTATCATTCATTTTCGCAACAAGTTTTCACATAGAAGGAGGTGGACCTTAAAGGATTAACGAATTTTCTGAGCATAACTGTTAGCTAGACAATCAGCTAGACCTGGTTGCTCCCCTTCGGAAGCCGCCGACTGACCAAAACAATTCAATCTCCATCACGAGGAACGAATTCAGCTCAATCGACTGTTGAAGACCAGCTCCCGTAGTCACGCTACTAGCACAACTGGCTCCTGTGGCATCCCCTTTCAGAAACAAAGAGGGGCTCGGCTACCAAAGAATTCCGAGCTGATCATAATGGACCATCGGACTTCTGGAAGCTTTGGCCATCGACTCGCTGGACCGGTCCCATCGTCTTCACAGATTCAGATATAGAATACGTTCATCGATAGTGCCACAATTTCATAATATGTGCAACAACTGAAATTGCAGTATTTCTCAGCTTGCATAGGCTAGCGAAGCTACGCATGGAAATATTTCTAGATTAGCCCCTTTTGCACCGCTATTTACTTTGTGATTATAATGATCAGAAATTCTTCATCGTTCACAATTTCATAGAACAAGAAAGATAGTTTATATTTATTGTATGCCTATCTTTTCTCCAAAGAATACATATCAACTATAACAAAGTAAATTTTTATTTCGGTTTAAAGAAACTTTTAATAACATACATATTTATTAACACTAGATTGCCCAAGGAAGTCATTTTGACTGCTTTTTAATTTCAATTAGGAAAACACTTATGTATACATAATATTTACTAATAACTTGTTATATAACTGTAAATAATATAAAAGATATTAAAAATTAATTTTAAACAAATTTCTTTACACATTAGTTATTCTTTCACAATGCAGTCATTTTTACTGCTTTTGGGCAATATAGGTATATACTAAGTTTCAGTCTTTCTAGTGTTAAACTCTGTTCAGAATCTTCATCACGAATCTGACTCGATATTGTAGGGTAAGGGTTTTAACTAGACAGCGGATTTTATATATTTCTGACAAAAATGAAAATTCCTTCGTATCCACAAATTAAAAAAAAATGTTATAATATGGCACAAACGAATGCGCTTCGTCTCACTTTCTCTCGTAAAATGTTATTCGATTTGTCCGGGCAAGATATGAATCCCTTGAGTTCTGCAGTTAGAACAGCTCCGAGGGCAAAGGGTTAACCAGCATGTGAACACTTGAGACTAGTAGTCTCTAAAATCCCGTATTATATAAAATAAAATTTGAAAATACATGCGATGCCCATTGTCAGCAGTTTTTCCAACAGGACGTTCATCGGAATCTCATTCGAAGAAGTTGCAGACCCCATGGAACCGTTCCAGTCTGCTCCAGCCCGTTCAAAGTCAGCTGTAGCAGGATCAAGCGCAGTTACTCTCTCTCTCTCTCTCTCTTTTTCTCCCTCTCTCTGTATAGTGTCCCCCTCGATCTCCGTTCACCTTGCGCATTCTTCTAGTTCCCTCGCGAGCGAAACGCGGAAGAACCTTGGCCTTGGTCTGGCCGCTTCCGGTCAATTTAGCGCGCGTCCAGCGTCGCCGCATTTGCGATTCATCCACGCGGAGCGGAGCCGGATAGAGCGAGGCGGGAAGAGTCGGTGATAAAAGGGATGAACGGTGGTGGTATATATATACCGGTTGGATGCCAGGGGGGGGGAGCCGAGGGGGCTGCGAGAGAAAGAGAAAGAGGGAGAGGGAAAAAGCGGGAAAGAGAGAGTCAGAGAGAGAGAGAGAGAGAGAGAGAGAGAGAGAGACAAAGAAGCCGAGGAATCGGCTTGGAGGAAAAGAGCCGGTGCATCGAGCTTTGATACCTACATAGGGTGAGCCTAATACATACGAATACAGATCCAGGGGACACGCGTGCGTGAGCACATATCTCTCTGTACGTGCATACACGTACCTGTTGCTTATTCTATTGTTCTCGGTGTTGGTCGGGCTCCTGTGTGCGGCGGCTTCTCCTCGTCTCTCTCTCTCTCTCTCTCTCTCTCCCATTCTCCGCGTCCTCTTTTCTCCGGACTACTTGCGGTGTACAGGGCGAATCTAGTAACTGGGCCGGGGCTGTAACTCGGTTTCTATCTGGAGCAGAGAAAAATTGCAATTTCGCAGTGTCGAGCGTTCATTGCCTGGTAGTTCGATGTTATGCAGGGGTGCATCGGTGCAGTTCCAAAGTGTAATTTGCTCTGCTGCTCTCTTCTAACGCGTCACCAGTGTTCTCGGTAATTACTGAAAAGAATCGTGCCTCGATCTTCACGATTTTTTAACCTAAAGCTTGGAAATCTGTTTTCGCATTATCATCTGAAACAAAATTCTTAGATGACTGGAGACGACTTGTTTTGGTACACAATTGAAATTGTTGTCGAAGAAGCTTTTAAAAATGGTGAAAAAATTGCCGGTAGGTTGAGAAATAAATTTCTCTTTCACTCCAGTTTGTCGTAATTCAGGTGGAAAATATTTATTTCGCACCAACATCTACATGCAGCCCTTTTTATTAACACGGGTGACGGAATTATTTGTCCAGAATTAAAATGAATTATTACGTTAATATATTCATTGTACCAAATTTGATTGGGATCTGTACAATGCAAGAAAGTTGGAAGACTACTCAATATCACACATATAATTATTTTCAATTTTTGTTACATTAAATAACTTACTTTGATTTCATGGAATTTTTTAGGGTTCTGGTTTGGCACTCAAAGTGTTAAGAAAGCCAAAAGGGCTTCTTCTTATTTAGTAAATGTTAATAAGACGCTTTGGTCAATGACGATGAAGAGCATAAGGTCGATACAAAATTGTTGTGTCCTATCGGAACGTGCAATTGCACTTCAACGCACAGTGTAAAACTTTTCCATGCAAATTTTTTTCTGTTCGCTGTAGGGGCAGAGTTACAGCCCGACCCAGCCACTAGATTCACCCTGTATAGCTACCGGCCACTCTCACCGACGCAGCTCCTGATCTGCTAACACAACCGTAAACAAAGTATATTTGCGGAGGAGCCTTGCACGTTCACCTCTTTTGCCAGTGTACATACACTCCCGTCCATAAGTCGGCGGGCATTTACATCGGCTACACGCCCGCTGCCGAACTAACACCCTTGACCTCCTCAGCTGTTGGCAAATCTCGAACGGGGGTTCAACAGACACGAGAGCATCAATCCGCTCTTTTTGGAATCATATTATTCCTCTCCGGCGCGGCGTCAATGTTTGCGCTTTCGAGCATATGTACATGCTCAAAATCTAGTATCCGGCATTGCACTTTAAACGTACACACTCGGTAATTCGGACTGCTCTTCTGCTGAAGCGCCAGTGTATTAACACCTTGGCTTCCAGTGTTCGTTGTCCTCTTATAAAATGAGGAGATATTATCACGTTGGAAATGGAAAATAAAAATATAAATAAAAATAAAAATTGTCTCCCCGAATTGCAAGAAACGGTCCAATCCTTCGACAAGTCTAACAAGCCGAGAACAATATATTAACATTTTTCGAAATTTCACCGAATCATTTCTGTCCTAAATGCATCAAATTTGGCGGAGCTAGGGGTTGCAGGACAATGTTCGTTCACTGCACAAGCCGGTACCTGGCTAATTTTATTATCCCTCCTGGTAGACTAGTTCGTATAGTGATTTAAATTGTGTCGTTTCGATCGGGAAAGGGTCACGAGAATAATTCAATCTAATGACTCGGTCATGCCGAAGAAGTAGCATCACGATCGACCTTTTACTTTAACGCAAAGTAAAAACAAAGTAGCCGGCAACGCAGCGACTTCTGAAAGGGGGTGTACAGAAGATCGCGAGCAGGAAGATGTCAGGTTAGGCCAGGAGGTTCGCGAACAAGGACGCGGGGGGCAGAGCAGCGTTTATGTGTGCAGATAAACGGTCGCCGAGGGGTGGAACCCCGATGCGTTCGTGTGCACCACCAGCACAGGTTTAATGCAGCCCGCGGATCTTGCGGGGCTAAGCCGCGTTGCCTCGCATTCATGACTCGCGGCCTGACGTGGTCTCGCTTCTGCCTTTAACTTGGAACGTCGAAGAGAGACGGCGAACCGAATCCCTTTCTTCGTAGCGGGCCGCGGCCCTTATGTGTACACCGTGTTAACGTTTACGCGAGCCACGAGAGCAGAAGTTTCTCCATTCATAACCGGTGGAAGTGGATGCCGGAGCAGTGGTCCCTCGACCGCCTTCGGGCTGTGTTGCCCATCCACTCTGTGTGTATACTATGTATATGTAGACACGCGGATCGCTCTCCTCTCCGATGGTAAATGTAGGTTACGCCGGTGACGACTCTCTGTTTCCCCACCTCTCTTCTCTTCACTGTATTTCTCCCTCTCTCTCTCACAGTCTCTCGGTGTGTTTGTCCCCCGATTTGATCGTAGTATGCGTTCCCCGTGTCCGTGGGAATACTTCCAAGGTCACCCGAAGACGCCCGTCATTCCCATGCTCATCCCCTCTGCCGACACGACCTTTCCACGCCAATTTTTCAGAGTAAAGGTCGCTAACGTGCTCCCGACGCTTCCCTGTCTTCGCGATTTATTATGCTGCTGCTCTTCTTCCTTAAGCTTATCCTCTCCTTCAGCCTCCTCTTCTTCGTTTCGACAAATTCTTTGAACTTCCCAAGAACTTCCTCACGATCATCTTCGTCAGGCTTTTCTTCTTCTCGAAGCTTCTCCTCTTCTCTGCAAGCACATCTTCTTCCTCAGGCTCTACTTCTTTTTCAGACTGTAACCTCTTCTTATTCAAGCTCGTCTTTTTCTTTCGGCTCTTCTTCTTCAAGTTTTTCAGCTTTTCTTCTTCTTCCACTTCAAGGTCTTCTTCTTCATCAAGGTCTTCTTCTTCTTCTTCTTGTTCAAGGTCTTCTTTTTCGTCCACTTCAAGGTCTTCCTCTTCTTCTTCTTCTTCTTCTTCTTCTTCAAGGTTTTCGTCTGTAAGATCATCTCTTCTTCGGGCTTTTCTTTTTTGGACTCTTTTCACAGTTGCGATAATTGAAGCTTTTTTATCCCGAACAGTATTTCACTATTGTTAATAGAACAAAAAAAAAACAGCTACTATTTTATTAAGACATTTTCTTAAAACCAGATTCCTAATTAATTTGTCGCGTTTCTGTTTTCCGATTTTAATAACGTTGAAACGGATTTATGAAAGGCATTTTAATTGTCGGGTCGAGTAATTGAAAAGAAGAATCGAGGTGACAAGGACTTCGCTGTGTGAAGCACCTCTGTCCTAAATCAGTTTCCGTTGATCAGTTTTTAAGAACTTTCTGGGTCAGAGACTTAATGAAGGCGTCTGTCTATTACGTTGCCCAATTTATGACTTCATTATCTTCGTGCGCTATAGTGTGACCCGTCCTCGGTGCATCCTGAGCGCTATATTTACTCTCTAAATGATGCACTAACCCAATAGCTGCAATTTCTAGTCAATACATTGACAAATACTGACGACAAATGAATTTGATATTAGATTGCCTATCTTTTAAATATAAATCTTTGCGAAGGTTAGCGAAAAATATTGAAAAATCATTTCAACCCCTAACATACCAAGCGAGGTCACTTAACTAAAGATCCCAATACACACATTTTTATGCTATTTAGCGATTGCATATTTAGTCTTCACGAATCCTGATACATTTCGTTAATTATTTGATTTCCTTAAGGGACTCCTTTAACGCCAGCAAATTACAAGCCTAGAAAATTCAGCAATGTAATCTGATTGAAAGATAAAATTTATTTCTATAACTCTTCGCATTTTTGAGCCCTACTAAAATTTAATGTTCTCCGATATAGTACAGTAATAACAATTTAATTTTAAACCTCGAAATCGATTTGAAAATCTCGAAAATCCAGGAGACGAAAATGAGTGGGCCGACATCTTCAGCAATTTACTTCGACTTCCCAGACTTCGGTGTGCGTAGAACCGAATAGTTAGCTGAAGGAGTTATTTGAGCAGTGTCAACGAGCCGAGAAACGAAGACAACAAGAACTAGCAAACCGAATAAACACAGTGTCCGCAGACAGGAGTCCCGTGGATAGGATTCGGGCGGAAGAATGGCTAACCTGACAAGTGGCGCCCCGTCGCTTAATCCCTGCCCCACCCCCTAGCCGGCGGCCCTCAAAGTTTAGCATAAGACAGCACACGTTCCGTCTCTCTTTTCGCCCCGTCTCTTTCCCCCACGCTCTTTCTCCTTCTCCCTCGGTCTTCGTCTCTCTCTCTCTGTCGGTTCCTCTCTTTAAGGTCTGGGATCGAGTATTCCGAAAGTGGTTGGTGCGACGGTGTGTACGTGTGTACACGCTTACCCGGCGAACGGAATCGAAGACAGGAGTGGGTGGCGCGGGTGGGATCCGCATAGAACCGGGAGCAACAGGTTCCCTAAAGCTCGAATGACACGCTTCGGGGATTTTCGCGAAACGACTATTTTGCATCCCCCACGATCGCCCGATGATGCCGGCTCTGCTGCTGCGTAAGGGTGAGTCGAGTGCTGTCTTTCTTTCTTTCTGACTCCAAATGCTAACTGCCTGGGGCCGCGTCCTTTATGTTCTTTATCCTGTGTGCACGCCATTTGGCCCATCGCTTTGTCCGACAATTAGCTATTAACAAATTGCCAGCTTTGTTCAGGCTGGCTACAGATTTTAAGTTATTGCGCCCTTTATGAAATGTTGGATTCTAAATAGAAAACTGATTGAATTGCTGACAGTCTCCTTAATGTTGCTTTAGAAACTGGAATAGGTACCGTCTAGTAAAGAAGCGATTGAAAATTTGATTGTGCGTCCTGGCAACCCCTTAAGTTTTTCCAAAAACAGCGATAGATATTTTCCAATGAACTGATAGAAAATTTGATAGTACGACCCAAACAACCCTTAAAATTGCTTTAGAGACAGAAACAGGTACCAGTGAAGAAGTGACAGAAAATGTGATTGTATGTCTTGACAACCCTTAAAGTTATTTTAGGAGTAAGTATGATCTAATGACGAAGTGATTAGATTAAAATATTTTAGATCGGAAGAAATGTTTCGTTTTGGAGTTAAAATAACTTCGAGTGCAAAGGGTTAGAACCACCAATGATGTTAACATGTCTGAAAGTGTTACCAGTTAAATTAGACAATAGCAGTCCGCTCAAGCTTCTTGGTTCTGTTTGTGTCGACGCGTTGACTACGACCATTCGTTTTTGAGATATTCGAGGAGAACAGAGTCGAAAAAGATGAAATCCCAAAAGATTCCAAGGTAAGTCAAGTTCGAGTCATCCGCAATCCCGTCGAAACTACGAGGGTCATTCAATAAGTAAAGAGACAAATGGCTATAGCTCAAAAACGGTTTATTTCAATCTTTCAAAATTAAGGCTATTTTTCAACATAATCACCCCCCACAGTTATGCACTTGTCCCATCTTTCTTGCAGCTTCCTAATTCCATTGGCGAAGAATTCTTTCGATTTACCCCGAAGCCACTTTTGCACCGCTTCCTTATGTGGACGTCCACATCGGGGTTCATCACCTACACTTGTTCGGCCAGTTTTAAACCGATCAACCCACTTGTAAAAATTCGCACGGTTCATACAACTTTTACCGTACTGTATTAACATTCTAGAAAAAATTTCACTTGGTTTTACACCTTCAGCGACTAAAAATCTAACGACTGAGCGCTGCTCTTCTAAGGTGCAATCTTCTAGTGGACTTGCCATGGTGAATTGAA
Organism: Seladonia tumulorum; assembly: GCA_913789895.3. NCBI lineage: Eukaryota > Metazoa > Arthropoda > Insecta > Hymenoptera > Halictidae > Seladonia > Seladonia tumulorum. The sequence goes on from OU565275.1 coordinate 4,359,567, forward strand.
AATTTTTAGGTTATGTTGACATAAAATGATGAAACAGCTGATCAGAGCATATCCCAAGGTTGCCAACTAACACCCCTGAAAAGATTGTACACATTCATTGAATAGTTTTAAAATTATAGAATTTGTCTCTTTACTTATTGAATGACCCTCGTATCTTATTCGGCAAATTTTCCCTGCGTCGACGGGGAAGTTGTTCGAAAGTTGTTCTGGCCAAGCAGACAGCTCAAAGAGGACCGTCCCGAAATGTAAATCAAGGGACAGGGTGCAGGACGGGAGAGAGGGTTGAACGGTCCAGCGATCTGGTCGACGGTGGTCTCTCGCATCAGAACCACGTGGGAACTGGCGCTGGCACATGGCGTCGGCTCGAAGTTTGGAAACCACGTGGCCGAATAAGTTTCAGCCGGGTCACGACGACGAGCATACGTCACAGAACAGCTGAGCCTCTTGCATCCACGTGAAATACCGTCATGCCGTTTCCCGGTGTGCGTCGCACACGTATTCCATCTCACACGGACGGGCACAGAGACAGACAGGCAGGTTGCTCGACGGCGTGCACGTTTTCCTGTGTATTCACCAAGGGGATGAAGGTAGGGGTGTAGAGATGAATATGTGAATATGTGCCATGCGAGCGAGCGGCCGAACGAAAGTGAAAACGGGGTTGGAGGGCCTCTTCCTACTCTTCCAACCCCTCTCTACTCTCTCTCGCTCGCTCTCACGGTTTCTCCGTCGTGCGGCTCTCTCTCTCTCTCTCTCTCTCTCTCTCTATTCGATGTATTGCACCCCGGTATGCACAGCCATGCACCATTCGGTTCGATGTATGCGGGATAGATGCGGAGCGAGGTCGAGCTCCAGTTTACTGGCTCACCCTCTCTCACCCTCCGCCGCCTCCGGCTCTTCCTACACCGGATTTCCTAGTCAAACCGTATGAACGAATCGTCCGTGACGTGAGTTCTGACAGCTACATTCCCTTTTGAGGGATCCCGGAATCAAAGCCACGCTGTGTTCGACTACTTGTGGAATCGAGGGCTCGACGGTTTCGCGCCGGAGAGATCGCTCTTCAGCTCCTGCACCGATCATCACTTGCTGTTCTTTAACATTTTGCGAATCGATGTTTCTCGATGCTGTGTCTGCTGCATGTCGGTGATCCGGTTCAAAGATTTTGATGCGGTGTTGGATAGATTCACGAGTTTTATGATGCTCGTCTCTGAAATGTTTCGTTATCTTTCTGAATCGGAGAGGCTTCATTGGGGCGGTTACTGATTCGATTTTGGAGGATTTTTTTAATGACGCGATAGATTCACGATTTTTATGATACTCCTCTCTGAAACGTTTCGTTATCTTTCTGAATCGGAGAGGCTTCATTGGGGCGGTTACTGTTTCGATTTTGGAGAATTTTTTTTAACACTTTGATTGCCAAACAAGAAACCTAAAAAATTCCATGAAATCAAAGTAAGTTATTTAATGAAATGGAAATTGAAAAATATTAAATGTATGATATTGTGTAGTTCTCCAACTTTCTTGTATTTTACAGATCCTAATCAAATTTGGTATAATGAATATATTAACGTAAAAATTCGTATACAGGTGACATGGCAGTCAACGTGTTAATGACGTCTTAACCCAGACTTACGATTTTTATGACAATGTACAATTTCAATTCTGTGAGATTTAGACTTATAAAACGTTTCAAAAGTTACTTATGACTTATAAATCTTAATTTCAGACACTGCTTCGTTGACTAAGCTGTTTCGATTTTAGGAGATTTTTCGGAATAATAATTCGGTAGACTGTGCGTGATTGATTTTAACTCATATTTACCATTTTTATGAATACAGTCACGAGAAACACAGTTTGATTCTGAGATACAAGCGAGTTGAAAGGGTAGATGCATTTTAACACTAAACCTACCAAGCACAGAACATATAAAAGTGAATCGTCTTATACACTAGAAGGAAGAAGACAGAGTTTATTTAAACTTTGCACGATTTTCATTATAATATATGCTTGAATAAATAAGTCAATTCAGTAATTTCCTCTAAATACGTTTTTATAATTTCAATAATTGTGAAATAGAAAAGCGGTCATTTGACCGTGGTAGGTTTAGTGTTAAACATTGTTTCGTTCGATAAATTGTTTTGATCTCTCGCGAGGATGTTCGTTCGAATAATTGAATTCTGCCGTTTTCACGAGAGAGGAGTATTCTCACCGTGATAAATTTCCAAGGACAACTGGCTGCTCGGTACAACGATAGGAAAGTTGACGAAGGGAATTTCAATGAACAGGACTAATTTTTTCATCGAAATTCCAGGACCAGCCGGAGGCGAGCAAACGGGAATCCTGGCCGTTCGTTCAGGGTCGTTCGAACAATATGCGCGCGGTGCGGGGCTGGGATCGATCCGGAAGCCCCCTAACCTAATTCCCGACCGTCTATCCCCGTCTTTGAGACAGGAAGCAACGCCCAAGGGACATTCTATATCCCTTACCGGTGGCATAGAAAGTGGCCGGAAGTGGTGGCGCGGGCCAACGTGTGATTGCATCCTCGAGGACCTGTTGCTCCGTCTCGTCGCAGGATTGGAGAGGAAGGGTGGCGAAAGAGAGAGAGAGAGAGATGTTGGTGTTCGTTTCGCAGTTAGAAACAAATGGCCTGGTACACACACACACACACAGAGAGAGAGAGAGAGAGAGAGAGAGAGAAAGAGACGGAGAGTGAGAGGGAGGGAGGGAGACGAAGGGAGTGGTCAGAGGGTGATAAAACGGTTGAAAGAGGAAAGGGAGAGAAACTGTCCGGTAGAGCGAAAGACGGAAAGAGGAAGCAAGAGGGAAAACGCGTCGAGTTAAAAGGAAAGGTGGCAAGAGGGGTGGTGTGTAGGTGGTTGGTGGTGCGGAGAAGGTCGAATGGGAGGTCTGCCGGTGGTGGCTCGCAGGTCAGGGGTCGTAGGTAAGTATATCTACCCTTTGTTAATTCGGGCTTAATGCAACCAGAGGGGGCGTCGAGGGAGAAGCGGCGTGTTGCTCGCGGAGGCAGACAATGGGGTCACTGGGATGTTTCGTGCCAAGTTTTCATCGCCGGACAAGTTTAGACCGACGGGTTGCGAGCGAGGCAACTCGTGGCGAGGCGAGGCGAGGCGCGTGTTGTTGCTCGCGCCTTATCCGAGCCTTGGACGGGCGAGCAAGAGCGAGACCGATGATCGCCGCCGAGATCGAACAGATAGGATTGTGCCCGCCGAACGTATCCGCGAAGGTAGCCGCCCGACTACATGCTTGCTTGCTTGCTTGCTTACTTACTTGCTGGCTGGCTCCGTAGGCTTCCTTGCTTGTGTTTTAGCCGAGAGAGCCCGACGGTCGTACATTATGGATGCGGGAGCGAGCGTGTTTTACGTAATCGGCGCGGCGCGTGCCACCTGTGCACGTAACAACACTTAGAATGCGGACGTAATAGCTGCAGACCGTACCATCGCATCGGCGAAAAGAAACAATGCGCGGGAAGGTCGTTGCCATCTGCGGACTCTCGATCGGCGTTACCGGATCGAGGGGATTTAGGGGAAAATAATGAGGGACATGTTATAGACCGAGTGACGTCACCGGCATACAGTGCTGTTCCGGAGGGAATTATTTATGGAATCTCGATGACAAAGTGGTGGGGGATCGTGCCGTGGTTGGGGAGCCTATCGAGATTCTACGGTGCGGATCGTGACGTCACTAGTTGTTCCCACTATTGGGACAATTCTCGGAGCGTGACGTCATGTATTTCCTCGGAGGGAATTTTTACGGCAACGCTGCTCCCGATGTGCGAACGACCGAGATGGCGAGAGTGATCTAGATCTGCCTCGATCAAAATCTGACGGATGGATTTGGTATTTTGTACTTATTAACCCTTAGCACTCGAATGGCGACTGTAACGCGCCGCTAATAGTTGCTGTATCATTATTCAAAATATTTTTTACATTATTGAAGTTTTTTGTATTTAACAAGTTACTAAACGCTTCATATACAGAGGGGAAATATTCTAGGTCGGAAGAAATGTTTCATTTTGGAGTTAAGATAGCTTCGAGCGCAAAGTGTTAAATGTAATTGTTATGATTTTTGTCTGGGACAGTTGTTTCGGGTTGTACCTTGAACATATTTTAGGGTAAGGGGAGTAAATTACTGTGGGGGTACCAAGTACTGTGCTTAAAAACGAGTTGTTAAATTTTTTTCATTAAAATCAGTTGGTATATACGTCACATATCTCTTTTTTAATATTCCTCCACAGTAATCGGGTCCCTTACCCTATAATATTTTTATAATACGCGAACTTCTGGCAATTCCTACAGGGTTGGAAGTATTTTTCAAATAAGGTGAAACCACTCATCAGCTTCTGTTATTGTTTATGATCCAGGAGGCCGTGTTACGTTTTGAACGTGTTGTATAATATTTCTACATATAATTGTTTGCGATTACGACGCAGTTGAACGTTTAACTAGCTACTCACAATCACCCGGCGGACAAAAATCAAAATCAATTACTGCACCAATATATTTAACCTACTTTCGGGTTACGATCAACGAGACACACTGAAACAAAAGTAGAATGCATACTCACGACCGCAACGAACTTGAAATAGTTTCCATCGAATCGACGTCCTCGATTTCATGGTATTTCAATGATTGTCGATCCGGTGTCTAACTAGTTACGATAAAATAAAATAAAATAGTGCCCGAGACATTCCCGATTCCGGCGAACCATTCCGCAAAACCAGAAAGTTTGCGCAAACACGCGTAGCTTGTCGGCGAGGGAACGGGAACGGGAAAAAGTTCGGGAAGTGATAGGGACAATTATATTTGCAATTTCGGGGACATTCCTGAGATTCTCGGCTACGTCGAGCTATGCGGTCGTAAAATCCGATAAGCTATATCGAATGGGCGCTCGAGGGTGTTCGGTACGTACGCAGGCTGGAATCAATCGTCGGATCGCGATTCATGGCATTCGACGCGATAGGGAATTCTCTTCCTTTTTTTTCTCTCCCCCCACCCCTTCCCCCTCCACTGTCGAACTGGGTTATTGTGTGACGCCGCATGGAAACTATAAATCTTGGTGTGGGTGGTTTGGTTGGACGAGAGAGGGGCTTGACCTTGCCACTTGAACTTATCCCCGTTCCATGCCGCGGTTTCGACCGCCATATAACTTCGCCCAGTCATTCTTCTTCCCCCGACGGATCGCCGTAACTTGAATCATAAACTTCCGAGAGAAATAACGGATTCGCTGGAATTCCTGTCAGGTCCTGCACGACGTGGGGAAAAAATGAATGGTGGTTGATGTCGAGAATAAATCTGCAGCGTCGCCTCAACGTCTCGTTGGTAAAAATTAATTTCCGCCACCGAGTCGAACACATCGACACGGAAAAACCGATCAAAACGCTTTATTGGTCATTTATAGGCGACACTGGTTCGTTTTATTGAACTTGAAAAAGAATTTTTATTATGTAACGTTAAATGATTGAGAGCTCGTTAGAGAGAGGATCATTAACGTAATTGCTGTAATAAATCTTGTCTTCTCTAGTCTTGTGTTGTGACATAAGTTGTTTTGACGCGGTATGCGACTGTTATGGTTATTGGTGTGGTAATCGACGCGTTGGAAAGTACTTAACAGTTGTTGCTAATTGGAAGCGAGGAGACAGATCAGTGTGAAAATACCTAAAATTTTTTTACACAAACATGGAATCGTGTAAACTCGTTTTTGTCCAACGAACAAATACGATATAATCATTCTTGTTCAGTAAATCACACAATGATTGTGTATACATTGTGGTGATACTCTAACAGGGGCTGTGTCATTGAATAAAAAATTGAAAAGAAAATAGATTTAGGTCGTATAAATTTTTATTCTGTAAATAAAAGCATGACAAAACATTACTTTGACTGTATCACAATGGATGTATTTGAATCGATATATCTTATGTGTTCCAGTTTACCCAATGTTTTCCAAACTATAATCGCGCCGAACGACTATTACGAATTTAATTGTCGAACGTCAGTTACGAATTTAATTGTCGAAAATATTTTAATATCCCATATCCTGGTCCGGCAGTTACTTTTCCAGTTATTGTTACTCGTAATATTCGCGTAACGATTGGCGTTGTGTTTTTACGCAAAACAACAAAAATCGATGCACAGTGCACTCTTTCACAAATATTGATATTAAAATCCCATTCGCGGGATCACCTGTGTTGTACACACGCCGCCATTCCAAAATTTCGGATCATTTAATCGACGAGAGGGGTGAACTCGAATATTTTTTCATACTGAAAAAAGGATAAAATAATTACGTCCACAGATTCGTTATTTTTAATTCAAACTTTTAATAAAGAACATTTCGTATCTGTACATTATTTACTGTGTTCATAATCAAATGGATTTTATCGCTTGTAACAATTCTTTGCAAAGTAATTTTCAAACTAATTTTTAAGCCACCGATATATATTATACCCCAATCTCTTAGGCTCACAGCCCCCTTTCCAAACCAGCTTGTACCGATCCAGTCCTATTATCAAAATGTCCAAAGTAGAAATAATTCTTTGGATGCTAGATAGTTAGATTGACATTAAAGACACGAAACGAACCACACTCTTCCGAAGACCATCGCCCACTAAATCGGTCGGGTGTTGTTGGTCCCGGAAAGGACCGTGCGCAGCTCATGAAAAATGTCATTCAATTTTCAACGACATAAAAGACAGCCGTCGATCGTTTGTCCCGCGAAGGACAGACACGGCGATCCGCAACGAAACAACCACAGGGCACTCTGTGTATTCGCAAGGGCGCGCAGAGGGGGTTGGGTGCGAAATAAACGAGGAAACGGCCGCGTAAAATGTCGATAACCCTGCGGAGATGAAAGGGCGAGAACGAGGCTCGTAACGGCTGGTGGTACATGTGGGCCAACAGTTTGTCGAGGTGACGTCGCTACGATATGGGGGCAGGTCAGTGATATCCAAGCGGAGTTTAAACGGTTGTTCGCTTCGGTACAAACTCTCTCTCTCTCTCTCTCTCTCTCTCTCTCTCTCTCTCTCTCTCTCTCTCTCTCTGAATGGCCAGCGAGGGCTCTCGAACGGCTTGTAAGCACGAGAACAAAACAAACCCCGGGCTCTCTCGGCTACGAAGGCAATCCTGGATTACTCCCGCTGACTAACCCGCGATCAACTGGGCATTAATCCTGTTGATTCTTTCGCCAGCGAAATACTCGAGCCTGATACCTCCAGCCCTGATTAATCGACACCCGCTCCCAACCTTACATTTTCAAAATTCACTTTCGATCTGACTTTCTGTATTAAATTGTCCGTGCATCATGTTCTATCGAAATTTCTTTAATACACTGTACTCCAGTTTTGTTCTATTTAAATTGCTTTAACATATTTCACATGCGTAGACACGTTGTTCTTTTTAAATTTCTGTAGGTAACGTAACCTGAGATTTCTTCTATTTTAATTTCTTTATTGCACATGCGAAGACACGTTGTTCCCCTAAAATGCTTCACCATACAACATTAAAGAGTTATCACCTTCAAATTCTTTAACATGTAAACATTGTTCTATTTAAATTGCTTTAACATATTTCACATGCGTAGACACGTTGTTCTTTTTAAATTTCTGTACGTAACATAACCTGAGATTTCTTCTATTTTAATTTCTTTATTGCACACGCAAATACACGTTGTTTGCTTTACCATACAACATTAAAGAGTTATCACCTTCAAATTCTTAGCATTTAAACATTGTTCCATTTAAACTGCTTTAATATATTTTACATGCGTAGACGTTGTTCTTTTTAAATGTCTGTAGGTAACATAACCTGAGATATCTTCTATTTTAATTTCTTTATTGCACACGCAAATACACATTGTTTGCTTTACCATACAACATTAAAGAGTTATCTTCTTCAAATTCTTTAACGTTTAAACATTGTTCTATTTGAATCTGTATTTACTATATCTATATTTTCTTTGCTTCCCTTAAAACCGTGCACAATCCGCTGAATCCACCCGCGGAACCAAAGCAAAACGAAAGAATCCGGAAAATAACATTGTAAAAGAACACACTATCGCCGCAACACCAGATACAGAGTATCGACCAGTAAAAATTAGTTTTCTTTCGACCAGCATGCATCGGCCCAGAGCAAATTCAGTTAATTGGTCAAAGGCGGCCATCGAAGAAAAGCCGGTACATGTTTTATACGAGGCATGTCGGGTCCGTGTGTCGGATGAAATCTCGTTGCCGCTGATTGCGCACAGGTGATTCGTAGCGCGAACGAAACCTTGGGTCGGCTCGTTGCCGTCGCTACCCGGTAGTTATTATGCGTGGGGCGAGTTTCAAAGACCGTGATCGTAACCTAACAATCAGGGCTCTGGGTAGTTAGTGGGGCTATTAGCCGACGTCACTGTGCCGCCCAGTAATCAACGCCCGGTTGGTGCCGTGGCGTTGGTTAACGATAGAGCAAGAGTGAAACCGGGGATGGATAAGGGCTGCGGAGAGAGTGGCTCGAGAAGATACACATACAACGCGTACACATACGTCCATACATATTCAAACAAACAAACACGTATACAATACATTGGAAATTGATACATACATATACAATATCCCATAAGTAATCAATTATTTTGAAATCTAAAACGAACTTTGTAGTAAAGTCAAGTTTTTAAGTCCATACATATTCAAACAAACAAACAAACACGTATACAATACATTGGAAATTGATACATACATATCCAATATCCCATAAGTAATCAATTATTTTGAAATCTAAAACGAACTTTGTAGTAAAGTCAAGTTTTTAAGTCCATACATATTCAAACAAACAAACACGTATACAATACATTGGAAATTGATACATACATGTATACAATATCCCATAAGTGATCAATTATTTTGAAATCTAAAACGAACTTTGTAGTAAAGTCAAGTTTTTAAGTCCATACATATTCAAACAAACAAACAAACACGTATACAATACATTGGAAATAGATACATACATATAGAATATCCTACAAGTAATCAATTATTTTGAAATCTAAAACGAACTTTGTAGTAAAGTCAAGTTTTTATTTCTTAATTTATATTATATAATCTCCATCATTATCAAGGGCAGTTTGCCATCTTTCCTGCAAATTTTCGATACTCCTCTTATAGAAATCCAGAGTTCGCGAAGCAAAATGACTCAGGGTGCCTCCTTGCATCTTCTACAGAAGCGAATGTTTTATTTTTTACCACTTTGACTGCCAAGCTAGAAACCTCAAAAATTCTATCAAATTAATCTGTTATTTAATGAAATAAAATTTGAAAAAAATTATATGTATGATATCGAGTAGTCCTCCAACTTTCTGGCGTTTTACAGATCCTTCAAAAATTCGATACAATTAATATATTAACGTAAAAATTTATTTTAAAATTTGGACAAGTAATTCCGTCACCCACATATGGGAGACGTGGCAATGAACGTGTTAAATAGTAAGATCTGAAAAGATAATAGTCGGAGGGAGCAATATCCGGTGAGTACGGGGGGTGCGGTAAAATTTCCTATTGCGATTCTCTGATTTTTTCCTGAGTGAGTTTTGCTGTATGGGGCCGGGCATTGTCAATTTGCAGTATTTACCCTTTCCGTGGACTAAAGATGCAAAGGCAACCAAATTACGGTACAGAACCGAAGGCGAAACAAATTCTTTGCAAATAATTGATTACTTATGGGTACCCCAAATATATACTAAACATATACGCTTTGAGCTATTGAAACACAGTAACGGCATAATTATCCTTAATCGAGGAATCGTAATAGGATGTTAAGTAGGTGACTCCGATAGCAACCGGAGCACGGATGGGCCGACGCCGCCGTGTCGAGGCCAAGCAGGGGTTGAAAACGGCTTACGAAGGAGTTTTACGGTGGTTTACGGTGCCACCTAAAAAGGAGCCGGTGCCCTTGAAACCGTTTATACGACGGTATAAACGTATACTACGAGAGACCTTTTAACGTTGTTTTTACAGTGGCTCGCCGCGGGATCGTTGCCTCGGACTAATCGAGGAAGTTAACCCGACGGGTTTTACGCGTTCGACTGTGTGTTTTCCTCGGTGTAACAGGGGGCTGTTAACTTGTAACGACTAGGCCGCGGAAATTTATGCAAACACTTTCAGAAATAAATACTCACGAAGGGCGCGGGCGCGGGCGCGCGCGGCGAGAGCTTCCATCTCGTCAACGATACTCGTAAATTGAACGTAAAACGGAACTGCACCGGCGCGTTTTATTAACAGCCGGTGTTTATAATTCTTTTACGATTTTTCGGACGACGCGGGCAAGATCTGTCTGAGGATATCTCGTTGCGGGGAAACTGGTCGAGAAGTAATTGAGCCGCCACTTCCTAAGATTATTCTATTCAGGGTTAATTCTGTCGTGAATACCTCGGTTAACATGTTAAGTAGCACTGATTTTTAAGCTGCCGTGAAATGGGCCGCTCTATTGGTCTTTTACTTTAATCGTATTACCGGTTTATGGAATCGATACGCGGGGCTTACAAAAATTGTTCTCTGTGTGTACAGCGTTTTTAATTGCCGGGAATATTGCTTGGAAAAAATTTAGACGTACCTGTTGGCACGTTGAAAAATATATAGAACGATTTTTTTTCTTCGCGTTCCTTAATAAATACAAGTGCATTAATACAAGTGTCTCTGTCGATCGATGCTGCTCAGTATGAAATGTACAAACGTCGTTAAGGTTAGAATGGACCTAAAAATGACTGGAAGTGTTAAACAATGTTCATCCTCTATTAATAATCAATGGACTGCGGATTCGTATGCAAACTAAAAATGCGCTACCTCGATTTCAAGAAACTGGAGCTACAATTTATTTCCACTCTTATTTAAAAAATTGAAAATACGATATAACATGTTTAAATTCTCGTCAGGTGTGCAAATACTGTTTGGTATTCCACGTACTAACTTTTGTCATAAATACATGAAATCCGCAGTCCACTGATCCACTAGACCGCGGATTTTTATGCAGAATAAAAATCGCTCTCTTTCCAATCATTCTAACAAGTTAACCCCTTACACTACTATTTATTTTGTGATTATAACGATTAGAAATATTTCATCGTTCAGAATTTCATAGAAAAAGAAAGACAGTTTATATTTATTGTATGCCTATGTTTTCTCCAAAGGGTATATAGCAACTACAACAAAATAGAATTTTATCTCGGTTGATGGGAAATTAATAACGTTCACATGTATTAGACTCTATTCAGAATCTCCATCACGAGTCTGGCTCGTTATTGTAGGGCAAGGGATTAAAAATATTGCGATAGTATTTTGACACTTTTTTAGACGTTTCTAATGTTTTGCATTTGATCTACTCGGTCCTATCATAAATGCAGAAGATTCTCTAGTGATCACGTACACGTAAAAAGTTGCAACTATTCCTGCTCTTTGTACCCCAACAAAAATATATGAATCTTGTGCAACCCTAATTCGAGTGTCTACCATTTTTCATCGTATTTTCATTCCCAATGTTCCCTATAAATGCTAGAGAAGAATTACCGAAAAAAACCATTTATTATGAGAAAGAAAAAATAGCTCGAAGCGTCGAGCACTAATCCGGGGCGAAAGCTGTTCGCTAAACCGTGGTACAAACGTGAAACGAGCCGTCCCGCGGGGTCGGAGCTTTCCGGATCGGACAAGTTTCCACGTGACACTCTCGTTGGCGAAAAGTTTTCCCTTTTGGAAAACTTGTCATCGATCTCGTTCGACTGGAGTCGGCAGTCGGGGCCGGCAGATTTAAAAAGTTTCATTCATTCCCGCGGAACTGGGTCAGAGACGTCGCGACGCTGCGCGACTTATCGCGCCGCGCCGCGCCGCGCGGCGTTATCGATACATAACACACGGGGGTTATGAAGTTCAACCCCCGGACGAAGGAGGGTGAGGGGGAAACATTGGGTAATGCATAAACGGAGCCCGCAGACATCGGCAAGTTTCCAACTATGCGTTCCTCGGCTCTCCCGTCTCTCTGTCCCCGCGAATGTTTTCCCCGGCGCTGATCCGTTGTCGACACGAATAAACTTAAGTAAAGTTTCAAGGTCCCCGCCCCCGACTACGGTTCCCGTGTCCGTGTGCTGCCGATCAGGTGTTAGGTAATCTTGTTAACCGGTGGTATGCGTGTCTCTCTCTCTCTCTCTGGTCGCGTTGGCATTTACATTTCACTGAATGACGGAGCCCCTCGGCCCGTAAATGAAAATCGATCGATTAATTCAGCCTGTGTGCCGAGCATTATGTAAATTGTATTATCTACAGAACGACCGGATTCGGTGACAATTGTAATCGCACTTTACGCCGCATCTCCATTCACCGACAATCGTTTTCGTGCCGCGATCGCAGCTGCTCGAGACCGATCACTGGGTCACGTTCGTCACAGCGTTTCACAGTTTTAGAATCTTTTCTGGTCCATCGCAGTTATCACATTTTTCTTGTTCCATTGCTGCATACGAACGAACCGGTTGGACGAACATAGTTGGACGTATTCCATTCGGGAAAAGCAATTAGGAAAGAATTTTTAATTTTTTGGTTGTCCACTTACAAGACTGTCACCTCCACCGACGGGTAGTGCGTTCATTTACCGCTATATTTCGCTTCTCTAGTCATGCAAGAAGCACACACGACAACCACATTTATTGAGATTAAAATGAACTTTGTTCAACACTTTGCACTCGAAGCTATTTTAACTCCAAAACGAAACATTTCTTATGACCTACAATATTTCCCTTGTATATATTTTTTTATGGTATACAATTTTATGAAAATGGTGCAATGTACTCGTACAATACTGAAGTGTTTAGAAATTTATTATATACAAATTTTAGTCGTGTAAAAAATATTTTCAATAACGATACAGCAATTTTTTAGTGGCCAATACAGTCGCCATTCGAGTTCTAAGGGTTAACCTGTTACATACTGTACGCCGCTATAGTGGTTTCCATGAAAAGCGTCGGTTTGAACGGTACGCACCACTATAGTGGCTTTTTTGCCTGGACGGCCAGGCACGCCGCACAGTGGGCAAAAACGGCCTTTTTCGATTCAAAATCAAAGAACTTTCGATAGGAATGAGGTAGAGAGATGACATTTTTTTAAATGAAAGCTGAAGCTTGGTAGAATATGGGAAAAATAGGGAAATTACGGTACGAACGTTTTTTAACCTTGAGAAAATTCGTTAAAGTTGCACAATTTCAGGAAAATTTTGTTTTTGTGGCTAATACGCGCGGAAATTTTTTTTTAAACATGCTATATATCGTTTCCCATAGATTTTTTCACGCTGATTTCAAATCTGTTTGCAAAATTTGTCTATGACCTCTGGTTTTTGAAAAAAATAGATTTTTGTGACACAAATTAATGAAATATTTTCGTTAAAATGACTTGATAACACACTAGTTTGAAAGTATATCGTATTATCATATATAAAACGCAATAAAAGTAATAATAATGAAGTATTTTAACGTTTTGAGTTACTTACGAAACATGAAACACTTCACATCTCGTCATCACTTGACGTATCGGCTGTCATTGCTACTGGCACTTTCTTGAAATTGTGCAACTTTAACGAATTTTCTCAAGGTTAAAAAACGTTCGTACCGTAATCTCCCTATTTTTCCCATATTCTACAAAGTTTTAGCTTTCATTTTAAAAAATTTCATCGCTCTACCTCATTCCTATCGAAAGTTCTTTGATTTTGAATCGAAAAAGGCCGTTTTCGCCCACTGTGCGCCGTATTGGGAGAGAGCAGTCGCGGACAAGCGCGCCGTGCTTAAGAGGTTAACAAATAAAATATCTATATTATATATCTAAAAATATCTAAAAATAAAAATAAAATATCTAAATATCTCTTCACGCCCAGTGCACAAGTTGGGCCTGCGAGATCCATTAGTTGAATTTTTTTGGTTATCTGAGAATTTCTTACCGAATTCTTCCGACACAACAGGATCCACAAGTGGAAGCCTCCGCTTCTAAAACAATTAACCCGTTTCGCGATTGAAAGAGGAGTCCTCGGTAGCCTCGAGCCCTATAATCCTCCCCAAAAAATCCAAGGAATCCAATCGCAGAGCCGGAGGGTCGCATGCAGATCGTGTAATCCCGCGTAAAACACGGTTCCGGCAAAAAGTCGGCCCTCGAATCGAGCCCGACGCGATAACAAAAGGATCGGAACAAGAAAAAGGATCCGCTGCCGGCAAAAACAGGAGGCGCGTGCCTGTTTGGACCTTCGTAGATCAATCTTCGGATTAGACGCGGAAGAAGACGGGGTGGGGCTCGTAAGAGGATCTTCGGCAGGAAGTCCAGAAAACAGCGGAGGGCACAAGCTGCTGGAAGAAGATGGAGAAAAACAACGGGCAAACTTCGAGGGAGGAAGAGAAAGGGCTGCGTGTGCAGTAGGCAATTTGGGTTGCCCGAAGCCCTTGATATACGAGCCCTTGTGCGCGCGAATGCATCGGAATTCTATTACATCGAACTCTGCCGATGCAGACTGAAATTTCTGGACAACTCTAATTTTCCTTCGGTTTCGTTTCGCAACTTGTTCTTTTGTCCTCCCCGAACGACTATTACTACTATTATTATTTATTTATTGCTTTAACCCTCTACAGGCCGAATTTTGTTGCGTTGCTTTCTCTATTTGCGGACAACTTACAAGGCATTTACTTTGACGTTTCAAGTCGATGGTGCTGCCAACCGTCATCAATATTGTTATCGGTTATCTTGTAGACATTATACAGTTTGTTTGGTAACTTGTGGTACAAGCGAAAAGGGGATGATTCTACATGAACGGATAAGCCGACAATATAGAATAAACATTTTTCGTTTGAGGCTTTGTTTCCGAGAAAATCGACTTTGAAGATCTGTCAGGTTCGTGTGCTTTAGTATATGCAGGAAGTAGATTCGGTTGGTCATGATCAGACGCGTCAGACAATTCCTATAGAATAGCATGCTGCATTTCAAACTCGATTTTCTCGATAACGAAACTTCGGACGAACAAATGTTTATTCTATATTTTCGACTTATTCTTTCATGTAGAATCACCCCCTTTTCGCTTGTACCACCAGTTATTTCGCTTCAAAGGGAATTGATAATATACATATTTATTAGACTCTGTTCAAAATCTTCATCACGAGTCTGACTCGATATTGTAGGGCAAGGGGTTGACGCTTCAAATATGCAGCTGTTAGGCTGTTGCGTACGAAATATCCCATTGTTAACACGTTCGCTGCCGCGACGGTCACTGGTGGTCCCTGTATAACACCCTGTATAATTAAGACGTATACGTAATCTTGTGAGAAAATTGAAATTATTTGGCAAAATGTTGATATATTAGCATGTGACCTAAAAGTTACACGTCTCCTCAAAAGTTAAACAGCTCCAGAAAATAATCCTTCAGGAAATGTGTTTCTAGTAGATCCAGCGGGTCACGGACGTCCCTTCAGAGCCCGGAACAGATTTCCACCGGCAACTATCAAGGTTTCGGCGTCCGTGCAGTCCCGTTTCAGACACCTTTGTTCCTCGCGCAACTCACTATAGCGCGCAAAACGGAAACGTTGCTGGATGTGGCCCACGGCTGAAGGGAAACGAACGAAACGAGGGGGTGGGCTCGAGGGGGCGTAACAGGAGCGACGATCGGGAAACTATTGACCACGCTGGGAAGCCGTTTAACCCCCCCGTCAAAGAGAGAGAGAGAGAAAGGAGAGAGAAGGTGCACACAGAGGGAATGGTCACACGCACGCACACCACGTATGCAACGAGGCAGCAGCAGCAGCAGCAGCCGCCAGGAAGGGAAAGCATAAACGGTTCCACACAAGGAAGTTCATTCATGAGTGCGGAACTTTGGTAGATGTTGAGGTTTGCACGAACACGGCCTCGCGCCCAGTCACATCGTATTCGAGAGTACGCCTGTAGTACGCGGCTCTGCTTCTCCTCCTCCTCCTTCTTCTTCTCCTCCCTCAGCTACTCCTTCCTCTTCTCGTCCTCCTCCCTTTGATAGTGGTTGAACGTCGTAAGCGGCCCCCGGATAAAGAACCCCAACACACAGAGAGAGAGAGAGAGACAAACGAAGGCAGAACAACCACGACACACCGACATTGTTGTACCGCGATAAGATAGCGAGAAAGGGACCGAGCACGTGCAGGAGCCTTGGACATCAACCGATCGGCATCAGCGATCGGGAACGACGAACACTCGCGTGTGCAATTAGCGTGTGTAACGTGCGTGAGATTACACGCGGACACACCGAACCCATGATGCACTTTCTCCATTTTCGGAAATGTTGCTTGCTCCCTCGGGGTCGGGGATGTTGCGGAATCCGAGACCGGGATATTTTCATCTTCGTTTGCTTCCTTTCGAGAACTTGCTTGTGGTAATTTAGCGTCGTGCTTCTAACGAAGAAACGAAAATTGGATAAATTGCAGCATGCAGGGATCCACCCGGGCATTTATTTATTTTCCTAATAATTTTAACTCTGCATTTCGACTTCGCAATATGGACGTTTCGTGGAGAACATTTTCCATTTTGTCTGTACTAGATCGAGCGTATTTGTTCCTACCGAACGTTCAGCAGTTTATGAAACACTTTTACGGAAGCGTTTTAATCGAGAGATGCTATAATAACCTGCAGGTTGATTATACGCTACCGCTCAAAAGTATCCTGACACTCCGTGATGGATACGTCGACGAATCTCGTATTTAATTTTAGTGTAGCATTGGTAAGTTCCACATACGTAAGTTTTCATTTAGAACGTTAAATATCTCATAAGAAACTCGACTTGAATATCTCATAAGAAAATAAAAATCGACAATAACTTTTATGCGATGCTAATACATATTTCGCCAGTGTTCGGCTACTGTCTCGATAAAAAATTCTGGATCACTTATCATAGTGGCAAATTACACGCGCGAGTTAGACGTTAAAACCTGTTGGGAATGAAAATAAAAATTCGAAGGACAGAATTCACGGAGATACGAGAATTCGTCGTTATGCTGGCTGAGGATGAGGAACACAAACTGTGGAACATTTCGGTGCATATACCGATCTTATAGA
Source organism: Seladonia tumulorum (assembly GCA_913789895.3). NCBI lineage: Eukaryota > Metazoa > Arthropoda > Insecta > Hymenoptera > Halictidae > Seladonia > Seladonia tumulorum. Next base: position 4,376,644 of record OU565275.1, read on the forward strand.
AACGGATGTGCATTAACACATCTTGCGCGGGCACTTTGCCGCCAAACCCTTACCGTGTAGCGGGCGATTTTTTACAGTAAACGACGACTTTAGTCGTTTCCCGCTCAAGATGTGAAATCCGCTCAAAACGACTTTAGTCGCTTCCCGCGCAAGATGTGTTAAAAATGTTGTAAAACGTCGGCAACGAATTTTCCAATCCCGTCGAACAAGCTCGAAATTTCGCAAACGCGCTCGATCCCGTCTCAAGAGTGTCGGCGCTTAATCCGCGAACGCGGAATACTCGTGACAAACGATTCGCGTTGCAGGCGAAACATTTTTTTCGCGGCTTTCAGGAGGTAAGCACGCGTCGCGAGCTGTCGCGGCAAAAATATGGACCCGGACGAGCGTGCAAAGCGATTGTCGAGGTATTATAGACGATCAGCCAGCCGTGACACCGGTTCAATCGGGGGTGGTCGAGCACATGGTGAATTACACAGATTCTCCCACGCTACGTGGACACACACAGCTCGTTTCCTCCTCCTCCTGCTCCTCTTCTATCTTCTCTCTTCCTCCCCTTCGCTCCCCCCCCCCCTCCAATGATCGCTCGTCTCTTTTTTCTTGCGGGAGCTCTCCCGTTTCATTCAACCTTTTTCCCTTTCTTGCGTTCTCGACGGTTTCTCTTTACACGTTTCCCCGGCTCTCGTTCGACGCTTATCAGAGGCTCGATTCCCTCGTATCGGCGAACATGCCACCAGGACGATACACACACAAGGTCGGGGCCGTTTTCACAAAAGGCTCCCGCGTCCCCTCGGTCTTCCCATTTGCCCGGGTTATGAATGGATTCCAACTATGTACTATTAGGCCATCAACCGCTCGCGCGGGATACACCTCGTTTTCTCTGTTTCCGCGGCTATACAGCGTGTCCCACGAAATTGGTCCACGGAGAGTATTCCGAATATCTCCGAACAACATAATTGCGTTCGATAAAAATTACAGGCTTCTTGAGAATACATAGCGGCTCCAAAAATCATTGGCACGCTAGACTGTCGATTTTCAAAAAATTCTTCACTTTGATCCGTTGTAATTTTCGGACGATCAACCTGGGCTCGTTGTAAAACCGAAGGCCCCTATTTTCTCACCGAAATGTTGCAAAATTTTTTCGGCACTGAATCTACTACGGATTCGAAGCTCGAAGCTTCCTCTTTAAAATCACCCCCGAAAATATGTGGTACGATATTTTATGTACTACAAAAGATGATGTGTGCCCAACTGCTAAGGGACGAAGTGAATTTTTATTTAACTTCTGCTTCCCCCTGATTATAACAAGAAACGAAATTGCACGTTCTTTTTGCCAGAAATCGAGATCGTTTATCGGACGTTAACCAGTTAACTGTGATTGACGAGTATACTCGTCATGGAAAAGTGGCACGATTTTGTGTATTGACGAGTATACTCGTGATGCGTAAAATTTTAATTCTGGTAAAAACTAAATTATATTCGTAGAATTTTAAGATGTTTAAAATGTTTAGAGGTCAAGACGAAATGAAACAAACAAATGAAAATTATAAATAATTTGAGTTGGATTTATAACTATAAATATGACGACTATACCCGTCATCGCTTGATTATCGCGACACACACTGGTGGGCGCTTTGCAAAGAGATCGCCACAGTTAACTGGTTAAGGGATGAAGGAATTACTTTTTCTAACCCATATTAGTAGACTGTAGAGGAGTCAGCTATGTTTAATTTCATGCTAGGTATTTGTCAGCGAAGACGTTCATTTTTATTCTGTCATATCCGGATAAACCGAATTTTACTAAGATCTCCAGAATTCAAGAGGTGCTGTTAAAACAGCATCCCCTCTGTGATACATTTAAAATGTCTAATTTCGCATTCGTTGATTAAGTTACTCTGATTTTGTAAGAATCTCTGGGAATATTTGGCACTTCGCGTGTCGAGCAAATTTTCGAAAGAAACTGAAAGTGGTTGCCCAGGCGACGGGTCATCGACACGAGGGTTAAGCCGAAAGAGGAACAGAACGAGGATCGAACTAATTTTTGCCCGCGGAAGCGAGTCGAGGTATTTTAAGCGATCAAGCGATGTTGTTCACCCTGTAGAAACGTGTGTGTAGGCGCGTGTCTGTAACAGGGCAAACGTGGAAAGGAGAGAGAGAGCGGAAGCGGGCTGACAAAGAGGGACAAAGAGGGAGGTTGCCGAGGGACCCGGGCAAGAATGAATGGCACACGCCACGTTAATAGCTTGTTCTCGCTTCAGGGTTGGCCGAGGTCAGTTCACTTTTAACCGGGCCGATGCCGTTATAACTCGCACGACCGTCACCTGTCTTCTTTTTGGCCGGCGTAATATGTTAGAGGGATTTCGAGCGTGAACTTGCCGACTGAATTGATGACTGAATGGCCCGAATGGATGAATGGGCGCGAGCAAGATTACGGGCTCGCTCCCGCCGGCACCAGTCTGTCTGGCACTGCTACTGTCCGATGATCCCAGTTCTGATTTATTGTTGCGATCCGTAGCCCCGGAGCACCACGAACGCGCGTTCTCTCTCTCTCTCTCTCCACAACGCCGAGCTTTTGTTCTACGAAATTTGTGTTTAACTGCTCGACACCGGGAATCGATCCTGGTGTTCGTTCATACACACTATCCTTGTCTATACTTTTCTGACTCTCCTCTGGCTCACGGGCGAGTCGAGATCATTTTTATTCGTCTTTTTGTTTAATTTTCTTGGAGCTGTTTGAAAACTTCGATCGATTCTCCTGTTTTATCGCCACCGGAAATGTTTGGCTACTCTCGGTGGCGATCGATGTTTTTTTTATAGTTCGACAGCGTTTGACTATTCGTGAAGTTCGCTGCTATTATTTTTCAAACAAATCATCGAATTTATCGAACCCAACTTGCCTCTTTCGCGAGATATTAACCCCTTGCACTACTATTTATTTTGTGATTCTTATGATTAGAAAAGAATATATAATATATTTTCTCCAAAGAATATATATCAGCTGCAACAAAATAGAATTTTATTTCAGTTTAAAGGAAATTAATGACATACCTATTTATTAGACTCTGTTCAGAATCTTCACCACGAGTATGACTCGATATTGTAGCTCAAGGGGTTAACACTCAACCACGGTCAAAACGACAGGTTTTCTATTTCGCAATTATTGGAATTACACAAACGTTTTCGTAGGACATTACCGAATTGACTTCTTTATTCGAGGAGCATATATTATAATGAAAATCTTACAAATCTTACAAATCATATTTTCTCCAAAGAATATATATCAGCTGCAACAAAATAGAATTTTATTTCAGTTTAAAGGAGATTAATGACATACCTATTTATTAGACTCTGCTCAGAATCTTCACCACGAGTCTGACTCGATATTGTAGCTCAAGGGGTTAACACTCAACCACGGTCAAAACGACAGGTTTTCTATTTCGCAATTATTGGAATTACACAAACGTTTTCGTAGGACATTACCGAATTGACTTCTTCATTCGAGGAGCATATATTACAATGAAAATCTTACAAAATTTAACTAAACCGAATCTTCTCCCTTCCATAAGACGTTTCACTTTTACATATTTTGCGCTTGGCAGGTTGTTGAAAACATTTCAACAGAAGAAAGTCGTAGAGTCTCCGAATGTTGTGCTGCGCACCAACACTTTAAATAGCAGCGTGTAAAATTAGTTTGACTATTCTCGAGCGAATTGCGAGATTCTGAACGTCATATGTGCACGACGAACGCGTTGAACGTGTCAAGAATTATTTTTGAGCCTGTTTAAGTTATGTATGTGGCTTCGAACAAAAGTCTCGAGCAAGAAGAGGCAAGGCAACGGAGCCGTAAGGAACCAAAATGGCGGCGACAACGTCCCGGGAGAGCGCTGAGAATTTAGTGCACCGCACCGGTACGGGGCGAGGACCATGAATCAAGCGGCAGAAGAATTCACAGTGAATCGTCGCGCGGTAAAGGTATAGTCCTGCGGTCGGGCTGGCGCCTGTGTTGGAAGAAACCGCGTGGCGGGATCGGTGGCGTGACCGAGGGTCTAAGATTTCATTGAGGAACAATGGACACATGACACCTGCTGAGGGCAGGCGTCGCTGCCTAGACCTAGATTACGACAATAATGCCGGGTTCCCGGCGTTAACCGGAATACGAACGAAGACGGCGCGATGGGCGAAAGAGGAGGACAGAGAGACGCGGAAGAGCCAGGGTAGACGGGACAGAGACGAGCGGACTCGGCCACCGAAGAGGATCGGACAAAGACGGAGAAACGCCTGGCACGAGTCTCTAGCACTGGGGCAATGTCACACCTAAGCTATTATTCTCATTCTCCGCAGGCAGACTTACGGCAGACTAATAACCTGTCACCAACTGCCGCCACGGTTGCGACCAGCCTCTTTCCATCCCTCTTCAACAAGCAACTCGCCGTGTTCTCTTTGTTGCTCGAAAGGGATTCCCGGGCGATTGTATATGCGTGGCTCTCTCTCTCTCTATCATCCCACCTCTTCCTCGCCATCTCCGAACTTCTCTTTTACAACGGAACTCGGCCCCAGACTATTTATGTAAACGTCAACTAACCTCGGGCAACCCCGGAACCCGGGAACAGGGCTATTAACTGCGGCGCGTGCCGCGCTAACACGTGGTCTCTCGCTGCTGATGAGCATACCACCGCAAAAATGAGATCCCGTTTCCCTGACTTTTTTACTTTAACGCGCGCTCTCGTTCTCTCTCTCTCTCTCTCTTTCTTTACGACGCCTTTGAAACCTTTCACGCTCGACCACTTTCTCCCGAGCTTTCCTTGCACCCGTGGTAATTGATGCTGATGTTTATAGGCCCTTTGAAGCCGAGGCTACACTGCACCGCCCGCTTTAAGGCGCTCGAGCCGAGCTGTGCGAGCTAGCGGATTTTTGCGGACTCTGACGAGGAACGATCCCTGGCCCAGAAAAAGTTGTGTAACCGAACGGAATATGCAGTGCACGACCATGCGATTTTTTTGCTCTCCAAATTCACTTTAAGCGGGCGAGATCGACTCTTGACAATTCGACAATTTTTTTTTCTCTAATTATATGAGCAATTGAAAAATGTTTTACCCGATTACAATCATCGTCGAAGGGAACTTATAACGCAAAATTTTGCACTCTTGACAATCCGACAATTTTTCAATTTTTTTCTCTCTAATTATACGAGCAATCGAGAAATGTTTTACCCGATTACAATCATCGTCGAAGGGAACTTATAACGCAAAATTTTGCACTCTTGACAATCCGACAATTTTTCAATTTTTTTCTCTCTAATTATATGAGCAATCGAGAAACGTTTTACCAGATTACAATCATCGTCGAAGGGAACTTATAACGCAAAATTTTGCAATTTTGGGGAGCTGATGATTAGCCCGCAGATCTCCACGCAAAATCCAAATGCTCTAGGTTAATCGTACTAGATCGATTGCAGGAATATTCTTAAATTCACGTAATCTTTTCACAGTTTTATATCTCTTCGATTCATTTTCCGCCATGAATTCATAAAATCCGCAGTCTATCGATCATGGTCTAATTATTGGTCCCTGATTCGACATTCACTGAATGTATTCGGAAAGTGTCGCGTGCCATCAACATTTAAACATCAAATGCAATTTTGTGTGTTAGCGCATAATATAAAACACTCTGATTGTCTCAGTATTCTTGAAACATAATGTAAAACACTTTAATAGCCTCGGTACTCCTAGAACATAGATATATGCACATAAATAAATACTTTAATTGTTTTAGTAGTCTTATAACATGGATATGTACACATAAATAGATACTATAATTGTTTTAGTAGTCTTAGAGCATAGAACGAAACACTTTGCTCTACACTTTTAGAACACAAGAACCGACATCTTGTCTCGGCATTCTTTTTTCCAGAAAATTCCAGAAAAGCACGTTTCTGCTCGACATCTATCACGCTAATTTTGATCTCAGACAGATCGTTCCTCAGTGCAGAAGCGTCGTATCAGAATAAAATATGTGTGAGCGAGAGAACGTTCACCGGATGTCGCTGATTAGACAAATTCATCGATCGAGAAATTATTTGCAGGTTGGCCAGATCCTCAGCCGAGGATCTTAGAATAAATATATCGGTCGCGCGAACGACAGGCGAGCTCCGGCCAGAAAGATATTCTTTCGCAATCATGCTCTCTTAGTATCTGTATGCTCGTCGCCGAGCTGCGCGGCGCTTGTAATGAGAGCACGGGATTTACGATCGTAATCAAGCGTGACAGATTGCGCGTCAAAGAAAACAGGTCTAGTCGTTAGATACGTGTCTCGAGCCCTATACTCTGTTCTTCTCTCTTCCCCTCGGAATTTTTCCGTCTCCTTCTTTCCCTCTGTCGCCCCGTTGCATCACGGTCTTTCGCATCTTGACTCGGTGATCCTCTTTGTCGCGCACACGTAGAAAAGAACTGGCACGCGCCCAACCGCTCGTGCATTAAACAGAAGCCTTTAGCCACTTTATCGGAGCAGGAGCCGCGTGCAAGTATGCATTAAGCTGCGAGCACACTTTAAACACCGAGCCTCCGGAGGGACCCGCTCGATGCCATAATTTCGCTGACGGGAACGTTCGCGTCGCCGTTTTGCACGGGTCTTCGTCGTCTCGAGCGTGGCTCTCGATCACTGCGCGATCTCATCGTTTGTTCCAGTCTCAGAGATGCTTACAATTAGTTTTGGTTGCCATTGTGGAACAGACTTTATTTAACACGTTGACTGCCATGTCACCCATATGTCGGTAACGGACTTATTTGTCCAGGTTTTAAAATGAATTTTTACATTAATATATTCATTGTACCAAATTCGATTAGAATCCATAAAATCCAAGAAAGTTAGAGGACTACTCAGTATCATACATTCAATTTTTTCCAATTTCTATTTCATTAAATAAGTTACTTTGATTTCATCGAATTTTTGAGGTTCCTAGTTTGGCAGTCAAAAATCGAAAATAGGCGGCGGAATATGTTTGATTACTGGTTCGACGGCTATGGCTGGTCCATTCGTAAAACCGTAAACCGTGCGATTCTCAATTTGTTGCAGTCAGAAATAAAAACTGGAATTTACTACAAAGTTTGTTTTAGATTCCGAAATAATTGATTACTTACAGTCGAGTCGGAAAGTAAGTTAACATTTGGTGATATGTAGGCAATGAATATGATGAATAAAATCAAGTTATTGTATTGTTTTTATTTGGAAGGTATAAGGAAATAAACAAATATGTTCGTAAAACATATATTATCATTATTAAAGATTAAAGACATGTCATATTCATTTGCCTGCATATACCAGTCGTTAACTTACTTTCCGACTCGACTGTATGTGTCCCCCTAATGTATCGGGTTAGCACTGTGGTCCATTCAAGTTCAAGCCTACCTATCTCCAATAAGAAGTGTTCTTGGATAAGATCACACGAAGATGACCTTTATCCTTACCTACTGGACAAGACTCAAAAGCACCCTATCAACTATCATTGCTAGACTGCGCATTTCATGCATTTACGGTAAAAATTTCAACCAGGAGATAGATGTTTTTTTACTTTTTAAAACTTGAAAGGTATTATTAGCTATTGTTTGCCAATAATGTCGTCTTTCTAGACAACTTTCGTGATTTTAATTAACCGTCGATAATAATCCCCAACAGGAACCCACGATTCCTCCAACTGGATTCCCACCAATCCCAAACAAAGACCAGCTTGCAGCAACAACAGCGATCGCCTAGGGGATCGATATCGGTCTCCAACAGGTGCAAAGTCTCGCAGCTGCGTGGTGCCTCGGCCACCGGTGATCAGGTGTCACAGTGTCGAGTGTAGACACAGCCTAAGCTCGCGTTGTAGGGGGTGAAAGGAAGGTCGGGAGAGACCGTATAAGCTAAACAAATCCAGGGACGTCTGGGCATGTCGAGCACAACGACGACGACGACGACGACGACGCCGACGCCGACGACGACGACGACGATGACGGGTTATGCGGATTCGTCGATGCCCGGGTGACACACGACGCTCGCGTGTTGACACTGGTTAACGGCGGCGCGTCCCGTTGACATTGGCGGCGGTGTGGCATGGCGGTTTGTCGGTCGGGTTCAGGTTCACGGAAGCCATTCACGGTTCGCACGCCGGCATACAGAAGCGCCCGGCGCCTACGGCCGATAAACTGGGTTGCCGCGCATTCAGGAAGGGATTTAGACGGGCTCGAGAAAGCCGACGCGACGCGAACCGACGCTCCGAGTGAGAGGAGGCTCATTCACTCGGCCTACGGTTCTCTTGTTTTGTTCCTCGAGAGAGCTGCACTCGCCGCTATCCACCGGACCCCGAGTGCAATTTTTATGATCCGACCGGGGAAAACGGCGCACAGTAGGCAAAAATGGCCTTTTTCGATTCAAAATCAAAGAACTTTCGATAGGAATGAGGTAGAGAGATGACATTTTTTTAAATGAAAGCTGAAACTTTGTAGAATATGGGAAAAATAGAGAGATTACGGTACGAACGTTTTTTAACCTTGAGAAAATTCGTTAAAGTTGCACAATTTCAAGAAAATTTTGTTTTTGTGGCTAATACGCGCGGAAATTTTTTTTTAAACATGCTATATATCGTTTCCCATAGATTTCTTCACGCTGATTTCAAATCTGTTTGCAAAATTTGTCTACGACCTCTGGTTTTTGAAAAAAATAGATTTTTGTGACACAAATTAATGAAATTTTTTCGTTAAAATGACTTGATAACACACTAGTTTGAAAGTATATCGTATTCTCATATATAAAACACAATAAAAATAATAATAATGAAGTATTTTAACGTTTTCAGTTACTTACGAAACATGAAGCCACTTCACATCTCGTCATCACTTGACGTATCGCTGTCATTACTACTGGCACTTTCTTGAAATTGTGCAACTTTAACGAATTTTCTCAAGGTTAAAAAACGTTCGTACCGTAATCTCCCTATTTTTCCCATATTCTACAAAGTTTCAGCTTTCATTCAAAAAAATTTCATCGCTCTACCTCATTCCTATCGAAAGTTCTTTGATTTTGAATCGAAAAGGCCGTTTTTGCCCACTGTGCGGCGTCGAGCTACTCCGTTCACCGGCCGACGCGCGTGCCGGAGGATTTCACCCCTTGCACTACTGTTTATTTCGTGATTATAACGATTAGATATTCTTCATCGTTCAGGATTTCATAGAAAAGAAAAGGTAGTTTATATTTATTGTATGCCCATGTTTTCTTCAAAGGATATAAGGTAAAGGCACCAGTAGTTGACCATTTTATTGAACAACATAAAAAATAAGGTTTGAAATGTTCTTATTGTTTTGAAATTTAAACAACAGACGGCATGGCATCCGAGATTTACTTTCATCAAAAGTGCACAGCTTATAAAAACCTTATTTTTATGCTTTTCTATAAAATGGTCAACTACTGGTGCCTTTACCTTACAGGGTGTTTGGTAACTGGTGGTACAAGCGAAAAGGGGGTGATTCTACATGAAGGAGTAAATCGAAAATATAGAATAAAATTTGTTCATACGAAGTTTCGTTATCGAGAAAATCGAGTTTGAAATGCAGCGAATACGCATGCTATTCGATAGGAATTGGTCTGATCATGACCAACCAAATCTACTTCCTGCATATACTAAAGCACACGCACCTGGTCGATTTTCTCGAAGACAAAGCCTCAAACGAAAAATGTTTATTCTATATTTTCGACTTATTTTTGCATGTAGAATCACCCCCCTTTTCGCTTATACCACCAGTTACCAAACACCCTGTATTTAACAGGTTGAAAATAATATAGCAGTATTTTTAAACTGTTCTAACGTTTTGCTGTTTGAAATTACACCTTCTCATTTTTTACATAAATGCATAAATTCGCTGTCTAATAGTCAGTAAGAATTCTGGTAGATTGTACGAAAGAAACAGGCAAGAGATCGGGCCGGGTCGGGTTCCCGAAAATTTCCAGATTCCCGAAAGACTCGGTTTCTCGAAAATTTCGCTTTCCCTTCGGTATCGTATCTCGATGAATACGAGAATGCTGAATTCTGACACTTTCGAGCATCTCGAAATTTTCGGTTACCCGTCCCGGACCCGATATTTCGGGTTCTCGCACAGCCCTACTTGACCCGCATATCGCCACGGCAGCCGTGCACGGTTCCAAAGTGGTGTTCCAGCACCTGTTACGCTCGCTATAATCCCTCTGGCATCTCTTTCCAGCGGAATGCTAATTCAGAAAAAGGAAGAGGACAGGCGCGCGGGGCTCCGGGTTTGTCGATACGGCAGCGTGGCCAGACCGCAAGCGGCAATTGCACGAGCGCTGAACTCGTTAATGAAGTCCGGCTCGGTTAGCGCGGCTCTTACAATTAATGACGTCGCGTTCGTCGTGTTGTTCGACGTATCGCGCTACAGGCATCTTTGTAGTGGTGTTGCGCGACGCGCGGTTTGTCGGTCGGGTCAGATTCGCGGGAGAGCTATTAACGCTTCGGCGCAAAAGAAACGGGCCTGTTAGAGGCAATAAAGTGTAAGGTAGCCGGGAGCATAGCGGACGGTGTAGCAGCCGCCGCCGAGTAAAACGGTAGGGGGTTGTTAGAGGGTTGCGTGTATACGTGTGTATCTGTGTGCACCGGAGAGGAGGCAAAGAGAGGGAGGGGGAGAGAGAGAGAGAGAGCGAGTACCGGGAATTTCAGGGTCGTAGGGAGATAATGCCTCTCTTACGGCGTTCGTGAATGGAACGGATCGTCTGCCTGCTACTACGACCTTTCCGCGCGTAGTCCTACGCCCGGGTCAATGGCCTTGTTTAAAGGCGGCCGCTACGATCGCTCGACGTCACGAGGCGTGATCGTTTTACGGAGGATACTCCGTCGATGTCGATGGCGGTGTATCCTCTCGCGCGCACACCGTGCCTCCTCGCCTGTCCCAGAACTTCGGGATTCGGAGACGCTTTGATCGGCAATTATGCGAGGATAGGTTCGTCGATAGATCATTCGAGATTCGAGGCTGCTTCGGTGGAAATGTTTGGGCCGGGACCTTGACTCGATATGCCAATTAGTTTCACGAACAACGATGAGACTACGGTGTCGGTGAGTTTAGATTTCTGGTTTCCTTAGCGGCAAATGGACTATAGATCGGTGGAAGGATCGTTCTATCTCGGATCTGCTGAAACAGATTACGTTGTCTTTGAATTTCTGAGTTTTTCAGGCGATCTAGCAAGGTTTGCGAATCAGTGAAAAAGGGATCGTTTTATCTTGGATCTCCTAGAGCCACTCTAGACCGCATCATCGTTGCACGGTGAAGTTTTCAAGTTTCTTGTTTGCAAATGGCTGGCCGAAGATTGTAAACGAACGAAAGAAAAAGACCATTTCGTATCGAGCCTGCTGGAGCCTCTTGCCCGGATCGTATAATTTTCGCCGATGTCTTGGAATTTCTGAGATTCTCAGGTGCAAATGGCCTTATAACGACTTAAACGAGTGAAAGAAACACGGCATTTCGTGTCAGGCTTGCCACAGCCGACCCTGACTATTTCATCATTGTATGTTCGATTTTTTCATATTCGCACGTTCAGCGACGGCTTGTAAAGATTACGAACGAGCGAAAGAAAGAAAACATTTTATCTTGGCTTTGCTAGAACTAACCCCGGCATCTTTGCAGGTGCCTTCATGTTTTTTAGTTTACCTTCGCCGCCGTGGTATAAATGGCTTTGTAATGACCGCGAGCGAGTGAAAGGAGGAGAATCACATCATCTCGCATCATCGTTACAGGTGCCTTCGAACTTCTGAGATAGATAGATTCATAGATAGCCGTAGCTGTGCTATAGTCGTACATTCGTAAAGGAAATTATGCAAACGAAAAGAGGATGAATTCACCGCTGAGAAGCCCTTGCTGAGAACTCGGTGAGCCCTAGAGAACTCACCGATTAGGAGTCCCTGACTTCGAAATTCGACGGGCCATCCAAGAACGATAATCGTACCGATCGATCAGTGCCTAGTTGAAGATAGAACATGAAGTAATAAAGCAAAGGAGAAGAGTTTAGTCCTAAATCTCCTGGAGCACCCATAAACCGAGTCGAACGAACCCTGGCTAAAATACTAAGCCGCGTAGCCTATCAAAGAACAATATCACCTAACTAATCAGCGTCGAATTGAAACTAGAAGATCCCGAGGACCTACCCTAACAAACATGACTGATGGATCCGCTCCATAATCCAATTTCATCCGGGCAGCAACCAAACGCGTGAAAGATCGCCGCGCCTAATGTCATCAATCAGTGCTCCATTACTCCCCGGCCGTAACACTGACCCGTTGCATCGAAGGTGCGAGTGAAATGGTAATTAGGGGTGCAACGGAACGAATTGTGTCCCGGTGATCGCATCCCCGTTACCACCACAACATCCGTCCCGACACGCGTACATATAGACCGGGGGAACGAACGGAGCAGTTAATTTGTAATTCAAGACTTCTCGGCTAGCGTGTCCGGGATTCCCTAAAAGAGAGAGAGAGCGACAGAGAGAGAGAGGGAGAGGGAGAGGGAGAGTTAGGGTGGCTGGTATCAGCTGACTGGTGCCGCTCCTAAGATGCACCCATTCATCTCCGCCTCCTCTTTCTTCATTCACACATTCACGTTGGACCCTCTCTCGTATTCGCCCATTGACGTGCCTTTATTTTCTCTCTTCCTCGTTGGCTCTCGGTCTAGCCACCGCATCGCCGTTATGGCGGCCGATCTCCTCTCCTCGCTCTGTCTCTCTTTCTCTCGTCTTTCCATCTCGTGGGCCAGAGATACCGAGAGAGCATCTTTCTCTGTTAACGTCCTCTTGCGGTAATGCCACTACGACCAGCGCAATCACGACCACCAAGAACCACGGATATCCACCGAGCATCTCGAGTCGCTTCCCAGCATCCCCTTCTCTCTCTCTCTCTCTCTTTCTCTTCACTCCCCACCTTTCTCGACACGAGTACCCTTTTTCCCTACCTTCTCCTACCTTCGTCCTCATCCCAACGTTCGCCGACCTCCACGTGCCATCCCTCCGATTCTCCGCCGGTACTTTTCGCCGTCTCTCTCCGGCGCATCGCGACCCTGTGTTTCCCTTTGTTTATGGCCGCGAACGTCGTCGTTGCTACCGGGCGAACTTTGACCGAAGAAGGACGGGAACGAACGGGAAGAGAAAACTGACACGTTTCGTGCCCCGTGAAATTATGATCGCTACTCTCTCTCTCTTTCTCTCTGCTCGAGAGCTCCGCCGGAAATGGAAAATGTTGATGAGCTGGCGGATTGGCTGGTCCGCTTCAATTTTGGTCTAGGCTGATGATGTGCTGCTCCGCTGTACGCCGATGCACCCCGGGTACCTCCGATTTGGTGAAATCCGGTGAAAATGTGGAACTGGGTTTTCGTGTCCTTCTTCGGGTTCCGGAGACGGGAGAATCGAGGGTGAATATCTGCAGTGGGTCGGCGTGTCTGTTTATGACTTGCTGTTTCTGCTTAGTGAAAATAGTGAGAGACGTTCAGCGATCCGTACGAGTTCGTTAGCCCAGTATTTTTATGTATATTTTAACTCTATTAGTTATGGAACATTTTATACACAATTCTGCGGTACTCTATACTTTCAATTCGTTCTCCACAGTTTCATCTTTTTTCAGGTATCATCGTGTGCCGTCGAATCCCGTTTGACTTTGGGATTTTTTTGTCCCCGAAACTGTTACCCATTCCACTTTTTTTAGCCTAGTATTTTTAATGATGACGCTTAGGTGCAAACTCTATTAGTTATGAAACATTCTATACACAATTCTGCGGTACTCTATACTTTCAATTCGTTCTCCACAGTTTCATCTTTTTTCAGGTATCATCGTGTGCCGTCGAATCCCGTTTGACTTTGGGATTTTTTTGTCCCCGAAACTGTTGCTCGTTCCACTTTCTTATTTTGCGAACAAATTTCTCAGTAGGTCAGCTACGTCTAAAAAATCTTACAAGTAGAAGAAATGAATATTGAGTTATTAATTAACGATACAGTCCACATGGATAGCTCCCACGATTTTCCAAACGCACAGTTTATCCGTCATTAGGGAGAATTAATTTAATTCATTATTATTTGTTCTCTTATTTTTACCTATTAGAGAACAATAAATTAAATTCATTTTTCCCAATGACAGATAAACCGTTCGTTTATAAAATCACGGGAGTTACCAATGAATCGCTTACCGCGAACTCAATTTTGACTTCTCCTTGGTCCAAAAATTGATTTGCACAGGTTGGAACCGTAACAAAAGTGTACGGAAAAGAAAAAAAAAATTAAATGCTCGACAGTATCGTGACAGAAAAATCTCAAAATCGACTGAAAACACACGATTGGATGGTACGCGACGGTACATGAAAAAATAGATCGAAAATATAGAATAAAACCGAATGAAACGGAAGCGTGGAATAGTATAAAATGTAGAATAGAAAATTGAGTTTGAAGATACGTCGAGCACACGAGTGCTGTAGAATGGAAATTGGCTGACGCGTCTGATCATGACTTGCCGTTTCTACTTCCGGCAAACGGTAACGCGCGTGAAGCTGACGGACTTTCGAAATGGACTTTCACGAGCGTGGCGTCGTATTTCAAACAATTTTATTGTACCTTTTAGATTTATTTCTTCGTATCCTGCAACGGATACAATGTTGGAACGATAGCAATCGCTTCGATGCACTTTTCTGACAAATATTTTTAACCGTCATCGATTCAAGATTATATCTTATACTACCCGGCATTGATCGCGGAAATCATTGTAATTTTTCCAGCGATACAAAGAAAAATCTCTAGACAATAATTAACCCCCCCTTGCCCTACAATATCGAGTCAGACTCGTGACGAAGATGCTGAACAGGTTTTAATAAATATGTTTCTTATTAACACGTTGACTGCCGGACGGATTTTCCATGGTTCGTCCGAGGCGCCAACATGAACTTTTCGTTATGCGATGCGCCGGTCACCGGTGGCCCCCACGGCGTTGTAGCAAAGTCGAGTGCCGGTCACCGGTGACCCCCACGGCAGTCAACGTGTTAATTTCCCTTAAACCGAAATAAAATTCTATTTTGGCGTTGTTAATATACAGCTATCGGAGAACATATAGGCATACGATGGATATAAATTTTCTCCTTTTTCTAGGAAATTATAAATTACAAAAAAGTTCTAATCACTGAAACCGTGAAATAAATCGTAGTACAAGGGGTGAAAAAATTTCTTTTCAAAATTCTCATAGAATTATCTTGTAAAACATCGAATACGGGCGACAGACATCTTGATTCCATAAAAAAGGAAGAAAATGGTCGGTAAAGGGCACTGGGTCGTCAAACCTCGATCAAGCCACTCTAGTATAGGCATAGTATTTCAACGAGGAGCCGTTTGACATCGCTTTAGATCGTTCCGGGAGCTGCTCGACCTTGCAGACATTTTTCCAGCCGGCGGAGCATCTCCGACAAATGGTAAATACAACAACGGAGCGGAGAGGAGACAGGAGTCGGGGGCGCATCATCGTAGGACTTAGAGGGCAGGCGGGGGTGGAATCGGTGGCACTCGACGGAGCGAGGGAACTGAAATATTCCAGCCGTCCTCTCCGGGGCTCTCTAGTTGGTTCAGTGGGTCAAGTTCAAACCGGTGGTAAGACGGAAAGAGGCCGAGAGGCTTGAGAGCGGCCGTAACGTCGGAGAAAGAGGCGGAGGATGATGCGGAATGAAGGAGGACGGAGCGAAACGGAAGAAGGCCAAGTCGTTTCTTTCGTTAGTAACCGCCGATCGATGCCCGATCGAGATAACAGGTAGGCGAGGTCGCTACAAGGGGTTTGCGAAGTTTCGAACGCCGCCGGTTTAAATTCCCCTCTTGCCCCTCCCCCCCTACTTTCGCGCGGAATTTCCTCTCGCTCGCTCTCACGCAACGCTCATTCATCTCGCGCGACCCTTCTCGCTCGTGCACTGTACACTTTCCATCGAACGGGCAATAAAGTCATCACGAAAAATCCCGGTTCGGGTTCTCGGTGCCTGTTGCAAAACGGAGACTCGCCTCCGAAAAAGCTGCATTGAAATCCGCGTGGACGAAAATTTTGTTTAACACGTTGACTGCCGTGGGGGTCACCGGTGAGACTTTGCTACAGCGCCGTGGGGGCCACCGGTGACCGGCGGCGTGATCAATACTAAAAGTACATAATTATAGTAAATATGGATACTCTGATCAATTTTTCAATAATTGCCTACAGCGCCGTGGGGGGCACCGGTGACGCCCACCACAAAAAATGCTTCAAACATGATTTTATAACTCATATTATTTGCTGGGAACTATATTTCATCATTATATGCATCGCATAATGAAAAGTTCATGTTGGCGCCTCGGACAAACCATGGAAAATCCGTCCGGCAGTCAACGTGTTAACTCTGCGAAGCTCTTTCAAAATGAAATTGTACAACTACAGCTTCTTTACATTGAATGTATCACCATCGGTCGGGATACGGCCGGTTCCAGATTTGTTATTTTACAATTACCGAAATTATGAAGATCCGATCACGAGAAACTAGTAAGAACCATCTCTACAAAGTCTAAATAAATCTTGCTATTTTAAGGCTCGGTAGGTTTATCGTCAACGGGGTGAGAAACCCTCGAAATTTAACCCTCGTCGTCATCTCCGCCATTCTAGATGGAAATTCACTCGTTTTAACCCCTTAACGCACAGTTTTTTTTTTTTTTAAACCGGCCAAAAAAAAAAAATCAATGGAAAAGGTCCGTTCCATGGTTCCATGGAAAAAGGCTATATTTTATTCAGAATAAATAAGTGTTATAGCTTACAATCCCATGTAAATGATAAATATCAATAACATTGTTATTTCCAATTCTCGATTATATTCGAGTGTGAAAAATTATAGCAGCATAAAATACAACTCTGCTCGAATTGTCTCGAGTGTGCACAGTTTGGCCTGTTTAGCGCGCTCGAATTAACTCGAGCGTACAAGTTAAGGGGTTAATATTACTGATGCATACAAGAAATTGATAAACGAGGATATAAGTGGGGACCCAACGATCGAAGCTCAATTGATCCCAACGGCCGATTGCCATCAGGCTTCCCGAGGGTTTCGAAGCTAAAAAAGATCCGCGCGGTACGAACACAAAAATTGAGTAAAACAACCAGGAGAGGAAGGGAACGCAAGTGCATCCTCGATCGACAAGGATCCACCGCTCTCCAGGAAGCGGAGGAAACGAGGCGAGGTTCGACAGGAAAGAACGACGGCTTCTCGTCGATGTTTACAAGCAGGTCCGCCGATAAGCGGACCGGATTCCTCCGGTCGCCGGGACGATCGTGATAAGCCCTTCACCCTTTTTATCTCCTCGGGCGGAGTAGGTGGTGGCCGAGCCGTATGTGTCCGCGTGTTGTCCCCGGTCAGAACTTTCTCTTTCCGTCTCCTCGGCGGGTGTCGTGCAGCAAATCTGGAGCACGAGGTATCCGCTAACGAACCGTGCAAACGTGTCAGCGTGTGTGCACGTGCTCTCTCTCACTCTCTCTTCTCCGGTTCCTGGTGTGCGTGTGACAAAGATGGAGAGATAGAGAGAGAGGGAGAGGGAGTACACCGAACCACGCAACGAAGGGCGAGAGAGCAGACGTGCTGTCGCGTGCACGGAAGTGCACATAAAGCATACACACCGATACGCGGTGCCGGAGCGTCGCTCGCTTGCAGTTTACCTCGAACCTGGCAAGTTCACCTACATTCGAGCCGGCTGCTGCCGCCGCTTCAACGCCGAGGGAGAAGATTAAAGAGGGACGGTCCACGGGGAACCGGATCGAAGAATTTCGGGACCTTTCGACGGAGGATCGATTCTTATGAGATATCTAACGTTTTAAATTAAAAAACACCTATATATATATATTATATTATATTATATTATATATGTAAGGAAAGCATCCTTAGTTATATTGAATTTAGCGCGTAAATAGGTCGATAAGTCAGATCTCCAACTGTATCGAGACAACCTAATGAATAGACATGTGGCGTCAGAACGACGATATAAGCCACGAAGTGCAATCATAAAGACTATAAAAGTACATATAAGAATAATAATCAAGAAACAACGGTGTGAATAATAGCATTGAATGTTGTTTCTTTGCTATTACAGGTAGGATTAATAATTAGTCTAAGTTGTTATGTTGTTATTTTGTTCAAAATAATAAAAACTTTGCTATTACAGAGAAACAATTCTGCTTATTATCCACCAATATCCTGCATATTAAGGAAATCATTATATATATATTTTTTGATTTATTTATATATATATATATATATATATATATATATATATATATATATATATATATGTGGAGCTTAGCAATGCTACACTAAAATTAAACACGAGATTCATCGCGACCTGTCCACAGCGGAGTGTCCGGACACTTTTGAGCGGTAGCGTATACGGTAAAAATGAATATGTGCAATTTAGGTAAAAGCGTCGCGGGGAGGAAGGGCGGAAAAAGGAGTGGGTGGTATAGAAAAAAAATGTAACACCGAGGGGAATCGATGAACTATATACGATAGGTGGAATTTAATGCAGGAGATAGGTAAACAGTTTCCTCTCGTTATTCCCAGCGACGGAGACGCGTCGATGGTCGATGCAAGTGCACGTGTGCATCGAAGGACGCACGTGATGCAGTTCGCGGGCACGCGAAGCCGTGGAAGAACCGCAGCGTCTCGTCGCGAGGGTAAAGAAACGCTCGGTCCCGTGGTCGTCCCGTTTTTCACTGGGTCAAGTTTATCGGCGTCGCGTAGAAAGAACAAGACGGATGGGGGCTGAACACAGCCACCAAGAGGGAAAGAGAGAGAGAGAGAGAGAGAGAGAGAGAGAGAGAGAGAGAGAGAGAGAGAGGATGCGAGTCGTTGAAGCGTGGCTGCACGATAAAGAGGCGGCGGCGCGCGCGCGCGACCCGTTCCTGTGCGATAGAGAGTAAAAGGAGCGCGAAGGGCCGTTCTTGTGTTACTAATGAGCGATCGATGTCTTATTGAGATATCGGTCTTCGTCCCTCTCCGGCCGTTGCACGCGTTTTTGCACGGTATCCAGACGAGACGTCACCCCGCCTCGTTCTCCCCTCGGACGTTCTCCGCAGACCTCCCAGGGAACGGACGGTTTCACTTTTACTTTTTTACCAGCTGAAAGATCTCAATTCCGTCTGTTTCCCTCCGGGGAGCCACGGAGCCACGCCGACACGGCCCGACCAAGACCGCGTTCGATCGGCGAAAAACGAGATCGAGAACGATCCATGCAGAATACTCGAACGCTTTTTTCTCTCCTTCGCGGCCGAGATAAAGAGATCGAAGGTCGAAGCGCGTAATCGCGCGAACCAGACACCATGGTTTTCATGCTGGATGCTACAACGTGGGAGTGTCTTCGTTTTTTCTTTGTTTTTCTTTTTTTTTTTAATCGTTGTACTTCAGAGGGTAATTACGTTGCCACCATGGTTTTCATGCTGGATACTACAACGTGGGAGTGTCTTCGTTTTTTCTTTGTTTTTATTTTCTTTTTTCTTTTTTTTAATCGTTGTACTTCAGAGGGTAATTAGGTTGCCACGCGTGTTATACGGTGATTAATTAAGGCTGATGTTCGCGGTGATGTTGGGGATAATTAAGGGTAATGTTATGTGGGTTTAGAGTCGGTTCTTTGGACGGTGAGACGCGTTTCGTAATTTTAACGAATAAAAGTGGGTAATTAGTAGCTTCAGGATGTTTGTTGTTCGAAGGTTTTTCACGGAATGATCTTGTTCATAGCGATTTAAAGTAGCGAACTTAAAGGACAATGATGTACTATGGTAGACTGCCGAAATTTATGCAATAAAAACTGCGTCAACCGTATGGTACGTTCCTTTAACAATTTTAGTAAATCAAAAGTTTGGTGTTTCTAAATTCTCTTAGTATCTCAAATCGTATCTACTTATTTTTGTTTGTAATTAAATAAAATCAGACGGTATACAATACAGACTATAGTATTTACTGCTTAATGAGAGTGCAAATAGAAACGAGCTGTTACATTTATGATATTTGAATGAAAACCGGGATGAAGGACCAGTATAATATAGTGTAAAAATTACAGAAATGCGTGAACACGTTCTTCGGTGTCAGTCGACATCTTTTCAAACAAACAAATCTCTATGTAAATATTTTTTTGTGGACGATGGCTTGCCACAAAAAGAGACATCGCGGCCAGGGTCCTGTATGTACAGAGTAAATCTAGAGAGTAAATCTATTGTTGGTAGAGACTATATAAAATTCAAAAACTCTCCCGAAATATTAAATTTTCGAGTGACCTTTTCTGTTCAAAATTACACGAAGAATCGAATAGCGCAACAAAAATTGTAGCATTTAACCCGTTTGCATCATTAGCGTATATATGCGCTCAATTTTTCTGGTCATTATCATTATTCGTTAGCTAAAAAAAAAAAAAATTGAGGGTGTTGTTAGGGATGAAGTAGTAATTCTGATTATTACTTGTAATTAGACATCGGATCTTTATGCATTTATGGCTTATGGAAATGTTAAAAAAATGCTATAATATAAAATTCGAGAGAATTTAACACGATTTTTATTTGCTTTGGATCTACAAAGGCTGTCCCCATTAAAAATAAAATTTTATTTCATTCCACTTTCTTAAAATGTTTCTACAAAAATTGGAAATTGCATAAACATCCGATGTCTACTTATAATGCTGAAATATGAGAAGTTTTTTAATATATGAAGTTCGTTAAGTTGTACTTAAATATAATAAAAAAGAAAGTTTGGTGATAAAGGCCTTCTTTTCATATTTCCTTATGATGCAAATGGTGGGTTAGCCTATGTTCAACATCTATACCGGAGGCCTGCGCGAAAAAAAAGGGCGACCAGCTCAACGACCGAGCCTGATAAACACCGTGAAACACAACCTTGTGCAATTTCTGCTATCAGCGACAGTTACACAGTTACATCCGAGCTCGATTACACGATTGCCAACACGCGTCTATATAATATACGATTAATGTCAACGTTTCCCGTCCGTTGTATCCGATGCGAGGCTTTTTGCCATGGTGTGCGCGCGCGAGTAACACGGCTTACATCTCCTCTGGCGCCGTGCGCAGCTGTAAAACCGTCTCTCCGTCGTTTTTTGCGAGCGTTCGTTGTCGCCGTCGTTCGGTAGGTGTGTGTCGGGGGCCCCGGTATACAGGGTTTCCAAAGAACAACTTTTTCCCATCGGGCAGTGCTCGATGGCCGTTCGTAGCACGTGCGATCGCTCGTGTGACGGACGTGGACGGAATACGCGGATGACGATGCTGGGCACGCGATCTCGCGAGATATCGGCCCGGTGTGCGGTGCGCGCCGGCAGGTGAAAAAAGGGTGGCGAAAACGCACGGGAAGGGTGGGAGAGACGGTGTGTCAGGGGAAAAAAGGACTCGTGGGGAGAGAGAGAGAGAGAGAGAGGCAGAGGAGAGCTTGGATGGAGAGAGAGAGAGGGAGCTAGAGACGGCAGACGACGAGAGGGAGAGTAAAAGCGTGGAATGTGTGCGCGCGAGGCACGCGATCGTCGAAACTTTTGCTGTCCCGCGGATCGAGAGGTATGCAACAGCTGTTATCGTGTTACGGGTTCGCACGAGCGGCCCGTAACTTCATATCATCGTGGTGGTGGTGGTGGTGGTGGTCGTGGCAACGGCGTTCGTGGTTGTAGGAGCCCACTCCGTCGAGTGGGTCAAGTTCGCGCTACGCTTATGATAACATTTCCGCTCCGTTCCAGTTCTGTTCCGCGTCTAACTGCGCCTTTCGCCGTCTCTCCACCCCCTCGCTCCACAATCTCTCTTTCTCCTTCCACCTTAGCCTCCAGCGGCCTCTACGCTTGCCGCTGGAGCCCACAGATTCCTCCCTGTCTTCTTCCGCTGCTTCTTCTCTCTGTTCAGCCGAAGTTATTCCCCGTCTATTCTCTACACTTTGCAATCTTTCTCTCTCTCTCTCTTCTTCTTTTATCTCTCTCTCCTATCTTAGCCTCCTGAAACCTCTATTCCCTCTAGCGGGCAAGCTCACGGATTTATTTTACTGCTACGGTGTGTTTAAAACTATCATAATTTCCTCTAAAAAAAAAATACAAAATTCGATACGAATTTCGTATGTGATCGTTTCGTGCGATTGTTTCGTTTCGATCGTGTCCCCTTATTTTCTGTAACGGTTGAATTTTATTTTCGACGAAAAGAACTTGTTGGAATATGAGCTTTTCATACTCTATGCCATGACAATAGCCAATGAGAAGGCGCCCACCGATTTGATTAATCGGCTGTGCTCTCTGTTGGAATTCAACGATGCCATAGCACTTACGCGCACTAATGTAAGGGATGACCCAGGTATAAGGGACGGTGGGACTCAGTCGGAGGCGTAAAGCTAAGGTCTTCGGTCAGTCCGTCTAAAGAATCTAGCCCGTGCGGATCGCGCTAGTCTCACATAAAGTCACCGTGTCGAGTACCGTTCGTTTGCCGTTTTAAGCACTATACTTTGATACACGCAGATACACCGTGGCGTCTTCTTTAAATAACATCACTATTTTACAATAAAGTATATATCTGTAGAGGGGGTGTTGTTTATTTCACAAGACAGATCCCGGATAAAGGTTATTTTCTAACACTCTCTTCGTTACAATTTTGTTTTTGCGATGCCACCGATGTTCAGTTTAAACTCTGACCAGGCAACCCACACGACGTGTTCGTTTTGCTACTATATTTAACACCTTTTTTTGTAAAGCGGAAAATAAACTATATTATTAAAATATAGACGCGTTATTTTCAATAGAACTTAACCGCGTATTGTAACATGTCCAAAATCTTCAACGCGCGTCTGGCTGGATTATAATGTAAGAAATACCCAGCGGATGGATAACGCGATACAGTTAAACTAAATAAACGTGGGCGTATTGCAAAATACTAAAAATCCTTATTCACGACAACGGTACACGACGTCAGTCGGAATAAGAATGTCCTGCTGTCCCAAAAATCGTATGCAAAACAGTATGCCTCTTTGTTTATGAGTCATAAACATCGGATGTTTATGCAATTTCCAATTTTTATAGAAACATTTTAAAAAAGTGGAATGAAATAAAATCCTATTTTTAATGGGGACAGTCTTTGTAGATCCAAAACAAATAAAAATCGTGTTAAATTCTCTCGAATTTTATATTATAGCATTTTTTTAACATTTCCATAAGCCATAAATGCATAAAGATCCGATGTCTATTTATGACACTCCGAAGCTAAAGGACCTTCCCTTAGGGAGGAGCAACGCGCTGACAAAAACACATGGCTTGCCTCAACCATTTGCTTACTTCGATTTTTTTAACAATAAGGAGGCAGTCTCGCAAGGAACCCGAAGAAATTTCACGAACGCCTTTCGAGACCCAAGAAAATTCTTTTGCCTGTTCCATCTACCGAACGATACGTGGTCGCCGAAAAACCACGAAGCGCACCGATTAAAAACCTCGCCCCCGCCGAGCAACGAAACAGAAGCTTATCTCCGCGGTCGACGTCTCTCCGCAATACCAGCGGCGACAGATTTACCATGCCGACAAGCCAAATATTTGCCCGTTTAGCAGACCCGACAGGGTCGTTCGCCGTGAAAACGAATCTAGTCGGCGGTGTACAGCGACTAGCCGAGCGTCAACAGCCCTCATCCATCTCTCGCGAGAGAGACCGTCTCGATCCGCCCTTGAACCTGAACTCTCGCTCCCATCCACTGAAATAACACGGTTCCGCGGAAAAGATCCGAACGTCTTCTCCGCACACTGATTCGGAGAAAGCACTCGACCCGGAGATGTTTACAAAACGCGGGATAAGCCAGGCAGGGCCCGAAGAAAGCGATGAAAGCTGAACAGAGACGAAGAGTATACGCGGTAGAAGAAGACGGAATCGGTGGTCTCCAGGGAGCAGAAGGCTGCCCTGATTATTATCGAATTAGTCTCTGCTTTCTTTCTTGTGAGTTCTTAATCCGTTTGCATCGGAAGGAAATATGAAAGGAAGGCCTTTATCGCCAAACTTTTTTTATTATCATATTTAACCAGTTAACTGTGATTGACGAGTATACTCGTCATGGAGAAGTAGCACGATTTTGTGTATTGACGAGTATACTCGTGATGCGTAAAATTTTAATTCTGGTGAAAACTAAATTATATTCGTAGAATTTTAATATGTTTAAAATGTTTAGAGGTCAAGACGAAATGAAACAAACAAATGAAAATTATAAATAATTTGAGTTGGATTTATAACTATAAATATGACGACTACACCCGTCATCGCTTGATTATCGCGACACACACTGGTGGGCGCTTTGCAAAGAGATCGCCACAGTTAACTGGTTAAGTACAAAAATCACTACAAGTAAAAGAACTTCATATCTCAGCATTGTAAGAAAAAAATCAGAATTACTACTTTCATCTCGAACAGCATTCTCCATTTCTATTTTTCGGCTAACGAATAATAATAGTAACCAGGAAAAGTGAGCGCATATGTGCGCTAATGATGCAAATGGGTTAAACGATCTCTAAACGATCTAAGATCTGCGTAAAGATCTGCGTGCACTCGTTACGCGAATACAAAAGTACTGCGAAAGGGACGGAATGTCCTGGAATCGGATCAGGGAGAACGAGACCCCGTTAATTATTTCGAACAGTGCGGATAACATTCCGGGTTCCCGTCTATACGAGTCGGAGCGATAGAATCCTTCGGAAGCGCGGCGTCGAAACGGGACCAGAAGATGAAAGAGGTAAAGCGAGGGAGCATCGGCTTAAACGCGCAATGCATACTTACTTTACCGGAGAAGCGTTTCCCTCTCTCTCTTTCTCTCTCTCTCTCTTTCTCTATTGCTCTCCTCTCCTATCCTGGCCCCCATTTGACAGCCAAATCGAGCAGCACGAGACCCGGCAGCACGTGCTCACCGCGCCGCATTACGAACCGTCCCAGGAATGCGGTCTGCAAACATACAGGTTAAGGGACTGCCGAGAGCTGCGGCGAGCTCGTAAATCACTCAACGATCGTGTAATCGTCGGGTACCGGCCCGCGTATACCCGCTAAACACCCGAGTGTCGGATGTGTGCCGAGCGAGCGAGCGATAGAGAGAGAGAGAGAGAGAGAGAGAGAGAGAGAGAGAGAGGTTTTACTACGCAAGAAACGATTCGGGCCCGTTGAGGAAGGTAATGGACTCGCGTCACCGTGACTTATTTATTCGCGACCGTGAAACGATACCGATTACCCGCGCCGGGGAACGATACCCCCGTGATCGCGACACCGACGCTTTTATCGACCCCTTAAAACGCTTTATTGCTCGTAATGCCACGGAACGTGGAACACGTTCTTTCTATACGGAACCCCGTTAATTGCGCGCCTCGAATAATTGATCGTTCTCGGTTCTCGTCGCAACGACGCGGTTACCGCGTTTCCAATAGAACTTATACCCGTAAATATGGTTGTTGGAAGAATTACCTGTTTATTCGTCCATTCGAGTCCGAAGGGTTCCCTTTCGCCCTTTCGTTTCAGAACATTGTTCGTATAACTCAAGAATGGAATTCGGTCGGTCGAGAACGAAAGTAGATTTACCGTCGAGTCCCATGATGGTCAGACACACAGCAACGTTCGCATGTTATTTTTCATTGGCAAAATAGACGCGGTAGAATAACAAATTCGTAACTCTCGATCAGGTGCAACACCCGAATAATTATTGTGCCGTGTGTCTTTTATTTTAAGTCTGTTTTGTTATCGTGCACCTTGGAACACGCTTTTACGGTCAAATTTGTTTTCGTGCGGTAGATACACTACCGGCCATAAGTGTTTACCCACCTTCAAATTTCGTTACTATTCAAATAATAGGTATTTTATTGTTATGAAAATGTCCGTAGCATTGAATCCTAATTATAAGGCTAATAAAAAACATCCAAAATATTCTGTACATACACAATCAGGTATTGTAAATGAGTTTACAGCTTCTTATGAAAAACGACAATTTTGGAGTTCAGGTAAAGAAACCCATTTTTCTGAAATTTTTATAACGGTCAGTAGGGAATATGAACGCAGGTAATACAGGTATCTTAGTCTTCTCAAATTTCATACTGCATTTCATACTGCATTAAGCTTTCATACAGTAAACAGTTGATTTTCACGTGCCTAAAGAATTTTGCGAAAATTTCAAATAATGTCAGGGAGAAAAGAATTATCGATTAAAACGCGTGCTCTAATAGTGTCCCATCATAGCATCGGAAAAAGTAACAGAGAAATAGCAAAGTTATTGAAGCTGAACCGTAGAACCGTGGACTACAATGTTAAAAAATATGTGGGTGGGTAAACACTTATGGCCGGTAGTGTACGGACCACATAAAAGAAACCGCAGCAGAGGAAAAACAAATATTGAGAAACTTCATAAATAGTTATTTCGCTTCGTAAACGCTTCACATGTTGGTTTACAAAAGGGATATTGTCAGAGCACGATAAATATAAATTCACAGCAACGAATAACCTCTAAAGCATCAACAACGAAATTAGATTTCCACACCAGACCAGAAGGTCGACGTTCCAATAAATAAAAGCTCGTGCGCGTTTCAATAGATACCGTAAACCGTTTACCAGAGTTTCTGGACCAAAAAAAAGTTTCTGAAAAGCATCACTATAAATTCCCGTGTACGGTTCGCTGGAAGGAAAGCTGAAGGTAGTCAGCGTGTTTGGTTCCAGGCGATCGGTCACGTTCCACGTTTCGTGTCCGTTGGATCGCGATTTTTCCACTGGAGTCCAGGCACACACGCAGAGAGAGAGAGAGAGAGAGAGAGAGAGAGAGAGAGAGAGAGAGAGAGAGAGAGAGAGAGAGAGAGAGAGAGAGAGAGAGAGAGAGAGAGAGAGAGAGAGAGAGGAGTGTCCACGTGGTGGTGGTCGCAGTTCGGTTCGCGCGTTTGGCGCGCGCATAATCGATGAACGTACTCGTATTTCGGCGGTCCGATATCAATCGCGACCTTGCGGTTCGTCGTTTATATACACTGCCTTACACACCGGGCCGTTGGTCCTCCCTCTTTCTCCGTTTTCCCTCGCCCACCCTCCACCCTCCACACCCCCCCCCCTCACTCTCCCTTTCCGTCGTGCAACAAGTGTGACGGCTCTCTCGTACCGGTGGGTAGGCGAATGAACCAACAAAAAAAAAAAAAAGGAACGTGGTTAGAGGGTTGAACGGATGGCGGACAGAGAAGAATGGGCGCGCATCAGCTGCGGCGAAAGAGAAGGACGAAATGCTCGGCCGGGGGAAAGACGGAAAATGGGTCGACTTTTGTGTACCGACGAGCTTTGCGAATACGTCAACGCCAGGACACACCTGCAGTTCGACGGTTCAACCCCCTATAACCACCCCCGCAACGATAAATGTGTCTGTGCGGGTGAGCGAGTGAACGTACGCGCGTGTCCTTGAGAGCAATTGTGCGCGCGCGAGCTTTTTCCTGCACTGGGTGGGCGAAAAAGCTTTTTTTCGAGAAAGAAAGGATTATTTGCCCCTTAAGCGGGGAGGGCATTTTTGAGCGAGTTTTTGCGAAATCGTTTACCGTACTTTTTACTGCACTCGGAGGGCGAGAAAGTTTTTTTTTGCTAATCTTCTAGGAGGAGGGAGGATTATTACCTGTCAGGTTGATGAAGGAATTTTTTAAGGAATTTTTACGGGTCGTTTGTTTGCTGGAGAGTCGTAGTGTTTTGAATTAGGGAGGCATAGAAAACGTTCTAGAATAGGGTCTATGTATTATAGAGTGTTTAACACTAGATTGCCTAAGCAAGTCATTTTGACTGCTTTTGAATTTCATTTTTTTATTGCTAATACTTATTAATAACTTGTTATATGACTGTAAGTGATATAAAATATATTAAAAATTACTGTTAAACAAATTTCTTTGCGCATTAGTTATTTTTTCACAATGCAGTCATTTTGACTGCTTTCAGGCAATATAGGTATATACTAAGCTCCCGTCTTTCTAGTGTTAATGGATCGTTGATAGTTAACCGGATTGATTGGAATTTTTAACCCTTTGCACTCGAAGTTATTTTAACTCCAACACGAAACATTTCTTCCGATTTAAAATATCTTCCTTCTATGTATTTGTTTTTCATGTTGTACCTACGAAAATGGTGCAATTTACTCGTACAATACTGACATTTTTAGTAATTCATTAAATCCAAACATATTTAATAATGTAAGAAATATTTTGAATATTGATATAGCAATTTTTAGTGGCGCCTTATAGTCGCCATTCGAGTGCTAAGGGTTAATAACAGAGAGCGGTTATTTTCGCTGTGCTTGTTTGAAGGGACAACCGTTCGTATCTGTTTTAGTACGTCGCTCTAAGCTGTCTGTGTCAGGGTTGGTGCAAGCTACCGATCGTTAGAAGAATAAACTTGTTTCGTGGTATGTAGCTAAATTGTGGATCTTTATGTTCTTGTGCTTGTAATAAATACTAAAATTAATAGAATTTCACGTTGAAACTGATGGAAAGGTAAGAATAATTTGGAATTATAAAAATGTTCTTACGAGAATTTTTCAAATGAAATTTATAATAGAAAAATATTTCACAAGAATCGTATGGAATCTGACATATGTCAATTATGTATTTTCTTGATCTAAAAACACTGAGTAAGATTCTACGTGAAACCACGTTCCCTTAAAATTTGTTTACAAACATGGAAAACTGTCAGTGCCCATTAGAGGTAGATGGAACGAAAGCCTGAAATTTTGTTTAGTCCCAAATTTCATTTTTCAATAATGTTGTAATGAAATTCGAGATACAAGTTCGGCTGTGAAAGCTTTTAGGGATTCGTTATTGTAAAATAACCGAGCTTGGAGATTAACAAACTTCTTAAACAAACCATTTAATTTTCATACTGCATTTCGGTGAATGGCACATTTGTTACATTAAAATGAATTTAAAAAGAGTTTTTTTAAATTCAGATAATATATTATTGTTTCAAAAAATATAATTAATATTTCACTTTCACGATAAAACTAGTTGTGAAAATGAAGGGTCTCTTGTTCTAGGTAGAATATAAAATAATCTGTAAAAAGTAGGAATTTCCACAAAGATCTGCAGTCCAGGCTTTAGCGGGATTGCGGGTCCGAAAATTCTGGTCGGATTTAGGAAACTTTTTGCTCACTCTGTATGTGAACGACCAGGTATCTATGTCGGGTATACGGATCGGAGCATATAGAACACACCTCGGAGTACATCGATGGAAATATGTAAAACTCGATTGATAGACGGCCGATAGATGAACAAGGACGACCTGCGTCACGAATTTCGAACGCGTGTGCGGCGGTTTGGCCGGACGAGTGGTTTGTGATATCGAAGAATGTCGTGCTCGGACTTTCGATCTCTTCCCGGACCGTTTTCCGATGAATTCTTTCACGTTGATTGATTGACTCGGATGACGGAACGTAATAACCGAAACTGGAAGCTTTGTCGAGGGAGGGAAGCATAGTGGTTTTGCGCACGAATCTTTCGATTGCCGAACGTTTATTCTATTATTAACCGAACTATTACAACTCGGGAATTTCGAGTGACATTCTTTGACAACGTGTGTCCATAGGAATAGACCTCGACGAATTTTTACACGGATAACATTTTTCAATTGCTTCAAATTTTACCCTTGCAACGTCCTCAAACATGGATACACTGAAAACTGATAAGATAATTCATCTGCTTCACAATTAAAATTAATATATCAGGTTTCATTTATTATTCCACGATTTAATGAAGCCTATTTTGCAATTCAATAGGCACAACATTTTTCTTGAATTGAGTGCTGAAGAAAGTTTCAACATCTCAAAAAGTGATCGGAGTAGGTGTGTGTAGGACTGTGTAAAATAGTATTTCAAATAGTTGACAGTAACTTATATTTTTATGATATTTTGTTGCCTGTAATGTTATTACGATATTGTACTCTGTTTATCAACATGTTACATATTCGTAATTAAACTACAAATAATACTTTGCTAACTATTATAGCTTCTCATGTTAAAAATTATAATTTATAATATTAACTACTTGCTCAACTTATTTCCATTGTAAGGAAATATTTGAAATACAAAATAAAAATATTTCATTTTTTCTATCCGGTTATCAAAATAAAAATATTTGATTTATAGTAGTATCTTATTTGAACCACATTTAATTATACTATATACCAAATCATTAATGATCGTTAATATACGTTGCAAAATATGATAGAAAACCTTGTATCCAATGTTCCACCTACGAATACTAATCCTACATTATAAAATACTAATGTAAAGTGTACTTACTTCTGAATCTTCTGTACCTCCGTCGGATCCACAGCACACAATTATTGACTCACGAGAATAGGTCCGAATAATTGAACAACAATCACTAAACAACACACACAACACATTTTATAAAATCCTGACAACGAACGAGAAGATGTCACTCCGACCGCGAACAAAATAATACTGCGATTATAACAATGATCCCCTCCACGGAGGTGGAAGGGGTCAGGTTATCCTAGGCAGGTTAGACGCTGAGGGTCTATAAACACTAGATACAAAGGTAAACAAATTATGGCGGGCCGACGACCCTATTTCCCGGAATTCCCTGTTTTCGTATCACACGTCCGTGGAAGGGGAAAGGTTAAAATCGCAGTATTATTTTATTCGTGGTCGGAGTGACATCTTCTCGTCTGCTGTCACGATTTCGTTAAGTGTGTTGTGTGTGTTGTTTAGTGATTGTTGTTCAATTGTTGTTCGGACCTATCCTCGTGAGTCAACAATTGTGTGCTGTGGATCCGACGGAGGTACAGAAGATTCAGAAGTAAGTACACTTTACATTAGTATTTTATAATGTAGTTTGTAGTATATTAGTATTATATTTTATTATTAAAAAAAAAATTTTTTTTTATTTTTTTATATTTTATTTTTTTTTTATATTGGATGCAAGGTTTTCTTTCATACTTTGCAACTCTTTACTCCAATCACTTTTTGAGATGTTAAAACTTTTTTGCGAATATATATCTCGGAAACTAAAGTTGAGCGGCGGTTATGTATAGGAAAAAGTGTTCAGAATGATGACCTTGACAACATATTTCAAGGTTCTCAAAATCGGTGAGGAAGCCCCTAATGTAAATAATTACCACATTTTTCTATTGCTTCAAATTTGACCCTCGCAACGTCCTCAAACATGGATACATTGAAAACTGCTAGGATAATTCATGTTCTTCACAATTTAAATTAATATACACACACGTCGGGCTACCCCCCTCTCTTTCTCTCTGCTAAAAAATGTTTAAAAAGCTACTTTGAAAAATATTGTACCTTTTGATATGCTCGGAATTTTTGATTTCGCACAATTATCGATATTATTCGGCGAATTGCCTGAAAATTTACGGGAGCGAGTATCGAATGCGATCGATCATGCGTGTATTATTGCGATTTATTTGCTATGCATGTTCAATACATGCGCTTTGCTGCACCTGATTTTTGCTGTCACGGAACGAATGAGCTATTCGGATATTTTCAACAAACTAAACACACGTTTAACATCAGAACTATTTAAAGGAATTTTATTTCATCTGGTTGCAGAATTTACGAAAATGATATTTATTGAGATTCGACTCGTAAATTAAAAATAGTAGAATTCGTCGTTTGTAACGCGTCCGGTAAATCTATTGTTAATATCCTTTCCCCTTTTAGAAGTAGTAAATAATCGGGATGGTGGCTACCGATAGAGATATTTTTTATTAGTAATAAATTAAGAAAATAGTCGAACAAATTCCTAATAAGTAGGCCTAATGATGTCAGAGAATTAACGAAATTCCGCCAACGTATCGTGCAAGAACGCAGCGGTATCGCAGCGTCATTACCGATCATTACAAGCCACACTCGACTGCGATCGTAAATTGCATGCGAAAAGGGATATTACTTTCATTCCGAGCACACACGCAGTCCACTTTTCCCGGTCAGGAATCGAGGATCCCGGTGGCGGAAAGCGAGGTATCCGACAGCTTAATTACACCTGACCGCCACAGGTGTGCATCGACAGATAAAATCGTTCGACCAAGAGATCTCCGGCATTGTTCACTCGCGTTTAAGGTGTCTCGTGACCGATTAATAATCTTTTCACCCCCACCCCAACCCCCCTGGTGAGTCTCCCCTACCATCGATGAAACGTTCTTCACGCGCGTCGATGTGTAAAACGCTCGATTACATAGTTTTTTCATCGCGTAATAAATAAATGTAAATATTTGACGACGCCTCGGTGCTGTAGACTTTGCACAATAAATCACGTCGCTCGTTATCGACTCCGGAACACAAAGATTCTTTGCCTTCCTGCTTCGTTCTCTCTCTCTCTCTCTCTTTCTCTCTGTCTCTCTCTCTTTCTTTTTTTATCGCTGTTATTTATTTAAGCTCGGTTGAATAAACCGAGTTTTTTGCGACAGTTTCCAATTCATTGATAATACGGGACACACGGCTCACGGAACGCTTGGCAATTTCGCGGAATACGTAAGGAGATCGCTGATCGATTAGATTATGCCGAGACATTCACTGTTGCAAGGTGCATAGTGTAACGTGTAGTGTGAACTCGCAAATTAATTGCAGTTCGAATTGTCTCGGTTGTTCTCAGCGCTTTCGGTGATGCGAAAGTGAGCAATTTAACACTGGAAGCACATATTACCGGGAATTTAGGAGCATCGACTATTCTCAAGTTTTGGAAATTAGTAAAAGAAGGAAAAGAAATTTTTATGTAGAGAAAATAAAACGTTCCTGCAGTTCCGAATGAAATGAATATTTAATTCTTCTGGCATTCGTCCGGAAAAATACAATTTTACACAAAGATCACCAGCCTATCGGTACCGTGATTAAAATTAGTAATTAGTAGACATCGGATGTTTATGCAATTTCCAATTTTTATAGAAACATTTTAAGAAAGTGGAATGAAATAAAATTTTATTTTTAATGGGGACAGCCTTTGTAGATCCAAAGCAAATAAAAATAATGTTAAATTCTCTCGAATTTTATATTACAGCATTTTTTTAACATTTCCATAAGCCATAAATGCATAAAGATCCGATGTCTAGTAATTAGTAATTAGTAGTTCGTTTAGAAAAATAAAATTTTGTACGAAGGTGCTCAACCATTCGACTCCATCAACCACAATCGAAATTAGTATTTTGTCCAGCAAAATAAAATTTTGCAGAAAGATACCCAGCCTATCGATACCGTGATTAAAATTAGTAATTAGTAATTAGTAGTTCGTTTAGAAAAATAAAATTTTGTACGAAGGTGCTCAACCGTTCGACTCCAGCAACCACAATCGAAATTAGTATTAGTTAGTAAATTTTACACAAAGATCCCCAGCCTATCGATACCGTGATTAAAATTAGTAATTAGTAATTAGTAGTTCGTTTAGAAAAATAAAATTTTGTACGAAGGTGCTCAACCGTTCGACTCCAGCAACCACAATCGAAATTATTATTTCGTCCAGCAAAATAAAATTTTGCAGAAAGATCCCAGTCTACGAATACCACACGATTGAAATTAGCATTGCGTCTAGAAAAATAAAATCTTTCCTATAGATACCACGATCGAAGTTAGTATTTCGTCTAGCAGAATCGAATCGTGCAGAAAGACTGTCAACCCGTCGATACGACGACCGCCAAATCCTGAAATCGTGGCCCAGATTCCTCGTGAACAGTTAACACCGCTATCAACAGGGACAATCCACTTTCGCAAGAACGCATCGCATCCGCCAATAATGACGTAACAAAACTCCGCTCTCGAGGTATAATAGCCTGCCGTAAAAAGAGAATTGACCGGTTCATTTTGCGGGTACCGAAAAAGAGACGAAAAAAAAAAGAGAGAGAGAGGGAAAAGAGAGTAGGCAAGGCAGAGAGAAAGCAGATAGAAGAGGAAAAGAGAGTGGAGGAGGGAAGAAGAGCCGTTGCGATGCAACGTTGAATAAATTCGGCGATCTCGTTCGCGATGCCCGTGAAAAATGAGGCATAACCGTGTAAAATGAACGTGTAATGACTTAATTATGTCCTGCCGTGGATCGCGAGGTGTTAAGCACACCGAGACGACAAGGGGGCGTGTTAAATGGGGGGTGAAGGTAGGTAGTAACGCGGCGGTGGGGGTGGTGTGGGTGAAAAGAAGGAAAGAGAGAGAGAGAGAGGAGAAATGGTAGCGAGTAACAGGGGGGAGGGGAGGTGGGGGGAAGGTCGACGGAGCCATTCTGAATGGTTTTAATGGGATTTATGAATGGATAACGAAGCTTGGCCGGCTTTTTCGCCTGGCGCGCGTGTAGAACGGCGCACACCGGTCTTGAAACACACGCGTGCACCATCGTGGAAACACGCATACACACCCGAGGATAGCCAAGAACCAGGCAAACATTATTATACCCGGCCCCGTGAATTATAGCTCGGCTCGTTCAGCGTTTCAATTTCAAGCCGGCTCTCTCGGTCCTGCAGCAGCATCGC
This sequence comes from Seladonia tumulorum, assembly GCA_913789895.3. Classification (NCBI taxonomy): domain Eukaryota; kingdom Metazoa; phylum Arthropoda; class Insecta; order Hymenoptera; family Halictidae; genus Seladonia; species Seladonia tumulorum. Next base: position 4,411,145 of record OU565275.1, read on the forward strand.
ATCAATTAAAGGGGAAGAAGCGGCACGGTTTACCGGCCACTGTGTTCATGATCTCTCTCTCTCTCTCTTTCCCTTTCTCTTTGTATCTTCCATCCCCATTCTTCTTACACATCGTCACCGAAAACCGTTTCGAACACGCTTTCCTCCAGCCGCCAAGTTTCCGCGCCTTAATGCGCGGCGATTTTAAGCGATTTACGTTCTGTTTACATAAACGACCGTAATTACCCGCAATTTGTCACGAAAACCCGCTGTATCAGTTTCACGTTGCGCCCATATTTCGTGCAGCCCGCGTGAACACGTGTGCAAACCCCCAACCCTCTTCGCACACCTTTGTATAATTAGCCGCGACGGCTTCGGAATTTTGTGGATTGAACTTCCTTGCCGCGAGGGCGTTGAACTTACGAAATTAGGTGAGCGAAGAGACTCGTTTGGCTGAAGACTGAGTAGCTGGTATTTTTGTGCTAATTTTTATGATCAACCGAATTATTTCCGACTTCCTAAAATTATTCACTCTCGGCACTCGAATGGTTACTTTGAGGCGACCTTGGAAATTGCCATACTATTATTTAAAACAATGCTTACCGGCCAGAAATTTCATATGCGCGAAAGGATGTAAATCGTGTACAATATTCTGGATCAAAAAGTGTGTCGGTTTTGGAGTTAAAACAGCTCCGAGTGCGAAGAATTAGTTTACTGGGTTGGACCGAAAGCTCGTAGGGTGTTTAAATGAAAATTCCAAGATAAAATTAAGATTCATGGATAATTTCCATTCCAAAAATTACTTTCTCTGATTTTTTCGGTATCTTACCACGTTATCGAATAAATCTGCGAATAAATATCTTAACCCATTCGAGACGACGATTTTTTTCGAACACGGTCCCCAGGAGCGAAATTTTTTTTTTTTCTTTATATTGTTCATTTTTAATAAAAAAAACATGTTTACTACGGAAATCACCCAATTCGTAAGTGAATTCACATAAATAAGATCATTGCACACCGGGTGTACCGGTTTCAGATAATTTTTAGATTTTTTGGCACACAGTAAAACCAATGCCAAATTTTGTTTTCCTGTACTTTACAGATTTCATTAGTTCCAGAAAAATCCTATTTCGACGACTAGTTTACTCAGAATAACTGATAATTGCACATTATTGCACACACGGTGTGCAGGCCGTCTTATAGCCTCGGAAATCCATTGCACACACGGTGTGCAATCGGTCTAGAATGGGTTAATCTTATCTTTGAATTTTAATTTAGATGCAAATAGTGCATTAAATACTGACGTCTTTTTTTCCTCCATCTTTTACTGGGATATGTATATATTTGACCGTGTAGCAAGCCTGGAAGTCTTTCTCTTGCTGACATAAACAGCAAAGAATGATTTTGTGCTACACCTGTCTGCGAATCGAGGAAAGGCATACGTAGTCGTCGTTCTCTGCACAATCGGCTGTTATAATTCGAGGCATTTTCGATGGATTCCCTGTACGCGGTGTCATTAAGGTAACTTTCAATTTTACATAAATTACTTTCGTTTACAACTTGAATAAGTCCGTGGGAAGCCGGCGAAATTGTAATGGCTGTCGTTTTATAACAACCGAAAAGTACTCCTCCAGCCATTGCTAGCCGTTTGCTCTTCTTCCCGGAAAAGGAGCTCCATTGACTCGAATTTTAATTTAGAAATGCTAGGAATTTTCATTCGAACCGCAATCTATGTATTCGAAAAGCAATATTTTCTAGCGACGGGAAGTACGTCCCAAAAGGTGTTAACCCTTAGCACTCGAATGGTGACTGTAAGGCACCACTAAAAATTGCTGTACAATTATTCAAAATATTTTTTACATTATTAAATTCGTTTGCATGTAATGAACTACTAAACACTTCGGTATTGTACGAGTAAATTACACCATTTTCGTATGTATAACGTTAGAAAGAAATATATAAAGGGAAAATATTCTAGGTCGAATGAAATGTTTCGTTTCGGAGTTTAAATAGTTTCGAGTGCAAAGGGTTAAGGGACGTTGATGGGCGGAGACAGGTTCGAGTCATTGTCTAGCTAGTCCATTCTTCGTGCTGATTGCCCGGTTAGTTCCCGACCAGTTACTCCGGGACCGAACCATTCCTAGATAAGTACTATGAACGTCGTGTCCCACGATCGAGAACGGAGGAACGTCTTCATCGTTGGCGGAGAGGACAGGCCGTTTAATCCGGCATCTTGCAACACGGGTGGCACGCCTAAGCCGTCGGCAAGAAGCGTGTTCGCGTGCCAACAAGGCGAGCAAATCGTCGCAAAAAGGGCGTAACCTTATAGAATCCGCGTGCTGTCCAGTTCGGGAATGCGAGGTTTACGAGCTGGACGATGTCCCTTATACAGGCTGCCTTCACCTGACTCTGTCACCTGTAACGTTCCTGCAGCGGTTAGGGCTTCATCAAGATCACTTTTACCGGGACAGAATATTTGTCTGTCTCGCCTAGCTGTAGAAATTAATTTGTTCCTATGAAAGGGTTTATTCGAACATCAGGGAGTCTTTGTTGTTGGAATTTGTCTCCCAAACGAAATCACCGATGAGATTATATCCGTGGACCATGTTTTAGACTCCTGACAGAACAAATAAAATAACTTTGTGAATTGTTAGAAACACCAGCACAATTTACCTTGCTCGAAAGAGTGAAATAAAAGCTATTAACCCTTTGCACTCTGCTGTCCCCTCTCAGGGGACATTAAAGTTTATTAGCGATTACGGGGAATTAATTTATTCCAGCGCAACTTTAAATAAAATATTGATTTTTTTGCAAATATATATTCATCGATGTCAACCAATTCATATAAGTCCAATATCATTATAATACGTTACTTGGTTCCAAAATTATACTAAATAATACGAGGATTTGTAAATTTCTGCCAGAATGGTTCGGAGTGCAAAGGGTTAAAATAAAATCTAGAAGCACGATACAACGTGTTGAATTTTTGTGCGAGACATTTTGGCGACCAAATTTTACAGTAAACGAGATGCAAAATATTAGGAAAATTGTGTCCGTCGTATAGGGTGTCCAGAAGAATATTTTTCATTGCCATATGTGTGTTTTCCGATCGATGTGGAGGAATTATATTTGTCCAAAGGTATGATTTGTTAAATAAGCGGTTAGGCGAGTGGATAATCGAGGTTGGTATTTTTAGGGTTAAGTATCTTCTCCAACCGTCAATCAGAATGATGCAATTGTTTCTCCTCGTCCCACCGTTAGGTGTACCTATTAATCCGGTTTGAGATCGATCGATCCGAATCGAGATAGCGGAGAGGAACGGCGCGTGCCACGGTAAATATGGTAAATGACTCAATTGCTACCGCTGCTCGCAATCTTTCCTGTGTTTTTGTCCGTGTCGTTCGATAGTCTGTGAATCATTCTGTCTCACACTGCCTCTCTGAATTCCCCTAACAAATTATGTTCAACGACGAAATTTTCCAGAAACAGATCAAATATTCCCGTTCGAATAATGCTGGCAAAAAATCGATTAATGCTATTAGAAAAGGGGAAAGTGTAAGTCAATGACAATTTTTTTTTGCCTTTAAATATGAAATTGTCTTTGGAAAAACGAGGAATAGTCAAATAGAAAGAAAATATGTTCAGATTTATTGTTAGCAGGAAAACAATGTGACAATGCGAATAAAGCACACTTATTTTACAAAATACTGTTAACAAATGCTGCAAGCTCGAAAATAAGAACGCTGTTAATTTGATGAACGTAAGGAAACATGAATACAAACGGATTAGCATTTTAAAACAAGCGCCAATCACTTATCTCGTATCAATAATTACAAACTGCTCATTCGATATTTGCATAAGACACGTATATCGTACACCGTCGGGAAAATGTATTCGGAATTCAGAATGATTTAGTGATCCAGGGATTTCCATTTTCAAGCAGTTTCGATCCTTTAACGACGCGCCATTAGCATATCATCGATGCCAGTTACAGAGTTTTAATACAAAGTTATTCAATCATTCAAATGACTCCGGCGGCCGTAGACATTGCACGCGTGCCTGGCGTCTCTCGAGGGCAACAACACATAGCTTCGGATAAAGAAAAAGTAAAATCGTGACGAACTCTCTCACGTGAATCGATCAACATATTTATCGAGGCACGTGCAACCGACTCTCCGTCGTATCGATCAATCGTATCGGATTAATGACACGGTTGTCTGCGGAATACCTGATGATAGCCGCCGCCGCCGCCGCGTTGTTACTGAATGACCGTCTCGGAAATCTCGTGACCACGGAATCGTATTGCCGGAAACATTTTCATCGATCGTTTCATTGAGATTTCCGACGTGTTCGCCATTTTAAATTGCCTTACCAGCACTGCTACTCGATCTCTTTCCCAGGGCCGTAATTAGATCGCCCGCATCTCGCGCACAACAAGTCGCTTTTGTCTTTCATTTTACTCTACGCGTCTCCGTTTGATCATTAATCGACAGCGAAGCTCTCTGAAAAATAAAAGGTTTCCAAATCGATTGTAAGAAGATAGAGACATTCGGTAAAAATGTATTTCTTCGTTCTTCGGTTCTTCGAACGTTCATCTAAAAAAAATTTGAAACATTTACCACATCGAACCACGTATCCAATAATTTTTATAGATTTTTCGGTTGCCAACTCTCGTTATAAAAAATGAAAAACATGGAAAAATTCTAAAATATTTCATATCGAACTTTACAGAAATTAATTCGATCGGTCAGTTCAATAAATCAGAAATTAATTCAACGATAAGATATTGTTGTCTACACTATCTCCAATCTTTGCATGTTTTTAGCGGAGGTGCGTCAGTTAATGAAAGATAAAATTTTTCGGCGTTTCATCGAAATTGTCCCAGTTGTTTTCCTCGTTCTTTAAATATCTTATGCAACGTTGAACGTTTGAATATTTTTCAGATAGACAATGGTTCGTGTCAAAGCGTTAACTCTTTGCACTCGAAGCTATTTTAACTCCAAAACAAAACATTTCTTATGACCAAGAATATTTGCCTTGTACGTATTTTTTTTTTTCTGTCGTACATATAAAAATGGTGCAATTTTCTCGTACAATACTGAAGTGTTTAGTAATTTACTACATCGAAACAAAGTTAATAACGTAAAAAATATTTTGAATAACGATACAGCAATTTTTAGTGGCGCCTTGCAGTCGCCATTCGAGTGCTAAGGGTTAACACCAAATGAAAATTCCGGTTTGAAAGAATTTATTATTATCCGATTGTTCTTGGTGACGAGATCGCGAAATACATATAGTGGTCTCTAATTCGCGCATCGATCGTTTCGCTCGGCGATCGCGCGCATCACGATCGTTTCCAGCAAACTGAATGGGTATCGCGGATCTACGGGCGCCTCGGCGTTCATTGATCGCTGGAGCAGATCGATCGAGTCACGTGTCGATGGTCACGTGCGAGGACGAACGTGATCGACGCGTTCCCGATGGAATTGCCCGCGCGCGACTTTTAGTTTCGTTTTGCAACAAGCGAGCCCGCCGGCGAATCGATCGTGCATTCTCTCTCTCTCTCTCTCCCTCTCTCTTCGCTACGCGATGGAACGAGAAAAAGAAGGCAGTCGGACTGCGACATTATACGTATCTCCGAGCGGTGTAAAAAGCTCGCGGAACGTGTCGGTTGTTTATTTAATCGTTCCTTGCCACCGCGAATGGACGGCGAAGACGAGCGTCCTCCTCTCCACGCGATCACGGTGCCACGGCCTCACCTGTTGCCGGCTGTTGCACTTCTCCATGCCACCGATTACGTAACGATTATTACGACAATCGACGGCCGTTTTATCGAGGTCGCCGGTGAATGAAATCGATTCGACTAGATGGGGACACGTTAACGCGCCGCCGATGACTAGTTGCTCCGTGACGCGATTGTTCTTGGCCGTTCCGACGCCTTTGCTCCCTGATTTATGCGATCGTTCGACCACCGATTGTGCTCGCTTATGTTGTTCCGTGACGTCACGATTTTTATCTGCCACGAGACGCCTCAAAATTCACCACGCTGTTCTCAATTTTCACTGTAGAACAATTAAAGGAGATTTAACCCTTAGCTAGTACTCGAACGGAGCCACTAAAAATTGCTGCATCGTTATTAAAAATATTTCTGACATTATTAAATTTGTTTGTACTTAATGAATTACTAAACATTTCAATATTGTATGAAGTGACATGTAGCGCTCACGTATTGCGATTTTTTTTTTTTTTTTGGTTGCTCAAATTCCAGAAACCTGAAAAATTCCATAAAATCATGGTAAGTTATTTAACGAAATAAAAATGGAAAATAATTGAATGTGTACGATAACGAGTTACTTAGCATTCTCATCTACAATCGTCATCGAGCGCGCAAGGGTTCGTTTAAAATCAAAAATGTGACAAATTCTCAGCAACGGCGCGAAGCATGTAAATTACTATACATTTCAATATTGCATGACGTGACATGTAGGGCTCACGTATTACGCGATTTTTTTTTTTTTTTGGTTGCTCAACTTTGACCGCCAAACCAGAAACCTGAAAAATTGCATAAAATCATAGTAAGTTATTTAACGAAATAAAAATGGAAAATAATTGAATGTGTACGATAACGAGTTACTTAGCATTCTCATCTACAATCGTCATCGAGCGCGCAAGGGTTCGTTTAAAATCAAAAATGTGACAAATTCTCAGCAACGGCGCGAAGCATCAGCTTGTCGAGCATCGCGGCGTGAAATTATAAAAACGTCCGTGTCCCGTTGTCCGCGGTCGCGATAGTCGGCTCGTCACCATCGAACGCGAACGCATGGGGAACACGAAGACAACGAATTTGTTTCGAATGCGATTTATCAAACCGTTCCAATATATATCGGCGGCGGCTGCAGACGCGTACAAGTGGGTGAATCAATCAAGTGTGACGCAAGCAGACGATCTTTCGCCCGTGCCGCCTAAAACGCGCTTGAAGAGAGACAGAGAGAGAGAGAGAGAGAGAAAAGGAAAAAGAAAAAATCCGCACGTATACCGAAAAACACTCACCGCGTCTCCAGTTGTTTCACGTTGATTGATCGAGAGATCGGCTCGCGCGCTCTCTCGGCCCCTGGCGATGAGAGATTTGTCGGCAGGGGTTGGGGGTTGGGGGTTGAGGGAGGTGGAAAAATCGGCGCGTGGCGGCGTTAGATATGGTAAACGAGTGACAGCCGCCACGAGGTCCAGTTTACTCGGCTCCTATTTTTTTTTCCCCCTCTCTTTTCTCCGTTTTTATTTGCCGTAACACCCACGCCGAGCATTAGGGACGCGAACGACCGTGTCGGAAATGCGAAATTATGGCGAATGAAACTGCCACGTGATGCAACGTACGGCGTTTCCGAGTAGTGAATCTTGTTTCGTCGGGGTTGCATTGGGGCGGCTGGGTGCAATGGAACCTCTGGAGTAATCCCGTTGATCGGATCGTGCTGCGTTTTGATGGCCAGAACGAGAAAAACTATTTTCAGAAATTGTTGAAAGTGTCTGGATCTGGATCTTTACGTTACTTGTTTTAAACGAAGGAGTTCGACAAACGTTTATTGGAATCATATGTTTATTTACGTGTTCGTTTACACGTCGTAGAAGGGAAAGGTAGACGAAGGGGAGAAGTATTCATCTGACGCAGGAACAGCAAAGACATAGTCCATGTAAAAAAAGATGTTGAGTATGTTTAAGAGAGGTTAGGACATTAACCTTGATAATCCGTCAATATTTGCCACTTTGAAATCACTGCTCGTCCTTGATGACAATTCGCAAGCACGTCGTAAACTTAGACCTCTAAAGGGTTTGGAGGTCCAACGGTCAACGACCAGGTACGAGGTCACATTGTCAAATTCCGTTACGCGACGTCCTCGTCCTCCATAGTGGCAGTGACTAATTCGCGTCGAGTGCACTTAGGGCGGACAGGTAAGTACCGTGAACAATGCGATATAATTGGCTAGCTTTATTAGCCAATCAACGCAAACCCGAGGTATTCCTTTTGGGAAAACTCCACGAGGGTGGTTAGTCATCTCACGGTCGTTGCACAGCTGTCGCACAGTCTTCGGTCTTCTCAAGGTCTTCAACTAGATCTTCATACAAAGATCATAGTCCTTACACAGTTTGCAGATGTTGAGTATGTTTAACACGTTGACTGCCATGTCACCCGTATATGAGTGACGGAATTATTTGTCCAAGTTTTAAAATGAATTTTTAGGTTAATAAATCGTACCAGATTTTATTAGGATCTGTAAAATGCCAGAAAGTTGGAGGACTACTCAATATCATACATATAATTTTATTCAACTTTTATTTCATTAAATAACTTTCGTCGATTTGATGGAATTTTTGAGGTTTCTAGTTTGGCAGTCAAAGTGTTAACCCTTTGCACTCGAGCGGCGACTCTGAAGCGCCACTAAAAATTGTTGTGCCACTATTTCACAGAAATTACAAAAAATATTACAAAATATTAGTTACATTACAAAATTTGTATTCAATAGATTACCAAACATTTAAATGTTGTATGTGGAAATCGGATCAGTTTCGTATGAGTAAAATGCTAATATACTAAGACGGAAGAAAAATTTTGTTTTAGAATTAAAATATCGCCGAGTGCAAAGGGTTAAAAATTTAACAATTCGGAGGGAACAGCATCCGTCTCCTCGGTAAGAGAGGATCGGAATTGTGCGTCGACAGGGTTCGCGTGGAAGCTAGACACGTGGCCGATTGTGCACCTTAGTCAATGAACGGCCGGGAACACAACGGCCGAAGTGAATGAACCGAATCGTGCCTAAAGTATATGCACGTTATCCGACAATACGAGCACCTCGACTTGCGCCGCTCTGCGATTCCGCTCGGAACGAGGACAGACGAGAATGGCCTCTCTCTCCTCTCTCTCTCTCTCTCTCTCTCTCTCTCTCTCTCAGTCTCTCTTCCGATTGCCATTCCCTTTTATCGGCCCGGGAAATCTGGACAAATTGAACGCGGTAGGAGGGAGCCAGATAACCCGATGACGCTCGAATTGTGAGTTACGACAGCGAAGAAAGGCGTGCACACCGGGAATTGCGTGGTCGCGGTAAATTGAACTGGTTTAAGAGCGGACACACGCTTTTACGATGTTTTCGTCGCTAAATTAAAAGTTCACTATCGCGTCACGAGCGACGCGATACCCTCGGATAACTATCGGCTGGTTTTTTTCCGACACGTTTTTCCGAATCCCCGCGAGATTTTCCGAAACGTCATTTCTGCCCCCGCAGAAAAATGTAAAAAGAAAACGAACGTACAAAACAGACTATTTTTCGATCGCGAGAACACCCTTATCCCGTTTAACTGTTTACGCCCTGTTTATCCCCTTAACCGTTTACGTCGAGTATACTCGTCGTGAAAAGGTAGATTTTTTTTTTAAAAGAATTGCGCTTCCCAATAAATAATATTTTCAAGGCTGTGCAAGGTGTGGTACGAAGATAAGCACAACGATAGCTTAACACGTTAACTGCCAAATATCATTCCCGGAGATTCTTACAAAATCAGAGTAATTTAACCCCTTAACGCACAGTTTTTTTTTTTTTTTTAACAACCGGCCAAATAAATCAATGGAAAAGGTCCGTTCCATGGTTCCATGGAAAAGGCTATATGTTATTCTTGAATAAATAAGTGTTATAGCTTACTCTAGATTTTTTTTTCTCTGCTTTCACATTGTTATTTTTAATTCTCGATTATACTCGAGTGTGAAAACTTATAGCAGCATAAAATACAACGCCGCTCGAATTATCTCGAGTGTGCACAGTTTGGCCTGTTTAGCGCGCTCGAATTAACTCGAGGGGTTAAGGGGTTAATTAATGAAAGCGCGAAACTAGAAATTTTAGAACCCTTTTGAATTCTACAGATCCTACTAAGATTCGGTTTATCTGGATATGTTATATTAAAAATGAAAGTCTAAACCTAGTCAAAAATTACTGTCAGTATGTTACCGACATGGCAGTGAACGATGGCAGTGAACGTATGAAAAATAATTAAGGACACGAGTAAACGTTCTCGAAACGAAGGCAAAGCGGTTAACAGATTATAAGGGTAGTTTTTCGAGGATAATTTCCGGTCTGGTAAAAAGACGACACTCGAATTCCACGGATTAGTACACCCTCGCGACTAGTCTCGGTGCAACGAACTAACACGGGTTTCGTCCAGGTTTTTTGCGCAAATTGGCGACGTGCACGCGCGAACAGCGACCACGACACGAAAATGACCGTGCATCGAGGGGTTCGGTGCCGTCAAAAAGCGAGGCTCGCTCGGGTGGGTCGTAGCCACGCGAGCCCGAGGAAAACAACTCGTGTTATCGGGAAAACCGCAGCCGGCCTATCCGGCGGAAATCTGTTTCCAAAAAATGATTGCAACCCTGACCGCGGACAACGTTCCGTACGTAACGAGAGAACGAACTATACGCAGCCCCGACCTTTTCATACGCGACCGCGCGTTATCGCCTGCGGTTCGCGTTTTCGGATCGTCGACCCTGTCGCCATTTTCCATTAAAAAGAGACCAAGAACGAGGAAAGAAATGTCGAGATGGAGGAAAATCCGGTCCCCGGAATCTATAGCCTTGAACGACGCAGTGAAAATCGCTTTGAATCATCCCAAACAGAATTTTCTCATTTTTACGAATTCTCTTAGTGCACTACTCTCGTTGAAACATTTTTTTTTATCGAATTTTTGAGCGAATCCCCAGGAGCGAAATTTTTTTTTTTCTTTATATTGTTCATTTTTAATAAAAAAAAAACATGTTTACTACGGAAATCACCCAATTCGTAAAAGTGAATTCACATAAATAAGATCATTGCACACCGGGTGCACCGGCTTCAGGTAATTTTTAGATTTTTTGGCACACAGTAAAACCAATGCCAAATTTTGTTTTCCTGTACTTTACAGATTTCATTAGTTCCAGAAAAATCTTATTTCGACGACTAGTTTACTCGGAATAACTGATAATTGCACATTACTGTTATTGCACACACGGTGTGCAGGCCGTCTTATAGCCTCGGAAATCCATTGCACACACGGTGTGCAATCGGTCTCGAATGGGTTAATCTTATCTTTGAATTTTAATTTAGAAATGCTAGGAATTTTCATTCGAACCGCAATCTATGTATTCGAAAAGCAATATTTTCTAGCGACGGGAAGTACGTCCCAAAAGATGTTAACCCTTAGCACTCGAATGGTGACTGTAAGGCACCACTAAAAATTGCTGTACAATTATTCAAAATATTTTTTACATTATTAACACGTTGACTGCCGGACGGATTTTCCATGATTTGTCCCAGGCGCCAACAAGAACTTTTCATTATGCGATGCATATTATGATGAAATATAGTTCCCAGCAAATAATATGAGTTATAAAATCATGTTTGAAGCATTTTTTTTGGTGGGGGTCACCGGTGCCCCCCACGGCGCTGTAGGCAAGTATTACTTTTTTTTTTTTAAACAATCGTGCTTCGGTTGCTAAGTGATTACTCTCAGTGTTTCGAAAAAAAAAAAAAATTATTTTGTATGTTCTATATTGCATTAATTTCTTCAAACCATTATAGTAACAATGGTATTATTGAAAAATTGATCAGTATCCATATTTACTATAATTATGTACTTTTCGTATTGACCACGCCGCCGGTCACCGGTGGCCCCCACGGCGCTGTAGCAAAGTCGAGTGCCGGTCACCGGTGACCCCCACGGCAGTTAACGTGTTAACATTGTTTTATAAGAGAACGGTTGAGTTGCGACCTACGGTTCCTTTGACAAGTTTAAAAAGTTTTACTCCACCGATCCGAAGGTGTACAACCATCTGTCGAAACCATGACACTAAATTTTGTTACACCCTGTACACAAACGCGTGTCCGACGGTGCAGTATACTACGATCTCGATACCAGCTCTCTCGGCCTATTGTGCGCCGAATTAACCGCGCCGGCTAGTAAATACGCCATTGAAGGTCGCACAATGGACGACTTGATGTTTTCGGGCTGCGCGGGGAAATGTTACAGATATAATCCGCGGATTTCATTCTACATGGAAATTTGAAACGCACCGGCGGCGCCACCGCCTGGCTGGCTGAAAAATTTATTGGCACACGTTTGTTGTTTTACTTTCGTTCCGATGAGCACGTTGCACTTGCACTTTTATCGCGTTGCCGCACAGAGCCCGGGGTTTTTGTCGAAAGTCACGCGGTAAGCTCTTCTCGAAGCGGTTACTCGATCTATGTCCAGAACACGGGTCTAGCCAGGGACATGTATCGGCTAGGAGATGCTATTCTTCGAGCCACACCGAACGTGGAAAAGGACAGCGAAGAACTAGAGGTCTCAGTCGCTCAAGAACACTCCTGGAAACGTAATTCTGGGACTTTTATTTGTTAGGCTTTTGGTATACAGTGAGTTCTCAATATATGTCGCAGAGGCCTGGACGGTAAATGTCACGGAATTATCCCGACTACCTCGATCGCCGAGGAGTGTGAGGTCGCGTGGATCGAACAATAGTATCTCCTTGCCGATACACGTCCGTGGCTAGACCCGTGGTTTGGACATATATCGAGTAAACACTGTACTCTGCTTCTAACAATGTCGCTTCTAAAATAAAGGTACCAGTAGTTGACCACCGTGTACCAGTAGTGGACCATTTTATAGAAAAACAAAAAATAAGGTTTGAAATGTTCTTATTGTTTTGAAATTTAACTTTCATAAAAAATGAACTTATAAGTGCGCTTATAAAAACCTTATTTTTTATGTTTTTCTATGAAATGGTCAACTACTAGTACATGGTCAACTACTGGTGCCTTCACCTTAAATGGACGGCGGATTTTTCTGCAAAATAGAAATTTTTTAAGTCGATTGGAAGTAACTTTTCTTAACCCCTTGCCCTACAATAACGAGCCAGACTCGTGATGAAGATTCTGAATAGAGTCTAATAAATGTGAACGTTATTAATTTCCTTTAAACCGAAATAAAATTCCATTTTGTTGTAGTTGATATATATCCTTTGAAGAAAACATAGGCATATAACAAATATAAACTATCTGTTTTTTCTATGAAATTCTCAACTATCAAGAATTTCTAATCATTATAATTATAAAATAAATATTAGTGCAAGGGGTTAATAATCGTCTTGAGCCGAAAGTAGCATTATCTCTGAAGTTCTTCTACATTAAAGTTTTGTATTGTTATCGATTCAAGAAACTGTACCGTGAACCGATTTTTATAGACGAAGAATCGTGTCGTCAACATATGACCGACGCGGCACTGAACGGTGTCAATGGGTGTGCAGTAAAAATCGTGAGACGATGATTCGTCCGTCACGGACCTATGGCAACACGTATCGCGTTACTCGCGTAACCTGTTGAGGGGTGGCGAAGGTGGTGAAATAGGTAGTCGATGGGCTAACAACGGCGATACAGGTGTATAGAACACGTGTACTCGTGTGGTTCAACAAGATCTTCGGATTCTTGGCGAGAAAGCGAAACGCGATGACAATACGCCTTGCTGGACAGATCGAACGAACCGTGCTTTACATCTGCCTCGGTCGGATTTTATTGGGTTAACCTCGCGTCAACTCCTTTCCCCTTTCGCTTTTATTGTAATTTCGCTCGGCGGAACTTAAAGCTGACCTGTTTCGAACGATATCCGTCCGACGGGAACTTTTTCCTTTTTTGCCGAACTTTAAGCTCGCCGCTCCTCGAACGGAGTCCCCGCAACCGTCCTCGTTCAAATTTTTAAATCTTTATTCGACACGTAATGGGAATGAGAATTGTCTCTTTTCAAAATTGGTATTTAGATACTTTACCTAAAAAATCAAACAGCATCGAAAATGCATCCACTGCAATGAAATTATATGCACTGGCTCACGAAAGTGTTCGAACGCCCTTTAAAACAGTACAACTTTTTTAAATTGTACCAAACGACCTGACTTCTTTGAACAATTAGAAGAATTGGCTTACCAAATGACGTGCAAAAATGATTTTAAAAAAATTTCAATTCAAGCTCGGAATTATAAGAGCAAATAAAAAAAGGCATTTTCCAGAACTTTTTTATTTGAGCCTGTAATGAAAAAGTTGTGAAAAGTGCCATTTTTATTTTCTCATGTAATGCTTACCAACTGCAATTTTTTCAAAATCTTTTTTGCACATCATTTGGGAAACCAATTCTTCTAACTCCTCAAAAAAGTCAGGTCGTTTGATCCACTTTAAAAAAAAAAGTTATATTGATTTAAAGGGCGTTCGAATACTTTCGTGAGCCTGTGTATGTATTTAACACAGTATACGATAGATTCCCTGCACTAAAATATCGTCAAACTTTGCAGAGGCGCTAAAAAGAAGACACTGGGGTTTCATCGATTATACACACTTTGCGTAACCCGATGCAAATGCGCAACATTGTTCCATTGTATGTTAAACGGAACTCGTTAAGCATTCCGTGCCATTAACAGGCGGTTCGATAAGTTTGAATTTCCAAGCTAAGTTCGCGTGAAATTGAGAGAATCGAAATTGTCCGAATTGAGAGATGAAAAAAAAAAGATCAACTTCTTTCAACTGTGGAACGATTTGATGCTCTCGTTGTACATTTCGATGAATCGAATGTAAGTCGGTGTAAAAATTGAGAGAACGAAAATTATCCGCACGGAGACACGTCGCGTGGAAAAGAAAAATCAACTTTCTCCTGTTTCTTTGACTCGGTTGTGTTTTGAGTGGTGCAATTGCAGGAGAGAATTCTTGGCGATTGGATAACGTTTTCTTGGGCGGCGAGGCGTTACGCAAGCTTTTTGAAAAAGCTCGCCAGCAAGAGTTTGCAGTCCGTGGAGCTCCTTACGTAAGGTCCAGGGAATCACCGGGTTACTTTCTCGCGAAACGTTGCACTGCCATTCACCTGGCAACGGTAGACAGAGCATTCGATGCAAGCACACGTTGCATATTGCACACAGCTCCATATTATATTCTATTATATGTCTAATAAATATTAATCGTTTCGCACGCTAATTATTTGTCGGGCGTGACGAATGCTCGTTGAAATTTTTTTACGTATTACGCAATGACGTACAAACTTACGCTTAAACTGACCACCATAACTTTCGGACGACATCGCTGCTGCATCGCAGGAAATTGGTAAAAGCGCATACGAAAAGAAAATGACTAGTGAAAATGTTTTTTGAGAGACTAAATAGAAAATAGAAAGAAACTGACGAGTAGAATTCATTTTTAATTAATACCACCAGCACATGGAAAATGAGAGCAAGAGGACAGTAGTTATTAAAAATTAATTTTCAAATATATTTGCATTTCCAATTAAACTTGACTAATCGTGGAAAGCATACCAAAAAATTGACTATATATTTTTTTACCATTGGAAGCGATGCAGAATGGTACAATGAATGAACTAGTTCTATTATCGGACAATCCTTTGATTCGATTTTTCGGAAATTGTAAATGAAACAATTTCATACGATTTTATAAACTGCAACAAATTGCCCTAATTTATTAGAACAGAAGTAATTGACGCATCTGTATGAAATACCGGAGATATGATACAATTTAAAGCACAGTTCATTTTTTTTAATTACCTTTCCAACTTTTGACTAAAAAAAAAAAAAAAAAAAATCGCCGAGTGTATTCCAACTTTTTTCTGCCCCCGTCATATCGGATTTTCATGTTATTTCCTGCTGCCGGTTTTTCCAACTGAATTTCATTAGAGATCCGTGGGATCCAGCGGATTGCTCAAAATGTCGGATACACTATTTCGTTTTAGAGATCTATTGTTCCTTGATTTTTGAGTATTATTAAACATTGTGACACCTTCGGCAATTTTCGTTTTAATTTTTCCTCAACAGCGACATTAAAAAGGATAATCTGAATATTCTGATTTATTAAACATTCTTGAAAGCTCGTGGATGAGCTTTTGCCACTTATTGATTCCTCGGGGTGAATCGATGATAAATATTAAAAAATTGTTATAGAGGAAAATATAATTGTTTCCTTTCGAAGGGTAAGGGTGAAGAACATTTTTCTTTCATTGAATGTTGTTAATATCAGAGAAGTGCTCGTACACAATGATGCAGTATATCCAATTTCATTTGACCGACCTTTTAATAATTGCATGTAATTAGAACTCCATTTTACGCACGCGTAACAATGTTTTTCGAAAAAAAGTTATTAAAAAGTGAATGATGTTAAGGTAAATAAATTTCTCTGTATACAAACACTTTCTGGGATCCAGTGCACATAAAAATATACCACGTTTGAACTATGGACAATAAATTTTCTCGCCTCGAAGCAAGAAATAATAAATGCGAAACAAATTCTTTAATTTACATTTAAACAAGATGGACCTCGTACAAGTGGACTCTATATTTAAAAATATATAGAACATAAGTGTCAAATATATTGGAAATGCAGTAAATAAACGGACCCCACAAAAACTGATTCGATATTTAAAATTATATAGAGAATCAGTGTCAAGTAAACTAAAATTGCAATAAAAAAATGGACCCCATAAAGGTGGAGTCCATATTTTAAAATATATAGAAAACAAGTGTCAAATATATTGGACAGTAAATAGACCCTACAAAAATTGACCCAATATTTAAAAATACACAAAAATAAGTGTCGAGCGTATTGAAAATGTAGAGAATAAATAGACCCCATAAAAGTGGACCATATACATAAAAATAAAGAAAAATAATGCAGTAAATAATTTCTAAATGCCAAAAACCTTTTTGGGAAGTGATCAACGTGGCAGAACAGAGTCGCCAGATCAAGACTCGTTCCCCCACTCTGATTTCCCCTTCTACCACGGTACTGGCGGAGAGAGGAGGTAACTTTTTCCCCTCGATTCGTGCTCCCTCCCCTCGTCTAGCGACACTGGGCGCAAGAGAATATAATTCTTGTTGCAAGAGAAAAAAATGGTGGTGCATTTCAGTTTGTCTGGCGATCTCACTTCCGTTTGCGCTATCTTCGCGACCCGAACGTTATCCTGATTGGGTATAACGGTACGGTTTATCCGTCCGGAGTAATGAGGTAGCGTTGCGACGCTGATTCGCGCCTAGTGACGCAGATCTGACGCCCACGCGTCAGAGATTATGTTTCTCAACGTTCCGTCGCGTCGGTTGCTACGCCTTCCGCCGAGAATGCTGAGCAACCTTTGCCGATGATTCGTTTTTTCTTTCCCTGTTGCGTGTGTCCGGCGCAAGAGATTCCCTCTCGTGCTCGTGTAAAAATAATCCTGACTTCATAGCGTTTCGATGGAAACGATACAGTCGTGTACATGCGCGCGCGTAGACGACTACCTTTTTGTTTTGTTTTTCGAAACCCTTCTTCTCTTGAACTCCGATTCTTTCCAACTTCCGCTTCAGAGTGTGAGAAAATGATCGCGAACATAATGAAAAATAACGAAGACATTTTTCCATATTTTTCTCTGTCTATTTTTACTCCTTCATTATTCCTTTTCCTGTATGCAAATGTTTCTGCGATAAAGAGAACAATTTCTGCTCGTGTCGCATTATACGCAAGCTTTATCTTCTATTTTTACTATTTTATTTTTGTTTTTTTTTTTTGTTTTTTTTGTATGCAAATATTTCTATAACGAATAGAACAATTTCTGTTCGTGTTGTATTATGCGCTCCATCCATCATCATTTATTTTCACTCCTTTATTGTTTCTCTTTTTCTACGGAGATATTTTTGTGATCAATGGAATCATTCGCGATGATGTTGCGTCATATACGCGATCCTTTGTCATTCATTTTTACGCTTTTATTGTTCCTTTTCTTGTATGCGGATATTTTTATGATCGATAGAACTATTTGCGTCTATGCACTGCATCATTTATTGTTTGAAGTTTTATTCCTGACTCTTAAAACACGTCTTACCGAACCACACAATTTTTATACGCATATTCAGAGACAAAGAGAGCAAACAAAAAAGTCGATCTTAACGAACCAAAGAATTTTTTACTCTTTATAGATAAAAAAAAAATCAAGCAAAAAAGGTAGGAATAAAATTGTATTAATCGGATAAATTGCGAGAGAAAATTCAATTCTGTTAAACGTCAACGTACTTTATGCTCGCGACGATTATTCCCTTCTTTGGAAGAAATCGCGTATCGCAAAAAAGTCGCAGTTCCCGCAGAAAGCCGATTTTCCACTCGATCTTCGCAAAGCCGCGTTCCAAGATGATTGTTAACGAAAATCTAGTTCGCGAAACGCGTTTCTACGTTTCGATAAAAACCTGAGGAGCGAAGGGAATCGCATTGTTCGCGGCGTCAATGGCGCGCGTCGAACAATTCGATGAAATCGCGGAAAAATAGCATTCTAGCGGTGCGGCGTGTGCTCGCGCGCGCGCTCGTACATGCGTGTGTTGTGTGAAACTATGCTAACTAGGAAAAAGTGGAAAACGCCGTGGCGTTTTCTCATTCCCAGGGGGCCGGTGTGTTGTCGGGGCTCAGGAAAAAGAAATCGAGCAGAACCGGACCGATTACAAGCACCTGGAAGACAATATTTAATTGCGCCGTAGGACAATGTATCATATTTCTTACACGGCACATTTTGTCGAGTATTATCAGATTAGATGTTCCCAGTGCGCATTTAAATAATCCCGTTGCGTGGCAGACATCGTTCCTTACGCAATCTGTCTAACTTCTCGATATTGCTTCAGGAACGAATCCGCTGGGACAGACATATCGAGAAGGTCGAACAAATCATGTGCGTACAATCTTACCCTTACAATTTATTGGGGATTTTAATTGTTCAGATTTTGGTCAGAGAATTTTCTATTAGGTCCCTGCAAAATTCATTTTGCTTTTCTGCATTTCAATATGTGGCTCTGAATTTTCAGATAGAGTTGTTGCTCGAATGTGTTCCAAAATCATTACAGTTGTGTATTGGATAAGTCTATTGGTCTAGGCAACAATTTATGCTTTTACAAAAATGCATGTTTTCAACATAAACAGTGTTTCAAAATCGATGCTTCCAAAGTCGTAATTATTTTTGCGTACCACCCTACTATAATCTCCAAAATGTTCACTCATTTGCTCGCGCATTTGTTTGCCTACATTGTGTGTAACATTTGAAGTTTAATGAATATGAACGCTTCATGGAAGAATTTTAAAATAAAAGCCGACAGAACGTGAACGTGCGCGTAACAATTTTTGCATTGAATTTTTACTTACAAAACATGCGACATCCTACAGTTATTTTTAATAATATCAACAATTTCGGAGTGTTTAAAAATATCTCTGCCAGCGAAAGCTTCCAGTTTTTATTGTCTAAAAAATCTAATTACGCAGAAATTCTTCTTTAATTGGCGGTTTTAATTCGGTCGAGAAATATTAACCCAGGGATTGAAATAAAAAGTGGATACACTATTTCGCTCTGCTAAAAGCCGCTATGGACGGGGAATATAATGCGAATCTCGTGTGGGTATTATTCGCAAAACCGGTGGGTGGCAGGCTCTCGAGAAAGTTGCGTCAGACATTCAGTTGGATAATATATCAATCAAATTAATTAGCGAATTACTTAATGCGTCCGCATAATAGGTCGTTTTGCAGGGTGCGAGAAGAAGAGTGTCCGAGAGAGAGGGAGAGAGAGAGAGAGAGAGAGAGGGAGAGGGAGAGAGAGAGGGAGATAGGAAACAATTTTAATGGAGCCGCGCATGTTGAAGTTAAATAAAGAAAATCGATCGATAATATTAAAGCAGAAAATTTTACAACGGCTTCTCTTTAATTTCACAGCTACTGTTTTATGTTGTCGTTATTTTGCTCTTTTAATTCACGAGAAACGATGAAATGAAAGCTTGATAGTCGGCTGGTATCACCGGGGTGCTTTTTATTTATCAATATAATCGAATATGTCTGATAACATAAACTATCTGGCGCAGCGCGTACTGGCATTTCGCTCGAATGATAAATTCAAACAAAAGGTTCATCGATCATGAAGTCGGTTCCCGCTAAATTACACAGAGTTTACTGATGCGTCGATTTGTTGTGACAGCGTAACAAAATATATTATTGGTGCATGCGCCGCGTATGTTACACATTTTATTGTGCAAACAATAGAATTATTTGCTTCGCGTTTAAAGGCCGCGCAATTTGCGATCAACAAACACGCGTCGAATATCGTCCATGAATATTTTAAAAATCGTCTAATCTGTTCCCGATAAATTCAGCGTTTACGAGGTAGTTGAACTTGTATTTTTTTTTTTTTGTTCACCGAGAATTTTAAACTGAAAACGCTGCTGCCTATAATTTCGAGCAAAAGAGAATCTCGGTTCTGTGAAAAATGCAGGATCGAGCGTGGTTTTCTGAAGATGACTACAGTTATCTGCGAAGATGTTCGCACAGGAACAGTGTTATCTGCCGCTGACAATCGAACGCTACACGCAGACATAGCGGATTTTTGCCAGTTTGCGCGGTTGATAGAAGTTTATTTAGAAAATCAACGACTCCCGAAGCTGCTACGCGATCGTGCGAAAAATTCTCTGCATTATGCCAAACTGAAACGCAGAATTCTTTTTATACACCTCTGCTAACAAGATCCGAGTTATATTTTTCCTCAGACAATTCTCATTCGCGGAATTAAGTAATTGTGCATTTGATGCAGCGATGAGCAAGAAACTGTTTTTCTAAGAAGATAGCAAGGCCGTACGAATCTGTTATGTCTTCCGCTTTCGTACTTCACGATAGTAAATATATAAATACACGCGAATGCATTAGAATAATACCATACAAATATTTAAATATCTCCACTCTGATAATCATCCGGTATTTTAAAAGGTAAACATTCTTTTCGTCCCGAGGATTTTAACAAAGATTTATTTAATATTTACACCAAGAAGCACAATTAAAATTAATCTTATACCAAGATGAAGAGAAAGAAGAGAAGATGTTTTATTGAATTTTTTTAGTAGCTTTGTATTTTGTAACAGATTGATTTCATATTGATATGTAATGAATAGACATCGGATGTTTATGCAATTTCCAATTTTTATAGAAACATTTTAAGAAAGTGGAATGAAATAAAATTTTATTTTTAATGGGGACAGCCTTTGTAGATCCAAAGCAAATAAAAATCGTGTTAAATTCTCTCGAATTTTATATTATAGCATTTTTTTAACATTTCCATAAGCCATAAATGCATAAAGATCCGATGTCTAGTAATGAACGTTATAGCATTCATTCAATGCATCCTATTATACGTAGAGGAAATAACTGACTTCTGCATTGAACTGCTGTGATACCTGGGACAAGCGAAATATTTGTATCATTGATGACATTAATTAACTGCGTTTCACAAATTAGGTTTAATTTCGTCGTGCACCTTGAAAAAGAGAAATATTCCCAGCGATATCAATAAATGGACAATTATACGTATAGTGCAATCTGAAACCTGTTCCGAATCAGTCTACCGTAGAGACAGTACCATACTTGTGATTTAATTTTTCATGAGCATTCGCTTTTCGATAGCACAATTTCATAAAGCATACCCAAAATTCCATCATATTTATACAGTGACTCTTACATATTCATGGGAAGTATCGATTGTGTTACGTAGAAAATGTCAAATATTATAATAAATCTCGAAACACAGTTTTGCGATTCTTCTCAACAGTTTTGTAAATAAATAAGTCCGCGGTACACTCGTCACCGACAGTTCAAACCCCCTAAAAATGGCAAATTCCGTACTGTTCGTCTCAAATCGGAATCTCCCGGTCTTCTATAATGAACTATATAGTTACATCACTTAACACGTTGACTGCCATGTCACCCATACAGTCGAGTCGGAAAGTAAGTTAACATTTGGTGATATGTAGGCAATGAATATGATGAATAAAATCAAGTTATTGTATTGTTTTTATTTAGGAGGTGTAAGGAAATAAACAAATATGTTAGTAAAACATATATTATCATTATTAAAGATTAAAGACATGTCATATTCATTTGCCTGCATACACCAGTCGTTAACTTACTTTCCGACTCGACTGTATATGGGTGACGGAATTATTTGTCCAGGTTTTAAAATTAATTTTTACGTTGATATATTCATTGTACCGTTTGGGATCTGTAAAATGCAAGAAAGTTGGAGGACCACTCAATATCATACATATAACTTTCTTCAATTTTTATTTCATTAAATAACTTACTTTGATTTCATGGAATCTTTGTGGTTTCTAGCTTGGCAGTCAAGGCGTTAACCCTTAGCACTCGAATGGAGACTGTAAGGCGCCACTAAAAATGACTGTATCATTGTTCAAAATATTTTTTACATCATTAAATGTATTTGTATTTAATAAATTACTAAACGCTTCGGTATTGTAAAAAGTATATAGGAGGGAAATATTCTAGGTTGGAAGGAGTGTTTCGTTTTGCAGTTAAAATAGCTTCGAACGCAAAGGGTTAAGATTCAAAAAATTCCTCTGCGAGAAGAAACGCTCGAAATCGGTTGTTTCGTTCGTCACCGATTCCGGCCGGTTGGAATCGAAAAACTGGCAGATCCTTGGCGTTCGTCCGGCCGAAATTCGAATCCGGCGGTCTCCTAGGAGGAGCTATATAGCAAGTCCGCTGTTCTAGGATTCAAAAGGAGCATCGCACGGTGCTTTTCCCGCCTCGGCGAGGCGAGGGTTCGAACGCCGGCAGCCGGCAACGGCCCCACAAAGAGTAAGTACGCGGAGGCCTTCGGCTGCCGGCTCGGTGGTATGTGAAAGGAGAGTTCAGAGATATTTCCTTGGCTAATGCACGACGAGGACGCGGCCGCGAGACCGAGAGAGAAAAGGAGAAAGACTCACCGAGAAGAAGAGAGAAATGAGAGAATGAGAGAGAAAGAGAAAGAGAAAGAGAGAGAGAGCGCGAAGCAGTCGCGCGACCGAACGGACGAAGAAAAAGAAAACACGAGGGAACGAGCCGAGGATAGAGACGGAGATACGGATTCTCCCGTCGCGAAACAGGGAACAAAACGACGCGGGAGAAAAGGAGCAGCTAGAAAAGAGGAAGAGAGAGAAGAGGGGTGGGTTCTAGGAGAGGGCAGCGAGGGAAGGGAAAACGGGGAGGGTAAATTTATCTGTTGGCGCCGCGCTGCCGAGCGGTGCCCACACTCTCATCCACGGTTTTACTGTTTCGAGTCGCGCCGTTACGCGAAACTTTTAGTCCCATCGGTCCGTTAGATTTTTCGCGTGAACGGAGAACGGTCGCGGCGCGGTACCTTCGGCTTCGGTTTCGCGGATCGCTGGATCCGGCTTTCCTTAAACTCACTGCCCTAGGCTGATGACACTCCGTTTTATTGCCTGGATTTTTCGAACGCGGATCGATCGGTCTCTTCCCGTTCTTCCGATACCTCTTACCGATGTGTCAAATCATTTCTGGCTACACGCTACCGCAACGAGAACGCTTTCTTCGCGATATTTACATTAACCCTTTGCACTCGAATGGCGACTGTAAGGCGTCACTAAAAATTGCTGTATCATTATTCAAAATATTTTCTCCGTTATTAACACTGCATTGCCCAAGGAAGTAATTTTGACTGCTTTTTAATTTCAATTAGAAAAATGAATTATGGATATGCATATATCCATGTGTATATGTGTGTTTTTGGATTATGTATACAATGACACAATTTCTTAGAACTTTGTGACTTTTGTACAACATATAAATGCGTTTATTAATAATTGTAGTTACCCCCCCCCCCCTTCTTCATTACCTATTTTACCCAAAAGCAGTCATTTTGACTGCTTGGGAAATTTTAAATAATCAAATGACTAATTATTGAATTGAGTAAATTTCTTATATGACCAGTTCGGCTCTGTATTGAAATAACATTTTTCTTTTAATTTTTTTTCGATTACCGTCACATGATAACATACAAGTACATGATAAATTGTCGATTTGGGCGTATACTTGATAAGTTGCGGTTGCTCAATAAGCTAAAATAGTACTTGTTATTCGAATCTTTATGCAGTGATACTTGTTCTAACAAGTTGTTTATTTTATTTCTTTTGCTTGTTATATAACTGTAAATAATATAAAAAATATAAAAAATTAATTTTAAACAAATTTCTTTACACATTAGTTATTCTTTCACAATGCAGTCATTTTGACTGCTTTTTGGGCAATATAGGTATATACTAAGTTTCAGTCTTTCTAGTGTTAAATTGGTTTGTATTTAATAGATTACTAAACAGTTCAGCATTCAACGAGCAAATTGTACCATTCTCGTATCTATCACATGGAAAAAAATATATAGAACGGAAATATTCTAAATCGGACGAAATGTTTCGTTTTGGAGTTAAAATAGCTTCGAGTGCAAAGGGTTAAAATATCTGCCAAACTAATAATTTCTCGACACGCGTGGCTCAACCCTTCGCACTCGAAGCCATTTTAACTCTGAAATGAAACATTTTTAGGCTACTTCGAACGTTCTAAAATTTAGTGAAAAGTGTTTTTACTACGAATGGAAATAAATTTCTAGTTAGCCGCCGCGTGTCGCAATTTAGGTGGAGTACATATAGTCAATTTTCCAAACACGAAATTCGTGATATCGCTGGCAAAAGTAAATATTAGACCGACTGTTGGCTACGCGAAACCCAATAAAACGAAAGCTTCGATCAACTGTAATCACGTTTTTAGTGAAATTCTATCTTCCCTGTTTGCCACATGTGTGTCTGAATTATTTTACGGAAAATGCGAATTTGCAGGGCGGTCTGCGCTTTAATAAGTACTCGCATATTTATTTTGCTTTGGTCGGGAATCGATAAATATTCAACAATTTACATTTCGCCCCGCGGGCTGTTTTAATGAAGGGCGAAAGTGTTCCGAGGGCGGGGGGGGGGCGGTGAAATATTTATCGAGCTTACAAAATGCAAACAATAACGCAAACATTACCGGTCGGTGTATAATATTTTTAATGATTCCCGTTGCAACTGCGATTTTTTCTAATTAAGCGACACTCGACACGACAATGAGAACACACATAATTGTCTTCTTAATCCCTAGTCGTTTTTAAATACTTTCAAAAACGTCAACAAATAATGCAACAGTTCTATCATATATTTGTGGACACTAAACACAGTTTTTTCAGCTTATGTGGTAACAGAGCAATGATTCTTGCTCTCCTAAGATTCTTTTAAACAAATGCAAATATACTCACCGTATATTACCATCTATTTATAACTGATGCTATAGCTAGGGTAAGGGACCCAATTACTGTGCCTAGATTAATTATATTTATTTTTAAAGCATAGTGAAAAATTTTAATATCGCTATTTTAATATTCTTTATACTTTAAAAATAAGTATAATTAGTATAGGCACAGTAATTGGTATCCCCACAATAATTACCCTATACTGTAAAGAAAACAGGAAAAATTAAAACAAATCACTGGGGCAGGGCTAGATATACAAAATCGTTTCCACTGTGTATTATGTAAAAGAATTTGCAAATTATATTAAAGTGCTATTGTTTGCTATCATAAATTTCTTACCGTTTTCCAATAAATAAAGCCTTCCGTTGTTGATTCTCTGCTTCCCGTTTGGAAATTAATCGAGTTCGAAATTGGAAGCGAAGAAGAAGACTCGTTCCACCGAAAATCCTCGAAATCTGGGTAATGAACCGCACCTTTCGGAACCAATTAACCGAAGATCGGTCACGCGGCGTGCTGGGACCGCGAAACAAGTTTACGCAAACGTTTCGATGATAATCCGGCGAACAATTAATCAGAATTCGACGGGGTCGCTTTGTCGGTCACGACCGGCTCGCAGCTCTCGTGTGAAAAGTTTCGGCGTGACCGGCGCGCAATAAACTCGCAACCTAACCATGTGAATTACAACAGGATGCAATGGCATTAAGTTATTACATTTAGGAGTGCAAATGGGTGGGCACGCTATAACCGTTTCCGGTTGTATCGCGTACCTCTCGTGCATCGCGATTTCTCTGCCGTTCGAATTTTCTCACTGCCCGTGTAAAACCCCTGTGGGCAACATTGTTTCCCTTCATCGATGGCCCCATAACGAATTAACCCAGTGCCTTAACACGCTAACCATGGAAATAAACGTTCGGCAATTTTTAAAACGAAACAAAAATTTTAACAAAAAACGAGCACAACGGTTCGATCACTGATATGTTCGTCAACCCTGCAACGACACTATGTGCGGGTTTTTAAATGACCCCAGAAAAATTTTTCGTGTTCAACTTTGGATATCGATTCTTGGACCATTCTTATTCTTTATGCCTGAAAGGATCGCAAGTGACAAACACGATCAAACCATTTTGCCAATATAACAAATTCTTCGAAGATAGGAACAAATGAAAAAATTGCTAACAGATTGTAAGAGAAAGGGCTAAATAACATGTTTGAACAAGCAGTAGTACTTAACATAACAGATTCTTTGAAGCCGCAAATAATTAAGAAAATCGTTGAAAAATCCTTACAAAGAAATAGTTGACAAGGTAAATTCCCCGCAGTTTAAATGTTTAATCGTTCGTATTTGAACAGGCAACGCTATGAAAAATTTGATCGATCGCATCAAACGCAGTGCAACCATCGTCGACATCGGATATTCTTTCCAGCTGCTAGCAAACAAGAGGAACGCTAATAAATCTTGCGAGGAAGGGTAAACGTCGACCCGTAGTTTAAACAAAACATGCGATTGTTTGTCGACGGATGTCGACGACCGAGTTAGCCGGGAAAATCCGTGGAAAGGTTGCACGAGGGAGGATCCTCGACAATGGTTCCGTTGGATCGTCTCCGCGGGGACGCCCGCTGTTTTCGAATCTCGGTGTTTTCCCGCTCGACTGGCTCGCGGCAGAATGCGTGCATGCGTGCGTGAATACGCGTGGTGCACTCAGGGAGAGGCCCGTGCACTCGCAGAATCGTAGGAACGCGCGATTGCGATGGTTCAGCGAAGAGCGAGAGACGCACGGTCTCGCGCTAAGCGGTTGGCGAACGAGACACACCGGAGAAAGATTGAGAGAAGAGAGAGAGAGAGAGAGAGAGAGAAGAGCGAAGGACAGGGCCTCCATTGAAACGGAGCGCAATTGCTTGGCCGAACCAGAGAAACGAGATGCCACGCGCCCGACGAGGAAAATACAGAGGAGGGCGACGCAGAAAGAAAAGCTTTTTTTCATGTGTACCCTTAGGGCCCCGTGTACGTACGCCTATATCCTGAACGAAGGAACATTACTCGGGCAACCGTGCGCCCTTGACCCCCTCCACTTATTACTGCCCCTCTCCTTTCTGCCAGGTATTTCTTTCAACCCTTATCTTTTGGTTTATTTTGCGACTGGACACGCAACTTGCGTTATTCTTGATGATTTTTTTAATGGGAAACCATTTTGAGTTTGGTCTTACGGGTTGGGTTCGTTGTGGAAGTACACCGATTTTTATAGAAGTCATATTGGTTTGATACATTTCAGAAAATTGTAGAATAAGGGAATAATTAAATTGCTTTGCACAATGTATTGCAAATTTCGGAATGGTACAGATGCATCGAATACAAATTTTGCCGAGGTTAGATAGAATTTTATTTTCTTCTTCACTCGATAGCACCGGTAACGAAGATGATAAGATTTACTTCGACGTTTGTTTCAACGAAAGATGTAAATTTGCATAAACTAGAATCATATTATTTTTCAATCGTGCAGGGTAATCGTTTCGTAAATTATTATTTTTGCGAGGTATAGAACTTATACGTTTAATGGATTTTCTTTGAAAGAATTGTCGAAAATTACTTTCGGCAAAGAACCCTCTCAGACAAGATTTCATTGATTCTTCATCTCCTTCTTTCTTCTCGTGGCATTTTCTCCGACGTATTTAGGCGTCAGTCTCTCTTTCCATGCTCCACGAAACGATCGTGCGGTTTGATTACCCCCTTCTTTTGATTAGGAGAACTTTAGTGCTAGTCGGAAAGCGTTTTTACGTGGCCAGTTAATCGGAAGGAGTAGAATCACTTAGGCGGGGTTTAAACTTCGGTTATACTTCCGCCTTCAATCTAGGTTCGTGACGAAATTCGAGCTAAGCTCCCGATTTACGAAATCAATTTATAGCGAAAATTCGTTTTGTGTTCGAATTGATTCGCTAAACTCATCGTATGCCGGATGTTCAATTGTTATAACTGATTATCCTCCTAAGTGGAGCACAGCCGGAACCTCCATCATCCGAATTACGAAAGGGGCGTAACTGTTTCGGGGCTAATGGAAATTTCGACTAATGGAAATTTCAACTTTCTACTTCACATCGATTATTTATTATACTCTTCTACCCAGATAGCACTGGACGGCTTAAAGACGTCTGTTTTACGTCCATTTTTGGTCTGAACGTCTTACGTCCTGAAAAGACGTCTTTAAGACGTCTTAAAGACGTCTCGTAAAAGACGTCGTTTTTACGTCTCATTTCAGACGTCTTTAAGACGTCTTTTACGAGACGTCTTTAAGACGTCTCATTTCAGACGTCTTTAAGACGTCTTTTACGAGTCGTTTTTAAGACGTTTCATTTCTTGACGTTTCAGTCATTCTAAACTGCTAGAGAAAAGCTTTACAAACTGTACACACGCAACACAATATAACGCAGTCTTCCATCCTTCGAATAGACGTTTATTTATTTAGGAAAGTTAAATAACTAAATTGTTAATTTAGTACTATTATAATATATTACATATATATTCGCAATAGAATTTAGCAATAAATATTGTTTAATAATAAAACTATACATTATATATCACAAATCCAAAATCCAAAATAATATATCAAAATAAATAGATAAATAAATAAATAAGTTAAATAAATAAATAAAGCATAAAATGTTAATGTTCGCGGATATGCTGAAAAACATTCTTTTAATTTATTTTTTTTATTTATAAATAAATAAATAAATTAAATAAATAAATAAATAAAGCATAAAATTTTAATGTTCGCGGATATGCTGAAAAACATTCTTTTAATTTATTTTTTTTATTTATAAATAAATAAATAAATTAAATAAATAAATAAAGCATAAAATGTTAATGTTCGCGGATATGCTGAAAAACATTCTTTTAATTTATTTTTTTTATTTATAAATAAATAAATAAATTAAATAAATAAATAAATAAAGCATAAAATGTTAATGTGCGCGGATATGCTGAAAAACATTCTTTTAATTTATTTTTTTTTATTTATTTAATTTTTTTGTTATATCAAACATTCAATTTATATTTCTTGTACATATATACAATATTCAAATTCAATATTTTTCTCGGAAGAAAAAATGTGGCTTAAAAAATATTTTTCCAATATTTGACAAACATATCTATCTAATATTTTTGTGGTACTAGGGGTCTGTTTCGGGACGTCTTGAATACGTCTGTTTCGAGACGTCTTAAAGACGTCTTTAAGACGTACAGTTTTTTCACAAAGACGTTCCAGAGACGTTCAGAAGCCGTTCGTAAGCCGTTCGTAGGACATTCAGACGTCTAATAGACGTCTGAACGTCTTTGACAGACGTCTTAAAGACGTCTTTAAGACGTCTCTGTGCTATCTGGGTATATTATTTTACTTTACTATATTCTATTATACTATTCCACTGTATCTGTATCTCCTACACTATTCTACTGTATTACTCTACTATATTCTTCTATATTCTACTAAATTACTCTACTTTATTTTTCCATATTATTCTATATTACTCTACTATATTTGTCTATATTATCCTACTATATTTTGCTATATTATTCTACTACCTTCTTCTATTCTACTATTCCACTATATCCTACTGCATTACTCTACTACATTCTTCTACAATATTTTATTGTATACATTGTACTATACATATTACTCTTCTATATTATTTTACTTTACTATATTCTATTATACTATTCCACTGTATCTGTATCTCCTACACTATTCTACTGTATTACACTACTATATTTTTCTATATCCTACTACATTACTCTACTTTACTTTTCTATATTATTCTATATTACTCTACTATATTTGTCTGTATTATTCTACAATATTTTGCTATATTATTCTACTATCTTCTTCTACGCTATTCCACTATATCCTACTACATTACTCTACTACATTCTTCTACAATATTTTATTGTATACATTGTACTATATTACTCCAGTATATTCTTCTATATCCTACTACATTACTCTACTTTATTTTTCCATATTATTCTACTATATTTTTCTATACTACTCTATTATATTTTTCCATACTATTCTGCTATATTCTACTATATTTTTCTATGCTATTCTGCTATATTCTTCTATACTATTCCACTATATCCTACTATATTACTCTGCTATATGCTTCTACACTATTCTGCTACATCCTAATATATTGTGCAATATTACTCTAGTACATTCTACTATACTCTGCCGGATGAAGTGCAATAGGACTCTTGTAAACAATTAATTTTTTCTCGTTCAGATAAAGTACGATAAAACTATCCGAACCACCTAGCTGCCACAACCATTCATCCACCTAATCTTTTCGATAATCTTAAATCCTAATTTATTCCTCGATCTCTACGATCCGCGAACTCTGATCATCCAGCAACTCGGAGCGCAGCTACCTATTCTACGTCTGCACCAGTGCGACAAGACTGTGTCGGGCAGCTTGATCCCGGTTCCTCGAAAAACTGGGTTCCCGACAGCGAAACTTTCCAGACGAATAGCGTCTCCCCGTCGGATTTCCACAGGTGGTCAGAGAACCAGCCACCGGCGACTTTGACGTCGCTTCGTCGTCTTCTTCGTCGTCGTCGTCGTCGTCGTCCCTGGGAGAGAGCCGCGCACTCCCGTTCTCTCCAGCCTGGGTGTCGTTGCCGCGTTCTACCCTCTCGCACTTTGTACTCGTTAAGGTCGCCGGTGCAATGGTCAGGGGCAAAGACATAAGTAAGCGGCTACGTGATGCCCGGCCACTGGCTGCATGTGCACGCGCGCGAAGCTCTCTCGCTTGCTCGCTCGCTCGCTCGCTCGCGCGCACGAAACCGAGTTTACAGTTAGCCGCTTTAAAAACACGGTGCGCGAGAAGGTAGCTCGGACGAGGCCCGAGAAGACAGCGATCGCGCGCGAAAGAAGAGAAAGAAAAGCTGTGTTCGTACGCTGTTCGCGATCGGCGAGCGAAAGAGGGACGCGGGGCGGAAGAAGAATTGAGAAGAGATGGAAGACGGCAGGAGGAGGCAGTCGGCGAGAAAAGAAAAGAAGGGAAAAAACAACGAGCAGGAAAAACGCGCAATCATCGGCGTCGAGGAGGAGGAGGAGGAGGAGGAGGAGGAGAAGGAGGAGATGGTGGATGAGGAGAGGGAGGAGGAGAAGAAGGAAGAAGAGGCTCGGTGGCGGGGGAGGAAAACGTCGTCGCACGATGAAGAGGGGAAGGGAAGGGATGGCGGACTTTATAACGAGACAAGGTTGGGAGGTCATCGGTTGTTTGGAGCGACGAAGACAGCCTGCGCCTGGCATCAGGCCATGAGAAAGAAGGCTCCGAGGCGTGTTCTCCGGCGCTGTCCGTGGGAGCAAGAAAGACGAGCACCTCTCTCGTGCGTCGGGGACGAGTTTCAGAGTTCTCGCTGTTGGACGCTAGCTTGCTAGGGACGAACAGAGACAAGCGCGTAGATATGAAACGCTGGCGGGATGAAAAAGGAACAACCGGGGAACACGACGAAGAAGAGAAAGAGAAAGAGCGAGAGAGAGAGAGAAGGGGACGGAGGGGATATTGAGAGGAGAGGAACCGGTGAGAAGAAGAAGCAAAAGAACCAAACGCTCCGGCGCGCCGCAGCCTAGCTGGATATCGCTGGCTCGGCGGCTGCTGCTTCTCTCTCTCTCTCTCTCTCTCTCTCTCTCTCTCTCTCTCTCTCTCTCTCTCTCTCTTTCCGATGCTAGACGCCCGTGTTCGAGCCTCTTCGGCCCCGCCGGCCAAGAAAGCAAGCAACCAAGCTGACGCTGGCAAGAGCAGGACGGGAAAAAGGCCATCGAGAGCCGGCGAACAGCGTTCCGACGCGCAACACGCTGGTACGCGCGCGAACCCGGTCTCCCCGCGCGAAGGACGACCGCAACGCCGCATACTGGGAAGATTCCGAAATTCCCCGACGATATGACCGCTGGAAATAGTGTCTCTCTTCGGGAACCAACCGTCCGAGGCTCTACCCCCGGTCCGATGTTGCGCGCGGGATGCGGAGGAAAATCCGCTCGGTCCGATTCCAACGCTCGAGGTCTTTTCCGAAATCTGCGAGAAGGAAGAACGGAAAACTATGATTTACGTTGTTCGTGCATGCGAAATGACCGAACGATTTTAGAGTATATCGGAGCCTTTGATATAGAAATAATATTATCGTCTACAGGTACAAATCTCTTTGAAATATTTTTTCACTTCAGCAATTTTGAAGGAGACGCTAGTGAACGGTCGAGTTTGTCAGGGCTTCATTGCTGCTCTCAAAGATGGTTTTATTGAGACTATGAATCACGATAAAGGTACAAATCTCTTTATGATCCTATATCTCCAGTTTTTATTCGACATCCTTATTTATTTAAGATCCTCAAGATCCTATGTCTCCAGTATTTATATCGTTACGTCTCGAGGGAATATAAAATGTCGAAGAATCGCTTCTCAACGTTCAATCGAAAAACGGACGATCGAATTGCAAACGATTCGAAGTCGAACACTTCGTATTACACGAGCTTGGTACACGTTCCACGGCAACGTTTGAATGAAACTGTTTTATCAGGGCGAATAAAAATGCAACAATCTCGTTTGCGTACAGTACCTCGCTTCACTAAGTGTACCGCTACACGATCGGACTCGGAGTAGTCGAAAGGTTAATTATCTTCGCTTTTTCTTGCTACTGTTGCATTCCACACCGGCGTTTTAATGAAATTCGCACTCTCACGCGTGAACATAAATTTGATTGTAACAGTGTACAAGAACGTGGCTCTTAGCAGATCAAATGTTAAAGAGAATCACCTTTTTGCACTTTGTGCTTCGGCTTGAACACGACCGACTCTATTTTTTCCTGATCGCCTTGTATAGAGCGCGGGCGGTGCTGGCTATGTGCTTTCTGAAAACAGGGGAACACGCAAATTTATTAACCGATGTTGTATCGGTTAATAAATCTGATCTTTAGGGTAACAAATTTCAAATAATGAATGAAAATTGAAGGCATAGGGACAAAACAGACAAAATTTCCTGTTAACCCATTTGCATCATTAGCGTATATATGCGCTCAATTTTCCTGGTCACTGTCATTATTCTTCAGCTTAAAAATAATAATGGAGAGTGTTGTTGGAGATGAAAGAATTCTGATTTTTTCTTATAATGCTGAAATATGAAGTTCTTTTACTTGCAGTAATTTTTGTACTTGAATATAATAATAAAAACAAAAGTTTGGTGATAAAGGCCTTCTTTTCACATTTCCTTATGATGCAAATGGGTTAACGATTGAATTACGAATGCTCGATACTCGTAAATTCCTACACTCTTTCGCCATTTAAGATTACGCTATTTTAGAAGTTATTTATCCTGTTATGGGAAACAAGACGTGCGACAGAATTTTTTCAAGAACAAAAGGTAATTGTTTATCGATATTTTGTCGCAGGAGAAAGTCAATCCGTTCAGCATCCTCAAAGCTAACGGCAAGGAACGTCGGATCCGGCTATTTTTTAGCAAGATTTCAAGATCGAATTTTGCAGAGGGACTTCGAAATCGAGTTCCAGAAAGTTTTCGAATTTCTCGGACTTCTCGATCGAAGTCCTTCGTGCCTTCGGTTCGCTGTTCTTGTTTCCCCGTGGCCGGGGAACGGCGATCGAGAGGAAGGACCGGTTCCAAAGGATGCTCCTACCTTTCGTCCTTCGGGCTGCCGTGTACTCCACTCTCCTTCTTCCTTCATCCTCGCCTGTAGCTTTCCCTCCTTGTTCGCCGATTATCGTTCCCTCTCTCGCGTTTCCTGTTCTTCTCTGACTCCCCCTCCCTTCCTCCCCCCTTCTCTCTCTCTCCTTCTCCTTCTCTTTTTCTCCCCGTTTACTCTCTTCGCCACCTCCCTCGACTTCGGCTTGAACTTCGAAGTCTCCTATGCAAGCGCGAAGATCGTCCGCGACCGGTCCCCTCTCCTCTCCGCTCCTCGATCTTCCTCTCGATAATCTATTTTTCATAAAAGACCAGCGCCATCTTCGTCGGGGCCTTAGTGCCATGGGAAACTCGCCGGGACGCATGGTGTGCCCCGCCAGTCAATGGGGTTTCAGGACAAAAATCCTGTTTCGGGTTTTTGTAATTCGGTCGGACAGCAGTTGCTTACGCTCGCTGAGCTTTCTTTGTAATTGTACAACGGTGCTCGTGGAATACAGAAATTTAGCAATTTTTATAACAGGTACATCGAGGCTCAAGTACGTTGAGGTGTCGTGGGTAGTTAACAATCTGGAACTCGCGTGATTTTCAGGAATTTTTCCAGAATAAATTAATGGACCGTTTATTTGAACAAGTATGCCTGTCGAAAGTACATATATTGTACAACTCGTACTAATTTTTGCACTGCCTAAATTTTAAAAAATACCTGAATGGCAGCCCCTGATATAGTAGTCGTTTCTCCAAAGATGCTGCCCCAATAGTCACTCGTTCTTTTGATTTATACGAACGTGACTTGGAATTTTTGTTTTCATCAAGTATCTCGGTGAAAAGTAGATATATCGTACAACTTGTACAAATTTTTTCTTTGCAAAATCTTAAAAAATACCTGAATGGTAGCTGCTGATGTAGTAGTCGTTTTCCCAAAGATGCTGCCCTAATAGTCACGCGTTCTTTTAATTTATACGAACGTGACTTGGAATTTTTGTTTTTATCAAGTATCTCGGTGAAAAGTAGATATATCGTAAAACTTGTACAAATTTTTTCTTTGCAGAATCTTAAAAAATACCTGAATGGCAGTAGCTGATGTAGTAGTCGTTTCTCCAAAGATGCTGCCCCAATAGTCACGCGTTCTTTTAATTTATACGAACGTGACTTGGAATTTTTGTTTTCATCAAGTATCTCGGTGAAAAGTAGATATATCGTACAACTTGTACAAATTTTTTCTTTGCAAAATCTTAAAAAATACCTGAATGGCAGCTGCTGATATAGTAGTCGTTTCTCCAAAGATGCTGCCCTAATAGTCACGCGTTCTTTTGATCTATACGAACGTGACTTGGAATTTTTGTTTTCATCAAGTATCTCGGTAAAAAGTAGGTATATCGTACAACTTGTACAAATTTTTTCTTTGCAAAATCTTAAAAAATACCTGAATGGCAGCTGCTGATGTAGTAGTCGTTTTCCCAAAGATGCTGCCCCAATAGTCACGCGTTCTTTTAATTTATACGAACGTGACTTGGAATTTTTGTTTTTATCAAGTATCTCGGTGAAAAGTAGATATATCGTAAAACTTGTACAAATTTTTTCTTTGCAGAATCTTAAAAAATACCTGAATGGCAGTAGCTGATGTAGTAGTCGTTTCTCCAAAGATGCTGCCCCAATAGTCACGCGTTCTTTTAATTTATACGAACGTGACTTGGAATTTTTGTTTTCATCAAGTATCTCGGTGAAAAGTAGATATATCGTACAACTTGTACAAATTTTTTCTTTGCAAAATCTTAAAAAATACCTGAATGGCAGCTGCTGATATAGTAGTCGTTTCTCCAAAGATGCTGCCCTAATAGTCACGCGTTCTTTTGATCTATACGAACGTGACTTGGAATTTTTGTTTTCATCAAGTATCTCGGTAAAAAGTAGGTATATCGTACAACTTGTACAAATTTTTTCTTTGCAAAATCTTAAAAAATACCTGAATGGCAGCTGCTGATGTAGTAGTCGTTTTCCCAAAGATGCTGCCCCAATAGTCACGCGTTCTTTTAATTTATGCGAACGTGACTTGGAATTTTTGTTTTTATCAAGTATCTCGGTGAAAAGTAGATATATCGTACAACTTGTACAAATTTTTTCTTTGCAGAATCTTAAAAAATACCTGAATGGTAGCTGCTGATGTAGTAGTCGTTTTCCCAAAGATGCTGCCCCAATAGCCGTTTACTTCAAGGATTTCCATTGGTACGTCTGCAGAATGGGTCAGTAAAATTACGTATGCAGACAATAATTGAATGGATGTAGGAGCAAGCGTTGAAATAAAAGATTTACTTTGTGCCGGGAAGGGTTGAAGCGAGCAGCCTGGACGACACCGAGCGTCCCCAAACACGTCCGCAAACCTGAAGCGGGAACAAGAACGATTTGCCTGACGGTTGTCCGGCAGAAAACGCAATGAGCCGGTTCGCGTGGCCCTCGAAGGGGATCCTTTTCACGGACGATCGATTCCTCGAGGTATTCCTCGAGGTGGTTGCCTGTTCCCTCGTCCGTGCAAGGTCGGGACCTTGCGAGTCGCAGCGGAGAGCCTCCTATCACAGTCATTACGCGCCGCTATCGGCCAACAGCGACGATCCACCCGTTCTGAATCGATACACCCAGCCCCCTCTCTCTCTCTCTCTTTCTCTCTCTCTGCTTCAACAAGTAAAAAGACAGCCGCGTGTCCGGTCGTTCTCTTCGCGAAACGCCCGCGGCTCTTTCCACGGCCGGCTGCTGTCCGGCGTTCTGCTGTTCGCGGTAGCCACTTTGAATCCGCGCAAATGAGCAGGATTGATGGCGGAAAGCACGCTACTGCTAAACGAGCGGTTTGCTTAACTGCACACCGGCCCGCGAAAGAAACGCGGCGGGAATCGCTCGAGGAATTTAACCCTATTCACGGTTCAGCGTGTGCGCGGGCTGGACGAGGAACCTTTCAAAGGAGGAATGCACCTTGCCACAGCCGGATAGAGCCGTAAACTCTGTGAATCGACGAGTTATCGAAAGGGATGCCGATGCACTCGGCGAATAGGGTGACTTATAGATTCTCCCCCTTGTCCCACTATCCGTTTATGCGGGACATCTGTTGCATGAATTAACGCGAGACCTCGTTCTTCAAGGCTAAGCGCCGCATTGTACAGGGTGTAACAAAATTTAGTGTCATGGTTTTGACAGATGGTTGTACACCTTCGGATCGGTGGAGATTTGTTAAAAGAAATTGCCGCAAAATTGATTTTGACCTTGAAATTCAAGGTAAAATTTTTTATGCTTGTATCGCATTGTACTCACCATGGAGACGAAACTTGTCAAAGGAACCGTAGGTCGCAACTCAACCGTTCTCTTATAAAACAATGTTAAATATTTTAACGTCAGTTTCCGTTCCTCGGGTTCCTCGTTCTTTGCTCGAATAGAACCATCAAGGTTTATCGCTCTTAATAGTCGTGCTTGATCACCGGCTTCGATATGGCCACCATTATTACGCAAACAGATCCTTAGTCTTTCTTCCAAATTTTTGCGAATTTTTTCGTAAATGTTCGGTATAGACTGCACACGGTGAAAAGCGTCTTCAATTCGTGATTTTAATTGCTGCATACTTCTTATTGGCGGTCCTGTCCGGTTAACAATATGCTTCACTGCTCCCCAAAAAAAGAAGTCAAGAGTGGGGAACGTGGCGGCCACAAATGAGGTGCAGGTCTTCGTCCTATCCATCGACTTCCAAACATTTCAGATAACGGAAGACGACGTTAAAATATTTAACATTGTTTTATAAGAGAGCGGTTGAGTTGCGACCTACGGTTCCTTTGACAAGTTTAGTCCCCATGGTGAGTAGAATGCGATACAAGCATAAAAAATTTTACCTTGAATTTCAAGGTCAAAATCAATTTTGCGGCAATTTCTTTTAACAAATCTCCACCGATCCGAAGGTG
Organism: Seladonia tumulorum; assembly: GCA_913789895.3. NCBI lineage: Eukaryota > Metazoa > Arthropoda > Insecta > Hymenoptera > Halictidae > Seladonia > Seladonia tumulorum. Next base: position 4,448,893 of record OU565275.1, read on the forward strand.
TACAACCATCTGTCAAAACCATGACACTAAATTTTGTTACACCCTGTACGTTTGCTTTCCGATTTGTTGTTTTACGCCGGCATTTTTTTTTCTCGAATTGTCTTACGTTCGCTTCGAGCTTTACGTTGTCACTAAATTTTATCCATTTACGAGAAAAATAATAAACATACTATTATATCGTATTCGATCTGCTAAACATAATAGGAATGAAAATAAAGTTCTGTTCGACTTCGGTTCGTTGCAATTGAAGTAAAAAATTTTTATTTAACACGTTGCCGCGAATAACGGCTATAGCCGTCCGATCTGAAGAACAGATACTAACGCATACACGCGTGTACTAACGCATACACTTGTTAATTATTGAGTAATACATCGAAAAAAAAGGTATAGCATGCCAGACAGCATATTAATTGTTCTTTTATGCGTTTTCTCATGCTTTACCGCTTCGGATAAAAAATGATTTCGGAAAATTCTGAGCACGATCGTCACATTAAAAGTACATATGCGGCAACGTGTTAAAAAAATTCGAGGATATAAAATACGATAGAATTTAGCACGATTTAGCAGTCTAGCTTGTAGGGCTTCTAAAATCGGGATTTTGCACGATTTCTATTCGTTTTAGATCTCCGAAGAATGCTACCACTGAAATCAAGATTTTATTTGACTTGTGAATATTGCGAAACATCCGTAGTCTAGCTTTATAGGGCTTCTAAAAATGTTCAAAAAATGCTAGAACATTAAATTTGACAGAATTTGTACTTCTCGTGCTAAAAGTAGTATTTACAAATTGCTCAAATGTTTTTACCGTTTTCTCTTTTATCCCCTTTTCCGCCACGGAAAAAAAAATTGAGCGGATGAAATTTGAAACAGTGACGAAGAGATCACAAAAATTCAAGGATATTTCAACTCAAGAACATGTTTCAAGACTGCAAAATATTTTTCGTTGCCTCCTGTCTCTCGCAAACAGACAATTTTTATTCGGCACGAAAATCCTGTTCATAAAGCTTGCGCTCTAAGAGCGTGCATTTCTTCTGCGACAACTTTGACACCGTGTCGACGTAAAATCAACGAGGACGACGCGTTTCTAAAGTGACAATGAGACGGCAAGCAGCGAGCGCAGGACGATTGTTGATAGGGTCAGGGGTGCGGGGAGGCTCGTTGTAGATTGACATCGTCGAAGAAAGGCGGTAATTACGCGGTCCTGTGAAAAGATAAGAAAAGGCGCGAGCAAACGGTATTAATATTGACGGTCGCAAACTACGTCCGGATCGGTGAGCGCTACCATACACACTATGCAGGCTGTGCGTCGGGTAACAATGGGGTGGCAACGTTATCGATAAATTACCATTACCGTTAGTGCCACTGCTGGTTACGTTATCGTGTAGCATCTCTATTCGCGAACGATGTGCCGTACTGATAGTCTATTTAGCTCTCTCTCTCTCTCTCTCTGTCGTGCATTGTCCGCATATTTTATTCACTTATTTGTTGTTTTAGTTTTTTTTTCTCGCTTCCTCCCCTAGGGTCGTTCATTGAGACGAAAAATTGAACAGCGGCCGTCGCGCCCCGGCTCTAAATATTCATCGAAAAATACCGGCGCGGACGGCAAATCTCTATTTTCAACCTGTAACTCTTCTGACTTCGTTTTTTTTTTTTTTTTTTATTCTATTTGTTTGTATTAGACCGTCGCGCATGGTAGCGGTGTTCGTTTTTGTTTTTTTCCCGTATTTGCGTTTGATGAGCGTGTTGCTTTCCGACAGGCACGTGTGTATGTGTGTGTGTGCCTTCCTGTTTGTGGAATTTGTTAATTCTCTCGCCTTTTTTCCGTGATAAGTAGCCGCGGCCTGTTTGTCCGATGTTTCATTAAATCACGGGGGCGTTTTTTCAATCCGATGTCTGTCAAACTGTGTGTGTGTGTGTGTGTGTGTACAACTAAATTAGAATATGTGCGAAATTTTTGTACGTTCACAGGCACCAGATACATACATACGGGGAATATGAAAGCTCAATTTTGCGTAAGCATGTTCACCGGTACGCCTGTTAATTTATGATCTCAATTCATTTATGCTTTGCTATTATCGTGTGATATTTTTTGCTGAAATTATTGGAACGTTTCGTATGCATATTTCCGTGTAGAATGTTCTATATATGCGAAGAATATTGTTTAGAACTAACACAAGTATTTTGCGAACGTCGGTTGATTTATGTTATAAATTCAAGAAGAGACGTATCGGTTCGAGCAACGAACGGCGTCCTTGAAATCCTGGGAACAGTGTCCTTGAAATATTTATGGTCTTCCCACTGTCATATTTTCTCCTTAAAATCGCGAGCAACTTTCATCACTTTCACTGCTCGAGACATCAACCGTTCAATAAATCGTGTTCCACCGTGTTCATCTAATTTGTTTATTTTCATAGGAACAAGCTCTCCGAATGGAAAAATGGAAAAGCCAACAATTTCGTGATTCAGTGCTGTATTCGTAAACGAGAAAATGAACGCGTCGAATGATCGATACCTTCGGCGTAATTGTTAAACCATTGTTTCGAGCGGGATAGTTCGAAGCGATTTCGAAAGATCGCGTTTACTATGGCTCCCAGGTGCTCATGCATAACAATCGGCGCGGTCTAATCGTCGCAGTTACGCGGAGAAAGTAATTTCACGGCTTCGGCGCTTCGGTGACATAATAAGATATGCCGATAACAGGCGAGAAACCAGCGATTACGATTTTTATTTCTTTCTTTTTTTTTTTTTTTTCGTCACATTCCGTCGTTCGTCATTCCTTGTACACTCGAACATAATAAATCAACGCGTCGTATAGCTCGAGCAGCTTTCCGAACGAGGCGTTGATGGAAATTTAATACGATGAAAAAGACACTCGTGGCGGGTTTTAATATCGCGGATCTGTCAGAAACAAAGCGCCACGCGTCTCTCGTGTCATCGGCCGATTAATAATTTATTATCTGTCCACTCGTCGACGGGTCCTACTGGGCTAGATTCAACACCGAATTAGCACTCGAAAGCATTATCGCTCGAAAGTTTGTAAACATTTTTAAATGGACCGCGCGCGTTTAATCATTGCGCCGATGATCGGTAGCCTGTCACCTTGCATTTAGTAGATTTTTCGCGATCGAAGTTAATGAACACACCGTGGGAAATTTTCATTGTCAACGCCGAGGTGGAGGTAATTCGATTATTCCGTTCTTAATACAGTTTCTTCCAGACCTTCGTACAAATCCTTGACCCTCGGACGCATGCGAGTTTTAGGCCTGAAACTTCGAAGTGAAAAGCGTCGTCTTATATCGGAATAACTACTTGAATTATTTTTTCTTTGAATACTTTGGGTTAGATCTTCATAGAATTCCTTGAATTATTTTTTCTTTGAATACTTTGGGTTAGATCTTCATAGAATTCCTTGAATTATTTTTTCTTTGAATACATTGGGTTAGATCTTCACAGAATTCCTTGAATTATTTTATCTCCCATAGGATCATTCAAAACTCCATGAATGCCTGTGGTTAATTTATTTTGTCACCTAAAAATTTTTCTCCAGAAAATGCAACCTCTGTAAGTTACCAGTTGTTATTTCTTTTTTTTTTACGATAGTCGAGCAGTAAGAAAAATTTTAGTTATTTTTACAGGAGTGAATATTTTAGACAATTTTCAGATTTTTCTGGGATTCGAGTGTTTTTAACGAAGTAATTAATTTATGGGTTTTTATGAACGTGGTTAGCCAGAAGGGGTAAATAATAGTTCCGTATTCCAAGATGTTACGTAGACGTTATTTCGTCCAGAAATTCGGCGCGTGAAAGCAAGGCGTCCTAAATTTAGAAAGTAGCCAGACCAGACTCTAGCCGGCTAGCTAGAGCAACTTTCATCCGTGTTGTCGGCTCTGATGGTCTTCAGGATCTGGCACCGTGTTGGACTGGCTATATAAATGCTTAGAAAAATTCCTTACCGAATTGTATTCCTGTCTGTAACAATATTCTGAAACTTTGATCATTATTACTCGATTGCTCAGGAAAAGAAGGGATCGTCGCATCGACTAAAAATATTAACAAACCAAAGGGTAAAATAGCATCATTAATAATTGTTCAGAAAATACAAATAGAAATAGCCATACTGATAAATTAAAAAATGTAACCAAGTTAAATTAAATCGTCCTTTAGCACTACGAAATTGAATTAACTGTACACAATACAGAAGAACCTGTGTTACAAATGTTTATTTAGTTAGTGTATTTAAATGTTTAACCTGTTTAACAGTATGCAAAGTAACATATGATTGATATGATTTGCCCAGACTTACAGGAATCTCCAAAATGTAAAACTCTAAGATCTATTAAATCAAATTTGAATTCCAAAATGTACTGTGGACGATTGTTTAAATAATTACCGATAACTCGTCACTAAAATCCCATACAACAGTTCAATTAACCACCGGGCAAGAAAAATGAAACGAGAAAAAAATTGCGGGCCGCGAAATGAACGCGTCCAGATCGTCCAAATCAATCAGACTATATATATGTATATATACATATATATTGGCCTGGCCCGATTGTATGAAATTTAAAATTGAAAACCTGTATCGTTCCTCTCTGCTATATATGTAGTTCTGTTTGCAACGAACGCAACGAAACGCGCAGTCGACAAGCTTATTTATTCATTGTTTATATTCATTGGCTTGCCGAGGCATGAAGTCTTTTAGGAAATTATTTTCGAGACACATCTGGGAATGTCTAACACTTTCATTTCGAGTGACCAATTATTATAATTATTATTTTTATTACCGTCTTTTAGCATTACTATCTTTTATTATCAACACGAATGAATTTCAATCTACAGGTTCTAATATTTCTTCTATGGTACTATCGAAATCTGAGGTCCACAAGAAAATAAAAAAAAATGCAAAAACACAATTAACATCAACAGAGATATCCAGGAAAATTTAATAACAAAAATAAAAGTCAAAGTAGACGAGTAAAAATGAAAGTTAGTGGGTGGTGTGTTAAATACTGTAGCCACAAACATCGCCGTGCAGTTTCAGCTTCTATTCGTGCATAATATGCCCATAATTATGAAAGTGGTGTAAGTCGAAATTAAAAAGAAAATGAATTTATCACTTATTTCACACGACATGATTTTAAACTAAATTTATTCAATAAAAAAAAAAAAACAAGAAATATATGACAGACCACTTTCATAATTATGGGCACATATGATAAATGAAACTAATTGAGAATGTGCTTTTGGTTTACAGAAATTGATGAAGAACGAGTCCAGGAGACCAGAAGCCGATTTTTCCTGCGACATTAAGCATCGTGGATGCCAGGGGCGGCTCTTATTGGAAAATGTGCGATCCGGGCGCGCCTTCACCCGCAGCTAGAACTTGAGTCATGCAGTGAATCACATGCTCTCTGATTTACACACATATGCGGTGCCGTACGCTTCCAACGGTTTCTCGGTGAGTTAATTTCAGCCGTGGAAGGAACTGTTTCTTCTTTCGTCTGTGTCGCGGGAGAGCAGCGTTCACCGTTCGGGACCAGGAACATTACCACGGATCCCGTTATTAGCAATTTTTTGAACAGGTGTTGGAGACAAGCCTCGACCCGCCGAGATTCCGGAAATCGAGAAATTATTTTCGATCTTATCACACCGCTGCCCTGCCGAATATTACAAATTTTTCGTTTTTATTCCTCGCTACAATCTCCAAACATCTATCAATTTTGTTCGTATCAAAATGGAAATTGATCCTGTGATCGTTAATTTTTTAATAGTATATCTATTACAGTTATAAACTGCATTGTGCTCGCGGTGAAATTTTTGTTAAAAATTAGCCAGTTATATTGGAATATATTCACAACAATCTTGCGCATGCGTTAACGCAGAATAGACTCGGTTTAATAGACTGGCGATAACCGATGAGTCGAACGCTCACAGAAGAACTTACGAACTGAGAATTACAAGCATGACTGTTTCATAGCGCCTCGTGCATTGTTTGTTTCCTCGTCCTACGGTTGCAGCTGTTTTGTATTCGCTTCGGAATCTTAGGCTAACGGTGAAAGGAGTCGCGTGACTCGAACGATGTTTTGGTGTATCCACTGCTTATTCTGGTGACTAATGTTTAAGGGTGAGCGATAGGTGCTGAAAGACAACACTGTGAGTCAGGGTAGAACTAGGTCATCAGAGAAATTTCGTCAATTTCAATATTTTTCCGATCAATACCCCATCGTTTAAAAATATTTTCTACGTCCAAAAAAAAAAGCCATAAAAACAATCCTTCAAGGATCGTAATAAAAGTAAGTTTTCTGTCCTTTTCGCGAAACTCGATAAATATTTAATTTCCCAATCAGTGTCTCGTTGTTTGGAAATATTCTTTAAAAAATGAAACCCGTAAAGACAATTTGCACGTGCTCGATATATTTTAAAAATTGTTATTTATTTTTCCAAATTTTCTGGAGGATCGCAAAAGTGGTTTCTCGAAGCAACGTTATTCGTTGAATCAATGTTTCGTTGTTCGAGGATATTGTCTTTCTTACCAAAGTCTATGAAGACGATCCGTCACGCTCGATCGCTAAATTCCCCGTCCTGTATGCTTTTTCCCAAAATTCCTCGAGGATCACGGAGCTCGTTCCCTCGATCATCCCTCGCTCGGCGAGCTCACCGCGAATGATTCACTCTGAGTCAGCGATTCGTTTCGTCGTATTTAATGTCCTGGAAGCGAAGAATCGCGCGGAACGAAGCACGAGCACCGCAGGTTGATCGGACTTCGTTGGTGTTCGCCGCGAAACATGACGAGATTTCCGTCATGCGGCTCTCTGCTTATCGCCGAAACGGCTTGTCCGATTACGCGATTGCTATGAGACCTATAAATGAGCCGATAAACGGAGGATTCTCCAAAGACCCGAGAAATTAAGTACCGGCGGTTGCGATTCTATCGCTAGTTAAGAAACCTGTAACTGTTCCACCGAATCGGTAGAAAAGTAGACAACAGTGTAGTCTTAAATAAATATTTTGCGAAGTAAACGAGATCGAAATAGATCCAATTATAGGAAACGTATTGCTTTTAATCGTTCTACACATGGCAAATACAATTAGACTGTGAGCTTTATACGTTTATAACAAAAAAAAGTATAAACGTTTAAAGAATTTAAAAATGCTGTTCCATTATCTCCATCGTTTCCTTGAAACGAATGCAAATAAAATTTATTTCGCATAGAAGTCCTCAGTCTAACACTTCGACTGCCAAACTAGAAACTTCAAAAATTCCGTACAATATCAAAGTAAGTTATTCAATGGAATAAAAATTGAAAAAAATTAAATGTATCATATTGAGTATTCCTCCAACTTTCTTTGCACTTCATAGATCCTAATCAAATCTGGTACAATGAATATATAAATGTAAAAATTCATTTTAATACCTCGACAACTAATTCCGTCACCCACATATGGGTCACATGGCAATTAACGTGCTAATCATAATATATTTTCATCGTACCGAATACAGGTGGTGTGAAATTAATCGATTTCACTAACAGAATTTCTCCACGATTTTATCGGTTAACTCGAAAAAAGGCAAGTTTTTAACGGCTTTCTTAAATTGTCCAGCGAATCTCTTGATATATCGGAGTTGGATGTTTCATCGAGTTGTTTAGCAGAGGAAACGCACGACAAGTTTGACAACGAGTCGAGACAAACTGGAGTAGTTAACATTATGAAGGCGCTAAGTGATGAGCACTATGCGTTCGGTATTGATTTTCCTTGTGACATGCTCGTGCATGTCTTTACCCTCTCGCGAGAAATAATTAATGGTGGTTAGGTACGCGAGCGTAAGAGTCACGTTAAGAATCTCACCGTGCGCGAAGACCATGCAAAATTCCGCCTGAACCGATTCCCAAAACGGTCCGCGTCCCGGCGAAGCGACATTTCCCTCCATCTTTCGAAAATCGTTACTGTTCGGGGTAGAATAAAAACGAAAAAAAAAAAAAAACGAAGAAGGAAAAAGGAAAAAAGAAAAGAGAAGAAGCCGGTCCCGTGCTTCCTTGCCGCGATTAGAGTGAAACGGTGGGACGGGGGTAGAGTAGGGGAGGGAGAGAGGGGTCGAAGTGTCACGGAAAAGCAAAGAGGAATAGAGGGATAGCGCGATGGAGAGAGGAAGAGGGGACACCGACTGTGCTGCGAAGAGAAAGAGGGACAAAAAAATAAAAGGAAAAGGAGGAGCAAAGATAGAGACCAAGAGCGACGGAGAGAAAGAGAGAGAGAGAGAGACGGCGAGCGAGCGCCGAGCTGAAAGAGCGAGAAAAGGAAGAGGAGAAGGAGAGGACCAGAACGAGAGAGAGAGAGAGAGAGAGAGAGAGAGAACGAGCTCGAGCGAGAGAGACAGAATCGCGGAAAGAAGGAGAAAAAGAAAAGGAACGGGAGGAGGAAAGATAGTGAACACGTACGGAGGGAACGAGAGAGAACGATCGCCGGTGGTAGAGCAAGAGAGACAGAGGTCAAGGCAGAGAGAACGAGCAGGTGGAAGGAGCAAGAGAGACGGTGCGACGGAAAGAGGGAGAAAAAGAAAAGGAAAAGGAGGAGGAAAGATAGAGGCCGAAGAGGAGAAGGAGAGGGAACGAGCACCGGACGAGCAAGAGAGAGAGAGGCACGTAGTCGGAGAGGATGAGAGAGGGAGAGGGAGAGGCAGAGATCGAGAGAAACAGGGTGGACGGTGAAGAGAGGGACGGGGAAAGGGGGGTGGAGCTTGGTACGAGGACGTTGGAGAACGGCCGTTAGATATAGTTAGTGGCGTCGCCGTCGGACGTCCTCGGGCGACGGCGCCACCGTCGTCCTCGTGCAGGCGTCCCTCGCCTAAAGTAGGTTAGGTCGATGAGGCCACGACGATACCGCCGCCGCCGCCGCCACCGCGGTTTCTGCGCAGCGGTCTCGATTCTTTGCCTCTCCTCTCTGCAGCCTTCCTCCGTGCCGGCGATTCCGCGAATAGTCACTTGTAGTTACGGTTTCTGATCGATTTTCATGGTTCTTCCATGTCTCTCTATGCCCCGCAGATCCCGAAGAACTATCCGGTTACACCGTTACACCGACGTCCTTCTTGAATTCTAGGACGCATCCTCGAACTGCGAAACCCGAAGGGTGGACCACGACGAATAAAAAACCGCGTTCCCGATGAATTTTGATTATTTCTCTTTTGCGTTTTACATTTGTTTTCTTCTTTTGTTACAGGAATTTTCGACGATGTTACGTTGCAGGCGATTATATGGATCGGACCGGTCCGCGGATAGAAATCCTGGAATAACCGCCGCTAGGTTACAGTCACATCGATTTTTCTATTTTGCCACCGGCTCTCTCTCTCTCTCTCTCTCTCTCTCTCGCGCGCGAGCTCGCCGTTCCCCAGCCTCGCAACAATGAATAGCATTGTAACGGAACCGTGATGTCTATATTTTCCGAGAGTCCTCCGGCTTTTGTCTCGACCGTTGAAGGGAGGGCCGAGATCAACGGGTTTTCGAGCGTTTTAATGCGGGGTTTGATGAAATCGGTTCTAGAGCGCTCGAGCGCTCCTAACTGTATCGGATGTATGCAGCTGTACGGTTAATTTTAAAACGATTATCGCGGTACCTTCTTCCGCGACATTTTATCGTGGACGTGTGCTTCGATCGGTCAGTCGATTGTTGGACTCTGGAACATATTTAATAGAATTCTTTCAGGAAATCTATATTTTCTAAAAGAGACACCGCGAAGAGAACATTGAATTTTTCAATATTTTTGTGGCCGTTGTTGAAATCGGGTTTATTCTTTCGAGTGTCGCAACCGTATCCAGCGCGTCTAGTAATTTGCTTAATTTTAGTATTTTCTATGGCCGTACGCGTAATATTGTTGATATAATTCTGAACTGATGAATATCAGAGCTGATTAAATTTACGAAAACGTTTGTAGCCGGATCTGTACGTATTTTCCGACAGTCCTACTTTTATGTTGCAGCTCCAAAGAGACTGAAGAGGACATTGCATTTTTCAGTGTTTTCGTGGAATTGCTTCCACCTTTAAACTGCATTAATTTTTACCTGTAGTCTCGAGCATTTTGGTACATGAATTTTCACTGTTCATCCTTTGAGCACAAGCAAAATTTCGTAGGTAAAATTCCGAACTAATCAACAGCGAGCGCAGAATATTTAATGGAGGCGGGTATAGTCACTCTTAAGGTCGCAAGATCGATTTTCCTGTTCCTGTCGTCTAGTTTCCGCCCGTCTAAAAGGGTCTACTAAAAATATTCCGTGTTTCCACAGTCTACTTCGTCGATTACAGTCTTTACATTTTTCAAAGTCAATCCGGCCACGGTTTATCTCTTCGGTGTTAATATGCACGAATGCGGTTGATTTATCGGTGCAGTCCACAACGTTCGAAATTCCGACGCTAAGTTACTGTTGGATTTTTCATATCTAATATAAGCAAAAATAATCTCTGTGTTGAGAAACACTTTAGGGTACCATGAACGCGGGGCCTGGTTATTTTCATTGTCAATGGGTCTCTGGCAGTACCCTGACTCTTAAGGGTCAGGGGGTCATAAATTGTCTTTGCAGGCCCAGGCTATTTCGCGTTTCGGGTTTCAAACTTTCTTTAGTCTCGTCCAGAGAGTCGAGGTATCAAGAGCTAACAGAATCCTTCCGTATCTTTGAATAAAACAGTTTTCTATTAAAATCAACTGTGTGTTCATTGAAATAAATCCCATATCCCAATAGTTATGTTTAAATTATCTCTAACGTTGAACGTTAGAACGTGAAAAGGGTGGACGCGACTTCGTTCAAATTCCGCGCCAATAATGCGGCTATTGGCGCAGCAAACTTCCGGCAGAGAAGTTGCGAGATCTGTTTTTGTGTAACTTGGCCAGCATAGTTTTTCGATGATCCTTACGAACGATGAAACGACCGGTAGAAAAACACCAAGAGCCGAGCTATCGTCGAACTCGAAAGGGTTATCATGTAGGCCGCGAGACGCGATATCGTTGTCTGTTAGCAAAATGGCTGACGCGACTGTGCGAGTTCGGGTCATCGGTTGCTAGAAAAATTCTTCGCGATCGTATAATTCAAATTTCATGTTTCGACAACTCGCTAATTACTTCTAAGCTAAACATTATACAAGATATGCGGGAGCAGTCATAACCGCCACTCAACAATCCTTACAATCGATCTGTGACCGGTAATTACATACATTATTGCATTATTCTTAGCGCGTATGCACGATCGGCAGTTTTCTTTCCCCTTTTATCTTTCTGTACATTTTTCTGTTTGATAATAGATTATGATTTCATCTCATTCATTCGTCATCGACACGCCATAGAACTAATCTCGTTCGTTGCAATCGACACATTATACAACTACAAAATTGATACAGTTCTAATCGATACGCTATAAAATTGATTTAGTTGTAATCGATGCACTATACAATTATTTAATTGTAATCAATGCAATATAAAATTGATGTAGTTGTAATCAATACGCTATATAAAATTGATGTAGTTGTAATCACTGCACTATAAAATTGATGTAGTTGTAATCACTGCACTATAAATTTGATGTAGTTGTACTCAATGCACTATAAAATTGATATAGTTGTAATCAATACGCTATATATAAAATTGATGTAGTTGTAATCAATGCATTATAAAATTTATATAGTTGTAATCACTGGACTATAAAATTGATGTAGTTGTAATCACTGCACTATAAAATTGATATAGTTGTAATCAGTACGCTATAAAATTGATGTAGTTGTAATCAATGCACTATAAAATTGATATAGTTGTAATCACTGCACTATAAAATTGATGTAGTTGTAATCAATGCACTATAAAATTGATATAGTTGTAATCAGTACGCTATAAAATTTATATAGTTGTAATCACTGCACTATAAAATTTATATAGTTGTAATCATTGCACTATAAAATTGATGTAGTTGTACTCAATACACTATAAAATTGATATAGTTGTAATCAATACGCTATATATAAAATTGATGTAGTTGTAATCAATGCATTATAAAATTTATATAGTTGTAATCACTGGACTATAAAATTGATGTAGTTGTACTCAATGCACTATAAAATTGATATAGTTGTAATCAATACGCTATATATAAAATTGATGTAGTTGTAATCACTGCACTATAAAATCGATGTGCTTGTAATCAGCAACGAAAAAATCGTTCTAGTGGCTCTGAAAGGCGAACAAAAATTTCTCTGAGCAGTATCAGAACTGTCGTAGGATTGTTCTCAAGAATTCTCCAATTTGCAGTAAAGAAACCGCCTCCTACGCTAAATTAGGGCACACACCACGCCAAGGCAAGTGTGCCAAGAGCGTTGCTCTATCTCCACACGATCGTTTCTGCGAATCGGACGATCAATAAAAATCGGAGTCGTTGGCTGTTCGCGGAACGGTAAGACCCACAAAGCCGATAATGTAGGATAAACAAAAACCCGAGCAGGCCCCGTCCGAATAAAACTTCCGCGCGGCGTTCTCGGGTTTCTTCTGGTACTAACAAACCGTAGGGCTTGTTGCATTTCAATCCAAATAATCTTCGAACGTGACAGAAGACTGTGTACAGCTCGAATCGTTGTGGAACCGTACACATCCTTAGCGTTTCGAAGAACCGGACACGTTATCTTCGTCGGACCGTGTACGCTCGCTCGGTTGTAGTATTTAATAAATTCGCTGGTAGCGACGGAATTGGCTGATTGGCGCGACAAGGAATGCCGAATGACATCGACCGGGAAAACGTAACCCCGGGACACGCGCACGCGGCAAACACGTCGGAAATTTATTTTTGACGTGAACACTTTTCACGCAAATATTTCGGAAATTCGTTTTCGACACTCCCCCGCACATTCGGAACCGATTCTATACAGCAGGGAATTCATTTGTCGCGATAATATAAATAATCGGGTATTTTATTGGCCGTGTGTAAAGCAAATTTGCACGGGAGTCGATTTTCCGGCTGGGAAATCGGAAGCTGAACTCTTTCGGCGTGCGGGGTCCCAGATGTGGATTCGTGGACTTTTTGAAAAGAAATCTCGGTACAGTGATGCTTATACATGCGTGAAAAAGATGTGCACTATTATTTGCGAACAATTTATTATCTTAGAACTGCAGCATATATATTCTTTTCAAGGCCCAGAAGCTCGATTGTCGAGAAGCGTAACATGATGCAGGATTAGAGACTTGCAGTGTGAGACTTTTCTGTTTTTGATCATTCTTTTATGAACTTTTATTCGTGACATTTTTCTGATTGAAACAAGTCCAAGCATGACACGATTCGGAGCACGTTTGCCCGTTCAATTCACCATTTGATACCGGAATTCTTCATTATTTAATTAGGAAACAAATTGAATCATGAATATTTAGTCTTATCTGTCCGATTAGCTTGGATAATCAAGGTTTCGAGTGATACAAACACTAGTGTCCGTCTCGATTTTATGAAATTTCGGTTTGCTAACCGAAGTGTGAATGGACATTGTGTGCAGGAATAAAAAATTCAGCATTATTCTGCAACATAATTTCCACTCATTTCATTTTCCGTCTCAAAAAACCTGTAACAAAAGAAATATATTTTTCACGCCGCCTTTTAAAAGCGGCCTGTAAAACTATCAATTTTTCCAACGGTTCGCAATTTAATAACGCAGCCTGAACATTAACTCTTTTCAGTGCACCAGCGTTGCCACGACAACCAGCACCGCGAGGAGCAAAAATTATTCATTATAATCTCCGCAGAATTAATATATAAAATTAAAAATTAAAAAGATGCCGATTACAAGTAATTTCTGTTCGGGAAACACCGACCGGCGCCGCAGTTAAAAATGTTGGTATTCTGATTTTATTTGAACCTAGAAGAATCGTCTTGCATAACCTATTCTTTCGAATCATGGTCTTATAGCGAACGAAATATGAAATTTACCACTTAGCGGTTGTCGCGAGGAAATCGAGTCTGGGTGGTAAAATTGAAAAAGAGGACGTAACGGCGTTAGATCCAGTTTAATTACAGCCATTCGAACGGCTATTGCCAAAATCAATATGTAATATCAATGAAAGCCATCGAGTTCGCGACATCTACGTTCACGATTTAAATAAATTCCAACACGTCCTTCCTTTTTTCACCGAAACCGTACTTTTCTCTCTCTTTCCCTCCCTCTCCCATTCTCCACTCCTCCCCTCTCTCTCTCTCTCTCTGTCTCTATGTATTTGTTCGTCCACCGTTGGTCCACTGTATATCTTTGCAAAATTAGTAGAAACACAGGTATCGGGTGTAATAAACGTTCAACGGGATTCATTAACGGAATCGGTTCACGGGCAAAATTAAATTCCACCGAATAAAATGAAAACTGTCGGCGATAGAACGGGTTTCTGTTCGCGCGTTCAATCAACCGAACAAATGATTTTGCGACTCACGGTGAACGGTGAACAATTTATCTCGACGTATCTATTCCGAGGATGACTCGGTTTTACAACAATATTTGATCGGTCATTACCCACTAGAATTATTGCTGGAAATACTTAGCAACATTCCTCGGTTAATTGTTGAAATGGTCGTGCCTGCTGTGGAATTCGATTATCGTTAATTTAGAACACGATTAAATATACGATCCTTCGTGAGACATTATTTGAAAAAAATTATTACAGAAATTTTGCCCAGTTGTTGTGAAGATGTTGTACGAAAGCTTTAGAATGTATGAAAAAATTGTATAATAATTATACAAGGATTAGTAATACATTGTTTGAGAGGAAATGTTTGCAAGACGCGTACGGTCATTTATGAGTAGACTGGATTTGTACGCAAAGTAAAAATGATCTGCATTTATTTGCATTATTTTTGAGAAAACACTGTGATGTCGTAAATGATTGTAGATACTCTTGATTCCGCGTTAAACCTGCAAAAACGTGTAATGTACTATTTGGAAAAACCATTGCAAGAAGTCGGTTGTCAGGTAGCGACAATCGCCGGACGAATTATCTGAGCGATTGATTCGTCGATGGAGATGAAACAACGAGAAAATCGACGAACAAAGAATAGATCGAAGCGCGGTGGAGGGTGGGATAGACAGGGGGATGGTTTATTGGGTTTGATAACGCGCGCGCGCGCGTGTGTGTGTGTAATTGGCCGGTGATTTCTGCAGTGGCTGGTGTCACTCTTCGTGGTTACTCTCTTTTTCAGAGTTTTCGACCACCGGAGATCGTCCGATTCTTTTCTCGCGCGTGCGAAAAGGGGTGCGCGCGATTGTCAAACGGCGCGCAAAACACCCTCTAGCGGGTGGAGTGGGGGTGGGGTAGGGGTAGTAGGGGCGGTGCATCCTTTCATCACGCGTGGAATTTTCGCGGGATTTCGTCGTCGGTGATGCGCAATCTATCGTTCTCGAAAGTATCTAGTGACACGTGGGCTCCGTTTCCCACCGAAATGTCCTGTCAGTTTTTTAAACGAGCGAATAAAGGGCTCGGGACTCGAATATTTTGACGGGACCCTTGAGTTCTTTCCTCTATCGCGCGCCCCCCGTTCGTTAATAATGATCGAAATACTAGCCGAAGCTCGGTAGTCCGGTTCAATTATCCGTAGCTTAGTCGAGTTATTTTTTAACGAAGCATCGATTATTGGTAATTAAAGAAGTTCCGTATCGATGAGCCCGCGCAACGATTTCAATTAGAGAATTTGGAGTTCCCGGGCGGGTTTTTCTGTGCCGAAGTGCATCATCGAAACCACGCTGCTCGAGGAGAACTTGTTCGACTATTAAATTCAAACGTGGTATATTTAATCTTGAAATTCGAAAATATCGCTGTCCGAACCGCAATATTAATTTTGACGGTGGGTTTCGTTGTTTATTTAATTTCACGTCGACCGCGAATTATTTCAGTGTAAAATATACTTAACCGTACGCCGTGATGGACTAATTAATATGTGAGAATAGAAATATTGGTTTCAATAGCTGTCGGTTCCAATAAAATATATGTTAACTACACACGGTATTAATTACCGCACGTTTCGGTTCAATCGAATTCTATAGGATTATAGATCGCTATTTGTGAATACCGGTGCAATAACATTTCTGCCGGTTTAATGAGCAAGAAAAATGTACGTGTAACGCAATTATTTGTTAGAGACTGTACACGGCAGTAATAACAATAGGAACCGTTACAGAGCGAAAATCTTTATATAAATGTCCATTTTCGTAGGTCTTTTTAACGGAGCCGACGGTTATTCAAACCAGCATTTTTGTTCTCATATTTTAATTAGTTCGTCACAGTATATTGTATGTATATTTTACACTGAAATTATTAACAGTCTACGTCAAGTTGAATAAACGATAAAAGTCTAGAAGCGAGTCAGAAAAATCGTAGGACGAAACGTTTACATTTTTCAGTAATTATTAGACTCCGGGTTTTATGGCATTTATGGCGAAAAGGGATCGGTAAAACACGGAATAACGAAGACAAGAATTTAAGAATACTGTTGCATTAGTTTCCACTTAGTAAAACTATTAAAAGAAGAAATACAAATATTTTCCTGTTTATTGCAATCGATGAAGGAAATTTTTATTTCCCATTAGACTCCGCAGTTTAGGAATAAAAATAGGTTGAATATATTCTTACACTATCTTCGACCCGTTAAAATTGTCAGAAGAAAATACTAATTTCTATTGAATCGTTGTTCGCAACGATTGACCTCGGAACTCTGTATTTTCCATAAAGACCCGCGGTCTATTAATTATCATTCGCGCAGACGTTGTTCCAGCGCAACATTGTCGAACTTTTATCTTTCAATATCCCGTTCGTTACCTGCCACGCGCAGCAGTTATTTTCATAACTCCAAATTGCGCGCGTTTAAAGCATAGCCGAGCGCGCAACACAATAAAACGCGGAATTCTATAAAAATGTGCGAAGCCTGTAGCTCGATACAGGGGCGCGTTGATAAAAGAAATAAAATTCTATCGGCTCCGTTTTTAAGTGACTTCGTAGGCCCATGAACTCGCGTGTGTGGTCGTCTCGAAACACAAACAATGGCCTCGGCGTGGAGTGCAAAACGCGCGATACCCGATTTTCGATCGTAGCATTTCGAGTCGTGCGGGAACAACGACACCCTAATTTCGCGCGCCAACATCGACACGGTTTCGATAGACCTGGTGTCTGTGCTCGCCGAAAATTAGGTTAACCGGCCCCCGAAAAGCGTCGTCCGCGCGCTCCACGCGATTACACGCCGATTTCCTCTGTCTGGAAACAGTAATCGCTGGCGAGCGGTGAACGATGAAAAAAAAGAGAGAGAGAGAGAGAGAGAGAAAAAGGAAAAAGAAGCGAGAATAATGAATATTTTTTACACCACGGTCGCGCAAGCCGCGGGCGCTCGCACAAAGAACTCTCTTGCCGGGTTAAAGCGTTGTTACTCGCGCTCACAATGTACCGGCAACGAGAACTTCCATGAAATATTTCCCCTTTAGCCGGGGAGAGCCCTTTAACCCCGAAAAGTCGCGGCTAAATAATACGAGTCCCCGTGGACGAGCCGATCAGACCCCGATTAGGAATTTATACAGGCCCTTGTTTCCCAGGAATCTTCCAAGTTGACGATTTGTTCCGTTCTTTTCATCGAAAAGATGATCTAACTCTTTCTAATTTCATCGCGGCTAAATAATACGAGTCCCCGTGGACGAGCCGATCAGACCCCGATTAGGAATTTATACAGGCCCTCGTTTCCCAGGAATCTTCCAAGTCGACGATTTGTTCCGTTCTTTTCATCGAAAAGATGATCTAATTCTTTCTAATTTCGTCGCGGCTAAATAATACGAGTCCCCGTGGACGAGCCGATCAGCCCCCTATTAGGAATTTATACAGGCCCTTGTTTTTCCCAGGAATCTTCCAAGTCGACGATTTGTTCCGTTCTTTTCATCGAAAAGATGATCTAACTCTTTCTAATTTCGTCGCGCAATGTGCAACACTGCTCATTGTCAACAGCTCTGCGAAACTACGATTGAACGAAACTCTTCTGATTCCAAATACTTTAGACAGTAGCCTAACGGGTTCTTTCTATAATATAATTGACATGTAAGTCAGAAAATGATTCGATTCGTTCCTTTGTTTCTACTACTTTTTAGATTTTCATTCGAGAAGGTACTAAGCTTCTTTCAGATGTAAAAAATCTATTAATGAGCCAAATAATACCAATCCTTCGTAAACGAAGACTTTGATTAAAAATTTATTTCAACCCTTATCAAGGGATTATTTTGGTCCAGCAAGCTATCACTTCTTAGGTGTTCTTTGGGACTTTTTTCATTTGAATAGAGGTCGGTTTTGTATTGAATTTTTTTAGAGATATTTGCTATTATTTAGGCTGTATAATACATTTTTTTGAAATGTTTAAAATTATGTGAGTTATACTTCCTTGAACACTGCCTACTTTTGAAACAGAAAGTGTCTATCTAATACGATTCCAGTCGTTCTGATGATTCAAAACACGCAAAAATGAAAAATTAGCTTTTCCCTAGACTTTTTTAGTATTACTTATCACGTGTATTAACAAATAAATTTTTTAGCGCACTAAATTCTTGCAACTTCCAAGATAGTAACGAATTTAGGTAAGAAGCAGGAGGTCTAGCTTCAATAGAGCAACAGAATGTGCATTGAACTGCAGTCTTAACATATATTGATCACTGAAAAAATGAGATACTGTAAAATTCGGTAATAATTCTGGCTATTCCAATTTCATCGATCGTAAATTCGTCGCACTAATCGGATAACTTTTTCTTTCGCATCGACCGGCCGGATGGAGCCGGTATACCTCGCAATATTTAATTTTAGTGCATTAAATATTAATTTTCGTGGAAGAATACGCTGCGCTCCCGCGGTCCAGCCATCCGCGAGACACCGTTTCCGGTAAAAATATAATTCGCATCGATCGCTACCCGCCGCGCGCAGAAATTCATCATGGAGGGATGGTTCGATGAGAACGCGCTTGCAGCTGATCGATAGATCGACTCGAAGCGATAGATTCGCTCGATGAAACTCCATCCCGCACGATTCTCTCCCTTTCTCCTCTCCTCCTCTCTCTCTCTCTGCGCGCATTTCCGGCCCGATTGATTATTGAAATCGGTGGATACGAGCGCGCGCGCGCACATCCAAAATATCGATCGCGGTGCATCCAACTCGATTTTAATTACCACTCCGCGAGTCGAACTCCGTCTTGAGCAGCAGCTTCGAATGTTCTAAAGGGACGTGTTCAAAATCCATACGCTATCACCCGAAACCGATTTGCTCGAAACTTTGCGCATTAGCTGGACCGTGAACCGAAATCGATTCGATCATTCTTTTAATTTCTGAATTTTAACCCTAAACTGATTTCCTCGGTATGCGCGATCCGTCGCGTTGTAAAATTTTCCGAAAAATTCTGTAAAAGAGGTATTTCGAAGTATTCGGTTTTCGAAATCGATGCATAGTAAAAAAAAAAAATAGAAAATAAAATTGAAGTAAAATTAACAACGGATCATGGAACTAGAGATTTCGAGCTTTAAAACGGTTTTCCGAGAATTTGGTGTGATTTAGTTGGATTTCGACGATTAGGCGAGAAAGAGTGGAATCCTAGGTTAATGGCAGAAAAATGCCGGGCCGTGGGGGTGAACAGTTTACTCGATAATTTTATACATTATTTCACCCGGACCGAGGACGCCGGCGGGGACACATCGGGCCGTGGATTATTTTGGATGGATCGATGGAAGCGCGATTATTCGGCCAGGCTGCGATTCACGGATTTATTTCGACGCTGCTGCGGCTGAACGGCGATTCGCACGCCATTCGACAACCCCTTTTCCCGCCGATACCGCTAATATTTCGCGATTTTTCTCTGTTATTTATATTTATTTAGCGCGGCGGTCCCGGCTGCGTCACATTATTACACGCGCGTTACTCTCCTGTCTATTTTGTACACCCCGTTACAATGGCTGTCATTAATACGCAAACATTCTGACTCGAAGACGTGCGAAAACCATCCTATCGACATGACAGAATTATTTAATTCCACGTGTTACATAATGGAGCACGTGCTCGAGATAATGAACCATCCGTGGGTGCACGATATTTAAATATCGCGACTGTCAAATATACATTTCTATCTTTATAAACGAATTTAAGGTGACTAAAATTACAGTGAAATGTTTATTTTTATCACCGCATTGTAATTATTAAGTTTTGTGGATTGCTCCGTTGAAGATACGATCAACAGTCATTGAGGAGTGAAATCTATTTTCGCATAAATATTGTAACCGAACTACGAAACTGTATGTAGATTTGCATTTCTATAGACGAATATAGGAATGCAATAATTGTCGGGATATTATTTTCAAATATTGCAATTACTTAATTTTAATTATTCAATTATACTTTTAAAATGCATACTCGAACACGTATTTAAGAAACCCAATTACCGTATGGTGAAACCAAATGTCGCGATATTTATACGTTATAACCAGACTGTGAAATTTTACGCAAATTCGGAATTTGACAAACAAATTTAAGGGAATTCGGATGAATTTGTATTTTCTTCGGTAATGGATTGGCTGAAAAAAAAGTATAATGAAACGATATTCAATGTACATTATCTGTGTGCTTTTTAGATATTTTCTAAGATTTTTGTAGCTTTTGAATTCATTGAGACATCGGCAGTTTAATTATAACTCTCTTGGTCCGCCAATAAGAAATCGATAGGGGGGAACGACTTCTTTGGAGCCGGCACTTGTTTATTTAGGCCAGAAAGGCAACTTCCACAGAGATCTACAAATATGAATATTAATACTTCAATTATCCTTTTCTTTAAAAATATTTCTATCCATCGAAACTTGCTTCGCTCAAAAGCAATTGACTGGACTAAGTGTAAAATAATATTCACTTTATATTTAAAGACATCGATGTATCAATATTTTTTCCTTGAAAAATTTGTATTCGACGAAGATGTCTTACCGAAAAGAAAGTAATCAGACTGGACATATAAAATAAAAATTGTACTAATATTCACTTTATATTTAGACATTGATGTGTCAATATTTTTTCCTTGAAAAATTTCTATTCGACGAAGATGTCTTACCGAAAAGAAAGTGATCAGACTGAATATATAAAATAAAAATTGTACTAATATTCACTTTATATTTAGACATTGATGTGTCAATATTTTTTCCTTGAAAAATTTCTATTCGACGAAGATGTCTTACCGAAAAAAGTGATCAGACTGGATATATAAAATAAAAATTGTACTAATATTCACTTTATATTTAAAGACATCGATGTATCAATATTTTTTCCTCGAAAAATTTCTATTCGACGAAGCTGTCTTACCGAAAAGAAAGTAATCAGACTGGACATATAAAATAAAAATTGTACTAATATTCACTTTATATTTAGACATTGATGTGTCAATATTTTTTCCTTGAAAAATTTCTATTCGACGAAGATGCCTTACCGAAAAGAAAGTGATCGGACTGGATATATAAAATAAAAATTGTACTAATATTCACTTTATATTTAAAGACATCGATGTGTCAATATTTTTTCCTTGGAAAATTTCTATTCCACGAAGATGCCTTACCGAAAAGAAAGTGATCAGACTGGATATATAAAATAAAAATTGTACTAATTCGCTGGCAAAATTTATAGAGTAAACGAGCAAAAGTTACTCTACATCAATTTCGTCCATTACTTCATCGAGTTTGTTTATCCGCCTTGCGAACGTGTGTCTATTCGTTTTAGCCGAAGATTGGGTGTGAAAAATATTTTTCTCGACAGAGCCCCGGCATTTTTCCCCGATTATGAAAATCTGATAGCATAGAATGCGGCCTCATAGACACTGTACACACGTAATTTGTTAGCGGCTAGGATCCGCGTACGTGGATGTATTATTTGTTGTCGACTGCGTATGATGGTCGGAGAGCCGGAGCCGGACCCCAGCGACGGCGGGTCCATCTCGATGGATCGATACGTCCATCCGGTCACCGCGGAATTCCAGCGAGTTGGGAATTTTCCGTCGCTCCCGTGCTATTTCGCGACTTGATTGCTTTGTTATAAATGTATATGCTCCCCGTATTACCGTTTCATTTTGTTTTGCTACTCGTTATTTTGTTATCCAGCTCGCGATGCCTGCACCTACACCCCCCTCCCGCCCTCTGCGCGTACCTGTTCCGACTCCTTTTTTCTGTCGCGTGGACGTTCGCCGGAACCGGAAGTAGACACGGGGCTGCGACGCTGCTCGAGGAATTAGGATGCTGGAAGAACAGACGGATAATCCAACGAAATTTAATGAACGCATACACAACTCGATAAAGCTAACTAATCAGAGAAATAAACTCGTTATTTTGCATAACGCGATCCATTGCCATCGCGATTCTAATGCTAATCAGGAAAACTATGAATCCGCAGGCCCAACGCGAAAAAATGTCTCTTGGAAAAATCGATAAAAGACGGGGGAAAAAAATTCTCTCTGTGCGAAAACGGCATCTGTTCCCGCGAAAAAAAGGGTACCACCACACCGGGGTTTCCAAAATTCCATTTCAGCCGTGAGGTCCGCCGTGAGCCGAGCGTTTTCGAAATTTCCGGCGGCCGCGGGAGCCCGGTGCAAAATAGGCCCGTGAATTTCGCGAACGGCCGGCGCACAGCCGGACAGACAAACCGACGCGACGGACGGACGAACGAACAGACAGACAGACGGACGGACGGGCGTATATCGATCCATCGAGCTGAACCCGCAGGCTAGCGTCGCGGCCCGTCAGACGTAACGGACAGGATAGTAAAAGCCCTCCGGTTCCAGTTGGTAGGACCGGTCCGTTCGTACATCCGTCCGTACGTCCATTCGCTCGCACGACCGTCACTTCGACGGATAATACCAGAGTTCACCTAAATATAACCGTCGAGTTCCGAGCCGAGAGTCGGAGATATGAAAGAGAGGGGGCGGAGAGCGCGAACGAGGAAGACGCGGCCGAAGAGAACGAGAAGACAGTCAGACAGACACGGAAGAACGAGAGATGTGCAGCAGAAGGTGGATCAAAGAATGCTGGGAAAGAGAACGGAAAACCCTGAAGAGGAGGAAGCAAACAATAATCGGCCTGCGACAGGAATTCAATCAATTATTTGGAAATCTAGTCAAACTTTCTAGCAAATTCGAGTTTTTATTTCTTAATTTATTATCAGACAGCGGATCTTTATGCATTTATGGCTTATGGAAATGTTCAAAACATGCTACAATATAAAATTCGAAAGAATTTAACACGATTTTTATTTGCTTTGGATCTAGAAAGGCTGTTCCCATTAAAAATAGAATTTCATTTCATTCCACTTTTCTTTTTTTGCGTGTTTAATGTCACATGAACCTAACTACGGTTATTAGTGACCCCTGTGGATATGTCGAAGATTTGGAAAATGTTTATATTAAATGGTATAACCCGATATCCTGTAGGTATTTAAGGATTCTTTTCTTAAAACTTTTGTATAAAAATTGGAAATTGCATAAACATCCGCTGTCTATTTATTATGTAATCTCCATCATTGTCAAGGACAGTTTGCCATCTTTCTCGCAAATTTTCAATCTCCCTCTTATAGAAATCCAGGGTTCGAGAAGCAAAATATGACACAAAGTGCCTCCTTACATCTACAAAAGTGAATGTTTTTCAATAATTCATTACTAGACATCGGATGTTTATGCAATTTCCAATTTTTATAGAAACATTTTAAGAAAGTGGAATGAAATAAAATCCTATTTTTAATGGGGACAGCCTTTGTAGATCCAAAGCAAATAAAAATCGTCTTAAATTCTCTCGAATTTTATATTATAGCATTTTTTGAACATTTCCAGAAGCCATAAATGCATAAAGATCCGCTGTCTATTCATTACTTATGGGTACCCCCAATTAAATCATTTCCTATTGCAGAAAGTTTTACGCGGGTCGGAAATAGGTAGTAATTTTTCAAAAATTCTTTAACACGTTGACTGCCAACTACGAGATAACTCGTAGTGTGTGTTTTTGCCCAGGACACCAACTACGAGTTATCTCGTAGTTTGTTAACTTGCCATAATATGATTAATCATATTTTTGCATTAAGAAATGGCAGTCGCATATAAAATGATAAATTATTTAAGAACAACAGTCTTTTGCGATGATGATTAAATTAAATTGGATTTTCACGCCGAAATCTTGAAAAGTACCGTGGCATTCAACGTGTTAACACAATGTCTAGCAAATTCTTCTAATGCCACGAACAAATTATTTTGTGCACTTACGACGAAACAGTGAACTTTAGAATGCCAATACATTGTCTGGCAAATTCTTCTAATGCCACGAAAAAATTATTTTGTGCACTTACGACGAAAAATTGAATTTTAGAATGCCAATACATTGTCTAGCAAATTCTTCTAATGCCACGAAAAAATTATTTTGTGCACTTACGACGAAACAGTGAACTTTAGAATGCCAATACATTGTCTGGCAAATTCTTCTAATGCCACGAAAAAATTATTTTGTGCACCTACGACGAAACAGTGAACTTTAGAATGCCAATACATTGTCTGGCAAATTCTTCTAATGCCACGAAAAAATTATTTTGTGCACTTACGACGAAACAGTGAACTTTAGAATGCCAATACATTGTCTGGCAAATTCTTCTAATGCCACGAAAAAATTATTTTGTGCACTTACGACGAAACATTGAACTTTAGAATGCCAATACATTGTCTGGCAAATTCTTCTAATGCCACGAAAAAATTATTTTGTGCACCTACGACGAAACAGTGAACTTTAGAATGCCAATACATTGTCTGGCAAATTCTTCTAATGCCACGAAAAAATTATTTTGTGCACCTACGACGAAACAGTGAACTTTAGAATGCCAATACATTGTCTAGCAAATTCTTCTAATGCCACGAAAAAATTAATTTTGTGCACTTACGACAAAAAATTGAAGTTTAGAATGCCAATACATTGTCTTCGACGTAGTAAAATTGTTGAAGAAGAAAGGGTGCGTGACGCCAACAATTTTGCACGAAGATCCGTAGTCTGATAATAGTGCAAGTTACGTTCGTTTTGCGATGATGTTCGTTCACTGGACAGGTCACCCACTGTTTAGATCGGCCAGTGGACGAAGTATCAACAAACGGAGTTCTTGCGTTGCAGACTGCGAGACGAATAAAGGGTGGAGGAGGAGGATGCAGCGGCCGCAGCAGCTACAGCAGACATCTCTGCCGCGATGCACTATTTTGCACGTGATTTAATACATACGCTAGTAGGAAAGCCGGTTAACGCTGCCGAAATCTCGACCGCGGCCTGTCCCCCGAATTCGGTTTCCGTTAAGCGATGCAAATACCGCCGATAAAGCGGCCCCGATTCGCGGTTTCAAGGATCACGGTACACTTGCTCGGTTAGCCCCATCGGCCTGTTATCCTTCGACCCTGCACCCAGCGTCTTCTCGTCCTCCTTGCTCCTTGTTGGTCCATCTGATTGCGATTGATACCTCGCGTCGTCGAATTTCTATTCGAACTTGCTCCGATAAATCTTAAAAAATATATCAGATAAACAAGCTTCGCGCTTAACCCGTTTGCATCGTTAGCGCATATACACTACCGGCCATAAGTGTTTACCCACCTTCGAATTTCGTTACTATTCAAATAATAGGTATTTTATTGTTATGAAAATGTCCGTAGCATTAAATCCTAATTATAAGGCTAATAAAAAACATCCAAAATATTCTGTACATACACAATCAGGTACTGTAAATGAGTTTACAGCTTTTTATGAGAAACGACAATTTTGGAGTTTAGGTAAAGAAACCCATTTTTCTGAAATTTTTATAACGGTCAGTAGGGAATATGAACGCAGGTAATACAGGTATCTTAGTCTTCTCAAATTTCATACTGCATTTCATACTGCATTAAGCTTTCATACAGTAAACAGTTGATTTTCACGTGCCTAAAGAATTTTGCGAAAATTTCAAATAATGTCAGGGAGAAAAGAATTATCGATTGAAACGCGCGCTCTAATAGTGTCCCATCATAGCATCGGAAAAAGTAACAGAGAAATAGCAAAGTTATTGAAGCTGAACCGTAGAACCGTGGACTACAATGTTAAAAAATATGTGGGTGGGTAAACACTTATGGCCGGTAGTGTATACGCTCAGTCTTCCTGGTCGCTATCATTATTCGTTAGCTAAAAAATAGAAACGGAGAGTGTTGTTGGAGATAAAAGTAGTAATTCTGATTTTTTCTTATAATGCTCAAATATGAAGTTCTTTTACTTGTAGTCATCTTTGTACTTAAATATAATAAAAAATAAGTTTGCTGGTAAAGGTTTCATATTTCCTTATGATGCAAATGAGTTAAGAGTCCGTATATTCGCGATAAGGTAGAGTGACCGCGTTACCGACAAAAATAGACGAAAAATGGTTTCACGTACTTTTCGTCCTTATACGAGAATATTTTGTCGCTGGGAAAGGGCTCATTCGAAAGAAGGTTCGATCTAGCTTGCATCTTTAGAAATTAGATGCATAATTCTGATTGCGTCAATATGTTGATGTATGTCCTTACAGGGTTATTTTCTCTAGGATTTTATTATCTAGGATCGAAGAGGTATTAGTGTTTAGAAAATAATAGAATAAGGTTATGAATTAACTTGTACACTCAGTTTTCGTGTAGATGATTTTTTGGAGATATTACGGTACGCGAGGTAATGGGCACATTTACATTTAAGCCCGAATGTGATGTGTATGTGTGGCTTGTCGAATGGAAAATCAATAACGTTTGCGATACACTTAGCAGGTTGCGGATTGGAATAACTATCGGATGTTTATGGAGTTCCTAATTTTTGTTGATGAATTTCTAAAGAGCGGAGTAAAAATGAATTTTTTACCCCTATTTTTCTTCTCTTTGTTTCCCGGAAAAATCGCAGAGAATTGTTTTAACGTTAAAATTGCAGGACTAATTTGGGTAATGTATTATAAAAAGCAGATTTAATTTTGAAAGTTCTCTTATTTAGACAAACACACTCTTTTCCCGTCTTTCCATCGTTTCGCTTTTAGCGAGTGGTTGCATGCTAAAACGAAGTACACTACCACTCAAAAATATTTGATCGTTTGTCCAGCGTATAACGAATGTGCCTTTTCCAGTGACAAACATGCGAGTGCAGCTTTTAAAGCTAACACATGTGACCGAAAAAAAAAAAATGATAAAGCGTCATGCAATAGCTGTTGGTCGCATCTTCCAACTTGTTCAGCGAACCGTGATCAGTTGATTGCGGGTCTTTATGCAAAAAATCTCATTTTTATAAGCCACCTCATAAAAATAAAATTACTTTACCCTATTAAAAAATTCCCCGTAACATCAATTTTTGGTGATGTACACGTTTCTATATAAATTTCAATGTACACAAATACATGAAGAAGATAGCCCAACGATCGATAGAAACGACCATATTTTTATCCAAATTCTGCTTTCCTAATTTCCCCATTTTTCTGGGAGTCGATTTAACCGTTTGCTCTCAAAAAAAATTATTTACAATTGAAAACAGTTATAATACCACCACATCTGTATTTAAACTATTGCTAAAAATTTGCTAGAATTCAAGTGTATTTCAATTTTTCTTTTTCGAAAAGGGTTGATCGAAATCGCTGAGTTTGATGAAATCTCTAGAGGTTAAGAAGGCCTCGAGCACAAAAGAATCAATTAATCGAATCCAATAAAATGATCAACGTTGGAAGAGACAGATTCAAAATAATTTGTACGCAAAGATTCGAATGAATTTAGATCTGTCCGTCACGGAATCGTGAAAAGTGTGCACGGTGAAGGGTTGATTGGTGAAATATATGATTGTTGGAGTTTCCGAAGACGGAAGGAAAGTGCGATACAAACAATGCGAGCGCATTCGGAGTAACTTGCCAACTCGGGCCTGGTCATCGGTTCGCGTACCGTGATTTCGAAGTTCGTGGATTACGTGTTAAAGCCCCTTTGCGTTATCGCGGCGAAAATCACGCCGAGAACGTGACTAGGTCGTGTTTGAGGAAACCTCGTGCTCATCATACGTGGAGTAATGATCGATAATCGAAGTAACGAAGCTGGTCGTTCAAACACAGCTCCTCTCGCCCCGGCGACGTTCGCGTTAACCCGTTATCACCTTTGTTTTAGTATCGTCGCGTGCTAACAAAATAAAAAAAAAAAATAAAAATAAACGTTAAAGCCCGATCCCGTGATTTCCCCAGAAAAGCGAAATACGCGTCAACAGACCGGAAACAGAAAATCAGTCTGTATACAAATATTACTTATCGTCTTCAACTTTCACTTTTAATTTCGTGACTCGAACACTTTATATTTTGCGTTCGCTAAATTTCATTTCGGTCTCCTAACATTTTATTTATCAGCAGTAAAAAAATAATCGAGGGTTTTTTTTAATTAATTATTAACGCCTGTAATCTATTAATTCGATGACATTGTCTACAGTAATCGCGTCGGTAGACGTTTGTTTTATGTTTACGATTTTCATTAACGTAGTGTAAAAAAGAATAAAGCAAAGTAATTATTAAGTGGAATAGTTTGTACAACAATGACGATAAGTTAAAGTCAGCATAATTTCACGAACGAACTCCCAGATAAAAACCTATAAGCTTTTAATCCAGACTCGAGTCTGTGTAATCTACTTAATTTAATTTCACTTTTACGTTCCGCTCGTCAAAGGAACAGAGTAATAAGTAATAAATTGCATTAATCACTTACCGTACAATTTTACGAATCACAAATATTATCGTAGGCGTCGAGTTAACTGTTTGTAGTTTTCGAGAAGACGGGGCATTCAATTAGAATAGAAATTTCATATAAGTGAAATATAAAATGCAAAGCGGAATATGAAACGTCGAGCGACAACGTTTTGTTCCGTCCGTGCAAATGACGAATGGTATTTCAAAATTGCAATTACGATCGAATTTAATATTTGATCCACCCCCCCCCCCTCATAGGATATTTTTCAACTAATTAGCACGCGTTACAACTTGTTAGAAATGACATCCGTTTTGTTGCTAGTAATCGGATTTAATTCGCGAAGGAGCGAGAGGGGAAATAACAGGATTGCTGAAAACGCAAGCGTATCAGGAAAATCGTTTACATTGAGGCAGTCGTACGACGTTCATTAGTAACAATTACGAAGCTGCTGGGAAACCTGTAACTTTCTGTGTCCTCCCCTGTAATTAGTAAAGATACATCTCTCGTACGGTGCACCTGCAGAGGTTTGTTTAATCATCCAACTCCGGTGCGTATCTTCTCAAAGGCAGTTCGGCATCCCGAACGCGTTTTATACCTATTTCCAGCATTCACCCGCGTATTTCGTGCGTTACGCGCGCGAAAGTTAAAAAGCTCTCGGGTCCCCGATGAAAATACGAACGTTTCAATTTAATTCCGTGGCTCTCTGAATTCGATATTTAAATTTATTCGAAGATTCGAATTTAATTCGGCGCGAAAATTCGCGAATTTAATGTCGATAGACGCGGGAATTCGCGAATTCGAAAAGTACTCTACGAAAACGGAAATTCCAAAATTTATGTGGAGGCAAGGAAATCTAGAGAAATTGGAAATTTCGGGGCTTCGAATTCGGCAAGGTGAAATTTCAGATAT
This sequence comes from Seladonia tumulorum, assembly GCA_913789895.3. Taxonomy (NCBI): domain Eukaryota; kingdom Metazoa; phylum Arthropoda; class Insecta; order Hymenoptera; family Halictidae; genus Seladonia; species Seladonia tumulorum. The sequence continues at coordinate 4,478,527 of OU565275.1, forward strand.
CGAACATTTCGGAATCGGGAGTTCCAGGGTTTCATAATTTTGAGGTTTGGCAGTTTGATCGTATGGAGATTCGGAAGTTTCGAAATTCGGGTGTTGGGAAAATTTGGGAAATCGGAGTTTTTCGAAAATTGAAAAATTGGGGAATCGGGGTGTTCGAGAAATTAGAAATTTGGGGAATCGGGCTATTTCGAAAATTAAAAATTTGGGATATCTGGGTAAGAAATTAAAATTTGGGAATTCGAGGAGAATAAAATAATTTGAGAAATTCAAGGGACCGACTTCGAAATTCCGAGAGCGTTTACAAGAAATTAAAATTTGGGAATTCAAAGAGAATAAAATAATTTGAGAAATTCAAGGGACCGACTTCGAAATTCCGAGAGCGTGGAGTTCGCAAAGTGTTGCAAACGTATCGTTTGAAAAAGTTGAAGCACAGAATCGATCGACAAAATTCATGCATGAAACCACCTGTTCCCCGTTTACATCGTAATTTTCGCAACGTGGCTTCTTTAAACGTTCTCATTAGCCCGCGCCGCGTGACGCATTCCCGATGCTCGGGAAAAACAGAAACGCAACCCTGAAGAGGGTGAGCAGCCGCCGCGCCGGTGGGAAAGGGCGACGTTTTCCTCCTGGCAAAGCTACGATCAACCTAATGGTTTAGGAAGACTATACGGAGCCATTAACAGGTAATGAAGGTACCGGACAATTGCGACTACAGTAATACTAGACACGTATTCACTTACTGGCACTTACACAGCCGAGCCCCGCGGAATGAGAGATAGAAGCTTCTAAAGCTCTGTTCTATGGTACTTCGGCCGTGTCCTGTTTCATTGACCCGACCCTTTCCGCGCTGCGTGTATAACATACACGCATACCGATAATGCTATCGGGTAACGATGCGAGACGAATTTCGAAACTGGACGCGCACTGATTGAACATCTGCACAGCGCCGATACTCGAAATTCACTGTTGTTCCCGCCAATTTTCCTCGATTCACAAATCCACAACCACCATTCATTCTTCGTCTTGATCTTTAACTGGTCAAAGCGGATCTTTATGCGAAAAAAAAGTTTTGTGCATAGATCGCGAGAAACAGGCACTGCACGCGTAGTTATTTCTTCGTCTTAAAAGTTCTAATCGGTTACAAATAATAAATTCTTACCAACGTTTGATATTGCCAATATTTGTGTGTACCATCCACTAAAATTCACTAGAGAAACAGGCACTGCACGCGTACTCATTTCTTCATCTTAAAAGTTCTAATCGGTTACAAATAATAAATTCTTACCAACGTTTGATATTGCCAATATTTGTGTGTACCATCCACTAAAATTCACTAGAGAAACAGGCACTGCACGCGTACTTATTTCTTCGGCTTAAAAGTTCTAATCGGTTACAAATAATAAATTCTTACCATTGTTTGATATTGCCAATATTTGTGTGTACCATCCACCAAAATTCACTATAGAAACAGGCACTGCACACGTACTTATTTCTTCGTCTTAAAAGTTCTAATCGGTTGCAAATAATAAATTCTTACCATTGTTTGATATTGCCAATATTTGTGTGTACCATCCACTAAAATTCACTAGAGAAATAGGCACTGCACAAGTACTTATTTCTTCGTCTTAAAAGTTCTAATCGGTTACAAATAATAAATTCTTACCATTGTTTGATATTGCCAATATTTGTGTGTACCATCCACTAAAATTCACTAGAGAAACAGGCACTGCACACGTACTAATTACTTCGTCTTAAAAGTTCTAATCGGTTACAAATAATAAATTCTTACCAATGTTTGATATTGCCAATATTTGTGTGTACCATCCACTAAAATTCTAAAGAAAAGAAATAAATGTCTGTACAGCACCTGCACCTTGGAATTAAGATAGATAAGTTTTATTTGTAAATCCACAGTCTACGCATCTTGCTATATACGCTTTGGTAATGCAAGGGCGCCCACGTAATCACGCAGAACGGAATGAATATTTTAAACGAGCCCTGGCGTTTCTGCATAAGCCTCATTCTGCCATTTAATTTGTGAAGAAAAAAAAAAAACATAGCGGAGATGCGTTCACAAGATTCCGAGGAAGCCAGCGACGGTTTACGCGGCACAACCTGTGCAAACGTTGGCGTATCGCGAAGCTAACGAATCTCTCCGAGATGTACAAATTGGTTTCATATTAAAAAGTTAGCCAGTTTCGAGCACATAATGTTTAGAAAAACGGAAGGGTGCACGTTCGTTAGTGTCTGCGCGGAAAGTAGCAACGATCCGTTTGGTAGATCCTGTACGATTGCCGAGTGTGTAGCTAACGAACCTCCGGGGATATCGTTGGACGGTATAGTCATCGACAATAAGATAAATCGCGAGGAAGACTTCGGCACCGAGTAATATCGTTTCGACGGGGACTGGTCGTTAGACGAAAGCAACTCTCCGGATCGTAGGGAAGCCCCGTCGTCGGCGGAACGAACCTAGTCGTTGATTATTCATCGAGTGGCCGATTTTTTGCCGGCGCGAACTATGAATATTCATTGATCTTTATCGCGGCCGATACTTTGGTCGCGCCTCCAGGCGACGACGCGTTCCAACGGATAGATGAATGGATAGATTACGCAACTGCCCGGTTGCGTAACCGTCCGCGTGAACTCGCGGGGGTGGTTTCTATGTAACAGGAAGTCGAGCGAAAAGATGGGCGGACGTTTGTGGGTGGCGAACCTTGCGGGGGTGGAAGCTAAACCTTCGGAGGAGGCGTCCGAGCTGTTTTAATTTTCGACGACCTTCGCCAACTAAATCGATGATCGAGAAATATTGTTAACCCTTTGCACTCGAATGGCGACTATAAGGCGCCACTAAAAATTGCTATATCATTGTTCAAAATATTTTTTACATTAATAAATATGTTTGGATTCAATAAATTACTAAAAATGTCAGTATTGTACGAGTACATTCCACCATTTTCGTAGGTACAACATGAAAAACAAACATATAGAAGGAAAATATTTTAGATCGGAAGAAATGTTTTATTTTGGAGTTAAAATAACTTCGAGTGCAAAGGGTTAACACCTTGCACCACGGTAATTTCCTAAGTAAAGGAGAAAATTTATATTTACTGTATGCCTGTATGATAGCTATAATTAACAACGCCAGAATAGAATTTTATATGAGTTTACAGGAAATTAATAACATATTTATTAGACTCTTCTCTTCAGAATCTTCGTCACAAGGCAGGGGGTTAATCGATAGGGTGGCTGGAATCAATTTTATAATTATACAGGATGGTCCATGCAAATGTTACGGAAAAGTTTTTACTCGATCTATGTGCAAAACACGGGTCTAGTCAGGGACATATATCGGCCAGGAGATGCTATCCTCTACATGACTTTTATCGCAAAGGCGTTTGGGACATATATAGTACACACTGTACAATGTCTGCAGGAACAAGTTCTTTTTAGAAGTGCAACGATGCGATCAAGAACTGCATAATTTTGTACGTAGTTTCAACGATAGAAAAGTTTATGGAGATATTTTAGAAAAATGTCTTGAGCATTTCTTTATTAGTAAATATTTGATCTTTCTTAAATTTTTCTTTTCGTCTTAATCTACCGGTGGCTGAACGATTAAATGACGAATAATAATGTCATTCTCTGAATTAGTTTTCGTTCGAATATGTTTTGAATATTTTCCGAACAGTGTTAAAGGAGAAGCGAGATTGAAATATTCGCGGGCCCGCGTGTTTGCTAATTTGAATAAAGAGCGTAGGCGGCGGTGAACCGCGGGTCAATCCTTTCAGAGCAAACAGCGATTTTCTATTCCCGTAGTGTAAGTTACCCCCATCCGCGTTTGTCAGGATTATCAGAGATTACACGGAATTAGTTTGTCGTTTTATTGTGTTAATCTGGCTACACAGAGGGTTTCCACATGTCGTTCATTTTATTTCAATACTCGCTTAACGCCTGTCATTGCTATGATTACACACTATTATCTGTTATAGAACCGCGAGCTCTGGCCATTTACTCGGACAATACTTACAATTCCTATCACATTCGACACCGAAAATCCTTTCCGCACCCTTTAAGGCCTGAATTTCATTCTGCAAACATTTGTAACATCGAGCTGGACTCTCGACGAAGATTTCGTACCGAAACCAATAAATAGTCGTGTTCTCTTCTTCTTTGAAATTGCAATTTTTTTTCTGAGATCAATATTTACACATGCGAGTAAACGTAGACGTACAATAAATATTCTATGTTCTTCAGGAAATTCTCACTGTAAAGAAATTCTAATCTACCGAAGCATTCTATACTAGAATAGAATTTTAAACTCTGCCGAATAATCGTTCCAGAGAAATTATTTCAATTACAATATAAAGACTGATTTTTTGGTCGATAATCGAAATTGTTATTGCAGAAAAAAAATTTTAACACAGTTCGGTTAGGTTGATCTTTTGGGAACGAACATATAATATAGTCCAAGGTTGCAAATCAAATATTGAATTACTTGGATAACAAATGATTCGTAATCTGCTCCCCTGAAGGAAACATTTTTAATATTCAAACAAATCCTCGCGAGCAAAGGGTTGATTTACGTTTCAAGACGCATTTCTTTTGTGGGTAAAATGTTTTAGAGGGCGCGATACAAAGGGCTCGGCGCGAATTAGGCGAGACAAAGGGTAGCCACGAAATTTTCCTGACCCACGATTCAGGCCAAAAACCCTGGAATTGATATTTGCTCCTTAGAGCGAATGAAGAGCCGAGTCGGAAACAAAGGGGAACGTCCCTGCGACTGCCGAACGCTATCCGGTAACGGATGAGTCCCGTCAGGTTCCGTTACACCTCGACGAATCCGCGAAGATTCATTAAAGAACTCGGGGGTAATTACTGAAATAAGTTGATTTCCGCAACGCCGCCGTGTTAATACTTGGACCGAGCGCCGGGAAATAAGCCACCGGATGAGGCATCACGGCCATCTTCCGGGACTGTTTGTGTTTACAAATTCTGCTGGACTACCTCTAATCTAGTCCATCCAGGTCAGTCGAAGCTTCCGACCGCAAGACGTTGCGCAGCATACACCGATAATCTCTCTCGTAAAAATTCACTCCGTCGTTATTTTAACTCCGTAACTCGGAAATTGCTTGCGACATTTCGTAAACAAGAAAAAACAACCGAAATTGGTAGCAGCGCTTTAACACGTTCGCCACCGCTCGCTCAGAGACAGTCAAATTAGGTTTGCATACTTTGTTCCTTAGAGTGATAAGTAGACTGCGGATTTTACGCGTTTAGAACAAAAATCAGTAAACGTAATTTAAAACAGCAAAAACATTCGAATATTTTACCAGTACTGTCATATGATTTTCAACCAATTGAACATATTAAGAAAGAAAAAGTCAAATTAGGTTTGCATACTTTGTTGTTTAGAGTGATAAGTAGACTGCGGATTTTACGCGTTTAGAACAAAAATCAGTAAACGTAATTTAAAACAGCAAAAACATTCGAATATTTTACAAGTACCGTCATATGATTTTCAACCAATTGAACATATTAAGAAAGAAAAAGTCAAATTAGGTTTGCATACTTTGTTGTTTAGAGTGATAAGTAGACTGCGGATTTTACGCGTTTAGAACAAAAATCAGTAAACGTAATTTAAAACAGCAAAAACATTCGAATATTTTACAAGTACCGTCATACGATTTTCAACCAATTGAACATATTAAGAAAGAAAAAGTCAAATTAGGTTTGCATACTTTGTTGTTTAGAGTGATAAGTAGACTGCGGATTTTACGCGTTTAGAACAAAAATCAGTAAACGTAATTTAAAACAGCAAAAACATTCGAATATTTTACCAGTACCGTCATATGATTTTCAACCAATTGAACATATTAAGAAAGAAAATAAACTTGTGTTTTTATTTTGCATAAAAATCCACTGTCTAGTCATAAGGCACGATATAATTTTCAGAGAACAATTTGACCTTCTTCTGCTAAGTTGTTTTAATATTTCATTTAATAAAGGGGCGCGTTGCATTTAATGATACATTCTAACAACGAGAACGAGCAACAAAACGAACGCTAGCAGCGAACATGTTAATTTTTAGCCGTGTATCGAACACAAATTTCGGAATGTGAAAATTATTTCCGCTTGTGATGATTTTTAGCAGGGTCTCGAAGTTGTTTTCTTTTTCAGTGCGAAGAGTATTGTAAAAACGGAGTTGAGAGTAAGCGGAAGAATCGGTGTACGGTTAAAGAGAAACCAATCAGCAGCACAGCAATTAATTGTTAAGACAATTGCAATAGAACAGTGCTCCTCTCGCTATTGCTTCCCGTTGCTAACACCATTCTGACTATGTTTTGATGGAATGTGACCGACGAAGTTTACTCGCAAGTTACCGGGGTTGTAACTAGTACGGTTCCACTGTATACTTCTTGCCAGTTGGTTAGGCGAGAGGACTAAAGACAACACTCCACCAGATCAACACGAGTCGCTATCACTGCTAACTCATGCTCATCGTTACACCGTCCGCATTAGTATTATTTTTAAAGAAACCAACTTTTCTATTTCTAGCAATCCTGCTAGAGGGAAATAGACGAAAAAATATATCTGAAACAGTAGATTGAACTATTTACCGAGTGTAACAAATTGTTGATGCTTCCAAGTAGTTTACACTGTCATTTTCGCGACCAGATCAAACTCCGTTGAAAGATTCACAGTATTTTGAATAATGGTCTATTCTAACAATTACACAGATTTAATCTTTCTGTCGCTTCGAATGGAACGGCTACTGTTTCAAAACAATACCGCCATAAACTGATCGGTTAAATTTTGACTTTGATATTCTGGATCAAAATAGTCCCCGGCATTACAATTAATTAATGTTACCTCGATCAAGGTCAGAAAACCCCCAAAAGACCCGACACAAGTACTCGGCATGGTAGCAAAATTCTGTCGTCGGTCAGTGTCTCGACCAGCGCAGAATAAATATTAAACAAAAGGTTAGGGGACTCGTGTATGGTCCGCATCGACCGTAGTGATTCGTCGACCACGCGGTCGTACTTCGTAGGATGAGAGCTACAACCCAGATCTAACCACGCGTACAGCTTAACCAACGGTGAAATAGGTTCCTGATGGAATCGATATTCTCAATCGGGAAACTTCACCGAAGTTCCCTGGGTCTGGAGTGACCCCTGCAGCATGGATATTCACCTGGATTTCGAAGTCCGGCGAACAAATCATCTGTGGTCACAGTTTTCGCGTTCGGTTTCTATGCGGTACCAATCATACGAAACTATGACCCCTCGAAAGAAGAGACCTACCAAAAATCACTGTAGCGATCACTGTGTGGATCCTGATCCACCCAGTCCTACCCTACTCGTTACCTTGTACTCGAAACATTGTCGCAAACGCTTCAAAGAATCAGCTACCGTGTATGTTATAATTTTACAAAATTAGTATCAAAACTGGTGGCTGGTGAGATCCTCTTCTAGGACCAGTTCCAAAAACTCAAATAGTCAGCTCTATTCTGTATGTTAGAATTTTACAAATTTAGCGACGGTAAAGCTAGCGACTCCGATAACGATCCTGTTGGAGCGAAAAAATTCATATAGTTCAAGTTCCAAATCCAGCCGACAAAACGTTCAGAAACACCACAAACCCTCAAACACAACGACAGCCATCGTCCGGAGCCAGCGATGCTCTTCAGCATCACGGGATCACCATCGGCTCCGCGAGACATCTCATCAAAAGCGCAGCTCCGGTAGAGCCTGGAAATATCTCGTTCTTCTTCTCGAAGAGTCTGATGGAACGGGTACGGGGAAGAGGGGAGACGTTAGACCTACAATTTAAGGGACAAGATCATCGAATAAAGGGACACCCTGTATATTCGCTGTACGAAAAGCACTTCGTGGACGTTTCGTTCGGCGTTTCGGGATTGGCGTCACCGCCGCGGCCCCCGCAGTTTCTGGTTCGAACACCGGGACCCTGGCGTAGCTGTAATGAAGCACGGGCACCGAGTACCAAGCCGGGTCTCCCCTCGTCGTCACGCCGCGCCACGGCCACGCCGTGCCACGCCACGCCACGCCACGACCACGCCATTCCTTCCCGTGCTCGTGCCACGCCGCGCCGCGCCACGCCGAGCCGAGCCGAGCCGAGCCGAGCCGAACCGAGTTCGAGCCACGCCACGATCTCCCTGCGCCGACAGCCCCGACGCCGGCTAGTTGCAATAGGGGAAGCCCGGGTGGCCCGCGCATGCGCGAGGGTAACACGGAAAAAAATCGGCCCAGCTAACGGGCGTAGAAGGGGCGCACGGGGGGTGGCCGTATCGATCGCGCTAACATCGGAGTCCGCGGCGAGTCTGTGGGCACAGGCGTCGTGCGCCCATGATGACGACGACGACGACGACCACCACGGGTACCGACTCCTCGACGATGACGTCCATTTCGAACAACCCCCCTTTTGCACTCGTTGTTGTACGTTACAATTGTAAACTTACCGGTAGACAAACTAGTTCGTTTATACTGTGTTGCAATTCTACAGATTGATTAATAGCGAGTCTGGTGATTTTATGCTGGTGGGCACAGGCATCGTGCGTCCATGACGACCACCACCACCACCACCAGCACCACCACCACCACCACGGGTACCGACTCCTCGACGATGACGTCCGTTTCAACCCTCCCAGAACACCACCGTGCACTGACTCGATCCATAGACGAATCGATCCTGCGGTCTCGACTAATTCCATCGATCCACTTTTTGGGAGGTCATTGTAATTTTTCTTCTGTACCATTAGCGGTCATTTTGGATGGGTGGGAATTTAGGAAAATTGAGCTGGTAGTTTGGATCAATCGATTTTATATGTGTCGAGGTGACTGGATTTTTCTAGTTCTTGTTTTCGAATTAATCTGTTTCGAATGTGCGAGAATTATAGTACGTTACCTTCCTTTTTAAATCAATTTTCTTTCAGTGCGAGTCTTCTCTTGGCTCGAAAGGATTCGTTTGTTTCCGGTTTTATGGATTTCTTTGTAAATTTTCTTCGTATGGGAGTAATTGTATTTTTTTTTTCAGTCTGTTTCGAGGGTTGAGAAAATGTGAGAAATAAGGGGACGGCAGCAAAAGAATTATTCTGGTTTTTACCTGTCTTTGATTTTGATCTTCCCTCTTCTTTTTTCGTGTTTTTTGCCGTCTCTCTCTCTCTCTTTTCTTTTTTCTTTTCTTTTTTTTTTTTGTTTCGGTAGGCGGTTTTGATTCGATGGCACGCGGAAACGAGCACGCGAGAGAATCGCGGATTTTTCTCCTCTTTCGTTCTCCGGAATCGTTTGATTCACCGGCGATTGATGTGTAACCTTCAACTAGCCGAGTGTACTCACCTCCCTTGAGGCAAATGTTTGTGGAGCGAAGTTCGTACTTTATTGGAGTGATATTTCGTCAAAGGGTTAACGAGATTATCTTGAGCAGTATTGTTCGGAGAGAGACGGCCTCGTGGAGGGTTTCGAAATGATGATTCCTCTGCTATCCGAGACCTACTGCGGTGACAAATCATCTTGTTAATTCGAAGAAAACTTACTTCTCGCCATTGTAAATCCCTGTCTCCGGATCCGACTTTGTTCTCAATTCAAAACTTGCTCAAAACTCGATTTCAATTTCTTCGAATTTCTGTGGACAAAATAGGCGAAATTATTGTAGATTCTTATGTCATAATATTTTTTTATGTCATATTTCCATGTACATAATTGAATATCGTATAAAATTTTGGTAATTGCTGAAACAATCGATCATAACAGCAGAGAGAATAAATCTTTAGAATTATTATATAACTCAAAATTTCGACTTAACCTTTAGCACTCGAATGGCGACTATACGGCGCCACTAAAAATTGTTATATCATTATTCAAAATATTTTTTACATTATTAAATATGTTTGGATTTAATAAATTACTGAAAATGTCAGTATTGTACGAGTAAATTCCACCATTTTCGTAGGTACAACATGAAAAACAAATATATAGAAGGAAAATATTTTAGATCGGAAGAAATGTTTCGTTTTGGAGTTAAAATAACTTCGAGTGCAAAGGGTTAATTTAACTTTTGTGCCATCTAATATTCGCTTCAGTAATATTGATAAAAAGCGCGCTGAAAATTCGGGAAAGTTTAAAACCGACGATTTCGTCTTTCATAATTTTATCGGGGCAGCAAATTATTATTAATTCGAAGAAAATATACTCTTGTTGTTATTGCAGGGCAACGTGTCTGAAATCTATTTTTATCTGGAGCATGCTGGAACGTAGGATTAGTCAGTTTCGATTTATGTAATTTCCCAATGCATCAGATTTTATTTCCCTTCCCGTCCAATGAGATTCGCGTATTAGAGCTCGCCGACTTCGATAAGGAAATAGAAAAGACGGGTATGTGATTCGATAGGAATTTGAAGGTCGAAAGTCCAATACGGAGGTAAAACGGAATCGTCAGTCTGTAAGACCCTTTCCGGAGAAAAAAGCTTATCCACAAGAGCTCTTGCTCGGGAACGAACACGTATGAACGAACGGTCGACAATCTTCAACCTGTTACTCGAGTAATTTATTTGCAACGAGCACACGCAAAAGTACAAGCAATCTAATTTCCGCTACACCCATTCTACAAATTAAATTCGAATTCGTTGAACTACAAATAAACGAGAAGACAACGAAAATACACCCAACGATAATTCACGATCGAATAATTCGATTGCAAAATTCGTTCGGCAGCGGGTTAAATGATTTCTTTCTCTTGGTTTTTTGATAAAGTTCATTATGAGCTATGGAGAACCGGGTACTCGACAAGGTCAATTATTTCTGTAAAAAGCAGCTTCTAGCGCTTAAAAGTCCGAGGTCACTGAATCGACCCTCCATTTGCTCGGGTCAAGAATATTCTAGTGATTACCAGGTGTAATTTTGATGGGCCATTTTCGCTTTATGGACTAGGTGACTAATAGTTATTTACAGTAGATTAAATTTATGTAAATTTAATTCAATTAAATCCGCCGGGGTTTACCATACTCCGCGCGAGTAATGCAGGGTTAACAGCGAAAACACTAACGGTTTTGGATGGATGGTTTACCGTGGGATGTGCGAACATTAATCAAGTGTTCGAACGTAACTGTCTCGCGATAGCGTTTGACAAACAATATTCCTTCTGGGAAATAGTTCTCATCTTTGCGCATTTTTCTGAGATAATGTAAAGACATTTAAACCTACGTAATATATAAAATAACAAAATTGAATAATTCTTTTCTCGAGGTTTCATAAGTTTCGATGCGAGTACATAATACAGATATGCGAAACAAGCTCACCTGGCTAGGAACGTTGAGATTAACCCCTTGCACTACGATTTATTTCACGGTTTCAGTGATTAGAACTTTTTTGTAATTCATAATTTCCTAAAAAGGGGAGAAAATTTACATCTATTGTATGCCTATATGTTGTCCGATAGTTGTACATTAACAACGCCAAAATAGAATTTTATTTCGGTTTAAAGGAAATTAATAGGAAACATATTTATTAGACTCTGTTCGTCACGAGTCTGACTCGATATTGTACGGGAAGGGGTTAATAAGTAAATAATAACGAGTATCGTATTATTTTGTATAATTGTTGGTCTATCGTCGGTCTTTAGTAGAATGGGCCAGCGTACACGGACATATGAGCCGTTTATTTTGAAAGTGGCCTAACTCCGTTTTTCAGTTTTTTCCGGTTATCATGGTTACGTGTACAACTTTATGTTATTTATCAGTAAAGCATTTCAGGTTGCTTATAATCCGAGCAAATACGATAATTCTTGACACATAAGTTTTCAGAGTTAGTTTAATAATCGAACCGTGTAGTTTGAAAGTGGCCTAACTCCATTTATACTTAAATAATCAAGATAATATATTTACTATTGATAATGTCGGAAAGTAGTGATGAAGGTAATTTTAATTAATTAGCATTTACAATTTAACCTCAGTTTTTGGACAATTGCGTTAGTTGAATAACCAGTACGTTTAATTAATATAAAACTTAAAATTTAATATTAAATTTTAGAAATTATTTCACCCATGGGGAAGAACAGAACAAGACTATTATTTAGTTCAGATAGTGAAGAAGAAATAGTAAGTAATGATTTAAACAAAAATCGAAAAAGAAACCGAATTATAGAACAATATTCATCTTCAGAGGATGAAGATATGAATGACAATAGAGAAAAAATTGATGAATCACACATCCAAAAAGTGCGAAAGATTAAACGGAATTCAGGAAAAAGATATTGTAGATATGTAGATGAGTAGTAAATTGTTTTGTAATAAATTTATGTTTGTAATTTTGCACATTATGTAGTTAATTGAATCGCATAAATTATGTTCCTGAAGTGTTTTAAGGATATGTAAAATAAATTCAGTATTGTTTTTTTTTTCAATTTGAAGCATCTTAAATTATGTTGAATGGACTTGGGCACCTTCAAATTTTATAATGAATCTGGTTGTTAATTTTGAAAGTGGCCTAACTCCATTCTTGATAAGAAAACGCATATTATTCACTTAATAATATTGCCACTATTTTAATAGGAACTATAAATTTAACACCCTTAGATACACTTAAGCAGTGCGACTCATTAATGTCCTATACGTATATTTTTAAATTCATTGAAACGCAAACCCTTAAATATCTCGATTTTAAGATAAATGGACTTAGGCCACTTTCAAAATAAACGGCTCATATAATGTTTCCATTTCCATTCCACTAATCTCCAACCTCCTCCCCCTCCCGCTCCGAGCTTCATTCAAGCGCAGACTGAAATAAGTGACGGAGTTTTCACAGTCAAGAGGAACGGGTCAATGAAAGAAGTGCCGGACGTCTTTTTCAGCCGGCAAGTTCCGGTCTCTGTCTCTCTTCGTTCTTCTTCCCCAGCCCCTCGTCCACCAGGAAGAAGGGCGCTTTCACTGGAAGACGCGTTTAACGTCGCGAAACAGATAAACCGATGAATCACGAGCGCTAGACTGTTGCACGCAGTTAGGTTCCGTTTCATAGATTTTTCATCCGAGCCAGAAACAAGATCTCCGCTTGCTCCTTCTGTCTGTGTAACTCAATATTTACCCTCGCTTGCAGTGTTTATTATTAGCCTATGGACTTTATGCGTTTATGGCAAAAATCAGTAATGCATTAATTGTTCCAAATTTAATTAGGATCTGTAACATGCAAGAAAGTTGGAGGACTATTCAATTTCATTTTATTAGATAACTTACTTTGATTTTATGGAATTTTTGAGGTTTCAAGTTTGGCAGTCAAAGTGTTAATATTGGGTTGGCAACTAAGTAATTGCCGATTTCAGTTATAGATGAAACTATAACTTGACTCAGTTTTTGGCCGAAAAGGATCAGACTTTCTACGAGCGTGGAATTTTCAAGTTGTCAGAAAGATGGCAAAAGGTCATCGAACAAAATGGAAAATACATCATAGATTAAAGTTCATTCCAAGTAAAAAAAAAACTCTTTTATTTCATTGAACAAATCGGCAATTACTTAGTTGCCAACCCAATATTTTGAAATATAGACTTCCTAGAATAAAAATTGTAACGCTGATAAAGGTATCAAAATTACAATCAAACTTTGAGAGGCACGAGTTAAAAAGTTTCGATTTCACTATCGTTTTCGCCAGTGGGGATGCCTGTGCTAGCATAAACCGCAGAATGACAGTTTAAATCGACTCCCAGAGAAGACTGAAAAATCATGTCGGTTGTTGCGATCATGCTCGCGCGATTCGCCCGTACGCGGCCGCGTTCTCGCCTTGTTTCGGAGAGAGCCCGAAACTTGCCCGCGCTCATTTCGCTCGACGTAATACGTTGGGGACGGGGGTCGCCTTAGAGTATAGGGGGTGACGTCCTTTCTAGCCGAATATACATCGGGGTTGGCAGCGTGGAGTTCACCCCTCGACAAAGAGGGCATTTCCATCGGCTTACCCCGAACGAAGGGAGCCTGGCCGAAGCACGCCGGCACTTTTTGGCCGCGCTATGTTCTTCGAGAATACGCGTGCTGGAGATCGGCCAACTATCGCGAAACGCCGAGCCGGTCTCCGCCCGACACCGGAGACATTTCAATGGACAATTAACGTGTGTGACGCCGCGCTGCGGGCTCTTTTGTCATCGAACATTATCCGCGGATACGGTCAAGCAATTTCCCGATCGAGTCCCGAACGATTCTACCACGATCTGCTCTTCTGTCGCATTTTTTAACCTGCTGACCCTATCACCACCCCTAGTTAAACCGAGTATAATAATAAAATTCATATCAAAGAGGTAAATTAACACGTACGTCCAAGACAATTTTCTTGGGCCGTTCCTTTCACATAAAATCGTTGCTTCTCAAAAGTTGTGACACAACCTGTTCAAAAATTGTTCAATTCATATCAAAGAGAAATTAACCCTTATCGCTCGAATGGCGCCACTAAAAATTACTACACTATTATTTAAAACAATTTTACGCTATATCTGTATCCAAGAAATTCGTAAAAATTTCAGTGTTGCAATAGACGTCGTATGCAAAGGAAAGGAAATATAAATTATGCACGATAAAAATATTCCAGGCCAAGAGAAACGGTTTTACAACAGCTTCGAGTGCAAAGCGTTAATACGTACGTCGAAGACAATTTTCTTGGGCCGTTCCTCTCACATAAAATCATTGCTTCGAAAATTGTGGCACAACCCGTTCAAAAATTGTTCAATTCATATCAAAGAGGTAAATTAACACGTACGTCCAAGACAATTTTCTTGGGCCGTTCCTTTCACATAAAATCGTTGCTTCGAAAGTTGTGGCACAACCTGTTCAAAAATTGTTGAATATTAAATGTCGGTTATTGAATTGTAAATTTTTGAATACATTCAATTATTTTTCTATGTAGAACAAAATTCTGTTATGTCTCTGAAGGATTGATCCAAGAATATAAATGACGTTCTCTTTCAAACGAGTATCCTTAAACGAATTATTACGATCGATCCAGGTGCCCTGCTGGAGGATGAATAAAATCATTATTCCCTCTGAAAAAGAATTTATCGAAACATTCTTAACGTTCTGATTCGTTAAAATTTGCCAAAAAATTTATGGAAAGTCAAGAAAGATTCGTTTTTAACCATTGGGAACTGTATTAAGGCCTGAATAAATTACTAAAATCGATTTTATTAGACTCTTTACGACATTGAGTTTCAGATGATCGAAAATGTATTGTACAGAGAATACAAAGAGGGTGTTGATCTTGTATCAGGGTGAATTTCAAGTATGTACCGTATGTAAAAAGCCAATTGTATAACGCACACGCAACAGTGTACTGGAGAGAAGCCAGATATTATGAAACCGGACTTAAGCTGCACGGAAAATATTCGAACAGCGAGAATTGATCAGCGAGTTCGACGAATCCTATTCTCGGTCTCCAAAAGGTCTAAAAATACAGGGTGCATTGACTAACCACGAAAATTAAGGCAACGTGCGTTCGGAAATAGCGCGTTGGTCCGACGCCAAATATCATAAATACTACACCGTTAGAAAAGAACGAACGGTTCACACGGGGAAATTGTAAATATTGCTTACGATCGCACAGAACGAATTTCTCGATCGCGGCTCTCGATACCTTTTGATTCGCCGATTTTCGTTTCTCGATCGACTCGAGACGAGTTTACGAATTCGTAAAAATCGAGAATTTATGATATGATCGAACGAAATCGAGAAATACGATCAATAGGTTTTCTTGGACACCATTCGCGAGTAATGGTTCATTGCAGTGGCAATGTGTAAATTGCAACAGAACGGAACGAGTTATCGGTTTGCGAGGGGATATAGCGTGTGGTCCAAATGATTATAATTATTAAACGACTGTGTACCTGCTGCGAAACACAGCGAAACGCTGACGAAGGTAAACCAGATTGATGTAGGTTCGTTATTGCACCGTCCTCGATCAACGTCGATCCAGAATAGATCGATAGAAACGTATTGACACGGGAACCTTCGCGTTGCGAAACTTTTCGGAAGCTTACAGGTATTTGGTCGGCTTCGATAAAAGTATCGGACTCCTGCTTCCCTTAACTTTCTGCTCTTAAAAATTGACGTTGGGCTTCTCGTTTGTCTGCGCAGCTTCGAGCCTACCGTAGACGTCGAAATCGTTTACTCAATTACACGTCTGTGCTTCGATGGGGAGCAATAAAAATATCGTCTTCAAAATTTCATAAAAATTTCATAACCTAAAAGAGTACTCACAATCCCTAAAAATTCCGAAATTTCCTTAGCTTAGAGGATGGGCCAGAACTGACAAAGACCATGTGAGAATGATACATAATTTTAAAAAAATATGCAAAGTTATCGTCTAAGAATTGGAAAATAATATTAAGAAAAAATTATTAAGATATCTTTTCGAAAAATTGCAAACAGGTTAAAATTGCTAGAAAAGACGAAGCTGTTTAAAAGGTGAGTCGAAGCGGAGTATGCGATAAGCTCTATGAGGATCAACCGTGTCTCGCGAATAAAATCGTAGAAGGATCGCGTTATCTGTGATAGAAATCGCAAACAAAAATGTCCGATGAAATCAATCGAAGGAATCGATGAAATTCCAATGAAACCGAGTCGGGGGTCGATAGGCACCAGGCATATCGATATTCCCGGTGAGCCTTGCTCGCTCGCTGACCCAATAACTTCACAGTTTCCATCGACTTTTTGTTCCGTCTCCTGATTTACGCGGTTTATCAGAGCGGCTCCTGACGAAAGGGACCACCCGGTCGGTGTAGCTTGTCTCACAATGAAAGTACATTCCCCTCGGGTACTGGCTCGAACGAATACCCCGCAGGGGTTCCCGGTGTCGTTTTCGGGGGTGAAAATGTTGGGGTTCCTGCTGACGAAGAGGGCGACTCCGTCGCAACCCCCCGACACCCGAGGGGGATCGATCCGGGAACATTCTGCGCAGCTAACATCGTGCCGGAACCTAAATCCGGATGCTTACTCCGAGATCCGAAGGAGCGACGTACCGTTAACCTAATGAAAACGAAAATTAAATCTCCGAGGCGTGGGTGTCTCGCATCCGTGCAAAATAATTTCGAATATTTTTATTCGCCCGTTTCCTCGCGAAAATTGTGTCCATTTTCTAAACCTGAGGCTCGATAACAAAAATAACATCCGATCTTCTCGTATTCGACGAATATTATAACCAGTCTGGAGATTTTTATGCAAAAGGAAATTTCAAATATGTTTATTCGCTCGTTTTCTTTCGAAGATCATCCCCACCGACTATTTTCATAAACCAACAAATCTCGTATCTGTATTGCGAATTTCTATGCGAAATAAAAATTGTATGCATTAATTGCGAGACGCAAAAGATGCAGATATATTTATTTTCTTCTTTGAACACAATTATTCTGAGGCGAGAATGATACATCGTTTCGCATTTGGTCTATACATTTTCCTCACAAATGCATCAAATCTATTTACACCTGTCGACAAAATTTTATATATTTACATTTTCATAGATTTTCGACGCATTTTTCTCTGCTATCGTTGCTAGCCGTTCTTCTCTAATCGTTCTTAAATAAATTATATTTACACAACTTCAGCCTCCGCAGATCATTCCACAAAAATTGGGACAGAGAACAAAAAGTCTGAATGAAACGCTCTCGTGGTAAAAATGAATGAAACGTGCTCGACAAAATTAGCTGAACGGTTGAAATTATTGTAGTGCTATTACTCGTTGCGTTCGCGAGCGCAGAGTGAAAAAAAAAAAACGCGGCGCTTCGGCCAATAAATGAATAAAAAAGGTAAAATGAAGAGTCCGCGAACGCTGTTAACGTTACTATTTTATTTACACGTAACGAAGCAAAGGGATCGGCGGAGTGGTCGAGAGAGGCGAACGAGGGCAAAAATCACCGAAAAAGATATCGCATCCTGCGACGAACGTGTCGTGTTTAAATTAGCCCCGGTACTTGAGGGAAATTAATTCGCTTTAAGGAGCGACGAAGGAGCCGAGGGATTTTATTAAAGGAAGTGAACCTCAACGACCAGGCATTACTTCCTTATTTATGATATTTTAACGGTGCAGTGCTAGACACAGGAAATTTCGCTCTGCGAGTACGTTTTTCTTCTTTTTGTTTTTTTTTTGTTTTTTTTTTTTTGCGAACGGGGCCGGTGTAACTTGCATTCTGTAGGAAGAATGGATGAAAAAGGAAGCTTCCTAGGGAAAAAGATTGATACGAGTGGGCCGTGCAATATCTTCCTGAAGCACGTATTAACGAGTATCGATCGCATTGAATGAAATTCTTAACACACCTCACGCGTATCGAAAACACGTCGGGTCCGACGCTCGTTCGCCGTAATGCGAGGTTCGGTATCCGACTTCGTTTCTCTTTCAGATTCAAAATGGTGAAAAAGGGGACCGGTCAGTTTTATAGGACAGCGTGGACAACGCGGCAACTCAAATTTCCTTCTATATTCATACAAACATATTCTACGCTCTAGATTCTTTTATATTTTATATTCTCTTCCGCAATTTTTCGTATTTTCTTCCACAACATTCGATGCTCTCGTCTCTTGTTATTCCCTTGTGATTCTACAGTCTCTAAATTCTGTATTATATTTTGTTACACTATTCTACATTTACATATCATTCATTTTCTGCCGCATTGTTCTATACTCTCCTCTGCGACTATTATCGATTCACGTGTCATTCTACGTTCTCTATATTCTAGCATATATTTTGCTGCAATATTCTGCGTTAATCTACATATTCTACGCTCATTCGTATTCTATATTTTTTTGTATATTCATCTATATTTTTTTTCACGCTATGAAATATTCTTCGTCAATAATATTATGCTATACTCTATATTCTATATTCTATATTCTATATTCTATATTCTATATTCTATATTCTATATTCTATACTCTATATTCTATACTCTATACTCTATATTCTATATTCTATATTCTATATTCTACATACTGTACTATATGTATGTATGTATTTCTGTAATATATTCTACTTGAAGTATCCTACACGTATCTAGACATTCTACGCCCATTTCTATTCTGTATCCCATATAATTCTATTTTCCTCTTCATTATTCTACATTCTCATGTCCTACTATAATGCCCTTACACATCATTCTCTATATTCTACAACATATATTTTTCCGGATTTTCTACATTAATCTACGTATTCTACACTCAATTATATCGAATATTCCCTGGTTCCTCTTCGTACGTCCTTCCATATTACACAATTGCCTCTTCTTATTACTCTCTCTGTACGTACAATTCCCCACTTTGTAAATTCTGCACTACACTTATGTATATAAAATTTTATACCACCTCAAAGGCATAGTTAGAGTGTCTCAAGCATTCCGTGAATGTTATCAAAGAAATAATATAGTCACCTTTGCTGTGAATAAAATTTTACTGGCGTTGCCGGGTTCGTTGAGCATGTTAAATCTACTTCTTAATTCTATTTCTAAAAAATATTAAAAAATGCTTACTATCCAAAGGAAGAGATATTAATGTGCATCGTATCTTATCTAGCTACTGTCGGACTAAGTTAAGGGTTGATATTAACCCTTGCTATTTCTCGCAGCGTGCCTAAAAACTTGCAATCTTGATACCTACAACACTGGTAAGATGAATTTCTATAAAATAGGATTTGTTAAAAATATAAATGAAAAATTAGTAAAGCATGTACCTAAAATCTTTCGTGGAACTGCTGAGAAGCGTCACGGGGTTCAGTCCCAGAAAAGAAGAGACAATGCGAGAGCATTAATTGATTAAAAAAAAAAAACCAGACGAAAGAAACCAATGCGAGAGCATTAAATGATAAAAATTCTTCTGGTTCTTGTTGTAGAACACAGAAGCTATAGTTCGGCGGCCCGGTTCCCAGAACCGCCGCAACAACGTACAACCGAAGTTGTGCCAGGGAAAAATTTCATTAAAGTTACACGGGCCGAATGGAATTCCGTGAAAGATGTTTCGGGAACGCTGTGCGTCTCGAAAATTCGCTGGGGGAGCGGGCCGTTTTCATTGAGTAAACCGTGATTAGCGTCGGATCGGCAATTATTAGCTCGGCACGGGGTCAAGTGTAATGCGATTCTAATTGCGCCCCGAACATGACACGAGCCATTCGGTCTGTTTCGATATTCCCTGTTGCATCGGCGATTTTCTCTGTCGACGCGCACGAAACCGAGCCGGTTGGAAAATTTATCGGAATCGGCTCGCGAAAAAAAGAAGAAAGAAAAAAAAAACGATACCTCGATCGATCGATCGATCTCGCTCGATAAAATTCTTCGCGCTTTGTCGACGATTCCGAAAATTACGCAGAAATCGATACGGAATAACGCGGTATATTAAATTAACTCCTCTGTCCTGTCCGTATCGATTTTCACCCGAAAAGGGCGTTTAATTTTTAGTTCCATTCGCGTGCGCAAACTTTTTAATAAATTTCATACGTTCGGCTTTTATCTTGTCGGACCTGATACTGTTTCACTAGCGATATTCCATGAACGCGACGCGAGGCGCCTAACAGCTTTATTCCGACAGGTGTACAGTTTATGAATTTCAAATTTTTTTCCCGAAATTCTGCTCGATCGCCCGAATCGGAAATTAGTACTATTCCGTTTTATTAGGATGCCAGCTAATATTTCGTGATGGCCAGAGTGGAAGCAGAAAATCGAACGGTTCGGTTACACCGTGGAACATTATAAAATTATTTGACCTCTATGATTTGTCTAACTTTCGAACATATAAAATGTACAAGATTCGCTTGTTTACATTATATCCGATCAAGACACGGAAAACAGTAATGTCAAAAATCGAGAGATTCAAAGTATCCACAAGAAATATAAAATTATAATCAATACCAGTAAATATAGCTGAAGAATTGATTCTATTTCCATGGAAATGAACATTATAAACCTAATGAAAAGTATAAATTTTTGAATCCAAGCATTCAAATGAAATATTTAGCAACGTATGTTACAAAGTTTCCAGCCCCGTGCAACGCGCGTAATTGAAACAATAGTACAAACGTATGCAAGAATAAAATGCACCGCATCTTTTCGCCGTCGAGAGAGAATTCGAGCAACGTAATTATTTACACACCCGGGGAAGATCCGACAAAGGAGTTAATTAACGAATACAATTACCGAGTAATTTATTAACGATCAAATAAAATTATGCCGGCCGGCGATTACGCGTAATTGAAAACGCGAAGATCGCTCGCAGACAATTCGAAATTATTATATGTACATCCTGTCCGGGTATCGCGCGCGCGCGCGCACGCGTGCTCGCACAGGGGCGTTTAATTTTTTGCCGGATCGAAAACGCGCCGCGTTCTCGGACATGATCGAGTGTTATCAAACACGCCGCACGTCGGCCAATGTGATGGATATAAAAACAAATACTCCGTCGCGGCGGCTGAAAGGGAAGATGAAAATGAAAAACGTAAATTAACGGCGTTCGCTCTCGTTTATAAGCTGAACAGCTTCGCTCTCTTCCCCGATACGTTGCAAATTGATTGCGATCGGTTATCAAATCTCCCGATCTATCGGCCGGTTTTGTAACACTGGAACAAATTAAGAGCGATACCTTCCGTTAACCTAGGCGCATTAACTTTTTTCAAATGAGCGTCTCCGAGAGACTAGATTAAAAGTCAAGAATTTAGGTGAAAACAGGCAATTTAGATAGTGCCAGACGTGCTCGTCGTAATTAGAACGCGGGCTTTGTGCGTTTCTGACGGAAATGGTTGGGCGAAGCACTAAACCGTCGAGACGTTAAAAGAATTTAAGGATACATTGCGTTACGTTCCTTTTAATTCGTTGAAATTATCAGTAAGAGGAATACATTTTCGTTGTGCTCCCTAGAATCGACTTGGAAAATTTTTATTTTTCCTCCAAGGAAAAAGGCCAAAACATTTCTATTCTTCACCATTTTAAGCAACTTTCAATGATACATCCGGAGTATTCGTGCTCGTTTGAATATGACATCACACTCTTAGTAATTTAATTTTTTTTCATTATTATTTTGTCGAACACTACATCTGTTTCTTGACAACCATCGTAATTGGAAAGCTACCATTTCAGAAGCACTAACGAGTAAGAATAAACTGGTAGCCTGATATTTTCTTAAAAATCAAACATTTTCCAAGCACCTCAAAATTATGAGTTTCATAGGAAAACTGTGACGGGAACTTTCCGATATTTCCTTAAAAATCCAACATTTTCTAGGCACTTCAAAATTATGAACTCCATAGGAAAACCGTGATTAGACGGTCAGATATTTTCTTAAAACTTTTCCAAGCTCTTCAAAATTATGAGTTTCATAGGAAAACTGATTGGAACAACGGTATGATATTTCCTTAAAAATCCAACATTTTCTAGGCACTTCAAAATTATGAACTACATAGGAAAAGCGTGATTAGACGGTCAGATATTTTGCTAAAATTTTCCTAGCTCTTCAAAATCATGAGTTTCATAGGAAAACTGATTGGAACAACGGTCTGATATTTCCTTAAAAATACAATATTTTCTAGGCACTTGAAAATTATGAACTCCATAGGAAAACCGTGATTAGACGGTCAGATATTTTCTTAAAATTTTCCATGCACCTCAAAATTATGAGTTTCATAGGAAAACTGTGACGGGAACTTTCTGATATTTCCTTAAAAATACAATATTTTCTAGGCACTTCAAAATTATGAACTACATAGGAAAACCGTGATTAGACGCGGTCAGATATTTTCTTAAAATTGTCCAAGCTCTTCAAAATTATGAGTTTCATAGGAAAACTGATTGGAACAACGGTCTGATATTTTCTGAAAAATCCACGATTTTCGAGGCCCTTAGAGTATAAATAAAATTGATCGAACCCTCAAGAAAATTCGAGTTTAATCGCAGTCGTTAACGGTGCGTAACTCACGATTAAATAGTCCAGGGCCGGCGACACGATTGTAGGGAATAGGGGACACGATTAAGAGATCATTTCATTGGTTAGCCATGACTTGTCCCCCGTGTCTTCGGATGTTCGGGGTGAAAACCACGATCAGAGGCGTGACGGACCGGATAAATTGCACGGTCACCTTTTAATCGGCTCATTCGGCCAAGGCACCAGCTCCGCTCGACGCTTCTCGTGTGCCGCGAGGAATTTCGCTGCTGGCCATTTTCTTTACCGATATGGATTACCGAACAAACCGTCCGGCGCGAGAATCGGCCCGTGGGCGATATCGAAAGCGTCCCTCGCCGGCTGAAAATGCAGTTTTGCGTTTGTCCTTTTCTTTCATGAGAATTCGGTGAAAGTCGAGTAAACGGTGAAACGCCAGCAAGAATTTCGATTGTTCGTACCGCTTCGAGATTTTACTAGCGAGCATCGATTGCCCATTCATTACTCGACGCGATGACTGTCGGACAATTTAACTTAAACAATGTCTAAATTAACCCTTTGCACTCCGCTGCCCCCTCTCAAGGGACATTAAAGTTTATTAGCGATTACGGGGAATTAATTTATTCCAGCGCAACTTTAAATAAAATATTGATTTTTTTGCAAATATATATTCCTCGATGTCAACCAATTCATATAAGTCCAATATCATTATAATACGTTACTTGGTTCCAAAATTATACTAATTAATACGAGGATTTGTAAATTTCTGCCAGAATGGTTCGGAGTACAAAGGGTTAAAACGTTAGATTGCCGATTTTATGATAAACGTGCAATTTAAAATGACGAACGGATTCAAAGAACTCGAGAGCATTAATTGTACCGATTAAAATTGTTATTAAAATTGTTGAAAGAAGAGA
This sequence comes from Seladonia tumulorum, assembly GCA_913789895.3. Lineage (NCBI taxonomy): Eukaryota > Metazoa > Arthropoda > Insecta > Hymenoptera > Halictidae > Seladonia > Seladonia tumulorum. The sequence goes on from OU565275.1 coordinate 4,502,329, forward strand.
GAAATTTCTGCTCGGCTCCTGTTCGTTCTAATCGATACGAACAATTTTTATTTTGCATAAAGATCACCCAGTCGTAGCACGAGGATTACTTTTGTGGTTCGAGACGACACCGTAAGTGTAGTAAAATTTATTTTCAAAGATAGCCGGGTGTATATGCGAGTTTTTAATCTTTTTACAAATCCAGCGCAAAAATTCTATTTTAAATTGCGTAAATAATTCCGTCTCTTATCTGACAGAGTCGCCCGAAGTGTCGATTAACACCTGAACTGCCACGTTAGCCATGCATGGGTGACATTATTCTTTCACCGGATTGAAAAGTTAATGTTCGTTACGATACATTCGAGAGAATCAAACGTTCCAAGGATCTGAATGTTGCGAAAGGTTTGGAGCTGTAGTTACTACGATTCGATGTTGCCTCTCCAGTTTTGGTTTAACACTTTGAACGCCAAACAAGAAAGCTAAGAAATTCCACGAAATCAAAGTAAGTTATTTGATAAAATAGAAATTGAAAAAATTCAATGTATGATATTGTGTGGTCCTCCAACTTTCTTGCATTTTACAGATCCTAATCAAATTTGGTACAACGGATATATTAACGTAAAAATTCATTTTAAAGACTGAACAAATAGTTCCGTCATCCATGTATGGGTGACATGGCAGTCAACGTGTTAATGCATGAGATTACGTGCGACTTCGCGATATTTTTTAGGGGTTGTGTTTGGCGATCGACACTTTGTCTACCGGAATACTTGTAGGATTTTCAGCAGTAGGATGAAAATGCAATTGAAAAAATAAGTTTCTATTTTAGCCGTTCTCTTTCGACGAAAAAAAAAAAATCGACTAACTCGGCGAAGAGCGTCCTGATCAAAGGTCACGAAATCGTGGTGCGGAAGCCTCTGTGGGCGAATGGTATCGCGAAAAGCAGGCGTTCGCGGCGATTCCGAAAACAGAAGAGTGGGAAATGGGATCATTAGAAGATCGCCGAGTCTCGAAAATTGCGAATTCGAGCGCACATGCGCGTCACGCGATTGCAGTCGACCCCCAGGAAGTGCGGCAGGATGCATGCACCGACGACCTTATTATCTTCTCCCTTCTACCCGTCCATGGCCCCGTGGCAGAACTGAAGTTAAACTTCGGTTGTTTGCGCTCTGGTTCGTAAAATTCGGACGATGGAGCGCGCATTACGACGTCCAACGGCTCGAGAAATTCTATGCACCCGCGATGACTCGTTGCTTTCGACAAAGATGCTACCTCCTCGATCGCGATAATTGCATCGCCGACCTTATTGCGAGCCTCGAACCAACTCACCCTCCGCGGAATTCCTCGAACGATCGGCGAACGTTATTTCTCTAATCGCGCCGCACAGTGGGCAAAAACGGCCTTTTTCGATTCAAAATCAAAGAACTTTCGATAGGAATGAGGTAGAGCGATGAAATTTTTTTTAAATGAAAGCTGAAACTTTGTAGAATATGGGAAAAATAGGGAGGTTACGGTACGAACGTTTTTTAACCTTGAGAAAATTCGTTAAAGTTGCACAATTTCAAGAAACTGCTAGTAGTAATGACAGCGATACGTCAAGTGATGACGAGATGTGAAGTGCTTCATGTTTCGTAAGTAACTCAAAATGTTAAAATACTTCATTATTATTATTTTTATTGTGTTTTATATATGAGAATACGTTATACTTTCAAACTAGTGTGTTATCAAGTCATTTTACCGAAAAAATTACATTAATTTGTGTCACAAAAATCTATTTTTTTCAAACACCAGAGGTCGTAGACAAATTTTGAAAACAGATTTGAAATCAGCGTGAAAAAATCTACGGGGAACGATATATAGAATGTTAAAAAAAAATTTTCCGCGCGTATTAACCACAACAACAAAATTTTCTTGAAATTGTACAAGTTTAACGAATTTTCTCAAGGTTAAAAAACGTTCGTACCGTAATCTCCCTATCTTTCCCATATTCTACAAAGTTTCAGCTTTCATTTAAAAAAATTTCATCGCTCTACCTCATTCCTATCGAAAGTTCTTTGATTTTGAATCGAAAAAGGCCGTTTTTGCCCACTGTGCGCCGCTGTGCTTCATTCTCGTAAAATAATGCCAGTGTTAACACGATTGCGTCCGGCATTTATTCGCATTACCCTTTGTAGTTGCAATACTCTATTAAACGCAATACATCTTTGCTACAACCACAATCCAGGCCGGAACCTCCCGTCTAGAACCCAAATTCCACAGGACACCAGAGCAACAAACATCCTGTGGAAAAACCCATACATCTTTACTACAACCACAATCCAGGCTATTAAACGCAATATGCAGGGCGATTTAAAAAAAAAGGGTCCGAAAAAATATCTGATCAACGTACGTCCTAAAAGCAATCCTTTCCCTGTAAAATCAAATTTTCTTATTTATTACCGTTCCAGATTATGGTTTCAGATACTTTATTCGAGTCGTAGCTTAAAGAAACTCATCTCGTAACACAAACAGAAAGAAGTCAAACATTTTAGTGAGCCTAGAAACGGAAAGAAGTGAGTCTTCAGCCCCAGGTGGGTATATGAGAGGAAAGAGACTGTACTTGTTCGTAAATAAACAAACGCGACTAAAGAAAATTTATGCCTGTAGTTCAAGGATGTAGCTCTTCGCATCCTAGAAGAGTGTGTTCCAACATTGTCAATAGTTGCCTAAAAACAAAATTAATAAATCCTTCCTTAACACGAATGACATTTGTAATATTGTAGAGTTGCGAAAAGGAACTGTATCCGTTCATAAATAAACAAACGTGACTGAAGAAAATTTCTGCCTGTAGTTCAAGGATGTCTCTTCGCATCCTAAAAAAGTGTGTACCAACATTGTCAATAGTTGCCTAAAAAAACAAATTAATAAATCCTTCCTTAACACGAATGACATTTGTAATATTGTAGAGTTGCGAAAAGGAACTGTATCCGTTCATAAATAAACAAAGGCGACTAAAGAAAATTTATGCCTGTAGTTCAAGGATGTAGCTCTTCACGTCCTAGAAGAGTGTGTTCCAACATTGTCAATAGTTGCCAAAAAAAAAAATTAATAAATCCTTCCTTAACACGAATGACATTTGTAATATTGTAGAGTTGCGAAAAGGAACTGTATCCGTTCATAAATAAACAAAGGCGACTAAAGAAAATTTATGCCTGTAGTTCAAGGATGTAGCTCTTCACGTCCTAGAAGAGTGTGTTCCAACATTGTCAATAGTTGCCTAAAAAAAAAAATTAATAAATCCTTCCTTAACACGAATGACATTTGTAATATTGTAGAGTTGCGAAAAGGAACTCTATCCGTTCATAAATAAACAAAGACGACTGAAGAAAATTTCTGCCTGTAGTTCAAGGATGTATCTTCGCATCCCGGAGAGGAGATTGTTCCACTATAGTCCACAGTAGTCTCGAAAACAATTAATAAATCCTACCTTAACACGCGGATGACATTTGTAGTATGTTAGAGTTACGAGAAGCAACTGTGTTTGCTTATAAATATTAAGCCGTGTAAAATGTGTGCTTGTAGTTCAAGGACGTTCCTTCGCATCCCAGCAGAGTTTGTTGCAATATTATCAAGAGTTGCCTCGAGAAACCAAAGGTCGCTTTCTTTGGCAATCGTTGCAGCAAAATGTTTGCATTGCGACGCTCTTTTGTCACAGCTTTTCGCACCGAAACGGCCGAGACCCGCGAAAAATCATGCGACACGCATTACTGCAAACGTGCCGACTCGTTTATCGGCGACAAACCGGCTTAAACATCGTTTCTGAAAATCTGAAAAGCCGGTGATCATCGCGCATCAACGAAAGCTTGTCCCGGCACAAAGACACAAACCTCCCATTGAATAGAGAGAGAGAGTGAGAGAGAGAGAGAGAGAGAGAGAGAGAGAGAGAGAGAGAGAGGGAGAGCCAAAGAGATGTTCAGTGCGTGCACGCAGTCAATAACGACGCGGAGAAAAATGTGCGAGCACACACGGGGTTGATGCCGGGACTGCACGCTGCACAAACGTGCATAGACCGCATTCAGAATGTCCACGCCGCGCCGGCGAATGCACGCGCGCGTACACGATTCGACGAATGCACCGTGAACGTTGCGTACACGGCTCGGCCTATGCACGGGACACGCGAGCGAGCGTATAGTTAATTTCATCCGTGAAACGGCTCCACCTGGAATTTCAAAAATGCATCGGCCGTACGAACGGTTCTAATCCCGTTCCTGTTCAAAAATCGCGCGACGCAAAGCCGCACCAATTTTCCTGCGAGTTGACACACCGCTTTATCCCCGTTGTGCACGCTATGCGAACGCGCGAAATGACTTTTGCCGCTCTTTATCTTGATCCTGATTCTTTTTTATTGGGACTTGTTCTGCCGGAGAGGTGCGAGAGACCGTGCACTTTGACGCGTTTGCGATAAGTACGAATTTGTATGCATAATAAAAATTCTCCGCATCGCTTGCAAGAAAGCCAGGAGTCGTTCGAATCGGTTGAAAATGTATCTTATATTTTACATTTCGATCGCACAGTTTTATCATAAACGCATTAAGGTAAAGGCACCAGTAGTTGACCATTTTATAGAAAAACATGAAAAATAAGGTTTTCATAAGCTGTGTGCACTTTTGATGAAACTGAACCTCGGATGCCATGCCGTCTGTTGTTTAAATTTCGTAACAATAAGAACATTTCAAACCTTATTTTTTATGTTTTTCTATAAAATGATCAACTATTGGTGCCTTTACCTTATACCCGGATTCAAATACGAATGTTTAATTTTAGTTGAACCGAATGGTAAATTTATATTGTTCACTACTAATTTGAATGCGATGAAAATAATATGTTAACACTCTTAAAGTCTTCAACTATGATACACGAGAGATTACTGTTACCTGTGAGGTGGCATAATCGCATAGAAAATGGTTATTGGTTAATTTTCAACGCACCGAAGCATCTCGATTCGGTTCTCGAATGAATAATAAATTGATGAAAAAAGGATCACTAATTTCTGCACCTAACAGCTTAATGTTCAAATGGTACGATAAATATTACATCGGTGGTGCAAGAAATAACAAGAAGAAAATCGTTTTGAGTCAGTTGCCTGTGTCGATGCACCGGAGGATCGCGTTGCATTTTATTTCGCGCGGGCAATAAATGCAAGTCTGCGAGTCTCGGATCACACACAGGTGGGCAATGTTGTCGAATTAATTTGGAAGCCATAATTGCACCGCGAACGCGGGGCCGGTCTATCGGGTCTTGTCAAAAGTGGCAAAAAGTCGTTCGACGAGCAACAGAGTGCCGGTGCATCACTGCAGTATCACATTATACACACGCGTTTGCTCCACGAAATCGCATGTACGTGGATCCGATTACGTAAATGTACGTATCTACTGGTATGTACTCGCCTATCAATCTACAGATGCGCATCTACGCGCACACGTCGCACCCTGAATCATGCGTGGATACATGCACGCGACACGGTGCATACATGGGGTGCATATACGCGCGTCGTGTACGTGTGCGAGGCACATATGTACAGGTGTATGTAGAGATTCTGGCAGCACAGCATGTAAATGCAATTACACTTGTGCCGCGCGGCTGTGCATGTACATTTACCGCGCCGTTGTGTAGATATATTATGTGCGCCGTTACATGTGCCGCGTCGCAATAACAATCATGATCACTATAACGCGCGTTATGCATTAATATAAGAAATAAATGTCGGAATGCGTCTAACGCGTCTTCCCCCCCCCCGCGAAATTAGACTACGACCAAATGGAAAAAAAAAGAAATAAAATGTTATGCATTTATGCAGTGACGCGTTTAAGTTTATACGCATATATTTGTAAATAGAGCGTTTGGTTTGCATAGATGATTTACAGTTGGAGAAGTCGGAAACAAGGCGATAATATTGCAAATGGAAGGTTGCAAGTGTGCCGCGGGTTAGTAAATTTGTCGTTATTTATAGGAACACGAGACTCTCTTAACGTAAACGTTCTAAAAAATATGAAATTATGTCATTAATTACCGGTTCCCTTTTTTTCTTTTTTTTTTTTTTTTTTTTTTTTTAATGAAGTAGATACGTTGGTCAACGGTGGAGCTGGTATGTGCAAACAAAACCGCAAATGTTTGTCACTGTTTCACTGTTACGGCGAAAAACAACTTTCTAGTTTAAATATTTCGAGAGTCGTTAATTACGGACACGAGTGGCCGCGTCCGAAAATAATGAATGGCCAGAGGGAAAAATCGTTACTATGCTTGACAGGCATTTGCAACTGGAATGCGGGCTTTCAAACAATTATGAAAAATCATCGTTAATGAAGTACTCGAGTCTGTCTAATCTTGACATGTTGTAAACGTCGCTTTCGCGAACGTGAACGTGCACAGCGATGCGTAATCTTGTATAAATTTAGGAGGATTTGCATCGAACAAACATTTGTAATCCCCGTTAGAAAAACTGCGGATTTTACAACAAAAATAGGACTGTCGATAGTAGGAGATAAATAAGAGAATCGAATTAAATTAATTTTACTGAATAAAAAAAAATGTTCAAGAGGGGGCAGAAATCGAAACAATGAGCAGATTAAATAATTGAAAAACTACCAATATATTTCGAATTTATTTAAACGATCGAAGAAACAGTTTTCTCCGGTTTCTCGCAATTCCCGCAGAAGATTATTACTTCCCGTAAAGATCCGATAAATTTTTAACATTTATAAAAGAGTAGACCTCGCAACCCCTTGTACCTCCGGAGCCGTTTCGAAGCACTCAGGGTTGATTTATAAAAATAAACCAGCCTGACGTCCGGCACTCCAATAATGGCGACCGTCGGCGACATTGATCCGGAAAAATCGGTCGCCCTGATTATTTGCCAATTTCCAGAAATCTTGTAGGTCCGGATTTCGGCCGGTTTTGCTTTTCTAGGGAGTGAAAAGGGGGTGGGTGGGGGGGGGGTACCAAAATCGATTGAAGATGAAAAAACTATACGCTTATCCGCGAGGGATCTCTGTGAGGGGACGTGTTTCACCTTGGTCGAATATTTTTCGGGATTTTTTTTCTCATGCTGCGACGCACACGGTTGACGGGCCACGGTCAAGGGGCGGATGAAAAGGGGGGGGTGGATTAACTCGTAGTAGTACACGGTGTTTCGAGCCGTTCGATCCGACTGAATGGTGGCCCGTGACACGTAAACTTTTTCGTTTTTATTCATTGACGAAGTCCTCGCCGGAGGTGAATTTAGAATTTCAAAACAATGAGAGTTATTCACACCGACGTGCCCATTGTTCTCCTCGTTCGAGATGGTTTTTGTCGGTCGGCAAAGGGCGCGCAGTTCGATTAAAAATCATTGGTTATCCCGACCGAGAGAGCGATTGGTCATCTTCGTTCGCAAAGTGTCATTCTATTCTATTTCGAGCTCATCGTTCTGTCGTTCAGGTCTACGCGTTTCTTAACACTTTGACTACCAAGTTAGAAACCTCAAAAATTCCATCAAATTAATATGTTATTTAATGAAATAAAAATTGAAGAAAAATTATATGTATGCTATTGAGTAGTCCTCCCACTTTCTGGAATTTTACAGATCCTTAAAAAATTTGATACAATTCATATATTAACGTAAAAATTCATTTTAAAATTTGGACAAATAATTCCGTCACCCACATATGGGTGACGTGGCAATCAACGTGTTAAATGTTTTCAATCCCCTGCCCTCGAAGCAGTCTTCGCAATAAACGCGCCTAAATATACCGTAAGTAAAGTAAAATATATGTGTGTATTGTCCTCGAGAAACGACAGTGTTGAATTCATTTAAATTCTTCACAATTTTCATTTCTTTTTTTTATTGCATTTTATTTTTCTATATATATATTTCACTTATTTACTTTTATTTTTGTTCTGTACGATCCATTTTATGGAACAGGACTCGGACTGCACAGTACGTTTGCAGCAATTTTTTCGATGGAAAACAAATTTGGTAATGCAATAATGGTTTTAACTTTTCTGTTTGCAAAATTTTTGGCCAAATTAGTAGCCGTTATTCTTAACTTCTTGTGACAGTTTTCGATTCTTTTTCGAATGGAAAACAAATGTCTAGCGATATGGTAACATCAACAATTGTTCTACAAGCAGAACCCCCATAATCGTCGTAAAGATCTTTTCTCCCAAATGTTGGTCCAGTGTATTTTACATTTATTTCTGGTTGGTTTTACTTCTTGTTTTAATTTGTACGTGTTTCGTGTTTTTCCAGGGATCCAAAAGAATGAGAGCAACACTATAGACAATGGAGCAGCGCACGGTTTATTTCAGTAGCAGGTTCGCTTTGTGGGACGCAAAAGTTTAAACAGAGGAAGAACTGGCGTCCGACGCGACGGGTACTAATCAAACATGTTTTTCTGTAATCAAATAAATGAAATGAACGGTAATATAGTTGCGCGGGATTCAAAGTATTGACGAAAGTTCGAATGGAACGCGACGCGAGAGAGGGACGGTTTTCTCTTGCACGGGCGAAGGTGGGGGATTTTATAACTTCGAGATACATTATCCACATATATATATATATTTTTTTCCCTTTGTGTGTGTGTCGAATGAACACGGCGGACGTTAGTAACCGTAATTAACAAAATCGACGAAAATTCGTACGTAGACGCGGCGTGAATGGTTGCGATCTCGCTGAGAAATATTACTTGGATAAAAATTTGCTGCTAATTTAATAAATACGGCGGACGTTTGCAGTCGTGTCAATAAAGGGCATTAAGGATTTGAATAGAACGGGGACCGGTAGGAGGATTGATTTGTTTGCGGTGCTCGAAATTGAATGGTTGTATATGACTCTGGAAATTCTTCGCCTGCGTAATCAATGAAATTCGATGAATGTTAATAATGCCCGAAATATCGATGAAAACTCGACTGCATGTTCTCTTCTTTTTTCTACCGAAATGAACGGTGAATTTTCGCAGCCGGACGGAACAAAAGTGAAATTATCTGCACGCTCGATTACAGAGTAATTAATAGTTTCAATCTTCCGAATTTGCGTCTATTTTTATGTCCTGCAGACGAATTAAAAGTGACACGAATGATTGCACATATCGTGCCTGTGAGCGGTATTAAGAAAAAAATTGACCGAAAGGGAAAGTAATTCGTTATTCGGTATTTAACAGAGGAAAAAATACGAACGGAAGTCTCTCGTTCAATGAAATTGCCGCGTAAATTCCGGGAAAAAACCATTTAAATCGGAGTACTCCGAATTAATTTGTGTCAATAGCGCCGGATTTTTCGACTACAATCGCGGAAATTCGTTTGAATATTTTTTTAATGATCTCCGCTCGCGCGAGGCAAAACATACACGAGCTACAAAAAAAATTTTTTTTAATATCGCGTATCTTCTTATTCCAATGTTTTCATTCATTCAAACGTTTCACCGCGTTCCATTCAGCCCGTGTATTTTTTGTTTAACTATCGGCGGTGTTTAAACAACCGACCGACTATCATCGCGCCGTCGGTTTTTGATTAAACAGCGTTCGCGCGTTTTTGCATAATCCCGTCTACTAGAATATTTGCGTTCTGCATTAAACGAAAAAAGAAAAAAAAGAAATTCGACCAAGCGCGCGTATAAATGCAAAAAAAAAAGAAAGAAAAAGTGAAAATTGAGTGGTAAATAGTGATCACGCGTTTTACACGGTCCGGTTTACATGCATTCGCCGATATTACGCAAATAAATGTGTATTTCCCGCGATTCAGCGATCGCGAGTGTTGTATTCTTTAGTACAACAATATTTATGGACAAATAAACAATAGGTTCCGTGGAAAATAACTTCTGTTATCTTTTTTTAACTCGCTCCGGCCGAAAATCAATTCACAAACAAACCCGCAACGTACGCGACGCACGGGATGAGGGTGGGGGAGAGATGAAATACAATATGAAAAATCTGCCTCTGTAATTGTATCGGTCGTAAACATTACAACTGAACAAACGCTCCCGCGCGCGATAATTCACGGTCCACGAGCTTCATGAATTTTCGTATTTCTTTCACGGTCGCTCTGTTTATTCAAATTTTCATTTTCATTTTAAGTGTACGCGGCCAATTACCATTATCAACCCTCCTCGTTAAGCGCACTCGTGTCCCGGAGAAATTCCGATGATGCATAACCCCGCGACGGTCGCTTTTTAAATAACGCGCGCTCGAATATTCCGAACCGCGTAAGATTTAAAAAGCCCTGTACTTCGTACCGTGCATTTTAACCGCATTCCACCGTGAAATTCCACCGTGTGCCCATTCACGGTTTACGCAATTACATCACCACAGACCCCCACCCCACCCCCGTAAAATGTCACCTTTTTATCTGCTGCGGTCGCGTTTGTACAATATGTAGTCACTCTCAATCGATCCGCACCGGCTGTTTGATCAAACGTAATGCTGTCGGCGACATGTTTATCTCTCAACTCAAATAGAAATAATAAAAACTAAAAAGTTAAAAATAAAAACTCGAAGTAATATAAAACTCGTATAAAGTACAAAAAATACGGTAATTATTTACATTAGGGGCTTCCTCACAGATTTTGATGACCTTGAAATATGGTGTCAAAAGGTCATCATTCTGAACAACTTTTTCCTATACATGTTACCGCCGCTCAGCTTTAGTTTCCGAGATATTCGCAAAAAAGTTTCAACATCTCAATAATACTTTGCTAACTATTATAGCTACTCATGTTAAAAATTATAATTTATAATATTAACTACTTGCTCAACTTATTTCCATTGTAAGGAAATATTTGAAATACAAAATAAAAATATTTCATTTTTTCTATCCGGTTATCAAAATAAAAACATTTGATTTAAAGTAGTATCTTATTTGAACCACATTTAATTATACTATATACCAAATCGTTAATGATCGTTAATACACGTTGCAAAATGTGATAGAAAACCTTGTATCCAATGTGCCACATACGAATACTAATTCTACATTATAAAATACTAATGTAAAGTGTACTTACTTCTGAATCTTCTGTACCTCCGTCGGATCCACAGCACACAATTATTCACTCACGAGAATAGGTCCGAATAATTGAACAACAATCACTAAATAACACACACAACACATTTTATAAAATCGTGACAACGAACGAGAAGATGTCACTCCGACCACGAACAAAATAATACTGCGATTATAACAATGATCCCCTCCACGGAGGTGGTACGGTCAGGTTATCCTAGGCAGGTTAGACGCTGAGGGTCTATAAAAACTAGATACAAAACCAAGGTAAACAAATTATGGCGGGCCGCCGACCCTATTTCCCGGAATTCCCTGTTTTCGTATCACACATCCGTGGGAGGGGAAGGTTAAAATCGCAGTATTATTTTATTCGTGGTCGGAGTGAAATCTTCTCGTCTGCTGTCACGATTTCGTTAAGTGTGTTTTGTGTGTTGTTTAGTGATTGTTGTACAATTATTCGGACCTATTCTCGTGAGTGAATAATTGTGTGCTGTGGATCCGAGGTACAGAAGATTCAGAAGTAAGTACACTTTACATTAGTATTTTATAATGTAGTTTGTAGTACGTTAGTATTATATTTTATTATTCGTATGTAGAATATTGGATGCAAGGTTTTCTTTCATATTTTGCAACTTCAATCTCCCTTTAACACTAGATTTACAAAGCACTAAAACTGACTACTTAACATTATTTTACAAAAATAACAAGAACGTGCTGCCCAAATTTTGAGCCATTTTTTTTTTTTTTAACCAGTTAACTGTGGGATCTCTTTGCAAAGCGCCCACCTGGTGACGGGTATAGTCGTCACATTTATAGTTATAAATCCAACTCAAATTATTTATAATTTTCATTTGTTTGTTTCATTTCGTCTTGACCTCTAAACATTTTAAACCTATTAAAATTCTACGAATATAATTTAGTTTTCACCAGAATTCAAATTTCACGCATGACGAGTATACTCGTCAATACACAAAATCGTGCCACTTCTCCATGACGAGTATACTCGTCAATCACAGTTAACTGGTTAATAACATATACACAAAAATATAAAAATTTGATGAATAATTCCTCAGGGATGTATCATTAGAATCTTAATAATTGTAAAAATTTTTGGTTGTATCACTCCCGTCTAACGCGACCGAAAAATTGTTTAAAATGACTTTATATCTTCCGTGGCAGCATTTGCACATTTTAAATAATTTATTGTGCATCCACTGTACGTCTAATGTCAAATTTAAACACTCAAATTTAATTCTAATATTTTTAGCGCTTTATGCACCATAAAAATTTTATGAATCAGTTGCAAATAACGGGAGCCAAATAAAAAGTTCTTCCTGCCTTTAAAAATTTTAATAAGTTAAGAATGGACGTTCCTGAATACCCTTAATCTTTGTCATGTTTTAAAATGTGCTTATTTCCGTCAGAAATCCACAAATTCGCGCACACCATAAACGTAGAAATACCTAATGATTAAGATCGAGGGATCCTCGACAGGGTAGGGGGAGAAAGGAAAATCCCCGGCAGCACTTTCGCCCGAGTAACCATTCTCACCTGTGCGTGTCGCGAGAGCTGGTGGTTCGACATTCCCCGAGTCGGGGAGAGAAAAAAGAGTAAAGGAACGCCGTGCGGCAGGGGGTAGAATCTTCGATTTACACGCACCCACCCCATCTCATTTGGTACACCTCTCGTTTCGGTGGAAGGGTGTCTCTCACCCCACGGTCGAGGAGCCGATCCTCCTCCCCGTTTCATCTCGCGACCGTCTTCGTCGGTGGCGCGCTCTTTTTTCGCTCGGCTCCCTCTCTCCCTCTCTCCTTCCCTACCCCCCGGATGAAGGGTGCTTCGTCATTGTCGAGTATGTATCGCGTCTCTCCTTCGAGCACGTGTATCTTGTCTTTTCCCGCGTCCGTTCCTCCATTCTCCCCTCTTCGTGCCGTTCCCCACCCCCATGGTTGCCAACCCCTGTTCGCGTCTTTGTCTCTCCTCGGGGGTGGCTTTGATTTTATCTTTGTCCCACTTTCCCGTAACACCCTTCCTTTTTTTGCTCTTTTCCTCCTCTCCGTCTTCCACCCTCATTTTCCCCTCTTTTCACCCTCTAGAAACCCTGCTCAACCCCCTTCGTTCCGTCTCTTTTTCTTTCTTTCTTTCTTTCTCTCTCTCTCTCACTCTTTCTTTCTCTGACGCGCGCAGAGGATCTCTTTCTTTTTCTGTCTAGCGAGAACAGACACGCACACAGAGACACCGAGGACACAGACAGAGACCAGTCACGATGTCCCGTTTTACTTCATTAGGGGATATGAGTTTTTCCACCCTCCTCGCGCGAGCACTAGGGTGTCTCCCTCGCACCAACCACCAACCCTCGTCAGGGGCCGAGTCTCAAGATGGAACGCGGGGGTGGGCTTCGTCCTTGTCGGCGAAGGACGTGCAGTACCTGGGGGACGGCCAGGCATTTTTCTCTTTCTCTTCGCTCCTTCTTCTTCTTCTTTTTTTTTTCTTCTTCTTTCGCCTTTTTCGAAAACATTTTTCTTCGCCGATAGCCGACGCTCGCCGTCCCGCGACGATTTAACGTCGATTTTAATCGGGCGAACAATTTTCACCCCTGCGAACGCCCCCGTTCGTTGTAATAGCGCATATTTTTACAATCCGATTAAAAAATCATCAATCTCTGCCTCGGAGACCCGACCAGCAATACACGTTTGCGAATGTGCACGCGTTTATGTTTATGTACACAATAATTTTGATTCGTGTACACGAGTAACCCTCGTACGGACCATCCTTACAACCACATAATCGATGATGTTTAGGAGCGTTCCCAAGAATTCGTACTATTGACACCGAAATATAACTATTTATATAGACAATATAAATTGCAATATAACGAAGTTAAAATCTATCAGTCTTAACACTTTGAGTGCCAAACCAGAACCCTCAAAAATTCCATGAAATCAAAGTAAGTTATTTAATAAAATAGAAATTGAAAAAATTAAATGCATGATTATTGTGTAGTTCTCCAACTTTCTTGCATTTTACAGATCCCAATCAAATTTTGGTACAATGAATATATTATCGTAAAAATTCATTTTAAAACCTGGACAAATAATTCCGTCATCCGCATCTGGATGACATAGCGGTCAACGTGTTGAGCAACATTTAAATTATATTTAATAGCGCGCAATACTACCGGAAATCATTTTACACTAAAATTCGCAGACAAGAACAGACACGTTGAAGCCACATTGAAAAAGTAATACGAAAGCATTTTCCTGCAGCGTGAAATTCGAGACTCCGACTCTCGAACAGTTAAGAATCTGTTGGAAAAAAAAAATGGGGATAGTAAAATATGAATAAAGAGCGGAGGGCAATAGCAACGGGGGATGAAATCAGATCAAAACGGCGGGAATAAGCGGTTAATATAGGAATTGATAGTCCCGCGAAACCGTCCAGGTAAGCACGTACGACGCTCGTGTGTGTGTGTGAGCGTGTATATGCGTCGTAGACGCGCGTACGTGTTGCAGACGCGTGTACGTATTGCGGACGCCCCCGTTCGCGTCTCTGTGTGGACGATATTCGGGGTTTATTATACATACAAACAAGCTCGCGTAGGTATATGCCAGGTGTACCTATGTGCAGGCCAGGATAGCCCCTGGGTTTATTGCGACGAGCGTTATCGCGACCAGACGGAACGAACGTCCCGCAGCAAGTGGGCAGTAACGTTTGACGAGCAGTCTAACCCTTTAATTGAGTGCAGTTTTACGATTTCAGACGTCGTTTCGGACAAAGGAGTCAAGAGTTCCTGGGACGTTATGCGGCGCGCCGGAATAATTTCAGTCAGCTACCGGCGGGCTAACTTCAATCTACGCTGAGCTCCTCACCCCGTGTTCCCATAGATCGATCGATCGCTCTGGACGTTGTCCATGCCACAAGTCCGGTCATTCCGAGAAAAACCTGCACCCTACCCAGGTCAATTTCTTCCCCAATCATTCAGGCATCCTCCGAAAATACAGAGAAAACCATTAGACACTTGTTGGAACGCGAATTTACTTTTTCATACGCGGCGATCACTAAATTGAATTTTATTTTCCGAGGATTTCATTAATATACAGAGTGTTTCGCCTAACTCGAGCATCTAAAATATCTCGCTTGTTTTTCATGGTAGAAGAAAATCTCAAAGGAAAACATTAATTGGTCCAAAGGGGAAAAAAATTTGTTCACGCTTAGGGGTGAACAACATAATGGATTTTAATAAAATTGCATAGCCTGGTAGAACACGATGCTCTGATTATGATGCAATTTTTTATTCCTCAATGTTCTATCAACTTTCTCAGTTATAAATGTCTGAAATGTCTCTTTAAAAAGTTGTAACCAAGAGTAATACCGCACTCTATTTTTTAATACAATTTCTTCGTTAGGGTACAAGATGACAGATTTTTATAAAATTTTATAGACCCGTGGAATTCGATGTGCTGGTTATAAAGCAATTTTTAGATCCTCCGTATTGTTTAAACCTTGTCAGTTGGAGACGTCAAAAGTTGTTAATCCCTTGCCCTACAATATCGAGTCAGACTCTTGATGAAGATTCTGAACAGAGTCTAAGAAATATGTTTCTTCTTAATTTCCTTTAAACCGAAATAAAATTCTATTTTGTTGCAGTTGATATGGATCCTTTGGAGAAAACGTAGGCATACAATAAATATAAATTATCTTTTTCTTTCCATGAAATTTTGAACGATGAAGAATTTCTAATCATTATAATCACAAAGTAAATAGTAGTGCGAAAGGTTAATGTCAACGAGCTCTTCACAAAATTGTAACTGGAATCACCAAGAGTAATTAATTAACCCTTTGCACTCCGCTGTCCCCTCTCATGGGACATTAAAGTTTATTAGCGATTACGGGGAATTAATTTATTCCAGCGCAACTTTAAATAAAATATTGATTTTTTTGCAAATATATATTCCTCGATGTCAACCAATTCATATAAGTCCAATATCATTATAATACGTTACTTGGTTCCAAAATTATACTAAATAATACGAGGATTTGTAAATTTCTGCCAGAATGGTTCGGAGTGCAAAGGGTTAAAGGTAAAATTTTTGATGCTCTAAGAAAAGATGTTACACCTTGAAAAAAAAGTAAGGACAATAATTGGAGCAGTTAAAAAAATAGACTTGGTCTCTTGGTAATGATTGTGTCTTGCTACGACCGTCCAGTTCTACTGACGTTTTTATCGTGCACGGCGTGGCACGTGCGATAAATGCACGATCGAAAGTCGCGATCCTAGAGTTGCATCACCGATGCAAAACTGTTACGATTCGTCGGCGTTGTTGGTGTATGTACACGCGACGACAGGATGTGGCGGGTTAAAAAATAGAGTTTTCCAGTGGAGCTTTCACCCTTTCATTCGGTCTCCTATACTTCCGGCGTGCATCCGTACACGGTCAACGTCCCCAAAAACGCGAAACTGTCGTGACGATCGATGGACGAAAGTAAACACCTCGAGAGGGTCATGGTCGACCTTGATGGTATTTGGTGGCACCTGTCACTCGCGTCTGTTCCGCCGTGTATTCGGGACACACCGGTCTACTGCGTCAACTATTTTGTTTTGTTTTTTTTTTTCTGGTTGTTTTTTCTCGTCCATTTCGATACGACGGTTATTATCGTGTTTCGCAGCATTTTTGCAAATTTCGCGTCGCTGTCGGGGATGATCGATGAACAACCCTGCAGCTTATCGCCCGTTTGATCGAAACGGTTTTTCGATTATACCTTGGACCCGATGCGACAATTTTATTCTTTTGATACGTTTCGGCGTGGAGTTTCCCGCGGCGGCCGTTCAACGGATTTTACATGAAATTTTAATTTGTTGAATGCGCGCGCGGATTCGTCGCGACCGCGTGAAAGTGAATTTCAAGTGCGATAATTGGACCCGCAGATTTTATGTATACACGCGCCGCGTGTATGGAAATGTGTGAAACAACACGCGACCGGGCCGAAAACTTTAATGAAAATTAACGAAGTTTCTATTTTACTTTTCATTTAACGAGCTTCGGCTTTTGCCGTGTGATTGATGAAAATGGGAATTTTCGGCCGCGCCGGCTCGGAGATACCCGGCCACTTACAATCGCTATCCATTGTTTGAAAATAAACTTTCCATTATTTCGCTAATTACTCGAATACCTCTTTTCAATTCCTCTTTGATTCCTCGCATGAAATCGAGTGTTCGTTATCGGATTTGATGTCGGCGAACGCGTTCTCCCGTGTGTGCCGCGTGTTTTAGATGCCATTTTGAATCAGGTAATGTCTATGATCACTCTAGCTCTAGTTTTAATGTTACGGAACAACATAGAATTTTTCTATAATAAATTCTTCGCGAGATAAATAAACTGCAGATTTTTTAATTTTTAGATTTTTAGGAGTTAAGAGAATACTTTAGCCAAATTAACAAAAAACCAAAGGTTTATTCCGAGAAGAGTTAGTTTTGTTAAAGAAGATCGAGTTAGCAAGTCATTTATATTAGATTGCACTTTGGCCTTGCAGCGCGGGGAACAAGGAAAAATCTGGAGTGAATTAACAGAGGCGGAAAGTCTGTTGGGAACCCCTACAGTAATCGAAACAAAGCTTCTGTTATCTAAACGACGGGTTCTCGGTGCGTTATTTACGCACGGCGTTCCCGCGGCGCGCTTACGCGGTTTGCGTCCGCAATATTTATCGCCAGAAATATTAATTTTCGGCTGACTGCTTTGTATCGGACGGGATTAATCGATAACCTTCGATGATAGCCACCGAAGTCCCTTTAACACGTTGACTGCCACGTCACCCATATATGGATGACGGATTTATTTGTTCAGTCTTTAAAATGAATTTTTACGTTAATATATTAATTGTACCAAATTTGATTAGGATCTGTAAAATGCAAAAAAGTTGGAGAACCACACAATATCATACATTGAATTTTTTCAATTTCTATTTTATCAAATAACTTACTTCGATTCCGTGGAATTTTTGAGCTTTCTCGTTTGGCGTTCAAAGTGTTAACCCTTTGCACTCGAAGTCATTTTCACTCTAAAACGAAACATTTTTTCCGACCTAGAATATTTCCCTTCTATATATAATTTTTCATGCTATACATACGAAAATGTTACAATTTACTCGTACAGTACTGAAATCTTTAGTAATTTATTAAATACAAACAAATTTAGTAATGTAAAAAATATTTTGAATAATGATACAGGAAATTTTAATGGCGCCTTACAGTCGCCATTCGAGTGCTAAGGGTTAATAGCCTCCAATCGGTAATGCTTCGAATTCCCTGAAACTCTGCTCTTCCCTTATACAATTAGTAGCATTCTTATTTCGACTCGCATACTTCGACGAACTATGCAAATTTTTCTATCGATTAATAATAAGCATTAGCACAGTCTTTTCCAAACTCACTCCCGCCTATTTGCCTAAGCTGCTGAATTACAAATATATCGAGATCAGAAAGAATAAATAAATATCGCGGGCCAGAGTCCGCGGTCCAGAAATAATTTGAACGCGACGCATTTATAAATTCGCCGCGCAGAAAAATAATTCCAAATGAAGCATTCATTTCGCGATGGGGAGGGGGCTGCGTCGGCGGTTAAATAAACCAGTCATTACGCGGATTATGCGTAACAAAATATCGAAAAATTTCAATTCACCGCGTTCGCGGGAACACGGGTACGTAAAATGTTAAGCACTTCTGCGCACGTTTCGCGAAGGAAAAGTCGAATGGCGTCCAATTAGACCGCACAAAACGCGTTAAATTGGAAATGTCACGGCGAGAGCGGTGGCCGCCGGGACAGGGGCCGGACGGGGGTGGGGGGTGAAAGAAAAAAAAATGGGGAAAAAACGAGAAAAACGTGGCCGGGGTGTAGAAATCGGGCGAAAAGAATCCGGCAAATTTTCGGGCCGCGCCGGGCCGGGCCGTGCCGCGCCGCGGCAGAGAGACACGCGGGTCCATTCATCAAGCATTTTCGATGCGATATTAAGCTGATAGCAAATGTTTGCGTAGAGCGGCGCGTGCGCGCACGTGATTCCTGGCCCCGACGTAATTTATCCATAGTCCGCGGAATAATTTCTGCCGCGGCGGCTGAATTATGAAATTACCGGCCTCGGGGACTGCACGCAGCCCGCCAACAGCGTCTCCTGCATTTCACACGGCCGATCGCATTCCAATGTCCACAAGCTAGATGAAAAATGCAGCCGGCCAACCACGCAGGAAAAAAGTCGAAACTTTTTCGCCGCGGTCAATTGCGCAAATATTTCTGCCCGCGTCGCGGCCTTCATTTTTTCCGCTTCCTGTGCTTAAAAATTATATTTATTTACGCTTCTTCTTTCACCCTCGGACGCTGGACATTCTTTGACAGCGGCTCGCGTAATTATAGACAAAAATTGTGCAACGCTGCGTTTTCACTATTTTTCATTGTTCGATACTTCTAACAACGTTAACGAAATTTTTGGCATGTATTAGGGGGACCGGAAAGTAATGTCGTTTTTGCGCAAGTCAATATTTGTCTGATAACAACAGCTAATTTCGTACACCTATGTTGTTCAGTACATGGCTGCAGGTTCGGGAGATTAGTTAGTACTGTTTTGTACAAAAATATCGTGTTTTTATAGACTATGTTCGAAATGACCGATTCAAATCCAGCAAAGTTGCACATTCGGCATTGTATACTAATTTCGAAAGGGCAGCAATGTCGCAATAGCTACAAGAAACATTTATCATGTTTATCCGGAAGTATTGACTGTACGTAAGTGCCAACGATAGTGAATTTGAATCGGGCAATTTCGATCTTTTTGACGCACCTCGATCAGGAAGGCCTGTGGCACTCGATAATAACATTTTACCTCGACAGACGATTGTAGAACTCTCGGGGAAGCTTCGTTCATCATGGTCAACCGTAAGAGAGAATTTATATGTCACAAATTAAAAATAAAATGTCAATAAAAAATTACTCTACTTTAATTTTACGAAAAATACGACATTACTTTCCGGTCCCCCTAATATTTATCTGGCACAAAATATATTTTTTTTTGCAATTTTCATTACACGCTCGGATGTGGCCGAAATTATTTTGCATTCAGCTGGGCAGATTTTTATGGAAAGTTAGTTCGATGACGGGAGTATTGCTCGTGCTAAGAATTAAATAATTATATCCTCGGTGTTTTTTATTCTGAACGTTTTCTGCTGTATTCTGTACTTGCAAATCTGTTAAAAATAAAAGATAAGTGTTGCACATTTTTGGAACAGACAGTTTTACGGAAGCTCCAAGAGAGACCCAAAGAATTTCGTCGCTCTCAAGAAAAACTCGCGAAAAGCTGCTGTTAGAATTCGTCTCTCTGACGTCAGTTTGAAACAATTCGCCTGGAAAGATCGCGATCCTCCAAATTACGAAAATTCGTCTCTTGTCTGGCAACTTGAAAGAAAAATTTCTTGAAATCCGTCTTCATGACGTGCTTCGAGTTTGGATGGTACATCCTGTAAAACTCTGAAGGATCACTTGCGTCGAGATTTTTTAAAAATTCGTCACCTCGAAGCGTGACCCGAGACGCGAGGAATTTCGGCAAATTCGACACGTAGCGAACAGATTTTCGAAAAGTCTATGGATGTCTCGGTAGGATTCGAAAAGTGTGGTAAAATTCAAGCAGATCAAATTCGAAACGATAAAACCACTTAAAGAATTTACGCTGTCTCGATTGCAACGAACTGGAGCAAAATAAAAATTGATTTCCCCTTTTTAATTGGTTTAGTAGGTTCAAGATAATTTAAAAATAGTTTTAAATTCTTCTAATATTTTTACTATTTACTTTTTATTTCGTTTATTTATGAAGTCGCTAAGAGGAAAAAAAAAGATATCTCCTACCTTGCGATTAGTACAATTTGTATTTTGCACGGAAATCCGCAGACTGGTGATACGCGTTAACAATTGTTATCTGTGCGTATAGGTGAATCGGTTAATTGTTTGAGGGAGAGGGATAATGCTTGCAGAGCCAGTATCGTATAAACTGTAAGCTTTGATGAGCTTAGCGATTTAAGGAAATGAATCGGCGTGTACGTAGTTTGCCGGGATGAGCTGTTAATGGTGACCTTGCTCGAATTTCGCCCTCCATCGAAGTTCCGATACCTTTAAAACACTTAACGCCACCCACTCTATTTGCATCGACACGCTGCATGCGACGGGACGCACACAATTGCCTTTCAACTCGAAACACGGGCCGAAAGTGAAAGGGGTTGATCGTTGGATTGCTTCCGGTAGTGGAATCCGTGACCCCAGAGGGAACTTGTCTCGTAATACTTTTCGTATTTCCATAAACGATTTACATAGTCGCGAAGATAACGCTTCTGCCGCTTCGAATAAAACTTTCCAAGACTTTTCAACAAACTGAAAACTATATATATTCAAGATCCTATCGAGTCGTTTGCTTGGATTAAAAATTAACTCGGATTTTTGCATGCTTCAGCACCAGTTAAATTCGTTTGTAAATTGCCTGCAAACATTTACTATCCAATAACGAATTTGCCCAAGTTACCTACTGCGGACTTTGCTCTTTCTTGAAAGTAAATTAAATCCAACCCTCGCACCCTGTTCGGATTAATTTAGCTTTGATTCTTAATCAAATGTCTTGTTTCGAAACAGTTATGTTGTAAATTAAAAAAAAAAAAAAATGTACGTAAGTTACATTTTGTATGCTTATACAACATATATGGAAGATAATTTTTATTGGAATCAATGAAGTAAATTAAACTTGTTTAAGCTCTATGTGCTGTAACAACGAAGGCAACCGTTATAATAAATATTCTCCCGTGTTACGAGCACTAATACGGTAGTCAAAATATTATAACGATTTCAATATATTTGTTAACAAGTACCAGGCCGAATTGATGATACTTTAGCTGGCACATCATTACGCAATAACAACAACAATTACTCCAGTAATATTCGGTGATTATAAACTGTTCCAGGGAATTGATTAATTTTATTACAATAATTAGACATTTCAACAATCTATGAAATGTTTCCGATGTTACGGTTCCACTTGGTATCATTAAATCGTTGTATCGCGTACAGGGTGTTTCGAGAAAATCGAGTGCGAAGATTCATCGCACGCGTCCGATTATTACCTACCGATTCTACTTACTCGAAATATAGTTGAGGTTAAGCGATGTGTTGGTTGGGGCTCATCGAAAGATGGGTGACTACCGCATAGGTGTGAACCTATAGAGGAGATTATTGCAACCCTGAGGGGAACAATAATAAAGGATTGAATTAGAATAATTTTCCAAAGCCGTGTTTACCCCTACCTTCAGCAATGACCAAACGCACCCCGAAACGAAAGCAGGACGAAATCGGGACGAAACCGGTCGATCATATCGGATTAGAATGAGAGATCGGGAAGGTGTGAGACCGCAAGGGGGTTAATAATGGAGGAGGCGATCAGCAAACACGGGGGCTCGGTGGCCGAAAATCCTGGAATTCCGGCGGCTTCGGTATGCGGAAGGAGGAATCCCGGCGGGCAGAAGAAAAATGGAGCTCCGCCGGGTGAAAAAATTCGGGTCATCGAACGGGCTGCGCGTGCGACAGCTGAGAGAGGACACGCAGACGGGTCGCAGAGAGAGAGAGAGAGAGAGAGAGAGAGAACTTTACTTTCGATCTCGTCGAGCCGTGTAATTCGTCAAACACACGCGTGCCGCCCCCTTTCCGGCATCGTTGCGCGCCGTTGTCGTAGTCGCCGCCGCTTCAAAACTAACTGCTGTTTACCCCCGGCGAGTATAATGCTCCCGGTTGCTGAACCATGCACCACGTGGACAACAAAGCCGCACGTTCGCTCCGATTTATTCGTACACGCGCAAAAATATTCGACCGCGATCGCACGCCGCCCGCGTACGTCCAACAACCGCATACAAAAGACGTCGCTCGCCACTTTTATTTCGCGATCGATCACTGTAGATCTGTCCACTCGGACGAATCAACGTAATTCCGTTCCGTGTCTATGCAGCAATTTTATTTTCATTCGTCTAGTTCTGCGGTGAGTTTCTGGTAAATTAATCTTGTGTTCGAATTTTGTTACCATGTCCGAACATGGAGCTTTCCCTTGATCAGCATGATATGCATAACATTGTAATCGTACCGTAAACAATCCAATTAATCAACCCCTTGCACTACTATTTATTTTGTGATTATAATGACTAGAAATTCTTCAGAATTTCGTAGAAAAAGAAAGATAGTTTATATTTATTGTATGCCTATCTTTTCTCCAAAGCATATATATCAACCACAACAAAGTAGATTTTTATCTCGCTTGAAAGCAAATTAATAACATAGATATTTATTAAATTCTGTTCAGAATCTTCATCACGAGTCTGACTTGATATTGTAGGGCAAGGGGTTAACCGGATACTCTTAATTCAACGCAAGAACTGCGGAACAATAAATGCGATCGATGTATATTGTTTTGTAATAGTGACAGGACTCTCTGTATCCGTTCAGATTGCACGCAACTTTCAATGCTTCGACGAAGAAGTTGGTTAAAAAATTTCTGATGAAAACGTTTTTTGCAATTTCAGTAATTGTGAAAGGATAAATTCGGAAGCAGTAATTCTGACTGGTAGTTGTAACGTTGAATCAGAGCAAACCGAATGAACTGAGGCAGTTCAGAAACTAAGAAACTTTAAAAGAAGCCTGATGAAAGGAAACGAAGTATCCTGAAATTCCACGCGACTAACTCGCAAGATTCCGAGCAGATGATCCATAACCTCGAAGCTTATATGCTCTCCCATAAGGTACGTCACGTGGTCGGAATATTTCGCATGGCGACGCAGGCGATTTTTCGCGCGTAAAAGGCTCGCAAATAAATTTAAAATGGCCGGGGAACACCGTTCGGTCGAGCCAGGTGTCCCCATTTTCAGGGTCCAGACCGCGGACACACGGGGTTGGAATGAGTTACGCACCGGTGACACGTTTATTTACCCGCCGTGAATCGCGTGGGCGGGTTAAGATGAATGGTCGCACTCGGATGCGCTTGTCCGCGATGCACTTGTGCAATAAGCGGGCTCGATTACGTAAAGATCGCTCCAACGACCTGTTTCTACGTCCGGTTCGCGTGTCGTCGAACGTGTTCGATTTCGATTATCCGGTTTTTGCAATTGTGTCGGTTTTATGTCTGTTTTCGAAACCTGCAGCTGCTCGAATTCGTCAGATTGTGATTTGTATAGATATCCCCTTGTCCTACAATGTCGAGTCAGACTCGTGATGAAGATTCTGAGCAAAGTCTAATAAATATGTATGTTATTAATTTCCTTTAAACCGAAATAAAATTCAATTTGGTTGTAGTTGATATATGTGCCCATAATTATGAAAGTGGTCTAAGTCAAAATTAAAAAAAAAAATGAATTTATCACTTATTTCACACATGATTTTAAACTAAATTTATTCAATGTAATTTTTTTTTTTATGACAGACCACTTTCATAATTATGGGCACATATATCCTTTGGAGAAAACATACACATACAATAAATATAAACTATCTTGTTTTTCTATGAAATTCTGAACGATGAAGAATTTCTAATCGTTATAATCACAAAATAAATAGTAGCGCAAGGGGATATACTTCTCCGTAATGTTTACAAAAATATAGTATAGATACATTTTTCTATAACATTCGATAAAAGTCATATTAGGAGAATGGTTGTACAGATAAATTGTGTGTCCACGTGTCCGACTCTCGACAGGGATGAAAGTGTGTCTTTTTATGTCAAATTGATTAGACTGACGATTCGAGGTATTTATCGTATACAGTGTGTAAAGTATGAAATAGTAGAAACTCTGGTTGAACGTACGAGCAGTGGTGTCATAAAAAATGCAAATAATATTTGTCTAGTTTAGGCAAAGAAATTGGTTCTCGAAAATCAGAAATGTTTAAGCTCGTTTGAAAATGTTTGAAAACGTTCGGACGAATTCAGACAAAATGACATCAACGTGTAAATACACAAAGTTGTTCGAAATACTCCGGGACTGTGGACTCCATAATTAATCAAGTTGATTAATACCATGGCAGTATCCGACTGTTGCAAATGAAATTTTGCACAAATTTTTATCTCACCGTGGTTTCTTTTTTTTTTTCTTTATGTACGCATACGATTTGCATGTTAGTGGAACGTTTTACGCGTCTCTAATTAGGAGAGAGTCTCTCTTGATAACGGAACCAACCCGACGTAAATACGTCTTGATGTTCCTTTCGGTATACCAGCGGTCATCCATCAAGACAAACTTCGGCAAACGTCCCAGCAACAAACATGTTTGTCTCAATCCTTCCCGCTGCACGCTTCCAGGAGCACTTCCTGCGGAATCGTTCAGACGTCTCGCTGGCCTTATCAATCGATCTACGACTATTTATCAGAGCAGATACCAGCTGCATGCGTCTGGAACCGTCAGCCGGCTGTCAGGGAAAGATCGAGAGACAGAGATAGAGACGGCGAGAGAGAAAGCGACGCGGAATGAGACGGAGAGAAGCGACAGAGAGAGAGAGAGAGAGAGAAAGAGAGAGAGAGAGACGCAATAGTTGTTTTCGAACTGGCTAACATAGCTGGACCAGTCACGAGCATAATGAGTCTATTCCAGCAGGATGGTGCAGAGGGTTGCTGGGTGCCGTTGCTGACTCTCGTTTCCTCGAAAATCGTCCGCTGAACGCACGGACCGTGATGTTGCGCGATATACGACGTCCCCGACAAAACGTGACCGCTCCGGCACTGTCAAAATTATTGTGATGCACCGTATCAAATCAAAACCAAGACGCAAAGGAGGTACATCCGACGACTGGTACGACAGGTTTATTAAATTCGCCGGTATTCTCGAACGTGTTCTTCCGATTATATTGCACCGGTGGACATAACAGCAGAACCGTACAATTCGATAAATTATTTTATTCTTGCTATTATCAGGCGAAATTAACCTTCGAACTCTTGCGAGTTCTAGGCCTATGCCGGAGTCCTTTCTGACCCGCACCGTTATTTCGCTTTCTTTCGATATAAGACGATGGCTCGGGACCGGCTTTCGTCGTATTTCGGATAAAGAAGAAGAAGAGGGGATAGCGATTTTCTTATTTCGAAATAAAAACCGTCGTCTTATGTCGGAATAAAATTGTACATACAGTGTTTACTCGATTTATGACCAAAACAAGGGTCTTGCCAGGGACATATATCGACCAGGTGACAACTAAATAGTACTAGGACTTTTATCAACTAGGCATTTGGGACATATATAGAATAAACACTGTGTCGACGGTCGCTAGAACTTATCGCGTCAAGAATGACTCCGGCCTAGCATTAATACGTTTAAAAGGTTGAAAACAGTATGACAATATTTCCAAATTCTTCCAATGTTTTCACTGTATTTAATTGCACCTAATTCGCTTCTATCATAAATTCACGAAATTTACGTCAGCTTTACCAGTTCTTTTCCATCGAATTTGTAGAACGAAACAACAGATTGTCACGGGCGAAACGGTTGCATTGCAGTGGCAATGGGTCGCGCAAACGTAATAAATAACAAGTAATTCATTCGCGGGGTACGATTTAGGTGACCAGATGCATTTGGCAACTTTCCTCCAATTATTTACGACACGAGGCGCTGTAGTTGATTACGGTGCGGCCCCGCAAAAAGATCTTGTGTACCTCGGAATCAGCCGTGGCCGGGAGTCTCGAAACTTGTTTTTCAATCGGCAACGCGTGATTACTACGGCAAAAAAGGTTGCATAACAGTGCGAGCAGCGGCGGCTGTGGCCGTTGCTCGACAACAATCGCGCACCCCCTCCGTGGAAATTCGATCCGACTAGAATTTTCGACGCGTCGCTAATTAATCTCGTTTCATCGACGATACCCGTCACCCTCCGCCCACGCGCCCGCACCCATCGTTCGAGCACGCAACCCCTATATCCGTGTATCCAGCGGCGTTTTACATTTTTGGAAAGTGCGCCGCGAGAGTTCGTGCGTTCCCGCTAATAATTACACGTGCGATCTATTTAAAGTGTGCGCGTTCCGATATGTATGTGTGTCCCCGTACACGATCGTCGCGTGCGCGCGCTCGCTCTCGCGCTTATGCGCTGCTCGAACAGTTTATGCGCGCGAGAGCCGCGTCACATCGACAAGGAAATTGAACAATTCCTGTTACCGCAAGGCACACAGCGCATTATTTATCCCGGATAATAATGAATTGGTTCGTCAACGAGAATACCTGCTTGCCGGCACCCGCTCCACGTTCTCATTTACGTTTCATCTAACCGTCCCTTTCCAACCCTTTCGCTCATCGCGCCACCCTTTCCCTATCCAACAACCCTCTCTACATCCCCCACCCACCCCTTCCCCGCAAACTGTCCGTTCGTTTCGCTCCGCTGCTGTTCGCTCTCTTTCTCTGGCCTATGTCAGCGGTACCGTGTCTCTGCGATTGTTAGTGTTTACCGCGTACATATTACCGTGATGACGTTGCGGCGTTATGGCGTCCGACTATTAGCGCGACCGGCGTAAAAATCCGCGAAACGAGCCTCGACTGTGTTTGCGTCTGGACCGTGGTCGGACCACGCCGATTTCCAGCGAATTATAATATTGTTCGGGGCCCGTGATGGAATCCTGATGATCCGCAGAATGGACTGGACGCATCATTCGATCGTTATTCTGCCACCGGTTCCCGACCTCTTTTTACTGACACAGTCTTATGGCCCTAGGTTTGCGGACTCGCTTTGTCCCACGTGGGTGTGAGCCATTGATTTTTTAGATTTGAAAGATTTAACACTTTGATCGCCAAACGAGAAAGCTCAAAAATTCCATGAAATCGAAGTAAGTTATTTGATAAAATAGAAATTGAAAAAAATGAAATGTATGTTCTCCAACATTCTTGCATTTTACAGATCCTAATCAAATTTGGTATAGAGAATATATTAAGGTAAAAATTCATTTTAAAGCCTGAACAAATAATTCCGTCACCCATGTATGGGTGACATGGCAGTCAACGTGTTAAAGGATTTCAAGAATTTTATGCATTTATGATGCAATTTAAAACAGTGCGAATATTTGAAAAAAAGCTTTGAGAGTATTAATATATTATTTTAACCGCGTTCAGATTATTAGTGAAAGATATAAAGTTATATTTAGCTCCTGTGTCCTGCAATCGGTGCACAAACGTTTTATTTTGCATAAACATCCGGAGTCGAACCATCACCGTCCAGATATTTATTTTTAAAGACTAGATGCTACTCTAGAAGAATTATTCACTGCAGTCTTTCGTGAAATTAAGAAGAAGTAGAATCTTACCGTGGACATGGCTTCGGTTAACGAAAAATAACCTGAACATGTAACACACTCCGTAGAATCTAGCATTTTATTATTTTATCTAAAATTCTACGAGCTATAAATGCATAAAATTTTCGAATTTATAATAAATGCATAAATTCGACAATTTAGTAGCCAATCTAGCGTTGCCGCGATAAATTCACTGATCCTTCTAATTTAAATAATAGATTCGGAAAGCAGCCAAGAATTATCTTTCGGGTTGACTTGTAGTCGAATAAAATTGTTATTTTTATTTTAAAATTTATTAAGAAACGTTTAGCTAAGAATCGCAGGCATATGTACACGAACAAACATACGATGTATGTATGGAAAGTTAAATGAACTTTGTTCAATGCAGGCATATGTACATAAATGAACATACGACGTATGTATGGAAAGTTAAATAAACTTTGTTCAATGTTCGTGCCAGCCAGCCTATCACTGACCCTAATACGATGTCATATGTACAGGAAATGATTTCGAAAGCGAGATTCTACGGTGAGTTTAACTTATCATTTTACTGGAGCGAACAAACTCGAAAGAGAACAATTATCAAACAATTTCGGAAGAAATATAGTAAAACGGAGGAAATAATTCACCACTTCGGATTAGCATTTTCCATCGCTATTCCAAGCGCCGATTGCCAAAATCTGACACGAACCCTGCTCTAATAGTAGCTCCCCTGTCCAGGCAAGTAGCTCCCGTGGCCGCAGCCGTCGACCCAGAATTTTAATCCCCGGTAACGCCGTTCGTATTTCCGTCCCGTGTATTCAATTACAAAATAACGAAACTAGCATCCACGACGCCCCGGCGAAGAACACTCAGAAAAGTGATGCGTCCGTGGCGGAACTTTCTATTAGGTTATCAAGCAAAGAGACGAATAAAGAGAGAGAAAAAGAGAAAGAAGGGGGAGAAGAGAGGGGTTGATAGCGAGTATAGGTGAAAGAGATAGAGGGGATGGTAGTCCAGGACAAGCAAGAACAACGGCCTCTGCGAGAAACAAAAACGGGACCAATAAACGTCAGAAATGGAACGTCAAAGAGAGGAACGCGCGGCTCTGCGATAGAGGACTCGAAGAGGGGTGGCAAAAGGGGATGAAGAGGAGCAGAGGGGGTGGCAGAGCTGCCGTGGCGAGAGGCCACGTCGCTCGAATTCGATGCATAAGAACGAGACGGGGAAGAGAAGATTATAATATAAATGAAGACACCTTACCTTCGTTTCTACCTGCCCCGTCAGCCGGTTCAACGAGGTAGGTGGTGCGATCGAGAACACCGTCGGGGGATGCTCGGACGGGGATGAAAACCAGGGGTGGTAGCCTAGCGATCGAGGGGAGAGAAACGGAGGGTTGGGAAGAGGAGAAGAAGCTTGCGATCAGCCAGTGATCGCGAACACGAAGAGAACGGAGGAGGATGAAACGGCGAACCGGAAGATCTAAAAGTGAGAATGTTTTTGGTGGTCGGTTTTCATGATCTTTGCGGTAGCCATTCGAATATCCTTATACTTCTTCGAGACCAACGTTGATCCTCTTGTCGAACCTAACGCAAGTAAATCGCAACAAAAATGTAGCCTCGAGAGCCGAAGAAGGGCGCAAGTTTCGGAAACGAATGTAAAGGGGACGCGTTAGGGGTTGATGTTGGAGTGGAAATGAAAAATAATTTGATGCCGACGTTTCTCCCTGTTCTACTTTTTGATGCAACGCCTACAACAGTAGTAGTCGAGCGTGAACCCGAACGCGCCGATAAGGCCCGGCGCAGCCATAATCGAGGAAGAAAGGGCGAAGCAAGTGGCGATAGAACGGCGAGGGAAAGAATGGCAGGCGGCAAGAGCATAAAGGGCAGGGACAGAAAGGGGCATCTGCGAAACAAGCGCAGGTGGGGATGGTAACACTGATGAAGACACGGAACGAGAAAATAGAGAGGAGAACGAAGAGAGAAGAGGTAGATAAACGGAATCGGAAGATGGACGAAGCTGGTGTACAACGAAGGAGAGAATTAGAAGGAAAGATGGAAGAACGATGAGAGAGAGAGAGAGAGGAAGGGAGGGAGAGAGAGAGGATTGGAAGGGGTTGCGGGAGGGTGAGTATTCCGACTCCGACGACTATACCGCTTCGAACAGGGAGAAACGACGACGTGAAGCAAGAGGGTAGAGAAAGAGAGAGAGAGGGATGTAGAGGAAGAAGAGGTATGGGGGGAAGAGGAGGGTGGAGGACGGTGTACTGATGAATATGACAGATTATAATTTTACGCTGCGGGTGGTGCGAGGAGGCTGCCGGAGGTGGTGCGCCGGTCTACGGGCTGGCAAAGGTGTGCTGCTAGCCGGCGGAGGTGACTTTGGAGGTGGAAGTCGCCGGGATGGAGGTGAAACGCTGCTGGAGAGAAGGAGGGAGACGGCAAGTTGCTGTCAAAGCAAAAAGGACGGCCCGGTGGTGGGGGACAGAGGCAGGGTTAAGTCGCGCTCGTGACTCCTGACGTTTCGACGCTCGGAAATCCCTCGTTGCCTTTTTGCGCGCCACGCCATGCGATGCCGCACCGCGCCATGCCATGCCACGCCATGCCACGCCGCTTCCGAGTCACCGAACCCGATGGACGTATCATTTTTTGCCCCTTCCGGGAATTACGATCGGGACTAAAATAATCCAGTCCCGGATCGATTTGATTAACCCTTCGCGGTCCTTCCTCGTCCTCCCTCGTCTGCCGCGCCGAATTAATTAGACGGAAATACTTTCGCCGTTTCGTCGCGACGCGACACTGAAATATTATTCTCGTGGACAAGGCGGGGAACGGCTTCCGCGGAGTCTGCGATCTCGCCGCTGCTATTCTCGAGGAAGTTCCGTTCGAATAGAATTGTCGGGACGCGTCGAGATTGACGGACGTCCATGACGCTTTCTACCGTCTTGACCCCTTGTCTTACCATTTAACCCTTTGAGGACGAATCGATCGACGCACCGATGACTGGACCGCGGATTGCATTTCCGGGAAAAATCGGTAGGCTGAATTATGAAACATTGGAAAGATTGAAAGTATTCGAGAAATATAAGCACAGTGAATTCTCGTTATACACTACCGGCCATAAGTGTTTACCCACCCACATATTTTTTAACATTGTAGTCCACGGTTCTACGGTTCAGCTTCAATAACTTTGCTATTTCTCTGTTACTTTTTCCGATGCTATGATGGGACACTATTAGAGCGCGCGTTTCAATCGATAATTCTTTTCTCCCTGTCATTATTTGAAATTTTCGCAAAATTCTTTAGGCACGTGAAAATCAACTGTTTACTGTATGAAAGCTTAATGCAGTATGAAATGCAGTATGAAATTTGAGAAGACTAAGATACCTGTATTACCTGCGTTCATATTCTCTACTGACCGTTATAAAAATTTCAGAAAAATGGGTTTCTTGGCCTGAACTCCAAAATTGTCGTTTTTTCATAAAAAGCTGTAAACTCATTTACAGTAACTGATTGTGTATGTACAGAATATTTTGGATGTTTTTTATTAACCTTATAATTAGGATTTAAAGCTACGGACATTTTCATAACAATAAAATACCTATTATTTGAATAGTAACGAAATTTGAAGGTGGGTAAACACTTATGGCCGGTAGTGTATGTCAACAAGACGGATCTTACAAGCGTCGTGTATCGTGCAGGAGCTTCATGACCCCCACGGGGTACAAGCGGAAAGGGGGTGATTCTAGATGAAAGAATAAGTCGAAAATCTAGAATAAACATTTTTCGTTTGAGGCTTTGTTTTCGAGAAAATCGACTTTGAAGATCTGTCAGGTTTGCGTGCTTTAGTATATGCAGGAAGTAGATTTGGCTGGTCATGATCAGACGCGTCAGACAATTCCTATCGAATAGCATGCTGCATTTCAAACTGATTTTCTCGATAACGAAAATTCGGATGAAAAAATTGTATTCTATATTTTCGACTTATTCTTTCATGTAGAATCATCCCCTTCTCGTTTGTACCACCGGTTACCAAACACCCTGTATATAGAGAAACCACTGTACTCCTTTCTCTTGCAATTGACGCAGACAATTTTTAACACGTTGACCGCCATGTCACCCATACGTAGGTGACGGAATTATTTGTCCAGGTTTTAAAATGAATTTTTACGTTAATATATTCATTGTACCAAATTTGATTGGGATCTGTGAAATGCAAGAAAGTTGGAAGACTACTCAATATCACACATATAATTATTTTCAATTTTTATTTCATCAACACTAAACCTACCGCTTTTCTATTTCACAATTATTGAAATTATAAAAACGTTTTCGAAGCACATACTGTAATAAAAATAGTACAAAATTTAACTAAAGTCAATCTTCTCGTTTCTATAAGACGTTTCACTTTCATATGTTTTGTGCTTGGTAGGTTTAGTGTTAAATAACTTATTTTGATTTCATGGAATTTTTTAGGGTTCTGGTTTGGCACCCAAAGTGTTGATTTGCAGAAAAATCCTTCGTCGGCATCAAACAACGAACCGCAGACAACGGATAAAAATCCCCGAATAACAGGCTAACGAACAAGACAACTAACAGACGATCATGCAAATGAATTCTGTTCGAACGATCGCTGTCCAGTTCACCGATCCGATGGTCCGTCGATCGCATGTTCCAACTACCGCAATCACGGCGCCGCGTAACAGTTGAATTATGAATTACGTTTACACCCTCGGATCCTCAGGATTCGGAGCGTAAGAAGGGGGTCGTTTTACGACTAGGCCGTTCGCAGAAAGAGTCAGCCTGGCCGACTGTTATTATCGTCGGTAATTCCATTCTAGAGCTGGGGAGTACCGCGAGCATCGCTAGGATATTAGGATCGTAAATATTTAAGTTTAATTGCACGGCACCGGCGTCGGTGACTTCTCGAACGGCTATCATCGGTGTTCATGGCTTCTCTTTCTCTCGTTCCGTCACTGTCTCTCTACGAGGCTGTCTCCCTCGACCGGTCGCCAGCTAACAAGGAGTAAGGGGGCAGACGACGACGCTTAAAGGAGAGTACGGAGGTCGCGGTCGCAACTTCCGGTTGTTGGGATACGTGTGCACGGGGCTGAAGGCTCGTAGGAACGCCGTGGGAACCGACTTCCTCACCAGGTACGCTTTTTTCCGAGCCGGTGAAAGTAAAACGGGCCAAGTCCCCGTCGATCCCGTACTTTCGTACGTGCACGCAACTCTTCCGCTCGTTTTTCTCTTTCTTCTTCTTCTTCTTCTTATTCCTCCTTCTTTCTTTCTTATCATCTTTTTCTTTTTCAATACTCTCTCGCGGGCCGGCAGACACATACGTGCATACGGTCCTCGGCGGTCCGGAAATCGATACACCGTTACCCGTCGGTCTTAATGAAGGTATATCGTAATTAACGAGCGCACAAATGCTCGTCGCGACGCGATTCGTCGGGACTGTTTGTCCATCCTCTGTTTCGATCCGCTCCGTTGTAACCCTGTTACGGACGAGTCGACGGGAACCACGAGGAAACCGTTTCCATGAACCTCGGAGATGATCCACTTTTGTCTGGAAAGATAAGACGCGTGTACGGCAACGAACCGTTTCGATAATGACCGTAATTGCTGATACCAGGCGAAAATGTAAACGAAAATCGGTGACGGTTTACGTAATCCTTCCGGGACTTCTCGTAAAGTCATTATCGGAAGGGGAAAGTAAACGCGAGATAAAACGGTGTTGCATAATTTTTTTTTTATCGCGACGGATCCGGATCGAAATCGTTGTACAATTGTTCGGCCGACGTGTAAACACGTTTTGCATTATTTTTCATCGTGCCAGATAATTCTATTTATATTTCGTGTGCGGTTTCGTTCGTGAAAATACAAAGTGGATGATGGTGTTTGACGATATGTTAAAAAATCATATGAATCGAAGGAGGCTTCGTTTTTGCGAATACTCGGCAAAATATTTTTGAAAGATTCTTTTAGAAGACGTCTGTACCATCTGTACCAACGCCACATTCAACAAAACAATTATGTGAGTCGCCATACGTTACCAATGATAATTTAAAAAATCCCATCGATATTTAATATTCAGAAGTAGATGTTCTAAAGAAGTTTAATAAATTCATTGCAACTCGAATATGAATTTATAAAGGAATCAGTCGATGGGTTCGTCGGGAAAAGAATGGAGGGAATAATTCGCGTGAAATAAGACTGAATGAAGAGTCCCGAAAGCTCTAATGGCGTCGCGAATGAATGCACTTTACTTAAAGGACACCCGGCTTTCTCCGTCGGCCGTTATTTTCCAAGATCGACGTCGTCGTCGTCGTCGTCGTTGTCGCGACGTTTCCTGCGATCGGTTCGATCGTCGAACGACACGCGAAAGTAAAGCGAAACGCGTTTCAAAAGCAGGAGAAAATAAAGCCGGCGAGAGCATCGTGCCGAGACGTTGGCGGGCAACGTTGACGTAGGATCTACGGATGATTAATGATCGCAATAGAACGGGGCAGTTCAACCTGCACGGGGGCCCCGAGAGTCATTGTCATCCGATTCTTCGGAACGATAAGTCGACTCGCGTCTCACGGACACCGTAAGAAAGTCGCATTTTTGCACGGCGAAGAAAAGGAAAAAAGGAACGTTGATCGTGAAGCGTCAAACCACCCTTCCGGAGAAATTCTACCATTTCCAAAACTGTTCTGAAATAAGAATAAATGAAAAAATTCAATGTAGATCCTAGACTCTATACAAAATACAGGCAATTAACCTGCGTGTCATTTAAAACGGGAGAAAGATTCAAATAATTGAGTAATAACGATATTTTCAACAAGTTAGAAATATTCGAGGAAGTATTAAATCTGGTTCCCTACTCCTTTATTTTGCATTAACATCCGCAGTGAATCTGAATTAAATAAAAAATAACCCTTTATTCTTGATATTCTTCTACACAGAATATACATTACTAGACATCGGATGTTTATGCAATTTCCAATTTTTATAGAAACATTTTAAGAAAGTGGAATGAAATAAAATTTTATTTTTAATGGGGACAGCCTTTGTAGCTCCAAAGCAAATAAAAATCGTGTTAAATTTATATTATAGCATTTTTTTAACATTTCCATAAGCCATAAATGCATAAAGATCCGATGTCTATACATTACGTTTAATCGACAGTAGTGAAATTTTTCAGAATTTCAAATTCAACGAAACGAACGTGATTTTCTGAAAGTATTCTCCCTAAAGTAATTATAGAACCATATAGAAAAATTACTTTTTCAACTGCTCAAATAGTACACACGTATGTTCGCCTTTTTAATTCCTGCTTTTGTTCTAATTAGTCGTCCAGAAATATTTCCTAGAAATTCGATCGATCGTGAGTTTTTCCGAAAAATTTGAACAATTTTGAGAACCTCCGGAAACGATATGTGTGCTTGAAAATAGAAGCGGAACGAGCACGCACTTTTCTAAATTGAGGGACACAATTTCCCGCGCGGGCACGACTTATTTCTCTTCCGACGAGCTTTATTATCCGAATGAAATTGTTTCGTTCATTACAGCGGAATTCTACCGAAATTGCGGGATAATTAATACTAATTCGGTGCTGACACATGAAAATATTCGCTTAATTGCACAAAGGGTTTCGGCTACCTTCGCGAAATGAGTTTTCCAGTTTCATAAAAAGTACGGCAGGCTAGTGTACGCTAAATGAATTTTTATTTGTGGAGATATTCCTTTTATTCCCGACCGCAATATTTAAATAATACAGTTCCCATGGAAACTTCCGGTACCGAGATACTTGCTGCCTTACGCTCCGATTTCCTGTCCATCCGGTTTCCATGCATTCCTCTGTGTTCAAACCGACAATACGTCCTCTGGAATTAAAAACCTGAAGTTGTGTCTTTTGCAACGAGTAGTTTCTCCGCAGCCAAAAATTTGTCAAAAATTATTTACCAACCCTGTTGCTAATTCCTGCTTCTCGGAGGTTTCTCGATTAAAACGTGCAGTACCTCTGCATTACAATTAATTTATTTTTTATAGTGTACCTACGATCGTAGCAATTCATTTAGAAACGGGACAGTGTTTATAAAGAACAATAGCTGGGACAGTATCTAGAATTGTTGATCTAACTGCAACGCGTGCCCATTGCGGCGACAATTTGCAGATTGGTCAACGAACTCGGGATACGTTTCGCAACTCACAATCAGTATGAAGAGGAAGGTACACCGAGCGGTAAGGTCAACTGAAAGTATCGGATGCGTTGCCAAATTGGTCGCGGGATCGATCGATCGTGCACGTCGAAAAGAATTTTCCCTTTAGAAATAACCGTATCGGACTTATATATACTGAAAAATAATTCTCTGCGTCCGCTGTTTACGTTTCGACGGAGATGATAAAAACGGAACGCAAAATGATCACTCGACATAGAAGCGACTGCAAAATCGGAGCGAGCACTCGATTTTTTGCGCGTTAACCCTTTGCACTCGAAGCTATTTTAACTCCAAAACAAAACATTTCTTATGACCAAGAATATTTGCCTTGTACATATTTTTTTTTACGTCATACATATAAAAAAGGCGCAATTTACTCGTATAATTCTGAAGTGTTTAGTAATTTACTACATACAAACAAATTTTTTAACGTAATAAATATTTTGAATAACGATACAGCAATTTTTAGTGGCGCCGTACAGTCGCCATTCGAGTGCTAAGGTTTAAAGGCATTCCGCGAATAAATACGCGAGCATGCCCGGCGAGAAAGCCGACTAATTAATGTAAATCGGCCTTGTCGACGAGCGAAATCGATAGAACTCGAAAGACACGCGTAAATCCTTCAACCCCCGTCGCCCTTTCCCCGGGCTTTCTCGCGTTTCTGTTTCCGCGGTGGTGTGTTTTCCGGGGCTGCCGATTATCGCTCTCCCGACTCATAATTCCCGATCGAATGTATATATTTTCCTTTTCATCGAATCCCCCCCCCCTCGTCCCTTTCGCAGAACCCCGCCGAAATCGCGCAGGGGTTGCGCTCCTACCCCTCGGAATTACGACGGAGACCGGTTAAAATGGAATCAAACGTCAACGCGCGGAATTTCGCGTGTTTATCGATTCGCGGTAATGCGGAGATTGACACGCGAAATGTCCCGTTCGCGAACCTGGATAAAGGCGCAATATCCTGTTGACGGCGAGGGGTAAGATCGTTTCCGTGTTTCGACTAAGACAAAGGATTACTGCGCGCGTTTCCTGTTAAGTATCATCGACGAATTTCTCCACCGTTTTATCAATACTATATGTTATCTTTGAAATCCGACTCGAAGAGCCGGTTTGATTTTGGTTTTTGGCGGGAACCACGGAAATTGTAAATAATATCTTGGATCGAAATGTTGTATCGTGCACAGATACTAGTACAATCAGTGGTAAAATTTTTTCGCTTGGAATGATTTATTAACCCCTTGTGCTATAACATCGAGTCAGGCTCGTGATGAAGATTTTTAACAGGTTCTGCTGAATATGTATGTTATTAATTTTCTATATACCGAGATAAAATTTCATTTTCTTGTCGATATGCACATAGTCATTGAAAAATACATAGATATAGAATAAATATAAAGTACTTTCTTCTTCTAGATAATTATAAACGACAAAGAAGTTCCAATCACTGTAACCGTAACATAACGTGTAGTGCAAGGGGTTAATGAAACTTCTAGCCGTCGTATTGGTGATTCTTTTCCGATTAAAATGATACCCAAGACGACACCCTTTGACTCGTATTCGCTTGTTTAATTCACGATCTAGATTATTCGAACTGATCAGTGAAACCGAATTTTCACGTAATATTGAGACATTGCTGTACCATTTATGATAACTTTGATCAATGTAAGGATATAATCACGTTTACCTTGAATTGTAAAATATTCCATTTAAGCCCGTTAAATGCGAATGTAGATTGAGTTATGTCAAGAAAGATTATCAAAGTTTCCGTTTTTACCCTACAGTATCGTTTAGTCGACGAAATAGATTTTTTCGTCGAAAATAGCATGAGAGTGCGTAATATGTGTTTGCACAAAAAGAAATGTTCCTTCAATTTGCGAGTTTGCGCTGCCAAAAATGCGCTATTAGTTCCTCGCAAACGGGAAATGTGAAATGGTCGGTACAATTTTCTTGAATATCACCGCGGACGGAGAGCGGTTTAAAATTAAGGATAAGAACCGTAATTTAGGATATATTTAAAACCGGATAATTAATTCGCTGTTACCTGCTTCCGCGGTAAAGTTAATTGTTTTAAAGTGTATGGAGGTTGACAATGAACATGAGTAAATTTCAGCCATTTTCCTTGCTCGCATTAAAATATGGAAATTTTGAGTTAATCTCATAACTAACTTCGTAAGACTTCATCTAAGTTTCGGAATATTATTTAGCGAAGAGCCCTGAACAAAATGTAACGATTGAAAATCAGAAGGGTCCTGATATCCACAATTATTTCACGGAAGGTTCATTTTGTACAATTACACGATTGCTTCGGCAGATAATTTCAAGTTCAAAGACCGATAGTTCCCGAGGTATTCGACATTTTAATAAGCGGATCAATAATTCGAGAGGGACGAATGTTCCCACTATAAATTGTTCGTAACGAGCACTCCAAATTTTTCACAGAGTACGCCTCGATTCTTAGCTCTGCAGATATAAAACCGGATAATGGCGAAACTGTGAGTTACTTAACCACTGTTTTATAAACATTATTTTCTCACCAGTTCCTGAAGTACACAGCTCCTTCATTCTCCATAATTAACTCTTCGTATCGCAGCCAAGCCCAGTTTTCGAATCATGACGCTGTTTCTGCGAAAGAAAATTATTCATCAGCTAATGCGATTTTTCAATTATTTCGATGAAAGCCATAGCGAATAAAATCGAATAATTTTAGAGAATGAATAAAACAGATATTGGGAATGGATGTCTAACAATACCAATTCTGAAAAATATTCAGCTTGCACATAAAGTCTTTATTGTGCCATAAAATCGAGCTTGTACTTAATACTTTCACCGTGTTACCATAAATTTTACATCACCTTCCAATCGGATATTACGCCCCACCCCGCACCCACCCCCTCCCCCACGAGTACATTTATTTTACGAATTTTATGGAGTCAATTGATTTATCGCCAAGATTAAACCAACCGAAGGAGCACGACCAAGAACAAGAACATAATATATTTATCAACACTCTATAAACAAACCCGGCTACTTTTCCCTAACCCCGACCTAACAATACCGACGTTAAATTTGAGTAAAAAAATTATGATATTTTTGCACCATGGTCGTCGGTTACCAACGATGATCTACGACGATCTGCAATTCACACTGCCGTCGCAATAGAAAACTAGATTTAAAAAAAAAAAAACACCTATCCAGGTTCGCAGATTTCCGACACACCAAATTAATCGTTAGGCAAAGTGTCGATATCAATATCCGGTATCATGAATCGTCAGCTATCTTTCGATCGCCGCAGCGTTGGTACCCACAGGAATTGAATCCAGCGGCGCGTCCATTCACGCCGCTGGATCCTTTTACAGGATCAATGGAGATCGCGAGCAGCTAGGTCGCGCACGGGTACACGCTCGATCCAGCTCAAATTAGGAGGGACAGTAATTAAACTGGCATAACGGAGCACCTAACAGGCACAGTGTGGCTCAAACGAAAGAAAGTACAAGCGGATTCGCTGAGCAGTGGACCCAAAAGCAGTGCCGGCTACGCTTAAGTGTCGGCGAGAAGCTCGATATCCTCCATAGGGAAGTTGACGACTATCGCAACGGTGTTCCCAGTTCACAAATACACGCGCACAACTGTCTCCGGCGCAATAGTCGTTAAATTCTACGGTCTGCGAGTCTTTAAAAAATAAAAATTTTCTACCCCAATTGCAAGAACAAGCTCGAAATAATATATTCTTAAATTCTTTGAATTTTTCTTTTCTTCTTCGAACTGTCCATTTTTGTAACGACCAAAAATGGAAAAAATATATCGATGACTACACTGCTACAAATAATAACAATTCTCCACATCTCTGGAGAGACTTAGAAATGTCTTTCTAAAATGCTTTTAGCAGGTCGTTAGTGATATAAGGGTAAAGGCACCAGTATTAATTTTATAGAAAAACAAAAAATAAGGTTTGAAATGTTCTTATTGTTCTGAAATTTAAACAACAGACGGCATGGCAACCGAGGTTCACTTTCATCAAAAGTGTACCTTATAAATGCGTTTATAAAAATCTTATTTTTCATGTTTTCCTATAAAATGGTCAAGTACTGATGCGTTTACCTTACTGGCAGATTTCAATTCTTCTTATGTTTCTACTGTTTTTCAACCCTCTTCTGTCCCACAACTTTCGTCCGAAAGGTTTCGTCGAGTCGCCGGTAATTGTCGAGCGATGGAATATTGTTCGGAAAACGGTCCTGGGTCCTTCCGGGCTTCCCACGTACGCGTGAGGCCCGGCGCGTATCCGCGGTGTCGGTCGAATCTGTTCTGATAGCTATAGTCGGCTGGCCTAGTGCAGTGGATGGTGTACGTGGAAAAACGTTCGCTGACGAGCGACGGGCGTGCACACAGACACATAGAGGATCGCCGGTCGTCGCGTACACACCCACACAGCCGCGCCATTAACGCTGCGATCGAGTCGTAAAGCACTCCACACAGCCACAGAGAGGGTCCACACGGGTACACGGGAACGGGAACGGGTACGGGGCAGCTTGGCGCGCGGGTCTCTACGTGGGAATGTCTGTAGGTGTGTACGTGTCTGTGTATACACGGAGAGGGAACTAAATTTCCACGTTGCACGATGGAGCATTGCCCCCCGCGTCACATACACTCGCGCGCGCCCGGTTAGAGAAGGAAACGCGGAGTCCGCGCGGCACTGCGCGGCGAGACGCTAAGGGGGTGTGCACGAGGGCGCGCGCGTACATAGAGAGAGAGAGAGAGAGAGAGAGAGGAGTGAGCCGCGCACGGGTGTGTCCGTGGAGAGAACATGTACCCGGCTTCGGCTATGTAGTACGTGCACACATATATAGCAGCCGCGTTAACACGTACGACAACCCGCTACCCCCTGCTACCCTGCAGCCCCAGCAGAGGGGAGTGCTGTCAGTATCCCCACCAGGGGTAGAATCTACTTGTGCCACCCCTTTGGCCCACCCTTCTCCTGGCTGGCTCTCCCTGTCTCGCTCGTTTTATCGTCCCCTCTCCGTCCGACGGTTATATAGATCGCTTGTCTCTTTCCAGGTCGGG
Organism: Seladonia tumulorum; assembly: GCA_913789895.3. Classification (NCBI taxonomy): domain Eukaryota; kingdom Metazoa; phylum Arthropoda; class Insecta; order Hymenoptera; family Halictidae; genus Seladonia; species Seladonia tumulorum. The sequence continues at coordinate 4,543,874 of OU565275.1, forward strand.
GGATATTGGTGTAGGCTATCCCGCTCCCGCTTCACGCTATCCAACTCTCCTGGCCAGCAGTTTCAATTTGTTATTTTTACATCATTTTGCCCCCTAACCCCCTCCTCGTCCCTGTAGACCGCCATCCACTCCCTCGATAGATTCCTCTCTTTTCATCCATCTCTCTTACCCCGTTTCTCTTTTTCTCGTTTTACCCTCCCTTCGCCCCCACGCGAACTCTCTCTCTCTCTCTCTTCTGCTATTTCTGTGTGTGTGTCTCTCTCTCTCTCTCTCGCTCTGTTTTTCTCTATTCTTTTCGCTCTCCGCTGCTCCCTCTCTTTAGAGTTTAGAAACCCTCTTTCTCTCAGCTCCCCCCGGACTCTCTCCCCGCGCGCCCTCGACAAAAGGGTAGAGACACATTTTAATTGTGTAGTTATTATGTTTTCTGGAAGTTTTAATTATGTTGCCCGGCCTGCTTAGATCGTCGACACTTACCGCGCCCCGGTCAACACGCTTCTCCGCGGCGAGATTTGAAAGAGTAACGCGCGGGAAGTCGCTGTTGACGAGTAACCCACCGGCTCTCTCTCTCTCTCTCGCTCGCTCTCGCTTTCTGGGTCTCGTAAAATTCCGAGCAAACCCGTTCTTGAATGTTTCTTTTATTTGCCGAACGTGTTATAAAAGCGCCGCTTCGGTTCTCTTTTTCCCAACGTGTCCGGGGCAGTTGATTGGGAAACTACCCTGCCGATAGCGAGAAGCCCTATTCAGACGATCTGTTGGTGTATCGTGTTTTCATGCTGGACGTTTATACCGTTTGCTGCGAGGTAATGATACGCTTTGGATGGACAATGTCTCAACGGAGTAGAACACTACTGTGTAGAATTCACCACTGTGTATATCATCGTAATTTATCTGTAGACTATTCTAGGTCTGTTTTGTTACTTTCAGAAACTTTATCTTTAATACCTCCTGTTTCTAACTAACTTTGCATAGACATTATTTTATCAACCCCAAAACACACAGTCTACAGAACTTTGCAGAATCGGATCGGTTACCATGTTTTATAATTTTCCTTTTTGCCTAACAACCCCTAAGTACAGTCTCGAAAATTTAGTTCAAGAAATTATTGATTTCTAAGTGCAATCTACAAATTTTTACTTTCATAGATTATTTTATAGAAGAAGAGATTGCCCGGCTATCAACCCCTGCACACTGTGCGTATATTCGCAGCAGGGCAAATTAAAAAACAATTCTCCGAGAAAATTTGGAATCGATAGCAGTGGCTATTTTTAAACAAAAGTGCCGTTTCGCCAGGCCGAGCACGGTCCGCCCAGACCCTCCATTTAATCGCGAAATGGCCGTAAAGGCCGAATGCTAACCCGGCGCCAAATTTTGTCACCGGATGTTTCCGTTTCGGCTGGGAAAAAAAAAATAATCCGCGTAATGCTCGGCAACTTATTCATGGAATGTTCGCGCGTCGGTGTCGCCGGGGGTCTATAGCTCTTTTTCGGAAAAGCGTGGTCGAAGGAGGAGAAGATAAAAAAAAAAGAAGAAGAGGAAGAAGAAGAAGAAGTCCGCAGAAATCCAATAGGCGCCACCCCCCATCCCTTGGAGCACCTTAGGCAGAGCGTCGGCGGCCCTTACCGTTGGTGGCTCGAGCGGGTGTAAGGGTGGTGGTGTGCGCGCGCACGTATCGATCCAGGGCGAGCAATCGATCGATCTATATATATACATGTGGATATAGCCCGTGTAGGTACACGTTCTCGCACTCTCTCACACACACACACACACGCAGACTAGCAGCAAGGGGCTGCACACGGGCCACGGGTCAGAGAAACGTGCGTGCATGCGTTCGCTCGCTCGCGTCCGCGCCCGCGCGCGCTTGCACGGAGCGTTCGAGCGTGTGTGTCACGTATATATCGTTCGATCGATAGTTGGTGCTCAGCCAGTCGCATGCTAGGTGCGAAAGGATGAAGCTAGAGCCGCGACCCACGCCGGATCCTCCGAAAACGTCCGCCGGAATAATCAATCCTCTCGATCTTATTCCCGATCCTTCGGCGATGCAACCTGGCATGCGATGCCTCACGCTCTCTTCTCCACCCTCTTCCTCCCCCCCTCGCCCGATGCTTTAACCCCCTCGATACATCCAACGAATTTTTTTTTTTCAACCCTCTCGATCTGTTGTCCGTTCGTATCCTATTCTCTTTGAAACCGTTTTCCGCGCTTTTTTTTCCCTCCCGGTGCCCGCTCTCGCCTCTAATCCCTATTCTTTTTCGTCTTTTGACCTCGCCTTATCTCGATGCTTCTACTTCGTTGAATTTTCCATGCGCTACCAATGTTTTCCCGTCGATTCTCTTCGACCCCGACGCGACGCGACGCGACTCGGCGTCGCTCGACTTCGGTCAGAGACAATTTCGCCGCTTTAATCTTTCCCGCCTCTTTCTCCTGCTCGGTGACCGGCGCTCCTGCTGCGCTGCTCCCGGTCCCGAGCTTTTTCCCGTCCGTGTTCTCTCTGTCTTTGATATCCGTATGGATTCTCCTCGGCCGGAGTCTTTTGACGAACTTTCAGCCCCTCTCCTGTCTCTTTCTCTCCTTTTTTCTCGGAGTCTCTGTGTCGTTTCTCGCGTCCCTTTGTCCGCGTCCGTTTTTTTTCCCCGTTCGCCAGTCCCCGTTCTCATTCTACCACCTTCTGCTCGGCTGTCTTAACGGTGCCTGCTTCCTTCCACCTCCGTTCTCGACGCTCTGCCATCGTCGTCTTTACCATCGTCGTCTTTGCCATCGTCGTCTTTGCCATCGTCGTCTTTGCCATCGTCGTCGTGGTCCCGACGCACAGCGGACGACTTTGAACGTGGGTGTAGTTGCGCGTAGAAGCGTCGTCTGAAGGGGGTGTCCCGGTGAAAGAAGGTACCGAGTAGAAGGTAATTCCCCCGTCTCTTCCTCTTTACCTTCCCCTTTCACGCCGGTGTGTCCCCCTACACCGTCGCTCCCCGGAGCACGCCCCACCCTTCCACTCCCAATTTAGACACGCTTCCCTCGATGTCAAAGCGAGAGAGGCCCCCACGTGTATTCACGAACACGCGAGCACCGGGTGCCACACGTACATCGTGTTCGTTCCTGGCAGCTCCGTGGCGAGCGCTCGCGCGGCCGCAGTCATACATTTAAATAGATTTACGCGAATTTATATACACACGCGCACACAAATATTGTACACGCGTATATAGATGCTTCAGGTGAGTCCGTTGATTTACACCGCGCCGAAAATACGCGTTGTCCATTACCGGACCCATACATCCGAGATAAATACTTATCCGGCGAAATTAAAATCTCCCTCTCTCTCTCTCTCTCTCTCCCGATACCGAGCCGGTATAGAAGAACGAGAAATTCCGGGGGGGAGGGAGGATGGTAGAGAGGAAGGTAGGGAGCAAGAAAAGAGAGATGCGTTAATGCCTGGACACGATCCCGTGTCCTGCGACTCCCATCTCCGTCTGTCTCGTCGGTGTGCTTCTCTCCTATCTTAGACTCGCGCGCGCGAGTATCCCTCTTTCCCGCTCTCGATTTTGTCTCTCTCTCTCCTTCTTCCCTCTCTGTACAGTCTCACCGTTCGTTCGTTCGTTCGTTCCGTCCGTCTCTGTCCGGGCGGTGTTTTTCTATCTCTCGAAACCAGCTATTGCCGCGCTCGTTTCTGCCGTGCCACGGAAGTCGGAGAGAAATAACAGAGTAAGCGAGAGGGACGAGAAATATTACCGGCGGCGGAGAGCGAGCGAGAGAACCAAACTGAGAGAACGAGAGAGAGAGCGAGTCGGAGACTCGGGGAGAGAGAGGAGCGAGTAATGTTCGGATCAAGCGCGTGTGTGGTGGGAGTTAGGGGATTGGTCGGCTAGAGGAGGACCTTGCGATGTAGAACGTTAGGGGATGACAGGGATGAAGGTAGAGGAGCGAGAGAGGTGGGGACCACAGAGAGAACGGCACAGACATGCGAGGCACGAACGAGGGTGGAAACGGGACAGAGGATGGAAAAGAGGGAGCAGGGTACCGCGCGCGGAAAGAGGACACCGTGATCGAGGCTGCCAGCGGAGCGACGAGGACCGTTGGGAAATGACAGAGGCGAAATGAGGTGGAACAAAGACGCCGAAGCGAGCGAGTGGGCGGTAGTACGAGAGAGACGGAACGCTGCCGGGTATGCTGGGACGAAGGAAGATGGGAGATTAAAGAACCGGTGGGACGAGGAGACCGAGCTGTCTCTCTCTCTCTCTCCCTTCTTCTTTGCTCCCTTTCTTTCTTGCTGCATATTCGACGTGCATGCGCGCGGCTCGCGCGGATGTCTGCGTGCGTATATTTCTCTCTTTCTAGTCTTCCAGCGTCGTTAGACAGGCTTCGCCGGAGTCCCTCTCTCTGAAATATCTCTCCGAGAATATTATAGAGACTCGGCGATGGCGGTGTTGCCCGGACTCTCCCCGAGAACGATGCTCTACCATCGCATCTGTGGATTATGTATTATACGCGCGCGCGCCTAGGACCTTTTTTTTTTATTTTCGCCTGGCTGCCCCCTCCCTGACCGACAGTCGTCCAGAATGCTTTGGCTAGGGGATTTTTTTTTCGGCGACACGTGGTCTCGCGCCGGTACCTGGCCCTTTCCGATCGTCGTTTTTAAGAAGCAAGAAGACAATTGACGAGAAGCTGGATAAATAACTCTGCTAAAACGACGAGAATCCTTGTACATGTAATACGGTAGCGTCGCGTTCTCGCGGGATAGACACGCGATGGTGTGCCGGTCGCCGAGCGCAATGCAGCATTTCCTGCGCGCATCGCACGCTCAGCGTTTTCCAGCGGCGCTCGCCATCCCGTTTTTCATTTTATCGAACGGCTGCCGAGACTCGATTCCGCTCCGCTCCGCTCCGCTCCGCTCTGCTCGGCTCTGCTCGGGGCACGGCGCAACTCAGCTTTCCCACAGCATGGTGTGTCTACACCTCGGTACATAACCTCGAAAAACCGGAGAGTCCTGCTGCGTGGATCCGGATCCTTTCGGATTTTTTCCGCGCGGTGAAAAGGGCTCGAAGGAACCGATTGAAAACACGGAACGGTTACGAGAATCTAGGGGAATATCGTGGACGAGAGAGCTAACGAGAACGCGAGGATCCTTCTGCTTCGTGGCTCCTGTGGGGGTTGGCTTTCGTTGGATACGCTAGAGCACACCACCGCCGAGAGAAGCGAGAGAGGAAGAGCGAGAGAGAGAGAGAGAGAGAAAGGCAAGGGAGAAACCCGAGAGACGGAGAGAAACGGAGAAAAAGAGAGCCAAATGTATCCACCTAACCTACCTACCGCAGGGCAAGAACAGATGAGCGGAGATCCCTCTCTGCCAGCCATCAGGGAAAGGGAACGAGGCGAGGCTCTCTCCTCGAGTCTTCCTCTTCTCCCTTCAAAGCGTCCTTTGTTCGCTCTCGCTCGTGGTCCCCTGGGACCCCGCGTCCATCGCGTTTCCTTCCACCCAGTGCCGTACGTCAGGTTTCGTTACGAGCGTTCTAAGCTCTTTTTCACGGGAGACGATTTTCCTCGGGAGTATTTTATGGCCGAGTGTTCCACGGGGTTGAACATTTTTAAGAGCGCCTATATCATTCGGCAGTTTAACGTCGCTACCCTACGCCCCGATCTGCGATATACATATTATCCGAAATAATGAACCTTGCCTGATTACGCTAAAATTTCTTCAGTGAATCTCCTTTAAAAAAAAAAAAACAAAAACCAGCAGGATCCGATCGAGAATAATTCTCACTCCCCGTTCGCTTCTCTTTCTGTCTATCTCTATCTCGCTCTTTCGAGTCGGAGCGAGAGACGATAAAAACGCATCCTCCGCCGGTATAGGCGGTGTTCTAATCAACTTCCGGATCCATTCCGGGGGTTTTTTCTTCGATCGTGTAGCCCCCGCGTCGCCTTACGGCCCTGCGCCTCGTCCGTCTCCCGTTTTCCCTCATCCCGCTGGATTTCCTCCCCTCCAGCTTCTGCTTTCCGCACAGCTTCCCTCGGACCTGTTCCCCGCTCCGGGCGAAACGCGCCTGGATTGGTCCTCGGCTCCGCCAATCGACGGCTCCCGTTACGGTGCTGGCGCATTCCCCACACACGTGGTTGACGTATGTCCATATTCCTAGGGTGGGTGCGCGAAAAACGTCAAAAAGTTTCGTTTCGGGCCAGATCGCGCGTTACGCGAGAGAAACGGCGCGGCGAGCGAAAAAAGGACGACCAGTGAGAACAGAAGAGCGAGAGAGAGAGAGAGAGAGAGGGTAGGGGGGATTCTCCTGTCAAAGAGAAAGAGGCGCGATGAAAAAAGCGAGGAAGCAGAAAACTGGAGGGACAGAGAGAGAGTGAGAGGAACGGTCGGACAATTACGGGGGAGGAAGATCGAAGGAGAAGGAAAGAAATCGAAGCGAGAGAGAGAGAGACGGCTTCTCCGTGCCCGAGGGACAAAGACGCCACTATGAGAGGAGAAACGAGCGCGAGGGAGACAGAGGGAATAGAGGAGGACCGAAGGGAACGGAGAAGAAAGACGAAGGGAGACAAATGACGAGCGTGTTCCTCGTCCCTCCGCGTGCGATGACGTTAACGTGAACCGGCAACCACGTGGCTCTCCTTTCTCTCTCCTCGTCCGGTTTCCCTGTCTGTCTTCTTCCTCGGGACTTTTCTAGCCCTCTCTCTCTCTCTCTCTCTCTCTCCCTGTCCCTCCGAACGAAGCGCTCCTCCGTCCTCGTCGACACTGAAAACCGCCTCTCCCGCTCGCACACGGTTTTTAGGCCTCTGCGGCTGGTTGGCGAAGCCTCCGACGCCACCTCGGCAGATGCAACGCCGCAGTCCCGCACTGCAGTTGCAGCGTGCCGGTGCACGATCCCTGGTGAAACTGCAGACACCAGTTAGCCAGCCAGCCAGCCCACACGATCTCGATGATTTTCGGATATGTTGTTGAAATCGATATATTTTCAACAACCATGCATCCGAGATGTTCGCGAACGATTGTCGGCACCGCTACAGTGAATACTTGTGCGTCCGTGGCACCGTATGCATTGGTATCGGTCACGATGGATACAGCCGGCTTAAAGGTCCCGCGCACAACTGCGTACGCGAGACCGTAAGAAATGTCTGTTGGAACTCGATCGAAAGTGACCGCATCGCGTTTCGGGTTAGGCTTCGCGTGGAATAATTAGAACAGACATTCCTTGCACTTGTGCACGGGACCTTTAAGACGAGTGGCACACCGATACTAACGCTGCCACGGACTCACGAGCACGAGAAGCGCTCGCTGTAGTGGTGAACATTTTGGCAAATATATCTCGGAAACTACCTCCGGTTAACACTTTGACTGCCAAACTAGAAACCTAAAAAATTCCATGAAATCAAAGTAAGTTATTTAATGAAACAAAACTTGGAATAAATTAAATGTATGATACTCTGAGTAGTCCTCCAACAATATATTAACGTGAAAATTTTTTTTAAAACCTGGACAAATAATTCCGTCACCCACATATGGGTGACACGGCAGTCAACGTGTTAACACGAAGGGGGAAAATTTGTTCGAAATGTTATGGTTTCGTAGCAGATCGAAAAAATCGTCGATTCTCGTCCTGCCGCGAGCGAGGAACGCCGGTGAATTGACACGTTAAGCGCCGAATACGAACCTAAGAAATTCTGACAATATCAGAGTAATTTAATTAATGAAAGCACATAAATGTAAATATTTACATTGATAATTCTTGCTCTCCTGCTACATTACCACATTGAATTCATAATATCGACCAGAAAGTCGAGATTTCCTAACAAATTAGAATTAAAATATCTCCTAAACTGATGATTTTTTTACACAAATAGATTAATACTTTTTTGTAAAGAATATGAAGGAGCATCAGCTGATGCAATAAAAAATATATGATTCCATTTAAAAAAACATGAATGACCTTCATATGTCCTTTACACGTCCACCTACAAAAAAAAATGTACCATCAGAATGTGCCCCTCTCAAAACCATTCAACTTCACCTAAAAAAATTGTTTGCTATGCGTAATAATAATGACGTAAATCTAGATGGCAAAATGTGCTGCCCCACCCTGTATAATTAAGACATTATATAATACGTCATCTTCCGAAAAAAGTAAAATTATTTGGTAAAATGTCGATATATCAGCACGTGACCTGAAAGTTACACGGGCCCATAGAGGGTTAAACGGAAATTATGCGATTCGAGCCGGGAGAACGGATTAATTGTATCCGTGTTTCCTGCCAGTTCGACCGGCACCGGCAGACAACGGTGTCTTCTTTTTCCTTTCTCTCTTTCGAGGGCCGACACTGTCAGCGCCACGTGGGTCCTACACGCATATGCACCCGGACGGTGTGCACCCTCTCCCCGTGCCGGTGCATGCGACCGGTCAATTTTCCTGTAATTTTACGGCGGTGATGCGAAGATTTATGCCGCCTGATACCCGCTACTCGCGATTATTAGACGTTTCGCAGGGCTGGTTTGCTTTTCGGATGGCAAGGGGCACACACACAGTCGCGTTACGATTCCTGATTATGGCGCGGGATAGGATCTTAAATTACTTTTATTGGGCCGCTGTGATTGGGCTCGCCGGAGTTATAGATGACCGCTGATAAATATTTTTATACTTCCGTAATCACGGGAAATGCTTATACAGATTTCGTTCGGAGTTCGTAAAGTTTCGTTCGAATTGTACGACATGAACTCCGATCGTACAAGTTGGAAGAACTTAACACTTTGACTGCCAAACTAGAAAGCTCAAGAATCCCATAAAATCAAAGCAAGCTATTTAATGAAATAAAACTTGAAAAATATTAAATATATGATATTGAGTGGTTCTCCAACTTTCTTGCATTTTACAGATTCTAATCAAAGTTGGTACAATGAATATATTAACGTAAACATTCATTTTCAAATCTGGACAAATAATTCCGGCACCCAAATATGGGTGACATGGCAGTCAACGTGTTAAACCGAAAATGAAACTTTACGAATCATTTTACCTGTTTGTAATTGCGAAATTCAGGTAGGCCGGAAAAATGGCGAACTTGCGGGGAAAAAGATTTGGAAGGTGTAGAAAAATGTTTAGGTCGTCTGGTGTTTTCGAAAAGAAATTGATTTTTAATCTGTAATTTCGAGCGCAATGTAGAAATGAATTTACAGCCTTGATTTATTCGGCAACTTTGTTATTTTTCGGCGGTTCCATGGGTTTGTAAACACCCTGTATATCGTGCAGAGGGTCTCAATAATTGTCTAGCTAATAGAACTCAGAATTTTGGTGCTCAACTAAAGCTACCGCTTTCATTGTGCTCTACAATCGAGGGGAGGATTTGATGTCTTGGTTACCACTGCGGTTTCTGCGGATCGCTGACTGATTTCGTTGTTTAGGCGAAAACAACATCGAATTAGTCTTCATTTAGAGCCACGCGGGGGACGTTCGACTTAATTGTTGACGGGGAAGTGTAGTTAACCCTTGAAACTTAACCCCTAAATCCTTTACACATTTCAAAACAATGCTGCGCTTCTCACAATGAATTCTACGGATTCCGATGGTACGAAAGCAACATTACAATTTTACAACTATTCGCCACAAGACACGTAGTAACAAATGTGAGCCGAATCGTCAGAGATAGATTGATAATGCACAGGAAATTTTTACAAAACAATAATTACATTTTAAATCGCTCGAAGAAAATCTCTTAATCTGTTAATTAATTTTCTGTTCATAGATCGTTTGATCGAAAACAAGATAATGGAATTTCTCAAACTAGGAGATCCCTTCCGGTAAAAATTAATGCAAATAATATTGTCCAACTTGTTGGCACGCACGAGAATTCTACGTTCGGATCTCCTTTCAAAACTTTAGAAAGAAATTTTTCCGAAAAGATCTCGTTTATCGCATACATGCGCCCGCAAGTGACTAGAAGTAGATTACTATGTCTGATCATTCCTGCCGTTTCTACTTATCGTACGTCCAAACGCGTGCACATCGAATATGTACCCTGCCAAAATCGATTTTCCCGACAACGAGATCTCATTTTTATTTCAGTAATCACTTCATGGATAAAAATACAATCTCCGTGCATGTTCGCTGCACAGAAATAACAAACAAATTCTTTACTTTTCATGCAATCCCAACGAAAAATCTCGAACAGAGAGTACAATACGAAACTTTACTCACAGAAAATCGATCATCAAGCATTGTAATAATTATGCTATACCTAAAACAAACTCGATAACATTATTTTAAACGATAATCTTAAAGAAAATTAATAGAATACATTTTTTAAGGTGGCTCGTTGCTTTACGAATAAAATCCCGAGCTAAATAATTGGCAGGCGAGGTGTTAACAAAATAGTCGCAATTTTTTTTTATAAAATAGAAAGATTGGACTTTGCAGATACTGTTTAGCATAAGAATCAAACTCTGTTTCTTCGTATACCAGAATGAACAGTGCGTGCGATCGCTTGCAAAACCGTGGAACCGATCGAAAACCGATTAGCATCGACAATCGTCGGTAACATAATCAATTTTTTCCATGTGCACGGTCACGGGGCTGATCTTCGTCCACAGTTCACGCACGGTTACGCACCCGGAACACACTCGCACTCTCGAAATAGTTGCGTTTCATCGCTCCCCCTCCATCGGCCAACTATTCGCACAGTTCCCGTAGTATAATTGCTTCGCGAATCATAATCCGCGATAGCAGCCTCTCTGATATAATCGGCGACTAATCAACGGCGTCTCCGTAATTCATCGAGACCCACCAATTAAGTGGAAAGCAATGGAACCTGTTAATATATTAAACGATACTACCGCGGGGTTTCGCTTTCTTCGCATTGTGCCGTCGAACGTGCTCGACTGCTTATCAATTACCGGCGCGTTGCTCCACTCGAAAGTAACAGTTTCTGTTCCCTCGTTAGTTGCCGCGATTTTTGCATTCGTGACTCACCCCCTCACCCCCTCACACCTCTCCTCCTCCCTCCGTTTAGCACACTTGTTATTTCGCTGAATAACTATAATTAATTTTGCCGGGAGCATGCTGCGTTGCAGTCTTCATCCACCGTTTGAATTTCTTGCGGTGATGCGGGTAAGGAAAGTGACCTTGGACGAACGATTTTAATCCTACGTTGTGGCCTCGAGATCGGGCAACTTTTCTGATACTCGTGCTACTCGTGCTGTTCGGTTTGCAACAAATTCTGATGATTTCTTCAAAAGGTATGGACAAAAATCACACGGTTAAGCGTTAAATTGCATTTGAAATATTTTATCGCTTCCTTCGCATCAAAGAGAAGTTCTTGTGTATCGAGTGTATCACAGCTGTTTCAAGATTAGTATACGTACACGGGCTTTCTCTGTTCACTATTTTTAAAATAATTAAAAACGCGATAGTAGTTTGCATCGCTGTGGGAGAAGCAAGTTTAGAGAAACTCCCGTGTATCTTATAATTATTTATAGAGTTGCGTAAATAGCGTCCGTGATGCAATCGCGAGGAATCACTCGAATCGGAAGAAGGAACATAATAATAGGAATATAATTGTTCCGATCGTGATTTTCAAAGGGAATTTCAGGGACCGCGTTTCCTTTTCAACTGGGACCCATGTATTTTAACCCGAACGAATCGAAAACCGAACCGAGCGTATTATCTAGAAACAAATACGTGTTTGTAAAATTTTGCGCAGCTCGTGCGTCAGTTTTTTCGAGCGAATGTACGCGGCATTAGATGTTGCAGCGCGCGGGGAAAAACACGGGATTAATCATCGGCACACAGTGACCGAAGGGATTAAAGTGATATTTGCGACAGAGACGGAGAGGGCTCAAAATAAACAGTACAATACTCACTGGCTGACTGGGGACATCAATTTGTCCGCCATAGCGTCAGCCCCGTTATTTAATTATCAGACCACATACTATCGATAGGGTGAACAGATTACAACTCATCGACAGCGCGGACCGGTCGCGTTCATTGATAGCCGGCGATCCATAATCCGTTTCGAAACGAAAATTGACTGGCCAGTATTCAAGTGTACCCGCGAGTTATAGTATCCTTCGCACAAAGAAAAAGACACATTATCCCGACGTCACCGATTCGATTCGCTCGCACCCATTAATTCCACCCCATTGTCTGAAAGTCTGTGTAGTAAAAACTTCATATTTCTCGCAGACATGACTTATGTACAATTTAGTGGAAACACTATTCCGAAAGATTTATCATATTGTTTAACCATTCATTCATTGAAACAGTTGTCTAATCTAGTTTGTGTGCGAGAGTCGCATGTATATAATGTTTGGTGAACAATGAACATTTTAATGGAGGATAATAATGGTATTATACATTATTTAGTAAATCGGCCATTTTGTTCAAATTCGAATATGTTGTAGTCTTTAGTGATATATGAACGCATGTCAAATGGTATTTCGATATCTTGAAAATTATGGTTTTACAGTTGCGTGAAAGTGTCAAACTTTTTCATTAAATTATAACGGCTGAACTAAAAATCCAATGAAAATGATATTTTAAGTGGTCATAGCGAAGATATAAGGGTATATAAGAAAAATTATTTCGGTTGAAAAAATTGTTTTTTCCCCCAATAATTTTGTAATTGTTTTTTTCTTTTTTAAAAAGGCATTTTTAAAACAATTTTAAAAATCACCTCCCGCTGACAGACGTTTTTAAAAATGGCGAAATTAAAATTACGCAGAACAATTTAGCTTACATTCGATAAAATAAACAAACTATGAGGCCTATTGCCGAGCCAAACGCAGGCTGCCACCGTATTGACAATTTCCACGATTCCCGTTCAAATCGACCTATCAAAAAAAAAAAAACGCAGCTCTCTCGATCCCTGGCCCGGCCCTCAATGACGAATTCGCACGCACCGTTGCGCAAACAAAGGGGACACAGAGTGCGCGCGTCGACGGACAAAAAGCGATCTATTGCGCAGGAGATCGAGACGTTCGAGGGCCGAAAGGAAAATTGGCTCAAAGGGAAGCGCACAATTTCCGTGAAAGCGGCTAATGTAAATCGCGCGTGTCCAAGCTCTCGCGTTATTGCGGGCCCGCGCCGAAAAGGAGAGCGAAAAAAAGAGAGAAAAGGTGTGAGAGAGAAAGAGAGAGAGAGAGAGAGAGAGAGAGAGAGAGAGAGAATCGGTGTGCGGCGCTTAACGATCGTTCCCGCTCTCCTTTTCCGACCATCGTTATTCCTCGTTCCCGTCCTTCTTTTTTTCCCGCCTCTTCCAACTCGACATGTAAACTCAAACACTCGGTATCGCGAAAGGGATGAACTACGTCCGATTAGCTCCGAGTGCACGAACTCGAGGCGGGTCTGACCACCGGCAGAATCGTTCTACTGACCGCGCCGCGGCTACCGCTAATCAAACGAGTTCCAACCCCGGGCCAGAGGTTTTCCCAGCGATAAAGTCCTGGAAATACCGCGATTCATCGCGCGACCATCTGCGCAAACCTTGTGCAACCTATGAAACGCGAACCTGCTTTCACTAGAACCCGAAAGGTTGTCCCGATGCTTTGTATCGCGGATTCAGCGCCATTCCCATTTTTATACCGATCGCTCGGTGATCGAGTTTGCACAAACATCGCGCGACAATCCGCACAATCCCCATGCAACCAATGAAACGCGTGCTAGCTTTCGCCTGGGTCCGAAATGTTGTTCCAACGCTTTGTATCGCGGATTCTGCGCCATTCCCATTTTTATACCGATCACTCGGTGATCGAGTTTGCACAAACATCGCGCGACCATCTGCGCAAACCTTGTGCAACCTATGAAACGCGAGCCTGCTTTCACTAGAACCCGAAAGGTTGTCCCGATGCTTTGTATCGCGGATTCAGCGCCATCCCCATTTTTATACCGATCGCTCGGTGATCGAGTTTGCACAAACATCGCGCGACGATCCGCACAATCCCCGCGCAACCAATGAAACGCGAGCTTGCTGGGTCCGAAATGTTGTTCTAACGCTTCGTATCGTGGATTCTGCGCCATTCCTATTTTTTTATACTGTTCGTACGGTAATTGAGTTTGCACAAACTGGTGAGGATGTTTAATGAATGAATCACTGGTGAGAATGAATGTCTTTAAAGGGTGTTTGACAGTTCTTATTATTGTCTAAATTTGATACGCTTTGTTGTATAAGTCAGTGAAGATTTAATGTTTGTAAAAGTCCTGTTAAAATCATCGATTTAGAACGTCTCTACAAACATCGAGGAATGTGCTGCACACTGAAACCAACTTCAGACGTAATTAGCGAACGTGTACAGTAGCGACAACACAAAACAGTGAATGGAATTCTAACTAATGTTAATTAACCCTGCGATATCACGTACGAGTCTTTTATTCGAGACCACTCCGACGCTGTAAAAAATTTGTTTGGATACGACGCTCTCGAAGAAGTAGCGTCAAAATGAAAACTCAACGCGCTTTCAAGTAGCGGAGCTCTTCAGCCAAATAATTATGCAGGAATTTACTTTCGAGTGCTGAATTAATTGCAAATTTTTGATGACCTGTTCATTCGCTGAATTTTTTCGGGAAATTCAACGATACCGGAACACAAATGTCTTCAAAAACTTATTATAAAATATTCAGGAAGACAAAATTACTTCAAGATGACATAAAATACTTAAAAATAGAATTTTTTTATCAGTTTTTCCAATTCAATCCTATTTAATAAATTCAAATAGTGGCTCTCAAAACTGACTGGTTAAAACACTTCCCTAACCAATGGTAGCAAAAAAAAAAAATGAAGGATAAAATAGAATTGTTAAAGACGAATAAGTTTTAATTATTGTAGCCCTGATTAAAGTCGTATGGCAACGGATTAGACATTCGACGAGTGAAGTGTCAACCAGTTTACATCCTGAAATGTCAATGAGAGGGTCCGTTTATTTTCCAACCCCTGCTTCGTCCGAGTCCCACCCTACCGTATAGCAATCGCCCTTTACATAATCGAGAATCGGTCCTATTCGATCAGGTCACGGCGTCGGTGCCACGGTTTCGGGATTTCGGGCGCGCCAGTCGTCCTTGGCTCGAGTTCGCCGAGGTCTGACGACCGACAGAGAGACCAGCAATGGTCCTTGAAGACGGCGAAGGCTGCAGGACTATGTGACGCCAATGGTAAAAACTTCTTGTACCGACCGACACGCGGGAACATGGCGCGAATACCGAGAGGAATCACGTTCGCGATCGTGAAACACTGGAAAAAGTCAGGACCGATGAAGATCGATAGGGGATACTACTCCTGGCTTGGGTAGGGAGCCAGGATGAATCACTGAACCACCATGGTGGAACACGGTCGAACCTGAAGGGGAACTCGAAGGTTTCGGTTTGATCGAACATTGTACCGAACGCAGGAAAATTGAATTTTATTAACGCGTTGTTTTATCGACATCATTTTTTATCCATAAATCAATTTTCATTGACTGCAGGGTCGAAGAAATTATTTCTAGGATGAATTCTATTTTTTCCTAGACCTCGAAGGCTGCTAAAGTGTTACAGAAATTATTTCCAGGGTCAATTTCAATTTTTCCTACGCCTGGAATCCTCCTGAAGGGCTCGTAGACTGCTGATGGTTTGAGGAAATTATTTCTAGGCTCAATTATAATTTTTTTTCTGGGACTAGCAGATTCCTAAAGGACTCGCGCGTTGTTGAAAGGTTACAGAATATATTTCTAGCGTCAGTTTTCATTTTTCCTGGAACTGGCAAATTCGTAAAGGACTTGTAGACAGCGGAAAGGTTAAAAGAATTATTTCTAGGGTGAATTTTAATTTTTCCTAGGACGCGTTATCGAAAGGTTAAAGAAATTCTTTCTCGGGGAAATTCTCGGGAAAAAAATTATTTCTTAAATTCTGATTTTCTTGTTTCGATTTCGTTAGGAATGTTACGTAGACGTTTGGCATTGCCATGGCAAACAATTTTTATCAGAGCTGTACGCGCAAACTGTCTCGGGCGGCACTTGCAAACGGGAATATTGGGAAAGCCGTTGTTGTTTACGCGCGCCAGTTTAGAATGCGTGAGTTATGCAACTCCGAATGATAATTCAGCAGGTAGATTCCGCTCTCGGTGAATGCGTCCGGAGACTAAACGACCTTGCCCATACCTAAATGGGTCACCGTGTAGAAAGAGGCTACGAGAGAAAGGGAGATCCTCTGGCCAAGGTTAAAATATTCGCATGGACTCCGTCGGTCCTTCCGCGTTTCGCGCAAACACACGATCCGCGAACGTATAAACAGACCGAGTTAGTCAATATATTTCTGAGAAATGCAATTTCAACCATGCACAATTTCACGAGCCTGCATGCTTGTCATTAGCTAAATTCTCTGGCCACTTTTAACATAAGCTTTGCCATCGATTAAATTCATTTTCGTCGGACAATAAATTTTAGATTTTTGACAACAATAAAATGAGGGATACGTAGAACCAATCGCAGATTTATTTATAGATTTTAAAACACATTTTTGAAGATCTTTCTTGTAGATTCATTGATCATTTTATTACTCCTAATATAACAACTATTCGTTCAATTTAATCTCACAGAAGCGAAGTATTTATCATCATGAATAACGATTTTGATACTCTGGGTCAAATTAGACCCAGGCTCCGCTTGCAGACAGGCAACAGAGACGGTGAAATATTCACGGATATACAACACGTAAAATTCAATTCACAAGTTTTTATTCCCAGTCTTTTTATTTCCAGTTTTTACATCAGGTCTAATTAGCGATTGAATGGAGTCGTTACTAGGTAATTCAACCCTGCAAAAAATGTGCATTCAGTGCATCGTATGCATCGCATGTGCCACAATAGCTGCAAGTCACAGCTACGATAAACTGAACTAATTGGAAAATTGTCAACTGGTATAATTAACAGAATCTTTAATGCACCGTTAACGCAAGTGCGAAGCAGTTGGTTTTCGGTGTTCGAAACGTTGAGATTTCTGAAATTTTCTGCTTCCACTGTACTCATACGGGATCCAGAATGCAGCACATGTCTTCCCAGATAGTTTTCTGTTGGAGCCTGGTCCGATTCCGATGAACGAAATCTCAAAATTGCAATCGGTGCTCCCGGCGACCTCCGGCATCACTCAGCCATGGGGTGAGTTCCTGAAGAGTCAAGGTCGGACGAAGTCGTTGGGAGTGCTCCGGTGTTCCTGGGATTCTAAGTATGCCAAGACGATCCCCCGATCGCCGCGTACATCCTCGCTCTGTCTGCGATCGAATTCCGGAGGTGCCGCACCTGAATTTCCCGCGATTTTCTCATCCCGCTGCCACTGGCCGGGGAGGACCGTAACGCGTACGGGTTCAGACGACCCTCTTTTTCTCGGGCCGAACCTCCTCGGAATCGCGAACCTTTTTACCTAATACATATTTGCAATATTCATTCCTGATATCCATAATTTTTCACTGCGTCGGATTCGGCCAAAGATCGAGGATTTCTCCTTCCCTTGAAAATTTGATGAGAGGCAAAAGCTGCAGAATCGAGGTACCGACTTTTGTTGCAAATTTTACCTCTAAACCGATCCTATATTTTTATATGCATGTGATGCTGGATCAAGCAAATTATATACCACAATTTGTGATTCATAGGAATACAATAAAGTTTGTGTTTATATGGAAATTACGATACAAAGAAATGAAAGAATTATTGGTTAACACTAAATCTACCACTGTCGAAGAACACTTCCACGGGAAATGGTAAAATTAATTTTATTATTTGAGCACATAGATAAATTCGATAAACCTCGATTCCAGAAATGACAATTTAACTCATCTTCGTATGTATTGCTTTCTAAGAATGGCAATGCTTGTCCGTTGCAAGTTATGCGATTGTATGGCATTGAATTTTTCGGTGGTCCACATTCTTCGTGGATACAAAGAAATTATGATAGAAAGAAATGAAAGAATTATTGGTTAACACTAAATCTACCACTGTCGAAGAACACTTCCACGGGAAACGGTACAATTAATTTTATTATTTAACCAGTTAACTGTGATTGACGAGTATACTCGTCATGGAGAAGTGGCACGATTTTGTGTATTGACGAGTATACTCGTGATGCGTAAAATTTTAATTCTGGTGAAAACTAAATTATATTCGTAGAATTTTAATATGTTTAAAATGTTTAGAGGTTAAGACGAAATGAAACAAACAAATGAAAATTATAAATAATTTGAGTTGGATTTATAACTATAAATTTGACGACTATACCCGTAATCGCTTGATTATCGCGACACACACTGGTGGGCGCTTTGCAAAGAGATCGCCACAGTTAACTGGTTAAGCACATAGATAAATTCAGATAAACCTCGATTCCAGAAATGACAATTTAAATAATCTTCGTGTGTATTGCTTTCTAAGAATGGCAATGCTTGTCCGTTGCAAGTTTCGCGATTGTATGGCATTGAATTTTTCGGTGGTCCACATTCTTCGTGGATACAAAGAAATTATGATACAAAGAAATTATGATAGAAAGAAACGAAAGAGTTATTGGTTAACACTAAATCTACCACTGTCGAAGAACACTTCCACGGGAAACGGTACAATTAATTTTATTATTTAAGCACATAGATAAATTCGATAAACCTCGATTCCAGAAATGACAATTTAACTCATCTTCGTGTGTATCGCTTTCTAAGAATGGCAATGCTTGTCCGTTGCAAGAGTTTCGCGATTTTATGGCATTGAATTTTTCGGTGGGTCCACATTCTTCGTTCACACGCTGGAAGCCTCCAAACCTCCAAATCTCGATTGACTGGTCGGTTTCTAACTCAAACAGCCAGCCGGTTAACATGATCAAACCGACGGAAACTTGCGGCGAGAATCGTCGCCGGCACATATCTGCCTACCGATGCACATAGCCACACCTCCGATCTCTCTTCGCGGCTTAGCGGACCGTGACGGTGTGGCGGGGTTTTTCTTTTCTTCTGTTTTTTTTTTCTCTTTTCGAATTTCGAAAAAAATCGCGCAGGTCTCCGGAGCAACGGGCCGCCGCGCGATTGGTCCAGCGAGCGAGTCGCGCGAACGAGGATAAAGAGGAGAGGACCGTGAACGCCGTGGGACGAGGAAGAGGTGAACGCCAGGCTGGCACACTTAGGCCGACAACTCTGAGTCACGCCGGAGTGTGTTGGATCGGCTTGGCCAGAAAAGAACGAGAGAGGCGGTCGACACACTTCGGCAGAGAGAGCAACCGGCATGGCATCGTCAGCCACGAGGCACTCCCATCATAAAACAAGCTCTATCTTTGTCTCTCCTCCTCCTTTTTGCCAATTTCGCGTGCTGCTCCACTGGCTACGGCGTTTTTAGCCATTTCCTTCGGCGACCAGAGCTTGCACCGGCGATCTACGGCGATCGGGTTTCGATCCTAGCGATTTGCACACCTTTATCCGGAACCCTTCTGTCCTGGCCTAGGATCGGAGGAACGATACTAAATTATTTTGCTGAGCATTACCCCTAATATTTTCGGTAGCCGTGGTTAGAATGCAAGTGGCTAATTTTGTAGATGACCGGATTTGAACAGAGCGGATCTTTATGCAAAATAAATATTTTCTAAATTTCTACAGACTGATGTGAAATATTTTTAACCCCTTGCACTACTATGTATTTTGTGATTATCGTGATTAGAAGTTCTTCGTCGTTCAGAATTTCATAGAAAAAAAAAAATAGTTTATATTCATTGCATGCCTACGTTTTCTCCAAAGGGTGCATATCAACTGCAACAATATAGAATTTTATTTTGGTTTAAAGAAAATTAATAAGAAACATATTCATTCGACTCTGTTTAAGAATCTTCATCACGAGTCTGACTCGACATTGTAGGGCAAGGGGTTAATAGGTCGAAAATAATATAATAGTATTTTAAAATTGTTCTAACGTTTTCACTGTTTTAAATTTCATTTTTCTCATGAACGCATAAAATCGTCTGTCTAGCGACGTAGAAGAAATCTGTACAGTGTAAAGCTTCTACAGTTGTAGGTATCAAAGTGTATGCTGATCGCTCGTCTAAAACCTGCCACAATTATGCAACGAGTTCATTCAATCGGATCTCTACCCCTATTTTTCTTTTATTTTCAACCGAAACATTATTTTTACCGTACACTGACGAAACTACAGACTACAATGTTTCTCTCGAGTACGGAGACTGTACTTCATGGTTGCCCAACGGAGTCTAGAACAAACGACACGGCGAGCATTGCAAATTAGTAGGTTGTCTGAAAAGTTGGTGGCGTTTTCGATCAATGTACACAACGAAAATTCAACCATTTTTGTAAGAGAGCAAATTACGCGAAAGGACACTTGTTGCGGACTCGCGTCGCGAGAGAAATTTTTGTGACAACCTAACAAAGAAAATTGTAGATTTCAGTGAGTGAAAGTTGCAGACATTAGTGGAGAAAAGCCGACTTCGATATTAACACTTTGACTGCCAAACTAGAAACCTCAAAAATTAGATGAAATCAAAGTAACTTGTTTAATGAAATAAAAATGGGAAAAAATTAAATGTATGAAAACTGAGTAGTCCTCCAACTTTCTTGAATTTTACGGATTCTAATCGAATGTGGTACAATGAGTACATTGATGTAACAATTCATTTTAAAACCTGGACAAATAATAACAGTGACATGGCAGTGAACGTGTTAACAAATGGAACCAAGTTTCGAAAACGGTCAAGGACCTTGCAAATCGATCTTCAAGTTCCCAGCTCCTCTGCACTATAATCTGTGCAACAGTCGACAAACGGACCACGCATTGTTTCGAAAACTTTCCCGTAATTTTCGTGCTGGAACTTCTGCGGAAACTTGCCCCCCACTCCAGTGAGTGCAGACCACGTGCCGTGCAGAGATTCCTATTTTTTCGTTCCTTATCCTCATCCTCCAGCTCGGTCTCCTTCTTCCTCTTTCGCTTCTCTCTCTCGCTCTCTCTCTCGCTCTCTCTCTCTTTCTCTCTCCTTCTCCCTACGCCTCGTCTTCGTCTTGCTCCTCCACCAGCGAGATTTCCTTTGTCTATTTGCCGATTCAATGCCACCGCCAGCAGGTGGGCCGTCTTGATAGATGGCGCGTTGTTGGAATCCCCCGTGTCGCACACACGCACGCACGTGCACCGAGAGAGCCATGTACACGCAAAAACGAACTCTGGGTCAAGATCGGCCGAGTACGTAAATCAACTTTCCACTTCCAGCGGACTTCCTCGTGCTACCACCTCCATCGTCCCGCCACCGCGAACCACCTTCTTTTTCCTTCTTTCGCGCTCTTTGTTTTTCGGAAGCTACCGACCCCGTCGCGCGCGCACCACACGTTCATCCGCTTTCAGTGGGAATTCACTTGTGCTCCTATCAGACCCCGGCATAACTTATTCGAAACGGAAAATGGAAAATGGTATCGCGAATCGCTGTCTTGTTGCTCGTCGCCTCGAAACGCTAGAGAGTGAACGTCTCCCGCTTTCGTGAAAGCCGACTGGTTAGAAATAGAATTTTTTCGTGTCCGAAAAATCATTTTGCTACTGCTGCTTTTAGTCTGAAAATACTAGAAAGCAACCCCCTTCCGAATGCGTAGAAGATAATTCTCCAAAACAGAAATTTGTGGAAATTTTAAACACCATTTTTGTTAAATACAAAATGAAGGAATGTAATCACATCTAATTGATGCGTGACACAGTAATTATTGCACTGCAAACATTTAAAGAAACCCACATTTTATGAACCGATTCGTAAAGAAAGTAGAATTTTGTACAATCGTGTGCCCCGTAACTCAAAATCGGTAGTCTAATAAATACTGTCTAATAAGATTAGACCTTTATGCAAAATAAAAATGATTCGAATTGATCGGAAGACAGTGGGGTTAATTAAAAATGTGCTTTGCGTCGTGGTAGATTGATAAATGTTTAAGTACGACGAATAGAAGTACGACGTATTGGATAGTTGTGTAATGTTTGTTTTTAGGGGCTGTTGTTTCGGGAGGATAGTTCGCCTGTTCGAAGGAAGTTGCAGGGCAGCGCCTCCACGTGAGCAGTTTTTCGCACGCATAATCGATGCACATGCGTCGAAAGAGGACCGCGAAAGACGCTGCACGCTTGCGCTGCGATCTTCCAAATAGCGCGAACCACTTTGGCTCGATCTAACGTAGCGGGACGACGAAAACGTCAGACGTGTTCCGCTTCTACGGGATGCCCTACTTTGGACCGAGCCAGGAATTCACGCCGGAAAACCGGGAATAATACGGTCCCCTTTGTTCCTAACAATTCGAATATGATCATCGGGATATCGTAGGAAAACGACTGGGATCGAAAATGAAAACCAACGAAGCTATAATAAATTCAATCTTTATTTGACCCAGTTGGATCAAACAATCAAAATTATATTCATATTCTTTTCTAGAATTACATCAAAATTTACTAGTGTAGTTTTAAGTATGTAATTTAAATGTCCGGAAGAAATTAAGAAAACTTTATATTTGCAATTGTCATCCAATACAGTAGGGTGTATTTGTTTATTATTTATTTGCTGCTTTAAACCAGGAAAATAGGTGTATAGAAATTTTGTTAGAGTCATGAGAGACCCCAGGATGATAGCAGTTTAAAATAAAAAAATATCTGGATCTATAAAATTGCTGGAAGGAGAAAAATGCAGTTTGTCCCTATCGATTATTGATCCCGCTAAATCTTCGCGCGATATTTTCCACCCTCGTTGGTTGCAAAATCCGGTCTAATAATTTTGGCCTATAATATAGCACCACTTGTGGCGTGGTACACCCTCTATGAGGCAAACGACCCCATTACCCAGCACGTAAGAACATAATTGTTGTATAATAAGCATTTGTTACGAATACAGTGCTAAAATTGATAACAGCAATCTGTTGAGTCTCGCTTATTGCACCGTCAAACTAATCGTATAATGTATATCGTGTATATTCGTGATTGTATAATGTGTTTATAGGTTTGATTGGCCAATAAACCTGTCGCATTAATAATGCTAATAGCTACACTGTCACGACCATCTAAAAATCTCTTTATCGAATCTCTATCCTACAAAGTGTCGTTTCTTTGACTTTCGAACGACCAATTAAATCGTACTAATTAATATACGATGGAAAAAAACGTTCATACATTAAAGTTATATTCATTGTTCTGTTTCTCTTCTGTTTTATAATCGATACGATTCTGTCCAAGTCATAGTGTTAATTTACTTAGTGTTTATTCATTAATTCGTTAGTTTCTTTACTTTGAAACTCATCTTATAACAATGGAATTCGCTATCCCAATGTTTTCCGAGGAATTATCAATTTTTCTATAGAAAAATTCAGAAGTCATAGTAGCTGCCCATTTCACCCTTGTGATACAAGCCTAACGTAATAAAATTCAGCTGAACGATTAATCCGCCCCGAGCTATTTTCCAGAAAATATTTATATCTGTAAAAATTAACCCTTAGCACTCGAATGGTGACTGTAAGGCAGCACTAAAAATTGCTGTACAATTATTCAAAATATTGTTTACATTATTAAATTCATTTGAACGTAATAAATTACTAAACATTTCAGTATTGTACGAGTAAATTGCACCATTTTCGTATGTATAAAATGAGAAAGAAATATATAAAAGGAAAATATTCTAGGCGAAAGAAATGTTTCGTTTTGGAGTTTAAATAGCTTCGAGTGCAAAGGGTTAAAGTAAATATTCTTCTATCGCAAATTCGACTATAACCTGAACCGATGGAACAGCGTGGTGGACAGTTGAAATGACTACGGCAACCTTTCCGAAAACAAATAATATTCCATTTCTATGAAACCGAAGGGAACGTGTGTTCCGTTCTTCTCCCCGATATTCTATCGTTCCGAAAAAAAAGGCAATAGCCCGAAAACGATGCGGTCAACAGCGCCATGCATCGGTGCAGGTTCAAAGTCCTCGGAAGATCATCCCCGTCCGTGCTATCGGCGCGTAGCTGTTCAATCTTTCCGAAAGGCCGCAGGTTTCGCTAATCCGAGGGCGCACGCGCGCGCCAATTAAGCCGGCGGCGTGGCTCGCGTAAATCTGCCGCGTAGGACGCACGTGCTCGTTCTTCCTGTAACACGTCGCCTGGTCAGAGGAACAGGGGGATCGATCAGCCATCCCCGACGGGATCCACTACCCGATGGACGCGCGTCGCGATCGCACTCCAAAAAAGAAACAAAACAAATAAAATAACAAAAGAGAGAGAGACACGATATAGCCAGCACACGAAAAGCAAAACAACGGACACAGTTCGGGGGTGGCGCGGCCCGCGTCGAGAGGGGATGAAGACGAGGAAAAGCAGATTCAACAAGTAGAGGCGACAGCTGCTGATGAGAACGGCCGAGAACGGCCGGACTTTTAGCTCCTCATTTCCGCGTGTACGTGTGCAAGTTTTGCGAGTGTGTGCGGCTTGTACTGCACCCTCTCCGTGTCATTCTCTATCCCCGCTTCCACCCCCGACGCACACATAATGCAATCTAGTGGCCTGCATCCTCCGCGTGGGCGTACCGAGTGACATCGTGTAACTTGCGGATCATTCTCTTTCTCTATCCGCGTCCGTCTCTGTTCCGAGGATGCTCTCGCTCTCGTCTGCTTTCTCTCCCTTCGCGTGCGACTGTTTGTTTGCATTGTAGCCGGTGTGTGGCGCGGAAATGCGAAGATTGTTCGACGGTGGTGGGGCTTTGTTGGGTTGTTGCACGCCGGAGAGTGGTGGGTATCATAGATTGATATATTTAGCGAGGCTGAATGCCGGACGATTTCCTTCTGGCTTGCCCGCGAGCAAATTTTATGCGAAATACATGGACGACGGTGAAGGAGGCGCTCGCGGTATGCTTTCTCAGGGATTTATGGTCTGGAACTTGAGCGTTTTTTTTTGCTGAGGTTCCTCGATTTGACAATAACTGTGAACAGTGTTAATTTTTTTTTTTTTTATCTTAACCTTACTGCACAGATTTGTCTCAGTTTTTCGGTTTTAAAGAGGAATCCACAAAGTGGAATCTGAAGTTCAGTATTTATTAAGGGAAGATATTAGGTTGGAGAAATGAGGGATGTACGAGGTTCAGGTGTTTCAATGTTAGATATAAAATTATATCTTTTTATAATTTATGCGCTGGGAGCCTATTTAACACTGAACCTACCAAGCTCTAAAACCGATTAAAATGTTCTACCTTGCGAGAAAGACAAGACTGTATTTATTTAGACTTTTTGTAATTTTTATTACTATATGTAACTTGAATAAGGAAATTTATTGAATCATTTCCCCCACGGAGGCAATTTTACCAATGATTGTAAAGTGAAAAATATGAAATCGTTTATTTGACCTGTAGTGTTAATAAAATTCGCCTAAAAGAAATTATTAGATTTTAATACGGGGGTTGACTTATTCGTTCACGACTCATTCGCAATCATTCACTTGTTAACGCTTTGAGACTACTGCTATCAACACCTTGCCTTTAGCTATAAATTTTAAGTGTTTAAAAATCATGGCATAGTCGCCGTTAGATAATGTGTTAAATAGACCATATAAATGCCTGCATGATACATTGCCGAGTAATTTCAGCCGACTAATAACATTCTCCAGAAGGTGAATGCTATCGTTCCTTGCAAGTGCTCGATAATGATTTTCTAGAGCCTTTACTAGTATGCTCGTGACGAAACACGATCGACACTGCAATCTGAAACAGTTAGACCCGTTTAATATTGTTTTCAGTTATTTTTGCTATATCTAGAATGTTTTCCAACGAGATTGAAAATCATATGAAAATTCCTAGAAATTTCAATAGACTGTAAACAGAGTATTAAAATCTAAAATTCACGTATATACGAATAAAATGAACAACAAGTACATTCTTAATAATTCTTCGTAATAACAAAAATGGATAGATTAAATTAGGACACATTTTCGCGTTAGTTTTGGACTCGTTAAAATTAATAAAAGACGACTGTGTATCTTAACTGAGAGCTTTTTGTCGTACAACAGTGTTAAAATTCGAAATTAGAGATCACCAGGTTCGAGATCAGCTCTCGCAGAACGTTCTCCTGTCGACCATCATCTCGATCGACTTTTCGCCAAGGCCGAGCGCCGGTCGTACGTCCTTGCTTGACCCGGGCAGACACCGGAGACCGGAATGATTTTGATCAAGTTCGCCTCTGATCTAGTCGAACACGTTCGAACGCGCGTATGCACACACCTGCGCACGATTATACTCATCCCTGTTACATTATATCGTGCCGCATATATCCTCTGACGCGTGTCTAGGTGGATTAAACGTGCGCGAGCGAGCGAACGAGAGCGCACGCGCGCACGCGCGTACACGTATCTGCTACAGTTGTCCATGTGCTTGTCCATGTGCTTGTGTGGATATACACTGGCCTAGACCAGCGTACACGTGCTGTGCTATCCTAGCTATATTATATTATGTATGTGAGTGTGTACCCGCGGACGTATGCCTGGATGGATTACGCGGACGTGTGTGTGTGTGTGTGACAGAGAGAGACCGCTCCGTACATGTGGGAAACTACACACGCGCGAGGACTCTCTATGCCCGTGCATATTCATGCCCTCTGTATCGGATCGTGTCATGGGTAATGTGTTTCTTGCGGATTCTCAAAGAACCGGGCGGAAAGAGCTCGCGGATTTCCTTACCACCTGATTATTCCAATTTTCTGATCCACCTTATCGATCCTCCCACTTTTTGGTCGCTTTGCCAATTTCCTACACCGGGTCAAAAGAGACCCGGACTCCGCCGTCGGAAGGTTAAAGCTATCCGAGAGAATTTATACAGAATTTACGAAAGCTCCCAGTATGAAACTTCGTGCTCTGAGTAAACCACTTAAGGGTCAATGTACAAGGTAACTGACAGTACAACCACAAAAGGGAGTGTTTCTACATAAAAAGATAAGTAGAAAATGAAGAATCAAATTTTTCACGAAGCTCTGTTTTCGAGAAAATTGAACTTGAAAATGCGACGAACGAGCGTGCCATTGAATAACGAATCGTCCGACGCGTCTGTGCATGATCTACCGTTTCTACTGCTTGCAAATGCTAGACACAGGAGCTTGACGGATTTCCAAAGTCCATTTTCTCGAAAACAAAGCCTCGTATGAAACAATTTTATTCTACTTTTTCGAGTTATTCTTTTATGTAGAATCATCCCCTTTTTGGTTGTACCACCCTAGATTGCCGTATTCCTGCACTGGTGACACTAGGAAAATTTTTAAATAATACGAAACCTCTCGGTGTTTAGAAAAATCGATGGTATCAGGTTGCCCAAAAGTTCGTTTCGATTTCAATGCAGTTAATGCAAATTCGAACTGGTCTCGTAGAAAGAAAAACAGCATGAGTAAATAAGAATTATTACGTATGCTCGTGTTGTACGACAATATTAAACGAGAACATCGCGAAAGAAACTTTCTTATCGTCTTCTTCGTGAATTAAATAGAAAGTGATCAGAGGGTTCGTTCATAGCCCTGGAGCCGATAGAAGGACTCGTTAACTACTCGGTATTACGAAATCAAAACAGAGCTGATAGCGCAACTGCGCGCACAATACCATCACGGACAGGTGTATTATAATTGTGTCGCAGCAAGTGTTTATGTAACTTTAGATTTTCACGGGCTGTCGCACGGCTACAAATAGAAATTTATTGTCTTTGATAATAATCCCACGTTACGTAAAAATCTACTCGTCCGTAGACCAGTTTCGATAATCACGATAACCGATATTTCATAATATCATTAGACGAACCAAACAGAAAATACATCAACGATAACGTTTTTATGGCTAGACCGCGATAAGGATTCTTTGTTGCAGGAACAATGGGAGCCTCTTAACACGCATGAAATAATAATTAACATGTAATTAAATCACGATACACATCGAGATTTTCTTCGGATAATAAATTCCGTTCATATTTTCGAGCCACCGCCGCCATGATGCGGTGAGTGATAAATGTCATCGCTCGTGACTCATCCGTCGCAACAAGACTGCATTTTTTCGGTGGATCCGTTGTAACCTGGATACACCTTCGGTCGAAGCCATCGCTGCAGGGCCCGTTGCACACGTGGAAACACAATCTACCCGGTGGTGCATGCGCCGATTATATACTGCGACATAATGTAGCAAGGAGATGCGACCGCGCGTCGCGTCGCGTCGCGTCGAGTCGAGTCGAGTCGAGTCGAGTCGGTCCCGTGCAACTCGTTGCACCGTGTGTGCACGCAGACGTTGCAGCGATGCATAGGAGAAGTGGCGCTGGTGGAAAAGTTGGAATGCGACCGAGCGGACAGCCTTGAGCTGCCCAGTAGTGCGAGTCAACCTCCCATGTGCCTCAAGCTGCGTTCACACGTACGCGAAATGCACGCTCTGCACCTTGCATGTCTCAGAAAATTGTTGAAAAAATATTCCTCTTCTAGAAACAATTTATCCTAGGCTCCTAAAACTCCTGCGACTCAGCCTGTTCCGATACAATCATTTTGAAGCGACTGTTCGAATAATCTTTTACTGTTTAACCCTCGGCCGGAAGGCTATCTTCGCGATTACATAATTTTGCTAACCGAAGCAAGTCGCGTCTTCTTTGATCTGTAATATACACAATAATCTTCCACTTCGTTATAGTATAATTACTAGTAAAAGCAAGAGGAAACACTACTTCTACCGATTTTCTAACGACTTCAGATCATTGTACACAATAAAATTTGTTTGCGACAAACTCAATCTTTTTATGCTCGGTAGGTGCAGCGTTAAATAAATTAAATTAAACTCTTTCTACCGTTTATTTCTGTTGCAGACGCACGAAACGCTATCCAGGAGGAAAGGATCGATCAAAAATTGTATAGAAAAAACTGAAAAATTCTTAGCTCGATGCGGTTAGAATAGGCCGGGTCGCGGGGACGCTAAAATCGTTGAAATAAACAATTTTTTGTTTTCGGTTAGAGCACGCGAGGCGCTGATGTCGGCGTCGCGGCGCGATCGAACTCTCTTCGAAGCTTGTCGAGGGAAAGAGCGCGACGGAGGAGAGACGGCGCGCAGAGTGGGAGAGAGAAAGAGCGAGGGAGGGGAAGGGAGGGGGGTCCGGCGAATTTGATCGATTCACTTGTCAGGTGAAAACGCAACGACCGCGAATAACGCAGTTGTATTTCCGCGACATGCCCTCTGTCGGCAGGTACGCCAATCGAGGGCTCTTAAGTTCGATCGATACTCTGTCGGTCGATCGTTTTCGAGACCTCCCCGGCCGTCAATCACTCGCGCGGAATAAAAACGCGTTCTCCGGATCGGCCGGCTTCTGCTCGATTCTTGAAATCGCGGACCGCGCCGCGGCCTCTTCTGCGAAATGATCCATAACACGTGGATCGATCGGTCGACCCGTTTAGATTCAACCCCGGGGCCTCGAGGATCTCGCACCCTCGCGATTCAAAATGATTTTTTAGAACGAGACGCTCGTTGAATCAAACTGAATTGAACCTAACGAGACAATTCTCCTTGCAATTATTATGCACTGGTGCATCTATGCAGCCTGGCAACTTTATTGGATGTAGAATATACTGGAGAGTTGAATTAAATTAAACTCGATAGAACTCAAGAAAGTGGAGAGAATGATCGCCCTAAGGCCTCGTTGCGAATCTGCTACCCTGCTTGCAGTTATGCGCAGATGCATTGATCTAGGAGCTCTAAAAATTTTATTGAATGTAGAATCTACTGCAGATGTTCGTATGAAGTCATTAGAAATGAGGTCTTGTTGATTGCGGCAATTATTACGAACATCCTTCGTATACATGATTTTAAAATTTTTATTAGACGTGGAACACATTGTAGAACGTTGCCAAAAATTATTAGAACTTGTAAAGAATGATGTCTTCGCGCGATAACATTTGTTGCTCGATATTATGAAAATTGTAATCATTTGCTGGCAGTTTATTGAAGAAATACAATAAATTTTCTGAATATTGTGTTAATGAAACTGCCCAATACGGATGTTCATTATTTTTCGAAAGTATAAAATTAAACACTTTACGAACAATTTTCCGTACGCAATGAGTATTGAAAATTTTATTCATTATGAATGAATTTTACGTAGAATTGAACGCGATTAGCCTGCGCGTTATTAGCACAGTTCACCGTAGGATAAATTGAGGAAGCATTTTCCAAAATTCTGCGCTCTCTCTAATTTGCCGGAATCATTAAAATGATCTTCGTTCTGCAATGAGGCACTCTGATTGTTTGCATTAATTACAACATTGCATCAAACCTCGAATCGATGCAAATTCACATTATTCCTTTTACAGGCTGTGAAACGTATTATATTTACAATTTGTAAGATCACCTAATTTTTCCGTTACAATTCTGGTGGAACCGCATTCATTCAACTTCCTATATTTGAATCTTCTTTTAGATATTTTTGGACCGTTTCTAAAATTAACACTGTTATTCTTATCGAATGTAACAGAAATAGTTGGACTGTGGATCGGTATGCGAAATAAAAGTTTTCTAAGTGAACTTTAAGAATTCAATGAAAATAGTTGCCCTTTTATTTATATTCATAAACTTGGAAATGTTCTATTACCTTTCGTCACAAATGCATAAAATCGAAAACAATTTAATCTGATCAACCACGAATTGATTGAACCATGGGTCAAAAGGGACCCAAGTCCAACTAACCAAAGGCGAAACATTTACCGCAACATCCAACGGAAGTCTATTAATAAAACTATTAAGAACAACGTGTACAGAAGCTTAAAAATACTCTCCGAAACAACAAGCCAAAAATAAACGATTAGAAAATCGCATAAACTGACTAGCAAAAAATTGATTAAGGAACCGAAACCGGTCAACGAATGGCTGTTAAAACACTATCGCGAAGCGCTAACAAATCACGGTGCTCAAGCATGTTTGCAGACATGCATCGTTCACAAACAACCGCGCTAGCGATTGTGTCCACATTGGTCGGCACGAGGTGTATATTTGCAAGCGAATCGGTAATAAAAATAACCATCAGCTCGCATCACAACAGTGCCCAGTGCCGTATCTATCGCATCGATTCTCTGGCGCTGGCCACGGGTCCGTCTATGTGTATCCCCCCACATATGACACCCTCGCAATTAAGACGGTTTAGCCGAAAGTGATGCTTTATTATCTGGCATCAATACTATTAGCTCGGCATTAGAGCGGTAGCGGTCGATTGATGAATTTCTTCCCCACCCCCCCTCTACCCCCCCCCCCATTTCTGTCCCGCCTGGTAGCATAAGTGATTGCGCAATCGGCTCAGAGACGAGGGGCTGATCCTGTACGCGTGTTAATGGTCCTGCTAAACAACCCAAAGGAGCCACTCGATAGGATCGGTTCTGGTCCTGATAAACGGGTAAACAAGTAGGTAATGCCGGCCCAGTAGTAATGGTTCGGTGTGTGGTCAGACGGCCGCGTGACCGGCGTTGCATCGGGCCGAGAGCTAATTCGGTGGAAATATAAATCGAACCCGGCGACGATCCACGAGCCCGATCGATCAGCTGATCGACTCTGGCACGACGAGAAAGAAGACATCACGGACGCGCCACGTGCCGCCAAAGAAAATCTGCGTCATACCGCGAGCACGGATCTAAGATCCAGCTGGATAAAAGTTGTTCGCGATCACGAGCGAAGTCTCCTAGCACTTCTTTGCTCTCCGGATTTTTGTTTTTTTTTTTTTATTTTTGGCTCCCGATAAAATAAAATATTGTCTCGTTTAAAGTGTACTCCGAAAGACAATTGACCGGTACTATTTCTAAACAATTTGTTTTACTAGTTATATTCGATATAGCTAAATTCGTGTAACCATCGGGTTGCACACAAATATATTCGGTTATTTTCATTTATTAATTCAGTGGAGAATTGCAATGAATCGATTAGAAAATTGTTGATCGTAAGTGGGTTCTATTTAACCACATGTATTTTTAATTTCACCCATTCAATAAAACTCATGAAATCCGTTCACCTAATTATATGAATGTACTATAATAAAATCGCGCTTTCCATTCCCGCTTAATTTTGTCCAGTTGCATCGTCAATCGTAACGCGTCGACAAAACAGAATGATCACGTCGTCACCGATGACGCGAATCACGACGAGACAAACGACGTTGTCAAGACGTACAAGCCAGAGCCATAATCGTCGCCGGATACCGAAGAAGATATTGTAAATCAGGAGCAACGCAACTCAAAACCATTCTGCTCGCTTCCGCGATCGAGCTCGTACAGGTGAGCGAGATTTATGGCCGTCTTTGTGCGTAATTATTTTTTGACGAGTCGATGTTCCCTGCAGGAATATCAAGATGACTTTTATCGAAGCTGGACGCGCTCATATCGCACTGGAGGATCGAAAGATCCATGCACGATGCGTTATGCAATTGCATGCTCTGCGAATCTTCTCGATTATGATGGGCCATTTCGTTTTTCCTCGCAAGATATGTTTCTCCTTTTTTCGTGGAACGAAAATAAAAACGAGAAATTGGAATTTGCGGAACGCGTTAGGTTAAGTTACGTCCGCTCTTCATTTTGCGGGTCTGGGTGCTTCTATTTTGGAGGGAAGATTAAAAATTGTAATTAAATAGAGTGACACGCGAGCAATTTCGATATTGCAACAGAGAATTTTGTTTCTCGTTTTCAAATCAGATAGCGCGCTTTTGTTTTCTTTCGCGGGAAAGAGGAGGGGCGTGTATATGGGGACGAAAATGTTATCTTGTGAAGTTATCAATGGTGGATTTTATGCACTGAACAAATTGCACGCAATGCGGCTGCATTTTGAAACAAAAAAAGTCATTCCAGTTTGCAATGATCAAGCTGATCCAAGATCAGCCGGGAAGGATCGAGGAGATAAATGAATTGAAGCGTGTAGATGCATTACTTTTAAACGACTAAGATTATTAAAAAAAAAGAGAGAGAGAGAGAAGATCATAACTAGACTGCGAATTTTTATAGAAAATAAAAATTGTCTGATCGAATTGCAAGACTCGGAAGCCCCACAGAAACATTTCTATAATAATTTTAATAAGAAAAATAAAAAGTTTTCAGATTCTTTAAATACTTTTACCGTTCTCTATTCGATCCACTCAGTTTTGTTACAAAATGCATAAAGTATCTCCTGGCAACGGATGATAATTTGCATAAAAATCTCATCCTCATGCCTTACATAAATGAATCCTTAAAGTAAACGTAGACGCTCGATAAACATAAATTGTCTTGACGACAAGAGATTCATAAAGATGACTACTGTCCTATTCCCAAAAAAAAAAACACGGTTCTCCAGGAGCCACAGACAGGTCCGCTGGCAGAAGGGTTAACAAAATCGAATCACGTGTCGGCCACGTGGATCCCGTTAAAAAGTCGGAGATACGCGCCCGGAGAATTCGGCGATCGCGAATCGAAATCGACCCGGAGGAAATCGAAAAGCAATGGGGGGGGGGGTTGGGCCACCGCACGCGGTCCCCGGTGCATCGATAGAATTCTAGCAGTGCAACAACGTGCACGCACACGTACAGAGAGACACTGGGAAGGCATCGACCGAATAACAGTCCCTGCCGATGACGGTCTCCGTTCCACCCACGCGTCACGCCGATTGAATAAGGAACGCGAGATATTTGGAGATATTTATAATGCATGGACGCGTGCGACAACGGGGGGAAAGACGGACAGAGAGAAAGAGAGATAAAGCATGAGAGGAGGAGGAGAGAGAGAGAGAGAGAGAAGAGCTGAATAGAAGATGACCGAGCAGCGGGCTCCGTGGCGGAGAGAGGAGGCGAAGAAAGAGAGCAAGAGACATTAGGGCAGGTCGTGCACAAACGTGCCGTCGCGGAAGCTTCTTGCGCAGGCTGGAGGAAGAGCAGCGAAGAAGATAGAGACGAAGGAATCGCGTGGAAACTGAAGGAACAAGAAGGATAGATATCGGGAGAGAGAGAGAGAGGCTGAGACCGATCTCGGGGAATGAGGAACGACAAGATAGAGAGGCCAGGAGAGATTAGGTGATTTGTATCGGGCTCTTATAAGGCCCGGGACATTCTGTTCGGCTCCTGCTTTGTAATAGCACCGCGGGCACACCGACGAGAACACACGGGCAATAAATATACTTGCGAACATTACTGCGTGGCCGATTTGGTAATCGCTGCTTAAGGAAGGCGTTAATGCGCCTCGATTAATTGCTGCTGCGATCCTGCGAACGTATCACGCGGAATGCCGTGGTGGACCTAGTACTCTGCTCCATTATTTATTACCCTTAACACTCGTTATTCTGCTCGTCAGCGGAGGAATACGTTTCGGAGGACCAACACCGTGTAGATGAAATTATATCACGTTACCGATCATTTTCTACCCTTGTCGGTTTTTGTATGTAGAGTAAAACACGTTGAAGAAAGTACACGATGAAACTAAACAATGATATTTACTATTTTCAAAAAAACAACATTGTCCGGATGAAATTAAATCGCGTTTCAATCGTCGCTTTGTGCATTTCGAACGTACATTATTTATTACGAAGAATGTTACTCTACCTCTATAGAAACAATAAGTAAATCATAGTAAGAACATCCACTTGCTTGAAGTACTTCTACAATCGTGGAGCAGCATCGGAAGAAAATCTGCGAAATCGGAGAACCAAGGAGCAAGACTAACAAAACAAAAGCGGAAGAAAGTGTTCGAAACGAGCTAATCGGGGAAAAAACACGAGCATTAACGAGTATTAGTCGAGTATTAACGCTAACAACCCACGCAGACGATATTCGTCGAAGCGAACGCACGGAACGATCGACGAGGACTTTCGAACGGTGATCGATGGCCCGGGGTAGATCAATATCTCGGCCCCGTCACCCGAGAAGAAACAGAATTCCGTTTTCATTCTAATCTTGACGAATGCTCGGTCGCACGGCCAGACAAGAGCCGGTAAGGTAACGACGGAACTCGACGGCACGCGTCAAATGCCCATTCATACGTCCCGGCGAGATATTTATTGGAGAAAGAGAGACGGTGAGGAGACAGCGAGAGAGAGAGAGAGTGCGAGGGAGAGGAGAGAGAGAAACAGACAGACACACGAGGATTATGTAATTTGTATCTGGAAGATTAGTTTTACGACACTTCAGTTCCTGTTCCCCGGGACTTGTCCCCACCACGCGTACGCACGCCGCGTGTGTGGGCACGCGACGTGAATCATTGTTCGCCGGAATATATTAATGATTCCCCGGCTGATAGCGCGTCGCGCGAAGAGAACCGAACGGAATTGTCGTAGGTCACGGCGAAATCCTGGCGCCGTTTACAAGTGTGCAACTCTGGCAAACTCTGAATCACCGTTCGAATTTATTTTTCGCACCGCGGAAATCGAACCGACGCGGTTCTTCTCGCGCCCATGGCCGACAACACGGGCCAGATAACGCGCATCCCTCGGCCAGCGCAAATATTAAATATCCATGCATTCGTAATTTACTCCGTAACTTCGATTTCGACTTTACATTCGTCCGTGTGCACGATAATCATTCCGTATTTACGCGCGGTACGATTCTTATAAAACAGTGCCGGTCACATGTGACTATCGTGCTCGGCATTTCGTTTAACCGTCTGAAACACGATTCATTCATTAGGGAAACTGGACGACACCCCGACGTAGACTACCTTTAAAAAATATAGTATAAGGTTCGTAAGGAATTGATATGTTTAAAAAGGATTTAGAAAAATTTCTATTTTTACAAACGGTTCGAAAATCGCGTCTTTTCCTCCTCCTCTA
Organism: Seladonia tumulorum; assembly: GCA_913789895.3. Classification (NCBI taxonomy): domain Eukaryota; kingdom Metazoa; phylum Arthropoda; class Insecta; order Hymenoptera; family Halictidae; genus Seladonia; species Seladonia tumulorum. The sequence continues at coordinate 4,579,582 of OU565275.1, forward strand.
TTTTTAAAGATGAGCAAAAGCCACCGTTTAACTCGCCTCTCGAATTTGAATTGTATAAGAAACCTTCTACAGTTTAAATTATATAAGAAATATTAAACGGTTTCAATCGTACAAGAAAGGCTAAAGAGTGAAATTATATAAGAAACGTTAAACGGTTTGAATTATGTAAGAAACATATTTCTAAAACAGATAATTAATTAGCTCGTTTAAAGTAGAACAGCTTTGTAACAAACCTGTTCATTTTTTTCTTTTTTTTATGAACTATAAATCTTCGTAATCGAATAATAGATAACATTTGGTGTAGACTGAGTTAGACACAAAGTGATTTATGTCGCGCGTTTATGAGGTTCAAAGGAAGGTGTAAACAAATGTTTTTAAGCCGCTTTGATGTCGTTAAACAGCGCGAATGTTTCCCTGGACAGTTATCCAATTTAATACTGTAATTTGAGCTACGAATGATAAAAATGACATTGTGGGAAAAAGGATAGAACTGGACACGATACAAGCTCCAGATTGTAACATTTTAATTGATTACGGGCTCTCTAGGTTTACGCTAAGTTTTATAGTGCAATTAAAATCCATGTGTCATAAAGCGTCGCGATATTATGCATGTGCAACCGCGTTTTACGTTTTACGTGAAGAGTGCTTCTTTTCTTTTTATTTTTTCTGCGTAAAGACATACATTTCATTTTATCGTGTTGCTGAATGATAAGCTTACGGAGCATATATATATATATAGTCTTCACAGATAGTTATTAGCACCGCGTAGATACACTAATTATCACATTATTTTCCTTTCAATTAAGGCTGAACGTATCAATAGCGATATTTAGAAAGTATCGCTTACTACTCCGGATTATTTATAACACAGTTTATTGTGCAATCATATGATAATGTCAGCACGAGCCAGAAAGAAACTAAACGGTTCAATCGATAAGCTAAGCAATTGAGATATTATGCAAATGTGAATGAAAAAGATTTTGTCAATTTGTTCTGAATCTGTTCTGACAAATGCAATGAAACAGTCTATATATTTGAGTGCAACGTCACGCACGAATGCATCGGAGAACTTGTTTATTATATAGTATCTCTTGTCACGAGGTTTACAAGATCAACAAGTGATATTTCATGGACATACAGTCTTTTTATCTTTTTTACAGACTTTTTTGTCTTTTTTTGTTTAACTATTAAATCTGTGGTAGTAAGGAAAAACGCCCCATGTCACATGTTATCACTAATTTTTCGTACTAGTAACGTTTCCTTGCTGCATTATTTTTTCGAGCCTATCAAATTTGTTTTCATGACATTTTTCTGATAAATCCTATATTATAAAGCTCAATTAATGCATATACTTATTTTTTTTTTTACACGTGGCATTTATCCTTGCAGTCACAGAAATGATACCAGCACATTATCATTTATGGTTACAACTCCACTCAAATTTATGTTAATAATTATTTAACGTGTAACTGTTAATAATATAACGATACGTGGAAACTTCACAGGTGAATCGTTGCATTTTTAAAGTACATTTCGAAGATCTACTTAAGAGTTAATTTACCTATAATATCTCGATCGATGCGAACTGCATTGAACCTCCATCCAGCACGCGACAACCCGTCACAGATCATTGTCGGTCGTTTCCAATTAATCACGGATATTCTTAATTAAGAAAACGGCCGATCGACAGCTTAGCGGAAAGACATTTGCACGTTGGATTCGAGCGCGCGCGTTCGCACGGAACCTAATCTGGTTCTCCGGGCATATAATTATTTAAATGTGCATTAGCACAGAGGGGAACGAGGTGCGAGATGTCTCCCCATCCCGCTGTCACGTATTGTACGAGTACACGCTCCCTTTTAGATGGGGAATTTGAAGAATCCAATGGTAACAACGTGGCCCGCATAATTGGGGACAAGTTCTGCCGTTCGAGTTTTCTAGTGGCCCGTTTCGCCAGCCCGATTCTCTGTGTCGGTGAACCCATTGTTCGCCGGCATAATGATTCCGAGTGATACGCGAACGGAACCCGTGAAATTTTTAACGTAGGTCACGGATCCTCGCTCCCAGCTGACGACACTCCGAAAACGAGCCGCGCGCGAATCGCGTCTGCCGCCAGAACGTGATGGCATTTTGCGAAGAATACCGTAGACGCAGCTACGCGTTTACTCGCGGCCACCGTCGAGAGAAACATTCCGTTTTTTACCATTCGGCGGTTGCGGTTGTTTCGCGGGACGAATGCAGAACCCGACCCGAGCAACATTGTCGAGATATTGGACGAATAGCGCCCGAAGAATTTCTATTTGCCACTGATTTGCCTGCCGGCCAGCCATTGTCCCGTTTTCTGGACCTGGATTGTTTACCAAGAATCCCGCACCCGCGAAAATTGCATTTCGTTCCGACTTGATATTCACAAATTATCGTACGATGCAGTAGCAAAAATTAGTGAAGAGAAACGTTAAATACAAGAACTTTATTTCCATAAAGGGCACGAACATCTGCGTTAACACGTTGACCGCCATGTCACCCATATGTGGGTGACGGAATTATTTGTCCAGGTTTCAAAATGAATATATTCATTGTACCAAATTTGATTGGGATCTGTAAAATGCAAGAAAGTTCGAAGACCACTCAATATTACACATGTAGGATCATACGGACCATGGAAGGACAAAAAACCTTTGCTATTTTAAAGCGTGAATATATTTAACAATAAAAAGACAAAAGACAAAACAAGGTATACAAAGAGATATTACAAAAGACGACTCGAAGTGCGTTACTCTACGTCTCGACGAGAACTGCCCGATGTCGAACGTTTCTCGAACTCGTCAGCTCGTCTACATTGTTTATTATCGAAACGCTATCGCATCGCTCGGGCCGCCTGGGTCCGCGCGAGTCCTTTATTCCCGCCGACAAACATTTAAACGATGCCGCCGAACGCGCGTGGAACGAAGGCACACGGAAAACGACACAGCCGCGCACGAAAGTTTATCTCTTACGCGCGGCACTATGATTCGGATCATTCTTTGAAACGCACCGAACCTACACACATATAATTATTTTCAATTTTTATTTCATTAAATAACTTACTTTCAGTTCATGGAATTTTTTAGGCTTCTGGTTTGGCACTCAGAGTGTTAATCTGATAGAATAAAAATGCGTAGCGCGAGAATGGGGTAACTGTGGAAGTCGAACCGAAAATCGCGGGTCCCGGACCGTGAATCATGCCCGCGAGAACAAGGCTGTTGGATGTCGCATATCTGTAAGGATGGAATCGTCAGGGTCGGCGGCGCATCTACGGCGTGTACCAAAAGCGACGAAAGCCGGCGAAAGAGTGGTTCGAGACGACGACGATAAAAGCAGCGGGTCGCGCGCTCGTAAATAGAGCCGCGGGTCCATTCATGAGTTCGGACCAGCGCAGGGGCAGCACCCGCTCGTGCGTACACGTTGGAAAAGTCTTTTTCTCGGTGTATTTTACGGGAGGTCAGGGTTAAAGAGGCGAAAAGAGAAACGGGGGAGTAGGTGGAGGAGACAGAGGCGGGCCGAGAGACTCTGTTTTATGGGACTACGGGATCCTCCTTTCTCGGGACGTCGACCCTTCCCTTCCCGCCCCTGCCCGGGGAATTAATTGAAAGTAGCATCTAGGTGAATCTGATCCGGTGAATCTGGATCCGACCTTCGCGTTCGTCGCATTCCGAACGGTGTTGATTTTTACCTCTGCCCTGAGCCGGGCCGCGCCGCGCTCGGAATTTCGGACACTCGACGCGAAATGCCGAACGATGTTTTATCTATCCGTCTGGCAGAACGCCGTTCTTGCTTAAATTATCCTTATCTAATTAACTCCAACCGGGCGTTTGTCGTTTTTCGCAACACCGAGACGGAAACTTATAATTTCTACCGCGTGCTAGTATCGAGGTCAGTGGGTACAATTCTGAAGGTACAAAGCTTGAGCTTCAATAAAGGGGAACGCCTGATAATACACCCTTCTTGTAACTTCACTCTGATATACTGATTGAACCCATAACTAGACAGCGAATCTTTCTGCAAAATGAAAAGCAAGAAACAAGAATCAAATAAAAACTGTCGTTCTTTCTTTTATAATTTCGGCAAGATAATACGTTGACATCCTTAAATTCTTTCAACCTTTTTACTGTCCTGAATTTCATCTACTCAGTTTTGTCATAAATGTATAAAATCCGCGGGCCATTTTTGACGATTTGAATTACCGTCGGTAAAGTGATCTAACAATTTCGTAAACAAAGATTTTTAGGCATGCTTTTGGTGCAGCACAAATTGGTGAATTTTCGATTGATCAAATTGGCCCAAGCAATGCGCAAGGATGAATATAAAATTTGGAGAGCATCGCACTCCAGCTGACAAATTAATACTTAATATAGGTTTGCAACTACATCGCAACGAGGTCATAAAGAGTTTATATTTATGTTTATCGTTTAAACATCAGGCTGACCAGCGTGACACGCTATCAACGAGAACACGCGGCTACAGTGATACCGAAACTAGATTCCGTACACAAGAAGCCTATAGTTATTTCGCGTATAATCTTCGTTCGCGCATTAGAGGCAAGGTAGCCGCGAGTCTGAAGAGTGTGTTATCATAAGATTCCCGTTATCGGTCCGCCGATAAGATGCGACATGCCGCGCTCGCTGATAGCCGCGATTCGGGCCACTCTTGTTCTGTCACCGCGTTCCTCATTAACGGTTCGCCATTAAGAATTAATTAATTCATTAACAGCGAGGCCGCGACCGCGGGGTCGATGGCAAGGTTACAAACGGCGTAACCGGGTTGCGCAACAGCCCGTGACAATGAGCAATTAATGAATAATAAGTTTCATCGGTTTATTGATACACGTTAGTTCGCGAAATGCATGAATGAAAACGGCGGCGCCGTGCCGTGGACGCGGACGAGGACGCGGAGCGGAGCGGGGAGAAACAGAGCTCGTTCGTGTTACGTTGTCGCTGAAGAATTAATAAATGTCTCTTATAATTATACATGCCGCGGCCGGTAACCGGCCGATCAATGACACCGAGCCGACAAGCGTATCTCTCCTTTCTTTTTCCATTTTATGGGTGGGTGACTAATGTCAGACCACCCGCGGATACCTCGGACGATTTGCATAAGTCTAACGCGCGCGCGATCGGGAAACGCCTCGTCGCCTCGTGGTATCAGTTTGTTTATATTACGTTGTCGGGGCCGTGATCGCCGGGGATCCGATGTATTATGTAAACATCGTTCCGGTCACTAGCCCGGAATCGAAATTGCCGGGCTTCTTAACGGACTAATCCGAGCCGATTCGGCCCGAATTAATTCGCGGCACTTGCCTCACTCGAGTGGAAGGGATTCCCACTCTCTCCCCTCACCCCCTCCGCTCAACGGTTCCAAAGGCACGGGAAACTTATTGCCGATCTCTATCGATGCCCACGATCGGAATCCATAATGAGGATCCGATCGTCGCTATTAGCGTGACCGCCCTTTCGAACGCCGGCCGCCACTTTGTTGTTCTTATTCGCGCTCGTTCCTTCTATCGCGTTAACGCCGAACCAAAGTTCTTTACTCAACAATTATTGAAACAACTGGGACACTTCCGTGTGAGAGATGATCGAGACGAGTTCGTTACTCAAGCATAGATCTGAAAAATGTCATTAAATCCAGACTTGAAAATATCAGAAAATTTAGTCCAGTAGTCAGCCATTTAAGACCAGTTATCAACTTTATCCTACCCTATTTTAACACGTTTATGATTAGCGGCTGAGTATTTCTTAACACTAGGTTTAATTCTTTTGAACACTTTTCTTATAGTATATACCTAAATAAATGAATTAAAAATATTGAAATGCGTCATTTTGACGCGTCCCGTAAACCTAGTGTTAAAAAATTGTTCAACAGCCACGGCAACTTTAGACCTGACCTAACAATAAACCTTCAGGCGTGTAAGCCAATTATTTCTTTCGGGATTATTTTTTAAAGCAAGATTTTTCAGTTTTATTCCGTTACAGAACAGTCATTGAAATTCATAGTATGTATACAATGTATGAAACTACAAGAGCTTGTTAGCATATTTGGAACTGAAACAATATCGAGAAAATAAGAAGAAAAAGTTTAAGGAGAAAACAAAGTTTACCTAACTTTTCCATGCATTTTTTTACACTGGAATGTGGAAGATCGTAAACGCATAAAGATCGTACTTCGTAAAAGGGTGATTGGAACGTCCCTGACGTTGTATTGCCCCATAAATAATCTCAATGAATAATTACTGTAAAAATAAGATGAACGGAAGCGACGTGTGCGCACGAGTTGCCGAATTAGTTGATTAACTTACAACACCTGTCGATGTCGTCCGGACGCCAGTGCAGAGCCGAGCGTGTATTAACAGGTGCTTTTAATTCGACCGAGCGAGAGACTTCCAGCTGCTGGAGTTCGATATTGGATAACAATGTAAATTTGAAGGATTATCGATGGATACTGTATGACAATTTCAGTTGGTTAAACAGGGAAAGCTGCGCGCTCATTAAGGGTACGTATAAATAAGATAATTGTAGATAATTGTAGATAATTATAAATTTCTTCCGTTTCTAGTGAAAATATATTTTGCAACGATATAAAAACGAAAAGCTAGTTTTTGTATTAACATTGAACGTACCTGAATTACAGCGTGGAAATAAGAGGCAGCAAAAGAGAGAAAGAAATTTAGGGATGGGAGGAATGCGGCTGAGAGACGACTTCCGGTTGCGAGGTCAGCAGAGGAATGGCGGGAAAACTGACTCGAGGATCCCCGTCGATGCACCGTCAACGTAACATCATTTAGTTCGATACTTTCTCGAGTCTATACTTATATATTTCCAGAAGCGTTCTCATATAAACACTTTTAAGCTCTCGCGTTTTTGTTCAATAACTGAAAACTACACAATATTTACAAAACAAGCTCTCGAATAAATCTAAAATTTCTAATTCTAAAACACCTTCCAATATCACATCAAATTTTCAAAGTATTCACTTCCACTGCATGCTTAATGTAGAGATCTACTTCCAAGTTGCAACTTGTTAGGTAGAATAACAAAAATTTTTCCATGTCTTCAGATAGCTACATCACTGAATAAACCAGTACTCACCAGTACAAATTTAAGTAGCAATACCTCAAATGGTCCATTTAAGGGTTAGGATTCGCACGGCCGCGTAGAATAAGGTTAGTTTTTTGACAGCGCAATAATCCGAACGGTCAACGAGACAATTCCAGGTTCAACAATGTCAACGAAAATCAATAAAAGCATGGAAAACTCGCGAACGCCACCGGGGTATTTTCAGCAGTTGCTGAATTATCTTTTCGCTTCCGCGAAAAGAAAACCGCCTGCAGGTGCTTCTAGAATCCAGCCCGGAAGTACACAGGAGTCGCAGCTTTCGAAGACGGTCGTAAAACGCCCCGCGAGTTCCTCGATGTTTCCTTATCCCCACCGCTGGTACCATCTACCTCTAGTTCCCATTCCGCCGCTAGATGAGAAAGTTCAGTAATCATATCCGAGGAAAGTCTAAAGCATTCGAATAGTATAACAACAATCAAAGAAACGCAAACGGAGAGAACCAAAACAAAACTACAATGTATATTACTACTCGTAGACATATAAATTCTATAAGTCTATCCGTTACCACCCTGCAACACTACGATCTCTTTTTGGAAATAAAGCACCTGAACCAGGCTCTTGGTTCATGTTTCGAGTCTAAAGTAGTAGGAGTGGACTAGTCAGCTATTAGGACCATAAGCGTACTTCAGAGGTTTTCAACGGACCAGGAGAATAAAAATTGTGAGTATTTTCGAAACGCATTTCCAAGAATGAAACCTGGTGGCTCATAGGAGCGCAGGGCGCTCATAGCATTCGTAGAAGTGTAGCTTCTATCGAGGCGCGGCGGCCTCGTCCAGAGAGCAAGGACATTCATTGGCCACAATTCATCTGTCGCCCGATGCCTAACCAATCGTAAAACCGGACTGGCTCTTTACTTCCGTCGCGGAGAGCCACGTGTGTTCGTCTGTCCTGCTGGTATACTGTTCTTTGTGTCGCGGCGCAGGTATTACGCGTATATTATTAGCCGCATACGGTTGTGCCGCGGAGTGAGCGGGTTTAAACGGCCGGTACGCGTTTGTTTCCGCGGTCAGAATCATTGGCGCATTCCCGCGCCAACAATAATCGGCCGCGTTCAAACTTATACACTGCCGTGCCCGGCTCGTGTTCTCCCCACTCCCCTATGCGTACAATGCGACGGTCAAACATTGAGAACAACAACAAATACACCCGGGCCCCGGTTCAGTGTAATATTCATAAGATTTCGTCACTTCGGTCTGGCCGGCACACGCAACCGTGCCCGTTCCCAACGTAAACGTTGCAGACGAATATCGGCGCTTTACATGGCTCGCGAACTCGTCCTCGCGAAAACGACGAGCTCTGCATGACCGACCCGGTTGTCGATCGGCCAGCGGGAACGGGAACGGATTTCTCGAACACGCTCAACTTCGCCCTGATGCCTGCTGGCCGGTATACCTGGATCCTCGACGGGCTCGATCGAAGTTCGACTCGGTGTTGCTGTTGCCGTTGCCGGGCTGGAACTTTCACGCGAGCGCGCAAGAAGTCGAAGTTCTTTTCCATTAAAAACACGCCACCGAGAGAACGGGCATGTGAGCATAATCCCAACGAACAATGAACAGAGAGGGACGCGCCGCCGACTGTTAGGCTAGGAAGAAGAAAATGTTCACCGCGCGAGGCGAAGCGAAGGCGCGGTGAAAACGACTTCGCTTTAGAACTGCTTCGCCATCGGCCGCGCGATACGCCGTACACTCCTCACGGAGCCTCGGGAGCTGCCCAAGGAATGTCGCGCAAAATTCGCGAAATTCCCCGGCCGACCAAGCAATCGGCTGCATCGGCCGATGCTATGTTCAGGCCGGTGTCATTTCGCGATCGGACCGCGCCGGTGATGCTGCCCGTTTACCCGGTACCGAATAAAAATGTTCGCGGTGAATTTTCTTAGGCTGCTTGCCGTGTGGTAGGTGGCGCGCCGGCATCCGTGCGGCGTTGTCTGCTCCGCTCGTTGCTGGCTTGCGAGAGCCGAGGCCTTCGGCCGCTCTTATGCTGCTTGCCGTATACAGGCTGACAGTCAGTGGCGGGTTTCGAAGCTAACGGCGTTGGGAGGACTCCCTCGTACTCGGGGGCCCCGGTATCTGCGGGTTCCCCGTTTCACAGCCTCGAAATCAAAATCGAGTTGCAACTTCGGCTCGATATCGATTGCCTGCACCTCCGTTTTTCAAAAACTCCTTTACCTTCTATTTTCAAAAATTTTTTTTTTCAACATACACAAATTTAATTTTATCAACATATTTTTGTGTCTCCTAATTTCATATACACGTCGCTTTATTTGAAAATATTACAATAAATATTTTTTTATATTTTTTTTTTATTTTTGATTTATTTATTTAGAAACTTATAGTACCTCTCAATGGAATGTATAGATGAGAACAGCAGTTTTGAAATTTTTTTTTTGTTAAATTTCACATTTGTAGAAGCGTGTGGTTGCACCGCTTGACAAAGTTGCTGATAAACGGCGCAAGAAGTGCGAGGTCCGCGAAATAGTTCTCGGTATGTACCTATCGAATGGCCTAAGTCATTTTGAGTTTTTGCGCCGGATCAAATTTTTCATCGCTCGTCAAACCATTCTCCCGTAACTTTCATCGAGCGACGTCCGACTATCGCGCACTTTCTCGCGCCAAATTATTTTTCTCATCGTGCAAACACTTTTGTATGGAAAACATCTCTGCCCAACAAAATATGTTCTGTTCATCCTCCGAATGAAACAGAACAATTTTCGACGGTGAATTGTTAATGCAACATGTATTTTTTATTGTTATACATACATACACACTTGGAGTCCAATTGTTATTCTATAGAGAATATAAATTTGTAATTGGTTGATAAAATTATGGTAACAGACCCTCTTGATTTTTCCTGTTGAAGTATTTATTTGCGTTGAAGTGGTGATTGTTCGTGTTTTTCATATAAAATACAAATCATTAATCAACGAATCAGTTTGTATAGAGAAGTATTGATTCCATTTCGAAACTGTGGGTTTAAACAATGGGTATCGTTTCTATGAGCTACCTAAATGGCATAAACAATCCGAGGATATTCAATATTAATTATACAATTAATTTACGTGGCGTGAATAGAACGCGGCCCTTCCGCTCGTACGGAATCCTCCACAGTTTCGAACGTCGACAATATTGTGCTATTCGCTTTTCGGGGTACAATGGCTTTTAAAAATAATTTATTAAATTCAAAGTCCAATCGACCGCGCGGTAAATCATCGAGTCACAGGACTGTTTTAATTTGTTCGTTTCGATAGGTACGTATATCGAAACAATTTAGCTAACGCTCTAATGAATTCATATTGTTGGCGGCGCGTAACAGCAAAAAAAAATTATTCGATCAACCATCTAAATCATTCGTTGTCCCGTCGAAAACCATGAATCTCATTGTGCACAATTTCGTATAAATTAAACACATGGGCAAACCATCGGTCACCGGCAGCTACATGGCCAACCGGTAGCGTATAAAAATAAATTCTGAAACTTTCTTCGGGAACATTAAAGGTACCCGCCGTGCTCCCGTTATTACAACTTTACAGGCTGTAAAATAGCCAGGACCCTTTAATTTACGTTCATTCACAAGGTCTCTCTTTCATGAACACCAGAAAATATGAACTGGCGTATGTATTTTGCAATCGTGCTAAACGCATAGACATACAACTTAGCGCGTATCAGTTATATAATAATTATTAGAAATCAATCTGTACGATGCTCGATAAGGCACCGTGCGATCAGGGATTACTACAGCAATAATTCGTTTTTATTTCCATGTTAAAAAGTATGGATATTTGTTCAGAAGCATGATAAAAATTTTATTTCACCGTAAGATCGTTCGTACAGGATTGCTCGAAGTAAACACGCGAACAAGGACGGGGGCACGGCGCGTCGGCGCTACGGTCCTGAGCACCGTGCCGTCGTGCTAGAGTGCAGGTGGGCCGAGGTCCAACGGAAACGGCCGAGCGCGCGCTCGGGGGAAAACCGAGCGGCGACACTCGGCGAGTACTGTTGTTAGAGTATTCAGTAATGCTTTGCATGGCCAGCCAGTCGCTAGTAGGCTCGTCGGTGAGAGTCGTGTCGTTCACTCGAAGTGATCGTGTGGTGTTACTCGACGAGCCAGCCAGGAGACGGTATACCGACACGCGAGGTATATTGAAACGGCAACGAATGTAATCCGCAACCGTGAGTGCATTTCGTGAGACTGTGAGAGAATAAACCAAAACGAACAAAGCGTTATATTATCAAAACCGGAGCGCACACCGACGGTGGGGCTTCGACTTCACGTACTGTTATTTCACTGAAAACAAAAACCATCGAGCCACACTGTGTATGGTACACAAGCGACCCAAGATGCTGTCGTCAGTGCCAGCGAAATAATAATGTGGTGCGACGTTGGTCAGGTGAGTGCAGTGCTACGTTAATCCCTTTCTTCGCACACTACTACTTTTTTTTTCTTTCTCAAAAATATTGTGTCCGAAAACCTGTGAGGCCCGCTCGGCTAACGAGACCCACGTTCTTGCACGGCCAGCCCGAGAGAGCGTTACGTGAATTCGACAGAACGGAGTCGGCGGAGTGTTGTCCGTTCTCTGTGAAAAGTCTCCCAGCACAGCTTCGTTTTCCAAGTTCGGTGTTGCTCCATCGGGGGACTCGTTCCCTCGGCCGCATGCGACGTCGTGCCCAGTGTTTTCAGTGTGTGATTTTTCTTGTTTCACGAATATTCCCTCGGATACGATCGGTTTTTGCCTCGGACCACAGAGGAGAATGGTTCTCATTCCCGTAACGCCTTTCGACGGCTGGCGCACACGAACAAGTCAGGCAGCGACCACACGAGCCCGGTCGAGACTTTCCTCGAATATTCCTCACGATCTCTTCACGAGACCGCTACGAGTATCCGCTCCGTTCGCAGAATCGTTCTATCGACAAAGGGTGTGCGAACCACCGTCGAGTAAAACCATCCGTCGGCAGAAATCCGCGGAATCGACCGCTCCAAAACTCAGCCATAAACCTAAGAAAACCTAGAAAAAAAAAACATAGAAGAGAAAATCGCAACGGTGGTTGCTTTCTCTTCGATTCGTAGGGTATCCAGGATTCGTATCCCTGGAAAACTCTGAGTGCCGTCAGAAACGACGGCACGATCGTTGCATAGGAACAGCGATGGTTTCACGGGGGTAGCCGACGGTGTTTCACGGCGCCGGCTAGAAAACGACACGGCGGTGCATTGACGTCGGTGGCGAAGTGTCAGATTTGACGCGTGGTAACCTCGTGTTCAGTAGTTTGAATTCGAAGCGATCCCGCGTTTCCTTGGGCTTGGGGACGAGCGGCGGCGGCCGGGGGGAGGGAAGGGGAGAACGAGCGGTGACGGCAGGCAGCAGTGGAGGAGAAGTAGGGGGGCAAAGGGTGACGAGAACGGTGGTGAAGGGGGGCAAAAGGAGGAGGAGGTGGCCGCGGCTGGATGGCGTAGATGGCGAGGCCGAGGGGGCGATCGAGGTGGCTGTGGTAACGACGGCGGGTCGTGGGTCGCCGGTCAGGGTGGGGGGAGAGAGAAAGAAACCACTGTAGGAGAAGGAATAAGAGGGAACGACGGGGAGAGAGAGAGAGAGAGAGAGAGAGACGGAGAGCGAGAGCGACGGAGGAAGAAGGATCGAAATAGGAGCGAGCGAGAGAGAGATAGAGAAAGGTGACCGGAGGCTTCGAGGCTGCCTCTTCTTTACTTGGCCAGCGCTGTAGAGGAAACCTAGCGTCGCTACGGCGCGCTCCGCGAGGAGCGAGGAGAAGGGTACGAGTTCGCTAAGTGACGGGGAGGGGGCACGGTTATGACCAACCATCAAGGGGGCAACGTCGTCATGGTTACCGCGACGACAACAACCCGCCTGTTCTAAGGGATGTTTTTAAAAGCATATATTTGCTTTTTGCTCTTTTTTCACTTGGCGATCGCGTGGTAGCGATACCAACGATTTATTAGGCCTTTTTCACTCCACACCCGCCCCTCTCTCTCTCTCTTTTTACCTTTAACCTGTTAACCGGGGAGACAAGACTATGATCATTCCTAGTTTTCATGGGGAATTCTGCGATTTGACGCTAGGCTGAAAACTAGGTGCGTAGTTACATAGAAGTTGCACCACTTTGTGGTATCTGCGTCTTCTGCTATGAAATACTGGCTAAAATCAAACGATGCAACTACCTTAGTTGCAACGTACTCCAATATTCAAAAAAATCGAATATCTTGAGCGCATATTTATTGGCTATTACTACAGCTCGTGTGTACGTGTATAGTGGTTATTTAAGTTGTTCTCGTGTGGGAGTTGATCGATGGAAAGTCGTATTAACCCTTGAATGGCGGAGCTTGGGTCAATTTTGACCCAAAGAATAAAAGTCGATTCCTAGCGAATTCATTAAGAGTAATACAAAGATTTTTGTGTCTAAAGAAAAGTAGCTCGAAAAAAATATTTCAAAAATTATCAAATAACGCACATAAATGATCTCGAGGATTATAAACTGTGCGACTATGAAAATGATCCGCCATCCGAGGGTTAAATGTATAATTCGCATAGATCCGTCTCTACAATCGTCTCTCGGATATTGATAAAATTTCGCAAATTCGTATTCCATAGTCGGATCTTCTCTCTACCTCGATCAGACGAAAGTAGTGCTCCCGCAGAGAGGATCACGCGGCATTTCGGAGTTCGACATTGAAATGATGGAATCGTGGACGGTATCTGAAATCGTTGATCCTGGTGAAATACCAACGTAGAGTCGCCTGAAATCCCCATCGTTGCGTCAGACATGTATAAAGTCGATGGTGTCAGAGACGGCTGAGCCGGTATGACGTAAATTTTTTGCATTACTCGTTTCTTTTTTTCATTCTAAAATATGATACGTGTTTAGCGATTTCGACAGTGGAGTTATTAGTGTAGTTTTCAATCTCCTAACCGTGTGATCCGAAATTGGCCCCAGTGTACCGTGCGAGGAAACGACTAAACTCCCAAATTGATTTTTTGATAAAAATACCGGTGACTCTGTGTGCGAATTTCAATATTTTTTTCGTATCTATTGGTGATAGCGTGTGAGAAGAGACGAGCGAAAGTGTCCGTCGGACACTTGCAACGCGCGCGTGTCCAGCAGGTTGCGGGATTTTCGTTAATAATTTGAAACCGTTGCGAATAATGCTCTTCGTTATTCGTAGAATTCTCTGTTGCGTGTACGGGGGACGACGGGGGAATCATTTTTATCCGGTGACAGATCAGTGCGATATTTCGTTTATCGATATCTATTGCGTTTTGGAAGATGCAGTAACTGCAAATTGGTTTCTTAAATGTCCACGGGGCACCTGTATAAAATTATTTTACAATTTCTCGACTATCAGTGTTGAAGTAATATAATTTCCAGGTAGAAGATCTAATATAAAAATTGAAGGTCTCGCTTGTCGCTCTGTATTTGTAGAACTTCTATTTCTTCAGCAAAGAAGACCTGTCCTACGAGAGATTTCATATCCCCCATGACATGACCTTTCAAAATCTATCTATTACAATTTATGAAGAAACATAGGATCAGAACATTCTCAGTGAACAAGTCTCGTTTCCCTCTGTCTTCTAACAACACCCCTCTAGCTCTTGCACTCTATCGAACCTGAAAACTCGGAACCTCTAGCTGGAGACACACACTGTCCAATCACGAGTCGCGAGCCTTTCTTAAAAATAATCAAATTATCGTGTCCGAAGTGGTAGAGTCCCTTGTGCGGTTCTACAGAGAAATCGGTGCGCAAATGGGTTCTTTGAGTCGCCTCTGCGGGCTATCATAGCGATCGCGGAAAAGCCGTTGCAGCGGGTAAATTCGCGGAAAGACGATTTCATCGAATGGGCCGGGGGGTTGGTCGAGGGGTATAGAGTTCCGGGCTCTATCTCGCGGTGGTGGTGCTGCTCGAGGAGGAGCACTTCCATCGGGGCGGGCCAGGACAAAGACTCGTTACGATGACCGAACGGCGTATGACGTCGAGGTGCCCGACGGTATAAAGCGAGTCCGAGTTTTCCCCCGTTGCCCTCCTTCCGTCGTCTGTCCTCCGCCTCCTCTCTTTCTCCTCCTCTTGGCCGTCGTCGTTCCTCCTGCGGCACATCGAGCCGTTCACCCACCATCACGGGTCATTAACGAGAGAGTTATCGACGCGCGATCTGTCAATAGGCTTCTCCCATTCATAAATTCGCCCGGCGTGTGGCGGCCGCATAGTTTTGCCGCGAAAACCACGTGGCGGCGGCGTCGGTGGCGCGCAATGTCCTCTTCGCCGTTGCACCGCAACGAACCGAGCCTCTACTACGTGATTTACGGGCCGCGTCCCCGTTTTAAATGCATGCAGAGCAACCGTGCGTCGTGCTTGTCCCTTTCTCTCGGTCCCGCGCGCAACGTGATGCCTCCTCTCTGTCTCTCTCTCTCTCTCTCTCTTTCTCTCTCCGGCTCGTCTTCTATTCGTGTGTGTGTGTGCGCCTCGCACACGTGTATTTCGTCTACACATGGAACACACCACCGGCGCGACCAGCGTGGGAGTCGAATGCCTTCGGAGAACCCAGTCGCACGCCACACCGCCAACCTCGGTCCATGAGAACGCATCCTAAACGTCCGATCATCCTTGGCCGTGAACACCTATCCAGAAATTGCGCTGGAAACTCTAGTCTCCTGTAAAACTTTCTGTTAACTCGTTTCTCGAGTCCACCGGTTACAATTCAGTCAGGAGTCGGCTCCTGCCACAGTCCGTTTCACCTGGAAACAGTGAACACACTTAATCCGACTATAACACGGTTAATTCGCTCCGTGCTGTATCCATGTTACACGAAACTTACAAATAGTACAAATCAAAGGAATGCGGAGGATTCTTCGAATCTACTGACTTGTCGTGCACGGTAACTGTGACATAAGTACACATTTTATCCATGTCTTTAGAGTACCGCGTTATAAAAATTTTGAGTGTATAAGTAACTGTTCCAAAGACTTTGGCTCACGAACTATTGCATCTATTCTACCCTAAACCTTAGATCGAGTTACTCAGTCTTATTGAGGAGTGATTAGAATGAAGCATTTCTCACTCGAAGAACTTATTCTATTGAATCTGACCGTTCTATTAGAATCTTTGCTATAACAGGGGTAGTTGAAAATCTGCTACAATAATTAAGGATGACACAAACCACTTAATTACCTAGACATTAACAGTAGAAACACATAACAATTTCATTTCGGTTCAACAAGACTTCCAGACCAGGTTCCCATTAAAAATCAAATTTGTCTACCGTAAAGAAAAGTCAGCAATCGATAGATATGCGTACGTTCTATGAAGTTAACTTGCAAATGAAGGAGGATGACTGTTTTCCGTTATACTAAATTTTCACGGACGCGTGTGCGATGAATGAAAGAGGACAAGGGGAACAATGCTGAATATATTCAACGGTAACGGTACGTTGTCCGGCGTTTCACGGAACATTTGCAAACTGGACTGTCCCATGCGCGTATCCGACCTACGACACTGTTTGGCGTTCGCTGATAACATCGGTGAATCACGAATTACGAATGTTACGCTGTGTCTGGCATCTCCCACTGTCCCCCTTCGATGCAAAGACACCGGCGAAGCACGTGGTGGCGGTCTCTCGTACACGCGCATGCAACCTCGCATTGCACTCTGCACAGTTTTGTTTACGTTACCGCCCCCACCTCCCACCGCGATTGAAAAATTCGTAGCCACCGCCGACGCCGACGCCGACGCCGACGCCGCTGCAGCAGGCAGCAGCAGCAGTAGCTCGTGTCAACGTAATTCGTGCATCGCACGCATTCCACGTAACGTTCCCAACGATCCGACCTCCTACCATTTACCGATTGATACCTCGACGGCTAAACAAAAATAAAGCCAAACTTGATCCACTTGTCGCACGCTTGTCCTGTTTCGAAGGAAGATTCGCGATCGTTAGGGCTACCTGAGGATTTTTAATTACAACCAGGACTTTTGCACAAGCTACCGTATACCCTACTGTCTTGGGTGACCTCTTTCAGCAGACATAGCAATTTTGTTCTATTCTCGTACGCTGTTTTTCTTGCATAGGAAATTGCAAATTGTCCATGAGGTAATCGCAACGAAGGCTATAAGTTAAACGACAAAACACGAGTCGTTCAACTATGCAGTGTTTTTCTTTCTGCCACTTGGTCGCCTTCAACAAGTTACTAAAGAAAGAAAGAAAGAAAGAAATAGTTGTACGACAAGGAGGAGGTACGGCAATCGCGTGTTTCATTCTCCATTGATAATTCCACGGTATCTTCTAGCGTAGCATCTAGCGTTGTTGCTGCTTACCGCGGTTATTCAGTGCACCTAATTGCAAGCAACATTGTTCTTCCGTGCGGGGTTTGTGTATTTCAGTAGCCGCACGCTTCTTCCTGTATCACGGAACTCGAAGGTGCAGTAAAGTCATGATAAATGAATAGGATGATGCGGAAGCGCCACGGTGGTCATTCACGGTCGTCTATATCGTCCGGCATCGTATATCACAGAGAGAAAGAAAGAGAAAGGGAAAAGAGACCTGTTAACAGGGAAATGACTCGTGGAAAATTTAGGGGATCTGATCGCAGGTATCGTAGCGTTGCCTAACGCCATAATAAACGTATTAGCGTTACAAAGAGAAGGACGACGAACCCCGGCAGTGGTAGTGTCCAACGTCGTAGGAATCCGACCACGTGCCATTAACTGGCGCCATTCACGTTGAAAAGCGGCCACCATTCACGAAAAGTAACCGCCGCCTCACCCCCGGGGGACCCTCTTTGTGTACGTATGTGTGTATGTGTGTATGCATCGATTCGGCTTCTCTCCACGCAACAAGACGTATCGATAACCGTCGTTCTATTCGAGTGCACGTCAGAGTTGAGTATCCTTTTGCGGTAGGTTAAGGTTAGACGCCGGAGAAAACTGCGCCCGTGATCGACGATGCCTATCCGTTGTCCTCTTCCTTCCCTCGTCCCACCGGCGGGCTTTTGTGCGGACAAATTTCACGCCCACCACGCTGATGGTGTCGTAATTGCGAAGGGAGTGCATCGGGGGAACTGTATCCGAGGCTTCAGTCTTTGCCGGACTCTTGCGCCCGCTGGATCCTCTTAATCACTCCCGCCGTTCTAGACCGAAGTCATCGTTGTTCAACGAAACGACTTCTCCTGCTTCTCGTTCGATGAACCTTGTAAAAAGACCGAAGATGAAGCTGTCCAAAGTGTGAAAGGCACGGGAGCGAGAAGTCGGAGACCCGCTGGATGATCGAGCAAGATAGGTCAACGACCATGAAAAAGATGCCGTTCCCTGTTTAGGCGGTCGGGATACCTTCTGGATATAATGAAACAGGAATAATGGGACCTGTCCGGCGGCCGCGCGCGTTGCGGTTTCCTCATAGAATCCTCACGGCACTACACTGTACACGGTTCATGCAAGCAGGTGTCGGCATTCGGGATACTCGACCCTTGTTTCGCCGTCGGCAAAAGCGATCTGACTCCACATTTCTATCGAACGGTTCTCTACCCCGCTGCTACTCGGCCTTGAACCCTTAATCCTTCCCGTAGCCCCCCGTCATTGGTCATGTGTACGTTCCTTTTCAATTTTCCAGGGCCCTTGTATTGTACTTTTATTAGCATCGCGCGCGCGCAGGACCGCTTTTGTTTACCGGCTGACCGAAATTATATCACCGGGGCTCGTGCCATGCCGTGGCGCTCTTTGTTTCGTAGCTGAACGAGCGAGAGAGAGAGAGAGAGAGAACTGCCTGCCGGTGGCTTTCTGCGTTTTTGTGGTCACGAGTGCTGTTCTCGACGTCGATGGAGCTGTACAACTATTCGAACTTCGTTGTTGTTGTTGTTTTTTTTTCCACCCTCGAATCAAGTCTCCTTCATCGAGTTTCTTCGATCTGTTTGGCCGGCTTCTAAACGCGTTAGAGGATTTCTAGACCAACAAATTCAATTTCGACATAGGTGTACCGAGTTTGTCTCGTGGTTTGAAGCTCTTCGATGCATCGGAGGATTTCTGGACCCACGAACGAAGTAAATTGCAAAATGGGTATAGCGATTTCGGGGTTGAAGACCAACGAAGAAATTAAATTGTCAAATATGACGGAGAGTGATCTTCGAGATCCGAATATCTGGTCGTCTTTAAACTGTATCGGGTGACTAAAAGATTGTTGAGCGAGTGCTGCGTTTTGGTCGTCGTAGTATGCATGCTTTGGTGAAACTATGTTTAGGCTGTAAGATGAATCGGGTGCGAAAGATATGGATTAAAACGATATGGAAAATCAAGTGTTTGTGCAAGATAGCCCTGTCAAGTGGTGTCCGATGACGCCCAAACATTTAGTCTCGAGCTATTGCAGACATCTATCCACCCCTAGAATCTTGAATTTCTAAAGAGTGTTCGAGTTTCTCCGGAGAAATCAAAATATACCGATAACTTGCGAACCTAAATCGACGGCATAACTGAAGGATCGCTGGACGCACGTGTGTCCTGAGAGGGTGAGTCGTGTCAAGTCCTGGATGTCTTCCCGCCAATCGGCGATAACAGGTAGCCGTTGACGCGCTTGTTAAACAGACAAGCGAATCCCCATGACATTGGCAGTCGTACGGTTACAGGCTCGCATTCTCACACGAAATGACCGGTACGTGTCCACAGAAACAATGCGCGACCGTTTACGACACGCGACCAGCGCGAAACGGGTTCCCGTGGCCTATACAAAAGCGCATTATCGGGTGGTGGCGGTCTCCGTCGGGCTCGCACACCCACGATTACGTTGTAATAATGTATGCCGGGGGTTCGCCGCGTTAGGTGACGTGCCGCGAAGCAACGAAACGGAGGAAGCAACAGCTGACACGATATCGACGTGAACGAGAACAGTTTATGTACTTTCTACGCTGAACGGTCCCGCCACCAGACGCTGGAGAGCAAGAGAGACCGAGTAGAGGATGATCCACGTGTATGCGTGAGAGGTTCTCGCGTTGCATCGGGAGAGCTCGTTCGTATATAACGTAAAGTACGATGTAAACACACGTGGATGGCTGAGAGAAAGGGATGGGGGAGGAAAGAGAGAGAGAGAGAGAAGAGCAACCGACATAGATGTCGTTGGAGTGTGCGTTGGTGCATTGTGACTCTTCTACCACCAATCTCCCTCGAACTCGGTACAGCTTCTCCTTTCCCTACCCTCCTTCCTTCCTTCCTTCCATCCCTTTGGACCACCGTACACTTTCGTCTCACCCCTCGTCGCCCTTCTTGCGATACGCTTTGTCCTCCTCGGAGCTCCATTCCGCGGCTCAGTCGATTTCGGACGCTGGTGAGCGCAGGCCGATGAGCACACCAGCCACGACTTGAAAAAAGTTGAAGTCGGCTCACAGCTGGTGGACAGCTAACCCTGTTTTCGTCGACGGTGTGCACGCTTTCACTTGTAGCTTGCCCGGCGCTTGTTGCAATCAACAGCCTTTCCTTCGCTCTCTTCTTTTCGAATCCTCTGTGAAACCGGTAGACAGCTTCTCCTCTTCCGAAACTGTTCCACTGATGATTCTAACGTTCTCTATTTTACCAACATTATTTCGAACAATAAATCTTGGTCGTCTACCAAGCTTTTCCGCATCTACCTCAATCGCCTCTTCTTCTGGATCCTCTGAGACTCCCTTTTCTACCAAAACTATTTCAAGCAAGGGATTTTGGGGATCTGAAAACAGGAGCCAAATACTTAAAGATTTTAATCAACTGAAACTAAATTGACATTTCTACGTTCTTTTGATCCGTCCACTGCCTTACATTGCGCTCAACCGTTTTCCTCGTGAATGCATAAAATCCTCAGTCTACTAGTCTACATCTCTAAGCTTCTAAGTGTACGCTTCTTCTGGAGCTGTTCCCCCGCCTGACAACCCGTATTCTACCGACAACAGTCTCCCGAGCAACAAATCTTGGTCATCTGGTTCGCCGAGGTTCTAAATGCACGTCGATCTTTCCCGGACAATCTGCTAGGCCGCAAAGTGGATCCGCGGCAGCCTGTAGAACGAGAGAACGCGTTGTTCCATTTACGTCGATCCCCCCACCGCGCGTCCCCGAGGAACAAGTACCGATATCGCGTTCCCTTTTCAGAGAAAGAAACACCGATTTAACCAGCTCGCACTTGAACTTCTCGGATAGTCGATAAGAACACGCGACAGGTTCTCTTCAGCACACACCAACACACATACATACATACATGTATATATATATATACATAGCGAGAGACGGAGAGAAAGAGAACACTGGTGGTAGTATGCAGGCACTTGCTAGGCGCCAGTTAAACTCGAGTACACAACGGGCGCACGTGAGAGAGTGTGTATACGAGGTTGCCGGTGAATGAAGTCTATTTGCGTACGACAATAACAGGTGACACTCTACGGTTGTTTACCTTCCCTATCGGCAAAAAGCCGGACATGGGAAACCGCGGGGGTGCGGGCGGCCGAACGGGGACCGGCGCGAACGGATTGTCACGGAAAGAGAGAGAGAGAGAGAGTTAGAGGGGGGAGGGAGAGAAGCGAGCAGCGGCAGGAACCACGTGGACGCCGTATTTTAAAGATTGCCACCGGAGTCGGGGACGCGTACCGTGAATGAAGCATGTGCGCGCCCTGTATGATCGACTCTGAAACGGGTCGTTGTACCGTCGCGGGTACACGTAACGTCGCACGTGAGGCGTCCCCGATGACGCGTCGCACGCGAATGAGTGTCATCGTTTCGTACGTTTCATTGTTGTGCGACTGCTGCTTATTCCGAATGATTGCGGACGTCGAACGCTTCGCGTCTAGAAGCAATTCCTATACACTGCCTTCCCAGAGAGAGAGACAGAGAAAGGAAGAGAGCGAGTCTAGAACGGCGATACACCGTCAGAATCACAGCCATTATCCATTAACGATGGACACAGATGTAGAATCTCAAGAAAAGTATCTCTACAACCGTGCCCATAGTTCCCTCCTCCGCGTGCGCCAATAACCAATCAAGTTCACTCAAGGTAGAGAGGGGATCTGCTAGGATCTCTGATGCTAGTCTTTATGCAATCTGTTAACAATTGACACAGACGTGTATCTCAGAAAAAACGATCTCCAGAGTAACTACTATGTTCATAAAGTCCTCCGCATGCACCCAGTAATCGATCAGCCCCGAGGTTTTAGAACAGTCATGCTCAATCTTTCTTTCAAATATATAGGAATGAATAAATAAACACGGCATTCGTGTGACCATAGCCAGAAATTAATGAAGTAACGAATGTAAGTGTTTCGCATCGCGCATGAAAGCATGGCGGGTTGAGTATGGCTGGTCTGGAACAATTCTAGCTGATCGTCTAATCCGTTAACAATAGAACCGCACGTAGAATCTCAGAAGTAGCAGCAGCGTCTACAAGCATGCTCGTAAAGTCCTCCACGTGGCCCCAGTAGCCAATCAGCGCCGAGGCTCATTTATCTGGAACGGTGATAGATCGCGTCAGTCTCTGATCCTAATCGTCGAGCCCATTAACAATAGAACCACGTGTAGAATCTCGTATTAAGCAGCGGTGTCTACAAACATGCTCATAAATTCCTCCTCCACGTGGACTCCCCAATAACCAATCAGCCTGGAGGTTCATGTGTCTAGACGTCTCCTCGTCTCTCGAGCAGACTGCCCCGGCTATGGAGCTCGGGACACGGCACGCGTGCAGACACCGTCCACGAAAGTTACCGGTGCAACGTGCACCATGCACGTTCTCCGGTTCACGGACAGGCACACATCCGCGCGATTTACGAGTCCCTTGGTCAGCGCTCCTTCTCCTTTGTCTCTTTTGTTCAAACACAGCCGGGTTCGCGCGCGCGCGCACACACAAATACACAGCCACACACGGACGGGCGAGGGATGTGCGAACGTCCCCCGAGCGAAGAAATGCTCGGACGGATCTCCGAAGATCACGTGCTGCGCATAACTTACATTCCCACCACTCCTTTCGGTAGCACGTGCTTCCACGGTTCTCTATCTCGTTCTCTCTCCTGGCCTCCCGGTTGTATATACGGTCTCTCCCTCTCTTTCTCTCTCTATCGGCTCGTATCTCTGTCTCACTTTTAAGCGTGCCTGCCCCCCCGTCCGTCCCCCCTACCGTTCTGCCCCCCCGTTCTCCCCCACGTTCGCGTTTGATTCCGCGATTCGGTTCAATCGAATGGTGTACAATCTTAGTCAGTCGCCACCCGCGACGCCGCACCGACGGACTTGGTCGTCACGCTCCCATGATACTTTGCCTCGGGCTTCGTCGACCACGGCGTGTTGATCTTTGGTCCTGCTCGATGCAACGATAGTTGTGTGGTGTTTTGCTCGTTTGCTGATCGCATATTGCACGGTTTCGAAATTTTGAAACGCAAACGACGCTGCTATGCGCTGGCACTTTGGCCAGACGCTTAGAGGATGACTAGTCTTATTCTAATGAACTCTGCTTACTCATTTTCCTATTTTTATTCAGAAACCAAAAGATTGCAGTGCCCTGGGCTTTTGGGGTTCTTAGGGACTTAGGCGCTTAGGGGTTCGACCCGAACTCTATCTCCTCAATCCCCATATTTCGACTTTCACTCGACCCTCGCGAGTCCAATGACTCCATCACAGGGGACTTTGAAAAGTTTACATTTCGGTTCTCATTGGCACCCTTGAGATGATTCGTTTACATTCTAGCATTACGGTTCGAGACCTCGTTCTATTAGATTTCGGTTCGGTCAGCCATAGGTGTAAATTGGGGTTCGTGTAGTATCACATCGTTATAGCATCGTCAACTGATAAGATATCAGCGTTTATACAAGTTATCCAGATCTAATCAGTTAAGGGTTAATTGTGTCGCGTCTTTGCAAACATTTCGAGGATCGTTTCTGTCGAATGATCTCGCGACGGCCGGAGAAGGGGTGGGTTTTTCTTGGAAGTTGAACGGATGTAGGACGACAGCCGAAACGAAGACGCATCGGGAAACCTAACTTGATCCGACGGTGGGCACTTTCGCGTGACAAATAGATCGCCACGTGGTGTTCAGGTTATCCCTCGGCTTCCCCCTGCGCATCCATCCGACCAGCTTCCCCCTCGCCGATCCGGCCAACTGTAAATTCACGCGCCTACACACAGGTGGCACCGCCCTCTTGCCGGTGCATGTACGAACAGGAACGAGTACCCCCTTCAGGGATATAGTTATGCTGTACATACAAACTACGGGCGAAGTTGGAGGGGGGATAAGCGCGCAGGTGAGGGAGAGAGAGGGGGGCGTCTGTTTATCATATGTAAATTTGCGGTAGCCGCGTGGGTGCAACGGAGATGGTAAAAAGAGACCGCACCGGACGGAGATACGAACTCTCCATTCAGTAGTAAATGCATTCCAGCGGTGGTCCTCGTGCCGCCAACAACCTCCGCGTCTCCGTGCTTTGCCATGCTCCCACTGTACTCGTGCTACTCCTATTAGGACCTCGAAGAAACTTCCGACAATTCGAATTTTAACTTTGCACGCTATCGAACTACTCTCTTCGGGCAACATTTTTCACTTATCGGTTCAAGACGATCTGGATTGTCTTTAATCTTTCCTACTAGCTCTTATCAAATCACTTTTGAAAATCAAACACATTTGGAAGGGTGCTAGAGTATTAATTCTACCGCAACGAAAAGATTGGAGGAAATTCGCGCGAGCATCGCAAACCGGTAAGTCGAAGATAAGAGGGATATTCGGGTCTATCGTACTCACTATTTTTTTTTTTTTTTTTTTTTGTATGATCGCAGTTCAATTTCGATTTGAGTACGTAAATTCAATTGTTAGTACTATCGATTCTAGTACTCCAAGCAGTCGAGTCCCAAAATGGTAGAATAGGTGGACAGGGGTCAAGAAGATGGGGTGTACGTATGTTACACTTCATAACATTTACAGAAAAACAATTCGTTGCTCGGTTGCATCTGCTAAACTAAAAATCTGCTTATAAAACATTCTCTCTCCTATTAAACAGTCGTTTACAATTATCAGTATAATCTTCTCTACTTTCAAACATGAGCAAGACATAGAAACACATCTCAGTATTGGGTACCCAAGTATTAACCTTTTGTACTTGAAGCTGTTTTAACTCCGAAACAATTCTACATATATTTTTTTTTCATGTTATACATGCGAAAATGGTGCAATTTACTCGTACAATACCGAAGCGTTTAGTAATTTATTAAATACAGGCAAATGTGATAATGTGAAAAATATTTTGAACAATGGTACAGCAATTTTTAGTTGTGCCTTACCATTCGAGTGCTAAGGATTAAAGATTTCAGGGTCAATAAAAATGCAAATAAACGGAAGACTGTGTTGCTATCTGAAGAAAGCGTGAGGGGGTTGAGATTGGGGTTGATTCAGGCGCAAAAGTGCTCAGGGCCTAGCAGAGCATGATGCAATCCTGGTAGCAGGCATCACCAGGAATGTAGACTGTTCGATGCATTCCCGGTGTGCTCGAGAGGCATATTTATCGAAGGTTGTACGGCGGCAGGATCCGAAACAACCGCTCTCGCGTTGTAACACACGCAACTGGATCTGTATCGCGTGCGAAAGGCCAGCCGCATGCGATAGTTCACGCACTCTCTTACAGGTGGCAGCACAGTACGGTGCTCGTTTCTCATATACACGCGACAGCGTGTACGATCACGAGCTCGAACGCACACAAGCACAGAGCTCTTATCTCACGCGTAAATACCCGGATACTTGCGCAAGAATTCTTCTCGCGACGCACGGTGACTCGTGCTCTCTTTTCGATTCCCGCGTACACGTTTATCTACGGTTTTCTCCTCCCTTCTTCTTCTTCTCACGAGTTTAATATAAGAGATGTCTCAAAAGTCTAGCGCAACCCGCATGAAATTCGGGTTCGACGCAATCCAGGGACTAATTGTTCAATTTGAAATTATATTCGAAATTTTTTGGAACTGAAGACTTCAGACTTTATATCTGGTTGAATTATTCTAGCATCACTCCGTCACAGAGACATCGCAGAATTTGTCATCATATTTGAAAATCAATAACTGCTGAGGTAGAATTTCAAGCGTTGTTATTATTAACACACTACTTTCTAAATGTTTTACAATGTCGGAACGCAAGGTTACACATTGGAATTGAGGGATCGGTAGACCGTTGTGCTCATCGAAGTAGACCAAATTTGCTAACCTGAATAAAAATGGTGGCCAAAAAATCACCGGGCTGAATATTTTCCTTCTTCCCAGAATTTCCCAGAATTTTCGTTAGATGAAGTAATTCTTTGAGGAAGAAGGAGAACCTGACCGGTCGATAACGGGCGTTCGAGGATCGGAAGATGTTCGGCCTGAATTGTCGAACTTTCCGAGCTTTTATTTACAGCTCTAATCGGGAGTCTAACCTCGTGCGGCTTCTGCCGGGACACAAAATGTAATCACGTGTATTGCTCGCCGTTCCACCCACACGAGGAACGCCTTATCGCGTAACGAGGCTACAATCCACGCAGTTGCGCCGAGGCGTGCATGGTGGGAGACTATCACCGGCAACGTGCTTTCGACTGTGTGTTCGAGGTTACGCAATCAGGCTTTCCACTTCGTCGTTGACGTTGCCGACTGTGCGTCGACGTCGACGTCGTCGTACCGTCGTCAGTGTCGTTTTCGAAAGGGCGCTCTCTCGAGCACACTCGCTCGTTCGATAGCAGTCGGCGAATAGTCGGCATCGATCCCCGAGAAAACCTGCTGCCGCCGCCGCCGTCGCTGCCGCGCGCTGAACACGGTCTTTTTTCGAAGTCGCGAGTAGTATAGCGTGAGCAAGCAGTTACGTGGCGTCGCAGAGCGGAAGGGGGGGATACGAGGAAATTGTGATTACGTAACACACGCTGGCGGACGCGTAAGCGTTTCGAGATTTTTGACGTAAGGGACGTAGATAGAACGGGAAAGATCGTCCCAAGTCCGCGCGTCGAAGAATATTTTCTCGAAGGATAATTAGGAAAATATTATTCCATGTGTACGCACGATGGATTCCCATAAGGAGGATTCCGTGTAAAACATGTTTGCGTCTAGGAGCCGGATAGACGGTATTACGAGTGCATACAATACTGTCTAAATTCACGCACTCGGTTTTATCGCGGCACGTCATCCAGGAAGAAAACGCCATAAAATTGCATAATCCCGCGTGCTCGCGCGAATGCTACTTCCCTTCACCAGCGACGAGCGATTCGTCTCTCTCTCAGACGCGCGACGACTCGCTCTCCCGATTTGATTCCCTTTAGCGAAACAACCCGGCAATTATAACGCGGCCGCGCCGCAACGCTCTTCGATCGTGTCCGAACGAGAGGAGAAAGAGCGGTGTGTACATGCGCCGCCCCTGTGTATGTATGCTTGCGCTCGCACGCTGGCGGGCACGTTTAGTTTTCCCGGCTCGAAAAATTGCTCCCCCTGGCCCGAAGCCCGGCGAACGTAAAATCATCAAAATACGTTCATCCACCTTGAAAATGACCAGACATTCTCCCTCGGTACCTGAAACTCATAGTACCTCCCGAAATTGTTCAGCGTTATTTTCGCTGATCTCCCTCTCTCCTCGGCCCCTCCCCCACCCTCGGTCTCAGTCCAAAAAAGGCACCCCACCTCGCGCCACCCCAGAGTCAGTGTCCTTTAAGTAAGTTAGACGCCTGCGCAAATCGACGGTGCAAATTCTCGACTGGCAATGGCGAGGGTGGCGTGGCGGCGGTGGGGGGTGGTTGACGGTGATATGGTGGGGGTGGTTCGTTCGGGGAGCTGGTGGGGGACAGGGAACGAGGCAGAAGGGTGTGTGGATATCGGTGTGCGCCGCGTGGGCGGATGGGTGGAGGGTTAATAGGACGTTGGCGCCACGACGGCGGCTCCGAGAAGCGCGGCCACGTGCGCTCGCTATCGAACGGGCGCCATCCCCAATCTGCCCCGACCACCCATCCACCCCTTCTCTCCCTCTCGCCCCTACCACCCCCTTATCTGTCAACCCTCTATACCCTTCCCCTCGCGTCCACTCAACTGCCGTTGCCCCCATCGCCGAGCCTCCCCCTTTCTTCCCCCATACCACCACGCCCCTAACTCTTATACACGACGTACCGAACTATGGCTACGTGCTACCTACATATATATACCTGCCTACATACGTATATAGTATACGTACATGCAAACCGTACATACAACCCCGCTCGTACATGCACGTATGTACATATATGTACGTATATCGGGGCTCTATGTACAACGAATACAGACCAGTCGTCCTATGTATGACACACAGACGAGAGACCCGGCCCCGTGTGGGCGTGCATGTGCGCCCACCGTACGTACTCGGCCGTACAGCTGTATTTCAGAATGAGCTGGATATATCGCGCGAGAGAAGTCGCTGAACATGAAGTATACAGTTTATGCCATTACCGACGCTTCAACGAATTTCAGGCTCTTTTCAGACAACGGGATAATCTGATAGAAAGGTCGCCGGGAGACGCTGATACGCCCCTGCTCCGCTCCGCGCAGCGCGCGCGACCGTCCGCATTGTGTTTTCGAATTTTTCCAACGAGCCGGACAACCGCGACATCGGTTTTCAATTGTCCCGGCTCCCGTGCATTTGTCAACGGACAATGTAGTTTATTCTGTCACCGTTCTTCGCGCCCGCATACGCTAATTTTCGCAGCCCCTAATTCCTGGGGTCGCAGGCGGGAGCTGTCGACTGGCTTGCGCGTGCCGGTTCACGACATCTTCCGAAGTGAATAGAATCTTTTTAGTAACTCCAATGTTGTAGAAACATTAATTTTAGATTGTTCAAGCTGTTAATACGCCGACTGCCGCGTCGGTCGTTTATGGATGACACAATTCTTTGTGTTTTTTAAACTTCAGTTTTGTTCGTAATACAATTTTTACCACAACGATTAAATTGCTTGGATTCCGTGCGCTTTTTGAGGGATGTTATTTTCATTTGTATCACTGTTAAGAAAGGGGGACAGGTGCTTTTACTACTTTTGATTAAATGAAGACCCAACTAGCTGAAAACATATTACACCATTATAATTAGTATTGGAGAAGCAAGGTTGCGGATGGAATAAGAAAGACCTAAAGATCGGAGCAGGGTGAACACAGTTTTTTTTCGCAACGAAATCCTTGGAAGCTATCAGTCGTGCTTCAAAAGAATTTTCAAGGTGTACCAATCGTCCGAGTACATGCGTGTGCCGTGGAACATGCGTGTAGACGCGTCACATCCTTCCAAACCAGTTTCACACGGACGTAACCGATACCTTCGTCTTCCTCTTGGATCGGACGATGTCGCTCTCTTCTTTCTCATTTTCCCTTCCACCTCGCCGGCTCTCTCGCCCTGTCCCTTTCTCGCCCCCTTGTCACGCAGCAATACCTCAGCTCTCGCATTCTAAGGCTGATTTTCAAAGTCTCGACTGGTGCAAATTATCTTCGAGTCCAAAGACCCTAAAAAATCTCGAAACGTCTTACCAGTCTAGACTCCACTGTTCAATAAAAAGTTGCAATTTGTAAAAAAAAAAAGAAAAAAAAATAGTTGCCATGATAAAATAAGGAACTATGCAAGCGAGAGGAACAAAACGTTTCCCGAGGACGTCGCTTGATAGCCGAAACCGGGCAGTAACGAGTGGTAGCCTCGCGGTTATTTGCTTAATGGCGCTTACTGTTGGATTCACCGCGACTAGAGGCGGTCCCTCTAATTGCTGACATGATCCCTACGCTCACCGGTAATAATTACCCTCGAGGCACCGCCATTCATGCGGTCTTCGCCGTATTTCTCCTGCCTAAAATCACTTAAATTAGTACGTTGACAAGAAAACCCATTCACCGTTCCGCAAAGTGAATAAGTCTTTGCACGTAGCGAAGTTAAAAGCGTATAGAACCACGTGCTGTTGTTGCTGTTGCTGGTTGCTGGCTCACCCGGTATTCACGACGTTGAAAGCCGGTGTCTAGCTATTCGGCTACTACTATGAGACACACATTAAGACAGGAAGCAGCAACTTTCCCTCGAAAGTGAGTTCTTTAACGAGGGGCTCATACCCGATCCCTGAGGCCTCTGTGTATGGCAAACGAAACTTTTGCGAACCACCCACACGCAAAACGCGTCGCCACGGGCACACGCCCGTTTCGCGCTCTCCACGCTATCGGCTCCGACGCTTCTTCTTCTTCTTCTTCTCGCCCTTCCCATTCGGCTTCGACGGTTTCAGAAAGGTTCGTTTTTCAGAGCCGCCTCTCCCCCATCCACTGAACTTCCCTGAAAAACCCAACCGTGCTTCAGCCACAACGGAAAATCTATACGCCGAGGGGAGGACCCGGAGCGGAGAGTCTACCGGGCCGTTCAAAACGCTGCTTTCCCGCTTTTTGCGCGCTGCTTATTCAGCAAAAGTTCTATCGGGGGCGAGACCGTTTACTTCGTTCCACGAAAATAATATTTAACTCTGGTAGTTTCTATTCGAAAACAGAATGGAATTATTCGAGTTTCGAAATTGGATTTAGAAACCGAGGACACGGTGTTAAAAATTATTGTTGCATTATATGTTGCCACGCCCAGTATCGGCGCAGAACGCCACGGTAAAAATCTCTTTCGATTTTGTTACCGCGACGCTGGGCCGTTGTTGAATGCATTAACGTTCTTCCATCATTTTCTGCAATTCTGCACGCGGCACCGACGACGATTTCGCCCATCGCGGAATCCTCGTTTCGAGAGCGCCCGTTATTCGTCCTCCTCGAGAAGCCTCGATATCGTACAGACTCGCCGGTCGTGTGTGAACGAGCCTGTACGCAGAAGGCGTTGGGGAAACGGAGAGGGAGAGATATATAGAGAAACAGTGGGAAAGAGAGAGAGAGAGAGAGAGAGACACGATCTACGTATGTATTCATGCGCAGCGGAGGGGCGAGAGAGCGAGGGGAAGGGCGACGGTGGGAAAGAGAGGAATGGAAACGAGTTAGTGGAGGGGAGCGATGGAGGGAGAGAGAGAGAGAAAGAGAGGACGAACAGCGAAACAGGGAGAGCGAGGGAGAGAGAGTGGGGTTAAGTTGGAGGGGAACTGCTGGTCGCTGAGCGTGTCAGACAAAGAGGGGAGCGTTACTCGCGTATGGGGCGTTGCCATGGAAACCTCTGCTCGTTCCACCCCCTCGCTCGCTCGCTCGCTTGCTTGTCAGCACGAACGAGAGAGGCAGCGCAGGAGAGAGAGAGAGGGAGACGAAAGAGACGGGGATACGACAGAAATAGAGGGAGTGAAAGGACGGCGGAGAGAGAGCCAGAAAAAGAGGCGAGACAGAGAGAGGGCGGGAATCGGGTGTGCGACGGAAAGAGGGAGAGAGAGAAAACGGTACTGGAACACGAGAGTAAAACAGGAAGGAATGGCGGGGGTTTGGGACGTGAGGGAGGTGAACGAGAAAGAGAGAGAGAGAGAGAGAGCCTCGAGATGGGGAGACAAAAAGAGGAGAGCGAGCGAGAACGCTGCCAAACGCGGGGCCGCCAGTGCAATCAACCCGTTGCCCGCCCGCGAGGGTAAAACTACCCCAAAGTCAAACGAGGATACGTATATTACAGAGAGAACACCACCGCTCTCTCTCTCTCTCTCTTTCCCTTTCGGTGTACGCTACTGTGGATACACGTACATACACGTACACCTTACTCTATATACAGATATCTATACATGTATATAATATATGACAACGTGTGTTATGCGCATATACACGCGCAAGTAGAGACAGAGAAAAAGGAAAGAGAAATAAAATGGAAATGTAGTAAAAAGAAAGGAGTATTTCCCTATTAAATGTTTGACAATGGAAAGATGCTCCGTCGATCAAACAGTCTGAACATCTTTTGACGTGCAAAATAGGCGGGGCGTATACATATTTGGAAGGATGAATATATGTAAGAGGACTTGCAATATATTGGTTATATTTATTTACAACGAAAGTTCGTATAGCGAACTGATACAATGAAAATGAATTTATTGGAAAAAAGTTTGCAATTTTTTCCAAAGATTTATATTAACAAATACATATCTGTTGCACAAACAGTTGTGCGCTGTTGTGCACTGTTGTGCGCGTTTCTTGCGAATCTGCATACTCGAAGAGAAACCCAGGGCTGCTAGGAAGTTGACTACGACTCGTTGAAAGGCACCTTGCGGTACGTCCTTGTAGACGTTCCAAATATTCAAGAGTGGAAAGGATCATGGTATATACGGGTACGAGGTTAAACTCACGCGCGAGGGTGTCGGGGCTTTCGTTCCTCGTGCTGTTGCTGGTAAGGCGCAGTTGCTCTATTCTCCTGGAACCAGTTTTCCTCCACACGCTCGAGAGAGCACACGCGCGCACAAAAACGAGAGAGAGCGAGCGAAAGACAGGGTAATAGAGAGAGAGAGAAAGATAGTGGGAAAGAGAAGGAGAAACACATGCTCATACGATAAACGCACACACGCTCGCACGCATACGACGGAACACGCACTCATACGTGGCTGTGTTCTGAGCCACACTACACACGTACGGGCGCGCCACACGTCAGCTAAACTAGAAAGTTGCCCCAACCCAACATTGAAGAAACGACGGTTATAGAGCCTTTCAAATTTTAACCAAGAATATTTTCCAAGCAAGATATTCCACCTCGTAGAAGAAAATAAATTTCTATATAAATAAATAAAAATTCTATAACGAAAATTTCAAAAATAGAATCCAGCCGATTACTTGGTTTAATATGATTTTATTTTTACGGTGATTTTACTTTGTCGAGAAAATTTGTCGTGTCCGAAAGCAGGCAGAAAATTGTGTGCACGCTTCGTGATTCACGCAGCTCAGCAAATAAATGTTTCAATTTGTTTTCGAAATATTTTCATGCGTTTTGTACACAATTATTTTAATAGTTCCCGGTTGGGGAAATATCGAACGATCCGAAAAAAACATCGGCCTCGAATTAAATAGAATATCAACGTCCACCCTCGATACGTTGTAGGATTGTTACGCTGACAACCCCATTTCTGCTAGTAGAAAGTTCGTGTAGAGGTATTTTGCTCGGCGGCAAGAGCGACATCGCGCGAGACCTCAGAGCGTGGGTATCAGTACGGAACCGAGTCTACAGCGCATTGGCGCTGCGTTGCCACGTTTCGAGGTCTCTCTTTCTCGTCCCCTCTCCCTTTTCTTTTCTCTCGGTATGCGACCGTCTCTTTCCCTCTTGGCTTTCTGTGGTTACGCGGCGTTGCCGGTTTGACTGGCGGGAAAACTGGGTTTCGAAACAAATTTTTCTTTCCTCGCCGCACACCTTTGTTACAAATATAGCCGGAAAGTTCGAAACAAATTACTCCATCTACGACAATTCTCAATAACTCCTGCTTGCTCCTACGAATCTCGAACAGCAAATGCATTAAAAATATTTCAGACTAAATATATTGCAAGATGTGTCTACTCGTATACGTAACGTACAAAGTTACTTAAACCAGAGGAAGAACTTCAGTGGAAGTTTTGAAGCCTCTGATGAACTTCGCACAGACGCGACGGTAGCGAGATCAGCGGAGATCCTAACTACGTAGTTGAAAGAAGTAGACGTTGCGCATGAATGTTTCATTCTAATAATAACAAAAATGTGACCTCAACCCGTTATCGACTGCGCTCTACCGCCTCGGGTGCTGGAGAACGAGGAATCCAAACGGCCGGGCTAACTATCTTCGCTAATGTTCCGATCGGGTATGAACCCCAAGATGAAGAAGTAGAAAAGAGAATCTCTCTCGATCCGGCGGTGTACAGGGAGGAAGGAGGGTAGACGGTTTTAGACTACGGACTCGACGCGTCGGCGTCGAGTTAAAAATAACAGTAACAGCAGCAGCGGGAGAGAGCCAGTTCGCGGCGTCTACGACGGCTACGTTGCGTTTGCTGCTTGTTGCTTGCTTGCTTGCTGCTGCTGCTGTCTTCTTGCCGTTACTACTTTGCTGCGCGCGAGTCGGATCATCGAGCGCTAAGCTGCTTTCGCGATATCGACAACGACTCAGCGTTGTTGCGATACAGCCTTGAGCGTCGCGGCACTATCAAAAAATTAAGACTGCGCGCGATATCGCTGCTACTCTGCGGATAACTCTGACGCTGCACAATACGCCGAGTCGAGCACCGAACAGAAATTCAATCGAAATTCGAAAGTTGTACTCACGATTTCGCGTTCTGATACTCACCGGCCAATATCTGCATTATCGAAACAAGAGACGATAAAACTTTCCAACTTATCGTGGCTTTGTCCCTACTGTTCTCAAAATTCTTGTTCCTCTTGGGAACAAATAACGGTCTTGAAAAACTGTTAACGCTATCTCTATATTTTTTTATACTCTCCCTTCTGGGTTATACTACCAGTTACCAGTCATGCTGAATACTGAAAGGAATCCTTTGCAGTCTCAATTAATTTTCATTTGAAGGAAGGAATAGATCTTTGGTAGGAATAGATCCACGAGATAAATTATTAATGCGTTTGTTTCTCCATTACTAGCGCCACTGGTTTAAAAGTAGCGAGCCAGTAATTAGAGGTCCAGGACCGTGTCTGGCCGAGTCGCGGACGTCCGGGGCGACCGTGGTCATTGGCGGTAATTGAATTCCCCGTTTATCGTGGTTGACCATCGATCATTTATCAGGAGTCCGGCGAACGTCGAAAAATAAGTCGAAGTTTCTGGAGGAGCGTGCAGAGCGGTCGGATGGTTATCCCGCCTAGAAATCACGCGATACATGCTCCCGACATGATCAAACGAGCTCCGTCTCTAATTGCCATAGAACTCGTCGGGGATCGAGCAATGGGCCACCGGCGAAAGACGTCAGCCGTATCGGCGCAGCCTTGAAGGAACGGCGCGTTGCTTCTCGGCGGCGTCGAAAAAATTGACAGCGTTCACACGCCGCCAGTCGGCGCTGCGCTCGCATGCTAGCGTGCGCGCGCGCTCTCGTGAACAGAACGCGCTCTCTCGCGTACGGGGGCTTTACAAATTTGACTTTCACGAGGAGACTCGTTGCTTCGTCGCACGTAACCTTGGCTGCGTCGTCGGAACGGGCCGGCGGCAAGCGTCGTCGTGCGCTACTCCGATGGATTTTATTTTCGTATCGGCGTCGGCTTGTTGTTTTGCTTGCCCCCGGTCTCGCTAGGCGAAACCGACGCTCCTCTGACACTTGTAAATTCGCCGCTCGTACATTCCGTCATATTATGCGCCACATCCTGATCATGTCCTGTCGCTCCCTGGATCGAAATCGAGGTCCCTTGTGCAGCGCGCTGGATGCACTAGGCGCAAGGTCCCAATATAAACGCGCCTCATCTTGGCCCACAAGTTTTCCTTGTCCGTTTAAAAATAACTTGGTCGAACGACTTTTTCGAGATTCTCGTTTAACACCTTGTGGACCAGGATTTATGCTGCGCCGGGAGGAAAGGATACATCGAGCCCACGTCTTCTCGGCCATCATTTTTATTCAGGGCAGAAAAACGCCTGATGCGCTGGGCCATCAAGGGCTAACGGAATCGGCGAAATCGGCCCTTGGGCGGGTCGCTGCGTCCGGTGAAAGCGATCTCGAGGGTAAAGGCGTCTACACAGCTCGCAATTCGATCTTAACGTTTTCTCTACCAGGAGCCCATTAATAGGCTTTTCAATAATTATGCTTGTATCAAATGGAAGCTTTAAAATCTTCTTTCACACAATAATTCCACACGTTATTGCGGATGAGTTGTTGGTTTAACACTAAACGTACCACCACCGGTCACATGACCGGTTCTAGATTTTTTATTTGACAATTTCACTAATTATAAAGATGCTTTCACGAGCAAAGTCTAAATAAATTAAATCTTGTCATTTCTTTAAGGCAACATATTACATTTATAGCTCCGTACGTTTAGTGTTAAGATTGAAATTTCTGTCGGAAGGATCTAAAGGAAAATCATCAGCTATTACCCAAAATTCTGTAACAATCGCCGGTGGATAATGCGTTAACTTAAAACCGTAGGAATAAATTAGCGAGCTCGTTAGCTTGAGATTTCCAATTACAACGAGTACCGAAGTCCCTATTTATTTTCGAACAAACGTCTCTGTTGTTCGCGGCGAGTGTTCGCAATTTCGAATTTACAATTCCTATTCTAGCGATCGGATTTTAGCACGCCGGTTGTATACCTACGTGCTGACAACGGGCCGCCTTGGTGTCGAGTTCTTCGATTCGTTCGCGGCGAACGTAGCGTCGGGCTTGTGCAAGCGATTTTCGACGCGGTTGATTGTCATTGCGTCTGCTCTTGGGCAACGGAACTTCTAGGATACGAGATTTAAAAAAAGAAACAGCCTCTTGCCCAGTCCGATTCTTCCGTACCCGGTTTCGGTACCCGAAAAATATTTAATTCCTGCCGCTCGACGAGTTCGTGATTTTAAATTCGAATTCCCGTCGATATTCGTCCGCAAATTGAAGCCGTGTTTGAGCATCCGTCGTCGTCGTCGTCGTCGTCGTGTATGCACTTCGCTTTCTGGTTAATTTAACTTCGCAGAACTTCGTTTTATCGACGCGCGATGCTATCTGTGTGCCACGCATATGCGATGCACGCCGGGTCGAGACGTAACCGTGATGCCGTGCACTCATAAAGACAGGAACACGCTTTACACTTGTCCCAAATCAATATGCAACAGGGTCAGGTCGGTTTACTGTGAACAATCCGTGCACCTGTATAAGGGTGACTCGGTTTCTCCTCCTTACACTCTCGATTTACTACCGACTAGAGTCGAACGATGTTTACGCGTCGAATACCCGTTAAAGTCGGCTATTGTTGCCCGATCGAATTTGTTTCGAGCGAATTTCGTAATGTGCCGCAATATTATTCAAGGTGGATGGTTCAAACGTATTTTTCCTATGAGTGAACGCAACAGGGAGAGAGGGAGGGGGGGGGGGACAATACGCGTCGAAACGGCGCCTGTGCCGCCGCGTATTTTTCATTTTCGATATCTGATAATCTCCTTAATGCGGTTGCAGTTTGCTCGGCACCGAGCTAGGAATAGCCGAGGCAGGATACGGGAACAGTTACGGCCGGGGCCGGTATTGCTCGAGGCGATCGTGCAAGGACAGTACCGCTACAGGCGAACATTTTCCACTGGCGTTCTTCCTTCTTTCGTAGGAATTTATCGCGCGAGAAATTTGCCCGCGCTTTTCAAAATAAAACGCCAAAGGAGGAGACGCATCGCTTTCGGAGGCTCGAAGCGCTCAAAAGATTTTGAGGCACCGTTATACGGTATCAACGCAACGTAGAGACCTATTTCATAAACATTATCGTTTTTAACAAAAGTTCTCTCATTCTTTCCACTCGAAAAGAATCATGGAAACGTTTCCGGAGTTAAACTAAGCTCGGAGCGCGGAGGGTTAAAGCATAAGGTTACGGAAAAAATGGCAACGTACAGCGAATGGACTCCCTGCCCCGGTGTAAGGGTAGCAAGAATCGTCGCAGATTCATAGCCGAGAAAGTCATCGGTGTACCCGGCCGAGTCCTTGACACGAAAGCGGGTATCGTTGGCTGGTCGGATCGAAGTAAATTTTCTTCGTCGGGGTATATCGCGGCCAATGAATCGGACGTCAGCGGGACTAACCTTTTCCCCCCGGGGAGGACCAACAAGGATGACACTTGGCGTCTGAACACGGGCATGAGAGGTCGTTGAATCCCATTAAGCGGTACTCGTTCGATCGTACTCGGTTCGACCACCTGTACACCGAAGTCGTTCTTTCGGCTGATATCTTTCCCTGCCCTCGGCCTCTTCTCTCCGTTCTTTACATGCTATCAGAAGGAGCAGCAACGGCAGCGACCAACCACCAGGATGAGAACGATTACGGGGCCGATGTGCCAGGCCGGGGCTAGCTAGCTCTCTCTTTCTCTTTCTCTCTTTCTCTCTCCGTTTCTGCTCTGCGTATTTGCCGGTGGATACCGTGTACGAGCAGCCGGAATATTGCATTCTCGTTTTCTTGTGTAGCCGACGCGGCCACACCTTTCACCAACACCCAGCCAGCCAACTCTGCTGGCCTAGCATCTCTAGCGATCGCTGTGTGTTGCTGGTTGGTTGGCTGGCTGGCTGGTCGTGCGACTATCGCTGCCGATCCTGGCTTTTGCTCCGGCCACGTATAACTTATGTATACGTGTACCGGCTAACAGTAAACTCTTCCACTTGGTACCAGCATCGGCAGGAGAGACTCCTCGAGCAACGAGGACTCGCCTGATGGGGCCCGACCACGGCACGCACCTTGCCGCGCCGCCATTTTCCTAGGATCTTTTCCTCCTCCTAGCTTCGGCCGCCTGTGTTTGCTGCGCGTTCGAGCTTGTTACGTAACCCCGGCCGATCTTAAACTCCTTAGTTTCGTCAACTTTGTTGGTTTCTTTAACCCTGCGTCGCTCGCGCGCGTGAACCGTTTAACCCTTTGCGGTCATATCGCGACCAGGCCAGGCTCGACATTGAGCGTTCGTCGGTAATGTCGCGATTGCATAAATTTGTCGGCAGAGATATTTATCGAAGTACAATCGAATTGCAAGTTCTGAAGCGAAGGTGAAGGTAACACAGGTTCTTCGAACACACACAGGATCTTCCGAAACAGTGTTCAACAAA
Source organism: Seladonia tumulorum (assembly GCA_913789895.3). Taxonomy (NCBI): domain Eukaryota; kingdom Metazoa; phylum Arthropoda; class Insecta; order Hymenoptera; family Halictidae; genus Seladonia; species Seladonia tumulorum. The sequence continues at coordinate 4,618,283 of OU565275.1, forward strand.
TCGGATTAATTTAGCAGAAAGCGAAGACCGAAGCGAACACATCGACCACAGTTTTATCAACAAAATTGAAAACAGGATCTCCCGGTGGAATTTTTAATTTCCAACCAATTTCTGTACGACCTCGTTAAAACATTAATTTCGTAGAAAGCGTAGAAAGGATAGCACCGGCGTTGCTGAAGTGAACACAGTTTTTATTCAGCAAAATTCAAAACAAAATATATCCCGGCAGTCTTTTCAATTTCCAACCACCAATTTCTTCACGACCTCGTTAAAATATTAATTCGGTAGAAAGCTTAGACCTTGCCCGAACGAAAGAAAAAGAAGACGAAGCGGACCTTAGCTTACCTTGCTGTGCAACGATCAGAGGTTTGTTAATCTACCGGCAACGTGTTGCATGTTTAACGAACACCTTGACGAATTAATAAACAGGTCGATCGGGGAGAAAGCGGGGACATTGTTCAGGAAAAAAGGATAAAGCGGATCTTTCGACCCAATTTTTCCGAAAGAATTCTCCTTTTCCCCAGACGAACGACCAAAGGATTTCAGGGGAAAGTCTCGCTGTCCGATCGTAGTTCCACTCTCTTCCACTACGCGTCTCGATTCCTAGTAGCAAGCTCGGTAAAAGTTGCTTCTCGGGATGCGAGATACACGTCGGCCTTCTGTCGTCAGTCATAGGACCGGCATAGGTAGAGGTAGAGGCAAAGGCTGAGGCAGAAACAGGCAGCCAGGCAGGCAGGCAAGCAAGCAGGCATGGTGCGGCACGGCCCGGCCCGTCCCGTCCCGTCCCGTCCCGTCTGCCTGACGAGGGGGATTTCTTCGTTGTCGCTTCGACAAGCCAGACAAAAGGAGCCGGAGCCGATAGCCGACTGGCGACCCTTCGCCATAAAAGGCTCCAACCCTCGTTTCTCTACCCGGCGAGGGTATACACGGGCTGTCCTACCCCGAATCCAACAATACGGGCCGCAGTTCCGAAGCCCCGCAGACCGGGGCTCTGGGCCAACCCAGGGCCAACCCAGGGCCCTGCAGTCCTAACACAGACCTAGACCTGCCCAGGGTCTTGCTAAATCCTTCCTCGAAACACTGGAAACGTTGGCAACAGTTTAAACAATGCGACGTCTGTCGGAAAAAACTCATAACTCAGCGTTCACCAGATTAACACGGTCCTCGCGAAGTTTATTTAACAACCAGTAATCGTCTGGTGTTGATATCGACGACGGTGTCCCGATCTAGCCGAAAACAGGCTATCAAAATTATTTTCAGAGTCCTTCGATGATTCTCTAAGTAGCTAAATTACGGAGAAAGGTCAAAATGATTTAAGACAGTAAATAATTATTTTCAGCTTAGTAAAATTATTAAAGTAGGACCGAAATGCGTGTCTAGACAATTTTGCATGCAAATCCGTTCAGTCCTTTGGATCAATAAGAAGACCAGAGTGTCCAGAAGTACTTCTAAAAATGTATTAAAAAGATCCCAAGATCAACCAAAATTAAAATAGTGTAGCATTTCAAAATAAATCTTGATTTTACCTTTGCTGGTAAAAATTCATTAAATAAGTAAACTTTATAATCAATTTAGAGGCGACCCTGCGCAGGTCATAGCCATTATCACCCGAAAGGTCCAGATTAGGGGAAATTTCGCCACCGGCCAAGTTCCAGCAGCAGGGTATTGTTTATCCACCGATGACGTGTCCTTTGAATTGTATATTACGCGGGTGATTGATCGCAGTACTCGCGGTCCTCCACACCGACAACCCCAGGACTTGTCTCCCTAAACTTTGACACCATAATAAACAACACCGTCCGTGCCTTTTGTTAAGCGTACGGGCCCCGGTATCGTAACGCTAACAAATCTTATCGGCTGACGCGTCTAATGACTTCACCGGGGCAGCGTTCATCGCACTGCGAATCATGTTATGAATCGCCGATAATTGCGTGCTAATCCGATCCGTTATTCGCATCTTGATAAGCCAAGAACGCGTGTTGCCGGGGCCCCCCCTGTCTCTGTGCATGACCCGATCCTCCGCGATTCACGACACGCCCAGGATATACTGTTAGCTGGTAAATTGTGCCAAATGTCGTTATTTACCTCTGCGGGTACCACGCTGTCTCGTCGCGAACCATGACCTAAGATTACGGTGATTAAACCGCCACACCGAAGAATTCAACAAGTACATTAATTCTCTTTTGTGTGCTCTCGCGTCTGCCACCCCTGGCAGAAAGTAAGTGAATACGATCGTTGAAGGATTTCTTTGGACCTGTATCACGAAAATATAATTTAGACAAATATGATAGAAGGGTTAACGAATTTTCAAATAAACATTAACAAAATGGTAAACCCTCCTTCTGCTAAATAGAAAATATTGTTCGCCGGTTTGTAAAGATTAAGGTAAAGACATCAGTAGTTGACCATGTACCAGTAGCTGACCATTTTATAGAAAAACATAAAAAATAAGGTTTTCATAAGCGCACTTATAAGTGCACTTTTGATGAAAGTGAACCTCGGATGCCGTGCCGTCTGTTGTTTAAATTTCAAAACAATAAGAACATTTCAAACCTTATTTTATGTTTTTCTATAAAATGGTCAACTACTGGTGCCTTTACCTTATAAGAAGATTTGAATAACATTAGGGAACACAATTTTTGAAAAATATCCTCAACGTTTATCCTTTTAATGGGGATAATAGAACATTTTCTGTGTGCCTTATAAAAACACATTCATAATATTTTGATCAAACAAACGCCTCGTTTCCGTTTCCGTGAAATATGTACATAAATAGTACTGACGATGGGTTACTTCGAGATGATAGAATTCATTGATCCTCTCGCCAACCCAAACTGGACTACTAGAACAATTGCAGCCCAGGGTCAAAATGGACCCGCCATCGAAATATCGAAAGGGGACATCCACTCGATGATTCATCTCGTGCTATCGACGAATCAGCTCCCTCTCGGCGCTGCCCCTAGCGGGGAAGGATCGATAATTTTTTTGGGGGAGACGCGAGCAAGATGGAGGGACTAGAAGGCTCTATCTTTCGCGCAACCGATGTGCCCGTCGTTTCTGATCCGCCAAAAGGTGAAGGAACTTTGCGAGGATCGGAAAAAGAAACAAACCGCATTACGCTCTCAAATTGTCGGGCATTTACGCCCGGCGGATTTTAATGGGCGACTTGGCGTGCAGACTTTGAGAACCACTGTCGGCTGGTCAGAAACGAAGGGAACCTTTCAGAGAGGGATCCCCCTGACGTCCGACCCTCGTCAAGGCACAACGAACAGCCGTCCATAAAGAGAGAGAGAAAGAGGGAGAGAGAGAGAGGGAGAGAGAGACGACCCGGGTAGAGGAAAGGACGATCAGCATTTTCTACCTGGGCCCAGGTATATAAGTCCTCGGCAAGTAGGCGAGAGACCACGGTCCTGCGGCGGACACATTTTTTGGGGTGTCTTTTGCCGAGGGACCCGCGCGCGTAACGGAGACCTGGCAAGTTGAATCATAAATTCCGCACTGGCCGCACTGGGTTTTAGGGTTACCAAGTTTCCGCTGGATTAAGGAGCACGAGGGTGGTTCCCGGCGGTCACTTGATTAACTTTAAAAGCCCACGGGTAGCAATTGACCCGCTAGCAAAGAATCACCGTCTTCACTGCGGTTTGATTCATTTACTGCCTTTCCCGCTGATCCGCACCCTGGCTGCTGCTGCTGCTGCGTTCCGCTTAATCAGCGCTCCACTAAATTCCCTTTATTATTAATAAATACGCGTTTGAACGGTGGAGCTGTTTCTTCAGAATTTTCCCGCGAATTTAATTTTAATAGAATTGATACAGATAAAAATGATGTTCGAACGTTCAAGTTGTGTACCTTCGCGTTGATACATCTAGCGGAGAAACGCGCAACGGAGAATCGATAACAATGGGTGCAATTTACATTTAATTAGAGGCTCCGGGATATCAATCGAATGACTTTCGTCGCCTATCCCTGCATTGAATTCCTCTTCCCCTGCGTCGGGGTGTAAAAGGGTTATTCGCGTGTTGAATCGTCACTTGGAACATCGGAACAACGCAGTCTATGGCGTACCGTGACGCTGCCATTATCGATATCCTCATCTCGGGCAATTCGAATCAATCGGGGGATCAGGTGCTCCTTGGTCGTCGTAAATGGAATTCTCTCCTCGATACAATAACGCTCGGCGCCGAGAATCGAAATGGTCAAACACCTCGTTCGAATCGAATTTACATTTTCGCGAGTGTTCACCCTTGATCTCCCCGAATCCTGCAAAAAAGACACTTTCGTTCGAAAATCAAAAGTATCAGACCAGGACAGCGGACAATTTAAAAAACACTAGAAGAATTTTAAGATTCTGGTCTATTATCTTCGATTTCTTAAACATATTAACACGTTGACTGCCATGTCACTCATATGTGGGTGACGGAATTATTTGTTCAGGCTTTAAAATTAATTTTTACATTAATATATTCATTGTACCAAATCTGATTAGGATCTGTAAAATGCAAACAAGTTGCAGAACTACACAATATCATTCATTTCATTTTTTTTAATTTCTATTTTATTAAATAACTTACTTTGATTTCATGGAATTTTTTAGCTTTCTTGTTCTGCGATCAAAGTGTTAAGAAAGAAAATTAATTTCTATATATGTAGTCCAGTTCTGCAAATAAATTGTGCATAAAAATCACTGCTGTATTTCTTGCAGACACTTTAATCTTTTTATTGTTCCCAATGCATCGGCTGTGATTTCGAACGTAGATCGTCTAAATTAAAAAGTGCCCGGATTCTCGATAATTTATTGCTTCGGAAACAGCGAAAAATTCTGAAACGTCTCGGGGTCCTATCGATGCATGCGACACAATGCACACAACAGGTAGTCCAGAATTCGTCACGCGAAACCCGGTTCGTCGGTTCGCGCCGAATGCACCTTGCGGGCCAGCCCACTCATCAGCGTCTGCACTCGCAAATGCAGGGCTACGCTCGTGTGTGTATTATTTACCGTGGCTGGTGGAGGCACCTGCGACCACCTAACCATCTTATTCTCTCCTTCTTTGACTGTCCTACGATGGCCACATCGTAAACTTCACTCTCCGCGCCCACTCGTCTCGAACAGGTTTCGCCTAAGACCTCGTACCATCTCGATCCTGCTTTCCCTTGCTTCAACCCTTCGGCTTCTTCTTCAACTAATTCTCGACAAATCGTTCGAAGAAAACAATCTTAAAATCTCTGGACTCGTAAATTCTTTGTCCGCAAGAATAGAAGTTATCAATACCCTGAACTGTTCGAGTCACGCTTGTTATTCTATTTCTACCGAGGGTGTCGAAAGAGACAGCCTTTAAAATTTTAAATAAAAATTATGATTCCCTTGGCAATTATTGCAAGAAAAGAATATCGGAATCTCGGGACTCGTGAATCCTTTGTCTACAGGAATAGAAGTTATCAATACCCTGAACTGTTCGAGTCACGCTTATTATTCTATTTCTACCGAGGGTGTCGAAAGAGACAGCTTTTAAAATTGTAAATAAAAATTATGATTCCCTTGGCAATTATTGCAAGAAAAGAATATCGGAATCTCTGGACTCGTGAATCCTTTGTCTACAGGAATAGAAGTTATCAATACCCTGAACTGTTCGAGTCACGCTTATTATCCTATTTCTACCGAGGGTGTCGAAAGAGACAGCTTTTAAAATTTTAAATAAAAATTATGATTCCCTGGGCAATTATTGCAAGAAAAGAATATCGGAATCTCTGGACTCGTGAATCCTTTGTCTACAAGAATAGAAATTGCCAATACCCGAAACTGTTACAATTAAAATATGTCCTGGCACTTCTTGCGTGTTAGTGGACGTTCTTCGACAGACATTTTCTGAGTTAGGATTTGTTGATGCCCTAATTATATCGGGTGACAAATTCGTACCGAGCAGCGTTGGGTCTCTGACAAGCAAGCATCGTTTGCACGCAAAAAGACAGCGTCCAAGAACAATAAACGAGGTACAGCCGACGCAATAAGTTGGTCGATGATCGAAAGGGGGTCAGTAAGCGGATGTCAAAAGCGTTATCGCGCGTCACACGTAGGACTTGGTCGGTGGATTCGTTTTTTTTTTTTTTTTTTTTTTCGAAATAGGACAGGGAGAGAGTGCCGGCGCGCGGGAAACAATCCGGGATAATTGCAGGGTTGGTGCTATCGTCGCGGACGATCGGTCAAGCCCCATCGATGCCGATGAAATTATTAGAAATAAAACGGGGATGGGAGGCACGGGAAAGGAATTCCCCGCTGTGGTTTCCGATTCAATTTCATCGATCAACGACGAGAGAAACGTCCTGTTCGCGAGCGAGCGCACGGTTGCATTGTTGTGCGCGCGCGCGCGCGTGCAAGCAGGAAGATGCTGCGTCGAAAAAATTTGCTCGGGGCAGGGAAAAAAAAAAGGAGTGCACACGTGAAAGGGAGAGCGTATGCCCGCCGGGGCTCCCACACATAGGGGTGCCACGGCCCGTTGTCTGCCATATGGCCCCTCTTCTTTTTTTCGCCACCCCTGTACGGCTTTCTTCCCACACGACAAAGGTACGAGCCACCCACGTGTGCGTGCACGTGCGTGTTTACAGCTGTACGTGGGCTCTCGCGCGAAAGTGAACAATCTATTTTGTTATAACAAAAGCGAGCAGAGACCGAGAGTCAGGTGAACGCTCTCTCTATCTCTCTTTCTCTCTCTCTCTCTCTCTCTCTCTCTTCTGTCTCGAACGCCGGATTGCACCCTTTCTTCGGCGCTTTCGTCGGGAAATCGTCGACGGAACGACGCTCTGTTTCACAATCAAGTTCATTCCTATTCGAAAAACGCAATTTTTCTACAGGTTGGTTCACTGGTGTACACAAAGCCGGTGACGCCACAAAACGTCATCGGGTACAAGCGTAGGCCAAAGAGGGCGAGCCGTTTGTGTGTGTACGCATATTTCCTCGGACTTTTCAGTTCGCGAATACACGCACGCTTCGGTCTCTTTGCCGACATTTAAGTGTAGCCGACAAAACGCGTTCCTCGCTGCGATGCTTTTGGTGACAACAATGCCTTCGACGCTGCCCGGCGAATCACCCTGTATCATAATAACTAGACTGGGAATCTTTACGCAAAATAAAAATTGTATTTTCTCATTGAATTATCTTGAAAAGAAATTTTTCTGCATAAAGATGGAAATTAGCGTAATCCGCAGTCCACCGAGATCACATTCGCGAGACCACCCCTCAAAATCAGAGAGCGCAGCAACAAGAAGAAATTTTCCCGCGCGATCCGAATCGAACCCTTTAAATCGATACGCGTCGGTGCACGCGCGCCTCTTAAAAATCGACCTCCCGCGTTCCGCAAGGTTGGAGGTATTTATTTGACGAGGTGGAGGTGGCAGGAAGGAAGGAAGGAAGGAAAGGAAGGGAAGTCTGTTCCCTCCGACACGAGCCGCTGCATCCGGCGCGTTCTCTCGAACCAATTAAGGCGGCCATGGTCCCCTCAAGGGCTGAAATATCGCATCTTCGTTCCCGATCTCTTATTTCGACGGACCAACGCTAAGAAGCCAACTACATTTCCGTCTCTCCTGGTTCTTCTCCAATTTTCCTACCCCTGATTCCTCTTCTTTCCCTCTCTGTCCTTCTCGTTCCTTATTCCACGAGCCGCCGGGACCCTTCGTTTAGGACACCGCAGATGCCGCGCGCGCCCCACTAGATTACGTCCCCGTGGTTCCCAACCAACCCCCATGGAACCCCGACGGTGTTACTACGCGACCCCCATGGCTGGGGGATCCTCGATTTCCTGTTGGAACGACCGTACACATCTGCGCACGGTTCTGAGAACCGCTTGGATGGGGGAAGCAACCCTCCGTTTTCGGAAACCTTCCCTTATTCATCCCCTAATGTAGGACCGACCGGCGCCGTAGGTTCTTCTTGCCACGGTATATAGGGTACTGTATTTATCGTGGACGCCGTATACATGCCGCCTATGTACGCTTACCAGGGAATTCGAGTGGATGTGTGCCGCACAATTCGATACAGTACATAGGAGCATCTCCGTTGTACTTTTAAGAGTAGATAAAGGCAACAGATTGCTCCGCAAGCCTCGATGCCGAGTACAAATGGATTATCGCTGATAGCGTTCTACTCGCGATCTCGCTAACTTCATCCTAAACTCTCTTAACAGTCCCCGAGACTGTAGCATCCATCTACGTAATTAGAAAAATGAGTAGAATATTTTTGGAAAAATTCACATCAACGGTACTTATAAATCTGAACTCATTTTACCGAGAAAAATCATTTCAAGGGTGAAATGGCCAAAAATAATAACTTAACTATAGCTATGTCTACCAAAATAAAAAAATTTGAAACCTAGTCGCCTTGATTGACAATGATCAGAAACAGGTGCTTCGACTCTAAATTCGAGACAATTCTTACCGAATTTATTTACAGTTAATTGCTAAAAATCTTTTAGTTTGTTTTTGGTCGAATAAAAGTCGAGTTAATATCTCGATTTTAACTAACTTTTGTAGTACACGTAATAAAATCGAGGTTGGTCGCTTTGATGGCTCGGTGCTTCTCGAGTTAAAAGAATTGTGGGTGATTCTATTGTCCACGTAGTTGCTCCAGTGTGTGTTCCCTGTACACACCGCTACATTATTTTGAGGGTAGCACGCGAACAAGCGACTCATTGGTCCTCAACGAGAGGATGCGTCGGGGGTTGCTTTCACCCCTTGCTTCTTTGTCCATTTTCCCCGAGCGCGTGACCAAGGTAAAACCCCTCCCCTTTCCGCGTGCGATCGTGTTCGCAAAGCATAGCGCTTATTTGTCATTCTTTCTGACGGTCCACAATGGCATCGTACACATAGATCGCTCGGTGTCTTTGGTTTTTCTCCCGTGAAAAGATCATAAAGCCCTCGCGCGGCGTGCTTCATTAGCCTGGGCATTAACTTTCAAATTACTGCTCTGTGACACCGAGATAAACACGTTACCTGGTAACCGTTAAAAAAATCGCGCCATTGAAATAGAACCGAAAATAGTAGCTTTTGAGAAATACAAACTTTCCACAATTAGACGGTTTGCAAATATCGTGACTACATTATTTACAATAATACGGTTAATGCAAAAGATAAATTGAAATTACATGACATTTTATGAAATGTGTTTATGTCTATTCAGATATTGATAAAATGACTGTACGATAAGTGCCGAGTGTTTTTCATACTGGACTTCTCTTGCCAATCTAAACGCGATGTGTTGACGGTGGAAATACGTTTTCACTTACGTTTGGGAAAAAAATTGGAATTGTACGCGAACCCCCAAGTTTTGCAAAACTCGCGACGAGTACAATTCGCGAGTCCTTGAAACCTGAGTCTAACTGGCTGCTCCCCGACAATCTTATCCGCTCGACGAGATAGCGCGCCCCTAATCTGCCGCGGACTTTACACCGCTAAAGCCGGCGTTCAGCCAGCTTCCAGGATCGCGAGACCCGAACTTGCTCCGCGAAGAAATTATGCTGGCCAATAACGAACGTCTCCGAATTAAATTAATTCTGGAACTGCCAAAACAGGAACCTCCGCCATAAATATATTAAATCGTTGGAAAATAACTCTCCAGAACGCGCAACACTTGAAGTTGTTCGCTATACTATTTTAAATGTTGAGAAGTAAAGAATGAATAAATGCATGAGCAACAGAACAAAAGCAACTAGTTTACGTTCCCAGTGAAAAAGAAAAAATCACTTCAAAAATTCCGGAGTCTTCAAAGATCATGTTAATTCCGAAACTAAACAATTTTTTCAAAGTACTGCAACTCGATAAAAAACGTATATAAATATTATTCTCATTAACATGCAGAAGCTACGTCTCAATGATAATAATTTATACATTCGAAACAGAAAATTAGTTAAACCGAACAAAATGAATGAATCGTTATCGGCTTCTATTAAAATGAATGAAAACATTTGATTTTCTATAAAAATTCGAATTCTATTTATTGCCGGGCGCTCGGTTGATAAACGGTCTAATAAAAGTTAAGCAATATTATATAAAAGACACTCCACACACGCCAGCGTCTAACGTTGACGGCAGACCAGCCGAAGTCGGCGTTCGGCGCCAGTGTATGTGTTTTTTTTTCTTCGGCGGGTGCCGAGCGATTTCTTAATTATTTAAATATTCCCAGGGAATTACGCTCGATAATCTGAAACACACCAGCGGTTAGTATCATGCGCCGTTGTTGTTTCTTGGCCCGATAGCGTGTTTCGCGACGCCGTTGTCGAGTCGTTTTTCGCAGTTGACGATCTCGCCGGCAGACGGCGCATCGCTAGAGTCCCCTTTCGAAAATAACACACGGCCGGTTGACGTCATGTTGTCATGACTGCCAACCGCCGGCATCAACATCGCCTCGATGTCGTTCCCGTGGCAGCGAACAGCGCAGAAAATTCGCACCGAACCGACCCGCTCGCACATCGCATCCGCGAGTTAGAGTCCTTCCATTCCATGATTAGGTCCGCCATATTTTCATCCAAAATAGTTCATGGAAAGGGGTCGATGCCGGATGCCCCATTTTACCCAAAAATACCCACCAAACTTTTCCTCTTACAAATTTTTAAGGAATACTTCTTCTTAATTCGTTTAAACTTAATCTATTGTATGCTTATATTCTTTCTCTAATGATTAAACATTGGCAAAAGAAAAAGACAATTTTATTTCAGTTTGAAAGAAATCGATAAACCAGTAGAGACCCTCGCTAATAATATTTTATATATATATATATATCGGAACAGCGAGAATAAATTGACAAAGAGACCAATTTTTATTCTTCGCTAAAAAAAATTGCTTAGAGTGTCCAGGTTACTGTAAAGCAAGGGGTTAAAAATCGTAGCCCCGCGAACCACGAAGATCACGAGCAACGATTTCTGCAAAAGGGAATTCATAGGCAATATCGAATTCACGGTATCGTTATCGGTCGATTTCTTTTTGCTCGGTGTTTGAAGTTTGAGTCGCTCGAATCTTCGCGTTTTATCTTCTTCGCGGACGTCGGAACTCTGACCGACTCGACCGTGCACGCGACGCTGGTGTGACCGAGTTATGAGACTAATTCCCAAGGATTCAGTATTTTTGTACAGTTTCTTTCGATGCGAGCGCCCGCGAAGCAATTTATGTATTGAAGATCGTTAAGGGTTATTCTGTTTTTCTAGCCAGGCGATTTCGTTGAAATATTGGATGTGTTCGGTATAACGGTAAGAATGTGTCCGCGCATGCTTAGCGTACACGCATATAGCTTAGGAATGTACGGTACCATACACTCGCCGGTTTTATCTACGGGGCTCCAACTGGCTCGAGCACGGATTCGTGTGTGTTCGTTCTCTGGCTGGCTAGATAGCTTTGACTCGTGTAGCAAACATTACCTCATCGTCAGGCATAGCCGGATCCACCACAAACCTTCTCTACTTTTCATTCTTTTCTCACGTTCGCCGCTCTGCGCGCGGGGACTGTCACAAAAATTGCACGAAAAATATATTTTGCTCGACCGTGCATAAATATTTCAATCGGAGAAAAAAGGAAAATTCTCCTGGCCTATTCGGTCGACTTCGGTTAATCTTCTCGCGCGCACAGCGCGACTCGTGTAGATAGGCTTCATGCGGTGAACATTATCTTATTGCGGGCGCAGTCGTCATGAATCTTTTCTAGTTCTAGTACTTCTCTCACGTTCATTCCATTGACCCACATTCCCGACGATAAACCAGAAATTAGGGCGAACTTGTTTATAGAAATTCTGCCTCGAAATTTCTTGCAAATTTCTTCCGCTGTTCCACATTCGTTCAAAATTTCTGCCACACCTTTTTCTTTATCCGACGCCGTCGGTTGAACGTTGAACTCGAAACTAAGTAACGAACAATTATAACGAAATATAATCAAATTTACATCACCTAGGAGGACCATTTTCCGATTCAAAATATTTTTTACAATACAATACAATTTACTAAACATTTCAGTATTGTACGAGCAAATACCACCATTTTTGTCTGTATAACACGAAATAAAAATATATAGCAGGGAAATATTCTAGATCGGAAGAAATGTTTCGTTTTGGCCAAAGGGTTAACACAAAAATCCTCGGTTGATCGTTGTTCAGGGAATTAGTATTATAAAAGAAAGTATTTAAGTTCTTTTGGAACGCGTCGCAGTGAAAATTCTCGACAGAGAACGCCCTCAACGGGAATTACAAAGGCCGACGGTTATGCTTGCTTTCAAAACGATCCCCCCCGAAAGATCAGAACGTTGAAAGCCTACGCGTTCAACAGAACAGTGTAGCACAATAATTAGTGCAATCGACTGGCTTGAAACAGCGAACGGTGGCAAAAGTCTACGGCATTTAAGTCGAACAAAAGCCCAACGTTCCTCGGCTAGTTCCCTTTGAATCAGCGCCGCGATTCAAGCTTAAGGCGAGGCTGAAAAGATGCTTGGCCTGGTGGAGAGTGTGCGAGCCGTGCAAACCGCAACCCTTGAAAAATTTTCACGGGACCGGAGGGAGAGAGAGAGAGAGGGCGACAGAAGGAGGAAGAGAACGCGACGGAGGGAGCGAGAGAACGAGAGCCGAGCCGAGCTTCTTGACTTTGATTTATGGCCAGTTAAGAGTCGCGCATTTCTGCCACACACAGCAAATCCCATACGTGGCAACCCCCCGCGCAGTATAACCACCCGGTGGCCCCGTCTCGATTCAACAAGTGCCCGGGCCATGTTTCGCAAACCTAGATGGCCCGTGGATCCTTCATGCGAATTAGCCCGAGTCTTCGAGCCTACCGACAATTGTTGCCAGCAAAGAAGCTCGTTGAATCGGTCCTTTGTAAACCGAAGACGACTCCTCTTCGGCATCTACAACTCTGTTCAACCCTTCTGTCGATACCTAATATTTCCTACGACGTTGAGCAACAAATGCAAATTTCATCGATCAGGACTCTGTGCATATTAGCAAATCCGGAATGTCTCCGTGTCAACGGAGGATTCATCGTCTCTTGCTGTTTGCCTCGCAGGCCCCGCTGATTAGAATTCGAGCAGACTCTGAAATCTTCGTCAACTCGATATTACACGGCGAGGGGTTAGAGATGAAGCGCGGCAAGAAAAGCACAGTTTCGCCGTCGTGGAAGGCAAAACCAAGCTCGCGGATACGATCCGTCATTGTTTTCCCCGCGATTCTGCGAATCCTCTCTCGGAGAGCTCCGGGACTGGTCGACCCTGTTGGAAGGAGAACCTTCGCGAGCGAGTCGTATTCCAAGTAGGCCACCACGGCGGATGTGCACCGTCGAGTTCAGATTGAAACGTTGGCTGCTACTTCTGCTACCACGGCTAGCGGTTGCAGAAATTTACAAACCGAGAAAACGCTCCTGCTTCGCCTCTGTGCGAGCAACAATCGAACATACCTAACCCGGGTCAATAGAAACTCGAACATCCACGTATCGCCGTAGGCTATGGTAGACTCGCTAAGACATTCATAATTTATATTCACAGACCCATAAGAGAAATTGACAACGATTGAAACAAAATTGTATTCAAGAGGATTTGTCGATAAATGAAATATTGAGGTTGTTGTGACGGCCTCTAAACCCCTAACGACTAAGAAATATTTGTTTTCTCGAATTGCAAGTCGAACGTCTTGTTTTGCCACGTATCGTGAGGCAGTATCATCGTGACCGATGGCACAGCTAGCTTCCTCGTAATTCCCCCCCTTCCATCCTTGTTCTTGCCGTTGGTATATGTTCGCTCTTTGACTTGGCCAGCAGCGGGAAAACCTAAACGCATCGATTAAACGTTGAATTACAGTTGGAAGCCGGCTCGCATCCCCGGCTACAACGCTGTTCCTCGTGACTCCGGACTGTTTTTATTTCTGCTTCTCTTCTTTTGTTCTTTTTTTTTTTTTGGTTTTGTGAAATCAAACGTCATATGCAGACCACGTGGACGCCGACGAGCCGACGAACATGTCGGCGGTGACATCTCGCGGTAATTCCTGCAACCGTCAGCGGTTCTCAATCGGGACCGCGAATTTTTCCCTTTCGAATTTTCTTCTTTCTCCTGTTTCCCCTCTTTGTCGGACTGCTCCGGCCATGTTCGGAGGGAGGAACGATTATTTACTTACTTTCACTCGTACGGCCGCTGGATCGTGCACGTAAATCATTGACGTCCACGTGCGCTGCTATTTGTTTGGGATTACGCGTAATTGGTTGATTACGTTCTAAGTGACTTGCGTGACTGCGACCATCGGACACCGACCGAACGCTCGGATTGTTCGAAAACAGCTGTTTTTATCGAATCGTTAACCCCTAAGTGGCATTTTGGAAATGCAACAACGCTTTATTGATTTTTAATCAAACGAAAATCTACTCTGAACGGTTCTCTAAATCTTCCAATAATTTCTCTTAATCGTCCTTTTCATTATTTTCGTCGCTTAGGGGTTGAAGCTATTTCTTGGAGGCTCCTGAATGAATTAACCCAAGGTCATACAAACGAGCTGAAGCGAAAACGATGTTCTCGTGCTATTTGAATAGTAAAATCATTTGTCTGGCAACTTTAGCTACCTATGCCTGCTCGGTACAGCAACAGCCGCCCTCAAGGGGTAAGAAATGGTGTTAATAATTCTCATGAGCAGCGAGAGAGATGATTTGGGAGTGAGAAATTTCTTGCATATTTCATAAACACGTCGACTTTTTGCCTCCGTCTCGAAACGAGGCATGGCAGGGCGGAAGAAAAAGAAGAGCCGGGAGGAAAATGAAGAAGAGCATTTCACAAGGGTCCCGCATGCTTGTTGATTGAACCAATGAGTAACAACACTCCCCTGCCCCCACCGGTCCGCCATTTGCGCTCCCTCTCGTTCTCCTCCGTGCCCACTCGATCATCCATTCCGACGATGACTTCTTTCAGGCCGGGGTAGGGAGACGCCTGACGTCATTCTCCAACGTCTGTCAGCGAGCCGACCCTCTGAGTCATGTCGTTTTGCCTACTCTGTTGCTCGCAACAGAGTATTGGGACTCTGCAAGGTCTTTCGTGGCCGTGTCGACGAGTGGTCCTCTAGAAAATCCACCTAGCTTATCCTGTCGCGATGTTTCTCGTCTGTACGAATCACACAGAGACGGGCTCCTACTTTGATCATGCGGTCCCATGGAAGCGCAAAATATGCCCTCCCACAGCTTCTCAGACATTTTCCATTTTCTATGATTATTGTTCGTTGGTGCCGAGTGCAATCGTTCTAACGATGTTCTTTCTCCTTTGGTTTTAGAGTTGTGCAATGATGGGTCTGCAGGCCACGGCAGGAAAACGTAAACTGGAGGGAGGTGTGGGCTGCATGGAGTTCGACATGGACATGGGCGAGAGCCCATCGAAGTTAGGCCGGGTGGAGGGTAGTTGGTGGGCGATGGAGGATAGTTATACGCCCCCGCTAAGCCAGACACCGACGTCATACTACGAGATGGAAGTGAGTCCGCCTTGCCTGCAGATAAATCCTTGTCAGCCGACGTCGGCGAGTCAGCAGCAGCAGCAGCAGCAGCAGCAGCAGCATCAACAACAGCAGCAGCAGCAGCAGCAACACCAGACGTCGCAGCAGCAGCAGCAACAGCAGCAGCAACAACAGCAGCAGCAACAGCAACAGCAGCAGCAACAGCAACACCCTACGACACCTAGCTCGGCGCCGCCGCCTTCGACGGTGGCGCATCTGCATCATCATCCCCAGCATTACTACCATCATCAGCGCGGTCCGAGCAGTCCGGTTGGCAACAACGGGTACAGCCAACTGTCCAGGCCGCAGCCTCAATGGGGCGCGCCTCACCATTACGAGCCGCCGACGATACGTCGCGAGGAGAACGGCAAGAGTTATCTGGAGCTTGGCTCGAGTTACCGGGCGAACGAAAGGTGCTGCGAGGGCTCGAGGTCGAGCTGGTGTCGGCGCGGCAGAGCCTGCTACAGACAGAGGCGGCTAGCCGTCCTGAACATCTCGATGTGCAAGTTGGCGAGGTACCGCCAATTCCCGGACCCGAGCCTGCACCGTTCCGTTCTGATTTGCAACACGCTCAGGCACCTCGAACGGGAGATGGAGAGGGACAGAAGTCCGCCGCCCATGGAGCCGGTGATACCGGCGCCGATCGCCCAACTCCAGCCGCCCGAGCAGGGCAGGCTAACGCCTTTTCCGATGCCGCCGACCTCCTCGAACGAGACCGACGTCGACTCCGGGATCGGCGACAGCGACGACAGCCGCTCGATCAACTGGGGCAGCGTGCTATCCCTCTCGAGTCAGTCGCCCCTCGACCCGCTGAACAACAACGAGCTGTTGGACGTGGACATCGGGCCGGACCTAGACCTGGACTTCATGCCCGGATGGAAGCTGACACCGCTCTCCGCCGACGACATCCTCAGGAGTACAACGGCGCAGGAACAACAACACCACCAGCAGCACCAACAGCAACACCACCAGCAACAGCAACACTTAGCGCCGGCAAGCGGTAGCTGCGCGAGCAGCAACATCGGCAGCGCCTGCGTCACCACCGGAAACAGCAGTAGTACGCACGAGTCGTTGATGTGCGTTGGATCATAGCCCCCGATTTTGACATCGTTGAGTCACCTCATCGACTTCTATCCGCTGATGCCACAGAGGAAATAATGCGCGGCTAATACCTAGGACTGCGAGTCGAGAGTGCAGAGACGACGCGCGACCGTTTCTTTGTCGCGGCCGGCCCTCTCTCCGGATACACGTGCGGCGACGACGACGACGCCTGGTCGGCGACTCTACCTGGAGGTCTTCTTTTTCTTATTTATTACTGTTCGTGTCAATTACGCACCGATTGGTTGGTTCTCTTGATTACGTTCCACTACCACCGCAACCGGTACCACCGTGGGCTCTCTCGCGCCCCTTGCCGGAGAAAACAGGGGCTGCGCGTCGTGACACGCTGCGCTCGCAGGTGCAGACGTAGCGGATATCATGGCGCATACCTCGGAACGTTTCGAGAATGCGAAACAGAGAGGTGATTACCATTTATCAATCGATGAGCACCCGAATTCGCGCTTTATCAACAAACGCGCTCTTCACCTTTCAGCAGGCGCCTTGACAAAATTCTGTTCGCCTGCTTCGGGGTGTTCACCCTCTTACGCTCCTCGGATAACAAACTCGCTTATCTTAAAATCTGTCATTTTTATTTCTCTACGATTTGTTTGCAAATAGATGCATCATGGCCGGTGGAAAAGTTCGTGTCCGATTCCTCGTTGTATCTTAATTGGTACGAAGATTAATCGGGCACGAACTTTTCCACCGACCTGATATTTCCTCGAAATGTGAACGAAGAATCTCTCTTTTGCGTAACCATTTTCGAGGAGCCTACGAGGGTGTTAACACGACGAAATTAGTCATGCGCGCAGATTATGCATCCGAATTTCTTGCTAGAACAATTTGATTTTGCATTATCAGCTACTTTCGAATCGAATCTGCTAATTCGTTGACACCGCGTTGACGCGAGATCGGGTTCTCAATCGGCTTGTCCACAAACCACCTCAAATGACTATACTATATCGAAACGATCTGTTTTTGCAGTTGCACCTGCGAGTACGGCGGCACACGTATGAGTTCCCTGGTCGCTCGAAATGTCGCCACCGGCACGTCAGACAGAAATGAGAGAGAGAGAGAATGTGTGTGTGAGATGAGATGGAGGTAGAGAGAAAGAGAGAGAGAGAGAGAGGGAGAGGGAGAGGGAGAGCGAGATAGAACGAAAAGTCTCAGAGCTTTCAACGTCCACGCCCCCGGGCCGGCGATGCGGTTGACGAGTGCAAGATAGCCTTCTCCTCGAAAAATGTTTTAAGCGGCGACGCTGACGCGACAAGACCGACAGACTCGAAAAGAACGTTTCACCACGGAACGACGACCAACCATCATCGTCCCTCTCCGCACCGTTACCTTTCGGATATTCGCGGGGTGTCGGCAAATGTGATTCGGTGTGTATCGCTCGCCTAGCCGGCCGGCGTTGAGAACTCTTCAGCGACGTCCCCCGGCGTCGCTCGTGACAGCCAATCGAAGTAGGAGAGGTATCCATCGATCGATGTTTTTTCCTTCGGATTAGAAAGACATTAAAACCAGCCGACGATTAATCAATGCCATACACTGAGAGCAACACACGCACACACACAAACACATACATACACACAAGCACACATTATAAGACATAACCGCCGTGGCCTATACTACACATCTCATACCTGCATATTCACACGCATCGATACACCCAACAGGAGACTTACACACACGCAACACCTAGAACAGAGAAAGACACACAGGTACATACATGAACGCGTTCGTACATAGAGAAAGAAATCGATATGGTGCTAGGACGATTACACCCTGGTGCTTACTTCTGTATACACACACACACACAGCCATGTGCGTACATTCGCACGGATCGCCCGCAGTCTTTGTCGAGGAGTCTAAATACGTCCTGACGTCGCGGACAGGACACGGCGTGATCGAACGCGGCTCCATCCATCCTATCCCGGTACCGAAAGCCGATGAAATCCTTTTCGCCGAAGGATCGGCCGGCAGGACCCACCGTGGACGGGGACGCGTTTAAACGGAAACGCGCGTGCTTGTGTTCTGGCGCCGCGACGCTTAACAAATGTACCTGCATTTTAGAAATCGGGATTAACGATATCCGGTCCCTTCGGATCGTCGCGCGGAGGCCACTGTGCGCCACTGATCTCCCGTAAATGTACTATATTACGTATAAAATAGTGTGGCCCGACGGACATAGTGCGAAGGTGACCAAATTTACCTGGGGTTTTTGGAGAAACTCGGCGAGGTTTAATTAAAAACTCGACAAGACAAGAGAGTATACCGGCGACGGCGATCCGCGCGCGCGCGCGCGCACCCGCGAGAGAGAGAGAGAAAGAAAGAGATCTCGTCCTCAACGTCCACTGATATACATTATACCGCAGAGAAACACCCATCAGAGAGAGCAGCTATACTTAAATCGATAGTTAAGCGAGGTTTAATAAGCGAGTCTACACACGATTACAAAAAAAGAAAAAAAGAAAAACGAACGATATAAATAAAATAAAACTTTATAAAATCGACTGACTAACTTCGAGCGCGAGAGAACAAAAATGACGATAGATAATAACGTTTTACCGGCACGAGGTGATTTAAACTGTAATTAATTCAGTGTTAAGCCGACATGTTTACACGAGACACACACACGCGCGCGCAGAGAGAGAGAGAGAGAGCGAGAGAGAGAAAGAGAGAGACGCGTAGAATTTGTACACAGAGAAGCATAAAACAAAGGATACACAAGCGAGACACGACTGTACATGGAGACACGCTAAATAGTTCGATGTATATAGCTACACACAGTATGTGCTAAGTCGAAATAATTGTCAACCCTGGATCGCGAGCCTTGGCTCGCGTCATTTTTCGTGGTCTAATTCGGTTTTCCTTTTTCTGACCGGAACTTGCGTCGGTGCCTTTCCGATCCTTTCGAGTCGTTTGTAATTCTTACGCACGCTGGTTTGTATACAAATGAAACGAGCAACATCATTTCGCCGGGGAACGATGTATACACTCGAACCGATCCCGTGAGTTTCTAATTGTCCGACGAGCAGGATACTCTTCCGATACTGTTCGAACGCTGAGTTCGCTCGAGTCGCGCAAGACTCGGACAATCATCTCGTTCTGTTACTCGTCAGCATTCGGCAGGATCGCGAGAACGAGAATCCTGCTCGCGTTGTTCCATCAGGTACGACTCGCTTGAGTGTAAGCGTGCTTGCGAATCTCTACGATTCGGGTTGCGACAGAGAGAGAGAGAGAGAGAGCCAGAGAGACAAAAACAATACAAATCACACGTACATACACGGGGCGAGCAACAAAAAGAGAGACGCGATACGAGCGTGTCCGGAGTTGTTTTCTTGCATGGTAGGCCGGCGAGGAGAGAGCGTGAACGTTGGGAGAGCCTGTAAAGCACGCGCGAGCCTCGACAGCGTACGCTAGATTGTTAACAAATTTCGTCCATCGCGTTGTCGCGTCTCGCGCGCGCCGTACACTGCGGTTTCCGATCTTGACGCCGTCTCGTCAGCTCAGCTTGCGGCGGTTCGAGACACACGTTTGTCCCTGCAGCCACGAGAGCTAATCGGAATTGCTCGCTCGGGGACCAACGTGTCGGCGAGGAGGAAACGAAACAAAATACTCATGGCAGTTCGAGAACGAGTTGGCTGTCGAGCGGGGTGCCAAGCACCCCCGGGATGCACAGGGGGTGGATAGGTTTTAGCTGAACGGAAAGATAGAACGAAGATTGCGCCCATTGCGTCGTGGCACAGCAGATAATTTCGTACTTTTACACGGATGTACCTTAGCCGCGTTGAGAACGCGTTCGAGTACAACAACGGGTACCACGGGGTGTCGTGTTACCCGGTAGAACTTGCGGCCGATGGCGGGGGCGGATGGGGGCGAGGTGGTCGGGCACAGAGAGAGAGTGAGAGAGAGAGAGAGAGAGAGAGACCGTGCAAGAGAACGACGAACGAGAAAAGCAAACACGTGCGTTCGCACCGGCGCGCACCTGAAGAACTTCTTTCTGTTTCCGACGACGAAGAATCGGGCGTGTAAAAAGCGAACAGTTGTTTTGTTTTCCTTTTTCTTTTCTTTTTCGGGGGGACTACGATTTCTAAGGCGTAACGAAGGAAAAGTGGAATCATTGTAAATAGTATAAATAGCGCACGCGCAAGAAGTACGTTTAAGCGAAGAATAAAAGATGATATAATAGGTATAATGTGAAGAAAATATACGTATAAGATATTATATATTATATATATATATGAACATATATATATATAAACAAGAAGTATATATATAAGATTATTATATATATTTACCGTGATAAGTGATACAAAGCGGTAACGGGGACTCGCGGAATCTCGTTGTCGTTCGGAATGGCGACGCTAGCAATTTTGCGGGTGGCCCACGAGGCCCTTTTCTCCACTCAAATTCAGTTCGACAGACGTCGCAACCTCGGCGACGATCGACACCGACGACCGATCCAAACAATCGGACAACCGAGCGCTCCGTTGTTGTCATCCACGTTCGTCCACAGCGCAGCTCTTCCACAACGTTTTTCACGTGCTCGTCGAGCACGCAGATTGTACCGGCCGTCCGGCCAACGTTTGCGAGAGATCCCCTTAGCTTCTTCAACAAATTTCTCCTTGTTGGAGCGATCGGTTGTCCCCATGGCGGTCAAGGCACGATCTCGTCCGAGTTTGCGTTCTTAACTCCTTACGGGACAGAGCTTTTGATAGCATCCTCGAAAACACGTTGTTTTGACTTTTTCCATTTTTGTTACTGTTTACTTTCGGTCGTTCGACCCTCTGACTGCGGCTCCGATCCGGAACAACCATCTGAAACACGATTAAATTACATGTACGATGAAAGCAACCGATCGGATTGTTAGATGGAACGTGTCGAAACTCTTATACGTTTCTTGATAATGTACCAAAGGGGATGATGCTTCACACTCTAAGTATGCGAGTTGCAAGGGAGTACAATTTACTTGTGTGGTTCAAAGAATTTTCACAACGCGTGCAAGAAGAAATTAACGATCTCACGGTGTATGAGAATAGCAAAAATTTTCACTCTGAGAACGATGAATATGATGGATAAATTAAATCGAACGTAGATATACAACTTTTGTGTATAGAAAGTGGTATATGCACGCTTCCCGCAGTCAAAGGGTTAAAAGATAGATTGCCGAGGTGTGTCAACCGCATTGTCCTATGAAGAGTTAAACGAATTGGGCTGGCGCGAAGACGTACGATTAAGTTCCTATTACACGATATCTGAACGAGAATTAGTTAGCAATTAACCCGGATTAAACCGATGTGTAGCGACAGTTCGAGTGGGCCGCCTCGCGAACGAACCAGCGTCCTCGAGCCTTTTCTTTTTTCTTTTTTTTTTTTGTACGGTTAATGCTATTATTATCGCTACGATTATATCATAAATGTTATTATTATTGCGTTTCGCGTCGAACGACCGTGGAGAACGGGCGCGCGGTGCCTTTGTCTGATCGTTTTAGGGGAAAGGGACCGCGGTGTCGGTTGTCCACGGTTTTCACGAACATTGTCCGGAAACAACCGAGGACGGGAGGATGCAGTTAGACTTGGAACGGTTTACCGAGACGAACGAGTCCCATTCGTGACCGCGTACCTAGGACAGGTGAAAACACACGACACTGTACATTGTAAATAGTAGCGTGGAGAAGACGGTTACAGAAAGACAGAGTTAATTAATTAAATGGAAAAAAAAGGTGACGCGAGAAAATGAGATGATGATGATGTTGCATCGAAAATCGCGCCAGGCGCGTGAAGCGAATCCGCGCTCCCGCGGGACCGCGTCGATTTTCTGGCGATCAAGGAAACAGTAGACGGAAACTCCGGATCATCCGACATCCTCAGACCACCGTTTTGTCAACGTTGCAAAAACTCCCCCGAATATTACTATCGTTCATCCGCGAAAATTCGCAACTGAAATCATACGCGTTTTAGCCGTGTTTTCGCCGAAAATCGATGCGTCCCGATCGGGGGCACGTTCGCCATACGAGCCGCGTGTGCGGCCATTTTAATAGAGCTAGGAAAATTTTAAGATGCACGGTTGTATCTTCGAACGTGTACCGACTACTCGACTGTAACTCGTGGCCGTGTCACGAGACCACGTCTAAAGAAAAAAAAAAAGTAGTAAAATGAGAAAAAAAAACGTATCATAGGGAACGCGCTAAAATCTGAATGGCAAAGGGGAAGGGAAAGGGTTGGGGGACGAGAGGGTGCAAAAACGAATAACTAGGGGAATGCGAGCTCGCGGCTTTGTCATTACGCGCGAGCGTTCGCCAATTTATTACGATTGCAAAAAAAAGCCGAAACAAGAAAAGAAGCAAGAATCGCAATTACTCTAGTCCTAAGTGGTCCATGAATGCACGGCACGCGGGACGCACAGTTCTCGAGTGGTTGGACACGTCGTATTTTTCTTTTTCATTCGTTTTAATTTTTGTTTCAAAGTTGTGAAGTTGTATCGCATACCGTTTTACCAAAATACCAGCAGCAGAAATCAGCATAAACAGAAAAACAAAAATGGGAATAACAAATGCAGCGCAAAAACGATTAACCTGATGAAAAGTAAAAGAATAACGCACGATATGGACAACAACAACAACAAAAACTATCAAAAACAATAAAGAGTATTATTCTATATATAATAATGGTGTTGTGATATTTTGTGACCCCCTTTATCCTCGTCGTTCAATACAAAATTAACCATTCGAACAAGTCTTGCTTCATCTAAGAATGATGTTTATAGTGGTAACTTTGGTAGATCAACAGAATAATCGCGGAAGTATTTTTATTTTGGTACATCGTAACAAAATATAGCGTGCGCATTATTAATGCACCGATCGAAGTAGAAATTTATTGCACAATAAATTAATGAAACTTTGTCAGTCATTCTATAAAATTGTACTCGCTTGAGCTGTGCGAGATACTCTTAAACTATAAGGTCACTTTGTTTATGCATCGAGAGGTGCTTTAAAATGTCTTTCTTTTTCGCGAAAACTTCGTCGCATTTCTCGCAGTGCAACATTTTCGCGTGATGCGTTTTCGTATGTTTCAACATATCGTTCTTTTGAGAAAATCTTCTGCCGCAAATTTCGCAGGGAAAGGGTTTTTCGCCTGTATGGATTCTTAGATGTACAGCCAGCGCTCCCTTGCGTGTGAAACTTTTACCGCAATATGTACAACTATGGGGTTTAACATCCGAATGAATTTTCATATGCTGATTGAGATTGCTGGAACACTTGTATTCCATATTGCATATTTTGCAAACGTAAGGACGTTCTCCAGTGTGGATCCTTTCGTGTATGAGACGTGCCTCTTTGGAAACGAACGAGTCCCCGCAATATTGACACATGTGCGGCCTCTCCTTGGAATGCATAGATTTCTTATGGTAAATTAAAGAATTTTTACTAGCCAACTGTTTGCCACAAATATCACATTCAACCTTCGTTCTTTCCCCTTTATGCAAGCGTACGTGGTTTAAAAAATCAGTTCGAGTAGTCAACATTTGACTACAAGTTTTGCATTGCCATTCCGTTTGATCAGAGTACTTTTTTTGAATACTTTCCATAATATCCTCCTCTGTATGTTTCTTCCGATGCAATTTTAATTCGCTCATCGAATTGCATTTGCACGTGCAAATCTAGAAAGAACAAAACGATTGTTTATTACTTTCGCGATCGTTTACTAGTGAATTCAACAGTGGCATACTTACACTACAGGTGTACATTCCACTATCGTTGCTATGTCTTTTGAGGTGAGTATTCATATTTCCTTTCCGATTGAAAGATGCTCCACATATTGGACAAACATGTTTATTCATTCCATGAGATAGTCTGTGTTGCCTTAATTGTATCCTCTTGTAAAAAGCTTTTCCACACTTTTCGCAAAAATATGGTTTGTGGTCATTGTGCTGATTCATGTGTTCTCCCAAGTGAAATCTAAATTGTACACGAACATAAATTGAATTGTCGATATTTCATTCGCAAAATTGAACAGCATTTATTAGCATAGAAACTCTACCTAGACCTAAACGCGCTCCCACAAATTTCACAGACGTGTCGTTTCTTTTTCGAGTCGTCTAAATGGGTTCTCTTGTGACCCCTTAGATTATTGGAATGCTTAAAACTCTTTCCACATAAATCACATAGATACGGTTTATCTGTCCTGTGCGTAGCTTCGTGAACGTCTAAGCTCGACCATTTTTCATAATTTTTATCGCAGATAATGCACGCAAATAATAGTTGACTTTCGTGACGTTTTGTGATGTGATTTAATAGTTCTTTTTTGGTGCTATAAATGGACTGACAGTGACCACATTTTTTATTTGTTTCCGCCATTGCAATAATATTGAAATTATCGGTATTTTTATTAACATTGCAGTCAACTTCTGTTGCAGGCTGTTTATGTGTGATTTCGTAATTTTCTTCTTGAAAAGGTTTGCAATTTAAAAGCACTAATGATTCATTAGCGTTTATACCACCAGATATTTCTTTCTGCTTCTGTACTATTATCTCATCTTCGTCGCACAATATCTTTTGATTCTCAAACATTGATCGAGTTTTAAATGTATCTTTACAGTGGAATGATGCAATCTCGTTAATACCGTTTGCTATATCATTTTGTGCATCACTGTACGATTCAATAAGTCTATTTAATTCAGATTGCATTTCTTTTCTTATGTTGTTTGAAGAGCTGGCTTTCTTTGGAACAATATCCTCCGGATAACTCAATTTTGCAGGCACATCCTGATTCATTATTACTTCCTCTCCTTCATTAGACGATAATTCTATAGACATAGTATGGATTGTTCTATTCATGTACATCTCATTTATCACTTCTGAAGAACATGTTCTTACTATTTCATTGTATTTATTGTCATAATAACTTAACTGCAAAACGATAATAATATATAAAGTTATTTGTCTACAGACATTGTACAAAATAAATATACTTACTCCTTCCTTAATATTTAGAAACTTTCTCAATCTCATATCAGTCTTTAAAGATGTTGTAACTAATAAATGGGCTGTTTCCAAATTATCATAACAATTGCTACATATTTTTTGCGGCATTAAGTCTTCTAAACTGGGACTTATTGGCAAGTGTAAACTCATTTTTTCTTTTATTTTTAATTCTATGCCTTTTTCAGTGAAGATCTCTATACCATCCAAACATGATTCACCACATATTCTACATAAACTGGAAAACCTTGTGTTGATATCTTGATACTGGTCCATCTCAACATCTATATCACAATCTGTTAACTCAACATTGTCTGTTACCTCAATTTGCTCGTTTCTAACAAACATATTTTGTACATTTCTTTTCGTCATATCGTCTGATCCAAATAATGTAGGAACAGCATGTTGGTCTATTATAATGGGTTCAGTTTTGTTCAAATAGTAATGGTCTTCAATATGATGAGAACATACATAGTAATTTAAATGTAATTCCTCATTAGACTTTGCTAAAAGGTCTGTTCTGCCAGAATGGTGTGCCCATATTTTAGACCTGAAAAAGATTCATTCTTTACACATATGTAAACAATATTCAGTACATTTTAACAATTCAAGAAGAAATATTGGAACTAGCTCGCCGTTTAATTAAGGAATCGTTCTAATGAGAACAATTTATTTTTTTGCAAAACTTACATGTCATCATTCGGGAAATTAATAAAAATGACGTGTGTCGAGTCTTCATTTTCTGAAGAATATTTACAATTCTTTGCAGCACAAACTATTTTCATTTTGCAAATACTTAAATTGATTAATTTTCTTTATTGTTTCTTCCTCATTTAAATAGAGCGCATCTTGTGTTAAAATTGTTGTCAAACCATACGTCATTTATGTTTACTTTAATTATGCACTACACATCACTCTCCCATTGTCGTGTACACTAAACTGTCTGTACATTTTTGTATGTACAACAAAGTGGATAAAGGTAGGTATTGAAAAATCATTGTTTTATCGTATTTTTATTTTCGTATCCTGAGACGCAATTCGTGACATAAAATATAACGATGCAAATTGTCGACACAACATATCGCTAAATAGCGCCATACTTAATAGTGGAAAAATGCTCAAACTAGTAGCTAAAATTACCGACGACCGTCTGTTCCACAGCACCTGGTAATGTAACTTTTAGCATGGAACAAAACCTGGGCAACTTATATTATTTTGTTTAAAAATTATGGTACAATAGCGAAGGTGGTGCTGAACGTCATTATTAATAAAAAGAAAAGTGTTCCCTCATTTCCTCTCTGGTAGGAAATGTGGGAACACTAAAACCCCAAGCGTAAGCACTCTCTGGCACTCTCATTTTCTCTCTAATCAGGCTTTCTTCGATCATTTCTCACTTCAAGGAGCAAAGGCAGCACTGTTTGAAACTCGTCCGAGGATTGGCGGCAAGGTTGGTAGCTTGGCCAATCGGTTCTCGTGCTGTTATCAGACAGATTCGAAAGTCTTTATCTATAGTTGTCGCGTGAGTGTACAATCTCACGCGATACGTACAGAAATCCCTGCACCTGTTCCAGTCCGGGTCAGAGTGAAAAGAGATAAACAATATATTTCCCGAGACTAGGGTTCTTGCAAACAATGCGCTTACCTAAACTAGTGGAATCATCTGCGGGGCTGCAGCGGCTACGAGAAATTTCTTATCAGACTGTATAGCGCGACGTACGCCTGCAAGTAAGGCATAGTGTGCTATGTCAGCCTAAGAGCCTCCTCGGGAGAGGAACGAATTGCAGTCGTATTGAGCGAGTAATTGTCGTTCGTTAAAAAATCGTCGCGAGCTCGCACGAGTCGCCTAGTATCGTCACGTCAACGTGCGTCGAGTGTTGATTCGTATTTCTGCCAC
Organism: Seladonia tumulorum; assembly: GCA_913789895.3. Classification (NCBI taxonomy): domain Eukaryota; kingdom Metazoa; phylum Arthropoda; class Insecta; order Hymenoptera; family Halictidae; genus Seladonia; species Seladonia tumulorum. The sequence goes on from OU565275.1 coordinate 4,645,733, forward strand.
AGAATTACATAATGTACGTGCATGAGTCACAGGGTGTATAGGAGGGACGTGTAAACGTCAAAATCGTGCTGCCTGCGATTTTCTTGTATTCTAGGTACGGTAAACAAATACTGACTAGCCCGGTCGCCCGTTTCATATTAATCGGATCTCTAACGAACGTCGATAAAATAAATTTGAATTGGTAATGGACGTCTTGTAGAATACGATCGCCGTCCACTATTCCGTTCAATGTCGATCGTGCAATGTGCTGCCATTAGAATTTTTGTACATAGCGAGTATGTTCATTCGCGTTAGAATCTCCAGAAATCATTCAAGACTTTCCGGACCGAAGTAAAAGATATCGATGCATTTTATCGCGTCCAGCGATCCGATAGCACAATAATAATTGCGTTCGACGGTATCATCCGAGATTCTTGCAATTCACGATTATTGAAACAATGACAGATTGGTGTAATAGATTTCTCAAGGTTAAATGACTAATACAGAAATGCAATTGTGACAATTCACGTATCAATTAGGCCTTTCTTGTGTAGCACGTTTAATCGATTTATCGTTGACTCGAAGTTTTTAATCCGTCGGATTTTTTCGTCGTTTCCGATCATCGGAATTGCACTGCATTTTGCACACTGTGTTTTGTCGATATTTCAGCTTGGATCTGTCCAAAGAATTGTGAGGAACGTTTGCAATGAACTGGAACCATTATGCTGTCTGGCGGTGAACAGGAAGGCTATCACTGAGAAATGGCAATTCTCAAATTGAAAACGTTGACGTATAGGTGCATGATTTCATAGCTGTGGAATTGTCGCCGTTGTATCATAAAGTTTCGACCAGGTATTTGTTCATCGAACAAAGTAGTTGTTCGTACAGCATTTATTTTGCAAGAAATGCCAGCACCACCTCCGCCTCTCCCAAGCTTGCCAGAGGCACCTATGTGTGAAAAAACAGAAGTGAGCGATGCGGATTCCCTGCCTTCTTGGGCCAAGATTACACTTACTTCTGCGGAAGCAGAGATCGAAAAGCTAATTGCTCGAAATGAGCTAAAGGATGCAGAAGTAACATATTTTTGTCAAGTTGAACCAATTTTGCAAGACGGGCCACAGTGAGTTTTAGTTTTGTATCAGCAACAAAAATTTTACCAGATCTTGTACACAATTTAATACTGTATTGTTTTACAGATGTGGTTTGGTGGCACTTGCTATGGCATCACAGGAGTACACAAAACCTGTCTCCGTGAGCCAACTTCTAGCAGAAGCTCGTGTGAGAGGCTTCACGCAACATGGAGAAGTATACAGCGTTGATTTCATGGGCACATTAGCAGCGGAATATTTACCCGATCACAGACCAGACATTTTAGTGGATCTGCAACAATGCCCAGACACTTTGACTCATGCTTTAGCTCACGGGGCTATGGTATTGATCCCATACGATTCTGATTTCAACCATGCTCCCTGCTTAAAAAGAGGCCATAAAGCCCACTGGGCATTACTCGTGGGTCTAATTTCATCTAGGTACAATCACATTTACATACTACTTAGAACAAAGGAATCAAAGACTGAAATAATTATTAATGAAGATTCACAAGGATCACCGTATTTTTAACATTCTAAACCGGACTTTTTCCTTAAGAATTACCATAGGAAGCGAAAGCGTTTGAACTAACTAAATTACTCGTGTTTCAGACAAGGCTATCATGTCCTAGCGCGCCATGGAAAATCACGTCACTTAGCTTGCTGGCCGCTGCGCGATTTGATCGAAAGTAATGGGAACTTGGAAGAGGAAGGGACAGCCAGACATGCTGGAGGATACGTTATACCAAAGGGTGGAGTCGGAGGACAAAGAGGTCTGCGCGGTAGGGCACTGGCGTTACATCCATACATATAAAATCATGTACAAGAATTTGTAGGTAATGATATCACAGTGAAAGACAGAAATTACTTTCTAACGTTACTCTGTATCCACATTACGGTACATGGTAAATATTCAAAGCGTAACAATATTTGCACAGCTGCCGCAAAATTTGTTTATGAGATGTGATGGTTCAAGGAGGGTACCATGTGTTTCAACACGCATCACAGAATTTATTCGATATCGTGGGGAGTGATTGGTCTTCGAAATTTCGGTATCAGATGGAGTAACAAAGATGATACTTTATTCGTTAAGCTCTCCGACACACAACGTAAATAATAATAATAATAAATATCATGCGTTTGACTTACATGCACGCGAACTATTTCGTACAGAAAAACAAAAAAAAAACTTTCTTTTGTGTGTCGAGTATTAAACTCTTCCTGTGATGCAATACGTACTAAGCATGCGCGTAAATTTAGTCTGAGAAACTAGATGTACGTACACGTGCATGAACGGGGCGAACGTGAAGAATAAACGAAAAAAAAGTCTATAAAAATATCTATACATTAAATAGCTATCTAAGTGTATTAGCTAGGGAGTTATCGAAATCGTAACTAGCCGGGATGAACAGATCTACATAAGTATATTTATTTAGCGGCAAGAGATCGTCAAAAAGTTTTTGGGTAATGATTGTGAATATTTTTATGTTGGCATTATATGAATAAAGACTAAATCTATCGCAAGAGTCTCGCAGATTGCATTTGAGGCAATAAAACTTAATGTTCGTGTGCTATATCAGATTGAGCGCATTGCTTTTAAGATAAACGATCGCCTAAATTCGAACGATTACTATACGATAACTATGCCAGACTTTTTATCAAATATTATATATATGTATGTAAAAGTAACGAATCATATAAATGGACTTTATGTCGCTGTACCCACGACACTTGTTATCACAATGTTTTGTTGAATATCTCGAAAGCAATGTGCTTCTAAAAAAAAGGATCTTACTGTGTAGATTACATATAATATGCTTGTTTTACTATTTATTTACTAATATGTAAAGTATGGGCGTAGTCCTCATAATTTATATATACATACATACATATATATATATACATATATATATTATCCAAATATATATATATATGCACTGAATTATAAAACCTGGAGATACCTTATGACTGGCTGGTTTCTTCAGTTGTGCGGTATCTTAAGTGTTTTCTATCAAATCTGTCAGTAAAATGCATACAGCAGGTTCAAAAAGAGAAGAGATGCTATAAATTTGTAGACTCCTCGAATGGTTTCGAACCGACTAAAAAAAGAAACCATTGGGAGATAAAGAAAAATAAAGTGTACCCAAGTGCCGCCAAAATGTGAGGTTCATTTATTAAACAGGAGAATTGTACACTGTGCCGCTTGTCTTCAAGGGCGTCTCCGAATTGGTTGTCGCGGACGCGACTCGATAATACTCTGTAAACAAAAACAAAAAAAGAGAAACGTCTATTTATTTCCGCGAGACGCGTTTCCGTTCGAGATATCTACGAAGATAATCAAAAGTACCGTATTTTCCTGCTCGAATCTCCGGAGCCCAAATCACGTTCATTAGGAATCGTATAACGTCTTCCGTTACATAGCATGTTACGGTCTCTCGTCGCAGAGGAACATTGAAGAAGAAGGAACTGTAAAACTCGGTTCATGCCTCTAAGTGATTTGCGTATCTCGGAACGACCTTCTCAGGAACGAGGAAAGTTTCCGCTACCGCAGGAGAAAAGTTTTTCTGTTGTGCCCAATTTGTGTATGCAATACGAACGAACACGCAATAATTCAATTGTATCGCCTGTGATCCAAAGTGCAACAACAGCCGAGCGGTACATATATTGTGTTACATTATAAGAGATTAATATGTGATCATTGTTAATTCTTGTTTCTTTTTTGTGTACACGCATTTTACTTATTTGTTATCGGTTTTTAGCTTTAACCATGATAAATATAAAGAATGTTATAATTTATACACATGTTTGAATACCATTTATTTTATAGTACATGTCTCTTCCGGGTCGGACACCGTTCTTCCCCCTGATGCGTTTCGTTGAGAATGGGAATGATACAGGGGCGAGTATACCAGGCGTTTGCAAATTTACTAGCCAACTTCACCGAGGGAAAGAATGTATACAAAAATAAGGAGCGGTCCACTGAAAGAATCGGAGGTGATCTTCACTTTGATTAAGCTGCGACTACACTAGCAAATAACTTGCAATATTTTTCGCCATAAGATGGCGGCCAGTAAGTTGGACTCACTCACGACAGAGAGCGAAATAATGTATAAAACATATTTGCAAACAAGTGTATACACCTTCAGAAGGTGCTTGCGCAAGAAATGTCACAAGTTACTTTGCCAGTATATTCGCACCTTTGCTGATCATTGTGATCATTCACGAGAAGAACGCTGGCTAATAAATCCGCAGACATCGTGCAGAAAGGAAAGAAGATGTTAAATACAGGAACGCAATGGAATACTAAAAACTGCGTTACATTTATATTTCAAGCTTACAAACATCAACAACACAGTTCCATCTTTCGTTTTCGAGATTTCATAGCTTCTTCCGATTGTTGCTCTCCTCTAACACACACAGTTGCCATGTTTTTTTTTTGTTTTTGTTTAGTTTTTGTTAACTATCTCCCAGTTATAATTAATGTCTACTTGTGTCCTGAGATGTAACGCAACGCAACAGATTTTTTATTCACACCTGTAAATATCGTTGAATAGCAACCGAATCCACCGAACGATCGCCGGGACGATGATCCATGGATCCTGCCCACGGTGTTCAAGGACGAAACTATTGTACAGAGAGTACTATTTCTACGAGACGATCTACAAACTTATATTGTCATTGTTTACGCATTGTACCCTGCGTGCGGAGAGAGAGAAACCCCTTTTGACAAACAACGTCGTGCTACAATTAGTATAAAACAATCATACACGCCCAGGACACAAGACGTCTATATTCTATTATAGATCAACCCTCTTTGCTGCCTATCGCTCGCATAGTGATCGTTGGACGTTCGGCGGACATGTCGTTGACATGTTAACAAATTCGAACGCGCGTCTTCAACACCGAAAGGGCTCATAACAATGATAACTTGTATCGAAACATTACGTTTAATATGTATCACATATAGGTATTTCGTATTTATCATATCAACAATAGGGGAGTTGAATTAAAAAAGGCTAGCCGATTCACTTATTAGAATTTTATTTCCACAGTGTCTTCTCTTTATCTCTCTCTCTCTCTTTCTTTCGCTGCTCAATCTTTCATTGATTCTTGACCTAAATAAATTTCCTTCAATGTAAATTCAGGACCTTGCGTACCTTAGCATACTTTTTGAAGCTCGCGTGCAGAAATATAAATGAATATATTAATATACTATTAAGAATAGTAATAGTAATTTATTTCAAGATAACGAGGTCTATATGCATTATTATTATTATTATTACAATGTGTTTCATGTATCAGGATAAAGCGTAACTTAAATATTGCAACATAATTCCGAACTGGTAAAGAATATTTTTTGAACTATGTTATTTCTATGTCTGGAAATGTATGCAACATACCTCGAATAGCAATTGCTATTACCATGGTAACAGCAGGTGAAACGTTCATTTTAGCGTAGAATTTCGAAGAGAAATTAGAAATTCAAATTTGAAAGTTGTGTTCATCAAATAGAGGTTGCTGAGAACATTAACGAAGGCATCGGTGTCTATACTTTTCAACATGGTCGTTATCTCTTCCGCGACATTACTCAACTTGATAAAATAAATGATTAACAAGTCTTTTATAGTGCATGTGCACTATATTGCGTCGCGAGGACAGAACACTTTTTTAATAGTGCTCGCGTAAACGATAAGCTGTCTATTAAACTAATAAAATATACATAACGATGCTGGAGCGTTATTGACGCTTTAAATAGTTCCTTTAACAATATTTATCATTAATATTATTTATTATTATCCTCGCCGCATTAATTATTCAACAATTTTGTATATTCTGCTTAACACAAACACAAATATACACTGTATTCAACGTTAACAAAAAAGGGAAGTCAAACTTCATCTTGTTCTTCCGTTATATAAAATTTTATTCGTCCAAGCGAATGGAGGAATCATTTGGCAAATTGATAAATAAGAACTTCTTATATTTTTTGCTTTATTTCTATGATTTTATCAATATAACAAGTAGTCTGCAAGCAGTGTTGTTTCACAACTATAATCTCGAGTTTAAAAAATTATTATTCAAACACATGGAGGTTGCAGATAATCTCTGATTAAAAAAAAATACTAGGAAACACATGAAAGAACAATGTTCTATGCTGACTAACAGGGACCCAAACTTTCATGTGCATCAGTCTAATTAGAAAAAAAAAAAAACTGAAAGAATTCGCAGCAAGCTTCGTTGTAGGTGTCAGAGGATGGACAAAGGAAAGAAAGAGACTGGACACAGGTATGCAACCGGAAGTGCACACAACCGGAAGTCGTCCCAGCAGCCATATTGGTCGCAAGTCGCTCCCGTCCGATGAGATCATTGACAGCCCCTTTTAATTGAACTCTCTAATATTATTGATAACAAGTTTAATAATATGTACATGTACGATTAGACGCCGCCGTTTGTAAGCAATACAATAAAGACGTCTAAAAAACCTTGTGGAAATGAAGACGCCACCTAATGATCCTTAGACGCTGTACCAAACACGCGCGTATAATATATATAGATGTATATATATATATATATATATTAATTATTTCTTTTAATTATTGTAAGCTTTGAGCTTGGACGTTGCCCGCCCACACGTGTGATGAATCTTACTATACACCGACGAACAATAGCAAATTCATTAATATTATTATTATTAATATTATTTATTCTTTTTCTGTTTCCTTTTTAGAATACTTCCCCTGGCAAACGTGCTGACGGCCTTCGTGTGTCGTGAGCTCTCGCGTACCCATGGATCGTTAATCGTGATCGTCGAGACCCGATAGAGGATCCCGTTGGATCCGCCGATACACGCTCAGCATACGATAAAAGCATACACGGTGGCCCGATAATCCTCGCGTCGATCGTACGCGATTCGAATTGCAACAACGGTCTCATATTTTGACTAGAATCTGGAGAATTATCATTAAGTCTTAACGAGCGCGCGACTGAGGGGGAGGGGGGAGCGCGGATCACCGTGCGTCGACGAAGAACCTTGTGAAACGAAAAGAAGAACAAAAAAAAAAAACGAAACGAAAAGAACAGAAACAAAAAGAAAAAGGAAAACGCGTTTCGAGGCTCGGCCGTGAGCACGTGTTACAGGGGGTTCCGTTTCGCTGGTGTCCTTAGGACACCTTACGGGCCCTAGGAAAGACTCAATCGCGGTCGTCTTACAAAGCTTATACGCAAACTCGACGACAGATAAACGTCGCTAAAACACGCTAGGCGTTTTCAACTGGCGAACGAAAGGAAAGAAAAATCGGACGATAAAAAGAAAAAGAAGATCTCGAGGAACATTAACACATCGTAAAATCACTTACACGCTATCGGTCAGGCTACCGTCGGAAAATCAAAAGGTGAAGGAAAAGACCAGTTCTATCTCGGATTCAATACTGAACGTTCGCGAGCCTACGAATCGTAATTATAGTATTTCCGGGCACTCTCGAAGTCACGGGAACGAAAGTGGGCCTTACGCGCGACTCGCGACAGCGTCCTCCATTTTGGGAACCGGTCGGACCCCCCGTGCTCTCAGGATTATCACGATTAGGGGCTGCGGATTTCGTTCTCTTATCGAATACATTCTAAAATGAAAAATTAAAAATTTTCTCCGAATGAGAAGCAACTTTCTATTCGATTCCTGCTTCTTGCAATTTGACGCAGACAATTGCAAATAAAAGAGTCAGTTTATGATTGTACAAAGAATCCAAGTTTGGTATTTCTTAATGAATATAACAAATTTAAAACTCAACGGGATTCGAAATAATGTATTATTTTTCCTCTTTGGATCCTCTTCCAGTTGGATCGTTTGATAAAGTATAAACATTTTCCTTTGATTTTTCTCGATTGCTGCAATAAAGATCGATGTTTCTATAACGACGCACAGTCTGATCAGGATTCAACGAAAATGGAAGACGCTATCGTCGACGGTGAACGGTGACGGACAAACAACGATATTGTGCAAAACTGCGAAGCAACGCGCGAACACTGTTTAGATGCTTCAAACTGTGGGAGCGTATAATATCTATATATACGTATAGAAATATATACACACATTGTATGGCAGGTTCGACTGCTGAGAACAATTCAGCATGCTCAACGAAAGAGGGCAACGGATGTCGAGTAAACGCAAGTGCGATCGTTAGAACATCTCGTCATTGACTCTCAAAGATTCCCCCACTTCAATATTTTCCGATAAACCATTTTTAATCTCCGAACGCGTTAAGAATTTATTACATTTTATCAATGGAACTGAAAAATTAATTTTAAATTGACAGTGATCCCGTGAATTCCAAGTGAAACTATAAATACAGAGAATGGCTGTTTATAATTTTCTTCAGAGTACAAATATTCATTTTGGTGGAACATTACGATTCTTGCTAATGTATCAGGAACTGAAACGTATTCGACAAGTTTGCTTTTAAACCTGTGCAACTTGAAACCGTTTAAACTTTTAAGAAAATCGAGGCTAAGCCGATAATTGAGAACACTTCACGAAGTCTTAAAGCAGCCGAGAACTTCAGTCTGCACTCCACTGTACCTCTGTTTCAACCCTTACGTCATGACCCACTTCCAAAGGAGAAAATTCTTTTCTGTTCCAAAATTGGAATGTCGTCGCGAATCTCCCATGTTTTCAGATAATATCGTGCGTTGTTTCGCAAAGATTTTCGCTTGCAACGTAAAGGTGACATTAATGGCGAGAGTTGGTACGATCACCCTGCAACGACTATACGTTGCCATCCGTTAGTTTAAAGTCCACTATTTTTCCGGGAGTTCGCACAATCAGGGTACCGCTCTTAGCCGTTAAAAATGTAAAATGTAAGACTACGTTAGCAGTTCGATACTCGTTAAGAACTAATTGCTGACTAGCAAAGAACAGGAGAAGTGGGCTATGCATATGTATGTACACAGTGAGGTGCGAAAGTATTCGTACAGGAAGCGTGAGAACAGATGTTTTCTACCTCAACTATTGCAGTTCTACCATGTTTCTGAACTATTTATTTGCACAACAGCTGCACCGTTTAAATGCATCATAGGTAACCTCTATTTCTCAAGTTCCAAATTTTTGAAGAACAACAAAATGCTCAGAATTTATATACAAGAAATAATACACTATGGAATTTATATACAAGAAATAATACACTATGGAATTTAGATCAAATTTTAGTCAATCTCAGATTCTTGAAATTTCTTAACTGATTCCTGACCGAAGATAATTAATATGATACAATTTGTCTCGCCAAGTATTTCAGTTGTTAGACTGAGGATCTTTTCGCAAAGTGAAAATATCCAGTTCTAATTAACAACAAAACTTTCTGCTAATGATTTTAATAAGAATGGTACATGTTTTCAAGCTCTTTTAAGCTCTCTACCGCGTTTAACTATCCAATTTTTCTTATAAAATTCACAGTCCAGCGACTTTTAAAATTTACAAGGAGACTATATATAATTTTGTAAATTCCACGCTTACACTGTCCAAATAATTTCTATCCTCGCTGCACGCGTGGGCCTGTGTGTGTACAAGGAAAGACTCCACTGCTGATGTTCCTTTGGCAAAACGCAATCGCCACCGTTAACGGGTCGGGCTTCGTTGTCGCATTTCGCAAACAGAATGCCGCCTCAAAGTCTTTTATTTCCGTTTCCGGGATTCTGGATGTGCGGGAGGCAAAATTTCGGTAGGCGTTTGTTTCGCTATTCTCTTTTCCTGTTTCTTTTTTTGTCTTTTCTTTTCTTTCTTTTTTTCAATTTGGCATTAGGCAGTCGAGGCGACGGCTACGTCGCTGGAAACAGTAAAGCACTGTTCTAGAATCTTTTTTCTTTTCCGTTTTTCGTTTCTCCGGTGAAAGTTTCTCATCGTTGCTAGATCAAAAAGGAAGAAAGTCAAAAAAGTACGGTTTCGTTTTAGTGTTCTACCCTTACGCTAACAGTACAATGTTCTTCCCCCTGTGGGGGGGAAATCGTCCATGTTTCTCTCGCGTATGCTCGCTCTCGCTCGCTCTCACTCTGTTCCTAATCCTACGACAACGTTAACGTTAGTAGTTCCTATCGTTTATCATTTTTCTCGTGATATGGTTGTTAGGGTGCGAAGGGCTAAAGGACAAGCTAGCCGGGACTCTGTTGCTCGCAGCACGTTCTTCGTTCCTTTCTCTCTAGTCTCGACAACGCGAACGATCAACCCCTTGCGTTACAATCTATTTAATGATTTCGGTGAGCAGAACTTTCGCATCGCGTTCATTATTATCTAGAAGATAAAGGAAATATGCCCGTATATTTTCCAAAGGTTTATCGACAACAAGGAAATTTATTGCAACTTCAAAGAGATTAATGATATTTATTGGACTCTGTCCGAATTCCTCGTCACGATGTTGTAGTACAAGGGGTTAGTCGAACATGAAACGCGCAACATCGTCGCTCTCTTCAACCACTTCTCTCTGTCCACCTTTTCTCGCACGCATTCCGAAGGCTTAACGATAACCGCGGTCGAGTATACTCTATTGAAGTATCAGGAATCGAGTTTCTACTAGGAATAACGTATTAAATAATAAAAATCTGAAAATAGAGTATTTAAACTACAGCAGCCTGGGGCTAAAAGTCTATAAAATGGAATACAAAAAATACGTCGAAATCTTAAACGAGAAAAGGAGTATAATAACTAATGAGCTATTTTCTTCGTCGTATCGATTTCTATCTCCCGGAGGCTCGCATACTGTTTTCGTCATTCTCTTCTCGACGAACCTGTGTGTCTCCGTGTACGCGTACCGTGCGTACGCGCCTGACTGTGTGTGGGTGTGTGTCAATGTCTGTCACTATCGGCGAACGGTCACCGGCCATCTTCGCTAAATCGTGGTTTGTGCGCTAAGAGAAATGTTTGCCTGTATCACAGACTTCTTCGATAACACGTCGCTGGTTCGCGCCCCGTCTATCGCAGAGCCGCGTTTTAATTAAATAAATAGATATAATTTAACGAAAAGAACGTCCCCCACTTCTCGTCGCTTTTGCGATCTAGACAAAGATCTATCTTAGCCGTACAACCGCTGGAAAATCGCGGTCCTGCTTCCGTCGACGCTTCTTCGCGAAACAGTCCCTACCGCAAACCGAGCGAATCTCTTTAGAAAATCTCTTACGACTGTCCGAACCGACGAAATCTGCGGACTTTGTTTTCACCATGAATAATTTCGATACGATATGTTGACCGTCTCTGTTCCGCAGCAATTATTCACTATCGTGTAAAGCCGATGATAAACTGTTTCTCGAGAAACGCAATCGCAACAACGGAGGACAAGAAAACAACGACAATATTAGAATTGGCAGGATTTGGGATACTTGCCTGTGGTCAGCTCCACCGTCCAGTTTTTCTCTATTTGTTTTTGTTTTTTTTTCAAAGCGGAGAATCGTATCCTGAACTACGCGCGACGCTTGCTCTACTCGCTGGATTAGATTCTCTCTCTCTTTCATTCATTTTTTTGTTTTTTTGTTTTAAATCTTTCTGTCGGTTTTCTTTTGTTTCAGGATTTGACGGTTATCGGGTTTGCGCGCAAGCTTAAGCTGATGAATCCTAATTGGCAATATCGATGAACACAAATAAACGGTAAAACGTGTGGCCTCTGACGGGTGCGGAGGAGGTTTACGTCGGGTTCGGAGACTGCTGTTGAGAACTGTACTCCAACAGGGCTATCGGGAACGTCTTGATGTGCGTTTGCCACTGCGCCGACAGTTGGAAGAATTTTACGCCGTACCACTCGGTACCGTCGATGCTCACTGCAAAGACAAACAAACGGTATCGTTAGAAAGCTATTTGAACGATCGGTACCTGTGATTGCTGCTTGAACGAATATTTCTTAATTCTTTTCCATACTATTATAGTCGTTAAATCGACTGATTTCTGGTTACAGACGTTTAGCAATCGAAAAGCTAATGATAAGATTTTTATCGACTTAGAAGGTAAAATATTTTTCAAAGCAAGGTAGAGTTCTCTTTCGATCCACTAATTTGATCAAAGAACGAACACATTCTGAACACAAATGTGGTTCATCGAAGTATACCTTCCCTTCAAAGTGTACTTTCTTATCAACGACGAATAAAACTTGACCGCGTAGGAATCACCCAAAGATACTCGACGCTACGAGGTTCAATTAACAGTGTTAGACGTAGAACTCACCTCTTAATGGAATGTTATGAGTTTTCGCGGAACAAATTAATCGCGTGACGCCGTCGACCGTTTGACTCTTTGGCTCGTTTTCCTTCTCTTTTTCTTTCTTCTTGCCCAATCTCATTACTGTAAAAGTAGCAACGTTATGGGATGATATTACGTGAAAGAAAGCAAAAAGGAAGTAATCTGAAAACGTTCAAACATTCTTCATTAAGTAGATAATCGAACGTGGTGTCGCGTGTACGCACTTTTCTGTTTCTTCTCCTTGGTCGTGTAATTCATGGACAAATGGTTGCTGGGTATTTCGCCGAGCGACGGGAGTCTTTGAACATGAAGAGCCCTGAACGCTTGCCTCAACGTATTCTTGCCCTTTTCACCCTGGGTCTGCTTGCTCCAATAATCCAGTTGCAATTCGACCGGTTCCCAGCCATCCCTCATCGGTTGACCAACATTCGGACTGCTTGGGGGTGTTAACCGACCTGGTGGAGGAATCGGTAGACTAGGTGGTGGCAAAGATGGCGGAGAACCGGACATCGTCGCGTTGCTTTCGTCCAGGTCCACCGATGCCGAGGAACTGCTGTCCGGGCAGCCCACTCGCACGTCGTTTATGAACGGGATAAAGATCTGGCTGCTGTCGTCCGTCTCTCTGAACGGAGCATTAAAAGGTATGCCTATCAGACCTTCTACACTAAGGTAAACGCAACAGTACCAATAGTTGACCATTTTATAGAAAAACATAAAAAATAAGGTTTTTATAAGCGCACTTATAAGTGCACTTTTGATGAAAGTGGACCTCGGATGCCATGCCGTCTGTCGTTTAACCCTTATGTGGGCAACCAAACTTTTCACGGTTGTTGGGCAACCGGGGTACCCGGGTACCCCGAGCGTTCGGTGCCGATATATACAAAATAAACTGACAATTTTACTTTCATGCGTTCCCATAACTTTTAGTTTTTTTGTCTATGGTATACTAAGTATTGTTTTAAACAGTTTAAGTGAAGCAACTGCTTCAAAAAATAGTATAACTCAATGCTAAGATCAAACTTTTATGCTATTCGTATGTGGACGTACGGTATTTGACTCTTCGACTTACACAACAGTACAACAGTATTCAACTTTATTTGGTCACAACCAAAATGTTACAATATATTCGTATGTGCCAAAAAAAAGAAAAGTTTGTTGTATTACTATTCACAATGCACAGTGATAATGTTGTTTCTGGGCCAAAGAGGAAACCAGAAATAGTCCACTTCTATAAGAAAACAAAATCTGGTGTCGATATGATGGATCAAATTTTGAGACGATACAGTATACAAAGACGTACTAACAGATGGCCATTAGCATTTTTTTTTACATAATTAACATTGCTGCTCTTGCCTCATACATCATATATATTTCTAATAACGATATGTTGCCTAACAAATCCAATAATCGCCGAATATTTTTACGCCAAGTGAGAGAGGAACTTTTGTCTTCCAGTAATTAGAAGTCGATCAACCAATGTTCAAGTGATGAGACATTTCTCTTGTAAATTAGCAATAGAAAGCATGCTGCATAAGTCACCAACAATGACCGACGTTCCTTCAACTTCAGGCACTGTACAACAACGAGATAAAACTGGACGAAAAAGAGTTGTAGGCTCATGTTATATATACCAAGCTGACCCTGATAGAAAACGTAGAAAGACACGAAAATATTGTCAAAACTGTATAAAACCAGTTTTCCGACGAACACGCCAATACTCTGACAGTTTGTAAAACTTGTCCTATTATTGGTTAATAATAGTAACTATACTAATAATAAAATAATACCAATTGAAAAAATTTGTGTGTTGTATGATTGTGTTGTAAAACTTCCCTTCATAAGCATCCAACTACAACTTCCTATGTATGGGTACCCGGTTACCCGACAACCGTATAACTGAGATTGAAGCCTTATTATTTAATATGTTTTGCATCAATTTTAATTCTGTAACCATAAATCGACAGAGAACCTTCTAAATAATGGGGATCCAGGGCGGTTTTGCGATATCTTCATAAAAACATAACAAATTATTAGAGCAAACTTAGAAAAGGGTACCCGGGTACCCGGTTGCCCACATAAGGGTTAAATTTCAAAACAATAAGAACATTTCAAACCTTATTTTATGTTTTTCTATAAAATGGTCAACTACTGGTACATGGTGGTCAACTACTGGTGCCTTTACCTTACTTTTCGCAATGTATTATATTTTGAATCTTGAAAAAATCTGAAATCTACACTGTTTGCGATTCGATAAAATCTCATCTGATTTCGGTGACTCGCGATCAGCTTAGAAAAATTTTATTTTGCACAAAGATCCGCAGTCTGTTTGTAAGCTATCATGTGTATCATTGTCCTCCGAATCGAAGATCGTGATAAATGGTGGAAAGGCTCGATTACCTGTAGGTAACCATGGCTTCGGCGATTGGCAACAGCAAGGTCGTTCCAGAGACAGCCAAATACTCCGACACCCTAACCGCGCACTCGCTCGCACCCCCGCCCTCCCTGTCGAGCAGCTCCTTCCATTCTTCGCCGAAAAGCATCGAGTACTTCCCGTCTATCGAGCTGAGATACTTGGACAACGTGTTCGAGCCCAAGGGCACCACCAAGAACTTGAGATAATTCTGCCAATCCGGCGGCCGAAAGCTCAGCAAATCCACGTAATGGCGAAGCACAGCGTTCACGAAACCGTCTCCGCCGGCGATCACCACTTTGATCGGAGCTGGCGGCTTCGCCGAGCTATTGCAACTGGAAAAATCAGAATATTTTAATTATCCGGTAAAAGACACAACATGTTGTATCGCGTGACAATTATAATCCGCGCCGCGCTTTTTATCGATCTTTCCAGCCCTGTCACGCAGTGGCACTGGAGTTAGACGCGTGAGCTTGACACTTGAAATAAAATAAAGAATTATTTAAAAGGAATGTATAATTAACACGTTGAGTGCCATGTCACCCATATGTGGGTGACGGAAATATTTGTCCAGGTTTTAAAATGAATTTTTACGTTAATATATTCATTGCACCGAATTTAATTAGGATCTGTAAAATGCAAGAAAGTTGGAGGACTACTCAATATCATACACATATAATTTCTTTTCAATTTTTATTTCGTTAAATAACTTACTTTGATTTTATGGAATTTTTGAGGTTTCTAGTTTGGCAGTCAAAGCGTTAATGAATGCACACCGTCGTGCAAAACGTTTGGTGTAGATGCTACTGTTCTTTGGGTAAACGAAGAATACCAGTTTGGAGTGTGGACGTTAAGTGGTAAGCCGATGGCAAGTAAGTTGATTAAGCGAGAGAGATTTCGTTGGAAGGAACAATAGTTACAATTTTTGTATTCGTGTGACCAAGCAGGTGAACGTGGCACGAATGTCTGCTGGAGAAGCTGTGGTTAGAACTCGATGGTTCCTTTCCTGAAGCCGGGTGGCAAGCAGAGCTCCACCTGGATCCGCTAACGAGACCATTGACACCGCGTCTGGCAGGCTGTCATCGGGCAAAAAGCGGCTTAATTGCTCCACCAACGCCTTCCTTGGCTGGAACAGCGGACACATTCGTCAATATTGGCTCGGGTATCGCTTAACGAAGACGATCGCGCAACCCGGCCGTTGCGTGAAATAATTAAAAAAATATAAAACTGAAAAGACAAAAAAAGGAACGTTTTCATAGAGAATCACACACACACAGCTCATTTCGCAGAGTTGCGAAACGATAGTCTATAGATTTAGAGAGAATGGCTTCGCAAGAAACTGTAGACAGTGCTCCATAGTTGTTTGACGTACTCTTCCCACTAATTATCCCACTACCCCTTTCTCACCCCTACTGCACATCAGATAAACACACGAAGAAAATCGATCTACCAAGGAAAACAAAAATTCTTTGGATAGTAAATCGTGAAATACGTGGATCAAAATTTTTCGGTAATAAATTATAAGCTCTTCGCGAGAATAGAGGTATTTCTCTAGGTTGTACTTAATCTACCTGGTGATTTATCACCGGAAGGTTCACTTAGTTAAGCACACGAAGAGAATCTACCGAGGAAAACAAAAATTGTTCGGACAATAAAACGAGAAATCTACAAGACTATGATCTTCGTTAAGAAATTATGAACTTTCTGAGGAACTAATGTATGGTCGTTTTCCCAGGACTTACTTACCCTAGATTATAATGAACCAGGCTAATACTCACAGCGGAAAGAGCACAAATTTGATTTCGAATTAAAAGGAACTCCGTTTGAAATCATCGTGTCCAACGAGTCCAGCTCGACGATCTACGTGTGCGCGTGTGTCAAATAACCGTGGAACACCGTAGCCTTTTTTTCCCCCGGACAAACGAGTGCATCTTAACGGAGGACGCACGCGATGGAATATTTTCTGCGACTACGTGTATGCGTGTGCGTGGGTGTGAGTTGAGTATTCTACCTCGGAGCTATTCAAGTCGGCGGGCGGCTTCAAGTCTACGCTGAGGCTGTGCTTTTTAGACTTATTGCTACCCGGTGCGCCTCTATCGCGGGCAAAAAGTCTGGTCCTTTTGTCAGAGCCCTCGTTTTTATTGTGCTGCTCGGACTTGGGTGGAGAGCCCGGCACGTAATTCGGGGGATCGTTCGCCTCGTGATCCGTCCAATTTTCGGGATGCGAATCACTGTCCGCTCTTCGGGAGCTATCATCGCTTTGCCTATCCACGCCTCGCTCTGCAATGAAATTTCATTACTCTTCGGTGCAGTGCGCCGACCATCGCTGGATTTCGCACCGCCGCAAGCTCGAGACCAACTCCCTTCAACTTCCTTCAATTCCCCTTCAGCTCCCTTCAATTTCCTTCAATTCCCTTTCAACCCCCTTCAATTCTCTTCCAACTCCTTCAACTTCCTTCAATTTCTTTGAATTCCCTTTCAACCCCCTTCAATTCTCTTTCAACTCCCTCGAATCCCCTTTTCACCCCATGAACTTCTATCAATTCTCTTTCAACCCCCTTCACTTTCTTTGAATTCCCTTTCAACCCCCTTCAATTCTCTTTCAACTCCTTCAACTTCCTTGAATTCCCTTCCAACTCCCTTCAATTTCCTTAAATTCCCTTTCAACCCCCTTCAATTTCCTTGAAGTCCCTTTCAACCCCCTCCAATTCTCTTTCTACTCCCTTGAATCCCCTTTTCACCCCACAAACTTCTATCAATTCTCTTTCAACCCCCTTCAATTTCCTTTCAACCCCTTTCAATTCTCTTTCAACTCCCTTGAATTCCCTTTTTAGCCCATGAACTTCCATCAATTCCCTTTGAACCCCCTTGAATTCTCTTTAAACTCCCTTGAATCCCCTTTTCACCCCATGAACTTCCATCAATTCCCTTTGAACCCCCTTGAATTCTCTTTCAACTCCCTTGAATCCCCTTTTCACCCCATGAACTTCCATCAATTCCCTTTGAACCCCTTTCAATTTCCTTTAATTCCCTTTGAACCCCCTTGAATTCTCTTTGAACCCCCTTCAATTCCCCTTCAACCTCCTCCAATTCCATTTCCACCCCGTTCAAATCTGGTTTTTTCCAAATCTCAAATCGTTCAACCGCTCACAACGTTGTGGTATTTCGTGGATTCCTATTTTTCATTTTGAGATTTTACAAATTCCAATGTCTCTGCAGAGTATCAAAATTTTTGTCTACATTCGCTTCACCGTGATCTTTCAAAGAAAAATTTCCCCTCTAGAATGATCCCCTCAGAAGTTGATCTGCGATTTTTCGTTGCGGTTTTCTTGTACTTCAAGTATTGTGGTTGACAATGTATTTTCAATTCGATTGATATGTTTCGGATATAGACTCGAGAAGACAGACGTGAGCAGAGTAGAATAAAATTATGAAACAGAGGATCGGACTTTTCTAGTTGGTTAAATGGTGACCTTTTTTTTTTTCTAGCATGAATGTCTAAGGTTAGAGGCGAAAGAGTAGTATAGTGCAGACTTTGTACATGTAGAATTAATATTATTACACAGAACACCATATTTTATTAGTAACAATGCTATAAGAGATATAGCTTATTTAACAGATTTGTTCAACATAAACTTATGCACAAACATATAATATAAAATTGTACAGTAGTTCTTTAAGAGACATGCATGAAGTGGTTTTAATTAGTAATTCTCCCCAACTAAAGTAACCGTAACAACAATAACACACGAAGACATCAAATATCATGAACAAAATTATTTATTTAAATAAAAATTATATCTAAACAAGTACGAGATATTTATAAAGAAATTTTTACCTATTCGAATGACTACTAATACTAAACTCGACTACATCGTTAGAACAGTTTATCTTTATCCTCTAATTTAATGTTATTACCTTCTGTACAAAATCTTATCCGATATATAAAAACATTCAGCTGCTGCATTAAGTAAAACGATCTCTTTCCGAGGACTGTTTTTGCACTAACCGAGAGTCTAATTTACGCTAATTTATACACAATCTAATCATTCTTCAATCGAATCGCTCCACGGAATTCTCAACAGCACTGTTCGTTCGCTAAAGATGGTCTCGAGCTTGCAGTTAGCAACGCGGATGACAACGTGTCAGCCTGATTCCCGAAGGAATCGTAGGATGTCAAATCAGATCATAGTTTCCCAACATTTAGGTTCGCTGTTCTATTTTCAAAATTATTGTCCTTTCCCTTGGAGAAATATATTTTTACTCATCTAATTTTTAATCCCTATCGTCCATCCCTCATTTCCTCGGCACAATTTGAGTTCTTGATATCAACATCGATACACAATGATAAAAGCTAAACAAGAATAAATTTGCATAAGGGTTGCAGTATCGTTTATACCCTAGCAAGTCGACGATATGAAATCCGAAGGAAAATCGGCCGATTTTCTGGAATAAATTCTACCCTTTGCGGAAAAGTGGGTCCGAATGAAAATAAAACCGTGCTCGTCGTTAACACAAGTAACACGACGGAAAATCGGTTTTCCAGGAAAACGGGGAAAATCGTGTCGACTTGCCACGAGCGACAGACGACAGTTCAAAGAGTCTGATCGGAAGTAAAACAAAAAATTCCAACGAATTCGAAAGATCCGTTGGGAAACTACGATCTCGCCGATCGCTGAAGTCCGATTGTTACTAAAAACACAGCACACACTTGGATGTCTCGACGTTTAGTCCCGGGCCACACGGTATGCAGAATGTGAACTTACTAAATCACAGTCAGGGTCAAACCGCGCTAGACAACATTCGTGATCGACGCAGCCGGTTTTCAACATAGAAACAATCTACGATCGCATGATCAGACACGTTTTCGCCGACACGAAAAACGATCGAATCGTCGCGTTCGGGCGGCGTAGCACGGAAACGAGGTGTTAGTTCTAAAATTAGATACACAGTAATTGACAGTAATAAAGAGAGATATATAGATATATATGTGTATATATATATATATATATATATATATATATATATATTTATATATATGAGAAATATATGTACGTACGAGCAGATAGATAGAGACGGAAACAGAGAGAAGGCCAGCGGACAGGATTTCGAGTACGATTTTTCAAACAAAACGCTACATACAGAGAAGCTGCAGAATATTACACAGACACACAGACATACAGAATATGTATATAGTCTCCCTGCAGGTGCTTCGGGGTTCGATCGAGAACAGCGAAAGAGCGTCTAGAGCGGCCAGAAAACTGTTGTTTTTTGTCGGCGAGGATAGTTTCGTCCGTTCGTTGTCGCAGAAGCAATGACCAAAAAATAAAAAAAAACGACTACAAGAGATGCCAAAGAAACGTTTATTTTTCTCTCTTTTGTCTCTGCAGCGGTTACATTCGTTGCGTGCGGTTTTACATCGTTTACAACTACTGCCGGTTGCTGTCTGTTCGGGTACGATGCAAGAACAACCGAAGTTTTCAAGCTTCGGAGAGAAAAAAGCGTGGCATACCCTCGGACGGACCCATTTATTTATTAATTGTATTGCCATTATTTGTAATATTTATCTTACGAATTTGTGATTTGTGAATTGCAACAGGAATTTAAAGACTACCGATCTTCGACCGATTTGTCGAATGTCTTGTACACGAATATACAAAGTGGACAATTTTTAACCGATGTTTCGTATCCCTACCGAATACAGTGAATTCTTGATACGTGTCAACGACACGGTAATTGTACTTTTGCTTCTAACGAAATCGTTACTTCGCCGCCAAAAAATGGACATCAAGCAAACAAAGACGGTACAGTTGAAACCAGTTAACACGTTGACTGCCTTGTCACCCATATGTGGGTGACGGAATTACTTGTCCGGTTTTTAAAATGAATTTTTACGTTAATATATTCATCGTACCAAACTTGATTACGATCTGTAAAATGCAAGAAACTTAATATCGTGCATTCAATTTTTTCAATTTTTATTTCATTAAAAACTTTACTTTGGTTTTACGGAATTTTTTATGTTTCCAGTTTGGCAGTCAAAGTGTTAAATATCACTTCTGAGAAAGATGAAAGAGATCGAATTTATTTTCGTAGATCCGAGAGAAATGTTCCACAATGTTCCACATTGATTGTGTGGGAAGCAGAAAAATTAATTTCATCCCTTAAAAGTTTTTACACAACATGCCAATATTCTTAGACCCGAGAGAAATGTTCCACAATGTTCCACGTTGATTGTGCGGGAAGGAGAAAAATTAATTTCATCCCTTAAAAGTTTTTACACAACACATGCCAATATTCTTAGATTTTTCGAATCTATTATTGTTTGATATTTCGCTTTGAAAATTTCTTCGAAAATGCATAAAAATCCACGGTCTAGCAATGATCGATAGAATCGGCGGCCGATTTCAATAAAGCGGGTCGATCTCGACCCGTCCGAGGGTAAGAAACGTGGCAAATGCGATAGTACGGAATGCTTCGATTATCCTTGCACACGGCCGATTCGAGAGTGTGATACTTACAAACGGACATCGAATCGTAAATTGCAAGAGATCAAGATTCGATCACAGGCTCTACTTGCGAAACTACAATCGGGCACCTAATTACCGAGTCTTTCGATCGACACACCAAGCTTCTGCCGACTAGCAGGTGTCATTCATGCGCTGGAGTTCCTTCTCCAATCTACAAAATTGCGTACAGACTGGATTGTAATGTATCGATCGTTTCGTTCAGGTTGCAGGTGAGCGACTAGCATAGTATCTTACACGCGTTACAAGGAAAGAAGAAAAAAAAAAGACTATCGGATCCCGAAAGGCGAGATCTTAATTTATATCGCGGATCGACGCGTAACAGTTGCGTTCTTCCGAATGAAAACTTGAACGGTTTCGACACGGTGTTGGGACACACGATACAGCGCCGACACCAACTCGATAAGTATAAAATATGGAATAGTACAGGGTAATCCACTTAACTCGGAAGCCGCGCGCGCGAGAACCAGCACGGACAGCATAACCGTGTACGCTGGCCGGCCAATAGTGGCGGGTCATGAACTATGTCTCTGACTTTGTTTTCGCCGTACTTCGTGCTACCGCAATAAATTTACACTATGTTTTCCGGGCGATCCTTTCATTTTCAGCGGCCTCCGTTATCTTTTTCTATCGAGAATCTATTTCTAAAAAACCTTTCCGTTCGCCTTTTTTTTCTCGCCATACTTCTCGCCATCAAAATAATTACTCAGTGATTCTGATAAAAAGATTGAACATTCTCGAACAGAAAGAAACTATTCAAATTATTAATCGAAAACAAAGTAAATAGTTCTAATACTACAACTTTTACGTTATACCGTCCCACATTATTATGTACTAAATTTTTCCGGAATCTTCATTTGCATGTTCAACGCGAACAAAGCTGTTTCCTTGCTAAATACTGAAAATACTGAGTTTCCGAAAACCTCTTCCAAAAATTAAAACGGCAGTTTAACAAAAACATCGTTTAAGAAAGTCCTAGAATTATTCTCCCGATCTGTTCTGGGAGCTACAGATCGACAGATCGAGCAAGCAAAGGCCGTCGCGTGACCAAGAAACTGATTAAGAAAAGAATGAGTAGCATCATGCTAGATTTACGCAGCCATGCTCGCTTGGTGAGAAGCAAAGGTCCTTAAAACGATCCAGCTAAATTATCCTTAAATCCTGCTACGATAAAACACGACGTGTGTATGTGTTCCGTGTGTATGTATATTTGCGTGTGTGTTTGCGTGTGTGGGTTTGTGTGCGTGTTGCGTATACAGTTGAACATACCTGGCGTGGTGTGTCCGACACGATGTTTCTCTTTAGGTGGCTGACCTGCGCTCTGTTGACCTACGGCCGTCGCAGGATTGCATCCGGTTTCCTCGTTGGTTACTACTACCGAATCGTAACATGCAACAATGCAAAGCCAACCCACCAGACTTTCACTTAGTTAAAAAATATCTGGACCTGTACGGGCTACGAATCGTTTTTATCCGGATATCTTTTTATACTCTTAGCCGCCTAATCGCCTTCCGGCGAGTAATAACAATGCTGACACCCTAATCAACGTTTACGACAGAGACGACCATGGGAGAGCTCTTCCACTGGAAATGTCGAAATTCAAATGCAAACTCTACCGTCGAGGGGCTTCTTCGAGGCGTTTCGGGCGCAAGCTCGGTCCTCTTATCATCCCTCTGCGAAGGGGTGAAACGATGCAACTGCCGTTGCTAATAATTATTCGTTACGCGTGAACGCTAGAACTACCGTGTCCTTCGGATTTCGAATTTTTTCTTTCATGGATCGATCTCCCTTGACTATTTCAAGCTGAATAATCAAAATTAGGAACTGGGCATCAATGATAGCAAAGATACCTGTCAGAAACTATGCTGACGACCCAAACTATGGACTTTTAACACGTTAACTGCCACGTCAGTCACATATGACTGATAGTCATATGTGAAGAATGTGTCATAGAAATTCATTTTTATTATGAGATATCCAGATAAACCAAATTTTATTGAATTCTTTCGAATTCAGAAGGCTTAAGAGAGCATCCCCTATAATACATTTTAAATTTCTAGTTGTGGTTTCATTAACACGTTAACTGCCGTGGGGGTCACCGGTGACCGGCACTCGACTTTGCTACAGCGCCGTGGGGGCCACCGGTGACCGGCGGCGTGGTCAATACTAAAAGTACATAATTATAGTAAATATGGATACCGATCAATTTTTCAATAATACCATTGTTACTATAATGGTTTGAAGAAATTAATGCAATATAGAACATACAAAATAATTTTTTTTTTTTTTCGAAACACAGAGTAATCACTTAGCAACCGAAGCACGATTGTTAAAAAAAAAAAAGTAATACTTGCCTACAGCGCCGTGGGGGGGCACCGGTGACCCCCACCAAAAAAATGCTTCAAACATGATTTTATAACTCATATTATTTGCTGGGAACTATATTTCATCATAATATGCATCGCATAATGAAAAGTTCATGTTGGCGCCTGGGACAAATCATGGAAAATCCGTCCGGCAGTCAACGTGTTAATTAAATTACTCTGATTTTGTAAGAATTTCTGGGCTTAATGTTCGGCGCTTAACGTGTTAAAGGGTACCAAAATGAGTGGACCAAAAAATTCAGTCTGTGTATACATTTTTGTTGGGACAGCCTGTATTTTATTGAGAAACGTTTTGCTTCTTTACTCGGGTACACGCCACCGTGAAAATCCTACGAATTTAGAATAAATTTAATCCTGTTATAATCGTAGTTGTTAATCGTCCGTTATAGTAGTTCCAGCGTTGAAAAATTTAAGATACTTAGCGGCGGTGTTCCGCATCGCTATAAATGTTAGAAGGCTCGCTGGTGTCTACCGATCTCTTCGTATTTGTGTCGAGAAGTACTCTTTTCGTGCTGGTTATGATTTCTGCCTCGCCGAAGAGTCTCCTCGAGAGGACACCGCTTTTTCGGACTGCAATTTTTCGAAGTGGACACGGCTTGCACCCGAAATCCTCAACGCCGAGAACTCTACTGGGGATCGTGG
The DNA here is from genome assembly GCA_913789895.3 of Seladonia tumulorum. Lineage (NCBI taxonomy): Eukaryota > Metazoa > Arthropoda > Insecta > Hymenoptera > Halictidae > Seladonia > Seladonia tumulorum. Next base: position 4,669,969 of record OU565275.1, read on the forward strand.
ATCACGAGAATCGTTCCGGAAGTGTTGAAACGTTTCACTGTGTGCACGTCGCCGGCCATATTCAACTCGCATACATTCCTTAAATTCTAAAATACACTTAGAATCTTTTCTCGCTCGTCGACGCGACGTTTCCCACACGATTAATTTCGAATAAAATTATTGACGAGCGAAACAGCGTACAACGAATTATTATCCAAATAATGTTAGCCATATTGTAGGTACACATACGATGAAATAAAGTAAAAGCTCGATCGATTACATGGCGAGTGCTATTTACGCATGATCTCTACGAGTTGTGGGATAACGTTGAAAAAAAACAAAAAAAAACAAAAAACGAGAAGCCAATTATTCTGTCTCAACAACAGTCTTTTGTGTTTCCCAGTGTTTCCAAAGATAGTCCTTTTTATTCGTAATCACGTTGATCTATCTTGAAAAAGAAAAAAAATGTATTACAAGCTGTTTATCCGAGCATTATCAGAAAATTATTTCCTATTTCAATATTTTCAGATTGATCCTCGTAACATTTTCTTTTTACACTCGTGGAAGGGATGATCTTACAAGAGATTACTTTCTTCTTAAATAATTGGGTAATTACGTGTTTCCTCGAATGAGTCGTTAATCAACGAGATAGACATATAAGAGTGCGGTATATGGGTAGAACATAGCATAAGCCAGGTTACATGAGAACAAACATTACTCGTAACAAATAAATGCGAGATGACGGGGATATTCGTTAAGGATATAATTAAATTGTTCCGATCGATGATTTCGATATCGCTGAATGGCGCAACGCGATGGAAAATTTTCGGTAATTATTCCTTAACGTATAGCTCCTAATTGCGAGACGTTCGTCAAACGAAATGAATTTAAATTAAACGTATCGAAACATGACGGATAAATTCGTTCGGATTTCGAAACGAATTTGCGTACCTTGTGCTGGAACGGTGAAATCGTCGAGCTCGTTAAAATTTGTGTTCCACGAAGTTTTGTCAACCTCATTGTAGCCTAATTCGATGGCAATTTAAATGGCAGACTCGCTTCTCGAGTCAGCACGCTTGACTCACAAGAAAGTGATTTCTGTGCACCAGTTAATGTCCCGATACTATCGCGTGCTGCATATTACGATGATGATATTAACGACTACCAATTACGCGTGATGATACATCATAACTCTTCATTAATCAAGACCCGAATCGCAATTTGTAAACTACTCATGCACGAGTTTAATAATACGTTCCACAATTAAGACATTATACGAATTTTTTCATAAGATACTGCCCGTACCCTTTGAATTTTAATTACTTTCGTTACTCTCTGTTTCAAACACGGTTGAACAAAAAGAAAAAAGAAAAAATAATGATGTATGCTAGATAGAAAATTCGAACAAATCACCTTTGACACTTTCACGTGTCGAAATCGATCAGCGCACGAGGAACCGATTTAGAACCGTTTAAAAATTAATGGTTTCGTCATCAAAATCCGAACGAGTTTATTCGTCACACTGGCGGGGGGTATCGGAGAACTGCAACAGCCGTATCATGCTGCATCACCAAGACGTCAACATTATGGCCGAAATCGTGAACGAACAAAATTACGAGGACGTGCACTTTCTACAAACGTGGATCCTCTGAATCCATCAGAGAGATTTATTCGTCCAATGGATAATAATCTTTCATGTCAAAGATAGCTTATCCGACTATGCTGCAGGCTGGGTCGACTATACAGTGACTAGAAACGTACGAATCAGGAGCAAAAAATTAATGGGCACCTCTTTTTTTAATCGTACATCCTGCTTATAATCTTTCAAAGGTATTCTGAAAGACAAAAGCAATTTTAAATGTTTCATGTCTGAAGAAATGTTCCTACCAATAATTCCGTACAGGCAATTTATCGTAATTAATATTTTGTACCTTTTTCTTAGAAACCGTCTCTATTCTTTATTTCTTGCGTGAGATTAATCTTCAACGAACCCAACATAAAGTACAAAAAACGCAAGATATATTAGTCAAATATTTCAAGAGAAATCATTTTACAAAATGGTACGCGAAATTGGCAATACTTCAACGTAAAGTACTAACAAGTTTTTAAAATAATTAAAATATCATTTTCTTGAAATGTCTGTGATTCACGAATTTGCACATGCAAGAATTTGCATAAAGATATGCGTACAGTTCGGTCAGCGTATACCGAGCCATCGGCATAGTTCGTCTAACAAACGGATTGACGCGAGTTTGTAGAAAGCGTAAATGGTAAATTGCAACTTGTACTCTTTACTCTCTAGCAGAAGCGAGTCATGATATACAATACTCTGTGAATATACGTAATACACCAGCATTCCTTACCGTGTACCTATAGAACAGAAGGGGCATTTAGACCGATAACACGGGGAAGGGGGCAGAATTGCATTGTTAATCTCTTATCACACGACGGTAACGCGTGTAACTGGTCGCAGGAAGCATTTTCTCCGAGATGCGTCACGGGGCGTTACGAAAATTCTAGCTACGGATTTTACACGGACGTTCGCGTGGATCCGTTCACTTACCGGAATGAGGAGGCGCGAGAAGGGATCGACTAGAGCTGAAGAAGGGACGCAGGGACGGCTTAGGCGTGCTGCTCACTGACATGGTGTCCAGTTCTGGACCGCTATCGGACAGGTCTTCCAGCTCGTGGAACAGATCCTCGATCTCCATGTCTCCGCCTTCGGAAAACAGACCGTTGTGTTTCTCTTAAAACCTTTACCTTTCCTTACCGTTGCTTCCAAAGGGATATAAAACTTTGATAATTTTTTTCGAACATCCTTGCACTCTTTAGTTTTACCCGAAATTTTCTGTTAAGATTAGCACTGTGCTACCTACGGACAAAAATTTCGCTAAGATCCTTGCATTCGTTACGTTTCTCAAAAATTGTCAAATCCGTCGATTTCTCGGACTGTTTGCCGTATTCACCGATGCTGCCAAAAGGGCACGGAACTTTCACAAGTTTTCATACACTCCTTTGCTTTTCGTTTGAACGTGAAAATTTGTTACAAGACAGTTCTGTTACCAAGTTACGTACACAACAATTTTCAATAAAATCCGTGCATTATTATTGCGTGTTTTTTACTCTGTCGACATTGAGCAGAAATTGAAAGTGTCCTTGACTTTTTTCTCGAAATACGATGCATCGAATCTTGAAATACAAAGGTAATCGAGACTATAACATCGAAAGAGAACGATCACGAGAACGACAATTGCAAAAGCCTCTTCTCGTTACGTCGCTATTTAAAAACATTTTGGAATGCGTTTCTCGTATTTTTTTTTTAAATGGAAAAATGTCTGCCCACTCTAAGTCAATTTTCGACGTTATCAAGGGCGAATTAAACGAACGATTAATACGAGGTGAACCGACATCCGTTAACGTCGGGTTTTCTGGTTATCGGAAACGGCAAACGACGACGTCCGGGAGCGAACGTTAACGCGTTCAATCAATCGTCATTGAACAATCGCGGTTGCTGATTCGGCTTTAACCGCTTGTAACGAGTGAAAATTGGCTTGTATTACAAATTATTTAACGTTCTCGTTGGAACGGATTTTACCTCTGATTACCTTCCTCATTCTAATTAACTCGAGGCTAATTTGCCGTGAGGTGGCTGTTGAAAATTACTAAGGAACAATGGTGTTTGCCTGCCGGACACGAAAGGATGCGGTTCGCGTTTTTTTTTTTTTATGTAAATCCGTTCGCTGAATCGCAAGTGGTATCGGAACGTTGGAAAATCATTTATACATATCTGACGGAGCTACATATTTACCTGAAAGTTTCTGCCCGATCTCCTCTTGATCCTGATCTAGATCCTCGGATACCCTAAACCGTCGCTTCAGAAGGGCTATGAACTTCTGCTTTAAATTCCTTTGCTGCAACAGCGACAATCGTTCGATTAAACGCTGGAAATCATAGAAATGACACTTTTTTTCATGGGATCTTTTGCAAAGCTCAGCGGACGTTCAGCGTTGTAGTCTATCCTTGTTATCTAGCATTGCGGTAAACGGTTAAAGAGAGATTTCGTGAAACACATCGAGACCGACACCGAAACACGAGGGCCGTGTTCCCGCGGTTATGGTCGACGAACGCCGTACACGCAAGACGCGAGGCATAACAAAAACGACTTCAAAGAGAATTCCAAAAGGCCGACTCGCGGCGCACAAAAATAGTAAAGTAAACGTTTAGCGAGTTTATTAGTACACGGCTAGAGCAAAGTTTACCCCGTGTCCCGGGACACGGTGTTCCAATAATTTTCACTGCTCACTGCCGCGTTTCTACGTCCGCTACAATTTTCGGGACAACACTAATTAGGCTTCCACGGACGTTAGGAGACCGGTTCTGCGAACCGTAGTTTCAAACGATTCGGCACAATATTCTCCAAACTGTAAACACTTGGTGAATCGTCGATCACAATTGATTTTGAAATTCGTACAACAAAAGTGAGTTCTGTTGAGTTCAAACATACGATTTTAATGAACGTCGATGCTGAAATTGTAGATCTACTTTTTACAATAAAAAAAAAATACGTTGGAACAGAAAATATACTGAAATTGATCGACGAATCGATGAAATACACTCATGACTAGACATCGGATCTTTATGCATTTATGGCTTATGGAAATGTTAAAAAAATGCTATAATATAAAATTCGAGAGAATTTAACACGATTTTTATTTGCTTTGGATCTACAAAGGCTGTCCCCATTAAAAATAAAATTTTATTTCATTCCACTTTCTTAAAATGTTTCTATAAAAATTGGAAATTGCATAAACATCCGATGTCTACTCATGACATTTGAACAATGATTTCTTTCCGTGGATGTATTGGACTGTTTTTTTGGAAATCTTCTATACACGTTCGAAATGTACAGAATGACACTACATCGGCATTATGTATCGCTTTAATTATCTTATCCCAGAATGAATGGTAAGTATTATTTGAAGTACAGTCCAGCAGTTGGTCGCTGATATGTAAGTCGATCAACACGTACATAGATTGTGCCTCTGGTATCCGGCTGGGATAAGATAATTTAACACGTTAAGTGGCAAAAATCAAACCCAGAGATTCTCACAAAACCAGTGCAGTTTAATTAATGAAACCGAAACTAGAAATTTAAAATGTATTATAGGGGATGTTGTCATAACCCTTCTGAATTCTAAAAAGATCCGAATAAAATTCAATTTATCTGGGTATATCAGAGTAAAAATAAATTTCTAGACCTAGTCAAAAATCACTGTCAGTCATATGTGATCGACGCGGCAGTTAACGTGTTAAACTAATTCTTGGTACCGTGTTACCGCGAACTTTTACAGAGCTCAAGGATCGTGCAAAGAAAAATAAAGTACGAAGTTATCAGAACTAGCCTCCTAATCTCCAATCAGCATCAGAAAACGATTTCAAGTATCTGCCGAAGAACGAATAAAAATAAGCCAACGGGTGGGCACTGTTAACGCTAATGTCAATAAATTAATGAACAAAAGAACAGTGTCCACGTTCGATAGAAATGATCGAAATGCTCGCTGACACGTTCACCGGGAACACTGGGCGCGAAGCGGAGACACAAAAGCGTAACAAAGCGGGACGGGGTAATTAACGGAAACGGAGAAGGATGTTCGATGGATGGGTCCCATGGCCCATGGTGAGATGGAAGAAGCGTTTCTCGATAGGAGCGAGATCCGGTGGACGCGACGAGGATTTAACAAAGCAGAACTAATTCGTTTCACGCACCCTGGCGTTCGCCGGAATCTTCGCTCGGCTCTTCCGCCTGTGCATCTCGAGAGTCGGCTCGCTGTCGCTGCCCTCCGCCTCGCCTTCCGAGCTGAACTCCTCTTCCTCGTCGCTGTATTCTGGGCAAAGTCTCTCGCTCGGGTCATTCATCAGTCTTTTGTCCTGGTCGACCGGCTGCGAGCTCAACGCGACCACGCTGACTCGAGCGATAGCCACCGAGTGGCCGGCGTACTTCTCCGCTTTGTACGACACCAGCTCCAGCTCCAGATCCATCTGCTTCTGCAGGACCTGTGGTACACGCAAACATCTATCCCCGTTAACATTCCCATCGATCCAGGATATCGCGTCGATGAACGTTCACTGCGCGAAACTCTGATCAAGCTCCCTCCCGCTGGCACTACATTGACAATTTTTTTGTTCTACACCCTTGTACTCGTTACTTTCGCTCGAAAATTTTTCACCAGGACAGTTTCGATACTGTGCCACAAGCACAAAAAATTTCAACGAGATAGCTCCGTTGGTAACGTTTTTAAAAATCGGCCAATTCGGCGATTTTTCGAACGAAAGTTTAATTCGATGCTTATTGTAAAATCAATTAAACCGTTGGTTATATCGTTATGTAATGTTTACAGATGAATCCGTGACATTTTTCCGATTGAAAGGACTCCAAACACGACCCCGTTTGGATCATTGTTACTCGTTTAATTCGTGATAACGTAGAACCTCTACTATCCGAACTAACAAGCGAATTTGCTCCCGAATTATGTCGTGTTTGGGCTCGTTTCGATCAGAAGAATGTCGCAGGTATGGTGGTATAGTTGTCAGAAATATCAACGATTAAAAACAAAAGCTATCCCGAGAGCTTGCTGACATTTGACAAGATTTTTGTCGGATCTCTTACCAAAATGAAAGTTGTTCGATTCGATTGCGAGATACACGGGCTACTTAAACATTTGTTTCTCTTCTAAGCTATTTTCAATGATTGGAAATAATACAGCACTACTTTTAAATGCCTTAACCCCTTGCACTGCTATTTATTTTGCGATTAGAATGGTTAGAAATTCTCCATCGTTCAGAATTTCATAGAAAAAAAGATAGTTTATATTTATTGTATGTTTACATTTTCCTCAACGGATATACAGGGTGTCCCAGTTTTTTCCGGCCAAACTTTGCCAGCGTGTTCTACATGCAAAAGAAAGAAAAAGATGTTATATGAACATATGCTCTTAAATGTTTTATTAAGGAGTTATAACTAATAATACAAAATGATAATGAACTGGCATTTCGTCGACGCAGCGTACGAACGTATCATGAATATCTCTGTTTGTGTTTACATAAAGTCTTATGTTTACTTGCTGAAGTAGTTGATATCGACATTTTTTATTAACGTTTTATTAACGAGTTAACATTTCAAAATGACGTCCGTTATTACGAATACAGGATTGGCATCTAACAAAAACTGACCCTATCGTATTACTAGTGCTCGGGCACTTCCATTACAAAAACCATAAATAAAATGCATATCAGCGTATTCACGATTGGAAAATTCTCGTGGCATCTCGATATGAAGTCGTACAGCGTACTAAACATTATTAGCTTAGTAGAAATCAATTTCGATATCAACTACTTCAGCAAGTAAACATAAGACTTTATGTAAACACAAACAGAGATATTCATAATACGTTCGTACGCTGTGTCGACGAAATGCCAGTTCATTATCATTTTGTATTATTAGTTATAACTCCTTAATAAAACATTTAAGAGCATATGTTCATATAACATTTTTTTCTTACTTTTGAACTTTACTGTAGAACACACTGGCAAAGTTCGGCCGCAAAAAACTGGGACACTCTGTATATCAACTATAAAAAAAATAGATTTTTATTTCGATTTAAAGGAAATTAATAACGGTCACATTCATATTAGACTCTATTCACAATCTTCATGACGAGTTCGGCTCGTTATTGTGGGGCAAGGGGTTAAATTTCACTGTATTTCACTGTATCTACTAATTTTCATCGCACGGCAGTAGCCAGCGAAACAAAAGAACCGAAACCTGAACCTAATACACGTTAGCGACCACCCGATAATCCCACCATTACCCTGACCAGCAAGAATTTTCCTAAACCACGGGTTGGTTTCAGGTATGCTGTGCTCATTATCGCTACCTGTACGATCCAAACCGGAATAGCGGTTTGACGGTGGCGACCGTTGTCGTCATGGTTTCGGTGCCTTTAACGGTCACTTATCAAAGGGTTGAGGCTTCCACCTTCACCGGGGTAGCGTACACACGTATACACACATGATTCCTATCGACTCACCTGAGCCATGTTGATCACTCCCTCGGCGAGGGTCTTGTAGCCGAGCATCGTGCGATTTTTATAGCGTTTCCGTCTCTGCAGCAGTATCAGCAGCTTGTTCCCGTCCCTCTTCAGGAAATGGGGATACTGAAGAGCGAACTGCAACTCGAGCTCGGTGTCCAGCATGCCGCTGGGCGGTATAGCCATCTCGTTCGATCGCAGCGTCCTTTTCGAGCCGTGCATCTTCACGGCTATGCTGATCGATGTCAGATCGGAGCCTAATGGCCGTAGAATCACCAGCCGGGTCAAGGTCAGGGAGCACAGCCTGCAACACACGCGGACCTTTGACTCGAAATTTTCTCGTTAACGACGGATTTATTAGCTAATAGATTCGGCTCGGTGCAGCGGTACGGCCGCTAGACACGACATCGACCACTTAATTGAAAACGATGGCATTCGGCGCGTTTGTTAGCCAACCTGGTCTACGAGACCATCTGATCGTCGTCCTTGTCTTTTAGCTGACACCGATTTTTATCAATTAACACGTTCACTGCCATGTCACCCATACGTGAGTGACGGAATTATTTGTCCAGGTTTTAAAATGAATTTTTACATTAATATATTCATTGTACCATTAGAATCCGTACAATTCAAGAAAGTTGGAGGTAAACTATTCAGTATCATACATTCAATTTTGTCTTACTTTGATTTCATGGAACTTTTAGGTTTCTAGTTTGGCAGTAAGAGTGTTAATTCACATCCTGTTCGCATCAGCGGTAAAACAAATAGGTAGGTCCGACGACTCTTTTCGTGGAAATAGAATAAATCAAGATAGCAATCTTGTTTTCCCTCTGATTTAAAACGGACGAGGGATCAAAATAAAAATTCTCTTGATCCGTTGCAGGAAACAAGGAGCCAAATGAAAGACGTCTTTCAGTTTTTAATGACTTTGATAAGCTGGGAAATTGGTGTTCCCTTTCAGGAGTGTAGAAGAATGTTTTCAATCAGCACATCTTCGCTACGATCAAGACAGTTACCGGGGAACAAATTCGAAGGATACAGTCCGATTATAGTTCTCGGTGGTAAAGGCTTTTTGCACGATCAAGCTCGAAGGATAGAGACGGGTCTAATCGTCTAGGAATATCCTGTACACGCATCACGAGCAGAGGCGCGAATCTATATTTCATACGGCACGGCATCGCAGTGACGTCTTTAAACGAACATGATTGTTATCGCTGTCTACGTACCACCTGATCGATACCACAGTACCACCGTTTTTGCTTTGAGCTTCAATTCGGCCTCGTTTCTGAACCGGAGCGTCCCCGATTCCCCTAACCCACCAACCCCTCCCAGCCCTCTCCCACTGTTTCTGAAAAGTCTGCAGCTTTTGCAATTTCGATCAGCCTCTTTTTCAGCATTCATTTTCCTGTACAAAGTACACACTCCACCTCGATCCGTCGGATCTTTAATTAACGACCACCGGCAAACCCGGTAAACATCGCCGATATCCTCGAAAAACTTTTTTTCGAAACGGTACCGCTCGCTTGGTTTATCTCGAACGGAATTCCATTAGGCGAACCGGTGAATGAAATTTCACGATTTACGGTTCAACTTGCTTCGGAAATGAATTCTTGCGGGATGCTAAAGGGTTAGCAACCACTGTGATAAATTATAATCTTCCAGTTTCGATTTCAAATTATTACGCATTTCCCTGTTTAAGTAACAGATGAAGTTACCAAAATTGTTCAGTGACACCTACCCCCGTTAATCTGCATTCCTCTGTTTTTTTTTTTAATGTTCTTTTGTGTCACACTTCCGGAAATTCAACAGAAAGTTTGAATTTTTGTGGGTGGCAAGTTTCGTTGCCGCATTTCGGTTTTAACCCGTTTGCATCATTAGCGTATATATGCGCTCAATTTTCCTGGTCACTGTCATTATTCGTTAGCTAAAAAATAGAAATGGACGGTGTTGTTGGAGATGAAAGTAGTAATTCTGATTTCTTATACTTAAATATAATTAAAAAAAATTGGCGATAAAAGCCTTCTTTTCATATTTTCTTATGATGCAAACGGCGACAGAAAATTCCATTTAATTTCGATTCTTTCGAGTTTCGTCGGCGAGAATGCAAACTCATGCAAACTCCCACAGCAATCGGTACCCGCTCAAACTGGAGCACACCGCGCACAACGTCAGGTAATTGAACCGATGGGTGAATAAAAGACGAGTGTCTATTTAAGCAGCGCAACGTGTTTCTTTCCGCACGAGTGTATGCGTGAGTGGTGTGTCTATGGTGGTTCTCGGAAACGGTGACGTATCAGCACGAACGCAACTGAATTCACCCTCTTTTGTCGCGCGCTGTCATCCATTATGCAATGTACTTCCTTTGCCCCGACGTCGCTGGTAAGTTTGTATTATTAGTCCGAATCGATCTTTCTTTTCCAAAGCGAGAGGGCTCGTTGTGACCAATCGCAAACGAGCTCGGAACCGAGTACAACGCGTGTTTGGACCAGAATCGAAGCGTAAAGCACGATGAACCATGAGGAAAGATTTCATCTTTGACATCTCTGCACGCCAAGTGATTCATCAATGTTGATTCTTGGCAAATTGAAGTCAACTGTAGTACGACGAAGTATGAGGAAAGATTTGATCTCAAATATTTGTGTACGCTGAGCGGTTATTCATTTGTTGATTCTGTTGGCAAATTAGTAAACGTAAGTTTGTTTATTTTGTGGTACTGGTAAGGGGAGACGATAGGTAATTATCTAAATTTTCGCATTAAACGATTATTAGTTTAAGGTTGCACAAGGTTGCGGCTGTTGTAAATATATCTCATAATATATCTCTAAAATGTATCTCACACATGCATACAACCTCGGTCGGCAATGCAGGGATCGATTATATGGGCTGACTTCTGTATACAGAATCTAAAATTTCGGAGGGTGGAGGGTAACTCTAGCCTCTACAGTGACTCAGAGCACACAGAGGGTAAGAGTTTCAACCCTTAAGAAGTTGGGTTTCGCCTAGAGAGGCATGGTTTACCGAGTGACAAAGATAATTGTTTAGCTAATTCGATTAACACTTCGCTCGATGCAGGAAGCCTGAGAAAATAATTGTGGAAGGAAAGTTCTCGAACGATGCCGAGAGAAATTACTATGTTGGTTCACTGGACACTTGAAAATTTCTAAAAATATTTTTCTCACCCTCGAGTGTCCGAGGGGTTGTTTCCACCCGTCCGATTTCAACGGTAACGCGTAAGATATATTTGCAGCGACTGTTTCCTATCAAAGTTTCATGAAGGGTGTCACGGTGCAAGGCCCAAGAGGGCTGCCATTCTGGAAAATCGATCCAAGTCTGCATTTCAACCCGAGGTTTATGACACGGCAATTACAGCAGTCCCCGTTTAATAAACGCAGGCTCCTTTCCCGATGTGTCTGTTATCCGGGGAGCAATGTGTCCTGGGAATCGCCAGCTGTTATCGTACCTCGGTTCGCTCGTTTCTCGAGCGCAATGAAGACGTGAGTCAGAGTGACGCGAGTCACGCCGAGAGAAATGTTCGAACACGGTTCTACCAATTCTTCGGAGATAATTCCGTGTTCTCATCAAAATTAGTCGTTCCAAAGTTGCTGCCCTTATCTTCGAACAAAGTTGACCAACCCTGAGAAATTTCTGATTCACAGAAATCCACGAAAGAATCCAATTTATCTAGTCCCGTTGTGATCCGGCTAATATAACAATCTAATTTGCCTAGTGTGATACATCGCGCAATACAAATTGTAATAATTGTTTTCACAATTTCGAAATTTCTGTGTCAAGGAATCGATATATCGGTCGCGATCGTTGTCTTAGCAGAGCAGAAATCCTAATCTTTCCGATAAGATATCTTCGTACAAAGAAGAGTGTTTGTTTCCCTGAATACGAAGTACGTAAACAGAGATTATTAAACTGCGTTCGATGAATCAATTTTTGCTGACCGTTGTGCGTAGCAACGTCGGAGAAATATGTATCTTCCACGATTAGCACACCTAATAATAACCAATCATTTTTAATATTTATCTCAGACCGAAAATGTACTGAATTGTACGAAGCAGCAACCACCCCTTAAATTTTCTCCCAAAAGGTGGTCTTCCGCTGCGAGAAACGCGTGCGGTCCGCGGTCACCTCGCGACCGCCGCGTTAATTAGGCCGCGCGTTAATTAGCCTAGCGAGAAGGCCCTCGCGGACCCATCGGAAACGGGAGACCCCTACAAACTAAAATTCTCTGAAATGGCCACCGTCTCTTGCAACGAATGCAGACAATTTTTGATTCCAGCGAACAGAGCGCTCATTTTTGCGCATCGTTCGACAAAAGCCGGCGCGCGTCAACCCACCGGGCGAAACGAACAGATCCCGTTGCAGAAACCACTCCGGGACAGGAATCGATCCCTAAGGATCGATTTCAGGCGCATCGCCGGTGTGCATCGTCGCGAAGAAATCAACTGTGAAATGCGTCCGCGGTATCGACCAGCTTTCTCTCTCTCTCTCTCTCTCACCCTTTCTCTTTCTGTTTCTCTCTCGACGAGCGTATTCACGAGCGATGTGTCGCATGAATCACCGAACGCCGTCACAACTGATGAATGAGCTCCACCGTCAAGTACCCAGGTGAAGCCTCCCCCGCTCCTTGACCTCGCCCCCCCCCCCCCGCTGCACTCTTCAACACCGACGCGGCACGTGATTCGCGTACGCATCTTGACCTCGCTGCACCTCGATGCACCCCTCTGCGATGTCGTCGAGCTAATCCCCGGATTAACTGCACCGTTTTTCTCTCCTGGTCTCGCTTTCGTGACCTCCTTGCCCCCGCGACCTTTTGTCCCTGGTGCGCCAATTCGTCTTCCTTCCCCTCCCTTGCGTCCCCGTGACCCCCTCCTCTCTTGCATCGAGGATCTTCGTGCGGAACAGTGAACATCACAACCAGAAAGAAATTCATTTTCCATGTATCATCGTTTTTGCAAGATGTTGAAACGGTGGGCACATTTTTTATCCAACCCTTATGTCATTCCAGCAATTGTTTACGGATTAATCTTCCTTTTTTTTAGAAGAGATACACCATACACCTTGTCTCCCACTCTCGACCCTTCCCCTTCTACGACGATATTCCCCCACGCTACAGCCACGGCCCGGTCACGTGACGCGTTTCGTCTTTGTCATGTGACACAATGTCACGTGACTAATCCGGTACCGGTAGAGAGGGGGTAACCGCGTACCCCTCGATTCGAGTCAATTCCCCTGATCTAGCGACACGGTTCTCGTAAGGGGAGTATCTTTTTTCGGGTCTCCGATTTAGTTGAAACTACTTTACACGCTTATGGAGTTCTATCAATGAAGACTGTATTGCGTGTTTGCGAGCGTATGCAATCGGATTGTTTAAGTAGCGTGAGTATAGTAGAGCAATTGGAAGTGCAATGATCGTGCGAGCGGGAGCGTTGAATGAGAAAAGAAGCGGTCAGAAGAACGTACTACAACTTGTAAAAAATTGTAAACCTTAAGATTAACACTTTGACTGCCAAACTAGAAGCTTAAAAAATTCCATAAAATCAAAGAAAAAAATTAAATGTATGACATTGAGTGGCCCTCCAATTTTCTTACATTTTACTGATCCTAATTAAATTTGGTACAACGAATATATTAACATAAAAATTCATTTTAAAACCTGGAGAAATAATTCCGTCACCCACAAATGGGTGACATGGCAGTCAACGAGTTAATTGTATAAAATAATAAATTGTAAACTGTGGTGTGACAGACTATCTGCGAATTTTTGGCCACAAGAAGAAACCGCACAAAAATTAAAGTAACAGAACGCATAGAAAAATATACGCTTTTTGCCGTCAGAAATATTGTTTAAATTTTCGCAGTTTGGCAATGACGAGTGACGATCGTTGCACGCGAAAGGGGAACACAGTTTCTGTGCTCACGACACTTCTTCGATCGCCACGTCAGTGACCGATGCTCGACACTAAATTTTCTGTTCGGCCAGCGTCGGCTACCGATGACCTATGGTACCGAATGTATCAAGTGGCAATTGATTGCGTAGCGCAAATGAAAGGGCGAGCAAAATTAGCTAGGCGCTTATCGCGCCGACACGCTGCTCGCTGTCGGCGCTCGATTTGTCAATGGCGCCGCGGGGATCGTCGGTGACCGACAGCAATAAAATTAATTACTGCTGTTGACTCGACGGGACAACAATGCTTGTAACATCACCGATAGTGTTAATTATGCGAAATGCTACGGATGTTCCGAAGATAAATGCGAAAACGCTATTCGTCTCTGCATCATCGTACACTCGGCTTTGCCGAGCGAGGCATCTGCAAGTTCTGATGACAGTGTTAGCAACGTCCTGCTACACGTTCTAAAACAATGTTATTACTTGTATTTGAAATCAGATTAATAATCAATAGAAAAATCAAGGATCTGAGAACAGTGTTAGCAACGTCCTGCTACAGTTCTAAAACAATGTTAGTACTTGTATTTGAAATCAGATTTATAATCAATAGAAAAATCAAGGATCTGAGAACAGTGTTAGCAACGTCCTTCTACAGTTCTAAAACAATGTTAGTACTTGTATTTGAAATCAGTAGACATCGGATCTTTATGCATTTATGGCTTATGGAAATGTTAAAAAAATGCTATAATATAAAATTCGAGAGAATTTAACACGATTTTTATTTGCTTTGGATCTACAAAGGCTGTCCCCATTAAAAATAAAATTTTATTTCATTCCACTTTCTTAAAATGTTTCTATAAAAATTGGAAATTGCATAAACATCCGATGTCTAGAAATCAGATTAATAATCAATAGAAAAATCAAGGATCTGAGAACAGTGTTAGCAACGTTCTGCTACACGTTCTAACACAATGTTAGTACTTGTATTTGAAATCAGATTAATAATCAATAGAAAAATCAAGGATCCGAGCAAACGAAAGCTGGTAGAACGTTTCCCCGAAGAATCGAAAATCGTGGAAACAGGTCGTTCTACTTTGTTTGCCCCGTCGATATCAAATATCCGAGTGTACGGAAGATTTTTCTTATCTCGTCTCTGCTCTGGATGTTCATTCAACGCTCGAAGAAGGTATTTCGTCGTGGATTTTTGTCGGAGAAACGTAACTTTCCGATATCGGAGTAGATTCGTGGATGATATTCGTTAACGATTTTCGTGCCCTATCTTTTTTATCGGTCGGTCGTGGCGATCGACGAACTATGGAAACCTAGGGCGCAGGGTCAACGATAAGCTTATCGGCTCGTTTCGTGCGCAAGAGGGAAAAGATCGAGGGGGAGAAAACCTTCCAGGGTTCTCCCTTTCCCTTGCTCTTCCATTCTGAAGGAGTGTCTTTTGTTATCGTAGATATGAAAACTTCAACTTCCATGACTCACGGGTCCCCCCCCCTCTCCCCTCCACGATTCGTATCGCGAAAACCCAGTTCCAAACTCAATTTTCTGTTTACTCTGGCCCCTTTATCTCGCCCGGGCGCACGGTCACGTGCTCCAATTAAACCAAATATTAAGCTATTTCGGCTCGCAAATTGTCGCCGGATAATTCCCGAGAGTCCGTTGGTTTCGACAGCTGACGAATTTTACCGTGCTGAAAGGGAAGTTCTCGCGGCGAAGTGGACCGGGATATTCCACTTTACGTCGTTCCAATTAATCTGGAAAAGATGGCCGCCGTACACAAAAATACACAAAATTTTCCTCATAGCGTTCAACCAGTTTAGATGTTGACCCCTTGAGTCCGCAAGGCTCGCGTAACGAATGCCAGGCAAATTTTTAATACCTAGAAACGTTGTCGAAAACGTAACGAACGACATTCGCGCATTTTCTACGCCACTTTTCACTTTTCTAAAATGGAAAGCTATCGATAACGACTTTTTGGAACACTTACAGGACATTCGTGTCATACGAGTACATCAAAATTATTAAAGATCCTTTTTGCGCTACTCTTTAGATTAACAAACATGCTTCTTTGGTAACGTCACGCAAAGAAATACGTTCGACAACATAAATAAGGAAAGAGATCGATCGTTTTGCACTGTACGAAAAAAGTTAAATGGTCGAATTTTACAGGTTCGTGACGAAACTGAATCTAGTATAAAACAGTGAAAGCATTTAATTGTCTGCATAAAGTTTACCGATATAATGCGATGCAGCAAACTAACACACCGAGAGACAAAAACAGCGAAGTCGGTTGCAACGGTAATGGAACACACGAAGATACACGCTAACGACGATAATTAAGTTCACGATGGTGCAGAATATGAAAGTGCAAATTCGTGGAAGCGTTCGGTCTAATAAGCGGCATTAATTGTGTAACTTCGCGTTCGTTTCATTGAAAGGACATGCCCGAACGCGTCCAATCAGCGTAACTCGATGACGCACAAAGGTGTAACGAGTTCGCGCCGGCGTTGATTGGGGTTAAAACAATAATCCAGGTGTGCTCGTGTATAAACGGCGATCGGTCGTAATAAACGCGGCGCAACAACGCGCAATTTGCAACGATCTTTTCCGATCTTACTGGCCGACCGATCGCTCGATCCGCGACCGTCTGTGTCCGATAACGTATCGGCGACGCTATTCAATGACTCGCCGGGGGTAATTCGCGCCGAGATTCGCCAATTATATCGACCATTTGCATAATATACGTCGCGCAGTAACAGCAACGTCGGTCGCCAAAGTGGCCGGAGCCGTAATAACAGGTTTCAGCGGTTAGGCCTGGTCCTACGTCAATTATGCAAGTACTTATGCCACACGCCGCAATAATCGTCGCATCACGGTGGCGGGCAAGCTGCCTAATCACAACTACCCGCGCCTGCCTGCCTGCCTGCCTCTGTGTCAAACCTCTCCGGACCGATTAAACGGTTAATAAAACACTGGCAAAACCTTGGATCTTTGTCCCGTTCGTTATCTCTGGGGAGCGAATGGGATGATCGGTGGACGAGATAAGAGCAACGCAATTTATCCATTGTCGCGCGGTCCGGGCGTGAGAGACTCTTTTTTATATTTCCAGTACGCTTTTATTAGTTAGCCGGAAAATTCCGAGCACGACAGGATGCATTTTTATTGCCTGCGTCACGGAGATTTCGGGTTTCGCAATCTTGCCGATTCTGTGTTTCCGCTTTGGGGCTTTCGACGTTGTCGGGAATCTTTGTGTATTTGCGAACTGCGCAACAAATTTTTATTGTGCTTACGTTCGAAAGAATCCTTATTGTATCGTGTTTCTAAAGCTTCACTATTTTAGCTCGTTTCTGATGCATTTTTATATTTCTTTGTTTCGCAAGCATTTTATATTTCGTTGTTTCTATAGCATTTTTATTTGATCTTCCTCCTGGAGGAATTTTATTTTCGCCTTTTCTGAACCATTTTTATGTTTCTCCCTGTTCACAGCAATTTTATATTTCTTTGTTTCTGAAGCAATATTATATATCTTTGTTTCTAAATCATTTTATATTTCTTTGTTTCTAAGCATTTTATATTTCTGTTTCTAAGCATTTTATATTTCTGTTTCTGAAGCATTTTTATATTTCTTTGTTTCGCAAGCATTTTATATTTCTTTGTTTCGCAAGCATTTTATATTTCGTTGTTTCTATAGCATTTTTATTTGATCTTCCTCCTGGAGGAATTTTATTTTCGCCTTTTCTGAACCATTTTTATGTTTCTCCCTGTTCACAGCAATTTTATATTTCTTTGTTTCTGAAGCAATATTATATATCTTTGTTTCTAAATCATTTTATATTTCTTTGTTTCTAAGCATTTTATATTTCTTTGTTTCTGAAGCATTTTTATATTTCTTTGTTTCGCAAGCATTTTTATATTTCTTTGTTTAGCAAGCATTTTATATTTGGTTGTTTCTATAGCATTTTTATTTGATCTTGCTCCCGAACCAATTTTATTTTCGCCTTTTCTGAACTATTTTTATGTTTCTTTCTTTCACAGCAATTTTATATTTCTCTGTTTCTGAAGCAATATTATATATCTTTGTTTCTAAATCACATTTTATATTTCTTTGTTCCTAAAGTTTTTTTATTCGATCTTGTTCCGAAAGCAATTACATTGTAACTTATACCGAGCCATTTTAACAATTCCTTCTTTTCGCAGCATTTTCATTCTATATACTTTGTCTTTAAAGCATTTTAATTCTCCGTTTTTAAGACATTTTAATTCTACTCTGTTTTTACTGGATTTGTAGTCTCTGCTGTTCTTTTTAAGGCATTTTTGTCGAGAACCACAGCACAGCAATTAAAACTAACGGAAGCTGATTAAAATTAGAAATTACACGAGCAGAAAGGTCTTACAGCGCCGTTCCTCGCGACAGGAAAGAACGGCTCGGCGTGAAAACGAAAAAGCCGGAGGTTTTAATTGGCAAACAACGAAATTTCGCGCGTCGGGAGGGGGTCGTTGCGAAATCGATGTGTACAGAGTATCTGCCGGCGCGATTCAAGGGCGTCTCTGTACGATGGCATACTCCGGCTGCCGATCCTCTGCCAAAATGCTATCTAAAAGGAACTCGCGTAATGACAAAGCCCAGCGCCTGTGTGTCGCCGGCTTCCACCGGCCGAAATAAACCAAACGATAGTATTAACTTGCGCAACACGTTAATTTAACTTTCACAGCAAGCTGGCTGTGCTCTCTCTGCTACCGATCAGATCCGGAGGAGATTTTTGCTTTTTCCTTGTCTCGGTTTGCGAAGACATTGTCCCTCGAGCGTCGAGGATCTTTTCCAATTAAACACGGTGAATCATGCGATCCGAATGATTCGTATCTTTGCCAAGCGTTGATAGCGGCAGAGACTAATGGCTGGAGCGCCTCTGACAGCGTTCCCCTCAAGATCGGACTACGGATCTTGATGCAGAATAAACATTTCCTGCATCAATTAACACTTTGATTGCCACGCTAGAAACCGCAAAAATTCCATGAAATCAAAGTAAGTTATTTAATGAAATAAAAATTGAAAAAAATTAAATATATTATATCGAGTAGTCTTCTAACTTTCTTGAATTTTGCAGATTCTAATCTTTGGTACAATATCGTACATTAACGACAAATAATTCCGGCACCCACATATGGGTGACATGGCAGTCAACGTGTTAAAAAAGAAAAGTGGGTGTTGGATAGGGAATAATGCATCGATCTTCGTAAATTTTTTTTTTCACGAAATTACTTCGATTTTGTGGGTTCCTTTGGGGATAACTGTTCGACGTCGATGCGCAAGTTGGATAAACAAATAGTGCCGCGTTCGACAGACGCGGCGCAGTCGATGTGTTAAACAATCTCGACAGCTGTCCTTGTAAATTTCATTTTTCAGATATCCCCGAATCGAACACTCGAGGGGATTTAGATCACGCGATCGAACATGCCACTCGATTGGTCTCTCGCGGCTCGTCCCACCTGTCCGTGTGACGTGCAAAAAAATCCTTCGCCCGTGCAAAAATCACCGGAAGCCTCATCCCGCCGCGAAATGAATCGCTCGATTAACATATTGCCAATCACCGGTGTCGTGCCAACCCGTTCGCTCGCTCGGGGAATTGTACGTGGATTTTTCCAACGAATCCGACGGATCGCGAAAAGAGATGCATTTTTCTTTCTTGCGGATTACGGATCGCAGGAAAACAGCGGGCCGCGTACGAACGCAAATCTGATTAACGCCGAGCGACGCGAAGAAAATGAATGGCGAGATCCGTTGACAGGCTGCGAGATGGACATTTGCATTTCAACGAGTCCGTCGCGAGTTTTAATTTCTTGGCGAACTTGTTACC
This sequence comes from Seladonia tumulorum, assembly GCA_913789895.3. Classification (NCBI taxonomy): domain Eukaryota; kingdom Metazoa; phylum Arthropoda; class Insecta; order Hymenoptera; family Halictidae; genus Seladonia; species Seladonia tumulorum. The sequence continues at coordinate 4,689,795 of OU565275.1, forward strand.
GTTTACGCGGGGCAGCCTGATCGTACATAAATCTGAATTAGTTAGGAATAAATAGAGTATCGCGCGTGCGATGACGCGATTAAAATTCTATTCTCGACGTTCCCGATGCCCGGTGGTCCACAGCTAATTCGTTATTGCTCGCTAGTCTGCGTCAACCGTGCACAAACAGAAGAAACACAGGTGGCGAAAGAAGCTTTTTCAAATTTTAAATAAATATTGATTGGCACTGCAAAGATCGAAGGGAAAATATCGTACAATTTTTAAGTATTCAGAAATTACATAAAAAAATTAATAAAAGCAGTGCTAATAAATAGTATTAATTACTTCCTAATATTCTTTGGTATCTTCAAATAAAAATTGATTGGCACTGCAAATGTCGAAGGGAAATTATTGGACAATTTTTAAGTATTCAGAAATTACATAAAAAAAAATAAATAAAAGCAGTGCTAATAAATAGTATTAATTACTTCCTAATATTCTTTGGTATCTTTAAATAAAGATTGATTGGCACTGCAAATGTCGAAGGGAAATTATTGGATAATTTTTAAGTATTCAGAAATTACATAAAAAAAATAAATAGAAGCACAGTGCTAATATATAGTATTCATTATTTTCTAATATTCATTGGTATCGCGAATAACGCGAAGATAAATAAATAAAAACCACATAAAAGATATTCTTGCAGAATCCTCGGACATGTAAACGTGTGATGACGCATCGACCAGGATGCGCATGATAATTTAATACTAATACCAGCTCGCAAGAGAATTAAATCTAATAGCTTTTGTTGCCGGCGTTCTTTAAAATTCAATATTCCCGCGACGCGACTAAAAATAGCAAGTAAACATCGGCAAGAAACAGTTCCTCGAAACGGAGATTGCTTAAATTGTCCTATTACTATTCTCTGCCTGTTAACAGTATAATTTCTGCGTCGCGGTATCAGATATTGCTAGCCCTCTATTAAACGATTCGTCGAATAATTATATTCGATAATCACAGACGGGCTGCCTGTAATCACGGTGTATTTGCTCCGCGCTGTAAATAACGCGCGTCGAACTGGTTTCACGCGAACTTCCGTTACATCGGCATATCCACGGTTGCAATTTCCAATGTAAACCGTCCGGGTGGGTCGTCTGTAATCCACGTTCGAGCTTCAAATTAACATTCGCAGAAACGCGGCTTGCATATTCGCCGGAGCGCAACACTAACGAATTCCTTTAGCACGCGGCGTTGATCTCGCAATTGTTCGATGAACAAGATGAAAGAGGGTGGCGTCTGCGTAGAAATAATTACTGCTTCGTTACCGTACACAGTTCTTTCCAACAATATTTAAGCGCTTCCCCAGCTGCAAAATTAATTCAATCTCTTTCTGAACTTGATAACATTCGAGTGAATTTCCTGGTCGAACAGTTCTACGCAGTTAGTATTACACAGCTTGTCGTCTCTTTTTCCCAGACAAAATACTTTAACGTTTACTTAGCTTCTAACGTAACAAATAAATTATGTAAATAACTACCGAAGGTCAGTACATATTTTTCTTTTCCTTTTCACTGATCAAAATCGTGATAGACGATCCAGATGACCTTCCGAGAATAGAGAAAAAATTTTAGATGTTTAAAAAATCCTTAAGATTGTCGATTATAATAGGAGAAAATAGTTACCGTTCTGTCAATAGTAAATTAATTGATTGTCTATTCGACTACTGTGTTTAGGAATTAAATAAAAATGTATTTCACGCGCAGCTTTTCTATTTAACTTGGCGAATTTTCGATAAAACTTTCAATACAATAACTAGCATAAATTGTATCAGCTGTTCCCAGGAGGGATGTCCGTTATTTGCAAAACGTTCTGTAATTTTCGGAAGAGTCGTTGGACCAGTAAACAGTTCAAAGACGGATACCAGCATCTTATTTCCGAGACACGCGCGAGCAGAACGTCAGGTGACATAAACATTGGCATAACGGACGAGTCTTCCGCTGGCCTCCGCAATAGTAATCGCGGTGGCTACATACACACGGAGAGAGCCCCGCGTGTGTGCGCGTTCGCAGAGCGAATCTGCACAATGCATGTCGATCGGAAACACGCGAGACGCAGTACGCGACGAAATGCACCTGTGCATCTCGAGGATTCGCAACGACGACGACGACGACGTTGTGTGTGCCACATCCATTGTGCGCTCTCGTAAACAATGGCAGCGTGCGCGCTCTACTCGGCGTAAAAGACGCAAAAATAGCACGGGCCGCTTGTTGGCCTCTGCCAATTTCTTTGTAGAAACCGGCGAGGATTTATCGCGAACGCAGAACGATTTAGAGTGCGCGCGCGATAAGGTTTCGCCGCGGAAGACAATGCGAAGCTTCGTCACTCGTCAACCAGGTGACACACCGGTGAACGATCGACTCGTTTGGTCAGTCGTTTTTCAAAACGCCAGGCAGACAAAAGCTGCCGAACATTGACAAGATTGGGAAGATCGATGCGACTGTGTAGAACGATAAACAATCATACGAAAGAATCGAGAAGTAACAATAACACGGAGCGGTCATTCTAGAACACTAACAATGGGATGGATACTCATAATGGCAGCTTAGTTATTTTTTCTTCATTTTTCAGTTAAATTCTTTGGCAGTTTGCAAGCGGTTACTTCACCATTTCCGGCCCAATGTCGAGCCAGGCTTGATATTAATCTTTGCAATTAACACGTTGACTGCCATGGCACCCACACGTGGGTGACGGAATTATTTGTCCAAGTTTTAAAATGAATTTTCACCTTAATATATTAATTGTTCCAAATTTTATTAGGATCTGTAACATGCAAGAAAGTTGGAGGACTATTCAATATCATACACATTTAATTTTTTTCAATTTTATTTCATTAGATAACTTACTTTGATTTTGTGGAATTTTTGAGGATTCTAGTTTGGCAGTCAAAGTGTTAATTTTATGCACTGATTTACAGTGTGTTCGTCAATGATCTCATCGTTCCATATATGATTTAAAGGAAAGGTTTGATGTACATTGTTTTGTCGATATACATACGCAAGGACATATATCCGCAAAGAGATAATATTCTTTGATACACTGCCGAACGTGAAAAAGGACAGCAAAGCTCGAGTGGCCTCGGTCGCCGAGGAGTGTAAACATAACAGGGGTCGGGTGTATCGGTGTGCGACCACCACTAACCACACAACAACACTTCTTTATCGTTCAAGTTCAAAACTTTCATCGTTCATTACGCGAGGAAATATCATCGGAATTCTATCATATTTGGTATCATTTTCATGCGAAAAATGCCACGAATATGTTGGTGAAACTCCCATAAAAAAATCATGAAAAATGAAGAAGTTTTGTTGTTGGATTAGTATTGGTCTCGCACCGATATACCCGACCGTGTTACGTTTACACTCCCCGCGGCAGCGAGGAAAGTTCTGGGACTCTTATCGGGTAGATATTCGGGACATATATCGAGTAAAGGAATGAATGCGACAGAGTCATTCTCTTGTTAAAGGACACGCGGCTAAGAGTATGAAAGGGAACATTTGAGAAATCCACGGGCCTTGAGAAATTTTCAATATCTCATAAATTACTCACTTTTTCGAGCAACCTCGAACCCTTAAACTGCGGATACCGTTTAGATGCCAGAGCGATCTCGGTTATTTTCACGCTCGACAGGCTGCGAAAGAGGGACAGAGTGATCCTCGTTCGGTACTTCAAAGCTCTTCTGGGCTGAGAATGGTGCAACAGCATAAAAATTTCAAATGAACCACGTAGCGACAGAAATTTGTGAGCTTCACAGGCTCCTTTACGGTTTTCCGAAAGTCTTGTCGATCGATCGATCACGAAAATCTTCTCAAAACTTAAGATAGTCTCATTGTATACACACAAAAATGAGCAATAATCATATCAAAATAAAAGAACACGAAATGAATCGTGTCGCAAGAATTTACAGAAAATCTGATACACACATTTGTCCAAAAACCATTCCGAGTATTTCCTTTGTTCGAACGATGCGCGAATCAGCGAAAATCGCAATGCTCGAAGAATCGTTTCCCACAAGTCACGAAAATTGTGCGCGCGATTTCAGGAGAAATGAACAGTTATCCGTTCCCAGCGGTTCAACTAACGATCAGGGAAAACGGCATCGGACAAAGGACCTCGCGGTTCTTAACTGAAATTACATCCATTTACAGTATCACGAGCTTAGAGGGTCGTGGGGGACGCGTAACGTTCGGTTACTGTTACGCTTTCCGGATTGCGACATTTAAAGCGCCGGGCCGCCGATCGACATTTCCGACAGGATTCGCGTGCAAGCTTCTGCCTGTGCGGAAACAATGCGAACTGGAGAGACTCTGTTCGCGAAACCGTGCTGGAACGAATTCATGGTCGGGGACGAGAGAGAATCGGCGACGAGAAAGTTTTCAGCCGAGCCGGCGAGGATCTAAGTTTACCGAATCCGTTGGTTTCACTCTCCGTTTCTTTATTGTGCACCGAGTCCCGTGCTTCCAAACAATCCACTTACCGCCTCTCCTAATTAGTCAACACGGTTTGTTTGGAAGATCCACTTCGATTCCGTCATTTTCGTTCCGAACATGATTCTGACGACTTCAATCGATTCTTCGATTTACAGTGATTTCTCTATATATGTATGTCGCCAAGGCTTGGATGATAAACGTCGCGGAATTGTCCCCACTACCGCGGATTATACGTAACATGGCTACAGGTATACTGTATTGTCTAAGATTCCTTTTTGTCTGATTTGACCCTTTTGACCCTGTATGGGTCTACTGGTATACTGTATTTACTAACATTTTTTGCGATCGTCAACCCTTTGCACTACGATTTATTTTACGATTTCAATGATTAAGACTTTTTCGTAATTCGTACTTTCCTTAAAAAAAGGAGAAAATTTATATTTATTGTATGCCTATATGTTCTTCAATAGCTGTACATTAACGACACCACAATAGAATTTTATTTCGGTTTAAAGGAAATTAATAACATACATATTTGTTAGACTCCGTTCAGAATCTTCATCACGAGTGTGACTCGATAGTGCAAGAGGTTAATATTCAGGCGCGCAATAATTTAGAGCGAGAGACACCGACAAAATCGTGAACGAAATAAATTGCATCGACGATGACCGGTAAACAAATGATTAATTCGACGCAGTTGTCGTTGTTCTCGGCGCGACAGGAGTTAAGACAGCTGTCAGCCTGGTTTCGATCGAATCGTGCCGAAACCGAGCGAATCAAGGTTGAATCCGATCGACGTCTGGTAAACGTGATCGAAGGTTCTCTCGCGCCGAGACGAATTAAAAACAAAGTAGATTGGAAATCGCGCGTGTTTTTGCTTGCTGGTCCAAGGCATCGCGTTCCTGGAATTCGATTGTTTGCAATTTGATCGAGGGAGTCATCGTTTGCGCGATAGTACATATTGATATGATCGATACTTGATCGGCGAGAGAGCACGATGTGCGTTCGCTGTTTGCATTGCAAATGACGACGCGCGCGATGGCGCAGCTCGGAAATCGGAGCGAACTTGATTTCTACGCGTTTGCATCGGTCATGCGATTTCTATGCGAACGATGCTGCGAAGAAAGTTTGTTGAACATTCTGTCACGTTTCAAGAGTGACATGAGAGAGGCTTCGGGAAAATATTAGCGATCCGTGAAGATGTTAATAATTGTTATTATCGAATTTCGTATACTTCTCGAATGACGCACCGATCAAATATTCGCGCGTAGATGTTGCGCATCGCTCGTCCCATAAATAATGCGAATTTTGCTCATTATAATGGTTCGATTATGTTTTTGTTATATCGTACCTTCCGAACGCATGAAACGAGTCGCATTCTTTGTGGGACAACCTTATATTTGGAGACTTACAGATAAATTCAAACCTGAATTTTTATAAATGTTTACGGGGTGTCCCAAAAATGTTGTATGTCGTTGATATCGAATACAATTGGGACAAAGCGCGGCTCGGATTGTTGTAAATTTGTACGATGAAAAGTGAACTTCACGAAACATCGTTTAATATTCCGTTGAAAAAGATTGTTCGATGAATAAAATAGTAGACGCTCGTTTGAACATGAAAAGTTTTAGAATTTCGAACGACGGGACAGTGAAGATTTACTTCACCGCCTAATGTTGCGTAAAGTTCAATCAATGCCGCTGCTTTACCATAAACGTTTTACTAAACGTGACTCACTTTTTCCCTGTCGTCGGAGCTCGGGCGAAATTAATATTCCGGAGATGGTAAACGGGCGTACAAACCTGCAAAAAGACGAGAAACATTGTCAGTAATGAAATCTGCGTAGAAAGTGATTCGTTTCCATGTAATCGTTCGTTCAATTATTTCTCCAATTACTCGTCCAGTTTAATCATTCGTTCTCGTTTTTAACACCGAAAGGATATGTCCGAACGATAAATGCATTCTCTATAGAGTTTTCGTGCTTAATTCCGTAGGGACCCGAATACATCGCAGTGATTAAAAATGCTTTTATAGGAAATTTAACACATTTATTCCATCGGAATATATTACGGCAAAGACTGCTACAAATCTGGCTGAATATATTCTTGATATTTTTATTAAATAATAGAAACTGACCCAGTGTTAACACTAAACGTACGATCACCGGTTAAATGACCGGTTCTAGATTTTTTATTTGACAATTCTTCAAATTATAAAGATGCTTTCATGAGCAACGATTCGATAAATATCTTTGGTAGAACATGCATTGCAATGAGAACCGCGCAAAGTCTAAATAAATTAAATCTTATCATTTTTATAAGGCAACATGTATCTGTTACATTTATAGTTCGGTACGTTTAGCGTTAAATTCGACCAGAAACAACCACGCGAGATCGAGGGATCGCGAGATCATCTTCGCTATGATCGATCTCGCGACTCGTTTCAATGAATTGCCAGCTGGCGACCGCTAGATAAAGGCAGGAAGCGAAACGCGAACGGCGTTCGTTTAATTTTTGCATTTTTTCATGGGCGACCGACGCGCCTGTCCCTCGTTACCGAACAATCATCGACTGCGTAACAATCGTTGTTTGTTGCGCAACTACAATTACACGTATCGGTCATTATGAGAGCCGGCTATGTTAAACATCTAAAAAAATTCAACCTACTACCTTCGCCTGAGAGACGATCCCTTTTTCTGCGAAGAACTGCCCTGGGTTCGCAATTATATCAATCTATATTCACCCGTTTATTCGCTAATCCTTTCAGCAGCGCAACGATAACGAGAAAATAAATTGGTTTAACCTTCGATCGTTCTTTCAGCTTTTTTCATTCATTCCTTTATTTCTTTCATGCGTTTTTATTAGGTTCTCCCGAATTTTATAAAAATATTCTTAAACAACACGAACACATCTTTTGTCCGTAAGAAAAGTGACGTAAAAAAGGAAATTTTACAAGAGAGCCATTCGAAGAATTACCAAAAAATTGCCAATTTTTTTTATTGTACGTAACCAACTTAGAAGGGTAAAATAATCTGTTCTTATTCAGATACTGGGTTGGTTATCGTGTAAATTAGTTATAATGTACACTACAATTTATATATTTATCATTATAATTCTTTTTATAAATATATTTCGAGTTGTGTCACTTTTCTCATGGATAAAATGTTGAAAACAGAACTAGATACAGGTTTTTAGAAAATCTCATTCTTTTAGATTCGATGTTTGATTATCGCGGGAAAATATAGTCGGAAATATCCCGACGACGAAAGCACGAAAGTTTAAATAAAGCCTCCATCCATCTCTTCCGCTCCGCTGGCTTCTCACCGGCGTATATTTTCATCCCTTATTTTATTAAACTTATTATTCACCGTCCTCGACCGTGTAACTACTTCATCCGTCCCCTTCTCCTCTTAACGCTCCCGCTGTCTCCAATTTGTTCGTCGAACATCGTCGCGCTCGACGATTCCGATCGATGCATCTGGCGATGGCAGAAAATAGATTGCTTTTAAAAATAACGAGGCAGAGAGGTCCCGTCCGAGGATTCGCAATTTTTTAATTGTCCGCGCGAGAATATCGGCGAGCGCGTCGATCTCGGGTTTAACAATGACGCGCGCACGCTTATCAGCGATTATATCGAATCGCGGTGATATTATTTTCAGCGAACAAGGAGACAGACGGAATCGATTCTACGTTACGTCAACGGCCGAAGACGCTTGTTTCTTCGTGGTCGTGCCAACAGCCTGCTCCAACCCTCTAATCGAGCTTTGTCGACCTTTTTGCAATCCTCTTTGCTTCTACGCTCGTCCAACAAATTATTGGCTGGCGAACATTTCTGCTATGTGCGAGTGCGAGTGTGAGCGTTACTTGTATAGGCTTTGCGTCACGTAAATGAATTATCGCGGACAGAAACGAGTTACGCTCGTTTCCACCAACACGGAATACCTTCGACCAGCAGCGGAAAAATAACCATAGACGTCGAGCTACGCTATTTATTTATTTTTTTTTTCTTTAATCATTCGCAAACGCATTTGTTCCCTTGGAAGTTGGCGAATATCTACGACTCGCATGGAAATCTCGAAATTTGACTTTAAAATACCCGGAAAAAATATATGTGTCACAGTTAAACAAATGCAAGTGGTACAACAATTTTTCAAACTTAATCGTTGCTTTCGAAGTACGCGAACGAACGCGCGACGCCGCTGTGCATGAATCATCGCCGAGGTGAATTCGTTGAAATTTTATGAAATTTATGTGCGTGACACAATGTTTGATATAAGTTAGCATTCGCGGGACGTTGTTGACGGAAATTGTCGCGGGCGGATTGTTTGCTTTCGTTCTCTGGATATTCCGCTTGCCGGTGGTAAAGCATTCTTGGCTATAATCCAGACAAATAGGCATCAAACCGTAGAATAAATTACAGAAGTTATGGAAGTTCAGCGTGTAACTGTGCTAAGAAAACTTTGTACACTTGCAATCGAGGGTGTAGTCTGACATTATTCGGAACGAGCTTTGTTATCTAGAACGGAACTTTCATCGTTGCGCAATAAAGGTGCTCGAAATCTCACTTTTCATTTGAAGCCCTCATGTGAACATTCGAATTCGTGCGATGAAAATATTCTAAAAATAATTGAAGAGATCCATTATATTTTCAAAGCAATTTTCACTAAAACTGTTTCAGAAGAGATCTATGTACAGCCAATTTAACTTTAAAATTATTTTCATGTATTCAAAGTAGCAATATTGAATTTTTAAATATATTATCACCAAAGGTTTTATGTATTTCACAAAAATTAGTAGAAAGCATTTAAAAACGTTGTATTCATTTCAACTGACCAAAATTATTCGACAGACAAATAATCGTAGCTCCGGTATCTAGCAATTAACACATCTAGCAATTAACCCGCTCAACTTTGTTGGTCACTATCATTATATGTTAGCTAAAACATAGAAATGGTGTTGTTGGAGACGAAAGTAGTAATTCTGATTTTTTCTTATAATGCCGAAATATGAGGTTCTTTTACTTGTAGTCATTTTTGTACTTAAATATAATTAAAGAAAAAAAAGTTTGGTGATAAAGGCCTTCAATTCATATTTCCTTATGATGCAAATGGGTTAATGGCCTTTATTAATCACTAAATCAATTGAAAAAATAACGTCCCGAGTCAGTTTCATTTCCGAAATAATTTACACGTATCCGAGATTGTGCTTGCGATGTAAAACGGCACGTTTGATAGAACACGATCGTTGAATGCTCTTCGAAAAAGATTTACAGAGGCCATTTCGCACAGTGTGTAGGAGAGCCCCGGCAATGAAACTCCACGCTCGGCTTGCGATCAGCGGGCCAAAAATCATTTTAAAATTCATCCTTCGGGAAAGAATTGCGTTTCGCCAACGGGCGCAAACGCGAAAATAATCGGCACAATTTTTGCCGCGGCACTCCTCGCGGCGGTGGAACAAATTTTCCCGTGGACAGAGCACGCGCGCATGGAAATTCGATTTGCGCAACCACGTGGGCCCATCCGCCGTTTAAGCTCTGAAATCGCTTCCGGAACGGTGGACATCGATGAAATTTCTTCCGCTCGAACGTACGATCTAACGACCGACGTATAATGCATACGTCGCGCGTTTGCTCGATAGAAATTCTGTGTCGCCGTGACACGAATGAGAAACGAGCCTCGCCGACTACTCGCGAAGATACCGTACAAAATCGTCAAGAAATTTTTCTGTTTTCCCTCTACTCGGCGAACAGATGCTCGTGGAAAACGACGGCCCTGAACCCTAAAATACGAGGAACGAGCCTGCTCTAAATCATGTTCAAGAACCACTGTCAAGGACAACTCTTCCGCTCGTGGATGGAATCCATTCTTGGGACACGCGACTCGAAATAGTACGGTGAAATACGCGAATGAAACAGTTCTGCTTATTCGGTTCAGTTATTATTAATATTTTCAATAACGTCGGTAATTCATTTCCTAACCCCTTGCCCTACAACATCGAGTCAGACTCCTGATGAAGATTCTGAACAGACCCTGGTAGCACAAAATATTGTATACACATTCATATAATATTAAAAAGAGATACAATCCTTTTTTAATATTCAAATATACATAGAATATTTATTTTATATTAAGTAACAAATATTTCTTTTTAAATATGCAGGAAATATCTATTTTATGTTACGAGAAAAATATTGTTTTCTAAATATTAAATGAATCTTTATTTCATATTAGAAGTAGAATATTTTTTTCTAATATACAAATAATAACATGAAAAGAATATTTTTTTCTCATTATAAAACAAATCTTTATTTAATATTAGAAATAGAATATTTTTTCCAAATACAGATAATGCAGAAAATATTACCTCAACAAACAGTGCGCAGAAAGTAATACATATTCATAGTTTCTAATTTTTGTTATATTTTCTTAAATTTGAAAATTTTATTGAATGTTTTTTAAATATTGAATTTATATTTTTCAAATATTGAATTCACAGTTTTTTAAATATTTACTTTATATTTTTTAAACATGCAATTTATATTTCTTGTACATGGCTACAATATTCAGATCCAATATTTTTAAAAAATATTTTTCCAATATTTGAGAAAAATATCTATCTAATATGTTTGTGCTACTAGGGGAGTCTAATAAATATGTATATTATTAATTTCCTTTAAACCAAACTAAAATTCTATTTTGTTGTAGTTGATACGTATCTTTTGGAGAACACATAGGCATACGATAAATATAAGCTATCTCTTATTTCTTTGAAATTCTGAACGATGAAGAATTGCTAATCATTAAAATCACAAAATGAATAGTAGTGCAAGGGGTTAATGAAACTCTTTTCGTGAACGGTCGCAGCGAGGATGAGCGGTCGATCAAAGGTGGAAAGATGTAAAAACGCGACGAAAGTTTTCATTAAGCAAAGAGAAACTTTTTCACAGGGGATAAAGCTGAGTGTGATAGAGGCCATGAAACACGCGAAGGATATCGAGTACATAAAACGTGGAAACCATTGAATCGAACCGCGAACAGTCTCTCTTCGCGTTACTATGCACACGGAGCCTGAAAAGAATGATCGTCTCTTCCGTCGTTTATGACTCACTGTTCGACTATCTGGTGCGTCTAACGTAGGTGGAGAGGAGACCAGATGGCAGGGTGTACGAGTAAAGCTGGCTTCACACTAGGCGTCAAGGAACTTTCGTATAATGATCCCTTCGCTATCTTTAGAATCGTACGATAAAATTTATGTTAGGCTCTTGTCTACAAAGTAGACGTTACGACGCGTCCAAACAAAGATTTTTCAAGTTGTTTTACTCTCTGTAAATTTCTCTTCGAGCTTTGGTACGCGATTGCGAATTGTTGGTTGTGTGTGTTTCTACCAAAAAATGGTGGAATGAAATTTTTGTGAGACAGTTGTTTAACACTTTGATCGCCAAACAAGAATTTGAAAAAAATTAAATGTGTGATATTGTGTAGTTCTCCAACTTTCTTGCATTTTACGGATCCTAATCGAATTTGGTACAATGAACATATTAACGTAAAAATTCATATCGAAGCCTGAACAAATAATTCCGTCACCCATATATGGGTGACATGGCGGTCAACGTGTTAAACAATAGTGGTCAAAAAAGGATTTTCTAGCTGTTTAAAATTCGTAATACTACGATTTGTAGTTCTAATGATACTTTTGTTTACGTTTTCGATGGAAACGATTTATTTATCAGAGATATAGCGTAGATAGCTGGCGCTAAGTGGAGCGTAGAAATAGCATAGATTAGATATTAGACGATAATACAGATTAGATATTATTGTAATGTCGAAGAAAAAGGGATTGAACATTTCGTAATCCCAAGAAACTTTAAAAATGTTACGATGAAAATAACATTCTACCGCGCTTCGTAAAATTCTTCTGCGAAAATAAGAAAAAGTACAAACACCCGCAGTTTAATAATTGCAGAGCGTGGCTTAAATTTAGGTGAAAGGAAAACAACGAAAACTCACCCGTGAAGTTGAAGCGCGAGAAGTCGACGTTCGATAATACCGCTACCGAGAGACCGCGGAAAGGTCAACGCGCGAATATCGTTGCGTCACGTCAGAAATAGAGTGTAGATAAGGTAAATATACCTGCGGTGCTGTGTCACCGTTACATCGTGCCACGTAAGTGAACTTTCATTCTTCCGAATGAGTTTCATTGTCCCCATCCCCCACCCCCCGAACGGGTTCCAATCTCACATAACAAGAAGAGACACACAAAGGCACACATAGGCGCAGCGTGTGTTCAAGAAGTGAGCGGATCGGACATAATCAAGACTATTCGCAAGATGAAAAGATGAAAGCGTTTAAAGGAGAGAGAGGGAGAGAGAGAGGGAGGGGGGAAAGGGGGAGAGAGAGAGCAGAAAGGTCAAGTGCTGATCAACAGATTGACTTTCGACATCAGTTCCTACGGCGGCTGTAATTTGCATTGAATATTTCACCTTGTACTTGCCTCTCCGCTTCCGACCGTGCCCGTGTCCCGTTGCACTTGCACACTTGCACACTTGCAATTGCTACCCGCCTTCCAGCCAATTATTCTTGCCCGTTTGGTTAACCCCGGGGGCGGGTCACCTTGACTTATTCTCGAACGAATTTCTCGAAATCTACTTAATCTACTCGTTCCAGCATTCCACCGCTTTGGCGAATTATAAGTAGACCGAGAATTTTATGAAATTATAACAAAAATTGGTAGACGAAGCACAAAACACAGTACTAACAATAAGGAGAATTTGAGAATTCAGGACTCCCGACTCGAAAAATTTTAGAATTTTTTATAATGACGCAGCAACTGAAATGACGCTTTTGCGCAGTTATGAACAATTTTTGATCGAGATATAACAAAAAGAAATTACGTTTTCAATTTCTCTGTACACTGGTCCACTTTTTCGACGAGAGAAAAACGGTTTGTTTGTTCTCGGATTACTATTGTTAGCGATCGTTGATGAAATAGGATTATACGCAGACGCTGAAACACGTGTGTTTCGAAGAACCAAGTATAATATCGGAGTGGCATAAAAGGGAAGCAAGTCTGCGGATTGGGAAATGGCGCGAAATTTGATGGGATCACCCAACTGATAGGATAATGTTATTACATCCGGTTCGCAATTGCGTGCATCCGTTCCCGCGATCAGTGATTTCTGTTTTGATCCGGATATCCGAATCGCAGACTGGTATTTCCGATTTCGGATGTTGAAACAGGGCGTACGGGTGTTCTTATCGAAGCCAAATATCAGACACTATTTAAGCACTTCGCTTTTATCAGCTCGGATCAATTCGTATCAGTTCGAATCCGTTTCGATGGGAGGCCATTATCAGCTTAAACCGGAAGCTGCTGACCGCTAATCGGATGTAACTGACCAGAATCTGACTAAGTCGAACCGCAAACCGTATATGATGATTTTGCCTTATCAGATGATAAACTGATCGCATATTGCTTCGTTAATTGCGCTTCTGCTGCGCAATAAAAATCATAACAGTTGTATCAGGAGAGTTAAACTTCGATCGAAATACTATTTACAATTATTTGCGACTTTTGTTATTATTTTTCATATATCTGTTCCGGAAATATATAGAAGTATCGTCGCTTTTCCATTATTCCGCGTGGTGCGGAAGCGTCCTTGACAAAATTAGCCAAGGGTTTTTAAAGTAGAAGCTTCATGGTTTAAAACAAACCTAGAACGATTGTTGTAGGACTGTTTGTCGCAAGATCACAGCAGTTTCAATATCGAAGACGAACGTTTCCGACGAAAATTTAACGGCGCTACAATTTTGCATGTCGATAGGTGCCTCGCGATAAAAACAAAGCGAAGACGTCATCAATGTACGCGGGCCTCGTATAAATGGCCAAGCACAATGTACTCTTATCTGAAAACTCTGCGCTAATTAGAATGCACGATTTCGCGTGCACACACGCCCGCAAACTTTTCGGTTCGGTGAAAATGTACGAGTTTCGGAAATCGATTAAGAAGAGGGGCTGATGAATGGATAATCTCCGTAGGACAGAGAGAGACGGAGACCTCTAACGAAGCCATGTTCCGCGAAGATCGCTCAATTACCCAAGACCTTCGGCGGGACGTGTGTTTTTCAAGGGCAATCGATCCCCATTGTTTGCCGGCGGAGTCCGATCTCGCGTGTCGCTCGAGCGAATCTTCTCAATTATCGATTTTCCCTGGATCGCCCCCATTCCCATGTGCGCACACGTACGCGCTGCGCAGACAATTCCGACGAAATTCGCACGGGCCACTGCGTTCGGTGCGATTTCTTATCAGACGGAATTCCGTCGAATTGCAGCGCTGCGCTATTGCACCCGTGGGTGCAGGTGCGAAACATTCCCCGAGAGCAAGGTACAACTCCATTTCGTCCGGAACGCCGTGTTTCTGGTGGGTTTATTAACTGCTCGAACCGACTGAACGGAGAACGAATGGTCCCTTTGACATTCACGCGAATTCTATGCAAATCGTCTTCGAAAATAATTTGTCTCAAGTTTAACCCCTTAACTTGTACGCTCGAGTTAATTCGAGCGCGCTAAACAGGCCAAACTGTGCACACTCGAGATATTTCGAGCGGCGTTGTATTTTATGCTGCTATAATTTTTCACACTCGAATAGAATCGAGAATTGAAAATAACAATGTGAAAGCAAAGAAAAAAAATCGTTTTATTGATACTTATCATTTACATGGGATTGTAAGCTATGACACTTATTTATTCAAGAATAAAATATAGCCTTTTTCCATGGAACCATGGAACGGACCTTTTCCATTAATTTTTTTTGGCCGGTTTAAAAAAAAAAAACTGTACGTTAATCTCCGAGAAACTTCAGAAGTGTGTACCCTGGCGAAGAAGTGTGCAGAAAATAATTTTTATGTAATGAGTGTTTGAAAGAATTATTTGTCGGGTTGTACGAGAATAGATAATTTTACTAAATGTTTCACTGGGAAGAATGTTAATCCTCGTTTCTGTCACCTCTCTTGCTAAACGTCCCCAATTGTTCGTCCAGTATTTCTACGTTCTTCCACATTTCATTTCGTTTCTCCACTCTCTTTTGAAATTGCATTCTCTTCCACGTCAAATCTTCTTTCTGCTTCTCTCGCCTTTCGATTCGCGACTTCTCCGAATTCGAATGCAATAATTTTCCTCGGTTTCATTATCGAACCTGATTCGTCACAGCTGCTTCTCGCCGCGATGCCCTCGACTGTGTTTTTTCCCGTGGCGCGAACGCTGTTTTCACGGATGTATTATTCATCGGCGAACGTTATAATCATCCGGGCAGATCCCCGGAATCGCGACGGGAATCCTAATCGCGAATCTCGACCTCGTTCCACAAAAACCGTACCGACGATCTTCCACGAGCACCCTCTTAGCTGTCCTAAATGCTCGCTAACGTCGCTTTTCCTCGAGAAACGAACCCGACCTGCGTGCAAAGGTCCTGGCTGGTGGGAACTTTAGCAACATGTGAGCCATACCTTAATCGATAAAATCGCTAATAATAAGGTCTTGGCACTCCGAAGGACGGTTTTCCCTCCTTTGAAGCGGAGATGAGATCGTGCGTGCATTTTTATTGAACACTCTATCGGCAGAACTGTCGAGAGCCCGTCAGAATGATTTCCGATTCTTTTCTGTTACCGTTTCTGATGTAAAAACAATTGTTTAACACGTTGACTGCCGTGTCACCCATGTATGGGTGACGGAATTATTTGTTCAGGCTTTAAAATGAATTTTTACGTTAACCCTCTATGGGTCCGTGTAACTTTCAGGTCACGTGCTAATATATCGACATCTCTGAGTAACCAATAACAATATTGATGACAGTTAGCTGCACCAACAATTTGGAATATCAAAGTAAATGCCTTGCAAGTTGCCTGCAAATAGAAATCAACGGAAAAAAATTCGGCCGATAGAGGGTTAATATATTCATTGTACCAAATTTGATTAGGATCTGTAATATGCAAGAAAATTGGAGAACTACACAATATCATATATTTAATTTCTTTCAATTTCTATTTTATTAAATAACTTACTTTGATTTCATGGAATTTTTTAGCTTTCTTGTTTGGCGATCAAAGTGTTAATCTTTGCTCAAATGGTATCATAAAAATTCTAGATCTGAATAAATCCTATTACTATTATTGTAGAATCAGTCCAGGGCTCGGTAGTTCTAGTGTTAACAAAAATTTTATTTCTTATTGGACAGGGAGTCCAAGTCAATTACAGAGAGAGAGAGAGAGAGAGAGAGAGAGAGAGAGAGAGAGAGAAAGACATTGTGCTATAACCGACTTTGGGGAACGTTTTTCTCGGCATTGTTCCCTTCCTCTTTCGCGAGCCGCGCGAGATTCTTTTTGTCGTCTTGCCCAGATAAAAGGAGCAAACGAGGCGAATGCCATCGAGTTGAAGCGCTATTGTATAATTAGTAGCGTCCCCGCGTAGACGACCGTCACCTTTGTCGCTCCCGAGGAGAGGCGAGCGAGCATGATCGCCAGCATGCGAACGATCGGAGATTACCGCGTCGCGTTTCAACCCTCCGAAGATGGATAGCTTCGTATTGTCAACCATGTTCGCTTGGAATCGGCCCCGGCGATCTTTGGTGCATCTGTGACATTTGTGAAACGCGAGAAAATGTCCGCACGAACGAACGACGGTGGCGCTTTCATACTTTATTTTCACCGTGACGCAGCTACTCGTTCATGAAATAAATTGTTGCTGCTGTTTTTTTCTTCTTCGATTTTTCGAAATATGATTTGCAGCGACTGGAGATGAAAATTTCAGATTAACGCTATAGGTTTACGGGACCCGTCAAAATGACGGGGGTTCTGATATTTTTCATTCGCGATTATCGAGATTGCGAGGATCCATCTACGTGGAATTACTCGACAAACGTATGTCTTTAGGTATTTAAAAAGTTGCTAAAAACTTGGATAGACACGATCTCCTTGTTTTTATAAAGTAATATAAAATACTCGCTTTTAGCGATCCGTAAACCTGGCGTTAAAACAGCCTTTGATCATGACTATTTATATGATTGACGTAGAAAATGTTGTCATCGACGATAAAATCAAATGCAACGATAAGACTTTTTGTTCATTATTAATTTATTCGCCGGAAGCCTGTGAACGCTTTGCAGTTCTTTGTTGCCGCCGAGGCCACATTTAACAGGTGTTTACAAAACTCCGGAGTACAAAGGATTAACAGCATTTTCAATAATTATGCTGTGCCAAAAGGAAGCTAAAAAATCTTCTATTACGTAACGATACTAAACGGTTGAAGTTGCTGTTGAAGGATCCATTAAAAAGACTCTCAGCCATGGAGAATGACTTTGAAAAATTGTAGGATGAGCACCGGTGGATGCGTTAAAATATATCAAGAACATGCTAAAAGAAAATTTATTACCATGTCTTTCTTACGAGGCACAGAACGAGGAAATTTGATAATAACTTACAAAGGTTTCAGCCATTCTCCTAACGACGCGGAATGAGCATTTCGACTGGGCTTGTTTGTTTCTACAAGATGTATGTTGTCGGCAGACATGACGCGTTAATTCATTATTTAACGTCTCCATTCGTCGCGAGTGGTCCACCAAACATGAACTTTGATAATTCGTCCCGACGGCCGCTAACAACCGAAACACATAATCGATTCGCTGTACCAGTTACCGAGGATCCGTTCTTCTCGAGTCCCGTGCTCGTTATTGTTGTTGTCTCAGCTTCGACAACGCCGTTTAATTTTGGCAACCGAGATTTATTTGCGAGTTGGCTCTTCCGCGGTTTCTAATTTTATTATTTTCGACTACGTACTACGGGGATGCAGAGAGATGCTATCTATATACAGGGTACATCCGAAATTAGAAATGGAAGTAGGGTAAAGTAGCGCTATGGTCGTGACCTTGGTCACAACTTTTCTTTAACCTTCGGAGATGCTACGCCCCACGCCAGGATTTTCGATCGTCCGGATATATTTTGCCTCTTTCATGATTTATCTTTACCTTCTTCTCTCTCTTTTTTCTTAAATTCTATAATTAGTCACACGACTCGTTACGAATAGCGCGGATTTTCTGCATTAACAGCGATATCGATTTTGCGCAACGCGGCGAGAAGTGTTTAACGAAGTAACGAGATTGTCGTCTTCAGGGTCCGAGATGGAACGTTGGATGGAATAACAATTTTTAGCGATGTAAAAATCAGATTTACGTACAACGTTCGAAACGAGTACGCAACATTGTTCCCGGACGTTTCTTGCGATCCACTGTCCGAGGACACGTTGAGTCACGAAGCGGGGTCGCCATCTTGTATTCGTTTCTGTTAATTTTCGGGGCGCAAATTTGTTTCGGCATTCACCGCCACGGAAAAGTTCCGTTCCGTATAATTAAGGTTTTCCTTGGCGTGCGGCGCAGCAACTGTTGCAGGTGCTGCGGGGTTGGAAACCCGGGCTTAAAAGGAAAACCGAGTGCGCCCCCCCTCCCCTCCCCTACCACCGGTTGGCAAGGGCGAAACAGTGACGTAATCAAACGGGTGCAATGCGGAAGGCTCGAACACTGGAACAGTCGAAATTCCTTTTTCACGGCCGATTCGCCAGCGACACCCGAACTCTTTTATTATCCCTTTAACCTTCCGACGTACTTCGACCACAAATAAAATTGGTCGCACTAGAATTATCATTTTCAAAAGATTTTGATCTTGAATAAGAGAAGAAATTCATTTTTAACACTTTGACTGCCAAACTAGAATCCTCAAAAATTACATAAAATCAAAGTAAGTTATTTAATGAAATAAAAATTGAAAAAATTAAATGTAAGATGTTGAGTAGTCCTCCAACTTTCTTGCATTTTACAGATCCTAATAAAATTTGGTACGATCAATATATTAACGTAAAAATTCATTTTAAAATCTGGACAAATAATTCCGTCACCCAAAGTCTGATAAATACCGTCTTATAATTTATACCTCGAAATAATTAATTGCATTCAGGGAATATCAAGTCCCAAAAGGACTTCCAAAGGGTCAAGTCTGATTGCTAGAACGATCGATATTCGTACGCTTCGCGCAAGAACAATGAAAGCGATAATTTATTCTGATATTGAATATTTCTTCTGAAATAATGTAATTGTAACTGAATTTTTTACCGTCATTTCAATTTAATCCCTTGTGACTTTTGATTTATTTTGTGATTAATATAGTTCTGGGACTTTTATCGGCTCTGCTTTGGGACATATATCACGGTAAACACTGTATTCCTATTTTCATAATTTCTGTTCTCAAATTAAATGTTTGCCCCCGAGCTCGGTTCAAACTTGAAAACGAATATGAAATCAATCCATTAAGGTTTTAAATTTTCAATTAAATTCGCTGAAAGTTCATACAATATTTGATCTCGACATCTTTATGCGATTCATATAACACCGAATATAAATGTGCTCGCAGGTTAATGCAACACAGCCAAATACAAACAAATATAGCTACCTCTACGCATTTATCGGATTTATTCATCAAATTTAAATGGCAAATTTTTTCGCACTTCGAATCGTTTGATTCGTCGAATTTCATATTGGAAAGATAATTGAATTAAAAGCTAGAATATAATTTTCAATTGAATGTTACAATGCACATAAAAATTGAATAGAAACATTTTCTTAACGCTTAGTTGGTATCGTCGACCGGTAACAATTGAGATTGCTAATTTTCCGATTGCTAGGCAATAAAAAGACTCCTGCACTTTTCTTAATTCTGTATCAAATATCCTGAGAATTAATTAAATTGCTCTACCGTTCGAATTATATTTGTTAAAACGTGATCGTACCAACTGAGGACTAAAAAAAAGAAACGTTAGGAATTTTTATTTTCTGTGAAAAATTAATTTTTTCGTATCGAAGACACGGCTACACAGATTGTCATCGTGCTTCGTGTCTGCGAATCATTCCGAATCGACGCGTCCATTAACCGTCAGACCGCTAAATTTTGATAGTGCTCAGCTTATCATTTGATCAACTCGTAACGACTATAGTTTGCGGACTCGCGCCCGAAGCAGTTGCGGCGGCGTTATTATGCAAATCAGTCTGATACGCCTACCGTTCACCTATCTCTATCGTAATATGCCTAATCTGGCACTGCCGGAGGATGTGTGCAAAAAGGCATTGAAAAGCTTCGCACGCAGATACGGTTGTGTCCGTTCCGAGCGAGTATGCTGTACGGTTTCTTCGTATCTCTTCGCGTTACCGTCGCATTGATGGACAACGGAAAAAACGTTGTATGCAGTTCTGCAATCAACGAATCACGCGTTACGGTATTTTTCATTACACTGTCCCAAAAGCTGACAACTCGAATGAAGAGGTATACTAAAAAAGTTCTCAAGAAATTAAAAGAAAGAATCCACATTTTTGACCGGCTCGGTAGTTCTAGCGTTAACGTTGTCGGATAACACGAACATATACACAAACATGATAATTTCTTCATTTTCCAAGATAATAGTGCTGCCGCTCTAACTCGAAAATTGTATTTTTTACCGATGCGGTGTCCGCAGTTGTAAAATTAAAAATTTGAACGGATCGCTTTCAGAACGAACGAAGCAACTTCCAGTGATCAAACAAGTAAATATTTAAATATTTAAAGCATTTTTTCCTACGGTTTTTTACCAATTCTGAATTGAAATAATTTTTTGTTCTCTTTCCATCGCATAAAATCAAATTATTTGAAACGGATTCGCATCAGAAAATATGTTGTACCTTTTTTGTGTAACAAGAGTGCAAGAAGGAAACGCGAAGATTTAGTTAATGACGTAATAATTTAACGCTTTACCCAACACGGAAACCTATCAACACCTTCTTGACATTCACGCATTGCTATAGGCACGAGCATGCTGAATTGACAAAATATAGTATTAAATCTCATAAAGTTACATAAATTCGGAACGGGTATGTTTTGTTTCAGAGCAACTGTAAAGTTCACGTGAAGTCCTAGAATGTTGGTAATAATGGACTGTCAGTGTCTGTACAGTATTAGAGAAGAAGTTGAATCGATTACAGGGTTTACACTATATATGTCCCAAATGCCTAGCCGATAAGAGTCCCAGAACTATTCCCACTACCGCGGGGTAAACCTCGGTCGCCGAGGAGTGTAAGGTCATGTGGAAAAAAAATAGTGTCTCCTTGCCGATACATGTCCGTGTCTGGAGCCCTGTTTTGGACATGTATCGAGTAAACACTGTACATTGAAACTGTGTAACTTAAGAATTACCGATTCCGGAAAGATTATCAATTGTTTGCTGGTCGTTCAGACGTTCCAAACCAACAAATTTCATAAACGTGATTAAATTTCATATACGTTGACTGACTTATGCGCCGGATAATTACCGCGAAACACAAGTCGTTGCGTGCGAACGATCCATTTTCTCATCCGTTCAACTGTTTGCGGAGATAGATACCGTGCTCGAACCGAGTAAACGATCGTATGCTTTGATTTTATCGATCGCTGCGAGTCGGTCAATAGTTGAAAAGTTTTTGCTCGCGGCAAAAGCCGGAGATTAGGCATTTACAATTCGTATCGACCGTTTCTAATGGTTCTTATCATCGGAAGCATGAGGCACGCCGATAAGAGACTGGAGAACTATGTATCACTTCGTACGAATTGCGATGAAGAAACCGATTAATCGTATCTGGATTATGAAACAGCCTTTCAGAAATTATTCTCCACTGTGTGTGGGACAAAGTGGTATTTATCATAGGACACTCGAAGTATTCTGATTTTCTATTATATCAATACTATAATCGCGATCTGACGTAACGACCGGGTTACTAATTTGTTAATTTGCAATTGTCGATACTTTGGAAATCGTGGCTCTAGGGAATTATAGACTTATTCCTCTGGACATTTATGATAAAAATCGCTAAAAACATGAATAAACACGTTATTTTTATAATGCAGACAATATTCGTTCATTCATAAGAAAAGTGACGTAAGAAAAAGGAAATTTTACAGGAGAGCCATTATAAAATTACTAGTGTTGCTGCGATTAGCGTATTATTTTTTTTTTCCTGTAGTCAAGTCCAAATGAGAGGAGCAAAAATATCGTGGTTAACGTTTCAAAAATAGGTCTGCCCGTATGATTGGGAATTAATTCCCATTTGGCAATGATCGTTCAGCAGAGTTGCCAGAAATGCATATAAATCAGCTCGATAAGAAATGTTTCACTCGCTATAGGACCGACCTTGCATGTCCAAGCGATCCACGATTACCAAGCTATTATTCCCTTCCGCTGACGGCGTGCTTAACACTTTATAGGTTTTCCTTCCAACCGTAAAAACTTTTTCCTCCACTCGCTTCATGCTCAAGCAGATAGCGATCGATCCGCCACTTTGATAGCAATTGTGATAGCGAGGATCGACGGAAATCGACACGATATCCGACACGATTTTCTCCGCGAACCACTTACCGCTTAATCCGATCGGGAAATTAAATTTTTCTACCCGACTAAATCAGTTGCACAACGATTACTATTTTATTACGCGACCGAGCTAAACACAATCATTTCCTTTCGACCAGAATTGTCTTCCTCGACCCATTTTAATTAATTTTGAATCCACAGAATATTAAATGAAATTACACAATTTTTTTCTTTAGCAGAGGTCGGAGAAAATGCGAGACATTAAACTTTTGTGAAATTTTTTTTTAAATTAGCAAATTTTGCGAAGAAAGGAAATGAATACTTAATAAAAACTATAAACTCATTTATTGGTATTACATGGTACAACGATTTCCCATGGGTAAAGAAAAATGTAGGAAAATGTTTAAACTATAGAGAACCAGACGACTTCGCTGTATTGCGAAAATTTGTTTACAAATTCAGGCAAATTGTTTGACGCTCGAACAGCGAAGAAGACCGCTAATGAAACACGAGACAGAATAAACACGTTCGTTAACATGTCACAAATGTGATTCACGGATCGATAACTTCTGCAGATAATGTGCCAAAAATATATAACCTCTCTTTACGAAATTCGGAAATACGTTTGTGTGTGTATGTGTGTGTGTATTGTCGTCGATCGAGAGATCACGAGTTCCCTGACTCACCGAGAGAGCGTAAATCCAGATGCCTCGTTGTACGGTCCGTCAACTTTAACTGTATCGCGAGAGAGATAAAGAAACGAAACCATGCATCCGAGCGGAGAAACGAGGCGCGAGTAAATCCGACGGAATTAATCGATCAAACCGGTGACCCGGATCGATTCGGTCAGGGAATCGCGGTGCTTTTTTTTTGCGCACCCGTTTGACTGAACCCGATCCTTTCGCGATATTGCTTTTTCTTTCATTGCGGGGCCGTGTCTCGTTCATTATCGTCGACGAACGATCTCGCGTAACGAGCGACAACAGGAGAGGACGCTTTTCCCTTCGATCCTCAACTTGGAATCGCGATCTACGTCATTCCGATATTTATTTCCCGCACAACGACAAATCGCAAAAAAATTCTAAATTATTCGGTCTTCCTTGCGTTCGTCGTTTTATTGCTGTATAATTTCATCTTTTTTTCCTTGTCCGTAAAACGTTTCTTTGCAATACCCTACGATATTATGTTCACCTTATTATTAACTATTTTTATTGTATAATTGTACCGTTTTTTGTGGCTTTCTAAAGCATTCTTTAGAAAATTCTAAAGGACTAAGGAATACGTTCATTATTTTATTATTGAGTACTTTAACTTCTCTCGTCTATAAGCTATTGTTCCTTTTCTCTTATAGTTTTCTAATGCATTCTTTGCAAGATTCGTGTTCAAAATTCTCTAAAAAAAAATATATATATTACTAATTTGACTACTGTGCAATTGCATTTCTGTTTCTTTCTAAAGCATGCTTTGTAAAATTCTTGCTTAAAATTGTCTAAGAGAATACGTTTACCATTTTATCGCTGTGTAATTGCATTTGAGACTGCCAAATTTGGTTAGGATTACTATAGATGCATGAGGGATGAGAGAGCAATCACCACCAGGAAATTTCACCCGTGATTTAATTTTGTACTTTTCCGTTCCATTAAGCAGATGGCCGCGAATTTTGCAAATTTTTCGTCAAAGACCAACGAAATTTCATATTCTTCTGCTGGAAAACCGCAAGCAAGAATAGCCTACGCGTATGCATTACATAAACAGGATGAATCACGAGGCAGCCTACCTGTATTTTTCTTATCTTCGGTTCCCGATAGAAAGGAAAATATGAAATTGCGCAGCGACCTTTGAATTCTATTTTAATATCCGTCTTACATCGATCTTCCTCGTGATCTAATGTAACCGTAGGACTACCAAATGAGACCATACAAAGATGACATATACCCAATCCTTGGTTATGTAAGTTACTATAACCCCAATTATTGTGCTACTTCTTACATTCTGCTTCTCTCAGTTATATAAAATCGTATACAACAATCACATATGTTTACAAGCAACGAGCGTTAACATAAACGTTCCGCCGCGTCTCTGCTTATTTTTACTCCAGATTACAGTTTCTCAACGCAGTATTTAACTGTGAAATGAACTATAACCATACTATAACCAGTTTTTAAATATGAAGCAGCGATCGCAGTCAAAATCAGAACGGCAAACAACAAAATTAAACACTGTGTGTATCGCAATTAGCCGTACTCTTTCGGATCCGGTTACGACTCGAGATGATAGCGTTTATTTGATCATTTTCACAGACCTGAATCGCGGGGAAGCATAAGCATCGAGTAATACGTGCTGGTTGTCTGTCAATCGGAACAGTAAATCCCGGAAGAATGATCGTAAATGTGTAACACGGCAATACTCCTCCATGAATTACGGGGTCATAAATGTTCCGATCGGTTAGCCCGCACACCGTTAAAAGAACGCTATTGCCGTGAAATATTTATCGTCGTTGACACCGACGAAAATTTGCAAACGCTCGATTAATTGTTTTAAATCGGTTCCATGCCTCGCCAAATCTGTCCGGGGACATTAATCGCGGAGATTGAACAAATGGATTTTCCATTTGTCCCGAAGAAAATAATTCTATACCGACTCGTACCGTTATCTTATTATCTTTCTATTATTCCACTTCCTTCGTAAATAGGTAATCGAGACGTTTCGATTGTCTGCTAACTTTTAGTCCACAAATCTCTTGCCTTCTTGAGCTCTTGTCTTCGTACAAACACGAATAAAAAAGATTTAACGTGACCAAAGATTTAACGAAAGTATTACAGTGAATTCGCAGCATGTATATAACTAACATATATCTACAAAACGCATATTTTAAATTTTCACTATATACAGGTTCAAATAAAAAAGTTGTGAAAAGTGCCATTTTTATTTTCTCATGTAATTCTTAGCAATTGCAATTTTTTCAAAATCTTTTTTACACATCATTTGGAAAACCAATTCTTCTAACTCCTAAAAAAAGTCAGGTCGTTTGATTCACTTAAAAAAAAAAGTTATACTGATTTAAAGGGCGTTCGAATACTTTCGTTACTCACTGTATGTCAACAACACGGATCTTGACCAACCAGGAGACATGGAGAGAGAGAGAGAGAGAGAGAGAGAAACTCTAAAATTTCCTAATTATCCCTTCTGCCGCAGCAAAACAATAACCTATTGACATGAACGGCATGCGCCTAATTAAAAGTCCCGTTCCAACTTCTAAGAAACCATTGGCATCAAACTTCCCGGCAATAAGGGTAATTTGCACACTGTGCACAATGGAGTACCCTAGCTCCATTTACGATTCGCGTTCACCTGCACCGTCTACGGCCACCTATACTGCACCTGCTATGCACCTTACTATCCGCGCGACGTAGTTCTTTCTTTTTTCTCTCTCCCTCTGTTACGAGGTTGATTCGATCTTTCGATCAAACGCGAAATCTCTGCGCAAACCGACCACGATAGATAAATAGAGGATGTTATCCATTTACGAGAACAATGAATGAACGCTGTTCGAAACAGTGAGAAGATTAGAAAAATTAGAGGATCTTTATGCAACCGTGAACTTCTTAAAATCGTCGAAGAAATTTTCATTTGGCTTCTATGTCTCGCAATCGGCCGGAGAAAATTTTTATTTGGCTTCTATGTCCCGTGATCGATGGTGGACATTTTTATTTGGCTTCTATGTCTCGCGATTGACGGCGAGACAATTTTTATTTTGAACACAGATCGGCAGTTTCATTACAAATTTTGCGACACAAAAATGTGACGCGAGATCGTTCGCTTACGAGAATTTTTGAATCGAGAAATATTAAATTCTTTTCACTCTGACCGTAAAAATTGAACAAAACCCCGAAACAATGCATTCAACGGAACACGAGCACTGAAATGTTAAACTTTGCCGGACGCGTCATCGCGAGAATGTGATTGTTAAATCTCGCCCGGGAATTCGCCGGCAGGGAAATCTGAAAAACGTGTTGTTTCCCTCGCTCGGATATTTTCCGAATATTTATTGTCGCTGAAATGAAATAAATATTTGTATCCGACTCGCGTATTTACGCTTGCAGTCACCGTTTACCCGATTTTCGTAAACAAATACGCCCCGGCGCATGTTCTCATAGACCATTCGAAATCGCGGTTTACTTTAAAAAAAAAAAAACATACTGCCGCCTATCATAGTGACACACGGCTGCGCGTACTAGACCGTGGTACGGAGTGTACCGTAATTTCGACATCCGCGAGAATTATAGTTCGCGGAAATTCCGTCCGGATAAGACGGGCAGAAATTTGTAGGATGCAACCGTGGAAGCTTATCGAGAAAAATGTCACGCTATTGTCCCGGTACGCGGCGCATGATGCAGCACTGTTAAACGTATTTACGACGGCGACGAAAGCGTTTGTGCGCGCCCGACGATATTGCAAATTGCAAAATAACGTTCGAGATATTTTTTTTACGACGGTGTTGCAATAACGCCGGACACAATTATCGTTTGCTCGAAAATTCTCGCTGTTCCCGTTCGGCCGCTGCAAATTGAGACGGCGGCGCGATAAAATTAATACGGAACAGCAACGGCCGATTGAATTACACGTGTTTTCTTCACGTGCGCGCGTGCGATCTCTGCAGAAGCAGCCGCCGCGCGTACCTCGAGAAATTAACGGCGATGATTTATTACCGAGATACCGCAAAAATAGAGACGCGGCGGAGATTCGCACGCGTCCCGTGTGCCACCGATACAAACAATAAATAGCTCGGAGAGCATGATCGGAAGCCAGAAACGACGACAACCGAGCACACGGTGAAAACACGATAACGTTACATCTGGTTACGCGCGCGTTTAGTATGTTTTTGACCCCGAGAGAGAGATGTCAGGGTGGGGACTCCTGCCAAATTGGTAGCGTAAATTCTGAGCTAGTAATCGCACGTGCGAAAATAAGCCGGAGATACTGAAAAAATGGAACAGTTCGACCGAAACAACGAATTTGTTGACTTAAAACACACGCATTTGTTTAAAATTTCGCGTTCAAAACAAATATTTGCAGGCAGATTAACAGCATCCCATCAGCGGTTATTAAGTCTACGATACAAAGCTAAGGGTTAGTTCAGAAATTTCTCTGTCGTAGTAACAATTTCCATTAACCATTGTTTAAAACATCATGTTTAAGCTCCTTTCTGAAATAATACAATTATTGAAAATTTTATTAGCATACCTCTGATAAGTAAAATGTTAATTTTCTTTGAAAGCTTGTACTTGTTTAACGTCTTTCTCTCACTCTACAAGTAAAAAGGCTCAGACATTTCGTTGATTAAATATTATTAGAGCATATTTTTGTGTTACCATTATACTCGAATTTTAATGAACTCGCCAACTACGTAATTATAGATCGAAGTTCTGTTCAGCCACGACGTCTATATGCCACCGTTCTGAATTAATTTATTTTCGTTGCGAAGTCTTTTAATTAAAGTTTATATTGTATAAACAGCGAATTTGAAAGTCACTCCAGTAGCAAGTACCTCGTACAAAACTTGTGTTCGAGTTGCTCCTCGATTCTTCTACGAATTTCTAGAGCTTCTCGTCTTTAGAGTTTCACTTTATGACTGTCCATTTTTCCCATAAACGCATAAAATTCGCAATGTACTTATGACTACAATAACTCTCTAACTAGATGTTAAATTATATCATAGACGCGATTTTATATTTAAAAAAAAAAAAAAAAAAAGGATAGCAACAGACTTACAACGCTCCTGTTTTTTGTGTATCACAAAACTATTCGTTACAATCTAACTTAACGACACACACGTTAATTCGATTTTCGCGGTCCATAAAATCGTCGTGAATTTGCACAATGCACAATCTGATGAGAATTTACGACTGTTCCGTGACAGAAGAACTTGTTTTCGTACTTTGCTAGAGGACGCAATATTTAATAAATTATTTCATCTGTGAAGCCTGTTGTCGAGGTAAATGCCGGAGGCGAACGCGTTAAATAATAATGAGGAAAACACAGCAATGTCAGGAAACAAACAGCTACGACACATCTACGGAATGTCACGAAGCGAACTTCTCATAAAAAGACGAATGGAGTCGCGAAACGAGCGTCGTTCCAACCGATCGAGAATCGATTCCCGTGGTCGAAGCGTCGACCGAGTGAAAAAAGCTTCCACGTATCAACGGCGTCGTTGGGCGTCGGGAAAGAAGAAACAGGCCACGGATTGATATTTCGCAGGCAACGCGCACAGGACAGATAACATCTTCCCCCGGTTGGGTGGTGATTTGCGATTAGTATACCCGTCCGGTCTGGGTAAAACGTAACCGAGCCGAGGTCGCGTCGAATACGATTCACGTATTCCGCTCAGAGGGGACCGGCGTGCTCGTTCTCTCCGCGCCGCGAAAAAATTCCCAGGCGAGAAGAAAACAAGCAATTTATCGTTTCAATTTCGATGAATGGCCTCCGCTCGGGCCCCGATGATCGCGTATCTATCTTTCGAATTGACTCTTATCACTCTATTACCGGTCGAATCGTTCCCGGTCGATTTGTTCGCTCTATTTTGCGATCCGGTTGCCAGAGAACAAGAACAGACGAATTTTTCGAAGAATCGTACTTTGGCGCGATTATTCGACGATGCGCTAGACAAAGTTGAATTACAGTTCACGAGAAGTAACGTAAAATCGTAACGTAACGTAAGTAACGTAAAGAAGTAACGTAAAACTAGAAAGTGTAACCAAAACAATATCACGAATAAGAATAAATCGTTATCGTAACCTGAGAGAGATCAGAGAAGTTAATTTATTCCCAGCCTAAGTGCAAGTGCGCGAACCGTTATCTTGGAAAACGTGGAGGCACACTTTCTCGGTGTATTATGAGTCCGGTTCGGTGCTCAGAATCACTCGCTCGTACGAAAGGTATTAGTTTTCCCGCGCATTCCCACGTGCTTGCATTTCGCTTACAAAGCCATTAATAATAACACCGACTAATTAGAATCCAGACGAGAAGAGACTACATACACCGCAGCCGCAGTCGCCGGTGCTCGGAACAGCATCGGTTTCCAGAACGTAGCCGCGGCCCCGTGTTCACGGCTCGTAAACCATTAAGAATTTTATCAGAATTGTAAATATTTTTCAAAGGCCGCCTCGCACGAGGAAAGATTCCGTGAAAGCTGGAACACGCCGGTGAATTATTCAACGCGCGAGAAACGATACCGGGGATTGATCTCTGCCCGCGGGGACCAATCCGGTCCCGTAACTTTTGTTTCGATAGACAATCGAGTCGCCGATATATGCTAATATCCTTCGAAACTGACGAATCGTCGACGATCACGGATTCGAAAGATGCGAATACGATTTCTACAGTTGGGGAGAAAATACCAAAATACTTTGCGATGTCATTTTTGTAGGTAATTTTACAAAATTTTTCATTTTTCCTATAAAAATTGTAAGAAATTCTTTATATGGAATAAGATTCGATAGACTGTTGCTGAACACCGTAGCAAAGTTAAAAGAAAATCATTTAAAAATCGCCGCCTATTAAGCACTATCGAAGACGACACGTTTCTAATTGATAACATTATGCGTACGTTGTAAAGACGCGACGAGTCAGCGAATTTTGCAAATTGTGATGCGTTGTGCATCATTGCGGATGCTCCACATATTGGGAATTACACGAAACGTCGAGCAAGGGTTTCCGGGAATGTTTTATGGAAAGACTTTTTCGCACCTTGGCCCTCGGCTGGAAATTGCGACGATTTACGATGGCATTTCTCGGGAAATGCAAGTTTCATCCTTTCATTTAACTCGCTTAGGCAGTAAATTCCGGCGTCCATTGATGACCAACAGGTGGACCGTGAGAACTGCTTTCGTCTATGTAAGGCATAATGTTTCGTAGATGGTGCGAGCGTTAACGAAGCTTTCTGTCAGCAGTTTCTGTCGAACGTAATTGCAATTTGCGTGGTCGAGCCAGTTTCTGCAAATGCGTTTCGCCAGTTAACCGTGACAAACTTCTCGCACTTCGATTAGTTGAATTTTATAATTACGTTTCTAAGATGTGGTGATCAAAAAATTATATTATAACGTGCAAAGAAATGTAGTCCGAGTCCTACCATAAATGGTAGCGATTCTACCCGGAGACGTCTAAAGAAAATTTGCACAATATGCAAATTCTCATTTCAGTGGACACAGTTCTCAAGAACTCAAGTAGAACTTCATTTTTTCCCGGACTTTTTATGATGACAAAAAAAGTACGATAAATCGAATTGTAGTCGTACTTTTGTTGTATTATCTTTCGAGAATTTTTACAGATTCATATTCATACAAGAATGAATTACTTTCAATTTTTCAACAATTCTTCTCAATTTCCCGGTGTTTAAATATTTTTGCTGCCGTTTGAAGCACACTTTCCTAAATAAAAATGCTTGTGTTCCACATCCAAACGTTTCTCTGTATAAATATGTATGGATTAAAAACTTTCGACCATTCTTCTCAAAGGAATTTAATGAATTTCATAGACGACTTCGTGTTTGAAACGGAAATAGACTAGTTTCGAATGGAAATCGTATATCATTGTAGTCCAAAAATAAGCACATGATTCGCTATCTTAAAATTCCATTGATAATTGCTCTAAATTGCTCAATGTCTCGATACTAAACAACCTCCTCGAATTTTCGAAATTTGAATAGAGAAGCATTTACATCGATGCTAATTTCACAGCGCTACGTCATCTGTTATCACAAATCTAAAGTAATGCACGAAAGAGTTCTTTAAATTGTTAATAATTACCATGTAAAAAAATTCTAGAATTTGCACACAATGTCTATAAATTCCTACTACTTACATTGAATCTACATACAATTACGGAATAAAATATCACGAACTAACTGTACGAGTAATTATCGCAAAAAGGACGACCGAGGAGGACGAAAGAAAAAGAAACGAGCTACCGAATTGTCTTTAGCGATTACTAGATTACTAGATTCTTTGATCCACTGCCGAACGTAGGAAAGGACAAACAAATTATTCTTTCATGAGGCTTTCACCATAATATATTTGTGGAATTTTTCCGATTAAAGTGATACCAAATACGGATCATATTTACACTAATCTTCCGTTAATATAATTGTAATGGGAAGTAACCTTGATCGTTCATTACACAAGTAAATATCATCGGAATTATATCGTATTTGGTATTTTCATTAGA
The DNA here is from genome assembly GCA_913789895.3 of Seladonia tumulorum. Lineage (NCBI taxonomy): Eukaryota > Metazoa > Arthropoda > Insecta > Hymenoptera > Halictidae > Seladonia > Seladonia tumulorum. Next base: position 4,721,890 of record OU565275.1, read on the forward strand.
AAAACGCCACGAATATGTTGGTGAAAGTCCCATAAAAAAATAAAGAAGTTTTGTTATTAGATTAGTAGTGGCACCGACATACCCGACCCGTATTATGTTTACACTCCTCGGCGACCGAGACCTCTCGTAGCGGGACAACTACACTCCTGGACAAAAAGATAGCACAAGTGTGCTATCATTCAGTTCTCAAGGATAAATCAAGAATTCTCTGAATTCTACAAATGGTACATAAACATCGTCTCAGGGTAGTATATTATATAGCGACAAACTGGAACTACTCTGTCCGTACTTGTATTTATCAACAAAAGAAATGATAGCACACTTGACTTCCTATTCGGATTTCTCACTGTTTCTACGTTTCGAGTCATATAAACATAGCGTTGTGTAGGCACTCTGTCTTGGTAGAATTTCCAATCATCATTGAACAAAATGGGACGCGGCAAGAAATTAAGAGTAATTATTTACATTAGAAGCTTCCTCACCGATTTTGATGACCTTGAAATATGTTCTCAGGAGTTAATGCTTCATTTATTAACATGTGCTATCATTTCGCCGACCTCCGCTACGAGATTGTTGTTAATAAATACAAGTACGGACAGCGTAGTTCCAATTTATCGCTATTTAATATATTACCGTAAGATGATATTTACGTACCAATTGTAAAATTTAGTGAATTCTTGATTTCTCCTTGAAAACTAAATGATAGCACACTTGTGCTATTTTTTTATATCGAGTAGAGACTGTAGTTCATTCGAGATTACTGGATATTGAAACACGTTCGAAACTTCGAAGAAATGATTAAATTCTTCAGGTTCGCTGGTCTGTACAGACACGGAGATTTCTCGGAGGAGTTCCGGGAACCCGAACGAAATCGAATTCCAAAGACGATTTCGTTTGAACTGCACTCTCAGCTTCCCGGTGGACTGAATTAGAGCATTGTAACGCGTTTCCGCGAATCGATGGGGTTTCGAGCGCGGCCAATCTGATCGCAGATAAGCTTGTCCAAACAAAAGGGGATTGTCTTAGGAACCCAATATACAACCAACTTCCGGAACCGAAACGGAGTTGACAGAACGGACCGGGGGGTGGGAGGGGGGACGCTAACTTCGACGAGTACGAACGAAGATTTAATAATCCGCACGACCACCATCCGGATGCTTTGCCGGGAATGTAGTTCCTTTCAAATTCAACGATTCGCAACTAATTTCCCAGTTCCTTAATGAAATCTTCGGTTACAGGGTCGTTGGAAAAGAAGTTACCTCAAGCGACACAGTTTAATAAAACTTTCTTTTCGGATTACTACTAAGAGGAGAATTATTATCCAAGCAAGAACATCTTAGCATTTTACCTACAGCGAGGTAGTTCCTTCAAATTCAATGATTTACAACTAATTTCTCAGTTCCTTGAATTGTTTGATTACAGTCGTTAACCTCTGTTACAAGCAATCTAATAAAACTTTCTTCTGGAGTTGCCATTGAGAGGAGAATTGTTCATATTTACGTTACATTTTAGAAAGATATAATTTCAGTAACTACTCTCTTTAAACAAATTATTAGGAAACAACGTGCTGATTGGCGAACAGAATTCGTAACTGAGAGATTGATCAAGCCATAAAACGATCGATAAATTCTGAGCAATTAAGAGACGAACTAGAGTTCGAATTTTCCATTCGAATATAATCTTACAAATTGTACCACAGCTAACTTTTTACGGCTCATGACCCTCGAAGGCAGATTTTCTCCTAATCCCTTTTATAGCCCCGTACAGTTTGCTCTCACCAATTCTTATCGACTCATTAAATCACCCAGACCGAAAAAAACGAAGGTTTTCGAAGTTAATCACTGTAGGGATCGGCTCGATAAGAAATCATAACAACACACAGTCCCCCTCGGGCCAGTAAAAGTGATTAAAAAAAAATCCCTTCTTGAACCCAGAAAGTCAGACCGTTTGATAATTCCCGATAAGAGTAATGTCCTAACATAAATGGGTTCCTCTCCGAACTTAATTTGTTTGTCAATCGATACAACAAATTCGATATAATGCGAATACAACAGCGGTCGCCAATACTATATCGACCGTAAAAATACAGTTTCAAGCATACTGCGAACGCAATCGCAAAATTATGGTCTTTTATAGTTACACGGAACCGCGAACGTAAGAGTTAAATCGAAACCACTGATATTTTTGATGTGCCGCAATTCCGACGACCACTACCGTGTAACAAGTTTAACGACTTCTTCGACCTTCGGAGTCTTCGCGTTCGAAATATTTATTGCTTCGAACGCAGAAGTGCGTTGCGAAAATTACGGACAGACACTTGCGTCACAATAGACAATCGAACGATAGACAATGACTTTGACGATGCAGGTGACACTGTCGCTATTATGTCGCGCAATGTAGTCCAAACTTGATATACATAACTAACACAATTTTCATTGGAAGATTTGTTCAATTCTGATTCGCTATTATAAAATAAAAAATTTACACAGGACAAATTGAAATAAATAAGTCATCATTTTGAGAATTATAAATTAAAATAAATCACTATTATATTAAAAGGTATCCATCAGAATCGGAGCACCTGAAGTATACCTGCCAGACCTTAAGATCAGATTGTGTACAGTGTACATCACTGCGACATATATGTAGTGGGTACTCGACAGTGTAATTGTTCCGCTTAGTACTCCAAATAAACTGCTAGGCTAAATTCTCGTTACAACGAACATTTGATTTTGAAGACGAACATTCTATTTACTGTTCCATTCAGTGTGTCATACTCGCAGAGAGACACACACATACATACACAGATTCGGGCAAGGTCTATGTGTAACATGTACGCAAGATTCGCGCCTAAGCATTTGCCGCTGCACCGTGTCGCAGGTTTTGTGTACCCGGACTTACACGTCTCTACGATTCGCAGACTTTTGTTTACTCGAAACGATCGGAGACCGACAGAGCTGCTCAGGAAGTTAGAGACGGGCAATTTCGCGTTTAGGTGAATGACAGTCGAGGAGGCTGATAGCGATTACGATAAGGTTACCGAGAAAACAAGGATCTAGATTACGATCTGCGTTCGTCGATCTGTCACGTCCGATTGACAGCTAGCATCCAGCTATACACACAGAGCGCGCCACGCAGTCCCCAGCCCCGACACGCACTCCGAATAACCAATGGCGCGTGTGTGTCTTTCTTAAAAGAAACATGTTAATCTCGCGCAAGGTCGACGTCGCGCGCGACGGCAGACGCCCTTGAGACAAGGGTGCGAACGGAAAAATGCGAGCGACACTACGTGAAAAAAGGGCGTGTGAATGCCCGCCGAGAGAGTCCCTGGCGTCCACTGGTGTAATGTGACACACGGCTGCTAATGACACGAATGTCTCGCGAAAAACACGGGCCGACGTTTAATCGGCCGTGGATTATCGATTACCTGGGTATGCAGTCCGGTGCCGTGCGATCCACTTCCCAGGTGGCGAACAGCTTCATGGGAACGGGCCGGGTGGCCGGGGCTGTCGTCTTCGTACGTTCCGCCATTTTTGGCCCGTCGGCCCACAAAAACAATCCCCACACCTTCAGTTCACCGCGGCTCGCGGCTGACTGACTAAGCCCGCTCGTGGCGCCATGCGAACACACCGCTCTCGGCCGACCCGACGAACAACGACGGAAACACACGAAGATACCTTTCGCACGAACCGTAAAATAAACTAGCACGAATTGGATACAGTCACGAATCAAGAGATAGACTACTCAACACACGGGGAACTTGGTGGTTTGTGGGATCTGTTATATCGACGTCATAGAGTATAACGCTAGAGGGGAAACTCGTATTGGAATCTTCGATCATAGACGAGGTGTAACAAATTAATTATTTGAGCCGCAAAATCATAAATATACCCAAAATGTTGTACTTTCTTAAAAGAAGTGATTCCGGAGGTCATTTGAAGTAACTTTTTCCTTTGCGAAAATGTTCTCTGCGGTTTTGTTGAGGAGTTATTATCGAAAAAAAGTGGACCACTCACAGCGCGGTTACAGCGGGCAGATCGTAGCTCGGCCAATGCCAACGCCACGTTCTGCGGGACTTGTCGCCAAACCGGAATCTGTCTGCTGCAACCGAACTCTGACTGGTCCGTGTATTTCGTTAATAACTCGTTAACAAAACCGCGAAGAATATTTTCGCAAAGGAAAAAGTCCTTTCAAGGAAGTACAAAATTTTTGGACAACTCTAATTAATAACTCTATTAATTGATTGATCTACTTCTGTACAAAGTCTGTGGTTGCTGACTTATGTAGTTCACTAACTGATGGTTTTATTTTGACAGAGGGCGTAAGAAAACCACTGATTTTTAACGCCGTCGGTATTTCAGATTGTACTACACAAAATTCTGTATTGTGATTGGTCTCACATAGTAAAATAATAAACCATAGAAGTAAAACATAAAGAAAACGTAGTAAAATAATAAAAATTCTGAAGCCGTTAGGAAATCTTACATTAATATTCAGTAGCACAATTGTTCCTAATTTGTAATTTATCTCTACTCGAATTTACGTTGGTGCACCTGAAATATTGTTTTTTTGTATATCCAATGAAAAGAATTTCTGTATAATTTCGGCATTGTTTGTTGTTAAAATCATGTCCCAACGTCTTCTAGCCAAATTGTCATAAATTAATTTAATTTGAGTTATTAAAATGCTTAGAACACATACATACATACTTACTTTTAGAAATTATCCTAAAAAATCCTAAACTGTATTATTTAATAGACTACTTTTTATTTATGAACTTTATAGTCAAAATAACAAACGATTGTGCTATAAAGTAGTAAATATGTACTATTCTAAAAAATTTTCTATACAAATTTTTTAATCTATGTAAATATTTCTAGAACATTATTCAATAAGCTGCAAGTTAAGAGTCACATTGGTAAATCAGCATACAATAATTGCAAAAAATATGTTTAATATCATTATTTACTATACATCATATTACAAAATTTAAAATACAGAAAATAAGATTTCGTACATATGAAAACTTTATTTAATAAAGCCTAGCCAATTCTGTACAAGGTCATATAAGACATTTACAAGAACTAATATTATGTATAATTTTGTGACCTTTTCTCATAAATATGTAAACTTTTCTATATGTTTCAATTCAATATTTAAAAAAGAAAAAATACTATTAAAATAATAGGACTTTTCAATTACCACTAATGTTTCTGAAGAACTTTTTATTATAAAAATGCATAGGTGACATGAAGAATCAAATAAATATTCGTATCTCGTTCTCAAATCATTTTTCCAATTACTTCACATGCTTAAATAATGTGATGAGATAAACACCACATTAGCACAGGTTGGGTACCTGCCACAAAGAACATAAAATAGATTCTCCTTTTGTTACCGGACGCTGTGTACGAACTGTCGTTCCTCGGAAGGACTCTTAACTTTAACGACCGTGTAACAAAAAATGCCAAAGATATACTGCAGTACAGCAAAGTCATGTAATAACCGAATGAACGGAAAGCTAACGAAGCCATCAGAGCTGCATTGATTCCGACGTATTTATAGCCACAGTAAGCCAACAAATCTAATGTCGAGAGACTTGTTTCAAGATTCATGACATAGAGACTCACAACCTGCACTAGAATTTCTACAATGTTCCACGCAAGTGCGGAACTGGCTAAAGTACTTAATGGAGTGAAGCGGTCCTGAATCCCTAAGACTAGTGCAGCTATAATTATGTACGTCACAAATGCCATAGTCGGAATATACATATCCAAGGCATTTTTTTCAAAGCGTGGTTGCAACGGTATGTCCTGCTCATACCTGACAGACCAGTCCTGTTGAAAAGATCATTAGCTCATGCTCGCATAAAAATCATTGAACCTGCAAAACTTACTCTCTGGGAAAATGGGAAGAACAGCAAAGACAGTTTTGTAAGAACGTAGTTTGTGTCGACAGCGAAATAGTACTTTAAAGCTGTAAGAGGCACGTATTTCGTAAATTTCTGACTTCCGTATCCCATCAAAGCGTTACCATATTGCATAGCCATGTTTGTAACTACTGGTTCTGCGAATAACTGTGTTGTAAATTGTGGTGGTGAATATTGTTCACCGGGTGGAATATTTTCAGTAGGAGAATAGGTTTGCATTGGCACTGAACTAAATCCATATGGCGGTGGCTGTTGTTGAGGTACATTATAGCCATATTCTGGCATCATACCATTGTTTATAGGAACCTATTCATGAAAATATATGAATCAATGTACTTATTATTATATATCATTTTATATATGTGTATCACGCTTTCTAATAGGTAACTTTTACAGAATTATAATACATAATTTTACCTGTTGGTTATACATGTATGGAGTTTGGGGCGCAGATGTAGGAGCTGCTAAACCAGCAGATGGATCCAGTATTCTCTTAGGTCTCCCTGTTTCAAATGATTATCACATAAATTACACAATGACATAAAATTTAATCTGTATTTTTCATATGGACTTATTTCAGTACATAATTAACGACATACACTATACAAGTAAAAGGTGCATAGGTATCATAACCTCTTCGATTTGCCAAATGACTGTATGCGTTGTAGTATTATATTTTTTCAACACTATTATATATTTGAAATTAACGTTCATAGACTTACTTTTATACAATTTTACAAATGCAAAGTGTAAATTATAATGACAATACAAAATACGAAACATATCAGGTCATACTCGTAAACTTACCCCGACGTGCACTCGAATGATTATAATTCATTCTGTTTCAAGTGATCTTCTTAATTATTAGATAAAAACACTTAATTTTATTGCTAACTTGATAGTTTGCGGTTTGAATCCACTATTTGCACAACGAAAATTGAAAACAATTCACGCTACACGTCGCCATACTCCGTTATTCATGAAGACGTCCCCCTCTACGATGTATTATGGTTCTGTCATCTTGCACGTTTCTTCAATTACTGCATCAACAAAAACTTCTATTTATTTTGCAATTTTAATGTGTTTAAAAAGATGATTTATTCAGCTTCATAATATTTAGAATGGATACTTTCTACAATTTATGGTTACACAAGATTTGGATGAGTTTCATTTATGTAATGACAGACACGTGAATATAGTGAGCCTAACGACGTTAAATAAAAATCTAACGTTTTACGAGATCAATAAAACAATAATATTAAAATGCTTATGCGAAATTATTTTCAAATATATTGGTAGCAACAAGCTTGAAGCTTACTTTGATATAAAAAGCAATGATTAGTAACGCATGAATATATGTATTATGAAATTGTTACAACAATTTGAAATAAGTTATGGAATAATGTAATATAAAAAGAATGTTACAAAAGCTCACTGATTTTGAAGAGAAAAAGAAATTCAGGGGGCACCCGGGTTTGAACCGGGGACCTCTCGATCTGCAGTCGAATGCTCTACCACTGAGCTATACCCCCAGTTATAATACTGTTTTCAAAATTGGTAATTCACGTGCAATCGCAATCTTTGCACATCATTTGTTTATAGGATTATTCATTACACGATTTTTAATAATATCAAATTCTTAAAATTTACATCCCATTTTTCCCGAACATAACAATTATACTTCACGCACCTTCTCTTAAAAAACGAATTCACAAAAGAAAATATGAAAAGTATGAATTCGGAATAGAAAATATGTTTAAATCCTACAAACTCACCGGAGACCGAAAAATTTTATATTAATTTTATAGATTTATATTGAATGGATTTATTTAAAACACGAGAAAAAGATTTATACTCTGGTAATAGTTAAGCACTTTCTTCACTGTTTGACTTTAGTCTCAGCATTTTTATCAAGTTGTAATATATTTTATGATTTATGGAATAGAGATAGATTAATTTTGGTGGTCAGTTTTGTAGGAATTTGAGTCAGATGAATGATTTTTAAGCACCGATGCGAAAATGTGCGTTTCCACTTTCTATTGATACGTCACTGAGACAATGGTATCTAAGCAACCCTTACATTAACTGGTCGCAGTGTCAGAGGGCTGCCAGTGCGCGTCCCACCCTCGCGTGGTGCGGTTCACAATCTCCAGCCCGAGGAAACCTCGTGGAAGCTTTGTTCGGTGTCCTAAAAACTTCTGAAGACACATACATCGCGATGGAAAAAATTCAAAAGTTACCGGTACCATTTCCCGGAAAGTAAGCTTCACGTCAAACAACATTCCTCGACATTCAACATCCACCACGTTGAACAGCTGGTACTTGTAATCAAAAGCGCACGTGTGTAACACATTATGAAATTATGATTCACTTCAAAGAGCACAACATTCATGACTAATAAAAAGACATGAACGCGCACCGTTCAACACTTCATTTTCTTTCTCTTCTTTTTCACCCTACGATAACGTATAGCTGGCATGAATCATAAATGAAAATTCTTTCATTCCGACGCAAGTGAAATCTTTAAATGAAAACAATTGAAACACACAGATCGTGCATAAGGAAATATAGAAGATTAAACAATTACAGAATTGATTGTTTCAGACATTCCCTCGGCAATGTAAAATGTATATGAGATAACAGAAAATTGATTTTGTATGTTTACCTAAATATAATGCATAATTTTCATTTAGCGACCGTCGATACTGTTGCACATTCACTGACTTAATGTTACTGCAAATTCAAAAACATTTCGAATAAATTGTACACCCGCTTATGAATGGATCGCAGGGTCGTTACCATCCCACCGACCAATTAACTGCGAAATTGCACCAGATAAGAGGAGACACATGCTTCATATGCATCGCATGCACGTAAAGCACCCGCCATAAACACAGTATTACGTCCCATAAATATTAATGTTTTACATGCTCCTATCACCGAATGAAATCCAGTTTTTACTCTATTCCCGTGACAAACTATGTTGCTATCAATTTCTTCGAAGACCGTACGCACTCCATTGAGCCGTGAAAAGCGGAACCGACTATCATCAATCAGTCGCAGATAGCAATCGGAAGGTGGTCAATGTTCCGCGACAACGCAACCCCGAGTAAACGTTCAAATAAATTTCCATTAATTTTCATTAATCTTCATAGGCCGCGACAAAGTAGAATCGTATTTTCTCGCTGGGAAACTCTGCATACGGACGAGATCGTTCGGTGCCGTGAGCCGTGAGCCGATCGGTAATCGGTAGATGGATCATCGATTCAGTATTCCCCAATAGACACGATGAATCGAGGCGTTCTCACGGTGTTGGCCCGCACGTAATCTTACATGAAACTGGAGATGTTATCATTAAATATTAACGACGCGCCATCACGAAGAGCGAACGGCCTAGGCGAATTATTAACGGAGCAATAACGATCGACGTGCGGCACGGTGAATCAACGAAATAACGATTTTCAGTCATCGCCGCGTTAAGGCAACACGTGCACGTGGGTTCGTTGTACGTGTGTATATATATCATTAAACGTGCGCCACTTTGTTAGGGTCGGCCACTCCGATTCAACACTTGGCCCGTAACATTCTTCGAATTTCGTATGCGTTTCCTCGCGGTATGGACTTTCTTATCGATTCCACCTGCATTCCTTGGCCCGGCTGGCTCGCCACGCAGAATTCCAAAACGCTCGTAAAAAATTATATTTTATTAACGCATTGCGATGCAACAGGAGAGAAAAAATTCTAGACCGCGGCGCTTTACGCAATTTATAGTTACACACTTTTAAAGTACAGGAAAACACGATGATATAATTTAATGGCATTTCTACTTTAATTGTAAGAAATTTTCAAGCCGATAAATCGATCTTGCACCCCTTTCCTGTTTGTCTAAAATAATCCATCGAAGTTAGAATTTGCACAAAGATCTACTGTAAGCCACATGTGTAAATTATTAAATGTTTTACTCTCTTCAAAACAAACATTTTGCAAACATTCTATGACATAGCAGTCTTCAATGAAATCTCCAGTTCAAGTAAGTATTAGATTATCTAAAAATTGTATCGCGTTCGGTAAACGTGAAAATGCATTCAAATTCCAGATTATTTTCGTTGTTGCTCGGCAAAGAAATAGAAATCGTTGCTAAAAGAGAAGAATGCAATCGTCGAACGAAAGTTTGCGACTTCGTGCCGATTACGTTCAATTATATTCGTCTAATAAAAAATCAATTTATTCACACGCTGTTTTGCTTGCGTCGCATGCGTCCAGCCATTCTTAAAAATCGATGTGTTGCAATTACCACGGCCACGCAGTTGTATAAAAAGTGTACGATCGTGACGATAATTATTCGTCGCGAGTTCCAGTGCTCGAGACGCGGCTAAGAATGTTGTGTGACACGCGTTTTTTTTTTTTTTTTTTTAATAAACGACACCATCTCACGATGAGCAAACGTTTCACGCGTAGTTTTTCGCGAAAAGAGTTGCACGGGCAAGAATCGCGCCAGTGCGAAACAGAATCTAGAAGGGATAGATCGTAACTTCAAAACCGCTATCGATTCTCGCATACTGTTGCACACATTATAAACTGACTTGAAGTCTGGTTCCACGATAGCGTGACACGTGACGAGAAACAGGCCTAAGAACGTAGGATACCGCTGTTTAAGAACGGCAGTAACACCGTTCGAATTGCGGGTGGAAAATTGCTCCGATGACACACATGCATTTTGCGTTTCGCGTCCTCGACATTGTCTGACGGAACTCGGGTCTGTCACTGTCAACCGGTATCGTTCACGGGAATCAATCGTTCGATTTGTTCCGCAAAGCTATCATACCATATTGGTATAGCTAGATCGATTTCTATACAAAATTAAAACCTGCTTCAATTTCAACGAACAGGAGTTACATGCTTTATTTTTCGTCTCGGTAATTTTAGTAAGTCGACGCATAGAATTTTTGCACACTTTTAACATTTTTACTATTCTATACTCCTACTCATTTTTATCCTAAATGCATAAAGTCACCGCATCCACGATTCTCTAAAATTATGTATTTTGTAAGGTTTCAAATGTCAAATGCAATTTACAAAAATGTAAATTGATTGATAAATCAACTTTCATAAATTGGTCCATGGAAATTATTTCCGTGAACAAATCCCGAACAGAAGTACGCGAAGTGGTAAGCGCAAGCTACAATAGCTATTATAAATTGCAACCGGGTGCAGTCGCTGGCGTTGATAATATGATTGGGGATTTTTCATTCTGGTAATCTACCTGGAATCGAAGAGTTGCTTCGTAGATAGCTTCAAGGACACCCGTCGACAGTCGATGGAAGCAATATCGGTTAGTGCTATCACGCCAGTGGCGTGCAGGGCTGTCCAGTGTTAATTTCTTATCAAACTTCTTTTCCCTTGGAAATTAATCGATTCATATCGCTCTATTTCCCGGGCACATACTCGGCAGTCGAACGCCCAACTTTCGGATGCACCTCGCTTCTTCCAGCGTTCCGTAGCTTTAGAACCATTGCAATGCAGTAAAGTTTGGTTGAATTGCACCGTTGCAACGCGTTGCAGCGACAGAATTAGGTTCCTCGTTCCATGATTTTTCAAACTTCGATACATAGTGCACCTGCATCATTTCGATTCATCCTGCATCGTTTCACGTAAAATACAAACGCACCGAACGCAGTCAGCATATTTTGTGTTTATTACTGAAATTGTCGCCTGATTTTTTATTATACTTTTAATATAGATAAAGGTAAGATTTATTTCCGTTCTTTTTAGGCTAATATCAAAATGATAGTACCTGGGAATGTTTTTTAACAAGGAAAACATGTTCCATGATCTGATAATTTAGATACATTTTACAATTTATGAACATCAAAGTATTAGTTTAAGCTGACGAAGATTATTAAAAGAAGGAACTGGGTTTTTTTTTTGCAATTAATACGAACATTTTTCATTTTGCACAAGGATCCGCAGTCTACTGATAATTGTAATATAATGTTGTTTAAGTATGTAATTGATGAGGAATGAATATTCACGTGCTCGAGTGATAATTAATGGTGTGAGCGAGTTAATTTTTAATCTTTCCCGATTCGACTAGTTCCGCTTGGCAACCAGTTCTCTCGTGATAAGTAGGCCTCCGGGCAATTAAAGCGACTGAGACGAATGAGCAGCTGCGCCTTCTAGCATATTCACTTCTTCTCTTACGTCTTATCATGCTTTACGAAGCATAAATTGCTACTGCAGCTCTTCATTGTCCAACAGTGCGTTTAGTGTTTGAAGATTGGCGATTCAATGGCAACGTGAGCGACGTACATTATACAAATTCCATTGTACACTTGAAAAATGCATACGTATGCATACTTACTTTTTTCTTGTAACCGATGCAAGTAATTTTTTGCATGAAGATCCGCAGTCTAATGATGACAAAGCGAATTTTCCTCATCCGAAGCAGAGAGTTAAAATCATTTACACACAGAAAATAAATGTGTATTAATCGTTATCCGTTTAAGTCGATGAGAACCAGTAAAAGAGAAAATAAGATGCTCCGGGTATTTTTAATACAATTCCTGTTCTTGATACAATGCTACAGAAAATAAGTTTCTGTTTCGGTAAATTGATGCAGGAATTTTGGAGCTCGCATAATCGTCGAGCCAGGATTGTAAGGAAGAAACGGCAAAATTCGACATGTCGCGACCTTGCCGTGAAATCTAGCATAATAGTTCCCTTACGGGTGATAGGTGTTGTGGCGTTGGGTTTCTATGGCAGCGAGTGACCTGGTCAGTCCACCACGTGGACAGTAACCGAGCCTTAAATTCGGGTCGAGTTTAGTGATAAGTTCCTGATAGGATCTGCGATCGTGTCAGGCCTTCTTGAGGGAACGAGGTCTCCGGTGTCTGTCAGTCAATTATTAACCAAACTATTCTTTACATCGTCCTATAGAATGAGGTTTATTAGAAAACTGGCCAGCCATGGATCGATAACCGCCTTCTCTCTCTCTCTCTCTCCCTTCCTCCCTCTGTTTCTCTCGTTCCCGGGATCAGAAAAAAAATCTGCACGACGCCTCTTTTTTCTTTCTCATCATCGTTCATTTGTCGCGTCGACGGCACTGTCATTACCAAATTACCGTTGCCGTATCACTGCGGGCGAGCACAAACACCTGCCATTTCTACATCGGTGATCATTATTGGTGTGGCTGTCGGCTGTTCATTCTCAGTCACGCAGCGGCTGTGTTTACTCCTGCTAACAGTAGTTGAAACCGTTTCGCTCAGACAGTGGAAACGGATAGCCGGGGAATTGCACGGCAGACAAAGAATTGCGGAAAGATCCGAGTCGATAGACTCCGGCTCTGGAGTTGCAGCTGGCCTCAGGCTAATTTTCAGGATCGCAATTGGACTGCGGATCTTCATGAAATAACTCTCCACTTGTTTTATTAACGCTTCACCTACCCGGAATCCTATTAATAGAACTTTCGGTAGCTGTACTATACCAAAAGGAAGCTTAGAAATCTTTTTTCACGTTATTCTTAGATTTTTCTTAGATCACGTTACTGGAGGTTGAACAATCCACTGTAAAAGTCTTTAGCCACGGGCTTTTAAAAATCACTGTGTTGAGCAGCCGAGCTGTCTAAGGTGCCACTAAAAATTACCATACCATAATTGAGAATAATTTTTACATTTTTTACATTCCTTTCTTGCACATGGGTTTTATAAATTGCTAGAAATTTAAGTGTTGCATGAATAATTGCTCAATTTCATGTTGAGCATAAAATGGAGAAAGACATACAACGAGCAAATAGTCTAGAATGCGAAGGATTAATGTTCAAATTCTGTTGGTATTTACTATGGATCAAAAACCCCACAATGATTATTGTGATTACATCTCTTTAATCCTTCTGCATCCTTCAGCTCCTGACAACTAGGCTGCGGATTTCTGCGGACTTATGCTGAAAATAGATCAAGTATAAAACAGTGAGAATAAATAGAAAGTTTAAAGGTTGCATTATTTCCGACCCATTAAAGTAATTAAGAATAAAAATGGATGTTCTATACAGTCCCTGTGTCTTCGAATTATTTTGCCTTAAAGTCCGCAGTCTACTGATATTTTTTTTTTTATTTAATGCAATTAGAATCTCAAAGCAGAGATTATTTTGCCATACATCATTTTTCTACTACTGATATTTAATGTCAGTAAAAAAAAATTAATTTTTAAACCTAGTGGGAATAGAAGAATACGACCAACGTGGTGGTCAATGTTTTAACGAAGCGATGCGAAAGGAGATTCGATTAAATAATACACGAGCAATATTAACGCAGAATTTGTATTGTTTTCTAAAGCGCTGCTATACCACAGTGAACGGTGCAACGCCGGAAACTCTCTTCGGCGCGATGAGTTCGATCCGTCGACAGGACGAAAGATGCTACCTCGCGAGATCAGGCTAGCTTCGAACCGGTGCCAGAGACGGGCATGGACACTAAGACTCCGCCAATCCCGTTGAAGGTCCAGGAGAAGCCAAAACCGAAACAGCAGGAAAGCGTGGCCGACGTGTCTCTGCCCCCGCTGACACCGTACAGGAATCATCGACAGAAGCAGAAAACACCAGGGACTGCACAGTGGTCGCGTGATGCACCAAGCGGCATACGGTATCAGGATCATCAGAAAAAAAGGCCTTACAGGTACACTTGCCCACTACCTTCGATCGATACGCATTTCTTCGGCCTTTGTTTAGAGTCGGTCTCACTGTTCCCTTGCCTGGTTAACCAATTTTCACGCGCGGAGGAAAACTCGAGTCCCACGCTAAAGCGAAACGAGTCACTTTTCCTGAAAGAACTATAACTTTTCTGAAAGCGGTTTACGACTTCTTCGACTCGGTTTGATTTTCGTAAAATCGCAGATATCTGTAACATAACAGTCTTAAGAGCCAAGACTCTGTAGATTCGCGATAAGGTAGAGTGACCACGTTACCGACAAAAATAGGCGGAAAATGGTTTCACGTGCCTCAACTTTTCGTCCTTATATGAGAATATTTTTCGCTGAGAAAAGGCTCGTTCGATCTAGCTGACGAGATCATGTAGATATTTGGTAATATAAGCGTCAGGAGTAGGCCCAAAATTGACGATGTGGAATCCAAACATTTTTATGCCATTGGAGGAGTTTTCTGGATGAAATCGACAGTAACGCGTTTGCTAGAAAATATCTCCAGCTACAAATTCAGCTATACTTTGTCTTGATTCTCTGATCTCTAATCTATAGCTGACGAGATTATGTAGATATTTGGTAATATAAGCGTCAGAAGTAGGCCCAAAATTGACGATGTGGAATCCAAGCATTTTTATGCCATTGGATGAGTTTTCTGGATGAAATCGACAGTAACGCGTTTGCTAGAAAATATCTCCAGCTACAAATTCAGCTATACTTTGTCTTGATTCTCTGATCTCTAATCTCTAGCTGACGAGATTATGTAGATATTTGGTAATATAAGCGTCAGAAGTAGGCCCAAAATTGACGATGTGGAATCCAAGCATTTTTATGCCATTGGATGAGTTTTCTGGATGAAATCGACAGTAACGCGCTTGCTAGAAAATATCTCCAGCTACAAATTCAGCTATACTTTGTCTTGATTCTCTGATCTCTAATCTCTAGCTGACGAGATTATGTAGATATTTGGTAATATAAGCGTCAGAAGTAGGCCCAAAATTGACGATGTGGAATCCAAACATTTTTATGCCATTGGAGGAGTTTTCTGGATGAAATCGACAGTAACGCGTTTGCTAGAAAATATCTCCAGCTACAAATTCAGCTATACTTTGTCTTGATTCTCTGATCTCTAATCTATAGCTGACGAGATTATGTAGATATTTGGTAATATAAGCGTCAGAAGTAGGCCGAAAATTGACGATGTGGAATCCAAGCATTTTTATGCCATTGGAGGAGTTTTCTGGATAAAATCGACAGTAACGCGCTTGCTAGAAAATATCTCCAGCTACAAATTCAGCTATACTTTGTCTCGATTCTCTGCGAAATAAAGCCAAAAACTTGCAGCACGTTTCCGGCGTCGGAATTCATAATATCGATAATACGGAGCAAAAGATGTTCTTCTTTCGTTAGTTTTACTACGTTGATGAAATTGAAGGATCTACTGGTTGATGTTCGAACTGTTCGAACGGGTAGAGATGCAACGGGGTTGTTGACTGTTGCAGAGTGTTGCAGATCGGCGCGACGCCGTTGATGCACGCTTGCCAGCAGGGTGATAGAGCAAGGGTTCTCAGGTTGCTGAAGGACCAAAAAGAAACGATAGGCTACAGGGATCGGACACTGAGGAGTGCTTTGCATTATTGCATGGACGCTGGGACCGGAGGTGCCGTCGCTGCGGCGGCACCGGAACTGGTAAATGCGCCTGACGCCGAAGGACACACGCCACTTCATTTGGCAGTCATCGCCGGCGACACACAATTGGTAGCTGTCCTCCTGGCGAATGGTGCCGACGTTAACGCTAAGGACTTGGAGGGACACAGCGTTCTTCACTGGGCCACTGGTATTTTCCTTTCACTCGTCTCACAATCTTCCAATCGATATTGACACCAGAACTACCGAGTAATAAATACAACTGATGAATATTGCTTTGTAATGATGACAAGACTACATCTGTTCGAACCTAATACCGTTTTTATTCTAACATGCGCTTCAATGAAGAAGTTTATTCAAAGAATTCTGTTGAAAACATGTTTATAATTTCAGTAATTACTGAAAGAAAAAATTAGGAACCAGTCATTTCGACTGGTTCGGTAGTTCTAGTGTTAACCATTACCGAGGGCCTATTAGTCGATCCTCGATAACTGTTCTATACGAAAAACGAGCCTAAGTTTTAAGTAAGGCACCTAAGTTTTTCACACACAATTACCGAGATTGTAAAAATGTTTCTACGAGATTTTGAATGAACTTCCTTGCTGAAGTATGTATCACAATATTGTACGAGTTCGACTGTGAAAAATCTTCTTTTAAAAATTGTTACTGAAACAAATAATTGTATCATGCGGGTTTGGTGTTGTCACGTGTCTAAAATTACCATCGAACTTCAAGATCTACCAAGTTACTCAAAATAAACACATTTTCGACACAATTACTAGGGATTTCTGTATTTATAATGAAAATGAGAAAACAAATGATTATCCGGTAGCTTGAAAATAATGCAGACAATTTTTCTTATCCATAAAAATTCGCACAATTACTAGAAGAAATTAGTATAAAATTATTATGAATCGAGAAACTGCCGTTCGAAGTACATTCTAAATGCAATTCGAACGAATCTTGAAACGATAGGAAATCGTTGGGAAGAAATTTGTACAAAAGCTCAGAGGAAAGTATCGAATAAATTATTCTAAGTTTATGTGACTTTTACGGCCATCGGTGTTGCAGTCAGCACGTTGAAATCGCCGAACAGTTCTCCAGAACCGTGGACTGCAACGATAGCGATTTTACAGCCGAGTCCAGTCAAGGATCATGACATCATTATGTAAATAAGTGAAAAGAATTAGCGTACACACAGACGCGGTGGCTACGCGTCGAAGCTAGGAAACGTTAAGCTACTGTGGAAAGGTCAAATTGCGAGCCCGGGGGATTGTTTAAAATCAAAGGAAACCGTGAATTACGGGCCGTATCTTTTCTGCGGATCTCCGTTGGCGGAACGGTTGGGGGTGGGTGTGGTATTGGTCAAGTAAGGTTAGTGGGTCAGTTTCGGTGACGACATTCCGGTTCGTCGTGGAACACGCGAGACCCATGCCGAGATAATCCTCGAGATTGACCATAGTCGTCCTTGATGTATTCAAATGACCGGAGATGTATTGCGAGCCGCAGCAATTGCCGAGATTCGACGGGTTCTACGACGAAGAAAAGAAAGTTCGTATCTGCGATACCGTATCTGCGTAATTTCCGTGCGAGGACGCAAACAATTCGACCGGAAGCAGTTTCTTCTTCGGAAAGTTTCGTTTCTGCCCTTAGCTGATTGCTACCTCGAACGATCCTCGGGGATCTAACGGGGCGCCTCTTCGTGATCTAAATACGAAACGACAGTGTCTCGTGGCATCAACCTACTTCGCCTTCGCCGATTAAAAGATTAAACTTCGCAACATCTATGCCAGCCCATTAACACCTCGGAAGCAGCCACGGCGACTTTACTATGGCATTCATAACCGGGACGTCGCGTGTGCTGCGACATTCATGATTTCATGAATGTCAGAGGACTTTTCGAGATGCTTTACATGCTGATTTTATGTCGGATTGCCGTCGTCGTGTACTTTGTCGAATTTTTACGAGGATTTCAGCGGATTTTTCTTTTTTCTTTTTTTTACGATTTCTTCACAGATATTTTTAGATTGTTATGCTGGAGTAGCGGCGCCAGCATGGGAACAGGAAATTCGAAACGAGCAATTGTTTATGCGTTCTTGAATAAATTAATGACGGCCGAGGGGTTGCACGCGAGTTTGTTCATTATTGAGTCGGCGAGGAAAGTTCTTTTTAAATCGCCATGACCTTTCATTTCCTTGCGCATTGCAACATGACAATAAATAATTCATGTTCTCTTATCCGGTCTAAACACAAGCAGTTTGCGTATTACGCGAGCTTCGTGAGATCACTTTTTCCGTAATAAAGTCTTGCGAAAAAGGTTAGGGAATTGATTCGGCAACAAATACCAATTGTCTTCAATCAATAAATAGTTTTTCTTTTTAGTTATAATTAACACGTTGACTGCCATGTCACCCATACTTGGGTGACGGAATTAATTGTCCAGGTTTCAAAATAAATTTTTACGTTAATGTATTCATTGTACCGAATTTGATTAGGATCTGTAAAATTCAAGAAAATTGGAGGACTACTCAATATCATACATTTAATTTTTATTTCATTAAATAACTTACTTTTATTTTATGGAATTTTTGAGATTTCTAGTTTGACAGTCAAAGTGTTAATTCAGACATTGTATACAGGGCACTGGTGCAGTTTTCACTGTTGAAGCATTGTACCCATCTTTTGCGTAAAATAGAATTTCATGAAGTAAAAGCGGTGAATGTATGTTTGATTAGTTTACCAATAAATTCGTTTTTGACTGCTTTTAGTGTGCGGCGAAGCAGAATGCGTCCGCCTGGTGTTAGCAGCAGGAGCTCGTCCTTCGACTCCTGATCTGCGCGGAGGATCCCCGCTTCACTATGCAGCTCAGTGCTGTGGCGCAGCTGCCACTGCCGAGTTGGCCGTGCCGAAGAAAGTTGGTCTCAAAGTTCTCCAAACCCTGTTGGAGTTTGGAGCTGACGTGAATGCGAAAGATGAGGACGGGAGGCAGCCGATCCTGTGGGCTGCGAGCGCTGGTAGCGTCGAAGCTGTCTTAGCATTGGCTAGGTAAATTTTCATTTCATCGAATTGATTAGAAAGTTGTATGGATATTTCACCTTGGTGAAAATCTATCTTCGACGATACACAGACATTGAGTAACGCGAAGGCGTTAAGACCTCAGAAAGGTGGCAATAATTTTGCACAGTGCAGCCTGAGAATCGATGTGCTCTAAGAACACTGATTAAAATATAGAGCCGGTGGTTCAGCTGCCGCAGGAGCTGCCGACAAAGATGGGCTCACTGCTCTGCATTGTGCTGCCTCCAGAGGACACGCCAGGTGCGTGGAAACTCTGGTGAACTTATGCGGTGCTCATCCCGATCACGTCGACGACAATGGTTGTTCGGCGTTGCACTACGCGGCCACCCTTGGCCATGCTGACGCCACAGCTTTGATCCTGAAGTTGGGGGCTGATCCTAATCGACAGGATCGCAAGGGTAGAACGTGAGTAGATCGAACATAATTATTTTAATCTTAACCCTTATGTGGGCAACCGGGTACCCGGGTACCCTTTTCTATGTTTGCTCTAATAATTTGTTATGTTTTTATGAAGATATCGCAAAACCGCCCTGGATCCCCATTATTTAGAAGGTTCTCTGTCGATTTATGGTTACAGAATTAAAATTGATGCAAAACATATTAAATAATAAGGCTTCAATCTTATTTATACGGTTGTTGGGTAACCGGGTACCCGGGTACCCATACATAGGAAGTTGTAGTTGGATGCTTATGAAGGGAAGTTTTACAACACAATCCTACAACACACAAATTTTTTCAATTGGTATAATTTTATTATTAGTATAGTTACTATCATTAACCAATAATAGGACAATTTTTACAAACTGTCAGAGTATTTGCGTGTTCGTCGGAAAACTGGTTTTATACAGTTTTGACAACATTTTCGTGTCTTTCTACGTTTTCTATCAGGGTCAGCTTGGTATATATAACATGAGTCTACAACTCTTTTTCGTTCAGTTTTATCTCGTTGTTGTACAGTGCCTGAAGTTGAAGGAACGTCAGTCATTGTTGGTGACTTATGCAGCATGCTTTCTATTGCTAATTTACAAGAGAAATGTCTCATCACTTGAACATTGGTTGATCGACTTCTAATTATTGGAAGACAAAGTTCCTCTCTCACTTGGCGTAAAAATATTCGGCGATTATTGGATTTGTTAGGCAACATATCGTTATTAGAAACATATATGATGTATGAGGCAAGAGCAGCAATGACAATTATGTAAAAAAAAAAATGCTAATGGCCATCTGTTAGTACGTCTTTGTATACTGTATCGTCTCAAAATTTGATCCATCATGTCGACACCAGATTTTGTTTTCTTATAGAAGTGGACTATTTCTGGTTTCCTCTTTGGCCCAGAAACAACATTATCATTGTGCATTGTGGATAGTAATACAACAAACTTTTCTTTTTTTTTTTTTGGCACATACGAATATATTGTAACATTTTGTTTGTGACCAAATAAAGTTGAATACTGTTGTACTGTTGTGTAAGTCGAAGAGTCAAATACCGTACGTCCACATACGAATAGCATAAAAGTTTGATCTTAGCATTGAGTTATACTATTTTTTGAAGCAGTTGCTTCACTTAAACTGTTTAAAACAATACTTAGTATACCATAGACAAGAAAACTAAAAGTTATGGGAAAGCATGAAAGTAAAATTGTCACTTTATTTTTTATATATCGGCACCGAACGCTCGGGGTACCCGGGTACCCGCGTTGCCCAACAACCGTGAAAAGTTTGGTTGCCCACATAAGGGTTAACCAAGGCTCGCAGTCGTAAAGTCAATTGTACCGCATTGGAGTTTTCGACGTCGTTTTTCGTTTTTGTTTTCAACGTCTGATTCTTCGATTAATTTCCAATTGACCCCGCTAAGATAAAAAGTAGATAAAATTGAAGTACAGCGAGCGATCGTAGTCTAACTATGAAAAACAATGAATTCCAGACCGGCGCTTTGCGCGGCAGCCAAGGGCCAACTCGAGACCCTGAAGATCCTAGCGCAACATGGCGGCTCCCTGTATGCGAGGACAGTGAGAGGAACAGGCGTAGCTCACGAAGCGGTGGCTTCCGGTAGAATCGAGCTGATAAAATGGCTGGCGAAAAAACGGCCCGGTACTTTGGACGTGGCCACGCACGATGGAAAAACTCCGTTGCACGTGGCGGCTCTTCACGGGCACCTAGATTGCTGCAAAGTCCTTCTGGACAACGGTGCAAGGATCAACGCGGTCCTTCGAACCAGCAAAGGGAACTTGATGACTGCCTTGGATGCTGCGCTTTACAGAGGACACAGGGACTGTGCTAAGCTGATTCAGATGCACGGGGGAACCACTGCGCATCAGCTGAAGATGCAGAAGACTGTGCCGAATAAAGGTCAGGTTAGGTACATGCACTTGTGACCTTAGGCTCTTTTCGATCGCAAGAGTTTTCACTGTTTCCTTCCACGTTCTAGCGTGTTCTCGTTCATTCTTCCAACGAAATCGCTAACGCAGTTTTTTACGAGATGCTTAATCCAAGAAGCAAATTATATGTTTAACACGTTGACCGCCATGTCACCCATACGTGGGTGACGGAAATATTTGCTCAGGTTTTAAAATGAATTTTTACGTTAATATATTCATTGTACCAAATTTAATTAGGATCTGTAAAATGCAGTTGGAGGACTACTCAATATCATACATATAATATTTTTCAATTTTTATTTCGTTAAATAACCTTGCTTTGATTTTATGGAATTTTTGAGATTTCTAGTTTGGCAGTCAAAGTGTTAAATCAGATGTTCGCGTACCGTTTAGTTTCTGCATCGTAAACAATTTTCTGGGTGCCCAGACTCTAAACTTGCATTTTCTACAGTGTTCGCGGCAAGGTTGCAAATGAGACACGTGGACAGCAGCACCGATTCCGAGAGCAGTCCTCGTAGACGAGGTCGTAGCCACAAACTTCCGGATCTTTATTACGAGGAGCGATGGATCGAGAAGAGAACGCGTCGGAGAGGGAATTTGCGGAAGCTGGTTCGCCAGGATAGTCGCAGCTTCAGCGAGGAGGAAGTTAGGCTTTCGAAAACCTCGTCGAAAAGAGATCAGAGGAGAGCTCGCAGCGAGTCCGCACGGTAACAGCATCCTTTCGCGTACACCCCTCTGAAGAATCTGCGTTACAGGATCGAAACGATCTCGTGTTGATCTCGTTTCTAATTATCCTTTCAGCTACGACGAAGACGACACGGATCAAAAGACAAGAAGAAGACGTAGTAAAAAGCGGTCCGCGAAATCGAGACGCGACTCCACCGAGTCGTCCATAGACTCGGAGAGCTGCGAACCGGTCGGCGATCGGGCTAGAAAAAAGTCTGAAAAGCGAAAGGAGGACAGCAAAACGGAGAGAAGCAATGGGGACAGAGAGGAGTCGAGAAAAGAGGAGGACGAGGAGGAGGAGACGGTGAGCGACGACAGTCTGGAGGTGGTGGTCGTGAAACGATCTCTGGAAAAGAAATGCGAGAAAGTTGTGTCCGGGAGGAGATCGAAAACGCCCAGGGAAAGCTCGAAGGAGACCAAGTTCACGAAAACTCATAAGAGCACCAGAAGAAAATTGAACTCGAGCAGGTCGAAGACGTCGAACAATGGCGACAGCACGACCGATCGGATGCAATCCTCCGATAAAGGCTTGAAAGAGTCCGAGTCTCGGGAAGCGGCCACGCCGAGGACTTCCGTCGACGAGGACAGGGAGGGCCAGGAGAAAATTATCGAAAGTCGATACCGCAGGGACGTGACCGATAGCACGAGTCAGGAGACCGTCGAACGCGTCGTGGTCACTGCCATGGTGCACAAGGATCAGCCTCCGGACACGCCCAAGTCTGTATTAGAAACTTCCAAGGAGGTTACTTTCGATGACAGATTGAGAACGGAGATAATAGAGACGGAGGAAGTGTCTAGGGGGGCTGGATCTATGGCTAGCAAGGTGGACGACATCGTGGACCACAGCAGCGAGTCTGGTAGCAGTCTCGTGACCAAGGCGGCCAGTTTGAAGAAAGACGTGGAGGAGATGAGACAACAGATCACGCAGGAGAAAACGCAGCGAGAGAGCGAGAGGAGGAAAAGCAGGGACGGGGACGAACCGAAGGACGATGGTGCTAAAAAGGACGATGGCGGTCAGGATAAGGCATCGACCGATGGAAAAGAAGAAAGTAAAGATCAGGACGGAGATCGGATAGGTAAGACTCCAAATTAAGTAACAGCGTTTCAATATATTAGCCTGGCAAGAAAGTAATTACTAGACATCGGATGTTTATGCAATTTCCAATTTTTATAGGAACATTTTAAGAAAGTGGAATGAAATAAAATCCTATTTTTAATGGGGACAGCCTTTGTAGATCCAAAGCAAATAAAAATCGTGTTAAATTCTCTCGAATTTTATATTGTAGCATTTTTTGAACATTTCGAGAAGCCATAAATGCATAAAGATCCGCTGTCTAGTAATTATGGTATTTTTAGGTGAAATAAAATCTAATTTTTTTTATCAAAGCAATGAACTTTAATCAATAAAATATTTTTAAAATTGACACAGAACTAACAATTTTAATCAAAATTACGTGTAATTCGCTTCAAAAGTAACCTGAAAGATGCAGTTATGAAATGTCAGAAAGAAAACAAACGCAACGTTAGAAGAAGTCAATCAAACAAAACATAACACCCCAGGTATTAGTGAAAACCGAAGTTACTTTCTTGCCGACCTAATACAAGTAACATTTTTTAGGTGTAGTCTTTCTCTGTTCGATCGACCACGATAGATTTTAAGGGACTTCACTGCAAACTTTCTGTAGAGTCCTCTTTCTAGGCAGGTTAGACGCACACGCGACAACCGAGACGGAAAGTCCTTCGCTGGACTCCCAGAAAGACTATCGGCGCCTGGAGACCGAGCACGAAGAGGACAAATCCGAGGGAACGACGCTTAAATCCGTGGATGAGAAGACGGACGCGTCCGGCAGGACATCGAAGGACGAACACGAAGAATCCGAACAGACGAGCAGGTCCGAAAGTCTGACGAGAGACTCGCAAAAAGGAGACTCTACGCCGAGAACAGCCGTGGAGGACGTTCCACCGACGGACGACGAAGAGAAGAAAACGACGGTCGACGAGGCCGGAAGTAAATCGAAAGCTAGAAGAGACAGCGTGAAGAGGAGGCCGTCCGTTGACGAAAGAAAATCGAAATCCTCTTCGAGACGGTCGAGCGAAAGCGGGAGTCCGCAGAAGAGCAGTCGCAAAAGGAGAGAGTACAAGAAGCGGGAGTCGAAGAAGAGCGTGTCCAAGTCGTTGTCGGATAAGGATAGTCGAGAGGCTGCAGAGGAGGCTTCGCAGTTGCCAAAAATCGAGACGAGGACCGCCGAGAGTCCAACGAAAGAGACCGACGTCCTCTTGACGACGGATTCGAGGAAAGAGTCGCCGGACGACAAGGAGCAAGCGGATTCGGCAAGAGGGAAGTCTGTGGATTTTTCTTCGGCATCGAGGGACTCGGCGTTGATGGAAGAGGCTGACGATCGATCGTTGAGCATCGACACGCCCGT
This sequence comes from Seladonia tumulorum, assembly GCA_913789895.3. Lineage (NCBI taxonomy): Eukaryota > Metazoa > Arthropoda > Insecta > Hymenoptera > Halictidae > Seladonia > Seladonia tumulorum. Next base: position 4,746,762 of record OU565275.1, read on the forward strand.
TGCTACCAAAAGAAAGCTGTCCGGCGAAGAGGAAGCAGTCGAGGTGTCGTCGCCGACGAAATCGAGTTTGGAGGATCAGGCGAAGGAGGCTGAGGAGGCCAAGAAGAGCAAGAAGCTGTCTATCGAGGATGCGTTGGATGCAGGTGAGCGGCTGAGAATTATTTGTCCAACGTTTATCGATGCAGCAGGTCGGTAGAATTTATTTGTTCTTAAGAAACTTTCGGTTTGCTCAGAAAAAGAAAGCTTTCGATACATCGACGAGAGTTCCTCGAGTTCCCCGAAGTCGGCTCAGATGAGACGATCGAGACCTGGCACTGGAAAAGCGAGAACCACCGGAAGATCGTCATCGAGGTCGAAGAAATGTTTGTTTGAAAGCTCGGAGGAACGGTCACCCGATAGAAGCGCCATAGTTGCAGTGATCGAAAGTCCCGAATGGGACGACGAGGACGAAGAAATCGCGAAGGAGCTCAGAGACGTGATCGGCGAGGATGATGAGCACGAGACAGAGCTTGAAGAGGACAACGAGATAGGGGTAGTCAGGGTTCTGCCTAGCACGAGCGAGGAAGAGACGTCTCGGGTGGGTGACGGCAGGACCGAGGATGCTGACACTTTGCCTCAAGTGAGAAATAATTATTCTATTATTACTGAAAGGCTTTTATGAAATTAACCCTTTGGTATATGGGTCCAAAGAAACTCAAACGTCCTTGTGTATTACAGTCCTTGTTAACTTTGATCTTTTATACATAGATTGTTGCTTTATCGTACAGAACTACTGCAAGTCAAAAAAAGAGTTTGTCAGAAGTTTCAAGAAAGTTTACAGAAAATTGAAAGGAAGGGTTGATTTCGTTGAATTTTAATAGAACGGTGAAATGGATTTGTAGAATATTCTAGGCTCCGTTGAGTGTAAATTAATAAATTATTTTTGTCGTGACCAGGTGCAGTCCAGCACCCGCACACGCGTGACAAGAATACGAAGTCCCGAAGAAAGTAGAACGAGTCGATTACAAGGGAAACAGCGTCGCGACAGCGGTGGTAGAGACAGCGGAATCGAACCTAGTCCAAGAGTATCGAGGATACCAAGAAGAAGAATCATGAAGTGTTGTCCTGTCAGTGACAAGCAACATGCTCTGAACATGGAGACCATCACGAGGGACGTGCAGATCAGTCTGCGGCGATATCATCTGGAAAGAAAGATTTTTTTCCAATTGATGGAGCTGAAGAGGCTGCAGATACGACATGGTAGAGCGAATGAGCATGTTCTGGTTAAGAGACAGGTAATCGTTCTTGTGGTAAAATTCAAATAGATCGATTATAACTAATGGTTTATCGTTAGAATTGCGGAAGAAAATGTTTTTACTACTCTACGTTTGATACGTACAATCAACTTTATTGTTTTGTCAGGTCGATGCCTTCCACAAAGCAGGAATGGCTGGACCAACCCTCGGTGTGGCAAAATACGACCAACCCCTAACCTTCAGGTTAGTTCGTATGAGATTATTCATAGTTTATAAAATTGTTGACTCACAAGTATTCATTGTGACCTGCAATTTGAAGCAGACACTGTGGACACTCTGCAGATTCGGCCAATATTTTTCATATTAATGAAAAGTGATGATGAATATTTTTCAACAGACATTTTGAAAGTTTTCTGTACGACCAGCTGAGGAAACTTCAAAGAAGACCAGCCACCCCGGACTTCTGCACAGAAGCGAAACAGTGTACCCAGAAAACGCATCGCTGTCATCACGCAACAAGCGCTTACACTTCTTTCCCCGTGTACACGTACCGTATGTTGTTGCAGTATATTTAGCAACAAATGAATTTCAGAATTCCACGTCCAGTACCCTGAAATTCTGAATCTTTGGAAAATATGTAGAACGTGGTAGCTTGAATGTGCCACAAAGGAAGTGGAGTTCTGAAAAGGGGAATTCAGTAAAGATGATCTTCGAAAGGAGTCAGTTACCCTATTGTGATTGTAGATTATAATTGCAGTAGGTGGAGGCGCCCAAGAACCAGCAGATCTTCTTCCGAAGATAGAGAGCCGTGGAAAGGGCCAAATGACGGTAATTTTTTAATCACATTTCCAAGTGTGAAATGATAATTCATACTTGAGTTGTTAGCGTTCGGAAAATTAGTTGTAAAACTTCCCGAATATTTTAGAAAAGGAGTATCTTGTCTTGAATACCAATTTACATAGAATTCGTGCACTTGTTAAGGGACAGAGATTAATTGTTGCTGTTCCTCGCAGGTGGAAGTAACGCACGGAGAGGAGAAGCAAATAATAGCTCTTCCAGCTGAAAGACTGGACCGCACAAAGAAATACTATGTTACGTTCACTGTCAAAGGGGAAGCGCATGAATCGGAAAAGCCTAAACCGTCGGCCGGTATCCAGAGAAATGCCAAAAGCGTCTGAGAAGTCTTCGACACCCGTGTCTTCTCGTTTCTCAACAGATTCGCTTAACACGTTGACTGCCATAGTGGTTCCGTTGGCTCCCTGACGTCATTAATACCTAAATTGCGGATATTCGTGCTAGCATTAATTTTTACGATATAATTTACAGAGCCTGCAATCAAATAGAAATTAATCCGCCCTATTAAGTACCACCAAGGTCATCATATTAAATTTTGTTAAACAACATATTTTAGACAATCCACATTGCCATGAATGCACAAAATCCGCAATTTGTTCACTGACGTCCTCTAATTCTTGAAAACGGTTATCACAAACAATTGCCATCCAGTTAAACGTAACAATTGTTCGATTTTACACTGAATAACTTTTGTTTTCGTTGATAAGTCTACAACTTTACAAATGCTAAACGTTACCGTGAGTTGAATGATAAAACTTGCAATTATTCACTAGGCAGACAACTTGTTAAAAATCGTACAAAACCCGTTTCTATACTTTTCTACATGATTTTCTATTTTATTTTCGCGCGTACATAATACGGACGCAGTTTCAACGCCACTATAATTATACAATGTACCGAAATTGGCAATACGAGCCTTTTTATCGAGTTCATAAATCGAGTATGTAATTGTATATTATTTATTGCCGAAGCAATACGTTCATGAAACCAAAAACAAAACAAAAAATAGGAAAACTGCCAGAAAAAAGTTCATGTGTAAAAAATTAAGCGTCGAATCGACTGTTCTATAGAGGTTTCGTTGAAAATGTAAAAAACTGTTAAATAGCATGAAACGATTGTGTTCCGATTGATTAGTGTAAATAATTTTATGCATGAAACTTGCGTAACCGCAAAAATTTAACGATAGTATTCGATGAAATTAAAGTTGTTCGATATTTCTTACAGAGAGTACATTATTATAGTTGCTAACACTTTCGCGACCGCTGTCTTAACTCACTGTCACTTTTGCAAATACAAACAAGCTCATCAACGATGGATGATTACACTTCAGCAGCATCATTATTATTCTGAGAGTAGGTTAATAAATAACCCACTATTTTTACTTATTAGTAAAGTATTTGAAATTTGAAACATTTCCCGCTTCTTCTATGCTAAAATGGCCGACAGTGTTGAAGAAAAACGTGAAACGCTTCTCAATGAAATAAAACGATTGTAGATGGTTGATAACCTGATTTGTTAAAATCGTTTTAAGGATAATACGGACATTTAATTGCCATCGGTCGCAACAGTGTTAAGAATCGTTTCAAATTGTTATACCCATCGAAGTTTATGAGAGATTTACAATTTCATTGTACCTTGTAAAATATGAGACATTCCGTTCTTGCAAAAAGCAGGGACCATGCAGTAATTAACGCACATATGATCTGTATATTTGTGTAAAGGGAACCGTTACAACCGACATGTAATTCTGTGTAAAATAAACCATTATCACTGCTATAGTATGCGTTTCTGTTCTTTCACAGCGAATTTCTCGAAAAGCTTATCCAAAATGACTTTGACAAGTAAAAAAATTCACATTGATTGTTGCATATCCCATAACGTACGTGCACTGCAATGTAGCCGTGTTTACAACAATCTCAATTAACAGAACAGACTGCGAAAAAAAAAGACTGAAACGGTTCGATAAAGTATACTTTCACCACGAGCACGAGACCAATAAATGTTGATTCAATTTTAAAAATCTTGAATAAATATCCACAGATTAAATAACTGTTCGAAAATACGAATTCAGAAATTGTGTGTCCAAGTTATTATAAAAATGATTGTACTGTATCGAACATTGCTGGCGAGCAGGTTATAAAAATGGCCGAATGCGATTTAATTCTCGCCATATTCGTGGTCGCCCAGTTCCATCGATTTTAAAAACTCAAAATGCTTCGACGTCCACCGAACTGTTGCAAACGTATTGACGGGTATAGTTATTCCCGTCTGGCAGAGCATCCACTAGTACGATCGATCAGCTCCGTGACGTTGTTAAACAAATGGTTCGGAACGTCTAATCAAACGATTCACTGGCGAAACGTGGGTGTTGTTGGTAATGACTACCACAGGCTGGCCTGTCAATAATGCCGTTCAGTCAGACGCGATCAACGAAAGTTAGAGTGAAGTTCTCGACGATGAATCCTGCGAACACTGTTCGCGAAGCGAGATTTTTGTGAGAAACATTCGCATGGACAAATGGCTCCAAGATAGAAAGCTCTGGCTCTTAGGTAGCACCCTGCCTCTGCTACCAAGGTAAACAGTCGCTCTTTTACCATACTAAAACCCCGTAAAAAAGAACTGTCTCTCTTAAGATTAAACAACACACCTGACACTGAAAATAAAAAATATTATCGGCACGAACGAAATTCAGGATTCTCGTTTAAATGTCATCTGATCAATTCATGATGACACACCTCGACGTGCATCCAAATATTTACAGTGACATTTTTTGTGATTCATTTACATGATACGATTTGTTCACATCGTGTACAGAGTATTTTTAATTTATTATCTGGAGACTGTACGTCATTGTTATACAAATGACAAAATAGTTGCGATGCTGTGTAAAGTGAAATTCGAAAAACAAAACGTGTATCGCTATTTACATGTTCGTCAACAGCAATTATTTTTATTTTTTAAGTTATATTTTGTACGATGAAGTATAAAAAGAATATTGAGTTTGTGTGAAATGTTTCAAACGTTACATCGTTGAAACTAACCTCATCAGTAATATTAAAACACCCTGCAGAGTTTAGTTTTATTTTATAGAAAAGTATTAGTGTAATATTGTACAACGCAACTAAAAATTTTAGTAAAAGATGTGTACAAACACAGGTTAAACAATGCTTTATTCTTTTTATTTTTATTAAGCACGTCATTATGATAGAAAATTGAGGGAACTTGTTTGTATACATTAAAATTGTTGCGTTGTAATATTGTGCATGTACATTTACGTATTTTGTAAATACTTGATATCAACAGTAGATTTATTCAATTTTTTTTTTGCATCATCTTTAAAATGTTCTTTTCACTTCAATCGAATTATTAATTTATTTCATCATAGTTTCTTAATTCTTCCTGAAAGAATAAAATCATAACAGTCCGAAACGTAATGCAGTGACACTGAAACTAGAAATTGAAGCATAATTCTTTGCAGAATGCATGACTTTGACATTGAATCGAACAGATCGATTTTTACTACTCAGTCTCATCACGCAAACTGCAACGTATACATTGTACGTCATCAATTACTATATATCTGCCGAAATAAATACCAGCGGAAAGAAAGACTTTTCGCTATGCAATCCAGGAAAATATAAAGAGGACAATTCAAATTTCATTTATATTTAGATTTCTAATTCCTCCTTCAATTAGTTAAATAAACATTTCTATTACTACGATTACCGATCGGATAACAATCGCCATAATACATAGTTAACAATGGCAATGTATATATATGACAGGAATAAAGAAAACTATTTAAAAAAATGTGAAACCCAAGTAAGGATATTTAAATCGTAATCATACAGTGTTTCGTTCGTAATACTAAGTGAAGAACATGTTTTTTCCACGTTAATGTGCGTCACTTGACACGATCGATTTTTCTGATGTAGCAGTCAAGATACGGTGATCAAAGAATTAATTATTTAAATGTTGCTTCCACTTTTTATATCTAGCATCTAGTTTGTTCCGAGAATAGGTCCAACATAGCAGACATGTTTAATACATTACACTACACAATTTGTTTAAACATACAATCGAAGCTGAGAACATGCGCCAAAATATTTTCCCTGAACCACCATTTGACATGGACCATAAATGAATAGCTTTCATAGTTAACCAAACTGTTAACAAATATCTTTTGTTTATTCCAATTCGTATTTCGATCTAACAAGAATGATTAAATACAGCTTGCAAGCCTTGCTTGTTGCATCAACTTCTAAAATTTGAGACCAAAACACTTTGGGAAGTTCGTTAAACTCAACCGGAAGTTCTGCAAGTTCTGCCGCCCCCACCGTTGGTTAGCTATGACGCCAAAAATATTATAGCCCCGTTCACGGTCATCATTCAAACGTGGACAGTACAGTGGCGTACTATCGATTGTCAATAATCAAGAGGACATTTGCAAAGTAGTGTTTCAGCACGTTTAGTAACGTTCGGTATGTGCCATGACGCGGTTCTGGTGTTATCCAAAGTCAATGAACACCATCATTGGATTTTTGTACGTATACATTTTCGTGGACAACGTGCACTTTCACATTGTTCGCTTGTTAAACCGCGAAAACCTGACAATCACGATAACTATACACTCGACTTTAGACACTCGACTGGAAGGTATGAAAAAATATGTAAATTCCTCGAATATGAGTACAAGATCAATCAATTCCGACAGATTAATTTCTTAAATAGTTCTTCCGGGCCTAAAAAAAATTGTATTATACATTATTTTCTTGACATGCTCAAGATTTCCGTTTCTAGTTACTATAGAATTGTACTAGAAAATTCTGTGAAGCATGCACCGGAGTTCTGGTCAGAAAGAGAGGGTAGAAAACTAGGAAAAGGTCAGGATAATAAGCAACGTTCTTTGGGACCTAATTCCAAGGTACCTCGAGCGCTAAATCAATTCCATTACTTTTTACACGCGAATCCCCTAATGCCAATAACAGCAGTGGTATTCGCTTTATTATTTTTCAAGTAGTCTATGACATGATGTCCCCGATCAAAATGCCACCTTGTCTATCACGCAAGTGTGGCGAAGCGAAAGAAATATTTATCACAGCCTGATCGATTAACCCCCAGTCCAATTTCACAGCACGCTTTTTTCCCAAAATCAAATAATCTTCGCTTCGATTCGAGTTTTTATGAAATGCTACATGAAAATGCGGACTAACGTTATAACTGCAATACCGTAATCATAATTTGCAATCGATGGCATTCGAGTCGGTGAAATTAGCTGACAGTACGACGTAATCACAGGGGTCGATGACACGTTTCTAATCAACATCGTTAACCCCTAAATGGCCGCGATGCACTTCTCGTCGATTTAAAACTTTCGACTGACCGCGGTTTTTTTTTTAAATTTTCGACGTTGTTCGTCCATCGCACTAAATCCCGCACGAAAATCTCAAAAGCGTCGAGCATGGTGGATCACTTATGTTCGTATCACTTGGTTCGACATGGTCAACGACTTAAAATTCGCAAATTATGGCCAGCACGTGCCACTTTGGTAAGTTGATCAATGAACTGCCGCTGATTCGTGCGCGTTCATGTTTCTGAGAAGTATTCTCGACTAACGCGTACCATAAGGCGGCAATTTATTTATACTATTTACTGCTCCGTGAGGTTATACAGTCGTTTTCTTTTTTCCTCAGTTAAGTCGTTGTTTAATCTGCTTTGCACTCCTATGAGTTATGGATTCGACAATCTTGGCTAATAATATATTCCGTTTCAAGTAAAATGGAAATTACTGGCAAATAAATTTTGCACACTACGTTTACGAATTCATATTTTCAGAAACAAGCTTGAATTACTTGAAATCAAGTTTTCACGCTATATTTTTGTATTTCGACTTCAGGGAATAATTTGTATTATTTGAAATTATTTGTTTTCCGACGAAGGTAACAATTACGTACTCTTCCAACTAATCCTGCCTTACGAAACTTTTCACGAATTAAGATAATAGTTATAATTAATTTCCAAATTTATATTTTCCCCTTCTATGTTTACTGTAAACTCGAAGTAAAATCGAATACGGATGCTTGAGTTGCAGACAAGTCCTTCGTAAATCAGTTCAAGTAAGGAAAAATTAGCTCGGTGTTACCGTCAAAATGACATAATAAATTTTTCGGTAATCAGGAATATGTGTGTCGCTGCTTTTGCGAAAACGCAGCGAAAGCATGCGAGCGGACAAAAGAACTGTGTCGTGCGTTCTTACGAACCTAATACTGCGACATTTACGATGCATGGTTTGAGCGATCACCTAATAAAACGAACGTCATGAATAAATCCGAGGGAATCTTATTCGTAACTCTTTCAGAAACAATAGCGGACTCTAATGCGGGGTGGGTCACATCAAATTTTTATATTAGCCGGACGTTATTGCGATCCAAGAGCGCCTGCGCCAGGATCCGATTCAAATAACGCGAAAGCCACAGGGGAGCTTGACCCTTGGTCATCGTCGAGGGTGCAAACAGTTTGGTCTGCAGCCTTTAACGCGATAGCATGCTCTTTACGCAGCAGTTCACCTCTTTGCCATGCCTCGCCAAGTATAAAAAGTGGGTACAGGCCCAAGCTTCGTCTCGAACATTCTTCGAACGATTAATCAAAAATTGCAGAGATACTGCACTCTAAAATCGACTAACTTGGTGAACACGAAACTTTCGTTCTCGTGTGGCTGAACCTTCGCAATGTTTGCAAATTTGTTTCGTGAGAAAATATTTTCGTCGCTCGACAGTGTTCGTTCGTACATCTACCCAATTATTTTATGGTCCTGTGAAAATTACGTAAACTCTGTGATATAGTCTGTTAGGCAACGAGTCATCGTAGGGTAGTTCTTTTAAAAAGAGAATTGACGGTAAATGTGTCTATACCGGCGATGACTTATAACAATTTCATCTAAACTTTTATCGTTACTGTGGATCACGATCGCTTCCGTCTAACTTTATGAAAATAAAGTTTTTTATTATGGGCAGATTTACAGAAAATGTGTGAGCGGTTGTATTATGATACATTTTTTAATACTTTTTGATACCGAGTTTTAATAGGTCAACAATGATATCAATCTGCATTCTAATTATCAGTCACTTGAATTGTTATGTATTTATGTTAGGTCCGATAAGATAATTTGTTTCAGAACAATGGCTACCGAAATGTACAGGGTGTCCGGAAGAAATAATTCTACAATATAGTATTGTATAATCGGTTGTTGGTTCGTTATGTTTTCGCACACAAGCAACGGAATAAAACTTGGTCAACGTGCCTGGTCATTGCTCACTGTTTCTACTTAACCGTGTGCATAAATGCGCGTGCATTGAATACACTTCTGAAATAAATTTCTTTCTGACACGTTTGAGTGACCTTTCTATATAAAATTATCGCATTCTGACCAAACATTTCCATATCTAAAGTGGGATATCCCAGAGGATTGTGATAACACCGTGATAGTGATTATTGTAAATGTTTTCCGACAGTAAGCTTAAGATATGATTGATGTAATCGCTCGGTATTAGTAAAAAATAAGCTCTATAACGTTCGTTTTATTCTACATAAATCTGTACTCTTTTAACAACCACTAATCACCCCTCATAGCCGATCACGTCGGTGACACAACGATTGTGATACATGAATCGAGATTGTCAGTTGCACTCCATGCATGCGTGCATTCGTACGTCGCGATGCATAGAGATAGCATCCACGTTGGCCCCATAACTGTGTCAAATTTTTCATATTTATACGGAGCTCACCGATTACTAAAAAGCATTTTCTTCTTCAATTTTTAAGCAGCAGTTCCATTACCGCTGAATAAAAATTCGATTACTGATAAATATATAAGTCAATTACTAATCTACTGTTCTTTGCTGGTTGCTGGATTTATTTCTGAGCAAACTACGACCCCGCGTAAATTAAAAAAATGTAGTATTGTTATAATGCGATAGAAGAATTGCAAGATGTCAAGATATTAAACTTCTCTTTACCATTTCATCACCATTAATGATATTAAGATCAAAACCTATGTTAGCCAGAGTGTCAAAATTCATGTTATTTTACAAAATAGCTCGAGATTCCTGGGTTATTCGTGAGTTAGTATTTTTATGCTAAAACTCATGGGAAATTTCGCTTTTTTTTTTCAGGTCACGCGCGCCAAGCAAGGCGATGGAGCGATACGAACGGCTGGCGCGACTTGGGGAGGGTAGCTACGGCGTCGTCTTCCAGTGCAGAGATCGGCAAACTGGAAAATTAGTGGCTGTAAAAAAGTTCCAACAAACCGAGGATGATCCCCTCATACGGAAAATCGCCCTCCGAGAAATACGATTACTTAAGGTCAGCTCCAAAAGCTAATCCCTCGTCATTTCTACTCTCTGCATGTATAGTTCCACAACTGTAGCCTGCATTCCGCAGACAACTCAAAGAAAATATAACTTTCATCCATTTTGGCGTGATCGGATCCATGTATCTCATTCTTGAAGTCGCAAACAAATAATTTAATTGTTACACACTTTCCGCCGGATTTGCTTGCGGAGCAAAGCGTCTGCAATATTTAAAAAAATCGTCATCCGCGGAGCGTTAACCGGGTCCATTTAGACCCAGAGTTATAAACGTTCGATCGAAATTCGAGTTCTTCGGCAGTTAAAATTCTTAGCTGTTCACGTCAAGCTCAAGATGAGAATGAAAATTGAGTTCAAGGAACTGGATAGAAAAATACGTAACATTTCTATATATTGAATGGATCTAGTTATGGCTGTGATGTGGCCGCTCAAGGGCTAACACTTGAAATCTCCTCAACTACGTACCGTGGTGTTATCGTAAAATCTATGAAGGAAGTTCTCTGCCTCTAGTTCCTACATTGACCGGTGCTAGGCTCCCTGTGTCCACTCCGAGGGTGAACGACCCTTGTAAAATTGCAAGTACGAAACCCGTGGGCCGTCTTCGAATTAAGAAAATCGCGGAGACCGTTTTGTTTAAATCGATCGAGGACGATCGTTCGATTCGAGAATTGTTCGGTGAAAGAAGTAAAAGCCACAGGCGAGAACTCGTAATCTTACACGGCCGTGTAACCGCATAAATCGACGGGTTGGCTACAAGAAGTGGCCAACGGTCAATACCGCGGCGGTCAATATCTTAGCGTGTTCTCCTCTTGCCGACCTAGCCTTATCGAAATAATCGGAGGGCTCCCTCCGAAACATATGCGCATTCAAACGAGCCTCCACTCTGCTCTGACATTTCGCCTCAAGGATATTTTCCCTACGTGCACAAAATAAATCCGAGCCGCGACGCTAATGATTCCCCCCACCCCACCCGCTTTCGACTGTAAACTGTAACACGTGGCCGCAATAACAGCCCAACTTTCTTCGCGACTTTTTCCTCTGGGTCACGGAATTTTTAAGGCTTCCCCGAAGCCGCTTGTTCCTCGAAAAGTTTGACACTTCGCATGATTTTTGAGATAAGCACTCCGCTCGTAGCACAACAATTTGAACGCGCTTTTATCTCTGAAACTTGTTAATGAGATGCGTCGAAAGGATAATTGAAGTTCTTCTAAATAATCACGAAAAAATGATCTTTTCTCTTTGTAATTCCAACGAAGTTTACGATTTATTCTGACACTCCCCTTTTCTCAGCAGAAATCATGCGTGGAAGAACTTTAATATACTAGTTTGTTATTGAGAAGTTAATACTGCAATGGTACCTTAGGGTCTACCTTAATCTCTAAGTTTTGCAATCTGAGACTGTACAGGCTATTGAAAGCATCTTTTTTTATAACTCCCATTTTTTGCAGATTTTGTAAAAATTGCAAAATCTAAGAAATTAATCGGTACAATTTTCTGTAAAGACTTCTTTGTACTGGCAATTTTGATGTTAGTGTATTATTGAATAAAACCATTGAGAGTGGTCGCAACTAATTCAACTGTTCGGACATTTCTCAGGAAAGTGGATTGCTTAGATCCATCAGTCTCGTTATTTAGGATTGGATAGCAATCTGCGAGGTACATAAATGATTAGGCTATACCACCAATTAGGAAAAAAGTAGGACGAAACCACTATTAAGGTTGGTTAAGCAGAATGGAGTGCATCGCCATTTTATAATCTGGATCATTTCGTTTAAGCTGCTAGGCTCAGCTCAATTCTTTTCGCTATAAGAAATTTTTCTCTTGACTATTATTTTGATACTCGGAAGAAATGCTACATAAATAGAAAATAAAAAAAGTTTTCTTTGTTGTTTTTTCATAAAACTTCTCACAAAAAGTGCTATTACTTCGAACAACTATAAACACATGCAAAATTCTAGCTAACTTCGTTGGTTTTCTTGAAATTAATTCTGGAAGATAACTACTGCACTGAAGGATCAATACTCCATAAAAAATATGTAAAATACCTCCAGTGTACCTCTGTGTACTTTAAGATTACAAACTTCAAGTGTTTAGAACAAGCTAAAGAAACTTCCTACGCATAATTATTTTGTAATGCAGTAGCAAAAATCAATACACAGAAAGTTTTGCTAGGATCACGAGAAACTTCAGGGTAATATCCCAAGGTTGAAGCTAATGAGACCTTAATCAATTGCGGAACGGCGACAGGAATTTTTACTTGCGAATTGACAAATCGGTCGCAATAAAGTAATCCAATAATTTCTTTGCAACTGCCATTTCAAGGAAGATTTTTAAACTCCTTTTAGACGTAGTCTATTAAAAGGCTTCCAAAGGATCAATATGGTCCGTTAACGTCCTGGAAAATTGTCGATCCTGATCAATTTAGTATTTTGCTAATAGCGGAAACGTTTATTTCACAGAATCTGAAACACCCCAACCTAGTCAACCTGTTGGAGGTGTTCAGGAGGAAACGGAAGCTGCACCTAGTCTTCGAATACTGCGAGTACACGTTGCTGAACGAAATGGAGAGGTACCCTTGCGGTTGTCCAGAGATAACCACGAAGCAGCTCACCTGGCAAATTCTACAAGGTATCGCGTATTGCCATCGGCTGGGTTGCGTCCACAGGGACGTCAAACCGGAAAACATTTTAATCACGGCGGACGGTGTGGTGAAACTGTGCGACTTCGGTTTCGCGCGAATGCTCAGCCCCGGTGAAAATTATACAGAGTACGTCGCAACTAGATGGTACAGAGCACCCGAATTGCTGGTAATTTTATGGATAATTAAGAAAGAGTTTCGTTTTATCATTGTCCGCTTCGAACTGAATTCTTTCGTCCAGAAAAAAAAGGGCACGTTAATGTCTCGGTATATCAGAAGTTCGGATAATAGAGGTCCCACTATATCGCGAATTAAACGAGTAAACACAATCCGAACTGTGTCGTGTTTGGTCTCTTTTTAATCGGAAAAGTATGGCGAATCTGTTAACAAAAGTCTGATAAAAAATCGATCTCAAAAATCTTGCTAACGGCAAGAGATCAAGGATTAAGCATTTCGGTCCCGAGATTTTCGCATATATCGAGACATTACTGTGTTGTTTCATTGACGTGAATAGAGGACAGGTTTAAAACAGAATCAAATAATTAAAGGAAATTATTAGATTGCGTTACTGGGGCGACATGACTTAGATTGAAATTGCTACTGCTATTGAAAGAATTGATCAAGAAAAAGTCGTCGGGTAGATAACGAGTTAAATGTGAAAATTTATGCACTTTGTCAGGTGGGAGACACCCAATATGGTACGCCAGTAGATGTATGGGCAATCGGCTGTGTCTTCGCGGAATTAATTCGCGGAGAAGCACTGTGGCCAGGCAAATCGGACGTGGATCAACTATACCTAATTCGAAGAAGCATCGGCGATTTATTGCCGAGGCATGTGGCGATTTTCCAGCAAAATGAATTTTTCGCTGGCGTTACTTTGCCGACACCTCAGACACTTGCCCCCTTAGACGACGCGTTACCTAACAGAGGAAACATTATCTTACAGGTGTGCATTTGTTTCGTTTTCTTTTATGAATTACAACTTTTATGGATTTCATTTCATATTCCTTTCAGCTCGACTTTCTTAAAAAATGTTTGGACAAGGATCCGGATCAAAGGTGGACCTGCGAACAACTCACACAGCACACCTATTTCGAAAACTTTCATTTCAAAATGCCCGAAGCTGAAATGGAGGAGTTTGAGAAACTGAAAAAATACAGGGACCGCTCCAGAGTAAGTAGACTTTTGTTCATTTGCTAAACTAATGAGAACTAGACTGCGGATTTCGAAAATTTTGCAATCCACAGAACTGAATAAAATTTAATGCGATTTTTATATGAGCTTGATGGAACGTTTAAGTGAACGTATGTCGCAGTCTGTTAATTGAATATTTGTATTGCGTTTTAGAATAGTAATTGCAGTCAAATATTACCCCAACTTCCTAAGGCTGGCGCTTCGATACATAGTCAAAACGAAAATCGGCCGAAAAGCTCCTCTATGCATCACCGGAAGGATTTCGATCATCTGCCTACTATAAAGGGTATCAATTGAGGTCTTCTGTGATTATAAAGTACTTGTACAGGATGCCTGCAGAATTGACACCAGTCGTTTCGGCTTTAAGAACGACTGCAGTTCTGGTGGAAAAAAGAACAAATTACGTTATACGCGTGATTGTGAACGGTATCTTATAGGGACGCTGTTGAAAGTCTTTGTGTACCATCAATTTCTCTGTTTTATTTTGATTTCTATCGAGTTTTGCGTTTGATCGACGTAACACGGCTAAACCTCATTTCATGTTTAATTGCATAGAGCCAGAATTCGTTGTACATATGCTACTACACGAAATCTACCTTTATATACAGATAGTAAATATTGAAAACAGTTCCAAATACTTTTTAAAATCATGACGATATAAACATCTGCCTATAGCAAGTCTTTATGTTACTTATGATAAATTATTATTGTTGTAAAGTAGAATGCGATCCTAAGTTTGATTTGTTAGAACTTGTTTAGACTTTAAAGTTAGAGCCACGGTACATGAAGCATTTCCACAATCATTGCTAGGAAGAAATGTACGCTTCTTAGGTCTGTTTTGATCTATCAGACCGTAATCCAAGGTCGTTATTTTTGGGAACATCCTGTATACTCTATATACATATATTTATTTATTTATTTATACTTTATAAATATTCATTATTTAATAATAATTATTACTATCTTTTATTTGTATATGCACATTTGTCTTTGAAACACTTATGATTTTGTTGTAGTAACATGATTTCCATGTTATATACATATTTATTATTTTATGTACATTGTATGTACGTTTTAGAATAAATTTTTGTATAAAACCATTTGCGTTGTATTCAATCTACTTCTGAAGTGGTATATATAGATTGTTAGCTCCCATTGCACGAGGTAAATAAATATATTTTAATTAATACCAACATAATGAATATTTAAATATATTGTCGTTGGCCCATGATTACGTTGTTTCATCGTGGTCAAACTTAAAAGTATATACATAGCATTTAACTGTTTATATTTATGTACATGCACACATAATAATTTGCCACATAAGTTACTAATGCTAAAATGTCATCTTAGTGTCTCATTTTTCAACTGACTTCTGAAAACGTCGATAGAGTCGTTGAAAAGGATGTGGGTGTCGCTCTTCAGTGGGCACGTTGAATTGTTGTACATATTGCCAACCTATATGAAGTCCGACAAACCCAACAATAAATGTAGCTACGGATGCCATAAAACGCACATCTTCGTTGATTTTCATCTTACAAATGTGCTTAAAACGAGGATAGTCGTTACCTGTTTTATCAAACGACTTTCAAGCAACTTTTGTTAAAACGATTTTCTACGGCAAAAACATTACGGAAAATGAAATTTCTGGTATTTAACAACGCCTATTAACAAATTTATACAAACGATATTATTTAATGTTAGATACGTACTCTATTGTCAACGTAAAATTACTTTGATAGAGCCACAGCCACGTTTGTTTTGAAATCTCTTATAGGTTATGCACGCTGCTCGTCAACCATTTTCATTACGACTTTTATAGACAGGCAACTCTTGCGTAAAAAATTGAAGGTCGTATAGCACCACTAGCGATGAACTTGAAAAATGCCGAACTTTGCTCATGTTTCTGTATTTGTGAATTTAAATAAGATATTGTGGTTGTTTAGAGACAAATTTCATTTCTTAGTACAGCATAACATCTTATCAGTAAGCATTGATAAAAATTGGATATTTCCTCTCTGGTATAAGCCAGCATGAGCTGTGATTACAGACATAGTCGACGCCAGTGCTGATTTGTCTGATAGATTAAACTACTACTTGCAGAGCTGCTACTTGTTAAATTGATCGCAACAGATTGTTACCTCTGTTGCCACGAATCTTTCTTCGTGTTCGGATGGTGCGATCACTTCCCAAAAAATTCTTCACACTTCACCCAGAATCAATATTTATCGATCGTACGGTTGAAAAATTTATTTGAATCCACATACAGGGTGAGTCATTTAACTGTATCATTCGAATTTACTTGTCAACTGTTTCTTATATTAAAAAATGTTTCATACGAAAGCCGGGAGTACGATGTGATAATTAGTCTTTTGATATTTTGCTATTTTATCGATTATAATACCAATCTTGAGTTCTTGTATTATAAAATATTTGATTATACGATTCGTAAAGGTATACTGAACGCTGACCACAAAACTATTGAAGGATTATATGGAGTCACAAACTAATAATTACTGAAATGTTTTCTGACTGTTTTTAATGCAATTAGAGCTCAAAATGATGTCAATTGTATATTTCATATAAGCGCGCAGACGGTTAGTGAAAGGGAGTGACGTGTAACAAGTGTTTTTCAGTATCGCATGATTACAAGGATGCTATCCTTTATCTTCATTGTATATATATATATCCTCTCATAAGTGTCGTTAGTGACTTACGCTAAACTCTACTGTTTTATGTATCTTTCGCTACCCGTAAATACGATAAAGGCAGCGCTACCTTGACAACTATTAGTTTTTAACAGTGTATAACTTAACAATTTTTCTCTCGGCGTTCAGTATTTTTTCGTATATTATAAAGTTTGCCTTTCCGCAGCTCCTCGAAAGTTAGCAAAGTGCGGCGTCATAGTGGTCACAATTGCGCAAAAACTAATCCTAAAGTGATCTTCCAAAATGAATCTAAAAAATTCGACAACTCGTTTGATAAGCTTAATATTCATTTTTATCGGATTGATAAATGAGGATCGATTTTGCTTTGCAACGGTGGAAAGGTAGCGAGACGTTCAAAGACCGTTGAAACAATTGTATCGAAATAAATTTTATTAAATGATTCTGAGAATAAATTAGTATGGCCGCAGCAGCCGAAATCGTCCACTTAAGCCAATTGTTTAACCGTTTAGATCAATCGCCATGGGTCCTACTTGCGAGCAGTCGATAAAAGTCACGAAATGGGGTTCCGTAGACGGGCAAACTGTAGAGAAGTATACGTTGCAAAATAAAGCCGGTCAAGAGGTGGATATTATAACGTACGGTGCCACGATAACGTCTATCAGAACACCGGATAAACAGGGCAACATTGCAGATATTGTTCTAGGCTTCGATAACATTGAAGGTATTGTGGAGTTTTCTAAA
The DNA here is from genome assembly GCA_913789895.3 of Seladonia tumulorum. Taxonomy (NCBI): domain Eukaryota; kingdom Metazoa; phylum Arthropoda; class Insecta; order Hymenoptera; family Halictidae; genus Seladonia; species Seladonia tumulorum. The sequence goes on from OU565275.1 coordinate 4,764,460, forward strand.
GATTTTATCTGTGTTCTTTGTGATAACTAAACTGCCAATATTATGTATTCATGGCAAAAATAAATAGGTAAAGTACAAAACTGAAAAGACATTAAACGAACTTAAGGATATTTTTACGACTTTTTATAATTAGAAGAAAATATACGTTTTCATCTAATTTCTGTCTCTAACAATTGACTTGGTCAAATTCTATTTTTCATAAGGATCCCCAGTTTAGTGATGATCGATATCGTTACCAGACGATCGGATCTCACCAAATTTTTTATTTTTTTATCAGGATATTTGTCGAGCAGTAACCCGAATTTCGGCACGACTGTCGGACGCGTCGCGAACCGTATCGGGAAAGCGCAATTCACTTTAAACGGAAAAACGTATCATTTACCGAAGAACGCTGGCGAAAATACTCTTCACGGTGGCTTCAAGGGCTGGGGTAAGAAAGTATGGAACGCTACGATTCACAACAACACGCTCGTGTTGTCGCTTCTCAGCGAGGATGGAGACGAAGGTTTTCCCGGTGCTGCGATAGCTTCGGCTACTTTCTGGCTAACGGAGGACGGTGAATTGCATCTCGACATGAACGTTGTCACCACCAAACCTACCCCGATCAATTTGACGAATCACAGTTATTTCAACCTCGCTGGCCACGTGCGTAAATCGATCATGTTTACTTCTAGTTGAAATTATTCCCTCGTCCTCTAATACCGAGGCTATTTTAAATCAGTGCAAAAGTTTGTGCCCGATTACGTATTAAAATATAAGAAGGAATCAGGCACGAACTTTTGCATTGACCTAATAATATCTCCTTATTCGTATCTTTCAGAATACTAACGCACCCGCACTGTACGAACACATGATCGCGGTGAACGCGGATCGTTGGACCGTTACCGACAAGAGCAGCATCCCTACAGGTGAAATACGACCGGTGCAGGATTCCATAATGGACTTAAGAAATTCGACAAAGCTCGGAGACGTGATCAACAAAGTGCCTGGCGGTGGTTACGATTATAACTTTTGTTTGATCGAGAGCGATTCTGCAGACAAGTTGGTCGCAAAAGTTGTACACCCTGCTTCCGGAAGATTCTTGGAAGTTCATTCTAATCAGCCCGGCGTGCAATTATACACGGCTAATTTCCTACCCGCTCAAGGAAGCACTCCTATTCATGGGAAAGACGGGGCCAAATATTTTAAGCACGGAGCATTATGCTTGGAGACTCAGAACTACCCGGATGCTGTAAATCATGTAAGTTATTAGAATACAGTGTGATAAATCTGTTGCTTTGATTTTAAAATTTGTTGCAGGAAAACTTCCCCAACAGTATTCTGCAGCCGGGAGACGTCTACCGCCATACTGTTATGTACAAATTTGGCGTGTCTAAGTGAGCAAAGACTTCTAACGCTTTCCAAGAACTTCTAAATACTTTCCAAATGTAAATTTTTTGGTATAATATATGATCAACTGCAACGAATTTTGGAGTTACATTTTGAATGGATTCAATAATTCTTGCCCAAAATTCTATACAAAATTTAATTCAGTCTATGCGGATAAAGAAGGAGGAAGATTGATCTCTAACGGTCGATGTGCTTTCTTGTTAGACGTGGAATCTGTGTCCTCCAATTGCCTATCTTCGCGTTGTTGTTTTATCGGTGCGGTTGAAGGTGTATAACGATCGGATATCAGCCCTTCTATGTGATAGCCGATATAACCGATAAGACCAGCTATAGGAAGTTGTAGGTATCTGTTGAATCTACCGAAAACTCTCGCGATGATCGGCCACATCTTCTGAAATCAAAGCACAACGTACTTCACTTGTCTTCCCGGCAACGGAATACGATAAAAACATGGACTATAGGTTAGGATAGCTCCACGAATTGTACTCATGACATGGAACTAACCTGTTTCTCGATGAACTCGTAACTTATATAGAAAGTCTAACAGTATTTACCCGATAGCAGATTTATGTACGTTGTTACAAGTATTTTCTTTTACAATAATTGTGCGGACATTGGCGATACCAACAACGTTAATAAGATTGAAACCCTTCCAAGTAACCCAACGACACTCAATTCTAAAACGTAGATTAGGATGAAGTAAAATCAACAATGTATATAGGCATTATTTTACTAATATAATTTCAGTATTATTTTCGTAACAGTTGATTGTATTTTTAACGAAACAGAAACCCGACACTACGTGGGAATCCTAACAGTCGTAGGAAGTCGTAGTCACTGATCACATGGCTACAAATATTGACGTCGAAAGTAAAAGAGAAATGAGAGTGATCACACCTACAGAGTTATGTATTTTCCGTGTAGGAGTAGACCAATCACCATGTAGGGTTTCGTGTCTCACGATCTGAAATACCGACATCGTTAACAACAACTAGATGTCTTACGCCCTCTACACTGACGAACGATAAATGTTGCAACTAGATCCACGAGAAGCTTAGACCATTGGCACCGACGAGGTATAGGATAGACCTATCATCTTATGGGACTTCGTGTCTCACGTTCTGAAATACCGACTCTTCAAAAAATCAGAGGTTTTGGTATGCCCTCTACGATTTAGAGTGGTGAGTTTAGGAATTATATTGAATTACAGACATCGAAGGCGTAGTTGCCAAATCACATCGGAGAATATTCGTCGCATAGTTGCCAATTTACTGTTACTGACGTGTAATGCACAGCGCGTATTTCAGCTACTTTCCAAGTTACAGTCGCATTCTGGAAAACTAAACCAAACGAGCCATTACATGATTAATTCAACCTGAATATTTCATCTCTGTTTAAATACAATGCTTTTTGTTTCTATACTCATTTTAAAGCTGAATAAGTGCTTTTTCAATTTACATAAATAAATTTTTATTTATCGATAGTAAACATAATAATAATTGTTGTTGAAAATTGAAATACTTGAAATAAATAAATTGAAATAAATAAGAAGATGATGATGATGATGATGATGATGATGAGGATGATGATGATGATGATGAGGATGATGATGATGATGATGATGATGATGATGATGATGAGGATGAGGATGATGATGATGATGATGATGAGGATGATGATGATGATGATGAGGATGATGATGATGATGATGATGATGATGATGAGGATGAGGATGATGATGATGATGAGGATGATGATGATGATGATGATGATGATGATGATGATGATGATGATGATGATGATGATGAGGATGATGATGATGATGATGATGATGATGATGATGATGATGCGACGTGTCTATTATTTCAAGTATTTCAATTTTCAACAACAATTATTATTATGTTTACTATCAATAAATAAAAGCTTATTTATATAAATTGAAAAAGCATTTATTCAAATTTAAATGAGTATAGAAACAGAAAGCATTGTATTTAAACGGAGGAATTTTAATACATTGTATTTAATTCCACAAAATAATACAGTGATTATTAATAATCACATTTTTATTAATTGTCTGCAATTAGAATATCAGTACCTAATATGAAACACAGGATGTAATAAATAGTACCATTTTATGTATTTAATAAATTAATTAAAAAGTCATACGTAATACATGTAGGATTCAGAATGTAGACAGTCTCAAGGAAAGAAATGATATATTGATACACATTATATGTGTACATCGGTCTGTTCGTTCTCACTTGTTCCTCGCAATTATACTTTTCTGATAGGGACTGAAAATGTTCTGCAAATAGCTGTTTCAAACTGTTACATATATAACAGTTCTGACTGAAACAGTTATCGGGGATCTCATTTACATATTTTACCTAAACTGTTGTTAGGGTGTTGTGCACTCCGAGTGTACAGTAAAGGTAATGCAATCCATAGTACAAAGGACATTGGTTCTTCCAAGCCTGCCGGTGAATAGGGGTCGATCAGTCGGTGCACTTGCAATTAGCTACCTGAATCGCCGAACGCCGCATCCTTCGCCGGTCTTACCTGACCGCAATTTTTTAGGCTCCGCAAAATTAAAAAACGAAATTTCGAAGGGGAAGTATCGAAGTAACACTTTTTAACAATTATTGAAAAAACTATTATATATAACTATAACATTCAGAACGAATAACATTCAGTTATTATTCGCTATCCGACTCATTCTCAGTGTTTTCAATGTGATCCCCATTCACGTTCTTGGAAGAACAATCTCGATCTATCTTTACATTCATATTACTTTTCGAATAGGTATAAAACATATAGTAAAAGCAAATTGGGAATAAATAAAAATGATTGACATATAATTATTGCAAAATTGTATTATGCATGGAAATGATTATTATATAATTATTAATAACAATTTCCATCCTCATACGCATTCTATGGAAAAGGAATGTATTTCATATCGTGATATACACGAATATTGAATATTTTCATTAAATTCTGCACCGTGACTGCGTCCGTGTTGGCAGAGATTTCTAACTTTTGTCTGTGGCCTGTTACCTGCCCGTGGCCGACACGCTCCAGCATTGGCATCTTAGGGGTGTAGAGGGGAGTGGACGGTACTGGGGTTCTGTTAGCAAATGAGACGATTTTCGGCACTTGGCCTTTGTTGCGAGCACATCGAGTACCTCTCAAGCGACCAACGGATACGCTCAGCCCTTATGGGTGACGATTTTGGGCACCCAAACAACTTCGGCATCTTGCCTGTCTTGTCTGGGGCGACCCTAAATCTTCGGATAACTTTTGTCAGCTCGACGACACGGCCGACAACACCCGTTGGGTGCCGAACGTCGGAGACACAGAGACTGACAAACAGCCTACAATGTAAACAGATGGAGAATCGAGCATTATTGGCAATTTGAACTTTTATATTTTTAATCAAAATAATATTGTTAATACGAATAAGTTGTAGAACTTATCCGGATGAAAATGAGTCCAAACACGACATCGTTTGGACCGTCTTCAATAAGATAGTAATTTTTATCGTAACATTACGTATCAATGCAAATAATTTTTTATCTAAATAATGCACAGCTCTGTTGGGCCTATCATCAGCGACCCAAAAGAAGGCATCTACGGATGTTTTAAAAATTTCGGATAATCTGGTGGGAAAATGTTTTTAACAACAGTTAATCGATACTCAGTCATCTATAAATTCCAATAGAAAAAAATTACAAAATATTTTGTTTTAATAAAAAATTATGGTCATCTTAATTTTTTAAGTAAATATAGAACTAAGTATTTTTTATTACATATTGTTGTAGTTGATGTTAAGACGAATCTTTTATTTATTGTTAACATATATAGTAATAATTGGTGTTCAAATTTCAAATATAAATATAAAGCTTGGCTTACTTAGTAGTTTTTAGTAAGTTATTAAAACATTCGTTTTCTAATGTTCATGAAAATTTTCATAATAACCACATGCTATATAATGCACATATGATTTATATAACAACACTCTTATTTATTTCTTTTCTTATTGTTCAAAGCAATGAAGATAATTAATAATAGGAACAAAATTATGTCACCCTATAACATGAAATTTATAAAGTACATATTAATATTTGGCTGTTTACAACATTTCGAATTTTGCAGTTAAACATATTCTTTATTGTACGTACAGCTTCATTCATTTGTTATTTATACCCAACATAAAGTTTAGCTAATCATAATCGAAATTAGTATTTGAAATCGTTGAAGCGTTTTAGAAAACAATATTCTATTGTATTCGCGAGACTGTAGTGACTATATATATAGCTATATATATAGCTATTTTTAATTTCAATTTCTACCACTAAGGACGCTGTCAGCAAATTTTAGTTCCAGTTGGTAATACAGGATGTGACACGGAAATGGTAAGGGGGTTACGTGACCCCCGAAAACGTGGCCACGAAAATGCATTGGGTGATAGGTCTATCCTATACCTCGTCGGTGCCATTGGCACCAACTCTAGACATCTAGAGCCCCGTGGATGTGAGACAAAAAAATACATTGGGTGAGTGGTCTAATCGTGTACCTTGTCTGTGGTTTTGCATAGCTGCACTCTTGCGCACTGCGTACGGAACAATGAGCGTAATCCAGCGTAATCCCTCGAGCCGAAGACTTCGATGCTTCGAGCGCAGTGGATGAGACTATCTGTGAGACAACGAGAATCTTGAGCTACCTTGAGTTAGCTTAGGATATGGGCTCTATCATAATACACCTCTTCTCCATCGCTGGATTCCCTCCTCCTCTTCTTATCCATTTAGACTTTAATATTCATAACTAAACCGCGGATTTTTATGCAAAAAAAGTTTCTGCATTCATGGAAAGATATTGAAGCTTCTTATACATTTATTTCCTCTTTTTCATCATCTTAATAGATTAAAAATAATAGAACAATATTTTCCAATTCTTGGAATATTGTGCATAAAACCCGCATTTTATTCATAACAATTCCCTTCGCCTAGAATGTTGTTAAGCTTTTCTCACATACCATGTGCAAAATGATTTATTTTCTAATTATACGTACAATAATCTGTGGTATAACTTCTTTCATATACATGTGTGTGTATATACAATATCTTACTCTCGACCTTAAGAACGCAGGCGCAAAATACATAAAAATAACTAAGGCTCTCCCGTATTTGTTTGTATATAGTTACTTGTCTGACAGTAACGCTTATTACACACAGCATGAACAACCATGCCAACACTCTCGTTTACGTTTCTTTCCCCATTTACTCGATGATCGGTGATCGTTTCTCTAGTCATCGTCCGATCTATTCAAGCTCTCCTCTTTCCTTTCGTAAAGATCGACGAGTCGAGCGCGTGCAAGCGAACGGAAATCATATTTGCGCGAGATCGCGAGGCTACGCGGGAAAACGAATGACTCTACGAGGAACTCGATGGTTTTGTCCACCGTTTCTAAAATGTTCAAATACGCATAGAAATTCCTACGCTGCGATTAACAGGCACGGGCGTGGTTCTGTCGCGAGAGGAACTATAGTCTTCCTTTTGTTTAGCTGTCGATTGCTTTCGCGGGTTTCAATAACGCCCGACTGGTCGATCGGCAGTCAACAAAAGAATGTTGCGAATGGCGAATTGCAGGTGAAGAGCAACGCAATGTGCAGCTTTCGCATAAGCTCTGGGGGATGTTCGAGACCCCCTTAGAATACTAGAAATTGATATGAGACAGAGGAATTCTTCCTCTTTCTACGCGTAAAACTTTTCGACAAATCCCCGATTACAATATCACCTAATGGCTTTTAGCGCTTTTTCGAGGCCCGTAGCGTTAAACGAATATAACTCGAGGCATAATACAAATATAATACAGAATAGTTTCAGTAACAACGAAAAAGGAGCAAGAACACACGCCTCACAGAAATAATGAGTAAAGTGTGCGCTCGACTCTCCAGTTACAATCGTCTGGAGTTCTTTTTCTATTCTTTTTTTTTCTTTTTGTTTCGCAATATCGTTCGTCTCTCGTTAGCAGGCATTCTTGGTGTTTGTTTTCTTAGAAAATTCGTTACAAAATCAATGGACGTGAAGACCGCTATGAAAAGTAAGAATACTTCGCGAATGTGTGTACGATAAAACGGTGTCCTCGGTAATCCTCTCTACGTATAAAACAATGGTTTATTCTCTTATTCGTATGATTAGACGTAAAATGTTTGTCGATGAGAATTCCTCGATGTGTACGAAATACATGAGAGCGTTCCGCTATACCGAGAAAAGCGACTGGCTTGTGGAACATGAAAATGCACATGAACATCTTTCATGAGTAATGGTAAACATGAAACCGTGAATGCTCGAAATTTTGATCGATTGAAATTCTCTTCCACGCGCAAGTTGCTCTCGGGTATAGCAACAACGCTTCAAGAACGGAAGGACACGTTCTTCCGTTCGAACGTAATGTGAATTCGTTAACTCATATCTCGTTTACGTATCAGAAAAACAATTCACGCACGTCCCGGTACATTCTCTTGCACGATTGATGCGCTATCACAGAGAAAATAGTTGCACTACATATGAAGGATTTCCGCGCTACGTATCATATCCCATCGATTCTTCGATTTTCATTCATCCGCGAGCGGTACGCGAAGCGGTTTTTTCCGATTTTTCGAAATGAAATACAAGTTTTTCCTATATTCTCGTTGGAAGAGTTTGGCAAACGGAACCGCGTTCGATCTCTCGTGCCGCAAAACGAATTCGCTCGGCAACGCACGATTCGTTTCCGCGGTAAGCAATGAAAAAAGTTGCGTCGGAAGATATACTAAGTACAAAGTAACAGTTTGCTTACAAAAAAATTGTTTAAAATCGACACGGGAGGCTTCTCGTTTCTTTTTTTGTTTTGTTTCTTTCATTCAGACGAATATTCTTCTAGAAAAATTTGTTCAGTAATAGACTTTCATTGAATACTATCTTTTTGCCACACGCTAACGCCGCCGTAAAGAATGACATTACTTTACACGTATTTATGTAATTTGCCTATACAGCATAATAAAGAGTATCATTATATTTATATAATATTTATATATATATAATAATCTTAATATAAATGTAAATTTAACAAAAACATTCGATTGATAAATTCCTTAGTTTAAGGACCCGAAAATCACAGGCAATGTAGTCTTTACATCGGTACGATATACCGATAGGAATTTCAGGATCGGCATTTTGCCCCTCGTATTTACTTGCGATGCTACCTATATCAGATATTATCGTTTCTGTTAATTAAACTATCTTCTTTGTCGACTGGTGGTGGGCCAGTGGTTAGGGTCGTGCTTGGGCCAGCCGTTAAATAACCAGCAGACACCGGCGTTCCTGCTGTGCATTAAAATGTTACTTTGATGTGTACCAGAATGCACTGTAGTAAATACACTGCGAATCTTTACGCAAATCTCCATGTTCATACAATATTTAATTTAGATTAAAATTGATTTCATCATTTAAATAATTCCTTATGGCTAAACATATCGCAGAACACAATTTTTGTTAATCTCTAGAAAACCAGCATTTTTCCACCGAAATTTAAAACATTTCACTCGTAAAATTTATGCATATATACAATCGACATATTTTACAATGTTTCCAATTTTGTTCTTGGCCTTGAATAGCAGTTGTATACCTAGTTTGGCAACTATAGTGGTTTTATAAAATTTTAATAATGCTGTAAGTGCATAAAGATCCGTAGTTCAATACATAAATTTAGTATTATAGGCATTCCTAATTAAGGGACCGTTTTTGCAATCTAATTACAGTAAGATTATTATTTAAACGGAAATTACAGTGTCGATTCCTAAGGTTAACGTTGTATAAGTTAACATAAAATGTTCGTATATCTTACCAGTAAGGTAGCCAGCATTATTAGCGTTAGAAATGAACAAATCGTGTCGCTGATCTTTGTATTCTGCCCAGACACTCGACTTTTCCAGTATAGCATTGACTTTTTCACCTAGCAACAAACTTCTAGTCATAGCTTTCAAAGCCTTAACTATTTGAGCTTTGGTTGTTGCAGGATTTTCAATGGCGTCCAATCGACCCTCTAATATGTTCAATAAGTAGGGCACCATTTCAGCATCCAAAGCCTAAAGAATCAAATTCAAATATAAATGGAACGTAACAAAAACTCAATTGTAATCTGTAAAGTGAGATACTTTCGTGTTCTCAAGTTTTAACTCACTTGTTTTATAAGTCTATCTTCATTAGTGGAGAATAGCCTATTCAACGTCTCGCACGCTATCGCTATCATATCCCGTCTAGATTGCATCGCATGTTTCAGTGGGCTTATGCACTCGGTTTGACAAATGGATGATATACAAATCTGAAAGATAAGGTCAGACTTGTTTTAATAGAAATATTCATGAATATTGAATATACCCAAGAAATATATTGAACTCACTTCACTGGTTGCTAATTGATGAAGTATTAATATTGCAGTTTTATACACGGATGGTTGATTATTTTGCATTGCCATTTGTCGACAAAGTCTAGGTATGTGTCCTAATGACGGAACTTGGTCGGCTAAAGTCGGTTGTGCTTGAAGTAAACATACTAGTGCTTGGGTCGTTAATTCCAACATGTCCGACTAATTAATAGAATAATTACAAAGACATTAACAATTATATAAAACTGGCTACATTTTTTAACTTAACAATCTCATTAAATAATCAAGATTTTACACATACATCAGTTTTCTCTTTGGACATGAGTGTCAAAGTTGTGTCCATAAGTTCACTTAAAAATTCCTTCGGCTTTCTGAGAGCCCATGCAGGACTGGCTACGAATAATCTAAGATATACACCTCCTACGACGGGCTCGTTTGTTGCGAAATCGGCATTAGATTGAGTCTCAGGTAACTTTAATATTGCTTTAGGATTTCGCCTCTGTAATGCGTAAAATCTGGAAGAATTTACGTATCGTATTATGAAATAGTTGTAATTTTACTTAAAGTTGGTGCGTTTAATGTTTACATACTCCTCTTTCAATTCAGCGACAATCCTCGAAATTTTTGCTTTGGCATGGTCGTCCCAAATTAATTCAGGATTTTCGTGCTTGGTTTCGAACATGTGCACACATTGTTTAGGAGCGTCCCGAATTGCTTCGCTGAATAATCTAGGTAAAAATTTCGACAAGTCCAACTTAACTTTTGGTCCGGCCAACTTGTCGGACGACATTTTGCCGAGCAATTCGGCGGCTGTTTCCCGTATTTGCGTGTTACTCGAATTACAGAATAGGTCGAGAACGTACACGACAGCTCCTAAAGATGTACAGAAATATGGTTTGAAGATTAGATATGGTTTCAGAGGAATATGAAGTACAATATTTAATCGCCTTTTACCTTTAGATAACGCGTCCTTTACAATCCTCGTAGAGCTCATCAAGGCGTACAATGTTTCTAATGTAAGAAGCTGACACTCCTTCAAAGTATTTAAAGCTAATAACAAATATACCGTAACATCATTCGCCGCGATATCGTCCACGCACTCTTGGTTTCTTGTAACACTGCTGATCACCTCCAAAGCATTCTTCTGAATCAACTTAAAGTTATTGCTACTTAAAAGTCCAAATAGTAGTCTGAAATGTCCTATGCATTGCAATTCTACTCCGGGATTATTTTTGATCACATTCTTCAAGGCTTCGAGAGACATGACAATATATTCTAATTTCTTCTGATCCATTTTAGCCAGTGCCACGTTTCCTATCGATGTCAAGTACTCCCACGATTCAGACAAAAAGTCCAGTAAATTAATCGTAAAACTTTTAGGATTCTGCAAAAACATTTTACCGTTCGTTATTTTATCTAAACATTACTTCGAAGAGTAAAGAATGCCAGTACCTCTATTGGAAATACGGGTTGCTCATTGTACACTTTTACAAATATTTCTCCAATGATAAGTTCATCCCCGTGAGCGCTATATTTGAAATCGCTAAAATCATGCTCGAATGTTTCGCTTCCGTTCAATCTCTCTTGCCGTTTGCTTTCCAAATATTCATTCAATTCTGCTCTCGTTCCATTGTCCCAAATTAGGTATGGATTCGAGCAATTCGAGTTCAAAATCTTTAATATCTCCTCCGGTTTGTTTTTCCCAAGTTGCCGTGCTAAATAAGGTGTTAACAAGGTTTCCAAAGCAGCGACCGTAACAGGGTTAACAGGTGTTTCGTTATCCCCTGTCATGTAACCACCTAGCCTGGCACAGGCTTGAACCGCCAGTTTGGCTAAATTATTCGCCACTTCCTGTCGATTTTCATCCTGGTTTCTTTCAACACCACCTTCTTCCAACGTGTAATCATAATTAAACATAAAGAGCAGTAAATGCCACAGAGCACCTGATTGCAGCAATTGCATTTGCAGCACACTGTCCGACGCAAGGGAAGAGATGCATTCTGTTGCCACCGAACACAACTTCGTTAAACGCTATAAAACACAGACACAACTATTAAATAACCGTGTTTTCCTATCAATGAAATGTTGATACCAACCTTGAAATGTAATATTCTACACAGGTCCTTAACCAGTTGCGGTAACTCAATGATTCTATCTTTGCAACCCCTGAACGAGCCAGCGACCGAGAAACATCGAGTAATGTGCATGCAGACTTGCACCGCCACGTCGTTGGGTTTGCTTGATTTGTTTAACACAGAAACGCATCTCGTATAAGCGTCTAACAGAACGTCTAAACCTCCTTCTCTGCGAAGTTCCTCTGCATTCAACGCAGAACATTGTACCGTATGGTATGCTAGTTCACTGGCAGCGGCAAGTAGCGGCGTGGACTTTGAGAATAGTTGTTCGTCATCTGTTTCTAATTTTATCGTTTTGATTAATTGGGGATAACCGGCGTACTTGTACGGTCTAAGCTCGTCGGAGTATCTATGGAAAAGAATGCTCTGCGTTCTTAAAATGAGCACTATGTTGTCGGGATTTGGCCCGTCCGTGGACCAGCAACTCCGACTGCACAAGAACTCGTACGCTTGATTGACTGCTTCGAATTTATCCTACACAGAAAAATGCAGTTCAAACGGCTTGCATATTTGACTGTTACTAGGGATTTTTTGATAAACTTACTCTTCCTTGCGGATTTTTGTCGGGATGGTACATTTGCGCGAGCTTGTAGTACGATTTTCTCACTTCAGCCTCGTTGTGCTGTTTTCCGTGAGACAGTTGAAGAACCTTGTATGCTTCGTCCACTGTCATCAGCGGTGGTTTCTTCTCTACTTCTTTCTTCCAAGTCTCCAGTACGTCTTTAAATAGTCGCACCTAGCATCAAATGTAAAATGTATTCTGGAATCTTACGCATAAGCATTTAGCATGTAAATGTAAAATAGTCATTTTTAGTGCACCGTAAACCAAGTATTAATATAAACTTACTGGTTCAAGAATAGGCCATTGTGGGAATTTGACAGTGTCGCACAAATGACGCAGGTAAAATATTTGGCAGAACAATTCCTTCTCCAATTGCGGATATCTGATTGCAGGTATAGCAATGTACTGATATCTCGCCATTGTATGGCTTCTCAACTTTGGAGAAAAATCCGCAATATGGGTTGCTATCTTCTCGATGAGCATTCTTCTCATCTCAGCGTTCCAGATGGCTTCAGGCGTGTCGAAATCGCCAAGGAATATTTGCGCAAACTTTTCCGCGCCATGATTCTCCAAATAACTGACCATTGCGTCGGGTAACAGCTGGCCAAGAATGCTACGCTGCATGATATCGAACGCGACGTTCTGCAAAATAGATTGTACAATAACGTTTTAAGCAATAAAAATACGCATTGTAGTATACACTTACATCATCACTTCTAAACGCTTGTTTCGTGTGTGTCAACTGCAAAAATCTTGCTATTGGTAAAACGTTGGAACCAGTATACATCAGTATGAAATAGAATACACCAGTAAGATAGATCTTCGAAACTTCTGCGTTATCCCGCATTACTTCACATAGCAAAGTGGCTACTTTCTCAACTAAAATCGGATCAAAAGTTAATAAAAGTTGCACAATGTGAGGTAGGCACTGAAGATCAGATAATAACCGCCTCATACGCGGAAGAGGTCTGATTACTGCGTCGTCAACGTCTCTACTTGGAAAATATTCGCACATTTTGATTAGAATGTCTAGAATTAATGTTGCCAATTCGCTTTCGTTTATCACTGGTGTTCCTTTCGCGACTAATGTCCATTTTAACTGCGGGACCTGCGAGATCATTCGCCAGCCGTCCAATCCTTGTGCCCAAACTTTGGTTTTGTATGTTATATGATTCGTTAAATACAGGTCTTTCAAATCTTTCAGGCTTATGGGACCTTTTCGTTGATCGCCGTCATTGTAATACCATTCTTTCTCCATTGCTAGCTGTTGCTGCGGTCCTGCTTCGATCACGTTGGTTTGCGTCGGCACGACCGCTCGCGATGTATGTAAATGAGCTAATGTTAACAGATCTACTAGTGTGCGTACTCCATTTTGATCCATTATATCTTTTACGTTTCTTCTGTGCAGTATGAGTTTATTTATAAACATGACTAGCCTATCGCGTTCCATTCTGTCCGTACAACGTTCCAGCATCCCGACAATATATTTTGTATCCGAAAACGGACCAATATCTTCGAAATATCGTTCATATACTATAGTCATTGCTTGCAAGCAAAGGCACTTCATTTCAACTTTTGTTGTTAATATGAATCTATGGTACAAGTCATTAAAAAATTCATACCTACAACAAAGACAATTCCGTTAGTCGATGCATTGAGGACAGTTCATCGAAAAAAGTTGTCTTAATTTAAAATGTGTTGTATCAATAATGTGACTGACCGCAAAGATTAAATTTCCATACGTACGATTTTCTTATTGGGCTATCCGGACTATCTCTTTCCAATAGAAGTCTCAAGTAATAGTCGCCGATCTTCACCTCGTCTGACAGGCACTGATACTGTACTTCGAATTCCCTATGATTCCAGGCGATAAGTGTTCCACCGGCCAAATCTTTGTCAGAACTGAACGCGCGAATTTCATTCTCGAGTGCTGTTCTTAGCTCCTCCCGTGTCTTGTGGTTCCAAATTAAATTCGGCAGTGAATGATCCTGATTGAATTTGTAATAAAACAGATTCCAATTCGCCTCCGATTTGATTCTCTCTCGTCGTTTTCTTAATACTATTGGACGTTCTTTAATTTTCTCTTTGCGCTCGATGCCGATTCTAGCTCCCCAATGCTGAAGAGCGTGCTCGACGTGTTTCTCGACAACGCGCATCTGGCGCTCGATCGCGATCCACTGTGGGTTCTTTTTATTTTTCGATGCATGATCTATTGCTATTTTCAAATTGTCACGGTTGTTCAACCTCTCTTTCTCGAGAAAAGACTCGGGAATCTTCTCTTCGGAGTCTAAGTAATTTAATAAACCAACAGGCTGTACAAATGCACAATGAACACAAACTTAGATATTTTCATTCTAGTGATTTAGCGGTAATAATATCGTATGCTCAGTCAATAATGTTAATTTACCATAATTCTTTTCAATAGACCCATGGCCGTAGGATGTCCTGTAACCCAGAGCCCTACGAGATGTCTGCACAGTTGTCTATGCGTTAACAGCCTACCGTCGGTGCCAGCAGTGAAAAGACTATTTAATAAATGTCTTGGCAGAGCTCCTTCGGCAAGTGCAAGTTCTTGCATTTTTGCTGCAACCTCTGCCGCACCCTCTTCGATAATCGCTCTCATTATTAAACCTGCACCTTTGACTATAGCCAGTGACGGATGTTGAAACAACTTGAAGAGGGACCTGCCTCTCGACGCCACCATTTCTAGAAGATTGTCGAAATGTTTGCCATCGGTTGTTTCGCTATATGGTACACACAAGGCAAAAGTCAAAAGATCAAGCATGGCCGATACTACCAGAGCACCTGTACCATGATTCTGAAATATATAAAATATTGGATGATAATCATTAAAATATTTTCAAGAAACTGACAATAAGTGTAGGTTTTTTTATACATACAACATGATTCACCCACATATCAAGCAAACTTTCTAAGAACTTGTTACTGCTAAGAAGGCTACTTTTATTTAGTTGTTCTTGTCTCAAATCACAATCATCCTGCATTGGTTGCATGAGAGCGCAGATACAATCTATAGCGGCCTGTGTCACGGCGTAGTCTTGTCTCTTTAAAGCTTTCACAACTTTGTGACCAATCGCTTCTCTGAATCCGGAAAGCGTTGTAAATGCAGTGAAACCAATTTTACTGGCGACCAGTCTCCTTAAAACGTGAAACTGCGCCTCTATCTCGCCATTTGTTTCTAACTCCTTATTCACCACCGCGTTTAAAGCACCGAGAATGATTTTATCTTTATTTTCAGTAAAAAGACCCTGTAAGTAGTTTAGCATCACATGATTTATTTGAAGTTGTAACGTTGTTACAGTCCATTCAAGCGGTGTAACATCCTAGACAAAAAAGAAAATATACATTCAATTGATCGTGCAATTTGTTCATTGATGTAAATCGATATTACTCGATATTAAGCTTACTAAGCTTCAAGAAGAGAACTCTAGTATAAAATTTGTATTATTATAATGTGAAATTTCCATTATAAAATACTTGTTTTTATTCTGCAAATGTATTCAAATCTTTAATTTATGACCGCTTTAATGTACTGTATCAATATGTACATTAACATCTTGACAAGTATGCACACAACATTAACGTCACGTAAATACGATACTATATACATATTATAAGCTAATGTACATGTACAAGCAATCTTACATCTTGGGTCACAGAATAATTTAAACCACTGTATGGAATGTTTGCATTGAATCTTTCCAGAATTTCAGCAAATGTACGTCCACTAGGTGCTTGGTTAAGAAATTTGAGGTGAGACGTTTCAACTTCCTCATCGACTGGCAAATTGAAAGGTCCAAGTCTTTTTCCTCTCGGGACTGGACACATTCTGACGTGAACGTCCCGATTTCCAGATGCTCTAACACCGTCCAACAAGGACGCTAGTAAAGAATCTCTATCTGTCGCAGTGTAACTGCGTATTTGATTATTAAGATACTGTATAGTAAATAATTGTGGATTTTCATTATCACGGATTAACGCAAAAATGTCAGACAATGGTCGAAGTGTGCAGACATTGTATGTCTGAGGATCTCTTTCCAATAAACAGGTGTCGGAAAGACAAAGTGTTCTTCTCTGTGGGTCTATGTGTCTAGATGAATACTTGTGAACAGTAAACTCTGAAACACTTGTTATATGATCATCCCCACTAAATTTGCCTAATCTTTGTGCAACGAAATCGTCTAGTTTGATTGGTTCTTTCAAAACTTTTATGCTGATACCTAAATTGTTCATGGCTGATTCGTGTAACTTTTTTTTAATTTCTTCCATGTGCTGAGAGGCAAACAGGTGCAAACGTCCAAATCCACCGCATACAATCACAAATCCATTTGGGTAATCTTTCATTGTAGCAATCCCTTCGAAATTTTTGTAGTAATAACTTGCTAGCACCATGTTGGTTGCTGGATCTAATTGGTCGAGACTATATGGTGTTACTTCTAATACAACAGGTAGTCTTGTATCAGACCAATGATGTTTGTAAGCTTGGTATCTCTGTGGCAAAAAAGATGCAATGAAACAACGTAAATATTCAATTAAAAATTGTATTAAAATTACAAGTGTGTGAGAACTCAAAAATTTTGAGAATTTCATTTGGGATTGGAACGAGTTCTTAAAAATTTAAATATTTTTTAGAATTTTCGAGATTCTCGCACACCTCTAATTAAAATTTAGTAAAACGCTTAACAATGTAAAGGAAAAAATATTTCTCACTATTTATTGTAAAGAAATTAGTCGGTCTTAACTCATTTATGATATAATGCAGAACAGTTTAATCAAAGTATTGTTGCCATATGGCTAGATTGATAACATGCCCGGTTGAATATCAATTCTAAACCATTCCCAAATAAACATCAAACAAGCTACACATAACTCACCAGAATTTCTTTAGGTTTTTCAACAAATTGATTCCTATATTTGAGAGCTTCAGTTAACAAGTCAGCTCTGTATTCTGAACTAAATTTCATATTGTCAACCTTGCGGTCTTTACGCATCGTTATACTAAATTCATGTGATCCTAACTGATTCCTGTTCGTTGGTTGCACACTTATAAAATCTGAATACTCCCATTTGTTTGTGACTTCCAATGTACTGGGATTATATGTTGTTATACCCATGGATCCAATTGAGAAAATACGTTTGTATCTATAATATGAAACACAAATATTATTTCTTTGTGGTATTACCATTGCAAACACCACTCATTGTAACATTCGACGAAATTAACAGCAGCATGTAGTTAGCTAATATTTTCAAACATTTGAAAACTAATAAAATCAGTTTCTATTGAACATGTAAAATATGCCTATAATAAATTATCATTGTAATTCTTATGTATACATTTACACAATTAATGACAAACTATTTCTCCATGGGTATTTAAATTAACTAATAATATTAGTAAAGTATATTACTTTATACTATCATTCAAATATCGAATAAGCAAAAGTACAATAACAAATAGTTTTACGATACGAATGATTCATCGAACGCAGTTGACCTTAAAGCATTAATTTTTTTGTTTACTATAAACATAATGGCAAGTAGATGTGCAATCGGCGAAACGTTCAACGTGGTGTTAACGATCAAAGAAACACGTATACTTACTTTCCCTTCCATGAGTGTTTTGTGACCAAAAAACACGCCACATCCTGGTTATCCTTTATCGGCATCATTGTAACATGTCCTGACAATGCGATACTTGTATTATCTCGAATAATGTATGAACAAAACACTGGTTACTATCTGTACAAGACAAGTAGCGTAGGAGGGACATTCGCAGACGAATTGAAAGGAAATCACACGAAATTCATCTCTGAAACGGCGAATGCCGGCAACGTGAAATATAATTGAACTGCGCGTACGATATTTACGCTGGTCGTACAAATGGAGAATATTTAGGCACTGTTTGATCGCATTTTACCCAACAAATGTCATTTTCAACGGCTCCATCGGACTGGGAGCGGCCATAATGCTCGGGGGTGTTAACAAACAGCTGTTTCCAGATGGCAGACCAGTCAGAATAGAAAACTTGATTCGTTTGTGTTATAGAGTATTCTTACAGAGACGAAATTCCCGTACTTTGTTTTGTAACCAATTCTCAGTGCGCATGCGTCCACAAGTAGGCCTTACATGAATATAACCATAGTCCTATTTAGAACTCTATACAGACTTCGTATACTTTAGTCAAAGAAGAAATCCTCTTTGTTTCAGCCAAAGAAACGAAATCAATTTTATACATGTTATTACTTAAAATTATGATTAAACTAAATTACATGATAAGATAGATATAGATATATATTTTGATAAATCTGATATCAATATTGCCGCGCTTCCAACGTTTTTAATTTCAACTCACAAAAGTGGCAACACTGTCCATATGTAGGTTCCAAAGTTGAATCACGAAATTCAAAATTTCTGATAGGAGTTTCGGTTCTATCAGTATGTTCTATAGTTTGTGTATGTCTGTAAAACCTAAATATAATACTTCTGTTTTTCCCGCTCGTTTAATAAGCTTTGTATGCAGTATTTAATTATTTTTGTTAACCGTTGTAAAGAAGAGAGTACATACGCATTTTGAAGAATACAGTGAAGGTGGAATCACGGTATTAAAAAATTGAATAAAATGAATGGTTCCTTTGTGATATGTACTATGCCATGTATATACTTATACAAAACGTAAACTTTATAATGACATTTATTCATTTCAAGCAATCATTCATCTTACGCGTCATACAATGAGTAAAAGTATGAATGTAAAGTAGTGTAATTCGAGATAGTATTCAATTTTAATTTGGTTCATTCTCTCGAAACGCGAAAGAACCACCACTTTATTCTGAACAAATGTCAACACTATTGCTATAATTGAAGTTGATGTTGTATTTACTTTTGTGTACAGATTTGCGATGTAATATATGTGTTTTCAATTTAAAAGTATTCAATTATAAATTATCTTTAAATACATTAAATCCGTTGAATTTTCATGATTCGATAGAGGTTATGTAAGAGACTTGATATTTTAGTTTACATTTTCATAAAAAGGTAAAAAGATTCGTATATTCTGTTACGTCATATATCTTGTTGGTTCGATTAAATTTTAAATTAACTCGAATATCCTCGAATTATATTCAGTAGAATAATTATTAATTCCATAAAAACTTAAATATAAAAAATAAGTACATTATTTGATTTTAATTATCATATTATTTTTTTGAGTATTCACTTATAAGAATGATAGAATGCACTGCACTCAGTGAAAGCGATGAAGGAGAAATAAAGTCAGATTTTGAAGATAACTTTCAAGATGAACTATGCAATTTTCCTCATGTTCTCAAATTTATTAAAAAATTGCGTGATCATATTAAAAAACAGAACAAGAAAATCAATAAATTAAGGAACAAACTAAATGAACAGGTATAACTTGATCTCCTTTTAGTCTTCTATCGTATTTGTTTAAATGTCAAATGTTTACTTACACGCTTATTGTAGAGGAATCAGAAGTTATTAGAGAAAAAAATATTAGTCGACTATGGGACTCAAACGAATCCTTTGGAGTGTGAGAATGAATCAAATCTCTTGGAAAATTGCAATAGTAACACTGATAAAACATCAGTTAATATAGCAGATGAGATTAAAGAGGCAGCAGAATCAGCTTTGTTACAAACTGGTTTTGTTTATGAGGAAACTTCGGGTTTATATTACGATTATAATAGTGGATACTACTATGATGCAGTAAATATTAATTATAATATGCCGCACTACATATATTTTATGAATCTTTAAATTTTGTACTACATAAAAAATGTGTTTCAGAAACAAGGCTTATACTATGATGGCAATACAGGAACATATTATTATTATAACGAAGCTAATGGAACTTATCAATTTCATAGTCAAGCACAAGTATCTGCGAGTGACGCAACTTCACAAGTTCAAAGCAAGAAGGAGCAGAAAGCTAGAAAGGCGAATAAGGTTCAGATTTATTCTGTTAATGTCTATGCCTTATTAAAGGAAGATGGATCGTAGAAAAACATTTTTGTTTTCAGGTTTCAGATGACATACATGAGTTAATAAATGGCCTTTCAAACATATCAATTGAAAAATACAGGCGACAAGCACTAGGTAATTATCCTATGCCTTTAATATGCACACATGTCTCTCTTGTAGGATGAGGGGAAAAAACGCAAACTTGCAAAAAGGGAAGAACATTTGGAAGATAAAGAACTTGAGGAGGGTGAATGTTCAAGCAACGATAACGACAGCAATTCTAATGATATTACTCCGGAATTATGTACTAGTAGTGACAGTGAACGCGAGGAAGATCAAGGTTTATTTTTAATTTCTTTTTAATAACATTTTAACTTTCTTTGACATGGTTTTTGCATTTGTTATTCGGTTCGCTATTGTAAAAAGCCACTGTTATTTATTAATTTATTTTGACAATAATTCGAGGACGCGTTTAAAAATCTGATAACGCAAAAATAAGCATTTAAATGTAATTAATTTAGTGTGCATTAACGTAAACTCTTTGTTTCAGATTTAGCCAAGATATATCCACCATGCATGAGAATCATAGTGAAAGAAACCAATCTGCCAAAATTAAAAGTTGGAAGCCTCTTCGTCGTCGCATACACCGGTGGTTCGATTGGTCGAGAAGGCGATCATTCAGTAGTTATACCAGACATAAACGTTAGCAAAGTACGTGATCGTACGTGAAGGTATGGGAGAACCCGATGGATGGGACGGGTTGGGTAGGTTTCGCGTCGAGACGAGTTGGGTTTTCGAAAATTTTGGGACACTCGAATCAAATTTTCGACCTGTTCCGATCCGATATTTTCGGGTTCTTGCACACCTCTAGATACAGATGGATGTCGAACAGGCTCTGTATAAATGAGTTTTTTTTTATTACAGCACCATGCTCGATTAATATACGATGAAAGTAAAAAAGTCTACCACATTGTAGACTCTGGTTCGAGGAATGGTACCTTGTTGAACGGTAAAAGACTGTCTGTAGCCAAACAAGAATCAGACTTCCACGAAGTGACACACGGTTCAACTATACAAGTCGGAAGTACCAAATTGTTATGCCATATTCACAATGGCAATGAAACTTGTGGCCACTGCGAGCCAGGACTCGTTCAACAATGTAGTAGTGCGGAAGAGAATAAAACATCTAAGAAAACGCTCCACAAACAGGAATTGAGGCGATTGAAGCACAAATTTGGCGTGGAAAAAGACAACGTTGCGACTGCGAGTCAATTAGCGTTGGGGTATCAAGACAGAGCGCATAGCAGAAGACAGTGCATCGGTTCATTGGACCATCATGCAAAAACACAGCAAAGTTCGATGGATACGTAAGTTAAAATTTGATTATTTATATGACAATGACAATTTATCATTTTTTGTTTTCTATTTTTAGTTTACTTTGACCTTTTCTATGGATAGTTATATATTTATTATTTTCTAGACTAGTATTCGTAGTAATTTGACGAGTTTCGTTTCATTTTGTTTCTAGATCTATAGCTAAAGACAACAGAGGGTTCAAGCTATTATCAAAGATGGGCTGGACAGAGGGTCAATCGCTGGGAAAAGAAGGAGACGGTCGCACCGAACCGGTAAGTACTCGACTCATTTCTCATTTTATGGTCTCTCTAAGAGAACATCCTAACTGTGATATATTTGCCATTAATTTATGGAAAATGATAATTAACATTTTTGATACATTATGAACAATATAAAGGAAAGTATTAAAGTTACTATAACTACTAAAAGAAACAGCTACAATTATTACAAATCATTATTGAACATATTTTACGAATTAAAATATATGTATAAATGTTAAATACTATAAGAGTAAAAAAGTATTTCTTCCGTTTTTGGGAATATTCTTATCCCATGTGAAAACATAGATCTTTTGTAACGTAAGAATTTTGTAGAGTATAAAAATCTAGTTAACTCGGTAGCAGCAGGGTTTCCAATTTTTGACTCAAGTAGATTTAGTCAGCCATGTACAGACATACTAGTCTTTTACCTTCTATGTATATGCTATGTTCCGGTCTGTGGTTTAACATTGATTACAATGCTGCGTATTTACCACGGTTTCCAAGATTTTTAATTCATCATTTATTAATTTATGAATTTCGATTTCACTCCAGTTCGTTGCAATTCGCTTGTTAAATAAAAGATCCTCAGCTACAGGGCATAGACGTCCAAAAAGTATTAGAGGCAAGGTAGAGACAATGATGTTAAAACTGTACTCTGGTGAGGTGGTAAAGTATAAAGAGCCTAGAATCGATGTCCACGACGTCGGCCCAGCGACGAGCCTTCAAGGTACCGGCGAAGGTGTTTTCGTCCGGGGGACAAAAGCGACGACCCAATTGGCAATCTTAGCCACGATCCGTCTATCAGACTATACATTCACGTGGGTGACGGGCGTGTGCTATCGTCGGTGATCAGGCTGACGTCAATCGCGGGCGATTGCGTATACGGGACAACGCAGACCGGTGGCGTTTCGCATATCGCCGCGCCAGGGGTTTCGGTGGCGTTCGTCGTCGCGTCGGTCCGCACGTGTGTCCAATGCAAAAGGTGTGCAGAAACGAGTCGGCTTTGTCGGCCATTCATTAGCCGGACGGTCGGTGCGGTCGCGCGGCGCAGCAATTCACAATCCAGACTGGTTATTCGCCTTTTTCGCGCCGCGCTAAAAACTCCGGGTCTCTCTCTCTCTCTCTGTCTTTCTCTCTCCTCCCCTGGTTGCCGGTACACACAGGCCGGGTCTCCTCTACCCACGGCGCCCACCCTCATCCGACTGACCCGTCGGATTCACACGTGCACGACACACGTACACCGCCAAAAAGCTAGACAGCCACCGCTGTTGCTGTTGCTGGTAGGTTGCTGCTTACTCGTCCGGCCGCATCACATTTCGACGGCGACGAAACGAGCGCCGACGGCACGAGTAGAGCATTCGTATGATAACGAGCGTAACTCTGCGAGACATGAAACGGAATAGTAGAGGGGATCCCGTCGGCGACGGGGGTCAACGGGGGTGGGACGAAACGAAAACGGGAGCAACGAGATAGTGATGAGAGAGGGAGAGGGAGAGAGAGAGAGAGAGAGAGAGAGAGAGAGAGAGAGCTCCGGCGAGCGTCACAGCCCAGGGAAGGGGACAGGAGAGAGGTGCCCCGGGGTAATGAATGCAAATGTATTGAAATCCAAATCATTATTTTGTCTAGACGCATCGTATGCTCTATTGCACGCCTCGCCCCGGCTTAAGGACGGGCCACAGGAGTCGCGCGGACGGATTAAGGGAGACGAGGAAAGGGGATCGTTGTTTTTCCTCGTCTCTGTGTACTTTCCAGCGCTCCTGCTAATTTGCTCCTACCTTTATCCCTATGATGTCCGACGTTTCACCTTTTTTTTTTCTCTCCTCTCTTTTTCTTCTGACGCTTCTTCTCCTTTTTCCCTCGCGGACGAATTTGTCTGCCACCCCCGTAGACGCGACGCTTGTCTTCTACCCTCGCGGCTCTGTTCTGCCGAACCCGTTTTTCATGGTGTTTTCGTGGAGGAGAATTAATGAACCGAGATTGTCGCGAGGGTTTCGCCAGGGGATGAATCTTATCAATAGTTTCAGTTTTGTCGTGATGGAATGCGCTTCTATATCTTCAAGTTGTGGCGAATCTTTCGTTTGGAAGTTGCGTTTTGTCGAAAGGAGGTTTAACATTCTGCAACATAAATATACAACAGAATGAAGACTTTTAGGGTGGATAAAAATATCGTGAACCGATGATTTACCAAATCAGGCTAACTAGTCGGCGATCCCAATCATTACTAAATATTTTCGAATACGGGGACTTGGAACTACATGATTTCTTTGCAGGAAGTCTGACTATTGACAGGGGCTAAAACAAGACACGCTTATCCTGTTTGAATTATTATAAAATTTCGGTACAAACATCAGCATTTACATAAAATTCGATTTCGTTAACCGTTATAAATTATATTGATCTTGCAGACTGATATTTGGGGAGTTTGATTTTAAAGTTTAGGAGATTTTTACTTATCTGAAAATTTAGAAAAGAAGATTTTGCTTTATTCCGTGGTTTAGAAAAGGAGATTATGGTTGTCTGACAACAAACGCGTCGGGAATCCACCAGACCCAAAGACAAACTGTACTGTGTCGGACAAGTGTCCCTGCTCACTCAACGAACGAGCTTGCGAAACAGTCAGGGACAAGCGAAGTTATTTTCATCTTTCGAAATTGCAAAGCAGACGTCACGATAAAAATTGTTGACCAGAAAATCCGCGGAGCTTTCTTCCGACCCGAGCTGATACATTGGCTCGGTTTTATTGGTAGGGCTTCACGAGTCCAGGCCAAGTGAAATTTATTATAATTCGATGTCGGGCGAGTTGTTCCTCCACGAGTGCTATCGGGCCGAGCCTCGTCCTCCTTCGCAGTCGTTTTACATCGCAGCCGGCAATCACAATTTTATATCGGCCCTTTGTTTTTACGCGACGCAAGCTCTTTGTCGAACGCGTCGCCCACATCGTAAAGTGGAAATACACTCGCGGGACGGTGAAAAGCCGAACGAGGACGAAAAGGGACATTCCTGCAGACTTGGAAAGAGAGAAATAGAGTGAGAGAGAGAGAGAAGACGAGAGCGAGAAGGAGAGAGTCCGCGTTCAATTCGAGAGTCCGTAAACCAGACATTGTAAAGCTCTCGAATGGCGATTGCCAGTAAACCGCGAGGACCCGATAAAGTATAAAATTGTCGCGAGTACTGCGAAAGTGCCGTTAGCAGGTGTAGGTGGTACGTGTCCTATCTGACCGAATGAAATCTCGGGCAGGTTCATTTATTTGAGTGCTCGGTCGTCGTAAGGTGAGCGGTTTCCTTTTTTTTTTTTTATTATCGTCCTGTCAGGGGACAAGATTTATCGCCTAATAATAAGCGTTTCCCGATTGAATCGTAAGTTTCGCTCGCGGAAGTTTGAAAGATTAATTAGCTTCCAGCAATCTGCTTGACGTATGGACGTTCGCGGCAGCAATTTCGCAACCGTTGATAGAGGAAATCGAATAATTTCGTGGGCTGTCACAGATAAAACAATTTTAAAATTGCTCCACTGTAAAATTAAGGGGATTTATATAATATGATTGATTTCTGCGTATGGAAAGCTGTTCCACGAGAGCTGTCACTCTTAATCGTTTCTATTGCGTTAGGCACGTTCGAAGACAGAAAAATTACCGGTCATTTCTAAATAAAATATTTTCGGCGATTTTTCTTTTCGCTCGAACAATGTTAGCGGTTTTGACGACCGGATCGGCCGTTCACAGTTTATTTTCCTTATCACTTATGAGCGGCTAGGTCGCAATTCACCGGGAGCTGTAAAGTTTCCCCTCGTCGCAATCAATGCGTCGGTTGCAGAGCGGTTCCTTGTAAGGCACTCTTAAAATGCATCCGGAAACTGCAACAATTTCGTTTTATGGACTTTCTCGTCTACCGGCGACTGCCGCGGACCATTTCACGGATACAGCCCGTGAACATCCACGGTAGTGCCTTTTACGATTTACGTTCATTTCCATATTGCATCTGCTTGCCCTTTACA
This sequence comes from Seladonia tumulorum, assembly GCA_913789895.3. NCBI lineage: Eukaryota > Metazoa > Arthropoda > Insecta > Hymenoptera > Halictidae > Seladonia > Seladonia tumulorum. The sequence continues at coordinate 4,790,588 of OU565275.1, forward strand.
CCGCCACGGGGGAAAAACTTGACTGATTAATGACATAATAAATAATCCAACGCGGACCCCCCTCGACGCAATGAGGATTCCGTGGTGCTTCCATAAAATCGCCGGTTGGAACGGGGCTCTCTCCTGCTTTGAAAAGTAGAAACTTTGGAGATTGACGATTTTTACTTTCGATCATCGAAACATCCTGAATCGAATTTTGTGGGACAAGTTTCGTGCGGGAAACGTTAGAAAAGAGCAATGTTATCCGATGCGTTTGTCTTCTGAATTTAAACACTCAAAAAGGATAATATCGATTTCGACAGAAGATTTTCCACTCGACTCTAGCAATTGTCAAGAAATCGTGCAAGCTCGTGCTGTTTTAATTAACAGAGACGATTACGAAAATTACGAAATACAAAGTGCAATGCGATGCAACAACTCTTTTTATCTTCAAGCGAATTCATGAAATTCAAAGGAGTTACAAAATAAGAATCTTGGCTAATCTCGACTCGCACAGTGTCTGCCGTGTTAAAAACAGTCTTTCAACTCTGCAGAAATTTTATCGTTGCTGATTCGGCAGTGAACGTATGAAAATTTCCATTTTATCGCTCCTCTGCAGACGTTTATGCAAATGCAGGTATTTATGGACTTGTTTACATCAACTGCACTCGAACGGAAGTTTGTTCGATGCACGAAAAGTTCCTTAACACACTGATGTCCCGCCAAAAGATTAAATTTCATTACACGGTTCCATATACCAGTTTCAAGTTACATAAAACCCCTAGTCCCCTATTGCAAATTGTAGGCCGAGCAGGATCGAAAAACTTTACATTCTTCAAAGTGTACAATGATTCTTCTAAAATTGGTTCACACGAATTGATTTACCGACTGACGTTTTACACAAAACATTTTCAAGCAAAATTGCATTTGCAAATCACGGTTCACAAGTTGTCTATCTGGGACTTTAATGAGAATTAAAGGAACGCGTTTCACAGATATATGCACGATATTTTTTTAAACGACCTTGATCTCTAAAAGTGGAAATAATTTATCCGCAGATCCGATCCAACATGGATTCTCATTTTCTACAAATTCTCGAAGAACATATCGTTTGGTCTATTTTTAGAAAGGCTACCCCATTGTAAAGGGTGCACTCCTTCAACAGAGTGTAAACTTGCGAAATCTTTTAACGAGTCATCTAAAAATTCTTTCGCTGATTCTGTCTTAAATGAATCCTGAGTTCTGAAAGAAACTCGCGGTTCGTTTGGTCCGCATTGAGAAAATGCCACCCCATTTCAAGGGACGCATGGCGACATCTCTAACAGACCGTAGACTCGTACAATCTTCGGGGCAATCGTCAGGGGTCCAAAGCACCACCCTGGCGATCCGCTCGGTTCCAACCGTCATCGCGTCGCTACCCACACCAAGCAGTCTAGAAGCCGGGGGCCGAGTGTTTTGATTCCCGCCACGTCCGATAGCGTCCGAAAAAAAAGGAGTCGGAGTCGCACAAAAGTGAATCGTAGGTCTTGACTCGCGGTTCTCCGGGATCTGTTGTTGCCCGCCAAAACCTGTTGCTGGCGTCCTCTCCTCTCTTCTCCTTCTGTTCATCCATCGGCCCCTTTTCCTTTCGGCGAAAGCAAAAATAGTGATAAGGCAAGAAAAGAGTCTCAAGGGGGGAGGCAGGGGAGTGGAAGGGAGAAAACAGGCTCGGGGACGAGAAGAGAAACATAAAGGTGGGAATCGGAAAAAAGAAAAGAAGATGGAGAGAGAACGACGACGCAGCGAGGAACGAGAGAGGCGGCGGGGGAGGGAGAGAGGGTTCTCCGAGCGGAAGTTGTGTGTACGAAGTCTCGTACGTGTGTAGTTTCTGCCGCAGGTGGTACGATGGAACGCAAGGTCGTTTCGATATTATGTAATGCAGAGAGGCAAGAGCGTGCAAGGATACTGGCAAGGATCAGCTCTCGACCTCCCTCGGTTGCCCCGGAGGGGCCCCATTGTCTTTGGAATTCGGGGCAACGTTGGGTAGAGATCCTCATCGAAAACCGAGAAAAAAGAGTGCCCGGGCCCCGGGAATGCCGAGGATACGTTACTTGTTCGTCTTACCCGGGATTTTCTTGACTCGCCACGTTGTTTATCCTTGGGCCCTCGATTAACCCTCATAAGAGCCTGTTAGCGGGTTGCGCCGGTGTTCGTTACGAGATATTTAAAGCGTACGCGATCTAAGGGGGACAACGGATCGAAGGAGCACCGATTCGTTGGCCAAACACTGACTGTGAAAAATATACAGTTTTCCGATTTTCTTGCCTGCGACATGTATCGTCGAGGAGATACCATATCATTCTTTGATCCACGTGAACGTCGAACCCGACCTGTATTATGTTTACACTCCTCGGCGTTCGAGGCCTCTCACGGGGTATACTCCGCGGTAGTGGGGATAGTTCTGCGACTTTTATCAGCTAGGTATTTGCGACATATAGCAGGAAGAGACTGTACTGAACAGCAGTACTTCCGAGCCCTAACGAAACATATATATTCCTTTAACACGTTGATTGTCATGTTACCCATATGTGGGTGACGGAATTATTTGTCCAAATTTTAAAACGAATTTTTACGCTAATATATTGTGTCAAATTTTTTAAGGATCTGTAAAATGCCAGAAAGTTGGAGGACTGCTCAATATCATACAGATAATTTTTTTCAATTTTTATTTCATTAAATAACACACTAATTTGATGGAATTTTTTAGGTTCATAGCTTGGCAGTCAAAGTGTTAATAGCAGGATTTTATTCATTCGGGAAAAAGAATATTTAGAGAAGAATATAACAAAAATAAAACCAAAATGAGTTGTTACTAGACTTTATGCATTTATGGTGGAAATTAGTAGGTGAAACACAAAATACAAAAACAGAAGAATCTAGTGTTACCGGTACATTATTTACAATCCTATTCGACGTTCGCAGTCACGCTTCCCACACTTCGTACAACATAATACACGCCGTTGCACCGATTATTCAAATGCAATTTCTAGTACTGTTCAGAAAGAAACACGAGATACGGGAATTTGTAGAAAACACACTCTCTCGACGCGAAGCTCGCCAGAGTCCTCTCTATCGGCGCGATCCGGCAAGAAGCATCGAACGATTTCCCGCTCGAAACAATCGAAACTCGGTTCACCGGGACGACGTTTCTTATCCGCGGGTACGGGCATAAAGTCGAAGCTCCAGTAAAAGTTTTGCGAGATTGCCGATCCCCGGGTCTCTCTGTGTACACCACCAGGCCTCGCTCGAGGGGGGAACGTCTACGATCTGCGAATCGTTTCCACGCTGGTTCGTACGTTATCGTCGCTTGTCTATCGTGTTTCCACATCGGGGACGCCCATCGGTGGAAATATTCGTCCACGTGTGTCCGAGAGAGGAGAAAAAGAGAGAGAGTGAGAGAGAGAAAGGGGGAGAAAGGGAGGGAGCCTCAGCGGTCGTTGTTGGTCGACTTGGTGTGCTGTCGTCGCGTCGGTCACGGTCGGACGGCACAAAGTTATGCGAAAAAATTTGCAATCTTTATCTACGATCTTCGTTCATCGCTATGCCGGTTTATGCAGATACGCGCGGACCGATTCTCGCCGGTTCTGATCCGGGGGCCCCCAGCCTCCGATGGGGCACACACGGAGCTCTCATATCCCTCCTTAAGGGCCCCCGGTGAACGCGGGGAGAACGATACGCTAGAGATTATCGAGACACCCTGCGAAATTACCGGAATGAGGGCTCCGCAATTTTTCTTTGCAATTAGGTGACTCGGTGCTGGTCGTATAATGTTTAAACGGTGACGCGTCTTCTCGAACGACATAAACCGTTCCGTCAAGAACAATCTGCAGTCCGGAGCCTAAATATTAATATCTCGTTTATCTTTTATAACAGCAAAAACGTGAAATGTCTCGCGTTCATTCCGTCTTTCTATCGTTTAAAATTATGGCTATACTTGTTCTGTCGTAGAAGCAACTGGAACCGCTGATCTCCAGGGTATCCCATCTAACTCGAGTATCCTAGATGTCCCGTTTAACTTTTACAATAGCAAAAACATCGAATGCTTCCTGTGCAATACAGTTCGATGTAAAATCGAACGCCTCTTCCCAGCAATCCCCGGATGCTTCATAATTTCGTCTGTGGCAGTGTATCTTCGAGGATGCTTCTTCAGGCATGCTCCTGGAAATTCTCGTTCACGCATTCGAATACTTCCATTACGCCGGCTAATAACCCGCGGACGTAGGCGCCGATGTGCAGATACGCCTCGAAGAGAGAGGGAGATGGAGAAAGAAAAAGAGAACCCTCCGTGCGATTATAAGTCACAATCGTGCGCAATTAATACATCAGCCGCGGATAGATTAAAAGTATAAGCCACAGCCGGCCGTAATGTTATTATCCGGTAATGGCAAAGATCACCGGCGATAAATGGCGATCGTGTTCCCCGGTAATGTAATCGTTCCCAGCCGTTTTTCTCTTGCACCCTGGCCAACCCCCCCTCATCTCTCCTCCTCACCACCCCTCGGTTATTACTAGATTATTATGCCGTTATTACTCCTCTCAAGAGAGGCCGGGGTCCGAGATACGATGGACGTTGTGCTAGATCAACGTCCGAGTATTTATATTGAGATAACGATGATGTATTTATGGGGAACCTTCGAGACATGACCACGCAGCCTCGCCGCCCATAAGCAGCTGGATTTGTTCACCATTATCTACTTTCTATCGTAATTATACTGCGGATGTTTGGCTTTTATATCTATCACGGCTACGGGGGAAACAGCGGGGCTTAATGCTGTCCGAGAGATTTTATTTTCCGTAAAGCACTGGCATGATTGGCTACGATTTTTGACTTCCCGAGGATCTGCCTTGTTCGATCCGTCGTGAAAAAATGTTGTTTTACATATTCTTACGGCTTCGTGTCTTGAAAACATATTCCGAAAGCAGTACGATCTTGAGATAGTTGATTGATCGTCGCTGGAACATTTAGGGAACCGATCTAATAAATAATTTAAAGCTTGAACGAGCGAGAATTTTTACTGGCGCAATGCTCGATACCAGTAATTAGTCGAAACTTTTCAATTTTGATTCAATGTAATTTTAATATCGTAGCGTCCGAATGAATAGCCAATTGTTTCTTTTCCACGAAAGTATTGTGTCCGTCATCGGTGTTCCATATTAGATTTCAAAACGAGTTTAAAATTCGCCGAATATATTACGAGGGTATGCCACGTTATATTATAAAATATTTAAGATGTCTGTCACAATTGGCTCTTGAAATTTCCAAGAAAAGTTCACGCCCTGTTCGAGGTTTCGCGAATGTCGACGGTTCCACCTTTGCGCACAGGGTTAATGAAGTTCCAGGTGTAAAAGGCCGGAGGTCGATGGACGTTCATCCTCGATGAATTTCAATGGGATAATTACGGCACTGAATTTCGATGTAAAATTTACAAAAAAAAAAGGCATTTCTCAAGCGTCAGACCTTACGGGAATCCTTCAGATCGCCGATAACTTGCCCGGTACGAGATGCCGTGCGTTAATTGAAAAAAGCTGCACCAGGAGTGACGTTGAAAAAGCGCGATCGATTATTGGCGAAGATAAAAGATACTTGAAATGTTATTTTGTTGGTTCCCTAGGGGATCACTGGAAGGACGGATCGAGCGGGTACGTACCCAGTGTCGATCGCTTACCATGATTTATACGTCAATGCCGCGTCGTCCACCCCATGAAATTATGAAAATTATGGGACAAAATTTTTAACGCGGTCCTCGTACTTTAATTCGACACGCTTGTATACGTAATGCCCCTGCGCGCAACCACCACCGTCGCCACCACTTTGAAAACGGGGGGCTCTCGGGTAATTGCGTCTTTTCACGTGCAGCTCCCGTGTGCGCCCCGCGCGCGATTCTTTGTAACGTAAACTGGTTTTGTTTATTTCGGATCGTTAACATTAAATATGGCAGCGCGCCGGTCGGGCCGTTTCTTTTATGCGCGATTTAAATAAATTTAAATCGGAAGGCAATATTTTACGATCGTTACGGCCGCCGGAGTATTTGTATATAAGGGGTTATTACAAGTTAATTTAAAAAGGAATTACATGTGAAAGTTCCCCGGAGTGATGCGATTTATCTCTGTCTGATTTAATTCCAGTCGGAAAATTACCGGTCTCTATCGTGCGCCGCTATTTGTCACAAGCCAATCTGTGTAATTTTTCAACCACCGCCGCCGCTTCTCTAAAGTACATATACATACATATATGTATTCCGATCTGTATGCAACAAATGCCGTTTCGCATTATCCCGCGCCACTCCCTCGGATCGCGTGCGTATTTTCAGACGCGGTTTCGTTTCGCTAATTTCGCGGCGCGCTTATTATCGCTCCGTTTAGCGTTACTCTGCTGAGAAAATTGACATTTTGCCGGTGATATCTAGATCACGGGCTTTCCGACAGCCCGATAGACCAATCGCGAAAACGAGTAATAAGTGGATTGCTCGATACGCGACAGACTGCAAATCTTTATGCAAATATTCATTCTTGCTGGCGCTTATTCATACATTCGAGCCGAACACAATTTAGTTTCGATGCTGGATATGCTACCAGGCTCGCAACAAAAATCTAGTTGCAATTTTTATCCGGTCGTTGGCCGGCGATCTTGTGCAAAAATGATCATGTCCACAACCATTTTCTCCGATAATTTATTGCATCACGTGTTACTTTGGCCGTTAACGATTGGACCACTATATTAGACTTTAAATAATCTTGTATGCTATGAATCACCGTTTCCGAACAACTTTTGTCTGAATATATGTTTCTTTATATGACAATAATTGTCAACACTAGGTTTACCCGTCAAAATGTCGGGTTCTAATATTTTTAAATTAAAATCATTAAGATTCTAAGGATGCATACACGAGAAATTATTTAGCAAATTTATTTCTCTGGGTATATATCGTTTTAAAAATATTGCTAAAAATGTGAGTTGTGTAGCTCCGTAAACCTAGCGTTAAGAGAAATGTACATTATGTTCAAAGAGTTTCCAAAATAAAATTGACAACGTTCGCGTCTCCCGAATTGCTGCACCGTCCGTATCAACGAACTATGCTGCAAAATTATCGAGCGCGATAACAAATGGATACAATGTGCAGCGACTGTATGAAAATTGCTCGGAGAGACGGTAACGCGAAAGGTTTCATTTGATTCCGTCCCGTTGGAATGTTCCTTAGCCCGGAGGCCAATAAAAATGAACGACCGACCAATAAAAGAAATGAATCAGCAGGGTTCGGCATCCTGAGGATCGAACCGGGATTTTTGTGATCTCATTACCGCAGACAGATCTAACCCATAGCCAGATTCCATTCGGACAGAAAGCATTCTCGGTATGCGGGCCTACATACGCCGTGAATACGCCGCGGAGGCGAGCCTACGGGTTTTTAATCTGAACACTCATTGCGTGCTGGCTTATGCACGCATAAAGCAATGACATCATCGAAATCAATCTTCCGTTAAACGATCGTTGATCGAGAGGAACGTGTTCGCGAGGTCAGGCGAGAATTTCTATCGCGTCGCGAGACGCGTCTCATGTCTGGTCACGATCGCTATTATCGAAAATCGATCGACATCTGAAATGGCGACCACGTGAGTTTGACGATTCAAAGTTTTTGCCATGGATGCGTTTAATTGACACGTTAATTGGCAATTTAACTCTCTATGGGACGAATTTTGTTGGTTTTATTTGCAGACAACTTGCAAGCCGTATACTTTGATATTTCAGGTTGATGGTGCTGCTAACCGTCATCGATATTGTTATCTCATAGACATTATATAATTAAGACGTATACGTCGTCTTCTGAAAAAACTAAAATTATTTGGTAACACGGGCCCGTAGAGGGTTGAATTTGCGTTTAACCCTTAGGGACACGTTAACGCGCCGCCGATGACTAGTTGCTCCGTGACACGATTGTTCTTGGACGTTGCGACGCCTTTGCCCCCTGATTTATGCGATCGTTCGTCCACCGATTGCTCGCTTATGTTGTTCCGTGACATCACGATTTTTATCTGCCACTAGACTGCCTCAAAATCTACGCTGTTCTCAATTTTCACTGTAGAACAATTACAGGAGATTTAACCTCGTAGCACTCGAATGGTGGCTGTAAGACGCCACTAAAAATTGCTGTATCATTATTCAAAATATTTTTCACATTACTAAATTTATTTGTATCTAATAAATTACTAAACGCTTTAGTATTGTATGAGTAAATTGCACAATTTCGTATGTATAATATAAAAAAGGAAGGGAAATATTCTAGGTCGGAAGAAATGTTTCGTTTTGGAGTTAAAATAGCTTCGAGTGCAAAGGGTTAAAGTAAGAGTTCCGAGGCTGGTTGGACGGATGGTCCCATTCGCTTCGAAAACAATCAATTTCCCGGTGGGGCCCGGCAAATTATCCCAGGAATCAATCGTACGGGGTCCACGTGCCGGTCGGAGGGCCCGTGCTCCGAGTCGAGTATGCGAACCGGGGGACTGGAGGGGGGCGGTTTTCGGTCGCCACCAAATTAAATTCCGCCTCCGACGTCCGTCAGTCGGTCGTTCAAATTTCCAAAGTCACTGACGAGGCATTCTTTAATCTGGCCGTGGCAGCGCGAGCGAGTCCTTCCGCTGCTCGTTCCACGCTCCAGCTCTCTCACAATACGGGCTAATTCTCCACCGCCGTGTACACGCCCGGCTGTTTCATCAACGGTGTTCGCAGCGTGGGCGTGTGTATAGATCAGAACAAGTGAGAAGGAAGGCGAACAAAAAGAAAAAAAAACACAGAATCAAGACGGAGAGAAAGACCGAGCAAGATCGAGCGAGAGAGGGAGAGAGAGAAAGAGAAAGAGAGAGAGAGAGAAAGAGAGAGGGGAAGAAAACGACAGAGAGGAGCTCTCTTTCTCTCGTTGTTTTGTAACGCGACGAGAGAATGCCAGGAAGGAGCTGGACGGAGTGAATGGAGAACGCATAGGATTTATGGTAGCCTAACGGATTAGCAGAGAACGGACCGAGAAAGAGGGACAGGGCTACGCGCCGCGGGAAAAAGAGTAGGAAGAAGCCGAGAACGGCGGAAGGCGAAAGAGAAACGAAGAGAGAATGAGAGAGAGTGAGGGAGGGGTGGAGAGGGAAGGGGGTAGGAAAAAGGGAAAAGAGAGAAGTTGTAGCGGTGCGTTTCGTAAGGGGCGCGGGAGGCAACAGGTGGGAACCTACTGTCACAAATAAATCCAACACAAACGTCCCTGCCGTCTAGACGCCGATCCGCTGACTAACCATGGGTACCAGATTACCGTGCGCAGCTTACTTTCTCTCTTCCTCCCTCCTGTCTTTTTCGCTTCGTCTCTATCCTCCTCTCTCCTTCTCCCCTCGCCCTTTGTTTATTCTTTTCCCCGTGTGTAGGCGTCTGAGAGAGCCGAGGGATGATGGTGGATGAACGAGCGTACGCGGAATAACGACGGGCAGGGAGGAAGAGGAAGAGGAACCGGTGGGTAGGAGAGGAGGCCAGTGTGAGAAAGATAAGAAAGACGACAAGAGCTGGAGAAGGACAAAGTGTGAGAAAGAGAGAGAGACAGAATGGCGACGTCCACACGACGGCATCAGAGATTGTGCCAGGCGTTGTTACACACGCTTTCGAGCGTAAACGCACTCGCATGCACCGCGCGCCGCTGCAGATAGGTGCACCGCTTGGCATGCGGGTGCAACGTCGGACCGACCAGCCGTTGTTGCACGCCGTTACCAGATTGCCTGTTTACTCGACAAACCGTTTTTTCGCAGCCCCCTAACCCACCCCCGACCATCCGGATACCCGCATGTTACGCCGCGCCGGATAGCCAACCGAGGATCGCGAATCCGCGCAAATAAACCGGCGTTTTATTGGCTTTCGTTTACGGCCGTCAGTTCTTTGTCGCTCTTTATCAGCCTACCACCCTTCGACACCTGCTACATACGTGTTCTATCTCTTCCCCTCTCACTCTCTCTCTCTCTCTCTTTCTCTCTCGCGCGCGCGCCGGTATCCTAAGCGACGCTTGATCGTTAACACCGTCTAGCGGTCGGGCAACACGTTTCTTGCGGCTGCTGCTTTCTGGCAGCATGATCGTTGGTTGCTGTGCGCCGTGCAGCCGGGATTCCGATCGTCGCGATTTACCGCTTGGTCTTTCTGTAAATCTCTTACATTGTCTCCTTTATTCCCCGTTTTCATTGTACCTTCTGGAAATCTGAGGATCTGCCATTACTTGGACGATGATGCAGACTTGGTTGCTATTATGGACTTGCCGTGTTGTTCAGCGGTGTCTTAGTCTGAAAACAGTACTACGGTTCGCTTACTCTTACATTGTTTTTTTTTTTTTCGTTACATGGATTTCATTGTGTCCCATCGCAATTGTACACTGTACCAGATTCCTGGACGATTCTTCAGACTCGAAAAACAGGCGAAATAATAAATGAATAGACCGCGGATCTTTAGGCAAAATGAAAACTTTCCACCCCAATTGCGATCACCGGGATTTAGGTAGAAATTGATTTTCATTTTTAATAGTTTTAACCCTTAGCACTCGAATGGCGACTATAAGGCGCCACTAAAAATTGCTATATCATTATTCAAAATATTTTTTACATTACTAAATTTATTTGTATCTAATAAATTACTAAACGCTTCAGTATTGTATGAGTAAATTGCACAATTTCGTATGTGAAACATAAAAAAAATATGTATAGAAGGGAAATGTTCTAGGTCGGAAGAAATGTTTCGTTTTGGAGTTAAAATAAGTTCGAGTGCAAAGGGTTAACAAAAATAGTGTAGCAATAAATTCTTCTTATGTAATGACTTTGCTGTTAACGAATGAACATGAATTTCTTACGAATCTGGAGATTTTGGGGTCACGTAAAAGTTAGAAATTAGATTACGTGTTTGAAATTGTTGCCAAAGACGAAACAAGAAGAATAAGGATAGAATAATGTACAAATACCATATGCCATATGCAAACGCATTCAGTCATCGAGTCTGTCGCGATTAGTCGCACAACCAGGCGTCTCAGCGTTTATATGGATGTACACAAGGATTTTATGGTTCCTACCTTACATTTGATCCAAGCAAACTATTAATAGAGCAGCTCTTCTAGATTGCTCCCATTCAAAAGACTATCTTACTTAATCGGTAGTGTATAAACGTACTAATTACCGTGTTTACCTTCTGTTTTTGCATCTACAGTGAATTCTCGCTATCGAATGTACATACATTGAAACAAGTGTTGTTCAGCTTTTCGTTACTTACGTTTATATGTTAATTCGTACGACTTTTTTACTTGTCCGATACGATGTAATTCAGAATTCTAATATATTGTATCCTTTTTCGTACGGTAAGGCATAGTTTAACACAGTAGCTGGCAGCATTTGTTAATCTTCTAAAAATGAAAGAGCTACTCTGAATATAGGAAACTGTATATTATCTTTTTGATATGGAATAATTATTTCGCTTCGTTATGCCATCCGCATTAACACTTTGACTGCCAAACTGGAAACCTCAAAAATTCCATAAAATCAAAGTAAGTTATTTAATGAAATAAAAATTGAAAAGAATTAAATGTATGATATTGAGTAGTTCCCCAACTTTCTTGCATTTTACAGATCCAATAAAATTTGGTACAATTCATTTTAAAACCTGGACAAATAATTCTGCCACCCACGTATGGGTGACATGGCAGTCAACGTGTTAAACTGTATTTACTAGTATTGTTTTATATTAATTATGGTGCAATTTTAATTTTACTCGTCTCTCGTTACGTCTTCGTAATGGTTCACCACTGGAAAAGTCATCCGGTCGAAAGGCTGAGTTCTAGGTACTCTGTTTCGTCGAGCCCATGTTTTCGGTGCAAGCCCATCCATCAAGGTGCCCGTTAATAGGCTCGCCGCAGGTACGGTAATTAACTTCTCCCGATTCCTCCGAATTTAAGTCCCGGCACCGGCGGCAATGCTAAAACTGGTCTGCGCGTTTTACATAATGCCTAGTTAGACCGCGCCACGGTGCACCTTGTACGCGGAAACTCATATCCGGGGTTTAATGGGCCCGCGTCTGATCCGGATGAGCGAAAATCCGGATGAACCGTGGATCCCCGGCCCCCCTAATTCGAGTCGCCGCTAAATACCATTTAAACGTGCCGTTTCCCTCGATCGGCGGGAGTCAATTCCCCGCGTAATACGGAAAGGAAACAGAATCGGCCTCTGGCTAATTAATTCTGCGGACGCGACACGCCGACACGTTGTACACCGACGTCGTTCAACGTCCAACGTTAAACGCGGAACGATGTCTCGGCAAAAGTTCCGGACCGAAATGCCAAACAATACTATATAAACAATAACCCTCCGGAGTCGTTACGAGTCGTTTAGGGACCAGGAAAAATGTCCTCTCGATTTTTATTTTTCTTGTGAAATTGATTAAAAGTTCCGCTGAACCGACATACATTAAATTAGAGACTTATTTTAGATTTTTCACAGCCCGGAACAGTGAAAATTTAGGCGTTAGTCAATAATACTACTGGCGGGGGGTTAATTATTTCTTTGTGAAACATTTAGCAACATATTCGTGACATTTTTCTAGTTAAAACGATACCAAACACGATAACATTTGGATCGTATTTGCCCGATTAAACAAGTAAATACGAACGAAAGTGTGCCGTGTGTGGGCTCATTTTAATCGGCAAAAATTCCAGGAATATCTCGGCGAATGTTTCATAGAAAAATAATTAAAAATCAGAAAAGTGTTCTTGCCGTTAAATTGATATTTGTCTGGCTCCGTGCTCGTCAAAGAGTATATTCTGCAATAGTGGGAATAAATTTTTCCACAAATAATCGTGCCCGTTACGTACAATATCGAAGTATTGAACGTTCTACCGACGAACTGTGATTACTAGACAGCGGATCTTTATGCATTTATGGCTTATGGAAATGTTCAAAAAATGCTATAATATAAAATTCGAGAGAATTTAACACGATTTTTATTTGCTTTGGATCTACAAAGGCTGTTCCCATTAAAAATAGGATTTTATTTCATTCCACTTTCTTAAAATTTTTCTATAAAAATTGGAAATTGTGCATAAACATCCGCAGTCTAGTGATTACTGTCAGCGTGTCTTCGTGGAAGTTCCATCGCATTGTAGCGCTAAGGGATTTCCATAGTCGAGCGAAGTGCCGCATAGTGTTGCGCCGTCGCTCGGGCCGAGCCTCGCTCTGAAAACGTCGGTCGGTATGCAGTTAATTGGACTAAAGATCGGGCCGTTTAATCGTTTAATCAATTATCTCATCAAAGGAGCCAAAGGAGGCTCCGGATCGCGGTGCAACGAACGTCGATCATGTTCTTTCTGGGGCTGCCGTTGCACCCGTCCCCGTTCCACGCGCGCGGGCGGTTCGAGCTCGTCGATACGAGTCAGAGCCGGCTGGTGCTGGTTGTAATTAATAGATCTCTCGTTGCACATATTTGTATGCCGGGTCTGGCCGATTGTTCGGACAATGTATGCTGTGCCGGCGTATAACGCACACCTCGTCTAGACCGATCGACCGCTCTCTCCTGGCTCTGAATTCCTAGCCCCGAATAACGTTACCGACACCCGCCGACACATACGCACCCGCCTATACAGGGTGTTCGACTGCCATGTGCCAATAAATCGACGTGCGTCGCGAAACGTCGCGGCACGGCTCGCGTTTCTCTCGCTAAGAGTCCTTCGGACTTTGTCGTCGAGAAATGCAGCACGATTCGATCTTGAGGAGAACAAGCTTCTTGCGGAGAAGCAGGTTTTTGGTTGTCAGCACACGAGCAGTTGTTTTCTGATGCGAGAATTGGCAAGGTTTTAGCCTATGTTGCGAGAAATTACACGTTTCTAATTTTGACGAGCATTCGCGCTAAACCCGTCACAGCAATCGAATGACTGGTTTCAGATTTTTTATTTTTTAATTATTCAAGTTTATAAAGATATCTTCGGACGAATCGATGCAATAGATTTCTTTGCTCGATCGTATGTTGTGATAAAAATCGTGAAAAACCTGAACAAATTAGATCTTATTATTTTTGTAAGATAATAAACACCGATTTTAATGCTCGGTAATTTTAGTGTTTATAGATTGCCCGGTATGTTACTGCAGAAGTAAGAAGTCAATTGTTTCCTGCGGTTGAAATGCATTCTTTGAGATGCAAGTGGAGATCGATATAAACAGACATCGATTGATTTATTCGAGAAACAAATGGTATTATAAAATCTAATAAATTCTCTTCGGACACGGTCTGTAACCACCATTCCCTGTAGACTCTATAAATATTCTTATACTCATAGCGATGGAAAACAAAGGAAACCTGCTACTTCCTGCCGCAGCGTTCGAAATTCACTGTCATTGTGAACCAATCATGCTAGTTATCAGAGGAAAGATAAGACCTGCTCTTTTCGTGGCAAAATTGAAATGTAAAATAAAGAACGACGATGAAGTTTACATTCTTTTGTTATAAACGATTGAAAAAGTTTCCAATTTAGCTGGGGAACTAGGTAGAAAATTATGAAACCCTTCTGTAAGTAGCTCAACCCGTCCTTAAGCTAGACGCGTACTCTGTATTCTCCATGAGACGGTTTTAGGGGATGAAATCGCCTCTGTACAGGGATGCAAAATTTTCTTTCCGAATTTCTTGAGAAACATCTGAGAAATGTAGATTATAATGTTCAATCGAAAAATTGAAAGGGCCTTTTCTCTTTCGAATATTTTATTGAAAACTAAGAGCGAAGTATATACACCATTATCATCAACGACTCAAAACATACTCAAGGGAGGACAGTGTGTTAAAGAATTGGTGTCTTATTATCAGGAGAAAATGGCACCCTTTTGCTCTGCATCCTTCGAAAGTTCATAGAATGACATGAACAATCTCAAACAAAGAAAGCAACATTTCAATATTAGGCTAATGCGAATCCGTTAATTATTATAATAATTAAATGATATGTTTGCAACTTGCAAATACATGGACCTGATGTCGTCGATACGACGACATTCGTCCTGTAGGGTTTGATTTCTAGCGAATCGAAGTCAGAGGCAAGACAATACCACGGCCACCCTCGGTTCCCGTTTCTTTTCAGGATTTCGCGCAATCACCCCTTAAAACGTTGACCACACGTAGCAGAACACCCTGTATACGGGCCGGTGTCTGCCTGTGTGTACACACCGTTGGACAGACTGTTAAACCGACGACGTGGTTATGCGCGCACGTGTGCGGCCCTCCTGTGTGCACAGCATTATGCGCTCGCGTCCGGTTCCTCCTCGCTGAGCTCCGGTTAATTTCGTTCCGTCTCTACGTGTCTCCCTGGGGTATCGCAGCATGGCGGAACCCGCTTCTGGGACTCGAGCGCAGCCGACGCCGACGTCTATTATTCGTTTTTTACATCGGCATTTCTCGCTAATCTACGTCGCGTTACTTTTTTGCCTGGCCGGTGTGCTCTCTCTCTCTCTCTCTCTCTCTCTCTCTCTTTCTCTCTTGGCAGCGTCATCGGCCGTGTTCGGCCGGCTCGCGATTTTATAGGGATACTTTTTCCTACGTCGCTCCGCCATTCATTCTCAGCTTTCGTTTTTCGCGGCTAGACGCGTATTTTGCTTTTCGAGGCTGTTTTTACGCGAATTGTTTTTGGGAATTTTTTCCAGAAAAACTGCTGAACCCTTTTCATTGAGATTATACACGCATGTTAATTAGTATTTGAAATACACGTGCGATTTTTTTCGACCGAAAATAATCAAAATCACACGAGCTACATATTTTTTTGTAGACCACGTTTTCGGTGATGCTGAGTGAATGTTCGTTCAACGGTTTCGCTCGCCCGGATTAGTTCAATTAGATCAATGTTAAGAACACGGTTCTCTGCGGTCTACGTGCAACATAGTTCGGTTTGGAAAAACGACCGACAATTTATGGGAAGAAATGATCTAAGAAGCTACCTGGCACTAAGAACATGATTCACATTCTGGTTTGCTACGTGAAGGTGGCTCGGTGCTGCGCTTCCAGTCAGAAGAAGAGTCGTTTTTGTCTTTTGAATACCGTGTAGCGTAAAGTGTACTACACGAGACACGTTAATCACTTTTCCAACGAACAAGTCCGCGCATCAACGGAAACGGCGGCGGCTACGTTGCGCGCGTTGCAGACACCGGCGCCTTTCATAGTGAGAGTTAACCAGCGGACGTTCACTATGTCGATGGAACATTTTTCATGCAACCCCCTCTGCTTGAGCTGACGTAGTCTTTGGATAAAGTTGCGAGTCAACCCTTATTCAAAATCCAGTGTGAAATCCTTTTATGGGAAACTAAACTTTTCAAATGAATTCTGAGATACTGTAATCTCTCTCTCTCTCTCTCTCTCTCTTTTGTATCCGAATGTTCTGCTACCAGTACATTCTGCTATTCAAGCGAATCTTCTTTAATACTCCTCTTAAAGACCATATAGAACAATGCAATAAGCAGTTACTAACATTTTATAGTTCTCTAGATTATATTCATATTTTCTAGATATATTTTTACAGATTAGAAACTGATATTTTGAACCACACCGGTGAGAAGAAGTTTATCATTTGAACAATAAATCGTTCACGTTGGAAAGTCTATTCGGACCCGATCTGACTATAAATACGACGAAACGCGACTTCAAAGTGCGTTTTTATGCAAATGGTGTTTTTCCAGATGGTCGGGGTAAAAGTAACCCTCCAATTTTGAAGCTGTGACTTCTATCCCCCCCGTTTCGGGAGGGTTAAAATTCATAATTACGTTCGTAGCACGAAAACATGCACCGAAATTACTAGCCTGTAGAATTCTTGGCTCGCGACGCGGCTTAATTATTACAAGACTAAAATTGAGTATCGGAAAGGGGTCTATTCCATTATCAGTCTCCTTGATAGGAAGATGCACCCTTCCCACCAGACATCTCCGGATCACAGACGCTCACCATCGAACGTTCCCACCACTACAGAACACATTTTCTGCACGAATCCCATTTCATTCGCATTTCAGGGTCCGAATCGGTCCTCTTCGGACACGTCTCCAGCCAGCCACCTTTGATTCCTCGTGGTTAACCTTGCCTGGTCCCTGGAGCAGGTCTGTTCAACTACTTCATCGGTCAATTCCAGGCGAGTTCAATGCGTACGAGTACGCCGATTCATCGGCGCGTCGGCGTACAGACGGACGGGCAGACACGGGTTTCGCGTGTAGCATTCGGGCGACTTGCACATGCACGCTTTGGCGGCTTTGTGGAGAGCAGACGCGCGCACACACACACATAGATAGATAGATAGATAGATAGATAGAGAGAGAGATGAAGAGGATGAGGAGGAGAGGGCCCACCGCACGTCCTGACCGCGCGCGAGCATGGTTGCGCGATAATCCTGTGATGGATGTCCCTAGGTAGTCGGTAAGCCCTGCCAGCCAGACTGCCTCGGTACTGTCGGTGTGTTTACCCAGACGGAAGCCGTCTGGCGACGATAGGAGAACCGACGTATCACGTGTGGTGCGTGCCGGCGATACGTCGGTTCTACTTCGACTACCGCTAGGATATGCACCTCCGACGAGACGGGGTTTCACCGGCGTGTATCTAGCCAGGAATAATCGCGCCGGCAGGAGACCCGTCCGCGCCAACGGGGGCTCTCGTCGAGACTCTTTTCAAATTTTCAAACTGATTGATCGCGATCCCGAAGATCCTCGGCTACAAACAGCTACGCCGCGCCGCGTCGCGCCGAGAGCATCGTTTATCCTCCCGACGCTTCGCCGCCGCGCCGATGCGCTCTACGCTCCGCTCGGAGAGCACGCCAACGAAAAGGATGACCGGTCGTATGCCGTCAACCCTTAACGCTAGAATTACCCGGCACCGAAACTGACCAGCTCTCGTTCGACAATGCCGCGACCAGCTGGAAAGTCATCTTTGCTTAGGGTAGCACTCTTTCTGTGGGTTTTGCTCTGGTCGGATCTAGACGAACAGGCTTTTGGAAGCCTAGTAGACTCGTGTAAATTGTGCAGCTGGAATTTAAGCAATATAAAGGTGTTGGAAATAATGTTTGCGTAAGTTGGTACGAATGTGAACTAATGTATGAAAGGAAGAACGTGTGGTATGAATGAGCTGAGAGAGTGAGACAGAATAGATATAGAGAAGTATCGTTTAGTATGTGCACGTGTGTAAGCCGGCCCGTAAAAGTATAAAATAAAGAGTATATATTAAAACCATGAAATAAGATTTCAACGAAAGGCTACAAGAATTTGACAGTATCGATACGTTTCTTGCAACAGAATAGAAGAAAACGCTAGACAAAGAAAGAAATTTGGTTGTATTCGAGTCGTTTGAATATCGTTTAATATTGTTGGAATTTATGAATAAATGTAGACCAAATTAATCTGTTACATCTTTAGAAGGAAGAATCGTTTGAATCGATTATTGGTCTGTGGATGCATACATTGTATCTACAGTCAATATACATTGTACGTTGTGCCCGGCATGGGAGCCTCGATCCTCAGTTGTTTTATATTGAACTGTTGCCCCTCTGTTTCTGGATCTCTTATGTTTCATTCGTGGCGTTTCTTTCGAACAGTACACACGTGTCTCGCAACGTGCTTCTAGATTAAATATTGAAATATAACTTCTATTTTATATTTTATAATAGAGTGTGGTTTATTAGTATACCCATATTCCAATAAATATTTCGAAAATTAAGAAAATTGATTCGGTTTGAAAGCGCAGCCTTTCCTTCCTTTTGAAGGATAACAAAAGAGTTGAGGAAAGGGTAGGACGTACGACAGAAAAGGTAACATGTAATCATGTTGCAGAGACGTCGCGTCGAGTTTGGTCAGGACGCGCGCGCGGCATTTCTGTGCCCGGTCTCCATAAAGCCGCCAAAGCGTGCATGTGCAGGCGGCCGAATGCTGCATGCAAGTCTACGTCCGCCTATTTGTCTATATGCTTGTCTAGGACGGATGCGCATTGCATGCGAATGCATTCTGCGAAGGAGACACGTGAATGACCAACGGGGACTGACAACGATCTGTAACCTCGTTCCATGAATACGTCGCTTAACGATAATTGTTGCTTTGCTCGTGTTGTGTTTAATGAACCGTGGCTGACGCCATTTCGCTTCCGCCACGATCCGAAACCAAAAGAATGCAAAATAATCATGCTTATTGACGCTTCCCTTTCAAAATTGTCGCGGGACCACGCCTACTCGTGACGCTTTACACAAGGAAGAAGCAAAATAAATGCTAAAAATGCAAAGAGCGAAGAAATCTTTCGCTTCCGTCGGTGTTGAACACTCAAAACCGAAAATTTCTTTTCCCTTCGTTGCAAACAAAATTGACAAAATGTGAACAGCTCTTATAAGCACGTGGAAAGCGATCCTGAAAGTGAGCTTCAAAATTGTTCAATATTGGAGCAAAATAAATGCTAAAAATGCAAATAGCGAAGAAATCTTTCGCTTCCGTCGGTGTTGAACACTCAAAACCGAAAATTTCTTCTCCTTTCGTTGCAAATAAAATTTAAAAAATTTGAACTGCTCTTATAAGCACGTGGAAAGCGATCCTGAAAGTGAGCTTCGAAATTGTTCAATATTCGGATCGTATCGGCTAAGCAATGCGGCTGGGCAAATATTTAAATGCGCGCACGATCCGCAGAAATCGCACGAGCAGAGTCGAGGCGTGTCTGGCAGCGACGAAGAGGAAGGCAGTCTCACGGTTTATCTGGTTTAGTCTAGCTAGTCCAGAGTCTATAGACGACCAAACACTAATTTATTCTGCGCAAACATGCCGCGGCTCAGCGAACAACAGATTGCCGGCTCTACGATAGCTGCGCGAAAACTTTCGTCCAAGGGCGGTGGAGATTCATGGGCGTTTCTAGCGTTTCATTTCGGTCCTGGTCCGCGTATTTGCCGGGGAAAACATTGACCGAGAGTAATTGGCCCACATTTTCCAATTGGCAGGCTGTGCCTTCCTGGCTTCGAGTAGTTTCACGTATTGCCATCGATCTCCGCTCAAATCCGTCGCGCCTAATACGCGAATTAATTTGTTCCAGCCTTTCGAATACAACGCTCGCGGGGATCAATTTTAATTTTCCAAATATCAAGCTATTTGTAAAAACACGTGCTTAAACATTTTATTCTGTTTTTAATATAGTATAGATGCAGCATTGCTATCACAATACAAAAATCGTTCGTTATTCAAATTGACAGGTACAAGTATACTTTACTTTTCATCCATATAAGTATGTACAGTGAATTCTCGATATATGTCAACAACACGGGTCTTGCCAGCGTCAGGAATCGTCCAGGAGACGCATACCCTGTTATGTTTACGCTTCTCGGCGTCCAAGGCTTCTCGAGCTTCGGGGTATACCCCGCGGTAGTGGGGATAATTCCGCGATGTTTATCTTCCAGGCCTTGGCGACATATATAGAGAAATCACCGTAATTGAATGGGGTTTGTACGAAAATCGGAACTTTTAGCCCCACGGTACCGTGCTATCTCCCAGTCGGTTTACGCGGTTTTTCAAAAAATCGGAACTTTCAGCTGCGGCCTTCGCTGTGCGAGATTTCGACCAGGAAAGGAGACATCTCGGCACGAAATCGAGCTCTCCCGGCGTGCGGTGCACGTGCACCTTTGAACTTTCGGTATGCCCGATAGAGGAAGGAAATTCCTGGGTCGAGGAGCCCAGACACCGCAGTCGGTCGGTCGATGCCAGTCGCCCCGGCATCCAGATAAAACGGTGCCGGTGGTACAATAACATATTGAGAATTCGCGGGTTCGCCGGCGACGACGGTGGTAGGGTGCCAGACGGTCTGTGCCAGTTCGAAAGTTTGTCCCGGTTTGCCCGTCTGGCATGCCGGGAAGCGACGCGGACGCACGTGCACCGCACCTTGACAGGTTGAATATGGGCTCCGGTGCGCGGAGACAGCATATTGGGTTCGAAACTTTGCTCGTTTACAACCGAGCCACTATGTCTACTACCGTCGCGTCGACCACCTCCCTCCCCGACGACACCGCAGCACGCCCCTACCTGCGAAATAAATGTCGCGACTTCCCCCTCGCCCTAACGCGATTCACGCTTCTCCCGGACCCGAAGCGTCATATCCCTTTTTCCGCCATTTTTCGATCACAATGTTGCATTCCCGCAACGTGCACTTCTGTTTCTCTGACCGACAAGTACAACGCGGATCTTCCTGGATAATAAAAATCGTTTGCACAACGACGGATCGATTGTCAATGCGCTTCTGTGTGTGGTCGACCTTAATTTCTCGACTATTTAGACTTTTTACTAATATTTTCTAGCTACCTTCAAATTCTAGAATATCGATGCACGATTTTTTTTTAAGTATTCCTTCGCCTTCAAATATTTGCGGTTTTAGTCCTTAAATAAATTCGTCGTTGTCTGCAAGGTTATTCAAACTTGAACATTTTTCGGAACAGGGGGTCTAAAAGCAGACACCTTCCCGCCTCGAAGCGAGCTGAGAATCAGCGTGTCCCTTTAACCCCTTTTGCATCATAAGGAAATACGAAAGGAAGGCTTTTATCGCCAAACTTTTTTTTTTAATTATATTTAAGTACAAAAATGACTACAAGTAAAAGAACTTCGTATTTCAGCATTACAAGAAGAAATCAGAATTACTACTTTCGTCTCCAATAACACCGTCCATTTCTATTTTTTAGCTAACGAATAACGACAGTGACCAGGAAAATTGAGCGCATATATACGCTAATGATGCAAATGGGTTAACATTGCACATCAGTGCACATACCTAAAACCAGATTTTCCACGAAAAAATGACTGCTCGTTAAGCACACCGTAGAGATGGTTAATGCAGCGGACAGAGTCTTAAAATAGATAAGATGCTGCCAATAATGCGTTCATTAGGAAAAACTGTCTACACTCCACAAATGCAAATATTATAGCGCTCGTCTGCGCTAGTCAACCCCCTAACGCTCGTGTTACCCGCTCTCTGTAATAACTTGCCGCTAATTAATGAAGACTAAGTTGTACAAGATTCAAACGCTCGTCGCGGGTGACACGGAGGAAACTCGAAAACTGACACGCGGAGTGATAATATTCGCGAGCAAAAAGATCGGTAGAGGAAAAATAGGTACGAGGTCGTAGACACCGCAGACGCGGCGACCAGTTTGCATCGTCTAATTGGTAATCACGGTACATTGCCTCCGCTTGCCCGTGTCATTCATCCAACCAGCCAGCTTGGCCTATTTGCCTATTTTCCACCCTTTTAGTTCCCGTCTTGACACCGCGTATTATAAATGTATTAGATTGCAAATAAATCGTCGCCGATCGGCTCCTTCGCGTTCACGTGTTACCGTTTAGACGGAGTCCGATGCATCGATCAACGTAACGTTCACTTACGCGTTGCATCGATCGCGTTACCGCATCATTTACGCTTTCCTTCAGAGAGTTTCCACTTCCATTTAATCACTCTAATTCAGCTCGTCCAAAACTTTCTGCACAGTATTCGCCAGTTCGAGCTTTTTTGCTTACCGTTACCTTCTTTTATCCCTTTGTGGGCGAGTAAATTTAAAATTCAAATTCAAATTTATTATTTATTAATGGTACAATTATTTAACCCCTTGCGCTACTATTTATTTTGTGATTATACTCATTAGAAATTCTTCATCGTTCAGAATTTCATTAGAAAAAGAAATATAGTTGATATTTATCGTATGCCTATGTTCTCGCCAATGGATATTATATCAAGTACAACAAAATAGAACTTCAATTCGGTTTAAAGGAAATTAATGACATGGCAAGGGGTTAACCCTTTGCACTCGAAGCTATTTTAACTCCAAAACAAAACATTTCTTATGACCAAGAATATTTGCCTTGTACATATTTTTTTTTTATGTCATACATATAAAAATGGCGCAATTTACTCGTATAATTCTGAAGTGTTTAGTAATTTACTACATACAAACAAATTTTTTAACGTAATAAATATTTTGAATAACGATATAGCAATTTTTAGTGGCGCCGTACAGTCGCCATTCGAGTGCTAAGGGTTAAATAATATCGGTACATGCTTCTCTATCTGCCTCAGTATTTGGGGCTTCACGGTGGGTGGTCAAATTAATGCATACGTTAAAAAATGTATTTTTCGATATGAAAAGATTTCTCTAAGCACTTATTTTCGCTCGGAAAAATATTTTTGAGAGATCCCCGCTCCCTTATACGTAAATCGACGTTATTCGTATTATTCCTTTCTGGCGTGCGCGCGCGAGATCTTTGTGATATTTTGAAATGCCGAACGATGAAAGTAGTTCCATAATTAAGCGCAGCTCGCGATGTCTGTGCATTCCGAAGCTGCTTTCGTTTCAGACGCCGCTTTATGAATATCTTGCCCGCGTCGTGTATAAGAAGGTAGCTTCGATCGTGCCCCAGACACTGTTAATCCATTTTTAATAAGTAATCCGGGTATCGTCTCGACCATCTGTCCAACCCGAGGCAGCTGTGATAAGTTTAGCGTTGAATGGCCGACGACGGACTGGCGTCTCCTTAACAGATGTGATCGATTCGGTCTCGTGTTTGTAAACGTTAATTAACCGAGCCCGCATCGGTCATGAACAAAACAGAAACAAATTTTAAATTGCGCCCGACTCGTTTTTCTCTTCGTCTGCTAATTGCTAGCACGAAACTTTGCTTCGAAAAATTACACGTTCGCTTTATTTGCTGACCAGTTTGGACTACTTAAATTTCCACAAAATGCTTTACTATTTCCATGTAATCACGTTTAATTACACGGACAAAAATGACATTTTCTAGAACAAACGAGTAACTAGGAAACTCGTTACGCGAGAGGGTTCGGTGAAAAAGCACGAGGTCCCCCCATTGATTGGCCCGCGATCCGATGTAATACGGACCGCCTATCTAATTAACACGTTAATTAACATATCGCACGTATCCGAGTGACATAATGTACTGGCCGCAGATTGAAGGAGCTAATCGCGTTGACTATTAAATAAAGCCAATTCCGCGGACGTGTCCCGACAACCTTTCTCTTTTCCAGCGGCGGGCGCGCGCGTGTGCGCGTGTGTGAGTGTAACGTGCGAAAACTGTCGGCCTTGTTATCATATCACAAATTAGAAATTCTGCGGACAGGACAGTTCATGTGCAGCAACCTGGTAATTCCATTCGAGACAACTAGTTTCATCGTTCCCCGTCGGGTAGATTAATCATTTCGCTGACATAAATCGGGCAAAATGTATTCGCAAGGTCCGAGGGGAGCCCGAGCCGAAAAAAGGAAAGCAGACGACGAGCGAACGCCAATTATAATATGTATTTTTGCATATATATATGTATAATATATATTTATCGGCGCTAGTTATAATATGTATTTTTGCATATATATACGTTGTATATATATTCATATACACACATATATGTATGTATACAATATGTAAGTGGTCTAGACAGGCCAGATGGATGCATCATCGCCGTCATGAGCGAGAAAGCGAAACACGAGTCGAGCCGTTTTGTTCCTGAACGTCTCGCGAGCTCGTCAATCGAGTAATGAGCGCTCGTTTTACGCGCACGATAACGCGTCTGTCGCTCGATCATGATACACGTTCTCGTCTTTCTTCCTCGGCTGTTCCCTCTGCCTCCGTTTCGTGGATTCTGCTTCTCTTTTTCTTCTTCTTCTTGGTCGACCGACAGCCCGGAGAACGTTGCCAAATACCCTGTCACCAGACGCTGAAGAGCGAGAACGTTCTGCATAGAGTCTCAACGTTTGACTCTTTTCGGACAGCCCGTACAGCAGCGAGAGATAATTGTTCTCAAATATTATCGAATTAGCTCTCGATATTCACGATATCTTTTCCTTAATCTAACGATCATCTTCTAAACGTTCTATCTCATATTCATGCCAATGAAGTTTCACTTCCTTTTTTTATTGTCATAATACGTTATATTATTATCACAGTATAAAACACTTTGAATATACCAAAACTATGACATCCTTTGATCTAACTCTTCAGCACCTAATTTTATTTCATACAGAAAGTATCAACCGAGGTATTACATTATTTTATAAAATTAACAAGAATTTATCTATCGAAATTTTTAGCTATTCCTTTTTATAGTACATATCCAAAGAAATAAATTTCTTGAGTAGTTTCTCATGGATGCGTCTTTACAGTCTCGGTGATTGTAAATTAGAAATATTAGAATCCGTCATTTCGAAGGGTCCCGTAAACCTAGTGTTAACTAAGGAATTAAGGGTTCTAAATTTTTTAATCTACAATCAATGCAATTACAAATCTGCATTCAATGAGAATATAAGATCTTTTTTCTTTATTTATTCAACGTATACATACATTCTAACTTTTAGTGATTTTAATCAGAATACATGTCTAGAGAAATAAGCTCCACCGAACTCTAACTCCATATAATATATTCTGATTAAAATTGCTAAAAGTTAGAATATACATATTCTGATTAAAATTGCTAAAAAAGTTAGAATATATATATTCTGATTAAAATTGCTGAAAGTTAGAGTAAACATATTCTGATTAAACTTGCTAAAAAGTTAGAATACATGTATTCTTGTCATTCGAATGAAGCGATACGAAGTTGCTTTTGGCGCCGAGTGACTGAGTTAAATTGATTAGGTAATTGATTTTGCCGTGGAGTGTGGTCGAATGCGAAGAGCGTTTCACTGGAGCGTTGGAAAGAAATTCGCCAGCGACCCAGTATTTATCAGAAGCACGTTAATTATCGCGTTTCATCATTCCTTACCTGGCTGTTTCCTTAATGCGATATTTCAGCGGCCGCGATGAATCCAACCTAGGCGAAAGTAAGAACACTTGGCTGAATTAAGGCCTGAAAACTATCCGCGGTGTTGCATTCTACGGGCACTTAGAAAATTTCAAAGGAGGTTTCTCTCAAGCCATAGAAAAACCGAGCAAAGGAAAAGCATAAAGCGCATATCTCAAGATCCTCCCGGGGGGTGCTTGGCGCTCTATAACCCAAGAGATATTTCTTAACTTTCGACATATAATATTAGACACGGAAGAAATTGCAACTTCGCCGACGTGTATCCTCCGCGGACCATAATTTAAACTTCTACTAACAACGAACGTCCTAGAAAATCTTGGGTATCGAAATAACGGTTAAAAACATATTTCTTATTTGTCCCAAAAATGTTGCTTTCGTTTTCGATTGGTACAGAGACAAGGAAAAAGCTCGGAGTGGATGTATAAGAAAGCAAATGGCTTGGTTGAGTAGAGAGAGAGAGAGAGAGAGAGAGACATAGGAAATAAATAATAAACGGATGATCGCGTTGGAAGAATATGGCTGCAACGAGACATCGAGGGATTTGTATTTCGAGAAAACCTAACAGAAGAGTCTGAAATGTTCTCAGCGGTGATTCTACGCTGGTAAAAATGTACCTCGGGCGGCAGCTTTTAAGTAGATAAGAATTTCGATATGGCGCGGGTAAGAGATTGACGTCTGATTAAATTGTATCCGATATTGGATGAAATCGTAGCGTCTACGATATCAGAAGCCTCGCAAATTCCCGTTCCAATTTTGCTTCTTATTTTCATTTCTGGCCGCGGCACTCGAGGTAAAAAGTCTTTTTCCCCCGGGGGAATTCTATCTCTAGCTAGACATCGGTGCTTGTTTTCGTGTTTCTCGCCGGGGCGCACGGCAATCCTTTCTTCTTGTTTACTTTTTTATGCTCTTCCCATTCTTTCGTTTTCGTCTTTTTCCCTTTCAACCAAGTAAGTCAAGTGTCGGCGACGGTAGATAGGGCCTCATTTACAAGCCAGACGGGGTAGGCCACTTGGCCCAAATACGTGAAAGGGTATTCTGCCCAGTGGATGCGACTCAAAACTTAAAATAAGCCCTCTCTCGATAAGAACGCCAGCCCGCCGTCACGTTTTTCGCTTTCCCGACCGAACCCGACACCGACCCGCTCCTGCTATATACAGGGTATCCCAGTATCAACGGTACAACCGTGACGGGGGTGACATTCCACATGAGAAAATTAGTCGAAAATATACAATAAATTTCTTTCGTTCGACGCCTCGTTTTCGAGAAAATCGAGTACGAAAATTCGAATAGGAATCGTCTGGCGCGTCTGTGCATGACATACCGATTCTACTTCTTGCGATTTCTGTGTATACAGTGACTCGCGAAAGCATTTATAATAAGTATATTATACAATACTTACAGAAATATTATTAACATTGTAGATAGGTATGACTTTCTAGATTATACACGTTAAGTTTGAAATGAATCGAAATATATATACAATTGTTGTGAATTATTTTTTCACAAACACAAACTTCGTTGGAAACTCATCCTGGTTGGACCGTTGACACTGGGAAATTCTGCGGGAATCCTATACAGTGACTCACGAAAGCATTTATAATAAGTATATTATACGATACTTAAAGAAATATTATTAACATTGTAGATAGGTATGACTTTCTAGATTATACACGTTAAGTTTGAAGTGAATCGAAATATGTATATAATTGTTGTGAATTATTTTTTCACAAACATAAACTTCGTTGGAAACTTATCTCGGTTGGACCGTTGACACTGGGAAATTCTGGTGGGAATCCTATACAGTGACTCGCGAAAGCATTTATAATAAGTATATTATACGATACTTACAGAAATATTATTAACATTGTAGATAGGTATGACTTTCTAGATTATACACGTTAAGTTTGAAGTGAATCGAAATATGTATACAATTGTTGTGAATTATTTTTTCACAAACATAAACTTCGTTGGAAACTCATCCCGGTTGGACCGTTGACACTGGGAAATCCTGCGTTTCGCATTCGTTCGTTTTGCGGACGATAGCGCGACTCGACCGTCGGGCAAACAATACAATTGACCCGACGACCGATCATTCGCTTAAACAGCATCGACCTCTGTAATTCGAGGCAGGATCGTGGCTTTCTGGGCAACTCGCTCGTCGACGTCTTCTTTCGTCTTCTCACTTCTCTCTGCAGAATAAAATCCTGCACGATTTCCTTGTCTGCACGACAAACGCGAGGAAGACAATTGGTCTCCCTGAACATGAAAATTGAAATTATTGGGCGAGTCAAAACCCTCTGATTTTTTCTCTTGGAATTATTTATTTGAATTTTATCGAAATGTTTTCGTGTGAAATTTTTTTTACGAAAAATTGCTTTTGTCAAAAGAAACCAGATGTACATTCACGATTAGTATTGAATTTATTGGTTTACGCGTGATCGTAGTAAGAATTTTACGAGGAATGTTGTGTTCGAAACTTTCGTTTAGGGACGAGTCTCTCGGAAATCGTTGTATTACAGCGTTGGAAATAGTATCATCGGCGGCAAAAAGGAAAGCCGCGTTATCGAAAATATTTTTGTTAGCAGTAAAGTGGTGATAGTGTTTTCCTACCGCGTGCACGTATATACGGTGGCTTCAAAGAGATGCCGAAGATGGTTCCGATGCTTTGAACTTTACTTTTAAATACTTTCGACTCGTTCACTTTATGCAGCCGCCTTTGTATGTGCACTCGATCGATAATGTGTCCTGTCTGTGCAGAAATAAGTTGGCATTTTATGCACGCGATGTTTATCAAATATCTGCCACAGAAATTACAACAAAAAAGTCACGTATTGTACATATGCGTAGAAGAAAAATTAAAATTGTCAGAATACTTGACAAGCATAATTGGATTCGATAACCGTGTCTGTCAAAGAAAACAATTGCCCTAACATTTTGTGAATATAATCTTCACTGAGACTGTCGACAAAAATAATAATATTGAGTGAATAGAAACATAATATTGTACAATGGTATTGTATTACTATATTGCTATTATTATTTTTACCACAAAGAATCTACGAAGGAAATCAACTGTGAATTTATGAATTTGCACAAAAGGTTCACACCTTTGAAACCATAGAAGAATGGTAATATTGAGTCAATGAAAAAATGCAAATAGTATAAAAATATTTTTACCACCGTACAATATCACTGATTCCCGATGAAGGATTCCGTATGTAGTTGTTGAACAAATAAAGAACATTTTTTTGTTTTCTGTTGCAGGTAGTTATGACGTACAATCCGAGCAAAACCGGGCTCGGTGCGACGAGCGAATTTCCTAAAATCGAGCTGGATTCAACGACGGAAAAGAAGCAGGCGTTATGGCGGAAGACCCAACGGCGTTACAAAGAGATCACCAAGCAGACAGACTAACAGTTGCATTAATAATCGCATCGTCCACGCTCGTCACGGCGACTGCAGAGACAATTGCATTTTCCCCCTCTTTATGCAATGGGGCGAATCTCGTTGCCACGAAACGCTTATTTCACCTTCACTAATACAACACACGTTTCTGGTTAACAGTTCGAATGATATATGTTTATTTATATGTTCGAGGAGAGCTCGTTAAACTTAGTACAAAGTAATGTTAGAGTCGACGCAATGATGGAGACTTTCAGGAATTCAGCGCACGGACATTATATGTATACAGTTCATTTGATGTATGCGGGCATTTTTACAATAAAGGACTTGTTTGATGTGGGTGGAAACGGATCGTGAAAGACTTGGCCGCCTGGCGCTTGTTTGTGCCGAATAATTATTCATCGTTTTTTAGACTCCCGCTATAACGCGGTCAAAAAATTGCTTTAAAAAGCTGCTTGCATGTATTTTTTGTGAAACTAAGTATGCGGTCTTTTTAAACATTTTTTTTTTTTGTACATTCACTACATATTTACACATACACGGTCTCTTTAAACCGTTATGCGGGAGTTTACTGTATTCGATCACTACCATTTTTTAATTAATTTTGCTGTACGCAATCAGTTCCATAAATTCTTTTTTTACAGAACATTATGGACGATGGTGGAAGAAAAGCAACGGTCATAGTGCTCGGTCAACTGTACAGACAATGATAGAGATTCTTGAATCGATCATTTGTAAATGAACTACAAGTTTATGAAGACAAGGCTACGAATTTATTTCTGCATCTAATACTTCGATTGCTCGACGTTTTATTTAGAAAAAGTAACGTTGCGAAGGTTCGGTCTCGTCACGGGGCTGAGAATAAACGTCTCTGCTCGCCGATTTGAGAGAAGAACGTGGTAAAATGAGGAACGGAGCGTCGTTCGGACCCGTCCGTTGTCGATAAACTCGCGGAATATCGAGCCGATCGCGAATATCATTGCGATTAGGGCCCGGGAAAACGCGTTCGCATAAACCGTCCGCGGGTGTCGTTACGCTCGAGAGGCGGCTGGGAATCGTGACAAACGCCGTGGCCACGCGGCACCGTAAAAATAATGAAGATCGAGCCACGCTGGAAATAGTTTATTATGAAAACCGCACGATGTGCCGAAGGAGTTAAGGGCTCGGCCTAAACTTACGGCTCTCGCGTGTTTTCTCTCTCTCTCTCTCTCTCTCTCTCTCTCTTTCTCTCTTGCTCTCTCTCTCTTTCTCTGTTTCTCCGCGCGCGCGCGAGCGCTCGCCTCGAGGTCTTTGCACCGTGAAGTTTGCTTTATAAATATCGCCGGTGCACCGGAGTGTCTAGAGAAACGAACCGTGTCTTGGATGAAACGAACGGTCTAGTTTCCCGCTTCAATTGCGACCGATCCGTCCTCCTTTTGCGTTATTTTCTAATTTCCACCGGTCCCGCGCCGTCGCCGATCCGCCATCAACCGACGAATAAAATCGGAATGATAGCACTCGGGCATTCCGCCTTATCCAAGCACGCACCGGCTAAACACCACTGCCAAACGTGGGCTGCGTTGTCCTGTAACTGTGTTCTCTCTGACGATTTTCCTGGAATCATCGTTTACAGGCAACCGCCAAACTACAGTCAAGAGGAAAAGTGACCATACAACCCTCTAACACACGCAGAGTAAATTTGTTAACCCTCCAGAGCACGGGTCAAAAGGATCCATTTCTTTTTTCTTCTATTGTTTCTACACTGTGCGAAACTGCTACCGGTAAAACAAGAATTCATTCAGGAATTTCCGCGTATGAGATATCAATAGAAAAATATTGAAATCGTTAGAAACGTAATTTTACAATACAAATGCACTGTAATTTATTCTACTGTTTTTATATGGTTTGCTTTTAATAATTACTATTTGTGTTCTTCTTAACGGAAATAAATAATTTACGAAGTATCTCGTCTTAGGAAAAGCTTGGGAAACACTGACATACGGCATTGGCGAAGGATCGGCAATTTTTTACTTTGCAATATACCTTAGAATCGCAAATTATTGCCCGAGCGCCAGTAGTGAACCAGTCGGTCTGGAAATGGCAGCCATTTTGGTCCCCATGGTACCCCGAGTGGATTGCTCGTGTGTCGTGGAAACCGAGTAATAATTATACAACTTTATTATACTTAGGAAGCCCAGTACAGCCTTTCATATTTGTGTTCATAGTGACACGAAAGTGGTCGGGTAAGAGAATTTTCCCATAATAGAAGACTCACTGGTCATTTTATGAAATCGAGTCCATCGATTCGAATAATCGGATTCTGATTATTACAGGAAACAGTAGTTAAAAATCTGTTTCATATTTTGACATTTTTAATAAATTGGAAATATCCTTCAGTCCTGCTAATATTTTTACTATTTTATATTTCGCAGTCTACCGCATCCTACTAACATTATCTTGAAGTTATGTCTAAAATCATCTTTCCAGCGCAATAATTCTTCACCATCGCGTCAAATTCAAGCGAAATTTAAATTGCGGATGCGGATGAACGATTGTTAAGAATTTTTCGGGGTGATCATTTATTGTAAATTTATTTGGCGCATGTTATACTTAGGCCAGCTTAAGAGTAAATGATCCGTCGTAATTATGGAGTTGGACGCGACGCATCGTGTTGCTGGTTCATTTGTCAGCGGATGGGAGTGCGTAATTTTGGAGCGACTAATTTCAATCCACGATACAGCTAGTTAATCCCCGTTTCGCTGATTGTAAGAAACGGAAGAGCACTATATAATTATTAAGAAATTGTCGTTGGTACATTCTCTATTCGTTGATTTATACAACCGCCATGTAATAAAGCTGATGTTTTTGCGGAGACAGACACACGGAGAAACTAAAATTAAATGGAATTTTATATCCCTCATTAATGGTTTCATCGAGTTAAAAAGAAAACAAGGTTGCATGAAATTCTGTTGATGTTCGGATTTTATTGCACTTTCAAGATTTTTACGAGCCATAAATCCGTAAAAATACCCAGCTTAAATGTCACTCTCTATACTTTCGAAACTATTGCTGATGCGGTTTAATAACTTCGTTAAATAAACGATTTGAACGTAATTTGTTGAACGGCCCGATATCGCGAATACGAAAAACCGTAAACGTGGCATTACAAAATAAAACACTTTTATTTCAAATAATATTTTTATAGAACTGTTACCAACATATACCTGACACTATTCCGATCGAGACGAATTCAAACACGATACAGTTCGGATCATATTTACTCGTTTAATCCACGGTGTAAAATGATAATAGTAAAATAATGTTAAGTAGTCAGTTTTAGTGCTCTGTAAATCTAGTGTTAAACGGACATTGAAGTTGCAAAATATGAAAGAAAACCTTGCATCCAATATTCTACGTACGAATAATAAAATATAATACTAACGTACTACAAACTACATTATAAAATACTAATGTAAAGTGTACTTACTTCTGAATCTTCTGTATCTCCGTCGGATCCACAGCACACAATTATTCACGGTATATTGTTGCTCAATTATTCGGACCTATTCCCGTGAGTGAATAATTGTGTGCTGTGGATCCGAAGGAGGTACAGAAGATTCAGAAGTAAATACACTTTACATTAGTATTTTATAATGTAGAGTGTAGTACATTAGTATTATATTTCATTATTCGTTTGAATATTTTGAAACGTATATTAACGTATACTTTATATAGTATAATTTAATGTGGTTCAAATAAGATACTACTTTAAATGAAATATTTTTATTTTGATAAGCAGATAGATAAAATGAAATATTTTTATTTTGTATTTCAAATATTTCCTTACAGTGAAAATAAGTTGAGCAAGTAGTTAGTATTATAAATTATAATTTTTAACATGAGAAGCTATAACAGTTAGCAAAGTATTATTTGTAGTTTAATTACGAATATGTAACATGTTGATAAACAGACTACAATATCGTAATTCGTAAATTCGTTACTATTACACACCGTTACACTTCTCGATAACCGAGTCTGCGGACTTGTCAAGGTGTTCGCGTCTCTTGCACATATATTGAGACGCTGGTTGCACGAAACGGCGCGGAAAGAACGTCTTTCTACACCTAATCGACGATCTCGCACGCCGATAACAGACAGGACGTGTGTTTTCGCGGAACGGTCTCTGTCATGGCGGAGATATTAGCGAAACCCCGCTCGGTTTCGATGATTAAAGCGGCAAGCAATCCATTTCTTTGCTTGTCACCGTCGTGTTTCCTGTCACTTGTCTTCGTGTTTTACGACGCGCCTGTTCATGGTTCAGCCCCGTTTACGAGCGCCTCCGTAAAAACGGCAGCCCGTACGTCCGCGCATTCATTAATTTCAACCCGGCCACCGGACCGGACGCGATTAAAAGAAACTTAGCGACGGCCGATTGGACGTTGCGAATCTTTTGTTATCCGTGACCCAGCTTCCGAATATTTTTCCCCGAAAAATTTTCCAGCCTCTTACGCCGTGCAGACAGGATACAACTTTTTAGTTTGTAACGTCGGGATTGCCTCGCACCGAGGCGAAGCATCGCGACAATTAGATACGCGACAATAAATACAATTGTCTCGTGAAACGAAGCTTCACCAGAAAATAATTTCAGAAACTTCGGGCTGATTGTATTTCCGACGGTTCTCTGCTTGTGTGTAGGTACGTACTACATACTATACGGCCTTTCGCGCGCCGGTTATTCATGATTCATAGGTGTGAACGAGAATATGTTGGCAGGTTACGACCGTTAGGATAATTATGCGTGACACACCGTACGAAATCGGGCATCGTCGTTTCGCGGAATTGAATTTCGACTGGTCCGGGAATATTACGCGTTTTGGGTTTTTCCTGTTCTTCGGCCGATACTTAACCCTTAGCACTCGAATGGTGACTGTAAGGCACCACTAAAAATTCCTGTATCATTATTCAAAATATTTTTTAAATTTGTTTGTATTTAATAAATTACTAAACACTTCGGTATTGTACGAGTAAATTGCACCATTTTCATATGTATAACATAAAAATATATATATACAAGGGAAATATTCTAGGTCATAAGAAATGTTTCCCTTTGGAGTTAAAATAGCTTCGAGTGCAAAGGGTTAATATACCGATAATCTTGGGAAATACAGTTTTTACTCTATATATGTCCCTATTCGATAAAAGTCACGGGACTATCTCCACTCCCGCGGGGTATACCGCGTGAGGAGCCATGAACCGAGGTCTCTAGAGACCCGTGCTTCGGATATATATCGAGTAAACACTGTATTTCGCGCATAGATCTCCCATATTGACCATACAGACTATGCATTTGCTATGCATATTTATTTTCGATTTTAAGAAGCTCAGTTCAATCAGAACTTTGACGATTTACTTTTCAACTAACGAAGAATCGTTAATAGATTAACACGTTGATTAATTGAACTGACCAACCGAAGTCTGTGCTTCGATGAAAGAAATGGATCGAAATCAAAAATTCTTTGCGGTATTTTTGTGCGAGTCGCATGTTGTAAATAACAGCTTTAATGGAAATAACATGGTACGTTCGTGGAAGTGTGCTGACGCAAACGGGTCATTCCGCATAGGCTTATCATTAAACTGCATATTGGCCTTAATTGGATCACGCTTTCTGAAATTCAAAGCACGTCGTGCTCATTTAACCTAGAAGTCAATTAAAACAAACCAATTAATGCGGACACTGGGTACTCTATAAATTCTGAACACCGTAGCAGCTCTACGGTACTATCATGAGAACATGAAGCGTTCACAAGGAAGAACGCTGACGACCTCTATAAACAAACCGTTTCATGTGCTTCCTTCATGAATGAAGGAGCTGTTCTTCTTCGATTTAGAAATCGTTACGTTAGTTTATACCGTGATTCACGAAACCAGAAAATCAAGAGAAATTCTCGCAATTCTTTATTGTCATTGTCCTCGGTGCCTCGGACGATTTAGAATTAAATATTCGTGTAGTAAACTAAAGTAAAGCAAACTGCAATAGAATGTTTCACAAATGCAATTGTACTGATAATTATTTCTTTAAATGCATTTCTAACTAACTTGAAACTAAAGTAAACTAAAGTAAAGCAAATTGCAATATAATGTTTCACAAATGCAATTGTACTGAAAATTACTTCTTTAAATGCATTTGTAACTAACTTGAAAATAATATAACCGTATATCTTTGGCTTCTTTAAATATTTCGTTTCGGTCTAAACACTGATGTTTAGTAATTTGCTAGACACAAATTAAAATAAAATGCGTCCAGATTGCGAATCCTTGTGCACTTCTAATATGTGCAAAATTTATAAATACAAGAAGACCCGCATGTACACCTTCTGTTCTGGTGAAATGAACATTCTCCTTAGCCCAATTTTCATAAAACAATTCACGAAAGCGTAAGACTGTACCAAGAGCCACCCGACTAATTGAAACGCAACAGTTGCAGAAAATTGCGATCTCCCTTCTCGAAGGATCCGTTTAAAAATGCGATCACCGTGAAATTAAATGTGCCCGTAAAAAAAAAAATTACATTGAATAAATTTAGTTTAAAATCATGTCGTGCGAAATAAGTGATAAATTAATTTTTTTTTTTAATTTTGACAGACCACTTTCATAATTATGGGCACAAATATTCGCGAACGTCCGTGCACCGATAAGTTCGCAGGAATCCGCGTTGCAAATCGGCCGTAAACATGAAACATCGAAGTTCCCGAAGCTTCTCGGAACCATTTGTACAGAAACGGGACAGGGCCGGCTCTCGCGTAAGGTCAGCCGTGCAATTAAGAAATCTTAGCTAAGGGAAAAACGAGAGGATGCCTGTCGTATAAATTTCATACGAAACACTTTGTCCGTGATTCGAAGAACGGAAGGAACATTTCATCCGGCTAAGTTAGTTAGGCTCGGTGGTAGCGCCGCGCGAGAGTGGATAAGCCTAGAAGTTAGTTTCTCGGCTTACAGAAGCGTGCACCGGTGAGTTACCGTCGTTCGTGAATCATTCTCAGATTTGCGGGACGCCTGTATTAATCGGCGTCCCGTTCATGCGAACCTGTCGTCGGCCACCCGTGTCTCCTCCCCTTTCGTTTCGTTTTCCGAAGAATCTCGCCGGATTTATGAGGTGCAACAACTGCCCGCAAATCCGCGCGATAATAACCGTGTGTTCGCGTCACGCCGGTTTATCCGCCGTTTGTGTTTCATGCACACGTTGCAGAACGATTTTGCAGAAATGTCTGCTCTCTGGCCGTGAGCAGGTCTACAGAGTAATTAATTTAGGACGAGAATCAGGACCCGGAAAGTAACGAAATTAATTCGTCTCCGGTTAAGAGTTTAATTATAGAGAGTCGGTGCACGTTCGGTCGGTGCGTTGATACAAAAAATTCCGATGCCATAAAACGAAGTGTACTGACGCAATATCTCCGGAGTTGCATGCGCAGCAGCATGAGGTGTTATTACAACATGTCCCGGAATTTTTCAGTCGTCGAAAAGTATGCGGCACGTGTCGACGCCGAGCCGGTGTCCGTTCCGGGCGTCTTACGCAAAATTTGATTATCAGCCTGACCAGTTTTCGTCGAGGTAAAATGAGGTATTGTTCCGCGTGGCGGGGTGATTTATTCTGCTCCAGATAATGATTAAACGCTGTACCCCGCGAGCGTAATATCTAACGCGGTACCGTAATTCGTGAGCGTACGGTACACGCTCGCCGGAATATTATTGGGTGCCTCTTAATGGCACCTATCGTACGGCAACGCGAATTAAGCCTTGTTACCGCTTACTTATTTTGCGCGCGGAAAAATTGAAAGGCAATTTTCCTCCTTATCTGCTAAACAATTCGTGTTCGGCGACTGTTTTATTAGAACGCGGCCACCGACCGTGGAAACATGAGCGGCGTTTTATTCTGTCTGTGCACACAATTCCCTAGGAGTAGCGATGGGCATGATCCAATTCTCATAAGTTTCGAGTAATTCGGTACTGAAATACTTGTACAGTGATTTCTCTATATATGTCGCCAAGGTCTGGATGATAAACGTCGCGGAATTATCCCCACCACGTCGCCGAGGAGTGTAAACATAACAGGGTATGTCTCGTTGACATATTTCGAGAATTCACTGTACATATTTATATGAAAGAAAAGTAAAGTATACTTGGTATCAGCTGATATTGATACCTGTCAATTTGAATACCGAATAATTTTTGTATCGTGATAGCAATGCTGTATCTATACTATATTAAAAACAGAATCAAATGTTTAAGAACCTTGCGAGTATTTTTGTCAGTACTTTGGATTGTGTTGTATCCGTCAATAATGTTTGGAAGAGAGGAATGCAATCGTAAATTGAGTACAATCATATTTTGATCTGATCATCATCATATTTATTGATTAAGAAGGATCGCGCCCATCACTACCTAGGGAACATTCGGAACACTCGCCCGAGTGAAATTTTTAACGGTAATCTCGCCGAAGAACAGCTGTACCGTGAAATTCATAGAGTCTGATTATCCTAACGAGACTTTTTATATTCGAGCGAAAATTGGTTTCGTTGTTGAAAATGGTATTAAAGAAATCCGGCCGCAAATCGGAATATTTTAATGTCCCTCCCGTAAATTGGTACACGTGATCGAAAAATTATGTTACCGTAGATTTGCGATTACAAATAATTATGGGAAAGACGAGCTAGGAATAGCGAGGATTATGCAAAGCTAAGATGTTTATGAACCGAATTGAAGTTGGGGAATTATGCGAACAGCTGTAGGGGATTCTCAGTACAGGGCCATAAATTCGCTTTAAGATAAAACCTGGATCAATTAATTGATGTCAAGAAAACATCTTTATGGTAGGATTTCTTGCGATGAATTAAAGATGATGAACATGTGTGATCTTTGAGTTCTTCGCGGCCAAGATGTTTCTCATTAAGCGCGGAACATTGTTTTTGTATTTTTTATTCGATTCATAATTCGGAGAATTATTTGTGCTTTAAATGCATATTAAGCAGCGCGCTTTAGTAATTTCTTAATCACTTTTAACGATCACAAGAATCGGTTGTATTATTTCTAGTTTCAGAAATTTTCTTTTTGCCGTGCGTTATTTTTTAAAGATTGTATTTCAAATTTGGTCAACAGGTTTTTTCTATTTTCGTATAACAGTTAAGTCCACCTTTCGTTGACGTTTGTTGCGTTTTTACATCGTGAGTTAGTTGCAAAGTTAAATGAAAGGTGGTTAACCACATCTCCCCCGGGGACTATAGTTTTACTGTAGCAAGTTTACTGTCCCGCCACTAGAGTTCTTTAAAATTTACGTTTTGAGACCCTAAACTCTAGAGAGCTCTGTCAGGTAAACTTAAGTCTGGAGTACTTGGTCGAGAAGCGCATAAGAGCAATTTCACGACGTAAAGCAGAAAATCTTGTATATTCTAACTCTCTTTAGACAGTGCCGTCGGGCGTTATTCATCTTTCGACGGAGCAAAAATTTCGAAAATATTTTAATCATCCATTCGATCGAAGCTTTCAACCATTTCAATGCAAATCTACAACTTGAAAATATTATCATAATACTACAACTGATATTAAAAAGAAAAATTTTACCGTGGTAGAAAAATATTTTGTACATAACCATAAAAAAAATTACATCGTTTTAACAATTATCGAAGGCTGCACAATATATTGAAATATACCGAAAATGAGGGAGATCGATAACCTACTGTGATCAAAAATTTATATTCTGAATGTGTCATTTATTTGTAATATTTACAAATTTCAGTTTTTGATATTCTACTGATTTTTACTGACTTCATTGATGCTATTTAAAATAGATTTTCTTAATAGTCAAGCTTAATTTGTACCACTGAATAACAGAAATTGAAAGGCTTTCAAAAATGAATGTATTTGTTCCTATTTGCGAATGTATACTATTTAAAGATAACTCTTATTAATCTCGTGAAGAACTTTCAACGATAAATTACTTAGTCTATAGACTGGGCTATCTAGATATTGTAGAATGTCACGCAAAAATGTCGAGAATTCGAAAAATGAAGACCATAGATCACGACACGGAATACCAACATGAACACCTCTCGCGCGCGAGCTGTGCAGGGTTAAACGAAGAAAAATCGTATCAGCAACGGAGAAGCAGATCTTCAGGGTCCCGGACTGTGCTTCTGTTACGTCCGAACACGGACGTGTTGCACTTAATAGAGTCCTCGTTCCCCTTCAAGCCTGTAATTCACGAAGCACGGGGCAAGAAGTCCAGATGATTCCGCAGCAGAGCGGAAATAAGGAAGGTAGGAAAAGAAGGGGTCGTCGTGCGAGAGGGA
Organism: Seladonia tumulorum; assembly: GCA_913789895.3. NCBI lineage: Eukaryota > Metazoa > Arthropoda > Insecta > Hymenoptera > Halictidae > Seladonia > Seladonia tumulorum. The sequence continues at coordinate 4,830,133 of OU565275.1, forward strand.
GAGAAATTCATGTTGTGGAGAGAAAAAGGGTCTAGCCTATACTTCTTTTAAAAAAGTTCAAAATTAAGGGTAAACAAAAAAACACGTCTGCCCAGGGCAGACATTGAACGGCTCTGGTTTAACATTTTTCAAATTTATTTTTCTTATAATATATTTTTTACGCTAAATCGAATTTGTTGAGACAGAAAATTGATCATGCTCCGGCTCCAGGGCAACTTATTAACAGCAACGTTTGTGCTCGGATGCAACCGATGTCATTGTATTGTAAATTAACACCTCGACCGACGAGCTCGTCAAAATGACAATTTTTAATATTCTGTGCCAGTGTCGCCAGATGAGAGGAGGGGGAGCAGGAATGGAGGGGAAAAGTTTACCCCCTCCCAGCCAGCACCTAAGCATGCGCGACAGAGACAGAACACGTCACGTGATCCGGCAGCGGTGTTGGCCAGGTGGAAAGGGAAGTTAGAGTGGGGGAAGGAGTCTTGATCTGGCGACACTGGTCTGTGCTTACAGTGCTCCAAGAAAGGAGATCCTGTTCAAAGATTCGCGATCTTTTATATTCTCTTACCAATGATAAACGTTCCATTCATCTGTCTATTTTGTCAGTTATACAAGCGTCACACTTAGTCAACGACAAGTCAATCGTTTCCTGTTCTCTATAGCTTGTTCGGCTTGTTCGGCGGTCGACTATAGTCGACAACTGTCAAACGTATGCCCAGACGTCGACTGTCATTCCAAAGAGGTAAATGCAAGATACGTTCCGCAGCGTGCGATAATAAGACACGGGTAGCCGTTAGGCTTTCCTGTAGTATCCTATCACGGTTTCTTTAAAACGCTATGGCGCGTGGTGTTGTTGCGTCGCGTCGCGTCGCCGTCGGTGCAACCACCGATAGAATGGCATTTCGGTGTCCGTTAAAAAAGGAAGAGTAAAAGGACACGCGAACAAGGCACCGTCTCAGGAATCTTCGAAAACGTCGCTGACTAATTTTCAAGACGGTTCCGTCCTCTCCCTCTCTCTCTCTCTCTCTCTCTCTCTCTCTCTCTTTCACTCTCTTTCTCTCTTTTCACCCCTCCAGCCACCCGACGACGTCTCCTTTTTTCTCTCTTCCCTTTTCGCTCTATCTTTCTCTCCCTCTCCCTCCCTCTCTCTCTCTCTCTCTCTCTCTCTCTGTCTTTTCGTTCCTCTTTCTGGTGTGTGTGCTCGCCCGCGATAAAAAGTCAATTTTATACCGGCGGGTACCTGAAGCTAATAACGTCTACCCGCGGGGCACAGCTCGAGTGGACGGCACGAAACTATTTTTCGACGGCCGTTCACGGATTTTATGAGCCTTATAAAAATGGCACCACACAACCGCGCGCCGCAGGAGCAGGACCAACGAGGGGATCCTGAGAGCCAGCGACGACGATTCGGCCAACGGGGATCTTGTCGAGGACAAGTGACTCACGGGGACGACCGTCGAGACGCGAGGCTGCTCTCTCTCTCTCTCTCTCTCTCTCTCTCTCTATCCTCGAGGTTCAAATAGAAATCGTAGCTTTCGAGGAATTCCGTCTCCCCGGTCTCTCTCTTTCTTTCTTTCTCTCTCTCTCTCTCTCTCTCTCTCTCTCTCTTTCTCGCGTTTTTTATTTGTGACTTTTATCGATCCTCGCTCTTCTCCTGCTGCCTCGCTCTACCTCCCCCACAAACGCGAGCCGCCGACTTTCTTGCCCTCCGAAGTGTCTAGCCCTTTGTCGTGTCTAGCCCTGTGGCGGGGCGCTCGTTATCGGTAATTAGAAAGGTATGATGGATTAATTGTGGCCTTTCTCTCTCTATCTCTCTCTCTCTCCTCGGTCCTACGGTTCTGAGCTGTCCGCGGGAAATTCTTAAATTACTCAGTACGATGATAATATAGATGGGATCGATGGAAACGAGTTGACTGCGATCAAAGGGTTCACTACGATCAAATTCTTTATCAAAGGTATCCTGTTAACCCTTCGACGAACGCGACCCGGATACTTCGTTATGCCATTTTACTCATTGGTGTGAAATATTGTTCAGTTGTTAGTCTGGTTTATTGTCTGTCTTAAAGCGCCTGAGAAGAGCCATCGATTTTTAACTCCATTGCACGCTTCATGTTTGTAATACAAAATGTTATTACCATCACGGAAACATGGGAAGAAACGAGGAGGAATGCATTATTTTTTGTATGTACAAAAATTGTTTTTTTCGAACGGTATGTAAAAATTGAGTTAAATATTTTAAACCGAAAGAACATAGCAGCCTTCTTCCCGTTCTGGTGCCAGATATATCTCCATGGGGTGAAAAAGTTACAGCGAAGACAAGAAAAAATTGTACGAATCCAAAATTCGTTTTGCCGAGGAAAAGATGACAGTCTTAAGAATGTTACTGCAAAAATTGTTTTTTATTCAAGTTAATGCAGTAGTCTTTCAGATATTTCTGGTACCAATTCTGAAAACATGTTTGACAATATTGATTCGGCATTAAGAAACATTAGTATTATGTTTCTTCTATTTTTACTAGAAAAAATATCCTGCGTAATAGTATAAGTTTTCCCTTCGTTCGAATTTTCACTAAATAAGATGTAATAATTGAAATTTTGTTGTAAACATTCGTAGTCTATGACATAAGGTTCCTGCTAGACAAGTGGGAATTGTAGACTGATAGAAATGTTTAAAATATATCAGACGGACGTGGATTTTATATTATCGATGGAAACGATTTCCATAAGGATAAAGATATAGTCTGTAATTTTATTACTTCCTTGCCTCGTAACAAGCTGTATTTAGCATTTAGGTTTGCGATGCTTATTTTGCTGTAGACATACTATTTATCTGTTTTCTTCTGTAGATTGCCTCTCACGTATGTTGTGGATTATTGTTGTATTTTACTAAGCATGTCCTGTAAACAGGAAAAGCGATTTACATATTGCAATAAAATTATCCACTATCTCAACGTGGATACTCTTATTCGTTTGAATTGTGTTGAACACTTTGATACGATTGCTTTCTTTTCGCTCATATTTGTTAGATTTCTTCTTCTTCTTCTTTCCTTCTTTAACGTCGCATCGACACCTTGATCATTAACGACGAGTGTGTGTTTCCATGGTTAGATTACATGTCTGTAGACTTTATGAATTTTAATAGATTTTCTCTGTCCTGTTTCGATTTATATATCTCGCCGATTTCATTAGGAATTTCATTAGAAACACTTTTACATTTTCAACCTGTTCGCGGCCGATGACTTTTCAAAATACCATAAGGACATTCTCTTCGGAGCACTTTGGTATCAAAGCATTAAATAAATGTTTAAATTAAATTGCATTAAATTTCATGTTCGCAACTTCGGGAATTATATGATATTTCGACATTTGTTCTCCAAGGGTTAATAAAATTCTGATGAATCCGCGAATTGGAGTTCTCCGGCAGTACTCTTCAGCACGCATGAATTCACCATGAAAACGATTATAGCATGTTGTTACACAGTCTAATCGTCACAGAACCCAAAAAGGGTGCCGACGTTCTTCGCTTGATAAAATGAAACGCAAAAAGCATGGTTATTTTAAAGAGCGTGCAACTTTATTTTCCCATGGCTTCCCAGTCTGCTTCATGGATACAGATATTTGCGTACAGAGAATTCGAATTTTTAGTAAAGACACGAAGCCAAGGAACAATTTCCATCGCACCAATTCCAGCAGCTGTCCCATCGGATCCGATGGTCGCTGGTCGGTATCACAGCTGCGCGTCCGCGCGCATCAACACTAGCGTTCTCATTACAAAGCAACGTATTGGTTCAGACAGTTCGAAATCATCGGCTCGCACGCAACACCGTCCGACAGAAAGTCAATTCGTCTGCACGGGATGCGTTCGAGAGTTGTCTCGATCAAAAAGTCTGTTCGTAAACTCGGACCTCTCCGAGTGTAACTATAGCTTTGTACGAAGCAATGAAGGGGTTTCTAAGAAAAAACCAGGAGAAAAAAAAATACACAGAGAGTGCCGGTAGTGGGAGAAACTGGGGGAGAGAGAAAGAAAGAGAGAGAGAGAGAGAGAGATATCCGTGAACGCACGGGGGGAGGGAGAGAACGAGAGACTCCGTGAAGTCACCTGCGTACACGTTCGTAGCAGGTACTCAAATTGCATGGCAACAGCACTCGCACAATCACTTTCTCTCCTCTCTTTCTTTTCCTTCCCTCTTGTTGCGTAGCTGTCCTTTTCTCCCTCTCGTAAATTCTCCCCTCGAAAGGTTTCGTGGTACGTGCAGATGCGCGCCTACTCGTGAAATCAGTCAAGGTCCTCCTGCGAACAACGAGAAGAAAGCGCCCCTAACCATTCAGGGACGTAAGCGAGGGGGATGCTTCCGGACTTTGAATAATTTCCAGAAATCACATTGGCGACACGCGTGCCTCGTCTTCGGCAAAAGGGTTACAGTCACGTCGGAACAATAGATTTTCTTTCGACACTGACAGGTGGTTGCCCCCTCTCCGCCGACCCCTCTTTGCCCACTTCTTCGCCCATCTTTCTTTATTTGGACTTCCGAGAATCAGGCACGAGAACGCCGCGAAACGATTCCGAACTTGCTAAATTTTTTTCGGGCGCAAATTACGCTGCCTTGTGCTTTTGTCATTCACGACTTCGGGACTGATCGTGTTCCAGCAGAATCTACTATGTTATTAATTTCCTTGAGGTCGGAATAAAATTCGATTTTGTGACCGATACGTACAGGAGCATCCATGGATCTGCATTAAATATAAACTCCTTTTGTTCTTCTAAGACATTACGAAGGACAAAGAAACGTTAATCGCCGAGACCGAGAAACATGGCGCAAATGACATAGCACCTAATGATTGGACTGATACTATTAACCCTTAGCACTCGAATGGCGACTGTAAGGCGCCACTAAAAATTGCTGTATCGTTGTTCATCAAAATATTTTTTACATTATTAAATTTGTTTGTGCGTAATAGATTATTAAACGCTGCAGTATTTTACGAGTAAATTGCACCATTTTCATATGTATACCATAAAAAAATATATATACAAGGGAAATATTCTAGGTCATAAGAAATGTTTCGTTTTGGTGTTAAAATAGCTTCGAGTGCAAAGGGTTAACCCTCTATGGGCCGAATTTTCTTTCGTTGGTTTCTATTCGCAGACAATTTGCAAGGCATTTACTTTGATATTTCAAGTTGATGGTGCTGCTAACCGTCATCAATATTGTTATCTCAGAGACATTATGGTAATTAAGACGTGTACGTCGTCTTGTGAAAAAACTGAAAATTATTTGGCAAAATGTCCGTATATTAGCATGTGACCTGAAAGTTACACGAGCCAGTAGAGGGTTAAATAATTGAAACGCGATAAATAAGGTTAAAACAACGGGGAGATGTAGGTAAAAATTTTAGGTGACTCGAAAAGAAAGAAGGAAAGAGATTCGCAAGTGGCTCCGGTGTCTTGCAACAGACGCAGACAACTTTTATTTGCGCACAAAGGGCCGCAGTCTGATAACGAGTATGGCATGGTAAGCCTGCAGAAGCTTCTCCGCCGGCAGAAAAAAAAAAAAGAAAAAAAGAAAAGAAGACGACCCCGTCTAGCTTGGCGAGTAAATCGGCACAGTTCACTGAAAATCCGCGCGCGATTGAATTATTCAACGGGGTCAATCTTCTTAAGGGATTAGCGGGCTTAGGTGGGATAAGGGTGCAAGTGCGACCGATTAATCGATTATCGAAGACAATAGCGTGGAAGCGCGCGGCACGGTCGGCCGTTTCTTCGATTTCGAAACCCTCTGGGGGGAAACACCCGGTCGCGGAGAAACGGGCGCGCTAATGAAGTCAGCTCTCTCGGTCCCATGCCCGGCGGTGCTGTGTGTCTATCCTGCCGTATCCTATATTACACACCTCGCGTCGGGAGTTCATTTCCGTCTCCGGAAATGCATAATTGAAAGGCGAGGAGAGCATCGTATATAATCGCATTAATTGTTTCTAGCCTCGCCAATTTCCTGCCCCGCTGCACCGACCGCTCCCCTCCCCTCTTCGCGTTTGGCCTGCTGCTCTTCTTTTGTACCGTCTTTATCTTCCTCCTCCTCTTCTTTTTCGCTCGCCTGGTTCTCCTCGAGCCTTCCAACCAACTCGAGAAACCTTCTCCGCCCGTCCCGCTCGAATTTCGCGCGCTTTTGTTCCGACTACCCCTTGCGATCTCGCGTCCCACGATTTTTCCACGATAACACGCGTGTTGAATTTTCGAACCACTGGAGAACAGTTTTCTGTCTTTTACTGCTTTTACTCTAGTCTAATAACGAAATATAATAATAGAGCATAACGCAAAAATTGAAATGTTACCTACAAAAAGAACGACTGAGCAGGCTGTGTTACAGAAAGCAGCTTTTGAAGGCTCGCATTTCGTATCGCTGTACCGAGGATAATGATTTCGGCACCGTGTACACGATTATTTGTAACGTATATTAACACGTTATGATTTTCGAGTGTCGGGCTGGCTTGTATAATTTGAATGTTAAATGGAAACTAATTCCCGGATCCTCGGAATTTCGTTTCAGGAACGTGATACCCGTTCCGAACGCCTCGGTCTCTCCACCCCATAATAACGCCATCTCCCGAAACTGAACACAATAATTTACCACGATTCCGAGCATGAAAGTGCCTTCAGATTATTCGCATTTTATCGCGGCGAGACTCGGGCAATCCAAGAATGATTCCCATCAGTACTTAGAAGGGTCAAGTTGGTGATAACAAATGGCTCTCGTTTGTCCCCTGTCAGCCATTTTTCGGCCCCCTTTTACTACGTGGTCCCGGGCATCGTCTGGCCTTGATGCCTCTTATAGTCGAGAATGGAAAAGGTAGAGAAGCCAGTTTCGTTTTTTTCCCCCTGTTTTTCGAAAACATCCAGTCGACCGGCAATCACCGCTCGATTTATTTCGACGATTTCGCCATCCACGCGCGCATCTCTTTTAATCGACAGCTCTTTCGTCGTTTCGATCATTAATTAGTACGAAACCCCCGCTGGACTAATAATTTTCTTTGTTAACACCTCTTTATACTGTCAACGCTACCGCAGTAAAACCTGATTTACCGTGGGTTCCGAAGATTTTACTTCGGAATAATAAATTTTGATAATCGGAGAATTATATGTGCACTGTAGGCAATACTATTAATAATAAAAGTTTGCTCGTGTCTGTTCGTAAATTAACCTTACGAGTTAGATAACTGTGGAATTACCATGAAAATGACGTGCGCCAAATAAAAACGCTATTGATTAATTTTATTCAGCCCCGCGGCAAGGAATAGAAATCGGACTGTTTTAACACTTTGACTGCCGAAATAGGAACCCCAAGAATTCCATAAAATTTGAGTTAGTTATTTAATGAAATAAAAATTGAAAAAAATTGAATCTCTTATATTCAGTAGCCCTCCAACTTTCTTGCATTTTACAGATCATAATTAAACTTGGTACAATGGATATATTAACGTAAAAATTCATTTTAATACCTGGACAAATAATTCCGTCACCCACATATGGGTGACGTGGCAGTCAACGTGTTAAACGAACATCAAAAATATTTGAACGAAGAAACAGACGAAATAAAATGCTGATATTCGATATTGATGATTCAAGTGTTCCACTTTTACAGGAGGTTGGTCGTCCGGAGGTGAAAAAAAACATCCCAACAAGTTTTTCCGGCAGTGCCGTGTTCGAATGATCTTTCATCTGACCCGTATCATAATTTTCCGCAAGAACGTGCTATCCGATATCACCGGAAGCGAATTTTTTGTCCGCACGGATTCGCGTCAATGTTAATTCTCCTCTCGCAATTGCACTCTGTTTATCGGTCACAAAAACGCGGCCGGCACCAATGCAAGAAACCGAACCTGATCGTTGATTTCCGTTTTCGCGTTTACTTAATAATGACATCTTGTCAATAGAACATCCTTCGAACATTGTCACTATCGTGAGAATTCTTAGCTGTCCGTTCGTCGTTGGACATCCATCAACGAACACGTACGCGACGCGTTTATCCTTCTCTTTTTTAGAAACGATTAAACTTCTTCGACGGCGGATCGCTTCGCATTGTAATTACTCGGATCGGTTTATCGCGGACTTGGACATCCGGCGACCTATAATGTCACCGGAAATTTTAGTAATTACCTGCGAACGGTGGTCCGTGGAAGAAACGGATCTTCCTTGATGCCGCGACGAACAATTAATCTGTCAGTTACTTCCAACACTGTTACGTTTACCGGTTCGGGTCCAGAGTGGAAAAACAATTTTCTTGCACGTTTCGGTGTGCCGCGGACCTGTACTTTTTTGGTCATAAACAGCATCTAAGATCTATCGAAATTTTATGCAGAGCGTCCCAAAAATGTTGTATTTCCTCTAAACAGGTAATTTCCGAGATGATGCGAAGAAACTTTTTCTGACTTTGCTTGTATCGCGAGTCTGACTCGATGCTATAGTACGAAATGGAGGTCTAAATATCTTCTACGCAATGATCCTAAACGAAATCATGAGATCACGTTTATCGGGAGTTGTCGGTTTGTGATCGAAGTTTGCTGTTGAAGGATCTATTGCTAGAAACAAAATAATTGGGGCCCAAAACGAAGTGGCCAAATTTTTCGAGCAAATTCTCGCAGTTCTAGCAAGCTGATTTTGACCAGTCTGCGGTCAGCAAACCGGATGGCGATCGCAGCAGCAGCTTGCCCGTTAGCTGGATCGTCGATCGTGGATCGTCGATCGTCGGGAGCCAAGCGGACGACGACGGTATTAACAAAGCGGCCAGTTCTGGCTGAATAATAACGCGGTGTGTGCGCTGGCCTCGGGTTTACGTTTGTCCGGCGTTTGCGCGGCTCTAATGGACGATCGTGGCGCGTACAGCGCGATGCAAACCCGGGTACGTAAGCCTAACGTAATTGAAGGCTAGGAATGCGGACGCACGCATGAGGTAGCAGCCGGTAGACAGAGAGCAAGAGAGCAAAGGAGGATGCATACGCTCGTACTGTGTGTACCGCGTGCGTATCACGAGAGCACGGCCGACATTAATGCGCGTGTCCCTATTACGGGCCGAGAGCGTGCGTACGCTGTACACGTTAATTAACAATAGAAAAACAAGTGCCGGCCGATGCGGACCGATCGACTCGCCGACCATTCTTTTCTGTCTCGATGCACCGCCCAGGGGGGGGGTTGCGAAACACTTCCACGATTGTCCCTGGGAATAGCATTATTAATCCTTTACGGTCCAACGTGTTCCCTCTATTTTACTTAACGGAACTCGGCTACGGATTCATCATGGCTGGATCTACATTCTGCGAGATAAAAATAAGTCGATCGTGAGAAGTGCAATTTTGATTCACTTCTTTCAATAAATGTACTTAATTCATTCTAACATGAAATTTCACACATGAAATTTTCGGAATATGTATAATCGACGCACATATCTACAAAAACCGATTTCCAAATTTTCAATATAGGCCCACGTAAGAAAGTCGATCGTGAGAAGTGCAATTTTGATTCACTTCTTTGAATAAATGTACTTAATTCATTCTAACATGACTTCACAGATGACATTTTCAGAATATGTATAATCGACGCACATATCTACAAAAATCGATTTTCAAATCTTCAATATAGGCCCACATAAGAAACTCGATCGTGAGAAGTGCAATTTTGATTCACCTCTTTCGATAAATGTAATTCAATCTAACATGTCTCGACAGATGACATTTTCAGAATATGTATAATCGACGCACATATCTACAAAAATCGATTTTCAAATTTTTGATATAGGCCCACGTAAGAAAGTCGATCGTGAGAAGTGCAATTTTGATTCACTTCTTTCAATAAATGTACTTAATTCATTCTAACATGTCTTCACAGATGAAATTTTCAGAATATGTATAATCGACGCACATATCTACAAAAATCGATTTTCAAATTTTCAATATAGGCCCACGTAAGAAAGTTGTGAGCAACTATTAGCGTTTTCTCTCGTCTTCCGACCAACTGCAATTTTCTCAAAAACGTTTGTGAACCAATTAGTCTAACTTGTAAAAAGAAAATTCGAGTCGTACCGACCGAACATTAAGAAAGGAATCATCCTTTTAAAAGTGTCCGAACATTACTGTGATTCGCAACACGTCGGTCGCGCGTTTAGAGTTTTCGGTGGATCTAGCGTTTAGAGCGTCGAGATCGAAGCAAGCTGCCGAGACGTGCCGCGGCATTTATCGCAGTTTTATCGTGACGTATCGACTTTATCGAATAACGCCGGTGAAAAGGAGCATAGCCGTGCGAGCGATTGCAAAGTAAACACGGTGCGAAGTAGGTTATTTCGACCCGTCTGGCACCTAGTGTTAATCCGGTTCAACGACCTCCCGCGCGCGCGAAAACGTTTACCTTCCCGAAAGGGTCACCGTTCCATCTCGCCCAATATAAATCTCTTGATTGGAGCTGACATTTCTTCCTGTCGGTCCAATCGTGTCTTCAGCAGGTTCACACGGGCCATCCTCGTGGCCGGTCGTACACGTGTCCTTCTTAGCCTGGAAGAAGGTACTCGCAGAGTAAGTAGGTTGCGCGGCTGTTAGCCAGACTAGGGCCACGCGCGTCTACGACGAAAGGGCCGCCTAATCTATGACAAGTGGCACTTCCTGTTTTGCCGACGACGCTGACATAAGGAAGGCGAGAGCTGTTCTTTTCTAAGGACGAGTCACGCGTGGCCTGTGACATCAACAAGGGACCGCAGAACCGAGACAACACGTGAATCATGCTCGTGGCGTTTGACGGCGCATGGGAGCGCGGCCGAAGAGCTGCCCGAAATTCTATTTTTTCTAACCGTGTTACACGTGTTTGCTACTGCAAAACAATAATTATTCTTGTTTGCATTTTTTAAAGACATTAATTGGAATTCCTGCTGTTTATAAAATATTTTTACATTAATATATATATATTAGGGGCACCGGAAAGTAATGTCGTATTTTTCGTCAAATTAAAGTAGAGTAATTTTTTATTGGCATTTTATATTTAATTTGTGACATATAAATACTCTCGTACGGTTGACCATGATGAACGAAGCTTCCCCGAGAGTTCTACAATCGTCTGTCGAGGTAAAATGTTATTATCGAGTGCCACAGGCCTTCCTGATAAGGTGCGTCAAAAAGATCGAAATTGCCTGATTCAAATTCACTGTCGTTGGCACTTACGTACAGTCAATACTTCCGGATAAACATGATAAATGTTTCTTGTAGCTATTGCGACATTGCTGCCCTTTCGAAATTAGTATCGAATTCAGAATGTGCAACTTTTCTGGATTTGAATCGTTCATTTCAAACATAGTCTATGAAAACACGATATTTTTGTACAATACAGTACTAACTAATCTCCCGAACCTGCAGCCATGTACTGAACAACGTAGGTGTACGAAGTTAGCTGTTGTTATTAGTCAAATATTGACAAAAACGACATTACTTTCCGGTCCCCCTAATATGTTATGAAAGCAAATCTTTTGCAGAAACGGTATCTTTGCATCTACCCTTGTCACTTGCACCGATCTTTAGTCCCGTTTTAATAAAATGAAATGAAAACGAAAATGTCACTCGTTGACATTCGATACCAAATAGTTAGCGTTTTATTTCGATCTGTAGATGTGACCCAGTTTGAAGCGAACCACATAATAGACTCGCATGGATTCGTTTTAAAGTGTAGCCGGATCAAAAAATTTAGGGTTCAACGGCACGGTTCAATCAATCTTCATTCAGCATTTCTTCCCAACAACTTAGACTTGCGATTAGATAAAAATTTCGGGTTCAATGACACAATTGAATTCAATCTTCATTTTCCATTTCTTCCCCGCAACTTAAACGTGCCCGTTAGATAAACATTTAGGGTTCAACGGCACAATTCAATTTGTCTTCGTTTATAATAGTAGCATTTCTTTCCTACAACTCAAACTCGTGGTTGATCAACATTTTAGGGTTCAACGGCACAATTGAATAAATTTCGGCACATTTCTCCGCAGCTTGAGCTTATTATTTTAAATACTTTATTGGAAGGATTATGGTGTCGCTGGTCAAGGATACACACAGAAATTGCAAACAACTCGATAACGATGTAACATCGCGAATAACATGAGAGACCGTTGAGGTAACATGCGAACCAAGGCGAACCACGTTGTCAACGAGTATGTTCCCAGTAGAAAATGGCTTCCTGAAATTTTTTAATTCGCCGAAGTCCGATTTCCGGTAAAACTCGAGACTATTTATAAATCGCTGTAGCGTGTGTCTCGTTCGCATGAACTATCCGGAGAAACAAAACTCAGGGTATACATACCGCGCCACAATCGGCCGCTAATGCTAATTAATACCCTGCAGCAACGTTAATTGATACCGATGTCCATATAAATGTATCGCGATCACATTCTCCAACTTCAAACGACGCACCGTTCTCACTGACGCGTGAACGAGAAAAAGAGAGAAGGAGGAGAGAGGGAGAGAGAGAGAGAAAAGAGAGAGAAAAAGACAAATTGAAAAGAGGGAAAAAGAAGACTGCGGCGTCTCATTCCGCTTATCATCGACCCGCTCGTTTCACGCCGACAACTATATCCTTTGACATCGTCAATTGCTCCCGTTAATTAATACCACTAACCGCCATAATCACCGGGATTCATATACGTGGCGTATAATGCGATACCTCTTCTTGTGACGTCGTTAAAATCCCGATCCTGCGGTATTGTCGCTGAACATGCGAAAGAATTATGTACCCACGGTGCTCGCTAAAAAATGTAACATATTCTTCATATTTAGTACATGGAAAAATTGTTGGTAGAACTTCGTTAACTTTGATCTTGAAAATTGTTTGCGACACATGGTTCCTTCCAAACTTCGTTTCCTGTGAAAATACCTAGATAAAGGAATTGGATGAAATTAATTTGACAGTGTCTATAATGATCGGAGGGGACAACTTTCTTTCTAAACTAATTAGAACAGGTGAAATTTGAAACAGTAGAAAAATTTGAAAAATCTTTATCCGTTATTATTTTCAACTCACTCAAATTATTTAAGGAGCGAACAAATTTCTATGTGACTCCCGTTTTTTACAATTTATGAGGACAATGTTTAGAATCCATAACAATATCGTTTCTAACATAATAATTACCGTATGAATAGATGAAATTCAAAACAGTGAAAACATTTTAATGATGGTTGAAAAAACAGCTCTACCATCTCCATCTCGTGAAACTTGTTAAGAAAAGGAAATAAATTTCCTTGTAGCTTCTGTGTCTCGCAATGAATGCTACCAATGTTTAATTTGCATAAAAATCCACTCTGCTCGGTAACAACATTCCACCAAATGGAAGATAGTAAACACGTCTTGCAGACGCCATGCAAGAAAATTGGACGGGAAATGCTCGAGGAACAAACAGCAGCAAAACAAACGTAATTGGATCGACGAGGATCTACGAGCAAGGTGAAGATGACTGAATAACAGCTCGACGGAGATTCCGATCGATTGATCCGAATGACTTAATTCCCGATTCCCAAGGCCTCGTTACGGATCAATTATAGATCCCCGTGGAACGCATTAAAATCTCGTCGGTCTGGTCGTCGGTGCTGATCGATCTCAATGCTCCTTCATGGAAGAATTATCATCGATGATCGCGCGGGCGCACGATTTTCTTCCTCGGTCACCGATCGAATTCCGTTCGGTTTCTACTTAAATGTCGCGTAATCGCCGGCGCGGAACTCCGCTGCAATTATTCCCTTCATAATTACGATCGCGGTCAGATTACACAGTGAACGATCTATAATGATCGCTCCTGCGCCCTGTTCCCGCGTGTATCGGGTTCGTTTTCCGCTCGGTAGCACGTGTCCCTGTCGGCGGGGCCTTAATTTCGCTATAGCTGACGACTATGCGAGGCGACAGTGTCGCATGCACATGCAGTCGCTGGGAAAATCTAGATCCAAGCATCGTCTTCTCGCATCGAGGAGGATCGATCGCGAATTATAACCAGGGATCCGAAGAGTCACGGGGATTTTTAATAATTTCAACTTCAAGATTCTAAAATATTTTATCCAGATGAACACTTTTTACAAAATTTCTAGCGTTCGCATTTTTCTTTTTCCTTACTTTCTTTTGCCTTTAAGAGACTGTGAAAATTAGAAATATATATATATATATTTTGACACGATTTCGGTACTGGCGATATGTAATCGTCTGCCGAAAATTTTTTCGGGAATGGATCGTCCATGGATTTGAAGATTGAAGCTTCAATCTTTTTCTACTGTTTCATTATTATTTTCATTTCTTTTATTCTACTTATAACGTGTTCCCTGTGTATAACATGTATCATGATATATTTCTTCTCGCGATTCAAATTCTTCCACCATCCGACATTTTCCTTGTCGTAAAAATAAGCAAAATATTTAGTGTACCCAATTTGGGGCGTATAACAGACACGAATGAACAAACACCTGTAAAATTAATAGTTCGTATTTGCTTCGCGATTAGTCTATCATCCAGAGTTTCCGAAAAATCATGTTTACACGTAACTCGATCATGTTTAGATCTGGAAAAAATCGAAGTCTGGTTGCTAACAGCCCATTGGGAGCGTGTTTAAAAAACAAAAAAATAGAAAGGCAACCGGACCAGTTAGGGGTGTTTGCCAGTAGATCAGCTTGTAAGTGATCGCTAGGCGGCTGCGATTAAAAGGCTCCCGGGTAGCGATTACCCTCGAAATGAAAATGATCGAAACAATCGGAAAACGGAAGGGACCGGTCAAAGAAACGGCAATTGATGCTTCGTCCGGTTTCAGCGGCGGCGCCTCTCGGTTTCCTGCGTTCATCCCCTTGAAAAACATAGTAATTATGCAAATGCTACCCAGGGCGGTAATGAGCTGCCCGTTCCCCGGTAATCGTGGTCGCGTTCTTGCGATTCCATCGGCCGCATCGTGTGCACCCGATCCGTTTCGATTCGATTCGATCCGATCCGATCCGATCGCTCTGCTCGCTCGTGGAAAACCTTAGCGTAATGGTGTACGACGCAATCGGACCTCGATACACAGGCGATCGATGCCATGGGTCTAAGAATGCGAACCTGATCGACGCATTATCTGAATCCTCGGTATACTATGTGTAATATCAGTTTAGTTGTGTCTCACGAGCTCCTCGAAAGACAAAACACGCCACCGATCCGACGGCGCCAGGCTCCGAGCTAGACGCAACGAGATACGCTGATTTAATACTAATTGGGCCGAGCATTAACCTTTTGCGCTTCGAGTTTTTTTCTCCGTTTTGCTCCCGACAAGTCCCTATTATCTTCGGCGTTCTATTTAACATGTAAAAGACGGCTCCACCATGGGATCTAATTTTCAACGATTCGATGGATTTACCGTAAAAGACTGAAAATACAGAATTCAAAAACACAAGTACAGTCTCGGCAATTTATTAAAATTATTGAGGGGAGAGACGTTTGACCGGTACAAATTTTATTGAAAATACAGAGTGACTTCTGTTCGATTAAATTCAGTCAAACAGAGCATTATTAAGTTTATCCGTAGAAACAGTTACATAAAAGTGCATCTACAATTTGACTGAAATTCAGAGATAAATATTTGCAAGTAAAATTATTGCGACTCATTGTGAATGCAGATTAATTTGATCGAATAAAAACTATGTAGAATGAAACGTTTTGTAATTGATAAAAGTAAACGACAAGAAAATATTGATTAGGTAATATGTCGTCTACTGCTTCAATTTGCAGTCGCTAATTCTTGTCATAAATCTACAAAGTGCTAATGGGTACATGTATTTAGTATGAACAACAAGGAAGGATAGATTTCGGAACTCGCTTTAAAAACAGAAGCTCCATTCACCTAATTGCGTCTACAATTTATCTCCGGTATATTAGACGAACGAGCACATAATTAATTGACATTTCGAGACCGCTGCGCGGTCATGGTACGTGGATTCTCCGAAATCCTTTTGTTCGTTTACTCGAGAAACGCAATAAGGCACAAGAACAACAATGGACAGGAATAAGACGCAAGATGGTCCCTCACGCGAAATGATTTCAGCCGCAGAAACACAGCCATTCATTCAGCCGGGCGCTGTCAAATCACTGTGGGCTGCGTGCACCTATAAATAGGTATACTCAATGAGACCAGTTCCAGAAAATCGAGCCACGGTCCCGCTTCGGGCGATCCAGCGGTCCTCCGGAGGACAAAAATATCGCGTGGGTGCACGCGATATTTCGGTCGAAAGACCAAAGAGGAACTCATGCCACCACTGTGCAACCCGGTGGAACGGAAAGAGATCTTGGTAGTCAGTGAATCTCTTTCCGCCATCGCCAAATACTGGGTCAATCCGATGCCAAAGATTAGATCATGCACCCGGGGGCTCTTCTCGACGCAGTACCTTTTTACACGGTTTTTCGGAACACGTTTTACCGTCCATTTTCTTTAACCCAAATTAATATATTTTAACACTTTGACTGCCAAACTGGAACCTCAAAAATGCCATAAAATCAAAGTAAGTTATTTAACGAAATGAAAATTGAAAAATATTGTATGTATGATATTGAGTAGTCCTCCAACTTTCTTGCATTTTACAGATCCTAATTAAATTTGGTAGAATGAATATATCATTTTAAAACCTGAGCAAATATTTCCGTCACCCACATATGGGTGACATGGCAGTCAACGTGTTAAAATAATAATGAATTTTGTTCCCCCTCCTAAGAAATTATTTGATTTCCATTCGAAACAAACTGTAAGAATAATGCCACCCATTTCGGAGTTTGAAATTCGAACGGCATTAGGGGTAATATTTTATAGAGTCTTGAAATGGTTATGTCCAACGAGTTCGATTGCGTTTCGTTTGAACGATGATCGAGGATATTTCGCGTTTTTCTCATGGCGTCCGTGTGATTAGGTCGATTAGTTCGACCTGCGATTTAAACGAGAATTTCCGAGACCGTCAACGTCACGTGTTTCGCAAAGATTGTTCGAGCCGGCGCATCCGGCGACGGAAATTTCCACGAAGCCATTATTATTGCATTAGCTAGCGGCCGAGCACCGATTTGAATTACATATAAGTTTGCAAATTGGAGGAACGGATAATTACGGTGTGCACCGCTGCCGGTACGCGGCTGTCCTCGTCGCCATTTTAACCAGTTCGCGTTTAACACGTTCTCACCCCACGGATTCTACGTTTTGCTTCATTTTGCTAAACGTTTCGGTGGCTCGAACATTCCCTGTGCAGTCCGCTGCAGTAAACAAATGATCTCCGAACGAGCCCCTTTTTCTCATTTTTCAACCAAAATTCCAAACGGATGAAAACACTTGAATCCTCGACTTCTTAACATTCATTTTCTACATTCATCTACACGTAAAAATGCATTTTATATGGATTATATATCGTACAAATTTTTCTATGGAAATTGTTTTCTCTAACAAAATTTTACGTTACATTATTTTAAACCTACCGGAAAGAAATTTTATACTTTCTCGTACATATTTATAGAATTTAAATACAAGAATTCTTCCGAAGCCTCATCAAAGGGTACAAGTCCACCAGCAGCATTTTTCAGACAAAAATGTAGAAGCACCTCTAACAAAACGGAAACTTGTTTAGTTAAAAAAAAAAAAATAAAATTGTGAATGTATTAAACAGACTCGAGGAATTTATCATTACGAATGAATTATACGTTTAGATTCGAAGGTGTAGATCACAGTAAATGTTTCTTTGAAAACCGTTTCAGACACGGTAGACAGTTTTCGATTATTCGACATTTGTTGGAGTTTTCTTTTCGGAAGCACTCGCAACGAAGATCGACAAGGATCGATAGATCGTTTATCACGGCGGCCGACAGCTGCGTCTACAAGCAAGACCAGCGTCGTGCGCGAATAAGCGATACTCGAAGCGATGTTCAAGGATGTTCCCG
Organism: Seladonia tumulorum; assembly: GCA_913789895.3. Classification (NCBI taxonomy): domain Eukaryota; kingdom Metazoa; phylum Arthropoda; class Insecta; order Hymenoptera; family Halictidae; genus Seladonia; species Seladonia tumulorum. Next base: position 4,848,064 of record OU565275.1, read on the forward strand.
GTTCTTCTTGGTCGTCTTTAAAGGGCGGTTTCAGATGAGAAAATGATGATACGTTTCGTAAATTAACCATTAATTAATCATAAATCCGTATAATTTATGCCGGTGTTCTGCAACCAGTGTTTGTCGGAGATTTCTCATAGGACGGACTTCATGTTTCAGAAGAATGTAATACAGTATAAACACAGGGTTGCGAATCGGTGGCGTTACCTACGGTGCGTAGTGCGTTCCTCAACGTGGAAAGAAACGGGGATATAATAAACGTTGCCGCGAAAATTGTACCTGTTACGCAGCGCACTAAATGATATTACAAGACGAGCAAGGTTGATGAATCTACGCTTATTTGCAATCCGTTAGAGTCGCCGATGAGTAAATCGATCATGACTCGTCTGTTTGCCGTCTAGCGTCAAGGATTGTTCATGAGGTTCGCCTAATGAAACACAGAAACTTCATATTGTAACGCACCAATTGCTAAAATTTGCAAAGTGCAAGGACGCGAAACAGTCCCAGAAAATTTAAAAAAGTTAAACACTCTGCAACCATACTGACCAATTTTGCTAAAATCTTCCTACAGAAAAGTTTCTGTTTAAAAATGAATTTTTCTAAAATTATTCAGCGAGGACGAAATGGTTCCACAAGGCTTAAAGAGGATATAGAATAAGTGTGCGTACAAAGTCAAAATTTGAAGAAACTTTATAAAATCTTTCCCAAAGACGTTAAGAAAACATTTACAACGATGATGTCTGTATCGACCAATCTCGCTAAAATGTTCTTACAGAAAATTATTATTTAAAAATGAATTTTACTAAAATTATTCAGCGAGGACGAAATGGTTCCACAAGGCTTAAAGAGGATATAGAATAAGTGTGCGTACAAAGTAAAAATTTGAAATCTGTATAAAATCTTTCCGAAAGACGTTAAGAAGACGTTTACAACGATGATGTCTGTATCGACCAATCTCGCTAAAATGTTCTTACAGAAAATTATTGTTTAAAAATGAATTTTACTAAAATTATTCAGCGAGGACGAAACGGTTCCACAAGGTTTAAAGAGAATATAGAATAAGTGTGCGTACAAAGTAAAAATTTGAAATCTGTATAAAATCTTTCCCAAAGACGTTAAGAAGACATTTACAACGATGATGTCTGTATCGACCAATCTCGCTAAAATGTTCTTACAGAAAATTATCGTTTAAAAATGAATTTTACTAAAATTATTCAGCGAGGACGAAATGGTTCCACAAGGCTTAAAGAGGATATAGAATAAGTGTGCGTACAAAGTAAAAATTTGTATAAAATCTTTCCCAAAGACGTTAAGAAGACATTTACAACGATGATGTCTGTATCGACCAATCTCGCTAAAATGTTCTTACAGAAAATTATCGTTTAAAAATGAATTTTACTAAAATTATTCAGCGAGGACGAAACGGTTCCACAAGGTTTAAATAGGATATCAAATAAGTGTGCGTACAAAGTAAAAATTTGAAGAAACTGTATAAATTCTTTCCCAAGTACGTTAAGAAGACATTTACAACGATGATGTCTGTATCGACCAATCTCGCTGAAATGTTCGTACAGAAAATTACCGCTTAAAAATGAATTTTTCTGAAACCGTTCTGCGTCCCAGAAAATTCGAAGAGGTTATCGAAGGATCGTTCGCAAGCTCCGCCTAAAATTACAAAGATCACACACAGCAATCCATCAATCGGTATTGCCAAAACGTATCTATGGGAGGGTCCATTTAAACCAGAATTTGACTGAAACTAATCCGAAGGACGGACCGGTTCCAGAAGATTTAAAGAAGATATTGAAGGAATGTTCATGAGGTCCACCTCAAAAGCCACCAATTCGCCGCAGCACCGGCGGAGCCAGTCCAGTTACTCGCCGCGAGGGGTTTAGTCCTTATCCGTCTAACAGGTTCGGTGGACAGAGAGAGAGAGAGAGAGAGAGAGAGAGAGAGAGAGAGAGAGAGAGAGAGAAAGGGGGAGAAAGAGAGAGAGAGAAAGGGGGAGAAAGAGAGAGAGAGAGAGCGAGAGAGAGAGGGAGAGGGAAAGAGAGGAGCAGCAAGAGAGAGAGAGAGAGGGCGCAGGACACGCAGGACACGCAGGACACGTAGTCCAGAGCGAGAGGCGGCTCGCATCTCGTACGCACTCTCGGCGACCATTAACGTGTACGTGGCTCGTATACACACGGTATATTTGTGGCCGCGCTGGATTACACGCACACGCCGATCGTTCGTAGCCCCGTCTAGACAGCCGTCAGACGTATTATTGGGTTCGCGTAACTCTATGGTACATACCTATTGCGTTACACGTGTACGCTCGCGGTCGCACTCGCTCGCGCTCGCGCGCGCGTGCGAGCCGGCCTGCGCGGAGGAGTATACGCGCCGAGCGTTACGTGTACAGCACCATTCATGAACGGTGCGTTTTCCTCGATTGCGAGCTCAACGATTTTCCCTCCGATGTTGTTCCGTTCCTCGCACAACCCCTCGCGAACCTGGACAAACCAATCCCTGGTTAATGCGCCGGAATCACACGCCCAAATGATTACAGCAATATCTCGATACCGGGAAAGATTCTGAAAACTTTGGGACCGAAGTGTCACTTGTATCGTGTAGAGGTACACTGTGCTTTGATCTCTTACTCCAGCGTCGAACGCACAAATAAATAACGAGTAGATATTCGCAATGTATCGGTGAGACGATACGGTATCACTATTTCCAGAACACTATTTTCACTTTAACTATTTTTTTATGGCATTTTTACCACCGCGTTCGCGACACTTTCCCGGTTAAAATGACTCCAAACATGACACGATTCGGATCATACGTGCTCCTTTTATCCACGATACAGTGGAACCTCGATTATCCGAACTGGTCGGTTACTCGGAATTATAGAACGGTCGCCTGAAATCCACATGATTTATACAATCAACTGTTACAGGTTAAACTGTTTGTCGAACATTCGGAAAATTCATATACCGCCGGTTCGGATAATCGAGGTTCTACCAAATGTGCTCCGAATTGTGTCATGCTTGGACTCATTTTAATCGGGAAAAGGTCTCGAGTATGTTCGTAAAAGTTTCGTAAAAAAAAAAAAATAATCGAGAACAACAAAGTTTCGTACTAGTTTTTGTACTGTCATAAATTCTGGTAATCGGACTGCGAATTTTAATGCAAAATAAACATTTTTCGACCAGATTGAGAATGAAAAATTACTGTCTGCGATTATCGATTGTAAGCAGTGATTAAACCCGCAGTCTATCAATGACGTCCGTTGCGTGCGCGCGGCTACAAACGTGAAATGCCTTTTTTTTTCTCGATATTTACGCAACCTGTTGCACGAATGCGTGTTTCTGGAAATATTGGCAGGTCGGGAAAGTTCGAAACCTTCCGCGGGTTTTCAACCGGAAGTCGAGGGAATAATGCAGCTGGCAGAGTAACAACTGCACTCGCAAAATGGAGGGAGATCATCGGAATGATGCGTGCTTGGTTTGATTGCGCGGTTTTATGCGAAGGTAATGGCTGAATGTCGAGAAGAGTTTGAAATAAAAAGAACTGGCCCATTTTACGAGATAGTTCGCTAATACAAAGAAATTGTTATTGTTTACCTCTGGTTAAAACTATTAGGACAATATGTCTGGTTCCATTCTTACTGATTCCTTAATTTTGATGAAGATATGATTTTGGCCCAAATTGACCATTATTGCTATTATTATTTATGCGTTTACGAAGAGATTGGCTGTCCAAAATATAAAACAGTAAAAGATTAGGAAAACTTAAGAATATTGTAACGTGGTGTTTAATGTAACAATGTCATTAAGGAATGATACTAAGTAGTTTACTTCTGCTTCCCACAATCAATGCAGAACATTTTTATCTTGTACAAAAGTCCGCAGTCTATTTATTATCGTAATTGTTCAAGCATTTATAATAAATTCGACTATTTTGTGACATTTCTATCGAGCCTATGACAGAAACGACGTAATCGCCAAACCCGTGTAACTGAATTGTTTAAATTTACGTATCCGACATGATAATTGTAAATGTCTGCGGATTTCGTATTTCGAATATTTCGATCGGGCAGTTGATCGTTCGCACGAAAGGATAAGATTTTTCCGTCTCGCGCATAATACGGAGACTCATTAATTTCGACGTGTGTAGTTAATTGAATTTACCCTCACGGTGAGGCATTGAATATGCTGGACACAATCCGGGGTGCACGTGGGTAGTGTCGAGCGAGGACACGGTGTGCAAGTATGCACGCGCCGATGCACATGACTCGCGCACGCATACGCGCGTGCGAAAGACGCATCGGGGCCGATTTGGCGAGGCAATCGGGCCGGTTGGTAATTAGCGACGGTTATGTCAGCTGAAACTCGACGAGACTTGCTCGTGTAACGACAATGCTCCCCTCGAAAAGTGTCCCGTGTGTCGGAGCGCCATCGAAACGCTGCACCGAAACCAACAAAATCGCAAAACCTTCGAATCCATTGTAAAATTTAAAATTCCTTGCAGCCTCGTGCTTCCCTTCGTTGTCGCGTCAAATAATACAGGTGTAGAATAGGACTCCTTGCGGCCGAATAAAACAAACGTGTCCCGAGCAGCTTTCGCGGAGCCTAAGTCAGCCGAAAAAATTCGCCGCGTAAAGTACGCGAGTTTATAGGAATATAAAAATTCGCGGACAAGCGCGGGCCAATAAAACACCAGGAACTATCGCAGGTACCGGCGTTGCAGAAAAAACTCGTTTTTAAAATCCGCTCGTCTTCCTCGCGGCTGGGCTGTAACGATAAATCTCGCGAAACTGGTGCGTTAATTGCTTCGAAAGGAAGCCACCGAGAGCCTCCGAGAGTTCGTTTTATTACGCCTAATCAAGTTCGGCATCCCCTTGCGTTTCGAATGGCAGTAACCCGCGAGAATAAAACAACGCTCGGCGTCGTGGTAAACATTATCGGGCGTTATAAACCCTGAAAATGAGTCGAACGTATCAGCGTTTACGCGACTTAATATTATCTGTTACTATTAATCTCGCGTCGCGTAATTCATTCGCGCACGGCCGGCTCGGGCTTTATCAATTAAATCTGCTATGCTCATCGGGCCCGGATGATTTCCTGTTTTATCCTTTCCTTTTCGTTCCTCTGTTCTTTTACCTCGGGTTTTCGGTGCGCGGCGGCGCTCTCGTATTCGCAGAGATGGATTCGAAGGATACGCGTACGAATGGTTTACGAGGCCGGACTTTACGTAGATAAATCGATTGAAAACGCATGATCTATGGGCCCGCGTTATTCCGCGTGCTTATTCCAATCATTTGTTCAATTATCGATGATAGATCTTCGCGCGTCGCGTTGTAAATTACGACGCGACCCGGCCGCGTTATAGCAACACGATCAAACGATATTTTTAACGGTGTTAATTAATTTTGATAGCGGCGAATCGCCGGCCCTTTAGATTCACCGATAAACCATGCTATTTTTCCGAAACGGACCGTCTCCTCGTCGTGTTATTACACTATTATGGCCCCGTACCTTTCGATCGTGTCAATTAGTATCGATCGGATACGTATTCTAGTGCGAAAGTCTCTAAACGAAGCATTAGTTAAGTTATTTTAATTAGTGTACCTTGGAAGAACAAATCTCTCGTTCTTTCGTATCTCGAGAAAAATCATTGGAGATATTCTAATTTGCTTGACAATCTTCTAAATGAAAATTTAAAACATAATTACATTACACAATTACTAGCCTTCGAATCTTACTGCATTTGCAACAAAAATAAATGGATGAGATGCAACAAGGATACTGTTACGCTATTTTCAATTTATTAAAATCATTAGAATAGATTAGATTCTTACAATTGATTCTAGCAATTGTGTGTTGCTTATAATTCGCTTCGAAAATATTTATTTTTCGCGAGGACTGTCTAAAAATGACCAACAAACGATTCGGATGATTGCAATTGATTCTTCGGTCGAGCGTTGTCCATAATATTCTTTCGCAGTTTCGTTTCGCAAGGGACCGTGCCGAAGAACGTTGTTACAGGGACACATCGACGCGTTCGTCGATTAGATCGGTGGCCGTTTTTGTGGCTGGTTTAATTAAAATTTATGGTAACGCGCCGCAACAACGACCATTCGGCGATTGTAATCATTCATCAAGATCTCGGGCTTGATTACAGGCCTCTTCTCCACGGACGCTCTCAAATGATTACAGATATTTTCGTAAAATGAATGCGTTAAGGGCGCTTAGAGTTGATGATGCACTAGATTAGAAACGCGGGGCTGAGGGGTTGTTGGGTCTGAAAAACGCTGTTATTATACATCTTTCTATTTCGGCTGTTGCCGCGTAGCCCATGAATCATAGCTATTCTCTCCCGGATCTAAAAACAAATCAATTGACAGGATGAATTTATAACTTAATCGGCGCAGACCCCACATTTATTTATTCATTCCTTCAGATTTTTCGATGGATCGTTCACGATATTTCACGTAAATTATTTTAGCAGATGTCCATTAACATTTTCTTCGATATGTAATTTTTAATCAACGAATAGTTCGTTTACGAATTGATTAGGTGTATGGAGAAATTAGAACCGATGAAATCTGAAAATTTCTAATTAGATCCGTGGATCTTTGTGCAAAATGTCTGCGTTGATCGCCAAGCGAGAAAGCTGAAAAATTCCATCAAATCAAAGTAAGTCATTTAATAAAATAGAAATTGAAGAAAATTAAATGTATGATATTGTGTGGTTCTCCAACTTTCTTGCAGTTTACAGATCCTAATCAAATTTGGTACGATGAATATATTAACGTAAAAATTCATTTTAAAGCCTGAACAAATAATTCCGTCACCCATGACAGTCAACGTGTTAAACAGAAATGAATTTCCCACTGTTAACAATCGCACGAAAGACTTCTCCCCCTTTACTTGCTAATTTTTGCGTATAAACGCATAAAACACGAAGTCTGGTTGCGACGAACAGTGTTCATCCTCGTTCTTTTCGAACGTCTGATGGTCGTCGAAGAAACTAGGCGTTTGCGGTGGCGAAAACACGCGAGCTTCTCGCGAGGCAGGAAAGGATCGGAGAAAGAGTCGAAGCGCAGGAAAAGATTCGAGACGGGTCGTAGAAAACTGCAAGAAAAAACAAAAGGAAGCTTGAGTGGTGGGGGAGGGGGGAGGGGCGGGCAGGGGCGGTGGTGGAAAAAGAGTAAACCGAAACGCCTATGAGGACGACGGGACGCGGTGGTGGAAGGGACGTTGAATGAATGCGACGGGGAAAAGGAGCATCGCGAGAGGGCGCAGACGAAAGAGAAAGCGAGGGAAATAAGAGGACGATGAATGAAACGAAGAGGGACACCGCGTTTATACCTCAAATCAACCGCATCCGTGGTTGTGTAATTACGATTGCTATCTACGACTAGCCGGCGACTATCCGGTAGCGTGAGAAGACGATCCTCCCGGGATTCATTCTGCGAACTGGTTCCTGCGGTTCGTTCCTTTTTCACTCTCGTAGAGCCTGATACAATCCTAGAGGCCATGGATTATCCTGAAAGGAAGTAGGCGTACCGTTCCTCTCTTGTATCGCTCGATCCTTCTCCCCCCACCCCACCTACCACTCCCCTCCACCTCCTCCTGGTTTCTTTTTTATCTCTACTCCTGTCTTTCCTGGATTTTGTTTATGCGTGAACGCGACGTCGCGGTTTTATTCCTCCTTTTCAGCTTCCATCTGCTTGCTCAATCGTCGAGGCGATACGTTCGACTCCTATGCAAACCTCCGGGGAAAATCCAATCGGAAGTCCTGGGGGAACTCTTGATGCATTAACCCTTTCGAGACCTGAGCCTTTTCTGTTCGCGTCTTCTCTCTTTTTCTTTCGGAAATCGATACTATCCGCTTGGGGGTGAGTGCATGTCGAATTTGAAGCTTGACTGCGGACTTTATGCGTTTGCAACAGAACTCGGTGGACAACGCGCGAAACAGTATAAATATTTAAGCTTAGTTCAAGTATAAATAAAAAATTCTTAACCCATTTGCATCATTAGCGTATATATGCGCTCAATTTTGTTGGTCACTATCATTATATGTTAGCTAAAAGATAGAAATGGACGGTGTTGTTGGAGATGAAAGTAGTAATTCTGATTTTTTCTTAAGGTTCTTTCGGTTGTAGTCATTTTTGTACTTGAATATATGTTAATTTAAAAAAAAGCTTGGCGAGATAAAGATGTTCTTTTCATATTTCCTTATGATACAAATGGGTTAACAAAGAAGAACACAGAAATACCGATGTATTGTATTTTGCACAAAAATCTGAAGTCTACTAATCACTGTAACCGTCAAATAGCTAATAGTAGATAAGAATAATAGTCTTTTTCATAGCATCTCTTGCTCGGTGCGTCGTCGCATAGGGTTGCGAAGTAATGTCTATGGGAAAGAAAAAGTGTTGGTTGTTCCCTGTCGGTAAAATGCAACCAGTCTGGACACCAGGACCGAACAAATCGTTGCCAATCGAAGACAACGAGGGCGACCGCGAGAGAGAGAGAGAGAGAGAGAGAGAGAGAGCACGAAACAGAAATAATAAAGAGCGCGGCCAGGAGTACCCCCTGGGCTGTCTGCGCCGCGCCGGCAGGCAAGGATTATATTCGTGGCAGGATATCGCCCTTCCTGATCTCTGATTGCTTTTAGTTTGGTTTTAGTGTACGGTCGGTTCTGGCGCGCTCATCGAGTGTACTTCTACCGTCAGGGAGAGTGCGAGAGCACCCTGTGCCGTGGCCGTAGACTAATGATTCCGTCTGAGTGGGAAATTGACCACTAGGGCGCTGAAAACCTTCGGCCAGCCTTCTGGCCGAACGAGAGAACGAGAAGGAAGAGGGGGTCCATTGTCCCCCGGGGCTCGGCGGACCTTAGTGGCTTTCAGTTTTTGAACAACGCTTTACGTGGAAACCTCGAGAAAGCATCTTCCGGCCAACCGATCGGCCCGCAGACACTAATCCGGGGAAACGCGCGCACTTTTGTCGCCATCGCGAACATTCGCCCCTGTTTCTCCCTCCTCCCTCATTAGGGTCGTCCTTATTTTGTGACTTTGGAATATTTATGATCTTTCTTCTCCTCCCTCCCAATCGTGAGACTCGGTGAAAATTTAAAAGCGATCGGACAACGGGAACCCGTTGCATATTTTCGTCAAAGTTTCAAAATTTTCATGATTTCGGTTGGTGTATTTTGCCATTTTGGGAGTATTTTAAATTTTTAAATCTTCATAAAATGCTGAATCCTTTCCTTCACCCATACAACGTACCATTAACATCCAAACATGCAATTCTGTGACCAAAAACCAAGAGACGAATGTGTCTGGCACATTTTCGGAGTATTGTCTTATCGTTTTTTCAAGAAAAGCCTCGGATGAATGATTTTTTTGAGATTTATGTATTTAGTTTAAAGAAAAAAAAAAACGTACAAAATCTTTGAATTTGTAGTGTAGAATCTGGAATATGTCAAATTTCGACTCACTGATTTTGATGAGAGGTAGTTTTGGGAAGAGTAGTTTACACGTATTGTTTTCGGCCATCGTTCATGTTGAAAGGGTGAAAACAGCTCTTAGAGTTGGGCGAAATCAGTGAAGTCATCCTTAAGGGCTGTTTTCACCATTTCAACGCGAACGATGGCCGAAAAGAAATACCTGTCAAATATTTTTCCGAAAGCTATTAAAAATATTAAAGTATATCTTTTGGTCTTTGATACGAATATATTTATTATAAACTCATTAATAGTAACAGGAAATAACAGCATTTTAGATTTCATCGATAATGTCCCTTTCAGAATAAGGGTGGGTTTGGAACGAGACACGGAAGCGACACGTTCCACGATTTAACTGACGTGTCTGTCCAAATCTAGCTTCTTCTACTTAATGGCGGCGCACTCATGACAACACGGTATCGCTCACTGTCTCATCCAATTTATTTTTCAACTACCACTGTGCTTTAAATGATTGTAAAATCGAGGCGAACATTATCCAAATTTACAATTTTAGAACTACTAAAAATTCTGTATGTCAATTAAACATTTAAAAACTTCACAATTTCACCGTTTAAGTCATATTGCTCTTTCTACGAACAGTTTTAAATATTTTTCTCGAGTTTTGTTCAAGCCCCAAACGTTTCCTCCTTGTCTGTACAAAGTCTTGTTTCATTTTTACCTGCGTTTTATTTAAAGGATTATTCGAAGCGACATTTTCTTTTGCAAAAATGTTCGCTTCGTTAAAGAGTTATTAACGAAAAACGTGGACCAATCGGAGCGCGGCCATGGCACACGATGGCGGGGAGTGTATGCAATAGGATCCACTGAGCGGAAGAGTTGGTGTTGCGCCGCGGTGATACAGTGAACAAGAGAAGGAGCAGAAATTGATTTATAATAATTAGAACTCGCTTTTTCAGCGGCGCATGCACTTGCCGCTTCGAAAAGTGTGTCACTGGGCCATTCGGTAACGAGCTGCACACTTCAGGTATACGGCAATGCCGAAAACAATGGACCTTGCTGCCGAGCCGGACTCTCCCCGCCATCGCGCTCCTTGTCCGTGTCATGATTGGTCCATGTCTTTCGTTGATAACTCCTTAACAAAGCCGAGGCATTAATTTTCGCAAAGGAAAAGGAGTTGATTGAATTTTCGGACACCCTGTATAACAGAATTTCAGTGAGTCCATTACAGTTGCTCTTGTCCAAAACATAAACGTACTAGACACGATAAACAATAAAGTACTTAATTAATTCGATATCGCTTTCTCCAACTCTGACTCGTTAGAGTCAGCTTGTTTATCCATCCAGAAGGATTCGCTACACCCGAAAAATCCGCGACCATTACTATATATAAAATAAAACATAATTACATTACACAATTACTAGCCTTCGGATCTTAATGCATTTGCAACAAAAATAAATGGATGAGATGCAACAAGGATATTGTTGCACTATTTTCAATTTATTAAAATCATTAGAAGGATAAATTCATCTTTATTTAGCTTCTTACAATTGATTCAAGTAATTGTCCAAAACATGAACGTACGAGACACGATAAACATTAAAGTACTTAATTAATTCGATATCGCTTTCTCCAACTCTGACTCGTTAGAGTCAGCTTGTTTATCCATCCAGAAGGATTCGCTACACCCGAAAAATCCACGACCATTACTATATATAAAATAAATCATTCGATCAAGATTGCCTCTCGCACGCTAAGCGATTTCTATTTTCCACGGAACAACCGGGTGACTTATGGGACTCATGGGTGTGCACTTAGGCGAGTTACACGAGCAACTTACGCGTCTCGGAAGCAGTTCGGACCCCGGGACCCGCGTAAATCGGTGCCGGCGCGGGTTCACCGGTGAAAATCATATTTATTGTGACAACGTTTGCATTGTTATCGAAAAGGCCATTCATTACGCGCGCCGTGGCCGTGATTAATGGCCGGCGCGAAGATAAAATGTAGGTAATTGGGGTCCTAAGTTCAGCGCACGCCGCGGTGATGAATAGTAGAATTCACCGTAATTTATAGTCAGCTAACACCGTATCCGCACAATAACCACGACCGTGAAATAATGGGCGAAGATCTAGCCATGGCGGATGCACGATGATCCCCGCGAAAAATCGGGGGCCTGCCCGGCTCCGGTTATTTTAAATACAGATTGGCCTTCGTAACAAATGACGGCCGGCTTGCTGCGTGGAACATAAACATGTCGTAAATCACGGCCGAGTCGTGAGCTAAGTGTTATTTGCCCTTTCCGCGACGAACGAATCTCGTACGGCAATTGTAAAATTTTCGATCGTCTCGCGGGGGATTAAGCCCCCCCGTATCTATCTTTTTCTTTCTTATTGTTATTACGTCCGATGCGATAGGCTGTAACCGAGAGCACAATCCGATTCTAATTGTATACCACGGTACAGTGGATTCTAATGGTTAGGTGCAACCACACGCCATATTTTATTCCACCGATCCTTTTCGGTCATTCCATGCCGAGAAACTTGGCTTCGAATGCGACGCGAATTGTTGTTGAAAATTATTGCACCTGTGTTTGATGACCGCTTCACGTTTTTAAGTCTATTGCATACAATACGGTTCGTTAACACGTTGACTGCCACGTTGATCGTACGTGGAGCCCAGAATTTGTTGTGTATCGTTAAATATTCATTTTTCTGATAATGCTCGAATTGATTAGAACTTGTGGGTTCTAGGTGTAATGTGACGAACTTTAACTTTACAGTTTTCAAAGTTTTCTCTTAAGTTTCAGTTTTAGTCTTTTGATTCTGTGAACGTATTAAAAAATTGTATCAACGTATCTGCTCAAATTTTTAATATGCACAAGTCTGGAACATGTATGGGACGTTGGTTTTAGCAACTTGGTTTTATTTTCATGTATTTTTCCAGTGGCTTTCAAACGATCTTGAATCACCTTTACATGAAAATTTCATGAATATCCGTCTGTATTAGCTTCTCGCGTCAAAATGCTAATTTTTATACGACTGTATATATGATCCGTAATTTCTCTTATGGCTGATGTATGCAGTCAGAGTGATTCTGAGAAGTTTCTCCGGCGACATCAGGTTCAGCAAGTGCTGTTTGCGGGACACCCGGTATAATAGCTACGCCAGATGGTAGATAGCTAGATGTAATGAATGAACGAACGATTGAATGAATCCTTGTGGTAAGAGAGACCGTAATTTTACGTCGTCGACTGTGTATACTTTTATTGGTTGCTTGAATAGTCCGTGTATTTTTCAAGATTCAAAATCTGTTGGATCGTCGAGTCATTGCGATTAAAAATCATTCAAACAAGAATCACCAACGGAAACCGGTCCGTTGTATGAGTCGAATTAAAATGTAAAAGAAAATCGATTCTACCAAAATATCAATGCAACAATTTTGGAGAAGCTTGCAGGGATGAATGCCACTCTCACAATTTCTCACAGTTGTCTGGGAAGCATAATTAAAAAGCACGGCAGAGAAGTTCATAAGTTATTAGCGCCAAAATAATCAAGAAATTGGTCGAATTAACACTTTGAATGCCAAAACAGAACCTTCAAAAATTCCATGAAACCAAAGTAAATTATTTAATGAAATAAAAATTGAAAATAATTATATGTGTGATACTGAGTAGTCTTCCAACTCTCTTGCATTTTACAGATCCCAATCAAATTTGGTACAATGAATATATTAACGTAAAAATTCAATTTAAAACCTGGACAAATAACTCCGTCACCCACATCTGGGTGACATGGCGATCAAAGTGTTCAAATGTAAAAGAAAATCGATTGTACAAAATATCAAGGATGCAGGGGTGAATGGCACTGTCAGAATTTCCCACAGCTGTCTGGAGAGCATAATTAGAAAGCACGGCAGAAGTTAGCAAGTTATTAGCGCCAAAATATAATTATATAATCATTATATAATCCAGAAATTGGTGGAATTAAAATGTAAAAGAAAATCGATTGTACAAAATATCAAGGATGCAGGGGTGAATGGCACTGTCAGAATTTCCCACAGCTGTCTGGAGAGCATAATTAAAAAGCACGGCAGAAGTTAGCAAGTTATTAGCAGCCGGGAGAGGAAGGGACACTTCGGCAGCGGGTAATAAGCCGGAATTATGCAGACGGAACAGAGTCGGTCCGTGGCATTAGCCTGGCCCGGCACCTCATCACCGCTAACTTCTTTTCGCGGATCCATCGATCTACCAGCAGTCTGGTTTGTCGACTACGGGGCGACTATGTCCTCGGACACAGCCTCTGGAAGGATCCTACGTATGCGCATCGTTAGAGCCGGGCTGTCAAGTTGCGCAGGTGGCCACGGCGGACGTGGATAGATGGGCTACGGCGTGGGCAGCACCGACCATAGCCCCTGGAGGCGGTCTCTCCGTTCCACGGGTCTCTCAGTCTCGGGTCTCCTCGTTCCCGATCCTCTTTGCTGCGTCGTCCTCTCCACCGGCTGGGTTCCTCCGGTCTCCGACTACCACGTTGGCCGCCTTCTTCTATTCCGGCGAACTCGAAAAGGCCATTCCACCGAGTGTGCGAGTCCGAGCCCCGGAAGACTCACTCCCGGCACACGTCAGTCACTTGGGCCACTAGCGTCTCCTCGCTCGCTTGCATTGCATTGCATTGCCTTGCCTTGCCTTACCTTGCATTGCCTTGCATTGCCATGCCTTGCCTTGCTTGCATACTCGGCCCTACTCTCATCTCGGCTAACTCGCGCGCCGCCGTGCACTCGAATCACCTACACGAACACCTACCGGATACACTGACAGCCAACCCCTGTGCTACACGGTAGTTAGCCGCCGCGAAATTGCCGTGTTATGGGAAACCAGTGTTGGCTTCTCCATATTGTCCCTAACCCGCCGAGCCTCAGGCTAATTCACTGTATCAGACTGTAACCTCGGTTAGCTGCTTCAGTTAGACTAATTAGTTAGCTTTCGCGGAAATTGTCGTGTTATGGAAACCCTGGACACTGGGTTGTTATTCCTGAACTTACCGGTGGAAAGTCTTGGGTCTAATAATCGTCTTAGGCTCCCAGCTTAGCTTCCTCCGTGAGTAGCCTGTTTCCACGAAGTTGCTATGTTACGAGTAGCCTGGCCCAATGTTACGCATTTGTGACAAAAAATGGAAAGCACAATTTAAAACGACATACTAAAAAGATTTAAGGATATCAGCGTATCGGTTTCGACTTAATAAAATAATTAAAGGAAGAAATAAAATTTTTATTTCTTGCAATCAGTGCAAACATTTTTTATTTTGCATAAAGATCCGCAGTCTGGTTATGAGAAACCAGTGTTGGATGATCCTAATTCACCGTCTAATGTGCTGGGTACAATGATGTCCCAAAACCGAAATTCTTTGGACCGACTACTGGCTTTAGCTGGCCTTCGGAGTCTCTCGAAAGTTGCATAACTTTTTTGAAATTGGTCCAAATGACTTGAATTCTTTTCAGATGTTAGACCGACTAGTTTGCCAGACAGTGAGTAAATAAAAATTTCTTTTGATCACAATTGATGGTTTCTCGACTGTTTTATCCGAGCCTGTAACGATAATTTAAGAAACGCGTTTTGTTTCGAGTCAGCCACGAGATGAATTTGATTTGCGAAAGGGTGTGCAAGGGTTAAGTTTGGGGTGCACGATTGCCAAAAATTCTGCTCGAAGAACGAAATGCTTACGAAACCGTCTTGACGATAACAATAAGCACTGTGTCGCGGCTGGGATGAAAAAAAAAAGGAAAAAAGAAGCGGTCGGTTCGACCGGGTAACAATCTAATATTCCATTGTCTGGGCTCGGGGCTCTGTCGCCGGGATTCCGTGCGACGCGACGCGACGCGACGCGACGAGACGCGACGACGCGACTCGGCGCGCCACTAAAAAGCCGATCCTTCGAAAAGCCGCGGGGCTAATTAAGCCGGGCCACGTACGCGACGCAACGATCAGCCGCGACGGCGACGAGTCAAGAAGATTAACGGAGGAGAGAGCCCTGGTCTCTCCTCTCTCTCTCTCACTCTCTCTCTCTCTCTTTCGCTCTCCTCTCTTTCAGTCGGTGCGCGCGAGTATTTCCATCCCCTCTACCCTCGGTCCCGTGACAAAAGAGGGGTGGCTGACAAACAGACAAACCGAACGAGGCGGGCGAGAGAGCATAGAGGCAAGGAAGTGCATCTCGCCAGACGAGCACGCAGCCAAGCCCAGGACATATATCGAGAGAACATCGGTGGGAGAAGCCGTGGTTGGGGGTGTCGGGGGGATGAACGGGGGGTCCCACCCGCGCTTGAAACAGGGTGGAAACAATGAAGATTTGAAGGGTTGACTCGGGCGGGGGGATCAAAGGTTGAACGAAGGGGTGCACGATTTCAACAGCCCCACTGAGTGGCTATTAGGCACCCCCAAGCCAAGCAAGAGCAATTTGCTATAATCATTACCATTCAGGATCTCCGAGCCAGAGAGGGTCCGTTTCTCCGTGCGTCTCCTGCCCTCCTTGACGAAGAAACCCGTGGCTTATAACGCTGCTGCCATGCCGTCCTCAATGCAGAGTAATATCTGGCCAGCAATGCACGCCGAGCCCTCTGTCTCGCTTTCCCTTTTCTCTCTCTCCCTCTCTCTCTCTCTCTCTCTCTCTCTCTCTCTTTCTCTTGCGTTCTCTAGTCGCGTTTGTTGCCCTGCGAAACTACGTCATCTTACGATACGGAGTTCCCTTTCGCCTTTCGAGATTTTTCATCTCTCGCCACAGTTTTTCCTCGTTCCATTGAAATTGAATGGCCCCCGCGTCGCCGGACGAAAGTCTTCCGCTGCATTTTTCCATCAAAGTGTTCGCTTCGCCTTTCGAATGATACGCGAGATGCGAAAACTTTATTGTTTTTCAGGTAAGCTGAACACGTGGTTAATTCAACGGACGGTTACGAAATAACGAAGCATCAACGAAAAGATCTGTAGAGTCATCGTGAGAACTATCAGGTCGCAAGGTAAATGATTTTTAAGGGATGTATAATTATTGATAAAAATTCAGAAACATACCGATCGCTTCGAAATTGTAAAGGACGACCTGTCCAGTGAACGAACACTCAAGCTGGACGTCTGCTGAAATTATTATTGTCAGAGTATTATTAACTCGGACATTTTAAACAACAAACCAACCACGGTCCGCGATTCATCCTGTACGATAGCCAAATAATTAGGACAATATTTTCGTCTTTCATTTTCCAAAAATACCGTACCGCTTATGACTGGACAGCAGATTTTATGCATTCATGGCAACAATTGGTAGATGTACAACCGCTTTCTATTTTAGTATTATAAGATATAGAACAATTACAGAACGCAAAGGATGTAAAAGTACTGTTACATTACGTTCAGTTTATTAAAATCATTGAAAGAAGAATAAATTTCTGTTTAATCCGTGATGCGGATAATATTGTCGCGCTATTTTCAGCATATTAAAATGATTAGCCATCCAACAGCGGAGACCGGATCTACTTTGACACAGAGTATTAAAATCGTCGTTTAATTACTCATTTTTTGGCGCGTTACTTAAATTAACAGCTATTGTCTTAGGAATAATGGTCGGATCGACGCGTCTACGAGAAGCGTGTTCGCAGATATGTTTTTAAAAATTGATAAATAAAGGTCAAGCAAATTTTTAATCGAACACCTGTTTCCTGCGATAATGAAAAATCCGCAGTCTTGTGATCTGCGCTAACGTTTAGCTAAGGGGTTAGCGATGCTTAGGCCAACGTCGTGGCTGGAGGCCAGGTCTCACCTCGAGCGAAATCGCTGTGAAGTCTTCCTAGAACAGTGTCCCCCATAAATTCTGGCGCGGAGCGGAACTTCGGATCGGGATCGCGTTCACGGGAAGAAAATGAAAGGGAAAGGGAAAAGAAAGGAAGGCAAAAGGAAGCGTGAGAAAGCGAGAGGAGGCAGATAAAGAGAGGGTGGCGGTGTAGGTATAGTAAAAGAGTCGAAGAGGAGAAGCGTGTGGCAAGAAGGTGGTGGAGGGAGGGGGGAAGGAGGTGGAGGAGGAGGAGGAGGAGGATGCATGAATGTGCTAGCAAGAACAATTGATGAAAAACGGTGCGAGAGTGGTTGGGTTTCTTGGAAAGTTTCTCCGCGAGAGGCACGCTGCAGAATGAAGGGAGGCAGGTGCATCGCGGGTGCAGCTGGAGGCTGCATGCACCGTCGTTGTAAGATACTCTGACGTCCTCTTCTCCTCTTCTTGTGTGCCTCGCCTCGCCTTGCCTCGCCAACTGCACCTTCCCCTCCCCCCCCCCCTTCCGTCCCTCGCCGCGATCCCTAGCCCACAGGTTCCATCAGGGGCAAACCGCTGAGACAAAGCAGGTCCAGGAAAATATCAAGCAGGAGCACGACAGGAGGAGAATTTCCAACAGAGACCGTCCCGTACTGAAAATCTCTCCGATTTCGAGAATTTCAACTCGAGAATTTCAACGACGGAGAGTCGTTTTCCCCCGACAGGAACTGGTTCCTTCGGCTTCTATCTTCGTCAGAGGAGACGTCTGTCCTCTATGAAGCTAGTCGGGCAATCAGTTTAAAAGAACGAGTATTTTCGCGATCGCAGGATTCTGGAATGCAGATAGAACTTTTAGGACTTTAGGGATTCGACGGGAGACTTCGTTGGAAATGCATAAGAGACCGGCTGCAGACATGTTTCTCGTTGACGTACAGCTAGAGACAGTATACGGTTGATTTTAATCAAAGGATTCCTGACGTTCGCGTACATTTACATTTTCACTCGACAATTTGGGAAAGCAGGACAAAACGAATGGTTTTGCCGCATACATGAACAATTTTATTCGGATTGGAACAAACAGACGCGATACGTCTCGCGAGACTTTGATGAATCTTTTATTTTCAATTTCTTTACGCCACGAGTGCATAAAATTCAAAAATAGTCTACTCGTGAATATTCACAATTATAATTCAAAACTGTGCACAGACACGCTAAAAGAAAAGTTGCCGCCTAGATTTTAGACTATTTCAAAATTAAATCGTGAAAATCCTTTCTTAAACTTATATTTCTCGTGTAATGGATTTCTGTATAGATTCTAATATTATAATTTCATATGCCGACAAGATGATATATAAATTATATATCAGTGTATATAGTGTGTTTCTGTGTTTCATTTACATTGTTTTCTATTTTTCTACAGAAGGTACCGGTCCAACAATATTTTTGACAGCATGTATATACTTTTTTCTGCACTTTGGTAATAAGTGTATACGTAAAAATGAGATCATAGTTCAAGGGTTAATTTGTACCTCCAAAAGCGAATTTGTACCGGATGACGTTTACAAGAGGTCCAACAATTTCTCGCGTTCATACACATCTTTGCACACAGTATCTGTTACATACAATGAACTAAGGTTCCTCAAAACATGACAACACCGATACCAAGAGGTCTGCAGCAGCACTTCCACAGTGGATTTTGGTAGTGCGCTTAAGGGTGGCCGCGGTGTTCCTTTTTCGGAAACCGAGACGCGACGCAGAAAAGGAAGTTGAGGAAGAAAGTGGTGGCGGATCGGAGCGGAGAGGAGCGGGGAGGATCGGAGAGGATCCGGTCGATTGAAATTCGACGGTGGCCGAGAGGATCGGAGCGAAATCGGTGATTCGCGAGCGGCGTGGCGCGGCAAGGTGAGGCGAGGCGAGGCAAGGTGAGGCGAGGCAAGGTGAGGCAAGGCTGGCATCGCGTATAGAACACGCAAGAGAGGCCGACCTGGCCGGAGTGCTCTTAGGGGAAGCAATCAAGGCTGGCCGGCTACCTGGCGCGGCCACGGTTACAAAACACAGCCGAGTCCCGGGGACGTTTATCGCCGCCCTAAAGGTGAATTCACTTGGTGACGTCGCGCGACCGGACTCCGAGAGAACTCGGAGAGTCTAGACTGCTGGCAGACGTGGCAAAACAACGATATACAACACAGTCAGGCCCCGGTTGCTCCCCGCCCGTTCCCGTGATTGGCTGCCTTTACACGAACGACCGGATACCTTGCTACCAGCGGACTCATCGTACGCGAAACGGGGAGGATATGCCAGGGGGTCGGGATACTCTTTATTATCATATCACCAGGAGAACCCGGGGATTCGTGATAACGGCCGGGAATCAATTACGCAATCGTGGTTGAACGATGTGTATCATACTTTCCTGCCGGACGTTCACCTAACGGGCAGCGACGATTCTTGTTCACTCGGTGCCGGTTGGTGAACCGCTCTTGCCGAGTCTTTTTCGACCCTGGATGGAAATTTCACGCGTCAACACTAGAAAGACGGGAGCTTAGTATATACCTATATTGCCTGAAAGCAGTCAAAATGACTGCATTGTGAAAAAATAACTAATGCGCAAAGAAATTTGTTTAACAGTAATTTTTAATATATTTTATATCACTTACAGTCATATAACAAGTTATTAATAAGTATTAGCAATAAAAAAAATGTATTTCAGTTCGAAAAGAAATAATTTAAAGCAGTCAAAATGACTAATGCTTAGGCAATCTAGTGTTAATCGTTTGCTACTTTGTTTCGTATGTAACTGCATAAAATAGTGGGATTATTCTCAAGGCTTGAGTATGTTAGACCGCGTATATGGTATATGGACATTTGTATTATTTTCAGCTCGCTAAAATTATTAAAATAAAATACAAATGTGTCCACGAAGTTCCCGCAGATGATACAATTTTTATTTCGCATAAAAATCCACAGTCTAATTGTGAACGAACAAAACAAGAATTAATTTCTACATCCGATGGTAGGAACTTCATTTACGATTAGTAGACAGCGGATCTTCATGCATTTATGGCTTATGGAAATGTTAAAAAAATGCTACACTATAAAATTCGAGAGAATTTACCACGATTTTTATTTGCTTTGGATCTACAAAGCCTGTTCCCATTAAAAGTAGGATTTTATTTCATTCCACTTCCTTAAAATATTTCTATAAAAATTGGAAATTGCATAAACATCCGCAGTCTGATGATTAGATATACAACCATACAGGTGCAACAGTATTGCGGCAGTTCTTTGCAACAACGATTCCTCAGGATTTTGATTGAAATATATTGCGGGGGTCGCTAAACAAGCTTTGCGATATGAAAATTTCTTTCTGTCGTAGGAGATAATTGTTCTACCGTTAAAAGCAACAACCTAACGCACTCGGAAAGAAAGAATAAAGAAGAGTGAATAAAAATGAAATTGTTGTGGCATTGTTGTCCAACGGTTGACGATCATCCGATGGCTCGGTTTCAACAGTTTCGGGAGGTTTGTAACGAGCATAACAGAAGCCGTCGGTTAGGCGGAACGGTCCCAATATTCCGGGCCCGGTTGATGTAAAATAGCCGCGAAGTGAAACGAATAGCAAGTGGGTCCTCGCGCATCGCGGGGTTAGATCGTATCGTGATCCGGTAGATCGGCGTGTAATGCAAATAAACGTGTGCAGTAAAGTTTCTCCGGGAATGCCCTTGACTTACATCAATGGGGGCTCCGGGGATGAGAGTTCACAGGGCCAAACGGAAAGGGGAAGGATGGGCAGCATTGATTTTAAGCTAACGTGACATTGGATCTGATACGTGAAATTACGAAGGCTCGTCCACATGCATAATGCATTCACCACACAAACAGGAGAGGAAAGAAGAACAACAGGGACGACGACGCGGGGCGAAAGTACGGGAAGAAGAAGTAGAAGTACACGAAGATGGAGGAAGAAGTCGAAGAGAGAGAGAGAGAGATAGGAGAAGAAGAAGACAAAGCAGAAGAGAGAGAGAAACGAATTCGGGCCGAAGAAGAAAGGTAGAAAGAAATGGCAGCGACGGCCTAAGCGGTTACAGTGTTACACGAGATTTAAAGCTTGTCTTTCTTCTTCACAGAACTTCGGCGTCGCCTTCTTCTTCGTCTTCTTCTTCTTCTTCTCCAACTTCTTCTTCTTCTTCTTCTTCTTGTTCTTCTCGTTCATCGAATTTATGGCACGACGGATCACTGGTTCTCTACTTTGCACAGCCATGGAAATGTTCGCCGCTGCACGTTCCCGATAGCTCTTTCTCTTTCTCTTCTTGTTCTTTCACTCGCGCGCGACCACGGTAACATGTAAATAAGGGACAGAGCCCGTAGCAAAGATCAACGTGCAGAACGAGCACGCCCTAACAAGTACGTACCGAGGGAATTGTTTAAGATCCTGGCGAAATATTAAATATCAATCCTGCCGCGGAACATTCGAGAGAGAAAATACCAGAGGGTTTCGCCTCGTGTTCCTCGTTGTTCGGTCCGACAACCGAAATTTAAATGTCGTGCACGCTTGGTTCCTGGTTCGCCTTTATTTACGCCAATTTCGAGCATTCTGTCCCGCCAAAAATTAATTCCGCGTTCTAGAATAATTGCTACATTTTATTTTGTAATTTAAAGCTGAGACAATATTCGAAGCTTTACAACGCGTAGAACGAAAAGTGTAAAAATTTAGAAAAGTCAATGGTGCACTTTCCTGACCGAGTGTACGTCCCCGAATCGAAGATAACACGCAGCACCGTCGGGGAAGAAATTCGTAGCTCAACCAAGCGCGGCATGAAAACTGCAAACATTTCGAAAAGTCATTCTGCAGTGAACGGTGCACGCAGACTTTCCTGACCGACTGTATGTATGTCCCGGAATCGAAGGTACCAACCCCGCGTGTTATCTCTAATCTAAAAGACCGGGGCGACAGTGTCGATTGTCCGGAGTACAAACGCCGAAGAAGACGACGACAACAACAACGAAATAGAACAATGGGCGATGGAACGTAAACGCGGTTTCAGTTTTCCTCGGCACAATGGCCGCGCGCCGGGGCCGTTAACGTTTACTAAAATAACGCACGTGCACACCGCACACCCGGTTGATTATTAACCGGTGCCGGCCGTTTAACTCTAATATCATATTCTTAACACGACGTGGAATATTGCGTCCCCTTCGCCAACGTGAAAAATTAAAACGGCATTCCGTGCCTTATAAAGAGTTTTGTTGTCTCGTTACGCGGGATGCACGAGAGAACGTGCATCGCGGATACTGTTGGTGCACGTGTGCAACGTAAATCTCGGAACCTTACTGATGTGACCGTGTGCGCAGAGAAAGAGGGGCACATCGTACGGACATAAACTCAGGAATGGGAACAAACACCGTCGGGACGGTGTTCCTTCGAGAAAGGCCTTGCTACGATCTGCAGCCCTTTCGAGACTATCGATAAGGAACGCTCGAACTTATTCGAGCGCGCACACCGCTCCCTGTATCCGACATACCGGGCCGACATCGTTCTTTCCCGAAAATTTACTTAACCCTTAACGGTCCGGAAGTATTTCAAGTTTACTTCCCACCAGGTTCGTATTTTCATACGAAAAGAAACTGTGGACTCAATATTTTTACATCGAGCATAGAAAGGAAAATATTGGTATTTTATTTTATGTATATTTATATTTTATTTTTTTTATATGGCGACATTGGTCCCTTAAGAGTTAAATTAGATTAGATTAAATTAGTCCCTAAAGAGTCCCTTAAGAGTTAAACCTCCCATTCGAAAATAAAATGAAATTCAATAGACAATTTTATATTGCTTCGCGAACATACCAAAAATGTATTTTTGTAGATTTCCAGCCATTTATATTGTAATATGTGCTCAGAGAAATCAATCTATCGAACAATTCTTCACGGATGCATGCTTGCACTCTAAAATGATCGTAAATTAAAATATTTAGAATCCGTCATTTCCAGAATTAATTCGAAAGAAAAAATGGTAAACGTATTAGAAAAATCTGGCGATATTGTTCTATTATTTTCAAAGTATAAAAGAGTAGTGTAGATTTCCAGGCATTTTTATTGTAATATGTGCTCATAGAAATCAATCTATCGAACAATTCTTCACGGATGCATGCTTGCACTCTAAAATGATCGTAAATTAAAATATTTAGAATCCGTCATTTCCAGAATTAATTCGAAAGAAAAAATGGTAAACGTATTAGAAAAATCTGGCGATATTGTTCTATTATTTTCAAAGTATAAAAGAGTAGTGTAGATTTCCAGGCATTTTTATTGTAATATGTGCTCAGAGAAATCAATCTATCGAATAATTCTTCACGAATGCATGCTTGCACTCTAAAATGATCGTAAATTAAAATATTTAGAATCCGTCATTTCCAGAATTAATTGGAAAGAAAAAATGGTAAACGTATTAGAAAAATCTGGCAATATTGTTCTATTATTTTCAAAGTATAAAAGAGTAGTGTAGATTTCCAGGCATTTTTATTGTAATATGTGCTCAGAGAAATCAATCTATCGAATAATTCTTCACGAATGCATGCTTGCACTCTAAAATGATCGTAAATTAAAATATTTAGAATCCGTCATTTCCAGAATTAATTGGAAAGAAAAAATGGTAAACGTATTAGAAAAATCTGGCAATATTGTTCTATTATTTTCAAAGTATAAAAGAGTAGTGTAGATTTCCAGGCATTTTTATTGTAATATGTGCTCAGAGTAATCAATCTATCGAATAATTCTTCACGAATGCATGCTTGCACTCTAAAATGATCGTAACTTAAAATATTTAGAATCCGTCATTTCCAGAATTAATTAGAAAGAAAAAATGGTAAACGTATTAGAAAAATCTGGCAATATTGTTCTATTATTTTCAAAGTATAAAAGAGTAGTGTAGATTTCCAGGCATTTTTATTGTAATATGTGCTCAGAGAAATCAATCTATCGAACAATTCTTCACGGATGCATGGTTGCACTCTAAAATGATCGTAAATTAAAATATTTAGAATCCGTCATTTCCAGAATTAGAAAAATCTGGCGATATTGTTCTATTATTTTCAAAGTATAAAAGAGTCTGTCTCAGTCGGCAGATTTTCTGCAGTTATGGGAGAAGTGAGTAGGTGCAGAAAACATTAAAACGTCGGACACTAATGTGTGTAATGTATGTAAAATTGTAGAATGTGCTGGCGAAGTTTCCTGCGGAACTGCGTCAGACACCCTGTATACTTAGGCTATAGTACACGACAGCGAGTTCTCTGTACACGGAATTGTCGGTGAATAATCGGCAAATCGGTGCTGAGACTCGTGAGTGGCCCGGGGCGAACATTATGCTACCGTGCCGGCAACAGCGTTGCGTAATTACATGGTCCCCGAGGGGACTGCGGCTAGCCATATGCGAGTAACGTTTGAGCCCGAGACCGAATCGAATAACTATATTCGACACTTCGCCGCATTTCTTTTTTCTCCTCTTCTTTTTGCCATCCTTCCTCTTCCTCGTCGGAGCCGAAGCGAGAAACGAGCTGAATCATAGCCCCGCGAAACAGCTCTTTTCCCGTTCGTCGAGCGGAACTGGGAAATGTCCAATTAAATCGCCGAGTCGCCGGTGTCGGTTTCTATTTTTGCATTTCTCTGCCTTTCCACTTTCGAATCCCTTATCGAAAATTATAAACTTGGCCGTTAATAACGGTGGCGTTGATATTCGAACTCGACTGCGGATTTCTGTGGAAAATAAAAATTTACATACCTGGTCTGTGCTTTCTTTAATAATATCAAAAAGTTGAGGAACAAGGAGACTTAACCCCACTTGCACTACTATTTATTTTACGGTTTCAGTGACTAGAACTTTTTTGTAATTCGTAATTTCCTAAACAAAGGAGAAAATTTATATCCATTGTATGCCTACATGTTCTTCAATAGCTGTGCATTAACAACGCCAAAATAGAATTTTATTTCGGCTTAAAGGAAATTAATAACATACAGATTTATTAGACTCTGTTCAGAATCTTCATCACGAGTATGACTCGATATTGTAGGGCAAGGGGTTAACCCTCTGCAACTCGGGCCCGGAGAGAAATTGCACTGAACGCTTTGACGCTTTGCAGATATGAAACTAGGGACTTCGATATTACAGAATTTAAAAAATATTTTTAAAATCTGGAACAGTAAAAAAGATTTAAAGATTTTTAAAAACAGTTTGCACACGTCCAGAGTTAATGTTAGTTTCCACCGTTCGTGGTTCAACAATGCGATGCGTTTGTTGCAACGAAAAAAAGGTCTCCCACAAGTTCGTAAAAACCGAGTAATCAGAGAAGTTGATGCACTGTGAAAAAACTGCACATATAGAAACTGAGCCTTAATAACGATAGCGGTGATAGCGTTTCGAAGGATGGAAGCAGGAAACAATAACCGGCAGATACCAATTTCCCTTCCATGCTCGCGCAATTTCGCAGCAGTCAATTACAGAGCCGCAGAAAGATTTTGTAACATTGTAATAACGGGGGAAAAATGACGGAGGTTCTCAGGATTGGTAGCTGATGTTACCCCCGCGGCAGTGTTGCAGTCTTGTCCAACCGCATTGCTGATTGAACTTGCAAACCCGTCAGACTTGCAGCTTGGGAAACATTTGAAAATATCGTTGGAATTTTATACGGTTTCTCTTTTTTCTTTTTTTTTTATTTTTCAGCTTCTCGAAAACGAATGGGTCCCGCTGGCGACGTGCTTTTATTAACCCTTTGAGTGTTACGTAGACATCTCTACGGTAGAACCGCGCATAATAACGCAGAATCTACCCGAGGCGGTATACTTTTATTAACCCTTTGAACAGGCTAGCAGCCAGTTCTACAAAGACCGGAGAACCGTCTGACAATTTGAAGGGTAAATGCATGGTTACAACGAAACGGATTGTTGGGTTGCTAGGAAACAAGTTGTTGCCCGTTACATGACCGTGTAATTTCCATGCACGGATCGAAACGGTGTCCACCGCGATTCGTTTTAATTCCATGGAATCGACACTTTTCCTTTCTCCATG
Source organism: Seladonia tumulorum (assembly GCA_913789895.3). NCBI lineage: Eukaryota > Metazoa > Arthropoda > Insecta > Hymenoptera > Halictidae > Seladonia > Seladonia tumulorum. The sequence goes on from OU565275.1 coordinate 4,874,357, forward strand.
ATGCATTTAAACTCGCGTTCGCTTCTGATTATCGGTGATTATGTAAATTTCTCCTTTTTCTCGAAACGGCGCCGTATGTACGCGTTCAGACACCTCGGAACCGTAGGTCCGCTGCTGCTCATCAACGCCCCGCGATTATCACAAAACTGAAAGAGAAACAAAGATAAAACGAAACCGTAGCGTACTGTTTTACGACCGATCGTTTGCCATTTTTATTTCGGGACGTTAACTTCGACCGTGTCAAAGTTCAGGCGTGTACATCCTCTTCAGTTTTACCGAAACAACAGTTGTTCTACGATCAACTTGGTGTAAAATAAAATTGAACAAATCATAATTCGAATATTTATACTGTGCAGATGTCTACATAGTCTTCAGCTTTAACGCTAAACCTACCGAGCTTTAGATGTAACTGATACATGTTGCCTTATCACAATGACCGGATTGAATTTATTTGGATTTTGTGCGGTTCGTATTACAATACATGCTCTACTAAATATATGTGTTCAACACGTTGACTGCCATCTCACCCATATGTGGGTGACGGAATTATTTGTCCAGGTTTTAAAATGAATTGTCACGTTAATATATTCATTGTACCAAATTTGAGTAGGATCTGTAAAATGCAAGAGAGTTGGAAGACTACTCAATATCACACATATAATTATTTTCAATTTTTATTTCATTAAATAATTTACTTTGGTTTCATGGAATTTTTGAAGGTTCTGGTTTGGCATTCAAAGTGTTAATTCGACCAATTTCTTGATTATTTTGGCGCTAATAACTTATTAACTTCTCTGCCGTGCTTTTTAATTATGCTTCCCAGACAACTGTGGGAAATTGTGAGAGTGGCATTCACCCCTGCAAGCTTCTCCAAAATTGTTGCATTGATATTTTGGTAGAATCGTTCAATTGTAAATACATTCAATTTTTTCCAATTTTGATTTCATTAAATAACTTACTTTGATTTCATGGAATTTGTGAGGTTTCTAGTTTGGCAGTCTGCTTTTAGTAATGCCAATGCGAATTTCATCGATATCAAAAACAGGCGCAAATTTCCCACAATGACTTGTATTATAGCTCTCTAATAAATTCAGTAACAAATTCCTTAAAGCACACATCATATAGGAGTCATTATCCTTGGAAGGTCAACTTTTTCTTCTACAAGAAGTCTGCTTTTAGTAATGTCAATGCGAATTTCATCGATATCAAAAACAGGTAGTTTGGCAGTCAAAGTGTTAATTATTGCCATGAAATTGTCTTTATAGTTTCAGTAATTGTAGAATGGCGGGGTGTAACTATTTTAACAGTTAAGTTAAGTTTGCACGTTTGGAAAAGAATATGCGCTGGGGCGAAGGTTGCAACAACAACCGAGTAAAAAAACCCGCGTTGCAATTTGTCAGAGAGCCTGGTTAAGGGAACCCGATGATTCATAAAGGTGGTAGGAAGGGGTTCGAAGCGGGACCGTTCGAAGAATCTAAGTCAGGCTCTCACGGTGTCGGCCCGGAAGTGACGGGAGCGGTCGCGCGCGCGCGCACCGGAAGCAGCGGTCGCTAAGAACGCTCGGCTCGCCGGCCTCGCTCTGGTCTAGGCAACTTCCTAGACTTTATTGCTCTTGCACGAACTGGTACAGGACCGTATGCACGCTGCAGCTGCACCTTTACCTCTCCCCCGCCCCCGTGCCGCCCCTTAGGTGAGCCGTAGATGGTGAGCGGCAACGGTGCACTCGCGGCGGTGGCGGCGGCGGCGGTGCAATTGCGGCCGATGCATTTCGATGCCCTTCGAATGTCTTTACCACGAGGGGAAAAGCCGAGGTATTCGCCGCGGATTCAATTCAACGATATCTCGTTTCAAGCCCCGCGTTACTGGCTCCGCTGTCGTTGCCCGGTGCTGCTGTTGCTGCATCGCTGCATCGTTGCTGCACTTCTGTTGCGCTGCTTCTGTCGTCGTATCCAACGATTGTTCGAACCCGCGTGTGAAGTTTCCGAGCTCTTTGGTCGAACTAGGAAGTCCCGAGGGGTGATACCACCACGCCGTTTTCTTCTCTGTTCGCACAAACGCTCTGCCCCAACGCAGAGCGCATAGCTGCACCGCGGTGCAGCTTCTATATTAGCGCGTTCGCGATTCAATCCGATGCGATATTCTCTCCGGAGAGCCGCTCGGATGGAAATCGAACGACTTCTTTGTGCTCGACGGTATTGTTCGAGGTTTGTTATGCAAGATCGGTTACGAGGCTGTTGCGTTCCCGCATTTTCTGGCAATTCTTACGGTTTCATGAAAAACCGTCTGCTCCAGCAGAAGCAAGAATGTTTAACCTCCGTTTATGCCACATTCCGAGAAATGTTGTCAGGCCTCCTAAAAATATCCGAACGAAATCCACTTGTTCGGGCCAGACTTAACACGTCAGTCGCGTACGACTGACAGTGATTTTTCACTAGGTTTAGAAATTCATTTTTATTATGACATATAAGTACATATGAACCGAATTTTATTCGGTCACGTACGACTGACAGTGATTTTTCACTAGGTTTAGAAATTCATTTTTATTACGACATATAAGTACATATGAACCGAATTTTATTCGGTCACGTACGACTGACAGTGATTTTTGACTAGGTTTAGAAATTCATTTTTATTATGACATATAAGTGCATATGAACCGAATTTTATTCGGTCACGTACGACTGACAGTGATTTTTGACTAGGTTTAGAAATTCATTTTTATTATGACATATAAGTGCATATAAACCGAATTTTATTCGGTCACGTACGACTGACAGTGATTTTTGACTAGGTTTAGAAATTCATTTTTATTATGACATATAAGTACATATGAACCGAATTTTATTCGGTCACGTACGACTGACAGTGATTTTTCATTAGGTTTAGAAATTCATTTTTATTACGACATATAAGTACATATGAACCGAATTTTATTCGGTCACGTACGACTGACAGTGATTTTTGACTAGGTTTAGAAATTCATTTTTATTATGACATATAAGTACATATGAACCGAATTTTATTCGGTCACGTACGACTGACAGTGATTTTTGACTAGGTTTAGAAATTCATTTTTATTATGACATATAAGTGCATATAAACCGAATTTTATTAGGGTCTTTAGAATTCGGAAGGGTTAAGACAGCATCCCCTATGATACATTTTAAATTTCTAGTTTCGGTTTCATTAATTAAATTACACTGATTTTATGCGAATCTCTGTGATTGATCTTCGGCACTTAACGTGTTAAACGCGTTTGACTTTGAACACCACTGAATTTTCGTTCAGATATTTTTCCTAATTCCTTTTCTAATTGATTTTGTAAGTCGAATGTAGTGTAATAATTAGGCTGGGTATTTTCAGGCAAAAGAAGAATGGTTTGCACCGATAACAATGGACAGCAGCCAAACAGACATTTCTTTCTTTTTTTAATAATTTTGATAAGCTGGAATGAATATAGTTGAAGCTTTCAAATTTTTGTAAATCTATCTCCTGCTTTAAGTTGCACCTGCTCATTTTTCCCATAAATGCATAAAATCGGCAGTCTAGTCTTTAGAATTTTAATATCGTATTTTACAATGAAAAAACAAATATCGATTGTTAGGGGATGACTCGAACCTGAAGACTGAAAAAGTACCAAAGCACCAAGGAAGGATAATCATCCTGAAGAGACTATTAAAAAGAATGGAGAATTTAAATCACCTCCTCGGAAATCCCTCAGAAATCGTAAAAATTTGTCGTCTTCTTCAACCATTTTTATCGATTCCCCTCATAGATCGTTCTTGGCGGAATAATCGTGCATGTATAATGTTTTTTTCGGGAGAAACAAAGTATCAATTTTCTTCGAAGGCGTGGACATAAAATCCAGGGAATCCGAACGATCGTGCGGACCAAAGCGAAGAGATCACGCGACGACAACGGCGACGACGATTCTTGAAACGCAGCGAGCTCTCCTGGAAGCCTGATAAAAAAGACAGAGGCCCACGGGAGTAAAAAACGAACGATCGGTATTTTTATGGGTCCAGAAGCTCAGTGGGTGTGCACCATGCCGTTCTGTTTATCGTTTCGTTGATCGTAACATTTAGGCTTCGCGCGAGATCTCGTCTCTTTTTATTTTCTTATTTTTCCTCTCCTCTTTTCTGCCTTCTTTTCTTCGGTCTTGTCACGGGGGTTACCAACAGGTATTTTTGGACAATGCTCTGGCAGGGCTAATGTGGTCCGCGGTGACTTCCACGAGAAGAGGACATTTTTATCGCGTAATCTTTTCTCGTCACGCCGCTGTCAACGACCGGCAGCGACATTGTTAACAGGAAATCGTAAAAACGAAGAAAGCCGCGTTTTCGCGCGGTATTGCTTCGAAGTGTCGGGAAAAGAGCCTTTTTCCTTGAATCATCGTGTTGTAAAAATTCCACGAAATGTTGTTAATTTTACCTTTTTTGTCGCTGTTTTGCCCTCCGCGTTCAATGCTGGACATTGTTTGGGAATTAATTTCAAGGAAACGATTGAACCCACCAATCTGAATTTTTGCATGTCATTACATACACGTTTGTGCATAATAATTGTGCAGGTCATGTCGCAGAAAAGCGACAACGGTATCGTTCGCTCTTTTTAAAATGTTTCTTGCCTTATAAAACTTTCTTCAGATTATTTATTGTACGTCCAATTATAGCCACATTCGAGACGAATAAAACTAGATGTTGTCCGTTTCTTTCAGACGATTAGAACCGTCAGAATTAATTTAGACAGTCCGATCCGACTGGTCGCTCGGTCCTCTGCGCATTTTAATCAATAATTTCCACAATTTTCGATAAAATACCTCACAAAAATTTGTTTTGCTATTCAAAATATGTATAAACGGGCGTGTAAAATTTGAGCTTAAGAGGTCCGATCGTTCCCCGAAAATTAATTCGGAAATAAAGTAGGAAGCGCGGCTAATGGCGATCTTCTTGCGAGGATCGACGCCGCAAAAATCTGCCGGCGGGATCGAGATAAGAGACGTGGATGCTCTAAACGGGTATTCAGGATGGTGTCTGGGTCGCCTTATATGTTCACGTCTATCGGGGCCCCGAAAATCAATTTCACCTCGGCCCGGCTTTCGGTCTAACCTTTCTTCTGCGAACGCCTAAATCGTCGTCCCCGCCGCGGTATCACGTTGCACGCCCGTTTCGTCGGTCTCGTTCCATCGAGTTTTTCCAGTTTCGCGCAGATTGACAGACCGGCTGGCTACCATATAGAGTATCTAGCCAGACGGTGCCAGGTATGAATGGAGCGCCGCTCGCTGTCGCATCAGCCTCAAGAACTCTCGATCGCCAGCCAGCCGGCCGCAAGAAACGCAGCCGCAAGAACGCGCCGGGGGAATCCAATAAACACGAAACGCGTACCCCGTGAATACGAAGGATCATTTTAACTCGGACATTCCCGACCGGGGGACCTTTAAATAATATCATACGCGGCGGTGCTCTAACGCGCGCTGCTCTAAAACTTTATTTTCCGGACGAAATTAAAACTGGACCCACCGACACCCGAAAGCGCTCAAACTATTCTGTTACCAAAACTAGTAATAACGCATTTATTTATCCTGACATTGTACGTATCAGAGTATCGAAACTATTACTTTTAGATCTGTAAATCTACTTTAACGCTTTGACTGCCAAACTAGAAACCCAAAAAAATTCCATAAAATCAAAGTAAGTTATTTAATGAAATGAAAATTGAAAAAAATTACTGAGTAAGGTAAAGGCACCAGTAGTTGACCATTTTATAGAAAGACATAAAAAACAAGGTTTTGTACAAGCGCACTTATAAGTGCACTTTTGATGAAAGTGAACCTCGGATGCCGTGCCGTCTGTTGTTTAAATTTCAAAACAATAAGAACATTTCAAACCTTATATTTTATGTTTTTCTATAAAATGGTCAACTACTGGTGCCTTTACCTTAGTGCTCCAATTTTCTTCAATTTACAGATCCTAATCAAATTTGATACAATGAACATATTAACCCTTAGCACTCGAATGGCGACTGTAAGGCGCCACTGAAGATTGCTGTATCGTTATTCAAAATATTTTTTACATTATTAAATTTGTTTGTACGTAACAGATTATTAAACACTTCAGTATTTTACGAGTAAATTGCACAATTTTCATATGTATACCTTAAAAAAAATATATATATACAAGGGAAATATTGTAGGTCATAGGAAATGTTTCGTTTTGGTGTTAGAATAACTTCGAGTGCAAAGGGTTAACGTGAAAATTAATTTTTTAAATCTGGATAAATAATTCCGTCACCCACATATGGGTGACATGGCAGTGAACGTGTTAAATAAACAGAGAAATAAAATCGTCTTGCAAGAAGTAGGATCCGAATAATTTTGTCACCCACAAATTCTTTCAATTTTCCAGCCATTCTAAAGCCATTATAAACGTGTACAGAAAATCCCCGTTCGAAAGTTGGATGCTTCATCCGAAAAAATGTCTAAAAATTGATAAAAAAGAAAATGAAAAAAAAATGGCATTCGAAAGGAGAGTAGCCCCTTAAATGGTGGTCGCAGGGGCAGCGTAACGTGCGTCCCCGGATCGAGCCGATGGCTACCATCGCGGGCAAACGCGATCTTCTCTTCTCTTCTGTTCTGTGCTCTGTTGCTCTTCGGTTTTGCTTTTCCTCGTCCCGCGCAGCCCTTCCGGCGTGCAACACGGCCGTGGCTCTTCTCTCGTCCATCCGTCCATGCGTCCGCGTCCATCCGTCTGCCTCAGATTCCGTCGCCGAACAGTGAATCACGTTCATTGACTGGACGCCGGCCAGACGGACTGGGCCCGACCATATACAGACTAGATTCACTCGCGTAGCCAGGCACATCGGCATCGGCCGAGAGCGCGAGAAGTCGATGCTCTCTCCTTCTCTCTCTCACTCCCGTTGGAGAAGGAGGAGAGGACGCCCGGTTGCCTTGTCTCTCCTGTTGTATAGCCACAGCGCGCTTCCTGTCTCCGTCGCGTCGGTAGCTATGCCATTTGCAAGGCATAATGGCCCGTCGATCGTCCCGGACGCCAGTCATACAGGTGTTTGATCATGTGGATAGGTGTTCGGATTCCTTTTTCGGGATGGCCTTAATGACGGTTCCCCGCCTCCTCTCTTCTACCTCGTCCCTCTCCCTCTCTCTCTCTCTCTCTCTCTTTACCCTCCACAGATCCTCCGACCGGACTCGTCTTCATCCGATCGATGATGTCATGGCTACCGGTCACTCTAAGCACCGAGATTCGCGGTAGTCGGAAAGTTACAGCCGAACACTCGACATTCGGATAGATGCTGCGCCGATCTTTTTGCTGCCTCCGCGATCGGTAGCTCAGGGACTCTCCTCGGGAAGGTATCCTTGTCTCGTTCACCTTTTTTACACTTTGACTACTGACTCTTCCCTCTTTAACACAGTACCCACCGGCGATTGTTTCTTAATTTTTAAACGTCTACGATCCGTGGCTAAAGACTTGTCAACGCTAGACCCACCGAGCACGAAACATATAAATGTGAAGCGCTTTGTATTTAGTAGCGAGAGGATTGAATTTACTTGAAATTTTTACAGTTTTTTTATTACAATATGTGCTCAATTTCCGAAGAGTGACGACCAGTAACGTCATTTTAATCATTTCGTTTGGAATTATAAGAACAAATGGAAATAATGGTCCCCAAGGTTTCTTGTGTCTTGCAACAGACGCGGGCCACTTTTATTTTGCATAAAAGCCCGCGGTCGATTCATAAGATAAGGAATTTGTCTTGATAAAAATTAATAGAATCGATCCATTTTATTTCTAAGGAGCTCCAAGATCCGGATCCTTCGCTCTTCTTCTAGGCTAATCTCTGAGAATAGAAATGTTGTCTAAAGATCAGCAGTCTTGAAAGCGTAGAAACGTCTTATTAATTTCGATAACTGTATATTAAAGAACCCCTTCTCTTAACCCCTTGCCCTACAATATCGAGTCATACTCGTGACGAAGATTCTATGAACAAACTCTAATAAATATATTTATCATCGATTTCCTTCAAACCGAAATAAAATTCTATTTTGGCGTTGTCAATGTACAGCTATTGAAGAACATATGGGCATAGAATATAGATATAAATTTTCTCCCTTTTGTTAGGAAAATGTTAGTAAAATATACTGTTGTCAGTAAAATAAATCGTAGTGCAAGGGGTTAATGTCTTCGAATGCTTCGATCTAGCGGAAGTCGATGGAAGGTGTCTATGTTCGTAAAAATGCAATTTCCGACGACAGGTGGAGGTTAATTGCGGCTCAACGTCACCGCGGATTGTCCGTCGCCGGGTAAACAGCCGCAGGATCCACGAAACCATCACACACCGCTTATTTTACGATCGACCTGTCCCGACGTGTAACACTTTCTCCTCTTTCTAAGAAACGGAGACGATAAAAGAGAGGAGAGCCCGTTGCACGAATAACGGCGAAGGGGAACGAATAATTGGAGAATCAACCGAGGCAACGAAGATACGGCGGCATCTCGGTGTGGATACGATCGTTGCTCGTGTAATTCGAACCTTACGTCCTGCCCGAGATATGCTCGTGGCACTGATCGATGCACCGTGATATATAGAGTACGGTGAAAATTGCGGTGCAATCGTGAACAAGAGCCAATTGCTCGGGGAAGACAAAGCTGCGGCCTTCTTTTTCGTTTTTTCTTTTCTTTTTTTTTTAAATGATTTCCACTCGAGCGCAGTCCTGGCTCCGAGATAGGGATGCAGACAGGATGTCGGCGCCGCTTCGTGGTGTTGGTAAATACATATCGTTGGTTACTCACACGTAGCTGCCGTCTTGACGATTACCAACCAGATATTATTATTGTAGCCGAGAATTTAATATTCAATTTTCTTTTCAGCCCTTTCTCTTAGAATGACGTCTCACGGGTTCCCTGTATCGAGTTTGATTATTTTTCACACGCGAGACAAATTATTTTATGTTGCATTGTATTTAGACCGTCGATCGAGATATACGGTTAATCCGAAGGCTCGAAATTAAATTTGCTATGGCTTAAGATTCGATTTTTTTTAAGTCTGAACAGGGAGTGTGTCATTTGCAAACGGGTTGGAGAATGCAAGTTCCTGATAGAGAAATTATTTAGTTCATTAGCCGCGAAAGTCTAACGAAACGGATATTAACCCTTTGCACTCCGCTGTCCCCTCTCAGGGGACATTAAAGTTTATTAGCGATTACGGGGAATTAATTTATTCCAGCGCAACTTTAAATAAAATATTGATTTTTTTGCAAATATATATTCCCCGATGTCAACCAATTCATATCAGTCCAATATCATTATAATACGTTACTTGGTTTCAAAATTATACTAAATAATACGAGGATTTGTAAATTTTTGCCAGAATGGTTCGGAGTGCAAAGGGTTAAAATTGAGGGTAGACAGACTCCGTTTTAACAATTTTGTCTTGTACTACAACTTAATGGATTTCAACTGAGTTGGGCATAGAATCGTAAAGGTTTGAAGAAGAAATCAGATAAATGATACTTTCTACTAATTGCTCGAACACGGAACCTGGAGAGTTAGAATTTACCGTAGACACGCTTAAACCGTTTCGCATTCTAACAAGCCAAATAAAATTCGCCAGAGAAATGAATTCGAAAGTGCTCGAAACAGGTGACCGAGGTGGCCAGTCGGTCGGGCAAGGGTTAAAAAATTGTAAAGGTGTTTCTCTCGGAACAAAGAGGACTCTGCGAGAGGTTCGTTGCACCGTCGCGTCCGCAGAAAGAGTGGACGACGGACGTTTGGATTTCCTTCCTTGTCGAAGTAGTTGAAACCTAATTGGCTTCATTGAAGCGTATCAGAATCGCGTGCCGTGAACGCCGCGGATGCACAAAGGAAAAGAGATTGCCAGAACGAGGCTAGGCCGTTGCATCCGGTCGTCGCGGCTGACCTTGACTTGCTTGGTCTATTCTTCAGCGGATCGACAGTGACCATCAAACGCGTCGGATAACTAGATATTCGCCACCTGTCGCCGTCGTGATTCTATCGAGCCGAGGATCGACCACAACCACGGATAATCTATTCCCTCTCTCTCTCTCTCTCTCTCTCTCTCTCCCTTCCCTCACCTCTCTGGCCCCCTGTCTCTCTTTGTTGCCCCACCGCCTCTCCACTTCGGCTTCTTCCCCTTTCGCGTTCGCTTTTTATCCCTCCGTCTCGAGGAGAGAACCTGCACTTGCTCGACGGACGTTTCCGTCCCCGACCGTCTGATGTTGGTAAATTTTTCACGCCATCGAGTCGATAAATCGATAGCCCCGCACCGTTTCTTCCGGTGGCATAATCGGTTCGGGGACCGGTGCTCGCTTTATCGCGATTTATCGGCGACAGGACGCCGTGTCAGTTTGTTTGTTGTCGAGCGATTAATAAAACGCTCTCGTTGCGCGCGAGACGTTGTCGACGCTCCGGGGCTGGTCGTCGGGGGTGACTTTTTCGGGTCACCTCTTTCGCGAACCATTTTTTACGTTTCAGTTCGTCCTTCGAAAGGTGTGTCGAGCTCCGAAAGCAATCTGTAACGAATCTAACCTTCAACGCGACAGGATGTACGATCATAAATCTGTGAGCTACTTCTTCTTCTTCTTCTAAACAAACTGGTTAGATTTTTATCAAATGTTCTCTCCCAGTCGCCTGCGAAATATTCGAACGGGCGTGATTTCTGCGCCGGCCGATTAGGCTATTTAAATCGAACGAGCCTGTTCAATGTCCGCGTAACTGTTTGCGCGAACGGATTGCGTAATCGAAGAATCTAGCGTGAACCAAGAAGAGGAGCTTGTCTAGACGGTAGAACTTAAAGGAAGGATTGTTTGCTTTTTCAGTGACGCGTTCTTTCCTCGAGAACGTAAACGCGGGAAAGAGAAGGAGAACGCGCGAGCGAGAGGGGAAGCGAAGAGGAAGGAAGAGGGCAACAAGGAGGACAGGTCGGGCTACGGACGGCGAACGGAAAGAAGAACGGAAGAGACCGAATCGTTTCCAGATTTCTTGAGTTTCGCTATAAAAGACAGATCGGACGGGGAGGAAGTTCGGTTCGACTCGCGAGAATTTCATTGCACGGCGCATTAAAATGATGGGTTCGTTCAACCGTGTTTACCCATCCCTTCGCGTCTACGGTGTCTCTTGGCTTTATTTACACGTCCCTTTGGACGCGCTTCCGAACTGAAAAGAAAGTAATTTCGTCGGATTCTGGCCCTTCGTCGCGGGGAATTCCTTCTACGGTTGCTTGTGCTGATTATTACCGGCCCTCTCGTTTAGATCGTTCCGTAACTTGGAGGTCGGTGGATAACGAACAGACTATTTGTTTGTTTAACCGCCGAATTATAATCTCCGGAATATTCGACAGCGTCGCGGGAATTTAGTTAACCCCTTGCACTACTGTTTATTTTGCGATTATAACGATTAGAAGTTCTTCATCGTTCAGAATTTCATAGAACAAAAAAAAGAAAGATTTATTAAAGTTTATATTTATTGTATTCCTATGCTTTCTTCAAAGGATATTAGAAGTAGAAGTTCTTCATCGTTCCGAATTTCATAGAACAAAAAAGATTTATTAAAGTTTATATTTATTGTATTCTTATGCTCTTTCTTCAAAGGATATATATATCAACTACAATGAAGTAGAATTTTATTTCGGTTTAAAGGAAATTAATAACATATTTATTGAACTCTGTTCAGAACGAGTCTGACTCGATATTGTAAGGGGTTAACGAAATCAAAAATGGGTGGACATCCTTCGATCCTAATAATCATTTATTTTCTCCGAAATATTATGGAAAAAATTGATTTTTAAAAATCTTTTCCTACCCTTAGTTCTCTCTTCCCCAAGAAAAGTGCATTACGACAAATGCGAGAGAAAAGACACCCTTATGACTAGGCGGCGGATCTTTATCTAGATTATCAGCATTGCAACAAACTGGAGTGAAATAAAAATTTATTTTCTTTCTTAACACTGAACGTACCGAGCTATAAACGTAACAGGTACATGTTGCCTTATAAAAATGACAAGATTTAATTCCTTTAGACTTTGCGCGGTTCTTATTGCAATGCGTGCCCTACTAAAGATATTTATCGAATCATTGTTCACGAAAGCGTCTTTATAATATCAAAAATTGTCAAATAAAAAATTTAGAGGCGGTGCTTTTAGTGTTAATAAGTATAATAGGCCGAAGATAATATAACAGTATTTTTAAATTCTTCTAACGTGTTTACTGTATTAAATTACGCCTACTCATTTCTGTCACAAATGCATGTCCTGTCGGCTTATAGTTTATCACTTACATTTTCCATAACCAGATTTGAACCCCAATTTTGATCCAAGGCGTTCAATGGTTGGAAATATCCATCCCTCGGTGTTCGTTCAAAAATCCTTTTCCACCCTTAATTCTCCCTTCTTCAAGAAAAGCGTATCACAACATAAGCGCAGACGGAAGGAGACAACGCCGAAAAGAAAAAGCGGAAGAACGGAAGGAAGGAAGGAAGGAAGGAAGGGTGCAGGTACGATAGTGGGGGTTCTGGTACCGTTTGAAGGGGATGCGCTGCAAGAAGCGCGTGGTAGGTCCGGCTGCAAAGGTATCGTCACGTGGCCAAGGGGGCGGTACCGTTTTCTCGTGGCCGCCCGGTATAAAAGAGAGACGTAGCACCGGTGCATCCACCAATTACTATTGCACTTTGCCACCGGGACGGAGGCAAGGTCGGTGTACAACCCTCTCGACTCCGAACACCGTGTCCTGTTCGCGGGTGTCGCGTCGTTCGCCGATCGTTCTTCTCCCGCTCTATCTTCGGGGCACCTCTTCTTCAACATCGGCTGGCCCCCGTTGGTCTCTCCCCCGTGGTTCCAACCCCGTGTGCCATCCGGTGCTTACGTTCACCAGCGATCACCAAATGATCCTTTGCCGCGCGTGTGCCCTTCGATCGTCGAAATCGAAAGAGACGCGAGATCAGAATGCGAGATACATGTACCGAACCCCGAAACCGGAAAACCGTTCGTTTTAAAGACGTCCGTTCGAAACCATCCGTTGTAAATCTTTCAGTCGGAGGACCTTCGGTGCACCCTTTCGCTCTGCAAAGGGTCAGGTGAGACGGCGGGAGGGGGCAGAATGCAACTCGCTGCATCCAAGTTTCGCGCGCCGCGATATTCGACCTTGTTCTACGCTGTGTCTACGAACCTTTGTTCACTGTGATCTCTTCTACTGTTTTTTTTTTTATTTTTTAACCCCTAAGTGGTACGGTGTTTACTCAGATTACGAAGAGCATCATAATGGGACCTCCCGAATATTCTGTATCAATTTTCTCGGATACCTGCGAGCACATAATTGAATACTAAATAATTGTTCTTGATACTCGCAATTGTCGTACGAATTTTCTCGGATACCTTCGAGCACATAATTGAATACTAAATAATTGTTCTTGATACTCGGAATTGTCGTACGATACAGTTGGCGGAAGCCTAGTGTGCATAAATTTCGTGCACCAACTTGTGCCCAGAAATGGAAGAATCGTTTGTCCAGATTTGTAATTTTTGCGTTAACGCGTCGAGCGTGTAGCAAGTTTGGTTAGCGTCTGCATCGTGCGAGAACATGTTGGAAACATTGTAAATTTGAACGTTTCAATTTTTCTTTCGTTCGATGCGTTGCCATGATTTTATGGAATTCTTGAGACTGCTGGGTTCAGCCTCGATGTGTTAATCGGATTTGATTAAGATTTGCATTGGTCGGTTGAATCATTCGGAAAAAGATTCTTCGAGGACCATTACATTTTGATAGAACAGTGAATTTCGAGGTTCAATCAATTGTAACTTCATTTCGAATTCGAATCCTTCAACCAATATATCGAAAATTCATTAACCCGTTTCACTACGATTTATTTCACGGTTATAGCGACTGGGACTCCTTTGTTATTCGTTCTTTCTTAGAAGAAGAAAATTTATATTTATTCTCCAACAACAAAAAAAGAAAGACAAGTTAAAATCTCATTTCGGTTTGAAATAACACACGCATATTTAGTAGAATCTGACTCGACGTTATAGCGCAAGGGGTTGATCACTTGTCAGATAGAGAGAATAAAAAGTGATGAAGACTATTTTGGAACAATCGATAAATTCGCGAAGAAGGGCTAGGAATTAATTGATACGCTGGCATCGCATCATTCTGAATCGTAACAAGGCCGAAACGCGCTCGGTTCGCCGGTAAACGGAAAAGCAAAAACCGGGAGCGAGTGAAGTAAAACTAGAAGCGACAGGGTGTGATTTTGATTCCCGGCTATCCGCCAAAATTGGCCCCCGAGTACTTCATTACTTTCTCTCTCTTCGGGGAGCGTATCCGTGGCGATCGTCGCGGGGAAAAAGAATCCCGTGCCGAAAGTTAACGACCCTGCGGGTCTCGGTCCGGTCCGAAAACAAAAGTCGGTGGTCGGGGTTGTAACGTCTCTCCCTCCGGTTCTTTTTACGAAAAATCCTTGCACAATTTATGCATCGGGAACGAACAGCCAGCGTGAGAGAGAGAGAGAGAAAGAGAGAGAGAGAAAGGAAAAGAGAAAGGGAAAGAGAGAAAAAGAGACGGTCTAAAAATACCGTCGGGCCGAGCAAAAAATACCCGTTCGGCGTGGATCGTTCTCGTTCCTGGGCTGGACACTCGCGACGACACACGGGCCCCGTGCTTTCCTCGTCCTCCGGAAAGGAATACCGGAAGTAAAGGGGCTCGGACGATTCCGAAGTCCGATACCCTCGAGCGATCTGGGCCCGACAAAGGCGGCGCATCGTCACCGGCAAAAAACGGAAGGACGAAAAGCCTGGGGGAACAAAAGAAGGACGAGGCTCGAAGAAGCGTATCCACGACGCAACGGCGTGAGCGACAGAGAAAGAGAGAGAGAGAGAGATAATTGGAGAGAAAGAGAGGGTAGTGTAGAGGAGCGAAGGTAGGGGAGAGAAAGGTAGAAAGAAAGAAAGGAGGAGGAAAGAAAGGAAGAAAGAAAGAAAGAAACAGAAGGGGACATCAGAAGGAAAGCGTAGGAGGAGCAATGCCGGAGAGTGGAAAGAACGTGCGTGGAGCACACGAGGAGGAAGGAAGGAAGGTGGCTGCTCGAGGGCCGGTGAAGGGCAGGAGGATGCAAGAAGTACGGGGCAGAAGGAGGAAAGGAAGGTGGAGGTGGTGGAGGTGGTCGAGTAGAGAGAGAGAGAGAGAGAGGAGGTGGAGAGAGGAGGAGGAGGAGGAGGAGGAGTAGGAGAAGGAGACGATCATGCATGCATGCATGCATGAGACAGGCAGGCGGACATAGAGGCAGGCAGGCAGGCAGGCAGGCAAGGCATAGAGGCATACAGGCAGATAGGCGAGCCGCAGCCGCAGCCGCAGCCGCGATCGCGCGCTCCAAGAAGGGAAGTGGGGACAACATAACACAGCGCGGCCGCGTGTGCAGACCGCTTTTGCAGAGCTTCTCGCTCGGCACACGGGGAAACGCTCCGCCTTGTACTGCTGCTGCTGCTAGCTGCTGCTGCTGGCTGGCTGGCTGCTGCCGCTGCTGCTGCTGCTGCCGCTGCTGCTGCTGCTGCTGCTGCTGCTGCCGCTGCTGCCTGCCGACTGTTGACTGTCGACTGCTACTCTCAGTCTGTCGGGCGGCCTCGTGCGCGCTTGGTTTCCATCGACGAATCCGCGCGCCACGAAACTACCCGCGGAGTTCGAGAGACTCTCCGTAGTTCGAGTTGAGTCGAGTTGAGTCGAGTCGAGTCGAGTCGAGTCGAGTCGAGTCCGAGCGATCGAGCGTAGCCGCCGCCGCTGTCGCCCGCCGCCGTCGCCGTCGCCGTCGCCGCGCCGCGTCGTTTTCGGGCTCCGCATCGAAAGCATCGGCTCGGATAATCGAGTCGAGCAGACATACTCGTTGCGGGACGATCGCCGAGTGTGGAGGATCGACGAAGTGAGGCAGGTCCAGGCGGCCGCCTCTCTCTCTCTCTATCTCTCTCTCACTCGCTCTTTCTCTCACGCTTTCTTGCTCGCCAGAGACAGACAGTTTATACCGTTGACTTCGTTACAAAACACACGGTTGTTCACGCGAATTAATTCGCGATCATTTTCACATACTGTCTCTTTTTCTGTCTCTTTCATTGGGCTCCTCTTTGTATCTCGTTGGTTGGTTCGGGTTTCCCTCCGGTGGGAAACGCGGAGAAGCGCGAGTACTTTGTTTAGACGTGTTCGTCCACGTGTCTGGAAGATGACGGGATGCCGCGAACGCGGATGGTGCGCCGTTGTGCCGTGTGTCGGCCGATCTCGATGATCGGCTCGTGACTGGAGGACGCGTGCCTTCGCAGAGAGACAGCCCGAGAAAGTACACATCGCCGCCGGTCGTTGGACGGTGACAGGACACACTCGACCGCTCGGCACCGGGAACGAGAACGAGAACACACGCCGCCGGTCTCTACAGGTGTTTCGAATCGATTCGTACCGCGGCCACGAGGCCTTCCTCGACAGAGCACGTCCGTGTTCCTTGTGGATGGTGTGATGTTCAGTGAGTTTCCTTCGCCGGACACGTGATCTCTCTCTCTCTCCCTCTCTCACTCTATCTTTCTCTCTCCCTTTCTTTCCCTCTCTCTCTCTCTCTCTCTCTCTCTCTGTTTCCCTTTCTCTCTCTTTCTCTCTCTCTCTCTCTCTCTCTTACTCGTTCTCGCTCCGATCTGGACGGGGTCCCGTGTCGAGACACGTCTCGTCGCGTGCCTGTTTCGGCTTCGGTCTCGCAGTTTCTCTCGAGCCGCGTTCACCGGACGTGAAGTTTCACCGCGTGACCCGCCCGAACACGGACGAACGAACGAACGAACGAACGAACGAACAGAGAAACGGGCAGGAGGAAATTCGACGAGCGGTTGATATAACGGACGGCACGATCGATAGGTGTGTTAGATGTTGTCTCGAGGTCGAAGCGTCACGATCGCTCCGCGGTGGCACCGGTGGCGGCGTCTCGATTGAAACGAGTCCCATTTCGCGCGGGATTTCCGTCCCGACTGGTTGGTTCTGTTCGGCTAGACACGGTTACACAGTGACGTGCGCGTGTCTCTATCTTCCTCTCTCACTCTCTCTCTCTTTCTCTCTATCTTTCTCTCACTCTCTCCTTCTCTCTCTCTCTCTCTGTCTCGTTCATTACCGGGACCGGCGTTTACGGTCCGCCGACCAAAAATGCGAACAGTATCCCGTCCGAGTAGCCAAGGACCTCTCTGTATTCCGTGAGTCGCGTGGCTACCGACCCGACCCGACCCGATCAGACCCGCTCGAGAGATCGCCGACGTACCCGCCGCGCGACTGCTCGCTGCCCAAAACTTGCATACACAAAATCTCTCTGTTAGGCGCAGAGAAAAACGAATAAACAGAACATACACAGACACACACACGCAGAGAGAGAGAACAATCAGAGAAAGAAAAAGGGAGAAGGGTTATTTTGGATTTGCGAGATCGGAAGCGCGGCGCGTGCACGCGCGTATATCGTACGCGGGGATCGAAGGAGCGGACACGGCCGGCCAGTCGGTTTTGAAAGGAGCCGCCGCTGACGGGAGAGGATCGTGCGCGTAAACGATCGAACGTTTTCAGCGAACGGTGTGTAAATGACGAGGCCGGCGGGTAGGAGGTGCCGGACGGATACGTGCTAGAGCAAAAAAGGTACCACACCACCGTGTGCCACACCGGGGTTTCGCGCGAGGAACCAGTCGATTTTTCGAGGGAAAACCGTCGCCGCACCGGTGAGAAAAGAGAGCAAGCAACCAGCAAGCAGTCCGCTCTGTTCGGGTGTCGTGGAACCGACCGACAGGAGGCAGATGAGATGTGAAGCACGAGGACTACGCGGCGCGGAGCTGCCCGGACCCGAGCCGGAAGTCGAGAAGCCAAAGCTGACGAAGGCGGCCGCAGGACTGGCGGCAGGTCAAACGGGTACCTGGCGGGGGCCGCCTGAGATGACGACCCTGCGACGGGGTATCCTGGCACCCCGGTACAACATCTACGTCCTGGTTTCACTGATCGGACTGTTGCTGCAGACCCAGACCGCGACGGGTGAGTCGCTTCTCTTCTACTTCTTCTTCGTCTTCTTCTTCTTCTTCTTCTTTAGTTTTCTTTGCGGCGGGCCCCGCGCGCAGGGACGCAACGTGCTTCGTCGTCTGTAACCTGATTTCAGTCCCCTTTGGTTTGCGTTTCGAACTGACTCAGGCTTCGAACCTGCCGCGAGATACTGCCCTTCGGGGCGTCGATGTGTCGCAGGCATGCTGTAATACGGTTCTCCTATCCCCTCCGTTCAAGTGCGGATCTCTGTTCGTAAACCTAGTGTAATTAAAAGGATTTTCATAAAGATTCTTGATCGACCATCGGACTCAGCGAAGAACCGAAGTTCTTAGTGTTTCACTCTGTCTCTGTAACTTGATTTCAGTCCTCTCGAAACTGTCACACTATTTTCGCGGCGGTTTTTCGTGCGTTATCCGTTCAAGTGCAGATTTCAATTCGCCCGAGATAGCATCTTACAATCGGTATAATCCTTCACAGAACACAGTGACGAATTCAATTTTCTACTGTCTCTTCGTCGGATCTTATTCTTCCTCGCGTTAGGAGCTAAGAAAGTTTGTGTAATGTTTTATTCAGATTACGAAGTATATAAATTTTCTCAGATACTTTAAATATAATTATAATCTCAGACTAAATAATGTTCTGAAGAAGCTAAAGAAGCTTGACGTTCAGAATTATCGTAGCGAAAATTAGTGTACAGACATTTTCTTGGGGTCACGAGACACCCACCAGTATATCGGCTCAATAATCGTGAAATAAAACATTTGAAATCGGTCGTTCGAGGGACGGGTAGTTTGAGATAACGTGAGAACGAACTCGGAAAAAATTATTGCAACCCAAAATATTTCGGAATCCTAATCGATAGACCGACGATGCAGGATCGTCGGATATCGGTAAAGATGTCACGGTTGTCTCGAAAATTAAAACATTAACCGGCGCGCCGACCGGTGCCAGCACTTTTCATTTTTACGCTCGGGAGACCTTCGTTATTGAACTTTTACTTTGACAGTAATCGTGGCGTCGCACAAAGGCCAGCCAGAAATTGCCGTTCTGATTAAGCTCAGCATCGACGGCCTTTAATGTTGCAATTAGTTTGGAAACCTGCATCGGTACCCTCAGAAAACGTCGCATAACAATCACGTATATTTATTGGCCGTGCTTTACAACACTTTGCGTCAGCGCTGCATACTACTGGCAATATACGATCGCTCTTATGTTCAAGTTCGCGGACGGGAAAACTAAAAGAAAAACAAAAAAGCTCGGCAATCTAGCGCACAATCATCCCTTATCGTTTCTCGACGGTTAACGTTGACTTTAATTGCACGAAATCTCGAGCATCCATTCACACGCGATTCTTTATTTTCGCGTCGCTCGTAATTAGTTTACATTGCGCTGGTTTATCGCGATATCGCGTTATCGGTAGCTCCTATTTTGCGATTATCAGTTTATTCGTTTCTATTAGGTGAGCGCGACATACTAACAGACGTGTCAAGTTAGAGAATAGCGAGGATGATTTATTTCAGCAATTTAGCGTAGCGATTGTTTACAACGTTGCTTTTCCATCAGTGTTGTTTCTGGGATCTTGGTTTTACCCGCTTACGATCAAGTATTCGTGGTTTCGAATATTTTTCTACGGCATAATGGTTGAACAAATTGAAAGAATAAATGCTATAGCCGAAAGTAGTAATTCAAATGATTTAAGGAGACGTTATGAAAATAATTATATGCGTGATATCGAGTAGTCTTCCAAATTTCTTGCATTTTACAGATCCTAATCAAATTTGGTACAACGAATATATTAACGGAAAAATTCATTTTAAAACCTGTACAAATAATTCCGTCAACCACATATGGGTGACATGGCAGTCAAACGTGTTAATAGCTCGAGCTTAGAGCCGATCCGAATTGATCGGCGCTGACAAAGCGATCGCGCCTTTTCAAAACAGTTGTTCCTTACAATCGGTGCCGGTTCGACGGTGCGCCGCGCCGCAGAAAGCCAACAATGGTTTAACGCCCGAATGACAAGCGGCGTTGACGTAACCGTGGTTGCCGAGGTGCGTTTCGATTGTCGCCGAAGCGCAATTCTCGTTTCGAAAACATCGGCAACGATCGATCAATCCGGGCCCCGTTTTATTTTCTCGCCGTTTTAGACACGCGGCGCTACGTCGTACGCGCCGATCGAACTTGGTGCGCAACGTGCACCGCGTGTTTCGCTCGTTTTTTTTTTTTTCGTTTCTTTCTACTTTTCTCCCCCACCCCCCCCCTCCGTCCCGCTGACCACAGTTTGTGTGTTTAACTGATTGAATGTGCCAACCGGTCCGTGCAATTTTATACCCGTCATTTACAAGTTTCCGCTGAAAACGTAACAGGTAGAAGAGGAGTACTTATTTCTGGTCGGTTCGTTTATTTTAGTAACTGCATGCCCGTCGGTTACGGGGAAACACTCGGGGAAAGAAGTTCTGTTAAACATTCGTACGAGATATTACGCGAACGGTCGGGATCGTTCCGAGGATATTTTGTTGCTAACGATTCGCGTAAACGTGATTATCGGTTCCGCGAAACGGTTACGCTGTTTTGCACGATTTCGGGATCCCGCGACGCGACCGGAACTCGAGGATCGATCGATGGGAACGGATCGCTCGATCGAGATTAGATCTTACCGAATCCTGAGTGAATTTTTCGGAATTTTTCTTTAGTGGAAAATTAGGCAAATTTTTATCGAAGTCGAAGAAATTGTCGTTGTGCAAATTTCACTCGTCTTTCGAATGTCACGCGAAAGAGAATAACAGTTAGAAATAATAAACAGAAAGAATAACTAATTTAATTTCCGTTATGAATTATTCTTTCTGAATTAGGTATTTGGGAACATTTTTTCTGGGATAAGAATCATTTAAGACTCATTGTTTCGTTGATGAGACTCTTTTGAGCTAATTAAAGTAGAACGCATTATAATATAATATTCGATAACGTAGAATTATGATAATATGGAATTAGTAAAATCAACAGAGCAGAAAGTAACTGGTCGTGTTATTGTTTAATGTTTTTTTTAAATGAGGCATTAAATTTAATAAATGTCGCCTTGAAAAATAGACTACAGATTTTAACAAATAAGTCATTGAAAATTGACGCGTCAGCTTTTTATTAGCCGAGGCCAATTTCTAGTATTTCTGACGCCAGTTCCATTCGACGGTGATTATGTGGTTCGTTTTACATCACTGAATCAAATTCGTTTCTAATCGCGCTAATTGCAACTGATAGTACTTAAGAGATCGTGTAATTTTATCTTCGTCAAGGTTGATTTATGTACCTACGCTAGTTAAACTACTTTTACAAACGTTATGCTCGTTTAAATTCATTGACCTGTTTTTTTCAGTATATCGATCGTTTATCCAATCTTTTTATCGGGTCGGTACCGTAATTGTTACGTAAACCGTCCGATTGATACGTATATAACAAAGTTTATTGACGTGAACGATAAAACTACTGAAATAAATAATCTTATATTATTATTACATAATATTTTGGTATACTTAACAGGTATACAACATGATACTCGTACACTTAATTATATGTTCTATTAGCACAGCTAGTATATACTAACTTACAAACATCCGTCCAACTAGTTCGGGAACTTTGCACGTTAATAACACATAAAAATGAAATTGTTGTTAAACCAGAATCTTCAATAAAAATCCCGTACAGTTTGGGGTCGATTCGTGGGAACCTTTCGGGCGGAATATAAATTTTCTTTAGAGCCGGTGGCTTTAGATTTCCTTAAAAAATTGTGTATTTGCACACACTCCCACGATCTAATCTTAACGCTTAATAATGGCAAGCAGCCTACGGTTTTATCCGTTCAACGCGAAATTAACGTGCCAATTTACAAAACTTAACGCTACGCGAGACCGCTATTTTTCGTGCAGACATTCATTTCTCATCGCAATTATGTTGTTATGTTCTTCAGTACCAACAGGCCTGTCTTAGGAGTTATTCCATAGAATATCATTTTAGTATTAATTCCTTATCAAGACGAAAGACTATAAGATATAGTTCAGAGGGATGAAGCTTTAAAGTCTTGTAAACATACCCTTGGAACTTGGGACTCTGTAGTTAAGGAATTATCGCTAACAAAATTTATTTGTCAGGAAAAATTCTGGTTGCTTGTAGTTTTTTTATGTCACGATTAAAGCTAAGTATAAAAATTATTAACTGCAATTTGAAACAGAAGAAAGATTAATGGGAAGAGAGAATATTTTCTTATTAAGAGAGATTTATTTATTTTCCACGAGAAACGGTAATCTTGCTAATAATATTGATCGGATTCCATAAATTCGAAAGTTTCCGTTATGAATTATTCTTTTTGAATTAGGTATTTGGGAACATATTTTCTGGGATACAAATCTAAGCTAAGTATAAAAATTATTAACCGCAATTTGAAACAGAAGAAAGATTAATGGGAAGAGAGAATATTTTCTTATTAAGAGATATTTATTTGTTTTCCACGAGAAACGGTAATCTTGCTAATAATATTGATCGGATTCCATAAATTGGAAAGTTTCCTCTTCAATTTTGACCAGGTTCTCGCACAAAGTCGTGTGCGATGGCAAAGTGCCGGCAAATCCGTCGACGTGTCCGTCTCGCGAAAGTGTGTCAGAACGTTCCGTTGTCTCTGGCGGAGACGTCTTCGACGGGCTGCAGCGGGCAATCGCGAACGGTGATCACCCAATTATCGTCTCTGCGCCAATGAAATTAGTCCCGTTGATGTCGTGGATCAGCCGCGAAAATGCATCGAGTGGCGGGCGTCGGTCGCCTTCGGACAGGCGATGAAGTGCGAATTAATTCAGCGCTAATTCAACGTCCATCGGGGTCCGGCCGCGCCGCGGGGAAAACGCGAGGAACGGCCGAAACGCTGACGAGCGCCTCTCTAAAACTTCATTAGCGTGTTCGGGAGACACCCGAGGAGGTGTCACGCTAAAATCAATTGTCGGCTCTTCCTTCGCAAAGTTGCAATTCGCGGGTTCTTCCGCCGCGACGCGCAGTCGTTAACTCTTGGCGCTAGCCGAACAAAACTATCTCTCTCACGGTTTTCAACAAGGTCGAAATGCAGTAACGGAATTATTGGAAAACCCAGAAACTATCTGAACACTCGAAATAAAAATTGGGAGTAATATTTTTAATCGAATCCAGTTTTTTGATAACAAACTTTGCTCTTTAAACTGTTCCTCTAGTCGCAAGATGTTCTCGAAATGTCCGATTCTAAATGAAATTGCTCGCAATTTAAAAAATTAGGTACACACTAAGAGCTCTTGGCGCTAGCTGAACAAAACTATCTCTCTCACGGTTTTCAACAAGGTCGAAATGCAGTAACGGAATTATTGGAAAATCCAGAAACTATCTGACCACTCGAAATAAAAATTGGGAGTAATATTTTTAATTGAATCCAGTTTTTTGATAACAAACTTTGCTCTTTAAACTGTTCCTCTAGTCGCAAGATGTTCTCGAAATGTCCGATTCTAAATGAAATTGCTCGCAATTTAAAAAATTAGGTACAGACTAAGAGCTCTTGGCGCTAGCTGAACAAAACTATCTCTCTCACGGTTTTCAACAAGGTCGAAATGCAGTAACGGAATTATTGGATAATCCAGAAACTATCTGAACACTCGAAATAAAAATTGGGAGTAATATTTTTAATTGAATCCAGTTTTTTGATAACAAACTTTGCTCTTTAAACTGTTCCTCTAGTCGCAAGATGTTCTCGAAATGTCCGATTTTTAATGAAATTGCTCGCAATTTAAAAAATTAGGTACACACTAAGAGCTCCTGGCGCTAGCTGAACAAAACTATCTCTCTCACGGTTTTCAACAAGGTCGAAATGCAGTAACGGAATTATTGGAAAATCCAGAAACTATCTGAACACTCGAAATAAAAATTGGGAGTAATATTTTTAATTGAATCCAGTTTTTTTACAACAAACTTTGCTCTTTAAACTGTTCCTCTAGTCGCAAGATGTTCTCGAAATGTTCGATTTTTAATGAAATTGCTCGCAATTTTAAAAAAGTAGGTACACACTAAGAGGTTTTGGCGCTAGCTGAACAAAACTATCTGTCTCACGGTTTTCCACAAGGTCGAAATGCAGTAACGGAATTATTGGAAAATCCAGAAACTATCTAAACACTCGAAATAAAAATTGGGAGTAATATTTTTAATTGAATCCAGTTTTTTGATAACAAACTTTGCTCTTTAAACTGTTCCTCTAGTCGCAAGATGTTCTCGAAATGTCCGATTCTAAATGAAATTGCTCGCAATTTAAAAAATTAGGTACACACTAAGAGAGTAGGCACATACCGAGATTGAACATAGCGAAGCTCAATGCAATTGCAGAATTGAATAGCGGAGGGGATATGATATTTTTAATAATGCTAATTGATTGTAATAACCAGGGAAAGTGATTTTAAGCGAAGTTAGGCTGGATATAGAGAGCGTTTTGTAAAATCATGTGTTCGATTTTGAACGGAATGCGGTCTAAAATGTGCACGCGATTCTTACCAGACAAATTGCATCGACTCATTGAATAAATTGATTGCCAGGGGACAATCACTTATTGAATGCACCGACTCGTTCTCCGAATTAACCCTTCGCGTTCGGTTCACGCGAGTGAGCCTCTGACAATAAAGTTGGCGCTCGATTCAAACGCGCAGGAATATTTATTATACAGATGTTCTAAAATATCTATTTCACAATGCGGATTTGTTCTCTTGATAATTTTGACATGTGAAGACGTATCCATGGGGAATTATTTTTTTGGGTATATATTATTTAAAAAATTAATACAAATGTGGATAGACACGTTCTTGTTATTTTTGTAAAATAATGTTAAGTAGTCAGTTTTAGTGCTGCTTTGTAAATCTATTGTTAAAGGGACATTGAAGTTGCAAAATATGAAAGAAAACCTTGCATCCAATATTCTACATACGAATAATAAAATATAATACTAATGTACTACAAACTACAGTATAAGTATATATATATATATATATATATTATAGTATTTAGAACATTGGATGCAAGGTTTTCTATCATATCTTGCAACGTATATTAACGATCATTAATGATTTGGTATATAGTATAATTTAATGTGGTTCAAATAAGATACTACTTTAAATCAAATATTCTTATTTTGATAACCGGATAGATAAAATGAAATATCTTTATTTTGTATTTCAAATATTTCCTTACAATGAAAATAAGTTGAGCACATTTTTAACATGAGAAGCTATAATAGTTAGCAAAGTATTATTTGTAGTTTAATTACGAATGTATAACATGTTGATAAACAGACTACAATATCGTAATAACATTGCAGACAACAAAATATCATAGAAATATAAGTTACTGTCAACTATTTGAAATACTATTTTACACAGTCCTACACACACCTACTCCGATCACTTTTTGAGATGTTGAAACTTTTTTGCGAATATCTCGGAAACTAAAGCTGAGCGGCGGTAACATGTATAGGAAAATAATGTAAATAATTACCAACAAATATTTTCCCGCGCGAGACGTACAAGTCCAAGTGGAACTTTATAAAAATCAAAGATGGCTGTTTATATCGCTCCCCGGTAATGGGAATGCAACATCCTCGCGTTCGCGGCTCGCGGAAACCAACGGCCAACCTAACCAATTGCCTCTAAATTCCCCGCGGAAGTGTAAATCCCGCAACATAGTCGCCGACGTATCAATAAATCCCGTGAAGAATGTCAAGAATATTTCCCAATTAACACACCTGTCTTGGCCGGGAAGACCGGCGGATTCATCCATCGATCGCCGGCGCTTTCATCGGCGGCGTGGATCGTCGCGTCGTGGCCGGGGTCTCGTAAAATATGAAACAGATAAAACACTTTATTGCGACCATTACGAGGACACGGCGTTTAGAGGGGACCGAAACGGGGCGAGCGCGCCCCGGCAAGAAAAGAGCAAATCGAACCAAAGCAAAATCGAAGCAAATCAACCGACGCAAACCAAAGCGAAAGGGAAAGAGAAAGAAATGGAGGAAAGAAGAAGAAAGGGGAAGGGCAGAAAGGTTCCTGCGAAGGTCGGGCCAGCTATAAAAGCGACAGAGGGTATCGGACGTGTAAATCAACTCGGATCGAATCGAGCCAAATCAAAGCGAAGCTAGGTAAACCAGAGCAAATCAAAACAAAGCAAGACAAAAGTGAAAAAGAAAAAATGCGTTGAAGAAATAAGGTGGGGGGGGGGACCACAGAAAGGTCTTCGCAAAGACAGGGCTGTCTACAAAAGGCGACAGAGGCTCTCACGAGAGGATCCGAGAGGGTATTGGACGTTTAAATCGATCCAAACCAAAGCAAACCAAATCAAAGAGAAACAAAAGAGAAAATAATGGCGGAAACGACGACAGAGACGGCTATGGTGAAGGTTGGGGTGCTAGCTAGCTTGCCCCTCTGGCGAGAAGGTCGGAGAAAGATATCGAACGCTCAAATCGAGCCAGAGCAAACCAAAGCAAAGCGAGCCAGAGCAAAACAAAAGGAGAGAAAGAATTAAGGGGAGGGGGCAGAAAGGCTGTCGCGAAGGCCGGGCTACCTATAAAAGCGGCGGAGGAGAGTATCGGACGTTGCGAGCGGGTTTGCCGGGCAGTCTTACCGAATCTGCGGCGTCTTGACGAGGCCGATCGTTCCGCAGGGGGTTGCAGAAGCTGACACGGACGTAGGAAGGCTACTTGTAAGTAAAGAGACGCGCCGCGCGAAGGGAAGAGGCGAGCGAGAGAAGAGGAATCGAAGTGATCCGAGACACCGGGGGACGGAGAGAAAGAAGAAGCCAACATACACAGACACACACACACACGCACGCACGCGTACACGCGCGCGCGCGCGCTTCGACAGAGACATACACAGGCACGCAAGTTTGTGCGTGTAGAAGGTGGAAGGGAGAGAAAAGGGGGTAGACGGGCAGGGGAAGAAAGCCTAGTGTAATGGAGGAACCAGTTTGCGGGTCAGTGCTCCGCATCACCGAGTGGAGCTTGAGCCTGTAGACGCGAGGACGATGCCACTGGGCGAAAGAAGGACAGCGGCGGGGGCAGAGGGTCCCTCTAGGTCTTCGCCAGGGAGATCAGGGAGGAACGAAGGGCCAGCGGGGGCAGACGAAGGGGCCAGAAGGGCCCGGAGAGTCGTGAAGCCGCTCGCAAACGCGGACAGAGACCTAGGGGCCACACCGGTGCGCTGGGGCCGCAGAGTCGCGAGAACCATCCTCGCAGACAGCCGCCGAATCACCCCGTTTTTCCCCAGAGTGGAAAAAGCAAAAAACGGCCGGGCCGAGCCTCGGTTTCCCAAGTGGGAAAAGCAAAATGGCGCTCGCTTTCGAGAGAGCTTTCCAACCCTCCTCTGGGGGAGGGTCTCGCCGAGGGAGACAGAAGCTCGTTTCGAGTCGGAGGCCCCGGATGAGACTGACGGTTGCTCGAGATCACGACGCTGGTGGGGATAGTTTTTCAGGGATGGATTTAGGGATCTTAAGCCTTCTACACACCGTCGAACCATCCGCCATGCTGCCGTCTAGGTGTCGCGAAACCTGCACACGTTTTTTGTCCCTTTGATATACCGATTATTCTCGATTCGTTGTAACGCGACTTCGAACACGTTCTTCGAAACGTTGAATTATTTTCCAACAAAGGAAGACATACTTTTCGTTCGAACCCCTGTGTCCAGTTAGGGTAGGCCGTTTTCAGTTTGCGTAAAGATCTTGCTGGCTAACTGCAGTGCTGGGCAAAAGATCTATGTAGAAGTCTCCCTGCAGAATATGCAAGGAGACACCTTGAGTCATATTTTGCTTCGCAAACCCTGGATTTCTATAAGAGGGGGATCGAAAATTTGCAGGAAAGATGGAAAGCTGTCCTTGATAACGATGGAGATTATATAATAAATTAAGAAATAGAAACTTGAATTTGCTAAAAAGTTTGTTTTAGATTTCAAAATAATTGATTACTTATGGGTCCCGCTAATAGCGTTTGAAATAGAAAATAGTAAATAGTTTATTTTATTTTTAAAGCGAACTCGTAATCATGCAAATAAATGATTTTATCGATAAGAAAAAGTGCCTGAAATCTTGCCCAGGTCTGTCTACCTGTAACATAATAATGTAATAACGAATCAACGAAATTCAGGGACACCGGGACACATTATGAGACTGTCCGAGGCTCGATGAGACGGCTAGGAACATGCGACGAATGTTGTAGGGATCGCGATCGACGGAAGTACGATCGGCGCTCCGTGTAATTTCTTGATCGCGCGGCCTGACTCGGCCCATCGCCGCATCGTTGCGCCGATGCGTTTATGCGAATGCGTTTACACGTCGTAAATATTCTCTCGGCCGGTGTTCGCTTGTACACTGCCGATTTTATTGATCGGAAGCACACGAGCATGGTTGTCCAGCCGTTCCTTCTCTTTGTCTCTCTTTTTCTCTGTCTTTCTTTCTTTCTTTCTTTCTTTTTCTCTCTTCTTCTCGGTCTCTATTCGTAACGCGTTAAAATACGCTAAGCTTTCGTGTGCCTCGCATTACTCGAGCCGACGCGTAACATTAGATGCTTACGGAATATAATCCCGGTTCGATATTTTTAGATAAATCGCCGAGTTACGTAACGCCGGTTCGTTCGTTTGTTTGCAAAGCTTTTTCACCGACAGCGAACGCGGATTCCTCGATCTCTTGCGGGAGGAGCATGGTTTAACGGGTCGAGAAGATGGACTTTTTCATGCATAGATCGATAGAAGGATTCTTCGAATATATTCTTCCAGAAGCGTTCAACGATATCTGAAAAAATTAGGCGCCTGTTGCCATTTATGCTAGCGGCTAACGCGGATGCAGCGCGCTTTGAATGCGTTCCCTGAAAAGCTATTGTAACTCCTTCGTGCGTAGCGCTTTTGGACAAGAAAAAATATTTTTCGTTACTTCGATAGCGTGGTAAAGCTGCCCTAAAATTTCAGAAAGATTCGCTCGACCCATTGGTAACAATAAATTCTGGTACCGGTTGGGAGTTACCCGATAATAAAAATAGTGCTAACGGTATCTGCACCAACGTACGTATAATATATACGCTAACTACAAACACGTTATTTCTTTGCCGGGGCCACAAAAATTCGAGCGTGTTTCGAGTTTCAGAAAAGTCCAGTTACATTTCCCACCTATAGAATTGCAAATTGCTCAGAGTTATCCAGTATAATAACGAGAGACAAGAGTCCGCGTAGAAATAGTCGCTGCAACGAGACGCACGTTGCGTGTAAAACGCGATCGGATCGTAGCGAATCGGGAGCGATTATCTCGCCTACAATATCAGGAAATCGAATCGATCGATCGTGAAAAATATCGGATACGCCATTACGTAAAATTATGCCACCGCGATTACGGGTAGCACGTTTGCTCGCGCTTGGGAGCAAACCTGTGGGCGGCTCTCGATGTTCGCGCAGCTTTCGTGAACAAACGTGTTTTCGTAAATCAATGCAAATTCCTTCGCACGACTCTCTTAGATCCATTTCTCTACATTCATCTATATTCGTGTGTACAGTGAGTGACTCTCACAAGTACTCGAAGACTATATATGACTTTGTAAAAATAACTAATTTGTTTATTCAAATTTTTGGCAATTTTTTTAACAATACGTACCCGAAAGAAATCGCAAATTAAAAAATATAAATCATTGCAAATTCCTTCGCACGACTCTCTTAGATCCATATCTCTACATTCATCTATATTCGTGTGTACAGTGAGTGACTCTCACAAGTACTTGAAGACTATATATGACTTTATAAAAATAACTAGAATTTGTTTGTTCAAATTTTGCCATGTCACCCATATATGGGTGACGGAATTATTTGTTCAGACTTTAAAATGAATTTGTACGTTAATCTATTCATTGTACCAAATTTGATTGGTACCTGTAAAATGCAAGAAAGTTGGAGAACTACACAATATCATGCATTTCATTCTTTTCAATTTCTATTTTATTAAATAACTTACTTTGATTCCATGGAATTTTTTAGCTTTCTTGTTTGGCGTTCAAAGTGTTAACAATACGTACCCAAAAAAATCGCAAATTAAAAAATATTAGGACGCGTCGTCTTCACGCGGCCCGTAAATCTGGTTAAGGAGAAATTAGCGTAGCGTCTAAAAGAGTCTCTGTGTATCGTTGCGACGAAGCCATTCAGCGTGTTTCCCCGAGTCGAGCGAAGAATTAATTTGAAATCGACCGTGCTCGCGTACGGTTCCGAAGTCGGGATCGATCAGCGGCGTGGGATCGAGAGCGCGCGGCGTCGGCGGCGACGACGACGGTTCGATGGATCGTACGGGTGGATCGGATCGCGTGTAGAAAAATCCGAAAATCACCGAGCCATACCGATTTCGAGCTGACACGAGACGCCGCCGGGGGAACAATATACGCACTCCCGCGCCGGGAATGTGCAGCGGCTCGGCGCGTCGAAAAGCAGCCGAATCGAGTCTGACAGCAAGAAGACCAAAACTACTTGGCGATCGGTGAAAACAGAGAATTCCTCTCAAGGATAATGACAGCGGAATAAAACAATGAACGGGGGGAGGAGAAAGAGGAGAAGGAGGAGGAGGAGGAAGCAAGGAAAGGGTGAACCAGGAGAGGCAAGGAGAGGCAAGGAGAGTCGACCAGGGGTCCAGGAGGGCCACGGCGATCACGGAGGCTGCATTTCTCAAAGTTACGGACCACTACATTTTAATGAACACCAACTGGTTCTACACAGCCCGCGTATACAGACGTATCGGATTAGCACTTTGACTTGGAGGCCTTTAATACTTGTAGCGTGGCAAAAACAGACCGACATGCATGGCCGAAGGCGCAGTCTGCGGTGATGATGAGGTTGCGATAAAACACTCGAGTTATGCGCGCGCGTGCGGTTAGTTTCAAGTTCCAACAACGAGAGTGATTACTCGAAAACCTGCGCCACGATAAAACCGACGCCGTGTGTATGAGCCAGCAGTCGGAGAAATGGCCGCCCGGGAATATGGGCCCCTGGCTCTCCTCTCGTCGGGGTTCGACGGCGAACGCGCGGGAAAAAAAAATAAAATAAAAGAATAAATAAACGGGTGGATAATCGGGGCTCCGGTGCTCTAATGTGGCTGAAATCACCTTCCGAGTCTCTCCGGTACGAACGCGCTGATGTTTCACTGAAACTGCTTTGCTACTAGCTTTCTTTTTTACATTTTTCTGGTGCTCTGCAGACAATTCGGTTTCCGGCTGCGATACAAGGCATATTTTTATATCCGTCAAAATGACGGATGATAGATTTTCTCTTTCACGATTCGTGAAGTTACAGAAACATTTTCCTAAGATATTATTCAGTTTACGCTATTTCATTGAAACGTTTCCATAGAAATCTGCTCGAATAAAGGAGTTTCTTAAAAAGTAATAGGATAAAGAATTATAAACGCGTTATTTTGACTGCATTCCAATCTTGAATTCGACTACTTATCACTAGACTGCGGATTCGACGAAGGATTTGATGAGGACTAGACGAAATTTAGGACAGCAGAAGAATTAGAAATATGTAAGGTCAACCCTTCGAGGACGAATGCGAATGTATTGACGATACCGGGATTAATTTTATGAAGTTGCGAATATGAAATTTAGTCAAACAACGTTTATGTTGTTCGGAACCATCTTAGATTCGCGCTTTTCTGACAACGAAGACAAAAGGAAAAACCAAAGGAGAGATTAAAAGCGACTCATTTCTGAAACAGTAGTCGAAGATTTTCTTTTTGCGGACAGGTGAAATTGATGAGCTGAAACTTCGATTATGGCGTCCCGTTTAATAGCTAAACAGCCGGGAGTATAGCGCGAGGATAGATCTTCGCAAGCTGACACCCGATTAACGGTAAACCCACGCAGATAATCTCAATGGGTTTCGATCTAATCGGGCCGGCTTTCAGCGGCGGATGCTGGCCTCGTCGGAATTACTCCGGCTGTGATTACATCACGCTTTTCGTTGACAATAAACACGGTGTTTTACACTGTTAATTAACCGTCGCGTCGCGTCGGGGTGTGCGCGCCGCCTCGACCGCCGTGCCGCGCGCGTTATTATAATGTCGCGACTCTTTCGCCGATTGTCGTTCCATTTCGCAGTTTTTCTTGTACGGTCGTCCTCCGTCGTTTTTCCCTTTTTGTTTCCCCCCGCCCCTCACCCCCTTTCCCCCACCCTCCCCCACGGTCCGCGCGTCTCGGTACGTTTTCCTTTTTCCTCGTTTTTCGCTCGCGGAACGGCGCGCCGCATTAAAGAAGAACTGAACGGGCAAGGACGACGTCGATTAGCGTCTTTAAACGGTATTCTAATGGACAGCGAACCAGTCAGTTAAATCCGGTTAATTTCCTGCCACGGTCGATTCCGCTAGTTAAAGCAAGAATTTATTTTAAGTATATTGTACTCGGCGTATTAATAGATCCGATATCAATGTGATGCTCGGGCACGGTACAAATTTAGTATTTAGATATGCGAGACGTGTCCCGTGGAGGGAGTCAACGTCTGCTTCTATATCGAGGGAAATTATGCGGCCGGTTACGGGCAATATGCATAAGGCGGTTCATAATATGCGGCTCCGGCAACATCGAATTCAACAAAAATATTCGGAGGGAGATCTTTAATAGCGGAACGCAAGAACGGTTACATACGGCGACATGCGAATCGCGAGATACGCAAGAGAAACTGTTCATCAGGGTGCAGTTTTTGCGCATTAAATTCGCGTTCCAGGCTACGCCCATCATAACTGATACACCCTGTACATACACCGCCGGCCAGACGGCGCACGATCTTTTCTAGGGAAATTTACATTTTAATGGAACGAAAATAATTGCGGAACACCGTGTACGAGATAATTGTTTTCAATAAATTATCGCGTAACAAAGACGATCCCGGCTGATTCGACGATGATACAGTTTTCTCTTTTTGTTTTTTTCTTTTTTTTTCGAACGGCAGAAAATCTGTGAAATTGAAAGGATTTTGTTTATGTCGAGAAAGGATATAAAGTGGTAAGCGGTTGGATTACAAAATTTATAAATGCATTCGATACAATCGCTTTCAATATTCGATAAACATTGTGTTTTATATGAAATAACGATATCCTCTTTTAGATTTAATTCTGCAACTGCTAGAATGCTTTATCTTTGAATGAACCTCGGGATACTCTTCGTGTATGACAGATAAAGAAGATAAGTTTGTTAATTAAAAGCTCCGGTAGTGTTCACGTGAATAATTGTCAAAATCATTACAAAGGTTGGGGAATGCCTAAACCAAACATGAGCAAAGTTTCCTTCTGAAGCAATTGCTTAGGATACTTTACCTAGAGCAAGATACAACGTTGCTTCGATAACTATTCGTCCCCAGGGCTGTGAACGCAGCTCCCTCCAGCTCACGGTTAACCAGAGGCAGCGAGCAACCAATCACGCGTTAGGCTCTCCCTACTCCTCTCGACCTTGGGTCTTCCCACTGCAATATAGTGCGGGTACCCTAAGCGATCGATGGGCGTTCCTAGTGGACAGTTATCAAGCAATTTTAGAGAGAGAGAATTCTCATTTAAATTCTCAAGTTTAAGAGTGTGCTGTTCCCTGTAGTATAGTTTCTTTCGAACAGTTGGTCGCGGGGACAAACTGTGAGGCACTATCAAGGCTCATTGCCACATCTGAACCAGGATCTTAAGACATTCCTGCCGGGCAGTTATCAAGCCCCATCCAAATCCTCGAGTGCAAGTGTCCGTTCCTTCCGAAATATTGTTTCTTTCGATCAGCTGCTCCGAAAGGCAAAACTGAGAGGACAATGAAGGTAAAGAGATCGTAGCACAGGTTCAAATCGGAATGTTAGTGTGTTGTCGGGCTAGTTGTCAAGCAGCCAATGCAAGTCTTCATTCAAATCCCCGAGTGCAAGTGTCAATTGCTTCCGAAATATTATTTCTTTCGATCAGCTGGCCCTAAAGGCAAAACTGAGAGCACAGTGAAGGCAAAGAGTTTATAGTATAGGTTCAAATCGGAATGTTAGCGTGTTGCCGGGCCAGTTGTCAAGCAGCTAATGCAAGTCCTCATTCAAATCCTCGAGTGCAAGTGTCCGTTCCTTCCAAAATATTGTTTGTTTCGATCAGCTGGTCCTAAAGGCAAAACTGAGAGCACAGTGAAGGCAAAGAGCTCATGGTACAGGTTCAAATCAGAATCTTAGCGTGTTGCCAGGACAGTTGTCAAGCAGCCAATGCAAGTCCTCATCCAAATACCCGAGTGCAAGTGTCACTTGCTTCCGAAATATTGTTTCTTTCGATCAGCTGGTCCGAAAGGCAAAACTGAGAACATAATGAAGGCAAAGATCTTATGGTACAGGTTCAAATCAGAATGTTAGTGTGTCGTCGGGCCAGTTGTCAAGCAGCCAATGCAAGTCTTCATCCAAATGCCCGAGTGCAAGTGTCAATTTCAATTGCTTCCGAAATATTGTTTCTTTCGATCAGCTGGTCCGAAAGGCAAAACTGAGAGCACAGTGAAGGCAAAGAGCTTATAGTATAGGGTCAAATCAGAATGTTAGTGTGTTGCCAGGACAGTTGTCAAGCAGCCAATGCAAGTCTTCATCCAAATCCCCGAGTGCAAGTGTCAGTTCCTTTCGAAATATTGTTTCTTTTGATCAGCTGGTCCGAAAGGCAAAACTGAGAGCACAGTGAAGGCAAAGAGCTCATAGTATAGGTTCAAATCAGAATGTTAGTGTGTTACCGGGCCCCTTGTCAAGTAGCCAGTGCAAAAGTCTGTTCTTTCCACACCATTGTTTGGTCGGGGCAGTCTTCCAGCCCGAGAGACAGGCGCTCTAAAGTCCTCTATCTCGTCGCGCGGGTCTAAACCAGAATCTTCCGGTCTGGTCGGAGGCTGTCGGACGTAAGCGGATCCCCTCGAGCGTTTTCCGGGGTGGCGATCACGCCGGGGCACCGGTGAAATAACACGAGAGGGGTATCACGGGATCGGGCGACAGCAGGTGGTAAAAAGATCGGTACTCGGCCGAGCAAACGCTGCGCAGGCATTCCCGACGTGCCGCAGGGAGGCGAGTTCTTGCCTCGGCAAGACGGGCACGCGGTTAGTCATCAAGGCCCGGAGATTGTTCCCGCGGACGGCGACCCGACCGGTTGACCAAAACCACAAGCTTCTCTCTCTCTCTCTCTCTCTGTCTGTCTGTCTTCCTCCCCCCGTTCTTCCATCTCTCCCCCGTCGCACCCCCACCGGTTCGTTGGCTCTACGTGTGTATACGTATACGCGGTGCTCGCGCGCTCTCTTTATCCCTTTTCCTACTGTTTTGCGACGCTGTCCTGTCCCTGTTCCTCCTTCCATTTCGTTGACCAGCATTTCCCTCGGCGCGGTGTGGCCGCGGTCGTCCCCGTCTCGAGTACCTTGCGTCCGGTCTCGGCCGAGATCGGGTAATCTTAGAAAGTCAACTGGGTATCGGGTATTGATGGGTAACATTGTTGCATGTCCGTGACTCCGCTTCGTGTGTCCCGCTCGTCTTCTTCACCAGGACTGTCCTCGTCCGGCGCGGCGGCGCTCTTTCCTCTCCTCCGCTTTCCAGCAGGAATACGGACCACGGACCGCCACCGGATCACGATATGCACCTGGTTTCCCGCGATTCGACCCACCGTCTTTTTCGATATTTTGCGATTTATTATCATTTTACCGGGGGCCGGTAGGGTGGAGGGCGGAGGGAGGGGGAGGGGAGGTGCCCGCGACCGGTTCTTCGCGGTAATCGTGCTCAAGTATCGGGTTAACGCGTCAACTGCCATGGCGTGCGCGTGTTCCAGCTTAGCCGAGAGCCTTTGACGCGACGAGAACCGGCACGTGATTCTGGAGCGGAGATCTCGGGCTGGACGAGGCTCCACGGTTCTCTCTGCTCGACTCGAAAGATCATTTTAGTTTTGTTCGAGATCAATGCTGTTTGATCTAACGATGCATCGATTTCAGAATGCAAATGCTGCGAAGCGCGTCGATCAACAAACGATACAGCCTGCAGGCTGATTATTAGACGGCGTATCTTTATTGCGAAACAAAAATTGTCTCGAGTCGTTCTCAAGGGTCTAATAAATATGTGTGTTTGTACCGACAACTTGGCACGATCAATATGGCTATTGAAATTGGAAATATTCTCTTTTGCAGTCTTATCATTGCAACAATTGACAGAATACTGTATAATATTGACACCCCTCCCGACGTAATTTTTATGGGAAATTAATGGTCTTTTTTCAAATCGAGTCAACAAAACGAAAATATTCTCTGGCTCTTCGACAGCTGATAAACGGTGTAACAATTTACAAGATACTGTACAATATTGAAATTCGACTCATTAAACAATCCACATTGTTTGATCGTCGACGTCAGAAAGACTAAATGATTTAATTCACAATTACTTCGTCACGGATACAGTCACAAAACTGATGGGTCATCAATCACTGGTCATCATGTCCCATCGACTGCGGATCTCTGTGACACATGTAACTTTCTAAAATGCAAGGAAACGAGTATGCTAATAAATATCTAGTTGTAATTTTTCGTTTTCCACGAGGAGTCTGCTGATAGTTTTTCGCTTTTCAGATTTTCACAAAACAATTCCCAAGAATGAGAATTTGCGCAAAGCAGAAACTCGCTGGGTAGACGAAGCGTGGAAAAAAATAATAAAAAAACGCATGATAAAAATTCCGACGTTCTAGAACGTCGGGCAACTGTAAATTTTCTGTTTCGCAACCCCAGGCGAGTTTCCCCGCGCCGTTGATCAGGTACAGGAACCGTGTCTCATTGTTCCCTCATTCCCTCCGCTCGTTCACACGTTTAGGTCTTCTCATTGTGCAGAGATAACACCGGAAGAAACTTATCTCGGTTCCGATCGTGCACCGATCATTATGCTCTTCAGGAAGCGCGGCTTTCCTAAACGCACCGGCGCGGCCACCGCTCGCATATACAAGGTGTCCGAATGGTTCGCGATACTTTGTGTCACGTTGTTCGGCGAACAAAAAAGGTTCGGCCAGGAACATCTTGATAACTTCGGAATGCGTTTCCTAGAGGCGGTCCGTTCGAGAACGTAGCTTTCTATTCTCTCGGAGGCCTCGTTGCGAATGCACGCGGCCATTTTGCATAGAAACACCGGCGTTTAATAGTTTCTGCCGCTGTCGGCAATCTGCCATCAAACTGCCGATTTTTTCGCCACGTTCTACTTCTTCTGCGATCATCGTTTCACTCGCGGTGAAATCTTCTTGCCAACAATGGCAAAGAAGATTGAAAATTCTCTACGTTCAAAGAGAACATTTGAGAATTAAAAAATTCATGGTTACAAGTTCTTATGTGATTCTCTCTTGTAAAACAGGCTCGTTTGATAAGCAAACTATCTACAGCGTGTTGTGTTTAGCGATTGCAAACAGGTACACAAGGATGGATGGAAAGGTAGGGGGATATAAGAGACTGGGATTTTTGGGGATTTCCGTTCAAGGAGTAGTGTTAGCAGAGATTTATGAAAAAGTCTCACAGGAGATTCAGCGTTGTTTCGAGCCTAATACAAGCGCATCCACAAAAGTCAGCACCGTGGAGCGTAAGTACACACGGAGTACGGATAGGCGGTTTAATCGGCAGCTTGTATCTCGCATACCGACGTGCCTGCGCAGCCTAGAGGATAGAGCCTAGAACCCCGAGTCTAGACCCATAACTCTTCCACGATTTTTCCGAGTGGATCGCATTATCCTCCTGTTTACGATAAAACTGGCTGACAAGCACGGTGCTCAACCGACCGCATCCTCCGCTTCGCGAAAATCTTCTTCCTCCTCGTCCCCGCGGAATATGAAGTGCTTTGTGCCGCAAACAATGTCAAATGTTTCATCAATA
Organism: Seladonia tumulorum; assembly: GCA_913789895.3. NCBI lineage: Eukaryota > Metazoa > Arthropoda > Insecta > Hymenoptera > Halictidae > Seladonia > Seladonia tumulorum. The sequence continues at coordinate 4,912,300 of OU565275.1, forward strand.
TCTCGGATCTTGAGCCTCTGGCTACAGGGATTTCAGCTTTGTTGAAAATCCTGCTTGCGGATTGGTTCTACGATCTTCCGATTGTTCCGAACGGTCGCTTTGTTTTCGATTGATTCGCAGAACGGCGAATTCAGAATTGTTCTTCGAAGAAAGCGGTTGATCAAATAAGAGGAAGCCTTGGAGAAATTGTGTTATTCAATGATATGAAACGTTCATTGCGATAGAAGCTTTTGGGAACAGTACATTTAATATTATTTTTATAATCCGTCATGGAAATCTGACCTACTAGGTAATTTTCATTTTTATTCAACCTGTGGTTTTTAAGCATTTGTATAGTAAGTTTCGTTTTATGCACAGTGGTTTAAAGGTTTCACACAGGTGGATCGAAGTTGCGTTGGTTGTTTTAGAAAATACTTTTTGAGGATGATGTTTGGTACCGATTTTGCAGAGATATCGACAATCAATTTGACCATTCTTTGGCTCGAATGGATCTCTACGGGTTTTTTTGGTCGGAGCATTCTATTTTCTTTTTTATGCTCTTTAAGGACCTTGAATCCGCTCGGCGCCATCTCCTTTAAGCGACTTAAAGCGCGTGTTTCACGTCGTAATAAATACCATTGCGGATTGCGATTACCGGTACCTCTGTCTGAATAATCTTTTTAGTGCAGTTGCGTTGCTATTATACGCGAAAAAGTTCATTCAAGTTATTATTTCATTCATGGACGCGTATGAATTCGTTCTTTTATCTTTCGATGGGAGTTAACGTTGTAATTTTCGGGTCACTGGTAATGCAAACGACTTATTTGTGACAAACATAAGTTTTTAGCGATTGCATTAAACTTTAGATAATTTAGGAATTTTGTTGGTTAATTTTTCTTTCGAAGAATCGCTGATATCATCGAAATCAGTCGATATTTATAACACAGAAAAGAATGCTGTGTACTCTTCAAATGTGTATTAATAATTGTACAAAATTGTCGTTTTGTTGGTTTAACAATATCCCAGGAGAAAAATTCTTGAAACTCACGTTTCTTCCACGGACGCTCGTAAGGGGTTACGGAACATGGTCAGACATGAACGCGAAGACTATAATCAGTTATAATGCCATGTAATTTTTAAATCTCATATTTTTTTCGGTTCCACTTATTCGCCGCGATTCGGTGTTACATCTTACTTTTTCTATCACCTACAAACAAGGTAGCTTTTCATTCGGATTTGCAATCTTTTTCGAGTAGAATCCAATTACGAACTTTTCAAATGCTAAAAAACGCTGAGCACTAAATTCGATTGGACAAATATGAAATTTTCCATTCAGTTTAATCGGATTGCGAACATTGAGCTTCTTTCGCAGCTAGTAGACAGTTACATAAAATATATGATTTTCATTCGCTGTTTACTGTATTTAGATTGTATAAAATTGTTGTGTCTGCAAACTGGGCATGCGAGGGAAAAGACAACATTATCCATTACCTTATGCGAATTCTATTATCAGGACTCACCAAACCACCTCAACGCGTTTGCCTAGGTAAAACGCTACGATTCCTACATTTCGCGAAACGCTTTGCCGGTGCATCAGCGAGCTTGCAGGGTCAAAGGAGCTCGAAGTGAAGCAAGTAAAAATGTGTATTGCTCTACCGTTCGAGGTGTATTATCGGGGCTCTATCGAAGCCACTATCGTCCGAGGAAAATGCCACGATTCTTACATTTCGCTTGGTCGGCGAGCTTGCCGGGGCAAAGGCGACCCGGGTCGAAACTCGGTCCGCGAAAAATACTCTTTCTAGGTCCGGGTGGTTCTCGGGGCTGCGATGACGCAAGCCCGCGCGCAGAGGCGGAAGGACTCGAGCGTGAAAGAAGAACTTGGCTCAAAGTTTCGTTCATCTGGGCCAAGCTCGCAAATAACAAACCCGTAGAGAGGACGCGGAACCGCTTCGCGCCCCGTCCCGTCTCGTCTCGTCTCGTCTCGTCTCGTCGCCTCGTGTCGGTAGATGCAACCACAGCGGGCTTGCTGGCTTTCTGCGAACTGCGCGAGGTGGCGAACACAACGCGGCCCATCTGAAGGGGGGTAGAGTGGGGCAAACTGCGACTGCATTTACGCGAAAGGGACGACGGGAACCAAAGGGGGGAACCAAGGGGAGTAGGGGGGTGGGTGGGGGGGTGCAGCGACGCCGGTGCAAAGAGTGAGAGGGAGAGGAAGAAGGGCGTAACTGGGCCAAACGGTGGCTGTGTCGCGGTCTAGACACGCTGTGGCTGAGAATTAATGCTCCGTGTTTGCCAGACTTTCCTTTTCGCTCCGTAACAAGCTGCCGCCGCGATTCCGCCGCACCGTCTGCCCCGTAATCCGTGACGTCCGACGGATTACTAATTATAATCGCGCGAATATTATCGAGGCCGCGCGGAATCAAACGCTATTCCCGGACGGGGTGGCCTGGCCTCCGCCTTTCCATACGCTTATATGAACGTTCTAGCCATTCAGAGTATGGCAACACTCCGCGGCTACTATTTGGGAAAGCTCTCTGACCATACGTTGCTGTTCGAACGCTTAGCGTCACACGGGAGGGATGCCAAAATTGTGTTTCATTTATTTTCGATCGATCCATTCGCTACTTGAATTCTGGCAACTTAACCCATTTGCATCAGAAGGAAATATGAAAAGAAGACCTTTATCACCAAACTTTTTTTTTTGTTATATTTAAGTACAAAAATGAGTACAAATAAAAGAAGTTTATATTTCAGCATTATAAGAAAAAATAATGCGAGCGTATATATACGCTCCGGTGATAGTGACCAGGAAAATTGAGCGTACATATACGCTGTCGAAATGCAAATGGGTTAACTAGAGTTGCAATATGCGGAATCGTTTATGTGGACGTTCTAGCCATTGAGAGAACGGCAACACTCTGCGGCTACTATTTGGGAAAGCTCTCGCCAGATAATACGTTGCTGTTCGAACGCTTAGCACACGGGAAGGATGCCAAAGTCATTTATTTTCATTTATTTTGGATCGATCCATTCGGTACTTGAATTCTGGAAGCTTAATTAGAGTTGCAACTTTTGGACACGCTTCTGTGGACGTTCTAGGCATTGAGAACAGTGACGCTTTTAAAGCTGTGATTCATAGTTTGCTGGTTGAATGTTGAGGAAAGCCGAGCGCGGCGCCAAGATTGTATTTTATTTCATTAGCGAATTACGAATTATCGTTACGAATTATCACGAATTATCGTGAATTATTGTTACGAATTATCACGAATTATCGTGAATTATTGTTACGAGTATGCATTGCTCAGGAGCCTCTAAGAAGTAATTAGCTATGACGGCGGTCAATTTGTTGTACACGATGCGAATTCATCTTTAACGTGCGAAGATGTTAAACCTTTTTCTAAGCGCATGGTAGCATGGTAGTAGTCGATGGATCAGGGATTATGTGGTTCGTGTGGTTACGATCGTATCGATTATTATGTAAGGTAGATACACAGAAGCAGTGGGATTCAATATGTAATAAGAACCATCGATAATTTCTGTCGCGAAAAATGCTATCCTTTAATTCAAAGATACGGCGGTGAAAAATGCAGGCGTAATATTTTTGTCGCGAATTAAAGCGCTCGTCCGCTTGAATCTGTAATTATATGTAACTGTAGCACATATATACAAATTAACTCGATACAACAAAGAAAAGTTAACGCGACTCGTCTTACATTCGAATAACGGTACAATACACTCTCGTGTGTTTTCATATTTTTCTGAAATATGAAATAATTTTTTCTGACAGTATAATACATCTCTGGTGTGTTTTTGTGGTAGACAAATTGTCTATTTAAACAATGAGATGTCGATTGAATAAAATTGACAAGTAGAATAAATCTGAACGATGACAAAAATCAGCATATTTCTTGAAGTAAAAATGTTATCGTGTAGCGTAAATCACACGTTTGTTATCACTCGAGGAGTAATTGAAAAGTACTCGAATCTGTGAAGAAAGCGAGTCGATCGAAGGCATCTCGGCCGTTCTTTGATCGCAACAAAAATAGTCGGATTTTCGTCTGTGTGAAAGGCGCATTTCGCGCGACGTTGAGGGAGGTCAGTGGCAACGGCGAGCCAGAAAATGAGGGTAGCCTCTTCTAAGAATTGTCACAGAGCTTTCATCCTGACTCTCCAAGAGACCCCTATTTTTAATTAACTTTTTACTCGTTCGATGCTGATTTCGTCTACACACCTTTCAAACACGGTTCCCTAAAAAGCAAAACATCTAAATGAAAATGATTAACGAGGAGAAAACGCTTGTTACATATAATATTTCGTGGTCCACAAAGTCCGAGTAAATATCTTAAATCGATTACAGGTATTTTTTAATTTTATTTTATATTGTAGATTGGTTATTTTTCCACGTTGAAATTTTCTTAATAATTCGATCGTCGAATGAAACGAGAGTAAAGGACAGCGGTCAGAATTCAATACACTCGGTAGTTTCATACAATTAAACATTGTAATTTAACTCCGATTGTGTTTTTAGGCCTGAGAATCTCGAATTTCCCGTGGTGCGGTAAAAAAAAAATATCAGCGAAAGTCGCTCGCCGGAAAGCTTAGTATCGAATCGCTTCTGTTGCCATGTTTACTTCTGGAGTAATGCTTACCCGTAATCACGGGCGATAGAAATCTGTAAGCCACCTGCATAAATCTGACGTAAAAGTATTACTCACTGGATAATAGAAACCATAATCTTTGTTATGTAACGGTTCGCAACAGTGATTGCTGTATATAATTTCCACTTCAAATTTCCACTACAAAAATTACAAAAATTAATCTCGTCGAATAAAATATTCCTGACAATTAAAATACAGTCATCACGATTCCTATTCAGTAGCGCGCGTACTCGATGAATATCTTTTATTTTGTGGACAATTACGATTTATGAAACAACTACAGAAAATTATATTATATACTTGCTATTATTGTCCATTATTTATTACACTTACGTAGCCATTTTTTGAAAATTAACCGTACGAGAAACTATTGTTTCTACAATTTATCCTAGAAAAAAATAACAAAGTAACAGCTACTGGTACAAGGCAATAATTCAACAACTAAATATATAAGAAAATACTATGCTTTTCTGTTTTCTGTTTCTATGCAAAATAATATTCTTGTGGAAGTTACAATTACTTTGCACGTTCGCTACCACATGTGCGACGACTACATACGTATAGTCAAACAATTTTATACTTTATGATAAAATTACTTTTATGCCCTTTACTACTTAAAGTCACAGTATTATAATTACAGTGCGGCTATTATGCATTCGTGACAAAAATGAGTGGATGCAATTTATCAGAGAATAGGAAGATCAAAATAATTCGAAACTATGGGTGTATTGTTTCTAGGTTAATAATAACATTCGATGAAATACGGACGACACGGGAATCGTTCCCTGCGGGTTTATTTTTCCAAAGGTTTTCTGATCGACCGCGCTCGTCGAGAATCACGCTAACAGGCTTCCGGCGAGCAACGCGTTAATAGAAAGAAATGGAGAAAGAAAAGTAGGACAAATCCAGGGAAACCCGGACGAACGAACGGCAGCCGTAGACACGTGCTAAACGATCGTTCGCTCGCGAATCGGTACCGAGAAGCGATTAAACGCGCTTAGTCGGCGTCCGTGTCTGCAGCCGGTAGCTTCCCGTCGATTTCGCGATAGAGAGACAGACAGGCGGCGAAGAAAGGGGAACGAAAGGAGGAGAGAGGAAAAAGTCGGGAGAAGGACGACGGACGGGCACACAGGCACGGGAGAAATCGAAAAAAAAAGGGACCGAAGGGCAGGAAGAGGCGCGGGAAAAAGGAACGACCGATAGAAAAAGAGGAAAACGGTGGCCGCCGCGAGACGACGCGACAGGGTTAGGGGGAGGGTGGGGAAAGATCGACGAGGAAAGGGAGAACACAGCCTGCAAGGGAGACAATGAGGGAAGACAGGGCTGTAGGGGGAGGGAAGCAAAAAGGCCTCGGATCTTGGTTACGTGCAGTTCGTTGCCAGACACCGGTCAGGCTTACCGGGAGACGGAGAACTGCCGGTTTCCGATTGCATTATCGCGCGGTGATTAATCGATGCCCGAGGTGTTCCAGTGTCTCTCAGGGACGTCTCGATTCTTGCCCCAACGGCGTGTTCTGCGCCCTTTTACGCCGAAACCCCGCCACGATTTCTTCGATCTCGATTCTCGCATTTTTTTTAGGGGACCAGACCCACCCACGTGCGCCCTTCGTTTTTAACGGCGATCGGTATCGATTCCATCAGGAAACACTATGCAAAAAAAAACAATTTGTCAACTGTTTCTACAAATTTCAAAAAATTGCCAACAATTTTATTCGTCGTGTATCTTGACTCGTTGGTCGAACCAATTATTTTATTTTATTCGACGAAGAGTAAACGTTGCGACGAATTAAATATTTTTAATCCACATCTAGAATAATTTTACCGTTGAAAATTAATTTTTGTAAATATTTTTAACCTACGCGAACGCTATAGCCGCAGATATTTGCCGATAGAGTAACTTCGTTCGAGCATCTTCTGTTTTTCGCAAATCCAGGCAGCTGTGTGTATAATTATTTAGCGCGTAGCGTAACACACCGAAGCCGCATACAAACAATTGCGATCAAGTAAACTGTTCCAATTCTTTCTAGCGTCGACCCTGAGCATTAACAAAAGAACGAAAAAGAAACAAACGGTTCGGTATGTTTATCTTCGAACGGGGCCAGCAGTTATCACAACAACAAATCAACTCGAAATTGTTTTATTTAACGTTTAGTTACGCGATCGCGACCCGACGTTATTAACTAATCCACCCGGGGCATTCCTTTATAACCGTTCAATGACGTTTATTGTTACAATCTGTTACGAGCATAATCGCTTTATAAACGCGTTTTAAGCACACGCCTTTGTCGACGACGTCTCTGACTCGCTCTTCAGTCGCGGTCAAAGAAAATATCGTATAAGAAAACCGAAGACAGTGATCGCAAGCTCTGATCCGCTGATCTACAGCGTGCTTTGAATACAATCAAGATTGTTGCGGGATTATGCGCGTTCACTGTCTCCTGTAAACATCCCGTGTTTCGAACTCCTTTTATCAGCGTAATTTCTCTCGTATTCTTCTGCGACTCCATTGTTCGAGTCGCTTCGATACCTGATACGATCGTTCAATAACGAGCTGGTATAGATTCGTCTCGACCTGGGACAATCATTTTAAATGCTTCAATTCAAAATCTACTGGAAACTGATCTTGCGGAATAGATACGACGTCAATTTGTTATCTTTGGGTCGTTTTATGTGCAACTTGAAAAATACTTGTACACTTGTAAAAGAAACGTGACTCAGTTGGCGCGTTTCAGTTTATAAAGATTCACCTTTGTCGATCGAAATAATATCTCATAAGTAGTCTTTGGATCTTTACAGCATTTATGGTCCTGTATATCAACGATTATATGTAAGAAATATTCTGGCTAACAGAATAAATTTTGCTCGTATCTCGCTGTCCGTAAAATAAGCTACAAACATTAGGATTTCATTTCGAAGAAATATTCTAGCCAACAGAGTAAATTTCTCGGTGCTCATAAAATAAACAAAAATTAGAATTTCTTTCTCCCGGGCGAGAAGAAGAAGAATCTCGCGGAGAGTCCCGTAGTTCCTATGCAGAATGCGTGCAAGTACTATTTAAATACACACAAATCGAAAGTGGAAGTAATTAGTACGTTCGTTGCGAGAGCCATCGTCGCGGCGTGGATGTTGGCTTATCTTCGAGCCCGTCGTCTTCGAAGAATTTTGCCCTAGCCGATGGAGAGTTCGGCAAACAATGTCGACTATTCCTAACTTGTAGCCAGGAATTGGACGAGGTCCGTGTGTGTGCTGATCACACAAGCCGGAGTACTTGCACACGGAGTTCACGCGGAACACGTTTCCTTTATGAATGCATAGCGCAGAAAAGTACTTTGCCCTCCCCGTTTCTCGCGACTCGAGACCGCATGGTTTATCTATCAATGATGCACACAACCTGTAAAAATAATACCCGAGCACGTTGCACTTTTATTTTTAGACTGGAACACACCTCTTCACTCTCCTGGAGAATGTCCTGTATCGTTGAGCAATCAAATAAAATTCTCATTAACCATTTCAACAAGACCAAAATGGTACACTTGTATTTTCAAACTCTTTCGATTCTTCAAAAGGGAAAAAAAAATTTCCAGAGGAAAACATTAGTTGGTTCGGAGAGAAAAATATTATTAGACAAAAAAAAATTGTATAAGGTTATATTTCTTGAAATTTTAAGATCATCGAAGTATTTTTATATGGAGTGATATACCTTTATTATTGCTATATGATAGCCGAGGTCTGGAAGAATTCAACGATCTATAATATTATGACCTTCGCGTGACCTTGGGTATGAAAAATTCATAAAAGTAGGGCACTCGATGTAAACAGTGAAATAACGATTACACGATCCCCCTAGGGTCTCAAGAAATGTTCTTGAACCTTGACTAATGACTAATTTTCTTCTATAAAAACCAACGAGACATTTTAGACGGTCGAGTTAGGTGACACACCCTGTATTGCATATATTCAATTTAGTTGTCCAAATTTACAATTCTTTTGCTAATATATTCAATGTACTTTAATGTGAATTTTCTAGATGAATAATTTTTATTAAAATTTTACGTAGCCTTGAAGTTTGCTGACTGGGTACTCACGGTGTCAAGCACGTTTCAAAGTGTTTCCCGACTGGATAAGTCAAAGTGATGAAAAATGATAACTTTCATGATGCTCGAGGATTGTTTATGTTCTCGCTTCTCAGAAGATAAGAAATCCATGTCTCCATGGGATTCGTATCGTTCCATCAGCCGGTCACCGGCGTACACGTGTAACATTATTGCGAGCAACGTTCCTTTTGCAATGTTATGACACGTTCGTCAAGCTTTCTAACGAACGTCCCTCGATTTCGCGGCGGGCCTTGTTCCACTTTTTTAAACGAGCGCGTTTACGCCTCCCGTAGATGGCGTTAATTAAAAGTCCTTAGAAGAATTTTCCCCTGCGACACGTCTCATTAATACTACGTTCCAGGAATACTAATCCGTTCGCGGTCATTCATTAAAAAGAGGCGCGTACGCGGTTTTGCGCTACACACCGAGCATAGTTATAGCCGCGATTAGGCGAGCTATGAACGAGGAAAAAATGCCCTAGCGACGATTCCGTTCCATTCTTTCGGCCTCAAGGTTTCTTTGCTCGATGGATTTGAATTTTACGTTTTCATTCTGAAACAGATACCGTTTCCTATTGCATTTTTGCTCTGCGGTGCACAACTTGTGGCAAAGATCACGAGATGGAGTCGACTCCTTTCATCGAATGATCCTCCTCGTGTCTCGATCAATAAATTCAATATTAAACATAATTTTCTCATTTCATGTATCCTGTGTTTCTTGATAAAGTAAAATATTTTCATTTGGTATGGTGGCCAATTATTTTTATTTGGTTTGGTAGCCAAACTAAGGTTAAGTTTTAAGTTTTAAGCTTTTATTAAGCTTCGTATTAAACGTAAGAAGTTAAGTATCAGTCGAGTCCTTTAAGAATCTCATTGATTTCGAATCTTTCTACTTATCGTTACATGCTAATTCATTGCAAGTTATATTGTCTTGGTCTTAAAAGTCCCATTGCAAATATCAGCCAATTCAAAGAGCTCAAAAGATGGTTGATCACATTGGCCAGTGAATGGCACAAATGGTAATTCCAGATGTTAGAACGATTTACTTTGGATGAATGAGTGTATGCGTCGAAAACTTTGGCACGACGGTGTGTACTTTGCGAATAATCGGAAAATTTGTTGGACACGTTGCAGGCGGTATGTGCTGGTCCTCCATCAGCAATGGTCGTTGCAAGGAGTTGCTGTCGAAAGAGGTGACAAAGGACAATTGTTGTGCGTCGAACGCAGCGGCAGCGACCGCGTATTCCGAGGAGGATCTCGACAGCGGAAGTCTTTTTTTTTGGCAAGTTCTCGGAGGAGGAGTGCAGTGTCTTCCTTGCAGAGGTACGTGCAAACATGATCCGACAAAATATCATATACGGCGTTGTACGTTAATCTTCTCGCAAAGATGTTTTAAAGATGTTTTAAACTTTCATCGCCACATACACGCCGGGGAACTTTACGCATTCATAGCGTAGAATAATTTTTAGAATTCAGTCCCCGTGTTTTATATCGCGGCACATTACGCATGGAACGACTGGCAACCATAAATCAGATAGATTCGCTGTTTTATTGACGCGCACGACCGTTTTACTAATTACTCCGCGTTTATTCGTATTCCCGGCGATCCACTAACAGTTTCGCATAACGAACCATTTAGTAGAAGAATAGTTAGATTCGCTGAATGCATAAGCGTTCTGGGAACTGATCGTACATGTTAGCTATTCCCACTCGAACTACGCCTATTTTCATCGTATCGTATTCTCTGCTGCACATTGTACCGTGTAATTGCATAGCTTTCCTTTTGATCCTGCTGGAAAACGCAGGACAACGTTTAATCCTTTCGACCACCGTGAACGCATAAAATGTATAGGGTGAGTCTCTGGTAACGCGACGACTTCAAATAACTGGCAACGCTTTTCACGAAGAATTTTGTGTTCTATCCGAATTCGAGGAAAATTGGGCATTCCATTAAAACAGCTGAAAAAAAGCAGAGTAACGAGAAACAGATTACAGTACTGTATGCCCCCGGGGAACCACGCAACGTATGTTTAAAAAATTTTGTGGTAAAACAAATAACTCACGAGTTATTCGAAATCGTCATATTACGAGACGCACCCTGTCAAATGAAAAAAAAATTAAAGAATGATTTCCGTTGGTGTAAGTTTGGCAAAAAATAAATAATTAATTTTGCCAGTTCCACTTTCGCAAATGATGACCGGAGATGACCGACGAGACAAGGTCAACGGTTCGGAATTAGTGGAGCAAACTGATTGAGAGGGACCGGCGAAAGTGAAAGATGTTCTTAGAATTTCGCGATGTTTTTTCGCAGACAGCTGCGCGGAAGTGAGGTGCGAGGCGGGCAAAAAGTGCGTGGTGCGCAAGGGAAGGCCAAGGTGCGTCTGCAGCCCCGAGTGCAAGGCGCCGAGAGGCGGTGGTCCGGTTTGCGGAACCGACGGGAAGAGTTACAAAAATCTGTGCAGGCTGAAGAAACACGCTTGCAAGAAGGGCAGCCACGAGCTAGCGGTCGCCTATAACGGCCACTGCCAAAGTGAGTATGTATGAATGTGATGGAATCATTATCACACGACCGCATTTGTAATTGAATCGCTGCCGATTGATCCATTCAGGATTGTTTTTATGAAAAGATACGCGTCGAGCGACACGAGCTCTCTCATTCAATCTTCCGTGTGCACGCGTGCTTCAACACCCGTGCGTTCAGTTAATTGAACGTCGTGGAATTGCTGGCAGTATTCAAATGCAAAAATCGACCCTAACAGTAGCGCAATTGATGACAATATTTCTTACACGTTCGTTCACATTTTGCGCACAGAATGTTCGATTATGAGTGGTCGTCGATTTAGAAAGCGGATCACGGTTTTGGATTATTAGTAATTAACAGTCTTCCGAAGTCCATAAGTTCGTCTTATAGTCTAGACTAATCCTGTGCCATCCACGCTCCTTTCACCTAAATGATTACCTCGCTGGAAGCTTTATTCTAAAGAGACCTAGACCCTACGAACCATCGGCAATCTTCACTTTTCAATACCCAGCACTTGAACGTGATAGTCTATACCAGCTGTAAACCATTAACACCTTTCTATCTTGATTGGCTACCTAGCTAGAAGCTAGGTTTATTCTAAAGAGACCTAGGCCCAAGGTGTAGAAGCCATTAAGCAATCTTCAATACAATCTTGAATACCAGACACTTGGTTATCATAGTCTAGAGCAGTTACGTACCATTAACAGCTTTCTATGATCATTGACTACCTAACTAGAAACTTTGTCTCGGAGACACTTAGGCCCTTTAACCTCGTCGGTGCTAGACTATACCGATCCTCAGGTAGATTCCTAGTTTCTATTTCTTCTCAGCAGATTTCTAGCCTCGTTAACACCCTTTCCCATTGCTAAATTCCTTAATAGATACCTCAGTTCGATGTTATGGTACCAAGTATGTCCAACTAAGACTTTCGTAGTAGTAGAGTCAAAGTCATGACCAAGTAAGAGGCACTGTCATTGTGCGAATAAGGGGGATCTGGCGGTATAGTGATCACGAGACTCTGGCTCTTCTGGGGCGTGGCTTCGCTAGCACGCGTCTCGCGGTACTTGGCTCGCCGAAACTGGTTCGTAAGAGCCGCGGCTTGGACAGGCTTGGATCATAACTTCAAGGTAAGCGTCTGACTCTAGTAGGGTACGTTATTGGTCGTCTTTGCGTTTGCTGACCTGGCTGAAGCGCCGTCATCCTCGAGTCGAAATCTTAATCGTTCGAGAACGAACCTGCAAAAGCTGCAACATTTTTATCCGGGTTAGCCGCTGGATTACCTCTTTCTTGTATTGTCTAGAATCATCGTCTAAAATGACGACCTGCTAACAATCGAACATTCTGCATACACATCCGCGTTCTCCCATAAATTATCATAGCATGCAACTACACCATGCGAAACTATCCAAGGTAAAGGTACCAGTAGTTGACCATGTACCAGTAGTTGGCCATTTTATAGAAAAACATAAAAAATAAGGTTTGAAATGTTCTCATTGTTTTGAAATTTAACCCTCTATGGGCCCGTGTAACTTTCAGGTCACGTACTAATATATCGACATTTTACCAAATAATTTTAGTTTTTTTCAGAAAATGACGTATACCTCTTAATTATATAATGTCTCTGAGACAACCAATAACAATATTGATGACGGTTAGCTGCACCAACAATTTGGAATATAAAAGTAAATGCCTTGCAAGTTGCCTGCAAATAGAAATCAACGGAAGAAAATTCGGCCCATAGTTGGTTAAACAACAGACGGCATGGCTTCCGAGGTTCACTTTCCTCGAAAGTGCACTTGTAAGTGCGCTTATAAAAACCTTATTTTTTGTGTTTTTCTATATAATGGTCAACTACTGGTGCCTTTACCTTACTACGACTGTTTCGATAATAATCCAGTTACGAGAGATCTCGCGTTAGAGAGATGATTGTGGTTAGGGGTGTTAGTTCTTTTGAGTATGTATTACAAAAAAAAAATGGCTAAAAATTTGGATCGGTAGAGTTTTGTTATTTGTACAGAGTAATGGCAAAGTAGGGACTTTTGGTGGCCCGTGGACATAGCGTTAAGGTGTCCGGTAGGGTTCCGCGATGGAAATTGCAGGAGGTGTGGGGTCGACGCGAAACGGGGGTGGGGGTAGAGGGCTCGATCAGCCAACAGATTGATCACGAGGGCGGTTTACGACTGTGCGTAATAACGTGTAAAGTGTCGAGCAGGTTCGTGCGCACGGGTCCGGTGCGGCCAAGGCCGGAGCTGCCTGTTGGACCAGAACCTGAGCCCGCACTGCGTGAGGTGCGCCCGCAGGTGCCCACAGCCGCCCCCGCAACAGCGAGCCGCCGCACGCCCCGTTTGCGGGGCCGACGGAAACACCTACAAGAGTGCCTGCCACCTGCGACTCGCCGCCTGCCGCGCAGGTCGCGCCATTCCCGTCGCCTATAAGGGCCACTGCAAACGTGAGTCTCTCTCTTTCTCTCTTCTTTTCCCTGCTTCGTCTTTCCCTGCCAACCACTCCTCCTTCTTCTCTCTCTCTCTCTCTTTCTCTGTCTCTCTTCATCTCTCTTCATCTCTCCGTCCGTTCCCTGAGCTCCTCTCTCCTCATCCCCTAACGACTTTACGACCCGTTGTTTCCCTGTCTCGGTCCTCTCCTCCTCCTCGCCTCTCCTCTTTTCTCTAGCCTCCGTGTTTGCCTTTCCATGGGGTTCTCTTTGACCTCTCCTTAGCCTCTCTTTGCATTGTTCTTAGCTGTTTTTTAGCCGGTCGCGCGGCGCACCGATGCGCAACCCGTGACGGAATGCTCGCCGTTGAACAAACCCAAAGAGGAATGAGAAATATCGAGCGGGCGAGTGGGTTTTTGGTGGCGATGCGAGGATTATTCTGGTTCGACGGTTGGGGATTCAGGAAGGATTGCGAGATGGGTGGTGGTTCTTTCGAATTCGACCTGCTTCCAGCTCAGTTTTTCGACACTCTTTTCCGAATCGTTCGTCTTTGTCTTTTACTTTGCCTCTTCTTTACTGCCGGACTCCTGGTAATCATTTTGTATCGATATTCCTCGTTACATAAATATTCTAAATATCTCGATATTATTAGATCCGTTTGGTTGGCTAATTTATAAGGTCGAGGACTATTATTTCGAAGTATCTTGTCAGAAGAGAAACATTTTCAGACACAGACCTCTCTACGATGTGTCCCTTGATCGAAAGATTGTACCGACTCAGCTTTGACTTTACCCTTCCAACGGGGGAAATTGAATTTTAACCCTTTGCGGTCGTATGTCTGCTCTCAGCCACCATAGTAAAGAATAATGCTGATCTTATATTACTCCCATAAACATATACAAAGAATCCATATACAGAAGATTAAATGATGAAGAACTATAAAATATAATTTTCACATATTCTTGTTATTCTAACATATTCTTGTGTTACATATATCTAAAGGTTAAAAAAGAATTAATACATTGTGTTTTTCTTTTGTATCACTGTTCGTTCAAGCAAAAATTAATTCCGACCAGCACGACACCTATGCATAAACTTAATCCGACCGCAAAGGGTTAACACAGACCAACAGAGACAAACTTCTGACCTCAAATTGTTTGAGCTCCGATTTTAATTCTCAGATAGCAAGAGTTCTGCCTTTGTGATATCTTAAAAGAATTCATAAAGTCATTTAGGTTCTTTCGATCTCTCGAATAAATTACACGCTGCCTGCTAAATTACATGTTGCCTGTTATCATTGGCTAGCACTTCGCGTAAAGATGCGGTACGACGAATTAAATTGTTTCTGCGTGTAGGTGTCCCATCGGAAACGGATTTTTGATCCGGAAAACGTGCCATTCAAAGCCTGAATTGTCCTCCGCAAAGTGATCCGCGCGGTTTTCACCGGGTTTTCTGCTTTCTTTCGATGGCACCTGTTGCTCCTCGCGTGAAAGAGCGATTAAACGCAGGAAATCGGGATCGCGATATAGGGTGTCTCTCGTAAAACCAGATGGGATCGATGGATAGCAAACTCCATTGTGCAGAACGTTTTATGACGCTTCGATGCAACAGTGTTCTTCAAACGCACAATAAACTCGTTGGAGGCGTTTTATGTTCTTGAAAGCAGATGCTTGGCTATCGTTTCACTAATTTCTGCAAATTAGAACGTTCAAGAAAAGTTCTCGCATCCGACTAAATTCACAAACGCTGCTTAAATACAACTAATATCATTGACGATTTCCCACTAAATAAATAGTATCCGTACATTCTTAAAAAATATTTCCGAGAAACTTGAAATATTTGTGGAAAGTCTTTGGGTACTGCTGCGATTGACAAAGATTAAAGTGAAACAATAATTTGGTTCCACGCCCCGGGGATTCTATCTTTATTAAAATTTTATGGTAATGGAGGGATTAGGAAACTGCTTCTAACACAAAATTTCGAAGTCATAGCTATCGCCCAATTTGTATAAAATTTTTCAGTTCTCGCAAAGCTATCGATTATAACAGATTTTTCTGGTAAAGGAGAGATCAAGCTGTTATTTCGGACAAAATTCGAGAGCAGTTAAAACGTTTCAATTTCTTGCTGCAAAAGCACCGTACGAACGTTTACCGCGCGATAGCGTTTCCTTCGCGGTTTCTGCGCGAGAAAAAGAAGCACGAGCCAGCATGGAAAAGAGGCGAGTAGGAAAGGGTGAAGGACGAAGACGAAGGAGAAGAAGAAAAAAGGGGAGAGGGAAAGTTCAGTTCATTGGTGAGCGGCCGAGTAGCCAGACTGCCGCTGCTTTGCATCGGAATGTACCTTATTGTTGTCTGGTTTGCACAGTGCCGAATTCTTCTGACAGGTACCATAAAGTCACCGAGCAAAGTTATGGCTAAACAAGAGGTCGGCCGGAGAATAACAAAATCATGGTCGCGCGGGTCCTCATCGGGATCAACTCTGCAATTCTTCTTTCTGAACCGACACACCTACGCGATGTTACGCTCTTTCCTTTAATGCAATTTTTATTGCAAACGGCAATTTAACTGCTGTGAGTCCCCTCAGAGTTGCTATTGAATTTTCTGTACTTTTTAAATATAAGTTTGGAAACAGTTTCAGAAACTATCTAAATTTTTCTAGGCGAATCGACGGAAGATCTACCATTTTTTTAAACTATTAAAATTTCTCTTAAGCTATATTTATTTCCTTCGAAACCAGTTCGGGAATTTTTATGGAATAATTGAAGTCTCCGATCGAAGCACCGATATTTTTAATTGTGTCTCGATTTCGAAATTTTATATTTTGAGATATAGGAAATATGAAAAATTAATGTTCTGTAATGAACATTTTTTGTTTGCTTCTTTCTTCAATTTTTTAGTGTAGGATCTGCACTTTGCACTGACTGTTGAGGGTTTTGAAGTTTTTCAATTTCGCATCAACCTCCTGGGAACCGTGTAATTTCAACGTCATTTTTACGGGTCATTAATGGGATTACCTTCCGAGAGAGAGAACAACGCGATCTTCTTTCCTAGAAAATAAAACCTTTTTTAACGCTGTTATTCCTCTGCATTCTTCTCGGCGCGTTTCCAGTCTCTTGATCTTCCGCCCGTTACTTTATCCTTTTTCCAGGGATAACAGATCTTGGCCGTGCACATATTCTACGAACAACCTTGTGCTTCTTTCGGCCTCGGCTTCGTTGTCTTCGCCTTTTGCAGATATTGTTTTTTTCCCCTCCGCTGTTTGCGATCAATCTTCGTTCGTTCGTCAAAATGGTCACAGTTGTGTATAAACAATTCCGAAAACCAAACGATAAAGAGTTTCTCTAATTGTAAGATAAAGAAATTTTATCAGAGTAAATTATTGTTTTAAAATACTGCGCATTCTAACTTCAAAATAGCGTTGCGGTCTTGCTTTGAAAAATATGATCGCATCGATAAAACTGAATCGGTAATCGCACAAAATTGAGTCAGCAATTTAATTAAAATATCGCACATTGAGATCTTAAAACAGCGTTGCAATCACCCATTGAAAAGAATGATTATATTGAATGGTGAATACCAGGCGGTTCGCTGAAGCATGGAGGATAAACTAAAATTCTTTTACACGTTTAATGTAATCGTCAACCAGTTCCTATCAATATTTATATAATTCAGTGCCGAACGCATTTCTAACATTGCTCTATTTAATCGCAAAACGAGCAGGAACTGAAATCGATGACTGTAAATCCATTTAATATGAACCGGTTCTCGTTAGATTCAATTTAAAACAGATTCCATCTAACTAGATATAAAAAATGTAACTGATCAGACCAACGCATCAGGAGTACTTTCACTTTTTCATAAAAAGAATCGGACACGCGACTTACGTAATTCCTGTTATTATGTCATTTTTCTGTAACAAATAACACACCGATGATTCAACTCGATCCGAAATAAAGGGGATTGAATGCGATTAAAAACAGATTAATCTGGACTTTTGAAATGTACCTCGAAAACGCAATGCATGCGAGAAGGGTACGACATATTATTCAATATTGACAACAAATGTTACAACATCTCAGGGACAGGTCTTGATGCTACAATTCATTGTGAAACTCGCACAAACGATAAATAAAAAAATCAATGCTATCCACGGACACATCGAATTTCATTTCGCTCTTAATTGGTGCACCGGGGTCTCTCATGACCCTAACAAAATTTCTGTGCACCAACTTTCGCTGCTGTGTTGTATGATAATTGCAAACACCAAGATTCTTTAACTTCTCTGAAACATTTGGATTACGCAGTCTTAAATTATATAGATGGAGGTATCTGAGAAAATTAATACACAGAATTAGACTACGGAGCTTTGTGCAAAATCAAATTTTTTTACCTGAATTGCAACGAAGTGAAGCGAAATAGAAACTTATTTTCTTTCTTATAATGTTTAGCAGATAGAAAACAATATAACAGTATGTTTTAATTTTTCTAATATTTTTGCTACTTAAAATCACACCTACTAGAAATATCCAGTACGATATTTCGTAATTTGAGTAAACACTGCTCAAGGGATAATTTGTATGTCAAAGGGCCTAGCGAAGACACAGCGAACAGGATCGATTGTCACGAAGTTCTAGACCGGAATATCGTTTCAAATGTGTGTTTGTGTTCCGTGCCAGACTCGTCGCGTCGGCGAGTACAAAACAGCTCAGCGTTTCTGCGCGTGCGTCGCGGGTTTCGCTAAACAGACGAGCACGAATTTTCGCGAAAATCCGTTAATTGGCCGGCCGGCTGTCGACCAGTTCGACAGACGGTGGAACAAACAGCCGGGGCCAGACATGACGAAGCTAATAAGCTGTCTTCGCGAGTTTTTCGGGCTCTCGCGGTCCCGGGGCCTGGGCCCTGGGCCTCTCCAAGATGCATCGCGAGGAGGCACGATTTTTGCTCTCGGACTTTTGCTCCTCTCTCGCCGCGCCGGTGTGCCCGACATTGCGTGGATTCAAGAAGAAAAGGAGAGAAAGAAACAAAAGTAGAAAAAAAGCATCGGGAGGCAATCGCAAGATCGTTCCAGGAAGTTCATCGACCGAGACGCGATCTGCCTGGCTGTAAGAGAGAACAAAAAATTATAAAAAGAGCGAAGACAGCGCGAGAGGAACAGAAAGAGAGGGCGAGAGAGAAAGAGAAAGAGAAAGGCCAAAGAAACCGAGACAGAGAGAGAGAGAGAGAGAGAGGGAGAGAGAGGGAGAGAAGTGGGGGAGAAGAAGAGAGGGAGAGAGAAGTAACGTTTTCTGTGTATTCCCTCGAAGAGAAGTCGTAATAAAGCCTGCAACTTTGGACACAAGATCGCCGATTGCGAGACTGGCTGGTGGCAGCTCCTTTTCCAACATGGCGGTCGAACACCTTCGAAAATGCTCACGCGAACATCTTATTATAGTATCCTCGTGTCTGCTAATTACTCGGCATCTAGATTACCATAGCTTCCGTCTAGCATTTCTGTCGAGGTGACGCGACATTTGCAAATTGTAACCGAAGACGTTTCCGGCGCGAATTCGACCAATTCGCTGGTTGCTATGCTATGAGCAACTTCGTGGACGTGTAAGAAATGACAGTCAAGGCTTCCAGGATATTTTCAATGTGGTTTGACGATGATTTGCATTGTTCTGCGCACGTTGATCCTGTCGCACCTGGCGAGAATGTCCTACCTAATTGAACTCGGTGACCTTCCAATTTAAAGACATTATAAGCTGGACAGTTAGATGATGCTATTTAGACGTTGAGAAAATTGATCGGCTGAAGGCCATCCATCAATTTCTACAATTTGTCCAAATTTTCCGAGTTAACGAATTGGAAATAATCAGTTGGAAACAGTTTAATAATACTATTAGATTCGTAGAATTTCGTCGCAAATGCTCCTGAATTTTCAATAAATTTTCAAAGCCCTTCGTATCGAGTCTAGAAGAACATCCGAACGTGGCTGAAAATTCTCAAAGAATATTCTTCGAAAAGATCCACGTTCAAGGAACAAAAGATTTTCTCTGGAACGTTGAATCGGGACGAACTTTGAAAGGGTTCGTTTAGAGAACAAAAGAATTTCGTTCGTTTAGCGAGGAGAACCAGTGTTCTGTTTTTATCCAAGTTTTTCTGCATAATTGTCCGCAGTTTTATCCCCGACGCGCGTATAAAGTCCGTAGTCTGATTATCAGGAAACGGAATCAGTAACGAGCGTTAAATGTTCCTTGAGCGGCCGATTGCCGCACAGTAATAAGACTCATCGTCGTCGATGTTCCAGGTCAGGCGCATCACGATATAATCGATTTATCGAATTAAACTGTGCCAGTCTCTCGACGGTCTCGCAACGCGTTTCCTTCGCGAAAGAAACAAAACAAAAAAGGCAAAAAAAAAAAAAAAGAAAAACGTCGATATACGTTTCTCGTCCCTGATGCTGATCGCTTGTTCGATTAGCAGGTTGGTTCGTCGCCAAGCCTCGCTCCACCGCCGTAGACTGCATCACAATAATGCATAAACATTGAATCAAAAACTCGTTAGAGCAATCAGCCCGCGAAAAAAGGGAGGGTGGAGAGAGAGAGAGAGAGAGAGAGAAAAAGTACGCGGACGTGTAACCAGAGCATAACTCGAGGCCGTTTGAGGATAATCTGCGGTTTCGTCGTTGATTTACGGTGCGTGGAATGCCAAGGACACGCGAGCCGCGTTTTTCCCATAATATCTGCTCATTCCGTAAGCAACGTGTTTTCTTCTTGCTTACGTAAACGCGCGAAATGACTTGTCCGTATCGAAATTTACGGTTGTAAATATTCGTGACGCGCGAGAGAGCCCAGACGACGCGCGTTGACGAAATTCGACCGCGCGGCTGTGGACGGTGACGTGCGCGAACGTTCGCATATATGTAGAATGTTTGTAAATTACGGAAATCGATTTACAAGCGAGGGAATCGAACGATGATTATGCACAGACTGCAGGTTTATACGTGTTTCTGTTAAAACGAAGTATAGCATTTAAAGGTTTCAAATATACTGTTGTTTTATTTACAACCGATTAAAATATTTGAGGAAAGAAATAAATGTGTACGTAGCTTCTCTATCCCGGAATCGATACAGACAATATTTATTTTGCATAAAAATCCACAGTCCGGTTACGAAATTTAGTGGGACAACTTTCGTGGTTACTTTGGCTTTTCACCTTTATACTGTTCAACCTTTGTAGTTCTAAAAATTGGAAAAAAAATGTATTTCTTGTATCAATGCCCTGCTAGGTTAAATATAAAGATTTCCGTAGATTTTACTAGCATATTATCGATTTTTGCACCGAAGGTCGTCTGAAAGTCACACTATTATAAGTCCATTGGACCCTGCTTGACCTTAGCTATCCTATGGCGATTAGAAAACGGAGTATCGTTGCGTTTAATAAACTGGGATGATTGGACGATGGATTTTGAAAAACGATGGCCTTGAAAAACAGTTTTTCCATATCACTAGGTTTTCCTATTGGAATCAGACATTTTCCTGGCATGAGAAATAAGCATTCAGCATGCTCAAGTTAGGCGAGACATCTTGTACAAAAATTCGAGAAAAATTCTTTTACAGTCACCGTAAAATAAATTGCCGTTGAGCTTGCAAAAACTGCTAAAATTGCAAATACAATGATTACATGAGATCTGCAGGATAATTCTTGGAGTCGTTATTGAGTAAAAAAGAAAAAATTAGGAAAAGGAGCGTAAGATCGATCTGGATCTTAGAGACTTGCAATTTTCCGTGCATTTTCCGATAGAGTGAAGTCCCTTCGGATGAAGGGCGAGTCGATAAAAAATTTTATTAGACTTTCGTTTAGCCGATGGCGAAACGCTGATCGATGCACGCCGAATTTCTCGAGCCGAGAGTTATTTTTAGTCGGCGTGCGGTGGAAGGGGGGCCGTAAGTGTCGTAAACGTAAAAGACCGCGTGTCCCGGGTTCCAAACGTGCACGCGTTGCGTGGGCGCGTTCTGCAGCGTGCGTGCGTGCGTGCGTGCGTGCGTGCGCGCGTGCATGCGTGCGCTCGTACGTGCGTACGGTGAACGACCGGAGGGCAAGGACGCCACAAGGACACGCCCTAACACACGTCCAAG
The DNA here is from genome assembly GCA_913789895.3 of Seladonia tumulorum. NCBI lineage: Eukaryota > Metazoa > Arthropoda > Insecta > Hymenoptera > Halictidae > Seladonia > Seladonia tumulorum. The sequence goes on from OU565275.1 coordinate 4,934,097, forward strand.
CGAGCGGAGCCGCGCGACTCGCTCGTCTGCACGTGCACGCGCGTCAACCCTTTTCCGCGTGTAACACTCACACACCCCCGCCGAAATTGTTTAAACTAGCCTTTCAACCCTTATGTCGATAACCAAATTTTCCAACGATGTTCCATGACGTTGCACCCCACAGTTTCAATGCATAATTCTATGCCTCAAATCTAATATTTTTACGTAATAATTTTGCTACCTAAAATATTAAATAAGGTCTAAGAAGAAATTATATAGTTACTCGGATACCCGGTTATTGACACGAGGGTTAAAGCAAGAATTGGAAAACATCTGATATCACAAAAAGGTCAATCTACATGGAAAAATAAGTCGAGAAGAAAAAATAATGTTTTTCTGATCAAAGCTTCGTTTTCGAGAAAAATTAGTTTAAAGGCCGTTGGGTTCGCGTGCCCTAGTATCATATTTGCAGGAAGTAGAATCGGTAGGTCATGATCAGACGCGGCAGCGGAGTCCTACTAATAGCACGCGTATTCACTGAATTTTCAAACTCGATTTTCCCGAAACCGAAACCTTAAAAGAACAAATATTACTCTTTGGGATCGGTGACACTTTGTATAAATTAATAGAAAGCCGAAAGTGTTCGAACAATAGACTACTTACTCTTCTCATACCACGTTGCGTTTGCTTAGGCAAAGGTAGTGGAGATTGGCTGTTCACCCTGGATACAGTTGTACAGTAGCTTTTATAATCATTTATTTGGAAAATTAAACTTCCTCCATCAGGAAGCAAGGAATGTTCCTGCGAAGAGATTAACTCAACTTATTAAAATTAACAGACCTTTAATTGGCTATGCTTCTGCTATGAGAATTTTTGTTTTGAAAGAAATTTTATTTGTATTTTTATTTGTGATCGAAGAAGCCTTTTACTAACTATAAAAACTGCTGGAAGAATTGAGAACCGGGTAAGTCGAGATTTTGAAAATTGCAGTAATTCTTGCACCAATCGGGAATATATAAAAATATGTAAACAACAAGAATTTCATTAAAAATGCGTTTGCGCGACTTTTGCTTCAAGGTCTTCAATTTTGAAGTTACGATTCACGAAATATGGAAAGTACGTTGTTTTTCCCAGTTGTTGGGATTAATGTTGTCGGATCGGTGGTGGTAACCTAATGATTGTTTTGTTATTTTGGCATAACAGCGCGCGGCGACCGCTTTCCGCGCCGCTTCCGCCGACGATAGAAGCGGACGCGCGATCGGGGTACGACCGGAAGCCAGACGATAATTAGCGGCGAAAGAGAAGTCGGTTCACTTGGTTGTGGATGGCCGCTGTACTTTTTTGCGGTTCTTCGATTCGTTCGGCGGACGCGTCACGAACCGAGTGCGACGAACCGAGTCCTTTCGGACGAATTCAGACGAAAACTCGTGGAAGAACGTCTGGAACGATCTGTTCGTGTCGATGGCCGGCTCCGTGGCCGAGGCGGGCTCTTGATCGCGGTGATTCACTCGATCGTCGTTTTTATGCACCTAAAAATTGCCTACTTTGAATATCCCAGTATCACCTTAACCTTAAACAGCCGGGCTTAAGCGAGAAACCTCCTGCGCGGATATTTCAAATCAATTTAACTCGACAAGTTAGAGAGAGCCCATTTTCCTTAAAAAAGGACGTTGTAAATTTCCAAACGGAATTTCATCAAAATTTCAGCTGTACTGGTAGGAAATTCAACGAAAAAGCAACTCCACTTGTCTTCGATCATCCTAAAATATTGACTACCTGGATAATCTCATTTGTTTTGCTTCTAAGAAGCCCCGGGTTCTACGAAATTGTATTTTGTAAACTCCATGTCGATTATAAATGATACCAGCGGCATTGAAGCTATTTTAAATCCTCGGAATGGTTGCGTCAATGCTCGATAGTCGACGTAAAGGTTACGGAGGATCCTTCGTTTGCTTGAATTTCGTAAACCGTTTACGAAATAATAGGCGTAACTTGGTGGAAAAAAAAGGTGTACCGAAATTATGAAGGGGTGATCGCGACGTTTCTCGAGACGGTGAATCAGCAGAATTATGCGAGGAGTTTAATCCGCCATGACGTAACATGGTTTCGCAGGTTTTTCTCTAGAAAAAGATATGACTAACATATAGCCGTGAGTAATCTGCCGTGGGTGGAAGGTGAGAATTCAAAAAACAAACGCGCCTATAATCGTGGATCCCCCTATTTTTATGTTCGCCGGATTTTATAGGATCCTGGAAATCCTTTCGGACCCATTGTTCTTGCCAAAAATACTTCGCGTCGCGTGGAAGCTTCTGCGAACTGGATGAACTCATTTCTATATTCTAATAACGTCTGGACCGTGAAGGCGACAGGAATTTTCTATAAAATAATATAGTTACATATTATGATTAAGTATTCTCCACGTTAATCTTTTCGAGTCCTTGCATAATCTTCGAATCTACGTAACCAGCTGACGAAAATACCACCGTCACTTCAAAGTCTGCTTCTCCCTGTTGTTGTTGTTGTTGAATTATCAACACGCAGCCGTGAAATATAAATTGCGCTGACTCGAAATTAAACATTTCGGTTTACCCTCCGGGCGATAAATTCCCGATTGCTTTGGAACCAGTCTAGATCGAACACATCTGACCCGCGGTAGCCGGTCTTCAAATATTTTCGATCTCCGATCGTTCACAGTTTGATCCAACAGCTTCTAAACGCGTGTTCCGCGCGGCAGGCCCGACTTCGACGTGCTGCTGCCAAGCCGGAAGAAAGCCGGAGAAGATCCAGATCCCGTTTCCAGGATCGCGGCGCTCGTGGGTAGCCAAATTGTTCGAGCCTAGATGTTCGCTGAAGCAGCAAACGCATCGGAGACTTGTTTTCATAACGCGGCGAGCTCTTTCCGATCCCGGAGACCCGGTATAACCGCGAAGGAACGTTACGACCATCTAAATCGGGAGTTGGTGAAACAACATACTATTCCCATCGCGTCTCGAGCCGGGAAAGCTTAGGTGCGAGGAGGCGCTTATTCGCGGAATACTTTGGGAAAAAGAAAGGAGGACCTCATTAACCTAGAATCCTAACAAGGCTAGGACCTTCGTCCGCGTTCACGCAAAAGCACCTGTAAATATTTAACTTGCCAAGAGAGACGTCTTCCTCATGACGTCTATTGTTCTTCATTCTTGGAACAACTTCCGCGATCAAAGACGATCAATTATCCAACGAGATGTAAACCTGAAGACGGAGCAATTCGTCTTGGGGAATTATTTTGCTAGGACCAGGCTCTGTGATGTAAATGTTTGCTCTCTTTTGTGAACTTTGAGGCCGAGATGTGCTCTATATAATCAGTCAGTTTGCTACTCTTCCTGAAATTGTCTTTTATTATAAATCGAATCTTCAGGAAATAGTAATACTTGTTGCGTTCTAAAAGCAATCGACAAGTTGTAGACTGAGATAGCATGATAAATACAGGCACAAACAAGCAGGTGCCATTTAAATGCTGAAAGAACGTAAGAACCATCAACCTGTTAAAATGGTTAAAGGAAGACGTTTCAGCTGTGCAGATCAACAAAAAGGACTCGGCCCTGAAGGCACCAACAGGTTATTTAGCTTCTTTGCAGCCCATACCCTTTTTCCATTGCCAATGATCATCCTTCAGGGTGTCTATAGTCTGAAGAGCGTAGGAATCCTCTTTTCACAGGCAAGCTACCGTCTGTACAATGATGTCGAATGATAGAAATCAGTTTTTGGGGACCGACGTTTTCTGGGCTCGGTAGGCGGACTTCTTCCTCGTCTGGTTTCTCTTCGGCCGTTCCTCTTCCTCCTCCTCTTCGTCTTCGACACGGCTCACCTCTGGTTCGGCGGAACAGGTGGGTCGCACGAGGTCAAACGTTTACCCGTCTGTGAAGAGGGTGGAGAGAGGCGACCGGTAGATGCAAAGAAGGTTGAGTACCTTGCACACGAGAAGGCCTCGTGGCACGGCTGCGCCTCGGTATGCCATACGTGCCGTCTTTTTCGACTGCTCGCCGGTTCGAGCAGGACGAAAGGAGACGCTGATAGAGGCGAGCGCGAGGAAGAGAGGAAACGTCGACGACCGGGGAACCAGAAGGGAGTCCTCTCCGTACGCAGGGAGGGAAAAAGGAGGAAGAGGAACACGAGGGGAAAGACGGTTAGACGAGGAGAAAACAAGAAGATGATAGCGACGAAGGTGAAGAAGAGGAAGCGACGGGAGTACGAGCCGTTGGAAAAGACAGAGGGAACGGGAACGTGAGGAGCAACGAGCTAAAGGTTTATCCGAGATCCAGCGACGGAGATTTCGCGGAGGACCGGGCTCTTCGGCACCCCGTTCGTTTCGAGAAAATTACTCGGACACGAAAACTCAAACCGGCGTCGGTGTTTAACCCCTTGCTGTGCTACTTCTTTCATAGCTGCAGCCATCGGCAATGAAATGTGTAACATGGACGCTAATTGACAATTCCTTACAATGCTAAACAATGATTCTAGGTTAATTTGCAAAGGAAGAGGTTGGTGACAACATTCAAGACCTAGAATTGTTGGGCTCTGAGAAGCTCACGAAGCAAAGCAAAACTGTGGACGTTGATCAAACACAAAGATCATATTGCAAATTCCATTGCAAGAGCCTGCCTTTCTCTAGCTGTCGAACAGAGTTCACAAGCTGGTAGCAGACCCGAAGTCAGACTCCAAGGAGTTCATGAGACAGTGCAAGACTGTGAACGCGAATCTAACAAAGATCAGATTCCAATGCTGCTAATTTGATTCTAATGCAAATGCGTTCCGCTTCATCACCGTGGAATAAAGCTTAGGTCTCTGTAGAATGACCGGTAGCCTTCGCAGATCCGAGTCAGACTCTAAGTAGCTAAAATGAACGTTGCGAATGCTAATCGAAGACCCAAAATTCGGCCAGTCTCCGCGAAGCTGCTGACCCAGCGCGAAACGGAACAGCCATGACAAGTAGACCTTGCAACATCTCTTGAGCACGGTGCCCCAGTGATCGCTCGTCGGTCAGCCGTCCATCCTGCATCCAGCAGGCCCCGTGGCCCCGTCTATGGGATTCGATTTTCTGGCAAAAATGCGAGCGACGTTGAGCGAAGTCTTCACCTCGGCGAGGATTAATGGGTACAACATAGTACCATTTCGAGCAATCAACCAATCCTCGTTCCACGGTTACTAAGTATTCAGCCGTGGCACAAGGAGCCGGGAGCCACGCTCGTCCGCTCCTCCCCTTGAAACGTCAAACCGCCTCGCATGGTTGTTTTCGAAACTCGCTGGTTTTCTCGTGGCGGAGGAGCAGCTCCGGGGCGCAGCCTTCCTCGTCAGCAACGCTGCACACGCTGTTGGCGTGGTGTCTGGTCACCACAGCGATAGCTGAGCAGAGCTGAGCAGAGCTGAGCAAAGCCGAGCAGAGCCGAGGCAGTGGCGTGGCGTGGTGTGTATAGCGTGGCGTGGTATGGCGTGGCGCGGCATGGCGTGGCATGGCGTGGCGTGGCGTGGCGCAGCGTCCGCGCCAAGCTCTTCTTTTTTCGTCGGACTTGTGCAAGATCCTGCCGTCTTTGTTTCTCCGCTCGGGGGCCCGGCGGCGTTTCACCCGCCAGCCGAATCGGACTCTCTCTCGCGGCGCGTCTCCTCTCTCCTTTCTCTCTCTCTCTCTCTCTTCTCTCCTAACCCCCTTCTCTGCCCCCTTCTGGTCTCTCCTCTCTTCCCTCGGCTCGGCCTTTCGTTCGTTCGTTCGTACGGAGTTCCTCGCAATCATATCAACGTCCGCGCGTCCGCGTCTCTCGACATCGACATTCACCGACGCATACCTCCGGTTGGATACTCTCTCGTTCATGGTCCCGCGAGGACCCGTCTAGGACCTCCTCCCATTGGCCAGGCTCTGCTCGCTCGCACCCTGCGGTCTGCACGCTGCAACGAATTTCACCACATAATTGCCTACTTGCAACAACGTGCTGCACATCAGCCCGGGCGGGCCCGCTCTGTGACAAGCGCTCTGCGTGCCGTGGAACATAGGCTCTCTACCTTGCTCCCTCTTTCGGTGTCTCACTCTCTCTCTTGTTATCTCTTTGGATTTCTTTCCCAGTCCGATATCGCGTGACCATTTTTTAGGATGCCGCCGAGGACGTCTCATCGGCAGTTTAATTGGTTATGGGATTTTTATGCAAAGTAACGTTTTCTTTCCCCCTCCCCCCGTGTAATTTCACCGTGCACCCCGGCGGCTCAACAAGCTCGCGCCGTTGCCTCTGTCATTGATTCCAAGCCGGATGTCAATAACCACGAACGTCTTTGTACCTCATGGAACTCTCTGACCAGCCGTATGGTTTCATGCAAATCATCCTCGGTCTGTAATTGTCCGACGATGTGGAGATGCCGAGCGGTTTCGCGATTTCTTACGGACACCCGGTTACGGACATAGGCGTGAACACCGTTTCAGCATTGACGGATTACGTTAGGATTAATCTTATTTCACGTTCTGCTGATGATACTAAATGGCGTGCTCGTAGCCTCTAATCTCGTAATCTATCGTTCGCCGTTTTCCAAGATGCTGTTGCGTGACCGAAGTGCTGCAGATTGAAACGTCTCTGAAAACGTTGGGAAATTTTTCTCGTAATTCGATCCGCCATTGGTTTCAACCTTGAAGCTTCCTCTTTGCAATGATCCCTTGGTCTGGCGAAGCTCTCGTGACGCGTTACCGTAACATTGACCAACGATGTTGCGGAAATTTCAATTCTTCACATTTTCGGAAAAGCATGTGTTCTTTTTCTCACCTGCCGTATCGTGCCAGAACATCTGCGAAAATAATGAAGATTCTAATATGAATAATGAAAATGATGAAGGACTCGAAGCTTTCGGTCCAATTTTATTGCGATTCTCCTTTGCGAGGATTGAAATTGATACTTCTCAAAAATCGGAAATTCAGTATTCATACACTGCTACGGAGTCGTAGACTTAAGAAGTACTGTACCGCAGCTTCTTATCTTGGATGGCGAAGAGGGTTGCCGTGGAGCGACGGACCGCCTCGAATGACCTAATAAATAATTCAAATATCTAACGAGCGCACAGTTAACGTCCGTTCCCTGTATGAATTTACTGTCGCGTCGATGGCCGTTCCCATTGCCCCCTCGTCGCGCCCTTTCTCCTCGGCGTTCCTCGTTGTCGTCGTGGTCCGTCCTCGCGGTCTGCTCAATACTGTAAACAACCGGTAAAGACAACCTTTGCCCGTATGCAAACCGTGCACGTCGTGCCGTGACTGCGTTTTACATATCGCCGTGGTAACGGACCGATGCGAGCTGCATTCGGCCAGCGTCGACGGTGTCCACCGTGAAATCCGCCGGGGACCTTGGCGATTTTGCGAATCCGTGTGCACGCGTATAGAGGACGCGGCCACGTCCTCTTCTCCATGGGCCGCGAGAAGCCATGAACCATTGGCGGTCCTGAATATTCCGATCGGCTAACTGTACCTTCCTTTCTCCGTGCCAGCGGAAAATCGCGTGAACCGCTCTCGCATGTGTGTATTTACACGCGAACCACCGACCGACCGACCGAGGAATCGATGCTGGCTTGCAAATAATAGCCTGTGCCAAGCTGTCTTGCGGATAGCTGCTTGTCCTCCATTCAAATCGCCCTAAACGCACCAACAGGTTATTTAGCTCTTTCCCAGCCCGTTAGCTCCTTTGACGGTCTACCTAGCAGCGAGGTGGACTCTTAACCCTCGAGCCTCCACTTGTTTCACCGATTTATGTTACTTTCATTCGATTGAATTTTTCAACTGTTCCAAGCCGGCTGGTAAACTTATTTATCAGCGGTACCCATAACTAATCAAATATTTGCATAGAATTTGTTCTGCCTATAGTTCTGTACTGATCGTTGAAGAGCTCGCACAAGAGCTAACATAATATTTTTTTACAACCCTGTAATTGCTGTTATTGCTCGACGAACCCTGGATTTCTATAAGAGGAGAATTGAAAAATTTGCAGGAAAGATGGTAATATAACAAATTAAAAAATAAAAACTTGAATTTACTATGAAGCTTTTTTAGATTTCAAAATAAATGATTGCCGATGGGTCTTAATATTTCTTTCTAAATGCACCGATAGGTCATTTATTAAAAAGCTTCTAGGGCGGAAAGAATTGAAAACAAGTTTTCGGGGGGTGAGTGGGCAGTTAAGGGTAGACGAAACAGCCTTAGTTTCCGCTGTCCATTTTTCCGGCATGTCGAAGGAACTCGGAAATGTGAACCGACGCGACGGGTTACCGAAAACGCGAAATCCGTCGGGCACGAGGAGACAGAGGGGGGAAAGGAAGAGACCGTAGACGGAGAGACACGGCACACAGCACAGAGGACAGGGAAGTAAATAAGTAAATAAACCAGCCGGCTTAGCGAGGAGGTGTCGCGATGCAAATAATCGTCTTTCTCGAGGATCCGAGGCGCGAAAGTGCACGTGTCTGTAAATATGCACACGGTAATATGCGCGCTGGAACGCGTACGAGTTACCCCGGCCCCGCTACGCCTCGCTCACCCCGGAGTCCTGCCGGTCCGGATTCTTTCATATTCACGGACCTCTCGTACCGGCGCGGCGCGCCGCCGGTGCCATCTTATCACGCCAGCACGGGCGTTAAGTAATTTGCTTATTTCTTTTTACTCGCTGCTAATAGCTCCACCACACATTGTCACGGTTTTCTCAAGCGTCGATCCGCGTCGAGCCGCGTCCCGCCTTGCTTTCTGCCAGCTATCGCCCGCTCATGCTCGCTCTTGCGAGCCTGCCAACCGTTTTTCGGGGACAGAGCCGGTCTTTCGGTTCCAAACCTTGCTTCGCAAACGTTCCTCTATCTATGAATTTCGATTTCGACGCTGCAACGTCTCTCGAACCTTCGGAATCCAACACGGCGGTCGTCTGCGATCGGCCTGTCCGGAAAGAAGCTGATTTTTATTTAAATCTTCGTCGATAGGTGGGTTTAACACTTTGACTGCCAAACTAGAATCCTCAAAAATTTCATAAAATCTAAGCAAGTTATTTTAGGGAATAAAAAGTGAAAAAAATTAAATATGTGATATCGAGCAGTCCTCCAACTTTCTTGCATTTTAAAGATCCTAATGAAATTTGGTACAATTTACATATTAACGTGAAAATTCATTTCGAAACCTGGACAAATAATTCCGTCACCCACATATGGGTGACATGGCAGTCAACGTGTTAAAGATTTAGAATCTTCAAGATTTGCGGACGTTGAACCGCAACGAACCCAATGAAATGAAATAATTTTTATAGTATAGGAATTTCAAGTGAACATCATCGATGTTAACGAGGATCGATGCTTCTCCCTCAAGTTCGGTTATTTTCGCATTAAATTTGTACGACGCACAACCCATCCTGTACATAGTTAGTCTTTGTGTGTTTCTTTTTGTGTTCGCACAGACTGAATCGACTAGATTCTTGTTGGTAAAAGTCGACGATGGCAACGTTTTTAATTTCGGCTCGAAGTCGCTTTTCAGTGCGCCAGCTCTGTAGTCGAGCGTCCCGTTGATGACGCGAGGGAAATTGTCCATCTGCTTGCGTCCCTTGAATTATGGTCGCGGTGCTGTCGCGACGATCGTCCAGAACGGAAGCGGATAATGGCGCGACTGGGAAATCCATTTCTGTCGGACTAAGGGGTAAATAGAGCCGCGACGCCCGGTTAGCTGTCCTCCGGCTTCATTTGATGATGACTCGAAGGTTTAAGAACTGGGTCTTTGTAGTTCGTGATAGCGGGGCTGTCTTAACTGTTCGACGCTTCCAACATGGTGTCCAGGATGTGCGAAGGTCCACAGATGTTCAGAGACGATATTTATCTTGTTTGAAAAATATTATCGACGTTGGGGGTTAGATGAAAATATTATGAAAAATACAATGTTCCTACACTAATGTCGCAGGGCTGTTAAGTGGAGCTTCGTTGCTTATGCGACTGAAGGCTTTGCACACTTTTCATCTTTTTTTATTCGACGGTCAACTAAAATTATCCGTGATGGATATAAATTGGCTCTAATAATTCTGATTTGCATACCAATCAGAAGTCTGGCTATCATATTTCAAGACTCCTACTTCAAGAAACAGGAATGATGAGAAATGGCAGGAAAGTAGAAAATCAACTTTCTTGCCGGTGTTAATGAAACCCCGAAGGCCCGTTTGGAGGCAGTTGTTGAAACGAAAGAGTTGATTTATGAACAAATAGAAAAGCCTCGATCGTGCTGGCACGTGTCGCTTATGTCCAAGTAAGACTTGCAGTTCGAGAGAAATTTCTACATCGAAAATTTGCGGATTCGATTCGTATATAAATTTGATCTTGCGAATCGCGACGGTCCTTAAACAAAACGTGGCCGGCCGAAAGTAAATATAACGTTATAAAGAACAAAGGGGAGCGATCTTATCACCGGTCGTTAATTACAGGACGAAAAACTGGTTCCCGCTGACTTGTCCATTTAATGCCGTTGCTAATTAATTATGTCGGGTCCCTAAGAGAGAGCTCTAGCCGTGGATCCGAGCAACGGTTCTATCCGCGGCTTTGTTACGACTGGTAGAACGAGTTCCGAAAAGGATACGCTTTGAGCTTCGCCATGTTTCCTTTCGATCATCGATAACGGCATCTCATTAATTACTATTGGCGTGCACGTGTCCGTACAGAGTGTTCCAAAGTACACGGGATCACTCGATTTATCACTTACACTCGTTAATTAGAAAAGACACCTACTCTCGCGTTCGCAAGTGGTCGGACTTCAACTTTTCCTTTGAGATCAATCTCGATTATGACAGTCTTCGCAATTATACTTAACACTGAACCTACCATCCCCGGTCAAATGACCGTTCTCAGCTATTGTATAATTATTGAAACGATAAACATATACTTCTATCGAAAACGATCATACAAGTTTCTTTGTTCAAGCATATGTTATAATAAAAATTTGAAAAAGAATTTAATTGAAAACTTCAAAATCGAAATAAATTCGGTTGCGTTTAAAGCTTTTAGTGCTCGGTGGATTTAATGGTACAATCTTTCACCGGACTGGCTTATAAAATTGACAACGTTGAATTTATTCGGTTGCTGTTAATTTGAACGTGGACCGTGTAGTATCTCAAGGAGTTAATTGTGTGAAAATCAAAAATTGTTTTATGATCTTCGAGTAATGATGCCAAAGCACTGCAAAAGGGTTGAATAAACCGCGCCTCGCCAGAAGAACTGTTCTTTCGGCACTCCGTTCGGCGGAATACGATTTTAACCCTGAAGCGAGCGCACTGTTTTAAATCATACGAGTCAACGCGTGGGCGTGCGAAATGCGCCGCCGTAAATTGCGCTCGATTTATGGAGAAAAACAAATAAATTTCGCCGAAAGAATTTGTTCGGTAAGAGGCTATCACTTATTCTTTAATTCACCCGCTCAACGTTTATGCTCGATTTGCGCGGCTCCATTTCTTTTATTAATCGAATTCCTACAGAATTCTTCAGGCTCGTAAACTATATATAACCTGTTAAAACACCGTGCATGAAAACCTTATGGGATCTAAAAATCGCTATTATTTTGATATAATATTCACACACATATTTATAAACTTTCATTACTGAACATCGGCAGATGGAAAGAATTCGATAACGTCTGTCATATTCAACTTACTAAAATTATTAAACGAAGAATGAAATTACATATTTCTTTACTATATTCTACTATATTCTTTACTATATTCTTTAATTACTTATTTCTTTAGATAACGTCTGTCATATTCAACTTACTAAAATTATTAAACGAAGAATGAAATTACATATTTCTTTACTCGCTTAACGAGCACGTGCCTCGCGAGAAACTCTCAGCGAGACGCTCGAGAGCAGTGGAGGCTATTCTAGCGTTGCTCCTATTGGCTAGCTCGCTGCTGACGCAATGCAAATGGTGGGGGATACGGGGCTCTAAGAGGGGAATCAGTCAGAGTGTGACCTTACGGAGGAAATTCTGAACATTCTTTAAAGCATAGAGACTTTTTAAAAATTGATGAGCACTTCTTTAAGATATTTATAGGATCAATTAGCCAATGCATAAAAAATGTTTGTGAGCAAACTATGAGAAATTAAATTTTTTTTATGTTTCTCGAGCATTGATTTTTTAACCTGTGGATGAAATTTATTTTCCAAATAGACACGTCAGATTCTGTGTCACGACGTCCTCAATTAACGTTATCCGGAAGACATGGCCGTACGTCTAAGACTTGAACTCCTTAACGAGCACGTGCCTCGCGAGCATATGCTCGTTCGTAAACCACAATGTTCGTACGTACACGTAATGGTCGTGTGCATTCCTTCTTGCGTTGACCCCCGTCGTACACATAAATCATAAATCATAGACGCGTTATATCGCGGATTTGCAAACAGGACCGCGGTCGTCGAAGTCGTGTTTCGCCGTTTGAAAATTTACGACTCTATTGAAGAGTGTTACGCGCGACACGTGTTGAAGTATTTACTTAGACGGGAAATCAAAGTGATATATTTGACGGACCGGAGGAACAATAATCGCGCGCATTACGCAACACGCTGATTGCCGGTATTTTCTTAAAAAAAAAAAAAAAAAATTCCGAATCAACACAATCGCTCGTAACTCTGCCGATGAAGTAGTAAACGTTGTTGTTAGCCGTGCGCATAAATAATCCATTAACATTGGCCAATATCCACATTCACATATTTCAGTGTTTGGAATTCAATCGAACGGATTTTATGCGTTTATGACAAAACTGAGGTATAATTTAAAGCAGTAAAAACATTCGGAGAATTCAAAAGTGAGTGAAAATAAATTTCTATTTCGCTTGAGTTTGTTGTAATTACGTTAACTGGTAATGACGTTTGTAGTTTGTCTGAACGCGAACGTTCGTATTAGAGGTCTCTTTAATTTCTCTCGGTATCGTTCCAGATACTGATCCGTTTCTCTTAAATTGTTGTGACACTGCTCGTTTTGCATCGGTTAATTTCAGCCAATTGCTAGTTCTGTTTCTCATCTTTCTAAGAACCACTGAACCGCATCATAGGAAGAATTGATTCCTCGATTCATCGATGGAAACTTCTGTCCAACAACAAGCTGCGCTCGTTTTTCGAACTGAAGTCGACGATTATCTCGAAAGGAACGTAATCGCCGAACACGCTTATTCAACTTCCTTTCTCTCTCTCTCTCACACTCTATTTTCTTTTTCTTTTTCAGCATCCTCGTTATTATATAATGCGAGTCTGACGAGTGATTCGTCTTAAACGTCGAAGGCAACGGATTACTGCAATTTATCGTATCACTTGATACGCGATGACTAATAAACAGAATGCAATGTTATGCAACGCCGTGTGTACGAGGGTCATTGGTCATTCAACCTAGTGTAGCATTGACACAATCTAATCACTGATTGGGCCACGGTAACATGTACGAACTGACATGATTACCGTCCCGCTTGCGCACCGTGTGACAGTGCAGATAATTTGCATAATTTCACGGTACAGATATCTTCATTAATTTACTATTAGGCTTCCCATTGTAAAAGGAAGAATTACTGCAGGCATTTATTTGTTGCACTTCGTCCTGAAAAATTGTGAATTCACATTCACAAAATTTAGAAAGCATGCAGCGGGTGTACCGTGTACGGGTTCAGACACTTTCCTACGAGCTCTAAACATGTTAATGCGACAGATAGACCTGTTAATTAATTGCACATACGGTCGCCTGTAATTGGCGAAAGCCGAAACTTTCTTTATGCACGCGCAGATAATGTAAAAGAAATTGTACGCGAAGAAATAGTTTGAAGAAGTTGAAAGGTGTCGAATCATATCGATGTTGAAAAAGATGAGCAACATATAAAGCACAGAGAATGATCAAACCTTCTATCGAAGGCGGTACAATTTATTTGTTAATATTTGTCTAATGGTTTCATTGAGAGCTTCCCATACTTTATATTCCAACAAAATTCATCGAATCTTTTGAGAACTCCGAAACTGTTGGAGGAGATTCTAACAAAGTTGTGGTCACCATATGCAGTTCAATGAATTATAGTTACTCCCATAGAAAAACAGGAGATTTGTTTTCCTATGAAAGCAGAATCGGCTAGCATCAGCGATGCTGCTTGCGCGAGTATAGTCCCGACGCTTACGCTTATTCTTTTAATAAAGGCGCTGTATTCTCATTAGTATAATGCTCGGTGTACTACAATTTGCGTAATGTATCTTAATAAATTCAATTGCTCTTGCTAAGCAGATGTCCCTTAATGTATAACAATGTACCGCTCTGGTCTGCGCGACAAACATCAAGATCAAGCCATCGGGACAGGCTTCCATATAAAAGTACGTGCGCGGCCTAAGCATCGCGTCTAACGACACGGATCGCATTACCGAGCGTGAATCACTTAATATTAATATAGTACAGTCACATAGTACGGCAAACATAGACAACAACTACAGCCGCGAGTGATACGATGATTGCTCCGATCTGTACGTGCGCTAAGAACCCTAGAGCAGACGCTCGTCCGCCATTTTGAACGGCCCAGAACGGTCATTCGACGAGCAAACGTGCCCTACATAATATTTAACCATCCAGAAACAACGACAAAACGGTATAAAAAAATGTACAGCTCTCGATAAGTCTTTCGCAGTTCCAACAAGCTTCTAACAAGTCTAAATTGATCATTTCTAAACAACGTTACATCGTTTCACTGTGTTTGGAGAATTCAGGATCTGAGAAATAAAATAACGTATTATGCACTAACAGTGTAATCAAATTATCGGAACTTTAGTACAGCGTTATGAAGGAAGATAAAAATGTGCAATGTAGTTAGCTTGTTTAATATTAACGGTTATTCAAGAATGAGTAGTTGTAGTTCGAAACAGTAGGAAGACTAAAAGAATTTAAGAGTATTGCTACCTTATCTTGAGCCTGATCAAATTCTTAACAAAAGAAACGAATCATAATTTCTTGCAAACGGATGCAGAATAAAGATTCTCAATCTACTAATCGTATTGTATACGCTAACAATCTGACGATATCGTATATACAAAATTACAAGAGTGACCTTGAGAATCCTCGAAGAAATCTTTGAAGCACACTCGTCCATGAATAATGTCCCTTAAATTGCATAGAAAATATGTTCGACATACGATTGCACATTCAACCTGAAAAAAATAAACGATTGAATTAATTAGCTATCCTACGCCGAAGAAAATGAAAATTTCAATGCGTCGATCAAGGTTGTTTTAGACAGTGTTCGCGTAATACGAAATGAATTTTGACGGTCATGATCCCGAGGCGCGAACGCTATTGTTAGTGGCCAGACGCCGCTTCCATATTTTGACAGAGCTCTCGCTGCCGCACACATCCGCAGTCTAATGAGAACGAATGGTATTGAAAGAGACTGGCTAGTAGTAGAAGGCTGCTGTGACGAGGCAGAAACGAGAGACAGGTTCAATCGTCGAATTAGACGCGCTCTGTCCTCGTCCGCTGACAATGAGTAGTTCCATGCGGCGACTACGTTCGCAGACACGATTACTGCAATAATATATCGTTACACCTACTTGGGTCAATGGCCCACTTCTCACGGGGGGATCGTGCAATGTATTGCTCATTTTTCATTCTGCCAGTCGTCAACGCGTACGCGACCCGATGAAACATTACGCAATTCGTGCATTGACCGGTACACGTTCAGATAAATGATCACGGCCGGTGGTTGACCGACGGAATTCAGACGTCCAGACGGCTTCTTTTCTTCTCGCGTACCGCTTCCGTGATCTTTCAAATTCAAATTTATTGTAATACTATTTCACCGTGGGACGCAACCTGTTCGGGTCCAGAGCGTCGTTTCGTGGGCCTTGTTTGGAAATTCTTGACACAAAAAAATCAGACGACCGTTTTGTTATTTGGAAAATTAGTCATCGGATAAATTTGTATAGAATTTTTCGTACAGAATTTGTACGGTATTGCATTCCTAACGACGCAGTGTTCGTCTTTCTGCACAGAGAACGCAGACTGCACCACGATTCGTTGCCGCGAGGGGCAAACGTGTCTGTCGGAAATGAAGTCGGGCCGACCACGTTGCGTGACCTGCACCCATCGCTGTCCCCGGAAGCGGGAGCGGGTCCGGAACCGGACACACCGCGATCGAGATCCATCGGCGACCATGTTGTGCGCTACCAACAATATCACCTATCCCAGTTGGTGTCACATCGTCAAGGACGCCTGTGTTACCGGCTTCGTCCTCGAGACGCGACACGCCGGCCCCTGCAACGCCTACGACACCTCTCCTTTTTACATTGGTAAGTCCTGCTCATTTTTCATCGTCGCTATTCCCTCCGTAGCGTCTCGGAACCCGAGAAAACCCTCGGCAAGTCGCTCGGGAGCAGCGGTGGCTATTCTGGCGTCGTTCCTATTGGCTGACGCGTCGCTGACGTACTTTGCGAGTGGTGGGGGGATGCGTGGCGCTAAGGAGACAGTCGGTCAGAGTGCTGCTCTATGGACGAAACACGCTATACTTTATTAATCGTTGGGAGAATCTTATATTCAACTCTTCTTGCAACGTTACACGTATTCCACTATCGGATCAGGCACATATTCGTCTTGAATCAATAAATTGAATAATAAGTGGCATGTTTGGCAAGTGGTTCTATACTTTGACACAAAATATTTCATACCAAAAATGGTGAATGGTCGGCTACCGTCGATCAATGCCTCGAAGAAAAATGGCGCTAGCAAGAATGGTAAATGGTTAGGCATTGCGGACAGAGTTGGCAGCGAAATATGATTCCGCGTAGCACGGCGCGACGGTAGGAAGCGAGAAACACGATTTTCTACCGGTACACGCTCGGCCGGAACTGTAGAATTCCACGGCTAGTCCTTCGCGAAGAGTTTTCGCGATTGACTGTGTTTAACGGGCGAGACAAGCGAGCGCGTGGGCGCGTGTATTCTCAGAGGCGACTCGAACAAGGCGAATTCCACGGTGGATTACGACGATCGCCT
The DNA here is from genome assembly GCA_913789895.3 of Seladonia tumulorum. NCBI lineage: Eukaryota > Metazoa > Arthropoda > Insecta > Hymenoptera > Halictidae > Seladonia > Seladonia tumulorum. The sequence goes on from OU565275.1 coordinate 4,951,078, forward strand.
CTCGGCCCGCAGACGGCTACGTGAACGGTCCACGCCTCCGAAAGAAAAAGATAAATGACCAGACGCGTACGCCGCTTTATCAGGGTATGGGAAACGGCGGGCCCCTTCTCGGCTGAACCGGCGCGCGATCCCGTGCTAAATGCGAAATCAAATCGGAATGGAAGCGTCGACGGATCGCGGCGCTGTTACTCTATCCGGGTCCCCGGCGAACATTCCGTTGGATCGCAATCAAAAACGATTCAATGGTCTCTTTTCGAGACTTTTTTCGTTCTTCTCGGTTCGACGCGATCGCGTCCCGTAGCGGCGAAAACAATATCTTCCCGATGGCCCGTGATCGGTTTATCGAATATTAGCTCGCCCGTGAGTTTGCGTCGCGATATCTCGTTGTGCAATAGCTCGGTTCGAGATGTTTGCGTGGTTCGAGTCGGCACCAGGAGATTGTAGGAAATTCCGTGGAGAGTACAGTAAGATGATGCTGAACTGAAAGTTTTTCAGGCTGTTGCATATTTCGCCCGGACCGCGTTTAACATTTTAATGATGTTACGGACTGTTCTGTTTCACTGCGGTCTCTGTTGCGCGAATGCAACTTTGTTAGAGGAACTTGTTTCTCTGTCGACCGATCTCGATGAAACTTTTAGCACGCGTATTGCTCGCTGCGAATGTACCATAAATATATGTTAAATTTTTCTCCATTACTTTGACCCATTTGCATCATTAGCGTATATATACACTCAATTTTCTTGATCGCTATCACCGGAGCCGTATGCATACGCTCAACTTTGTTGGTCACTATTCGTTGGCTAAAAAATAGAAATGGAGGGGATTTTTTTTTTAAAGTTTGGTGATAAAGGCCGCCTTCTTTTCACATTTCCTTGTGATGCAAATCTATTAAAACGACTGGTGAACTTTCAAGAATGTACGGAGACTTTTTTAAGTAACTATTATAATAATATATAATAACGTGTAAAGTATAGGTCTATTTAATATCGTAAATTTAAAATTTGAGATTCATACTTGTTATAATAGATTAAATAAATAAATGAAAGATTAAAAGAATTTAAGAATGTTGGTGTACTATCCTCAACTTGTTAAGATCATTAGAAAAAGAAACCAACTGTTAAACGTGTCTTGGAATTGATACAGACAATAATGATTATATTTTTACACTGTCTATAAATTCACTATATGATTTTATAATAATCTGCAATGTATATAGCAGTAAAAAAATATTTGAGGGCACCGTTAATTGAAATGTGCCTTTACTGCTAAAGGGCAGCCACTTAAAGGAATGAAATTGGTGTTAAACGTGGGGGGGTTGAAAAATTGGATTTTGGTCAGGAAATGCTGCTTTCTAGACCACTCTGCATTGTCGCGTTTCGACGGCCATTCGGAACGACGGTACTTAACTTTGCTGAACCCCTGCGCGCTTTAAGCTGGAAAGACTTTGTTGAAATCTTTCACGCTTTTCATGCTGAAAAGTCTTTGCCCGGGATCGCTTTGAGCTGGATTCGTGCTACTCGCCACGAGACAATAGTCTCCGCCGGAAAATTCTTCAATAAAATTGCCACGCGACGTGTGTCCTCTCTCGATAAACCCCTTGCAGTGTTTCATAAAAACTATTTAGCAGCGACTTGTAATCCTAGTTCGTTCCATAAAATATTCAAACTTACATCGACTCTAGGAAATAGGAAGTACCTCCGAAGGACTCTTAAACAATTATTCATTTTATATTCCAAGTAAATGCACAGATTTCATCAGAGTGATATTTTGGTCACGTTCGAGACTCGAAAGTATACTTTATAAAATGAAGATCCAGAAATTGCAATGGAAACTTTAAATATTTGGAACGCGGACAGGGAGGACCAAGTAATAAACATAATTTATATTTTCAGTTTCGAGTAGTATGTGCTAAATCCGTTCGAAGATTTTCATTCTTCCGTTTCCGTAGAATATTACAAGTTTTCAGAAACAAGCGTGCAAAGGCTCCGAAACATTTACGACCGAGCTACCGACTAATTAAATTCATTATGTGACTATTTAATACTCCCCAAACGGGCCGGATTCGATTAAAATGCCAGGATGCACTTTTATCTATCCCCGTGTGTTCTTCTAGACGTAGAAACCTGTTGCATGTGGCGCAGAGAACACGTAGCTTTTACGCATCGGTTTATAGCATCCTAAATTAATTTCACCGCCGAATACACGACTTCGCGTCGACTATAGACTGTTATCACTGAAATACGAACGTAATTTATAAAAAATAGCAAATTCTCCTACTCGTTACGCGCGTTATCTCTCTCCAGCCCCCGCATCACAACTGTTATTAAAAACAAAAATCGTCGTTCGACAGATTTCCCATTACGTTCGAATGAATTATTTTATTGTTAACGATCGAATCGTTTAGGCCGGCTGCGTTCAGAGCGTCGCTATCTGGTCCACATATATTACGAGATTTATGCAAGCGTGCATTATTATTCTGCATAGATTAACATTTTCAATGGCCGTCTTCACGGCCGACAATACCAGGAACGCGTTCCTTTTTCTGAATCATAATGGAGCGCAGCTGGACGCGAGATCCTCTTGTGCCACGGCAAACGTGACTATATCGTAATTACATCAGAAAACGAGACAATGACGGCTCACTGTTACGCAAATTATAAGAGAGAGAGAGATCGTAATACATTTCTGAACAGTAGCTTTTCAACAGCTCGCATTGTCTTTACGCAGTAAACCATAAACGCGGCATAACGGTGCCGCGTTTTGCGTTTCACTGAACCGGTCACGGGAAAATCGAACACTGTGACACACATTTTCTAACGTTATTTTTATCAAACCGGCTGAACTCAAACGCCACGGCCGGCGACACGTACGTTTCAAATGAGAAACACTTTCTTTATTTTTCAATATTTTTCGAATACCTTTGTTTGGCTTCCGCGCTTTAATTAAATCAGAAAATTCTTATTGTAAAATCTCTACTGAATTTCTCCTGAAAAGTAAAACGCTTGTGATGATCACTAGATGCATTTATGACAATAGTGGGCTAAACTTTCCTTCAGGAGACCAGAGATTTTGAAGTTCTTCAAATACAATTCTGTAGATTGTGGTGAGAACATTCCGAAAATGCAAGTTTCAATCCCAGGGGATCGGTAGTTCAAAAGTTATGGGTCTGTAAAGACGTACGATTTCCAAATCTTGTTTTGACATGGAAGTTTTGGCTTGAATGAATGGTTCCAGACGCGGCAACGCACTAATCACGCGCGTTATTAAGTTAAGGCCGATTAATCATTTGTTGGTACCATTTGTTGCAGAGGAGGACAACACATCGAGCAACTATGGCGTCGATCTGGCGGACGAGGACGCGAGATTCGAGGACGCAGAATCGTCCTTATCGTACAACGGGCAGACGCATCGTTCCCTGGCGTTGTCGTAGCGCGCGATCGATCGAGATCGCTCGATCCTCTTCGCCGCCAGATAAGTCGTAGATCTCTCTTCCATTTTCTCTCTCTCTCTCCCTCTTTTTCTCTCTCTCTCTCTCCCTCTCTCTCTCTCTCTCTTTCTCAACCGGCCGTTTAGGAGGGTCGCTCGCAACAGTTCGATCAGCAGATTATCGATACACGCGAGCTGCCTCCAGGATCTAAAGAGGACCGAGGACGATGCAACCGGCCGCTTCCCGCAGGATGCAATTCGCAGGATGCAATTCGCGGACACGGCCCTGCTCATTCTCGAGTAATGCTGCGAGGATGCATCGTCCAGCGACGGATAAGATAGGTTAAGGGCGGATCAGTATTCTTTTCTCTGTTTTCGGAGAACCCGATAGCCACCGCATTCTGACGGATTAACACTTTCGCGGCTCGGAATCTCTGCATTCAATTTTTGCACAGGTTTGTATTTATTAGCAATTGCTGACAAGTTAATTATTCGTTCAATTACGAAAATTGAAAAATGAAAATTCTTTACCAATCGGTGAATAGCTCACCGGTTATAAAAATATTTGCTCCACGCGGTAATTTATATCAGACACGAATATCGATTTGTGTAATTGAACATACATGTACATTGTATTCGTAGTGTGCACGATCTACGAACGAGAAACGAATCGTTGTGTAAAAATTGGATACTTTTAATACTTTCGTAGATTCGTTGCGATTTCGATTTTCGAGAAACGGTTAAAGTATAGTGCATCAAATTGAACTCGATCACACAATTGTTGTGCTTCGAACGATAACCTCTTAATAGGCTCGTATTAGTAATTTTAATTTGCCCCGAGGAAGGGGTGATCGTAATTGTTAGTATTAATTCGTTAGTATCGATTTCAGGCGAAATTGTGCAATAGTTTCACTTCGTTTAACTTTAGATTGTTTTAATTAATTTATTGTTCCCGAATAAATGTAATGAACGAAGTCTGACTGAAAAATCGTGCAAATTATGTTAGCATAATATTAGCTTTCTTGGTTATTCTTAAATGTACATACTGTATAAAATGATGAGTTTAGTTAGTTACTTCTATCGTTATAGTTTTACGGAGGCAATGAGGTAACAGGACAGTTATTTATAATGAAAGTATCAAACATGTAAGAACGTTTGTCGCATTATTTTATCTTGAGAAACTTCTGCTATCAGAAATTATTCATTTCCAAATATACACGTTTATCAGAACCCGAGATTTCGTAAACTAAAAGATCAATGGAAAAATGATTAAATCTAGTTAGATCATTTTAGCGATAATGTATCTAGGATCTATTAGATGACACAATGTATGTTCAAAAAATGTTCGTTCGTCGTTTTTCACTTTCTGCTATTAACAAGCTGCTTTGCGTAGTGAAATGCGGACTGCTTTAAATAATACAAACCTGCACAAAACGAAACGTAATCGCGCGTCGGCAGCATGCTATTATAATATCGAACGACGATATAAAATGGTTGCGTTACTAGAGCAGAACGTTAACAGTTCGCACGTTGCCAATTGAAGATCGAGATCGCGAACGTGTTAATGCCGTCGACAGCGATTCACGATCTCCGAAGGACTTTGAAATTAGTTGGATTTGTGGCGTAGCAATTGTACTTGTTATCACTCGACGAGCGTAGATCAGACACCTTGAATCTTAGAGTCCAAAGAAATAGAAAGGACGCGCAGCTAAGTTGAACAGCGTACAATGTAAACGAACCTTACGCGACACTCGCAGAAGCAATTCACGACTGGACACACACGAATCGAGCAAAAATCGTCTCGCTTTTACTATGTCAACGAGCGTCGGACACGACTGTTTTATCGTTCGATGATCGACCCGGGCATATCGCATAACCGAAGACTATGATCACTGGAAAGATCCAAACAACCTTGTGCACCCCTCGTTTTGCAATTTTCGAGGGGAAACCATCAAGCAAGTCAAGTGAAATCAATTTTATAAGAAATTGCAAGGTAGTTCAATCTGTCAGAGACTTCCTTAGAAACCTAACCGATACATCAAATTTTTCGCAAATTCGATGTACAGGTTGTACGGAACCTTGTGCTTTTATGGCAGTGTTGATCCTTGTTCTCCGACACGATACGCCATTACCATATCGTTGGAAAACATGATCCTCTCGTTTCGGCAAAGCATCGAGCATCGGTTGCAAAGTACGTTTCAAAGAAATCGCAAGAATCGCGTTGAACCATCGTAAAACAGTATTTGTCATTCGTATTCGCGCGACAGAGGCGCAGATCCGCGACAAATTTTAAAAATTCGGAAGTTTTGTTCGATTTTGATCAACTCCGAAAAAATGGCAGACTGTGCAGCTAAATATCCCGGCGATAAGTTGCAGATTTACAGTACGTCTTTTCTCAACAATGTCGGGGATGCAGAACGCTATTCGCGAATTGCTATTCGATATACGATACCGTCGATTACTATTTCGCGTTATTTCTGCGTAAATTTTATTCGATTTCATTTCAATGTAAATTTCTACGCTCAAGTGTCCGCCATAAAATTTGCATAGCTGTTCTTTACGGATGCCGTTTGTATAATATACAGGGTGTCTCGCTTGCAATGAAAATCCCGATTGCACGATCGAATAACTGTTCGAAACTCATCCGCGAGTGTTACGCATCGTTTCTTAATCGTCGAGCGCGATCGAAAATAATTTACGTGGCTCATTGCAAATCAGACGTCCGTAAATCGTGTCTTATACGAGGAAAAACATGAATTTTACAAGCGCATAATTACGAGACCGATACGGGACAGTTGATTTTTGTCGAATACGCTCGACAACATAAATCTGACAGTTTGTTGCAAACCACCGACGGCAGTGACGCGCGGTGTCGAACGTGTTACGAAATACTAGATTTCAACAAAGCGCAGCTGCGCTCAGATGAATCCTGCCGTTCGGCGCGTAGATCGGTCTGCTGGTATCGGCAAGAATCATACGTGCAACGCGATCGTGCTCCGGTGTCTTTCACCGGCATTGAACTCGCATGATTTTTCTCGGCTACGCGGAGGGAATATTTTCCGCTTCGGAACGACTGATAACGAGCACCCGTAAAGTTATGCATTCTTAAACGCGCGTAGAATATTGGACAGTGTATATCATCGATAGATCGGTCCGCAACCAAGTTTCGATCGCGCCAGTGCCTCCAGTCTGGCGCCGGTAGAATTCACCAGTGATATTCGTACTTAATTCATTTTAGCTTTACGGGCTGCGTAACTGGCCCCGCTTGTTCGCAGGCATTTCATCGACCATAGTCACGTATCTGTCATTTTTATTCACCGCCGACGAACGTTCCTGCGCGCCGTCGAACGTTCCGCAAGTGTCATTTTGCAGACCCGACTCTCGCCGCCATTTGCGGTCCCGGCCTCGTTGAAAAGCGACGATAAAATCGATCGAGCGATTCGTCCGGAAAACGATCTACCGGCCAGCAGAGTTTGCTATCGCGATATTAATTGAGTCATCGTCGCCCTGACGAACCTAAAAATAGTTTTAAGTATTGCCATTTTGATCGAACGTGTTGCACATTCTTCCGTAAAAGTTATCCAAGAATTAACGAAAATTTATCTTATATTCATTGCTTAAATAATCGTTTACCAACCGATTAGTTGAACAATATTTTCAATCGCTATATTCTATTTTTGATCACGAGTTGTGAAAGACATTGTAAGTTCTTTAAGACATTTTAATATATCGAAACAGTTATACGTTCAGAAATGCATTCTGCTTTGAATCGTAGATGCATATTTTCAGACAAACAAATCGGAGCAGCGTCTACCTTGAACGTTAATCGAAACCGATCTCTATTATTCAATCGATTAGTCGCACGTCTCTCAATTTTCCAGAGATACTTTTTATTTGGTCGCGTCACAGATCAGCGGGAAAACTGATAAACATTTATCGATCAACCGCGCGGCATGTTTATTCGCGAAGCAGCCGTTCCCACGGTGCAAGAAAAAATAGCAAAAAAATCGGCCGGCCGGTGATTTACATTCTCCGGAGGAAACTCCGGTCTAGATTTTTGCGTTTTGCCGGCGTTATGCTCGATCCGGCGATGAAATGTGCCCGTGGAATTCTAAGCTCCCGCTTTCTCCGTCTGCCGTCGGCCATTTTTATCCGTTTCTTTACCCGGCGAACTCTCTGTGTCCCATGAGACTGCGATTTTGCGGAATGCAAACGTCTTACCGGCTACCATCCTCGCGAAACAATTAACGTTCCTGACAGGCACAAAAGTGTTCCGAGAAACGGGCGGACGCGTCACGACACCCCTCCCGACCTTGCAAAAATCGCGGAATCGGAATTACTTTGCAACCGAGTGTAATGCGTTTACGGACACCGGGGAGGGGGGGCGGGGTGTAGGGAAAGACGAAACGGTTTTTCGTCGCGGTTTCGAACGGAACGCGCGTTCCTTTCGGGCACCCGTAATCCGTTCTAATTGCGCGTTATCGGCGTTATTCCCCCTCGCGGATAATTAAATCGAAGCGAGACCGGCCGTTACGAATGCGATTCAACCATAATACGAAACGAATCGGCCGATTCCGATATTGTTTAACGTTTCTCGAACCCTTTGACCGCGGCGCTCTCTATCTTCACCCTTAAGTGTCCCGTACTGTCCCCCCCACTCGAATTTATGCTAATAAGTATTTAATGTCTACTCAGTTTCGAATCAATCAAATGAATAGCCGCTGCATTGGGAACAGTAGCAAAATTAAGAAGTACCTCGAAAAATATGTTTCAAAGAATTGATAAATAATCGTACAGTTACTGGAATGAGCGTTTTTCTTGAAACGTACTTTTCTCAGGCGATCTCAAAGCTTGGCCGATCGCTCTGCAATTTTCACGAGCCATTGCACAAACGTTGCCATCCAGAAAAAGATATTAAACTGAACTAATGATTAATTAACGGTGGCTCGGAGCGCGCCAATAACTCTGAAACACCCGGTAGACTCAAGAAACGAAACGGAGTTCAGTTCTTCGGTGTAATTTTGGTCGAATGACGCGTGCAATGACACACGATCGCAGGCCACCGTAAATTCCCATTGATTTCGACGTTTATGCACGCGACGCCGGTACCGGTGTTCGATGATAATACTGTGTCTAGCGTTGTGTTCATCTGTTCTCCGATTACGTAAAACTATGGTCGCTTTCGGAGTCTTTCGGTCTTATCTCGACAGAAAAATCGGACTATCATCGTTAGAAACGAGGCGCGTCCGTCGGTCTGGAGAAGGAGGACGAAAAGAAACCGCGACGACAGCAAAGGTGCACTAAAAAGTAAAACGAAAGCAAAGGGAAGAGAAGCATAACGAGAATTCGAGACAGCGTCTACGAGCCAGAGACGCGGACAGCTCTAAATTGACTTAGATGGAAATGTAATTGTATGCGATAATATAGTTCCTGTATTATACATAAATTTAATATAAATTATTACATAGTAGCTTTAGATTATATTAGATAGTAGCACGTTACTACGAGCCAAAAATTACACGTGTCGCGCGCATCAATGTCTGTCGTAATTAATCGTCGATGTCGATTCGAGGGCTCTAGAGGATTCGCTCGAAAAAAATTAGGATTCGATTATCGATCGAGAAACGAAGTGCGTACAGTAGTGTCGAACAAGGACAATAAAGAAATCTTAGCGGATAATTTACGCGCGTCCTCTTTTTCTCCTTTGTTTTTCTTTTTTTTCCCCCGAAGGAAAACGGAGAAAGGAGAAACGGAGGAACCCGGAAGTCGATAGAAATTATGCGAAAAGATGCATAGATTACCTTTCCGTGAACTCTGAGCTCCGTTCGACGCACCTTGAACCGAAGAGAATTCGTTTTGGATCATTATTATCGCGCGTTGAGGTTTAAAAGCGAAAAGCTATGTCTTCCATGATGTTTTCGATTCTCCTTCTTTGAATCTTCCAGGCGACTAAATTTTGTGGGAAATCGCAAATTGTGCGCGGAGCGGGAAATTGATTCAGGATCAACGAGACACGATGATTTCAGGACTGATCGATGTGTACCGTTCGTATTAGTGCCAATTACAATCACGATATGTCGCGTAATTTTTAGATATTCGTACCTTTGTTACACACGGTGTACCAATATCTCGATTATCTTCGTTTTGCGGAGAAAAGTTTGTTATGTATCGTGCACAACCTGAACAGAATTCTGTCAGCGATTATTATAGTTGTATTGTCGGTCTGTGCTATGTACTCAATCACGAGGTACGAGAGGAGTAATCGACACCAGAAAAACGTCTATGAGAAATACGTATACTACCCGTTCGTAGTTTCGGTACTGCGCTAAAAGTGTTAAAATTTCGAGGGTTTGTATACTTGAAATCTGAGTGGAGATGCGCTCGAAATTTCCACATTAGGAAATCTTAGGGATGCTTTCGAGATTTCCATATTAGGAAATCTTTAGAATTTGGTCTCTGTACTGAATCATGTGCAGTAAGTACAGTTATCCTCCTACTATCCCTGGCAAACATTATTCGATCAAGCAAATCAACAAACAAAAATGAACTATTGTCGTCTTCATTGTTAAAAATATTAAAAGCTGTTCTATTGCTTCGCTAGGCTGCTTCTTGATCATTTTCTCATTGACTCGTATTGACTCATATATTTATCATTTTCTTAATATTATTACTGTACCATTTTTCGTATTTATTACGCGTTCAAATAATTTCTGCCAGGGATAGCAGAAGCAATAGGGTCGGTGCAGAGTCTTCTCAGGAAAGAGATTAGAAAAATCCTAATCGAAACGAACGAGAAGAAATATTCTCCGTACGTAAGAAAATATTCGAAGCAAATAACAATTGTAGATAAAACGTTTTTCTTCGAACTAACGCGGTTCTGAGGAGAACCCGATTTTTATTTATTTGTCTAGACGTCACCGTCTCTCTCGTTGTACTATTAATTATACCTGTACATATTCATTGAAGTGCGTCTCAGAATTGTTATGTAAAGCATACATTTCAATTGTTACGTTCTTTACATGCTTCATCCATGACCATTGCAACTTCATACTTCCATCGTAATCTTTAATCCATCACAACAGAAGAGAAACGCGAACGTTATTTATTCTCGGTAAATATTAAGAGACTTCATTTTAAGATAGGTGCACTGTAATAAATTCTACATAGTTACTTCGTTAGTCCTGCTTAACTTATTTAATAAGCCACCCCGAGGAGATTTACGAGATCGCTAGTATTCGTCAAGACTGCACAACCAGCTAATTGATCATTGTAACCATTCAGAAATTCTTTCATTAAATCGGCCGAATTATTGATAAAATGTAATTTCGATACAGTATAGTCTGTAGAGCGTACCAGTCACTTCGTTAAAAACACACAAGTTGTAACAGCAGCGTTAAAAACAAAACGATCAAATGGTCAAAAATTTTGGTGTTCACGTTTGTTGATCTTCACAATCAATGCAAAAATGTTTGAACGTGATGCTTTACAATAAGCTCTTTATGCGTTCGAAACCTTTGCACAAATCAGAAGATAGAAACTCTTTAGAGTGGAAGAAAATGATAAAAATATACATTTTCGAAGGATTATGTCACAAGTATAGTGTTTACTCAATATATGTCGAAAACACGGGTCTAGCCAAGGACACATATCGGCCAGGAATTCATGGCTCTACGACTTTTATCGCGTAGGCATTTGGGACATATATAGAGTAAACATTGCATTACCAGCAGTGTTTCTCAAATCAGCATTTCGCGGAGCACATTTTACCTGACTCATGCTTGTACAATTCACCCGAGAGGACCGATGAAATGAAACCGGGTGGGGACAACGAACAAATGAACAACAGAAGTCTCGTTTCAACAATTAAAGTCCTCGTAAGAAAAATGTGGATCGAGAAATGTAGAACGAACCGAGATGAATCTTCTATCTTTTGAAAAAAGATAGATTTCGTGCGTGTTGCAGCTATAATAGCGACAGTTCCGCGTTAATTAATCGCGAATGTTTGTCGCGCGAAAATTGTCATCCGACGGATCATTCTGCGGAACGATCCTCATCTATGGATCTTTCTATACGTTTCTCACGCGATCGAATTAGCACCGTGATGAGACCAGTATAAATGTAACCAGAACACCATTAATTGTAAAGATTAATAACAGTCGAGGAATGTCGTTTCTGTGAGGGACAATTAAAATGGCGATTCGAGCGCGAAAACAGGATACCCCATAATCATTAATTAATTTCTAAGTTACGAGAATGCTTTACCTAGGTGGTAACGAAATGAATTAACTTATAAATAAAATGAATAAATTTATATGTATACATATTATATGTATTCGCAAGGCGTCCGTCTTGTTATATGTATATATACATATGTGTCTGTATGTGTGTATGTGGATGTATATACATACATATACATATATATCAGTTAGCAACCTACATTCAAGACTGTGGAAACATCATAGGTGTATAAATGTTTAAATAAATTATTATAACGTGGCAATTATGGTCGTTCATTTCCCTGACTCTTACTTCCTCCTTCAATAATTCGAATGTACTTATTCTATGGTGATGATATAATTATGATAACGATAATAATAAATATTATTGGGTTTAGTTAGGAAATTACCTCTGATATTGAATCATGACCATATCGAACGTCATGTGCCACCTCCAGACACGAATGTAAGCGTTTCACCATCGTTCAGTGATAGCGATAAAATGTTTGTTATAATTTATAATGCTACCATAGAAACATTATCAATCGATTGCAAAAATGGTTCGCTGATGAAAACAAGTCGAAACGCGCCAAAAATCGGATAAGTCAGACGGTGCAAGTATTGAAACTTTTCCTTCGAAGTTTACCAACGAACTTTATTTGTGGCTTTCGATGATAGATTCATTCGAAACTACCTCGAGTAAACTACACTATTGCTATTAATTCCGAAGTCTGGTTTAATCCTATGACTCGTCTGGGTTTGTACAGAGAAGACTCACCGCGCGACAGTGGCACCTCTTACGGCTAAATCCGGATGCTTGTTACCAATTGGTTTTCGATTCTACCGCTAGGTAACGTTGACCTTACATTACTGAACGTTACCATGTGCAATATCACCACCGACGAGGTATAGGATAGACCAATCACCCAATGTTTTTTTCTGTCTCACGCTCGGGGGGCTCTAGAGCCCCCTTACCATTCCGTGTCACATCCTACCGTAACGGCCAGAAGCAGTATTGTGGAACCAATATTCTAGAACGGCGCTGTTGCTGATAGAAATTTAAATCTCATGTCGGAGATTCTATAAATGATGAATGAAACAAAGGAATGTTGTGTTCTTTTAATTTCGTTATGCCTGTAACGCGACTGCATCGAAGGAAACATTTCTACGTGAGAAAGGTTATATTCAAGTAAATCATGTGCATACATATACTTCTATAATGTACATGTATGTATAGCGAGCATCAAGAAGCATAAATTCACACTCATTCGGAGGAATTCATATTAAAAACATTATTATGAATTTTTGCTAATATTTAAATATATCATTAATGTTACTTTTTTGGTAAATAATCAGCCTAATTATGTGTATTTATTTACACTTTATTCCTACACATTTCCTTAACTTCCTTTTCATTCTATTTATGGCGTGTTTGGACTCATTTTTACCAGAAAAATATTTACAATTTATTGTTCGTATTTTCATACCATAACAATAAATTATTGCAAAAATTAGATTTTCATTAGTAAGCAATGCTTATGAGCTTACATTGTTGTGTCCGGTAGCTGTTTGCCTGGCTCACAAAAAGCCATTGAAATTCCCAAGACCTCGATCGGAAGAGAGTACGAAAGGCAACATTGTAACGCATTGCCTATTAATAATGAACAACCAGAACCCAACTGTGTTATTATAAAAAATATCGTAATGAAAATCTTATCAGCCGATTGGAGATGTTTTTCTGATAAAAACGAATCTAAATTCGCTATAAATCGGAGAATAACGAAGAATAAATTAATATTGAAAACAGAGTATGTGTAAACTCCGGTGGTAAGCAAACAAAGCTGAGCGTTGAAAAGAAGAGGATTAAATCAACCATAAGCTCTTGAATATAATCCGGATAGTTGGTTTAGTTTCAACCAATTTTTTGTTGAAAGTACATTTGAAAAGTTAAGGGTTGAGAATACTTTTCGATTCTTTTCACAAACATAAAACCATTTTGAAAAAGTAAGCACAGGATCGGTTAGAAAATATTGCGCAATAGCGTAATAAATTTACGGAAATCAAAGCCTGGGTCAAAAATGATCTATAAGGTGCAGGAGGTTTAAGCTTTCACTTTTCGAGAATATTTTATAGCAGGATTACGTCCTGTAAAACATAAATCCTACTTTGTGGACGTAGTTTGAATACTTTTCCAAAGACGTCGAGCTTGAAACGCGTGGTTTTCTTGTATATTCCAGAACATGCTTTTTACAATTAACACTTTGACTGCCAAGCTAGAGACCCCAATAATTCCATCAAATTAATGTAAGTTATTTAATGAAATAAAAATTGAAAAAAATTATATGTATGATATTGAGTAGTGATACAATTAATATATTAACGTAAAAATTCATTTCAAAATTTGGACAAATAATTCCGTCACCCACATATGGGTGACGTGGCAATCAACGTGTTAATATAAAAATTCTTGCACAGCAATAATAACGTAGAAGGAGGAGAAAGATGATCACTCAGCCATTCGTTTCTAAGAAGACTGAATGTGCTAAAAACTTGAAACTTGTGCTAAGACTTTGTGCTAAAAACTTAAGACTTGTGCTAGGACTTTGTGCTAGAAAATCGAACTTTTTTTTAACGAAGCAAAACGAAATAAACGGGGTTAAGAGGAGGAAAATGAATCCTCATCCTGATCATCCTCATCCTCATCCTCATCCTGATCATCCTCATCCTCATCCTGATCATCCTCATCCTCATCCTGATCATCCTCATCCTCATCCTCATCCTCATCCTCATCCTCATCCTCATCCTCTTCTTCTTCTTCTTTCTACTTCTACGAGTCTCTGTCTCCTTGCCTCGCGAGGCACTTTTGCCTGAGGCAACACGAGGAACGATTCGCAAGAAATTTTAAAATCAAGACAAATTAGAATGCTTCTCCGACATAACAAAGTATTAAGATAATTGCTTAACTAATTGTTTTTTACAAGAATTTCGAAGCAGTTTAAGTTTTCCCCTGCAGATAGTTTATATTCTTGATTTACTTGTCTTGTCTTACTTTATTTATTACAAATAGAATAATTTCAAATCATGCATTATAACAAGCAATTTCCAATTTTTTAAGTAAATATATAACTAAGTATTTTTTATTACATATTGTTGTAGCGGATGTTAAGTCGAATCTTTTATTTAGTGTTAACAAATATAGTAATAGTTGGTGGTCAAATTTCAAATATCTACTAATTTGAGGATGTGATACGAAAATGGTAATGGGGTTACGTGACCCCACAAAAGTTGGCCTCGAAATTAGGTCTATCCTATCCCGTCTGTGATGATAGGTATATGGTTTAAGCTTCTTGTGGATCTAGTTCCAACATTTATTGTTTGTCAGCGTAGAGGGCGCAAGTAAACGAGTTGTTTTTGTATGAGACAGAAAATCCCATATGGTGATTGGTCTATTCCTATTCCTCGTCTGTGATATCACGGTTACCGACGCGCAATCCACATTACCACCGACGAGGTATATTATTTACCGACGAGATATATTTAGTAGTTCCTGATTTTAAATCAGTGGCAGCACCTATTAATTCGACAGCATAGACATCTATCAGGTGTCAGTGCAACATTGTCAAGTATATTACCAGAGAGGAAATATATTACGTGTATTTTCAGGTTATGTACATTAGTGCAATTTGTAAACAAAATCGAAGATATTTACGATAAAACGAAATTGTATGCTGAACAATGAACAAACATTCCAAACAGTATTCTTAACATTCTATTGTATGTTAATAGATATTAATGTTGTGAATTTCTGTAGAATATCAGAGAAAATATTTGATAAGTATTCATGTGACATGTAAAGAAGTGGAAATGTACTTCAAAATTTTTATTACTCTGTGCCTTTTTAATTTACATTATGGCTGTGAGGTTTGTATATTCGAATTATTAGTATCTTTGATATATACCTTATTATTTACGTGATTTGTCAAATCCTAACCTTTGCAGGCACTAGAAGAATTCGTAAAAACCGGTCATTCCAATAATTGGGCAGTATTAGTCGACACCTCACGTTTCTGGTTTAATTACCGACACGTTGCAAATGTGTTATCTATTTATCGCAGTGTTAAGCGTCTGGGAATACCAGATTCACAAATTATCCTAATGATAGCAGACGACATGGCTTGCAATCCAAGAAATCCCAGACCAGCCACCGTCTTCAATAACATCAAGCAACATATCAATGTCTATGGAGACGACGTTGAAGTAGATTACAGAGGTTATGAAGTCACTGTAGAAAATTTTGTTAGACTGTTAACTGGAAGACTGGCTCCAGAAACACCTAGGTCAAAGAAGCTGCTAACGGATGAGGGTTCCAACATTTTAATTTATCTGACTGGTCACGGAGGAAATGGATTTTTAAAATTCCAAGACTCCGAAGAGATTACTAGTCAAGATCTTGGTGATGCTTTGGAACAAATGTGGCAGAAGAGAAGATATCACGAGATCTTGTTTATTGTTGATACTTGCCAAGCAAGTTCAATGTATGAGAAGTTCTATTCTCCTAATATCCTAGCTGTTGCTTCCAGTTTGGTGGGAGAAGATTCGCTCTCTGTAAGTGATGGAGTTTTATCAATAATTCCTTAAATATATTTGTGAAACAGTCAAAATATTCATTATTGTTTCTTTGTTAATAGCATCACCTGGACCCTGCCATTGGGGTTTACATTATAGATCGATACACATATTATGCATTAGATTTCTTAGAAAATGTTCATCCATCAAGTACCAAGACTTTAGCAGAATTTGTGAGTTCTATGTAAAGATACTCTGTTTTTAAAAAATGTTGTTATTGTATTCATTTTATCTTCTTTTGTTCTAGCTGAAAGTCTGCCCCAAGCATTATTGCTTATCAACAGTAGGTGTAAGGAAAGATTTATTTAGAAGAGATCCTGAGAAAGTACCAGTCACAGATTTCTTTGGTTCATTGAGGCCCGTAGAATTAACTACAACAGTTATGAACGTTTTTCCTGTTAAAAAGAACACCACTGTTGTTAGACCAGAAAAGAAGTATTCTTATGCTCCACGGTTCCCAATTGTGTCACCAGACTGCGGATTTTATTCAGTTATGACAAAAATGAGTTGCAACGTGAAATAGTAGACAGAGTAAAAGTGTTGGAGTGTATCGATATATTACTTCCAACCTACTAAAATTATTCCAAAAGAAAAAGTATTCTTAATTGATTCCTGTTTTTTGTAACTGATGCAGAAAAGTTTTATTTCACACGAAGATCCGCAGTTTATACAATGTCACAATTTACATAGTGTTTAGAGAAATAAATACCAAAGCCATACAACAGCCATGCTATCTTGGTTTTAAGGATGCTTCAATAAATTTATACGATACGAAAAACATTTCTTGTTAATAAAAACGAACTCTTTCCCAATACGTTAAGCGATCTCCGAGAATTGAAATTACATTATGTTACGAAATTTTATATGTTTATGTTAATCTCTTGTAATTAGTATTTTATTTACAAAAACTGAAAGCGTCAATATATGACTCAAGATTATGAAATGCTAAGATCAGAGACGTTTCTAGACAGTGACAATAGATAACAGATTTTTGTAATATTATTGACGCAATAACCCCGATATTTTTTAAAAACATTTTTGCATGCACAGTTCTGTGTCTGAAAATGATCACTGTATTTTGAATCTTTCCATGAGTCATTTCCATCTTTAATTATTTTCTAGTTATATGACTTCGAAGAGTTGTTTTTATTATAGCTAGGAACTTCATTCTAATCTAGCCATGCGAGAATGGTCATGGTCACGGACGTAATTTCTAAAGTTATCTATGGTCGTTAAGAAACTATCTAAAATCTCTGAGGAAAAAATCTAATTCGCCGTATCGTCAGCGATGTAAATATTAAACATTTCTCCGTATCAACGGCGCAAGTTCTTACGCATCAGTTTGTGAATGCGATAGAGACGAAAATCTGTGTAATTACTTCATGGAATAGAAGTAGACGACGATAAAGAAGATGACGCGTATATATATAAGTATGATATCAGTCACAGTCGACGACAGTTTCTGAAACGCAACTGATACCTCGGTATGAAAATTATAATCAATCTATCAGTCTCCAGTCAAGTGTACAATTTGCTGAAATCTGTTTTGTGATTTATCTGTCTCTGATATACTATACAAAGTAAGTAGTATTAATAAGTAGTATTAGTAGTATTATCACGTCAGTTTTGCACTTATTATTTTGGGAAATTTTATCTGCGGGAAAATACATTTTTCTCTTATTAATATATTAAAAATACATGAGCTCTATAAAAATTCTGATGAACTACGTTGAAAGTAGTTGAATCAACTATATTTTATTATAATCAATTTTTTGCATTTTTAAACAAACGGAAAGGTGCTTGTTTGCTTCGATAAGGTTCAAAGAAACGTCTGAATGTAGTGACTTGATTATAAAATGTAGTAATTTCATTTTAAATATCATTAAGCAATGGGCCAATATTATTTTACGTTCTTTTCACAATTTTGTATTATTCCAGATGCGTAGTTTCATCTCTCTGACCATTATCCTCTCGCTGAGCGTTTTAACGCTAGCATTTTCACCAGAGAGGATAAACGACAACTATGTGGACGTCCACGACGTGAACAGACTGTCACCTTTGGCACAGCTGCCACCTGAAGATCCAGCGATTCATTCATTGCCAACGGTACCAGCAGTGCCTCTAATACCAACCTGTACGGAAGAGGGATACTTCCGTGATCCTTTCAATTGCAAAAAATTTTATTACTGCCTTGATGCCGACGCGGTACCAGCAGGATTCTACTGTCAGCCTGGCTTGATATTCAACACGGCTACCAATACTTGTGTCAGCTCCGAAAGCGTAGAATGTTAACAAACGTTGCATTAGAAAATCCTAAAATATATTTCAAAGCGTGTGAATGTATTTATTAACATGTCTGAGTGTAAATAATTCGCGTTTGATTACAGTAAACTTCCGGTCTAACGCGATCGAAAAACTGTTTCACGAAACTGCATGTACGAATTTTATATCTCAGTAATTGTACAGAAAATGTACGAAACATTGTTTAAATGGATTTACCACCACGGAGGTTACAGGCACAGAATCTTTGTAAACATTTTTTCCATCGCGTTATACGGGAGTTTAGCGTTGATAAGCAACATTTATTTTACGGTCCTAAGCGCAACAGTATTCCCTTGCCCCGTGGGTGTAAAATAATTCGGTGTATTGTAATCAGCTAAATTGTAAGTACTTCTAAAATCAGAGTGAATGTTCGCCAGTACTTCTGAAATGTAGTAGCTATTTACGTGACTGTAACAATTGTTTTCGAATAAACGAAGGGAACCTTGCAGAGACTTGATTGCTTTTACAAAACCAACGAGCGTTAAAAGTGGTCGATATGCTGCCTCAAAAACAAGATTAAATGTATTTGTAAACCGGGATAATAGAATTTACGTAATTTAATAAATGTGGAATAAAAAACCTGAAATTGATCCGGTAGGTTTAGCGTAAATCGTCGTGGGGTACAAATGAAATCAGTGATCTACAATGAATCATGATTTTATTTGTTATATAATAATATCTACAATAAAAATACCACATCGTTTGAAAAACAATTTTCGTTACAATTATACAGTAATTTTATATAATAATATAATATTTAGGTTTTCGTTCCAAATAAGATGTAGCGATGAACATACACCTCGCAGTGGGGAGTGAGAAAATACATTTTTTTTTTGTTGCAAATTCCACATTGATTTCTTCACTCAGTGTTACTTCTTTTTTTCCTCTTTTTTTTCTCATTTGCAATAGGAAAACGGGCACACCCTCGAAACGACGCCGCGCGCGTGCTCGTTTCGTTCTCGTTTCCGCTCGTTAACCCGCGGGAGAAGAAGAAGAAGAAGAAGAACAAGAAGGAGAGAATGAAGAAAAAGAAGAAGAAGAAGAAGAAGTTGTAGAATTTTCCCGTTTCACTTCCAGGAAGCCGCGGAGCTGTCGTTTCGAGCGTCCCGTTTCTTGTTATTATTATTATTAATTTTTTTTGTCTGTTTTTACATATTTTGCGACGCGTGCTCGCTCGGCCCACTTTTTCTCCTTCTTTCTCTCTCTCTCTCTCTCTCTTCGTCTTCTCCTTCTCGTTCTCTCTTCTCGGTCCCGCTCACTTCTGTTTCTCGTCAGCGAGATATATAGAAATATTGGACTAGAGTGATCCAACGGTTTTTTTTTCCTATCCTCCTCCTTGTAACGCGAGCCCTCGCTCGCCTAATATTAACTACACTTAGTTAATAGTACCGTAATGTCATCTCAATATATATATCATTGTATTAGTTGTCATAATATATAGAAAATACATATAACAATTATTTAAATGACTCACAATCAATCATTTTTTTTTTGTGGTTGTTGTTGCTGTTGTTGTCAGGGTGCATGTATACACGTACACGCATCGTTTGTAGACGCGTGTACGCGTATAGGTGCACGCGCACGCACATGTATACATACACATATTTATATATTTATATTAATCAGTGTGTGTGTGTGTTAATTTTACATGATATTTTTTTACACTCGTCGTATAGAGGGAGGGAAAGGATGGCGAGAAGGTGTTTTGTTTTTTTTTTTATTTTTGTGAGAAAGGGGGCTCTGTGAGGGGGTGGGGCGGAGTATTCGGACCCGGGGGATAATTAGATCTCTCGTACATTTACATTGTCTTTGTCGTACTATTAATTAAAAGTGAAACTTCTCAAGACTTAGTCGATATCTTACAAACATTTTTTGTTTTGTTTCTATGTTGTACTGTTGTACGTATCCTCGCTCTAACGAACCTTCTCTCTCTCTCTCTATCTCTCTCTTCTTTTTTCTCTCAAACGCACACGCAAACATACACCACAAATATACACGCACGCACTCTCTCGCTCTCTTTCTCTCGTTTTCTTTCGTCGTATCAATTTGACCGGCACGGAGCAGATGGAATTTTTCTTGTTCGCCTTTGATTTTCTCGCAATCGATTCGCGGTCGACGATCCCTCGAAATGAATCATTCGCTCTAGAGCTCCAAAAAACCGGGCACCTAATCACCTTCCCGTAATCGTTCGGCCTCTCTGCCAGCGTGGGACACGTAAATACTCATCCTGTCTATTCATTTATATAGTATTTATATACGCAGGATACCGATCTGCGGTTTCGTATGTTTTTCTTATTTTTTTCTTTTTTTTACAGCCGAGAGTTTCCTTTTCGTGCATCTCGGTTTCCGATTTCGCGATTGGCGAACTTTATATGGTACAAAATGGCGGACGTGTTGATCTCTCCGTGCAAGTTCGAATGGAAATCGCGATCACAGGAATTCCCTAAACCGCACGCGGGCGAGTCCCATTCTCGCGTGAACTACCCAGCTTTTTTGAGCTTCTTCTTCGTGTCTGTTCGCTTAAGTTAAAACCATCGAGGAAAGCGTGTTCAATGATTCGTGGCACGCGGATGACCATCTGAGAATACCTCGGAAGTATCGGAGCTGTCTTTTCTCGTCGTTCGAAATTTTGCACGGTCCTGAAATGCGATTATTTCCGGAAACAGTCTCGAGACTCGCCTAACTCGGCCTCCACGCCTCGAGCTCTCTAATAAGTCCGTCGGGGTTAGAGCGTTCCCGAAACGCGTTATTATAGTTCTCTCTTCCCTTATTATTCGTATTGAGCAGAAAGGTATTGCTATGCAGTTGTTCGTCGAGAAAAATTCTTTTTTTTTCCTGTCTTTTGATATGTCAGATCATCTCTCGTTATTTTCTGTTTTCTTTTTCTTTCTTTTGATTCTCCGTTTCAATGCTTTTGATTAGTGAATAGACAAAGTCTCGATCCATCAACGTTCCCTCGATCCTCTTATCCGAAAGAAAACGTCGAAGAATTCTGTCTCGAATGTTCAAATCAAGGAAAAGATGGCTCCATGCGATTGCGTTTTGAGGACAGTGATTCTCAATCGATTTGTCAGGTTTATATATGTATATATATATATATCTCTATTCTCACGGGTATCGTACGAAAGTGTCTATAAACGACTGAGAATCACTATGCAATAGAGAAGATAGGCTTCACATCGACGAATACACAATTCAGCGTCGGATACAGAGAACGAACGATCTGTTCGAACAGAAAATGCAACCCTGCGGCACGTAATACCTATATAAAATATCCGCATTATATGTTCCTTACGTTTTCGTTCTTTTTTTTTTTCCCCCGACAATGGTTGCTATAGTACACACGAAGAGCGTCCCGAAATCTATTTCTCAATGTTAAAAAAGTATCAGCAGTGTAAGTTAGTAGTGTGCTGCAGGGTTCAGAATTTTCTTTCCGTGACAGAGATATACAGAAAGCCATTTTATTTCGCACGAGCAAAGCTGCGACAACACACACCGATCCTTCTCTTCCTTTCATTTACCAAATCCGTCGAACACACTGTCCAATTAACCGTTATACGTTGATCAAGCACACGTACCCGGAAAGTAAACGACGACACCAACGACGATATTATATCTCTACGGTTCTCTCGGTTCGGTTAAAAGGCTACAAAAAGTTTTTCACCTCTACACGCTCGGCGCCGGTGTTCAAGATCCATTTCAACGCTCCGTTCGCGATCGATCTCGCGATCAGGCGGATGGTTGCCTGTCCACGATCGCTTCGTCACGTAATACTGTCGCTTACGATATCGCTTAAAGGTACACGAAAAAATTATTCGGCGGACGGGTCGAGAGCTGGACGCGCGCCGCATAGGTCTGTGCATTTTGATTTCGAGCTTCAGCCACGGTTCATTCTTGTTCACTGCGGAATACATACCGATTTATTATCATGAGTAGCAGCTGGGGCGCAGGGGAACGCGACCGATAACGCACCGCAACCTCGTGCGTTTCGAGGTGCTGCCCGAGGGGCCTGGGTCGCCGACGATCAACGAATAAAAATCCGAAACGCGCGTCCGAATGCAACACACGGGGCCGGACCTTTTAGCACATCCAATGTCACGGCGAGTCTCTCGCTATTTTGATTGTCAATTTTGATCTTCGATCGGCGATTTTCGGCCGCTCGGGAACCGTTCGTCGTTCGCTTTGCACCCCGGAAATTGAAACGCGAGCCCGAGAGGTCGGGTTCGTCGCGGGACCCGTCGAGGATCTTGGCGACGAAGGATCGAGGGATCAACGGGGTGATCGATCACGCACTCCAGGGACAACACATATAAAATCCATTTGTACAGGGTATTATTGCATACTACACGTTCGCCAAGTCCGGGCCACGAGGCACCCCATTCACTCGCTTCGAAGTGTCCAGAATTAGAGGAGGCGAGAATCTTCGAATTTTTATGCATCGCAACTTTTAGAATTGTCGTTCTTCGGCGTACGGAAACCATCGGTGAAATCGTTTTCGAAGCTGCACAAAAACTCGGAGTTCTCTTGTGAACGAGACTTCCGGCGTTTTTCGTTTAACGTTTCGACCCGTGTCGGATCATTTTATTTTAGCACTGATTTGGAATTAGCTCGAGATCGCGAGCCGGAAGATTTGCGTTACAACGACGATTTGGCACGGTATTTATTGTTAAGCGTTTCCGATCGGGTGACGTTCACGTCTCGAATGCGAACGGTCCGGGACCGTTAGCACCCCCTGTGGATTCTATTGATTCTGCTCATTTTGATTCGAGACTGGTTCAAGCGTTCTCGCGTTTTGATTACTCGGAATACTAGTATTAATACTGATTCGGCGATCGCCGTTCGATTTTTCATTCATCCTGGAATCGGTAAAGGCGAATTTAGACTTCCCATCGTGGATGCGCATCCCGGATCATTCGTTCGCAATAGAAAGTGTAAAGGTTATCTCCACGTTTCATCCGGAACGATCATCCATGGTCGGATCAAGTTTCTACTCTTTGACGAATTGACCGTGGATGATTCGCCCGCCGTGAAACAATGAAACGCCAGGCGACAAGTCTAAACAAGTGAACAGTGTTCGTCGTCATCATCGTTCAGTTTCAAAACCAGTGTGAATGGAATCCGATCATCGAAGCGTAAATACTCCGGTCTTCGTCTGTCGTGATCATTGCGAACGATTCATCAGCGATGAGGATTCAACGCGGAGAAGCGTAAGTTCGCCTTGAGGTCGTTCGCTCGTCGCGGGCGTCGCGTTTCGAACAGAACACTTGATTGTTTTCGACTAGATAGATATACAAGAGACCGTCCACTCTGTTCTGAGTAATCGGCCGAGATCCTCTCTCCGCCGTTTCTCGTGTCTTGAAACAACGCTTCTGCTATCAAAGATAAAACTTTATATTCTAGCTAATTTCAGTCCGTTTCGAATAAGAACCGCCTACACCTTCGAACGAACGTAAATCGTACAAAATATTTCATCATCGTTTCGGGCGAAAAGTGTTTTTTTGGTTTCTCCTTTTTCTAGTTTGTTGCCAAGATCGCAGACTCGCGGGCGACTGTTCGCGGTTCCCTTGTTCCAGCGTCACGTTTCCTCGGTTGCAAGCGTTTACAAGAGATTCGAGAGGAAGAAGGAAACTAATCGATGAGCTCGACGCTGACAAACGGACGCGATGACGAACCGAATGACGTCAAACGGAGTGTTCAGTTCAGGCTCTCTCGCTACCGAGGCTTTTCAAAATTGTCTCGTTTATTTATTACATGTCAGGGCCGATCGATTTTCTCAAAAGCACATGTCTCGCATCTCGATCCTTGCAACGTTTTGACTTTATGGTAACCGTGGATGGACCCATTTTGTTACACAATTTTTAAACTTAATAAAAATTGAGGAATCCTTGTCTTCCATCTTAACCCTCGCGAGGTGGTTTTTTTTTGGCAATTTTCTAGCCACCGTGGCAAGGCCTAATTGAAATTCTTGCATATTATTTGTTTTTGTACAAATTTTTAAATTTGGTTCTCTCTGATCCACGTGAATTTCTTTTGATTAATACGATATAAATAACGATTTAAGCCGGTGGGTAAGAAAGCAAAGTTTCGATGGATCTCTGATAACTTTGGGTCAAAGTGGACCCGAATCCCGATCATCCAAGGGTGAAACTTCAGTTTCAGAAGCCTCGGTAGTGTCGATTGCATTAAGGTGCGAAAGCTCTGAATTTGGATGCGTTTGAAAGACAGTTCTCAGTTTTGTTGGCACTCGGGTATCCTCCAAATTCAGTTCGGCTTTGCTGGCAATGTATCTGACGCGACGAGAGTTTGAACTTCAGGGTTCACTGCGAACGAAGCATGGCGTCCCGCGTTCGTTTTCATCGTCGACGATTAAACGGAAGATGTTTGCAGGGGGCGGTGGTGAAATGGGGCGCAACACCATCGGCCGCTTACTAATTAATACTTTCCGAAGCTCATTCACACTCGGAGACACGACACGCGCGCATTTAAGGACTAGCTAACAGAGGATTGTCCGCTTAAGGGGTTCATCATCCGATTCAGTGCATCCATGAGGCGGCGCGTCGATCGTTATTTCCGCCGTTCGCATAAGCTCCGTCGAGGATCTCTGTTCGAACCTCGAGGAACTTAGGCGAACGATAACTTTGTTTCCCGGGGCGTCATGAATGCAGAGCTCCCTCGGCCACGACACTTTCCTATCTACCGAAGACCTACTATGTACATCAATTCCTTTTAGACATAGCTAACGTTTCGTTTCCCATAGTTAAAGGATAAACATTAAGAATTCAGAACCTCCGGAAAGAAACGAAATACGTGTGCGCGCGCAGTTGTGTTCATTTGATTTTGTTCGATTTTGTTTGATCTTGTTTGCGTTTGATTTTTTTTTTTTCTTTGTTTCGTACGATTTGATTTCTCTGGTTGATTTGCTTCGGGCGAACGCACACACACGCAAACGTCAGCATACACGCATACGAAGACACACTAGCATCCCATTGTTCTACCAGCTTTTTTGCCACCTATCGCAACACCAAACGATTCCCGCTACAAATTAAAATTGCTCTCCCCCCCCCCCCGTTTCGTCTACTGGGATCATAAGTTTGGGGTCCAGAGTGCACTGCGGCAGGAGTAATTCCGTCGTTAACCCTAATTGCAAATGTTGCTTAGGCCAAAAATTGTTCTTTCGCCTTTCGATCAGGGATCGAAACAAACAGTCGTGTTTTTAATGTTCCGTTTGCTACCGACATCTGTTTCATTGTTAAAATATTTTATTAAAGCGACCTGTACCTCGTGTGACTTTCTTATGATTTACTGAAATAATTTAGCATCGTGGATTTTGTTTTCTCATCGGAGCTTATTTGAGGACGTTGTCTATAAATTTCCACGGTCAAATAGAACCTATCAAACAGTTTCATAATTCTTTCGATCCCTGTTTCTAATCATTTTTGAAACTGGATAATTAATCTTTGCAACAAAGTGAATCGGTCGTTCAAGATCACTGATGTATACCCATACACTTTACCGTACACTATACTGTTGCTGATTATTCAACAAAAATTCGTCGCGAAGTCCTATCAATGTAGTTTAATTTGAATTAAAGCTCCATGAAAATATTTTCTGAAAAATGATCTTGAACGTCCACCTAATTTCGTTTGAATTACGTTCCATCGGTTCAATGAAAGCTGTGGGGGGTTAGCGAGGCTTCGAGTATCCCTTTTTCTCGTGCAACATTGTTCGTCAATTAAGTCAATTCATTCCATGCGCGATCGAAACGATGTGTAACTTTTTCGTGCGTAATATCGACTAATGTTTTCAAACATAATTTCGAGAGCGAATCTAGCGTATTAACCCAATCATTGGCGTTCCTTTACATCGTCGAAGAATTTCAGTTGCTTCTCTGCCAATTCTTGTTGAAAAATGTCTGTTCGCATTCAGGTCGCTAAACTCGCTCTTTAATTAACAACGGAGCTCCGCTCGCATTCATTCCAGGCAAAGAATAATAACCTAAATTCGTTTAGAACCTAGAATAGTAGACATAATTTCGCAGTTTAGCACCTATCATTAAACTAATAACATTTACAACCGCTTCGTCTCTCTATACTTTCATCTTCTTCCGTACTGTTAGAAAATTCCTTCCATCGTTTAGGACCGACCACATCGAAACGTAGAATGATCGCGTTGCAGAAACGACCGGGGAACACCGGATCGATAAAATACGAGATCAATTTTGTCACAATTCAGGCAGTGGAACGTTTCTGATGCGTCGACGAGATGGAAGAGAAGCGGATGAAGTTTGAACAGTGTTGGCACATCGGAGGTTTCCACGTGTACATAGGAAACCGTAAAAACGTAGGTGATCGTGCCGCTTCAGTTCTCGGATTAATACTGTGATCAATTTCTTCGACGGGACACTCCAAAGTACGACGTGCGAATGGTTAATGCCAACGAAAAAATGATCTGTACAGGTGACCGGTCGGATCTGCAACGCGATGGCGACGAAAATGAATGTATTTCGCGAGTGGATAGAGGGCGACGATCGTTTCACGATCGTTTTGCGCAGACGACAAAGCAAAAAGAGAAATTCTTCTCCCACCGAAGGGCACGCTTCACTTTTACCCTCGAGCTGACATCAAAAAAGCTTCGACCTCGTTTCTCCCATATCGTTTCGCCGCCGTCTCTTTCTCTCTTTCTCTCTCTCTCTCCCTCTCTTTCGCTCCGTCTCTTTCTCTCGCTTTCTCTCCCTCTCTTTTTCTCTCTCTCTCTCTCTTTCTCATTTCCTCTAATATCGTAGTTAAAAGTCAACGATTAGTTACCAGAACACAAGGCACTTGGCTTACACATCATACATATTTTTTTTTTCTTTATTTTTGTTACTCGCTTACTTTTGGTATAGCTCGGTGTTGGGATAGCTCGCGCAAGACGATCCGCACTCGTGAGACACAGAGAATATAATATTACGCTACGCCGGGGACAGTGTACCGATCGAGAAAAATTTCGAATCGAAATGGTTGTCGGAAATCAAGACTCTGATCCTCAACGACACTGAATTGTTGTTCGAACGAAGACGACCGAAACGCGTACAGCGAAATTGCAATTCAAACCTGTGCACTCGTCCCTTCGGATTCATACCGAATTGATAGAACGTTATTTGCCGCGATGCGAACCGAATCGGTGTACGGAAAACGAATTTGTCCTGCGTGAAATTCTTTCGGAGCGCACAGGCTAATTAGTTTCACAGAATTTCGCAATCGAGAGCTGAAATCGCGCAAAGCGATCCGGAAAACGCAATACTCACGTTAATGGAAGTAGCGGTCACAGCGAAAGAGAACGATGTATACAATAGACTTGAATTCATTATCTATTCAGCTAACGATGATAATATCAATGAAATCATGTTATTCACGTCTCGTCACCGACTGCACGACGTCTTGCAGCGTATGATGGAAATAACACGCAGCAATCACTCACAATATCAATAGAAGAAAATAGTCATATGTATATATATATAAAATATATATACACACAATATATAATATATATATATACGCCGCACATTTATATATATACTATGTATTCTATACAGTAATAATACATATATTTATATCCACGTTTGTTATATACATATACATATATATATTATGACTGTATAAACTGTATATATATAATATATCTATTTCATATATCCAGTATTCATCATATATATATGTACACGTACATGTATACATATGTATATATACATATACATATATATATATATATTTATATATATCCATTTAGAAACGACGGTTAGATTATGCATTACATCCGAGTATTAAAACATCTTTTTCATTTCTTCTTCTTTTTTTTTCCCCCATTCACGTGAAATCCATCCCCATTTTTAATCCTAGTCCCGCGATCCGATTGGTCGCAAAAAATCGACGCTGTTCGCTGAGCCGCCGAAGGACCGAATTCACGAGAAGATTCTTGTTTCGCGAGCGTGCGATCGGATGGACAGACGCCCGGATCTATCACAACCCAGGAGAACGGAAAGGTTACGCGACCGAACCACCAAAAATATCGCTAATTAGATTCGTTTCGCCTTAGACACACCGCCAGGTGATTTCCGCGGGAAAAACCGGCAAGCCGATTTTCCAGGTGCTCGGTTGCCGATCAACGTGAGCCAAGCGGCTTGCGGATCGCGAGGGACGGCTCGGCGACACGAAGGATCGCCGATTTCTTGGCAGAACGCGGCGGATTTCCTACAGATCGATCGATCACGATCGCAACCGGACCGACAATCCGAAATCCGTAGAAATCCCCGCGATCGAGTCGCAAAAATTTTGAAACTTCTCGTCGCAATCTATTTCTCTTCGGATCTCAACTACTAGCTTCCAAAGTACCCTAATTTCTCGAGTCCCATCGCTCACGATCCCGAAGCCGTCCTCATTGGACAGAACACTGTTAACGATTCAACTGCTCGAGTAGCTCGCACACTATTTCGCAAAATTCCACGAAACATCGCCAAAGAATAGCACGATTTTCCGCGAGTACTGCTCGAACAATCGAATCGTGTCTCACCGCACCCATTCAACTCCCATACGCGACCACATACGCGTGCGTGTGCACTATATACATATATACATACAATGTATTTATGTATTCCCACCTATCTACGTAATAATAATATAGCCCTTTCATATTCCATATGTATATATGTATATACGAAATAAAACCGCGAGTACGCAATACAGTGTGTAACCACTAATCGAAGGTATAATACATAGTACCGCCTCTCTAACGTAATACTGATGCATAAACACGCTCGTCGCCCCGGCTATGCTGATCACCGCCGCCCATCTTGCTCATCCTCTTTCGCTCGCTTTCGCCGGACATCGAGCCGATCGATTCTATGGCCGATCTCTAGATCCAAATTCGCGCGAATTAATTCATCTAAACTGTCCTCGGTCACGCAGGAACACCGGAGCGATCATCGTTCCCGTGGAAATTAGGGTAGCGAGTGTTTAGAACGCTTCTGGAGCAAGAACTGTACAGGCTGTTTCGGTAGAAGTTTCTCTAAGGCCGTTTCTGCCGATGATTCCAGCGTTCCTGAGTGATCGACGAACATGATTCGCTCGATCGGGCCGTGTTCTCTTTTTATTTTTTTTTTGTCGCCATAGTCGGCCGAAGACCAATGTGGTGGGAGTCGCTTTTTTATTAGGGGTTTCGAGGCCTCCTTCGGGGTCATCGGTTTTCGTTCCTATCCCGCTTAGGCTTCCGTTTTCGTTGGCGACTCGATACACCACATCGCGCTTCAAATTGACTGAACTGTGCTGAGTACATCTAAACGCGCGTCTCGCGGTTGCCACTCGAAGATCCCTGTCTTTTTATTTTTTCGTGGATCCGGAGACCCGGAAGTGGATAGCACGCTTTGACCTTGGCTGCGAGGCCTACACGTATCTAAGGTACGGTCAAATCAATGTACAGTTGAAAATTAGACGAACGTTCCTATACTCTAGAAAAATGCATAATCTCGACCCCCGGCGGTCTACCCATGGTATCTAGAACTCGGATGAACTTCACAAAAAGACCTGAACTTCCGTCCAAGAGTTTTTCAGACTTTCCGAAGCGTTCGGAAAGCATAGGGCGTCGAACGTTTGTCTATTAGAAAAGGAGTTGCGTTCTACGAGTCAAGTCAAAGCGTGGAAAATTGATTGTTCGGGGTCTTCGAGGGGCAACCGCCTGACGCATCCTCTTCAGGGTCCACCAAGGACCCACCCTCGGCCAGCTGTAGTTAGCGCACTCACGTATCTAACACGAGTTTATAGTATATTGTCCATATTGCTTATGGCACCGATTTTTTGAGCGATATCGTTGCGCGTCTCATTAGTTATTCTCTTTTCTTTTCTTGTCTTTCGTTATCTTTCGTTTTCTTTCTTTTTGCAGTTTCGGGGTAACAAGAGGCTCGTCTGACTTGCCGTCTTTATTCATTTCTTTTTTCCGGAACCGGGATTCCTCCGCTTTGAGCAAAGACAATTAGTACCAGAACAGGTTTCGAGTGACTCTACCACGTGACGAGGAACACTAATGTACAGCTACGCTTATACAGGTAAGAACTAGTTGAGCAGAGAAGTGGAAAAAACAACGACAGTGGGGACAGGTGTGTCCCACCGATATTGCTACCGAGCACGCATTCCTCCCTTTCACTCTATCGTAATTATTGCGATGAACCGTGCGATAGAAAATGTCCGTGTTCACATGAATACTCTTAGACTGCGTGTCCCGACGGATTACAGCAGCGAAACAGGTAACGAGAAATCGAGGGATCTTCAGAGAGAAGGACGTTCGGGGGGTGGTCTGGTTCGCCCGATTAGGCTCGGAGGGGTTGCTATCCAGAAAACACACCCGACGAACCAGCGGGTACAGAGAACAGAGATGGTTCCAAAAAGTGTTGTGTGTGTGCGCGTATGTGTGTGTGTGTGTGTGCGCGTATGTGCGTGTGTGTGTGTGTGTTCTTTTGTGCGAACGAGATCATGGTAACGCGGTTTTTGCCAAATCCTTGAACTTGTGGCCGACATTGTTCTTTTGTTGTTTCCTGGTATGTGAACGTTCTCGCGGTCAGTTCTCATGTGAAACGCGACATCACGCAACCGTGGCTATCCCTACAGCTGACCAATGCTTCGATATTATTTAAAAACACTATTAACAATACAATTTGTTACTTTTTTTTTCCTGTAGTTCGTTCTCGTAGTAAAAGTTAATAGAGAATAGTATAACATCAAATAGAAGAGTATAAAGAACCATGCTGGCGTATAGAGATAGACATTAAAGTAGGTAATAGGTAAGAGGACAATAGATTACGATATCAATAATTCGTAATAACTTTTCACTTTTTTTTTTCTTACTCCTTTTACCTCGAGCCGCCGAGGTTCGGTTCCTCGCGCGTTTTTTTTTTTTTAAACGTTTTTGATGATCATTTAGTAGACTTTTTTTCTCTTTAATACAGTATTTTGAGCACATTCCTCAGGTGTATAACCACGCTACACTTTCTTCACCGAGTTGTACCAATATATCCCCATATAGTTTTCGCGTTTCTCTCTCTTTCTCTCTCTCTCTCTCGATCCGGTGGCGAAAACAGAAACGAAAACAAATCGGTTTCGTGTGATCTCCTCTGGATAATTAAGTTTAAAGAAAAAAAAAATGTATTTCTTTGTAGGAGGACTGAATTACACGTTTGACAAATAAAATTGCCTGAAGTAACATTCATGCGCGCCGGTCGAGACTAAACGACAAACACAAAAATGAACGTTTCTGAACGTAGAGCACGCGGTAACAAATTCGTAGACCGTTTACGGTTTGATATCGACGCGAAACAAAAAAGAAAAGAAAATAAACGGTAACAGAAAGTAACTTGTACTGTGGTAAACGTACACACACCGTTCGATTGTTCATCAGCACGCGCACGATGTTGTCACTCGGTCAAATGGCAGTACAATATCGGTACAACTCACTAGTTGATGGCACGGGTCCGCCTATGTACAAATACGTAATACCATATACCACATACCATTTAAATACATCACATATTTATCATTTTTTTCTCGTTATATATATACTCTCCATACAGATATACTCTTTTCTGTGACGTGGAGGGACTCGTTTGTACAATTCATGCATATCTTCGTTACTGTTTCATTGCTTCGTTTTTGTCATACCTTCCCTAAGTGTTGAGCTTCCGGCCACCGGCGCCATTTTCGATTCGCTCGCGTCGATGCAGATCCAAAATACGCGTTACAAACTCATCGTCCGACTAGCTCGTGATCATTTTCACTGAACGCAACACGATAAACAATCGATTCTCTTTGTCAAAGCGAAATTAACAAGTACCATTTTCTTTTCTACTCTCTCGAAGAAATAATCCGTTCGCTACATTGTGAAATATTTTTTTAAAAAAATATTACCGTCGTGTAAAGGATTCCATAGGATGTATTAAATGATTGCAATGATTCTTTGGATCTGATCCACGACCTCCTCGCTCGCGTTCGCTTTCCCACGTTACCGCTAACTACGCCGTTTTCCTCGAATCTCTAAGTCTGATTACGATTACATACAATAATAATTATATTAGTAGAAACTTAGTTTCTGTAACAAGATGTATTGTCTTAAATGATATGTCTGCTAATTTTGTTGCATCTCGTCAACTCACGCCGCACCCGTGCCCGGGCCACATATAACAGTTTCGTTCCTTAAATGAACTTATTTTTAAGACTCGACCGTCTAGGATCTTATTTTATAGTTAATATAGATTTCTAGGGGAATCCGCGCTGCCGACAGACCGCCGGTGGCCATCGCTCTGTTGTTTTCACAAGATCTCCGATATTCTCGTCTACGGTCACAAAGAAGTATTTTTCCATGGTACCTGTTACACAAGACTCGTTTGTAAAACAACGCAATCGTTACAACCTGTGCACCAAACGTCACGAATTTCGGAAGAACTGACTCGACTTTGCAATCCGGTAATTTCAACGCAATCGAATTTTGTTTTTCTCTCGTTATTTCATCAAAGAATTTCGTTCCGTTCGTGGTATATGCGAAACAAAGTTGTCATCTCCTGTGCGTCGCGTCTGAATTTTCATACTTCGTAGAACAGTGCCTTTGATCGTACTCTTGAATAGATCAGTTCGATAAATCATGCGTGGCCGGAACGTTTGTTGCTTAAAAAGATCGCGCGTTACAATTTGTTTGTTTGTTCTTATTTTGTTTTTTTTTTTTTTTGCAAGAGACGGAAGGGTAGAGGCGGATGGGGAGAGTTCGTGCAACGTTCGAAACGCAAAGACACACGCACACACAAACGCACATACATACGCACAAAGACAGATGATTCGCGTTGAGAATCCAACAGATCGCCTTGAACAGCCAAGAAAAGGGTAGTGTTCTCGTTTTTTCTTTCTTTCTCTTCACTATCGTTTTCTCCTTATCGTTTCGCTCGTCGTTTTCGTTCTGTTCGCGGACACCGCAGACACTCGCTCGCGAACGTAGTCTTTATCTCGCAGACTAAAAACAAGTGGAAGATTTAAAGCCATCCTTACATGTTTTCTCTTTTCTTTCTCTCGTTAAAACTTGGCAGATTTCTTTTCGTTTTTTTTTCCTTTTCTAATCTTTAAAGCATCCTCAGTCGCTTGCGTTTTACACGTGAAAAGTTTAAAAAGTTAAAATGTATATTCGTAATTTATTCCTTTTTTTCCCTTTAATTAGGTAAAAGTTAATAAGAAGAAGAGTGTTAACAGTAACAATAGTTGTAAGGTAGAGTCAGAGCAGCTACGGCTGACGAGACGCTTGAACGACAATCCGGATCGACGAGTCGGAAGGTGAAATGAAAAATTCGAATTTCATCGATTCGCAGAATTTTAAATCGATAGAAGAAAAATAATACTCTTCAGAATGCTTTGATTACGTTTGAACAACGCAAATCGTTTCGAAAACCATTTTTCTTCGTCGCAGATTCGAACGAACGTGAAGAGAGAAGTGGCAAGTGAAAATTTCGGTAAACGAATGACATTTGCAATGAACAGAAATCGTTCAAGGCACCTTACATACAGGAACGTCGTTGCCTCTTATCGGAATCTAATGGATCGAACATGGTTCTCGCGGTCCGCCATTGCTCTTCCAAGAGTTTCGCCATAGTAGTCCCTAGTAAGGTAGAAAATCAAGCCAAGTATATATATTTTATTTCTATATAGATCCCTCCTAAAACAACCTAAAACCTAGCCTACGTGTTTTGCGTTAAAATCCACTTTTAATTGTACATACAGACACTGATGTTAAATATGTACAGACATGTACACCCATTATGTACATATAGAGCCGTGTTCTAATGATTCGTTATGGCGAATAATATTTTATCCTCTTTTTCAATAAACGATTTCTCCTTTCTCTCTGTTTCCCTTTCATTCTCTCTCACTCTCACTCTCTCTCTCTCTCACTCGTTCTTTCTCTCCCTACCTCACGTGTCTGTCTTCTTGGTTATGTATACAATGTACTCATGGCTGTATGTATAATCGTTTATGTTACATTCCGTGGTCGACGGAATCGGTCCGGCTGGTCACCGAAGTGAAACTTGAACAACTTGTCTCCATTCCTAGAGAGCTAATTTTCACCCTAAGCTACGAATCATTTTTTTGTTTTCAATTACATTGATCTGTTTATACATATGTATAATGTGTGTATATATATAATATATATATATATATTAAAATTTTTTTTTATTTAGACGAATATAGTTAATAATATATATTAAGTAACAGAGGTAACAAAAATCGGGGAGGTTCAACAAATCTACGAACGTCTCTGTCGACGAGGATCGCGTGCTCGTCGGAGACTTCGATACTCTAATTGATAATTAAACTAAGTAGAACTAGAGCGAACGTGCAACAAGTCGTATCTCATAGAGTCCGATCAACCTGCAAAACCCGACACGCCGTTCCCACGAAAATACTTGAGCGCCCTTGAAACGAACCAATTGTCGAACGGCGTTCAACTTTGCAAGCTGATCCGACAAAATAGAGTAAATCAATTAAAACGAGAAGAAGAAGAAGAAGAAAAAAAAATAAAATAAAAAGAAGAATAAATAGCAATACGAAAACAAATGAAAGAATGATCAAAGAGGCAACAGGTAACAGTAAAATGTCTTGTGGCACAATCTGGGAACATCTCGCGTGCGAATAGCAATTAGGTACATCGAAAACCGCGATTAGAATACAACACACTCGTCGCGGGAGGGGGATCTCCTCTCGCCTAACTCGTATCCCCCGCTGTCGTGTCGCGTACCCTAACTTTTTCAAACCCTCTTCGCCTGATCCTGCTTGTCGTCGCTCTTCTAGGCCGTTCGTTCGTCGACGGATTATTGGCTGTGCATATAGTTCGACTCTGTGCATGATCATGTCCGTCGCATGGCGGGTTTCTGGGGGACTTCCGGTACCCTGTCTCCTCGCTGAACAGGTCGGTCCACTTGTTGGACGACTGTTGAACACGAAGAGCACCGTCTCTCGCCAGGGTCTCGTATCGAGAAGATGAGAGACGTCGTTTGTCATCAGCGTCGCCACGGTCCACGGCGACAGAGGTGCTCGCTCTTCTCCGGTAAGTTGTGTGCACGTTGCTATTAGGTAAACTTAGTATGGCTGGCCTGGCAAAGAACTACTCGCGGGGTATATCTCGCTTCGTTCAGGTCCATAGCGCGTTAGAAGAGGTATTCTCGTTTTGGAACTATCTATCGTGGAAGTCGTTCGGCTTTTGTTCATTCCCGGCTCCGATGCCGGGGTCAAAAGCCGTCCACGCGATGTCATCGTGTGGCACCGACGATCCTCTAATCTCTCTGACGTCGCGGTTGTATAAGTACCTGCCTATATAGTTCACGCGACCTTGGTAATTCGTCTTTTCCCTACATCGTACCGTTACAGCCTTCGTTAAGGTAACTTAAGTTTAACCGGTTCAGCCTCGTCCTATGGTGGCCTGAGCCGTGTCGGGTTGTGCCATAAATGCGCTGTGCTCTGAGCGCCGGTGTCGCCGTTGCTGGGAGGCAGTGGCTGCTGATTGCTGAAGTCTGGGTTCTGCGGTGAAACGCTGTTCGATTGCTGCTGCAACTGTTGTTGCTGTTGCTGCTGCTGTCTCTGTTGTTGTAACTGCTGCTGCTGTTGCTGCTGCTGCTGCTGCTGGTGTTGCTGTTGTTGTTGTTGTTGTTGTTGTTGTTGCTGCTGCTGTTGTTGGTTCGACTGCTGATGAGACTGCTGCGACCTCGCTTGCTGCTGCTGTTGCTGCTGCTGCTGCGTAGGTCGTTTAGAGTCCTGACCCGTTGAATCGGGCGATGGCACCGGCCTGTGAGATTTCATGTGCGCGCTTCTGCTTTTCACTTTGTTGAAAACTCTGAAAGGCACATCGAACCGTCTCGTTAGATTGTTGATTGGTATCCGGGATGCGTTGGGTTGCAACGATGCTCTGCAACGGCTACATACAGTGTATGCGGCTGTATACAGTCGGGACACTGTATTTTTTGGGGAGCTGATGATGTGTTTGATAATAGACTATTTCGTGTGTATGTTCGGTTGTTGCGAGATGATTCGGGTTCGGTTGGAACGATTTGTTTGCGTCTCAGTGTGGAGAGTCCGTGGATTTATGGTGCGAGATGATTCGGGTTCGGTTGGCATGATCGGTTTGCGTTTCAGTCTGGAGAGTCAGTGGGTTCGTGTTCGTCGGTTTGGAGATGTTCGATGATGTTGGGTATGAACATCGAGCTAATAGTGACAGATCATGCGTATGAGAAGAATGTTGGTCCTATGAGATTGGTCGAAATGTTTCTTGAAAAGAAGTGGTTGCTTCAGACAGCAGAAACAATTGGTTTAGGTTACACTACAGGTTTCTTTTTCAGTGGTGGTACTACTCGAGAGTTGTTTAGAATACTGTGACAGCAATATATCAATGGAAATTGCGATAGTGGTGGTCTCAATACTAATGTTCGTCTTATAGAAAGAAAAAAATATCACACTGACACAATCATCTGAACCTGAATGATGCAAAATAAGGAATAAACATCTATAATGTACAGTGTGGCGTGATCGATTCTAAACTATATCCAATTTGCTGCTAGAATTATTTACTATTTTCTGATTATCGTGTTAACAACGATTAAGAAGCCATGTTATTGTGAAACAGCAGCAAGTAGGATGCAAGCATCGCTATGACTCATTCTGTGGAGGGTGGTTGTATTATAGTACAATGTGTTAATAAATATCAGGGATGGTATTCGTATTCACTAATTGTATCAAAACGATTGTAAAATAATTATTACTAACGGAGTGTCTTCCGCTTCTTGAAATTGTTTGAAATTTTTTTAATTTTTAGAGTGACTCAATTGACCAGGAAAAAATTATTTCTCTACAAGCTAGAATAACTGTATTAGTCCAGAAAGATATATGCACGTAGTAATAAATAATAAACGACTGAAATGAGTTGCAAGAGGCAAATTACGTTAATAAAATACCACAAAAGGGTGAAAAAAAACTCTTGACAAAAATTCTAAATTGAAATAATGTACCGTCTCTTCAAAAAATGTTTAGTGAAAAAGACCATGGAATTTCTCTTTCTCTGGTTAAGTTGTTAGCCATAAAGTAACTCTGTCAAGTGCAGTTAAGCTGTTCATTCGAAGGGGTAACGGTGACAAAGACTGACCCTGATATTTATTAACAATCAGAATACGTGAATGGCGAGCACAGTTGTTCTCTATATGGCTCGAGATCGTGTACAGGGAGACTCTCTTTTTCTCTAGAAGCTGGGGATATGTATGTACGGTATCTATTATGGTGTCTGCGCCGGATACTTGCCGCTCGTGCCGTCATTTAATCAGGGGGCACGTTGTGTCAGTGGCTGGTCATCATTTGTGTGTTTTTCTTTTACTTTTTTTTTTTTTTTTTTAATCGAATGGATAATTTAGATTAGAGATTGGAGACTTACTTCCCGCAAATCTTGCAGGGGTAGTGAAGTGGGGTGGGCACGGGTAGTTGTTGCTCAGAACTAGTGTGAGTTTGTGAGTTGGTGTTGACTGTGGCGTGGCCGGTATTGCCGGTTTGGGCGGTTTGGGTGCTCCCGGCCATCGTTACTGTTACACTTCCGCTAAAGCTCTGACAACACAAAGAAACACAAAGCAAAAATAAACAACACAAACAAACAACAACGACGACAGATAAGTAAAAAACGCCAGTGGTCACGCACAACGCATAGCACGACTCGGTCCATCGTGGTATAGAGAAGCGTGAAGAAACGACAGGTCAACAACAAATCACCATGCGACACTTAAACGTTCACACGTATGTACGCATGTATAGTGGGTCTTGGACGCGGTGCACGCGCGATCCGGTGCTCGCGAATCTGGGATCATTCCTTTTTCGCGATGGAATTCCGTGAAGCAACTTCACTTTAACTATTAATCGTTACTAGACTTCAGACTTTGTTCATTTATGTCACTGATCGAGTAGACGGAGTTAAAAACGATAGAAAGATTGGCTCTTCGAATCCTGGGAATTTCAGCAAAATCATCAATTTTCTATTATTTTCTACTATTTTATATTATTTTCAATCTATCACGACTTTCTTTTTGGCTTCTATATCTTGAAATTGATACATAAAATCTTTCTTTTATATAGAAATCTGCAGTCTAGTCTTTACAAATTGTTATCAATACCCTAGACATTTCTATTTTCATGTTTTCTCGTTGTTCTTTAGTCTTTCCTTCTTTTATTAAATGAATTTGAATTTAAGGTTCAAGTCTTTCGTTCTTGCTCTTAAACATTTAATATATAGAAGTACACTCTTAAAAATTTGATCTCCAATACTCACTAATAAATTGATTTGAACAACCTTTTCTACTGTATCTTTGTTCTTCGCATCATTTGTTTGGTAAATTACAATTATCATGCGTATGGTAGTTTTTCTTTAAAAAGCAATATTTTATACATTCGAATGATTAAGACATTCAAGAGAGACTTGATATGATCCCAGACGTTTGAGCCGTAAGTAGCGTACACCGAGTACGAATCCAAGTTTCATCTGATTCGACCAGAAACGGTTCGAATTATAATAAAAACACGGAAACCCGGAGCATCTGTACATATAATTAAATAATTTTGCTACAGGTTTCGTACTCGGTGTTTATCGATCAGCAGTTCGAATATATGCTCGATGGAAAGTACAGACAAGTAATCGAGTAGTTCTCGACAATCATCTAACACTTAATCGGTCTATGCTCTCGTTCGGAAAGTATTAGAATGTTATAATATCAACGTACATTTCTAGTCTGGAAGCGGTGACGGATTATGTTACGTTTAAGCAACTAACGGAAATGTTAATTCGCCGTTCGATAGTCAAAGGAAACACAGTATCGTTATCGCCTCGATTAATTCGACTCGTTGTATATATGTAAAGCTTGTTTCGAATAAAATGTAAAGGTCACCGGAAACAACGGTACTCACATCAGGGCAGTCATACGCGAATAATCTCAGCTCTCCGTCGCTGGTGGTCAGAGTTGCCGAATTTTCTCTCTCGTTTGTCTGCAACTGAGCAGAAACACACGTGAACGCAAATTACATAGAAAACAAAACGGTCCCAGATTATTTTCATCCGAAATAACAAAAATATCATTATCCCTGCGACTAAACAAGTAAAACATTTAGATTGTGGATTTTTAAGGAAATTACAAATTTTCAGAGGTTTATTCGAGTATTTAAAAAAAAAATTGGACATAGTATTTTAAGTAAATTTTCATTTCGCATAAAATTCACAATCCAGTGACAAGGATTTCTCACTGTAATAGCAAGTAGACTTACCAGAGTACGATGGAGGATCGATTTGTCATCGCTGAAGTCCATCTCCGTGACCGATGCAATGGCATCGCGAAGCTCCCTCGTGTCCTTGCAATCTCGGTTCTCGGTCTTAATCTTTGGTTTTCCATGGCGGACACGCAGTCTCTTGTACTCGTCCGGGCAGAGTCTCTTCCATAGATAATAGAATTGCACGCACTGTTTCGCGGACTTGCCGCTCACGTCCCGCGAGATCGCAGAGAAGTCCTTGTTGTATTTCAGCAGGCCTTGGTAGAACGCGTCCATCTCCTGCGATGTCCATCGGTCAGATTCATGGCACTCATAATTTAGGAGCGGGTGTCCTGCTGGCAATGGTGGTGTTGGTCTCATCAGCTTCAACATCGCCTCCTGTAATCGTACCAAAATTACATTCGTTAGACGTCCATTCGTATAGAAGATATCCTAGCTCAAGCTACCTGGTCCAATTTCAAGGGAAATGGTTTCAGCGTTACTTTTGATTTATCTAAACTCGTGAAGAGACGAAATAAATTTTGACTCATTTAATTCCTCTCGATTAGAATTTGTGTAAGAAATAATTATCTAGCAGTCTACTGATTGGTAACAAGAAATACTAATTAAGTGCATCTTTGGATGCATTTTACAAAAATTTTGATAATGCCAGGGACAATGCGTGTTGTGTTATATAGGTAAGGAAAAGACACTTACATGAATGTTTCCTCTGCACATGTGCAGCAGATGAAGCGCATACTCTTTATTTCTCCCTCCACCTGGTACCGCTGCACAGCACGCAAATTGCAGA
This sequence comes from Seladonia tumulorum, assembly GCA_913789895.3. Lineage (NCBI taxonomy): Eukaryota > Metazoa > Arthropoda > Insecta > Hymenoptera > Halictidae > Seladonia > Seladonia tumulorum. The sequence goes on from OU565275.1 coordinate 4,991,799, forward strand.
TACATCTCGACTGGAAAACACAATGTTCCATTCAAATCCTCTGAGAATAAATGAAAACCTCTAAGTCTCAAATGCTCGAGGGAAGATCTTTAACAACCGTATGTAAAAGATTAGTTGTTTTCTTTTCATTTAAATTGTCTACAGTGTCCAATTAGCAATTCTAATTCCGATCAGAGCTACACAAGGGTAAAGAAGAAGATCTGATAATTTTCATAAAGAAATTCAACAGCTACAAATTTTAAAATATCTGCTCTTCGTGCAATATGTCTAACCCTGATCGATAGATGATCATCATCAGTGTTCCGCAACTGAACAAAATGAATCGTTGCATCAACTAGGACCAGCCTCTTCCAAAAGATTCAAGAAGAATCGCTAGATACGGATACCCAAAAGCAAACTTACGTTCACTGTCAGTCAGCACGCTATTTATACCAGGGTCCCACAGCAGATGATCGGCCTCGGGCTCGCCCTTTCCTCTGTCCCCGTCGCTGCCGACAGGTGGTATGGTAGCCTGATATCTAGTCCCGATGTTGATCCTCGGCGGTGGTCCGTCGTTTCCTTGGGAGTCGTCCGAACTGAAGTCAGAATCTCTCTCGAACTGATGCAGCCTGGCATAAAGTCCAGGTCCGGGTCGAGAGGGGTCCAAAATCGGTGGCGGGGTGTAGCTGCTGTCCCAGTGTCTGTCGCAAGCCTTCCTCAACCTCGACGGGTACGAATGCGAAGAGCTGGCATAGAGGCTTCCGTCCATTCTAGGTCTTTTTCTACAGTGTCGTACGGGACTTCCGGTTGGTATGCTGCTAGGATTAAGAAACACATCGTCGTCCAGCAGCTCCTCTTTGATCTGCTCGACCGGTACCGGTAAATTCCCGCTGAGCGTTTTCTGCCTCAGGTTGTTGTTCTTCGCCGTGTTAGTCTGTATGAGGAACTTGGTCGGGTTGACGACCTGCTGTTGATTGAACTGTCCGACGTTGTACTGATGGTTCGTCTGGACATTTAGGCCGATGTTGACGGTGACAGGCTCGACCTTCGGCGTCGCCAGGCGCACCTCCTTCTTGAAGGCTAGGGCCGGGCTTAGCGAACCGGTCTGCACCAGCACGTTCGTCTTCTGCAGGCCGGCGGTCTGTATGAGCTTGAACTCGCCGTTGTTGTCGACCACGATGCCGGCCAGGCTGCCGTTCCCGAGCCCGAAGTCGACCAGGTTCTGGCTGGTGATGAACTTGTACGACTGGAACTCGAACCGTCTGCGACTGGCCGTGGTGAAGTCCTTCGGGGTCGACGAGAGCAACGGGTCCTCCGAGTTCGGCATCATCTGGCTCTGCAGAGCGTGATGAGGCGACACCGGGAAACTCGTACCGGTGAACGACACGGGTCCCGGCGAGGACACCGAGGACGGTGGTAGAGAGGATAGCGGCGACGGTGCAGGGGTCGCTGACAACGGGCTTGGCAGTGGAGAGTGAGGGTTTGGGGATCCGGACCCGTAGAGGTCCGCGTCCGCGTCAGATTCGCCTGGCAACACTTCGCTCAGTGCCTCCTCCACTGCCGCCGCCGAGGACATCGTCGACGTGTAAAACGCCGCGGACAGAGGCGACGAGACCTGTCTGACGCTCTCAGGATCCTCCTGCGGACTTAGCAGCGGCAGGCTACCGGTCAGCAGACCCTCCTGGCTCGCGGGCGGCGTTGGATATGTAAAGCTTGGACTGTCGTGTCTGGTCAATGGCGATGGCAAAGGAGATTGCGTCGGCAGCGTGTGAGGACTTTCCGTGTATTGGGCACCGTAAGTACTGAATTCGGCTAACGAGTCCGGCAACGGCGAGTTCACCAGGGCCTGAAGATCCGGGTTGACAGTGTGCTGCGTCGGGTATCGATCCTCCAGCGTGATGTCCTGCAGCTGTTCCGTTGGCTGTTCCTGGAGCAGGCTGGTCGTCTGAAACTGAACGGCCTCTTGTCAACGGACCTGGATTTGTTACTTATCCCACCGCCGCCGGAGCCGGGCACTATTTGCCCATCTAAGAGGGCTATACCAGCGAATATGCGAGTTCAGCGGTAGGCAATTCCTCGCGTGTGCGTGTGGCTAGCACGCACCGATGTAAGCGCACGTGTGTGCGGCTGTCGTCCGAGCTATCGGTGTGCCGCGTTCCTTGTAGTAGTTAGCTCGGGCAATATATGCATATGCGTGCACAAAATTCTCCGCTGTCCGAGAGCAAAGGGGGTGTGTTCTGATTTCTCATTTCCAAAAAATCGATTTCTTTTCTCTACTATCCATGTAATAGTAATTTCAATCAACCTGTCAGTCCCAGTAGCGTGATCTAAAACTTTCTTTTCGTACAGCGTAATTACTAAAAATCCTATTAATAGGCTTGCGGTAGATAAAGCGATCACTGCGTAAAAAATTCGTGAAATTAAGTAATTATGATTTTGAAGAAATATCAGACAGGTTCTTTCTGTTCGTTCCGTTATACGAGTATTCACGGAGACTTTTGGATTCGGACGCGCGGGACAACTGGGAGACAAAATTGTGACAGAAAAATGCAAGAAAGAAATTTTTTTAAATAAACTCTAGCTTAGCGTGGACTTCTATGATCACACTTTACGAATAATCCGTAGATTACTATTTTTCTGGTTGGCACGTTCAGCTCGCGTTCGTCAAAATCTACCATCCGCATGAAAATTCCGTTCGCGACTCGTCCGGAGTTTTAAATTCCACGGGATTATATTAATTCACGAGCGAGTCGGTACCATAAAAATTGAATTTGCGAAGGGAGAGGGTGAGGTAGAGAGAGAGAGAGGGTGGTCGGATAATCCTGAAAAGTTCACGGGACGGAGGCGTTTCAAGGGCCCCGGGGCATGAGATGCAGGCATTAGGGTGGAATCTCTAGTATCCGTAGGTCAGACATTAACGAGACTACTCGAGGACGAGAGGTTCGGAGCCGAGGGATGCGAGATATCTGTCTGTAGATAGGTCGGAGCTAGGTAGAAGCCTTTTCAAATGGCACAAAGCGGTATTGCAAGCATCGTTGGTGCAGTCGGCGCCAGCTACTTAGATAATTCGTCTTATTAAATTTCTGCGTCGAGGAGGCCCGGCTGCGCCGATCGTGACGTAATTGAAACTAAAGCGTTTTCATCGCCACGACGTGGAACGAATAATGAGACCCCGGGAATTAGGCTGTCAAAGGATCCTAGGGGATATTGTGTCTTAACATGCCGGTCGAAAATGCGAATGCACCCGCCTCCTTTTGTACCCCATTCTCATCCACGTATTTTTCATGTACACCGACCTTTTAACGATTCTGTACATTAATTCTTGGCTAATCAGAACCCGTTTTTAGACGCTGTTCTTGATTCTTTGGATTTTTGTATGTTCAAAGTGTGTCGAATAGAACATTGGACTAACATCAATTATCCCCATTTTAGTTTCTGGTGTATAAGTATTTAGATTTCTCTATTAGACTGTTCTATCGAAGGCATTAGTCAGTGATATCGTAATAAAGACCGTAATTAGGCTGTCGAGAATATTTGTGCATGTCCAGTAAATAAAAACTATTTTATTTTATTCAGCCACTGTTCTAGCAAAGAAGTAGAATATAAATAATACTTTACCTTGGACAAAGTGAATGTAAAGGGATAGTGCATTTACGTAAAGAAATATGGACCTCATAAATGAATAAATATAGAAGTCGAAGATTTGCATATAAATAGAAAATGAAAACAGTTTGGATTGAAGAAAATATTTTCATTTTTGTCTTTCACGAAACAAACGTAAAAAAGAAATACAGAAAACATTGCCTTGTAAATAATATTATATAGAATTATGGACTTCGATCATATTACCTGGAGGGAGTCCAACTGGGTAGCATGAAGCAGAACACTATCAGGAACCGCGGTGACCTGCTGGAACACTTCATCTTGAAGACTAGGGCTGAAGTAACCGCCATCTTCAGAATAACCTGTCATCGAAAAGCTGTCTGTCACTGCTGGCTGGGACTGAGGTTGACTATTCTGTTGCTGTTGTTGTTGTTGTTGTTGTTGCTGTTGTTGTTGCTGTTGGTTTGTCGACGGTTGCACCGATGTTTGGTACGTCAGGTGTAGTCTCTGCCCGGGATCGGAAGTTGTTCTCTTCACAGCCATTTTGGTGGTACCCTGAATCGAGCAATCACAAGGGAGTTCAAGAAAAATTGTTGATTTAACCATTTCTTTTTAATCGAATGCTGTCACGATCGATGGATTGGAGATTAATGAAATAAATTATGCAAAAGTATACCTTCAAGATCATGTCGGCCAGCGCCTGCGCCTGTGCCTGCGTCTGCGCCTCCTGCAGCTGTTTCTGCACGGTCGCGTGTCCTCCAACGGTGACGTTAGGCTGCCGGAAGTGTTCGCCATCGGAAAGCCTGCGAACTTTCTCCGCGGATGCCAATGGCGGCGGTGCTGGTACCGCGAAGCTCGTTTTCCCGGCAACCTGCGACGCGCTGTCGGTTTGCGTCGTGAAAACGGTCGTTGTCGTGCGCGGCTGTTGGTTCGTGCTCGTGTCCGCTGCTGCAAACGAATGAAATTGGTACCAAACATTATTTAAAGCAAATAATTCAATTATTTTTCAAATAATTTCTACCCATTTTTAGGTGAACCATGATAACCTCAGAGAGAGAGAGTAAATTTAGTAAAATTCGCGAGTCGCGGCGTTGCGCTCGTTTTGAACGACAAATTGCAGAGCAAAGACGACAGGAGAAACGAGAATCGGATGAAAAGCAGACGAGAGAAAGAGAGAGAGAGGAAGAGAGGAAGATAGGAAGATCAGTAAATGCAGTAATACGATTCGTCCTTCTTCCGGTCCCGTACGTATTGGCTTCTATTATGACGTTAATATGAATTAATCGTATTGCCGGTTAAGCGGACATGCTCTCCCGGCTCGCTCCAGTTTATGGGGAATAAATTATGATGACTGCGAGCTCCTTAGCGTGAGACCGTCCCCTCGTTCGTTTCTGCGTTCCTTAATCCGCCCTTTCACGATCGCACTGCCTGGAATGGGAATAATCTTGCCGGCAAATGGTTTTAATCGTGTCGTCGGCACGAGGAAGATGGTCACGATTATTCGGAAAAATCCTATCCGAACGACGCGACGGTTTCCTGGCGAGCTTATACGTCGGAATTTCTGACGAATTACGGGACCGGTGATCGCTCGGATCCTTCTCAGAAATATTCAATTTTTATCGACACTTAAACACGACTCGGAAGTCAGAAATTGATTTATTGCGACGTCAACAGAAAATATTACGGCACAAAGAAGAAAAGAAAGAGACAATGCGACACGTCGATTTCTATGCAGTCTTTTGTAATCATGTAGCATACGTTGCAGCTAGCCTAATCGAGGATCAGAAGGCAGACTGCTATCGCTAATATCAACAGCGAAAACTGTACGATGTCGAATGATTTTCGAGCAATGATAAATAAAAAACCATGGGTAAATAAAAATATTTTCTAGATCATAAAATTGTAGTACACAGCAGAATATATACGAATTGCGTTCATCGAACGAAAATATTCTAGACACAGTCGTTCATCATAGAAAGCACAATTACATTTTTCATATTTGTCTTCATCAACGCGGATAGATAAATATATTCCAGTTTATCGTGCAAGGGTGAATAAAAAAAAAAAAATAAATCGTTATTTGTATAAAATACATTACCGTTAATATAAATTATTATTTCGACGGAATAAATCAAACGTTATTTGTTCTTTTTTTCCCCGGGCTATTTTCATTCCCGTCCATTGTCGCACAAAACTAAATAAATCGTTATTCGCATTCGTGTATTTCTACGGCGACGCACCACGGCGTCTGGGATATTTTTATTCACGTCGATCGACCAACAAAAATGTTGCTAATTCCTTTTTTTCCTATTCACTCGAACCGACCCGCTGGGGCAAGAGATCGGTCCCATCAATATTTCCGTTCGCGTTCGAGACTGATGTTCAGCGGATCCGCGAAGACACAGTATTGGTCGGTGAAAAATATATTTCGGGGCGCGAACCGTCGTTTACGACGGCGCCGGAACCCCGACAGATATAAATGCGTGCATATCCTCGAGAGGGGGTGCGCTATGTGGGGGGCACGGGGATGCATGGGGGAAGGGGGTGCGAGAGAGGAAATGGGATCCGCCGAGTGTGCGGCAGCTGTATCGCAAACGAAACTTTTCTACGACGATTTCATGAATATCTGGGTCTTCCTGCTGGCTTCCAGCCCACCTACACTGCCGCTCAAAAGTATGTCGACACTTCCTTCATTACCTAAAAACAGTCACGAGGTCGTTAACACGCTGACAGATCGTTAAAAACAATCCTCCCACCAGCGTTATCGAATATCAGTTTATTCCGTTCGGAAATCAACTAATCGCAAGGTGAAAACTTCATTGTTAATCCTCCGGCGCGGCGTCCGGAGTCCGGGGTCAATTTGGACCCAGAGTATCGAAATCGTCACTAAATTACCCAGCGAATTAAATAAATGAACAGCTGCTGCATCAGGATGCAAAGGCTACCTCGCATTAATAATATTGATGGACTCGTATGAGAATTTGCGAATAAATATCGTTCGATGAAATAAATTTATAGATTGCCAAGGGGATCGCAACCGTGCGCACACTTTTGAACGGCAGTGTACTTCCTGGCTTGTTTCGCCTCCTTCGGCGTTATAGTGATCGTCGCTTACCGTTCCAGGCGTTTTTGCTCGTCGACGGGGTCCGGTCCGCGCCTCGCGCTAATAAATCGACCGAAAGAAATTAATATCCGCCGGCTCTGAACGACTCTGATCGGCCGACTATTGCTGTTCAAAGGTAAATTGAAATCGTTCGACCCCGCCGATGGAAATAGAAACCCTGCCCGAGAAGAAACGATCGATCCCGAACGTAATTCCTCGCGTGTAAATCCGTTAAGCGTGAAAGAAACGAAAGCTGACGCTGTTCCCTGGTAACTTCCTACTTCGCGAGCCGAATAAAATATTACTTCCTCCTTTTTTCAGAATCTAATCAGCGGACTTTTATGCAATATTAAAATTGTCTGTATTTATTGGAAGATACAGGAGCTACATGCAGAGTGTCCCGAAAATGTTGGGCTTCCTTGAAAGGAGAAATTCTACAAACCAAAGTGCAAAAAAAAAAGGGGAAAGTGAAATCCAAGGAAAAGCGAGAGAACAAACAGCATGGTACAAAGATCGGGGATACAAGAAAGCAAATAATGTTAATGACGAAAGTACAAAGCTTCCTTGAAAGGAGAGATTCTTGGGGTCATTTGAAGTAACTTTTTCTTTTTTGTAGATCCGGAGATTTGTAAAGATGCGTTTATGGGAAATTATTCTTCATTTCTTCGGACGCGTATTACGGTAAAGAATGCTATTTCGTGGACGGTAATAGGATTATTCATGAAGAAGAATCGGCGATCCACCAGGATTTACCGAGCAGCCATGTGGAACAGAAGCCATTGCTGACGACGCATAACCCGATGCCGGCTGCATCGGTGCAACTCAACGAAAAGTACGATAAAATGACGGCTCTGGCTGCGAAGCACCCGTAAAATATCGCGGTTATCTGCTGATCGACGCGAAAACTTTGGCAAATGGATAAAGAATTCGCCTCGTAAAAGTAATTTAGAGCGTCTCCGAAGTGCGCGCCATTACAATAAAACAGCACTCCATTCTCTTTACAGGTCCGAATTAAATTAAAGTACGATTGGAAATGCTGCATCGAAAGCTATCGATATAAGTTGCTTCTGAATACACAGCAGTTAAAAATCGACAACTTTCGTATCGACAACATGATTTTATGGAGTGTTGCACGAGTACCAGAAATTTTTGTCAAAATCAAACATTTGTCAACTGCAAAGAATTAATGCCTTGCGCACCATTTGGCACGCATTGCTCGCAAGACTGCTTGAACAATTACAAAACTCAGAACAATCTATACAATGTATATTAAAGATATATTTTTAGTGTACGAACCGAGCCAAAATTAGAAACTTTTGAGCACGTACCTGGCAACCCGTATCGCAATTAAATTGTGATTTTGATCCGACCGCGAGACAATCCTAACACGCAGCAAGCAACCGCAACGATTCGAACCGAAAAGTAAAAACAGCATCCAAGAGGGCCAGAGACCAGTGTTCACTTGGTCGGGAACAATCTGCTTTACCGCGACCGATGATTGGCAATTTGCAAAAATCCCCGGCGGTTTTGTCCGCGCGGATTTACGTTATTACGCGGCCGTGGAAACGCGCCGGCGCCAAATGGATTTGCGGTCCGCATAAACTTATGCATAAAAATCGGCGATGGAAATGCAGCGGGTGCGGCGGTCCAGTAAGTTTCCAGCACTCGTGCTTTATTATTTTAATTCGCCGAATTCGACAAATTTCGGATATGAAATTGAACCGGACATTACGAAGTCTGAACGACCTGGGACTGAAATGAACAATCAGTCATTTCTGAAAAAAACTCTGACCGAACTTATACAAACTTATAGAAGCACACGTCCAAGGTAGCCATCCTTTATAAAATAAAGAATTGAAGAAAAATTAATAAATTCTGTGAAATAAAACACCAACGAAAAATGACTTTCCATTCGATTTCGGTGCAACTGAAATAGAAAATATTTGACATAAAGATTCGCGGTCTAGTCAGGTGATTTTTTAATTTCGCGCAATCGTTTTTTATTTAAATGCATGGAAAAGCCAGCGGACCGGCGACCAGTGGATCATTAGATTGTTTTAATAAAGCGTCGATTCGACGGGGAAAAAGTTTCGCTTGGAAATTGTTCCTCGGAAATCGGTCAATCGACAGAGAAATGGCCAGGGAATGCGGCGATCGATCGATAAATTATTCTCCGGGATTGTGGATCGGAAACGATTCGCAGCTAAGGACTCATCGGATGGTGTGTTACCGCGTTCACATTCGCGTCGATGCAATTAGGGGAGGTCTCTCGGTCCGGTTGCTCGTCGACGATGAAATGTTTCGGTCAAATTCTCCGGAGAAATGCGAGTTAAAAGCGCGACGATTCGCCGTTGATGTGCAAATTTGAAGCGACGATCCGGGACACCGTTCGGGAAACCATTTCAACAGGAATTGAAGCACGGCTTTTCCTTCGCGTTGAAAAATTGCTCGGCCACGCGAAAGCCATTTGTTCCCGAAAAGTTTGATGTTGAATAAATATTACTCGAATAACACGTCGCTCCTTCCGCGCTATATTTTTCACCCCGGAGATATATCTACTTTCAAACGTAATGCAAATACCAGATTCATCTTGCGTTTGATATTAAACAAATACTATTCAAATAATAAATCATTCCTTCCATTTTCTGCAATGTTTTTCTTTCTAGAAATACGAAATACATTTTTCAACGTAGCAAAATAAAAGAAAAAAAAAGGTAAATAATTTTTTCTATTTCGTGAAATATTTTTCTGCCTAGAAACGCAATATCGATTTTTCAATGCAGGAAACAAAAAAGAAACTATCTTGGATTTCCGGTGAAATAAATACTATTCCAATGATAAATCGCTTCTTCTATTTTCTGCAATATTTTTCTTCCTAGAAATGCAATATCTATTTTCGAATGCAAGGAATAAAAGAACTACATTGGTTTCCAGATGAAATAAATATTATTCGAATAAAAAATCGTTTCTTTTATTTTATGCAATATTTTTCTCTGTGGAAATGTTTGTATTTTGAAGTGGCCAGAACAGAAACGGAATTACTTTGGTTTGAAATGCTGCAGAATGCAAATTAAATCAATATTGAATCTATTCTTATACATATTTTATATAATATTTTTATTCCCAGAAATGTATTGTATTTTGCAAAGGAAGCAACAAAACAACTATCTCGAAAACATACTGAAGTCTTGAACCAGGTTGAATAATTACAGATCGAAAAATACATTGCAGAGATTGTTACGGAGAGCACAGGATTCACAAATTCCTGGCCGAAGCAACGCAACTTTTTGTAAACAGAGCAGACTGCGAGATTGTCCTTCGCCAATTTGTTTCGCGATGTTGGCGAGTGTTGGTATTTACGTTCACCGATTGTGCGGATATTTCGCGCGGCATAAAAAATAGACGTAAAATCACTCGACGGAACAGACGTTCATATGAGTTTTCGAAATTATTATAGCGCGCTCGGGTCACGTGTTCGCTTGAGCGTTTTACTTCCGGCAGTTGTGCTCGAGAGTAGAATTTTCTGGTTGACAGACCTAAAAGCAACTCTCCAACAGCTGCCGCTTCTACTTTGAAGAGCGAGGGCTCGCAGGAATCTACTGTCACACGCACGCATGGCGACATTTTATCACCGAAATTCTACCAGGAATTCTACGAGCCAATAAACCGATTCGACCGATGTCGACAAACGAAATAAGAATATTCGACGGAACCGTGTCCCCGAAATATATTGGTGTCGAGAAGCTACACTACGTTTTTCAAACGTGTCAGGTTAAAGAAAAAAAATCTTCAAAATACAACCGTTTCGATAAAATAACACACTGTACTGTACTGTACAGAGTGTTCCCGAAATCATGGCACAAGCGTAAACCAAGTTGAAAAGAAGGAATATTCTTCTAAAGTCGAGTGTTCACATTTCCTCGTACCACACTTGAATCATTTCTTAACCCCTTGCCCTACAATAACGAGCCAGACTCGTGATGAAGATTCTGAGTAGACTCCAATAAATGTGAACGTTATTAATTTCCTTTAAACCGAAATAAAATTATATTTTGTTGTAGTTGATATATGTCCTTTGAAGAATACATAGGCATACAATAAACATAAATTATCTTTTTTTTTTCTATGAAATTCTGAACGATGAAGAATTTCTAATCATTATAATCACAAAATAAATAGTAGTCCAAGCGGTTAAACACAGGTCATTGAGTAATGCAATTTTAGTGGTGCCTCAGAAGGGAACAGTCGAGGGCTCTTGTGCTACAATTAATAAATTGTAAACTTGTAAATAAATTCTAAAATGTTCTATAACATTACATAATTACCTACAAGAAGAAGAATATTTGCATCGTATGCCTGCATATTTAACCCTTAGCACTCGAATGGCGACTGTAATGCGCCACTAAAAATTGCTGTGTCATTATTCAAAATAGTTTTTACATTATTAAATTTGTTTGTATTTAATAAATTACTAAACATTTCAGTACTGTACGAGTAAATTGCACCATTTTCGTATGTATAGCATGAAAAAATATATGTAGACGGGAAATATTCTAGGTCGGAAGAAATGTTTCGTTTTATAATTAAAATGGCTTCGAGTGCAAAGGGTTAATACTCTAATGGCTATATTTCGAGAACAAAGTAGAATTTTATTTCAGAATTATTTTAAAGGAAGTCAAACGGATACGTGTTTACGTTCGAAATCTTCACGGCTCGACGTTATAGTACAAGTGGTTAAATTCCCGAGACCCGTCACGGTGCATTCCAACAAGAAAGTAGTTCTCAGGACATTTACGGAGGACCTACGTGCAATCAAATTGAGGATCGCGGAGCCGGGTTAATCCGATGAACGTCTCTCAGGCGAACGCTGAGAACACAAAATTCGCGGAGCGCGATTCCGATGATTTATGTAGCCCGCGACGTATCTCAATTCGGTCGTATCTCCCTATCCGTCGTGCCCCGGTGTCCCCGTCGACCCACCGTTCGTTCCCTTCGTCGTCTATCTACCCCTCGGAGCGTGTACATTTGCCAGAAGCTCGCGTGATATTCCGCCAGGCGAGGAATCGCTCCTCCGCGCGCTCTATGGACTGCCGAAGAATCGTGATTTACGAACCGAGCACGCCAGAATATTTCTCGCATTGTCCACGTTGGAACGATAAATCAATTCGCGGCTCGGCAGAACGGTGGCCCGCGTAGGGGAGGAAAGGGGGGGTTGAACGGGGGGTTGCAGGGGAGGGGGTTGCGGCGGACCGGGTAGATGCCGCGCTTTTGTAACAAAGTGTGCGTCGTTAGCGATTTATGCGCTATTTCGCTACCGACCGCTGCCAAGAGCAGCGGGGAACGAAACTATCGTTCCTTTCGCGCGAATTCTTTGCGGAACCAACCTCCCCACCCTCACCCCCGTTCCCCTATAGAAATTAATCTCGCGGAATTAACGCTGGAAACCCGGCCTTCCTTCCCGCTGCTAAGATCGAGGATTATCTTTCCTTCTACTCTTTTTTTCTGCCGCTGTTCGATCGCGCGAGTCTCCGGTGTGCACGTGCAGCACAATGCGCAGAAACGAATGCATTACCGTACACTTTTTTTTTGTGTCGCGGGAAAATGCAATGATCAGTAGTAGACTTTTACAGAATTTTTAAAGACATTTGATAATACTGTCGCAATGCTTTGGAATCGATGAAATTATTAAGAGGAATAACAATGTCTACGTGTGGCTCCTGTATCTTGCGATTAACGTACACAATTTTGTTTCCTGCAAAAGATTTCTTTCTTCCGCGAAAGGATTTCCGAGAAAGAAATACAAAAACGATTCGAAAGGAAGAAATAACATTTTTTTCTTTAACCTCTCGTTTTCGAGAAAATCGAGTTTGAAAATGAATCTGAGTCTAATCCGATTCTATTTTCTGCAGATACCAGGGCACGCGAACGCGCCGGATTTCTGAAATTTTTCTCAAAAACGAGAAAAAGTAATGCATGTAACACTGCACTATTATATATGTGCTATGAAAGGGGTAACTGCATTGAATTGTGAACGTTTTTATGCAACGTTCGATTCGATGCGATTGGCATCGACATTTTCACGAATTTTGGAAAAAACTGCGTATGGCACCAGGTACGAGGAGGTGTGTACATCGTACGCGGTTTCGAATTCGACGGTGGCGAACTCGTTTTCGGTTCTAATGGATTCAAAATTAACTCGGACCGCATAACGATGCATTTGCGTAAGCACAATAGCATTTTGGAGCAAGTAACAACTGTCACGTGGATTCTGCGTACGCAGATGTCACACGTCCAGTTGCTGAACATATCTACGTTAAAGTGAACGTAGCCTGACAGTTAATATAACTCGACCCGCTCCTTATGATTATAGATAGGAAAATACAGGAGAGAACGGGACAAGAATAGCGGACCGCAACGGTTCAGGCGGCGAACAGAGATGGACGAATCGAGATACGTTCTCGAGTACATAAATCATCGAAATTATATTCATACTCTATACCACTTTGAATTTCCATGCCGCAGCACGGCCGTATCAGCGCCGTGTCCGTGTTATGCGACGGGATGTGCATGCTTTTCTAAATTACTGCCGAGAATTTCCATTCTACTCAGAGTTTGATAATATTGCAAATTAAATTCTAAAATGTTAATATTAACTGAGATGTTGGATATAATTATTAATCGTGCGTCAAGTATCTTCCTACAACTTACCGGTCGTTCTCTTTTGGATTATTTTCTCCTCGATCAGCGCTCTCACGCTGACAGACGCAGTTTGCAATGGCGGCCCGACTACCTCCTTCTTTTCGCTCTTCTTGTTTTCCGCGTCCTGAAACAGAAAGAAAAAAAAACAAATCAATAACGTCGACGTATAGTCCTTCCTTGTAATTTAAATTACAGTAGCTACGAGATCTATTCGCGAGAATGATCGAAATTTTATTCTGCTCGGAACAATATTTTCCTAACAAAAGATTGACAGTGAAATCGAAGAGGGAGAATGACGTAATACTGAAAGTGGACGAGTGGAATGTGCGCGATATTGTCGCTAGAAATTCCAGAATCTCAAAGATGACGTTAAAGCAGGAAACTTGCTATAGCGCTGGGAACAAAGCTGCGTTGTGTAATAGAGAGTTCTGCTTGACCTCGTCTAGAATTCGCAAATTGTCTCGGATCTAATTGTACCGGTCTCGTTACTCGAAGATCAATTAGAATGGCAGCTCACGCTTAAGTGCGCCAAGAGGGATGGAATGAGACACGGGCGCAGATCAGACATTTCTGCGGAGATTATTAGAGGGAAAGAGAGACGATAAAGGGGACGGTTTAAGGACTGCGTGGAGGAGATTAAATGACGGGATGAAAGAAAGTGGCGAATGACGTAAATGGTAATTTTCAATTCGAGTGAAAATTCCGGCGACACCTCCCCCCAGCCTTGTTAGATTTTCGATGATATCGTTCAAGACGCTTCTCAATACGATCGGTAAACTGGTACAACCACATTAAAAAACAAAACAATGCCTCTTTTTATCATTTCTGTTTTATGAAACTGGTAATTATTTACATTAGGGGCTTCCTCACCGATTTTGATGACCTTGAAATATGTTGTCAAGGTCATCATTATGAAGAACTTTTTCCTTTACATGTTACCGCCGCTCAACTTTAGTTTCCGAGATATTCGCAAAAAAGTTTCAACATCTCAAAAAGTGATCGGAGTAGGTGTGGGTTAGATTTGAAGGTAAATATTTACATCAAAAAATCTACATTACAAAATACTAATGTAAAGTGTTCAGTGTGTGAGATGGAACATAATCGTGTGCGTGCCTCGAGACAAACATTGAAATTTGACACTAGGTTCACGGGGCCTGTCAAAATGACGGGATCTAATATTTATAATTTACAATTATTGACATTGTGAAGACGTATCCATGGGGAATTATTCAACAAAATTATTTTTTTGGGTATATATTATTTAAAAAATTGATACAAATGTGGATAGACAAGTTCTTGTTATTTTTGTAAAATAATGTTAAGTAGTCAGTTTTAGTGCTTTGTAAATCTAGTGTTAAAGGGACATTGAAGTTGCAAAATATGAAAGAAAACCTTGCATCCAATATTCTACATACGAATAATAAAATATAATACTAATGTACTACAAACTACATTATAAAATACTAATGTAAAGTGTACTTACTTCTGAATCTTCTGTACCTCCGTCGGATCCACAGCACACAATTATTCACTCACGAGAATAGGTCCGAATAATTGAACAACAATCACTAAACAACACACACACACACACACACACACACACACACACACACACACACACACACACACACACACTTAACGAAATCGTGACAGCAGACGAGAAGATGTTACTCCGACCACGAATAAAATAATACTGCGATTTTAACCGTTCCCCTCCCACGGACGTGTGATACGAAAACAGGGAATTCCGGGAAATAGGGTCGGCACCCCGCCATAATTTTTTTTCTGTTGGTTTTGTATCTAGTGTTTACAGACCCTCAGCGTTTAACCTGCCTAGGATAACCCGACCGTACCACCGCCGTGGAGGGGATTATTGTTATAATCGCAGTATTATTTTGTTCGTGGTCGGAGTAACATCTTCTCGTCTGCTGTCACGATTTCGTTAAGTGTGTGTGTGTGTGTGTGTGTGTGTGTGTGTGTTGTTTAGTGATTGTTGTTTAATTATTCGGACCTATTCTCGTGAGTGAATAATTGTGTGCTGTGGATCCGACGGAGTTACAGAAGATTGAGAAGTAAGTACACTTTACATTAGTATTTTATAATGTAGTTTGTAGTACATTAGTATTATATTTCATTATTCGTTTGAATATTTTGAAATGTATATTAACGATCATTAATGATTTGGTATACAGTATAATTTAATGTGGTTCAAATAAGATACTACTTTAAATCAAATATTTTTATTTTGATAACCAGATAGATAAAATGAAATATTTTTATTTTGTATTTCAAATATTTCCTTACAATGAAAATAAGTTGAGCAAGTAGTTAATATTATAAATTATAATTTTTAACATGAGAAGCTATAATAGTTAGCAGAGTATTATTTGTAGTTTAATTACAAATATGTAACATGTTGATAAACGGACAACAATGTCGTAATAACATTACAGGCAACAAAATGTCATAAAAATATAAGTTACTGTCAACTATTTGAAATACTATTTTACATAGTCCTACACACACCTACTCCGATCACTTTTTGAGATATTGAAACTTTTTTGCGAATATCTCGGAAACTAAAGTTGAGCGGCGGTAACATGTATAGGAAAAAGTTGTTCAGAATGATAACCTTGACAACATATTTCAAGGTCATCAAAATCGGTGAGGAAGCCCCTAATGTAAATAATTACCGAAACTTTTATAAACATATTTGTGACATTATTCTGATTAAAATGAGTCCAAACGACGCAGTTTCCAGCAAATTTACTCGTTTAATCCACGATACAATAGAACCTCTATTATCCAAACTGATACCTAGCTACAGTGTTTAGTTATATAGATTTCTGAACGTATTCAGTTTCTAAATTGATGGTACAATGGGAAATTTAGATATAATTGCGCACCGGTTCGGATAATCGAGGTTCCCGGTAAATAATGAATTAAACGAGCAAATACGCTCAGAACTACGTGCGGGCTCATTTTAATCAGGAGAACGCGACGAATATGTCGGCGAGAGTTTCGCTGAAAAATAATTGAAAACAGTCGGGTCCGCGTTTAAATTTCCGTAGCAGGAAACTTTGAATTTGACAAGGAAACTGACTGGTCGATCGGTCCAGCTGAAATTCGATTCGAAACTAAAAATTCAATTTCTGGCGGTCTGTCGTTCGATTAATTTCTTCGGGCGTCTGGCGGGAACGTTTTCGGGAAGTCTCGCGGTGCTTTGTCCCGTTCATCACCGGCCATTTCGTTAATCGGAAACGCGTCCCGGGGCTGGACACACTTCGATCGGGTCTGTCTCTCTCTCTCTCCTACGGGTGTAGATTGGTGGTCCCGATGAAACGAAGGGTTAATTGTCCCCGGGTCCGGACGCTGCCGCCGCGGTAATTAGCACGCGCGTCCACGTCGGACGAGTATATATCTTCGTCCCCCTATTCGCGGATTCGTCCCCCTTCCGAGGAGCCATGCATCATGGTCCCCCGATGATACCCCGGCGTTGGCCGACGACGTCGTCATCTTGATCAGCCCTTAATGGCGGGGTTGCTGGATCCCGTAATCGCTGATCGTCATCGTCCTCCTCAATTTCCTATCTGCTACTTCGATATGTAGCCACCTACGGACCCCATCCGTTTCTGCGTCGTTCATACAATCACCTCGCCAACACCCCCCCCCCCCGCCGATCTATGTACATATGTCCGTGTGTGCGTGCGTGTTTATATATATATATATATATATCACCTCTCACGAAATTGAACTCTGTCTTTGACGTGGCGTACCGCGTTCGCTTCATGAATATTGATCGGCGGCCGTTAATGCGCGAAATTGATTGCGGAACGCTCGCTGGCTATGACTCATCGATTCGATTCGTGTCGATTCCAGCCCCCCCCCCCCCACCCCCATCGATGACTTCCTTGCACGGTAATGCATTTTTTTGTCGACGATTTTAATCGGTACCGCTTCCCACCCCTTTTCCATTTTCGCCCCCTTTCCACCCGGTCGTTACCCCTGCGCGTGCGCAACCCTAGGTTAGGTCAATTTTTTTCAACGTGTTTACCAGACAATTTTTTGAAAACAGCTATGCCGATTTTTCTCCAGAATAACAATGATATGCATTAATTCTTCCTTCAAGACGTTGAACAGGCGTGGAAAAAGACTCCTTCTTGAAACACTTCGCAATAAGAAATTGTTAATTACCTAGACCGCGGATTATTTGTAATAAATATCGGTAGAAGAAATTTAAAACTGTGGAAGCGTTAAAAGAATTGGAGCAAAGAAGAAATTCTGAAGCGACACCCGCGTGTTGCAAATTAATACAGATAACTTTTATTTTAGATTAAAAACTGCAGTCTAATGCATCTACTGTTCGACATAGGTTGGTTTTATAGAAAGGCCTAGTCGCAGTGAACATTAAACATTAATATAATCTCAAGGTACCAAGTGGTGGGGGATAATGGTGTCACCAATGTGCGAGATTTAGTGTTTTCAACGGCTCGGTTGTTGTTGTTTCTGAGTCGAAGCCGGAGTCTTGATAGAGAAACGTAAAAACCGAACGCATATACGCGTTTGGCCGCTCGTATCCCGGGCTGCCTCGATTCGAGGAATATGTCGGTGAAATTGGCAGCTGCGTCTGAATCCCCTGGTCGGAAATTGTTGCGCCAGGACGAAAGAGAGAAAAAGAGAGAGAGAGAGAGAGGGAGAGAGGGAGCGGTTTAAGGTTTTGTCGGCTGACGTTACTCGGGAAAAGGGGATTAAGGGATTCGTCGACGTTTCGAATAATACAAAAATGCTCGCCGGACTAGTTTCAACCGCAGCGAATTTTTTCAACGGAAACGTTTGCTGAAAACGCACCGGCCATGCGTCAATGGAACCGATTAACGCTTAATCCTCGGATAAATAGAGCTGGTTCGTTCGCGTTTAGAAGATAAAATACTGGGTAAATTGAATGAAAATCGTCGATTTCATTGCGCCTCGCCGGTCAACCCCCTCCCCCTTCCTTTTTTGCCTTTCCTCAAAAGGCCGAAAACATTATATTCAGTCCGGTTTTTCTAAAGAATCGATTTCGAGTCTGCCGGTAGGACGAAATGCGTCGAGTTATCAATTAGTCACCGAACGGCAAAATATTCTATATTCGAACCGAGTAACAGGACCATTGAGGAAACGTTGCCAGGAGGAAAAACGAATGAACATCAGCTTCTTCGTGTCCTATTCATCGCTTTCATTTTGAGCCATCGTGACTCGTCGTGTATGAAAGCTGAGACCGTGGTGTACCGGTTAAAAGTACGAAAAACACAAATCTCGGTTTAACCGGAGCGGATAAATTAAACAGAATGATGAAACCCATTCGATGATTAAACCGTAAGCAGCCTCGCATTCCACGCTCCCATCGCCTCGACGTTGCAAAATAATTCTTTTGCGAACGATCTAATGGCGATTGCCGAGTGAACAAGTGTCCGCCATTAAGCCGGGGCTGAATGGGATCGTCTACAAACGTCGAAATTCCGCGTGTACGCGTCGGAAGCGTGGTTCATGGCTCGCGAACCAGCCCAGAGCTGACGCTACGGTACGCGTGCACGCCCGCCTTCCATGGTGCGTAAATGGTGGTATTCATGGCGCAGGGTGCTAGAAATCGGAACGCACTCAGGCTCCCGGCATCCTGCGTCGCGGACCGTGAACGTGTCCGTGTTCCACGTTGTCCCTGAACGCTCGCGGGACTTCTAATGCACGCGATCGTGAACAGGCACGCGGCTCGACGCCATAAAGGCCCCGGCCGCATGAATATGAATGTGTACACAGATCAGAATGAATGGATCTGGACGCGGTCGCATGAACGGAACGCTGGGCGCGAAGCCGGGACACGCGCGGATACCACGAGACGCGCGCGGAACGACGAACCGAACCTTCGAGGCCGAATCTCTCGATGAAAACTCGCCTCGGAACGAGTGCTCCGGTGAAAACCCCCGGCTGTAACCGGTCCAGATTCAATCTACATAATGGAGAAAGCTCGAGACAATGTTTGCACGCCCCCCATCCCCCCCTCCACGTCGCCCTCCGCACCCTCTTTTAACCATCCCCGCCTTGCCACCCTTCTACAGCTTCCAACCTTTCCGTCTCCGGTCCGCCGCGGAATGCAAGGGGGATCCGGTAGAACCAAAGAGCTTGTTAATGGGTTCATTTGGATTCGATCATCGCCTTGCCTTTCTTTCATCCACCCCTAACCCCCCTCTCTCTCTCTCTCTGTGCCTCTCTTTCTCTTTTTCTTCCTGCTTCGACTGCTTCGACTACTTCAGAGCCAGTCTTTACTCATTTACTCGTACCAATCTTTGCTTTATCGACTCGCCTCTAACTCCAGCTCTTTGTGCCCGACGACCAGTTGCCGAGGGGGAAAGAGATCCAGACGCAATTGCGATCAAGGCTCAGCCTGATTGCAGGCTGGATCATCGAGGAAGTTTGATGACGAGAGAAAGGGACTGGGGATATGGTGTTGCGAGTTGGGGGTGGTTAGGGCTGGGTCTTGGGAAGGGTGGAAATTGCGGTGTTGCGTGGAGCTGCTGGGGTGGTTTGGATCGAGGGTAGACATCCGAAGGTGTTCCTCCGGTGGTTGTGATCGGGAGAAAATTTGTTCAAAATTTTCCCGGGTGGCTTTTTTATTTATGGTTCTGGGAATGCGTGCCCGTCCGGTTTGTATATCTTTTTGTCCTCTCCCAGGTGCTGTTACGTTGTAGGTTCAGGCTAAAATTTTTTCCGAGTTCCTGTTTCTCGTGCAGACAATTTTTATTTTTTGCACGAAGGTCTGGACGAAATTTCGCAAAATCTAGACGAAATATTCCCTGACGTCGGAAACATTCATCTGCAACGTCCACTCCTATCTCAAACTTCCCGGCATGCTTCCGACGACCAACTGAAGTTTGCGAGTCCACGTTTTCGAAACTGTTCGTTCTAGAAGATCATCATCGTACTCGAGCTGCGAACTTAGCGAGTCATTCAGCGTGTCTACTCGCTACGGTCTCTGGACAAGAATTACAGAAAAGCTTTTCTTGCCCCTTCTATGGTTCCACCTGTTCCGCCAGCAGAGGGGGAGGGGAGGGGGTCGAAGGACAAACCGCGGCCGCATCCGGCGTGCAGAATTGAATTTTCGCGAAGAATTTCGCAAAGCGTTGCGCGCGTTGCACGGTTCAACGGTGTATTACCATATGAATTCGCAATCCGAGAAACTCGCGGCGGGCTCGACGTGTAATCAACCCGTGATTTCATTGAAAATCTTAGCCCGCCCGTCCCCTCCCCCTCTCCCTCTCGCGATCCTACGCTCGGAATGTAATCAACCGGCGATTTCATGAAAATCTCGGTCGGTTACGGTGCACCGTGCTTTTTCGCGGCGCGTCTCTACGCGATAATCGTTCCGCGGAAAATGAAGAGTAAAAGGAAAAAAAGAAAAAAAGAGACCAGAGGAGACAGAGGGAACGGAGAGGAGATCCAAGGGAGAGATCCGCTCGGCTTCGGTACGCCCATCGTTTTCCGCTCCGTCGTGCCCGTGAGCGGAAAGTCCGAACAGAGAGACTCTTAATAAGGTCAAGGAAGAGCCTCGGCTGTTACAGTCAGTTGGAATAGAAAGATCAGCGATTCTTCTCAGTCCCGACAAGTCGCATCGAAAAACTCTTCTCGCTGATTAAAAATGTCTTAACGAACGGTGTGTCACACATGGGGAAGGGATCAAAGGGAAAGCTCTTTCGTGACAGCCGCGCAGACTGTACAGGGCTAGGATCGAAGGGAGACTGTCTGTGAGGTGTGCTTGTACCGCACAGGAGTTAAATATACAGGGTGTTTGGTGGTACAAGCGAAAAGGGGGTGATTCTACATGAAAGAATAAGTCGAGAATATAGAATAAAATTTTGTCATCCGAAGTTTCGTTATCGAGAAAATCGAGGCGTCTATTTGACGCGTCTGATCATGACCAACCAAATCTACTTCCTGCATATACACTACCGGCCATAAGTGTTTACCCACCTTCAAATTTCGTTACTATTCAAATAATAGGTATTTTATTGTTATGAAAATGTCCGTAGCATTAAATCCTAATTATAAGGCTAATAAAAAACATCCAAAATATTCTGTACATACACAATCAGGTATTGTAAATGAGTTTACAGCTTTTTATGAAAAACGACAATTTTGGAATTCAGGTAAAGAAACCCATTTTTCTGAAATTTTTATAACGGTCAGTAGGGAATATGAACGCAGGTAATACAGGTATCTTAGTCTTCTCAAATTTCATACTGCATTTCATACTGCATTAAGCTTTCATACAGTAAACAGTTGATTTTCACGTGCCTAAAGAATTTTGCGAAAATTTCAAATAATGTCAGGGAGAAAAGAATTATCGATTGAAACGCGCGCTCTAATAGTGTCCCATCATAGCATCGGAAAAAGTAACAGAGAAATAGCAAAGTTATTGAAGCTGAACCGTAGAACCGTGGACTACAATGTTAAAAAATATGTGGGTGGGTAAACACTTATGGCCGGTAGTGTACATACTAAAGCACACAAACCTTACAGATCTTCAAAGTCTAAAGATCTTCAAAAATGTTTATTCTATATTTTCGACTTATTCTTTCATGTAGAATCACCCCCTTTTCGCTTGTACCACCAGTTACCGAACACCCTGCATTTTGAAAATTCGAATAAGATTAATGTTCGGTGTAAGAGAGTCGAGAACTTACCTTTTTGAAGTAACCACCATGAAGTCGCATATGACCATTCAAAGCCGGTATGTTCTTGAACTTCCGATGACAGAGATTGCACTCGACTGGTTTTGGCTCGGTCTGCGACTTGTTGGTGGCGGTGACAGTGCCAGGGGACGCCGAGTTTCCCGGCGACGGACTGCTTTTCCCAACATTTCCACTCCCAGGCGAATTCGCCTGCGGGTGTTGCTGCTGGTGTTGCTGCTGCGATTGTTGTTGTTGCTGCTGCTGCGCCTGTTGCTGAGCCTGTTGCTGTTGTTGCTGAAACAACACATCCCCACCAGTTAACATAATTATCCTACGAGTACAATTTTCATGAATTTGGTCGAATATTAAATTTAAAGTGCAATCGGGCAGAATTTGAAAAGTGGCTCGCTTCCTCGTTTATTGTTAGATTAGAAGGCGCAGTTTATAAATATAGTAGAAAGTGCAGTGTTTAAAAAAAAAAATTTGTTCACGAGTAGAAGATGTGGCAACGAGGCGTTAGCTCAGGAAGAAAATATAATTCCGTTTGATTGCCTTTCCGATAAAATACACGTTGATCAAAGTGTGAAATTCCGCAAACTCTCTTTTCATTCTATCCACAATGAGCAAATAGAGCAGGTAGAATCCTCAACGAATGAATTTGCAATGAGACGTCGGTAAAAGCGTATAACAAATCTCAATTTGCATGAGCCGCCTGTCCCGGGCTTAATCGTCCCGGTGAAGAATCCCCCGCGTCGCATTGTTAAATAACATTTTATTCCGGAGTGTTAACGAAGCTTCAACAGAAGAGGAGCAGACACTTCTTTCGCACCTTTGTCGGACGATTAACAGAAACATCCTGCGTACCGAGGACCCTTCGGCCCTCCTAACTTTGAAGAATCGAGTGCACTCGAGGACACGATTACCATGGAATAAAATATTCGATGAAAATCTCTTCAATTGAACGGTTTTCGCCTCAGCAGCGATAAAGACGCTTTTGTGTCCCGTTCTTTTTGCCTGTTTCATTCAAACGCAGAAAATTATTCATCTTTCGCGTTTTAAAGAAGCATTGTCGACGGGGAGAGCGATGGCGGAGAAGAAAGGATAACGTGTAACACCTTTGTATCGAACTTCTGCCTTCCGTTCTGCGTTCTATCCTGGCTTTGCTTTCTCCCGTGGAAAAATGAACGCTCCTCGAAAAGGGAGATACAACGGCGACCGTCAAAAAATTGTAGAACGCTGGCTGAGCTCCGTGCATAATTAGAAACGTATAGGTGTGAACTTGCATTCGGGAATATATTTAATTAATTACGGATCTTTGCGCGGAATAAAACATGTCCTGCATTAATTGCGAGCAACGGTGTAAAATGTATTTTCACCTATAAGCATTTCAATTTACTTAAAAACAGTCATATCCTTATGGTAACGATTCTACTATTTTTTAAAACTGTCCCCAATAATTGTAAGAAACAGGAGTCAAACAAAAATGTATTTGCACACACTCCTAGCAATTTTAATTACTCAAATACAACATCCTTCTATCCTTGTGTTCTTCTATCCATTTTATTATTTCGTGTTTCACGCTATCGTTTCTCTCGTAAATGCATAACATTCGCAATCCGATGATCACTTTTTAGTCCCAATTTTCAATCGCGTTAATTTGATCACCGTGAAAATGACGGAATACAGCGGTCAAATCCAAGCGTGCCGAACGATTCAGTGTTCTTCACACCGTGTTCGCCAGGGAACAAGAAAATTGAAATTCTTGGAGCCGTGACAGGGCCGCAGGGGTTGCGTTTCGCGCCCCTGTTCCCCGCCCCCTCTGTTGGAGAATTTATCGCGCAACGTAATAAAAATTCTAATAAAACCGTTTGCTTCTTTCTTCCGGCGTCTCTCCGTTTCGCCGTTTCATTCTCCTGAGATAAAGGAGAGGGGCTGGGAGGGTGTTGCGGGGATGATGCGTGATAATAATATGGTTGGCTGGAGAACGCGGAATTCCTTCTGGCCCCGGTTAAGCCCTCTCGAGAGCTGAACCATTCCTCTTCCGGCTGCTTCGAGCAGGAAACTCCGGGAAGTTCGTGAGCGTTCACGTAGAAACCGGGGACGAGTGCGGGGGTGGGCGCGGGGGTGGAACGGACACTGGAATAGCTAAGTACAGATCGAGAACGATACACCTTGTTACGCGGCATAACGTTCCGTAATTTTCATCTGCTTCCGAGCCGCACCGGGAAAACACCGAGGCACCGAAGGTAAATACTCGCAACGCGTGTATTTTGCCCCTCGTTCGTCCCGGCTTCTTCCGTTTTCTTTTTTATCATCCGATGATTAACGCTGCCCTGACGCCGATAACGAGAATTTATGCTCGCCAGAGTACCGAACTTTTACGGCGCCTTGCTAATTAATTGGTTCGACTTTTTGGGGAGTGCAAGTTTAGTAATAGAATAGAATTTAGAATAGTGTGAGGACGAAATTTGACGAAATTGACCGAAGGTTTCGTTTTGGAGCGATAAGGTGAAATTTTATTATGTTGCGGTTACTGTGGAATAATTTTCGAAACGAGAAATCAATACCCTGCATTCCGGTACACTAATTTTCGCTACGGTATTAAAAATTTGGGGGTTTCACTTTAAAATTGCGTTCAGATTAGAATTGCGTTCAGAAGAGTGTCTTAGTATATTTTTACAGAATTTTAGAAAGGTCTCTGTATGATACTTCGTAAACAGTAGTGTATCATTGGTTAAACTCTACATCAGGAAAACAGAAACTTTTAGCTTTTTTTTCTATGTAATCCTGGAGATGTGCGATTTTCATCATTTTTAAGGGCGTCAATTTGTCTATTTTGTATTTTAGATACGATGGAAACAAGAACGAAACGTGGAAAAGATATAGAATTGAAGATCGCTGACAGGAATCCGAAATTCAGTGAAGTTGTTAACGTGGATTTAAATTTTGTGTTAATTACACGGAATGGGAACTGCATTACGGTAACAAGATCCGGCAAGTTAATACCAGCAAGATTATTATTTCATTGTATTTGATCATTGTAACTGAAACAGAGAACCGAAAGGAGTCGTCCCAATCAGTGGAATAGAACATTTATGATCAGACGCACGATACGAACATTTCGATGAATATTCGATCAACAGCCTAGCCATACATAACAGAGGGCTATAGTTAAAATTTGACAACTTCGGGTAACCAAATTAGCGTTGCCTTGTTAGGATAAATAATATCATAACATTGATACAAATAACGCCCGTTTAATGTTTCACCGAGACTCAATCAATTCTTTATTGACGCACCAATTTCACTATCATTAATCAGTCAATGCTATTGTATATGATGTCTAATTATGGTGATCCAATATGTATAAACGTATGATTTATTGCGTTCAATAATGAACTCTGTGCTGCGATATTAATGTATAACGTGTACAAACTGATTTTATATAATCTATCACACTTTCGTTAGCAATTTATATAGCTTGAAAGTGAAGCGTTCCAATTTGACGCAAAAAAAAAAAACATTTTTAATTACTTTTGGCCCATAACCATATTCATTCCGGAGAACCGGAAGCATGGCAACGGTCAACATAGTTTAAAACATACAAAAAGATATAAACAGTTCGATTAAAAGCCATCCATATTTAAATCAGCAAAGATTTAATCTAACGCTAGGTGAGCTAGGTAAGCAACCGTTCTGTTGTCCGTATACTCATTTTTTACGGCCTAGTTCGGATAACAGAGGTTCCACCGAGTCATGGATTAAACCAGTGAATCTGACGCGAATCGTATCGTGTTTGGTATCATTTTAATCAGAAAAGTGCCACGAATATGTCGGTAAAATTGTCGCAAGAAATTCATTGGGTGCAAACAGGTTTTCTCATTAAATTAGCATCGCCTCGTCAATAAGCTATCTTTTTCTACGTTCGACAGCAGTGTCTTTTCAGCCCCGATTTTTCCCCGTATCGCGGGACAGTACAGAGAGACACGAATACGTCACCGAAATCCCCGGCAAAAGGGTCAAAATGACACGGGCCGCTCGGCGTTGCGCCGCCGGTCCCCGATTAATTAACCAAACGATCAACAATCTCTCGCGGAGGGCCCTTCACGCGCTCTCTTCGACGGTTTTCCCTGCGCGCCGGCGTTCATTCTCCGTTTCACCGTGGGATCCCGCGAGCATCGAGCCCACTCTCGCCGGAAGTACGTTCTCTCGAGTGACAAAAGCGGGCCCGGTCGTTAAGCCTTCGCTCGGCGGCGATATTCACAGAGGCAGCACGCTACTCGAAGACGAGATGTGACCCGAAAGGAAAGCTCTCGAAAACTCTTTCTCTCCCGCGAGGCAAGGGTGCGGTGCGGCTCTCCGTTTGTCGCGAAGGGAGGGGGGGGGGGTCTAGGATGCGTCTCACGTAGAACACACGTGCAGCATCGTCGAAGATGTTCGTAGTCGAAAGGACGGTTGTCTACAAGGCCGACAGTTCCGTAGACGACGAACGATTTGCGGGCTGAATGAAAACTAGCGCGCGCTCGCGCGATTTCGCCGCGAGGACTTGACTACCTAACGACACTTTGTCGAGAAAGTTCTCCTCTCTTCCACCCCCCCTCCCCCCGGGGCCACCTCGCGGATAAAGTAGAGGGAAGACTTGATGTTCGATGATTTATTGAAGTATCGAAATCGTCCGCGGAATATCAACTAGGCAACGCCCCAGCAATCGTTCCCCACCAGCGCAGACAATGCGCCCGATTCGATTCGATTCGATTCGCTCGGCGAATGTTTGATGTTCGATTCCGTACGGGAATTGCTCGATCGTTTCCGGAAACCGGTGTCGTCTAGCCTTTTTCTCGATTTTTTCGCCTGCGCGACACGGCCGCCGCGGCAGAATCGATCGAGCGTTGCCGAGTTTGTCGTGTAAATTCGACGGTTAATGAATCCGTGCGTGCGTGCGTGCGTGCGCGCGCGCGTCCACTATCGGAATCAATCAACTTCGCCTGGGGGGAGCCGCGGCACGCTCTAAATTAACGGCCCCGCGGAATTACACTGAAATTAAATGAAGATTAATTTTCGTTTGAAGCCGAACCCCGAGCCCCGTTCGAACAGATCGGCTCGCAATCGCTGTTTCGTGTTCCACGGCCCGTGGAATCGCTGAAAGTGCGGTGATTGTAGCGTCGCGCCCGGAATTCGTGTAATAAATGACTTCGGAATAAAAAGTAGAGAGAGAGAGAGAGAGAGAGAGAGTGGGAGAGAGTATGGCGCGAATGGATTCTTCGTCGGGAATTCCACCGCGCGAGAATTTGCTCGGAAGAGTGAACATTGCGTATGCGTATTGTTTTTTGAGAAGTATGGTCTGGTTTTATTAGTCGTCGATTTTATCGACGATCGCTTAAATGAAATTGTTCGCTGTCGAATAAACCAGGCAACCTTTTGTGTTACGCCGCGCAACCCGGTTATCGGAAGCACGGATGATTTTATCGTCTGTTGTCGTCGTTTTTCCGCAGAACGCCCGTGGGAACGTGCCCTTAGGAAAAACAATATGTGTATCCATCTTATGTTCAATTTGGGTTAACTGTTTTTTTTTTTTTCAAGGTACACTCGCTGCGAGTGTCAGGGTCAAACGAGTTTTTAGGAGTTTCTATTTGTTCATGAATACGCTTGTACGTATGACGAATATTTGCAGTGTTACGGTAGGATTGCACAAGATTAAATTTGTATTAATTTGTACAATAAATAGCGTTGCATATGGGTCGCTTTGGACTGAGCTCAATACATCTGAAACATAATACTAACGAGGCTCATTTCACTCAGCAAAATGTTTGTAATACATTAACAAAAGTGTTTTGCGAAAAGATCCCGAAATTAATGCACCCATTGCGTTTTGTATAAACTGTATACAGCAAGATGAAGAAAATACAATAACGCGAATAAAATGTAACGAATAACGTGAATAAATCGAATAATATTGAGCTTCAACTGGAGCTGAAGGAATTAGCATTCGTAAACAGAATTTTCGTTTTAATCTTTCCGCGATGAAGCTTTCATAAAGCATGACACACATTTTCCTTTAAATGTTGCATTAATCAGATTTGAAAATTACATAAACACGAACTCAACAATATTCGTTTATCCCCGTTCCCGCAATAACCGGATAAGTTTCCATACGTTCTGTGGTCTCACACATAACGTACCTATACTACTTGGCATTGTACTCGCAAACCGATTTCATTCGCGCGATTATAATTTCGTTGTACAGCGAGGTCGAAATAATTCTCTGGGATCCACGAGGAAGGGATGCGATTCTAAGGGGAAGATTCCAATATAATTGGAACCGAGTTAAAGAGTCGAACAAACGTTCGCGCTAATAATATTTACCATTGTTTAGCTCGCGTCTCGATTCACCGGGTCGGTTTTGTATACCGGGCAACGATCGATTTAATCATCTTCCTCGTTTTACTTCATTAAATGCGTAATCCAGTCGATCGACGACAATCACTTGCGCTACGGTTCTGCGTCGCAGAAACGCGAGCGAGTTTAATTTAAGACTCGAGCCCAAGTTCCACGACGATAAAATCCGTTTGATTAATGCGGATCCGACGAATATATTCTCTCCGCTGGCATTGTTCGGTGGATGTATGCGCAGTACACCTTTCCTCCGTGCAGTATCAATTTATCTTCCGGATTTCACGCTACTTTCGAACGAGAATCTCCGACCGTTTTTATCTGGAAGCCCTCATTACGTCTTCATTATCTTGTATTTACTGGCTACCGGTTGCTGAGAAAGTCTATTTGTAGAAGTAAATTAAAAACGTGGAATAATTTCTTGTAGATTGCCTCGAAAGATTATTTAAACCCAGGACGGGAATAAAAATGTCCCGACGGATGTTGCTCGGTTGAAAACGGTATTGGCGAAGTTTGATGTATCGGTATACAATACGGCGGGACAGATTAATTTCTAATGCAGGCATAACTGGATCATGGGGTTGGCAATGTCCCAGCTCCGGCCATTATCCGGCCGTCGGACATTCCGTTATCCGACGGGGTTAAGGATTTTATCATGTTAAGAGAAAAGATAAAAATTTTATGAAATTCCATTAAAATCGCGCGAGTTTAGTGTGTTATGCAGAGCGCCATTTCTGCCGGGAATGCATAAATATCCGCGGTCTACTATAAATGCATCATAATTGGCTCCGATGCGCCCGATTGATCGGTCAAACGGAACCCGAAGCGAGCGCTCGTACAATTTTACGCCCGCCATTACTGTCTCGTCGCCGAGGACCATAATCGTCCGCAGAATGGCGGACGGCTATGTCTGAAGAGAAAAGCGTCACCTTCCCGTCATTTCCGTTGCGAACGACTTAACCCGCTAAAGTACAAAATTACGATCCGCTTCCGGAAGCGGCGGTCCCTGAAACAAAAGGGAATTTCGGATGTTCCGTCGACCCTGTCTCTCGTCCCCGAACTGTTCAAACATGGCGGTACTGTTTCCAGGGACGTCCCATAAATTAACATGTCCGACAGATAAGAAGTTAAAACTCAGCTGCGAATGTAGTCAAGGAAAGGAAGTCGTCGATCAACGAAATTCTTCGAACGAAGATAAAGTTTGCTAGCAGAAAGGTAAATTAAAACACAGCTTTACTGTGTATTATACATTCATATTTCATACTTTTGAAGGATGATTTTTAAACGCGGTTGGTTAGTAAAATACTTCTCCAGCTTCCTTTTACGTTATAAATAAAAGGAAAGATTGAACAAACTTTGTCAAAGCGTTGCAGGAAATTATTTTTGTGTCTCTGGTAAAGGTCTTTTTAATTTTAATAACTCGTGCCCGAGTTTCGTTGAAATTCCTGTGGTCACTTAAGAAAAAATGAAGAAGGAAGCGCATTATGTTTTATCCTGCATTGTTATCGTATGTGCAGAACAAGTGTCTGTATCTGTGCGCAAAGAGTAGAATGTTAGATAACGAATGAGAGCTGATAATATAGTTCGAACGATGGCGAATAAGACTTCACTGTAAGTTGGTACGAGTAAGAACCTTCGGAGTTAGAGATAGTGGATTGCTCACGAGGGTCGGTACAGGATTGGACCACTATCTTGGCTGTTTCTGGCATGTATGATTAAATTAGAACAATGCTGGCATAACTTCTACTGTCCGTTTATTCCTCCTGCTACCCTGCGCGCCCTGCCAGTTTACCACTTGGTAGATGTTGGTAGTTCAGAAACTCCCTTTGCTTCTTCCTTCTACTCACCCCCACTTTCTCTCCTCCAGTCTCCGAAACTACTTCGGCTTGTTCTTACTCGATAGTTTTTCATTACCCTTAATCCATTATACGCGACCGGAGACTTTTTACCGGCTTAATGACATTACTCCGCGATGTAATTATTCCGTAGAAATTCATTAATAAATGTAAATCACTCGGAGCTGCAATAATGTAGAGTGTTACGCCGTGATCGAATTGATTGATTCGAAACTGGGCTCGGTTCATCATTAATTAATGAACGACGTGTTCGTTAATACGGTCGATTTTTAATATTAACGCGTTTTGTTCGCGAACCGCCAGCCTTCCGAACACGTGTAAACTTTTAATCCGTTCTGTAGCAATTATTCGAGTGAAATAACAGGTTTACATATTAATCACAAAGTCTCGACTTCGATATAAAAAATAGTTTCGAAGAAACTTCGGTTCTTCTTATTCTATAAACAAGGATAAGAAATCTAGTGTACACACAACTTTAATCATTAATCAGAAGAACTAGATTTCCTTAGAAATTTCTTTTTCTAATAACAACAGAACGCAAAAATAGTAGTAAGTTTCGAAGAATTTTCTTCACTCCTTCGTCTCCGATAAATAAAGATAATAAGATTTGAATCTAGTGTACACACGATAGTAGACTTTAATCACAGGAATTAGATTCCCATAGAAATTTCTTTTTTATAATATAACAACACAATATGGAAATAGTAACAGGTTTCGAAGAGTATTCTTCGCTTCTCGATGTTCTATAAATAAAGATGATATATTCGAATCTACTGTCCACTATTTCGCAGATTCGCCAAGTCCCCGAATCGCACATATTGGCTCCGTCAATAATCACGGTTATTTAATAAGCAGACCAGAATGAATGAATAATCCTAAATTATGAACCGCCAGGCGCACCGGCATAAATATTTGACGTCAAACAGGTAACATCCGGTCGGATAAATATTACCGTTCGCAAACCAAGATACGTAACGCCGCGTAATTGAAATTAAACAAACCGGCGCGGCGGCGGACCGCCGGTTACCGAAAACCAACTTTTCGCCGGGGATCAACAGTTCCGTTGTCGTTTTACGACGTTTGCTTCATTAACTTTCCAGAAAGGGAGCGGCAGCGCCTATGAAAATTTCGAGGGAAACCACAGGGGCGGCGTTAAACTTGGCCCCGGCAACAAAGGGGTTGGCCACCACCGCGAGACTTCATATTACTTTTTCAATTATATACCTGGTTGTTGGGACAAGCTGGTGGCTGTCACGCGTTAGGGTCTATTAAAAGGACCATCGTGCCGATACGAGGTTCAGCAGCCGCCTCTATCCACAGGGAAAATGGGGGCCACGGTAAAATCCCTGTGGCTTGCGTGCAGGACGAGGACGAAATAGTTTGATTTGCATCGATGCTGGCAGAAATTATTAGCGAACGAGAAACTAATAAATTAACCTTTAATTACAGCGGAATTCGTCCAAATTGTTCGGGGGCAAAACGAATCGGATAACCACTGGTGCTTCCCTTCGAATAATTTGTTATACAGGGTGTTTGGTAACTGGTGGTACAAGCGAAAAGGGGTTGATTCTACATGAAAGAATTAGTCGAAAATATAGAATAAAATTTGTTCATCCGAAGTTTCGTTATCGAGAAAATCGAGTTTGACATGCAGCATGCTATTCGATAGGAATTGTCTGACGCGTCTGATCATGATCAACCAAATCTACTTCCTGCATATACAAACCTGACAGATCTTCAAAGTCGATTTTCTCGAAAACAAAGCCTCAAACGAAAAATGTTTATTCTATATTTTCGACTTATTCTTTCATGTAGAATCACCCCCTTTTCGCTTGTACCACCGGTTACCAAACACCCTGTACACAACCACAGGTAAAAATAACCCGGTGCCGGATTTTTTGAAATGGTTGACCTACAAGTATGTCGAAATCTGCGGTTTAATTCGAATACATATAATTCTACTAGAAATCTACCAGAATGATCAAATTTAAATAAAAAATAATCAAGCGACGTTTCAGCTACACAGCTTTTTTTCAGTCAATGTTCACACATTTTTTCCCCTAATTTCGTAAGAGGCGTCTCTCGCACGGGAAAATTTTCTTCCCTGTATCTTTGACCACGCATAAATTGAATCAGCGCCAGCAATGGCGGCTCACCGCCGAAAAGGACCGAGGGAGATTCGATTACAGAGCTTTCCTGCAGTCTTTCGAGTGTCTCTTCCCTTCTGTTCCCAATAAAGTCACGGCTTGGGTGGTTAAAAATTAACATTGGCGTCCTGGTACTACCGTCACGTTCGGATTCCTAGAACTAATACGATCCTGCTACGGAAAATGGCTAAAATCAGGATACCCGAGTGGACAATCTGTATCGAATTCTTAAGTGAACATTGGCAATCATGAACAAGAACATTTACCTCTTCTATGCTGTTTAAATCGAGGCTGAACGCAAAACTTGCATTTTATGGGCGTATCGTTTAATTCAAATTTTGCAAAACTGTTAAGGGGTTTAATTCTCCCCCAGATTAGCAATGTTAGGGACGACGGTGCGATTCATAGTATTGTGCGAGACGCACGCTTCGGATTCCGTCGTCTTACATCGACGCGCCCGTATATACGAATTTATATACCCGTCGACGCTTCGCGCGGGGGTGGACGAGGGGGGAGGGATGAGGGTTGGATAGTCAGGAATGGCGGTACCAGTAATGGAAACAGAATGGGATAATTCCGCGAACCGCGGACGGACGCGGTAATTGCGAATAATTGCATTGTCTTCGAGTCGTTCGCTCGAGTCCCTCTGTCTCCCGTTGGTCGTCCTCCCTCCCCCTCCGTTTTCCACCCCCGTTTTCCAACCCCCCTCGTTCATCCCCCTCGGTGTTAGTCCGTTCCTCTCGCGGGCACGGTGAATTGCTTCGGGTACGAATTGAGAGTCGGCTGGTGGAAACTCTCATACCGATTAGGATATCTTGTCCCTCCGTTCCGGCTCTTTCTGTCCGGCTACGCGCCGGAACGGGGGTAGGGCGGTCCGGTTTCACCGGCTGCACGGGAATTACGTTCGAACGAGGGAACACGGAGGTTGCTTTCTGAATTTCATCCCGTCGGGTGTAATTAATTTTTCTGGACGGGGACCGCGGTCGAGTACAGGTGCGATTTTAATTGTTACGGCACGCTGACCGCGCCACCGACCAAATTTCAAGGAGATTTGCTTAATTTCCACGTCACCCGGACAGGTGATTTTGTCACTGATCGGCGGACAGATCTTTATGTCGTTATTCACTTTCGCTTTTGCTTTTTTAATTTCACAGTCCCCTAGCATATATTAAATTCGTCGGATTTCAAATCATTTGTGTGGTCACCGATCGAC
Source organism: Seladonia tumulorum (assembly GCA_913789895.3). Lineage (NCBI taxonomy): Eukaryota > Metazoa > Arthropoda > Insecta > Hymenoptera > Halictidae > Seladonia > Seladonia tumulorum. Next base: position 5,025,491 of record OU565275.1, read on the forward strand.
CAGATTCTTGATTAAATATTAACTTAAAAAATGGTCGATGAGGAATTGTATAAATCAAGTAATACAGAAATTCGCGTGACGAGTGGCGCGTCAGTTTTGATTTATTACCGCACGCGCCGGGCCACTTATTATTCCGTAAACAGAGGCAACGAGGGAAGAATGGTAATTAGCGAAATACGATGCCGGTTTGACTTTTTTTTAATGCTTCTACTCTCTTCCGGCCGCCCCTGTTCCCGTTCAGCGAGTTATATCAACACGGAGCTCGAGCTCCATCGACGTGTCGGCTCTTATCGCGAAGAGTACTCGTTGCGAAGTCAACGTAAAATACGGAGATAAAGCAACAAGGACAACTGCCACACGACACGTCAACGAGTCGCGGTGCATCTGCCGAATTACTCGCGTCCTCTGCAATTATAGCTCGCGAGCGTATGGTCTCGAAGAATCATTGACTTTCACGTGGGTCGCGACTCGAAGTCATTCTCTTCGTGTGGCACCCTTTAGGGGATTTTTAAACTGTTTCGAAAGATATTTTGGATCGGTGAAACACAGTAGAAAGTTTGCGAACAGAATGATACAATTCGCTTTTAGTTGCAAATTCAACGCATAGAGTTAGCGTAATCTAAATTTAGCCACACCGAATATGATTTTTAGAAATTGAGCATTCACGTATCTCCTAGGTCGAATAAACAAATGTTAATACCAGGCGAACCGGAGAAACGACATAAAACCGAAAAGGAAATGAAGAATTGATCTCGCGTACCAATAACCGATTAAATGTTTGTCCGTAGTTCAGAAGGTCCGAGCATAAACTATCCGGAGCGAGCATATTTAACCTCGCGTTTGAAAAATACCGAAAGAAATTGCGCTGGAAACGGAATCGCCGTTTCGGAGAAATATCGTTCCACGTTCCTTCCCGCGCCTCGAAATTTACAGTCGAACCCCGATATCGGGATACGTCGAATTAAATCGCTGGATTGGAAGTTGAAGCGAGAACAATGGGGATTTATGGCGTTGTCCTCGGCGCGGCTCGGTAGGCGCGTGTAGTTCTCAAGGTGCCTCTCAGCCGGTGCCATCGCGAAGATCTACGAGACAATCGGTAATTTAAAGAACACGGTGCACGTGACGTCGTCGCCTGCGCGCCACGGAACATTACGAGGAGAACCGTGAACTAGCTCTCCTTCCGCAGAGAACTCCTGACCTAATCTCGCGATCGTTTACTTCTGCCAGGAGCATTATGTAGATGATCTCTCTCCTCGGTGCTCGGTCAAATAAGGGACATCTGGTGCCGGTGCCACGTTTGGCACTACCGCCTCGTCGGCAAGATTAAATCGTGAACCGAATATTTACGGCCCCGGCATATTTATCGTCCGCGTAACGCGATCCACTGCTAAGAATCCCGCTTTCACCTCGCATATCTATCCACGCGCTGTCCAATTCGAAAATCGAATCGCGATTAACACTAGACCTACCGGGTCCGTCGAAATCACTGATTTCAGATTCTTTCTCTCACAATTCGCGGGGTTATAGAAATTTTCTCAGGAACCATCGCTATATTCCTTCGAAGCTAACGATCACTAACGACCTGGCCGTTAACACGTCGACTGCCGCGGTACTTTTTAGGATTCCGGTGTAAAAATCCAATTTAATTTAATCATTATCGCAAAAGACTGTTCTCCTTAACCCTTTGCACTATTATTTAATTTGTGATTATAATGTATAGACATTCTTCATCGTTCAGAATTTCATAGAAAAGAAAAGATTTATATTTATTGTATGCCTATGTTTTCTCCAAAGGATATACAGGCTGTTTGGTAACTGGTGGTACAAGCGAAAAGGAGGCGATTCTACATGAAAGAATAAGTTACCAAACACCGTGTATCAACTACAACAAAATAGAATTTCATCTCGGTTTAAAGGAAATTCAAATGTTCAAAATGTTCGTCACGAGTCTGACTGGATATTGTAGGGCAAGGGGTTAAATAATTTCTCATTTTACAGGCGAACGTCATTTCTTAATGCAAAAATGTTATCAGCCATGCAAGTGCACAAACTACGAGATAACTCGTAGTTGGCGTCCTGGGCAATAACGCAAACTACGAGTACACCTGACCCTCAGTCACTCATTCTCGATATATGTCAACGAGACGGGTCTTGCCAGCGTCGTGTATCGTCCAGGAGACATACCTCTGTTATGTTTACACTTCTCGGCGTCCGAGGCCACTGGAGCTTCGTGATTCCTCACGGGATATACGTTGCCTTGGTGAGATGTATAGTCGATCTCGCGGAAAAGTTGACCAGAAGTCGCCCTAATGAGCCGGTTAGGATCCAAGGAGACAGAATAGTTTATGCAGATCCGCTACAGAGAAAGGGGGAAGATAGAGAAGAGAAATTCAGAACGAGAGAGAAGGACATGTGCCTGGAAGCCACGTCTGGTCCTTGTGTCTCTTGTCTTCCGGGCGAGATTGAACCGTGAGCCGAATGTTTATGGGTCTGGCGTAATTACTGACTAGGAGGTCGGCTAACGTGCCGCTGGCATCAACGTCGACAGCCCGTGGGAGGCGGAGAAGCCACCCGTGGTTATTGTTCATAAGCCCGGGCGCCATGTGCTCGAGGAATTTATGTGCCGGGCTGAACTACAGGAATACCCGTGTCGTGTCTCGAGCACCGCCCTGGGAAAAGGAGAGAGAGCCTGTGTGCCTCGTCTTCGCCGGTGGATTTGTCACCGTGGACCGATAACGGGAGCTCTCGTGTTTACTTCTCCAGTTAGCGACCACCCACTACCTCATCCGCCTTCTACCCGGCAATCCTTGACCGGCACGATGAATCATGATGTCGCACTGGATCAAGATATCCGCAGGAACGCTTTGTCCCCCCGGTTCTTTCTGAAGGGATTTCTCCGATTTCTCTCGCGCCGGTCACTCGAGTATCGAACCCCGGGCTCTGCTCGGAACTTGTCGCGTCCCTTCACCAGTGTGACGTCAATCTACCCGGTAATATATTTATCTTCTAATCGTTCACTGATCGGTAGACTGCGGATGTGCAAGATAAAAATTGTTTTGAATCGGTAATCAATTCCTTTCCTCGATTAATAACTTTGAAAAGCTGAAAACAGAGATTCCCTTGAACCCTTACCTACCCATTATCGATCAGTAGACTGCGGATCTTTATGCAAAATAAAAATGTTCTGTATCAATTTTTGCAAGAGATAAGAGCAAAATAGAAAAACGTTTCTTTCACAATAATCATTTCAAGGAATCGAAAATAATATTTTATAAATCAATGTGCAGATAGTTTGATAGCAAAGTTTTACGAACGAAATTGTTTCGTTATTACAAACTTAAAACAAATAAAATACAAGCTTATGCTCGAGCTTACAGCCAAGTGATCATAGAAAGAAATTTGCAATTGTCAAACGGATCGGTTTAAACTTGAATATAAATGACTTAACGAACGTTTTGGAGAAAGTTTCGGCTGAAAACGGTGTCGAATGGTGGTACGCGGAAATGATTCGTTTCCGGGGCGCGGAATCGCTAGAAACGTTGATAATATAACTTTATATATTCATAGCTTTATGAAAATGAAAAACACGAAGCCGAGCCGGCATAAAGTTTGAAATATACCCGTACCAATCGTAAACTTTCCAGAAGCCCCGGGGCATTATTTATCAAGGATATTCGAGAATCGTGAAACGCCAGACGGTCAGAAATTAACGTTGAGTCCGTGTTTTCTGCGTAATTTGTTCCCGTCGCATAAAAGTCTAACTTCTCCGCGAAGGGAGAATAATTGAGGCATACTTTCTCAAAAAAAAAGAGAGAGAAAAACATATTCGCATTGGTGGCGGGAACCGCGGGGATGAAAAGGAAATTAGTCCGCGACAAAGTTTACGATGGAACGGCAAAGTGTCGCGATTGTCATGCTAACTTCTCCTGAATTATCTGTTTATTGAAACGTTCTTGATTTCCTACGATCAAAATTCAACACTGAATCAGTACATTGATAGATTAACACTGAGTGTCAAACCAGAACCCTAAAAAATTCCATAAAACCACAGTAAGTTATTTAATGAAATAAAAATTGAAAATAATTATATGTGTAATATTGAGTAGTCTTCCAACTCTCTTGCATTTTACAGATCACAATCAAATTTGGTACAATGAATATATTAACGTAAAAGTCATTTTAAACCTGGACAAATAATTCCGTCACCCAAGTATGGGTGACATGGCGGTTAAAAATTTGCTTGATAATTATACTTGCAGTACAACCAGGTTTTAGAGATGCTTATCAACGGAAACAAAATTTGAGTTTCGGCAAGGTTCTTTGTCTTGATCGAGCAGGATCAAGGAAAATATCACATTGCGGGTTGCTTTCCGCGTGGGATCGGGGTTCTTCCGCGCAAGTAGCATAATCCCACAAAGCCTTTTTTCCGTGAAATCCGGCGTAATCGGGCGCGGGAGCCTGCCAACGCGCATGCAACTCGTTAATTTGGGATTGCCAGGGATCCGGTTCGCAGGGGCAACGATGCACCGGTAGAATTCTTGCCGGTAACGACCCGCGGGTGCACATCGCGTGCAATTGCGCGACGCATACACGTTAATGCGACCTGCAACTCGGAAAAGGACCCGGTCAATTCAGCCTGGATCTCCGTCCGAACGAATGGACGCGCCGGGGTCCACGTTACTTTGGACCCGGGCTAAAAGGACCGAGGTCCTCTTTGTTCCCTGTCTCGAGTTCCATTTTAATGTCTGCGCGTAAACTGGATAACGTGTCTAATTACACGCCCGCGAAAGCCACCCTTAGGGCTTATGGCAGCGGCGCACGCCTTGTTCTTTCACTGCGGATCCCCCGGAACCTCTATACCTTTTAAGCCGGCATAGAGCAGTACGACCAAGTCCATGCGTTTCTCCTGAATATTTTCGTGTTTTTGACTTCTGCCCGAAGGATTAATATTTTAATGAGGATCCGAGCGTTGCCCCTATTCGAAGCCGCGATCGACGGAGGGTACACATTATTACCTTTGTACACGTTATTTACCAAGGCTGGATCTATAGAATTTTACGGTGCCAGTGTTAGTTTTGTAGCACCGTGCGAATCGAGGAGCCAGCAAAAATATTATTTCTCGCTGAATAATTTCTAGAAAATTCATGAACGTAGCTTACATATATGCAGATAAGTCTAACAAGTTTCACAAGTATACGTCGAGTCATATAACCAACAAAAATTCATGAATTATACCCTTAAATGTATACCTTCAACGTAGACATTTAAAAGGTACTCGAAAACAAGTCCACATTCTCGTCGAATAATTATTACAGTACCGATGATGTCAACATGAAAAAATTCACGAATGTAGTTCGTACATGTACAAACAAATCTGGTAAGTTTCAAAAAGCTACGTTGATTCGTGTATCGGACAAAAATTCGCAAAGTCGAATCCGCAGATCGGTAAACGGGATCATCCCCTTAAATTAGTAGCAGAACGAGCATTAAATGCGCGTTGATTGAATTCTTTTGTCCGATCGTGCACCGTCGCCCTCATAAGGGTATAAAAGCCGTAAACAAGTCGGTCGCAATTGTCAGTCAACGAAAGTTACCGTTTGAAAAAGTTTCGTCCTAAGTGTATTCGATTATTCCTGTTTTCCGGGGAAGCGAGGGTGGGGTTGGGGGTGGGAGAGTAGCGAAGGGGTAAATAATCACGGATATCGGAGAAACGCGTGGAAACGCGGAAAGGTTCCGCTGACGTTCGAATAATGCGAGCCGTATGACGTTCCGGGGGGAAAATGTAAAATGGGTCGCCGCACTTGAATTCTTTCACGAGCTGCTCGATTTGTGGTATCCTATTTTGACGAAGGGGAACAAGCGCACAAAAGAGACCGACGCCGCGGCGCATATATATATATGTGTGTATATATATTTGATATACAACACGGAAACACCGGTTTCCGCGCGGAGCCCCCCGCGAAAAAATGTAATTTCGCAGAGAGCTTTCTCCTTTCGTCAATCATCGGCGCCGTAACCTCGAAAGCAGACGCTTTTCAATGCTAGGAGTCCGGCTTCGAGTAGCAAGTTACGTAATAATATGCTTTTCCTCGTGCTGCAACTCCTTCGATTGCTGCCAACGCTACTGGAAACCTCTGCGAACCTCTACGAACTTCCGCAAACCCGTTCGAAGCGCTAAAATTTTCCTATTCTAACCTGCTCTCGACGCTTGATTAAAACCGATAATTGCACAATTTTTCCTTGCGAGATTAACGAGATCAACGAGTCCTCCTTGTTCATATTTTCTGAAAAATTATAATTTCAACTATATCTCGTGCATCGATGTGTAAAAATTTCTAAATGAATTCATACATTTGTACAGGTTATTCCTTGGTGCAGATACGTTTTACACCGGGCAAGCACGTATCACAGAATCAAACATGCAAATAGTAATAGAAGTGTAGTTACCGTACATATAATTAAACCGAGTTTCTTTTCATTTGGAATCGCCGATCAAAGCGAATAATATTCGAAACGGAGCAATTAAAAGTGCACGCAGACAGGAAGGAATGAAACCTATTGAACCTTCTCAGGTTTAATTACCCGTGTTCATCGGTATAAATCGCAGGTTATCGAGTGGATTTAATACGAGAACCGCGCGGGATACAGATATTGCTTTCGGAGGCGGAGAGCGAAAGAGTGTGGGCCGCGCGAAAAAGAAAGGGGAAAAAGAAAAATAAAAAAAAAAGAAAGGAAGAAAATTGTAAGAAGTAACCGATATATCTTCCGGAGATTAATGTTTTCCATTATTCGTCAAATGCGCCAGCCCGACAACTAACTTCCTCTCGCCCAAGACTGTGTTGTGATTTACCGAGCGGTTCACAGTACATTGCTTCACAGAGACGATTCAGCATTTCCAGATTGCAATTCGAACCATTCAACACCAACGATGTGCGTTCGTTGCACTATCGGAAAAGTGATATATGTTCCTCATTAGCAAGTTATCGCCTAGTTTCCTGTCGTTATTCATCGCTAGTTGCGTAAAATATCGACCAATCCCGGTTTTGCGTCGCGGTTCATTTGATTTTTGAAAAAAGAAAGAAAGATAATAGAATTACTGTTGCAAAATATGCGATTCTTAATCAACTTTCCGCTTGATGGAAGCGAAAGTGAATTAGTTTTTCAAATATTCCGAGAGAAGTGGTATGGTTATAGTAAATGGGGCCAGGTCTGGCTCCAACAAAATTTCGGGAAGCTAGGCCAACGCTAAACTTTTCTATTTCACCTGATTCTCTAATGAAACTTCTATTAGCATACTCGAGATATTTTTTGGATTGACATGATACCCGACACTACACGATTTGAAGCACACTTACTTGTTTAATCCGCGATACAATACAAACCCGATAATAATAGAACAGTCACTTAGTGCTAGATTAAATTTCTAATCACTTGTACAATAAGTATAGTTCGTCTTAGTTTGAACAGTAATGGGATTCGGATAATGGAGGCTCTAATGTATCGTGCATTAAACGTGTAAATATGCTTCGAATTCCATCAAACGTTTGGGCTTGTTTTAACCAGAAAAATGCAAGGAATGTGTCGGTAAAAGTTTCACACAAAAATAATTAAAAAACCTGTATCCATGTTGCTTATTGCTGTAGTTGCAAATTTCAATTCCTCGTGACACTTGGTGGGATTAATGGTTCCTCTTTTATCAGAATCTTTCTATCGTAACAGCGTGAAATAGCAATTTTCGGAACCGTTTCGGGCCTCGATCATCAACTACTCCGACGAGCAAGGTTTGACGAAATTTTCAGAAATGAAAACACTTCAGCCGTTAAAATGACGTTGTGCGCTACGATGCGGCGTCGCGACGGCCGCGTCGTTTCGACGGGCCGGGGGCCATCTGCTCTGCAATCGTAAAAATTCGAACAAAGTGCCCTAATAAAGACAGGGAGCCGCGCGACGCGCATCATACACGCGAAATTATGCTCTCTATGGTACATATCTCGGCGTTATCTCGCCCCGCCACCTCGGATTTACGACTCGTCCGGTCTCCATAAGGAAAAACCGGGCTTCCCCCACCCCTTCGGTCTTTCCGAGGCCCTCCGAAATGTCTCGTGATCGTTAAACCAGGAACGTCGAATGGCTGGCAGCGTCTATAAGCAACCTGGTTGATCGGGCTTCGTAAAACGAATGCCCCCGACGCAGCCACGTTGCGAAACGATCGATGTTTTCGCAAAATATTCCGCGGCTGCACCGACCACTGGGAGAGCCCCTGCCCCGGTGCGATGGATTTCTGGCGACGTGCGCGGAATTTATAGTGCTTCGAATTATACTACCGCCAGGGAAAAAATATCCTGTCCGACGGCTTGACGCTTTGCTGTGTTACCATTTTTTCGAAACCGAAACACTGGGTCCTGGACTCTGTGGAACTGATTTGGGTATACCAATATCCTTAATATTAAGGTTTGCGCAGCACTAAAACTGACTACGTGTCCATCCAACTGTGTAGCAATTTTATACCCAAAAGAAATAAATTTGTTGAATAATTCCTGGTGGCTCAGGATTGCACTCATTTGTGATCAAAACGATAAAATACTAAACATATACTGTTATACTTAATTTATTAGTATTATGTGAGATATGTCACATGTGTTTCTTATGCCGTTGTACACACTGACTGTTGAATGTTGTTTAACGAATTCATCTAATGCCTTCGCTTTTGCGACAAATAGGTAGACAAGTCAACCCTTGAATAATAACGGTAGATGTTTCGGTAACGAAGCTTTTGTAATTATTCTTCGCGCGGGAGGTTGATCGTACTCGTGAATAGAGACGATCTGATTCCTAGCAACTTTGTACCTAATATCCGCGTTTTGATAATTCACCGGTCCGGTCGGAGCAACACGCAGAAGACCTAATTTGCTAATGTAAACACTAAAGCTAGCCCGGAGCATTAACATCGTTAAGCTCGAGCTGCAGTCGATGATACGTGGAACGGTACGAAATGTTTCAAAACGGTCGGTTCGCATTAACGCCGTCATAAATCCATGATTAGATTACCGATGCACGCATCAATCGTTCGGAGAATGGCGGGAGCGTTTCCCGTCACCTCGGTTGACCCAATATCGCCGCGCGAAAATATTGCCAGAGGATCCGGCGGCTGCGAATCGGAAAAATCGAAATCACCTAATGTCGATACCAGCGGCTGCCCGGGATAATAATAATAATAGCAACAACGCACAGCCCGGCGATTCGCGTTCTTGCGAACTGCCGCTCGCTCGGTGACGATAAACCGAAACAACCGGTCGACCGACAGCCGATGCACACCGAATAATGATTCCCGGTGTGCTGCTGGGTTTAAGCGTCGCACGCGAAACTGGTTACAACTGACTCGAGATAATCAATGCGCCATTTTCGTGGCGGTTTGCTGCACGGCACGCGAACCCAGCACTGCGAAATGGCGTCCGGCACGCGTGCACGCGTTCCCACCTAATAATGCACGTCCGAACCAGCCAAAAATACAGGAGATCACTCTGATAGATTTCATAACACGGCGAGGCAGTTCAAACGCGCCGATACATTATTCCAAATCTGCTAAAACGACTAAGGAAATGAACTATCTTTCGTGACTGAAAATGTTGCATAAAGATCCGCAGTCTAGCGATTATGTTTTCAACTCCTATACTTTCTTCGAGTAAGACAGACGTATTGTTTAGGCAAAGCATGTCCGGGCTGTAGATCCTCGCTAACTTGGGAACATTTCTGTGTATTCAACGTGAAATTTAATATCATTTTATTTAACAATTCTTTCTATATATGCTTATGAAAATGTACAAACATTTCTGACTTGTCCCATTTGTAATTGTAATATACGACTACAGAGCACAACGAAAATGCATTTGTTTAGATTTAGAGAAGTCTATTAAAAAAATTGTCTCATGAAGACATGTGTATAATTTCAATATCTCCAAGAGCAAAAATTAGGAGCAAGTCGCTTCGACTAAAATTCGGTAGTTCTGGTGTTGAGCATTGTCAACGTCCACTGAGATCGTTTCGCATTTTCATTTTAAACGAACTGTGGTCAAAGGTTGTACGAGCATTCTAAGATGTCGAAGCTGCAATAAGTCTCGGCGAGCAATCGAACCGATCGAAGTAGATTTTCGACGGGAACCCGAGGACGAGGGCGAGCAAAAAGGGAATCGGGACACCGTGGAAGCAGCGTGAGCATTCCCGGGGACCGTCGGTTTCTTGCGTCCCGGGTCCGGGAAAAGTACGCAATTACGTTTTCGCGTGGCACGAGCTGCGGAAGCGTCGCGAAACGAGAGAACGATGGGCAAAGTCCGACCTGGACAAAGAATCCGTCGCGTCGCGTCGCGAGCGGAAGAGGGTCGAAACCGGCGTAAAAACGGGAAGAAAAGATCCGGCCAAGGAAAAAACGCCGGCCGGGATAAAACAATCGCCGGGAATACTGGAACACTGGATCGACCGAGCGTTTAAGCGCGAGGTACCGTGCAACGGAACGTTTAGAAAAACGTAGGACGACCAGCGTGTTTCCGCGCTGCGCCGCGTCGCGTCTGCAGGAAGAAACGAAATAAAATCATGAAACGCGGAGTTGAAAGGGAACGATAAAACGAACGACGACGAGGCCGGGGAATGGGAGAAAAAAGAAGAGAGAGAGCAAGAGAGAGAGAGAGAGAGAGAAGGGCCAGAGTGATTGGTAGAGGCGAAGAAAGCAAAGCAAACCAACGCGCAACGGCGAGCACGCGCGAGGAACATAGAAAGCTCGGAAAAAGGGTGGAAAGGGTGTGGAAGGGACGTGATAAGGGTAGACAGGTTGATGTTACGCGATGGATGCAACTGTTACGGTGTTAGGGGGCCGAGGGAGGGAGGTACGAGGGGGCTAAACAGCAATAGTAATTCGTTCACTGACAAAAGGCCTGCTTGGAACAATGACGTGTACATTCTGACCGCGTGTGCCCTGTCCATACCAGCTTTGACGTAGCTCCAGCTTTTCATCGGATTTTCCCGTTTGTCGAGATCGCGTTTAGATCGATCCGACCGTCGAGCACGCACCCGCCGCGGCTCCAATCGGAAAACGAAGGAAAATTCTAGCCCCCGGTGCAACCCTTTCGACGATTTAACTTCCCCGGTCTCGGGAGATTGAATTGCCAACTTTTTAGCCGGCGGTTCGACTTTTTCTCGTGTTGCTGCAGAAATTCTACCCCTCGGACGTCAAAGAAAGATGCAACACTTTGCCTCATCATTTATTTTCCTACTACTATGACTGGAACTGCGTTTTCATTCGTTTGCAATTATCGAACAAACATTTTGCTGAAGTCATGAGAGACCCCGGTAAACCAGCCTGTCTTATTCCTAAAATTGCTTGCAAATTCTGGTAATTTCCGCTTAACACGTTGACTGCCACGTCACCCACGTATGGGTGACGGAATTAGTTGTTCAGGTTTTAAAATGAATTTTTACGTTAATATATTCATTGTACCAAATTTGTTTAGGATCTGTAAAATGCAGGAAAGTTGGAGAACTACACAATATCATACATTTAATTTTTTTCAAATTCTATTTCATTAAATAACTTACTTTGATTTCATCGAATTTTTGAGGTTTCTAGTTTGGCAGTCAAAGTGTTAAAAGAAAAAAAATAGTACTTCGACTCATTTTAAAATGAAAATGTGAAGTCACGTTGCAACGAAGTCAGAGAAGAACAAACCATTTTGGCTTGTACAAACAGTTCGAAACAAAACTTTGGGAAAGTTTCACAAAAATGTGACTTCATGATTTCATGGAATTTTTGAGGTTTCTTGTTTGGCAATCAAAGTGTTAAAATTCGCCGTTCACGATATCGAAGGTACCGATTTTTATCTCGCATGTTTCCTGCCTTTTTTCAGCGGTTTCGAACCACAGCGTGGCACGTTTCGCGCGCCAAGTTCTGGCACGGGGAGATTCGTGCTTGTCAGAAATTCGGGACAAAGCAGCCGCGGTTGGTCCGCAGCCGTCTCGCACGGAAATTCCGTTCGTTGGTTCGTTCGGTCGCCGGTCTGGCGGGAATCGTAACTTCGCGGATGACGTCGGTTCGCGATAGAAGCACAGCCCGCCACCCGCCGCGCCGGTACGCAGCCGAACGACCATAGGGGATAACGGAAGCATAATTTGGCCCAGGTAACGTACAAGTCCGCCAGTAGCTATCTGTCAGATAAAGGCACGCCTGGCTGTGTTTCGCCTCGACATCGGATACCGAACTCTGAATCGTGACCCGCCCCGCAATCGGGACCCCCGTGCTCTTTACCCGAGATCCCACGGGCTCCAGAGAGTTTCTGTTATCCCGCTCGGGCGGTAATATTTCAAAGACCCGCCTCTTATTCCGGCGGAGTTGCGCGACGGAGCTTGATTAATCGTAAATAATAATTACTATTAATTTAGCTGCGCTGGTTCCGAAATATAAGGTGTTTCACCGATAGCGTTTACTCAGGAAGAAGATCCGAAGTAAGCTGCCGATTGAGCTGAAAACTTTGTAAATTAACGCGTTGACTGCCATGTCACCCATACGTGGGTGACGGAATTATTTGTCCAGGTTTTAAAATGAATTTTTAATTCGAATGGAAAAACCCTTAGCACTCGAATGGTGACTGAAAGGCACCACTAAAAATTCCTGTATCGTTATTCAAAATATTTTTTACATCATTAAATTTGTTTGTATTTAATAAACTACTAAACACTTCAGTACTGTACGAGTAAATTGCACCATTTTCATATGTATAACATAAAAATATATATATAAAAGGGAAATATTCTAGGTCATAAGAAATGTTTCCCTTTGGAGTTAAAATAGCTTCGAGTGCAAAGGGTTAATATACTCATTGTATCAAATTCGATTAGAATCCGTAAAATTCAAGAAAGTTGGAGAACTACTCAGTATCATACATTTAATTTTTTCCAATTTTTATTTCATTAAATAACTTACTTTGATTTCATCGAATTTTTGAGGTTTCTAGTCTGGCAGCCAAAGTGTTACCTTTCTCTGACGCTGACTGTCATTAAACCTTCAGGAACGACACCTGATTTTCGATATTTTTCATAGCCGTTTTCAAAGTCTGAGAAGCGAAGAAATACTCGTCAGTCTCTGAAGAGTTGATAATGTAATAATAGAAAAGAGAGAAGATTTACTATAGCTGCTTTTGTAAACTCCTATAATTTTGTGCGGCGAATGTTCTCGTGGTACACATTTACTTTTGTGAATTTTGTTTTCGATGACAGTTTTAAATTTTTAGAACTCGAGCAATTTCCCACTGAACGATCTCGACCGAACGAACGAACATACTCGGAACTGTGTCCTTGTTAAGAGAATCTCCATTAAGTCGTGACGCATTTGTCTAGATCGCGTAGGACCCGATTAAATCGTTTCGGTATCGTGACGCACGACCGACGTCCGTCCATCTGTGACAGCCTTTCCATACTTCGCTCATTTACTCGGAGGCCCGACGCGCGGTTGTCGAACGAACATTGCAAAATTCGCCGGCGAACGTTTCGTGCGCATTGAGTTTGATTAATTCGCGTCCGATAAGGAATATATATGGTAGATCTCGAAAACCGTTCCCAGTATTTCATGAGACACGTTGTTGCGGTGATAAATGATCTTTCTGACTCGGAACTACCGTTTTCTCTTATCGGGAACGCTCGTAGGATCCTTTAGCGTAAAACCTTGCCGCGGAGAACATTTTTAATGTCTCGTTACTCTGGCCAAGCTGCTTTCGCGAATAAATCTCAAAGTTCGCTGTGTCCATTGATCATTCGTAAGGTCTTTCGCGCGAGATCCGTTTGAAAAATGTGCAGCAAACAATTCATTACCGATTCCGGACACGGTGTGAAACCTCTGAACGTCCGGAAGCGATAGAATATTTATCGCTCTAAATATATAAATTTTTTTTGTTATTGACAAAACAGTTGAAAGATCGTCGCCACCTAAATTCAAGAAAACAGCATTCCACCACAGCATGATTTACCTGCAGCGAGAACCGATATAGATAATCCGGCGGATACTGTTGCGGGTACTGATAATACGCGTGATGCTGATGGGGCTGCTGATTGTACTGCTGGCCCTGCTGCGGCTGATACTGTTGCTGGTACTGCTGCTCCAGATGCGCATGATGCTGATGGGGAAGATGATGCTGCTGTTGTTGTTGCTGGTGCGGCCGCGGCTGTTGCTGCTGCTGCTGCTGATGATGATGATGATTGTACCAGACATGATTATAACCATCCATATCACAACGAAGTCACGTTCAGGGTGCGTGGCCTTAGGCGTATCTCCAACAGCGAGCGAAAAATACCAGTCCCGACGGAAACGGCGAACATATCAATCACCTGCCAAATAGGGCTTCGACGTTCGATCGTCGTATTGCGAATTCCGTAACGCAGATCCCGGACATTTCGTCGCGGGCCCACGTGTCTATTGTTTGCCCGCTGCCTTTGTCCCGTTGACGAATGGCTCGCCGAATTCGGAAAGAAGAATTACCGGTCGACGCGAACAACGATACTTCGAAACCCAATCTATGCGCGTTGACACTTTCTGCCGATTTAATTCTACAGGTCGGCACCAATCTACACAAAATTTCTGTAGATTTTCTGCCTCGTCAATTTAATAGGCACTTGCGAACGACTCTCAATTAATTAAGATGAAAAAACGGACTTGGTGAATATCAGCACTGAATTTCAGCTTCTCTAACTCGTCAGGGACTCGCAGTTCAAAGGACACGGATTCTCGATTACTATGGCCGACCTCCGAACGATGGGATAGAAAATTAGGAGCACGGTATAACTGTTGACTGTCCAAGGGTGCTACAAGAGTCACACTGAAACTGGCAACGAGTCACGGTCGCGATCAAGCTCGTAACTCCTCCGGTCCTCTCTGGGCCCGAGGAAACTTTGCTCTCGTCGGTCCGACACTCGCACTTCCGGCGGATCTCGTATTGCACTCTAGGTGATGATTGCTGGCCAACTAACTCGCGTTCAAATTGTCGAAATCGCGGTGAGCCGCTGGTGGTCTCTCCTCTTCCCCTACCCTCTTTGCTAGACCCCCACGGACTATTATTGCTGCTCGTCCCTCGGAGGATCGTCTTCCTTCCGTTTCTTTTCCGCTCTCAGGAAGCCAAGGGGACCGGTCAGCATCCCAGTTTCTCGTTCCTGCTGGGGGTCTTCTTTGGGAAAAAGGTGGCGGCCATCAGGAAGAGAAGGGGTTGACGAAAACTCGCGTTAGATTCTCTCTCATTGTGTCCGCAAACCTGCCGGCGACTCTTCCTGATGGCCGCGGGTTCATTCGTCTTTTGCCTCATCTTCTTCTTCTTCTTCTTCTTCTGGCTAAAGCGAATGGCTGATCATTGGCCGAAAATTTGACCCCGTGTACGACTCATTTCTTCAACCCCTTGTCGACCGCATAGCGAAAATTTGTAGTCTTCGGTTTGTTTATGTTTTTTATATTACTTGTTTTTTTTTCTTCATTTACTTAATTGTTGCTCTATTTAGTTTTCTTCAGGGAAATTCTGATAGAAAATCTTTTGATACTTTTAACGTTCTTATTCGGAAACGTTAATCCGTTTCTATTAAAAACAGCCACTATTATTATTATCACATCAGCTGTTATTTTTTATAAGAACAAGTTATTTAAAAAATTCCAGGTGGTAACCAATGAATGGAAACAGTAGAAATCACAACTGGTGGAACAGAAAGCCAACGTTGCAAAAGATTGTAACTAATTTTAAAAACATTGGCAACTGCAGGTTGTTACTAAAAATGTACTCAGCGTAAAAATGATGCTATTAAAAAATTCCACGCAGAAACGAAGACCATAGAAATATGAAAAAAAAATAATTAAAATTCCGTTCTCATTTCGGAGTATTGACATATAAAAAAGAAATTTTCTCACATGTCGAATATAATGGGGGAAAAGGAGGATATTAATTTCAACGCGTTGAAAATTAATTCGATGATACGAAATACGATATCATTTTTCTGTAAATTTACCGCTATAAAGTTACATTCACAGTGTTGTAATTAATGAAAATTGGTTTTGATGTTATTCGCAATATTTCATTCCTGCCAGCCATTGCAACTTTTCTTGCTTTGTACGATTTCATAACTGTTTTTAAAACGTAATAGTATAAAAATAAATTAATTAGCTGAAAAATCGTGGTAATGAGAATACGGCGAGAACAATGCAATTCATCAAATCGATGTAATTATATTTTATGTACGATTTCATAATTATTTTTGAAACTTAATAATATAAAAATATGTTAATTAGCTGAAAAATCGTGATAATAAGAACACGACGAGAGCAGTGCGTTTATCAAATCGATTTAATTATTTCCGCCGAATTTCCATTCAAAACTAATTAAAACAACTAATTATCAGGCGCATTATCAATGTCCCGCGTACTTATACGAATTCCGTAACGATTATGCATTTCTAACGCGCACTCATTCCATTTTATTGCGCGTTGAAAATCATTAGCCCGAATTAATTCTAGTTGCGGCGGTACATTACAGAATTATAATTGCGACAGGTCGCGATTGCTATTACCCGTCTATATAGATTACATCATACGCAACTGAAACAGGATAGAAATATCCTAATTAACCCTGTCGGTGATACTTGGAAACGATTCTTGTTCATTTCTGTTAGTTTTCTATGTAATAGTCAGTTCGCAAGTAATTAGTAGCGTAAACTGGCGCTTCTCGAAACGACGGATTGATTAACGTTCTATAATACCATTAGCATGACAATCTCATGTTCACTTAATTTATGTTGCGCAAAAAATGTCAAGCATGAAATCAACACAATTGAATAAAATATCACATCTAACAAAATAAAATGGATCTGTATTCACTCTAAGAAACAGAGATCAAATAAAAATCTATTTCTTCTTTCAATAATTTCAATAAATCGCAGAGAATGTAAGAATCTTTATAAAATATTCTAATGTCTTTACACTCTGGCATTTTACATAGTCATTTTTACCATAATCGTAACAGTAGAAAGGGAAAAACAAACTGCTTTTTAATAGCACTTGAACTCGGGTGTAGTACCGAGTTGTTGCGAGAGTATTTCGCGAATTAAATTAGCTTGAAAAATCCTAACACTAAATTAATTTACGTAACCTCGCACCGGCAGAGATGCGTGATATTAAACCGTCGTTTTTCGAATGAGAAATTGTGGTAAACGATGCATGGTAGCGGAGAATGATTCGTTTCGACCGATTTCCGGCGTCAACTTATATCACTGTCAATGCCGGAAACAATGGAATAGCAAAAATGGTTTGGGGGATATCCGCGGAACGGAGCGACTTGCGCTTAATGTTCCGCGTGGCGCGGTTATTAAAGAGGATTATAACCTTTAATAATCCCGCTTTCGCAAAAATTTCGCGGCCCGGTTAAATTACTTTTACAGGGCAACTCTTGTTCCGGCGTTCATTGTTTTGCCGGTCATTTGTTTCTAGCCCGTGTAACGCTCGCGAAAATGGAAGCTCGTTACCGGGGCCCTCCATTGTTTCCAGCCCCGGAAAGAGCTCGTTCGAACGCTCCGAAAAATTCAGTTCGTTTCGAACTTCTTTTTTCTCTCTCTTCCTCTCCGTACCATCTCTCTCTCTCTCTCTCTCTCTCTCTCTCTCTCTCTCTCTCTCTCTTTCGTCTGGTTCTCCTCTCGTTCTCTCGGAAATCCCATCCGACACTTGTCGCCGTACGGCCAGCGACGTTTCGCAGGGTGTCGTGGGCCGTGCATTATTAGATTTACCCGTCTGAACTTCGCGAAAGGGGTTGGACGAACTGGAACCTACCCTCTGCACCCCTCTGACCCACCCTTCGGTCCGAACGAGCACCTTTTCAACACCGGTCCCCGGGGGATCCGTTCTGTTGCACCCTGTCTAACCCGTTTACGCGCCGAGCAAAGGATGCGACCAGGGAAAATCGGGAGGATTTAAAAGGAATGAGATTGTCGATCACTGGGAACGAAATTAGGGTAGCCCTCTCGCCAAAGATGATTCGCGAATTCGAACCGGAAAAATCAGCTCGCCTAATCCTCGGTCCACCGGGGTTCGGTTTTTCTTACCAGCAATTATTTAACATACATATTGTTCGAAACTGCCGGTACAATAATGACATTTAATTCTACGTGGAAAAATGAATCTAAAAAAAAAGTATTCATCCGATGCTTCCCTTTCGATATAATCAACCAGTAAGCACTATCGCATTTGTTACTGTCGTAAAAATTGAGATTGAATGATGATTGACAGTAGTCGCGCACAGGCGGTTCATACATAGTATGCACATCAGCAGTCGGTGTATAATTATTCGACGGTACGTTGCTTGACAAGACACGGCACAACGTGATCAACAGAAAAAAATGTCAAGCTCGCGGTATATGGCATCCAATTTCATTCACGTCCAAAGGCTTCGTGGAAACGTTTGAGGCTTTTTCAGATGTAATTAAAAGTGTAACAGGGTTCGGGCACGGTACGCTTGCCCACGGCTTCCTAACGATCATCATAATAAACGCAAACACGATTGCCGTGGCTCGTGTTTCCTTTTGTCCGGTCCCTCGGAGCAGTCCTGTCGGTAACGATTTTAAAAAAACCTCGCGAAAAGAGCAGGAGAGACGCGAGGGCCGATAACATCATTTCAAAAAATTGACGTCAGTACGCCTCGACCCAGTTTCCGAGCTGCTCCACCCCCCCTCCCCCCTCTCTCTCTCCCTTACTCACTCTCTTCTCTGCATCCCTCTCTACACACCCTTGGCTCATGACCGATTCTTCTGCCATGTGCGGTTGTAAAAGTCCGACCGGGATAACGCGATTGTAAGTTACACACGCTGGAAACGCGGGTTCGTTCAATGGGACGAGGTCGACTATCTTTTTATCTCTTTCTCGCTCTCTTCTTTCCTCCCTATCTTCGTGTGCAAGCGTGTGTATTCGAGATAGAAAAGAAAATAGGGAGAGAGAGGGAGACAGGGACGGAGAAAGTCAAGCAGGACGAGCTTCGGAGTCTGGATGCGAAGGGGTTGCAAGAGGGAAACGGGACGAGCGAAAGGGAAGAGAAAGTGAAATGGGGATGGAAGAAAATCGAGGGAGAAAAGGGAGCCCGACCAAGCGTCCTTCTTTATTAATCGATTCGGGCCAACGATTCTCGAATGAAACTGGAAGCTGGACTCGATAGCATCGAGTTCGACTATACTTATACATCTGCGACAGTAAATCACTGAATTATAAAGGAGTCGCGCGCGTTAACCCAATCACGATTATGGGACGCTCGTGTTTCCGAACATTTTTCTGCAGGGACTATTTCTATTGGCAACTATAAGGCGTCGCTAAAAATATCATTATTCAAAATATTTTCTACGATACTAAATTTCTTTGTATTTCATGAATCACTAAACACTTCAGTATCCTACGAGTAAATTCCAGCATTTTTGAGAAAAAATATATATAGAAGGAAAATATTCCAGGTCGGAAGAAATTTCAAATAATTACAGCCTGGTAAAAGGAAGCTCGGAAATTTTTTTTATATAATAATTCTAAACGACATTATTAGATCACGTTACCGAGAGTGAGTTGTTGGCTGACAATCGGAGTTGTTTCGTTTTGGTGTCAAAATAGCTTCGAGTGCGAACGGTTAACAGGATTTTCAATAATTACAGTCTGGAAAAAGGAACCACGGAAATCTCTTTTTTTTATACATAATAATTCTAAACGACATTATTAGATCACGTTACTCCGATTTTTGGCTCACCGTTGAAGCTGCTATCGCTGTTCAACAGCGAAAGAATCCTCAGCCATAGACTTTGAAAAATTGTGAAATTATCTACCTCGTGCCAACGAATGTTAATCAACCGATTAATCCGAAATTCTCCAACCCCGCGGTACTCTAAACCCGCACAAGCATTCGACGAACGAGCGAGCGAAGCGACAAACGTTAAGCGGCGTAATTAACGGGAGTAAAAATGTTCCGAGCAAATCTGCCTACTTGAACATCGGGCTATTGTTCTAGTCGGCCCGATCGTTCGGTAAGCTTGCCGATTATTCGGGTAAAACTCTTCGTTCGACGAGGGGCGAGTATATTTCCAGCCGAGGGTTAATAACGCGAGGACACGCGCGTGTTGCAGTTGCCCCCGTCGCGCGAGCGAGCGACAAGATTAAAGGATCTCGGCGAGTGCGCGCGTCCCACCGCCGCGTATAAATTCGGAATAGAGATAATTACGATACTAGTCGTATAACGAGTCCATAAAGCGCCGCTCGGAATTGGTTAAATTTATTGATCGCGTCCCGGCGATACGCGGCTGCTTTTTATCCGGACGAACCCATGGTAATTTCATTCGTCGACGCGAGCGGACGCGAGTTTATGCGATGCTGGAAACGCGGCCTCGTACACCGATCGACGATGTTTTTTCGCTGCTCGTGGAAGATGCGTCGCGATCACTATGCTGCAATGACCGAAGCAATCTAGGGAAGTTTCCCAAGTACACGTGCCTTTTATTAATTTCTAGATCTCGGTAAGAATTTTAACACTAAACCTACCAAGCATTAACAGCATTTGGTAAATATTGCCTTGTAAAAATGGCAACCCTAAATGTATTGAGATTGTCTGTAATTTTCCATATAATAAATGCTTGGACAAGGAAATTTATTCTACTATTTTCCATGAAGGAATTTTTATAATTTCAATCATTGTAAAATATAGTATCGGTCATTTGACCGTGGTAGGTTTAGCGTTAAGCATCCTGAAGTCTGTGACAATTAAAATGTTATTATAACTCGGTAATAAAGAATCGTACGATAGTCATTCCAGGCTTGTCAAAGCGGAGAGACTCCACTTTAAAGGAACAGTAAATTCTCGATATATGTCAACAACACGGGTCTTGCCAGCGTCACGTATCGTCCAGGAGACATACAGGAGACATAAGAAATCACTGTATTTCGTTTTTTCGAAGACGTTCCTTGATTTTCTGGTAATTAGCGAATTACTCCAAGTGAAAAATGAATCGGCCAGATAAGAACAGAAGACGAACAATAAACCTCGGGAAAATGAAAAAAAAAAGGGATAGAGTTTATGTCGTCGCACAAAAGCGGGACAACTTCGGGAGTCCCTTCACAAGTGTGGTTTCCATTGTGCCGCGGAACCGAGCCGCTCAACGGCATTATTTTTCGAACTCGGCGAATCCGCCGGCAATCGAGGACCCGCGATTACTATACCCGAGCAAGAGAGTTCGTTTAATCCCGCGAACACGCGCGGCGAGGTCATTACGAGCCTGAGGGTCGCGAGCTTACGCGAGTCGATCATAATAATTCAGGCTCGGCCAATTCGTTGGTGATGGGGTTGGGGGATGGGGGTGTTATTATCATCCCCCCGATTCGGAGCGGGATTCTCTGTTTGGCTCCCATTGTCTTCCGCCAATTACGGATCCAAGCCGACAGAGAAATGATTTTGCGGCTTTGCGAAAGGGATGTTCGAGAGGGGGCCGAGTCGATTTCTCGCGGGCCGTAGGATATTCCGGGGGTTGGGTCCAGGGCCGGGGGAGGGGAGGAGATATCCAAAGAGAAAACGATCTTCAGAGACGGATATATAATTGGGAAGAGAGGCCGTCACGAGACAGGAGACGGAAGTGGCAAAGACAGAGGGGGGGTGGTGGTAAAGGTGAGGGGTAAAGGACGAGTCGCACGTGGGCTACAAAGCACGTCGAGAATACTCTTGAAAGTGAATACTGGTATCCAATTGCAAGTACCAGCCGTGTCTCTAGTTGTTCAAAGTGTGCATAACAGCCGGGCAAGGGTAGGAACTAATTGGCAGGTTGCTCTCAAGAACATAAATACGAGGCGAGAGAGATCGGCAACCCGTGGAACCCGGGGTTGCGTTGGCAGCGGGGGTGGCAGCTTTCAGGAACGACAGGCGAAATAGAAGGCCCCCGGGGAGTCTCGTTGCCACGATGACGAAGTGCCTCGACTTTGAGGCCTGTCATTTTTTCACGGCCCACGGAAAACGCGGAATATTCGATCACCGGGACGCGGACGTATCGATTCGAAGGATGCTGGAAGCCAGGGGGCAATGGGGTCGCCTCGCATGTTCTTTCTGTTATGCTTTGACTATAGATCCTTCTTGTTTCATGTGTATTCAACCTTTGGATAAGACTAGATCCGTTCAAATGATTACTTGGGAATTTTCTTCCGCGGATTTTTCAATCCATTTCTCCGAGATCGATCTTCATCGACTACTCTTGTACGTCACCGTGAAAATAAAGGTTTTTCATGTAGGATCGTGCAACGTAGCAGCACATCGTCGACCATTAAAACTGAGCGTGTTAAGCGACGTTAGCGATTTAAAAAAATAGTGATCGTATGTTAAGGAAATAATCAGCACGCGGAGGACTTATCAACTTAATTCATTTGATTCTTTTGGACCGCGAAAGGTAAATGGATGAAAACTGCATGATATTTCATAGAATTTCTGAGGCGCATTTGCATTCTGAAGTACGAGGATATTGAGTACGTAAGAGCCAAAGGAAATAATGGGCCACTTTCTGATTGCTGTTTTCGCGTTTCCCTTTTGCTGCGTAGGTTAGCTTCGAGCACGTAAAAGCTCGAGCATCTATTTGCAATTCGTTTGCCAAACAGTCGAGTGCGTTATTCGCCAAACGAGCGATCAAATATTTTCGAGGGGTAATGCACATCGTCACACAATGGCATTATTAATGCTGCCATCGATTATTCGCCCAGCGCCATCTAACTACGTACATTGCAAATGCGTTTTATGGTGTGCCGAGCAAAGGTTGAAGGTTAATCCAAAATTAGCACGTTTATTGGCCGGATGCGATAAAAAATGAATAGAATGTTTGCATTATTTTCTACATTTCGGAAAAGGTAGAAGTAATACAATAGACCGTGTATACTGCGGTAAAAACACTACTTAAAAAAGATTGTATGCGGAAGTAAATATACAAGAAATTGTTTACGTATGTGTCAACGATGAGAACAGGAAACAAAATAAAGAACTGAACATTTTTGAATTTACAATAAAATATTGTATCTGTAACGCCCACTATTTACGTCAAAGCATTCTCCGATGCTTGAATAAAATTCGTTTATCCGGAGGCTACGTGGTATCGTTATTCAGAACAAGAGATCATGCAAGTTTCAACGAAGCAAAGCATGGAAGTTTTAGTTTTCGGTGACCAGAATTGGAAACGATCTCCTCTGGTTTATTTATGGAAGCACTTCGAACATTTCATTCGTTAATTAGACAAAGAACCGTTCTTTATTTCGCAGCAGCATTCGATTCCGAGGGAATGTAATTATCCAGCAGAGATACGAAAATAAAATCATGAAAGTTTTAACAGCGGTTCGTTTCGCATGATCCCCCCTCTTTCGATCCGACGCGATGTTCCTGTTCGCCGACGGGCAACAGTAAAACACTCCGACTGTATTAGTAACTTCCATCTCGTTAATTGATCTATCCGAATTTACCGAAGGTGCTTCGATGCGGAGATCTCGAACGAAAATTTTTATTCAACAACCTCATCGATCACGACCGAGAAATTCCGAGAGAGCAAGAGAGAGAGAGAGAGGAGCGCGAGCGGTGTTTGCAAGCAAAACTTCCGTCAATAAATGAAATATTTTTAATTACTGTATTGGCGTCGCTGCTGGATATTTTTTAACCAGAGGCAGAGAAGTATTCGGTGCTGTATAGAACGCGAACAGTTTGTTTAATAATTCATTATTGACGGAACGTGAAAAAGTTTGTACGAGTCGGAGTGGCATATTTATTAGTAATAGAGTATGTTCCCTTGTTCAAGGATAAAAATAACCGGATACCTTTAAGATACGATAGGTTCGGTGCCGGATAATTTACACAATGGTGAATCCATGTTTGACAGAAATCCTCGAGGCGAATAAAAAGGTACGTTCCTCGCCATCGATCCGGCGAAAGAGAAATATTGAAAGCACGAGGGTTACGGGATGGCCGATGGTTTATCTCAGGACTCCTCCTTCGGAAGGAAACAATATTTTTTTCGCCGGGTATGAGGAGCACATATTTCGCGAGGCGGATCGGCTGTCAGGCGTCCGGTCCTCGTCGATCGATCCTGTTCAGAAGGACGACGTAAAAGCGTGCGGGGTACGATACCCGAGGACGAGGCAGGAACAGGAAGTTTATAGAGCGTGCAGGATTATGGCGGCGGGTAGTAGCAGGATTCTTGCAATAACTCGCTGCGGCTTGGCACGGTATCGCAAACAAACAAGGAAGCGAATTGAACGGAGGCGCGCCAAGTATTTTCCAATTACATCTTCCATTAACGATCATTCCCCGTGTACACCGGCACCCTTTCCTTGGACAATCGATCGAAGAAGCACCCGGCTTCCGCTTCGGCAATCCTGTGCCGACGCTTCTTTGTCGGCCCACGATGCCCCCTACCCACAACTTCAGAAATTAATTAGCTGCCTGGGACGAGGGAAACGGGAAACAACACCCGGAGACCTCGAATCGATCGAAATTTTATCAGGCGAGCGGAATTTTAAACGTTTACAATTCAAAATGTATTCGAGGCATCGGAAAACTCTTGTATCTTAGATAACACCCTTTAGTTTTTCGAAGAAAAAATATATTGCGGACATATTTCAATTTTTTTAATGGCAATAAAACCCCTTTCCAAAACAGCGAATAACTTTGCCATTTTTAGATATATAGTTTCGACAAAAATTGAGAATTAAGCTAAGAGTTAGGGTAATATCACCGTGAAACCCCGTAATTTCGCACTTGTTAATTATCCTCACAAAAAATTCTCGAACTCAACACATTTTTCGATGGTGAAAGTTAGACTGAAACGCCCGAGCGATGAACGTCTAGAGACATTTCGATGTTTTCTTGTTTCGAACAATGGAATTCACGCTTGAACTGCGGCGATAATTGTGGATTAACTTAGCCAGTCGCGGCGATAGCAATACGACTATCGCGCAGTAAAACGCTTACAGCTCTAAGCCAGCGAACACCGCAGTCAAAGGGTTCAAGAGAAAGGAGACGGCCGTCTGAAAGCGGCGCACTTAGGTCTCGAGCATCAGTCGATGACAGAGGCTTTATAAATAACGGTATGGTGGCGGAACATCTATAGAAACTCCTGAAAATAGTCTGTGTCGTTTCGCGTCGCTCTAAATTCGATCGCGGCGGTCCGCGTTGCCAAGTGAGCACGGTCGATGTTTCACGATTAGGGAGCAGTCTCGTTTAGACTGGTGAAAAAAATCGATTTTTTAAAATTATAGAACATTGAAAGTACCATCCCAAAATTTTATACTTATTGTCGTTGAGACGACAAAGTTGTAACGATTCAAGCGATCACCATTTTGCCAATTTTTAAAATATACTATATATTTTCAGTCCACCCTGAGATTTCTAATCATCTACACCAGCATTATACAACTAATAAACAAGTAAAGAAATCTGTATAAATAATCGTAGTAGTTAAATCAATTGCAGAAGAAAATACAACGTATATTATATCCATCGCTCTGACAAAACTTGAAAATTGGAAAATTTACACGCGACTACCCCCTTAACCAACATTACTAGCAATCGCAGGGGGTCAGAGTCGATGTGGTACGTGTGACACAATTCCCGACCATCCAGAAAGGCACAATTGTTCGCCGGACAGGAAGTAAAACTGATCGCGTTCCCTTTAAATAACCCACTCCGTCGTGAAGGGTGAAAGGGGTGGCTTACCTCCAGCAACGAGGAAGACACCAGTGGGACAGGGTGCCTAAACACCTTCGGGGTGCTTAGACGCGTTCCCTCGGCAAACGTATCTTCTCACAGTTAAGACCCGGTCAGACCAGTGTCACGTGCACCCTTAGACGAAAGAATTTCTCCTGCTGTTCCACCCCTGTGCGGACCCCCAGTGAATCTCCGTAGACCCCCAGCAAGTCCTGTTCCATCTTTCTCGCTCTTTAAGCGAAAGAGACCACCCTGGACCACCAGGATGACCAATCCTCGATCTATCCACGATCTTTCGAATGAAAAATCTCGGTCGTTGACCAATCCCGTGGCCAGCAGGCCCCATATGCCCTCGGTACGTTGGAAGATCGACTGGCCTTGAAAAATGTGCGTTCTCCTTTTCGAATTTTATCATCGTAAACTCGAAAATCGGGACTGGCAGCTGCTCCCTTTCGCGTCTTCTTTGCTTTTTTTCTTTTTTGTTAACCTTTCGCTCTCTCTTCTCTTGGTTTTGTTCGATCGTCCTTGTCTCGCCGCTGGATCCTCTTCGTTCCATCTCCGTCGGAACACGTGGTTCTGATACGTTGGAGACTTTAAAGAGACCTCTGGTACGCTTCCGGGCAAATCCGGCGATGCCTCTTCCGCGATTCATCGCGGAGATTTAAATTTTAAACCGAAACGAACATGCTAATGCCGCTCGTACCGGCCCTACATTCTTTCTCTGGGTCACCGGAGGACCGTTAGTATTCAAACGGGGCTCCTGGTTGCCAACACGTAGCCACCGTGAATTCGCCATTACGAATTCGCGGAGGAGCCGCGGAATTTATCGGCGCCGGGAATAATTGCTATGTCGTGGTCGGGGATGCTAGTCTTTGGAGATGCTTCTTCGGTTTCTGATTCTTCGGATATTCTCAAGGACCTAGAGAGCTGTCTCTATAACTTGTCTTTCAAGTTGGAAATTATGATCAATCTATAATATGATTTATATCGGAGAAGACAGTACGAATGTGTTTTATTTTTTGACAAAGAGTCTCGGTATGGTCATGCACAGGGTGATCGAATTATTAGAGTCACAGGATGAGAACGATGCGCGTAACACTGCATACAAGGGTGGTAACAATGGTTTTCATTCACAACTTTGATCTTTTTTATTTAAAAAATTTTATAAATTTTTGTCTTACCTTCTCGAATGTGGTAGCAGTGGATTGCTGAGATTCTCCCGATTAAAATGAGTCCAAACACGACATAAATCGATCTGCTTTTATAGATCTCATATATAGCAATCATAAGTATGTTCTTAGTTCTGTCATTGTATGACAGTACGTTACAACTACAAACCTGGTCCGATTTATGTCGTGTTTGGACTCGTTTTAATCAGAAAAATCTCAACGATCTGCCAATGCGATTTTTGAGAAATTAAATTACAAAATTTGATATTCTTTTATTACTTTTCACATTCGCTTTCCTCCTTTCCGCAGGTTTATTCATTTTCCTTGTCTACCGAGACAAGGTTCCGCTGACCTCGATGCATCGAGTGACGATGGGTCGTGTAAATTTAAGTGTTACAGATCCAGTCAAGTTTAAACGAGCACTAGCTGGTGAGCCGACCTGTGCGAAATCGACGTGCGAAATCGACAGTGCGTGGATTCGCACAGGCGCTCGACAGACCAATCTAGGAGCAGAGCAATTCGTTCGGTCGAAACATCCTGCGTGACAGGAGCGCGTGGGAGTTCTTTCACTGTGACGGTATAACAGAGATGGCGGAATTGAGAGAGCCGGAGAGAGATGGGGAGATGGGGGGCTATCTCTCTCTCTCTCGAGTTTACCGGCCGGCAAAACGGTCTGGTGTATGTATGTCCGCGCGGTAATGGGAAAGGCAACAGATGTGAACGGTGGCAGTTTCGCGATGAAACTATCGCGCCGTATAAAAGGGCCGAGAGGTTGGCAGAGGTTAGCCCCCGCGACCAACGACAGAAACTTACGACAGCGCAAACGACCGAAACGCGGAGACGCCTCTGCTATTCTCTTTCTGTTTCCTCGCGCGTAGAACCGCGAACGTAACTGCACGCCGTAATTCTTATTCACGCCAGTTTCCCCGTTTCGTTCTTCGCGCGCAGGCCGCAGAATAAGTTGTAATTCACCGAAACTGTAACATTGCCTAATAATAGTTACAGGGAACAAGATGCCGCTTGAATTCAGAATTAGTACGTATGTATCTCCTCGATGATTACACCACAGAAGCAAATTGGAAGGAGTGGGTAATCTTGAAACAATTAATAGACGAGTAGCTGCGCTCCTCGGCGAATTAGATTTCCGCGCGAACTACATACGCATTTGCCCCGAGACATCTGTCTTCGAAACAAATCGCATAAATCATTGTAAATTTGAAACTAACTTGCTAGTGATATTTTGGAGATACTCCAACAATGAATCGAACACAAGCTATTCTAGTAACGCTTACAAAATTTATTTCGCGTGTATTGGTAATTTCACGCGCGAAAATACCTCTCTACATTGACACAGCATCGACTTCGAAGCAATTCGGATGATCGAACGATAGAAAGGATTCTTAAATGTCTCGCGAAGGAAATAATTATTTTTTGTTTTATCGGAAGCGTTAATATAGCGTTCCAATAGAAACCGAGGAAGATTTCCGGTGAGATTGGTGCGCACCGACCTGCTCCGTCGACTTGACGATTTCCTCGGAATTTTTATGCACTCGAGGCCCGCGCGCAAACTCTCGTAAAACGTACATCCGTATGTATAAAGTTACAGTTCATTCGCAGCTGACTGCATTTTGCCACTGAATAAACCCGACGCGCGTCCTGCAGAAAGGATGTTTTAGAACTACAATTGTTCCCGGCTATTGCGGGGAGACTTGTTAAGTGTGTGCTTTACGTACCTCTTTTCTCGAAGACATGAAAACCTGCGCACTTTTCCCCGTACGATAATTTAATTTCTACGATTCAACAGTCTTCTACCGGTGTAGAAACACCGTGTCTCTGTTTAATGTAAAAAAAAAACCTGATCTTACATTCTACGACGAGGAGGATTTTCAAACCGTTCAACCCTCCATTGTACCAACTTCTAAATCGCGAACTGTTCTACCTGAAAATTTCACTCGATTTCTCAGTAAAAGTGACAGAATAAACTGAAACCGTAGTAACATATGTTCCAAAATATTTGAATTTAAATTCTAATTTTCAATTCCTACTCTTACATCGGTCTAAACTAGCACAAATACCTGTGGTTCAACAACATCTTACCGAAACTCGACATAGCAAGAAAAGATTACTTTTCTCAAGATCACAAAATGCACGATACTTCAAATTTAATCGACTTTGGGGACGTTAAAAAATTTTCCTCGCGACTGAAATTACCACACACGTTAAGATTGAAATCTACGGAATGATAAAAATTGTTGAAAAAATGATAAGAAAAATTGACCTTTTTCGCTAAGCGGGGTTTCTCAAGCTTACAATTGTCGGCCGTACGCGATTGTCGACAGAGCCGTAAATCGTAAATTGCCGTCTGCCATGACCCAATACGAAGAAAACAGAAATAACGTAGACGGATTTGGACGGACGGCGAGCTTCTAGTTAGCAGCAAACAGAAAACTGGTGGCGGCCGGAAAGGGTCGTCGGATACGACTTCGCCAAGACGGCTCCATAAAGATAAAACCGTCGGGCGTACTGGCCGAATCCCCTCGATCCCTTCATTACTATGCCAGGCCGTATCCGAGAGCGCATACCAGATCATATTAATTTAATCCATACTCTCGTTACAAACTCTATCTTATGGCCGGGTAGGTAAAACGACGTCCGCGCCGGCGCCCAGCGACCCTTTAGCAGCCGATTTGTTCCTCAAGTTTATTCGAGCGCACGAGCAGAGCGCTATGCCGCTACGTCTTCGACCCGCAATCCGCAATATTTATTATTATTGCCGGCGCTCTATTTGCAAGTGTAACTTTCTAGAGCCCGTGACCTGTCCCTTGGCTATTGCCGACCGGCGTGCATACATATTAATGCCACCGAAACGCCGCTGCACTCTCTATTCTTCTTGCGACGTCTTAGCGACCGACCGAGCGGCTCTTCCGGTTTGCGTTCGTCCGAACCATCCTCCAGCCTCTGGTGGCGCCAAGGATTCCTCCCCATGTTAATCGGATCGAGTTTTAATTAAGGGGACGTTCCCATTCAGAGCCGTGAATTTTAGAAAATTTATAAAACGACAAGTATTTTAACCTCTTAAGCCCTGTACGCCACTGTAGTGGCTTTCCGTGGAAAGCATCAGTTCGAACAGCACGAACCACTATAGTGGCTTTTTTGCCTTCCGCGGCTAGGCTAGCCGTCCTTGGGAGGCAGAGTTGCGGACAAACGCGCCGTGCTTAAGAGGTTAAAATTTTGTATACGATTAAAAAAGAAAGCCTACAATTCCATAACCGTTCGAATCACAAACCAATTTCTGCACCTAACAGAAAGAGTACTTTCCCTGCCAAACGTTCCTCAACCTTCCCGAACCAAAAGAGTTTCAATCCCAGCTCCGTAGCGATCTGCAACAAATGCATAAACAGTTCCCCCGGAAACAGTTCCGAACTCGAATTCAATTCCCAGCGAAACACTCGTCGTGTTTTTCTTACCGGGCCGTATAATTTCGATTCCTGGCTCGCCGATTCGCCGAACTTCTGTCACAGGCACCGGCGTTCATGGTTCCCGACGAGCGAAAGCCTGGCTACCGAAGGTATTCGAGTTAATGAAGATGGCCGAGCGATAGTCGAACGTCTGCACGCAAGTGCTGGGGCTCGGGAGTGGCGGTCGTTCGCGAGACTTTGTAACTGTTATTGCCCGGTATCGATTGGAAATCGTCGAACTCTCGGAGGCCTCGTTCGGGAACGATTTAAGATAATCCGGGAACAGGAGCAGCACCCGCCTGCGCCAGCCACGGTCGGAGAGAAGGCGACGGAATAATTTTCGAACGACCGCTCTCCTCGGCCCCCGGGTTCTTTATTAATATTCCTCGGCGTCCAGGAGTTAGGTTCGCAGCTGTGCGCCACCGCGATTCAAAAGAGCCGGGGCAGGTGCCTTTTGGAATCCGAATGGGGGAAAGGCGCCGGAGCGGGTTACTTGTGATTGCAAATCTTTTCTGATTCGATCTTGTTCCTGCCTCTCTCTCTCTCTCTCTCTCACACTCTCTTCCTACACTTTTGCGGGTCATTGTGCTCGGAATTGTGTCAGGGAAACCCGCCGTCCCGGGATTCATGGAATTGGAATTCGGGATCGCAGAGAGATTACCATCATCCCTCGATTTTTCCTACCCTTTTTCGAATACCTCGGCTCTACAAACTAATTCGTATCCCCTTGTATATTCGTAGACCTTTTTATAAAAAGGCTCCAACTAATTTTCAGGATATTTAGTGATCTCTGTTACAAATGCTATTCAACGAATACCGAATAATTCATAGTTGAAAGCTTGTGTGTGTGTTCCTGTTGCGAAACATTTTTCAACGAACGTTCTGAAATAGTGTGTTTTCATAGAACACTTTTCAAAAAAAGGCTCGAGCGTAAAATTTTTTTCATAGTTTGAACCCAGAGACAGTGATTCATGCTGCCCGGTGAAACTTGGGTTGGTTGACCTCGGTCGACATTTTTGTCCATCCGGAATTAAAATTGCGAGACGAATTATGTCGTTAAAACGTTTATTTGTTCACGGGAACGTGACCGGAATTGAAACTCGGTAACCGTAGTAAAACCGGAATCATCATTCCGATGAATAACTCTTTAAATCAATACGCTCAGAATTTCGTGTATTTTCATTCCGCGCGGCGACATAAAAGGGAAAAATATGGTAGCGTTTAAAAAGAATACGTCCGTTACGTATGAAACGGCCACTTGGACCACACGGCGGCTCTAAGCTCTGTATTTACGACTATCTAGAAATAAGCATTAGCCATAAAGACATTTGTATAAATCCCAATAATAAAATAGGCAGCGCTTTTTTTTTTATTGCGATTCGTTTTACGAGAGAGAGCACGATTTTCTCGCGTGCAACGCAACTGTCCGAACGATGTCCCTTTAAAATTTCATGGGGCAGATAAATTTTGAAAAAGGAACTTCGCCGAGCGTACACTGTTGGTCAACAATATTTATTCTTGCACTGTACTTTTAAAGTTTAAGCTGAACGCGCAAGGCAGTTGGTTAATTTTAATCTTTATAAATTTGTCACACTATCATTCTTTGGACTATGTAGTTACACATATTTTATTATGACTTTCTGCTCGTTTGCTTTCTGCCTGTATGCACTGTTTAGGACATGTTCAATGAATTTATTAAGTGAAAGATACAATTGTGAGTTAATGACAAATCATTGCTTTTGGATTGGAAATTTCATATTCTAAAATCACTTTTTACATTGATCTATGTAAATCGAAATTTTTATAGACTTCTGCGGTCTAATAACAAATATTTATCAAGTAGAATCCTTCTAATGAAAATTCTACCTCCGACAGACTACGTAATACACGGTACACAAGAAAACAAATTGTCCTATATTTTACAACATAATCTCCAAAACGGCTTACATTCGAAATTACTAGACAAACGTAAATCGGCGAAATACAAGCCAGTGGAAACACCAGAAAAATTCGAAAATACGCTGCTACATTGCTCGCAACTCACACTGGAATTATTAAGAGAGAAAATAAATTCGTGTGTTTAGCTTCCTATTCGTGTAATCGATGCCATTTTGATTTCGCATAGAAATCATAGCAGCGGTCCAGTAATTACGCTTTCAATCGGTTCAGAAGTTTGC
This sequence comes from Seladonia tumulorum, assembly GCA_913789895.3. Taxonomy (NCBI): domain Eukaryota; kingdom Metazoa; phylum Arthropoda; class Insecta; order Hymenoptera; family Halictidae; genus Seladonia; species Seladonia tumulorum. The sequence continues at coordinate 5,058,034 of OU565275.1, forward strand.
GATCCGTCCCCGGGAGACAGGCGGCTGCCGCAGCGCAAAAATGCCGAGTATCATTCCGTATTTTTTCATCGACAAATCGCAGCCGGCCGATATTGAACATTTCAGAAACCAGACCGGCATAAATTGCTACTCGGGGTCCGAATCGATCGTAAGTAATTGGAAAAACGCGCGGACGAGTCGCGCGCTCCAATTCCGCCCGAAATAGCCGCGGCGAGACAAACGCAGGGGGACGAGCGAGAGAGAGAAAGACGATGATTTAAAGCAACCGGTCTGGGAGATTAGGCGATCGGTCGACGGAAAGTGAAAGAGCAAACAGGAGCAACGTTGCTCGCAAATTACGAAGGTAACGACGTGTCCTCGGTCGACGTTCCGGCAGGCGGACTTTTCGCCGCGAATAATGCTTTTCCGCAGGAGGGGAACGAGCGCATCGGTATTCGGGTCATTCCCTCTCTCTCTCTCTCTCTCTCTCTCTCTTGTGAGTTACCCTTCCACCCCCGGCACACTAACGGCGGAATAGTCGCGGCAGTCATGCAACGTTTCGAGCTTTACACGCTCGGTTTAACCGGGCCCCATTCACACGACGTGTCAACGACAAATCCACGCGGCCGTTCCTTCTACAAGCCCCCTTCCAACCCCCTAACAACCCTCTACCAACCCCCTGGCCCCGTATTTCCCACTACCCCCTTTAACGTCCCGCTGCATCGCGGGTCAGTGGTCTAGGCGACGAGTCTATGTAATTGAAATTTTTAGAGGAATTTAGTTCGATCGAACCGACGATTTTATACGGAATAAATGTTTGTCAATGTGTGCAATTTGTCATATGCATCGTACGTTACATCGGTAATTTAAAGGTCTGCGAACTTCTATGAAAAATTCCATTGACATTGAAGTTAGAATTTTTAACACAAGTTGTCCCAGAGCGAGTGGTACTCTATGCAAGATAAATATATTCTTTATCAAGCAATAAAAGGTTCCGCGTGTCCTTAATAATTCTACTAGAGTGCAGATAATATATCTACATTCTTAAATTCTTTTAATGATACTTCTAAACGTAAACCACCCTTCAAGCGAAATAATTCCGACACAGTGTCGGTAAGTTTTTTCGGAAAAAATTTCACGTGCTGGACGCAGCGCGGATCGTCGCTCGCATTTTGTTTATTAATTCGCGTCACGCGCCGCTCGCGACGAACAATTAACCAACAAACATATGCAAGGATCGCCATTGGAATACCAGCCAGCCGGCTCCTATTTTATCACGTTCTTCGTATCTGGAATGACCCGGCGGCCAACCATCGGAACCTTTACCGCCGCCTAACTTCATTACGTTAATGGCATAATAACCATTGTGGGCGGCGGAAGGGCTTATGCGCCGAAACGCCGGTGTCCCTAAACAGAGCAAGAAGCGAGCGCAGCTTGAAATCGATCGGATCGCCATTAATATGTATGAGATCTTTGCCGATAGAGAGAACCTAGGGGGGGTTGTACGGTCGAGCAGGTGTGCGGGGGTGGGGCCGAAGAAATCGCTGGAATCGTCGTTACCGCTCAAAGACGAACTGCGGTAGCGACGTAGAACCCCGGAAATCGTAATTGGCCAGGAATTCGTGAACGAATGGATTCTACCAGACTTTCGGGGGGTGGCGAGGGGCGAAATAATCAACGCGACGGAATTCGAGAGCCTTGTTTCGTTCCTGCGTGCTTTGCCTCGACGAAACCACCAACATCTGACTCCGTTATGGCAGTGTTCTATATATGTATGTATTTATGCACATTTGGAAATAGAAGTACTTATTCCGACAAACATTCACCTTGCGTGGGGGTTAACTCCATCCAGGGGTAATTTATATCCCGATCGAAATTTCACTCTTGAGTTTTGTTCCTTACACTATTTATTTTTTGCATTAATACTTTGAACACTTGACCGTGCAACGATTATATATTAAAATGTTTCACCACGTATTCCAGAATTATTTTAGATTTTTGAAAGTCCGGTAAAGGAATTAATAGTGAACATAAACGACCCGTACCGTAAATTTGTTCGATCGCAAGCATGCAAGGGTGTCTCAGGAAAATAAGTAAAAAGGAGAGAATAAAATTTTTTAAATTGGCGCTCCGTTTTTGAGGAAATTAAGAGTTTCAAGTTCAACGGATTCGCGTGTTCCATTATTCACAAGAAGTAGAATTGGCTGGCCATGACCAGACGAGTCTACCGATCCCAATTTAATATCACGCGTTACCGTTGAATTTTTCCTGGCATATTAAGGTCCTCTTAAGAATGTCTAGCATAAAGTGTTATGTTCGATCTCAAACGAAAAAATTCTGCAGCTAAAATTTAAATATGGACAATACTAAACATATCTCGATCGAACTCGACAGTTTTCTAACAAACTGTAATTTCCACAGAATTTCCGGTTTCAAAACTATATAAGGGATCTTTCGACGAAGACCTTTATTTTTTAATGAACCTTTTCTGACGGACAGGTTTGTTGAAACTGCAGCTTCGTGTTCGTCGGCTCGACTTCATCAATCAACCGAGAAACGCAAAGGAAGGAACACATTGTGTATATTTTCAGAAACGCGCGGCGCGCTGGTTCGTTTATTGTTCTTACGGTTAGATTGGAGCTAATCGTAAACAATTTGTCCGGTGGGCAGACTGAGTAACTACTATTAGATCGATTAAGTTAACATAAGAGCCGCGCGGTTCATATGTTTAGGTGGTCGGGAGCCGTGCTCCTTGCGGCAACAACGTCAATGTTTGCCGATTGTATTTCTAGTGTCAACAGTACGAGTTGTCAACGTGTATTGACGTTTACAAACATCCGTTTTGACATCATTTGTACTCTATATTGTGAGCCAGGGTTCCTTGACGCGAGTTGGAATAATGGGACATTAGGTAATGCGCCCAATCATTTTCAAACTCAAAATATTTCTCAAGTTTAAAAAGTTAATCCCTAATTTCATAAATATTGACGAAAGGGAGCGACCCCCATTGAAAATATTGATGGTAAATTGTTTGCCTGATAATGACCCATACATATCATCAGTGTTATTACTAAGTCTAGTAATAACAGATATTTAGACAAAATAAAAACTGTCATTTATTTCTATATATTTTTTTTTGTAGAATTTTAGTTTTTCGAAAAGAAGGCAATTCTTTCGCAAAAATAGCTCATTTGTATATTTAAGTAGGTGTTTCCATTAAACACTCGATATTAATTACTATAAAGTAGGATTTCTTTGAGAGAATTTCTTAGAGAAATATTAACGTTCAAAATTTCTTAAGTTCGTTTAACTCGATACCACGGCGTAAAAAATGGTTCGCGGAGTGAAATCGTTAGGGATTGAGTTAATTAATGAATTTAAAGCTATTACTCACTTGAACATGACTCCAGACCTTCGGTTTCGGGCTGGATCTGGCGCTGTTGGTCGCACTCGAGCTCCCAGAACTGCTGGAGACGCTGCTGGACGAGATTGTGGGCTTGACGGACGGTTTTTGCGGTTTCTGAATTTGTGTTGTGACTGTCGCTGTCGCTGTGGTGCGTTGTTGTTGCTGTTGCTGTTGCGCGGATGTTTGCTGTTGCTGCTGCTGTTGCTGTTGTTGAGTCTGCTGCATGATCTGCTGGATGAGCTCCAATTGTTGTTTCGTGAGGCCATCGTTGCTGGCGCCGGGAGACGTTGCACTCTGCAAAATACAAACAACAACAAACCGATTAGTAAAAACGTCCGAACGATTCCCCAAATAAATTATGTACGTCTTCCTAAAATGTTCGGACACATAATATCCAAAAATTCTAAGACCAGTTTGCAGTATTTTCCGACAGCAATCTAACAACAAATAATGGAGCTCCTACTGTACGAATGAGACAGACAATTTTTAAATAATTTAATCTCTGGAAAAGATCAAATTTGCCGAGGCTATTAATGTACCTACATATATTGTGCTCGTATATAATATTAATATTAATACCACAGACTTGTAATTAAAAAAGTAGCATAGTACAGCCTGGAAGAATCACATAGTATTTCATAGGTAAAATGTATGATATTTTTTAATAAAAATTTCGCAATTCGTCACGCCCACCCCGATCGATCACACGGCAATCTTGCATTCATCGCATGTAGGAACGGTCGGTGCGCTATTGCGCCCGGTCCGAAATTGAAAAAAAATTCGACGTCACCTTATCAATATTACCGGTCGCTATCAGACATCGCAAATCATTTTTGGCCGACTAAAAACCAGCGTCGGCGAACAAAACCGGGCAAATGAATTCCGGGGGGCCGAGCGTTGAGCCGCGTTATCTTCCAAACAGAGCGTAGCCCGCATTCAGCTTTCCTTTTTCACGGAAATTCCATTCGCTTTCGCGTTATCGACCATCGTAATATTCGTGAAAGGATCGAGCCATAAAATTTGAGCGCGCGTTAATCTCGCGTCGCGATGCGCTGCGTCGCTCGCCTGCGACACACGTGCGAAAACGCGAACAATGAACGTTATAACGGGTATGCGGTTTCGAGGCGTGCACCTGCGTTGCTGCTCTCTATCCGGAGTGCGTTTCGTCTGTTTCGTGTGCCTTCTGTCAAGGATTACTAACAATTTTATCTCCGATCGAAAAAAAGAAACGCACGGAGACGCTGCAGACTCCGTGCACCAACATTCGGTGGTCGTACGTTTCTCTACGATCCACGTATATCCGCGACCTGATCGGCAAATTTTTTATTTCAATTTCACGGAAAATTCGGGTCCAAGTCAGTTGCTCGCGATGTGCTCGCTTCGTTTCAATGCGTTTAAATTTGTATTTGGAATTCTGTGTGTTTGCTGGAAATATTTTCGCAGACTTCATGCATTTTCAACGGAACCGGAAGACGAAATTACGAAGCCATTCGAAGAATTAACCCTTTGCACTCCGAACCATTCTGGCAGAAATTCACAAATCCTCGTATTATTTAGTATAATTTTGGAACCAAGTAACGTATTATAATGATATTGGACTTATATGAATTGGTTGACATCAAGGAATATATATTTGCAAAAAAATCAATATTTTATTTAAAGTTGCGCTGGAATAAATTAATTCCCCGTAATCGCTAATAAACTTTAATGTCCCCTGAGAGGGGACAGCGGAGTGCAAAGGGTTAAAAAATACATACCACTTTCGACCGAATAAAATCATTCAAAGAACACTTCTGTTTCTGATCCAAAGATCCAGAATCTGGTCACCGCTATCGTCGACATCGTTCTCGCCAAAAGCAATTACAAAAACCAACATGATTCATCGGAAAATGTCAGAATCGAATAGCGAAGGAAACTAAATCAAATTTTCGTCGCGGCTATACCAGCAACAAAAAGACCTTGACGCGCCAGGCAACCGTAGAGGGAGAAGACTATGCGACATCGGTGTAAAACATTTTCCAGAAAGGAATATCCGAGGCGATCAATTCAGGCGGAGCGTCCGGCGTATGAAAAACAAAAGCGGAAGACAGGAGAAGGATAATAAAACAGGACAATATAGTCGGGTGGGGAAAAAAAAGGAAAAGTAGAAGAAAAGGGGGGCAGGAAAATGGCGCGTGCACGTGAATGCGCGCGCGCGCCCGGGCGGGCGCTAGCGAGCGAGCGAGCGCACGTTTTCGCGCAATACCCTGTACACGGAATAATGGCGGACGCGAGCAATGGTTGTCCCGTCCGATCGTTTTTCAACGACACTATGGAAAAAAAAAAAACGTAGACGCCTGTACGCTTTTCCACGGCTCCGGGGAAACGGCGAATGCGAGTCACAACAAAGGGACAGAACGCCGGCCCGGATTTCACGATTTTTAATTAAGAGACGCTCCCATTGGATTACCGCGGACACGCCCGGTCTGCCATTCACGTCATCGCGCGTCCCGACTGTTTCTGGACGCCGGTTTTCCGAATTATTCGGCTGTGATCTCCAAAACGGCGACTATTCAATGCCAACCCCTTCGTCACCCCCCCCCTAGCCTCGACGCTTTCGTTATTACGGATAACACCGGCACGGAAAAGAATCGCCGACCAATTGCTGGAACGGAAGAGGATTATGTAAGCACACTATGTCCAGTTTGTAAGGATTATTTCCACAAGCATCGAGAACTCGAAGACACGTTTCATGAGTACACCATCGTCCACGAGTCACCTTACACTTCTGTCTTTACTGGAAATTGTGCCTTGTCAAATAGCTTGTTGCAGGAGAGAGAAGGAGGTTATCAGGTTTGAAGAATGAAGCTTCTTCTTTAAAATGACACCTCGAACGTAGCTCTACGATTTTTCTTAGCCATGATATTCAATTTCGAAACAAATGTCTGCTTACTAACTTGCAAGCTTACTTAACAGCGTCGCATGTACCTCAAAATTCAATAGTAGGACTAAAAACAAAAATCGCACGGGGAGTTTTGAGGAGTCATTTGAAAGGAGAAGCTTCAATCTTCGAGTCTATTGTGGATTCAAGCCTGACCATAATTCTTCCATCCCCCCAGAGACCGTTAAAGTTTCAGATTACCGTTTCCATTTCGATGGGAAGGCCTATGCTCATTCTCTCCTCTGCTACACGATGCAAGAACATCATAGAAAAAAGCTGAACAAATATTCTGATAGTAGAGGCTTCAGGCTTTGAAATGAGCCTAGGTAGATTGTTGTATGACGTTTTGCCACGAAGTTATATTAGCTTAGATATCATCAATTTTTACAGAAGATTTTAGTGCAGAAATCCCTGAATTGAAGTGTTTTGAGCATCTTTTGCTATGAATTCTTGACAGGCCAATAACAATTATCCAGCAATTACGATGATCAGTAAGAATTATTCAATTTCATGTGTTTAAGATTTTATGATACTCGGGAATATTTTATTTTTACACAAAATCATTTCACATTTAATCAACGAAATAAATGTTTCCATCGGCCTGGTATTCATAAAATTACAAATATGAGAGATTTTGATACAATAATCGATGTGTCATAGATGTTAATAATCATCGCCCACGCAACTTTTGATTAGAACCAAGCAGGACACCCGTTCGACACGCTTTTGGTGGCCTCGTTCGACTCGGCGGTTCTATTTACAAAAATCAATCGATCGATACTGGAGGGGGAAAGAGAGAGAGCGAGAGAGAGAGAGAGAGAGATAAAGAAAAAAAAAGTATCAATCCAGCTGACACGAAATAATTGCACCACGGAGCCAGCCGCTAATCACTTTTACGCGCGTGCAACGGTGTATCCAGAGGGGATTGCAGCGTACGACGCGAATTGAACCGTCGATTAAAATTGGATTTGTTAATTAGTGCTGGGAATGTGGCGGCGGTCGTTCCCGATCCGACTCATACCTTATTAAACCTTCATTTCGTAATTCCCACGCTGCCATTTGTCATTGCTGTAATCAGTAGCCAGTTGTTTTCTGGCCGCGAGACCGAGGAACACGGGTACTCGTGCTTTTTCCCATCCGTCGACGGAGGGAGACGGAACGAAAGGTTGCAACGATTGCACGCGGATGCACCGGAATATGCATTACACTGTCAAACGCGTGAAACGTTCCGCGATTCTCCTTTTCTCTTTACCTGTGCTCGCGAATTAACATTTTACCGGCGAGCGTCGCCATTCCGAGGCAATAAACACTTTTTTATTCTAAAAAAATATCACACAAATTTGTATTGATCGCGACATATTTTTCTATATTTAATTCTTACAGGCCAGTTCTTAGTAGATGATCCAGGGAAGATTTTCTTATTGAATGTATATCAATTTATTCGTGGCTTTTCTTTGTTCTTTTCGTAAAAAAAGAATATAAAATAAGGGTTGCAATAATACTCATACCAAATAAAAACATTGAACCCTTTTATAGGGTTATGAAACTTCGTACAATTTTTTAATTATCATTTACAAGCGAACGAATCGTACTACCGCGTCTTAATTAAAAGGATCGTATGACTTGGCGGGTGCAACGACACGGATCAAGTCTAATTATTCTCTGGCATGCTTTTGGGGGAGCTCCTATGGTTAACTAATGCGTCCGGGTAAATATCGAGTAATTATAATGAAACATTTAAGAGGGAGCGGTGAGCCGACCATGCTCGGCACGCTTTATGAAGAATTAAACGCACGAGATTGCATACATGTGCGGCGTATGATGTTTGTCTTCGAAATATGCCGGTGTTTCCGATCCCTTTAACTTTGTACGCGAATGGTGGAAAATGGCAAGCGTGCGAGTTGAACAGGAGTGAACGAATCGACGGCGGCCATTGATGATTTGAAAGGCAAGCAATTGCGATGTCGGACATATTTGAAATGCGTACAATGACGTGTTTTGCGTAGGTTTGGAAAAATTTCGACGGCAAAATAAAGAGCCTTTGAAACTGTTGCCGTTGAAAGTGTAGTCGCATATAATCTTTTTGTAACGAAATGCTTTAGCCATTGAAAGGCTTGTCAACGGGGGATAAAAATGGAGTCGCGTTAACAGCTGAATCCCCTATTCACTTGAAAATTGTGTTCGAATTTTCTTTAGAAATGTTTGTACAAGCGTGTACACTAAACGTAGAAATAATATCGAATGCGGTGAAAGTTGCAAATAATATTGAAAACGTTTACCTGCGCTATACAGGGTATCTATAAATTACGTTAACTCCGTGAAAGGGCTGGTTCCTGAGGTTGTACGAAGCGGCATTTTCCTTTGCAAAAGCAAATTTTCCTCGGCTTTGTTACCCAGTTATTAACGATAACGAGGCGTGGCCGCGCTCCGATTGGTCAATAAATCCTTAACAAAGCCGACGTGGACATTTTTGCAAAGGAAAGCGTCGTTTCAAATGACCTCAGGAACCAGTCGTTTCACGGAGTTGATTGAATTTTGGGACACCCCGTGTATCGGTCATGAAGATTTCAAACCGAAATCATAACCAGCATTACGAGTATAATTAGTCCGGAGGCCATTTTGGAACCGTGAGGGATCCTGTAACGCCTAAAAGTTTATTAATTATTAATAGGTCAGTCGAGCAAGTCCAATTCGAATAGAAGCGAGAAGGGACACGCGTGACTTTTCCTGAGTTCAGGAATTTATTTATCAACCTGCTAAACGTGTTTGGCTCAGTTTAATTAGTGTTTGTTCCGGGTAACAATGAGCCGCGGTTCGTAAATTGGATCGAAATTAATGCAACACAAAACGGGAATTACTTAAATGTTAGTACATGGAAGCTTGCTCCTCCTGGTCGTTACAAATTTATTAACTAAATACGTCATAATAATAATACGGCACGGCTTTCGGCTAATTAATTTCATTCCGGACAGAATATCATATATCACTCGCCTTTTCCTTTACAGCGTATATGCGAAATATGTCGTTTTGCAAGAGGTGCGACAATTTTTGGTAATTATACCGAATATGTTAAAGTTCGAAGGAATTAGAAAAGGAATATATCTAATTATGTGAATTTCACTCGTTCGAGCGTTTTTATCTAGCTCGAGGCTGACATTTCCGGAATACCGGCTATTCTTAATCGTAACAAAATGGCTGCCGGCGCGGTCCACGAGGAGAACGCATTTGTTACTCACGAGATCGCGGCTGTTCGTTCCTCAAAACGTCTCCGAAAGTTTGGTGTTATCTTTTGTTGAACGAACGAGCATCCCTGACAAATCGTAGGAAACGACGGAGACCGCTAAAACTCCCTCTTGCAATTTTTTCAGCTCGAGAAGCGCGAGCGAAGACATACTTTATAATGTTTTACAAACGATAGTGTCAAAGGGTCTTTTGCGGATGGAGGACTGCCGGAAATAAAACCAACTATTTCGCTTTAACCCTTATTAATGGACCACATACAAAATAATTGTGTTGAGGCAAACAGGTTTACAATAAATATTAATTCCTCTTGTAACAATTGTCACGAATTGAAAGTAACAACGATAGTACGTTTAAATTCCTTTAATATATTCGCTATGTTGTGTTTCACACTTTTGCAATTAATATACAGAATCCACACGATAACTTAAACGTACACAAGAAAAAGTTGTGTGCCAATGGAAAAAGCATAGTAAGTGAATCCGGAAACTGTGCGTGTTAGGTTTCTCTTACGAATATTATAATAATCCAATCTAAGAGTGTCAAACGTGGAAGAATGTAGGTGGTAAAGTAATTTCTGCGATCTTACAATTAAATGCAATTAAGTTCGAGTATTGCAATACTATGTTTCGCTCGAAGGTTTTCAACGGCACACCTAATGCGCCCGGGATTTCAGAATCCACCGTGCTCACGCGAGAATCGCGTTATTTTTCTAGTTCGTTCTCTTCATCTGTCATGTCGCTACCACGATCGTTCATCATCTGCTTTTCTCGTAGGCGACCCACTTTTCCTTGCAACGCCACCCCTCTCGAGCTTATGGCATCTTTGCGTCTTCGTTCCGTTATTTGTATGCTAAGTAAAACTACAACATTAACTACCGTAGTCGTGATCCATCAAGACTTCTGACGGAGAAACCATCTCAACGGAGTCCACGATTAGTGTAACGAAACTTCTTTACACTCGGTTGGATTGTCTCGGAAGGACTTTCTTCGAGCGAACCTCCAGTGTCATTTTTATACAAATCATTTACAAATGCAAATGTGTTTTTTACCGTAAGATGAACCATGATTTCAATCATTTCCGACATTGGTTGGAGCTGTGCTTTCGCGGGAAAAGATTTCTATAGTTCCAGTCTGTAGATTATTCTACACACTAGATGTTATGCATATGCGATATGAATTAACACTTTGACTGCCAATCTAGAAACCTGAAAAATTCCATGAAATCGAAGTAAGTTATTTAATGAAATAAAAATTGGAAAAAATTAAATGTATGATACTGAGTGGTGCTCTAACTTTCTTGAATTTTACGGATTCTAATCGAATTTGGTACAATTAATATATTAATGTAAAAATTCATTTTAAAACCTGGACAAATAATTCCGTCACCCACATATTAAGTGATAAAATTATAATTATTACGAGAAGAAATACATTGTCTTTTAGCTTCTGTTCCGTACAATACATTCGGAACATTTTTCTTTCGCGCGAAGATCCGCGGTTTATGACAGATAAAGGGAAAGGGCTTAACTTGAAAATACAAATAGCTGGAAGACAGACCGGAGCGAAAAGTTGAACGCATCTTCGGAACAAGAATATGAATAAATAATAAACGGAGAAAGAAGAGGGCAAAGAAGATACTACGTGTAAAGGGGGGAAGCAGACGATATTCTGGATCGCATGCAAAGTTCGGCAGGAGTCGTGCACGATCGAAGGGCTTCCCCGAGACGGGAAATGGAAGTTTGAAAATGTATTTCAGCGTGAGTGACACGTATGTTATTGTCGGGAGACCGGAGAACGAGCATCCGGCGTGCAGGTGAACGAGCAAAGAGACCGGAGACGCGTGGACGATCGGTGTACGCGTGCTAGTTGCTTGAAAAATTTTCCGCCGGGTCACCGACAGTCACTGACGTGCCTGGTAATAGCGTTGTCGGCACTGGAAAATGAAATTCTGTACGATCCGTATAACCTACTCGTCAGAGTCGGGGAACGATGGAAGCGGAACGATCCCAAAGTGATCGCCCCGGAAATTTTAATAATATTAGAAACGGGTCGACGGAAACCCGGCTTGAATCGTTTCCCGAACAAATTCCATCTAACGGTACTAATTTTTATATGGAGCGAGGTTTCGGTACGCTAATCTGGGTTGGGTCAGGGTTAAATCTAAAGTGGCCCCCGGTCGCCTAATTTCGAGTAATAGTCACACGTGTTCTGCTCGAAGCTTCACATTTCTTAAAGTACGCGGTATTGAATTGACATTAAAAATTCTGTGGTGATAGATAATATTAGTATTATCCATTATTATAAAACTGATATTTATTAATAGGGTAATGTTAAAATTTTCTCTGAAAATTGACCATTGAGACTATTGAAACCACATAGAAAATTGTAAATAGAAAATTTATTAATATGTCCTTCTCCGATGTCGGACCTGACGAGACTGCTCGTCCTTTTTTCATCCCGTTCGTTTTTCTTTTTTCAACACGTTCGCTTTTCGTTGGCGATGAATCGCTTATCAATAACATATTTGTTATTTATATGAACAAGATATACGGTGGCGGATCCGTTACAGCTTAACTTACAAAATGTATGCGATACCGTCGCAATCGAAGGAGAAACTCTCAGGTGAAGATGTTTCGGCTTTAGATGAACCACACTGTACTAAAATGCTTGGATTCGAAAAATCGAAGAAGAACGTTGCGAACGTTCCCGAACACCTGGACGGATTTTCGAGGTTATTTCTTTGAGCATTCTTACGGAAACACGTTCCTCAGAGGTAACGACGGCCGGCTGACAGCTGAAGGAAAGAGGGCGGACAAGGGAAGTTACCCTTAAGCGCGTCTTCCCGTGGAAAAGGGCAGGCCCTGTCGTCGAGTCAGCAGAAGTTCGGAATGAAAATTGACGTGAAACAGCGAAAATATGTGGCTACGGGGGACCCTTAAACACCTGTCTTCCTTGAGATAAGACCGTGGCCGCCCCGGGGGCGCTCGCGATGCGCTTAAACGAATTAAACTACGTGGTCCCGGACTTATCTCTCTCTCTCTCTCTCTCTCTCATCCCCCTCCCCCCTCCGGACCCGCCTTCGACCGGGAGGCTGCTGGAAGCTAAACTTGTCGGTCGACGTAGCCCCGTATTGAAGTTTTCTTTTTTTTTTTTTACATCCGTCGGGATAATCTGGCTTAATTAATTTAATTCCGAGAAAAGGCGGTGCTTCCGCCGTCGTGCAACCCCCCGCGCGCGCCGCCGCCCCCGCTCGCGGAACTATGGCAACCGGTTCGTTAACGAACGTTTTATTGTGCGTAGCGCTTCGGAGCGACCCGACGTACAAAGTTCAGCTTCTATTAATTTCCAGGCGGGTTAGTGGACGATCCCGGTAACTCGATTCGCGGTTGATCCGAATTCGATTACTTGTTGCTTACAGTTTTCCACGAAAATGTCACTTTCCGCCGCTGAAACGCGACGCTGCCCCCCTTTTTCGAACCCCTTTCGCGCGGTGATGTTCATCAAAATCTGCCAAATTAATTTACCGGTTCGCAATTATTCTTAAGAAATCGAAATACCGCTCTGGTTCGAAGATGGAAGTCTCCCCGTTGCAAACAGCTCTTCAACCCCTTGCACTACTTTCACAAGTCTGACTCGTTGATGAAAATTTTGTGCCAAAATCGAATACCACGAGTTTGACTCGCGTGACTTGTTAACTCCTTGCCCTACAATATCGAGTCAGATTCGTGATGAAGATTCTGAACAGAGTCCAATAAATATGTATCTTATTAATTTTCTTTAAACCGAAATAAAAATCTACTTTGTTATAGTTGATATATATCCTTTGTAGAAAAGATAGGCATACAATAAATATAAAATATCTTTCTTTTTCTATAAAATTCTGAACGATGAAGAATTTCTAACCATTATAATCACAAAATAAATAGTAGTGCAAGGGGTTAATTGTCTGCCCAATCCGGCGGACAAGTTTGGCACGGCTTTATCAGAGTTTCGGCGTAGTGCAAGGGGTTAATCTTAGTATACAATTTTTTCCACCATTTTATTAAACCTTGAACGAAAAGAATTAGCGTCTTTGTTTTTGAGACAGTTACCAGGGTTTTGTGAATGATATAATTTTGTTAGAAGGGGTAGGTTAAGAGTAGATTTTATAAAGTTTAGCGATTTGCTAGTTGAATTGACAGAAACGTGGAATTCGGTAAAGTGGAGCGTGCGGAAGATGGCCGGAGCGGGAAAATGGCGTATTTCCCGTGGAGCGTTTAATACCGCAGCTTATCGATTCCGAAAGTACGGCGGACCATCGTTTCGCTACACAAATCGTCGAGTTTCCACGGAAATCGACGAACGGGGCAAGTTCGTTTGTTAGCTCGTTCGGGAAACTTTTCCGGAAGTTCCGGGGATGCGGTCACGGCTACGTTCCCGTCTCCATTCCTCTTTTTCGCCTGAGGATTCGATTCGATGAAGGGACTCGCAGATATTCTGCTTGCCTGTGACGCATAGTTGCTGGCATGTCGGCAGAAAGCCTCGAAATAACCGATATTCGAAACAATCCTTCAAAATTCATCCTGTAGAATACAGGATGTTCCAGCTTGCAGAATAATTTTAAATATCTCGCTCATCTTTTAGAATAGGAACAATTCCAAATAGTGAACAAATTTTATTCGAGGGAATAAATCGAACGGTAAACAACGAAATTTCCTAAGTCATCTTTCTTCAATTTTCAGGTCACCGCAATTTTATTTTAAATGGAATTACATATTTTTATGCAAAATTTTCTTCATTAAGTGCAGCACACAGGAACCAAGTAGAAGTGTCTTTCTATCTTCAATAATCATAGTGAACTGAAGATAATATATATTCTTAAGTTCTGAATTTTTATTCTAAATGCTTAAATTCCTCAGTCTAATTGCTATTTACTATCAGCGATGGGATTATTTAAGTTTGAATATTCGTGAGGTAGGAGAAAAGTATTTTATTTTATGTTTTTAACGTCGATGACTAGGAGCTGAAATAATTGTGCCCATAATTATGAAAATGGTCTGTCATAAAAAAAAAATTACATTGAATAAATTTAGTTTAAAATCATGTCGTGTGAAATAAGTGATAAATTCATTTTTTTTTTATTTTGACTTAGACCACTTTCATAATTATGGGCACAATTGAACTTTTTTTATCCACCAATAAAAAACTATTAGAGATATTAAAAGAAATTTTCAGGAGTTCTGAGTTAGTGAAACTATTGCAATCTGTTCGTGATGAAATTTAGAAGAACATTCATGCGAGTACCGTGGCATGTTTCGCTGCGCTGTATCTATGATGCAACGAGATACGCTCTGTTCGATCGACTGTCAAGAGTCTAATTGCAATATCGTTAGGGACGTGATATTCGAAGTTCGCATTAAAGTGGAATTCCGTTCCGATTCACTACTTCGTTGAAACGATACACGCCACGCGGTCCCGTTATTGATCGTATCACAGCGATATCTTGGCTAACAAATATCGTTCAACCCTTTCTAACAAAAAGAATTTAATTACAACAACGCTTTGCCCCGGTTACCACAGAATTTTAATATTAAAATTATCACCAAAATTCCAAAATTTATTCTAAAATGCATGGGAAAATTTAATCTTCAACATTGCACCTGTTTGAAATTTCACTTTGACCCTTTAATTTTTGTACAAGAACGGTTCCCCATATATACTTCTACGCTTTCGATTGTACGAGAAACGTAAAAATTAGATTTTTGTCCATGAAGTTAATAATCCACGCGTAGGAGCCAAAAATGAATTTTTTAAATTAAATTTCATTAAAAGCAACGGTATTTTAATATTCTATTTGTAGGGAGTATTGGAAAGTCCTGTTTTTAATAATAACCTCAGAGAAACTTTTTAAATTCGAAGCAGAAATTCTCATTGTTGTTGATCAGATACAAAAAATTTCGAACCGTGAATCAAAATGTTAAAAAAAAAATTGCTATACAAATAGTCGGTGCATGTTTAATCGATGACACGATTTCTGTTGGACAGAAATTACTTATCGTTACTATTGTTCAATAAATTCTAAAGAACGAAACGACAAATTTCAAAAACCACGAAACAGTTGTACGTAGACAATACATTAATTCGTCGCTGACCGAGCGCAACGAACAAACTGCGAACCTGCACAAGAGCTCTCCGAAAATCGATTCTATCAGGGAACCCGAAGTCGAAATCTTTCTGTCGACCTCGATATTGGAAAGAAAGCCGTCTCGCCGTTTTTCCAGGGATTTCTAAACAAAACGCGATTCAGCACGATGGAATTGCAATTACTGCGGTGCGACGCGAAAATTGAAGCGGTGCATCCAGCCTGTGGCCAGGAACACTGAAACCGGGGAATGTTTCGCGTGCACGTGAAAACAAAGGGGCCGATCGTTGAACAAGCGTCGGCAAAAAGAAGCGTTCGCATCCCCGTCGCGAACAATGAAAAATATATTAAACGAAACCGGTCGTCGGTGTACGAATTCCGTTTTCGGTCTCTCTTTCTCTCTCTCTCTCTCTCTCTCTATCCTGGTTCGAGCACACCGTTCCACCAGCTCGCCGACAGGTAGAGGATTCAAAAGCTTGGAAAGCTGATAAGATCTCGACCCGGTTACGCTCCATACGCATCCGCGTTCCTTTAAGCTACCACAATGGAGGATTTCGCCCGATCTGGACGCGTGCTCGTCTCTGAACGACAAAACGCCGCTGGGTTTCTCTGTTTAAACCGCTTCGACGCAGATATCCGTGGCCAATGGGGGCTTTCCTGTCTTCTTCCTTTGTTGCCCGAGGATTCCGTATTTTTATGCCTTTCGCGGCGAATCTTGCTGAATCGATCTCTCCGGCGAAATAAATGCGATTTAGGACTGAGCAAGTATTGTACTGACCGTGCGACTCCCAACGCTAAGAAGCTACAGCGTAATCGATTTTCGAAAAAATGTCCTACATTCAAACGGTAATAAATGATCGTACAACAAAAAATTTCCACTCACTTCAAAGCCTCTAATTTCGTGATGTGATCGTGTAGCGAACGTGCAATTGAAAAAAATAAATCTGTAGCTCCTATATCTTGCAATTAATTCGAATACAGATAAGAATTTCTTGTCGCGATAAGGATAAAAATTTCAATGTAAAATATAGTTACGAACGCGAGTCGAAACGCATCGAAATAATTGCATATCGAAAAATTGCAGCAGCTCGGAAAAAATGTTTGGCCAGCGTGTGTCCCGGGGAGGGTGTGATTTTTCAGGTAAAGGGAAAGCAAGAGATATCGTGCGATATTAGTTAGGGGAATGGTGTCATCTATTTCGGTGACTTTTTCGCGAAGGAAAACACCGGGATCGCAAGTTTCGTGATTCTTTTCGCTCCGAGCAGGGGTTATCGGAAGAGCCGGGCTCTTACCGTCGTAGATTTTGTCCCCGGAGAACACAAGCGAGCCACAAAACTCCGAGCCCTGAAAGTTTCAGGCGATGCGGTGTGTAATCGGGTCGGGACCTTATCGAGTTTTCGTACTTTCGAATTCCACCTGCCGGAACGGCGGGCACGCCGCGAAATTTGCTTTACAGCTTCGCAGTCTCGGTCTCAATGGATAACTTTTGCCGCGTGCAGACGGATTTAGCTTTCGCTCGGCGCCGCACCGCGCCGCGCCGCGACGACGACGGGGTTCAACGCTTTCCTTACGTACTATTGGGTAAACGCCAGCCAAACAAACTTTCTTCCGAACCGGGCCAAAAATTAGAATTTTCATCCGATTTGCCTGTTCCCTCCTATCGATCAACATTCTCTTTCTTCTGGCGTAATAACATCGAATATTTCGTATTTCGGTCACGTGTTGTGATCAAGATCGCCAAGGAGATGAATCTACAAAGAAGAATAAGTTGAAACGAAAGAATAATGTTTTTTCTTTCGAGGCTCCGTTTTCGAGGAAATCGAGTTTGAAGATTCTCTAGGAATCGACCGGTGCGTCTGATCATGACCGACCGATTCTACTTACTGCAAATACTGAACTCGTTTCGAAAGACAGAATGTTGCCGTTTCTCGCAATCGCTGCAGCAATATGTCTCCTCTGTAAGACATTTATGATTGTCAAAGTTTTACGTTCGTTAGCAGAGCTCATATTGCAGAACGCACTCAAGATTGTGGACAAAGAGCAACAGCGGCGCGTTCTTCTTTTTCTTGTTTTAGATTAGTAAATACGGACAGAGATCGAACCCATTCGGTTGAACGCTGGATCAACCGTTCTCCGTCGTCTCGTGCTCGGAGCCGAAACTGGGTTAACCAAACAGAGAGCTACTAGACGCGATAAAAGGTAAATCTTATTTCTGAAAGCAAAAATATTATTTTAAGATCCACGCTGAACCGCTATTTTTAGGATCGATAGAAGTTTTAGCGCCGGATAGACCTCGGCTTGATATGAGATATTTTTCTTCTTCCTGGTGTGGTCAGTGCCTTCATGATTTAACCGGCTGTCTCGCGGATGAGGTATGTGGTAAATTGATTTTCAAGAGCACGGGAAATAACGTTGCTTCACCGCAGGTTTTATGCGTTTCTGAATGAATTGTAAGACAGTGAATGCGTTTACAGAATTTCGACTTTCAATACTTTCAACTCACTAAATCATAAAGAGAAGAAAAAAAAAATAAAATACATAAATGAATAAATTGTCTATATAGCTCTTATACTTTGGAACGAAATTGTTAAACAATTTTTATTATCCATAAAAATTGCAATCCTCA
The DNA here is from genome assembly GCA_913789895.3 of Seladonia tumulorum. Taxonomy (NCBI): domain Eukaryota; kingdom Metazoa; phylum Arthropoda; class Insecta; order Hymenoptera; family Halictidae; genus Seladonia; species Seladonia tumulorum. Next base: position 5,076,328 of record OU565275.1, read on the forward strand.
TTCTTTCGCTCGACACGCTCAGTATACAATTCCATTCTGATTTTTGCAAAATATATCAGCAGAATTGCCAGTTGTTTAACGTTGAACGACGTTTGAGCAAGTTCAGAAATTTGCATAGTTTAGTTATTAGCAATATTAACATGGAAGTAGAGAAATAGTAGACAAGTAAACATTATTATTGTGCGACGAGGCTGATTAAAATTGTTCAATATTTATTTCTAATCGGACTTATTTGGTCATCGAGCCTAATTTTAGATTGACGCAGGAATCGGTTAACTTCTTTCGGTGTTTGGCCACGGGAGCGCATTAAATTTGCATGCATCAGGATGCGAGGAAGACTATTGGTATCCGAATATAATTAGCTGCAACTCGCGGTTGAACAACTATTCCCGCGCATCTGTCTGTATCTGTACTATTGGGTGCCTCATTCGTCCAATTATATAATAGTGTTCTCTGATGAAATTTGCAAACTACCTCGGAATGGCGATTAGTGTAAATGCTTTTCCAGAATAATTCCGGGAATGGATGCTCGGATGTACTTCAACGGGAAGTTAGGCGTATTACTCACGACAGGTGGACGTAAATTTCATTGACTTTCGTAAAAATCGCATAACCGAAATACGGAGCACGAAGGATCTGGAATAGTTCTAACTATATAACACAATTCAATCAGGTATTTTCATTACAGTCTCAGCACTTGTTTTACTCATTACTAATCTGAACGACACGCGCTATATTCACAATTTTGTATCATCAGGTTGTATTAAGTAGAAATTCAATTTTATTAAATGTTACGCATCCACATAACTCTGAGTCCATAAAAAGTATAGTCAGATGAATTAAAAAAGGTTCTGTAAAAATTGGAAAAAATTCCGGACTATGTGTCTCGACGGTTACCGCCTGTAAAATGTTCTTTTCAGAATTTTTACGTATAATTGAATATAGAACGTTAACGGAGGATAAATTAATTTCTTGTGCCATGCGTTGCAATGAAAATCGCAAAGAAATTGTGTAGTGAATCTAATGTTAGCACAGAATTAAGCAACCATCGTTGAAAAACTATGTCAAACCGTGACTTCCGATTGGAAATTAGATTTATGCTCGGTTTGCAGGCCGGCGACTTGCCGAGCGGGAGAACTGTTCGGATTTTTATTCAGCGCTGCGGACTACGGAGCCGCGTTCCCGTGGAAAAGTTTATACGTCCGAGAAACCCATATTCAAATGTGTTTTTTCGATGGAAAATATGAGGCTCATTTTAATTTTCAATATCAGGCATGGCGGAGAGGTCGTGCCTGCTTGGCTGTGATAGTAGAATTTTAAAAAGGCGCAACGCCGCGCCGGGGTCAGCTTCCACCCCTATTGTTCCGCCAAAACATCGGAATTACATCGAACGCGGTGTGCACCCGTTGCACCGTTCAACTTGCACTTGCAAATTCGCCTCTCCTCTATTTTTTCTCTGGTCTCTCCCTTCACCCTCTGACCCTCTGGTCACGAGCGGGGTAGCGAGGAGAGGGTGGAGGGTGATTTCGTTACCACGATTTCACGAATTCATTCCGCGAGCCTCGCAGAGGGTTGGTTGCCGCGCGTTACGTTCTCGCTGTCCGCGATTCGATTAGCTTTCTCGGGGGTATTTTGTTACAACGGCGGCCGTTATTTTCTTTTGGCTTCGAATACCAATTAATGTAGCCTGGTCACGTTCTCGTGTTTTGTTCCCTACCGCCCCACCTCCCGAAAAATGATACGCAAGTATTGAAAAATCGCGCCGCGATAATGAAATTTTCTGGAAATTAATACGTTCTCTGGAACAGGGGCCCCGATGTCTACTAAATGCCTGAAAAATGATTATTCAGCTACAGCGCAAATTTCAATTAAACAAATCGAAAGTTAGTCTTAGAATGAACGAAAATCGGCGAGCGACGAGGAGTGAACACGGCAAATCGATCAGGAGCCATCGCGACTGATTTATAAGAAACTACGAAAGCGCAACCCGAAGGGGAGGGGGGGAGGGGTTGAAAAAGCTATATTTCACGGGGAACGATCTAACAATTCCGAAAAAAATACATCCCCCGGCTTTATAAATATACCGCGCTGGCAACGTGACGCAGCCATTCGTCGATCCGTAAAGATACACCGAAACGCGTCCAAAAACGGTCATAAATTTCACGCGCGTCGAATTCGCGCGTTTCGTTTCGTTTCGAACGGGAGGGGGGAGGGAAGGGTGCGACGCGGGGCCGAATTTAAATCACAGACAGGCGACCGGCTTGATATAGGGCTAATTGAAGATCGGAATCTGCACGGGCAGGGCGTGCCCCGGGCGCGTTTCGCACGCGCGAATTCCGCGCTGAAATCGCCGCTTCGGCTCCGCTCCGGAACGCTACGCTGAAACGAGACGCGGAGAGATACGATCGCGAAACCCTCGCCTCAATCAGCTGTACATAGGCTGAGAACAGTGAATGCTATGGTCGCGTCGATGATCCTCGAACGCAGATTTCTAGGATTTTCATTCTCATAAGATTGCGGATGCAAAATGAGGACTGTCCAAGACAATTGCAGGGACCAGAAATTAAATAAAAATGTACTCCCTCTTTTTGTAATAACTTCACAGTAGTGAAAGAACATACTCAAATTCATTTCATGTCTTCACAGTTTTGTACGTCTATTCATTTTTGTTATAAGTGCATAAAATCCGCAGTCATCATAGTTTATCTAGAAGCTTCATCTTCTAAATATCTTGAACTTCTCGTTGCACTATTGATTTAACCTACTACAGTCTAACAGTCGTAGTACGTGTTGCCTTATCAAAATGACGCGATAGACCTCGATTTATGCGATTTATATTATAAAATGTGCTCGAATGCAGTCATTTCCACTGCAAGTATTTTTAGAATTTCGATAACCGTGAAAGAAGAAGTTTAAAATCCACCAATTATTTGTCAGTGATAAAAATATTCAATTTCAAGTTTCGCCGTCCGAATGGATCTACTAAGAAGAGGATTACTCGACCAATGCGTGAGAGAATGAATCACCTAAAATTAATAGAACCCATTTATTATTATCCAGAACAGCCGAAACTAACTTTCGAAGACGTCGTACGTTTAAAAATTCGCCGTTCGATGACCGAGCGAATGTTTAAAGAACGCGGCCATTGAAGGAGTAGCATTCGAGACGAATTAATGGAAAATTCAGCTCCCACCGTTTCTGAATCGAGTTAACCGGCCATTTACGTTTTCAGAAGCCCATCAAGTTCCCTGCCGCAACTCTACACGCGGGCTGGAAGAATTTCTGTATCGATATAATGATCGCTTGGCTCGCTATCCTTTCACTCCCCTCCCCTTACTCCCGGATCTCTAATTAACTGTTTCATCGAGCAGACGCATCTGTCTGCATTTCAGATCGCGGTGCATTTCTGAATAAGCGAAACGAGCGCGAGCGAACACGGTCACGTTCGCGGTCCGCGATCTTTCAACGAGGCAAGACACGTTTTTTTCTTTTTTTTCATTCGTTAATAATATCAATTCAGAAGCCACGCTTTTGTCCGGGACGACGCACCGCGGCGATGTGTCTGCCTCGTTTTTTTTCTTTTTTTCTTTTTTTTTTTTAAATACCTGTCGCCGTGAATCGTGCGCTGCTGCGGATCCGCGTGGTTCATTCATTTGTTCTTGCGCTAAATAATTGAGACCGTGCTGGAAAAACTGCATTCTGTCAGTTCTGCTTTTCAGATACCGGTCGATTGGCAATTCTTGTTAACGCAATGTTTCGCGGAATAAAAACTCCTGGTGGAATTATGACGATTCGAATTGTAACGCTGTTTTTCATTATGAGAATATTCTACTGGCTGACTTTTGCATTGAACATATCAGACTTGAACCTTGCGATTTTTATTGTGTATTATGTTGTGCATTAATGAAGGCAGATGTATAACATTATTAAACTTGTACGAAGCGATCTGTGTCAAAATGACTAAAACGATACGGATTTATTATATGACATATAAACATCTTGGAAATCTTACTTATCTCTCTACACACTCGGGAAATATTTACATTACATGTAATAAAACGAATAATTTTTTTATTTAAAAATTAGTTCAGAACGTGGAATTGTGTTCGAGGTGTCGTTAAACAAAAATATTCAAGTTAAGGACACGTCGAGAATAGGAATTGATTGGTGTGTCTGACCATGGTCAGCCTATTCTACTTACTGCAACTGCTGATGCTCGAGACCCGTTAAAATACAGGTGATATTTGAGAATTTTTTTGCACAATCACTGATTCTATGAATTTCAAAGTTGGAGGGCTTATTGTTGCATGTTTCAAGAATACAGTGTACAGAGTTTTAATTTTTTTGGAAAAAATGCTCAGTTCTGCAGTCGTAAAGTCTGAAGTTTGCAAATATCGATCGACTAGTTGAATCTATTAAATTCAAAAACAAAAGCATCCATCTAAAAAATTCTTCACAACTCGTTCATTCCTTTCAATGTATAGTACACTACCAATGAAAAATATTTTGTATATTTCCAAACGAAGTATGAACTACGTTACAAAATTCCATCACCGAATAGATCGAACGAGTAATTACGTGCCCGGAGTGCGTTCAATCAACGGCCTGGATCTAATGATTGCAACGATGATCTAAAACCGTTCTCCCACAAAGAAAAAAGTATATTCAGAAGAGTAAGGGAGCATCGAAATCGGAATTTTCCGAATCGACTTTTCAGTGGTCGTTGCATCGTCGATTCAACGAAGTCGTCCAGCTTCGAAATACGTTGATTTAACCTGGCTCCCTCAAAGGGTGCCTATAATTTTCTTTTCTCTCTCTCTCTCTCTCTCACGCTCTTTCTCGCCCCCATTCTCCCTCGAGTTCTCCATCTCTCTCTCCCTCTCTCTCTCTTTCCACCGTCGAATTATTCTCCTTCATCGAAAGCCAGGTGAACTGACGATACCAATTTACCCTGGGAATTTACTTTGCGCCGAACAAAAAGTCGTCCTCTCTTTCAAGCGTATTCCGCGCGGCAGATAAGGGAATACGGACGTTCCATAAAAATCGTACGTGAACTCCCATGGAATCGATGGACTCTCTTTCCCCTCGTTCGAGTAGCCACTTGGTTTTAAAAGCTCCGCGGAGCGGAATTAGAACACGTCGGGCTCCGGGAAAAGACCGAAACGGTGCCTCGTTCGTTGCTCGTTCGTTGCTCGTTCGTTTTGAATCGCGGGTTATCATAGACTCGCGCTGTTGCTCTCCGTTTCGCCGCTTTTGCCTTCCCTGCCGCGCTGTTCCTCTTCCCCGAGCACTTTTTTTCCAACCATGCTCGGCGAACGTTTGCGATTCTCAGCCGAATTCGGAGAAGAAATCAATCGTACATTCGAACTTCCTTTTTCCGTTCGTAACGCGTTAGAGCTTGCTTAAATTTGCATAATCCGTTATACTGAAATGTGCACGACATACTGCACGACGTACACGGATATAGTTTGTGCCAAGAGTGGGGATCCTACAGTACGCACCGTGACGCTACTATTGGTACCCCCACTATTGGTACGTTGGTGGTGCCCCATACTGCAATTCTCGTGACGTCACGTATTTCTTCAGAGCGAATGCGTGCGGCTATCTGGGACCCAGTATACACAACGCGTCATTGCGCAGACGTAGAGTCAAGCGGATGTGGTGCGGGTAGCTCGGTTAGAAGGGGAATAGGGACCGTGCGGCCCGCGGACCAGCAGGGCCTGGTGTGCGTTTATAAAAATAGACCGATTTACGTCGTGTTTGGGCTCGTTTCAATCGGCAGAATCCGAACAATCCACTGGTACCATTTTCCGAAAAATTTTACTGTACTCTGAAACACGCATTCCCCCGTGATTTGTCGAATACGCCTATCGATTATCCGATAAGCGACTGGTCCTGTCAGTTGTAACGTCTTCTTGGTACCCGGGGTATCGAATGACTGGCCGAAAACGGAGATGTGGACCCGGGGTCACGGTGGACAGTTCCCTGTAACCGGTTAATCACCCGATCTCTGTGCGTCGATGCATCATCTGTCCATCCATTCGTCGGGCCGCTGATTGCAACGCGAGCAAGTTACAAATCAAACTCGCCGTCCCCGCGCGGATACTGACAGTTCCCGCTGGTATTGGATGAAGATTCGCGAGTAGCGACGCGGATGACGAGAGACAGAGAGACAGAGAAAGAGAGAGAGAGAGGGGGGGGGATCAGCAAGAGAGACAGCAGAGAAAAGAGGAACAGGGGCTGAAACGTTGGCAGTGTACACGGCCAGCAAGAGGGAAATGCGTTGCGCAAACCGACGAAGACGGCCGTAGACAAATATAGAAGCCAGCCGGAAGGGGTCGAAAGAGACCCGGTGCATCCCCTGGCTGCAACCCCGTATAAATCCTACACAACGGCGACGCATACATATTCATACGCCGACGCGGAACCAACACACATTAATGCGCCCGGCGATATTAACGCAAACACGGCGCACGGACGTCCGTGGAAAAGCAATAGCCACCACGGCTACAGTGATGAGCAACACTGAACGCACTTAATAAAATTTTCTAGCATTTTTATATTCAGACAAAAACATAACAACGGCGTGGACCTGAAAATGTTTGTTTTTATTACCTACATTCTTGAATTTAGCAAATTTTGAAAAAGAAATGGGTATCTGGACGTACGGGTTAAGTGTCTCATGTTCGGGGGAAAACTGCGACAGTTAAGCGGACAACACTGTTTCGTGAAAATAACAAATATATTCGTCGGAAAACGACAGGAAATAATCCAACCCCCAGTTTCAGGTGCGAGAATAGAGAACCGTGGGGGCACCGAGTGTAACGTTCACTGCTCGTAGCTGAATGTCGGAGTGGATTCGACCTAGCGCGTTCATTTGATATACAGCTAATTAGAGATCGAAATCTCGGCGAGGCGAGGCGTGGCGCCACGTGTGTGCGTTTCTATGCAACTGTGTTAAATGCAACTGTTCTACGTCTTGCGGGAGAAATTACGAATCTGCGGCGCCGGGGGAAATAAAAATTCCGATGGTAGATCCGTGTTTGCTGCCGGGGAGTTGGGCACGGTTTGAGCGCGTTTCGACGTACGTGCAAATATCGCGGCTTGCGCACCGTTGATGACATTTCTGATACTTTGCCATAAACGGAGAGAACGGGAAATAGAAACGAGCACGCTGTTTTTGTTCCCATATGTGATTCGTATTGTCTTTGGTTCTCCGTTGACGTTGGCTTCATTATTGAACGTCAACACGGTGTTTCGTACACAATCAAATTTTACTAGAAACAATTTCTATTGTCTCGCAAATTTACACATCCATGTGTACGTGTTTCGTTGTAATTACCCCGGGTAAATTGTTCATGAAATTGTAACATTAATATTTCGCGGAGCGAATGGGATCAATAACGACGTCCAATTACGGTTTGTCAAAACGAAATTAATTTATAGACGTGTTTCCGTAACAAAAACTGACGAGAAACAAAGGGCTGTGTTAAATTGCTCCGAAGGCAGCGAGGAAAATTGAAAAAATATATATACCGGGGAACACGATACGCGCGTTCCTGTGTGCACGAAATATAAGAATGCAGAAAGATAATGTGTTGGAACTGTGCTGCGACTAAATTTCCTAGATCTAAACGAGATGTTCGATCCCGGAGGAAACGAGCGAGATTGGTTCGCGTACGGCTTCGTGTACTGCGATTATTTTTCTGCATCAGAAGATCATGCGTGGAACGTGTACACATACAAGAAAACGCAAACACACACGCGCGCACAAGGACGCCGGCACTTTAGATTAAAGCTCTCATCGAGCACTTTGTCTGTTGGGATGCTTGGGAAACTCGATTAGTTCCGTGGCACGAGCGGGACGTACGACTTCTGCGGTGCTTCGGTCAAAGATAAAGCCAATGCGAACCGAGATTCTGCTGTGCACAGCCGCTCCAGCCGTTTGATTAAAGCTCGGCACGAACGCGATTAGCTTTTTGTGTTAGCCCGTAGACCGGCGCGGATAACAGAAAAAGGTATCGCCCTACCGGAACCGGAAGCCTCCGCGCCTCCATCTTGCCGTAGGAAAACTCGTTTCAATCGATACCGCAGAAAATGGAACGTTTACCGAATTACACCGACGAATTTCTCGTAAGAATATTTTTATCATTTTAACGATCATAGAAACAACAATCGACCGCGAAACAAGGAACAAGTCGGTTCAGAGCGTCCGATGAATTGTTTATTTTGCGAAAATAAATGGAAACGCAACGTTCGGCGTAGAAACGTCCTATTAGTTTTCCATTGTGGTCGGAAAAACAGTTTTCGAGTTCCGGCTGGTTTCCACAAGTATTTGTCGTGGATATTCGTTTCACGTTTACCGATTATCGAGCACGCGGTTGTCGTAACAGCGCTTTTACTCGTAAAACATCGCGGAGAAGCTGTATCCGGTGTGCAGACTCGGTATCATGAGCTAAGGGGCTGCGCCCTTTACATACAAGACGAGTTCACGGCGTGTTTCGCCATCCATTCTTGAAGAAGCCGCACATCTATGACAACGGAAGTCCCGCGTGCGGAGAACCGCAATGAAAACTTTGTTAGGGAACTCGGATCGTTAGCTAGCTTTATCTTCTCGGTCTGATCTTGTATGACCTTGTTATTCTCATCCTTTTAACTCATCTTTAACGTTCCGAAGTCATTAATCGTTGATTTTGCTGTTTATATTCTTCCATGACCCTAAGATTTCAAATCTACTTTGTTAGACCTTGTACGACCTTCTACGACCTCGTTATTTTCACCTTTATAATTTGTCTTTTGCTTACCGAAGTCATTAAACGTTGATTTCGCTGTTTATATTCTCCCATGACCTCGATAATGCAAATCTACTTTGTTAGACCTTGTATGACTTTCTACGACCTCGTTATTTTCACCTTTTTCGTTGATTTTGCTGTTTATATTCTTCCATGACCCTAACAATTCAAATCTACTTTGTTAGACCTTGTACGACCATCTACGACCTCGTTATTTTCACCTTTATAATTTGTCTTTTGCTTACCGAAGTCAATAAACGTGGATTTCGCTGTTTATATTCTCCCATGACCTGAATAATGCAAATCTACTTTGTTAGACCTTGTATGACTTTCTACGACCTCGTTATTTTCACCTTTTTCGTTAATTTTGCTGTTTATATTCTTCCATGACCCTAAGAATTCAAATCTACTTTGTTAGACCTTGTACGACCTTCTACGACCTCGTTATTTTCACCTTTATAATTTGTCTTTCGCTTACCGAAGTCATTAAACGTGGATTTCGCTGTTTATATTCTCCCATGACCTCGATAATGCAAATCTACCATGTTAGGGGGCTAGGATCGTTAGCTTTGTCTTCTCGGTCCGACCTTGTATGACCTTCACGAGAGGAGTAAACGTATACGTAGCTTCTATGCAATCCATGCATATGCAATGTTATACACATTATTAAATATACAGCATAAGAATTTTTACAAAATACTGACTACGAACGTTAATAATCTACGAGCTTTAACAGTAAGAACGAAGGATTGTTCCCCTTTAATCCTGCCAAAGATGGGTCAACGAGTCAAGGTGTATCTCCAAGGCGGAGCCCGAAATTCGTCAAGGCCATAACATCGTCGTTCCGGCCGCTCGCAGTAGACGTCGCATGGAAATACAGACATACGCGTGGGCGGGAGAAATTTCATTTCGTTATCCTTTCGGCTACGCTGTCGCATTAACATAAATTTCCATTGTCGAGCGTTATTTACGACTCGGTGCCGCTTTTGGCGTGGCCGATTTATTTCCATATCGGGCGTAGCCGCCGTTTAATAAATTTCGCCCGGTCGAACGCGCGTGTTCGCGTCCCTGGGAACCGGGTTTCGCGAAAGTGAATCGAGACGGTGATTCTCCGCGGTAATGAACGATCCATTTGCGACGTGCTACAACGCCAATAAAAGAACGCTTCTCGCGATAATATTTAACGGAAATGTACGGCGAACCGACACGACACGACGCGACGCGACACGACGCCGTGCCGTGGCAACTGTTTGCTCCGTTTTCCAGTAGAAATTCACCGACGCTGATTAATTGTTGATACATCGACCCGTTACCGACAATAGTGAATTAGACTCGATTTAGAAATTATAATTTCCGATCGGACCGTGCCGGCCATCCATTATACACGGACGCTTTAATGGCGGCCGAGAGTTGCGAAAAAGAGAAATTAGTGGGCCGATTAATATACGCGTGAAAGATTTATCGCCCGCGATCCACGGAACCGAACAATTTCGATGCTAAATGGCCGATGAGATTAAAGGGCCGACTCCGGGATTCTGTTAGCAACGTAATTTCTTCCATTTGCTCGGGAATTTAGTCAATTAGAGACAGCTCCAAAATATTCGGTTCTGCCATAAATTCATTCGGTTGCAAATTTAGATATGTTCCGATTCGAACGAATTAATTATTACTCACTGTACACGGCTGTGATTGATCAAAAGCGAATCGCAATGGGGAGTCATAAAATTGATTGAATATACTTCTGCACGTTATATTGATAAATAAACAGAGGTATCAAACTTCAATGTGTTTGGCGTACGATTACAGACTGCGGATTTTTATGCGAAATAAAAATTGTCCAAGTTGATCAACGGAAAATGGAAATGTGTTTCTTCTTCCAATAGTTTCTGTCCAATGGTAGAATATTATCGAATTCTTTTTGCCTCTACACAGTTTTGTTTCTCGCTTATACATTTTGCCGTAAAAATTCCCAGTCTACTTATCATTGACTGATCCTAGTAGATCACGACTCGTGCATGCTTGTTCGCCGATCATTCCGCGAGCAGCAAAGGTTTGCCGATTTATCTGGAGGCAGCGTTCCGTCGGCGTCAGGTTCTACTGACTCGTGAAAAATAAACGAGCCTGCGGGACCGGGTGCAACGTTGTTCCGGGTCATTAGACCATGCCAGCTCACAAGTTTTTCGAGGTCGCACACGTCTTCGGTCGCGGTCGTCGATCGCGGCGTAACACAACGCCGAGGCGAACGGGAAACAAAACGGAGATAAAAAGCAAAAGAGGAAAGCGAGGAGGTGTGTCGTCCTTCTCTCGATGCACGGGCTGAACAATCTAACGCTTCCACCTCGCTTATTTTCTCGGGAATTCATTCATTCTAGCATTCTGGATTTTCATACTCTTCGTCATAAACTGTGGATTTTTGCGGAAAATAAAAATTCCATCGCTTGCAAGAAATAGAAGCCGAGTAGAAAATTCTTTCCCCTTTTGTCGATATCAATAAACTAAACATTGATTCTCTTAAACGTTTTTAACACTTTGAACGCCAAACAAGAAAGCTAAAAAATTCCACGAAATCAAAGTAAGTTATTTGATAAAATAGAAATTGAAAAAATTAAATGTATGATATCGTGTGGTTCTCCAACTTTCTTTCATTTTACAGATCCTAATGAAACTTGGTACAATGAATATATTAATTCATTTTAAAGCCTGAACAAATAATTCCGTCACCCATATATGGGTGACATGGTAGTGAACGTGTTAATCTGTCATTGCTTTAATTTGTACCTACATATTCTTGTCATAAATCCGCAGTCTATTTATTCGAAACAGCTCTGACTAAAGTAGAACCTCGATTATCCGAAACTAAACAAGGAAACAGGAGTGTTTGAACGAAGGGATAACGGTATAACAAATAATGTGGATCGTTTTAGAGTGGGTTTTGAATCTGGAATTTATTTGAACAATGAAGACTTCGGAAATTAGAGGGGTCGAATAATCCAAGTCCTACTGTAGATGCAACTTCGCGTGGAAATATGAAAAGACAAAGAAAAAAGCGCAATATAACGAATTTTATTCAATCGATTCGTTTTCATAGGAAAGCCGACCGAATTTTCTGCTTACCCGCACGGCTGGCAATAAACCACGGAAACTCTCGGGCATAAAAGTATCTGCGTAACCGCGTGATCATATTTCCAAATTCCGAGCGAGAGAGAGGAGGCAGAGAGACACGCAATTTTTCGACGGCCCGTATTTCCAATTTTCCATTACAGTTCTCCCCCGCGAGGAACCGCGGCAGAAATTGTCACAGGAAATATGATGATTCCCGTCATCTTCGGTCGCATAAAACCAGCCCCGGCTCGCATAAATTCCGGGCACCATGGCCCAGGATTCGCCCCCGATTATTTTTGTCCCGTTATTCCAAAAGCTAATAGAACGGGAATAAAATTTCCCGTGAAAGTAGCGTTCCCCCTCCCCCATCCCTCCCGACCCCTCCCCGTTCTACACCCCCTCGGTTTTCTCGCTGGCGGTGCCGCGAGCCACCCCACACCGCGAGCGAAATTTCATTTCACAGTTCGTCCGAGCCGAGCAAATATTATCGTAAATTTCCGGCCACCGCTTATCACCCTCGATTCTCCATCGCTCATCTTCGTCTTCGCCGGGCTCCTTTTGTTTCTGGCCGCGGCGCGTCCCCGTGAAAATATTTCTTTCCCGCGGACCGATAAATCAACGGGTTCCATCCAACACCACGGTCATCAATAACCGCGGCGCTTAGGCTTTTTCCGGGCGAGCTATCACGCGATGGAATACAGCCCGCACTGCCTCAATTATTTTCGTTTCACCAGGAAATTGTCGTCCACGAACCTGGACCGTTCGAAACTTCTTCTCGGCCTCCGCGATTGCATAAAATATCCTAGGATAACTAGTTATGCTTTATTTATAGCATCGGATAATAACCATGGGTGAATTGTCAATCCGAAGAACGTAGGAGGTTAACTAGAGAAAATAATAAATTGACATTTTCAAATTCTATTAACCTTCCCAGCGTTACATTGGATCCACTGATAACGAAAATAACCAGGCGTCGATATAAACAGTTCTTCGTTTTATAAGTAAATTCATATGTGAATTCACGGTAAGGTAAAGGCACCAGTAGTTGACCATTTTATAGAAAAGCAAAAAATAATGTTCGAAATGTTCTTATTGTTTTGAAATTTAAACAACAGACGGCATGGCATCCGAGGTTCGCTTCCATCAAAAGTGCACTTATGAAAACCTTATTTTTTATGTTTTTCTATAAAATGGTCAACTACTGGTGCCTTTACCTTACAGTAGAGCTTCGTTTGTTGCAGTAGCGATCCCCACCACGAGTTGTTAGAATTTCTAACGGGGATCGCGACGGTTATGTGGAAGAAGCTGTGCACTCGTCAAAGTATTAAGCTTGATAATTTCGCTAATAACGGTCAGAGCTGCATTTAGAAAAAGCACCGAGGCTAATTGCCGTGTTCCGGTAGCAGGAGCGAGTATAACATTGTTATCGCGTCGAAGAAACCAAAGATCCGAGGAAATCGTTCGAATCGCCGCTAATCGGATACACTTTTCCGAGAGGTAGGGCTCATCTTGGTCCGATATCGAGCCGAGGAGCCTCCTTCCCCAAAGCTCCTTCGAGAAAGTACGTCAATTTCCGTTCGCGACGGCGATTCGTCGAAATTCCGTTGCCTCGAAACCGGCGCTCATGACCGGTGTCCGGAAATTTATCGTCCGCCCTCCGCTCGGATCTCCGTGGTTTATTTTGCCCCGCGTATCGTTCCACGAGTGTCTTCCGATATCGCAGATATTTTCAGACACAACACGCCGGAGTTTATGGCGGACCAGACGGACCGTACGTTAGCGCCGCTGCGGGGGAGTAATGTTTTCAGAAGAGCAGATCGCAGATATGAGAAACTCGCGTGTAGAGATTATTACTGTCCTCCTTGTTCTCCGTTTGCGAATTCTGATTCTCCTTACCTCCGTTTCGCACTCGATTATTTGACTATTTCATTGTCATTATTAGTCGCGGTCTTGTTTGACACAATCAATTTAATACCTTCCTCAGGATTATGCCTGTCCTCCTCATTCTTCTATTTCTTTTATGAATTCTGATTTTTTTTTTAATCAGAATTTCGTAGTTTTACACCAAACATTTTTCGTTGACTGCCATGTCACCTACATATGGGTGACGGAATTATTTGTTCAGCCTTTAAAATGAATTTTTACGTTACGTTTTACGCATTGTACGCCGGAATGTCGGAAATGCTGGATATTATATTATACGATAAAGTCATTTGAGTAGATGATCCCGTAATTATTTCGAGCGGCGCGTACCGCACGGCGAAACAAGTTTCAGAATAATTCCTATTATAATACGCGCGGCTGCTTAAATGAAAAGCTGAAAAGTCCGTAGTTTTGGGTAATTCTGTACTCCCGGCGTAAATAGATATATTCATGGAAACATAACCCGGAATTAAATGAGACAACTTCGTCCGCGGCGCGCAAACATTCTGTTAATGCAAAATAACGTTGGCAACGTATCCGCGAATGTAGGACCGAAGCTTTTGCTCGACACAATGCTACGAAATGCTGCCGCGCGCTCCAATAAATTGGCTGATAATGACAAAAGAACGGAACAACAATATCATGGTGTTTCAAAACGCCTAACTCGGACTTTGGGTAAATTTTCCGGTATTATCAAACGTTTGGTCAAAATGCTTCGCCAAATGTTTTCACCGTTTGACACATTTCCTGTTAAAGAGCATAAACGAGATATTTACGTACGGATTTTTACGGAACGTTCTGTACGCTTCGAGACAGTGTTGGAACGTTTGAAAAATTTTCATTACATACTCAGTTTAAAAAGTTGTGTAAAGCTACTTCAATTTTTAAAGGACTTTTATTCCACGTGGTCTACTAAGCTAATCGCTTCTGGTTTCGCAGAAAAATTGTCTGAACGCTTACTGTGGGTCTCGCTTACAAGTGTTTAAGGTTAAGGATCATCGTCGCAGCAGATTAGGAATCCGGTAGGGATTATTAATCTCATTCTGCGAGAATGAAGCAGAAGCTCGTCGGGAAATCCAGTTTCGCGCACAAAGGGCCGGCTGGTGGTTTCGGGGGCGAGAGATCGTGATATTTGACGAGGCGTGTTGCCCCCCCCCCCCCCCCGACTTCTTTGAGGCGCATAATCGCGGGACGGTGTCGTCGATTAATCCGTGGTAATTGCCGCGCGGTGCTCGTCATCGAATTCCCACCGATTCACCGGCAAAGTTGTCGCCTGGTTCCGCGATTCCGATTTCGCCGTGGATATATCGTATCTCCTTACCGCCATCTTAGCGGAATTACCACGTAATGGCCTTCTCGCGAGGAGCTCTTCACCTTCGAACCACCCCCGTTGCTCCTCTCCTCCTCCTCCTCCTCCTCTGATCCCTATCCTCGTTTTTCCCGTGGACCGATCGAAACGGCCGATTGCCATAGTAATTACCCCGGCGCGGAACGAACTTTTAAACGGCGCGGAGATCCGCCGTTCCGCGCCGCGTCGTGAGAACCCTGCTGCCTCGCTGATTTTAATGAAACTTTGAGAACTCACCGAGCAGAGTCGCCTCTCCTCTATTGCGACCGGGGCTGGGGACACTTGTCCTTCCGTCGTTTTAACTCGCGTCTCCACCGACGCGGCTATCATTTAATGCACTTCTCCGCGACCCCACCCTCTCCCGTTCTCTGCTCCGAACGCCGAGAAAATGTTGCTGAACCGTTTATGAATTATAAGGCGACTTCCCGGCCGCGGAACACCGTGCCGAAGCGTCGCTGTCAACGCTTCGAAATGTTTTGTAGCGGCTAGCTACAGATTTATGGTTTGCACGAAGTAAGACGCTATTTTTGAGAAAACCTATTTAACGATTTCGGCCACCCGGCTGACCGATGTGTCCCTGTAGTTTCTAGCCACGAACTCAATAGCGCAAGTGGACGCTAGAAATTTTGGGTAGTCGAAGGGCCCCCAGCTGAGAGTGACCCAGCCACCCGTGCTGGTTTCTATCAGCCCGGGAAGCTGGGCCCGCTTGACGAAAGCCAGAAGGCGTGCACTTCACTTAGCGCTGGGCCCGCAAGACACCCCACGGCATCACCAAAATTCTAGCTTAACGTGGGCGTTTGAGGCAAAATTCAGTGATCGGTGGAAGTTCGTCGAAAGGAATCAGTTGACAGACTCTTAAGCTATATATAAGCTAGCGAGGGTCGAGCTGAACAAAAACTACGACACACCAATTCCAGAACTCCACAAACTTGCGTAAATTAAAACCGTAAGGGAATACATAAACACCTCTATACAAACCGCCTACAACCACACCCACGAAAATCCAGAAATAAGCAACATCGGACTCTTCAACGGTCAAGACATTCCATTTAAGAACATCTCCAAAATCACCAGAAGACTGGTGCATTCCTAAAAACAACCCCCCCCCTCCTCACATGCACATAGATTTTTTGAAACGTTTCCTATAATCCCACTCAAGTCTACAAATCCCACATCCCCTCCAAAGAACCAAGTAATCCCCATTCTGTTCACAGGATATCCAGGTCAAAGGGAAACTAGAACTTCCCAGGTACTGGAACAACAAAACTCAAGGGAAACCCAAAAACAAAAGCTAAGAGAGTCGTTCGTTATTTAGATCAATTTCGAGATCCGGACGTAACCTAGAACCGCGCTCGTTGTAACCGTGACCTCGGACTTATTCGTCATTATTTTACTGTTCGAAATAAACGTGTCTCGGTTAGTAACCCTGCATTGAACAATTGTGAAGGAACTTAACTACCCGACCTCTCATCCTTCAGTTTCATTGCGCGCGGCGATAACTCCGATAAACCGAAGAAAAAACATTGGGATCGAAACGGGAATAAATTCGTTCGGGTGCCGAACAGTTTCCAAAGGATCTCCGCGAGTCGTGCGCAAAGGATACGGTGATCAACGTACCAGCGATTCGTTCGCGGAACGATCTTCTTAGCGTGGAGACATCGTATCCCGGAAAACTGGGTCAAACGTGGATGTTTGGCGTCGAGATAGAACGCGCGTGTACCTGGTTACCGCGGCCGTGTATGCGCGCCTCTTAGCTTTAGAATCTCGATTGAAATCGTAGTCGTAGCCCCGGAGAGTGTGCTCTCGGTTTGCTCGGACCGCCTCGAAGTTTGCAAATTACGTTCGACCGTGTTTGGACTGGCGCCACGTCCTGCGCGGCACGTCATCCTTTCAACGGAGGGACTCGCAAGTGTGCGGACACACTGCCGATACTCCGGCACCGAAGTCAATCGCTGCATAGAATTCATGGTTCTCGAAATTAACGCGCAATCGGACTCGCGTTTCGTGCCCCGTGCAACGTAATTAGAGGATCAATTAGCCGGGCCACGGGACACGCAAGGAACCATCGATACACCGGGATCCGCCCTCGAAATCGACTGTGTTCCGCTCCGTTTATGTTCACGCACGCGATAAACGGTCGGGCACAATTGCCCGGAACTAAAGTTTACCTGTAGGGTCGCTAAAAAAAAAAAAAAAATTAAAAAACAATTTATTCCATCCGACATTTTTATCGAGCTTATATTGTCTACTGGATGTCCGCCACTTTCAAGGAAGATCGAAAATAATGAAAATTGCAATTTTTTTCGGCCGCAGAAATGCTTTTCTCTCTTCTCGATGTCCCGACGAACTTGTTTTACCCTTAAACGAACTATTAGGCAACCCCTCTCAACGTTTATGCTAATCGTTATTCAATGTATAAGTATTAATGATATATCCATTTGTGGATCTATACGAAAATGTACTACCTAACTACGTTTTTACCCTCCAATTTAATATTACTGTTAATTTTAGAGCCTGGAGTTGAAAACAAAATCTAGGTGAAAAGAATTAAAAGTTTTTGTTGCATCCTGTTAATTTGACTCTCAATTTGTAATAACCGAGATTCCCCGAGTAAAAGATTCTTTAAATAACAAATAGCCGAGATTCTTCCGAGGAGCGCGGCAAGGTGGCCGGAAGTTTAATTGTAAGAAATTCATGGTGGTAGGAGAACACTTTATAAAGTTTTATTACAGTCTTTTTTTTCATTATGGCGAAATGGAACCGTGCTCACGGGGGAAATTTATGATTGCAGAAGTATGGAAGTGTGAAATGATAATATGCTTGCGTAGAGAGTCTGGAGAGGATGTCTTTTCATGGTTTTTCTTTTTACTTTCGGCTGTTTTCATGACTGTTGCAAAAAGGTTGAAGGGTGTGTGACTCTTCAGCGAACCACCGGTGGAATTTTAAGTCTTTGCGAATATTGTTGTCCGAGAGGAAGATTTAACTGTATTTTTGTGCTAAATAAATATTACAGAATGAGTTTTACTTCCTTAAAATTTGTATGTAATTTTTTATTCTTGCGAACTATTGCTACAGCAAATTAAAGGATTTACTTAATCACTCTTCCTTGAAAGTAGACGTTCACAGTTTTATAAGTGTTCACGAAAGTGCACGTTTTTAAATTTCGTGCATGCCATGTTCACAGTTATGCCCCGCGAAGCTGATAAAAGAGATTCATCGGTGGAAAAAGATTCACCAGTGAACAGACACCCGGCCAATAACTATTATGCGATATCGATGGTGTACTCGCATGGTTACCACCATAGATCAATTCCATGGCGCGCGGTAACGATTCGAAAACTCCGAGTATGAATTTTCCATGAAAACGCGGCAGTGTAATATATGAAATTTCAGGACTCTTTGTTAATATTACCCCCGCTGAAAGAGCTGCGAGCCTCGAATTTAATATGACTAAAATGAAGCCGGGGAGAGCTCACGGTCCGCGATAAAACGCGGGAAACCCATGAAAAATATTTTCACGGTTGAGATCAACGCGCCAATGGAATTTCCGTTGTAATTAGTCTGGATTGTATGAATCGCGTGAATTCCGCGAGCCGGCCCTAATCAAACACAGAGGATGCACTCTTTGCACCGGTGGTGGTCCAGCAATTCCTACACACGTCATCGGAAAGAACAATGAATTCCTACGCGACGACATAGCATAATAGAATTTTCGAACGCTTTATGCGATTACAATACGTTTGCGCGAATTTGGACATTATCGATCCATACCATCACAGAGGAATGAGACTAAAAATTCAGGCTGTTTGTTCTAGAAAAATAGTTAAAATGCCGCCAATCGATGGGAATTGATGCGAATGATTCCGGGCGGTCTGACAGTTTACAAATAAATTTTATACACACGTGGAAAATGGCACTATTATTCTAAATAAAGTTCAATGGTAACTTTTCGTATGACAAAGGACCTTAATTAAATGTGTTAATTACGATTTCTCCAGTCCCCTCTTCATTAATTAAATGAAATCGTAAGTCATACTACCCACGGAGGATTTAATTTCATTAAAAATGAGATGAAAAATATTACATTAGTATTTTCAGCACCCTGAACATTTGTAAAATCCACAGTCTAGATGTCGATTTGCGTCAGTTGAGTTACATTTGTGAGTACTAGAAAACACATTAATTAACATTTTTACTTTATGCGTACTCACAATCTCTTCACCGCAGTATTATTTCCATAACCACTGTATATGGGTGTGGAATATAATGTATGTTACATTTTCTTAAATTTACAAGGGAACGTATAACAAATATTTATAATGAATGGTATATTCACTTTTCAAAGAAGCAGAAGAGCCATGCACACATACAGTCGTCGTTAAGAAAATTGTTGGCTCAGGTGTTGACCGTCATGGAAGCAGCCACGAGGTAGACAGTGACCCCCGTACTCCGAGACAGGCGTTCGTTCATGGTTCACCTTGCCCTTTGGCGCTTTTGTCGGCCGGTGCACGGTTCCGCGAACAAGAAACTGATTTTCTGCCGCGATAACCGTGATTTCTAAGACACGCCGTCTTTACGGTGCAATCAGAGAGCCCGGTTGAACGACCGGCAGAGACGCCTTTTGATGTCGAATCACTTCGCTCTCGGGTCCCTTCGCCCGTGTCTCGTCTTTCCGCCACCATAGAGTGGATTCGCGCGACGAGCGCTCGTCACCTATGTGGCACATATTACACTCTCGCGCGCCGCCATCCTCTTGTTCCTGCGACTTCAAATTACCGAGCGAATCTTGTATCGGTGTCTTCAAACGGGAGGGAGCACGGGCACATATCGGGTAGCCCGGGAAATCACGATTCTCTGTCACTGTAACGCGATCGTCGCCGGCTTTACGAAAGAAGAGAACCTCAAGCACACGGTGGTCATAGTTATATTCTGTGTCGTTTGATCGAACTGCGAATGCTTCTGCAGTTTCTGGCTTTCGATACTTCGGTACTCCTAACAGGAAGTCAAAATTGTAATACAACGTCCGGCGCAATGGTTTTGTATTTTTTTTTGGTAGTCTTTAGAATTCCTATATCGACTGTTTTACTTTGACACTTTCGGAGACATCGAGTTGCATATTTACGACGAGGTAAGAGTATCACAATAGTACGGAAATTTTATTAATCTTTTATTAACTCCGAATTCCAGAACGAAAGAAGAGAACCTCAAGCCCACGGTGGTCATAGTTATACTCTGTGTCGTTTGATCGAACTGCGAATGCTTCTGCAGTTTCTGGCTTTGAAAATTGTAATACAACGTCCAGCGCAATGATTTTGTATTTTTTTTGGTAGTCTTTAAAATTCCTGTCTCGTCTGTTTTACTTTGACACTTTCGGAGCCATCGAGTTGCATATTTATGACGAGGTATCACAATAGTACGGAAATTTGATTAATTTTTTATTAATTCCGAATTTCAGAGAGTTCTTAATTCGATTATTGGTTGTATTTTTTCGTTTTTTTCTTCTTTTTTTTAAGTACAGTTGAAGGAATAAATGCCGGGACGAGCAGTGCGCGAAGTAGAAAAATACTGGCAGAAGTATCTCTTTAAACGCGAACGCGGCCGGATGCGAAGAAAAAGGTCACTTTACGCGCCCCCGTGAATCTACCAACGTAAAAACATTAAACCATCCTTATTAAAAGTCTCCCGTGACGCTCTCGCGAGAATGCGAAATGGGACTAATTTCGCGTGGTGGCTGTTATTGCGCGTGAAATAAGCGACACGGAAGATGTGGTTTTTCGAGGCTATTCAATGGACGCACTTTCAGAATTCGAGCGTTAATAAAGACAATATAGTAAACGAGCGGCTGTGTTAGGAATTCTTTGGAATTCGAAATTAATTGCTAGTTCAAAAAAGTTCTGTACTAAATATTACTGAATACTCTTGCTTCTGTGATAAATATTGCTTATATACCGTGTACTGTGCTTCTATGCTAACTACTATTTCTGTGCTGTACGCTCCATGTGCTTCCATACAAAATACTTTTTCTATACTGTACGCTATATTTCTATGCAAAACCTTATATCCATTCTATGCGAAATCCACTTTTACAATATTATGGAAAATCCATTTTTCCGATTCTATCTAAAATTCAATATCCATTCTATTCATTCTATAGTGCCCTGCTATATAAAATACTATTTCTATGCAATTCTATACTTTAATTTAAGAATATCTTGGAGTTTAATTCAATTCTCATTACCGAATGAAATTTACGAATTCAAAATATAAAATTGTCAGAACCGGTAAAATGGAAAGAGAAACGTTTGATCCGGGCATAGTGCTTGCTAATCATGGGCACAAAGGCCAAAGAACCCGAGCATGACAGAATATGAACCGCAAAGGATTAAATCTGCAAATACAATAATCCTGGTACGCTACGAAACAAAATGACCAAAACCAGCCAAATGGAATGAAATTGTTTGATCTGACTGTGTAGGCCTTGCTAGTTATCCAAAAAACCTGGATTAAATCTACAAGCATGTTAATTTGCCTAATTGTTTCCAAACTAGGAAAATGTAAAAATATTGTTTGAGCCTATTTCGGGGCTCGCTAAAAACAACACGCAGACTGGAGAACCCACGAACGATGAAGTATAAATCACGGAAGTTCAAATCCGGAAACGCAACAATTTTAGTACACTTTTCGAGGAAGTTTCTAAACCAACAAAATCTGAAAAATATCAAACCCGATGCAAGGCTAATCACCGGCACGCAGGGCAGCAGCCGGGCACGCTGAAATATCATAAATCACAAAGTCATTGTGTCTGAGAAGTTTTCATAGTCGGTTGGTCGGCTCTCGCGGCCTCCACCCCCGGCCCCAGGGCCCTTCCTCGGGTTCTCGCTATCTTCCCTCGGTTCCGGCGTTCTCCTCGTCTCATTCTCATTACGAAGTTCCCGGTCATCAAATTTTATTAGTCCCGCTTCAAGGGTTCGCCTTACTTCTAACTCAATATCGTAGATTTGTAGTCTCGGTTTAACTACCCTCGCTTCTTCCTTGTCCCGCTGGTCCCGCGGCGATTCTTCTTCCTCCTTCATCCCATACGGGTCCGTACACGGTTTCCCACCCCCCCTGCCCACCCCACCCAATCCCTTTCTTTTCTTTGTATTTTCTCCTCGACCTGGAACCCCAGATGTAAGCGCGGCGAGCCCGAGCTCGAGCGACTTTGAAAGCAGCAATAATTCCGTGCTCCACGGCCGAGAACTAATTTCCACCGGGTACTGGGGGTGCGGGAGGGCACAGAGAATCCTCGGTAAGATGAACAAGGGTGGACCCGTACCCCCTTACCCCCGTACCCCCTCCCGGCACCGTTCGTCTACCTACCCCCATCGGATCTTCGATTCTCGGCGAGAGCTGTTCGTTTTCTCTCGCGCCCTTTTATCGCCCGACAATGCCCGGCCCCTGCCACCATTCATTGCCAACGCTCGCAGCCAATAACCAGCCGATACCTAACACTGCGCAGCGGATTCATGATTGACAACGATGTTAGGCGACGTGCTGGTCTCCGGCGGGTTACTATCTTTTTGTCTGACAGAGGTTTCAGCAGGCGTGGCTTTGTTAAGGGAGGATTGTGTAGTAGCTGTACGAGTAGGTGATTTTCAGGAATTTTTTTATACAAAATTATTGGTGATATGGTGATTACGTTTCGTGGAATATGTAGGTATATCCTCGGTGCATATGGAAATATTTTTCCAAGTCCCAATTGCTCATTTATCTTATGGACCTGGTATGTCAATTTGCACTGCATGTGAAAACCAATTTTATTGAACCGGTTGTATCGGAATCTCTAGGTTATTATTCGCATAATTGCGAATTCTGTTGATGTTCATATTCGGGCGAATTTGGAAACAGATGTGAATTTCTTTACAATGGAATTGCACACGAGTAAAATTTTTTTAGCAATTAAGTGGAGTAGTTTCGTTTTTTACGTAAAAGAAATTTCTAGAAAATTGCTACTGAACGAAATCGCTAAAAATTAATGTACTTTACAACGAGAATGATTCCTTTAATATTGGAAAAGAGTGATTCGAGTTGAAGATGTTCGAATTGATAGAAACACTTGATATAGCTGAACGAGGGAGAGAATGGGAGCAAGAGGGATTTAATAATGTTAACGGAACAGTTCAACAATAACATTCTGCGGAGGCTCGCCATTATTTCCGTGGAACCACTTCATATGCACGGCAAACAATTATCTCTCATAATTATCAAGAATGTAATAACGCAGTATCTTCTGTAAACCGACTGTTGACACAATGGACCATTATTAACGCCGTAGAAACAGCCCGTATTAGTCAACCATCGTTTACAGTAGCATAGCTACCGGCGTAGACAAGCTACAGTAGATTCGGGTAGCACGTAATCAGCCAACCGTTGCAGTACTCAGACTTTGTTGAAATCCAGACAACAGCGAGAGATATTGTTAAGTGTCTTCCATTAGACAGTGCAAGTACCGCTTGTATAGCACATGGATCACAAAAGAAGAGGTTACCGCGGTGACCTAATTCGAATATATCATTGAAATTGTTGTTAACAGAGGTCCAATGTTCCTTTGACATACTCTATACTTCTGGCGCGATCTCTAAAATTAAGAAATAATTCGTACAATCGCTATTTACGAACCAAGAACTTTATAAAATAGTATCTATGTTTTTTTTTAGACATGATAGTCCATTTAGAAGTTTTTATAAATTTTAATTCGTTTATTAAAGAACAATTTATGGTGGAATTGTGCAGTGGTATTTATGTAAGACAACACATTAACAATTCGTTCGTGGGTACCATTCTAATTACACACATAATATTTTCGAAGAGGGCATTTATATGGCTAGCTATAGGTGGTATTGTCTCGCAATGAACATTGATCTCGAGCACAAGGACTTCTTAACCTGTTGCATTAACAAAGGACGATTCCCCAATATTCGCCACGGGACTGCAGCTTCCCAATAATTACCCGATACAAGGGGATCAATTTGGGAGACCCGGGAGCAACGAAGTTATTAAAGAATTACCGACAATAACCGTAATCCTAGACGTTCGTGCGGCAAGTATTATTCCCGGGAACCTGTTATCGAGCCGATGCCGAACGGGAGCGCGCGATCACGAACAAATTGAGGGTCGCGCAAGATGACGTAGAAAAATTAATAAGGGGCGCAGTTAAAGGTCGCGTAACATGCTTGACGATCGGTGAAGATCCGCGTAATCCTCTTACGCCGGTGGATCCCTCGGATCCAGCGTTGACCGACTCATCCGGCAGGCTGTAAGCCTTTAAACCTATCTCAGACGAAACCAATATCGGACCAATTTCGAGAAAACGGCGCCGCGATATATCGAGTGACGCGGGGCCAAGCTTTCGGATCAAATTGCCCCGGCGGATTTCGCACTGACGTCCACGAAACACGAGACCACCCCTGTCCGTTTCTTAATGTGCCGCAATTACAACCACACCTGGCCTCTTCTCGACTTTATCATTTATTTTTATGCGTTTACTATTTGACTCGATTTCTACTGGAACAGCTTAACGCGTTGATCGCTGTATCACGCTGAATATCACAAAAGTTAAATGAATTTTAATAAAACCGAGATTGTAGAGTTAAGATCGATCACAGTGAATTTAAGTAAAATTTGACTTAATAATTTGATCGACTACCGAGCATCAAGCGAGTAAGATTTTCTTGCGATCTACGATACTCGCATACGAATTTTAATTCATAAACTGTGGATTTTTATGCAAAATGAAAATTGCCTGCATCAGTTGCAAGGAATAGGAGCCGTACAAAAATTTGTCTTTAAAGATAACATTAATGTACATAGATTTTTTAATCTTTGTACTTTGTCAAATTTTACCCACTCATTTTTTGTGATAAATGAATAAAAATCCGCAGTCTACTTCATCGAATAAATTTCTGTAGTTCTGTGGGTCTCTTCGAACGGTATTAAATTATAAATTAAAATGAACGACCTGGAAACTTTTAATGTTGAAACGTTCGCTATGTCGACGGATAAGATGAACTCACCTTTTGTTGTTGCGTCTGCGTAGGTTCTGTGGCAAGCAGTTGCTTCAAGGCCGGATGTCCGTGGCCATTCGACGTCGACGTTGCGCCCGGCGTGCTAGGTGTGCTGGGATTGCTTCCTGGTGTGTTAGGTGTGTGAGGACCTGTCGTAGGGCTGCTAGGACTGACGCTCTCGATCACCTTGCTACCAGCATGATGATTTTCCGTGTGCCTCCTCAGGCTCCTCGCGTCGCAGTACGACTTTCCACATCCTTCCGCTTTGCACTCGTACGGCTTCTTGTTCCGATGGGTCAGCATGTGTCCGTTCCTATCACAGAAAAATCAAAAACATTTAATCATCCTACAATCTCCATTCTATATATGTGTGTGTGTGTGTGTGTCACTAATCCGTAATTGGAAACACTGTACAGTGATTTCTCTGTATATTTTGCCAAGGCCTGGACGATACACGACGCTGGCAAGACCCTTGTTGACATTGTATATCGAGAATTCACTGTAGCGGCCAGCTTGGTACATCTGGTAATGGCATGGGTATTGCTTTACGCTTTTGGAACATAACTTTTGAGATTTTTAGAAATTAGATACGGAATGGCCTTGTCACCGTAATTTTAGTCAATCGTGTCCGTTCTCAAGGCGTAGCGTTAGCAATTGTATTTAGTTTTCTAGGCCTGTCCCATAAATCTGCCCATTCTGCCCTTTTCTAGCTTTGCGCCTGACGATTGCCAGACGCCCTGGGTTTTTCCCAAGTGCAGGCTCTGGCAACTCGTTGTATTTGTTAAGTGGTTAATAGTCCTTGGTTCATCAGGATGGCCTTGGGGCCATCAGGATGTTCCTCGATTCCATCTCCCACTTTCCAACCTTTCACCCCCAATTCTTCTCCTGGCCAATCCAGGAATGTTTTTCGTAACTTTGGGAGGGAGGAAAAATCCTTAAGCAACGATGATTTAGGCTTGCTGCGGAGCTTTCGCTCGTTCCTGCAGTCGATTCGGTTCCAAACGCACTAGAGTACAGATCAGCTTCTCACTTGTATTCTGCTCCGGCTCATACTTTGTTAAAAATACAGTCAACTTTTTACTCTTGTTACGTTTGGTTCCTTTTTTTTTACGAGAGGAAAACACCCATCAAAATTACTCGACGCTTTACGTGTAAATACGCATCCTTCGGATAACCACGAGCACCTAACCTATTCACTGTACTAGAAGGACGACAGTCTATAGTTCGTCGACAAAGAATTCGAAAGCCGTAAGGACGACGTCACGGGCGCGGAGTCTAAGCTCGGGGAAAGCTCGCAGGCGGCCTCGTCGAACGCAGAAAATTATGTCGACCCAATTATGTCGCTATCTATACGGAGGATCTGCTCGACTCCGGAAATCCCGTACAACGACGAGCACGTTCCACGTCCTATCTGCGAGGCACATCTAAGCTTATCCCCGGCGTGACAGCCTTACGGCCGTTTCCTCGCCTAAAGACTTCTCTCCACCCCATTTGCTCGATATCCTGTGTAATGCCATCGACGCGGGGGCGGAACGTACACTTCGCAGGCCGGGGACTTCGCGTGTCCCAAGAAAATCATGCCCACACACGCCTGATCCCGTGTTCCTCGACGAGGAAAAACGCGGAAAAAGTTGACGTCCCGATGTTCCACACTGCTCGTACGAAAAAAAAAAAAAAATAATAATGCGGCACGTGCAACAAGTTGGCGCATGAATTTCCAACGACCCGGTCGTTGTAACGAGAGGGATCGTAAATGAGGCAAAATTCGTGAGGAGAATTTTGATTCCGGCTCACAGCACTGATGCTTCACTGGCTAACGATGAATTCGAGATGAACATGGTTTTTCAGGGGAATCTGACGAAGGTCAAATCCGAGATCGGTGAAATTGCACGATGCACCTTGCTCGATATTTTTTCAGCATATATAGTCTGCTTCGTTGAAATGTGGAGGATCATTTCAAAATTATTTGAAAATCTACGATGCTTAACCGTGATATTCAATCTTCATGTTAATATTGAAAATTTTCGATGACGTTCTACATTTTATTCGTTATAATACACCGCTAAAAGGGGAATATACGTATTTGTCAGTAAAACAGACAAATTACAGAAAAATTTTGAACTGAGTTTGAAGAACGGTACCCTGGGTAGTCAGCTGAAAGTACAATTTCAGCATTTGTCAACCAGAAGGTACAGAAAATTTCCGAGACAAATTGAATATCCAATTAAAATTAGAATTTATATGTTTGCGAATAAGAAGATGCAGGTAATTGTCGAAATAATTGGATGCTGATGAGCGGTAGTTAGGCTATGTGTACGAGGGTCGAGGTGTTGAGAAGAGGAAGAGGTTTGTAAAATTTGTGAAACGGCAAGGGATATCGGGAACAGTTCTCAGGAACGGTTTCGTGGGAAGAGGCAGAAGGATAGAAATCCCCAATCCGCATTTCCGTAGCCAGAAGTCCGGGGAAGACATTTAAATGGCCTCGGTTCCTGCCGGCACGCGTCTCATAATGGCCACGGAATAAAAGTGTAAGGGTGGTCGTAACCATTCATCAACCGTAGCCGCGTTAACTGCTATCGCGGTGCGCGGCATTTTCACGACATCCCGAAACAGCCGACGGGACACCGGATAAAGAACGGAAAGAGAAAGAGCCCTGAAAGTGCAACAAGTTGGCGATGCGATGCGGTCTAACCGACGAATAAGAGGGGTGGCCTTTATCACCCTTAAGGAGTGTCTCTGATACGATGATCCCCCTCCCTATAATTGCATTAATCCGACAGTCGCGCGACGGAAACGACCCCGTTAACACGCCTCGCGTCTGGCTCGAACTGTCTTCGATCAGGACCCGAGATCTATTGTTCATTAGCACCGCCTTCAATCCACCAGATGTCTGATAATTGGGCTGCGGATATTCAGGGAAAATTAAAATTTTCTATCTCGATTGCAACAAGTTTGACATTCAAACTTCTCTACAAACATTAAACAATTTTTTCCGTGATCGAATCTGCCATACATTTGAAAACCGAAGCTGACCCTTCGCAATAAACTCCCTAAAACTTGAGAAATCCGATTTTTTTAATGATTCCATTAAATTTTGATTGGAAGGTGTACTGCTAATCATCCAATAATATAAAACACGCCACGAAGCCTCTATGTGACCGAACTTGTCCATCATTTATTTTATATAAAACAACTAAACAAAAATCGTGTGGGGATTAATTTTTCGTAAACCGGAAATTCACCGTT
Source organism: Seladonia tumulorum (assembly GCA_913789895.3). NCBI lineage: Eukaryota > Metazoa > Arthropoda > Insecta > Hymenoptera > Halictidae > Seladonia > Seladonia tumulorum. The sequence goes on from OU565275.1 coordinate 5,104,782, forward strand.
CAAATACGATTTAAAGCGACTGTACATAAGTTAGCGTGAGTCGTCGATTTGTATCACTTTCGTCGTTGGTACGTTCGATCCCCGTCGTTTCGACGCAGAAATTAACCGGAGGCTCCGATTCCGCTGAACAAATATTTGCCCGGAATATCGTCACGATGACGGAGTCGAGGAGGAAACTGGAGAACACTTTTTCGGGTCATTTCAATATTGATAGTAGTCGCTTCTGTGTAACGTCGCTGTAGAATTGACAGGACAACCATGATGTCAGAAAGTTCATGCAACGTACATGCAAACTTTAGACGCCGTGAATTCTTCGGGCCATATTCGAGGAAGTCGCTCAGCATCTGTACTATAGTTTTGTTATTACTACATATACCAATAGTATAAAATTATGGATAAACCGTAACGGGATGCTAAGACTGTATAGCTATAAATATAGTGTCTCATAACTTCTACAAGAAATTGGTATTTCAAAAGCTTTTTTATTTTTTAAAATTCGGATTCGAAGCTAAAAATCCTGAAAAATTCATAGACATGCATTCTAATAATTTTAATTTTCTAAGAACATTCAATTGCAGAGGATGAGGGAAATTACGGGAAAAACTTGATTTTCTCTGTCGACATATAGGGCTGAAAATTGGCATAAAGTATTTTCTTTGGATAAGCTATCGAATTTAATTTGGTTTGGGGGGGCACTTTTGACCTCCTTATTCGGTTACATGCTTCCTAATAAAATATCCCACGCTAAAAAAAAATTGCATCTTTTAGATAATATTAATTTCCAGAATAAAACGGATGAAAATTCAAAAGAACAGGAAGAAGGTCGGATCGAAAGAGTTAATAAGGTGCAGACGGACAGTGCAGGGTTTCAATTTTGCGAGAAGGGATCCGTCGAAGATCGTTTTGCTGGGGGGGAAAAAAAGTATCCGCAGCTCGCAGGAAGGCAATATTTGATCAGGTTATTGGAAACCCGACGTGGAACGCGATTTCGCCGGTAATTACCGGGTCGTCTACATAAAGGAAGCATATTAAAAAAAATAGGCACAGGCTTCTGTGCGAACAGCACAGATGAAACCCATCGCATTAACGTATTCCGGTTTCCCCGTGGAAACTTCGTGCGCCCGTGCAACCAACCCACGGCGACCCGCTCTCCTGATATTCTGAAACTTTAACGAGGTCTCGAACATTGTCCACGTTCGTGTCTTCTCGGGCAGGAAGGGATTCTCCTCTGGATCCCGCTAAGAAGTAGCTGTAGTGCAGGCCAGAGGACATCGTTTCCAGTAAATTTTCCAGCAGTTGCGGGGCTCCTCTATCGGGCCAAGTTTTATAGTCCATCGATATACGAACGAATTCCCTTAAATTCCATCCCAGGACGAACTTCGGGGTCGAATAGGATGAACAGAGGTGGAGGAGAGAGAGAGAGAGAAAGATGGTGGAAGGAGACAGGGGTTTAATTTGTAAAAGCTAATTTGTTCAACTTTTAACGTATCTCCTCTCTGATTCGTCGTACCAGCGGTCCCACGGGACACCGAGGCCGCTCCAGGGAATCGATCGACCCACTTGTGAGCTGTATTCCCTCAGCTAAAGGGTGAAAAATGAATGGGGGTGGGATACTTTGAAAGGATTCCCAGATAAAGGCCTCTGATTTATTTCGTGACTCGAATAACACTGGCCAGTGGGAAATACGGTCCGGTAATTAATTGTCGCGGTTTACGATCGTTCCTGGATTTTCTGTTTGCCTCTTCGTGGTGCTGCCCGGCAGTCTAAGACTGCCGAAATTGTTTCTTCTGATTGAAAATATTGTTGTTGTGTCGGTCTACCAAGTTTGGTCCAGATCGAGATGTAAAAGAGTGCACGAAGAAAAGAAATGAAAACTTCTATTTGGCTTTCGTTCCTTGCAATCAGTGCAGTATATTTGTACATGAAACAGTCTGGGAATAACTTCTCTAATTGAACCGTAAACGAATACTTATGCAACTAATTTGGTGGTACTCGTGATACCATAAAAATAGCATTAAGTTGCTAACAATAATAGCAAATATTTCGATGAACAAACTCTTGTGATTACTCTTCGATAAATTGTTTATTTTACCGCACGACCAAACCGTAGAAATAAGTCACGAAAAGCTAGAATGTTTTGAGAGCAGAATCCGCGACGGCTCATGAATATTCCAATATGGTGATTATTCGAATGTTAATGAACGGTAATTAGATTTTCCTGATATTCACTTGAGTTTGCACGAATTTCCACGTCAATAGACTGATTTAACGAAACGAGAACGAAGCAGAGAGTTTTATTTCAATTTAAAATGTTAAATTTTGTATTCGCCGTGTTTGTGCAAGAATATTGAAATTATAGCGAACGGTTTCGCGAGTGATCGATAGTTATTAAATGTTTACTCGCTGGCAATTATTCGGAACGATTCCGCACGTATCAAGCATTTTGATTCCGCTTCAGAAATATATTTTTAGCACAATACTGCGAGGGACGTAACCATTAAAGGAAAAAAAAAAAGGGAGAAAAGAGAAAGAAAGTGGAACCGAGAAATCCACGTTCCTTTGTTTCCTTTCCAACAACGAAGCTTCTTTTTTTTCTCTCGCTTCGACGTCTTCAATACAGTCTTTGTCTCTGTCATTTTTATCCTCGTCCCTCCAGCTGCGTCAGAAACGTTTCTCTGCGGGCTCGAGAGCAGAAGGGGTTGAGTTCTGGGGTAGGAGATAGGAAGAAAGAAATTATGAAGGTATGACCAAGATATAGCTTCTCCGCCCTTAAGATCCTAACCTCCTTAGGAACGAGTCGCAAAACAAACGAAGGGAACCTCAAGTTTCGACTAATCGCACGGCGATTAGATACACGGCCTTTTTGTACACGGTTTGTACAAAATTTTTTTACCCGCTAGCCCCTTCTACGAAGTTATACGATGTAATCTTAACCGGTCTTTGTGACCTACAATTTTCTCGTTTCACGATGTTCATTTCTTCTTTACTATTGCGTCGTAAGAAATTTCATGCGTCTACAGCCCGTGACTGAATTTCACAATTGCAACCACAAGCTTTTGGTACCTATCGTACGTCATTTTATTCGTTTCGGCGTGCTGAATACGAGCATGCCGTTCGTTTTTTACGGAAATCACAAGTTACCGAAATATTTGCAAAATGCTTTCTTACCTAGTACGCGGACACACGCTCGTGGACAGAATTAAGAAAGTTTTGTAAGACTATCTCGGTAACTTGAAATTTCCGTCAAGAAGAAATATAGAAGAGAAGAAAGTCAAACAGGATACTGTATAACGGGTGCAAAAAGCTAAGGGGGGGGGGGGGGCAATTCGAAAGTACCCAATTCTTTATTACACCGGTCTCTCGGAACTCTTTCGAGCGTATCGTATATTTTATCCTCAAATCTCCTAAATCCCAGCATTCACAGGATAAAATGTCCAAGTCAGCGGTCGATGGGATTCTTTCGAGAAAGAGAAACGGTTCGCGGAGCTGCCTAGAGAGCGAGCGTCGAATTTTCCGCGCGGGTATTTCCGCTTTCTCACGAGAGAAAGATAGAGAGAAAGAGAGAGAGAGAGAGCGAGCGAATAGGAGTAAGGAGGAGAGAGAAAGAGAGCGCCGTCAAAGTCCGAGATTAAATTCTCAGCAATTATCAACTCTCCATTAATTTCCCCGGTTGCAGGCCGACGTAGCAAAAGGAGTCTCGGGGTGCGCGCGGGGGTGAGGGTGGGGGCAACGAAGGCCGTTTGCCCCGCTCTATTTTCTTTCATTTCACGGGCTCGGGGCATCCTTAATGCGAGGCGGACGAGAAGGAAGCCCCGGGAACAAAGAGGGTATCGACGATATCGAGGTGGGAAAGCAAGCCCTCTTTACAAGCGGAAGACTGAAGAAAACGACGAAGCTACCCCGTTGCTCGCTGCATCGGCAACGACTCTTCCGAATCCCCTTTCACCCCCCCTCCTCCTCCTCCCTCCCTCTTCCCCGCCCTTTCTGTCCCGAAGTTGTCGCAAATCCCTTTTGGACCAAGAGAGACTCGACTGTCCCCCCGCGCCACCCTCTCCTCTAGGTTCTATATAGATATAACCCCGGCGAGTGTGAAGAGCCCTCGAAGAGAATACCTCTCGAGGTATAAGCGCTTCCTTTTGGTCCTTCCTTATTTCGAGGAGCAGCGTCACCGTTCGAACCCGGGAAAAGGACTACGTGGATTTACTTCGATAACAGAGATACGCCGAGCAACTCACTATGCCCCTCCCCCGCTACCCCCGTTAGGTTAGCAGAAAGAAAGGGGTGACGCTGCGATGCCACACTGGCGAGAATACCAAGTGCTAACTGCAACAAATTATTTTTTCGCGGCCTTCAAATTGTGTGGGATTTTAACCCGTTGTAATCTACATTATTAATTCGATTCCATTGAATACGTGGGTATACGATATAAACTTTCTTCTTCGAAGGAATTTTAATTTTGTAAACGGAGTGTAGATATTCGTTGGATCACACAAATCCTAAATGAACTGTGCATGTAGTTGCATCAATGTTTTAACGAATTTTAGAATTTTAATTTTGTGTATTTTCACAAGTTAATCTTGCAACTCTTGTTTACTTCGCGATCCACATTTTAAAGGTTTTTCCTTTTCGCGATTCTCTACACATTCTTAGCGAGTGACACGGTTTTCCCCAGGAGGTGGGGGCATGTTTTTTCGAGTTTCAGCTATCAAATGAAAAGAAAAGGAGAAAAAATTCGAAATAGGTTTCCCCGATTTGACTCGTCGAGGCAACGTAGGAGAGAGAAAAAAACCCTCGAAGTACTTAACCTGTTTCCTGTTATCCCTTGAAAGCCTCTTATTTCGCGGATGCCACGTTGAATTTGCACGGAATTCGTTGTTGCACGCAGGAGTAATTAAGTGGACAAAAGGAACACAAGGGGACGGGAATAGAAAGGCAACATCGAAAAGGTGGTTTTCTTTCTCTCGACAGTAAGCCGGACGAGTAACTGTAATTATTTTTCTTTCGCGCTCGCGGTGCTTCTTTTTATTGTCCGGAATATTCACCGTGACCCCGTCTCGTCGCTGTTCGACGGAAAGAATTCGCGGCGTACACCGTCGCGAATTTTTCTATTCTATTCGCGAAGCTACGCTGAAACGCGACTCTTGTCTCGTTTTGAGAGCTTCGGTCTGTGAAACAATGTTTCGTAACTCCTTCAAAAGATTCTCATTCCTCCTGCGCAACGTGTACTTTCAACATTTTTTTTTTTTCTAGTTAACTGGGTAACACTTTTTTTGACCAAACTCGGCTAACTTGTTTATATACGTTCGAAGTATGTTCGTGAATTTTTGCGCATCGATGCCTTCGAAACTGTCCTAGTTATTCGCCGGGAAACAGGTTCGTGACCAAAATTCCACGCAATTTTTAATTTCTATTCTATAAATAATATTTTGTTATGAAATTTGGCTGAGACTTATTCATATATGTTTGAACAATATTTATGAATTTTTGGGCATTGTTGTCTACAAAACGAAATTATTTGTTTACCAGAAAACAGATAGAAAAATCTAGTGGACGTGTTGAGTTTTCAGTAATGTTCTACATCGAAGCCTAATCTAATTCTTCGGGATGACTCTGTCTGAAAGAATTGTTAGTGCGTTCGAAGGGAGCCTCGCAGTTTTCAGGGCGGCTAAACTTACTCCTTCATCAATAACTCGATACCATGAAAGATGAAACTGCAGGAGAGAGGAGTATTTTCATCGGTTCGAACGAAATCATTTCTGACAGCTATACAAACGGGAAGTTCGCCCTCGCTGTCATTATATAATAGCGGACGGGGCTGGAAGGCTGATTCGGTGTCGAGGAAATACTGGCAGAAGGTGTAACTCGACGCGTATTACTTCGCGCAAACAGAATTAAATTGCGCTCGATCATGGAACGTTACTCTCTTCCTCCCTTATCGACCGTCAAACTACTCGCAATCGATGGAAGACCTCAATCACGTTTCCGCGGGGGTATCTCTTGGATGAGCAACTGCTGGTTTCAGTGACGGTGTAAAGAGAAACGAGAGGTTCAACGTTATAAAAAAAAAAGAAATGAAGAAAGATTTTTATTTCTTCTCTAGACAGACGAATTTCAAAGTTTCTATCTTGAATGAAAAAGAGAAGAGAAATTCACGTCGTTTATAAATGAGTCAGTCTGTGTGTCTACGCTGGATCATTTTATTCTTATATGGTTGTCTAAGGTAATTATGAAGCAAATTATAAATGTACAAATTTTTAGACTGTGAATTTTTATGAATGGGCTCGATTACTCTACACCTCTACTTGTATTCAACATTGTACTACTTGAAATTTCTGAAAATGAGTTTGATTTAATAAATGTATAAATACTCCTATCATAAATGAATTACTACAATTACATATACAAAGTGATATAAAAATATTTTTCAAACAGTTGAATAATTTTCTACAAAAATTTGGCATGTTTTCTTATCATTCCTTGCTATTATTTATACTCAGGTTTGCAATAACACCGCCCAAGACAATTTCACGAACAACATAACAAGTTGTTCACAGATTTATACTTTATATTCATAACATGTTTCAATTGCAGCAAACGTCGGCACGAGCTTCATCAGTATTAAGAACTCGCTCAATTTGATAAACGTCGCGCTGGCAATTATGCTAATTGTGCCAAAGCAGGTAGGATCTACGTTTGCCATTCAATTAACTGACCTGCTCTTCTTTTTCTTCTTCTTTTTTTTTGTCGTCGTTTAACGAAACCTTTTACCAAGCTGCCGCTCAAAGAAAATTCTTCGCTAAATACTTGAAAGAGTAAGGAACTTCGAGCGAAATTTGAACGACAACAGTAATTACATTTGAACGTTACATAAAACATCCTTCTGAAAAAGAAGAGAGCGCAAGACAGCATTTCCGGGCTATGCAACAAAGTTCTATTTTCCTTTTATTTATTTTCTTTCTGCTCTTTCTTCTATTTTTTTCCTCCTTTTTTTTTCTCGAGGAGATAGAACTGGAATAACGAGAACTTTCTGGTCCGCGAGCACGAATTAAACATCATACAGAATTTACGGTTACAGTCTCGAAGACCAATTATTACGTCCTTTTCGCGTGTAATGGAGCGCGATAAAGGGAGAAAAAGCTCGTTTACATTAATAATCGACAATTTTCCGCGTTCAGCTTACGTGCGTCCAGAGACTCTATAATGAATTAAAAAGCTTTTAACGAATCATTTGAAACAAATTCCGGGCGCGACGATTTTTGTTTTTTGAAACCGATTCACGCTATTCCCTAGATAATACTCCATCGAAATAACGGGCAATTAACTACAATTATAAATCCGCTGTCATTGAATCATTTCTGTTGCAGACTGTAACGTGAATTGCGAAAGGAATTTCGTTTCGACTTTCGATTGATCCCCTGATTAATTATACGCCGACAAACATGTTACTACCAATTTTTTTACTAAGCACCCAGACTGTAATATTTTAGTTCTTCAATGAGATTGGAACTGGGCCGAACGTTTTTATACAAAATTCAATTTGGCAATTATTTACATTAGGGGCTGCCTCACCGATTTTGATGACCTTGAAATATGACCCGAAATATGTCCGCCTTATCGACGACCATAATTACAAATCTAACCCACACCTACTGCGATCACTTTTTGAGATGTTGAAACTCTTTTGCGAATATCTCGGAAACTATAGCTCAGAAGCAGTAACATGTATAGGAAAAAGTTGTTCAGAATGATGACCTTGACACCATATTTCAAGGTCATAAAAATTGGTCAGGAAGCCCCTATTGTAAATAATTACCTTCAATTTTTATGAGTATTGCTACACAGGCAAAATTTTGATAGTCACGGGCATTAATTGTTACGTACGTGATTAAATTGTATGTTTGCATATAGAATGTATACACTTTCGGGAAGTAGATGTGTGGTCCTGGTGTCGTATGTGGACATTCGTTCTCGAAGGGTTAATTGTTCGTTACTCGATCAAGGCATGGACCTTTCGCTATTTCGAAACTAGCAGGTCAGGATATCACCGGCCAAGTTTAAAAAGATTCGGCGAGTGTGCGGCGAAGGGGGCTGAACGAGGAAACACAATTCTTTACGACTTTAGTCCGCAGTACATACAGAGTTAGGTACTTAAGTCCCGTCTCGTCGGGGTATCCGAGGTTAAAAGGATTTCAATAAAAACAGGAAACAGTCCAAGGACTTTTTCGCTGATCGGATAAAGTCGTCCACATCGTTTACTCGATTCTCGGCATATGCTTTCTTGAGAACGACTTTCCAAGTAACCGACCAGGAAATTTTATGGACACAGGCCAAATGGAATACTCGCTTCGACAAAGGAACGATATTTCTGAGTATCCCCGCGACCAAGAGAGCGCTTCGAAAAGAAACAGAGTAACCTGTACCTGTTGTCTTCGGTGAAAAAGTTCGATGAACGGTAGATTGCATAGTGATCACAGTGATCTCGGTGTCCTTGAACAGGAAATTACTTTTTGCTCCCATGTCGTTCGATTTTCATTCTTCCGAGCATTTTCTTGTGTACATACTTGAGACAGGTATCAAAACAAAGAAAAGAACTGATCTCGTGTATTTAATATTTTTAGAAATTCTTGTTTCGCAAAGGAGACGTTATAAAGTTTACATAAATAAGCATCGTATGTAACAGACGTATTCGCTCGTGATTACTGCTCATTCCGACCATGTTTGTGCAAACATACGCGGGTTATTAGTATGCACGCTGCATAAGATAAGTATAAACTACGATGTAATTATGATCGTGTGTGCCTTCAAGGTACACAAGAAAGTTTTCTGTTTATCTTCGTGGCTCGCGCAGTATCCGAATGAACGTACAAAACGGGTCTTAATGTATCACTTTGAACCAGAATTATTTCTGAATCCAAACAATTTTTATTATCGGTAGTATAATAAATTAAAATGTAAAACAGTCTAATAACGTCGAGTGCAACAGAAAATACTTTTCGTAGATCTCAGGGAAGTGTACCCGAAAATATGTAAAACAAAATGTTGGAACGCGCGTGCGTTCCAATGGTCGATCGCTTCTGGCAATAGTCGACAACAATGGTCGATTATTGGATTAAAGCTCGATTCGGAGGCAGGCTCGAGGAGGCTCTCGTCGACGACTCGAAGACGGACGAGGGCTGGCAACGAAAAGAAATGGAAGAGGAACAATTGGCGAGACATTGAATTTGAAAAGAAAAAAGAAGGAGAGGGAAGGAGGCTCGGAGGAAACCAGAGATGAAACGAAAGTAATTCCTGGTGGTGTTCGTCAGTTCGCATTGAACGTATAGTGTCGGGTCCGACCCCATCCAGTGAAATACGTACATAAAACGAAGGCGACGCCGAGCCCAGGGTCGGGAGAAAAGAAAAATACTGTCCCGCTCGAACCGAATCCGCTGCACGTAGCCGAGGGAACGAAGCACAAAAGAGGATTGCGGCGATTTCGTGCCGAATACAAAGACAAATTTTCGAACTTCCCGGATTACGAAACTTTTCAATCCGACGAAGGACTAATATACAGGGTTATATTCCTCTGTCAGGAAATTTGCAATCGTATTTTTTACCAGGGATTAAGGAAGAGAGTTACTCGAAAATCAATTGCCCCCGGGATGCTTACTTTCGCAGACCCTCCCCACCCCCTCCCCTCCCCCGCTAGACTGTGGTTCTCATGCGATTTATCGCACACCTCCAGAATTTAGTACTGCGGAAATTCCGTTTCCGTTTTACTTGGACTTCCTCCACCGACTTCTATTTCCAAACTAATTTCTTTATGCGAAGAATTATTCGTTTATTTATTCAGTGAAGATCACATATTTGGAAATTAACATTTTTATTATGCGAAGAAGGAAAAATTTCGTTTTTGTGATTTCGCTGCTAATCGAGGATTGTAGTTTGCACAGCAATTTTATGCGCAAAGTTTTGTGAGAATGCTTCGTGCTGATTTGTGGGAATGATTCCGTTTGACAGGACGGCGTAATGGCCGGCGAAATAAGAAATGCTGCCACTGAAGAGGCCGACGACGGGGCTAGCATTTTTCCTCATTTATGGTGTGCGTAGTCACGCACTAGAATATCTATGGTAGGTTAAGGAAACTCACCGGGAGAAACTCGGTATTTCTTCGTCCGGTTGGATCGCTCAAGGAATAATGCACATTTCTCTTGGAGTGCGGAGAACGAAAAGCATGAAAAGAAACATCGCGGCATTGTGGAGCGCCCGAACGGGCTCTCATAAAATGGAAAATAGAAACTCATGATTGGTGTTTGAACGATGTTAGCCACAATGGTTGAACTTTCGGGGAGAATCGATCTAATGCGATTACATTGGAGAATGAACGTCGCATATGTATGTGTATCATGTATACATATATGTATATACCGATTGGGGAAGGCCACACGGATGCAGATGCTCGAGCTATAACCAATTTTCAAAACAAACAGAGTAGCGAAATTTTATACGGGACCGACAGGAAAATTCGAGTTTTACACTGCCGCGTATTTTCACGATTTGCCGTATATTTTAATATTGTTTGCCGATTTGGAATTTCAGCGGAACATAATCCTTTTTTGTTTACCATTTACGAGCGTGTCTTGCTCGGTTATTCGAAGTTACAAGGCTTCGAAAACAATTCTGTTTAATGAAACGCTGCCCGCAGATGAAAAATTATAACTGGGCTTTTGGAAATTGTAGAAATTCTACATCGTGGAGCACGTTTGTTTTGTGCAGATTTTAATTCGTAGCTCGATTCTAAATTTTCATAGAAATTGAATACAAAATTGAGCGGAGTGTGTCTTGAAACTGAAACATTAACTGAAAATCTACCTGAAAAGTTAATACAAAGTCTAGGCAGCTCGAGGATTAACTCAAAGTCTAACTAATGGCTATCCTTGACCTAATTACAGCCGGGTTGCAATTTAACTGGCACCTGACGTAAATCTCGACCGAACATGACCATGTTAAACCCAAAACTTCAGACAGTACATGCTATTGAAAATATTGTTTAATTTAATTCGACAGGACCAAATAGATCTATTAGAGATCAGTAGACTTTACAGAATTATGACAAAAACGAGTAGCTCAAATTTAAAACGGTCAAACATGAATTTGGAAGTACTATCATACTATTTTTAATCAGTTAAATCCATTAACGCGGGAAATATATTTCAACTTTACTAATAAAGTTTTGCAGTCTAGTCATCGGATAATCAACAAAAATTCGGGTCGTTTCTAAGCGTCGGAAGAGTGCTAACACATTTTTAAAATTTTGATTATACAAAGACGGAAAAGAACAGTTCTGAAGTCGTTTGAAGAAGGTAACGGAAGTTGGGGTTGGCCACTTTGATGCTTTAATAAACTATTACTCGATCCACACCTGTATGGTTTATCTGCGTCGAACGAACGGAAAGAAAATTTTTTGGTAACCGAATATTTAGCACATTCCCATCGCGGAAGGTGAGCCAGTCGATTTATGTGAATTTCGGTCATGCTATCCGCAGCACCCGACACTCAGAAATAGGAATTTCCAGCGAAATCAATAATTTCCTGGCAGAGCATTCATCAAATCGCGAGTAACAGTGCGGAAGCCGAGTCGAACGTGACATCGAGGGTACGAAAATGTCTCGGAAAGGAAAACTACCGTCCACAGGAAATGTAGTTGAGCCATGTGGCGAATCCTGAATAGAAGAAGAGGACGAAGAGTTTAGAGAGAGAGAGAGGGAGAGAGAGAGAGAGAGAGAGAGAGAGATGCGATGGGAGGATTTGTAGATCCGTCTTCGAAGGAAATACAAGTCCATCCTCCTGGCTGGCCAACAAGCCTGGGTCGAGGCTACCAGAAGCAACCATCGCTATATTGATTCCGTCTTATTCCATTTCTCGTTCCCGATAAGAATTGAATGTTCGCCTCTCACCATCCCGATTCTCTCTCTCTCTCTGTTTCTCTCATTCTTTCTCCCCCTTCACGTTCCTTCCCTTTGTCGTTCGGCTGTTCGTTTTCTTTCGCTTTTACTCATTGTTTTGATTAGGCGAACGTACAGCGTGAACGCCTCGAACGACGTCGGAGACTTCAAAGCCTCTCCTACTTGGAAAGACGATCGGACCGAACGACCAATGATCTATCTCTAATGTATTTCTGAGAGGTATTATTACTATCTGCTTACGTTCGTTCGTTGGTGTGTTGTTAATCTTTTTAGTTTCTTCTGGTTCTATTATTCTTATTCATATCAATCTAATAGACTTCATTCTCTTCTACTTCTACTATTTTCATTGGTATTATTCTTTTGAATCGTTCACTGTGCGATTTAATGCCGACACTAATTAATCCGAATTTATTATTCCAAATATTCCTACTGGTTCAATTTGTGCCATAGTAAAATATGTTACGTGATGTTCAATCGATTAATCAGCAATGTTGTTTCCCCTCACCTATTGCCTACGATACCTCGACTACCCTTAAGTAAAATAACGATGCAAAAAAAGAAAAATTGATTTCTCTCTATATTTGAAGCACCATGCGTCCCACTGTCAAACGAAACAGTGATCTCTATGAAAATCGTCGTTTCGGATAATTGTGGCTGCGTCTACTTAAAGAGGGATTTTTATCGAAAAATTCCAAGTTTGCTGTTTCCGTGGTACATACTCCGCATACTCCCGTATAAAATTCTGGCGCGAAAGTATGCATACAGAATATTCCCGACAAATTTGATTCTCTTTGCATTTGGAGCACCGCGTGTCCAAGGGTGAAATGGGGCAGGGTTCGCGATGAAAATCGTCGCGAGAGTTCCTCGTCGCCGTTGGAAGCGGAAAAGAGCTCCGCCAGCTAGTTTCGGTTGTTCGCTAGCGAGCGGGCGCGTCCCGTTTTCGCTAATTGCAGCCCAGAGCGGAAACACGACGGCACCGGTTCCGCTAATCGACGCGGAAAGGGGTTGGGGGTGGCGGGGGTGGGGGGGTGGTAGGGAGTCTGAATCGCGTATCTATACTCACAAGTGGTCCTGCCGCTTGAACGCCTTGCCGCACATCGTGCACACGTATTTCCTCTCGTCGCTGTGCGTCAGCTTGTGCTTCGTGAGCGCCGATGCGTTGTTGAACACCTTCCCGCAGACCTGCGACAGAAACCGTGCACCGTGTCAGCGCGTCTTTAGCTGCGATGCCGCCTCGGTGACAGTTAGCTTATTTGCGTCGTCGCCGGGCGAGGGGACACAAAACCGCACCGCTCCAAGACGTTTGCATTCAGTTAATTAACGCGAAGTTATTAAATGGAGAACTCCCCGAGCCGCGGCGAAATCGCACGCGCGCGTATCCTCGCCGATCCCGAAAGAAACGAACACATTCCGTTTCATCGAATTTCCATGCTTCGCACCTGTAGAATACCGTGCATTTTTTCAAGCTTCGTAGAACGACGCAGTCGCGACAGTGAAAGTCAGTTTTAGCTTTAAACTTTAATATTGGTTTCTAGACCTTGCACGTTCTTTAGAAAATTGTCTGTAGTGTAGCCTTGTCGCATTATCGATAGAGGTCACCTGCTTATTAATTTTATTTTTCGCTTGCGTGTGCGTTCTTTCGTCTATCTGGTGTGTTATGTCCGCATGGCGACATCGAAATGTTTTGTTTTAACACGCGCTCCTACCAAATATAGTATGTAGTAATATTTTGATATCATATTAAATAATTATTATAATAAACGTTCGAGTGGATTCTTCCCAAAAACCTCAACAGCCTACATGCAGATTCGTTGATAATTTGGTGTACGAATAGAAAGTATTAAGCGAAATGGATAAAATAAACATGACGTGTACAAAGAATCCAGAAAGTAAAATGAAATAAAAACGAAAGATGCGAATTTCGGTCAATTTAACTGGTATCGCAGTTAAGGGATCGAGCATTAAGAGGGAGGATTTAATTGCTAATCTGATATGAGAACGTAGGGAACCGTGTGCACGTTCATCGAGCAAGTAACAAAATTACGGCTGGCAATCGCGGACAAACTAAGTGTAACGGGCTCGAATCGAGTCGCACGATTTTAATACACGATAATCGGCGCGCGTTTCGCGCAAATGTTCGCAATTCTCCGCGGGCCGGCACACGTTCCGAACGGTTCATTGCGAACTCGCGAAACGGAACGCACTGGACACAGTTTTCAATTACCGCTCGCCAGCCATCGTAAACCCGGGGCTGGACAAAGTTTTACGACGATCATTAGAACGCCGATAAAGATACCATTGCCGTACCTCGACGTTCGCGTTACCATCGATCACGACATTTTGCTTTCGAGTCTACCTCTCATTCCGATGTCCCTGTTCAACCCCTCCCCCCCCCGTGTTTTACGCGCCTGTTTGTTTTCGCGAACGTTGTTTTACGGTCTTACCAGAAGTGTATATACCAAAACTACTGTAATCATGAACCTTCTGCCAAAAAAGTTGATAAAACAGGAATTCAAAATTTTTTCATGTTGCTTTTAACTTGAAACTTCTCTTCTCTTTTATTGAAATTTTACAAATTGTACAAAAGAATTTAATGGGATTTTTACTTTCTGGAAATATTGTCTTGTGACTTTTGATAACTCGATTTCACAAGATCGTATTATCTTTTAAAAATTTTATGTGAAAATAATCGTCACATAAGTGTCCTTTGAAGAGAGTAATTCTCATATCGAAGAATGAAAAAGTAACTTGTCGATATGTTTGTATTGACTTTCTAGAAAATAAGTTATAAGGATTTGTTTCGTAGTGACCAGAATACTAAAGGGGAGACGAAGGGGAGAAGCTGAATCATCTGTAACAGTCGCGTCTGACCTAAGCAACGTCGACGCGTTCGAAACCGAATCCGGTATTTAGTTCGCGGAAACGAGACAGTCTGTCGCCTGTGAAATTTCTAATTACGCGAGACGGTGGTACGGCATTTCGTATTAACAACAGCCGCGCCGAAGACGTGGTCGAGGGTGTTGGGGATGGTATGCCTGTTAAGTATGTGGAATTGGGTTTATTACTCGCCCAGGGCCGCGTACTATTTCAGGAACTATTTCAGGAAGCTAAAAGCTGAGGACCCGCGCACATGGACGTTGTTCCATTCGAAAGTCCGAGAATCGTGCGCAAGAATAGCCGGAATTGGTGTCGAATTTGCCGTCGCCAAATATCGCGCGAAATTCCGTGCATCAAATTCGGAGGGAAACTGCCCGGGCGTTTCTGATAAAATTAACCCTCCGACCCCTTTCATTACTATGCCCTTTCCTTGTCACGTCTCTCGTTTCTATAGAATGGCTCTTCTGCTCTCTCCTCGATCGTAAATTTTAGTACCTACTCAAGACTCTTCCGAAAAGAATCGAATACTCTCAAAGATTCCTTTCTTCCTGAGAAAATATTATTCTG
The DNA here is from genome assembly GCA_913789895.3 of Seladonia tumulorum. Classification (NCBI taxonomy): domain Eukaryota; kingdom Metazoa; phylum Arthropoda; class Insecta; order Hymenoptera; family Halictidae; genus Seladonia; species Seladonia tumulorum. Next base: position 5,120,171 of record OU565275.1, read on the forward strand.
GAATAAATTGCTTTGACGATCGAATCTTCAGTGCTCGAGGCACTGACTCTTCGCTATACTATTTAACATAGACGTGGGCGTTTTGGTCGAAATTAATTTTCATTCAAGCGGACTGATTATTTGAGTTTATAACAAAAACAATTGTTCAATTTATATATAATTAACGATATCCACTATTGCTTTTGTAACAATTTTTTATTTTATTTATAATTTCATTGCAACATAGACGGAAATAAAATATTTTATAGCATATTTAAATACATATTGCTAGAAACAATTTTTAAAACGATTTGGTATTAATTGTGAAATAATTGTCGTCTTTTATGTGTAAGGACGACCAGTCCAACTAGCCCAAAATGCTTCCTAGGACGGTTTTTAACGTGAAAGTAAAATAAGGTGGCACGTGGTCAGATAATTGGAATATAACATATAACATATAATATATGTCTGTAATCAGATAAAGCAGTCTCCGAGAAAGCATGGAACAATATATGGTCAGACAAGTGGTACAGAGCAGTCTGTGGATATGCAAGAGGCCAGAGAAGTAGTTTATGGTAATCTGCGGTCAGACAAGTAGAATAACACTGTCTATAGTCAGGATGATCGAGTAGGACTATCTATGGATAAACAAGTGGCACGTGAGCGGCCAGAGAAGTAGCATATAACAGCCTGTGGCTAGACAAGTAGTATATGGAAGTCTGCAGTCAGAACTCGAATAACACTGTCTACAGATGGGTAAGTAAGCTAGAACTGTCTATGTTCGAACAAGTAGCACAGTGTGGCCTGACAAGTAGTATATGTCAGTATGTGGTCAGACGAGTAAATTAGAAAGACCTATGATGAAATAGGAAGTATCTCCGGTTCTAGGCAGCTCTATTATTTGTTTGTGAACTATCTATACACCGTTCGTTGAATGTATTAAGTATATTAATTCTATATAAATTTAAATCGATACTATAATTAAAGAACCTCGCCCTATACATCATCATATATTCATTCTCAAAAATACTTAACTAATTCTTTTAACATACATAAAAAAAGAGGCCACGATTTTAAAGTTTTTGGGAAAATTAGGGATGCTCTCGCGTACAGCAAGGGCCAACGCGACATTAATTGTCGGCATAGCGGTTCCCGCGTATAAACCTGGCGGGTAAAAGGAAAAGTTGTCGCGCTGGCGGTTCGGCTCGGCGCGGTTAAATCGAAATTAATTTTCAACGCAGCTGCGGCGAACACGTGGCGGCGCCCAGCGTCGCGGAGCCGCGACACGATTCCCGGCTCCATTAAGAGGGCCGAGAAAAGTTCTTTCCACTTTTCGTTTCACTGTTATTTCCATCAGAAGGACGCCCGGCCCGGTACACGCGGCCCGCCTCGATCGAGGCTGACTTCGACGACGCGAATAAGTCGTGCCAGCTCGTCCACGGAAATTTCCCTCGCCTCGAACGGAAAACCCGGGAGCAACTTTCTTCGTCCGGCAACTCCGCGCCTTTGCCTCGGCCCCCCTTCGCCACGGAAACTTCCTAATGGAGGGAGAAGAAAGGATAAACTGTCGACTCAGCGATCGCTGACACTCCAGCCGTGAAATTTACCGGTTCCCCGCGAACGAACGGTTTTCTGCGGACGGGAGACCCCCCGTGCAATTTCGAGTCTGCTTGGAAATATAGTGGCTCGCGAAAGTATTTGAACGTCTGACACTGAATCATTCTATAATAAGAATTTATCTGATACACTTGATACTTCGAGGTAATTTTATATCTACAACTATTGAGATTGTGTGCGTACGTGTAAAGTTGCAAGTGAATTAGATAATATTTCTAGACGTTAGAGAATATTCATTGCAAAAAGACAGAATCGCAAATGTGTACGATCGATTAGACGTAAAAGATGTCTACGACAGTGTTAGTATCGACGGGCTTAGTTGACGCTACGATATCGTTTAGTAAATTTAATGCTATAGTCATTTACAATTACCAGAGTGCAGACTTTATCAATTGGTAAAATCTGAAACACAAAAGTGCGAGCGTGAATTAATATTAAAGCTGTGGAAGATATTGGTTGATCACTTCAACGATTCAATTGTAACAAGCGATCTTCGAACAATTTTTCAAGGAACAGAGTTGAAAATATCGATTTCAAACTTTGTGCGTATATTAATATGAGTTTCGTGAAAGCGTAGCATTTTTTGAAAAGTCAAGATGTCAACAATAGTCGAAGTTACAGCACTTGTAACGGGAGTTAAAAAATGATTGAAGTAATAACTCTTGAAATGCGAAGTCTAGAGAACAATATGTAAAATTTTACTGGTTATTTTAGAACACGATAATTTATAAGTAATAACTAGAATCTAAGGTTTAATACTTTTTACACAGGCTACATTTTCCGAGAAGAAAGAGTCTGTTAACATACCGATGTAAAAATAAATTTATTAGGTACTACATCGTGTTTTTGCTGTTTGTTGCATCAGCACATTTGCATACATAATTCAACGCTTTACAACGTCCCTGGGCAACAGTTTAATCGCAACGCATGAATTTTAGAAGTAATCGTGCTCTGTGAATTAATAAATTGGAGTACAAATTTTAAAGCAATCTACTGGAGGGTCACGGGTATACGGTAATCTGTACATTATATTTTAACAACGGTTATTAGGAGCACTACTTATTTAAACAAGTGGCTCTCGCGGGCATAAAATTTCAGTGTTATCAAAAACAGAAGTTTATTATTTGAGATAAAATTAAACTACGTCTCGTTACGGAAGATGTATAACACCCTCACTCCCTCCCCTCTCTCACTCTCTTTCTCTCTTTTCCCGCTCCCATTCTGTCACTGCGTTGGAATCTAGGTTAATCGAAAGAAAAGTTAACCGTAATCCGTGCTATCGAACTTTTAATCTTAATTAAAGGACTGCTTGTCAGATCTTTTGTATCGTAATTAAAAAACTAAGTCCTGATTGATACCATTTCTTCGTCAGGCTTTCGACGGAACCTGATAATATGCAGGATCGATCCAAGCCACCGCGACATTAATAATTCAATTCTCACGGTAATTCCAAAAAGTGATTGGCATCGTACGAGTTACAAAATGATTAAAATTAAAATATGGAAAACCATGTGCCATAAATACACCATGGGATTTATATACTTCTTACAAAAAAGTGTGAGTAAATTTAAACACAAATGTAGAAAACATAAAATAAGGACCCCCATTATAATCATTTTAAATTATAAAAGTTGTTGGGAGAAAGAATAAACTTTCGTCGAACCTCCGTTATCCTATTTCTTTCAATTAAAAAAGTTTTATTTTATATAAAGATCCGTGGACCAACTATAAGAAACCAAGGCTTTTGCGGAACCTGCTTAAACAGAAACGAAAGGGGGATGGACCGAAAATAACAAATAAACTGGAATTGCACTGTAACAAGATGACCAACATAATTGCCAAGCTCTCCGAAACTGGACGGATCTGTCTAACACAACATTCCATAGCAATCCATCAAGATTCCCGAATACTCGGTGCTCGCATCCTCGCCGAGGGACTATGAGACAGTCCTCAGAAGCCAGAAGCAGGACCAAGCCCAGATCAGGGCCGCGATGGGGGACAGAAAATCGTCCTTCCGGCTTCTAAGCAGAAAATCTAATTTGCCTAGTTTAACTCCTAAGGAGCTGCAGATGTACGGACTCGAACACACGGGAGTTTCAATTTACGAGGCAAGGTTCGGATGTCGGCGAAGACGAGAGTAGAGACAGAGACAGAGATAGCGGAGGAGAGAGTGAGAGAGAGAGAGAGAGTGTGTGTGTGCGGAGAGGAGTCTGGGGCAGGAGTAGCACGAGAGCAAGAAGAAGAACCGAGACGTTTCAACGGGTCTCGACAGCGGGACGGCTTGGCCCTTCCATCCCTTAGCCATCATCTTCGTGCCAAAACCCGTATCTTCCAGCCCCGCTAACGGTCCTTCCTCGAGAGCTAAACAAACATCATTACTTCTGGCCTTTCTGGATCCCTCCGCCGCGTCGCGTCGCGCAACCAACCAACCCCCTTTCCACCTCTTGCCAACCCCCTGAGCAGCTTCCACGTCTGCAGCAGCCTTCCCGCCTGCCAAACCCGCCAATGTACACCGACCAAACGCCGCTCCTGAATACGTAATTCGTTGGTGGTAACACTGATACTTCGTTAAGGGGGAGCCTTCGGGACCAGCCGCGAGAGAATCGGCCGGAGAGGAGAGCGACCATACAAAAAGAGAGAGAGAGAGAGAGAGATGTATGAAGTTAGAGGATGCCATCGGGAACCGGCAATTCGTGGTCGCAGACCGACAGACGCTCGATTCGGTTAACGTTTGTTCTAGCCACCCGTGTCCCGAATCCTGCCCCGAAGAAAACAGAGGTTAGAGGACGAAGACTAGCGCCGAAGGGACTTATGGGTGTCGTGCGCACACGCCGACCGTAAGTATTTGCCTTGGAGAAATTTATTCGTCTATTATGCAGCATCGACTGCTGGGCATTCGCCGATGCTAGGGTGGCCGATCAGACAGCTGTGCAAATTATTGGAATTGGAACGAAGAGCTAGTGTGCCGGAGTATTCCGCCGTGTGCGGTAGACTCTTCCAGATGAATGCGGGGGAGTGTGCTTTTATTTGTAATTGCTGGCACAGAATGCATTTGCGGTCAAAGTGGAGAATAACATTATTCTCTCGGACGATGTAAATTACATTTTTGGTAATGTTCCGGTATCAGTGTTGTGCGTGCGTTCTGAGTTTATGTTACGTGGAAAGAAAATGAAATTATGTGCGTGTCGTTAATTGGGATTACAACGCCGTCGAATGGTGTGAGAGTTTGTGAATTATCTATATGTAGCTGTGTGTACTGTTCGGTGTTTTATCGGGGAGTGCGTTGAAAAGGGAATAGAGAAAATGCTGGTAAATTAATGTAAATACTTTACGTGCTATTTGATATTCTCCAGTAGATGGGATGATTTTATATGAAAATGTTGTCGAGACCGTTTGTGTGATCTTGTCCGACCATACGTTGTTCTATTCTACTTTCCTAGGCACAGAGATCGCTAATTCACTTGACTGATCACAGGTGATCCTAAACCACAAGCTGGCTTCATTCAACCTGTCTGGAACAGAATGTTGCTAGCACTATTTTACTTGTCCGACTGCAGACTGTTGTATTCTACTTTCACGGCAGGCTGTCCTATTCTATCTAATCGTAGGGGTCTTATTTTACTCGTCTGGCTACAAGTGATTCTACAGTATTTGTTCCATTATTAAATGTCTCGGTCTCACTTATACTTGTCACTTGTCTTAATCGCTGTCTTGTTCCACTTAGAAGTGCTTACATTGACCTGTTCCACTTGTCTGGCTATACAAAATTCTATTTCAACTTCACCAGCCACGGAATGTCCCAGCTGGACTTGTCCGATCACGTACGCACTATTTTTACTTGTTCTATAACGTTCTATTTCCACTTGTGTGATCACATAGCGTTCTATTTTAGCTTGTCTGATTACACAGTTCCCTTTCTACTTATCAGTATACAATATTCCCTTCCTGCTTGTCCTATTACATCTAGCCTGATTGCAATGTTCAATTTCTACTAGTTTGATTACAAGGCTCCATTTCCGCTTGTCTGCTTACAATATCCCCTGTCTACTTGTTTCATTATAACGTGCCCTTTCTACTTGTCTGCCCATATAACGATAGATTTCCACTTCTCTGATCATATAACGTTCTATTCCTAGTTACATAGCTACGGAACGTCCCAGTCCAACCTGTCAAATCACAAGTAGTTCCTAACAAACTTGTCTGACCATAGATCATCCTGTTTCACTGCTGAGTACATTCTATTTCTACTGTCTACAAGTAGAATGACTTTCAACGAGCCAACTATCGCATCGCCAAATTAATTTTAATCGCTACACTGTGGTTTTTGTGTATGTATAACGAAAATGAGTAATTGCAATTTAACGCAGAGGAAACGTTAAAATAATTTATATATACCAACGTGTTAGTTCGAGATGATGAAAATCATTAAAGAGAGAAATAAATTTCTTTCTCTTTCCCGTTTCTTCTGTCTAGCAACGAACAAAATCCAGACAAATACTGGATTGAAATCTCACCGAATGCAAAATCAAACACGAAAATGGCCGTGACCCTTATACAACCTAACACGGATGCCTCTTTCGAAAGAACCTCAAGGTCTTCGGAGCAAGGGTGCCTCTCGTAAATTCTGCCCCGCAGGTCGGTCGACTCGCGTTTGAAACGCGTCCGCGACTCCGGGCCGGTTAAACGTTTGTTCCGGCTAGCCGTGCTCGTCTCGACGTGCCTGCCTTGTCGAAGGGACCAGACGCGAGGGTGGAGGGCCAGGGGGTGGTGCGAGGGAGTGGAACGAATGTCGACAGTGGGGTCGGAAAGGGACGAGGCGGGGAAATGCAATTTGTTGCTTCCGGGCGGGCGAAGTCCTTTAAAGAAGTGCATCTTATTACCAGCAGCCAGCAGGGAGACGAGAAACTCGCGCCCCCGTAAATAATGAGGAAGTCAGCGAACCAGCCAGCCAGCCAGCCAGCCACGCCGGGGGAACGTTACTTGGTTCCGTCGTGTCTGGACGGTGTGTTGCCGACGCTTGTAGCTCCGGAGACACAAAAGTGATCCGCCGCGACGCTGGTCCGGAATATTATTCGCGACTCGAGACGCTAAGGAGGTTGCGAGGGTGGTTTCGCCAGGCCGGTGTTCGGGGTCCCAGCGCGTTACGCAATACATCGACGAGAACGAAAAGCAGACGCCCGCTACTTGAAGCCCTTATTGTCAGCGGCTGACAATCGCAATCGTGAAGTTACTACCCCTCACGGCCGAGCCTTCGTCGTCTGCTGCCGCTCCTCCGCCCACGCAGTCTCAAGTTTGTTTTCAATGGAGAATCATGGAATTACCGGCGGAACGCGCGAGCCGATACCCACCGCCCCGGCGGAAATCGTTTCGCAGCTGCCGGCCGTATGAATACTCTTCCACGGAGATTTATTGTTCCCCGTTGATTACGCGCTACCCGGACACATGCGAGGGTGTGCAAGGGACAATGGCCAGGCCGGCTGAAGCCGCAGTGACGGGGATGCGGTCAACTGAATCGCCCAAGATATTCCGTCGGGGAGTGATTAATGAAATTCACTTTTTAATTGGACAATGGGGGTTTCAAGCCTTTGGTCAGACGGATGAATCCACTAGATCGTCCAGAAAGATCCGTGGATATTTTGTACGGAACATTTTCATTGTAATCTTTTTGTTTCCAATTTTTCAAGCTCAGTGTATGCATTACCTTCGATTGTTTTAGGGTGCACCAGGTTTTGGTCAGACGGGTCGAAAAGTTCTGTGAATCGTTTTAGTGAAAACAATTTGATTTTCGCTTTACAATTTGTTCTCGTAAGTGTGCAAGTGCTTGATGAAATTCAACTTTTTTAATTGTACAGTAGCACATTCGCGGTTTTGGTCAGACGGATGAATCCGCTAGATCGTTCGGTAATTTCCGTGGATTATTTCTCTAGCTAACCACAACTCGGATTAGTAAGCTACATTAAATTACATTATACAAGAACGCCAAACAGTAAAAAAAAATTAAGAAAATTAATAATAAAATTGAAATGATACTGCATCGACAGACGAGCAAAGAAGAAATTCTGGTATAAACGGTGCATAAAGATTTTGTGCATCCAGCAAAGAAGCTAACGCGACGAATTTGATAGAAACCTTCGTCTCATCGACAAAAATAAACCAATACAAAGTATATCATGTAAACGTCGTCGAACCGCTCTTATCTCCGAACCAGTGCGGGCCTGCCGCAGCCCATTTCGAAAATGCAATTCCCACAGCTCGTTACCCACCTCAAAATGATCCCCCGAAGATTACGGGACTCCGACAATCGCGAGCGCACGGTCGCACACTAAATTGACGCATTTTCGACTCGATAAATTCAGATTAGCCGGTTCATCGATCAGCGGGTGCGCGTTCTCGTTCCCCGATCACGGCACTACCGACGTATCTTAAATGTTCACGAGGTTCACGGGTAGTCAGCGAATGTCGAGCACAAGTCGAACACCCGGTGTCCCACTCCTCCGGGCCAATTAATTAACTTAATGACCAGCAGGATCGCGCGCTATGCTACGAAAGCCCATAACGCGAGAACGTATCGAACGGCCTGTTATTCAACTTGGATCCTGGATGAACGTTCCTGGAAGAGTTTCGATTCCGCGTCCTCGAATCGCGAGAGGATGATAATCGCAAAGACGAGGTCAACGACTCCTGAAACCCTTCTCCTCTGACATTATCGTGTCTAGAGGCCTGGTCGTTTTAAGTGCACAGGTATGTGCGTCGAGGACGCGAGAGGAAAGAGGCGAAACGCGAATCAGAGAGAAAGAGGTATATAGCGTGAAGAGTCTGAGCCAGCGAGAGCCAGCCGAAGGAATGCCATCATATTTCGCCTCGTTCAATCAGTTTACCTCCATTGTGCGCCGTGTTCCCAGCTCTCAGATTATCGAGAATCGACCACCGACACTCGCTACGTCGCTTCCCGAAAGGATCGATGCTATCGCTCGAATTATCTCGAACCTTCCCGCCCGACTGTGATCTCCACGCTCATTGCAGCTGCTACATTGTTCCACGATGATGGTAGACGTCGATATAGTACGACCAAAATGTACGGTATTCGATACTGGTCAAACTATCGATTTTTTGGTCTCCGTGGCGTGCAGATATATTTGTTTAACCCCTTGCTTTAGAATATCGAGTCGGACTCGTGATGAAGATTCTGAACAGAGTCTAATAGATATGTATGTTATACATAGAGGTAGAAAACATAGGCATAGAATAAATATAAACTATCTTTTTTTTCTATGAAATACTGAACGATGAAGAATTTCTAATCACAAAATAAATAATAGTGCAAGGGGTTAACGTAACTGAACTGCGGATTTTCATGAAAGATAAAAATTGTATTCGATGCCACAGGAGTTACGTAGACATTTATTTCTTTCCTTGATAATTTCACAGAGTTGAAAAGAATAAGTATCTTTACATTCGTTAAACGATTCACTGGTCTCCCTTCGATGTCTTTTTCACTTTATATCAGTTCGACGACTAGCCTGCGGCTGTTTATGCAAAATTAAAATTGTCTGTCTCGTTTACAGGATAGTCTTTTTTCTCTGCACTAATTTTTACCAGTCAGTTACCAAACAGTGTATATCTTTTTTATCTCTGCGTTTTCGAGAAAAGTGAACGCGCAAAATTCAAGGAAACGTCAATAAAGACGCATTACCTGAACGAAACGAATTTCTCCCTCGGCCAGAGCCTCCCGAAGCAACGCACAAAGCTCGGGAATGACTAATAAATCTAACTGAAGCGGTACGGTCCACGGTCGAGATGAAAAAGTGGCTCGATCGGAGCATTAAAAAGAGCTCGCCGTTTCAAAGGGAGGAGAGAGAGAGAGAGACCGGTACCGGGCGACGAAACTTCGGAACTGATACGAATTAATAGTTAAAGAAGAAATGTCAATAAGATGGCGGCGGGGGAGCGAGCTTGCTCTCTGGAACGTCGGCGAAGTGGCTCGTCAATTAAAAGCATCGGCAAGAACCTGACGAGAAGTTCGATAATTTACGGATAAATAAGGACACTCCCGACCGAGTTCGAAGTTTTCACGATCCCTGTGTACCGAGTAACTATTAATTTCCCGTAAAATTACGTGGCGGGTGGGGAGGGGGGAAGCCATCTCGACGAGCGGAGAGCTGAACGATGAGCTGAGCGGAGCGGAGCCGAAGCGGAGCCACTTCTCTCGTTCCGTGGATCGTGCCGATATCTGAGCTATAATCGAGCCGTGGAGGATGAGCTTAATTCGTCGCTAACTCGATACATCGACGGGCCTTGTCAACAAGTCGGACAGGCTATCATTTAATTACGTAACAAGGCGGATAGTAATTCGCGGCTCTTCGTTCCCCGGCCACACGGCTGCCTGCCACGGGACGAAGATATTGGAGGAAAGGAAGGGAACACGACGTTACGGGAAAAACGAGACCCATTTTTAACAGTGCACTCTATTACAGAGTCGACCTGTACCCTGTGCTGCTAAACGATTAACCCTTGGAACCTGCGAAATATTACTGCAAGCTGACATGCTTTTCGATGATTTACATTTTAACACTTTGACTGCCAAATTAGAAACCTGAAAAATTCCATAAAATTAAAGTAAGTTATTTTTAATGAAATAAAAATTGAAAAAAATTAAATATATGATATTGCGTGGTCCTGCAGCTTTCTTACATTTTACAATTCCTAATCAAATTTGGTACAATGAATAGATAAATTATGCAGACTTTTCCTCGTCCTTTTCACCACAACACATGCTTCTTCTGTGCTTTGACACAGACATTCTCTAGAGAAATCAATTAATATTTCGCCTTCAACGACAATAATTTGATAAATTATGGTACGATGAATATATTAACGTAAAAATTTATCATAAATCCTGGACAAATAATTCCGTCACCCACATTTGGGTGACATGGCAGTCAACGTGTTAAAAATGTACCTTCGCACGCGTTGCTTTATGAAAATGACAAGCTTCGGTTCATCTGTACTATTTTCTATTTTTATCAAAGTATATGCTCGATTTAAGAAAATTCGATCATCTCCTACGAAAGAGTCTTTTATAAATTACCAGATAATTACGGATGTGCTCCATAAATATTGTGAACGGGTTTGAGATGTAGAGAGAAATAGAACTGGAGGATTTGTTGCGCCAGTTAGAGATCGAAAAATCATCGGTCCGGAAAGAGTTAATCATGGTCGGTTGGCCCGACGACCAAGAAGATATTGCGTTCGTGTGTCGCCGTGCAAGACGTCGGACCGTGTTCCTGCTGGTCACTCGAGGATCGTTCCATCTGAATATTCAAGAGCCTTTTCGCGATACACACTGGCTCGGATGTCGGTTGCACCGAGTTGCACGTATGTATGCGCGTGCACCGGCCACTCTGGCCGCTGCAAGCTCGGATGCATAAACAGTCCACTGTCCATAGTGACGTCGCTTTGTCGTTGCCTAGCCGTTATTATGGTTTGATGTAGGTCACGCGTGCACGCGTGTCACGTGATCCTGTACAGGGCGTTTCAACTAACTTGAAAATTCCAAACACCCAATCTTTTGTAACAGCAAAAATGTCAGACGGTGAAAACAAAATTATCACAATTTTTAAATGCGTCTATAACTAACTGCGCGATAGCTAACTAAGATCCAGACGGATACAATGATCTTTAATATCATGACCTTGAGTATAATACATTTTCAATGATAGAGTAATAGATGAACACGAATGTGCAACAAGTGTGACTGAAACACTAATGATGGGGAAATTATTTTACTACAATTAATGTTCGAAATGATTTCCATTAATAAATTGGTATTCAAACGAGATGTTTAGCATACTGAAGTTAAACGGGAGGAAAATAGATTTTATACGTCAGTAGCATTAAAAATATGTTTCATGTCCTATTTAGTTTACTCTCCAATGTGGGACATGTTTACAATTAATTATAATGATCTGGTCCCGTTAAATTGCAAACTGATCGAGTGTTTCTATTTCCATGGACACACTCCACAAATTACATGACATGTTGCAACAACAACCACAACAATTAATAACTACAATATTGTTACAGAAATGTAGACAGGTAATATTGATCTGCATAGTGTTTTATCAATGTTTTGATTTCTAATTATTATGAATGAATTGATTATGTTTAGAGACTCGATGGGCGGAATTCAGCTACACATGTAAATGATCCTATATTAGTGTTTGATTAATGTAAATTGAATCAGACAAGCACAGCATTCGTATTTGAACTAAATTCGACCACCAAGAGCCAAAATAACAGTACAATAAAAAATATTGTAGAATAACTGAAAAAAAAAATAGTTAATTAATTGTTGAGAGATCATTTCAAAGCTTCAATCTTCGAGTCTATGATGGATTTAAGAATGAAACGAATTTTTCCATCCTCGTAAACTCGTTTGAATTTGCATAAAAATTGATGACGTAATTCTCTCCCCTCCGACATGATTCATAAACATAATAATTCTAAACAAATACAAAACACCGCAGGAAAAAATTAAAGAGAGACTCTGAAATTAGTTTTTGCACGATTCGGAATGAACTTGGATAAATTACTCTCCCATTTTTTCTCACCGAGTATAACCTCTTGAATATCAGCAACGTTTAGCAAAAATTCGACTGTCCGGCGACTTATGGTTCGGGCGTGGGTTGATCCACAGTACAAAGTGTGTGGCTGGTATAATTAAATTTGTACCGTTTCCAGCTAGGTTTCGAGCCGGCACGGGTCAAAAATTCGCGAAGGAATTTCGGGAATTGCGTGAGGAATGCACGGCAAGAAGTTCGCTGTTTCGACTCGACGATTACTTACTACGTTGCTGAATTCCCGTACAGACGCGGCGCGGCTGCAAATATCTTACCTCAAAGGGGGATAAAATGAAATGCTTTGACCGAAACGGCGGAGTTCGGGAACTATGTTGTTATTCCTGTCGTGCGCGGTAAACAAGTGCAATTATTAACGTTCGCGGAAATTCGTCGGGATTAAATTAACGCAAAATGTGCAAGCATCACGGCCGCCGCGGCGCGGCGTTTGTCCCGGAGTCGCGCCCCTGTGTTTTCAGCTAATTATGGAACTTTTAATACCGCGGGGAGAACCGGAGACTGGCGCAGTTGATGTTGTTGCAATCGACTTCAATTGAATTGTCATAAACAATTATAAAAGTATGGGGACTGGGTCAGAACCGGGTCACGTTCCACTCGAAAATGAAACATCATTTATAGACTGCGGATCTCTATGGAAAGCCAAAGCTGTTCTTGATCAATTGCATGAAACCGAAGTTAAATAATAATGGATTTCTTCTTTCAATGATTTTAAGCAGTCGAAGAAAACGTAACGATCCTTCAAAGTTTCTTTATGCTGCATTTATGAAGAAATATTTGTCATTTACTATTTGATATTTTACTATTTTACTATTTATTATTTTCGATATTCTACCTATGATAAATGTTTCGTTAGAAAGTGCTGTTTAAGTTTGAACAACTTTGAAATGCCAAGCGCTTAAAGAAGTATAAAACTAGATTGATTTTGATGGAATCTCACAGTGATTAATTTTTTAAAGACATCTCGACGCGATGAATGTCCAAAGTGCAGTGACAGTAATGCTCGTATTTGGCAAAGAGAAATTGACAGACTATGCCGAGGTTTCTAGGGAACTTCGTTCGCGGCGGATACTTAATTATAAGAGTTCGAACGAGTCTGAAGGAGCAGGATGAATCAAAAATATTGCTGCGAGTGGACCAGCCGGCTTTCGTTCATTCGGTCGATGCATCGGGAGCCGTTGATTAAAATCAAAGGCGATAGTATTCGATTCGTTGGAAATCTCATCCGCAAATTCCTCTCGAGCTTGTTCGCCAATTGGCAAGAGGAATCGGGCCGAAAGCGACTAACGAAGTGGAGGATACCAGGAGGAGCACGGCCTTGAACTTTTGGCCCAATTGCACCGCGATTACGAAGATAAATCTTCGGTCACGAAACACCGCAATTAGGTTACGCCGGAACGGGCACCGGGCGACTGTAAAACGCCGGACGAGAAACATAACTGGAGCAGACAAACAGCAATTATTAAATTACACTCCTCCTACGCTTCCTCCTTCTCCTCTGAGAGAGAGAGAGAGAGAGGGACAGAGAATCGGAAAAAATCTGATTACCATTCGACAAAGCCGCGATTCGAGCGGCACAATTTTCCCAAGGATCCCCTCTGCTCTCCGGGAAAAAGAGCGCCAATTGTGACAGTAATTAAATGGAACGAACAGGGTATTCTCCCACATGAAAACACTGATTAGCTCCGGCGGGTTCGTGCCCGGTTTAAAAATCCCAGAAGTCCGAAGGGAACGGGGGATGTGCTTCTGTTGGAGATAAATTCGTTCACCCGATGCTAGTTTATGAAGAGAACGATCTGTTTCGTTCATTGGAGACACCAAAAATAGAATTCAACACAAATAACTTAAGTTTAAGAAAAATACTAGAGAATGCTATTTGTGCAAACCTTCAGTTAACACAGTTACTGTTTCAAACATCTATTCATTAGAGAGATCAGAAAATAAAAATCAATTTAGAAAACTGAGCAAACTTTTGGTCGACATAGTTATAGTTTGTAGAAAGAACCGTCTGATTGATTCGTTAAAAAAATTAGGATACAAGATTGAACTTGGAAAACATTAAGCTACACACAACAAGTGTTTGTGCAAACTTTCCAATTCCGATTTCCAGAGATCTGTATATTTTGTGTGCACAATTGTAGTTTGTAAAATAGTCTGTTTCGTTAATTAGAGACATCATTAAGCGTAATTGAGTCCAGAACAACTTAAATCCACGCTGACTGAGGGTAATCGAGTATTAGGAAGAACTCTGTTTGCGCAAACTTTTCAGTTTCGATTTCTAAAGGTCCGTGGATTTCCTTTCGATCCTGTCCCTTGTCGAATGCGAGTTCAATATAGGTCAGAGTGGCGTCTAAAGTTTGACAACGTCACTGTGAGTCGTCCTATCTACAGGGAAAATGGGAAAGTAATGCTGGATACAATGGCAAGGGACTGAATGGCGAAATAACGATCCGGTTTCCAACGCAAATACACTGAGAAAGTAAAAGCTAACAAATTTGAGGAGAAGTGATCCGTGAACGATCCTGCAAAACCGTCGAAAATTGACCACGTCGCATCTCTAAAGACATTTTGCGTTTTATAAATATTCTCTGACCATTTCGATTGATTTTTATATGCCAACTATTTCGTATTTAATATTTTGTTCGGTTATTCATAAACTGACGTGATTATTGATTTAAAATATACTTTGTTATTAACGAGACACCGCATAGAATACTTTAGAAGAAAATTGATTAGATCATCTAAAATTAATGAAAATCATACTAGCAAAAAAAAGGGGGTTGATTGAATTCCAGTAGGTAAATAAAATTGTTTATTGAAGCGTTCATTCCGGTGCCATTTCGGTGAGATTTGAAACGCGCTTCCATTGGATTAGCAAAATACTGCGCTCTGGTATTTTTAAAAGCCTGGCATTCTGTTCTATACAATTTCATAAATTCAATAAAATTCGTCCAGTTGGTGCTACCTTTCAGTACATTTATTTTCGTCGAATTTTTAGCCAACCGTCACTTTGCAAACGAAATAAGATTTTGTTGGCCAATCTTATTAGCTTGTTCGTTAATAGCCTAGCATTTAACTCCTGTGCAATTTTCCTGACAATACACACAAATTGCCAATAGCTCGGTACTGCCAACAAAAATGGTAAATACTAAAGATTCTGTGTTACTTGCAAAGAATTCATTTTTGCGCTTAATGGAACACTTCTGTCCCAGAAAATGGAGGGGGAAAAAATCGCGGAAAAATCAAGCAAACGTCAGAGCGGTTGGAAACGGCGTAGTCAGCGCCGCAAAGAGAAAACACGGGGCAAAAAACGTGAAACGAGAGAATAAAAGCCGGCGGCTCGATAAGCCGGCGTAAATTTTGTGGACCCGCGGTTTGCGGGCGCACTTCGTTGCCGATCGATCCGTTGGCTTCTAACTCGATCGGCCGCGTGTCGCTAATGAACTGTTTCTCCGTTCTCCGCGATTGCGCCGGAAGCTCTCTTTGTCGAGGAACGGCGGGTTAATAAAATTGTCAAACGAACGTCATCGGGGACGCCGAGTTCGGTCGCGGACCGAGTGTTGATTGAACTCTGACATTAAAGCGTGTTTCGGCCTCCAGGCTCTCCCTCCCTCTCTCTCTCTCTCTCTCTCTCTCTCTCATCTTTTTTTTCTTGCTCAGTGGAGGGGGCTGGGGGTGGCTGCGGGAGTTGAGTATTGTTTGAAGAGATCGTCGACAATGGACGGATACTTTCAAGTTGTCGTCGCTGGAGGAACATCGCTGGCTCCCCCAGGGTCAATGTTTTAATTCAACTAAAAGCGTCGAATTTTCGTTCGATTGCTAGACAAATGGCGGAAAAGTTTTCCGCGGAGATCTTTACACTTCCAACGTCACTCGACGATGAATAGCTTAGCTAGAACTACCGGTAGGATTAAAATGACTCGCTTCGGATATTTAATTTGTCAGATTGAACTGTGAACTATTTTTAGTGGAATGTCGTTTGATATATTCATTTATTCGTGCTCTTGACAAAAGCTTTATAGATTTCTTTAAAGCTGTTGGCTCGTTGATAAAATTATCGTTTCAGAACCGATGCGGTCCCTACAGCTGAGAATTTCGAAATAGGTGGAACTCGCGTGGCAAACTTGTGCAAATTGAATTCGATTTTCTTCTCCGTAAAGTAGGAAATCGTCACGCGTCCGATAGCGAACGTGTTAATCGATTATTAAGGACGATAGATGATCTTCTTACCTGGCATTGCTGTGGTCCCTGTCGGTTGGGCGACGAAGCCTTCGGTCTCGGTTTCTTCACCCCCAACTTTCCAGGATCCCCACCGCCAGGTCTCGACTCCTCGCTGCTACCTAGAACCGGAGAGAGGAGACATCCGTGAGGTGCAAGATCGTTTGCTTTTCGTCACTAGCCGAACGACAAATCGAACATCCTGATAAATCGAGACAGCCCCGGAGTAAAACCACGGCTCGCGGAAGAAACTCGTTTTCCTGTTCCGTCGGTCGGGGGGGATGAAACCATTACCTACACCGCCGCCGAAGCCTCGGGATCCAGGATCAACGATTTCTTGCGACGCCCAGCAAGATTTCCCACACGTACACCCACATACAAACTCACGCATACACACACACACACATAGCAGCGCAAACTCGTACAAACATACACCCACGCGCACTAGCGCGATCGTTTCTTCGTCCGATCGAAGAATAGGAACCCGGTTTCTTCGAGGCTACGACTTATGGAAGATTGATTGCACGACGTGTCCTTTTTTGCGCCAGGCACAGGATACACTTAACGGCCGATTGGCCCGTCGTCAACATCGATCCGAGCCCCGACGAAGAAACGATCGAGAGGCGACTGCTCGTCATTGTGTATCGGGACCCGTGATTTATTGGCCTGAACGTCGATCTTGTTTCAACCCTGCACCCCGATCGAACGTTACCCCGTGTCACGGCAATTTCTTGACCGACTTATTAGCTCCTGTGCCACTGTGCGTCATTGCAGGATTTAAAGAGGATTGCAAAAGAACTTAAGGGCTGCGATGCGTAAGTTCTAGCTTATTTAAATTATTAACCCTGGGAACACCGAGCCACTGAGAACTTTCGAAATCAGATTAATAACTTCTATCAGCTTCATCACTAATTTTCAGAGTATGTAAAATTGACGCAGATCTACAAAAGATATTTTTTTAATTTCCAACATGAGCCCACATGGAAAGATTGTAAAGAACAACGTTTTTTTCAAAGTTTCTAATTACTCGCCTAGCTGGTCCGGCTTCTAAAAAAAATTCACGGTGTATATGGCCGAATATGTAAAAAATTGTCGTTTTCTTAAGAGAGTCACAGTACATCGGTCTCGTCTAGGGCTCGGTAGTTGCAGTGTGAAACGCTATGAATTTTGTCCCCAACGCCGAAATACTCGTCGTCACACGGTGAGACGAGACGTACACGTGGGTGCATCTCTTAGGAAACCCCTGATCGGAAAGAATCGGCCATAAAGATAATAACTTCCGCATCAGCCGAGACAGAGTCGCCAAGGAGTTAATCCTATTAGCCCCTGGCGCGGGTCCAGGATCCCGGAATCATTTATCCAGGAATCGCAAGAGGATGGTGTTCCGTCAATCAGCGGAAGAGCGGGCCAAACGCGCAGCTCTCCTACGGCGTTCATTCGGTTCCCGAACTAAATACAACTTCCCTTCGATTGTAACATTCACGGCATTGTGTCCGTCAACAATAATAACACGATCTAGGTGAAAAGGGTGGCGGAGTGGAGAGTTCGCCGAGGAATACGGCCAAAGGAGTGGAGAGGGGCCGAGAGGAGAGAGGATGAGAACGGAGGGGTAGCAAAGTCCCTCGACTCCGCGCGGACATTTTCAATTATAGCGGACACATCACAAAGAACAAAATGGAGAAGCCCTCTCTGACCGGAGATTGTACTCGGCAAGGCTCATTTCCGGCCGAAGAGCAGCCTTACTTCTCCGATTTACTTTCAACGTTCAAGGAGATACGCCGCTTCCTCCTCCGAGCATCCCACCCTTCCCCCACGCCTCTTTCGCTTTCCACCCCTCCGGTTCTCTCGTTGAATCGTTGTTACTAACTAGCAACACCTGCGACCATCTTTCTCCGGTACCTGGCCGAGAGTGCTTCCTCTTTCATCCCTGCTTCACGGCGTATTTAATTAATGATTGTTCCCCGAGAGTCCCGGCGCGGCGGTGGCTCGTCGTGCTTTATTTTGGCGCGCGCGAGTAGCCGCCTCGAAGGAGAAATGGCCTCGTTTAGGATTTAATTATTACGCCCTCTCCTCCTCCCCTCCATTCCTCCTTCAGGGTTCGCCAGAAGACGAATACATTCTCAGCCATTCATGCGGATCGTTCTTTTTGCATCGGACATCGGGGATCCGGACGAATGAAAGACGCTGAGACGACTAGACTGAAATGACGGCCGAGATACAATTCCAGGGGATGAGGATAGGGGTTAATTGTGGGGGTGAGGAACCACCCCAGCTCTCCCTCTCTCTCTCACTATGCTTTGTTCCCGAAGAATTAAGGGCACGAACGGGAAAGGGCGAACTTTTGTGCGGATATAAATGTCGGGTGATTTGCGTAAATTCGGAGGATTCGGCTAATGCGAGTCGAGATGCGTCGGGGCTAAGTGCTGTCGTTCCTCTATCGAAAGGCTCGCCGAAAATGTTTCGCTAATGATCGAACGTTTAGGTTTAATAGCGTCGAGCCGTCTTCTCGCGAATCCAACGAGGTTCTTTGGGTGAAGCAATAAACGTACGATTTTTCTAATGAAATGTCTCTTACTTTTTTGGAACATTCGAATTTTTTATAGCTCGGAACTATGTACCCAAAAGTATTTAACTCAATTTTTACTGAATATTCTACGTGTTTTAATCGTGTAAAAAAAATTTAGGTTGTTTTGTGGTGGTTCGGGAATTTACTTAGTATCAGAATTGGTAGTAGCTTGAAAGTGTACGTGGTATTAGAATTAGTAATGAAATCAACGTTGCGAGTTAGTGTTCTGACGCTCTTCATTCGTCGGGATCTCGTCGTCGGCCGGAAATATTTTTCACGTGTGCACGCGAGGAAATATTGTTATCGCGTTTCCGTTAAACACAAGTAATTTATAACAAGCCCGAAAAATATGCTTCTTTTTTCGTGAGCCAGTGACGGTGATTTTGTTGCGCCGTTAAAAGTTTAATGCAACCGTACGTCGCATTTTAATGGACTGTTCGGGTTGATCGTCAGGGGAGCGGTTAATTGGTAACAATGTTCGACCATGTGTCGACGACAATATATTTGCGATCGGCTGACATTGTTTGGCCGGCTTGTATTTCATCGGCGTTCCTTTGGGATACCGGGTTTCTAACTGTAACCTTCTCGCTGTTCCACTCTCTCTCGCTCTCCCTTCCTCTCTGCTGGCGTCTGAGAAAACGGAACCGTCACTCCTCAACTGCTGTACATAATTGCATCGCTAATTCTACTAGACAAACACGCGGTTCCCATGGTCCTTGTGTATACTTAACAGCCCACAGAGGACGTACCAATTATACAACAGTTCAAAAAGCGTTTAATATTCATACGGTTGCGGCACAAGGCAATATGACGTCTGGGACGCGAAGAAATGGCATCGAGCTTCCGGTCCGGATCGTACTATAATAATCGTGGACGGTGCCGTCTTCGTGAACGCTTTCTCATTTCCGTAACACTCGCCACTGTCCGCAAACAAATTGCTCTTATGAAATTCTACCAGCCAAAGTAGCGAACGTATGTTTCTGCTTAATTGTTTCGAGTTGGAGAAACACATATTGGGGAGACAGTCAGGTGAGTTGAAAACATTTTTTTCATTCCAAATATTTGCTTACATTATTTTGTACGATGACGTCGAGAATTTTTTAGGTACTCTTACAGTCACATTAATTTAAATAATATTTTTAACTGTTACAACATCGATGTACTCGGTGAAACTGCACTTCCCAACGAACAAAGTTCGCCGGCAAACGATCTCATGTAACCATTACAACGCCAATCAAATTGAAATCCACCTTCCACTTCGCATAAAATACAAATGATCGATGCTGTTGGTAAAGTTCGAACTCCCCACAGTTTAGCAACATTGTTCTACAACGTCCGAGTAACAATCGTCGAATAAATCAAGTAACCAACTGTATTCGATAACTTC
This sequence comes from Seladonia tumulorum, assembly GCA_913789895.3. Taxonomy (NCBI): domain Eukaryota; kingdom Metazoa; phylum Arthropoda; class Insecta; order Hymenoptera; family Halictidae; genus Seladonia; species Seladonia tumulorum. Next base: position 5,140,572 of record OU565275.1, read on the forward strand.
TCCTCGGCTGGTTTGTGCGTCGAAAGAGAACAAGAAAAGGAAAAAGAATAATTTCTGCTGCGGGACGAGAGGAACGGCCCGCGAATCGGCGTCACAGAGTCGCGACAACTATGCAGCTATCAATCCGAGTCGACCGCGGAGCTCGTGCGTCCATCAGTCGACAAAACTTTCGAGCGAAATATAATTGATCGTGCGGCACGGCGCAGGGTTCGGGGTGGCCGTAGAATGTAGAATTCCGCGGTGACGGCCAAGCGAATTTGGCGCCGAGAGCGAATTGCGAATTACTCGCGGAGTCGCGAGGCGCGACTCGTTCATCAAATTCGGCCGGCGTGCGCGCCGCATCAAAGACAGACCCGTTGATTTATTAAATTGCGGCGGGCCGGGGTATAGCGGGCTCCCCGGCATTCAAAACAGAATCCTTTAAACCAGCCTGCCCGTCTAGGACTCTGGGAACGTGCACCTTCTTCTCGCTGCTTTCCATTAACCCGTTAAAGTCTGCACTTTAACTAATTTACCCAAAGACTTTCACAAATTCGCTACAGATAGAGACCAGCCTTGGAAATTTTATATTTCTTACCAGGAGCAAACCCTTCTAAAACTACCCTTACAGAAGGTGCTTCAGCCTGGAGGGATGAAAGTCCCTAGACTAAAATTATACAGGGTGTTTGGTAACTGATGTTACAAGCGAAAAGGGGTTGATTCTACATGAAAGAATAAGTCGAAAATACAGAATACAATTTTTTCATCCGAAGTTTCGTTATCGAGAAAATCGAGTAGGAATTGTCTGACGCGTCTGATCATGACCAACCAAATCTACTTCCTGCATATACTAAAGCACACAAGTATGACAGATCTTCAAAGTCGATTTTCTCGAAAACAAAGCCTCAAACGAAAAATGTTTATTCTATATATTCGACTTATTCTTTCATGTAGAATCACCCTCTGTTCGCTTGTACCACCAGTTACCAAACACCCTGTATTGTAGGAATTAGAGAGTATTAATATACTGGTGGTCATCCCATCGCTTCATCGTCGCTGTTCTAAATAATCACAAAAATTGCATCGATTGTACAGGCTCTCGAGGCAGATAAAGTGCTAGGGGAATTCGAGAGAATTCGCAAAGGATCGGGGGAGGGGAAGTGGGAGAATTGGCGACGTCTGACGTCACGCCGGGGCGGAGACGCCGCCGATAAAACGCCAAGACAAAATTATTAAAGTTCCCTGTGTACACATTTATCTTCTGTCGATGTTTGCGCTGCTGAGACGAGTATACGGACTTCCGGTAAATACGCCCCCCCCACCTCTCCTTCGGAGCGCGCGGCCCGTCGAAGCTGATGAAAAGCAACTTGTTTACCCCGTCGTTGCGCCGTTGACTTCCGGCTGCCCGTTCGACGAATAAAGAAAAAGGAGAGAAAAAAAAATGAAAGAAACTTCCCCGCGGACGCACGCCCAAGGAAAAGGGCCGCGTGTACTTAAGCCGGCTTCGACGGCCGGGAATCCTTTATTTTCCGGACGGGCGAACTTCGAACCCTCGGGATCCATTTTGGATCCTACGGCGCCGCGAGACAAAGGCTCTCGGCGATAGTCGTGATCCCACATCGGAAAGTTTGTCTGGTTCTTTTAACACTTTTCTACTTGGAACGCCCGGCGAATTGACTTTCGCTCTGTAAACATGGATTTTTATCCTGCGTCGTATGAAATGGGACATGTACGGTGATATATGTTCGTAGACACATAGACAGTATTTGACGTTAACGCGTTACTGTGAATTTTGAGAAAGCTACATAGGCAGTTATATCTTTTTCCATCATTTTAAAATAATACAGCAGCATTTTGAAATTCCTGAAACTTTTGATGTTGCAGAATTTTTATATCAGAGATCAATTAAATCTACGGTATGATTCTAATCCACACTTACGAATGGTTAGCAACGGTTAAGCGTCACCGTTTCCGTACAGACATTTCAAAATCGAGGCTCGAAGCGAACGCAATAAATCACGGGGTTCCAGGAGCGAAAGAAGGGTAATCCGTCGGTGTTCTTAGATCACGTTCCAGCCAGGAACGAGAGTTTGCAAGCGTTCGCGGAGATCACGGCTGAAATATTCCTTAAATCGTCGCATTAATGCGAAACTCTCTCCGGAGAACTATTAGAATAGCGTTGCGGAGCCACGTGCGCGCGTCGGGTCGCACGTGCGGCTTGATCGCGCGATGCAATTATGCACACTCATCGTCGTCGTCGTCGTCGTCGTCGGCGTCGGCGTCGGCGTCGTCCTAGCGTGACGCTCCGTTTTCTGAGGGACGCTGGATGAGGTAGAAAGGGTAGAAACGGCCCGAGGGGATACGAAAGGCGAATGCGATCGTGACGAGGTCGCGTACACCGGCACCAACTCGGTTAAGTACACTTTATTAAGCATGCCGTCTGCGCGTTGCAGCATCCACTTACGTGGTAAATGGAATTACAAACGCATCCCCGGTGCTCGTGGATTTCTCGGTTGTGGCTGACACCTTCTGCGAGCCCTGGCTACGCGTACACACGTTAAATCAACGATCAAGGGGAGAGGCGTTATGTTTGCGCGGCCTCCAGCCGATCCTATGCGAGATCGGACCGGATTTCACGGGATCGAGATCCGTGCCTGCGAACCGTTCGCGGAAACTTCGAATGATACGAGCTTCAAGCACATTTTCGTTCGATACTCGCTCTCGTACATTCTCTGTCAGAATTTCGAAGCGACACTTATTGGATCGTCTGGATAGCGAATTTATACATGTGGTGCAATGAAGATAATTAGTGGATTTTCTTGTAAAATGAAAATTGTTTTCACTTTTTGTAGGAAGCAAAAGCCGGTTAGCAAATTTCTTTCTGTCTTTAATAATTTTTGCAGCTCGGGAGTATGCATTAAATCCGCAATTTTCAATGAACTCATTTTGGGATGGCGGGAAGAGGTAAAATTGAAATTTGACCGAGCATGCCTTATAATTTTGGATTACGTCGAAAAATAATTGGTTTCATTCAAGGAACGTGTCAACTAACTGTAATGTACGCACAAGAAATGGTGTAACAGTCGTATCAGTAGAAACATATTCTCGTGCAGTTCGAATCGAAGATTTAAGCACCACAGCATTGGATATTCCCTTTATCCTGGCAGCCAGTTCCGATAAGCGATTAGCTTAACTGACACTGTCTGACAGCATCTATCAATCCGTTACACGTGTTTGCGTGGTGATACGAATTTCGTAGAGACCCAGATATGGTCCACATCTGGACATTGAAATTCAAATTACAGGAATCCTTGATTTTTCAATCAGTACCGGTCTATTTATTACTGTGAACCATTCAACAACATAAACCTACAAATTCTACTGTGTAACTCTATCTTTAATACTATTGTAAAGTAGTTGATTCAAAATTGAATAAAACGTCCCAAAAAAGTCGTATATAAAATTTTATGGCATTGCCGACAAGAAGAAGCTTCACTCTTCAAATCCGTGGTAGATTCAACCACGAACAAAATTTTTCAATACATTTACAGATGTTTAAATTTTGACTGTCATATATACCTAGTCTTATAAACTTCTCTTCAGTTCCACGCCCACTAAGTATATCATGCTAAAACATCTTAAAAAAAAAAAACTGAATGATGGATTGCGAAAGTGCGGGCTTTTAAAATGAGTCGAGATTTACCATTGTACGTTTCTTTTTTTTTCTACGGAATTATAACAACTTCAACACTCACTGAGCAGTGTCACTAAAACTACCGAGTCATCTTTGCAATCTTTGCAGAATAAAAAGTCTGGTGCCAGTCTACTGGCCAATGACGGTCAGTATCATGCATCGAGATTTTTTCCAAAACTCTGGAATCAATTTTGTGCGAATTTTTTTACGGCGCCGCAAATTCGCACGGCGTTCGAACATCACGGTACGAGCACAAAATTCGTCGTCCTTCTGGCTGGCCTTCGACCGTTATACGTCATTACGCCGTTCGCCAAAGAAAAGTGAGGCTTTAATTAAAGGAGAGAGAGAAGGTCTTGCAAAAAGGGCAACAGATATCGCGAAAGTTGTAAAAGACCGCTTTTCAGTTGCGAGCCGCGCTGGTCTTAATTATCCGGCTCTTCGGGCACTTTACAAGCTATGCAAAACATCGTCCACGCGGCGGTATGCGCAACAATTTTTCACGAGTTCTGCCGCATTAAGCCGCGACCTGCAAAAATGTCGGAAACGCTGGAATGCGTGTCCCCCCTGTTCCATGTTCCCTGTCCCACCCCCCGCCCCCAACCAAAAGTCCCCACCATCCGATCCGCGCGTCGTGGTCAGAATAAATAACGCATGGGAAATAATTCTCGTGGCTGAGCGCGTTCCTTGCGGCGGTCTTGTTGCTTGCAAAACATTGTTTACAAATTCCGGGACGAAAGAACCTCCTGGCTACGGCCGGCCGGCACAAAAAGGGACATGCGCTCCACTGCTCGTTAAAACAAAAAAAAAACTCCTGTACGAACATGTGCGCCGTCCTTTGATTGAGACATTTATGCGACAGTTTCGGCCAAACTCGCGCATAGTTGCGCTCAACATTTCGGGACAGTGCTTCTCCGGTTTACGTTTTAAACCTGCGAACTATCGTTTATTAATAATATCAGATTTGAAGGAAACATATCTCGCAACGAAAAATCTAACTCTCAAGAAAAACCGAGAAAAAATTATTTTTAAAAGAGATCATTAATTACGCTGAACAAATTTTTATTAAAAGCAACATCTTTTCCTCATTTTCACTCGGTAAAGAGCTGAATGTTGAAGCACAATATCTTTTCCTTATTTTAACTCCAACATTTATAACATAAAATACAGTAGAAAAAATCCTTGCCCGCAAAGGGCTAATGAAGAATTGTAAGTTGAAGATTTTATATTATTTTTTCATTTATAATTTCGATACACGACATCTCGCATTGTTATATGAATTAATGCGAGCACGAGTTAATAGCAAAAGAGAGGGTTCAAATGGAAACGAGACGTCGTATATGGGCATTCAATAAGAAATTGAAAGATCATTAGTGGGATGTCCGTTTACGCCGTGTGATAAGAGTCGAAAGGAGACAGAGATATTTGTAGAGAATAGGTAATTCTGGACAGTAATTACCAGCCGCTGATAGTTCCTTGATTGGTAACGGGAATTAGAGGTGGAATCTAATTATCTGGCATTATCGTTAAATCTGATCACTGATGGACAGTGGTCTCCTGCAGTGGCCTGGCCTTGCTATGTTAAATCCCTGAAGCCAAAATCGATTTCAACACTGGCCTAGGTGAACAGGTAGCAACTTCCGCGATGGTAATCATTCATATCCATCTCTCCGTTACCGAATTAAGTCCGTGACGAGGTAGAAACACGGACGAAATGCACGAATAGATCTAACATCTTATGGGTTTTAGTATATCACGTCCGACTATCTTAAGTACAATTTTCTACCTTACGTTTAAGCCCTCCAACATTAAAAAATTCCCACGGGAATATATTCTAAAATCGACTCAAAGAAACCCCCTGAAGTCGAGTCAATTTTGATCGTTGAATTTTGTAAATGTTTCAACATCTTTCCATATTTATTTCTTAAAACCGAGTACTCCTATCATACATATTTTACCTTCAATTTAAGCTCTCGTAACGTTAAAAAATTCCTACGAGAATATATTAAAAAATCGTCTCGAAGATAGCGTTCTAAATTCAAATAGTTAAAGCTGCAGATATTAAGTACTTCCAAATTAAATGACTGTGAACATTTTGAGATTTGATATATTCGGTGTTAAAATTAACTCGATCTACCCATAGACGCGTAAAGAAATCAATATGAAGAGTAAAGTATCGGAACGGGCATACTTCGGCAAATGTGGTAAAAACAAGCGTGTCGCTATTGCAAGTTCTTCGACAACAAGCCGGTAGAGGAACGCCTGCATCGATCGGTGCCGACGGTCGGAGCACATCCAGCGAACTCCATTCACGATGCATCTATGCAATTAAACGTACAAAAAGACACGTGCGCGGAGGAGGCTCTCGTCGACCGTGAATGAATGCGCCGGAGTACACGTGTGCGCGGCTCGAGTGCAGAGTACAAACACGCGTACTCCCCGCGAAGTTGTCCATCATTCCGTCGTTCCAGACGCGCACCCACACACACACACACACACACACGCACACAGCCCTGTCGCAATAAACACGAGCACACGGTTTCCGCGTGCAAACGTCGGGAATCTTGCACGCCGAATGCATTCCACCCAGCTACGAGAAGAATCTTTGCATCTCGGATCAACGTGTTCTACGAAGAATTCGCCCATTCACTTTTGCAATGTTTCTTCGATTTATCCACGGATTGCTGACTTTTAATTTCATCCCTTTGCCCCTCATCCCTTTTATTAATCCTTTTCACTTTTATTAAATTCGATGTTCAGCCTCTTTCAATATCAGGAGAAAGGGCAGGCAGCTCGCAAAAAGTATATGAACATATTACTGATTCTCTCTTTTACAGTCGTTCAAGCGATACGAACGATATTAGAAATTTTTGTATGAACTTTTTATCGTGTCGAGATTGAATGAAATTTGTGTGAATCGAATCCTGTCATTATTATAAAGCATTGTGCATTGGACATGCTTAGCACTCGGTACATTTTTAAGTGGAAAGTAAACATGCTTGTCTTGTAAAAAGTAAATAGATCAAATGTAAAATAGGGTATGGATTAGAAGAATTCAAAGATGTTGTTACATTTTTTATTTTGGACGTTTTAGTAACATCTACAATCTAGTAATTACATACAATAGAACATGATGAACGTGATAATTAATGACAATGTAAAAATAAGACATTAGAATCGTCAACTGAAAGATGCTGAAGCAGCAACGTTCGTCGGTAGCGAACACGGAAAATCAGAATTTCCAGAAAGCGATGTCGACGAGCAACAAGAACAAAATTACATGTTGTGGAGGGGTGGGGGGAGGGGGAAATATTTCCTTTGATTGTACGTTAACGACTACAATTTAAAACTCGCCAGACTTTTCTATTCAGGTTTGCACGCTTTGTAACCGACGCGCGAAAAAAGTATTTCCTGTGTGCTCCTGTATTTATTCCTGGCAACCTTTTTTCACCGGCAGTTGCTGCCGGCCGCTTACTTTTACCGCAGCCGGAGTTTCTTTTATAGGGGGTACTTATATTTTTAATTCCCCTTTACGTTTCCACGCTTCCTCCCCTTTCATTTCTTATCCGAGCCAGACTGCCGCGTTTCATTTTTAATCTGTTGACCGGCGGATTCCGAAATACGCAACAACGAGAAACGTTCGGGTCTCTGGGCCCGCGTTCCCGTCGTTCTTTACCAAAATACACTAGCCTCCCGAAAAAGGATACGGCTGGAACGTGCAATGGGAAAGATTCTGACATTAGGATGCCTGTTAAAGACCTGAACTCACTATAAAAATGAAATGAGTGCCTAAACGTTTTAATAAGAAGATGCTCGAAAGAGTTCTACAACTTTTCCATAAACAGGTTCTATTTAAACCGTAGAACATTTTTGAAAAACTGTCCTAACATTAGAATCGTTGCGACAAATTTTTACACAACAGTTTGCCTGAATCTCTAATGAAAAATCAGAGTGCTACACCCAGCCGAGACGTAATTTTAGAATACAGTAAAGTCTTGATCTAAGCCCATTCCTCGGGTCCGTGCTGTGACATGGATCGTGTAGGGCTACTATTTTCTTGTGACCGCGTCGGCCGGTCGATGTAAAAATTAATTTGTGTAATTCGTAAAAAAATCTCATTTTATCATCTGGCGGTTTTAAACGCGATTTGCTTTTCTGGGGGTGGTAGAATGTTTTCGGGCATGGCGCTGACTGAAAATCCAGGGCACCGAGTCTCTTATTATGTTGGAGCGTCTTGAGCTTCTCCCGACGAAGGCATCAATTCTTTTCTCAGCGAAACAATGCTGTCTCCCGCGGTGCGGAATGCAGCTAGGCCAACAATGAGCCGTCGCAATATCTCCGCGGATCGACAGAGCACAGAGAGATTAAACCCGCACACAAATGGCAGGGCGGCGAGGGTTGCACGCGTGTACACCAGCCACGGTAACATAAATTTTATAGCTGGGGCGGGAGCGAATTCCCGTGGACCAGGGCAAACAGAATCGGCCCCACACCCGAAACACCAGCCAACAGAGACGTTTGCGAGGAAGAAATACGCTGAAGGGTTTATGGGAATCATCCCTGGCTGAACCGGCTCTCCAGCTACCCCCTGAGTCGTTAAATTGTTGTTAAAAGAACGTGCAAACGAGGAAAGGATCCCTCGCCAAAGAGAAATCGGCCGGGTCGATTGCTCCGTTGCTGTAGGTTCTGCTGTTTTATCATTTTTTTTTTGGGCATACATTCACTATGCAATCCTAGAAGATTTAACCCTTTGCACTCGAAGCTATTTTAACACCAAAACGAAACATTTCTTATGTCCTAGAATATTTCCCTTGTATATATATTTTTTTATGGTATACATACGAAAATGGTGCAATTTACTCGTAAAATACTGAAGTGTTTAATAATCTATTACGTACAAACAAATTTAATGATGTAAAAAATATTTTGAATAACGATACAGCAATTTTTAGTGGCGCCTTACAGTCGCCATTCGAGTGCTAAGAGTTAATTTCATTATTTAGAATGGCTGCAAAAATATCAAGTCACATTTTTGTGAAACTTTCCCAAAATTTTTGTTTCCAACTGTTTGTACGAGCCAAAATGGTTTGTTCTTCTCTGACTTCGTTGCAACGTGACTTCACATTTTCATTTTAAAATGAGTCCAAGTATTATTTTCTTCCTTTAACACTTTGACTGCCAAACTGGAAACCTCAAAAATTCCATAAAATAAAAGCGTTATTTAATGAAATAAAAATTGGAAAAATTAAAGTGTGATATTGAGTAGTCCTTCAACTTTCTTACATTTTACTGATCCTAATCAAATTTGGTGCAATGAATATATTGACATGAAAATTTATTTTAAAACCTGGACAAATAATTCCGTCACCCACATATGGGTAACATGGCAGTCAACGTGTGTTAATTATCACAGCTCAAATATCAGCAATGTTTCGAGAATCAGTGAAGTTTGAATACTTTTCTTGGATTACAATATTATTATCGAATACAAATATTATTTTGCGTTGTTAAGGAATAATTCTATCGTGCTTTCTATATTCAGCAACGTTACAAATGCACAAACTCCGCCATCCGGTTGCAACAGACGGTACAGACGCGCGACGTAACCCGCTATAATTCGATATAAATCTCGCAAGTAGAAACGGAAAATCATGACCAGCCGCATTCAAAGGCGCGCGTGCTTTTCGAGTGCGAGTCCCTGCAGCTAGAAATTCCGCGCGCTGAAATTCCATTTCGCATTTTTGTCGTTGTTGCACCGTGAACGTTGCAACCCGCGTCTGGAAATCGAGATAAAAGTGCATTCGAGGTTTCGCACTTTCCAATCATTCTGTTTCCGGCGGAGAAAAGCATTCCCCTGCGGGTTTCTCCATCGATGTTTCCGGTCCGTCCCGTTACAAAACAGCCAATTTTTCTGTTTATAAAGACCGCGAGCTCGCGTCAAACGCGGCTACGCCCCCCCGCCAGGCTATGAAAGTTAAATTTTATAACTCGCGGCGAGGGCCATCATCTCTTGCAGCAAGTAGATATTCTCGAAAACGTTATTTCCACCGGCCGAGCACGAAGCAATCTCGTTACTACCGTTGAGTCGCTTGTTTAAGTAAACATATTTCGCGGGTAGCGTATACCATGGAATGACGAGGATAATGCAACCACCGTGGAAACGAAAATAATACACAGATTCGAAAAATGCTGAGCCCCAAAGATTCTTTTACTGCCCCTCGCAACTCGGTTTGCGGCTACAGTTGCATACGACAAGCAATACGACTAAACAAAAGGAAAGAACCACGAAATTGTAACCAGACAGAAAATTACTATGCGAAATATACATTTTTCAAATTAATTTAAAGACACAGGGATTAAATAAAAATGTAATTTTTCATTTAAATGCAAAAAATCAAACATTTCGTAATAATTAAAAAGAAATGTATAAACAAAGGGAAAATCAAACATTTAATAATATTTAGAAAGAATCATTGGCAGAATTTTGATTTGGGGATCGTGAAAGGACTAGAAATAAAATTTAGTTTTATCGATTGTACATGGTTCGGTGCTATTCGAGTATTTCATGTTATAGCATACTGTAATTGGGAGAGTTAATTAACGGGAGATGTTTCATCAATGTTCCAAAATGTTCGTGTAACGAAATATATGACAGATAATTAAAGGTTCGTGGAATTCTTTTTATATGAATCGTACTGTACGCAGAGAAACGAACAGAAATTTGTAGGTGCGTGTTTGAACGAATACATGTGTAGTATCGGGTCTATGACATTTTATTTCGGAATGCAGAATGCAGTCGATGCGTGAGGAGATATTTATAAAAATATTAGCACAGGGGCAGCGACGAGAAGATTTCATAAAATTGGAAAAAATTCGTAAATTAATATCTTGTCGAGTAAACAGAAATGTTTCGATGAAATAACTTATCCACTAGATATAATACTAGATTTTATACAGAAATTCGGTCAATAAAAAAAAAATATAAAAAATAACGCTTATGATATACATAAAACTTAAAAAATACTTTAATTTCTGTGAATTTTAAAATATGTTATCCAAATGAGAGTAGAAATAAAAATGCGAAAACAAAAATATAACATAAATCTCTGGAATTCCTTTTGACAACTGTAACGTGAGCAGCAGAATCTAACAATATATAGTCACCGAAATAAATCGCAAGGGAGATATTTCATTAATGTAGCGTTGGATCGTAATTAATTAATTTTTCTTTACGTATAAGTTTTCTTGTGTATTAAAAATTCGCATATAAATATAGACTGGTAGTTTGACCATAATTCACATCAAGGAACTGACATTCTTCATACGAGTCAGCACTTTCAATATTCCGAAAGCAGCACAGAGCCAACGGATCCGAATTTATTCGAAGGAAAAGTGAAATCTCCTCCAAAATTCATATTCCGTTCTACAAAGGGCCAAGTTCGCGAAAGCAGAATCCTATTGAGTTTGGCTTCGCAGAAACTTCTTGGACCCAGCAGTTTCGGACAGCGTAGCACGGAAACCATGTTCAGCCGACAAGATGTTGCCCAACTGCCTGAGTCTGACAACTGGTTGACGACAAATTGTTTTCGTTGGTAGGCGAGGTTCTCGTGATTGATTGATCCTTATCTATACACTCTATCATTCGCTAAACACCATAAATTTAAAATAATATACTCTGCAATAAATAAAATATATGTGTGCGTTAATCCTTTGACAGTGGGAATTGACTCTATTTTGTATCTTATCGTAAATCCTAACAACGTCTGATTTACTTAGTATATTCTAATAAAGATTGATTCTCAAGTGTGATAAAAAAAAGTACTCTCCAGAATACACTTACATATTAATTACTCAATTTTTAGAGATTAAATTAAGTGAATGGCCGATCGACTAGCACCTTCAAAAATATGTTTAAAACATTTGAGCCAAAGCGTTGTCTACTGTATAGTTACAAAACGGACCCGCTGAGAGGTAGACTATGATTTTTATGGCACACAATAGTGCAGGAATAAATAGAGATATTCGTTTAAAGGGAAGCTGGGTCTCCTGCACGCCTCACGATAAGCAACAGGCCCCAGAAGCGTATTTTCCGAAGGCTCACTTATTTTTATTACACGCGCGTCTCTTCGTGTTTTGGTGAAATGTATTGAAAATAAACAGCGATTTGAAATTGAATCGGAGCAAATAAACATCGTGTTTGTTTGCTCGCGTAAAAAGGGTTCTTGGTGCGAAGCTGCGATCGATACTCGCGCTCGACTCTCGAATCTCGAAGCGCGCTGCATACCGGCGTAAAAATGTAGCTGGGAAGTGAAACACGCTTCATTTATTCCATTAGGCCATGCTATTTCCAATATTAATCGGAGACATTGACATCGAAGCGTAATGTATTATTTGTAATTTATAATCTGTAATTATCGAACATGCTCTACAATGAAGCGAATACCAAATGCAGATTTGTATTTGAAATAGATTTTTCTATTTTTTTAAATTCTATTTCGAAGCTAACAATTCTGAAAAAAATTCGTAGTTGTGCAGTCTAGTAGCTAAAATATGCCTCATACTTTTCAGAATTTTCAATCGAAGAGGATAAGAGTAATTGTGGAAAAAGCATGATTTTCTTTGTCACCCCATTACTACCCATGTCGACATATAGGGTTGAAAATTGGCAAAAAGTATTATTGAACGGCCTGTTGCAGATTTAATTTTGTTTGGTGGCAATTTTGGTCAGTATTCTTAAATTCTTCTGATGTTTTTAGCATTATACGGTTGACCTAGTAGTTTCACAAGCGCATGAAATCCGAAATGTTATATGCTAACAGCGATTGAATATCGAGAACAGTGGTTCGGAGCACATTTGTGTTGAATCACGAAGATATTACTCTTACTCGGAAAATTATACCGCCATTTGCAAGAAACAACCTGAAGTTATACGTCTGCCGACGTTAGTCCTTGTAAAAAGCTACGTTATCGTTCCGGATCAACGGTAATGGATATGAAGCCAGAGCCAATGGCGCAAAACCGACGATCGTGGGCAAGTCTGGTCATAGATAGTTCAGCTTTTTATCAAGCCGCCCCGGAATATATTAGCGGAAAGCGGAGGGAATAGTTAACATCCACTATCCCTAGCGTCCGCAGAATACTATCAATCACGGCGAAAGAAAACTAACTGCACCGCTTAATTTAGTGTCGTCCGTAGCGTGTAATTAGACCGGAATCAATTTAATCGGGAATTATTTGAAACAGTTCCATCGTTCCATCATTGTAATTACAAAATTAATTTAGAAAGTACAACGTTATTTCGAAGCTAAATCGACCGGATTAAAAGAATCCGCCGGTTTCAATTATTTTCAAGGTATTTCAACATAATCGAAAGGATTCAGTTCCAATTTCCATTATCAGAATAACAAATGGATTTATTAAATGAAAAGTATTCATTTAAAATGGTTAGGCAAAGGCTCTACCATGAGGTGACGGTAATTAATCGTTTCCTTAATTGGTTCGCCGCTGTATATTTGCGAGGAACGTGTACGAAGTTGCAATTAATCACACTGATCATAAATACTCTTGGCTCTTAATCTTTTCGAATAATACGTAAGTAAGCGAGCGGGAGAAAAATGATGCGCGTGTTCGTTGCACGAGCTAGATCACGTCAATTATGCTTATCCAAGAGTTATCGTAAATATCAATAAAAATAACACTTTCTACTGTTTCGAGTTCGTGGATCTCCGTTTTCAAAAGTGAAAATGGAACAAAATGTTAAAGTAATTTCCTGCTGATCTCTACATTTTCCAGGTGCTCGGAGAGAAACGCCGAGGATAATAAAATGATCGAAAAATTTCGAGCGACAATACACGAGTTTGTCGAGAGTCTCGAACGCGTTCTCGTAATGCGGCCGAAAATAGGAACACGCTGGAACAGATGTCAAACGCAATCGCTGGTTTGATTTCATAAAGCTGTCACGGAACAAAAGACCATCCGGAGCTGTGCATTGTCCCGCTATGTTAATTAATTTAATTAGCGACGAAACACACAGATTAAATCAAGATTCGAGTCTTTGTGAACGAAGACCACAGTCAGCCTCGCTTCCCGAATTAACGAAATTTGCCCCAACGAACGGGAAAAGGGGGAAAGGGGAACCATTCGGTATTCCCGTCATCGGTATAACTAATTAACGAAACGATGGAACTTTCCAAGGACGAGGGGGAAGATATCTGATAAATAAATTGGCCGTCTTAAATTACGGAACTGCAACGAACGTTAATTAACATTCCACAATATTTCGATATCTGCGCCCTAAAATCCAATCTCGCGTCCGTGATTGATTTTACTACCTCATTGTTGCATTTTTAGCTTACGGGAGTTTGCAAAAATTGTGTAGAAATTAATAAACTGAATTTGTTGCTAGTGCAGTTATCCGAATGTTTCCAACTCCAATATTTGGTTTGAAAGTTGAAAAATTTGAATTCCAATATGTTTGAACGACGACGAGTATACTCGTCAAAAACGGAGAACTGACATTCTTTTATTCAATGTCGTCCGAAGGTCACTGTATTATAGGTCATTGAATTCGCCTTGACCTCAGCTGCGACAATTTCGGAAGAACTGACCTTCGGAAACTTTTGTTGCCCATCGAGGTCTGCCCCCTTCGGACACGTTTCCAATCATAAAGAATAACAGGTAGACGTTTAGGACGGCGAAGTTGGAACACCCTGTGCATGTCTACGGTCCACGTGTATTTACGACGAATATTACCGGAGGGTAGGAGCCGGCCATACGTCCCGATTCAGGATTTAAGAGGGCAAGGCCGTATATATACGCGCATAAACGCGCCAGGCGAAATTCCATTATCGGCTACCGGCGATAAATATTATAAATTGGGGTGGTTGCTGTCGTTTCCCTCGCACGGCGTCCCGCCGTTATCCGGCTACACGAAACACGCCCCCTTCTCGCAACCAACCCCCCTTCTCGTCCTTCTCTTTCGCCCATCCTGTTTCTTCGTCCAGTCCTCTTTTCTCAACCCTCCGCGAGAACGGCGTTCTCCTTTTCGTTCTTTCTCGGCTTGTTCACAAAGCCACCCCCTGCGAAGAGGACTCAGGGCCGGCCCAACGAATATATATCGTCGTCCTCCGTCCTACCCCGGAACCCGCCCGGCCGCCGTTCTCCTTTTTTAAGCCCTTTTGCGATAAATCTAGCCCGAGGAGGGAACGGTTTAAGCGATTTTAACGGCGGGGATGGTCCGCGCGTTATTGGCCGACGGTATCGCAGCGCCGCCGTTTTATTTCTACCCCTCCAACCCCCCCACCCCCGCCCCTCACCCGTTCTTCTGCTCGATTTTCCTTCCTCTCGATTTTTTCGCGGTCCCTCGGTCTTTTTTTCACTTTTTCTGTTAGCTCGTTTCGTACGTTTCCTTCAATTTCTCTTATTTCTCTACGTTCGCGCGACTCGGGCACGCTCCAGTCGAAATACACTCGGGAAAACGATGCTGCGACGGGGAAGAGGGTCGGGGACCGGCTTCCATCGACGATCGCGGACGCAAAATGACGACGATGAAGTCCTCTCGCGAATACAGACGCACGATTTGCGTCGGAAACGCGGGCGCTTCGATTTTTCTTCGTTTTCTTTCTCTCTGGCTCTATCTTCTTCTCTCTCTCTCTCTCTCTCTCTCGAGTTTTCTTTGTCCCGCTGCGTACCGAGACTGATCATGAGTTTGCAGTCGATGTGGCGGATTCACGATTTTTCGCGAAATTCGGGGAATGAGACGGTGGTGTCCTTGTTTGCGTTCTTTTGGCAGAGAAACGCTATCGGTGAATACAGTCGATACTTTTCGTCTCCGACTAGGACGGTGACGATCAGCTTTCTTTAACACTAAGCTTACCGGCCGTTAAAACTTACTATTTTATATTGGTTTATAAAAATATCAAATTTTTAGCCATTCTATTTAAATAACATATACCCGAAGAAATAAATTTGTCGAATACGTCCTCATGGATGTATCTTTTGAATCCCAATAATTGTAAATTAAAAATATTAAATCTAGTAAAGCCCGGTGTTAATAGTCTTCACTTATGGAATACACTACTGCGTCTTCGTATACATACGACACAGTGAAACAGATTTTATGAGATTGCAAAAGTTCGTGCTTCATTTGAAAAAAGAAACACGATCGATTACATTTTAAAGTGCCGGGTTGCGGATTTTACGCATTTATGACAAAAAACGAGAAGATTAAATGCAAAACATTTAAAGGATTTAAAAATATTGTTGTATCGTTTACAACTCATAGATTCTACATAGATGAGAATTTGGAAACTTTGCATCTAAATTATATATTAGATGGTAGTGTGATGCATCTCCATGAATTTTCACATTAATTTTTGATGTATCGTTAAATAGCCAAAACTAATCTGACACGGGTTGCAACTAATGTATGGACAAGCGAAAGGGAGGACAAAGACGGAGCGTGTGTGGCGTCCCATAGGCTGTAGCGTCCCTGTATATAAAATTGTCGGTGTTTCAGGGGAAAATGTGCGGGTTCGAACCAGCCCTGTCCCAGATTAGCGATTTTCCAGATGGCAGCTCTATCTATCGAGCCCGTCCCATCGAAACGTCCAGGCCGCAAGCTACATATGCGCTGGTGTTTATGCCCGCGCGCGGATAATGCGTCCGTTATAAATTCTGGCCGACAATGTAACGCGATCTACGTGTCTATTTGCGCCACCGCGGCGCGCGTCCCTCATCCCTCCGAAACCCCCGTGAGCTCGGTCCCATGACGCAGCTCCACGAGGCAGCACGCGCAAATCCACGCCGCAAACTGAACACGTCACGGCGTGTGACCGGTTCGCTAATTAACCCTTTTCAATTTTGTCACAAATATTGACGCGCGCCCGGTTCGTGGAGCCAGCCCCGCCCCGCCACGATCCCTAGGACGCCGACAGAAGATCAGAGATTTCCGCGGGATTGATCACCGATCGAATCGCCGCACGCTGCTGGTCCTGATTTTATTCATTAACGAGCGACCGTTCGCAAAGAGACACCCCGGACACTGTTTGATCCGGGAACGACGAGTCCGCTCGGGCCGCCGATCGGCAACGATCGTTGCACGGTTTTCACTGGTTCCAATGAACGAGCTATAATGCGACCCTGATGGATCGACGATTTTTCTAGTTGACCGTTTGCCGAATTTCGATATACCCTTTCATTTTATTCGACCTGCCGTGGGATTTTTCGACGAGGGATTTCGACTGCAGGCTTCGCGGCGCTTTACAATTTTTTTTTTTCGGGGAGTTTAAAAGGCTCTTTGTTTGAAATGTTGTACAGGTGGTGAACGGTGCTCGTGAGTGAAGAGGATCGAGGGATCAATTGCTCGTTGGATCGACGATATTGTAACAACGGGATGTTTAACGCGTGACGATCTAATGTCTGCTGTTTGTCGAAGCCTGTTTGCCGTTACAGCCGATGGACAAAGAACAATTATTTCAAAGAATAGCACGCTCTGCGGTATCGTGTTTCCGAGTCGCGTCTCGAAACGAAACGATCGTAGGCAACGGAGGCTCTTAATTCGCCTTTAATTTCCAACCGGAATCGCATAACAACATTCGCATATACGCCATAACTCGGCAGCGATGCGTTCCCGAGCGTACAACGGGAACTTTACGACGTCGAAGTTAAACCGGAAATGAATGCTCTCCGCGGACTTGAACTCGGGGATGCGTCGCCGGTGTCACGTCACCGCCTTAATTACCGATTTTCGGTCATAAATTCAAAGGAAGTCTAACTGAAATCACGCCGAAGCTGTCTATTAACCGTTGAATACCTCTCGGTATTCACTTCGCCGAGGACTGTTCGAAATTCTTGCGAGGTCGTGGGCGCGTGTACGTGTGCGAATCGTCGTTTGTGTACGCCGATTCCGGGCTGCGTGTGTGTATGCGCATGTGTGTGTGTGTGTGTATGGGTGTGCGAATCGCCGTTGGTGCGCGCCGATTCATGGCTGTGCGCGTGTATTCGCAGACGACTGGCGCAAGGCCTGGGCGTTAGGGGATGAGGGAGCGCAGCTAGTCAAGGCGAATTTCTCGATAACCCAAGTTATTAACTCATAAAGGCCGAGTTAAGGCAGGGTTAGGGGGATGAAGCATCCTCCGCTATTATCGCGAATTTACATACCCGAGAGCAAGGGTGACGGAGATGAAGACACAACCGCTTACCCCTACCGACAACCCCCGCTGAGCCTAAAGAATCCAGCGACAATAAAAGCTTGCGAAGCGGAGTTATACTGTCGAATATGAGACGCGTGCTTAACCCTTCCTACCCCCGGTTCTCTCCATTTCAATCATCCCCCTTTCTCTTTCAGAAAGCTTCGCGAAATGTCACATCGTGTACAGACACTATTCCTTGAAGTCGAACGCAATTATTTTTCTATGATACTTGTGTCCCATATGTATGCCTGAGATTTTTCTGGTTAAAATGGTACCAAACACGATGCAATTTGGTTCGTATTTATTCGTTTAAACCGAGGTACAGTGAATTCTCGATAGTTTGTTAACAACGCAGGTCTTGTCCGTGTCTAGTGAGCAAAAATTTTACCAAAACGAAGAGACGAACAGTTGAACAGCGGACGTTCTTTTTTCTTTTTTATTGGAAAGATGGATACGGTGGCCCGATTCCCAAGACGCCTACCGAGCAATTAAGCCAGACTCGTATCCGGGCAAATTTTAAACGAATTACGGCCGTCTCGGCGTTATACATTTCTTGAACGGCCGAAAAGCGTTCCACTTGCGCGGAACAATTACCGCGGCGGAACCGTAGTAACTTTTAACAACACTTTTCTCTTTATGGTCGTTATAGAGCCCGATGGCGATGCAGGTACGGCCGCGTAAACAAGTACGTTTTACGGCCTAGGTTTAAGATGAAAGTTTTTAATGACTGTCAGTAGACCCCTAACTGGATTGCATTAACGCTTTCAGGTGTCCATTGTTATGAGTTAATGGATCTTCTGGTGGGAATACACGGGAGACCGGGGACGCGCTATTTAACAGGGCCGCGACTACGAAATTCTCTCGTCGGACCGAAAATGCGGGAGACGAAGATCTTCGAACTGGAGCGAAGTTAATTGCCTCTGTAAATTTCACTTCGTTGAACCAAAATAAGTTATCGCTTAATTATGCATTCGCCAGATACCCGGCGGGAAGTGGCGGCCGCGCGTTAAACGCGCGGACTGGAATGCTGTTCCGCCTAACTTTTCCGTGCACGCGATACCTCCGAAGTGTTTTGACACTAAAGCTAACTAAACTCGACGGATCTAATGGTTGTGCAATTAATGGATGTGCCGACCGAATGTTTGCAGACGCGGTGACTGAACACGTGCCAGGAAAAATGATTCGAATTGTACGTAATTATTTATTTTCACCCTCTGGAAAATATTTCTATTACGACGGAAGGCAAATGCATTGATAAAGCTCGCTGTAAAGAAAATATTAACGCTTTGACTGCCAAACTAGAATCCTCAAAAATTCCATAGAATCAAAGTAAGTTATTTAATGAAATAGTAATTGAAAAAATTAAATGTACGATATTGAGTAGTCCTCTAACTTTCTTGCATTTCACAGATCCTAATCAAATTTGGTACGATGAATGTATTAACGTGAAAAATTCATTTTAAAACGTGGACAAATGATTCATGACATGGCAGTCAAGGTGTTAATATGGAAATAGGACATATTTGTTTTCTCGTAATGTGCAGATTGAACCTTACTTTCAAGTATCAATTAGATGCTAAAGCACAAATTGAATCGGAGAAACGAGTGACAGTTTCAAGGTGAATGTATACGCCTTAATATAATTTCTCTGAGGTTCGATAAAGTCCGTGCCTTAATTCCGAAATTGTTCAAAATTATGCTTGCGGAGTCATAGCAATGTTTCTCCGTTACCTCAGCAAAGGATACAATCTTTCGTCGATCGGCGCCGTTTCTTTCATGAATTTCCCGAGCAAGATTTCCTGTTCGCTTAGGAACAAATCGTGGTCTCGGTTTATCTCGCGCGTCGATCATCCCCGCGCGTATCTAATTTTCCGCGAAGAAAAGCGAGATGGAAAAGCGGCCGAGGATAGGAAGAAAAAGGCTCGCCGGCACAATAAGAGGACCAACGATAGCACAATCGGAATAAAGACAAAGAGCGGCCAGATAAGGGACAGAGGAGAAAGGGACGGGATGGGGAGAGGGTCGTGATAAAGGGAGAGCAAGTCCGTCGAGATGTGAAATGGGTTTAATTAATCGCCGCCTAATTGTGTCGGAGACCTGAGATTTCCAGGGACGTATTAATTTATGCCGCCAAATTATGCAGCCCCGGTAGGTGAACGCTTCCGCCATTTCTCGTCCGTTCAGGACTTTTCCGGATCCGCGTTGTAATTTCATTGATTGCGGGGGTCGCGCGGAATTCGCGAATCGCGAAATTCTCGTATCGACGCGCGTCCCTTTTTCTATCCTATTTTCCTGTTCGCGAGTATTCGAAAATCTGTGCGCGAATTTTATAGAAAATAATCGAACGCGTTGCTTCCATGACCGTCGGGAATTTCTATGAACCCTCGTACGATCCTCGAGTGGAAAATTTTTTTTACCATTGTAATGTAATTGCATAGATCTTTTTACGAGTGTAATTTTTCTATGACTATTTTTTGAACGGAATTATTAAAAAAAAATTAAAATCAACGAATTACCCACCAATTTTATGATTTTTAGAAATCTATAATTCATAGCTGAGGATTTCTTAATGAATTTTTCAAGTGCAGGAACAATTTCATATGTGAAGTGAGTTGTACAGTAATATAAGTATCTCTCTTGGGATTGTAGGTTGAAAGAAAATTTGTATGTTAGTAGAAAAACGTTGAAAGGTTAATTTTCTAGCATTTAATACTTCTTACAGATGCTTGAAGCATAAAGGAAGAGTATTGAGATGAACAAAATGATGCGTGGTAATATAATGCTGGTTCTTATAATTATTCACATGGAACAGGCTGAAAGTAGACTCGCTATTAGTCCCCGTTAATAGAACATCGACTCGCTTCCAAGACGAGCGCATTTGCCACATGCACACAATGCTTCTTAAACCGATCAATAATTAATAATTCCCTTTGCGAGGCCCTTAATGCCCAGGTTCTTGTCTGGGAACTTGATCATGAATTCAAAAAGGAGCTCTGTCTAGCCGATGTTCGAATCAATAATTCAACGAGCCTAGCGAAAACCCCCGTCTTCGATGTTTCATCACCGAGTTGCGGCTGCTTACGCGAATGCTGGGTTTTTGGATTATCTTTCAAAAACCGCTCACGCTACCTCGCAAGTTCTTGTTCTGGTGCGACTTTGTCCTGGAGGCAGCGCGTGCTTTCGAAAATCCTGCTCGGATATGCTTTGTATGAGAAATTAGTTTTCAGGGAATTCTTGGGCACAATTTTCAAAACGCATTGCAAAGAGCATCGACTCCACTATCTTCTGCACGTATTAACGATGATAACTTCTTTGCAAACATTACAACACAAAACTGAATTTTTCGCCCCCGTGTCGTCCCTGTGGCAGAAATAAAACATAAATTACTATTTCACAGATCTCAGCGACAAGTTGAAGGGAACAAAAATTAATTTGAATTTTTACTATTTCACAGATCTCGGCGACAAGTTGAAGCGAACAAAAATTAGTTTGATAGTTTACCAAAGTGTTAGGCAGGAAAACGTCCACGGGAATCGCAGCCGGGGACATTATATTCCTTCGGCGAATGTCTCGGTAGAGAAGTGGGTATGGTCCAGGAGACAGGCGCAGGTGCGAGAATGAAAGCGCCTCTTAAAATGGCTTTACACGGCTGTATGAAAGACGGCCCCGCACCGAGTGTGTGTCGATTCGCTGTTGGCCGTGTGAGTAAACTTGCGCCCTTATCATGGACGAGTGTGCAGCCAAGAGATAGCGGCCGGCACGTCAAAGAGAATAAGCGATCGATACTCGATAGCCCCTTTGTCGAGGGATTAGCTCGCGGCTTCTATGCGCGGAAAGGAGAGGCCCCCGGAAGGGAAGAAGACGAGCCAACAAAGACCTGACGAGAGAAATCCTTACGTGGTTCCGTCTGAACACGATCTGTGGCTGCTCGAAAGACCGTATTACAAGGCTGATCGTTACAGAAATTCTGTTCGACCGGGTAATTGCGACGGCGACAATGCCCCCTTACGCCCGGGTTCAAAAGAGCACCGTGAAATATTGCGTTTAGGCTCGCGGCCCCGATCGTCCCTCGGATCTTTAAAACGACTCTAATTGGGCTCCGGGTCGTCTCACAGGTTTCTATTGCCGTCGATCGATTCGCATCGACGAACACGGCTACCGTAATCAACGCTGAGTTAAGATTTTTCATAGATCTGTTCACTTTTCACCTAGTAGACGTTATACCGGGACACCGAGTAATCATCTACTCTTCATTTTCATTCATTGGTCCCTTAAAACCGTGCATCGTGATTGATTTTATAGTTACGGTGATTAAAACTTTTGATTTAACGCTCGAATGGCGAGCGCAGCGCCATTTTGAATCAAGTTTTCAGAAGTTTCGTCTAACCGAAGTTGCTAATTGTTTTTATTAAAACTGTGTTAAAATGCAGCCGCGAAAGTTGCCGGAGGTCCGAACGGACCTAACGTCGTCGTCTGCGCAGTCGTGAGACGTTTCCGCCATTTGCAAAAACAAATCGATTTTTACGTGTACCTTTGTATTCCAGAATTAACCAGACACACGCGATACGACTGCTGATTCTAGTAAAAATTTAAAATTTTCTAGTAAAGTGTATCTCGGGTAAAATATCATATTTCTTTAACCAGACTTAACAATTAATTTTTATCGCGAAGTATTCCGGTAAACCACAAAACTTCTCGAGCTCTTCAGTTTCGATTTTAGCGACTTCCCTTTGACGTTGAGGTATTTTCTAGGGTTGTAACTCCGCGGTCGGATTCTCTCGTTTAATTGATTCTCTATTGGACCCGGAGCTCGTTCGAGAAACCGGTGAAGGGAATTGCCACGTGTCGTGTTTTCCTCGCATCATTTCCGAAAACACGTTGATTCGATTCGTTCGGATGAACGGCACGAAGGACATTACGCAAAGATGAAAGGAGAGGACGCAGGACTGAAAGGAAACGGGAATCCCTCTCAAATAATTCCCAGAAATGGAAAGAGCCACGGCTCTTATTGACCAGAGAAAAGGGATGAGGTTAGGCCGCGTTACATTTGCTCTAGCTGCCGTCTGCTCCTTTTGTCCCGGCTTTCATTTTATAGATGGATCGCGGGGGTCCAGGATCGTGTGATGAACGAGATACAATCGCGCACTCGTTCTCGATTCGCTTTTAGTTCCGATCGTCTCGCACAACGTACATAATAAAATCTTTATTTCATCGCGCGATTCTACCTGCGACCGTGCGCACGACGTCTTGGTTCGTCGAACATTGCCAAAATAAAAATTCTCTTCAAAAGATACCTCAAACTAACCTAAAAGATAAGCACACAAGTCTGGAAATAAATACATCTGAAAAAATATATCCAAAAAATCTGAAATAAATAAATAAATATAAATATAATTTCTCATTAATTCTGCAATCTTTCGGAAAGGTGAATTCGCAGTGAATTTTTATTCTAATAATCGTGCAGTACGAAATTTTGCACAATTGTTTGTCTTTCAGAATATGCCAAGTAGAGCTAAATAAAATCAATCGCTCAACACTCTAATATATGATTTGGAATGATTATTAATGCAGTATAAATTACGACAAACCACACGTACTTACATACGTACATATAATTCTCGGTTCATAATTCGTCCTTCCTCAAATTCCTCCTTAAATCCTTGTAAAACCTCCTTGAATCAATTTTGCCTGCATTTTAGCAAAACGTCGAATTAAATCGAAGGCAAACGAATACTACGGGCATTGTAAAATAATATAGGCGAATTAAATTGTACAACAATCATCGACATCGCCGACGAACGGAGCAACACATTAATATTAATTTCACAGTCTCTTACAAGATAACGACCACGGGAAAAGCGAAGCAGTCGTTCTGTATTACCAATCTAGTGAGCAAATAGTTATCAAGGGACCGTGTGTGTTGACTGCAGAAGCCAAACAGGATGAAATACTTTTCGTCGGGAAGCGAGCTGCTCGATTATTTCGCTTTGCAACATCTTCCCCGGTTAGGCGAGGGGGGATTGTAACGTTTCGTAGCCAGTCTCGTGTTCGCTTCGGACAAATCAATGACTCCTCGCCGATTGTAAAGATCGTTTGTCCGTTATTAACTCGGCAAATAGCGAGTATCACGGAAGATCAATATTTTACGCTGAAAATACTCTGCCCGCGTGTACCGACCGTATTCGTTTGGAGTTTGCTCTCCGCGCTCGGATCTTTCATCGCCGCTGTGTATTTACACCCCTCTCTCCCTCTCCCACCCCCATTCCCGTTCGATTCAGAATTACCTGGAGATCTCGAAGGAGAATAAATTTAAAAAAAGAACGCATTTGTTTGTAACGAGACGTGTCGTGTCTTTCTCTCGTCGGAATCGGACGTCACAACGTGTCCGTTCTATGACGTGAAATTGGACGAGGCAACCGCGCGTCATACGGTCGCAAGAATTTTACAATTATTACGTAACGTTTCGTTTATAATGATCGCCGCGGTAAGCGAGAGCCGCGGGAACGAACCTAACGAAGAACGAAATTAGCTTCGCTCTATATAGACCACGGCTGATCGACTGAGTAATGGGCGCACGCGTTTTGAGAACATTCCAAGAACTTTGGCGTCTTCGCGCCGAAGAAATAGAGCGGATCTGATGCAACTAGCGGGAAAAGTATTCCCGATTGTCTGAAGATCATGGCTTTTCCTCTAGAGAGCGCGACGGGATCGCGGAAAAATAAGGTCTTGCTTGCGAGCGACGCGACGCTCGATAAAGCTACAGTTTTCGGCAGAAATTGGAACGCTCTTTCGCTCGGCATTATTGTTTCAAGTTGGTATCATTCGAAATGGATCGGTTGCAAATTCTAGCGATTCATAGATATTACTCGAACAAATTCCTAATTCTCATCGTAGAATTGTTTCCAAATTATTTACCAAATCAATCTGTCGATTAAATTCACCTATGCATCTTACAGGCAGTGAAAGTGTTAATAGTTACCGGCTCACCTAGCTTCCTAATTCTTGAAAATTTGAACAAGGTTTCCCGAAGTAAACTGTTAACGTACGCTACGCCGTAAGAAAAAATTCTTTCTTGCAACACGGATTAGTCGATTTCATACAGTATCGCGGAGAGTACGTTCCCAGCACACCGTCCAGACGTTATGAGCGTCGTGTGGAATTAGTTCGGATGCAGGACGGTTACGGAAGCGATTGAAAACGTTTAGAAAACGTCGGGGGAGGCTCACGCGTACTCTCCAAGGTTTCTCGCGTTTCGATCAATGTTTCACATCCCCTCCGCGCTTGCGAAGCAATCGCAGCGACAGGAACGCGCGCGGTTCGCGCAAAACTCCCAATTACAGTTGGAGAAGTCGCTCGACCGTCATATGTACGTGTAAATGTACGTGTAGGTACGTGAACGTGTCGGTGGTGCACGTGGATCTCTCACTCTCTCTCTCTCTCTCTATTTCTCTCTCTCTGTGTGTGCGCACCTTTACGTACACGATCCGCCGGGAAGCCGAACACGGTGCCGGTCGATCATTTTCGGCTGGAGAAGTTCGAGTACCCTCGCAGTTTCGAGAGCTGGATTAACGAGTTTCCTCAAAGCGGTTCCCAACCGACGTACACACGCGTACAGGCAGGGACACACGTACATGCATACACGGGCACAAAAGGGGCGGAAGACCGGGGGCGGACGGGGGCAGGTGCTGTCAGAGATTCCGGGGAATGACAAAGTCTCGAGACGATCGTTAAATTCATTCGTAACTCGAGGAACCGGTCGCTTTGACTGATGGGAGACGTCTCGCAGTTAGAACGCATCACTTTTCCCTTAATGCCTCAGACGATGCTGCGGAGGGTGTTCGACAGGCTGGCATTTGTATTCCATCAGCGAACCCGTTAGGGTAGGAATCGCGTGTGATAAACCCGACTCGGATTCAGCGATCTATTAAGTTAGCGGAAAAGCCGTCTCGCAACTTTTAACACTCGTACGAAACAGCTTCGCGGAAGATTACAGAGTAACAGCACAATCATTTTTGCTTTACGCTTTATTTACAAGTCCGAAGAAATATGTATCGCGACGCGAATCGATCTGTGATTTTGGTACATACAGATGTTTAGGGAAAAATGATTTCGGACACGTTTCATCGTGTATCGAACTTCAATGGGATACCTTGAAGAGAAAAACTCTTGAGATTTTCTAGATCTTCTAGTTAGAGTTTGTTTAGAATATTCGTCGCGAGTTTGAGTGATTCTATTAGGTCGTCCCATAAGTTCGTGCCGTTTACTCTTGTACCATTTAAATTCTGAAAATAAAATATGTAAATACTGGACAGCGGATCTTTATGCAAAATGTGCAAAAATATATGCAAAATATATGCAAACTAATGAAACCAATTGTACATTGTATACATATTTTCATTTATTGTCTATTGTAATTTGCATTACAGTATGTAACTATGATTTTTTCCATATTGTCAACGGTAAGTTGATGTCTTTTCTCGCTAAAGATTAATTTGTATGCTGAAAATATCCTCTCCGATTACTAATCACTAGACATCGGATCTTTATGCATTTATGGCTTATGGAAATGTTAAAAAAATGCTATAATATAAAATTCGAGAGAATTTAACATTATTTTTATTTGCTTTGGATCTACAAAAGCTGTCCCCATTAAAAATAAAATTTTGTTTCATTCCACTTTCTTAAAATGTTTCTATAAAAATTGGAAATTGCATAAACATCCGATGTCTACTAATCACACTTTCATTCCACAACCTCTTCTGACCGTTTTTCATTCAAATACTTTTCAATGACGAATAATATAAGCATATCCACGGCACGAACTTACGGGGCGACCTAATAATACAGCAAAAATCTATGTATCGTTCGAAGTTACGCCCGGCCATAAAATCCGCTAATAATCAGACAGGAAAGGGTTGAAACATCTCGTTCCAGAGCGGTGCACCTTAATCGCGAAGAAAGATGTGACCGTGCGGGAAGTGGACGAAGCTTCCAGCGGTTGGTCGCGGGGCGTTTTATCATTGGTGGCCGGTGCGGCTCAGAAAGTTGCAACCCCGTTGCGTTCTACCGTGCCGGAACTACTTGGTCGGGAACTACTCCACTTTATTACCGCGTTCTAGTTCGCGAACGTGTTCACGGTTCTGCTCACGGCTCGGCGCTCGTCCGTCGGCCCGAACTTTCGAACGGGTCCCTAAGATTTCCGGGAGTGGCGTGTGGGAGGAGGTAGGATCGTCTAATTTATCATCGCGCGGGCAGGCGGCTCGGCGAAATAGGCGTCTAATGAATAAACACCGGAGAACTATAGCAGAGCCGCGGCCGGCCTATCGCCACTTGTTGCTTAGAGCCGCGCATGCCACGGATGCCCGTTTAGGCGTTTCTACCTGTGTGTGACCGGCCGAGGACATCCTCGGCAGCAACCCCTGCCCGCAAACCGCCCCTCCCCCAACCCCTCGCCGACGGAGATTCTTCGGGCATTTTTGGCGAGCCGCCAAACGCCCGAGCGTTTGTTATATTCCCGGCAATTATGCGTATTGTTATCTTGGCAGAAATCGCCCGTGTATTTTCGGATAATTAGTCCCAGCCACGGACCGGTGACGCTTGCACAGAGGTGCTCTCCGTCGCTTGCGTCACCCGTTCTCGGAAAGAGTCACGCTGGACGTTTCGCGGATTCGTGCTGCTATTATTAATTAGCCAACCCTTTGCCGCCGGATTATTCGAGCGACCACGTCTCTATTAGTTATATTCATTTTTTTTTTTCGCTTGACGAGTGACGCACGCCTGTTATTACCAGACCATGGATACATGATATTTTCTAAATGCTTTATATCGAACCTAAAAGTCTCATTTTGCATAAAGATTCGTAGATCGATACTTTTTCTCCGCTTCGCTCTCCACCATAATAATCGCTCCCTCGAATCCACAGCAGCACGCATATCCGCACGCTTCTCGACTAAACTTACTCCTCCGGCCAGCATCCCACCGAGCCACTCAATATAATAAAACTATAAAGCTCGCATAAAATAAATTCGTACCGAGAAACCGTGTCCGTGAACGTTGTGCCGCGATCCAATTTACAAGAGAGGTATCCTGACGTTGGTCATCTGAATTTACGAGGTGTTAGGATCACGTAAGGACGGCCATCAGACTCCCTTCAGGGAGAAAAAAAAAACGTAGCTGAACAATCGGATGAACAGTTAACAGCGACGAAGACAGCGAATCGATCAATGCGATGCCGTGGAGAAGGGGAGAGGTATACTGAAACGGTAGAAATTCGATTCACGAAGACCACAGACCCGGTTCGTGCACAGAAAATTGAATATGCCGATAAATCTGTTTCCTGGATGGGAGAACATTTGTTTAACGATGGACCATTTTGAAAAACGATTATACTTACGAAGCCTAAAGAAGCAACGTGAAATGATCGCTGTCAGTGTTACGGCTTCGTAACTGTGTCTGGCTGAACACAATTAAGAAAGTGCCCACGTACTTTTGAGCGTCGGTAGATTCCCGAAGAAAAGGTGGATCGCCTGCAGACCTCTGGAACTCAATCTGCAAGATCGGATATCACGGGGAATCGGCTCTTTCACGGGTGGCCGGTTCGAACCGGAAATGGTTTTTCGTGCTCGTCCCTTGATCCGTCGTTGGGAGTCAAGAGAAGACAGAGGGAAAGAGTGGATAACCGGCGCGGGGAGGAGCACACGGGGAACCTTCTGTGTGGATATCTAGCCGTGACTATAGCTACAACGAGAGAGAGAGAGAGAGAGGGGGAGGCGTAGGTGTAGAGGAGAAGAGAGAACCGAGGAGAGAAGGTGCCTCTGCACTTGGCGTGAAAGGCTGTTAGCATAGGAATGGTTCACCCTCGAGTGAAGTGGTCCATTGTCGGGTCAGCCGTTCGTAGAAATGCCATCGGCCCCCAAGTGTCGTATATACCGGGAGAAGAACACCTAGCCGCCCCCACCCCGCCCCCGCCCCTCCCGTATCGAGAGACCGGGACAACAATGGGAGAGCACCGTCCCAGGCGCGCTCGGTGGATTCTCGTTGTTGCACAACCGTCTACCCATTGTCCCGGATGTTTGCGCTTTGCCGCGCCCGTGTGACGACGCTTCAACTCGCCCCGGCTCGCAGAAGCTACGCTGCTGCTTGCTCGGCCCGCCGCGCCGTTTCTTTCGCCGACCTCTCGTGAAACGATGATCCCGTATCGTTTAGAAGTCGACGGAGGAATCGACCGACAAACCAGCCCGCCGATCCCACGCACGCTTCCTTCCCAGTCAGCTTCCGATTCTTCGGGTTTCGGCTTTTTTATTCGCGAGGTCTCCGAGATGGGTACTACCGATTTTCTAATGCTAAACATATATGCGTGCAATACTCGACAGTTTGCAACGACAGAGCCGACCAATCACGCGAACTATTCCCCTACTTTCCCACTCGGTATTTCCCCCACGTAACCACCACGATCCCCACCACGAGTCCCAGAACCTTAGTTTCCTTGCGATAAACCAGGTTGCAACCAACGAGGTTCTTCCGTAGACGAAGCTTCGGCTCTTTCAGGCAAACTAATTGTTTCAACTTCTCAAAAATATAGTCGTACAGTCCAATATTTAAAAACTTATCGTCTTCCTAAGAGTGTGCGAATATTAGTAGGAGTCACTGTACGTGCAACCGATGCTCGATTCGTATCTGTATTATTTTCAATAGCAAACAAGTTTGTGATATTTGAAGCTAATCCACCAAAGATCTTCAAATTCTCTTATCACTTTTGCATCGTGAACTGCAGAATCGTCGCGTAGAATAATTAGTGTTCTTTTCATTCAGCTAAAAATCGATTGTTTATTGTTCCCCCGACAAGGTAGCTCCAGACGGAAAGCGATCGGTTCCGGACCAAACTGATCGTTTGTCCGTTATCGCGGCCGGAAGGGCGTTTCCAATCAACGCCCGGTAAAAACAGACGCAATTAGCTGGAAAGGGGAACAAATAGCACTTGCACCTTAGCTTTGACGATGAAATTGTTTTTCCGGTTCGCGACAAACACCGAGAAATTCGCGTTAAGTGGCCAGATGTCTATCATGCCCGAAGGCTGGCGCTGTCGCGTCACCGTTGCGTGAAATACAAGCTGCGACCACCCCCTCCACCCCCACAGTTTTCGCGTTTATCTTCGCCCGCAGCGTGAATTCTTCCCGAGTGTGCATTATAAACTTATCCTGCACGTCCCCGCCCGGCCGAAACGGTTTCGGTCTTTGTCCATCGTGTCGTAAACAGGACAGATAAAACAATAAAATTATGGAGCGGAGCCAAGCAAAACCGCCCTCTGGCTGCCGACTCCGGTCTCTTTACTCTTTCGGCCGGGACCGTTCCCGACGAGCACCACGATTCGCCTAGTGCATAAAACGCCTTATTACCGAGCAATTCCGGGAAATAAGCCAACGCGGAAAATTACGGATACGATGGCCACACCTGTCCCAACTTCTCCTTTACCCTGAGGACCCTCCGCCAACTCATTAGCTATCGCGTGATGTTTCTATTCGATTGCAGCTACACGCACGGGATGACCGCAGAAATTCCTTTCTAACGAGACTGTGCGTGCTCGAATTCTTACGGTTCGTTTTACCGGAGATTTAACGTTCGTATCTACATACGTGGTTGACATAGCGATTTCGAACATAGATCAGTTCACAAAGCGTAGTATTATTAAGTGAAAACAATTACCTCTCTCGTGTAAGACGCCCTTCATCTTTGAAACGGACGCTCGTTTAACACTAGGTTCACAGATCACTAAGAATGGCTATTTTACACTAATTTATAAAAATAACGTGAACGTATCTGTCAAAATGTGTAGCCATTTTCAATACATACCCAAAGAAATCAATTTGTTAATTAATTCCTCACGGATGCTTCTTTACGATCTCGGTATTCGTATGAAAAATAGTAGAAACCGTCATTTTGACGGCTCTCGTGAATCTGGTGTTAAAAAATGTATTAACATGTAGGTGATACTAGAAAAGTAGAAAATATTAATGCTAGAAAATTGTACATTTTTCGTATAACTTTTGTATAACTGCAGAGGTTAAATAACGTATTTGTCCAGCGCAGTTTGCAATTTCATCAGTCTACCGATCATTTCTGTCGGGAGACTTGATCCTCCAAAAAATTAATACCCCTCGAAATAGCTAAATAATTGAGATAATTCGCCAATAAGCTCATGATTGACACAGTCGAGGTTTTTTTTTTTTTATTCATTTCAGGAGAAAAACGCGCCGCATAGACGTCGTTTAATATTTCCCGTGATCGCGACGCGACGCGACGCGACGCGACGCGACGCAACGACAGGCGTTTCTCAGGGAAAAATTAATTACGGTCGGTGTGGACGGAATGAAATTTTCTCCGGACAAATAAAGACGGAGAATAGAAAGTAACACAAAAGTTCCGGTCGGCGGATCGCGGGAAAAATTCTTTCTTCTTTTTTTTTTTCTTTTCCGAGAATTCTCCCCCGTTGGGAGGGGCGCGTGAAAATGGTCCGCTCGAACGTTCCCGAGCTTTTTATTCGCGCGAGAAATTCGTTTGCGCATGCATAAACGAGGACGTCGCGCCGAAGTAGCCTCGCTGTTTGACGGCGAAATATTAATTATAACTTTCTTTATCAAAGAGGCACGTAGTTAACGACAATGTTTGAGTTTATCGTGACAACGCCGGCAGATGATTCAGCCGATCGATCCTCGTCGATGGATTTAATCATCGGGGCGAGCCGGGAACGAATAAAGTTTACGCAATATACATAGACCGAACCGGCCGGATTATTAAAATGGAGAATCGAGGTACTTGAAAATTGAAAAATATTGAATCGATGTTTTTTATTATAACGTACGGAATGTGTGAAAAATCCGTGAAAAATCGTAACAACGTGTAATGAAATATTTGCTCTGCTTTTAGTATGGCAAACGTAATAATGGCAAAAATCGATTTCTACTTTGTCCAATAATTCGTTTCCCTATATTAGAGATTCGCAATTGGAAGGAATGTTCATTTATCAAATTTATCCGTTATATTACTTTTTATTTTTGGTATTCGAATATAAAATTGCGCAGCAAATGGGTTCACATATCGTTCAAGCATTTAGGCGTGTAGAAAGTAATTACAAACTCGTTTCGTGTGCGTTAAACGAACGTTCCATGAACTGAAATTAGTATGAAATTACTGTTATGATACATAATGATATTTTAATACATGATACATTCATGTGCTATGAAATTATTTTTTTTTTTTTTTCTAAGAGATTCAACTTCACTTTTACATCAAGCAAGGGTTACATTTCAATGTTTGGTCCACGCTAAGATGTTATTTTGCTTAATTTAATGATTCCGTAGTAACAAATACGCTATAACTCATAGTGTTTGAGCGTCGATCGGAAAATCAGTTTTGGGAAGCAGTATGTTAACGACGAAACGGCGACGCGACTAATCTTATCATCACAGCCCCTGCCGCGTTCTGAATTGTAAATCAGCGACAACGGTGAACTTTAATTAATAAAAGACGATCGCCCCGGAACCGAACTTGCCAAGTATCTTAATCTGTAAATAGTGTTTAGCGTCTTAAAATATTCGCCGGCCATATCGACTTTCGAATAATATTATCATTTCATTTCTGAAACTTTCTAAAGCATTAAAAAATACAGAAGAATGTACACATTTAATTCCTCGGAAATATATCTGTCGAGCGGTGCGTTGCAGAAATGGTTTTTGGGATAGTTGTCATTTCCTTCTGGTTTAAAGTGTACAGGAAAATATAAATTGATTTCTCAAAAAAAAAAAATCATAGTTTCACGTATAAAAGAAATGGTTGAGCATCCCGTATTTTTCAGCCGTCCAAAGGCATGTAGAATGTATAAATTGATTTCTCAAAAAATCATAGTCTTACGTATAAGAGAAATGGCTGAGCATCCCGTATTTTTCAGCCGTCCAAAGGCACGTAAGCCGTTCGTACAGGTCGCCGTGACACTCGATACAACGGGCGCGAATCGATTAAACTCCCGTTTATGTCCTCCCGCCGGGTTCTATCGCAGAAAGGCGAGCCCGCCGCCTCTGCAAATCTTTGTGACGTTTTCATTAACACGCAACAGGGAACAGTGAACGCGGAAAAGGACTGAGGCGTGTGCGCGCGCGGTCGAGGGAAAAATAAGCGCGACGAGTGCCGCGCGGAATAATTAAATACGCTTCCGCGGAAATTCATATTTATACTCGAACCCATTACACGCGGTCCACGTATTTCTCTTTCTCGCGGTCAGCTTCTCTGTTTCCTCCCGGCTGCTTGCACGCGTCCGCGTCTCATTTGCCGTTTGGAGAACGCGTCTGTGAACCGAAGCGACATCGCCGAGGCTCCTTTCAAATTAACCGTGTATCGTTTGCGTCCCGTAACGCGCGGAAACGGCACCGCTAAATGGCCCAGCGGGAAAGACGGACCTGTTGAAACGTGACCGTGGACAACCTTTCGTTGGACACTCGACTCGTCGCGTCGTCGGATTAACATTTTAATAGGTTGCCAACGATCCGAACATGTTCAATTCTTTTCACGATCGTATTTCTGGCACAACCATCCAAGTTTTTATTTTTCGCGGTCCGAAATGTCACTCGTATCGTGCGCAGACTCCATTCCTAGCTCTCTTGGCGCCGGAGACAACACTAATTCAATATTGAAACATATACATCTATGTCATGACATATCCGTGGCAATTTTCTGATTGGTATGACACCCAGCACGGCACAATTTCGATCGTGTTTACTCGCTCAATCCACGACATAGCGGGACCTTTATTATCCGAACTAATGGTTGGAATGCAAGTATCCAAACAATAGAACATTTACCTACTTAGCAACAGTGCTAAATTAAATCTTTACTAGTCTACAATGAACCACACGATACGTTTCAGAGAATTCAGATATCATCGGTTCGGATAATCGAGGGTCTAGTGAGTCGTGAATTAATCAAGCATGCGAACAATGTCAGGAATGTGTTGGTGAGCGTTACACGAGAAAATAATTAAAAACAAAAATTTCCAAATTTTGCGTGAACCCACCCTTTTAACTATTTAAGTCTGGACGATGTATTGTATATGTTTCTATGGGGTTTGAAGCCTGTATAAGATTTAATAGAATAATCTGAAAATATTTGTAAAATGCGATTTTTTGTCTTCATTTTCATGTTCATCATAGAGAAGGAAGTTCTTTCCGTGCTGTTCAGGAAGTATTTTATAAACAGCGCATCGTGTCCCGTTCCCACCCGTAAACAAGCAGTCTTCGACCCCAATATTCGGAATTGCCAACCGGACGTTTTTATTCGGCCATTCCCTTGCCATAGCCCGTTCTACCCTCCGGCAGCCTAATCGGCTCGAGCCGTTCCAAGGTAACATTACGTTCCCGGATTAAATTTCTACGGGCCGCCTTCTGAACGACTGACGTTTCTCTCGCGTTCCCGTAAGCATCGAAGTGCTTCCATATGCCTTCTCTTATGGTTGTTCGCTGGGGAGATATTCGACCTGCTGAAACTCTGAACGGTTCAAGTGTCTTTCCGTGTCCCTTATTGGAGAATTCTTGCCTGTCAAATCAGGGAATTTCGTCAAAATATCGATCTCAAAAATTCAAAATGTTCCTTCTCCCACATTCCTCATTTCTCAAAACCTCGGTGAACAAATTATGAGTTGGCAGAGAAAGGTTTAAATTGTGAGTTAATCGAGAGTTAGCATCGATTGTTTGGTTGCAAACTCTTGCATTTATTTGTAGACTTCAATATCGTAAACTCTTGAATTTTATGAATTTTCAGATTTATCGTAGACGTTTAAATTTGTAAACTCTCGCAATAATATTGATAAAATACACGGGCTTTATCAAAAAGCTTTCGTATGAAAATCGAAAGGGATTAATAAATCTACAGAATAATATATTGCTGACAACAGCATAATGCTGGAACAATATTAAAAATTCTCGTTTCAATATCAGCATAAGAATCGCAAGAAAAAATTGATTTATTTCCATTTTAAATAATACCGCTGTCAGCAAACGAGCGCCGAGCGTCACGGAATTCTTGTTATTTCGCGACAGGGCTAATAAAAAAGTGTCTCCGACGAGTAAAAAATTACAGCACGACCGGCTAAAAAATATTTATTACACCGCGTACTATTGTTCTACATCGTGCACACTGTTAACGGAATATTGAATTTATCCGTTCCGTCTCGACCGACTGGCAGGAGAGCTAAAATAAGCAGAGGCATTGTGGAAATAATGAAAATGGAATTGATGATTGGGAAGCTTCCGGTTTCGTATTATTAAATCAGTCGTATCATATGTAAATAATCCATGGAAAGTTAAAACACGGGAGATAATTGGATATTTTTAGTGGTAACGCAAATATGATTTTATATTGCAGGAGAAGCCCGTCTAAATAAACGGAACGTGGAATATTGAAAACCGGACGTGGTTTTCGTACGTTGGAAAATCTATCGCTGTACTTGAACTGTGTGTGTTCTATTTTCTTTCACGAATGCGAATGGAAATGTTTCTCTAACTCCACCAGACTGTGTCTCTTTCATCATATTTTCTTGTCTAACATGTCTGAACGCCGAAATAATAAAATTGACACAGCATACTTTCCATAAAAGTTTGTGCACGACAGTATAATACTCATGATCGCTTTTAATCACATTGTCGTCAGACCCGTACAGATCGCGTTTCTGTCGTGCATACTCCGGTACTAACACAGAGAGGGTAATTTTTACCCCTCGATTAAAACAGCAGAAAAATAAGAAGAAAATCTGTATAGTACACGCTTGAACTTATATAAATTTTCCTAAAATTGTTTCTAAAATTTGAATTAAACGTACAACGTATAACAAAGATTAACAATAGAACTCCGCCAAAGCTCCGGCACTGACCGGTAAATTACGGGAGGCGCTGCTATGCATAAATTAGTTGGCGACGCCACTGGCTATAGTCCGGCGTTAGGGGCGAAAGGGTCTAAAAAGAGTAACGCCAATTCTTTAGACATCCATTTAAGGTTAAAAACATGAAAGTGCAGTTCCGTCCGGCTCTCTCTAGGAAGCCAGTGCGTTCAGTAAATTACAGCATTAAATACGTTAATCAGCGAGCTGTTAATCGCAACCAGAGAGCGAAACGAATGACTCCGGAGTATATAAAGACGGAGGGACCGGATGATTTTTCGCAGGAGTATCCAGGGTGATGTTCATAATTCTTTCGTGCGGTTCTTTCTTTTTTCGGTCGAAGGGAACGAGGAGATCGGCCACGCTCGAAGTATTCAAACGGCAATGAGATCCCGCGGAGCTCGTAATCCGCAATAAATTCCTGGGTAATATCCCCCCGGTCTTTTTCTAATTGAACTTTATCCTCGCCTATCCGTTCCGGTGCCATTCGTTGCCCGTTAAATTGAGCTAAAGATGCGCGGATGTTAGGGCGGCTGCCGTTCTCGCAGGGGCCCCGTGGCTACGGTGGATAACGAAAACGACGAGGGGGCGGGGGGAGAGAGAGACTGGTTTCTCCTTTCCCAACCGGAAGTCTACGGTTAAGTTTCCGGGAAATGAGCGGTTCCATGGATGGGTGGAGCATCCCCGCGAAACGATACGGTAACGACGCTCGTTTCGTCGCGACTACCGCGGGACAATCGCGCGGAATGTCTGCGCGAGACAAATTGTGGGAGTTACGGTGTACCGCTAATTTTTCACCGGCGAAATGGAGCGATTTTTCGTGGCCCCGCCCCTCCAAGCCGGGAAATATCGCCGCGGATTTTAAGCCGCGTTTCGGAAAGCCCTGCGCCCTCCCTCCCCCCAACCCCTTCTCCCACGCCTCCACCAGTCGCCGCATCAGCGAATTAATCGACCGGCGGAACAAAGTTCGCGGATTCGTCATTTTTATTGAACGACTGTGTTTCCCCGCTGTGAACCGTGCCGGAATTTTAGTAGTTCGGACACCGTGTCAACCCATTTGCTGTTTACTAAAAACAGGAAGTATGGAAGATAAAGTATCTGTCTTTCGTTTGATTTATAGATTGCTTCATATTACACCGCTTGTATCAAATTCTTAATAAGAAAAGATTTCCTGTGATTCAGTTTTTATCGATTTAATTGTGAACTCGCTGCTCGGGTTGCGGGGCATGTTTTGAGCTGGTCTGTGTTTAAACAGTTAATGGATCATTTATTGCAAGGTAAATGTCACGATTTAGAAGCCTGGTCTTATTATCAATTTCCTCCGCGCAGGTTATTAAAATCTATAAATGGACGCGCTCATGGTTAAAGTGTTTTATACTTTCGTTCGCTTATTATTATTAGCCAGCTGTTCCTTTTACGTTATTAAAAACCATAAATAGATACGAACGGATAAAGTGTTTTACTTTTTAATTCTATTTTTACGGTGCTCGTATTCCGTAACACGTGCAATGAACACGGAGAAGTTTTAAATTACGCTTCTTGATCTTCACTTGCTTCGCAACAAAAGTTTGGAACCATCGAACGGTACCAGTTTTAGCAAGACAGATTTAATTGACAGTGACATAGGAAACAAAAAAATAGCAAATGAAATCACACGGAGAAGACATTAAGTTCATAGACTTTTAGGATGCTTAGCGGTAAATAATTCTAGACTAAAAACTGACTATCAAAATAAAATGTCTCCCTAGTGTCAGATTCGGAAGAAATTCGATTCGTCGACTTTCAGGCGGCGCGCCGGCAAGTCGAAGGGGTTTGGACGCATTAATAGGATTTAAATCGCGCGGCGGATTCCCGCGGGAGACGAGCATCGGTAGGAATACCTAATTACGCGGCATTTTGATGGACGATTTCGGGCGTGATGGATGCGCGACGTCGCGCATTGATATGCAACCGCGAGCGAGAAGTAAATTGATCGAGACGGGCCCTGGCTGCCTAGCCTGCCCGGCCGAGAGGGTTGAAATTCGACCACGACCGAGCCTCCTGTTCCGGCTTTCTCCATGACATCCACAGTTTCTATTATGCATCCGCGATGCTCTGCATTCGCGACGCGTTCCGCATCAGAGACAGAGAGAGAGAGAGAGAGAGAGAGAGAGAGAGAGAGAGCCCGCCGCCACGCAGCAGCCAAGCGAGTTGCATCGGTGGTGTGGGTTGCATCGCGCCGGTAGTTGCATCCGTGCCGTTACGAGCCGGGGTTCCGCGACGGAACAGAGCAGGGGAGAGAGAGAACCGGCAATTTAGCAAAGCGTGTGCACGCGACGATGAATTTTTATTAGTCCCGTGG
Organism: Seladonia tumulorum; assembly: GCA_913789895.3. Classification (NCBI taxonomy): domain Eukaryota; kingdom Metazoa; phylum Arthropoda; class Insecta; order Hymenoptera; family Halictidae; genus Seladonia; species Seladonia tumulorum. The sequence goes on from OU565275.1 coordinate 5,178,695, forward strand.
TATCGAACATGGGGACCCAGCTAAATGGAATAATTTTTCCCAATTAGACGTACGCGGTCGATTAAACGGCCCCGCGGCAGGGCCGGCGAGAAGGGTTTCGGAATGTGCGTTGTAACTGGGCCGAATTTATTATTCAAAATTCGGAAAGATTGTCGGAGATTTGCAGGGTTTAATAAGCCCCATCATCCCGTAATGCGGATTTTTACAGACGCGCATCGATGCAGCTGCAAAATGCAACTGAAGTGTTCCCCTTTATACTCGCGATGGTAGGGGATGTACATTTATACTGCAGATCCTGGGGGAAAGATAAATATTTTGAAAAGTAACGACTGCTGATTTTTATGCAAAATAAAAACGTTGTTCACTGATTAGACGATATACAGGGTCATCCGTTTTTAAACGGCTAAACGTCAACCAGCTATAGAGGGCCCGAAATGGAACAACTTTCACCCCTAACACTTTTTTTGATTCGGCCTTGATTTCTTGAAAATATTTTAAACAATACGTACCCAAAAGATGTATTTAAAATCATTCTTAAAACTTGAGTCCCGTTACATTCCTTGAATATTTAGGTATTACTGTCAAAATTTTGAATGGGGTTATCTAAAAATCAAGACCGAATCAAAAAAAGTGTTAGGGGTGAAAGTTGTTTCATTTGGGGTCCTCTATAGCTGGTTGACGTTTGGCCGTTTAAAAACGGATGACCCTGTATAGAAAGCAAATAGAAAGTGCTTCCTTTCTTTATCAATTTTAATAGATTCAATCCTTTTCATTTACTCGCTATTGTTATAAATGCATCAAATCTACAATTTAGTAATGAGTTTTTCACGTTGTACCCTAATACAGTGATTTCTCTATATATGTCGAGCACTACCGCGGGGTATTGCACTTTGCAATAGCACCGATACACTTCCTTAAACAGTTGCATTACAGACTATTAAACTATGCAAAACTTTTACATTGTTTTTCTGTCGTCAACAACAATCGAGTCATAATTTGGTACGGTTACTGAATACTCGCCATGTATCAAGAATGTAGAAGAACGTTTCCAGTCTCGGTGATGGGTCAGAGTTTGTTAATGTCTCCCTTTTCAAATGAATATCCTCGTGGAACAGCTAAATTCGCGCAGTATCGCATTAACATCGATTAAGAAGCAAAACTTGCGAACCCCTCGCGAAAAATTCAAAGAGCCCCGGCAGAATTGCATTCCAAACGAAACGTTAGAGAACGCGGCGGAAATTAAATCACGCGAAATGTGTTCCCGTTGTCAGAGAACTTACACATATTTTACCATTTAGTCTCATATTACGCAGCTGCTGGGAGTACATTAAATTCTCCCCTTTATAAAGCACAATTTTTATCGCAGCATTCTTGAGATTCCCGCGAAATTTCGAGATATTAAACTGAATTTACGGTAACTGCTTATTAAAAAATGTTTCCCATATTTTTTTTTTTTTTTTTTTTTTTTTATTTCTATTCTTCTCAAGAAACGCTAACCGTGTCACGTTTGTTGTGAAAAATAGACGTTTTGTCGCGCACGAGGATATTCGATTCTACGCCCGACCTCCTTTTATGTTCGACAGAGATTGGATTCGAAAAAAGGATTTGCAAATTCTTAACGAAGCCTGAGAGCTGATTGAAAAACGAAACCTTACGCGAACCGTTGCAACGGCGTTGGTAAAAAATTGAATTGCGTGAATGGGAACAGAGACAATTATTGTTCGAATCCTAGAGGAATTATTCTATTAATCTAGATTATACTGACCGATTTGAATGACGGTATTTTCTGTGAAATGATTCGATGCTTTTGGGGCTTCCAATTAAATCCTCTTTGCCGATGGGAAGAATCTTTGTAATGAGATTTGATCCACGTGAGTGGAATGGGGAGATTATGGCGCAACGAAACGTTAGAATATTATGCCACGCGTGCACGAAACTATGGAAAAGCTTGGAGGATCTATATTGATCGGCTGTATTATAACAAATTAATTACAAAGCTGTATTAAGCGACACGATCATATCTGCTATGCTTCTTATCTTTTTCATGACACTATATGAACGTTAACAAGTTCTTATTGCATCAAAACTTGTTGCAATAAGATTGTAAAATGCGAGATTGTGAACGTCACGTACCTTTGACGATGGTAACGTGTTAGGATAAAATTATCGCTTCTTTCGCGGCTGAATAAAATTGATACACCAAACCGGAAGCTATGTATGCATCGACCTAACAGTAAAGAAGCGGGCCGAAGGAGGTGAGGCTGTGTAAGCGGGTCGGCACGCGCAAGAAAGAGAAAATAGGACCGGGGATGAAGTGCATTTTAATAATCGCGGCAAAAGCGAGTGGCAGACGTCCGGCGGCGCTCAAAGCCACGCGAATTGCCACTACATCGCTTCTGCTCCGAAAGTGGCGGAGTATTCAAATAAGTGACGCCCAGCTGGCTCTCTTTACGCGTGCCTCCGTGAAGGGACATCCTGGGTCCTTTTTAAAGGGAAGCAATCTGAATTGACAAGGCGCCTGGAACCCGATACCACGGACCCTGTAACCGGGGATGCTTCTTTTCACGTTTCCCTGCAGGTTCCTACGGATTTCTGACATTGTACAGCCCCAGACGAATCATTCCGTGAACGAGGAATAACCATTTTTCATTTTATCGTCAACGTTTCGACGTTTCACTGAAAAAGTATTTATTTAATTTGTAACACGTCGACTGCAGATCGGAGGCTATTAAATCGTAAACGAACACAAAAATTGTATGATGCAGTTCCATTTTTAGTAAAATACTTCAGCGGAACTACTTTAGCTTCTTACGAATATTTCCCAGCAAGATCAATTCATGTTTAAATTGGTTGTTAATGAATACGTGCTTTTCGTCATCAATTAGGCCAACAGTGGAAGACGTGTAGCGCGAAGCAGGGATAAACAACTTCAGATCTAGAATGATCACTTTAGGGGACACATTTAACGAGTGACGCGTGTGTGCAAAATCAACAATCTCGTTTTTTAATTGTTCGAGTACGTTGAATATCAAATACTGTGCTCGTTTCATCGTGAAAAGGAGAGGAACTCCACACGCACGTACGCGCCGTGGAAAAAGGAACGGAACAGCTGCACTTTCTGCGAGCTCCCAGCTTCCCGACCTTTCTCTCTCTCTCTCTCCCTGCTCCTACATTTTAGAGGACACTTTCAATTTAAGTTCGTCTCCGATGCGAACCTTTTCACCGACTCCGTCTGTCCCGGAACGATCAAAGAAAGGCTTTCTACGTATTGATTAACTCGACGGTCTCGCGAGGACCCGAACAGCATTGTCCGATGTGGTTTGACGAGCGAGCTGATGGACCGAGCTTTCTAGATAGTCGATGATAATGTGATTGGACGAATGTACACTTGCCAGGAGTCTTACAGGAACTGGCTGTCAATGTTGATGAAACTTTGCTGGTTTGTGGATAAACGGAGTTCTTTTACTGTGATAATTTGTGTTTGACACATTCGCTGCTAACGTCGTACATATTTGACAGCGATGATTTTATATTTCACATAAAGAATACGTACAGCTGTAGAAGCAATTTTTTACTGGTTTTAGTTTTCATACAAGTTGATTCTCGATTATTTGATTCGTGGCTTTTATCGACGGATGTGCAATTTTAAGTAACATTAAGTCAGCTTCTTGATTTGGTCATTTGAGGAATCATAATAAAATTTAAAGAGGCCATTCGGTCTCAAGTCGAACGTAATCCCATTTCAAACAGTTTTCTTTATAGGCGAACGCATAAGGAATGTATGACTGTGAACTTCGTTCGAGAAAATGGAACGATGAATCTTTTTATTTACGTAATAGAGTGTCCCGAGGCGTGTATAAAAGTTTATTTAAGATTGTTGAGATATGATTCACCGGATCATTTATTTTTAAACGTCTTCACGTTTTCTCAGCTTCCGAAATCTCGAAATTTCAAAATACGATTATACTCACAATTCTTAAGAAATTCAAGATAGAGACAGCGAATGCAGTCTTCTCAAATGATTGAAGTCAATAAAAAATATTCAAAACGTAGAAAAGATACAAAAGAATTGCATTCCGTGTTTAAACTTCCTCGAAACGTTGCATTTCCGAGTATCGCAAATTTGCTGTCCTTACCTTTCGACGATATTTACAAAATAGATTGCGCCGACGAAAAAAACACAAAAATAACAGGAAGAAATAATTCAAACAATTACGTATTTGTTCTGAATGCACCGTGCGCCGAGGAATCGCGATAAAACTGTAATGTGATCGCAATCACGGTATTGGTATATACGCCCCTCTATAAATTCCAGACCGTTGGAAAATATTTGACGTATTAACAGGGAGCACGCAATAAAGTGCGTCGGAAAATGGAAACGCGAAGGTCGTGTATTATTTTTAACAATAAAATATATTTTTTCAATGGTGCGTTACTTTTTGCGTTATCGTCCCTTTGAATAACGGAAACCGTCATGACGCGTGCCCGCTACCTGTTGAAATAAATCTGGCAGAAAAACCCGGAAGCTTCGCCATTAAAACATTAAAAAAAAAAAAAATAGAGAGAAAGAGAGAGAGGGAGTCGAACTTTGTGTGGAAAAATGTGCTGAACTTTCGAAAAACATTTCGCTCGATTTTTGCATCGTTTCTGTGCGAAGAACGATTGCATCGACTCTATGGAAAGTTGCATCTTTTGTTACACGATTAATACACCTGGGATATTCGCAGTGTCCGACTAAAAAAAAAAAAAAAAAAAAATAGTGACAAAAGATATTAAAGATCGTGTCGTGATCGACAGAAAATCGATACTGGCAGCCAGACCCGCGATGAACGTAGCAGTCCGGCTATATTCGTGTACTCTGAAGTATTCGATACCCAATAACTCGTTTCATAATTAAAAATCGATACACCGAAAGCTCTCGATTTGTTCTCAAATACAGTTTCCACGTCACTCTGAACTTCTTTCATTAAGGGACTTCGATCCGGCCAGCTCATTATTCATAACGTGAATAATAGCTCCGCGATGACGAGTATGACAGCATGTGTCATTACTGGGAGACCGTTCTGCGTTTCGACAACGCGCTGTTTAACAATTCGGCCCGCGAGAAGCCCAACAAAATGCAAATTTCATTCTGTTCTTTCCGTACGCTATGCAACATTAAAATTACATTTTAAATGTAATTAAATCCTTAAATTTAAGGGACTCTAAAACCTGCATCATGCGAGAAGGGCTCACCCTTGCGGTTCGAGGGTACCGTAAAGACGTTCGCAGTCTGGGTATTAATAATAGAAAGGCAGAGCGTTGATTTTTCTTCGAAAAATCGCACAACAAACTTGTCCACGCAGGTGTGGGCACGTGTTACGTGTCACGGAGCGAAGGCTCGTACACACATACACGAGGCCATACCAACCGGCGCAGCAACACCTGCGCCTGTGGACGACTCGCTGGATGTCGAGACGGTAAAATCGTATTACTAGTGCATTGTGGGAGCTGAATAGCCCGCATTAGAGCCAACGAGGTTGTACCATCGACCTCTCTCGGTCCCGGTCTCTCGCACTTTCCGCGCTCTCTCCGTATCATTATGTCGACATCACCTCCTACCTCTTCAGCGTTCGCCGACGTTCCTTCCGTTGCCTTGGCCCCGGCATTCCGACAACCAGAACTCCCTTGTCCCCCAACGAGCATTCTACGACGCTGTTTACGGACCAGAAGCGAGATAGCGAGTGCGAGGGTCGGGGAATTCCGGAAGTTTATGGATTACGAGGCGAATTAACGCCGGGGATACCTTCAGAGTCAGCGGCAACAACGGGAAAAAAGAAACAACGAGCTGCTCGCGGTCGGACTGCGAACGATATTCGATCGACTCGTTCGCATCGACGCTGAACGCCTACTATCGCGGAATTTCCCCGTCAAAATCGGTCCTTGGGAACACAGCCGGCAAATTCAGTCGATAAGGTCTCCATAGAAACTGTTCTCGGGTCCCTCCGAAGTCGAGTAACTTTCCCGAAAACGGATCCAACGATTTTTCTCCGAGAAGATGAAAGTGTAGGAAATTTTCGAAAATATTTTCAACTCCGACAGCAAACGAGACAAGCAATTTCGTCAAGTACCACGAATTCACCTTACAAATTCGAGTGTTCCGTCATGCTCCCATATAATCGCGTCGCCGAAATTCTCGTCATCTGGGACTGTGTGATTGTTACAGTAAGATTGTTCCCGGCGCACAGTCTGACGACTGAAAGCTGTCGAAGCCTCTTTTCGTCCTCTGCCAGCTTACACGGGTTCCCGGTTGTTCGCAGCGCAATTATCATGGAGGAGGAGGCGAGCACGAGCGCCGAAACCGAACTCTCCCCCACCCTCCACCACCCCCAAACCGAAACAGTCTCTCCCATTCGTCGCAACAATTTCACTTCGGAGGCCCGAAGCGTCGCGACAGCTGCGTCGACGGCGGGGTAGCTCTCGCTCTTTCGCCCTTTCATTACGTTCGAGCTTTTACGAGCGTTGCGGGCTGAAGCGGGGAGGGGGAGAGGGTGGAGGGGTGGTGGGTTGGCTGAGTGGTAGTTCCAGAGATTGGATAAGGAATCCATAAGTTCCGACGTAATCCCGATGCGTTTGAAAGCGCGGAGTCTCGAAGGACCTGCCGGCAAAGTGATTTCTCTTCGACGTCGGGGGAAAATGCGCGGGGAGAAGAGTGGCCACAAGGAAAAACGAGCGAAAGGGACGCGTCGCGGGAGCCTCGGTGAAAAAGCGGACGGAAAACGCGAGTTTTCCCAACGAGCTGCGAGCTGATTCTCCTTTTTTTTTTTCTCTCCCTCCCTCTCTCTCTCTCACTCTTTCCAGCCGTTTCCTAGCCACCTGAACAGCCGATACCGACAGTCTTGTGCATCGTTTGCCGGCGAAACTTGCCGCCTCCCTAGCCGCTTGCGAATCCTCGATAATGACTCGTTGTAATATTGGGTTCTGCGAGTCCCTTTGCATCAGCCGCGGTTCGCAACTTGAGAACCGTTGCCTCCAGAACCGCGAATTTTTATGCATTTAAAGTGACCTGCCCAGTGAACCACCAGAATTCGCATCGAACGAAAAGATAACATTCTCATGGTGCCCTCTTCGCGTAGAATTTAATTCATTAATTTTTAATACACGACTTTTCATCATTTTCCTGCACTTTACAACGGTAGAGAAATGAAAATGAATTTTCTTATTATTCTCAGCTTGTTAACCCTCTATGGGCCCGCGTAACTTTCAGATCACATGCTAATATATCGACGTTTTGTCAAATAATTTCAGTTTTTTTCACAAGATGACGTCTTAATTATATAATGTCTTTGAGATAACCAATAACAATATTAATGACGGTTAGCAGCACCAGCAACTCGAAATATCAAAGTAAATGCCTTGCAAGTTGTCTGCAAATAGAAACCACCGGGACGAAATTCGGCCCATAGAGGGTTAAAATGATTAAAGTAAGGGGACCAAAATGTCTATCCGACTCCAGTCTCTTGACGCAGACAATTTTTGCGGCTACTTACCATCGATTGAATAATGTTTCTCGTAAGTTGGAAAATCGAAGGAGAAACGAGAGTCGATCCGCAATCGAGAAAACGCTGGCACGTTCGCGCCGAGTTAGGGGTGGTGGGTCGATCAAAAATCTCGGGGTCGCGTGTTTCGCGTTACGCAGCGCGGCACTGACAAATAGTAGCAATCATGGCGTCCCCTCGGCCCCGGTAAAATTGACAGTGGCGTTTGTCGCGCGTCCCGAGGTGTCAATAAACCGCTGTCTTCCGCGGTGCTCGCGTGTTTGTTCCGCGTATCAACGTCAATCCCGGCCGGTGATTAAACTGGAAGCTCATTTCCCCGGAAATTCGCCGGTTCGATGAGAAAAATTTCGACGTGTCGTTTGTGTGCGCGAGCTCGCTACGCGCCGCGTCCGGATCGATGGCAGGATCGCATCGCCGACGAAAAAACACCGGCAACGGAAGCAAAACCACGGGTCAGAGCTGGCAGGAGCAGCTCGATCCTGCATCGGGATCTGTTCCAATCATTTTTCGAGCAATAATAGCGTTACTTCCGCGTAATGTCGGTGACGCGGACGCTGACCCAGATATTCGCATTGCTTGGTTGCATTCAGAGCCGATTCGCCTACGGCTCCATAAATAACGGATGCACGGCAAAAACTCTCTGACGGGAGTTGATATCGGCGGTTCAGGCCCGATACCGAACAGGAAAAATGCGACCGGAAACTCCTCGTCGATTCATTAACACGTTCCCCACTGCACACCTTTCAGCTGTCCGGGGGAACAGTCAAATTTTTGGCTCGCAATTTTTGTCCCATTTTTCCTATTCTTCTTATCATCCTTTCATTACTGGTACGCGGACTTTATGTGTTTTACCATGAAAACAACTAGATCGCAAAAACGTTAGAATAATCCGAGAATATTATTATCTTCCGATTCTTCAAAATTATTGGAAGAAGAAACGCATTTTCGTTCAACTTCTGTCCTTTACAGCAGACGTAGACAATTTTTATTTAGACTATTCGTCGTTATCTTTCGTTATTTTTACTATTGCCTAACTCTTTCCATTGACTAATATGTACGCTTCTATTTATTATACAAAATCATCAGCTTTTCTGTTTCCTTGAATGTGTAAGTATATGTATGTAATGAAATCCAATTTGACTCTTCCGTATGAATTCTTCACTTTATATTATTGGTACGGTTAGACAAGTGGTTTGGTATGTTAGACATAAGAAAACTGGCGATTATTTATTAAAATCAATATTACTCACGAATAAAATGAAGCTTAAAATGAATCTTGAAACTAAAATTGCTTACAGGATTGAATCTTTTTACAAAAGCTTCGATCATCATTCTTCGCGTTACTGTTCTAAAATGATTTTGAGACTTCATAAAATTGCAGAAGAAATGTAGGTTGAATTTTGAAATGATTTCTTTGGCGACACGAAGAAACACTGAAGGATTCTATTTTGTAGAAGCTGATAAAAGGGAATTCGTTCGTTCTACTTTGTCGCGGTGACCGCTTCGTTTTATTGCGGTGTTTGTTGGACGGAATGGATAGAACGTAATAAAACATGTTTCTTATTCAGAAAATTCGGGAGATTGGCCCTGATGTAATGCTCTGGAAGAATATCAGTAGATTTCATTGTCAAGGGAGAGTCGGAAGTCACGTCGTAAAAAGTTGGCACGAGTTCGTCTTCGGCATGGAAAGCCAAGAGGAATCGGGAAAGAGCGAAGATTTTTACGATTCTATTATGGTACCCTACTTTGCCACCAGATACAGTCCTGGGAACGCTGATTAATTAACTTTCCGTCCTGTCAGCGACATTCTTGCTACTATGTGCAAAGATTTTGATAAAAAGTTGCTCCGATGTTCTAGATGAATTTCCATACACCATGCTGTTCAATTGATACAGCGTTCTATTCACTCTCTCAATCTTTACATTACATTTTATCACTTAACTTAACTCAGTTATACACTGTATTGATAGAAATTGGGGGAAAAATGATTCTGGACTTTAAAACATAGTAGGTATAATAAATTGTACACAGTATTTTGTCCAAGTCGTGGAAATCGGAGGATAATATACAAGAAAAAAAAACAAAAGAAAATTTGCATTGCTGATATACTGTTCTAAAATAAAATATAAAATCACTCGAAAACGTCTTCGTCTTTCAAAATGAGTTCGTACGACTTGGGATATTTTTTTTTTAATTCTATTGGTTTGTGCGAATTAATTACAAGATGGTTTTGTCACGTGATTGTCGAGGGACAAAAATAGACCGAGGTTCTCGTTACCGTTTGACTGTAATGCAAGAATTTATCGAACACTCGGCACGAATTACGGGAACAGCACACGCTAGCGCACGCTAGCAACACACGCTAGCACAGGCAGGGTCAATCATATCCGGCAATAAAGCGACGGCCGAAATGATCGCGCAGCGCGACCGTAAAGCAGCAGCTCGCTACATGCGTTCGCGATTGGGTTACGCGGAATGTTTACGGCTTCCCGTAATTGATCCTCCAGCCATCGTCTCGAAAATCAACTTGGGGCTGCCCTATAACAGACCGAACAGCTTCCGCGCACAGATCTCTCGAAATAAACGCGCGGCAATTGAGCGGTTCCGCTGTTACTACCATTTTATTATTTTCTCGAGAAATTCTCATTTCAACGTTCCGTCTGCTAACACAAATAAATAACTAGTTTCCACAAAACACCTAAAAACACTGGAATTTCAACATGGATAGCTTACATGCTAGTTTGCCTGTAGACTGTGACCAATTGGGTCAAATTAAAAATCCTTGTCCATAGTTTTTCTAATCATAATTCGGGGAGAATAGAATATTTCTTCGATTTTGAGATAAAAGGATTTTTAAGTCATTCCTCATTTTTCGTTGTCGAAGTTCTAGTCACATGTGTGCCAATTATATTAAAAAATCAGCTTTCTAAATTTCGACTAGTATTTCTTCGCTATTAGATACAAAATTATTTGGTATACCTCTGTCTAAATTTTTTGTGACAGAAAAACGTTTCGTGACTAGGCTGAGCATTTTTATGCATCTACAGTTCACTGAACTCTCTTAAAAGATGTAGCTCCGATGTCTGTCAATTGATACAAATACTTTTTATTTTGCGTAAAAATAATAATAAACGAAAATTAGCGTTCGTGTAAAGATTTTCTAATAGTCGCTACAAGCAGCAATAAATCCGGACTTTTGAAGTATTGCCAAAATTGCTCAGGTTTTACGGAATTCTCGCGACATTTGTTCAGCAGTGGATGCATTAATCGATAGCGGCGATCGATCCCAGACCCCGTAGTCCTCGAAGAACATTGAAGGAGCAGCCCCGGCAATATATAACTTCTCCCCGGCAGGTGGACGCTCGAAAATAATAGAGTCTAGGGGCCAGCGAGAAGCCCGCGAACTTAATATCGGGGCTGGAAGGGTGGACAAAAGAAAAATCAATCAGCTGCGAGGAGATATCGAGACGCGTCTCGCTGGGAAAGTTCCATTAAAACCGCCGTTCCACGCTCTCTGTGGCCCTGAAACTGACACCTTGAAGAGTGGGAGAAAGAGAGAAAGAAGGAGCGTCGTTGCAGTTGCGAACACCGCGCCAGGAAAAACAACGAAACCAGTCGGGGGGCTGAATCTTGGCCCACTTGACGGGAATCCGAGGAAGAAACTCATCTTCCGGTGGAACAATGCGCGAAAAAACCGGAGAAATTCGTTCGTGAACACAATCGTTTCGAATCTGCGAAGTTTTATGTACTTTCAGTTATTTTCTGGGAACAAATTCGCGAGAAGCTGAGGGGCTGATATCGAAGGGCGAGAAATTCGCGTATATTTTCAAGATCATAATCTTGTAAAAGATTTTAACTGAAAGATTTTATACAGTAATTCAGTAAAATATTGTACACCGAGAAATTGTATACAGTACTGGACTAAAAGACTGTGTACGTTATCAAATAATTTTATATGGTATTTTATTAAAAGATACCGAGTGTAACAACGGCATTAATGGACGCATACAATTAATATAGCGCATTAAAAACATCGCGGCTGATCCAACGAAGAATCATTTCCAATGGCGCTGGACATCCGCGTAGAATGTAAAATGCTCAGCTCATTTTTTCGAAGGGATAAGGTATCGATTACCAATGGAATGGTAATGGCGGAAGGAGTGGATCCGATCGGGAACGGTTCTTCGCGGGGAATTTGAAAATAATTTAGTAAACGATTCCGGGAGAATGTCCCGTGGAAACCGGGAAGACGGCAAAAGTTATTCATCGCATCCGTATTAAATTCCGCGAACCGCCAGGCAACTCGTAATAAGACATCAGACTGGCATGCGGACGTCAGTGGAGGGATGAACCTCGCTGGAAAAAATACGGGAATCGTTGTAGACAGAGGAATATTGCATTCTTGTGTCGAAGCAATTACTCGCGCCGAGGTATTGTTCTTCTGTCGCCTTTACAGTAGAAACCTTCCACCAGGAAAAAACTTGAGAGAGAAAGAGAGAGAGAGAAAGAGGAAACGGATAGGGTGGAAAGAGGGGATGGAGAAAAAGAAGGACCACTTTTCCACCACCACGGAATACTCGAAGCAAAAGGATCGTATCTAGGACTCTTCGTTTACCTTTTCCTTGTTCCTCTCCTTTCTCTCCGCGAGCCTCTCTGTCTTCAGCCCCGCGTCGTTTGTTCTCCGAGGAACTTCATTTTCGGCTTTGAGTCGTAATAATTCGCCTACCTTATTTCGCCGAAATGTTTCAAAAGCTCTGTTATGTAATATTCTGCTCCCCTCGATTGACAGCAGCCTCTGATTTACCCTCCCAACGCTCTTCACGGCGAAAACGCGTTTCGCACAACGTTTCTCCGTCGAAAGCTTGGCGATAAGCTATTATATAACTGCGGATTCTCTATGTACTTAAAAAGATTAAGAGAATTCAAGAGTGTCGACACATTTCTGACAACAATCGGTGAAACTATTAAAGAGAAAAATAAATTCCAATTTGGTTCCTATGTCCTGCAAATTAACGCATACGATTTTTATTTCACGTAAAGTCCGCAGCCCGGTAACGATAAAGATTTATTACAGGACCGCAAAGGCAGGTTGAAAATCATTTGGAACGGCGTGTGCCAGAGATCGATAAGGCCCACAGAGGAACAGCAAAGACACCGCTACCGTCCATATAATTTTCATCGAGCGAAACGTTCCGACCGAACTCAGGCTGACGCGAGGCTCAACCCGACGAAGGTTCGGCCGTCACGTAGCAGGTAATATGCAAATGACATATCGTCACGGTGAAATTTATTCATAGACGCGCAATGCGCGACCGCCCGCAGCTGCGGCTTCGAAGTTCCCTTCGCCATTGCGAGTCCCCCCAAAACTGTTGTAATGAACTTACCGGCCGCGCGCAAAAGTTATACCTTACCGCGATCGCGGTGTTTGAATTTTATCGCCCATCCCACCCAGACCGACCCAGCTCGCGGATCAAAGGCCGTAAAGCCGGTTCCGTTGACTGGAAATCATCGTTGATGGATATTCCGCTCCGTATTCGACCGTACAAACTAAATCGGCCGCTTTGACCCGAGGAATTTTCGACTGCGAATCAATATTTGTTCGGAACAGTCCACCGCCTAGCTGTTTCGTAATGCGTCGACGTAACTTCCAGGATGCAGTTACAACGAAATAGTCGAAACCGTTTTTAAGTGTTTGACAACGCGGCAGAGTTGAACATCCACAGCGGTGAGTTCGATAATCGTTTCATTTAACGGAGACTCGGAAACTTAACGATTAAAATGTTACAGCTATAGTGAAATGGCAAATTTTTCAGATCTTTCTTTATTAATACTAGAGAAAGTTCATTCATACTGTTACACAAATTTTGAGAACATAAATTCACTTTTAGTATTCATGTACAAATGTACAAATTGTCAAATCATGTGCAAATGTACAGGAAAGAAAATTTTTGGGTACTTCTATTTTATTCTCAAGTAAAAAATCCTCACATTTTAAAAAAATATAAAAATGTACATTGTTATACAATACATACCCTAAACAACTAAATCGTGTCAACTGACAACATACGAATTATTGTCACTATGAAGTCAGTACTAATATCTTGCATTATCTAGAAGATAATAATTCCCTTTCCAAGAAGAAAGAGTTTAAAATTTAGCAGGATAATTAAAACTATCCTAACAGCAAGGACTTCAAGGTAAAATAATAAATAATTAGCCGAAATAGTGAACACTAAACAAAGAGTAAAAGAAAATGATCGCAAAGGTCGTCGTCGTCGCCTACTAGTACAAACGATTATTATATACACTCGGAAACGATTTTCTGGTAATTAGCCTCGGCCACCGATTCAATCATGCCATTAGTAGATCATTAGCCCAATTTTCTCGCGTGTTTTTCTTCCCTACAGGCCACGGTTCCCGGTTAGGGGAAAGCAACCTGGGAGACACGCGACGGCAATTAGGATTGTACGTGTGTGTCGAGAGAAAAAAGCATATGTCGAATACAAGGCTCGACATCGTCTAAGCGGGCAACAGAATTTTGGCAGCGGTCATGGCACGCGGCTGTTGGCTCGCCTCTCTTGAAATCCGATATTTTTTTGACCAAGCCACTCGTGTGTTTACGGCTACCATGAATCACGAGGCATGAGAACTTGCCCTGATGTTCGCAAATAGATCACGGGATTGCGGGTCCGGGCTTTACGTAATTATTTTATTTATTTATTTTTGCTTGTATTAAATTCTTGAAGCTTCATGCTTTCCTCCCATATTGTCAATTGTTAGAAACAGAAGGCTAACGAAGATATATACAGCATAATATATATATACAACCCCCGATACACACTTAACCCTTTACCTAAGCTTATTAATAAGATTTTCAATAATTGTGACGTACCAAAAGGAAGCTTGAAAATCTTGTTTTACATTTTGATCCGAAACGCAATTATTAGATGACGTTACTGGGGGTGACTTGTTGATTTATAATCGAAATGGTTGCCGCTATTAAAGGATCCATTAAAATGTCTTTAGCCTGCGAGTAATGTGTTACGAACGAAACTAATTAAAACTATTTTAAAACGTTCTTTCCTTAAATTTTGCTCACGTCTACGTGCAGTTTGGCAGCATTAGTGACAAAGGAAGTGGATTCGAAGACAAGGGTTGCGACACAGGCGAGTCCGACAAACGTGCAAGAGTCAAGATGTTCGAATTCCGATTGAAGCATCAAGTTGCAGGACTCTATTCCGGAGGAAGGCGACTTGATTACCGTACAAACGGGTCCCCAGGAAACAATACGTACATTTTATAGCCGGTGTACAAGCGGCACGGTCCCCTTATACTTGTTGGGGAACAATGGGTATTATATACCGAGGCGCACGTACGGAAATGGCTTCCGCCAACATGTTCGAACTAGTTGTAACTCAGTGTTCAACTGCGCCTGTTGACGAGCTGCGCAACAATTACGTTAATGCATTGTCCCCGGTTCCTTTGCGTAACGACTCTAAACGATCGACGCTCCTCCGACTCCTCGCGCTCAATTAAATTAAAATCGGGTTAGGAGTTGATTAAAACGCCGCGAGTCCCAGCCCGACGAAGGGACTCGCGAAAGGATATCTGATTTGCTGCGGAGCCGATTTACAAACCGATTTCAAAGGGTGGATCGACGGGAATCAACGGTCCCTTTGCCCGACTGATCAACCCGATTGTGTCTGCTTGTATATTAGACTAATAGAAACGCTCGCTCGTTATACCGGCAGAGACGACGCGACGTTCCCGTCGGGGAACGCATTAGAACGACGATTTTAATGGCCGTTACTGCGAAAAACTTTTCAATTTGTAAATGCATCGTTGGGTTAATATTTTATCTATTTTTACGTTTATTTATGTAGTTTTATAAAAATATAGAATGGTCCCTCTGACTTCATACCAAACGAATTTTAAAGTGTAGAGCCAGTACCGGCAGTGTCTGACTCGCATGGACATATTCCACTTAAAATTCGATTCTTCAGATTCATGCTCATTCATTATCGACAATATGGCCACTTCCACTTTATTTATTAATAGAAGATTATTATTTCATATTTCTACTTTCAAAGGAAGAAATATTTCAGACTTATCCGAGCTTCGATTTTTCAAGATTTCATATTATCCTACTACCAGTTACTGCGTGGCACAATATCTCAGATCTTTTCGACACGATACTGTAGCGTACCAGAGGGATTTTGAATTTCTAAAGCAGTATTGTGTGCATTAAAGTAACAAATTCTACTCATCGTATTGAATATTATAATTTCAAAAATTATTAGTATATAAAAATCCGTGTGGAGCGGTCCTCAAGTAATTAATGTCCCAGGATGGTTCACCCGTTTCCGATTTACATTTCAAATCAATAAATCGTGTTTCATTTATAAAGCAAATTAAATGTTTTGTGGCATCCGAAAATAGAAAATTAATACATCTTTAGCTCGAGGAACGTACGAGAATCGTAGCTATAATTGAAACTAGCACTCACCCGTATCGTTGTCTCCTGGAACACCAAGACTATCACTATTGTCATTGATGAAGGCCTCTGCCGTCGACGTAAAGGTCTGAGGTGATAGTGTGAGGTCCGGCCCGCTCTCACTATCGAACAACTCCAAGTTCCCATTGCCTGAAAAATACATAAAATGAAACAGTTAAATTACCGTAATAAAGTACATTCGATCAACAATTTGATCAGCCTCTGCATAACATTTTAATGTAAAATAAATAAAATTCGTAGAAGAGGAAATATTTTCCACGTGGTTCCAAAAAGTCTAATTATCAAGGAAATATGAAAGCAAAATGTTTCGTAAAAGTATTGGCGTCGTTCAGAATGAAATTCTGAATGTTTTATGATAAAATCAACATGATATTCTCACGCTGTGGCCACTTTGTGATCGAAATACTTCGAAGCGGTGTAAATTAGCGAGATATAACGTTCCCTGCATTTCCTGGGAATTCGAGGGAGAATCAATGCCAAGAAACGCGCCTCTAATGAATCAACGTGAAAAATCGCTTCGAGCATGTCTGCGCAAACGATCGTTCTTATTCCCTGAATAAGCATCCCACCGCCTTCGTTTTTATGAGCAAGTTACACGCTGCAGGGAAATCTTGTCCGTCTCGTTCCACTCAATGCCAGACGACATCGCGGTTGGCAAACGGTGCTAACAGATGGGCAAGATTCTTCGGGCGTTACGACGCTACGACCCGCTGCTGTCGAACAAATAATTGGCGGCGCGCACTGGCTAAACGAGCTTATTATCTGGACAAAACTATTCTCGATTCATCTGTCAAAATAAACACGGCGCTTCGAGTGATCATACATCTCCAGACGTTATTACGGTCATCTATCTTGTTAGAAAAACTGATTTCATTACAAGCTCTTTTCGCAATTCCTCACTGCTCCTTCAGGAAAATTTCAATTTGCGAACTGCTCCAATATTGCGTACGAGGTAGCTGAAAAGTCACTGGATAATTTAAAATTTAAATTTGTTCATCAAAGAATAAATATAAATAAAAAGAAAATAAGAAGGCTGTACCATTTCAAAATGACTAGTGGTTTTTGGCTCATTCCGCATAATATATTATTGACCTAGCGTACTTGTACTCGAAGTCAGACAATACCTGGGTCACTTCAGATCCAAGGCTCTGATTAGAAAAGTCACAAAAGTTTTGAAATTTTCCTGCAACTGTTCTGTTAGATTTTTTACACTTTTGTGGTATTCCCTTATTGCTTAGTCATCGAATAAATCGAGAGTAACTTAATTCCATAAATACAATGTGTAGATGGTTATTGTATCATGATTCGAAAGCAAGAAAGTTTCCTTCTATTTTGAGGACATTTTTGTTAACTTCTGGAAGCAGTGGAGCTGAAAATCAAGTTTGACCCCATAAATATGATGCGTACACGGTTATCGTACCATGGTTTCAAAGAAATTCAGTTTCCTTCTATTTTTGGGAAATTTCTTGTTCCACGTAACACGTGAAATAAATAAAGAAGAGAAGTTGGTCTCATAAATACAATGTGTACATGGACACTGGACTGTGATTTGAAGAACAGTTCAGTATTCTTCTGTGTTTCGAGGAATCTGACACGAAGAGGGGAAGTTGCTGCACGCTGCTAAATTTTCAAGGACCAAGAGATCGTGCACACGTGCACATGGACACGAAACTGCGATTCAAAAGTAGGGGAGTGTTCTGTTACATTTTTAAAATCCTTCTACATCTGCGAACAGTAGCGGTTTTGGAAAAATCCAGCTCGATAAACACAACGCGTGGCTGGTTAACGTGCCACGACGAGAAAGCAGGTCAGCCCTCCTCTATTTCCGCGCGAAGTTTCTTATTCTAAATAAAATCTGAAATAAATAGAGAAGCGAAGTTTCTACAGGCTGCGAACTTGCGGAAGTAGCGGGGGCTGCGAAAATCCAGCTTGACCCCATAAATACAGGGTGCAGACGGTCGTTCGACCATGACTCGAAAGTAGTTCAGGAAGTCCATCGATCACTTCCATCAGCAACAGCCTGAACCTCGGCGTATAGTTCGGCTAGAAGAGCCGGGGGTGGGGGTGGGATGTGATGGGAGGGGAGGGGTAAAGAGTTGGACGAGAGAAACGCGCGACAGGCACGAGAGGAGTGTCGCTTTCGCATATTCCACGGCGCAGTGACAACAACACTGAAGCACTCTTAGAAGAACTAGCAGCCGGTGGAGGATCTCTCGAGACCTTAGGTGGCCTTCGCGATCCGGGGACAACTGCTGCCAAGTGGCACCAAACTTTGCCTGCGGATTTTAGGTTACAAAGACCCTACTCGCGTTAAGCGACCTTAATTCCGTTTCCGCTCGACAGACCCTCGTTACGAGCGTTCCGGTTCACTCGATTATGCCGCGCTGTTGACAAACCATCCTCGGCCACCGTTCCCACAATAAAATCGCTGCCGACTGGTTCCGCCATCAACACTGACCTCCGTAAACATTGCAGACACTCTGTCTTCCGTTAAACAAAATTGCAGTTCTTAACGCTTTGCTTGCCGGCAGCCTGTCGATGGATTTTTCAGTAATTCTACTGTACCAAAAGGAAGCTTAACGCTGGGTTCACGGAGTCCCAACAGTGAATATTTTACATTACTTTATAAAAAATCACGAAAATATGTCCGTTGAAATGGATGTACCGAATAATTCCTCATGGATGCATCTTTGTAATCTCGATAAAGAAAATGTTCTTTTACATTATAATCCCATATGAAATCGTTAGATGATGTTACTGGGGTGAGACTTGTTAGTTCTCTATTGAAATTGTTACTGTTGAACGATCCATTAAAAAGTGTTTAGCTATAGACCATAGACTTTTCAAAATTATTAAATATGGAATTCGTTCGATCACTGGTGCTTGCACATTCTTCGACACTTTGATTTCCAGCACAGTAAAAAGTTAAAATGTGTGAAACTGAAAGTAAATTTTCAATCCTCGTGTATTTTGCAGATTTTAAATTCGCTGCTAAAATATGATGAAAAATATTATTTGCAACGTAGTCTATCGATGCGAATCGTACAGCACGCAAGGCAGTTTTAATATGATCGCAGCAGAAGGAAACGTTTCGGCGCCTCAGGCTTTCGGCGAGCCACCCGGTGTATATAGCCAGTGAAAAAGATAAATCTTACTATGACTGCGAACATGGCGGCAGAATGGATCGTCCGGAAGTGTCTGCGTTAATTCAAAGCGACGGTATGCGTTTCGTCCGGGATTAACGTATGCCAGATTATTCGTACCGCGTTCGCGTTAATGCTTGCGCCGTTGGGTTAGTTAAATATGTAAATATAAGCGGTCCAGGTACGCGGGACATTCTCCCGGTTTCAGGATCGATGAATCGCGCACAGGACAGACACACATGCAGAGAGAGAGAGAGAGAGAGAGAGAGAGAGAGAGAGAGAAAGAGGAAGAGGGAGAGAGAGTATACGCACACTCGAGCGACGCTTAAGCCGAACCGCTTCCATTCAACTCTTTTCAAACAGCTAAAGCTCGCCGCGGGGGAGAGAGCCGAACAGTTTTTGCGCTTGATTTAACAGTCCCGGGTAAACGCGTCCGATGTCAACTGCTGTACAAACACGAATTTTCGAGGAGGCCGCCTCTGCGGAATTACTTTTGCCGTCGGCCTGTGTACGCTGCTGATGGCGGCACCGGCGATACTGTTCGATATATATCTATCCGTCAAGTTGAACCAAATTGTTCACATGTTCAACGAGGAGATCGTTCTCTCGTTTTTGACGCGTCAACTTTTTCGAAGGTCGGATACTATCACTGCGTCGCGGAAGGTCAATGCTGAGGGTGGTGGGTCTATGGTTGTTGCGTGTATAGCACTGGTTTTGATGGTTGTGGTTTGATGGTTTTTAGTATGTTAATAGTAGCACTGCTACTATTAATTAATCGGTTTCTGAGTTCTAATTAAATTGTAGGATTTTTGTAAATCGTATTTCCGTAAATTCTGACTCAGCTCACGATACATGCAACGCGGCGCGAGTGGTCTTGTTTGGTATAATGAGACTGCTCATTTTATTCACAACTGTGGAGAAAAAGCTTTGTACAAGCCACAGGAATGCAACAAAGTATATTTGTAAAATCGTTACTATTATTAGGAGCAATAAATTGTATCCCAAACACGTTTTCAGTAAACTAAATTGATCAGTCTCGAAAATAATCTTTCTTTACCCCTGGAACTTGTCCAAACGATTTCGCGGGCCATCTGTATTTATAAAACATGCAAATGACGACCGCACAGGAAACGCTAAGTATGAAAAGTAAGTTAGTTATCATGTAATCCAGTTCTTTGAACATAGTTCACAAATAGGAGAAGTTGCAACAAACCGAAAATGCTTCAAACGGTAGAATTTATTCAATCAGACACGGCAATATTCGTCCGGTAACGTACCGTAAGTGATAATTCTCTTTAAACTGAAACAAAAGGAAGTACTATAATGTTAGGTGGAGAAATTAATTCGTGAGCTTGTCTTCACGCATTTGCTGTTCAATCACAAAGAACCTAAACATATTCCAGTATTTAAATCATAATCACCATCGTTTTTATACATTCATACCATCCTGTAGCCAACTGATAAACCCACAGTTTCCACTATTTTCATCCATAACTGAACTATTACGATTTCATTGGGAAAAATAATAATATGATACAGGTCATTAGTATCACTTTGAGCTTAGCAATCACATTATGATAAGAAAAGAATTTCTGAAAAGAAATGACCTTTCAGAAATTTTTCCAGCTTATTCATGAGACGTACCCTCTTGAACTAAATATTTTCAATGTCATACATTTTTCCTATCAGAAGGAATAAGCTATGTAGCCCCATTAGAAAAATGCGGTGACCTTGAAATTTCGAAGATTTCAGTAACTTGGATCAAATATTGTCAGCATCAGAATTTTTCTATCCCCCCAAAAAAAAATAAGTGAGATATTTACATGGTAAAGGATATCCCGTACGGTTCGTGAAGTTTGCACAAAGTGAAAATTCAGTGTCAAGTGCACCTAGACAACGTCCGTTAGGGGATGAAAACGAGATCAGCGTGGCCATTAAAACTCGCCGAGGAGGAACAAAGTCGTGCACACATCGAGGAGGACGCGCGGAGATCGCGTAATGCATCGATGCCGGTGCGCCGAGAGCGTGGATAGGATTTTAGAAGGGTTGCATGGCTAAGGTAAACGATATTTGCGAAGCTCGGGGGATCGATAGCAATTTAACCACCCTTCGCCATTCTCTACGAGCACCTCCCCGACCGGTACATCTATGTATGTACTTTCCTCCAACCTGGGTCCACTACCACCACGACTGGCAACATCACCACCACCACCACCATCACCACCACCACCACGGCCAGCAGCAAGAGTAGGAGAGCACCACCACCATCATCGTGGCTACCGACGTTTCCACCCAACCCCCGCCTCTCACGCTGTTCGTGTCTGTTTCTCTCTCCCATGGCCGCCGCAACGTGGCCCAGTCGGAACTCATCCATATACATCGAGAAAATTAATATCTGGGCTTCATTCGCGCGCTGAATAAACTCGGTTGCGCGCTCACTTCCTTCCACCCCCAACCCTTCTTCCTCCTCGTTCTTTCCTTCTCCTCCAACCCCTGCTCAAACCCACCCTGATCGGCCCCTTGTCTTCGCTGCCTCTTGCTCTCGATCTTTTTCCACCCTCGGGCGACAAACCACTCGGCTAGGGTTTCCGCAAACCCATTTTTGGATTCAGAGTTTCCGAAAAATTTGTTAAACCAACAGGGTTTGTACACGTTCGCAAGAAAATCGGGGTGAAATTTAATTAAAACCGAAACCACATATTTATCCTTTATTTTTCTTTGCGTTTTTATCGGTATCATTATCATTATTTTATCAGTATCAATTAAATCAATTTATAAAATTTACTTACATCTCTTTTATCCTGGTACTGTTTATGCAATATGCTTGCAGGCGAAGCTATTTCAAGTGAAAAACGCTAACCTTGTCAATTCAATTAATTTGAATTTTTGTAAAAAGTGAAGGATTCAAACTCCAAATGAATTGAGTTCATAGCATAATTTTATATACGCGGATGGATCTCTAACGGATCATCGGACCATTGATTGTTACACGTGCAGATATTCGTATTTTAATCACAATTATCGGCAAACTCACGGTACGCCGCAAAACGATTAAAAATGCTCGCTTATTAAACCGTGGAGGCAAATTTTTTCCGAGCTTCGAGGAAGACGCGAGCCGAAAATTCGAAGGAGCGTGCAAACAAAAATTCCAATCAAATTGAAATTAATGACGGTGAACGTGTCGAAACTGTTACGGTCCGGAAACGTTTTTTGAAACCGCTCTCGAACGCCGACGATCGATCGTTTCCAATATTCGAGTCTCGCAAATTTTGTTTACCTTTCAGCAGCTACGCTGTCAGGATTCGATCCTGTCAAATATGTGTTATCAGTCGGATAAAGGTTCGAACTTCGTGTTCTGACAATTACGAGCGACGCTGCACGGTATATATCGCCCGATGATTCTTTTTCTGTTTTGTGTGTGTGTGTGTGTGTGTTTTTTTTTGTTTTTTGGTCGGTCCGATAGTTTGACAGAGTAAACTGTTTTCGATTCTGTCGTGCGCGTTAAATTTATCTTCACCGGCGCGGCGTCGAGGCTGCACTAACAGTCAATTGTAGCTTTGTTAATATTGACGATCGCGCTGTCACAAAGAATTATATGTAGAACAGTTTATCCGATCGCGCGTCAGGGCGTCCTGATCGTTGATTGATGCGATTCTTTATTACACTTTATTTATTTATTATTCCGTCGGTGTTGCCTCTTTGTTCGCGAAGTAATCCTGCAGTCGTGAGCAACGCGTAGTAAAATGATTTATGTCTTCGCGGGTTTATTTATGGAGAACGCGTTGCTACGAGAATGATACTGTAAATGATGTGGACACTGCGAAGCTCGGCCGAGCCGGGGAAAATAGGATATGTACAGAATGTTAAACAAAAATAAATGCTTCGAAATATCTAGCATTTTATTTTATAAGGCTGAACACGTTGTTTCGCAATGCTTCACAAAACTTCAAAAACAAATCGCAAATGATCGAATGTATCCCGCTTTGTACATTATACAATGAAGTCTGCCAACACTACTTCGAAATTCATTTGCACACTTAGAAAAATATTTAAGTGTGGCATGTACAGAGTGTTTCACGAAGAGTATGACAAAAGAAAACTGCTTATAGCATAATTTAACCGAGTGATCGTGCCAATTTTTACTATTTAAAAATATAATCGAATTGATCTAAAATATTCCATGGGACTATTGAAAACTTGAGGGCTAAAAAAAAATGATTTTTCATTTTTTACTTAGTTTTACGTGAATTAAAATAGTTCTACAGAAGTCAATTTTCTGAAGGCGTTACTTCCTTCATAAAGTTATAAACTTCACTGCGCACGTTTACAGATCTAACACTACAATGTAACAAGAAAATACCATTTAAGAATTAAAAATGTCTAAACGCACCCACGTTTCGCCACGATCGTTGGATAACAATTCCGGTCGATGGGATCCGCAAGTTCGCCAAAAACAGAGCGGAGATATTTTTTTTTTGCAAAACCATGAACCGACCACACGATTCTGAATATCTTTTTGCCGGGGATAAAGTGTTCCGTGCTCCGTAAAACGGCCAAACGGAACAGCAATGTAAATCGCGTGCCCTCGCTCGCATATTTTGTTAGCTTCAGTAGCACCGTAGGTTGTTGCACGCTTGCGCATTTATTATTGCAGCTTTATAGACGCCGGGGATCGGCAACGCGGAGGCGAAACAGAGGATTTTAAATTCGAACCGGACCAAGTTGCACTCTGCTCCCCTCTCGAATATTGATCGCTCGTGTTTAACGAGCATCGCCATATCCACCCCCCCCACCCCTTTACCCCCGGCCCGACGCCGCCGCGGCCCGCTTTTACAATTTCAAATTTGTTAATCGAACGACGAGCGTTAATATAATTCCGCGCGCGAATTCACTCGCGATTAAGTTGGAATTATTCGTAATCGCGTCCATGCGGAATCCGCGAGTCGTTTTTAGAATATCGATGGGAATCGGTTGGGTACCGGCACCGCTTAACGGTGAACACCGATAATGATGATGGCACGACTGACATTTATTTTCACAGAGCGCGCGCTCGCTTTACTGCAAGATAGAAATTTGAGTTGTGCGAATAATGGCCGCGTTGTCCTCGCCCCGAAATCACCTCGTAATCGATTAATTTATTGCCCAGGAAGATCCGAGTGCCTCGTTGTTTTAGAATCGATAACTTTCTCATAATAAAATAATAATTAATTGTGCTGTATACGAATTACTAGAATCGAAGCTTCGAGGTTCAAGGTGTACAAATGCGAAGCAGCATTCACTCCAAATTAATATTATAAGGAATACACTGGCGTGCAAAATTCAAGTGCATCTTCAAGCTGTTATAACTTTCTAATGAAAAATCGTAGAGCGATGATAGGCTTCTTTTAAAGCTCGAAACTTCTACTTTCAGATTACTACAATTCTTGCCAAGACATTTGCCCTCATCAGAGGTCGAGACATTTACCCGCAAGCACGTGGGAGGACAAAAAATCGACCTTTACAGGCGTTAAATATTTTTCAACGAATTAAAACCATCATGGATTAAGGGATTGAATAAGTCTCCCCTTTACGAGAACGTCTTAAAACTTGTACGATGTTTCTTCCCCATTTTATCAAGCGTTGAACGACTATGTACGTATCTGTAACGCGATGCAAATTCTAATTGAAATTTAAAAACTGGATGTAGCCAGATAATATGTCGTCTTCGCGATTATTTTTCGAATAATTCAGTTCGATGAGGTCCAAGCCTGCTACAGAAGAGCTAAGAATTTGCACACGTTTTTTTAAGGCGATGAGAACAAAATGCAAGCTGACGAAGTATAGAGAGAAAGGGAGAGAGAGAGAGAGAGTGCTCCATTCGATGGTCGATTTCTTGAAGGTACCGTCGGTATGCAAATTGTATTAACTGTCCGCCCACGTTCGCGACGCGTACACTGTATCACGGCCGCTCGAGTGGTATTACGAAACTTAAGCCGTAGCGTGCAAATGTCTCAAATGTCGCAAATGTCGCAAGCTGCGGCTGGCATCCTCCCTTTGTGCGTGGTAAGCCCCCGGCCCATTATCTCGGCCCTGCCTGGAACTTAAACGGAGGGGCCCACCTTGGCCACCGTACCCTCCGCCACCTTTCCTTGCGTCGTCCTTGCGAATCCTCCGAGGAATCCTTCTCCACTATTTCCCTGATCCTCCGGCCGGCCTTTGTTCGCAGACGTTTCCTCGGGAAATATTTCTCCGCGGCTTGCCCACGAATAATTAAATCACTCTGAAGGGAAGAACACCGGAGATTGAACTCGCCGGACAATTCGGGACGAATTATGGCCCTGGCTGTTCCGGCTAATCGAATATGGAATTTGGTTGATACACAAATACAGAGAAATCAAACATTTAGTAGCGTCCACAACAAGAAAATAGGTGAATTTACAATTTATTCGATAAAATTCTGTACTTTTCAATTTATTCGATAAATCTGATTTGTAAAGAAGCATTATGCTCATTTGTAGCCTGTGTTAAGATCCGAGAATTCTCTAAACGGTAATAACAATTGCGATAAAATACGAAACGGATCACAAGCAGATTGGTAATAATTGTTCTGTGAGAGTATAAGAAAGAATAGACGGATTGCGATGTACTATGGCATGATCGCACTTTCCTGTTATGAAACAGGATTGACAGGTGATCGAATGGCGGTACCCTGACTGTGCCGACATTAGTTACCGGGTCGATCCCAACCTGCACAAAGACGGCCTAATCGGTGCAGATGAGACGGGCTGGGGTAATCACGCTCACG
The DNA here is from genome assembly GCA_913789895.3 of Seladonia tumulorum. NCBI lineage: Eukaryota > Metazoa > Arthropoda > Insecta > Hymenoptera > Halictidae > Seladonia > Seladonia tumulorum. Next base: position 5,204,675 of record OU565275.1, read on the forward strand.
GCCCAATAATCATACTATTATAATTAATGTGCCGCAATTAAGGCGGTAATATAGGACGGCCGACAATCGAGCCGTGATTGTCGATTAAACGTTTTCGCAGCGAGGCGTCGCGTTTATCGGCGCGATGCCATGTCGCTCGTTTCACAGGCATGGCTGCTCGTTACACGGCTGTTGCAGCGTGATAACACACTTTTTCCTCGAAACTCTCAAGCAAATTCCAAAATAAAATCACCAAAGTAAATAATTTATTTCGCGCACCTTTTTACGGAACGCTTCGTCTGCAAAGTCTCTGTGTAACGTCACTTGTACGTGGCAAACGTTCTGCAAATTTTTTGCAATTTTTACACTCGTCAACAAATATATGAAATATGATTAACACTTTGACTGTCAAACTAGAAACCTCAAAAATTCCATAAAATAAAAGTAAGTTATTTAACGAAATAAAAATTGAAAAAAATTATATATATATATATATATGATAAAGAGTAGTCCTCCAACTTTCTTGCGTTTTACAGATCCTAATTACATTTGGTACAATGAATATATTAACCTAAAAATTCATTTTAAAACCTGGACAAATATTTCCGTCACCCACATATGGGTGACATGGCACTCAACGTGTTAAAATTGTGGAATAATATAAATAGGAATATGTGCGCGAAAACAGATATCTCAGCTACTTTGAATAGTTCAAGAAAAAAGTGTTCCAAATGAAAGTGAAGAAATTGTAGAATAGAACAGAATAGAAGTATATAAGAATATTTTAAAAATAGAATGGAAAACAAAAACGACGATGCAACGTGTCTCGTTTTAATTCAAATTATTGTTTCGCGGATATAAAGAAATTGTTGTTCGAGAGTAAAAATGAAGTAGGTTAGCCACTGTTATTTTCATTCCACGACGACGTTCTGTTGACAACGTTCGGAGAACTTTCATTCCCGAGTACGGTAAAATATTATGACACAAATTCGCCGTCGGTGAAATAACAGACCTGTGATATTAGAAGCCTCGTTACGCAAACATTTGTCGCAGACGACACGTTAACTCGGTTTAGCTCGGTGGAGAGGGTAAAAGGTTCGCCGTCGAGCACCGTTTTACAAAAATCACAGGGTCTATTTTCGAGACCGCGCGACCGTGAAACGCATTCAAATTACGCGCGCCGTGAAATCGCGCGTGAGCGGGCAACGTTCAAGCTTTGGAACATTTTCCCTCTCGAAAGCTTTCGGAAAGGCCCGTTCCTCTCTCCGTGTTGTTCGACGATTCCTTCGACGAACAGAGACCTCGACGGAAGCGTAATTGTTTGTTTCATAGAAAGACTCGCGTCAGACGTTTCTCTCTTCGCTCGATAAAATCGTTCAGAAAACATTACTGCCAGAGTCAAGAGTTAAATGAAACTTACTTTGCTCCCTTAATCATTTCGAATATTTTTTGAAAACTACATTACAATGCAGTCAGATTTTTCTAATCTTTAGTGTTGATTTTATACGAGAAAATAAGTCGACAATGCGGAACAAATTTCTTTCATTTCAGGCTTTGTTTTCGAGAATATCAAGTGAACAAAATAAAAATCCACAGTAGTTACATAAAAATTTATTTCTCCCCCTAACAATTTTGATGTTTTGAAAAGGATATAACCTTACATCTTCCGAGCCTTTGACGATCTTACATTTCGCCCAGCCAATTCCCTGATAAATTCGTAAAAATCCACAGACTAATGATAAAAAAAAAAAAGAAACGGTCTCAACGGCGAGCATTAAGCTCGCAGGACGTTCCTATAAAATCGCAAGGGCTTTGTCTAATTGAGGGACTTAAGGAGCGGAAACCGAAACGATCTAATCCGAAGGGATAAAATCTTTAAAACGCTAGTAAGTAACGCACGATAAAACGTCGGGAGGGTTGGGGGTGGTGGTGCGGAGGTGGAATAAATTGGATTACAAGTCTCTCGACGAACGGCCGCGACAAAAAAAGGTACAAAGGAGACTGGAAGGTAAATAATGGCACGTGAAAAAAAAAAAGGAGGAGCGGAATACGAAATACCGGAAACGAGAGACGGCCGAGCGCATGTACACGTACGTTTAAACAAGGGTGGAAACGCGGGGGGTGACGGGAAACACACCGGCGCGGCGCACACAGGGAAAAAGAATAACCGTAACGAACTTCATGCAATAAGAATCGCAAGTAACGGGCTCACCGGTATTATTTCGGTAGCGAAGTCAATTTGCAATCAGCGGTGCAGCCGTTCTCTCCTCGTTTCCGGCAGAACGAGTATAGTCCGTATTTACTATAATGCGATAAGAGGCGAACGGTATCGTACATTTAAATGAGATCGGTCCGCGTTCCCCCGTCCCGTGCTCGTTCCTTTTTCAACATTTTTATTTTTCTCTTCTCCACCGCCCTTTTTTGTCATCCCCTCGCCCATCCTTTCCTGGAGTTTCTTGAATCGCGAGACTGTTTTATCGTGTGACTAGCGAGCTGCGAGATGGAAGCTGCGATTTCGCTGTGACGCGCACGAATCTGTTCGATGAGCTCATATTTTTTAAAATTCATATTTTTCTTGAGATGTTTCACACGTTTTTTTAATTCGAATATTGTTTGAAGGTATGAAGATGTGAGCAGAATTTGCTGAAATGTGACCAAAAAGTGAAATGAGACAGTCAAGTTTTCTATTTACTCGATTGTTAATTCTAATTGCTTGCTGTAAATTTATATTTGTATTTAATTATAACTCGTATTTATATTTTTCATTTTTCTAAAATTGTATGAAAATTGAAAAATTATACTACTTTGAACACATTCCTAAATATTATTCCGTAAAAAGCTCTGCTGGTTTTAAACGTTACCAAATTGCAACGCAATTTATTTATATTTAGGAAGTAGGAAAACGCTACCCGAGAAAGTATGTTTACATTTGCTGTATGAAAATGAACGCAAAAAATTTTAACAGAAAAATTTAAGGAACTGTTCGCTAGACATAGTGGTATTTTACTGAATATACTCTGCAGTTTAGAAGTACCAAAAAATCGCAGAATGTGAAACGGTGACTTACATCGTAGATCAGAATATAAAATCGAACGTTGGCGATAGAATTCTCGGAATCTGGGGCATAATGTCGCTCCGAAAGGAAAATATTCTGCCCGGATTTCCTTTATCCGCTCGAGGAACTCTTAGGATGACTAAGCACGGGTTACACTTCGAGCAGGATTCATGTATATATGTATATAAAGGGCGTAGAATGCATTTGATGGAAGTTTTCTTCAGATGGGAAAAAAGAGCTCATTAAAAATTCACCGACCTAGAATAATTTATCTTGCAGCGTCACTGCAAGATATTCTCGAATCGCAAGAGAAAATCATGGGCAAATAGAAATTAGGTTACCGTTACGAGAGAATTAAGTTCCCTTTGTGATCGCGTAAACGAGAAAAACATTTTCTCTAACCGGATTTCCCTCGTTATTCAAAGATCATTTTCTAAATGGCAGATGCGACGTAAACATCGTTCTGTAAAAAGTCCTTGCAATTCTTCTGCTCTTTTAAACGGCAATAAAACGATGCTGCGAGTTTTTCCATTTCCGTTGGCTGTTATTGGATTAGGTTGATGCGTTATTTCACCGTATTTTGCTTCACGCTTCTGGTAAACAAATTCCGTTGTGTTCACAAATCCGCGTTTGGAAATAAAACGAGAACGAAGAGTTTACAATGTCTGGAGCTAGAAAACGGCAGAGTTTTCATTCCTGCGGAATATATAAGGGTCAATTTCCTACTGGAATATGTTCAGCACGTTCTTCTTTATCATGGTTGCCCAACCACAATCGATCGGAAGGAGGCGCGAGAGGTTCGCCGGCTCGTTCAGAGATGCTTATGAAAAAATGTGGGATCGTAAACCGCAGAAGTGGACCGAAACAGCCTCCGAAAATAAATCGGCGGTATAGGAAACGATGCTTAGAAATGGCCGCATGCATGCCAAATATAACCGACATGCCGCGAGCGTGTCCGCTTAACAAGGCTGAAAATACGAGTGGCGACTATAAAGGGAAACGGGAATGTAAAGTAGCGAGAAGTAAAAAGAGTCAGACGCTCGTCTTCTCAAATATTTGAATTCATAAATGCGGGGCCGCTTAACTGTTCTCATCAAAAGGAAAGGCTCTGATCTTTAATTAGATAAAATGCCCCGTCTTTATTCAATTCCAGCTGCCGCCGTAAAGTGCCTGTTTAGATTATCCTCGACTCGCGGATGTTCATAAACCGTTGAATATTTACGCACGCCACAATAAAAAGAAATTGCCCGTGTCCCGACCGCTTGGGCAAATTTTGATGTCGGCTTGAGATATTTGTTGTCACTCGTTCAAGCGTAACGAAATGCTTTGCAAATTGTGGATTTTGCGACAGGAGTAGTGGCCGGGTGTAACGCAAAACAGTATGAACATCCACAACGTTTAAGGATATTGCGTTATCCTATGCGGATCTTATGCAAGATAAACATTTTCTGCTTTCAACTTGAAAACAAGAGAATCAACAGAAACGTATTTCCACTCAGTCGTGATATATAGGAAACAGTAGGACAATTAAAAATAGGACGATCTTTAATTTCTCTAGTGATTGTACCGTTTTAAACTGTACCTGTTCCTTCTTTTAATAATTTCATTCACTTATTTTTTCATAATTTAACTGTTTTACCGATTGAGCATCAACATTCGTGTAATGTATTCACAGTTTTGTGCTTCAATGTTTATCACGATTCAATTTTATATTTCTGTTTGAAAATTTTTTCTGATAATTTTTGTTTGCGCAAAATGCATAAAATGCACAATCGTGTCGCGTGTATTCGAGCCGAGGAAACACAAAAGATGATTTTTAAAAGGCCACCGTTTCAAAGCTGGGAAGGCGGTCCTCGCAGACTCGGTATCGGCAGCGACAGGAATCCGTCAAAGAATGATAATTCGCGGCGGTATGCTGCGAACGGCTTAACATGAAAATCATGCACAGAGGACCGGCGCGATGCACGAAACTTATAACGCGAAATTATTTTCGTGCGCGCGCTCTCGGGACGGGACTTTAATTTGCGATAGAAGCGGACCGCTGTCAAAGGGATGCCGTGCGGTTCCAACCCCCTACACACCCCCACTCTGAACACCCCTCTCTCTCTCTCTCTCTCTCCCTCTCCGTCACCCCCCTACTCGGCCATCAGACAGCCGATTTAATTAATGTTCCGTCCGTAGGTATAGTGTGCCGCGGAACCCCCGGTGAAACATCATTCCTCGCAGCTGTTGGTCAAGGGAAAGTAGTCCCGGCGAATATGCGTGCGCGAATGAAATTGCGTTCACTCGGGAATTGCGTTTTTACAACGCCATAATGAGAGGTTCCCGCGCGAGGAATTGGACCCGGATTTTTGCACCGTCTTTGTGCCACGTTATTTGCGAATATGTTTCTCCCATCGGCAAAAACCGCACGGGGAATTGCAAGTTTCAGCTATGACGGTGTTCTCGCGCTGATTGCTCGCCTGAGCGAGACATGCATGAATCACCTATGGATGCTTTGATCATTCGTCTTTGAGCCATATTGTATTTAAATAATGTAAGCGGTAAAATCGGTACTAATATTATACCGATCCTCTGAAACGATCGTGGGCAGATTCAACTAACGCCTGAATCACCTATGGATGTTTTGATCATTCGTCTTTGAGCCATATTGTATTTAAATAATGTAAACGGTAAAATCGGTACTAATATTATACCGATCCTTTGAAACAATCGTGGACAGATTTTACAAGGTAAATTCAACTAATCAGCGTCAGCCGGTGATTAATTCTAATTTCCGCGTTGCTTCCTAATTCGGTGGAATGAACGAAAGACTTGGAAACAGTTACTTAACCGGGTGTGTAGGGGCTAATTAGAGTTAGAGGTCCGTGTACAGACGCGGAAGCACCGAGTCACGGATCAAGCCTTTATCGTCGAGCGACGGGGAACAGCAAAGGGAGGACAGTAAGGGATGCGTGGCTCTACGAGGGCTTGAGTGGACAATTTGTCTGAGGTCGCTCATTCGTTTTCCCCGAGTAACAACACCGTCGGAAGACAGCCCGTGCTCAACGAATTGGACAACACCGGCCCGACACTCGCACGAAATTTATGAAAGATGTTACGGACGTCTGGGAGCATCGTTCTGTGCTTACATTTGCTTGGACGGCCAGAAAACGTGTCATCCGAATATCCAGATAAATGTTCATACCGCGGTATAATTGTAGTGACCACAGGGATCGAATTGTACCAGCTATTTTCACAGCTTAATGATTTTACATCGAAACAGTAAATTATTAAATGAAAACGATTGAACAATAGGCGGTACATATAGTGCATGGTTAAATTTGCATTACCATTAAGTCGTGCAAATTTAACCGTGCACTACTGTATTGCGGAGTTCATATTAAAATTGATAGATTGCGGATTTTATCCACGTATTAACCCTTTGCACTCGAAGCTGTTTTAACTGAAAAACGAAACATTTCTTCTAACCTAGAGTATTTCCCTTCTAAAATATTTTTACATTATTAAATTTGCTTGCATTTAATAAGTTACTAAACATTTCGAAAAATTATTTAAATTATTTGCATTGTCTCCATAGCGGAGCCCTCGAGTGCAAAGGGTTAATTTATTATTAAGTACTATTTCACTCCAAGTTGTTGCAGTTGGTAATAGAAAAAAAGTAGTAATAATAAAAATAGATGGAAGTACAAAAGAATACAGTATTCTAGTGCATAGTCAATTCCAGTGTCGCGTTAGTCGTGGGGCTAGAGCTTGCGCGTTTCGACAGTGAGAAATTTGCAAAGTGAAAAACGCAACGTGCAGGTTCATAACGGGAACCGCCGTTGAGATTTTACGGTGGCCACGATTGATACGGGTTTCGGCCCGGCGGAAATACCGTGGGTCGATCCATTTCTCAATTTTTCTCTGGCAATTCGCAGCCCGGCGTGTCCTGCACGGTCTGTTCCTTTTTTTCTTTTTTCGAGTTTTTTTTTTCTTTTTGTCCGCGTGTCGCGGCCAGTGTCTCGGTCGTCCGCAGCCCAGGCCCCGGCAGCAGCACACTTAATCAACTCTCGTTACGGTCTAATGGCTTAATACCGTGGGTAGCTTTGTCCATGGGGCTGGCGGATTTCTCGCCTGTAGGCTAATTCGAATTTAAACCCCGCCACTTGCTTGCTTCACAGCACTCTTCGCCGTGAGTTACGCGGCCGTAGTTTTCGTAAACGTTCCCGGGGCAGAGCCCGCCACCGTAACTCTTGTTACCGTGCCTTCAATTACGGACTATAACTTTCCGTTGACCGGCAAAATCACGCTTTTAGCTGAATGCGTCCATTACGTCGTAACGCCGAACGAGTTTAGCTACCCGCGGCCCGGCTAAAGTATTCGCTGCGAAAAGTTCCCCGGCCCGGGAACCTCTGAAATCCTCTCCCGCCTTCGATCCTCCTTAAATCAATTCTCCGGGATTATTCTCATCCATAGTGTTTGGGCAAGACCGCGCCGTTCGGTATTTTACACATTTCTACGGAATTTATTTTAGAAATCTTTGCAGCACTCTTTATCTTTTACTCCTCGTTATACGCGAAATCAGGAAACTTTTTCTCCGGTCATTTAATCGATAAATTTTTGGTCAAAAAATATTTTTTCCTTGTAAAATTAGGGTTGATGTATAGCCTGCCATTTTCGTTTATAAAAATTCTCAAAGTTGCTCCACCCAAGTAAGGCTACCTGAAAAAATTTGTAGTTGATAGAACAATTGATCTCGTCGTTCTACTCGCTGTTCCATCTATTCCGAACAGTTCGATGATTCGATGAATCATGTAGAGTACCAAAATAGATAATCAGATGTAGTCTAGCTCGTTTTCGGTTTTAGAATTTTTTGTAGACGAGCATCTTACCGCGCAGGACGAAGACTAACGCGCCGGAACTTGTTACAGAGAGACAAAAGAAAGCCCTTTCAATTAGGCGAGTAAAACGGCGCGGTTGAGCGCGGGCTCCAGCCAGGAAAATCGCCGGCTGAAGTCAAAATGGAAGTTGAATTCGTTTGAGGGCGCGGAAAATGAAGTTCAATATCCTTTGGCTCGGGGGCGTACAATGAATTCAAGAACTTTTGAAAAATTGATGAAAAACTCTTACAAAGTGCCTTTATATTTACGGAAGCGCGCGTTTCTGCCGGAATCGGCCGACCCGCTCGGATTTTTCGACCGCTTTTACCCGATGGGAAAGTTTCCAGAGATTAATCCCGCTATCTGGCGAACCGTATTCGGTTTGACGTAGTGATAAAATTCGAGCCATTATGCGAAACTTACCGGAGGGACGTTGAGGATCGCGTTATACGACGAGGAAGCTTATCGCGATCTATTGTAGAAAATTTCAACAGAAAATGTGGATCAACGTCTCCCATGCTTTTCGAATGTATCAAAGTATCGGAAGATTATAGGCAGTCGTGCCAGAGGAATACAAAGTTGATCAAAGCGATCATCTGTCTCGGAGGAACCCCGTCCCGATCTCTGAAAATTCTTTGTACGGATAATTCGCTCAAAGGCGGAGCACGGTATTAAACAACATTATTCGAGTAAAACTTCGGCGCGCGGTATTCTCATGGAATGAATTATTCTTGTTTAACGTATAAATCGATACCCGCATTCGATCTGATTCGCGAGCACGCGCACCACCGCCGACTCTGTTGTCCGATGCATCAAAATAAGCAGATCAAGGATTACATGTAATTATCCTCTGACTGTTCCGATGATCTGCACTCGGTTTCACGCCTATGCGAAACAACCGGCTATGATAGATTCTAAACAAGAACTCCGGCGCGAATGGACTCGATAAACATCAGACTGTTGGCACAACGGCTCTCGAAACATTTCGTTTGTCTGGCCGAACCGTGGGCTTTTTCGACAAACAGACGGATCCGAACGATTTATCAATTTTTTGAACGGATTTATGCAATTTTAACCGTTTGAGTCCCAGGGGGTATTGAAAAAACACTGTCGAAGAATCCCAAACAGCGCGACCGCGCTTTCTCTAAATGAGAATTTTTATTTTGTAATGTATGATTGCATTATTATAGTATTGTTCTAGCTATTGTAAAATATACTATTGACATTAAAAGGAGCTGTGTGATGTACTTCCGTCAGCAAATCTGAGCGAGCGACTTCGACAATCGGTAACGCACCGTCAGTTGTCCACAATGCTCGAAATGTGCTGGGTTTTCTCGACATAAAATCTCAACAGCGCGATCGCGCCGCTTGGGACTCAAACGGTTAATTCGAGCATTATTGCATTCGAAAGATTTTCAATCCTCGTGACACCTACTGTAAATTTATCTTGAAAATTTTGTTCGCGTTCTTGTCGAGAAACCCGGAGACACCACTAAAATTACCACACTAATTATTGGAAGCGGTTTTACGAAATTCGTCCGTGTTAAAGTTTGTTTACTCGAAAATCGGTGATCTCAGAATTGATTCCCACATCGAATAAAAATACGATCGACGCGCAAGATCGCTTCGTGGTGGGCGCACGCACACCAAGAACGACATCGTTGCCGAAAACGAGGACCGAGCCGGAACGGCCGTCGACGCGCGCAAATTGCCCTAACGCCTGCAGGATCATGGCGGTTGGCGGCGGGGTTCTCATTTCAGACGCGTTTCGATCCAGCATTTTCGGGTTACCGGAGTGATCCCATCGCAAGAAGGATGATCCGCTAAACTCAGCGACCGGGGCGATGGTCCGCGTGTGCAAACTCGGTGCGGGAACGATCTGATGATCAACCGCACGCCGTAACGGACACCGTAAACCCGGCGAATGATTTTCGGGGGGGATCGATCGCCAGGGCTCCATTAGCCGATATATATATCCTGGTGGGGTATCCTGCAGGCGGCCGGCGTAGGCCTGTTACCTGTTCGGCCTCGTCCCAAAGGTGAGTATCGGTAACGTGGCCGGTGTGCGGCAATATCGCGGCACACACGCCGGGGAAAATATGTATCGCGGCCGGCTCATCTGTTTTAGCCGGTAGGCATGATGCAGGCAACATGTGCGCGCCCGCAACGAACGCACTATACTCGTGTGCACGGCCTGGCGATTACAGCGGCGCGCCCCGGGTCATAACCGGTCCCGAACCAGTCCCGCGGGACGGGACACACGGTAAATACGGGACGAGGGTGCCGGATACGCTGAAACTGCCCCTCCCCTGCTTCTCAAAAACGCTCACACGTGTCTGTCGTGCTCGTGTGAGCTCGCGCGAACTCGTGCAACGTCGCGCGAGCTCGTGCGAGCTTGTGCGAACCGGTGGGAGACCATCCGAGCTTGTGAGAGCTCACGAGCGCCCGCACGGGCTCCCATCTCGCGTGGACGCCGTCGCGTCAAAGCGAAACGCGTCCTCCATCCACGAGGGGAACCTGATTTTAACGCCGTCCCACCCGGAATCGTTTACTGTAGTTTGATGGACTATTCTGTGTGGACATTGCGGGCACGAGCTTGTCGCCCCCGCGCGATTCCTGCTCGCTGCGGTCAATGTTTCCAACACCGAGCTGTTCTTGTTTCGATGCTAATCGGCGGTTTTTTTTTTTTTGTTGGGTGCTCGTTGACGATTTTCGGGACTTTAGTGAGCGGTCGGGGAAATTGCGGTGGGTTCACACACATGGAAACTTCATAAAGGCAGCTGATGTAGTTTTTAATTTGCAATAATCGTGGAATTATTTGAACAGCGGTAATATCGTATAGCAAATTTCAAATGTCCAAATGATTTGTGACTTCAAACTGTTTAAAAGCAGTATAAAACTTCTGAAAATTCAATGAAAAACCCATTTGATGGAAGCGAAGCTAACATTTCGTATTACACGTGCTAATATTTGTAGTAGAAATTAATACAGGGTGTTTGGTAACTGGTGGTACAAGCGAAAAGATGGTGATTCTACATGAAAGAATAAGTCGAAAATATAGAATAAAATTTGTTCATCCGAAGTTTCGTTATCGAGAAAATCGAGTTTGAAATGCAGCATGCTATTCGATAGGAATTGTCTGACGCAACTGTCTGATCATGACCAACCAAATCTACTTCCTGCATATACTGAAGCACACAAACCTGACAGATCTTCAAAGTCGATTTTCTCGAAAACAAAGCCTCGAACGAAAAATGTTTATTCTCTATATTTTCGACTTATTCTTTCATGTATCGACTATTTTGTATGACTATTTCACATACTCTCATTCTGCAAGGAATAGACGAAAGGAATTGCGTTCATATAATTATTCAAAGAATGCTAATTAAAGAAAGAATCAAATGTCGTCGCCTTGAATTATGTCAAAATAGATTTTATAGTAGTAATTTTATTGTAGTAAACTAGTTCTTCTGCCACCTCGAAACTACCCGAGTCGTTCGACCCGTTTCAAAAAATTTGTTTCAGCCGAAAGGAAAGCTTTCGCGAGTACAAGCAGGAGCGTAAACCAATAAATGAGGCAGGACATCATGTGAATTTTTTGACGTTCTGTGACAACGAATCGTCGAGTTATTCTATTGCAAGTTTACCGTGCTATCGGCACAAAAGAGGGATTGTTTGTTCGAGTGTAATTAACGACGTGGAACGCCGGGCGATTCGATTCCTTTGAATGACTGACGGACACTGACGTCGGATCGGAGGAATTGGAGGAAAAGGGATGAGGTTCGCGAGCGGAAGGGTCCTTTTTACATGCAGCTCGTTATTTTCGGATTAATCTGCTGGTGGCTCGGCGGAATTCGAGCGGGGGTGAGACAGAGAGAAACTAGAGGGGGACGGGGCGAGAGAAGGGGCGGAAAAGGGACAGAATTTGTTTCAGCGTGATGTGAAACAGGTCGAAACGGAATGGAGGGAGGCCGACGCAGGGGGGAAAACACGGATTCAGCCGCGTGTATAAATTTTAATTTACGGCGTGATGCTCAGAAAAATGTTTCGAGCTAATTTCACGTCAGGCTTCCCTTACTCGCTGATCCCCCACGGCCAAACCTGTTCCATGCGATTATGTATTTTTCGTTTTAGTATGTCCGCCTATTGTCTCGACTATCGTTGCGTCTAATAACTGAACTGTTATTTATACATTTATGGCACGTGCGTGAAATGCGAGAAAGCTTTCGTGTTATTAAAATATAATTTCTAAACTAGTATTCGTTTCTAAATTAGTCTTCGTAAAATGAACTTCGATTAAAAAATGTGCTTGTGTCTATTTCAAACGTACAGTAAATAAATTTCCCATGAATTAATAAATGTGATACGAGCGAATGAACTACTAAATGGTTGGATTCCGGGCGACTCGCGCATCATTCCGCAGAAATTATTATTTTTCGGACGCAGTTCAAACGGCGACGCGTCTAAATCAAGCGGTGGGCGTCGTTCGACATCGGGCATGCGAAGAATGTTCTGAATCTAATATTAGTGGACGTCATTTACGCGAGAGAGTCAAACACCGCGTAACATATTCGCTTCGAATAGTTCGTAACGTACTATTACAATTTACTCTAACATTAATGTCACTGTTACAATTCCTTCGACAGATATATGTGTCGGTAGTACGTGAAATATAGTGCGAGCACGATGTTCTATGGATCTCAAAATATAGAGGAAAGAGTGTACTTTATCTTTTCGAAAGCGTAGGTGTTTCAAAAACTAATTTTTAAAAGCTTTCAGTAACAGAGGCAGTCGATACATCATTCTGAATAAATTAGTTTCGTATTTTCTGGTAGGTTTATTATCTGAAACAAAATTAACGTTTGTATCGCTTTATAATGACAAAAGGATCGAATTTATTCAGATTCGAAGAAGGTGTGTTAAACAATTTTTCAAGAAAATAATTCTATACGAATTGTGAAAGAAAAAAATCTGAAAGTATTTTGCGCTCGGTAGTTCTAAATGGTAGAGGAAGCAAGAAAAGCGTCAAGGAAATTTTGGGGCGCTGTCCCGGGGCATGGGAAACGAGATCTAAGAACGCGTGTGCAAATCACCGGTTCGCAGATTTATCGCAGCTGCGAAAGTGGCCTTTTACGCGTCGCAATGGCCGCGTGAAACCGCACCGACCACGCGTGAAGAACGATCCACGATCGGACCGGGCCATTTTCGACCGGCGACTCGCGAACAATGGCCGAACACCGTGCATTCTACTCGAATACACTGGGGTTTAATTTCATGTAAACTCGTTCCCGGCGAGTTGCGATTTATTGCACGATAAATCTCGAAGCTGCTGGCCCCGCTGCTTCGAGAGCCCGGTGGACTTAGAAACAGAAGCGGCCGGCATTGTTTGCTCGTGAAATCGCATTACGCCGGAACTTGCGCAACTTTTCATTCGTTAACTGATCACCTTCCGCTGTTTGTCGTTCGTGATCCTCGGCACGGCGAATTTTTGAACTCCTTAATTGTCCGATGCTGCCTCGACGATACCCTCTGCACTGTGACAATTTCCACCGAGCTTGCAGTTTCTGTTTTTGTTCTCAGGTGAATTGGGATCGTCAGGTACAACGAGAATTCTCTTTTTGGTACACTAGCACACGCATGTGTGAACTGTCATAATTTCGTGTGAAAAAGTCGTACAATAATAAGGAACGCTAAACAACTGCGATCTCACAACGACGAATGAAAAGATTAACAAATTTTTTTCGCGATTCAATCTTGCTCTTTGTAATAATCGTACAAAACTTGATACACAATTTTTCAGCCGTTTTACGAAAACGAAATGAGGATCGAGTGCAGCCGTGCAAAAGCCCCATGCAGCGCTTTATACCATTGCAAAATTGACGGTACAGCTTCCACTAAAAACTCTGTAAAACGACTGAAAAAAAATCGCACATCATGTTTCAGGGTCACGTTGCAAAGGGGCGGCTTCAATCTTGAAATCCGTAACAGATTTATCCGGAAAACAATTTGTTAATGTTTCCAGAGACGTTTCAATTTGTAACATTTTCCTGAAAAAATGTATCTTCAATTTTCCATCTGCTGGGCCATGAAAAAATATCTCATGATAAATAGATCGTGAAGCAGAGGCTTCGATCTCCGGGCCGAGGTTTTTATTGTGATTACGATTTTTATCCACGATATCGTGTAAGTTACGATATCCAGAATTTTCGAAAATTTAAGCATGACCAGTCTTTACCAATTGTACGCACTGTTACGACTGAAATAAAACGCGCAAACAATTCTCAATATCACTACCAACTATCAGAACCGAAGGTAACAGTACGTTTTACTCGTCTGTTCTGGAAAATTCTAACAAATTGGGATTGTTTCTTTTTTTTTTTTTTGAAAGAGCTCTTTGGAGGCATCGGACGAGAACGCAATCGAGACGCAGAAACACAAGTTCGAAAGGGTGTTTTCGGCGTCACCGATAGGCAGCCCTCGGCCTTTGATCTTTTTTCCCGGTTGACCTGGAACCGAACGATTCGCGCCGAAAGCTATCCTTGAGCTTTATCTGGCTAGCATCTTTATCTGGCCGGTGGCAGAGAGGACCGTGTGTTCGCGTTCACCGGTAAATTGCAAGCTTTGACGGTCCTTTATTATTTTCGGCTGGGCACCGGAGAGAGAGAGAGAGAGAGAGAGAGAGAGAGAGAGAGAGAGAGAGAGAGGCCGTGTACTCGTAGCGGATGCACCGACAAATCGATCGAACGACCAGGCACCGTGTTCGGAACCGGTGAATTTACTAGCCCGTTTCGAGGGCCATAGAAATCGCCTTTAATTCGCGCGACGCGAGACCGCCGCTGCTGATGCGTTTGAATTATTTATGACCGTCGTAGTGAGCAGCTGGTTTTAGTGTCGTGTTTACTCTCCGTGCTTTGTTCCGAACACCTGAATGGAGGCCCTGCGAGGTTCGGACTCGGTCGCGCGATCATCCTCGAACCTCAATTAATTATTCGATCCTGGCTCGTTACGAACCTTATATTTCCCGTCGAAAAACGATCGAGTCTGTTTCGAACAATTGACTCAACATTTTCGTCACACAACTAACCTGTTGGTTGCGTTAAAAAATATTTCAACACTTTGACTGCCAAACTAGAATCCTCAAAAATTCCACAAAATCAAAGTAAGTTATTTAATGAAATGGAATTAATGGAATTAATTATTCTTGCATTTTACAGGTCCTAATCAAATTCGGTACGATGAATATATTAACGTAAAAATTCATTTTAAGACCTGAACAAATAATTCCGTCACATATGGGTGACATGGCAGTCAACGTGTTAAACGAATTCGATTGCACTCGAACAGACGTGTAAATTATGCGCGTTCAAAGCTTATCAAATTAGGGTTACTCATTATCGTTCACGGAGTCAAAAAATTACAATCCGTCCGCGAATTATTCATCAGAGAATCTCGCGACGATAAAAACAAAAGACGTTTTCACTTTGATAAATTGATCCCTGAAGAGGTTAGCGTGTTGTTATGTACTAGCGATTACGTCATAAGTTTCTAAAGTCCCATGACCGAGGACTGTGTAATAGCAACTTGAATCGTAAATCAACAAGCCACCGGGAGAAGTTTGTTACACAATGACTCGAACCATAGCGGGGAGGATTAAACATTGCTGATAAAATGGCGAACACGTTCCACAATTGCGGTATTCTTCGACCAACCTAAACTCGTCGAATAAAACGGCGCCAAAGAAAACGACGTTATCCGCAACTTCCCGAAGGCGGCTCTAATTCTGTCTCCAATCAGGCCGGGCCATTCTCCGGCGAGAAAAATCACACATTGAATGATCTCCGGATAGGCGGGAGGGGTTAGGGGTTGGGGTGTAGAAAAGCCGGTCGATTAGAAGCAGCCTTCGGACGTTCTCGCGTAAACGGGACACCTGTCTGGACAGTGGAGGCGTTCGGTACGTGACTGTATCGGACGAACAGCGTTCCGCGTGAAACGGCGTGAAAGAAGCGTCGCCGGGGGAGCTTGTGTACGGGAATTTAGGGTCGAATCAGAGCGAACGAGAGATCGCGGGGCCCTGTGAATAGCTTTAACGAAGCCGCGCGCGTTCACGAAGATCGAGGGTCTCGCGGATTGAATCTTCGGGGTTGGTGTCCGTCGGAATCGGTCGAACGATTTCCTGCGGCCGATAGTCGACGGAACACCTTGCGTGCACGTGCAACCACCATCGCCGACGGCTTTCTATGGGGGTAGGGTGGTTCCCCGTGTACAAAAGGCCGACTGCTACGTGTCCCTGAACTCCCTCTTAAATACGTGACGCGCGGGGATAACCGAGCTCACGGATTCCGTGAGCGTCTCGAACTCCCCGAGCCTCCCGGGACCTGTGTGTGCACACGGGATTAAGATTCGATCAGTGATTACAGTTCGAAGAAAAAGTGTGACGGCCCCGTGGGCCGACCTATTAACCGTTATCTCGCGGAGATAAGGGGGAGCCGGCGATTCGATACCCGGCTACGGCCTCTCCAAATTTCAGATAAGCCCGCCGAATTACGATCGGGACGCTCGATCATTTAATGCCGAGGCCTTTTCGACCCGGTAATATGAATTCGCCGTTTTATCGGCTCGTTCTCCGCGCTGCGATCTTCGGTTTGCAATGGCGTCGATCAAAGGCGTCGCACAACTGCAATCGTCTTATTCCAGATCGAGTGAAATGTTTGGATTTTGAAATCAAGCTAGAGCGTGAATTGTTGTGAAACTACCTCCGACCGAATCGGCAAGACCGAAGAAATTCTAATGATCGCAACAGTGAAAACGTTCCCTGCAAAAGGTTAATAGATAAAACTAAATATGAGTCGGAGTTTGTACAAACTCACGGGACACCGGGCACGAGCAATCGTTTAAACGCGAGCCAGTAAAGCGTGTATTCCAGTGCAAAAATAGCGAGAAATAAAAAACATATTTCGAGACTGGAATCATACTTCAGACCAGTGGCGCAAGTAACTCGACGGAATGGTAAAAGGTAACGATAAAAAAAAAAGAAAGGGGGACGAGGAAGGAGACTAGGAAGGATCGTTCTCTCACCTCCGTCGTCGTCGTCGTCTACCTTTCCAGGACAGGTTGCGAAAGGAGAGGGACGATTGTCCCGAGCAGGGAAAACATCTGAAACTTCCACATGTTTGGCTGGCAGCAGTTTAAGTTTCCGCGGGGCCGAAGTTATAACGAGAATTGCTCTGGCCGCAAACTTTTCCGCCCCAGTCTCGCGTGTACACACACCGGGCCGCCCCCTCATTTTTCTCCCGGAGCCAGGGGTTCCCGCGTGTGTGCACCCTTTTCCCGAACCCTTCGGGTCCCTTTCTATTTCTCCGTCCTTCTCCATACACACACCCTCCCCCTCCACGTTCCCTTTCTCTTTCTCTCGCGTTTCGTATTTGCGCGAGCGCATGCTCCGCGCGGAATTGTTTGCGTGCACCGGCCCGGTGGTGTTCGCCATGCAAACCGCGCGCACCGCAGACATTTTTTTCCCAATGCGAAATCCACCGTTTCAACCACCCCCGCAAGTTCCACACCCCCGTCGTTTCCAACCACCCCCGAGCGATACCGTGCTCTCACCGTGCAACGGGCTTTGCTGCTGCTGCTGCTGCTGCTGCTCCCTTTCTCAGCTGCTCGCAGGTATTCGCGCGGCGAGAATAAAACGCTGGCATATTTCAGACTTATTGCCCGCGCGACGAGTATTCCTGGCCGCCTTTATTGCACCTAGTTTCATTCTTTTCCAGTTTATGGCATTACCGCGCCCGGCGAACGGCGTTACACGCGTTTCGACGTACCACGACCACCCTCGCCAACCCCACGATGTTTCTTCGTGAAGGGGTTCACGGTGGTCGTTGAAAATATTTTTGAGCGAAACGAAAATTTTATTCGCGGCACAGGCATCTCACGTGGCGATCTTCCAAAATGCAACAGACCTCTGGCGATTTTTGTTTAACCATTTTTATCAGAGATTCTTCCGCTTGGATCTCCTAATCTTTTCTCTCGGAAATGGTATTATTCACCTAGGAACGAATGTATGATTTTTAAGTGACCATGTTGCAATTGATAAAATATTCTGGTAATTTTTTCGGAACCCTTTTGATCGAATCTCTAATTATTAAATCACCCACTAAATAGGAGAAAATCGCTCATCGTCTGATATCTTGGTCGTAATTATCAACGAGCACAGAAAATTGATAAAAGACAGCAGGTTTCTTTTTCTACATTATATTAAACGTATAATATCGAATGTATTATATGAAATGTATTATATTGAATGCATTGTATGAAATGTTTTCTATATTGAATGTATTAAGTATTATATAATTTACGCCTTTTCTTTGTCAGAATAATGGACGCAAATTCCATATATAAATAACTGCAGTTTCGTGATCCACTCGTTCGAGCAACAACCTATGTATTATCGAACATCGGCGAGAAACTTTGTAAATGTTTTCATTCTGTCGCGAAGCATTTCGGCGAAAAAAACTCACAGTTTGGAGACCGCGCGGCGACAGTGGCATTAATAACCAGTAATCATAATGCACTATATCATCGCCGCAACGAATAACGCGTTAAATCAAACTGTCACGTAATTATCGTTGCACGAACACCAATCAATTATTTTCGAACGCGTTATAAATGTGTAAAGTAATACGCAATTAATGAATTCCCGTAATTATGGTCCGGTGCTAATTGAAATATATTCGAGTATTTACGTTGCTGTTCAAACGTTAATGAAATTGATTCGAGAGACGTAATCCGCGCACCGCGTCGCGACCGCGACGCCATGATTTTACGTTGTTTTCATGATACTTCCCGGCCGAGTTTACATAAATGTATGATTATTCTACGGTAAATGCGGCAGCGCGGACGTTGATTTTCAGCTTTCCGGGAAAATTTCGATTCGCAAAACCGTACGCGGCCAGCGACGGCCGCAGTAATGGTCGTGGAATAGTTTGCTTCGCGTCCCAATTTCCGGTTTCAAACCCGAAACCGCAACAGTGCAGTGTCTTGTCTTCATTCTGACGGACACCTTGTCTATTCATAATTCATTTTCCGAGTCCACTCTGCTGACCATTAACGTCCATAAAATTTCTACTTCAAATTTATTCCGTAATTCCGCAATTGTTCGCTTTACACATAGCTCCTACACAGTTCTGAAGTACTATTTATGTACACAATCGCCCACAATTATTCGAGAAATTTATTCCGGGCAATTTATTCGGCGGACTGATTCGATAATCGTACATCAAAGCGTCGTTGCGAAGCAGAAACTATGATTTTTAAATCTATAGTGGTATCCGCCAAGAAAAAAATTTTTCAATACTTTTAACACCTTGACTGCCAAACTAGAAACCTCAAAAATTCCATAAAATGAAAGTAAGTTATTTAATGAAGTAAAAATTGAAAAGAATTAAATGTATCATATTGAGTGGTCCTCCAACTTTCTTGCATTTTATAGATCCTAATCAAATTTGGTACAATGAATATATTAACGTAAAAATTAATTTTAAAATCTTGACAACTAATTCCGTCACCCACATATGGGTGACATGGAAGTCAACGTGTTAAAGACGTTTCAATCCGTCCAGTAAGTTCGTTATAGCTTAAAAATTGATCTATTTTACTCAATCCGGTTAGACCTTGTTCGTGACGAATCCCAAAATGATTTGTAGCGCGAAAGATTAATTTTGGCAGGTTTTGACGGCGGTTTCGTTGAGAAGGGGGTGTGCCCGTGTTTTTGGGAAAATCAGGTGTTCCATATTGCGGTTACTCGGAACCTGTCTATCTTTTGGTTCGCAGTGTAATGCGCCGCGTGGTTGGTCGGCTGTAAAAGAAGGAGGCAAGAGAAAGAGCGAGATTTATCGAAGTTGCGGCTTGTTACCGGGCGCTTTACACTTCCGGTGAGCCTGCCGGTGTGGGTGGTACACCGTTCCCCTCTCTTTCTCTCTCGAGTGCCGCGATAAAGGAGCTAGCAATTGATTAAGAGGGTCGTTTGCGCCAAGGAAATGCTACTTCAAACGCGACCCCGAGCCAAGCGGCTTTTCAGGCCTCTTCTATCCCGCCGCTTTGATTCTTTTGTGCCCCGTCTCGCGTCAAAACTTCCACGGTAATCTGCTCTCGGCCTGGGGAACGGCTGCGAAAAGAAACCACGGTAAACGCTCCTCCTCGGCTCGGGAGGAATCGTGCAGGTATGGATTTAGCATTTTATACCGGTTATTATCTCCGGCTGTTCAAGAGATCCGCGTATCTTTGTTTTCCTGCTAACTCTGACCTGATATCCGCCCGGGGATCGCTCAGATGCTTCTTCGAGCTCTAAATCGCCTTTTCGCAACGTCAAAGCTCGTGAAAACCAGTCAAGAAATTAAAAAGGGTGATCGAGCAATTTTTGACGATTCACAGATCTGCTATATTACAATTCTTTTTCAGTCCAAACTTAATTTAATTTT
Organism: Seladonia tumulorum; assembly: GCA_913789895.3. Classification (NCBI taxonomy): domain Eukaryota; kingdom Metazoa; phylum Arthropoda; class Insecta; order Hymenoptera; family Halictidae; genus Seladonia; species Seladonia tumulorum. The sequence goes on from OU565275.1 coordinate 5,225,044, forward strand.
AGTATTTAATCAAATATTTTATAGCGTTTTCGTTTGACTTAATTTGATTTCTGCAACACAGCACCTCAAAATGTTATACAGTTTACTTCGTTACGTATCGAATAAATAGCTTTGTCGAACATCCGTTTGAATAGAATATTTTCTCGGGATATTTTAAATACACATTCGAAATGCCAGATTAAAATATTTCATTTTATCCTGCGTATTATTTAAATGAAAATATTTTTGCTTGAATTTTGCCTGACATTTCCTACCCTACGTGAAATATTATTTTATCGGGTCATCTAATAATTTTAGTGGCATTTAAAATATTCTTTATTCCAGCACAACCGGAACTGTGTAGTTATTCTGCCGGCAAAATGGCGGAATTGTGGTTACATCTTTTTTTTTTTTTTAATTACGGACTAACCAATCCTTTATCGGATACAGGTTTTAAACCTCGACGATGGATTCTGCTTTAATGGTCGATTGATTTTCAACGATAAGCTGCGGCAGTAATGAATGTACTTTACTGATAGGATAATCGAGGGTTTTTTAATGTTCCGCTGGCGTTTGTAAAATCGAAGTAACATTTTAAAAATTCGATTCGGAAATGCGGTTACGATTGGAGTCCATTTGTCCGAACAGTTATTGAATTGTAAATTAAATATTGATGGAGACAAATACTTCGAAGCTTTTGTACAAGTATTTAAAAAACAATTAATCACGATTACTGATAACATTTTGCATCTCTTACTTGTAAAACAGTATAAATATATTAAAAATGGTGGGGGGTTACTTTCAAGACTTAAATATATTATTTTTCGTAAATAAACAACAAATTTATGAAGACAAGCTTGCGAATTAATTTATACACCTAACATATTTAATTTTTGAACGAAACTGGGCTCACGTTTTATTTAAAAAGGACTTTAATATTCACGATTTGGGTGGAAATTTATAATTTTGCACTATTGCTTGCGAATATTTCTAAACCTTCTTATCAACCTTTCAGCGATCTAATTTTAATGTCGCGTTGTAAGCTCGCGTACGCTCGATAAAACGCAACGAACGATCCGGCTTAACAGGGAAAAATGCTAGCGGCGAAAGTATCAGCGATAATGCGAGTCAGGGATCGGCGTATTTCAGTAAAATAATTCTGCATTAGGGCACACGCGCGTCGGCTAATCTAGCCGGGACCACGCGCGCATACTTCGAACGCGCGAAAATTAATTGCGATCCCAAAAATACGAGGGCACAATCCCCATTATAATAAATTCTGGGGTAAGTTTCGCGAAGGCTGTGACCTCGCCGAAATTTATGCATCGTATAAGCCAATTGTTTATCGTCGTTGCGGCTGCGTGACCCAGGAATCGTCAACCGTGTGTAACTTACGTCAACAGCGCCAACCATAGATCGAACAAAGATAGGCCTTTGTACAATTTAGCCGATAAATATAAATTCCGAATCATCGACGCAAATTAGAATCGAATTTTCGAGAACCGAACGAATTTAATTGTAAATTAACGCCGCCAATGAGCCACGACAATTAGTTCGCGCTAAATGCTACTGTTTCAAAACCGGTCCGCAATGATCGTACGATTTCGTCTTCGTGTTTCTAGCGCGGACGTTTTCGGAATCTAATTCGAGCCTATTTTGTACGTTTATCAAAATGTTCGAGAACTTCAACGAGCATAACGAATCTCGTTGATGCGTGTTAGGCTGTCCATGTCAAAGAGTTTAACCGAAATTAGAGCACGTTGAAGCGAATTTCTCATTTCCGATATGATATTATACTTCGGATATATCCGTGCAGCCGCGTATTGCGCTCATTTCGAATTCTGACGTGAATTATGTAAATCCGGAACTATATTATTATAATATACTACGGTGATCTACAGTGACCGCAAATTTAACAGTCGACAAGATATTTTGGTTCGCTAGACGATGGTGGATGAAATATTGAATTACCCTTATGTAAATAACTAAAATATTCTACAATATTCAGACGTTCAGATTTCATGGTTTCGTTGGACTTTCAAAGAATGTAGAATTTATATATTGTAAACATTTTAGTTTAGGTACGCAGCTGCATCGTGAATAAGTTAATAGTTCACAACGTTCGCAGTTAAAAAAGATTGTTTAAACAGAAGAAGCTATATTCATCGCACTGAGTAGGAATCGTCTGACGCGTCTGATCATGGCAAACCAATTCTACTGAATGCTAGGACACGGGAAATTTTCAAACTCGACTTCCTCGAAAGCGAAGCGTCAACGTAATTTTTATAAAATTAATAAGTCAAAGAAAACAGTCATAAATACAGTAAAAGAAGAAAAGAAACTTCTGTCTAAACATAGTGAATAAATTCTATAATCCTCAGCATCTCCGATGAAGTCGTCCTTTGGGACAGTCGAACGATGCAAGGCTTGTGTTGGGAGACGCGTAAAAGAACAGGTGCATAAACTTACCTGTGCCAGCCGCTCCTAGCCTCAGAACGGCGTCGCTTTGAAGGGAGATGGAGAGGGTGGCGGTGTCCTCCAGGCGTGCAAGAACTTCTTCGGGAATGTCCTCGGGTTCGCGGAGGCGGAGGGTGACTTCACCTCCGCCTCCGCCACCCTGGCCACCTCCACCCCCGGGACTCGTCGACGCCGAGTACATGAACACAGATCCGTATCCATGTAATGATTGCAACGGCAGCCTGACGCCGCCCACTTCCCCGACCGGACCCTGTAAAAACCAACAAAATCCTGTCAAGAATAAACGTTTTCCAAAATCTCTGCTTGGACAACAAACCAACTAAAATATTCCCGACAAAAGACCAGAATTTTATTTCGACCTGGAAGAGGGAAATGATATCTTCCAAAATCTCTGCTTGGACAACAAACCAACTAAAATATTCCCAACCAAACACCAGAATTTTATTTCGACCTGGAAGAGGGAAATGATATCTTCCAAAATCTCTGCTTGGACAACTACCCAACTAAAATATTCCCAACAAAAGACCAGAATTTTATTTCGACCTGGAAGAGGGAAATGATATCTTCCAAAATCTCTGCTTAGATAACTACCCAACTAAAATATTCCCAACCAAACACCAGAATTTTATTTCGACCTGGAAGAGGGAAATGATATCTTCCAAAATCTCTGCTTAGACAACTACCCAACTAAAATATTCCCAACAAAAGACCAGAATTTTATTTCGACCTGGAAGAGAGAAATGATATTCGTACTTAACAGGTTTCGTTTAAAATCTTCGCTCAGACTATGACTGTACGAACAGGGGTTAAGTAAACTGTGAAATTTCGAAGGTCTCATATGTGTGACGGTGATAGGGAACGTGTTGGAGGTACACTATACTTTATCGCTACGTACTTGCCAAAATCGTTCGGCCGGTCGAACGCAAAAGGTATTATAGTAGAACGTGGGAGGGAGGGTGGGGGTTTGAATAATTTTTCTTTGAACGTCCGCCATATTCTCTGGGGAGATACGGGCACGTTTATCGCGAGACTCGCCGGCGGGTTTCCATTCGTCGCTCTCCACGCTGCATATCGCCAGCGAGCGTTCTTTTACGCGCAGAAATATTTTGCCAATTTCACCACCTATGCAAATTTCCATTCGCGAACGTCAATATTTGCTGAATCGCGTCGAAAAAGGATTTCGATGTACCGGCACTCGCCGTCGAACGCATCGGCCACGATGGCTTCCCTAAAAACGATAATACTCGATGTTAAAATAGAGGGCCGTCGTTCCCTTTGCCGACGAGAAAGGGAACGGAAAAATACGCGTTACTCGCTCGTAGAACACACTTATACTTCCATTCATAAATTACGGGAAAACATTTCCGTGTAACCGTCTCATTTACTGCACCAAATTAGTGTGGTCAAATTAGTGATGCCTGTCTAGGAAACAAATGTTTAACCAGCCTGCGTGTCACCGTTGTAAGGTATTATTTATTCAAAAATACACGTAATAATTAATTATGCGCATTTTCAAGGTACAGTTTCCTGCATCTTCGCTTTGAGAAACGATTTAAACAATACATTACCAAGTCGATGCAGTTTCGATATAAATACAGAAACAAATGGACGCATTTTCCAAGGTCCGTTGCATGGATCAATAAATTAAAATCTAATCAAGAACGAACCATGAAACTAAGGTACTTCTTTGCGTACATGCATATTCAGATTTTCTTGTCGAGCAACAAATGTTTTACAGTCCACATGAATACTGTAGCTGTGAAAAATTCGGAAACTCGAGTTCGATGAATAATTCATTGATCGAGATCAAATGTGCCCATAATTATGAAAGTGGTCTAAGTCAAAATTTAAAAAAAAATGAATTTATCACTTATTTCACACGACATGATTTTAAACTAAATTTATTCAATGTAATTTTTTTTTTTATGACAGACCACTTTCATAATTATGGGCACAAATAAGACATCAAAGCTTGATATATTTAAAACCAGAAATAACAGAAGTATGTTCCAGCAGGTCCAGGCTGAAGTATTATGTTCTTCTCTCATAAATGTTTTATGAATGCACGCTCTGTAAACGGATGAGTTAATTGAACCATGTTTGATACAAGTTAATTGCTGGTCTTTGTCTCTTCGCTTTTACTTTCGTCGGGAGGTGCGAGGAATCGCCTTATGAATTTCACGCGTTCACGATGGCGTAGCCACTAGTGAAAGGGTGTCGAATGAAAGGGCGTCAGGTGAAATGCAAGAAGCAGTCGTAAAACATGCGTGGGCGGTAAAAATGTCCCATAAAAAGGCGGCGGCAAGAGGTTGCAGCTCGTGAGAGTCACTGGTATGTTTATCGGCCTTCTGTCAGTCGCTCTGGGACTACCATAGATTTATCTGCGAGAAATTTTCGCCCTTGACCAGCCACTGCCGATACTCGCGTAACACATGATCTACCATTTTCCAAGGATCCCTTATAGCGATCGCTAAAATTGTCTATTAGAGTCGCGGGACCTCAGAGACTCGCCTCGATGAAAGTGAAATTGGTACAAGTCGGATTTGATATACAGGGTGTTTGGTAACTGGTGGTACAAGCGAAAGGGGGTGATTCTACATGAAAGAATAAGTCGAAAACATAGAATAAAATTTGTTCATCCGAAGTTTCGTTATCGAAAAAATCGAGTTTGAAATGCAGCATGCTATTCGATAGGAATTTTCTGACGCGTCTGATCATGACCAACCAAATCTACTTCCTGCATATATACTAAAGCACACAAACCTGACAGATCTTCAAAGTCGATTTTCTCGAAAACAAAGCCACAAACGAAAAATGTTTATTCTATATTTTCGACTTATTCTTTCATGTAGAATCCACCCACTTTTCGCTTGTACCACCAGTTACCAAACACCCTGTATACCAGAGCCTAGAAAATTGGCCTTGGAGCTCGTTCTTCACACCAGAAACGCAGCACGTGCTCCTGATATTTTTCTCCGTTTTTTTTTGTCGCGGGTATCCTAGAAAATTCGTCGCGAAGCACGCGGAATCGATTTTCGGGCCGAAACCGTGAGCCCGTATTTACGTTACAGCTCAGGAAATCTACGTTGCGCTCGTGCAGTATCGATATTCCCGTCCGCCGGAAACGGGCATACAGAGGCGCGCTGGCTGCGTATCCGCATTGTTATGGCCACATTTCCGGCTGTTTGTCCTCGGGAAGAGACGGCCTGGCATCTCCTTGTCAGCCGTGCATCGTGCCTCAGCCGTGTTTGATGATACTTGGCGGTTCGTGCACTTTTCAAACTGCCGTCAACACGCTCGTAAAGCTGTCTTATCGCGCTGACAACGCGGGAATACCGTCTACGAGCGTACCCGTGAAATGGGAACGTTCGACTTTTACCCGAATTTCGAGTGTCGTAAATAATCGGTACTCGGTGCCCGGTGGGGAGAGCAAGGGGAAGACTTTTGTTCCAGATCGTACCGAACCGATGATTCATGTCCTAGAAATGTAAGTTGGATTACGATCCTCGAACTCCCTGCCAATCCTACACGCGACGTCATTTCACCCTCCATCATCGGAATAACGTCCCGTTCCACCGAATCGTTCTCGTTGGTGAAAACTTACATCATTGCGCTCGTTGACTGAGGATTTGGTGCGTTACAAACACGAGTGAGCGAAACAGCAGAAACGTCCGAAGTATTTCGAAGTATTATTATATTATTTTGAAACTAGTAACCTCTTAACCCATTTGCATCATTAGCGTATATATATATATACGCTCAGCTTTGTTGGTCACTATTTAGCTAAAATATAGAAATGGAGGGTGTTGTTGGAGATGAAAGCAGTATTTCTGATTCTTTCTTATACTGCTGAAATATGAAGTTCTTTTATTTGTAGAAAAAGGTTTCGTGATAAAGGACTTCTTTTCATATTTCCTTGTGATGCAAATGGGTTAAGCACTGTACGCCACTATAGTGGCTTCCGTGGAAAGCATCAGTTCGAACAGTAACGCCGCTATAGTGGCTTAAGCAGTTAAACATATTAGGAAAGAAAAGGAACCTCTGTTTCACTCCAGTTTGTTATAATCATATGCTAAGCGTATTTGCTCAGCACTACAGTAACGCTCTGTTAATTGCTCGATCTCACTGGTTCAGGAACCAAAAAAAAAATTCCACTTTCGAAGCTCTGCTGCGCGAGTTCGCCGAAAATTGAATGAAACACGTGCACGGAGAAGCGCCCGTACAAGGGATTTCGCGAAAGGATTCTGGCCGCTTATGCGTCGAAGACCTTATGAATCGCGTTAATAAATCAAACGCGTGTCGATACCTATAAAACGTTCCATTATTCTGTTGGCCGGTGAATCGGAGAGCAGGGCGATCGGTGGAAACGAGCCGTTCGGACCGGGGTTCGAGTGGATCGGTTGAAAAAGATTCCTGGCGGAAAATCGACGGTCGGGTACGAGCATCCGGGACGAAGGGCTGTCCCCATTGTTAGCCGGCGTCGTTCGGCCGGCAGTCATTAAAGCGAATATTACGGTAATACGGGGAAATTGTGGACGTGCCGTGTGCCGGCCAGACGAACGGCGAAGAGTGGAGAGACCGTCGAAAACGACGGCAATGCGCCGGCATTTGATCGCTCGAAGCAAATCGGAGGGACCGAGAGAGAGATATATATAGAAGATGAGAGACGGCTAGAGACGAAGACAGAGAAACAGAAAGATAGAGAGAGAAACAGAAAGAGAGGGAGAGAGAGGGAGAGAGAGAGAGAGAAACAGAAAGAGAGGGAGAGAGAGAGAGAGAAACAGAAAGAGAGGGAGAGAGAGGGAGAGAAACAGAAAGAGAGGGAGAGAGAGAGAGAGAGAAACAGAAAGAGAGGGAGAGAGAGAGAAACAGAAAGAGAGGGAGAGAGAGAGAAACAGAAAGAGAGGGAGAGAGGGAGAGAGAGAGAAACAGAAAGAGAGGGAGAGAGGGAGAGAGAGAGAAACAGAAAGAGAGGGAGAGAGAGAGAAACAGAAAGAGAGGGAGGGAGAGAGAGAGAGAGACAGAAAGATAGAGAGAGAAAAAGAAAGAGAGAGGGAGAGGGAGGGAGAGAGAGAGAGATGGGGGAAGAGGGAGTTAGGGGACCGTAAATTTCCCAGCGACGAGCGATTGTCGGGCGCGCGTCGGATTCACAAAGAGAGATCGCATCGCGAGCTCCCCTCGTCCGCGCTTTTCTTCCATCCACGGGGCCTCGTCCTCTTCTTTGGCGAACGCGGCCGGGGTATTTTCTCGCGTTCGCTCGCGAATTCTCGGCGAGCGCAGCGCCGCGTAACACCGGTACAAAGCAGATTGCTCTCCGGGCCGCATTAAGTCTCGCCCGCTCCTCGTCCGGCAGCTTAATGACTTATCAGACGGGAAAATAGCGTGAAACCGGATTATTCAAATTCTTCGTTGCGTATTTGCTATGCATGGAAAATTATCAGCAGGAGCTCTGGCCGACAACAGAGCCGGCGAGTTTGATTACACCGGGAACTAGGTTTTTACGCGTGCCCGACGCGCGGAGAGTTCTTTGCCGTTGCTATCGCCGTGGCCGAGACAACTTTGCCGACCAACGAAACGTCGCGATTCGCCCAGGGGACCGTGGGACCGGTGCAAATCGACTGAAAAATTTCCTGACGGACGCTCGTTAAGCGTTTCCCGGGAAATGGAAGAGAAAAGACCGCGTCGAAATAAGAATTTAGTGGACGATACTGGAATCGACGGAGCATTTTAACACGTTGACGGAATTATTTGGTGACGGAGTTATTTGTTCAGGCTTTGAAATGAATTTTTACGTTAATATATGCATTGCACCAAATTTGATTAGGATCTGTAAAATGCAAGAAAGTTGGGGAACTACACAATATCATACATTTAATTTTTTTTCAATTTCTATTTTATTAAATCACTTACTTTGATCTCATGGAATTTTTGAGCTTCCTTGTTTGGCGATCAAAGTGTTAATTGTACACGCTGTGCCGTGCGTCTCTCCCGCAACTAACTCGATGATTAATTGTTTTAGGTGGTTGGTTAGCGTAGGCAAATGGAAAATAACAAAATTGCAAATTCATACATGTTTGACAGCAGTTCGGTCACCGTGTTCGTCAATTTGTGCTGAATTGTTGCACTGTATTGTTGTAAAAGAAAAACCAGCCACGAGAGTTGGAGGTCGAGTAGGAAAATTGTCCGCGATTTCGCACACGAATATCGTCAAAAACTGCGAAAAGAAGAGTGGGCTCGCGCTACACGAGCACAAACGCGGCCGTTCGAGCGACGCGACACAAATCTTCATTACTTTTTCATGCGCGCACCCCTTCAGACCATGGAGGCGTTCCGAGCCGCCATGTTTCAGCGCATGGTGTCCCGTTCGGCCGCAACAATCGGCTATTTAACGTTACACGGAACGTCCATGGACAACCGTGCCACGAACACGGCGAATGCTGAATCGGGTGCGCGTGACGAGCACTGCCCGCCGCAAAAATACAAGCTGTGCTCAAAAAGTTCGGGAACGTTGCGTGTGAAACGTGATAGGTGATACTTTAGGGCCTGTGGGCTTCGAGAGGAGACTGTCCAATGAATAAACAATGGATTATCAAAATGGTATCGGGCGTGCTCTTTGTTTAGTTGTCTTGTGGCTTTAGCGATTTTCGTGATGAGTTTCTAGATCGGTAACTCTTTCTCGTTTCTCCCTGTAGTTAAGACGTTGATAAATAATTTAAATCTGCTAGAAGAACAATCATAGTAACTTAATGACTCGAGAGTTATGAGTAGACTGCGGATGTTTGTGCAATTTTCAATTTTTATAGAAAAATTTTAAGAAAGTGGAATTAAATAAAATCCTATTTTTAATGGGAACAGCCTTTGTAGATCCAAAGCAAATAAAAATCGTGTTAAATTCTCTCGAATTATATATTACAGCATTTTTTGAACATTTCCATAAGCCATAAATGCATAAAGATCCGCTGTCTAGTTATGAGTTACTCTGACACAGAGTTTATGCTTATTTTTAATCGGGGTTGATGATTCCAAGATACACTTACAGTTTTCAATTACAATACACAACAGTTTTCAACACGCTCGTAGAAATAAATACATGGGTGTAAACGTAAAATTGTTGCAAATATAGTTAAGCTGTGTTGCTGTCCGAAAATCGTCGAGCAAATGCAAACTAGCTGCAACGAGACGGCACAAGTTGCCCAGACCGTAAACGATTAAACAGAGACAGAAACGTTGGGTCGTTTACGACCCGCGTCAGCCACTTTACCGAAGCGCGCCTCGAATTTTTCGAGCACACCTTGTATGAACGTCGGGTCCGAGGTTCGCGAGTCGGGTCGCGTGGCGGTGCATCTTTTTTACGCGTCCCGATGCGATGGCACGCTCTCTATGCAGCTTAATGCACTCGGGGCCGCTACGACAAAACGCACTTTACGCGGGCCGGAAAAACGAGGGGCACGGGCGCGTGTCGCGCGCTATGACCGCGGTCAGATACTTTGTAAACAATGTGTCGAGCACGCGGCCCCGTCGCACCCTCGTCGAGGCGAGCGAGCTGCATGGTGCACGGTGCATGCTGCACGGCCATTTCGCGGCAATAATTCATCGCCGGGAACATTTATGCGCGCTGGCGCTCGTCTCCCTCTCCCTCCCTCTTTTTTCCGCGTCGCCACGCATCCGTGTTTTATGCAGTTTGAAAAATGTCCTATTGCAGCGTTTCGATCGCGAGAGCTTCGTCTCGTGCCCGAACCCCGGCATTTTTCGCCCCCTCGATTCACCTCCGCCGACCAGACCCTCCTTTTCTCCCTTTTCTCTCTCTCTCTCTCTCTCTCTCTCTCTTTCTCTAGATGCCTCGTTATTTCCCTTCATCCTCTGCTTGTTTTTCACCGCCGTTCTTTTCGCGCCCGACAGATATACGATCGCGAAAGGCAACGAGAGAGAGAGAGAGATTGTCTTCCGAATTTTGGAAAATCGAACTCTCTGCCCCTCCCCGAACAAAGCTGCGCCGCGTTTTATTCGAGGCGGTGAGTTATGAGACCATTCCCAGCTCGCCTGTACTGGGATTCCCGGGGTTAATAGTCTTCGAAGCTTATGGACGGCTGCAGAGTTTTATCGCGGCGGATAGAACTAGCTACGCGATTTTACGTATGCCAATCACCGTTTATTTGGTTGTTTAGATGCTGGATCCATTGACTGCCGGTTGTTCCCGTTTTCATCCAAAGTATCAGTGTTATCGTCTAATTACCAAACACTTCCGCTCGTTTCAGCACATCGGTCGTACAGAGCGTCTCAAGATCTCAGGTGGATTCTGTTTGCAAAAATAGGTGACAATACGCGAATTACATTTTGCCGGTTGACGCTTCGGTTTTGAGAGAAAAAAGTACGAGTTTCATAGCACAACGGTTTCGCGTGTTCCAGTATTCACAGGAAGTCGAATTGGTCGGGCATGATCAAACGCGTCAGTCGATTTCTATTCAACAGCACGCGTAACCGCTGCGAATGTGAATTTGGTCTGAAAAAAGTGCGAATTTGATCTACAAAGGGACAAATTGGGTTTTCAAAAAGGGGAATTTGTTTTGCAAAAGGGGTGAATTTGATCTGCAAAAGGGTGAATTTGATCCGCGAAAGGGTGAATTTGATCTTCGAAAGGAGGAATTCGATTATCCGAAGGATCAGTTTGATTTAAACAAGATGGCCTCATAAAATGCGTGAAAGTTGATATTCATGTAATTTGTGATATTGGTAATGGGTTGACCTCGGAGTTTTATGTAAAATAAAAGTTCCCTGTATGAAATTCATGATGTAGGAGCTGCGTAAACGTTCATTCCCTTCCTGAAAGTTGAAATAATACGGCAGTATTTTTAGATTCTTTAAATGTCTTCGTTGTTTTATATTCCTCCTACACGTGTTTTAAATTTATAAAATGGGTAGGTGTAATTTAGAACAGTACAGACATTAAAAGAATTTGAAAATGCTACTGTTCTATTTCCAGCTATGCGTATACACGTCAATCCAAAACTTTATTGTGGTGCGGTTAACGTTAACGAGTTTATAATTTCTTATCGAATAAAACTGTAATTCTTTCTCATTTTGCTTTACTTTTTTCGTAAAATTTATAACACCGGCATTTGGCCCGCGTTCGTCATTGCTTAATTTTAATTCTGCGCCGTGAGGGATTTTTAAAATTAAACTCCGCAGTTGACCGGTTGAAAAGAAAATAACTTTCTATTTCACTCGAGTCTGCTACGATTCAGGTAGAAAATTTTGATCTCGCATAAAGATCCGCACTCTAGTCATTAACGTAATTCGTGTAATAGTGGCGGATTAAACGAGTCGACGATTCGATTTGTAAATTGGATTTTCAAAAGGAGACATTCCATTTCCAAGAAAATTCATTTGATTTTCAATGGGATCTATTCGGCCTGCGAAAGGGACGAATTTGCTCTGCAAGGCCCGTAACAGGCAAAATAAAATTTCGTTTTGCCCGAGTTCCTCGCAGGAATAAAAATAGAATTTCGCCCGAAACCGCAGACCAGCGACGCTCCTTTTTCCGCCGCGGGATCGATTTTGCAGCCGAATAATTGGCCCTTGTAAGAATTCCAATCTGCGCGAGTGTTCGCCACGGACAAATGAAACCGCGACGACCGAATGTTTCCGGGGGATCAGGGAAAGTCGACACCATGGCAGCAGCGTTACACCGTGAATTTCGATGGCCACGAAGCGTTATCCGCGGCGATACGGTTTCGCGAGCCGCGCTATCATCATGAGGCGGAATGCACGCGCGAACATACCGCCTCTCACCGCTCCTCTCCGCTTCACTCCGCGCCGGATGAATTATTCCCGCGAGCCGGTCGCGCTCGAATTGCACCCGACATCGAACGCGCGCGCAAGCATTGTGTACTCGCCGCTCCATGGAGCTTTGTTCTGCAGCTTTTCCGCGCACAGGACACCTGTGAACACCGGTGCGACTTTTTTTTCCACCGCGACACGCTCTGGGGTTCTTGTTATCGTTGTTTGCGCTCCGACAACGTGACTTCGAATTGACTCTGTCGGATTGTAAATACGAATGCATCCGGCCCGAGCGCTATTATTGGTCGACGAGTTTTTCCCCTCCCGCAACTGAACGACGTGAAAAAGATCCGAGTAGGCGATCTCATTTTTTTTTTCTCGCCACGCAAAAAGCTTCCTCGTGGTTGTAAATTACATTCGCAAAGACCCTACCTGCGTTGAAACATGCTGTTACACGCATGGGTTTCTTCGTGCATATTACTCGGTTGATTCATAGGCTCGTCCCGTTCTTTTATTTGTCATTATACGCAGCTGTTAACAAGCTTTATTTAAAAAATTTAGGTACTAATAATTTCACAGAAGAGAAAAGAAAAGTTGTATACATATGTTGTATGCTTCGCTTTGAAGCTTAAATATCATTTACAATAGAATAGAAATTTATTTCGTGTTTAATAGAATTTTGTTTGACGTAGAAATAAAATTCATCTTCAATTTATTAATACATCTTCAGAAATACATACATGATGAAAAAACCCGGAATCCGCAGGTCTTTACTTGGCTAATGAGCCACGATATCGGGTCGACCAGCGAACAAATGAAATTGTTTAACGCCGGCCGGTATTTTATTTTCTGGATTCGCCGGCCCCGTATCCCGGCGATGTTTAAATATTTCATGGTTTAATTATCAGCTGATGATAATTACGGGAATCATTTATATTTGGAGCGAAGTGGAAGTTCCACGAGTGGAACCACGTTACCGGATACGTTACGGTCCGCGAAGATATTTGGCGTGTATAATTCAAACAGATTTTTACGTCTGTGATTACCGAACGCGGAATTAATTGTGTTCACATTACGTTTCGCCCGCTGATATATTCCGTTTTGTAATTAACGATACACACACAACACGATCCTATATTAACCATATCTTTCCCCTCTTGCCACCCCTCTCTCCGTTTCCATCCCTTCCTCGTACAACCACCCCTCAACCCCACCTACCCCCCCCCCACTCTCTCTACGCGTTTCATCCCGGTTATAGGAGTTCTCTAATTGCGATATCGTGAAAAGCAACGCCCGAAGCGGTATTACGCGAAATTAAATCATGTGACCAGAGCTTTGCCGCTGCGAACATTTTAGGATCGATAACGCGCGTCCCGAATAAACGAGAATGAAATATTCATGCGGTCACCGAGAATGAAACACTGCGTCCGCGATGCGAACGATGAGAATTAATACTTCGCGGCAGACGGTCCTCTCTTTCGCTCTCAGCCGCGGTTAGGTTCGCCCCGAAACTTTCCTCCGAAACTTCGCGAGTGAATTCAGATTCATCCCGCGGAGTTCTGCGCCCGGCTAGGCGGTTACGCGCGATACGAATATGTGGCGCGCTCATGCTCGACACAGAGTTTAAATGGGAGCTTCCGCGCGAATCATTCTTGCAAATAAAAAGAACATATACCGTAGCCAACTTTCGTAATGCAACATTTCATTTCGGCGTTTACACTAAAAGCATTGATATTATTCGACGTGCTCCGTACTCTGTTTACGCACGTAAAATTCTATGTCGTGCGTTTCAATGATTTTTGCACGATCGACGTTGATGTTGCAGATGTTATGATAATTTCCAGGCCATTCAGACTTTTCGATGTCGTCCACAGCTGTCTTCAAACTGTATGATGCGCGTAAGACTTTTCCCTAGTAGCACAAAATATTGTATACACATTCATATAATATTAAAAAGAGATTCAATCTTTTTTTAATATTCAAATATACATACAATATTTATTTTATATTACGTAACAAATATTTCTTTTCAAATATTCAGGAAATATCTATGTCATGTTACGAGAAAAATATTTTTTCTCGTCGGATCCACAGCACACAATTATTCACTCACGAGAATAGGTCCGAATAATTGGACAACAATCACTAAACAACACACACACACACACAACACACTTAACGAAATCGTGACAGCAGACGAGAAGATGTTACTCCGACCACGAATAAAATAATACTGCAATTTTAATCGCTTCGGACCCAAGGACGTGTGATACGAAAACAGGGAATTCCGGGAAATAGGGTCGCGGCGCCCCGCCATAATTTGTTTACCTTGGTTTTGTATCTAGTTTTTATAGACCCTCAGCGTCTAACCTGCCTAGGATAACCTGACCGTACCACCTCCGTGGAGGGGTTCATTGTTACAATCGCAGTATTATTTTGTTCGTGGTCGGAGTGACATCGACTCGTTCGTTTTCACGATTTTATAAAATGTGTTATGTGTGTGTGTGTGTTGTGTGTGTTGTTTAGTGATTGTTGTTCAATTTTTCGGACCTATTCTCGTGAGTGAATAATTGTGTGCTGTGGATCCGACGGAGGTACAGAAGATTCAGAAGTAAGTACACTTTACACATTAGTATTTTATAATGTAGTTTGTAGTACATTAGTATTATATTTTATTATTCGTATGTAGAATATTGGATGCAAGGTTTTCTTTCATATTTTGCAACTTCAATGTCCCTTTAACACTAGATTTACAAAGCACTAAAACTGACTACTTAACATTATTTTACAAAAATAACAAGAACGTGTCTATCCACATTTGTATCCATTTTTTAAATAATATACACCCAAAAAAATAATTTTGTTGAATAATTTCCCATGGATACGTCTTCTCTAATGTAAAAACCTCTAATGTAAATATTTACCTTCAAATCTAACCCACACCTACTCCTACTCGTCATCAAAATCGGTGAGGCAGCCCCTAATGTAAATAATTACCCAAATTTGGTACAATGAATATATTAACGTAAAAATTCATTTTAAAACCTGGACAAATGATTCCGTCACCCACATATGGGTGACATGGCAGTCAACGTGTTAAAGATCAGAATCGTACATTAAAACGATATGCGATAAACTTGAAGACTAAAGTCCACTAAAATCGGACATCCCATATGTACCAAGCTAATAAACATTTGGTTCGCGATATTTTTTCCTGTTCGAGGCATCGCTTGTCGTCGATCGCACAGGTCAGCAGCGCGTCGAGCGACCGCAACCGTATTATGCTTGACCAAGGTTCGTCAACCGGCTCGCAAAACGAAGCGAAACGTTCGTTGCCGCAGTTATGAAACGGAATCGGTTCGAGCGCCGTAAGCAAATTTCCCTTGGTGTTCGGTTTCGAACAAGCGGTAAAAGGGCCGCAGTTACATCGTGCGCGAGTGCGCGTTGTCGGGTCGAGCCGGCGCGGCGGCCATGCCCGGCCGTTTGTTTCCATTAAAAGTTATTATCCGCCGTGTAAAAACTTCAATGCGCGGCCCGCTAACATTTTTAAACCGCCATTGTCCCGCGGAACGGGTTTTGTTTTTTTTTTTGTCTTCCCCTGCCGTGGCGTCGCGACGCGCCGCGCCGGGGCACAATTACCGGGAATGACTCTGCGAATTGGTTGTTTCCAACGGAATAACGTATCTGCATGAAATTACGATTCGCCATTTCGCCGATCTTCGTAACGTTGTTTGTCCCCCGCTAACGAGACACAGTGACGCTACGAAATGGAGTTTACCTTTTCGCAGGGGGAGGCCACGAATAAAATAGAACGCGACTGATTACTTCTTCTTGGCGCGACCCTATTCACTTCGAACTAGTGCTTTCGACGAGTTCGAACTGAACAGTTGAAATGCAAAGACTGACAATCGAAATCGTACACATTCCACCGATTTGTTCTTTTCGGAAACGTTATAAATGATTCAAATAGGGTTACCGAAAATAGGGGACCCGATTACTGGGCCTATATTCATTATACTTATTTTATACCTCTTTTTTAATATTAGTTGTGCTTTAAAAATAAATATAATTAATATGGGCACAGTAAGGTAAAGGCACCAGTAGTTGACCATGTATCAGTAGTTAAACATAAAAAATAAGGTTTGAAATGTTCTTATTGTTTTGAAATTTAAACAACAGACGGCATGGCATCCGAGGTTCACTTTCATCAAAAGTGCACAGCTTATAAAAACCTTATTTTTATGTTTTTCTATAAAATGTTCAACTACTGGTGCCTTTACCTTAATTGCTACACCCCAAAAAATTGAGAAATTTTATTAATGATTCCACTCAGTTTTATAATTCTATTTCCCTGAAAATGACGCGGTCTCGCATTACTGCCCAATTTTCTACGCATTTGCCTGCGTTTGAAAATAAAACGTAAGATTCCATAATATTTTTGAATTTCTTCATTCGTATCTATTAAGAGAATTTCTAAAAATAAAATAGGTATCTGAAAAATAAATAGGTATATTCGTACGCATTCCTGTACCGTAAGGAGACGCGCGATCAGGGGTAAAATTCGTTTGAGCGCGAGAAGGTCGCGGAATCGAGCGTCGGGTCCGCGAAATAATTTAGCGGCGGTTTCTCTCGGCCGGAAGACGGAGCCACGTCAGGAACAGGGGGCGGAACTTTAACCGCGAATTATAGACGCGACTTTTCTCTCCCCGGCCGTCCTATGGAAGTGGAGAAAAACGGGCTAGCCTGTCTTTCGCGGCTGCTCCGGGTAAAAAGTTGTCTGGCTTCTATCGGGGTAACGTCCTGGCCCCGCATATAATAAAACGGGTCGCCTTTCACGGAAACGCTCTCGCCCTCGAGCGCTTTTCTTTTATTTCTGACGTAATTACGCGGAGAGCCGCAAGAAAAGGAAGGAGACTGCAAAAGGGCAGTCGAGGAGAATGGGACCAGCCCGGCGAGCGGAGGCCGAGGCCGAGAACTCCGCTCCGCTCCGCGCCGCTTTGCTCCGCGCCGACCAGAGGAGAATATTCGCGGAATATTCGCGACGCGCGCCGCCACAGTTCCACCTTACAACCAGTCGCGACCTACTACCTTTGTTTTCTCAATAAACTGGCCAACCCGAACTTCGACAGCCCTCGCGAACATCGATGTTGCTCTTTCAACCCCGTTCCCAATCCCCATTGCTCTCCACCTTTGTCTCCGCGCTGCACAGTCGGATGGAATTTTCACCGACGGTTCCATAGAAAGGCGAATTTTTTAAGCGCTATCCGCTCAATTTGCATTGCTTTCTCACTGTCGCCAAACATTAAGAAGCTCGCTGATCTAACGATTTAGTCCCTGCGAATATTAAAAATTTAACGGTTTTGAACCAGCATGTTTGACATCACACTTTAAACCGATACATCAATGCCACAATTATAGAATAGCGAAGAACTCTACAGAATCTGAAACGTTTAATGACTGAACTCTCACCTGAGGAGACTATGAGAACTAATAACAGAATTTGTACGATACATTATATGTAACTAACGTTATATGGAACTAACGTTTTAGTCCCTGTGAATATTAAAAATTTAATGGTTCTGAACCAGCATGTTTGACATCACACTTTAAACCGATACATCAATGCCACAATTATAGAATAGCGAAGAACTCTACAGAATCTGAAACGTTTAATGACTGAACTCTCACCTGAGGAGACTATGAGAACTAACAAGAGAATTTGTTTGTACGATACATTATATGTAACTAACGTTATATGGAACTAACGTTTTAGTCCCTGTGAATATTAAAAATTTAATGGTTCTGAACCAGCATGTTTGACATCACACTTTAAACCGATACATCAATGCCACAATTATAGAATAGCGAAGAACTCTACAGAATCTGAAACGTTTAATGACTGAACTCTCACCTGAGGAGACTATGAGAACTAACTACAAGAATTTGTTTGTACGATACATTATATTATACTCGAAATTTTTATGTTTCCTACGTTCCTCATTAAACATTGTACTATTTTTATTGTTCGCTTACTAACGTACGTGCAAGCGATTTTTATTTTAGGTAAATATTGATTTATTTGTCTCATCGAAGTGTTTTCATTCTGTGACTAATAGTCGAACGCGACAAACGAGCAATTTTGTTTCAATCGATCCTCCGCATCGCGTCTCGTAATGCATGCAACGAATTGTGAAACGAAGGAGTAACAAGCCGTCCATAGGTTTCACAGATTCTATTGCTGCTGATTAGCGAAAAATGCAGTCGCAGTCATCGAAAGCTCATCTCCCATTGTTTAAATTTCTAGCAAGCCCGGTCCGATGCGGAAAGAAACGGGAAACAGAATCGCGTGCGGTTCGAACCTATCGACCGAAAGGTTGCAATAACCGAATATTAAAAACGACGGATGATGTTTGCGGACACCGATAATCGTGGACGCGGCAAATCGTACACGTAGAAAGGGGATCCGTGTAAATCGAGTGTGCATTTCGCTAACATTTGCCCGGGGAACGTTGCAGGTCATCGTCGAGCGCGGGCATCAAAGCTAACAAGCATCGGCAAACAACGGTATCGTTGCTTCCGGAAAAACATTGCTCTTAGAATATCGCATAGGCGGGCCGGAACGTTCAGCCGAAAATTCCGAGGACACTCGTTGAAAATGCTGGAGTTGTTTTGACGCTGCAATTAAAATGTTGCGAAAACACTCGTTGCAACTCAGGTGGAATATTTCGGCGAAACACGAATCTCACTCGCAATTAGCATATTTTTATGTGTGTCGAAGGGGTCCGAAAAGAGATTTAATTCATTTCCAAGACACAGAATTTCCTTTTCTTCTTTGATAATTCGAAGGAATCGAAAATCCATTTTTCGGCAAAACATGAATCTCACTCGCAATTAGCATATTTTTATGTGTGTCGAAGGGATCTGAAAAGAGATTTAATTCATTTCCAAGACACAGAATTTCCTTTTCTTCTTTGTTAATTCGAAGGAATTGAAAATCCATTTTTTGACTGTTTGAAATATCTTTCTCGTTTTTCTGACAAATGTGTAAAATCAAGAAGTGCGCACGTTGAGAAATTCGTTCTTGCACGCACGTTACGCATGCACGCGCTCGCAGACGCTCTAACGATGAAAAATGCAATTCCCCCGTTGGATAGCGAGATTTCCTCCGTCATATTTCCCGGACTATCTGCAAATGAAGGGCACAGTCTTTTGATAAACGTCTCGGAAAGAAGCGTACTCGCAGCAGCCAGGTGCTCTGCTCCTCTTCGCGATTACCTGAGCGAGCGAAGATTAAACAGGACCGAGGGGACGCTTTTCTCTTAAGAGGGAAAAATTACAAGGACTCTAGTCTCACACCCCCGTTGGATGCTGTGTAATCAGCATCCACCTGGCGTGATACATCTTTTCGCTCATTTACACGCTCCGCCGTTGCGAATCGTGCTCGCGATTCTTTTAATCAAACCTTATCCTCTCCGCGCCTACAACCTACACCACTTTCGCTCTGTCATAAAACCGTGTAACAATATTTATTTACACTCCGAGCGAAGCTGGACGTGGTTTGCTTAACCGTTGAACGCAATTAGTCAACGTTTGTTTGTTTATGCGCTTTCAGAATGCGTTCACCGACCAACCGAGGACCAGAAACTATGACGAAACGAGACATTTTCTTCCAGCGATTCCGACAAGATGCACTCTTTTCAAAAATCTTTATACGCGCCACCTGGTAAATTAGTCCTTCAAACGTGTCACAAAAATGGTTTTAAGTGGTCGAAAGCAATTTTGAAAATGTTATTCAGCCTCGAAGGGTGCGCTTTTGATTGGCAGTCTCTGACAGAAACAAAGCGGCGTTTTGCGAAGCCGAAGGGCTTCCCCGTGGATTACGATGCGGCATTATCGTGGCCCGGCT
Source organism: Seladonia tumulorum (assembly GCA_913789895.3). Classification (NCBI taxonomy): domain Eukaryota; kingdom Metazoa; phylum Arthropoda; class Insecta; order Hymenoptera; family Halictidae; genus Seladonia; species Seladonia tumulorum. Next base: position 5,245,184 of record OU565275.1, read on the forward strand.
GTCCAATATCATCAAATTCCCGGCAACCTGTCAAATTCTCTTTATCGCGCTGCGTCAAGGCGCAATAAACCGAAAAAATAATGGCGGACGGTCGCCTGTGTACAGCGTTTTCCGCGGGACAAGACGAATGGCTCGTCCCGCCGTTACCGACACGGTGTTTGGCAAACGACGAAACGTTCGTGTGCGACGCTCGTCGGTGACGTGTCTCGAGTTGTGTGTCGTCGACGTCGGCGTCGGGACGCTGCCGTGCCGGGAGGCTTTATGAGCGATGGGCTCATATGGGATGTAACACGTGCTCGCGTCGCGTAATATAGGAACGCGAGAGCCGACCGGGACCTTCGCGTTGATATTCACGGCCCGCGATGAAAATCATGGCTCAACCCCCTTGGGCCACAGCATGATTTTCCGCGAGAAAAAAGGAACGATGCTCTCGCGCCGCCGAGCTTCCTTCGGGGCTTTGGTTTTCGGGGAAAAGCTCGATCGCAAACCTCCGGAGCCTCGAAAAGGCTCTCCCCATTTTTCATTTTTAAATTGTTGAAGAGACGTTTCGATTTTGTGCATTCTTATTAAGTTTTTCCGAACGTTCCTCTCGTTAATCTTTCGTTATTGTTGTGTTTAATTTTTTTGTTGCTGAAGCAGGCACTATTTTATTCGTTAAAGGTGACTTTTACGACGTTTCAACGGACAAGCTATAAGGGATTATAAGTTTTAATGGTAAATTCGTATTTATATTTTAATTCTAAAATCGAGGATGCATTACCATTTGGTTGACCTTCACGTTGGAATGAAAAGAAGTGCGAATATTAGTAACTTTGTTCCAAAAAAAATTACTGCGACGAGAGTAGGTTTGTACAAAGGGTAAGATTACCTTTTTCCAATGTTGCAAGAGAAAGAAAATGGGGAGCACAGCGAAATAGGGGGTGAGAAAAGTGGAAGAACGGGAACGTCGGACAGCGTTAGGCGCAGACTGGGCGCTGGAAAAATTGGGACCTGAAGAAGCAATCTATCATACCCATACGTTCCTCCCAAGAAAAGGGAAATGGATGGGCGTGAACGCGCGATGGAAGAAACACGTGGAAATTGAGTTACACCGTTCGACACGCGACGCGAAATTCTTTTTTAATGGACGAGCCCTGTCAACTGCATTCTGTCGTACACGGGGAACGATCGTGTAAATTGTTCCCCTTCCCCATAAAATATGTAATGAAATGGCACGAGTGCCGACGCGGAGGCTTGCCAATTTAAATGTTAATTATAGGCGTCGAACGGCACCGTTCACGGAATACGTTTACGAAAATTGCCCATTAGGGGAAAACACAAATTTAATAGACAAACGCTGCTCGTTACGCTCTGCAGTCGCAAACAGACTGCATTCTCGCGAATGTTACGTAACTCGCGCTTCTGATACTTTCACTGGGATCCATTGTGTATTATTCTTTAAGCATTTTATCATTTTTATTTGCTCAGTGTTTCGATAATTTCCTAACAAATCAGTTTAGCGCATAAGTATGTTAGTACTTTTACGCAGAGCGCAGGAAACGATTGGTGCAGTCAAAATGATGGACACAAAGGTGCATAAAATTAGTGTCTGATTCTATTCCAGTTGCGTGGGACACCCTGTATACTAATAATTGTACTCGTGTTTCAAAAATTGTCCACATCGCACAGTTAATTTCGGAGCGACGTGTATAATATTTCCAATTACAAAATCTATCGAGAGGCACGCGCCTAAACGACGTCGTCCAAATAATTGAGCCGCGTTCCGAGCTTTCGTTAAAAAAAAAAACGTGTATTCGAAACGGCACGGCAAACAGAGGAAAAACTGCGGAAAGCGAGAAGCGAAGAGACAGAAATAGAGAGAAAGAGAGAGAGAGAGAGAGAGAGAGAGAGAGAGAGAGTGAGAGGAACGGAGCCGAAAAGTTTCGAAGCGGAGCGTTAGATTTTCGAGGCGGTCAGCCGAGCGTTATAATTTCGCGCCTCGTGAAAGGAAAACGCCGCGGATAATTATCGGTAACTGCTAACTGGTAAAGTTTCGAGAAGGGAAAGCAACGCGCCGGTGCTCCGCTCTGCTCTGCTCCGCGCAGCTCCGCACTCTGTTTCGGGCGCGTACGGCTCCGCGTAAATTAAGTATAGCGATGCAATTTATAGTGGCGATATAATACGCCTTGTTTGCCGTTCGGCCATTATTAGCTGGCGCTCCGATTCGCGGCTCGTTCGAGTAGGTCTTCCTCGGGAGAACTCGTGCGTTTATAATGTTTTCCTCTCGACGAGTTTCCCCCGGCCGAAAATGCATGTTAGTTTAGCACAGAAGATCGAGCGGGAATTTCTGCGCTGCTACTACCCGCTCGCAGGACCGTGCTCCGCCAATGAAAAACCGGCGAAATTTCAGCCGGACGATAAACAGAACCATGCCAACCTCCCTTTGGGAAAACTTCTTTCAATTTATTCATTTATTCATTAGGACCTAACCTAAACTCGTTCGGTTGATTTCAATATCCTCCTTTCATTCGTTATCAAAATAAAGGATTGTAACCAAACAAGTATACAACCGTGGACTGTGAGCATAGACTTCACTGTAACAATAGTAAATAAGAATCTTTATTCGCAATAAGAATCGTCTGCATCGGTTACACGAAACAGAAGTTCTCGGAAAATTCTACCCTTAAAGATATCAACAATGTGAGAGCAACGTAACGGTACTTATCAATTCTATTAATGATCTCATTCTTCGAATTTGTTTTCAAAAATTGAATGTTTTCCGTTTCACAGATTGCAAAAGTGTTTTCTATTTTCGTGAGTAATTGTTAATTGATTTTAGCAATATATATTTTAGGAATAGAATATAAAGACGAGGTTATCTCGTTGAGACAATACATTAAGTGTACGATAGAAATTGTAGCTTTTTCTTCGTGCATTTATTATCGAAAATAATTACCATTTATGGATTCGTTCCATCTAAAAAGCAATAACTCTTTTCGATTCGACCGATTTCGATTGAAAATGAACTTGCTGTGGATTAATTGCGAGCACCGCGAATTAATTTGTACATCTAGCCGACTGGTTAGATTGAACGGTAGCGCGAGGAGTTTCGGCCAAGCGGATGGAAACGGAAGAAGGGAAGAATTCGGCGGGTGGCACGGATTCGTCTTAACCGAATACCCATCAAGAACGTCCACGGAATAATTCTCGGCTAATGACGCCTAACGATCCCGGCGACAGACTTCGGAACCCGGCAATCGCTAATCGACAGCTAATTACAGGGCTCGCCGGCAATCGTTTCCCCGACGGAGGAAAGGAAATCCGTATAATTTCCGCGCTGTCGAGCCAACAATGGCGGTATACAGAAGGCAACGATTTCCCTTTGGCACAACCGGGAGAGGAAAAGAACCGCAAGCCTGCCCGACGGCGGTCCTGTTTTCTCGCGTAGACGAACGCAACGGACCGCAATAACGTTTAGCCGATATTCGATCGGGAGCCTGTGTATGCGTGTGTGTGTGTGTACGTCGCGTTTTTATCTTCATTTTCTCCGCCCCGATCTACCTTTTGTTCCTTCGATTCGTCTCTCCCTTCTGTTTCATCCGTTAGCTAGTATACACGCAAACAGTCCAATCCTTGTCCGCGTCTCGTTTCGTTCCACCCTGGCCAACCACACCCGCCCCTAACTCGTTCTCCGCAATTCTCGCGGAGTCCGTCACGGTCACACTCAATTTCCATCGAATCGTCGCCAGCAAATATTCGCTCGTCTCTCCAGCATTATACTCGCGTCGAGCGATAATCGTAATTATCGTGTCAAAGAGCTCATTTGCGCGCTGTCGGCACGAGGAACAAGTAGAAACACTCGGAGAAGATCGATTTTTCTTCGTCCTTCTTTCGTCCGCGAAGAAATATTTTTGCTGATCGTGCACGCGAATTGGTTGTTTCGAGTTCACTCTGACCACAGAAATTTCGGAAATCATTGTTTGTAAATGCAGCGAACAGATGCGGGCTATTAGATACGAATCGGCTGACGCGTCTGATCATGGCCAACCATTTCTACTTCCTGCGTACACTGAACCACGCGAACCCGACGGATGTGTACGAACGGAAATATTTGACTCCTTTTTCTCGGATTACTTTTGCATGTAGAATCCGGCCACACCCTGTATCGTATACACGTGTATGCGCGTTTTAACCACTATCGTGAACAGTATAAACTTTGGATTACATCCGAACAGTCTTTATAATTACCCACGGAAACTACGTTGCTAAAAAAAGGAGAAAAATGGTTCACGCAACTATTCGAACACCCTTATAATTTTTTAAACATAGGACAAACGACTCTTCTCGCAATTAGAAGCCTTGATTCCGTAAACGACTTGCTAAAAAAATTTTGAAAAATTTGCGATTGGTAGGAGGTACATGGAAAAAGACACTTTTTAAAAGTTTCTTATTCAAGCCCATATTGAACATTTAAATAAAAATGCCATGAAAAGTTATTCTGATTTAAAGAATACTTTTGGTGAGTCACTTGCCATTGATCTGTTAACGCAAGAATTAACTACCCCATCTTCCTCAACGTCAGCATCGGATGTTGCTAGAATTGTGTTCTGTAATGTAAGATTTGAACAATGACACCTTACGGAAATAGCACTCGGTAAATTAAACAACAATTTGCGAATGCTAATTTCGATAGGCACGTAGCTGAAGCGTTTACTCCCTGGACAGGTCACTGTTCTGTGGAATTCTAATGTCGCAAATCACTCTTCCGACACGCACAATGGAAAGAGTCGGTAAATTGCCTTGTACCTGTACAACGGGACGTCGGTTTAACGAGGGGAAATGAAGAACGACGGAGACGCATAATTTTACGGAGGGGCTAATCCAGAATAGGGTGGTCGTCAGAGGGTGGCGGAAAGGGGGTGAACAGGAGACGGGGGTGGCGTAGCTTCGATAACGTTGCTTCCGGGGACGGCTTCACCCCTGGGACTAAGCGGTAAATTTTGTAGCTGACAAAGCCACGGCGCGTTCCGCTTCCGGCGCGAGTATCGCTCGAACCGCGTAATTAGAGTCCGTCGCCCCGCTCGATCCAATCGGAGCCCGGTTTTAATCGGCCGCGTGAAAGGCTCGCTTATTAATTACAATTCGTTAGCGGCGCGCGGAGTTTTTACGCCCACGGTTTTCACGGTTCACCCCCTCATCATAATCCACGGGCCGCGTTGCGAAAGTAATTGCGACAATACATCGCCGACCGGATTTTCAATCAGCACGCCGGGGTCTGGTTCGAATAAAATTTCCAAACTTAGTTTAAACAATTATTCGTGCGAGAGGTGGCTGAAATTTCTGATTTTAGAATGCAAATGTTGCGAGGCGGTACTATTGCACACCATTATTCGATATAAAACTAATCTTAGTGTCCTATCTTCAGTTTTGATTTAGGTATTTCATTTTAATTTTAAATATAAAATTTTGTTTTAAATCATTAAGGAATTACTAAGTAATTATTTTTAATTTGAAATAGATCGCAGTGTTGATCAATGTTGCGGAAGTTCGGCGATTTTCCAGTTACGGTTGAGCGTGCTTTCGATTTTGCGGAGTGTAGCTGGCCGCAATAGCGGCGACGACAAATAATCGGTCAACGGCAGATCCTATAAATTATTGATAGACCGGCACGGGGAATTCTTCGAGGAAGCTTTTGGTTTCTCGGTGACGTTTCCCCCGAGCGGCAAAGACACAAACAGAAGACGCGCGGTCATCGAGAGACGGGCGGCGGCGCGAGAGAGGAAATACGAAATCCGTTTGGCCGCGATCCAACGGCGAACAGAAGAAATTCGTGGCCCCGTTAAACTTCAACGCCGATAAAAAGAAGCAACGCCGGGACCAGGAGAGTTTCCAACGGGGATAGCCAGAGGGTGAGACGAAAGAGAAGGAACGGGAGAGAGAGAGAGAGAAAGAGAAACGAAAAGGTTCCGTTTGTTGTTGTCGCGACATGAGAACTTCTGCCTTAGGCCCTCCCGAACCGGCGAGACGCAACAATGGGAATTCAACTCGGTGAAATTCGGTATTCGCACCTCGTTGAATCGGCCTGTTGTTCTTTAGAATCCAGAACGTTGTCAGGGGAATAAAAAGGAACGTCCACGTTTGTCCAAGTCGGTGAAAAATATTGACAATAGCCGGGAACGTCGCCCAAGATTGCGGCCCTGTGTTCTTCTTCGCTGTTTCTCGCGGGTAGTATATTCAAAAAATACTAATTGCATAACCTAGTAAATTTCACTCGATTTTATTTCAGTGAATTTATATTCGTAATTATAGAACGATAAAACAATATCTCGAAGAATTCTTATTTTATTGCTTGGGACTTGGTTGGATAAACAAACGTAGAATATTTCCAATAACTTTCAGCAAACGATCGAATTACTACTAGTTTTATATTTTTCATTCTTCAATGAAGCTGAAAGGCGTAACGAAGACGTGAAATTAATTAATTTTTGGTGTTACGATTTTCCGAGGCACTCGAGTTTCGCGCAAACGAGGTTATAATCTGTATTTTTCATACTATCTTCAGCATCGCCGTGTTTACGAGGCGAAACTTACAATTAGGGCTTACGTGCGTGCTTGTTTAGCAAGAGATTACAAACTTCGGGCAAGTAATTACAGACACCAGCCAATTAATTATACTATTATTAAAGATGCTTGGCGGTATGAAGTATAACTCAATTTCCGCGTTAACGTAGGAATGACTAGGAAGTTAATTATATCGTGCACAAAGTTCGCATAAAATGGACAACTAATTTCCACATTGGATCGTGTTAACGTCAAGTTACTACGAATAGTAACTATCACCGAACTGTATATTCTGTTACCTTGAGCACAAGTTTCTTAATAATATTCAATATTCCTTGACAGTTCGGCTCATGTTTCAACGACAGTTTGTCATTAGTCGTTTTGACTGAAACTTTCGTCAAACAGAAAAATTATGACGCACTCAGTAATTTATTGAACGTACTTTTGCATCGTCTTCGAGCTGAACAAAATTAGAGAAGACAATGATCGCGAAGACATAAATTAAAATATATTACAGATAAGGCTTCAATTTCTAATCAGCACAAAGACATTAATAAACTTAACGTTTTTAAAGCAGTGTAACTTTTACACTTCGAAATATTATAAGAGATTGTTCAATTTCAATTCATTTACAAAGCTCACAATGTAAAGAACTTCACAATGTATTTAAAACATACATACGCTTACACACACCCACACATACGTGAATACAAAACCTGTTCCTCTCTCTCGAGATTTTGCAAATTAAATAACAGGAGAAGAGTGCGGACCTCCATGATAAAAATTCTGCTTTTCGATGCGTAAACTGCATAAAATTCTAGGAAACAGAAGTAGAATAATCTGAAATTTTTCCGACGTCTGCACTGTTCTGCGCTTATACACAATTTCGTCACAAACGCAAGCTTACGACGTGCAGTAAATTAAATATAAACCGATCACATTCGATCAAATTTTCCACGCAGCGGGAGATGCGAGTGTAATTGTAAATAACCAGCGACAAATTAACATCATCAGAGGAGCGGCCGCCTTTTTAGCGAGGAGTGGAGAACAGTGTTAAGAACTTAGCCGGCAGTTGGGAAAGTTTTCGCACACTGTGACCGTTGATTGCCCTACTTAGACGGCATTACTTCGCACGCCTGGTCCCCATGGGCCGAGTACTAAAGGCGTATGATCTCGGAAAAACGTCGGGGCACGGGTGAAACAAGCGTAAACGTTGACCCTACAGGGCGCGAAATAAAATATATCGCGTGGGTGGAGACCCATTTATCCGGTTTTATTCAAACCCGTAAACAAAGCAAATCCACGAAAATGGAATTTGCCTATCATATTTAGCGTTTTCGATTCTCGGAACGGGCAGCAAGATAAATTGATCGCATTGTACATGCCGCGGAGCATCCCGGCATCCCCTCCCGTCGCTCTCCCACGGATGTTCGAGGTTCGAACAAGAGGACGGCGAAAGGCGCGATCGAAACACGCCGATGTTTCCTTAAGAGGGGACACGCTCCTCCGGCAAATTTCAATTTCGAACGAATTCGCGGCCCGAATTCGGCGAAATGGATTCGGTGATCGATGCCTCTATTGCGCCGGCATCCAATTGACCCCGTGAAATCCGGTAATATATTTACCTAGCCGAACACGCCTCGGCGATATTTCAATAAGAACTGCCGCGCGACGATTCGATTCTACGCGCTCGCGCGCTCGAGGAGGCGGGCTCTTCTTCGAAAAAAGAGCACGAAGAGTATCGAAATTGGACGATAGCGGGAGAATAGGAGGGAAAAAGGGGAAAGAAATAGGTATGCGGAAAGACAGACCAGGAAATCGTTCGGTGGAATCGAAGAGCGCAGAAAATTGAAAGAACGACGAGAAGGGAAAAGATGTAGTGGAAAATGATAAGATGCAAAGTAAAAGTTACCCGAACGATCGTGCAAGGAACGGATGTTGAAGAAGAAAATTAAAACGTCCAAAAAATTGACGAAACAACCCGGCTGAGGAGGGCACGATGGTAAAAACGAAGAGATCCGGACAGAAACTAGAACAATCGCGCGAGATCAAACTGTTGGAACCACAGAGTACTTCTAAAAAGGAAGAGACCCGCACAGGTGAAAGAAGATGTAGGAAAAATCTATGGTACGTGGCAATGGAGAAGTAGAGCTTGACAGAAAAAGCAGCAGCGAGGGGGGAGCTGTAGAGGAAGCTAGAAACGTCGAAAAAAGATGTAACGTTGAGAGTGGAGAGCTAGGGGGGAGAGCGTACTGAAAGAGCCGTGGAAGAATGTGAAAGAGGAAATGCTGAAGAAAGATGGACGACGAGATGTCGGGGATGGGCAGGGGAATAGGTAGACAGAGTGAGAAGGTAAACCGTATAAAGTACGCTAAATTCCTCGTACTTACGGCTGGTTAAATATGCAGCGGAATATCAGAGTGCGGCCGCGATGACCGTATCCTTCGTAATATAGTGCGATACTTGCAAGGTATCCTGCATAACTCGAAGCGGGCAGCCGGGAGAGGACGAAGCGTGCAGGGCGAAATAATATTCCTCGGCCATAATTTCGTGCAGCTCGCTCGCGCACGGCTCCGGGCGTATTTTACCGGGCTCGGGATACTGTATCCATAATGCATCCAGAAGATGTAACTCCAGCCAACGCTGGAGTCCCGATATAACGCATCGCTGATGCTCAAGGGGAACTGGACGGCTCGGCCCGAACCGTCGTTAATGTTTCAGCAACCGTCGCGACGCTGAAAAATACTATCGTGCACCACGACCGGGGACAATGATCGTCGCACCGCCAACGGACACTTAACCCTCACCCAACACCTGGTCGGTCTGACACTGTTGCGATAACGTGTCAATTTTTTATCGCTTCGAAATCAACTATTAAATACGGACGGTTTTAGCTTTTTAAATTGTTAATTGGAGAACAACAACATGTACACCGTATACACTGTATTTTCTGGATCATTTTCACCAGCTTCCGTTGTTCTAGGATGGTACTCTGTGCTTTAATGTGAGAGTCGTTAAGGAAATTACACGCGTTTCCTGACTTTTGTTTTGGGAGAGGTGTACTTTGTCACTTAACTGTATCACCTGCTGGTACATTGTCAAATTTGTTGTACGATAAAAGGTTTCAAACGAGAGTACCATAAGTACATATTGCTAACAATAAGTTGACTCGACGTTGAATGGAATATACAATGTCACAATTAGATTTTTAATGTTTCACTATTTCATCGGTTTATGGTGATAACGTTTGATTTTTGAGTGAGTTAAGAACTAATAAGTACCAAGAAAGTATGTTTTGGAACATGAAATGAATTGTTTCCGTAGTCTGGTTTTTTAAACAAAATTTAAGAACGAAAGGTCCTGAAAAATAATCCTTGGAGCGAGTACTTAAAGGATCGTAAAAGCGCGAGCAAGCGAAACGCCGGACAAGTAAACTCGGTTTAATCTGTATTACGCTAAAACCAGCTTGACGTGATTTATACTAACATAAATACTAACGGTATAATGAAATAAATAGGTCACGCCGTAAATAAATCAAGAAGTGACAAATATCAGATGATTCACGGGCACAAGTGAAGAGTTCGCTCGTCCACGCCAGCAACTAGCACTCCAGACTGAATAGGTATACTGACGTGAATTTATGGCGGAAAAATGAGACAGAAACACAAAACACGGGTACAGTCGAGGGAACATCAAGGAAAAGGTAAAGCAAGGAGTATTTATTAAGCTGTGAAATCGCTTTTGAAAACAGTAACCGGCGCACGAGCTGAAACATGCGCAAAGTTGTAGATTTAAGGTGCAATATTTAACAAAGAAGCCAGTTTCTTGAATATAAACTTCATTTCTCAACCCAAGATTCGGTAAACATGTGCTGTACGTATAATACAAGTTCAACATTTCCTGCAACATTTGTGAAAAGTGAGAGACAAATAAAAAAATTTTCCTGTCGTTAATAATTTTCAAAAGTCGATAATAGTGCATCGATGCTCCTAAATTTTCGTAATGTTTTTCCTGTATTAGATTGCTCCAACTCATTTTTGACATAAACGTATAAAATTCACAGTTTAATTACCAGTATTTTTATTGTATTTTTACAAATTTGAAAATTCTGATGGATAGAAGATATCCATTTGATATGCAACTGAATCGAAACAATAATTAATACCGTAGATCTCCATTTTTTCAATTTTTGTTTCCTAAATAAATTGTTTCGATATTACCTAATTATAATATCTAATGAAATAGAGATAATACCTAATGAAATAAAGATTATTTGGTACTCCTTTTCTGTTCGAAAAAGAAATTTGGTACTAGCGGAGCAGTATTCGATAAGATCGACGATAGGTTTCGTCTGATCAATGATTTTCGCTTCGTAAGTTACGACGTGACAATCGTGTTACGCAAGCTCTGTTACGCAACGATCGTTCATTCGCGAAAACAACCGAATTCCTTGGACTTGGCACGATGAACCGCTTCGAGGCAAAATATTATCGCGCTCACCGTACAACCGAGGCAACTAACAGTCGATTTCGTCTCTTTTCCTTCGTCGCGCATCGCTTTATTCTCCAAATTAAGCGAAATTCACAATTTAATTTTTTATTGCCGTAACACAGCCTTACAATTCCTCGCAATGTCCACACGTTCGCTCACAAATTTGAACTGACAGGAAGAGAAACTCTTTTTGAAATCTAATTAGGTTTCAGCGAGTCCCAAAAATCTGAAACGCATAAAAAAACTGCAACTACCGGCCGTGAACTCATGGGAACCAGCCCGCATGGTTGGTCCGCGGTGGTTCAGCTGGCTCGATTGCATTTACGGACGAATTTCTCAAGGCAGGTGGTGTTCGTGACACAAGGACGAAGGATTGCGCCCGACCCCGGCAACTCCGCGAACTACGTGTTCGGGAGTGTACGGAAATAATTGTTGCATATTTAATGAGGCGTAAGGTAACAGGGTCACGCCGGCGTGGCACCAATTTCCTCGCGGAAAATTTACCATTTTCGCCCGTGGCCCCGTTCAACCTTGAATAAGGGTTGCCCCGAACCGTCACGGAACGACGGGGAACGGCTACGTGCCTGGCTACGTACGGAAATAATTGTTGCATATTTAATGAGACGGAAGGCGACAGGATCAACGGCTCTGCCTCTTTCTCCTGTTCACCCTTGCAGGATCTCGTCGAACGTGGCCCCGGCTCGGTTTTAACCCGGGAAATGGATCAATTTCGGCGGTCCTGCGATCCCCGAGACATCGCTCCCAGGCTAACGTTCGATAACGGCAGTCGCTGAGATTGGAAGTCTGACTACGTGAACTATCTGTCCACCAGATATTACTACCGTTATATATTCCACTTCGTTACAAATAATGCCACTTCGTAATATTTCGATCTAGGAATTATATTAATCACTCGAACGAATTATTTGCATATCTTAACTCAGTAACTGTGTCACTGTTGGTAGGTTTTCTTTTGATTAGCAAAAGAGACTAGAAGATTTGTTGACTGTAGCGAACATTTCTGGGAGCTAGGAATTTTTCTAAAAGCAGAAACCTGAAGGACCCGTACTATTATTTTTGAAAGAAGTATTTTTGGATGTAGAGATCCGAGATATTTCTGGGAGTTGAGAATTTTTTTGGAAGCAGAAACCCGAAAGACCGAATACTTTTGAACGAAGAGAATTTCGTGATGGGAAAAGTATTTTTTGAAAGTGGGAATCTGAGGCAAACGAGGGAACCATGAATTGTATTTGTATTTGAGGCCGTTTTTAGGCCTGAACAGGCTAAGAATTTTTATGTAAATATGAACTGTTGTTTTGAAATAGGAAATCCATCTTAAAAATCATAATAGTGACACAGATAATTGTCGCCTTGCCACGCATGATTCACAGGACCGAGATGGACAGCAACTGTGGTTGCAGCTGAACTGAATTCTCTGAAACAGCTCGTCGAAATGGCTCTTCAAAATCCTTCACCTCACGAACGAGCGGCACAGCGGCGCTGTTCACTGCCGTCGGATAAAACATTAAAGGAATTAGAATGAATGGTCCGAACAATCAGCTTCGTATCGACAATGCGCGTAATGTTTTCAGGAACAAAGGCACTCGCCGCGCTTTTGTCCACGAGTTACGAACAACAATTCCGCCGGGCGTTCGCCAATTGGAGAAAAGTGAGAAAATGATCGGAGCCGGTCGCGGGCTCCGGCTATTTTCAGCAAACTTCATTCTGGAAATAATTGTTGTGCATTTAATGAGGCGACCCGGCAATAGGGGCCGCCCTCTTTGCGCCGGCTAAGCTGTCCCTTCGCGTTGCATAAGGATCTTAAAGTTAAACTTCTTCCTCTTCTTCCGCCTTTGTTCCCTCTTGCCCTCCGCCCTTGCCCGCTTTTATTAACTAGACTCTGTTCCGCGAGGCTCGCTCGCGCGACCTCGTGGTAATTAATTTAGTTTCGTAATTTTTTTCTTCCCTCCGGTGTTCTGCAATTCACGGTTCGTTCCACCGAAATCGTCTTGCCGCTTCCGCGCGCTTCGACTTTCGCGCGAAGAGTCCTTCCGGTTTGTTTGCTCGCATGATTCTGCGGAATTTACCAATCGAGACACTCGGCAAACCTGATACGCGCTCACGGAATTGAAGGGAAACTCGCATCTGTCATTTATTAATTACCAATTCGACGGGAAAGGAGATGGTATTGCTATTTGACGAACTGTTCAAGTCTCTGGAATTTTTTTCAGCGGAAAAAAGGAACGGTATGCACTGGATCTGCTTGAAATAGTTTCATCGATGTTTTAGTATAGCGTGGACAAAATTTTGTCGTGAAAGAGTCGATAGATTCGAAGCAACGGCGGTTTGATCCATTGGATATTTTTCTGGATATATATTCGAATACGTTTCTAAAACACACGTCGCTGAAACAGAATGAAACAATTTCAAGCTTCGCACAGATTTTTATTTGACAGACGAAACATTCCAATCCTAAAATTCCCATCTCCAAGACCACCATCTCTGCCCCTCCATTCGTGCAGCTTTTGGCCCGCGTGTATTCGCAAAGAAGCTTTGAACCGTCAATCGGATCGGTCATTGATCCTCTCGATCATCATCCGTAATACGTAACCATCGGCGAATCACGCCTCCGGGATGTTGTATAGAAAAAAGAGCTCTGGAAATATCGGGGGGTATAGCGGTCGGTTTGCCTGAAATTTCATCGGCGTACAGAGCTGCACGAGAAGCTTCTGCGTTTGTGCGAAGGGAACAAGCTCGGCTGATGCGAGGGAGAGAAAGGGTGATCGAGAGAGAAGGGATAGAGGGTAAGCGACAGAGAGAGAGAGAGAGAGAGAGAGAGAAGACCAAACGAACGGATGTCGCATGGGCTGCAGCCCTGAAACCGGGTTAGGTGGGTGGGGGTCAAGTGGCAAATATTAGTACGAAAACTGGCGTTGCCGAGCTTGCGAGAGCTTCGCGACGAAAGCTGCTTAAACGTTCCCTTCCTTTGCCTCCGTTGAACCAGCTCCACCCGGCCAAAAACCCGTCGTTTCTCTGCTACCTACACACCGAGGAAACCAGTGAGCCCTGCAGCCCTCCGAGCTCTCCAACACAATTCCGCCCCGGCGAAGTTACCGTGCCTTCCACTCGGTGGTTAAATCTCCAACAACGGATCCGTTCTACGCGCTAGAGAAAGAGAGAGAGAGAGAGGAGAGGGAGAAAGGGAGAGAGAGAGAGAGCAACATCGTTCGAAAACGCCCCGGAAGAGAGAGCGAGAGAGGAGATTGTAGGAGCGATGCTAGGGATACCGGCAGCCATAGCAGCATCCCTTGCTAGCGACAATAATAGTAGCATATATTCCTTTGAGGGATGAGACCACGGAAGAGTTTCTGTGAATCGTACGCACATCTATCGCGCTTACACGGATCCCAGTGTCCATTGGTTTTGCTATGCAAAACAATTTCCACTTACACGGTATTCCGAGGAACCGATCTACCGTGTAAATCGGGCGATATTTCCGAAATTTTCTATCACCTCGAAACACGGATAGTTTGAAGTATTTCCGGTAATTAGGTTAGATTTATAGGAGAAACACCTTCGCTTTAAAATGTATGTTGAAAACGGTATTTAACACGTTGCAGCACACTTTTAATTTGACGATCGTGCTCAGAAACACATTTTTTTCCGAAGCGGTAAAGCATGAGAAAACGCATAAAAGAACAATTAATGTGCTCTCTGGCATGCTATACCTTTTTTTCGATGTATTACTCAATAATTAACAAGTGTATGCGTTAGTACACTTCGTACTAACGTTGTTCTTTTTTCGAATCGGACGGCTATAGCCGTCGTTTGCGGCAACGTTTTAAATGAACTTATTGCTCAGGAACCCTGGTATTCGTTGCTACGTGGTACTCCAGAATGTTTACAAGCTAAATTGATACAAGATCGAAAATTCTTTTTAGTTCGGGCGCAACACACTTCGCTATAAGAATAGAAATTTACGAAAATGTTCCGTTCCGTTTTTGGACGCTTCGGGTAGTTGGTCGAAATCGCTCGAAGAATGGAATACCCGCTATCCTCCCTTTACCATTTCCGGTCGCTTCGAGTTGGAGGCACGGATCGACCAAAAATGAGAAAACCCCCCACCAGTTTTCATTTTTGGGGCTATTTAAGTCGATGGTACGGATCAGCCAAAAATATGAATGCTTTCGAGTGGATTATTTAAAGTGCATTTTTTTCGGAAGAAATTGGGAAGAGACGGAGACGTCACTAGATTAAAATCGTTCATTCTATTATTATCTTACTTCAATATCGATACACAGTTTTCTACGAAAGCACGCTGTTTCGTACTGGGCGTCATTATTATTTCACGAGGAAAATAAAAATAAATTCTATGGGAAGGTGTTGCTCAAAGAGCAGAGAATATTGTCTTTTTATACAAAATTTGATTTCTGTGATGAAGAATTTGTCTACATTCTGTGCGCACGTGTATACAACAAGTAGAATTTGTGAGCAATGATCAGAGACGGATGATACGAATTTTTACAAGTCGATTATCTTTTCCAGAACATTCAAGAAAACTAAGGCATACTCATCGATTACGAACATTCCCAAGAATCTTTTAACGCGGTCGAAACAAAAAGGGAATCATGAATACAGCATGGATGGAACTGCACACAGTGTGATCGACAAAACGCGCCGAAACTTCCGCGCTCTTCAAAAACAAGCACACACTTCAAAAACCAGTTTACACAGTTAAGAGCTGCATAACCATTGACGCAAAACAAACTATAGCAATCTCCCAATTCTGTCCGATACCCTATTAAAACAATCGCTAACAAACCGCCCCGAAAGCGACTGGAAGCTAAAATTTTCTAGTCCCATCGAAGCAGAAAGCAGGAAGACTATTCCAAGATAAGAAGCTCGGTAGTGGTAGTCCAGAAATTGGTGTCCATTTCCCGAAAAATGTGATCGTCGTTGCCTTCGAAAAACTTCCCCAATATTCTACCTATCTTCCTAGCAGATCTTTCTACGGCGAAAGAGGTCTCTAAAGATCGTAGAAAGGGATGTCCAGCGACCAATATCAGCGATCACGGCTAGATTGGCAGCGGCGTCTTTTCATACTTATCTACTACCCCCGGTCGGGGTCTGTGTTTGCTCCTCACCGGTTTTCATTATATTCGATTACACGAACACAGCTGCGCGCGGCTACAGGCGATTCACGGTTAACGCGAACTAATTACCGGTCGACCGGAAGTTAAAAAGTGCGGACAAGCCGCACCGCTGGCACCCGCTTATGCCGCCTCCACCTGTTTTCGAGCCCGCCTGGACAATTCCCAGGGAATGAAAGTTTGCCGCTGCGGTTAAGTCCGGCTCCCTCCCCTCGTCCCTGAATTATCCCACCACTTTGCGCCGCCTGTTTTAATTTCTGAACGGCCGGCGATCGTAGAGAACGTCGCTCGGATAGAAGCCTGGCGATTAAAACTGCAATTCTAACCGGGAGTCGGAAGAATTTTATCTTCAGCGGAATAATTCGACGCTGTAATCTTGGAACGACTGGCATCAGAACGGGGATGCTCTCGAATTGCATCCTGATTACGGTTCCTTTGAACTCGGAAAAATTGTAACGCGTAGAATTGCGCGCCCTTCGTTTCCTGGCGAAGGCGGGAGGACTTTTACACGTTTCTTTCAAACGTTCGGAGTTTTTCAGCGAATTATACGGGGTGTTTGGTAACCGGTGGTACACGCGAATAGGGGGTGATCCTACATGAAAGAATAAGTCGAAAATATAGAATAAAATTTTTTCATCCGAAGTTTCGTTGTCGAGAAAATCGAGTTTGAAATGCAGCGAATACGCCTGATCTGAATTCGTCTGATCATGACCAACCAAATCTACTTCCTGCGTATACTAAAGCACGCAAACATGACAGATCTTCAAAGTCGATTTTCTCGAAAACAAAGCCTCGAACGAAAAATGTTTATTCTATATTTTCGACCCCTTCTGGTCACAACTTATTGTAACAAAAATTAAATTATTCAGAAAGGATTTTAATTTCTACGCCCTGTTTCAAGTTTTCTTCCACTTCGGAGGTGTCTATCCAGCAAATCGATATTAGCAATTCCGTATTCTTGAGGCATTTCAGGAAAAAGAAAATTCTAAAGTTCCTTCGGGGAGCGATACCACAGCTTAGGAATCAAATAACAAACAAGAGCTGGGCTGGTATAGTGGTTGCTTTGCGTCACTCGTGCGCACAGTTATTTTGTTGAACGGCTCCAGGGGCGCCGTGCCGGTAAATCGAAATCAGCGATTCAAGGAAGACGTTCCGATGGTTTCGGTGGTTTATGGTAGCCTTCCGGAAGCTGTTGAAAGGGATGGTAGTCGCGAAGTCGTCGCCATCAGTGTCCACAGTTTGTCCACGTCTGCTCTAAAGAGCAGTGAATGCGGCGTTTCAGTCCGGGGGAGAACCAAGGCATTTACGAAGCCATGACGAGAGAGGGAGAGAGAGAGAGAGAGAGAGAGAGCGAGAGTGGAGGGTGGGGGGTGGGTCCGGTGGATGCGTTTCTGTTGGCGCGCACTTAAAACTCGAGTCCGAGGCATCCAGAGAATCAGAGTCGTTAGAGAGTCTGTTGCTATAACGTGGGGTGGTGGTGGTGGTGGTAGCAGCATTCTTTTTGCCGCGCTGCCATTTCCGGTGGCGACAGCGGCGCGGCGGCGATGCGTTGGTCCACCAGGGGACAGCTTTTAAAAATGCAGCTTAATGACCTCGTCGCCGAGAAAACACAACGGTGTCCTACGGGCGTCCGCGTCTCCGCTTCCGAGTTCGTTAATGCAAACTGATACAGTGAACGATATCGAATTAACGAGCGTCGTTACGGCCTTTAACGCGATACTTTGCCGCCCTGCCTCGACGAAATTGCACCCTCGAGGACCATCGAAACGCTCGAGACCGGGTCCGTTTAAAAATCCGGGGCGAATTCCTCGCGATCAACCACCTACTCCCCTCCTCCCCTCCCCTTTCCTGCGAACCAGAAGAAGCTGCAGTATCTAAACTGAACCGGCGGAATCAAACTTTAATGCTTCCGTCGCCGCCGCACCGCGCGCGCGTTGTTATCTGTGTCACCGAGTTTCGAAAAGTTTCCCTTTTGGCTTTAGTCGAGTTCCCAGCTATCATCAGAGATTGTTCTTCGGACGGAATTTTTCTAGCGGCTGCGAGCGGAATAATACCTCGGCCTCTGGAAGCTTTTAACTTCACGGACTTTTAAAGAAGTTTCGAAAAATGGGTAAAAAGGGGTTCGATGCTTATGCGGACTGTGGAAGATTGCGTTGCGCGCCCGGGACTCCAATCAACACAGTTTACCGTCCTTTATTTCTACGAATCTGTCCTCGCCTTTTCCATAAGCACGCGGCTAACGATACTTGGCTTCATTCTCAGCTCCGTTCATCAAACTTTTCTGATTCGAATGTTTCCTTCTGTTTCTAATTTTACAACCGTTCACTCAATTTCATGAAAAATACAGATGATTATTCTGAAAAGTTTTTATCAAACGCAACAGCTTTTCGTTATTAGCCATTAGCACTCGAATGGTGACTGTAAGGCACCACTAAGAATTGCTGTACCATTGATTCAAAATATTTTTCACATTATTACATTTGCTTGTATTTAATAAATTACTGAACACTTCGGTATTGTACGAGTAAATTGCACCATTTTCGCATGTATAACATGAAAAAAGAAATATGTATAGAAGGGAAATATTCTAGGTCGGAAGAAATGTTTCGTTTTGGAGTTAAAACAGGTTCGAGTGCAAAGGGTGAACTCTCACATTGATCCTATCAATGCATATTCATGTTTCACAGAGAAATGAGCTTTTTTAATCCGTCGGAAAAATGGAAGACGTCCACGAAGGATCGAAGATCTTGATAATGAGGCAAAACTTTTTGCAATCCCCT
This sequence comes from Seladonia tumulorum, assembly GCA_913789895.3. NCBI lineage: Eukaryota > Metazoa > Arthropoda > Insecta > Hymenoptera > Halictidae > Seladonia > Seladonia tumulorum. The sequence goes on from OU565275.1 coordinate 5,264,145, forward strand.
AATGCTTCCATCAATTTTAGACGTGAAAAATTTGATCGCAGAGGCTTCTCAGAATAATTGCGAAGCATCCCGCAGAAAGTGCGCCATATTATACCGGACGGGGTGATCCAGCTGAATTTCACCCAGCGGTCGCAATGCAAATTCACGTCGAATCAATTGAACCACAATCAGACCCAAAGAGCACGAATGAGCGTACGTACGTCCGGGGCAACCTTCGTTCGAATTTGCACAGGTAATACGGAATAATTACTGACCGCGAAGAAGAAGCGAAACGTGGACAAACCCCTCGCAGGATCCGCTTATTTCGCTTTCAGCCCGGCTTTCCCGGCTAGCTCGGCTGACCAACGGACAAATCCCCCGGAATAAAAGTTCGCCATCGTAGTTGCTCGCCTCCCATCGTACAGATCTCCGCCTCCATCGCTATTTTAATGCCATTTTCCGCAGACCCTCGTCCACGTTTTAATCCAACGTATAATATTTACAAAGCGAAACTGCGCGCCGGCGAACGAACCCGACGCTTGCCAATCCACACGGAGCGTGCGTAAGTCGAACCCGTTGTAACATGGATCGATCAAATTTGACGACGTTCTGTCAAAAAGTCGATTTTTTCTCTATCCAGATCCGAAGTCTCTATCCAGGATTTATGCGCTTCCGAGATGACGATGATTATACATATTGTTCGCGTTATACATATGCTATAATCATTTCGGAACTGTCAGACTATCGGACGCGAAACCCGAGCATTTCTGACACGCATCGAACAGTTCAAACAACTACTCAGGAATCTAATAGCGTCCACATTATGACCAATCCGTCACTTGCTGAAACGCTATTCAATAATCATTTCGCAACTACTAGGCCAAGATCCAAACACTCGAGTACCTGATTCCCATCGAACATCTCAAACAGCTATTCGAGAATCTAATAGCTTCAAACTCTTGAGGAAGTTTGGTCGATGTGACGATCGATAGACTGTACATCTTTATGTTAACTAACATTGTCTACACGAATGGCAATAATACTAGAAAATTGGAAGTGATATATTGACAGACTTCGATTCTTTTAATTGTCTTGCTTAATTACAGCTGCTCAAGTGCCAAATATTATACGAAACAGAGGAACCATTCCTTCGTTACTTCAATCATTTTGGAAGATTGGAGGAAATGTATCGACTTCTTTCAATCTATTTACTGTACCTAATTGCAGGTACATTTCTCTATATATGTCGCCAAGGTTTCGATGATAGGCGTCGCAGAACTATCCCCACTACCGCGGGGTATACCTCGTGACGGGCCATGAAGCTCGAGAGGCCTTGGACACCGAGGAGTGTAAACACGACACGGGTATGTTTCCCTGGATGATACACGACGCTGGCAAGACCCGTGTTGTTGACATATATCGAGAATTCACTGTATTCATTTTTACCATAAATCCTAGCTGAACCTATCTAGCTGACGTCACAGTATCACCTCCCAGATCCAATTCCGACGCTCGCCGCGCGCAACAATCGGACTCGCGTGCGAATTTGCCAGGCTTCAGAGATGTTCGCGAAGTGCTCATTATTCGTGCCGCCCTTCCAGCGTCTGGGTCTGGCAAGCGCACCAAGTTGACCCCGGGTACGAAAGAAAAGCTGGAGGCTGGCCGCGTAGCTGGAGCTCGAAGCATAACTTTTTCATTTCCTAGCGTCTTCCGGTTCTGCGCCGGCTTCCACAGCCTCTGCGGTCCCCGGTGGGAAACCGAGGGGATGAAGAGGGGCGCGGGGGCCGTGTCACGTTTTCCTCTCGCGGAATATCTTTTGTACGTGAGCCTCTTGAATAAACATGCAGTCGTCGTTGTCGTCGTCGTCGCCGTCGCCGTCGTCGTAGTCGTAGTTGTAGTCGTCGTCGTGTGCGCGAGAGCAAAGGGCGAGAAAGGAAATAGAGCCGCCGTTAAGGCCGCGTGGAAAATGCGGGAAGAGGGTTGGCCAGCCAGCCCTCCTGTTATACCGGTAAACGATGAAAAATGTCGGCGCGTCGCTTACTAGCCCGGAGACAAAAGGACGCCGATGATAAGGAACCCGAAAATATTTTCAACTTAATTACCCCGGGTCGGTTCTTAACGGGCCATTCCGCTTTGGAGGCACGCACCGACCGCCCCGGATACCGCGAACCTCGTATCCGTTTCAGGGGCCAAGGGAGAACGGGATTCGAGGAGCTTATCTTTCTTGGACACGGCCCTGTGGTCCGCGCAGCGGCTGCGAGATTAGGTAGTTCGTTGTTGCTGGATGGTTTGTATCGACGGAAACGTGACCCACATTAATCCATGCGGGGCGAATTTTTGCCATGTCGAATTAAACAACTCGAACTCGTTAACTCTGTGGGATTCAACGTTCCGCAGGATTCGCAATCGTGAGTTAATTTCAGATCGTACCCTGAAATATTAATTTAAAATTACGGTGACGGAACGCAATACTATGGACCAGGTGACCACCAAGTTCCTAACACTCCTGATCCAGCATAGAAGCTTCCAGGGGATCCCCCAGGGTCCAGACACTCCGTGCCATCGAATCGCAATGAGCCAATACGTTACAGCATCTCGAATTCGTTAATTCGCCAGAGTTCGGAGCTGAATGCTTCCATGGGACTGTTAGTTGCGCGCGGGTGGCAATCGTTCATATTTAACGGGCCATTTGATGGATTGTGCCGGGTGGGTAGGAAGAACGGCCAGAAACGGAGAAACCGGAGAACCCGAGGAAGGGTTTTGGGCGACTCTGTAGGACACGACTCGCGGAGGGTTTAAAGCGTAGGCTGGCAGCAGGGAGTCTCGCAGGTGGGAGGCTAGGTCGGGGTCCTCGGGGACGTTGCATTAGTCACACTCTCTCGCATCAGTCAGGCCAGCCAGCCAGCCAGCCAGCTAGCTAGCTACGCCGCTGGCTAGCGGCCACTCTTTACACAGGACGACGGGACATTTTCACGTGGGAATATTTAACTCCACGCTGGCAAATTACTCTGCGGGCCTCCGGTCACCGTGCCCGGCCCGCGACACCGGATCCGCCGCGCACGAAACCTCCTACGCGACGGGACTTTACGAGATACGCTTCCCTCGGGGACAGATAAGGCTGGTGTCGTGCGTTCGCCTGACGTCTCCGTACGCCGCGACAGCCGCGTGTACTATGCTGGACGAAATAATACGACGCTTTGCATATTTGTGGCGCGGCTCGACCGTTCGAAGCATTCTGAGCAATTCTTTGCCGCACTCTATCTTCCTTCAAGACATTTCTCCAGTGTAACTTACCCTGTCTCAAAAAGGTCGTCTTGTGTGCTCTTAGATCTTGCCTAGGTGGACCTGCTTCAGCGAGATGTCAAGGTGATCTTTGGTTTCTTTTTGTACGGAACGAATTCATCGATCTATAATGTGTTTGCATCCATCGGCGGATCATTCTTTTCTGTAGCCTCCCGTTGCCTTCTTCTTATTCTTTCATACCTTGCTTATCGAATAATTTCCCTTTAACGAATCTTTACAGTCTCGATAAATTTTTATCTAGAACATTAGAGAGCGCCTGAGAGAATGCATTAGAGAGTGGAAATTCGTGTAACAGGGATCTCGCGTAACCTCTTACGGTATATTGTCATGGAGTGCACATCAGAATCGTGCTCGGTTACACCTGGTTCTTATACCGCTCTGAAAATCCAGATTTAATTTAAGAGGCCTTGCGGACGACAATACGGTGTACTTGAAGGGCCGACGCCGCGCGTGGGGCGGCGCCAAACTCAGGGATCGAACGCAGTAAGTGCCAACTGCAGCTTATCCCGGCAGTGAAACGCGATTTCGGTGTTTTCGCCGGACAATACGGGAACAAGGAAAATATACGCGGCGGATTTTCTAGCGACTAGTGTAAAAACATCGAGAGCGAGTAAACGTCTGGCCCGGAGCCAAAGAGGATGTCCTGGTCCTGTTTGTTGCTCGGCGGCGGATAGTCAGAGAGAAAGGGAACAGCGGGATAGAAAGTGAGAGAGAGAGAGAGAGCCGCCAGCGCTACAAAAGTTAATTTGCGTAATGGCGTGTTTAAAATACGTGGGCTTCGGTCTACGCTCTGACCCGCAGAAACGAAACGTATTTTCTGCGACGCGGACCGACCGCAGGTCGTCAACCTTCCGCCGTTATAATTGGTTCCCGATCTATCGAGCAGCGGGAATTTTAAAACGCGTTCTATACGTGAGAATTGCCTGATCGATCCCCATTGGTGCATACTTTACGCGAGCTTCGATGAAATTCAGATGTTGTTGCGCGAAAGACTCATTTCGTCGTCCATGATGACGTTTATTGGCATCGTCACACTCGACGTTGAGCTTAAGTGGAATTCTATTAAGTAATTCCTGCAAATTCGTTGATCACAAATAATTATAATAGGATCGTTCCCGACATCGGAACATTTTGGAAATATTGTTAAAAATAATGTTGCGCCTCACCTAGTTTTCAGTTCACACGAAATATTTTTAAATTTTTATCGAAATACCAAGCATATTCATAGAACCAGGTGGTTTCGATTATGCAGCCACAAATAATTCATTTTTATGCTTCCACTTTGGAAGATGACAACCCCGCGGTTTCCAACGGGAATAGTTTGACCAGTTAATTAACCACGTACAGTCAACGACGCTGAACTACTGTCGGAACCAGTAAATTGGAGTGTGTTAACTCGACGAATTAATTCTGAATGCGAACGCGAAAAACGAATGTTGTCCAACGAAACAATGCGGGATTGCTTGCTCGCTAACTCGACAGCGTTTTCCTACAAACTTTTTTAATTTGCTGCTCCTAGCATCAATAATCGCAAATTTCCTCTTCTGTGGATCGTTAGTTGGTTCTATTCCTTCATTGTTCTCGGTACAGTGATTTCTCTATGTATGTAGCCAAGGTCTGGATGATAAACGTCGTGGAATTATCCCCACTACCGCGGGGTATACCCCGTGAGGGGCCACAAAGCTCGAGCTCGATAACACGACTCGAGTCTCCTGGACGATATATGTCGCTGACAAGACCCGTGATGTTGACATATATCGCAGTGTGTTTGTATTCCTTGTGTCACTATCCGAGCTTCAAGAAAATGCTCTTTAGTACTTACAAATATATAGAATAAAGTAGTTCATGAAGTATAATCAAAGTAAACACGAGTTGAAACGGTTCAAATACATTTAATCCGATGTTCTTCGCTGGAAGTGGAGTTTGGAGTGCATTTTTCTGTCCAGCGGCGATCGGACGCGTTTTGGTATTTCCCGTCCATTTCCCGGGGCTCCGGGTAACCGAGGATTTGCAACAAACTCTCCGGGGCAATTCGATGCATAAGCATTACAGGTAAAATCAACATCAAGACGCAAACTCGGGGGAACTACATCAATTCGAACGAGCCGAACCAAGAGACCGTGGGATGCAGAAATTCCGTGGCTACCAAAGAGAGGGGAGATAATATTTATTTTCCTGGTAAAAGGCGGGAACCCGAAGAGTCTACAAAGACTAAAAGGAACAACGATCCGACAGTTTTCAAGAGAAGTCGTCACACGTGTGACTTTGCAATTCAACGGGGCTCCGGGACACAAACACCGTTCCACAAATATGCGTTTTTGCGCTCGCGTACCGTGGTTAGGCTCGAAGATAGGTGGTTCGAGAATCACTATAAATGGTAATGGAGAGCGGTGTTCACCTCGGCTACGCCCTTCCAGGAAACGGAAGGGTGGTAGACCAAGAATAAGACAAAAAGACTCGACGATGGTGGAAGAAGACAAGGAGCGGGTGGAACGGGGCGGTTTGAAAATGTAATATTTCTTCCTAGTACGGTGTAAATAATAGCGTCCTATATTGACGTTAGCGTTTCTTTCTTCTCTGCCTCATTGTTTCCTGCGATCCGATGTTTTCCTATCCCTTTGATCCCATAAACCTGCAAAAGGTTGCCGCTAAATCCGACAAACGCGAGATCTTTTTATGAATGTTTTTTTCAATCGCAAAGATCATTTGTGTCTTCTCTGACCCCTCAATGCATGGGTCGTCAACTTTAATTATCAAGAAGCTTATTATTTCTCTCGTCGGGGTTTAATAGGCGATGTGTAAAAGAAGATTTGAGAAAATTCCAAAAAGGCTTTTTACAAATGACGCGTTTCACTGCTAGAAATTCGAAAATTTTCATCTAATATAAACAGAAGGATAAAAGAGATTCAGATAAGAAATGTTCAATTTTTATTTTTATATTACAGATCGATTCCTGCAGGATCTTATGCATTTTTGCATATTTCTAGCATTTCTGAATTTTCAGTAAAACTTTATTGGTTTTAGTAATGGCTATGTCAAGTTTAGTGGGATATTGTAAAATGTTTGGTTAATTTCAATTTCGTTTTGTTTGCAGATAAATGCCAGAGAAGACCAGTTTGAACTTTTTGGAGATCCGAGCAAGGGAAACGCTAGTTGAATAGAAGGATCTCGTGGGGATCCTTAATAAATTCTCTACAAACCCTGTCAAACGGAATATTGTAATATTAATAATTCATCATTTCTTGTGATACGAACTAGATTTCGGCCAATTTCTGGACCCCTCGATTCGGAGTCACCCCACGCCCATACAAATGAAGGAAAACTCGCTTACTCGCGGATTTCCAGTTATCTGGAACGACGCCGCAAGTAGTGTTGGCTTTGAGCGTAGTTCGTGCACGTTGATTTAATGCAAAACTAATTATTTACCAAAGATCATTACGCCTCAAATCGATCTTTAATCTTGCAAATCAAAGTAAGTTCTTGTGGTTGCAACAATGTCGAACATAGAATCGCGATTTACCAAAAAGTGCCAATACAAGTATTCAATTTTTAGTTCTCAAGCAAATGAATAATAAATTAGCGACGAATTAATAAATTAGATAGACATTCGTTTCTCGATGTATGTCGCAAATACTTGTCTGATAAAAGATATATGTCGCTGACGAGACCCGTGTTGTTGACATATATCGAGAAAATACTGTGCAAGGAAATATATTTGCTCGCTTGTAGAGTGTTATGTTGAGATGTGAACTTTTGCATATTTTAGGCTATATGAAATTTTGGTGGTGTTTGCACGTTCAAAACCGTCAGTAGCCACGCTCTCGCGTCAAAACGATTTTCCCTAGTCCTCAGTTATCACGTTCCCCCTATGATTTTCCATCAATAATGCGCCGCAGTCTGTCCTCGCTTACACACCCCCATCCCTTCAAAATCCCACCGCTTCCCACGACGTCGAGACACGTAGGCGTCAAACATTCCACGACAAACACGATCCTCGAGTTCTGCCACCCCGTAGCTACGTCTTCGCAAGCCGCGAATTTCGCGTCACAGAAGAACTATTCCGAGACATCCTACCGGCGACGTTCCGCGAACTTTAACACGTCTGGCACGGTGATAATTTAAATAATGAATTTACATTTTCTATACCGTTCCTATCAGGTCATTATCCTGAAACGATCAAGCATCATTTTGATCCGAAGAAGCACAAAACTTCCTTTCAACTTCCCACTTTGCAGGAAGTAATAATTACTTTCTAGTTATACAGAGTGTTTGTGCAAACATCCACTCTCTGCTCGGTATTTATATACGATACTGTAGAACTAAAAATACTGGTACTATAATACATTACCTCTGAACTGCGTTCACTCTAATTGACTAACAACACCCTATTTTATTTTCGTGCGGAAAAATTGATTAAATATTTTATTTACCTCCGCCAAGCTGAAAGCTCATTAAAATCACTGACCTGTAAGTTTTTTCCATTCTCATCCATGTTCAGTGTATTTAATAAAATCCATTAAAATCCATTATTAAATTAAATCCATATCCAATACATATTATCCGTATATCTAATTAAATCCGTGATTTATTTATGTCTTCGAAGTTAAAATAAAATTCCACTCGAAACATTGTCATATACATCGAGCTCAAACTCCTTCAATCTTCCTAAAAATCATCAAGTAGAAGCAAGCCGAAATCGAATCAACATAAGAGACCGCCCAGCAAGGAGGTTAGAAACAAACGAGTCACAAAATCCGTCGATTGCATCAGCGTAACCGTGTCGAACCCCGAGATCGAATTCGCAGGAAAGTTGCGCGATTCCGCAGGATCTACCGCTATCATCGTCGCAGGAGGAGATCGCGGAAAATGAAAAGGGGATGAGAAAGCGAGACAGCCAGAGAGGGGGACAGGGACGGGGAGAGGGACGACATAGAGAGTTTCGCGGACTCGAATTGCAAAGGGGAATAACTTGGTATTCTATTAAAGGAGCAAGCCCGCGAGATCGGGATCGCGAATTGGGCCGCGAGGCGGGGTTCCAGGGGTTTCATGGGGTTGGTGGAGGTTTAGGGGGTTGCAGGGAGTAGAGGGGGAGGCTTTTCGCGTCCCCTATCCGCGTGCGTCGCGACGCTGCGACATTCGAGAAGGTGCACGAGCACGACCCTCGTGTACACCGCCATTGGGAATTAGTTGCGCGGAACTGTTTCCACGAGAAGCTGTAAAACTCGCAGACGTGCAGCTCTCTCACGCATTCAGGTGAGCCCGTGTGTGTGCTTGTGTGTGTGTGTGTGTGTGTGTGTGAATGTGGATAATGCGGGGGTGTGGAGGGTATGAGGCTGCCGGGGTAGGAAGTTTCGCCGCAACGAAAGGAGTTTTCGAGGATTCGAAACTCGCTCTTCTCGTTAATATCAGAATGGGCGTGAGGTGCTCGTTGCCGCCTCAAGCGCGAACCGGCACGATGATGAATGCGAAATGTGCATTATGCGGATATGCAAACGAAACTAGAGACGGAAGACGAGCCGAGCCGAGCCGAGCCGAGTCTGCTCCCGGTGTAAGAAACGGGAGAAATGCTTCCGTGGATTTCTGATGGTCGTGTTGCGTGGGCGAACACCATCTCGAGTGGTCGCGGAATTTTTGTTTTCACGAAATGGGCGGAACTTGAGGAATGGGACCGTAGAAGTGGATTCTAGTTCTGTTGGAAAAATTGGGGGATGTGTGAACGTGTGATGAAAATGAGGCAACGGTGTATGGGGGTTGCTTAGAGAACGAACTTGAATTGTGAGAGCAACTAACAAGGGATCGCGGTTAAGTGTAACATACACTTTTTAATGAGATGTATGCAGGATATAATGCGTTGGGAACTATCCGTGGCCCATGTCTAGAGGACGAGAGCAGCCCTTGCAGTTGAGAGTAACCTGTTTTCTGAGATATTTTGGGCACTAGAGGGAGCAGAAACATAAAATTTGTATAGATTCTGTATTTTTTAACGGGAAATTTAATTACGTAAGAAAGCTCGAGTTGATTTGCAGACTGCAATAATGTTAAATGTTTAGACGATCTTCAAAACATTTTTCATGTTCGCAGAAATGTAGAAAATTTTTATGAAATCACGAGAGGTTCTAAAGTAACGTTGCAGGGTTAACGACTCGGAAAATAAGATTCAACGCTAATGTCTCATAAAGATAAAAAACTTGTTCAATATTCTGTAATAAATATCTAGCATAATAATGGAAAGGGTGCTTCGCTTTATAATAAAAAGCAACGGGATAACGATTCAGATTGCGATACGGTAAAGCAAGCTAATGTATATTTGATGAATGTAATATTTTCTCTAAGTATCGTTGGCTCTTCTACTCCATTACTTTGATGCCCACACATAACGTTTACGCTTTTAATATACATATGCATCTACGGAGGTTGGACAAAATAATGGAAACACTATTTTTAGTGCCTTGTGTCCTGTATTTATTAAGTTAACAGCCATAATATGGACCATAGAATTGGTTACTAAAAACCCCGGAATAAAATGGTGCGATATCGTATCTCTATCAAGATTATATTTTTTAAAAACTTTTGCAATGTTTTATACTAGTTCTCCGAATAAAAGCAGTCTTTTAGAGTCTATTATAACAAATGTACCTGTTCAAATGAAAGGTGCGACACAAAACGGTGAGCTGCGTATGAAATGGCTAAACGAAAACTCTACAAAATTTTATTTAAAAAGAACTCACTATCCTTTTGTGAATCTAAACGTAGAAATCAGATCAAATCTATTAGAGATATTAAAGATGTCTGACTAAGACTCTCCATTGATAAAGATTTTTTATTAGTGTCCGAGTAGCTTCAATCGGTTCTTCCAATTTGAAGTTTATTAAATTATTTCGTATGGGTGAGAAATTGTGTATATTTACAATCGAATAACTAGATAACTAAGAAGCTCAATAGTGAAATCAATGGCAAAATACGATCCTGTTAATAATTTCGACTTGTGATTGTGTCCTCTTTTTCGAAGTGCCAATTTGTGCAATTCTGTCCTGGATAAAAACCATCGATGCTGCTACACACGTGTGCAAATAACACCGTTACCGCGTCGATCGAACGGTTTCTGAGAGAAATAGCGTATCCGGTTTCACGGACTCGTCGTCCCCAGTGATAATCCTGCATTATTCGAGGAAATGAGGCGAACGGGAAGGGCTGCGGATGCATAGGAACGTCATTAGATAGGAAAACGACCAGCAGAGAGCCCGCGTTCCCGTGTCTAGTTGACTTTATTTTAGCGAATCAACCGTAGCAAATGCTTTTTGTCAAATCGCGCGAAAAGATAAAGTGAGAAGCATCTTAGAGCGGCAACGAGATTCGCTCCATCAACCCTCCCTTCGTCGACTGTAAAGGGTGACTAACGACGCCCGCGTTCTCCACCCCCGGCATGGACTCGAGACTGCGAAACAGTTTCGTTTCAAGGATATTGCGCTCGTAACGCGGCTGCTTTCCTCTATCGTCACGATTTTCATTTTATAATGCGCACCCGTAAAGCTTTATACGTACCGGTTCGCTCGGCTCCATAAGGGAATTTGTACCGTTACTCCCATACAAACAGCGCTCGCGAATTAGCGTCGCGAAATGCGGTCTACGTTGCGGAGAATTTTTTAAGAAACGCGCAATTTCAAAAGGAAACTGGGACACGCGGTGTCGACTTCATCGATTCGCCGTGCAATCCGATTTTCATTGCGCCCGACACCATTCGATGCCTCCGATAACGTTGGAGAATCATTTAAGCTCTTATTTTTCGCGTCAAATAATTATTGGTGATCGGGCTCTAATGAACTGACGTCGTACGTAAACTGCGAATTTCTGGGCAAATTAAAATCGTTTGCGTCGACTGCAGGATGCAGGAGCTACATGACTATTTAGCAGGAGTCGCATGAACGTATATTTAGCGAACGGATTGGATTTTGCTGAAAATTCTAGAAAATTTATGCTTAAAGAAAAAAACATGTCGAAACGAGTACTAAGTCTTACCAAGTTAACTATAATATCAATGTAGATTTATTGGAAAAGTGTGTATATTTGTGTTAGTAGACGGTTCGAAAACTACAAAAGCAGTCTTCGTATTGTAGAAAAAAATTTAGCACTTGTTCGTCACGCTAAGCATGGAAAAACGACAGAAAAAATGTTCGTACAGAAGATATTGAACGCTGCGAGGTTCATTACGAAATCGCAGATTTCCTAAACGGAAAATCGAGTGACTAATTGGGTCATTATACGAACCCATCGTTTCTTTGAACCAAAATCACATCGCAGAGATAGGATCTTACATTCGCTGGAAGCGAGTCGGTAACTCGGTAACCACCGGCGTAGATTTCGAACAATTCTGCGGGCCGGAAAGTTCCGACAGCCGAGATAATCGAAAACTAGTTATAAGAATCCCATAATTGTTCCTTAACAGAGTCCGTGTCCCCGGAGTGTTCGCAGTCTCCGAGGAAATTGTACGACTACATCGGTGGGGGCGAAAAAAAGTCAAGAGAGTGAGAGAGAGAGAGAGACTATTAAGTACACATAGCGTTTCAGCCGTTGGCCGGCTAACAAGCCGCTGCGCCGTAAGTTCAGTGAAGTGTAATTAAATCTAGAGAACGCTGCGTTTAGTTTCTAGCGAAAGGTTATAGAAATTTGTCGAGTTCTCGAAAAGTTATACAACTCCGAAGTCGCCGGAGAAACTTGCCGGCCACGCCGCCGTCGCCGTCGCCGCTGCTGCGCGCCGTGCGTCCGACGAAATTAACTATTTTAATTAAACCGGCCGGTTACGCGAGTCAATGTACAGACGAAAGCCTCGAAACCTTTGAAATTCTGACCCACTTACGAAATATCGTTTTTGTTCCACCGTACACGGCTCCGCGGAAAATCATTTCCACTCGAATGTATCGCCCATTCAATTTCAATTAATCATTCTTTTATCGGCGAAATAAAAGGACTCCGTTGCGACTTCGCCGGTGTTGTTACTCGATTATTTGTAATTGATATAACCGTGCTGCTAGCCGACGAACTACACTGAAATGGATGCAAAAATGAAAAAAAGGAATCTACGAGTTGTAGACACTTTTCTGTTCCAATGATAATCGCTGGAATTTTACGTAAAAGGTGGCCTCGAGTGTTAACACACTATCGGCGGGAAGGTTATTAATACCTTTTATGCAGAACGTACGCTAAGTGTTAGTAAAACACTTACCAATGCTAGTTTTTTTTTCATTGTCACTAATTTTTGGGCAGGAATTGTGTTTTTGGTTGTTTTTCGTAAAGCCTGACCAGTGTTTAGTCCTATATTTATTAATTTTTAAGAAAAACTAATAATTTTATGAAACGTGCTATTTTGACACTGCAAGTTTCGTGCTTACAAAGTACCATATAAATTCAGTTGATTGATTTTGATAGCATTGAGTTTAAGCTTTCTGTAAGTATCAAGTGCATATGTGTCGTTTTACGGAAATGACAAAATACAAAGTTTCAGGACGTAATAATAATTTGCTTGTACTATCAGAGTGCGTATAGATAAGGGGCAAAAGAAAACAATTGACAAGGCCGATCGTGTAACGATACAGAAAAAACTATTAGATGTGAAGATATTACATGTTTTCTGAAAAGTGCACTTTTTTTCATACTTCACTAATCTTCGCCCGCTATACGTGTAAGTCGAGCTCATGATGTTACCCGCCGATAGTGTGTTAAGCGGACGAACAAACATTTTCAGGAAAAATCTAGGTGTTGTAAAATCGTGCGAACGTTCACGGGACAAGCAAGGGGCGGCAAGAGGTTAGGAAAAATTTGATCCTCGGAACAGCGTCGAGGATCCGAGGACGCGTCTAGACGTCGATCCGGTCTCGCGAGCACGTCGCCGACATCCGGACGGGGCCATAATCTAAAACTTCCATTGACTGGTTGTCAAGACGCGGAAATCGAAGCAGAAGTCGAGAACAAGTTGGCGGTGTGGCGTATCGCGCCGGTAAAACTGCTCCGGAAACTCGGACGGAGATGAGCACGCCGAGCTGCATACGCGACCTGCCTTTCCGCGAATAAATTCGCCGTACGTGTCCCGAATATCGCGACAACCGCCGCCCGGCTTCTCTCTTGCTTCCGGTCCCCGCGGAAGGTGAGAGAACCGGTCGGGGGATCTCTCGAACGAATTTCGGCTGGTCCTACCATCGGGTAGGGGTTAGGTTGTTCAGCGGGTTTTCTTGCGCAGCCTACCATCCGACGATACAGGCCCCTTCCCCGTTTTCCTTTCGTGTCCGGCACCTGACGGGAATATTACAATCGTCCGGGATCGACCCGCTCCTGGAACTTCGATACCGAGCTACAACGACCGCCATTTGTCCGTCCGATAAGTCCGGAGCCATTGGATCTTAGGGTGTATCGATGTCGAACGTGCGACGAAAGTTATTAGAACGTTCATCAGGAATAACAGGTTTTCCTTTTAGAAAGCATTTGTGCGTTTGTACCAGAGTTGTGACTAGAAATTTTTACTTTCGTGTTTTGTGGATGGCAAAGACCTTCGATCTTTTTATTTTCCATAAAAATTCGCAGCGTAAATACAACATACTCCACACGTCTAGAAACGTTGAACTAAATCGAATTTCTCCTGCCCTCCTCGTAAGTCATTTTCTTCAGACCAGTATTTCACCGGGGGTGTACCGAATCGCAAAACCGAGGCGGCTGGTAATCACCGCGGTGCCGCTGCACGTGATTGCAGCTTACGTGCACGCGTGCCAAGACCCGTGCCAATATCCTCGAGATCTGCATATGATGTCCTTCTTTTTTTTTTCTTTTTATTTCGTGCGGCAAACGCATCGCCGCACTGGTTTCCCGCCGGCTGATTGTCCGCAAGAACGCGTTAAAGTTCTCTCGCTTTCTCTCTCGCTATACCACGCCATCCTGTTTTTCCACGGTCAGGTTATTCCTTCCGTGACCTCCTTCGTTTTCCTCCCCGCTGTTTCACCTCTCGTTGCGAGGATTATTGAATTTCCTGTCATTTCCAGAAGAAATACGCTCTATTTACTTTGTCGGGGGTGAGGCGGGGAGGAGGAGGAGGAGGCGGTTGGTGGCTCGCCCGGCCCGGACGTGTAAGAGAAATAAGAAATATACGGGAGAGGAGCCGCAACGAACCGAACCGAACCGTTCTCTCCCCGCTTATGTGTCCCGGGCGAATCAACGACACGGTATTTGTAGCGATGACGGGCACGGAATCGTGAGTACCCGCCTCGGTTCCTCAGACGCCGACACCCCGACGGGAAACCACTCTGCTGCAGGATCCGTGTATATGCTCGAATTGATCGGGCCTCCGAACTGTGCCGCGGGAATCCCTCCCAGTCAATTTATATGAATTTTCGAATTGAATGCGACCAGGCCGGCTCACGCCTCCTTGCGTGATTAGATAGAACCTACGACGAGACCGTCGAATATTCCAACCGCGCCATTTCGACCTTGACACCTCTCCGCAGGAATACAGCCTACAAATTCGTTCGACGTTGCCTCGAAGTTGCCGATATCCTACAACCATTCCCACGAGCGACCATTGTTACCCTCGTGTTGACTTTGGAAAAATTTTCTTCGGCTCGTTTACAGATCAATATTAACCCTCCCCAATCTAGACATCTCATCCGATTTACTGGACCTAACGCAAATTCGTTTGGTCGCAAATCTGACTACGTTATATTTTTAACGATTTGATTACAACTTGTTGTGAATATACATAACTGTGACGGGAAAGAAACCATTTCCAATTAGGAATTACTTATTAAATATAATTCCGTACTTTATTCACCCCTTGTACTACGATTTATTTCACGGTTCCAGTTATTAGAACTTTCTTGTAATTTATAATTTCCTAAAAAAAGCAGAAAATTTATATCTATTGTATGCCTGTATGTTCTCCGATAGCTGTATATTAACAACGCCAAAATAGAATTTTATTTCGGTTTAAGGAAAATTAATAAGAAATATATTTATATTAGACCCTGTTCAGAATCTTCATCACGAGTTTGACTCGATATTGTAGGGCAAGGGGTTAATACATCAACATAAACACCGAGCGTATTTACGACCGAATGTTTCGTTGTATTACACAACAAATTCTTTAAACGTTTAAATGTCTTGAGTAAAATCTGCAATTTTTTTAATTGTAACGTTGACAGTACGTGTAACAAACGTTCTCCTTGTCTCTTCATTGCTTCCGAAGATGTCAACAAGCTCGATCGAACAGGTGTTTGCAAGCTGTTCGCCAATTTTTTTTCCCTATTGTTATGATTAACTGAGAGCGTACGCAATCATTGTTCGCTATTCAGAATGGCAGACAGGTTCCGCGTGAAAGTCAGTAGGCGTCGGGCTGGTATAGTCGTCGCTAATCAATATCTTATAATCTCGCATCTTTTCTTCTCGGACAGGCTCCTTTCGAATCCAACACCGGCTGACGAATTCTATAATACCTTCTTCTCCTCGGATCGATCCCCTCTTACATCGTGCGCTCATGGTTGTGCAGCAGCAGCAGCGAAGATTGCTAATAAAGCGGCGGCGCCTCCGTGAACGGTGCAAAGGCAGGAAATCGCACGTTCTGCTTCCTCGTTCGCGAGAAAAGGGCGACGACCATGTCAACGGCAAAGGAAGACGCGCGTCGCAGGAGCCCGATGCGCGACGACGGTGCCGGGAAACGGAGAAAAAGGATTTCCCTTTTTCTCGAAGCAATCCCAGATAGAACGACCGGAAAGAGTGGAAATATCGACGCGCGCGGATGGAGGACGAAAGAAGAGGGACACTCGATTGAATATTTTTACATGTATGAGATTTTTATTCCCGCGATGCGATTGGTCGGGCCGAGCTTCATCCTTTGTCTCCTCTTCTTTTTTTTTTCCTCTCGTCCTACCATGCCCACCCACCCCCTCCTCTCTCTGCCTGTCGCGCCACGAGATGAGGCGAGAACGCATCGCGAAGACGTTCCGGCTGCTTTCATCGTCGTAGGGGGACCGACTCGCTCTGCCTCCGAGGTAAACCTCCCTCGATTTACGCCTCGATCGTCGCTACATCGAGGCTTTGAGACCATTTTGTTTTTCTTTTTTTCACCCACTCCGGAGATCCTGAGACAACCCTGGCTTCGGGCTACGACAGACACCCCCGCGATCAGCGTTCAACGAACAACGATTTTCTATCGGCTTCGTCTCGAGGTGCGTGTAAACTAATTGCTAAAC
Organism: Seladonia tumulorum; assembly: GCA_913789895.3. Lineage (NCBI taxonomy): Eukaryota > Metazoa > Arthropoda > Insecta > Hymenoptera > Halictidae > Seladonia > Seladonia tumulorum. The sequence goes on from OU565275.1 coordinate 5,280,653, forward strand.
TGTACAAACACACTCCGAATTCGAAAACTCTCGAACGGCGGAATTGAGGATCTTTAAAAACATTCAGACTTATCAGTCATTCAGAGTTTTTTCTAAAACATATTTTTGAAGACACTTGCAAATAAATCCTGTCGTTGTTCCCGACGCAGCAGCTATTGCCTAAACACATAAATAAGTTAAGTAATTCTTTTCAGTACAAAAGATAACAAAGTTTCTAAGACCTAGGGTACTTAAACAATTTTTTTTTTGTATTTTTCCGATCGAAAAATTGTGCGCTTTTATTTAGATAAAACTGTAGCTTATTCCGAGATGAATTTACTCCTCTATAGCACTTTCGGCTTCCAAGGTAATTCAAGGTCGCTCAAGGCCATTAAATGCCGTTCGAAATTTCACTTTGTTAGCTAGACGGAAACTCTAGACGGATCAGCATAAGATGAAATATATGTTTTACGGTGAGCTTTAGTTTGGGAAATAATAGAAACTTCAAATAATATCTTGAATATCGAGAACAAAATAGAATTTTGTTTCGGTTCAAAGGAAATTAATAGAAATTTCGATCTCTTTTATAACGAGCCTGACTCGATGTTGTAGTAGAACGATCTTCAATGGTATGTAGAAGAATTGTTTTCTGGAACAGTATGCGTCGCGGTATACTAATGCGAGCGTTTTCGTCTGCCGAGGCCAGTCGGCGAAAACAGTAGTCGGATGGAACGACATTAGGTAAACGAGCCTGATGAACGGGAACTGTTTCAAAGTAAAAAATCGCGGTCGGAAACTAGCGTCGTAGGAGGGACTCTGTACGCGACAAACCGCAAAGGCGTAACGACGGCAAATCTTTGGGCGGGATTTCCAACAATCGGCGGGCTTCAGCAGCCCGCCTCCAACGAAAATAGAATGTGGCCTACAATTGTCGTGTCCGCGGGAAACAGAATTCTCCGAGGCCGAGCTAAACACGTGTACCACGAATTATCGATTTCCATTGCGCAATTTGCCGAGTTACTCGGGGACAATTTGTAATTGCACAATTAGCAGCTATACTCGTTACGGCGATCGAGATCATCTCGATACGTATCGGCCTTTTTATCGCTACGTCGCATGACGGCAAATTGCCTGATAGATTCAAATAAACTGGCCTTCGAATTTTTCATTTTGCAATTATCAGAGAGAGGCGGCTTTCGTTCCGAATTCATTCGTTGCTGTAACAAAAGTACCGTTAGAATTTCAACGAATTTATTTTTGTAGTTTCACGTTTCTCTGTTCAACGAACTCGAATAAAAATCCAATCTTTTTTATCGAAAGAACACCTCGAGGATCAAAATCTCGGTTCGTTTTATTCGCTTGAAAGCTATTTTTAGAAATGGTAAATTCCTGAAATATTCTTAGGAAGCTCGTGTGACATTAGGTTCGGACGCGTTTTCGAATCTGCTGTGAAAAATAGCAAAATACATTTTAATTCTCTTCCGCGGCGACAGAGGATCGTTCGCGAATAAAATGCAAAAGTAAAAGGAAAATCGCGACACTTCATGAGACATTGGTTGTTCGAATCGAAAATTTGTCGCTGCAAAAACTGTGAAAAACCAGTTTCACCGAAACAGCCCGAAAGCCCGGTGAAGCCCGAAACGGTACACGCGAGACCGCACCGCGTCAAATGAATCTTGGTAAAAATGTTGAACAGAACGCCAGCGACAGGCGAGCTATTTTACAAACGGCGGGACAACCAGCCGGCGTAAGGTTGCTTTCGAAACATCCTATTTACAATGGAATCGCATAAAACTCGACATCCGCGCGATCCGCGCGGCCGCTCGGCCGCCATTAAATCTGTCTCGCTCCGGTACAAGTGACATAATTCATCCATGAGAATCCGAGCACGGCCGAGCGTGTTCTGTAGTTAAACAATACACTTTTTCCCCATTTTCCGTGGCGCCGGCGCGCGAGGAGGCAGGGAGGTTGGACAAAAAAAAAATATATAAAGGGTAATAGTTTACGGCGCATAGTTAAACCGAGCGGAGCGTGCAACATTCGCAAAAAGCGTCCGCGCGATTCTCCATAGGGACGGTTTGTTGTATTAAACCGTCGGGCGCAACAGATTTCGGCAAACAATACGAGCGAACGAGCTCGAAGAAACGCATGATTTATTTGGCCGTTGGACGTTATGGCGACGCCGGGTTTCGGCCCGTAAAAACAGCGGGTGTTGGCGAGCACGTCGAAAACGTGCATGCACAATTCCGAGAAGATCCCGAGCGGAGAACAGAGAGACAGAGAGAGGAGAGGAGAGAGAGAAAGAGGAGAGGAGAGAGAGGAGAGAGAGAGAGAGAGAGAGAGAGAGAGAGACCGGCGTCGTCCGAACGCCGTCGACGTGGACAAATGGCCACCACCGTTGCAATAAACTTACGACTAAAAGAGGGACACGGAAGGCCCGACGGCTCGTTCCACTTGCACCACGAAAATCCGTTCTTATGGGCGAAACGTGTACGCAATCCGTGCCAGGGGCGAAACGTCGCTAGCTTTTCCCGTTCCCTCGCGATACCATGCTCGCGATACCACGGCATTCCACACACCGCTCCGGCTTCGATGCGTTCGCAATAATAACACCGCTCGCAGGCGCACCGGTGTACAAGCTAATTTTATTCGGCTTTTAATGCATTGTCCGGGCTAGCCCGTGCCAACTGTCTGCGGTCATGCGACGTGTAGCTGTCGTGTGTTTTCACAGAACTTAGGCTTTGACCTCTTACCCGGTCCTCCCACTTCACAATAGGCCCCATCAGTTTCTTGACATTTATTTTCATCTCTGCTTGTTGGCCAATCACCGTTGCAGTTGAGGCCGGGCTCGAAATAAATCAATTCGCTTAATCGTTGCTTGTTGACGTTGTTTACTTGGACCGATGTTGCACAATCATGGGGCTGATGGAGAAATGAAAATGTAAACAGGTCCTGAAGCGACTCGGAGAATGTTGGAACCTGATGGCACTCGAATTAACGATCAAATTCAGGACAGTGAAAATAATAGAAATTTAAAATAGGAAAATATGATTCTATTTGAAGCTACTGAGCTGTCTACGCTTTTAAGTCTTCTATGCTGAATGAGATAATAGAAATCGTCTTGCTAGTTGCCAGTAGATACACTCGCTTCGAAACGTTTCTGACAAGCTGGAGCAATTCGAGATAGTACAAAGTTTTAAATAATAATTTACTTAATATTTCCAATTTACTAAAATATTTTTAAGTTATTAAAATCTTCTGTAATGATTAGAAATTCTTCATCGTTCAGAATTTCATGGAAAGAAAAAGATAATTTATACTTATTGTATGCCTACGTTCTCTCCGAAGGATACATATCAACTGCAACAATTTAGAATTTTATTTCGGTTTAAAGGAGATTAATAAGAAACATATTTCTTAGACACAGTTCAGAATCTTCGTCACGAGTCTGACTCGATATTGTAGGGCAAGGGGTTAACGCGGGTAATTTTGATTTTGCATGAAAACCAGCCAGACCAGCAGAATGTTACGCAATCTCGAGGCTGACAGGGGTAAATACAAATGTGAACGGGTCGGAGGCGACCCGAAGGACGTTAAACCCAGCTGGTAGTCGATTCAAAGGATTCGCGGCGGCGGTATAAATTTGGCAAGGCTCCCTACCGAAGCCAGCAGAGTACAATTCCTTGTAGCCGCGTGTCTAGCTGCGAGCAACGCGTTGTCAGGTATCTCAGGCTACGGTGCTAAATCAATTTGTCCGTCGGCGATGCCGGCAAGTTTCTCTTGGACCGGTTCGAGCGAAGACGAACACCGCTAGCCCGCATATCCGTTCGGCTTCGAAGTCGCGTAATTCTCGCGAAGAAGAAGAAGAAGAAGAAGAAGAACAAGAAGAAGAAGAAGGAGCGGACGTAACCATTTTGGCGGAGCGGCTTCGATGCAGACGACTCTCGTGCAAGGATGCAGAGAATCTCGTCGCGGTGTGGTAATCGAGCGTCGTTGCAGTTGCATCTGCCAAGAATTGAGTCATCTTCGAATCATCCTCTTCTGTGCCCCTTCGCGCCCCTTCTTGCCTTCTCGACGAACACATGTTATTCCTCGTTCTCCGCTTCTACTTTTTCTTCACACCCTGCTGGCCAAAACATCCCCCGCTACTCCGTTCGTTTCAGAAATTGCTACAATGTCGAATAATTCAATAACATTCCCATACGTATTTTTGCTGACCTGTTTCTAAAACAATTCCGAGCGTTCGGCTACAGTTGCGATCGCATGTGCTAATCTCTAAGTTCTATGAATTTATCAGGATGGGGGGTATAGACGGCCACGTGGTGGTTCTATGTGAAAAAATAAGTAAAAAAGAACGAACAACATTTTTTCTATTGATGCTTTGTTCTCGAGAAAATCGGGTTTGAAAAGACTCCGGTTACACGTGTCTTACAGAGAAGTAGAATTGGTTGGCCATGATCAGACACGCCAGACACTCCTATTCAAACCGCTTAAACAACTGTTCATAGGCTAACAATAGTATGTATATACGTTCATTTGCAGGACATTATTGCTTTTAGTAGACTGTGGATCGTTGTAGAAAATAAAAATTTTCTAAATAATTTTAATCAATCGGAAATGGTGTTCCGAAAATGTCTCAATCTCTACACTGTTGTAAATGTCACCCATGTTTGCCACAAATGCATAAAAACCTAATGCATTACGTTGACCTGACATTACGTTTCGTCCATTTTATCAGACTTCTTATTTCGAATATGTTCACGACTTAATTAACTAACCAGCACAGTGTAAAACTTGCCAAGCCATTCTTGCAACACGAACGAGTAATGAACAAATCGGACAGCTTCGAGGAACGTCGTTCACTCGATAAAATCGAGCCTTCGATACAAACGCACACACACGCGCGCGCGCGCACACACACATACGTTCTACTTTCTGCCTGAGTCTGCAGTCGATGCACCATAAATTCTTGGAAAAAAATGGCACTGGGAACAGGAACGTAATAAAATCGGGGATATGGTGAAATATCGACGTGTCAGCTGATGCATAGAAGTCACAAGGAATAGATGAAATCGAGTCGCGTGGGTTTTATTAATAGGCGGAAGATGAAGCCACTGCACCGGCGTGAAACTGCACCGCTGGATGCATTTCACCGGTTCCCTCCCACCCCATTGCAATTTGCGTTTTCCGGGTTACAAACGACACGCTTCGGGTCGCCACTTTTTTTTTCCATATTTCACCTTTTTCGTAATTAAACTCCAATCGATACGTCCTTCACCCCCGAGGGGGGTCCACGGTGGAACAGAGGAAAAAGGACCAATGCGTTTCATCCCGTGTGTCCGGGGTAATTACGTTTTTATTATGTTTCCCACCGGGGAGGAAACAGTTTTCGCGGTCGTTCCGTCGACCGACCGCGTGTCATCAATTCGCGTGTTATCAACGAGAGCTCGATATCACGCTGGCTGTCTGCTCTCGTAGCAGGCGAGAACGTTTCTCTGTCCTCGTTGATCTGCTTCCAATCGTCGTTCGCACGTACACGTTGATCGTTCGAGTTCGCAACTTGGCCGATCAACAAGTCTCGCGTGTCTTATCGTGCGGGTCACTGTCACATTTTCATTACCAAGGGTACGTAGGGTACCCCGAAGAGAGTCCAATCATTTTCTGTTTAATCCCTCGTCTTGGAATATCGAGTGAAACTAGCAGTCAAGACTCTTCCAACAGGCTCTACCAAATATCTATGTTACCCGTTGCTTTTAAGTCGAACAATTATATTTTTCTGTTGTCACTATTGTTATACGAGAATCTTCCTTCAACAGTAAAAAATGATATTCAAAATTTGGACTCGAGTGAACTGGAGCGTTAATAGTGAAAATTAATAAAATACTTGATATTCTCGTTTCCGATGAAAATTTCGAGTGCATGCTATGTAAATATTTTTAGTAAAATTAAATCATGTCTATCCGACCATCTTCATTTATCTAAAAAATGAAGGGCACTCCAAAGTTTTTAACTGTTGTGGGTACGAACGTAAAATAAAATTAAAACGATTTACAGTATCCACTTCTGTTCGAGTTTCTGCCACTTCATCGTGTTATGTTTATAAGAAGCGAATAAACTACAGCACTTGATCCGACTACCTACTCTACATGTAGACAAAATAACATCTCGAATAAGGTAGTCATCAAAACAGCACTACACTTTCCTCAACGTTAATACGATAATATTAATCCAAAATTATCACTAATATTGGGTTGGCAACTAAGTAATTGCCGATTTCAGTTATAGATGAAACTATAACTTGACTCAGTTTTTGGCCGAAAAGGATCAGACTTTCTACGAGCGTGGAATTTTCAAGTTGTCAGAAAGATGGCAAAAGGTCATCGAACAAAATGGAAAATACATCATAGATTAAAGTTCATTCCAAGTAAAAAAAAAAAACTCTTTTATTTCATTGAACAAATCGGCAATTACTTAGTTGCCAACCCAATACAATTCTGTCTCAATCCCATTACAATCTCAACAAATTGTGAAACAAAACTCTGCAATTTCAGCACAAACAATGGCGACTACGACGAGTCGCGGAGCAATTAAAAAATTTCGGAATAACGAGACACGATTTCGTTCGTGTAATTTGTTTCGCGTGTTCGTCATCAAACAATTACGACTTCGAATATCGATATTAGGTCTCGACGGAGCTGTGCATACGACAAAGGGAAAGAGAGCCTAGCAGTGAGGATTGGGGAAAGAGAGAGAGAGCGAAAAAGGGAGAGAGAGAGAGAGAGAGAGAGAGAGAGAACATGGTTTGATTGAGTGAGTTGCTGGCCGTTCGGAGCGCACGGGCAACGTAACTTAATAATCTTCGAACAAACACGGCTTCATCATTAATTATCGCCGGATAGCCGAGTTTAAAACTGTTCGGAAGCTACACGATATCGGCCGATACTGTGTGTCCTGCAAATACACTTGGCAAATATGGGATATGCGCGATTCGAAGCTGCAGCCTGCCCCGGCCCCTACGCTCGTCCCGAAATCATAGACAAAGCTTCTACGTTTAATTAAACGTAATTCAACGGGGAAGCTGGTGTATCGCGTGTCCGTGATTTTCGGCTCGTTCGCACCGTAACCCCCGGTAAAACGATCCCCGGGAAGGAAATTTATTTTAAGTCCGGTCTATCGATCCCCGCTGGGAACAAATTTGTTTCGCGATAAAATCTACAGCTTCCGACGCTCGCATTTTTACACTGATACAGTTTATCTCATAGTTGACGCGATGAATAGGCCCATTCTTCCGAACAATCGAGATGAATTCAATTTTTGCTGGAAATCTTACTGACTGCGGATTTTATGCGTTCATGGCAAAACAAGTTGGCGCGATTTAACACGTTGACTGCCATGTCACCCATCTGGGATGACGGAATTATTTGTCCAGATATAACAATGAATTTTTACGTTAATATATTCATTATACCAACTTTGATTAGGATCTGTAAAATGCGAGAAAGATGGAGGACTACTCGATATCGTATATTTAATTTTTTTTAAATTTTATTTGATTGGATAACTTGCTTTGATTTTATGGAATTGTTTAGGTTTCTAAGTGTTAAAACAGCAAATGCTTTTCGATAATAGTGCTGTAACAAAATGGAACCTTGTAAATCTTCTTTTTAATCGCAAGCGATATAATCGGATTACGTTATCGAGGGTGAGTTGACTTTTAAAAATTCTGTAATAATCGTCGGTAGACGTGTCAACAATTTCTGAAAAATCGCAAGCTCGGCAACGATTTTCGGAGCCGCGGTCTGAACGACAGGGCCATTATACCGTCGCCATTTTGATGCTCGACCACGAGACGGCCGGGAACGGTTTCCGCGGGAATTTCGCGAGCGGAAGAACGCGCCGACGTGCTCCGCTCGAAGGCAGTGTAGTTTAACGACACCCTGGGGGGCGGTTTTCGAGCGGGAACGACAGCCTTGAGCGAGAGAACTCGCCGAGGAACGGGGCCGAGAGGGGTTGCTCGAGGAACGCCGAGGAAGGGGTAACTAACCGAGATGAAGCACGAACAAAGGGAAGAAAGTAAACGAGACCGGGCACAGATTAACGGACAAATTGGTTATCTATCGGCCGCAACACCGCCGCGATTCTTTCTCCGGCCTCGTCTCCCTTTCCCTTCCTCTTACTTTCTCTTTCTCTCCCTTCCTCTCTTCCTCTTTTTTCCAGCACCGTTCCGCTCGTAATGGCCGACATTAAGCACGCTCCGCCGCGGCGACACGTGCTCCTCCTTGAGAGAATTTTTCATTCGCGGCATCGCAAGACGTCCGCGATCGATAGAACGTCCGACTCGCGCCCCTTCGAACCTCGAAATATTCGAGAGATTTTACCAACCCCTTTACCCACCCACGACACACCTCGGCGAATTTATTTCTGCGGTGTATCAAACCGATAAATAATCCCGACATTTTCGAGTCAGTATCGTGTGCTGTTTCGTGCCGCGAACAACAGCACAATGGGAAACTCGCGACCGATTCGCGTGAACCTGCTGAACTTTCAACATCATTTTCCGCAATTTTGTTTTAACGATCTCGATCTGCTTGAATAGATTTTTACGAAAAAAATTTCTTAATGTTTTTACAGAAAGAAAATCTTTCGAAGAAAAAATGAACGGTGCGTTGAGAAAATAGAGAAATCAAGCTTCAACCCCTTGCCCTACAATCTCGAATCAGACTCGCGATGAAGAGTCTAAGAAACAGAGAACAGAGAACAGAGTCTAAGAAATATGTATATTATTAATTTCCTTTAAACCGAAATAGAATTCTATTTTGTTTTTCTCTTCGGAGAAACCACAAGCATAGAATAAATATAAACTGTCTTCTATTTCTATGGAATTCTGAACGATGAAGAATTTCTAATCATTACAGACACAAAATAAATAGTAGTGCAAGGGGTTAACATGAGTCCTTTATTGTTCTGTTATTTTCTTCAACGAAATTGTTGCTACTTCGATGTCCGCAATTTTCTAGAATGATAACGCTGGATAACAACACTATGATTTAAAATAACTTGCACGTGTAATCGATTTGGAATTTCAGCAACACGGTTTGTCCCATTGAAAAATCGTCCCTCCGGCAGCACCTGTGTCCTGCTCGTGAAAAATTCAGCCCTCGGTGAACATCCTTTATTCCACGGTCAACAGAGATTCAGCGCAGCCGAAGAAGGCGTGTTTTTAATCTAAAACACGGGAAATCCTCTTTAAATGTAACAGAGGTGGTCCGGAAGAGGAAGAAGCTCCGGCGAATTTCTGGTGGGATTTCCGGCGGGTCCCGGCTCGATTCGAAAACGACGAGTCCCATGGGACGGCACGGGGTGTGGGGTCCCGTGGACTGAACGAGGGACACGGAACTCCCGTCAATTATGCGTCGGCGATAACGACGACGCTTCACCCTGGCCACGGCGTGCACTTCCCCGTTGATGTAACGGCAGAATAAATTTGAATAAAGTTTTGGACGCGGTTCAAAAATAGACACTGATTTATGTCTCGGCGCGGCATATTATTACGAGTCCCGCTCTCCCCTCTCTCTCCCACTCTCTCACCATCTCTCTCTCTCTCTCTCTCTCTCTCTCTCTCTCTCTCTCTCGCTCCGAGTCGGGCCACGAGACGATTTCACGCCGATGCCAATTCCGTCGCCCCGTCGGACGTAAAATCGCACTTAATAATGTCCCGTCCGCGACGAAGACGAACCTGAGGACGAACGAGTGTCGCGCGCGCAGCGACGCGACGGCAGCCGCGAAAAATTCTCAAGGCGGATTTACAAGCGCCGAGCGGGGCATGATTTACGTGCCGGTTTCGCTCTGATCGATTCGCTCACCGAAAGAACTGCCGACGCCATTACGCGCCGAAACGTTTCGCCTCGGAAAACAGCTGACATCGACCGGTTTCTCTAATGTTCTCGATATTATTGTCATCCCAATCGTCTCGACTTTTATGAACAATAAAAATTTCATAAGTCTTTCTCGCAAGTAGATCGTGGATTTTATGGATTTACGATGCAAACGAGTAGGTGCTATTTAAGAACTAAGAAAATATTGTATCGTTTATACGATTCGTGCGATTACACAAAGAAGCATTGATGCTGACGTAAACACGATGTAGATAATACGGTTCTACATTCTCGAGCGTTGAGATTTTTAGACCACCAGCGTCGAATATTAATGGTTCGATTATAATGTAAATTTGCTTTCAGCGTACGAACGTAAATTATCGTAAAACACGTATACTGTTCCGTTTCGCGTAACAACTTCAATTTGCTAAAGTGTCATTTAGCCGACACACGAGCGTTCGAGAATCGTTAAACGAAAACAGAAGTGCAATAAAACGAGGTTGTGATACGCGCGGGCTGGTAAATTTAATAGTGCGCATCGATTTCGTCTAAGTGACTTGCAACAATTAGAGCGACCAAAGTGCGCGACGATTCAATGTGTTTGCGCGCTCGGCGGAATGACAATTAATTCGTTACGATTGGCGCTGAAATCGACATCGAGCAAAAATTCATTAAGTCTTCGCTTTTTTGCTCGCGGGTAAGGAGAAAAATTGAATCTCGTCGCGAAACGAAGAACAGTTTTGTTGCGCGGCAGGTTTCTGCGTCTGAGACGGATAATTGCAACGCTTCCGGGCGGAATGTCTATCAGGCTTCGCAGTGGAAAATCTCGAGCGTGTTGCGGATTTGTTTTCCAGCGAGGATCGTAGAGAATTCGGTGCGGCGCTATCCGTTATCCGCGGAAAGTCAGCGTGTACAAATGCGGCCGTGGAAACGTGATCCGCGTGCACGCGTGTGGGCGCGAAACGGTTCCCCCGCCCTGCTTCGACGACACTTTATACACTCGCGATCTGCGAGCTGAACAGTGCACTGGGAAGCTGATTTTTATTGCCAACCGTCAATCTTTCGATTGCAATGTATTTTCAAAATATTCCTTAACCCACGGAGCTCCTGCAAAACAAGCCACAGAAATACCTTTTCACAAAATCTTTTTCAAATTCGTCTAAATTCGAGCAAAATTAAAAGTTTTAATTACTCGCTACTAGATTGTGGATTGTGTGCATTTCTGATACAAATTTCGACCCACATTATTCAAATTCATATTACTCGATTTCTACAATTTTCTATAGTTTAATATGTAAAATGTTACATTAGGAATATCAGGGAGACTAATAAATCTGTAAGAAACATCTTAAAAAATATGTTTCATGAAATTGCTAATTGAAGCTGTGTATCGAGCATCGTGAATTTTATAGTTGAGAAATGATCCTCCAGCCGAGGGTTGAAGCAGTAACTAAAAAGAATTTAGAAATGTCAACGTACCTGCATAGTTTTGTTGAAATTATTAAAGGGAAAAGTAATTTCTGTTCAGCTCTTTTGTGTTGCATTTGATTTTTTACCTAGCAGGTTAGCGGATGGAACATATTATTAGGTGAATGTAAAGCGTTTAATCCTGCCGTTAGCACTTTTGTGTGCCGAACAAAAAGCCCCAACTTCATCAGGAATTCCACGGTAAATTCGCGGTTAATGCAACTTCCGCACGGTCATCGAATTAATCATAAGCCGAAGCACGGTCGAGCGATCGGGGCTTCAGGAAGGCCTAAACCCTTCAGCAGTCGCCGGTTTTCCCAAAAGCGCGTTAAGCTCGGCCTAACTCGGACGCGGTGCCTAAGATATTAATATTTTCCCCATAATAACAGAGACGTCAGGCGCTTACAATCCGCAACCGGCGTGCTCGCCGTTGCATCGTTTCGTGCAACCGCGATGCACCATGGAGCGCATTAGCTCCACGCATCAACGAAAATTATTCAACAACGCGGCCGCGGGCACCGCGTAACGCTATGATTTTCCCGGAGCCGAATTCGAAAAGATTAGCTCCGGCTCCCGCCACGAAACTAATTCGTCCCGGCCATATTTTTCGGTCGACTCCCGTGGCTCTCGACCACCGGTATTAGCATTAAAATCCTCTATTTCGCGGCGTGCTGTAGCGGGAAAAGAAACGAGCCGGGCAAAAAGCGCAGGAAACAGGGAAAACCACGGTATTATCCAGACTTTGCGGTTGCATTACCGCCGCAAATGATAGAATCTCTCTCATAAAGAGCAGCGCATGAACAGCCGGCGCGCGGCACAAGGGATGGGCTGCGGGGGTGGCTCCGAGTTTATGGTAATGAAATCTAGATTACATTTTCGGTTATCAAGCGAGCACGAAATCTGACGCGCGCTCACGTCCGCCTGTCAAAAAAGATACGCGCCAGCGAAAAAAAAAAAAGAAAAACACGAACCAAGACACCGGAACACGATGAAAACGGCGGGGTTGGGTGGTGAACAAAAATCGGAATGGCGACGCCTATTTCGCCCGAGTACATCCCCGCTCAAAAGTGTGTGGACACTTGGCATTTTTTTATGAAACTTTTCAAACTGTAGGTCATTTCATTGTTGCTAGTCTTCCATATTATTGCATGTATAATATATGTAATTTATTGCATCGCATTCTGATACACACGGATTCTCTTCACGGTGAATTCGTAACCTCAGCATAATCCGTTGCCTTTTCAAAATCAATGCAAACTAGTAGTAACAGCAGTAACACTATTTTCATTTTTGTTAGAATAAAGTAAATCGATGCAGGATATCATGGTAAATAAATTCGTATACAACGCTCATGGCATCGCAAAATGAAGTACCAAGGGTTAATAACCAGAATACAACTGGTAAAAGTGATCATAAAAGCAAGCGGCAGATATGTACATCGGAAGAAGATATACGTTATGAATGAAACATAATTCGTTGACCTAAAGTGTAGAAGAAAAATGGGTGAAATATTGTCCCAGGCTAATACTCTATAAATTGGATGACATAAAATTTCATCGAATTCCTACATTTTTCGAACAAATATAAGGACAAAACAAGTGTCGACGTACTTATGAGCAGGGGTGTATATACCACCCTGCCCCCGTTTTTTGCCCATTTTCGTGACGCGCCCGCGGCATTTGCATTCCGCATTTTGCATACTTTATTATGATTTTCCGCGGCGGTGCGCTACCGACGCTTCCCACCCCCCGCGTCGCACGCGTGCATTTCCGCGTTCCGGATTTGAATTTAAATTTTCTAAAATGAAATAACCCCCGTAACGTTCTTCTCCTTTTGGACCCTCGTCAACCCCCCACCCCTTGGGAGCGGTGAGACGGGAGTGGGGGGAGGGCTATCCCTGAAGGGACAATTTTAATTTGTAATCAGAAATTTGCATGCACCCGACGCGAGACGTTGTCGGTCTACGTTGTCCTCGCTCGGTCCTTTTTCTCGTTTCTTTCGGCGACGAAACCGCAGCCGCGGACCATTATCATTCGAATTAGTCCTAGTCGATGCGAATTGAAAGCCCCTGGCCGATGGAAATTTATTCGACGCCCCTGGCCGCCGATAGGACCTACTATAGTGCGTTGCGGCCACCTACTTGTTATTTTCTTCGCACTCAAAGTGATTAAAAATTTTTTATCCCTCAGGATTAATCGGGAAGGACTATTATTAATTTCCTAATAGAAAGAGGTCATTTGTCGCATGTCTGCATTTATCGATAACAGGCGAATTAAATTTGATTTCGGTTTAAAAGAATTGCACCAGTCTGTAATAATAAATTTCTGTCTAAATCCCTATTCTTATGGTGCGAGCATAATCATGATGCGCACCAAGTTATGTTTTCGTGTGATCCGGCACGTTGCCTTTCCCTGTAAACGCTATAACGCGAGAGCTGATCGTCCCCGTGAGCATCGCTTACACAGGGTGTCTCTGGAAGAACGGAATAACATTTCCTCCCTCTCGCTTTGTGTCCGAAAAATTCGAATTTGATAGTCCGCTGAAGGTGCGTGCTAATAACAGTAAACTTACCAATTTGCACCGAATGTGTTGTCTTATAAAAATAACAAGATTTCAATTTATTTAGACTTTGTGCAATTTTTATTACGGCATATGCTTGCTTCAATTTACCAGTCTATTTTGGTCTGTCTGATCATGACCAACCGAATCTACTTACTGCAACTCTAGACCGTGCAAATCTGACAGATTTTCGAATTCGATTTTCCTGAAAACGAAGATAACTTACTCTCTTTTTCCTACTTGTCTGTGCATAGAGAATCACCAATCTTGTACAATAATTCCAAGGACACCCGGTATATCAGCGCTATGTAGTTTCGTAGATTAATCGGCGCGCAACGAGGACACGTTCAGTAATGGCTGCGGGGCCTTTGACGAACCAGACCGAAACTTTGATGGCGTCAGGGTTGTACCGTTTGCGAGACCCTCGATACGAAAAAGAAATACAGCGAGTATGCCGGAAGGAACTAATTGGTTCCGCAACTTCGTTCGTTATAACTGAAATTACAGGAATGTTTACAACTCTCTATTAATAAATCTCTATTGATCGACGTCCCATCCCATCTTTCTTCGTCGGCGAAGAGGTTCGACGGATTAATGATCCTGCGATTTTATAGAAGTTTAGTTGAATGTTTGCCTCGGCGCGTTTAGCATGGTACCGCGTGCAATGAATGCATAAACCCCGTCTGATTCAACCCCTGTTTTGGGATATATTGAAATTTCGATGGCAAATACGTTCATCGATTACGGTAACATTGACTTTAGTATTAACTATTACAATATTGATTTTGAATTGCTTGCATTTCTGTATTTTCCGTTATTACTGTTGTCCTTTCATAGTTCTGTTTGCAAATGCTATATTGCGGACGATATCCTTTCAAATTTGAATAAAAGAAGCATCGGCTAGCAAGTGATGAATAAAATTACAAGTTAACGGGTTCGTATTGGTGGTATTATCTGCCAAAATAAATATTAAATTAAAATAAAGACACTGCAAGATTACGCTGCCTTTGAATAGAATACACAACGCTTGTGCTTCATTAATTTAACGAAGTAGAACTCGCCTGAAAATATTAAATCATGCGAAAAGGCTTTTTAGCCAACCGAGTACATTTGTAATTATAGCAGATCGTTTGAACAGCTTTTGTGCGATGAAACGTCACATTAATTTGATTAATGTTTGATTCGCCGCATCGGGCTATCATATTTTTGGTATGTACACTTGCTGTTAGAGGTCGAGAGGAATTGCTATTTGTTTAAACGGATCGACCGGCATATTTGAATTACCCTTTCATCGGAAAGGTAAACTCTTCTTCGGATCGGCTTGGATAAATTATAAATAACAATCTGTTTGCGAATGCCGATTGAAAAGCTTGCGCAGGAGCAATGCAACTCGCATCGACTCCATTCACATACAAAATTGCGGTTCGATGCGGGCTGAAGCATGCTCCCGATCATGTAAATACATCTCGAACCATTTCCTTTCCGAAAGCTTCAATGTTTCGTGGAAGTCGGTCGAGTGCGATTCCGTTTTATTTGCTCTTTCGAAATTCCACTGAACGACAACAATGCTTCCCCCCGTTCCGGCCGCGTTGTTTGCGCTCGAGTTTTTAACAACATTTCGAATGGCTGCTCGCTAAATCCCGCCCTCGTTGCAATTGCCTCGACCGTATGAACGGTTTCAACGTTAAAAGTTCCCTGAAATCAGCAGAATTTTACAACAAAACTTCTTCCGCTGTGCAAATGAACGGAAAACATGCAAATACGGAACGTTAAACGATTCGTGCAAATAAAAGAACCGAGATAAAAACACCGATCGGATTCTGTGCTGTTCTTCGCAATTTTTTCATCGAAACAATTACCTAAAGATCGCCAAGTCTTAATACTTATTGTTACACAGCGTAACTTAAAACAGCAAGGACATTAGAGGAATTTAAAAGTGCTCTATATTATTCTTATTATATTATTATGTGATTGGGCTTAGATCAAGACTTTACTATGTTGACAACACTAAAATGAATGCGAGTTTGTTAATTTGTTTGTTCACGCATTCAACATCTATTAAATCAATATTAAAAGATTTTGATAGAGTTGTATATCGATCATGCTGAAATCGATGAATTGTTCCTGGATTTTGATGTGGAAAATGAAAGAGGGCAAACGTTTCAAAATAAATTTTCACTTCCGAGCGCGTTGCGCGGCAGCTATTTAATATTTCTTCCGGCACAAAAGCGTCCGGGACATTAAGATCATCGCGGAGAGAGAAATCATTGCGACGGAGGAACGATTTACCGCCGTGCATTATTCCCTCGCGACGAGACAAATGGGACGCGGAAGAAGATGGAAAAAAACGCACGCGGGGACAGCATGGACGAGGAAGAAATGTCTTACAAGAGAATTGTGCGTCGTGTCTCGCTGTGATCTGAACGTATATTTTCCAGACAGCGGTACAAAGATTTCTGCGAACATCTGCGAAACGTTAGCTGGCTGCAATGTCGCCATTTTCGAGCCTCCGATCTTAACAAGTTATAAGCTAGCATCCTTAAGTACTTGGATGTCTCAAGAAAGTATGAAACATTGTACGGTTACATCCCTTCTAAAAATATAAAATGTACGTTTATCAAATTTGTTTTCTATACAGAAATTCTAGAAAATTCTACGACTTCGTTAAAAATGATTACAGATCATATTCGATGAGCAAAAGTGCTATTTAAATAACTGGAAGAATTCTATAAACTTTTAACTAACGCAGACGCGACAACTTTTTGATGGTTAGTCAAAATACCATTAGAACGATCTTGAACGAAATTGCAAATTTGAATTCGGACATTTCATGTGTTCCACGACTTAATGTATACTGATCGTACGAAGTTCTGTGAAAAGAATTTATTTCTACAGAGAATAATAATTTCGTGCGCAGTTTATACTGAAGACAAAATGTAGTATCACAGTTGATTTGCGTAGAACGATGGTAAAATAACAGGATTGGGGTATGGGAATGAATATGTCCTCTGTCAAGTTAGAAGGTGCCATCTTGGCTACCAGCCCTCGTTAGCGGAACGCAAAGGGAAAAAGTGAACAGGGGCTCACGGAAGTAGCATAGAGCGAAATGTGGAGGACCTTTCTCCCGTTGGATATCGGGTTTGATATGAAAGGATTTCTCTGGTCGAATAAAAAAGCCATTAGCCACTTCCGATTGGACTGCACTAGCTGGAACAGGGGATACGTAAATGATGCATAGAGATGTCCTCTGACCATGCCATGCAATAAAGGACGCCCATGGGAAGCCGGCCGATGGATTACGCTGCCACTTTTTCCGTCGTTATTGCGATACTCTGTTTCAAATAGGTTTCAACGAAAGAATATTTAAATTTCAAAGACCGACATCTATCATCCATGACCGGGAAAATCGAAACTAATTAGCGTCGGGATCAGAACATTAGACTACACCCCTACTTTATTGCCTTGGGATCGAACAATTTTCAAAATTCTTGCTTCAAAGACAAACTATAAAATATAGAACAATGTTTCCGATGAATTTATTTTATTTAATATTCCATCGATTTTCTACGAAGAAAAAAGTATCATTCTAGCTTTGTACTCCATAAAGAGTACCGTTTTCTGTACACCTGAACATGATTCGCTACGGAACGTGTGAATTAACTATACTTGGAAAGAATCGCGTTTATTTATAGTTGCAATTAAAAATCAAGCGTTTCGCAACCAGAAACCCAATGTTAGCATAACCAAGTGCGTTAGGGCTCTGGAGAAGGTCTCGGAGAGCCCTATGAACAATGCTAGATTGTTCTAGGTCGGCTCGGCGAGAAGGAAAGGCACCATCGACACGATGAAGGGCGTCGTAGCAGCACCGGAAGAGCCTCTTAGAAAGGGAAAAGGGCTGATCGGTGACCACCTGGAATGAAGTCTTGGGGCAACAACGTCGAGGGGTTCCGGGATGAGCAAGAACGACGTTACGCGGTAAAAAGGAACCGGAATGCGAATTCGGAGAGAGGAGGGATGATTGTTTTGGCGAAGGTTATTTTCCGGATGGACGATCTCGTCTACTTCGCTATACATCGGGGAGAGATCTTCCTCCCTTGTTTAAGGAGACGTTTTCTCCACCCGCAAGCTGCACGGTTACCGATCCGGTAGTTGCCTCTCCCGGACATTTATTACACCAACATTCACTACCGCGATTTTCTTCAACCTTCAACGAAAACGTTCCTTGACCCTTCAGCCTACAAAATGTCTCCAATTTCACAAATTAAGAGAGCCAGCATAGTTCATGAACACGTGGACATTCATGCATGCGATGACGTCCTCATATGTCCACGGTAAATGTTTCTAAACCCTCCTGTTTTCAATGGCTTTATTTTTCTCCAAAACTGTCAAATATTTATCCCTTTTGTGTTCAAATTGTTCGTTTCTTTATTATAATCATTAGACAGTGCAGCAACATGGTAGGTAGCAAAACTAATCTATATTATCAGAAGAATTAACTGCGGTGGATTTACTGACATTTAACTATAAAAAAATATTTTTAAAAAATTCCAATTTGGCTGTGTAAAAATAAAAAATTTTAATTTTGTTTCCCTGAAATAGTATTCAGTATTTGGTCAAGTATAAAAATTAAGCTGTTCAACACACCAGTGAATCTCCGAAGCAACGATTAACCAAGTTAAAAATATAATAGCTTGAAGAAGTTGTCTTTTTGACAAAATGTCGGTAAATTCTTTGATCTGGACATCGTCGTTGAACAGGACCGTGCAGCGTTGAGTGATAATGAACGATTCTTACGAAAGTGCATGAACTTCATGTTGCACATCGTCGTGCCGGCATTGCCCTAAGCGCGTTAATGTCTGCGCAATATTATTGGCCAGCCAACGATCCAAACTTCCCGCTAGGACCATCATTTCCCGCTAATCCAAGTGCCTCCCGGAAACCTCGAATTCCCACGGCAAACCCATAACTTGCCATCACGTTTCGTTCGAGGTATGCGGCTGACGTTCGCCGGATCGCATTGCGCTTAGTGTTTTCACGGCAAATAGTATTATATTCGCGTGCACGACGCCTGAATATGTTACGCGATACGTCGGCTATCGTCGTGGTGCATTACCTATCGCAACTTCGAACGACACATTAATGGAGAAACTTCCGTTTGTCTCGGCCGTGACGAAACGCCCCGACGAGGGCCGCATCCGCGGCGAACTTTCCTTCCGGGATTCGCGAACAGAACTCGAGGTTCGAACGGATTATCGGATTCCAAACCATTTTCAATTTTCTTGGTCAGATGCTCCCACAAATTTAAATTCTTTGGCAAGAATCTAGCCGGAATGTGCACATAATTGCTCCGCAGGCCACTGCTCTGGGTGAAAGCGAGAGCCATGAAGCCACGCCTACTCGCGTGGGCGTGGCTTCGTTGCCCTCGCTTTCTCAGACAGAGAGAAAAATGTAGACTTTTCTTGGGGAAGTTTGAAGAGTAGATTATTTAAATTTTTACTGTAACAAGATTTCGGTGTAGACGTTGTCTCTGAATTTTTTCATATTTTTTAGAAAGGTTCTTCATAGCAAAAAAAAAAATGAGAATTGACTTTTTCGATGTTTTATAGGTGGAGAAGTTCACTGTATGAACTTCATTTTTACACATTACGGGGAGACGTAACATAGGACAAATAAAATGGACATGACATCAATGTTGACATAATCAGCTTAACACGTTGAGTGGCATGTCACCCATATGTGAGTGACGGAAATATTTGTCCAGGTTTTAAAATGAATTTTTACGTTAATATACTCATTGTACCATTAGGATCTGTAAAATGCAAGAAAGTTGCAAGACTACTCAATATCATACATATAATTTTTGTCAATTTCTATTTCGTTAAATAACTTGCTTTGATTTCATGGAATTTTTGAGGTTTCTAGTTTGGCAGTCAAAGTGTTAAATACGATATAGTTTGTATACTAGGACAGAACAGGCGATGCGAAAATTCCCATGGCAACCAGAGACACGGCCAGCTAACGACCCTAATTTCCTCGAACGTCGCGACGTAGTTTTGACGTTTTTCCGACGGGATCGTCCGGGCTCGATTTATTCTGCCCGGCTTAAATCCCGAAGATAAATCGGAGCACGCGAACGATGCGGTTGCAGCCGGATGCTGGACGGTCCGCGAGATCGCTCCGTGAATTCTTCGGTTCCCGGAGTTTGGAACTTGCGTTGCGGGATTGTTTGTCGAACCGGATGAATGCACAGTTCATTGTTCTTCTGTGTTACTGTTTGCGGCGAGGGGAAGTTTGATTCTGTCTGAGTGGAGACGGAACGGGGAGGGACGGGAAGGAAGGAATCAGAGAGGATTTGTACTTCCCCCGGTCGCTGAGGGATCGAAAAATAGTTTTTCCACGAGCCTGGCCTCGACCAGGATTTTTCCGAAATGTTGCTCCATTTGGCAGCGAAAAGTCGGAGTCGATGAAAAAACGATTTCTATACGAACAAAGTGATGCGTTTAAAAAGATACAAAAATGCGTTCCTACAAAATTTGTTTGATATAAAATACCACATTTTATGGAAGTTGTACAAACGTAACGAGTAAAAATCTATATAGGCGGGCATTTAAAAAAATTGTTTTGGTTTCTAAATCTTAAGGATGCTTTAAGGGAATTGTTTCAGCAATTTTTACAGGAACATTTTTACAGCTTCAATTCTATGGAAGATAATACACGATTTGTCCTGAATGTAACACCCGGTACATACCTTGTATAGTACATTTATAATTACTTGTTTGGAAAGATTTCAAATATCCTTCGACTACTTGCGAGCATTGCATACTGTAATTGTGTCTACCTACTCCTTGATACGTGCGAATATTGATTAAATATTAAGTTTGTGAATATACAAGACATTAAAATAAATAAAGTTATGATGCACGTTTTATCATACACACAGGCTGCATAATCTGCATGTAAACTGATTAAATAATTTACGTATACTGTGAGCGCCCAAATAATTTATACAGGTTCATGAAATTACGTCGCGCGAATGTATATGTGAAGATAAAATCGTATGAATGTTTCATGCACATGAGGGTCGTGGTAAATAATTTATTTTCTTTTCGCATAAATAATTGCGCTAGTGATTTATTCTGAAGCATACTGAATTATTCCTGTATTAATTAAAAAATTAATATAATATCGCCTCTTATATTAAAAAAATTAATTAGTCCCACATTAAATAAAATCGCGGAGACATTCTATGCTCCGATAATCAAAAATAAATCAAGCACTAAAATTGAACGGTATACAAATTAGTAGAACATTTCCAATCATGTGGTAAAAGGTTCAGTCTCCCGGCAACACAAAAAAGGTGAAGCAAATTTTCGATCGGATTCGCAGTATCTATCCAACGGCTGCAGCATGCAACGCGGTGGTTCGTCGATGCAATAGCACGCATAAACTTCTATTGTATTTCTCGTTTACAGCGTGGCGGGAGTCTAATTAGGAAATCAAGTTTCCATCGCGAAGCCTGCGTCGCACGTGCTGACGCGACTCGCCGGTTCTAACAATAAATCACGGATTCACTTTCCCGCGCCATCTAATGGCAACAATTGTCCGAAATAACGCGATTACACGCCGCCGGGGATGATTTATTATTAGTCGATGCGTCAGGGTATTCCATTAGGAGGGTTTTAGTCAACGCGGCACTCTTCCACACCGTCTGGAACGACACCGACGTCTGCGCAAACAATTAAAGAGGGAAGACACGGTCGGCCGTATAATAATCGGCGTAAAAACACTGGACGCAGCCTTGTCGGTAAAAGACGGACACCGACACTGAGAAAGAGAGAGAGAGAGGGAGAGAGAGAGAGAGAGAGAGACGCACGGATACGTTTCGTTTAATTTCCCTTGGCCCACGCCGCCGCAACGGCCGTATATTTTCGTAACAGTTTTCACAGCGCGGCGCGTCGCGAGCCGAAGACGCGTTAATCACCGCGAACAGATCTACGCCTTCGCGCACCAATAGAAAAGTTAAATGCTTCCCCAATGTTCCGCGTCTAAATATACGCGGATCCGAGCGAAATAATCCCCTGCAATCTATTGCGTCTGATGCACCGAATTGCAACGACAGCCTTGCGTAATCGCGCGCTTTTTCATTAACACCCTAACCACCGCCCAAGTGGCGTCGCGTTCACCTTCGTTTCGTATTCCTCGCTTTTATACACCTGGAACAACTTTTAGCACTTTGACTGCCAAACTAGAACCATAAAAAATCCCATAAAATTATAGTAAGTTATTTAATTAAATAAAAATTGAAGAAAATTAAATGTATGATACTGCGTGGTCCTCCAGCTTTCTTACATTTTACAGTTCCTAATCAAATTTGGTACGACGAATATATTAACGTAAAAATTTATTATAAATCCCGGACAAATAATTCTGTCACCCACATATGGATGACATGGCAGTCAACGTGTTAAATTTTTATTGTATTATCTATGACACAAGTAATGCGACCACTTTGGGTAGATTTCTATCCTCGTGTATAGTACTTTGTGTTAGGTTACTGTTTCTCTGGAAGGGTTAATTACATCGGCGGCGGTCACGTTTGTTTTCCGTGGAGCGCTATCGAAAGTCACGCAACCCGAAATTTAATTTCCCGTGATTCTTCGGCACGACTGAATTAATCTCTCTGTTGCGTGATTTTTTGCTTGTTCGTGTTGGTTGTTGGCCCGAGAACGGATTAAGTCTTCCGTTTCCTGTCGAATAAGGGTCACGTTCCGAAAGTTTCCGTGACCGTTGAGGATTATTAGTAAAGATTAATGTTCCGTGATACTCGTGCGTCGGCGGCGTGGGCCGAGGGAAATGCACAAAGCCAAGAAAATTGCCGTTTGTTACTCGAGCCTTGTATACAGTGGTCACTCAAAATTAGTCTGTATTAAGATCTCGAAACTCGTTAATTTCAATCACGATATTTCACAATAAGGGCACCAACTGGATTAAACTGTCTGGAAAATTGCGATCACAAAATGTGTCAATTATGAACCGTGTTGTCTAGTTCAAAGTACTAGCTAAAGTACTGGAACAAAGACTAAATTTAAATATAGCTTCTATATATTATTATTATGATAATAATAATGCTGAAAGTTCAAACTAAGACGGTCTAAAAATAATTTGCCATAAGGGTTCCAGCTAAACACATCACACACAATTGATAAGTGTGCGATTCCTCGAATCGAATTGAACTGTACTTTCTTTCTAACTAAAATAATTTAAAAAATACGAACATTTGAATCTAACTTCTGTTATGATAACAACGCCGTGAGTTCTATACCTGTAACGCTCTATAATTCACAGACAGTTTCGACGTAGTTAATCGTTATTAATCTTCGAGGCATATTTTTCAAAGAGCCGGCATCGTCGTAAAAAGCGAAACGGCGTCGACCGAGGATTCCTCGAACCATCGAGGACAGAGGAAAAAGAAAAATAGACGCTGCCGTCGAATTCGCTTCTCGGGGGCGTTCTATCTTTAAATACACTCGTCTCTATATTTTCTTCGATCGCTCGGAGGTGTTAACAGCGCGCAGCTGTTGACGGAGGCGCGAAATCTTGCCCTTGTAAATGTCGTTCCGAGTAAGTGGATGCTACAAGACGCGGAACGACGGGTTTTGCAAACGAGCTCTTCGAAACGAGAATGGGACGGGCTGAGCGAACGCAAGAAAAAAAAGAAATCCAGGACGTCTGCGTAATCGGTTGCGCAATCAATTTCGCAGGCGACGGAAATGATTCAATCAATTTGTTTGTGCGGCGCGCAGAAAATAAAGACATTTCAACGGAAAATTTTCCCAGCACTCGAAGAACATGGATTTTTATTGAAAAAAGACAAGTCCAGAACTATTAAAAAATAAAATAAAACCTGCATCGTTTGCAGGAAACGGGAGGTAAAACTTCCTTCTTTAACAATTTCAAAAAAATTGAGAATTGTACATCTATTCTTAGATTCTGCGAGCCTTTTTGCCGTTTCAAATTTTTCATCGTAAAATCTACGGTCCAGCGACTATTTGCGTATACTTCTTGAATCGGTACGTTGCCGGTGGGAGTTTGAAAGCGTTTCCGGGTATAATTAGATTGAAAGTACACATACATTTTAATATCCTTCTCCCCGATGACATTTGAAAATCTTTCCGCCTACTGTCTGCCACGAGGCGCACCTGCTAAAGGGACCGGAGGTTCATTAATCACGCGGCGAATCCAAATGTCTTTTATTTACATTACCTTCAGTGGCACGGATTTATTGCAAAACCTAGGTAAAACCCTTCGGTGACGCGTCCTTTGTATACCGGCATCGATTTTCCGCCGGGTGAAAACGCGCAACAATGCAACCTGAGCATCACCTTCGTGGAACGCGATGTCTCGGTTAATAAATAACACTGACATTATTTATGAAAACTATGGGGACAATTGCGCGACAGGACCGTCACCATTCTTCTCGCTCAAAAATGTAGCGAGAATCACGAACCCCGGAAATTGTGATCGAGCTATAAATTTTAGTTTACAGCCGGAAAATAGAAATGAATGTTCACCTCGAATTATTTTTAAAAATGACGAATTTCTGAAGAAAGTTTTTCTCCCAGTTCTGTACATTTTTTTAGCAATTTTAAAAAACTTCCGCAATGTTAGATGGAACGTTAAATTTTGTGTTGTTAACATTATTTATATTCTTGCACATGTTTTATAAATTAACTGCTTTTTTTCTTTTAAGGTGAGATGTGAACACGTCTGTGCACTGACGACTGATTCTACTTACTATCTGCGAGAATTTTATTCAAAATATAGCTAGACACACATTTTAATCAATGTACTCAGGATATTCATTCATTCATGTTGTAGAATAGAGAAGACATTTGTAATCTTCATTTAGTCTTGTTTTCATATATTTCCCTATTCTAGTTTTTCTAAGGTGATCTATGAATACGAAAATTTCGCCAAGAATCCTATTCTTAGTCTACTTAATCTGCATTTATATTGGCTATCGTGTCTGTGCACTGTCGTCTGTTTCTACTTGCTATGTGCAATATCGTTCGTCTCCGTGACGTTTTACTTTTCGATGAAGGCTCTCCATCCATTGACTTCTAGCATCGACGTTGATACGTTTTATATACGAAGTCGTGTTGATCGAACTGTATACAAGTTCTTTGCTAAAAAAAAAAAAGTACAAGAAGCCTCCAAGAACTGCAACGACGGTTTCTCTCCGCATCGAATTTCAATCCTTTTTTTTTTCTCTCGGTCGGATCTCCGGCGGATAAATTCGTTTATAAATTGAAAGGAATCGGTCTGTATATTATATAGAGCTAGCGATAGATCCGGGAGGTTCTATAAATCGGCGGCCATACCGTCCACGGTCCCCCGAGATGGACCCAGGTGTTACGATCTAGTCGGAGAGAGGTGAAATCCTCCTCCACCCCGTTTCCTCGTTTTATTCCCGTCTCTCTTATTCTTTCCGTTCATTTTCATCGCGTTCCCCGGTCGCCGTCCCGCTTTATCCCGGGGTCCCCTATATTATCTCTCTTGTCGAACTACCGGGAAAAGTGGGTGGCACGTGAAATGAACTGCACCCGGCTGCGCAACGTCTTCGGAAGAGAACGCCTGACGATTCCTCGCCGGTATCCCGATCCCCGACGCGAGATTTATTTCCTCGGTGGAACGGAACCAGCTGGCTAATGCCGTCGACTTTGTTATACTGCACCCCCTGCCGGACCAATCGAATGGAATTAGGTTCGGCTCGGGGTTAAATACGGGCAACGTGATCGGTGGGACGTGATCCTCGAGAATCTGCCAAAAACGCAGACGTTCCTGCCACTTCCAGTCTCCGAGACTCAAGTCTCAAAGACACGTGTTACCCTTGGTATTAAAAGTATATGAAATTTCAACGAAATCGGTCCAATGATTACCGAGAAAAATTCGACATACTACCCGTATACAGCGAATTCTCGATACGTGTCAACAACACGGGTCTTGCCAGCGTCGTGTATCGTCCAGGAGACATACCCGAGTCGTGTTATGTTTACACTCCTCGGCGGTAGTCGAGATAATTCCGCGACGTTTATCATCCAGACCTTGGCGACATATATACAGGGTGTCTGATAACTGGTGGTACAAACGAAGAGGGGGTGATTCTACATGACAGAATAAGTCGAAAATATAGAATAAAATTTATTCATCCGAAGTTTCGTTATCGAGAAAATCGAGTATGAAATGCAGCATGCTATTCGATAGGAATTGTCTGCCGCGTCTGATCATGACCAACCAAATCTACTTCCAGCATATGCTAAAGCACACAAACCTGACAGATCTTCAAAGTCGATTTTCTCGAAAACAAAGCCTCGAATGAAAAATGTTTATTCTATATTTTCGACTTATTCTTTCATGTAGAATCCACCCCCTTTTCGCTTGTACCACCAGTTACCAAACACCCTCTATAGAGAAATCGCCGTACCGAGTAGTTAGCGAGCCACTGTTATGCGAAGTGCCTTGTACCCCGTGTTCGGATAAAAAAAATGTTCAGACTCTATAAAACAGACTTGGAAGGATCAGGTGTGCGGGCGAGGAACCGCGCAAATCGATATTTATTTGTAGCGCAAACAGAGCGCTTTCAGCTCGCAGACAAAGGAACGTCCATAATTAAGAGCAATTTACGACGGTGACATCGTCAGGCCGGAATAATTTACGAGACCATTATATTCGATTTTTCTTGGAAGCCGTCGCATTGGCGAGACGTTCCGCCCGTTTCATCCGCTTTTACAAGCTGCCGACGTTCCCGGCCGTTCCGCAATAGGCTTCTGCCGGCGCGCTCGTAAACCCGCCCTATCTTTAGGGGTGAACCAGGAGACAGGATCGAAGCGTGTCACGTAACGCGCGGCCCGTCACGTCGTGTCATCTTGAAAACTGTAAACGTGACAACCCTCGTGACTCGGAAAACGTGCGGGTAAATATTTAGCTGGCCGCAGACACGGCACGTGGCCAGAAGCTTCACAGGACCCACCGCGTTTCTTCTTCGCGCGCCATCTTCGTTGCACACTTCTCGCTCGTGTACTGCAATCTTCCTCTATGATCGTGGAATTCTTTTTATATCAACTTAGTCGTCGTTACTCCATCCACAATCACCGATAAAGACAATGTTTACTTAGATCGTGAATAATGTTCATTTCGTATCGACCTCCAGTGCGTGTAGCGATTATTTGTTTTTCTTTCGATCATGGTTTTTTCTAATCAAACTTTTCGCAACATATTCGGGGCACTTTTCTGGCTGAAATGAATCCAAACACGATACAATTCGGATCATATTTACGTGCTAAATCCACGATTCGATAGAACCTCGATCATCCGAACTCATCAGGATATGATAAAAAATACAGTAGATTGGATGTTTATTGATTTGTACAATGAGCCGTATTATATGCTCAAGTAAATTTAGATCTCACCGGTTCGGATAATAGAGGTTGGGCAATTAAATATGCTCCGAATTGTGTCGTGTTTGGTATCATTTCAATCGGGAAAATGTGACGAATATATTGACACAAAGATGTGTGTTAAAACATATGCATTGTTATTGAACAAAAATTTGGAGTATCGACATAAGGCTGATTAATTTGTAATACGTATGTGACAAGTCGTATGCCTGAATGACGGATGTTTTGGACAAACGATGTTAGGGTAACCGTGGTTGCAGTGTACAGGACATTTTTCTAGACCGTGGCGGCATCTTCGGCGCGCATTTTCGCACAGACCTAACAAAGCTCGATGCAACTGATGCGCGTGGTGGAATCAGCTTGCGTAACGCACACGCTCGATGCACGCCACGCCGGCTGACCCACATGCGCGGTCTTTATTTAAACTGGTTTCCTCCTCGGCGTTCTTTACTGCCGTCTTTCGGTTACAATTTCATTAACCCCTAACCGGCCATGCGATTTCTGGCTGGTTCGTTTGGAACCATTTTCGAGAAACAACGAACGACGCAAACGTTCATTTTCCAATTGCAATTGGAACGTTATACCATATTCCAGAATAACAGAGTCTAAATTTTTAATCCATTCCCCGAGGAATCGTGTCAAGCACACGTGTAATCTTGAAACAAAGTGCGTTTAAAATGTACCCTAACCTTACGAGCTGTGTACAAGCCGTCACCTGAAATATGGCCCCCAAAGTGCGAGCACTTGCTCACCGGTGCTACACACGAGTGTTTCAACTATTAAAACGGAATTTAGACCGGCCCTGCTACCAGTGTACTTCGCTTCGCTAACTACGAATCCCGTTAAACACCGCTGCTAAATGGCTTTATACTTTCCAGTCTGTTAATGACTATAATTGCTTCGTCGATTACGGGTCACCTCAGACGCTGATCAATATTAAAAATTATGCCTCCCATAGCAAAAAAACATGCTGCATTTATTCCGTAGCTTTTCTCGTTGCAATTTGTGCGCGATTTTATGCAAAATACACGGTACCCCTCGTTCCCATAGCATGGGAAACATTGATAATAAATGACGCACGCCATCGTTGGGATAAATGATCGTTATTATTAGAATAATCACCAATTTTTTACGTTAATCGATGCTTGTAATTACATTCAGTTGCAAATTCTGCGGTAGATGATCAAATTGGTAGAACCACTCTGTGAAAGAATACATTTATTTATTAGCTGGATCGATTTAACGTTTGTTGAAAAATTTTCAAACAATTGCCAAAGCAAAGTGTACACGTCTCGCTTGAATTCCATTTGATTTAAAATCGCTGAATAATGTTTTACTAGCAAACACAGTATTATAGTCTAGCTACAAGTTCTCAAATGATTTTCCCTCTTGTGAGCGTTCAGGGTTTTCGGAATAATTACGAGCAGGCCTGTTCAGAGAGCTGCCGAACGATTCGAAGCGGGTGAAATCGAATCAGGCATTTCGTTCCTCTGAAAATGGTTTCCCAATGTTCCTAACAAACAAACGCGTCGTCGAGCGCGCACGGAGGATCGATGCCGCGTTTTCTTCCAGACAAAGGGGCCTGCACCGTGATAGAACAAACTCGTGAAAACGCGCCGGTGCACCGAATTCCGTCGAACGTGACAAACAAGGAGGAAGAATCGAGGGGCAAAGCGAAAGAAGTCCCCCTTGCTGGGAGAACTGAAAGATCCGACGGAATTCCCATCGATTCGCGTGCAATTCTTCCAGAGGACACGCATTCTAATGCTACGTGCACACGAGACGCCAACTACCCCGCATAACTCCCGCGTTTGAATAGACTAGAGGCACTGAATAGACACTTACTATAGACTGTCCCATCCTAAACTCAATCCTAAATAACTTACTTATTTTTTATAACGAGAACAACGTCGGATTTTAGGCGCTGAATGTGCTCGTTCGAATTTCGTTTCGAAACCTAAATTTGTTCTTCGAGCTCTTATTTGGAGTCGGGTGGATTTTTCGAGTAACAATAATATTCACAGTTTCATAAATGTGCCCATAATTATGAAAGTGGTCCAAGTCAAAATTAAAAAAAAAATGAATTTATCACTTATTTCACACGACATGATTTTAAATTAAATTTATTCAATGTAATTTTTTTTTTACGACAGACCACTTTCATAATTATGGGCACAAATATCTGCTCTGTTTCGATAAACACTTGGAAAACAAGTTTTATCATTTCAAAATCATATTTCGGGAAGAAAATTTTGATGGTTGGCTGCTCTGGGTTGGAATTCTACTTTGATAGAAGTTGCTATATTAAACAGATTTTTCTGTTGAAGAGCGAATCGTCCGTATAATGATCGTCATTATACTGAAAGCATCTTATTTGAAAACGTAGACAGCAGCCTATTCAACGCGATGAAAGCACTCTCTGGAACAAATTCCTATTTCGACACGCGCCATAATATTTTTACACCATAATCGTTACAAGAGGATTGCTTAGGGCTCCTACATTATCCCAAGAATGTCTCTGAGTACTGATTGGAGGGAAGTATGTACAACCGCGTCGACCATTAGACAGTGGATTTTTATGATTCTTGCAGACGACGATTCTTATCTCGAAGAGAAATAATTTTATCTCGCCTGGCAAAAGGCAGTCGACTTTTCTCTGTATAAATATATTGAATAAACGAATGACTGCCTGAAAGGAAGGATCCCTTGCAGCAGCAGAGCACGTAAAATGATTAACAATTACCCAGAGCAGCAGGGTAGTATAATTTCTTTAATTGCTTAGCGTTTCCGAATTTCGGGAGCTGCTGGAACAACGACTATACACTTTGTGCCATCCACTTTCGTTATATACATATTTAAATTCCTGGCTGGGAATGATTAAGGCTAGAAAATTAATTGTCAGGACCGTAGAAATATGCTTTGCCCGGTCGGCGTCGGCGGCGGCGAATACCTTCTATTTTCGAAAGGAAGCTACACACCGGCTGAACGAAAGGGACGATGACATTCCTGGATTATTAATGGGCGGGAAGCTTGTCCGTGCCTTTTACGAGCAGCGATTAGTTGCATATTTGATGGAACACAGATCGAAGGGGATGGACGCATTATCGTCACCCTTTTTCGTGGTAAACGCGGCGAGCAAGCGCCGTATACCGTCGCCAATCAATATTTGAATGTCCACGATGTTCGCCTAAGGAACGAACGCAGCCCGCCCGAAGTTTGTCCCATCGATAATTCACCGTTGGCGCCCGTGTCTCCGAAAACATTTCCGGGCGCGTTTCCCCGTTACAGAATAAATTGGCATTTCCCCGTAAATAACTAATTATTGTTCGGGAATATATTCGCCGTTGCCTCGCATCAAACACACGGTGCACACGCGCGAAATTTCGCTGTCGCGTGCCGACGACAAAATGGAGCTTTTAACGGGAAACATTTTCCCGCGGAATATTCTCGGCAAATGAGGCGGCGTATTAAAAAACTATTCGAAAATGAAAAGCGAGGCGCGCGCGTAACAAATGTTTCCCGGAGGAAGCAATCAGCTCTCGCCGGTTTTTCATTATTCTAATTGCACCGAGTAATTAAAAGGCTATCGCCGAAGAACTTCAAAGAACCAGCTTCGGACGAACTGGAGCTGCTGTTGCGAGCACAATAGTCATATCTAAATATTGTTAAATAGGGAGAACTCTTGGTGGAATTGTTAAAACTTCTTCGAGTTTAGTGAGAAAGCAAAATCTAGTGGCAGTGTCGGTTAGATCCCACTGGTTACATACCGAGTTGATGGCTGTCATACTGCTAATTCGACCTGGATCTGTGTCCACTAGCCCGTTGTCACTCTACAACAAAAATGAAAAAAATTGTCAGTTAATAGGAGAAACAGAGAGGCCGCTAATCCTTGGCGACGATGAACAATGCACAATCTGTGCGGAAATATAAATTCTTTCGTTTCGTAAAATTTCTACAATTCCTACGTAAAGTCCATAGTGTATTGCCAAATATTTCAAATGTACGTTTCCAATTTCACTAAAATTGTGTAATTTTTAACTACGTATACAGTTCGCCTTACAATTGTCAAAAATTTGGAATACACTCAATTCGCTTTCCAGATTTAATGTCTCTTTCCCAAGGAATAAAATCACGTTGTTCATCGATACTGGGCATTGTTCATCATCCTGCGCTATTTCAAACTAAATCGTCGTTTGATGGAAACAGTTGGGGCCACCGAATGGCACTTCACCGTTCCCTGAAAAACCGTGCCGCACATTTCGCAGCGAGCGAAACGAAAACACCGTGAGTGGCGAACGCACAGTTGTTAATTGAAGTTACAGTCGCGGTTAAGTTTCTCAGCGTGTCGAAAGTGGCAAGACGAAAGTTTCTCGCGTCGCGGATTCTCAAAAACGAAGTTAAACGCGAGGTGACGCGAGTGCACTCGGCGTTGGGCACATTCGCGTTCCTTTTCTTTTTAACGTTTAATCGCCGCCGGTCGCAATTAAAATTTCACCGCGTCGAAAATGTTCCTCGTTCGGCCCTCGAGACCGCCTCGTTAAATCGGGATATTAATTAGGCGGCGCAAGCGTCGCTCGAGCGCCTTCGAGAAACTTTCTCGAATCGAGGATCGGCGTCGATGTCGTCTGGAATTGTAATTCGTTTAGGGGATGCGTGGTTGCTGAGAAATTTCGTTACAATAAACTTTTGAGTCTCTTGCATTCCAATTGTGTGCTACAAAAATATTATTTGCTGAAATAATGCATCACGGTCTTGTTTGCACTCTGTATCTAAATTTTCAGTATTCTCACAGAAAATTGGATCTATAAAGGAAGATTAAATTCAAATATAATTCTATGACAAGAAAAATACCTTTCCTATCTTCATTGTAAAAATTACACAAAGATTACTGAAAACAAATCAATTGAATACACCATTAAGAACATCCTTCTGAACGATCGAATAGAAAAATATATTTGATTACAGCATTATAAATTAATTCTAAACTCTACGTCGTTCAATTTCGAATACAGGCCTGATTAATAGCGTTGACAGAAATTGTTGACTAAATGAAATTTGATGAGAACCATGACTCCGATACTGGTCTCAGTGGCGGAAACAACTTCCAACGAGATCGGAAAGACAGTTTGCGGTGAAATGGTTGAGTTGAACGTAGGAAAATGGTGCTTCTTTGTCGGGACATTTTGCACTTAAATGAATCGTGAAATAAAATTGCTGGAGGTGACCGAGGCGCAAGAAGCGTTTCACACGAAGCAAATAACGTCATTAACGGAGGGGACGAGCAGAGTTCCCCCTCTTTCTCTCGACGACGGAAGAACTTTCGAGACTCGAAGGGAAAATACAACCCAGTTTCGACTGTTTCAAGGTTTCCGATTCTTGCCAAGTTTTGGTCGCGTTCTGATGTACGTCTCCGAGTCGTGCGGCTGAGTAACGTTTCTACGCGCACTTAATTCTTCTGTACTCCCGTTTAAAACCATCTATCTTCGCTAATGTTCATCCAGCGGCTGCCCAGTAAGAAACTGAGCATTCGGCGGGAAAGCTAATAAATTTCCTTACTGAAAATAGACGGAAACTCTTGGGGGGGGGGGGGGTTCGTCTCGAGTCTAAAGACTGATGCTTTGATCGCTGTCTGATCGATTTTAATTAATGGATCCGAAACGTTTCCTGTCAAAACCGTTTTGAAATGCAACGAGCATATTTTGTGGTTCGTTAATTTTACTTATTGGCTGAAAATATTAATTCTTGCCGCAATAATGTTTATTACAACAAGGTCAGACTCTCGTAGGATCCGGTGGGTTAATACTATAAAGAAAAATCGCCTGGCTCCATGGTGTTTATTATCCAGGAAGCCTGCGCGATAGACCGGCTTCAAGGACGTTCAGGATTATTGATCGATAGTATGGCTTTTAAAACGAATGTTAAGGACCGAAAGTGGCTTCATCTCGCGTACATCTCTGCTAGCTGAATTACAGCAATGAAGTTGTTGTCGTTTAATGTCCCCGGCGACGAAAAGAAGGTTCTTAAAATCGTCTCGCCGACGGAGGAGAAGATCAGAAGCAGGGGTAACATTCGTTTAACCGTCGTTTTACGAGCGTGTCGTGACTACGTCTCCGTTCAGTGACTCTTGCTCGAAACCAGATCGGTCTTTTCTTTCGTTCGATCGGGAAATGAGCTCATTTATATATGTTCCCCCTCGATTAACTCTAATGCAGTTCGTTGACATGATAATGCAACCGATAAACGTACCTCTCCGTACTAAACGACTTTTATTCGCTCCGATGTCTGCTGACTTTTACCGGAGACTAGACTGAGGATTTTCAGATGGTTGGAAGTTTAAAAAATTCAAGAACGTCGACATTTTATTCTCCAGTTACCACAAATATTGAAGAAAGAGAAACAGTTCGAAATGGCAATTTTATTTTGAAATCGATAAAATCTGATCAACAACTCGAACAAAATTAACTCAATGTTATACTATTTCAGTCGATTTTTGAAAATATTTCCGTCGGAATTTTTTATCTTTCGAGGGCTTACGTTACAGATACGAGACAGTACTTTAACACGTTGACTGCCATGTCACCTATATATGGGTGACGGAATTATTTGTTCAGGCTTTAAAATGAATTTTTACGTTAATATATTCATTGTACCAAATTTGATTAGGATCTGTAAAATGCAAGAATGATGGACAACTACACAATATCATACATTTAATTTTTTTCAATTTCTATTTCTCTATGATTTCATGGAATTTTTGAGTTTTCTTGTTTGGCGATCAAAGTGTTGAGATAGGTGCAATTGGGTGCAAAAGGAAACACGGTTTCGCGTGGAAACAATAACTTTAGGTATCGATACAAATTTTAACAATAAACCGTTGTCGACAGTTGTAAATTTCTCCCCCGTTCATTGGTAACTCGTCGAGTCGGTGAACTCAGTAGATTCAGCCAGCCATGGTGTGGCACCGTAGGCAGAACGGGTGACATCTAATCAAGATTACGGATGAATATAGAAGTTTAAGGAGCGTTCGACGATTCTGCGCGTAAATAGATCAGGTCGGGTCGATAATTGGCTGTCGTAAATCCGAGAATCATTGCTAGACAGTTTCGTGTCCCGTTGCGTCGCTTCGGTAGCAACGCTGACGAGGAGCAGCGCCGATCCTGTACGGTGTTCGGCCGTAAATTACCGTCGGGTTATGATTTCTTTTACGACGTCGCCACGTTTCCTCTGGCTACTGCGTTCGATGATTTTGTATACGGGCCCCAAACCCGACGACAGTTTAAACTCTGTCGACGGTTTCAGTGCGACAACCGTCACCCTTCGTTTCAGCCAAAAACTGCTATCGGCCCGGTTTTGTCATAACCGTGCCACTGGCATGACGACGCCGCGTTCTCGGCCGAGGGACAATTGCAACTGCGCCAAACTAATCATCACCACACAATAATAACAATGCCATCGAATGGCAACGAAAAGATATATATATATATATATATATATATATATTGTTCTCTTGTCTCATAATTAAATTGTGCGTCTGCATCTTCGGGAATTACACCTTCGGTGTCGTTAATATATCGGCGTTCGTCATCAAAGGGCTACAGTATAAATGTTAAAATTGGATGACCGCCAGGATCGAGAAACGTAAACACTCTAAAGTTCTAGAATCAAGGTCCTCTCGTGACAAAGCCTCTAGCTAGCCAACTAATGAACAACAAGAAGAATTAAAACGGGACAGGTGTAGACAATCAAATCTCTTAAACGAGTAACCGTTCTCGTATCATGACCGCGTACGTTTGTTCTGGGCTATAATTAAAATCGAAACAAAAATGTTCGTTTCCTACATAGATCTGCAGTCTAATCGTTTCAGACAAAGTTGAGGAAAACATTCGATTTTCGACGTTTCGAGACGATCGAAGCGAAAATATATTCTACTTCGCAGGAATTATTACGAACAGAGAGATACGAATTCTGTCCAGCTTTTTAAGATTTCAGCAAACTATGAGCGACGAAACGTGTGACGAAACCAGCTCGATGAAAGTTTGCGTACGACCACGCGTCGGCAGATCGAGGCGTGCTGGTAACTCGGCCGGCTCGGTAAAAATTCGCGATCCTGAGCGGAAACGTTGTTCCGGGCAGGCTCGATCCCGGAGAAGGTTCCTGAGGGGTCACGCGAAAACCGGTCAGGATTACCGAGATGGAAATTCTGTGCTCGCAGCTCGACGGAAACGTTCGCTCCCAAGATTCATCGAAGCGTGCTCGGGCTCCGGGAGAGGCGCGGGGTGTGGACAAGGCAGAAACGGAGATCGGAGTGGAAGGCACCACAGGGAAGAAATCGTACAAAGGCGACGACGACGGGCGTCGGCGTCGGCCACGGAACCGGGACGAAAGAGCCCCGGTGCAAATGTCGTTCTGAACTTTGATCGTAAAACAGCGGCGCGGACTACCCCACGGGTTGGTGGAGCGTCCGTCTTGAACGTCTGCCAGATCGGTTATGCTCGAATAAATTTACGTGTCAAACTTCGCGGGAATCTACGTTGTCCTCTCCGTTCCACACCCCCTCCCCCAAGCCACTACCCTTACCGATTCGAATTTTTTCCACCCTTTGACGCTATCTCCTTCCGAGTGGACAGGCTTCCGGCCGAGAATCGAACTAGCCCCGGGTCTCCGATACTTGGATACGCTCCTGACCACCAT
Source organism: Seladonia tumulorum (assembly GCA_913789895.3). Lineage (NCBI taxonomy): Eukaryota > Metazoa > Arthropoda > Insecta > Hymenoptera > Halictidae > Seladonia > Seladonia tumulorum. The sequence goes on from OU565275.1 coordinate 5,316,681, forward strand.
TTCCGATGTTTTTCTCGCCAACTATTGGCCTGAATTATCGTTTTGATTTCTGCGCTATAACTGCTGTCGATTAGCTACGTTATCGTCTGTCCATCACGATCCCTTTCTACTTACAACAAGCTGAAACGTCGATGCATGAATTAATAAAGTTAAAGTTGCGAATAAAATCTGTTCTCGTTTAATTGCATTTTTGTCTGTTCGTAAGGAGCCCTTTCCACTTAGAGCAAGCTCGAGTAAATGTGTGAACAAGCGAGTAGACTAAATTAAAATCTGTTGAGCATCTGTTAAATTTTTGTCTGTGCACATCGAACCATTTCTACTTGCAGCAAGCTGAAGAACGTAGGGCACTTCTTGAACATGCTTTCAAGAGAGGAAGCTTTTGTCTGCAATATTCTTTATGCGTTCTCGCCGTAGTTTTTCATGAGAGATTTTTTCAGTTCGGCTTACACGCCGAGTTACAAGGTTATTCCTGGTGCGCATTTGCGCCGACATTAAACGACTTTGGACCAGCAGTCTTTCTCAACCCATTACAATGTCTCGTGAGCCGTACGTCGTTTGCGACAGTAATATTTCAATATTAAGGAGGCTTCGGGGAATGATTTAAATAATTCCAACAGAAGCCTCGTCCCGTATGTATCCCGAAAGGTCGGAGTTCTTCAATTTATAGGAGGTACGCTCGGAAACGGCTTAGCGTCTTTCTGCCCTTCCAGGTTTTAGTCCCCCATTTCGACCTTTTCCTTCGTCCCCGTATCTCCTTATCCGCTACATTTCTCTGTGTTCCATCCACTTGTAGTTCGTCTTCCATTCTCTTTATCGCTCCAAGGCCCTGACGAATCAAAGCGCGACCGTAAAAATGGAGATTCATGCTCAACGACGGGGCACCCTATCGATAAGGAAAATCAGATCGTTGATTCCTTGTCGCTCGGTGGTTCGGATCGGAGAGTTTAGAGAAGCTTACGGATTACTTCTGAATTATGCTGAATTTCGAAATTAAACTCTCCCTGAAAAATATTAAAAAATACTTGTAAATTATTAGAGACACAAATCGACAAGTTTACATTCAAACAGTCATATCATTAATAAGAAATTAATTGTATTCTTATTATTTTCCTTGTGAAGCGTTCATGTTTGCAAATTGAAAATTATCTCACACTATTGCCATAATAATTGAATCGCCAAGTGTACTTTTGTATTGTCAATTTTCTACATTTTTACCTTCCTTTTTATCTTGTTATAACGAAACAGTGTCCAATCTACGTTGTAATTGGGTCTACGGTAGAAAGCAATATATTTAAACGGATGTCGCTTATAAAAAGTTGACTGTCCCACAAAACGTCACAAAATTCCTAGATTCGGATTTCTACGCGACCCTAACAGCGAGCCATGTTCAGAAACTGGTTGCGGATAGATCGGCCCGATTTTCAATTTTCTATTCTGCGCACGAACCACCGGTTCATTCGACGGTAGAAACCAACCGTTCCTCGCATTCTCGTATTCTACTCACTTCTCGCGAAAAGTGCCAGCTATTTTTATTTAAAAGAATTTACATTTACATTAGCCCGCAACGCTCGCGAGTGGCTGCCTTCCTGTAAGATGTGCCATTTATTTTTATTCAAAACAATTTACATTTACGTCGACATGCTCGATTCAAAAGCACCCCACTTATCGCGAAATCTACCAATCTACAATTGTAAAATTGTAGATTGCACTTCAAATCTACGATTTATTTTTATTTTTTAAAAATTTTCATTTACCTGGACCTGCACCGCGTCTTATATCGCATTCTGCATATGTTCTACGAATCGTAGATAATGTAGAAAAAGAACAGATTGCGATTACTTACGAATCAAATCGCATTGCATATGGAATTATCTAATACTTTAAAACGGAAGGTAAGCGAGAAAAATAAAACAACACAATAATAAATATATTTCATTTTTCTTTAGCAAACCGAGTCACTGCATGTCTGAAACGAATCTTCCAACTATCTGTATAGATTGTACTCTTCCAGTTCCACTCGAGGACTGTGTGAAATAAGAAATTTCCGACAAAAATTCAGGAAAAAGCCTGAAATTCAAAAAGGAGACTATCAAATAAAAAAGAGATCGCCAGGCCTCCGTCTTCGGACGATCGTCGTTGCATCGAAGGGTCTCCAAAAAATAAAAGAAGAAAACGTGGTGTATTAAAAACTTGTCACAAGGGTGGACAGCTTGCCCCCCCCCCGCGCAGGGGTTGCACAAACGGGAAGTACGTCGGGTGATTGATGGCCGGCCGATCGTCAGTGGAAGCCGAGCGTAGTTACGCGGCCTCGGCGATAATTCATTCCGTCTCTGTCCCGCTTCCTTCTCTCTTCCTTGTCCCTTCCTTCTTCACCGCTGGTCTTTTTTCTCTCGTTCCCGGCCGACACGCGCCGGCAGTGTTAAAAATAGGGAACGGCGTAGATTAGAGACGGCCCCGGAGTTGTCAGACATCGGCGGCATCGGGTAACAAGAGGCACCGAGAGAGCAAGATGAAAAGGCTCCCATCGTCTTGTTCGTGTTCTCCGCTCGTCTTTCCTCCTCGTCTTTCGTCGTCATCGTTTTACTATCCTCCCTCCCGTCCCCACCTCTTTCATTCTTTCGCTCGCGAGGACGTCGCGGCCGCGTTTTGGCGCATAATTAAGCAGGCGCACCCTCCCCATCATTCGTCGCAAACGGACGTATAGCCAGGAGAAAAGGGAGAGCCATGAGAGAAAAGGGTCACTCGCTTCATCGATCATCGACACCGAACTTCCCCAACGCCTCTAGATTACTCATAATTAGACTGCGGATTTTATGCATTTAGAAAAAGATAAAAAGAATTAACACTTTGATCTCCAAACAAGAAACCTGAAAAATTCCATGAAATCAAAGTAAGCTATTTAATAAAATAGGAATTGAATAAAATTAAATGCATGGTATTTCGTAGTTCTCTAACTTTCTTGCATTTTACAGATCCTAATCAAATTTGATACAATGAATATATTAACGTAAAAATTCATTTTAAAGCCTGAACAAATAATTCCGTCACCTATATATGGGTGACATGGCAGTCAACGTGTTAATACATCAACATAAACACCGAGCGTATTTACGACCGAATTTCGTTGTATTACACAACAAATTCTTTAAACGTTTAAATGTCTTGAATAAAATCAGCAGTTTAATTGTAACGTTGACAGTATGTGTAACAAACGTTCTCCTAGTCTTCATTGCTTCTGAAGATGTCAACACACTTGTTAAAGAGTGTCGATATATCACTCTCGATCTACTGAAATTACTGCGAAAAGAACGACACCCCTTTGTGACCCGTTCAATAATTTAGAAACAAAATATCCATATTTTTAAATTCCTTGAACCTTCCTATTCCTCCAATTTACAATGTTTGTCATAAGAATTTTTGAAGTGAAATTGTTGAATTTCATGTATTCAACAGTGAGTTGAATACATACATACGTTTTAAGTGAATTGTAAAGTGAAGCGATTATCGATGAAATGATTGTCGCTGAAGCAAGGATGGCCCTAAAGCAATGTCGTCGGCGAAAGAACACCTGAGACAATCAACGCGTGCAACCCGAGACGAGGAACAAGTTTCTCCTGGCGAGGTTTTTCCAGGTGAGCCGCCAGGTGCGGCGCCAATGAAAGTCCAGGTCTGAATAATTCGCAGCTGTCGCCGGCGGAAGAGAAATGGAACACCGAGCACCGGGGAACGAGATTCACGGTCGAAGGTGAATGTAATTCTTCGCGGGGGTACGATAAAATACCGGGGAATCGATGCAGGCAGGCAGAAGAGGAAGAGGATTCTCTAGGTGAGCGACAAGCACGGCTGGCCCTGTGTATGAACTCGCCTGATTGATGGGCCGAGAAGTCTGTGATTATTGGACTGCCGGGGCCTACGCGAATTCAGAATTTTAGATGGTGGTTTGCGGCCAAGAAGATTACATCCAGTTTCATTCCCAGCGCTAGGGATTTTGTCTTTGATGTATGTTTGTGGATATCGATTCGCGATTTAGCGTAGGATAACGTAGCACTGATAATTAGATGAGTTTTTATTGCTAGCACCAAAAATGTTATTTTTAAAATGCAGATTTTTCTCGAATTGGAATTTTAGGTGCTACGAAAATCGCACGAAATTACATCTCCAGTTTCGGAGATTATATTTTTGGAACACCAATGAGAAACGATTGTGCATTCGTGATTGAAATTTGCTTCGAAGAAAATTCCAGAGATTTTATTTTTCATTTGTAAACATCAGTGAAATGGTGCTTTGAGGTGGAAAAAAATGGATGCAGTTTCATGTTACATGCTAAAGATATTATTTCGTATTCAATCGAAACATTTGCACCTCGGAAAGTCATAAATCTGTCTATACGTGTGACGCAATTGCAACTGAGGTCTGACTAATGCACAACATTACTACTATCTGTTTCTTACCGCCGATCAGTCTTATTTGAATCCCCACTGTTCACCGGTGTTCACACGTCGAGATAATTCGGGAGTTGTGTGTAAACATTTTTCCGAAAATGAGTCAGCCGTGCAGTCTGCAAAAATTTTCTGCTCACTATTTCCGAACCGCAAATCTACAAACAAACGCGAAATAATGAAACTAACTACACCGGAATGAAAGAATCTTAAGCATTCGTGTGAATCATTCCACTCGTCGAATCTAGAATGTTTAAAAATGTTGGTGCACTCGATCGGACTGAGAAACTAAATTACTTTAAGCAGACACACATTTTTTAATAATTTTAACATTTTAATTTATCATATTTTACATAGTGATTCCTGTGACGTAAAAATTAGTTATTGCAGCTTGTATTTTTTCAAATAAGGTACTTGTTTAAAACAAAGTGTATTAACTTCGTCAGAAAAAATTCGTGACAGTCACGGTTCTTTATTCTTAATATTTTCACCCTCACGTCAGTCATAAATGCCTGGCACCAGTTTTTAATGAAGCTTTCAATAAAAATTGATTTTCAAGTTTACACAAACTGCAGTGCACGTAATATACCGTAGCGAAAATTGATTTTCAATCTATTAAACTAAGCTTCGTCACGGTCTACGAGGTACAAAAAGATTACGAAAACAATTGTTGAGATAAATTTAGCCTCTTCTATTTTCATATGACTAAATAAGATGTCCCGATGATGAGTGACTTTTAGGGTCACTTGTATGGCAGTCAACGTGTCAATTCGTTGCAAAATCCAGATCGTCACACACCGAGCGAATCTCGAATATAGCATCTCCAGGATTAGCAGGGCCGCGTAAAATCCATTTATATAACGGATAAAGGAAATTGTAAAAATACCGGTTGTGTAACCGCGGCAGTGTCTTCCATCGTGTCCAAACAATCCCGAAGAAAAATAATCTCGAGACAGAGCCGGTCTCGGTGGCAGCGAGCCGAGTAACAATGAATGACGAAAGACGAGAATGAACTTACGAGCAAGAATTTTCGAAGCGAGCTACAAGACGTGGCACGACTGCGACTCGCTGTTAGTATTGTCATGCTAATAACCTCGCGTATGGAGTCATCGATCATCACCGGTTCGCCCAGCACACGCCTTCGTTGCCTCCTCCGCCAATCCCGCTCACTGCCACCCCCTTTTTTTCTCTTTCTCCCTCCCTCTACCTCTCTCTCTACCGTCATTGTCCTTTCAAAGATTTTCCTAACCGGTCCTTTGTCCCGGGTATTTTGCCGGCGGTGTTTCCTTAATAACGTAACCCGACACATAAACGGCCGAGCGGGCCTTTAAGCACCACGTAATCACGCAGCCGTTTCAGTAACCTTCCCCAGCATCGTACAATCCCGTCCATAATGCACCGCCTAGGTCCGAGAGCTTTAGCTCTCTCCTCTGACTAGAATTTACCGGCGGCCGCTGACCTGAGAGACTGCGACTGATATCTTATGCTACGTGTCGACTCCGGAGTGTTATTTCCCAGAGTTACTCTCGAATGTATTATTTACCGTTGCCGGCAGCCATCCGACAGCTTTTTCTACTCTTGCTCGGAAAGAGTGATATTGTTCCCAGCGAGGAAGAAGGCACAACAATATTCCTGCAATTTACAACAATATTACATATCGCCAATTTCATATCCCCCATTCGTTCTAATAAATTTTCATAAAATACTGTTCTGTCATCCCCCCCAATCTCCAATAATTTTCTAAAATATTGTCCATTACTAATTTCTCTGCCCCCAGCACTTAATAAAAGTAATATTTTATTTTTTCAGTGATACCGGCCTAAACAGAATAGATGTAATAAGAATTACGAAACAGTTAATATTCCCACCAGCCTATTTTATAGTTCTTACAATTTTACTTTCCGAACAAGCAAACAAAACAATCTTCTTCAATTCTTCAGCAGCTAATTTTTCACAAAATAGTACAATTGGCAAGACTCCACTCTCGGCTGTAGATGAACGTGAGAGTTGTTCTCGAGACTTACAATCGTGAGGACAAGCGCTATTATTATTGTACTATTATAATGCAAGCGAAACGACGAACGATGTTTCTATCTTACTGTTGGCTCTTAAACAGTTTAAGTGTGCTTCGAATGGCTCCTTACACTATGTATACGAATTATAATTGTTATATTTAGTGCTTGAAATAATTTTGTAATGAACCGTCGCTTGCGTATCTCACATTATGCGATACTTATGGACGGGAGTGTACGTTGCACGCGCTTCGCACAGACGAGCGTGGGTTGTCGTGTTAAAGAGAAACGGCAAAGATGCGGAGATGAGAGGATTTACAGGCAGATTGAATTTTGAATTCCGAGGAGCTTAGTTCCCGAAGATTTTGGCAGAATTTCCTCGAAGCGGTTACTGTCTTATCAACTGCTCAAGTAGATTGATTAAATGCTAGATAGATAGCGTTACTTATTTGCAAATCGTTCTGCGCTCGCGCAGAATTATTCAAGCAAAACTGTTCCGTACAAAATCTAACTATGCTAGAAATAACAGCGACTCCAATTGTTCATCACTGTCTATGTCTTTCCATAAAAATCACGTATGAATTATGTCTCGATAATATTCCTCGTTAAGACGTGTTCTCTACATCCATAGAATATTTGTGACCCAAATTTAAATTAACATATTTTACTCCGTCTTACATCTAGCAGAATGTTCTACTGGAAGGTAACGATACAATAATAGGTTCAAATAAAACAGTTCCGAACAAACTAGATTTTCTGATAACAAATAATTTTAAGTTGGACAAGAAGAAGCAAGAGCAGCTTGAAATAACAATTTTCTTAGAAAACTACTTTGGAGAATGGTGAACATTTCGAGTTGATCGAAATAACAAAAGTTGGAATACAAATATTTTCTTAACCATCCATATCTATTCGTCATTGAACGTATTTGCTTTCTAGCATCGACTCTCGAGCAGCAGAATGTTCAAACCGGAAATACGAGAGGGAAGACAGTGTTGTAAGCGACAAAATGCAGGTCCCAGGAAAGTCGTATCACAGAATGGAAGCCGAATTAAATCCACTAGTCCGAGGATCTCGGAAATTCCGTGTTTGCTTTCGCGGTGCGGCCGGAAACGCGTGTCGCGCTACGCAGAAATTTCATTAGGCGACACGGTGACGTAAACTGCGGAATTTTTGCTAATAATTGCCGAACGAAAATGTTCTACAAAGTCCTTAAATTCCACCACCACACCGCCCCACCCCTTCCTCGGAGGCACAATAGCGCCACGTAATTAAATAACGAAATTTTCTACATTCCATCCGCTTTATTACGAAATTCCGTCAATAATCATCCGGTGATCGAATTAACAATGTCTCTCTGCCTCTCTCTCTCTCTCTCTCTCTCTCTCTCTCTCTCTCTCTCTCTCTCTCTCTCTCTCTCTCTCTCTCTCTCTCTCCATCCACGAACGGCGAATCAAATTGATCAAATTAATTCGCGGCCGTCAGTGAAACAAAATAAAAAGGACCCAGGTCGAATAGAAATAAAGAAGGAACGCTCCATTAAAATGCCGGGTTCGATTATTAATTTTTCCGTGGAGTGCGCGACTCGCCGATCTTTCATGCGACTAATTAAACTAAGTACCGCCCCCGGCAAGATATTTCGTAGGACCTTGGGTCGAAGGCGACTCGCGAATCGATTCGAATCGATGCCCCATTAATTATTATATGTTACTACAGCAAAGCAATTTCTCTACACCTCAAGCTTCGTTAAAAACAATTTTTATTGAAGGATTTTCTAAAAACACTCGCTCTAATTGGAAAAGCTAAAAAAATACATATACGCTGTAGATAAAAAAATTAAAAGGATTTATTAAAGCATTTTTGCATCAACTCATTTTGTTTCAGTACCATCATCAATAAACTGCGGATTTTATGCATTTGTGAGCGAAAATCAAAACTGTAAATATTCTAGAAGAATATCATCAAATTATTTTTGATCTATTAAAATTATTAGAAGTGTTTTAGTCAACTCATAGTTTGCATAAAAATCCACAGTTTAATTATCAGTGATGTCCAAGATTTTCCAGTACGTTTAAATATGTTTTCGAAACTGTGAAAAACCAGTTTCAATTACAATGTTTTTCGTACAAGCAAGGAAACTAAGCTACTGCAGTGATGGATTATGTACATTAAACAATTCTTCCTTCCAGAGCGGAGAACGTTTTATTTTTAGCGCCATGGGAAGCGAGAGTTATAAAACAAATATTAGGTTAAAAATACTGCAGGTTAGTCGACAGCTCTTCACTTCATTGTCCACTACAGGCATTTCTTGTTTACTGTTCAAAGTATATATTTATACACTACGTCAGTTGAGGAGGAGTATCTGACTCAGCCAACACCTAATTCACATTTATAACCGAAGAATGCATAATCTGTACCTGGTCGTAACTCTTCTCTTCATGAATGTTAGTGAAATCATGCATTGGGGTTTTATAGATCCATACGTTAAACCTGTGCGTCAGAAAAGAAGTTCAGCTATTCCTGAAGTTACTAAATAAAAATATGAATAAATATGCATAAATATAACTGAGTAAATATAAATTTTCTCCGTGTTTTAGAAAATTGTTGAAGACAAGGAAGTTGGAATTTTTCTAACGTTAAGAGTGCGCACATGGTAGGAAGAACTTTTGGGAGGAACCAATAATTCAGAAAAAATCCGCAGCGATTTTATAGCGTTGAAGCAGTTATGACGTCGCGATAAATATTTCCAGCTTCGATAGATATTACCCGAATCAATTACGGAGTCGTTCTCGGTCCGGGCAATATTTTTTAATAAGTGTTGTCACTGTCGGCCGCACGGTCGATCGATGGGATGGAAAAATGATTTGCTGGGGGGGCTTTTGACGGTGTCGCGGAGAATATTGTTGGCGTTGACGATCGTTTCATGGAAAGCTCAACTTGTCGGACAGACGATCGTAAACGTTGGAGACACGGTTTCCGAGCGAAGTCATCATGACGCAGAGAGCATCGCGCGTCATTCGTCGGAACGACGAAACGAAACGATTCTACACCTGCTCGCTCTATAATTCGGAGACGTTCGTTTACATTCCGACGGGTCTACGAGAGCAATATTTTTACAGAGGTCGCGACGCAAGCTTGTAGAGACCGGACGAGACCTCTCTGGCATTTAACGGGGCATCGCGTGTCTATAAATCTATTAATACTACAACAGAAGTTCGTTAATTGCGTATAATGGAGGATGCGGTCACTCGCCTGAACGACGTGTCCATTATTTCGCGAAATAGCCGATGATTTCACGCCGTTACTCGTCACTGGACACTTTCGGTTGCTTTACGGAACCGTAACTGTCTAACGCTTTGACTGTCGCGTCACCTATATCCCCAGTGATGCAATTGTTCCGGACTTTAATATTCGGTTTTGCTACACTGGGTTCGGCCAACCTTGCTTGGAATGGACGGACCAGTCCAATCAAATTAGTGTCAGAAATCTTAAATTCTCAGTTTTTGCTTCATTAAATAAATCCCTTTGATTTCGCTCAATTTTCATGGCTGCTACATGAAGAGTTAGTAATAGGTTCCTACAAAATGTGGTGCATTCATTAATAGATACAGTAAGTGGAATATTATGCAAACGTATATTTAAATGTTTGGAATGTTTTCAGTTTTGCATATTATCTACTCGTTTTTATCATAGATGTCCTTAACACTGAAAAATGAGGACATCGATTTGAAAACATTTACATTTCTTCCCATAATTCTAGTAAATTTATGAACTATACACGAAAGGATATGTCGAAACGAAACAATAAAGTTTTTCGTTTAAGGCTTCATTTTCGAGAAAAACCAGATTGAATATCCGTCGAGTTCGCGTGCTCTAGAATTCGGAGTAAGTAGAATCGGTAGGTCATGACCAGACAAACCAGGCGATTCTTATGTAACGGCGCGCGTATTCGTTGCATTTCCAAACTCGATTTTCTCGAAAACGATAGCATAAACGAAAAAACATTATTCTTTTACTCCGACATATTTTTGCATGTAGATTCACCTCCTCGCACCCTGTACATAGGATAAGCAAAATGTCCCCGTACATAACTACAAAGATTACGGATAGGATAAGGATAATGAGCCTTAAAATAATGAGACACGTTCTACATTCGAATAATCGACGTTCCACAGTTTAATTCTATTGCAACTTCTATTAATTTCAATAAAATTTTCCGTGTAAATATTTTTCTATCCACTGTATAGGACAAGGGAGATATAAATTTTTTCGCACATAACTTGAAAAATTACCAAAAATAATGAGACACGTTCTACATTCGAATAATCGACGTTCCACAGTTTAATTCTATTGCAACTTCTATTAATTTCAATAAATTTTTCCGTGTAAATATTTTTCTATCCACTGTATAGGACAAGGGAGATATAAATTTTTTCGCACATAACTGGAAAAATTACCAAAAATAATGAGACACGTTCTACATTCGAATAATCGACGTTCCACAGTTTAATTCTATTGCAACTTCTATTAATTTCAATAAATTTTTCCGTGTAAATATTTTTCTATCCACTGTATAGGACAAGGGAGATATAAATTTTTTCGCACATAACTTGAAAAATTACCAAAAATAATGAGACACGTTCTACATTCGAATAATCGACGTTCCACAGTTTAATTCTATTGCAACTTCTATTAATTTCAATAAATTTTTCCGTGTAAATATTTTTCTATCCACTGTATAGGACAAGGGAGATATAAATTTTTTCGCACATAACTGGAAAAATTACCAAAAATAATGAGACACGTTCTACATTCGAATAATCGACGTTCCACAGTTTAATTCTATTGCAACTTCTATTAATTTCAATAAATTTTTCCGTGTAAATATTTTTCTATCCACTGTATAGGACAAGGGAGATATAAATTTTTTCGCACATAACTGGAAAAATTACCAAAAATAATGAGACACGTTCTACATTCGAATAATCGACGTTCCACAGTTTAATTCTATTGCAACTTCTATTAATTTCAATAAATTTTTCCGTGTAAATATTTTTCTATCCACTGTATAGGACAGGGGAGATATAAATTGTTTCGCACATAACTGGAAAAATTACCAAAAATAATGAGACACGTTCTACATTCGAATAATCGACGTTCCACAGTTTAATTCTATTGCAACTTCTATTAATTTCAATAAATTTTTCCGTGTAAATATCTTTTTATCCACTGTATAGGACAAGGGAAAGATTTCCTCGCACAAAACTGGAAAAGTGAGTAAAAATGATGAATGAGGCTCATCCCGCATTCGGTGAATCGACGTTCGAGCGTGATACGTGTCGGTGGTTTGCGGCAAAGTTTTTCCGGGGGTTTCGGTAAATCCAGCAGCGCGAGTAGCGGGTATGAAAAATGACAGTCGGCGCCTGTGGAGCAGCCACTTTCCCCGAGCAGCGACATCCTCGATATTCGCTTATCCTCGAAGGACGTAGCTTCTCGCGAACGGTTGAATGGGCCGACACAAGGCGCACCGGTATTCGTCGGGAACCGTATAAAGACGTCGCGAAAGCAAGTACAGGGCCCGGGGATCCACCTGGGAAATTTAAGAGAACATTCTATCGCGCAGTTATCACGAGGATACGTGGCGAGCACCGGCAACGTTACTACTTCTTCTTGACCTCGTTCAAGTTTCGCCTTCCGTGCGCGAGCGCGCGCCCGTTCGCAGAATTTACGCGCGACGTTAAACAAGCCCCCGATCCACGAGCGGCGATCGATCGATCTTCAACGCCGTCGACTAGATAATCCCGGAGTTTATTTCACCGTCTCGAGCATTGACCGTTCGCGAAACTTACCCTCTACCAGCTGCCTTGGGCAACTTCTACGGTTTTCGACATTTTTATTTTCACCTCCGGTTTTCCCCTTTTTCACCCTCTTTCTCTATTTTTTTTTTTTTTTTTAACAATTACGTGACGCGAAAGAGTTCGTGCTTATCGTCGCCAGACTTTTTCAGCGCGAAGGGTTGCAACGCAATTTTTTATTCCCGTCCGTTTGCAGAATGTTGCGCTGTAACTTTTGCACGCCTGTATTCTCTCGTTCGCGGAGCATAATTCCTTCGGGAATGAATTGAGACGTTTTTCCACGGTCGGTGGAACAAAATGATGGCGCGTTTGACATGGGTCTGCTTCTTGGATTTCTTGTCAGGTACCGTTGGGGTGTCAGAGAAAGCACAGGTGTATAATGCATTCTGTACCAGGCGATATAGTGGATTACTTTTCACTACACTTAAGAATATCTGCAGTTGGGAACACAATTAGAAGAAGGGAAATTTTCAATTCAGAGGAAACTAGATATTAAAACGGAGAATCAAGTAAATGTAACAATCGATTTGTTTTTCTGGTCTGGAATATTAAAAAAAAATTGAATTTATGGCTAGAAAGTTAAAGACTAATGGCAAAAGATTATGCCATACTCCGGAATACTTAACTTGTTCAGGCAGTAGAATAATATATATTACATATAATAAAGTAGTAGGTACTATAATATGTACAAGTGCAGATGGGTTGATGAGACAAATTTCTTAACGAGTTGCGCTGTTTGTTAATTTGTTCGAAACGGAGACATTTATAATTAAGTTTTGATAAGTCAAGATGAGTAGCTGCTTCCCGACCGAAAAATTTCAACTCTAATGAAACTCCGTAGGAACTGTACATCATCAACAACTGGCAAGTCTTTCTGATGGGTTCGGATAATCCATTTACCGGAGAAATTCTCAGGGGGAATATTCCGCGAGGCCAGAAGAGTCAAGCGAGTCTTAAAAATGCTCTAGCCAAATAGATTGATTAAAAGACGGCATAATATATTCAACCCGTCCTACTTTGGTATGGAAATGAATTTTAATTAAATTTTTGTTCGTTCCGCGGATCTGTGAATATATACAAAGTTCGGAACCGGATTTGCACTTCTGGCACAGTGAGGAAAACATTTCAATTCGCATATAATTATTCAATTTCAATTATTGAAAACTCGAATAAATCGTTCAGTTTGTTAAATTCTGGAAAGGACCCGTTCGGACAACCGCATACTGCATAAAATATGAGTTAGAAAAATGTCACGAAACTGTGTAAATTCATATTCGAAAAAATGAAAAAAAAAAAAAGAAAACAAACCACGATGCGATCTGACCGCACGATTAATAGTCACCCCCCTCACCCCAAACCAGAAACTACTATCAACAGTCAAACGAGCCGAACCTCGAGCGTCGCCAATCAATCCCGACACGCCATCGAATGAAACGCGAAAGACAGCAAACATGCAACACGTATTACCAATTTAAAAAAAAAACAAATATCCTCGCTTTCGGTACCCTCAGACTATTAACAATTTTTTTTATTATCGAGCTCCTCCCCTTTGGCAAGTAATCTATGGCATTATTATCCTCATCATATGATTGGAAACCACTTAATTTAAAATATAAATTCGTATAGTAAGTGTTACTTGTCGCTTGAGCTTGCACCCTTAAACAGCAATTCATCAAAAATTGTAATAGCTTTATCATACACAAGAATCAAATTCCATCTGTTTGACGAAATCAAAACAAAAAAAATGTTCAACAAAAATTAGATCCATCGTCTAGTTGATTCATCGATCAAGATTTCGGTTTAGAAAAGAGCTGTATAAAACTGTGCTCCAGTGGAGGGGTCCTCAGCCTAGTTATCGAGTTTTGACAGTATCTCGGGTAAGGTTGAGGATCGAAAAAGGAGAGACAGGGCTGGGTCTCAGTTCGCGGCCGGTTAACGCCAGCAAAAAGCGCGGCTTGACACTCGTGCAAGAGAAAAACGACGGGAACGACGAACAAGAAGAAGAAAAATAATGAAGCGTGTCGAGTACGCTGCTAGAGGGGTCTTGCGGGGCCAGGGAGTCCGTGGTGACTCCCGGTGGTATTTATATAGAGGCTGGATTGTCGCCAAAATGCTAGAACCGAGCGTATCTATCGTCAAAAACACGGCACACCTCTTCTCTCCCACTCTTTTCGACTGTTCTCTCGATCGTTCCTCGGTTGCCTCTTATCCGCGCCTGCTTCCAAGAGAGAGAGAGAGAGAGAGAGAGAGAGAGAGAGAGAGAGAGAGAAAGGAGGAGAGCAAGAGGCGACAGGCCAAGAGCGCTCAACACCACCCGCGCCCATAGGATACACTCCGGCGACAATGCTATAACTCACTATACAGGATACCCATAATAGGTGCCGGCAGAAATGTGTCCTTCAGTTGTGAAGGTGTAAAACATATTTTGAATGCAGGTCAAATTCCATCAATGGGCAAATCCACTGCAAAGAATATTTTTTATTGTATATTTATATGCAAATAAGACTCTGCCTGCAATATTTCACTATTACAGTTTTATTCCGATACGAGACGATGACTCGGGACCGGCTTTCGTCCTATTTCGGATTAGGGTGCGGCTTGACTTTGCTGAGAATGTGCGAGAGACTCGAATGTAGCGGTAAACTACGATTCAGCGATATCTTTTGTTGGATAATGATGGAATATGACGTACCCTCTCGTTCTGGTAGCCGAGCTAGATATACATGGCCTTATGTAGTGCTACGGCGTTTCGTTCAATGTTTAAAACGTTGCCCTGTTTTAAAAAGTGCAGTGATATTAAAAGGAGCACCTGTGGACGCATATGATTTCATGTTCTGCGTTGTAGTATTGTCGCAGAGTGCACGACCGGTATGATACCCTGGCGGTAGTTTTCACGGGTATCGTGGCGTGCCCGGAACACTCCAGAAATGCTTTATTTGTCAACCACTTTGCGTGTGCCCAAGGAAACCCGTCCGGCGAAATTAAAGGCCTCCCACTGCCAGTGACGCGGAGGTCATCCTGCATCTCTCTTAATGTCGACGCTGACACCCGCCTCTATCTCTCTCTCCCTCTCTCTCTCTCCCTCTCTCCCTCTCTCTCTCTCTCTCTTTCGGTATGATACTTTGTACAAGCTCCCCGCCGGGAAAGCGTAATTCACCAATTAGAATCCACGCTCGAGAGTATTTCGCGTTTAATGTTTCACCACGCGCGCGGGAGCTGCCCGGCATTTAGTTCTGGATTACTTTTCTCTTTGTACGCCGGCCACGGAATAGTATATAGTACCGTTAATGCGAGTTGAATCGGCCGGCATAATCGCCTCGAATAATTTTGAGACTGACAAACGTTTGCGATACGCTCCTCTGGGTCGGAATTTCCGAGTTGTTCGATTTTGTTTGCTGGAAAGCTCTGTAGTTCCGTTTCCAGAAGCAGCTTCGACCAAAACTGGAGAACCTTTTTGACAATAATATGGCCGAGAATGCTTACGATTATGCGCAGCTTTGTCTAGCAATTTATTGAAAATTAATGTTGTGACAACTTTCAGGGTTCATTTTCAAAGCTTAACAGTGACGACAATAATAATAATCGAGGACACTCTTTGGACATTAATTTGAAAACCGCGCATTAACTTGAACAAGAATTACACATGAACAATAATTAACCCGTACCATAGTTGTATCTGGATAAATAATATTCGACAATGTATGTTTAATTACGTATATATATTACGAATATTTATGTTATAGTACAAGCAGCAAGAATAAATCGTACAACGATAATGGATCTAAATATTTTACAAATACGTTTGAATATATATATAGACGCGCGAATGGTTAAAACAGTGTGCAAAAAGTGACTCAAAGCGAGTTCGAGTTATGTAATTCGTGTACACTCATTCTCGAGCATTTATAACCCCACACAGTATACATGTTTTATGTTTCCCTGCTGGGGATTGTCTGGATGCTTTCAATTTGAAATAGGTTTATTAGTAATTTTAGATAATAAAGTTTTATGATCGTAAAACTGATCGTAACCGTGGACGTAACGTAATTTCCGTTCGTCCAACCGTAGGTACATAAAAGCTGAACAATTATTACATTCATCGTTTCTCGTATTACTTTTGTCTTGCTTTATTGTGCGAATCACTTTTTCAATCGATATTTTTATGCTTTTTCAATTTACACTAACAGGCGTGCTTTGATACAGCGCGCAATACTAGAACTGCATTTTCAATCAAGTTTACCAAACAAACCGGAACACACAAATAAAAATTGCTCTGTAACGATAACAACACGTTTCGCAACAAAATAAAAATTTTCCATCTCACTTGCAAACAAACAGAAAATTAGCAGAAGTTTATTACCATTGTTAATACTTTTCACGAATCCATAAAATCCACGGTCCAGTTGTCAGACTGCAATTTCAGGATAAAATAAAAGACTCAATTTTTCATTAAAGTAATCGAATTTCTGTGCCCGGCTACAAAAATTAAAAATGTGGACAGTTCGTTTTTATTAAAATACGGAGACTGAAATATTAATTAAAACTCTTTTATTTGCAGGATCGTATTTAATGTTGGTACGAGGGTTGAAAAACTCAAATTCAAATAACACCATTTATCGCAAAGAAAATTTAGGCTCGGCAGTCTCCGGTGTTCGCCATTATAATCCCTAGTAATTTTCACAGAATCGCTAAGCAAAAGGAAGTTCATCACACTAAAAAATGTTCGAATAACCGAAGCACACTAAAACGCGTCCGTTGCTCAACAAAGCTCGGCTGATTCCGTCCGAAAACGTAATCTGCTTAGTAGTTCCCTTCGCTCCGGTGGAAAAGTAAACAAGCAGAATACGCCCAAAGTTTTACGACGGCGGCATTAAGCAACGAATCATGAAAGAGAGAAAGAAAGACAGAGAAGGCAGGGGGAGCAACATTCCTCCGCGGAGGCTCGTAAATTTTCAACAGCCGTATCAAAAGGCGGACGAGAGAGGAGCAGCTCCGACGAAAAATCTTTAGACGGTTTATTTTTCAAGGGGCGCGTATCGAAGGGGAAAGAATATATCGGCCGATCCGCTCGAGCGTTTCGCCCGTTAGAATCTGCGCGACGTCCGCGTTGACCGCGAACATCTCGAAGGCCAATGACTATTCGGGGGACGGTTTTCCGCGAGCCGGTTATCCGGGAAAGGTTTCAAAGTCGAACGGGACCGGGACGATCGCCACGGTCAACATCCTGCCCGATTTTATCGGATCCTCCGCGTTTCCTCGATAATCCGCCTCGATGCCCCGCAGCTCCGGTGCTCTTTCATTTTGTCGCGACCGACCAGCGCGAAACCCGAGTTTACCGAATCTTTCATTTTTCTTTGTATTTTCTAGAAATGCTGCATCTATCGAGAGGACACCGTCAGACGTTCGCAATTTCCCGGAAGAGTAGCGAAAACGTTTTCGTTGAAATTTCCTGCAACTTTTCGAAAACTAAACGCGACTGAAAACAAACTTGTCTGTAACATTGAATCATGTCTTCTAGTCCTATAAAAAATTCATAAAGATGACTTATCCTCCTCGGGGACGAATTTTATAAAATTGAAAGAAGAGATATATTTCTCGTTGATATAAAATATTAGCAGAGTTTCCATACAGCGAAATGTTTGTTTCTATCGTCGAGAGATTCTGTTCTCCAACAAACTTTGATTTCGGTTTACTTGGAATAATGTTCATTTTGAAAGAAATTACAGAGGCTGTATCTGTTTTATGTCATTTAATTTGCGATGCAGGTCGTTAGGAATCTCCGGCCCGTTGTACCGCAAAAGAGCTCGTCAGAATCAAAGTCGGACAATCATGCCGGCGCTTTTATCAAAGGAGACGCAAAGCCTGCGAGAGATCGATTGAAAAGAAAAATGTACGTGTTTCGTTTTCCGATTGGCCGATGCAACGTCAAACCCGATCCTTCGGGGCAAGAAAATTTTTGCACCGCGATATTATTTACGTAGCAGAAGCGTCTGTCGGACGTATACACGTATTTATCCGTTTCTCTGATAGGAACGAACGATTGTGCCGGGTAAACTTCAAGCATCAACGGGATTCTACCATGATCTTTGATAGAACGTCTTTCACGATTCCTGTGATATTCTGGACAGTATTCTTTCCAGCGATATTCTAACGTCTACGATATTCTATTTCCCAAGCGAGTCCTTCGAGTCTTCGGATCGATCATTTTATTCGATGATTTCTTTCGCGACGACTTTCTCGATGATTCTTCCAACCACTCTTCCAGCCAATTAATTACCGCATTGTTCGTTACGAGCGGAAAGTAAGTTGCCGTTCCGGGTGGAACGCTCGACGCGTTATATTTTTCAAGAATTTCCCTGGCCTGCTTTTGCCGGGCGTGTCTCGGGAAAGTTCAGTTAATTTCGTACGCTTCTCACGGCCCCGTCTCATATTCGGAAACATTCGCGAAAATGTTCATCGTGCCGTCTACGGGGCGGGGGGAGTTAGAGCGCGGGCGCGGCTTGCTAAACGCGCACGAAGAAACACGAATAGCTTTGATATGCCGTTCTGAACTCGCGAAATGTTCGCTCGTGCGTGTTCACCCGACGACGACGACGACGACGACGAAACGCGAAACCAGCGTCTTGCGCGACGCAACGCGACGCGACGCTAAGTGTTTGCTGCCTCGCGAACGAACGTTTTCGAGCTACGAGTTCGATTAAAAAGTTGACCAGCCCCCGCGAGTTATAATTGACGCGGCTGATTTATTCGCGCGCGCTGCCCCGTTCCCATCGGCGTTTCGCGAACGTTCCCGGAATAATTGCCTCGAGACTTTCGCGACCGACGCGGCGCAGCGCGCCTGTTGTTCAACCTTCGACAAAAACAGCTGACGAATGTTATTAATAGACATCGGTTCTTTATGCATTTATGGCTTATGGAAATGTTAAAAAAATGCTATAATATAAAATTCGAGAGAATTTAACACGATTTTTATTTGCTTTGGATCTACAAAGGCTGTCCCCATTAAAAATAAAATTTTATTTCATTCCATTTTCTTAAAATGTTTCTATAAAAATTGGAAATTGCATAAACATCCGATGTCTAGTTATTAATCTCCGCGACGAACGCGCTGTCGGCCGAACAAGTGTGCAATCCTCCTAAGTCGTAGTATATGTCGCCAAGGGCTGGATGATAAACGTCGTGGAATTATCCCCACTACCGCGGGCCATACCCCGTGAAGGGCCACAAAGCTCGAGAAGCCGGGAGTGTAAACATAACACGGCTCGGGTGTGTCTCCTGTACGATACATGACACTGGCAAGACCCCTGTAGCTGACATACATCGAGGATTCGCTATATTTAATTTCTGTTGCGATTTCAATGTGTCGGAGAAATTTGGAAAAAGTTCAATATTGTTTTTAGCAGTTATACGGACGTTTCAACGGTCTGAATGTAAGAAAAATTTTGCGACCGTTTAGTCGCAGAAATTCCTTAGAGAAGTACATCGGTACTATAAAATATCAGCAAAGTATTGCGAAGTAATATGTTGTCGAAAAATTGATTAATCCAAGAAATAATTAGGCGAAGGAACGACGCAAAGGCCAGCCAATGATGTTTCCGCGGGAGATCGTCGTCGAACGTTCCGGTATGAGTGGAGACACCATAGTGATTACAACCGGAGGGATACTGCGCTCGATTTCCGCGTCGATTGCCGTGGCCGCTTTAAAGATTCTTCATTAGCCCGGCGGATTTCTACGATATTATTTCAGGCCAGGGTACCCCGGCGCGAATTCTCCGGTTTAAGTAGCCGGCTAGTACAGGGTAAGGACGTCGTGAAAACTTCCGAGTAGCTTGGTGATATAGCAAGCAATTAAGGGGATCATTAAAGGCGAAGATATCGCGGGACGGTTTAAAGCGATCGTCAACCGGCGATGTGATAACCGTAAAAGAATACGACGACGCCCGGGCATTAGCAGGGAAGAACCAACCCCTCGTCATTTTCCACGCACGATCAACCGCCGACGATTGAGAGAGAGGAGAAAATAGAGGGAGAGAGAGAAAGAGAGAGAGAGAGAGACCCTGGGCGTTATTATTGTTCCGCGTAGACGCGGAACGCCTCGGAAAGAACAGAGGGGTGAAGAGAAGAGAGGGTGTGGGGCCACTCGTTTCGTTTCGTTCCGCGCACACCTCTATTTCCGCGTGAAATTGTTGCCTTAGGACCGGCCCGCGTGCTTCACTACTTTTACCATCGCGAGGATGTTTGCGTTCGGCCTCCGACGACCTCGATGTTGCACACTGCGGACCGTGAAATTGAGACTTCGACGGTAAGGCTTGCTATACTGCCGATTAATGGGTCGAGACGAAACATCAAGCTGGGTGGATCTCATTTTTTCTTCAGCGAGTTTCAGCTCGTCTGCTTTGAGTGGCCTGTGGACTGGGTCAGTGGGAAGCCGAAGCGTTTTGTGGCCAGAGGACCAAGGAACAGTACCTGTCTTCATCGCGTACCCTCGAGTTCACAAATTTTCTTCCTATCCCGAGCAACTTTGAAAAAATTCTATGGATCTTGAATCTGGAACTTGATAAAATCAAAAGTGGTTCCTCCAAACCAATTTGAATTTGCAATAGGCCATTCAATAACGTATCCAAAGAAAATACTTTGTGCCAATTTTCAATTCTATAGGTCGACATTGGGGGTAGTAACGGGGTGTCAAAGAAAATCAGGTTTTCCGTAATTTCTGTTGTCCTTTGCTGGATTAATCTTGTTGCCCCTGCTGCATTAGTCTTCGTCCGCTGTCATCCAAATGAAAATAATTTTGAGGTCTCGATTTTGACGATAGGGATGAAATTCGGACAAAATGGAAAGTTCGATAGCTTTCAGAAACTGGGCCAATCGTTTAAATACATTAATTAGAGAGTCCAAAGGCAACGTCGGTTACCGATCAGTCCGGTTATCACGTATGGATCAAAATGGTACAGAAATATCCGCGCGCAGAAGACGAGAAATTAGAGCAGCTGTCGATGCTTGGATCCGATGCGTTCACTATGACGTTGAACGCACGTGACAGCCGTATGTCACGCACGTACCGCGCTGTTCTTTCAATCCGAAATACACACGCGACCGTATATCCCTCCGGTTCCGCGTACTCCGAGTTAAAAGGAAAAAGGAAAAAATAATGAAATGGGGTTCGCATTCAAATCCATTGGATTGCTGCCAAAAAGGCAGTCCGCCTCTGTACAGCCGCTGAAAAAACTATGACCAACAGGGACCGAAAACTGAACATTTCTGCGACCGATGCGAACGAGCATCGATGTGACATCTTTCGGACTTCTGGACTCCCAAAAACTTAATTTTTTATTCTACACAAAAACACATCATGTTATTAATTTTACTATTTTCATGATTCTGCGATTCGTCTATAGCAAACCTACACTTTCTCAAATTATTTACTAACTGTTGTATTTGAACATGTCAACAACACGGGACTTGCTAGCGTCGTGTATCGTCTAGGAGACGGTAGTGCGAATAGTTCCGCGACGCTTATCATCCAGGCCTTGGCGACATATATAGAGATACCACTCACTCGAATAAGACAAAGAAATATTTTCAAATATCTTTTTAACCAGAAGATGATTTCCAAAATTGTACATAGTAGTGCATGAAAAAATGTCTTTTAACGTTGTAAAAGGAAGTATATATAGATTGCGTATCTTTATGCGATATGAAAATAGTCCAAGTCAATTGTAAGGAGCGGAAGCTGCAAATGCTTTTAATGTGTTTTGAACTTAACACATTCATTTCCGTTATGAACGCACAAGATCCGCAATCTATGATACTCGAGCCCAATCGAATAGTGCAGTGTGTTAGGTGAGCGATACTCGTTCTGAATCATTAAACTGTCGATGGTATCTCCGAATACCTTCGGAATAGTTTTCTTTCCCGGTCTCCGGCCGTGCCAAAAAACACAACGATGCACCGAATGACCTAATACTACCAACATCGTTCCCCAGGTCTTCGTGGTCTGCCAATGAATGTCCGCTGTCACGAAATCGCACATGCGACACAATGCGTTACAGCTAGTGCGCTCGTCGCTAGACAACTGCGCTGTAAATTAACCGCAAAACCGTACGTCGAGGTGCAGCTAATTCTAGATCGTTTGAATGATCTTAATGTGCTCGCGAAAAAGAAAATAACACGAAAAATAAATACAACGATCGGGTCCAAGGACCATTACTTCAAACCGGTACGTTAAATTAGTGATAGGTTCTGTAATTAATATTTCTAATCCGTATAACATCGTACACACACTGAGCTCTATACAACACCAATATTTCAAAGGCATTTTCGAGGAGAAACAGTTTCCAGTTACATTGAAAATATAAGGATTAAGCGGATTTATAATAGTAATAACAGTACAATGTCTACTCGATAGTGGTCCACAGCATGGGTCTGGCCCCGGACAATTATCGGCTAGAAGAGACTATTCTTTGATCCACTCTTGAACGTAAAAAAGGGCAGCGAAGTTCTGGGGATCTCTCACGGGGTAGTGGGGATTGTTCTGAGACAATTATAGGCTAGATGTTCGGGACATTTATTAAGTAGAGAGACTGTAATCGTTTAAAAAATTAAGACCGATTAACCGGCAGATAAGTGATGAAAAGTACCTTTCGATGACCTTGACAGTACTTCCGAGGTCACTAAAATCAGCGGACCGACCCAGTTGTAAATGATCATCGATCGTTCATCCGTCTATTCGCTGTTTTCATTTTTATATTCAGTCTACATTGGATTTCTCGCCCGTCGGGAATTCGCAACGAGTTCTGTCGATTCGCGAGCGCGCGCGACTGAATATTGAAATGAGTCAAAGCGACTCGGAAATATTTATTACTGGAAACGAAAGGAGCGATCGAGCGAATGTTAAAAAAAAAGAAACAATAAAACAAAGCAAAAATGAGCTGCAACGAAGGAATCACGCTGTCGGAAAAGTCCTGCTAATCCGTGGCTCTAACCGATGCAACACGGAAATGAATCGCGAGTAAGACGCTCGACATGATGGAGGGGGAAAAAAAAACATCGTATGATAAGCCGGGCGCATTTCCCGGGCCCTTTAGTTTTTGCATCGACGAATGCATCCGAATTTGAAATTACTTCCGCCGGCTGCCGACCCATTGTCAGCTCTGGCCGCGATGTCAAAGCGAAAACTGCGCGTTTCGACGAGCGTTTACGGCATTAAGGACGGCCATTGTGTTTGGCAAGCACGTTTGATGAAAGATATTAGCCGGGATTAAACGGCGCCGGTGAAACGTTCAATTAGTTGTGAAATCACTACACTCCAAAAATGGTCTGAGAATGTTTCTATAATACAGTTTCTGTTTTACGGATTCTATGCGGGGGTCTACACAAACGAGCCTTTCGATTTTTCTGCAAAAGTTGCAAATAACATTTCTATTCTCACATTTTTGCACACTGCATAGAAAGCTTAAAATCACGTTTAAAAACGGAGAAAGAAAAGTCGTTAACGAGGACATCGCTGCCGCACTCGCACATAGCTTCCCAATTTTTCATATTGTACTAAATGAGATTCGTGTAAGGTCTAATTGACCAAATAAAAATAAATAAAGAAAGGCCTACCGTGCAGCTTACAGGATAATTGAATGAAAAATCTATAGTCAAATAATGAGTTCTAGAGAACCGACAGACACAAAGGAGAATAACTATATAATGCGTGCATTGCTTCATTCTTATCGCATTACTCCAATTATGTCACGCAAATAAATGTCAATACGTCATTACGGTGACATCGCTGCAACAAATGCTTTCGCGATTAATTAATTTTCGATGTGGAGAAGTCTATTCAATACGAGATTCCCTTTCACGTCATCGTATAGGCATTATATTAATCTCGGAATAAAGGGACATTTTAATTTGTAATCACTGATAGCCGGATTATTAATCAATCACGTGTACGAATATCGTTTTAACTAATCGTGGAGACGATTTTTCATTAACTATCTCCTGTCTTAGGGTAATGAAAAAATACAAAAAGAGTCCAACTTTGCAATTCGGAGAAGAGACAGCTAATATGGAACACTTTGAAAATTTGTATAGAAATAAAATGAAATAAACTTTGAAACACAATCTTATTTCGGTCAAAATATTTCAATTGATTTTTCCAATTTTGCATGTTAAATGCTGTTCCATATAATATACGATTACTCTACATATTATATTAAACGTAATAAAAATTGAATAAAAATTAAATTTACTGACGTACGTATTCGCTCAAGGTTTGAATATGTATGAGCACGCTGTTCCATATATTGTATATTTTCCAACAACCTTCACACAAATTTATATCTTTTGTATTCTCCTGTTAAAGCTTCTACAAGTATCCTAAATTACAACTCTGCTACAAAATTCCCAAAAATTCATTTCAAACCTAAATGTATCAAAGCTTGAAACATACCTCCCAGGTAAACCCGAATTTCTATGAGAGAGATCCAGCAAATCCCACAAAAAATTCCCAGCAACTCGCTCTGTATTATTCGCATTGATCAGACAACTCCAACATCCTAAATTATATCTAAATCAAAAAAATTCAATAAAATCCTGACTAAATCAATTTCGAATATAAATGTCTTGAAACCTGATATATTTGGTAGCTCGCGGAAAAAACCCGAATTTCTCGGGGAGCCCGAGAAGACTCGTACGATGCAGATCCCATATTCCGGAGCCGGCGAGCATCTCGGCCCTTAACGTCCGCGATTTCTCAGGCACTCGGTTGCCGGAAATTCCCCGTAAATATTCGGCGACGTTGCGATTCGTTTCGACGCGGTGGCTGAACAGGGACGCTCGAGTGGTCGCAGCTAATGCCCGTCAATCAGAAACGGCACGTAGTAGCCGCGATAAATAAAAGTACCGTTCCTCCCCCTTCTCCCCGCTCGCCCCACCCCGCCGATCGGCCGTACACGTGTGTAAATTTACCGGCGACTAATTTTAAAGCGCCACGCGCGCAAATGCGCTGCCGACCGACGAGGAAGTCGCTGCCTCAATGAAGAATGCAACGAGCAACGAGCACCGAGGGGATCACGGTTGCGACATCCTAATATCCGAGCGATAATTCGATGCCAGGTGATTCGCAGCGAACCGCAGCCCGGTTTACAATGTAACCTTCCTATTTATAGTCATCGGCCAGCGTTCATCGGTGTCGCAATCCTTCCATGCGAGCGATGATGCCGAGTTTCACGCTCGATTCTTGAATAGAACCGAAACCGCGGCCGCGTTATCGATGAATGCTGATAAGCCCGTTCCGGGCATCGCACATGGCTCGCGATCCGATGGTTCAGATATTAGTAGCCTTTTAAAAAGATTAACCCTTTGCACTCCGCTGTCCCCTCTCAGGGGACATTAAAGTTTATTAGCGATTACGGGGAATTAATTTATTCCAGCGCAACTTTAAATAAAATATTGAATTTTTTGCAAATATATATTCCTCGATGTCAACCAATTCATATAAGTCCAATATCATTATAATACTTTACTTGGTTCCAAAATTATACTAAATAATACGAGGATTTGTAAATTTCTGCCAGAATGGTTCGGAGTGCAAAGGGTTAAAAGCCCTGTTACGCGACGCGTCGAAATTCTGTGTTCACACTAAACTGCAGTGAAACGACCGGTTTTTCATTTTATACGTTTAATGTCTCTTTAAATATTGTCGTTGTTCCTCGGAAGCTGATCAACAACTCACCCGGTTAACAGGTAAATTCATGGAAATCTTTGAAATTAATAAAAGCAAATTCAATTTTAGTTGCCCGTCATTTCCTTGAAATTCATCCGCGAAGATCCAAATTAGCATTAACTTTTGCGGTGCAGCGACGGCAACAATCGCATCAGTTTTCACCGCACGGGGTAGATCATCGTGATCCATCAATCACGGGGACAGGAATGCGAGCTCGCGCGCCGCGTGGCCGTCGTCTGGTCTGGTCGGATCGTGCGACGCTAACCTTTAATTAAAATCTTTCGATCTGGCCGTCTGAAATGAGGCGAAACGACGCGAACGGCTGTACAGAAACGCGCGAGTAACGTCTCATTAGGTACAGATTGACCTAATTACGAAAGGAAACGTCTGGCGCACTCGAGTCACATCTCGTCTGCAGTTGGTGCGTTGCCTGCCTTTCTGTGTAAAATTGGAAATCGTTGTCTATTTATAGCGCTTTTCCGATAGGGTCACCGATGGCGGACAAATATGGAACAAATGCACGCGCAACAGGAACCGTCACTTTTACTTCACGCTTTCATCCCTCAAACCACCCCTTTTATTTCCCCTCCCGCAACCCTCCGTCTTCTACGTTTCCGTATTCTTCCACTTTCACAGAAAAATAGTATTTTTATCTTTACCCTTGTGGCCTTGTGGGGAATTTTTCTTTTTGCACATATCGAAGATACAGTGCTTTAAGAAAATGCTTGTAAAATTAAAATAACGAAGTTACAGGACATTTAGACCGACGCATCGCAGGCTACCAATTGGGTGAATTTAAATTTTAAACGCGTTGGAATAGTAAATGCTATAATATTTCAAAAACTATTAATTTTGCACACGCCTTCAGCAAACGTGACAATTTTCACATTTTTCTGGAGACATATTGAACAAGAATAAATTAGAATCAATCACTAAAATCAATATATATCAAGGAAACAGACGTTATCCATTTACTTCGTGTTTCAGAAATGATTCTCGTACATCAAATGAATTATAAAAATATAAAAACAGTGTTCCCTATATTAAAAAAAAAAATACTAATTTCGTACATCCCGTGCCAATGGCGGGCAAAGGGGCGAGCGAGGAATCACTCTGACCCACATACGCCACGTGCTGATGCGAACGTGTTAATCCTCCATTTTGTTCGTTACAGACATTACCATAAATTCTGGAGCGAGCACTTTCGGCCCGATCATTACATCAACGTCAATCACCGCGGAACGGTAGCGCTAGCCCACGAAATTACATTCATTTCGCGGAGAGAGAAAAAAAGACCAAAAATGGAAGGGCAAAAAAAAGAAAATAGAAGAAGAGTCGTCTCGGAAACGTCGGCTCGATGGCACGAACAAATGTGAAGCAATTAATCGAACGAGCGACAGCGTGGCTCGGGCTCTCGTTGTATCCCGACAAGAACCAGGCAGTCTCGTCGAGGCACAGAATAGCCGATGAATAAAGAGACTCCGTAAACAGAGCGGGTAGCCTTGGACGTTCGGCTTCGATTTACTGTTTACGCGGGGCGAACTATAAACAGGATAGTAAAGTTTTGTTCCGCGAACGCGTCGCCTCGTTCGGCGACTCGTGATTTTTTCGGATCGATACCGGGTGTCAAGGTTGCCGGCTAGGGACACGGGAAAAGGAACTGGCTGCACGGAAAAATAAAACCAAGATCCGATCTATCGCGATCCTGGCAATCGTTTCGCTGCAACACGACGTGCAGTTCTATTTCTTTGTGTTCCTCTGTTATGTCCTGTTATTTAACAGCGTCGGAGAAGAGTACGTGTTTTTGTACAGGACTGTGAATACGTTAATAAAAGTACGATTTAACAGCGATTAATAATTTCAGTGTAACAACGAGTATAATCATAGATTTGTGAATATGCGATCGGTGTGACTTAAACTCGGAGAGCATATGTGAGATAGAGTGGCTGATTTTGGCGGTACTATTCTACCGCGGAATGGTTGGTTACAGCCGAGTGGGTTAGGATGATTGTAATTGATTGTAGAACTTTCTGGGAAACAACGTTGGCTAATTTGTTGAATTGTTGCACAGAGAAAATTGACTCTTGAGTCCGACTGGCTCCGATTTTGGCGACGCCGTCGTAGAACTTTGTTACAACGAAGTAGGTTAATTCGTTTAACTGTTACACTGACAAAATTGAGCAGGGATTAAGTCGGTTCCCGTAGTTTATCTCTATTTTAATAAATCTTCTAAGCCCGGTTTCTTATTTTATAATTATTGATAAGAAAATCTGCTTCTTACAGGATTTTATTAAATAATATGTATGAACGTAATGTAAACAATGTAAGGTTTATTTATGCAACTTGCGTACACATTGAGAATGTGGAAAGTATAAAGAATTAAGTAAAAATAGAAGAAGAGTCACTGTTGCTGGCAATCGTAAGAGACAGAAATAGTAAGTACACTCAAGCATCTGTTGTTGTACTCCAATGTTATTAATGAAAACTATTTATAATAATTTCTATTCATTACCGCACACCTTATTATAGCCCCCATAAATTGTTTTATAACCATGGAAAAGCGGAATTGCAGTGAAAGCGTGCCATTCTGTTTGGCTGACCTAGACAGTCCTATTCTACTACTCAGTATTAGACAATATTCTCTGCTCCTCAAAAAAATAATAAATTACAACCATGAATCACAGTCACTGTCACAATCTATCACAGACATATTTAACTAGTCATTACTGTTCAATTAATTGTTTATAACATTTTATATTTTCAAAAAATTTCACTAATGTACATCTTTCTAACCAGTTTTATAGATTTTCTATTTAAACTGTTCTTACGAATTCCATCACGAATATCAGGAACTATGTGGGAAACATACAAGCCCAACTAGCCGCACATAATTGCACCGGCGAGGCAACACCGCGAAGCGTTAGGTCAACTTTCCAAGATCGACCAGTCCATCCAACATCTGTCAACACAGAACGTATTACGCGCCCCCCGCTTTCCATTCACAATGGTGTCAGAGAATATTACGATCGATCACTGTCGAACACGCGATCGACAATTACGTTAATCGATTCAGAGGATGGCTGTTAGCAGCGCCGGCGAGCGCGGCTTCTATCGCGAAAGTGATTCGCGATAGAAAGTATCCCATTAGAAAAACATATTGCACCAGTGAAAGAAGCGAAAATAAAAACAAAATGGACATCGAGTAATGTACTTCTTCGAAACACCAATCATGCTCGAAATGCGCTCTTCCCTTTTGTCAAGGAATCCGCAAAGAATTCGACGAACTATAATTGATTCTAACACATAGAGAGAAAGAGAGAGAGAGAGACCTTTCAGTATCACATTCTTCAGTTATGTTATCCTTAATGTCAATAAATGAATGTCTTAAAAAAATGAATTCTCTTATTTTTGTGTTTAGGGAACTGTAAGATATATAAATATAAATATATATTTTGCAAGTGCAGAAATATCCATGTAATTGATTTTGCTCGCGAGAAACGGTGAAACATGTTTGTTGATATGTAGGTTCAGGAATGTTGTTTACGGGTGAGCAAACATATCTCTATTTATACATATCAAGAACAAATTCCCAGAAGTAGATTAACACTGTGACTCACCATTGAATTACCGTCTAATTTCACCGAAACGAACACGAGACTTCTATCTACCGACACCGTGTCATAAAAACACATTAGTTGAACATAAACATTTCACTTCTGCGAAAGCGTGTTCGAGACTCGTAGAGATGCCCGACAGCTACCACAAAACGACGCAAACGCCGCTCGTGTTATGGCTACCATGAACAAATCATGAATACTTCGTCGCAACCTGTACCATCGACACTAGTTTACTTTTTCTCGTAGCCAGCGATCCCTGACGATCGCATTTTCCCTCGCTACGATGTGAAAACGTAAACACTGTATACACACAGCACGTTGCAAGCCCCTTTTACCAGCGTTATGCTACCCATTCTATGTCCAAGTTACATATTTAGTAGCAAACGACTGATCGTAGTCCCATTATGGACTTTGAGTATTTCTGTAAGAAATGGAGATCGATGAAAAATTACCAAAGAACTTCATCAAATCTACAGACACATGGGATGAAATATAAATATGGTTATCGTTATTGATCAAGCTGTCGACGTTAAAGAACGAAAAAAATAGACTAGATGTGAAATTCGAGATTGCGATAGCACCTTAGAAGTGTTTAAGAACGTTGTCCCACTATTTTCGACTTATTGCAATTATTAAGAGGAAGAATACATTTGTGTAGGTTCGGTGCGTTTCAAAGAATGATCCAGATCATAGTGCCGCGCGTAAAAGATAAACTTTCGTGCGCGGCTGTGTCGTTTTCCGTGTGCCTTCGTTCCGCGCGCGTTCGGCGGCATCGTTTAATGTTTCTCGGCGGGAATAAAGGACTCACGCGGACCCAGGCGGCCCGAGCGATGCGATAGCGTTTCGATAATAAACAATGTAGACGAGCTGACGAGTTCGAGAAACGTTCGGCATCGGGCAGTTCTCGTCGAGACGCGCACTTCGAGTAGTCTTTTGTAATATCTCTTTGTATACCTTGTTTTGTCTTTTGTCTTTTTATTGTTAAATATATTCACGCTTTAAAATACCAAAGGTTTTTGTCCTTCCATGGTCCGTACGATCCTACATTTGTTTAATGTTTGTTCAAATAAAATTGTTTGAATAAATTTGTCTAATGTTCCAAGATTTCTTACACGTGGTCAGATAACTAAACGCGATACACTTTTATCCGCTGCCGCTGAGCTCTGGAATCTTGAAGGCAGCTATGAAAAATATTAAAGAATCATCTGCAAATTATGGTAGCACAGACATAATTGTATCTCTAATATGGTACACCGTCGATCCCACAGAACGAAATCGATGATCAACGCCATCCAAAGAAGAGTCAATCTCAGTATACAACAACACACTGGTCATCCGTTTACTTCGCACAAATATATGAAGTCTAGTAACGACCAAGCCAGTCGATCTAGCATCTCTGAAAGCCCCCGAAGAAAGATACAGAAAATCGGAAAGAAAGAAACAGCACGCGAAAGGCCGCGCAATTATCCTACACGCGTTCCCCGCTCGGCTCGGCGCGACGGGACGTGATTGGGCGCGTAAAGCGTGTAAATCACGCGCGGCGATGTGGCCCGTTCATTTGGCGCGTAAAAACGTTGCACCGGTGTTACAAACAGGTCGTATTACCTTGTCAGCGGGATCGTCCGGTGTGC
Source organism: Seladonia tumulorum (assembly GCA_913789895.3). Taxonomy (NCBI): domain Eukaryota; kingdom Metazoa; phylum Arthropoda; class Insecta; order Hymenoptera; family Halictidae; genus Seladonia; species Seladonia tumulorum. The sequence continues at coordinate 5,347,952 of OU565275.1, forward strand.
AAGCCAGCCGGAACAACAACTTTCTCACATTTTCGGCCGTGGGTGAGCCCGCGTCCTCCGGCCGTTGGTTGCGTCACAAAAACGAAGCACACAATCCCCACGATGGAGAGAGACGAAAAAAAAAAATCGCACGGTTAAAACGATCACGACACACTTTTTCTATCGAGTGATTGAATCTAGGATCTATAAGATGTATCTAAGGGTCAGGTGTGCTCGACGAGGCTCGGGTAAGTTAGGCCAGGGTGCTAAACACAGACGGAGAGAGAGAGACAGAGAGAAATAGAACCAGCCAGTTCTTTCTCCAGCTCTGTCGTTTCTCCGTGCAACCGGCCACCCGTTGTCTTCCTCCGCCTCCTCCACCACCTCCTCCTCCACCCCTTCCGCTTCCTCCTCCTCTTCGTTTTTCTCGTTTCACACTATGGTCGCGTGCGAACGCACCCCGTTATGGCGCCGCTGTCGGCGATCAGCGACGCAAGAAGGTTCACCGCTACGCGGCACGCGCTCACCAAAGCCCATCTCTCCGACGACGGGATCACACACCGACGACGATGCTCGTCGATCCGACGACAAACCTCGACGTCACACGACGACGGGCCGACGCGATCTCGCTTCTCACCGTTGCGCCTGCTACTCAGATCCCGATCAGGATCCAACGATACGATGCATTCTTCGATGATCCTGCTTGCCCTTTGGTTCGGGAGAGGGTGAGAAGACCACGTCACACACCGTCCCCGGGACTGGATCGTCGATCCGACGATCAAGATCACGGTTATACGTTTTTTTTCCCCCGATTGATACTTTTATTTCTTTTCGTTGGAGGATCACCACGAGTTACGAGGAACACGACACCGCACGACGACGACGACAACGCGACACAATAACGTGGCGACGACGGCGACGACGACAACGACGACGACGACGAGCCAACGATGAAGACTAGGACGACGCGACTACGACGACGACGGCGGCAGCCGGCTCGCGAGGACCTCTTCCGCCGCACGATTCATGACCACCGACGGAGAGCACGTCGCTCTCGTGGCGACGACTGCGCCACTAAGCGGTATCTCGTCGAAACGGACCGTCGGGGCGGGAGAGGGATAAGGACGGAAGCTCGCCGGATCCAAAGAGGAAGGGGATGCTAGGGAGGGAAGGAGACTCTGGTAGCGGTGCGCGCGTTCTACAAGGCAAGAGCGATAGAAAACGCGGATCAAGCGAGCGAAGGGGATACGGTGATTAGTGGCGCGGTGAGACCTTGCCAGGCGATGTCCATGGCCAGTGCGAGGCGGTGGGTCAGCTCGGAAGATGATGCTGGTCAGATGAGATTAGAGAAGCAGGTATTAAGCCTTATGTGCATTTTGCTAATGGGCTCACTTGCTACCTCCCACCCCCCACCGAGTTTTCATTCGGTTTTGTTTTCTACAGCCAACCCTCCTCTAACGCGATTAATTTTTGAAAACGAGGTTATAAGGAACAGAATTACTACATTAACATCTGTTCAGCCGCGAGTTAAACGAGAGATCCCCTTGAATATCCGCGGCACCGCTATTTCAAGATGGGACCGATCCCTTTGAGAATAGTTTTATTGGGTTTTATTAGGCCATATATTATTTGGCCATCTCACTTTTTGAGAAAGTTGCCTTCACGAAACATTTCTTAATTGCCCATTAGAATTTTCCTCGCGCCCTCAACAGCTAACCGTACTGTCATAAAACGTGGACTTACAAAGGTGGCATCGCGGGACTATCCGACGGTCCCCGGCCGGTGAATATCGGGCCCACAGCTGTGATTTAAATCCAGCGACGTTGCCACCCCGAAATCGAATACCCCCACTCCACACTAACGCACCCCGAGGCCATGGAGTAGAGTTGGGGTAAAATTTAGTCTAACTGCAACTCCCGTATAAACACTCTTTGCAACACTAAGTTTCCATTCATATTTACCATCCTTATCGTCCGAAAGGATCGTAAGGTCGCACCGAGTAGCGTCGTCGAGTACCGTCTTTCGAATTCTTGGAAGGTAACCCTTCCAAGCATTCGAAAATACCATCGTTAGGTACTAAATACTCCCATGGAGTTTTCATTCATTATTGTTTGACACTCGGATTTGGTCAGTGATATTTGAGATACATCAAATTTATGACAGCTGGAGGGAATGGGTGAATTTTTATCTGAAATTACATGTGCCAGAGGGGTGTAATAATAATGCAATAAAATTGAAGGGGTGGGGTAAAAGCAACGACTGGTAATCTGTCGATCATATGGGGTGTGACATTAATCTTCGTTCGGGGGTGGAATTACAATTGAAATGTGGAATTATTGTAGCACATTCGAACAATTTGAATTTGCTTAGGATTTGTGGAATGCGAAAGGGTTGAAATCGTACCGTACATTTATGAAAAATTTCGACTTTCTAATTTTGGTTCCTTCGATTAAATTATTTTGACCTAACTAGTGGACCTATATCTCTTCTCATCATTTTCACTCCTTTTACACTCTCCGATCGTATTTGGAAACGAAAAATGGTCCTAAAATAGAAAGTAGAAGAATTTTCCACTGAGGATTGATTAACACTAGAACTACCAAACCAGTCAAAATGACTGGTTACTAATTTTTTCTTTCACAATTACTGAAATTATAAAAATGTTTTCATCAGAATTTTTTGAATGACCTTTTTCATTGATACACATATTAGAATAAAAATTGTATTAGGTTCGAATAGATGTAGTCTACCGATGTAGTCGGTAGTTCTAGTGTTACGAAGTATGTGTACACGAGGTGTAATAATATTATAAAATTTTAAGCAATGATCACGCAGATCTCCTTACATTCCTCCAACGATACAGTAGCTACAACATCGCAAACCAATGGTGTGCTCTCACGGCGGCACACGTCTGGACCCATGCGTGCGCCAAGCAGAGAAAAAGAGAGAACACGAAGTCGGTGTGAGAAATGGGCTCTCTGGCACTGACGAAGACGTAGCCAGAGCTGAAGGCCTGCTCGTTGGCTTCTGGTTTGCCGTGACAACGAGCACCACCGCGGATGGACGTACAGACGACTAGATGGACACGACGGCACGAATTTTCCTCGTCGCGTCGGCCACGTTCTAGGTGTTTGTCGCATTGTGCAGCGGCGCTCACGGCGTCGGGACGCCCACCACCTGTGGTACTCACCCTCCCTTCTCTCCTCTTCTCACCCGTTCTCTCTCACCCCCACCTTTTCGCGGCGAACCGCCCTACCACGCGCTCGACACCATCGCGCACACGCGTTGCATCGTCCTTTTGGACCAGCTTCCCCTTTCAAGGTATCCTCTCTCTCTCCCCTCATCTTCTCCCTATCTCTCTCGTGCTCGCCTCCCAACTCTTCTTCTATCTCCTTCGCTCAGCTAATCGCGCCAAGTCGAATTTTTAAGCTCGTCATCGCGCCGCAAGCGCCAAATGCTCGTGGACATCATGCTCCACGTGGCGACGCTTGCGCTTCGGCTTCCCCTAAGGTGGCTCCCCACCGCGACGACTTCAAAAAGCGTTGTTGACGCTCGCCTGCACGAGGTCCATTCCGCTGGCTAGTAATTAACACTTCGACCACCCAAAAACTTTCATTTTTCTAGATTAATAAATGAATTTTCGCAACGTATCGACTGTAACGAATTTGGGTAGATCTGCTAAATTGATTGGAAAAGCTCTCTCAGCATCCTAAATATAATATTTTAATTTTTATTTCATTCAAACCATTGGTTCGATTTTATGCAATTTTTTAGGCCGCTAGGTTCGCGCTCAAAGTATTCAACTGGTATACCTGGAGCATTTTCAGATTAACGATACATCCTTGATCTTGATGACCTTGAAATTTTGTGAAATGTGACCTTGACTCAAATTGTTCTTCCGAGACATTTCTATTGTTATGTCAAGATCAATTTGTATGTTAAATAGAATAGGATTTCACTTTCTGATAATTCTTCTACCAACACTGCTATTAATTCAAACAACAAACAACAATTTTCAATACGATAAAAATACCGTAAAAGCGAACGAGATTCTGTGGAGGTTTTTTATTTGTTCTTTCCTAAGGAGCTTTGTACCACAGCTTACGACCGCATGAAAATTCATAGTCTATAAATGTAGACAGCTGCAAGGTAGTATTTATTTCCCGCAATAACACGATGCGATGTCGTAGTAGAAATAGAACGCGAATAGTACCGAATCTACAATGTTTACACGAGTAGAAGCAGCAACTGATGGACAGACGCATTAGCGAATCGTATTCAAAGGTATGCTCGCCCGATGAACTTTTGAAAATTCTATCGGAAGGTAGAATTTAAATTCTACCTTCAGGAAATTCAAATCTCCTCCCTTTTTATACTACGTCATCGTCAACATTCACGAATATATCTATACTGTCGCTGTTTGATATTATAATCCTTGTTTATTTAAAATCAAGCACACTCCGAGAGGGAAAAGTTTGGAGCACCGTCCCCAATTTAAACAAGTGTTATATTCGTTTTATCGTGTCTCGTTGAAATTGCAAAATACGTGTAAACAGGTCCGATTTTTTACACGGTGGAGAATACTTTTAATTTTTTAGTTACGGAACACGTTTTGGAACAGAAGTGGTAATAAAAAGATAAAAATATCTTGTGCTTTGGGTGATCCGTTTTTAGGACGTTGCATTTCTTCTATTGCCGAGCTTTTCCAATATCGATAGTTCGCTATCTTTCTGAACTAACAAACAGTATATTTATAGTCAGTATATTTATCTTTCTTTAGACTTTCAACAAAAGTGTAGGATTAAATAATTTAAAATTAATGTGCACAGTGGAGAATTTAAAATTTCTTCGAATTTTGAAAAATAAAATTCCACATTTTTAATACAGTTTCAACAAAATATTCCATGAGATAAAAATAATATTCATATACTTGAAGCTTTTTAATCTTTATACTGTTTCTCACCTATTTATCTTTCCAATAAGCGAATAAAATCCACAACCTAGTAATTTGTATTGTATAGCAGTCATACGAATTTTGTTAGGCATTTTCGGATTCTGGCAAACTGTAGAGAAACACCGAAGACAGGTGAGACGGTAACGGGCTGTATATCAGAACGGTAATGGGCTGGAGCAACATCAGCCCGGGGAAAAATAAAACAATCCGGCCGGATAATTTCCCGGCGCAGCAGAATTGTTTGCACAAGCCACGGAATTCGGCGGGCGGTGTTGACAATTAGCAGAGCCACTGCGTCAAACGAATTTGTTTTTCCGGGATCATTAGTAAGATTACACCAGAAAATTTCCCTTAATCCGTGTTTACGGTGAGCCGGAGCTGCGGTATGTCCGCTTCCTCCACCTACCCGTTAAGAAACGAGAAGCTTACCAGACGCTGGATTTTTTTGTGAACGAGCCTCGGCTGGGCATATCCTCGTGAAACGCTGTTGGCAAGGCAGCTCTAGTATGGCAGCGAGTAATGCTAGCACAGTCTCCTTTAATACCGCTAAAAGAAATTTTTTTATAAAATAGTTGATTTTCGGAATTCAACAAATATGATTTTAATGAAATTGTATGTAGGGATGTAGCAGATTTTTAAATTATTATGCATAGCTGTTAATTCTCAGGAAATTCTGATGTCTATAATAACGTTTAGGATGTTTATTTTAATCAGGTATTCAATCGGGAATGAGGTCAAGAATAGTGCTCGTTTTGACTTATGTCGTGACACGAAAATTTTCGGATTAACTCCATCTATTCCATGGAAATGTCATCGATTGCTGGCCCGTGTCTGTGTATCAACGTCCGTTTCCACTGTTGTCTCTATCGCGGCAGTCTGAATCACGACCTACTTGCTCGACAGAAAATAATTCCAATTTAATTGCCCCTCATGGAATTACCGAGCCGCGCTCGATGCCAACTCACGGAATAAGAGTATTATCGATACGAAGTCGGTCGTAAAAGCATACGCCTGTTCAACTTCGGATAGTCTTTTTAAATGCTTGATATAACACATCTTCGGAACGTCGTTTAATTTAGTCGTTACAGTTGAATGGACTTTGAACAAGTGTGAAACGTTTCTTACAATTCCTCGTACGAGGACATAAATAATTCGGAATTGTTGAATCGTGAAATTCGCTGTGCAGTCACGAGCAGCATATTGAAATTCACAAAATCTTTTTATCGATATTATTGTCACTATTATTCCGAAGGTGTTTTCCCCGCCTGAAACAATAATTTTCATTGATTTCGAAAGTCCCACACTCCGGGCATTATACTTTTTCACGTATTAATGGCGTGCAATAACAGTTCTTACTGTTATGCACGTACAGATTTCTCTTGTCTTATCCTTCGAAACACGAGGTCCGCAGAAAAGTTACGCGTAGGTGGTTTATGACCGGAGATCATAATTGAACAAGTAAAGTGGACGCAGTAAAGTGAGATTGCAGGCTCGGGCTATGTTTGACGTTGTGTTCCGACATTATACATAATTGGGAAGATGCATATTCATCGGACGGAATTTATAGAAATGCATGGAACGAGCTCTGAGAAACCAGTTGTGCTTCTTCGAAAACGTTGAATTAGAACAAACCAATTCGAACTTCGGCATCAAACGAAACAGTATCATCCACAATTTTTACTTCTAAAATTGAGTGACCGAATTTAGACCAACCTTCATATGTTACCGTCAATTTCTGGATCCAGCAGTGGTAGGTTTAGTGTTAATAAATTCCATATCAAATGATGCTGTTTCATATGATGCATCCTGTGTCTTTGCAAGGTACAATAGTTTCGTTCTCGAATAGAAATAGTTGAATTCCATTTACAACTTCAATAATTATTATGAAATCAACAATCTGAAACCAATAATTTGGCCAGCAGTGGTAGGTTTAGCGTTAATAAATTCCATATCAAATAATGCTGTTTCATTTGACGCATCCTGTGTCTTTGTAAGGTACGATAGTTTCGTTCTCGAATAAAAATAGTTGAATTCGTGATTGTTACGATAAACTTTGTCATCTTGATCCTGGTTTTATTAAATAAATTGTTCCGATTTTACGCGACGTTTATGGGCATCGACGTGGCACCCAGCGTCTCAATAAAAACAAATTGCAGTTTCTCAGCGCGTTTGAGATTGGCGAACATGCGAAGCCACTCGAGAGCGGTGCGAAATCTCTTCCGGTCGCGCAATATTGCTATTCCAATGAAAAGAAAGAGCGGCGCGGTCTATTTTCGGGCTCGACGGTGACATCGACGGGCCTCGTCGATGGAAAGAGCACAAGTTGACGATGCCTAAGCACATTAGACGGGTAAATTACGATCGACAAGAGCGTTGTGCCGATCCGGGCCGGGTTGGGCCGAGCCGAGCCGGCCCGGGCGGAAAAGCACGGCCGTAAATCGCTGTAATGGCGCCGCGGGAATCGTCCCTTTTTGCTGAAGTCGGTAGTTTGGCAACTTTTTGCAGAACTCCGAGTGCGAGGAGGGGGGTGGGGTGGGATGGGGTGGGGCGAGTAAGCTTAGAATGTGAGGATCGGCAGCGTTAACGGATTTACGAAGTGAGGAAAGAGCGCTCGCCATTTGTCTCGCTCGTCTAATTGACTGCCGTTGCGAAACCAAATAAAATCGGCCGGTCTAATAACAAATTTCATAGACCGGCCACTAAAACCACAGACATATAAACAAAATTTTTTTCATCGCGATTCCCCAGTTTCCGGCACTCGTTACTAAATTCTTTCAACGTGTACAAGTTTACGCGTACATCGACGCGTGGAGTCCAGAATTATAATTTTTATGTTCTCACGAAATAAGAAAAATAAATATGTGGATCAAACATGAAACAGTGGAAGCATGGATGAACGCTGTATCTTCGTGTTATTAAAATTGATAGGAATAGAAATTTTTGTATAATCTCAGCTATAAGTACTCGATGGGGAGACTTATTAACTTGCACGAAGATCACCTCACTAGTAATAAATATAGATGCGAATCGTCTTGTTTCATTGCTCGAGTCTTAATGGGTTAATCGCTCGTTCGCGAAATCGTGTCGGCTTCCAAACTCTTAATAGTCACGCGGAGCGCCGCGGTTTGCCAGCGGGTTGCTACGCGTGATTAATGAACGGGCGACGATGTAGCAAAAGCTTACATTTTTGAACGACGGTGTCGAATAGCGCAACCGAATTAGAGCCGCGATTTATGCCGAAACGCGTGCGGCGCGAAATCGAGAGCTCGTAAAACGCGCGACGACGCGCAGGGAAAATTAGCACCGGTTTATTCCGGATCTAGCGACGCACGGTTCACTATTACCTCTGCCTAATGATTCCGATGGACCAGCGTTCTAATGATTCTGACTTACGGGCTTGAGCAAATAAACGCAACCGAGATGGTCATTTTTCGCTTAACAAAAAATGCTTCTAAACCGAATAGAAATAGAAATTTATTAGAGATAGAAACCAAAGTTCGTCGGGCCTATCGAGTCAAATTTTGTTATCCTCCCTCTGGTTTGTTTAATTTTCCCCATCACCATTTTCTCAATTAGACCCCGGATAGGCGCGTTTCTAATCCCCGTTTCGCGGATCACCGAGTACACGGTGTGTTCGTTGTCAAGCGTGCAGAGGTTTATCCCGTTTAATGAAGTTCGTTAAAATGAAACACCTATATTGCTTCGATGCATTTCGTATGCAACAACCTAATACGATAAAACGCGGGGAGTAGCCGAGGCTACGGCGGGAGCACATGTTTTTAATTAATTCTCGAACGTTAAGCTTATCTGCCCGGGCAAGATACTTAAAGAATTCTTAACGGCATCGAATAAACTGCGCGTTCCTCGCTATTTACCCGGTCGCGTTTTAGTCTCTCCAAGTACGGTAATAAATCTCCTCGAGGCAGTATAACCCCCGCTATATATACTTTCTTTCCTTTCGCCGAGATTCTCCGAGGGCCTGGATTTAATTAAAATATTCTATGCGCTTCTTATTCCGACATGAAGTGCGCCGCGGCGTCGGCATCGGCGTCGGCTATATTCTTTCTAGTGTAATATTCATTTCGCGGAACACTGCGAGAGAGAGAGAGAGAGAAGACGAAAGACAGAAAAAAAGAAGAAAAGAGTCGCGTCACGAAAGCGCGTCTACTTCTAACATACCGGCGCGACTCAATATGACGTATATTAAAAACTATTGAAAAGCAGAACGAATTGGCACAAATAATGCAATGTTTTCTACATTGCTCAATACACAACGCGTGAACGAATTCGCAGACGACCGTGATGCGAACGCCGTTTCTGCCCACGTTGATCAACCCAATGGTCCGTTGTCCACACAACGTCGTCCGAGCTCTTGTATTACGCGACGGTAATAATTTACTGACAATCGGATTGTTTATGCTCTGTTTCGAAAGCGGTGGCTATTAAACTAGGAATTCTACATTAAACACTACTATATAGGTAATTATTTACATTAGGGACTTTCTCACCGATTTTTATGACCTTGAAATATGATGTCAAGAGATATTCGCAAAAAAGTTTTAACATCTCAAAAAGTGATCGGAGTAAAGAGTTGTAAAATATGAAAGAAAACCTTGCATCCAATATTCTACATACGAATAATAAAATATAATACTAATGTACTACAAACTACATTATAAAATACTAATGTAAAGTGTACTTACTTCTGAATCTTCTGTACCTCCGTCGGATCCACAGCACACAATTATTCACTCACGAGAATAGGTCCGAATAATATTGCACAACAATCACTAAACAACACACACAACACACTTAACGAAATCGTGACAGCAGACGAGAAGATGTTACTCCGACCACGAATAAAATAATACTGCGATTTTAACCGTTCCCCTCCCACGGACGTGTGATACGAAAACAGGGAATTCCGGGAAATAGGGTCGGTGACCCGCCATAATTTGTTTATCTTGGTTTTGTATCTAGTTTTTATAGACCCTCAGCGTCTAACCTGTCTAGGATAACCTGACCGTACCACCTCCGTGGAGGGGATCATTGTTATAATCGCAGTATTATTTTGTTCGTGGTCGGAGTGACATCGACTCGTTCGTTGTCACGATTTTATAAAATGTGTTGTGTGCGTGTGTGTTGTGTGTGTTGTTTAGTGATTGTTGTGCAATTATTCGGACCTATTCTCGCGAGTCAATAATTGTGTGCTGTGGATCCGACGGAGGTACAGAAGATTCAGAAGTAAGTACACTTTACATTAGTATTTTATATTAAATATATTAATTATATGTATAATAAGTATATTAATTATTTTATATGTGCTCTATATACTCTATATTATCTTCTGTAAAATTTTCTATATGTGGCTATGTACGTGAGATATTTATGAAACTTCATTTTTTTAAATATCAATCTGACTCCTTCGACGCAGGAAATAAAATGTTGTCTTTTAAATTACATTATTTGGAGTTTGCATACAAATCTGCAGTATACAAATTACGATAGCAGTGCAGAAACTGTTTCGTGAAATAAAACCACGCTGAGATGATAATTCGTACAGGAACCATTCCCGACAAAAAAACTCAATTTGCTCGAGTGTCTGATCAATGTTCGCTGATTCCACTTATCTCAAACTTCACCGTGAACGAGGTGTAACTTTTACGAGAACCAATGAACTGGCAATTTTTGGTAAATTATAATATAATTGTCAAGCCGAAATTAGTATAACTCCGTCTACAAAGTACCATACAGAGTCTAATCGGTAATATTCGCAATTTCACGTACAATAAGGTGAATTGAACCGAACGAAAATCGTCACTCGATGGTACAGCAAGCTACGCGCTATTCACCATCCGAATCTATAGCAAGCCCAGTCTAATTACAACTGTAAGCTTCCCAAGGTACGAGTAACACGTCGCTTCTGCGCGTAGACGGAGAAACGTCCGGCGGGTCCGGATCGATATTCAAAATTCGCGTAAAACGCTCTAAACTCGATGGTAATCCGAGCGTCCGCGAAAGGGTCGAGCGGATGATCGAAAACGCGTTAATTAACGGAACGTGACGCGGAGAAGAGTCGCTCGGATACGGTATTTATTTCTAGAGATACGTCATAACGACGGAGGCTCTGTGACGAGCCTGAGGCTGGCGCACGGTCAACGAAGGAGGGACGAAGGGTACGGATTTCTGGCGTCGAATCGACGTATTCGAGCGGACACGATTCGGCGACTAGCGTTTTCATTCATCACGGCTCATTTTGCGCGAGTCTTCTGCCTCCTCGAGCATTCGTCTGAATCACGTTCGCCGAGAAATCCGTTCGTAATGTCACGCCAACCGAAAACAGCTCACCGGCCATTACCGAGAAAAGTTCTACGCCGAGATTTCGCGATATTCGACTGCCGACCTCGGCGCGTAACGCTTAGGCACGCGTTCTCTCGTTATCCGCTGAAATATCGTGTTAACATTAGCCGGTCCGAGCATGCCGCGTGTTAAACACACTGGAAACTCGAATCTATATGTCCGAGCGGATCTTGGACCACGATATACGCAGAGCCCTTTTCCCCGAGAGAAAACGCGATTCTGTATTCCAGAGCCGATAATCGATAAGATATTTGGCCATCGATACTACTCGTGCACGGCCGCCGATGCTGCTCGCGAATTAATGCTACCGGGAGGACTATATTAAACGCTTCGCAACGATCGATCGTGCGATTTCGCGTGACTGATGTGTCGCAGCGACGATGTGGTTGCAATGTATGATTTACGCTGCTTAATATCCATGAAAGCGAAAGAATCTGGTTTCGAAGAATCTGAAGAAATTGAAATAGAAACTACAAATAAGACAGGCTGGTTCGTGCACTTCTAGCGATTTTAGATAAAGAAACACAGTCATTGTTATGAGGGCTCATTTTATTTTTACCAGAAACAATATCCAAAAATTGCAAATATTTTCAGATAAATACCAAAGCAGCGTTTTCTCTTTGAAAGTTATTAATAGGAAAACAAGGTATTCATTAGTTTCAGGGTTCCGTGTAGCAGCTAACAGAGGCATTGCTGGAGTGATTTAATTGTTTCGCGGTAAGACACGGCGTGATTTCGATGGCACAATTAAATCGTCCCGATACAAGGAGACGCGTGTCCCGGTAATTTCCCTTTCCGCATGAAATATAGGAAGTTCCGGCGGGCGAGAGTCAATGGAGCGTACGGCAAAGTCGCGTTCGCAGTTCACGCACAGTTTCCCTCGTATCGTGGTCCATTGTTTCGAATGGAATAACTTAATGCATCATCTACGAGTTGATGACGGTGCACGGATTAGTCTAATTCGAGTTGCTCCGCGAAGCCCGGGCTTCCGCGAAGAAAACTTTTGCGCGGGATGGGGGATCATAGTGGAGCGTATTATTCTATGTATATCGCGTGAACGAGACATTTCCCGAAGTCCGTAATTACCGCCCACGCGGACTGCTCCCAGAGGCCAAGATAGTGGACACATTTCTGTGAAAGATCTCTGCACTTCGATCATTCTGCTAATATACATCTTGATTTTCGCGGAAATTAATGGGAAACCAATGATGTGATTTTAATACCTCGTGCTCGAAGTCGATTTAACTTTCTGCAGGATAAAATGCTAAAAACAAATACAAACTAGAGTGGAACTAAGTGCACTGTGTGTAAGTGATCGTACTACCGATTCATATTTTCAGAAATTTATTGAACACACTCGAATTCGTTGTTTGTTTCACTTCATTTTCATTCGTACGATCATGCACACAGTTCGTATTCCACTTCTTTCAACATATATCATTTTCTTTCGACCTATCAGGCTACAGATCAATTCGTTTCTCGTTTGTCTGTCCGTGGACCGTCCTCATTCTACTTCTCTAACCATACGATCATACTCGGCTCATCCGATCGTTAGTTATCCTCACCCCGTTTTGTCTGAACATAGGTGATCGTTATTCCACTTGGCAAAGTATGCACACGCAAGAATCTGTGTTATCGATTGAGAGATTTATCTATAAATCGAAAGTTCAACATACAAACACAAAAGACAAATTCAACGATATATCAAAACGTATATTTATGTCGAGGTTCAAAACATGTCTTGCGCTAGATCAAATCGACCCCAATTTTCTTCCAGATCATTTTCCCAACTAAATAAGTTCAACATACAAATACAAAAGACAAATTCAACGATATATCAAAACGTATATTTATGTCGAGGTTCAAAAAATGTCTTGCGCTAGATCAAATCGACCCCAATTTTCTTCCAGATCATTTTCTCAACTAAATAAGTTCAACATACAAATACAAAAGACAAATTCAACGATATATCAAAACGTATATTTATGTCGAGGTTCAAAAAATGTCTTGCACTAGATCAAATCGACCCCAATTTTCTTCCAGATCATTTTCTCAACTAAATAAGTTCAACATGCAAATACAAAAGACAAATTCAACGATATATCGAAACGTATATTTATGTCGAGGTTCAAAAAATGTCTTGCGCTAGATCAAATCGACCCCAATTTTTTTCCAGATCATTTTCCCAACACGTGTCACAGTCAAAAGAATCTTGCAAAATAATTATCGTCGAGCATAGCCAAGGTCCACCCCCTACCGTGCACGCGACACTGTTCAATCGGTTACAAACGTTCGTAAATGCTAAAACAATCCGCCACTCGAAATAAACATTTGGTCCCACGTGTACGTTGTCTTCCGTAGAGTTTCCGGCGCCGAATGACACACGAACGGAAATACCCCGCGAAACGGACTCATTACCGACGCGTGGAATGATCGACAGCCGAGCCACCATTTCAGTTTACCGTCAGCCGAAGCTCGTAACGACGAGCAGCCATCGTGCAGCGGCGCCTGTTGTCCCGAAAAAAGAAAACGAGGTCGTCGTTCGGCAACGCGCCTTTCGGTTTTCGAAATTGCCGAAAGTCCCTGGCCGCTAATTCTGAGAGAGGCCAATTGTGCCGCGGGACTGATGAAACGAGAAAAAATAGCTGACGGCCGGTCTGAATGGTGTTGCCGGTGGCACGGCGTAGCCCCGTAGATTACTGTGCGCACCACCGCCATAGAATTTCGGTTTTGACGGACAGGTCTGTTATTACTGTCATTCCAGCCTCCCTCGAGCTTCTGCTACGTTAATCCTTTCGTCATCGGGTCCCGCCCCACGTCGAACTGGTCTAATGAGACGCCGAACCGGAACTTGAACTTGTCCCCGGCACGGAAATAGAATTTTTAACTCGTTCAACCTCTTTCCGGTAGCTGTTTGTAAATTATCAACGAACACCGAAGAGAAATAATCATTGGAATTTTCTGTAAGAAACAGAGAACACCGTAATACGTGGATTCCATAGAAAAATGTCTGGCTTTCGTACGGGATTAGGTTTTAAAAACATTGCGAAAAGCGAAGGGCGCGTAAAATTCGCATACACGTTTTTTCAACAGTAATAAATTTTTACGTCTCTCCTTTTTAGTCTTTAGGGTCACCTGCAGCTTTTTATGCCCAAATTTTACGTCTTCCGTATCTTTCAGCGGGCCTGATGATAAGGGAGTAACGCAACCGTGAAATTTATGCGCGGAACTACCGACTGACCGGGAAATTTGAAAGAGCGTATAAAAATGTTGCCGTTACAAGGGAAGCTCGTAGTAAAATATAAAATTGTTCTCCCGTTGTCCACTATCGGAGGGGGTCGAATAATGTCGTATAAAAAATTAAAAGAAATACGCGTGATTACCCGGTCGCCTCGAGTACATGGTCCCGCCTAAATTACTACGATTCGAAGGGGGAACGATTTCCTTTTATTACGAGGACTTCATCTTCCTTTCCTACCGCGCTGCATAAAAAGAATATTTAATAAGCGTCGCGTTGCAAGAGAATCTGCTCATAATTCGAACACCATGAAAAAGCTTGTCTCCTCCGGAGGCACATAAATTACCTGTCAACGATATTATACAGACTTACAAGGAAACAGCCGTAACAGATGCCATCATCCCGAGATAAGGCGCACGAAAAGCAACTTCGCCGGGATAAAAATAAAAAAGGAAAGACAGGGAGGGTAGAGGGGGTGGAGAAGGCGAAGCTCTCCCCTCATCTGGAAAGCTCTCGGTGGATTTAAACCATTCGGAGCTCTCTCGGTTTGATACGTTCCAGGAGGTAAAGTCAACCGAGTGGAGAAAGGAATCGACGCGTTGCAGAACTTCCCCTCCTCCCCCCTCCCCTGCCCCCGGAAACCAATGGCTGGATATCTTTTTCTTCACGGTTTCTTCGTTCTCTAATTAACACTTGATAAAAGACTGCCCTCGCCTGTCTGTATCGGATTGCAGAGCCCGGTAGAATGCGATCGGAACGACGAGATTCCCTGCCATACTCGGCTCTGGTCACAGATTTAACGAGATTTCTAACCGATCCCTGAAAGAGAAACTTTGTTCTCCTAGTTAATTATTGTCGTGCTCGAGACTGGCGATCTTGATCGTCAAATAAATTATACCTTCCGGCAATCGATCCAAACGATTTTTATCTTTGCTCGAAGATCCGCAGTCTGCCAGCTAAATCAACATAAATCACCACAACTGTTTTCCTCGTTTCAAGATCAAACAACTACTACTCGATACGTGTCAACAACACGGGTCTTTCCAGCGTCTTGTATCGTCCAGGAGAGACACTCGAGCGGTGTCATGTTCGTACTAGCCGAGGAGTGACGAGGTCCGACATTTATCATTTATCATCCAGTGATTCTACATGAAAGAATAAGTCGAAAATATAGAATAAAATTTGTTCATCCGAAGTTTCGTTATCGAGAAAATCGAGTTTGAAATGCAGCATGCTATTCGATAGAAATTGTCTGACGCAATTGTCTGATCATGACCAACCAAATCTACTTCCTGCATATACTAAAGCACACAAACCTGACGGATCTTCAAAGTCGATTTCCTCGAAAACAAAGCCTCAAACGAAAAATGTTTATTCTATATTTTCGACTTATTCTTTCATGTAGAATCACCCCCTTTTCGCCTGTACCACCAGTTACCAAACATCCTGTATATAGAGACATCATTGTATCAGTGTCACTGTACCTCGACACCCTTCCCGCAAACTTGTCGCGACTTTCTCCCCGGTAAGTGGAAAATGGAGGATCGATCGAGTCTGCGAGTTTCAGAGGCACATCCCGCGATCCTTTTCGAGTCGGAGAGCGGTCTACCGAGCGTGGAAGTTCGATTCGATTCGATTCGATTCGGGAGAGGAGAGCAAGAGCGTGGGTGCAGGCAGCGTCGGCCAGAAGTAATTGGGTTATATCGCGCGAGGATTTATCGTCGGAAGAATACAAGAGGGATTCTGATTCCCCGCCGGGCCGCAGACGGCGTGGCTTTCCTCTGGCGGGGATTCGCGTCGGTGCAAATCGAATTAAAATTCCGTAGCATCGTTAGGGCCCTCGTGCCGGCAGTCTGAAGGAACGTCGGGGTAAGAATATACCTACCGGCATTCCGCGTGCTTGCGTGACTACGGCCGAGGGTTTTCAGGGTCGTCCCGAAGACAGCCTGGAGGGGTTCAATTGCTCTTTCCTCTGCCTCTCGCAGCATACCCGATCCCTCGAACACGCCAACAGCCCGGTCAAAAATCCGTGGATCGCCCGACGATTCAAACGACCAACCTACTCGATGGGAATTTAATATTCCTCGACGATGAAGAAACTCTGCTCGACCAAAGGAACTCTGTGTTTTACCCTCTCCTTCGAATGTTTCGGAAATTACAGCCACGAAGAGCAGAATCCCGAAGGGACAAGAGAAACACAGGGTGTAATACAGATTCGATTTTATTTCCCGGCGATAATATTTTTGTTCGGAGGTTTGTTGCTTCTCCAGGCTCGTGTGACGACTTGAGAATTTCGAGAAAGTATGGTTTTGTCGGTGGGAGGGAGAAGGCTCTGGGGATGCACGACTAAAAGCAACACTCTAAAAGATTGCTCTTCGGTAAGCTGTTGCTTTTACTTTCTGGAGTAACGGCCGTAATAAACTGCGCTTCAGGTTTGTCCTTGGGAAAGAGTGTTTGTTTGTTGAATGATTAGTGGTCACTAGGCTGCGGTTCTTTGTGTAAGAGACAGACGCTGCGCGGTGGTTGCGAGAGGAAAAAGATCGAGCAACAGTTTCGCTCCTCTTCTTGTAATTTTAATGATTTGAACATTTCTTCCGACGATTATTCTATTTTGTATTTCGTCTACTCATTTACACCGTAAATACACAAACTCCTCACTCTGGTGACCAATCAAATAGTTCCAATATCATCGTGTTATTACATCATCGTTAGATGTGACGTCAACATCGTTCGAAGCGAACCAACCTTAATGAAAGTTCAATTGCTGCGTTATCAAATCATGGGCCAAATATAATATCGACATCGGACTTTATCGTAATCATTTCAGATTCGAACGCAAGATTAAATTCAATTACGTTGCACAAGTAAAAATAATTAGTAAATTGTTTGTGCCTTACGAGTCGCGTTCGATTAAAAAGCGAATAATATGCGCGGCAGAGGGATCTTTAGAGAACATTTAGAAGATTCGACAACAACGTAAAAATCGTTGTAGCAGTAAAAATCAAACGAACCGCGTGTGCTCAAATTCGGCGCGGGATCGAGCGTAAAAAATTTAAATGTGGATCGAGATTACGCGAACGATCGTAGCGCGGCAGAGTCGTTGACGCGGCGTTCTTTTCTCGTGTTCCGTGCGCAACGCAACGGTTTAAGAAAAGAAGGTTACCGGTGCATCCGCGCGCCTTTAAAACACTTCCACACCGGCACAGAGTAGAGCACGCAGCCTCCGGTGAATTAGGTATTCGACGAATAGAAAAGCCCGCGCTGGGCAGCGGGCCAAGGAATGCAGACGCGGTTACGGATGTAACCGGGACCTATCGCAACAACCCTAAACCACCGTTGGGAAAAATAAACGAGCGGCGTTAACGCGCGATGAAAACTTCGGCCGTGTCGCGACCCATCGACCCTGATTCCCTCATCCCGTTTCGTCCCGCTTTTCACTCGCCTCGTTCACACCCCTTCCCCACACATAATTAAAATTACGTAACCGGTTATTATCACGCAGACGTCCACGGTCGCGCCACTTACGAGTACAAAAGAAAAATATCCAATTACCCGAACACTTTCCGCGAATCCTGGCTTCGCCAATTAAACGATTCTCTGGACACTTTCATCCCCACCACACCGTATAAGTCACACCTGTTAACAAACCAAATTTATATGCCCCTCGTGCGATGATTATACCGCGGATCTTTGCGCAACTTAAAACAGGAGGAAAATTCAAATAACCGAGGCATTCCCGGCGAATAGAGTATACTATTTCCAACGTGTTGAAATTATCCAAGCAAGAATTAACCCCTTAAACTTTTTGTAATTAGTAATTTCCTAATAAAAGGAGAAAATTTATATCCATTGTATGGCTATACATTCTTCGATAGCTGTACATTAACAACGCTAGAATAGAATTTTATATCGGTTTAAAGGAAATTAATAACACACTTTGTTCAAAATCTTCATCACGAGTATGACTCGATATGGCAGGGCAACGGGTTAAAGCGTAGAGATTTAATTTTTATTTCCCACAGAGATCCACAGCGTGCTCGTGACTTTGCACGCGAACGGGACTTAAAATTTCAAATAAAGAAAAAAAGACAGCTGTTTTCTAGGCCAGCGATCCATCAAACCCCGGCGAATTAAATTCCAGAGAAATATACACGCATCAAAGCCGGGATCGAATCGGAATTCCGAGGCGCAGGGACATCTAAAAGACATCGACGTCAAAGTATCGCCGGAGACAGAGAGGAACGGAAAGAGGGCATGCACGTCGATCGACCGAGCGGCACGCGATCGTTTCTTCCAGGAAGTGGCGAAGTTCTAGCCCACCCCGTTCCAAGAGACACGGAGAACGATGAGGGAAGAGGAATGAATCGAATGTTTGTTTTTCGTCGTGGCAGCCGGGCGATCTCCGACCGGTCCAGGTCTCTTTCTCGGCTGGGTACAGGAGGGTTTCTGCTTCCAGCTAAGGATCGATTCGTCTAAGGGCACCGGCTATCCGTTAACGGGACGGAATAGCCTCGGGGGAGAGATCCCGGAGCGTGTGCAGCCCGAGAGCTGTACGCCGCGCGGCGCGGAGCACCGTCTCGCGCGCCAACTCGGCCCCAAATTAATGCCTGTCCCTAACAGTAACTTATCCGCCGACCTGGTATATTATGGTCCACGATCGGCGTCCGCTGACAAATGGCCGACTGTTTTCTTGCGGCGCTTTCGCTGTTTCTCAAGCCGGCTCGTTTATATCCGACCGGCTCTCGAAACGGGGACCGGAAATCACAGTGATCTCGAACATTTTTACAGGAAACATCGATGTGCCTAGATTTTTATGCAAAAGGAAAATGCTTTCAGGCAATCGTAAGTAACAGAAGTTAGGTGACAGTGTATCATCGAATAATTCTAATAAGACGTATATAATGGAAAAATGTTCTTAACGCTTTTGTAATTTTTGTGTTTGATCTATTCGAATACGTAGTATATTTGAATAATCGGATTTGATGCATTTCTTGAAACATGAAACAGAAGGATAAGGGGATTTAAGAGTATATTATCATCGACTTGTTAGAATTATTCATGGGGGAAAGAAATTAAGTAAAGATCAGTAGTCTATTAACGAATAACGTAAAGTAACGAATACAGTATGTATTATCTATTTATGTAATATTTTTTATTGGAAAAATTCCTCTTTCACAATTCTCCTCTCGTCTGACTACAGGTCGTCCTTACTCTACTTGTCCGTTTAAATGCATGTGTTCGGATCAAAAACATGAGAACGATACCCGTTATATATTTGATAAATTTTAATGTTCTAGAACAGTACAATTTCCGTGGACAATTACGACCGAATTTCAGGTTAAATCCGCGGCGCGATTAGGCTAGATTCTCGAAGTAACCTCGGGAACGGCGTGTGACGGGCACGCCGGTGTCGCAACTCGGTAATTAACTTCCTCATGCAAACGAATCGTGTCCGAGTAGGCAGCAATGGCGACACCGTGTCCTCTCCATACACGGACGAAGTCGATTGGCCTAATCGTAATTTCGCCGAGACGAACAACCCCTACAGGACCAATAATCGTTTCACGGTCACTGTAACCGTGGAAATTGCCTCACCGGTTAACCGTAATTACGATCGTTCGTTATACGCGAATCACGCGGCCGCTTGTCCCCCGCGCTGCCACTAACGACACTCACGTAAGAATAAACGACCCTGCTAACGGCGCGTGCACCTACCCCCCTGCCCCTCCCCCTCCCCCTGCCTCACTGTTATTCCACCTACGTTTTTATTTCCAACCTTTTTCCTCGCCGTCCGATAGGGACACACGCTGCCACGGGGAAATTATGTTTACCTTGTAACTTCGGCCGAACTCGCCTCTTGAAACTGTGCTGCGATAAACTGCAGCCAACTATGACACGACAAGTTAGGGTGTACTATCTGCGGGAGGTGCTAAACTGGTATTCCTCCTGCAATATTAATTGCTCTACTTTGGTGGGGCGACAGATAGTTTAAACGAGGTATTAAAAGTGGCAGTCTCAGGCTCAACGGGTCCACCGTAATACTTGCTGCAGGAGATACGAAAAAGGTACGTTTTAAATAGTGCTTCTATCGATAGACTTCGTGGGAGTTACTCAAAATGGGAAGTTTAACGAAAGGCGTGATACTTATACCCTGCTAGTCAGTTATGTCTCGCAGTGATTACATATACACAGAAATTAATTAAAGTAATCCACGGACATTGACGAAAGACGAAACGAAAATGCATTGGACAATATCGACAAGAACAGAAATATTATAAATCCGGTACTATCCATACGAGTAAAACATCTAGCCAAATAATTGTGCATATACAGGGTGTTTGGTAACTGGTGGTACAAGCGAAAAGGGGGCGATTCTACACGAAAGAATAAGTCGAAAGTATAGAATAAACATTTTTCGTTTGAGGCTTTGTTTTCGAGAAAATCGACTTTGAAGATCTGTCAGGTTTGTATATGCAGGAAGTAGATTTGGTTGGTCATGATCAGACGCGTCAGACAATTCCTATCGAATAGCATGCTGCATTTCAAACTTGATTTTCTCGATAACGAAACTTCGGATGAACAAATGTTTATTCTACATTTTCGACTTATTCTTTCATGTAGAATCAGCCCCTCTTCGCTTGTACCACCAGTTAACAAACACCCTGTATAACTGTCCCGAAAACATACCCGCACATTTCGGTATAGAAACCAAGCACAATACGAAAGGTAGGAGGAAACCTCCTAAAAAAGGTCACGGAAACAATAAGTTATTCATTACGCTGAAGAAGCTAGAGAGAGAGAGAGAGAGAGAGAGAGAGAGAGAGGCGGCAGACGACGAGGAAGGGGAGGATCGCGTGAAAGACAAGACAAGCAAGCGAGAGCCGCCGCCGCCTAATCGTAGCTAAAAAGAGAGCTCCCCTCGGTCGGACAAAAAAAAACCCCTAACCCAGTACTCCCATTGTCGAAAACAATGGTTGTATCTTTACATCGGTTCAGGGAACGGGGTCTCTACCGTATTACTTCCTTCCCTTTCGCGTTTTTCTTGCTTTTGTTCCGGCGGCGGTTCGCGTAAACGCGACCGAGCGGCTATGCCATTGTTCGAGCGCGACGCGGATCCGCGCGTATTTTCGGCGCGGCTGCCCTCCGCGTGTTTCGCCGCGAAAAGCGACACGAGCCGAGCCGAGCCGAGACGAGCGGGGCGGAGCTGTGCGGAGCCGTGCGGAGCTGTGCGGAGCCGTGCCGCTGCACAAATTGCACCCGACTATTTGCATCGTGACCCACTTACCTCGAGATACGCTCCCGTTATCCGTGCCGTGGCGTTCTCCACGCAATGGCCGCGGAAAAACCGTGGTCACAACGCGGCGATTCTTCTCTCACCCTCGTACACCCCCTTTTGTAGCCAACCCTTTCTCCTCCATGTTTCTACTACCCTCTCCCGCAGGTTTGCTCCCTTTTTCCCCTTTTTTTACCCTCTCATTGTTGCCCCGCGCGGGCTTTCTTCGTGCCGCCGTCAAAAGCGGAGAATTTTTACGCAAACAATTATTCCGCGAGCGCTAAATAACTTTTTCGACAGCGTTGTCTTTTTTTCCTTTCTTTTGATAGGCTACCCGCGAGCAATTAACGTGAGTATTCATGCTACGCGATAAAAGTGAGGCAATTTTTGCGAATGTTATTTTCGAACATGGCGCGCTGGAGGTTTACGAAGTTTTTGAATCGTTGTTTTGCAATGTGCACTCTCGTCGGATCGTGTGCTAATCAAAAATCGAACAGTTTTGTATTCCTGATGGAATATGCAATTGATGCTAATTCCATAATGGAGGATACAAGATAATCAAAATTGATATTTTCACCAAAAATTTTCGTCTTGTTCATACAGAAACGATTATCAATTGCGATGTCATGTAATAGCATTGTAATAGCAAAACAAACAATTTTAATTGTATTCCAAAATCGCGTAATGTTTTATTGTCCGCAACGAATGGATACGTGCCTCGACATGCTTGCGCTACTCGCATCTGCAAAATCAATTCTCGCGCTCCTAGTGCTTGCTATTTTATATCAATGGTTTCAAGACACGCGTGTAAGTTATAGTACCGTCGAAGCGCGTACGTAAAGGGCAATTTTTTCAAGCGGTTACAAGAGTTTCCCCTTAATCTTTATCACTGCAATTTATTCCCCGGCAATAATGCCTACGCATAAAGTTTAACGTTTCTTGGCTTTATAGAACATTGGTTGGTAGAAGGACTGGCAGTTTTGTTGGTCGAACAATTGGACCTGGATTCCTGTGCTTATTTGGCATCGGAAGAAAACCGCGGCGTGATTAGGTGCGCGAGATCTTTGAATACGCTATGACGAGCTCGCGTGCAGTTTTCTCTGGGCGTAGCAACGGCCGACCGGGAAAAATGTTTGGCTTCGACCGTAAATATTTATTACGCTCGTCGGTACGTGGGTTGTATGGGGTCCTGTTCCGTCGGTGTCGATGTGTTCGCGTTTCATAGTCCATTCCGGTTTCTGCTGTAAAATTTCGCGTCTGTCGTGGTGGGCTCCACGAAGTAGCATACGCTTGTACGTGTGCGCGGTGCGCGCTGGGCGTAACGCGTTTCGTATGAAGCACGTTCTGAAAAGTGTAAGTTAAATAAAGTATAAGGAATTTTACAGTGGAACTGCGCGTTCGTCCATCGACCAGCTGTTTCTTGTTCCACGAGCTTTTTGCGCGGCTAAGAGCTCCGCAAAAATTAATTGCGCGCGGAACGGATTCTCGGAATCCTTCAAATCCTTCGTGCTTTGGCTTTATCGAACGTGATCAAATAATTGAGCATTTGGGTTTTGTTTTATGTCGCCGGAATACTCGTCGGTTCTCGAAGGCGCTAAGTTAAACAACTTTCACAGTTTTCGCGACTGAAGATGCGATCCTTCGAAATCGTATGACGCAGTAAATAATAGATGTATAATGTTTCCGTGACTTTGTAAATGTACCGATGTAGAAATCGGACCGTGTGCTTTAATATAAATGGTGCTCACATAACTGGGTCAAGTCATATTCGCTTTCTGGTTGAAATTAAAACAAAGCAAAGCTCGCATGAAAACGTAACTGGCTCTAGGACGAGCACCTTTTTAGAATGTAATTTTATCTGCGGGCGCCACGCTGCATATACAACAGCGGTACGATTTTTCTTCCGTAAGAATATCTATTTTATTATTTAAATGAATTCTTTTAGCTTTTCCTCGCGGAAATACACTGCTAAGAATATTTATTTGGCAGTGGCCCCAAATGTGCTAACGCTATGCAATGTTTTTAGGAATATCACTCGAAAACAGTCTACACAATAGAATGTTTTTAACGGAATATCGTGACTAACGTTGTTTCAGTGTACAAATAAAACACTAGTAGTTTGTAACACGTTCTCGATAAACTATTTACAAAAAGGGGATGCACGAAGGCTCTATACACTGAAAATTCGATTATGCGATGGAAAAGTTTTTAGTGTTTTCGTGAAGGTTTCAGTTTATAGCATTTTTTAGAAGAAATGCGTCTGCTTTTACATCGTGTAAAACTATCACAAACGAAAATAAATAAATATATGCGAAAGTAGAATCATCAGTTAATTTTTCACAAAATTACAACGGGCTAAGTATCGTAAATTCCTCCGGGATCAGAAACTTTGTGTTCAAACACTTTTTGAATTTTGTTCAGACTGGTAAAAGATTGGGGTCTGGATAGTCGTTAGAAAAATGGTTCGATCGCACGGGTGGTATTACAAGTCGACCACGATGCTGGTAGTACTCGGCAATTGGGCTAGGCATCGATTCCTAATCGGCCGACGGCAGCGTAATCCTAATTTTTCTCATTGCCGGCCGATGCAAGTCGGGACAGCGGGTCGGGCCTCCGGCTTTAATTCGAATTTACGCTCGGATAGAGTCACCTGCGCACTCCCGGACCGAAGAGAAACTTGCGGGAGCCCTCTCTCTCTCTCCCGGACGATTTCGTACAGACTCGCACCAGTTTACATCATAGATGCACGTACGCGTGGTGCAGCTAGGACCCAGGCCACCGAAAAGCCGCGTCTCACCCCCATTTATCTGCGCTGCACGGGGCTCCTGCATAATAAAGGAGGAACAGGAAGGGAGAGAGAACGCTAAGGGAGAACCGCGGGCGATACGGTATGGCCAAGGCATGGCCACGCGATAGTAATGGCCAAGTTACCCCATTGTGCGAAGTTTGGTTGCACCGGGCGACCTGCAGCCGCGACGCGCTGCGTGCAAATGCGGGACCCGCTCGCGATGCGCCGAGCTTTGCAATAGGCGGTCGGAAAAAGTCATTTCGGCTGCATAGCTTATGCACTCGGTGTTCCGGCAAAGTACAGATTTTTATTTACTCGACCATGTATTATTTTCTTCGTGGCTGTTCTGCCGAGCT
The DNA here is from genome assembly GCA_913789895.3 of Seladonia tumulorum. NCBI lineage: Eukaryota > Metazoa > Arthropoda > Insecta > Hymenoptera > Halictidae > Seladonia > Seladonia tumulorum. Next base: position 5,372,900 of record OU565275.1, read on the forward strand.
ACAGCTTTCTGCAATCAATCCCACCAGAGGGGAGTTACGAAAAAATTGATTTCTGCTGTTAACCCCTTGCACTACAATATCGAGTCAGACTCGTGATGGAGATTCTGAACATTAATTTTCTTTAAACCGTAATAAAAATCTACTTTGTTGTAGTTGATATATATCCTTTGGAGACAAGGTAGGCATACAATAAATGTAAACTATCTTTCTTTTTCTATGAAATTCTGCGCGATGAAGAATTTCTAATCATAATCACAAAATAAATAGTAGTGCAAGGGGTTAATAATTTTAATAGGTCGTATCAGTGATATGAAACTCGTCTGATGTTTCTTCTATTTTGTGTTTCAGCAGCACAAAATCTGCAATCTAATAATTTCAGGGCTGATTTTCCTACGGAATTACGAAGAAAACGCTTCAGTCTTCGAACACGTCAGTTTCCTAGTTTTTTTTCGCAGAGACGAGTGCCCGAAAGTGTACCAAATTCCCAGCAACACCCCATAGAAGCCGCCTCAGCGGCAGACAAAGCCAGAAAGCGATGGGATAGGACGGGGCAGAATGAAAAAGGGATTAGAACGGAGGAGGACAGGAGTCGGGGCAGACGCGCGTTGGAGCAAAGAGGAAGACACCGAGGCGAGGGTAAAAGCAGGAGCAGCGCGACCGGAACCGGAAGCTTGTGCAGGCGCCACCGGAAGTGACCTCGTAATTCTCCGTTCCAGCCGCCCCTCCTCACCTAGTGCACCGGTGTGTTCCCTCCACTCCGACCGGTTTTCTCCGTCCACCCCTGTTCGTCCATCCAGCCATCAACCCTGAATTATAGGCCGCCTCTAAACCCTTTTGTCTGCGCTTTTCCTGTCGTGGATTCGAGACCGAAAACCCACCCCCGCCGCTCGTGATTTTCGGTCCGCTTTTGTTTTGCTCGCCCGGCACGCCTGTCTTCCTCCTGCCTCCGTTTTCGTCCCCTCTCTCGCCCCCAACCCCCCCCCCCCGTCGTTTCCTCTACCCCGTCCTCGTTCCCACGAAGAAAGCGTGGCTTTATTGTTACGCAAACGGCGCGCCCGTTCATCCCCTTCGTTTACGGACTTCGCCGGCAGACGATTCAGCGGGGCCCGGGCTTTACATCGCCGTATCCGAAGCGTCGGGGATAAACTGTTGTTCCGCGACGATCATCTCGAACCGCCAGCGAAAAGAGTGTATCACGGTGTATCGGACGTCGAACGCCTGTACCGTTCCTGGAAATCGAAGACTCCGACGCACACGCGCCCGCAACAACTCCGCTTTGATGCGTCCTACGTTTGACGAAAGAGCACCCCCGTCCCCGCGCCATTCACCTCCGCAACCCTCGTTTTTCGAGCTTTCAGCCGAGACCGGTCGTCTGTCTTTTTGCCGAGAGACTTCGCCGGTTTTTCCGCGTTATTCTATCGGCAAGATTCCGTTCGAACGCGAGACTGTTTTCTATACGCAGGCCGAAAGTAATCAGTAGTCTGCGAAGATCGAACGAAAGCAGACCGGCAGACCGATTTCTACGCATCTATCGCGAATTTCGGCTCACCTCTCAAAGCCTTGTCCGTCGCTATTGATGTAAAAAATTGTATAAATACTATAAGAGTTAAAGATCAACCCTTAGCACTCGAACGGCGACTGTAAGGCGCCACTAAAAATTGCTGTATCATTATTCAAAATATATTTGACTTTTTTAATTTAGTAAATTGCTCAACACTTCAGTACTGTACGAGTAAATTGCATAATTTTTCTATGTGTAACCTGAAACAATTTCTATAGAAGGGAAATATTCTAGGTCAGAAGAAATGTTTCGTTTTGGAGTTAAAGCGGCTTCGAGTGCAAAGGGTTAATTCGAGATTGTTTGCAAAGAAATATCCGAAGCAAATCAGTACTAAAATGTTTAGTTCTGGCTTTATAGAATTCTTCTTGCACGATCCAGCAAGAGACCAAAGTCTATCTAGCGAGAAAAGTTTTAATTGTTGCTCGAACGATCGTGTTCGCAGACATCGGAAAGCCCGCGACCGAAACCGGAGTCCAGGTATGTTCGTTGCAGTCGGCGCGTCGGTACAAGAACGAAGAATGGCCGAAAGGTGAGAATAATGAGCCGTCGTGAAAATGTCTCCCGAAAATACCTGAAACGTTCTTTTATTCAAGAATGCGCGAGCCACGTCGGCCCACTTACCGAACCCGAAGAACAATGCGTGCGCGCCGGCCAGACCGATGTATAGGTACTCTCTCAGTTTGTCTCCGAGGACGCTTTACCAAGATAATGTAAAGTGGAGCGTGGCCTTGGTAACGCGTAGATGCTGCTCTAATCGTTACGTAACGACGCCGGAGACAATCGGTAGAATTTACGGACTTGCGAAGATCGAAGGCGCGGAGGAAACTGAAGTCTTCTCTCTTCATTGAGCATGAGGGAACTTAAATATAAAGCCGTCTTCTCTCTTCATTGAGCATGAGGGAACTTAAATATAAAGCCGTTTTACCAATGTACTGCTAAGTGGAGCGTGGCCTTGGTAACGCGAATGTAGACGCTATTCTAATCGTGGGGTTAGACGATCAGATATTGCTCGTGAACCCCAAAATCTGTAATTCTAGATATTCCAAAAAATTAATATATATCCTCTTCGGTAGAAAATTAGAAAAACACGTCGAATTTCTCGAGAGAATCCTACTTGTCCGTATATTGAAAAGTCCAATCTGTTTCTACAAAGAATTTCAAGTAAAAACTTCGACCACTCTCGACCTTAAAAAATTCTTTGCGCAAAGAATTTCAAGTAGAAAATTCAAAAGATTTATTCAACGATTGCTCCCGAACCTAAAAGCTTTCAAGAAAAATTCAACTTGACCATACACTGACGAAATTCACGTACCACTTTCTTCAGAGAATTTCAAGCAGAAAATTCCAAAAATTTATTGGACATTCGACAGCAAACTGCAAAGCCTCTGGAAAAATTCCAGCCCTCCCATACGCCAACAAAATTTACCTACAAGCTGGTTTTCGGAGGAATTTTTAATGCGAGATACCTGAACAGTTCGAAAACTCTACATCGATATATTCTCGAAAAAAAAAAACGAAAGAACTGCCGAAGTGGACAGTATTCGCAACGAATGCCAACCGAGCAGTGTTCACCATTTTTCACACACACACACACACGTACAAGCCGTATTAAATTTCCAGATAAAATCACCGGGATCCTTAACTCCTATCCACGCGGCACAGGTGCCTCAATTTTCCGGGTAAATTATTAATTAGCCGCGAGGTTCGCGCGCGAACGATCTCGCATAGAGCGCGTTCAATCGACTCGAAATCGGGGCCCGAAAAGCTGGGAATTCTGCGAATATGCGGGGATGGCGCCGGTCACCCGCAACCATTCCGCGAATTTCTGCAGTGTGAGGGTGCACGTCACCACGGGACCCGTCCCCAAAACCCATACTTCCTGTCGCCAAAGTCCATAACCTTTTCGCACATTCCATTGCGAACTTACCGAACAATTAATTGAACGAACGCAAATCGATACGTACGCATTCGAATGCATAAAATGGGGAAGGTCGTACCGAAAATAATTTAAGTACGTAGAAAATTGTTGAACAACACTCGAATCCTGCCTTGGACCTTCAGGGGGGTTCTAATTGCATATCTATAATGAGGAACTTTATGCGCATACAGCACGATCAATCTTTATATATTTCATACAGGCCGTTCCATCCGAAGTTTCGCACACACTCTAAAAATGAATTAACAGCCCTTTAATAACTGAGAGATTGAAATTCTTTGCAACCTATCAGCTTTTGTCATTAAAGGCTATTTTAAATTTATTCACGAACAGCTAAAATACATTCTGCTCACCAAATATGGCACGGTAAAGCCACGAATTATAAATAAATATAGCTGAATGTCGCCTCGAATAAGGATTGCACGAAGTTCAATTGCAGTCAATTAGCGCAGGAGCGAAAATTCGTAGCGTTCGCATAGAGAAGTAGAACACGCAGAGGTATAAATCCCGCAGGATGTGGATGAGTTAGGGTGTTAGGGCACGGTGGAAGGTTTGAACGAAGGGTCGTTGGCGGTGTGTCGGTGGCCGTGGAAAGATGCAGAAGCCGGTGGGAAAAGAAACGAGAATTAATTTCCGTTAATTGCTCCGAACTGAAGTTTGCTGAAAGCGTTTTATCGAATTGAAAGCCTTTCAACTTCGCTTTTCCCGGAGCTTACCCGAGATGAAATGCCGGATAGACTGTAGACCGGGGAGGGGGGGGGGGTCTACACGTGCGCAGCCAGATTGTGTCTATGTGCAAGGCTGCGCTTGGGAAACGTAAGAGGGAAAGAGGAGCAACAGCCGGCGCGGAGCAGAGCAGAGCAGAGCAGAGCGGAGCGAAGCCGAGCGGAGCGGAGCAGAGCTGCGCGCCGGAGAGTGAGCTAAACGCCGGCAATTCGGAGCACTCTGTTCCCTGATTGCATTTAATTACACGTGCCCGGCCCTACGGTCCACTGCAATTGCTACATTGTACGCCGGGACAGCTAAGCTTCCTAGAGGCACTTCTCCTCGTCTAACGGTGCTCGCAACCGATAGATAGCTGGACACGATGCCCACCAACACCAACCCCGCCGGCTATAAGTGCGCCGGAACTTCTCTACAGGCCATCTAACATCCCGGAATCCCGCGCCGGAAACGTATCTACCTATTTCGCGGCCTCGCCTACAGTGCATACGCTCTCGATGATCTGCTCGACCCTTGCCACTCGCATTAACCCCTGGCGCAACAAAGTGAAACGATCTTTCACAGAACAACCCCTCGGATATTCAGAGATTTTAATTTGCTTCAGAAATCGGCTCCTTAATTCTCGGCATTTTTGCTCAGCTTTAAAACGGTAAAAACATTCGAAAAATCTCAAGATCTCAATCTATTAAATACAGGGTGTTTGGTAACTGGTGGTACAAGCGAAAAGGGGGTGATTCTACATGAAAGAATAAGTCAAAAATATAGAATAAACATTTTGTCATCCGAAGTTTCGTTATCGAGAAAATCGTGTTTGAAATGCAACGAATACGCATGCTATTCGATAGGAATTGTCTGATGCGTCTGATCATGACCAACCAAATCTACTTCCTGCATATACAAACCTGACAGATCTTCAAAGTCGATTTCCTCGAAAACAAAGCCTCAAACAAAAAATGTTTATTCTATATTTTCGACGTATTCTTTCATGTAGAATCACCCCCTTTTCGCTTGTACCACCAGTTACCAAACACCCTGTATATTAACAAAGAAATTAAAAGTCTATTTCACCCCAATACAAATAGAAAGTTTTTATTTTGCATGAAGATCCGCAGTCTAATGATAACTTTGCCGCGCACACTAAACGCACACGTCGAAACATCATTGACCAATTGATTGTAATTAGACCGGGGATTTCGTGCATTTATAATGGGCAATATAAATTCTGGAAAGAGGTCAAAGAAATTTGGAAGTATTTGGAGCACGGATTTAAATATTCGAAGTAGCTCGTCAAGTGCTCCACGCCGAAGCTCCTATTCCCATCGAATTTCCGCCGTGATATTGAAATAATTAACGGGGGTAGTGTAACAAGTTTCGTAAGAAGCTTACGCGGCGCTGTAAATAACTACAATTTCAGTTAAATTACCATGGGCCCCGATAATGCGAATGCACTCGAGGATCGAATAGGTTAACGAGACCAAGTATTCCGAGGTAAGTATTTCGCCGGCGGCTTAATTAGAATGCTATGGAACATGTTCCCGACCCGGTATTGCCATTCGCTCGGAATCCTCGAAAAGTTTGCATCCGCTATATTCCCGTGGAAGTTTCGCGGGGGCATTCATCGGCGATTTTCCATCTTCCGCCGTTTATCGATCGAATTTCCCTTTTTCATTGCCACGATGGCGGAGGCACCCGGCTGAGCACCGCATAGTACTCAGGAAACCAACTTTCTCGTGGCTGGAAGTCAATTTTTTACGCGATTCAAACAAACTTCAAACCCAAAATTCGTTTTTCCATAATTCAGCAACCGAATATCATTCTCCGAAGATAAAATCCGTTGGATCGTGACCTGGTCCGATGCATTCAGGATTTCGTACGTTCGTCACAAAAATGAAACAGTAAAAACATCGGAAGCATTAAAAAAAGAAAGAAAATAAATTTCCATTTCACTCGAGTTTGTTGCTATTCAGGCAGAAAATTTTTATTTTGCGTAAACAGTCACCGTGTAGTTGTGTATTACTAATAATGGAAGAATTTGATTTCATGCAAATCATAGAAACACTGAAACATTTTTCTGGTGCTATCAAGTCGAGACTCCTTTGGAAGAATATTTGAAATCCTAGGACCGTGGTCAAGTGAAAAAAAAAGAGATCGTTCCGCTGTTAGCATCGCATGAACCGCGCTCACGAAGGGTTTCGAATTTCTCTGGTCTCTTTTTGAACATCCCTGGCTAGATACACAGACGCAAGATTGATTTCATCGCGAGCACACACTGTGGAGCTTGATCCAGTTGAACACTCGGCGAGGGAAGCAGGAAGATGGGTGGTTATGCGCCTGCGGATAAGGATTCCACGGTGTAGAACATTCTGTAAACGAGTCCGGTGCATTTACATTGACGGTGCCATTACTCGTTTATCTATCGACCCATGGAGTATCCCATGGGAAAGCTTGCCGGCCGGTAGTCCCGTTCTAGATTGTTACAACCGCGGCGAACCTATCGATTCGAATAATTGAGCAAGATCAACGGACCCCGGACATCATATCCGCGCTTTTTGCCCCGCCTCGTTATCCGACTATCCGAATGTGTTCGGTTAGGGCTGATCGACAGGAAGAGCGTTCCGCTCGGAAATTGCCTGGAAAAATTATTTCCCTCGAAACCGAGTTTTCAGGTTCGCTCGGCTACGTTATTTCGTTTGAATTCGACGACGGAGAAAGATCAAGTGCTTTCGGGAACGCAACGGAGAGCGCACCGCGATAATTATGTCACACAGTGTCCGGTATTAATCGCATTTCCGATTCGAAGTCACATTTCAACGGATTTAACTCGAGCATTTTCTCAACTATAGAAAAGTGCCATAGCTTCTCGTTATACCATACTTCTTACCCATCTCTGTAAATTCTTTTCATTGCAGATGGGTCAGAAAATGTTTCGTTTAGCTGACTTAAGAATAAAAGTATCGCTATTGCTATCGTTAACATTTTATGTAGCGGTAGAAAGCGTTAGAAAAATGTTTTACTTGGCTAATCAAACAATAAAGGTCGTCCAATGACAACGAATTCTAAAATAAAATCAAAATTCGAGAAACATTCTATCAGACAAAAACGATCCTGTACTAGCATGTACTATAATCAAGTACATCCTAAACCAATAAAATATACAACACAATCAAATTCCATGCACAAATAGGGAACACTGCCTTCGCAGTTTATCGCGGCAGCCGATATAAAACCGAAACGAAAAAAAAAAACAATAAAAAATTAACAACTTTCCGAGGGAACTTTACACGAAGTAAATTGCCTCGGCAATGTCTACGGTTCCTTTTCCGGTGTCCGATTCAATTGTACGGCGAAGGTTTCGCGATAATTGCGCGCTCCAGAGTTAACATGGCTTCTGCTAAACTCTGATATACGACCGTTGCGGCGTTTCTAGCCATTTATAGCACACATAACCGGAAGTTGATTCCAAGACCGCCACTTTATGCTCTCATTTATGCTCGCAAATGGACATCCCACAATCTGAAAGCCTAATCCATATATACCATGCATTCACTTAGCGCGCTGGAAACGGCCCGCCATTTTGCGCGTCATGGTCCAACGGCGGTGCACTATGATCTGGAACTATCACGGCAAAAATGAAAAATACTGCTGAATGAACATGTTTGAGAAAATGTTAATGTAATTATCGTTGTTCTCTGGTCTATTTTCATCGAGAGCTTAAAAATCGAAAATTTCTGACGAGTAAATTAAACGAATAACAGCAAAACTAGTAATACCTCATGAACCGAAAATGAAAGTTTGGGAAGTATTTCAACATTGCTTAAATAAAAAAAAAAAAATTGTTTGTTGGAATTGCTTGTAAGAATAATGTATCAGTTTCAGCTTGTAATCGATGCAAACAATCTTTGCTTCGCACAATGACTCGCAGCCTAGTAATCACGAATTGATTTGATGCAATGAAAATTGTTTTTAAATATTGGAGCATGCAATAAGACTTTTTCTGGTCGGCGTGGTACTAAAACACATAACGAGCGAACGCGAAGTATTGAAGTAGAGTTGTGTTTCTAATTCAACTTCAAACTTCGACGAGAATTTTCGGCAAACGTGGAAGCAAAAAATAGTTTAACGAGCATGACGTACGTTGGTAATACTCAAAGAAAGTGGAGCGCGGAATGTTGTTTTCGCTCCAACTTATTCATTTAATTATTCCCATTGTTCCAGCACAATTACGGTTCGACTTCCTTCACAAATTTTTCCGCGGAAAGCAATAACTCTGTTTTCGCAGTATAGTTACGCGAATTTTTATAGCGGACGTGGAGGAGAGAGAGAGAGAGAGAGAAAAAGAAACAGAGAGAGAGAGAGAGGCAGCAGTGGACCCGAGGGAGTAATGAAAATACGGGAAATTATAACTTAAATAGAACTGGGTCGTGTAGAATGCGAGTGTGCATGCTTTTGCCGTTTATATTCGCTCGTGTGAGACACGGGCATGAAATTAAAGGGATTAAAATATGTAATTCGGAAAACTCCTTTTGAATATTCTGCTCGTGTGGGTCTCATTCAATATATCAACGTGCCCAACGGTGAAAACGTGCGTCATTGGATTTCGCCGAAGTAATTTCGATATTATCGTCGAAACGGCCACGCTGCCACCGAAAATCATTTAAAACCCTTAATTCGTTAAACCTTACAAATGGCTCCTTTATGGAAAAATGGAAATACACTTCCATATTCGATCCCGGGTGCGTGCACGCTTTTTAATCATTCTTTTCTTGAATATGAAGCTTATTCGCGAGAGTACCAGTGATATTGTTTTCCTCATTAAAACGCGAAAAGGATCCGAGTCGCAAATATGTTTCCGCAACGTGCTGATTAAAATAATATAGAACATCTCGAACAAATATACCGTGATAAAAATATTTCATTCGTTGCTGCACCGCATCTAGAAGCTCGTAAAATACAAGCGAATATTTTCGTTAACGTTAATAACGTGTCTATTTTTTACCGAATCTTTTGGCCCGTGAAATAACATTTCCCCCAGCTTTTGCGGGATAATTTATGGAAATGGGAATTTGCATAAAAACCCACGGTCGCATCATAAGCATTCTATTCGATGACGTTGCGTCCTTCTTTCACTGTGAGTCGCGCAATAAACATATTTTGCCGAAAATATTTCTACCACCGTGCGTGATGTTCGATGTTGCACATTTTTGTTATACCGTACCTACACCGTCGTGAAATGATCATCGTTCGTTATTACCGATCCAAAGGCATTATTAAGTCGGTGGAAAATTAATTCGAAAATCGGTCGCCCCGTCGAATCGCCAATTCCGAAAAAGGGAGGGCGGCCGCCTCGCCGGTCCGGTGCTCGAACGGTTCCTAATTAATTCCCCAGGCTAATTGGAGGGAAATGAAGATTAAAAAGTTCGCAGGTCCGCTAACAAGAGACAAAGCGGAAAAGAAATAAGCGGGGACAGAGGATCGCGGAGGTCGGAGGCACAGTCAAGGAAAGAACACCGGAATGGAGGCGACGACGTTGAAGGGAGGCCGCTAGTTTCGAAGGTAAATTGGCAATTTAACAAATTTGCAAAGTTCCCCGGGGGAACTTCGGGGTCCCTCGAAGAGTGCAGAAGCGTTTCGCGAGCATAAATACATACAGACGTATTTATATACGCGTGCGGGAAGTCGCTCAAACGAAGTCTCCGGAATTCCTTTCCAGTCGGCCATTATACTGCAAGACGAAATTATAATTATGTATTTTGCTGAACGTACTACATAAGGAATTCTTTCCTTTAAAAAACACCTCTTTGAAAAACGAATCGGTACGAAAATTCACGTTATTACACATTGTAGCATACTTAAGAAAGAACGCAATCGAACAGGTTATGTTCAAAATCAAGATGGATGCCATTCTCATGACAAGTTCTGTTAAAATTCAGCATCCATGTATGTTTACTATGTAAACGAAGTGTCTTCTAAAACGAATTCTTAACTATAAAAAAAAAAAATAGTATATTTAATCATTCTGTCGATCTAAATGAATTTTTGTGAAATTCAAAATGGTCCCGCACTTTTGAAACAGCATGTACGTTCGCCAAGCTTATTGTTTGAAGTTTCCGATGGAAATGCTTTTCGGTTAGTATAGAAAATCAGGACGTTTCAGCCGGGTCCACGCCAGTTTTGGAGGAGCCTGTAGGGCGGGCTAGCATGAATAAGTAAAACCGGAGCGTGGCTCCAACAAGTGAACTTTTCTCGCAAGCGTTCGGAAAATATTCCGGCCAAGGATGGAACACGATTCGCCGCGGAATTATGCAAACCCCCGAAACACGCCGCGGTTGGATTCTCCTAAGACGTGTACGCTCGCCGTGGAAGCGCAAGATTAACGCGAGCCTGGATATCCGGTTGCACAAAGAGAATGCGACCGTCCGTCGAAATTCGCCGCAGCTCCGTCGTGTTTGCGAGTAATCGCGTTGACGTTTAATTTGCTGCCATCGGGTTAATTCGTCGTCTTGCTTTGCGCCGTTGTCACCCGACTGCGCGTTGCCGACCTCTGCCCTTCGATCAAGGGATTTAAAGTATACTGCAAGCAGGATAATTCCCTGTTGCGCGAAAGAATAGAGCGCGAGCCTAATCCTTTCCCTACTTTTCTCGTTACTTTCTTAACTTAACTGTCGCGTTCCTCTTTATTTTACTGCTGCCGTAGCATACAGATTCTTCTTGGCGTTGTAGCAGTTGCAAAACTGGTAGAGGAAGCTTAGGGTTGCGAGCTTCCTGCGATCGATTTAATATTTGCATTCGTTTCCTTCAACCTTCCTATTGCGTGAAAATACATAAAATTAGCAGTCTCCAGAAAATATTTGAGAAAAATGATTGCTAGTCTAAAATTTTGTTGAGATGTGGAGGAAATTATTACATAAAATACAAACCTCCTTGTGTCTACTATTTTTATCCAGATTTCGAAAAATTCCAGTAGAAATAAATTCAACAATGACAGGCTTTCCGTCGTAATGTACGCAACATATGTTAATCATCAATAAATTTCAAACAACAATACATTACAACAGAATGCCGTCTGACAATGCGTACATCAAATTTTCAATATCAATCACAAATGGGAAAAAACGAATGAATGATTATTCGGCGTTTGTAGTCGTCGAAAAATCTGCTGGTGTTTTTCCGGAACGAAGTTCGAATGAATATTATCTAGAAAATGGTTGATGGACTTTTAAAAATGTTGGGAACGATGTAGGGCTGCTTGTCAGTTTTAACGGGACACGATAAACAGGAGTTCGATTCGCGAGCATGATTTATCCGACGCGTCATTATACCGTCGCTATAAAGCACGCTAACGATCGAATAATTGTTATATATAGTTAGAGAAGAACGACGCGCTGTTTCATCGGCAATGAACCGATGCTGCGTCGAGATTGCTCCGACGTAATTGTAGTTTCGACCGAGGGAAACCGCGGTGCTGGCGCAGCTGCTTCGCATAAGTCTTTCGGGAAGAATAATATCTTGGCTGGTGCAAGCGTTCGGTCGCTGCCTCCACCGGGGAAGAAGATGCGTGGCCTGGGCCGCCTTAACGGCGCGCAATGTGCACACAGAATTCCCTTTTAACGAGTGCATTGTTTAGAGCGTCGTTTTCCGTGGCGACGATTGTCAGCCGCGTTGAAAGCCGTTCAATTACTATTCTAAAACCGTTCTTCCTCCGTTCTTAAAATCGCTATCATTCTAATTCAGAAGGCGAGGCATTCGATCGTCTCGTGCGACAACTTTGTCGATGTTACATAGCTGCTATAATTGCTTCTACTTTGGATTCGGAAAATATTTTCACTTTAAAAATATACCACGTATTCCTCAGATATGTATTTTAAAATTCGCAAAGTTTGAAATTTTTAGGTGGATCGGTTCTCTTTAAAACAAAATTCAGAAAGTCGCCCGAATTCTAACAACTTTGGCGACCCGTGCCTCGGTTGCTACAATTACCATAGCTTTGGATTCGATCAACATTTTCACTTAAAAAAAATACCACGTATTCCTCAGATATGTATTTTAAAATTCACAAAGTTTGAAATTTTTAGGTGGATCGGTTCTCTTTAAAACAAAATTCAGAAAGTCGCCCGAATTCTAACAACTTTGGCGACCCGTGCCTCGGTTGCTATAATTACCATAGCTTTGGATTCGGTCAATAGTTTTACTTAAAAAAAAATACCACGTATTCTTCAGATATGTATTTTAAAATTCACAAAGTTTGAAATTTTTAGGTGGATCGGTTCTCTTTAAAAAAAAAATTCAGAAAGTCGCCCGAATTCTAACAACTTTGGCGACCCGTGCCTCGGTTGCTACAATTACCATAGCTTTGGATTCGATCAACATTTTTACTTAAAAAAAATATCACGTATTCCTCAGAAATGTACCCTAAAGTTCACAAGGTTTGAAATTTTTAGGCGATCCTGCTTCGCTAACAACTGAGTAGATACCGAGTTATTGCAATAAATAAACACGATGCTGAAAGTGAAACTATGTATTTTTCTATATTTTTGTTCTCTCGTTGAACTACGATTTTCTTCTCGTTTCGTTATATTTGTTTCCAACGCGACGATTCCCTGCCGCTGACATGGCCGGACTTATAATTTTAATCATCGGCCGGGGAATCATAAAAGTTGCTCCCGCTCGAGGACGCTTTCAATTAAAGATTTCCGTTCCTCTGGGGACGATCGGTCTCGTTTGAGGGAAAACCGGGGACAAGAGGGGAAAAGGGGTAAACGGAATCGAGATACGGTGGCCGAGACGGTGACTCTTTTTCCCCCTGTTCTTTTTCACACCCTGCTATCCCCTTCTTTCTCCCAACGGGATGCTGAACAACGTTCGAACGACATGCGCCGATTTTTCGAATTAATCTCGCGATACCGATAGAAATATTCTGCGATGCTTCCCTCTAAAAAGCCTCTTTAATTTCTCGTATAAAAACATCAGATTTTATAGTGCTCGACAGCTATTAATAACCATTCGAAACTCGTCTAAGTAGATCCTATAATTAAAAATGGTACTCCGTGTTTCAGTTAAGCACATGATAGTGTAAACTTGTAAAAATTACTTAGCTACATCAATTCACAGTGTTCAATTTAATGTATACAGGTTAAATAAAGTCGTTAACTTACTTGAAATGCAACATCCTGGCACGAAACGTTTAATAGTTCTCCTGACGAAAATTCCGAAAAATGGCCTCGAAAATGGGAACACTCTCAAAATGGCATTTCGCGAATTGAAAGATCGTAATCGGTATGTGTCGCCGACAATAGGCGAGCATAATAAATCGAACGGGTGGACGATCGTATTCTCCACGTGGTAACGTTCGCGGATTTATCTCTGCGAACGGTATTCGGAATAAATTATGATAGAGAGACCGGGACCGTTTTGATAGGAAGGGCAGGGAGGTAAAGCGCAGCCTGTGCACCTGCATTTCACGTTAATCTCACCATATTTCTTGGGAAATCAAGCCCTACCGGTAGGGGGGAGGGGCATTAGCAGGAAGAGATAAGCTTGCCTGGGTATCTAAGCAGCCGCATCGTCGAAAGTAAAACGCGTATTAAATAGAAAGAGAGACGACGCGTATCCGTTCGGCTGAAATGCGGGAAAACGTCGGCGGAAACTGCTCGACGGCTCTGATTTTGTCGAACGCAAGACCTGCCGATGAAGTCCAAAGGCGGTGCTTGAAAATCGACTCGAGCCGAAGGGAACGACGTTGAATAAACGGGAGAACTTGAAGCCCGCGGAGGGCTCCAATTACTGCGAACGTCGGAAAAAGGTAATTTTTAATATCCCGCGATCAAAATCGCGCTGGCTACCGGAAAGCCTGTACCGCTTGAAACCGACGAGAAAGTATCAATTATATGTTTAACGCTCGTATTACAAAACTGCTTGCGCCGGAAACCCTTCCAGACACAGTTGATTGTTCTATCAACAATTAAACGTGATACCCATTGTAGGAAGCTGTTGCTGCTGCATTCTTCGAATTAATTGTTTCCGACCGAAATGGTAACGTTCATTTAATTCTGGGCTTTAACAAGCGGTTAACACCGAGTGACGTTTTAATTCCGAACATTTTCGAAAACGTAACACGAGACAAATAAAATCGACGGAGACAAATAAAGACAAATGAAATTGGGGTGGATAGCCTGACACGATAAAAGAGAAAATTCTTGTCGAACCGACGCAACAGTGAAAAATCAACGTGATAGAAACATCTCACAACTTTGCAAATTCTTTCTCTAAGAATGAAAATATAACTATGCATTTACGACAAAATTGAGTATATTAAATGGTAGAAAGAAATATTTAAAGACACTATTGTGTTGTTTCTAGTGATTGGAGAGATAAATAAATGTTCATGTAACTCCTGCGCCTTGCAATTACTTCACGAAAATTATGTCAAATTGATATACTGGACGAGCGAGGGTTCACAACGTATCAGAAAACACCAGAACTTTACGGTAATATTGGGAAGTTCACTTTCTATGAATTTCGCGTCCACAACAATCGACAAATGTGTCCAGTTGTTGGTAACAGTCTGAAAACAATTAACACCGGTTCAACAGTCTTGATAGACGCCGATAGCGGTCCGCAATTATAACGTCGTTCGAGATAAAGCATTTCGGTAACGCTTCTAACAATAGGCTCGAGCACGCGATAACTCAAATAGAGTAAGTTAACGGTTCACCGTGCAGTGCTTCTGAAACTACTTGCCATCGACACGATATTGTCAAAGCCACATGCTGCCCCTGCCTATAGACAGAGACGCTGACATTAATGAGCCCGCGGCCTGCCACATTCGTCACGTACTGACACCGCAAATGCATGCTGCCGTTTTACGAAATATCGGCAGCCATTCCCGCGACCTCCTCTTCCTGCCATTAGAGTCGTTCAAGTATTAAGTACCCCAAAAGGTTCGCGCGGTTTCGCTAACGCGGGAACGGTTGTAACTACGCGTTGCTGTGCGAATTTCCCGGTTGCAGATTGTGAATATTCGCACACCGACACGTTCCCGCAAATCTGCTTTTCTGCTTCGACATAAAACCTTGTATTGCGAATGGACTTTCATTATTTTTTTTTTTTTTGCAGTTTTATATTCTTCTTTGGAGGATAGTTTTAGCACCGTATTACACGCAAACAAATTTTCAAAGACCAACCGTTTCGTATTAACATTTTTTAAAATTATTCGATTCGTTGAAATTACTAATTTATATTTATTGGCAGATCAAGGCTACGATTTTATCTCTTTTAGAAGAATTGACAGCGATGCTCGGAGCACAAAACTAAATTGATAAAGGCATACGGTTGTAATAATTGTTATTAATCAGAAATTACTTAAATTTTCGAAAGAATGAATTTCAAAGAATTTATAGAAAATAAAAGTAATTAGACGAAATGAAGATATTAAAAATTAAATCAGATCTATAGACGGCCCGTGGAAGATTAAATATCAAAATATAAAAAGTTTAGAGATCGTTTTGTGGCAAGGGGTAGAGAGGGTGCAGCGAAATATCCGAAGAATAGCTGCCGAACTTTTCGGTTCGGCTCTTTCGGCCGAGCGAAGACAGAGAGCGGGAAACCTTGGCGTGAATTAATCGACCGATGATAAATTACGAAACTAGACCGTATTGATGGGGGAGGAAGAGGACTGGATAGAAGGGAATGCAGCTCGAGATGCAAAAAGCGATTGTCAAGGGAGATGAATGTCTCGGAGCTCTTCGGGCACTCGTCGCTCTGCATCGGAGACCTTTGACCATCATGAAAGTTTCGTTCCCCTCGCCGGTATTCGAGTGCCAATCTGCTAACAACAAGGTGACTCGGCTTGGTAGACCACCCTATTCAAGATTTTGAAAGTCAGACGACGGTAGAATGTCTGGGAGAGGTGGCTGATGGGACTTTTGTCGAGAAAAAAGTTGTTGCTGACGTTCTTTTGTCGTCGACAGGCATGCTGGTTCGAAAATGTATTGTCGCGTGTTCATCGCTTCTTCGGTGGCCTAACTGTCACTGGTAGACAATAATTGGCCGCCACTAAGACTGCTAATCGGTATACAAAATTTTCTACTTCATTTATAACAGATAGCAGTTAAAGATTTCTTTCTTTCTTCAATAATTTCATTAAATCAGAAATAATCTCGATAACTCTTCGTATCATACGTATATCTGATAACTGTACAGACATCTGTAGAACGTTGTAAATCAAGGAATAATAAGGTATCGAGAAAATTCAATTTTTCGAGATAATTATCATTTTAATAGCAGTGGACAGTTTCCCGCTAGTCGGAAGAAGATATAGCACCCATTGGCAGGTCGAACCCGAAACTTTTTTGATCACGGCAACCATTTGCACTCGCTTCTAATTCATCCCGTCAAACTTCTTTAATAAGTTGAACAAACCTAAGTCCAGCGGGAAGAGACAAAGTTTCCAGTGAACCAGAAGTATTTCAACGGGAATTTAAAGTAGGTCTACATACATCATATTCTTCGCTTTTCATTAGCAAGCATCTGGGCTGTAGTCTGGACCAGTTCTACATCAATACCTCAAAATTCCTAATCTGAATACATCATTGGGAAAAAAACAACGAAACTATTCCTCCATCTAATAATTTATTCCCACTTTCATATCATCGTATGTGACTACTAAAATCGAATGCTATTAACATCACACTGAAACCATAAAACACAAAAGAAGTACATGTTAATAATTTTAATATGAATTCATGGTACACGTAGTAGACATATATCTTGAATTTTATGTATTCTTAATCTTGTATAACCGTATTAAAGTTGAATCAAATCTTCGATCATTTTTTGTGACCTTATATTCGTCGCATTTATTAGAAACTTTTCTATAGGACAGTTGTAGTACTGAGTTACGTGTAAAAAAATTTTTAGTAACATCTTTCCAGCATTAATGCTATTAAAAATTGTCTAATTTGTAAATTCATAGATCTGTTGTCTTTTACTTACGTTAACGGTGATAATTGTCTAATTTGTAAATTCATAGATCTGTTGTCTTTTACTTATGTTAACGGCGATTTTTGTTACTTTCATGAATACATTGAAGTCTAGATGCTTTTGCTTCCATAAACAGTGATAGCTAAGGATGAAGAATGCATATTTATTTACAAAGTACAGACCACTATCTCCAAATGGGAGTAATTAAGGTCCAGGTAACATGCCGCGCTTTGACAAGTGTAATTCATGAAATCTCCGAATAACAAAGGCAGTATAAAGAGATGGGAATCTCGATTGGACCGTTATCCAGGGAATAAAGGGTCCGAATTGTCGAGTGACTACAAATTCGGTACGGGCATCCTAACCGAGGTGCGCGCGCTATTGCCTGGCAAGGGCCAGTTAAAATCGAAGCGGACGATCGCGGCGCTCGCCTTGCAAGAGAGCGGTTCGTAAATCTGCGCCCAGTGTCGGGTGATTTCGGCAAATTTAAGGGGGTTGTTACAGTGGGGGTGCAATTCGAAGAGTAATCGGCTGAACGCCGCACTTAGATCGCGCTCGGCCCGGTGTTTGTCGATCCGACCGGTGCGAAACAGTATCTCTGGCTATTGGTCTGTTTGCCAACGTAATAGCTCCGCAAGGTAAAGGAGGCCGCTGTAATACAGAAAGAGAGACAGACGAACACGGTGTAGCAGTGGCAGAATCAGCTGAAAATATTGCTGGTACACGTAACATATCTAATAAATAATTAAGGGGCACTATTGGCAGTTGCTTCGTCGCTCCCTGAAAAGTGCAAGGGGCTCGAGAAAAAGGGAAACGGCGGTAAGCCGGAAAAGCAGCAACTGTTCGTCAAAACCGTATGTTTTCGAGAACGCATCTTGTTCCCGATCTAAACACCGAGGCGGATCTACCGAAACAAGTGTTTATCGCGATGATTCTCGATGCGATCTGCGCGGCTGGATTGTCGTTTAGCGTGGAAAACGTCGAGCACAGGCATATCGCGTTACCACATCAGCTCGCAGCTTGTTTTCTGGATTCTTTGTCGAACGAGATGGAACTGGAACGATGGAAGGGAGCAAAGTGGTACGTTCGTGCACAGAGGGAGAGTGATGGTTTCCGCGATTCTTCCTCTAGAGCAATTCCAGCTTCCCGCGAAATGCGCGTGTTCGTGTTCCGCTGTTCCCAGGATTATGCTGGGTCCGCTCTGATAAATCTCCGCGCGCCATTATTCTTATTACGTGCGACGCGATGCGTATTCTTCGGCTCTAAGTGAAATATTAAACGGCGCTGGATCGTTCTACAATCATAAAATTGCAAACGCGTAACATAGAATTCCAACTACTTGGAAAAATACTTAATTAATCGATACAGTTTAAATGGTAACCAAACGGTGGTGAAAAAAAAAAAACAAACAGGAGCGGCGAGAAAAGCACGGTAACGATATGCTATCGGTTCGCGAAAAATTCCGTGCACAAAGTGAATTTGTACAAAGTGTCGGGGGGAGAGGGGTGGAGGGTGCTGGTGCGCGCGTGGCCGGGTTCTTTGAAATTTATTCGGAAAATTAATACGTCGCCGCGCATCAAATTGATACATTGTAATTTCGCGCCTTTTCAAGCAACAAGTCGCGGAGCGGTGATTGGCAAAAGCTTTGCGTGGACGCGGGGGAACCCGCTACAATTGCTTTTGAAGTATAATCAAAGCTCCGAAATTGCGCTGCACCGATAAAATTCGCATGACGAGGCACAAACGGGCGACCGGCACGAATTTTCGGGCCACTTCAATCCCGTTAGGCTGCAAACACACTGTAAAAGGATAATGGCGGGCGTAGCGACGCGTGCGACCAAATAAATGCCTGGCGTCGCTGCACTGTTGTTCGTAATACGTGTGATTAGCGGCGCGAATGGTTAAATTATGCTCGGCAAAGACATCTGCTATAACGTGCACATTTTGTGGACCTTTCGCCTTGCTTCGACGAATTTATCAAAAGGTTCTCGATCGACGTGCAAGGTTTGTCAAACGACGTTCAAACTCATCCCGCAAGCTCGCATTTATTTTCAACGTGCTGCATAAATTTAAACAAATGAGCAGAACCTTGCAGGCTCGGCTAAAAATTTGATTAATTTTAGAAAGAAATGTAAAGAACTTCGTTGAGCGAAGTTTAAGTTTCATTAATTCTGCGAGAATAATGACACACTTAAAATTTTGATTGCTCGTCCGTGAACATTCATTTATATGCATGGATCAAAGCAACAGCCACTGCAAGTCAATTTAATTCTAGGTGGAATTTATGCATTTGTAGTGGGCACGAACAATCGCGACAATCGAAGATTTTAATGACGAGTTTTCGTTTTATTTTTAATTGAATGAATCCGTTAATAGATCGAGTAATTATTACCGTCATTCTCAGTTTTATGAAACGGTACAACAGACGAATATTTTATTAAAAGTACACATATAGCACATTCATTAAAATATACGACACAGTGAATATTTAAATGTATTAACAATATATTTATTATTAATTAGATTAGCGAGAATTATTTCTGTTATACAACTTCATGACGTGACCATTCTTTTCTTTTTTAAGGGTACAACGGTCGCGTTTCGCTTAATCGACGGACAGATTATCGGAAGCTAATTATGAAGAAGTAAATTTTGAAATTTCGTGAATCGTGGTAAGTACTTGTAGTTAACAGGATAACAAATAACCGATTTATGAAGACACGTGTCCCCCCGAGTTTATAATCGAGACAATCGTGCAAAGCGTATAAATAGTAAGCTAATTCAATTTCGTTATTAGCCCCACGACTTGGCATAGAAAACAATAGCTGTAATTTAATGTCTTGATGGCTTGCTCCTCTTTCAACCTTCAGACATCGCATCTACGTTAGGCGTGTACTCCGGTGGAATACCATCGAGGTGAATCAAGCTTCTGGCACAGGTTTCAAAACAGTTACTCGAAATACATCGGCTCCTCCTGATTTATGACGAAACTAGTCGGGTTACTTAAAATTACACCGGAGAGACTTAGGACTCACGGGAACCTGATACATGATACAAAAGCGAACCGAGGAACTGGTGAAACATTTTTAATTAACTCCGACCATGTTCTGTATCTTTGCCGACTAACGATTCGAATCGGTAATGTTATAATTATCAAGAATTACCCAACATTTTTCTTCCAACTCAACTCTCCTACTTTAAGGATAAGAATTTAAGTAATAATAATTGGGCACTGTGAAATTTTTCACAATTTTTTCAATAATAAATAATATTAAGCCACGGTAATTTGCTTTCCAGAATGATTTAATACTTTCATTTACAATTAAATCACAGTTTACACGTTTAACTGTTCACCGTGAAAGTGATCGCTTCAAAATAATTTTTTAACAGACCGTATTTCTCTTTTGGAAGCTGCGACCTGCGGTTGATGCAAACCATGGAGCATGTATTCACGCACATACACACGGTCGGCCTACGCGCATGCGTTTTCTCGTTGAAAGTTTAAAAAACGAATCGATATATGAGTACTCTGCCTCTTGATACGATCACTTTCCCAAAAATACTCGGATATTTTTCAAATTTACACGTTTCCTTGTCGGGCAATTTGAACTCGATATTTCCCAGCAATTTTCACAGAAAAACATTATTGAACCACAATTTTTCGTATTTTGTGAAACAGTATCATAAACAGTGACACGTTCGTCTCAATTTAAAAAATATAAACGAGCCGAAGGAAATTTCTCTACCATCAAAATAAAATTTCCCCTTATCCTAGCTTCCATATCGCGACGTATGAAAATCGAAATTTTTATAAAAATCCTTGCCGTGCCGATAATACTTCTACCGTCAGAAAACCGGGCAGACCGAGCGACACAAAACACTCTTCGAGCATTCCGTCTGCAACCCCGAAATTGCATCCTTAGATCCGATCAGCTCCGCCATGTTGGCAATCAAACAAGCTCCGGCGAGGCGCTTATGTCGTTGTACACAGCGAGTCCAAGGTTAACAGAATTCCGTTCGATCGGGGTGTACGGTAAGACTACATAATCCCGATAAACGACTCAATTTCGTTCTCGCAGATCTACGATCTGTCCTGGGACACGATGCCATTAGCATCGGCAGGAACGGTGGACAAAATGGTGGGCGAGCGGCGCGCAATTACTCCGCGGACATAATTCAAATCGGGTAGCTGCCTGCGATAAAACGGACGCGCGTACGGATTTTCGAATCGCTTGAAATCCCGTTACTCGTTCCTATGGTGCCCGCGCATTAATGCGCGTCCATGTGTGTGCATACGCTCGTGTGCACGCACGGACGCGCGCACAGGTGCACGCACAGGTACCACATGCACAGACGCAGACATGGATAGACCGATGGGTGCAGGGTGAGTACGCGCGCGCCCTGAAATTCGAAGTTCGAAAGACGAATCGATACATGGAGAGGCTGCGTTACCGTAGCGAAGGGCACCACTTTGCTACGACCCAATGGGACCGCGCACGTTTTCCCTTTCCCTTCCTCCTCCTATCCTTCCAACCCTTCCACCGTTTCCCTCTTCTTTCTCCGTCGTTCGTCCATCTATCCCTTTGCCCTCCTCCTCCCTCGTATTTTCATTTATTCTCCTCGTCTCTCGCGCCCTGCTTCCGCAGTTTCCCAACGTTCCGCACCTTTTCCTCCCTATCGCTGCCAGACACCCTCTGCCACCCCCTCTATCTCCCACCCCCCGCTCTATCTCCTCTGTTCCTCTTTCCTCTTTCTCTCCTCTTCTTTCTGCTCTTCCTACGCTTCCTCTCATCTCTACCCCCCTCCCCGTTCTTCTTTCTCTTCACGCAACTTGACAAACCCGCACGCTCGACGTAGCATAGAAAACTGTCTCGCTGCTCTCGACAACGTCCAATTAACGTAATTTCGAACGATAGGCGCATCGATCAGCCCCAAACGAGTTTCCACCCTGCCGCCCCGTCGAGCTTCGCTACGGCGCACCGTGGCTCCACGCGGAAAAAAAGTCATATTTTCGAATATTCTGGATACGTTGTGCTTTATCGCAGTCTCGTCAGACTAGGTGAACTGTTGCAGCCAATTAAAGTTTCATTTTTCTTTTTGTTAATCATCGTTGACCTTTGTCCATCGCGTCAATTTGATTCTCAGCATTTTGTACTGGTTCCGAGTGGATAGAACCATTGTGCTTGTTGCAATGAGTGGAACAAATTGTGAACGACATTAGCAATCCTATTTCAACGCTTCGACTTCTCCATGGCGGTCGTATATAGGCGACACTA
The DNA here is from genome assembly GCA_913789895.3 of Seladonia tumulorum. Taxonomy (NCBI): domain Eukaryota; kingdom Metazoa; phylum Arthropoda; class Insecta; order Hymenoptera; family Halictidae; genus Seladonia; species Seladonia tumulorum. The sequence continues at coordinate 5,395,374 of OU565275.1, forward strand.
CTTGTTTACCATGTTTTACAAGGTCACAGATTTCTTCATTCTCCAATCAGAACTATCAACCCCAACTCCACCTTCTCGCTTCTTCTATCGTATCAAGAACGATTGTATCCTTTCCTTCGTCAGGCTCTATCGCTGGCATGAAACTGAAAAGGAACCTGGGACAAGCCTTACCATTTAACCCCTTGCCCTACAATATCGTGTCAGACTCGTGATGAAGATTATGAACAGAGTCTAATAAATATGTATATACGTTATTAATTTCCTTTAAATCGAACTAAAATTCTATTTTGTTGTTGTTGATATATATCCTTTGGAGAAAACATAGGCATACAATAAACATAAACTATCCTTTTTTTTTTCTTTGAAATTCTGAACGATGAGGAATTTCTAATCATTACAATCACAAAACAAATAGTAGTGCAAGGGGTTAACCCTTAAATAATTCATAGAAAATTGTTTTGTGTGCATTTCCCCATCATATAAAATCATGATGTCCTAAAAAGAACGTGGGACCTGGCCTGATTCTAACTAACCCCAAATTGATCGATAGAAAATTGCATGTGTGCGTCTATATTTTGTGAAATATTTGTTGAGAGGTTATGTGTAAATAATTATATATGAAGACGATGGAAGAAATATATTTGAGTAAAAGAAGATGTTGTCGGAGGTGTCTACAACTATTAGAACTAACGCCCAAAACGCGAGGGCGGCGGTACGTACCTTCATACCTGAAGTGAGGACGGCATACTATAAAACGAAGGGGAATCAGGTATTTGCCAATATTTCTAGGATGTGGGGTTTTCCACAGAGTACAGTAAAAAGGCCTAACGTTTCACTTGGACAATATTGTATTATTCGCTTCCTTCTCTTCGGGTTTCTCCGTTCTGGCATCGGAAGCATCGATCTCAAATCCAGCATCTAACGTGATCCAACGCAGACGAACCTGTTCCACCATTTCAGGAATAATACCTTCTTTCAGCAGACTGTGGCGCGACGGTAAAAAGGAGCCCGGGACAAAGCTTGCCCGAGTCTAATTAACCCTTCTAATTCACTCGTCCCTCTGGCGTCCGCGTCTCCTTGTGTCGTTCGAAGGGGATACCGAGGGAAGTTGGCTCTCGCGGTCGCAGGGGCAAGGTTAACCGTTCAGGTAGCAACCAAGAGAGAAGAGACAGACGCGCGAGGAGTCCGGAAACACGGTTCGCGTGGGTGGCAGGTACGCGTACGGGACGTGTGTGTGCGCGCGGCCGGGATAGGGGTTTGGTCCCTGTACGCGCGACGCAATTAACGTCTCGGGGTTAATTAATAGGCGCGCCACGGAGAAAGGAGACCGTTGCCATATCCGAAGGCAGTGCGCACGGCCGACATTAGGCAAACGAACGTAAACTCACTGCCGCCCGCCGGCGCTGGTGAAGGCTGATACTGTTCCACGTACGACGGGATGGACTGTCGCAACCCGACAAGACCCGATCCGACCCGACCCGACTCTATTCGACCCGCTACACGGTTGCGCTTCGAACGCACAACAATCAAGTTTCGGAACGGCCATTCCCAACGGTTCAATCAACAATGTCTTTCAAGTAAAACCCATCTTGTTCCAGAAGGTATGGTCTGTTATGGAAGTTAGGTATGTTTTTATTTAGACAGTTTTTGATTAATCGATAAATTCATTCAATTCATTTATCGATGTTTCAGACTTATATTCGTTGAATTCCCTTGATGTTGTTCAATATTTGTTGTTTGTATTTGTATTTTTTATCAAAAGGATTACCGTGGACATCGATACAACGATCTAGCCTGTACACCTTTGCAAAACAATCTTCGCAAACATGTAAACATGATTATATGTATCGTATGAAACAAGACCCCACTACATTGTTCGAATGGGGTCAATTAAAATTTTGTATTTCGGAATACAATTTTCTTCATGCTTGTGCTTGGCAGTAGACCATAATAGACCAAATGTGACTTGCGTATCGCCGAATAACATAAGTAAATTATTAAATTGTAATCTAAATGTGCAATTATAACGACAGTAGACCTCGGTTACACTTAAAATACGTCTCATTGGTCGAAACCAGCTTTTTAATTTCTCTCGCACGAAGGACCGATCTGTTAATTAAGGACAATCAATTAGAATGACATTGGTTAACAGTGAGTTAGCGGCACTTATCAGTGTCTATAGCGAGTAGAAAACCGATTCCGCCGAGGACGCCATAACTTAGCAATAATTGCTCGAACGAAGCGCCGCTTATCATTGAATCTTATCGTCGCGAAATGTAAAAGCCATTCACGGACACGAAATTACATCGTTAACACCGCCGCACGTAAACGAGTTACGTCTCTCCACGCCTAGCTCATTACATCGCGATAATGTGTTACACGTTGAGCGGATTTCAACGTGACCGTGTATAAATTACGCGGGCGACTGCTCCGCGAGTGGAACACGAAGATGAGCACACAGGATCGTTGGGAGATTCAGAGAGCGTCGCTCTCTCGGTAATCGTCCGAATACGAACGTATAAAGTTAAACGCGAAATTAGCCTCGTTAATGCGTCCACGAGAAAGAACTCGAACTGCGTCCTGTCTCCTTTCGCGTCGCACTAATTAGAGAACTTTGTAGGGCAAGAACGGGCGTCTTTGAAGACCTATACCTTCGCCAGACCATGGCAATCGTTGCCGAGAAACAAATTCTCCGAGCTTCTCGCCGTTATTTTTATCGTGCTCGACTAAAGCACCGAGAAAAAAATCTAAGGGTTCCGAAATTTCCAAATTGAGGTAAATCGACCACCTCGAGTGTCTCGCAGGTCCGGTTAGCAGCAGCGTTCTCCGAGCTATCGAATCTGACCTAATTACAGGTCGGTTTCGGTGATATCCGAAAACGATTCGAAAACGCTCGCGCGACGGTATCAACGAAGACGAAGGGACCGGAGAAATATTCGGAATCTATTCACGAGTCCTAAGACATGTTCCGGGGTAATCCTCTTAGTCGGAGGATTACATAGCCTCCGTTTCCAGGGCGGCGTACAACCATGCACAAAGACGCACTCATCGGAGCACGGAGTCTCAGGGTCTCTCGATGGTCTTCCCGATCCCCACTCGAAGTTTTCCCGGTGATCCCGGAGCGAGCGTACCGGGGGGGAAAAACAGGATGCGAGGCAACGAGGAACGCGTTTTCCTTTGCGCGCTACCTACCCCTCTCCACCGGTCTGGCGGAGTTTAACCGGGTGCTATTGCGTGCAACGGAGAGCCCGGCCTTCCATTGAATAACATTATTTGCGTACGGCCGTCTAAGACACCCGTCGCCTGGAGCCCGACTCCGAGATAACCGTTTCACATACGCAGGCTGAAGACGAGCCCGGGGTCCTCGGGCTTTAATTAGTTTCCTCCTAACGAGCCGGCGGGATTGTACTCGTCATAGAGTGAAATTAACGAGGCCAATTTTACGTTTAACTTACCTACGGCTCCGGGAGTGACGCGACCCGGTGATCAACGGCTCCCGACGGAAATAAAATTGTTTAAAACCCTTTCTCCGAGTTTATAGAATTTTCGTTGCGTGCCAAGAAGCGGCCGCGTCGCGGAAATATTGCTGCGAGGCAGTCGGATGCTTTTCAATGTTGGATTTAAGGTGGAGAATAACGGTCGTTGCAGACAAATTTTATTCTCTCTAGAACCGGCATCGTTTCCATTGTTACACAGTACTCGGGCGTACTGTATGAAATGCCTCTGTTTTTTCATAATTCATATTCTTCTTTCTTATTCGTATTCTACATTGCCTTATAAAAATAACGGAAACGTATCCATCCAAATATTTAGCCAAGAAATGTATACCCAAATTTGTTGAATAATTACTCGCAATTTCGATAATTGTGAATTAAGAATACTAGAACCCGTCGTTTTTTAGATAGCGTACTGTTGGATAGAGAGTATGCATGTATTATGCCAGAGCGCGCGTGTTGACCGCTGGAGTGTGTGGATGAGCGTCATCTATGAGAGGGATCTAGATCGATTGTATAGTGATCCGCAGTACGCACGTGTTTCGTATTGTACTAAGTTATGTTATATAAATATATTGTTTGTGGTGTGCTAAACCAAATTTCAGTAGAAAAATTCTTTGAAAATGCTTAACCCGAACAAAATAAATGTTGAGTTTTCCGAAGTCGGTATGTATTCTAGGCTTCGCAATGTTGCAGCCGATGCGAAAGCGAATCCGACCTAAATTACTGTACCCTCAAACTTTCAAACGGTGCTGAAATCTTAATGAACAGCTGGATCGGGCGGTCGGGCCGCGACGCCTCGATTTTTCTGCTAGTATCGCGGCCGCGTCGGTGCGCTTTAAGTTTCTGGCCGCATTTTCCAGCGTGGATATCGACGGGGCACGTGTATTCAGACGGCGCGTATATACTCGTCGCGCATACACTCGTCGGGCGCCGGCGTCGGCGTTGGTCGGCGGTGGTGTGGGTTCGCCACTCATCGAATTTTCATGCCGCGATTCCGACGCGGCGAGATTTATATTTTCTGGCCGTTATCGGGCTTCCCCTTTTGTGCCGGCCCGTCGTTGCGTCCATTCGACCCCATTTTCGGGGCTGGCGCACGAGCCGGTGTCGTTCCGTTCGGGAAAAGCACCCTTCTTATATAAATAGCTGCGCGCACACCGCCGTGACAATAACGATTCAACCGTCCTCGGATGGAACGCTTTTTATCGTCGCTCGCAGTTCCACGGTCTATTTCGAGAAAATCAGGAATAACGATTCCCGACGCTCTTGATACCCGACGCCGTGCGCCGCGCCGCCGCCGACGCTGTCGTCCCCTTAATCGACAGTCCCAACGAGATCCCGCCACCCTTCTGTTCTATCAAACCCTTTCTCTTCCGGCGTCATCTTGAGTGGACCCCCTTTACCTGCTGGCAGGAATCCAGCCTCGTGTTATCGGATCTCTTTGACGCCAATTACGCGACTTTTCGAAATGACGGCGCTTCCCTTCGAGATCGAATGGACCGGCCTCCGAAAGGAGAATGGGGACGGTCTACGCTTGACCGGTCGACGCGTGCTGTTTCAGTTCTACACAGTTGTACGTTGCTTTTCTAGGGGGTTGTAAACGCTGAAAGATCGATCAATCTTCATGAATATTTTTCAAATTGATGGTAAGGTAAAGGCACCAGTAGTTGACCATATTTTATAGAAAAACAAAAAATAAGGCTTGAAATGTTCTTATTGTTTTGAAATTTAAACAACAAACGGCATGGCATCCGAGATTCACTTTCATCAAAAGTGCACTTATAAGTGCGCTTATAAAAGCCTTATTATTTATGTTTTTCTATAAAATGGTCAACTATTGGTACATGTGGTCAACTACTGGTGCCTCTACCTTACGTGTTGGGTTACAATTTCTAGTTTTGTACTTGATTCAGCTACTCTTTCGTCAGAAAGATGAATTTTCTATCATCGCTTGTTTCTTGGTTCTATCTCGGCCACGATAAATTCATCTTTAAAAATTGCATCTTGCTGGCGTAGATGATTCGAAATCTCAGGATGGACTAAGCCAGAAAAATCAAGATGATCGTTGTGATCGGTATAAAGAAATAATTTATCTTGAATATCGACACTCGTGTGGAAAATTCCAATGCAAAAGGATCAATAGTTTTTCTGAACAAAAATTCCTAAAAAAAAATAAAAGAAGCTAGGACAACTTGATACTTGCAATCGCCGTGCAATAAAACAGTGAAAATTAGTGTACAGTTCGTTAGGGTTATGAGAGACCACGGGATACCATTGCAGGAATAAATTACTTTGATCCTGTGTGTCGGTTGGTTGATATTTCGACGACGAACGCGTTAAACATCAACAAAATTCCTCGTTTCCGTCGCTGCTGCGAGGCTCTCGCACAGTAGAACCTTCACTCTGTTTTGTTATCCGCGCATAGCGCGTTCCTTCCGCGCAAGTACCAGCATAATTACGAGCGGCGAAAAACGCGTCGGGGATATCCAGAGCGGTGAAAACGTAAGAGTCTCGTTCGTTCGAAACACCGGGAAAATTCCGCAGCCAAAAATCCTCGGTGGCCCGTCTCCTCCGCGACGCGTAAAAATAATTTCTCTCGCCCGGACCTGCCTCACCGTGCTCCGCACAATTTGCACACCCACTCGAGCAATCACCACGGACAATTTTCTCTCTCTCCTTTTTCCCGGGCTCCCCCTAAAGCCCGGTCTCGTACACATCGTGAATAAAGCCGGCCCTCTACCTCTTCCCCAGCGTCGCTTCCACGTTTGTCGCACACCGACGCAGCAAACGCGGCAAGATAAACTGCGAGGCCCGAAAATTCGGTGCACCCCGACGCCCTTTAGTATATACAATCGTGCACGGTTAAATTTTCACGAGACTGTCCCACTCTTCGGCTGGGCGAAGCTGCCTCGGTAGAGAATTAGTACACTGTACGCAATGCCACGACTGAAAAAAATGAACATACAATAAAGGAAATTATATTTTCAGTCATTGTCTTTCTAATTGCAGCACGAATGGACGGCCGAGATTCTTCTGGTTGAAATGAGTCCAAACACGAGGTAAATCGGACTAATTTTACCGATTTAGCCTGGAACAATCTGCACCGCTACCCCCACTACCGCGCTTCGAGTCAACAGCCTGTGACCAATCAGTTCCCCAGGCTTGTATAGTCTGTACTTATATCGTGTTTGGACTCATTTTAACCGGAAGAATCTCAGGTATCCATTAGCACCGATATTATAAAGATAAGACAACAATTACTGAAAATGAAGTTTCCTTTATCATATGTTTGAGTCGGTTCTCGGGAAAAAAATATGTCCTGCCAGTGAGGATTTAACTACTGTCTTCCGAACCGATGTAAATTTAACCGTGCATTAACTGTACATCCGTCTTCGGTGGACCAGCGGTCCGAAGGAGGCGAGAAACCATGAGAAAAAGAAGAGAACAACCGTAATGAGAACACGGAATCGTGGAAACAGAGCGGACGATAATTACACCGCTCGCGCCCTCGGTTTCCGGGCAAGAAACTTCGCCGGGGTTGCGATCCGAAGACCGAAATCGTTTGATCTTTCGTCGAACTATCGATTACGGGCTCGGCCATTCGACTTTCCTTCCTTTTACCCGGTTTATATTTATCGCCGCCGAACTTTTTCGGTCCCATTGAACTTCGCAACCCGCCTGACGGATCGAACTTGGTCAACGTAACAGCCCGCGATGGCCGAAGGGCTAACACGAACGTCCCTATACACCGCGGACGACCGGCTTCGCTTGTTATTGAACGTAATCTTTTCTTTTAGGACCGTCGGTGGACGGAAACCGATCGGGTTCTTGCGCGACCTAGTTTCGAGTCGCTGCAAACGAGATCGGGTTTGCCAAGATGGGATAAAGGAGCTTTTTGTACCGGGTGTTTCGAAAGTCGTGGAATTGCTGACTGGCTGTGATTCTCCGGGCAAATACGAGTCGATAAAAACCAATGAAATATTTCGATCGATGCAAAAATTTGTCAAGCTGATGAACGTGCGAGAATTAAACGGTCTCCCCCCCCCCCCCGCTGAGTACCGAGTTTATTTTGTTTAAACTTTACAGCTGTCTACAACGATCCCACGGCGGACAGGAATAAAAATGATAAAGTCAAAATCGCGAGAGACCAGCGGAAGATTCCAGGTAACCGTGCGCCGTGCAATTCGCTCGAAGCGAGAGGCGCAACGACGGTCGCAAACGAAAAAGTTTCCCCGGGTATACGTTCTTTTTCATTGTCTCCCCTCGAAGCTCCCGCCATCGCTCTTCTTCCCCGTTTTGCTGGCCCGGCGACGACCCCGTGCCTTTATCCCGTGGACGCAGTTGTTACCGGACGAGGGCCGGAAATACGTTCGTGGCCGTGCTGCCCTCGAAAGTTTTTATCGCACGGCTTAAGCACGGGTTTACAACTTCTTCTTCATCTTCGTTCGCCAACCAGCACGCCAAACCCCCTCCCCCCACCGCGCGCCACGGAGTTGCGCCCCCTCTGCGCTGACTCCGAAGCACGAAATCGTAAACTCGCGAATCAGATTCGCCGGATCGCGATACCGTCGGAAGTCGTCACGGAATCATCGAAAGACTCCTGTTAGGGGGAAAAGGAACTTTTGTATCCGCCGTGGAAACCGACTGTAAATCCTTGGCCCGGCTCTTCGTGGATAGTTTTCGGTGCTCGCGAACACCGATGTCGATTTATTCCGTTTGTGTGAGTCGGGAGTTTCTTCGAGTTCGATGAAATACGAGGCACTTTTTGGTATTTAGGTCTTCCTCCGGCTCGGTCCTGCGACGCTGTTTCGCCCGATTAATGTTTTCGCGGTCATTTGTTTCAGGGGAGACACCCTGACGATGTCTCTGAACAAAGGATGTGTCCTAACAATTTGTTTGTTTTTTTTTATACGTTACGTAGAAAAAACGTAGGAAGTGCAGTAACCTTTTAAAAAAGTTACTCGTATGTTAAAATGTCTATGAAGATTTACTTTTATCGACTGTACGCAATATGCAAAATTTTTGGTATTTAGAATTCTAAGAACTAAAGAGAAATAGCATTTTTAACCTGCGCATATTCGACCGATATCGATGAAATCAATTTAACCGCGCAATTCAGTACATTTTGATTAGCTAACAAGGGTGGAACACGTTCTCAACCGAGGGCTAGATAGGAACATTTAATTGCGAGTCTATCCGATGTCTATTCAAACCCAATCGCCGACGTTAATTCCTGCCAGTAACGTGCGCAAAGGAAGATATGCGAACATCGGTATTAAAGGGAGTCGAAGTCCGCATGGTTCGCGTAATTATGCGGGATGAGTATTTGGCGTCGAATATTTGGCATCGTCAAACGAATCGGCCTTTAATCCGGTAATTAGACGTAACTACCTTTCGACCGGTTCGTCGTTCTTACTTCCGGCGAAGAAAGGACGAAGAACAACGGTATCTCTCCCCGGAGGAGAGTTCCTGGCCGACGGAAACGGATAAGGACGGTGGAAAGGTGTGGGTGGATAGCGGCATTATGGCGTAGCCTGCTTCTAATGGCATAACTCGTTGACGAGATTATAATCAGCAGACATTAAAGCTGGAGGGACACCCGGCCCGCTAAGGGCTGAACTTATGCTACGTGTCCACGCGACGGTAACTCTGCCGCTTCTGTCATAGTTCTGAGTAGACTCTTGTGGATCATGCTCTTCGGCAATGGGCAGTCGGTTGTTAATAAGACGGTGGGGAATTGCTGTCGGATAGACAGGACGAGCATTCGTAATACTCTACTTAAGTAATAAATGCTTGACAATAACGTTATCAGTTCTTGCTACACGTACGCTCCAATTTTAATGTTTCACATCGAATGAAGAAATTTATATAGATTTTATGTATTTATGACAAAAATGAATAGGTACGTTATCAGTTCTTGCTACACGTAAGCTCCAATTTTAATGTTTCACATCGAATGAAGAAATTTATATAGATTTTATGTATTTATGACAAAAATGAATAGGTACAATTTAAAGCAGCGAAAAGACTAGAAGAGTTTGCCACAAATGCACTTGTTCGTTGTTGCTATAAACGCGTCAAATCCGTAGTCTAGTGTTCTGAAGTCGGATACTTTGCATAAAATAACCTAATAAATAGAAAATTTCGAACTCCGTCCAGATGACAGACATGTTCATCGAGACAGTTTCGAATCTGTGGTAAATGAAACGATAGACAATAATATAGACACGCATGATCGCCACGTTACACAATTCCCAACAACACGTCGCGAGCGGAAGATTAATGGCCCCGCGGATGAGACGTCCTTAATTTAATCGCGGGCAACGAGAATTTTAAACGCGCCCCACCTTTCTCCCGTTTAAAGTTCCCGGCGATAACGCAGAAAGTCGGAGGACTCGGTAAAGCAGAGAACTCAAAGGAAGATTCTTTCGAAAGAGTAAAGAAAGGACCGCTCATTTCGGTTAATGACGCCATTTTCGTGACCTCGAGCGGCGGAGGGTCTCGCCTGCGTAATTTTTCTGAACTTTGATGATTAGAATTATTCCCCGGGTCGTGTCTATACTTAATGAAGAAAATATTACGGCTTCGTTGAATCCTGCTGGGTATTCAACGCCATTTTGATAGTGGACCTCGGTTGCGAGCACAAGTTTCTTTCCAGACTCAAAAATACTTTAATACTAGGTTTATCTAGTATTTTTAATTCAAAATTATTAAGATTCTAAGGTTGCATACATGCGAAATAATTTAACAAATTTATTTCTTCGGGTATAGATTATTTAAGAAATATTTCTAAAAATGTGGGCAGCACGTTTTCTTGGTATTTTTACAAAGTAATGCAAAATAGTCACTTTTTGTGCTCCGTAAACCTAGTGTTAAAGATAAAATGAATTAATCAAGATATATGTCTAAAAATACTATTTTCATATAATAAGTTAAATTAAATCCTATGAACTACTTATTTGTAAATACTAGAAAGAAAAATGTCCTCAGCCTCCTGTAATAATTTTCAAACCGATCAAGATTATCTTCTTCGTAAATACTAAGATACAAATATGTATTCTTAGCGTGACAATTTTCAGATCCATGGCAGTGTCGCCAGATAAGGGGAGGGAGCACGAATAAAGGGGACAAAGTTACCCCCTCTCTGCCAGCACCGGAGTATGCACGACAGAGACAAAACGCGTCACGTGACCAGGTCGCGGCGGAAGCGTGGGGAATAGCGCGGTAGAGGGGGAAATTAGAGTGGGGAAACAAGTCTTGATCCGACGACACTGCTCCGACGTTGCTAAGGATCTAAACAAACTGAAACCGCAAACAAAACTTCGCCCACGTTCTATTGTCTCGCTGTCAACGTAACGCTTTGACGTGATCGCAAACGAAGGACCATCCGTGCAGATCTTTCTCGCAGTTCTCTAAATTCTATATCATCGGTGAAAAATGCCGAAAGGTAATATCAGAGCCACGAGGCAGAGCCACTATGGACTCGACGAAGCGCAATTGATCGAATTCGTGAAACGCAATCCCATTATGTACGAGCCTAATTTGCGGGAAGATCTCGCTTATAAGGCGGAGACATTGTGGGAAGTTCTCGCTGGGAAATTGAACGCGCCAGGTATTCTATTGATTAAGGTTTCAACGATTTTCCGATTTAAAGAATATGTAGATACGTATTTTAATTAACAGAGTTATCGAGCAATTTTAAATACAACACGATTGCTCTATTTTAGTTGACGTGGTGAAGAAACAATGGCTGAACATTAAGGAGACCTGTTCAAGGAGAAAGAGTCTCAGATCTGGTAATAACCTCGACTTTCTGCCCGCGTCTTCGTGAGTACCAATTTTTAAACAAAGCTACTGGATCTCGATCGAATTTTGCAAACGTCGAAATGGAAAGGATTCCTCTCGACCGATGAATTAAAAACATCTTGCGGAAAACTGTGCGAATAATGAAAAATTTTTGGAAAATTTTCCAATTACACTTCCAGTTCGAAATATTAATATTTCCTTGAAGCTAAGATGAATCGAACGAGAAGAAATCTCGAGGAAATGTTTTTTAATTAAAGTTTCTTCTAGCATTGTAGTTCGCTATCAAGTGATAACCTAACATTGCACGCGATGACGCATAACTGTGCTTTTAATCGAACGTTGCGCGTTAACTTTTTCCGTAGATTTCTTGTCAGTTGTAACAATTCCTGGTTGAACATTTTCGTCTGTGCAAGCGGGTCTGTTTGCAGAATTTTTTCATTATATCGGGCAGAGTAACGCCGTTCCTATTTACACTGCGCTTTCTTCAAAACAGCCTCCTCCAGCAGCCGTATACGTCTGCCAACAGTCGTCGAGCTGTTAGAAAGATTACTGGTATCCATTCCTGACACCTGTTTCAGCTCTTTTGCCGCGTTTTCGTCTCTGTCCCCGAGGGATTCCACCTTCAAAATTGTTTTCCATTCACGACGGGGGAGCTGAAAGGGCTGTAAAAGAAAAAAAAAATAGCTTCCCGGAATGTTTTCTATCGATTTACGATCGTTGACAGAAGTATACGGACCGGGCCACGCAAATGGGAACACCGAAAACGTCTCTGTCGATCGTAGATACGTCAAAAACTGTTCCGAGCGACGCTATGCCTTCCCGAACAGCCGAACAGAACCATAAAAGAAAATATTCCAAAGATCCTCGAACAACGTAATTTTATTTGAAACCCCTTCCTTTACAACTGTATCAAAATTTTTTATGCTACTCGTCCCTCCACTTGAAATTTTTAACACTAGGTTTGCTAGGTGACTATTTTACATTGCATCATAAAAGTAACAGAAACGTGTCTATTCAAATTTTCAGACATTTTTTTACCCGTACATACCCAAGGAGATAAATTTGTTAAATATTTTCTCGAGGATACATCTTTACAATTTCAATAATCGGGAATTAGGAATATTAGATCCCGTAATTCTAGTGTTAATCATGGATTCCCTAGAATTGAATTTTCTTGAGAAATTAGAGAAGGAGATTTGATATAATTTATAATATCCGTAACACAATCATATCGCATAGAACTTATGTTTTCTCTGCAACAATATTTCCTTTTCTATATTTTCCAAGAGTGAACATTGCAGTTCACGGGATATTGTCACCACGTTGCTGAAATAAATAGGAACTTGTTGGCCTGAGAATAATGAAAAATTTGCTAAATTCGCCTAAAGGCACCCAAGGAACGACTTTAAGCGATCCGGTCCGACAAAAATTCGTCGGACACAGATCCTCGGGCCACGTTCGCGCGAATTAACCAAGATCGCGAATATTTGCACAGGTCGGATCTGTTGAATGACGACAGCTGCACGAGCAGCAACTGCAGCTCGCCGAAACAAGATGTGAAGCGGACCACGCGATCCGTGTCCCAGCTATCAACAGCTTCGGAATCGGACCGAACCAACTCGACTTTGGTCTCGAACTGTAGCATGAAGCAGCCCAACCCGAAATCGAGATCCAGGATGAGTACTACACCTATCCAGAAGGACGACGATTCGATCCACGAGAGGCAATCAGTGGAATCGAATGTCCGCAGGTGTGTGATCTCAGCACGTCTGGCTTCATTGTACGAATTAGGATGCCACAAGTTGTCTCCTCGTGCACAGTGCTAAAAAAGACAATGCTAAGAAAGTCCAACTTTCGAAGCATCAAATCGTAAAACATCAACGATGTCATGTAGATTGTAGTATTTATTAAATACACGAATTTGTTAAAACCGAAGCGTAAAATCGAATATGAAACACGCGTTGCTGAATGTCCACTCGATTAATTTGATTTTTACAAGTTACGTTTAACGTCTCTGAAACCCTGAAAAATTTCTTTTTGAAATATCAACGATCTGTCCCAATTTATCGTGTTAAATGTTTCTCAACTTTGATTCGAGTTTAAAAAAAAAAAGTACCTCTGATTTTTCGCGATACTACTTCTGAACACGTTAAACTATCAGTATTAGTATTAACAATCCTTTGTGTCGAGGGAAGACCACCACCAAAATAAAAAATCGTAAGAGGACACAATTTTGCTGTTTCAGAGCTAGAAATTGGGATTAAAAATATTGTTTTAATCTCGAACGAACATAGATATCGTATCGTTAAAAGATCGTTTGTTGCAGGTTTCAAACCATAGCCTCCAAGGGATGCAACCCCCGATTCACAATGTCCGATGCCTCGTTCACCGTAAAGGAACCCCATGGAAACGGCGAGACAACGGTAACAAAATGGCTACCGGACACCAGCACAACCGACAAAAACAAAGCGAAAAAGCAAAACTCCGCCGACTCGACGCGAGCTTTCTTCGAAAGTATGGCAATGACGGTGTTAACGTTCCCTCAACATATCCAAGCGGCCCTGAAAGTTCGAATTTGTAACCTAGTCGGCGACGCAGAGTATGAACTAACGATACCGAAGACAATGTAACACGATCCAGATGATTATCGATCGGTCATCGTTCATTATTTCATTCCATTCCAATGTTCGCATTCCAATACTTAAATATGGCTCCGTGATAGCACGTTTGACACGTAGCCGGCCATTGTTACCGTTTCAGAAGCTGACTCTACAGTGAATTTCGCGTGGGCAGGATTAATGCAACTTAAAGTTACTTGGTGTTGCGCTTGCGATGATAATATTGCACTATCGATACCGACTTTGACACTGTTAGGGACTCGTTTTGGTTGTTGTCCGTAGATTATCGTGCTTTGCGCTTCGTGCACACCGTACGACCATTGTTTCTGTGATTCAAATGAAATATATAGCTATACGTAACAACCGATGTCTTTCGATCGTTGTATTGTTGTCAAAGCTGTACTATTATAGTGGCGAGAGGTGTATTTGAATACAAGGTAAACATTTGCAGCGTGCTTTGTGCAAGTACAGTTAATTCTCGATATATGTCAACAACACGGGTCTTGCCAGCGTCGTGTAATTCCGCTACGTTTATCATCCAGGTCTTGGCGACATATATAGAGAAATTACTGTAATCTCTAAATACTGTATTTCTAGCTTAGAAAATATTTTCGACCATCTTTCGTAAAAGTTCATTTTAGTTTTATATTATTTTTGATTCATTGAAGGCGTCAATGGTGCATTTGTGTTAAAGCATCCGTAGGTCTTTGTTTTTACCATTGATTAGAAACATTTTTAATCTATCTAAGAACAAGGTCAATTGCTACACTTCAATTTTCCACGGTTTATCGTATTTTTTGGCTTTAGGAGTCCAGAGCCTCGCAGCTTCGATTCTTGAAATTCTCATCAGCATTCCCGATAGATAAATTGCGCAGATCAGGAAGCAAATATCCTGTGTCCGAGGTCAACGTCGGAAGCCAGCGGAACGGGAAAATTCTCGAATTCAGCGAAAGATACTGACATCTGGCCCGGAATGAAAGGAGCAGGCCACGCGGCCGGGCGCAAGATTTCATTTCGAAAAGTAGGCTGCGAATTTCAGCGTCGCGTTCTTGTTATTTCTGTGTAAGGATAACCCGGACACGTACGACCTGGCAGCCGGAGGCCAAACGGTTCGTGAGCTAAATTAAAAGCACGAATTGCAACGGGGAGAGGGGGTTGTGGAGGGGGGTGGGTGCACGGGAGGCCCAGGTTCCTCCTTTGATCCATCGACCGACCAAGGCCCCCCGACAGTTCTGTACGTGACGTTATTACGAAAATCTGCCGCCTCCGGTTGTCCTGGTGGAAAACGCAAAATCGAAACCCAATACCCTTCGTCCATTCGACAAGAGAGAAAGAGTGAGAGAGAGAGAGAGAGAGAGAGAGATCCGACACACACGCGGCGAGATGCGCACGCGTGCACCCCCACGTGCCCGACGCACCGCGATGACGTTCTGATTTTGATTGATTTTCGCGCGGGCACAGCTGACCGAAAGCGCCGCACGCATCGCCGACAATGCGAAAACCTGCGCCCCGCCACAGATCCGATAATTTTTCCAAAATTTCTTTTGCCCCAACGCTAATTATCAGACCGTCTCATGTAACGTAAAAATTGTCTGATTGCAACAGACTGGAGCCAGATAGACATGTTTCATTACTTTAATCGCTTTAACAAGCTGAAAATAATCGATTGGCAATCGTAAGTCATTTTATACTACTTTTCTTAACGAAATTATCATTTAACCCCTTGCCCTACAATATCAAGTCAGACTCGTGATGAAGATTTTGAACACAGTCTAATAAATATGTACGTTATTAATTCCCTTTAAAGCGAAATAAAATTCTATTTCGTTGTAGTCGATATATATTCTTTGGAGAAAACATAGGCATACGATAAATATAAACTATCTTTTCTTTTCTATGAAATCCTGAACGATGAAGAATTTCCAATCATTACGTTCACAAAATAAATAGTAGTGCAAGGGGTGAAATATCAACAATTTCTTGAGAATCGAAAATTTAGTATATTCAGCCACCTCATTGACTAAGGGTTGCAAAATTAATAATCGTGGATTATTTATGGTATCGTAAAAATATTTTAGACAAAAATGCACAACGTTTTGTGAGAGTAGAGGCTTCCGTGTTTTTCGGATACAGTTCTCAAAAAAGAAAATTTGAGCAGAAGCGCGGCGGCTGAACAAATGTCTTCGGCATATTGTAGACAGGACACCTATTTCTTTGATCCCGTTTGTTTAAAGTAACCAAAGCATCACTTGTCGTTACGAGTTCTGTGTATCCCATTTCAAAGTGGCCACGGACGTGCTAGTTGTTTTCTCAGTGTCCACGTACACGAGACGATCGTTTTCAAACGAAATATTACCAGAGTCGAGAAAACGACCCCGCTGGTACACGATACTTTCCGTTTACCCTCGAATCTACTGACCCCAGCTTCCGAGAAATTTGTTACGCGGTCGATCGCACACCGCTGCAAATTTTCTGCTTCCTACTATTTCAGTTCCGAATCGCGTATCACCGGACGAAACTTTCGTACTTCGAATCCATCGTGGGAAACGAGCCGCACAGGTACAGTCAGTCAAAAAAGTCCCCGAAGATCCTTTAAATCTCGAATTTTCTTGGGAACGTTACAAAGATTATAACTAACTAATTGTTGGCTGAAGCGTGTAATGAATCTTGTAATTTATGTTGAGTGTAAAAATCGAGATACCGTTATCGTCGTTTGTTTATTCAGCATTCCTTCGTCTTCGTTATATCTTGCATTTCCTCAAATATATTACGTTTATATATTACGTTTATATACTACGCCAATTCTATCACTAATGTGTAATCAAATTTCTAAAAAAGTTGCAGTAAATTAATATTTATACGTTCCAGAAAAATCTTGAACAATGTCACTCCATTTAAAATGGGTACGAAATATTTTTTGACTGGCTGTACATCGATAAAATAATCCAGATCTGTGGATTACATTGTTCTGCATCGAAGCTAATTTTTTAACTTGTGCAACAATATTTAGTTGCTAACTTTTTGCTGCCCAGCTTATTTTTCCAGGAATTAAAAATAGAGCTCTATTCACGCGATTGTACTTTTCGCTCGCATTTATTTCCTTTTGAAAATAATTAATTTAAAAATCGATATTCGACATTTCACAAAGAAATTAATTAATATTATAGGTGAATATTTCCACCGCCTTTATCCGGACTAATTAAGCTCACAATTCTAGAAAAGCTGGTGTACAAAAGATGAATAGCCAACACCTTTATCTCCAAAGCAGAAATGCAATATCAAAGAAGCTAATTTGCTTGCAGGAATTTCTTCATTTCCTCTAAATGCGATTTAACTGTAAAACGAAATTGCGAGTTCTCCGTAAACGGAAATGCGTAGCATAGGATTGCAAAATGATTAGAAAATCAAAGCAAATGACGTTTTCTTTCTTTAGGCTGCAAAAGCGATTAACTGGAAGCGAATTGTTTCACGGGGATGGATTTCGAGGATTTCACATTTTTGCAGGGAATAAAATCGCGTTCGCTTTTCTGTTTGAGTTTAACGTGGATCAGAGTGCCAACCGTTGAAAACTGTATCAGTGATAAAATTTGAAAAATTAATATTTTACGGAATGGTTTACATTCCTCGACTGTGTGCTTCGCAGTGCTCCACGAATTTTAATATTTTACGACGATAATTCATTGTAGTCGAACAAAAATTTCATATAAATAGTTGAGACGGAGATCGTATCAGTGAAATGATTAAAATTTGCTGAGTCTGTGTTTCCTCAATTTTTCGCATTAGCAAAATTGAAATGTGCCTGGAGGTTATACCTGCCGTTTGAATAGACTTCCCGACGAATTATTATCAACTTTTTAATTACTCAAGCTATGAAATCCATAGGAATTTTGTGTAGATTATGTTAAAAATTTAGAGGTGATCAAGACAAGCGTGGCATGAAAAACAAAAATTAAAAATTAAGGTTAGACTGCTCTGGAACATCTTCCTTAATGATTTAATTTATTGCATATGTAGCTATACAACTATGTTACAACTGTCAAACATCAGTAATTCAGTAAGAATTTAGTGTGACTAGACTTTCGCGTAAAAATTGCTAGTTCCGATGTAAAATCGCCAGCTTGTGTAAGTGATTTTGACCACCCACTGTAAATCCGATGACATCCAAACAAAGTGTCTTGCTACCGGGGAATGGGGTGTATGGTAAAATGGCGGGTTGGTATTAAAAAAATTCCGCAGATGCAGAAAATTGGAGAAAAAGTCTGACTTCTATTTAAGCGACCCTCTAAGCTGGAGCTTCCGAGGCGTTCGTTGCTCTCGCCGAGGTGTCTGTCCATCGCAAGACAGATCTACTTGCGAGGCAACGCGTTAAGGGAGACCGTGATTAATACCGGAGTCCGCCGTCTCGTTTCCCGGTGGAATTCGTAATTTTTCGGGGCCGATCCCCGTCCGTCAAAGAAGCTAAATGCCCACTCGAGCGGAGCGCGATGTGATTAATGTCCGCGTCGGATTCGTTCGGGCGCTTTTCGTCTTACGCAATCCGTGGAATGCGGACGCCACGAAATTTAATGTCCGCGAGACAAGGCACGGCCTGGGCAGAATTTCTTCTTGTCCTGTAATTAGCTGGCACGGCGAGCACATCCGAAACGTCGACCCGCGAAGACAGCTTGAAATTCCGCTGCCCGGGGAATCGGAAGAATGCTTTGTCTTCTTAATTGCGAAAGATTGCGCGAGAACTCACTTACACCGTTCCTTTTTTATTTTTTTTTTTTTTTTTGTTTTCGCCGGATCTGCCTTGAAATTCTACCCTGCTTATTGGCTTCGCGTTTATTAATTACCCGACAAGCATTTCCGTTTCGTTCGCCCGCGGAGCTCTTCTAACCTGCAATCTTCTCCGAAGCATGCTAATACTCCGAAATGTATACAGTGATTTTATTAATATTTTCTATGCACACTTATACTCTTTGTTTTTGGTTGCAAATTTCTTGGGGGTGCTTTAACTTTTAATTATATGCATACAATTTTTTAATGACATTATTCTCCTGTTAAAGTTTCTAAAAATTGCATAATTCTCTACTAAACTCTTCGGGCGCTTGACATTCTATTTATTAACAGATTGAGGGTATAGTTTTTGTATTAATAATCGTTTTAGCGTTTTTGGATATACTTTAACATAATATAAAATTTGTAACATTTGCAGATTCCGGTGACTACGAATCGTTGCGCAAAATCAGAACATCTTGAGTCAACGTAAAGATTAACGTGTTTTCTGGATCTTAAATTGTTTTCTTAAATTCGCATCGATGAAAATCGCAACCGAGGCATTTCGCGTGCTAGCAGATGCAATCCCTTTTCCTTAAAATCGACATATATTATATATATTTGCGCAATTCGGTCTTTCTTCTGTAAGAAATAAGTCGGTTGGAATATCTCGCAGTGAGTGGTCACCGAGACCGTTTTTACCTTGTTACTATAAAAAGAACGTGGGGACGGGGGGTTCTCACAGCTTCTCTTGCAGTTACCGTCTTTTTATGCTTTTTCTTTCATTCCCGCTCCAAGGAAACGGTTGCCAATATTGATTTTCTTTCACGGTATAGAATTTTCACGTTTTTACTTGTCCTATTCGCACAGTTTAATCGACGTTAAAAAGTCGAAACTTAATTGCGAGGCGATAGATTGGCAAAAAACCTCCCTTAATTCCAGAAGAATTTGACGGATATACCATACCTGAGATACCATATTTTTTATAAAAATCCATAATCTACTAATCAATTTTGTGGCTTACTTGTTGAGTAATACTTTACTCGTCAAGTATGGTGTATAAAAAGTCAGAAATAAAATTTCTACACAATCATATTTTACTTTTATTCCTTTCATGTAATTGTGTTGTAAATGGTTTACACTTATAGAAATTTTCGGTTGCGATATTATACAGGGCGATTCCAATTTGTCGATTCAATCTGATTGAGAGTCAACCTGGATACAGAAATAAGTCGAAAACGCGATCCACAAATCGAATTTGAAGATTCATCAAGCACGCTTGCTGTCGAGTAGAAATTGGCAGGTGCGTCTGACCATGACCTGCCAATTCTACTTCTTGTAAACACAGTAGTCTCTCGTATAACGTGATACAAACAAGCTGTTTACAAAGACTGTGTGTATATATACTTTTTATGTGGCAGAAAATGTGAACATATAAAAAATTGTTATATTAAACTGTTTAATATACAAAAAAATTCTTTTTATACATTTAAGAAGAACTGTGTAAACAGACTGTGTATACGCATTTCATGTAACAGTGAATGTGCAATAGATAAAAAAAATCGGTAAAAAATCGTCTTATTAGATTGTACAATATAAAACACAATTTTCTGTACATATACTGTACATTCACTAATACATACAGGGTGTTTCCTGTCGAAGACAAGGAATAACATTTTTTCGTCTGATGTTTCATTTTCGAGAAAAACGAGTCTGCAAATCCACCGAGTCAGTAGGTCATGAACAGACGTACCAGATGATTTTCATGTAACAGAATTTTCAAACCCGATTTACTCTAGAACGAAGCATCGAGCAAAAAAATGTTATTTCTTTTTTTCGGCTTGTTTCTGCATATAGAATAGCCACTTGTATCACGATTTCGGAAACACCTAGTATACAAAATCTTTTGAAACAATTTGTGTGATCGCGTTACACAGAGTTGTGCCGTAATAATGCATGAGAACCTGACGACTCTTTAAAGCCCATTTTCAAGGCAATCTTCAGCAGCTCCGTGGGAAAATATTCCGAATAAAAATAGCGATTTTCTTAAATAGAAATCGCACAGGCGTCGCGTTGCGTCGCGATGCGGCTCGTCGCCGGCAATCACGGGTCTCCGTCGTCGCGTGTACCTTTTTAAGTGGCATCCGAGTGGATTCTTTCGGGCGGGCTGCCGCATTAGATTATCCCCGTTACGCGGGATGCCGGAACGGCCATTAAAATTCACGCGAGAGGCAGCGCGTATGTGGCGAATAGGTCGGCGCCCAAAGGGAGGAATTTATCATTCAGGGCCATCGTGGTGTGTAAAGAGGAAAAAGCGAGAGAGGAGTCGTCTCCCTCGCTCCGAGAGAGCGTGGAAGAGAAAAAAGGTCCGAACGCGAAGAAGTGGAAGGGCCGGCTTCGCGTAGCGGAAAACACGCAAAGAGATCCGGAAACAAGTGTATAAGGGAAGGGGGAGAGGGTGTCGAGAGGGGAGAGAGATGTGTCGATCGGTGCCGTAAAACCATAAAGAAGCGTACACCTTACCTTGAGGTGAAGAACGAACAGGATCTCCTCATTTTCCCGTGGGGCACTAATGTTTCGCGGCTTGGTGATTTAACTGCGCCACAAACAACCGACGACGACACTGATCGCGCGATCAAACAGCTTGCAAATGACACTTGTTAGCGTTAGAGGGGGCGAGGGACGAATCCACGCTCATCACTGTACCGGGATCGCCGCTCGAGCGGTAAACAGCCTTCTAGCCGACGTGGGAACATCTGTCTAACGATGTTGTAGTCGATGGAATCTTTCCAGACACCCGTGAACACCCGGCATCCGCGATCCTCGATCCCCTGATCGAACTAGGCCCGAGACAGGAGGCTTCGCAACGCGAAGGGACACCAGAAGAGCGAAAGGGACACACCATCGGCGAGACGCTTCGACGGGACGCTCTCGAGGACCTGGTCCACGTCCGAGGACGATCAGTGCTCCTCCCGCACCGACATGACCGAATCTGTCAAGGAACGGAGCCTAATCACGGCTAAGTCGTCGTCGGACACCGGTACCCTCCGCGTATTTAGATCCAAGGCCGATTCAAGTCGATGTCCGAAGCCAGCCGGCTCGACTGACAGTCACCGTTCCCCTGGGAACCGAACACCTTCGCATCGTACGCACCGATTTCTCATATCACTGATAATCACGACACTACACTCGCTCGGACGACCGTCGCCGAACGGATCGCGCGTGGAGGACGATCTTGAAGGGAACGATCGACTGGTCCGAACCTGGATCGGCTAGCATCGTTGCATCAATTTCACTGGTCACGAGAAACGAGCCACCGAAAGTAGCGCACTTCGCGCTACCGTTCCAAGGACCTCGGTCCACAGAAACACGTTCACAGATCGAGATTACGAAACTCGCCGGCGACGGCGGCTACGTCACTGCTCTAAGATCACGATCACTCACAACAAGATTCCGAGTCCCCGATCGAATTCCGAAGAAACGCGGGACCGAATCGTGTTAGGGGGACTCGGCGATGGTGGCCAAGGCGACGCCAAGCGTCCCAGGAACGAGACGCGACAACAAAGGCCGTCTGCGACAGCAACCTGTTAATCACCTGGCGCGCGCGAGAGACACGCGTCGACCGTAAGAAAACTGCGACGAGTCACACGAGGGACCGACCTTGAACACCACGAGTGAACCGCGAGAGGTGGCACCGGTCGAACCGACAACGTCTTCGGATTACTTTTGACACGAAGTTACGACGAGAACTCGAAGATTGCTGGATCACATGGGATCCTCGATCACTGTACGAGCGACCACTGCGACGTTAGCTTCGGCGTCTTCAGGGGTTAGGATGCCGGAAGATGACAACCGACAACGGTGGTGTCCTTGGTGTCGGTGCTCCTGACGAAGGCAGGATGAATATGGGACCCGGTGGTAGCGGTAATAGTGGCGCCGGCGATGGTAACGATATAGTGGTCGACGGTAGGTATGGTGGCGGTGGTCGGTCGGTCGATCGGTCGGTCGGTCGGTCGGTCGGTCGGTCGGTGCAGGTGGCGGCGGCGGCGGATGGATGTGCCAGAGTGCGGGCTTACGACGGAATGAGAGGAAAGCTCGGCTTAGGAGCGCTACAGCGTGGCATTGGCGACTCCGCGATGAGCGAGAGAGTTGCGCGTTATCGACCCATCCGCGACGCTATATTCAACCGCCAGCACACGCTCGCTCCGCTCCGCTCGTACTCCACGCGACAACAGCCAACCGGTGCGTACGCTACTACCCTACCACCCCCAACGGAAACGATCTCGATCCTACGGGGGGGATCCTAGAGAACTACTTTTTCGAGGATCGATCCGGAGATCATGAATTTATGGATACTGGACGGGTTAGGTACGCGGAAGTGCTTGTATACCTGGTGTTTTCGATGTACCGTCGCGTCGGTCCGAGTGCCACTGGTACGTTAACTTTCCGATTTTTCAGAAGCTTTTGCTATTTAACCCTCCATGGGCCCGTGTAACTTTCAGGTCGCGTACTAATATATCGACATTTTACCAAATTTTACTTTTTTCAGAAGATGACGTGTACGTCTTAATTATATAATGTCTCTGAGAAAACAAATAACAATATTGATGACGGTTAGCTGCACCAACAATTTGGAATATCAATGTAAATGTTAACACTAGAACTACCAAGCAGTAAACGCAACTGTCATACATTTCCTTATAACAACAATAAAATTACAGTCTTCAGATTTCGTACCAGTTTTGTTTAAATATCTACTTCGATAGAGAAGTTTGTTACAAAATTTTATCATGAAAACGTATTTACAATTTCGTTATTTCTAAAAGAAAAAATGAGGAGCAAGTCATTTTTAGCCACCCGGTGGTTCTAGTGTTAAAGTGTTGTTGGCAGAGTGCTTTATGCGAAATCAAAATTCCATCAATTGCAAGAGATGTTTGGCAACAAACATTAGTACTTCTCTTTCTATAGATATTTCTTTTACATTCGAACTTTTCAAAAAGTAGCCTCCTTATACGCCAATGAGATAATAAGGAATCAAGGTCGTTCGTCAAAGTCATTCTAACAATTACACACCGCGGCTGAACACAAAAATTTAGTGGACTGGTTGTTATTGAAAACAGATGTAGAGGGGATCATTATCGTTTAGTGGCTTCCTTTGCTCGTATTGGTTCTATGAGTAATTCTAATTGTAAATGTAATCTTGCTGGTCGAACTATTAATCATGTTTAATGGCGATGTGACGCATATAACGTTCAGAGAGATAAATTAATGTTTGACCTTCGTAAGATAAGACTTGCATTAGATATAACAATGCTTATTGATGCTCCTAATATTTCCGAGTGCCACTACATTACATTAAAATCTATATTACATCATATTATCTATCTATATTATTTAAATTGTTATTAGATTTAGCTGATTTATGTTTTCATTGTTATTAGACTTAGTGATAGTACCCATTATTGTATATAAACTATATACCTATATTTGGCTATGTACTGTTTTGTTTCTATTTGTAAATGATTATTGTCATAATAAATCTTTCATTAGAATTTTTTTTAATTACAGGAGATAGAAATCGAATAGAAAGTTCGTTTTTTCTTTAGCACGTTTCGAGCCGTGTGGGTCGCATGCGCCCCGCGCTAAACTTTCCGTTCAGGCTATAAAGAATCGGTTAAAAAGCTGTCTTTAGTACTGTAAAAAGACACAATGTGTATTTTACTATACTTACATACTTGTGGCTCGCTAAACGTGAAGTCACTTACTTCGGTCATTAAATTGATGTGGGAGCAGAACTTCGTTCCATCCTAGGAAAAAGGAAATCGTTATTAGTTTCACATTTTAATGCTGAAGTATGAGGCTATTTCTCTAATAAGATGTTGATGATACAATTATAAGAATTTTCATCCAAAAAATAGGACATATTTCTCGCGACACGATGTATAAGCGCAACTGCTCAGAAGTCGCAACAGAAATTCTTCCTTGTGAAATGACAGTAGGTAATTAAATTATTAGAGCCACAATGTTCAAATATATTTAGTTTCAATATAACAGATGATGTCTACGGTGGTTCAAAATGTGTAAATGAGATTAAACATTTGATACGCGTGCTGTTGAATAGGGCTCTGACGTGTCTGATCATGGCCAACCAATTCTACTTCTCGTGAACGCAGTACATTCCCTTTGCTGTAGATTTACTGCCACATAAGATGCATATGTACAATCTTTTTAAACAATTTTTGAAGTCACTAAGGAACTTAAATACTCTAGACCTATTAATCGACTGCAGAGCATTTTATGCAATCGCGAGAAAAATACGAATTAAAATGCAACCGACTAAAATAAGTTTTACAGGACGCACACGTTATAAAACTATTGATACTCGCCGGTAGATAACGCGTTGAGCGTGCCAGAACTTTCTGGAGCCACGGTAGATGTTTTGATCGTTCAGCGTCGACCCCTCGGTCTGCGTCGCGGAGCGTCGCGACGCCTCGCACGAGGAAAGCAGTGTCGAGAGGCAGGAAAAGCGGGCGTGAAACGAATATTCGAAACGTAATTCGTCACCAAATCCGCGGCTTTGTGCCGGGGCCGGTCCCCGAGGGGGAATTGAAAAGCGGCGAGCCGTTCCTTCGTTCGATTCGTTAAACGAAGGAATTTATTTCTTCGCCCGTTAATCGACTTCTGCCTCGACGTCCTTTCGTCTCGCTCGCGACGGTTGCATAATGCATGGGAGAAGGAACGATCTGCGACCTCCTCGAGACACGCTGTCTCTCTTTTTCTCTCTCTCTCTCTCTCTCTCTCTCTCTCTCACTTCCTCCCCTCACCTCCTCCTCCTCCTCCTCTTTGCCGGTGGCTGAACAAAAGCCGAAGTTCAATTTAAAAGTTCGATTCGCGAGAGTATAAATTGATTGAAATTCATTTTAATCCGAGCGTGAATTAATTCCGCTCGGAAAATACTGGACTCGTTTCTGTTTTCCTTTTCAAAGCAAATGGTAACGGTGTTTTTCATTTGAACCCGACACGCGGGCGCGCGCTCGAGTCCAAGCCGGCCGATACTTAAATTCCGGCGAAAATCGAACAACGAGTTCGAGTTCTCTTATTGGATCCACCGGGCACAAGTCAGTTTCGGATTATCTTTTTCTCCGTTCCTCCACGCCTCTTTTTTAACCCGGCTCCGACGGTGTTCCTGGCTTTTCCTGTTCGATTCGCTCGATGTTGATACTCGGATAACAAATGCCGATCCAAAACTGCGCTGGAAATCTTGAAACGTCTGACTCGTTTTGTGTGCGGGGTTCCGTGGATAAAACAGTTTTAGGAACGGATTAATTTCACCGTCAAAATGAATTAATCTTTTAACATACAGGCACTGGTTCTCTTTGTTTCTCAACGACGATTGTTTGTGTATAAAAAGAAAGGGTTTATAGGAAAAAATAATTTTAGAAATACTGCTTTTACCATCAAAATGATCAATGCAACTTGAAGCAAAGGAAAAACGGTCACAACTAGACTGCGCATTTTATGCACTCGTGGCAACAATTAATAGATCAAAGTCAGTGAAATAAAAAACATTTGGAAAACTTAAAAATTGTTATATTATTTTTGACTGATTAAAATAATTTTTAAAATCAATGAGTATCTATGTAGCTCTCGTACCCTGCAATTAATGCGAACAATTTTCATTTAAAAATCTGCAGTCTAGTCAGAACGTCGATTACTTCTTCAATAATATTATTAAGCGGAAATTAGTGCATCTACAGTCAAATTTTCTTGTCTGTTTACTCTTTTAAATTTCACCTATTCAATTTTGCCATAAATTCATGCAATCCGTAGCCTACTTATTAGTCTTTTAAATATTTATTTCAGTAGAGAGTGCTAGTCGATGTAAACTGTTTTCGCATTTAAAAAAAAAGACAATCTAATAGAAAACGCGCGCAAATCGTATTCAAGACTACAAAGGGTTGCGAAAAATGTGGTTGGGGCGAAAGCGTTTTTCTGGAAACTGCTTTGTTTTATAGAGAGTCAGTTTTGAACAAACGATAATTCGGTTAACTAAAAAGTATAGAGTCAAACAGCGTGAAAGTCTTGTATTGGATTTTTCCGCTATTACTTTGTCGAAACATCTTCGCGAAAAGTATATGGTAATGGAACGGATGAAAAGATACACGTTTATAGTTCTTTCGAAGCATTCTCCCAAACCATGCGCTACGTCTATTCCATCGCGGCAGATACTCCATTGTTTATGGTAAAGCGATAAGAACAGTATCCGGTATAGTTAACTGCAGCCGGGTCAAAATGACTCTGATAGGCGCGGGTTACCGGTGGATACAATGATATCTGATAAGTAGACTGCGGATTTTATGCACTTGTGGCGTTATTGATCTTCCGGGGCCCGTGCTAAAATGTTTACTCATCTAAATACGACTTTACATCTTCATTAACTACAGTATTTACGATTAAAACACAAATACTTCGACTGTAGAATCTACAGTCTGTATTTAAATTCGTATTTCTCTTCGACTTGAAACTCCCGCGCGAAGCAATTTATAATAATTTCATACTTTAATAAGTTCTTCTTTACCCAAAGAAGCAACAACCGAGTTTTGAGTATTTGCGGAAATGGAATAATCAATCTACACGTATATATATATATATATATCTAATTGGTAAGAAAAATTATATTTATCGTAGGTCTAAATTTCCGGCGACGCTTTAAATACTGATAACGAACGAATCAAATTTTACTGCAATATTAAAGCAGGTGAATAATATTCATATTTATGTACATCATTAATCTGACTCGTTATTATATGCGAGAATGGGTTAATATACATTACAAAATTGAAGGACCTCTGGAAGGGTTCTTCTCGCAACGATACAGTGGCATAAGAAGGACCGAAAAACGCGGAACATCGAGAAGGACAGAATCAGCTTCAGGATCGATCAGTTTCCAAGCCACTCGGCGGCAAACCAGTTAGCACGCGAGCTCCCTTAACTTTGCAATGCAATTTTCGCGCGGTGTTCAATGTTATGCGACTCCCTGTCGACAAAATCACGACCATCACCGTGCCGATGTTTAAACCGTCAGTCTGCGACGTTCTCGCTCGCGAGAACAAACACACGGCTCGAATCGTGGACCGTGTTTCGCAGGGAATACGGGAATAACGCGAGCACCGAAATTAAATTTGTCGACCGGGATTACCGCGTCCCGCTTCTAATTACTTTAAATTATTTGCCGTGATTTTTTTTTCTCTCTCCCACGTTTCCTCTCACTTTGTTGCAGCGTGTTCGCGAATATTCTTCGTACAAGCGTTCGATCCCCGGAGACCTTCTGTAAAACGTGCCTACGAACGTTGTTATTTGAAACTCCGTATTTGCTTTTTCGTCGAATATCTTTTACGGTAATAGTCGCCTGCGAAGGGAATGTAAATTTAATGCTTTTTCCAAAATGACGACTGAACTGCGGATTTTGTGCATTTATTGCGATGCTGTGATTACAAATATTGGAAAGATTACTGAACAGAAAATTCCTATATGGTTCCTATATTTTGCAATAAAGATCCGATGACGCTTTTGTTTTAGACTTCTTTACGTTTAGCTTCGCTGTTTCGAAAAACAGTAAGGGTTAAGAATAAAACTGTTGCAGCTTCCTCCAATAGGGATATTAATTTCGATCCACCGTTTATTCCGATATTTTGTAGATAAATAACCAGTTTCTGAAGAAAGGACCGCGAGTGAATTTGCGGGGTTAATGTCTATCCGGGAGCGGAAGTAAATATCGCATAAATTCGGCTGTTTTACGAACGTGTCTTCGTGCTAACGAACGACTCGGTCCGAACAATCTTTCGATTGCTAGGAGCGGCACACAGTACGGTTCTCCGTTGTGCGTGTGCGCACACGTGTGCCGTACGGTTCAGGTGGTTTTACGACTTTCAACTCCATGGTTTTACGGTTGGACGCAGTGGCATTGTACAGGCATTGTGTCCCGATCGTCCGATGCGCACAAAGGTTGTGGGTCACCGATAATCGGGAAAGCTCCCCGATGGAAATGGACGGCAAAGAACGTCGAAAGGAGGGGAAAACCCGAAAAGTCCCGGAGGAAAGTCTTCTGCCTCCGATCAAAACGTAATCGTCAATCGGAACGTGAATGCGCAAGCATAGAAATGTCCCCTTGAATGGGACCTCGTCTAACGAGGGGGTTGCGATTGATCCTACAACTTTTTTTTTCGCAGGTTCAACGGCATCTCGCTCGCGTCCATTTCCCTCGGTTTTTAAGCATCGTGCTCGCTCGGAGAAAACCGATCCCCGAAATGCTCGATTTTCAACGCTTATTCCAGCTAACTCGATTTGGCAATGATTTCATCTCAGATTAGCTATCAGAAAATTAGAATTTCGATTACGCTTCTCACCCTTCTAACAATTTCTCCGTCTACTAAATTGTTCCGTAAATGGGTCCACGATTGAGTGGAAATAATTCAGGATCTGGGTCTGTTTTGACCCACAGAATAAAAATCGTCATTCGATTCCTTAATTTCTGACGATTAAATCAAACGAACACACAGAAACATTCGAAATTCATAAACAGAGAGCAGTGAATGGTCCTAAACATTGTAAATTATATATTAAGCGATTAAATAAGGAAATATTCAGGAAAAGACACAACATTAACGAACAGTTGTTCATGCTGTTTGCATCACTTTTGAGACGACCTACTAATCTTTCACTGGTTGCATAATAATTATTTCCTTAAAGACATATAGAGTTCGTTTTTCACAAAATTCGAAAATGCTTGTGCGATGGTACGTGAAATTATTTGGTGCTTCAGGCTTGCGTCATCGAAGGTACAATTGCATTTTAGAGACGTCATAGCGTGAAAAGTTAGAGCGGAACGCCGCTCGGGAAGGAGTATATAATTAATTATTGCGACTGGAAGCCCGGCCGGGACAATTACGTCACGACGCGGAAAAACGCGACACAGGTGCGAACGGTGCGGAAACAGGGACGAAAGCCGACAGCGGTATTGACACAAACTTCAGTTTAATTTCTCTGCCGGCAAACATTGGTTTTCCAGCCGGCCGTAGTTGCGTGCATCCCCCTGTCTTGTTTCCAGCGGCGCGGATCGACACCCAATGTTGAAAGAATCGAATGAAGCCCGGGACTATAAATATGGACGCTTTCACGCGACAAATTTCTTCCCTGTTCCACATCCCTTCACAATTGTCTCGGTCTGCGTGCGCTTAACCGTGAAACGCGGAATATCAATGAAGAAACTGAATTCCGAAATAAAGAACCGAACAATCCACGGGAAAATATCGAAAGGCTCTCAAATGGCCTCGAGTCAACTTTGATCTCAAAGAAGCAAACTCAAGAAAAAGTGTTTCCGAAATCGTGGTTGAATCGCTCGTTCCACAATTTTAAAAACACCCTGTATGCAAGAAAAAGTTCATAAGATCCAAGTGAATGTGGTCGAAGCTGCATGAAATCGTCAAAAGTATATATATATTATTTTCATAATTTATAAAGTCAGGAAATTTTTTGTTAAACTATTTTGTCTACTGTATGTTCGCAGAGAAGTTTTCGTTTGTGGAAAAACTGGTGGTCAGTTTGAAATACGTTCTCACGTGTAGACTATGCGAATTTATTTTATCAGCCGCGCGGCGTTACGATATTTCAAAATGTTTTAGGGGTCGCTACGAGCACGGCTTCCGGAAAGCGTTCCCCGCGTGTTTGCCGATAACGATCGCCCCTGTATCGCGTATTATTAATTACTGCTCCGCCCCACGGCCGATCGTCTAGTTTGGGTGCCTGAAAGAGAGCGGGAGAGGGAGACGGAGAGGGAGAGACTGTAATCACCGAATCGCCGCAACGAATTACGCCCGATCGGCCGCGAGTAACATTTTCCACCAGTAAATCGGCGCTCTCGGCTTCGGCGCCTCGCAAGTTTCGCTCATTGTCAATAGGTGTAATTTGAAACGCGGTACGTACACTGTTAGTCTATTAACAAGATATTTTTCTAGTTATTTTGCTACACACTTTTTGTGAATTTTTTAATAGCAATTTTTATTACCTTTTATTAAATTTTACTAGTTTAATTACTTTTTAGTTTAAATTGAGTAGATAAAATGTAAGATAGTAGAATTTAAAAATATTGTCTTCAGCGTATTAAAATTATTAGGAAAGGAAGTCGTGTCTATTTAGCTTCTGTCTCTGACAGTAAAAGACAATTTCTACTTTGCACGCCCCGATGTGAACACGACTTCTATAAATAAATGAATAAAAATCTGCAGTCTATTAATCCTGAATCAACCGAACGTGTTGCCTTATAAAAATGGTAAGGTTGAATTCATTTTGAATTTGCACGATTCTTATTATGGAAAAAGGAAACTTGAGAGATATTCCAGAAAAGCGACGTTAAAAGAATCGGAAACCGTTCGTTTGATCGACGATGGTTTGGCGGTAATAATATATAAAATGTTTCGCGTATACGAAGCAATTAGAAACGCAGCCCTGGCGAAAGAATCGCGAAACGATCGTGCGCGCGCGAATATAATTCCGGCCGTGCGAGAAGTCAGCGAAATGAAACGAAAGTCGAACCATAAATATGAAAAGTAATAAGAAGAGAAAGTCTTTATCGATCGTGCGAGGGGAAAAAAGGTTTCATTTCGGTTGGAAAGCGCGCGCGAGTGAGTGAGAGAAAGAGAGAGAGAGAGAGATAGTCCCCGCGACTCGTTACCGCGCGGAGAACCGACAAAAACGGGGGAACTCGGCAAAAAGGGACAATCGATAATACTGATTAGTCCGCGTGTACAGCAAGCAATGACGCTTTAATTAACACAGTACACTAATGAACTATACGATTACCGGCTCCGCCACTATCGTTCGTTAAACGAACAGCGAACGCGGGACGAATAATCCGACAATTTTTAGATCGGGCGAGTAGAATCGGACGATTTTCTACTTCGCCGACTGTCTACCCTCGGCTTGTTGTTGCCAGCCCCCGGGGTTTGTTCACACTACCGTACCCGGTTGTCAATTACTTTATTCATCGACAAAGCATCGTTCCGCCAATTTGTAGACAAATAATGGAGCGGGGTAACGTTGTCCCAGCGAAAACAATGCTCCCGCGAAAGATATAATTAACGGAGCTTCTGGTTTAATGCGCGCTGCTTTAAATCAACCAGATACGCCATTGATATTTGGAAATGATTTACAATTAACGCTCTAGACTATCCACCAATAATATCCTCCCACCGTTAGCGTTTCTATTAATTCTATCGTTGCTACTATTTTGTCCGCGATAATTCAATCCGCGAGTTTATTAAAATCGACGCGCGATAGGAAAATAGTTTCGCTTCAATTTTCATCTTGAGCTATGTATGCGCTTCGTAGCGATATCTTTCTAATAGTTGATATCGGAACAGGTATTTCAGGCCATGTGTTGGTCTAAAAATATATTAATTTCTAAAAGATAATAGGTGCCGGCAATGACCGACAGTCGAAACGATTGACGGGCGATTGGACCAGGTGTGTAAAAGTAGGAATACATACATGGAACGAAGATGAGAAATATGGACCGAATTCTTATTTCGATCCGGACCCGCCTCGATTTGCCTCATTTCATAATATCATTATCGCGGCGGACGAGAAAGAAAACGGAAAGCGAGACAGGTCGTTTGACGAAGAAGAGGCGCGCAGAACACACGTGCTAAATTGACTCGACTCATTCCCTTGCAATTCCACGAAGCCGTATCGAATGGTCCCGCTCCGTTGTCGCACCGTCGACGATGACGGCATCTTCTTCTATTTTTGATCGGCGAGTTGCATAACCAGACCCGCCGCGCCGCCGCGCCGTGGAGAAATAGAATCGGAGTGGCAATAGACCGGCCGAGCAGCACGCGCGTGCGATTCGCGCGAGTCTGCTTCGTGCTCGAGTGTGTTTCAAATGGACAATCATTTGATAGCAATCATCCGCAAACACTTGACCGTTTGATAACATTCTTTACCGCCTCCCGGCATCGTTCTCCCCTGGCCAGACACACGCAGGGCGTGCAACTTTTTACAGAAATATTTCTAGTAGTCTGAAATGTTTAAGGGTAGACGCGAAGTTTTTTCTTCGACGAGGATTCGATAAAATGAATATGTATTTAAGAAATCGATGAAAATTAAGGAATCTCAATGGATTTGAAATATTTTTTCTTTTCCTCGTCGTCTTTGTTCAATTTAAATATGCTTCAAATGTGGAACATACTCTGTCTGCACAAGTAAAGGAAACAGCATTTATGTAACAACTTAAAATCAAATTCCGTATGCAATATATTCTTCTATTCGCAATGATACGAATAAGAATATCTCTTGATCGAGCGCCATACAGAAAGTGAACAGAGAAACACATTTTGTATCGATAACTCAAAACAGCCAATGAACAGTCTGATAAAATAAGAAAATCAGAAAAAATCGAATA
The DNA here is from genome assembly GCA_913789895.3 of Seladonia tumulorum. Classification (NCBI taxonomy): domain Eukaryota; kingdom Metazoa; phylum Arthropoda; class Insecta; order Hymenoptera; family Halictidae; genus Seladonia; species Seladonia tumulorum. Next base: position 5,428,508 of record OU565275.1, read on the forward strand.
CAAAAGCACGAACAAAAGTTCCTAAAATGCGTCCACTAATTAATCTAGAGACCAGAAAAGACTTCGGTCACTTCCACCAGAAACGAAAAATAAAGTCGCCAAGTTCCGCGAACAATTCGCGCAAGCTCTTTGCATAACGTAATCGCGTCGTGTGTGTGTGTGTGTGTGTGTGTGTGGTGCTCGAATAAGGTTCGAGCCTTCGCGCTGATCAAAAGGCCTTCTTTACCGAGCGAGCGTGCCCCGTAGCATACACGTTATCGCCTACAGAAATAACATCCGCGATGCTATTATGGCATCGGCTGATGGTACTGGAGCGGGGGTTGCCGGGAGGAGAAGGGGGATGGAAACACAACGTAGGATGCAGCCGGTGTAATCGAATTTCATGCGATACTTCTGAACGATGCGTTTTTTCCGCACCGCCTCCCGGGTCCCCCTCCTCGCCGACAGCCCACCCCACCGGCCCCTATTTTCCTCTTGCACCACCGGCGCCCCCTACCCCTACGCGTTGCTACCCCCCATCATCCGGGTATCCAGCGCAACAACGTAGCCAAGCACGAAACCGATGGCTCGAATAACCAATTCCTTCGTCGACAGCCACGGGCGCCGCGTTGATCGTCCGAAGGACGCGAAGATTTATCGTGACGGGGATCGAAACGGGAATCGAGTGATGTACGAGGGCGAAACCGGGAAATTGTAGCGGCTTTTTCGAAGTTTGATCACGTCGTGTCTCCTCCTCCTCCTCCTCCACCACCTCCCCCTCGACTCCCCCGAATCTTTGCATTCACTTAGACCGGGGGAAGTGGGTTAAATACTGTTATGCCCCGAAAAAAAGATCCCGCCGCCTCCCGGGGAATAGAATGAAGATGAATTATGATTAATAACCCCGGAAGGTAAGGGGGCGAAACCGGGCATCCGTGAGGCCGTCGACTTCTCCTTTCTACCGAAGGTCTAAATGCTCCGACGCTTCCGCATTTTTGTGTCGGCATTTATTTTTTGACGGGACTGTCGGTAGCTTGCGGATCTTCAGGAAAAATTTTCTTTAGGAAACTGGGTAAAAAGGAATTTTGATCATTTCAATCGGTCAATGACCTATCTCTCTCTCGGTATCGCACCGAAAATTGAAGTCTGTTAATTAGGTTCGATTGCAGAACGGTAGGAGGATGGATCTCGTTCGCGTACGAAAAGGAGGAAGACATTCCTCGCCGGCTGCCTAGGCGGCTCGTTTAAATATCGGTCTTTGAGCATTTGTCCAATAAAAATAATGCGCGTTCCTCTCGTTCGCCGACCCTCTTCCGCTCTGACGCTCTCATTTTAAGCGCGGCGTTCCCGGCCTTTATGCGCGCATCCAATACGGAAATTTCGCCTCGTATTCAAAGTAGCGCACTTACGCTAGAGCACAATTATGAGAGCTACGGGCAGAGAGATAGAGAGAGAGAGAGAGAGGGAGAGAGCCCATGCGTTCCCGGGAAAATCGAACAGCGAAACAGCGCAGTCTACGAAGTCGTGAATTGGCTGATCGAGCGTGCCCCGTTAAGAGGAAACGACGTAATGAAACGGAACGCGGCCTGGCCCCGGTCAATGACAAAAGTACGTTTTTCAAAGCAAGTAAAAAGCTCTCCCGACAATTCTGATCAAGCATTCGCCCCGTCACTCTCTCCCTCTCTTTCTCTCTCTTTCCACGACTTTGACGATGGAACTTCGTTTTCATGCCGACACGAGAGCGTCCAATTGAATCATAATTTGAATACGATAACTCCCCGCCATTAAAGTTTCAATTTTTCTTTTTTCCTCGGCCAATCTACCCACAGAAATATCAATTCTCGCGAATATCCGCTCTATCCTCATTTTATTATAGTGACACCATTTCTCTCGAATAAACAGTTTTGGATCTTAGCGCACGAGGGACTAAACGTGCAAAGCTTGCATGGGAAACAAGAGCTTCAATGGGAAATGTGGTCGTTGAATGGGGCATCTGTATAAGTAACAATCCTTGCGCATAATTCTACACATTTGTATGGTGGTTTTCATGCGCAGTCGCGATGGAAAAATAAATTTGGCGAGTATAAGTCTGTAAAAGTGTCTGTACGGTTGCACTGTTTGAATCGTTTGTTTATCTTTCGCTTGGAAAATTAATAGAAACGCGATTTATAAAATCTTTAAACAACAGCGCCATTCGCATTTTGCCAGACAGCTTTACAATCTCAGTAATCTGAAACTCAAAATTTTGAAATATTCCACTTTGACGGATCTCGTCATTCTAGAGTTAATTTATTTCATATAATTGAATTGTCTTGTTTGAATGATCAGAAGAAACTAATGCGCTTGTCGGAAAATGTGTAACAAATTTTATTGGCGCGACGGGCTTTAATGGTTTTAATTCTCCAATTGTCTTGCCATTGATTCTTGAATAATTGGAAGAAACTGCTGCGCTTGTCGGAGAGCGTGTAACAAATTTATCGATTGATCCGATCGCAGGGAAATGCGTTCGATAGGGACAGCGTGATCGCGAGTTGACACGGCAAACGGTGAAAGACGTCGCGGCAACGGATTCCCACGTACTCGATCTTATGGCAGGCAAAGGGAGGAAACACGTTCGGCCCGGCACGGATACCGCGTTATAAATCAACCACTATGAACCATTAGGGTGGCCATAATTCGTCGATATCTCGAGGACCGGCAGCTTATTATAACCCGCATATATAATTCGGCGAAGTGCGGGCATCCGTTCCATAGGCTGGCGCGTGTTACACGTTGCGCCCATTTCGACCGATGAATGGATCGACGGAATTGATCGGCGCCGGGGATTGATTGGCGAACGATCGATCTGCGGTGATCGATGGCCATCGGACGCGTTGCCCGTGCGCGCTAGCGATGCATATATGTGTATGTACACGCGGAGATCGTTGCGTCGCGCGTGTCTCGCCACTGTAATTGGATTTAAAGATACGAACCCGCGATAAAGGCTGACGAATGCCCCGGCCCGATGCGCCTGCAACATCGTTTTCAAAATATTATTTGCGACCAGAACGCCCGTGCGCGAGCGAGCGACACTTCACCGGCGAACATTTCTGCCTTTTGACCATGATACGGGCTCGCGCGGTGACGTTTCGCAAAAAGTCCCGTTGCATCGCCCTGCTGCAAATTGTTTTCGTTCGTTTTTTCTCCTTTCTCTTCGCTGCGAATATACACTGGACGAAATTTCTATAAGAACGCTTCACCTTCTCCAATCCTCTGTCGCACGTGCTCCGACAGCGGAACAGGAAATTCGCGACTACAATTTTACACAATTTGCGCGAAATTTGATCGGACAGGGCTAATCGATCACATGTTCGTAAAACGCGGTTCTCTCTTAGACTAGTTTTCTTTTTTTTTTTTTTGGTAGGCTTTATTTACTAGTTACATTTATACTATTTCCTTCGAATATTGTTAATCGAATCTCGAAACGCCCCGTATGTACCCGAGATGTAATACACCACTTTCAACTGAACATCTCATCCTGCAATGCCCTCTTTTCTCCTTTCAAAGAAGACGCTTGGCTATCCCCAACAATTTAAGCGATTGTTTCAATATTAATTCGAACATAGTGCAAGTTTTAAAATTCCTAAAATCTAAAAAAATTTTCCACACTTTGTGATATTGTATACATATAACAATTACAAAATTTTTTCTCCTCAGTATACTTATAAATGATTTTTATGTTAAGTACAAAGACATAATAATGTAATATTATGATATAATATCTGTGGTCGCTAATGACCTAGTTGTTGATGCGACCTGTATAAATGAATGAATTAAAAAAAGAAATCTCGTATCGCACATATCTAGATATGAATACGAAAGAGATACGATATTTGCGAAAAATTTCTCCACCGCGGAAAAAGAATTCAGATATCGTGAGTTCGCATAATCGAGGTTCCACCGTATCGTGGATTAATCAGGTAAATACGATCCGAATTGCGTCATGTTTGGTATCTTTTTAATCAGAAAACTGTCACAAATATGTTAGTGAAAGAGTTCCATAGAGAAATCATCAAAAATCATCCTTATCCTTAAGAGATTAAAGACCAGTGTCTCTACAGAATACAAGTCCGGAAATTTTCACGTATGTTGAGTCATAAATTGATCACATCTGTCCCCATTTGCATAGTCACTAGAAATACGCGTTCCCATGATTGTGAAAAGAGCGAGACAGCTTTTGACTCTCGAAACAGAATATTTACACGTACACGCGACGCTTGCCGATCTTTTGTATCGCGTTCGATCTCGGCGGGCTAAAAGCACGCTGCGCAAGGGTTAGCATATCGTAATGTATTTTCCACTGGCATTTACGTGGCAATACCGGTCACGCGACAAATTGCGTGTCCGAGAGAACGCACCGCGTCATCGAACAGTCAGCGTTGCATTCATTCCGCGCCACGGGCGATAATCGATAACCGGATGGAAGAACCGGATAGATTGTCAGATATCGGCGATGAACATCAAAAGGTAAAACGATCAAAGTCACATTTACGGTGTGTGTCGCTCGAACAACGATGGCGGCCGTCGGACGCACACACACACACACAACACACACGCACAAGTGACGCGGGGAAAACGGTGTGCGCGCGGGGTGGGGCGCACGGTCGGATAGGGGAACACGGGCAGAGACCCCGTGGTTCCGCTGTTGAAACGTTGCTTATCGCAAATGAACTTTTGATCGTCCTTCCGGCGGGCGTAAAACGCGTAAACAATTCGTCTGCTATCGCAGTTTGCGTAGACGCTTAATCGGCAATGACGCACGCGGGATTCGAAACGAAAATTCGCTTCCGGTCAAGCGCGGAACACGGACCCCGCTCTGCCACCATTGCTTTTTGCCACCGGACGCAACAAGTAAAAAGCGCCGCGTGACAAACGTTGCCGCCGGTAGAACAACGCTCGAATAGCTTTCGTTCCGAACACAACTCCCACCGTGCATTTCATTACCGCAGTTATGATCAATGCGGTCCTTTGTGGCGGGCTGTTATAATAGATCCGAACGATATTTCAACTGTTCCCGGGCCAAATCGATTAAGGGGCTGTTCTGGCTTTTTATTTTTTTTTTTAATATCGATTTTCTATCAAGCTTTCAAGTCTTTAATCCCCTGTTCTCCAATTTACTTTACAGTTACACAGTCTTTACATTGGTCTTTGCTATTCACAATTTTCTCCAATGACTACACGTGTCACGATAGAAATTACATTTTTCGGTCGTTAAAAACCGCGAGGCGGGCGACGCACGTCATTTACACTCCAGCGGTTAATAATGTTTTCACAAAAATACCATTGCCTTTCGACGATCATGAAGGAACACGAATCTGGACATTTTTTTTTTGGTGGCGCCCGTGTTAATGAACGTTCGAAAAGCTAGCATGGTCTTCTTTTTGGGGTATGTAGACTTTCGTGGCGTTCGCAGGCTACGTATAATTAATGCTCGTGCAGAGTAGAAGCATCGTGCGCGCGCGATCGATAATTAAAGCGCCAATACCGTCGGAAAAATTGCTGTTTTAATTCAATGCCGAAAAGCTTTCTGGACACACGGTGAATTTGCTCGTCAAAGGGTCGTGGATTACGCAAACACGGCGGTGGCGGGTGTGGCCCAGTTTTTCCCGGATTTTGCAAATAGACGACGACGCGGTGTGTAAGTCGACGTCGAACTTTCGCGAGCGATTCGCGCTTATGCGGTCGCGCGGCTAATAAACGTTATCGACGCGTGTCGCGGCGTTCCATTTGCGATCCCCCCCCCCTCCCCTCCCCTCCACAGAGCTAATGGAGATGCATGGAAAATTATTGACGCGACGATATCTCGCGGAAGAAGCGGGCGATCGAACGGAAACGAGGAAACCGGCGAAAGAACGGGGAAGGGGTTCGGAAATGTGAAAACCAGGGGGTGGAAAACGCCCCGACGAAATTGAATGAACGTCCACCCGGTGTACAAGCTTTTTCGATACAGTTTTCGCGAACGGAACATGAAGAAGCATGCGCGCCGCGCGGGCGGATGTTAAAATCATTTTGCCGAGCATGCTTTTAAAAGCAAATGTCTGAATTACGAATTCCCGCTACCAGTACGCCATCTTGCGTCTCGTATAATCTCGTTCACTTCTTTTTTCTTTTTTTCCCCGGTAGCAAGTCGGACGTGGAGAGCCATGGAAATTTAATAAACCGAACGCAACGCGTCCCCGGGATTAAAAATACATTCGGACCTGAACACCGTTTAGAACTCTAATTACACGAGAATGTATTAACTGTGTCGAAGCGGCCAGATGCATTGTAACGCGTTGGTCTGCAATTTTCGAGGACTCTCGTTGGGAGATATTGGCGAAGACGAATAAAGTTAGTTCGCTTCAGAACGCGCATTTCTTTGTATTTTGGAAAAATAATGAATTTGTGATCCGCGTTCAAAAATAGTCTCTCGTACCTCCTAACAATTACAATTAAACCATTACCATTTAAAAACATCTTAATATACGAATCCTATATTAAAAAACATCACACCATTCGCTGTTCTAAAACAAACGATTTCTCCCTCGCACAATTTTATGTTTCCGCAAAAAGATATTGAACTGACCAAACTAAACGAAACACCCTGTACGTATTAATAACGTATAACTTTATAGCCAAAGAAATTTGAGTTGCCTGCTACATGTTCGCTTATAAAAATCCCGGGAAACCATATACTTGGATTTTCTGAAATTGTTATAACAATGTGTTCGAATGGAGGAAGTCGAAGCATTTGATCAGCAGTGGTGCATTTAATATTAAGAATGAGATAATTAAGAAAACCATGGACCCAAGACGAGGAGGATTCGAGCAGGAAATCTGGGAGTCCGCTTTCGAACGGGGGCCAGTCCCGGGCTTGCCTAATTAAAAGCGATCCACGAGAAGGAGGAAGCCGAGGAGTTTTTCTTCTGTTTTTCGATATTTTGTTTTCTGTTTTCCGAGCGTGCACTCAGTTTCAAGTTCGTACTTTCGAGTCAATCCAAGAGCGGTCTAGAGTTCTCAGGCCCGTAAATCCTTTAAGTGTCTCCTCGCTTTTACCACTCAACCCATGGAGTGTAGATAACAGAGCGAGGAGGAGTAAAGCGAGGTACTTGTACAGCTGTACCATTTTTCTTTGCGCTCGCGTCGTCCCGCTTTTCCCTCCCCGTCCGTGCGTGCTGTTCCTTTTCCGCTCTTCCTTTTTTCTTCGCCTTCTTTATGCGCGCTCGCTCTCGGAAGTAATTTCACAAGGAGAGCTAAATGAATATTCTTTGACACGCGATACCCGTTGCTCGTTTTATTTACAGCGCGCGCTGCGAAATTGTTCGTGCCCAGACCCCCGCGACGTTGTTTAACGCGTGTGTCGCGCGTTTGTTGCCGCGCTTCCCCCGGAAACAGGCTCTTCGCCGGCATACTAAATGCGGAACTCGGTTTTCGGGAACATTGTTGTCTTCGCTGGCACACCTCCTCTGGACGTATACGGCGTGATCTGTGACCGAATGATCTAGCTTTGCGGGCAACATTGTCGAGAAATATTGCGTAGGTCAAACGTTTTGCTCCGAGATGCGACGACAACAATTTTTAATCATGTCGCGTGATGTCATGCGTGACATTTCGCGATTACATTCTGGATTTCTAAGCAATACAATTTTTCTAGTCTCTTTTCATTTAATAATTCCAATAACCTGAAAATAGTAGGACAGTGCTCTTAAATTCTTGTCTCCGCCGTTGTTTTAATTAATAGCACAGAATGCCAATTTTGCCACAGTAAAATTTACATAGTTTGAAATGATCAAAACCGATGTATTATATTCGTTGATACGTTGCTTCGCTGATCGACTCTTTTGTGCTAAATAATTTTCAAAGTTACAGTCGAACGTAAGAGCGAAACCGAAAAGTGAAATACTCCAGCATTTGTCAGACAATATTCTATACCAGGAGATTTAATCGATGTTTACCATGTCAATTTCCGGGTGCATTTATGATTCATTAAGGGCAGCCTGTCCATATAGAACCTGCAAATATTTAATGAAACAATGCCGCTGTTTGTGGCCAATACTGCAGTTCATGATTACGTAATTATACCATTTGTTCGATGGTTTTTGTTTTGTTGTCGGTGATGAATATTGTATATAACGAGGACACGCTCGAGTACGCCGATGGTCTTTTTGAAGAAGATTTTTAAGAGGATCCAGAATTTCTGAATGCGATTCGACGTTGCAACTGTCTTCCAGGTGCGTGCACGGAACAGGGTTCAGTGTACCGGTTGAGTGAAGAAAAAGGGAAACAGAAGGGAAAAAATAGAAAAAAATGTCTTCGCCGCCCCAGTTTGCCCCGGTTGGCATGGCAGGCCGAAAGCTCTTCAGTAAATCCAGCTTAAAGCAGCTGTGTAAACGTTGACCTATATTACAATCACGGCTGGAGCGGGCGGCTCCGCGTTAGGCGACGCCATCGGCATCCCCTAACCGGCTACAAAGTCGCTCGTGGCCGCTCCCCACGTGGCCAATCTACACTATACACACTGTGTGCAGCCGAACGCCCACGCAAACCGCCGCAAACCGCAATCGTTCCTTGGCGGGACGCGAACCTATGCGTCGAGGACTCTCGTCCACATTTTGCTACGATCATGTTCATTCCATTCGATTCCAATGCACGGTGATCCAAATCAATGAAAATCTATTTCATCAGTGAATCAGTTTATTTATTTTTTTTTTTTATCTCGTCAAAACAGAGAACCTGTTCAAATTGTATGTGTACCAACATCGTTTTTCATAATCATATAGAGCGTTACTCAAATGTTTTCCCAGGTGTATCGGACCTATACGTGTACTAACATACATTTCTAACAACTAGACTGCGGATTTTTATACGAAATTAAAATTGTCAATTAATTCCGAGATACAGATGCTACGTGTGCTTCTTTTCTCGATTATTTTATAGAGTTAAAAACAGTGGTACGGTATGGTTAATTGTTTTTACATTGAATCTATTTATTTTTGTCATGAAATGATAAAATCCGCCGTCTACTAATGATGCATTGTTGTATGTGTACCACGAAAACGGAGAAATTAACCCTTTCGTTGCTGCTTGCGCCTGAAGACGCTTTGAAAATGAATGTCACTGTTAAATCTCGAATACGCGTAGTAACATACATTCGTAACGATGTATCGCAGTCTATGGACCTCAAAACACCGTAGAACCGCGGTGTCGAGGTAGCCTAACCTTTTCACCGACCACTTAATTAGTGTTCGTCACCGGCCTCGTCCTCCCACGCTACGCTGCACGCGTATGCCGAGCTACAGCTCTTGGATGGACGGATTTCTTCGCGAAGCAACCCTTTTCAGACACGCCCACCGAGCTACTAACTTTCGGCTTTCTTCCTTTCTCGGACCCCGGGTACAACGTGGACGATGCACTTGTCCAGCTTTTGAAGACTTGTCTTTTATTTTTGTTGCGGCTCCGTATAGCTTCTCTGGGATATGCTAATATCAACTTTCAACGAGGCAAGGACGAACGAGCCAATGTAACGTTGCCAGTCAAATTTTCGTCGTAACAAACAGTGTCTTTAATGCATTCGACGTTGTCGTCCACTATAAGGAACCGATATGGAACGCATTTAGATACCAGTTAGATTCGAAACTATAGCTGGAAGAAAAAAGAAGCAGCAAATTTTTTGGTACAACGTTTCTATTAACCCATTTGCATCATTAGCGTATATATACGGTCAATTTTCCTGGTCACTATCATTATTCGTTAGCTAAAAAATAGAAATTGAGGGTGTTGTTGGGGATGAAAGTAGTAATTCTGATTTTGGCATATAATGCTGAAATATGAAGTTCCTTTACTTCTAGTCATATTTTTGTACTTAAATATAATAAAAAAGAAAGTTTGGTGATAAAGGCCTTCTTTTCATATTTCCTTACGATGTAATTGGATTAAAACTAGTTCATTAATTCTTTTCATACGTTTCTTACATAGCATCGATTTTCGTGAATGCTCTGGGCATAAAAAGAGTACAGTGAATTCTCGATATACGTCAACAACATACATTCCTCGGCGTTCGAGGTAGTGGGGATAGTTCCGCGACGTTTATCATCCAGGCCTGAGTGACATATACAGAGAAATTACTGTATTTCGCAAAAGCTTTATTAGTAAAGTGTGTCCGCTGAGGCAGTCAGTCGTTTGCAGGTTAAGACAATTTTTACTTTCCATAAAGATCCTGAATCCTGAATGAAATAATTTGTGGGCTGCGATTTAAGCGATCTTCCTCTGCCTTCGACGCAACACACTCTCATCCTCTGTCCGTGTTCCTTCGCGGTGGCCGTCGCACGGTGTTTGACCAGCTCTATCTCGTTTCCTGCGCGATAGCCGAAACGGCCATGAAACTCGAGTTAACCTTTCGAACAGCACCTCCTCGTGCTCTATTCGTTGTTAACGCTGTTAGCCCCGGCCCCAACGAATTTCTTCACGAAACCTGCCACCCCCGCCACCACCGTTCCACCCTACCACGGTCTCCGTTCGCGCGCTTTTGCATTCTGTTCGGTGAACGTTTCTGCTTGGGAATTCTGCTCACTCCGGTTGTTCCTGGCGTGGCCGGCGAAAGAGTTCGCCCGGCGTTCGTTTCGTTTACGACCCCGCCACCGTACGGTCACGCGTTTTTCGAACTGGTATGGCTATTTGATGCACACGCTGCTTATTCAGCGGCGCCCGATGCACGAGCCACGAAACCGTGATCGATGGAGCCACTCTAACCGATGGCGACAAGCCGCGTGGCTTCGATTCGAATTTTCCTACGGCTCGGACCTTTGAAAGTGAAACGGCCGGGCTGTTCGTTCGCTATAACGCTGAGTCCGCTTACCTTCTCTGTAGCGTGCAAGCTAGTTTACTGTACGTTCTCTTCGGTAATGAAGCGGGATGGTTCCGTACGACTTTCCTTCCGAAAAATTTGATCTCCGATCGATGCTTGCGGTGAACATTTTCCGGTTTAAAACGAATGAAGTTCAAAGACTTTTGGTCGGAGCTGAGAAATAGGTGACACGACTCGAAATTTTATAATATATCGCATCGTATCGGGTATGCGCGAAGCGAAACGTGATAGTCTCCGTTACTTTCGTGCACTCTATCATCGTTTTTGTTTTTTTTTTTTTTTTTTTTTTTTTCGTTGTATCCATCCCTCAGTTTTTGCGGAGTTTTCATTGAAATAACAGTAATAAATTACAGGGACGAAAGCGTTTGTCACGTTTGGAGATCCATTACTCAGCGGCGGATAGATAACAGAAAAGTCGCGGCTGCCGTTACTCGAATGAATTATATATGTACATATGTATATACATATATATATACTCTTTCCGCGGCTGGCGCGGGCTGTGCATTCACCACCAGGACCATCATCTCGCCTAATTAATTTACCAGAACGTAACAGACAGGGGAAGTTATTGTACGGTGTAGAACAACGAATATTCTCACTGCGAAAAATCTGTACAGTGCTCTGTAACGCAACATAATGCCTTGAAAATCAATTCAACATAACATTCTTTTCAACCCCTGACGTACAAAGATGTCACGAATGCTTCGTGCGTCTTTTATGGTATTGTACACATCGGGGTAAAACAGTGTTTAACAGTAAATATGATCCGGAGACATTTTTGTTACTGCCAATTCTGAATGTATATGAAAATTCATTTTCAATCATACACAAATGGTAGGTTTAATTTTACAATTTCCCCCCGAAGCGTTTGGTACATATTATACGTCATTCTATTCGTTTCAAAATCAAAAATTTCTGAGATATTCGCAGAAAATTCTCGTACGAGTACATTGAACTCTGCTTCGAAGTCTTTGAAAAAATAGCGCACAATTTTGAGATTCGATGTACGCTCAACCGACATCGATTTCCAAACAAACGATGGAGAAAGATGCAACCAGAAAAGCTCGGAGGTCGATGGGGTTAAAAGATACGTTGTCGCTCGACGCACGTCCCGAAAAGTTGGCGTCGCGCGAACGCCTAAAATGCCAGCTTTAAACTGAATTGAAACTAAACGAGGAGCGTGTTCCGGATTATGCGATTTAAACGAACTCAAAGCGGCGCGTATCGATCGCCGAGGGGAAGCCCGTCGGTAGGAGGCGACGTCGGACTCGCATGACGTCTTTGACTCCGATGCGTCTTCGTCGGCGAAAGCGTCGGAAGCTGCATGTCTCGAATAGAACCGGGCCGGCGGCACGCATCTTCAAAGGAGCCGAAGTCCTTTGCAATTCTAGTTCGCGTCATGTGAAATGCAATCATATTCTATTTCGAAACTCGCGAGCTGCTGCACCGAATTCTGACATCCGTTCCCCGCGACGTGCCTGCGCCCTTTACATAATTGACTCATTATTTCCACTCGTTCACGGTTAGAGGCCCCGCTAGCCAAATCACCATTCACGCGATCGTGTACAATCGGTTCGGAAAATTTTCGGCATTTCGTGAGAATCGATTTGTGCCCGTTCGACGAAATTAACACTTTGACTGCCAAACTAGAAACCTCAAAAATTCCATAAAATCAAAGCAAGTTATTTAATGAAATGAAAATTGAAAAGAATTAAATGTATGATACTGAGTAGTCCCCCAACTTTTTTGCATTTTACAGATCCTAATAAAATTTGGTACGATGAATATATTAACGTAAAAATTCGTTTTATAACCTGGACAAATGATTCCGTCACCCACATATGGGTGACATGCCGGTCAACGTGTTAAACGCGTTCCGAGACACGAAGATGATTCTGACACTTTTCTCTTTATGATCGGGCGAACTGGAGACGCAAACGTAAATTTTGAACTATAAGTTCCGAACTGGCTCTATCGCATTCTATTTAAGTCGCGGAGCAGTTGTTGCTGTAACGCTTCGCGCGACGTTGTTACTCACGTCGAGCGATCTGAATTAATACGAACAGGAAGATCCGAGATCCTTCCCTCGTGTAGAACTGTAACAAATCTCTAACAAGGCGAAACGTTCCCAGCATGCGTAAAACTCTAGAATTTATGCTCGTTGTTGGATCTCGAATGAAAGTGAACACTGCGAGCCACTGTTCCGGAGGCAGTCTTCACTTAACAGAAACATGAAATTTACTTCGGAGAGGGAGGCAGGAATTCAAACTCCTTAGTTCACGGTTCTAGGAAGTTACCAAAAATTAGGTAGACGGTGCGAATGGGGCTCGTAATTCATGACAGAAATGTCCACGGTTCATTCTGTGTATTATATTACCACTGGAAATGTCGGGGAACAATATCTGAACGAATTAAATACCTAAACGATAAACTTTACGGATGCATTATTGCGAAGTTCATCACTGATTATTTGCATATGTGGGTGAGGAAGAGCCACAGCAACTGGTACATTATAAAACAAATCGTTTCATTCATGAATCGACTGGGACACGTCTGATCATGACCGACAGATTCTACTTCCTGCAAACAGGGCATGCGAACCCAACAGACTTTCAAACTTTCATTTTACTGTAACTTTAACAAAGAAACATTATTCCTCATTTTAAAAAGTAGAGATCGTGACAAATGATTAACAAGAATCTTGTAGTCTAAAGAAGAATTGAATAATTTTTAAGAAGATTATTACTGAACAGACGTTGCTGAAAATGTCCCGGTGTGCAACCGAATACGAAATCTATATCGTAAAAAATTTTTCAACGAAATAAAACGTACAAGAGGGTGCAAATAAAAAATTCAGAGTTCGTGTCGCGACATCAGCGAGCAAGGGGCTGCATTTCCTTCGATCAAAAAAATTCTGTGGACCAATCAGCGATCGGATCTTTCTCGAGGCAACGGCTGGCAGGATTGTAGGCCCCCGAAGTTTCGATAGCAGCGCTTCTTTGTTCTCTGATTTCCATTTGCCGGTTAATCGCGCGTGCCTGTAGACTGGCTGCGCGACGCGGCGCGGCACAATCAGCGAAATCAGTCGGGCCCGTTGATAAAGGGGAGGATCGTGTTGTTAATTATCCGTGGAAAGGACGAGAATCATGGAATCAAGGGGGAGATCGCGTGCTGGCGCGACTCTCGCTGTTCCCGGCTCCGGCAAACAAATTTCGTTTGCCGGCGGCGCGAATTTCGCCTCGTTGTTCCAGCGGATGGATCCAATGAGATTCCAAGAAGATTAAAAAGTTGTCAACTGCTCTTTCCACCCAGCAAACCCTCCTCCCTCTCCCTCTCCTCGAACAGGCTGCCCCAAACCTTCTCAATCTCCGAACCCCCCACCCCCCACGCCACCCCCTCCACCCGACCAGCCTCGTTTTCGTCTTACTATCGCGTCGCTGCCGCCGCCGGGGAAACTTTGCTAGTTAGAATTTCGCGCGGTACGTTCCGAAAGGAAATCAGCCCCTGTTGCAGCCGAAGCAAAGAAAAGTCCTAGCGAAAGCTACACGGTTTATCAAGTAGCAAAGCTGCTTTTCGCGCTCGGTCTACTCCTCCCTCTCTCCGTTGCCAATTACCGGCCGTGTGTTTTAGCGCATTCCGCGTGAGAATTCGCAGAATATTTACTGGAATCCAGCCGGGACCATTAATTGGACGAGCTTTCTCAAGGGTCCGATCATACGTTTGGAAGATGTGCTCCGGTTGCTATTCGCGTAATATCCAACATTGGTAACGAACACCGAATCCCTAAGTACAGTAGCACCTTAGGAATTTCTATCTTTCCTTAATAATTTTAGTAGATGGGGAATATCAAAATCTTCTAATCCCTTAATCTTTTCAATATAAATGCATACAATTAAAGAATGGTTGCTAACAAAATTCAATTTCCACGTCGAATTCGGTGTAGATTTAAAAAGTAGAATACAACTAAAGACTGTAAAGATGTTCCTTTAAGAAATTACGTGGCATATATAAAATCATCTAATTCTATGTCTCACTGTTATTGTGAAAATAAATTTACTAACGCAGATCTTAAAGTTATCAGAGATTTATAGTATACGTTATACACATTATATTGCAAACACGCAAGCATGGGCACCGTATGAATGAAACTAGTTGTCATCCATCAACATCCGCGAACGATCCAATCCCCCCAGGCACGAACAATCGCGACAACCGCGGAGAAACGCGCGAAATTGAACGCAAAGTCCGGCGGAAGAACAGATACGGGTTCGGGACCGGCAACTTTTCGCACACCTTCCTTTTTGATTCCACTCTCGCGTGCGCAGGTGCCGCGAACCATACTTCAAACTGGGACGCGTATTCGATGCATTCAGTAAAACAAAGTTTCTGCCGAATTAACCGTTCCCGGAGTTCCGAGAGCGTTCGGGAGCGCTAAGCGTCGTGAAAAGTTGCCGGCGTTATTGAATAATTTAGTAGCTCTGACCGAGTGCGACTTTCTGCTTTTCTTCGACGATTTTGATACCTCTCCTGCCTTTGCGGTCTTCGTCCCTCGATATCTTCGCTACTTACCGAATGTCCGGAGATTTTTTTTATTAAAATCGGATTCCTGCTTTACTCTACGATATCGTGTCAGACTTGTGGCAAAGAAATTTTCAACAGAATCGACCGAATGTCCTGAGAGCTATTAACGTTTCATAAAGTGTCTTACCATTTTAGTACTTTTGGTGCAATAAATAAGTAACTGTCGAGCATTCTTTTACGGAATTATTTCACGTTTGTGTCAAATTCCGAGCGATCTTTAGGAATATAGGAATAGATCCTCGAATAAGATAATGTACCCTCTTCCTCTCAAGTCTTCCGACCACAGACGCTGTATTCAAACGTGGGAGCGTAACGCGCATATCTCATATGCCAAATGTAGCAAACGTAAGCGTTCGAACACTTTCGCGAGCCGCATAGCAGCGCGGGCAGACTATTCGTCGAGGAATGCAGCGAAAATAGGAATAGTGTTATCCAGTTTCCTCTGCTAAAGGCATTCCGCGAGCGTTTGCGAACCTAGGACTCGCTCGACGCGCCGCCTAGACGTAACTCCCGCTCGATAGCGTGTTCCGTTCGAAAATCCGTTTCCCCTTTAATTGTCGCGGAAGCGTGGTCAAAGGTAACGTCGTCGTCGGCGGGTACGTCGTTCAAAATTTCCTGCCCCGACTTCAAACGCGGCCAAACAAGCGATCCGCGAATGGCAATTTTATTGTCAGTTGCCGCGAGAAGTTTGCTCGTTCGCTCGCTATGCTGATCCGTCCCTTATTCTCGGCTGGATCGACATCGCGACGAACTCGGGAACACCTTTCTGCATATTTCCAACCGGCGGCAGCCAGGTATCCGAGAGAGAGAGAGAGAGAGAGAGAGAGAGAGAGAGAGAGAGAGAGTGACGACGAATGCTCACCAGGAGTCTACGCTCCAAGGAAGCGGCGCGGTGAGACATAATCAAAAGTTGCCATGGCTACACCGGATCCCGTGTCACCTTGGGCCACAGGTTGAATATAAGGACCAGAGCTCGAGCAAACAACCCCCACCCCCCGACCACCCCCGTCGATAACATAAGACCTTCTTTCAATTACGAGGGCCCCGCAGACGCGATCTTCCGTTGCAAATCAACCCGACCGTCGAAATCGAGACGCCGCCGTTCGCCGTTTGCTCGAAACGCTGCCCAAAATTCGCAATTTCCCACAATTTCACAGAAATGGCATTTTTAACACTACGTTTACGGGACCCGTCCAAATGACGGATTCTAGTATTTTTTAATTGAAAATGATTAAGATTCCAAGCATGCATACATGAGAAATTATCTAGCAAATTTATTTCTTTGTGTATATATATTATTTTTTAAATATTGCCAAAAATGTGGGTAGCATGTTCTTGTTATTTTTATAAAGTAATGCAAAATCAGCACTTTCAGTGCTCCGCGAACCTTGCGTTGACTTCTCAACCCTTAAATGGACCGACGAAATGTACTTTACAAGTGCAATGATTCGATCAAATTATATTTATGCTTAACATTCGTATCGATCGAAATGATAAACAGAAACGTAGCGAGATAGAAAATTCTCATCTAAACCCACAATTATATTATTAATAATTACAGTCAGACCGAACAGTCCGCCGTAAGGGTTAAAATTGCCGAAGTCGAATATCTCAACAAAAATACAAAGTTCGAAATATTAATAAAAAAAGAGAATATTTTAATGCAGAAAGAAATATTGTAGGACCAGGACTGCCCACATAAAATTCCACAATATTTTAATTCAAGCCCACTTACAACAAAAAGGAACCGCATTCCATAAGCAAACGCTATAAACGACGCCGACCCAAAATCAAACTACGCGGCGGAGGACAAAGAACCGTCAAACAATGCAGGCATTCAAATATAATATTCGAGCGTAGCCATTGCGATAAGAAACAACAGCGTTTCCACCCAATAAACGCCGGTTTCGCGTAAAGGGGGTGATCCGTTCGCGAAAAAAAGGGGGTCATAAAAAATTACGTTTGCAGACCGGACCGGTGTTTGGTCACAATGCATTCGGCCATCGAAACAAAATGAACGGGGGTATATGGAGTCAGGCCTAGTACAATATTGATCGGAATGGGTTAAAATCACTTTCGATGGCTCGTACGAACGACGATGGTCCACACATAAACGCGCGCGCGCGCGCGCTGACACAGAGGGAATGAGTGAGAGAGAGAGGAGAGGAGGGTGCACAGGGTGTACTCGATTCGAAAATCGATAACACGGAAAGCCGCTTGATTTAGGCCGATATCAGTAAGGGGATAATGTATGGTAAAGCCAACGAGTACGAGCACGCATAAACGAAAACGTCCCTTGTATGCGTGCTATCGTGTACGAACCGCGAACGCGAGGGAGACGCGATTTACATACCAATTAGAGCGCTGCTACCACCCCCTCCGCGCCTCTCTTTCTGCTCTTCAACCCCCTGCTAGCACCCCCGATAACCCTCTAAAAAGCCCAGTTTTCTCGGTCCTGAATGTAACCGTAATAAAATCTGGCCGATACACCCCCCGCCTGCGCACGGTCATATAATAAGCAATTTGCATAAGCCCCTTCGATTCCGCGGCGCGACAGCACAGCCAACTCTCGTAAAATGAACAGGCCCTTTTTTAAATAGTCACGAGCGGCGCGACACGAAACCACCCCCCCCCCTCTACTCACGATTCACCTGGCTCGTTATCTATTCGCGATTCCATCGCGGGACGTAGCGCCGCTTGTTTGCGAAAACGCGTCCGAGAATTCGCGCTCGGGGACAAGGGCCGAGGGTGTTTTGTGTGGATCTCGAGGGGATAGTAATTTTTGGGAACATGTACAGAGCATGATTTATCATTCTCTTCGGTGGAAGAATGTGTAATTATTAGGAGGGTTTCAGGATATATTGAATTAACCCTCCGTGGGCACGCTGGGTCGTGAAAATTTCACTTTTGAACCCTTTCGAAGGGAAAGGTAGCATGATCCTCATTTTTCCGAATTGAATTTGTGAAATTTGTAATTTTTATTGATAGCTGCATTAAAGCGGAGACTTAAACGAGTATCCTGGAATTTTTCAGATATTTTGGAAACCAAATGGTAAACATAAACGAATCAGTGTGTCTACGGAAGGTGTGAAAAATAAGTGTGACCTTGAAGAGTTAATCTTCGGTTACTTGCACTTCGCTCGTTACACAGTTGTTCTCGTAGGATTTTATATAACCCAGATATATTCGATACAACAATTATTTTTGTGTATAGAAAGATATTTGGGTAATTATTTACATTAGGAGCTTCCTCATCGATTTTGATGACCATGAAATATGTTGTCAAGGTCATCATTCCGAACAACTTTTTCCTATACATGTTACCGCCGCTCACCTTTAGTTTCCGAGATATTCGCAAAAAGTTTCAACATCTCAAAAAGTGATCGGAGTAGGTGTAGGTTAGATTTGAAGGTAAATATTTACATCAGAGGTTTTTACATTAGAGAAGACGTATCCATGGGGAATTATTCAACAAAATAATTTTTTCGGGTATATATTATTTAAAAAATTGATACAAATGTGGATAGACACGTTCTTGTTATTTTTGTAAAATAATGTTAAGTAGTCAGTTTTAGTGCTTTGTAAATCTAGTGTTAAAGGGACATTGAAGTTGCAAAATATGAAAGAAAACCTTGACAACATATTTCGAGGTCATCAAAATCGGTGAGGAAGCCCCTAATGTAAATAATTACCGATATTTGATATTTTTGATGATACAGAATCCAGCGTGGGAATAGTTCTAGGACTTTTACCGACTAGATATTTGGGACATATATCGAGTAAAGACTGTATGTAATAAAGAAAACGTTAGTTTACAGTTACAGGATTTATTTCAGTCAGAATTGTAAAGTTAAGTGAAACGCGCGACCTGCCCATCAGTTTCAACGTAAAAATTCGTCCACACACTTTCCAATTAAACGAACGAAATTACACGGCAACATTATTCCATCCCGGAATCATTTCTTTCTGCAGTCGGCGCCGTTACGGAGCGCGCCGGTAATTAAAATCAATCATTAATTAGTCCTTGAACGCAACAGTTTCGCGTAACGGTAACAAGTAATGAAGAATAATAGATTCCGTAATCGACTGCATCGAATTCGCTCGTTCCAGAGGGAGCATGATTGTTTATTATTGAAAAGCGTATGGACGAAAACAATGGACTTACGATGTGCGTGCCAGACTGTAATTTACTATGCGATACGCAATAAATATTTTTTATATCGTTGTATATCACGTACAGCGGTGGGCATAGCGATCTACCGATGACACTTTTTTGCTCCGGAATGTTGTAACTTGAAACGTCTGTAAAAACATTGAAAAATTGTTCCCGTGATTTCGATCACCGTAGATTTCAAGACTGAAGTTACAACGCATGCGTAAAACTTTTTTCTAGTCGACATATTGAGTCCGAATACACGTGTATTTCATTTAAGGTAAAGGCACCAGTTGTTGACCATGTACCGGTAGTTGACCATTTTATAGAAAAAAATCAAAAATAAGGTTTTGTATAAGCGCACTTATAAGTGCACTTTTGATGAAAGTGAACCTCGGATGCCATGCCGTCTGTTGTTTAAATTACAAAACAATAAGAACATTTCAAACCTTATTTTTGTTTTTCTATAAAATGGTCAACTACTGGTGCCTTTATCTTACACGTTTGTATTTGGCATAAGGATCGGCAGTCTAACCATGTCTCAAAGGAAGATCGTGCGAATCCAGGTGCCCTCGAGCAGGGCAGTAGGGTTGGACCGGTGCCGATCGAGGTCCGAAATCGGCGTTGTTACACGGCAAGCGCAGACGGAGCCGAGACAAGCGGATTTCATTAGCGTTCATTAGCGCGGCCCTTAATCGTAGCGGCATGATCAACGACCGATCGAGGCTCGTTTAGGTGGCATCGACCGCGTACCTGGTGCGGCTACCACCCTCGCCCGGCCCCCCTGGCCCGCGTCAAAGTTGCTCGCAGAGGTTCGCCTAACCCCGGTAATTTACGGTCGCGCTGCAGCCCCCCGGGGGGAAATTAAATATGTCCGGGGGACCGAAATCCGTTTCCACGCGGTGGCGCACACGCGGCAACTTCCCGATAAGCCGATAGCCGCTTTAACTTTTCTTTAACCGGAAGATTGAATTTCGCTCCCGGACCTCGGTCCGTGTTACCCCCTTGCTCGCCCCTTCCTTCCCCCTTCTACAATCCCCTCCCCACCCCCATGGCGCTCTTATCCAGCTTCTTTTCTATCCCTCCGAACGGCAGCAAGTTTCACGAGGATAGGTATACGGCCATTGTTATACCGCCACTCAGCGAAATTTCCTCGGAAATCACTGTGGATCGCGGATTTACGTCATCGGCTCGAGTGGGACGGGGTTGAACGCGAGACGGGGGATGATTGGGACCAAGGTAGCGTAACCTTCGCGTTGGTCTACTTCGAGCAGAGGGTGAACCCGAATTAACTTTCTGCCGGTGACAGCTCGAATTTTTTCCAAACTGACAGCTGGTGAATCTGGATCTTTATGGAAAATAAAAATGTTCTTCGCCTCGATTCTTGGGAGCAGAAGTCGAATCGAAATGATCTTATTCTTGTAAGCATTTTAATAAGATAGCGTAACTAACGTTTCCACAATTTTGTATTTCACATATTAATTTCTTTTTTATGTACGCATAAAGCAGTGTAACAGAGTAAGATTAAAATCGAAAATGGCTTTGTAGGGTTAAAAAGTATCCAGCTCTTCGTTGACATTTCTTTGAAAAAATCAGAGCTTTTCTTACACAATGCTATCGTTTCTATATTACACGAAACTACTCGTAGCAAGACAAGAATTCATTGAGTAACTCCAAGATAATTTAAGTAGAAATTCAGTTCACGAATCTCACAGACAGTTCAAATAAATCAGGAGAACTTAGCATTCTCTTGGAACGTAAGTTTGATCATCGGATTTCACACGCATAAATTCGACTTGTGCGAGCAATGTTAAACAATCGTTGAAATTTACGTCTGCCATGCGCGAAGCTGTTGCCGCAGCGATCCAGAGGAAAGGCCGGTCTTGCGGGTACATAAAATTGAAAATCCTGCTCGAATTGTGTCCCGACAGCCATTGTTGCTGGCCCAGGTCATGGGAGGACAATGAAATTCTGAGAAACGTGGAAACTAATACGTGACTTCGCTGAAAGACGCAGGTTTTAGCTTTCTTCCTCCGAAACGTTTTCCTTCCTCTCAGCCAATTATACCTGTATCTTCGGATATATGAGCGTACCTGCTAGGAACGAGGTATAGTTAAACCGATAGTCCCGCTTCTCCGCTCGACGATTCAAAAGCTTTTTACTCGATCTCCGTCGAGTTTACAGTCTGACGTAGACGCTTCTTAATAATTCAGTTTTTACGATGTAATGAAGCAACGCCGTCGCGTCTCATCAGAATGGATCATTAACTTTGACGCAATCTTAATTAACGTCTGACGATTTTTACAGTAATCGGTAGAGGCGGGCGCAAGAACCAGTGTCGTATAACCCTGGTACATCTCCATCAATCTTCCAATTAATTATAAATGCTCGACGGGATAATTAGAGGTATGGGATATTGTGACGTGGAACCGATAGCGCAAGCGTGAACAGTTAGGCTATTTTACAGACCACAAAGTAGCTCGAGACAACCGGTAGAATCGCTAATCGAATCTCTGTCCCTCTTTGCAACCAGTTCAAAATAACCTTGCACCATTTTTGTAGCACCCGAAATTGAAATATTTTTATTTTATTCTAATTCGTCGTACAGTCGGTACAGTTAGTATACACCAACATTAAGTAGAGTCTGATTAATATGTTATTAATTTCCTTCAAACCGAAATAAAATTCTATTTGTTGTACATGAAAGAATAAGTCGAAAATATAGAATAAACATTTTTCGTTCGAGGCTTTGTTTTCGAGAAAATCTGTCACTTTGAAGATCTGTCAGGTTTGTGTGCTTTAGTATATGCAGGAAGTAGATTTGGTTGGTCACGATCAGACGCGTCAGACAATTCCTGTCGAATAGCATGCTGCATTTCAAACTCGATTTTCTCGATAACGAAACTTCGGATGAACAAATGTTTATTCTATATTTTCGACTTATTCTTTCATGTAGATCACCCCCTTTCCGCTTGTACCACCAGTTACCAAACAGCCTATATACAAACTTTCTTTTCTAAAAAAATTCTGAACGATAAACCACAAGCAGAAAAAATAGTAGTGCAAGGTTAACAAGAAAAATGCTTATTGCCAACGGTGCTGACGGTGATTTATAAATTAGGACCAGCCCGGGCGCTGGCCCACATTCGACTACTGTTCCCAATTACGATTTCCGGTCTATGAAATCGATGCCGGATATTATTCCGACGATGTTGCTGTAATGCGCGAGATGTCCCGGTGCATTCGAAGGGAAGAGGCAACAGGGAGCATTATCATTCGCGGCACACTTTGTGTCCGTAGCATCTGGCCCGCAGTGGCCACCTCGTTTCAGATTAAGTGGCTTCTGAAATGGAAGCATATTTTTCGGTTCTTCGGCAACGAACGAGCGAACTTTCCCCGGGGCTAGGTATTGCGAGGGTACATACGTTATCCAAACTTTTGCCCCGGATTATGGCGCGTTTTCCAGACGGCCTGCATAAAAAATGTATCCGGCCCGGTACATCATATATACCGGCGAGATGCGTAGCTATGCACGACACACCGTACTATCTGGATTTTATCGCAGATAATATCGTTACGTCGCTGTTAATAATCGGGCGTTACGTTTTAAGAATGTAGCCCAGATGGGAGTGGGAGAGAAAGAGAGGAGAGAGAGAGAGAAAGAGGGGAGGGGGCAGTAAGTTATTTATGCGTCGTGACGTTTTTACGGGCCGGAAGAAGGGCCGTTCTTTAAACAGCCCTGTCGCATAAACGTGCACAGTTATGGCGCGTTACCGGCACCGGTACTTTCCGGCTTAAAAAGAGATTTCCTTGATATTAAAAAATTCAGCCCCCTCGAAAGTTTTCGAGGGCTTTGAATGTTACGCGTAATTCACGTGCCACGCGGAGTACTGAAATCCGCTTCATAAATGTTTGCAATCGCGCGCGATTCCGAAAGCACGGGAAATCAGGTTAACAAGGTACTCGGAGTTACTTTCGGAAATTCTTTAAAATCGCACGACATCTCGCCGGAAAATCCCCTCGGACTATGCTCTAATTCGCCGGTAAACGACTTAAAAATAATATCATCATTCGAGATCAACGAACAGAGAAATTAGACGGTACAAGTTTCTATTTATTGATTTCCGAATCAGTTTTCTCACGCAAGCACATCATCGTACTGCGGATCTTTATGCAAAGACACAGGAGCTACGTAGACATTTATTTCCTTTTCTCGATTATTTTAATCAGTTGGAACTAATACAAGAAAATATTAAAATTCCAGAAATATATTTTTTCGCTTGATGTTGTTGCCATAAATGCATAAAATCCGCTGTCTAAATATAAACTTCGATAAAAGCGTCACCGGAAATTTTCGGGAAAATAACTGACAAATGTTTGTAATAGCAATCGTTCATATTATATGTTGTGAGATTGATCCTGACAGTTGTAGATGCACTTTGTTTAACATCCCAGGAATAGAAAAGGATGAAAAAAATTGTTTTCTAGATTGTATGACTCGGAGTCAGGAGAATTATGAAATTGTTTGTCTTTTAGAATTTTTAATTTAAAGGGGACGATCGATCGAAAGTCCAGAAATCAAGCAGAAATTCTGTTCGGTCTAAAGGGATTTGTATATTCGCGATGGCCGTAAATTCGTGAAAATCCGCTGCTCAGCGATCGCTTTATCCCCGCCATTATTCCATTTGCGTGAGCATTGTTGCAAACGATCGCGGTAATAACGACGGAACGAAGAAAACCAGACGGCAGTGAAAATTCGTCGAAAAATTCCGTGGTCCCGCGTCTCTCGTCGGTCGCCGTTTACAACCCCTTGCGTTGCAATTTTATCGCGCAAATAGCGTAGCTCTTTCATTTTCAATTTCTCGCGCCGTTTACCCCTCTTATTTCCCCTTTTCTTCCGGTTTTAACGAAGGTGAGAAATTCAACGGAATAATTTTCGTATGCAAATACGGTGTTACCGTGCCCGGGACCACTCGTAATCGCGCCTCTGCCCATCTAACGAGGGTGTATTGAATTTTTATTTTATCCAAGCCTCGTTACTCGCCACCGTACAACCGTGCACCCCCGCGAATCAATAATGCATTAAATTTTGCGTCATCGATGCGTGCGTCGCGTACACCGTGCTGGAATAATTCTTATCATTTTGATCGTATTATACCGCGCGGGCGCAAACGTTAACCTTTCAGCGCTGAGAATAATTCTAAATTGTTCGAGTCGAAATAGTGCAAATTGAAATGTCTCCACGAGCAAATACTAATTGAAAATACCATTTCGTTCAATGCATATATTAAAATACATTCTGAACACACTATTTCATTAATTGCTTACGCCAAATATCGTCTGAAAATACTATTTCATTTAATCCATACAGCAAATACTATCTAAATATATTATACTATTCCATTTCGGGCTTTCATCAAATATCGTATGTAAATACTATTTCATGTAATCCATACCACAAACACTATCTGAAAATATTATTTCATTTTATACATACGTCACATACTATCTAAAAATACTACCTCACCAAATATTTAAACCAACGTCACTTCGTTCTTTGAGATTAATAAAATATTATATTGAAGTTTTATTTGATGTGTGCTTAAAGAAACATGAGTTAAATATTATCGAAATTCCAATCATGTGTCCAATACATATACAGTGTGTCCCACGAACTCTGTGCACTTGAATATCTTGGTTATTCCAAACAATACGAGAAAATGTTACACAAGTTGTAGGGTTTAAGAAACTACATAATATGGTATAAATGATATTCTTACGAGTTGCTCATCATTGAAATTTAGCTCACGATTCGTGATTCACCCTGTATATACAGGTCTTCCTCGTATGCGCGTTTATTTCTTGCATGGAAGAAGGATCATTATAAATTAATTGTGGAGGGTAAACGTTCGTCAGAAAAGTGAACGTATCGACAAGAGAATACATCTACGCGTCCCTATTATTCACGGTGTTTTATTATCGTGATTTAGCATGCATGCATGGCCGCGCATAAAACATGACGTTAATTCAGCCCGACGCGTTTAATAGTGTTGTAAAATCGAGGCGCGAGAAAGGCGGCGAAAACACGGAAGTGGGCAGATTCCCCGGGTTCGAAAACCGGTCAATTAATATATTAAACATTAAAATTTAACGCGATTCATACGAGGAACGCCGGTAATTCGCGTAACACGCTACCGCGGCCATTCCGCGCCGTGACATTTAACGTTAAAGAGGGCCCCGGTGCGTTATTTTCACTTTTAATCCTCGTTAATCCGAATGGAAACTAGAGGCGGCAGCTTGCTCGACGCAAAGCATGCTTTATTGGCGATAATGTTTAACCGGCCCCGGTAGACGCCGTTGATATATCGCGAATTGTTTGCGTTCGCGCGAAAATTGCCCTATCCTCGACTCGTTCTTTTATTTATTCAAACGGCGCCCGGCAAATCGCGCTGAAAAATTCCGGCTGACTGCCGCGCCGGGAAGAATGCATTCCGTGAAAAAGAAAACATGAAAATGTTTACGAAAGATGCAAAAATCCCGCTAATTTTTCTACCATTTAAATTGATATTTAAAACATCCGTTTAACATTGACCAGAATATGCAATGACCATCTTATTCCACATTCTGTCACTGTTTTTTTTGCACATGATATTATCGTGACAATATTTCTCTAGTTGTTCGTTAAAATATGTTTCAATGTTGACTGCCCATGGTTTCGATATTATCAAATTTTTTCCCCGGCTGAAAAACTTTGCATTGCCCGAAATAGCTGGTAATCCAATATCTGGTGAATATGGTGTGTGTGTGTGTGTGTATTTGATCAAAATTGCCAGCTGAATTCACACCATTTTATTATTTTTTGCACGTTTTGCGCCGCGTGTGGTCTTGCTAATGTTGCGTCGCTATTTCCAGTTCTTGGTACAATTTCCATTTTATTGAAATGACTATGAACTGTTGATTTTATGTACCGAACAAGTGTGTCTGGTCAAGACTGACCTCAACCCCTTCGAAGTGCATAGTGCAATATTATACATCTATGTTTGGAATATTCGAAGGGAAAGATTGGGAAAGATTGTACGTCGAATTTCTGGTATATTTTTTGTCGTCTCCTTCGTCCAATTATGTATGGATGCACTCAACATTCGCGACCTATATCAGAGCTCGTGTCAGAACAGTCTACAACCCTCGAAACTTTGCATATTCAACTTGTTAAATCGAATCGGGAACGCACGCTGCTACGGAATCGCAGAATCGTCGATGTTTATACATTGTTGCGTAATGAGCTCGTGTTTCTCTGACGCTGGAAAAAGTCAATGAAAAACAGTTTACAGGAAGCAATTACACGGAATGAAGTTACTCTTAGCGTTACGGAAAATTTGCATTTATTCAACGCGAGGTTGCAGATCGCCGATAAAAACTTCAGAAATGTATATAATACACGGAACAAGATAGTACTATAATTTAATGGAGATCTGTGTTAAATACAAGGTGTCCTCCAAAAAAGTATACACTGTTCAATGTAGATTCGTTTGCAGTTGAAATATTAATTATATGCGAATAACAACTGAAGTGTTATAATTAGACAGCGGATCTTTATGCATTTATGGCTTATGGAAATGTTAAAAAAATGCTACAATATAAAATTCGAAATTATTTAACACGATTTTTATTTGCTTTGGATCTAGAAAGGCTGTTCCCATTAAAAATAGGATTTTATTTCATTCCACTTTCTTACAATTTTTCTATGAAAATTGGAAATTGCATAAACATCCGCTGTCTAGTTATAATCATTCAAACTGTGTATACATTTTTGGGGGACACCCTGTGTATGAACACTTTCACGATGTTACAATCTCTACGTAAGATAGTCCATGCTGACAATCCATGCGGTTATGACAAAAGTGAGTTGGTATAACACAAAATATTTAGGCAATTCGAAAATATTGTTCTGTTATTTTCCGCTCACTAAAATTATCAAGCAAAGATATAAATGTGTGGCTTCTGAATCTTGAAAATGGTGCATACAATTTTTTTTTTTGCATAAAAATGTGAAAATTAAAGAAGTGCATTTAGTAAGTATTTGCAGATTAAGTAAGTATTTATTCTTCCTAGGCTGCGGATAAATGTGAAATGGAAATATGAAGTGACAAGGTAAATTCGAAATTCCGGTTTGAGGAAACACAAAATGGAAACTGCAGCGAACGCGCAAGCCCAGACTCTTAATTTTCTAAGAGACGAATATTGTAGCGCGCCTTTCATTCGGACGGCAGACAAGATATTTAATTTTCAGTTAGCCGTACACGTGATTAAATATCATCAACACGAGAACGCTAGTTAATTTCCAGCGCGGCACGTGCATCGCTTTGAATTTTTCATAGACGACTGCTACATTTTCAATGCTCCCCGTTCTAAGTTTAATTAATGACAGCATTCGTTGGGCACGGTCCATGGACCGCTCATTATCCATCGTTCATAATGAAACGTCAAAACGTCGAGAGAAGTTCTCGAGGTCGTTAGGTTACCTGGAACCGAGCGACACGCGTGCGTTTACTCGCGAAGCCCGCTTTAAAAATCATCGGGCCGGTGAGAGGTCGATGGCGCGACGGTTTGATGACGGCTCGATCCATCAGCTTTTCATGAATAATGGACAAACGTTTCCACCCATTATAAATGCTGATTGTCCAAAATCTAGCGATATTAGATGCGACCGACAATATCGTTGCAATGCCAATTAAGAGAGAATTTCGATGACTGATTCCAGGCTCTGCAGAGAATATAAACGAGCAATCGGGAAACATGCTTTCTCTGGCAATCGTGCTATTCCGTTTCCAGAGAGCCTATTATACCAAGCTTTTTAATAATTCTGCTATACCAAAGGGGAGCCTAAAAGTCTTCTTTGACGCAATAATCCCAAACAAAATTATTACGTTAACGAGGGTGAGTTGTTGGCTGGTTGAACTAGCTGTTGCTGTTAAGGGATACACATTAAAAAAATCCTTAGGCATAGATTTTCCAAAATATTCTGGGATAATCGCCGGTTATACGTTAAGTAACGAAATTATCGTGATTAGGAAGCATCGCATCGAAGATTGGGAACGTCATAGGAAATATCGTGCGGAATATTGAGCTGTGGAGGTGTTCCTAATTGAAACGGTCGTCTCGCGTGAGCAAACCGACGCCTATTAAAGGCCTTGTCGGGGCTCGAACAATTATCCGAGCGAAAAAACGTCATTGATGTCGGCCGGTGTTCGAGGGCGAGGGTGGTCCATGGTGGTCGGCCCGGTGATGGGCCACGGATGTAGCAGACGCGACATCGCCGGGATGCGTTTTCTGCGGGCCATTGTGCGATATCGATTACCGATGTCCGTCGTATTTAGTCGGCGAGGCCCGCAGTTTCCTCCGCGGGCACGCTATTTTCTGTTCATTGGTCGTCTTATCGCGTGCCAACCCCCATCCCCCTGTCGCTCGTTCCGGAGGCACGGCTACTCGGAACTCGGCTCGAGAGAGAGAGAGGCAGGTTCAAATTGTTTGCATTGTACGGATCTCCGATGATATTAGCTATTATATTAAACTCTGAAGAGTCCGGTTCGAAAGGGGCTACGACGTGAATAGCGTTTCCATGGAAGGGTAGGGGGACGACTTCTTGCTCACCCTTCGAATCCTTTTTTAAGCCCTCGGGGATAGATTTTCGGGGATACGCGGGACACCGGGGGGGCTGCTCGCACCGTGTCTAATTTGTCAAACACCGTAGTTAAAATTCGCGTGTTTGTTAGTTAAAATATAGCAAAAAATAATGGTTCTAACAACCATAACAAGATGCTAAAACTGTAAAAATATTAGCTTAGTATCTCGTAACTTCTATAAGAAATCAGCGTTACAAATTTTTTTCATTTTTGAAAATTCAGTTTCGAAACTAAGAATTCTAAAAAAATTCATATGCGTGCATTGTAACAGCTAAAGTGAGCCTAATTTTTTTCAGAATTTTCAATTGAACAGGGTCAGAGAAATTACGGGGAAACCTGATTTTCTTCGTCACCCCATTACTACCCCCCATGTCGACGCATAGGGTTGCAAATTGGCACAAATTATTCTCTTTGGACAAGCTATCGAATGGCCCATTAGAAATTCAATTTGGTTTCGAGGCACTTTTGAGAACCTTATCCCGGCTACACCCTTTCAGAATTTCATATCTCGGGACTCTGAATACGCAGTTAATGTGTCGGTCTTTGTTGAGGCACAGATTATTAAATAATAACTTCGCAACAGATCTTGAAAGTTTTCTAGGATTCAAACGTCTGGACCCTCGAACGGCAAGATAAATGTTGTTACCTTGGAAGTGAAATGATAAAAAAGAGTTATGGTCCAGGAACTATTGTAGACCGGCTCGAGTATCGTTTAAGATAAGAACCCTTGTATTATCAGTATTGTTGCGGACTGGAACTCAAAGCAACCCTCTCCCCCCAATTCTACCATCCTCCCTAGCCATGGTGGACCGTTCCTGAAGGGGCGAGTGGATTTTACAGTCCATAAAATCTCGATTAAAAATTATAATCGAATTAGAACTCAACTACTCGCTTCTGAAACATCAATATACATACTCCCTTTACTTACAAACTGTAGACTGAAAAAATTAAAAAATAATCGAATAGAGAAATACTTGAGTATTTCGGATGCATGAGTATGTTGCAGGCTTTAATAATAATTCCAGCAGCGATCGTGTTAACGCATGTTGATTAAATTCTGACAAGGGTAGTATCTTGAAAGCAAATTCCTGACGAGGAGAGCATTCAATCACCGCCACGCGAACATTTATTATTGGCTAATCGTTAAACAACGTAACCACTTAATTGATCGATACGCTTCGTAGGATCGCGGAGCGAGCATCGTTCGGCTGGCATAAAGCGAAGTCAAGGGGAAGAAAAAAGAGGTCAGCCTTTTTTCCCCCCTCGGGGTTACTTGCCTCGGTTACGCGAAAGTGGCTATGGATGTGCGAATATACTCTCCGCCCCTTCGTTTAGTATCGTATCTTGATCCGAAAAAATGTACATTCACCAGGATCGGCAACATTGAAAAAATTCGCTGCCACGTTTTTCCACGATCGGCTCATGTAAATTCCACACGGGATACAGGTCAGCGAGTCTTGTCGGACAAAACTTCCGAAAGTGTGCGAATAATGCATACATAAACGGCGGTTTGGAATACTACGTGCTGTGTTGCATGATGCTTCCTCTTGTTACTCATTACCATGTAATTTATAATGATGTAATCGAGTCGACAACCCGGATCAAACTTCAAAAGAAGTATTCTTCTAATGTAGAAAATTAATTCAAGCTTAGAGAGAAACCAGTTTAGAATGTTGATACCGCTCAGTGAAATAATTTGCAAGGGATTGTTAATATTAACTTAATGGGTTGTTAACATCGAGCAATTATTCGTACTCGGAGAATAAAAGACTCGAATGACGTATACATAGCTGGGCATCGTACTAGAGAAAGACGTCAGTAGTACGTCCAAGCATAAGCCAGACGTGACTGCTTGATGCGGAGGGATTTACTTTTAAGACACAGTCCAACGTATACACTCATTCTTTCATCCACTTTATGATACTGTCCCGTGTTTAACCATTGTTTTATTTTATCTCTAGACTAATCTTTATGCAAAATAAACATGTTCTAACATTAATTGCAACATACAGGACTTGCGTAGACATTTATTTCCCCTCTCAGCCATTTTAATACGAACAATATAATCGTATTCTTTCAATTGTTTCATATTTTCATAAAATCTGCTGTCTACTTATCAGAGACCTATTAGTTTTATTGCGAAAAGTCTAATCTATGAGATTATTAATGAAGTCGTAGAGGTAAGTAATCAGCTAGAAAAAGAAACAAAGAATTACAGGTTGAAGTTTACTGAATTATAATTTTCTAAACATTCCTATTTTCACGTGAAGAACATTCCATTTTATCATTCTCAACCCTCATGAATGTAAAAAATGCCAAAAACGTTGTAACCAGATAACTGTTAAAAATCCACTTAAAAAGTGGGGCGGAGGAATCAATGCAGAGATTAATTTTTTTTCCCCCGTCGAGGAATCTATCGAAATAGATGGAGGCTACGTAATGAATGGAAGTATCAGAATTTCGGGTGGAAATTCCATCGATAAAATCCTCCGTCGTTATTTCTCTTCGTCCATGGTAACGTCTGGCTCGCCTGCGACCTGCCTCCAATTTCAAGGTAAACCAAACCTGACGTTTCCATGCCGCTGGTTTTCATTAAGAAGCCAAACTGCAACCACACGTAACCGACTAGCCGTGTTTAGCATTCAGCTCCGCCACTGTCGGATGCCTACCTCTAAGTACCAGGTTTTCACCCTTCTATCGACCTTCTGCCAACCATGTGACCTCCTCGTTTCCGGCGGAAACACAGCGAGTGGTGCGTGTTCTAAAATATCGCTTCGACATCATTGAACGGAAACAATAATTCACAATTGAGCACTCGGGTGCTTATTCTAACATTCTTCGACATCTTGAGGACCACTGAACAGTTTCAGAGTTATCTTCTATCAGGTGTAGTTTACACAGGAAACATGGTTGATTCTCGAGTAATCGATCGTAAGCTGGGCAGAATTTTTTCCGGCAAAGATGAACTTAAATTGTACGAAGATAACTCACATTTTTTAAACGAACCTTGAATGTTTTTGGTCTCCCACGATACTAAGCTCCCATGATTAGACTGCGAATCTTTGTGCAAAATAAAAATTTTCTTCATCGATTGCA
Source organism: Seladonia tumulorum (assembly GCA_913789895.3). Classification (NCBI taxonomy): domain Eukaryota; kingdom Metazoa; phylum Arthropoda; class Insecta; order Hymenoptera; family Halictidae; genus Seladonia; species Seladonia tumulorum. The sequence goes on from OU565275.1 coordinate 5,460,882, forward strand.
AGGTACAAAAAATCCTGATAGATTCGTTCTTTGATAGTTTTAACAAGTTGGAGAAATTTTCAATTATTTTAGTGTTTCTACTATTTTAAATTACACCTACACATTCTTGGGGTAAATGTATAAAATCCACAGTCCAGGCAGGATAAAAAATGAAAGACGACTATCTCTGCAACTACAAACAATGCACAGGGTGTTCTGACAATTATTACACAGATGAGAAAAAGATGATGCTCAATGGAATGTGTCGATGAACTTGAAGAGAAAAATTACTTAACAGTGAAGTCCCGGATACAAAAAATTTATTCTGCGCTTCAAAATAGTTTTTTCCATGAGCACCATGGTCTTTCCAGTTGTGTCACAATTACAGAGACACCCAGTATACTCACTTTAAATAATGCACCTGTCTCCCACGCGACGCGTCACACCATTGGTTCTCTATATCCTCTAACCGTGTTAGAGCAGAATTGTGTTGTCAAAATACTGTGCCACAGGGGTTACCTGTATGTATTATTCACATTCATATTATCATAGATCTTGGCATTCTCTCGTATGGAACGGGTCATGTCAAAAACAACGTTAAGTTCGCGAAAGACGCCGGAGTTTTCAAGGTGTTAATAATAAACGTGAATGTGATATGTCGGGGAACTGCTGTATACAGTTTATAGTGCGTGTCTGAATCCACTGTATCAACGAGCGTCACTCTAATTTCCATTTTTTTTCAAGACAGACTTCCACAAGAATATCGAAGGAAATACGTTCTATCGAAGAACATGAGAGGCAACTTAATGCTGTCAGACTTAAGAATCTCGGGATTAAATGATTCGAACTTCGTGGTTGTACAGATCGTTTGATCTGTACGCGACTGCATCGAAGAACATTAAAGGTAAAGTGCTTAATACTTTCAGGCTCGAGTTTATCTCAGGATTAAACGATTTGAACTTCGTGGTTATACGGATCGTTGGATTCGTCTGTTTATGCTATACAAGGATCTCAGAGAGAGAATAGAAGACTGGTGTAAACTGGTCAAACTGGTCTATATGATTCTGATTTATCTTGCAGGAGGATCATCGTCGCAAGGAAACCATAACTCAGCAAAGGGAAAGGCGATCGCCAGCGACCTCGGCGTAGCACGCGGCAGGATTGCGGAGGGCGCAGGTGCGTGTCGCGTGTTATCGACCAGCGATAAACGTTCGTCCAATTCATCGATGTTACGTGTAGTAGAACGCGTAGGGGGTAAGTCGGCCAGCAGCAGCAGCAGCAGTAGCAATAGCAATAGCAATAGCAACAGCAATAGCAAGTAACAGTAGCAACAAGAGTAGCAGCGGGTTGCGTGCTAGCTCCAACGATGAAAATGGATGTTTGTGCCGATAGCGCCGGCCCTTCTAGCCGCCAATTAGATCCCCTGCTAGCCAGCATCCAGCCTCTGGACTCTCGGAGTTTCTCCGATCGGCCTCTGTGCTCGGTATTGTGCCCGCGATTCAAGGCCGATTAACGGTTGCTCGGCTCCGTCGAGTACGAGCGAAACTGCGGACGAAGGAGCCGGCGGTTTCCGCACGCGGGGAGGAGCCACGATTAAACCAATAACTATTAATCGACGGCGCACCGCACATTCAGCAAAGTCTGCGCGCCACCCCTTCGGGCACTTGATGCATGCGCCCTCGAGGTTACGGGACCGTGGGCGGGCTGGAAACGGAAACGGGTCGAGTTTAAGGCCATTTCTGTTGCGAGCCGGTTACGTGTGTCGAGGAAATTTGTTTCTCGAGTGGTTGTTATGCTTGCGCCGCGCCACCCCGCCGCCCGGGAACACCGGAACGCTTCCGAGATTATTTTTTCTGCAAATGTTTAGCGTTCGCCTGCGAATTCTCAACCTGCTGCTTCTGTGATATCCAGGCTGAATTCTAGTAATTTTAAATGCAGTCTATCGACTACAGAGGGTGATCAAATTCACTCGAAGAGGGTGAAAACGACCTTTGGAAATTCAGCTATTTTTCGATTTTTGTTCTAATTGTATCAATAATTTATAAATGTTTTACCAGACGACAGATCTCATTGGTAAGAACAGCTTTTTGTCTGGAAACTTTTTTCCTACCCCGTATAGTTATAACTGAAAGTAGGAAAATAGCTGAATTTTCAAGGGTTGATTTCACCCCGTTAAAGCGAACTTAGACAGCAAGATGCACTACACATCCCTAAATTTTCATTATTTTTTGAACACCCGAATTCGGAATCATTTCTTGTTAGAAAGTTTATACAGAATTTTGAAAAGATCCTGGCATGATGCTTTAGAATCTAAATAAACGTTGTACCGCTTGAGGGTAAATTATACGCTTCCTTGAAGCTCGCAATATATCCAGCAGGGTTTACCACACCCCACCTAAGCAATGAAGATTTAAGGCTGGCAAGTTTTCTGTTTTTAATGGACAATTAAGTGGAACATGAATTTGTTTACACACGGAAATACGGTTTAAGAACTTGAAGCAATTGTGCCTGACCTTCGCCTCGTCGTGCACGGTTGCAGAATCAGCGGAAAACAAAATTAAAGAAATTTCGTCCTAACCTGGAATGGTCCTCGAAAGGGAACTTTGACATTTCGCAACTCTGACTCGACGTTTCGCCACGGGAATATTTAAGGTCGCAACTAAAACTGAAGAGCGAAGAATTTTAACGACGGAGCGTAACTACCGAGCGAACAGACTTTAACCTTGAGAAAAGAAGCATCGAGAGGATATTCGGGCGATTACGAGGGTCAAGGAAGGTACCGTTGACCCTTCGCAGTGCTCCTTAAACTGGCTCACGTAATTCGAGCACGACAGCAGCGTTTCTCCCTTTCGACCGAGCGTCGCGTCGGTTCGATTCGGTGCGTATTTGGGGAAGCAGCGGAGTGCTGGTCGAGCTGGAGATATACGAGGAACGAATATCCGGAAGGGGCGGTCTGCTGCTCTGGACTATGTCCGAGCGATCATGGGGCGGGATGAGAGACTCCTCTCTTTCCTATACACACGCGCGCGAGCACGCTGACAAACAGTCCTTCAAACAGGACTTCGTGACCGGAACGGAGATCGAGGTGGATGCTCGTCGTCGTCGTCGTCGTCGTCGTTGGGAAAGGGTCGATTTCGAGAGGGGTAAACAACAACGGCTCAAATCGTAATGGCTGATAGGGGAGACGGCCGGTGGCGTATTTTGATACGCCATTCAGAAGGGACCTGATCTTATAGTCGCGCGACGAAAGAATCGAGCAGGGGTCCTCCATTCATTCGGCACAGTCGTCTATGTACAATACATCCACACGAATTTAGTCATTGTTTAACTCTTGAACAGCAGCCATAAATTCATTCGCATTCTCGCGTACCAATCTTGTTCTAAAAATTGAACCCACTTCATTGAGATTTAAATTACTGAACAAAATATGAAATATTAACACGTTGACTGCCATGTCACCCATATATGGGTGACGGAATTATTTGTTCAGGCTTTAAAATGAATTTTTACGTTAATATATTCATTGTACCAAATTTGATTAGGATCTGTAAAATGCAAGAAAGTTGGAGAACCACACAATATCATACATTTAATTTTTTTCAATTTCTATTTTATTAAACAACTTACTTTGATTTCGATCAAAGTGTTGAACCAGCTCCCAAAAAATTAGAGACTAGTCAAAGTAATTAAATTGTTATAATAAAACCTGCAGCAACAATTTTCATTTTGCATAAAGATCCAAAACTCTTTCAGATTGTACAAGCAGCGATGAAGTTTGATTTAAGCATCTGTGTCATGAACAAAAATCATGTTTAACCTCTTAACTTAAAAGCCTCGGGTATTTTACAAAATAATTGTTAAGTTAAGAGGTTAAATATAGATGCAGAATTATGTCACCCAGCGTATCTGCCATCCGAGGGTTAACAGCCGAAAGCTGATGGTAAAACTGCAGCGAGGGTGAACGCACACTTGCATTCCCGGCTAACAAAACTAATTTCGTCGTCGTCCAGTTATTAAGATCAAGACCAGGAATTCGTCGACGGACAGACTGCCGGCTTGCAGTTGCATAAGGAGCAACGAAGCGTCTCCGGTTAACAATGTTTTACCGTCAATTTACTTACCGTAGCTGCCACGGGAAGACAAGGGGCGGCTCGGACGGTGGGATCTGAGGTTTCATAGCCATTGTCGACTGGATTCTGTGCTGCCCTTTCACGTTCTGCGACAGAAATTGCTTCGTATTATACCCCCGCATTTGCATTTTTATCTTTGACGGACGTACAACTGACGTTTATTTCTTTATTAATTTTTTCTAATACATATCACCGAACATACATGTTGTAGAGCCATTGCTCTATCGTAATGTAACAGCTACTCGTTCAATTTAACCGTCAAAGACCGAGAAATTAAATAACAATATTTATACTTTTCGACTAACGTCGTCGGGAAATATCCGCGAATACATTTTCCAGCGTCGGAGCGCGAGGCGGTACGTGAAAAATAAGTAACGTCAGAATTCATTTACAGTTAGATCGCTTTTTCGCCAATTTCACCAGCAGAACAGGCATGCGACTTCTGTGACATTTATTTTAAATTATCCCATCCTCCGTCCCTCCTCTCCCCTCTCCCTTCCTTCCTCACTTCCCCGGCTTGTGCGTGCGCGAGTCGGCGGACGGAAATCAATTTCGAAAATTCGGCGGGCGAACGAAGAGCATCCGGACCGGGCGAATCGCCGAGCCAAGTTGAAAGGTAATCGTAAACTAATTGGAACTAAATTCGCCGAGCGTAATTACGCGTTTTAATTTGAAGCCTCGCGGAAGTGCCCTCTCGTCGGGATCGTGCTCTGCTCGCTGCTCGCGCCGCTCTGCCACCGCCCCTTTCGTTTCTCACGCGCTTTAATAGGGGCTGTATTTTAAGCTACCCGGTAATTAAAAGAATTACGTCTTCATTCGACCAAGTAGCAGCCTCGAAAGACAGGGGGACGGATGGCTCGCGAATTTCGTCCTTCCGTTGTCGCTTTCTTAATTGAACGGCTCCTGCGCGGTGACATTCCGATTATAGCAAGCGTTGACCGCGCGGGAAATACGTCGAATAACGTCTTCGATTATCGAGATCAACGAAAGTACGTATGTATCGCTTTCAAAATGGTTTCCTAGCTAAAATCTGAAAAACAGGGATCAGAATAGCTCGAGGTTTCGATCGTTGATGTCACGGGTGGTCATCGTATCCGAAGATCGAGGCGCAAGACGCAGAGGGTCTTCGGGAAAAATTGGGAAAATCAGGTGAAGGGTCGGAAAAGCTGAAGCTTTTGATCGTCGATGTCATCGGTGGTCGGTGCATCTGAATATCGAGGCGCAAGACGCAGAGGGTCTTCGGGAAAAATTGGGAAAGCCAGACGAGAGTTCGGAAGAGAGCTTAAGCTTTGATCGCGGATGTGATCGGTGATCATTATGGGGTGAAAACGGGACCCGGTGGCTTTTCCGTGGGTGGATCTACGTCGGAATCGTTGCCGGTGGTGGTGGCCACTCTTTGGCCGGTGGACCCTGCGGCGGGTTCGATTTCGAGGGCGGCGGCAACGCTGTTCTATTCTGCTTCTTCCCCGGTCGGATCCACGGGCTTCATCCCCTTGCGCGCACAGCGCAGAGCCTCCGCTCCGGTTCCCCGCTTTGTCGCTCTTTCCTGGAGCGGCGCGCATCCGCGCACCGTTACATGCATATGCAAATTTATTCTGCCGATGCATTAGTGTACGTGTGTCGTGGCAGCCGGCCGAGCGTGGCTGTGTACGTGTGTACACGCGGCGCTTCCTCGTCCGCGTTGTCGGTGCAGCGGAGAGGGTCATAAATTAAATGATGTAAATGCTCTGTCCACCCTCTGCCGCAGCCGAGGAGGGACGACACGCAACTTCCCTCTCTCTTCCCTCGTTGGGTATGGACACAACCATCCTCTCTCTCTCTCTCTCACACACACACACACTGTCTATTTCTCTTTCTCCCCGTCTCTCCCTCCTTCATCCTCCTCCCACGGTCTCTCGCCAACGCTCAGAGTGACCCCGACGATCTCCGCTCTAACCCCACAGCCCGAATCCAGACCCCTTCTGACTGATTATAATTATCGGGGCGTACCCTGCGGCTCGTCTCGCATGGATGAAGAGGAAAGATAATGCGGCCGAGCGAAGTGCCATTGATTCGGACGCGCCTAACTGCCGTCGAATTGCCGTAAGTGTTCGTATCGACGTTACCCAGCGACACGGTAGCGATTCTTGCTCACCGCCCTCTTTCTCTCTCTCTCCCTCTCTCTCCTTCTCTTTCTCTCCCGCTAAACACTTTGTTCCTCCGATCATCACAGGATTTTCGGGGCTGCAGACTCGGATAGGGGATGCTGTATTACTGTCCTGCGACCGGCGGATGGAAAATGTGGGTACCAGACTCGCAAACAAAAAGGAAGCATTCCATTGTCTTTTACTTTGCACTTTCTTCTTCAATTTTTCCTCCGCACGAAAGATTAGGATCAACGAAATTTATTTCTGCCGGCCAGCAGACTCTTCCTGGTAAAGTAGCAATATTGTTTTGTTTGCTACAGCACCCATTTTCATCTATTCCACGAAATTACATGCACCGTGCATAGAGATGTATGTATGTTATCTTTTTTCTGAAGTAGAGAAAAGTCGCTTTCTACGAATTATAATATCCCCTGCGATGAAAGTGAAATTATTACCGGACGCGTCGTTGAACCGAATTCAAGAAGAAAGGGGTTACTCGATGCATAAAATATACATGAAAAGTCTAGTGTTATAGAATTATAGGAATCGTCTTGAATCATTATTTGAACGTTTGCGATTACTTACAAAACGTCGAATTCATTACGGAATAACGCAGAGGATGACACGGGAGTATACGCCCGATGATCGCCGCGTGTCTGAATGATTGATTCAATCCATTTCAGCCCCCGGTACTAACGTTTGGTTTTCATAAATCTGAACGGAGGAGAGAGCTTTTCAATCGTTGAGTAATGTATTCAATAAAAATTCGGTAATATGCAAATCCGGCGAGCTTTCCCCGGACCTGACGAATTCGACAGTGTTCCAATCCACTCGGCGATCCCCCCGTCGCCCCATCTCTCTCTCTTTCACTCACTCTCTGTCTCCCTCTCTCTCTCTCTCTTCTTTTCATCTCGATATCCGATTCATCGGAAATAACCTGCATCAACCTTTGCTCGTTCTAAATTGCTCGTTTTCTACGGCATATTCACGGGACTTCCTCCAGGAAATCCAACGAATACACCGTAATATCTTCAACGAGCTCTTGCGAGGCCTGTAAATCTTTTGAAACCGATACGAGAAATATTGTATTATTATAATCCTCTGCTTCTTGACGAATATCCATTTCCGAGGAAAATCGAGGATCTGTGCTCTCGACGTTCACGGCGGTTATCCAACTTTTTGTCACACCGTTCAATGTAAACCTGACGCTGGAACCTCGTCGGTTCTGAGTTATCAGGACAATTAGGTAACATATTTACTGTAACTTGAAAACTGCTTCTTATTAATTACTAAACACTTGAATTATACATTGTTGCATAGTCTAGACCTCTTAGACTCCAACAATTCTTTAAATTGTTTGTCAGATAGTTTGTTAGAGACCTAGAACCGAGGTGATGTTGACCTTAGAACCCTAAACGTGATAAATTCTCAAACTCCAGCTTCAAAACTAGCTTCTTCACATTATTGGTTTCCTTCATTTCTTCACTAACACGTGCACTCTCTTTTCAATAGTTTTAAAACCTTATGAATATTAATATAGATATTAACTATAACTTCTGAGTGGGTCCCAGAAACTCTCTGAATTAATTTATTTTACCGCAACTCGAAAACTTGTATCGGTGTCACTTTTACCAAAAATAGTGACTTAACGAATAGAAATAATAAAAGCATTTCTTGTTTGTTACTGAAAAAATGTCCAAAGTCAATGTTTCTAAGTAGGTACCATTTGCACCATTTTAATGTCGCTACAACATAAAAGTCCTTCAATGTTACTTTACCATGAGACATCTTTTAAACGCTACGACTTGTTGAACGATTTGAAAAAAAAGAATAAATTTTTGTTTCATCAGCCAACCACCTAGAAAAGACTCCAGTCCCGAGACTCGCCCGCGAAGGTAAACCATGATAAAAAGAAAACAAGCTCGACGTAAGTTTTTCACAGGCCAGTTTTATTGTTGACTGTTTACGTTGTTGTTATGCTTAGAGAATCATCCTTTTTTTTTCGGTTGCGCTGCAATGGCGGCCGAGGCTCATTGTCTCGGAAGGTACTATAAACGTGAAGCTCGCTCGGTAAACCCGCACGATAATTCCGGGGAAGTTACAGCGTTCGCGCTGCCATTCGCCAGTTTTACAATACTGCGAACTTGTACGTTAAACGCGTCTTACGTCGAACGACCGGTTTTAAGGTGATACACACTCAACCGCCGGCGTGAATGCCCATCGCTCTTACCGGGCCCTTGCGCGCCCTTAACATCCTCGTAACTCGTCGCGAAAAACTCAATTACAGGCCAGCGAGATGTGCACCTCTGTAACCGTTCGAACGTCGTCACACCCACTCGACATTGTAACGCTGCAACCGAAGAGCGATCATAACTCGTCATTATCATGCTGCAACTTCGTTAAAACAAGATAATGAAATCGACGCGCTCACGAGGCGTCGGTTATCCAAGTTTAAGAACATCTTTTTTGCTACATGTTAACCCTTAGGAATGACGACTATAAGGCGCCACTAAACATTGCTATATCATTATTCAAAACACTTTTTACATTATCGAACTTGTTTGGATTTAATAAATTACTAAAAATTTCAGTATTGTACGAGTAAATTCCACCATTTTCGTAGGTACAGCATGAAAAAAAATATATATAGAAGGAAAATATTTCAGGTCGGAAGAAATATTTGGTTTTGGAGTTGAGATAACTTCGAGTGCAAATGGTTAACACTTCAGAGCATCAAAATCGAAAATATTGTTCGTTTTGGAGGATCGTATGATCGGGGATATCATTCCGAAGACGAAATAAAGCAAAAATAATTACTTGGTAAGCATTATTTAACCCATGTACAAATGCCGAGATGTTTATAACGATTTATACTTTGGGAAAGGTTTTTAAAAAACGGCTAAATGAGATTTTTCTTTTACTTCCACCTTTTATCACGCGTGGCCTTATTCATTTTCCCGCGTTACAAGCAAACGTTCGAACGAATTTCAGTTGTCAGATGTTACGAATAAATATAAAACTGAGGAGTCACTACCCCTTCCTCTGCTCTCCCGTTACAAGATCCAGCTGTTTATACCCGGTATCTCTGATTGAACGGACTATAGTCACGCGAGCACGTTCGTCCGCGCCCGGCTCATTAGCATTCCGCGCGGCCGTGAAAGGCCGGGGGAAGACGGAATGAGAGAAGAGGTGCGGGTACGTCGGGTCGCGGCGCAAGGGTTAAATCAATTCGCGCGGTTCCTGGGAACAATAAAATTCGCCGTGGTGTCGAATTTTAAAATTCAATTCGACCAGGGTCGCGGCGCGCTTCGGCGAAAGCTCGGGGATTTGGCCGCGTTGCGGAGCGGTGCGGAGCGGTGCAGAGCGTTGCAGAGCGTTGCAGAGCGTTGCAGAAATATTTCCCGCCATTGGCATGCGCCGCGCGATTACCAGTATATTTCAAAAGACCGGTACAAATTGTTCCCGCTTCCGAGCGTCGCGTATCCGTGTCTCCGGGCCCGTTTAAAATTCCGCACGCGGTCCATCCCGCGCCGCGATCCAGGATTTTGATTCTCACCGTTCGACGCCGCTTAGCGGGAACCGATACCCCCGATGTTCCACCCTCGGAAAAGAGGGGAGTACTGCAACCGCCACCCCGAGACTCCCTTACGATCATCGTTTGCCCGGCTGCGCCTCCCTTTTTCTTTTTCTCGTCGCTCCCGTGTGTACTTACGTGATCGAATACGTAAGCAGACGGGTTTCTGCTTCTTTTACCACACGAATTCCTCGATTCCTCGGCTCGTCCCACCCCCCTCCATCGTTCCCACCCCCCTCCCCAGGTCGATCCAGATGGAAATCCAGATAGAATTCGAGTTATTTGCAGGGATATTTTAGCTCCGTCTGGGAGCAGTAACATCTCGATCCTCTTGCTCGCCCTCGTTCCTTCCTTGTTTCCCTACACCGATTGGATTTCTCTGACGCGTATTCCAACGTCGTCGACGTCGTCGTCACGCTAATAACGCTGTTTGTGTACCACGCGGCGACGGTAACGCGTTGCTCGTCGCCGGCAGGTGTGAGATGGTATTTTACGGGGGTGAAAGGCGGTGAAATTGCGGAACTGGGTTCTTTGGATGAGGTTGACGCCGGTGGTCGTTAGGCGAACGCGTTGTTTTGTTAAGGGGGTATTCGAGACCGCTTTTCCACGAAGTTATGGAATTTTTTGTCTAGGAAAACTATCGAATCGTTTGCATTCCGATTTGGCAAACATGTTTGTTGGCATTCGCGGTACGTGTGTGATTTTTAAGTAAAAATAATACGCGATATTTTTTTACAATGCACATGTGCTAACGGTCGATGGGTCGACGGTTTCGGTCTTTTCCACCGATCCGAAACAAAATAACGAAGCTCCTCCATTTGATTACGCTAGAACATCCCCTTAAAGAGACAGATACTCGAGACACGTACAGGCCGTCCAATTTTCAGCGTCGTTCGGAGTGTTGGATCAACAGTCGAGTGTCAGCCACTAAACTGTACATACGTTCCGGGGCACGACTGCGAATCAAGTTGTTTAATTAAGTCGTCGCGACGGAACGAGCTTTGAAAATGTAAAAGACAGGGTAAACTCGTTCCGCCTGTAAACCGCCACGCGGCGGTGTACGTCTTCCTCGCGGAACGTAATTTAATCGCGCGATTAAAGTTCCCGAGAGGGCCCGGAGGAGTGTGCCCGAGGACTGTCCGTCGAGAAAATGGAACTCTTATCCGGACGGGGGATACGGACAGGACACCGATGGAAATTCCTTGGACGATGTATATTTAAGACGTTCGGGTTCGAGGGGCCGCAAGAAAATTATTTTTCCGACGCGACGGCGCCGCGGAGCTGTGAAACTGGAGCAGCTCCTTGCTCTTAAGTAAATTTCCCGATCTCCAGCTGACTAAACCCTACCCGCCGAAAGTGAATACACAGTCAACCTGAAAATACATTTTCAAATTAGACAATCGCCTGGCAATAGCGCTATTAATTAGAATCACCTCGGGAGCAGAATCTTCGCACGAAACCTTTGAACTCTTACCTCCGATTAATTTATAATTTGTTCAAATAGTTATTTCAAGCTTTCTCTCGTTCATAATTATTTCTTTAACGAAATTTTACCGACATATTCGTGACATTTTTTGGATCAAAATAACATCAAACGAGAGACGGTTTCGATCTACAGTGATTTCTCTATATATGTCGCCGAGACCTGGTTCTGATAAATGTCGCGGAGTTATCCCCACTACCGCGAGGTACACCCAGTGAGGGGCCACGAAGTACGAGACAAGCAAATGTTTTAATTTGTAATTAATTTTTGGCTTTTATTACTTCTAACGTCTAAAAGAGAACTCAAGCCGTTTGGTCCAATTTTAAAAAGTTATTAATTTTTATAAGGTATCCACTTAATTTTGTTCCCGACTATGTAGCCTGTAGATGTTATCTGCGCAGTCTGAAGAGAACAAAAGACTGCAACTACAACGAATGGCTAACGAAATATAGATTACCTTCCCAAGAACGGATTGGGCAAAGCGCCTGATTATGCTTCCACGCCCGTATTGGACTAACATGATTCTCGCCGGGTGTGTTCACGACAGTGATACGCGGAAACGCAGGCAGAGCTCTTCAGCTGCCAGTCCGGGCACAGACAAATCGATACAGAAGGACGAACTTTTGCAATAACATTACCAGGAACTTGGTAGAACTCGAGTCTTAGTTGCGCGGCTCTTCCCGAAATTACCATGAATTATAATTACGATTAACGAGACAGTTCGAGATACTCGAGGTGGGTCGTTGGATCAGCGAAGCTGCAGGGCACCAGACACAATTCCAAGCTCGTAGATTCGGATCTACGGTGGCTAGGCGCCGGAAAATCGGAGTAGACGTTTTGCTACGTGAGCACGGTAGCTCGCATGCATGATCCCTGGGGCATGTCAGCCTGATCGGACAAGAATGTCAGGTGGTCACGTCACGGACCACCGGCTGTCCATCAGTTCTGTCCATGGGGTACATGGGGGTCCCCGTCTCATTTCGATTACGTCGGCATACGGGTCGGATTTCACGCGTAAACTACGACTTACTCCCTTCGGCATTATCTGCGCTCTCTGACTTCTCTCTCTTCTCCCGCCTTACGACGCGACGCGCTACGTTGCGGATGATAATGGAGCTATGATACTTTGCCAGCGACCCTAACCACGTGTTTCGCCATTTTACCTTGTCGGAAACCTTACGAAAACCCTGTCGCAATCAACAGTCTTGTCGAACTTACGGAATTATTTGTCCAGGTTTTAAAATAAATTTTTAAAATCAAAGATTGGGATCTGTAAAATGCAAGAAAGTTGGAAGACTACTCAATATCACACATATAATTGTTTTTCAATTTTTATTTCATTAAATAACTTACTTTGGTTTCATGGAATTTTTCAGGGTTCTGGTTTGGCACCCAAAGTGTTAAAAATTAGAACAATGCGTTTGCTACATGATGTGAAAAAGTATTTCGAAAAAATTGCAGAGAAAATACTAAAAGTTGTTTGTCATAAGCTTTTTATGTGGGTCTAGACTGAAAATTTATAAAGTACGTTCCTACGGTAAAGACACAATTCTGTACTCGCTTGTTACACGAGTAATTATGATCGCAATGATATCGTGTTTGGTGTGATTTTAATCAGACAATCGAGACGGACACGATGGTAAATGTTCCACTGACGCATAACCAGAAACGAGGAATTTTAATTTTTTAATTTAAAGAGGTGAGCCTTTTTTCTTGTCAACGTTCGGAATACTACGACGAATGTAACAGTACCTCTTCTGTAACTGTGACTTTTCAGACCCGAAGTTTTCACAGTTAGGGAAAGAATAGCGTAACACGCGCTCCTTCGCACGTGACAAGCAACTTTGTCATAACCCGAGGAGTATGAGATCGAGAAGAATGAGGCCGCAACGTGAATCGGATGGATACACCGTTCGAAGCGAGATTTTATCGTCGAATCGGGACAAATTGCTTCGGATCGAAAGTTCTTACGAATTTTCTGAGAATAAATGAGAAGAAAATGAAGAACAGATCGAATTGATCCTCATCTGTCCCTGGTGTTGGCCAAGTGGAATTTTGGTCGAACGGGGGTTGCTTTGCGAAAAGGGGGTTGCTTCGAGACCGAATACAAGGATTTGGTGGGGTACAGTTGGAAAAGTTCAGCGACAATTTTACTCGCAAGCCTCGGAACAGGGACGATACTTTCGCCACGGCTCCGGTGCATCGTTTACACGGAAATGCACGCGTGGGTGAATGCGCAGCACGTGTCGGGTCCGATGCCGAATCAGCAAACCGTGTGGAATGTCGGGCGACGTAACGTCACGCGCAGCGTATCACGCTACGCAACACGCGAAATTGAAACCGCGCCTCGCGAAATCGAACCCGGTCCGTGCCGATGGTGCGCATCGATTGTTCGACGCTCCGATCCGGCCGAAACTTATATTATTTCCGGATTAAAGATAGCTGGCCAGGTGACAACAATTTTTTGGTTCGTTTGTGCATAATAATATTCAATTCCAGCACACCGAAAAGGGATCGTTCAATAATTTTGTATGATTTCTTGGCGGATCGATGTCTACTTGTGTGCGAAATTTTTGTATGGGCAATGCTATTTTTTATCGAAAAATTGTTATATAATTCCTGAAACGTATACTTTCGCCTACTATTTCCGAAAATTTTATCGAAAAATTCATAAAATTAAAAATATTACACTGAATTTCATGAAACGACTTTTTTAAAACAGCTTGCACGGTAATGGTAATCATTCCGATGGTTTCTCGGTAAGTAGAAAATAATACTTCTTCTTCGGAGATAGAAAAAGCGATCCTTTCTTGCAGCCAACTTTGAAAATGGGATTTTTCCGAAAGATAGCAGTCGATTTTATCGAAAGTTATTTAAGCTTATGATTCGACCAGTTGAGATTTTAAAAAGTCGACAAAAATTACAAGGTTTAAGAAGCTGTAATTTCATGACCATTATGAATTTTTAAATAAAATGCTCAGACTGTATAAATTGAAAATGATAAAGATAAATTGAAGATAAAGAAGCAAAACTCATTTAATAAATTACGAAAGTACTTTTGTCGGAAAAATGACTGTAATCACACACCGTTGGATTTTCGTTATGATATTCTACTAGGACATAAAATCGACAGTTATTATCCGTTAATATACCCCCCCCCCCCAGAAAAATGTACATTGGCGTTGTTTACGAGCGCGTCGTTACACAAACCAGTATTTCCTGTTTCAGATGTTACAGAGGCGGAAGCGAATTTAGCGTTATCGCCGCTTATAGCTCCATTTACGTACAAACACGCGTAAGTGCTTGTACGTGCGTATTCGCAGATGTGACCTCCGTCCCCGTGGAATTCTAGAGATGGTCAATATATACCTACGTATATACGGGTTGTACCTATACGGCCATGTAACTATGAAACTAGACGCAAGTGTTTACCCCGTTCGATGCAAACTGTGCACTAGAAACAATCCGCCGAGGAAAAACTTTCGGGGATTAATGTATCATTTGGTCCGCGGCGAACAATTTCGGCCGACCGTGTGATAACCATTCGGACCGCGAATGTTCATGCATCCGGTACCATATTTTACGTTTCTTTATTTTCGAACTGTTTTATCTCGGCCAAGAGAACAGAACGCGTTCCGTTGAATTTATTTTTATTTTCGTTACAAATACTTTCGCACTCGTTACAAATATTCCAAACCGTATAGTCCATTAATGAATGGTTTTCACGACAATTTTCAATGAAATTGTATCCGATTTTTATGGATGTGTTAATTCAATAACTATTCGATTATTTGTATGATACGTTCAGTTCAGAAAATGGCTACGTTTAATTCTAAAACAAAGACGCCTTAGTCAATACACATAGCTCTCGAAAGCAGACTATTTGATGCATTCAAAAGGCCATTGTTCCTTTGACCATTTTTGTTTGAATTTGAATTCGAACCGTAGAATCGAATGACGTATGGGATGCGTTGTTAAGGGGCACCGTGCTCGTTCTTATTTATGGTCGATCGGTTCCGTTTTCGGGCAAGTTGGTATTCCCCTTCATCAAGCACTTAGCGATCTGCATTCGGGGAACGATAAACCGCTATCGGCCATTTTGCAGCGGGATTCAGGAAGGACGTAGGATCGCGGATCCATGGCAATACGTCATCGAGCGGCCAAACAGCCCATCCAACCCATCAGCCCACTCGAATCCACCGTTCCCATCCGTGGGCCGGCACAACACGCCGCACGTACAATTCGTCCCTGCCGTCGGCTGTCAACGTAATTACACGTACGGGGACCATTAGACCAACGCGCGACGCTTACAAACGACTCAAACCACCTGCGAAATCGTCACTTTGTTCCGCAGCTAAATCATGTCGAACTCGAGCCGACGTGCGTGCGGATGCATCGGCCGCGTGCTGCACTTCGCCCTCGTTCCGATTGCCAAACGCATCGACATTAATCCCGGGACCCGGCCGGAATTGACAATCGGCCGCGAGGACATCGAGATTACTTCGAGCTCCGTCTTCCTGCCGTTCCGACGCCATTTTCTGAGATCTGCATAGATCTATCAGCTATGGAAACGAGATCTTTCCAATTATTCCGAAAATATTCATCGTTCGAGTTATTAAGAATTGTGGTTCCGATATCTTCCAATAGTCTTTCCGTATACATTATGTAAAATAAGTATCCGGAATTTGTAAATAAAACTCAAATCGCTTACTTAATCTTAATCATAATCGTACTTACTACTTATTTTACACAATGTAATTTTCGGGTTAATGTAACGCTCAAGATGGCAAAGAAATAATACTTGAAGATTCTCAGTGCTAAAGACTGTACTGTCAGTATGTTAGGCAACGTTCGTGCACAAAGGGTTAATTATCGCGAGATAATCAACCGACCAGATCGTATTTCTGTACGCCATAGACTAGCTCCCTTTGACGTTGACACTATGCAGAGTGTCCGAAACCGGTTCAGCTACAACAAACGGAACAAACGATATTCCATAACCTCCGAAGTGCAGAAACGAACGCGCAGAATAAGAAGTAATCGAATTGAAAACAATCGCGGAGCAGAATGAGAGACTCGATCAGACCAGGGCCATAAGGAGCCAGGAAGTTGGAGCGGTCTCGCAGTTAGGCTCGAGTATCGAACTTTTCGGAATCTTTGGGCGCAGCGAGAGTGGCCTCGATGGCCGACTGCAGATGTACCTAACTGCGCAACGGGGCGTATTCATTATCGGGCCGCCGGAACCCAAGTTGCTGAGACGATTAAACAGAGAATGGGAGGATCCTCCAATGATTGGCTACACGGGGGCCGATTCGATGTCTATGGCTCCAACGGGGTCTATCGCTCTTCCCTGGTATATACGGCCCGCGACCGTGTTCCCATCTTCGGTATTTTATTTTGCAAACCGTTGCATCGCTGGCGCGGCCTCGAGCGCGCGAAACTGAAAAATGGGAACAACTAGACACCTTTTTCGTGCAGTTTTTCTTACGCTGGCCCAGTTCTGGAGACGGGGCCGTTTTAATTACTGGGTTAATGGGTTAAACACCCGTCGGTCGAACCTCCTGTGCCGCTTCGAAAGAAAAATATTCCTGGTGATATATAACTTTTATGTGCGAAGTTATTTCGCGAACGTTAGAAGCGTTACGTTACAAAATAAAAATTGTTTAAACGCGGATCGAGATTCTACCGAAACGTTTTAGAAATATTTTATGATGTCGGGGGAACGCATGGAAATTTTAGTAATCGTGCATTATACGCTTCTGTGACTACGAAGGATAATAATGGAATGTTACGGGTGTTCGAGTGGCGTTTGACGATGTTCCCCCAAATATTTGTTCGATTAATTCACAGTGCTTTTCAGTTCGGGATAACAGTTGTCAGACTCGGTTAAAATAATCGAAAGTTCCCGACCGCGGCCGCGTTCCGAACGCCGCCGTAGGTCGAGAACCGAAAACGGAACTCTGACAGACGCATGAAAGACTTCGTGTATATTACGCGGTGCCGAGTGCCAAGCTAGACTGGTCCAGCAAATAGTTGGAAGCCTTACACTCGTATATCATCGGGACAGGATTTATGCAATGCACAAACTCGTGTCTACGTACGACTCCGCGCTGGCTTAAGTGAGGGCAACGTTGCGCGTGGAACTATAAGTCACGAACGGTTTTCATTGTGCGAGGCACAATGCTGCTTTTGACGTGTAAGAAATCGCGTTTTGTAATCACGTTATTGTCCCAAACGTGGTGTCGCTTTCAACAAAAATCGGCTTTAATTCTATTGTACGTGCAATTAAAACTTCCAGAGCTTCCACTTCGAGAAAGAAAAAAGAAAACACCGATTTTCGTAACGCGCGATCTTGACGTCGTCGGGTTACACGAGCACATCGAAACAGCGTGATTATCACCTTTGCCAACGTTTTATTATTTCCTGTGGTTAATCAACACGTTGACTGCCATGTCACCCATATGTGAGTAATAATGAATTTTTACGCTAATATATTAATCGTAACAAATTTAATTAGGATCTGTAAAATGCCAGAAAGTTGGAGGACTACTCGATGTCATACATATAATTTTTTTCAACTTTTATTTCATTAAATAACTTACATTGATTTGATGGAATCTTTGAGGTTTCTAGTTTGGCAGTCGAAGTGTTAACCGTTTCAAGATATTTCGTTATTTTTATTTAGCGCGGGAGAAATTAGCTTTTCGTTGATAAACTCGGAGAAATGAAATATAAATCGAATTTGCTGCGAAAATAAAAAAGATATTCTTTTCGTTTTATAAATTGTCTCATTGTGGTTAATTGGCGATCGCGCACTTAGCTTGCAGATATGCGGCTGCAAGGGTTTCCCGGAATTTCACTCGTCGAAGGAATATTGAATTGCGGACGTTGTTGCAAGGAGACCGCGGATTTTTGGAATAGTTCGATCGCAGCGGGATCAATGCGTCGATCAAAATTTTGATTTTCACAAGGTCTGCCGAACGGTCCCGTCAAACTGCGAGCCGCCGAATATAAATCCGAGACACGGCGAACGTATGTACGCATCGGAAGCACCTGACTGACGTCAATCTGTAATTGCATTCCTCGTGACGTGTGGATACATTTTGGTCGAATTACGCCGGATTATCCGTTCTCAATGCACGATAGCTTTCGCGTTTCAGCCGATGCTGCGTTAGATGAAACTGCCTGGGTTATTACGTCGGGTTAGCTTTTCGGCAAGCTCCGCCCTTAATTGGGAATCATCTTTCAGTTGAAACAACGGCTGTTGATCCTTGGCCGAATACCTGGATAATGAAAGCGACCTCTCCATACGGCACTAATTGAAACGGAAATTGCATTCACTTGTGCAACAAAACTCTGTGCACTTTTGTGACACCACAAAATAACGAACTGAAGTGGATAATTCGTCGTTAATCGATTATTTTGACACGTATGCTCTTTACTAGAACGAATTTCCCAAAAAAAAAAAACAATATTTAGTCTGCGGACCTTTATGCAAAATTTTGTACGTCGATTACAAGGCACTGGAGTCAAACCAATTTTCTTGAAAAGTGAGTAGATGCCATTTAAAACGGTAAAAGGATTTTAAAAAATGTTATATGTCTATGTATGATTTTTATGTTGTTGAAGTTATTAGAGGGAGAATGACGATTTTATTTGGCTCGTGTTTCTTTATTTTCTATTTATGTCTATTCATCTCGGATAATTGAAATTCACCTAGCGGTTCACTGTTTTTTAATTTTCGTGGCTAAAATTGATCAAGTTCGTAATCGTAATGATCAGCTTGTAGAAATGAATGTTGGCGCCAGTGCGTGGAATCGATGTAAACGATTTTAATTTCAAAGTAAAATATAATTTCACGTGTAAGAGTAAAGTATAAAGTATGCAAATATCTGGGAATAATCGAAGATGTTTCCGTTTACCGAGAGTTCCTCGGTTTGCGAAACGAATCTAAACCGGGCTGATTTCGAAACAGTGGTACACGCGGCATAACATCCTCGGTCCTCACGTAAGAGGATCTGCCGACGAAACAGGTGATTCGAATGAGCGGGGTCTCATTGGAATGTGGGACGTCGGGACAGCGGTGACACTAATCCGGGGTGAAACACGCGCACTAATCCGTGGAGTATCGGGGAGGACGACGAAACAGTTGTTCGCCCGATGGATGTTTGATTCTCTTCGAAAGCGTATTTGCTGCGCCCGGTGAAAAATTGACGTGCTTCCGCTCGAAGGAGGCAAGAACGATGGAACGGGGCGGAGCCGCTCGAGGGATGTTAACGACAGACGAAAGTCCGAACCGAAACGGAACGGGAACAGGAACGAGCCTCCCGTTTCCCTCCCAGCATCCCCCGGTTCGCCGGTGCAGCCGTTTTTTCCGTCTGGCAGCCGTTTTCTTCTTTCTCCTGACGATCGAGCCTCGTTAACTTCGGTCTCCTCTCGTCCCACTCGACGAGACTTTCGTAACCGTGGGACCATTTACATGTAAATGCCTCTTACCAGCGGACATTTCCTCGAGCCTTTTCCCAGCATCGGTATCAACGCGGTATCTACCCACTACTATTTTTCCTCTTCTTTTTCCTTCCCGTTTTACGGTTCCCCCTCTCGCTTCCACTCTGCCGCGGCGGTCTTTCTTTTTCGAGCATTCGCTTCGTTTCGCTTACAAAAGCTTCGGTAATTAAGTAGATATCGCGCTTGGACGTTTCCCCCCAGGGGAAAAAAAGGGCTGCTTCGCAGGGGGAGGGGAGGAGGACGAGGAGGAGGGAGCAACGCCTACAAAAGTGATCCTCCGTTGAAACAATCGCTTTAATCAAGATGTAGCGGTCCGTACGAACCCGACCCGCGTTCGACTCCAAACGATAGCTTTTTCAGAATCCTACCACGCTGCAGAGTAGAAGGCAACAGCCAACGGTTGCGTCGATGAAATATGGATTTCAACCGGGCAAAGGTGCCACGTCCTCTTCGTTTAGAAACGATCGCCGCTCTTAACTCTATCGAGCATCCTCGAGAGTCGCGTGATGTACAAAGGCTTTATCCGTGGATCGCGCGACCTTGAACTGCCGAGTCATCTCTGATCATCGACTTTGATCGATCGGACGTTGGAGAGTCCCTCTGCTTAAATTTTTTATCGAATGTTTCAACCCGTCAATCCTCTAAGTATATTCGTTTCTGTTGAACCGAAATTAAACTCAAACTCCTTGTTGTCGACGTTTAACTGTTAGTAAAAATATAGAAACATATCAATTTTCTGTTTCTTTCAGAACATTTTAAACGCCGAAGAAGTTCTAGATTTTCATCTTTTTATTTATTCACACATGCACCGTTAAATAATTCTAATGTATTTTCAATTGCAACTACGTTTACACAACTGATAAAGGATCAGAGTTTATTTATTGGATAGATGGGAACACTTTTATCGAGCATCTCGTAGAACGGACAGCGTGTCGAGGGAAAGCAGAATCGAGTCGTGAGTGTGACTTACACGAAACCGAGTAAACCGCAGAGCCACGTGCACCTGTCTCCAGGTAAAACCTTATGAATGAGAAACAACGAGCAAAGGTATTTGTTACCGTGTTGGGATCCGTGGAAGCCAATCTTGAGAAGGGACTGACAGCGTTTAGAATTGACAAGAATATTTCAAAACGTCGTCCCTCAACGAATTTATTCGTTGTTTCCTCTGCAACTTTAAATTGTCTTTTACAGAGAAGTCGCAAAATCGAGAATATCAAAAAAGTGTGCACGCGTAACGAAATTATAATTTCTTTAATATCAAATGAACGGAGCATTAAGATTAACTGGTATGCGTTGCTTTATGAAAATAAGAAGACCGAGTTTATTTCGTCTTTGTGCAATTATTGTTAGAACGCAAGTCTGCAGGAAACTTTTCCTTTGAACCCGAGACAAGAAACCACGCAGCTGCATCGATTCTGCGTCTTCTTATTCTTTACCTCGGTTCGTGGGGGACCCAACGACCAAGTTTTCGAATTTAACAAGATTTTGAATACAGCAGAGTATTTTTAACGCTGAAGATCTGATCTTCGATACGCCGTTAACAGTGGGAACAGAGTATAATTGAAATGACGACCGATCGAATGAAAAGGCACCGAACTAATTTGCAGAGCTAATAATAAATTGAAATCGCTGCGATTTAACGGTTGCAAAAACTGGGATTACCCTGGACGGCGGCTTTGATCTGCGGCACAGAGCGAAGTATTCCGGCCTCATTTCGCAGAAGGCCTCGGCGATAGCTGCTCCGTAGCTCAAAATCGTCTATTACGAGGCTCTTTTGGTGCGGGCACGATCCGCACGTATCGTCGGAACGTTCGAGCGCACTTGCTAGCTACTTCGCAAAGAACGAGAGAGAGAGAGAGAGAGAGAGAGAGAGATCGAGGCATTCGCAATTCCTCGCGTTCCCCGGCATTCCGTGCGCGATTGCCCCCATCGTATCGGTCGTTCGTATCTCGCGGCACTGATGGAGAACGTAGGTTTTACGTCTTATCGACGGGGGGTCGCGGTAAAGGGTGGGAGGGGGGAGGGGGGCGAAAGGAGCGTAATCGTGGCCAGGGCCGATTTCGTGGCGCGGACGATCTACTACGGTCTGGCCGGCTTGGTGAAAAATGAACCGGCTCGGACCTTCTGCACGCCGGGGTCTGGCCACGCGAGCACAGCGCACGATACGTGACCCCGGCAAGACTTCATAAATCCGGCATCAATATCGACGAGAACGTGTGCCCGCTTCGGCCCGGCCCCGACTTCGGCCCGAACCGGTACCCGCGCCGCCTTTTTCTCTCACGTTTTCCGCGCACGCTGCTCCGTTTCGCCCTGCGCGAAATTTATTACGATCGTCGGCTGCTGCACCCGCTGGGCCGGCTTCGCGCCAGGCCCACCGATTAATCGAATCTGTCGGCCGAACAACGCTCCCGTTCATTCCGCCTCGGTCGCAGCCCCCGCTCGAATATGATTAGGTTCGCCCGGAAACGGGCGGCCGTTTTGCGACCAGGATCGAAACCGCTCTGAACTATGTCAGGTGTAGGTCCGGCGGTCATTAGAGGTTCCTATTTCACGTGTGATGAACGAATCCGGATCTTAATCCGTGTAATGATTCACGGATATTCGTGTATTCGCATTACCCGTGCGCGAGAGTACACGCTGATATAACGTCGGACCGTTGAGCGTGGATTTATTGCTGTCTCGACAATAATGTGTGTTCATTTCTCTCGCGTGAAAAAGCATCGGTTGCCAGAGTTGAACGCGTCGTACGAATCCGTGTACAAAAATACTTGGATCTCTATGTCCGTGTGCAGGGAGAATAGAATGTATAATTACACGTGTATTTATAACAGGAATACTACACACGTCCTTTCAGCACAAAATTATAGGACTGTAGTAGTCGTACATCTTAAGCGTTGATATTACTCATATTCGAAATGTTTCACGTTAAGATTACACGAATGTTACATACTCAAGGTTTACGACGAGAACGTGACTTCTTTGCTATTTTTGGGAGAATGTTCGTCCTCGATGCACTTAGTTCTTTATTGCTTTATTTCGTGCCAGGAAGAAAGACTCGAAATTCTTGTTGCGCCGCGATAGTAGTGGTGCATCATAAACCTTGTAATCCTCGGTGGCCCTGGCCGATGGAAAACCTGCACGCCGTATGCAGGGGTATTGCTATGGTGACCGATTTTGGGATGGGCTTGAGGAGTTCAGGAAAACACCTCAAGATTACCAATTTTCCGTTCCACCAACAGTATACAAGTAGATCGTCAAATTTATATTCGAACAATACTCAGGACTTTAAAAATCGGTACAATTGAGACAACACTCGTACGAACGTATATATAGGGTGTCCCAGTATAGATGATGAAACCGTGGGGGGAAGCTGCACGAGAAAATAAGGGTATCGTACTGTTTCCGCGAAAATCGACTTTGTCAACGTTCGTTAACGCGTCGCCAAAGATCCAAAGAGCAAAACTCGTCTCGCGCATCAACCGATAAACCATCTACGACTTCTTTTACACCAACTACTCGAAACAGCTCGAACAATTCGTTCAACTTCGGCAAACTTCTTCCGTATTCAAGCCGGGTGCAGTCACTTTGATTGCTTCTCGTCACAAGAAGACGTTCAAGCCATTATCGAAGACGTTCATTAACGCGTTCCGAAAGCTCCGAAGAACCGTGAACTGAAAAGCCGGAAGCCCGGAGGTGGAAACAGTGTCAACAAGTTCGCGTTCGCGCACGCGAGGCCGATACAGCCTCGTAAGACGCGTCGCGTCGCGTGCGAGCTTCTTTTCACGATGATTAAAAAACACGGGGACGGCGCTGTTTCGGCGTAAACTCCCGCACAGAAGTGAAGAAAGAAAGAAAGAGGAAGAAGAGAGAGTGAGAGAGAGAGGGAGGAGGGTCGAGAGGAAGATAAGAAGTGGAAAACGCGACGGTTCAAGGGTGTCCGTGTCGTTCGCAGCGGCAGCGCGATCAGCTAGAAATCCGACACTCGATGAGAAAGCTCGAGGGGGATGACTTCGCTCGCTGGAAAAGTTTCTCCCATTAAGGAGATGAGATTTCATCGAAGTCTCTCTCTCTCTCTCTCTCTCTCTCTCTCGCTCCCTCCCGTTTCTTGCGTCTCCTTTCTCCTCTCCACGTGCCCCTCTCCCTTCACCCCCGCTTTTGCGACCCCCATTTTTTAATACGCCTTTTTACCTGTCCCGCTTTTCATTTCGCCGACGAGAAAGCCGCGAGCGGGATTAAATACCCACGTTAATCCGATTCGCTGCAAATGTTTTTGAACGGCTCACCCCTCAGCCCGTCTCTCACCCCCTCTCTCTCTCTCTCTGTCATCCTCTCCTCTTTCAACCAGATCCTCTCCAGGCTTTTGACTCGGCGCTGCATTCTCACCGACGCGTTTCGCACGCGTCACACGCGAGAATGTGCGATGGGACACATACGAGAGCTTGTACACTATCAGCCAGAAGTATTTGGATACCTATGAGTCCTTCGCAAAATGCAAAACGCACCTCGTCAAGAGTGAATCCTTTCAATGCAACTGCTCCCGGTGCTTTTGACCTTGTTCCAATCTGTGGGGGCTTCAACAATCTCTGGATGTTTTTGACGATTTTAGGATCATTTTGTGCTTGATCCTTTAAAATTTATGCTTACCACTTTTTCTTTTAAATAGCACCGAATGAATTATTCGAAATTTGTTATTGCGATATGTAAATAAGTTCAGGCAGCTGTTAAAAGATCGTGTGCTCTGAAAATTCACCTAAAGCGATCTTCCAAGGGTTAACATTTGACATCGTGTTATTCCTTACGTTGACTTTGTTTACGCACGAAGCAATCGAATTAATCGGGATTATTAAATGACAACAAGAAAGTGAAAGGGTGTTGTTCCAGAGTTGCAATAGTAATTGTAGAGAATTGGATAGTCATTTTGGCAGTTCTGGTGCTTCGGTGTTAAACTGATAATTTTCAAAACGATGTAACATGCGACGTGTAACATGTAACATGTAACGTGACATGTTCGAGAAACAATGACGGCTCTTGCTCGGATCGCAGCAAGAGTGTCCGGATACTTCTGGACGGAAGTGTACGCGCACGGTGTGTGTACGCGTTCGCATACCAGGGGTTGCTTGAACAGCGTGGGATGGTTGCTCGATAACGTCGCCGTGATGGAGGAAAGGGGTAAGCTTGCGTCTCTTCCCCTATATATCATTACTTTCTTGGCCTCGTAATCTCGGTCGCCGCGCTAAATTTATTCATGGCTCGGATAACCATGTTAAGGTGCATTTTACCTACTGGGGCGACGGTGTTTTCTCGGGTCGCGTGAGTCGCCCACTTTTCTGCCAGAGGAGCCGGCAAAGAAAATAAATCCTCCGCAAATCCGGACACATCGTGATCGAATCGTTCCTTCAAAAAAATTTGTACTTGCGCTTTTCGCGCATGCCACCTAGGGGAATAGAATTCTTTTACATTCTCTCAGAATCTACTACCCTGTCGTCCCTTCACATTCGGTGTGCAGAATGTACCATACATTGCATCGTACTCATTCTGTATCGCATATTGTATCATTATATTATTTTTTATATATATTTTATTATACCATTGGTACGGTATCCGCTTGAAGCTTTCATGAAAAGATGAGCGCAAATATTTTGCTGTTTGAAATAAATTTTTGCTCTTCGGGGAACCTATATTTATTTCTTTCACAAGGATTCGTATTATTTGCATAAATATATTCACGTACCGTGCGGTAAACTCCTGATGACGTCAGTGCATCCAATTTATGTCCGATGAAATTCCTGAAACACAAACACGCGAATATTAACCGGATTGTTTGATGTTGGAACTCCATGAGATTTTCTAATTAAAGAGCAGCATTTTTTCCTCAGAAATTTGCTTGTACACCTAAAACCATCTCTTCCACAAACAAATTCTGCTTCCCACCCAAATTATCCGTATGAAAAAACCTCTATATTAGAACTTCATATTATGGTTCAAAGAATATACATTAAATTTTATATTATCCTACCTACCGAACACAACGTACGTTCCTATTACATTGGAATTCTTGGTATTGCATGAAATAATTCAATTAAATTGCACGATAATTATTTTTAGTCGAATATCGGCAAGGTTTCTCTATCCAAGAGAAAGTGAACTGTCGAACAGCCTTCCAGAAAATCGGATAATGATTTTCCACGGCTCCATTCATCGTGGATCCCCGTTTCCGCACGATGATTCGTTCGTTGGTGTTCAACGGATTCGTCCAGCTGTCTCAGCGACGTTCTGGCACGAGTATCTCCGAATGTCTTTCGAGCTGTCACTTAGTGTCCCAAAGAAATAACATTTCCTCCTTCAGCATCAACGCGACATTGTCGTCGTTGTCGTCGTCGACGACGATGCTCGTGGTGCTCGCTGTCCGTTCCATCCTTGTCGGACATATCCCCTGCCCCCTGCCCCCCGTACAACTCCGACGAGGATCGCGGCGAACAGATCCTTGTCCTTCCGTATTTTTGTTTTTCGCGAACCATTCTTGTCCGGCGGACGTCCGGGCTTGCTAAGCGTTGCGCAAGTGTCAGCTTGAATAATACATGTACGCCACGCTACGCCGTCCTCCGGTTGACGCGCATACCTCGCTGCATGCGAACCGACCAGAGTTCCTACAGTTACCGAACAGAATGATTTGCTGGTTCAACGGTGACTGTATCTGGAAAATTGGAAACGGGACGCCGAACGACTTTGAAATCAAATTTGAAAATGCCTTCGATAGGACAATTTTCCACGTACATTGATTTCTCTATATAAGGTAAAGACACCAGTAGTCGACCATGTACCCGTAGTTGACCATTTTATAGAAAAACATACAAAATAAGGTTTTTATAAGCGCACTTTTTTTTTATTATAGAAATCTCATATGAGATTTATTACAACATAATTCTTAGTACAGAGTATTACAAGTATATTGTATGGTATAACAAAAATATTAGTTACAGTATAAAAATCGAAAATCCTTAGGCACGTAGGTTACAGGTATTTAAAAAGGCTATCATATATACGCAAGCAATGATATTAGGTTCAGCTATTAAGCAACCTATGTCCAATGGCAATTGAAAACCTGCTCTAGTAAGGTTTTGGATAAATTTGATCCTCTCTCTCTGATCATTATATAAGTTGCACTGCCAAAGAACATGGTTAAGCGTTTCCCGCTCCTGGTTACATTTACAATTGGGATTATCGATGATGCCAATGCGAGCAAGTGAAGCAGCCATATGGTAATGGTCCGCCCTGCATCGATTAATTGAAACAATACATTGTCGGGTTAGCTTTTTGTGCCCAAATCAAGGTGAAGAACGAACATCATTATAGAATCGTTGAAAATAAGCTTTACCCTTATGTAACCCTTGATCTTTTATTATTTTAACTGAATTTAAAAT
Source organism: Seladonia tumulorum (assembly GCA_913789895.3). Taxonomy (NCBI): domain Eukaryota; kingdom Metazoa; phylum Arthropoda; class Insecta; order Hymenoptera; family Halictidae; genus Seladonia; species Seladonia tumulorum. The sequence continues at coordinate 5,488,103 of OU565275.1, forward strand.
TGATAAGCGCACTTATAAGTGCACTTTTGATGAAAGTGAACCTCGGATGCCATGCCGTCTGTTGTTTAAATTTCAAAACAATAACAACTTTTCAAACCTTATTTTTTATGTTTTTCTATCAAATGGTCAACTACTATGGTACCTTTACCTTACGTCGCCGAGGCTTGGATGATAAACGTCACGGAATTATCCCCACTACCGCGGGATATACCCCGTGGAGGGCACGAAACTCGAGGAGTTTCCGTTTGTTGACAAATATCGAGAATTCACAAATATCGCTTCAACGCAAATATTCGCAAATCATCAGTCGTCGTAAACAGTCACGATACAGCGGAACGTCGTCTTTTGCAACGTACGGTTAATATTTCATTGTTTGCCGGCGAATAAAAATTCCTTTCGCGAAAGCCCTCATCAACGTCCGATTGGCTCGGATCATAGTAATCCTCGCGAGCGTAATTCGCGGAGGAACGCGCGTCGATCACGCGACGACGACGCGACGCGATGGCCCCCCGCTCGCAAAAGTGTACCGGGGGCGGGTGAAAATGGAGCGGCGCGGATTTATGCGGTCGTTATCGGCGGCGAAACGCGTGGACATCGATGAACAAAGAAGAGAAAAATGGCCGTCCATCGATTCCTATCGAATTACCCGGGCTCGAACGATTCCGGCCTGTAAAAAATACTTTTATTCGGCCGGAACGGCACGATCGGCCTCGTACCGATTATTGCGCTCTTCCGCGGCGAAGAGTGATGCTCCTGCGCAAATTCAATGGCGTCGGACATAACTTTCAAATTTTCACTGAAAAATACCCAAAAATATTTCCTCTCAGTTTGTATGCACGTCAATACATATTGAATGTACCCGCTGCACAAATTGGTGGCTTCGTATAGTAATAATTTCGAAAGCGAGACAAGGTGGGAAATGAAATTCTTCTATGGATATTTACAAAGGGGTGTAACCAGAATAATCCTGTTTGTAAGATCTTTGAGAATTTTTCATGTATAAAATTATTTTTTACATGTACTACTATTAATAATTGCTAATGAAAGATGTGATTTCTTGTTAGGAAAGAATGTTCTTCGCAATACAATGAACATTGGAAGCACATTAGGACGGAATTATTTGTCCAAATTTTAAAATCAATTTTTACGCTAATATATTAATTGTATCAAATTTTTTAAGGATCTGGAAAATGCCAGAAAGTTGAGGGACTACTCGATATCACACATATAATTTTTTGCAATTTTTATTTCATTAAATAACTTACTTTGATTTTATGGAATTTTTGAGGTTTCTAGCTTGGCAGTCAAAGTGTTAATATCTTCTTGCTTGCGGGTCACAGACCCTTAGAATGTGGTAGAATAGATCGATGTTAAAATGTTGACTTTTTGACAAAACGGTGGCCACTAAACCACGGTCCAGGAAAAATGGCGAAACGATGCGGCACGGACGCTGCGGAAGAACGCCGGAAAAAGGGAGGAGAATAGACCGAGAAAGAGGAAGGTATAAAGTAAGAGGAGAGGAAGCATTAGTACTATTGCCATACTATTACTCGCGCCCCTCTTAATAGCTCGGCCATTAAAGATAATGAACGTAAATTATGCGTAACGGAGCACAGTTAAAAAGGTCGCCTGCGTCTACCGCAAAAGGCACAGCCGCCTCTAAACCGACACTGCGTTCAACCGAACGGTTCCGCATGGCGGGTCACGTGCCACGGAAGAAGTAGATCGGAATGAAGAATTTATTGTCATGGTTTGTATCTGGTCGCTGGAGACTCTGCGGAGAAAATTCGAAGCGAAACCAACGAAACTAAATCGCTGCTCCATGACCAATTGTTGTGCAGATTCTGAAGCTACGGATTGCAGCGACATGCTATGCTAACATTGCTACTCTAAAGCTATCCTGCTAATCTAAACAGCATGAGAATCAAGAAATTACAACCCTGTACTTTTTGGATGTAATTTCTTGAAAAAGAGAATTAGGAACACAACCCTGTACTTCTTGGATATTTTACTATTTCCCTTTTTTAAATATTTTATGATACTACGTACTACATAAGATGTTCTAGAAGCTATTCAGATTAAAGCTGGCCAAGTGAAAAACTTATTTTTCGACGTAGTCCTTTTACAAACGTTGGTACTACCTTGCTCGGCCGAAGCAGCAAAGGTGGACCTCGTTGTTGCCCAAAATTGAGCCAAAACTTTCGTGCAACGAGAACAATTTTATTTTCTGTTCCGTGTCGGTTCAAAGAAATTTACTCGATGTAGTTAATAATGTGCTAAAATTTCAAACTATAATTAACCGCATTTACCCGTAGCAAGGAACACCGCATCTAGAAATGAATTGTTCATATGTAATGACCTATTGACCCAGCTATCTGTAATTAATTTACTGGCTGCTATAATTACGACCATACATTACAAACACGTGCTAATTTACTTCTGATTGAAGCCGGTACTCGTGCGAGACTTGTCCGGCATTATCAAGAGTATGTGACTGCGCAACGTGGCTGCACTTGTTGCACAACGTCCGACGAATGTAAACAGAAATCATCTATATATTTGGGAGAAACGTCGTTTAAACTTCAGTACGAAATTAGAACGTCGGGCACGCGGTGGGAAAAGAGGAGGAAACATCTGAGGAGGAGGACGAAATCAACAGCCGTTGAAACATTGATAGCGTTTCTTCTGTTATCGTCCTCTTCCGCGTAGATTGGTAAAAAGAGATGAGAAGTCGCACAATGGCGCAATCACAGGATAAATTGGGCCACGCGACAAAGCCCCTGCACCTCTCCCTGTCCTGTCTGCGAGTTAGCGGGGACCCGTGTGCGCCGGATGAACGATCCTGGAAAATTTGTCCTCGCGAGGCTACACCGTTTCGAACAACACATTTTCCTCCGCATTTGCCGATATAACTCAAGGAAATCTGGCACGGACGTGAGGCGAATATATCCTCTGCCGCATAGACGCGCGAATCAGTATATTATACACGCCCTCTCGCTCTCCACCGATCTCCCATTCTCGTCGATTTCGTTCACGATCGCGAACGAAACGCTCCCGCTTTTCGTGCACCTTTCCAGTTTAGCTGGCAGCGAGCGTGCACGCCACTGCGTACAGCAGCTATACTGAATATGAAACCTCGTTTTAGTTTCATTACATAGAACGAGAAGACATTAGGACACCTTGCAGCACTACGAACAAGAAAAATATTAGCTTCGTGTGCAGGGCGATGCGTCTGAAACAGGACAAAACTTGTTTCAGTTTTTTTTAATAGGTAATTTTGTTTTTTTTTTTCAGGTACTATCCAGAAGAACTAAGCTTCAAGAGCTGCGTCAACCGATGCATACAAAAATATGTGACTCCAGTAAAAAAATAAATGGAAGTAGAAATCTTGAAATCTCTGAAATTCCTCCACCTACGAAAATATGTTCACTGATAGCTCCCCTTATATCGAACAATGTATATTAATAGAGTTTTTTTATATCTCCAAAAATAACGCAGATATTTAAATTCTACGGGATCACACTGTCCGCTTCTCAGATTTTGTTCGTTACCATTTCACTACTTCCGCTTTGAAAGTTGATACAGCAGATGTTGATTATTTTGCTAGAAGAAAAGAGCATGCGATGTTCGTATTTCAAAATAAATTTATAAAAAGGGAGAGAAACGCTGCGAAACAGAAATAACTGAAAATTGCCTGCAGAGTTCATCGGTAATGCGACCGGCAATAAAATCCAGATGCACTGTTTGCCCCAGGAACAGGGCTTTTGGAACAAATGTTACAAGAAAGTGTATTCGAGACACGAGAAGAACCGTATCTCAAGTATTTCGAAAAAGTGCAGATCAATGGTTCGACAACTAAATTATGAATTCCTGAATTCTAGAATGGAAGTAACAAAATGACACATAGCTAATATATCACGTACTATATATACGTGTATTTAGGTTAGGTTTATAACGTTATTTCCGCTTCGGAAATTTGCATAGCGCACAGCCAGGTTAATAATAATTAAGATACGAAACGACGAAGTCTGCAGGGGAGTATTTAGCGGAAATTCTTGGTTGCTTTTTTTCCCCGGGTCTTCTGACACATTGTTGCCATCACGTCGAGAAGGTGGGGTGGTAACAATGGCGCATGTTATGTCATCAAGATTATGAGTCGCTTCTAGCCAGAACCTTCAAAAGGGCCCTGATTAGCGTAACGTTTGCGAATTGCTGGCGCGGAACGATGCAAAACGTAGCCTGTCCTGAAAGCTAATATTATTAGCAGCACAATAGAGTCTCGATTATCCGACTAGGTCGGAGCCACTGCACAAGGAATGCCGTCGAATAAAGTTTACCCTTTGACGTGTTCCCATCGCGAGAACGTCGGCTGAATGGAGAGTTACCAAAGCATATGCACATTATGAACTTTACACGCTGCGATATTACTTATCGCTGGAAGATCGTTCGATGCTTTCCATCCCGGGGCGAACGATGCGTTTCATTTTCGTAATAAAACCGGCCACCCATAAAGGAGAAATTTCGCAAATAGATCGGAGGGGTGCCACCCCCGAATAGTTATGGCGCTCGATGCTCTGCTTTGAATGCATTACAGTTTCTTCAGAACGTAACATTGGATGCAGCAAAATTAAAATATATTTCATAGTAAAAAAATGCTATTCTTTTCATCGATTGTTTACACAATCAAACTACATTCTACTATTATCTAACTAACCACCAATATGGAAATAAAATTGGAAAAAATGGGACTTTCGAGATAAATATTTTAAAACAAGATTTAATATGAACGTCGTCATATTAAATATGTTACACGCGTACGATTTTATTTAAAAAATCGGGAGATAAACGATGCTTGTAAGAAGTGACTTAAGCAGAAGGTACGTTTACATCAATGATATTAGCAGTTCAATGAATTCAGCAAATTTTAAATCGTCAGAATGTCAATGTTTTTCTAAAGATTGTAAAACGATGAATTTTGGCCATTTCGCGAAATGGCCGGACGCCTCGCGAATCGACTAATCGTGAAATATCGCGGACCGTTAAACGTCTCTCGCATAATTTGCCGTTGTTATCCTCGAATTGGAATTCCAGCCTAGGGCTAAGCAACGATCGGACGCATCTAAATGGTAATGGGTCCTTGTCACGCGAAAGAAGCGAAGAGCGCGGCCAGGTGGCGTGTATCCATCACGTATCCGCGGAACATTAGCGAATATATTGAGTATCGCCACGCGCATAATGCGCAGAAGCCCGCCGGTGACGGTCCGTCAATTATCCCCTGTAAAAGAAAACACGTGAAAATACTCTCGGGACAGAAAGGTTTTGCCCGTCGTTCCTCGAGGGCCATTTGCCTGTCGCGCGATAGAAACGACGACGATGAATATGTATAAGAGAGCCACGCCGTAGAAAGGACACGCGTTCAAACGCGGTTCGATGATCCTGCGAGCAGAAAATAGCCGCGGAACGATGCCCGTTGCACGATGCACGATCATTTTATGACGGTGCTCGCTCGTAACAGCTGGTCCAATTGGTAAATAATTGGGCACCAGGCTGGGACGGCCGCAGCAAACAACAAAAAAGACGCGCGCACCCATCCCTCTTCACTAATGGTGTACCAAGAATTTTCACCTTTTTGTCCGACCTTTGATGGGATTTTATGGTCGACGCATTTTCGATCCTCCATCCTCGGCCGTTTCTCCGACTAGCTGTTAGTCGTTCAGGTAAGAATCTTGACAAGTCCAACCAGCATTTCTGTAATTTAAATTCGATCACGAGAGAAAAATTTCCCAATGTTTTCAGACACAGCATTTTCGGCAAAAACTTGTGCTTTCAGTTTCCCACCCGCTATGTTGCAAAAACGTCTTACAACTTTCCGAGCTTCTTGTTTGAAGAAAATGAATGATGGATTGCTTCAAGTTTCAAAAAAGATGCAGGTTGTACGACTCCTTTTTTACGAAATTAATCAATTCAGTCAACGGTAGAACAAAAAAAAAAAGAACTAAAAAATGAAAAGCGATCAGAAAGTGTTCGTACAATTTTCTCACGGTTGCTGTGATTGCTTTTGAACTGTTACAATCGGACTGCGGTTTTTTATGCGTTTACAGTAAACGCACATTTTTAAAATACGAGAAAACGTGTGTAATAGCTAGACTGCGTGGTTATAATAGTGTGGGAGGACTGTTTCAAGTGAGAACAGATCTGATTCATAGTGAGAATCGATACTCCTGTCGCACGCTTTGGGGATAGAACATAAATCCCTGTCGCGGTGAGCAGAACAAAAATGTTTCGCGGGACTATTAAGCCGTCGAGGCGTTATCGGTTAATTACATCGCGCATTATTCCGCGGTATCTCGCGCGCGATCGAAGTCAAAGTTACACGCCTTCCCTCGGCGTCGATCCTCTCGCGGGCTCTAACTTTTTGCAGTCGTAACAAGCGATTCGCGGATTAAGCCGGATTCTCTCGGAGGGCCGCGATAACATCGCGAATCCTCTCTTCCGTTCCGTTCCGTTCCCCGTGTCCCGGCCGAAAGTAAGTAAGGGGCGAAGGTTAAGGAGCGATAAGATCAACGGAATTCCGCCCCTCGTCGATATTTCTCGCGGACGCGCCTATTACGGATCCCTCTCCTTTGGAACGCGAATGCTTCGGACTTCTTTATCAGTCGAGTCTCTCTCATTCTTCCTATCTCTCTCTCTCTCTCTCTCTCGCTCACCCTCTTTTTCCTCTTCGCATTTCCGTTATCTAATGTTTATGGACGAGTTGATCCGCTGTATTGCTGCACTCGATCACCCTTTAAACGCAGCCACCCTATTCTCGTTTGACGCGGCCTGTACCGATCCTGATTCGAGGCGAGAACGTTTAATTTATTCGTCTTAACGCTTCGCTTTTGCAGTAGGCTGCAAATGAAAAATTTCCTATCTCAGTTATAACTAGACCACCGATCCTAATGCAAAATACACGCATTTTCTACCGGAATCGCAGCAAACTGGAGTGAAATAGAGATTTTGTTCACGTTCTAACGTAAATCTTCTAACGGTTTAAATTACACCCACTCGTGTTTGCGGTACACGCATAAAACCTGCGATACTCCGCAACTAGCGACAGCCTTTCTGGTCTTTCCAAGCATGAGGATTCAACACCAGGATAAAATTACAAGGATAATAAATCTCATGGACGGTCGTATCAGATTTCCACCGAAGATTGCAAACGAAATTTAATAAACGACCATTCGGAATTGCCGAGCGAGCCAAAGTGAAAAGTTAAAGCGAAATAAACGGCGGAGAAAGATTGCGCGAAGAAGAAGAAGAAGATGATTTTGCGTTCGAACTCGGTGAATCTTTGTATCGAGATAGACAGAGTCTCTTTCTTTCTCTCTCTCTTTCTCTCTCTCTCTCTCGCACCAGACGCTTCTATTATGTCCGCGATGAAAAGTTGAAGCAGAGCCCATAAATCTTAGCACTTGTATGAAGGCTAAAGCTTCGAAAGGGGCTGCTGAATGCAGCGAAAAAGATTAAGAAAATCACGTTCTCGGCCACGACCCCTATTTAACCGTCAGCAGGAAAGTTGGATAGCCTAGGTGGGCGTGCAAGTAAATAACAAGCAAGAAGAGATATAGTTGCGCCGACGGAGGCCGTAATTAAAATCGGCTGGTATTTACTCGGGGGTAATGAAGGGGCAAACACACAGTTTGTCGCCGTAGCTACCCGCTGCCTCACGATTTGCTCATAGGTAGGACCCAACGAGGGTGTGGAGCACGAACAACACCGTACCGACACTGCCATTGCTCGCTGCCATTCGCCTACTGTCTCGCGGAGCCTGGGAATTCGAACCGAAGACAAGCTGAACTGAGAAAACACCATTGAAACCTTCGACAAACTGGAAATCCATTCATGGAGTAACAGATCCACCCTTAAGTAGGACTTCAAATTGTAGACTTAAAAATGCAATGTTTCGATTAAACTATATTTAATATCATATTTATATTTAGTATTCGTCTGTGTCGAAATGGCAAGTAGAAACGTCGTGGAATAGAAAAATTTCACCTAAATCATAGGATACCTATGCCTATAGGTCTAGAACTCGCAGGTGTCCGAGGGTTAAATAATTATCAACACAAATTTAGTTGTCGAAGTGTTAATAGTATTCTTATCTAAATTAACAAAATCTCGAAAGACAATAACTAAAAGTTACAGCTAAAAGAACGATGTCAACGTTGACAATTTGTTCATCCAAGACTACATAAAATTTTTACAAATATCATATTTATTCTATGTTGGGGAACGAACTGGGCCATGTTTAAAAAATTTGTTACATGTAAATACGAATCGAGAACGCAGGCAAAAATAATATTTCCAAAGACCTTCGGTTCGGGTAATTGAAATTTTATTTCGTACCGCTCGACAACATCGACAATTTGCGATTTGTAATTAACTTTTTTAATCGCGTTTCCACCTGTGAGCTACACAACTTTTCTTTCCGGACGATAATCTATTTCATGAAATTCCATTACGAGTTTAACTAACAATTTTCAAGCAGAAAATTCACGAAATTTCACCGGCATAGAGTTTTCAATTAATCTCCTTTACCAAGGAAATAATTGTTGGAGTAGTCTCTCATTTAGGAAACGACCCCTGTCACGATCTTCATTTATAAAAATCCCGGAAAAGTGTTATGGGATTTTTTGATAGGTACTCGCAAGTTCCAATGTGAGTGGACGAATAGAAGTTGAGAAAAAAAGTTGTTATGCACAACTTATTACAACTAATAAAAAGAAATCACACTTCTTGATTCACTCCTGTTTGTTGCGATCGGCGATTGCAAGAAGCAAGAGCTACATAGAAATTGATTTGTTCTCTTGAAATTTCCAGTGAGTTGTAAACAATATCTTCGAACAGAATATTTTTTTAAAAACGAAAATTTATTTCGATACCTGATGAAAACAGGATCAGCTCCACCCATTTGGCTCCTTATACCAAACAAGCTGATTGGCGAAAGACGAATGTTACGGATCGAGAGTGTTGGTATATCCGGCAGTTTGTCAGCGTGGACAAATTTGTATCCTCATTATCGACTGTCGCGTTTGTCCCCCAATCGAAGGAATTTCCCTTCGAGGTTTTCATAGCCCTTTTCATCTGCCCCACTCGTGGTGATGTGGATCGAAGAGGGGTGCGTGGAACAGGGCGATGGAAGATTTATAGTGTCGCTTACGGGGGTGGTACGCCCTCTTCAGGGAGGGGAAGGGGAGGCGGGTCACGATCAAAAATAACAGCAGCCTTTTCGACCGGTATCAATTTCCCTCGCGATAAGGGATCAGGTAAATCGTGGTTATTTCGTCTCGGGGCCACGGTAAATCCTGCACGTGCGTGCCACCGGAGCGTACACGAGCTTCGTACACGCACGCATGAACGCCTGGGATCGAGTTCCCCGGAAATGAATGCCGTAATTAGGATTCGAAGGAATTACGGTCTGGGAAATTGCTGGCTTGGTGAATAATAGATTTTTAAACTGAGTAAATAGGTATAAAATGTTGAATTAAATGGTTCTTCGAAAGAGTACCTTGTTAGATATTTCCTCTGGAGTCTGCAAAAATTTTAAAAAATAAAGAAACTATTAAAAAGTTGCAGAAGTTAGGGAGGGAAACGTTTATTATGTAGTGATTCTTAAAATTCTTTAGAATATTTTAGCCTTTCTAGAAAGAAATTATCTCCATCCCTTACGACCCTGACACTTTAATATCAACGTTAAAAATACCCTTTCTTGCATCGACTTTCAGAGAACTTCGTCTTGACAATGTCAACAGGATGCGAGCCAATCTAAGAGCAATGTTTAAAAAAAGTGTGAATATGTTATTTTTACGGGGGATTCTCGTCGCCGGCGTTCACGGGACCGTGTGTTACGCGTCACTTTAAATAACGCCCGTGTTATTTCCACGTATCCTTGGCGACGCTCGATTTCATTCTCATTCTCTGTACTTATGCTAACACGAACGTTTACTGTCTAATAAGAGCCGCCTAGGGACACGCTCGCCTGTCCTTTTTCTCTCGTATTATAGGGCCGTGTAAAGTACCACCGGTCTTTAATGCAAATCGAGCCAAAGAGTTCGCCGCAATTGGTCCCGACGCCGCGCGCCGCGCGTCGCGCCCGGCGAAGGATGGGAAATAATTAGAGTGTACGTCGCACCGACAATTTTGCACTTTTAATTCTTTGTACGCGTTTCGCGGCACATTTGCATCCGTTAAAAGGGTCGGAGCGCGCGAGCCTTTTTCTTCCGCGGTCAGCAGCGCCCGGGCGGTTGTAATTTTTTCGAGAATGTACGGTATCGCGTTTCTGTAATTTCCCGTGGAACCGAGCTCACAATAAGAACGGTTTTTATCATCATATTCCAGCGTCGAGCACGCTGTCTCACGGTTTGCAATTTTTTCGGTCGCCGCTGAATGTGGCTTTACTCTCCAGAGGATCGAATATCCTCCAAGAAAATATTCGTGCAAATATTCTGATGGCATTTTGCGTCTTTCGTTTTGGTTTTTCGAATCGACAGTTACGAAATGTACCGGAATAATTATTTTAGTAATTGTCCGAACTTGAAAAATGCGAAAAATTGTTCATTGTGCTAAAATAATGAACAATCAGGTCTCTGTTGAGATTAACTGGGACGTGGATGAGAGTCGCAGCACTACCGATTCATCTCGGTATTAATTTTATTTTAAGGCGCCGTATTCTCCGCGCTGAATCTAATAGATGATTACCAAGAATTTTAATTAACTCGGCCGGCTGAAATTACACCCTGAAAATAATTAGCAGACAGCCCACTCGAGTTTAGAGACCTCTTACGTCCATAACGAGCGGCGAATAGTATCGTATTTTGAAGCTGGCTAAATCCCTGCTAGATCGATGGTTGAACAACTTTTGTTTTAAACTGACCACGCTTTTTCCGTCAACGTTGCTATTGAATCGCAAAGACGCTAAAGAAACGATAGGAATAAGTTTAAACACAGAAACCCCAGAGCAATCGTCGAACGATTAAACTTATTCGGAGCAATTAAAGGAAGTAGGATAAAAATTCGCGTCTAGAAACAACACTGTTATTAACAGTATCATTATCAAAGACTGAAGAAAGTTCGTTCAGAAAAATTATGGGAATCGTTAGGTAAAGCTGCGCAAGATCTCCTGTTTTATTTTTTCCTGATTACAGAGTTACAAAGTTTTAATGGAGCGCCGTTAATGGCACTCTCTCTCTGTAAATGTAAAAGCAAAAGAGTGTCGTTATTTTCGAATATATCGTTGTTTGAAATTGCTGGGAATCGGGAGCACAATTCCGTCTCTGCATCATGCGTAAATGTGGCGTGAATGGCTAACCGACTTAGATTCATACGCGATTCGCAGTCCGAAGTAATAAGAAATACGCGGACAGTGACGAATGGCGCATTCTGGATTCGCAGTACACGTGCGTCCGCGTCATATCGGTCCGGAGCATGAATTCGCGACTGTGCGCACCGTTGCTGAGATTTTGCTATCCTAGCTTGTACATTTTCAAACGACTAAAAACTTAAAAAAGAAAAAGACTAAGACTACCGTAATAAATTGAAAGTAAATTTCTGAGCTTAAATGCAATTCACAGTTCCCTCCAAATTCTTAGCACTAAACAATTATTGAAATTATAAAAATACTTCCATGGAAAATGATTCGATTTTCTTTACTCGAGCACATATTGCAAAATGTAAATAAACGCAGCCATTTCTCAAAGCTAAAATATTTCGCGCTTTTAGAACTTGGTTTACCGTTAATAAATCTCATTCTCTTCGAAATGTGACACACCTGACCACGACCTTGGCATCAATGAATCCGATCTTTTTAAATTGAATAATCACGCTGTACAGTTTGCGACGAACCATATCTAAGCAATATTAAGTAAAACCAATTACTGCCTGCCCGACCGACATAATAAGATACTCGACTGATTGATTGATCGAGTGTTAGAAAGTCGCAGCGCAAAAGTGATTACCGGATCGAAGATGAATCTCTAGACAAAACATACGACCAGTCAAGTCATAAATCTAGTGTCACCCACCGCCAAGCATCGTCAGCTAATCCCCGAGTCTCATAATTTATTATGAATGAAGACTGTCCAGCATATGCTTACGAAGATAATAAGCTGCTGCGAGAGAACAGCGGGACTGGGTCTATTTCAACGTAAAATATCAAAATTCTCGTTTAATTACTCGACGTCTGACAACTGAATTAAATGGTCAGCTGTTACATTAATAACATCAACGAGATTAACATGTTCGCAAGAAATATCGCCGAAAGTGTGTTTACTAAAAGTGAATAAATAAACCGGCGAACAGTCCCGAAGAAGATCATCGCTCGTACGGTTGGAAGAACGGTCCACCGTCGGGTTAAAAATTTATTTAAACAATCTCTATAGATTTCGGGGAGATTGGAGGCTTTTAGGCATTTTCTAGAAGACGTTGCAAAATCTTCGGAGCGGAGATCTTCGCTGGGAGGCAGTCCGAAATGGTACGAATCCAATCTTTACGGTGACCGGGACGGAATTCGAGCGACGGCGGCCAAATTCGACGGCTTTAACGAAGAGCCGAAATTGGCTCGTAAGAAGACAATTGGACATCGGCCATTCGGTTGAGCGACAGTCGCAGATGCGGCAAAAAGACGCACAATTACGCTTCGCGTACGATGTCGCATCGTGAATAATAGTCGGCCGCGAACCAAACCATCTCTTCCTCCTCGCGCCGCCACGCCGCGCGCCGCGACGCGACAAGACAGCCACCATCGTCGCGCGGCTAACTCTTCTAGGAAATCCAACCAGGCCCGAAACTGGCACAAGGTTCGGAATAGCCATTTTATGACACCGTTATTGCGGCAATTGTTTAACTCTTACTCGGTACAGTTGCTCCCGTCGGTTTTACTGCGCGAATTTCTGACGTGTCCCGGCATGGGCCGCGCGTCGCGACGCCCACCAACAATTTACATCCCCCAATGAAACTCGACACCCGGACAGCTACGGCGCTGGGAAAGCCGAGTTTTAACGTTCCAAAATGGTTCCACGTTTTTACTGGTCGTTCGAGTACGAATTATGCTGTCCAGGGCTGAAAGAACTCGACACGAAATGCTGAAGACCGAAACTGTTTCCATGGGCATATTGTTTTTTTAAATGTTAAGCTGTACCGTAAGCTGATATATATCAACACTTGACTGCCAAACTTGAATCCTCAAAAATTCCATAAAATCAAAGTAAGTTGTTTAATGAAATAAAAATTGCAAAAAATTAAAGGTTACGATGTTGAGTAGTCCTCCAACTTTCTTGCATTTTACAGATCCTAATCTTTGGTACGATGAATATATTAAAATAATGGATGGACAAATAATTCCGTCACCCACATATGGGTTACATGGCAGTCAACGTGTTAATATCTTTAGACAGCGCACATACGATTAACCGCCTCATTTGCTCGCTTAAAAATTTTTGTATGATATCCGATTTCATGCTAAACTGGAAATGCTGGTGGATCACCTCTGATAGATTTGTTTGCGGAGATACTAGCTAAATGCTTTAGTTAAATGACCTGAATGGACGCGTTAAACTTTTGTAGCTTCGCGTAGAAAAATCATAGAACAATCTACCTAGGCTCATTTTACAGCACATGAAGGTTCTACTTTCGTCAGCCTAAATCGTGTCTTCTTAAAAAATGTTTTGGTCTCGGAACAAAAATGGACGTTTCATCAAAAGATTAGAACGGAAGCTAGCATTTTCTTCCGTCAGTTTTAGGGCATATTTTTATGCTAAAAATAAAAATTCGATTCACGATAATCCAAGACAGTAGAGTCAAGGTAGCTGACATAAAATCGTCATTATGGTTTCAGTAGTAAATGTGCCTTACGCAACAGCAAAACTCTGTGAAACAGAACAGTGTTGAAACGATTTCCGAACGATTCCAGAAACTGTTAATGCATATTTGCATTTAAGTTAATAGACCTCTGGTCGAACCTGCTGGTGGAGGGGTTAAATGTCATCCGATGCAGTCGATTCAGGGCAAACGACGTAGATCGCCTTCCGAGTAAATAATTCGACGATTCGTTCGGATGCGAGCAACTTTCCATGGAAAACGACGCTGAGCCGTCGGGGGGAGTCGGAAGATCGGGGTTTGGTGGGCGACCAGTTTGGATACAGACCCCGATAGTGGTTCCTGGTGCTCGTGCTCGCAGGATCAGGACCGGGAGAGCATGTTTATGTGAGTCCCGATGCACGCTCGGCCGAGCCGAGCCGAGCTGGCTGGCTGGCTGCGCCCGCCTACATCAGTCGTTCTCCCAAACGAATTGCAAACTCGCGGCTCCTCGTCAGAATTGCAAATGCCACACGCCGGGGGTATATTTTAAAACGAGTGCTTCCCGATAATAGCTCCGGCCCCGGAATTTCATCGGCACGAAACCTCGCGAGCGGGCACCACCACCGCCGCACAAGCGTCGCGTCGCGTCGTCGTCGTCGTCGTCGTCGTCGACGTTTCGCGTTTTGCACCGAAACCGAGCAGTTCCATCGAACCCGCCGAGCTAATCGCGTCGCGGAAACTGGAAAACTTGTTTCCCGATTTCACGCTCGTCTTCTTTCCCGGCGGCGGTGCACGAGAACGAAGCCCGCGGGCCTTTACAAACCGCCATGTCATTGCTTTTAATTATTCATGTAGACTGCCTCGTAACCGGCACGTTCGCCACGCGAGCACGACCGTTCTACGTGAAATATAGGGCGAAGATGAGAATACATTTTGCTTTTCAGAGGAGAACGGTTTTCGCGAAATCGATTCGCAACATTCGTGTGATTAATACGTTCCGTGCGCAACTGCTTTCTGCCAGCAGACTTTTCGCTCGAAACCATCTGGCTCGAAAAACATACCTTGCGTTTCTCGCGTTGTTCCGGGGAAAATATATATTTTTCAGGCAGACGCGATTTCGGCCGATGAAAGTAGAAGCTTCGCCCTGTAGAATCAGCCCGGATCGATCGTTCCGCGATTTCTCTTCGAAAGGTTACAACAAATTCACGGCAATCCGTGCCAAACGGCAACCGTGTCATACGATTTAAAAAAAAGAAAAAAAAACATCATTTTTTATTTTACAAAAGTGCTGCAATTCCGTTATTTCTCAACCGTTAAAATATATTCGTAATCTTTTAATTCGATGCAGTACCGCACACACGTACATATTTTCACGAACGTCGCGAGAGAAGGGCTCACGATGCATTTGCTTTTGCAAATCGACGAATTTCCTGGTTGCTGCACGGTCCAGTAACGAGAAACGTGGGACGCGATTTATTTTGTCCACGGGCGTTGGGCAAATATGTCGCGGGATAAGGTGTGCATACAAGGCGGCGCATTAAACGCGCCGTGTATAGAGTGGTTCAAACAAGCCCGGGGAGTAACAGTGGCCTGCAAGCGACGAGGGTTATTTAGCACCTTCGCCGGCCAGGCGGATCAGTCTTTTCCACACGAATTATACCGTTGACTGTTTATACACTTCCGACGAGAGACCATCCATGCGACCGACTTCTTCAAAGTGGTGCCGTTAATTTTAATGAAGAAGTACCCCGGCTCCCTTCAGCGCAGGACGTAGCAGCACCAGCAGCCGGCAGCAGCACCCTTCAAAGCCCTGACCTCGCTTTACTTAGCCGACGTAACTCTTTTTCGTAACCCCGGTAGCCCCCGGCCTCTCCTTCTGTGAGCACCCGGACCGCTCTGTGTACACCTGGGTGTGAACGCTCGCCGAATTTCCTCTTTTTCTCTATCCCCACTTCGAGACCGAGGTCCTCTCCTCTTCCTCTCGACGTCAAAACGCCCGAAATTGGACGACGGCCAAAAGCGGCCGACCACCACCCCAGGAGAGACCCTGTTCCTCCTTTTTCTCCTCTCTCTTCCGTCCTCCTTACACGGACCCTCTCCCCCCTAACCTCATCCTCCTCCATCGCTCTTCCGTGCCCCCTTCTCTCTCTCTCTCTTTCTTCCCCTTTTGTCCCCGGCTATCAATTTATCCTTCCATTGCCGGCCTCCTACATTCTTCCACTTATTCTTCTCCCAGGCTTCCGATACGAGCAGCCAACCGCGGATAAATTATTGTTTGCTCTGTAGAACGAACCGCGCCGTTTCGCCAGCTTGCTTAGCGTTTGTTAATAATATCTATCCGGAACACCGTGCACGCTCCGAGGAGCAAACGTCGATGCGAATACTGGTCAGAGGACTTTCGCGGAAAATCAATGCTAATGTTTATGCTAGGAATTTGTGGCCTATACGGTCAGAAAGCAACTAGGACTT
The DNA here is from genome assembly GCA_913789895.3 of Seladonia tumulorum. NCBI lineage: Eukaryota > Metazoa > Arthropoda > Insecta > Hymenoptera > Halictidae > Seladonia > Seladonia tumulorum. The sequence continues at coordinate 5,504,408 of OU565275.1, forward strand.
TGGTTGTCCCGTTATGATCACGTATAGCTAACGGTTTCGTTTCGGAAATCCTATTGCCAAAATTCTGCGCACATAAACCATTCAAACCTTCCCATCGATTCGGTCAGAATTTTATGGTATCTTTGTTAGGAATATTAAATAAACGAATCGAAATATTCCATCGAGTTCAGAATGTACAGAATTAACACTTTGCCTGCCAAACTAGAAACCTCCAAAATTCCATAAAATCAAAGTAAGCTTTTTAATGAAATAAAAATTGAAAAAAGATTAATGTATGATACCGAGTAGTTTCTCAACTTTCTTGCATTTTACAGATCCTAATAAAATTTGGTACGATGAATATATTAACGTAAAAATTCAAATTAAAACCTGGACAAATAATTTCGTCACCCACATATGGGTGACATGGCAGTCAACGTGTTAATAATATTAATAAAATATAGAATCTGGATTTATCCAACGGTCCAGGGGTTTGCTTATACCGCATGAGGCGGGGCTCTCGCGGGATTAAATATTTTCCGGTAGAATTTTTCTTCGTTTATTCCCGACGTTTCATTACCCTAATCGCGCGGCAACGAACGCGGGATTTAACTTGATTTTAGTTAATGCACAACTTACATCCCCCACTATGTCGCATTAGGCAGTAACGAAAGGGAACCGAGAGGCGGCGACGGCGCCGCGGGGGCGTTTCAGACAGGAATAAAAATTTGTGCGGCCAGAAATAAAGGACTGATGTAAATTTAAAGGGCGGTATATTGGGGCACGGCCTTTTTTTCCGTGAACCGACGCGACGGGCCGCGTTAAAATTTATACGACACACGTTTTCATCCGAGAATATCGAACGACCCCCGACACGAACCGGGACCAGGCCTGTTCCTTTCTCCTTTTTGGCATTTTTTTATTTTCGTTGTTTTTTTTTTCGGTGACACTTTATTTTCGATAGAAAATTTAATACCAGCGCCGGCGATGCGTGCCTGCAAAACAAAGCGGAGTTTAATTATGGTGTTACCACCCCTTCCCCGCCCCCTCCCCGAAGACTTTACTAAAACACGCGGCTCAGCGGTCGGTCCGGTACAAATGACGCGAACATCATTTAACTTTGGTTAGTTCGTTTTTTCGGGTAGAAAAAAATTGCAAAAAATTGCGCTTCCTCTGGTTCATAATTGTTGCACTGCGCCCGCGAAAATTGTACCGCCCGGTAAATATTAATTTTCCGCTAACAAAGAGTGGAAACCACGTCGTTTACTCTATCTCTATCTCTCTCTCTCTCTCTCTAGAATATTTTGTAAATAGTATAAACACTGACCAAAGGTAGGAGTTTGAAATATATGTCATGATGTACAATTATTCCAGACTTTGTCTGCAACCAGTTGAAAAATTTTCACGTACATCGTCAAGTAAATTAACACTTTGACTGCCAAACTAGAATCCTCAAAAATTCCATAAAATCGAAGTAAGTAATTTAATGAAATAGAAATTGAAAAAATTAAATGTACGATGTTGAGTAGTACTTTGCATTTTACAGATCCTAATCAAATTTGGTACGATGAATATATTAACGTGAAAATTCAATTTAAAATCTGGACAAATACTGGTCAACGTGTTAATCCTTCTCACATCTCGACGAATCTAAATTCATCGGAACTCGTTCTGAAAAAGCTGCTCTACTTAACAAGGCGTACTGAGACTTTCTGGACCGACTGTATTTCCGGCATTCTTCCGGAAATATCGCGATCTATCGGAGCCGTGTGGCGGGGTCAATGATAATGGAACGAAGGGCGACAACTGTTCGTCAGAGAGGCGAGTTCTGTCAGAGAAGCCGGGCGTCGCTGCGTGAAATTGAAGCGGAACGGACAAGAAAATCCAGCGCGAGAAAATCGGCCGCAGCCGTTTCCATCTCCGTCGGCGAGCCGACAATCCCGCAGACATAAAATTCGCGCATAGGCCAGGCGGATTCGTCGAAATGAGAGAAGGATTTGTCGCGCGGACGGAACAGCAGCGCGTAGCCGTTATGAAAATACAAAAAGGGGTTGCGCTCTCCCTCTCTCTCTCGCTCTCTCGCGGATAGCTAGGTTCGAGAGGGCAGATGAGACGAGAAACGCAATGCATTTCAATAAAATTCCCCATATATATTCGAGATCGACTAAAGGTTTAGACGAAAGCGACTCGAACGAAAGGTGCAGCGCACCGGAATATTGAGTCTGGCTTACGGGCGTAAACGTAGCCCCGTTTTTCCGTTTCTCCAACCCCCGCAACACAGCCGCGAGATATCCCGATACGTATGAAAAGACATTCGCACGCGGGAAAAGACGGCGCGCGCGTCCCCACCTCCGCGCCGAAACCCGGGGAGAGAAGAAAATACGCGTCCGAAAAATAAAATATTCCCCGTGACTCACTGCCGCGGAAAATAGAATTTTCGATACGTCAAACGCACAAAACAGTGCATCGATCCCCGGCCCGGCCCGGCCCGACGCGGCACGGCGCGGCGCCCCGGTCTCGCGTCTCTTTCAGCTTGTTATTTCTGCTCCGCGGGCTCCGACCAAGGAACGGGCTCTGCGAGCCTGATAAACCTTTCTTCGGTCGCGACGTTATGGAAAATAAATATCTGCGAAGATGTTCGGGTTGATGGGAAATAAATGGCCGTTTGCGACCGTGGCCGGATCACCGCTCCCCGCCGAGAAGATCGTTGATTTCGACGCTTTTGTGCCGTAATGGCCAGCGTTTAATCCTTCCGGCGAGCTGCATGTCGCTGTGTGCCACGGCTATGCGGTATTTTTCTACTATTTTTAGTTTCTTCGCCTATTTACTGCTAGCTCTGGTTAGTGACTATGGCAATAATCAACGTAGCAACATGGGAGACTGTTTTTATCGAGGTTACGTATGTAGTGCAAAATCACAGAGACAGAAATGTTACTTTTTACAGGAAATTAAACAATTTTCTTCAAAATTTTTATTACAGTCTTTTAGTTTATGCTGCAAAGTACCTATCGTGACTCGAGCATTTTTCAAAGCGCTATGTTCTCATTCATGTTTTTGAGTACCTACGAATAATAATTTAGAAGTTATTCGAGGTGATCAAAGTGGGCGAATCTCACCCAGGACCCCGCTAGATAAAAAATCGGGAGATTCGTTTCTCGGAGTGTAGCAGGGAACCGGAAGTGCATTCGAGTGCGAACAATCGGAACGATTAGACGGCGATGGAGAGAAGCTCATTCCGTGAGCGGGAGCGTAATGCTTGTATTTCTATACGGGGCGGACGAGATGGTGCCTGGGCTGGAGGCTCCCGGAAACAGCTTCGCCTCGGCTTACACACTGGTGTAACAGCCGTTATAGATAGCACCTGTTACCTTTACTCAAGCTTCAGCAACCCCCCTTGCTCTCTCGCCCCGTTTCAATTCGACGGTCCTCTAACTCTAACTACTCGAACATCCCTTTTACATATCGCGCCGCCAGCCCCGTCTCCTCAGACGATACATCCATTCTTTCGTCGACACGTACCTACCCGGAACGTATGGCGTTACACACGCTGATGCCGGGCGAAATTTTAGAACGTCTAGTTTGTTTAGCATCACTCGCCGATAACATTGTTTCGAAATTCTAGTCACGGGCCAATCGATACGAGCAATGAACGTACACGATGCTCCGCTCGAAACGGACCGTCTAAATATTACACTGCGATAATAAAATTAATACTTTTTATTCAATGATTATCGCTGATTACACAGTTTTGCAATTTGTCTTCAAAACTGTCCGTACGTTCTCGTCGACAAGTATGCGAATTCTACTTTTTCTGATAATTAAGCGCCCAGCACTGCGAAGTCTAAATTTTTCACTACAATTTTAGTAGACTGTAAAAGACTACAATCTAATCGAATGTCCTCACTGAATATCATGGCCAACATTGTTATGCGTTCATTCATGCATAAGAACATGATCTTGCAATGACCTCAGACCCTAAAATTTTTTAATTATTGTAGATCGTACTCTTCCAATCAGAACTGTATGGAATTCTCGTTATAAATGAGATACGATTTAGTTAAGGACGATCATCAGAAAAACGCAACAAAATTAAATTACGTATCCGATATAATACCTTTTACTTAGGACCAAGCTAAATCGGTAATACGAAACTCGAGCAAGCGCATTAATAAATTTCGTTTGACGAAATCTGCCGTATACTGTACGACTAAGTGGTTTCAGCAGTTCATCGACCAGCTAACGCATTCGAAACGAAAAAAAATCGGAATGATGCAAGAGAAACTCGAACGAGGATTCTATTTCGGTGTTATATTAATCCTCCTTTGAATCGGTGTTGGTAGATGCGGCTGGGTTGGCAATTCGCGGCGGAAACGCGCGACCCGAAAGTTTTCCGGCCTGCAGAAACGAAATTACCAGAGTGAGAGAGAGAGAGAGAGAGGGGGGGAGGGAGAGAAAGAGTTAGGCAGAGAGCAGTGGCTGTGGAGCGTTTCGTGAAAGCCGAGCTCTCGCCGGGGCTCGTTGAAAATTAGATCTTTGTATCTCCGTGAATTATCGAGGTTATCAGGCACGTGTCGGCCTCGGACCAGCGACGCCGCGCCGGGGCTGCGAAAGATAGAGACGCGCGACGCGCTCTCGTGCGTACGTGTCGCGTTTAGATTGCAAACTGCGCGGCAGCCGAACGTGGCTATTAGAGCGGAAAAAAGTTTTCACGAACTTTCGCACGTTCCCCATTTATTTTCATGAAAACAGTCGGATAGGGGACCGAAATAAAAAACCCCGAAAAAGATGGGACAGGCAGAGAAAGAGAACGCTTTCGAAACAACCGTTGATCAACGAAAGGCAAATGTATCCACGAAATATGCGACGAGCATTCTTCGCTGTCTCTGCTGCTTCTTTTAATCCTTTATTTGCCCCTTACAGTGGGAAATATTGGATCGCAATGGTGCTCGATTTCCATTCGAAATCGGACACATTCAGGAGCATTTCTGGAGTTTGTTGCAATTTGGACACCTCTTTGGCTACCTCTAAATATTTTTCAGAATTTTTGAATTGTTCGTTTCAACTCCTTGCATATAAGAATTGATTCTATTGCAATTTCCAACGAGTTTAAAGTATATAGTTATTTCCTCTATGAAACGAGATTATGTAGTAAGTACTGAACCGGTAAATGCGAGAATTAAATTATAAAGACAGCTCGTAATGTTTAACTTTAAAAACTTACTTGACATTATTTAGGAATCATCGAGTTAAAATAAAGTGTCAACCCTTAAATGATAACCAGCCTGCGGATCTTCATGCGAAACAAACATTGTCGAAAGAACAGAAACAATTGTAAGAAGAAGAAGTGAACTAAAAATGTACTTATCTTCTCATTCGTTTTGATAAATCGAGAATAGTGTAACAGTTTTCTTGAATTTTGGTAATGTCTTGACAGTTTTCTAGTATTACAGCTATTCGTTTCTCTCATAAATACATAAAATCCGCAATCTAACTATGAATGTTTGGCTGCTCGCAATAAAATTAGAAGGGTATCTATTTCTGTTGAAATTATTTCTAACAAATTGTTGCTTGAGCAAGAGCACAATTCAGACCACCCAATCCAACGTGCTTCTAGCGCAAACTGTTTGCAGACGGAGTTCGAAAATTAAAAAGAAAAAATTGAAACGAAAAGGGAAGGGAGAGAAAGTTTCAGAAACGGCCGTTGATCAACGAAAGGCAAACCACCGAGCGAAATCGCTGTACGATGCGCATTCGAACCCATTACGCGAGCGAATTTTTGATTCCCTGTGTGTCGCCCGCGTGCTGTTGCCGCGCGGATGAAACTTTCATGCGGCGAAAAGAGGCGAGTTCACGTGCCGCGCGGTACACTACGTCGAATGAAAAAAAAAAAAAAAAAGAAAATTCGCCGCGCATCTTTCGCGACTTCCTTTCAATGTTTTACATCCGTTCGTTTGGTTCTGGTTTCGGTCCCGTCGCTGTTTATTTAAAACGCGTCCGCGATCGATGCCACTCCTATCCCGTTTATTCAAAGTCGCCCCGTCGATTTTGCAACCCGCAAAACCGTGTGTGCAACAAAGCGGGCCCTGGAATATTTGCTGGGTTCATATTTTAGAGAGCTACTTTTAGCGTGCGGACCGCAAAGAAAAATGGAAATGTACAGCGTTTGTGGTAACCGTTAAAAAAAAAAAAAAACAAAAAAAAACAAACACAGGGACTCGCGTGTGCGTGCACTCGATTCTTATGAAATTTGCACGTTGCATAGAATTCGAGGGCATATTTTACACACGGCTTTTTTCGGCAGTTGTTGCCTGTATTCGGGGGTTGGAAATGGCCCTCGAGGTTGGCGCGGTGTGTAATGCATTTTTTAGACGTGTAAATGTTGAAAATACATACATACTGGTTTTTTAAAACGCTCTTATTGCAACGCTGACGGAACATTGGCAAGTATTATTGTTATTATTGGTTAGACTAATCCGAGTACGTTCTTTAAATGAGCTTTTTAATGAGAAAGTAGTGCTAGATAGTATGATAATGAGTAGAATACGGACCTTTATTAACGTTTTTTCTTTAACGATCTTAATACATTGAAAATAATATATAGACATTCTTAGACTGTTCTCAATAGCACCAACTCTTTTTTACCATAAATGCATAGAATCCGCAGTCCAATAATGCAAAATTAGGAATAATAAGGTCGTTACGTTTGGCTTATCCGAGCCACGCCAAAATTATATTAGAACTATTTTGTTCAACGACGATTAATTAAAGATAACACAAAGTTTGAAGCTATTACTATATCGGCATCTTTCCACTGTTACATTTTTTTAATAAATTATGATTTCATCGTTTGTTGTAATTTATGAACATTTTTCATTCATTTCGATTCGAGTTCACTATCCCGCTGGATATATGTAAATTTGTGTGATTGGATACTGTTTGCCAGGTGTGTATTAATGTTTTCCCCCGCCATGTTTTCAATTTCATCCCCTCCTCGATTATGGCTCTCTTGTGTCGTCTTTTTATCTGTTCTTGCGGGCTGCTATTGCTCCGAATTCGCCGGCATTCTTCCCTCGACAGGCCGAGTCGGATTTCGAGGTCGGATATCGATTTGCCGCGTCGGCATCCTCGAATCCACGGGAATTCCCTTATATCGTACCTACGCGCCATTTCTCGAAAAGTTGGCCGAAACTGATAATTCCATACTACTTTCAGAAAAATTGCCCTCCTCGCATTTCTCCACACGGGAAATCCAATGCTGCCGATAGAAACATCGTTTTCGAGTTAAATCCTGTGATCGATAACTAATTTATAGCAATAATGCTTCAAAAAATCCTTGACATAAATTTTTATACAAATTTCCCGTTTGTTTGTTTATTTGACGATTTCGGTGCACGGGTGCCATCGGTTTATCGTCTCGAACGAGAGAGAACTACGGCGCACAGTGGGCAAAAACGGCCTTTTTCGATTCAAAATCAATGAACTTTCGATAGGAATGAGGTAGAGCGATGAAATTTTTTTTTAAATGAAAGCTGAGACTTTGTAGAATATGGGAAAAATAGGGAGATTACGGTACGAACGTTTTTTAACCTTGAGAAAATTTGTTAAAGTTGCACAATTTCAAGAAAGTTCCAGTAGTAATGACAGCGATACGTCAAGTGATGACGAGATGTGAAGTGCTTCATGTTTCGTAAGTAACTCAAAACGTTAAAATACTTCATTATTATTATTTTTATTGTGTTTTATATATGAGAATACGATATACTTTCAAACTAGTGTGTTATCGAGTCATTTTAACGAAAAAATTTCATTAATTTGTGTCACAAAAATCTATTTTTTTTTCAAAAACCAGAGGTCGTAGACAAATTTTGAAAACAGATTTGAAATCAGCGTGAAAAAGTCTATGGAAAACGATATATAGCATGTTAACAAAAATTTTTCCGCGCGTATTAGCGGCAAAAACAAAATTTTCTTGAAATTGTGCAACTTTAACGAATTTTCTCAAGGTTAAAAAACGTTGGTACCGTAATCTCCCTATTTTTCCCATATTCTACAAAGTTTCAGCTTTCATTTAAAAGAAATTTCATCGCTCTACCTCATTCCTATCGAAAGTTCTTTGATTTTGAATCGAAAAAGGCCGTTTTTGCCCACTGTGCGGCGTCGTCGCGTGCCGTCGAGCATCATCGGCGCAGTATGCGAATTTCGGCGGATTCGCGAGCACGCCCGGAACAGCGCGGCCGTTTCCGGTGTTACAATATTTACATAGAACAAAGCGTCGCGGTGCTCGAACAAACGGACCATTACGGACGGGACGACTAACGGCGGAACGATGAAACCGTTATTGATATTGGCCGTTCCGGATTCCGCGAACGTAATCCGCTGCGGAGTAGTAAGGGTGCCGGCGATAAAGGGATCAGGCTCGTTTTTACGAGCTCAAGGGGCACTTTGCGAGGCCACCAGCCAATGTGTAGCCGACCTTAAGTTTTCGCGGAATAGCGGTTCTAACGTACGAGCGGGGCACCGACCAACCCGGCAGACCTGCTCGATAATCGCCGTCGTTGCGGTGGTCCAGGAAACGTTTGCTTCCTCCTGCACCGGGCGACCATGAAGGGGAGGAGGGGGGGGGGATGCTGGGCCATCCCGATTGTGGAAAGCTTAGTTTACAATTGCGGTCTTGTATATTTTGACCCCGTACATCCGCGGATCGTACCACTTTTTCTTTCCGAAATCTCGGACCCCCGGCCGGAACGTTAGAATTTTAATCGTCGTATTTAGCAATTATCATCGGTGAACAGAACCGGGCCTATAAATCTGGCCGCTAACTTGCGGATTCGGTGCATTATTAACGTTCCTGGATTCGTAAAAGGTGTATCAAAAATTTTTATTGGATAAATACAATTTACCACCGGTGCTTAGTTCAACTCAGAGGTTTAATTTAATTTCAAGTTTCTTATCGTAGTAAAAGCAACTCTCCGGTGCAGCAAAATAAATGAGATAACTTTACCGAATCGTGATCACTGTGTACCGTCTGCGATTGGTCTCTTAGCACTAGTTTTACGGAGCACTAAAACTGACCGGATGCGGACTGGAGTAGTCCGAAGGCCAAAATCTATTGGCTGTTTCAACTCTATATGCAAGTTAGACTCTGCAAACACATGAAGGAAGGAGCGTGTAAGCCGGTCCGCTTTAAAACGCAAACCCGAAAGACGAAATCTAAATACCTCGATCCGGGCGTCTCGTTCATCGTCGAGATAAATCGGCTTTTTGCACGAGCGACTGAACTTGGCTAGAACGTGACCGCGATTCCCCGGCGCAGAAGCAAAGGCAAGTTACAATCCTCTCCTTGGAGAGAGAAAAGAGGGAAGAAAGGGAGGAATAACCGGAGTAACGAACGAATTCCGCCGATAGGAAGAGCCTGATAGGAAAATGGAATTTCCTATTAAGTGCTATGCATACGAATTTCCATGAATCCAGATTCCGGATAATCAACACTTAACAAGCAAATGAAACAGCATGGAATCAAGCGACTATCCTTTAAAGGCTGCCGCGCTTAAGGATCTCTTGGAGCGAGATATATTCAAGGACAAGCTTCCTGCACCAGAACAGAATCAAGTAGAACGCCGTAGAAGTTTTCGTGTGTGTGAAATATCTTTGGCTTCGTTTTCTAATTTATTCGAACATATCCTCTTTGGAGTCGGAACATTTAAGGATCGGCAGAATGTAATTGCACGGTGTGTTTGATGAAGACTTGCAGGATCGACAAGAATTATTGCGGTAACATTTAAGCAAGATAGAACAATTTTCAGGAAGAAGTAACGATGTGTGTAGAGTATACTAAATGTACATGGGAGGTACACTTAAATTCCTAAACTTGATCCAAAAATACAACCAGCAATTGGTAGAAACAGAAATAAATGAAACGGCATGGGACAGCAGCGACTGATCAAAGAACATGAATTATTAGTAGCTGTAGTATTTCTGAAAGCTATGTTAGTATTTTTAAAGGCTAGTCTGTACAATTAGAACCCTGAGAAAACACAGCAAAATCGAAGTAATTTAATTTTAACGAATCAGAAACCGATTATTCCTTGAAAGCATCTGCATTCTTCGGCATTAAAAATGAATTTTCTCGAATATACAGGGTGTATGGTAACTGGTGGTACAAGCGAAAAGGGGGTGAAAATATAGAATAAACATTTTTCGTTTGAGGCTTTGTTTTCGAGAAAATCGACTTTGAAGATCTGTCAGGTTTGTGTGCTTTAGTATACGCATGAAGTAGATTTGGTTGGTCATGATCAGACGCGTCAGACAATTCCTATGGAATACCATGCGTATTCGCTGCATTTCAAACTCGATATTCTCGATAACGAAATTTCGGATGAACAAATTTTATTCTATATTTTCGAGTTATTCTTTCATGTAGAATCACCCCCTTTTCGCTAGTACCACCAGTTACCAAACACCCTGTATTAGAGAAAAAATAGCGTCACCCATATATGACCAACGTGTCAACGTAAATTAAAATGGATACGGGAAATTATGGACTGTTCCGTTGTATCATAATGATCCCTGACGCGGCGCTAAGGAAAGTCGAACGATCCAAAATGCCCGTGGATCGTGGCGGCCGCGCAGCGCAGGTAGATAACAGCTTGGAAAGGAAGAGGCGAGCGTTTCGGTTAAATAATGAAGGGAGCGATAGGGGTTCGGGGACACGGGGTGTGCCGGGGATCGATACCGTCGGTCGAGGATCGATTATTCCGCGTTTTATCTCCCGTGAAAAATCGCTTATCCGCCGCTTGCGCCCGTAATTGCGGAGCAGCCGGAGCATAGAAACGATCCGCGTATTCGCTTTGGAACATAACCACACCAAACACGTATTCCGCCTGGACCGTTTCTGGACCCAGCCCCCGCGAGCTGCCGGATGGAACGCCAGGATTCGTATAGACGCTTTTACGGCCTGCTTTAGATTATACGCCTGAGATAACGGGCGAAGGAGCGGGAAGCGAGCCTTTATTTGCAGTCGGTGGAAGGTATGCGAATCCGCCCTCCCTCCCTCCCTCCCTCCCTCCCTCCAGCCATCCCCCTTCCCGCTCTTCGCCTTTTTCCCGTAATGCGGCCCGGCCCTGGTCTCTCCGGTTAGCCCTTTCCCTTCCGGAACTGCGACTTCTTTCTCTCGTTCCCAAGGTTCGAGAACCGCCAGCCACCACCGTACCTACCCGTTCTCCACCTCGAACTAACTTCGTACCGTGGGGCGATTTATTCCCAGGATGAACGAGGAACAGCCGGAATTGCCGGGTTTTGGATCCACCGTCTATTTTTTCTCCTCCTCAGACTCCCCAGAGAGCCACACCGATCTCCTCCTTCGTTCGCTTCAGACCGGGATGATCGTATCAAACGTGGCTTGGTTGTTTCACTTAAATAGAGCTAGAAATACCAACGATGCCTCGGAGAGGACACCGTGTCCACCGGACGGTGAATTGTTAATCGTACGTGTCGTTTTTCTTGACTATCTCGAGCAAAGATCCGTGTGTAGTTTCAAACGTTCAGATGTTTCCAGTTTCAAAGAATACGTCGTTGTACTGTCGTTTCAGTTAACCATCGAACGATACCCTGGGGTCTCTCGTGACTCTAGCACAATTTTCTGCGTACTGCTTTAATAATTGAATATGTAAAGTTTTTTTTAGCTTCTTCCGAATGTTTAGACTGTTTAACCCTACAGTATACTTGGAAACCCAGTGAACATTTAACGAGGCATTTTTAGACTGTACTAAGTGTACAGTAACCTACAGTAAATTCATGAATATTCATCGCCTAACAAAACGTGCAGTTGTACAGTTAAATTCCAATCAAAGAATACACAATTTTGCCACTCACGATATTCCTCGAACTCTCCCAGTGTCCAAGATATTCAACCATATATCTTTCTCGTCCCAACTTGGCGATTTGCTTTCATCCCCTTGATGCAGGTGACTGTGAACAGAAAAAGTAGATTTCAAATGTTAAAATGAAAACGTATTAATGTTAAACGTGTTTTGTTCCAATAAAATAGATTCCATCGTAAACAATTGCGCGTATGTTCACCATTATTTGCTGTAAAAGAAGGAAATTGTGGGTAGAAATATTTACACATTTCGTATAACAAAAAGTGTGCCTATTAAAAACTTTGCAAAAATCGTTGAATTTTGGATCCGATGCCCTCACTGAACGAATACTATCATTAGCGAACGGTACGCGAACCAGTGAAAAAATCCAATTAAAAATTGAAATAAACACGAAACAATTTCTGATTTCTCCCCTATTTTCCCCAAGAGAATACGGTGACCGTATCTATGAAGCAACTTTTCACTCGCGATCGGATCGCCTCGGTTAACCGTCCGCGGCGCGCCCTCGGCCCTCTCGCTAATCCGGGGAGGGTGGAATTTTTCAAAGGAAGCTGCCGAGGCACTTGATCCCCGCTGTCGAACAAACTTTCCGCGAGCCGTTCGGTTCGCGAGTTGCATGAATATCGGCGAGGCCGAAGCCGGAACATCTATTTCCGACGTGGATGCGTGCTTCCCAAACTCTTGCGCGCTGGGTATCGGTGCTCCCGATGTATTCGCAACATATGTGTCGTCGGTGGAAACCGGCGCGTATATTCGAGCCACGTAGGAAACCTCTACTTAACTATCCATTAAATACGAGCAACCGCCATCCGGTGTACGGCAACGGAGCAGGCGGGGAGACCAAATCCACGGTAATCTAGGGAAAATTTCATGGCCGGTAAAAACCAGCGTGCTCTCTCCTCTGTAACGATCAATACCGCACGTACGCGCGTAAAACTCTCCGCTGACCAGCCGCAAGGGAGCGACATCCGCCGAAACCACGGCCACGCGATACGTCCGGATATACGCTCGTAAAGGGTCGCCGGGATGTCCGTTGACGAACGACGGAAAACGTCTTTAATTCGTCGTGGGAACGAATAACCCCCCCCCCCCCCGGTATCCTGTGCGTCGTTTCAATTCACGAATTCCTCGATGAATCGAGGTTTATTGGTCGAACAATTCCTCCGGGCTGTAAATCCCGTTTATGTGCTGTCGCGATGATGTCCGACTGGACGTTCGCCCCTCTGATATTAGCTTCGTGCGTACATTTCGACCGTGCGATTTGCGACGTTAAATACGCCGAAGTCAGTATTTCGAGATCTTCGAAATCGATGAGCACATTTGACAATTTATTCTCGCTAACTCGAGGTGTAACTTAACGAAACGTTGACTAATAGATTGTTCACATTTTTCCGACTAAAACGAACCCAAGCACGATATAATTTGCATTGCACTTCTTTGTTTAATTCGCGATTAAGTAGAACTTTGTTCGGATAACCGAGGTTCCACTATATTGCTAATTAAACAAGAAAACACGATCCAAACTGTGTCGTGTTGGGTATCATTTTAATCAGAAAAATGCCACGAATGTGTTAGTAACGGTATCATAAAAAAATAATTAGAACAAAAGAGTTTCATCATTGAATTAGTATTGCCTCTAGTGTCAACATTGTATTCAAAGCATCCAAGCATAGTTGAATAAACCCGAGTCTCGAATATTTCGCGATACCCCTGTCCAGTTTCTCGTTAGGAAGCTAACGTTTGCAAAATTTCAGGAAGAACCAAGCAGGAAAGTGGCCGGTGTCCCAGGGCCCAGGTTGGGCCAAGTTAAATACTGGCGAATTGTTCTCACGCGCGTCCATTATACTCGCATAAAGGATTCCATCCGGGTGTTCCCATTATCTCGTAAAAATACGACGCTCTTTTCGGCGGGGAAGAAAAAAAGGTCGCGATCATTTATACCGCGATTTAATACCAGATTAACGAGGCAATTTGCGTCAAAGGAAGGAGGGTCGTTTAATCGGCGGAGACGGCTAATTTGTCATCGACATCGATACCTATCTACTCGTAATTTCGTGCCGGATAATTCGTGTGGCTCGTAGATCGCGGCCGAACCACTTCGCCGCCTTCGTCAACGATCTATAAAACTAATCGATCTCGTCCCCGACGTTTTCCAGCCTCGTGTGAAGCTAAAACCACGAGGAACGAGGCGCGAGAAAGAGAGAGAGAGAGAGAGAGAAAGGGAGAGATCGATCGCGCACGATTTCCGATCTCTCCAACGGTGGTAATTGGACCGAAATATTTTTAACCGTAGCCCGTGCCGGCATCCAGCCGTTCTAAATTATAATTAACGCGTGTAATTAGTTCCATTTCTACAATACGTCCCCCTCCCCCCTCGTGACCTCGTGTTCACAGTATATAACGCGTTACACGATCATAGGAAATTAATTAGCCCCGATAGATTTATCACGAGTGATCGAAACGTAATAAATTTAAAAGGCTCTTGGTCGCGCTTCCGTAGCTCCGCGATGGTTTACCATTATCGATATTATCTACACGCGACGGCTAAATCACTCTAATTAATTTACTACGAAACGCACGGGCCGGCAACCATTTCCTCCGGTAATTGTTACAGTCGATATTTTAAACGTTTTCGGCGCGGGCCGGCAACTTTCGCTTTTTAAAAGTGATGGATGAACGCCGCGGTCGTGATCGATAATTGCGCGATACGTCACTACTGAGTTATGAAGCATAGTTGTTAATAAATACAACAGGGCCTTTATGCTCGCACCGACTTACAGTCATTCGTACCTACACAATAAATTCAAGTCCTACACAAGATACGGGATTAGCTAATTAAATATGTGAACGATTAGTGACCATGATAATGGTTTCGTATTTTTTAAAATACGAGGATCAGTCAAATACTTAAGGCATTCCTGGTGCATTGTATTTGGCAGCTGTCGATGTTCATTAACAAACGATTTAGCCAAGCAAACACTTGTACCCTTCAGAATGTTGCAACCGTGAAGCGTTGCCAAAATCCCTGAAAAATTCCAATGACTCTTGTGCCTTCGGTATTCAAAATCTTGACGATAACACGTCCGGCGATGGAAGTCTGTTTGCCAACTCATCGTCCGAGCTAATGCAAAAATAGTCAAGCAGAGTGGTACATGATGCAGATCGAGTGGAGGACATGGCTGCTGAAACTCCCACCGGGTTTCATGCAAATAAGAACGACTATGAAGTTGTACAGCACGAAGTCCAATTAATACTTGACTGACCCTTGTGTGAAAGAAAGTTCGTATTAGAGCCCTTGCGAGATGGTACTTAAACGACATGGAACTTACACTTTTAAGAAGTTATATTGCTATAGTACCTAGAACCAAACCTATTTCAGCTTCATCACAGACATCAGAACAAAATTGCTAGCCCTTCCATCGAAATTTAGATAGCAACGGGGCGGAACACGCGGAAGCAGATTCCTTTCATGCTAATTAACAGAGCCGGTTGGAACGAACGTATGGGTAAGATACGGCCGTCAAAGGTTCATCTATCTTTTCGACATTCTCGCGAGTAGTCGTTCCTCGGAAGGGAAAATTTTCCTGGGCGCAGGAAAGAGCGGCCGGGCTGTAATCGATCGTCATGGTCTCCCACATCTAGGTCGCGACTTTTTCTCTAATTACTTGCGGCTTTGAGTGTGGTAGTAGCAGCCAACCAGGTTGCAGCTACGATGCAACTTTTCTACACGCCGGTACCAACTCTCCCTCCTCCTCTTTCACTCACCCTGTCGCTCTCTCCCTCTCTCTCACTCTCTCTCTCTCTTCCTCTCTTCGTTCCATCTTTTTTCACGAATCAAAGTTGAACAGGTCGCGGCTGCCGCACCGGCGGTGATCAAAATCCAGGATCAAAGGTCGCCGCTTCCTTCCTATTTCGCGAAGTAAGAAGTCTGTTAGCCGGCTAATTAATTATCGTTCGGCCTACCTTCCACCCCTCTCTCTCTCTCTCTCTCTCTCTCTCTCTCTGCTGTCCCCCATCCCAACGTTCCTCGCTTCCGCACGGATATCGAAAAGAGTTCTGTAACGAGGCTCGCCTTCTTTGAATAGCCTGAGCATCTGGCGGCGTGTATATACACGTTAATCACCCTGTGATTACCTTGGAAAAATCTTGCCGGCAGAGACAACGTTCAGACCGGCTTCAAGACACGAAAGTGAATCCTCACTGTGCTTCGGCTGAAGATTTTAATACACGGATCTCGATGATTTTCTGTTACCTATAAGGGCTGCACAGATCATCTACCGCTAGGATAAACGTAACAGCGATTCCGGTGCGTTGCACTCTACTTGGAACGAAGTCGCAACTCGAATGATTTGTGAGTTGCTATTTTCGAGATATATCGGTATAAAAATGTTGCAGAGACACCCGTTGACCAGTTACGAAAATCTCATTCATGCGTCTTCATCGTTTCATCGGTAGAGGGCAGTTATGTCGATGCACGTGAATTACGTGGCACCGTACCGTGTGCTACGAAGGCTCGTTTATTTAACTATTCTACATGTTTCGCATGTAAACATGTTTCACTGCAAATCAGTGAAGATTTAATCTAGCACTGTAGCTAGATAACTGTCCTGTTATCCGAGTACGCGTGTTCGATCGATCGGAGTTCGGATAATCGAGGCTCCATTGAATCGTGGATTTAATAAACAAATTTCATCCAGCATGGATTGAAGCGACACCGACGATTGGATTGCAAATTTAGCAACACTACCTCGCACCGTGACGTAACAGCGCTCGACAGGAAGGATCCTCTCGGTCTTTGGTGGTGCTGGCGACGACGTAGCGTCGTAAAACGTTTTTCAGATCAATTACTGCGAATTCGCAGTAGTAGCAATTACTTCGGGAGCCCGGTCGGCTGATGATGGACGTGATCGTGATTCCGCGAAAATCTTGCCCGCCTCGTCTCCGCCGCAGTCTCCTTCATCGTCGTCGTCGTCGTCGTCAGGGATCTTCCTCGCCTCCGTGTGGCCTTTTTTCCTCACTAATTGCATCCGGTCTTTGAAGCTAAGTTTGCGAACAGACGCTCAGTCGCCGGGGATGAAAGAAAGGAGAAGCGCGGCCGTGCCGAGGGGGTGCAAAGGGGTTTATGGGGATAGGGTGGGAAAAGAGGGCCGCGTAAAGGTGATGCGGACGAAACGAGCGGATAGGTAGATAGGCGAGTAAAGAGACAGATGAATAGCGGGTTCTCTCCGTTGAAGACCGGGGAAAGGATTGCGAGTGAGGAACGGAGATCGAGGAACAGAGGGAAGGAAAAAATGCTGGGAAACAAGCGGAACGCCCGTGGATGGAATGGCGACGGTGCTGAGACGGCCTGGTAATCGATTGGATGCAGCGGTCGGGCGGAAACGGCCAAGTATATTGGCATAATCAGTCCGCGGCACGTTGCTACTTGTCGAACCTGATTGTAACCTGAGAGCAGACACGCGTACGCCCGTGTGTAACCCATAATACCGTGGATCCCGGGCCCATCGTATCGTGGTCGACGGAATTAACGTGATTAAAAATGCTGGTCTGCCGTGGGCGACTCCGTATCGAAGTTTCGGCGGTTTTGCAACCGGAATCTGATGGTGACGGGATTAACGGGATCAACGGAGAACTAGATTAGTGGGCGTTTCTATCGAGATTTTGATTTATGCGGATTTCTTGGAGAGAGAGAGGATTTCAGAATTTGTTAGACTCGAAGAGTGAAAATAATTGTAGTGAAGGGAGATCGTTGCATTGGAAATTTACAATTGCAACCTGGATCGAAATCTGGTGGTGATGGGATTAACGGGATCAACCGGCTCGTGAAGATCTAGATTAGTGGGCGGTTCTACGGAGATTTTGATTTATGCAGATTTCTCGGGGAGAGAGGATTGCAGAATTTGTTAGACTTTAAGAGTGAAAGTAATTGCAGTGAAGGGAGATCGTTGTATTGTAAATTTTGCTACCTGAATCGTTAGCTCGCTGAGATCCAGATCGATGGATGACTCCGTTGAGATTTCGACGGAGACGATGGAGATTTTCTCGGGAGAGAGGATCTCAGAATTCGTTTTGTGCGTTTTATTTTCATGGAGGGAAGTATGAGAAATTAGCAAGGATGGAGCAGGACGATCGGCATGCTGATCGAGGGTAAGAGTCTATTTTTCCGGCGTAAAGGTAAGGCTGCGCGTGTGAGTAAATCAATTTCCCGTCGGGCGGCAAGTCTTCCTTAAGAAGGTGGCGCATCTTTACGGTTTTGTACAATCTTCTCTCGAGTCAATTTCCTTCCGTCGATGAAGAACTGGAAAACGGTTCGACACGCGTCTAGATAAATCAGTATGTTGACAACGCGTCGCGCGCAGGGATGGGTTCGGCTATTAGATTTCACTTTTTCAGTTTATTTTCCGTTTAACAAGCACCGTTCATCTTTTCTGAAGGATTTTCGTGCCTGACACTTTGAATCCAGTATTTTCCGAAACAAAAGGTAATTTTCAATCGCTGAAACTGTACTAAGAATATTGTATTTCAGTATACTGACGATCCATATGGAAATCATAAATTTGATGGATCTTATAGTATGAATAGAAGAATTGTGACATTAATATTTAATCTTGTACACGTTTCGTATATTTCAAAAATGTGTGAGTACCATAAATGCATAAAGATTCGCCGAGTACCGAGGATTATATCCATTTTTTCGTAATTTATATTTTATTTTGAACCAGACGATAAGCTTAACGGAATAGTTCTCCGTAGAATACACACAGTCTCTTCATCAGAATATTCGAGAGGATCGTAGAAGGTCGTTGTAGTTGTCCCACCCATGGCTAGCCGCTATACCTGAGAATAGCGAGTTCGTAAACTTTTATAGGGTACCATACAATGGTGGTCTTAAGCGTCGGATGTCAGCAATTCAGGATTTCCCTGTGTTGATCCTTAGAAAGCCCTAACAAATGGATCTCGGCACCCTTCACTGCTCGATAATAGAATCCGGATATTAAATGACGCCAGGAAAATAGTCATTTCCACGGAAATGATTGCAATAAACTTTCAAACTTCTGCGAGCGAGCGGGTAATCGACATATCTCCATTTGAAAAAGAAATTATAAAGATCTTTCCATGAGGAAAGGCTGAATAAATTGTTCTACGCGAGCACGTATTATGCTGAGAATCGTAGAAAAAAGCGTGCAATGAATTAACAGCAACATTGCGAACTCAGAGAACAGAGACTGCAGACCGGTGGCGTGAAAGAATTCGCGAGAACGCTAAAAATTCGCACACACGACAGCGGAACCGTGCACGGTCCACGAAGTCGGTACACAAGCGCTGCAACGAGTGCAGAAAAAGAACACCGGGTCCCCTTACAACGCTTAGCGACCCGTTTAGCCGGATATATATGCCCTCTCCGGTTCCGCAATTATCGGACGATCGTTTCGCGCGGTGGCAGCGTGGCTTTGACATTGTCAAAAGACGGTTGCCGGCGGACAGTGTTCGACGCTCGAACACAGAAAGGCGGCGGCGGCGGTGGCGGTGGCGGCGAGGGCGCCGCGACGCTAAAAGAAAATCGCAATTCATTAAAGTCCCAGTCTACGCGTCGCCGTTTTAATATATGTTGAACGTTGATTTAGGGATCGCGGCAGGGAGCAACCAACCGCGACGCATTGTCTCGGCACTCGCCTCATGCTGGGCATTGTTAGCTCTCCCATTGTCCGGTACATCGTCCTCTCTCTCTCTCTCTCTTCAACCTCTCTTCAACCCCCAACAGCACCGGCTAGTATCCGCGCCGGGAGCACGTATGCGTGTAACCCCGAGGCCGGCCAGCCTCGAGTGACGTGAAGAGTATTTTCCAGCGATTAATTGTTTTCAACGGGCAAGCGCTCCTTTTTCTGGCACATCGCTACTTCGATCGCGAACCTCTCCATTCGAAACGGTTCGAACGTCCCGGCTTTTTTAGGGCTTTTTCTTTGATTCGAGATCGGTACCGGAAAACGTTTCTACCCTCCAGGCCTCGTCGCTTTCGGTCAGTCCTACCGCGATCCTTTACACTGCTCGTGATTGTTCGTCATTGCGATGACTCCATTGGATAGAATACACGTGATCGAAGATTTAGTTTTAAGGGG
Source organism: Seladonia tumulorum (assembly GCA_913789895.3). Lineage (NCBI taxonomy): Eukaryota > Metazoa > Arthropoda > Insecta > Hymenoptera > Halictidae > Seladonia > Seladonia tumulorum. Next base: position 5,524,383 of record OU565275.1, read on the forward strand.
TGTTGTGTGTAAATATTTCTGAACTGTCATGTTGAAGAGAGGGTTGTGGATGAAAGAAATCAGTGTAATCGGATCGTCCGCTTGGTAAACGACGTAAAAACCGACGGCGATTGATTGTTTCACGTTAAACGACGTTCAAGACGCGAAGCAATCACTTTTCCATCGTTTGTGAAATTGCGTCAGGTATTACACACTGCCGCGAAACGGTTACACGTACGCACGTACACAAAGGACCAGTCAAAACCTATCGCCAGTCTCCCCCAATCAACCGGTTAAGCTCTTGTAACTAAGCATTTACGTTTCGACGATGTTGTAACGCGATTATGTTGCGCGAATTAATCCTGTAGAACGTCTATTCGCGGAGAAGCAAATCCCCCGACGGTGTATATAAACCGTGGCGCGATCGATCCGTGCAGACTCGCCATCGATCGCATGTGGTGGACCAGTTTTCAATTCATCTCTTCTGTCGCCCCGTGCCTCTACACGTAGAATTCCCGTATCTACAATTTCGAGATAAACCAGACACGTTTTTCTGTCGCACTTGACAGGTCATTTGGACCCAAAAATGTCACTCAACATGTACGCGTGCTCAGTTGCTCAGATTTGGATTTTCATTCCTGCACGTACAATACAGATCCATCATAACTAGACTGCGAATCTTCAGGCGAAATACAAATCGTGAGAAAACCGAAAACTAATGAAAATTTTTCTTTTAATCGTGTTCAAAAGTTGAAAATAATGTAACAATATCTCTAAATTCTTCCAATGTCTTTTTAGCTCTTTTTGTATTAGTCCAGTGCCATAACCTATCTGCACTTTAATTTCAAAATTAGTATTCCTGATTTTTATCTTGGGATATATAAGGGAGCATATAATTACCAAATTTTGAAGTAACACTATCCATTCAATCTATTCGGTCACTATCATTTATACGTAGATACCAAGTGGTTCGTAAGTTGGCAACCATAATGGATTTTAATCTTCTTGTATATTCCGAGAGGACCTTGACTCGAAGTCGGAAAAATGTGGTCAGTTTCTTACCGATGCGGTTGCACTCCACTCTGACTAAATTGAAAACAGTGCTTACGCCGTTTGAATAAATATGAAATTGAGCATAATTGCGCTTATCTTTATTCCACGACGTTTTCGTGCTTCTCTAATTTCGCATGTTGACCGCCGACTCAGCAGTCACAAAAACAAGACAAAATCAAAGCAATGTATTTGATAAAACAAAATTAAGAAGTCTAGGTTTATGATATTAACTGCTGCTTCGAACCTCTTGCGCTTGCTGGCATCTCCGGTGATTATTATCCGGTGATACTTAGACATTTGCGTCTAACATAATTTCTTTTTTACGCATTTATGAAGAAAATGTGAATTAGAAAGACGATGAATGAAAAAGTTCCGTTATTAACCACATTCAAAAACAAAGTCAATTTCTATTTTACTCGAATTTGTTGCGATTCAGAAAAAATTTTTATTTCGCATGAAGATCCGCTTTCCAGTAATAAGAAAACAGATTTTCTTTGCAATTTTGACTCGGCATGCCATAATCACAAATAATTCTGCGACGCGGTACGTGTGACACGACGGTCTACGCTTTAAGCTCGATAAATGAGGGACGGCCGAGGGTTAATAAGTTTAATTTTTGACTCGGTCGGTGGACAGAAAGAGAGAAAGAGAAAAAGAGAGAGAGAGGGAGAGAGAGCGGGTCTGTCACGAATCAGGGAAAAAGCGTAGCTCGGAAAGGCCGCGGCCCCTGTTTTATTGCTCGCGATAACCCGCAACGGCAGCGCTCGGGAGTGCGTCTGTCAGGTATGTCGAAAACGCGATGGATATCGATGGTCTCTCGATGCTCGATCCCTGCTGAACGAGTACACGGCGCGGAGAGGGTGCGGCGCGGAAACGCGGCCGCGTGTACCGGCGGAGACAACGCGAAGGATTGGTTATCATGAATCGTGACAGTGCGTTGTCCCGAACAGCGACACGACAACGTGAGTCACGGCGCTGCACGCACGCCTGAACGCACCACCATCTCTCTATCTCTCTTTCTCTCTGCATGTGCACGCTCGATCGTCTCAACGACGCATTGTTCGACGTAGCCGTAGAGGTCCCCGTGACCAGACCACGCGTGATAACACGACATTCATACTACGAGCCACTGTTACGCTGTTTGTCCTAGCCCCGCGGCAGGTACATCGAACGCGATGCCGCCCCCGCGTTTTCGCGATGTTTGTGGAAACCAGGATGATTACCGAGCACCTAACTCGAGCCACACCGATCGCCTGTTTTGTCCGCTTACCAGCAACCGCGTCTTGTTACGCGCTTGCAGCTGGAGTACGAGTTTTATCCATTAGAAATATTTTGATTAACCTTCGCTCGGCCAAACCTCTTAAACCGGGGCTCTAACTGTCCGGATATTCGAGTATAGTAATTTCTCTATATATGTCGCCAAGGCCTGGATGATGAACGTCGCGGAATTACTGCGGGGTATACCCCGTGAAGGGCCTAGAAGCTCGAGAGGCCTCGGACGCCTAGGAGTGTAAACATGCGAAAGTGGCCAGTTTGGATTATTTTATAAAAATATCAACAATATATTCAGCCAGATGTTTAGCAGCCTTTACCAGAGTATACGTTCCAAGGAATAAACGTGTTAAATAAATTTCCCATAAATGCGTTTTTACAATCGCAATAATTGCAAAATGAAGAATATAGAATCCGTCAATTTGACGGGACCCGTAAATCTGGTGTTAGGACTAGGAAAAACCGGAAGCCGATCCACCGGATTTCGAGTTATAATGAGTAATCCGGATATCCGGGTAGTAAGAAACTTGGGAACTCAAACTAGTTGCCTTTTCGACTGCGGTCGATCACGACCCTCTTGCCAGAACGCTTTCGGAACGAAGTCCCAATTCCTTTGGGCAACGCAACGTCGGGTTGATTGCCTTTCAGATTTAAATTAGTTGGTCTGTTTCCGGGGCGATTAACGCGTTATAAAAATTCATGAAAGTAGATGCAATCTATGCAAACGAGTCCGCAAAGTTTCAGAAAGATTGGCTGGTTTCTATGTTTAAAGAAAAATTCGCAAATAGAGACAACGAAAAGGCCTTAAGGAACCATCCTGCCATCGGAGCAGGATCTCGAGTCTTCCCTGTTAACTGGGCAAACCTACGAAAATCGTTCCGAAATCGAGGCGGTGCTCAAAAAATCCCAGGTTGCACCAACGTGGAGGAAGAATCTCCTGAAGTTCGAACTCCCCACGCTATTAAGGCATCGCGTGTGCGAAGCCCTCCGCAGATGTAGTTAGAGAAACCGGGAGGCTAGCAGGAGCAAGCAACAGAAGAGAGTGCACAAAGGTAAAAGGTTCCAGGTGTGTACGTGGCGCGTGATAGCGAAGCGAGGTCGAAGAAACTGCGGGGGTGGTGTTCCGCGGGATCGAAGGATCGAGTAGGTTGGTGGTGAAGTCAGCTGCGGAGTCAGGCTGAAGGGAGCCATACAGAGCGAGAGAGAGAGAGAGAGAGAGAGAAAGAGAGTTTCGGCGTTCTATCGCGTCGGGAACAGTACGTACCACCTAGGTACTCGTTTAAGCCCGTCTTACAAGGAGAGTGCGAGATAGAAAGAAGGGAAAATGAAAGGGTGGCGGTTCGAAGGGAGATGGCGGCTGGAAATAGAGAACCGGCAGGAAAGGGGGTGGTTCTTCGCGGGGGTTGAAGCGAGAAGGGTGGAAGTGGTCCAGCGTTTTCCAGAGGAAGATAGAACGCAAAACATCCGAGAACTACGTGGCGCCTCCCGCAAGTTTCGTCCTATTCCCAGGTTTCCTTTTTCACCCCCGGTGGTGAGAGAGAGAGAGAGAGAGAGGGATGCCTTTGCCGGGAGTCGTCGACGCTCAGCGAACTTTTCCGGAATCTACGTGTGTATGTGTGCTCTCCCTTTGGAAAGTACGTAACGCGGCAGAATAAGACTGGATTGGCTTCGCGGAAAGGATTTCGTGGAATTCGAATTAGAAACGAAATGTCGCGAGGGCTTCCGGGCTCCGGGCTTCCGTCGCTATTGACTCTATATCGGCGCGACGGGGGTCTCGCAAACCAGCCGGGGTACACGGGAACAGGGAACAGGGGGACGAACGGGGGAAACCTTTGGGAAGGAGTGACGCGCCGGGAATATTAATGCCCCCGCGTTATGACGTTCTACGAGCCGAGCAAATTACCGTAATACGACGTAACGTTGCCCGCAGTTCCGTACCAGCGTGACAAATAGAATCCCTGCTCTCTCTCACTCTCTCTCTCTTTCTTTCCTCTTGCTCCTCATCCTCGTCCTCATCCTTCTCTTCCATCTCTCTCCCTCTCTCTTTTTCACCGCTCTACCGACGCGCCGCCCGGTCTCGATTTTACTCGAGTGCGCACTCGTTTTCCTTCTCGAAAGGAAAAGTGTGTACAGGCTTTTAGCGGCGCTGACGTGTACGTGACTCGGCATTTTACTCTGAAAAGAAAACGAGTGAACCAAGTAGGTGCTTTTTTTCTCTCTTCCTTCGTCCCTTTTTCGTGTGCTCTTTTTTTTTTTTACTTATTCGCTTTCTCTCTCTTTCTCTCTTTTCGTTTCTTTTCTTTCTTTCTTTCTTTCTTTTCGACCAAGACGAATGAAAAGCACCGAAATTCAAGGTTCGAGATAATTCGAGCGCGCGTCGAGGCTCGGATTAATTGCGCCGGCTACGAAAGATGGATCCCGGTCTGAGAATTTGTACGGGGATTGAATAAACTGAAGGAGCAAAGTATTCGAGGTTGTCGGAGCGTAACGTAAGAACGAAAATTCCATTTAGAATTTCCCCCTGACTAATGGAAATGCAGGTCTGACACACTTTCCCTCGCGCGCGCGAAAGATTTGTGCAATTCGATGCTTTTTTCGTTTCGGTAGATTTAAATTAATACGTGCCTTTCGAGTCCCGCATGATTTCTCGGTGTTTGGGAATGTTGCGAGTTGGCTGAGCGTGGGAAATTCGATGGGGCTTTCCAAAAATAGCCGATGTTCGTGTAACTTGTAAAATTCGCAAATATAAGGTCGGCGAATTTTGGGAATATAAATATTCACATTTAAAGGGAGATAGTTCGTGCAAATTTTCAGCTTCGTGAACGAATTCTGAAATGTGGAATGAAATGAAACTTCATTTCCGATAAAAATAGTTTTAAATGTTCTCAGCTTTGGATTTTACTGTTTTCTGGCAATTTCGGGAATTACTCGAATAAAAAAACGGTAATGTTTTGAGAAGGATGTGTACTTCTGGCAACAGAAAAATTTCCGGGATAACAGAACTTTCTGTTAATTACATTTCCTACATTATTTAACCTTATATTTACTGATTCGTCGAGCAAACACGATCTTTAAAGGAGCCGTAACGTCAAATAAATTATACCAGACGATCGATATAGAGTAGTTAGAATTTCGTAATCTCGGTCATTCATTCACGGTGCTTGAAAAGATCGCGACTGTGTACTATACTAGGGCCCGCTACCACGCTAAATCTGTCAGTTGATTAATAACATTAGTCCAGTGATTTCCCAGCACCCGAACACTTCCGCATTTAATTAAATGCGAAATTAATGGACGGAATGAAAAATCACCGAAGGCGGCTAATGCTGACGTAGTTCAACGTTTTAGGTCAATGATAAAGGAATGCTGATCTGCTGCTGATGCTGAATGAGACGCTTTTGCAAAGTCATGAATGACACCGACAAGATCGTGGACGACTGTGGACTACAAGTGGAACGTTCCACGATGGATACCGAATCGCGACGTAAACAAAGGGAAAAGCTGAACTCGGGCCACAGGTGTCCTCGAGGATACTACCAATACAGTATTCCGCATTCGTGGTCGTCGAGTGGTTCGCGAGACAAAGCGAACGATTGTAAGGCGGTCGGAAGCTGAGGAAACTGGAAAAAAAGCAACGAAGAACCACCCTAGTTTCGGTAGACGAGGTCTGCAAGGTATAGCATTCTGCCTAGTGGGAATTAGGTGCATCGGTACTGGCAAGGTTCTACGTCATGCCAAAAATACAACGAAGAAAATTCTGTTACACTCCGATTCAAAATCCGACTGATCTTTGATACGATGAAAAACAACGCAAAAATCAAGGAAAATTAACATGGACAATACATGAGCATACCTATTAGAATACTTTTTTCACAATCAGTGTTTTATGAAAATGCATATAGGTATATTAATCAATTCTAGACTGTAAAGACATTAGAACAAATGACTGATACTGTTACATTCTTTTCTACGTGTTAAAACGATTAAAAGTAAAGACATTAGAACAATTGACTGATACTGTTACATTCTTTTCTACGCGTTAAAACGATTAAAAGAGGAGGCACATTTTCATTTCACTTCTGTTTCTCACAACTGACCGAGACAATGTTGATTTTGCATAAGGACCCGTCTAATCGTTACCTAGCGACGACAACGTTCCCAGAATTTCTTGCTGTGTCCACCGAACTATGAATCGTCCAAGGCGCAAAGAGTGCACGTCCTTCATCGCCGGCATTAATTAAACCGTGGAAATATTAATCGGGCGTAAAACCGATTTCCGAAAACGCCATCACCGAAGACCATCATCCGGAACGGCGCGGCGCGCCGCGTCGCTGCAATTACGTTTCATCATTCCACGTTTTTCGAAACACCCGTGGCCGCATCGCTGCCACCCCCAGCTTCGAGCAATTACGAGCGCGTTCCCCTAGCCGCGGAACCAATCCGAACAGGCATTTTTACAAGTGTCGCGGCAGTAGCAGGTCGGCATTAACTTGTTCGGCGACGTTTTACGAGCACTTTGTCGCATCGGAACGGTCAGCGAAACGGCGGCCGGCGTCCAGGCCCGACGAGATTATAAAAAGCGAAGTTTCCGCGCGCAAAACATTCGACGCAGCTGCGTGGCGTAATGAAACGCGGCGTGGGTGGCGGCGAGATGAAACGTACGCGAACCCTGGGTCGATATCGAGTAGAGAGACCGAGAGGGTGAGAGAGAGTGAGAGTGAGAGTGAGCGAGAGAGGGACATGGGGGAGGGGGCAGGAGAGGCAAGATTTAGAGACGTGACACATGTAAAATCCCGACCGCAGACAGAAATTTTCCAGCGAATTCTCTCCAATTTCACCGCGATATCCTGCGTCGCCGGTGTTCTGCGTGCGATGGGGGTGAGAAATCGGGGATGGGGCTGGTCGGAAGGGGCGGGAGAGGAGCAGAGCTTATGGAGAGGCGTGCCTACCCGCGAATTTCAGCTATCCCCCCATTGTTTGACTTGTTGGGCCAGTAATAATACAAGTTAAACCACGGTATAACAAACCTCCCGCACGGAATTCGCCGAAGCTCCGCACGCGCTGACAATGTCTGTCTCTCGTGCTCGCGTGCGGGTGAAGAGGGGACAGAGCGTGCTTCGACGATCGCGAATTCATCGCTACCGGTGATTCAGAGTTAATGAGAGTCCCGACCGTATCAAACTATGCCGACCAAGTTCGCGGCTAACCCGGCAAAAGTGTGTTTCTTGAGAACCGTCATCCCTCCTTCCCCGTCCGTTCAACCAACCCCTTGCCAACCGTCCGATCCGTACTAATTACGAAAATTAAACGAGACGCGCCGTGTAAAACGAATTTAATTTTCACGAGAAACACGTACATTTGATGTATTGTCGGTTCGGATAATAGAGGCTCCACTAAATCGTCAATCAAACAAGTAAATACGATCCGAATTGTATCGTGTTTGGTTTCATTTTAATCGGAAAAATGCCGCACATATGTTGATAGAGGTTTCATAAAACAATCATCGAAAACGAAAAGGTTTCTATTATTTTTATTGTCGATTTGAAAGAGTCGGAGCACAGCGAATCGCGGCAACATCTGAAAAGTATGTAGTACTAAATGTTTCATCTCGCGTAGCATAACCGAGGCCACAATTCTATCGGATTACATCTGCCCGTGACGTTTCGTTTACAATTATTTAGTATCGGGAACGCGGTGAAAGACATCTTTCCGACTCGGACAAAAATAGACGGAATAAAGGCAACAAAGTTGGTGAAAGAGGCGGGCATGCGAACGAGGAAACACGACTGATCGAAACAGAATAACTTTGAACAATGGGAACAAGTCTTTGGTTCGGTTTAATTTCGGTCGAGCGATCGCCTCTTATTTTTGCCGCACAATCGATACGCTCGAACAAAGGAGAGTTTCCGAACAATTAGAAAAACAAGAATATATACAATATACAATACATATATGTATACACCGAGTCTCGTGTAGACTGGGATTCTCCATCAATTTTGAAAGCTCGGGTGTCGTATACCATGCCCGATAGCTGAAAATGTTTACGCTTTTCGATGTACACGCGCGCGCGTGCGCGAAAAAAGCAAAAATAACAAAAAACAAAAAGAATTAAATATCACCGGTGACGCAAACAAACGTTCTTTGTTAATTTGGACGGCGAACCTTGATACGCGTTCACCGTGTTCAATGAATTTTCCGATGCGCCCGACAGCCGGGGTCCAATCTATTGTAGCCAGAAAGTATAATTGGTAATACGGATAGAGACGGATGGCAGCTTGTTACGGGATGAATGAAAGTTGCCCCAAGACGGTCCAATTAATGTCAACTCTTCGAGCGGATTGTGAGTTTACAGTCGCTTCTATCGCTACCAACTACCTTCACTGTCTGACTAAGTACACAGTCGACCAATATCAACCTGTTACCGCGTTTTAGTTACATTTCAATCACCGTGTCTACCTTGTTTGCCAACTATTTCATTTCCACCCCATCGTTTTTCAAAAATGTACAGCCTTTTCAATCGACTCTTCGTACATTTATTGTCTCTTCACTGCCTACGTACATATACAGTGACATATACGAGACCTGGATGATAAATGTCGCGGAATTACCCCCACTACCGCGAGGTATATCCCATGAGGGGTCACGAACCTCGAGAGGCCTGTACCGTCTTTTTAAACAGTTTTTTGATCGCGTTAGACGGGAGTCTACTGTATTCCCTTCTCCCAACTTACTCATCGACGTAGATTTACTTCCTAGCCACTAGTACCACAGGATCGATATGACACCCTGTATAATTGATCCATAAAACTGCTTTCATTTTCAAGTCAAGAATGAACTTTTTCAATCATCCAGCATAGTTTCGGCTGCTTCCTCCTGGCCAAACATGCGAAAAAATCGCGTTCTACCAGCAGCGTTGCCCGCTAAAAAAACATGCCACCCGACCGTCGACGATATTCGCGACCCCCTTCGGTCGGTTAAAATCCGCGGATTCCTCGGGCTTTTAAAATATTCCCGCCGGTGCATCGGCACGCGCGTAAACGGCCGCGTAACCGTTCCACCGTTCCGCCCGCAATTTTATGGAGAGTATATTTTTCCGTGTGCGGGAACACGTATTAACACATGTTAACAGCGTGTATTCGCCGTCACGTTTACGAACGTGTCCCCGATAAAACTGGAAAGTGTACGTTCTGCAGCCAGTGAGGGGCGGGTGCGGGATCGGGAAGGGAGGGTGGCGAGGCTTTATAAAAGAGGGAAAAGACCGTTATTAAGAACACGCTTTGTGTTATCCTCCACGCTCACGGTGGGGGGAGGGTGAGGGTGAGGAAACCGGGGGTGTCCTTTATCAGCGAAACTTCTTACGCGCCGGACAGGAACTACCGCGGACAAAAGGATAATGCGAAAGTAACTTCGTCAAGGCGCGGGCGCGCCGCGACGTGGCGTGTGGTAACTTTCCCATGGCCTCGGACAACTTTGGCCCGACGGCTCGAATAATATTATTTTTTCGCCACCGACGGCCGGATTACGTTCAACCAGCCCCGACACCATCCGCGCCGACGCTTTTCGAAAAGGTTACCGTGCCACAATGTGCCAGCTGGACCGCCTCGCACGACGTTGTCGCTTTGTCGAAGCGCGAAACGCTCCCCTTCGCCCGCTTCTACGATTGTCCGTGGCAAAGTCAATTGTACGTCGGAATAAGGAAGCGCGCCAATGAACGTTGTAGCTGTCCATTCACGCCCCATTATGGTAAATGTACCACCTTTGGTTTCCACGACCTCAACATGTGTTTCATATGCTGGACTATCTCGCACGCCACTGTCCTCTTCAGAGCACTGTGCGTTACTCTTCGATCGATCGTAGAATCGTCGATGGCAAAGTTTTTCGTTAATAACTCCTTAACAAAGGAACAGTTTCTCCAACCATGGGCGGTCAACCCATCAACACCTCCATGGAAGATCAAATTAAAGAAGCCAAAAGATGTCTGATGCTCCAATGGGATCTGGAATGGAAACAACTAGCCCCAATACACTCCAATAATATCTATGACTCCTTTTTTGAAGATAGAGAAGTAAGGCGTGTCCTGGAAAGGAGGGATCAAGTTACCCTATCGAGAATTAGAATAGGCCACACTAAGGGAACATACTCGATCCTGATGACAAAGGGTCCAGTACCAATTTGTGAAACATGCAACATACCGACATTAATTAACCACCTGATATTAACTTGCCCCAAGTATAATACATTACGAGAAAGATACAAAATAGGAAGAACACTGAAAGAGAATCTTGACGGAGATCAAATACAAGATCTACTGGAATTTCTTCTACTGGAATTTTTTTTTTTTTTTTTGATTTACTGGATCGCTAGAACTACCGAGTCATAAATACAACTGATGTATATTGCTTTGCAATAACGACAAGACTACATCTATTCAACTCTAATATTATTTTTATTCTAACATGTGCTTCAATGAAAAATTTCATTCAAAAAGTTCTGATGAAAACATTTTTCTAATTTCAGTAATTGTGAAAGAGAAAACTAGGAAACAGTCATTTTGACTGGTTCGGTAGTTCTAGTGTTAAGGAATCGAAAATCCAGGAAGCTATACTATAACGATACCCCTGTTCGTCGTTAATAACCCTGCAGTTGATGCGACGTTAAACCTTCATTAAAAAAAAAAAAAAAAAAATGGAACAGTTTCGCACAGGAGAAAGCAACTAAAAATGACCTCGAGGCTTCAAGGAAGCACATTATTCTGGGAGACTCCGCATGTTGCCTTCAAGATCGCACGTTCCGCAAAGAACTTCCGGGACAATCTAATATTTCGCTGTCTTAATGAAGCAAGGGAGCAAACCGCCGATTTTATCCGTAGAATATTCCGGGTCTACGAAGTTCGTGCAACAACGGATAAACCGAAGAATTGGGGAGGTGTGTGTGTGTGTGTGTGTGTGTGCTTCAGTAGAAAGATCCGAAGGGAAGTCGCGAGTAGACGCGCCCAGTGAATTTTTCAACGGCTATCTCCTATTCCGGCGGAGGGGATTACGAGGTGGCGCTGCCTTCGCCGTAATAACTTTTTTAAAAGGTTTTCATGCCTCGAAATTCGTTTCACGGGACAGTCTCCGTGGATGTTCATTAAAAATGAAACGACACTCGCCGGAGTTTTTAAGCGACAAGTTCCGCGTCGACGGATTAATATCGATGGTTCCGCTCGTGCCTTTTATCTCGTCCGCCCGCCCCCTTCAATCTTTGCTTCGCGAATGAAATACTCCCGGGACGATTTATCCCTTTTGCAAGGGCCTGGGCGAGAAGGCTTCGCCTTCTTCTACATCTCGTTCCCCTTTTTCCAGTTTCTCGCGAAGGAAGCATTGTAGTCCCAAATCAGGATTCAGCTGCACAAAATCAATGCACAGTGGCTCGCTAAACGGTACAATGCAGTAGAATATAATGTACGAGCGATCTACGAACAATTGGAAAAACGTGACGGTTAAAGAACGCGGTACACTTTATGAATCCTCAAATGGCTGTGTCCATTCACACGTTTCGTTTAAATTTTAATAACAGTAATACTGGAGGTATTAAGGCGAAGGCACCAGTAGTTGACCACGTACCAGTAGTTGACCATTTTATAGAAAAACATAAAAAATAAGGTTTTTATAAGCGCACTTATAAACGCACTTTTGATGAAAGTGAACCTCGGATGCCATGCCGTCTGTTTAAAATTCAAAAAAATAAGAACATTTCAAACCTTATTTTTTATGTTTTTCTATAAGGTGGTCAACTACTGGTGCCTTTACCTTAGTAGAAGAATAATAGAAGAAGGCTGAAAAATCTGTAACATAAAATTGGTGAGCGAAGATTTGAATGGATTTAGCCACGAAATCGTCAAAGGATCGACTAGAAGAGGAACAGAACTGGTTCCTAAGGACAAATGTGTCGACTAATCAAGCATTTCGGGTAATCAGTGTATAATTGTATAGGTGATCGAAGTACAGTCAACTGTGCACCGCGCTGAAGATCAGACCAAGAGGGTTCGGTGACATCGTCAGCCACCGTTCCCCGGTTAAATACATATCTTTCTTGCGCGGCCGCCAAAGAAGAGCTCGAAATTTGCATAATAGCCGGGAATTTGCATAATGGAAAAGAATGTATAATAGAGAGTCGCGGGAGCACGTGTGCATTAGGAAAGAACTGGGCCCTGCTGGACGCGAGCATCCCCGATGGTAATGGTAATGGGGCTAACCGACGCTGCGTCGCTTAATCAATTAATGATGGGAGCCTGCGTTGATGGAAAGCACCGGCCACTCGTGCTCCAATATAAATTATTCCCTTCTTTTCACAATATTCACCGGGTTACTTACTTCTCGCGTTATCCTAATTACGCGGAGGTGTTCCTATACTTTGCTGTGCCGCCTAATCCACGAGAACAACACATTATATCGAATAAACAATTTCGTTCAACATTAGTATGGAAAAGAAAGATTTTTAAGCTTTCTTTTAGTACAGCACAATGATTAAGTGGCTAAACCGTTAAATTGTAGCTACCCATTTTTTTCACATGTGCATAAAACCGACAGCGTAGTCGTTACGATTGCAAATTGTTTGCAACCCGACCGACCATACAATTGATCATTACAGAATGATTTCACTTATCCAAAGAAATAGCGGTACGGATGATAAACCGTTTCAGAAAATCGTATAAAATGGAACAGCCGGGTTTCACGGTTGCATGCGCCATACCTTTGTGTTCCACGGCGAGTTCCAAATCATCGAGTGTACCGCAGGGAGGTTTTTTACATCGGTCGTTCCATGCCAGCAACCTTTACACGTATTTGTTGGTTTGGTAGACCAAGTTATTTCGTGGATCGTTGGTTCACGTCCGGATCGATCCTCCTCCCAAGATGTTATTTGAGCGCAACCGGAAACTATGCCCGAAAACGTCGGTCTCGTTGATTAGTGATCGTATTTTGGCTCGGTCTGTACTGTCGGCCGTGTTGTGGAACGAGTATATGCGCGCACGTGTGTGCGGGGGGTTGGTGTTCAACGGTGTTGTATGGGTGCGTTAACACGTACACACGTAGATTGGACAGGAACGAGCATCTCTTCTCTCCGGTTCTCTCCTTCTCCTCTCGAGTCGGTACAGGATTTAAGGGAGGAAGGTAGTATATTTGGCTGCCAGGTACCGCCCATCTCGTTTATGCGCCCTGCCTGACTCAGCAGGGCCATACAAGCCCTTCTTATTCGCGAAAAACGATTTCTCGCTGAGGATCTTGTTTGCTGCCAATATCATTCCTATCAAATCTCTCCGGCGACTGTCTCCGTTCGATTCTCGGATGCGGTTTCAAACCGTGCGCCCCGCTGTCGGGATTATTTCCGAGAACGTCTTCCACCGCCATTTTGTTTTTTAACGTCCCCGTCAGCCTCACAGTTAAACAAAAAAAAACAACAACTTTACGCGTTCGCTAAGCGAGCAACACAAACCGAAAATAGCCTTTCCATTGAAGCTTCGAAGTCTAATCGACACACACAATTTTTCAATATTGTGTTTTATCGTGATTTCCTAATATTATTAAAAGAAAAAATACATTTTTACAATTTTTATTTTGCATAAAGAACCGCCAGTCCATTCATTATTTATTCTATGATCCCATCAGCACAGACTTGCAGACATAGGCATACAATAAATATAAACTTCCTTGTTCTCCTAAGAAATTCGTCACATGGCTGTGTAACAAATATGACGTCCAAAGACTCAAGCTTTTGGATTCCTTAGGCAAAATGGGCTACCAACTACCCCTAAGGATAGATATATTTATAGCAAAACCTAATATTAAGGCTTGCAATTATATTCTCTTATACTACAAAGATTGTAAATTGTCTGTTTAAAAATATTTTTTTTGTAGTTATAACTACACACTGTAACATCGAAATACCGACTTTAATAATTGTATCATCATACTGTACAGCGAAATGGACCCACTTAAGGGTCTGCAGAGCTTAAATAAAAAAAAAATTGTGGAAGGAAAAGAAGTTCGAATCACTGCAACGATAATACTGTGTCGTAATGTAAGGGGTTAGGCTGATTGCCACGCAAGATCCATTCACGACGTCCTCGAAAACGGATTGTAGCACGGTTGCGGAATTTTCTGCGCGCACCGGGACTCTTTCCGCGCCGTTTTTCCGCGGCGTTCAGTTTTTTGTTATCGTTTAATCGAGCACGGGGGGCACAGAGCGTCGATTACGCGTGCGTGTGCGTGCCGTCGCAGTCGTGGCGAAAGAATTTATCGGTCGACCGCGATGGCCGCAACTAAATTTGCGTTCACGGTTGGCCAGATAAATGCGGTGCCGGCGACGCCGCCGCTTTTGTTGGCCTACGGAATAATATAGCCCCGGCCCTGTGTGTATGCATATGCACGCGGCCGAATGTAACCCGCTGGCCGCTCCCCGTGCATCATTTGTATGTATAATATACACCCACGGAAGTGCGTGGCGTTGTCCACCTGTACACTCGGGGCCCGCAAACTAGTGGATGATTGACCAGCGCCGGGAAACAATAGGCTGTCACGCCACCGTCGTTGAAATACTGCTCGAAACGAGCTACCGAAAAATCCTCCGCAAAAAAAAAGGAAAAAAAAAGGAAAACGCGGGGGTGGTCGCACGGAAGGAAAACCGGAGGCGTGACTGGTCGCGTAATGACAACGCGTCCGAATGGATTCGCATTTTGCAGAATAAATTGTAACGTTAGACGTTACTTAAAAAAAAAAAAAAAAGAATAACAATTGTTCAATTTAGATACGTTCATATTTTAATAGAGCTCGTTTAACCCTTCAGGAACGATGTCAGCGCACTGCACCGGAATATTTCAGAAATTTCTTGCTTAGACTGCGGATTTTGATGCAAAATAAACATTTTCTACGTCGATTGTAAGAAATGGATTAAAATGCACTTATTCTTTGAACAAATTTAAGCAGTCGAGAATGTAACAATTGTATTCTTCTGTCTTTACAGTTTTGTTCTTCTATTTATTACGCGAGATCAGAATATCAGGAGCGATACACTTTTATGCGTCATTCATTACTTTCTAGAGTTTGGAGATGGCCATGAAAAGTATCCTCGCTTTCTTGCATTTCACGAGCCTACATGTGCCATGAATGCATATAGATCCGCAGTCCAGTCGTCGGACGCATCGGTTGAAACAATGTGGCTTAAACCGTTTCAAGTTAATAGCCATTTTTCCATAAAATCGAGAACAGCGAAGCTAATTGACACGCCCGGTTAATTTCTTATTCGTTTCACTGTGCGAACGGATTCGCGTTGATGCCAAGGTGCACGAGAATACGTACACATATGTACAGGGTGTATAAAAAGGTTTGATTTTGGCAAGCGTAGGCGTATTCTACATCTTCGGATCGATGAAGATCTGCAAAAAAAAGTTGCCGCAAAAGTGTCCTTGACCTTGAATTTCAAGGTCAAATTTTTTTTTATTGCATTGTATTCTACTCATCATGAGGATAAAAAGTGTCAAAGGAACCATGGGTCAAAACTTGACCGTTCTCATAAAAAATAATATTACAGTTATTACTGATAAAGTAAGCAGTTACTATTATTATTATTATTATTATTATTATTATTATTATTATTATTATTATTATTATTATTATTATTATTATTATCATCATTATTATTATTATTATTATTATCATCATTATTATTATTATTATTATTATTATTATTATCATTATTATTATTATTATTATTATTATCATCATCATCATCATCATCATCATCATCATCATCATCATCATCATCATCATCATCATCATCATCATCATCATCATCATCATCATCATCATCATCATCATCATCATCATCATCATCATCATCATCATCATCATCATCATCATCATCATCATCATCATCATCATCATCATCATCATCATCATCATCATCATCATCATCATCATCATCATCATCATCATCATCATCATCATCATCATCATCATCATCATCATCATCATCATCATCATCATCATCATCATCATCATCATCATCATCATCATCATCATCATCATCATCATCATCATCATCATCATCATCATCATCATCATCATCATCATCATCATCATCATCATCATCATCATCATCATCATCATCATCATCATCATCATCATCATCATCATTATTATTATTATTATTATTATTATTATTATTATTATTATTATTATTATTATTATTAATTACTAACGTAATTGATCACAATCAATATTACCTTTCAAGTCATGAAAGATGTTCATCTTCTATTTCTTCTTCTAACAATAAGCCAAAGAACCGATCCCAGCGAAACACGAGAAAACTCGTGAGCGGTCCTTAACAGATGGGACGCGAAACACGCGAGAAAACTCGTGAGCGGTCCTTAATGTGTTAAGCAATATTAATCAGAATGGATCGGTTCTTTGGTTAGAAGAAGAAATAGAAGATGAACATCTTTCATGACTTGAAAGGTAATATTGATTGTGATCAATTACGTTAGTAATTGATAATAATAATAATAATAATAATAGTAACTGCTTACTTTATTAGTAATAACTGTAATATTATTTTTTATGAGAACGGTCAAGTTTTGACCCATGGTTCCTTTCACACTTTTTATCCTCATGATGAGTAGAATACAATGCAATAAAAAAAAAAGTTGACCTTGAAATTCAAGGTCAAGGACACTTTTGCGGCAACTTTTTTTTACAGATCTTCATCGATCCGAAGATGTAGAATACGCCTACGCTTGCCAAAATCAAACCTTTTTATACACCCTGTACAGATACCGTTCAACGTTTAATTCGATCGCGTTTCGTTTGCTCGCGCGAGATAATAGCTCTGTTATTTGTTATATTACGGCAGAAAATTGCAAATATCAGCCCCGCTAATTGCGGCAGGTCAGTTCCGTGAGGATCACCTTAATCCTCGTCAAAATACGCGCGCGAATCAAGCACGGGTTGATCGCGATGCGTGAATATTTCAGCGAAATGAGGTATTTATGCGGTCGGCAACGCGTTGCACGCTAACCGAAAATGTTCGATCGTGTACGCGATGTTCCGAATATTTTCGGAAGATCCCGGCACTCGTGTCTACATTCGTTATTTAACACTAAACTTACCGAGCCTTAAAAGTGACTGGTACCTATTGCGTTAGAAAAATGACAAGACTCATTTTATTCGAACTCTTTTCATTTTTAATATAATAAGAAAAATAAAAAATAAAAATTTACCAATCCCTGTTTGGCGTACAAAAATGATTAATTGCCAGCTAGGACGAAAAATGCAGTCGAAGAGCTGCAGCTAGCTGGTCCAAAGAGGAGAAGGCTAGCATTCAGCGTAAATCCGCGTGTTTTCCAGCAGCTCCTTCTAGCAGGACCATCATTCAGAACTCTTAGGCGACGAGAAGTGTACGTGGCATTTGGGGCACAGCCTCGACGAACGTGCGCGAATTTCGCGGCAGTGAGATCCAAACGAGAGAACGCAGACACCTCGTGGCGTTACGGTGTCTGAGAGAGAGAGAGCTCGGTCCCCATATCTTCAGAAATCTCAGCCCCTACTTAGCATTTATCTCTGGAATTGGGTTAGCTACGAGGCCTCTTCACTGCCCGTTTTTCTGCACCGGGAGACTTTCGTGTCGCCAGACGGGGGCCACCGGTGTGAGTGAATTTAAACGAGGCCCCTTATATAATTTCCAGCTCTTTTAGCTACCCCTGACGGTATGGAACTCACGCCTAAGTAATATTCTATGGTTAAGACCGACAAAATAAAGTGTACGAGGACGAAAGTTTTCGTGCCCGACTACTGCGAACTCTAGCTGAGACGAAGTTCGTATGTGGTAACGAAGAAAGAAGCCATTGATGACGAAGGGACGAATTTTTCAGTCCTGTAAGTATTATCCTGTAGAATTATCGTTCTCAATTTCTGTTAGCGTCTTTTGTCTACACATTAAAAGGATTCAAACGATTACAAACAACTAGTTCGACTTTATGTACCCACAGTGTCCCCCAAAAAGTGTTGGCACACTAAATGCAACTAGCTCTTGTCGGCACCAGAATTATACTTTTAAGTTCAGCATACACTATATATTAAAAAGGTAAAAGAGTGAAATTCCAGAATTTACAATTTAAAGATTTGGCAATGTTCCCACTTTTCCATTTCATCCGTCAGATTAATCGGGGCCTTGTCAAAAATATTTATAGACTACAAAAGAAATGATAACGCTAGACCTAGCTTAAAAAAATCCATGAAAATTGTTAAGCTTAACAATGTCTGCAGGAAAATTGTAATGGAGTCTTTCAAGCCTGATTCCCATAAAATAGCGGGCGAATTCGGGCCGGCTGCCTAACCGCGATTAATTAGGGATGCAATAGGCGGACGTCGCTGCATCGGTCCGAATTGCATCCTCGCGAGATTCCTCGGAAAAAGTTGTATCGCTTCCGGTCATTTCCCAGGGCCGCTTTGGGAACGTCGTCCGAGGAAGGACGGAACTTGGAACCGTAGGAATTTGCTCTGTCGTGCTTATACTAATTGTAAGTGGCTCGTTCGAGCAACCAACTACGTGAAAACCACGCTTATGCCTTGGGGGAGGAGGATAGGGCCACGCGGGTGGAAAGCGTCCCGGTAAAAATAGAACGAAGGTACGTACGGGTACGCTCCTTGTACCCACGGGGCCAAAGTTTAATCTCGTAAACGTATAAAAAAGTTTAGCGAGCCACGCCGCTAGATAATATTACGCGGTCGGAAGTTAGAATAAAGACGATGCAAATTGAAGAGGCTGCGGTGAACTCCGGCCTGTTGGTAGTCGAGATGAATTCCTAAACTGAGGCAAGCCCGAACGCGCGATAAAGATTAACGAAACTTCTTGTCATACGAAGAAAGTTCCTTTTCATCGACGTCCCCTCTCTGTTTTCCCTCCTTTTTCTTTTCAGTTTTCGCGCGCTCCCCTGGAATTTTATTTACGCCTGTACTACCCGCGTTTTGCCCCTCCGTACACACTAAACGACCACGTTCTTCCACATCTAAATGACATCTTTGGTTTAAACGTTCGTTTCGAAGCTGCTTGTGCAACGTCTGACTAAAAATTAATTGGCACAGCAACAGTCTTCGTAAATATCGTTAGACCGCGGATCCTCGTGCAAAATGAGAATTGTTTCTGTCAAATGGAAATGACAGGAACCAAGCAGGATTTTCAGAAACAATTTCAAAGAAAAGAGTGCTCAAAAACAATTACCAGACTGTGCGTGTTTCTGGCGAGACTGCGAAGACATTAAAGGAATTTAGAAATTACACTATTTTCGACTTATTCTAACGATAAAAAACGGTTACTCTTCTTTGGCACGTTACTTTCATAGCGACACGGAATACCAGCACAGTAATCTCGTAAAGAGATTTTGTTCTTGAAAGATTTCCAGAGACAACTAGCTGATCGTGCGGGCTCTCGAACTATCGGCGCACGAGACACGCAGCTTTCTAATTAAGGCAAAGTCATAATCGAAACAGCGCCGTGTACAATAAAAATTTATGCGCGGATCGTTTGCACGACAACGCGATAGCATAAGCTTCCCGGGTACGAAGCAATCGAGCCCGGCATTGGCTACAGCTGTTGCTCCCTGAGAAGCGACCGAGTGAAGCATCGTGTCTAGTGTCGGCTGTAGTTTATGTGTCTGCATTAACATAGAAAATACGAATTGTCCCAAGGTTTTCTCGGGGCCCCGGGGCCGCCAGCGTTAACAGTTACAGTAACGTTCTCTCGCGGCAATAAAAGCAGCAAATTTTACCGTTTACATCGTAACCGTAACCAGTTTCCCGTATTCCCAGCCCCCTCGGCCCCGTGGATTTCTATGCTGTCGTGCAACCGGGACCAGAGACAAAGGAAGTGTCGGAAGTCTCGTTTCCGTGGACTCCTGAATTGGCCCGTGGCAACCAACGCAGAGAGCAACTGCGCCGGATGAGACTGCCAGGAACCGCGAACCCCTTTTGCTCATAACCAAACACGAAATTCGGAACAAATTGTTACTCGATTTTCTGCGCTTCTGGTTCCCTTACCAATTCTGTATGCATGAATATCGTGTCTCCAGTTTCGTCGATGAAATCGCTGGCAGTAACGATCCCACATACCCGTTCTCAATTTTCTAGATGATATACAATATCCCGTGTCTCAGAAATTATACTACCGTTTAACGCTTTGACTGGCAAACTGGAAACCTCAAAAATTCTCTAAAATCAAAGTAAGTTATTTAATGAAATAAAAATTGTAAAAAATTAAGTAGTCCTACAACTTTCTTGAATTTTACAGATCCTAATCAAACATGGTACAATGAATGTATTAGCGTAAAAATTTATTTCAAAATCTGGACAAATAAATCCGTCACCCACATATGTGTGACATGGCAGTTCTCAATAAAAATATACTGGAATATACCAGAATACAAATACCATAATACAGTGGCCACCGTCAAATGTGGAGAAGAATTGCGAGGAAACAAGACACCAACACCAGAGTATCGGTGAGATAACACTAATTCGATAATAAAACGTTCTCGTTTTTTAGGATTTTCTCATAACACCTTCAGAGACAATATGCTTCGAATGTTGTCGCGTTTGGACTCGTTTGAATCAGAAAAATCTTCTCCTTTCATTGTTTAAGCTAAATTCCTAACCATTTTCTATTTGCAGATACTGTGCAATATTTGAGCTACGATTATGCAGTAGTATACCAACAAAGGTTTCTGCCTTGGTCGAAAGACAAGTTACGGCACGCAATCCGTTACCACGATGCATAACAAATTTTCAATTGTACTTTAAATTACAAAAAAGGCGTTTAACGCGGATGCATGTGAAGAGTGTTCGACGCGAAAAGTTTCGGTAACAGATCGACGCAGGATAATGGAAGCGTCTCCCAGTTCGACAATCTTCGGTCGGTCACGAGGAGTTATTTCACAGAAATTCGGAACAGTCGAATTTCTAGTAGGCGCACTTGATAATTCAGTTTGGAGCATCGTAAATACAGGGTAATTGAAAGAAAAATCATTAAATATTTATATAGAACACACACTGTGCTGAATAAAAAAAGCTTTGGTAGACATAGGCGAAAAGGTCAACCGTTTGTGAGATATGAATATTTTCGTTTGTTATCTTTGAATGGTTTTTTTCAACACCCTGTATATATGTATTTCGCGTGGAAACTTTTCAGAAGACTGATAAAGATGTCTAAAGTTCTGTCGAGCCTGTGCGCGCCGGTGTATCGACTTCGCAGTGTGTAACGGGCTTATAAAAGTAAACTAAGTTTCTTGCACGGGAAGGGCACTGCTTGCAGAATCCTGTATCAGCTTGGTTGCTGATACACTCCTCGCCAGTATATTACTCCGTGCTATTACTGTACCACCAATAATACTCTGGTCAATGTAACCCGGTTCGTTAACGTTACATTCAGTGCTGGACTTGGTCAAAAAGCTGCTAGTCATCCAGGTTACAAAAAAAAATATATATATGTTCTTTTCATTTCTTTGGCTTTCTTCGTTATTGATACATTGAAGTAAACGATGAAGATAATTCTTGAGTTCTTTTCGAAAGACTGAATTGATTTTCTGTTTGTTACGTTTACCGTGCCTACTGGGAACTATTCGTTAGGCTGTCCATAAGTCGAATAAGCCCGCGACGTGAAAACAGTATAAACCTAAGGGTGCAATCTGTCTATGTCACCAACATCGACAGGCCATCATTGAGCTGTACCACTTCTTTGAGAGTTATAAAGGATGTTTTAGCAGAAACATGCGGGGAACGTCGGTTTTAAGAAAGAGCAACTGTTCCCAGTCATTCCGGTCTGTTCTAAATCCCTATTGTTGGCAGACGTTGATAAATAATCGTGTTTAACCTCGATCACCAAGATCCGAGATATTCCTCGATCGTATCGATTTTCCAGCGGATTACTTCATTCGCGATAACTGGACAGTGGCAATTTGATGCGTTCATGGAAAAACTGAGTAAGCAACACGGTAGGAAGATTAAAAAAAATTTAAGAATCTCAGTTTCTTCTATGTCGTGAGCCTACTCGACCTAAATTCATTTTCGCCAATCACAGAATAGAATCATCCTCTCTGCGTCATTTTATTCTCGGTGTGATTTCTCTTAGAGGAGGTTGTATCTTGCAAAGTGCAAATACAGATTCAACTTTTGGTTCTCCTAAACAAAGATTCCGTTGGCAGGACAAAGCCGAAGCCGAAGAATGAAGAAAGAAGCTTAAGAACGTTAGTTCTTACGTAATCATGGAGCCCGTCGTCGTCTGATCCCGGGCTTTGAAGTTTCAGCTGCCTCTTTGTCGAGAATTGGTCTTAATGGGTGAATCATTAACGAGGAAGGTAAATGGCGGTCCGTGATATTAAAGTTAGGCAGACATTAAAGGCGACTCGTTTGTCGTTATTCCTATATAAGATGAAAGGAAGAGGGGTCGCGGATAGGAGATGTTCCAAGTTTACCGTTGCGTTGGTGGCGGCCGTTGTTATTACCGTCTCGCGTCGCTGCCGGAACGGGTGAGAAATTGACTGTCTTAATCATTACGTTCCCCGCTGGAAAATGTGTGTCCGGAGACTCTCTCTCGACATTCATCCGCGACAGCGAGCGACCCTCTGATAAACTAAGTTTTTCGTGCCGGCTGCAGCGAACATTTTTGCTCAACTCTTCCGCTTAGTCGACTGTCTTGTCGCTGATGGTACCGAGTTCCTCGATACTTTCAGTTTAGAACCGTCGAGGAAGCAACTAACGACGCGACATGGCAAAATGTATTTACCACGTCCGGCTAGAACAATTAAAAACACACAGGGAACGATACAACGAGCAATTAATTGTTTTCGAATCTTTTTCACTGGACACCCATTCGTTCACAATTTCAGGGACATTAGACGCACAAAACTAAATAAACTCGGTGTGTTTTAAGATAATAATTTTCATGTCGTGTAGGCTTTTTCAAAATTTCCTATTATAAAATGCACCTATTAGGTACAATCTCGAAATGTTGTTGCAGAACTCCAAGTAGGGCGAGCACTGGACCGATAAGCATTTTTGCGCTTTATCTCCGCCGAGCGTTTAGACCGAGGAAAAAGTTGAGGGAAAACTAAAGCAAGATAAAGAACGGGTGAAGCAGCGGGCAAAGGAGCGCGGTGAATCGATAAGAAATCAGGATGCGGGCGCTCAACCCGAATATTTCTGCGTTTGCATGCACTCTCTTCGCAGGCAGTTCATTGTAACCGGTGCGAGCAATTTTCGCATAAAAATCCGCAGTCTAGTAATGAATTGGTTCGTTTGATTTTCGCGAGGCTTGTCGGGAGCTTGTCGAGACGACGAAGTTAATGGATGATTATTTATAAAATCAGCGAGGTCACTGGAGAACATTTTCGAAAGACTTTCGCGAGGTACACGGGTTCTGTAGCGGTATTAAGAAAGCGAAACTATCGAGAAATGGAAGTAGTGGAACGAGCACGACGAGGCGTGCATAACAATGTGTCGGGTATTAGAATCTCATTGAACAGAATAGGCACTCAACGAGTCTCTGTGCCATTCGCATAGGCGACGTGCCGGGTTACTTGCGTACCAATCGAATCATGTACTAGCAACGCTTCCGGTTTACGGGTAACTTTGATGTCAGATCCTGGCAGTAAATGCGAGCATAATACTGACGGCGCCGGGGTGAAACCAGAAATAGATCTCATCGATACCTTTGTTACGATTAGCCGCGCCATTGTATCGCAATTCGATATGGTGTGCCATTCACCAACGTGCTTGTTCCCCTGCCTCTCTCCCTCTCTCGCTGTCTAAATTAGCATCGATCACGCCCAAGACATTTCAATTAAAACACAGATACATCTACGCAACGTTGATCTCCGGTCGGTCAATTTTATATCGGGATCTATATAACGGTCGCGTTCAAAGCGAATAATTTCCTCAACAATCATGCGCGTCCTCCGCACAACGAGCCACAATCTCCCGCGAGAGCTGTGTCACCGACAATTAGGTCATTTCTTGCTGCGCAAACCCACACCGCCCTTTGATTATTACACGTGAGTAATCCCGACCGATACACGCTAATCCTTCCATCATGGCCCGTAACTATCGCGCCTACGGTTCCGTCAACCATTTACGTTTAAAAAGGGAGACAATCATCGGCTGGAGCAAAATTGACTACATTCTTTCCAGGCAATATTCGTATGTATTCTCGACGTAATTTTCGAACGTTTGCGAGCTTAAATCGAAGGTGAGAGAGGGACTTTGTGATAGGGCAGTTCAGGTTTAAACAGAATTATGACATCGTGTCGATTAGCGGAACAAAATTGAATGATTCGAGAATATATTTCCGTAGCAATTTTCCAAGATTTTATAAATACGAAAAATTTTAGTCGAGTGCAACAGGTATAAATTAATTACCGATCAATTTAATACTACATAAGCTGTTTGGATTCATAGTATGGCAATTTCTAACGCCTCCTCAGAATCTCCATTCGATCAGAGGAACTTAATTTCTTAAGTGGCTAGCCTGTAACAATCTGCTAGTCTGTAACAATTTTTCAGTACCTACAAATATTATAAAAAATGCCATAATAATATAATTAATGCAATTTACCAGTTTTTTGCTTTTTTTTAAATAAAAAGCTATTATCGAGTATTATTTACACTTTCTTGATTTTCGGTGGACGCATCATTTTTTAACTAAGAATGTCACAACGTAGGGCCTACGAAACCAGCAAAGAAAGAAAAAAAATGGTTGGCCCCCATATTCGAGAACCAACCACTCCACTGTGGCAGTCAGGTGGAGTACACGCGGCTGCGGGCAAGCGTGCGCGGCCGCCGCACGAAGAAAGATTCCCGTAATCCGCACACGTCCAGAACTCGTAAGCGTTCGGAACAAGTCGTCCAATTTTTCGGTACGGTCAAGTTTGCGCGGACTCCAATTCCTCGTTACGCGCCCCTACCCCGAAGCCGGAGAGAGCCCGTTCGCCGAGCAGCGGCCCGTATTCGTTTTTCCTCTCTCTGTTCCCGGGCGTTCTTTCGTCGTGCTCCCTCTCCTACGACTTGACCCGTGCACCTACGTTGAATACAGGGCCACCTGCGATCGTTACGGAGCCAGAAAGTTTCGCGGATCGATCCCGTGCGGAAGAAACTCTTCCCACTTTTCTTCTCCTTTTATTCGTCCCACCCCCGCGTCGTTCCGCTCGCCCCCCGACCCCCTCGAACCCCATGCTACCCCCGCGAACCCCCTTTTTTTCCTGCGCCGTCACTAGTTTTTCTTCCCTCCCTTTCACCTTCGCCGCTTTCTTCGTCCAGTCCCCTCCCCCTCCCTTTCGTCCTCTTTTTCTCTTGTTCAGTTTAGGTTCTCTCTCTCTCTCTCTCTCTCTCTCTCTCTCTTTGTCGTTGGAAGCCGCTATCGCCGACTTTTATCCGCTGCCCGAAAATTCCTCCCTTTTGTTTCTCTCTGTCCTTTGTTTGTACGTTGGCATGCAAAGCTCGCCCCGCCGATCCACCGTTTTTATGGGAACGATTCTTATGGAGGAGATTGCGCGAGAGCGCAGACTTGTAATTCTGCGTGGGCTTTGTAACGCGCCGCGTGCCGCCGCTCGGTA
Organism: Seladonia tumulorum; assembly: GCA_913789895.3. Taxonomy (NCBI): domain Eukaryota; kingdom Metazoa; phylum Arthropoda; class Insecta; order Hymenoptera; family Halictidae; genus Seladonia; species Seladonia tumulorum. The sequence continues at coordinate 5,550,322 of OU565275.1, forward strand.
GGAATGTACGCTCGACGTTACGGGGAATCGGAGATATCGATTCCCCGTGGAAAACAGAGTCGAAAGTGTACAATGCGATTTTTTGATACGAGGCTTCGTTCAAGAGATAAATGACTTTGAGCGCTTATCGAGCGGGCGGACACTTATCGAACCCGCGGCACAATGTGCTCGACAGTGTCTATCTTTTTTACTGTGGGCGAACCTTTAATGCTCGGACAGGCGAATGACGGAAGCACAAAGGAGGGTGAACATGAAAGATTTGTGTAAAACTTTTTTCAAAGATACTCGCCGTTGTGTCCGTGCTTCCTTTCTGTTTATTGTTTACGCGCGCTGCAATGATATTCTCTGTTCAATAAAGGTAAGAGAAACATAAGAATGATACAAGATAACGTACACTGTGATTGTACACTGGAGATTAGATTCTACAGTGGAATTTTCTGAAACAGGTATTTATCAAGTGGAATCATCGTTGCTGTGTTAGTGCATCGATTTACGTATCAGTGAAATAACTTGTTGCCCAGGTTGACCTTTCACCAGGTAACTCGTGTAGGAGTCGTTGCACGAAGTTCCATTTTGATACTTTTCTGTGTCAAATGGAAAAAGAATTGGTATTTTTTTTTTTTTGCGTTCTACCTTACAATGCAAATGGCTCAATGATTTTCTCCGGGACTTTGGTGAGGTGAATATTAACGCGGAAGATTTTTATAATTTGTCGACTTGGGAAGGGGATCCGTTTCGCACGGTGTGGCAAATTCGATCCAATACCTAAAGGCGGAATTATTATAACGGGGGAGGTTCATTGTAATTCATATAGTTGCGAAATACGATCTGGACAACTAATAATAAGAGCAAGGTGTTCGAAGGATACCACGATACTTCGACGCTCGTTATTCGATCCACTAGAAGTATTAAAGTAAGTTACTGGAAACGGGATACAGCGTGGTGATAGTGTTGTTGTAAACCGATGACTGGCTGGCCAAACCGCAACTCTCTTAAATCAATTTCTTCCTCGAATATTTGATTACATTCATTATTCGCCATTACTACCAACTATCAAAGCGGATAAGCGAAAACGGCAGTACTTTTCGAGATCATTGCATATACTCGCACAATATTCAAGTTTAAACCAGAAGTACACCGTTTTGATTAATAAAGAAATTGCGATATGCTAATAAAGCGCAATTCATTCGTGACAATGAGTGCAACAATGGGGCCATTTATCTAGTTACCAAAATATCAATAGAACGGATGCAATTATAACGGAATTCGCTGTTAATCCATTGAATACAATAACGTCTTCAGTTCCGAGTTTCATTAAATTCTATGAAGATTAAACGATGCACAAGCTAATGCGTATCGAGGAAGAATCGACGTCCGTAAAGTTCTATTGTCTTACCCTCGGTGCAGTCTTTCTGAATAATGAAACCATGAACGTCGTTATCGTTATTATTTCCTTCTGACTCATTAAACGATTCCAATTTCGTTTTTATTACTTTGCTAAATTGAATTCGGACACATTTCCGTCGAATATGCGCCCATCGAACACGAGGGCGGACGTTAATCCTTAAATACTCGAGGTTATTTTCCATTAAATGAAAATAAGATAATACCTACCTGATCCATATATTCTCAATGAACGTTTAACAATTTCAATTCGGTCCTAAATTGGCCATTTCTGAGTATTCCATTATTTTTAGGAAAATTCTACCGTCTGCTGAGTGATTTTTTCTGCCGAAAATTCAAACAGTCGTATTTTCAACTTATCAAAATTATTAAACGAAGAAAGAACATTTTGTTTGACACCTGTACCTCGCAATCTTCGTTTGTCTTCAGAACATTGCATATATAATTGCAGGATTATCTGGAATGACTAATATTCGGGCTCTCGGAGCTTCCAAGGGTTGCCACTTTATGAAAAAAAAAAAATAAAAAAAATAAAAAAAAGTTTACGAGCTATCAAACTTGACAAATTGACTTTCAGCCATGAAAAGCCGCGTTTCAGACCACCGCCGTGGTAAAACGTTTTTCCAAAAGGGATTAAAGACGAAGACTTCGGCTTAATTCGGTCGACTAGACGCGTCCGTAGGAGCCGAGCAAATATTTTTGCAGCCGGTCTGTCGAATAGGCGGAGCGTTGCAGCGTATTTTCGTATTTATACGACAACGACAGTGTTGCTGGGGCGAATCGTTGTCGGCGAACGTCGCGGCGCCGACCAAATATTTTCGGAGCGACTACAGACAATTGTTCGGGGCGTTTACCGGGGCGAACAAATCACGCGAAGATTCGCCGTCGGCGTGGCCCGGGTGACGTTAATCCGGATATCCCGGATACATACTTCGGTACAAGTGGAATAGCAGCGGAAGACAGCGGCTTAAACCGTAAGCTCGAGAGATCGACTGGGTTCTCTCGGCGTGTTCGCGGAGACGAGACCTCTGCCTCTCTCACTCTTTCTCTCTCTCTCTCTCTCTCTCTCACTCTCTCTGTATTTCTCTCCGAACCCACCCACGGATCCCACTGGCAGACCGAGTGTCAAATGATCGGAAACTCTAATCAGGAACCGAGCAATCAATTATCGTAATGCGCATCGGCAAAGCGTTTAAGCGAGGCGAGGCTTAGTGCGTGCAATCGGCGCCGCTGAAAACCGGCGGAGAAATTCCGACCGATTCCGAGAGGAATCTTCGCAAAGCCGTCTAGAAACTCGTCGATCCTATCCGCGAGTTCGCGGGAACGTGAAATTGACAGCAACAATCGACCACTAGTGACGAACATTTTCGACGATATTCAGTGACGCACTTTACGGTTACGACACAGACTATTTAGGCCCCGAAATTGTAAATTGATCTGTGATTGTACAGGGACGGAAAAATCTACAATAATTTTAATCAAAGACCCGTATTCGGAGGCTCAACGAAGACACAGTTTTCATTTCATGCATAAAAATCCGCAGCCCATGAATGAACTTCGTTTACTTCGAATATCACGAAACTGAAGAGAGATGGGTACCGAGTGAAACGTGTCGTCGACGTACAAAGAAGTCGTAGGAACCGCCAAACGAGACTACCAACGAGGGTCTACCGCAGTGGCCACCATCGTCAACAACCGTTCATTGCGATAACATAAATAGAGTCTGTCTGGCGGCCAGACGAGGGGATGAGACACGGTGGAAGTAACCAAGTCGGAAGAAGAGACGGAAAACAAAGGCCGGTGCAGAAGAGCCCGAAGAAGTGGTCGCCGCGGAGTCCAAAGAAAGTGAATCCCGTCTAAGCCAACCCGCTTTCTCCTCGTTTGCTTTCCCCGCGCTGGTCCTTGACTGGTGCGGTCAGAGACTTTTCTCCTTCCGTTGATCAGACTGCCTCTCGCTGTCTCTCTCTCGCTCTCTCTCTCTCTTTCTCTCTCTCTCTCTCTCTGTTTAGCCTTTTTCTTCGATTTTGCGAGCCGCGCTTTTCGTGAGCCGCCACCACCTTAGCAGAGAAGAAGGAGGCGACCGTACTTCGTCCGGTTACGAAGCGGGCCATTCTCTCCTTTTTCCCCCGGCCTTTCACCCACCCACGTTCATGTTAGAGCCTTTTACCACGTGGCCCAGCCCCTCACGCACCCTTCTTCTTCTTCTTCTTCGTCGAGCAAGCCGCGCGAGGACCCCGAGCCCGCCGATAGACGAGTCTACATACATGGCCGCACGGAACCAGGATTATGGAAGTTTTCTCAGGCAAGGTAAAGTTGTCGGGGGCTGGAGGGAGGGGCGGGGGTAGACGAAGCTTAAAGTCCCACCCTCGACTTTCTTTTCCGCCGGTCCCCTTTCTCCGGATGTCGCGTAGAAAAGGAGAGAAAGAGACCAAGTCTCTGGAACCCAAGCCGAGCCAAGGCAAGCTTCGACTGCACGAATCCATTATTCCCTTTAGATTTTAGCTCCTCCCGGCCGAATACGACCTGCACACGAACCACCGCATATAATACACTCCGGCGACAATACCGTAAGACACTATACAGGGTGGCTCGCCTAACGCAACCCTAATAACTTCATCGTTTCTGCTGACGCGGGAAGACATACCAGAAGCTTGAGCAGAAACTTGTCGGATTTCGAGGGGTTCGTAGGTCTGTGTGATCAAGACCATCTCAAGGTCATATCTCGCTGTACCTTATCGACAGAGTAAGTTATTGCATCGATGCGGAAATACTTCGTATAACCTTCCGGACCCCTAACAATTTCATTGTCTGTGCTAACGAGAGAATACAAAACAACAGCTTCAGGAGAAAGTCGTCGGATCTCAAGAGGTACATGTAAAGACTAAATAAATCGTTACACAAGGTTGTTCTATCGAATATAGGATACACGTTTACCGAAGGTTGAAGTTGAACGGCAATACTAGACCCTGGAAAACCAACTTGTTTACGGAACGGGCTACAAGCCTGAGAATAAACGTAGCTTCGGAAGAGTCGCCTTAGACTGAACAAGAAGTCACGTGACACGCGATGAAGAATTTCTTCAGGTTTCATGTCGTTTGGAGAGCAACTCGAATCGAACGGGCGTCGACTCGAAAGAGTCTCGGCAATAGCGTCTTTAAATTCTTCGATCCAGACGACAACGACGACGACGACGACAACCGTGTTCGATGTTCCAGGCTACGTAACCTGCGCCGACGGGAAACGGCGGGGAATTATGGAAGTTTCCTTGCTGCTGACGTAAAGCCCAGAGTCCTACAACCCCGTGCCACCCCCGCAACAGCCGCGAAAGAGAAAGCTCCGCTGGCTGAAACTACACAGATTCATTATTCTCTTTGGATTTTTGCTCTTTTCGCGGGCTGCGTTCTATTTACGGAGACGAGTCCAACAATGCGGTCGTTACGCGTCAGCCGGGGAACACGGGACCCAGCCTTGGCCTCTCTCTCTCTCTTCTCTCTGTCTCTCATTGCACACTTTGCCGTGGCGAGTAATTAGCTGGAAATTGTAACGCTGCACCGAGCGGAATTATCGTAAAATTCAGATCCTAATTGCCCGGTTAAATTGGTATGCACTGTCAGCCTGACAAAAACCTCGCGTTCTATGCCGCCGTAGAATCAGCTTTTTGGGCGAGAGCTCGACTGGCTGGGCCTGGTAACCCCGTAATTGACGAGCAAGACTCTACGCTCGAAAGTACGTGGACAATCATAATTTTTCTTGTGCAAACTAATAGTTCTAGACACGACTAGTCCATACAAGACGGACACCTTACTCCGAACATTGCACAAGCACCATTCTTCCATTTTTTTTTTCATTTCCATTTCGCGAAGTTGCTCGAAAAAAGAGGATAATTTCGCGGAATTGAAAAGTTTCGAAAAATTCGTTCGTTCCGAAGCCACGTTTACGAAAGATACGGACGTTGCAGGGACGCAAAGATGAAGAAGCAACGAGACTATGAAGACAAGAGGACCGGAGGTACTGTGAAACGTTTCCCGACGAAGCCCGGATGTTATTGACCAGCCGAGAAGTATGCGAACGATCGCAGTTGTCGGCACGTTGTTCCCGATATTGAGGACACTGTCGGATATGGTATGGGATACAGATGTCTATCGAAGGGGTGAAAAAGAAACGAAAAGGGGCGAGGAGAAATGGTTTCGATGGATAGGGTTGCTGGCATGTTACCGCCCTCGGTCTCCTTACCGCCAACCCCCCCCCCCGGGGGGTGGCTGAAAGAAACACCGGCAAAGAATGCAAGGGCTATAATTTTCCCAAACAATAACAGTTCGCACCGGCGACATCCGTATACGGGGGCATTTTTTCATGGGAAAGTGATATTTCCTTTATCACGGGCGCGCACCTTTTCTCCCCCGCGATAAAGATGTCCGTTTCGATGAATACGGAGATCGTGGACGCTCTATGAATTTTTTTTTCGGCGAGACTGCCCCTTGGACAAATGCTGGACAGAATATAAATTACGTTCGAAAGTGATATTTTTATTTAGCTGAATGATTACTGCGTCCATCTGATGTTTCTTTATTTGAAATTAGAACGAGGACAGCTGGAACTGTACTGTGATTAGAAAATGCGTAAACTCCTCAGTCTAATAACCATCAACGTTTTATCTGTTTTGGACTAGGGAAAGTGTGAAGCACGTTACAATGTAGAAAAAAAAAACTGGTAACAGGAGCATCGCAACAATCTAAGAAAGCGTGTAACGAGCCGTTGTAAATTTCGAGCAGACGAAACCGGTGGCAACGGGGAAACAGAACGGTTTAAAATGAAGAATAGATGAAAAAGAGGAGGCGGCGCGGGGATAACGGGAAAAACCGGGATGCGAAGAAGGAAGGAGAAAATTGTATACTTTTTAGGTTAATCGTAGCTCGGTAAACGAGCCATCGAGGCGCTTCTCGCTTATAAAAAAAGCCCTCCATCTTCTCCCTCCGACCGCTTCGTCATACTGTCTTATCCTGAGGGATTAATTTCTCGAGGTTTATGTACGTCGGTGCTGGTGGGACGGCGCCAGGTAAATCCTTCACCCTGAAACGTATTTCCAGCAGGAAAATACGACCTGGAAAAATCAGACAGGCCTTTCTCCTCATCGTCCACTTCCCCGTTTTCATTTTAAGTCGTCATCCGGTGTTTCTGTCACAGCCAAGCCAGGGAAGATTAGAGCGGACAATACATAGATGGATTCGCAGAAAATTCTTTTGAAATTGTGTATGAATTATTTCGTTATCGAGACAACGATTGTTTTCATCGAATAACATTTTGCTCGAACGATTGTCTTTTATTGTACCCTGCTCGGACCATTTACTCGAACGAAAAGGAAGTCGACGCGTGTATGAAATTTCGAGGGAACAGCTTCTAACACTTTAATTGGCACGGCCTGTAGAGAGTAGCACATTCGGTTACAGTGTGCTCGACGGCACGGAAACGAGTCAGTATTAATTATTAAGCAACGGGTTAAACGTCCCGGGGTCTGAAAGGCGAGAAATATGTTGGATATCTATCAAAGGGCTCGGCCGAGCCTGGCCGTCTGCCAATTCGGCGTTCACGCGAAATTAGATAACCGTCCGATACGGAGAAATGTCGTTTTCCATTCGTTCGTGCGATTCTCGCGCGCCTAACCTCGGGGAAGCTTACTTTCGTATTTCCGGGCGATTTCACCGGATCGAACGGACTAGTTGCCCGGTATAAATTTCAGTTGCTTTTGCTGCGAAGAGGGCTGGCCGCCAGCGCGCGGGGGTGGCTCTGTGTTTTGTCTGCGGCTGCAGGGGCCAGTGGGGCGCGGAGGACGATTGTTATTAATTCCGTCTCCGGGGTGCCACTAATATTCATTTGGCCGACGGGCCGGGGTGGCCGTGGGTGGAGGCAAGTGTGTCGGTGCCAGTCGAGCTTCTGGAAAACGAAGGATCCACCTTCACCGGAATAACTCAATATCGACGCGAGACGCTCCCTCAGGACCGGACCTGCGGCCGTTTTATCCCGCGTATTTGCCTATTTTTTCGCCTTGACACGTCCGCCATCCACCTCAGTTTTTGCCGTTACCATCGCCGGTTATTAACTCGCGAAATTGACTGGTCCAAGGAATTTATGGCATGGAAACTGCGACTCCATTCCCGTTGTTTCTCTCGCTTCCTCGTTGCCAGGTATCATTCACTTTGGTACGGGAAGGGCTGGTAACCCCCAGTTTCATATTTCTTCCTAAAGTCTGATTCATGGCTTAAATTCATTTCAATATCCGCTTAAAATGTAGGTAAATCAATAAGGTCCGGGTTAAGCTGCAAGCTATTGCAATTAAGGACTAATTAAAAGATCAATGTTGATCTCGGTGGGATTAGTTAAAAAATATCGTCCAAAGTTTGATTTCGTTTTTTCTTTTTTTTTTTATTTGACAATTTATTTCCGAATTCCGGAGTATTTGTAAATGTCATTGTGCGCAAGCGTTGTCGCTATTCTCCATGGTTCATTTAACCGGTGGAACGGCGAGCGTCTGCAAGCGCGGAAATAATGTTTTACGACCCGGTACTGGCACCAGCGGAGAATTTTCAACCGATCTGGATGCATGTGCTAAAAAGCAAAACAATGCTACTTTAATAATCGAACAGAAATAAAACGAGGAGGATACAAATACAACGGTATCTTGAAGGTTGTCGGGGTGGGGGGCTTGCGGAAAAAGCAGTAAGTTTGCTGCATAAAAGTTTTACGAGCTACGACACCCCTTTGTTACATCTGCTCCTGCTCCACTTCTTCTTATTTCCGGACTTGCGTGCTCCGATGTGTATAGCGTCTCGATAAAATAGTCTCTAAGTTATGAACACCGGCGACGATTCTGTTTTCCCTCCGTTCAACTAATTGCTTCGTTTCCGTGGAAAAATTAAAGGAACATTTGACGCGCTCGAGCTCTTGTCCCCTTGTTAAGAAGAAATTGTGGTTCCAGAAAGAAACTGATCAAAATATCGCGAATCATTATGAGGAATTAAAATTTCACGCTAATTCCAGCACTCGCATAATGATTTTTAATGTGCCTTTCTGGAAAAAAATTCACGAAAGTGTATCTTTCGGTTGTGTTTTTCACATTCGTCATGAAATATTGTACAAAAGCCACCGTATCAGTTGCGTTTTGGTCACCATTCACGTATTTAGCACCAAACGCTTGTTTATCATTTTATTATTTATTATTATAATGCGCGTTTACTATTAATAATGTTATTAGATTGCCGAACTATCGCCGCTCGTAAATAAAGTTATCGGCGCAAATGTTTGCCCACTTAGCGATCGATACCAGCGTTTTGACATCGATAAATAATGTCGATATTCGAGGCGGAAAGTTCAAAAGCGTCCCAGAATGTACACGGAATATTAAAAAGCAAACAAGCTCGCATCGAAGGAAACCAATATGTTATGAATACAGTTTCGAGAATATTTCAAAGTAAATATTCGGGGAACACGATGTATGAGAGCGGCCGCAACGATGACATTCGAAAAATTATATTTTGGCTCGCGCAGGTGTGTGGAACGATCACAACTCCCTTATGATTTTTCACAGTACGTCTGTGCGCGATGCGAGTTCGATTAATTAATTAGCCGACGAGGAATCGACAAAGAATCTGATTTACACTGTTGACACGGCGCTGTTATTAAATTCAGTTTAATTATAGAAATCTGCAAATGGACGCTGCCTATTCACGTTTAATTGTTGAAATGTGTACAATGCACTCGGAATTGCGCATAATTATACGTAAAATATACGTGGCCGAAAATTATGGCTGAATCCGGTCATCCCAAATTGGCCTGACTTCAATCCGGTCGATTCTACTCCGACTTCAATCTGGAATATTTGGGTGTTGCAACTTCCAAATTGATGATCGCTAAACTGCGGGTATGCATTTGCACGGATTAACAGAATTTAGAAGCTTCGGTGTATCAACCCCAGCTTATAGGAATTATTCGAAGAAGAAAGAAATTTCCGTTTCTCCGCAGTCCAGTAATAATAGTGCGTTCGTTTACCAGCACATTCTGACTGAACATTACATAATGCGACAACCATATTGATCGACATTGAAGTAAACTTCATTTAAAAGTAAAATCAGATATCTTAATAACAGCTAAAGATAGGATCTCAAAGGTCGGCTTCGTACCAAAAAATGGTATATAATAGGCTCTAATACAATAATATTTCTTGATAAGAATACTTCGTACGTAACATTTGTATTCTAAAATCGGACGTATTTCGTATGCAGCAACCTGATAGATAACGAATGCAAATGTGCGAGGCAATAGAAATAGCCATGTACGGGGGACATACAATCAGGCCTGGACACTGGCTGGGAGCACAGTGTGCCTGCCGGTAGCGCACAGCTGCTTTTGTATCAGAAGCAGAGTGAATGATCTGAGAATAATGAGGGAGTCAGAGAGGAGAAAATGAGAGTCGGTCGAAAAGGTGAGCGCCGGCTGGCGTCTTCCGCTTTCAAATCCATCGAGTCATTATCGCACTCGGACGATCGATGCTTCGATCCGCTGCTCTGTGCCCTACTTTTTCGCGTGGCTACCCGTTGCTTTCGCAGATTACTCAGGTTATTGCAGGAAAGCATCGGGAGCATCGGGTCGTGTATTCATTCCGCGGGGGCCGGTAAACCCTTTAGGTATACGCGCGCGGCAAACACACACACACAGAAATGCGCGCGAGAGGCAAAAACCGCCTCGGCGGCGGCGGCTGCGCGCGGAAATTGAAAATGGAAATATCTTACAGCTGATGAAAAATCTATTCGCCGCAACGATGATCCACGTTCATCCGGCGAAGCTGCTATTACGGCCTTACATCGAAAATGAAGTGTCACGGCACCGGAGACCCACGCCATTGAATCCGATCGAACCGAGAATGACATCGACGAAATTTCGCTGGCTACTGTGCGCAAAGTTTCGACAAGAACACTCTGATTTACCAAGAAATATTGCTGCACTTCCGGAAACTTTGCTAGCTGTACACTTCTAGAAACTCGCGTGTACTGCAACGTTCTAACTGTGGGAACGATTCGTGCCATCAAAAAAAAAAGAATGGTAAACAATGATAAAACTTGTGTGTTTCTAATGATTTTTTAATATAATTTGTCCAGCATATTCGTTACACTTTCCTAGTTGAAATGATACCAAACGCGATACAATTTGGATCATATTTAATTGTCTAATCCACGATATAGTTTTTATTATTATTTTTACGAATATCGTGCATATCTCTTTCAACTAACAACTAACATTTTGGTATCAAAAACTGATATCGCGAAATCGTTTTTTTTATCTGTTTATTGCGAAAATATAACACACTATCGAACAAGATTTCTTAGATCAAACTGGTCCGAGATATCGCGCTCTGGCATGCTGTGCGTAACCGGTTCCAATTAATCTGAGCGATAATAACCGCACGTAGAAACAGCGTAATATGTTCGAGCGATTTTTGCCGATTTTCCGGTTCGATGCACTCGGAACTGGACTTCAAGGTGATTAAATAACCACTTTATTTTCTAAACCAAACAACGCGATTTTGTCATTGAGATTTCTTCGGATCGTTTGATCTACGTATACCGGTTACACGATGAAACAGAAATTCGTCGAGAAGGTGGCTCCTCGACGAACTCGCGTTTTGCAGATTCTAGTTTAACGCACTGTTAAGTTCGCCGCCATGTTGCGGGAGTTAGGGGCGATACTTCCGAGCGACCGTATCAATGATAGGGTAACTTTGTCAAACAAAAAACTGGAACGAGACTCCCGAGAAAAACGATACACCGTTGCGGCATCGCTCCGGAATGCAATTATCCCGCTTACGACCGTGCTGAAATAAGAATAGATCGTGGCCAAAATGTTCGTGGCAAGCGCGGAATTAAAAGAATTTAGGTGAGACCGTTTTGCGAGATAAGTGTGCCCCGCGTTTCGGAAAATCGCAATTGAATTAAAGGAGTTCCAGAGTCATAGAACGAAAATTAGAGGACATTAAACAAGGCGCGCATCGCGTTTAAAGTACACGTGACTTTGGCTAATTGCCTTAATTGTGGAGAGACAGACTGTTTTATGGACTACCAAATGTTAGAATAGAGACTCTTAAAATTTCTCGACGAACTTGTTACAATACTTTTAGCTATATACAGTCCTGGACAAAAAGATAGCACAAGTGTGCTATCATTTAGTTTTCAAGGATAAATCAAGAATTCTCTAAATTTTACAAATGTTACGTAAATATCATCTTACGGTAATATATTAAATAGCGATAAACTGGAACTACGCTGTCCGTACTTGTATTTATTAACAATAATCCCGTAGCGGAGGTCGGCGAAATGATAGCACATGTTAATAAATGAAGCATTAACTTAGGTCATCAAAATCGGTGAGGAAGCCCCTAATGTAAATAATTACCCTTAATTTCTTGCCGCGTCCCATTTTGTTCAATGATGATTGGAAATTCTACCAAGACTGAGTGCGTACACAACGCTATGTTTATATGACTCGAAAAGTAGAAACAGTGAAAAATCAGAATAGAAAGTCAAGTGTGCTATCATTTCGCCGACCTCTGTTACACGACTTTTGTTGATAAATACAAGTACGGACAGAGTAGTTCCAGTTTGTCGCTATATAATATACTACCGTGAGACGATGTTTATGTACCATTTGTAGAATTCAGAGAATTCTTGATTTATCCTTGAGAACTAAATGATAGCACACTTGTGCTATCTTTTTGTCCAGGAGTGTAGCTCAAGGTTGCGAGACTTTATGTTCGGAAGTGTTGTGGCCTGCTGGACCAATGAAAAATGTTTTCGATAGTTTCGGTAACTCCAACTTCCTGCTATCCTAATTTACATTCTCTTTAACTCGCAATTCTTTTGATCTATTAGTTACGCAGCTATGTGTAACACATTGTGGTAGTAGTTAACACGTTTTTCCTCCAAGTTGAATGGGTTGTAAATTCATTGTAGTGGGTGTGTTTAATGAGGAAGCGAAAAGAAAGAAATTCCATAGGATTTTCGGTGGGCATTACGAGAAATCATAGGTCAACGGCGAAGCGAGAAAAGAGAATCTAGAGAACAAGCCATTCCATCAACACCGGCTGATATATAACGGTGCGAAACTCAAATTAAATATCTCATAATGCCACGCTCACGTGCGCCAGTATTGGTAGGATGGCCTGTACGTGTATTTGGCGGCACTCAAGTCTGCTGGCTGCCAGCCAAACTTCGCAGACACGCCAGATTTGATGCCTAAAAAGGATCGTAAATTTATCTCATCGTGCGTTCGTCCCACATTTCGCTCCAAGTTCGCGAAATAAATAGAATTTTCAAGGCTTATGGCGTCCCGTGAAAGCCCTATAAATCCCGCTACCGCGACGCCATCTTCGTTAAGACGAATTCGTGCGGATTTTCCGCGTGCGTCGTCCACGTCCGCCTCCCTTTTCACGCGATTCCCCGAAAGTCCCCCGTTCACCGGAGGACAGATAGAAGTCTGCAACAAATATTCATCGCGTCGAGATATGTTCATGCATAAAAAAAGAAGTAAGTATCGGCCATTTTTTACGGGGGAAACGACATTAATCGCACCCCAAGGCGACCACTTCCCGTTGTTATTACGCCCCTGAGAAATTTACTATTCGAGAGCGATAGCACGAAGTGCAACGTTTTATTATGATTTATGACGGTCACCCGTTAAACTGGTCCAGTATACTTGAAATATCGCGGACACGTGCGTGAACATTGCGCCAATCGACAACAGCTATAATGAACTGCGTAATCAATGGAAAACTGCCACTGATTTAAGACTCTGAACTTACAGAGATCCGCGAAACGACGAACCTTTCAACATTTGAACGTTCGAATCTCCGACACGTTTTCAATCGTTCGAACCTTTGAAGTTTTAAATCCTTGGGACCTTAAATTTTAAACTATCGAAAATTTGAAGTCTTAAATATTCGATCCTAGAATATCTGAATCTCCGATACTCCAATTTTAGCAGATTTTTTTGGGGGGAAGTTTGCGAGTTCCTACATCTTTTGAACCTTTGAATCTTCGAACGTTTGTATCTTCCCACTGCTAAATAGTTTAACCTTTGAATTTTTGAATTTTCGAGAATTTGAATGTTGGAATATTTGAATGTTTAAATATTTGAATTTTCAAAAATTTAAATGGAATATTTGAATGTTTAAATATTTGAATTTTCGAAAATTTAAATGTTTCAACCATGTGACCCTCTAAACTCCTGGTCACCAGCCTCCTAATTAAGAATCAACTTCCCAAAAGGAAAAACAGCGGCTGCCCGGAAAGTTTGAAATTATTCAGTGAATTTTTACGTGTTGACACGCGGCGTTCACTTTCGCTGTGCTCGATCAGCCCGGTACGTATTCCACAAATACCCCAAAGGCGCAATAAATATCGAATATATGTGCAGGCTACTTGAACAACCTCGAACAGGCGGCATTGAATTTCAAATGAGGAAAACTGCACGGTGATGCGGCCGACTACGCTCCGAATCCAATTTTCGATTATTTAATACTACGAAAACTCGGTGAATAACCGGGCCGTGGCCGAGGCAACGGCAACGGCAACGACAGGAATAAGAGGGACAGTGGTAACCGTGCACCAGCCGAACGACAATCGCATTGGCAGCTACAAGCCTTTTTGATCGAGTTTACAATTACCCGTCAACCGTCCACGTTGCGCATTATCGGGGCTTATAACGTATCGCCGCGTATCGGCCGTTAACGCCGCGCCGGAGTACGTTCATTAATAATAGTAAACGTTATTAACGACCGGCCGTGCCGGAAATATCGCCAGTAATCAGCACGCCGCTCGTGTTTTCACGCGAATCGTACAGTTTTTCACGGCAATCGGGACAGACGATGGAAAATCTGCACGATATGTCCTCACCGTGCGCCATCGTGGTCTGCAAAGCGGCTTTTTGCGGCCCAAAAATTAAAAATACTGTCGCGCACACGTTTTTACAACTAAAATATGGCTTATGCGATGAAAACACAATAATAACGCCTATTTAAAAAATCATATCCTACGGTCAAGCAGTTTTATCGTTCCACAACTGCGAACAATTTTTGAAGAATTTTTACTCTCAGAGAAAATGCCAAATCTAATCTTTAAAACATGAATACCTTGAAAAGTTGTTTTCCAGATCACGGATGTTTAACCGGTTTTAATGAACTACCGGACGTGTCAAGCTTTTTTTTATTTCTGCATTTACAATTATCATGTAAATGAAAATTACAATTATCATGTAAATTTCTCACGAGAAATTTTGGAATGAACTCCTTTATTCGAGAGGCCATTATCATAATGAAATCCGTAGGAAATCTGAATCAATGTAATCTTGTGATCACTGCAAAACAATTTGTATGTCAACAGATCGTTTTTAGTGCCCGGAAAAAGATTTACGATAGCGACGTCACATTACGCACGTATCCCCAGAATCTGCCAGCTCGTACTCTACCAACAACGCAATCATTTGAAGTTTGGTTCGTAAAGGAGCAAGGTCGCGGGCCGCGTTACTATAAAATTAATTCCGGTAACCGTGAAAGGTGCTTACTTCATCCCGCAAATTATAACAAAAAAGCAATTTACTGTTGCTCCAATTGCGGCCGTGGTGTTTGCGACGAAAGTCGCGCACGGTTGTGTAATTATTGTATGCAATGAAGAAAATTAGTTTCTTGAAACGACTCGGTGCGGCGGACGAAGTTGGTAAACGTAATGTTGCTGGGCGAATAGCACGACATTTAGATTCGAAAAAGCTCGATGGCGTCGCTGCCATCTAATTCCGAGACCGGCGAGCGAACAGAATTCGCAAAAGAGGTCGGACGACCTATTCGGAAAGATCTAAATCAACCTTTCGTGCTTCCACAATGTTGCATTGTGCCACCGAGTATACTCGATAGATTCGGGACACGTGCCAGGGAGACTGCACTTCTGAGATTTGAAATTTGTTCGCAGTTCGCCGTGCTCGTAGAAAGACTGACCAGGTCCCTCTGTTAATCCGTTCTATTTATACAAAGCGTCGAACTATAGCGCGAAAATCGCGTTGCAATTTGTATGTTTGACTGGCCGTTCCGTTTAGACACGGGGCATTCTCCTGCGAACGCTGAAAAATTTCACAATTTTCATGCAATTTTTTCGAAACGATGGTACGATTTATGTTATAACTTTTTTTTAATTGGTTTAGCTAACCCTTCGTCATACAGAACAATTTCTTACACAGTTTTAATTAGTTGTCTCGTGGTTCCATCTCGCCCCCAGGAAATGTTCAAGGCCGTTTTCTCGCTAATTTTTAAAAATTGTTTCCAGAAAAACTATTGAGCTTGTTGCGTTCGGATTTTGCATACACATTTATTGGTATTTGAAGTACATGTCCGTTTTTTTCTAAATAAAAATAAGAAAAATTACGTGAGTTATACATCTCTTTGTAGAGCATGTTTCAAAACGAAATGTCAATTTTACGAATTCAAGGAAATCCTCTTGCGCGGCTATTCTACAACACTTGTACTAAAAGACGATGCAAAACACATCGCATCTTTGATAATGAAAAACCAGAATGCCGTCTTAAATGTAGCGCGAACGAGATGGTTCGCGACGGTGCAACAGCGACAAATAATACCTGGCTGTTGTTAATTATAGCGTAGATTGCTCCCCAACCTGGGAACAGACGCCACTCGAACGTGCACCTTCTCGCGAGGACAGCGTGTCGAGAGATTCACGCTCTACCGGTGATAGCGTCGAAGTAATTGCAATTAAAATATGTTTCGTGAAATTGGTTACTCACATACTGCCGACGCGCCCCCGTCCTTACTGAAACGGTTCGGAGTTTTTAACGGCCACCTGTTTTCTTGTTTTCGTTCGCTTTCTGCAGATCGAAAATCGTAATTAGCAGCCCGTTCACGCGATCCGGCCTCTATTCCCCCCCCCCTCTCTCTCTCTTTCTATCTCTCTCTCTCTCTTTGCTTTCATCTAACCGGGGCTCTTCGGCTGTAATTAACAACGCGCCAGTTGATAATTGCAGCGTCTACTGTACACGTTACAGGCGTCGATTTAAACGTTCGCCCGGGCAAAAAGCATTTTCGGCGTTTCCCCTCGAACGAAGACCGTATAATTGAAATGTAAATTGTTTGACCGGGTCGCCGCGATATGACCGACGTACACATAACCAAGTGCGTGTTGTCCTTCCGTGGAAATCAAATTTCCGCGACTGTCGGTTGCTTGAATGAAATAAAACCAGATTGCCGTAATTGAGGCGGGTACCCGTTAAATGCTGCCTCCATCGGGCACCCTTCGGGCTCTGTTAATTGCTGGCAAAGCCCGAACACATGCCGTCATTTTTCTCGACTTATAGAGACTGTCCAATTTTAATTTAGCGTCGTAGAATACATATGTTGAACATTGTAGAAAATAGAAAACAGACCGAAATCATGCGGAACGATTGTATTTATAATTTTATACTAAGCGTGTACTACAGATGTTGCTTCGAACTTTGAGGATTGTAAATCACACTTGTTCAAATTCAATAAATAGGTTTTTAATAAATATATTGTACTAGGTCTTCGAGGATCATTTTTAACTTGCATTTTATACCTCATAGACTGCGGATTTTATGCTTTTATAACCAAAATGGGTGGATGAAACTTAATACGGTAGAAAGATTAAAAGCAGCCGAGAGAATATAGATGTATTATTCTCATCTTATTGATACAGACAATTGGTATTTTACATACAAATCTGCAGTCGTAGTACACAGCATATTCAGAGGCTGTACGACGTTCCTGTATCAAATTGTTTTAATGTTTTGCGATGGAGGTGCGTTGCATTTCATAAAACATTGTAACAGTTAAGATGGCGAACGTGTGAAGCATTGCAATAGCGCTTTCGGATATTGTTTGCTTATGAAAATAGTTGAGTTTTCAGTATTTGTCCGAAACAATTTCTCTCGCCCGTGGTATCGCGCAGCATCCGCAAACTTTGTAATAAATTCTTGTATACGAAATTTCGCTACGCGAATCGCCGGCAGGAATCAATCGCCGAAGTTGGGCGAACCGAGGAGCGATTTAACGCGCAATGAGAGTGCATGAATAAAAATTGAGCACGTTTTGCCAGCGTTCATTGCCGCGCGAACGTTTTATTGCTATCGATAATTTCTCGTGTCCGAAGGGAAAGCATAAGTTCGCTTGCGCATACACAAATGCACATGCACGGCACCGTTGCAGTCTACGACGATAACAGAATCACTGCCTTCGCCGCGCGGCGCGGCGCGATACGAGTTTACGTTTTGTAACGGGCCAGGCCCGGCGTAATTAAATTCGAACCGAAGGAAACGATAGCCAGGGACAGAAATTGCGAAACATTTGCGTTTACATTTACATAGGTTTCGCGCAAATATAAACAGACCCGGGTAGATACAATCACGCTCGTTCATGTTCGGCTGTGTATACGTTTTCCTAGGCGATACACAGCTCGCGACTCGCCCACAGCAAATTCGATTCGGGCCCCGTATAATCCCTTCGAAAAAAAAGGCCGCGGTTCTCGGTGCGGATGTTTATGCATTTAAATATAGCGAATCTGAATATTCATAATGCGACTCGCGCTGCGAAAGTTTCGGCGGAGCCTCGTAAAATGTTCGCTTCCGTTCCAGTACAAGAAACCTCCGGCCGAAGAACGTTCGCTTTGTTTACTTTTTACGAGCTAGTTTCTATCGCGATCATATTTGCATAAATATTAGCGGATAACAGTTCTTTCAGCTTCGCCGAATTGTGGTCAGTGGTAAATGTCGCTCCCACCTGCAGTAATAACTATAATTTATGATGATTGGATGGCACAAATGCCAGCGATATATCAGTATCGTGAAGATTTAATATTATGCACAAATTCATTCGTGGCCCTTTCTCCAATCAATTTTTTGCTTACAAATAGCGAATTTTTATTCATGCCTTGAAAATGATCACCATCGTTCTCTATACATTTACTCCATCCTACAGGTAAACTAACGAATCTAGTAACCAATTCGAATTTAAAACAAAGATATTGTACAATTAATGTGACGCGAATGGAGGTGCATGAAATAGTAAAAATATTAAAAGAATTTAGAACTACTGAATTAGAATTTCTATTTTGCTCCGGAGTACCAAATTAATTTATACACCTTAAAGACACATTAACCAAAAACTGATGATATAACTTTAATTTTATGTATACACTAGAATTACTTGCGAAGGGAACACAATTTTGTTCGGTTCAAAGTGTATGCGAATGTATATTTAAAGAGGTGTATAAAGTACCGAGAAAACTGATAAGACCTTATCAGACGCATTAACATATCAGATCTCCCGGCCGTTTACGCTTCGACATAAAAATTACCTAATTACGGAATGCTATACTTTAAGGTGGATACCTTTTAAAAGGCACTAACTCGCTGAACGACATCAACGACGCACAGCAAATAAATGCTCTGCGTCTGCGTCTAATCGTGCTACTTTACTTGGAACGCGAGATTGGAAGAAATGCAGTCTTCAAACGTTGCACCTGCTACTCTTTCGAGTGGAGATAAATTACGAATGCACATGTATCAAGAGCTTGAGTGTATCGGTTTCTGGAGAAAGTCTTCTGTAATTTATAAGAGGAGAGTAATCAAACGTGGACAAAGAATACGAATCTGTTTGATTGCGAGAGCACGAACGTTTATCGATTGTGTCGGTCAGATGGAGATAAAACGTTAAACAGCCTCTGTTGCTCATTGCTTAATGTAGTGGTGCATAAAGGCTCGAGAGAATACAGAAATACATTATTATGGAAATGCATTATCGAAAAAACTCGTATTCACAGAATTCTCACATACGATTTCAGAAATTGTTCAAGTTCGTTGATGTTTTTTTATTGGACAGGAATAGAAAGGCCACTAAATTATTATTACAAGTCGTGGTTCCCGCATTGTACCGATTATATGTATTGCAAAATACTCTATAAATCTTCCTCTTCTATTTTAAAAAGCCGTTAAGGAGTTTTACTAAGTTTTTATCACAAGCCATAAATATATTGCATAACGCCTTGAACAAACAAGGGAACACGAAGAAAGATATCGCATCCTAATGAACTGGAATCAGGCTAGACGTACGGTGTATTTTCAAAGTTCACGAGTTTAATTAGACGGCTTCGATCGCGTTACCAATTAGTATAATTAACATTAGAATTACCAAATCGGTCGAAATGACCGGATTCTAATTTTTCCTCTAACAATTACTGAAATGAGACAAATGTTATCATCCGAAACTTTCGAACGAACTTCTTCATTAAAACACATATTACAATAAAAATTGTACGAAATCTGAATATACGCAGTCTTGTCATTATTACAAATTGCTACGTGAAAGGAAGCTTTGACAGTAATAAAACGAACAGATTATCACATTGTACACGTTCGTGTCATCTAAGAATATTAAATGTCCACATTAGGAAAGAAACTTTTGGAACAACCTGATACATCACTCGCATTTATTACTCGATAGTTCTTAGTGATAGATCAGTGTTTTCGAAATTCGCGCTAGCGGCACCGAGCGAGCTATAATCCGCGACCGTGTTTGCCACGAGCAATAATAATGAAAAGTTACGTAACAGAACCAAAAAGCTCGAAAGGAAGAGAAGGGAACGAGGGGAACGGTTAGTGATGAGGGTTCCTGACTGCATACGAGCTCCTATAGGTAACACCGACGTGTCGGAAAACCCGGCAAGAGATTGATGAGTCCGTAAGTGAAAGGACCGAACCGGTGAAAAACGAGACACCGCGAGAATTCCTTCCCCCGAGTCTGCCGGACAAGAAGAAAACGCCCTGCCGCACCGAAAAACGTGGGAGAGTAATTAAGCGCCGGGATAATTACCGGCTGCTGATTTCAAGCGCGCCGATATTCCCTTCTCCGAGCCCCGGGGCCCGGGGCTCTGCCTCCGTGTTCACAGTCGATGGTCATTTAAAATAAATTTTCTCCAAGCGAGCATAAAGTTCGTACATCGATCCAAACAACTGGTGGTCTCGGTTTTTATCGTTTCTTACCGATTCAATAATTACGGCTCGCTCGAAAGCTTCACTGCGACGCGCGAGACGTTTCGTCGGTGACTGCAACTATTTTTATAAATAAAACCGAGTTCCACTTTGCTTTTCTTCTTTTTCAAGAGATTTCTTTAATCTCCCCAGCAAGAGGAAGGTCGTGGAATTTTTATTAAGATGCTTTTTGCCATACACAAAGTTTCAAAGAATCAATTTTCTTTGAATTAATTTGTATTCGATTTCTACCACATTTCTACCATCTTTTAGTCAATTAGAGAAATTTTCCCATTATAGCAGTTTTCATAAAATTAATCCTTTGTGGACAAGGATTTTTAAAATATTCAGAATATTTTCCTGAGGGAACCAAATTTGATATTAAAGTCTGAAATACAATAGGAAACATAATTAAATTGTACGTTTACAACTTCAGGAATTAGATAAAATGCTGATGTCCTTAATACGTCTACATTCGTCCTGAAAGAATTAAACATAGAAATGAAATTACTCACATTTTACTCACAAATAAAATTATGAAGCTTGAATCACTGTTGTGAAGGTTTAACGTTTTGCATCAGATCATGAATTTGTTGCAAAACCGTAATGGTTAATAGTTCGACGATTATATAAAAGCACGAGTAGTTAATTATCATAACAGATCTACGATCAATCTGCGAACATGAGCATACTCAATGAGAATCATTAATTTTTGTGGATAAACAGATCACCGTGCGAGAACGAATTATCGTTCAATGTTTGATTGGAATGTAATTTACTTGCGTCCGGAGAACAATATCCGGTCACGATATGCTCGATATGTAATCTTTTCCGAATGCATTCACGAACATACGCGCCCGCTGTTTTACAAATTTATTCTGCGCGATAACGAGCGCAGACGAATCTAATTAATCGAGCCGACAATTATAAAACGTCCTTCGTTCCTTCACCGAGACGTGACACGACTATTATTCGTACGGCTAGCGAATGTAACTCACGTCACGTGACAATTAAATCGTCTCAAATTTCGCGATTGCTCAAGCAAACGTTGCGCGGTGTATTGCTTCGTCCGTGACCGCACAGAGGATTTTCCTCGAAAATTAGCATCTTGATTCGAGCAATAGTTACTTAAGATTTTCTGCTAACAATCATGGTATTTTCCACAATTTTTATGCGCACATTTTCTGGGAATAACAGCGGAATCGCGTTCGCGTGACTCCGGCCGACAACGGCAGGCCAATTGAAGTCACGCACGCGTGATGGCGGCCACTGAATTATTGGAAAGAAACTTTGGCTACGATGAAACCATTAAACAGCTTAATCAAACAGCAAAATCAAAATTGTCTAAATTAAAGGCAAGAAACAGGAGCCAAATGAAATTGTCATGCCTCCTTTAATAATTTCAGCAAGAAGAAAATATTAGCATTGATATTCTTAAGTTCCTTTAATCTTCTCACTGTGTTAAATTTCATCTTCTCATTTTTCTCATAAATGCATGAAATCGACAGTCTAATATAATCATTATTATCTCTATTAGAAAATTTAATATATTCTAATTATTACTTACAATGCTTATTATTTGAAGTGTACCCAGCTGTGAAACGCTGTCAACAGTTCCCGGCACCACAAGTGTCAATTATGCTAATATTGCAAAACCAGCGTATGAAGTATCTTCTTATTGCTTCTTCCAGTGAGATTATAAAAAAACCAGTGACTAATCGTTTTAACGTCTTGAACTCTACAAAAACTGAGGCATTGGAGTCTAATTGCAAGAAAACGTAGGCCACTTACCGAGTGGAGTGTGTCTCGTTGGAAACCGCGACCAAATCCCACATTCCGAGCCAGGCAAGTTCAATGGTCGCCGTTGCACAATTTGCTAATGTGCTTGTGTGAGTGAACCGGTCGAAAACTGGCCACGAGGCGACGTGGATATTCGAATTTCGCGGTTTCGTTGCAGCGGTCGATGGCAACGGACGCAGGAGGAACCGGCGGTCATCGGTGGCGAGACCGCGCGCTGACAAAATCGAGCCAATGACACGCGAAGGATTTTTAAACGTAGCGAAGTCTCGCGAATGGGACCGAGGCCTGACGAACGATTTAAATGCCGCAGGAGCGGCCGGGCCGGGCCCGGAAGGGAGCAGGTTTTGCGTGTAAGGTCGTCGTGCGTGAAAGTAGATGCCCTTCGGCCGTTCTCGGGTTTAAAGGGCCGGGAATACAACAGTTTCACTCGCGGTTCACTTAATCGACGATCAGACGCGTCGGCCACGCGTTCAACACTGTTAGCTCGTGCATTGACATCGAACGAGAAGGAATTCGTCGAAATAAACGCGAAGTTGACAGGCTGAATCCGCAGCTGGCACCACAGCTGATGTCACACTGTATTGAGGCAAACACAAGCTCGTGACAGGTGACGTCACCGCAGGGAAATACACGGGTACGTTTACACGCGCCGAAAAAAGCACGTGTACTTTGACGTTTCCCTTAGGTCGAACGAATTCGAGAGACCGAATCGAAATGCATGTTACGCCACTGGTCCGCGCTTCGAACGGCACTATAGTGTTTCGTTTCCCTCCGTGACCCCTCTGTCTCTCTCTCTCTCTCCCGCCGTCTCGTCCTTCGTTCTGACATTTGTTTACTAGCCCGTCCTCGACCACTCGACGCTGGGTTCGCGCGTAATTGTCAATTCGACCGTTGCGTTCTGTCAGGCTGTGTCGTCCCGTTAAACCCGGCTGTCAGCTCCCAAGGACGGCTCGGTCGACGAGTCCAGGCATCCGATCGCCGGCAAAACGGACCCTTTATTTCGCGAACGAAACAAACCACCGCGCACAGCATCCACATTCCACCATAGGGAATCTGCGACCGCGCAACCGCCGGGATCAAATCACATCCGCCGGCGAAAGTAGTGCCGCGCTCCGCCGAAACCGCGAATCAGATGGACGGTCATAGGACGGCTGCGCGCCCTCGATACTCGCGAACGAGAAGTCGAACGTTCCTTTTCCGAGCTACAGTCACTCGCACTGAGAATTGTACGTCGTAATGTATCGACTGATATTTTATAGCCGTGTTCACTAACAGGCCAAGGATTTTCATAAAAACAGAATCAGCAACTTCTAGTTTAACATATTCTCGTAATTCGTACAAAGCATCAAACAATTGAAATTATTTTTTACGGGAAAGCCGCGTTTGAATTTCCCGCGTTTATTTGAACAAACGTGTCATTGTTTCTATGTAACTTGTTCCTTCAATTTAGTATACACGTTGAGTGCTCACAGTTTCGAGGTGATTTTCATAAAAGTAATTGAAATATGGGGCAACCAACAATTGCGTATGAAGAATGGAATGTCTTATAGAGTCATGGCATAAATAACGAACGGAAGCGTTTCAACAGTTCAATATGCGGTGTTAAAACGTTTTAGAGAAGAAATCCGCTTAAAGAACAAAAAACAAAAAAGTGTTTTCGACATTAGCCTATCGATTTTTTATTAATTATTTGCTCTCGTCGTTTTTGTCGTTACACGCAAATCGTTTTTTCCGATGAGAACACCGCGAAACCGATCGTAATTAGTGAAAGCCCCGTGATTGGCATGTCCAGCGTTTCACCGCGATGATAAATCTAACCGGCGATCGAACGTGTTGTGTTTTCCCGGCAAGAGAGTTTCCGTTTCAGATTTGAATCTAATCCAATCGATTAACAATATCGAGATTCAAAACCGCTGCTACTGTGTCGCTCGAACGAGAGGGAAAGGGAAAGAGTAGAGTGTGCGAATTCGACGGCGCCGCTTCCCACGGTAACCGGGCTCACTTTCCTCGCCATTATTCGTTGCATTTCCATTCAATTAACGTTTCGCCGTCGAGCATATCGCCGTGATTGTCGCTGGGTAAGAGCAGGTACGGTCCCCCGAGCGACGAGGCTCGAGTTTTAACCTACGTAGTGAAACAGTTGCACGCAGTTACGGAAGTGGCGTCATTCGTATCCCAATATGGCGGACAGTGAAAATCGTAAACATAGTGGTGACTACGGGAGCTCGTATGTGGGTAAGTGCTGTTCAGATTTTTTAATATTCCATGGCTGTACGGGTCGTGGAAAGCGCGAGGAACAACAGTGATATCAAAAAACCGCATAACGATAATTGTGGGAACGTGTTCTGGACCGGGAGTGCCATCTGTAACCCCCATACCGTTATGCATTGTACTTTTTTGACATTTTGTCTACGGTTTCTGGCGAATATTCGACCCCGTGCACCGTCGGAGATTAGCGTTCTTCGTTGGCACGATTTTATTCGAACCACGTGGTGACTCGACAGGAGCTCGAACGGAAATATAGTTTGCGAGGGAATGTTGCCAGGTGTACCTCGACGACACCGTCGTTGAGAAATCCTCTGTCTCGATCGAGATTCCCGACTCGGGATCGCCTACTGGTTCGCGACTGACGTTATGGCTCTGTAATTGCCTCCCAGCAAGGTATATATGCACGATTGGAGTGCAAAGATTAGTGAAACTGCCGTGTAACGTTCGTGATTGTTGAGGTTATAACACGGTCGCGAACAGTTTTTATCGGTGACGCGGGATTTTTTTCATTTCTTGACGTAGTGACATGATCATTTATAAATAGCGTAATGGGCTGTTGTACATCCGTAATTATGTGCAGTAACACGATATTCTGTCAAAGGAGGATGACGTAGCCTCGAAGCATGGCACGTAAGTGCTGCCGCGCACGATCGACTCTCGAACTCGAACCAGAAAAACGAGGGAAATTTGAATTCCGTCGAGCGACGACGTGCTTGTCCTTGCTTCTTATTACTCAGCATGATTAATAATTATGCCAGCGGTTACGGCAGTCGACAACAAAGTGATGCTCGTGCCACTGTCTCCTCTACGCTAGCACGCTCGAAACAATTGTTATGTAACGAACGGAGAAATTGAATTACGCGCGGATATACGAATCAAAATGTATTTAAACTATTGAACGCGATCGTGATCGGCATTTATTACAGCAATAGTCTTCATTGTAAAATCTCTCTTGTAAAATGTAAAGACATTGTTACAGAAAAGTTACAACTTCTCATTGAAGTTGCAGAATTGATTCGATTTTCTTCGTGCGATTTATAGAATCGTGATCGTCGCACATATGCCAGGCTGGTAACGAGCGCGTTCAAGAATTCGAAAATATTTTGTATAGTGTTTCATACCATCGTGAACGATTTGATTTAATATTTGTGGTTTATTTCGCGACAAACTGTTGATTGTTTCATAGAGGTTATGGTGTTAGGAGTTTTAACGGGATTACCAAGTTATTGATTGAGAACCGTTCCCGTCGATGCTAAAAAGATGAAGGAAAGAAGATTGGCGAAATTACCGTCGCAACAGGTGCATTGTAACGGAGGTTCTCAATCACAATAGACACGGAAATACTTGAACTACCGCTTGTCCGAGAGAAAGTAACTATGGGGCATGTTTACGCGTACGAAAAATCGTCTATTCATTGGGGAAACATGCTAACGCTAAAAAATAGAGAACCAACAGTTGATATTCTGGGTACATTAATATTAGACTGCGGTCTTTATGTTCGAGAGAACGCTTACACCAAAATTTATGAATCATTGGCGGAAGCGTGGGAAGGGCCTCGATCACAAAGCGTATAAACACATCAGAGATACGAATAAAAATTTGATGTCTGTTATCTCCTAACAATGTTCCTACCCACAACTATCGCAACCTAATCGATCTAATCGATACAAAATTCACCGGCACCGATTACGAAATTTCAGTATTTACAGGCACACCGAAGGTACCAGATCGCGACTCGATAATCGATACCGTACGGGTATTTAGACCCGGGAATGTGCGGGTATTCGGTTCGTATTAGCGATTGTGTCACGTCGAAAGTTCCAGCGATTTTAAGCCGTTTATATCGCGAACCGCGAATCCATTGAAATCGGGCTTGTTTTTATTTGAAATAATTTAAAACCAGTCGTATTTCCACGGGACATCGTATTTTGAAAATAAACGGCTTTACAGCGTCGGAACTTTGAGGGTGACCGGGCACGTTCTGTTCCGGTCAAAATTGTTATTCATCGCGCAGTTTTCAGTCGGCACGTAAGACAATGAATCGGCAAAGGCAGTCCGCGATACGTATATCCCAGGCGAAGTTATAACATTATTCCGCGTTAAATGAAACTCGCCGACAATGAAACAGGTGGGAAAGACAGGCACCGGGTTTCAAAGCGATTCGAAACGCGGCCCGCTATAGAGCGCCGAGCGTGATATTTGGGATTGGAAATGAGACCCGCATATTGGCATACCTATTCAATTCGACGCAACGCGCGTGTTTCATTGAATACCATCGATAGGTTTACGTGCAACGAGTCCAATGAAAACGAGTCGTCTCGTTTACCCGATAGTTCGCGGTGCTCCTTTCCGCCGACGGAAATAATAATCAGCAATAAATTTCTATAGCTCCGCCGTACGAATGAATTAGTCGGCAGCTCTCTGCGTGGTATAATTACCGTATTCGGGCTGAAAAGATACTTAATGTGCCCTATAAAGTTATTAAGAAATCAAACCTACGTAACTCCTATATCTTGCAATTAATACAGACAATTTTTTTGTCCGATTATTATTCATTGCCTTTCAATCGAAATCGGATCCTGATGTCGATATTTAAACGTTAGAGAAAATATTAATATCCGATAAATATGAATTGTCTCTAGACTAACAGCTACGAGGAAAATGCAAACTTCATTCGAAATCCTATTAATAATCTCTTTTTTTTTAAACGTGGAACCTGTTTATTTGATACATCCGAGCGACCGGGTAACGAAAGAAAGTATCGAAGAACAATAATGAGATTCTAGAAAGCAGCTGGCCCGGTGTTGCTAACAATATTCGCTGAATTTCCTATTCAAGCTGTCTAAATTAAATACCGCGTCGTTCCCGAAGTTGAAGCAAGAGAGAGAGAGAGGGGAAAGAAAAAAAAAGCTTCGAATTCAAAGTTTCCAGTGGGGAAGATAATTGGAAAAAGAGGTCCGATGTAATGAATGATCAAACTTTCGAAATTGGCTTCTGCTCCCTGATATTATTTCCTTAAAAAGTTCTGACAAATTATTGATCTCTTCCACTCGATATAAATGAAGCTCCCGCCGGGAATAAAATTACAAAGAATAAATGGATCGAGCGGGTTGGTTAAGGTTACCGCGGAATGATCGTTAAAAATGGGGGCGGTAGAGTAATGAACGACTTTCGAACTTTTTCCGTGATTTCTCTGACAGATTTCGAGAATTTATATACTCTCGCCCCGCGTAATCGGATCAAAATTCTCTCCCGTGAACCGAAAGTAGAGAAACACACAGACCCACGCGCTCGCGTACGTATATGCAGCGACTAGACTCAAAGTTTCGATGATAATTGGGAAAAGACGCAAGGCGCGGTGTAGTGAATGGGAACTATGTCAATTGCCAACAAGGACTTCGCAAATCCCTCTGTAGCAATCCAATAAGATTAATGCCAAGAGTTTCTCCTCTGGAGTGTACCAATACACGGTGGGGCACACGCGCACGCATACACACGGACACGGTACACGTGTTCCACATAGCGATAGACCCGTCCAATTCGCTTCATCGGCCGCTCCCGTATTTCCGTGCCTCGTTAATTAAACTCGCATTATTCAGTCAGATGAGTTCGAAGACAATCGACGGGCGCGCGCACCGTTAATTGCGTCCCGTCTGAAAACACGGGGTTCCCTCTTGTTTCTTCGTCGGGGACGGTCCACGGTCAACGATCAAGGGGCCAGAGGACCTGGGGGGTTCGGGAGAGGGCTCACACACACACACACACACACACACAGTTTACCTCCACGGGATTGCGACCATACACTCTATAAAAAGAATTTTATGTGACCGCCGATAACGACGTCCAGCGTCCGACGTTTCGAACAGGCGTCGTAAAATAAAAGCACGCCCGTTGTACACCGAGCGAAAGACACCGTGATGCGTTCATACATGCGTTTAAACCCTCGCAATCTTGCCGCCCCCTGCGTCGAACGGCTGCGTTTTTCTTGCGAACGCGCTGTCGGGTTCCGTGGAGATCGCTTAGGCTCAGTCTGCGATGGAATAGAACGTTACTCAAGTGTAGTGTACCATTTATTAGGCTATCTCGTTCGCAAGTTTCGAACGCCGTCTGGAAGACTTTTCTTTATTT
The DNA here is from genome assembly GCA_913789895.3 of Seladonia tumulorum. Taxonomy (NCBI): domain Eukaryota; kingdom Metazoa; phylum Arthropoda; class Insecta; order Hymenoptera; family Halictidae; genus Seladonia; species Seladonia tumulorum. The sequence continues at coordinate 5,579,008 of OU565275.1, forward strand.
GCACAAGTTCATTTTTCGTTGGTCCACCTGCTTTTAAATTGAAAGGTTCGTGTTGATAAAAAGTTCAGATAATTTTCAGTCATATATATGACACACATTTTATTTTTAGTCGTAAGATTGTTCTGTGGTGGAAACAACCTTAGACGATAAGAATGGAAAACGCATATTTCGCGATTTTATTTTGTTAGTTATTATTATTAGCTGTATTGCTAGAGTTTTTATTGGTTCTAGTGTGTAACACATTTTTCTATTTTCTGTTAACGTTTTTACTGCTCGGGGCATCTTTGTAAATTTTTTAGAATTTATAAATGAATTCAAGTTCGAAGAGAGCGAAGAATGAGAATCTTGTTGAATGTTCTTCGCTGAATGAACTTGAGAACCCTAAATGGGTAAATAAGTGTCCAATTACCCGCTTAGTCGAGTCAATTGATTAAATTCCTTGAAGAAATTCTTAAACACTGATTCAACTAGCTAGGTACATTAGGTCGGCGAGGATAGAATATTTCCTGTTTATTCACAACCGAATTTAGGCTACGTCTCTGTCCATTTACGTGGCTATTAATTTCTAGCTAAAAAGTTTCAACACTACGATTGCATAAAGTTGACAGTTTTTGTGGCTTGGTACGGAATGTCTCTGTTTTATAACGAATACTGCCATTAGATCTTAGCGTAGGTATATATGGATTAAATTTTTGTCACGCAATTTGTTACACAACGGTTCACGTCGATCGCGTTCTCTTTGTCTGCTTGTATAAATTCAAAGAAAGGCTTCCCAGCTGCGATTTCCTATCCATTCAATCATTTTAACATCTGCGCAACCGTCGCATACTTCAGTACGCATGAATACAATTTTTCTTTTGTCTTTAACTTCTTTCTAATTCTGATTTCTCGAGTCTACAAAAAGTTAAAGCAGAAATGTCTGTTATTGAATTTTCCCACTATTTGGCGCTAAAAACTTTGGGAACACCGTATATATTACAAGATGCGACTTAACGTTAATTTACGAAACTAAATTACGGATCTAAATATTTTAATCTACGATTATTGAAATGAATTCATGAGGAGTTATTCAATAGATTTATTTCTTTGAGCACATATTGCAAGAAAAATCGCAAAAAATTTAAGTAAGTACATTTGTGTTATTTTTATAAAATAATGTAAAATAGTCACTTTTAGCGCTCCGTATACCTAGTGTTAAATAATCCCTACGCATGATGTATACATGATTGCTGATCAGATGCATTCCATAACAAATATCATACATGAATATCACGTGCATTCTCAAGCGTACAAGTGGCTTTATTCTGGATCCCACGTGAAGTGTACGCAACATCGAACGTTCACGATGAACGAGACGTATGTTCTTCGACACGCTACGATGCATAATGACTGTTTTTTGCGCCGCCTAACCTCGTTGACTTGTAATTCAAACAATCGCCGAGGAAGTAGTAGTCATTCAAGATACATATTATCTCCTTTTTCTCCTCGCGTTACAATTGGAGGCATTCAATGCGTGCATTGGGACAGATAGAAAGATTGACACCTTACCTACGTAGCTTTCTACCCTGAGAGTCCATTTGAAGAGAAAAGCGGAAATTCAATACTGTTAATTATCTACCTTTCACTTTACTTTCTTGAGTATTGAACATTTGTACGCTCTTTTACACGTTCTTTAGTGCCCGTTGAAAAAAACTGCGCCTTTCTACTTCAATAATGAACTTACGAGTATTAGTGCGAGCCATATGGATCATAATTATTAGCACTTAAAATCCTTTCTTCAGGGTACATTATATACTACTGAATATGATAAAAATTTCAAAGTCAATTAAATTGCGTGATGAATAGAAATTATGCGTCCATCAATAATATAGAAAACTTTCGTAGAAAGTATTCAGCGTTTATTTTTTGTGCAGCTGACACCATTCCAAACACAGACCATAAAGATTGATGTTTACTTCAAATAATTGGCAATGTAGATGCAAAAACATGTGGAACTTCAACAAGTACAATTTACAAGGTCGTCAATTGAACATATGCACAGAATATCGTTTCCACTCGACGTTTTTTATAACATCTTTCACAAAAATTGAAATTCAAGAAATTAAAGAAATGCACACTGTTAAGATACATCTGGAAAGTGGAAACATGATTTCCATGATCATGCTTTGTCGAAACTAGACTGTGGGTGTTCGTGCAAACTAGAAGCCTCTTGCACCAATCGCAAAAATGTAAATTAACTGGGCACACCCCTTTCGTTTCTGAGATTGTTAATAAAGACAAGATTCTTTTAAATTATTCAAACGTCCTTATTGTTCCGTGTTTGCACCAGTTCGCTTCGATCATAAACGTCTAAATTCCGCAACGATAAGCATTGTTATCTCCAATTCTTCAAACTAAACCTGATTAATAATCAAACGATTTTTCTCACGAAACATTCTTCGCGTAGGAATTGGCTCACGCGAGATTCGAGGTCGTCGATCCGAGCGTGTAAGAGCACGGAGCGCAGAGAATCGAGTCGAGCCGAGCGGAGCCCCGTTCGGCCAATCCGAAAAGCCCCAACGGGCTCTCTAAATCGCGTGTGTAGCATTCTCGTAACGTTTCGTTAGCCACGTTATTCCGGTAGCCTTCTCCCGTTCGTCTTTTCCGCGAATGTTGCCGATTTACGAGCGCGCACTCGCGACCGGAGGAACGCGAAACGAAAGCCGTGGATTTCAGATCGGTACAGTTAGCGGCCGTTGTAAAACCGTCGAGTTAACGATCGTGGCCGCGAACCGCCTCATAACGACGTGCTTTCCCCTAGATATCTGTTTAAGGCGGTCTCCCCATCTAAAACCAGAAACGTCCTACCACCCTCTGCGTCGTCAAAAAATCGGATCGTCCGATTCACAAACATTCCCTGGTTTTTGGCAAGAATTACAAGTTCCCGAGATATTTGCTGAAAACTTTCTTGCTACACTGGATTACTTGCACTAAAATTGTTAGAATGTGATACAGAGCTGTTCAGCGTCTGCCCGTACGGGCAGCGATTTTCTTGCCCTGTGGGCACACACAGAATGGTGGGCCCGAAGCCACGCCCCTGCGGGCAAGGCTCCGTATATTTGTTACACGCATTGTCACGGCCTACCCTCTCTCCGCTAAGTCCTTGCCCGTGGCTTTGCCCGCAGTAGTGCCCACGGGCATCGGCGGGCGCCCTTGCCCGCTAATAGGCACGCTGAGCAGCTCTGATGTAAGGTATTCATCTCGTGTTCAAATGTGGACAAGACTTTAACCAGACTGGCTGGTGTTGGCTCGTTAACAGACTGGCAAATATTCCAGGACGAGCGAGGTTTATATCGGGAAAAAAGGGTAGCCTCAGGGACAACCATGATCGGGCAAGAAACCGGTCAACTCGTCAAGGGTAACGGGATAAGGTGGACTAAAGAAATGCGGAGAGGTCGTTGTTCGGCTGTTGGGATTATTATGCCTCCTTCGGGCAGCTACGCTATCGTTAATTTCGTTTATTGTGGCTATCTTCTACTAAGGATTATTTATATTTCTGCCGGGAGTAACCGCGATACGCCCGAAGTTTATGCAGCGTCACGAGCACCGTTCAATTACGAGTTCTGCAACAGCCCCGGGCTCCGATACTCTGCAGCGTTGTCATAAGATCCCCCAAGTTCTCGCGCCTCTTCAGATCGCGGTCAACAATGTTGCGAAGAAATCGGTCGCCAATGCGACCGAGAACTTTTCCACTGACCGAACGGAATCGCTTCCGCGAGCAGCGGATCGTGAATGGCAGAAATGTTAACGACGCTGTAAGCCGGCTGTTGCATGAACGTTTCTTCTGCTGGATTGTCGAAGCCAGTGATGCAGTGAAAGCTAATCCTCCGCTATTGCTCATAGTTGCTTCCGCGGGATTTGAAGGATGCTATAACTATTTTATTCAATCGCGGCCTTGTTTTTTAAAGATCATTTTATGGTTGAAGAATGTTTGGTTCAGCTGAGGATCGCAGCAGTGTATCTTCTCGATGATGTTTGTCCTTCTAGCATGTCTCGAATTTACTGTAACCTTTTTGTGAAGGAAAAAGTTAGTTCAAATGAACTGAAGAATCACCTTTCAAGGAAGTGCGACATTTTGAGACACCCTGTATAATAGTTGAAGATGTCCTTCGCTTGTATGCGTCACAACATGGTTTTCCATAGGTGATAGAGATAAACATGGAGATAGAGATGTACACGGTTGTGTAAATTTATATGCATCTTTTAGTCTATTTAAATGACAATTTGGAATGACTGCAATACTCGAGTTAAAGCTGAAATATGTGACGTAAGCTGAATATCTTTACCCACTTCAAGGCCAACTGCTTTGCTATTGGTCAAGAAATTCATCAAGAGTTTAGACGATATCTTAAAAGATAGCTGTTGAAATATGTTCGTGGTTAGTACAATTTTTTAAAATATTATCTTCTGCTAGTAACATCTGTTAGTCTTCAAGACCATCGCAGGACTTGGTTTTGAGAAATTGATTCAAACATTTTTGCACGTAAAAATTGTAAGAAATAACTTCTTTAACTCTTCGACAGAGTGATTTATGTCGTTTCCTTAATTTTATTGTAGCAATTGATTTTCAATCCTCGGAAGTTCTCGCTTAAAGATATAAATTTATATCTGTTCATTGGTTTTATTCAGGCAATTGACCGATTAGAAATTCATAATTGTGTTGACAGCTACGAGGTTGCAAGAAACTCATCGTTTACATTGATTGTACTAAACTTTTATAAGATTGACATATAGGGAAAAAATGAAATTCATTTTTTTTTTTAATGAATGTACTTTTACACATTAAACTCGGCAACACTAACAATGCCCTTCAACATCTTTAACACTAAATAAAATCTCTGGAGAGTCAACATTCTGGGACAACCTTGCAACAATCGCCGACTAATGAATTTCATCTTGGTGAATTTTAGAAAACCTTTCGCGCCGACTATCTTCCTACATGTCCGACTAAATTAAGATCGAACCACGTTTTGTGTCAACGTGCATGAACGAAATTGACGTCAGATCGTCTTACGTATACGCGGCGAAAGAGGTAAACAGCGTTCGCAAGTCGACCAAAGTCGAGGAACGAATTGTTTAAAAGTGGTTTTTTCCTATTTCGTCTACTTATAATCCGGTTCTAGCCCCGAGGGTGTCGTTAGAGTAAAGTCTGCGTTTCCGTGTGTGAAAACATATTTAACTCGTCATTATCTGTTTTCCTACGGCCATAATTCCTTTGTTCGCGGCTCTTGGCTCGAACGTTAAATATTAGCGGAGCATGTGTATATCGGGTAAACGGCCACGTAATCGCTGGATGCTGTTGATACTCTATTTATAAAAATTCTGTCCTGCACAATAATCTCTGGCATTTAAATTTTTGTTTACCGTGACGTCGTCAATCGTATCGTTTCGCATACGCAGCGTTACGAAACTCGAACGATAAAAGATAAATGTGCAAGTTCGATGATGGATGCTAGAGAAATTTGAGAGAAATCATTATCTCTTCGTTCGTGCTTCTCTCGATAACCACCGGTTTATTATTATCTGCTTCACGCCCACCTCGTGTGGCATAATTCAAAAGATCGGTTTCGTTTATCGTCTCGTTATGCAATTTTCTGATTACGGAACGCGGAGAGAAAGAGAGAGAGAGAGAGAGAGAGAGAGAGATTCGAAAGTGGCAATATCGCTGTCACCGTTTCCTTGTGTTCTTGATTTGCGTTTCGCAGTTGATACGCCGCTGTGCTTAGCCGATTGCAGTGCGTAACTCAAACAGACCGGCCGTGTGCATGAGTTTTCGTGTGCCTGACCAAATTGAAGCAAAAATAAACAGATCCGGTTAAAAATAGGCTTTACTCGACTGTAAAATTCTGCATACGACGCAAACCGACGTGACGCCGCCGTTCACCAGCCAGCCAGTAATATCCGTTCGGAGGACTATTGCCAACTATCAAGCTCTTCGAACTTTCCGATTTACCGAGGTTAAGAATTTACACCGCTCTCGATGGTTTATTTCCTCGATTTATACTCCTCGCCGACGACAGCGAAACAATAAATATCAATCAGAAAGTTGAGTAACACTTCGCAACTGCCCATTGTATCAAATCGAGTAAACAGAATGCTCTCTCACTGAAAGCAATAATGTCGAAACGAGTAGATTAGAGTGGCGAAAAATTTATACTGGGACTGCGGATAGTAAATAATTAATAGAGTTCTGAATAATTCGTAGTCGTTGCAGGTGAAACTTTAATCTCAGAGAAAGGAGATAAAGAAACGAAGAAAAGGAATGAGACTGTCTGTGGTCAGAGGTAGCTCAAGAAACTATACATACATGAAACTACGATATTATGCATAATTAGCCTGCGGATTTCATGCATTTATGAGAAAACGAGTAGATAAAATTTGAAAGGAATTACACAAATTATCAACTGTAGAAATTTTTTAAAAGAAGGATGACGTTTGTGTTTGACGAAAAAGATTTTTATCTTGTATAAAGATGCACAAATGAGTTTCTGAAACAGCTTTCCAACATTGATTTTCCATCTATTTCATGATAAAAATGTCAACGAGTTGTAGGATCAAAACTAATTTTTCTCTACAGAGCTCAAAGTGTGCTTGGGAAAGGGAAAATAAATTTTAATAATGAAACTATGTCGCTTTGGTAAAATTCCAATAAATTCTCTGCGTTCAGAGCCACCGGGACGTCTACACATTCAAATTAACCTTTCAAGGAGCACTGACACATATTCGTGCTGTGTAACTTGACATTTATTCTCAATGACCACGCATCTGGTCGTGACTATCTTCGCACATATTCAATTTATTCTCCATTCTTCTTTGTCTTGCCCGACAGACGGGTTCGTTTGAAAAACTTTCTCCAAAATGATTCCCAAGAGATTAATATTGCACCGCAGCTATTTTAAATCTGTAATCTAATATTTGCCAAGACTCTGCTTGCATTTATCAACGCTGTGACTACAAAAGTCATTATAAATAGAAAAGTCAATAATGTGAAATGTCTCTGTGCCGCCATGTTCTCTACTTCTGAACTCCGCAAATGTCCCGGCGCGGATTCCCGTTGTCCGATGGCTTCCAAATTCGGCACGGATCATTTTCTCGCCAAGTGCCGAAGTTTAGACCAGAAAAAGTCGAGAGATATCGAGCACCCTAGTGTCGATGCTAAAAGGGAGCCAGCGGTCAAAGGTGGCGAGGGTATCGTGCGCAGGCAGAGTCGCGATACAAGGTGACACACCGCAACGGTGTCAGCCAGGCTTCGCCGGTATTTGTTGATTGCGGGATGCTGCCAACTCGCGAGCTCTCCGCCGCTTAACCGCGTCCCATCGGCTGGCTACCACCACCAGGATATTTCTAGTCGGCTCCGCGACTTGCTAGTTGATCGTGTGTGCGCGCGGAGCGTCGTTTGCGCGTGCCGATTCGATCCGAGCGGACTCTCCGGGACGAGTTTTGTCCCCTTGTGCTCTCCGTCGTGTTTCTCCCGGTCGGGAGAGTCTCGCGCGCGTTCCCTTTTCGAGCTTGTCTCCTCCTGTGACGGATGTGAGTGACCGCGATGAGCGAAAGGAGGAAGATACCGCCAAGCCGGAGACGGGTCGAGGAACCGGCAGCAACCAGGTCAAGGGAACCGATCAAGCCCCCGAGGACCAGGAACCAGCCGATCCGCGTGAACGAGACCGTCAGCCAGCGGAACGCGAACCGTGGTGGGCTCCTCGAATACACCTAGTGATAGGCATGATCGCTCAAGTTCGCGGTCAGGCACGCCTCATCATTACGTTCGATCGCCTCTGGAGGTTAGCTTAGCTACCGCATCGATTCGAACTCGATCTTCAGCTGTGATGCAACCTGATGAGCTCACTAGGTCGAGGACAGCTTGGTTCTCAATCGTGACTCCAGCATCTCCGTATCCCAGGTCCCCATGTCGATCAGAACGTGATCTTGTGGCTCTGTTTCAGTGGTCGAGAACCCTCTTGTAAGCAACCGTGACGCAGAATCTCTGCCCCTAGGGATCGGTCCAGGTCCTATGTCGATCGAAACGTGGTCTTGCCGTTCTTGTTCAGTGGTCGATGAAAATTTAGATCTCGGCCTTCGTTTAGATCCTAGTCTAGGTCCTACGTCGACCAGCACGTGATCTTATGGTTCTGGTTCGTTGCGCAAGGACCTTCTAGACCTCTCCTAGTAGGGAGTGTCTGCTAAGGTCGTTTCCAAATATTTCGTCGATTGGCTTATTACCAGAACGCGGCGTAATGGAGTTGTTGGTCTAAACACGGCCCCTAAAATACAACTGTGACGCAGGATCGCTTAAATGCCGAGTAGAGTACGGGTTCAATAGAATCCGGGGGTTTGATCGTGATGAGAATTGGCGTGCTACCAGAAATTTGGGAACGAGTTTTCGGGAGCTCGGAGCACGCTGGTGAAACGATATGATGGCTTAAGTACGAGATAAAGTACTGTTGAAACTCGTATAGGGAACTGGCTTATTACCAGAAACCCCGAATAGCAACCCCCATTGCATAATATTATTCCGTTTACGGATCTCTTCGTGTCTCGATTATTTTGATAAAATCTTGCGCACCGGTGTCCAGCGATGATTCCCGTTCCCAGTAGCCTGGGATCTTCTTTGAAGGTTGTTATTGCTGTCTGCTCTCCGGGATGTATCCAACAACGTCTCTGTCTTCGAGAATACAATTTAGAATCCATTCTTCCATTTGTCTGTCACAATTTTCACTAAAAAATATTTTATCATTTGAATAGCTATCATTTAGGGCTACCGTTTTGAAATGGATAGGTGTCTCGTCTTATTTTTCAAATTGTGAACAACATAGTGATCAAATTTTTGCATTTTGTAAAGTTGAGACTGTATCGTTAACCAATCTCAGTGATCGTAAGTGCTTCGCCACTCTCTTCGCTTAAATAGGAACGTTTTCGCATTATTGATTCAAGACTTGGAAATGATCCACTTATCCGCACGATCGGTTTACGTAAACGCTTTTCAACTACGAGAACAATGCGATAATTGAAATGTCCTACAATCGGAGCACACGTTTGCGAATAGTGAGTTACCGGATAAACAATTCAAGGAATTGACTATTCGTTTGTCGTATCATCGCTTCGTGACTTTACAATAATTCACAAACTTCCGCGAACGGTCGTTGAATATTAAATTTTATACACTTCGTCGAGCAGGTCTTTAAACATCCTAGGTCAACAAAAACCACTGTCGGACAGTGTGCATTTACATGCGTGACTTTCTACCGCCCGATTTTTTGTCGCGATAACGACGGCTCGATTGAGAAGATTCGCTGGAATTTTAAGTCGTATTTCATCTCGAGTCCAATGCTACGCGAAATTAATGAGAGCAGTCGATTTTATCGCGCGAGGGTCTCATTTCGACGAACCTAAGAGCGATGCATGCGGGGAATGCGCGCGAGCGATGCATGCAACTGAAATAGATAAATGGAGAACAGGTGGAACTAAATGTGCGCTCGCAAAATTTGCTTTCAGCCGAGAAAGTTGCGATGACGACCTTAGACGAGAACGTGAACCGTGTGCCACGGGTGTGTACAACAAACGAACCAGCAGCGGGTGAGTGTCTCTTCTGTTTCTATTTTTTTCCTGTTTTCGTATTCTCTTTCAACGTTTTGTTGCCTTTTGATCTTGACTGGCGCTTTATATCTCGTTTTTTTTTCTAAAGAATTAAGCCTTGTTTAACCCTTGGTGGCATCTCCGCGAGAATTGAACATTTTTGAAGTTCCATTTTAGTCGGTCCACGTGCTGTTCCGTGGAACAGTTTCTGTTCAACGTTTAAAAATTCGATAAACCACGAGGAAATAATTTTCGTGTCACACAGAACCGTCTTTTATTCGTTAATTTAGGAACGCCGTACCAGGCACATGCATGGAAAATAAACAAACTTGCATTTATTATAACTAGTTTAGCAAATACCGCGTGGACTATTCGACCATCTCACGGATTACCATGAAGCAAAAACCAATTACATAAAATACAAACACGTAATACATTAATCGTTGTTCCAATCTTCTGCTATCTCTCGTAATTTTAATTTAAAAACACTTACGTATACAAGCGTCACACTTTTCTCTCGCTCTCTACCATTTGCAAGGAACCAAAGTCCAAGCACGTATATTGAACTTGAATTACGCTCGCGTCTGGTCGTGAACATAACAGATAACCCGTAGTCCTCGCAATCTCTGCAACCGCGTCTTCGAAAAGAGTGTAGCTAAGTGTATATAGTTGCTAAACCTCATTCCGAGTCGAATCCTCAAAGATCGCCATTTTCGTAAAGATCCGGTGTCGGCGGCGTTCTGATTAAATTCTCACAGTAATTAATAACTCCTTCGCGATATTGGGCGAGGTCGTGCACAGTGTTTTCAGCTTTCACGGGCACAGCTCGGCGCGGCCAATGGGATCGCTGCGCCGCGTGTTTCCCTTCTTTCGGACTCGGTCGGTTGGCTTTTCGGTTAATTAAATTCTCGTTTTTTTTTTTTGTTTTTATTCGTGTAGCAACGGGTCGGCGCCCGAGCGGGGGTCTCCCCGTTCCAAATGAGAAATTCGACGCCCTCTATTTACGAGTTTAATGCGGTAATGATTCGTGTAAATGGGAGATTGCAAGGTAGCTGCCGCCGCGGCGCGGCGCCGATGGTGCAGCGATGGCAGCAGGCGGTGTGTATTTTGCAGACGGGTGACGGTGTCGAGGAGAGTAAAAGGAGAAGACGGAAGCGAAGAGAGGAGGCAGAATTAGTGTTCGCGCGAGTATAATTGGCCGTTCGCTTGCAATAAGTAATCGCTCGGGGGCTCCTTCGTGAGGCGCTACGTCACGTAAGATTGGAACGCTCCGGCTCGTTTCAGCTCTCCTTGCAGTTGACGCTGGAACTGACTCGATCTACACTTCGTCTTCAATGAGATGCTGTGTAATAGCCTCCGCAGCGTATCCCAGAATTGCGCACCACAGTAACGTTTCGATATACGCGAAAGAAATTAAAGGCAACGGCGCGCAAAGATCAGACGGGGCCCAAGAACACGATTTCCGGGAAGTGCGACATGTCACGGGACTAAAAAATTTCTGCCAACATATTCGTGGCATTTTTCTGGTCAAAATGAGCCCAAACACGATATCGTTCGCACCATATTTGATGGTTTTATTGACGATTCTGTAGAACCTCCACAGACCTCCTCCATAGTTGTTGACAATTCAGCCTTTCTGACAAGGGAAGACCACGATGTAACATCTGCGGATCCTTCGAATTTTTTAATAGGTTCTTCCGCAGCAATTTCAATTTCAATCGTGAACCACTAAGTCGGCCTTAATACCGTAATCTAATCATTTTGGTTGCGGTTACGATTTTAAAAAACAGATTTGTTACAACTTCCTTTCGGCACAATTGAATTGCTGATAATCATATTAATAGGCCCCCCGGCAAATAAAGTGTTAATGAAGCTGTGATAGAGTCTTTAAAAGAACCGTAGTTCTTGCAAAAATATTAGATACATATTTTTTCGCAGCCGTCGCCCTCAAAGTTTGACAACCACTGCAAATAGAGATGACAAAAGGGAATACTTGGAATACCATACTACCCCGCTTTGCTCTCCGTTCCTCGCAAGCCTAACTCCGCACAACGAAAGCCATTGTACCGTAAAAAATCCTGCGAATGCCTCGAATGCCTGTACCGTTGTTCGTGTAAACGGCGATGTACACGTGACCTCTACTAGCAATTCAATTCACGCGCAATTATACGTGCATACGCGCATTATAAAAACAGATTGAAAGTGAATCGTGAGAGATCCCCACATAGTTTATCATCGAACGGTATTCGCGCGCCGGGTAATCACGCGCCGTGGAGACTGTACTTGAAACGGAAAGTGCAGGAAGCCCTTGAAACCCACATTTGTTCAGTAATTATGTATGTTCTTCCACCCGTGCCACCGCTATCACTGTATCTACATGATGATTCGCTTGACACTAATTAATTTCACGTTGCTCGTAAATTCCATGCGGCAGGAAAAAACATGTTATCGAGGGTAAAAATATTTTTGAAGAAGTATATTTACATATTTTACAAGAAAATTTTTCAATGAATTGTTCGGCATAGAAATTGAATTTGTAAAGTAGTAGACTGTCTGGGGAATAGTATAATTACTCCTTTTGAGATTATTATGTAAGAGGCAGTTGCTAAGCTTCTTTCAGATGTAAAGTTTCATTTGCACTCGTCATTTATTTATTCTTTTATGTCTCTATATTCTCAGACTATCTGAATGGCTCTTCTACTCAAAGACATGTTTTCAACCGATAAACAGTTATCAATGATCGATTAGAGTGTTTCTTATCATTCATTGTTTGAACATGGTTGCTTATATTAAAGGCATCTATCTACTTTTCGGAAACTTTTATTTCTTTCAATTTTCCTCGGAGGGTAGAATAATTCTCACATCGCGCAAGCTCGTAGCGGACTAGCGTGTTTCGAGTGCTTCGTATTGTTTAAACGAACCTTGAGCAGACGAGGAGGACGTGTTTTGGCAGCGGTAGCTTTACCAGTTGCTCGGACTCGCGTGTCACAGGTCAGCGCGTTACACACATAAACGGTAGCAGTTAGTCTCGCATTGTTTGTTCTCGTGCAGCGTGCAATAAATTGTACCGTCACATGTAAGTCTGTGTGACCTTCTAGGTAAGACCTTGTAACGCCATGCTTTCTTCCCCCTTTGCGAAACTGTTCTCAGAGATCTCGAATTAACGATAAAAGAAGTTTGATTTCAAATTCTAATGAACGCCTGCACGATGCTGCTGAAACGAATATGAGTTTCCACGTTGTTAATCCTTGCACACCGTTCGGGGTTACGTTACCTTAATCTCGCATTAAATCTTACGCTGATTGCTTCCGAGTGATTGACAGTGTTAATTTATAGATATCTGTGGTAAACAACGCGATTAAGAGTTCTCGGGTTTGTTTCCGGGTCAGAACGGTTCGCAGGGGTTAACGACTGTGATCAGTACGACGGTATCTTTTTGCCCGACTCGTATAGCATGTGTAACAGAATACTTGACTAATCGTGTGAACCTCCTTAGACTACGCAGGCTGGGAGGAGAGAATAGAACGGCTACAGAAAGAAACCGAAAGCATATCGAACCCGGCTAGACCAGTACAGATCGTACTGGCTCATCCAGATCACACGTTCGAGTTGAACGAAGAAGCCTTGACAGAGATCCTTCTTCAGGATGACGTCAAAGACAGAAGTGTCGTTGTTGTCTCTGTGGCGGGAGCCTTCAGGAAAGGCAAGAGTTTCCTGCTGGACTTCTTCTTGCGATACATGAACTGTAAGGTATGGAACTGTTGTCTGAACCTCTTCTAAGAGGACTTTCTTGATCACAGATCTAGGATACTAGTACGGCCATTTCAATTCCCGTTGGAACTAATAAATTAATTAATGCGACAGTACGACAACAACAATGAAACGGACTCCTGGCTGGGCAAGGATGACGAGCCCCTCAGCGGCTTCTCATGGAAGGGAGGCTCGGAGAGGGACACAACGGGGATATTGATGTGGTCGAAAGTTTTTCTCGGCACGTTGCCATGCGGTGAAAAAGTGGCGATCATATTAATGGATACTCAAGGTGCTTTCGACAGCCAGTCCACGGTCAGGGACTGCGCGACCGTGTTCGCGTTGAGCACGATGGTGTCGTCCGTGCAAATCTACAATCTGTCGCAGAACATCCAGGAGGATGATCTTCAGCATTTGCAACTGTTCACCGAGTACGGCCGGCTCGCGTTGGAGAAATCCGGTCGCACGCCGTTTCAGAAGCTGCAGTTCCTCGTCAGAGACTGGAGCTACCCTTACGAGGCGAATTACGGTGCCGAGGGTGGGAACACCATCCTGCGACGCAGGCTCGAGGTCTCGGACAAACAGCACACGGAGCTGCAGAGCCTGAGAAAGCACATCAAGTCCTGCTTCTCGGACATATCTTGCTTTCTGATGCCGCACCCTGGCCTCAACATCGCCACGAACCCGAAGTTCGATGGGAGACTGTCCGAGATCCAGCCGGACTTCAAGGAACAGCTCAAGGAGCTGATACCGATGATATTAGCGCCGGAGAAATTAGTCACGAAGAAGATTAACGGCCAGGTCGTGAAGGCGAAGGATCTGCTGGAGTACTTCAAGAGTTATATGAAGATTTATAAAGGAGACGAACTCCCGGAACCTAAAAGTATGTTGGTGGTAAGTTTTTGTTCTTGATTGATCGTGTCGTGCTCTGGTTGCTTTCGAATCGAGGACCGTTCACATGTTCGTGCTCCAAATTTTAGGCTACGGCGGAAGCGAACAACCTGACCGCGGTCGCGGAAGCTAAGGAGCTCTATGTTAAATCAATGGAAGACGTTTGTGGCGGGAAGAAACCGTTCTTGGGAACCGCACACTTGGAATCCGAACATTTACGTTGCGTCGATAAAGCGCTGTACGTGTTCCAAAATAAGAGGAAAATGGGAGGCGATGAGTTTAGTCAGACGTACATGGAGAAGTTGAAGAAGGTGAGATAGACGGATAGTGCTATTAATATGTAAAATCTGAATTGGATGAGGTCCAATTCAAATTTGATATGAGGCCCTTTGACATTTCGGTATTATTTATGTATAGATTTGTACAATTTCTTTCTCACTCTAGGACATGGAAGACGCTTTCACTCAGTTCAAAGCGCACAATGAAAGCAAAAACATTTTCAAAGCAGCCCGCACACCCGGAGTATTTTGCGCGATCGCTGCCACCATGTACTTCTTATCCGGAATATTTGGTTTTACTGGTTTATACCCTATAGCAAATATTTTCAATTTTGCTCTTGGTCTTTGTATAATAACGCTTATTTTATGGACGTATATAAGGTACAGAGTCGCATTTAACTTAATAAATAGTTCCGTTTTTGTGGTTGTTGCATTACAAACAGTTTTTATTATTTATTTTTGTGCAGGTACAGTGGAAATTTCAGATCGTTCGGTACGACATTAGATGATGTGGCAAATATCTTGTGGTATAATGTAAGTAATGTGTTTTTCATTCTTTATATAGAAATTTAGGAAATTCCAAGATCTTTATAGGATTACTTTTATTATAGTACGTGCGCGTGTATGTATATGTGGGGAACAATGCATTAATAAAGAATGCCTGTAAAGACACTATGGACGCAAAAGCAACTAACCTTGTCTTATATTTCATATGCAGAATTTTCGCAAAAGCCAAGAATATTTTCCCAGCTTTCATTTATGTAAAGCGTCCAACCAATAAGAAATAATCGTAGCCCTAGCTACAAATACCTTAATCTAATAAGTATATTTTCGTTCTGAGATGTTGCATTCTAATGTTACTAATAAATATTATAGGGAATAATGTTATTATTTCACTTCTATATATAACTATACAAATCTAACTTGTACAAAGTCTAGCAGTAAAAAAGTAGTATCTTTATAATGTATATGTTGTATATATCAAAACACTTTTAAGTTTTTTTTACGTACAAAAGATTTATGAATATTTTTTATAGCTTTAGTGTTTAGAACGTACACGTAAAGAATTTTCTTGTTTTGTATTTTAAAAAGAAATCTATGTATCTACGATGTTATATTTGTTGTAAAAGAAAGTTCTCCATTTTATGGCAATCTTGTACGCAACATGAATTGACACCAAAATGTAAATAATTCATACATGGTGAAATATTTAAAATGGCCCACTTAAATAGCTCCTTCGCTTTCAGCGATTCTAAAGAAATAAATGGAAAATATCTTTCTTGAAAACAAAATTACGTGGCTATAAAGACCTCTCGAGGACTGTGCAATCTGCAATTGTAACACTGGCATTACTCTACCTAAAGTCTGTTTGATTCCTCTTAATTTCTTCTAGCACGAATGTGTTTTTGTTTCTGTCACTAAAAATGAATGAGTTATTGGGGTGACCTGTTTTAAATGCCTCACCTTATATAACCAATACTAATCATTTTATCACGTCTCCTAATTCATTCCTACCATTTTTTTATTTCTACAGGTTGGGATTATAAGTACTCTATTTGCACTTATTCTACTCATCACTGCTGTATTGGAATTTTTAAAATATCTGTTTCGTTTTATTTTACCCATGTACACACATACAAATGAGTCTTTCTCCAAAATGGAAGATGCAGACAAAAAATGTCCCCTCTCTTCCGAGCATTTATGTTTTGTTTATAATATATCCAACAGCTGGTTAAAAACTCTAAATACAACAAATGTTTATGATTTCTTTAATAGTCTGCATATGAAAAATATTTATAGTTTTTTTGACATTCTGCATGTTAACAAGATCTATGATTTCTTGAACAAACTTTACGAATCGTATTATGTGCAATTGAACTTTTTCTGATTTAACAGTATTCATATTTATTGATTACCCAATAGTTACATACATTCCACTATTTTTGGTACCATACATTCCAATTATGTGATTTTGATCTTTCATATTGTTTATTTTACGTCTCCTTTTTTTAAAATATTTTTTTGTCTTCTTTAATTTTGATAATAAATTGAATGCTAACAGGAGCGAGTATTTAAAAGGTATGATAATTGCTTATAGTAAATAGAGAAATAACTGTAATTTTCACTTTCTGCAGAACTCAAATATCAAGAAGAACTGTTATGCATTCTCTCTCGAATAATTCATGTTCCGTTAAACTCCGAAAAGTAATAAGATCACCTTTCTTACTGAACATTACAGTTTTCACATCCTTTTCTCATATTGTGTAACGCATATAAGATTAACAAGAATTACGATAATTTATTTGTGTATTACATATTAATGCTTGAAGGTTGTTATATGAATCGATATTAATGTTATAAAAAATTATTTTTATTTCTCCTCAGTTCATGAAACCATTCTACCAACAATGTGTGGAGCGATCAGTTTCGGTAGCAGTGGCACATGCTACTGAAATGGCAACAAACACAACAATGAATGCCACCATCACTGCCAATGGCAAGCATAAGCTAGCGTAACATTCATTCCCTTCTTCATACCTCAGTTTTTTCGAGTCCATTGAACCGTGCATCAGTGTATCAAAATCCAGTAAGTGGCATTGCAAAATTTCATTTCAATCATACGATACGAGGCCATAAACGCAGCTCCTTGTTCCCTACGTCACATCAAGAGACACTTCGTTAATTGTATTAATCCCAAAACATCTGTGAACGTATGTACAGTGTATTTTTATTAAATTAATATATTTAAATTATTGCAAAATGATATTATAGTGCGAATAAAATCTGTTTGAGTTGTTAATCTTTATAATTGATTACAATTGTTTCTTTTATATTGAAATGTGCATGTACTACAAAGAAAAAAAAGCAATGTAAGAGAAAAACACGTACTTCAAATAACAATGTAAGAGAAAAACACGTACTTCAAATAGCAATGTAAGAGAAATACACGTACTTAAAATAACAATGTAAGAGAAATACAAGTATTTAAAATAATGTTTTAAATGATTAAAATGTTTACGTGCATTTAAAGGTCACAAAAAACGATCGTATTAAAATATTTTTCAAAAGACGAAATTGAATAACACGCACTTTGTACATTTTTGCATTGCCCTAATTACAATCTAACGTAGCTAAATTATACATAATATAGCAAAAAATTATGTCTGTGCCAGATTTATTTATTGTATCGAATAATTTTTTTAATAAAAAAAATGTAAATATTTCACAGTGTTTTCCACATTTAACGAATTCTAAATTCACAGTAGATGTAATAATGATATTATTAATCGTACACATATGCCATGTAGATTATTACGTTTTTGTTGAACACATGAATAAATGGCAACACTCTAATGGATTTATCACTTTGTTCACATTTTGTGAACCAAAAGTTACATAGAATATCAGATATTTGCATTGTTTTTCAAATTTGACTCGCAGTCCAAAATTTTTTTATCGTTAATTATTTTTCTCTGAATATATATATGTGTTATTAATATTTTAGACATATTTTAAACATCACTGATATTAATTTAACATTTTCATAAGTGCCAAATAGAATACAAAATTTACAAGCAATATTTCTGAAGTATGTCATTGGTTTTTAGTAAAGAAAAAGGTCTAAAAATATATTGGAGTTTCTCTTGCCAAAGAAATATTGATGTAAATATTATACATACTTATCACTCTATACTAAACAATAATTATTGAGCAAGCAATGTACAATTGTACCTAACATTCATTTTTAAGTACATGTTACACGTCACTATGATTGTTAATGATAGCCTTGTTTAGAAACTTGTTATATATGAACCTGTTTTTGTATGTCATAAAGGGTGGTTTTATATTTTAAGGATTATAATGTTAATATGGGAGCAACATGATTTTATGGTGGCGGTATAAAAAGAAGAACATTATTCATCAAGTATTTCTCCACATTTTAATGGACACCTTTACTGTGATATAAAAGAAATGTCAGTTTTGTTTTGTTACATTTTAGTTGAATAAATCACCTTATCGAAGAAGATTTAAAATTGAATAAGAATATATCATGGTAAAGGTGTCATTACAGACATTTAAAACCAATTTACCCTGAGCCATATAGTAATTTTAATTAATCCCCGATACTTTTATATCCTATTTAAGCCTAGAAACTGCAAAAATGTATTACAATTAACTAATTTTATAATGTAATTGCAGCTGGGAGAAAGAAGATAATTTACTTTCTGCATGCGCATTGTAGCTCCTAATAAATTCCGTGACAATGTAAAACACGTATATCTGTCATCATTTACAATATAATCGTAACTTTGTAGTATTACATGGAACAAAATTTTATGAAAATCGTACATATAACTATCAAAGCATTTTATTGAGAACTTATAGCCTCACTTGCAATAAAAAAAAAACTGCATTACATCTTTATAACGAGCTCTACCGACAAATAATGTAATTTAATTATTTAATACAAATGTTTCTATATTTGTCATGTACACAAGTACTTTAAGCACGCTTTTGTAATAACAATATTATAATGGAAATAATGATACAGATAAACATAGTTTTAAAGTTGCATATTGCAACAGATTTTCTTAGCTGTAATTTCTAATCGTAGTGTAAATTATTGTGGATAAAAAATAAATACATATTTTTCTATTTACAAAATACAAATATTGTTTATTCCTATTCTTCTTTGCATTAGATACACACAATAGCATTATGATTTAGCCTTTAAACATCCTTTTCATCATATCTTCAAACTTTTTATTTGCCTCTTGCAATTGGGCATCATAAATGGCCAATTGTTCTTTTGCAGCACGGTTGTTTGGCTCCAATGAAACTGCATTTTCTAAGTCAGCAACAGCCTTTTCCACATCTTTTAAATTTCCGTATGCTACTCCTCTTCTATACAAAG
The DNA here is from genome assembly GCA_913789895.3 of Seladonia tumulorum. Classification (NCBI taxonomy): domain Eukaryota; kingdom Metazoa; phylum Arthropoda; class Insecta; order Hymenoptera; family Halictidae; genus Seladonia; species Seladonia tumulorum. The sequence goes on from OU565275.1 coordinate 5,598,454, forward strand.
CCTTAATATTGTTACTTTCTTTGCTCAGAATTTTAGTACATAAGGAAATTGTGAGTTCATAATTTTTTCTATGTAAGTGACATTCGGCCATATTATTGTACAATACTAATCTTAGATTATTAATGTCGTTTTCCAATGATTTTTCCAGTTCTAAATCAGATATTGGCTCTAGTGTTATAAGTATTTTGCAAGCTTTGCTAAATTTGTGGAATGCATCAATTATCCTGTGTTCTTTAAATAAATGTACACCAGTTTCTTTGTATTTTAATGCTATTGAGTACTTTGTTTGTGGAGTCCATACCCAAATGGGCTCATGCCATAGAATCTCAAGTAATGTTATTTCAAACTTTATAACTAAAGGCTGTTCAACATCTGCAACTATGTCTAGAGTAACTTCTCTTTTCTCGCCGATGTTCATCATTTGAATCACTCGTTCGATTTGACGATCTATTTCGCAATTTGCTTCGCCAATATCTAGCGATTTGTCGCATGTGCCATTTAAAATAACCGAATTATATTTTTCTCTTAAATCCTCTATAGGTGTATTGGCAACCTGTATGTTTTCGATGGAAACTCTGCAATTTGCGCGTTCCGTTGCTTTCTTAGAATACTGGTAACCCAGCTTTATCACGTTTGTTGTCACTTTTTTATCCGGTGATACCCACGCTTTAAGCACCATATCGAATTTTAAACAATTACACCTACATAAAGTAATAAGATAAATTAATGTCATTCAGTAACAGTTTAGTCTACGTGAAAATCTATATCGTTCATATTTTCTTACTTTTTAAACAAATAACTGATACACTATTGATCCACTACTGATACACTACTATTTGATCTGAAAACAGTATTCTAAAAAGTATAAACAATGATGTTTTGTGCATTCTCACATAACCTTCAATATCCGCAGTGAATACAGTATTCCCTCCTTAACGTCGTGTTTTTGGTACCTCAGTAATGTCGCGTTTCCATCTTTACAATCTCACGACGCGACCAGTCGTAAGGCTCCATTGATTATCGATTTAATCAGAGTGAAGATAAAATAGCTTCCACTGCTCTCAAACGTCTCGCTATGTCTTCGTAGCTGCGCGAAATTATGGAGCTCTAAGACTATAGACATACAAAACCGGTCAAAAACGATACCAAAGCGCATGTGCAGGTGCATTTCATTATTTCAAATGTATGTAATACCAGGTAATACATAATCTGATTGCTGTTTCATTGGAAATTCCATTACTAAGCATGAAATAAAATAAATTACCTAATTTATTTACGTATTATTTAAATTTAACTACACAATATTTAATTTAGTCCACTTTTCGCTAACTAACCACAACCACTTAGCAATCTCATCATTTTTAGCTTCTTCAGAGACATCTACGATTTTCGAATTGCTGTAACAAGATTAACATTTAATTAATATTGCATTATTTTTTAATTAGTATTATTAAGACGTACCTAATGTAAACTCCTGTTACATCCTTCAGAGATGGATCCAGTGCTGCATACAAAACAGATTGTGCTCCTTTCATTGGTGACTTGACAAATAGCCACAATAATGTTTTCACAAATAACCGGGAAAAATAGTTTTGATTAAAGGACATGTGTCTGACTATATCTGTGTTTACTACACCTGGATGAACCGCATTCACTGTAACACCAGTTCCTGCAACATGGAAAAAGCATAGTAAAACAAATTTAATAAGTATGTTTAAGTTCACAACAATTATGGATTACCTTTCAATCTATCTGCTAATTCTCGTGTGAATAAAACATTGGCCAATTTACTTTGAGAATAGGCTTCAGCAGGATTATAATTTTCCTCACTATTCAAGTCTTTCAATTTAATTTTCCCACGTGCATGAGCTGCACTGGAAACATTTATGATTCTCGCTGGTGCAGACTTCTTTAGAACATCTAGCAACAAATTTGTTAATAAAAAGTGTCCCATATGATTTACACCAAGTTGCATTTCAATTCCATCTTGGGTGTAACTCTTTGGACATCTCATTACTCCTGCATTGTTTATAAGAATGTCTAGTTTTGAGTGTTCTACAATCATAAATAGTTGCCAGTATATAATATTTGGCTTGCTTCAAAATTTCATATAAACATCATTATATACCTCTCTTGAATAGGTTCACAAAATTTCTGATACTCTCCTGAGATGCTAAGTCACACTCTCTACAGTAAACATATTTATTCTTGCTTTGTAATACTATTTCAGTGCGTGTCTGTAAGAAAAGCAAAAATGAAATAACATACGAATGATAAGGTGTTCTTAGAAATTGTAACCACCTCTTCACATTTGTTCATGTCTCTACATGCCATAATGACTTTAGCTTCACGTTTCGCTAAATTGCGAACTATTTCTTTACCAATACCAGTGTTTGATCCTGTTACTATAACTACTTTGTCTTTTAGGCTTTCTTTTATCTCATAGTCTGGTCCACTGATGTAGTCCCTACGAATATTACGACATATAAATACATGAATAGTGTAAATAATTTCTGAAATAATTTCGTTATGTTTATAAAATATAATTTTTGAGAAAATAATTACCGGAGTAAGTAAGCCGCACCAACGAAAGTGATACCCGCTGAATATTGATAAAAAACTTTTGGAATCGTGATGCGCATTGTTACAAATATCTCGTTACTAGATCTTATTAAAAATATACAGATGAAGAAGAGTACTTTCAGAATACCCCGGTGCTCCCTTCCTCAATGAACATAACCTAACATTTACACGTGTACATACATAGTATTTGGAAAGTCGTTTAGTATTTGAAACTTGGTAACCAGTGACTCAAAATAGACGTTCTTGGTCTCAAAGTGCTCGTAGTGATGAAATGTGTGGAATCTTACGTTTTGATCCTGGTTAAAAAGATTATGTGCACTCTATTCTATGCTAAAAAGTAGCCGAGGTTCTGTTCCATGCTAAACACCGTGGAAACGTCGAATCCCCGGACATGAACACTCTCATATCCTCTCTGTTTATGGTTGTGGCTATGTTTTTAAAAATGAGCATTGAAACGCCCTCACCATCTAAATAGCTTATATACACTCCTTTCCCCTCTGACTACATATGTCATTCTGGTGTCAGTTGTGTTTATGTGTCACCCATGTGACGCGCAGTTTGTGTCAAAATAAATGTCAATAATTTAAAAGGAATTTATTATTCGAATTGAAACACAGTATATACTACAACACATTCTCTTTTTTATTCATATTGTGATTTAATATGTGGATGCAGAAAGTATTGCAGTTCACAAAGAATTCGAACATATTACAAAGGTCACTCATCCATAGGAGTACTCAGTTCTCACAAAAGGTTCACACACATCATTAAATACAATTAACACGTAATTTATTATATAGTTTTACAGCCACAACTTTTTATTGTGTTTTCAAAAGATATTTCAATTATTTTCATCACCAGCCAATCAATCGTCGTGCATTTACGACAAAATTATTTACTGCACCATCGCTCACTCTTATCGGAATGTGGGCTTTCGCTAAAAAGAAAGATGAAAGTGAAGCAGTTACTACTAAAGAAGTTGTGTTAGGGAAGGCTGATGCCTTGTTCGATCAAGGAAATTATAAAGAAAACTATGATCTTTTATCACATTATAGAGTAAATATGTTTTTGTGTGCTTACATGTATACAAGACATTTCAGAAGTATGTAACAAAGGCTTTTATAGGACAGCGGAGATGTTGAAATTTTATGGCGCTTGTCTAGAGCATTATATAAAATGTCGGAGACAGCCACTGATGTAGAAGGGAAAAAAATGATTTATGAAGCATACGATTTGATATCTAATGCTTTAAAAATAAAGGAGGACCATTGGGCTATACACAAATGGATGTCCGTTATCCTTAATAGTAAAAGCTCTTTCGAAGGCATGAAAGTACAAATAAGAGAGCTATATAATGTAAAAAATCATATGCTGGTACATGTTCTATTATGTATTGTTTACGATGCATGTTTATTATTGTAAGAAAATAATATAGAATTAAAAGATTTAAATATGTGATATTACAGAGAGCTATAGACCTTAATCCAAAGGATGCCACAACCTTATACATGTTAGGCACATGGTGCTACCGAGTTTCTGATCTTGCATGGTACCAAAGAAAGATTGCAGCTGTAATATTTGGGGAACCGCCGAATTCATCTTTCGAAGAAGCTCTAAAATACTTCCAAAATGCAGAGGAAGTTGATCCCAACTTCTATAGCCACAACTTGCTAATGCTGGGGAAAAGTTATCTAAAATTGAACCAGAAGGACGAAGCGTTGAAGTATTTAAAAATGGCTGCTGAATATCCAGCTAAAACTGACGATGACCGTCTTGCCACACAGGAGGCACAGAAATTGTTAAAAACTTTATGATACGCGCAAAACAACAATTTCTTTAAACGTCTGTAACAATGGTCGAGGGCACAAAGACAATCTAGAACTCAATTCTTGGATAAAAAAAGATATTTATTTAAGTAGCACGGGTTGTGATACAATGCTTTTATAATATTTTGTACTGGTCTACGATGCATGTACATACAGATATTATCAATTTAACAGTATATAAACGCTGAACAAGTGCAGTATCATGAGCATCAGAAGCATAATTGTATTATATAATCAGTTGACAAATGTTTATTCCATTGTTACAATATATCACAACGTTTTATATCTTTAACACTTTTATATATATACACTATTATAACAAACGAAATATATATCATGCATTTCCATATAGTACATCGATTTCTAAAATAACACTTAGATTAATAAAAATTTCACAGATAAAGTACTTTGCCGTATTAGTAATATATAAAGTTAATTAATATTTGAAGCATGATAGCTAGTCACAATTGCACGAAATAATTTAAAATCCAAGTAATTTCATCTATCGCTCGATTTCGTCCTCGTTGTCAGAACTTATCTGTGTAGTACATTCATCATCTTCTCCTCCAATGCTGATGTATCCAAATGGTGGTTCCCAATGATCTTCCGGCGCCCTCCGCATATACGGAAATTGGTCTGGTGGATTATACATCATCTGACATCTGGCAAGATGCAAGAAGTATATGTTTTGATGGACGGCAACGGGAGCCCTTTGTATTCCGCATGGGCACGTATAATACAGCAAAACGTGATGTGGTGGCATTCGGAGCACATGTGTTGGCATCGAATGGTATCCATACGGGTCGTAGGGACATTCGTGCGGAAGATGTTGCTCTGTTGGAACCATTTTTGATGTACAACAATCTGTAATCAAACAAAGCGAATATGAATTTTTAAGAATTTAAATCGCACGGATATTATCATCAGGTCTACGGAACAACCTGGCAATTTGTTAAATTTCAGATTTATCTCCCTGTTTGGCTATCACGTTAAGCATTATTATTAATGAGTATGCTTACCTTTTTTCGATGGTTCGAGGTGTTGGTGTAATCACGGCTTTTCTGCAGTAAAAACTCGAGATGTCAAGATATTGGTGTGGTCAGGACTCCTGCATTCCAAATTCGAGATATTGGTGTGGTCAGGATTCCTGCAGTCCAAATTCGAGATATTGGTGTGGTCAGGACTCCTGCAGTCCAAATTCGAGATGTTGAGGTGTTGGTGTAGTCAGGACTCCTGCAGTCCAAATTCGAGATATCGAGGTGTTGGTGTAGTCAGGACTCCTGCAGTCCAAATTCGAGATGTCGGTGGATTCACGACTCCTGCAGTCACAATTCGAGCACTCGAGGACCGTCAACAGATTCGAGCAGCACACGAAGTGCACAGTTCCACGTTCAAAACGGAAAATGATGTCCTTTCCGCGATTTTCGGGTTTTATATAGCGCCCAGACGGACCTGGGTTCGTCTACCTGGTGTTTCCCGCGCGGGTATCCGTATTCCCTCCGCGATCGCCGCTACAAAGGAGTGCATGGGTCAATTGGAACCCCTGTAATTCGTTTGTTTTCGCAGTATTGTTACCCCCGTGCTCTCAATTCCGAAAGCGCGGTATTGTCGCGCTTTTTACATATCTATGTAACTTTCTTAGTTATCAAGGAAAAAAGAATACAGGGGGAAAAATGCAATTCCGTTTATTAGTCATCGAAGAAAGCAAATACACCGCTTGCGTTTATAAGTTACGGTCGCGTTCTTTAATAAATAATAATTTACGTACCCTACGAAACATAGAAAGCTTGTACGATAACACTGGGCTGTTGAGACAGCGACAACTATACGCGTACTTTAATACAGATCCGTTCGACGGCGGAGGTATATACTTCATTATCCTATTCGTCGTCCGAACGAACATTTTTACAGAGTTACTTTATCGCTTATCAATTATGACGACGCCGTTGATTAGCCTATTACGCTTGGAACACGTTTCTTGTACGTTTATTCATCGTCCAACTAGCAAGTTACAATTAAATTATTCGTCGATACGATCGTTACACGATCGACGCCCTCGAAGGGGGGGGGGTAGTTTTCGAGCAACACGGCTCTGAGTATTTTCGTGCACGGGGACGGTTTAGACGGGTTTTGGGACCGAAGGGGTGAATACGGAGTGATAAAACAGCCTCGGGAAACTCGAAGGAAGGAAGCGAGGAAGTTATGCCGCTGAAACCTATCGGGTTTGCGACTCTAACTTTACGTAGAACGGGTACAAACATGTGTACTGTGTAGATTAATGTAATAATACTTTCACCGCGAATATCTAGTTTACCATTGAAATCTCATGCCGACTTCTTTACACGATTATTTGAACTACAAACACTCTATCCTCAATTTCCCCGATTTCTACAAATTCGTCGAAATCCCAACATGGTAACTCAAAGCTTTTCTGAATCCTCGAAGTCGTCCTTCTTCAGCCATCGATTTACGATCGTAACAATTCAGATATACGTTCACAGGCTACCGTCTAAAAGATTACGTGCTAGGAGTATCGTTCGCTACGTTAAATAACAAAAGATCATTTTACAAAGCTCGCTAGGATCTGATCGGATCGCGATTAAGCATTAGATTATCATGCGCGTTAACTTTACAGATATTTCGCGGTTGAATTATCTTCAGCTACGAAGAAACTGAACGATCCGGATCTGTTTGTCGCGAGTTCGTCGACTCCGAGGCACACTTTTCCTGGTATGTATTTACATCACTGTACGCCGAAACATTGCGGGAACGTTAATTTGATTTATTTGCACGTGTACTCCTCGGTGCGCTCGGTGCACGTCTCGCAATGCACTCGGCAGCACCAATGAAACTTGCATCTGCACTGCCACGTTCTCGTGAACTGGTGGGTGTTGTAGCCGCGGCCGCAACACATCAGGTCGCATCCGTCTGTTCCTGAAAATGTTAAACATTTAGCTATCAAAATGAACGTGCAAAACGATTGGATTAACTATCGCCGTTCACTTTAATCGATTTTTGACGATTTGATTTTTGCACGATAATGAAAGAACTACGAAGCATGAACAGTCTTTAAAAAAATGTATACCACTCTGTACATTTACTACGCTATCATTGATTTGTTCCTGCTCGTGTTGTAAGGTATATTTTTTAAAATCCTTGATGCAAGATATGCAATAAAATTAGATTAACATTTTAGGACGATGTATCTTACATCGAGCAACTTTTGATATTTTTCTATGTTTTAAAGTTAATTGCGTGTGTGGCATTCGGTTCGATTTGATTCGTTGTACCTTTGCTAGTCCGGTTGCAATATCTGCCCTGCGTTCCCAGGCTGCCATGAGCCAAATCCGGCTCGCAGTAATTAGGGGAAGATTGCAGAAAAACCAGCTCGCTTCTCTTTGGAATTCTTTTTTGTCCTATGGCCGGTCCGCCGCTAGATTTCGTCCGTTTCAATACCAAGTGCGGTCGCCTCGGTTTAATTGCTTTCTTTGGGGGTTGCCGATCGTGACGAGACTTCCCAATGTCGTTCGGTTTCCCTTGGGTTTTCGCGTCGTTCCCCAAAATCGGCGGCATTTCCGACGACGTTGAGTACAGCGTGTCTAAACTCTGCGTCAGATAAAATTCCAGATAAATATTTCATAAAATAATCATGAAACATTGTTAACTGAACTCTCAAACTCAATATTATTCCTTCCTTTCAATACTTTCAATACAGTACTACTGGTGTATCACACTTTTTATACAAGCATGGTAGTGTAAAGAAAACTGAAGGCTTCTTTTAAGAAGCATATATATATTTGTATATTCATTTGTTCAACTTGTACAAAAAGTTAGCCCAGAACATTACTCCTGGGTCATACTTGACTGAACATGATCTGGTACGAGAAAGTTTTGTATGCAGCGACAGTACTGTACAAGTTTTCAATTAAGTAATTAAGCTTGACCAAGTGTCGCAGATTACCTGCATCGTAGGGGGTGGTGGCGGAGTGATTGCCACCACGGGCTTGGCTCTGTAATACTTTTTCATAAGAGCATCGCCGATCTGGCGAAAACTAGGCAATGTTCGCCAGCAGGTTCTCACGGTACAAGAGCCGGACACGCCATGGCATTTGCATTCCGTTTGCAGGAGGGCTTTAACTATCTGCAAAGAAACAATACACTCGTGTTAACCGCAAGAAAATCGTATCGCGTGCACCGCGCGCCGTGTAATTTCGACTAATTTCGCATTTCAGATTATACGAGAAACAGCTTCGAGCAGCATTAGCAGACGAACGTGTGATCATTGTGTTCGCACGGGCCCCGTTTCGAGGGTACGCATATAGTCGGCGTTTTACAGTTTTTTGAAACGATCATAGTAATCGTAACTTCACTCGTTATCGCCGGGAACGGCAACTTTCGCACGTAATTATCGAAAATCGTTTTTCAGCGTATGATGCTCCGCACGAGAGATCGATCCGTCGTGTAGAAAGCGACGCGGAGGTGCTAACTACGTTTTTTGTGTTCGTTGTGCGTCGATCGGGGCACAGTTAAAAACTGGTTTATATTTCAACATATCGACACAAAGAAACAAACAGGAAGAGAAAGAATGAGGCTGAGGCGGGTTGAAAAAAAAAAATCGGCCGGTCATAAAATATGCGGTACGGTGAGCCGATCGACGTTAAGAATAAATCGTAAGCCCTGCACACGTCTATAACCACGGCAGATCGCACGTACGTACGTACGTACGCTCATGTGGTGGAGAAAGAACGATATGTGCGCGTTTTTTTATTGCCGACTCGATAATAAAGCCCATCGGTGAAGACAAGAAAGCTCGATCAACATTTCCCAATTAAGACGCCGCCACAATTACTTTTTAACAATTAATTTTTAAGGCGCAATACTTCTTCACTCATCTTTCACCCCATAGAGAATCTGCATGATTCTCTGACTAAATGCTATTATTTTTGGGCCTGAGCTATCACAATCGGCTGGACAATAATAATGACTGGCGCAATTCAAGCTTGCAAAGTTTGCGAATAAATGTCTTGGTTTTGTTGCTGAGCATGAATATATTTATTTTGTGTGGAAATGTTAAATCGTTGCTACTTAATATGAAACAACTAAATAAATAAAACAAGACACTACAAAAAGGAATTTCTATTCGGCTCCTGTTTCTTGGAATTATATTTATAATACCAGAAAGCTAGCTTGGCAATTACTATAAAATATGTGTGAATGAAGGTTGTATAATATTCAGGCTAAACCCACTATAAAGCAATCGCTTTGTCTACCGTTCGAGGGATTATGGAAATTACGCGGGGCCTATTAACTACGGCTCTTTACCTGATTCCTCGGTACAATTAGGCAATATCAGAGTTGTCGCGTGAACCTGAACAGGGGTGTAAACGGCATGAAAAGATTCGGAAATCTCCGGATTGGATTTCCAGTTCCCTTTGCGTCCATTGTGAACGATGAATGGGTCGCGAGTTATGAATAATAACAGGCTTTACTCACCTTTCTTCCAGCTTTATTATTATGAAGGTTCATCAGGCTTCTCGCGTCGCCCTCGACCTCCCTCGCGTCCAGAAACCTACGCGCGAACCTAACATTAAATTGTAATATTAAAATCCATGCGTGTATAACATCTGTCGTGACGTACAACGCGTCATGGAGGTTTTACACGCACGTGGCACACGTGCGAAGGTAGCCGCGCGCGACGACGCGACATATTCATTTAGGATCGGGTTAATTGTCTTACCTCATCCCGTAGGTGACGTCCGCGCTGCAGCCGCCCCATTCCCAACCGTTCGGTGGCAGCTCCTTTCTCGTTCTGCTGGAAAATTAATAAATAAACTAACCGTTCCATATAACTGGACTGCGGATTTAATCGCGGGATAATTTTAATAAGTTGAACATAGTACAACAGTATCTTTAAATGTTGTTCATATTTCCCATTTGATCTTCTCATTTTTACTTATGTAGCTGATCGTGTTTAGGACCATTCGGACCAGATTTATTTACGAATTTTCTCCCACACACATTGTTGAAGGTACGACTTGTAGAGTTACGTTAATCTTTCTATTGTTTCTAACGCAGCAGCTGTTCGTTTAATTAATTCGCCAGGGAATTCAATTTTGTCATTTCTTTAAAGTTAAATATTGCTTTGATATTATTCGATTTTCTAGGAGTTGTGATCAGAGTGTTCCTACTGTTTTAGGCAATGCGAGTATGTATGTACAATGCGATCATCTCTTGCACTGTTTCATTACTTTTTAAGCGTCCTCTCAGACCCAGGGGTTGGTTCCAACGGCAATGGGAACTAGAACGACCTTCGTACGCGTGTCCAGGAGTACCAAGTAGGAAGATCTTGGCCGGAGCGAATAAAATAGAAAGGCGAATAGAATAGTTTACCTGACGGTAGGCTCGCAACCGCAGGCCGTGATGTTGCCCCTGCTGCAAGCTGCGGTCACAGCGTACGTTACACCCGCTGAACTTATTGCGTACGTGAAAGCTGCTTCCCTGCTTCCTGAAATAGATCAGGGAGAAATTTCCTGTTAGTTCTAGCTTCGGAGCAGGTCTGTCCAGTTTGTGCGGTAGGTAGGAAACGTGTACAGGGATTTCATGCTATGAGAAACGTGGTTTACCTCCAAGGACAACGCTGTTACCATTATCAACCAGCCGTCGTCGAATTTCGTTGCGCAATAACAAGAATCGCACTATGTGCCTTTACACAGATTACATTGCATGTTTCGTAGCCAAAAGCTTTCATACTTGAAGCTTTTAAATTTTATTCTTCGTTTGCCAGTACAATTAAAAACCAACATAATCCTTCAGGGGCAGTTTTCACATTAGGCTGTTGATTTTATGCTTTTATGGCAAAATATTGAGTAGTAAAAACATTAAGAACAATTTAAAAGTACATTCGTTTCAGTCTACTAAAATTATAAGGAAAGGGAATCAATTTGACGCAGATAATTCTTATTTTGCATTTGTTCCGTAGCTATACTGAAATTCTATAAAGTGTACAGTAATACTGCAAAGTGTATCGCACCTAATAATTTTGTGTGACAATTTTCTTAAATGTTCTCTATAGTCGGTACAATGTACATACGTCGACCTTGAAGTCTAGTTTGAAAATCCACTCAAGGGTTAAGAAAGTCCTCTGCACGTGTCTCATTGCTAGATCGCGGAAGTTTATACGGAATAAAAATTGTTTGCGTTAAGCGCGAAACGTGGGAATCAAATAGGAATGGAATTCTTTCTTCAGCGATACAACGCTACCGAGACTCGTCCCAGCAGAGCATCCAGCTCGTAATAATTTCAGAAAAGTCTCCTAAAATATAATTCTGTGCGATTCTTCGATTTCGCATTTCGATCTGGCCGGTGCGCACGCAAAACAGATTTAATCCGCGAGCCGATCAGCATCATTCCGCCGACAAGCATGATCCATCAACGGTGCAAGCCCACACTGTCCCCCGGCGGCGTTTCCGTCACACTAATTTACAGCCATCCGACACACGCAGGGCCGCGTAAAGCGCGAGCACAATTAATTACCGGCGCGCAGCTCTTTCAGCTCGTTTGCCATGCTGAAATGAGTTACCGCGCGCGCGCGCGCGCGAGTACGTTCCTTTCTTCTCTCGGTCCCGCAGCGTGTAGACGCTGACTATACGTACTTATTTTTTTTGTTCCTCCTTTCTCTTTTCCGCAACGGCAACACGGTCGTCGTTCCCCGACACCTACGCGATACTGTCCCGTGTCCGAGTTGATTCGCGTTCCCTTGGCAGCCATCAACCTCGGCAGCCGGCTTTAATTCGAACGTCAGGATCGCCTCTCACACCGACGCCTAATTATCAACCGCAATAAAACCGGCGAACACCGCCATCGTCCCCTTCCCCCTCGAGCCGGCCCTGGAGGCGCGATTACACGCTTTGACAGTGCAATTTTCACGGTCGATCGGATTTTATCGCGATCTCGTGGGCCAGAAATATTGTCGCAATTTTGAAACCCGCTCGGAACACGGTGGTTCGCCAATTGTGGTGCTTATTATAAGGAGTCTGGTGTTATAGACTGTACTAACAATAAGTTAAAGGCACCAGTAGTTGACCATTTCATAGAAAACCATAAAAAATAAGGTTTTTATCGGATGCCATGCCGTCTGTTGTTTAAATTTCAAAACACTAACAACATTTAAAACCTTATTTTTTGTTTTTCTATAATATGGTCAACTACTGGTACATGGTGGTCAACCACTGGTGCCTTTACCTTACTATGAATTATGTATTACGCTAAAGTATTTTTGTCGCCAAACAAAAACCGTTCAATCGCGTTTCTAACGGACATATCGTTCTTTCCACACAGCATAGTTCAGTTGTCCAGGGTGAAAGCAGTCGGGTCGCAGTTTTTACAGTCTAAACTTCGTGTTAACCTCGACGGAAGCCTGCTAACGAAATAAATAAATGTCACGACCCCGGTGTCTATAAATCATTTTTCTCGCAAAACGTTCGTTTGCGCAAAAGATCCGCGAACTACTGGCAGCTTCGATTATCCGGTGTACTCGACTCGGCATGACGCGGGACGAATAATAATCGTTCGGGGACTGACAGTTCTATGAATTTTTCTCGGGTACTTAATATTTCAAAGCGACACGGTTCTACCATTAAGAACGGCAGAGATTGCCGGCCCGACTGTTGGTGTCGATGTTGTTGAGCAAAGATTCGCCGTTTAAGTACATCGTCGAGGCTATCGCAACATTCGGAATCGCTTGTTGCGACAGAGCAATAAAATTGTTGGCAAAAACGCTGGCTCGTCGCGAGTGGCGGGGAACGAAATTATACGCCGCGAAATTTCGAAACGGAGCGTGGACGTCGCGAACGTTCCCTGATTTGCACGGTTTCGCGCGGTTTTGCACGGCCGATGAAGAGCGAATCTGGCTGATGAGGAGCACCGGGGATTGAAAAGATCCGGTGAACTGTAATTACAGCGGATCTTCCTACACGCGGTTGCACGATAATACTACCTGAGCCGATGTTTGTTATGCCCACGGTTATAATTCATAGTGACCGACGCGCGCCTTCTCGTCCGACGTGCATATTGTGAAAGTAAATACACATACCTCTGTATACACGGGCACGAGCACTTTCGCGAGTCATTCGGTGGCCATTTTTGCCATTAGCCGCGAACGCGATCGATCCACTCGTATTAGATTTATGCCATCGACAAATACTGCCTTCATTTACTGTCGCCAGACTGCGGATTTTATTACGGTCAAAATGAGTAAATAAAATTTTAAGCAGCAGGTGGATTAAAACAAAACAAAAAAATTAACAGCTTCAGGATATTAGTCCTAGCTCATTGAAATTATTAAACGAGCTGTTTGGCTCCTGATCATTGGAATCGATGCAAATAATTTTTATTGTGCTTAAAAATATGTATTTTTCTTGTTGAGAAAGCCTGTAAATAGACGTTTTAATAACTGTATAAAGCTTGATTATTTTCTTTTAAATAATAATTGCAGAAGTTCTTAAGCTATATACATCTACATAATTTACTGGATCGTGAACGAAATGTCATTCGAACGTGTCTGGATTATGAAAATTTCAGTAAGAATATAAAACAGTGAGTTTGTTTGCCCGCGGAATTATTTCTGAGTGTTTTACATTTCATACGTTCGATGTTTGTAAATTAGAAATTAAAGTTAATAGAGAAGCGATTATCGTATACGGTTTCGAGTGAATTAAATGAAAGGCACAATTGCAATTTAGTTAACGAAATTTTTTCGTAGGGAGAAATGCGAGCCCGGATTGAATACGAGCCGTGTCAACGATGCCCGCAAAAATGTATAATACATCCTGCATCAACGTGAGAACACTAATCGGAATGGCATGAATAATTCATGTTTAATAATAATATAGAAAAGTACGCTCGATGATAGGCGCATCCACTTTACATGCATTCGAAAAGTGCCGCTTTCGTCTTCACACATCAATTTCGTTCACGGGCCGCGGTGTGTTTCATTAAAATTCTTATCGCCGAAAAGATTAAATCACATCTTCATCATTTTGTTTTATTCCGGTGATTTGTAGGACGTCATGAAGCAATTTTATAGTAATTTAAACCGTGACTGTGGCCAATCTTTGTTGTCGCCGAATATGGCGTTTATTTCGGATGAAAAAACTGTAAAAAACCGTACGGTGGATGAAATTGCATTTGTTTACAGGAAATTCATCGGTAAGGCGATACAGTATAGTTATCCATAGAAAATCTTTTATCCTCCCTTAACATTGTAGGTCTGTCGATTTCTCCAGTCTACAATACTAATTTCTCCGGCGAGAGAATTCTTACTGTGTTTTGTTCACTCTACAGCCCTTATTTATTGCCGAATATATTCTCTTCCACTTTCTGTACATTTACTCCAACAATTAATGAATTTCCAATTTGGTGGATGACAGATTTAAAATAAGGGTACTACCGGTTAACACGTTGACTGCCGTGTCACTCACAATTTTTACGTTAATACATTCATTGCACCAAGTTTAATTGGGATCTGTGAAATGCTAGAAAGTTCGAGCACCGCTCAATATCATACATTAAATTTTTTTCAATTTTTATTTCATTACATAACTTACTTTGACTTTGTGAAATTTTTGAGGCTTCTAGTTTGGCAGTCAAAGTGTTAATCACCCACTGCACATATAGCTCTCAGTGCACAAGTCAGGAAACATAGTGGCATATTATCCAAGAAGAGGACATCGATAGAAGCCATTATAATGGCTGATACGGTAGCCGAAAGGTTAACGATTTCGAAAACCCTAATCCTCCAGGGGTTAACGGATAGTATGGACCCGAGGAAAGTCGCTCGCAGGCAGTCCCAATTAAATCATTCTGTCGCTCTCGGTTTTACTCGGTCGCGCGAGAATGACGTGCGAACGCAACGAGATACGTCAAGAACTCTTAGATAAAGTGCATCGCGTGCAGCTGCCTACACGCGTGGAACGCGATGCGATGCGGCTGCAGAGAGCAGCCCGTGGTCTTATTGTCGGCGGTGGCCGCGGATGCATCATCCTCGTCGCGCGATGCAGTATAGAGTATACATAGAATATAGAAGAGGAGTATAGAGCCACAGCGAGAGTCCGGGGGAAAGGGAAGGAAAAGGGGATCGCGTTCACGCCCGTTATCACGCCGGGCGCCATGATCGCTCGGGCAGCTCGTGGTCACGGGTTATAACGCGGCCGAGATCGGTATCTCGCCGCCGCGATCGGCTCGCTGATTTATAAGACGCCAGCGGAGAGATCGGTATCTGCCGCTCGTTCCCGCGTGTCCCGATGCGTCCAATTTATGTAGCACGCGACATCCTCGCCGAGTCGAAAACAATCGGGCTCTCAGCCGCCATCGCTTACCGTTTAACATGGAATACGCGATCACCTCTCATCCTCCTCCGGTGCCTAACATTCGCTAATAGGGAGCCATTGCGCAGTGGTTCGCAACGTCACATAATTATGTGACGGACCGCCGATGCAGGTAGACACAAATGTGGGAACCGTCATAGAATTCTTTAATCTTTATTGCGAGGTATCGGCAAAGGTACAAAAGCGCGTCTATTTGTTTTACGACGCATTTTAATCCTGATACCTGCGCGAACTCGGTGCTCGGCAAGATAGTTACTTGAAATAGAAAATAGTAAGTAGTTTATTTCATTTTTAAAGCATACCTATAATCCTGCAAACAAATTATTTTATTTATAAGAAAAAGTTTTTGAAATACTATTTAACACTAGGTTTACGGGGCACTAAATGTGCCCACTCCACATTACTTTATAAAAATAACAAAAATGTATGTATCCAAATTTATAGCCGTTTCTTTTACAATATATACCCAAAGGAACCAAGTTGTTGAATAATATCTTCTTCATGCATCCTTACAATTTCGATAATTGTGAATTAAGAGGTACCAGAACCCGTCATTTTGACGGGTCCCGTAAATCTATTGTTAAAAATAGTATTTTACTTGGAAAATATTGGAAATAGTAGGACTTATTTTGTAGGACCGAGTAAAATAGTATTTCAAATAGTTGATAGTCACTTATACTTTTCTGATATTCTGTTGTAACTGTTATAGTTTCTTATGTGAAATATTATAATTTATAATATTACCTATTTGCTCAACTTATTTTCATTGTAAGGAGATATTTGAAATACATATGTGAAATATAACATTAAAATACATTATAACCGCATTACAGGCACACCGCTTATGCTGGTTTTGAACGTTGAAGTCTCCGCGTCTTCGAATTTAGTTTCCAGGATGATCCATTTTCTGGTTATAAATTGCAATGCAAACCGAAGTTGCTTTCAACATCTTTTAAACTTCTGTATCCTAATCCACTTCTGCGTGAAATTTTAACCCCCTACGATTTATTTTACCGTTAACGAAACACAACAAAATGGAATTTCAGTTTAATGAAAATTAACAGAGTGTGACTCGATAGTATACTGCAAGGAGTTAAAATTGTTTGCTCAGATCCTTACTACGAAAGCAAGCGATGCGCTAATAATTTTTGCGATTTAATCAGCATTCGCCAATATTCTTGCACAACGCTAATCTTAAATTATTGTCGTCTTCCAATGACGTGTGCCTACCGCGTTTACATAAGATATTACTCGAATGCTCCCACGGAAATGAATTTTTCTGTAGAAACTTATTAAAATGGACATTCGACGATTTTATTTATGAAGCTGTTAACGATTGATACTTTCGACTTTCACGTGTAATTTACTGCAATAAAACGTAGACTTTCACCGGTGTGGATTTGGCTGCAATTTTCCTGCACCGTGTGCCGTGTCAATGGCAAATTTTATATACTGCGTGGCTCATTTGCAGCAAAAATGTAGCATAATTCTTCCATCTTTACTACAATATCCACCTCCTCGCAAAGTTATATTTAAAAAAGAATATACTATAACAGGGTAATAAGTCTATGTTAATACTCTAAAAATCTAATCTTCTATGTTAACGCTAAACCTACCGAGCCTCAAGAGTAACTAATAGGTGTAGCATTATAAAACAAGACTGAAGTTCTGAAGTTAGAATTCCTGTAACAAGTAATCCTGTATATTACACCTTGTAACATTGTAATACCAACCTGGAAAATTGTAATACCACATTATAAAGTGAAATGGACCCATTTAAGGGTCTAAAGAGCAATAAAAAAAAGCAATCCTGTATAATCCTGAGTAATGGAATGTATTGAACCATTTTCATGAAATTGTCATTACGAGTTCAATAATCGTAAAATCACAAATTCGAGACCGTTCATTTGACCGATGGTGTTGGGTTTGGTGTTAGTTACCGTAAGTGTCCGTTTCATTTTATAGTTCCTATGCATACATGCAGGTATGCATGAACCTGCTCTTCTATGCAGGTGTCGAAGTCTCCGAGAGCTCTTACCGCGTCCGAGGCTTTGTTCTCTCATTGTCTTCGGAGCGGTTCGATAAGAGCCATAAAAATCTTTGTCTTTCGATGATCGCGTCGTTTTACGAATGCTTTCGCGAGGACAATAAGTTTCCCCGTAATGCGTGGAGACAATGACACAGTTCCCAGAGGCCAACGCGGCGGCGGCGGCAGCGGTGGGTAATCCCCATTCGTCCTTGCCAATAAAACCCATTTTAGCATTCTCGCAGGGTGCATCGTCGCCGGCTTTTGCGAAGGGTCTGGCCAAGCGTGGCTTTGATTTATCGGGCAGCAGGTCGTTTTCCCGAGAGCCGACGGCCGATTGTATGCGCGAGGACGCGGAGGACAGTTGGCCGAGCACATCGGTCAAAAGGTTGATGAATTTATGCCGAGTGTTTATGTCAGGAGACGGCAGCGCGTACATCTATTTAGTGTCGGAAGACGGTAACGGGGAAATTTATCGTTTCGTCGGCGCGTACGCGGCACCGCCAGGCCTCTCATTGGGCGGGAGGAAAGAGAGGTGGCCTTTCCATAAATTCATTTCAACTGTAAATTCTGAACCAGCCAAATGAGCGGTGCTCCCATATTAGGACGCGACTCGCCGTGATACCGAAGACCTCAATCTATTTATTACAGCGAGCGATCTCGTTCCCCGTACGAACATTCGAGAACCGTGGCCTCTCTTCTTGTCTTCCATTTGTATTAGGGAGACCCATACGTAAGGTAAAGGCACCGGTAGTTGACCATTTTATAGAAAAACATAAAAAATAAGCTTTTTATAAGCTGTGCACTTTTGATGAAAGTGAACCTCGGATGCCATGCCGTCTGTTGTTAAATTTCAAAACAGTAAGAACATTTCAAACCTTATTTTTTATGTTTTTCTATAAAATGGTCAACTACTGGTACATGGTCAACTACTGGTGCCTTTACCTTAATCAATTATTTTGAAATCTAAAATAAGCTTCCTAGTAAATTCAAGTTTTTGTTTCTTAATTCATCGTATGATTGAGTGAATGAGATTATATAATCTCCGTCATTATCAAGGAGAGTTTGCCATCCTTCTTGAAAATTTTCAATCCCCCTCTTATAGAAATCCAGGGTTCGTGAAGCAAAATATCACTCAAGGTGCCTCCTTACGTCTTCTACAGAAGCGAATGTTTTGTTTCTTAAATAAACTCAATAATAATATCGTGCGACTGTGTGAGTGAATTGTCTCGCGAGTAACGGAAGCCTGTAGCAAACAAAACGACAACACCGAAAAAGGAAAGGTTCGATTCGCGTTCACAATCAATCGGAAGACGGGGACATCTTCTAATTTATATCATCGCGTTTTAAGTGACTGGCGTAATGGGCCAATGAAATTTATAAGCGGCAACATTCTGCGCGTGGGCGATTGTTTACGATGATTGCCGACTACGATCTCAAATTTAATAATGGAGGCTTCGTCGTTCCTCGGGACAGATCGACGCGCGTGCTAATGAAGCAACGTTTACCGTAACTTCTTGAAATTCACCGTCAATTGTGAATCATCGCGTATAAATAGTAGTATCCGATCCTAGATCGTTGCAGAAGTTCCGATTTGTTGATCAAAATTAGTCGGTTGTCTCCTAACGTTCCTCAAGCTGCTGAACTCACCCATTTTACCAAAATCTTGTTTCTTTAATTCTACGTGGAACTAACGTTAATTAATCCTTATCCAACCAACGATATTATTACATGGAAAATTGAACTAGAAGACTATGTATTCGTTTAATATAGTTGCAAGAGACTTCGATGCGTGGTAGTAGGGCATCGCCGGCTCCAGCTGTCAGCGATCAACTGTGGTATTCTTTCGTTGTCGTCGAATTAATCGGCACTAGTTAACAGAAGTGGTTCCATTGTTCTTTATGACAATGCTAGCCATATATCAGGTGTTTGAAATCGTGACTCCCACTGTCTAACCACTCTTTTTCGTCCACTTGACTTTCTGACGGAGATAATTTTCTCCTGATCTACGATCCAGCATTAATCTCTCTCGTCTCCTAATTTCTCCTCTCCGTTTCTCCGTTGCGAATCGAAAACCTTTTTCTCAACTTTCGCGATCACGAGCACGTTCGAAACGGTAACAGTCCTTAAACCGCTGTACCCCGAGACTGTTAGCGTATGACTTATGGCTGTTACATCCAGCGGGGAAA
This sequence comes from Seladonia tumulorum, assembly GCA_913789895.3. Classification (NCBI taxonomy): domain Eukaryota; kingdom Metazoa; phylum Arthropoda; class Insecta; order Hymenoptera; family Halictidae; genus Seladonia; species Seladonia tumulorum. Next base: position 5,618,462 of record OU565275.1, read on the forward strand.
TTTTCTCGCGTTCGGTTCGGTGCACAACGTTGGACGCGATTGTTGCATTCGGTTCCGAAGAAAATCTTGTTATCACCGAAATGACTCTACGCTCCGATACTTTAGCGTTACAAGCTGTTGGCAAATGGGCCTAACTTTCACGCGCCCGGGATTCATAGTCGTGGCGGCCATAACGCGCAGTTATGCCGGCTTAGAAATGATTTACGCCGCCGCAAAAGCGATACTTCATTATCCGATGCGTTACATGGAATTGTGCTCGACATTTCTCAGAATATATTATCGGTGCACGGTTGTGTCCAGTCGGACGGAATGGGTTCTCGCAATTAGTCATTATTAGGCTCCGGATTTTGTGCATTTACGACAAAACGGAGCAGCTGGAATTTAAAACGTTTGAAAAGTCTAAGAGACTCAAAGTAATTGATTTAACACGTTTTGACCGCCATGTAATCCATGCGTGGGCGACGGAATTATTTGTCCAGGTTTTAAAATTAATTTTTTAAATATTTATTGATTGTACCAAAGATTAGGATATGTAAAATGCAGGAAAATTGGAGGAGTACTTAACCCTTTGCACTCGAAGCTGTTTTAACTCCAAAACGAAACATCTTTTCCGACCTAGAATATTTCCCTTCTATATATATTTTTTTTTCATGTTATACATACGAAAATGGTGCAATTTACTCGTACAATACTGAAATGTTTAGTAATTTATTAAATACAAACAAATTTAATAATGTAAACAATATTTTGAATAATAGTACAGCAATACACTTAGTGGCGCCTTACAGTCGCCATTCGAGTGCTAAGGGTTAATATTATACATTTAATACTTTTTTCAATTTTTATTTCATTGAATAGCTTATTTTGATTTTATGGAATTTTTGAGGTGTCCAGTTTGCCAGTCAAAGTGTTAAACAAAAATGTGTCAACTTGTCCCGGTCTTCCCTACGTGCAGAATCTGTTCGCTATGGGATAGTAGAACGAGCAAGACAATATTTGACGGTTGCAAAGCGTAAGAATAACAACGTCGAACGTGCCGGGACGAAACTCGTTCCTCGAACCGTTGAAACCAGTTGTGGGACGTTTAATTCCTTAAACGTCGGGACGTTCCGTGGCCCGATCGACGAGAATTCGGCGCGATTAAGCCCGCGGAACTGCTCGCACGCTAATTAGCTGTCGGCTAATTAGCGGGGCGCGATATACGAGCGATCCGGGACGCCCGCAGCGGTAAAACTGGAACGATACGGTCCTGACAAGCGCTAAATCTCGGCGATGTCTTCCCGTGTCCTTCCGCCGACGAGCCCCGACGTTGATAGCAGTATTTCAAAACGGTGATGCGTCACTCCTCCACCTACAACAACATTGTCCGTGGCCGGCGCCGCGGATGATGCTCCTCGCTCGCGAAACGTTATTATTATGCTTTCGCGATTTTATGCCTGGCGAGAGCGATCTTATTAAAGGTAACGAGCACGATCGTATCGCGGGACCGCAATAAAATACCACCGAGGCCCTTTGCGAACGATTCCCTTCGCCCCCGGGGCGAGAAAAAGGGAAAGGGATTTCTAGCTTGCTCGGCGCATCTCGCATCTCGCGTCGCACCTTCCCGAGATGCAACCTGGACGACTCGGTTCCTCCTAGTCAGGTTCGATTTTCGGAAGCTTTGACTTATCTAAAAGTTCAAAATATTTTTTCACATATCTCGCAACGGGATTTTCTAAAAGGATGCCTGTCTTTCGATTCCTGAAAAGCTGATCCGTTATCTTACGCCACTGTTCGAATAAAGTAACTGCAAGTTCGAGAATACGGACATAAAATTGGTATCAACTTTATATATGTATTACCTAAAATATTTCGCTCTACATATGCAGGGATACTGTATAGTCCACAGGCATTTACGACAAGGTGGCTAGATCAAATGCAAAACCGTAGAAACATTGAAAGAATTTAAAAGCACTGTCGTATCGTTTCCAATCATAATAACATTATTAAGAAAAGAAACGAATGTCTGTGCAGGTCCTGTATCTCGCTATTCCTGCAGACAGTTTTTGCAGAAGAAATTTTTATTTTGCTTTAACCCCCTATCTCCCAGATTTTATTTAGACATTTAATTTTAATTTTAAATACAATTTCGTTCACCGTGTTATTTTTGGTGAGAATGTCCAAAGTCAAGAAATGTGAAAAGCTGGAAAACAAAGATGATGCTATAAACGATGAACACGAACGACTACAAAATTCAATTGCCACCCTGACATAATCAAGAAACTAGTAATTCGTTGACAGAATATGTGCCTATCTTGACTAACACGTTAATATATTCATTGTACCAAATTTGATTAGGATCTGTAAAATGCAAGAAAGTTGTAGAACTACATAATATCATACATTTAATTTTTTTCAATTTTTATTTCATTAAATAACCTACTTTGATTTCATGGAATTTTTGAACTTTCTTGTTTGACCACCAAAGTGTTCACACATCTTGCGCGGGCACTTTGCCGCCAAACCCTTACCGTGTATAGGAATTCATTCTTGCAACGCACCTTTTGTATTTCTGCAACTCATGTCTATCTGATCTTATTGTAAAAACATCACAAAAACCCATCGATAACAATAATCCATCAATGATTCGTGAAAAAGGACTTTAGTCGCTTCCCGTTCAAGATGTGTTAATAAGTTTATTCAACCTATGCGAGTATTCCGTACGTAACAACCTAATAGGAACCTAAAAAAAAAAACTCTGAGAACGTGCCCGTGATCGGATCGGGCACTAAAGTTTGACCAATCGGGCCGCAGTATGTCGTTCACTGTTCGCGAAAATTGATTTCTATCGGACGCGACAGTCGCCGGGCCGAAAAGCAATTGATCTCTCGTTCTCCGGGGCCCCGAGACGCTCTCGCAGTTATTCATATGTAAATTCGCGGTGTCTTACAGCATCGTTGAACCGCGGATTAATGGACCAGTTTAATTCACAAGTATCCGGCAGCGGGTCGTTAAGTGCGATGCATATTAATAGCCCGCCGCCCCGATACGCGATAATGCTCGGCGCAAACAGAAACACGAATCGGAGTAATAAACGCGGGGAAAAATGTCGGGACGAACGCCGCCGTGCATAAAGCGACACAGGTATACGATCGCGGAACGCATAAAGTAATATCAATGATGACGCGGTGTTGCGCACCTCGGGCCGTTTGTCTCGCGAGGAACACGCGTTCGCATCGACGGGACGCGAACGTATGCGCCTGTTGTTGTCTTTTTAGGCGGACGTTCAGCGCCATCGGACACGCGTTTTCATCATTGAGTGATGATAGTTATCTAGGGGATAATGCGGCTATACGCGATGGCATCTTACCATGGAAAACAAAGGCGAACCGAAGAGTAATCTGGCCGGATCGGATGCTGGCGATGCTCTTGCGTACACGCGCGACCAAAAGTCTTACGACAGCCCCAATATTTATTCCAAATTCACGTATTTGCTTCATTGTTATCTGGACACTGTAAGGTAAAGGCACCACAGTAGTTGACCATTGTCACGTCCGGTGGTTCGACCATCCATGATTAATCAATATAATAAAAAACTATCACAAAAATCCGATAATGCCTCGAGAGAGAACTGTGTTAACCCAAACTGCGCAATACCGTGACGCAGTAATGAGAAGCCAAAAACAGCAACTCAGCCTTCTGCAAAACGCGCAAATGAAGATCGGTTTACATCCTGAGAATCATGAGGAGAGGCATCACACCATGCCAAGCAATGAGAAAAAATGCCGACTCCTTAGTAAAAAGACCCTGACTACAAGGAGTCGACCAAGTGAAGAAAAGACTAGAAGATGCAAGGTAGAGACTCCTGAGCCAGCATTTTTTGGAAACAAAGAATTGGCCATCCTATAAATAAGGGGATCAACTCCCCAACAGGCAGTGATAATCAAGACCATCATCACCGAAAGACATATATCCGCGAACCGTAAAATCAACTACAGTCAGTTCTAATTGTTCGAGAAAATCGTAACCGCGAAACCGCGTCAACAAGTGGTGTTAAAAGACTCTAAGTTCCGTGAGCCAGGAAACAAGATCCAGTTCCTGAACATTGTATTGCGGTAACATTACTATTATTCGTATCATTGTAACCCCATTATTTGCACTCTTGTATATCCGTATCCTAAATATTGTATGTAATCTCTAACATCTGATTCAGAATCTTGCTTTGAATAAATCTATAAATTAGTTGTTATCGTTAAAAGGGTATAATCATTATTTAAACAATCCTCAATTTCCCGAACCGTAGCCGGTGAATGCAGATAGGTTCGAAACTGCGTACTATCCTCTTAAAATCATAGATCTGTCCACTTGGGACGTAACACCATTTTACAGAAAAAAATAAGGTTTTTATAAGCGCGCTTATAAGTGCACTATTGATGAAAGTGAACCTCGGTTGCCATGCCGTCTGTTGTTTAAATTTCAAAACAATACGAACATTTCAAACCTTATTTTCTATGTTTGTCTATAAAATGGTCAACTACAGGTGCCTTTACCTTATATGCAGAATAGTTGCTAGCTATTCAATCTTTTTCGTTTTCGTAGCAGGAAAGTAAATATTCCTGTTGGCCTTTCACTCGGTCTGCAGATACAGTGAATTCTCGATGTATGTCAACAAGACTGGACTTGCCAGCGTCGTGTATCGTGCAGGAGACATAACCGAGCCGTGTTATGTTTGCACTCCTCGGCGTCCGAGGCCGGATTACCCCGCGATAGTGGGGTTGCCGATGTATACAGAAAAATTACTGTATTCTGCAAAACGTTATGTATCATAATCTACTGTGATTTGGCGTTAAGTTATTCGAAGAGGAGGTAATTACGTTTTTTAATTGGATTTTCTGCAGGCCTGAAAAGCGCAGAATGTGGGAAACGCCGAGGCTCCGATAGTTTCGCGTGCACGAACGAGCGTCGCGTAAATACACACGGTCAGGTTCGCGAAGGGTTAAAGTGGAGGTGGCGTTTTCTACGGGCGCTGTCGTGTTATCGTGGAATAAAGATGGCACGGAGGCAGACACAAATCAGCGGCGGGTACCTTAAGTTGGCTGGTCTGGAGGTTGGCTGGCGATTCAATGGGATCTGCCGTCGATTGAACCGCGTGGGTGCCGGTCGAATGATCTGCGACAAACGTCGCGAGCCATTAAAGGGCTCTCGTTCCGGATGCCGAAGGCGCGAATGAACTCTGAACCTCCTGTGGCAAATGGTGGCGAGGAAGGAATAAGGGGAAGAGAGCAAGAGAGGAAGAGAGAGAGAGAGAGAGAGAGAGAGAGAGAGAGAGACTGGTACAAGCCATTGCGGGAGGTGATGCCAGGTGTTGGCTCGCGCAGATAAATTTTTCTCACGGCAAAATAAAGATCTTGTCGGACACGGGAGAGTACAAGACGGAAACATTGGTGCGTGGTGGCAGGACATGCCTGTTCACCAAGATAACCTCGGGTTTCAACGACCATTTCTCTCCTTCTCCGTTCACCACGGCGCTCTATCTAAGCTTCTCTCGCTTTTTTCGGCACCCACACACGCGCGACTCGACCCTAAAGATCGCCGGGGCTCACCGAAAATTCGTTGTCTTCGCGACTTCCTGCTCGAAGAAGAAGATCTACAGATAGCCTGAATGCATTATTCTTGCCGCATAAAATTTGATTGCGATCTAATTTATCCGAAAACCGTCGGCCAATTGTCTACGATACCTAAACGCGAACGTTTCCTTTTTCTTTACCTCGTCTTTTAAGCGAATGGTGGAGCGGAACTAACAATCGTTGAGAAACTTTAACGGCGAGCGGTCTAGAAATGATTTTGATTGCTTGAAAATGCCTCTGTGTCCGAATAGTTTCGACTTAAAATACCGCGTTCGAATTGCATTTTAGCTTTCATCGATAAATATTGGAACCCACGCGACTAACCATCATCGATTTTAACCGGTGTTTACCGAAGATTTGCACGAACCTATTTAACGAAGAGAAAGCAACGAAGTAACAGTACAAATATCTCGTTCCAGCCGTTTTTCCTTAAAATCGTATAACTGCTGATGTGATAAAAAAAAAAATGACTAATTTGCTACATCGGCCGCGTTAGAGGAGGTATTTAATTTTTCCGATTGCACAACGATGGGAAAGAGACTTTAGTGCTCGGTTAGCCGAGTATTAATTCTCGTAATTGCTACACGTTGCATATGCATTCGATTCCGCGATTTCTATGTCAACGACGTTTGCTCGTGTCCGCGTTTCCGACGCCTGCAACTTTCATCGGCAGTAAAGTATCCTCGAGTGCGCCGCGTTCGTCGTGTAAAAACGGCGAAACGGTCGCCGACGGAAAAATTAACGACGGTGTTTTAGATGTTCCGGAGCCGTTTCATTGGGTGGTGACATTTCGCCCGGCGAACGTGATGCAACGGAAAATGCGAGCCGATTACGCGAAGCTCTAGCCACGCGTGGCCGTTTGCAACTTTATTCCGAGCCGTTCGCGAGTACCCGCGGCCGATAATAAATTTCCGTCCGGCCGCGGCACCCACACACGCTGGATTCGGCCTCAAGACAAGCCACTCAACTCGCCTTGCAAGAATCAGTTTCAATTCATGGCTGTCCACGATCTCGCTTACAGAGTATCCGTTACAGAACCCCCCACTCACCCTCCGAGAACCAAATTATCGTTGGCTTTTTCGACGACCCCCTTCTTCTCGTTACGGAGTGAGAAACCGATATGTTGATTTCTTCTTTGGACATTGCACAAATTCGAACGGCACCACGGAGTTTAGAAAACTGTTCTCCATATTTTCTCCCCTTCTAGCAATTTCATGTCCACATTGTTGCCCTCGGGGTGCACTTCTTGTTCAATGAATTTGACTGCTGTGCCCTTCTTATTTAACGCTAAATCAATCAGAATCTGGACCGGTTCCAGATTTTTTACTTTACAATTGCTAATATTATAAAGATACCAGCACAATGTTATTTGCAAGGCTCGGTTGGTTTTAGCGTTAAGTGGCGACAAGAAAGATCACAAATAAAAAATGGATTAATTTTGAATTATTCTATCGTTTAATATTTCACCTACAACTTCTACGTCTACTTTTGAATTGTAGACGAAGCTTCTATGAGATTGCTACTTCATAAAAATTCACATAAATATAGTCTACCATTAGTGGACCTTGTTGATAACGAATTATTTCTTTTAAATCTTTGGATACCTTCTTGCAAACATCTTGAACACCTCGGTTAATTTTCGCGGCACACGGCAAAAGCGTCGGGGAGCATCGTTCGAGAAATAAATATTGAGGGAACGCATAAGGGTTTTCATAAATTGACGATTGAGTGCGAAAGACGCGTGAAATTTGCAAATGGCCGACGCAATTTCGTTCGGAGGCGCAATCCGTTTTGTAACCGATCGGACGACTATTCGCTTTACGATTTAATGAGAGGAAAGAGGCGGCCTTAACGAGCAATATGTATGCGAGTGGTTAAAACACATAGTCCGGTAACAATTTATCGCGTATTTATTTAAAATCGGCACATAGTTGCATACATATTGCTCCTTAGGCCACCCATTTTCTCCCGTTAATTGTTCGACAACCGACGAAGTTTATCTCAAACACATTTCGACTTTTTTCCGTTTAACATTTTTCGTACGATTTGCATTCGCCGGATACTATTCATGCGTCTCGCGATCTTCGTTTGATAACCATTTACGCGTATCGTATTTTCCGATAATATTCCGAACTTTTTAGCGGATTAAAACGTTGTCTTGGATGCTAATGAGATAAATAAGCGTGCAATGGTTACCAGTCGAAGGTAATGCGCTTTTCATGTCGAATCGTCTGATTATCTGTTTAGAATGCATTATGGTAATCGTGTGTTCTCTCTCTCTTTTTTTTCCAATCGCGATGTGGATTGTTTTTTTTATTTAATATCGATTCCGTAAAAGGGCACTTTACACTATCTTGACGATTTATATACGTATCAGAACATGTGTGAACGGTTCGCATTACGCTGACATTTCACAAAGGTCATTATACAGATGTCAACACGATGTTATCTATTCAAATGCACGCCTTCTCACTGTTACAACACTCGAATGCTCTTTAATGAGGCGAAGCAGTACTTATACCGAAGTACTGTTCTTATTGAAGCCATTGTCACTTAACCCTTATCTCAGGATAACCGTGCCATTTAGGTACCGTTGAAGTTAATCTGGATGTATATTACCATTGAAATTAAATTTAAACGTTGAACTTTGAAATTAACATTTTGGCAAGTACGTGAAAAGAAAGCAATAGTTATCCTTAAATTTAGCTAAGTATTTACACATTTTATTTTATTAAAGAGTTTTCACAACTTATTTCCAACATACTGCTCTATATGTTTCTTCACAGAGTAATTGCACCAATAAAAAAGTAAATCTGTAATTTTATATTGTAGAATGTCATATAAGTCCCCAATAGTTTTAATTGCAATTACACCGCTTGATCGATTTTTTCACTAATCAACGCTACAGTCTAAAATAAAAAATCATTTCTACCTTTATTTCGTGATGTATTTTTTTATATCTTTGTCCTTGTACGCTTTGTAAATGAACTGGATCTTCCAGATTTTTTCGGGAATTGATTAGGGATTTCGGTAACGGTTCAGCAGCCGAATATGGAAACGTGTGATTTTCAGAAGAAAGTTACCGAGTCACGCTATTATCAACGTGTCAGTGAAACGACGCAAATTAATTGTCCGCGACAACCCGTACAAAGTCAGCGTCGAAATTGCACCGCGCTGGGAAGCATAAATCATATTGACGTCTGTCGATTACACGGAATATTAAATTTCATCGAGAATATCGAGTACGATCTAAGAAAAGGTACTATCCAACAAACATATAGGATTACGGGACCGGTTTGTGGTAGAGAACATTATCAAATGGTGCGCGAATAATTGGAAAGTTTGATGTTGCGAATAATATATCGTGCTCCCATTTTCGTTGATCGTCTCCTAACTGTCTCGCGTGCTCATTGTTCTACGGAAAAATTACCGCATTAAAACCAATCGAGTCCAGTGAAATTATCTTCGATTAAAACCAAAATACTACAACGATAAAACACTATTTAAGACATCGTATAAATAACTCGATCGTTCCCACGACTTTATATTTTCTCCGCGGTTGCAATTTGTATGCGCATTCTATTATTTGCACGATGAAACGAACAAAAAAAGGGATCATTAGACGATTATGCTAATAGGAATCTCGTTCTCCAATTAGGTTCGGACTATCTCTTCGACTGCTCCCTACGAACGATTTTCTTTTTTCAGTTCAATCGGAGGATCGTAGAATTAATGCATGGATGTTGACCACAAAGGCTTCATTAGCTTGTCTTGTTCTTTGTTAGACGAAAGAGCCGTGGCCAGCCGTGGCTTGCTAGCCTATCTGCGACTTCGAAATTTATCCTCGGAGAATGCTACGGTGATTGAATGAACACTGAAAATAGAATCTGTGGCCTTCTATGATGACTAGACCATGAATTTTGTGCATTTATAAAAAAAAATGCGTGGGTGTTCATAACAGCAGAAAAATTAAAGAGAGTTATTAACGTGTTATGTTTAACTCATTAAAATTGCTAAAGAAAGAATGACGTCTCTATTTGATTCTTGCTTCCTACAGTTTTGCTATATTTTTTCATTATTTAAACGTCTCGCAAAAATTTTCGCACGACACTCTTCAAGTTCAATAATTTCCAACAATTAAAGTCTGGTGTATGAAACAATTAACACGTTGACCGCCATGTCACCCAGATGTGGGTGACGGAATTATTTGTCCAGGTTTTAAAATGAATTTTTACGTTAATATATTCATTGTACCAAATTTGATTGGGATCTGTAAAATGCAAGAAAGTTGGAAGACTACTCAATATCACACATATAATTATTTTCAATTTTTGTTTCATTAAATAACTTACTTTGGTTTCATGGAATTTTTTAGGGTTCTGGTTTGGCACTCAACGTGTTAAATGGTGATTAAAACGTGGCATTTACAATTCCACCATTTGTGCCCGGAAAAGATCGTATAAATAAACATTTAAAGGGATGGGGAAAAAGATTTACATTCACTGTGTGTCGCTACGTTTGTTCCAATAAATAAATGCCGACAGCAGGAAGGAAGTAAAGTACTGTAAATGTTTAGATTTCGACAATAATAATGATTGAAAAAGCATCGAATAGCAGAATACGGATCGTGTGAAGAAAATTTGAAAAAAATTTCGCCGGCACGGACTGCAGCAGCGCGCGCTGACTTTCAATTAGAATTTCATCTGCGTTCTCACGTCGGGAAGGGGTCCGCGATTTTGCGAGGTAGCCAATTCGCATCGCATGCGTCCGGGGCACGGACGCATAATTGAGTTTCGTTACGAGCCACTTCTGGAGCGATAATCGAGCGAACTTTTTGCCAAGATGGCCGTAGAAGGAAGCCACGATTCCACGTTGAGAATGGCACGCCCAACGGGGTGATGCGTTTTCGCGTTAATGACTAGAAGCTGGCCGGTCGCTCGCTCGCTCGCTCGCTCGCGTGCAGGCGAGTCAGAATTCATTTTAAATTCGGTACAGACCGGTGTGAGTCAGCCGCTCGAAGAAGTGGCTAATGACTAACTGTGGTTAGCGACAGGTCAGACTTCTTCTTGCGACGGTTACCCTATGGAAAACGACGGGGTAACGATATAGGGTGTCCGAAAAATGTTCTACCTCCAAAGAGGAGGTTCCTGAGGTCATTGGAAATGACCCTTTCCTTTGCGAAAATGTTCTCCGCGGCGCTGTTAAAAAGTTATTAACCCCTTGCCCTACAATATCGAGTCATACTCGTGACGTAGATTCCGAACAGAGTCTAATAAATCTGTATCTTATTAATTTCTTTTAACCAGTTAACTGTGGCGATCTCTTTGCAAAGCGCCCACCAGTGTGTGTCGCGATAATCAAGCGATGACGAGTATAGTCGTCATATTTATAGTTATAAATCCAACTCAAATTATTTACAATTTTCATTTGTTTGTTTCATTTCGTCTTGACCTCTAAACATTTTAAACATATTAAAATTTACGAATATAATTTAGTTTTCGCCAGAATTAAAATTTTACGCATGACGGATATAGTCGTCATGACACAAAATTCTGCCACATCTCCATGACGGATATAGTCGTCAAACACACTTAACTGGTTAAGCCGAAATAAAATTCTATTTTGGCGTTGTTAATGTACAGCTATTGAAGAACATACATGCATACAATATGGATATGGAAATTACGAATTACAAAAAAGTCCTAGTCACTGAACCCGTAAAATAAATCGTAGTGCAAGGGGTTAAGGAAAAATCGAGGACCAATCAGAACGCGGCTACGGAGGGCGGAATAACTCCTTAACAAAGCCGAGCAGAACATTTTGACCAAGGAAATAATGACTTTGCATGACCTCAGGAATCACCCGTTTCAAAGAGATATTTTTGTGACTCCCTGTACAAAGTAGCTGAACAAACTAATGTTTATCCCACAAATAAATGGCCTAGCATACTTTGCCTTTTGGCTCGCGCAAAAATTCCCGGGTGAAAAGAACGTATACTGAAAATGGCGTTGATGAAAGGAAAGAACGAAGAGTGTCGATAACAGTCACCGGACACTCGAAGTATTTTAATGGCGTGTTCCACGCGCGGCAAACAAAGCGACAAATAGGGTGCCGACCTCTCGAGATGGACCAGCGGACGGGGACGACTTTTACGGTCGCGTGGCATTCTTCGGCAATCGGCCACCGTCGGCCGCCGTCCGCTCAATGAATAATCATTGTTCAATCATCATAAATGCCGAATGACGATTGCCTCCGGGACCGTTCGGACCCGATGATCGGAGAGTGACTCCGCGCGCATGGCCGCTCGTGGCCTGGCTCTGCGCCTGTAATTTATAGGGCACTGGCGTTTCAGTACCTGCTGTATCGCTTTCTGCTCTCCAAACTGGTTGCTTTAACTAGTCTTAAGCACGGTGTCATTGGACCAATACGGCCGATTGAAAAGTTAATTACTCGTCCGCCGGACAGTTATTGCTTCGTCCGAGAGTTACACATCCTAATGCACCGTGGACACTCAATAAATAATGAACGTTGCGTCAGCGATTTTGACACCTGAAGAGTCGGTTCGTATGCACCGTTTAGTGCACGATGTCTTTTCCAGTGTCTTTCACGGCGTTTCGTAATTATTCGGTCACGTTTCGAGTCATTTGCTTCCTGGATAAGGTGAAGGCACCAGTAGTTGACCACCATGTACCAGTAGTTGACCATTTTATAGAAAAACAAAAAATAAGGTTTGAAATGTTCTTATTGTTTTGAAATTTAAACAACAGACGGCATGGCATCTGAGGTTCGCTTTCATTAAAAGTGCACAGCTCATAAAAACCTTATTTTTTATGTTTTTCTATAAAATGGTCAACTACTGGTGCCTTTAACTTAACGGATGTTTATAAAATCAATTAATTTCCAGCCGAGATTGATTCTTCTGATTTCTGTGCTATTTCAAATTATAGCTCGTTATCGTCGTAAACGCATGCGTAATCGTTGCAACACGACAATTTGAGTACAGTTCGCGTCGCAGCAACGTGCAGCGTTGCGTCGAATCTATTAACAAGAAAGTGTCGGCGGCAATTCGCGATCGAAGAAAGTAATAAAGCACCGTTAGGTCCGCTGGTGAAATTCGAAGGGGTTAATTAGGCGACGCGTACTCTCCCAGCACCATCTGGTTCCCAGACGGGGTCGTAGAATCGGCGGAGGATCGCACGCTCGCAGGAAGAAGAAAGATAGCGGGCGCGCGGAGCCCCGCACAATTAACACCGATCAAAGATCACGAATCCTCCGTGGGTTAACGAAAAACTCGTTCGTGAGCGGCTGGCCGGGCCATAAATAATTTTATACGCTCCTAATGAGGACCACCGAAGCTCATAACGAATTCGCAATCAACAAGTACGGCCGAGCTTAACGAATTGCACGCGTCCTCGCGACGGAGTTGCTCGTTCCGGTTTCGATTTCGATGCGGAAATCTCGCCGAGAAATATCTGATAAACAGAAACCCGGGGCCCCGGCTATGCAGCGCACTTCACCGGGACAGGTTGAACTCGATCAGATACCGAGGACAATTAACCAATTACTATAATTAAGACACACGCCTCCACTTAGCATTTGTTCGATCCGAGGCTACGGTCGTTGGATTTGCATTCGAGTCCACTTCGCGGACCCTCGTTTTCGGCCCGTTCCCTTTTCTGCGTGGCTTCGTCCCTTAACGACACGGGAGGTTCAATTGATTTTTCTCTTAACTGATCCCGGCCACGTAACAAACGCTCACGCTCCGCCTGGCTTTTATTCGTTTGTTAACGTTCGGCTCGCCTTCTCTGCGCACGAAACGCGAACGACCAATCGGATTCTTTACTGCGGATCTCGGCCTTGTTATGCACCCGAAGATGCGCTGACTCGTCATTTTTATTTTCATTCGCCTTCCTTCTTCCTTTTCTACTAATTCTTTCGCCCGCCGCATCTTTTTATCCCGCCGGAAAAAGACGATTATCGCGTACAATGATTCTGCGAACAATGCGAATAAATTAATTTTATTACAGTTCTTCTTACTCGTACGAGGGATTCGTTAATTCAAGCGTACAGCTTACACCACTGTATCGACTGTTAACCATTTTAATTTCATATTTATCACTTTGATACCAAACAACAAATTCAATTGTATTTGAACCTCATCGGCACATTCTTTCAGGAAACGGAACCAACATTTTCTACTTGCATCGCTTAGTCCACAAAAATCGAAGTTAGTGCAAATATCTGTAGCAAATTCATCACTGTGGATTTCGATTTTTACATGAAATAAAAATTCTCTTCGTCGATCGAAACATGCAAAAGCGACGTAGACGTTTACTTCTTTTTTGCACAATTCTAATGAGCTGAGAACAGTACAACGGTATTGCATATCAAATTCATATTACATAAATATTTCTTTCGTGAATTGAAAGATTTTTTTCGGTGAAACGAATTTAAAATATCCGTCTTTGTTAATGTACACTTAATGTACTCTTTATTAGTATACTCTATGATTTTTCGTATCACAAAAATTCTTGTACTGTCATTCTTGTCTTGTCATTCTCGGTGTGAACGGTTAAGCGTTTCGAAAGGAAAGAGTTCAGATCGGTATCGGTGTGGACGCGAACCAAGGAGCCCCGGCATGTAATAAATCGCATAATTGGTCACAGATACGCCGCGGCAGGTCGAACAATGTATCTAATGCGCCTCATCGCCACGGCAGGTGTGTCGTTCAGGCGATATTAAATAATATGGTCCGAAAGGGGTCCGCATAGAGCGCGTAATACGATTAACCGCGTCACCGTAGGATCTCTTGTAGCCACGGTGTCGGATCGACGGGGGGTCGCCTAGCATTAGATCCCATGATCTATAGCCGGAGCTCGTTTACAACGTGACGTTATGTTGGCCTCTGTGATTTACGACTTCTGGGATGCGTTTAACGGGCGACAGCGGATACATAGTAAACGTTCGAGCTTGCTCGTAGTCGTCACAACACGGCGCACAAGCCTCTCTGTCAGCATGCATGATGGAAAATTGTCTAACAAAGGATAATGACACTTTCAATATATTTCCCAGACTCGTTCCCCAGTGCAGAAAAGAATGTGTAAGAAAATCAATCAGAAACGAAACAATTTTTACAGTGGTCGGACATTGATGAAGATAGATTCCTCATATTTATTAACATCCATTCGCCGTTCTCCGATGTATAGAGATTACGGGTTTTGTGCATTACGCATTCACAAAAAATGAGTAAGTGAAATGCAAACCTGGGAAAGCGTTGCACGAACGTTAGTATATTGTTACATCAGAAATGATGTAAACATTTTTGTTCTTCGTAAAGATGTGTTTGAAAAGTGATTTACCGACGAAGGTACTTAATATAAATTCTGGATGATTGAATTTCATAGCCAGTATTTTATCAGAATTGTAACTTACTTATTCGAATTCGATTGAATAGTTTTTAGAAGAATATTCGTTGAAGTTCGCAGCGAACAGCTCGAAGACCAATTAACGAGCCAGCTAAAAGAATCCCGACAAGAACTGAAACGAGTTAAAACGCATGCGTACAAGAAACAGGCATGCTCGACCAGAAATGGAGAACATTTCGAGTCGCCTTTAGCCAGCACACGCGACCTTTGCTTCCACCGAACGATATGCATCTGACGATATAGGTTCGCCCGTAATTTCTTTATCCCGCTACCTCTCGACGGTTCTCTCTTTCGTTCGTCGAATCGCAAAGCGGTTCAGCTGCGCTTACACCCGTGGCCTTCGCTATCGACGGAACGCCGATTCCGCGATTGCTATATGTCAGAACGGCCGTTTAAACTCTTGTCCAGCGATACCCGGGATATCTTACCATCTAGCAACTCGCATAGTTGCATAGGTCATCCTGTGGAAACCGTTCGTACGGAACGGATCGACCTTTCCTAACGACTAGACTGGATTTCTATGGCGTTCCCTCGAATTCTTTCCATGAAATGCGAACGATCGGATCAACTTTCTTCGTGGATGCGAACAAAGTACATGCAACTGAAAATCACAGAATCACCGAGCACAGCCGTGCATCGGCATGCTACCAGTGTGCGTATCCTGAAGCACCGATTTGGTTCAATATCAAAGAAAAGACACGTAACTAGACTGCAAGCCTTTATGACAAAATAGAAACTTTCCAAGTCAATTTTAATAGTGGAAGTTACTGGAAATTTTACTATTAAATCTCTGAAAACAGACTGTGAATCCTTATTTATAATGCCCTAGAGCACCGATGGTTTAATCCCAAACGACAAATCCCAACAGCAATTTCGAAAGACAAGTAAACAGTTTCTCACAATATATTTAACACTTTGATCGCCAAACAAGAAAGCTAAAAAATTCCATGAAATCAAAGTAAGTTATTTACTAAAATCGAAATTGAAAAAAATTAAACGTATGATATTGAGTGGTTCTCCAACTTTCTTGCATTTTACAGATCCTAATAAAATTTGGTACAATGAATATATTAAAAATTCATTTTAAAGCCTGAACAAATAATTCCGTCACCCATGTATGGGTGACATGGCAGTCAACGTGTTAAGACAGTCATGCGGAAGATGAGATTGTCTAATCACAGAAAACACTTAGAAGTTTGACTAAAAATGCCAGAATCATTAAGAGCAGTAAGTGCTCCTGGAGTCTGCATACCCTAAAAGCCCAGACGATGTAACTCCACAAGATCTGAACACACAAACGCTCAGAGTTTCACTGAAAATGGCAGAACCCGTTGAAACAATATGCGCATCTGCACCTAATCGCAGAACTCTAAAGTTTGCACACCCTGAGGCACAGGAAGCAAAAGTTTTGAGCACGTTCCAGGTGCTTGACCGACCATCAGAAACGACGCTGCCAAGAGTATCGTCGCATGATCGATCAGCATCCTCGTGGGAACAGAGTCGAAGCCTGCTCTCGATCATGGCAGTTTCCTGAATCGCACTTATCGGTCGGTCGATGAGCGGTTACATCTTAATAAGGAGGGCAGGGAACAAGCGGCGCGAATTCATCGCCTCGCCTCGGCCATTATTAATGGGCCTGGTCTTGTTAGCGATTTTCGCAGGGGCAGTTGGCTGCCACGGGGTAAAAGATACGCCAGCGATATATTAATTTATTAACTAGTTTATTTATACGGCTTAAAGAGGCCCTCTAACGCTGGGGCACGAGGCCCCTGGGGACTCGGCCGGGGCCGGGGCCGGGGCCCCTGCCATAACTCAATCCACGGATCTCCGAGTCCCCGTTGGCAGTTTTCTACGCTGAACTACTGCCGCCATATCGATCGTATCGCCGTGTGGTTGCACGCGCTAGCGAACCTCGGCAGGTTAGCCCACCGACGGGCCCCCGATTGCCAACGGTAATGCCCATCCGGCCAGTTGTAAATGGAAATCTCTGTCTATGGGCCCCTGTCCCACGGTGACCATCCTCGCCGTTCTACGTCGGAGAACTTGGGAAATTCTGCAAGAATTCCGATGCCTCCTGTTTGCAAAATTTTGTAGTTCTTCGAGGCTCGTTAGATTAACTTTCGACGATCAAGAGCCGATACTCCGTAGATTCGCGATAAGGTAGAGTTGCCACGTTACCGACAAAAATAGGCGAAAAATGGTTTCACGTGCCACAACTTTTACTCCTTATACGAGAATATTTTTCGCTGGGAAAAGGCTCGTTCGAAAGCTTTGCAAAAGTCACGAGACTATCATTGGCTCTTAACAATTAGAATTAACCCTTTGCGCTCGGAGCCATCGATTCTAGACTCCCCTCAGAGAGGACATCCGAGTGCAAAGGGATTAGGAGATGTAACGTATAGAGGATAATTAACACGTTGACTGCCACGTCACCCATACGTGGGTGCCGGAATTATTTGTCCAGATTTAAAAATGAATTTTTACGTTAATATGTTCATTGTACGAAATTTGATTAGGATCCGTAAAATGCAAGAAAGTTGGAGGACTACTCAATATCATACATTTAATTCTTTTCAATTTTTATTTCATTAAATAACTTACTTTGATTTTATGGAATTTTTGAGGTTTCTAGTTTGGCAGTCAAAGTGTTCAGGACTCTATGTCCGTTATCAGAGACTGATAAAGACCTCAGCAAAATTCTGAGGACTCCCATGTCTGTTCTCACAGACTGATCAAGGGCTGATCTAAAAATCCTACATCATCGCAAAATCACACACGTTTCGAATTGGTTCCCGGGCTATCCTTCGTTGGTCGACGCACCATGCAAAAGCAAACTTACACGCGTCCCGGCGGCCTTAATCAGGAGCTCGCGCATCCGGCGAAAGGACGACGTCTCGATCTTATAATTCGAAAATCCGCACGCGGCAGGGGAACTGGGTTTCCTGGCTGGCTCGAAGAAGTTCATCGTCAGGGATAATTGTATCGTTGGTCGCGCAGGGCGATCCGTCTCTGTCGACTTTATCTCGCCGCTAATTTGTTCGATAGATTGGTCAAGGTGCAGCCAACGGTAGAAAACGCCGACACCGTGGTCTCACCAGGTAAATCCTCGATATCGGTGCTCCGAGCATCGCAACTAGTCCAGGTGATAGGCGACGCAGGTACCACCTCGGCGGGTACGTCTCAGCTGGAATTTATCGACGGTCCTGGACTTCTCTTCCCTCGGGACTGGTGTTCGATGGTAAATTATGATCCGGTCTCTGTTTAGATAACCGCGAGGATGAATTTCGAACGGGTCTGATAACCCACTGGTTCATAAATATAGTTGATGCTTTTATCCAATCGTCTTCTCGGCTGCTTTCGAGAATTTCGGATTAATTAGAGCGGTCGAGGTGGCTCGGTTGGGCCGATGATTAAGGATTAGCGGAGATTGTTCTGTGGATTGGCAATTTATGGGACTGTTTAATTTACAATGGTTTATCAATCGCGCATGGTGGTCTATCGCGATTTCATATTTCCTCTATTGACGCTTCTCTTGTTTATAAATAACGCTGCTTTGTGATTTTCTTTTGCTGTTTGCCTGCGACAGGTGCGGTGTAGACTCGTGTTACGGGAAATTGTTTCTTTGGTTCAGATTTGCTAGTAACCTGTTCAACTTCAACAGGTTCGTGTAGATTTGCCTACGATTACGGTAATTACACGGAAAATCGTTTCACCGGATTGGACATGCTAGTTTCAATGTTACTTGTATCTTCTCGTGACGCGAAGACGAACGAATCTATCATTTCCCATGGAAACACCTGTGTACGCCATCAAATTTTCTTTTCCTCCACGAAACAACATATTCATTTTCAATTTGTTCTGTTCGCCTGGCGACGATCGGAATATATGAAATAATAACGATGATACCGCAATACTTTTTGCCTATGATATACATAATGATGCACATCTTACGCAACCGATCTCGATCCCATCAGACCCAACCGCCTCGCTTCCTCGGACGCGGAAATTCCGCCTAATCTCGAGTGCATTGCCAGTTTTCTTCTTAATTGAAAGCTAATGTACAGATATCCGGCGTGTAATCGACGGGAGCCCGCAACATCCGTTTCGTCGATGTTCGAAGAATCTTGACAGCGCCGAGGGTTGCTGCGTGCCGCTAGATGAGGACGTTGATTATGAAAATTTCCGAGTTCCAGTAATCAGCCGAAGTGCTTCGCGGATTAAATTACGCGCGAGTGAGGGATAGGGAGAGGAGAGAGAGAGAGAGCGAGAGAGAAAGAGAGGAGAGAGAACCGGTACAGAGACGGAAAAGGGGGCGAACGTATTTCCAGCCGGACGTTCCAGTCCCGATGAAAACCTCAGGTCGATCATCGTCCCTCGTCCTGAACATGGGTATTGCGAGGAGCGGTGGAGGGGTGGGGGGGACAGGAAAAAATCGAACACGACACACAATCCTTCGGTTGTTATCGTCCGGACAGTTTTGACTCGCTTATATTCGCCCGGGTGACAACTCGCGCTCGAATCGATCAGATACCGATTCGCACACACGCCTGTACACATTCGCGTGTCCGACTCGAGCGACTCGACCGGTTCGTGGAAACTCCAACAACGAATATCAAGAGCCGCGCGCATAATGAGAGGAGCACGACCGATTTTTTCTCTCCGCCTTTTTTTTTCGCCTTTTCTCGATGGCTGCACCCTCGCTCGGCTCGCCCCACGAGATAGCATGCGAATGGAATTCTCCCGTGCCACGTGGACGCACCGAATTTATGCGATTCGCGGTCATTAGTCGAAAGCAGTATCCGAGTTTCGTTTCACAGCTTGAGACCTTTCTCGGGGACCCTTCTTTTTGCTGCGCGTCCTCCCCGCGATCGTCAACCGAGCCTCTCTCCACTCTGTTTTCGCGCGGGCTACACGGAGAACCGGGGACTCGTCTCGACCATGTATATACCGGTGTTGGTATTAACTTAATTATGATTCGAGTGTACGCTAAATTTGGATCTTTCGGTTCGGCGATCATTGTTTCGGAATTTTTTCTGTTTGACCGATCGTCGGTTTTACATACGATCTACAGTTGAGTCGGAAAGTAAGTTGACGATTGGTGTATGCAGACAAATGAATATGACACATGTTTGATTTCTAATAATGATAATATATGTTTTACTAACATATTTGATTATTTATTTATACCTCCTAAATGAAAATAATACATCCATTTGATTACATACATCGTATTCATTTGCCTACAGATCACCAATCGTTAATTTTCTTTCCGACTCCACTGTATACCGGTAGATGTTTGTATGCTGATAGTGTAAAAGACATTAACTCGTTGCACTTGGGACTATTTTAACTTGGGAACCATACGTTTCTACCGACCTAGATGATTTTCTTTTCATTTCATTCGTACGAAACTGATGTAATAAATATTTTTTAGTGGTCCTTAAGCCTAAGGACCTAACGCGAACAGCATTTAGCTAAATATTAACACTTTGAACGCCAAACAAGGAAGCTAAAAAATTCCACGAAATCAAAGTAAGTTATTTGATAAAATAGAAATGGAAAAAATAAATGTATGATATTGTGTGGTTCTCCAACTTTCTTGCATTCTACAGATCCTAATCAAATTTGGTACAATGAATATGTTAACGTAAAAATTCATTTTAAAGTCTGAACAAATAATTCCGTCACCCATATATGGGTGACATGGCAGTCAACGTGTTAAATATGAAACAGTTAACTGTGGAGATTAAGTTTAAAAATCCCGCACGGACCGTGGCATTAAACTCAAGCAATGACGAGTAAATTTAAAAAAAACAAGTAAAGCAAAATGAGAAATAACTACATTTTTATTCGATAAGAAATTCATTAACGTCAATCCCACCGCGATAGTTAGACACCGGTTAAGCTAATTAATATCGAAGCTAGATATTATTCAGCTTTCCGAAATTTACATAGTAATTTGCAATTATTTTAATGTTCTCAGTTATAAATGACTAGACAGCGGATCTTTATGCAAAATAAAAATTTTTTACCTATATTGCAACAAACTGAAACGAAATAGAAAATTTTCTCTCCTAATATCTTTAATAGGTTGAAAATAATATAACGGTATTTCTAAATTTTTCTAATGTTCTTGCCGTTTTAAATTACACCCACTCATTTTTGTAATAAATGCATAAAATCCGATGTCTACAAATGACATTCGCGTGTCGGATACTAACCAATCGAGTTACACAACAATTTTGGACGTCTAAAATAATTTTGAAAAATTGATCTCCCAGTTTGTGATGACTCGTCGACCACTGTGCGTCGATCCTGATCATCGAATAACTGGACTGGCCCACACTCGGCGCTGTTCCGTCGTGGAACACCTACCTAAATACGTCTCTACCTGTGTCACCGGCGCGTTCGCCTCGTCTCTCATTAGGGCATGTACTCCGGGCCCGATATTGTGTGTTGAAACCGGCGGAATAGCGCGGCCGGGAAGGTTTACACGGTGATTCGGGCTTGATTTACCACGGTGGCCGAGCAACGACACGGTCACGATCCGGTTACGATTGCCTTCGAATGGGATCGCCGAGAGTCAGCCAAGCCAGCCTTCCATCGGCGCTGCGTGGCATCGGGGCCCCGTTCGAAGTGCATCCCGATGATATTTGAATGGGACTCGAAACCGAATCGTGAGGGAGATTCCGCGGGAGAGGATTGCCGGCGTAAATCAAGCTTCGGGTGCCGTCTTTGAGAGACGCAGACGTTAACCGCGACGACTTCATGACGATCGCCGCGCGACTTCGTGATAGGTTTCTATGCCCGGCGGAATCGGCCACTCGAATCGAGCCTTCACCTACCCCGCGAGATTTATGAGCCTCGTTTCGTGCCGGGCTTAACATTTATTGCCACTTCTCTTAGTTACCCATCGGTGTGTACTCCCTCCAACACCGGGAAAAAAAAGTTTCTTTGATTACGGGTAGAACCTCGATCGTTGCGCGAAACGGGACCGGAAAAAAACCTGCGAAAATCGAGGTTGCGCGACGTAACAGGCGACCAATCATCCGTTGTGCCACTTTACCACTCTGTATTTCCTGCGCGTAGCCACCACAATCCCCACCACTAGTCCCAGAATTTGTAACCAGTGGTGGGGGTTACTAGCATGCAACGAACGAGGATCTCGTGCGGTAAACGCGAGGCTCTACCGTACTCCTGACACTGATTTTAAATATTTCCTTATTCTCCTTTTGAGTATTTTCGAATATAAAAATTGCTGATCATTTTATTTGGCTATTAAAACATGTGCATTGAGTTGCATTTCTGCCTTAAAATAATATTTCAGGATTAAAGCAGAGGTCTAAAAGGAAAAGTGGACCAAGAACATCGATTTGAACATATTTTCGAATATAAAAATGGCTGATCATTTTATTTGGATATCAGCACATGTGCATTGAGTTGCATTTCTGTCTTAAAATAATACTTCAGGATTAAAGCAGAGGTCTAAAAGGAAAAGTGGATCAAGAACATCGATTTGAATATATTTTCGAATATAAAAATTGCTGATCATTTTATTTGGATATCAGCACATGTGCATTGAGTTGCATTTCTGTCTAAAATAATATTTCAGGATTAAAGTAGAGGACTAAAAGAAAAAGTGGACCAAGAACGTGGATTTGAACAAATGTATATTACACAAAATTGTGCTAAATCTTCAAACTGTGTATGGTATCTATCGATCGAACTGTAGACCATTCTATCGACGCTCGAAACCGTATAAAATTCTCCTAAAATTTCGAAACTGTACACAACTTTATTGAACGATAAAGCTGCATACAATTCCGTTAAACCTGCTGAATTTATTATGCTTAGTGTTTAATAATTTTTCAATTCGAGGCGATTCAAGCTGTCTCGGTATCGAGTTAGCGGCGCTTAAGTAATCAAAAGCACGGCGGCCCACTCGCCGATTCGCGGTGAATACATTTTCATAAATTAGGATTCTCTTCACGCGAGCCGGGCGCCGATTTCGTGGATCTTCGTGGGCGGAAGGCCCCTAATCGTCGAAACAAAACGACATAATTAAGAGATCCATTACCGGGGCCACTCTCTCCGTTCACGGAATATTATCTATTATTAATTCAATCGGCGGGGGCCGTACTCTTAATTACGGGTCGACCATGTCTCTCTCTCTCTCTCTCTCTCTCTCTTGGTCGATCTCGACGGGTTTTTAGAAGATAGATGAGCTCCGTGAGTATCTCTTACCGGGATTCAGGCAGAATGGTTCGTCCCATCCCCAACTGTGGGAAGGGTCGCACAAAAAGAACTCTGCTCTCTCTCTTCTCTGTCTCTCAAGAATTCTCTTGGTCAGCTCGAGCTCTAATGATGCGTCGTTATTTTTATATTCCGCTCATATTTCTTTTTATTCCCGTTCGTTTTGACTACCTGCCTGCTTACGTGCCCGCAGCGTATTTGGAAGTCGATCCCGCAGGATTTATCGACGCTGATGACTCTCTCTCTCTCTCTCTCTCTCTCTCTCTCTCTCTCTCTCTCTATCTATCTATCTCTCTGGGGAGACGGATACTTGTTAGATTTGTCGTAAGCATTAAATATTCTAAGAAAAGCAGACGCAGAAGAAAAGAAACTGTTAGTCTCTAACTCGATTTGATCTCTTTCCGATATCTCAGGGACCCGGAGCAACGAGCAAACTATAAAAAATGTTGTGCGAATTCTATTGCCTTGAAACTGCAAACATATAGGTAACATTAGACTCGCGGGGTTGATTTTTCTAGTTTATCTTAAATAAAGCAGTGATTTTAATTAACCCTTAGACTGTAAACGCGAATCTCTCGTGTCTGACGAATTTTTTAGCGAGTAACGATCTTTTAAAAAATCTGAAAAAATTCATACGGCACCTCCAAACATCTTAAATTAATATTACCACAATTTCGACAGGCAATTGTACAAACTGTTAATAATCGTTTGGACACGAATAACCCCACTTTAGAGTTTAAAGGTTCAGATTCGTCTTGCTTTTTTCAGTTTGATAGAACCAATGTTCTTTCCCCATTTTTCAGTCAGAACTGTCTGAAATTGTGGACTGCATCGATTTTCAAGATTTTTCATTCACCCCGTTTCTCATGTCGCTGGTACGATCAAGTTGTTATCTCAAGAAGCAAAAGTGGTGCACTTTTAATACCATTCGAGTAAAACGATCGTGTTCGGCGTCGATCCGAGTGAAATCCCTCTTAAATTCGAGGCAGCCCGCGGACACACGAGCGACTTTTATTCGCAGGCGAAGCAAGGCCAGCGACGATAACTCTCGATCGGCCAGAATACACCGATTCCGCGAAGAGGAGCGTTAAATCGTTATCAGCCGATAAGAATCGGAGCACGGACGTGAATGCACTTGTTCCTCGTTGCGATCGGGGACCGGCTGAAAATCGCGGTATACCCCGAGCCAGAGTTTATCCCGACGATAATATCGGGGATTATCGGCCAATAAATCCGCGTACATACGGTCCGTGGCGGTGCTAATTTTATTTCACGCGTGACAAAGTAATCCGGACCGCACAGCGGAATGGCGGAAAAATAAAGAAAACAAAAAAAAAAGAGCACCAGGGAAGAACGAGAAACGGCATGGAGGGCGACGAGGTGGAGCAAAGAGAGAAAGGGACGTTCTCTTGTCCCAAGGAACGTGTCCTCTCCCCTCGGATAACGTCAAACGAGGACGTAGCCGACTTAATGCGGCTCCTTATCAATTTCTGCTGAACCCAATGTGGAAACCATTCCTCCCCCTTCCTGCCCTTTCGAATGCCCGAACGATCCTCCTCTCCGCCTCCTTCCTTTCTTTTTATTCTAGACCCTGCAGACGGGATTGAATCGGACCCAAAATATTTGGATGTGTAAATTAATGCCCTCGGACTCTCCCGTTTCGAACAGCTGGTTTACAGTCGGAACATTTTTTCGTTCCGATTCTGTTTTAAAGACATCACCACGTTCCTCGTTCTTTAAAAAAATCTGGCAAAATGCATATAGTACCTACAAACACTTTAAATTGAGATTACAATGATTTTGACAAGCAATCAATCTTTCAGTTTATTGTACATACGATTCCTTCTTAAAGGTTAGGGTTTAACACTTTGATCGCCAAACAAGAAAGCACAAAAATTCCACGCAATCAAAGTAAGTTATTCGATAAAATGGAAATTGAACAAAATTAAATGTCTGATATTGTGTAGTTCTCCAACTTTCTTGCATTTTACAGATCCTAATCAAATTTGATACAATGAATATATTAACGTAAAAATTCATTTCAAGTCAACGTGTTAATAAAATTGTGGAGAATTTAAAAATTGAATAGAACTGTATATTACTTAAAGATTGGATTGCACATATACAGTCGAGTCGGAAAGTAAGTTAACGACTGGTGTATGCAGGCAAATGAATATGACATGTCTTTGATCTTTAATAATGATAATATATGTTTTACTAACATATTTGTTTATTTCCTTACACCTCCTAAATAAAAACAATACAATAACTTGATTTTATTCATCATATTCATTGCCTACATATCACCAAATGTTAACTTACTTTCCGACTCGACTGTAATTTTTGATTTACCAAAGGCATTAAAAGAGAGAAGCAACGCATAATCTGCGTACCCCGTTAATCTGGGTTTTAAAGCATAATCGGTAGAATATCTCGCGATCAGACATTGTCTATGGGAGATACGAACGCTGGCATAGGTTTCGTTCGATTCAAGCTTGCCCCGTGTGTTTGGCGAAACGTGTTAATCGCGCGTTTAATTCGAGAGCACGCACTCCTACGTGTACGGATTATATCGAGTACATAATGTGAGCGTTTTAAGAGCCGGGAAATATCTGAAGCGTATATTGCCGCACTTAGCTTCAACATGTTGAGCGGCCCCGTTAATTTCACTAATTAAGTTAGCAACCGGGCGCCCCACCCCGCCGCACCGGCGTTATTTATCTTTTTTCCTGCGCATTAATTTCTGGCCTTCTTATTTCTCGCGCGACTTCCTCCCTGCGAGCCAGCTATTTTCGTTTTGCCTCGTTTATCGGCAAGCCTTTAAACGTTCGCCTCCTTCTCCGCCGACGTTCTGCTTCTCCGTCGATTTCGCTCGCTCCACCTATCTCCGCGCTCGTCTCTCTTCCGGTCTTTTATTTTTGAAAATCCTGACGCAACGGCCCGCGTTTGTATCTTATCGAGGCTTCCTCGATTTTACGAGATACCGGCGCTGCGGGCTTTAATAAACGCTCGCCAGCCCCGATGTCATTGTACAGAGCGGAATTCATAAATAATTCGACGAACGCCAATGAGAGCCTCCCTTTGCTCCCACCACCGTTCGAGCCCGCGTATGCGAAATCGCATACAATTTTTAACAATATTCAGAAGCCGTTTCCGATCAACCCCATAATTGCAACAAGTGTTCCCAACGTCGCTATTTATCCCGTCGAACGCGAGTTATATACCTTCTGTTACAGTTTCCGTTGCAAAGCCATAATTGCGTGTGTATGCGGTCCACACGGAGCACTTTTTCTCCGCATTGTGCGCAACCGATTTTCTCCCGGCAACGAGCGAACAGGATTTAATCCGGCGATATTTAATAAAGATCCGGAACCGATAAGGTTATTCAAAAGACACGATAAAAATGATCTCCATCACGCAATCTTTCGGAAAGAGCAGGATCGTTTCAGGACCGTTCCGTCCCGCGATCATTGCTTCGGTGTTTCGCGTTCCGGGTCGCACGCCAGGCAAACAAACAGCCGGCGATTCTTTTGCGCATTGTAAATCACCAACGGCTCGGATTCTGCATTCTCGATTTTTCCCACGTTGAAGTTTAATCCCCCTGTGTTAATCATGAGAAATCGCGGTGCGTGCCTCCTACCCGTTTCCCATAACGCGTTTCCCTCCTCCCTTTCCTCGGCCGTAGTGACCGCGCTTATGGTTTTTAATGCCGAGATGACAAATACGCCGTATTTAGCGATATTTATGCGAGCGGATCACGTCAGCTTCCGCTGACTGGACTCCGCGGATTATCTTGTCCACGAGAATTATTGCTTTCGCCGTTTGTCGCTACGTAACCTGCCTGTAACCGTCCGTCTCGCGTAATATTAAGTTACTTCCAAAGCTTCGAAATTAAGAGGAGAAAAGAAGGGGGCAAGGAGGACGAAGAAAAAAAAACACAACAGGAACCTTGCACTTTGTCCGAATAAAATATGATTCCCCTTTCTCGGCAGCATGAGCTTTCGTGTCGTTCCTTCGACTTTGCTCGGGGATAAAGAACAGTTTAACCCTTTCGTGGCGAACGAACTGTGTGCGAACGTGTTTGGAGCTTCAACGTCGGGAATTCTCTTTCGGAAGTTGTTATTCCGAGCGTGTAAATTGTTAAGGGATTAAACGTCGTCGAGGAATCTCCTATTCTCGTACTAGTATTTTATTAGTTATCGTTTCTCCATATTTTCTACAAAAATATCTACAAGACGATCTTCAAGAACGATCTTCGTTGCACAAGTTACTTCTACGACAGTATAATATCTGCCGGTTAGTATTAACCCCTTGCACTACTATTTATTTTGTGATTATAACGATTAGAAATTCTTCATCGTTCAAAATTTCGTAGAAAAAAAGGTAGTTTTTATTTATTGTATGCCCATGTTTTCTCCAAAGGATATGTATCAACTACACCCAAATAGAATTTTATTTCGCTTTAAAGGGAATTAATAACATACATATTTATTAGACTCTGTTCAAAATCTTTTGAATGACCAAGTCCCTGGGTCATTATCCCACTTTCCCTTGGTATATCAAAAATTCTAAATACAACGTTTTTCAACCTTTACGCAAGAATTGCAATTAATTGTCGTACAGTTTTTCGAATGGAATGTAAGATAAGCACAGCGCTGCCAATTAAGAGACTCCAAACAACAGATCACTCCCCATCCAACAATCTCCTCGCCATAACTCCGAACTGCCACCCCCCCTTGGGAATTGTCTCTGTCTCTGAGCGTTTCGTCACCCTTATCTCGCATTCGTCGCGCGTAAAAAAGCAACAATGGGCCCGTCGAGATGATAAAAACACGAACGACCAAATCACGTTAAAGCTCCAAATTAGGGAACGGCCGGGAAGGTAATGGGATTCCGGGAGATGGCCGGGTTCCCCGAAGTAGGCGTTTTTTCGCCGGAATCGCGGACATTTTTACGAGGATTAGAGGACAGAGGATACGCACGGTGGCGCGGTAGCGGTTTTTATCTCGGTGGAAATCGACGGGCCGGCTACGTGGTAGCCGCTTCCTACACCCACAAGCGTGCACACGCGTGTACACGTTAGAGAAGCGGGTCCGGTTTCTCGTGTTACCGTTTCGCGATGCTGCCGGCTGTCCGCCAGCCGCATAATACGCGTATAACTTATGCTTGGCCCGCAGAAGGAACGCGTCGCAACCTTCTGTAGGTGCTGTCTCTTGCTGCGCTGACGTCTTCGCGAAAAGAATCACCGAAAATCAACCACCCCTGATCTCAACAGAGTTCCATGAAAGATTTTGTAGACCAAGGCAAAATGGTAATAATTTGTAGGATGACCTTGAGAAAATATCTCCAAAATAGTGCCATAATCACCGTCATCGGTTTTCCCGCAGAAGGGACGCGTCGCAACCTTGCGTAGGTGCTGTCTCTTGCTGCGCTGACGTCTTCGCGAAAAGAAACACCGAAGATCAACCACCACCCGATCTCAACAGAGTTCCATGAAAGATTTTGTAGACCAAGGCGAAATGGTAATAATTTGTAGGATGACCTTGAGAAAATATCTCCAAAATAGTGCCATAATCACCGTCATCGGTTTTCCCGCAGAAGGGACGCGTCGCAACCTTGTGTAGGTGCTGTCTCTTGCTGCGCTGACGTCTTCGCGAAAAGAATCACCGAAGATCAACCACCACCCGATCTCAACAGAGTTCCATGAAAGATTTTGTAGACCAAGGCGAAATGGTAATAATTTGTAGAACGAGATGATGACCTTGACAAAATATCTCCAAAATAGTGCCATAATCATCGCCAACGGTTTTCCCCCAGAAGGGACGCGTCGCAACCTTCTGTAGGTGCTGTCTCTTGCTGCGCTGACGTCTTCGCGAAAAGAATCACCGAAGATCAACCACCCCCCGATCTCAACAGAGTTCCATGAAAGATTTTGTAGATCAAGGCGAAATGGTAATAATTTGTAGGATGACCTTGACAAAATATCTCCAAAATAGTGCCATAATCACCGCCATCGGTTTTCCTTTCGGTCCCGGCTAACCCACACAGTTGTTCTACTCGGATCCTCGATTTACCCGAGCAAATCCTCAGCCCTAATTTATACAGGATACCTTATGCATATCCAGCGTTTACACGCGACATCGTTCAGCGTGCACCGTCGCGCGCTCGAAATACCGGAGCGGTTTGAATCCATTACCGCGTACACGCCGCGCCGGCTAGCCTTTTACAGACGCGGAACGCCTCGCTCTGGTTCGCCCCGGTAGTATATGTATGTATACGAGGCACTGTTAAACGCCGGGAGCATAATAAATAGCGGGGCCAGGCCCCGGGTGACAGGACAATCCTTACCTACTACGACCACGTGGCCGAAGACCTGATCGTTCGCCACGTGGGAACAGTTCCACCGATGATGCCTGAACTGATGTCGGCACTCGCGGAGACCAAGCTCCGCGCCCTCGCCCACCGCGGGCATCGCGTGCGGCGCTTTTCTGCACTGCTCGCGCTGACTTTTTGCAAGCCCGGGGATACGGCCGCAGACTGCAGCGCCGACCACCACCGCTCCGACCACCCTGCAACAGAAAGAATCGAATTCGGATTAGAGTAGAACCGTCGAGGCATCACAGGCTGATCCGCAATATGCAGGCATCGCAATCCTGGACTTGGGTGCGAGTCGCATATGCAGACAATACAGACGTTAACCCATTGACTGGCAACTACGAGATATCTCGTAGTAAGCGTCTGTACCAAAACTGCCAGTTACGAGATATCTCGTAGTGGGTGCTGCAAGTTTAGATTGGCTACAAATGTCTATTTGACTTATTTTGTGACGCCAGCTACGAGTTACAGGTAACCCTCCTATAACACGGTAGATAGGTTCCTAGAAAATGCCGTGTTCTGTGAAACCGTGTTGTATGAGACCCAGAGCCAGTATAAAAAGGGGGGTTACGTTCCGAAAACTTATTAAAAACAAATTTTTTTTTCTAATTCTACATAAACAACTTACTTTTTATTAAAAATATAAATGTATGTACAACACAAAACAAAAAATATTATTTTAATTTAACGCAACTTTCATTTAATAAATTTCTTCGTCGTCACTGCTCAGTATAATCAACCGAGAACGTTTTTTCGATGGAATGATATCGCCTTCAGTTTCAGAACTTTTTTTCTTCATTCAAAGTTCTTGCAGTAATGTTACTTTGCTTGCTGGTTCTTACCAGGTCATTGTAAATTTCTCGGTATGGAGCTAGACAGTTTTGTAGCTCCTTTTTGAATTTTCGGCTTCTTTCAGCGGAAGGGTCTGCATTCAAGAAAAATGACTTTTTTTTTGTCAAAAATTGACACTTTTGTTTTCAGGCCACGGAGATGAAAAGAAATACTTTCTGCAACATTGTATCTTTAAGACGGCAAGCCTCGCCGCGGCTGTAGAAGTACAGTGTTGTACAAAGGTTTTTGCAGTTTTCTTATTATGTTAGAGCGAAACCGTGTTATAGGATGCCGTGTTGTAGGAGGGTTTCCGTAATTTATGAATCGTGTTATAGCGAAACCGTGTTATAAGATGCCGTGTTGTAGGAGGGCTACCTGTATCTCGTACTGTTTTTTTTTCAATAAAAATACTGTAAATGCCATTGCAATATTATATCAGTAACTTAATATCATTATATTTTGTAAAACTTCATGTTTTCTTTCAAATAAAACCGTGGCACCCAGGGCAAGACGCGCTTTTGCGTGGCAGTCAATGGGTGAAGTAGAAGCAGACAGTAACAGCCAGACAATGCGCGAACCAGAAACTGTCTCGAATTTCCACTGGAATTTCAATCCTTGAATTACCGATTGGAGAACTTAGAAAATAGACAAGGTAACAAGGTTGTAAGTAGAAACGGACTGTAATGGCCAGACGCGAAGTGTCGAAAATTGCATTGAAAATTTTCCAACGTGATTTCATCTCTGAAATTACCGATTGTAGAATTCGTCGAACGAAAGGAAGCAACCTAACATTCTAAGTAGAAACAGACAGTAATAATCAGACACCGAGCATCGAAAATTACCTTGAGAAACTTCCAACGCCAATTCTTGAAGGATTTGATAGAAAATAGATGGGAATACATTCTAAGTGGAAAGAGACAGCAATGGTCAAACAATGTGTTTTCAAAATTGACTTGAAAAATTTCCAAACAGGATCAGAAAGTTATACTAGTAAATAGGTAAATGTTGGGTCGGAATGAAAGTCCGTAGTGTTTCTAAATTAAAATTCAAAGATAAAATTAAGATGTAATAATATACATATATAATACCTATGAATATATCTTTGAATTTTAATTTGAAAACGCTACGAGCTTTCGTTCCAACCCAATATTTATCTATTTAGTCGTACGAATATTTATCTCCTATAATTAGCTCCGTTTGAAAAATTCTTTATTTGCATCTGGCGTCTAGATTCGAAATTTTCAATCCCCGAATAATTAATCACGCTTTCCCTGCGCGCCTTCAAATAGAAGATATGTAGGCACGAAATTAATTCCGGTATAACGAAGTTTTTTCAACGAAACTCGATATATCACGATAGCCCGGATATTTATCCCCTTATCCGTTCGGTCCGAAAACGTTAAATCAATTTCGTATAAATTACCCCGACCGCCGCGGTAGATTTCGAATGGAATCACGCTAACGGGATATCGTTTAGCGTTCCGGCCAGCATTGAGAGATCCAGAAACGAACGACCGGTAGTGGGCCCACCTGATCGTACGACGAATTAAATCTCGATAAATTCGAACGTGTGAAAGTACGAAACGAGCGTGTCGACGAGAGGAGTCAGCGCGGCCGGCTCGTTCATTAGCATTTTAAGTTGCCCCGTTTCGTTGTCGTCGTATTAATTCGATTTCGTCGGTACGTTATATATTTCGCCGTGTACGCGACGACGCTGTTCGCGGTAAGAAATTCACCGGATCTCTCGATCCTCTTCTTCCCCGCGGGATCATCGAGATCCCCTTTCCATCTTGTCCTCGCGGTGACGTTTCGTTGCGGACGCGAGCCGCAGAAACTTGCAGATTCCGCCGGCATTCTTCGGCAATTACTGTCCGGCATGATTCATCGTGTTGCTCGAAGAAGACTTGTTGAAAAATGTGAAAGCCCGCGGTTTTTCATGCAACGATTCGATCGGCACGCCGGCACTCTACGCTTTCGCGGCCGATGATATATACAGCGCCGCGCCGCGGCAAAAGTTCTTCAGGATCGCCGCTGATGCAATTTCTTTGATGGGGAAACGGTCTCCTGCGCGGCTGGACTTTATTCATACTGCGCATGATTTTTGTTTTTTTTTTTTGTATTTATTTATTTATACAGGTCGCATCAACAACTAGGTCATTAGCGACCACAGATATTATATCATAATACATTACGTTATTATGTCTTTATAAGTATACTGAGGAGAAAAAATTTTGTAATTGTTATATGTATACAATATTACAAAGTGTGGAAAATTTTTGTAGATCTTAGGAATTTTCAAACGGACTATATTCGAATGAATGTTGAAACAACTGTTCCCTTTGAGGGTGGAAGCCGTTAATGTTCCATTGTAGAATTGATTCAATCATTTTCCTTAGACCCTGGTCACTGTAACGATGTAAATAAACATTCTCTCGCGTATCGGCTGCTCGTTGACGTTCTTTCCGGTTTTCCCAGATGTGGAGCGCACAAGTTCAAATTTTAGTGGGACAGGTTGAACGAGATCAATTTCGAGATTATTTCCCCGGTGTAAACCCGTTTCCTCCGGGGCCTGACAGCCAGAGTTTATGTGCGGGGTGGCCGATCCGTTCACGGATGAACTTAATCTAATCTAATTTAACCGATCGTCGGGCCCGACGTGTTTCACTTTGTATTATATAATCCGACGCTCGAACGGACGACGCTTGTCCACGTATTAAAAGTTTTCTGGCCCATCCGTCATCCCGATCCTTATTTCGACATCTTCACGAGCAACCTGCGAGACGCGATCACGGCATACTAAAAACGATTACCTGCCGACAAGTTGAAACGTGATACTCTCAGCCTCCTACTGGTCCATTGCGTAATTTACATCCCATAAGTCAACCTCTTCTGTGGAGGTAACGGCGATTCCAGAAACCGTGGGGATACACGCACACACGGCTCCCACTTAATTCCTCCCGACTGGCCTCCCCGAAAAATATCCTTTTCATCGTGCTCGGACGAATGCCTGCTTCGTGTTAACAAACGAGAACGATTAAAACGGAGATTATCGTTTTATCGATTCTCGAAATTAGTGTCCGAGGTAATCCGATTTCGCGGACATTGAAATTATAGTTGACGGCTTTGAGCGCGTTCGAAATTTGCCTGCACGAGAATGTTAACTGGGGAGCAATGGTAGGGGGTGTCTGTCAAATCTTCGATTTAAAAAAAAAACTTGCTTAACACGTTGCCCCATACTTTTAATTTGACGAACGTGCTCAGAAACACATTTTTTCCCGAAGCGGTAAAAGAACAATTAATATGCTGTCTGGCATGCTATACCTTTTTTTCGATTTATTGCTCAATAATTAACAAGTGTATGCGTTAGTATCTATTCTTCAGATCGGACGGCTATAGCCGTCATTTGCGGCAACGTGTTAAGTTTAATTTTCTGTCTTTCTTGCACTTCGTTCCAGAATTAGTTGTTAGTTGAAATTTTTCAGAACGTTAAAAGTTTGGAAGAAACCCCTTCCCTTCGGCCCCTTGCCTTACAATTTCTTTCACAGCTACCGAAATAAGAATTATTTGTATGGTACTTCGATTTAACGGAAACGAACGTAAATATTTAATAGACCCCGTTAGAAATTCTCGCAAATCGGACGCGCCATAAGAAGCCAAGGGGTTAACTATCCGATAATGCTGTACCGTCGACCCTCGGACATATCACTACGTAACAACCTAATACAAATAACCCGAACTCCCACCGATCCGAGGAACCAGGCCATTATCATCCTCGATGCTATCACGACCGGCTAACCGGTCGGAAGAAGCCGCCGAATTTAAACAAGCCCGTGGCGGTAACTCATCGATCGAAGAAGGAGGGGCTCTCGATCTCCCGATCGCTGGATCGCTTGGCCCGCGAGGTCGTAAATAAGCCCGGGACGTTACCGGTTGTCATCCTACTGGATCGTGGGTCCAAATAACGCGTGCAGGCATTAAACCCACCCAGGGGGTGGTTCGGCGAATGATATAGAAGTTCGGTAAAGCTGACCATCATCGAAGGGAGGCGAAATCCAAGGAACGCGAAAATGAGCGCTGTGAGCTACGACCGATTCGCTGGAAACTTTAACCCATTCGAGACGACGATGTTTTTCGAACACGGTCCCCAGGAGCGAAATTTTTTTTTTTATAGTATTCATTTTTAATAAAAAAACATGTTTACTACGGAAATCACCCAATTCGTAAGTGAATTCACATAAATAAGATCATTGCACACCGGGTGCACCGGCTTCAGATACTTTTAGATTTTTTGGTACACAGTAAAACCAATGCCAAATTTTGTTTTCCTGTACTTTACAGATTTCATTAGTTCCAGAAAAATCTTATTTCGACGACTAGTTTACTCAGAATAACTGATAATTGCACATTACTGTTATTGCACACACGGTGCGCAGGCCGTCTTATAGCCTCGGAAATCCATTGCACACACGGTGTGCAATCGGTCTCGAATGGGTTAAACGAGTACTCTGAACACAGTACTCTGTAGACTATAGCGTACGATTTTTTTGGTATCTCAAATATTTTTTGAGTTACAAATGCTTAAAGTTGATTTTCTACGAATGATTGAATTACCTAAAAATTCCACACTACCGTATTTACATAATAGTCTTCGGTTTGAACAAGATTGTTCGTTTCAAGTACCAATAAAAGGCCGTGTGAAAAACAACGAATAACTCGGTAGTTTTTAAATATTTTTTTGTGAAAAAAAATGGAGAATAAAGTTAACAGTTGTGTTATCACCACAGTAAAAAACCGGAATTTTTCAGTTACCAGGTACCCATTTAAAAAAATGCTATTTTCGTAGTCAAGGTGGTCTACCCCGTTCAGGGGGTGGCTCGTGGGATGATGTAGAAGCTCGGCGAGGCTGAAGAGGGAGAAATCCGGGGAATAAGAAATTGAGAGAGGGGCATTGGCGATTGGGCGGGTTGAATTTCTGAGAAGCATGAAATTGCGACGATTACGCCGCGTCCCCGGGGCGAGAGTTATTTGCATTGGAATGCATCGCGCGGCGCGGTGGCCCAAAACTCACCACGTGGGACGATCTACAAGGTGTCCTGATGAACGTGAGAAGCTGCCAGGACGAGGCGCCGCGTGCCGTGCCGTGCCGTGCGAAAACGAGCCGAGCGAAATCGCCCGGAGGGCCAATCCCCGAGCGTCGCCTCGCCTCTCCCTCTTCTTCGTCTTCCTCTTCGTTCGCGAAACAGGCGAACGAGGAAGACGTTGACGCGCGATACACGCCGACCGACAACAGAAACAGCCCCTCGAGTTCCGTCAGTTTCGATCCCGCACACCGGCGAAGACATAATCGCCGCCGCGCGTCCAGGTGAAGACGTTCCACGTCGGTCCTGGACGCGGAGGATGTCTTTAGACGTCGGGTACCGTTGCCGGGATCCATGTCAGCTGGAGGACATCGTCTGCTACTCTGTCATTATGGCTCCGAGGCGATTCCGTTCGATTACCGGGGACTTTTAACCCTTTCAAGGCTGACAACATGTCGTCAACGACGAGTAATTGTCCTGTTCTAATTTTGATAGATTTCTGATAACATCAGAATCATATTCTAATACGTTATTATCGGATGGTGGATCTCCAGGCGAAATAAAAATTCTGTATTTCTATTCTCAATAGTTTAAAACTGTTGTAAATACTGTAACAGCATATTCGAATCCTTCTAGTAGATTTTCTCTTTTGTATTCTGCAATGCTTATTTTTGTCATCCAGGAAGTTTACTCCTTACACTACTATTTATTTTGTGATTATAATGATTAGAAATTTTTCATCGTTCAGAATTTCATAGAAAAAGAAGGTACTTTATATTTATCGTATGCCCATGTTTTCTCCAAAGGATATATATCAACTACAACCAAATAGAATTTTATTTCGGTTTATGGGAAATTAATAACGTTCACATTTATTAGACTCTATTGAGAATCTTCATCACGAGTCTGGCTCGTTATTGTAGGGCCAAGGGGTTAAGAAAGTACATTTCTCAGCAATTATGAAATTTAATGAAATTAATTTTTGGAACTGAGAATTTTGTAAAAAGAATTTCCTTCCACGCGTTCGGTTTGAAAGAAGAAATCGCTGGGAGATCTCGAAGAATCGATGGTCGTAGAAATTCTAGTTGAGATAAGCTTCTGGGAAACGATTGGATAGAAGTTTATGAAGACGCGAAAGCGCGAAAAGCTGCCGGCGCGGCGTTCGTGCGCGTAGTTAATTGCACGTCCATTACGTCACTCGTTATCCTTAATTAGAGACGCTTAGCGCTATGGCTCCCTTGTGGCCTCTCTTAAACGCGCGAGTCGAGCTGGTATTAATTATTCATTTGTTTTACTTGCGGCCAAAGTAATTACAGTCTGGTTGAACGCTATTACTTCGAGCAACGTACACGCTCTCACACTTTCATGCCAAAGTCACGTCAGATGTAATATACGGGCTTCAAATTTCTAAAATAAAATAATGAGAAATGACTGGCAAGAAGAAGAGAATCGTTCGACCAGCGGAGAAATATGTTCACTTAATTTTTTTAACTGTTCGAATTTAAGAGTCGAATTAACGTAACTAGTATACATTCATCAAATCTCTGTGCGCTGTATCTATGATGTATCACAAATGCATGATCAGAATTAAAAGGTCGTGCAAACTTTAGTGAAACAATTTTTCAAAACTGTAAATATAGAAGTAGATAATGAAAATAAATGCAGCATCGATTAAAATAGCAAATTATTTAAACTGTTTCAAAATTCCCCTAAAAAGTACAAGCCAGATTGTAGACTAACCTGATGCATGAAAATATCAAATACCAATCTCTCGACTCGCAGCAGTAGGACTGCAAATACATGATTTGTTCGTTAAAAATTGCAATAAGAATGCCTCGCGAAGGCAATGTAGCGAAACGAATTTCCAGAGATCGTTTTCTATGCGATTTAGTTTGCAATTTATTTCCCGAAGGGCTCTGCGAAGTTGTCGGTGCGTTGATAATCGAACTAGGATTTCACAGTATCCGGTTTCCACTCGCAGGAGCAGGATTCCTTGCTCGCAGATGCAGCCTGTGACACAGATTTTGCATCTCGCGCCGGCCGAGTTCTCTTTTCAAGAATCTCGCGGCGGCGCGGCACTTAGTATGCCGATCAGGCGACCGAGAGAACAACGGGCTCGTGTGCATCTACTCTCAGCGGCAATACGTACGTGGCCATTAGCGTGTAATGTATAACATTATGCCCTTCTCATACGGAGGCTAATGGCGAGCTATTTTCAACGGGCCACTTTGGCACCGTAGGCCACCGTTCCTCAAAATTGCCGTTGCCGCGATTTCTTCCGTAACCCCATCATTTTGTCAACAGTTTTTTATCTCTCAATTTGCCGGGGCTTACATAAAGTCGAAAGTTCCGAGCAACAGTTCGTAGCAATGTTCACAAATTTTATTAAAAGATCCTGAAACGGTGCTTCATCCATTTTTGTTTTGTACCTTGAATGAACAAAGGAACCCTTCATCGAAAGGATGTACGGAGATCAAAATATCAATTCTAAAAAGTTCGATACAATAATTAAATTCTTGCCGTCATAAAATCTGTACATTAGGATAAAGGCATGTATTAAATTTTATGTTTCCACGCTTACCAGAAGACTCGCAATTTAATAAATGTGCGACTGAACGCCGCACATTTCTTCTTATTTCTTCCACTTTGGAAAATCGTTCTATGGATACCTGGGAGATATAAAAATACGTGCGAGCTCTAAGAATGCAAGGAAGTCGATGCGAGGAAACATTTGATCACAGGGAAATCGTTCCGTGGATCGATCTTAGGAATGTAGAGCGGGGGAGAGTTGGCAAATCGAGTAGAAAAAATTCGATAAATCAAGGAAAATTATGGGGCTGCCAGCAACGTTATTTTACATAATACCCTCCTCATGGGCTACTGTTAAAATACCTTCGCGGCACCGAATACTAAGCGCGCACAAATCAATGCGCCTTCTCGCGATCATTATTCGATTTTCCCGATTCCGCTCGCCGACAGAGTTTCTCGTGGCATTATCTATTCCATAGATACTTCATTTGGAGCGGATGAATACCGACAGTCTCGCCATAATGTTTATTATCCGCGTAATATCCTCTTCGAACTTGGTATCTCATAACTTCTACAAGAAATCTGCATTCCAAATTTTATTTATTTCTTGAAGTTCGGTTCCAAAGTTAAAAATTCATAGATGTGCATTCTAATAGCTAGAATATGCCCGATTTTTTCAGAATTTTCAATCGAAGGGGATAAGAGAAATTACGGAAAAAATGATTTCCTTTGTCACTTCGTTACTACCCCCATGTCGACATATAGGGTTGAAAATTGGCACAAAGTATGGATAAGCTATCGAATGGCCTATTGCAAATTCAATTTAGTTATTCCCATTCGCAGTTATAATTTCGATAATGGTAAAATAGAAACACTGAAACTGAACAAATTCTGTGAACTTCTTAAATGCCGGCAAGTGGTTTAAGGAATTCTTCGAGACTCTTGAAAAGTGCCGAACTTGTAAATATTCAATAATATTTTAGCTATTTGCGTTCTTTCGTTTTCCGTCGAGTTTCGTCGAAGAATTCTGATCGGCAATTTTTCTTACGATTATGAACAGAAGGCTGAAAGTGTGACAAACGTTGTACAACATGCCAGCTACTAAATATCAAGCATTAACGGCCCCGCGACAGTATCGCGCATCAGTTCAGGGATTTACGTCGTCCGAAACGAATTTGCTCCGCGCTGATGAAGATGGCTGCCACATTATCCGAAAAAGTCTTTCGCTCTCGAACCCTCGTTCCGTCCAGACAGCCGTATAATTGAATAATAGATTCTACACGGATCAAACCTGTGTAAAATCGTTCTGACTTCATAATCTTTCCGATCTAGTTCGATTTCTTACCGGCTCGGGTTTAATTCAATTTTAAATGGAAACTTCGCGAGGGGAACGGGTTCTACGGCGAATTC
This sequence comes from Seladonia tumulorum, assembly GCA_913789895.3. Taxonomy (NCBI): domain Eukaryota; kingdom Metazoa; phylum Arthropoda; class Insecta; order Hymenoptera; family Halictidae; genus Seladonia; species Seladonia tumulorum. Next base: position 5,657,969 of record OU565275.1, read on the forward strand.
GTTCGAATAAAGTCGGACGAGTTTAATCGGCTGCTTAAGTCGATCGATAACTCTTTGTCCGTGCCATTAGAATTGATTTCCGAGTTCCAGCGTGCTCGGCAAAAACCCGATGGAGTTGCTCGTCGTGCAGGGACTACCGTATAATTTCGTTGAAAAAATGCTCCCCTTGTAGATCATTCCGATCCTCTAACGAGTACCAGTTAGCGGGCACTAGCGTCCATAGATCAACCTAACGACCAAACGAAGAAAAAGAAACGAAGAAACCGCGGTTTCCAATGGAACCGGACAAATACGCCGCGAATGTGCTTGCTTAAACAGCTAATTAAGCAACGACAAACAAAAACAACGAATCCCCAGTGCAGCTACAAATTTGTAGAAAATAGTCCGCGTCAGACTTTCCAGTACCCTGTGCTCTAAATCATCGACTGGGGATATTTGTGCAAAATAATAATGTTCTGCAGCAGATGCACGAAGTTGGGCGCAAATACAAATTTCTGAATAATCTCAATTCTTAACCTCTTTTAATATTTCGATCACTTTAAATTGCATCCACCTATTTTTTTCATAAATAGAATTTTTATGCAAAATAAAAATTGCATTACTTGCAAGATGCAGGAGCTACGTGGACATCCATTTCTTTTCTTAGGAATTCTAATGAACTGGAAATGGTGCAACAGTATTTCTTATGAAAAGCATAAGATTTGTGATTTAATTATTAGCATAGTTTGTTTCTAGAACTGGAGGAAAGAGCGGATTTGATTTTTTTTTCTTATGAAATTATGCTTTCCTTTGGAAAGTGGTTAACAAATGGACATAAAGTACTGCAAGAACTCCAGAGATATATAGAATGGTGATGTGCACTTGTTGTTACTGGATGGTCCACTGTTGGTGTGATGAGTGACCACTGGTTGGTCACTGATGTTACTGGAAGGGGAAACTGGGCGCTATGGTGGGGACGGTCTTGTCTCAAGGGACAAAAATGCCGATCCGTAGAAAGTTCTTTCTCGGGCGAATCGTTGGATTGCAGTAATTCTCGTAAGCATGGATAATTTTAATAAGAGTGTACAGCGAATTATGTTCCACCTCGGGGCTCTTCTGTTCACACCAGCCTACCATTTACTCCATTTACGCGTTTAGCTTTGCTTTACGGGGGCCCATTGGATTCGTTCAAATAAGGGAAGCGAATTGCAATGTGTATCATACTAAGATCGACCGATGCGAGCTTTACGATCGCAAATTACAACCAGTCGCAGCGAAAGCGAGCAGCTAATGGGGGTTTAACTCTCAATGTAAGTACGTAAGTGTATCGTAAACGCTGCCCGCGCACCTTCCAGGCACGATTCTCAAGGGTTTGTCCCCTTGAGCCTCCCTTGTACATGCTGAAACATGTTGCTATGCAACGGTTCCTAAGCTGCAGGATGCGCGTTGCAATGTGTGCCGTTCAGCATTGGCGAATCATCAGGAAATGCAACTTGCATCTGTGTAGAAATTAGAATTCCGTATTAGGTTCGGTGTAGATGGAAATTTGTTTCTCTGCATTAACCATTCTCGTGCACATTTCTTCTTAGTCTTTGCTAATTGCTTTGTCTTTTACAGTTTACAATTTTCCACGATTTTTATCATACGTGCTGGTTCGAATATTTTGATTTACCTTCCGGAAACGATAACTCTACGCTATACTGACTTTAACTTACAAATTTATCATACAGTCTCAGATTATTAAACACGAAATTGCTTATTTCATTATTCGAAGAATCGAGGAGTAACAATATTTACAATTTTATTTATGAGACGACGCTTTCTATTTCGAAATATGAAAATCCCCTCTTACTCTTCTTCATCCGAAATACGATGAAAGCCAGTCACGAGCCATCGCCTTATATCGAAAGAAAACTCTAGTGAAACATCGGCGTGGGTCAGAAATGACTCCGGCACAGGCCTAGAACTTGCAGGAGTCTGAGGGTTAAAAGTCTGAGTCTTCAACAGAGCAACATGGAAACTGGGAGCGAAGTCTTCGACGGGTTACTGCAAAGTACAGTTAGGGAAACAATAAAAGGCAAGCCAGGCAGTAGATGCAGCGAGATTCGATCCTGTGCACATGTTACCAGGCGAATACCTGGTCGCCGGATTGTACATTTACCAGGTAACATTGTACAAGTTGGATCCGTAGCAAGAGAATTTCCGTAGTGTCACCCAGCCGCTGACTACAGAGATAGTATCGTCGAGAGGATCCAGCGATCGCGATTCCGATCCCAGGTCTGCTCACCCAGCGTTCCCGGGATTGTTAATCGCGATCGACGTGTCTCCTCAACTTTCATTTCCGAGAACCTCGCAAAATCAAAAGCACCGGAGAAAGGTAAATTGGTTGTGGCTCTGAAAAATTATTTCAATTTTCGTCGATAAGCTGTGGACTTTTTGCTTTCATGATAAAAATGAGTAGATGAGCTCTATTAAGTACATTATTTCGAATTTGGGAAGATTATCGAGGGAAGAAACACAGTTTCTTCAAATTCATCATCAGACACCATTTTTATTTTGATTTCATTTATTACTGTAGAATTTTAGTAATGGAACGATCAGAAGAATGTATATTTTATTGTATTTTAGGGTGTGCCAAATGTTTTTTACCTAAATGCTTTCCTTAAAGTTTTCACTTTCACGACAGTGTTATTAATTTGTTTGGAGAAGTATGCTGATTGTGGCTGAATTCTTTGTTCCGTGTGGATTTTAAACGAATCTTTTGCAACGAAACTTTCCCGTCACTATGCTTTACGATTCGGTACTAAATTACGAAGTAATAAAAGCGCTCGCGCGTAAAATATTGCGCAACGTTCGGCGCACTAATAACTTGAGCGTCTTGTACGTCTTTATTGTCGCATCGTCGAACGTCAGGCAGTTTTAAGAAGATTATCCTTTCTAATAGTCGTCAAGTCCAATCATTCGGTAAGCAGAATATACGCGCGTACACAGGGTGATCCTTAAATCACGGTGAGGAAGCTTTTACGAACGTGTCGGATAAACGTTTACGGAATCACGCTATAAATTCAGCTTTGATGCGTAAAACGATAATATAAAATAATACATTGAATTAACTTTGTATCGTTGTAATTTCTAAAATCACTCCTTAAAAGGAGATACTTGTCTCTTCGGTATCAAACAGTTAATAAAAGGTGTAAATTAGGGAAAGCATTCAAACATGCGTCCAGGTGTATCCATAAAATAACAAAGAATCAATTTTTAAAAGTTGCTGAAAATATACTCTCATGAATTTGTCTCACTGCCAAAAATAAAATTAATTTTGATTAATTCTTCCAATTAAATTAATCATATATTTGACACGTTCATTGATGGGTGGACAAGAAGATGACTGTTTGATCGATGAACATTTGTTCGTCTGGCGTTGGTTATTGTACAATTCGCAGGACACCGTGTACAGTCGCAGGGATAGTTGCCGTGATGCGGCAGTGATAGTATAGTACTCGTGGACGGTAACCCTAATAATACGAACGCAAACAGCTAACCGGTAACCTTTGGTAAGCAGGATGTGCATGTGAATAGTTGGTTAACGATGGCAATCTAGCTGATTTTATAGTAATAGTCCGTGACGCGACGGTGACTGTGCATCAGCTGTATCATCAATAATCAAGACTTCCGGGTGTAAGCGGTGTCAGTTCGGCGAATGATTGCGGAAAGTCAACAGCTGACGTAAGGTTCGTGAAGGGTTTAAGGAAACATCGATACTAACATCAATCCCCTTCTGTTGGGACAACAAGCTAGCTGACTTCTTCATCTGATAAAATGGCTGTCATTACAATTCAAACTCTCCGAAAAATCCTTTCGTTCCTACCCGCGCATTAATTTGATAATCTAACTACAATTTTAAACATTACAATAAGTCACTGACAAAGTGACAAACGACGCGAAGAAGAGACTGCGACGAATATACGTGTGTATGGTTAAAATGTGCACAAGTATATTTGTTGACAGAGGGAGAAAAACTAAATAACTTCGTCCAAATATATCAAAATTAAACATCGGTACTTTGTTGAGCTTTCCGACTGATTTTATAAAAATTAGCACAAATAGTTTGAACTTTTGTCTACGCTATCTAGATATGTGTTTAATAATACTCGAAGCAACGGATGCCAATTTGTTACTCAGAACACAAAGCTAGAAATTTTTGTATGTTGTTCCAATTCAACGAAGACAGACTATAGAATATATTTTCATGCACGATGTACACTTTCTCGGCAGCAACTGTCGAAAGTCCATCTTTAGCGAGTTAATCGATCGTCAAGATGATAGGAAAAATTTTAGACGGTACATCTTCACTGTCCAGTAAAAAACCACTTTCGCACTCTCGCAGAAATTTTTACAAATGAAATATATTATAGACACCGTAATGAATTTCCCAGCTCCAATCGTGACAGAGATCTATTACCTCCCGGTGTCCCGCGCACTATCATTAATAACATCAACGCCGATGGATTGCTTAATCAATTACCATATCAGCCTCTCGCAACCCTAATTACCAATTATTCTTATCTAATACATTCAGAAATTACGACTATCCCGAACCGTGTAATCGATTAAATAACACACACCGGCGGTGGTATTTATGATAACCGATTTTCAGACGGCGTTGCATAACAATGATAAAACGTAGCAAAGCCGCATGGTGGCTGGCAAGAGACCGGAGGCGATTTAAATTTCGTTGCCACGACGAGCTAAGCATCGATTTGTCCTTATAATTCGCAGGCATTCGCCGGGGGCTGTATTTACGCGCGGGAAAGACGAACGAACCAGTAGCCGGGCTCCGTTAATTATAGCATTTGATACACCCATGGCGAATGATTCAGTGGCCACGATACAATCTTGCCATCGGCTCGGGATACCTCTGCGCGCGCCGCGCCGCGCCGGTTCGGTTCCGATTTGTTTTTCCTTTCCGTTTAATGAAGCGTTTTGTACGAGAGAGGGAGAGAGGGAGAGAGAGAGAGAGAGCCCGCTTAACGGAACGCAGCTACATTGAAAACGAGAATATCGAATTTCTCGTAATTACCGGTCCGAACGGCCCGCGCAGTACCCGCGTGTGGTCGTTGAAAGATTAGAAACGGGAAAAAGTCAGCGCGTAATGGAACGTAAGTTTCGTTCGCGGCAGCAGCGTAATCGCCGAGATAGGCTGAGAGTAATAAATTGGCCGGTAACAGTGGAAATTAGTGGCGACAAGGCACCAGTACGTTTCAACGGCGAAATTTTATCGTTATCGGGAATCTTGTGCAACATAATTTGGTAAATCACAGACTGGAAACGTAATTGGGTGTGTTGCGGCGCAGAGATACTTCATTCCGAATTGTTTCGTTCTAGGAGAACGACAATGGACTGATAAACACCCGGAGCACCATTCTTGCAACTATATGATCGATAATGTTTAGGAGTGTGCACTGCTTTATTTATTAATCTTTTTAAACACGTTTTTGGTGGTACTTCTTGTAGACCCGATACATCATTTTGTTCCTGGTCTAATAGCTTTTCTTTCCATTTAATCGGAAACTGAATGGTCAAACGACCATTTTGACACTCTGGGTCAGAATGGTTAAATAGGCTAAATGTGGAATACGTATAATGTTTTTAAACATTTTAGCGTATACCATAATATTTTTAGAAATCGTCCTGTCAGTCTGTATCATTTTTAAAACCTGTCCTGTTAGTTTATTCTTCTTTAAAAGTCGTCTTGATAGTGTATATTATTATTAAAAATCGCCCTATTAGTATATACAATAATATTAAAAGAAACTGCCCCGCTAGGGTAGATTATAATTGATATAAAAATCATCCTCTCAGTAAATATCATTTTCCATATTTGTCATTTTCCAACATTACTACCACGGCAAAGATTTACAATTTCATCGATCGTCCTGTACTCGAATCCATGAAAATTTCATTACGTACCTTGATCACAATGGCAACAAAAGTAACCGATGTTTTGGTTCAGAGTTATCAGCGGTTCAACGGTTCAGAAAACATGGTTCGCGCGAGCAGGATCCACGGATCCTCTCCACCCCCGTTTATCCAGCGTGAAGATCTTCGGGAGACAATTTTCCCGACGGTGTCTCTTGACGCTATAACCGAAAGAGTCTGCGTCTTGCGTCTCCGCTCGAAGATTTTAACTGGACAGCCTGTGGCGAATGGGTTTCGGCTGGCCGATACACCGTGACTAATCGGCAGAGGTGTCCGTTGAAGTTGTTGGGATAGGTCCCGGCTTGTCGTTGCAGTCCCAGGGGCCGCACACAATGCGTATCCCCACTGCGATTCTACAGGGTGTATCATAACGTGTGGGACCGGCTTCAGCAGGAGCCACGGGACACCCAAACAATAAGGAAAGTCTGTAAGAACGTGTGTCCTCTTTGTGTTTCAGCCGTTCTAGCCATTTTTACGTTTCCATAAGCCTTGATGCTGAATTTTCCTAAATGATTACAGTTTTGAGACTTTCACAGCCAGTCACCGTGCAGTTTTTATCGTTACCCTTTGTTCCGAGGTTTATCTGGGATTTTGAATTTATCTTTTGAATTTATTTAGAATATACAAGAATATACCAGAATATACAAGAATATATCAGAATATAGAAGAATATACCAGAATACACCAGAATATACAAGAATACACCAGAATATAGATGAATATACCAGAATACACCAGAATATACAAGAATGTACCAGAATATACAAGAATATAACAGAATACACCAGAATATACCAGAATATACCAGAATATACCAGAATATACCCGAATACACAAGAATATAACAGAATATACAAGATCTCTCTGGGATTTATACGATAAAGGGCATAGGGCTCCGGATCAATTCCGGAAAGTCTTTTGATTGGTGAACCAGAACACCAGATAGCTATAGTACGTAGGTATTAACACTTTGACTGCCAAGCTAGAAACCTCAAAAATTCCATCATAAGTTATTTAATGAAATAAAATTTGAAAAAAATTATATGTACGATATTGAGTAGTCCTCCAACTTTCTGGCATTTTACAGATCCTTAAAAAATTTGATACAATTAATATATTAGCGTAAAAATTCATTTTAAAATTTGCACAAATAATTCCGTCACCCACATATGTGTGACATGGCAATCAACGTGTTAATGCATCAAAAGAGAAAAATCAGTATCGGTGTGTCTTTTGACTCCTAATGAATCCTAATGAATATTAAGGACTTTACGACGGTATGAAATTTTTTCCTGTCGACTTGCGAAGCGGGTCCCACAGATTTTGGTGCATGCTGTACTCGAAACTCCGCCGCTCATGCTGCGATCGCTCCTTACGGATTCGATACGCCCATTTCCCGTCTGCGGCGGATTAAAACGCGCATCAGACAGGCCCCGGTTACTGGGCCAAATCGGGACTGGTCCGGTGACCAAGCGATCCTGAACAGATCCCTTTCGGTGCCGCCGATAGGGCGGCCGCGCCGCGCCGACTCATCCACGATTCATCGATAATCGATTCTCACCGGGGGGAACCGTTTATCCGGACCCTGACAAGCTCGATTCCGTTCCGATAGATCCCTGACGGTGATCATTGTTTTTCCTTCTTTTTTCCCAGCGCGATCCACCGGCTCGGTGCTCCCAGAGATAGCCACTAAGCAACTATGTCATCCACGCTGCTTCTTCGTTTTTATTATAATTACCTTCGCAGGAAGAAGAGGACGAAGCTACTTCGCATGTTACATTATACAATCTAATACACGTGTATAGTCCTAACAGTTTCTTTTGTATATTGAGAAGGAATTAAAATTGCAGGGGTGAATCGCAAAAGTATTCTACTTTGTCTCTGTTGAAAACTTACGATCGTATCATCTATTTTAACGGTAAAATGTATTGCATACGCATTTTGAACATTTTTCTTTAAGGACCGTGAAATCCCTTCAGCTTCGATGGCCTGTATCTCGGTAACCAATCGACACGTTTGAAAAATTCGAGTGTCATTCTATGCACTTATACATGCTAACCTGCTATGCTGACAACGATTGCGCTACACGCTTTGAAAAATTTCTATTTCAGCCAGCTGCTCGCGAAAACCACTGTGCATCGAAGACGAAAGATAGTCATCTCGCCGACCCAAAAAAAAAAAAAAAAATGGCGACCAATCCCAAGAAGCGACACACAAGGAATTCCCAGACATCGGGGCGATCTCGATTGAAATATTTATCCCCGGAATAATGATTTACGATCGTTTCCAAGATAAAACGCGGAGACGATTTATCCGTGCGAAAAAAACGCTGTCGCTCGGTAGACAAATCGGCGGTTTCGCAATCTTTAATCTGTCCTCGACGATGCTTAATGATTCTTTATCCGGCTGGTTAAGTGACACTCGGTGACAGAAAAACGAATCCTTCTGAATATCATTAAAACCGTCGCTCGATTTCCGCAGCTCGGTTCGCACGCGTTTACGTTCGCGACGCGCGCGTCCGGAGGAGAAGAGACGCAGGCGGTTCACCTATCTGGAAGCCATGATCGCGAGTCGTGAATCTGCGAGCTAGATAAGGGGATGATGCATAGCTTCGTTGTTAGAACACCAGCCGGTTCCCTCTCGGACGATGACGAAACGCTGCACAACGAAAACGGTAACGCGCGATTTACCGGGGACGCTTTGCAGTAACTTTTCTCCTTGATCCCGAGAGAGCATTGTGTTTGCACCGTGTACACACTCTGTTCGCCGGTATCGAGACGTTCACCGGTTGCGGAGGGAACCAGGTATTGTTTCGTTACCGGTGCTGGTTACCGTCGTGACAATTTCACGTATGCTTCACTGATTTCCGAGAAATTCTGTGTGCTGTTTCATTGGCTGCGAACGCTGTTGATAATATTCTTTTGAATTTATTCTATCTGGTTTTGGTTCCCTATTTTCCAAAATATTTACACAATGTTCATTTTTGGTGGCTTCATCTTGTTATCGTTTTACCAAGAGGTCTTGCTATGATTGGGTTTCATTGCCCCATTCGAAATTACATAAACTCGTGTACCCATTCCTGACGTTCCAAACAAATAATACAATGATAAAAATATGCAAATGATTACACACAGTTTGTTCTTCCCCAGTATTTCTGCACAAAAGGTATACACACATTTCTGATAGGCAATTGTTACGGAGCGTATTCGATGTAAAATGAAAACCGCTTATGGAGTAACCCGTAATGATTCGCGTTGTACACGAAAAAATGGTGGTGAAGGCGATGGGAGGGGTGATCGAGGAGATCAGGGGTGTTCAACGAGGCTCGGAATGATTCCGGAAATTAGATACGAGGTGATACAGTTCGCGCGTGCAAGGTACCTTGCGGGGCCCGTTCGCTAAATAACGCGAGCTCGGTGGGAACAGGTCGGCCCACGTACGCGCGCACGCACGCAGGCACGCAGGCGCGCATGCAACGCACGGGGACCACTTAGTAAGTCCTTAATCCTTATCTATGCGTATCGCGCATATGCAATGCAAAGTGGACACGCATATTGACTGGCCGAGAGGGATCAGTCGACTTATCGGCCAGAGATAAATGCGGCTTTGCGTGGATCGGCCCGAGCACCGTGCGCACTGTGCACGCCACGCCACGCCACGCCACAATCCCACGAAGGCCTCGGCGAAAAAGCACGCGGTTCGCGCTTTCCTCCCCGCTCTGGACGCTTTCGGGACCCGGTTTCGGTCCGAGTCCGGTCTCCGGGTCCCCAGGTTAATTTCCCCAAGACCGTGCGGACGCGTGCACGCGTGGGCGTCTCGCGATCGTCGTGTGCGATCGTCGCTTTATGGCCGGGTAAGCTAGACTTATTGGATGGTGGGTGTCACACACAGCTTCTATCCGAACCGAGTCGACCCGTGTCGCTAATTGTAGAGTTTGTATCCAGAACGTCTCTGAAATCTACGCGCTCCCAGAACTGCTTGTAGAAATTGCGATTCTGTCGCTTTTTTCGCATAATTCAGGCTTCAGTTTCGTCAGTTGACGCTTCAGCTATCGAACGTAGTGACTTTGCCACCAGAGTTTCGTTATCAGTCACTTTAACCGCTATTACAGTCTTTTCTCGATATATGTCGCAGAATTATCCCCACCATCGCAGACTATACCCGTTAAGTAACTATACCGGCAAGACCCGTGTTGTTGACATGTATCGAGAAGGAAACACTGTATTTGAAGCTGCAGTGGCTGGAACAGTTCTATTTCCTTTCGTAACAGTGGGTGATCGTATTATTAGAGTGACACTAAGAAAACCATATTTCTTGTCCAATATGCTAAACTTGCTAAATATATAGTAAAATAGACGGACAATAAAAATGAAGTGTAGCTAGATTGCCGAAAATGTTCACCATTGACACGAGACTTAATAAAATCAGAACCTGAATGGGCTCCAAAGTTTGATATAAGCACGTTAAATATAAGAATACGTTCGTTAATATTTATCTTTCTGTGAGATGCTTAGTTCAAGAATAACAAATATGGACGAATATTCGAAGTACATCCAGTGTTAGCTGTGTTTTTCTTTCAGGTACTATTTAGACGATCCTGAACGAGGCTGCTCCGAGGTTCAATTTCCGAGCGCAATCAAACTTTTTCATTAGAATCTAGATTGCTCGATCGGACTCGCTCGTTACGCGCCGAGCGCGATTCTAATTAAAAAGCTGTATGTCAAGTCCCCGGTGCAGATTCTATCGATGCGTCGGGGGAATACTTTGTCGAAGAACGAGGCTCGACGTTTTTATCAACACGATTCTGCCGACGTGTATTACGCCGGTGATAATATACGGGGTGAGACTCGTAGAGGGAATATTAATTGGAATTTACTCCGATCGGCTGATTTATGCGTATTACAACTTGTAAAGTCCGTGTGCTTGGTAAAGAAGTTCATAAATCTCCGATTAACTCGATGACGTGATGTTTGGAACGTTTGCTGCTTCGCTCGAATATTAAGCATGTTCCCGTTTGTCTCTTTTGTGTTGTTGGTATTTCTTCGATTAGTTAGGACAGGTATGTGTACGCTGAGAAAAGTCCCTGGCTTGTTACCTCGGTGAAAATAAATTACCTACAAATTGTTCTAAAGAAAATTCATGATTTTTCCACTCCGTTCAGACTTCATTTAAGTTTACAGAAAAATTGAAAATATCATACATCACTGGAACAAGATTACAATTTTTCTGTGCGATAGAGCTCGACATCAGTGTCGATTATTAAATGATCGATTGAGGAGAATTACATTTTGTTTAATACGCTTTCGTGAAAATAACATTTCCGTTTATCTCCCGGCCGATGTTTTTAATACAATTGACAAGCTAGATTCTTAACAAATATAATTGGAACTCGGATGCTGCTCGGAGCACGGAGCGTGTTCACCGTGAATCCTTCATTCCGCGCAGGTGAGACACTTCAATTAAGAATTCCCCATTAACAACGACACGTCGAACTCGCAATTAGTCTGCGAACGTCGCCGGAGGCCAGAGGCCGATGTAAATTAGCTGCGATCGCGTGGCAACACGGGGACACCCTCGAGCGTGTACGCAACCGATACGAGAGGAACGGACAAAAATTAGATTAATCATCGACCGAGTCGAAGGTTGAAAGCGTTGTCCCCCTTCCTCCCCTGCTCTCTCCGCGTGATCGATGGAAAAATCGAGTTTATTGTATCAGAGGCGCATAACAGGATATCCTCGATCCTCATCGCCCTTTACTCCGCGGGGGTAGAATCCGCCATCAGCAGGTTAATTTAATTCGTATTCAATGCTAATGGAAGGTGAAGTGCCCGGTGATTCTTCGCGAGCGTCAGTCTGCCTACGCGAATCTCGTGTCTGTCACCAGTTGAGGCCGAAGAGGAAGTCTATGGGTCCCCTTTTCCGAGATTCCGGCCGCGAGACATCCTCTTTCTTGGATGATGATCGTTGGAGACCTGGTCGGAAACGTCGGAATCTTTGAACTCGACGAAATTTTTTAATAAGTTTGCAGTAAGGGATAGGAAAATTAGCCCATCTGTAATATGTCTGTAGACGTGGCGATGATATAAGGAATAAGCATCGGGCTAGAGTCTAGACTGTAGGAGTATAGGTGTTCACCATAGATCTATAAGGAGTTCAGTGTCCAAACTAGTTTAACACTTTGATTGCCAAACAAGAAACCTCAAAAATTCCATGAAATCAAAGTAAGTTACTTAATGAAATAGAAATTGAACAAATTTAAATGATATTGCGTAGTTCTCCAACTTTCTTGCATTTTACAGATCCTAATCAAATTTGGTATAATGAATATATTAACGTAAAAATTCATTTTAAAACCTGAACAAATAATTCTGTCACCCATATATGGGTAACATGGCAGTCAACGTGTTAAATCTAACGAGATCATCACAGACTAAGATAGCAACTTGAGATAGCAAAGAGGATGCAAGAAAGTATCCAAGGGAAAAAGCTGATAGTCACCGGATCTTATGAACAGATTTTATGCATTTACGAGAAAAATTCGGAACGGTTGAACGATTAGAATAATTGTCTTGAATTTCTAAAAATTACAATATGGAGGAAGTTTCTACTTTCGCTTGCACAAAGATCCACAATTTTCCAATATGTCTTAGCTCGGGCTGCTTCGAAGTCGGAACTTCCCAGCTCTAAATCTTCGCATCTAGATCTTCGGATCTCTGGATCCTCGGATCCTCCAGACCATCTACCCACCGGGACGAAAATGCAAGAAGCATGTCGAACGCCGGGCGTCACGATCTCGAACAAATTTCGAGCAGAAGCAAAAGTTATTACCCATCGGAAGAGTCTCGGTCCCTGACGCTCATGCTCAGCTGGTGCTAATTAAAAGGATCCAACGTGGACCTCGAACGGAAGATAAGATCGGCGCTGACGCGACCGAAAGGAAAGTCTGTCGGTCCTTCCGCCAGCTTTCTCGACACCAGGTGAAATATTTTGCACCGAGTCCAGTCTTCTCTCTCGCCGGTTGGTCCCTCTTTCCTTTTTTATCCTGGCTTCTTTGAGGGACTCGCCCGCGGGTTGTCACCCATTTAGAGTGGTCTATTAGCCACGGTTGTTGGAGCTTTGAGTTATTGCGGCTGGGAGAGAGATACGGAACGGAGATAGGAATCATTTGGCGACCCTAATTGGCGAAACATGATTGTTTCGTTCGTCACGGGTGTGCGCAGCGCTTCCTAGATGTTGTGCGGGACTTCGCTTGGTAGAACGTATGAAAACACACGGAAGTTACGGTAAGCAATGCCAGATACAATACCAGTTTATAAACGTCTTAACCCCTTGCCTTAAAATATCGAGTCAGACTCGTGACGAAGATTCTGAACAGAGTCTAATAAATACGTATGTCATTAATTTTCTTTGTGTTGTACTTGATATATATCCATTGGAGAAAACATAGACATACAATAAATATAAACTATCTTTCTTTTCCCATGAAATTCTGAACCATGAAGAATTTCTAATGAGTATAATCACAAAATAAATAGTAGCGCAAGGGGTTAAATGCCTAGTCGATAAAAGTCTTAGAACTACCCCGTGAGAACTATCGCGGGTTCAAAGAATAGTATCTCCTGCTCGATACATGTCCGTGGTTAGACCCCTGTTTTGGACACATATCGAGTAAACACTGTAGCGAGCTTGTGTGGTTGTTAGTTGCACGAGGAAGTTTCAGAAAGGCGCAAAAGCTGATGATGCATTGGGAATGTAAAAGTTCACAATATGTTATCGCATACTGTGTCAATACCTAGACATTGGGTACGTATTAAAAGGAAAGATCGGGACATGTTGTCCCATACCGTGTAAACACGTATTTTGTATTTTATTCCAAAGATGTAACACACAAAGATATTATACATGATCTGGGCAAGATCTCTCGGTGACCGCAAACGTCGATAAAATATTATGGCACATTCTGTGAACAGCTTCGTGCAGCAAAGTAGAACAAAAGGGGTCCCAAGCGAGAGGCAACGTCTCCGAAAGATCCTTGAACGAGGCGAAACACCATAGAACAGGTGAGGCGGTTGTTCCGCGGACCAGGAGGGACCGAGTATAACTGGTCCCAGGGAAAAGAAGAAGCGGTTCGCATAAATTCGCGATATTATCTGGGCGCAAAGGTATTCTTCATCCTCGTAGAATGTTCAGCGCGGATTCCCACGCACGAACGGCGCTCGTCCAATTTCGAAATTTCGGGGTCGGTCGGGTTAAATGTTAACACGGAAATTATGCTAATTTTTTGGCAGTGGCCGGGTCATCGGGACATTCGTCATCCCGGCCCGCAAAACCCGCGGCTCTCTGCCCGGCTTTTTTCTCCCTTCTCCGCGGCGCACGATTATGCGAACGTATGAAGGTGGTCCACCCGGCGAACATGCGACGTATTTGAAAGTCTAATTCGTTTCATTTTTATTGTTATCATTATTTTCGTGCGAGAGCCGACGCGAACCTTACCGGCGAACGAGATTTCTCGTCTAATGCGAGTTCCTTGTTTCTCGGTTTGACTGGCGAGGTATTTTTACCTGGTTTTTACCGTGAACAGGTGAAACAACCGTTCTAGGAATTTGGGGAATAGGAGTTGAAAGTGTGAGCGTGAATTCTAATAAATTTCTATTTTTGCGGCCTTTCGTGTAGTCGAGTAATTTAATCAGCTGAAAATCTTTATGGGCATTCTCGGGTATACACAATTTTTGACCCTTCAAGTTTATATATATACATTTATTTAATACTAACTAGTAAATTTATATCTCCAATTTCTATGTCTATGTATTTAATATCATAAATTTATTAAGCGATAAGTCAACGCATCGCCAAAGGATATTATTCATAATTTAAATGCCATATCTCAACAAGAAAATTGTACCGTCACCATAGTGACGCTACACTAATGGAAACATCGATATCATTCATAAGCAAATGACGCAGCCAATCCGTTAAACAATCAATATCCCACATCAAACATTCAATGCAACCATTTACACTCTAAACGCTCATAAATTTTCAATTCTCTCGTTTTACATCGTTCTCGCATTATTGAAATGATGGGAAAACTAAATATGCAATCAGCAGCAGACCTGTGAGCATCGTTCAAGTATTCACGTGGCAACTCGGAAAAGTGTTCGATCTTAAAGTTAAACAAGGCAGACTCGTGAAATTCAAACTCGAGTCTTCCAAATTGGAATTAAAATCATTCTGTTATTTACAGGCAAGTATTTTTCTTTTAAAGGAATAGAACGTAAGGAGTTAACAATTACCTTTTCAAACATTTATGCAATCTGCTTCAATTCTTCAAGGCTGAATTATAGACATGCGTTAAATAGTAAATCTAGCTTACTTGCTATTATTTTGTCCTCAATCATCTCCCACGATCTCTATAGTAATTTCCTTAACACCGATCTACGGGATCCGTCAAAATGAAGGATTGTAATATTTTTAATTTACGAATACTGAGATTGTAAAGATGCATCCATGAGGAATTATTTAACAAATTGATTTCTCTGGGTATATATATATCATTGAAAAAAATTATTTACTTTTATCAAGTAATGTAAAATAGTCATTTTTACGTGACTCGACTGCTGGCTTTGGGCTGAGCGACGCAGGAATTCCCAATAATTCAATAACGTGATCCCTTCGAGATCAGAATGTAGACTTGCGGGTCATTCCGTAATTTACGGGTCAGGTCAGGGGGTGTCATGGAGTTCGGGGGCGTGGCCGACATTATTGTACGCGCGATTTTCGACGTAAATATCCGGACCCTGGCTAATCCACGGAATTATACAGCTACGGGATCGGTGGCCGGGCCTCGCCGCGCGACTCGACAAAGCTCGTCTCGTATTTTTGGCGATTAACCCTCTTTCGTCCGGTTGATGCTAAGTTATGAATTTCCGGCGAACAAGCGGGACAGAACTTAAAGTTCTCGCCTGGTCCCCCCACGCCACGAGTGGGAGGTTTGATGTACAGCTTTTGTAGATTTCTCTATTCCACCGGCCGAGGACCGATTCTGGTTCCGCTTGTGATTAGCGATCGACTTTGAGGAACGCGTGGGCGACGCGGTGTTTGCGAAGCGAACGCGTGCCTGCCTCGTTGACAATGCTCGCGACTTTTTCGAGAGATTGCGAAGATTACACGTAGATCGAATACATTCGGCTTCGGGCGTCGCGTCGCAAAGAGAAAACGAGCATTCGAGTCTCGTGACGTCGAGGGAAATTCAAATTTGTTTGCCTGTCAACAAATTTTATTAGGCACGGACAGTTACGGTCGTGTGTCGGAGCGCAGAATTATGCGTGTTTGACAGACTACAACTTGACTGCGGATTTTCTGCATTTACAAAAAAAAAAGTGAGTAGGTGAAATACAACAGGATTTTCATTTAACAACTGACTACTTCTATCTACCTTAGTCGATAAATTAACACGGGTGACGGAGTTATTTGTTCAGGTTTTGAAATGAATTTTTTCGTTAATATATTCATTGCACCAAATTTGATTGGGATCTGTAAAATGCAAGAAAGTTGGATGACTACTCAATATCACACATTTATATTATCTTACTTTGTATTCATGGAATTTTTTAGGGTTCTGGTTTGGCACTCAAAGTGTTAATAGATACCCAGTATAGCTACCCCAAATTTGTGTTTAAGTTGTACGTTCTTGTTCGCAAATGGCAAAATTAATTAAACGAATTGATTTAAATTTGAGTCACGAAAATATAAAGAAAACTATTAGAACGATTACAACGTTGTTGGACGTTCTAGAACATGGTAGGTGTTGAGGGTCAAATGCACGTGATATGGGGATTTCTATGAAAAAGGTGCATCAAGTGCAGTCTCTCCAGCATTCCAATGGGCGTTTCTTTCGATAAATATGGTGGGGATGGGTGGGAGGAGGTTGTATGGAAGGTAAGAGAGGGCATCGATTCAATTTATGCTCCGACAATGCGGCTTTGTCTCGCCAAATTATCATACATGAACCTACATGCATAATCCCGTGCCGGTGCATTATCATATCATAGACGCGGGCATTAAAGTACCGGTTCCCTCCTTCTGCCACCCTCTCGGTCTCCCTCTCTCTCTCGAGAGAGAGGTATTAACGCTTTGAGAGGCGCCTGCGTTTATGCGATCCGGAAGAATACTTCGCCATCACGGCACCGTTTCATCGATTAAACGGCTGAACGGCTCGATTTCGTGGTCTGTCTGGCTCCGCTGCCATCGGCGGCGACGAATCGAGGCTATCCAGGAGATTTAGGCGAGCCTTGACTTATAATAGGCAGTCGATGCGTTCACGGTTGACTCACGGTTCGTTAGCCGGCGTGTTAGGCTGATTTAGCGGATCGTTCTTGGATAAGGTCGACTCTACGAAGCGGATTGTTGATCCAGCGTGGATTTTCTGTTTCCCATAAGTTCCTACAGTGAAGACTTGATTAACCCCTTGCACTACTATTTATTACGTGATTATAACGATTAGAAATTCTTCATCGTTCAGAAGTTCATAGAAGAGAAAAGATAGTTTATATTTATCGTATGCCCATGTTTTCTCCAAAGGATATATATCAACTACAACCAAATTGAATTTTATTTCGGTTTAAAGGAAATTAATAACATACATATTTATTAGACTTTGTTCAGAATCTTCGTCACGAGCCTGACTCGATATTGTAGGGCAAGGGGTTAACCCTCGTATGCAGTTTACGTGAAAATTCATTCATTTTATGTTTGATAGATAATGTATGCACAACTTTTGATTCCTCCACGATCATATTGAACATGATAATTATTCATTCTCATGTTTAACGTGCAAAATATTTTCCACAATAAAGGCAAACACAATTAATAAAATACGTCATGTGATAAAGAAAATGTTAATATAAGAATGAACGTGTATGTTCTTCCGTAAGCTAGAAAACACTATAAACGCTCGGTGATTTCAATGCATGGTTGGGCGATGATCTTTCGGAAATTTTCTCTCGCGTAGTCATCATTTCCGAGAAAAATGAGTGGGTTGAATTTAGAACGGTGAAAATATTAGAAGAATTTAAAAATACCATTTTGAACCTATTGAACGCATTAAGGAAACAAATAAATGTTTATGTCGCTGCAGTTTGTCGCAATTCGGGTAGAAAATTTTCATTTTGCATAAAGATTCGCTGTCAGTAGGGCTCACAATAGTTGTATATTAATTCAAGCTTCTGTAGTTATGTGTTCCATACGATCAAATAGCAGATGTTTAAGCGAAACAAAAATTTTTAAGTAAACTTTAAGAAACATAGATCAAACAAAAATGTGCCTCTGCTTTTAATAATTTCAGAAATGCCAAAAATAATTTAACAATCAAACTCTTCGGTTTCGTATTTCGCCTATTAATTTTTTCCATGAATACATGAAATTCGCAGTCTACGTAGTAGCAACGTTTAGCCTGCAGTGTCTAAATGTGAAAGAGGGATTGTAACTCGTGGAAACTCTTCGTCAACGAGTCCCAGAACGTACTGCATCTTCTGCAGACGATATTTCATAGCTTAAGTAACTTCCACGTCTCCTGTCGCGTCTCAGCTTCCCGAATAATTAAGTATACAGTTTTCGCGTTTCCCATCGCGGTTTCGAAGCGCGTCGGATTAACCCATTTCTGCCGGTTCTTTTAATTGCGCTATTCTCCGCGATTCCTCAAAGGGAAAGGAGGAGGAGGAGGACGAGAAGCGTTTGTGCTCGAGAGCGTAGGAGATCATTCATCATCCCGGCCCGTTGCCACATACGCTGGAACGCAGAAACATAATGTTAACAAGTCGCGCTTTAATCTTTCATTACGTTCCTCGCACGCGATCGAGCGTCCCCTTCGGAGCGCATTAACGTCTCGTCACGGCGAACAAAAACGCCGAGAGGTAAATTTCTATTAAAGAACAGCGCCGGGTCAAGATAATTACGAGCGTCGGCGGCGTGCAAACAAGATAAGTTACAAGCCTGCCGGCCGATCCCGATCGATCAATCATGCAGCATCGTGAAATGCCGCGGAAAGTATGCGATCGTTACCACCACCCCGCTCCTCCCCCTGCGCAGTACCGAAAAAACAGCGGAACGGGATTGTTGTTTGCAAAATGCCGAAACTCGATATTCGAGTTTAGCTGTACAAGATGTTAATGAACGCAGACATTAATGAATGCGTGGAATTCATCCTGAATCATATTTTTTGAGAAGTACATCAAAAAGCATAGTCGTTCATATTAATTTGAATATTTAATGAAAAATCGGATAATAGAAGTTGAAAGATCAAAGTCGAATATTAAAAGATGATCAAAAATATATAAGAATGAAAAACTAACGAATTTAATTTGTTTCAATAGTGGGAAGTATTTCAGCGCTTCTCTATGGAAATATTATCGTAACATATTGTTTCACGATGCCTCGCACAGTCCGGCGTGTTATTCAACCAAAGTAGAACTCCGACTTTGTATAACACTTTCAACTTCGTCTGAAGTCGGTCCTCGTTGACAGACATAATTGCAGACGTAATTACTCTATCTCGAGAAGCAGTTGTAGCAATAAGATACACATTCACGCACTCGTCTTTCGTCACGTCTGCGCTGCCGGCGAAAACGTGCGTGTCAAACGTCATTATTTATCGCATTATTTGTTGGACAAGATATTCAATTTTTTACCGGCCCGGAGATCGTAAAAATGGTCGGAATTTTTACATTAACCTTGGAAGCAAGGTCTAAACAATCTTTTAAGCCAATAAAAAATTGAGAAAACTGTCGGAACTTTTTTTCAGTTCGGTATTACTATTTCTGGTTACCAATCCCACAAAAAAACCCGAATAAAACATCGTTCGCGATAATTTTATTCCGAAGAATGGTAGATTTGGATTATTTAATAAAGCTCTGCATAATCTTAATAGATCTCAGTTTCAGCGGAAAAACCGCAAATAATTTTATTTTGGTTTGTTATCGACAGACATTTTTAAAATTAATGAAATATATAAAAATGCGGAACGATTATTCCTTCAGATTACCAAACTACACTGCCACGTCGATACTCGAGTAGATGAGACTTTAAAAATGTCGACGTCACGAGGGACGACGTCCAAAAAATAAAACAGACAATAAAACAGACAGTTTCAACCCTTAACAGCGACGGTGGATTTTAATGTACCCTAATCTTCGCTCTGTCCACAGTAAAATTTCTACATCTTCCTTGAAACCAATTTGGCTTGTCCATAAAAATAACTAGGCTCGTTAAGATTTCATTTGCGATAAAGATAATCGAATTACCGTCGGTTTAAAAACCTCCGTCGTATTCTCGGAGACTCCGCTTCGCCGGTCTGAGGCTGCCGGCGAAGCTACCGCACCAAGTACCCAATAAAGCAATCACATAAAAGTCCCCACGATTTACGCGATGACCTAATAGTTCAATTAAAAGACTGCCCACTGGAGTCGTCCGCTATGGAGTGGACAAACACTCTAGAACATTCTTTTACCTGTCGTTTCCACCATTTAGCATTATTCTTACGATAAAATATCAGCGAGATGTTCATGCCGGTCAAGTTTGATAGGAGATCTTGTATTTTATCTATGTCTGTAATAAATGGGGGCCAACGATTTAAAACAGTGGGAAGAATAAAAGAATTTAAGAGATTCAGAGAATTATCGAAGGAAGAAAGACATTTCTAAGTGGCTTCTTGCAACGGAAGCAAACGATAATGGAGGTTCGTTCTGCTGTCCAAATAAAAATTGCCGATTTCCGTTCATAAATCGGAAGATTTACCTCCGCTCGTCCCACACCGGAGCGGCCCTCGAGTCCGTTGATAGGATTAATTGCACAACGCGGCGGCTCGAGATCGCGTCTCGATTTGCATATTTCCGTCGGTGGCCGGATCGCGTGCTGCGTAAAATTCACGAAAGTGCTCGAGCGACGCGATCCGTCGACAGCGGAGAAAGATTTCTCAATCGAAGAGCGGGGCGTATCGCGTGAAGACGACAAGAGGCTTGGAAATCCAACGCATTGACAGGATAATTACACGCACGTAGGCCGCGGCCGGGGCTGTCTGTCCCGTACGTCTGTTAGGTTCGTTCGGTCTGTCAGCCACGGACAGAACGAACGGTGAACGCACGGCGAACACACGCCGCGCCGCGCGCTGCAAAGAAGACAGCGGAAGAAGGACGCGAAACGCAAACGCAACGCAACGGCAGGCGGCTGCTGCAGCGGATTGGTAGCGTTGACTTCTTCGGCTACCGTCGTCGCTACCTTCTGGATCCGTCAGCCGCCGCCGGCCACCCACGACGCTGATCATCGTCCCGAGATCGGTTTAACCTCGCGCCGTCGCGTCGTCGTTCGCCAGTATTTTGCATTTGCATAATGGAAATTGCACGCCCGGCCCCGACCCGGCCCCGACCCGAACGTTTCCGCGGAACGCGATAATTTACGCAAATTCGACCGGCCGCAGATGCGGTCGTCGCTTAGCGGGCCATTTGCATAGAAACGCCGGACGATCTTGAAAAACCGCGAATTGCCCAATTCTAGGTCCCCGACTTAGTTAACCCCTTGCACTACTATTTATTTTGTGATTATAACGATTAGGAATTCTTCATCGTTCAGGATTTCATAGAAGAGAAAAGATAGTTTATATTTATCGTATGCCCATGATTTCTCCAAAGGATATATTATATATCAACTACAACGAAGTAGAATTTTATTTTGCTTTAAAGGGAATTAATGACATACATGTTTATTAGACTCTGTTCAAAATCTTCATCACGAGTCTGACTCGATATTGTAGTGCAAGGGGTTAAACAAGAACATTTTTTCTTATCTGTGAACCAGCGAGGTTGAATTTCTCGTCGAAAGTTAAGAGATTTTATTGATAATAAAATTTGTGAAAATTTGTCAGGTATGTACTTCACCTCTGAACAATTGGTACTCTTGTACTCTTGTACTTGTATTGGTACTCTTGTTTTTTTTTCATTGTCACTAATTTTTGGGCAGGAATGATGTTTTTGGTTGTTCTTCGTAAAGCCTGACCAGTGTTTAGTCCTAAGTTTATTAATTTTTAAGAAAAACTAACAATTTTATGAAATGTGCTATTTTGACACTGCAAGTTTCGTGCTTACAAAGTAGCATAAATGAATGAATTTTTTTTTTTAATTTCATCTACATCTTCGAAATACTATGTGATACCTATTTTCGAAATTTCATTGAAATCCTACCATTAGATGTGAAGATATTACATGTTTTCTAGAAAGTGTACTTTTTTCATAGTTCACTCATTTTCGTCCGCTATACGTGTGAGTCAAGCTCATGGTGTTACCCGCCGATAGTGTGTTAATAAAATCTGCTGTTTGATCGCAGAGTCTAGGTCTGGAGAAAACATTGCAAGAGAACGCGGTCCAGACGGATTAATAGTTTACTGCTCGGTGCGTTTAGGGACTGTTTTTACAGAACGAATCGCCATGAATCAACGTCGACGTCCGAGCGCGCAAGCATGTTCTCGCTAATAATTTAGCTTTATCATCGAAGGCAGAGGCACGTGGATAATGCGGGAAGAACGGAGTTAATGCGAATTTATTGCGACTGATCTGACTATTAACTTGGAACATTATGAGACGTAAGTGGCCGGCCGGATGGGAACTGTGTATTCTGTTCTGGTAATTGTAGGCAAGACAGGAGAAACCAGCTAACAATACAAGTCGTAGCTAAACAGAGATGGTAGAATTGAGTATCGACTATTTATAAACTATTTACAATAAATTCTTCAGCTTTAGGAGCCTGCGAAATGTTACTCTTGTACGGAGTTGCCAATATACACTAATTTTCTTACAATTTATTCCCCATGTCTCTAGAAACCTGCCCTTGTATTCGAAATTATTTAGAAACCGCTTAGCAATGCAGAATCGATATTTGTTGAGTCGAATAGAAGTTGGAACCATTAGGAATAAAATCTGTTCGGATCAATAAAAATTATGATTTAAATACGTTTGCAGCGAAGAAGGAATCTTTGAGTGGCTAAAACATTTTTCATTTGTTATAATTATGAAAATTGGTGAGTAGTATTTTTACGGGCACGAAGGACAAGGTCTTCGGATTGCGTAGAAAAATATTTAGATCAATAGCATAATTAGTTACAAGCAGAGGACATGAATATACAGCAGTGGCGGTCACCGGTCGGTGACTTCAATGCCTGGTCAAGCGAGATGATCTTTCACTCGGTATGCACCGATACTGCCCATCTCTGTCACGGGTCCATGTTTTCAATAATAATTTCTAAATGTTCAATACCTTCCTAACGATATAAATTTTGTTTCCTAAATTCTACTTAAATATAAAAATGTTACTGAACTTAACTACATACAGTTGAGTCGGAAACTAAGTTGACGATTGGTGTATGCAGACAAATGAATATGACACATGTTTGATTTCTAATAATGATAATATATGTTTTACTAACATATTTGATTATTTATTTATACCTCCTAAATGAAAATAATACATCCATTTGATTACATACATCGTATTCACTTGCCTACAGATCACCAATCGTTAATTTTCTTTTCGACTCCACTGTACGAAGTTCATCTCTTTTCTTAACATTCTGCTTTCGTACCAGTTTATTCGTGGTACTAATATCGAAATCGTATTGGCAATATCTAACAGCAAACTTGAACGAAAAATGCGATTGCCATTCAACGTCCTGTAAAACGACGAGATTTACTGTATTTAGACCTTGCGCGGAATTGCAGAAATTCTTTGACCACTCCCCGACGAAAGTATCTTCATAAAGAAAAATGAGAAACCGGTGATCCGATCGTTGGTGGCAGGTCCAGCGTCAACATTTCCGGTTATCGATTGCTAAAGCGTTACGACCGAACGGGACCGACTGGAAAGTCGGTTCGAATTGGCGGCCATCTCGTTAAGCGAATGAACACCTAACGTTGAAAATCACCTGCCAGAGGCCCGTCTTACCGGGACCCGCTATCGTTACCGATTATCGTCGGCCGTCACCGGTCACAGAAGCGGCGCAATGCCGACACGCGTTTCCTTCCTCCGTTACAACCGGTGCTTTCACTTTCTCCTCCGATCTTTCATCCGCCCACGCCCCTCGCGATCGTCCTCGGGGATAATAGACGTTCGGGCCCGGCAATTCGCATCGGCTCGGCGTAATTTACCGGCGTATAATGTCCACCCGGCGAATCGGCCGTTAATGGCAGCACCTTTGATTTAAGCGGTTCGTTAAACTCGCGCCTCCGAGTACCACAACACCCGGCGACGCGAACGCTCACTATAGTCCAGAGAGAGAGAGAGAGAGAGAGAGAGAGAGAGAGAGAGAGAGAGAGAGAGACGGTTCAGCTCGTGCTACCGTGGTTTATTCGCTGTCCCACATATTATGCTGCCGGCGCATTCGTCATCGAACCAATCTTAATAAATAATCGGCACTAACCGGCCCGGTTGATTTCGTGCCGTTGCATCCCAGCCGTTCGTAGAACTCGCCGGTGAATAAATCTGCTCTGATCGTCATCTCGTGTCCGTCCAGGAAACACGGTGGTTAACGCATAGACGCTGCACACGCGAGTGGACAATACGTTAATCGATCAGACAGAAGACTCTGACGGAGCGCAAACACGATAGTAGTCGGCGGAGACGTGCTAATTTATCATAGAATTTGAGTAAGGTCATTATTTCACGGGCTCTTGTTACGAAATGAACAGATACTTGTCAGCGAATGAGAAAATATGTACGTAATCGAGCCACTGTCTTACTAGATAACACGTTCAATGGTTTGGACACGGTTATGTTTGTCGAGCGTTAGAGAATTGCGTTCGAGAGTTGCGAGGGTGAATTTATTTGTCGATATAATAGTGAAATTCAAGATTCTTTTTCTTCGTCAAGAATTTGTTTCACAAGTAGCGGATTTTTATGCAAAATAAAAATTGTCTGAATCGGTTGCAAGATACAGGAGCTGCGTAGCCATTAATATTCCTGAACGGTTAAAATATTTTCACTGTTTTTTTTTCACGAATGCATCAAATCCATCTATTGATTTTACTGATTTTACCGATCTCTGCCTTCGAGAGTTGGGAGGGTGAATTTATTTGTCGATATAATAGTGAAATTCAAGATTCTTTTTCTTCGTCAAGAATTTGTTTCACAAGTAGCGGATTTTTATGCAAAATAAAAATTGTCTATATCGGTTGCAAGATACAGGAGCTGCGTAGCCATTAATATTTCTGAACGGTTAAAATATTTTCACCGTTTTGTATCACGAATGCATCAAATCCATCTATTGATTTTACTGATTTTACCGATCTCTGCCTTCGAGAGTTGCGAGGGTGAATTTATTTGTCGATATAATAGTGAAATTCAAGATACTTTTTCTTCGTCAAGAATTTGTTTCACAAGTAGCGGATTTTTATGCAAAATAAAAATAGTCTGAATCGGTTGCAAGATACAGGAGCTGCGTAGCCATTAATATTTCTGAACGGTTAAAATATTGTCACCGTTTTGTATCACGAATGCATCAAATCCATCTATTGATAAGCAAAGCAGTAGGACAGATGCCTTTGTACGCGTTTGTAAACCTTTGTAAACGATTGTGGATCGTTGTACACCTTCGGTGTCCCGTGTACGGATGGCACGAATCGCGAGAAGAGGGGGTTAAGGGAACACGGAACTATTCGAGGCTCGCCATAAATTTGGCGATGATCCGGAACCAGGATCTGGCTCTGTCGAGCAGTAGACTAGACCCACGAAAGCTCGTGTACTCGCTCTTGAACATCGACGATTCCGCGCCCTATAAATACGCATAAATATTCCCATAAATCGCACGTACCGTCGCCATTACACGCGTTCGCGGTACCCGAAAAGATCGCGGGGCCCGGTCCCCGCGTGTGTCCGACAACACAAAGAAAGAGAAAGAAAGACAGAGGAAACAGAGTAACGGATGAACCTTGCAAAGATGGTTCACCAACAAGCACCGTGTATATCATACACGGAATAAATTACGGTTAATGTACGTACTCGGGAACCCCGGGCCCCGGATTTATACACTCACGTGCGTTTCCGTGTATTCCGATGTAATCGAGCATTTAGTGCGCAATTCATGGGGTCTCATTGATCGTATTCAAACGACGCGTATAAAATTTGCATTTTTATAGGGAGCACCGCATCCACGCTCTCGCCGAGCTTCAACTTCTTCGAGACGAACCGGGTCGAGGCAACGATTGCAGCTTTTTATTTTCTGTTCTTGTTGTTTTTCTTTCTTTTTTCTTTGTTTTGTATGGTGGTTTGTTTGCTCGCGTTACGCTCCTCGTCGATAGAACAATGCGACGCGACCGGGCTTGTATGATGCAAATTATAGTGCTCCGGGGATGGGTATTCAAATCAGGGTATCGTTAAGAATATCGGAATCATCGGAGATACGAGTAGCCTCGGAAGATTAGTTTGGAAGGAGTGAAAATGGCCATAATTCATTGCCATAATTGTTGTTGACTGCCATGTCACCCATATGTGGGTGACGGAATTATTTGTCCATGTTTTGAAATGAATTTTTATGTTAATATATTCGTTGTACCAAATTTAATTAGGATCGGTAAAATGTAAGAAAATTGGAGGGCTACTCGATGTCATACATTTAACCCTTTGCACTCGAAGCTATTTTAACTCCAAAACGAAACATTTCTTTCGACCAAAAATGTTTCCCTTCAATATATATTTTTTTTTCATATTATACATACGAAAATGGTGCAATTTACTCGTACTATATTGAAGTGTTTAGTAATATATTAGACACAAATAAATTTAATAATGTAAAAAATATTTTGAATAATGATAAAGTAATATTTAGTGGCGCCGTACGGTCGCCATTCGAGTGCTAAGGGTTAATTTTTTTCAATTTCTATATCATTAAATAATACTTTGATTTTATGGAATTTTTGAAGCTTCTAGTTTGGCAGTCAAAGTGTTAACACTACACCTACCACCGCCGCTCAGAATCACCGGTTCCAGATTTTTTATTTTACAATTACCAAAACAATCACGGGTTCCAATACTTTTAATTTCAAATTACGAAAATTATAAGAATGCCTCCACGAGAAATTATTTAGCAAATTTATTTCTTCATTTATGCAAAACAGTCGGTTTTAGTGCTCAAGTTCTTGTTTCGACCGGTCGTTAGAACAAATAGGGAAAGACGAAACGCAGACGGCAACAATGGGATGCCGCAAAATGAATCGCGCGACACGAACCTCGCCGATTCGTACCGTAACGGTTATTAATTCGCGCGACGTTTCACAGGAACGAGGCGCAGAAGGACAGTCGGCTGACCGTTCCGCAGAAATGACTCATGTGAATAACTCGGTGTATCCTGATAACGATCAGCTCGTTAAAGCCCCGTGGTGGAGGCTCCAGAGCCAACCGAAAATACGATTTACCTGGACAACGAGAGTCGCGCTGGGAAATCTGCGCGACCAGCCATGTACCAGGTGGTGAGCGCCGAATCTCGCTTGTATAAACAAATATCGAGTGCTTCGATGAACCGTCCACAGTCGCAAATTCAACAATTCTCGATTCATAGAAAATTAACCCTCATACGTTACTTTCAAATATTGCATTTATGTAATAAGTAGACAGCGGATTTTATGCATTTATGACAGAAATGAGTAGGCGTAATTTAAAATAGCAAGAACATTAGACAAATTTGAAAGTACAGTTCTATTATTTTCAACCTATTAAACATATTAGGAAAGAAAATACACTTCTATTTCGTTCCTGTTTGATGCAATTCAGATAGAAAATTTTTATTTTGCATAAAGATCCGCTGTCTAGTAATAAGTATAAAAGTCTTAAACCTAGAATCTTTTAAGATTTGTAGATTCAGGTCTTTTAACCATCCCAGAAAAATCGACAATCGTTTCTGACCCCTTGTTCGAGGGTAACGCAACGGTGAAACGAAAAATGCATTTTGAAATCGTTCGAGAAATTACAAGCGACACGAAACCAATATATTGAGCCTTCCAGAGTGAAAAAATGAGCTCTCCGTTTCGACAAGCGTGTTGCAAGCGTCTACACGTGTACCGAATTGAATCGTACACCGAGTTGAAAATCAGCAAAGATAGCCGGGCCGCGAGAAAAGCCGGTGCAAGCGAGACTAAATAAATGTTCCGGCGCGGAGTATTTGAAATTTCACCGCGAAAGGACAGTGCCAATATCCCGTTGCAGGTGAGAGACGTTGACAAATTGCTCGCCGCCTCCTGTATTTCACAAAACCCGTGTCTCGGCGTCGCGAACCGGGGCCCCGGCGTCAGGAATGATTAATCCCGTCGATTTCGCGTAATCTCTCGCCGTGCGAGTACATTTGCTTCGCGATCGAGGAGGAAAAAAAGTAACGTTCCGCGACAGAGGAGTACGGGCCCGTACGTTTTCGAGGATCGCGAAGGTAAAAGGGAGGCTCGGGAGCCGATACAAGACGAAGGTCGCGAAAAATCGGCGAACGGAGTCACGCCTCGGCGCGGAAGATCGAGCAGCTTCGATTCCGCTCGAGGACGATGAAAATTATTGGCCGCGTAAATCATCGTACGCGCCGCCCAGCTCGCGTCATCATTAAGCATAATTAAACACGCTATCGGGCCCCGGCGGCTTCGATAGCGAGAGGTGAGGAGCGAGACCAGAAACCGTGATCGTAAAAAGGGAACGCCGAAGCTGGATCCAGATAGCCGGAACGGAGATCATCGTAGGCGAAGTTCGATCATTTTTACAGCCCTATCGCGACACCGACTCGGCAGTTAGATAGTACAGGTGTCGCTAATTGCTCCGATAACACCTTCCATTCCGGCTATCGACGAAATTAAGTGTTCGATGTCTCCTTTACGGTCAGCTGATTCGATACTGGGTGTCGTCATGTTCCTCGCCGATGGTCTTTCTTTAATCTACAATGAATTCAAAAAATCTACAATCCAATAATATCAGCTGCTTCGATACAGGGTGTCGCTAGGTTCGTCATTGACGATTTTCTCGGCTAGTAAAAATTCCTTTAGATAGTATTCTCCATTCTGTTCTATTCTAGGTAATTTCCTGTACAAAAATTCAAAACTCACTAACAAATTTTCACCGTGAACTTTTATTTGAATAAACGTTCGAAGTTTGACTCCCAAAAATTTTGGCTCACTTCGGGTGCTCTTTATTCCGCGTTCAGATATTTAAGTGGACAATGAACGCAGAACAGATGTTTCAAGAGGACTTAATCGAACAGATTCGTTTTAAAAAATGTTTAATCGAAGACTGTGACGCGAAACGACAAGAATTGATTTTGGTGAATGGCTAGTCAATGGAGATTGCCTGCCACAGCTGTCTTTCCTTGTAGGCTTCGGATTGGCGTCCGTTGATCGCAGAACACCGTGTATAAACGATATATACACGTAAGTTTTCAGGTTTATCTACTACGGAATTTTATTTTCCGCCGGTTTCGAAGCGCGGAACAGCTTGGCGCAGGTGTTGACGTTTCCCGATAATATACATCAGCAACGGATTCCCGGTATCATAGTAATAAGGAAGCGATCGAGTTCCACTTTCTTATTTTTAACAAACACAACATCGATCCGCCGTCCGATGAAACCCTTCGAATTCTTGAAGCTGCTTCGATCAGCATGATTCGAATTGTGAAAAATTTCCCATCATCTACAGTGCATTGTTCTGGTAAAAAAGACGGTGAAACTACGCGGTTTGTTGTTAGTGACCAGAAAGTAATCCACTGTATTTCATCGATTTCAGTGATAACGAATAGAATTTGAATTCCTTCTTTCACTAAAAATATTGAAATAGCTCTTCTAAAGTACATAGTTAAAAAAAAAATGATAAAATTGATGGTTGAAACAAGAATGTACACGAGCTCTTTAGGTTTCTACATTTTCCACCTCGCGTTCACAATCCGACGATGGACTCTAATTAGTAGACAATAGTGACCAGAAAGTAATCCACTGTATTTCATCGATTTCAGTGATAGGGAATAGAATTTTAATTCCTTGTTTCACTAAAAATATTGAAATAGCTCTTCTAAAGTACATATAATAGTTAAAAAAAAAATGATAAAATTGATGGTGGAAACAAGAATGTACCCGAGGTCTTTAGGTTTCTAAATTTTCCACCTCGTGTTCACAATCCGACGATGGACTCTAATTACTAGACAATAGTGACCAGAAAGTAATCCACTGTATTTCATCTATTTCAGTGATAGCGAATAGAATTTTAATTCCTTGTTTCACTAAAAATATTGAAATAGCTCTTCTAAAGTACATAGTAAAAAAAAAAATGATAAAATTGATGGTTGAAACAAGAATGTACACGAGCTCTTTAGGTTTCTACATTTTCCACCTCGCGTTCACAATCCAACGATGGACTCTAATTACTAGACAATAGATCCAACAACGGGTCCAAAACTGAAACAAATCATTTCCTTCCACCTGCCACGCGATCGCCTAAAAATGCCGAAGATCTTATTGAAAAAGGAACGAGATCGCGCGGACAAAGGGGCCGCTACAATTTCATTACAGCTCCGAACGGCGATCATGAATACGATTACCATAAATACCCGCGGAGATCTCGAACAATAGAATCGTCAAAGTTCAGGGTAGCCCCCGAGAGTTCACGGCGGTGACCTGAAAAAACATTGGATCGGCTGGGCGCCGGGGGCGTACGCTCGTTTATTATTATTATGCGCATCGGTCCACCACAAATTAACATTATTTTATGGATGATGGGGAAATAGAAGCGTTCGTTCGTCGAGTGGGAATCGAGCGAGAGAAAGAGAGAGAGAGAGAGAGAGGGAGAGAGAGAGGCTCGTTAACCCAGGTATCTTCAGGATCTGATCTTCTCCGGCCAGGTAATGCCGAAAGTATCTCTGTAGGAAGGTTCTGACAAGCGGATAGGTGGCGAAAATTTCAACCCCGGCGTCCGAAGATTTATTGAACGGCTTCCACACCGTTCGAGTGTTTCTCCGTGTCTCGATGGGGCCCCGTGTTCTTGCTCCAGGGGGCCACAAGGCGCCAGGAAAACAAAAACCTTCGGGCCCCGAGCGACGGGGATGAAAACTAATGCTCGGGGCCCGAGTGAATTTTTGCCGGCCCAGCGACAACTGTGACACGGCCCTGACTACTCGGTTACACGCGCTGACAAATTTCGATTTCTTCGTTATACCTGCTCGCTGACCCGACGTCGTCAGCCTCAAGGTGCTGAGCTTCGGTTATTATTCACTTTTGTGTCTCATTCTTCCTGCGTTCCACAAAATTATTCTATATTTCCTTTCATATTTTTCACAGGTAAAACCTTTTTCTACGATTTCTATTTCGAGGATTAGAATTGCTAGTCGATCTCTTTATTTTACTGTTAGCAGACTGCTAACATCATTCTTGGGACACCTTGTGTAAGTTCCAATGTCTACAGTGCTTAAAACGGAAGATCGACATTATTAAAATCTGAACAAAAATATTCACACGCAGCTAAAACGCACGTGCACTTAATTTTTTTACAAGCACGAGAGCACGGTCGTGAGTTTGATCGTGTTTGGCAATGTTCGGCGAGGTTATTGGGCCGTGGAATTTAATGCGAAGATTTCGCTCGTAATTTTCTTCGATGAAGTAGCAGAGAGAGGAGGGAGAGAGAGAGATTGAGTGAGTGAGTGTGAGAGAGAAGCTAATTAGTTCTACTGAGGCTTCCAGAGGTAAAAAGTGAAATAAAGTACTTAACTGGCGGCGTTGTTCTCGATTTTTCATAATGAACGATGTAGTACCTAAAATCAGGAATGACGGACAGACGATCGATGTAATTACCGAGAATTATGGTTAATTAGATTTGGCGATCGGTTAGCGATCACGTTCCACGAGGATCTGTCGATCCTCGGCGAGCCAACAGGATCGGTCGTAATGGACGGTGATAATTATAATGAGAGCGAAGATTATAGTGATTACGTAGACGCGCAGGTATTCTTTAGCGAAGACAGTAATTGGGATAAGCACGCAGCTTGAATATCATAAGCTGAGCTTTGTCACCTTGTACTTCGATCGAAAACCTCTTATTTTAAAGAGAGTTACAGATTTGATCAAATTACAGTGATCAAATTATTTGTCATCAAATCGGCAAACTAATACCGCAAAGAAAACACGGATCGAATAAAGGAGAACAAGATGGTTTATATCTAACGCTTTATAGTGTCTCATTAGCGACTATAAACGGCGACCGTGTTCCCTCGTTTCGAGACTTTATCCATTTTTTAGGGAGCACTAAAGCAAATAAGTTGCTCTAACGAAGCCAACCCGATCATTCCGAAAATAATTACGCGGACATCGGATAATGGAACGCTACATACAGTTAAATTACTGGAAATTATAGTAACGAACTCGCTGGACGATCTGTGAAAATCGTACGACTCGAGAGCGTGCCAACAATGGAATTTGCAATGATTTCGAAAAATGTATTAAACAAAGAACATATGCGTTACATGTTCTACTTCGCTTCGCAAAGAAAAATTGGTTTTGTGCACATTTTCCATTTAAAATCTTTGGCCTATAATGAGGTAAGAATATATTTTTTCGATTGCAACGTCTGTAAATTGGCCCTTAAAGTTAGTATAAAAATCTGGCGAGAAAAACGCTGAAATGATTACAACAACTTTCGCTATTTTAGATACAAATTAACGAATATCAAGTTTCGTAAACATGGCTGCCGAACCCGTAGAAAGTGGAAATCGTGCTTGAACGTACGTCTAACCATTTATCTGTCCTCTATCTGGCAACGTTTATCTGACTCAGCCATGTCTCGCCACCATTTTGCATTTCGTGGACGCAATAACTCGGGAATCGTCAGGTGGACGGCGCGGCGGTTTCCATTCGTTAACGTCGTCGCGCGAAGTCCGGGCTAATAAAGACATAGATCATGATCGCGCGAACCGGAGGAATCGTTCGGGGACGACGATTCTCAGATACGAGACCGTAAATTGCTACAAGTTCTTGTCCGCGTTTATTATGCCGGCCGATCGGACCCGATGATTCGCGTTTAATCGGCCCCGGCTTCGCACACCGATACGCTTTCGAACGCGCTGGATCTCCGCCTGTTGCGCCAACCACGTTCAACGCTGAACTGTCGTTTATCTTCCGAGAACGCATTCCTCCGATACTTGTCTCCCTTCCTAAAACTCAATTTTATTCGAGGTCTAAACGAAAAGCGTTGGGAAAATGTAACTTTGTGATACGAAACGGTTTGATAAAATTAATCTTTGCCGTATTCAATATCTCTCTAACACGTTTCTGACCGTTCTGCTTCGATCAATCGAGATTAACCCCTTGGCCTACAATAACGAGCCCAGACTCGTGATGAAGACTCTGAATAGAGTCCAATAAATGTGAACGTTATTAATTTCCTGAAAATGGAAATGAAATTCTATATTGTTTACACGTTACCGACAATAATAGGCGAAAAATGGTTTGCCTCAACTTTTCGTCCTTACATGAGAATATTTTTTTAAAACGGCCCAGTTATCTCGATACGAAGGGATAATATGAATGGACAAATTTTCCACCGTCATGGTCTTGAAAATTTGCATTTTCCAACTTCCTCGTATCGACAAGAGCAGAGAGTGAGAACTAGTGAAAACAATGTTGTCGAAAATGAGACACAACAAAACCAAAAAGAGCGGGGGCATTCGCGTCGAATCCAAAGAGCAATCGACAAATGTGACGACCGCTCCAGTGTCTCGAGAACGTGTTTCTCGGGGGCAAATATTTGTCGAAGGAATCTTTCGGTTTTTCAGCAACGATTGCCATTGAGCCCGGATTCCCTATTGTCAGCGGCCACTTCACGATAAAACCAAGCAAACATTGAAAGCGCCTGGTGCGCGTACCGGTGCCGATCGACAAAGGGGGCGGGCAAACAAGTAAGCAAGCAAGCAAACGTGAGATGAAAAGGGGAGCCCCCGATCGGGACAATGATCGTCAAATAGGGATCAAGAATCCACGGTGTGTCCCTGAGGGCTAGGTGAGAGAGATAGAGAAAAGGAGAGAGAGAGAGAGAGAGAGAGAAAGAGAGAGAGAAAGAGAGAACCTGCCGAGCAGGGCGGCTGGCGGCAACTGCTTCTTCAACGCGCGTTTAATCAATTTGAATCGCGAAAACGCGGTCTCGCGCCGACATCTTTCATGCCCCTCCGTGGAGCCACTTGGAGATATTTTAATGGCGTTTTGTGCCCTGTCTCTTCCTCTCCGTCTCGGGGAGAGCTCCTTTATTCGACGGCCGCGCGTTTCGTTTCGCCCTTTGTCTCTTGTGTGCTACTCCTTTCTCTCTCTCTCTCTCTCTCTCTCTCACTCTCTCTCTCTCTCTGTTTTTCTCCGTCTCTTTCTCAGTCTCTGTCTTTTTCTCTGTTACTCCCGAGATGCTTGCCTCCTCTCCCGGTTTTCCCTCCCGCCTCGTCCTTCGCTACACTCCTCTCATTATACTTCTTTCGGGCGACGTCTCCTGACCACTGGTTATTTTAATTGGATCTTCGCCGAAGCTTTTTTCGCCCGTTCCTCCCCTTCCTTTCCGTCCGCATCGCGTGGTCGCCGCCCTTTCTCTTCCCCTTTTCGTATCCTTCAGTTCCACGGATACCAAGCCTTGGGACCACGCGGCGAGCTGCGTGTCCGTTTTTGTGCGCGGCGCGATCGGCCTCTTTAGGATGCTTTGCTGGAGACCGCCGCGCCGCGCCGCGCAATCGTTCGAACCGGGGGGAAAAAATCAATTTTGGAAACGTTATGCTAACGGGCTTCCTCGGTGCAGATTCATATAGAGATTGCCGAAGATCAAGGTCGATAGAAAGCTTCTGGAGATACAGTGTTTGCTCTATACATGTCCTAAATACCTTGCCGATTAAAGTCTCAGAACTATCCCCACTGCGGGAATACTTCGTGAGGAGTGCAAGGTCGCGTGGATAAAAAATAGTATCATCTCGCCGATATATGTCCGTGGCTAGACCCGTGTTTTGGACGTATATCGAGTAAACATTATTAAATGCGAGGATATTGTTGTCGCGAATTATAGGAATCCCATCTTTATGGTTTGTCGAAGTATCTATGAGATTTGGGAATAAATACTTTCCAGAAATATTGATCACTATTATCGAGACACTTTCGAAGACTGTCAACCGATGCAAAGCAAAAGTCTGCTAAAGATATTTTAGTAACTCGGAAAACATTGACAAGACCGTTCAGATGATCGAGTTCGAATAACAGATGCAATCATTAGTTTATTAATATTAATTCCGCCAATAGGAGTTGACGTCTGGACAACCGTGGTTGTCATAAATAAATAGCATACTTGAAATTTCTTCTTCGTCTTTTTCATTCGGGAAAGAGCCTCTCATTAGACGTCCTTTAATCAACGCAATTAATTAATCCACGCAATCACGCGCGTAGACGTACCCCCCCCCGTATCATACTTTCTCTTCGCTGTGATCAATATTTATGCGATCGACGCGAATGAGATTAATTAAGATTTAAATGAAAATTCCGCGCCGCCCTGTGGTGCCGAAAAAAGAGACCCAGCTTAATCAACCGGAGAATTTATTAAACGCTATTACAACCGTTCCTTCGTGACAAATTGCAAAGCTGCATGCGATGCGGTATTTATTTTGTAACAAATACTAGGCAATCCGACAATATTAAATAATCATTGTAACAATTCAATTAACCCACACAAGTTTTCAACTTTGAATTACTTACAAAAAATTTTACCGATGAATAACATGGCCAAACATAGTCAAGATGGTCAAAATATGTTTGTCCATGTAAACAATTCACAGTTCAAAACTTGTTAGGGTTGTTCTTATGTATCTATACATAATCTATAACACGATCAAGAAACTTGTGATTCATTGATAGTACACGTTCGTTAGAATGGTGGTTTCTTTGATCGATAAGTTGATTTAGAAAAAGGTCGCGGTTGTTTAACATTGCTGTGAAAAAAAAAAAACGGGCGTGTGGTATGCAACAACCTAATAATTTCGTTATCGATCGTTCCACTGATTCGATAATCGCGTCGGGCGCGAATCAGGCTTAACAAGCGCCTCACACATTGTATCTCGCGGCTCGCCGTTCGAGAACGAACTGTCCCATAATAATCAAGCTGCGGGCCGTTATAAAAATCGGTGCCCGTCGTTCCCGTCGGTGAAATGAAAAAATGCGTACCGCGACACGGCGAGAACACTCGTCGTTCGCGAACGAGCACAGCCTCTCGGGAGCGCGTAACGACCGTGTACAGCGGCGACAAACGATCCCCGGATGATTCCCGCTAATGAGTCCCCGGCAAAAGGAGAACGCCGAGCGCCGCTGGACACCGACCGAAAGCTTTACGGCCGTGATACTTTTCTTTCAGCTTCGGGACACTCTCTCCCTCTCTCTCTCTCTTTATCTCTCTTTCTCTCTCACCTGCCACATGCCGGCGGAGTTAATCAGCGTGTTGCCCATTCGCAAATTTCCGCGCGAGAATCGGGCCCGATCGCGCGGCGGTCCTTTTCGCAAGCAGGCCCCGCCGCCGTAGACGATGAAGACACGAATTCTACTACCGAACCGAACTCACTGAATGGTATTACTACTCTTCGCGGCAGGGGGGCCAGCCGGGCTTACTTTAACACCGTCGGATCTTAATTTAACGCCTGGGCCCTCGCTGGAAGCCGCGACATCGGGCCCCTCGCGTTCCTCAGGGGTCCCTTGTTGCATGCCCTCTGCGGCTTCTGCCCCGGACACGTTGATTTTCGACATCTAATGTTTTTCCTAGCGTATCACAACTCTCCTTTACGATTTGTCGTATGTTAACACTCCACCCGTTCAGTGGAAATAGCTGCTTGATTTTTATGGAATGCTTACTGTCTTCATTTTCATTACATTTTTCAGACTTTTACAATGCACACCGGAGGGTGTTCAATATTGTATAGGAACAGAAACCGAGTAGATCTTTATCCCGAGGAAAATGCAGGAGTTAAGAATCTCGGTTGCAATCTGTTCCTACAATAAAAATTCTTCTTTCATAATAATGAAAGCTTTCTTTAATAATTTAACACTTTGACTGCCAAACTAGAAACCTCAAAAATGCCATGAAATCAAAGTAGGTTATTTAATGAAATAAAAATTGAAAAAAATTAAATGTATGATATTAAGTAGTCGTCCAACATTCTTGCATTTTACAGTTCCTAATCAAATTTGGTGCAATGAATACATTAACGTAAAAATTTATTTTAAAACCTGGATAAATAATTCCGTCATTCACATATGGGTGACATGGCAGTCAACGTGTTAAAATAGTTGTAAATTACGCGTTAATATCCTCGAGTTCTTCTAAACTTTTTACCGATTCAAATTTCCCCTACTTATTTTCCTAATGAATGTATACTGCTTCGTACGTATTTACGTATCCGATGTAACGTGTCTGACCGATTTTCGGCCCAAACGTGTGCCATACATTCGTGTCCGATTAGCCTGCTCACAGTGCCACTCAGTCACGTTACCACCTTGTTCGCGTCGGTCCGACCAAAAATCATAATTTGCCTTAATGCCCAGACACACGGTGTTCCTTAAGTACCTCGGGTTTCGGTCAATTTGGATCCTTATTAATGGGCCCTCGAACCGCAGCGTATTATGATCGATCGCCGCTTGCCTCGGTATACTATTATTTCTCGAATTCTTCACCGTGGCCCCGTCGTTAATTCGAAGGGTTTACGTCGAGGGCCTGTGTAACACTCGTAATCATCGGATATTGTGAGCCAAGAATGCGGCAGGTATTCCTTGAACAGCTGAAACCGTTCCTTTGTGTCCTTCGGCTTGTAAACTGAAATCGATCGGAAGGCGTATAATGTGCCTAATGTAGGGGAAACGAGAAGAGCCGGCCGTAGAAACCGGGGCCCCAACAGTTTAGGGACGAAGACGTTCCGGAATTAGAGTGCTGAAAAGTGATGCCATAATTGCCGGACACTATTATTATTATTATTATTATTATTACTATTACGGTCGTTATGCGAAGCTAATTCAATTGGGGAAAAACGTCAACGCTTCGTTGTGCTGCAAACGGACGTAAATTTGTAATTCAAAGCGGTGGGGACACATTGGAAGATTCCAAACACATCGAGATGCACTAATCTTGGCTTATTAACCCTTTGCACTCGGCGCTATTTTCATTCCAAAACTAAATATTTCTTCCATCTTAGAATATTTTCATTTATTCGTATGAAACTGATCCAATTTCCATATATAATATTTAAACGTTTAGTAATCTATTAAATACAAATTTTCTAATGCAACAAATATTCTGTAATATTTTTTGTAATTTCTTTCAAATAATGCCGTAACAATTTCTAGTGGTGCTTCAGGGTCACCACTCGAGTACTAAGGGTTAATAGGATACCGATTTGATGAATTTAGAATGAAAACGAGTAGTTCGAATGCAAAACAGCGAAAGCATTTAAAGAATTCGAAACTATCGTTGTGTTGTCCTAAACGATGTACTTTTTATTTTACATAAAAATCTGCAGTCCACTTATTAAAATCATTAGAGCGAGGAGAAATTTCGATTTGGAACCTGTTTCTTGCAACTCATGCAAACAATTTGTACTTTGCATAAAGATCCACAGTCTAGTCATAAATTAGCGTCTTTCAGTCGTGGAGGAGAGAAACAATTTTTCTTATTCCTGTCTAGTAATTAACATGAGAAATATTCATAAAATTTGCAAGATTAATCGTTCGTGTATACGCATGAATATAATTTGAAGGATTTAAAAATAATATTCATCGCCGAGGCTAAATATTGTAATTTTCTTTTCGCTATGTCTCGAGTATATTGCGATGTCTCTCGGTGGCAAGATGGCCGCCAGTGTCAATCGATGATAAATCGTCGGACACGCAGACACTTTCCAAGCATATGTAACACCTTGTTATAACGTGTCTCTGGAGGCTAACACGAAGGACTGGAAATGAAGTTTCGAAACAATCTTGCATAATTGAATCATCTCGATTTCCTGAAAAACTATGCTTAATAATTGACACTCCGAAATTGCCGATTCGTTTAACCATATACTTCAATAATTTATGAAATTTTACTCCCCAGCAAATGGATCAAAAACGATGAATTTTACTTGTCCTGCTTAGATTTTTGCAAACAACTACGTGAGCGTAAACTTAAGAATTAGTTTAAACTTGCACGCAATCACTGGTACACAAAGGAATGAAATTTTCTCGATTATTATACCCTCTAAACGATTGAAAATCCTCCAGATAAATTATCGTCCGATCAATTTTAACAAAACACCTTCGAGATCGCGAGTTAACCAGAGACCTCGCTTAATGAGTTTATTTCCGAAGTAATTACACGCAGGCGATTCTCAATAACTTATAAACGAATATTAAGCCGATCAAGAAACGCGAGACGTTATCCAACCGGCAATGGCGGACGGACAGTAACCAGAAGCTCGTAAAATCAGTGGCATCATCTCGGCTGGTTGCGGAGTAATTAAATTCGACTGCGGTTACGTAAAATTTCGTTTTATCGGCCGCTGTAATTAGAGCCGGGGCTCGGGTATTGAATGATTGCCGTTTTTACGTAAGCGCGACCGGGATTACAATGGCTGTACTTCATCCCCGCGGTGGTCAGCTGTCAGAAGTGATGATAATTATCTCCGTTAATAATTTAATAGCCTGCGCAGTCGCGGGTTTCAAAGCCGGTTCCGGAGCGGACAGCGGCCGCAAAAACTTATTGCGGTCGTGATAAACCGGCGGAACGCGGGCTGCGTTTCAATGTACCGATTTCTGATCGAGACAATATATCGATCGGCACCTGCGATCTGATACCTGTATCGAAGGAACGTTACTGCTCCGTGATTGTATCGACTGGTATACTCGATTATAGTCCGAAGACCGAACAAGCGGAATTTTTCGACTTTCCAGCGGACAACGATCGAAAGCAATTTTTCATATGCGCGTATCATTGCCAATGCTAACAACGCATACAAGGACACGTGATCAAGGGGTGAACCGGTGGTCGAGTCACGCGAAAATCCAACGATATCAACGTTGCACTCTGTCAAAAATGCCGCCGAGCGTTCGTACGCGCGTAGTTACCGCGTTACACGTGTAAACACGAAGAGGGTGCACTCGAGCGGGCCGTAATTTACCGCACGATTTTCAAGAAGCTGTCTAAATTTATCATACGCAAAAACATTGGGCCATGCATCAAATTTCATTGCACCGTTCCGCAGGTTTTACAAGGTGTGACGGGCTTCCAGCACGTGTCGACATGACGCACCGCGCTGCACCGTGCCCTCACACGCACACCTCGCGCTGCATTCTTCGCCCGGTGCAGCCCGGTGCAACCCCGTGCACGACCTTCATGCATTTATCGCGTTAGATCCTGCGATTTATTCGATCCTCAACCGTGCAACTTGTTAGCCCCGTCCTTGTTCATAAATCGCCGAGCGATTCGCTCCTCTTTAACTATTTCTCCGACTATTTGCGGTGATCGTAAAATGTTGATTAATCGACTGCATTTGATGCGTTTATGGGACGGATGAAACAGCAAACGGTAAACAGATCTGAGGAATTTGAAGTTATACAGGCAGTAAAATTTGATACGAAGCAGAACTCGTCGTTCGTTTTAAGGTACGAAGCTGAAGTCGTATCTTCAGTTTTCATTTAGTTATCTAATTGCACTTTTAAATAAAGTTTCTTTCAATCTCTTATAACACGTTGACCGCCATATGTCACCCAGATGTGACATATATGCGGAAATATTTGCTCAGGTTTTAAAATGAATTTTTAAAAGTTGGAGGACTACTCAATGT
Organism: Seladonia tumulorum; assembly: GCA_913789895.3. Classification (NCBI taxonomy): domain Eukaryota; kingdom Metazoa; phylum Arthropoda; class Insecta; order Hymenoptera; family Halictidae; genus Seladonia; species Seladonia tumulorum. The sequence continues at coordinate 5,698,779 of OU565275.1, forward strand.
CACACATATAATTATTTTCAATTTTTATTTCATTAAATAACTTACTTTGGTTTCATGGAATTTTTGAAGATTCTGGTTTGGCACTCAAAGTGATAAATGGAGAGGGCGAATGACCAAAAAATTTAATTTCTCTCGTCATGCAATCAAGAGTATACAATGCTGCTTGTTTCGGTGAACAAGATTTGTCTAGGAAAAATTGTTCAGTTAATGTCACTGTAAAAATAGACAACAACCTAATATTATTCGAGTTATTCGTTCTTTCCGTTACGCGTACAAATCCTGGCAACGAAATCCGACAGTCTGTTATCTGTCCGGGAATCTATCGATGAAGTGCGAACGATCGGGACCCTACGAGGAAACCAAATCTCGATCGAGGTGGTCCCTTCTTTCTAGATCCCCCGAGGCTGAACGCGATCACCTCGCTTCAGCGAACCTTGTTGCGTGCCGGCGGTCGTCCTCTTTTCCTACTGGCATTCGGTGTGCTCGTCTTCTTTTACGAAAAGGGCCCGCAAGTCTTTGTGCAGATTGTTGGCCCCGACAACATGGAAAGCTACTTTCTGTCAGATCCACGGCTAGCCCCTTTCATATTAACGGGATAGTACGTGCCGCGAAGGGTAACACGAACCTCCCCGCGCACCTCGATGATGAAGTCGCAGTCCTTCGACTAGGACCTATTTAGATCGCCCGGCATAGGGGACGCGCAACATTGTGCACAGGGGTAGCATTCGATTACCTGAATGCAAATGAACGAGCTGTCGACAAATGCTAATGCCCCCGACGGTTCCTGAATATCTCTGTCCCTGGTAGGAAGTCGGTTTCTAGTGTCGCTAGATATTAGCAATGGGGTGACAGTTGTTTAAAACTTTCTCGTCGTTCCGCAACAATGTTCGTCAGTGTATTCAAAAATATCTTGGTCCTGTGGACCTTTGTCCAAGTCGATTGTAGGAAACAGAAGTGAAACGAAATTGTATTTCCTCTTTTAACCAGTTAACTGTGGCGATCTCTTTGCAAAGCGCCCACCAGTGTGTGTCGCGATAATCAAGCGATGACGGGTATAGTCGTCATATTTATAGTTATAAATCCAACTCAAATTATTTATAATTTTCATTTATTTGTTTCATTTCGTCTTGACCTCTAAACATTTTAAACATATTAAAATTCTACGAATATAATTTAGTTTTCACCAGAATTTAAATTTTACGCATGACGAGTATACTCGTCAATACACAAAATCGTACCACTTCTCCATGACGAGTATACTCGTGAATCACAGTTAACTGGTTAATAATTTTAGGAAATAATATCATCGATTCCCCTAATGTCTTTACAATTTTACACTTGGCCAGGCCATTTTCATTGTGAACGAGTAAGCACAGTCTAGTTGTTCGAGAAATAATTATTTAAAATTTAGTCATGAATGAAGTTGATCAATTTTATATAGTAAATTTTGTATAGTCCAGATTTCGTGAGTAGCGCGAATCAAGTTGCGATTCGTGAAATGGGCTGGCCAACGTGTTCTTCGAATTTCGAGTGATTTTCTTATATTTCATACTTTTAGCGGCGCGAACAGTTTCGAAATTGAACGAAGCTCGAATGGCGTGGTCTTACCTCGTCTGCCGTGGTCCCTGGATCTGCCCAAGAATCAGAAGGGCTATCGCGGTTGCCGCGATGTCACCACGACGCATCTCTTACATCACAATCCCCTTGTTTGTAGAATTCCTGAAACGGATGTGCACGCGACGAGTTTCACGGTTCCGCAGTCAGCCGCCCAACCGGATGCAGGTCGGATGTTCGTCGTGTTTCAGTGGCACGGTACGGGTTTCACGGTCCTGTGACGGGTCGTCGCACGCGTTTCTCCCATCGCTGTACACCGTATAACCTTTCCCTCTCTTTCTCTCTCTCTCTCTCTCAGTTCCTCTCTTTTTTCATCAATAACCACCGGAAAAGTTCGACCTCGGTTCAGGTCTCTAACCGGACCTCCTCCCTCTGCCCCCCATAAATCTGCCGGGGCAATTGTTTCCCGTTGTTCCCCCGATCGTTTAAACGTCAATCAACCGGTCGCCGGGGGCGATCTGTTGCTCGCGCGCGCGTGCGAGATCGTCTTAGAAACGTGAATCACTCGCGGATTTCGCCCGGCGGGTTCCTCTTTCGCAACGTTGCTTCTCTTCTCGCTCGTTAAATCGGCCGTCGAGCGGCGAAACAAAGCGGCGCGTCGGCCCGGGTGCACGCGAAACAGCGAAACTGCAAGGCCAACATTTAGAAAACCGTCGAGTGTGTTTGCTCCGCTTAACTGGTCTGGCGAGTGTTTGCGATCGCCAAATACTCGAGAGCCGTTCCCTTTAACGGTGACTAAGCGGAAACCCGTGGCTTGATGTGTCTATACGAGCATCTCCTCCCTTTCTCTCTCTCTCTCTCTCTCTCTTCTCTTTGCTTCTCTCTTCTCTCCTGCGGGCCTCCTCGCGTGCCCAAAATCCTCGGACGTCGATCCTCGCGATCTCAACCGGACGGGTCGGTTTCACTGCCAATCGTTCAGGACGAATCGGACGAGCCACTCTTTAAAACGACGCTACCAGAGAGCACGAAGAGCCAGCAAGAATGATCCTCCATCCGGGAGACGCGCTCGTCCGAATGTCGATGATCCTGACGCTGACGATCATCCACAACCGGACGGGTTTCACTGGTGCTAATTATTTAGATGATCCGCTCTTTGAAACAAGGCTGCCGTAATACACGAGGAAAGTGCAGGAATGATCCTGGTCGGCTCTTCTGGGTGTCGATGATCTTGAAGTCGACGGTCTCCCACAACCAGGACGTTACCAGATAGCACGAAGAGAATGCAGGAATGATCCTCGATTTGAAAGACGCGTTCGTTTAGATGTCGATGGCCTTCCACAACAATCGTTCAGGATGAATCAGAGTATCCTCTCGATTGGATGTGAACGATCCTGATCAGTCGACGGTCACCCATAACCAGTTCAGTTTCACTGGCAATCGAACGGGACGAATGGGATGATCCGCTGTTTGAAACAAGGCTGCCGTAGGGCAGGACGGGACGATCCCCTATCCGGAACGAGAGGCTCCCGTCTGGATGTCGACGATCCTGATGTCGTCGGTCCTAATGAATGCAAGGGTAGGCTGCGAGAAGCGCCGGCGGCCAAGAGTTATCGAATAAACACTAATTAAAACGATACAACTAGTCGCGCGCGCTCGTACACACACACACACACGCGCGCTGTGATTATCGACGGGCTTCCTGGACGATCGAAGATAGCCGGGCTCACGCGACGTATTATTACGAGGAGGGATCGCGCTCGATGCTCACGCGAGGATATTGTTTTCTTATTGTCCCGCTGCTAACGATTCCCTGGCGAGGATTTATCGATCGGCTCGTCATCGCGATACCGCGGAGTCGAGACTCGGAGGCCCGCGCGAAAAGTTCGCCGATCGAGGCGTCAAGATCTCGTTGGGATCCTCGCGGGCCGAGAGCGTGATCGATCGGCGGTACGCAGTCACGAGAGGTAAACGTTGCCGGTGCGTTCGGCTCTCTCGGTTTTTTCCATTTGTAGCCCCGGTGTGGCAGCGAGCAACAGCAGCAGCAACGGCGGCAGCAGCAGCAGCTTCTCTCCTCGCTAACTTAACGAAGAGGAATTCCTTTTCAGCGTGTTAGCCCCCTCCCTCCCTGCCCTCCCCCTTCCTTGACTCCCCTCCTCCGCCCCTCGACAAGTGCTACCGGTTCTTATTGTTCCACTGCGCTGTATTGTTCCCTTTTGTCAGTTTTTTCGAATATGTAGCTGGTCCGCGTCGCCTCGCGTCGCGTTTTCTCTTGGCGTCGCGTCGTGTCGCGTCGCGTCTCTCGCGCTCGCTTTTCAAAACTCGGCTTTATCCCGGTGCGGGGATTTGCGTGCGAACTTCCCAAAGAGGAACGGTTACAGCTGGCGCGTACACCTTGTCGACCAAGGACTCCGAGTCGCAGCTTAAACGACGATCGTCCTCCTTCGACGTCTTCGTCGTCGTCGTCTAGTCTCTTTCCCCGATTCGATCCGATTCGTTCAGGAACGTTCGGCGATCAACACGGCATCGTGTTCACCTGCCCGGATCTTGGCGAGAGCACCTCCAAGGCGAGACGTACGCGTGTCATCCGATCCCCCGGCCAGATTGCCGATGTTATAATTAAAATTTCATGATCGATTTCCCCGGTCGCGGAACGGACACGGGCTGCTCCCCACCTACCATCGACTAGGGACACTCGGACAGGTGTAAAGGGGATTGCCGCTTCGTCTCTCCGTCTTCTCTCGATGTCGCGACACTTGACGCGTCGTTAGTCATCACCGATCGCCACGGCGGAACATCTCGGCGCACGATCGAGCCCCGATCTTGACAGGAATCGATCGGTGCTCCTGCGGCTCCTCTCGATCTCGAGATTTTCGTAAGAGATCGCTCTCCGATCCGATCCGGGAAACGTCGACGATGCTCGACTCCAGCGACGTCGCTGTGAAGTGGAGCAGACGGTGACTGTTCCTTGTCCGATCTTACGATTTCTACGGGATCCTTCTTAGATCCGATCTGGAAACGTGAAATTCTTATCGACAGTGCTCGCGGTGTTACTGTGAAGAATGGCGAAGAAAAATCAATCGAGGCGCAATGTCGATACTCTGAACTTGGAGCAGAGGGTAACTGTATCGATCTTCAGATTTTCTAGGAAATCCCTCTTAGATCCGATCCGATAGTTGACGGCACTCGGTTCCAGCGATATCCCGGTGTAGAACGATGAGAAAGAGTCGACAGGGGTGTACTGTCCTCGAGGAATGTTGAATTCTCCGGAACTAAAGCAAAGGGTGCCGGTACCCTGTCTAATCTATATCCTGTAAATTCAATCGTCTTCAAGGTGCCTTTCGGGTCCAATCCGGAATCCCAGTCGCCACCACAGTCGACGATATTCGATTCCAGTGATGTCGCGAGTGAAAAACTGCGAAGGGCCGCTCTGGATTTAGGAGCGACCGTCCTCTATCTAATCTTTCGCTTTCACGCGATAGCTTTTCCGGCTAGCAAAGAACAAGTCTTCCAGCGATGTCGCGGCGAATAACGAAGGGATCGCGAGGCGGCGCGACGTCCCCGAGGAGCGCTCCGGAACTAGAGCAGAGGGTAACTGTGCAAGGTGTGCGGTGCAGCCGGGTGTTCAAGGTAACGCGGCCGGCCACCACCATCAGCGACACACGACCACCACAGTGTGACAACCACCACCACCACCACCACCACCACCAGTAGCGGGAGCACACCTTGGGACCAGAGGGCAGAGGCACAGTCACCAGGAAAGCCAGGCGAGCACTAACATCTCCGAGGGGTTAGAGCCGGCATGGGGAGATGAACCGGGGAACACCGCGTGCACATGGGAATTTGAACGAGCGGGCAGAAAGTAAAGCGCGTTCGGTCGAGAGGAGGGCCCGCGATGGACTGGCCTCGCCAACCCAAGTCCTCCTACCTTTGGGATCAGGTCCCAGCCTCTACGATGTTACCTCTACGATCCTACCTCGCCTCGGTCGCTCTCTTTCTCGCTCTTTTTCTCTCTCATCTCTCCTCCTCCTCCCTCTCCCTCTGTCTCTCTCTCTCTCTTTCTCTTTTTCCCCTCTGCTTCTCTCGCTCTTTCTTTCTTTATTTCTCCCTCCCTCTCTCTTTCCTTCTCTCTCTCTCTCTCTCTCTCTCTCTGTCGGTTTCTCTCTGTTCTTTTTCCCTTACCTCGTTTTACCTTCTTCGTGTCTTTTCTTACTCCTCGCGCCGCAGCTTTCTCTGCTCCTTCCTCCGATTCCTCTTACTTTCTTCCCTGCAGTACCCTCTCTTTTCGAATTGTTCCCCATCTACGTCCACTCGCGGACGCATCCGCGGACGTCTCTCTACGCCCCGACGTCCGCTTTAGTTTCCACGTTGCCAGAGTCCACGCCGAACGTCCCGCAACCCGTCACTCTAGATTCACCTAACCGTCGTAATTTCGTTCTATCGCTACCGGACGAACGGTATCGTCGACAGCGATTCTTCTTCGCAACGCGGTGTCGTCTTTCCTGCGGTTCGCACACACACACATACACAGCCGATCCTGCGATGCTACCGGTGTTCGTGGCGGAGGTTTCGACGAATCGCGGTTTCCAAGGCACCCGATAGCATCCGCGAAGCTGACATCTTTAGAACGTTATGGCTAATCCCCGTTGAGTCACTCTCCTTTAACCCTTTAACCGTATTATTCCCTGGATGCTCCATCTCTCACTTTCTTTCTTTCTCTCTGAACCCCATGTACCAATCCAGTTAGACTCCGGATGGAGATTTCGAACAGGTGTTAATATTTTTCTAAATTGAAATAAAATTCTATGTCGTTGTTGTCAATATATATAGCCACTGGAGAATACACAGAGGCATGTAATAAATAATCCTTCTCCTGAAAATTTTGAACAACACAGAAGTTCTAACCACTGCAATCGTAAAATAAATCTTAATACAAGGGTTCTAAGTTTAATTTTGATTAAATTATTCCTAGAGAACCTGGTAATAGGATTTTCAATAATTGTGCTGTGCCAGAAAGAAGTTTAAACATCTGCTTTTAATAGTAAAAAAAAGAAGTTATTAAATCACGTTACTGGGGATGGCTTGTTGGTTCACAGTTAAAATTATTATTGCTGTAGATGGATCTATTAAAAAGTCCTTGGTCACGGATCATAGTCTTTGGAATTACAGGAAAGCATCAAGCAACGTTTCTGAACATTTGCTCGGTTTAGAAGCTCGCTCATTTTAGAAGACCGCACCGACAACGAAAGTTCCTCGGAGAAGGCTCTCGCTCGATAAAAATAATTAATTAATGTTTCCGAACGAATGGGCGTGTACGGTAACAATGGCGAATTATACGCGCGAGAGCTCGCCCGGAAAACTCTCGGATCACAAATTCACGGCGCGCACAGTGAATACAGACATCCGTTAAGATTAATAAGTTCCGGCACACGGTCTAGGACAGCCCAAAGTAAAATAAGTAATAAATAGCCGATACGCGATCTAAAGCGGTACGCTATATATTTGCATTTTACGCTAGAACCGCTACGGACGCGGTGCGCGAACGTGGACGTGCAAGAAGATAAATGGAGTCGAGCATGGCGAACCGCGTAATTTCAATGCTGAGCTACTGATTCATTCGACATTGTATTTGTTTCCTATCCGAGCGACAGACCGACTGCGAAATCACATTGTTTATGCGTTTCTAAACCGCGTATTGTTTCGACGCTTAAATCTTGCAAATTTTTCGCGATATCGCTAGTCTCCGGGGAATGCACAAATCCGTCCGTGACAAGAGGAAACGATATTGCAAACGGAAATGGTGTTGCCAAACGATGTTCCCATTGTTCTCGCACTTGTCTATCTACTGGAAAAATGCTTCGAGCGATGGAAATAAAAATTCTCTTTTTCCGCACCATTTTTCTCAATATTTTGATACGACTTCTCGGTACGTACAAGTATTGTTGGGATGCGTTAAAATGTGGGCTGTGGGAGTATACAGTTTATGTAATTTAAAATCGAACATCTAAACTTTTTGGAAAAATTGTACATGACAATTGATCTACAATTTCATCTTCGTGTGTAATTGAAATTCAAATGTCCTGCTACACAGAAAATTAATCTTGAAAAAAAAGAAGTCTTTAACTGGGTCTGTATAAAATTAATCTCCACAAAATAAAGGTTCTTTATTTAAAAAGGATTTTTTGTATTACGTTCGATTTGTTTCTCACACTCAAAATCGATGTTTCTTTCATTCCAGCTTTTCGTATGATCGACAAAAATGTACGAACGTTCGCTTACGCAAAAGCGACGTACGATTCCAATAAAACGATTTGCTCACCGTTAACAAATGTGCGGGCTCGTGTAGAAAATGAAAATCGTTCGAAGGACCCCCAAAATTTGTGCTTCGCGTGTCTCGATCGATCTCGAATAGCCAGCGCGGTTCAGCCCCGAGAACTCAATTACCAGGAAAAATTCATTTGCGCCAGGCCATAATGCATCAGGCGGAATGACCGATACGTATCCGCGCGTGAATTTTCGATCCTATCGGCGCACGGTCGTGATTCATTTCGTGGGTGGATCGGTCGATCTACTCGTTCGACTTGAGGCCGAGTTGATGTACGAGGGGTGTGCCTCGGCTCGATCCTGGAGAGCCGAGAGAAGATCTTTGCGATCGGTTCCGTTCCGGATCGGGAACAGAAATCGGGGAACGATCTCGCCCACCTGCCCAGAGCCCCGGTATATTTCACCGAGGTGAACGGGAAAAACGTGAAACAATTAAGACGCCCGCTGAAATTGGTCTTTCGTTTCGTCCCCTTCCATATTGAGCAGTCTCTGTTGAAATATTGGCTCCCTTTCGGTCCTTCTCTGAATGAAATACGGGTGGGAATGACCTCGAACCGTTTATGGACAAAATCTGTTCACTGTCCAACTCGTTAACTCGACATTCGTTTAAGCGAAAAATTGGAAATGAATCCGCTGTCGAACATCAAATAGTGGAATAGGCCATTGGAGTAGCAATTTATGATGGGATTTCGAGACACTTGCGAATGAATGAATTAACACTTTGACTGCCAAGATAGAAACCTCAAAAATTCCATCAAATTAATGTAAGCTATTTAAGAAATAAAAATTGAAAAAAATTATCTGTATGATATTGAGTAGTCCTCCAACTTTCTAGCATTTTACCGATCCTTAAAAAATTTGATACAATTAATACATTAACGTAAAAATTCATTTTAAAATTTGGACAAATAATTTCGTCACCCACATGTGGGTGACGTGGCAATCAACGTGTTAATAAAAAATTAAGAAACTATGATTATCCGTGTGACACGATTCATACGATAGCTATTTCAGACATGCCCGTACTAATAACCATTCTATTCTAATTTGGAGAATAGAAATTAATTCCGTTGAGGTGGTCACTTTACGCTTAGCTCTTCGAACGAAAGTCTGGTATGAATTGTGAATTCGCAGACTCGAATGGTAAATTCGTGAAGGCAAATGGTAAAACTGTTGTCCCACGAACCGTGGCACCCAGCCAAACAATTAAGGGTGCCTCGAAAAAAGGAGTTCGTTTTTGAGGTTCAGGCCACGTTTCGACAATTTCGGAGCACCGGTGCACGGTGATTTGAACTTGCGATGACGAAAATTTACGATCACGATTCGCCTCGATTGAACCCGCCGATACCGTTCGGCCGGTGCCCCGGTATAATGCGTGCAATAAAATCTGCGTTGAGCAACAGAGGCCGAGGAGATTCAGTTCGAGCGATAAATTCTTTTTCCGCTAATCTGGACCGATCGTTTTCGTGGCCGCTGCGCGGCTCGTAAACCGCGTTGCTTATTACAATTACGAAATTCATTTTGTTGCCGTCGCGTCCCCGGCATGTATTTATCGGCGAATCTTGCCGAGAATCGCTCGTGCGACGGAATATCAGCGTTTTAACGACTTCCATGAACTTGCCGTTTCAGTGCTAGAACGTTATTATACATAGAACAACCGCGTTCTTTTTTCCGCGCCGGTGACGGTTTTCATTGGTCGAATAAAATAAACCCACGGACACGATACTTCTGCTCGATGATCTCGCGCGAGCGCGTAAAAATTACATGCTCGATCAGTTTAGAGGGTTCGGTGGAGATTACCAGAGCGTTCTTATGGAGGAAACCGATGATTTTATTGCCTGGGAAATCAGGTTCTGGACGTTTCCACTTTCGTTAGGTGTCTTCGACTTTCTTTACGATCGCGGGCTGATATTAAGTGCCAACATTTTGATAAACCTGCCGAGAGCGTTGTTCGATTCATAACGTTGCGTCAGGCGATTTTTTCGAGTTCAGTGGATAATCATTTTTCTGACGCTGACCCTTCAGAGTGAGCGCAGACGTGCAATTAACCCATTTGCATCATTAGCGTATATTTGCGCTCAATTTTCCTGGTCACTGTCACTATTCGTCAGCTAAAAAATAGAAATGGATTCTTATAATGCTGAAATATGAAGTTCTTTTACTTGCAGTCATTTTTGTACTTAAATATAATAATAGAAAGAAAAGTTTGGTGACAACGGCCTTCTCTTCGTATTTCCTTATGATGCAAATGGGTTAATTCCAAGGGTTGTACTAATTCTTTTGGAAGATATCTAACTCCTATCTCTCAGCGCACCTAAATTTCGAGACCAACCAGATGTTTCTCGTCAATTTATGCAGGTGGCTCCGATAATTCAACGACTGGCTGCGATGACACGGAAGGCTAAAAATGTATGCACGTTTGTTTTCGCCGTGGCCCTAAATTGTAAAATAAAACAGAAAAACCGGTCGTTTGGTGGTGTTAAAGAGAAATAAGGTAACGAAGTCGCGATAGAGGCGACATTTTTATGCGCGACAGTCAGGGAAGCCCTTCGTGGCCCCCCCGAGCCCGTTCGCGGGACGTTGGAAATTAGTATGTTGCGGTGTCGGCAATTTTCTGGCCTTTATAGGCCCGCGGCATGCGAAAACGTAACTGTGCAACGGCGGGGGGCAATATACACAGCCGATGAGAATTTTATTCAAAGGACGGATCTGCGGCCGCTAATGGCCGACGCGCGGGTTCCCTTCGATTTTCGAGGAAACAAGCGTGCCTTGTGTTAACAACCGACAGACCCCCACCCACCTTCCGCCGCGAATTCCCATTAATTCTATATTATTATTCCGTAATTGTACGGCATATGTTTTCGGTTTTCAGGGGGCCCCGTAACGCGTGCACAGACCCTCGCGGTAGCCCCGTGGACTGACGAAGGGACAGCATGAATAATGGCTGCTCGAAATTCCGCGAATCGGAAAAAATGAGTTCACAGGTACTGATGGCGGCTGGGAAGCAATAACGCATATTTTTGCTGTCTTGTGCGAACATTATGTAAAACAGAACGATCATTCTTGGTTACCTTGTATATTCTCAATGAATCGTTTAATATTAACCCTTTGCACTACGATTTATATTACGATTTCAGTGATTCGAACGTTTTTTATAGTTCGTAACTTCCCAAAAAAGGAGAAAATTGTATACCCACATGTTCTCCAATAGTTGAACATCAATAAAAACCAAAATAGAATTTTATTTCGGTTTAAAGAAAATTAATAATACACATGTTTATTAAACTCAGTTCAGAATCATCATCACGAGTCTGACACGATATTGTAGGGCAAGAGGTTAAATTGATGTGGACAATGTGTCAAAACAAAGCTAGGAAAAGACTGGAAAATTTGGCAAGTGTAGAGAAATAGTCCGATCGAATGTATTTAAGTTTGATTGGCTATAATTATACAGTACTCGTCGAGTATGTTGGACTTTTTCCCCGAACATTTAGCCGTGTAAACAGATTAAATCAGTGTACTCGACGGCCCGACATCTCCATTGAGAATATCAATTATTTTCCAGAAGCAGACAGCTCGTTCCATTCAACAGCAGTTTATGCGCTTACAATGGAGAACGGGTACGCCGCCGGCGACACGATCAGGACTATTCCGTCATTTTATTGGAATGACTGGAACAAACGGCAGGAATCATGTCTGGTTGCACAGCCTGACGTTTCAGACAGCCGACTGTGCATATGTAGGTACGTACATATATCACTATCCCGTACACCGGATCCGCGGCAAGAGGGGCAAACGCACGGGTTGGAGGACAAACGATCGAGAAAGCGCCTCGGATAGAGCTACTGCGAATTATTATCGCCTCGATGATCCATTATTGACACCGTTCAGAACGACAATCTGCTTTTCACATCTTCATTTTATCATCGAAATATTGAGTGTAAATCGATGAAGAATTGCCCTCGAATCGTTACGATCGTGGTATTGAATTATTCGTTCTTCATTTTCACTTTTGTCGAAACAGAATTGTACAAGGCCACAAGCACTTTTTGCACCTTTTTTGTATATTATCATTGAAATATTGAAAGTGTAAATCGATGAAGAATTGCCCTCGAATCGTTACGATCGTGGTATTGAATTATTCGTTCTTCATTTTCACTTTTGTCGAAACAGAATTATACAAGGTCACAAGCACTTTTTGCACCTTTTTAGTATATTATTTTATAAGATTGACAATAATCGAAGAACGTGTTTATCTTCAAACTAAAAATAGTGTCCTTTGTCAACATATGTGCCCATAATTATGAAAGTGGTCTGTCATAAAAAAAAAAATTACATTGAATAAATTTAGTTTAAAATCATGTCGTGTGAAATAAGTGATAAATTCATTTTTTTTTAATTTTGACTTAGACCACTTTCATAATTATGGGCACATATATCGTTGACACTCACATATAGTGACTGCGGTTAACACAAGTGTTACTGTTCCCAATGATAAGAGTACTTGCACGAATTGGCCGGGCCGGAAGTCGCAAAATACCGTTCGCAGAGGACGAGGGGGTCCGATCGGGCCGAGCACAATGCTACAATGTGTGCTCATTGTGGATTCCCGTTTTATGGTCGCGCGTAAGTTGGTCCCCCGGTCTTCTTGGTTCACCGTCGTAAAAATGTTTACTGTCCGCCGCGTGAACTTCGAGAGCGCAGATTTCACGCGGCGCTTTAATGGTACGTCATTAGCTTTATGATATCGCGTTATTTACGCCGCGACCCTATTGCCGAGTGCTTTATGGACAACGCCGCGTAATAATGCTGTCACCGGTGCCGGTACACGCGACCACGATAAAAGTCCGTTCACAAATTTTCACCTCGCCGCGGCGAGTCGTAAATCCGACATCGACAGGTGATCCTGCGGATTCGATGGCTATCGGTGTCGCTGTATCTCGCTCCAATGTAAATAACCGACGAATATTTCGTGGAAACCCTGGATCGTCCTACACATAAGTTCGTCCCGTTTATCGCTTTCCCGTTTAGATTAATATTTTGGAGAAACTCGGCTCGGGTTTTATGGAAAAATTTAATCACCTTCCTGTTCCTCATCATTTTTCTGGCACCGGCATTACCAAGATATTATACCGAGGTGCTTCATCTTACTTTTCAACGTTTCTTTTTACGGTTTCGAAATTGTACAATCTTCTTTTTCACTCCGTTGAAAAATACTGCTTTTTCCCCTTTGCTTGTTCAGACTATATTCGATTATCCGAAGCAGCTGATTATTAGACTGTGGATTTTTGTGCACCGGTGGCATGTGCCGGGTTGTAAAATATAATTTTAAATTATTTTTAGACCGAGGACACTTTTAGTTGTTTGAAATTTTACCCGTTAATGTGGACACGTATCAAGAAATAAATTAGACACAAATTTTTCATTAATCTCGTGTACTTATTGCACTAAAAAAATCTTCTAAACGTCCAATTGCACTGAAATGGAGACCACAAAAGGTTCGTTCTCTTCTTTCCTTACAATCAGCCCAATAATATTTTTCACTGACAACAAGCCACCATCAGCGATGAATTATACAAATTCGCAAACCGGTCTTACATGTTCGTATTACAATAAAGTACTACAAAAATTAAATCTCAGTATTCTACCTTTGTAGTTCACATCACTGCAAAAATTCTGATCGTGCCTATACTTGTTCGACGCAGCGCAAGTCCTTCTGGTATTACAGTATCGTGTCGGAGCACAAAGAATAATCGTGATTCTCGAATAAAGGAGCGCAAGCAGCCTGAGAACGAAATTACCTGCGGAAGCTGGCCGGGTATCGCGTATCGTGCGATTCTACCCTTGTTTCTCTATTATGCTCGTCTTTTCACACAATTTCGATGTTACTCCACCCTGTCATCCCCTCTCTCTCTCTCTTTTTTCCTCCTTTCTCTTTTTGTTTTTTTTTCTTCTCTTTTTTCTCTCTCGATCTCCTGTAGTCATTCTAGCGCCTAACACACCTCTCGCCGGCACCTTTCTCCGCGTTTCTATTAGCGGTTTGTATTTCGAGCAGATGTTTCGCCGGCACAATGGCCGACACACGGGTTAGCCAGTTTCAGCCTTTGTAACGGGCATTGTTGCATCAAGATATAAAAGATTGGGGTAGGCCCCTCCTGGCCCTTCCTCGCAACGACCAAGAAAACGCGTTGCCGTTTTCTCGGACGAATCGTGGCTCCAAGCGTTGATCTCTTCTTTGGCTTCATTTCACGGAAAAAGAATCGATCCCCCATTATTCCGTCGGCGCTGTCTTCCTCGATCCTGCGCGAGATTAAGTCGTTCTTTGATCGAGGAACGAGCGAATCTAGCCGATGTCCCGATAATCACAATTAATGGTTGATCAATGTAAAATTGATGAAATTGGCCTACGTTTGAGTTGACGTGTGAACTAATTGAAAATTGTACCGATCACTGGTGTTGTTATACAACTGATAAGAATCACACTTCAACCTGATTCTTTTAGATATAATAAATAGCAAGGAATTAATGTGTTATTGCAATTAACTCAAATTTTTGTTGATGTGCTGGCAAATGACAATTGTTCGTCTAATTTCACGTAGCAGCAAAGAACATTTTGGGAAAAAATGTGTCGGAATGTGTTCGTTCATTGGTTTACATTTTGTGGCTACAAAAGTTGCAACAAACCTTGCTTTTGGATCGAATAAAACTAACGGAGCACAACAGTGGCCCTCAAAATGCACGTGCATCCGTAAGCAAGCAGTGGACCAAGCAGCAGAATAACGAAAATTTTAATTTTCTTCGTGCAATCAAGTAAATCGAATAAAAGTATATCGTAAATACGTTATAGAAACTTTTGTGAAATTCTTCATGCTTTTTGTCATTGCACGGATAGACGTAAAAAGAGGAACAGGAAAACAATGGGCAACCGTACGCTTTTGTGATCGCGATTAAATCGGCGATTTGCTCGGTTTACCTCACACGTGCCGGAATTAAAGGCGCTGTCATATCCGCTTAGCAGCCGGACGACGCATTCCAGTTTAATTTCGCGTCGGACAATGAGCACCGCCGGATCGTCGTAAACCTTATCTCTCGAATCGTCGAATCGTAATGACGCGGGACTCGCGCATTTAACGAGCACGCGTTCTAGTAATATTTGCACGATCGCTGCACGTCTATTCCATCCTGGATTCCTCATTAATTTTGTTTTTCTATCGCGACTATTTATGACCAATGTGCCTTAATCGATAGAAACAATAAAACGCTCGTCTGGTTTCTACGAAAACCGCATCTGACGTCATTCCTATTTTATACTTGGCTAACCGATCTAAATACTTCATGGAACAACACTGCTTGCGTCTGTTTTTTTTTTAACTTTGCGACAGTAAAGAAAACTTTTGTCGAACACGTGTTTTGCTTAATCGTGACTCTGACATTTTGCTCTGTCTTGCTAAATTTTCGTTATTCGGTAATGACAAAAAAGTGAGAAAGTTTAATTTGAAACAGTAAAAATAATTTTCTGTTTCACTCTAGTTTGTTGTCAGTCGGGTGGAAAATTTTATTTTATTTATTTTAGTTATTTGGAAATTAGATTGCCAAACGAACGCGTTTAAAATTTCTCGGCTTCTCGAACTCTGTCGCGTCGCACTAAATGGTCTCTGACTTCGTCATTTCCGTGAATTCGTCTGTAAAATTTTGAGAGCACGTTTCTCAAGTATGTCCACGATCTACGCAACGGAGAAAACTTAATTTTGTTGAACCTGTTGTTTAGAATTCTTAAGAATCCCCGCTAAAGTGGTACCCTGTTTTATCGAACTAACTTCCATCGAGCGGCAGAGGAAGAGAAAGAAGAAACGAACGGTGAAAGAGAGCCCGGCCGCACCGTTAGTCATTGGCTGCTAACACCAGCAAAACCAACTCCTTTCGAGCGTGGGTCGCGCGAGTATTTAATAGGAAGCAATGAGCAACAGGTCCAGCCGAGCGTGCTTGGGCTACGCCCATTCGAACGCGTTCCCCATCCTGGAACCGCTATTTTCTCTTAACCGGCGTGGCTTTTCTCCCTTCTACGATCCCACCGTCAACTAACCGGAAGCCAACATCTTGATCTACCGTGGCAGGAGCGCCTCGATTCACATCGTGCCCCCACTTTGCGACATCCGGGCTCGGCGACGTCGTTTCGGACGTTTTTGCGGCACAGGAAATCCACCTTTCTCCCTTTTATTCTACTTTACTGAAATCGCGGGACACTTTCGTGGAAAATTGTTCAACAAGGCCATTCATTTTTGTTCATATTGCGATAAAAAAATTGGATTAAACGTCATCGAATTGTGCTTGCTTTGTAAGGGTGCGTGTCCATTTGAGGGTAAAACTGTCGCGAGCTTACCCTTAACCCCTTGCCCTACAATAACGAGCCAGAATAGACTCCAATAAATGTGAACGTTATTAATTTCCTTTAAACTGAAATAAAATTCTATTTTGTTGTAGTTGATATACACTCCTGGACGAAAAGATAGCGCAAGTGTGCTATCATTTAGTTTTCAAGGATAAATCAAGAATTCTCTAAACTTTACAATTGGTACGTAAATATCATCTTACGGTAATATTTATTAACAATCTCGTAGCGGAAGTCGGCGAAATGATAGCACATGTTAATAAATGAGGCATTAACTTAGGTCATCAAAATCGGTGAGGAAACTTCTAATGTAAATAATTACCCTTAATTTCTTGCCGCGTCCCATTTTGTTCAATGATGATTGGAAATTCTACCTTAGACAGAGTGCCTACACAACGCTATGTTTATATGACTCGAAACGTAGAAACAGTGAGAAATCCGAATAGAAAGTCAAGGGTGCTATCATTTCGCCGACCTCTGCTACACGACTTTTGTTGATAAATACAAGTGCGGACAGAGTAGTTCCAGTTTGTCGCTATATAATATACTACCGTGAGACGATGTTTATGTACCATTTGTAGAATTCAGAGAATTCTTGATTTATCCTTGAGAACTGAATGATAGCACACTTGTGCTATCTATTTGTCCAGGAGTGTATGTCCTTTGAAGAATACATAGATGAAGAATTTCTAGTCATTATGATCACAAAATAAATAATACTGCAAGGTGTTAAATGGAAACGCATCCTAAGGAAATTGAAAACGAGTCACTTTAGTTGCAGTTTATGTAAGATTTTTATGTACAGTAAAAATTTGCTTTATCAATCGTAACAGACAGTCATTTGTTAATAATTTTAAGGAGGTGAGAAATAGTCTATAGAATTTTTCCTGTTAATATGACGATCTAGAGCATTGTGATTTGGCGACTCCTGTTTCGTTTTGGAGTCATTCGATTTGGAATAGGAAATGGTAGATGAGAATGGTATTACGTCCAGAGAATAAATGGTTTGGGAATTGTTTCCTGTGAGTAGCACGATCTAGAGTACCGTGGCGGCTCGGTAGGCGATCTCGCGAGGCGAAACCAACTTTCCACGAGGCGCGATCATGTCGTTTATTGTTCTTGTTGGTGGCGTGGTCTGGTGGCGGCGCACGGGCATCTAAGAAGCAGCAGGGACGGGGGGGGGCAGAGATTTTAAGGAGCGAACGAAACGGAGGTCCCGTGATGGGCTCTCGGGATCTCTTTAAAGTGCCGCGGTCTTTCGATAATTAGAGGGCAGCCATTGTTACACCGGGCTTCGAGGAGAGCTCTGGGGACCAAGTGAGAAAGAAACGGGGGGAACGGGGACCCACGGAGAAGACGCGGGCCCGCAGACAGCGAAACGAGGACCCATTCTCTCTCTACCCTTCGCGCAGTGTGACGGCCAATGGACAAAAATAAAACAACCGAAGCTTAAAATTCGCGGCATACAATGCTAACGAAGCAACGTGGATTTTAATTCTACTCGTAATTTTATTAAATCTTCCAATTTGTCTCCAAGAATGATGTTTGAGATTCAGATCAATTTTTCAGATAACCTCCCAAGCTAACTGAATGCCTGCTTCACAGTTTTAATGTTTAATGCTGAACGTTTATCAGCTTTAACTCGAATGTTTAAAGAAAGTATCTTTTTAACATTCACCCTTTGCTGTACCTATTATTTTCTCCATAATCCTTAATACCCCTTCGTCCTTGGTAATTTCCTAGTTGAATAAAATTGTACAGTGAATTCTCGATATATGTCAACAACGCGTGTTATGTTTACATTCTTACAGCTTCGTGGCCCCTCACCGGGTATACCCCGCGGTAGGGATAATTCCGAGACGTTTATCATACAGGCGTTGGCGACATATATAGAGAAATCGCTGTATTTCGATTTAAAAGAAACGGGTCGCATATTTAGCGGACTATGATGGATATCTTCGTCTGACTCGTTATTATAAGGCAAGGTAACAGTACTTACCCAAGCAACAAGCGGCTGATCTCCTTCATTTTTGCGGAATCAATGCAGCTCCGAGCTTCTCATTACGACACGCGAGGACAAGCGTTCGTCAACGGGACAACCGGTCTCTTTTCAGCTTCGTGTGCAAGTGAATTCGCCTTCCGACGACGACGTCCTACGATGGATCACACGAACGAGTAATTAGTATGTCCTCCGTTTTCATAAATCATCCCGCCCGTCCGATAAACACGACGACGCTTTCTCCTCGCGAAAGAATGTCGTCGATCGACCGTGCGATTTTTTCGGCTATGTCGCTCGAGAAACAACCGTCAAACCATGCTATCATCAGCATAATAGGATTGAAGCCTCGACTAACCTTTTTTTTCGTTTCTCTTAAATTGTCCTAATAAATACCCAAAGGAAAAAACCCTAAGTTTTTGTTCAATCGAGAGTCTACTCTTTCAACCCCGTGCCCAACGATCTCCTTCACAGTTTCGTCGACACACAATATTTTTTTATAAAAGAAAGAATTTTTGTGTTCAATGTGTGCCTAGAGTATTTAGAAGAAATTAATGACATCCGTATTTAGCACATCGTGTTCAAAACATTGGTAACGAGAGCGGTGTGATATTGTACGAGAGAATTGTTCAAGAAAGACTTGCCTTTTTAAATGCATTTTAAAAGATGAAATGTACTGTAACGTCGATTTTGTTCATTCTAGAATTCGATCTATATCGATGACTAAAGAATAGAAGTGGATCAGTGTCTTTAACTGTGTTCCGGAACCCTTGTTCGAGATTTTAGACATAAATAACATAACTGTCGGTCTCTGTTAATGGCAATAAACTCGACTCAATTAATTCGCCAAGCGGTGTTAGAGATCAGGCTTGTCAACACGAGGTTCCTCTCGACACTTATCGTCAAAACACACCGCAGAGTTCACCCAACGAGTCGCACGAACGCACTGACATTTACAGAATCGAAACGTAGTCCTCTTCACGAAGAAGTTTCGATCGATGAGGGTTAAAATCCGATCCCCATCAGAAATCGGTGTACGCGTGCCTCGAAAGATCCGCAAAACTCGTGGTCGACAACAGTCTCGATCGTCTCGGAGACCGTCGATCGATTGAAACCACCCGGATCGGAATCGAATCTCGCTCCCGCCGCAAAGATCGCGTTCGACCGGGAACGGTGAAAACGAGCGAACCCGGCCGCGGACACTTTGCGTTAATTAATGTTCGCTTTGTGCTCGTTCCGGCTGTGGTTGATTGGTGGCCGAGCGTCGCGAGATAAATCGCGCGCTGACTTTCCGTGCAACCGGTGGTTACAACCCGACAGCCCCGCGATTACTACAATTTACCGAAGTTCCTGTTCTCTTCTTTTACCGTGGCCCTGTCTCGCCGGGATAAGAGGGAACGGATAAACGGCGGTTTCCACTGGCTGGCCAGGCGAAACGCTACACTTCGAAACATTGAAACGCCGTGGATCGCGCGCGGACTAACAGTTCCAGACTGTTCGCCGCGATATCATTATCTGGGCTCTCGGGCTACCTGCTCCCCGAATAGCTTCATTCCGCTTTATTGTTGTGTACCTGCGTTCCCATGAAACTCCCCCGAAGAAGAGAACGGGTCCAGAGAACGAACACTGTCGATTCAAACGTTTCTAATCTTCCATTTCTGAGCGACCTTTATCGTAGATGACCCACCATCGTTCAGGACAAAAACTTGTTGCACCTTCTTCCGCTGTCCCGTTGCAAATCCAATAATTGGTTGTAAGCGTCCCGCGCACTACGAACTCCTTCACACTAAAGTCACCTAACAGCCACACGTTAGCTACGTCCTTATACTCTTCCGCGCTCTCTGCACGGCACTGTCTCCGCACGTTCTCCTTTCATCGGACTATCTTCGCCCAGCGTTCACTGCAGCTTATTCATTCCGTAGGAACAGGTGAGCAGCGGTTATCTGTCCAACTTGGCGTTTGTGTTGTGACACCTCACAGGTATTTGACAGGCGATCCCACCGGCGAGACGCGAAAGGCGAACACGGTTGCCGATGCCAAACATAGAAATCAAGGGCGACGTTCACAGATCGGAGACGAAACGAGAGTTTCGGAGTCGGCCGGATGATAATTGGGCCCCGGTTCCCAGCCACTGTTTCTTTGATAACAGGTTCTCCGGTTCCACAGAGTGCACCGGAGTCGTGCCGGCCGTATCGCGCATGCGTTCATCCTTTCCGTGCCGGGGACGTCTCTTCTTTGAGAGGTCGTAAAGATAATGCCCACATCGCCAGCCGGCGGCAAACAGACCAGAACGGAAAATTTATCCGGATTCTATTTGAATGGAGATCGTTCGCGACGATTAATTAATCCGCCGGCTGCATCGGACTCGGCCATCATGGGGGCTCTGAATTACCCATTACTCCGTCCTGCCTACCTCCCTCCCCCCATATACAGGGTGTTTCTAATTTGTCGCCGTTAAGGGGATGATATCTGTCGAAAATGCGAAACTACATTTTTCACTAACGAGACTGAAAATTCAGGTTCTTCCGAATTAATCTTCACTTTGGTACTCTGAATATTTCTACGGCGTTCGTTGGCATTTTAGTCAGAGTTTATGGTTCCAGCGTATATTTTTATGTTTCGAATAAACATGAATTTGTAATTATCGGAGAAAGTACAGGTCTCAACACAATTTTAAAGACGAATTGAAAATATGCTGCTGATCTTAATGCAAAATAAAAGTTTTCTAAATTAATTGTGACAAACAAAAATTAATTAGAGACGTATTTCTTCTTTGAATGGTTTTACCGAGCCGAAGAGAATATAACATAGTGTTTCACCTAGTCATTTTTACCATGCATGCATAAAAACCGCAAGCTTGACATAAGGTATTGAATTGTAGGCTACTATGTGTTGGCAAAAAGTAGAATCGACAGGTCATGATCAGACACACCAACTGATTCGATCAGCCCTTATATCTAAAGCAACGTACAATATATTGCAACGTACAACATATTACAATATATAGCAAACGATATATTTAGTACACTTTTTAATTTCATTCAGAGAAACAAAGTTGACCTTCGCATGATCCTCATGCATCCATCGGCACAAAAATGAAAGAAGTAATAATACCAACGAAATTAAAACGGATAATTTCAATATTTTTAAATTGAAAAATGAAACGATGAAAGAAGTATTCGAATTTAGCTGTCCTCGCATCATTCAGCTATCGTCCGAAGCATTGTTTCTTGCGAACAATAGTATCGAGAAGATGAAGACGTCAAACTCAGGTGAGACACCCTGTATACACCCGCACCCGGTCTCTCCCAACCCCGGAATCCCATTCCACCGGTGGCACGGCAATGCCAACCCTCGAAAAGGGCTCCGCACGGTTTTAAATAATTAGTTCGGTTAGCGTGATCTTGTTTATTTGCGAGATCGTTTATCGTACGGTCCTTCGGTTCGCCAAGAAGCTGCCGAGTCCGCGTTTAACGCGGCGCGATTCAATTTTGCGAGGCAATTACCGCCGCCGGGCCGGGCCACGCACTTTTATTTTTGCACCGACGGTGGGAGGAGAAGTTTTACCAGCGTTTCGCGCTGTTATTATTTCTTTTTAATCTTCAAGTTCTTCCATCCGAACGGACGCATTCTGTTCGCGTTTTCGCGTCGTTATACTACACCTAGTCGTCGCTACGACGTTTCCAGAGATTCGATAGAATTCGACGCGTGCTTTTCCTTCAAATTTCGAGAGTCTTAAATGCATTAAGTTTAATTGAGAAACAAAATAACGTGGTCACATCCCTGTATTCATATAAATTTGTTATTATTACAGCTTGTAATACTCAAAAATTAGAAAGTCTAATGTTTTATCATAAATTTGAAATTATTGCACATTCAGCTTGACTACCAATTAAGAAAAAATAAGAAAAATTCGCCTTATAATTTGAGGACTCGGGACAAATAAATCTACAATATAGCATTTGAACGTATAATACTTAGTTCGTGAATTTTATCCGCTGTACATAGTATTTAGGAACTAGCGAAAATTGTTTAAACAGGCATACTAGTTATCTTTGCCACGAACTCGACGAAAAGCAATCTCCAATTTCTGAGAACACCTGTCAAACACACCGTGTGTTTACATTAGACTCGACCCACAGATTAACTTTTCCTAAACGTATTTGAAAATTTAATTAGACGCGTAAATTAACAGGTACGCGGCCAACGCGAGCATTTTAATCTCTTATAAATCAAACGATCCGCCGGTCGGAGTGTAATTAGCGGCTAATTAACGATGTTAATTTATTGGCCTACTTGTTGCAAGGCGGCTCGGTGTACCAGTTAGATTGCTTCATAGTTCGCTGCCGGTCGATTCAGACGGAACCGTTTTCGTTTTTTTTTCTGTTGCCGTGCAGTGGGTATGCATTTATCACGTTCATTCACGTTCGACGGTTTCTTATGCAAGGAAAAAGTAGCAAAATGTGTGTACGAAATTGACTAAAGAAAGCTAACTTCGGGAAATTAGATTCACCTGTCTCGGCAAGCTTCGATAAAATTCAAATCAATTTAATTATAACAAAAAAAAAATACCAATTAATACAAAATATTAATTATGCTTTCGAAGACTTGAAAAATCGGGACACGTTACCTAGAGATTCGCGACGTTACCCTAATCTGGTCACACCGAATCTGGACAAAAAAAAAGATAAAAGTAGAAGATGATTGGTAGAACTTCCAAGAACTTGCTAGTATGAAATAGAATTGTAAAATTATTTGTATAATCAATATTCAACATGAAAGAAGTACATTCTTTATTTTTGTATGTACGTACGAATTAGTACGTAGGTATTCATATAATATTTAATAAAAACTATGTTTGCGATCGTAAAGAGTGCATTTTACTTTCGACGCTGTAGCGATTCAAATGCGTCCAGAATTACACCGAAGCAAGTGGAACACTCGGCGAGTGTTGCACGCGATCGAAAATCGCGTCCGGTACAACCCTAACGAGGAAGCACATTATGCCGACTCCGAAGACAAGCGCTCGCGGTTCACTCTCCTTAAGTTTCGACGGTTTCCCCGTTCCAAATATCCGAGCTTTTACGGTCCATAAAGGGGCGAAGGTTGCTTTTAGTGGCTATTACACGAATCTCCAGCTTGGCGCAACATTTATGGCTCATGCGCCGTGTGGGGCAGTCGTTAAAACACATTTCGTGGGCCACGGCAGGCATGGACGCGAGCACGGTTTCGCGTTCACGGCTAGAGCCTCTTCTCCTTTCCACGAGCTATCGAGCTCGATCGGCGATCCCATCGGAAAGAAAATGAGAGTTTCTACTTCGGTTTTATGGAGGGATGCAGCCCGTGTAAAAATCCTATGGCGAATGTCCGACGCCGGCGTTGCTCCTCGTCGCGTTCTTCAAATTTTCACGATTTGTCCGACAAGATTCCTCTTCGGCTCGAATGAATTTATGGGGCGCAAGGATCCTCGAAACGTTGCGTTTCGAATTGCTGAGTGATACATCGAAACGTACTTAAACAGGTAAAAAAAGATAACAAAAGAAATGTACAAGATTTTCAGGGCGTGTGCTTCCGGGACTTAATTAAGGACTTATTAAAAACTTAATACTGTAAACCTACCACTACCGGTTACAGAGTATTTATTTTACAAATGATTGAATAAATCATCTTTAGTATTCGTCAAGAGTTAAAAATTGGTCTACAGAGCCGAAAAGGTTGATGCTACGCGTTTCGTTCCTCTGAAGTACAATTCCGAGTACCATTTTTCTTCTTTTAATTATGAGATAATATCGTAGCTCTCGAACGCGTCGCGAGAACACATCAAGGTGTAACAAGCATGCGTCTTTCCTTCCCCATCCCCCTTTGTCTCCTCTTTTTAGACCGCCGCTTCATAAAGGAATCATTACCGGCGGACAATTAATCCTCTGTGTAATTAGCTGATAAATTTCGCGTTAATCGCTGGTCATTATAGCCGACCGAGATTAATCGTTCGAGATCGCTTGATATTTAAATTAAAAGCAATCTTCCGCCGTTGATGCGTGTCGCCTGATTCTCCGATATACCTCTCTGGTTCTCGTTTCTCCCATCGGTTAGATTTTCGATATGGAAAAGGCTGCTCGATCAATGGCAACAAACCATGAAAAACGAGGAGGTCGGGACATAATTGCAGTTCAAGTCGTTTCTAGCAAATTGATTTCGTTTATAAAATTCACGCGGCAGAATCAGTATTTTCGAAGGCCATCCTCGGCTTCTTTATTATGGTGGGGTTCAAATGCCAGATTTTTAACTGAATTTTGGGATTCGCGACTTCGCAATCGCAAACGAAGCGATAATCATCGAGATAAATCAAGCGGTCATGTCGTAACTAATACCGAATGATAATGAATCGTTACAATTCTTTGCTCACAATGGCCCATAAATCCACGAGCGATTGGCCGGTACACGCTCGGATTGTGAATCACGTGTTCGTCTATTAGTAGTAACGTATCATTAGATTTTGTAAAACGTTTACACAACGTGACTCGTGTCGGACGAATATATCCTTCGGTGCAGATATCGATCTAATTATCCGCCGATTTCTATTGGAATCTGGACACAGCAGAGTGTATGCACACTGTCGACAGCCCGGTTGCTACGTTGGTGGTATTCCATTAGAAAGGAAAATGGCGGCCGGTTCGGCACTTCCGGTATAATCGATTTACGCGCGGTCAGAAGAGATAATGTTATACATTAAAGGATATTAATAATCGTGAAGTATTCGAATTTAATGACGGACAGCGAAAGCATCGATCAAAGTGTCAATTAGGAGAGCTCGATTAAATGAGCGAAGAACAACACGACTCGCACGAACGCGCCACCACTTTAATTTCGAGAGATTCTCGTTACTTAAATGCTCGTAAAATTCAACACAAGATATACCGAACACGATTTATTCGTCGCCTTCAAGATTCGTCTTTTTTTCGCAGTTTAATGCCTTTAGAGAGCCACTTTCTGGTCTACCAAAACCAATCCCTTAAAAATCCTAGAACCCGTTCGTTCGATTATACTTTCTTCATTAGCTTTTCCCTCTAACTTACGCGGCCGCTTATCTGCGTTAATAAACGAGAAAATTGGATAATTAGCGAGGCCTGCTTGAAAAGGAAAGCAAGATAATTGTGGTGAAACTGAAGAGAGGATGAAATTTACAAAGTCTATAGTTTAGTTTACTCCATTCAAAAATTACGCTCGTCAAATTAGCGATAGTCAGTTAGAACTTTGTTTGAAAAAAAAAAATCATAATAAATTCACTTTACACAGACTCCTAAATTTCGTCCATAAAAATGACTATTCTGTTCAAAATTTGTATCCATAAAATAAAAACTGGCTTCGCAAACGAGTCCAAAAAAAAAATGACGTTCTATTTAATCAGCACGGTCATGTGTTCTGGCTGTTCATTCCAGGATTCACGTTCGAAAACGGATTCGCATGGCGATTACGATACACGGGACTGGCGCAGCTGCATTTGTAACTGCTAATAGACCGTGAACTCTGTGGCGGCTCTCATTGTACCGTAAATCACTCAGCCATGAATGCAGATATAATGTCTCTTTATGCAATGCGATATCATATTTCATGTAATGGTGTCTATCATGTACTATAATTGCAGGCTTACTTTACAGTCGACACGCGGCGCGGATACGCGCGCACAGCCGGCCTAAGTCTCGAATAATTATTGCGCCTAACTCTCGATAAAGAGATCACCGATACCTTATCCGGTGAGCTATTGATACGTGCCGCCTCGTGGCAGTAGATACGAAAATAATTAACGCGTGGCTGCCGATCTCGTTTCAGGAAACTAATCGACTTTGCATCGCGACCACACAGCGTTTCCCGTTTACGAACGTCTGGGTGTTCGGGACAGTAACGTCAACATTCAGGACAGGAAAGTAACATCGTATCCATAACAAACATTTTATTTTCCTTTCATATATATATCAAGTGGTCCGGAGAACATGGAACAAGTTGTATTCACTTGTTACGTTTGCTATATTCATTATATTAAGTTAGAATTGGGTTCAGAACGTGTGTCTGTAATTCTTGTCTGACGACTATTCATCGTTTGATTGATCTAGCATTAAATAGGTTCTTGTATCTTGGCAGCGCTCATTGCTGAATCTAAGGCTTCTTTCCTGTATTTTGGTATTCCGGCTAGCGTTGTTTCTAGTATAGTGTTCTCAAAAGTATCCTTGAGATAAAAGGCAGCACTGTGTGTTGTATTATAATCGTCGGATTATCACTTTCATTTAGAGACATGTGTTAACAGCATGTAAAAGCTTCTAAAGAATTACGAGCGAGAATATTATTTCTTATTGCTAGACTATGGGTTCTGTGCATTTATGACAAAAATGGGTAGATGAAATATAAAACTGTAGAAGAATTCAACACATTCGGGGCTGATGGTACTGTTCTTGCTTGATTTAATGTTTCTAACGAACAGGATTAATTAGTTCTTGGATCGTAGAACGAAACGTTCAATTGCTGTTCATTTTTCTGACAGGAAAAAAGCTTATCATTTTCTAAAGAAAGTCTGAAGAATATCTTGCAGAGACTTTCTAAAGAACGTCACCGTGTGGAGAATTTCTAAAGAATACCACATCTTGTAGGGAATTAATAATGGATTTCATCTGGATAGAATTTTTTCCAAAAGTCTGCCAGCCCCGAATCTGTTAAAAATTAATGGACATCAATGTATTACACTCGACTAGTTAAAATTATTGACGTAAATGTCTATTTGGCACCTGTTCTTGTTACGAAAAAACGTGAACTCGTATAACGCAATCTACTTATCACGAGGCAAAGGTACGATGCCAATTTTCTGGCCAGCCTTGTCCTCGTGCAGCGCCATTCCCATTTCCTGCAGCACGCTGTTCTCGACGACTCCGATCCTCGAGCAATTCCGAACGATCTCCTGATTCCCCGGATTACCCTCGCATAAATTCCGCAGCGCGAAGATCGTCCATTGCATGATAACTGCGCGTTAAAGGAAGTTTAATCGTTTCGCGGTAACAGGCGGCATTAATTGGTTAAAATATCATTGCCGGCGCGGACGGTGATCACGGTGTGTATGACAAATACGAGTCGGCGAGTGTACTCACGAGGATTTCTCGCGTCTATATTGCAACAGTCCAGGAGCAGAGGAACGACGTCCATTTCACGGAGCTGAAAACGTCCACTGTCATCAGAACTTATGCCCTTGTCGGACGAGGACGCTTTAAATATTGCATGAATATTATGCCGCGTAAAACTCCGCGGATGCCGCGTAAACCGGCCGACGTCGTACATAAACATTTGCCTCCCTTATTTTTATTGATAATGCACCGTAAACACACATAAACATTCGCCCATTTACTAGCTTCGATGCTGTACCATTTTTTATTTCTCCGCGATCGGGACTGGATGTGCTCGTTCAAAATGACGAACGAGAATATTTTGTGCAATTATTTTTTAGGTGACTAACAGGAATAATGTGCTTAATAACTTCTGCCAGAGGTAGTAAAAAGGTCAACGATCTAATGCGTTCTAAATTAATATACACTCTGGTATTATCACTGCCTTTCACTCATTAAAGTTACGGCAGATAATACACAGGTACATCTCGGACCATATTTACGAAAACCTGTCCGTTTCAAGGGGGCCAATTTCGACAAGGGAGCGCGGGGTCGAGAACGATCGATGGGAGAAGAGGAAGAAGAAAAATCGTTTGGGACCGTACGATGGCGACGATCTACTCTCGAAAATGTTCGGCAATGGTCGTCATAAACGGGCCGGGTACATACGAATTTTATTATCGCGACTGCTTCCAGCGAAACAACTCGCGAACACGTCGGTATTCTGTTAACACTGTAACACAAGAGTGCCGTGCGTAATTTTACGAGCAATCGCGGCGCGACCATAAGCGTTTTGCGATCGTGCATGAAGAACGGTGTGTACGTGTGTTTACAGAATGAAATTTAAGAACACGATCGCCTTCGACACCTGGAAAAGGAAAAATAAGAGCACAAAGACGAGGAAAAAGAAGAGGACAACGACGACTACGACGAAGAAGAGGAAGAAGCAGCATCCGAGACCTCGTATTCACGCTTCTGCGGCCGTGTGTGCAATGCCAATAAAATTATTCGAACGTAACAGAAAGCGGTCGTACTTCGATCTCGCTAATATATTAACGCGGTATCCGATCCCAGCCAAATTGCCGCGTCTTCGAGCCAGACAGGATACTTAATTTTCCTTTGTTCGCGCTTGAACAGTGCACAACAGTGCGCGATCGGCTCCTTCTTTTGTACCCTATCTACATCGTAGTAGAGATGAAATCAATAAGGGGCAATGGCGATCACTCATGACCCTGTACGCATAAGGCGCGATAAAAACCGAGCAACGAGACCCTTATTTCCAACTTAACGTTTCCCGTTCGATCCTCTTTCTTTTTTACGTGTCAGGGAATGATCTATGGAGCGAAACGGTCTTACACGGGCCCGGTTGATGAATGAATAATTGTCTGAAAGACGAGACTGCAAAAAGGGAACGAGACTCGTGAGCAGCCCAAAGACTACCTTCCGAGCCGCTCGATCATTTCTTTCTTATCAGAATTTCCCTGATCTACGGAATTCCACGTGGTAGTTCTATCGATCCCCGTTTTCGCAAGTGAGCGCCACTTGATAGACCTTGCGATCTAGAATTTTCTGATGGTATTCGCTTTACCGACGGAGGATACGCGATTGTTTTCCTACTGCCGCGACTGTGGGTCGAAACAATTTAAACTTTTCATAGAAATTAAAAAGTTAACAAGATTTTGGCACAATTATGCTTTCAAGCCGCCAAACGTTCGAAATTTCTGTGAGAATATATTTTAAAATCCCCTGAAAATCGAGCCAATTTTGTCCGAGTTGACGGTCGGGTTACATTGATTTTCGATATACCCTCGTTATTTATTTCTAAACCACAGCAATTCTATCATAAAGCGCGATCCTCCACCTTCAATTAGAGCCCTAAAACGTTCGAAAATTCCGACTGGAATCCATTTTTAAAATTTCGTATCAATTGGCAGTCGCACTTTGTCGATTTTTCAACTCGATCTTGGACTTTAATGCTTCTCGCACTTCAACTGAATATTTTTGAACACAAAAATTAAACTTTGTTGCTTGGATATGAAATAAAATACCCTGGGAGTTTCCATAATAACTACTTCATAATTATGTAAAAAAAAATCTGCACGAAAGCTTAAATTCTGAATCTAGTCATCTATATTCGTCCATAGGAATATTTTATGTTTATAAAAGAAATAGAGCAAAACAGATTTGTACTTACAAGATCTTGGAAGTCCTTGTTCCTGTACGACATGTTTCCAATAATTCTTATTAAACCAACTTTGAAACCAAAAGCAGGGTGGTTGTGTAAATCTCTTCGCTCTTTTGCTGTATTGCTTTCACTTTGTTCGGTTCCCATTGTGCTCGAATCTTCGTTTGATTCGTCACTTTTGGAATCTTGCATCATTTGCTGTACATCACTCAACTTCTGCATTGGTGTGAAATAATTATTCGACGTTTTTCCAATCTCCTGTATAGCTTTCAGAAGATCTGCGAAACGTATACTGTTAGGTACTTGCTAAATACAGAAAGAGGCATTTAGATGCGAGCATAATTACATGTACAATTAATGAGTAAACATCTATTATTTTTTGTATATGAACTACAGGTTACAGTCCCAAGAATATCAAGAAGAATAATGATTTCTGTGGGTTCCATATTGTCTAAGTACGAATCAGCAGTTTTCAATATTAAGTCACTCATTTTACAAAACATTTCGGATAAAAATAGTATTGTGTCTTCTGTAAATTGATGATCCTCCCTAGAACTGTAGGTGGAGTCAGAGAGTTTATTATATATCAATTCTAATAAATATAATCTGTCTTCGATATTTAGATCATTGTATACGTTTTTTAATACATCTGCTTGGCAGATTAGATCCATCAAAGCTTCGTTTGCACTATCAAAACCTTCTTTAATCGGGTTGATAAGTTTTGAACATAATAACATTTTCTCTTGGTTCGTGAAGCTCTCTCCTTGAAATTCTTTCAAGGCATTGTGAATAAATATACATGATACTCTAACAAGTGGAATATGTTCTGATTGAGTTAGATTTCTGTTAAAATATAGAAGACATAAATTATAACAGCCCTCCAAAGATGAAAAATATTTTGGTGTAAAAGTATCTACACTTACATTATTATGTCTTTTAGCATGGGGTCCATTAAAAATTTAGGAATATCATTTTGTTCTGGAAAGTTATTGTCTTTGTATGCAAAGGAGAATAGATTGCATAAAAACTGAATACTTAATCTAAGTATTTCTATCTGTTCATCTGATGTGCCTTTATGAATTTTACATGATTTGATGAAATTTGTTGTCCATTCAATAACACCTTCATAAGGAAAATGTGAATGGAATGGGTACGAATCTGAGGTTTCTACATGTTCTAAATTTTCATTGTGTGTCACTAGCTTGGAATATAATTCATGAAAGGGCATTTCATGTTGATTATCAGTCGAATTATATTCCTTATGTGCATAGGTATTAAAACAAGTATTTCCCAAGCATTTTAAACATGCAATCTTTATAATGTTAGGGACACAAGAACCTGTTGTAAGGATTTCTGCTGTTTTCGCTACGATTGAAAAAGCTATTAACTCCCTGAAAATTTAAGGTGTGTTAAATTGAATGAATATTTTTAATTCGTGCGATACTTTATACATTTTAAGTCATACTCTGATTGAAGAGTTCCAAACAATTTAGGGTTAAGAAGGCTCAACAATTTGTCCCATTTTTGTTGAGTGAAAGCAAATTCAAATTCGGGTAAAAGATTAATGTTTCTTGTGTTCATCGTGACAATATCACTGACAAATTTATTTACAGTGTCTAATAAACTCTTTTACTCATTACAATTCTTCATGTTTGTTCAAATACAGTTCGTAATATAAACCATAGACAAAACATACGTGAAAGATCTTCTCACTATATGTGTATAAGCACTTCAGTTGATATACATTAAGTTCATATCACAATGCACTTCTTTTTCAAGATTTTATATAAGCTAAAAAATATGACACTTTATTTTTTCCAATTAATTAAAACTACTGTATAAAAGTAAGCAAAACGTGCTGAAAACGTTGTGTAAAAATACATAAAACGCGTGAAACTACCTTGTTGTCTGTCCTGTGAAGTTAGCAGATTTTAGTTGGTAGATGGAACGATGACCAAAATATACACGTCCCTAGATTTATCCCCGCCATTATATTTAAGTCCCTCCGTGACTAGCGTTTGTCAAGTCGGCTTAAATCAATTTTCGAGGAACTTTAACTGAAGAAAAAGAACAACTTGAAGGTAAATGTCCTTACTTTCTAAAAAGTGTTTTAAATAAAAAAATAGATTTAATTCTTCGTGTTTGCTTGTCAGTAAAGTAAATCCGAACGTTTTGCTATGTCATTCCAATCTAACCTTACACTTATTTGGATGCATACTAAATATTTCGAACATGTTTCAATTAAAATTATCATGAAAGTATGGTTTAAATTATATTGAAGATCTACTACTCGTACAACTCGCTATTCAAGTAATAATAACTTTGTTTATTCATGCAGTGATATATCATAACCTTAAAATTCTCGTTCAAGTATAACCAGTATGATAAACACTGCGAATCAGTTATAGTAGACTATTTTAATATAGAATAATTTGTAATAACAAATATATTTTTATTTTCAGATGTTTCTAACACGTTCAGAGTACGATCATGGTGTTAACACTTTTTCACCAGAAGGGAGATTATTCCAAGTTGAATATGCTATTGAAGCGATCAAGCTTGGTTCCACTGCCATTGGGATAGCAACAGCCGAGGGTGTCGTGTTAGCTGTGGAAAAGCGTATAACCTCTTCCTTAATGGAGCCTACGACAGTAGAGAAAATTGTAGAAATTGATAAGCATATTGGTTGTGCTGCGTCTGGTTTAATAGCTGACTCTAGGACAATGATCGATCGTGCTAGAGCAGAATGTCAAAACCATTGGTTTGTTTACAACGAGAAAATGTCTGTGGAATCCACGGCACAAGCTGTGTCCAATTTAGCTATACGATTTGGAGATAGGGATGATGATGGTGGTGCTATGTCGAGGCCATTTGGAGTAGCAATGTTGTTTGCCGGTATTGATGACAAAGGACCTCAGTTGTACCACATAGATCCCTCAGGCACTTTCATTGAGTTCGACGCGAAAGCCATTGGTTCCGGAAGCGAAGGTGCACAACAAAATTTGCAAGAAGTGTACCACAAGGTAAGTCGATCATCGTTTGTTCATATTTTATGCTCGATACAATTGGATAGAAAATAATGTTCAACTTTTTTTATATTTTTATTCCAGTCCATGACGCTCAAAGAAGCAATTAAAGCTGCCTTAACAATATTGAAGCAGGTCATGGAAGAGAAGCTGAATGACACCAACATAGAAGTAATGACAATGACACCTGAGAAACTATTTCATATGTTCACAAAACCCGAATTACAGGAGGTGATTAAAGACATTGCTTAAACCCTATAGTGTCTAAAACACATGTTGAATTAATTGACATTGGTACATGAAAATATTTGCAGCAGAAATATTGATGCTGTAGAATTGCAAATTATACATACGTTTTTCACATAAAGAATATGTAATTTCTATGCAATGAATGGTTTTATATTTTTTATTTTTTATTTTTTTTTTTTTTTAACAGAATCAATGATAGTAAACAAATGGTTTCAATAATATTGCAGAATCCCTTACATGAATTCCCAAGTTTTTATGGTTGTGTGTATTCTCCAACACATCGAAAACGACTTTCTTTTTTATGTTATCATATCGAATTTAATCATGTTTTTACTATTTATACAGTAGTACTTAAATCTGTTAAATTACAGTAATGCACATAATTCTTTTGTTTTCTCAACTTTTAATTTAGTTAATCAATAACCTGCCATCATCGAGAGAAGATTCATTAAGATCAGGATCCAATACCTCCGGTCCACTCCCATCCGTATCCATTACTGGGTGAAGGATTCAGAAAAATCTTCATTTTCACAAGGTTTTTACTTCCTATCCTCTAACTGTTTTTTTCTTTCCTTAACATGTAATAAAACATCGTTCTTAACACAATCATTTATTCGTATACAATGCTACATGTATATTTATTTTCTTGTTTATAATTTTTGATTTTATTTTTGTTTAATCCATGTGGTGCATATTTTTTATTTTACATGTACTGGTTCATAGTACATTGATTTCGTAAAGTTGTGTGCAAATCGTTCACGAAAGTATTTTGATATCCCAATATGGCAATTTTATTTTATTGAAAGTATCTATTTGTACCATGTGCACTGGTTTTTATGGTATTTTTTTTTTAACGATTTAGTTCAACGATTAAAATAAATTATGTTTAAACTATCTTCTACTTGTGCACATCCTCGAACGCATTTGTAATTCGTCAAAATCAATTTACATATCGGTTAAGGCGCCAGATCTGCCTTAAAAGTTAACATTTTTATGTCTTTTTGAATTGTTCAAATATTTCCGTGAACGGGCATAGGTGATATATGTGTCCAAATTGTATTCATCATTTTTTAACCCCTTTGTAGTACGGGTTAATTGATTAAAACTTGTTACTTACAATTCCCTAGAGAAAAAAGAAAATTTGTATTCATTTAATGCCTACATTATGTTATGGCAGAATATCAACAGCAGGAAAATAGAATTTTATTTCCCTTTAAAGAAAATTAATGACGTATACAGGTTTAGTAAGTTCGATGTTATAAGAGAAAGGATTAACTTTTTTTGTATAGTTTAGTTATAACGGTTCCATTAACATCAATGTCATTCGCGACCACTAACGGGCACTCTAGCAGAGAAAATACAATGCATAAATTAAAAGAAGAAATAGTTTCAGATTTGAAACTATCTGATTATCATCTATTGAGCATTATAACATTTTCCAACGGAGAAAAGAAACACATACAGAATAACTCCCAAGAACATTTTATACCTACGGAATGATGTATTTGCTAGACGAACTAGAAGTTATAGAAACAGTGTGTGATTGTGTTTTTCCATAATAATCGTCGAGTGTGTGCTCGTGGTATACCATAACATCCAAATATGATCTAAAAATAAATATTCATTCGTTTGTGCACGTAAAAAGCAGCACAAACTTTTCGTACGATTTACCATATAAAATCTGCAGATTGACAATGGGAGTCCTCCAGGCGGTGCCATTTTATCAGCGAAAGAGGTATTTTTCTGAAAGGCGACTCACACATAAGCTTCCGGACCGCGTCGCTGTTGGATTCGCATGCGAACGGAAACGAACGCGACGGATGGTTCGTTTTCGATTAAAAGCTTTCGGACTGTGAACGCCCGTATCCGAAATCAATAATTAATTTCGCCAGGGGCGGGGGGACGAACGGACGGACGAGCGAACGGTTGCCAGCGGAAATGGTCGGGCACCGCTCGGTTACTGCGATGTTCTGATAAAACGTCCCTTTTTATCCCGTTCTCTCAGCCGCCAGATTATTGGATATTATTCCATTTCAAGCGTTCAATCCCGCTACGATTCGCTCGCTCGAATTCCCACGGGGGATACTCTCTGCCGTCCACTGATTGTCGAAGCCACTTATATGCCGCGTGTGACCGTCTGTATTCGAATTCGATTTCAAACCTTCACCATTTTCGTCCTCTTCTATTTTTCAACCATTTTGAACCTCAGACGTGATTCGTTTTGTCTGAACAGCCATCAAATTCAACGTACCGCTGACGAATATACAGTGCTTTTCGAAAGTTCACGATTCACCATCTTGGAATAAATAAATGTGAATAAATAAAAGAAAATTAAAGAAAGACAAAAACTTCCGCATACACCTAATAAAATGAGTAAGGATTGCTACTTTGAAGAAAGAAAAAGGATATTTGCAGAGAACTATTAAATATGAAAGATTAACTTGTGGTCATTGGTTTCAAGATTATACTGTGTGTGGACGAGGCTGAGGACAACAGAGTTCGATTGGCAAGCGATCGAGTGCAACGGAAGTCATGGGAAAAGGAGTGCGAGGAGAGAGGTCAACGTCCAACAATGAAGAGGAAGTCCCGATAGTGATACGGGCTCAAGGAAGCAGCCGGGCTAAGGGAAATGGAGTAGAAGGAGAACGAGGAGGAGGACTCCGTAATTAACTGCGACGAGAGCGCCGGGGATAGTCCCGTTTGAGTCCCTGAGAATCCCCCGGGACCTGACCCGTCGTATCAGACGCCAAACACTCACTCCCACACCGTTGTGAGTCTCGGCGTCGGCCAACCTCGAAGCCGCCACGTTCAAGTTTCGCTACGATAATTGCCTTCGCTTCACAGTCGCGCCCCGACACCCGCAGCATTGGATAAAAGGCTCCTCCTCCACCTCCCTACGGTTCCGAGCGAACCTGCGAGAACGGGGGATGAACCGGGAGGATGAACGGGGGTGGGAGGAGGGTTGGCGGTGCCGCGGGGGAAACTCGATAATGGGTTTCAGCCTCTGAATTTACGCGATTCAGATCTCCCCGTCACGGAAACTCCTGGATACCTCTCGCCTTTCATTGGCGCACCGCTTTTCCCCGAACATTGTTCTGCCCTCCGCTACAACGACACAGAACGTTCCATTTGTTCCAGTAATTGAACGGCTGAAAAACGCATGGCTACCGCGAGCCACCTGAAATCGTCTCTTCCGCAGGTTTTGCAAACCACGCTCACCCCTTTGTGGATTGCATTCATCTTTTCAGCAAATTGAATTCACCCCTTTGTAAACTATATTTATCCTTCTGCAGAGCATATTCACCTTTTTCGACATTACATTCACCCTTCCACAGAGACCACGTTCAACCTTTCGTTGATCCCGTTCACCTTAATTATTGCACCCCAAAGACTTCTACGGCTTTAAAGCTTAAGGATTTTTTCAAATTCTCAGACATGTTTCCCTTTTAATTCATTGTCGAGAACTTGAAATTCTGATTTCCCTTAAACCAGTGTGATTCAACATGACAAATTACTAGCTTGATTAATTATAACTCGTGACAGACAATTTTCAAGAGACTCGCCGTTTTCTAAGGATCTTCCCGGTGCCTCGAAAAGTTTGTAATTCACGGAGCGAATGAGTAGATGTCCCATGAAAGATTCATTCTTCGAATGCAACGGTGTAGCGCATACATGTAAACACACTCGCCACTGTTTACAAGAACAAATCGCATTAATCCTAACGGAGTGAGAGCGAATTCGTGGACAAATCCTTCTAGTGTCTGTTAGAACGTTGTTCTTCCGGCACACGATAAACGACAGTAATTTTATTAACGTATAAAAAGCGGAACAGGGTTTTCTAATAGCTACGAATCTCAAGCTCATTTGTCAGTTAGAGCGGATGTGTCGAATAAACATAAATGTTTATTTATCACTGG
Source organism: Seladonia tumulorum (assembly GCA_913789895.3). Classification (NCBI taxonomy): domain Eukaryota; kingdom Metazoa; phylum Arthropoda; class Insecta; order Hymenoptera; family Halictidae; genus Seladonia; species Seladonia tumulorum. The sequence goes on from OU565275.1 coordinate 5,735,562, forward strand.
TTCCGCTGGGAGCGACGGTGTTCATAGCTTACTTTCACTGTGATTCAGGCGAGAAACTATGTTATTCTCTTCCATCGATATAAATATAGTCCTTGGCGACTGTTGTTACGTATACGACTAAAACACGTTTCCCAAAAGCAGAATGAATTATTACATGCCACAAAAAGTTCTGCTTACGAATAATTAATTGTTTCGCTCTTTAATAATTTTAATAATTGGCACCCTTAAATACCATTTCGCCTACTCATTCTTGTCATAAGCGCATAAAATCTGCAGTCTAATAATTAATCGCTTAAACCTTTCGCAGCTGGAAAAAGTGCAAGAAGAAATATAATATTTACCAAGGTTATTTTCAGAGTAGAAAGCATACAATTAGTCGAGAGGAATACACGGAACGGGTCTTGGAGGAAGAACGTTTCAATATTCGCACCTACGTTGCACGAAGCGTTTACGGTACGAAGCAGCACATGATTTTGAAAAGTTTCTACTATCCACTAACCGCAACAGAGATGATGTCAAGCCGGTTGCAACAAGACATTAAAAATTAGATCATCGTGGTTCCGCGAGCTCCGTGTAACGCTAATAGCGTTTAAGCACGTCGAACGTCGTTTCTGAAGTAACTTTCATCGGTGCTCCCGATGAAAGTCTTTTAAATGTTCGTCGACGACTGACGTAACAGGTGATCGAATCGGTTGCCGGATAAAAATACAGTCCGAGTAAAAGTTAACATCGTAATATCGGGAGCGTAAGCACCGAACGACAGCCACGCAGAAACGAAAAAAGGAAAAAAAGGACCCAGGAAACTTTCCTCTTATTACTGAAGCGACCATAGAAAACCGGAAGTACATTGGATCCCGATACAGGAAGGAGCCGATGCCTACCACGTATACACAGCTATAATTCACGCATGGCGGAATCGTCGCGATTTTTTTCACTTTCACGAAAGTCTCTGCTCGCTTAATAAGACGAGCCGAGCCGAGCCGAGCCGAGCGCACACACGCTTTCGCATTTCGTCGTGGTTATGTTCCGTGGTAATTCGCAATTCTCGCATCGCATAACTTTTTACATAACCGGAGGGGAACAATGGTTGACATCGGCAATGACGGTTCGCTAACTATGATCGAACCGAGCCGAAGTTCTCTTATGGTTTAACGCTTATGCAAATGCTGCTTTTAAATATAGATGAAAATTAAGTAATACATACATACTGATATTATGATTATACATTTATAACTTCAGTAATTGGATACATAGAATTTTTATTCCTTCTCTTAACCATTTTATGGATGCAATACGATGTCATATTTGTAATTCATTTCTCCACAATGATTTCAAAACTATCAACAAGATTCTTTGTTCTCTTCAAAGGGTCATGGTTACATGTTTTTTATTTTATTTTTGAATGTGCTTTATAGGATGGTTTAAAAACGGAAACTCCCATAGTATTTTCTCCAGATTGTCCTAGAACATTCGCGTAAAAACTCCTGTAGATACGTTGAAGTTGTAAAAGTCTTTACCCATAACCATACATCCTCCCCTTTTTAAAATGAAATAAAACGTGCATAAAAATATTTTTATTTTTTTACACGGCTGACAGACGGTGTTACCTGAATAAGCGCAGCTTTGATCTTCCAGCGTAATTGTCTGCGCATAAAAACGCGATCGCCTCGGAACGATACTGAATGGTAATGGCAGAGTGTAAATGGCGCTTAATCGAATCCCGAGTGAATCAAACGAAACGTTCCTGTTGCGCGTGCAGAAGCCTCTTAGGAGAAAGTAATGCTTTCTTGAGCACGTATCCGAGCGCGTTTAATTGCGGCCGTGCGGCGATCGAGATTAGTTTCGAGAGCTTAGGGAGCCAGCGTCCGGAAACGGATGTTGGAACTCGGCGGATATCGAAACCTTCCGTTTCGATCCGGTTTCCGGTCACCGTTTCCGGTGGTCCTCGATTTCTCGAGACGCATTGGCTTCATCGCAGATCGTTGGACCGCGACCGTGAATGCGGAAACGTTCGCAAAAGTACCGCTCGCGGATCCTCTTCGACGCGCTCGTTTTTTCGCGCGAGTGAAAGAGACCAGCGTTCACGTAACCGGCGCGCGTGTGTTCGTCTTTTGCTTGTCTTCGATGCTCTTTTTTCTTTTTTTTTTGTTCGCGATCGACAGCGTTCGCCGGCGGCACGGCAATTTTGCAAAAGTGAAACTCGCAACGCGGGACACACGGTTTCCGGCTCGAGAAAGCGTTCGTCCGCTCGTTATCGCGTTCGCACGATGTTCTTTTTTTGGCTAGGCCGCTTTTCCCGCCGGAAATATCCGCGCAGATTAAACGGCCGAGCCGGAACGCAGCCAACGGGCATCGCAATAAATCGTTGCTTCGCGCGGAAACGCTTTCGCAAAGATAATTAATGCGTCGGGAGACCGCGTTTTCGTCTCCCGACGCGAGAACTCCGACGACGATTATGAATTCTTGCGATACCGCGCGATCGTTAATAAATGACTGTGACGTAAATGTTGACTATGCCATTTTTTATTCGCTCTCGGGATAACCCTGGCGAGTTCCGGCAAAAGAAAGCCTGAGCGTTCGTGTGTTGGAAACGGCATGTTTCGAGGAGACGTTTGAACGGACGAGGACGTTTCATGATACAGAGATATTTATTAAAAATCTTTGATACAAAAGGAGATTCTACTTCGCTCGGGTCTCTTAACTTAAATTAGGTACAAGTGTTTTTCGCCGCCACATGATCGCGATCGCGCGACGACGCTCGTCTTCACGCGTCGGCTTACTTGCGCGCGCGCGAACGTCGCTCCAACAAGGCCGACATCGGTGTATTCTTTGGAACAGCAATACATAGAGAACTAGCGTAAACGTTTACAATAAAGCGCGGCTATTATACAAGAAGCACAACCTCTAGAGACATTTTTGAACGTACACCGAGAACACGAGACGGATCGAAGAGAACTGCCGGAACCATCGTACGGTGGACTGTTGATGAACCAATTTTTCTGAAAGACGTTTGTCAACGGTAGAGCCCCCGTTTCGGGGACCGATCCCCGAAAATCCACTGGCGGAAGTTGCAACGGTGCATCGGGAACGCATCCCCTGTCGACTGTACGCATAGTTTGTAGGCTGTCGTCAAGAACCTCGGAAAACGCGTGGCTCGTTGAAAGACGGTTCCGTGACAGACGACCCGAGTCGAGAGATCGCGGGTCATCGTTCGACGTGTCCACGCGGCGGAACAAAGTGAATGATTTCGATCTATACTTTTGTCAACGATCGTTCCTCGCGTACGGTCCGCCAGGAACAGGATAGTATCATCGGAGATCCAAGAAGCGCGCGCAGCTCAACGACGAAGGACCGTCCGATCACCTTTTCCCCTTCAACCTAAAGAATCAACGATGGTGGGAATAGTAATCACCACCACCGCCGCCGTCGAGACCAGAATAACCTTCGTACCCGCCGCCACCGCCACCACCGCCTCCGTAGCTACCGTGATCGTCGTGAATGGCTACCGGCACGGGTACTTTGACGGGTACTGGCACCTCTTTCTCGACAGGGTAGGGGACCTCTTTCTCGACGTAGTAGGGCTTGTCTACGGGCACCTTGACCGCGTAGGGCACGGGTTTAGCTACCGGGACGGGTACAGCCTTGTGGACGTGATAAGGCTGGGGCACGGGTACCTTGACATGCACCGGGTACGGCTTCTCGACCGGGATCGGGTACGGCTTGTCTACCGGCACCTTGACCTCGTAAGGTACTGGTTTGTCTACCGGTACCGGGTATGGTTTTTCAACGGTTACCGGGTACGGTTTCGGCACGTTGACCGTGTACGGCTTATCGACCGGTACCTTGACCTCATAGGGCACCGGCTTCTCCACCGGGTACGGCTGCGGCAGCGGAACTTTGACCTTCACCGGGTACGGCACATGCTTCTCGACGGTGTACGGCTGCGGGACGCCTACCTTCACCGGGACGGGTACGTGCTTCTCGACGGTGTACGGCTGCGGCACCAGCACCTTTACTTCGTACGGTTTGTCCACCGGCACCTTGACTTCGTAGGGAATCTTCTTCTCAACGGTGTACGGCTGCGGCACGTGCACCGGCACCTTCACGAACACCTTCACCGGGTACGGGACGTGCTTCTCCACGGTGTACGGCTGGGGAACGTTCACCTTCACCTCGTACGGGACGTGCTTCTCCACCACGTACGGTACGTGCTTGGTTACTTCGTAAGGAACCGGCACCTTCTTCACCACCGTCACCGTCTTCACGTGCTCATGGTGACCGTAGCTGTCTCCACCACCGCCACCACCGCCGTAGTCACCGCCACCCCCGCCAAGGTCGCCGTAGCTACCGTGCAGACCTCGTTTCTCTGTCTTCTTCTGCGGCTGCTCCGCCGATGACGAATCCTTCTCCGTGGACTTGGAATCCTCTGAACAGCTGGATGTTGTGGCCAGTGCCACCAGAACGATGGCTAGCTGGAGAGAAAGTGAACAGATGTTAGCGGAGACGGTTGTAGCTGCTGTCATCGGTACCTGATCGTCAACGATTTGAAATCTGCCGATCGAGAGGTACAGCAACAATCGTTACGATGCAGGATATCTGGGACTGCAGATATTTGTGCGAAATAAGAATTGTCCAAGTCAGTTGTAAGAAACTGAAGTCGAATGGAAATGTGTTTTCTCTTTTAATTATTTTAAAATGTCGAAAATAATGTAACAACGTCTGCAAATCCCTCTAACGTTTTTCATAAACGATAAATCCCACAGGCTTTGTATAATGCTGTAATGCTACGTATTCCTGCTAAAATCCTGTAACGATTGCAAACCTTGAGAAAATAATTGCACCAGAAAGTCTCAATAGTAAAAACTATACGATACTGGCCTGTGAAAATAGATTATTTCAATTGTAAATGTTTGAGCCAAGGAAGCCCCAAACATGAATAAATAGAAGGGCTTAGTATCGAAACCAGATACTAAAGAAATAAGCCGCCGGATTTAATAAGCTCCATAAAAAGCAGTCAGAGAGAGAAATTTAAAAAAATAAAATCAAATACCAAATAATAAATAATACTTCGTATTAAAAAAAAGGTCCCAGAAGCAGCAAATTATTCTAAGCAACCGTAAAAATGGACAAAATAAATGGCACGGGACATGAGTTACGAACTACAGAGAGAAACAAGGATGCTACACGTCAACTTGAAAAATAATTTCCTAAGGAAGTATCTTTTAAAGCATCGTACAGAAAAGTAAAGAACTAAGAACTGCATATGGAAAGAAGGACATCTACCGAACATCAATTTGAAAAATAATTTTCAAAGAAGAAGTATTCCATGACAAAAAAAAAAAAATAACTATCGAAGGACTGCAACGTTCTCTCACTCTCGAAGCCGTTATCAAATCATCCTAAATCAGCGTTCCCACAATCAGCGCACAAAGTCACTCGAGTGCGATCGCCTAATTGAATCGACGTTTCAAATCCCGACCACAAAATTGCTAGAGGCGTTTCGCCGACCGATCCCATAGCGAAAATCAATTTCACCGGAAGTTGGCCTCCCGATCACCGATCCCGGCTCGATCGATCTCGCTGCCCGAAACCGAACCTCGAGAATGTCCAAATATTGTTGCTCGCTTACCTTAATATTCATCGTTGAGTTCGCGTATGTTTTGTGGTGGCGTATAACCACTAACTGAACCGCTTCGTTTTCTAGAGTGAGCCTTATATACTCCGCGGCATAATGGCTCCGTACTTTCGCTGCACCTCATCGTCCGTAATACACTTGTGCGTCTCGTTTTGCATTCGCAAAAACGTGCTCGCGCGAACACCGCCGCCGGATCGAACGTATGGTACGTTCACAGGCGACCGGTACCGTACGTACAAGCCGGAAAATCGTTCTCTCCGCGTTCTAATCTAACGGGATCGATCGCGATCCCATGGAAATTCTTCCGTCGGATGCGTTACAGATAAAGACAGGCTCTTATTATCCTCTAAACACGGAACAGACACGTTTGGTGCTGACCAAAAGAGTATTCTAATCGGTAGACTGCGGATGAGTGCAAAATACAAATTTTCTGCATCTCGTAAGATACGATTTTTATTACATACATTGCATACATTAGGATATGCACCAGCTTAAAATGCGCGTTGATTTATATTTCGATGTATGCGTTTAGGACAAGAACTGTCGAGAAGTCAACTAATATAATATCAATAGTGTATTGCTTTTTAGAATTGACAAAATTTTTCTCGCGTCAGGTTTCTTTCTGCAAAATATAAATTTTCTGCGTCTCCTGTAAGACACGGTTTTTGTTGTATACTAGACTGTGCATTTTTATGCATTTATAGTGTATTTGTAGGTAATTTTCTAGGTGATAAATTGATGCCATTAGAATTTAAAGAGTCTCGGTCTACCGAGTATTAATAATTTTTTCTTTTTCATTGTGTAAGCTTTAGGCCGACATCCGGCGTACTCTCCGAGAATATTGTTTCACGTTCGGCGGATAATAGTGCTCGCGAAATTGAGATTTCAAGCCGTCGACTATGCGGCCAGATAAAAGTGAAAACGGAATCACTACTTCACGCGCTCCGATGCGCTCAAGATGTTGCAGATCGCTTCCCCGTGAACGCGAGGATGATTGCTAAAGATGACCATACACTCGTCCAACATTGAAAGCACGTGATATTCTATTAGGTTGATGCACAAGTCCTGTTATATCATTTTAAGATTCCACACAAGAAGTCTTAACTTTCTGTTAAACTTGTTCCTTCGGTTGGAATTTTTTAAATTTTGTACTAAACAGTATGCAGCGTGAAATTGAAGAAAAACGAACAGTGGTATTCTTCGGTTTATAGTTTAATCAAACGTGGTGGTGACTCTTCTTTTAATTGCACTGAAACGAAAGTACATACAGAAAATGTTTGATTTTCTCCACTTTTGATTTCAAACAGAAGGGACATTCGATGCATTGAAAATATCGAATAAAAATTATTTCCAATAAATATTTTAATTAATATTTTAAATACCGAGATTGATCACAAAATATTCAAATAAGTATCCATAAATTTTTCCTGTTTGACGAATGATAAAGAGCTGTGATAACGGTAATTAACGCTTTAAGATAGATATTTCATTCAGTATCTAAATTATACAGACACGGAGAGAAAATTAATATAGCCCAAGCAGGTATGGTAATGCATAGAATTTTCCATTAACAGCAACGGAATGTTCTTTTCCTTAAATAGAGTGTTGATGAAGGAAGGAGATTGTTTGATTAATGACACGAGGAAGAAACTGCAATTCTGATCAGAGCAGATGAGAGAAATCGATGATGCATATAACGCATGTCGTCCCAGAACCTATTAGAATTAGCTTGAAAGGCAAGCGAGTCGCACTGAGCATAATCCACAGCATTATTTTTATTTAAGGTTTCTCAGATATTCATAACCTAACACTTGATGTTAACACTTCGTTCGTTATGCAGTCAAACCGTACAGGTCGGAATTACCTTCGTTCCACTTTGTTGCTACGGTAGAGTTCACTCGACGTAGCACGTTAACATTGCTTCATTTGCATACGATGGAAAAATCTAATTACAAATACAGCGTTTCGCAAGTTTATTCTCGAATACGTGTATTTGATTTCACGTAAATCGAGATCTAAACGGATCTTTATAACAACGTTTACTGGAAAGATTTAATTGCACGTTCTATACTCACATTGTTGTCGATCTCGACGTGTAATCTATCTTGATTTCACTCATTTGTGTATGATGTGAATGCGTTCACTGAATTAACTAACTCCCAATGAAATGTATAAATCGTTTAAAACTGCGTTGCTCGAAATTGAAGATTAAATTGAGCCGGTATTTAAAGTGCTAATTAAAGAAATCGTCCATATATAATTAATGGCAAGAAGAATCGTATTTATTGCTTGATCAATCAAGCATTTTATTGTACGTATCTCGATGCGAGCATATATTAAAATTTCTTTTGTTCCTTATTTATATTTTATTTCATGGTTTTATAATGTACAAGTTACAATATAAATTAGTCGAGTATAATGAGTGGAGCATTGCGTATCTATGAACAAAAATCGACGTAATTATTTAACCCTTACAGGACCGAGGTTTTTGTCATTTTCATAGCAGGCGCGTCTAGCTTCGTTCAAATTATTTATGTTTTTGAACTTATTTCATTCAGATTAATGTCCTCTTATAAAACCAAGTGGAAACAGCTGATAATTTAAATTGGCTGGCAGAAAACTAGAATTTAGGTGTAACCCCGAGTCAAAATAGTCACATGTCCCATCATGCGAGGGTTAACAAAGATAGTGCCCTTCCGGTTGGATTAATCGCGCCCCAGGAAAATCCCCAAAGTCATCAGTTCGCAACGATTACTTTTTGACCCATATCTCCCCCGAATTCCTGAAAAGTTGCACGTCTAATGCGTTTTTGATTACGGCAACCTGTACGTCGCACGCGTGTTCTCGTTATTATATCGCGGACACCAGCGTGAAGTAAATTGACGGAAGTTGACGTTCACGCAACCATGATTCGCGTACTTACGTGACGACGAACCCACGATTTCCATCGTCAGTTCTTATTCGACGCGAAAATCTGGAACGTGCGTCACTGTCAAATAATGTTACAGTAACGTTTGCACCGTACAAAGTAATCGGAACTTCGGTCTACGGAAATGCGCTATAATTTTCAACCAAAAGCACGCTTGTCCAGTCAACAAATAAAGCTAATAATTACGCAACGCAACGACACAACACAGATACTCGCCGGTATTTTATAAAGTGTGAAACTCGAGAGTCCAAGCGGCTGTTTCTAAAAATATTAGCTCACAGTCACAGGAGAAAACCTGTCACGCGATATAATTTCATTTTTCGTCACACTACAGCATTTCAGATCATTATCCAGCGTGTCCTGAAAAATTTCTTGAATAAATATTTATGCGCTGTTCCGAGAATAATGTTCTCTCGTTACTCGTTGCATTTTATTTTTAAACGAGCTGTTGTACGCTTACCTTCGTTCAAGTAGAGATACTTTATAGTCAAAATCGTAGACCCTACTTCCGTTTATTCTCTTCACGATCTATTGTATTGTGATCACGCTATTATAATTTTACTTTTGCTGCACGTGTTATGTAACAATTATTAAACGCGTTAAAAGTGCTTCCGTGAGAATTTCGTCTAAATCAAAAGACTACAAAATAATACATTTAATTTATATGGTAATTCACACCAACTTAATTTTTCTTCTGATTTATGTGCTATACAATTAACAACGTAAAGCGCTTCCGTGAGTATTTTTTCGCAATTTATGAAATAATTTATACGATAATTAGAATTGGTTTCAAATTTTTGTTTTTTTTTTTGTAATATTAGGCTGCTGGAAAAATTAAATACTTAAACTTTTGGAAGTTTCTGTAACATACAATAATCTGTCTGTTTAAATTTTCGATCGCCAGCATTGCTAGAAATCGTGATAAGTGGCCATTCGACACGAGTTTCTGAATTATACTCAAAATTTCTGATTCGTACAGGCTCAAAAACCATTTTCAACCACAAATCGAACACTCAGAAAATAAACTGGAACAGATAATCTGCTTAATATCCCACGTTCTCGATCGCCAGTATTGCCAGAAATCTTGATAAACGACCAACTGACACGCGTTTACGCCAGCAAGTGCGCAACGTTCGCGTAATCAAGCAAAATTTCGGATTTTTACCGACGATTGTCCACACCGAATCGCAGACTCAGAAACGCAGCTTGAACGGACACTAATCTGTTTAATATCCTGCATTCCGGATCGCTCGTATTGCCAGAAATCGTGACAAATGGCCGGTCGACTCGCGTTTTCGCTAGCATGCGTGTGCCCGCTCGTTAATCCGTATAACCATCGTGGAAGCTTATCTCCCGATAGCGTTAATTCGAAGCCCGGTCGCGGTTTCGCGCAAACCGTATCGATGCCCGCGAAGGACGGCCATTAGGCGCGTGTAATTGCCGCAGAAATCCAAGTAAAGCTCGGCGGTGTGGCTCGCATGCGGAATACCTAATGCCGTATGTTAATACGGTCGCATGCGGCAACGCCATTTTGATCCTCGGGCCCGATAGCACGACGATTTTTTAACGATTAATCGTTGCACTGGCATCCCGCTGGCTCGTATCACTGCGGACGCTTGTTACTAGGCCTATGCCACCTTATTCGAGCAATTTCCAATAAATATGGCGCACCTATCCTCCCTCATTGTCCAAAATTTGGCAACAGAAATACATTGTCGACGCTAGAATTACTGGAACCATAATCTTTTTAAAGTTCTTTTTAAAATTCTTTCAAAAGTTCTTCATTACATTATACACCCTCTCGTATCTCCAAAAAAGTATAAGTGCAGTTGTGTGTATGTGTGCGTAATTTTTGCTCTTCGAGTGGTTAGGCTGAACATATAGAAATTGAGGTGCTCTGACAAAGTAACTAGATTTTTTATTTTATTTTATTTTTTTTTTGAAGTCTAGTAGTAGGTTCTTCTTTGTATTATGCACTCCCTCGTAGCTCCACTATAAAAAATATCCACGCGCAGTTATGCAATTTCTGCAAGTCGAACGGTGAGATTGTAAAGTAACCGATTAACAGGTTAACATTTTTATTTCGAAATTTTTGATCGTTTTCTCAGCCTTTTCTTTTTCTTTCTTAACAAGTGAAATTTTATTGAATATGTATTAGTGTTGCGGAAAAGATTAAAATATTTAATGTTAGCAATGCGAGGTATAGATCAGGAAGGGAAAAATTTATTGTATCTCTTATGATTCTGCTGCGCACCTCAATTCCCGTTGAAATTGCACTTCTTGCCAGGGAATCTTCTGAATTCCAAGCATGATTCCTGCTAAGATTGTTATCAACGATTCTAGGATTATAGATACGCACTCGTAGTTTGCGTGTTCATTATACAGCACAATGTAACTACATAGAAAGTTTTCCTTCTTCGCTTGTCAGCTGCGAGCGATCTATTTTATTCAATTTCGCTGACGATGTTTCGAAGCGCCCGCTTCTTTTTTACTTGTAAATACGGTGTCGTGTTGTTTATTCAATAGGCAATCATAGCATACCATCGTAAACGAACTTTCATAACTTTGTTACAAATGTTAATTATGCAAAACGACAGTTTAGGATAATATGCATTTTATACTCACTGTGTGTGAAAAAAAATTCGTTCGCCATGTTTGTTCATAGTTTCTTCATGACCATTAATCTATCGATTAGCTGGTCACTTGCTAGAAAATGTATTATTAAATAAAAAATCTCTAGAGTATATGGAAAGGAAATTCTCTGAAATTTTTGTTTTAATAAACAATTATACTTGATATATAGACACCGTATAATGTTGTACCAACAAAGCAGAGGGTGCAGAACTTCGCGTGACGAATCACGATCCCCCATTTCGTCATAAATTACCTTGTTTAATTACCATACTGTATAGCTTCATTGTTGATAATGAGTATCGCATTACTCATTTCTGTTCATTTTAGTCTAATAAGTTCATCGGCAATAAATTCTCCGCGGATAAAGTATTAGCATAACGCAGTTGACTGTCGTAAACTGAGCAGATAAAATAAAATGGAACAGTTTCGACTATCTTTCACCTAACAGTTGAACGCTGCATTTCCTGGAAAAAGAAACTTTTCATTGTAATTTCCAATAGCATAAATAAATTCGCATAATTCCGTTGTCACATTCTTCTCGAACATAGTCGACACGCGCGCCTGCTCGACAGACGTGGAAACACTGTGACGCAATAAATATTCGTACTCTCCCGGCTGAAATTATCTTATCGTGACATTCACCTTTCCTGGTGCAAGCCGTGTTATGTCTCCCACGGCAGTAAGATCACGGCCGAGGTTATGGCGATTTAGGAAATGCGAATCGTACGCTTATTACGCGCGACGGTACACTAACCTTGATTTCCACGCGCGATCGGCGTAGCCTAATTAGTTCGACGTACGTTCATTCAAGAAATGTGCTTGAAAATTCCATTGAAAATTTATAACTTGCAAGTAAATCGATGCGATTATTAAAATATATTAACGGTCGGTATTTGGAGCATAAGTTACACTCCTATAGTTTACACTCCTCGGCGTCCGAGGCCTCTCGAGCTTCGTAACCCCTCACGGGATATACCCTGCGGTAGTGGGGGTAATTCCGCGACATTTATCATCCAGCTCTTGGCGACATGTACGTTTATGAAAATTTATGAAGATTGTACGTTTATAAAAATAGTACTCATCAATACTGTGCACCCTTTTTATTGTACACACAGTGATACGTACAGGAACCGTTTTAATTCCGCCATTATGCAACGAAGCGTCGTGAAAGAAATGATTGACGCCTCTATTTTCTGGAAACGTGGAATTTTATAATTCCTCGAAAACGTGTGCGTAACGTGCTCCAGTAAAAGTATACACCATTCAATTCGTCTAACGAACCTATTTAATTATTCCTGATTTATCAAACTTGCTATCATTTCCAACCGAATGAAATTGCTTCCACAATCTCTACTAATTGAACCGCGCCTCCAAAATTTCTACCGATCGAACAGCTGTTTATTCGCTGTATATGTTCAAGGAAATAAATTCCCTTAACAAACTCCACAAGACAAGAAATAAATGAAATAAAATTGCTAGGATAAGAGTCGAATCGAATAAAATTGCTAGAACGCAAAACAAATGAAATAAAATTGCCAGGACGAGAAATAAATCAAATAAAATTTCCCGGGGCAACAAATAAATAAAATAAAATTGTTAGGACAAGAAAGAAAATGATTCTGATAAACTAGTGTCGAAAACAGCGAATCCGCGTTTAATGTGCACGATAAAATGATTAGCGAAACACTTCGGAACCGATAGAAAAATCAAGAACGAACTTTCTCGGGATAGACGAGCAAGCAGATATTAATTGTTCGCTTCCTCGACAGGATTCGAAGGTTCGCGCGGCTCGTGTAAGAAAGTGTAGCTAATGGTGGTAGGCGGCGGCAAAGGTTTCGTTTACACTGGCAGCAACGGCGACCCAATTAGCGTAACCGGAAACGCTCGTCTCTCTGGCAGCGTTCACCACGTAACAGTGTTCGCGGGCGGCGAGCGAGAATTTGCCGAGCGAAAATTCCGTCAGAATTTCCACGGCTCTTAGGTGTTGTCTGCCGGCCGCAGCGAACTGTAGCGGTATTAATTCCAGTTCGCGACGAAAGTGAAAGGATCGCCGTGCGCCGGTGACTTTCCCCGAAATTTTACGGCAAGCCTGCTGCTCCCGTCGCGGTAACGCGCCGGCAACACGAACTATACGCGTATCGGGAAAGGAAGCAACATGCGACTCCACTTTTTTTTCGAGAAGAACCGCCATACTTTGCCATAATTCCACGTGGTTAACCTTTTGCAAGTTGCACGCGGATCCAATCGAATTTTTCATTATTTTTATTGGCTGCTTTCTTAGCACTTCGGCGTACGTAATATTGTTCTAATATTTTCACTATTTTGTATTACATCTGTACATCGCAATGGTTTATTATTTGAACAGCTGTTGCAGCGTATTCATTGTTAGAGTGCAATAACCATGATTCGCAAATGAATTAGCATGCTCGTTGAACTTTAAGTTTGCAATGTGCCTAAGAACAGCGAATCCAAACAACTGGTTTGCTAATAGCGACGCGCATCGCACGTTTAATGACATAGAATTCAGTGTTACGAAGGGTGTGCTGATGATAATTGTAATACGTCAGTTGCGCAAAAATGTAACGTGTATTTTGTTGCAGCAGATTGCGCCACTTTTGTTTTATAAAACGCTCGCTTGGAAATTGTGCACTTCCTAGATTACGCAAAAAAGTTAACTGCAGCGTGCGATTCCATCTAACGAAAATAATAAACCGAATAATTCCAGCGTCTCTTAATTTCTAAGTAAGCATTCCAAGTATCTCCGATGATTTCCGAGTAAGGTACGTTGATTTAGCAAAAGTTACAATATCAGCGTAGTCAAACACACTCTCGTCGTGAATCGAAACGAGAAAATTCATAGAGCTCGTTAAACCTTGTAAAATCATTCTCCCAGAAATTATAGCAGAGCAACAGTGCACGTCGATTACTAGAAATCGTCGAAATTAAAAGTTACCAGATGCTAATCGCAGTTTTCAAGCGTCGGTTTATTGGCGGGTCGCAATTAAACTTCGATGGCTATTCCAGCCGATAATCCTTAATTTTATTAGGACATCGTCTTATGGTATTAAATGCGTTTCAATGTCGGTTCCTATTTACATAAATTCCCGGGCGTTGAGCGAAAGCCGAGGGTATGGTTTCGGTCGCGAAAATGAGTTGAGTCGTTCGGATGATGCACCTGCCAGTCGGAGTAGTCGCCCTCGCCTCGGATCAGAACTAATGCATTGCTGATGGCCGATTCTGTCGGAGCCTTCGGGCTTTTGAAAAGAAAAAAAAAAAGAAAAAGAAAAAACGAACGGGAATCGGCCGGGATTATGTAACTTTAATTGCGTTCTAACTACCGTGCAATGCTCCGGAGAGAAGTATAACCCACAGTTTCGGCGCGGCGGCTCATTAAGACGTTTGCCGAGCTGATGCCCGGAACGTGGCGTTCGCGCAGGACGATTACCGAAGATGCATGGCCTGCAAACTCTTCCCTGCCAGAAAAATCTTCATCGTTCACCGCCTGTCACGACCTACCGGGTGCCTTCGAACGAATCTCTCACCGGCAGCGAAATAAAACGGCTCCGGAACGTTTTAACGCGAATACTGCGCGAATTTTATGCGCGTCATGCGAGTTTCAATTGATTCGTTCGTAGAAGCGATAATTGTGGAGCTTTATGCAAAATAATATATCTGTGCGTCAATTACAAGATACAGGAGCTGAGTAAATATTTCTTTCTCTCATTAATAACTATAATATTCACCCTTGAATTCTTCGAATATTCGAATTTCAGTTTGAACGTGGCCCATGAAACGTTTAAGTAAACATTCTTCGTAGACTTCTGGTCGGGTTGCATTTTTCAGACATTTTTATCGCCGCGTGTAGAAGAAACGTTTATGTTGTTTTGATTGGCTGTCACGGAGTTTCAAAGGAATACGTAATGGGGCCTGGTTATCGGTAGTTTCTTTTTTTTTTTTTTGCTAGGGGTTGTAGACGTTCTGCAAGCAGTTCCGATGCAAATTTGTTTTTAATGGGACCAGAGAAAAGTGTATACTTCCTTCGGAAAGAATTTTCCGGTTCGTATTTTCACTTCTCCCCGGTTCTTTATTAGTGAAAGTTCCAGCGCGATCGAGATTCGACTGCATGTTTTAATTTCCATGTGTTATTAAACAGCTCGAAACAATTCCTTGTTATCTCTCGATCACTTTTAAAATAAAGCAGCATGCCAATTTAATTCTGCCGAGCATTCTTGCAAATATCGTTCATTTTATTTTTGTTTTTTTTTGTTTTTTTTTTTTAAATTATGCACAATTAATCTAGTTTTGGTCGTATCGATTTGTAGATCGGAATGTACGTATTGGGCAATCGTAATCATGAAAGTTAAAGAGCAAAACGTTTCGCATAAATCTTTCTTTGTAAAACGTTACATCATTCGTTATGAGTACCTTATCAACGAGATACGTTCGACGAGAGCGAAGATAGTTCGACGTAAAATTGATGCGCACCTCGTGATTCAATGCGAGGCTTCACTTTCATCTGTTCTTTAAGTGGGGGGAGAAAAAAATCTCTGAAACGACTGCGCATACACTATGCACGTGCGTTAAAGTGAAATCTCCGTGACTCTCATATCGCATCGACTTCTTCATTGTTATTACAGCACATTGTGATTCTCTAGAAATTTCTTTAAACTCCCGAGTTTCGAAAATTTAACGATTGCGTACAAGCCAGACACTTCATACGTCTCATTCGTTGCTTACATTTCATTGCAAACACAACAAGTGAGAATAAAACATGAAACATCAACTAATACCAACAGAATCCAAGATTCACCTCGGAAGATTATTTTAACTGCAGACTATTTATAGGCTTTTCGAATTTAACACGTTGACTGCCATGTCACCCATATGTGGATGACGGAAATATTTGCTCAGGTTTTAAAATAAATTTTTACGTTGATACATTCATTGTACCAAATTGAATTAGGATCTGTAAAATGCAAGAAAGTTGGAGGGCTACTCAATATCATACATATGCTATTTTTCAATTTTTATTTCGTTAAATAACTTACTTTGATTTCATGGAACTTTTGAGGTTACTAGTTTGGCAGTCAAAGTGTTAATTATAGACTACTTTGAAGCACCATAAACAACACGAAACGCATTCTACCGAATCATTAAATCCGTGTTCCACATACGAAACTGTTCCACAAGCCCCCGAGCGATCCGCGAGTATCGATCCCGTTACGATCGAGCGGAGATCCCGCCTGTGCAAGAAGAGATCGTTGAAGTCACCGGCCTGGTCGCGTTTCGAGGCTCGCAAGATCGGCGGCCCGTTATTTGTTGAGGACACAATTATCGGATCCGCCGGTACATGTAATTTGACCGGTATTATGCGTACGTCGACAACGTGTCGCGATTATGTTCGAGGCTGCGTTATACCTGGCTGCCTCCTGGTTGCATCCGGAGGCGCTCGGACCTATCTGCACGCGGTTGTATGTCGAACGATTCTGCACCGGCGATCGCCACGTCCGATCCGATAGCCAATTACGAAGAACATGACGTCCAATGATGTCGCGTGTGCCTACATTGTGAACGCCTGCCGCATTTCGACCTCTAGCTAACGATAGCAATTGCAGCGGGTCGGAATTTCAGTGTGGTTCCCGACACAGTTGCAGTAAAGAGAAATAATCTCTTAGCTCGCAGAATAATCTGCTCGGCGTCTTCCTTCGCTTGTCTTGCATAGTAATTGGATGGCACATATATATTTTTATGCTGTTACGGTTTGTGCAACATTGTAAAATATAAGAGTATTTTTGTTTTAGCTGGATGTCATTCTGTAGCTAAAAAGAAATTTTTACAGACGAAAGTTACGATTATAAACATAATCGTTGTTATAAAGCAGTCTGTAGAACTGTTTATAAAACTGTTCCGTTTAACAATAATTGTTGGACATACTTGGCTAACATGCCTGAAGAGATCCTAGACGCTTGAAGCAACAATGTACAATAGTTGAACAGTGCATTTGTAATGTCAAGGTTTATTCTAAATACAAACAGTCGTTGTTATACAAGATTGTGATGTATCACTTTAACCGTTGCTTAAAATTGTAATCTTCTTGGCAAGATTGCAAGGCTGCAAAATTAAGAGGGAAAAAAGTGGATTAATTCCTAGATGACTAGACAAAGTCTGGTTAGGAACGCTGGTCACGTAACAACTAAGCCCATTGAACCCGCAATTAGGCGAACACGCGCGCCTAATAACAGATTCTCATCCGGTTCATTGAAATTAGCAGCGACTGGACGAATTTTGGCGACTTAACAGCGTCTATAGTTCGGAGAGGATTCTCGAACCTTGCGGACGATCCTGATCGAAAATTGCCAGAGCTCCCTTACGAGGAGTTGTTTTAGTGGAGGAGGTCTCTTTCGATAGAGCACCGTTGACCCTATAATTTGCGACTTTAATACCCAAACGAATTGTACCTACGCTCCAATATGGGCGATTTTTGGGTTCACGTGAACTAAAAAGGTACCCCGTGCCGGTATCGTTTCCTAAATTAGTGGATAATTAAACGAATGACTGGCTCTGTCGCCAGCATCGCGCGGTAAGGTAATCACACGTTTGTATCTCTACTCTGATTACGACTAATTAGAAACGAGGTGTAATTCACTCACCTTTTGTTACGTCTGTTTACGGTTTCCTTAATTACGCTCAGCGATGCTTAATGCGATGATTCATCAAAGAACTTGAACGCTTCAGCATTCCTCGTTACGCCTAGCATTTTGCCATTCTGGGAAAAGGATTCCGGGGAATGTGTGACATCGGTGATTTAATTTAATTGTCAACGTTGATAGCGTTCTCGTTAGTGTTCGGCGGTAATGCAGCATCTTTCGAGAATATTTGATTCAAGTTCTAGAGTCATTTTAGGGATGGATTGGCAAGGAAATTATTAACGTTACTTCAAATGTAACAACTTGATAGCAGCTCGTGCAAAATACAAGCGTCATACGAATGTGTAATGAAAGATAGAGAGTTTTAATGTGACCTTTATTAGACTCTCCAAGGTCATTTCAAAAATACTTTTTTTCCCAATATTTATTAAAATAATTGTGTCCACACATTCTGTACCGGACATATTCCGTATGAATAAACGACTGTGCGCTGTTATTTCAGATTGTTTACTTTTTGGGCGCGTCCGGTTAAAGTATCATGCTGAAAATCGTAACAGTTTATCAAGCTGTTGTCACCCGGTCGTTAGCTATTTCGAAGCGTCCCGTTCCGACGCAAACTGGAGGAATCATGCCAGCTGATTCGCATTATTTACCGTGATTTAACGTTAACGAACTCGTCTCGGATGGCTTCACGTCGGCCGTTTTCTGTTCCCCGGCCCGTTGCAGCCCGTTAAAATCCTCGGGGAGTAATTTCGTAATTAACCCGTAAGCCCCTGGCGCTCGCAACGGTAGCAACGAACGCCATCAAGTAATCCGGCTGGGTTAGCGTCGTTAGGGGAACTCGCGAAGATGAGATACGTCTTCAATCTTAATTCGCGGCGCTGCAGCTCCAAATATTTGATATTACAGAAATCTTCGTCCTCCTCGCGTCTTAACCTCGTTGCGAACATCTCGGAAGAGAGTGCACAGTTGAAATCCTTCGAGTACTTCAGCAACAGAGACATTTCTGCTTAATTTTCACTGGAAACGCCTATAACGTATACTAATATAATACATCCATTTGGTTGATCCACTTCATTATTTTTTTATAAAAATCCGATGTCTCTCTTCGTGTACACCCGAATGCCTTGAGACAGTTGGAAAAATAAGCGCACGCAATTTCGACTTGTCCCATTCGAGCTTTCGTTGCAAAAGATCCGGGGGAGACTCGCATGATTTCGCCACGCAGTAAAGAGCCGAAGTGTCCAACGGAGAAGGAGCTGTTGCGAGAATCGAACTCAAGGAGAGTGAGCTGTTCCGTTCGGAACAAGACAAACAGCCAAGGGTACGACGGTTTTTCGGGGCGCTGTGTGCGCTGGTTGCGAAGCAATTTCTTAATTAGACCGCGGTGGCCGTAGTTTATACGTGTGAAATTAAAGGGTTCAGGCCCCGTCGAGATTGAACTCCCAGCGAGCGTCGAGGCGGGTCTTAAATCAAGCCGGCCTGGCTAATTGCCGTCGATATTTCATACGTCAGCGTCAAGCACCGTCCCATCGGGCGAGGAGAGTCCCACAGCACGCGCCGCTCGCGCGTGCAAAAAACCCCGCAGAAAAATCTCCCAACGAAAAATGAAGGCTAACCTCCTAGGAATGGGAGAAAAACGAACGACGATCCTCAGCCGTTTCGGGCCTGCGTCGCCCTTTTTCAGTCCCTTCGCAACCCTTTTTTTTTTACGACGACGCGACCGAAACTTTGGCCGAGAGTCTCCTCCCTCTTGGCACAGCCACTGGACGAGTTAATAAAACGCAACACCATGTGCACCGGGACGTGTGAGCGCGATCGATTAACGCATCGACACCTTGCAGAGCTGTCGTTTAATTGATCCACTTTTGCGAATTTGTTTGGCGAACCTAGGTATCTCTTTGATCTTAGAAAGCGAGCGTAAAGTTCTGCCGAGAGAAATTACGTTGAGTGAAATTCCGAGCGAATTATAAATTTTTGTACGGAGTCATCGTTGCGTTCAATTTGTCGATAAAATTTGACTTACGTCCGTTCAATTATTACACTGGTGGACGTCGTGTTCCTACAGTGATTTACATTAATATTTAAACAGCCAGTAAACTACAAAAATATTTTATCTGATAAGGAAACTGGATATGTGCCCATAATTATGAAAGTGGTGTAAGTCAAAATTAAAAAAAAAAATGAATTTATCACTTATTTCACACGACATGATTTTAAACTAAATTTATTCAATGTAATTTTTTTTTTTTATGACAGACCACTTTCATAATTATGGGCACATATGTGAAAATAACTAAATGCATTTGTTGTTGAATTTATTAACGGAAATGTTCGAAAGAATTGTCAGTGAAAGTAATCCAGGGTTGAAAGAGAGCAGATGCGTTTCGTGTTGAATGTATTAACACGTTGATCGAATGATGAATTTTTACGTTAATATATTCATTGTACCAAATTTGATTGGGATCTGTAAAATGCAAGAAAGTTGGAAGATTAGTCAATGTCACACATATAATTATTTTCAATTTTTATTTCATTAAATAACTCGCTTTGTATTCATGGAATTTTTTAGGGTTCTGGTTTGGCACTCAAAGTGTTAAATAAAAAGAGAATAATTTGTTCGAAATTTGGAAGAAACAATTAGAGTGTTTCTAAGAAGTTAGAACAACGAAGAAGCGGCCAAATGTTAATGGGAATGTCTGTAGACGATTCTTTTCAAAATGTGATTCTATTGTCCAAACCGCAAAGAAAGTGGCCAAGTGCGTAAAATTGCATAATTCTCGGAGGGCTGTCGCGTGACACTTTGAGTACAATCGAAAATGGTATGAATGCAGTTGGCCGAACCGGTACAGAGAAATCTGAGAAACCATGAAAAGAGGTGTTACACTTCAATTTATCGGTGTATGATGAGGCTCCGTCTCGGTGATCGTCGCAAGAACACCATTTACGTCGATGCACCGATTAAATTCTCCGACGAGTTCTTGCCCGAATTCCCAAAATAATGCCCGCCTCTGAAAATCAAGGGTTACACAGTGCGCCTTCGTTTACGTCAGGCTCGCTTTAAACAATTCCTCCCTAATTGTGGCATAACCGGGATTCCTGATCGACACGCCAGTTCTGCTCCTCCCGATTACTTTCGTGACGAAATTAGTATGAATATGTGGCGATATTAACCACGATCTCATTCATTATGCACTATTCACAAACATGACTTCCAAGTACCTTGTTGTGTACGAATGCCTTGTGTTTCATGCAAATTTTTCTTTTTCTGGATTATTTCAGTCACAACAAGGCTAACATTTTTATTTCGACAACTAGGAGATTCTCAAAATGAGAATAACAAAACATAATTGCTATAAAATGGTACATAATGCGACGAGTACTAGGATGTTTAATATTACATATTTATATGTACTAATATTCTGTAATGAACATACGAGTAAATACAAAGTCACTCACAAATTAATTAAAATTACATTTTATATTTTTTCTTCAAATATTGCATAATAGAACGTGCAGTGTTCGTAGAATACCGATTACATTGACTGTGCCCATTTAAATTGAGATTTTTAGTTTAATGTAATTAAAATTTGTAACACTTCATTTTACACTGTTTTGTATGTCGCTTTTAGATTATCAAGCTTTCAGGAACGAACACACTGCGTACATTGAATAGGGAATCAATGAAGAGAATGTTTATTAACTTCTGCTCGAAACTAGGAAGTAATCATAAATCGATTACAATTTTATTAATTTATGAAAACACGAGGAGCAAAGCAAATTCGAAAGCCCCCTCATAAATTGCAGCGCAAAATCCTGCAGCTTATTCTTACGGATTTCATTTTTGAAGTCTCGGTTGATTTATTTTAAAACGTTCCACCGCATAATGATATTAATTTGATACTCCTTGCAACCATGCCGACATTTATTGCGTTCACGGCTCTCGGGCGAAATAATTTTCATTGCAATTAAGAACAACGCCGATCGACATCGAAGAGAAGATATCGGGCGAAAGCAATGCATAAACTACAGGGTATTCCGATCCAGGAGAGGTGTTAAATAAATTAAATGGGCGTTCGTGCGACCATAAATTTGCATCGACATCTCCTGTGTGTCGCACAGAGATCATTTCGCGCTTCAAAACTTCATTTTTGCATATTAAACCGCTCGAGGTAACTGGGAAAAATGTTCTGCACAAGGACTGCTTTAATGTTTAATAAATGATGCATTAAATCAATTTCGTATCCTTGTTACAAAATTAATCGTTCGGTCCGCAAACGTCAGAAGCGTAACAACGTTCCATAATCGTTTATTCAATTGTTGCTTGTAAATAAGCAAAAAAAAAAAATGCTAGACTAAATAACATTTCCCTATGACTTCAATAGCACACTTGTGTGTCTTTTCACACAGTAGCAAATGTGTTAAAAAAAGAACTGCGCACAAGTCAATAAAACGTGCACGAAATTCACCTGGGATCGCGTGAAAGAAAATCAAGCATGTTAGCAGGCCGTGTAAACATTATTAAACGTAAGAACGTGACATTGCATAAAAAATAATGTTAGAAGTAAATGACAAATGTTGTATAAGAAAGTAATGCCATGCTGCAGACAATTTTTCGAGAGAATTTGTCTGGAAGGTAGCACCGATAAATTCGATCGATAATTCGATAAATAAATTCATCTAATCGTTCAGGAATTTTTCATTCGAAATCGTACTATTGTGCCCGTACACGTTGATCGAGTCTTTGCGATAGAAATACGAAAATAAGAGTAATTTTGTCTCATAATTAAAATGGTTGCAAGTGTATTCAATTGCACGAGAGATTGTTTAACGAAGCCGAGGTCGAAGCAGAATAAAATTTAAACGAATATAATATTGAGTCGTCCATTGGTGAGCAAACACGCGCGCATAATGGCACCGGATTGTTTATGCGGCCATTCGTCAGCGTCCGCTCCCATTAGGCTCGACGCGTCTAATCGAGAAGATGGCGGTCGATGATGCCCGCAATTACGCCGGCCCATTAATTACTCGAATCTTTACTTTCTGCCTAATCCTGTCGGGGCGCATGAATCTAGCGCGTCTGAATTATGGGCCTATAATCCACGATCTTATCTGTTCGAAAAGGAGGAAGGACCCCGGTGCTATCAGGTTCGAAAACAGGTGGCTAAACTGTCCCAGGTTAACGCCGAGGACCCACGAGAACGACAGGCGGTGGGGGCATCGTTATTTTAATTTTGCGAGAATTATGGTATCGCGCACGGGGAAAGCTGTGACAACGTCGAGGCAAGGTGCTTTAATTAACCGACTACTTTGTTACAGAAGAATGATCGTTATAACGTAGCAGGAGCAGCCAGGCTTTCGGTCGGCGCCGAAAGAGAGACTTCCTCGGGTGGATCCCGATTAGCATAATACAAACTCGATGTCGATAATCGACGACACGGGAGCCGGGCCCCCGGAGAATCGTATTGTAATAAACCCCGGGGTTTTAAACAATTTTTAGACGGATGCTAATGAACGCCTCGTTTACCCGACCGTTAATTGTTATGGCCCCCCCGATAGGATCTCGAAACGCGGCGTAATTGAATCACATTTTTTTATTAATACACCGCTCGATCCACGTGCCCTTGACTTTCGAGCATTTTACAAACTACCAGGACTACCTCCTCGACCGGGATTCCTTTTTCGTGATTTTTCAAACGAACGGTCTCATTACAGGCTAAGGACTCGCGACTCCCTTCTGACAAAAAGACAATAATAATAGCAGATGAAACGTAACGGTTCTCGGAATATTATGCTGCCTATTATGGATTTAAACAACAAAGTGTATACAATTAATTTGACTATCTTTAAGTGTACTGCAAGATTGTGGACGTCACATATTTGCACACGATGGTAGGGAATTTTGATGAAAATAAAAATCGGTAACTGCGATGAATCGGTAGGAAGAGTTTATCGATAACTTTTTGGCGAGGATTTCGCCACGATTCGTGGCGGCCTCCGGTAGCCGTCCGGACAGGTTGGTGTTCGTTGTTCACGCGAGGATCGAGCGGCCGATCGACCGGATCGATCGTCGGAATTACGAATTCAGGAATCGCGCGCGCGGCGTGCCGTTGAACGTTTAATCTGGCAAATTGCGCGGGGCCAGCGGGCGTCTGGGATCCGGGGAATCAATCGGGTGGCTGCCTTGTAATCGAGTCGCGCATTAATGCATTCTGTAACCCAGTTACAACGCCGGCCCCGTCGCCGATCTCGGCCAGAGATACGTAACGGCCGATGGATCGATAGACCAGGACGCCTCGGCTGCTCTGACGTGTCGCGTGGCCGCCACACGACACAAACGTGCACGGAGATAACACGCCCTGGAAGATTGAACGGGAACAAACGGGAACAAGAAGAACAAGGAGACGCCGAAGGAGAGGGCTGCGCGGCGCGATCGCTGCTCGTGATCGCGATCGAGCGATCCACACACTGTCCCTCGAGATACTAGCTGCCCCGATCACGCTACATCGCTACCGTCTTTCTCACTCGAAATTGAAATCAGGAACCGATGGACTACGATCGTTTTTGTTGTTTACCTCTCTCGTTAAAATTGTTGAAAAATATCAGAAAAGTACCAGACTATGTTTGTTTGGACACATTAAAATCAATAAGAGAAGAAATTCAGTCTTTCTCACTCGAAATTGAAATCAGAAACCGATGGACTACTTCCAATGCTGGATCGTTTTTGTTGTTTACCTCTCCCGTTAAAATGTTGAAAAACATCAGAAAAGTCCCAGACTATGTTATTTTGGACTCATTGAAATCACTAAGAGAAGAAATTCAGTTTTATGTATTTCTTGTCTCTAGTTATTGACAGAGATTTTTATTTTGCACAAAGAATATACGCAAAAGATATATGAAATTGCTTGAACAGTCGTGCCCCACCGACCAGTTCGAATACACAAATTAAATACGCAAATACGCTTCAAATTATATTGTCTCATTTTAATCAGAAAAATGTGTGGAATATATCGATGATAGTTCCATCATAAAATCAATAGAAAAGAAAATGTTACTGACAGGTGGCTATCGTTTTCCATGTTCGGCGACAAGAGATCAAAGAACACAGTCTATAAATGACTTCGGGGTCCCGAAATGTACACGTGCATATATCAGGAGATTTTACCATTTCAATTACACCACTTGCTCTCTCTGAACTACGGCTCCGCATGCGAACGGCACGGCGGCGGCTATTAGAAAGCCATCAGAGGACAAGACGGCGAAATGGAGGGAAGATCGATTCGATCCACGCGACCGTAATTTAAAAATACCGATATTCCCGTGTACCGGCGACACTATTACCGCCGCGGGAACTCGTGCCGTACGTAAATCACATTGGCCGGGGGATCGATAATAAATCAATTCGTGGGACGATTTCGCATTAATCAGCCAGGGGGAAACGTGTCCCGGCGCGGTTAGGGGATGCACACGGCCATACGTGCCCGGTGCCCGCGAATACTTCGCTCGCGAATTCCGCGCACGCGCCCGCCGCCGCACGCCTCGTATCAATTATTTCGCCGGGTTTTAAAAAGCGGCGAAACAATAATTTCTGCGCTCGTAGATCGATAACGGTGATCCGAGGGATAGCGCCGTTGGCTGGTAACCGGTAGGACTCGGCCGCCACTGCGGCCCCGCCGATCATCATTCTTGTATCGTGACACGTACACGATAATGCCCGTCCGTAAATCGCAATCAAACGATACTTAGTCTCCTCGGAGATATAATGCCGGGCAGGCCACTCGGCTGATCATAGGCTAACGTACATTTAGGCAGATGCGACAGAAATTGAACGTCTCCGGCGCACCGCTCGGACCCGTTGGCCCTTTCTACCTGTGTACCCCCCCTGTCCCTCGTCCCTAGATCCATTTATCTTTCCTTTTCCCTTGATCGCCGCACCACCGTCCCGACGATGCGTGCTAGCTCAGTAAAATTCCCGAAATTTCAGTTTGCAAAACCAAAGATGCCACCTCTTCCTAGAGCAAGGTTGCTCAATCTTCTTATTGGACCTAACGCTTTAGCTACCGGAAGTCTATTAGCCCTTAGCACTTGACTGTCTCCTCCAAGGCACCATCGCTGTAGCCCAAATTTTTAAAATGCAATTTTCACTGAAGTTTTCCTTGAAAAATTGAATCGGTCGAACGAATAAATTGCAGTCGAATTATCTTTTTGCAGTGATAAAGCTCTCGCAAGATCATTATCGTTGCACAATAATGATTTTGTTCGTAATATCGTAATGAAGAGGTTCGCTATGCAAAGCATGCAGTGACAATCTGATTACGATCCAGAAGGGTGTCACTAAAATACCGGTATTTGGCGCTTGGCTTTTAATACAGGCTGTATTACACAGCAGCTGGGAGTATCGCGGTTTTTAATCATACAGTATCCTGTATCGTATATTATCGCCCGAAGAGCAACTATTACTTGGCTAATGTTCTGACCGTCGGGCCAGTTAATGTTGAAATACGACCCCGAGTACAAGAGACATCTTCATACAGGAAGTGTCGCCATCTTTCCCCTGACAAGCACTCCGCCGCCTAAATGTTTTAATTTAATGAACTCTTCAACGTCGCATAAAATACCCGGACCGTTAATTAGCGGCGAATACGATGCTCCGATGACGAAAATGAGATAATGTGTAGAGGTTTTCGAGTATAATAATTCAGTACAACGCTAATATAGACATAAATAGTCTGCCGTGTGCTTCGAAAATAAATGCTCACTTTTACTGTTTTATCGGGAACGTGTCCGTCACTGCACATTTTATTTCTTGGACTGCAACCCTAATTGCCCAATAAGATTTATTATTTACCCATTTACTCGTTTGATTTATTAGGTACTCATAATGTTTTTTGATAAAGGGTTCTCAAAAAAAAAAAAATAGGATAAAAAGTGTCTTGTAATCAACGATTCCGGAAGTTCTTTTAATTTATTCATCCAACGACATGAATGCAGAAAAAATAAATTTTCATAAGAAATCAAGGAACGAGGTAGAAATTCTAATTACAGTTCTATAGAAACCAAACTTTGGAAAAGTGTATTACAAAATGATTCGTACGAAGACGAAGAATCGATGTAGCAATGAATAATTAATGCCAAATTTCAGTCTGTTCCACGTAGAAATTTCGGCAAAACGACAGGAAATTCTTCGCAGATCGCAAGCTTCTCAATTATAATATTATTAGGATCTCCGATGTAATTTGCTCGATACCGAAATGTTAATGCAAGACCTTAGAAAAACGAAATTCACGCTCAGAGGCAGCCATAAGTACCCGCCATCATGGAAATTGGAGTGCAATTTCAGGACACCGAAATGCGGGAGCGGGCCACGATGACTGCACTCATGCCTGTGATTACCAATGAGGCTACCTTTTCTTCCAGTTTACTAAGTTGCACCGAAACCGACGTGTTTCGCATTTTCGTTGCAACGCCCGCCACGTACACGCGATGATCGACTGCATTGGAATGCGTTCAAGAGTTTTTTCGGGCCTTCGAATTAGACACCCATCATCACCTTATTACTTATTATTTCAAAAACAGAACAAGATTCGCGGATGATCGCACGAGATCCAAGAAATCTGCAATTGTATTTTTTTCTTTCCGTTCTTCGGTGTTCCCTCGCAGTCACTTATAATTTCTTAGAAAAATTTATATCAAATTTATATCCTGCGACAATTACATATCGACAAAAAAAACAGAATTTTATTTCAGTGTGAAAGAAGTTAACTAATCTTTGGCGATATGTAGGCAAACGATGGCTATAGCCGTCGTGCACATTTTAATCAATAAAAAAAAGAACACCGTTAGTACGAAGTGTACTAACGCATACACTTGTTAATTATTGAGTAATACATCGAAAAAAAGGTATAGCATGCCAGACAGCATATTAATCGTTCTTTTATGCGTTTTCTCATGCTTTACCGCTTCGGAACATTTGGGCATCTAGAGACAAATGTGTTTCTGAGCACGATCGTCAAATTAAAAGTGTGCGGCAACGTGTTAATATCATATTCAATGGGTCCTTGTTCGAGATCCACGTCAAGAGTTTCGCTGGATGTTGTAGGGGGTTAATTCCGGCGAATCGGTCGAATGGGCGAAAAGATTGTTGATCCCCCCCTCGAGCCACGGTCCTTGAAGAAACCGAACAGGCCGAATCGTGACGAAGCCCCGACAGCCCCGGTATTGCAACACCCGACCTAATCGTTCGATCTTTATTTACCGGGAACCGGCGTTACCAACAGCGTAATTTTCTCCTCGGAGGCTGGGGCAATCTCGTTCCCATCGCTACGCGCTTCAAAGACGGACTATTCGGGGGCTACCGGGACACACACGGCCGAGGTGGCTAATAAGCGTTCGTGTTTTCGCGTGCTTAGATTTTTTAAGGGCAGGTGAGCGAACGAGTCGGCAACTGTCCCCTCGGAGGCAGAGATCGGGGCCCTGCCTACTTCATTTTTCTCTCCCTGCTCACCTTTCTTCTCCTCTCTCTCTCTCTCTCTCTTTCTCTCTGTCTTTCGATCACGCGCTGAAAAAGCCGATCGCAGTGTCCCGGAGCCGGCATTGCATTCGACTCGATGTTTGGCCAGCGAAGCTGAGGGCAAGTAGGCGGCGCCACGAAATTTCGCATTGACTTTCTATGAGCCCCGGTATACCCGGTGGCACTCATAAATCGTCGGGACAAAGGGGTGGGGGTTGACCGGTCCCCGATGCATCACCGATGCATCGCGATGCAACGAACACGTGCCCCCTTTTCCTGCGCGACCCGATCTTGATAGCGAGACGGAGCTAGAATTAGGGTGTCTCCTCTGATACCTGGCTCTCGATAGGACCCCGCTTCGCGATTAGAGTGCACCGGTATCATCACTATTATACAGGGTGGTTCGCTTCTGCAGTTGTGACGACTAGAGTGCAGAATTTTTCGTATTTTCTACGTCAATTGTACGACATGGAAGTAGAATAAAAATAGATTTTTATTGGAATATGGGTATACTAATAAACCACCCCTTATAAAATATAAAATAGAAGTTATAGTTCAATATTTAATCTAGAAGCACGTTGCGAGACACGTCTGTACTGTTCGAAAGAAACGCCACGAATGAAACATAAGAGATCCAAAAACAGAGGGGCAACAGTTCAATATAAAACAACTGAGGATCGAGGGTCCCATGCCGGGCACAACGTACAATGTATATTGACTGTAGATACAATGTATGCATCCACAGACCAAGAGTCGATTCAAACGATTCTTCCTTCTAAAGATGTAACAGATTAATTTTGTTCTACATTTATTCATAAATTCCAACAATTTTTTAATCATTTCCATGAGCCGAAAATTGTGTGCCAACATTTTTCATTTCTTTCAAATATCTTCACAGTTTCGAATTTCAATTATTCTTATCGCAAACGCATAAAATCTGCAGCCTAGGGATGACATGAAAAGTATTTTTCATGCAATTTAAAATGCAAAGCACAGGCCATAATTAAATGATTAGAGCCACAGTATGAAACGTTTATTTTTTAACCGTGTGACGAATAATGCTGTCTACGACGCTGTTTATTGTACATTTGATTGATAAAAATTCGGTGTAGCTATTCACTTAAGAATTGATTGTTTTAACATAAAATCGTCTGGTAATGCAAGCGATTCTTATATTTTGATCACCCAATGTTAATTTCTCCTGCGATATCACACAACTTGCTTAAAAAATATTTTTTACACCGACCACCCTGTATATAGCTGCCTCTTCATAACTGCAGCGACCAGTTATTAGAACGTCCTATAATTTCGTAGAGATTTTTGGACCGATACTTGCACTTGTCGGATAGATAGATCCACTGATAATACAGTGATTCACTCTAAGTCATGTTTTGTCGAAAATGATGCTAATATATCCTCAATAATAATTTACATACCAAACATATTTAGAAATTATACCGTATCGTTAGGATTAGTGGACGGGTCTGGTCGGTCGATTTTTGACTTCTTGTTCCGAGTAATTTTATGTGATATTAATCAATATAATATCTACGCTTGTAACTTTTGTATGGTAATATTCGTCGTTGATAGTTCGAAATGTTTTTGAACAATTTTTGAATCCTTTCCATCTATCTTTTAGTCAACCTGACTTAATCCGATCGTTTTATGTTTGCACCAAAAATGGCAAAAATATTTTTTAATCATTTTTAAGATCTTCCTAATTATTACTTTCGTTATTCGAGATGAAGCAAGAAACGATATAAAATGACCTAACAATTCAAAACATTTCTGCAGGAATGCAATCATCGCTATATTATTCACTTTTTACAAAAGTACCGGATATTTATAAAAATCAAGGGGTTCGTACAATTTGACATAAAAAGATATCTGTGTATCTGCAGCTATCAACAATCGAGCAACTTTAAGAATTTCTTTAACTCCTTAACGCACAGTTTAAAAAAAAACCGGCCAAAAAAAATCAATGGAAAAGGTCCGTTCAATGGCTCCATGGAAAAAGGCTATATTCTATTCTTGAATAAATAAGCGTTATAGCTTACAATCCCATGTAAATGATAAATATCAATAAAACGATTTATATTCTTTGCTTTCACAATGATACTTTCAATTCTCGATTATATTCGAGTGTGAAAAATTATAGCAGCATAAAATACAACGCCGCTCGAATTATCTCGAGTGTGCGCAGTTTTTGGCCTGTTTAGCGCGCTCGAATTAACTCGAGCGTACAAGTTAAGGGGTTAAACGCAAATATTTCTGAATCGTGATATAACCAGAGAAAAATATCTGTCGCAAAAAAATTGAACAGTTAAATAATCAAAAGAAATGCGAAACGTTCTCGCAAATGGAACAGTGTCAGGAGAGAAGGTAGACCTCATTGCTCCTCGTTAAAATTTCCCAAAATTACATCCAGGCGAATTTTCGAAAAATTCGCTCGCGCAATCCATGTCTCGTCCCCGAGTATCAGGATACCGGGTGGTGCAAAAACCGGGAAAGAGAAAAGAAGAAATCGTGGCGTAGGGTACACGGCCACGTTTCTTCCGAGAGCCGTTCACGATCGGTCCCTGGGAACCGTGAAGTATTAGCGCGTCAAACCGATTTATATCGTGCTAGAAAATTGGAAGCAACGACAAACAGCGGCGTCTTCCAGTTTCCATATAAACGAACCGCCGCGCCGGTACGCTTCTTGCCGACCGTTAATTGAAACGACGTCCGAGGTGTAGTTGAAGTGTACTACGCGGCATTCCGCGTCTCTCCCTTGTTGTTCCCCGGGCACAAATCGTCGCGGCGTTTCATCCTGTCGAGACGTGTCGATCGATTCCGGACAACTTCTTGCGAGGACAGGCCGCGAGTGTAACGCGGATTTGTCCGCGAAATATCATCGAGACGTCCGACGTTCCCTTCAACTATGCCGGCCTCGCCGGTTTCCCTTTGACGTCTTGCTTTTTCGTTGCCAACGATATACCGAGTGTCCTCCTGTGAACCAGGATTTCTGGCCTTCACGGCCGGGCATCGGTTTTTATCATCGGCCCGTTCGACGCGAGCTATGTCCTTTTCGAGAACACTAAAAAATCCTGGAATACGTTGAACACGCTGCAACACCCTAATAACATCGATAAGAACATCAACTACCATCCAAATCTTTCTAGTTTTTTAATTGCCTAACTCACTTAGCTCCACTATATCCAAAAAAAAAAAATAATTGAAGACCTGGGTAGAGTGAAACAACCGTGTAAGTCCAAGTTTTCAAAATTGTCTACTTACTTCAAACAATCGGCAACATAGAAAAATATGTAGGACCTCAACGAGTACCAACGAGCGCCAGACTTTTCAATTCCAAAAGGACATGGCTTACATCTGAAAACTTGGACGGTAAAAATATTTTAAATAAATCTTTAAATCTTTCTAAACCTTTTCTAAAAGAAATGTCTAACGTCTATGCAGGTCTTGCGTGTCGTAATCAATGTAAACGATTTTGATTTTGCGTAAAAGTCCTCGGTCTATATATTTACGAATATTATTTATGAATAATAATATTATTTATGATCTTAATAGGATATTCGAAGACGCGTTTAATACGTTGTACGCAAAATGTTTACCACAAGCTCGACAGAATTTTATGTAGGATTGAACGCTTCGTATAAGTCTTGCTACAAGCTCAGCGTGTGGCTGTTTCAAATGATCGCGATTAGGATAATCGTTCGGATTAGACGGAAGGATGCAATAAAAGTACCGGAAACATCGAGCTGACGTAATTTTCTGTCGGCAAAAGCGTCCTTCGTGTCCGCGGCACCGTGCGTTTCTCCGCGAAACAGTTCAGTTTTTCCGTAATCGACGTGCATGCCTCCGCCGTTCGAGTAAAAGCAGGGTACCGGCTGTGATTACGTGTGACGTGCCTAGACTATGGTTAGCTCTGAAAATCGCCCATCAACTTTGTCTGCTTTGTGGCTTCTTTTAAACGCCGGGCCGGCCTGCTTATTAAAAGCAACGAGCACGGGTCAGCGGATGGCGCGCGGGCGTTCTGGCACGTCCAGTGTTGCGACACACGGTTTTCGGTGAGATCCTACGGTTATGCTCGTCCAGATTATAGTCTGCACGACCTACCAAAATTGTTTACAACTTATAAAACGTGCACGACAACGTTTGCTTCTATATAAAAGCATTCGAACCCCTACAGGCTTATTTCGCCGCGCTAAAAAGAACAATATATACATCTACAAATACAGTACTATAATTAAGCGACCAGAATACAGTGTACAATCCTGCGTTATAAGACAGTATTATACCAACCACCTTCCAAAGATTGTATAACTAAGAGATTCGCTCGCGAGCGAACAATTAGATAAACATGCAGTACTGAGTGGTATTTTTTGAATGTTTGTTGTTACCATTTATAAGACTGTACAAATTACTCCTGCAATAAACATATTTAAAAAAAAATCCTCTTTGTATAGGGATTTAAGAACAATCGTGTAGCATAAGGTCTCAAGTATCATTTCAGTTATTTCAGAGATAATTTTATTCGAAGAGAGTCAAATCTTTTCTGTTCAGAAAATCAAATGTCCTTCTTTTATATCGACGACTAAACGTTATTGTCTTCCACTTGAAATAACATATAATATTTGCACTGTTAGGCCAAAGCCCATGCCCAAGCACCGCTAAATTGTGATGTATCTAGCTTACGAAATACGAACAGTGCCATTTATGAAAAAAAGAACAATTTGGCAATTTATCGTCGAGAAAGAACGAAGAAGATTTTTGTATAAAATCTCGTTTTAGTCAAATAATTGGAGCCAGCTTGAATGCACCGTTTGAATATACAAATTGATTCAGGATTCGGCCCGTCGCTTCATGCGTTCAAGAGATTCGCATTTGGTAAAGCGAAGGAAGATCGAATGTGTTCCCGAATTGCTTGGAGGGGTCCCATTTGTATATGAAGAGAGAGAGAGGAGCGATTGTTCGTCGGTGAATTTCCATCGCTCACAGGCAAACGAACGGTCGGGTAGCGCAATTGCTTTTGTTTAGAGCGTGCAATTTCGAAGCTCGCGCCTCTTTCTCGTCATTTATAAGCCTGCGTGGCCAGTACACCTCAGGGCCGGGACAATTTGCTGCGGATCCACCTAAATGGTTTGCGCACGAAGTGTCATTACACTTCCGAAAAATGCTGCTCGGCACGGTCGCGAATGGTGGTCCTAATGATACGGTCACAGACACATAGAGACGCGCACAGACATAGAGACACGCGCCTCATCCTACCGTGATCATTCCGATCATTCTCGCTTATCTTATATTTACACTCAGGAAATTGTGGCTCCTCGGATCTCACCGTAATGACAATTGTCAGCCTTCTCGTGCAACTTTATAGTCATAATTTTTCCACGCATCTTGTTAATAAATCGGCAAGTTATAACGTATCAGGGTGTTTCAAAAATTCACCCGTTTCCTTCTTTTAAATATTACGAAATGTTTAATTTCGTTTTGAACGAGGATTGCTCGATCGATCTCTCTTTTATTTAAAATTCGTAATGCACAGAGCTTTTCTCCAATTCAACGAAGTCCTGGTTTCCTTCAAAAGCTCGTAAAATTCGACTGACATTTCTCCCGGTTGCAGTTTCAGCGAAGCATATCCGAAAAAATGAAAATCTGCATAAACGGTCGCAGTTTGTTATTACCGAATGATCGGAAACTTTGATCGACGTAATCCGAATTAATTGGAAACGGAGCTCGCAGGATCAGTCGCGCCCAAACACGGTTAAACTTGTGATTGATATACCGTCCGACACATTGAGTCGTACAACCAGGTTATAATTAACAACTCTTTCCTTAGTTTCACTATCTCAACCCTTTCACTAAGGCGCGCTTCGATTGAGGGGCACTCTCACCACGGGAACGCGTTCGGTCGCTTCCGCGTGATGATTTGCGATTTCGTTGATAGAAGTCGATGTTTGTAGAGAGGCGAGTGTCGGCCGCAGGTGCGACGATGACTGGCTCCAGTCATTAGGTAATGGGAAGTGACCTATATCCGAGCGATTATAAGATTCGTTTAATGTGTTGTTGTAATGTGTCAGCGAATTTTAATCGATTCGCCATTCAACAATGTTACACTGTCAGTTGCGCGTTAACATTGGCAGTACCGTTAATGACAATGTCGCTTCAAGGTTTCCACAAATTATGTATCGAGCATCATCGCATGCACAAATTGACGAGTGTGCATAATATAAATAGCAAAGCGAGCTTCTTTGAAGAAACATTTTGTTAACGCACACGGTAAAAATAGTTACAAGCAAAAATTGCAATTTAGGTAACTTGAAGCCACAAATTATGTATCGAGCATCATCGCATGCACAAATTGACGTGTGTACATAATATAAATAGCAAAGTGAGCTCCTGTGAAGAAAAATTTTGTTAACGTACACGGTAAAAATAGTTACAAGCAAAAATTGCAATTTAGGCAACTTGAAACCACAAATTATGTATCGAGCATCATCGCATGCACAAATTGACGTGTGTACATAATATAAATAGCAAAGTGAGCTTCTTTGAAGAAAAATTTTGTTAACGTACACGGTAAAAATAGTTACAAGCAAAAATTGCAATTTAGGTAACTTGAAGCCACAAATTATGTATCGAGCATCATCGCATGCACAAATTGACGAGTGTGCATAATATAAATAGCAAAGCGAGCTTCTTCGAAGAAAAATTTTGTTAACGTACACGGTAAAAATAGTTACAAGCAAAAATTGCAATTTAGGTAACTTGAAGCCACAAATTATGTATCGAGCATCATCGCATGCACAAATTGACGTGTGTACATAATATAAATAGCAAAGTGAGCTTCTGTGAAGAAAATTTTTGTTAACGTACACGGTAAAAATAGTTACAAGCAAAAATTGCAATTTAGGTAACTTGAAACTCTCTCTTGTTCGATTGTGCACTTGTCCACCCTGTTGTCGAGGGGTTGAAAAATTTCCCGGAAATGCAACAACGAGTCTCTCGAGTTGCTTCACTAATTCCACAGTAATAATCGTGTTAGCGTACACGTCACAGTACATGTTCACAATTCACAAAACGCCGAGATGTTAGTGCCCGGCATCGATCGACGAGAGTCCTCGCCGAAAGAGCAGCGCGGGTCGCTTTAAATCGGACCGGCTCGGGCCAATTAGGGAAATCATTGCGTGTCCAGCAGGTCGTCGTCTGTCGCCGAGACGGGTCCCCCAGCTGCTTGGCGGTGTATTGGCTCGCGATTAACATGCTGAAGAAATCCACGCGCGTCGGACAGCCGGGTAATCAGCAGCCGCGGTGTATACGCGCCTCGTGTCCGCGCGTTGGCAACTTGAAAATCACAAGGTTCGGTGGCGAGAAAGGGTGCACTTTCGCTCCGGGTGATGTACAGACGAGGGCTCCACCTGTGCGGAGCCGAGGCTCCACACTCGACACACTTCTCTTCGGCTCCAACCACGGCTCTTCGTAATGAGCACACGCACAGCTGTGAACTGTGAAGTGTATTACGAAGGTCAGTCAAATATTAACCGGCCCTTGTATCGTATTGGACTGGCCCCCAAAAGTTTCTTTCGCTACGTGAACGTCTGGGGTATCGTTAAATTCGGTGAATGTGGTGGTAAAAGCGAGGCAAAATAAATCGTTGGTATTTTTTAAAAATTCCACAAATTAGAGAGAATTAGAGGTGTTCGATGTATATTTCGCTGACGCTCGTGCCTCTGCCT
Organism: Seladonia tumulorum; assembly: GCA_913789895.3. Classification (NCBI taxonomy): domain Eukaryota; kingdom Metazoa; phylum Arthropoda; class Insecta; order Hymenoptera; family Halictidae; genus Seladonia; species Seladonia tumulorum. The sequence continues at coordinate 5,771,656 of OU565275.1, forward strand.
AATTGCTCCCAATTTTCACACCGTCGTAATTTCGGCCGCGTGTCGGCTCTCGTGACGATCCACGATCGATGATCGCGGGATCGAGGCCCGCTCGCGAAACCGAAAATAATCGAGGCCCTCCTCCCCGCGATCCTTTGTCCCGCGACGCGCCGGTCTGAAAAGGATCATACGCGTCGATCATGCTTCCCCATTACCGCCGATCATTCCAGCTTTTGTGTGTAATTTTGATGTGCGTGATCAGAGCGCGGATGTTCGCACGCAGCCTCGAGTCGCGAGAAATCCTCGGAAACAAAAGGATTTCGAGAAACCCGGGATCACGAGAAAGGGTGGCTCTCTCTTTCTCTCTCCCTCTCCCCCCCCCCCTCTCCCTCTTGCTGTGGAAATAGCTGGCCCGAGACCCTTCGGGATAACATGTGAACCCTCCTGGATTTTCTTTGCTTCTGCTTATAACACTATGTTGTGCCGTGCATGTTGTGCGTGGCAGTTTCAGACACGTGCTTGCGAAACACGATTTCGCGTGCCGGGGCTAAGATTTCTTTACGGATGACTCTAATGAGTCGTAATTGCGACTGCAAATGGTATGCGAGTGGGCAGATGCTTCGGTGCGTTGGGATTTTCGGAGAATGATGAAGATGTCAGGGCGAGGGCGACTCTAGGATTTTAGGGGATTTATCACAACACATACTGGGTCAATTGTAGCGTTATTATAGTCTTCGGTGGTGTGACATGGCTGGAAGATGATGATTGATTGACTTTTAGAGATCTTCTAAAATAGTTTGTTACCGGACGTTATAAATGTATCACGATCGTGATTTTAGTTTTCCGTAAAGATCAAATTAATTTTACACCTGTGGTCGTTTATATAACAAAGTGAAAATTACATTAATTACAACATATAGAAGCTACAAAAATGTTTGTCTTTTTTCTTGATATCTATTTTTTGTCGAATTTAATAGAAAATCGTAATTACGAAAAGCAAAGTTTAGTAAAACTTAACACGTGATGAAATTGAACTACAGTGTTGTATGAGTGCATCTCTCAATAGATTTCCATTTTATCCTTGCTTCACTGCAACAATTAATAAAGGGACTAGAATGATGTTTAACACTGTGTCACAGCACGGACCCGAGGATTAGGCTTAAATCGAGACTGTACTGTACACGTTTACAAGAACCAGCTCCGCTCCGTTTTTACGATCTTCGATAGATACATACATAAGATTCAGCGGACTAATTATGACAAGAGGAGATCTAAATACCTCGTTATCTCGCAGAATGAACTGCTGATATATTTTTACGAGTCGAAAATTTGCATAATCGTCCGCGATTTAGAAACGAGTAATGGCAATCGGCGACGTTTGTATCAGAAGCTCTCTCTATCCACGTCGAATCTACCGTTCGCAGGTCTTCCGAACACCTGTGGTTTTATAATTACTGTTTTCACCTGATATCTGTGTTTAGGACTCTGCGTGATCATCGCGCGTTTATGAAGTATCGTGGAATCACGGAAATCTTGATCGTCCCGTAGAAAACCTACAGCAATTCGAAAGGGTAATCGATTAATGTCGACGAACGACGGGGAACGAATTCGGAAATGTGGAGTGGAGACGGGAAATTATACGTTTCTTGCGAACGATTTACGAGAGAATTGTCGATTGCGGTCAATTTAATGTGATGTTACTTAATAGCGATAGTAGCAGTGTCGTAATGAAATCGAACATCGGCTGATTGCTGCTTTCTTGTTTCGTAGAAATCGTCGTGTGTGGTTTCTTTTGACCAAGTGTGGTCCGCGTGGTTTTTTTCACCAATTACGCTTTCGGTGCCGATCGAACTGTAATTCTTTTAATCGCAGGCGTTGCCCACATTGTGGGAATCAGGGACATTTTCCCGTTGACGTTTAGGGCTAGTCTTAACGAAGAGACATTAAAACATTCGCATGATCGTGGACGTTCAATTCATCATTCTGGTGATTCGAGAGCGCAGCAGCTCCTGCGAGCGAGCAACAAGTGTGACAAGAGTGTCAGTGAGATCCGGATCGCATGAGAGTTTGCAACCAAACGAGAAATGCTTTTGCGACGTTCTGTGTTCTATAATTTTACTCTTTTTTTTTTATTTAACCATGGGCACACTTATTTTTCGCATTTTCTATAGGCACACTGGGTCGTTTATGCCGGAGACTATTTATTTTTTACTGCTTCCGACTTTGATAAAATCTGTAAAAAAATTCTAGGATACTCATTCAAGTTTCTACTCATCGAAAATAAAAATTTTACGGATTACATTCGGAAAAAGTGAGGGTCCCCCCTCCTGGTCCTTTCAAAGGACTAAAAAGTGAAATTTTCGCTTGGATGTAAACGACCCAGTGTGCCACGGAGGGTTAATGTAGAGCATAAATGAAAAATATTGTTAATTACAACAGAAAAAATAGTTCCAGCGCGTAAAACGATTTTCTTGTATGGTAGTATCAAAATCGATTATTCGTCGAGTGTGTAAACACGCTAAATGCGTTTTTGATAGTCAGGGTTAGTCGACACCCATCCGCCATCCCTTCATGTGTTAGGGTTGCGACCCTCCATGATCCACGCGACCCTATTCTTTTGCGTCGACGAGTATACTTGACCTTAGGGCCGTATTCATTCAGTGTCATTGAATGTACGTAAATATGCGATAACATCGTCATGACACCCTCCACTTCACGCGTTGCATGGGGATACTAGTGGTGACACTATTCGAACAAACAGAGTCGAGTGGCATTCTCTTATGATATAAATTATATTATCAATTCATATTTTTATATATTTACTTTGAAATATTTTTAAATTAACCACTCGCTTTTATATCTTTGTTTCCACTTTGTTTCTAAAAGGACAAAATAGATACCGTTTAGGAATGCACTAAGATTCACAATTAAAATCATAATTTCTTATGAACGAGGCTAGAATATTTTTCAATTCCCTCCTTGTTATTAAGAACTCGAAATTTCCTAAACACACAACAATGAGTCACCTCGATTGCTTCAAAAATTCTGCAACGATAAACTGCGGATTTTTACGTAAAATAAAAATTATTTGCAGTCATTACAAACTTCAGGAGCTGCATATACATTTGTTTCTTCTTTTAATCATTTTAATATGTCGAAAATAATCAGCATTTCCAAATTCTTGGATTATTTTCCAATCCAACCGTTTTGAATTCGATCTATCCGTTTCTTTCGTTTATTCGGTTTCGTGAACGTTCCACATGTCGTAACCGCGTAAAAGTAGCTTCGCAGTCGTTCATCAACGAATCCTTAATGAGATAAGCGTGTAGGCTGCTTTCCGCGAGCGATTCGAAGAAAAAAGAAGAAAAAGAAAATGGAGAAATTAACACGGCTCCCACGGTGGTAAATCGCGCGGCGAACTATCCCGTTGCGGAGATTCGCACGAGCGTTTCGCAAATCGATCGGATCCATTCAACGCAAATCAAACGATCCCGCCTCGAGAGCGCGCGAATCGCGAATATTTCCCTGAAACGGAAAGTGAAACCGTTCTGCGCTAGGTCGCTAATTACTAAAACAGAACCGGGTATAGTTTCCTGGAGAGATTTCCCCCGTCCGCATCTCGTCTATTGTTTCCCCGGCGAGCGTACGCCTTCCATTATTACGATGCTTTATGTAATTCGATCAAAAAGTTAAACGTAACGAGTATGCGAACGGTGGATCGTTCACCCTTGCGTAACACCGTTCGGTTCGGTATGCGTTCGCGTAAGTGTGTGTGCGTGGATGTGTGTGTGTGTTTGTAAGCGGGGTGAAAAAGCAGGGAGTGGGGATCAGAGACGAAAATCAGTGTGAATCGCCGCCTTTATCCGCGGTTTTATCGTTTACTTTCAGCCCAGAACCGTTCCCCATGAAAATCATCCAATTACGAACCGGCCGTTATCTGCGATCTTTCGGATCGCTCGGCCGGGTCAGCATGGCGAGAGAGAAGTTCAATTATTGGTGCCGCGCGGCAGAGGGAGCCGCGCTCTCGAATTCTGGTGTGAACAGTTGACAACTTACACAGTGTTATCTGGTCGTAGCAGAATGCGTTGGTAATCCTCCGGTAAGCTCCCGCTGAGCCGAGAATCACGTGGCATGTGACATACGATACACCTCAGGAGCTTACCACCCCTAATGGCAGGGTGGGAGTCCCGTTGAAAAATATCCATACCCTCGTTCCAATTGTAATTTGCTCTGTGACGCTTTTTAATGCGTTATCCACAAACCGTGCGGTCGAAAATAATTTTTGTAACTATGGAAGGTTTTCAACCCCCTAACGAAGGGGTAGGAGTCGAACTGAAAAATATTCGTATCGCGTTATCGGTAACCCTGCGGTCGAAAATCATTTTTGTAGCCGTGGGAAGCTTTCAACCCCCGATAAAGGGGTAGGACTCGTGCTGAAAATTATGCTCTTTGCGTCTCAGAAGCTTGCAAATGTCTCCGTTCGATAATCAATAATGAATCTTAGAATATATACGTAATATATCACGATGATTTAGACAAGTAATTTGATGAAATATTTTATATTGTAAACAGCATGATACGCGAATTTTATAATCTGTTCGAACGTTCTCCCCTTTACAATTTAAGCGTTAATTTCACGGATTCAAGCAAATCCTTTCGTGGCACACGTTCGAGAACACTTAAGCTTGAAGAAGATGCAAAACTATTGGTTTGTTGAAAGTTGAAAACCAGAATCGCTCCTCGAGGTATAAAACGAATACGGATACCTCCGTGGAAAAATAAAACAAGGGAAGAGGTATCCTCGTTAATGCGTTCCGAAGAGGAACATTTTCGGTGCGGTTGCGCGCGCGCGGAAAGTATATTTTCAGCGGTCTCGGTTAAAGCGGCGCTTTAAAGCTTCTTTACGCGGCGATAAAATGCGCGAAGCGGATACAAGGACCGCAACTTTATAGGTCAACCCGATCGCGTACTATCGCTGTTTTACGCGACTCCATTTCTCTTTATTAAAGATTGACTCGTTCATCCGATAATCGGCTAATGAACACGCACAAAAGCCGTGGGTAGGAGAGGCAAATCTCAACGCGTACACGTTTAATGCTGGCTAATTTCTTCTCGTGTTCGTTTGCCGCCGGTACATTCAGTCATTAGCGTTGCCAAGGCCGTCAATTAAGCTTATGAGCTTAATATGAAAAGTTTAAAAGCCGGCTTCGGAAGAACCAGAGGATCATGGGATCCAGGCGGTTCCTCGCGCGCGGAATCCTCCTCTTCTCTCGGTTCCTTCCACGGCGCGAAAAGAACGCCGAGAGACGATTGTTGAATAAAATAAAAGGCCCGGCACCGTGTGCGTGCGGTTCGACGGGGTTTGAAACGTTTTAAGTATCCAATTAAAGGGCCGGCTTTCCTTTTCGTGCTTTAATTGGACGGTTTTCGCATCGGCGGACGTTTCCGGCACAAAATTGCTGCTTGGCAAAACGCGTTACGCTATGCGGGAATCGCCGACATTCATCATCCACCGTATTAAACGTTTTAATTGAATTTCGGCCCCCGGCTGCCAACAATAGAATCGATCTGCAATACGTGATTGCGCGGCTACGCTCAAATTTTTGGTTAGGCGAACGATTTTTATTACATATTTAGTCGGAGAAGAGATTACGAGGCGTGGAGTGCAGAGAGAGGGTGAGCGAAGGGAGAGATATTCATTATAAAATGAGCATTTATTTTATTTCAATGGACGATACTAAGTGGGCAATTATTTTTTGGCTAGAAAAAGATTTGGCTCGTGTCGTATGCATAAGCACAAAAACAACGTGATCAATATTAAGAAAATGACACCAAGATTGATTGCATAAACGTTCACAATTTACCTATTGCGTACACCAGCTGTTTTGATTTATTGCTGATTAAATGAAGCAAATTAAACAAATCAAAGCCAACACTTGTAAAAACAGCTACTCGTTGCTCTCGCCTAATTGTAAGTTGTGTAACTTACGTTATATAAAGTAGTTATTTCATTTTCGTAACTTGAGCGTGATATCTGGTTCCATTAATCCGCAAAGAAAATCTGAACATTCGATCAATAAATGGATATATCCTGTGTTGTTATGTATCAATGTCTTTTCTTGCATAACTGGCGCGATCGGAACGGTTCTACTGCTCTAATTACTAGTCCCGTTCGTAATCTAATAATGTTCGACAGTGTCTACCATGAAACCACTACAGGTTATCTTTTTCAACATTAAGGAAACAACTTTGCTACCGGAGAAAAGGTACAACTAGACCGAGCGATTGTTGCAGAGTAGGAAACCGGTTTTGCTAAATCGGAACGTTCGCATTGTTTTGAAAAACATTGACAATGACACGTTTTCATGAATTACAGGACACAGGAGCAAAATAAAAATTTCTTTCTTTTCTAAATTATTTTACTAAGCTGAAACCAATACGCTGGCGCCGTTAAATCTTTTTAACACTAGAACTACTGGATGGGTCAAAATGACTTCCTCCTAATTTTTTCTTTTAGAGATATTGAAATTATAAATATGTTTCCATGAGAAAATTTTTTAATAAACTTCTCTATCGAAGTAGATATTTTAAACAAAACTAATACGAAATCTAAACAAATCTTATTTTGTTGTTATTATAAGACAATGTATGCCAGTTGCATTTAGTGCTTGGTCGTTCTAGTGTTAATATATCCACTGCTTTAATTCGTGCTTACCAATTTTTGTCATAAATGCATAAAATCACTCAACCCCGATAAACTAATTTCTGACAGAAGATCCGCTTAGAAGAAGCTCCGGCAAATTAGTCGAAAACATTGCAAAGTGTTGGAGTTTGTTGGAAGTCGGGCACGGATCCCACGCTGCCCGTGGAGGCCAATTTCAGCTTTAGATCAGAAAAAAGATTTGATCCTGTAAAAGGAAGATTTATAACAAAGGTCCGAGCGGAACCCCTTCCATTGTAATTCTTTCTATCACGCGCGTTCGGAGCGCATCGCGTCGGTCCGGTGGCGCAGGGCCGATCAAAGGGCGGCGGTTCTTTCGCACCCTAATTGGATGATTTTCGCGAGCTGGTCTTGGGCCCTTTGCCGAACGGTGGTCGAGGGAGAGGGAGGGAGGGGTGGGGGAGTGTTTCCAATACAGAATACGCCCGTGGTTCGACGATACGTCCGCGGCGTTACGTGGCAAACTCGGAACAGTAGCTGCGACGAATCCTTTTTGCCCTTTGTCGCTCGCCTCTCGCGAGTTGCCCCGCTACCTTTTCTTTTCTTCCGCAGAAAACATTCGGGCACACCGGTGAGCGAGCTCGAACAATTTTAATTCCTCAATCGTGGCCGGTGCTCCAGAAGGAAACGATGCTGAACGCCCGTGCAACCGGCCACGAGAGACAAGGGAGAAAGAGAGAGAGAGAGAGAAAGGAGAGGAGAGGAGAGAAGGAGGAGAGGCAAGCGAAGAAAAGGACGAGGACCGGGAAGGAACAAGGGGGCCCGTTGGCCCGCGCCCCACAAATAATTGGGCAAAACTGCTTCTGGCGAATAATTACTCGAATGATTGAAGACGGAACCCCTTCTTCCTCCATCCCTTGTTACCCAAACCCCCTCCATCGCTCTTTTGCGCCACGAACCGATCTCTAACGAAAGCCCAACGAAATCCAAGAAATAAGCGGAAGCAAAAAGGCCGATGCACTTTGCGGTTTGCGGCTAGCGACGGCCTCGAATACTACCGAAATTTTCGGCCGCAGTTGCACAGCCTTGCACAGCGTTGCACGGCGTTGCATGTCCGATAATGTTAACCGACCACCATCGCGCCGGAGGAATTTTTGTTAATGAATAGAGAACATCTCGGCCATTAGCGAGCCGTTAATAGGGATTCACGCAGTGGTTCTTTTAGCGGGAATGTTTTTGCAAATTTACCGAGCTGTGGTATGTAAAAAAAAAGTCATTTTAGGAGTCATTTTTAGAAGCATTAATTGATTATTTTGTGCCGTCTCTTTTCACCATCTCTTTTAACATTCTTTCGGCCCTAGCGTCGGTCTGGTGCATTTTTCGTCGACTCTTAACAGACAGTATGTCCTGAATAATTTTTTGTTAATTGTGAAAAACGCGATGGATTTTAGTTTAAACTTACAGCACTTTCCATTTTCGAAGAAAGAATTTATTAGCGGAGCGATGAACATGGTAAAATTAATTTGTAAAAAAGGTTCAAACTATTAGTTTGATGAAGTAAGGTAAAGGCACCAGTAGTTGACCATTTTATAGAAAAACATAAAAAATAAAGTTTGAAATGTTCTTATTGTTTCGAAATTTAAACAACAGACGGCATGGCAAAAGTGCACAGCTTATAAAAACCTTATTTTTTATGTTTCTCTATAAAATGGTCAACTACTGGTGCCTTTACCTTATAGAAGTTTACGTATCCAATAAATCAGAGATTAACGAAAGTTAATTTATGAAAACATTTGTCCTTGCTATAGTGTGCTCTGCTGTCAATCTTTGTACATACATTTAAAACATCTATTGATTCTCGCAATAATTTAAAAATTCAAATTGAATCTAAAATCACAGAAAGAAATCCAATGTTTCATCTACCTCTGACCAATTTATTTGCTTAATTGCAGGTCAAGATAAAAATGGCCCCTTTAAGGAAGAAAAAGCCTATTTTTGGTAAAGCAATAGTTCGAGGTCAAACGACGGTGATCGTTATACATTGAATTTCTGTTGGGGATCAGGTGGCAAACCCGCCGCGGTAATGAATGAACGGAGAAAACAATTTGCGAATTCCGGGTATATCGGCAGACTCGAATCTGTCGCTACCTGGGTACCGAGTTCTTTTCACGACTGTCGCGAGGAATGGCGGATGTTTTGCCCGCGGAAGGGCGAATCTCATGATCGCCAGTTCTTTCCGATCGTGCCGGGGCAAACGGATTTAATTGATATTGCCCCGTGTCCCCGTCGACTTTTAATCCGTAATAAATTTCGATCATGCGAGCCGCGAGATTTATGAAGTTACATGGACCCGCGAGAGACCCGGACTGTCCGTCTTTCTAACCCTGGTGCCACCGAAATCCGCCAACGGGCTTTGGCGACTTCATGGCAACTGTCACTCGGCGTCGATTTACGAGGGGACAGGGGGCGAGCGAACCGTCTAAATTTGGTGGTGCGCCACGTCCACGGGCCGTTCACCGAATCCGTAAAAACGTAATGACTTTCGATACTCCCGGACTCCGACGGGATTAATTCGCGAGCGGAATAATAATTACCGTAATGATAAGTTAGGGGCTTCCGTTCGGCAAAGGGCTGAAACCGATTCCCTCGTCGGGAGATCGCTGCCACCCCGTAGATTAATATCCTGACTGATCTTAGAATGATTATAAAATAAATTATTAAATAAATCTTCCAAACTATAGCTAAACAGAGATCAAAGCGTCTCAACACGTTGACTGCCGTATCACCCCTATGTGGGTGACGGAATTATTTGTCCAGATTTAAAAATGAATTTTTACGTTAATATATTCATTGCACCAATTTTGATTAGGATCTGTAAAATGCAAGAAAGTTCGAGGACTGCTCAATATCATATATTTAATTTATTTCGAGTTTTATTTCATTAAATAACTTTCTTTGATTTCATGGAATTCTTGAGGTTTCCAGTTTGGCAGTCAATGTGTTAAAAAGGAACCTCCGATAAAATGGCTACACCTCTGACAAACGTAAATCTATCTGAACGGAACAATTTTGAAAACTACCTAAACACCCATTGTTTCGATACCATTTACAAATGTCCAAACATCAATCGGAACAATTACGAAAGTTGCCCAGCGAGAGAAACTGCAGCCACGCCTTTATCTATGAAATGATCAGCGTCGATCAACCGCGAAGAAAGATTACAGTAAATCGTCGTGGAAGTGAAATCGGTCCATCGATCTCCGGCGTCCGCGACGGACCGGTGCATGATCGATCGTTTGCCAAATTGGCCCGAAATCGATCGCGATATCGAGGTACACGCACACCGATACGCGAGCGAGCCGAAGGATCTCGTTTCACTGCGGCGTCCGAGATTTTCCAGGCGCGAGTTTCGATGATCGTGGCCGATGATTCTCCACGGTAGCGACAAACATCAGCTGCCCGTGATGAACTACACCTGTGCACCAGGCAATCAAGCCGAATTCACTCGGCGGTACTGCAAATATCTCCGTCAACACGACCACGGCAATGGAGAAACCCCATTGATGGACCGTGGCGAGTAGAGAGAGAGAGAGAGAGAGAGAGAGGAGAGAATGGAGGAGAATACAAGGGAATCGGGGAGAGAGGTTCGGATGGATAGCTAACGAGAGAGTAGTTTTGCACGTGCTTCGATCGAAACGATCTTTAAACACGACTTTCCTCGCGGCCGTCACTTCTGGCGCAATTAATTACGATCTTGCTGGATACTTAGCTCGTTGCAGCGACATTAGTTCGTTGTTCGAGATTTATTGATCAATTTTTTGCCTCTGTTGCGACTCTCTCTTGTCGAGGACCGTGTATGAACGTTTATTTATCGTTCGTTTCTATTAACCTTGTTTATGTACGAATTTGAGAAGTAAATCGATTCAGGATAATCCAAGAAAGTGTAGACCCATAACAATTTCGCTATTTGTCGACAATAAATTGTTCTGAGTTTTTTTATGGAACATTCGTCAACATATTTATGACATTTTTCTGGTTAAAATGACTCCAAACACGACAGAGTTTCGAGCATATTTACCCGTTTCATCCACGATTTAGTAGAATATTGATTATCCGAGCTAATCGATGGAACACAGTGCTAGATTATATTTTTCCGGTTTGGAACTGATTTATTCGCTTTATATTTACCCGTTTCATCCACGATTTAGTAGAATATTGATTATCCGAGCTAATCGATGGAACACAGTGCTAGATTATATTTTTCCGGTTTGGAACTGATTTATTCGCTTTATGGGTTTGGATAATCGAGGTTCTACAGTATCGTGGATTTAAACAAGTAAACCGTGGTCCGAATCATGCTGTATTTGGTCTCATTTTAATCAGAAAAACGTCGGTTATGTGTTGGCAAAGGTCCGAATGAATAACAATTGAAAACAACAAAGTTTAGTTATCGACAATCCGTTCTGGGCACCGGAAGCTGTTGACCCCGCAATAGCGGAGATAAATTCGCAAATATCCTGCAGATCTTTTTCCGATGCATCGAGACATTACCGTAGCGCTTGGAGGAAGGGTTTCGGAGAGCCGAATGTGCACAGGCATTGCCAAATAAATTTCCAAAAGCGAGAGAAAGAGAGAAGAAAGTATAGAACCAAAGGGGAGGGAGAGGGGGGGAGAGGGCCCAGGCGAGAGCTCCGGGCGACTAACGAGAGAGTAAGAAGACACCGGTCCACGTCCACGGGGCCCCAGAGGCAACAGACACCGGCAAATTGGGCCGACATATTTCAGCTCCCGATCCATTTGCAGTTTCGACGTAAAACCAGTCGTTGGAATCCAGCCGCGGATGCGAAATTCTTACGAAACGCCTTAGGAGAACGATTCGCCCGTTTTGGGCCTGAAAATGTCCCTCGGCCGGGGCCCGACGCCGACGGAAAGCCGATTTTTATGATGAGTAATGAGGCAACCGTGCCGCCGCGGCCGCAAACCGGATTTATACGCGGAGATGGAAAACCAACGCCCGTCCCGTGGGCCCTTAATCGGCTTCGATCACTGACCATCCACGATCTCCCGTCGATCTCGCCGCACCTTGTTCTACGATCGGACGGTTTTGGTCCACGTTATGTCATCCTCACCGCTGCAATCCCGGCCGACACTTTCTTGCCAGAATTTGTTCGATTAACCTGCCGTACACTTAATCGCTTTCCGGTACTTAACCGCTTCGATTTTTATTGTTCGCAGCGGAAAATGTGGAGGAGCACACAAAGTTCTCTAACGTTTCTTTAAACGGGAAAATTTGTTATTGCACCAATTAATACGAATTAATTGATTTCAGTATTGACAGCGGAAAATGTGGAGGAGCATACAAAGTTCTCTAACGTTCCTTTAAACGGGAAAATTTGTTATTGCACCAATTAATACGAATTAACTAATTTCAGTATTGGCACGATGATGTCTTGAATCGATGTTTCTTCTCCTTTGTTTTTGTTTTTACTGAATTCAAATATTAGTTGAAAGAAAGTTCAGAATTTTAATCGTTTTTTCTTTGTCTCATTGTGTTTCAGATGGCACTCTTAAAGATTGTGACTGTTGAAGCGAAGTAAGCAGAAGTTATGTAGGTATGCATTTATTTTAACAATTTCTACTGAAACACTGTATTCGAAGCATTTTTATTTCTCGAGATCCTTGGATCGTATAAACATCGACATCTTAAGTAATTTTTTTTTTAACACGAAGAGTGAAAGAATCATATGGAAATAAAGCAATATTCATCAACCCCCATTCGAATAAGGAGAAATATTTTTTCACTGAATAGTAAAGAACTGAATAGTTTATTTAAAAACTAATTTTCGATCTGTGTTCCATGTAAAAATTGTGTAAAATATCTCCAACACATAGAAAAGAAAACAATGGATAGAAGAAGATAATATATCGTTTATTGTATCGTTTAATATATTAATCTAATATTTGTGTGTTCCTGATTTAGTTTAGTGTAATTTGAAGTACCATTATATTTATCCATAACCTAACGATTCGAAAAGAATATTTATATTAGACTTGCATGTTATGTAAGTACGTCTTGACATATTTTCACTTAAAAAGAGTCACAGAAAGAATAATTTTTAGAATGAACGTTAAAGAGTATATTTTAAAGTGTGAATAATTGAGTTGGTTACTTTCAAAACTGTTAGCCTAGAGTTTAGGAAATAGCCTATTCCAAATTTTTGTTAGCCAACGGGTACCCTGTAATAACACTGTGCATTCAAAAAGCGTATTGCATAAAAACCGAGGGACTTCCGAGTGTGCAATATTTCATCCTCCTCGAGGTTCATTATTATGCTTAATGGCTAATGCCACACCTCTCCAGTATTTACACCCTTGGTTCATAGCTAATTGACACGCCCTCCGTATTAACGTTGATTTTAAATATTGTTTTATATGGCATAATAGAAACGTAATGCTACTTTCGTGTGGGGATTTCAAAGTAAAATGAGCTACTTGCCGCACACACCATTTAAAATGGATATTTCACTTAGCTCCGCCTAACAGTACCGCTATTCCCGCCACCATAAACTCTTCCTATGGCTGTTTCCTTCTCCTCGGATTACGCCGGAACTACGTACCGACGTAATTACCAGCTAGATGTTTTGCGCTCGCCGTATCAAGACAGATGACACATAATAATGCGATCAGTCCTCGTAACAGAACGTCGATACGCTACGCGTATGGGGAATCCTTGGAAGGGACGTGCGAACGACCCGCGACGAAACCACCATGGACCCCCATGGAGATATTCATACTGCTTGACCTGCGAAGTGTGACATTGGCGCATCTGCCGTCGTTCGAGACGGTAACATCATGGTGTCGATGATGGGCGCATGGCGGTGTCCTCGAAATGGACATAAAGAAATTTTAATCTGAGAGCCAAATGGAAATTCGTTCCTTTCCTTGCAGCTACCCCGCTGATTCCAATTAATTAAATTCATTTTATCTGTTGTTTTAAATTGTACCCACCCGTTTTCTCCATTAATGCATAAAATGCAAAATTTTAACACTTTGACTGCCAAACTAGAAGCCTAAAAAATTCCATAAAATCAAAGCAAGTTATTGAATGAAATAAAAATTGAAAATAATTAAATGTATGATATTGAGCAGTCCTCCAACTTTCTTGCATTTTAAATAATACCGTCACCTACATATGGGTGACATGGCAGTCAACGTGTTAATGTAGCTATGAATTAATATATTTAATTTTCACAACAGCAGTTCCCAATGACAACGGAACCAGGAATCTCTAATGGATCGTCTCTCGAGTCATCCAGCAATGCTAAAAATGATCGTCATCGAGGTCCCCGACAAGTACATAATTTCTCGCTTTAGATACAGTTTACGAACCACTCGTTGCAAGACGTTTAATTGCATTCTTCGAGAGGACACGATGCAGCGATCCGGAATAAAGTTGGTAGATGTCCGACGGGCATAAATCCATCATCGCGCGCCATGACAAAAGCTCACCTGCCACGCAGGGCAACATTGTCCGAAATGAACGTCGATCATCGGAGATATTCAAGATATCATTGAAAAACCGCTCGGTAGCGCAATGAAATCGGAATCTGGACGGCGTCCTTAAGGGGGCGCGCGGGCCTCCACGAAAAAGGACGCCGAGAAATCGATGTTATCCGCATGTCGGAGGGCCGTTTCGTGAAGCAAAAACCGAGAATCCCGGACAGCATACCTGTCCACGGAGTGTAGGGTACACCCGGTCGAATAGGCCTGTACAAGGATGATCCGCTGATCGGTACGTGGAAACTGCTACCCGACCGAATCAAGTGACTAAAATGCAATTAACGGCAATTAAGACGGCCCTTTAAGGGGTCCAACGAGCCAATTTCACTTACCTCTTCCTTACCGTGCCATCTCCTCGCTTCTTCCGTCTCTCCTTCCCCCTCCTTCTTCCACCGTCTTACAGTCCTCGGCTCCTTTTTTCCCCTCTTCGAGTTCGTATCGTCGAATCCGTTCGACGTTTACACGGGCGAATAAAGATGTGAAAGAACCGGACGATCATACCAGCCTATAAAATAATTGCAATTACGTTGGTTTACGCGGTTGCTGAAAAACGGGACGATAATCTGATTCCTGAGAGTACAGGCCAATGGGGATTATTTATGTTTCAATCTAAACATGAAATGAAACTTGACTTCTTACAATCAACTGTGAATGTCCAGTACACTCACCACAAAAATTTTCATTTTAGGACCGGTATAAATATCACGAAAAAATAGTCATTATTTCAGACAAGAATGGAATACAAGAGGAATGAAAAAGTCTAAAAGAAAAGAGAATATTTTGAAAAATTTGTACCATATAATACGGTAAAGTCTTCGTCTAAACCGAACGAAGCTACACGATCTTTGTCAGTTCGCCTCACTGGAGGGCAGAAGCTACTGCTAATCCAATTACAAAATTTCTTTATTTTTAATTATTTTTTTATGGGACATTCGCCAACTTATTCGTGGCATTTTTCTGATTAAAATTACACTAAACACGATATAATTTGAACTGTATTCAGTGGTTTACACGCGCTGTCCTTTTCTACGTTTGGCGCTGTCACAAGAAAATACTAGGCCTAGACGATCTATGTCACAGCACGGATCCAAGGATTGGGCTTAGATCAAGATTTTACTATAGTCACCTTTTACTGTAAACCGAAAAGCTACGATACAAATTTCGAGGAAAATTTGTTCCGAATAAATAATCTTCGCTAACCGATCTTAAAAAATTTAAAGTCTACGACGAGTCTTCTATTAAAAATGCTTGCAATTCAACAGTTGAAAACGAACGAATTTCTGTGTCAATGGCAGAAGTTCGTAGAAGAGAAGTTAATCGATGCGAAGGTACCTATGTGGGCCAATGTTCATCGAATGTTGCAGCGATCAGTATGCGGCGGGACGAAAGTGCAATCAACGATGATTGAAGTTACGCTCAAGGGGCCGGTCTGTTTAATGGGAGAGGGACTATTTGATCCTTTGTATTTGTCGGCGTTATCTTCAAAGGAGCCTCTCTCCTTATTGGTCGCTCGGCTCGGATGTCGTGCTCCAGGAATCACAATTAGAAATTGAACACTGGACAACACCAAAGTAGAAGGGATCACCTGCCGATTCGACGCGTGCACCTTGAATACGCCGAAAAAATAAAGTCGCGGCGGACCTGCATTTTGAGTAATCGGGCGCGGGTCGTATACATAGCTATTCAACTTTTTTAATGAGGTGTCCGCACACTGCCGCGCTGCATTCGTCCGCTACTTCGTACGTTCATACGTTCTTCGCTCCGTATGTTCGCTTCGACGCGCGGCTGGCATAATTCAACGACAAAATATTAGGTTGTCGCGCGTGGAGTACGCTGTGCTCACTGACAGGCGTATTTAGCTAAAAAATGATGGCGATTTCTTCTGATAATTTCATAAACACATAATAATATATGAAACAAATGGTGTGCACAGGGGCAAACCGATAATTTAAACTGCATTAAAAGCGCTCCGCCGCAGGAGTCTTCTTTATTAATTTATTTGGAACGTAATGGAAGATGAGAGTCGAAGTCGAAATAAAGTTATTCGACTACATGTGATCCGCTATTGAAAGAAATTACAGCCAGCTATAATAAATAAGTCTACGACGAATAGATAATTACTAGAGCGTGGATTTTTATAGATTAACATGGCAGATTGTCGAAATATTTCTACCAGAAGGAACAAAATTGTTCGCATACTTCCGAAATGCAAATGATCACGTGCGTCAGCTGCGTATTAATCTCCGTAACCTTCTCGTTTCACATTCCTGTCTGATTTCAAAATGCGAAAGCTGTGATTTACAGAAAAGTTTGCATTAAAAGGATATAAAATCCAGCTGCGTTCGACATGCCAATTGAATCGAGAGCCTGCGCGTGGTTGGATTCGGAATTGCGTCGAGACATTTCGGATCGGTTGCGATTATAAAATATTTAATGTAGTTCGAATACTTAAATCGCGGACGTTGCCGAGGCTCGGAACGTGGGCGAAATTAAGCAGGTTAAATTAAGTTACGTCGAGGAAGATTCCTCGCGGTCGAAAATTGGAATCGCTTCGATCGGGTCCTGTCACGGTAAACGTTTCGCAATCACCGCTAATTAAATGTGATTAAAATCGGGCGTAATTGAATAACGTGTCTTGAATTTATTGCGGTACATGCGATAATCCGATCACAGATGTCCAGATTCCAGCAGCAGAAGACGTGTATCTCGCCTCCGGGCCATGAGAACACGGGGCCAACAGGTGCAAAAGTCACGAAATTAAAAGGACGCTCCCCGCCCCGTGTTATTTCACCGTCTACATATGGCGACGACTAAAAATACAGCCACTAGATCGTCGATCGGCGAATCTCCGAGCGCAGTTTCGAAATAATGAACAATAATCAGCACGATATAGTCTAATAAAAGTTTTATCGGCATCGATCGACAGGCACCGCCTATACACACGACACTGATATTCAAATACAACCGATAATCATCTTCCAGTGACTTTAAAACCCTCGCAAATAAAAAAAACGTATCTTTGAAATATATTGCCCCAAGAAATTTTTCTTTTTCGCTCAATCATTTTCAGAGTTCTTATTTCATCGCCTACATCGAGTAACGTTAATGAGTCAAGTATTCCGGGGCACAGAACTCCGTAGAGTAGCTTACGTAATAGCGATTATCTAGTGGCTTATCTAATAGGGGCTACCGAGTTTGCATTTCTCCTTCGTCCTTCTCCTTCATTAACGATGTTACGAAATAGTAATTAAAATGGGACATGCAACGATGCAACTGGTAGGAACAAAAATTTGAATACCGGATTTGGAGGTTGTTGTCAGCCGTGGGAGACATTACTAACATTAATAGAATGCTGATATAATACATATAGTACATAGTCATGTACGAATATAGTACATGCGAGTTCCTTCTTTCGGTACAGGATTGTTGGAGTCTAGGACACTTTTGTGTTGCTAGTTTGATTTTTCAAAATGTTCTCTACAGAGGACTCGAGCACTCCTGATCAGGGTGCGATGCAGCAGCTTGCACTAATGCAACCACGCCCTTGAGCATCCAATTTCGGCGAGCAGGGAGCTAAGAGCAATCTGCTAAGCAAGCCACGTCCCTCAAGATCAAGAATCCCATGGTTGGTAATCTATAAGCGAGGCACTGTCACGAATACTGTTGCCCTAGGAGCCCCGCTGCAACCATACTCTCTCTCTCTCTCTCTCTTTCTATATCTCTCTCCGTCTTTCTCTTTGCGAGCCTCATTCACACAATGCACCGTCCCCACTCTTTTATGCCTTTAGCTCTTCGCGTGACTCGAGCCTTGGGGGCAGCTCCTGCCCGCGGAGGACCTACGTGCACATGCCTGCTATACTGATCGCAACCAGAGCCGGAAAGATGGCTTACAGACACGAGTAGAAACAAAAAGGACCTTTTTCACTACTTTCCATCCTTCAACCTCCTTACAGACACCTGAACACCAGTAATTGTTCGTTATTTGCATCCAATGCGCGTGCTTTCGCTTTTCTTTTCGCGAGAACCTACCTGTTGGCTCATTGGTGCGACCAAAAATTGTTATTTTCTTGTATGTTTATTTTTAATCTGTTATTTCACTTTAACGATAATACAGGCCAGTTATCAGTTATTGTTTGCCCTGTTTTCTGGATTTGTAGATGCTACTATTCTCCGCTACAATTTGCCCCTTTCCTCGAGAGTGGCTCAAATAATTCTGGACTTAAGAAGCTTAGCTTAGCTTCTGTTAAGACTCGCATCATGGATGCAGTATCAAGACGAAGAAGAGGAAGATATTTTCCTGTTTTCCTACATTATTAACAATAATACAGGTCAGTTATCAGTTATTATTTGCCCTGTTTTCTGGATTTGTCGATGTTATTATTCTCTGCTGCAATTCGCCCCTTTCCTCGAGAGTGGCTCAAATAATTCTGGACTTAAGAAGCTTAGCTTAGCTTCTGTTAAGACTCGCATCATGGATGCAGTATCACGACGAAGAAGAGGGAGATATTTTCCCGTTTTCCTACATTATTAACAATAATACAGGTCAGTTAACAGTTATTATTTGCCCTGTTTTCTGGATTTGTAGATGCTATTATTCTCCGCTACAATTTGCCCCTTTCCTCGAGAGTGGCTCAAACAATTCTGGACTTAAGAAGCTTAGCTTAGCTTCTTTTAAGACTCGCATCATGGATGCAGTATCAAGACGAAGAAGAGGGAGATATTTTCCTGTTTTCCTACATTATTAACAATAATACAGGTCAGTTATCAGTTATTATTTGCCCTGTTTTCTGGATTTGTAAATGTTATTATTCTCTGCTGCAATTCGCCCCTTTCCTCAAGAGTGGCTCAAATAATTCTGGACTTATAAGAAGCTTAGCTTAGCTTCTGTTAAGACTCGCATCATGGATGCAGTATCAAGACGAAGTAGAGGGAGATTTTTTCCTGTTTTCCGTATAGAATCGGAGCGTTTACGTTCGATTAAAAATTCGCCCATCCCCCGAAGGGACTTTCAAACAATTCCCGATATCGACTCCTGCGAAGCGGTCCATCAGGGACTCATCATCGTCGGGCGAGGGGGCAAGCGGACGGGCGCGGCGGCGTGGCGGCGGGGCTCTCTCGCGCTAGGTTGCACTCCAATTAAAGTCCTTGGTTATCGTGCATTCAATGAGCATAACTCATACCAAGAGCCATAACGAAGCGGCCAGGCCGTAGCAAAAAGCTTCTTAGCCGAAGCACCGGGGTCCGGTGCATAAAACCGGGCAGCCGAGGCGAGGCTGCGGGTTCGCGAGGAGGGCCGGGGCTGTTACGCGCGAACTCGAGGAAGACAGGGGCGTTAAGGCGCGGACACGGAGCAAGGGACACGCCGAAGAAATAAATGAGAAGAGGGACGGCCACGAGAAAGTGGCATCGTTTTACTGTCGCGCGCTCCCGCTCGTTACGAATGCCTCCGAGAACAAGACGAAAACGACAAGCACAAGCGGAGCGGATCAGAGCCGTGAGAGAGGATTGATGTCTTCTTTCGTCCCGCCGCTCACGCTCGCTCCCTCGGCTTGGCTCGGCACGGCTCGGCTCGGCTCCACGCGTCACTTCCGTGGACAAGGTACACGACGCGTCCGACTCGTAATCGTGGTAATTAGCATTCGCGGAAAAACTTTGTCCCTCGCGAGCCTTCGATACATTCGACACCGATACGATCATTCAGCGAACGATCTTCGTCCTCGTTTCTTCCACCAACACTCGTTTGCTGCGTGTCTCTTCGACGCCTCCTGTTGCTGTTGATCATTTTAGCATTTTATTTCCTTCTGCGAAGGAAACCAAGAGCAAGCGACTCGAAAGTTTCTTCGACCTGTAGCCAACATTTCAAGTACCATTTTGGGTAATTCAAACATATTTTTCTTCAACGTCTCCTGTTGCTTTTCTTTTTCTCTTTTGTTAAACGCTGCAGTTTTCTTCCTCTGCGAACGAGCAATAAGTTACTTACATCGAACGCGGTTGAATATGTAAATAAAAAATGTTGATAGGTTGACTATTCCAATTTTACATACGTTCTGATAATACCCCGATGAGGAACATCCCATCGAATGTCTATTTCCCTAAAGGAACGCGTGCAATCGTAAACTTTCATATTCGCAACCTGTACTCGTAACTGTCTCATTGAAATACGACAATAGTAAGTTGTCAATGGAGTTGACGAGCAAAATCCGTACCGTCTCTAGACACGGTAACAAGCACGTACACTTACATTCATGACGCCTAAAATCCATAAGTCTTTACTCGTAAATAAAAGACGTCGCATTTTATGCGTTCATTTCGCGCGCAGACTGTGCTGAAACTCGTTACACTAAACCTGACTAAACCGATTTAATCGAGTGCAAAGATCAATTCAAGATGATTTCCAAAACGATGTACTGATTTCCAGCACACGTCCACACAATTATTATTTATTCCGTATTGTTCGTCGACTTTTATTCGAACGGTCCATACAACTCAGCATTTTGTGTTGGACTTGATCGACGTTTTACTTGTATAATTATTGATGAAGTCAACAAAGTTGAACCTCGACCAATGTTGGACTTGATCGACTTGTTACTTGTGTAATTATTGAAGAGGTCAACAAAGTCGAATGGAACGACTTGTATCGTTGCGAAAGAGAAGTTTTTATGGACCAACCGCAGCTTCTGGAAGGTTTCCAGACAATATCGCGAAACGCAGGTGTAGATAAGGATCGCGATCGCGATTGATCAAAGCCGCTTGAGAAATCCTCGAATTAATAACAGCTTCGAGGCTGGTCATTCATTAATTTCGATATGGAACCACTCTTGTCCTCCCTTGCGATCGCGAGCGCGCGCGCGCAAGAAGAAGTCTCGCAGCGGGATAAAAATGTTTAACGACGCGCGTCGGTGATCATAATAATTAGCGACCGCGGAAAAACCCGAGGATCGCGGAAGTCGACGCTTAAGACGATCGAAACGGTCCGGCTGGTATCATCGTCCGGAGTAGCATGGCCGATCCTTTAAACGACTCATTAATATTGATGGCATATTTTGACGCGCGGCGTCGTTCAACGAACGCGCACGACACACGTGCAAGAAAAACCGAGCCGCCTGTTCACGCCGGCGATGTGTGCCCGGTAATTAGCATCCAGAAAGATACCGGCGAGGGACTTATTTTCATTAATATTACTTTATTATTTTACGACGGGACGCGTCTAATCCCGACGCTTGTTTACCGCGATCCACCGCGTCCACCTTTATGGCGGTACGCAACTATGAAGCCAACAGGAATGCCGCTGGGTATATGTGTATGTTATATATATTATATATATATATATATATATATATATATATATATATATGTAAATATATGTAGTTTTCCAACCGATTCACAAGTTCATCTCGACGGAATATTTATCAGATTCGCCGGGAAGTGCTCGGCATTTTATGAACATTTTTTTTTTCAAACTTTTAATTCCTCCACGTGCAAAATGTCTACGATACATGTCGCTTACAACAGTTTACACGTTCAAGTAAAATAGTGGTCGACGTTGATTACAAGTTTTATCAGCAACATGTCCATTATGTATCCAATAATTCATTGCTAAGTTTGTACAAATTATAAATTAAATAACAAATGGTCCATCGAGCGGCTAGACCCACTTCATGTTCATTTTGCTTAGTGACCATTCGACCGATCGAACTGAACTTTTGTGTAACTTTACTACCGAGGGTAACACGTCTTTTTAGCCGAAGACTTTTTTAAAATCTGGTCTACAGACGGATTGGCAACTAGGTGGAATATGTTCGCACGTTAATGGGGTTGTATCATTTCTTCTATTCGGTATTTCAAGATTTTTTTCTGGTTAAAATGTACATTCAGCATGGTATTAGATGCTCCAAAAATTTGAAGTTTGATAGCTGCAGTAGGCTCTCGGGAAAAGAAACATGGCATGACTTACTGGCGACCCTTTATATGTTTATATTATTCGTTTGCCAAATGCACAGTGCACCTCACAACCCTAGTCATTTTTATATGTATACCTGCATATATGTCCATATGTATAGATTTAGCAGATTGAAAACTAAGTAATTGTTACTGTCAATTGCCAAAGAGGCAGAAAAGTCTCCTACAACGAACCAGAAGCTTCCCCGAGAAAAAGCAACTCTCATACCATCCCGTCGCATATCCAACCGGGCCATCATTCTACGAACGAAGTGTTTACGATCGCGATCATAACACGATTATGCAAAGACGCAACAGTGTAAAAGAATATCAATCGAGCGTTCCCCGAAGCAGTAGCATAACCACTCTCGACGCGTATCCGCAGGACCCTCGTAACTTAGAGGATTCCGAGTGGGAACCTGCCGGGCCTAGCGCAAAACAAATGAAAAGGACAGTATTCTAAACACGCGTCGTCGATGTTCACGATCATGTGCGACAGTCTGAAAGAACGCTCGCGTTCCCCGAAGCAGTAACGGCCGGTTAACGCTTGGCCATAGGAGCATCATAATTGTCTGCGTTCGGGACGAAGATGTATTTACAATGTAGTGTCACGACCGTGTGATGGCAGTGATTACCTCTCGCGAGGGATCGCCACGAAATTGGACGTCTGCGATCGTGTGGATCGTCGATCGGCTTCACGTGACAAGGAGCTCTATGTCTTCTGGGGCTAGCGGCGCCGACGGATCGCCGCGCACACGTATACATCCGTAATTCGTTGTTACACGATATCAGCGACGTGCGCCGCTTGCCGATCATCGATAACGATTTTCCGTGCACCGTGACAGACGGACAGACGGACGGACCGGGCGTAGGTAATTAGGCGTGCGTGCACGCTCATCCCGTTTCCATGAAGCCGCAGCCGAGATTCTCGCACGCAGATCGCATCGCCGCCATTCCCGTTTCGCCGAGGGAGAATTTCCGAGCCACGGGCGTCCTCGCGATACCGGCAATTATGATTGTAATATTCCACGCTCGAGTCGTACCCGTTTAATGGGCCATCACCGGGCTATACGTGTAGACGCCGGTTTTCGCGTAATACCTGATCGGCGGGAATCGTTACCCTAAGTGGAACCCCGTCGCGACACGGGAAAATCAAGACCGTGCAGAAAACTCAGACAAATCGCCGGGACGACGGTGTCACTTTCGATCGCAACTGGTTATTCGATGGTGCACATTGTTGCACACGTGTAATCATTTTTCCGATGCTTGTTACGAAACGAATGTGTTCTAACTAGAACGATTTAATTGTGACTCGTTGCCAATAATTGTGATTAAATGAGAACCACTTGTAATTGTCTACTTTGATTTTGTAATTGTCTACTTTGTTATACCCCAGAGGGGGTACCTCTCTCACAGCTGTACAATTCGCGATGTTCCGAACCACTCAAAGCTGCATTTGTCAAGCTGTCTGAAACATAATTTTGAAAATACTTCTTCTAGACCCGTCCGTGTTTCTGTTGCTCCTAATACAACGATTCGTTCGATTTAATTGCCAGAAGTCGAGTAGTACAATTTAAAAGAACTTAAAAGTACCAATATATTTAAATTTAACACTTTGACTGCTAAACTAGAAACCTCAAAAATTCCACAAAATAAAAGCGTTATTTAATGAAATAAAAATTGAAAAAAATTAAATGTATGACATTGAGTAGTTCACCAACTTTCTTACATTTTACTGATCCTAATCAAATTTGGTACAATGAATATATTAACATGAAAGATTATTTTTAAATCTGGACAAATAATTCCGTCACCCGCATATGGGTGACATGCCAGTCGACGTGTTAATCAAAGTTAAACCAAAGATAACAGAATAGGAAATGGTGCAATAATCAGGGTAAAAATTGCTATTTTGCTATGCCTATTGCTGGCATAGTATAGGTAGATCAGTCAGGAATGAGTGAGTGAGAGAGGGGAGGGGGAAATGCGTGGATAAGATAGTTTTTTGTAAACATAGTATATTATAAACCGAGTCCACACACACACAATTCTTAGCAGAATAAAAGTAACAATATACTATTTCCAATTGCACAAAATTATTCTAGGAGGACCAGAACTTCTATTTGTGCCCTGCTTTTAGTGAACGATGCAGAATATTTTCAGTAATGCAAACCAGTGAAATCAGCCAGCTTGCTGTTGATATACAAACTCAGAGTCTGGCACGACATAGTTTTTTGTAAATATAGTATATTATAAACCGAGTCCAATACATAGCTATAAGGCTGAATAAAAGTATCGATATACTATTTCCAATTGCACAAAATTATTCCAGGAGGACCAGAACTTCTATTTGTGCCCTGCTTTTAGCGAACGATGCAGAATATTTTCAGTAATGCAAACCTGCTGTTGATGTACAAACTCAGATTCTGGCACGACACAGGACGTGGAAGGGTTAATGTATGTCCACGGTACACCCCCGTGTAATGGTGAATGGAGTACACGGTGGTGGACTGTTCGCGTGTGCCAGAAAGACGGATTCGCTCCGAGAAGGAATCAGAGGTAATTCGTTATCCGGAGGGCAGATACGCTTAACACGGCCGACAAAAAGTTCCACGCAGGAATTATCGGGAGGTGGTGAAGCGTGCAGCTGGCGCTGCGAAAGAGAACAACTCCGGGATCTGTCAGCTGGAATGTCCACCGCTAATTAAGAGATCGATGTTGCCGGTATTACGGGACGAGCAACCGAACCCGTACACACTGCAGCCAATAAAATAGTATGTACTGCGGGAAACGCCCGCGTAGACTCTACACGGGCCATAAATTTATCGATGCGTTGCATACAAACAGTTCTACCCGTCTTTGGACACCGTTGCACCACCTACCGAAATTGCTCGAGGAATTGCAACGTGTTGGAAATAGTGTTGGTAATTTTGGGTATCGAAATATGTAAAAAAAAGAAAAAAATACCAACACACGATTTAGATTCTAACAATTGCAACTAATAGGAATTCATAACTAAGCTGTGAATCCACATGCAAAATAAAAATGTTCTACATTATTTATAACGAACAGGAACCAAATAGTCTTTCCTGCTTTAACGCGTTCATCTGGATTTAGTTCATGCAAATTCCAATGATCTGTCGAAACAGCCTTACTGTGAAGGAAATTAATTTTTAAAGATAACCAAAGAATCGTGTCGCAAATAATTTAATCTACTGATTTGTCTTCGGTAAAAAGTGACGTGAAATTTATCGTAGGATTGTGTGCAAATACTATGGATTATTTAAATTGCACGTATCTCGATGATTTCAAATATTCGCCCTGTAAACGTTGTTTTCTTAACAATATGCAGGTATCTGGAATAAAAACTGTGATTAAAACGGAACGATCGCATAATTCAGACACGTAGCATCAAGCTAGAATATACGTTTGAAGTCGCTTCTCGCTTTATCGGCGAGTTTCTCATTGGCATCGCGGAAGAAGAATGTAACTTTTTGGATTGTTAATTTGCGTAAACGCGTACGATCCAATAACAACTTCCCTTCGCCGAGCAGCATCGATTACAAGACACCCTATATACGAGTAACAGCGTTTACATCGTCTGCTATTTCCTTTGCGAAGCTCGACGGGGGAAAAATAAGCTGTTAATTAACTCGGCCGTTTTGTTTTCACGACTCGAATTTTTTTTCACTGTTCGAAGGTTTATGAAGTTTAATAGTGTAATTACGGGAGCGTTCGCGTGATTTTTGATACGGTGAGATGTCTTCATCGCGAGCGCGGTTCGCCGATCGTTCGGCTTCCGGTATCTCCGGGAGCATAAACGCGACGATCGCCGAAAGGCGGCAAGAAACCGCGAGGAGACGAAACAAGCAGCTATTTATATTTTCCCATAAAAATGACCGCCTATAAAGCACGGTCGTAAAGCCGCGTTTCTCGCGGTAATTAGCACGAAAGTATCGGCGCGCCTATGACAGTAAATTCGATTCCCATAGACGTTGCCGGACGACCGGAAAGAAAAGAGCCGCGATACACGCTGACGCGTCCATGAACGTGCCGCGTCTTAAACTTCTTGCCTCGCAAAAAGCCCACGCTTGTTTCCGTTCGTAACTCCGCAGTGTTATTTGTAATTCTAAGTGCAGCCGGGCAAAAACTTTAGCGAGCCTCCGTGCCGACTAAATATTTCTGCACGCATCTGATGAGATTATTAAAACAGTTAGTGCGCACGTCACTTTTCTCTTTGACAGTTAAGCCTAAAAAAAATTCCGTTCTTTGTAAGGATAAACGGACGATATCATGTTATGGACAGGATAACAGGATAAATAGATAATAAATTGAATCGATCGTAGCAATAATTCATTCTTCAAATTTGCCTTTGCACTCGATGTTATTTTAACTCCAAAGCGAAACATTTCTTCCGTCTTAAAATATTTTCCTTCTACGTACTTCTTTTTCATGTTGTACCTACGAAAATGGTAGAATTTACTTGTACAGTACAGACATTTTTAGTAATTCATTGAATCCAAACAAATTTAATAATGTAAAAAGTATTTTGAGTAATGATATAGCAATTTTTAGTCGCGACTTATAGCCGCCATTCGAGTACTAAGGGTTAAATATATAAATGCTAATCATTTAGAGGAAAACACATTGGAAAATTTTTGCTACTTAATCTGTTAACGCTTCCTATTTGAGGTTTAAAATGCTTAGTAAAAAAAAATTTACAAATATCATGCACCTTTTTCACGCATACCCAAGGCATTACTGTACTTCCCTGGGCAGGTAGACGACAAGTGTCAGAGTTCCGTAGACGTTTAGGGAGCGTCTGAAAAAAAAGGAAAGGTGGTTGAGGCGTGCACGTCGAGAGGATCGCGGAAGAACTAGGAGTCGCGAGTAAGGAGATCGACGGGTACCGCGGGTACAGCTGCAGGGCTTGTATTGACCGAGCCGCGCAGGCTATGCATGGGTAATGCAATAATCGAGTGAGTGAGTCGTCTCGTCTCCGGCCTCGTCTCGGTCGCAGAGTTCGCCTATAAAACGCAAACGCGAGCCAGCCCCGTAATTACTGTGGAAGTGACTGGTTACTGGTTAGCGCTTCGAGCTCGACGAGGGTTTTACCTTCGTTCATCGGCTCGATTGGTTGCCACCTAACGGGCAGCCCGGCCAACAGTACACTCGTAGCCGGAGTGTAAATCGAGAGGCTATAACGCGCCGTGGCAAAAATGTAATGAGATACTGCGCCGCCACGGCGCGGCGGTTCCTTTTAACGAGCTGACTGTACGCCGCTGCTATCTTCACCATCCGCTTGTACTCGCCTCGCCTCGCCTTGCCTCGCCTTGCCTCGCCTCGCCTCGCCTCTGTCCCCGAAAAACCAATCTCTGGGAATTCTGCACGCCTCGGCTCGTTACCTCGCTAAATTTCTGGATTTCGAACCAACCGCGCGTCAAACAGACAATGGACATCGTCCTACGAAAACTGACGGACAACCTGAAGTCGATTCATTCCTGCCTTTTTTGCCGGGGACCCGAGAAAGTTCACGCCGGTACAGTGGGGCAAGACGATGCTGATCGAAAATCGATTTTTGGAATATTGTAAATTAACCGCGTGTTCCTTTCGCATTGAAAAAGTTAGTGCGAAAAATATTCGAGCTTCTATAGGTTAGCAAACAATGTCCTCTACACGAGCTGCCGAGCTTACGATAGCACGTATTTCAGTATAGTACAATCTTTCGTCACGATGTTATTCTAAAGTCAAACTTATTCCCCGTTTAGATTTTATCCGTGCGTGTCTCTGCTGTTACCGTTTCGAAAAGTTGTGAAATACATTTCAGTTTTGTAGTTCGTTCAGAACATCGATTAATGTTCTCAGTTCCGTTGGTCTTAGCTCGACGCATTCTTAGTCTGATTGATCAGGACAGTCCCATTCTACTAATAGTCAGACAAGTGGAATAGAACAGTCCTCGGCCGGATAAGTAGAATAGCCCAATAACGTGCCACGCAAGTGAAATAGGCCAGTGCCCGATCGAACAAGTAGTACAACAAGGTATTACATCGGGCAACTAGTAATTCAGACGGTTTTGGTCAGACAAGTTGATGCTCAGAATCGGTGTTATTTATGAATGATGAACGTTTCGGACACAGCCTCTTTATGTTATCGCTAGTCTGTAGGTTTTATGCATTTATCGGAAAAATAATTAAACGAAATACAAGATTATAAAAAGTTAGAAGAATTCAAGAATGCTATTGCTTCCATCCTATTAAAATTGTTAATAGAAGAAATACGTTTTTATTCAACGTGAATTCTTTACAATTGATCTTAGATTTTTAAAAGGATTTTTTTTTGGCTGTTTATCACTTTGTAACCTTCAACTTAAAATGTTTGCTTGTAGAATTACAATTAAAAATGCGTTCCACAGTATAAAAGAAATCTGTATGACTTATATTAATCTCCAGAATGCCAGACAGAGTGTGTGCTAATAAATACGAATACAATTTTCACTTCACCTCTACCACGAGAATATTGTTTGCACAATGTTTACACGGTGAAAGAATGTTTTCCTTACTTCGATCTAGGTTCCATAAAATCAAGTACTGAAATAAGAATTTGTTTAAAGATCCGCAGTCTCGTTATTGCACAAACGTTCCGAATCGTGAATTACATCTTCACAGCGCAACATCCAATTAGTGATTAATAGTTTCCCAGCAAGGATACTTACAATTAACTCTCACGTTGTCTCTGTGACCACCCCCTCGACTTTAGTTAATCATTTCGTTTTAATTCGTACTTTTCACCCCGTTTGCTGGTAGTTCGCAAATTCGCTGACGCAATAAATGCATAAAGATCCATCGGGATCGACGATAACGATCGTGTTTTTTCGAACTGGACATACACAGGGGGATTAAATTTTTTAGCACTCGATCATGGCCGCGGTATCGTCTCGCGATCGACGATCACACGGCCGCGATTAACGTCAGAGCGAAAAATCTGCTTTTTGGTGGCGTTTGATTGCAGCAATTAAGAAATTAACCGACCGATCGAGCGTCATACGTAAATGCCGGCACGGATCAGGGTAGAACGAGAGAGAGAGAGAGAGAGCGACGTGGCCATCGTTCGGCAACTCGTCCCGTGCGTCGGGTTCCCGTAATTGATTGCTCCGTAATTAGCCGGCTCCTTTCGTCCTTCGGGAACAACAGGTGCACCGGGCTACAAAAATGTATTAAGAAACCGGCGAACGCCTTCTACACCAATTGTGAGCCAAGATTACATGGTGCAAGGATCTAACGAAGATCCCCGAGAGTACGTCCTTTATTCGCTTCGTTGTGCTCATTTTGTCCTCCGATTTTTTAGTTCTTTCGAATAGCCTCGTTTGTTTGCCGTGGATCGCGTTATCGGGGACCACGGTTTACTCGAATTTAGTACGTGTCAATTAAGTCCGATCGGTTTAGGGGCGAACCCGGTTTGACGCCCGATTCGATTATTTATCACAACGGCTGCCTGTACACCCTTCTCGCCAGCAGGGAGGGTTGTTAATTCGCGAAGCGATACCTTCTCGTTCCACCGAAGCTTAGTCACACTACACCCTAACGACGCGACGGCAAAAAGAGCCGCGTGTCGACGCTGCGCAATAAGCTGCGCGCTAATAAGCAAACCGCAGTCCTCTGTGCCCTTACGCAATTTTCCATAGTCGTTGAAAGGAGAAATAGAGTGAGTAATCCGTCCTGTAGACGAGCACTTGACATATTTCAACGTTACCTAACCCCTAGCACTATTATTTACTTTGTGATTATAATGATTAGAAATTCTTCATCGTTCAGATCTTCATGGAAAGAAACAGATAATTTATATTTATTGTATTCCTACGTTTTCTCGAAAGGATACATATCAACTGCAACAAAATAGAATTTTATTTCGGTTTAAAAAGGAAATTAATAAGAAACACATATTTCTTAGACTCTGTTCAGAATCTTCATCACGAGTCTGACTCGATATTGTAGGGCAAGGGGTTAATTTCCACATCCGATACAGTTCGAAAAGAAGGGGATTTCATCAGAGAAAATAGCAAAGTTGTGGACAATCGCTTACAGGTTAAGGTAAAGGCACCGGTAGTGATAATTTTATAGAAAAACATAAAAAATAAGGTTTTTATAAGCGCACTTTTGATGAAAGTGAACCTCGGATGCCATGCCGTCTGTTTCTTAAATTTCAAAACAATAAGAACATTTCAAACCTTATTTTTTATGTTTTTCTATAAAATGGTCAACTACTGGTGCCTTTACCTTACAGGACAGTGTGAAGACCCTAGTCCGACCCCCCTCCCCCGGAAATTACGATTGCCCATAATTCCATAATAATCTATAAAACGTCGTAGCGTTGGTGAAGTCGGCCGCGCGTTGGTACCTGTCGCGCGATCGGTCAGCGTCGTAAACGCCACACCTGATAATGTTTCGGGGTCCTCTCTCGGATGCGTTTAATTTGTCTCCCGAGTCGCTTCCGCTCGCGACGGATTTATTGCGTCCACGTGTTAATTGCAAAGGTCTCGGGCCGCGGCGGCGCAATAAAGCGATAAAAGCGCGGGCCGTTCCGTTCTGAATGTGGAACGCCTGGGCCCGAGCAGACGTAATTCCGCGCGCCAGGCACTTCGTTATTATAGGCAGATGCTAAACGCGCCGCGGCTCCCTAACTTATCTCGGTTTTCCTCCCTTTAATGTACAGGGTTGCTTCTTAATACGCGTGAAACGTCGTTAGCCGACCCGACGATAGCGGGAATAACGTGATAACGCGGCGCGGGACAAGACGCGCGCGCGCTTTACGACCTCTCCGAACCGTTTACGCACTTTCGAAAGGCGCGCCGAACGTGGCGGGTTTCACGTTTCACCAGGAATATCGAGGATAATACGCGCCGTTAAGAGGGTCACGACGCTTCGCGTGATTAAATGCTTGCCTTCTGTGAGATGACACTGCCGCTTCATCAAAGGACGGCGAACCCGACGCTTTCGGTTAGAGACGTTGAAAGTTCAAGCGTGAAAACGTTAGATGACCGACGCTTTTCGCACTTACGCCGACGTCTCGCTCGTATACGGACGGTGGGATTATTTGTGCAGAATTGGGAATTAATTTTCATCGTCGATACGCCAGAGGCTTGCCACTCGGTAATTAATATTACAAATCCCTGAATAATTTTTTAATTCTGATGACTGCTGAATAGGTTAACGTGTTAACACTACTATTTATTTTGTGATTATGATGATTAGAAATTCTTCGTCGTTCAGAATTTCATAGAAAAAAGATTGTTCTATATTTATTGTATGCCTATGTATTCTTCAAAGGACATATACCAACTACAACAAAATAGAATTTTATTCTCGGTTTAAAGGAAATTAACCCCTTGCACTACGATTTATTTCACGGTTTCAGTGATTAGAACTTTTTTGTAATTTATAATTTCCTAAAAAAGAGGAGATAATTTATATCTATTGTATGCCTATATGTTCTCCCATAGCTGTATATTAACAACGCCAAAATAGAATTTTATTTCGGTTTAAGGAAAATTAATAAGAAACATATTTATTAGACCCTGTTCAGAATCTTCATCACGAGTCTGACTCGATATTGTAGGGCAAGGGGTTAATAACGTTCACATTTATTGGAGTCTATTCAGAATCTTCATCACGAGTCTGACTCGTTATTGTAGGGCAAGGGGTTAACACATTGCGTATGGGTCACGAGATATCTCGTTTTTAGCAAATCGAACGTTGCGGCCGGGTCATCTTGTTTTCATGTTTTTTTTTTCGCTTCAATCGGCAACTTAAGCAACCAGCGGCAAATATTTTTGTCACGTTACCAGGGTAAAACGAAGCCTCTTCCATTCTTAAGACAAATGATGAGCGAAATAATTGAATTTTGACATTCAGTGCATGTAGAAATGATCAGTCATTGTAGCCAGTACATCAGTAGATCTGTACCGTATCTTATAAAGTGTTCTTTTATTGTACATTTTGGAATTTCAAACTTCGTGTTTTACTTTGTAAGGCAACAGGTTTTTTTAAGAATCGTCTATATTTTCAATCTGTTACTGATAAATTGTAACAAAAATTGATTTTATGAAATCAGGCCCTAATTCTATAAAAGCAGCAAAATGACAGAAAACGTACGTACGCAACGTGTTAAAATTACGTAGGACCAGTGTTTACATTAACTCTTTGCACTCGAAGCTATTTGAACACCAAAACAAAACATTTCTTATGACCAAGAATATTTGCCTAGTACGTATTTTTTTTTTTTAATGTCATACATATAAGAGAGAGTGGCGCAATTTACTCGTACAATACTGAAGTGTTTAGTAATTTACTACATACAAACAAATTTAGTAACGTAGACAATATTTTGAATAACGAGCAATTTTTAGTGGCGCCTTACAGTCGTCATTCGAGTGCTAAGGGTTAATTTTCAGGTTTCAAATGTTTCTTCCCCGAAACGGAGTACGGAAACATATTGTTTCAATAATAAAGTTGCGAAGACGAATTTAATTTGCGCAACGCCGCGGAACAATTTGTGAAGAAAGAGAATTGTAATTTTAACGGGAATTACTAATGTTCACGGTATGTAAATATACGCTTTTTCCAACGGGCCGTGTAAAGATTCGGACATCCGTGCGCACCCCTGCGCGTTAACTGACGCGATAATCACCGGTGACGATAATAAAACTACAATAATCGCTATAGCGCACGGCCGGGCCGGCGAGTATTAGCGAACCGAACCCCACGAACCTCTCGCGTTCTGACAAGCGGTGGCCCGTTCCCGCCGAAAATATTCGGTTAAAAACCCGGTGCCGTTCTGTCCTGGATCCATCGAGATCCGCGATAACGGTGTAAAAACGCAACGGCAAATGAAATTTCCGCCAACTGTGGGCGTGCCGGGACGAATCAAGTTGTACCACGCACTGGGGCCCGATCTACCTCAATTACCTAT
Organism: Seladonia tumulorum; assembly: GCA_913789895.3. Classification (NCBI taxonomy): domain Eukaryota; kingdom Metazoa; phylum Arthropoda; class Insecta; order Hymenoptera; family Halictidae; genus Seladonia; species Seladonia tumulorum. The sequence continues at coordinate 5,804,759 of OU565275.1, forward strand.
CGCGCCGAATTATCTCGTTGCTTCTTTTCGATGCAAAAATTCATTAAGGATCTCCGGGCTCGACGGACGGCCCGCGAGATTATAATTAGAAAAACTAGACAGGGGCAGATGAAAATACTCCGGGGTACCTTTTGGCTCCGGGGTGGATGGAACACCGTTTGCAATCACTGCTGGATTTTTATCCGAAAAAGAAAAATTTTCGCACAGACTGAAAAATTGTTTCCAAAATTTTTTTATTGCTCTTACAAGTATTCAAGAATGCTGTTGCATACTAAATTGCTGTATCATTGTTCGAAATATTTTTTACACTATTCAATTTGTTTGTATTCGATAAATTACTAAAAACTTCTTATAACACAAAAAAAATCTATAGAAGGGCAATATTCCAGGTCGGAAGAAATGTTTCGTTTTGGAGTTAAAGTAGCTTCGAGTGCAAAGTATTAACACGTTGACTGCCATGTCACACATATGTGAATTTTTACGTTAATATACTCATTGTATGAAATTTGATTAGGATCTGTAAAATGCAAGGTAGTTGGAGAACTAATTTAATATCGTACATTCGATTTTTTTCAATTTTTATTTCATTAAATAACACTTTAATTTGATGGAATTTTCGAGGTTTCTAGTTTGGCGGTCAAGGTGTTAATGAAAGAAAAAATATACATTGTTCAGCTAGGGCTCCTCAGAATTGAATGAGACAATTTTTAGTTCGCGGTAGAGATCTCGCAGTCTAATAATTACTATGCCGCAACCGTATGATTGACGGGTGCAATCAAGTTGAAGCCGGCGATGCATCAACACCGATACTCTTTCTATAAAACCGTGCATGTTTCTCATCGCTTACTTCGGTGAAAGCGAAGTGACCGAAGTCGGGACAATAACAGCGCAATTTGTATCGATTTCAATCATGGCTGCAGAGCCTCGCCGGAATACTTTCGACAGGCACCGTGTTTCACACGGGGCACACTCGAGAAGCCACTTAATAATCGATCGATCCGGCTCATTATCCAGCCGCTCGACCTTATGCTCGGAGGTGTTCCTTTTTTCGGCCGAGTCGGTTCGCGTTCACGGTACCTGGTTCAGACCGTATCTGCCGGGCCGAGGAACCAAGAAACAACGACACATCCTGGCACGGGAATAAAAAAAAAGAATAAGGGTAGGGGGGCGCAGAACAGAAGTGGCCGGCCTCGTTGCCAATTACCGGCCGTGTGCCCGAAAACAGACGTAAAAACAATCGGCATGAAGACTAAGCGCGCGGCCCAGCGTCCAGTCGTTAAAGGTTCCATCGAAAACGTTGAAAACGCGGACGGAACCCGTTCATCGCCGCGAAATTACATCGTTGTTACCGCCGTTGGCCCGTTGCCAAGGTGTCAAAACGCGGCCCTCACTGCCCCGGGGTATGGCTCTGGCAAAAACGGACGCTGCCATCTTGATCTTTCGAAATTGACGTCTCGAAACTTTAGAACTGCGCTCGCGAAAATGTTCTTCTTATCGTAAGTTCTTGTTTTGAACTATCTCGTTACAGTGCTTCAAGTATATGTTCTTCTTATCGTAATTTCTTGTTCTGAACTATCTTGTTACAGTGCTTCAAGTATATGTTCTTCTTATCGTAAGTTCTTGTTTTGAACTATTTTCTAACAGTGCTTCAAGTATATGTTCTTCTTATCGTAATTTCTTGTTTTGAACTATCTTCTAACAGTGCTTCAAGTATATGTTCTTCTTATCGTAAGTTCTTGTTTTGAACTATCTTGTTACAGTGCTTCAAGTATATGTTCTTCTTATCGTAAGTTCTTGTTTTGAACTATCTTCTAACAGTGCTTCAAGTATATGTTCTTCTTATCGTAAGTTCTTGTTTTGAACTATCTTGTTACAGTGCTTCAAGTATATGTTCTTCTTATCGTAAGTTCTTGTTTTGAACTATCTCGTTACAGTGCTTCAAGTATATGTTCTTCTTATCGTAAGTTCTTATTTTGAACTATCTTCTAACAGTGCTTCAAGTATATGTTCTTCTTATCGTAAGTTCTCGCTTTGAACTATCTCGTTACAGTGCTTCAAGTATATATTTTAATTTTTAAATTCGACTACTTGTCTTTGTGTTAATCGGTGTGCTTCCATTTGGATTCTACTATTTTTTGACACTGCATGACACATTAAAATTGAGGTAATAAATATTTACTTATATGTATGTAAAAGAAGTACGATAGAAGGTATGTAAATTTATCGTATTCCTCTTAAAACTTATTTTGAATTAGATACGCATCGCGCATGCCTGTAAATAAAACAGCGAACTGACATATTAGAAAACCTAATTGATTAGGATTGTCTGAACAAAGCGAATAATAGCTTTTAATGTCGTTTCTTGTGTTTACAGGTGATACCATAAATAATGTAAATAATTGTTAGAAATAGCGAATAAAATTTTAATCTTGTGTTTACAGTGAAACTCAGTTTGGTTATTATTTCCGCAAAATAAATTGAAGAATGAAAGGATAAACTTATTATATGTATAAAACTTGAAATATATGTAAATAATTTTATTCGTCCCTTGATTGTTTCGCCTAAATAAAGTGAAGCTTTTATATGTGTCTATATAGTGAAAAGAATGTTACCCTGACCATGCGATTATGTAATTATTTCGCGTAGAAGCAATGAATTGTGATGGATTTTCGTACACTTTTGTGAACCACTGTAGGAGAAAAAAGATGTGATTTCGAGGCAACCCAGCTGTACGGTGAACTTTATCCCCGATAATTGGCACCGGGGAAGGGTTAAACGAAGGGAGGTTGTTAAAAAATTATTTTGTATGTTTGTATAACGAAGTCGTAAAGCATCGGGAGCCGAGGCGCCGCCCATTATTGGCACCTGCTGGGATAATAAAGCAATTGCTGCCGATTATCGAAATTCATGGTTCTCGCCATCATCGAGCATCGTACCGTGCTTTCCTCGAACGCAAGCTCTTGGAAACGCGCCCATTTAACCATTTCGTATACCTACTAGGAGAAATAAAAAAGCAAGAATCAATCGATAACCACCGTTAATATTTGTAATCTATTTTTAAAGTCTTCTAACGATTGCAGGACAATTTAGACTCGAGAGTAAGATTTTTAAAAAGTTTTCTTCTTTCACTGATTTTATAAAAATGTTCATTGGCATAATAACTTGTAACAAGGGCGTGACGCTATGAGCATAATCGACGACTGTACCGTTAACAGTACTGTCTACGTATTTAAAATAAAACATTTTGTCCTATTTTATACAGAGGCGTAATGCAACTAAAAATTGAATTCAACCGGGACAGAAATTTCTAAATGTTGCCGAAAGAATTTATAATTTCAGTATTCACAGTGTACAGTGATTAATACAAATTGTTTCGTATTTGTCTTGCTTTTGAAAGATGGCATGCGATTCAACGTCCACAGCTGCCACATTCTCGCATTTCCTGCAGCAAACGTCTCGAACGAAGGCCAACAGAAACCCGAATGTATTAACAACGCTAATTGAATAATGACAATGTTGCCAGAAAGTAACGATCACTACGTACAGGTTCGGAGGAGCCGGGATTCAACTTCGAGGTTTCAGCTTCCATGTGTGCGCGCCACAACAAATGCCAGCGTGACATGCCAACCGACGATAAACCTGCCCGCGAATTAACGCTCATTATCGTGTACGTTAATTGAGCCGGGCACCGAGATTGAAACACCGTGTTCGACGAAATTTGCGTAATGGAATTCGGCTGAGGCTCTAGACACTCGACAAATTTCTTGGCAATCATACTTAAAGCTGTTGCCGACTTACTGGAGCGTTTCACATTCGATTAGATCGAACTGTAAATAAACTGTTTGCGTCTGGAAAAACCTGCAATTCTTGCTCCGAATTGCCATGATTTACTACTCTGTTCAAGTCCAATGTTTATGTTATTGGAGTAAATTTATTTCCAGTCGGTTTATGTTATACTTACAAATTCTGCTGCACACGAGGAAACCAATAAAACATTCCTATACGGAATTAAAAATTTAAAATCTTTTCGGCTAAATAACTTCTCGATTTTTGGGGCAGAAATATTTTTCTCCGACGAAAGAAGATTAGGGAGCATAATCTGTATTTAAAAAAAAAAAAACAATAATTCCATTTTGTACGTTTCGAAAAATTCCAGCGTGATCAGGTTTTTCTATGAAGGCAGCTTTTTATTATTACCCTTTGTTGTAAGAATTGTTATTTCAGAACTTGCTACACAACATCGATTAAATTATATTCTTATATGTAACTTTGCCAACCTATTTCGAACTAACAATAAGCGTAATCTAAACGAGTGAACTTATTGATGCAAAAGTCAGCGTCGAGTCTGGCTCGACGTAGGAACAGAATTCTGATGTTTACGAAGAAATCTGAAAAAATTCTGAGATACTTATTACTAAATATAATCTCTGATTCAACGTGCGAGTAATGTTTCGGCCAAATGTTTGATTTTTCTCGCAATAAAAAATTACTGGGTCTTCGTAAAAATGGTTGGGGGGTAACTGTTATTGTCAGAGTCGAGGTTCCCATAACTGGATCGCCCTAAAGTCGACTTCCGGTGGGCAGAGAGGGCGGGAAACGGCGATCGCCGGTATCGAACGTCGTGCAGGTAGGTACATGTATACAGTAGGAATGATGGAGGCTAGGTGGAAATGGTCGACAGCAACGGTCGGCCGTTTTGCTCCTCCGAACGTCGATCAACCGTCGGATTACGCATGTCCTGGCAGCTGCGCATCCTTCCTGGGCGTTCCGAAGAGCCGCCAATCGGTGAAACCCTCTAATATACGCCACCCGGTGAAACGGCCAATGGGACGTCGTCGGTGTATCAGCGCGGGTGTCATCGGCCAGTTGGACTACGCGATAGTATCATTTCGGTCGGCCACGGGAGGGGGAGAAGGGGTGAGCGCAAAAGAGGAGAGAGAGAGAGAGAGGGGGAAGTAAAAAGACCGAGGGAACGAGAGGACGAGAGAGAAAGAGAGAGAGAGAGAGAGAGAGAGAGAGAGAGAGAGAGCTCTGTGTGCTCATCGATCCTGCGAGTCTGGGAATCAACGCTCTGTGCCTGCCTTCCTTGCATCGGCGTCGATGCTAAGCTCGCTGTCTGACAGGTCAAGCAACCGGAAAAGCATGAGCTCGAAGTAACAGTTTAATCCTCCTTCCCGTATCCACTCGCTCGAACCCGTAATCCATCGCGCAGTTTCAGCGGGATTTGCGGACTTCAAAGGAGAGAGAAAGAGAGAAAGAGAGAGAGAGAGAGCCGTTTCAATCATGAACTGCGTATTGATAATCCTCTATGTCGAAACGTTGCTAGAGCCCAGGTATTCCCAACGCTTGGCACCTTGGTGCTCGACACTGTTTGAATTTAATCATTGTGGAAAGCTAGTCGTGAAATTGCTATCCTTGGGGATCTCTAAGAATGTGAAACGGATGTTGAGAATTTTCGTAGCGTTTCTTCGAAAAACTACTTCTGTGCAAATTGCAGATTTTATACATTTGAGTTTTACAAGTTGATCCGCAACCAAATTCCTTCAAAAGTTTAAAAATCTTAATGGAACCATAAACCTTCGTCCCCCGTGACTATTCAACGTAAAATTGAAATTTTGTATATCGTTTTATCAGTCCTGAACGATGCGAATAATTCTTTGGCTTTAGCTTACTTCTTTCCATCATTTTTAAAGGAAAAAATTTACGTTCTTGCGTTAGTTTAACACGAAGTAGAACACATTAAGTGAACACATTAAAGAATAAATTATTTTTGCTCCATAAAAGTCTGCATTTGTGGAAATATTTGTTCATACCGACGGCGGTGCTTTGCAATTAGAACGACTCGAATGAAACAGAGACGTAGTAATGTAAAAGTTGTTTTAAATCGTGGTATTGTAACATTTAATGGCGCCTCCGAGTCACCGTTCGAGTGCGAAGGGTTAAATGATCCCAATTAGCAGATAAAATAGCAGATGCTTTTATTGGGTCGTAACATAAATAAGTTCAGCTATATTCAATATCCATTTTTATGGACTAACAAAGTGCAGAAACACGTTCAATTAACTGTACAGTCTCTGACTAAGTGGGCTCTTGTTAATCACAATTATACAGGTTTCTAATGAGTCATTACTGAATCCTTGGAATCGGGAACGTCTTCGTGCTTTCTGCCGAACCTAGTTATAACAGAACCTAACGGTAATCCTTAATTAAATCGTAAGAATAATCCCTCATCTATTTTTCTCTTTCTATAGAAAAATGTCCATACTTTCTTCGAAACAATCTAATTTGGCGTATACGTTAAGACGGATGAGAGTTACCGAATGGGTCCACCTTGACCCGGATTTTTTATTTCGTTAACGCCGAAACTGTAATGATATTTTTGAATTATTAAATACAGTTTTTTTAAATGCAATTTTGTAGAAGGGTACGAAAATTCAACTGTCGGCACTTCCATTGTTAATACTTCGAGGAATCCTGATCACTGCAAGTCGGAAAGGAAACGATATCGGTTGGCCATTGAGAGATCGCTTTATCGGTAGACTAATAAATTGAAGAGTCCGGATCGCTTCGAGCCGAAAAGAAAACGAGATCGGTCGTCGGTCGAGAGATCATTTTATCGGTAGCACACGCTCGGTATAGAGAATCACGTAGGAGACCAATTTGCAAGCGATTCGCTCCCTTCAGGGAGGCGCGAAGAGGAATATCGTGGCCGGGAATGCGTCCAAATGAAAGAAGAAAAGAAAACACGACAGCGGAACGAGAAGAGAGGATTCAAAGCGAAAATAAAACCGGTTCGAACTATTAACTACCAGAGTGGAAGGAAGCGCGAGAGAGGGAGAGAGATAGAAGAGGAAGGACGAGGGACGACTGATAAAGGGAGCAAAGAGAGAAGATCGTAGAGGGATAGTCTTGCGAAAAAGGCTCCTATTTTCTCGATGCAATTTCATCGACGGCAATTTCGCCGAAAACATGCAGCTGCTGCCGTTCGAGTAACCATCGGACCATATTAGGACCCTGTCTCCTATTATTTTTTAGGCTTAGGAATCACTCTTTTTATGCCCGAAAGGACTTCACGGCGTCGTCCGAGATCAAACATTAATTTCGCGAACGGAGTCGCCATTTACGGGGACAGGAGAGGGAAGAGAGGGGGGCTCGGAGGGGGAAGGGAGAAATGAGAAGGGAAAAAGGAGAGCTTGGCGTGCAGCCAAGCAAAAAGGATGCCGGTCGCGCAAGGTGTTCGCACGATTTTTGATGAAACAATCAAGGCGGCGCCATTACCATACGCAGCCCGCTAAATGATTCCCGGGACATGTCGATACAACTTAATTTGAGAGATCGACTCCGAACGGTGGCCCTCTTGCGAACACTGATATAATTCATACCCTATTTTTTTCGCAAAATCGCGAGATCCAATGTTAATTGAAAATGTGGAGTTTTGTGCGACTACCGCGAAGAACAGTCTCTTTCGATAGGTTCTTCATTTTTGGAGGAAATTAATGGACTGTGGATTTTACACATTTGTAGTAAAAATAAGTACACGAAATTTGAAACAGAAACAGACCCAATCTCGTCGACTATAGTCTCCCACAATGTTCAATGACTCAGTCTAGTTTTGAGTATTTTCAACCTAACCTAGGTTGTGTGCGTTGGTACAATTTCATAATTAATTGAAAATAGTTTTGTTGAGCGATTAATGTCAGTGTTCAATGGATGGGTCTAGTTTGAGTATTTTATATCAAGAAAAGAGTTGTGTGATTCAGGGGTGAAGAAGTTACAATTTCATAATTAATTGAAAATAGTTTTGTTGAGTGATTAATGTCAGTGTTTAATGGTTGGGTCTTGTTTGAGTATTTTATATCAAGAAAAGAGTTGTGTGATTCAGGGGTGAAGGAGTTACAATTTCATAATTAATTGAAAATAGTTTTGTTGAGTGATTAATGTCAGTGTTTAATGGTTGGGTCTAGTTTGAGTATTTTATATCAAGAAAAGAGTTGTGTGATTCAGGGGTGAAGGAGAGACAATTTGATAATTAATTGAGAATGGTTTGTTAACTACGGAAACTTCCTATTGGTGTTCAATGGATCGGTCTAGTTTCGAGTATTTTTTAAGGAAGAAAAGGCGTTGCGCATTCGGCAAGTTTGTAATTAGTTGAGAATGACTGGTTGTTTGCGAGACCACGAGGTCCAACGTCGTCAATCACAGTTTCCCATCGGTGTTTAATGGATCGTTGGCTCGATGACAAATAAACAAGAGAGCAACCACCGCACCCTTGGCGCCTGTAACGACCCCCTGTAGAGTGATTGTTCGACGTTCGACTGCAAACACCGGCTACTTCGTCTTTTACACCCTTCCCCATCTCCTTTTGTCCGTTTTGCGGCGCAGGTTGCGCTCGTTCACGGATCATCGCTGGTTAACCGGTGTTGCGAACGCGTTGCGGTTCATCCAAATGTTACGTTGCTGCTCAACGAACTGTTTCGCTGTGCAAACGAGCCTAATGTACGTGTTTGCTCGTCGGGAATCTGTAGCAAATTGCAGTGCGCCGTTAGCTGGGGAATCTCTACAAACGAGAATCATCTTTGCGTTAACCCGTGGCTGATTCTGGCGCACAATTCAGGTAACTTGCGAAAGCGATTGAAAATCTTGCACACAAGTTACGAGCTTTATCCTTAACTTTGAAATCTACATACGTATATACGAATGAAGAGGTCTCTGGGAAATGAGAAATATGAAAAATAAGTACTACAAAGCGGCCCAGTCGCTATACCATTTTATTATAAAATGGAACTGTATTTCAGTTAACTGTATTTAATTTTAAAATTCACTGTATTTCACAATGGATTCATAATATCACTTATCGTCAGTCTCGGAAATTGCGAATTTATCTATATATCGTTTGCATTAGAAGTGCATGGAACGTATTCATATATGTAATAATATATTTTATGCGAATATTATCTAAATATTTGATGTAAAAGCTCGTTACTGTGTCTGGAAATAATAATAATAATAATTTTTTCTTTCGGAAGAATTTACCATTTCGAGGAAATAGCTCTATCAATCGACATCGTCGCAATTAAACGTAAAAACAAAAAAATGGAACGGAAACAGTGATGTACGCAAGGTAATAAAATTCTGCTTCGCGAAATTATTGTTCATAAACACAAATTACCTAGACCCTTCGCACATTTATGGTAGCCGTTAAACTGTCAATATCGTTTGTTTACCTCGCGTCCGCGGAACGCGCGTCGTTCGCTTGTACGACGCACGACCGGTTGTCCAGGCGGTTTCGGAAATTCAAACATCGTTTCCCATGTTAGTGGAACGTCCACCACAAAACTAGGGTAAAAATTGCGTGGCCCGCTGTTATCGGATCGTGACGATGCCTGTCGGGGGTAGTTCGTAACGGGAACGGAACAACCCCTAACTGGTAGGAGAACATCAGATGGTTCGGATAGATTAATCTATGCTCACTGGTCGCTGGCCGGGGTGCACACTGGGAAGATCACGACGAAACGCTTGTGTTCTGCCCTTTGTGACCGTGGCCCGGCCCGAAATAAGGACAGGTGACCGATTCGACACGATCCTGGAGGATCCGAACGAATTAGCGACCTGTGCCTGCAATTTCGAGCGTCGGGGACACCGTGTGTGAAAATAATATTCGCGAAAGTAAGAAATAACAAACAAGGTAACAGTTATGAACAGAATATTCGCATTCACAGGTAATTTTTTATTTGACTGGCGTGGGAGAGATTTAGAGAAGCTATGAAACTTCAACGTATAACTTCAGCCTCATAACTTCTGGTTATTATGTTCCTTCTATCTTCAATTTCGAGATCCGTGAATTAGACGCACAATTAAACTCGGAAATTTTTTCAACCTAGAAAGAAAGCTGGGGAAACAGCAGATTAGATTACAGACGTTCGGTCAGATCATAACCGAGGTTAAAGCTGCGAAACTTCAGTTTCTAGTTATTATATTTCTTTTATCTTCGATCGAGACCTGCGAATTGGACGCACAATTAAATTCGGAAATTTTTTCGAGCTAGAAAAAAAAGCTGTGGAAACAGCAGATTAGATTACAGACGTTCGGTCAGATCATAACCGAGGTTAAAGCTGCGAAACTTCAGTTTCTAGTTATTATATTTCTTTTATCTTCGATCGAGACCCGCGAATTGGACGCACAATTAAACTCGGAGATTTTGTCGAGCTAGAAAAAAAAAACTGGGGAAACAGAAGGTTAGATCATAGCTGGGGGTTAAAGCTTGCATTTCGATGATTCTTCGAAGAAACGCGCGCAATAAACGCGCAAAGTTCCGCGACCTCGTCGGCGAGGATTCTTACGGAACGCGTTACAATCGGTCGTGTAGCGGTGTGTAAACGCTTTGGAATCCGCGTGAAACGAAGAATCGTCTGTTCGGTGGTGGATATCTTCGAAGAAGACATCAAAGTGTTGGATTCCTGAACGTCAACGGGGAACGTCGCCTCGGGGCATGCGGCTCGTTCCGAGCCAGCAGGACATCGCAAAGAAATTTACAACCGCCGATAATTAAACCTGTTCGATGCGTTCGATAAAAGTCGCCACGCCACGCCGCGCCGCGCGCGCGCGCTCGTCTTCTATCCGCGCGGTTGGCTATCCGAGGCTACTGTTTTGTCGGCCCCTGCGCGGCGAAACGAACGGGGAACAAGGCGACTAACGTTTTCGTCGGCTGCCTCCAAGGGACGATTTAGAAGATAAAAATCAAACCCGACAGGTTCACTACCGGTATCTGGCCCGGTTATCGCGATAACTTTCGTCTCCGCGTGCCGATCTCTCTCGGCGAGCTTTTACCGAAAGCGTGTGCCCCCATCTAAATTATCCTCGCCGCGAACAGGTGCGCGCTGCGAACCGTCAGTGACAGTTTTACCTGGGCCGCGGCGATAAATTGCCACTCGACCGAGAACGGCTAGGGCTCGTTTCGCCTGGCCCCGACGTAATTTGACGCTGGATTCTCGCTCGGCTTCGTTAGGAATCGGCAAGGTTCGCGCGCACGGAGGTACAAAAGGACTTCGATGTTCAACATGGCCTCTGCGGACTTTTATCGCGGGTATCTCAACTATTTTATCTTGTTGCGGTAGCTACGTGTCTTACACCATGTATTCGATTGTTCCAACAGTTCCTTTCGCAGTGTGCACGTTCAACCCCTTGCCCTACAATATCGAGTCAAACTCGTGATGAAGATTCTGAACAGAGTCCAATAAATGAAATATGTCATTGATTTTCTTTAAACCGAAATAGAATTCTATTTTGCTATAGTTGACATATATCCTTTGGTGAAAACATAGACGTACAATAAATACAGAACAATCTTCTTTTTCTATGATATTCTAAACGATGAAGAATTTCTATTCAGTATAATCACAAAATAAATAGTAGTGCAAAGGGTTAATATTGTCGAACGATACCAGTTTCTGCGAATAACGTTGTCATCCGTTTTGGTATTACCTCCCCTTATTTCATTATTCTAAATTTGCTTTTTCTTCGAATTACGATGTACACGTCGATTTTATTTATTGTGACCATTTATGAGCTTTACGAAGAAAAATTCTAAAAAATCGGGACAGTTCGGAACAGTAACGATTTTCAATTTGTAAAATCTGTTACCAACAGTGTGAAACTGGTACAGAAGTTTGAAACTGGTAAGTATCGACCTTTGGGCACGAATTGACAATGGATCTACAAGTTTCCGAAAGATTGCGTTTACTCTAATGTACGAATTGCCATTTGATCGATCAAACGATGAATCCCTTATTTCTGTGCTGCTGGAGGATCGCGGTGATTGTCAATTATTGCGCGTCCTGGATGAGTCATCGCGAAAAAGAGCGAGGACAAAGAAGGGCCGGAACGTAGGAGGCCCGTTCGGCCGGTCAGGCAAAAAACCGTCGGCCCAATGTTCACGCATGGCAAATTATTATTCCTCGGTCCGGGATGACTGATGGATTCTTTCGAATCGCGGGTCGGTCCGGGCCTTCGTGATCGAAACCGACGATTCGCGGCCACGCGTCGACCGTTTAACCCACGGCTTTAATTCGACGTTCGGCCCGAGAAAACGATGGTTTCCAGGTCCTATGTAATTGTCGAACCAGCGGATGCTTGCTACGCTCTGGCTCTTCGTTGCGCAAGAATCCGGCAAAATGCCACCTAGCCGAAAGACCCAGCCTCGCCTCCGCGCGCTTCTCCGATTTTTCGTGGAAACGCGCCGGAACGCCTCGGATCCGCGCCGAGGATTACTCGCGTGCCACGACCGAAACGATTACATCTTCCTCAAAGAAAGAAGCGCCATTACACAACCCGGACTCCCACTTTTTCGGGCCCGTTTTCTGGGGGCCCGCGATTTTACACGCGCGGCCCGAGACCGTTCTTTGTAACGCGATCGTTGTTTTTCTGACGTTGCGTAAGAACGCTCCTCTCTGTGCCGGCCAATTTTTAGCCTCCTTTTGGCAGATCACGACGGTGCACGAACGGTACCACGACGATTGTTGTTGTGCGCGTAAATGGCGGCTGTAGGATCGTTCGCAAGCCTTAGAAATGCTCCGGCTGTTTTATTTTGTGGCAAGAGGAGGGAGACCGGTTGTTTGAATTTTCCTACAGGTGATGCGAATTTTTATGGAGAATTAAATTGTCCGAATTAATCGTAAGGTACAGAGACTATATAGGCATCCATCTCTTCCCTTGACAATTTGACTTGATTTGGAAATAGCGCCTTTAACGCGTTGACTGCCATGTCACCCATATGTAGGTGACGGTATTGTTTGTCCAGGTTTTAAAATGAATTTTTACGTTAATATATTCATTGCACCAAAGATTAGGATCTGTAAAATGCAAGAAAGTTGGTGGACTGCTCGATATCATATATTTCATTTTTTCAATTTTTATTTCATTAAATAACTTACTTTGATTTTATGGAATTTTTTAGGCTTCTAGTTTGGCAGTCAAAGTGTTAAATGCTTTAAACGTTTTCTGTTCTGCGTTTGACCTACCCATTTTTATCATAAATGCATAAAATCTGCAGTCTAGCGATGATAAAAGATCCAGCTCGATAATTAAGATAAATTAGTAGCTGTTAGGTCACGAACTACGGTGTATCTTAGCGATTAAAAATCATTCAACATCCGCAGCCGGAAAATTAATAAGCGAATATAGTATTTATTAGCTGCTCATGTTTCAACGGCAAGTATTACATCAACTGTATATGTTAAAATATATTTACACGAAAAACTAACGTTGCTAAGACGAGTCGAAATTTCATGATTTTCCCTGATGAATCGAAGTCGCATGTTGGTCCAGTGTTCTCTGTACCGTCGTTGCACTTGAACCAGATTCTAAAATCACAAGATCGCAAAGCACACAGGTTGCAGGCACCCTCTTAGCGATCCCAGATAATCGGCGGTATCGAGCGGCCTTAATTCCGCAATAAATCTGCGAAAGTAGGCTCTTACGAAGCCCGAAATCAGGTTTAATCGCGGGGGGTTATCGTTGATTTAACGCGCTAAAATCACAATTCCATCGAACACGCTGGAAAAGGCGAAACAGACTCGCGTGAGCGTGGAATAGAAGTTTTGCAGGCGTTAAAAAACTTTCGACATGCCGCAATACGCCGACCGCTGCAAAGACGTAATTGTCACGCACGAAAACGTGTCGGTTCGAAGTACATACATACGTAAAGTACCGTTGAGAAGTAAAGAAACTCTGCACAACCCCGTTGAATTAACCGAATTGATCCGCACGAACGTAGTTCTGCTTGTTCGTAGGCAAATTAATTGGTCCATGGGTGGCCTTTAACTTCGTTAATGTTCCAGAAAAAAAAATCACCACTACGCGCACGGTACACATTGTTGCAGGTTACATTCCTGTAGAACGAGAAGAAATCATAGACTTGGAATTGTATATTTACTCAGGGTTTTGGGCCACACATAAGGTTCTCCTTGGGTCCCGGACACATGGCTATCTGTAAGTACGAACTCGATACTCGGGGTTGTGACCGATAAACTACAAAAAATTAAGCTTTTGATTAATTGATATTGTCTATAAATCTATTTTTGTATTACAATTAACCCTTTCACAGTGTGGTAAAATTACGAATTCTGGTCCAAAAAATGTCGAATTTTTTCATGTTCGGAAATACTTCGGCATGTAATAAAAAATGTAAAAAAACGTTTTTAATTATTGTCAATTGTGTTGGTTCTGTCTTGCATTCTCTGATGAAGTTGAACTGTCATCGGTTGAGAACGGATTATCACTATCACTGGCATTTATGATTGACGAGTCACTACTATTACTACTACATATCCATGTTGGATAACAAAAATACAATTTTATATAATTCACAAAAACGATTTTTAGAACTGACGAAGCACTAAACTCTGGTGCGAAGGATTGTGTGATCACTGTCTCTCGCATACTGAATTCAAAACTAAACCACGTCTCCTTCTTCAGTTAAAATAATCTTAGAAAACAGAGGAAGCAAAGAATCTATCCATAGTCTTGGATATCTTTGGTAGACTAAACAGTTTGAACGCCATTACCCTGCCCGTGACTGTCACAGGATAAACCGTTTGGTACTTGACTCTCTGCCCATGACTGTCACGGGATACACTGTGAAAGGGTTAATATTATTCAACTTTTTTTGTCATTTTTTTTAAATAAATAAAGACTGGAAACACCACTGAGCACATTTTCTAAGAACCAGTCATTCCGACTGGTCTTGGTAGAAATAGATAAGGTGGAGTAGGATAAGTGCATAAACGGACTCTTATTAATATAAGAGACTCTTATACGGACTCTTATTCTTTTTATATTGATTTCATTTTACCAATCCCTTTGTATTCATTTATTTATATTATTTATTTGCTTTACTCCAAAATGAAACAACATATTTGAATACGGTAAAAAGCATTTTGTAGCAGACATATGTATCAATAGTTATGCTCTTGCCTCGTAGCATACAATATAAGGCATCAAATAGATTTTAACCGTCGATCGTGCACTTGCCCCATTTTCTGGGAAAGTGCACAGTTGTTGCAATTTTTCACAATTTTCTTAAAAAATTAAAATATACAAGTGGAATTGGCACTATTGCCAATGTTAATTAAAGAGTATTGTTATATATATATACATATATATACTTGTAACTGTAAGCTATCGATGAGGTAGAAATCAATGTAATACCTGTCTAACGACATCTGTACAATTATAAACACAATACTGACACGCGTCTGGACAGCGCACACGCGTTGACCAAATCAGACGTTCGAGGACCTTCCTATCATAAACACGTTTAAAAAGTAAGACTACTGTGTTATATATCCACATCCACTGCCATATCCATATACCTAATTATAACAAGTATCAACTCGAGTATTCGTTGATATCGATAAATGTTAAATTATTATACACCAAATTCAAGATATTTGGGTTGAAAGTCAAACTTACTAAAAACTGGAGTGCACTTACCCCACTCCACCTTATACTCAAATAGCCGGTAAATCTAGTGTTAAGCTCACAAGAAAACGGAAGCAAGCATTAGAAAATGAAGTTTACCATATCATGGCTGTGCCGGGGAAGAATCCCTCGCGTAAGAGCGGAGGACGATCGTCTCTCGCTCGGGAAGGAGGAAATCCGTCGGTAGGAGAGTCGTTCAGCCCGCCCACCCCCGTGTCGTTCTTCGTCGCGCTTCGAGCTTCCGCGGCAGTCGGCGATCGGTTGAACGGTTCTCGCGTGGAAGCGGTAACGCAGCCAGAAAAGGGAGCGTGCGTCCACGGGGAGCAAAGCTAGCTAGGGAGCAAGCGAGAGAGAGGCAGCCCGAAGAAGGGAGCAAAAGATCGGTTCGCTGGGGCCACGACCGTGGGCAAGGTGGGCCACGGGCCATAGGGGCAGCCCCGACGGAAGGTTCAGCACGCGACAACACGCTACCGTCACCTTCTCCCCTCTACGATCGTTCCATCTCTCTCATTCCGGTCCGAAACCGAGCCGGTTCTCTTTCGCCCGCGCCTCCACCCATACACGTAGGCGTTTCTGCATGAACAGGCACCACGACCGAAGCGTGGATCGCTCGTGGCGCGCAGGAGGGGAAGGGGGAGAGGGAGGGGGAGGGGGGGGGGCAAATCGAAAGCAAAGCCCGTAACCCCCGTTCGCGGGCCGAGCCCACTTCAGACACGTCGTGTCCTCCGCATGGTCCACATCATTTCGTCCTGGTGATCATCCTCTCTCATCTTTTTCTGCGGTCCGGCACGGCGGGCCTCGTTCTCTACGCCACCCTGCCCTCACACGCCGATCTGTCTCTGTCTCTCTCTCAGTCAGTTTGCCGTGCCCTCCTCTTCGGCTTCTCGTCCACCTTCTTCCCGAGCCCTTTGGATCCTTCTCCCTCCTCCTCGGCTCCGTTTCCCCTCTACCGACGTGTCCCTCTCCGTCCCAACTGTTTCGCTTCTTTCCTACGCTTCGCCTCGCTCCGCCGTTGCTCTGCCTCGCTCTCCGGCTTGGTGTACCTTGCTCCGTCGAGCACTGCCTCGCTCTGCCTCGCTCTGCCTCGCTCTGCCTCGGCCAGCCTCGCTCTTCCTCCCTCCTGGCCGCCGTCCTTCTCGCCGCACGCCTCGCTAGCCAACCGCAGTCGTCCAGCGCGTTCGCCCTCGTCGCGCGGACCTGCCTGCCACTCCGACGGCTACCAGGAGTAGCTGCACGCGCGCACGAGGTGCCTAGGGCCTGGAGGAGGTCCGAGAAGACACGCCGAGCGAGACCGGTACCACTGGAGCTCCGGCAACCGGCGCGCCGTCAAGTCGATCCCGAAACCGACGGTCCAGGGTTCAACCGACACGATCGATCCGATACGATCCGATCCGATCGACAGCCAAACTCGAGTCAAGAGCTTCTTAGCGCGGTTCGCCAGTGACCATCTCGCGAAGACAGCCCGCGGGACGTGACAGTGTTCGGAGTTGATCGAATGACATTGACATCTTCGCGAAATCGTAGGACTCCATTGTGAAATATTCCTGAGATAAACAGTCCTCCCTGGGTCCACGTCTTGTGAACCGTACAGGACTCACGATCCTTTTCCCGTGAATCGTAGGACTTACGAACTGTGAGATCGTAGGGTCGAGATTCTCGAGGGCACGGAATCAGGGCGTCGTTGATGGTCGCAGTGTCACCGAATCATGAGCAGTCGCGGAGAAAGGAAGGAAGCGACTTTGATGGTAAACTAGGAGAACCGCCTGGAGGATGACATTTGCCGCGCTCGTCCCACGGCCGGAATCGCGTTGATCGCGTGTCATTAGGGGAACAATCGAGCACGGAGGACTTTTGACAGTGAGCGTACGGGCGACAGTATACACGCCACGCGAGGAGAAACGTACGTTGCCGTGCGAGAGCGCACGCCGTAGGTGTATCATTACAGAGTCGGGTTTCTCTCTCCCGACACCCGCGCGGAAGACACGTTTGCCCATCTCTCGTTGCCGTGAAAGCGGAATCGCTTCCTGTGATCGGCGCCGAAACGTGGTTCTAGTGCCGAGGATGAACGTGGCCGCGGGATCGGAACTATGATACGTCCGATGCAAGAGTAGAGAAGACGAGAATCCGTTGGCCGAAGAAGAGGTGTTCGGGGGCTTCTCTTCGAGGTCGAAGAGGGTAGCAGAGAGTCGAGGTTCGAGGACTCTCTTCCGGATGCGCCCTGGATCTTGAAGAATCGTCTTCTCGTGGAAGAAAAGTCGACAGGTACGTGTGACTTTCCTTGTTTCTTCGTTGTATGCGAAATTTCGTTCATGAAAGTGGACACACGTGTGACATGTTTCGTGGAGGATTCTGTTCACTTGTCGTTTCACATCTTTGATAGAGTTAGAGAAACAATATCGACCGGAATAATTGATTTTCCGTTGAAACGAAACTCTGCTTCTAGCTTGTTTTTCTTTGTGTTTTTAATCGAAGCAGCTACTTTGTACCGCGAATTAAGCTGGGATGCTATGTACGATGTTTTTTTACTAAAATGAAAAATTTAAGGTTTTAGGTTTTATCGATTTTTATCATTTTCAATCGATCCAATACGAAGACGAGATTCGATCATTTTTGCATTCTTACATCTTTTATTTTTGTGAAGAGTTATTCTAATACTGGGTGACATACAAACGAATTCTAGATCACATACAAACATAAAAAATAAATAGCTGGTTCGATTTTCCAAAAATATAATTCACCAAATCTGTAAATAGAGAGACAGATACCTGAAAAATTGCAGAAGAAAGTTGAAAACTTTGACTTACATTCAACTTGTAAAATTTTAATCCCCGGATAGTGGATCTTTTTGACAATTACAAAATCTTTAGGTTCATTCGTTTCGTTCGTCAATTATCTTCCTATCGCTTTTAATAGAACGCCTACCTACTTTATATCTTTTACCATACTAATTATCATTGTATCATGTATGTTAGAAAAATATAAGAAAATTACAACCGGGTGAAATTAAATGACGAAATCAGTAGCCTGGGAAAAAGTAAGCCCATAAATCCAACCACGCAGAAACGCATATGAATGGAGAATTCTTTCATGAACAAACCAGAAGGGTGAATGGGTTAATCATGAAAGAACCGTACTGTCCAATGAAATACACCTCAAGGTGTCCGATACCCTCAACTTAGGTTTACCAGCCCCTTTAACTCTCACCTGTGCCACGTTTTCCCAACTCAATTTGCCACTTGATTTCAGATCGACGTAATGATAAAAATCAATGTGATGCACAGATAAATAATTGAATGAATGCATAATAGAAGGGGGTGTGTTACAAATTTACCGTGGAGCGAGTACAAATAACTTTAACCAAAGATTTGGTACTCAAAAATGGTACTAAAAGTCCTATAATATTATAACTGTTAGAATATAACATTTGACAATTTTTTCATTGCTACGTCGAGCCAAAAAATTGTCTTTATCTGATTTTGCCCTTCTACTAGGCATCTTAAGTGCATAATTAACTTTGTCAATTCCTTCTTATAAATGGAACCCTAAGGCAAAACGAAAATAAACTTTTGCCCTCGCGTTAGCAACTGGGTTCCTAGCTACCTGGGTTTACTGTAATTTCTTCGATAACTTTCTATGTCCTAAAAACAACATCATACGATCGCTCGAATATGAATATTTATTGGACACTGTCACATCGATCCACAGTTTCGAGGTGAACATTTTTCTGCAAAAAATCCTAAACGCTAAAGCTTTAACATAACAATTACTGGACCGCCAAACTGGAGCGTTCGAATTTATTAAATCTACGATTATTAAAACTAGAGATGCATTCCTGAAGAATTAACACTTTGACTGCCAAACTAGAAACCTCAAAAATTCGATGAAATCAAAGTAACTTATTTAATGAAATAAAAATTGGAAAAAATTAAATGTACGCGATACCGAGTAGTCCTCCAACTTTCTTGAATTTTACGGATTCTAATCGAATTTGGTACAATGAATATATTAATGTAAAAATTCATTTTAAATCCTGGACGAATAATTCCGTCACCCATCGATGAACTTATTTCTTGGAACATGCGATAAAAGTGATAAATACATGCTTGTAATTTTCATAGAGTGCTATAAAATAGTCGCATTCGATGCTTCATAGATGTATCATTAACATTTTACCTATATACCAAAAAGAAACTTACAACTTTTCTTTCACCTTATAATCCCGAACGAGATGATTAGATGACGTTACTAGGTGTGACTTGCTGATTCATAGCCGCAATCGACGTGGAAGGATCCATTAAAAAGTCGCGCCCCATGGACTTTTAAAACCGATGAGATAATCGCCGGTAGAAATTCATTCGGAATCGCTGAAAAACGTGTGAAATAAACGGGGGGATGCGAAGGAGGGTTAAGGTCCCAATGGGCATCATCGCGCCGCGGCGTATACGTGTCAATGACGTAACACGAAAATCAGCGGCGCTAATTACGCGATAACGATCCACCGTTAGGGGTCTCGCAGTCGGACGAGAGGCTGGCCGGTTGCCACGGTGAAAGAAGAAAGGAAGAATGCAGGCATGAACGATCGAACTGCCCGTGACTGCGTCCAAAGAAGGCAACCGCGGATATACGTACACGTACACACGTACACGTACACGCGTACACGTGTTGTGTATACACCGTAGAAATGCACTGGTCGTCTGTGTGTGTACGCTTTATTCGGTTTGGATATACGCGATAAATATTAAAGTTCCTTATAAAACACAAAGTTCTGCCGCTCTCCCGGGCAGGCGCGGCATACCGGGGGCCTCTGACACGCCATTGCTTCATTTAAAATGCAAATTCGCCCGTGTGGCGTGAACCACAGCGGCCCGAATTATTCTAATTACCCCCCACCAGCTCCCCCCCCCCGTCGCCCTTCTCTGCCCCCTCGTCCTTTTTGCTCGTTGCTTCGCCGCTTTGCTGTCGAAAGCTTACCCCGGATTAGTCGACGTCGATTCTCGAAGGAAAAAGTCCCTGTTTCCGTGTGCAATCATTCTTCCCTCGCTCTCGTGAACTTTCCGCTAACCTTGAGCACGAGGAAAAATCTTTCCCCGGTTTCTGCTCGACACCAGCTACGCCGCAAACGTTACACCCGTTCGATGCTGCCATTCATCCGTGACTTTCAATCATTTCCATCTTTTCCTTTCTAACAATCATATCTCGTAGCACGTTCCCCGTCCCATTATTCTAGCTCCTTGCGCGAATTCGATTAAAATATCGCCTGCGCATTAATCGGAGACTACACCTCGGTGCAGGGTTATTCCATTTTTGAAAAATCGAAAAATTAAAGTGACCTTCGTATCTCGTGATAAAACGTAACAGAGTAGTTGCGATTACTGTACGCACAGTTTCTCTTTGAAACACGTTTCTCCACCGTGAGACACGGCCACGTAGAACGTGTTAAGCCCTGGTCTAGGTTTATGGCTGCTCTACATTGAGAATTAATATGTTACACAAAAAGTTTCTTCCTGTACAGACATTTACCCCCCAATGATCGATAGTTATAGCAATTTAAGAGAAGAGAAAATGATCGAGCTTCTGTTAATTGGAGCACAGCCATCAAAAAATCGATTAATGTTCTCCCGATACTTGATCTGTAAGATTTTGTATGTATATTACGATCTGTAGATTATTAGTCCGCGATTTTATACAGCTTTGTTGTACCGTTTCAGGAGTAATTAGATTGTTTAGTGTACACAAGCTTGCACAGTTGGACCAGACATTAAGTTCTGAGAAGGTAGCTGGAACGTGAAATTTCTCAGTTTCTGAAATCTGTCTTTCGAGCGAAGATTAACTTAACAAAAGATTAGCCACCATAGTCCACGAATTAGTTGATTCGCTGTGTAAGATCTTTTCTTTCGTGTTGGAGGTGTTCGAGGGTCAATGGTATTTGAACGCTCAACTGGCCGGAGAATGTAGGATCAATCGAACAGGATTATGTTACTCGATAAATATTTATTTTCGTTTGTCCCATGTAGTGGCGAATTCTAATTAAATGCGTAACGTGTATGTAACGTCTAGGTAGTATCATTCTACGTCGGTGTCATTAATTTCATAATAATTTACTCGGTACATAAAATCGGTTCTAGAATTATACACATAATTTGATACTTTGGCAACAAACTGTATTATATTGACAAAACGAATTTGCCGATCGTCTAAAGTTTCTAGTGTGTTGCAAGTGGTAGAGCAAAAATATATTTTCTCAATATTTCGAGTATGATTCGTTACAGGATTTTGGGTATAATTTTATGCACGCTTGAAATTATAATCTTTGCAACAACAAGGTGTGGCAGATGCAATCACGCTGTTTCCTACAAATGCAATTTCTTTTTCACGAATTTCGACTGTACCGAATGGAAAAAGTAGACTATTCCCTATCGCATTCGAGTTATTACTAACACTTTGAGTGCCAAACCAGAACCCTAAAAAATTCCATGAAATCAAAGTAAGTTATTCAATGAAATAAAAATTGAAAATAATTACATGTGTGATATTGAATAGTCCTCCAACTTTCTTGCATTCTATAGATCCCAATCAAATCTGGTACAATGAATATATTAACGTAAAAATTCATTTTAAACCTGGACAAATAATTCCATCACCCACGTATGGGTGACATGGCGGTCAACGTGCTAAACAGACTGCGAATTTTCAGCGTTCACGAGAAAAAATAGCTACAATTTGAAACAGTAGAAAAATGAAAAGGAGTCTCTATAAAAAATTATTGCAGGAAGAAAACGAATCCCTGAATCGATGCAGAAAATTTGTACGTCCCATGAAAATCCAGCGAATGAAATTTCGCGAATAATCCAAAGTAGTTTTCATCGCTATTTGAAAAGTTCGTCGTTCAAGGTGACTTCCATTTAAAATCACGGGTTCAAAGTCGACGTTTCCGTGTTCGACACGATAAATTGATTTGGCAGAGGAGTTTCTAATTCGATAAAAGGACAAAGGACGGTCCAAAACGAGCGCGAACCGGCGAACGGGGAAAGCCGAAGAGCGTAGAAACGAGAAGTAGCCGGCGCGGCGGTAGCTGGCGGCCGGTGTGTACGCAGAAACGTGTTAAAGTGTGCTAGAAACGAGCATAGATTATCGTGGGTAACGTGTTCACGATCCGGGCGAGATGTCGTGTGCATGTACGCCTAATATATTCAGATTTTTATGGCTGGTGGCATATCGGAGATACGGCGGGTCCACCCCCGCCATTGCCCCTCTGCGCGCCGCGCCGCGCCGGGGCAAGCGTTCTCCACGTACCACTTAAAGCGCGGGGTAACCTAATGAATAAACAAAAACTAGATTTCGCTTAGGGCTTACACGTAAAAGCGTGACCTTACCGGCGATTTGCCGCCGCGGTTCTCAAATCGAGCCTTCCCTTTCCGTACGCGAAAAAGGACGCGGGGTAATGGCGCCGGGAATTAACCCCGGCTTTCCTCGCGAGCACGAACACTATCGCCGATTCGATCGCCTAGAAAACGCGAACGGTTTTAACACATGCGCGCGACCTTTTCCCTGAATACTTTTCCTCCCGTTCTTTTCCCAAGTTTTTTTTTCCCTATCGATACTCGTGAATCGGCAATTCCTCTCGAAATGGCAACCTCCTTTCACGAAGACCCCGTCGACCGAAATAATTAGCTGTCTTTCGGTTTTAACCCTTTCACAGCGCAGACATCTAGCATGACAACGCGTTCACGCAGCACCGAAAGTACTGCACTCGCGCACAAAATTATACGGACATCTTTTGCCACATTTTTTCAGAATATTTTCATCACATTTCAATGACATTTCGTTTCTTTGACAATCGTTCTAGGCTCGTTTTATAGCCCGAACAATCTACTTTCAGAGAATCTACTTAACCCCTTGCACTACTATTTAGTTTATGATTATAATAAATAGAAATTCTTCATCGTTCAGAATTTCATAGAAAAGAAAAGATAGTTCATATTTATTGTATGCCTATGTTTCTCCAAAGGATATATATACATCCTTTCGAGTCGTTTAAATATCAATCGTTTTGCAAACGTATTTTCTCATTCCATTCGAATTACACGCCAAGTGGTTTAACCCCTTGCACTACTATTTATTTCGTGATTATAATGATTAGAAATGCTTCATCGTTCAGAATGTCATAGAAAAGAAAAGATAGTTTATATTTATTGTATGCCCTATGTTTTCTCCAAAGGATATATATCGACTACAACAAAATAGAATTTTAGTTCGGTTTAAAGGAAATTAATAACATATGTACATATTTATTGGACTCTGTTCGGAATGTTCATCACGAGTCTGACTCGATATTGTAGGGGTTAATTAGTTTTCTTCAAAGAGGGCGAGAAAAAATCGTACACTAGCTTTTGTTCATTTTACACGAAGACAAAAAAAAAACGAAGCGATCGATGCAATGAAAACATTAATAAAATGCGCACGCAGTTCTTGCTGACTGCGATGTTTTCGCATAGCAGAAGTCAGGTAGTAGAATCCATAAGTTTACGACTGCACAAACTGTGAAGATCTATTTGATCTCGTAAAAATGGTCGATGCCCAAGTGCTCGATGATCATCGCTGCAACCGGATAGTCTCTTATGCAGGCGTTGATGTCTCTTGGACTGCTCGCTGTTTCGAAGCTTTTTCAACGTCATAATTGCCACCTGTGTCTCGATATGGCATAAAAATTTATTTATGATTCTTCACGCTGGCATTACGCGTACCCCGTTCAATTAAACGAAGGTGTGAACAGAAAAAACAGGATTCCGTGTACTCGAAGACGTATCGATAGACATGTATGTAACACGCATACGCACAGACACGGTATGTTCGTTCGCCAGATGCGTTTTTTCTGCTGGCTGCTCGCGCGAGGAGTCATTTATTCCACAGCTAAAGAAATCCGAATCGTTCGCTTGTTATCGCATTTATAGTCTCTTTTACATCCGAAGTCGATCTACAACTGCGATAAAGAATAAATAATCGTTCGAATCGCAATTTATTCGTTCCAATTGTATATTCGTAGATCGCAAAGTCCCAAGGATACCTTATAATTAGCAGTGATACTATAGATAGATTTAAACTAATTTTTGCGGGCACCGCTGTCGCGGTTTTTATGACAAAACTGTACAAGTTAAATAAAAAAACTGAAGAGACAGAAGAATTTGAGGACGTTGTTCTGTCATATCAACGTTTTAAAATATAATCGAAAGAGAAAATACATTTTCATTTCATTTTAATTTCTTACAAAATGTTTATTCTGTATATCGGCAGTCTAATCGTTAGTGTATAAAGTTTATAAAATGTTAATGCATAGCTCGAATATATTGAATCTCCTCTCCTTGCAAACTTTTTGCTATTTAGCAGCACAGAAGTAGAAGAGGAGGGTCTGTAACGTACATGTAAGAGGAAGAACTCGGGTTTCGAGTTGGATCGTAGATGGTATCAGACTTCCGTTTCGTTGTGTCCGTCCTCGTGAAAGCATCCGGGGCCGGGCGTAAAGCGCGACTTTCACTGGGCCAATGTAATTGAAACATCGCATCGGGATCATAGCGTGCCCAAAAGAAGTTAGTCGCGGCCCCGGCTACGAAGAAGAAAAATTCAACGTGTCGTGGATCGTTCGGTGCGTACGTCACTTTTGCACGTACCGCGGGACGAGGAGAGGACAGGATGAAGAAAGAAGTGAAGCGGGAGGCGGGACACGTGTTCACGAGAGAGTAACACCGGCAAAACACGTGGCGCGCGAGAAATGCGGCGAACGATCCGCGCGCACCCGAGAGAGACCCCTCTTTGATTTATAATAATTGTCCAATCCTTATTACGGAGATATTTTATTGCGAGACCGATGTCCCACTGGATCGCCGATCGAATCGAACGTCATACACACCATGCGAAAATGTTCACTTAAATATTGCGCTCTCTTCGAATTTTCTGATTTCTGCGATACAAAGCATCCAAAATTTTTTAGGAAGGACCACTTCCCTCGAGGCTAGCAAGCAATTCATCGATTCTCAGTTCCTCAAACTTTAACGCGTTAAGTGCCAAATATCAACTCCAGAGATTCTTCCAAAATCAGAGTAATTTAATTAATGAAACCAAAACTATAAATTAAAAATATATTATTGGGGATGCTGTATTAACCCTTTTGCATTCGAAAGACTGCAATAAAGTTCGGTTTATTTGGATATCTCATTTTTATAAACGAATTTCTAAATCCAGTCAAAAATCACTGTCAGTCATATGTGACTGACGTGGCAGTTAACGTGTTAAATATCAGCTGTACAAACTAATTTCGCAGTTGTAACTTTCCCATAAATTCAATTTCTATAAATCGTTTTGAAACTTCCATAATTCTAGCGTCGCAGGCTTAGTAAAAGAGTCATACCTGCTACAGTGATTCCTCTGTATATGTCCCCAAGGTCTGGATGTTGAACGTCGCGAAATTATCCCCACTACCGTGGTAGACCTCGTGCGTGTAAACATAACACATAAGAAGCAAAAGACGGGAACCGTAGGATCTTATGGTTTAACTCTTAGCACTCGAATGGCGAAGGCGCCACTAAAAATTGATGTATTATTATTCAAAATATTGTTAACATTATTAAATTTGTTTGTATTCGATAAATTACTAACATTTCAGTACTGTGCGAATAAATTGCACCGTTTTCGTATATACAGCACGAAGAAATATATACGGAAGGCAAATACTCCAGGTCGGAAGAAATGTTTCGTTTTAGAGTTGAAATGGCTTCGAGTGCAAAGGGTTGATATCAAGAGGTGGAGAATCGAAGGTAGCAAAGTTTGGCCTGTATCGCCACGACCGGCGAAAACTCGAGCCCCGAAGAAGCCGAGAATGTCATCCGAGCTGGCGCGTTCGTCGTTGCAAGAAAACGACCCAAGCATTTTTGCCTCGTGTCTCCGGCGCAAACACCGGGAAAATCGACGGTGCAAAGTTATTATGGCGTCGTGCCCCCACGAAAAACTCGATCCCGACGTATATGGCGTTTGTAAAGTTCGCGGATACTAAAATTCCATCACGAAGCGATTTCAAGGTGTCAAGCGATACTCGTTAAAGCTGCGGTCGCATGAAACGCGGTCCCCTTTTTCGTACGGTGCAAAGAAGAGCGCCTTAGGTTACCTTAATTAAGGCAATCGCTCGTGAAATTCTGAGGGAGCACCTCTGAAATTCTGTTACCAGGAAATAATGTGTAAACGAACATTTCTCAAATCTGCTTTTTTCTTCGAAGCACCGGTAACAATAACAGTTTCTTATTTCCCCGATGCTGTTCGGCATCGAGTGGTAAAATGGTGTTAATAACTCGTCACGAAGCGTTATTGTTGAGTAAAACAGAATGTTGTAAAAGGAAGAGAGGCATTGTTGGTTGCGGTGGCTAATGTTGGTACAATGTTATTTGAAACATATAAAAACTGATCCAATAAATCGAAACGTGTTGGTCGATGAAAATAGGAACGATAGAAAAAGATTTAAAAAATGAAATAAAATAAATGGAGACTTAAAGCGGTGTTAATAACTCGTCGCGAAGCGTTATTGTTGAGTAAAACAGAATGTTGTAAAAGGAAGAGAGGCATTGTTGGTTGCGGTAGCTAATGTTGGTACAATGTTATTTGAAACATATAAAAACTGATCCAATAAATCGAAACGTGTTGGTCGATGAAAATAGGAACGATAGAAAAAGGTTGAAAAAATGAAATAAAATAAATGGAGACTTAAAGTGGTGTTAATAACTCGTCACGAAGCGTTATTGTTGAGTGAAACAGAATGTTGTAAAAGGAAGAGAGGCATTGTTGGTTGCGGTGGCTAATGTTGGTATAATATTATTTGAAACATATAAAAACTGATCCAATAAATCGAAACGTGTTGGTCGATGAAAATAGGAACGATAGAAAAAGATTTAAAAAATGAAATAAAATAAATGGAGGCTTTTAAAGCGGTGTTAATAACTCGTCGCGAAGCGTTATTGTTGAGTACAACAGAATGTTGTAAAAGGAAGAGAGGCATTGTTGGTTGCGGTGGCTAATGTTGGTACAATGTTATTTGAAACATATAAAAACTGATCCAATAAATCGAAACGTGTTGGACGATGAAAATAGGAACGATAGAAAACGATTTAAAAAATGAAATAAGATAAATGGAGACTCTTAAAGTGGTGTTAATGATTCGTCGCGAAGAGTTATTGTTGAGTACAACAGAATGTTGTAAAAGGAAGAGAGGCATTGTTGGTTGCGGTAGCTAATGTTGGTATAATGTTATTTGAAACATATAAAAACTGATCCAATAAATCGAAACGTGTTGGACGATGAAAATAGGAACGATAGAAAACGATTTAAAAAATGAAATAAGATAAATGGAGACTCTTAAAGTGGTGTTAATGATTCGTTGCGAAGAGTTATTGTTGAGTAAAACAGAATGTTGTAAAAGGAAGAGAGGCATTGTTGGTTGCGGTGGCTAATGTTGGTACAATGTTATTTGAAACATATAAAAACTGATCCAATAAATCGAAACGTGTTGGTCGATGAAAATAGAAACGATAGAAAAAGATTTAAAAAATGAAATAAGATAAATGGAGACTCTTAAAGGGTGTTAATGATTCGTTGCGAAGAGTTATTGTTGAGTAAAACAGAATGTTGTAAAAGGAAGAGAGGCATTGTTGGTTGCGGTGGCTCGTTTTCGCGACGAATCAATCAGCGCAGCGGCCCGAAGGGGGCGCGAGCCAAGGAAAGAATATTCCGTCGATACGAGGGTCCGTGTGCCGCGTAACGTGTAATAGTTACATCAGATTAGGGTAGCGGTAGCGAGCGTGTAACCAGGCTTAATGCGTGGGTAGGCATCGAGTGGGTCGCGCGAGCGCGAGGGTTGCGGGGGTGCGGGCCCTGTGCCCGTTGCACGTAGCCGGCCAAGGGAGTACACCTGAAATTGTGGTACGCAGCCACCAACACAGCCGTGTAGCCATTTGCCGGTAGCCGGTGTGTAGAGAGAAAGAAAGAGAGAGAGAGAGAGAGAGAGAGAGAGAGAGAGGAGAGACCTCGACACGAACCGGCCGAGGGTAACGAGGAGAAGGGGCCAGCGGGGGATAAGGGCGGTTTGGTAATCGCGCATTAATTTGCATCACAAAGTACACGCCACCCGCCACGCTACGCACGCATTCCACGTAGTTTTCCGCTCCCGCTCGATCTCGCCACGGAGTTCTCAAGCCGTCGCCGACACACCCACCCGTTTACCCGTCGCAAGGCCGCAACCTTTGCTGCCCGGACCCTTCGGGAGGATAGAGCCCGTCATCAGGCCCCGGAAAAATTTGCGAATAGTCTCACCCTTCCGACCCGAGTTCTCCCGCGTCGCTCGGAAAATAGAATCCACCGTGGATAACGCGGCAAGCCATTCGCCCCGGGGACCGTCATCAACGGACAAATCACGAACAGTTTCACGCTTCACGCACAAAAAAAATAGAAACCTTCGTGGATCCGCGATAATACACAAAAGTCGCCTACGGTCGTTCCTGCCTACAGCCTTGACCCGGCTGACCACTTTCCTCGAATTAACATGTTCGTTACCGGCCTCACTGATATACGACAGCCGCAGCACCGCAGTCAAATTAATTTCACACACTTTGTCGGTGTCTGTGAAATTGTTTTATCATGTTATAACGAACATTTCGCCGGACTGTAAAAGTATAAAATTAACACTTTGACCGCCAAACTAGAAATCTCAAGAATTCCATAAAATCAAAGCAAGCTATTTAATGAAATAAAACTTGAAAAAAATTAAATATGTTATATTGAGTAGTCCAACTTTCTTTCATTATACAGATTCTAATCAAAGTTGGTACAAATGAATACATTAACGTAAAAATTCATTTTAAAATCCGGACAAATGATTCCGTCACCCACATATGGGTGACGTGGCGGTCAACGTGTTAATTCACAGGAAGCTGCCCGGGAAAGATTTACAAGCGAGTTCAGTTTCGAATGCAACATTAATTGCTACTAAGTCGTCCGATAAACAAGAGCTTCCTGACAATTTCTGAACGTCGTCGGTTGCCCGAAGCCTGGAATTAAGTCAAGAAAATGTTACCGGCCATGAAAAGTTCGTAATTGCTCGGCGTCCGTGGATATTTGTTTACTGCGCGCGTCAATTTACATGGAAACAGGCCGGCGTCGTCGTCGTCGTCGTCGTCTAGATAGAATGATCGAATAATTATTGTTCGGAAACGCAGCAGCGCGGCTCGCCCGGTCTCATGAATAATTCCCTTCCGATCGCGCTAAATGAATTCATTGAGAGCTCTTCGACAACTCATTTCACCGTTGATAATTGCACGGAGTTATGCACGCCTTCTCGTCGTCCTCGGTGTTTTAGTTAGACGCGCGCTGATAACTCATTCTCGGGCAAGCCCGATGAAAATCGTGGCTGCGCGGCGATCGATTACCGGGACAAAACCGGGAGTATCGATCAAAAGAGACGAAGAACGTCGTCGCCTAAAGCCCCCTGTGCATACACCTTGAAGCATGCTGCGATCTTGGTTTCATGATACCTGCATGGGTTTCACGTTGCGTACAACCTGGACGCAGCGGTCCATTCAAACCTGTTCTGAAAATGATTATTTATCCAACTCTGGGATCATTAAGCGGGAAGGCAGAATTTTCATCGATTACGATAAAGCGAAAGCATCGGTAACAAATATTTACTGTCAATTATTTATGAACTTCCGATTGCCCAGGACTATTGGGTAGAAAAATCAATTCTTTATTTTTCTGTTATACATTTCCTGCGTCTGTTGCATAAAACAGTATTAAATCGAAAGTAATATACGAATAGTAATTATATCGATGGCTAGCTAAAATAATTGACAATTAAGTCACTGCTGCTTCAACTACATCACTTTTGTTTAACCCTTAGCACTCGGCTGTATCGTTATTCAAAATATTTTTACATTATTAAATTTGTTTGTATTTAATAGATTCCTAAACACTTCAGTATAAACACGAGTAAATTGTACCATTTTCGTGTGGATAATATGAAAAACAAATTTATCGAAAGAAAGTACAGTAGGTCGGAAGACATGTTTCGTTTAGGAGTTAAAATAGCTTCGAGTGTGCAAAGGGTTAATAAAAGGATCAATGTGGTCATTCATCAAAATTTTTTGTGGGCATACAACGTTACTTGTTTCGTATAAATTAATTGCCCTGTGAGAGCGTAAATAGACGTATTTCACAGTCAAAGGGTTAGTCGTTAAAAATTTAGGATCGAAGACTAAAAAGATTTTTCACGTAATACAGGATTCTGCGAGTTTGACGAGGATTCACCGATGCAGCTGCGAACGTATTGCAACGCGTGCCGCGATACTTGAAGAATCAGGCATCGCCACATGTTCGTCGGTGTGTAGGGGGCTTAAGGAATCGCGTCGCGTTATTTTTCGCGGAATGAGAGTCACGGTCCGGTGCCGGGTAATATTTTGCCGCGTGGTACGGTTGCATATTTAAGGGTTGCCATGTCAAGCGTCAAGCGCGCCCTTTGAATACATTTAAATTCATTAACAGTAAAGCCTGTGTTCCCGTAAACTGCGGCGCACACATGCGAGGCCGCGTGTACACCGACGAAATATGGGCATCGTTATGCTCTAAACACCGACGGCAGCCGCAAAATAATTGCGTGCCGGCTCAGAATCGACCGACGATTTTTGCAATGATCTAGGTTGGCTAATGAGCCGTCCCTTTCTGTTCCAGGTTATCGGGGAAATCCTTGGATCAATATGCCGCATACAGGTGAGTTCGCAATGGATTACTCGAAACCCGTTCGATGTTGCGCCTCTTCTCTGTTGCAATTCCTTCGCGTGTGCTAACAATTCGAGATCACCATTTTGAAAAAAGAAATTCCAAAAATATTTTATCATTTAACATGTTGACTGCCATGTCACCCATACGTGGCTGACGGAATTATTTGTCCAGATTTAAAAATGAATTTTTACGTTAATATATCCGTTATACCAACTTTGATTAGGATCTGCAAAATGCAATAAAGATGGAGGACTGCTCAATATCATATATTTATTTTTTTTTCAAGTTTTATTTCATTCAATAACTTGCTTTGATTTTATGGAATTCTTGAGGTTTCTAGTTTGGCAGTCAAAGTGTTAATTGAATACTTTTCGACCAACTTCGATTGCACGAACTATGGTGTTGAACGCTTCGAGCGTCGACTAATTAACGGATAATAATCGCGCGGTTGTTGATTCATCGATCTTTAGGTCAGTTTAGCATTCGGGGCACGCTGTTTTCGCGCATATTAAAGACAATCGTCCGTGTAAACGAAATTTCACTGGGAGTATTAGCGGCGCTAATGCGGCACCGTTCGACCATAGTTCAACGTGTATACACCGGCTTTTTGATTTACGCAATGGCGGCGCGGCTCTGGTCGTTATCGTTTCTCGGACGTTTAACACGAGGTCAGCTACCGTCGCGTCGGCGAGATCAGAAGACGAGTCGTTCCGAGCAATCGACAGTAAAAATTAAAATCACTCCGGTCTCCTTTTTCTCTCTTCTTTTCTCGGCGTTTCTCTCTCTCTCCCTCTTAGTCTCTCTCTCTGTATTTGCTCTCTCGTTCTGTCCTTCCTTTCCCGTCCCCTTCCGTTCCACGGTAGCCACGAACTCGTATTTTCCCTCCTTCTTCGTGAGCGGTCTCCGTTCCCAAGCGATTGGCTCGAGGCATCGGCTAAATTACGATTTGGAAGTCAGTTTGACAGTAATTAACGAAGAATTTTATACGGCGGATCGAGAGCCAAGATCTATAGACCTGTTATTAAACGGCTTTAATTACATCGCACTGTCCTCTTCCCTTGCCGCGCCTCGCTTCTATCATACTCCCTGCCCGATGTTCTCGATTTTCCCTCGCCTAATGTCCGCCTGTAGCACAATGTGCCGAACGATGATTGCCGACCACGCACGCTAAAAATGTTTTAGCTGCTACACTTTGAAGCGTTCTTACGGTTTAGTACATTTATGGCAGGACAACTTGTTCTTGCAGTATCTGCTAACGTTATCCACATTATTTGTGGACATTACACTTTTCATAAACATTCTTTGCATTGTCTGTTTCAAATTGTCAAATTGTTCAACAACCGAAGAATAGATCTTGTAAACATTTAATCACTGGAATCGCGAACAAAGTTTATAGTGTAAACAAGACTGTAATTAACCCCTTGCCCTACAATATCGAGCCAGACTCGTGATGAAGATTCTGACCAGAGTCCAATAAATATGTATGTCATTAATTTCCTTTTAAACGAAATAAAATTCTACTTTGTTGTAGTTGATATATATCCTTTGGTGAAAACATAGGCGTAAAATAAATATGAACTATCTTTTTCTTCTATGAAATTCTGAACGACGAAGAATTCCTCATCATTATAACCGCAAAATAAATAGTAGTGCAAGGGGTTAACTTTGTTGCACAACATTAATATTTAGTGGACGTAATTGTTCATAGCTAATTCATCTACGATATCGGCAGATCGCAAACTCGCAGAATGAGAAAATTGAAATCTATAATTTCGATCCATCGGCCGGTTCTAGTATTAATTAACAATTATCGGGAGCCAATTGGCCGCGTGCCAAAAGAGATCAAGGGGAGAGTGGATTTGTTAAACGAGGGAACAATGGCGGACGTCCGTCATCGGCATACCGACACGTAAACGGCTGCGCACAGGCCATCAAATTTCAAAGATAAAGAAAAAGCTATTTGCGCGACGGCTCTTGGCAGGACCGCAAAGGGTGTATCTTTGGCAACATAATAATGGTTAGCTTAGAATTAGCGAACTAATGCGAGCGAACTGCGATCGTTATCGCGCTTGCCATTTAGGCCCTAACCAAACTACACACCTGCCTACCTGTAATCACGGCCGCGTCTACGCTAACAGATTTTTGGCCCCCTCCCTCTCCCCCTGATTCTCTCTTTCTCTCTACCTTTTCGTTTCCCTTTGCCGATGCACAAGGGACACGCGATGCAACTCGAATCGATGTTGAATCGCGTAATTGAAACGTACGATCGATATTCAAGTCTCCCTCTCTGTACAGGTGTTTCAAGGTGTGTCTCGGTTTCGCAGCCAATTGGCCGTGTTAATGGACGGTACATTCTGGTTTCTCTCGAGTTTTACGGGTCTCAAGGTGGTTGGGTGAGGATCGATCGATCCTAAAGATCGGTAATGGCTTCCGACCGGCGCGATAAATATTTATCTCTCCTGTCTGCGTGATTCCGATGGATTCTGAAATTCTGGTGTAAAAACCGATGTATTTGATCGGGGATGGGAGTGTGTTAATAAGCATGGTGCTCGGCCTTGCAGTGTCTGGTTCGATGATGGACTAAAAATATACCTAAAAAAATTTAACTATCGTTGCTTGTGTGCTTAAGACAACTTCTCTTGTTTTTCAATGAAATCGTTCATCCTTTCGCGCGCAGAAGAAAAAAACGAAATGTCGGAAAATGTTACCGACTTCGATTAACTTTTTTGGTATCATTGTGTTCTATTTGTAATAATTTTCTTTTTAAAAAGAGACTCGTTATGTCCCTCCCACGTCAAAGAATTATTAGAATAACGTTTTTCATGCACGACGCATTACCAACAGATCTCGAATATAAATGCAGGAATTTTCAATTAAAGCTTGTAAAGTATGAAGTTCTAATGTTAAAAATTTTGCTATCTTTTACGATAATTGCCAGTTTCACGAAAACAAGATTTACGAGGCGCCGTGCGACGATCTCAATAATGCTGTACCACTCCTCTCATAAGCATTATTTGATAAGAACGAGTGAAAGCCCAATCAGTCGTTAACGCGATTACCATAAATTAGAATTAAAACGCCGTTAATTTTGTTAAAAACTCACTATAATAAATTCGATGGATCGACCAGATTCCAAGTTGATGGAGTGGAATAATCACATTTAACTCGTCACGACCTGTTTATACCGATTCGCAAGCTCTTGTGGCTCCAGAATGCCATAATTTCTGAAAAAAAATTGGTAATTATTTACATTAGGGGCTTCCTCGCCGATTTTGATGACCTTGAAATATGTTGGTATTTAAAAAATTGATACAAATGTGGAGAGACACGTTCTTGTTATTTTTGTAAAATAATGTTAAGTAGTCAGTTTTCGTGCTTTGTAAGTCTAGTGTTAAAAGGACCTTGCATCCAATATTCTACATACGAATAATAAAATATAATACTAATGTACTACAAACTACATTATAAAATACTAATGTAAAGTGTACTTACTTCTGAATCTTCTGTACCTCTGTCGGATCCACAGCACACAATAGGTCCGGAATAGGTCCGAATAATTGAACAACAATCACTAAATAACACACACAACACACACGCACACACAACACATTTTATAAAATCGTGACAACGAACGAGAAGATGTCACTCCGACCACGAATAAAATAATACTGCGATTTTAACAATGATCCCTTCCACGGAGGTGGTACGATCAGGTTATCCTAGGAAGGTTAGACGCTGAGGGTCTGTAAACACTAGATGCAAAACCAAGGTAAACAAATTATGGCAGGGCGCCGACCCTATTTCCCGGAATTCGCTGTTTTCGTATCACACGTCTGTGGGAGGGGAAGGTTAAAATCGCAGTATTATTTTATTCGTGGTCGGAGTGACATCTTCTCGTTCGTTGTCACGATTTTGTAAAATGTGTTGTGTGTGTGTTGTTTAGTGATTGTTGTTCAATTTTTCGGACCTATTCTCGTGAGTGAATAATTGTGTGCTGTGGATCCGACGGAGGTACAGAAGATTCAGAAGTAAGTACACTTTACATTAGTATTTTATAATGTAGGATTAGTATTCGTACGTGGAACATTGGATACAAGGTTTTCTATCATATTTTGCCACGTACATTAACGATCATTAATGATTTGGTATATAGTATAATTTAATGTGGTTCAAATAAGATACTACATATTTTAAATGAAATATTTTTATTTTGATAACCAGATAGATAAAATGAAATATTTTTATTTTGTATTTCAAATATTTCCTTACAATGAAAATAAGTTGAGCAAGTAGGTAATATTATAACTACTTGCTCCCGCATGATTTAATCCGAACATAATCTTGCAAGTATCGGCGACAACGTTGATCAAACGCGTCGGATTTTCGGAATTTCTTTCGGCGCCGATCAACCGACCGCACGAATTGTTCTGTTTTTCCAATGTTTTTGTTCGAAAACCGCCGCGAAGTTGTCGAGCGATCTTCACGGTCGATAAATTTGCACCTTCGGCGTCGGGTTCGGGCGAATCGCGGGAATCCGACATTTATTCGCGTAATTTCGTGTCTCACTGGCAGATTTTTATAAAGATAAGGGGACAACTTCCTGCTTCGTTTTTGCCGTAATAATAATTTGGCCCCGGCGGTCGTGTCGGTCTGTCAGCTTTCCTGGCCGCGTGTAATTTCGCCCGATCCTCTCCGAGAAGGAGGCTGAAACAGGAAGCGACACTCGTCTTCTCGTTCGTGTACCCGTCCCCAAAATTAAAGGGGGGCGACTGTGCACACCTGAGAAAAAGGGAGGAGAGGTTGAGGAAGAGAGAGAAAGAGAAAGAGAGAGAGAGAGAAAGTGAGAGAGAACCGAGCAGCGGGGATTTTTAAGGAGGCGAAGTAATAATTGCCCGATAAACCCGAATAAATCGTTGCTCGCGCTGTCGGATATCGCCGATGAATAACGAGGGATCGACACGCGAGAATTTCTCCCCTTTTCATGTAATTTCTGCGTAATAACGTGCCGAAAAGTTTGTCGCCGCTGTTGGCCACCGTCGCCATTAAATCACCCGTCGATGAGGACACCGTCCGACGTGTTTCTTTTATTATCACTAATTCCCTGGACGTCCTCCCGTTTTACACTCCGGTCGATTTTCTGGGACCTTCCGGAGGCACTTGCTCGTGAGACTTTGTTTTTCGCATATAGCGGCCACGTTGATCAGCTCCGTTTACGAACGATAATTATACTACCGATCGCGAGAAATAGAATTCAAATAAAATGTTCTCTTCTTCATCATTGATCCTAATAGGCCGAAGCTAGCAAGCATCCGTAAATTCTTTTAACACGTTGACCATGTCACCCATATGTGGGTGATGGAATTATTTGTCCAGGTTTTAAAATAAATTTTTACGTTAACCCTTAGAACTCGAATGGCGACTATAAGGCGCCACTAAAACTTGCCATATCGTTATTCAAAATACTTTTTACATTGTTAAATTTGTTTGGATTTAATAAATTACTAAGAATTTCAGTATTTTAGAATAAATTCCACCATTTTTGTAGGTACAACATGAAAAAAAATATATAGATGGAAAATATTTTAGATCGGAAGAAATGTTTCGTTGTGCAGTTAAAATAACTTCGAGTGCAAAGGGTTAATATATTCGTTGTAGCAAATTCGATTAGGATCTGCAAAATTCAAGAAAGTTGAACGACTACTGAATATCGTACATTTAATTTTTCTCAATTTTTATTTCATTAAATACCTTACTGTGAATTTTGAAGTATTCTAGTTTGGCAGACAAAGTGTTAATCTATTCACTATTCTGAATTTCAATACAGTCATGAACGCATGAAATCTGCAATCTAATTGGTTTTTACCGTTCTAAAAGATTATGTGTGTCGTATGCGTTATAATTGTTTGAAAAGATTACATTTTACGTGGCAGTAAATGTAAAGTGATTCCGGTTCAACACCGTAAAAGAATTGTTCAAAAAGTCCAGATGTAATATATAACGCATAATTATTAATCGAGTTGTGTTTCTGACATGTACTCTGAAAATATGAGTGACAATGATTTTTAATCTCATCGAATTTCATAGAAAACGTTGAATTTTTGTCAGATATGATATAATAATTTTTAATCGAACGACGTAGGAAATGTCGGATGTCCGCGAACTCGGTTTTTATCTTTAAGTCTGAACTCGCGGCTACCAGCGACCGTTTCCAAAGATCCAGGCGAGCATAGAGATCGTATGCTTCAATTATCATGATCGCAGCATTCCGCCACGCGTTCCATAGACGCGCACCGGCGCGGCAGCCTCCCATGAACGGCGCCCATAAAATTTCGGATTCCGTAATAATTATGCCGTTAAGTAATCGTTGGCTACCGAAACGACTGTCGAATTAGGGAGTTCTCGCGGCTGGTAAGCCACCGCGGTAGGATTTATGGTCGGGTTAACATCGTCCCGGGTACCCGATCGGGAACTTTTTCCCTCGCGGAAGCTGCGCGACGGTCGGAGCGTAGCCGCGCCGAATATGGCGTAACTCAAGTTTTATTTCCGCCGTCCGCCCGTGCGATTTTCAACGCGCGGTTGTAAAATCGGTGATCGATTGACGTTTTTATTCCGAGCATTACCGATTTTACGATTCCCATAGCGGCTGGGAGGCCGGGGCTGCGCGTCCAGATCCCGAAGCCGCGACGCGACGGCGAAAAATCTCGAGAAACTTTGCGTTATTAGGCTTTTATCGTGTCCGGCTCCGCTGACGTTTTACGGTATCGTATATAAAGTTCGATGATCGAAAGTGGCCTGTCACGACCCGGCCCGTGATTTATCGTCCGGAGAAAACCGAGAAATGAAATTTGCGTCCGGGAGACACCGTTCGGCACGGAATTATGGGTCTGCGGACCTTCCCGGTGTCTAGACTGCTCGATTTTAATCGGGTCAACGGGGTACGAATTCTTTCCGGTTATTGCCAGTTTTGTTGAATAGCGACTTTCTTCTCGAGTGTCTTTCGACTTGGCAGTTACGGTACAGTAAGTGCATTCATGTTTCTAGTCCAAATAGTAACGCGCCCCCAAATAAACGTTCTTATCGGCAGATTTCTCATGGAAATATTTTTATACAGGGTGGGGCACCACATTTTGCCATCTAGATTTACGTCATTATTATTACGCATAGCAAACAATTTTTTAGGTGAAGTTGAATGGTTTTGAGAGGGGCACATTCTGATGGTACATTTCTTTTTTGTAGGTGGACGTGTAAAGGACATATGAAGGTCATTCATGTTTTTTTAAATGAAATGATATATTTTTTATTGCATCAGCTGATGCTCCTTCATATTCTTTACAAAAAAGTATTAATCTATTTGTGTAAAAAAATCATTAGTTTAGGAGATATTTTAATTCTAATTTGTTAGGAAATCTCCACTTTCTGGTCAATATTATGAATTCATTGTGATAATGTAGTAGGAGAGCAAGAATTACCAATGCAAATATTTACATTTTCTGTGTTGATAATTCTGGCCCTCCTACTCATTGTGATATTTAGTCTCTGTTACGTCTCTGATACGGTGAACACGGCGATACGGTGAATCACTTCATAATGAAGTATTCTAAAGAAGAAAAGACAGACATGTTATCAATTTATTTTGAAGCTGGGAAAAGTGCTACACGTGCAGAATCATTATACGCCAATAGATTTCCTCAAAGAAATCATCCATCACGTCGTACCTTTGATTATGTTTTTAAAAAATTTCACCATACGGGGCAATTATTACGCAAAAAGGCAATTCGTAATAAAACAATAACAAATGAAGCAAACGAAATTGTAGTGTTAGCCGCAATTACGTTAAATCCATCCGTTAGCTCTCGCGAAATCGAAAGACAAGCTGGAACTAGCCGCAAATGCATTTTACGCATACTGAAAAGGCACAAATATCTCCTATTTTTTAGCTAAATATCTCCTAAACTAATGATTTTTTTACACAAATAGATTAATACTTTTTTGTAAAGAATATGAAGGAGCATCAGCTGATGCAATAAAAAATATATGATTCCATATAAAAAAACATGAATGACCTTCATATGTCCTTTACACGTCCACCTACAAAAAAAAAATGTACCATCAGAATGTGCCCCTCTCAAAACCATTCAACTTCACCTAAAAGATTGTTTGCTATGCGTAATAATAATGACGTAAATCTAGATGGCAAAATGTGGTGCCCCACCCTGTATATTCAATTCTTTATTATTGTTCCCCTCAGGGTAACAATCCTCTATAGGTTCACACCTATGCGGTCACCCATCTTTCGATGAGCCCCAACAACCAACATCGCTTAACCTCAACGATCACCATCCCACAACACCACCGGAAATATTTTTATAATTCCAATAAAAAGTAGAAAGACAAACTATTTCTATCAGTCCGACAATTCCAGCCGAATACTTCTTTTCTTCGACATTGTTTTCAATTCATTTTTATCGTACATTCGAATAAACCAACAAATAGAATCCTCGCAATGCGAACTCAACGTTATTCACTGGGATCTCTTCGGCTCGTCTTTCAACGCGGATCGACCAACTTTCCGAAGAAAAGCTTCGTTAAAACTTGGAGTTTATTGACGAATAAAAGCGTCGTCTCAGCGAGGGATCAAAGGAGGTTCGTTAAAAGTTCGACCACTAAAACGTCGTAGCCGACGCGACACACGAGTCTCGTTTCGTCGATAAACGCTCGATTGATCTCGGATCGGTGGAGATTCCACGGGGCGAAGCAGCTGCTCGCGACCACGTCAAATGAAATTAACGCCTTCACGAAATAACTCTGTTTCGCCTTCGTTCTAATAGGCGCGTTATCGCGAACACAGTTCCTCTTTCGTGTTCGTTTCACAGGCTTTTAAAATGCCGAAAAGTATTAAACACACTTAGGCAACGGGGCACCTAAACGGTGAACGCTTATTATTAGACCGCGGATCGTCGTAGAAATTCGTGTTTTCTGAATAATGAAGACGCCTCCAGTGAGGCAAATAATAGACCGCGGATCTTATGCATTCATGGCAAAAGTGAAACAACCGGTAAAAAGAAAAATTTGAGGATAAAAGGGAAACACATTTTCACTTAATTTCTGTTTCTTTCACTTTAACACGTTGACTGCCATGTCACCCATGTATGGATGACGGAAATATATTCATTGTACCAAATTTGATTAGGACCTGTAAAATGCAAGAAAGTTGAAGAACTACACAATATCATGCATTTAATTTTTTTCAATTTCTATTTTATTAAATAACTTACTTTGATTTCTTGGGCTTTCTTGTTTGGCGATCAAGGTGTTGAACAATTTTTATTTTTCATAAGGATGCGCAGTCTAGTTATGAACGTATGAAGATCCACATACTGCTAACAATTTATTAGGTACAGATTCGTATTATTTATGGTATAGGTACGTAACAAATGTATTCGTTCTCGAAAAGCCAAAAATAGTTCACAAGTGACCAGAGTTGTAACAA
The DNA here is from genome assembly GCA_913789895.3 of Seladonia tumulorum. Lineage (NCBI taxonomy): Eukaryota > Metazoa > Arthropoda > Insecta > Hymenoptera > Halictidae > Seladonia > Seladonia tumulorum. The sequence goes on from OU565275.1 coordinate 5,845,533, forward strand.
CACTAGATTGCCTAAGCAAGTCATTTTGACTGCTTTAAATTATTTTTTTTCGAACTGAAATACATTTTTTTATTGTTAATACTTATTAATAATTTGTTATATGACTGTAAGTGATATAAAATATATTAAAAATTACTGTTAAACAAATTTCTTTGCGCATTAGTTATTTTTTCACAATGCAGTCATTTTGACTGCTTTCAGGCAATATAGGTATATACTAAGCTCCCGTCTTTCTAGTGTTAAGGCTGGAAAAAAATATCAAAAATGCAGTTTCTGGCTGGTTTGCTTTAAATACTGTTCCCCGTTCGAACGCGGCTCGTTTGAACGATCCTAACGAGACTGTTGCTTCTTAACAAGTACACGGTGAGTTTTAATACGCGAAAACGGCAGCGACGCCCGCTAACAGGGAAAAAGATACAAGAAGAAGCCCGGTAATTTAACGTTTCGTCGAGTGCGTGAAAAATTGTTAAAAGCTGTAATCCGAGGCACCGAGAAGCGTCCGAAAATTAGTTGAAAACGACTCGCAACGATGATCCCTGTTCGTTCCTCTTCTGTCGCTTTCCGTCGGCCGACATCCGCCGGCGGAACCGAAGATGATTACACCGCGTTGCCCTTCGTTTTCCAAAGGGACGCGTGCAAGAATGTCAGCCGACGTCACCTCTGTCAGGGACATCCGACTTGTCAGTGATTATTAGAGGGGACTGGAGAACCATCTGCCCCTCCGCTCCTCCCAAAATCGTATACGCACTATTAGCAGATTATTACTATTCCGATGGGCCTCCGAACGTGCCTCGGAACGGGCCGATGTAGAACAAGACACCTGCATTTTGCCGGTAACTCCAATCTTTTCCTGAATTCCGGCTAATGATTTCATTATGTCGGACGTTTAGTTAACGTCCGGTCCAATCCTACGCCAGATTATTCTCGGAACCTCTTCGTTCCAATAAGATTCGTCGCTGTTCCCCTTATTCGGATTTTATGTAAATACGTATATTTATATTAACCCATACATTTTCTTTAACTATGCATCGTCTACATTATTAATAAGCTGGTTTCTTCTAGCCTGAGTTTCTTTAATACCGCCACAGATTTTTTAATTGACAATCATTAAAATTATAAAGGTATAGGAGATTATTTAAGCCTTGCTCGAGCATGTGTTGCAATAAACGTCGCTAATTGAATCTTGTCATTATTAGAAAGCATATTATTCTCTTATAGTGGTCGGTACGTTTAGCTTTAACCCCTTGCCCTACAATATCAAGTCAGACTCGTGATGAAGATTTTGAACAGAGTCTAATAAATATGTATGTTATTAATTCCCTTTAAAGCGAGAATAAAATTCTATTTCGTTGTAGTCGATATATATCCATTGGAGAGAACATAGGCATACAATAAATATAAACTATTTTTTCTTTTCTATGAAATCCTGAACGATGAAGAATTTCTAATCGTTATAATCGCAAGATAAATAGTAGTGCAAGGGGTTAACTATTACAGTTTCGTTTTAATATAGGAGTCCCTGTGTCGAAGAAGTAAAATAAATTAATTAAAATGAATTGAAATCAAATTATTAGAGCCACAGCGATGAATAGTATTATCTGCAGCGTTGCCGAATGTATATTCGCGATGCCCAACTGTCAATAATTTACAAAAGACCAAGAGTTCGTATGAAAATTGATGGTTTTAAAGTACCGCGTTCAATGCGAGTTAAAAGAATTCGCAGTGGTAATGGAGAACAGTGAAACATTGAATTGCTCGTTTATCGTTGCAGGCCAAGCAGGAGTGAATCAATTGGGTGGTGTCTTTGTTAACGGAAGACCATTGCCCGACTGTGTTCGACAGAGGATCGTGCAACTCGCATTGGTCGGCGTCAGACCTTGCGACATTTCGCGACAGCTTCTCGTTTCCCACGGATGCGTCTCGAAAATCCTGACAAGATTCTACGAAACGGGGAGCATTCGGCCGGGAAGCATCGGAGGCAGCAAAACAAAGGTGAGTGTCGCTTATCAATTCCATTTCTCAACGTTAACTTCGCCATACTGTTAAAAAATCATTTAATATTCACTGGATATTCAAACGTTTGAACTTTAGCACGATAAAGCTCGTTAAATAATTTTTACTAATATTTCCACCACTGGAATTATAAGATAATATAACAACAGAAAATTAAGTCGTTTCGACTGTGCAAAAGATTGGTTCCGAAAATCAAGTCTCTCGACCGGGTGTCGTTTAATAACGATCCGGTGATAATAGTTTTTTAACTATGAAAGATGTATAAATTACTTCTTCATAAAGCATTCATCGGCGATGGCAATTTCATTCGTAAACCAACAAATTGTCTCGAGTGTCGTAATCTAAAACTTCTAAAGACCGATAAAAGATTTATTTCATACACATGTAAAAAAACAAGTAACGTTCGTAACTATAATAAGAATATCGTGAATCGTAATTAGAAGTCAAACTTCGATGGACCTTGCGATGCCTCTAAAAAATGATAAAGAAAACCGTAGCTATCTACCTGAAACGTTAAACCTCTGATTTTATGAGAGCTAACGTTTCCAACTAACACTTACCGGTGTGATGAATCGCAGTCAGCATCCATGGCGTAAGAAAAAGCCTTCGCTTCGCTTAAGGCTGCGGTTACACAGTGGATCGTTTTCTCTGACCGTAGATGAAAAAGGCTGCGGACGTTTAACAAAATGTCAGTCTATTACAACGTTCATTCGTGAATAACATCGACAATCTCCGTTGCTTAGGAAGTCCATTCTTAAAACACCTTTGGTGCAAAAAGTAGCAAATAATCGAATATGCTGTACGTATAACGAATAGTATCACAACGTAGACAATTCAAAGTTCAACGATTCTTAGTGTTTCCTTCAGGAAAGAGAATTTTCTCTTATAATTTTTAATAAACGTTCGAAAATAACTCGTTTCCATAGAACCTTTGCTAGACGGATCTTAAGAAATCTGTTCGATTAGAATACATTTGTAAAAATTTCCGAAGGGTAGAATTTCTTACCATAAGAATCCCATAGTTACAGTTGTTTGCATAACCCTTCGGTAAACTCTTGGAATCGACGCGAGCCCTCTCAAATTAATAATTATTTAACACACGTTGATTGCCATGTCACCCATATATGTGTGACGGAATTATTTGTTCAGGCTTTAAAATGAATTTTTACGTTCATATATTCATTGTACCAAATTTGATTAGGATCTGTAAAATGGAAGAAAGTTGGAGAACTACACAATATCATTTAAAGTTCAAAATTTCTATTTTATCAAATAACTTACTTTGATTTCATGGAATTTTTCAGCTTTCTTGTTTGGCGATCAAAGTGTTAATGCGTAACTGTAAATGATGCAAATCTTAATTTTTCTAAAGAAAAAAGATATTCATTCGAATTTAGTCGAAAGAGAGATCCCGCATCCAGCGTAACCGCAGCCTAATGCGGGACATTAGCCGATCAATCCGAGGAATTTATAAGCCTGCGATCGCGCGAAACGGAGAAAGACATTTCAAGAAATACCGAGTAGAGATACCGGAGGGTTGTTACCCTCTTCCCGTCGCAATTAGGGATACCACTACGAGGAGGACAAAAAGCGTAATAAACACGGAGAAGATGTGTGCGTTATGGGGCGGTGACACTGATGAGAGAAAGAGGGAAAGAGAGAGAGAGAGAACGAAAGAACAGGAGAGAGAAAGAAATGTAGAGAAAGATGAAGGGAGACGGAGGCGCTGATGTGATTTTAAGTAAGGGCTGCGCGGGACCGACAGTGCACGCAATTATCCAAACACCTTGCAGCGGCGGCGGCGCATTTGCATAATTTCATGGGTTTGCACGGTTTTCTTGGTCCGCGGCTCGGATGTCGCGGGAAATTATCTGGGGCCCCGTCGATTTCGCTCGGGAACGACACACCTCGGCGGATCACGTCCCGATGATGGCCGATCGTAAAACCGATCGTTCGGCCCGAAAACGAGTCGAATTAGACGCACTTAACGGTCTTTAGACGGCCTCTTACGAGAAAAGTGAATTCCCGTACGGCCGCGTCGACGCGTGACACGCGGCCTTAACGCGTGTTCGATTTAAATTTTAAATTCATTCCTCCGCTCGGCTCGAAACCGCGTTTCATTGAATTTAACCCCTTCCCGCTCGCCCGTTTCCCTTAACGATCCACCGGGATGATTGAATCGATCATTCAATTACCGGTCGATGCGGACCGATGACAGTGCCGCGGGAATGCGGCCCAGCAAGGTTCTCACGTTCTTTTTGCCGAATTCTGAATAATCCTTCGAGTAATTTAATACGGATAGTGTCGGGAAGACATTGTGTGCGGGCTTCGATGAGTGATTCGAGCCGAGGCTCTCCGATAAATATGCATCTTAAATCCATTTACACCAGAACAGCATCGCGGCTAATATCCAACATGGCTGACTCGAACGGCCATCGTCGATCGCCGGAGTCGAGTGCTTCTCTTTTTGATTAGTCCCTCGCGCATGAATTTGTGTGTGAAATTCAAGATGTTGCTAATATCGTCGTCGATGTCGAGACAAATTGTTCGAGCTATATAATATTATGTATACTTCGTTGTAGATGCATAAATTGTAGAAAATATTGCCAGCGTTTCTGTTCAAATTTTTCACAAATCTGTTAATCAAAACAGCGGTCCTCCATTTTCACAGAGATTTGGTTGAAACTGTGAAAATATTTCCAAATTTTCAACACACATTTCATTCGTAGAAATTTTTATAAGTGCGAGAAAATGATGCGTTGAACCGCGTTACGAATGTTCCGGTGATCTTTTCGATGATTCAGACTTTTCGACGTTTTTCGTACCTGTCGTAGAATCCTAGAAAGATGTACAGTGGCGTGCAAAAGTTCCCGGCCAGCTACTTTTCTTTCAAAAAAGAGTTTTAAGAAATTTTTATTAGAATCATATATAAGGGCGTATTACGTGCAAGGATATTACAAAAAGAATCAACGCTAATTATTTTTCTTACTTGTTTATTTGCAGAATAAGTAAGTTAACATGTTAAACAATTTCCGGCCAGTGTGTTTCACGAAAAAATTATGCTTGTTTTTCATTGTGTAACAATTTTGCAGTACATTATTTAACATGTTACTATTACTATTTCGTAGCCATGCCTTTCGCAGCAATAACAGCAGCACAGCGACGAGGCATGGACGTAGATCTGGCCGGGAACTTTTGCACGCCATTGTATAAAAGTGTCTCACCCGTAATAATCTGACCTAGCGTGACAAATTTTTAAGTATTCGTCGAAATCTAGTGCATAGGCCCTGAAAGCTTAACCGTTTGAGTCCCAGGAGGTATTGCAAAAAACACTGTCGAAGAATCCCAAACAGCGCAACCGCGCTTTCTCTAAATGAGAATTTTTATTTTGTAATGTATTATTGTATTATTATAGTATCATTCTATCTATTGTAAAATGTTCTATTTACATTAAAAGGAGTAAATTTGAGCGCGCGACTGCGACAATTGGTGACGCACCGTCAGTTGTTCACAATGCTCGAAATGTGCTGGGTTTTCTCGACATAAAATCTCAACAGCGCGATCGCGCTGCTTGGGACTCGAACGGTTAATTTCGAAAATTTAACTTTCTCCTTCGAATGGAATTTCTCGCTGGTTATCGGAAAGTAAAATCAGCGTTCGAGGGTGTAATTATCGCGTTCGACTGTTCAACTGCAACCAATGAGAATATAAATTTTTCACGTTCCATGATTGATAACGCGACGAGGCGGCGGCAGGAGCCGCGCAAATTTCCTGCTCGCGGAATCGCGCGGCGCGCTCCGTTTTCCTGCATTCGCGTCTTTAGAAAATTGCAAGTTAACGAGTCCGGGCGTGCAACGACGATATCACGTATCCAGGTTGAGGGCTGGTTCGATAATCAGCGGCTGCGAGGTGGCGAGCAAGGATTATCCTTCGTCCAGATGGATCCCGCGAAACGACGCGCCGCCGAGCCGCGCGTACGAATGCGCGGCCAACAAAGCGGATGGCATGCTGTATTACCGGGCGTGATGTCACTAATGACAATATAATTGCACGCCGCTCGTACAAGGAGGATTTCTTGCGCACGCACCGCCGCGCCGCGCCGCGAGATCCTCCGGGTTTCGGCTTAATGAATTTATTTTAATAACGCGGCACGTCGCCGTGCGTCGACCTCCGGTGAATTGCAACCAGACTCCTTCTCATCCTCCTCTTTCTCTCTCCCTCTCTCTCTCTCTCTTTCTCTTGGTCTCTCTCGCGGCAGCAAACCTGAAAAGCATATTTAAATTCTGACTGTGCGCGGGGACGATCACGAGCGCATGTAAACGATCGTCATCAGCGGCCATTATTGCGGCGTTATTCGTTTTGCTCGCCGACCGAGACGCCAAAATAGTCGACCCGGCAGATAACGCGTTTCTACGGATTTTACTGGAACGACACCGAGCTTGATTAGTTTCTGAACGACGCACCTGGATGTCGGTCTTTTTTTCGCTTCACGCTGATTGATGCTGCGGACGCATTCGTTCGTTCGAGGGGTTTCAAACGGCGATGCACAGTGGTCGAAATTAGCCAGGCGAAACGCGAAGATTGAACATTTTTAAGAACTAATTTCTGGCCAATTATTTCCCTCTTTGTTCCCGTTATGTGAATATATTTTACACATCGGCCGCGGGGTCAAAGAAACTACCACAACTTTTTCACTAATTAACCCTAATTTTGCACTCGAAGTTATTTTAACTGCAAAACGAAACATTTCTTCCGACCTAAAATATTTTCCTTCTATATATATATATTTTTTTTCTCATGTTGTACCTACAAAAATGGTGGAATTTACTCTAAAATACTGAAATTCTTAGTAATTTATTAAATCCAAACATATTTAACAATGTAAAAAGTATTTTGAATAATGATATAGCAAGTTTTAGTGGCGCCTTATAATCGCCATTCGGGTTCTGAAGGTTAATATGTCTGACTCTTGAATCATTATGATATATGTTGTCTCAAAATGAAATGGGTCATTGGTAGCGTTCGATTCATTCTAAACATGCGTGCTTGCATAATTTGGTGCTAGTGCGTTACAATGATCTTAATTTTTATGACCCGTTCGTACCAATCCCGATTTTCAGTATTCAGTTTTTACGAAAAAGAAGATGTATATTTCCTCGTAGTATTTTATTTAATTCCACGGCTGAAGCGGAATCAGTTTTATTCGGCTGGCAAGCTGTTTTTGGCCACTGTGCGACGGTGATTTCAACGCCCGCAAGAAACGATCGCTCGATCTTTCGCGAGATTGTCGCGCACGTGATGATGCAGTGACGCGCCGTGATCAGTTTACACGAAAATAAAAACGAAATTGTAAGAAAGAAGTTGCCGTCGCATAATTAATATTATTGGTAAACTGGGGATTTTTATAACACGTGCATGCATCTAAAAGGGAATTGAACAGGTTTCTTCTGCTAATAAGTTTGATTACTTGAAAAGAACGTGATTATAGTCATCCGTACTTCTAATATTCCCACCGTTTTATATTTAAACTACTTGTTTTAGCAATAAACGCATAAAATCCGCTGTGTGCTATCGTATTTTTTAAGATTACACTCGTTTTTGTTTGTCTCTCTCGCTCAGTTTCGAATTTCAAACACATATACTGCATTCCGCGTGTGACTCGGCCCCTTAATTACACGGTGGTTTTAAATCGATCGCCTTTCCCGAAAGCTGCTTTCAAGTTTCCCTTCCCTTGGAAAAACAGCTGGAATTTTTGCCGTCTAACGAAAAGGAAGGCCGGTGGGTCATGAAATTATAGCTTGCCGTTTTAATGATACTTCTGGACGGAATCGCTTCTTAGATTTGATCTTACCACTTAAAGGAGTCGCAGTCGTTGGCATGTCAGACGAGCAGCGACTATTCTCACAAAATATTGACAACACTTGGTCGCAAAACTCATTTAACATTTATCGCTGTAACATTTCCTAAAACCGAATGGAAGATTTCGGAAGTAAAACGCATCGTTGATCTATAAATGAATATTATTAAATCTTCTTGTACACGATACTTCTTTTGGCCAAATTCTTTTCATACTCTTGTAGGTGAAACACAAAAACGTAACCATAATCATTGGTCTTTCATGTACCGTGCGGACTGCTGATCAGACAAGGTATAAAATACTTGCGATGATTATTATTTTCGCCTGGATCTTTTTATACCTCCAGAGCAACGAAAGCAAAGTTCCGTTACTAGACTGCGGATCTTTGTGCAAAATAAAAATTGTCTGCATCGATTACAAGAAATAGAAACTAAGTATAATGTTGTTTCTTCGCTTGCTAATGTTGATAGACGAGAAATAGTATATTGGCATTTACAGTTTATTAAATTTTCGTACAATTTCAAATTTTTTATCTACTCAATTTTGTTATGAATGCATAAAGATCCGCTGTCTATCCATTACTTATGGAATGATCTTGCATTTTCTTTTTTCTACCTTCTAGAAATTAGAACAAAATGTGCTTCGTTTTTCAGAAGATGAAAGACTCCTTACAGCAGAACCAAGATAAAAATTCCATTAGCGTCTGTCGATATGAAGCTCTTCTCGCGTGTCTTATCGGATTATTATCCTATTTCCTTCCTATAACGATAGCAAGATTCTGAACGTGTTCGTATTCTATGATCATTCGAGAAAGTCAGTGTTAATTTAAAACATGGAACAAGTATGATCATAACCGAGTTTCGAAATGAATTTCGCTGGTAATATTAGCACGCGAGCCATCAACCAGAAGCTAGATTTCTCAACAGCGGTGTATCGATCGGATTCGCTCGCGTTGAATCGTTATCGCGGCCTAATGGATCGTCACGGCAGTTAGGATCGCCTCTCTCATTATTTCCCAATCGGTCGGGTTAATTCGCGAATTAATTGCCGAACTATCGTAGCGATCTACACGTGTTCTCGGTAACGTAACGTTTTCGAAGCGTGTCCCGGGTACTTTCGTTATTATCTCCGTCACCCGTAGTACATACGTGCTCGCACACCGGCCGCGATACGCGTCCGATAATGGACTCCCATCACGGCAGAGGAAATTGTCTCATGAAAAATGTACGCCCCGTCGAAACGCCGATAATAAAGAGGAGCCCCCGAGAACCAGCAAGAAAATCGTGTGGTAATCTTCTTCTTCTTTCGTCTCTTCTTTTTCTGTGTTTGTTTAACTGGCCCCCTTTCGCACAGGTGTTCCAAACCTCCCCTCTCGCTTTCTCCGTCTCCGCTTGTCCACGGTGTCGAAAGCTTGGATCGTCGATATTCTTTCTTTTTTCTTTTTTTTTTTTCAAAAATTTTTCACCTTTCCTGGAACCGATCCCGCGAAGATGCGCATCGCTAAAATTATCCCGATGAAATACAGCGTTATAATGAAAATTACCGGCACCGTGTTTGCGTAATATTAAATTATTGCGGGATACTTGAAAACCCCGGGAACGAAGTAAAAAGGCATACGAAATTACACGCTCGTGAGGAGTGTGCGTAAAAAACCATTGTATTTTGCAGCGAGGACGGCGCACGATTCGCGTGAATACCGTAAATTGGTCAATTTTAAAATACTTGCGGTAATCCGAGTAATTTCGGTCTCTGTGCAAACTCGAAGGGGTGTGTTGCGCGTCCGTCGCTGTCCATACTGTAAGAAAATATTTTTTTCACGTTTAATCCTTTCTGTTTGACGGAATCGCTTTACATTTTCAGTGGACTGCGAATTTTGTGCGTTTATGGTGGATGTAATTTCCAACAATAAAAATTCCAATACAATACGTTTCTCACCGATCAATAAAACCGCCAGAGAAATAAATTCCTATTTGGTTCCTGTGTCTTCCAATTACATAAAAATCCGCAGTCCAATTATCAGTAATAATTCAATGAACTTTTCACAGCTAACGTTTAAAGAATATGTCTGAACTAGAATACCGTAACGTTGCTACAGAATATGCGATATGCGAATACTTTGTTGCAGTTAGCGTTGCATCTAACGATAGCTCGTCTACCCAACCCTCCGAGATCCTCGAGCAACAGTGATTTCCATTTTTGCACCATAAATCCTCGCGAGCCGGATCGATCGGTATTCCCATCGAGGGTGCAAGGAAAATCAATTTTCCACTAAATTAACCACTAAATTACGCTCCTACGTGTTGCGAGCCGCATGTGTATATCAACGGAGCGTCATAAATATTCTCGCATGTAGACACCCGCATTTTCTCGACGATCCTCGTGTGTCGATCGGAAGCTTTTCCATTTATCTGGTAATTAAGATCTCCCGGGGGGCGGCGACGGTGGTTCGCGTCCGAGCCTCCCGACACCATAAGTATTAATTTTTCGATGAATGATTTAGTAAGAGCCGATAATGCGTCGTGGAACGTGGAAAACAAACATCACGGGATTCGTGCGTGAACGTCCGCCATGTTTGCACGGACGAGCCTTATAATGTGCGAACATCGCATTACCGGTAATTTTATTTAGATTGCACATTTGTAACGAGCTTGAGCACGATCGATAAGCGCGACATCGTGAAAAATTCAGCGGAACTGCGACACGAGTTAGAGGAATTCCTCCACTAATTAATTCGAAGCCTTTTTATGCGTGGAAGTAAGTACTTTCGAGTGAAATATTTTCCTGGCAAAATGATTTTGGGATTTCGATCTGTCATGAATGATGTTTATAAAATATTACACGCCTTGAGGAAACGGATGAGATTCGGGTGGATAATCATATTATTGGTGACACATGTTTGCAAAGTAATGGTTCATTGAATGCTTGATAAAAATACAAAAAGAATTCGATGTGGTTAGACTTACATATAAAAATTCTATTTTCTGTACTTTTCAATTAACACTTTGATCGCCAAACAAGAAAGCTAAAAAATTCCATGAAATCAAAGTGAGTTATTTAATAAAATAGGAATTGAAAAAAATTAAATGTGTATGATATTGTGTAGTTTTCCAACTTTCTGGCATTTTACAGATCCTAATCAAACTTGGTACAATGAATGTATGAACGTAAAAATTTATTGCAAAATCTGGACAAATAATTCCGTCACCCAAATATGGGTGACATGGCAGTCAAGGTGTTAAATGGTTGATAAAAATACAAAAAGAATTCGACGTAGTTAGAGTTACATATAAAAATTCTATTTTCTGTACTTTTCAATTAATAGCCTGAACCATGTTATGTTTTTTGTGCTGGGAGATTCTTGCTCGTGCTACTTACTCGCCAGACGTCATCTTGGTTCACAGAAACTTACGATTATTCAGATGGAAAATGCTTTTATATTTAACTGCTGGTCATTGTAATCGAGACAGAACATTTCGCGTAAAAATCCGCGTTCGAGAGACGACGACAACCAAACGGAATTCGTTATAAATCGGAGAATCGAAAGGCGGCTACAGGGGTCCCGAAAATTCGCGCAAATGCGAATTACTCTTTTGTCAGCGTCACTTTAGAGGACGAATGGAACCCTCAATTGTCGAACTCGTCGGGACGTTAACGAGGAGCAATTGCGCCGACGAAAGTGCGGCTTTAACTGAAAGTGGATAATTCTCGAGTGAGGGTGCGAGAGACAGCCGAAAAGACGTTGAGACACGTCCTCGTTGGACTTATCATCGGTAACAGCCAGGAGCACGGTAACGTGGCAACCCTTCACCGGTAATTACCGGTCAACCTGTTCGATAGTTTACGTTATCTAACGTTTAGCGCCAGATGTCTGTCCGGCTCGGCCAATTTCCTTTTGTGGTGTGGCACACCGCACACGCACACGACAGACACCGTCGATCAGCGACTCGTGTCTGCCCCAGGACAACGATATGTGGTCGTGGTCGACAACGAGAGAGAGAGAGAGAGAGAGAGAGAGAGAGAGAGAGAGAGAGAGAGAGAGAGGTGGACAGGCATTGGGACACATACACCGTGGCTAGGGGTAATTGTGGAAATGACGACGGAAGTGTCAGATTAGAATCTGAGATGCTCCCGGGAGCACGCGATGTGTGTCCCAACCCCTGAGACTATTAGGCGAACGAGCAAGCTACCCCCTTAAACGTTCTGGCCACCAGTGGTGCTTCCATATCGGTGCTATTCAATGGACACCGGCCCATTCTTGCTACCTTACCTTGCCACGTCCGCTGGAACATCGACCTCGATTGATCGGATAGCCTGTTTGGCTCCTTCTATCGACTAGGTGCACACGAACGGCTCAGAAGCCAGACAATTTAAGTCGAATCCTTTACGAACATGATGTATTACGTTGTCCCAAAAGCTCTCGACGTTACGAGCACATACAATCACTCTCAATAGTATTCTGACACTCTTAAAGGCACGGTAACATTTTTAACCCTTTGCACTCGAAGTTATTTTAACTGCAAAACGAAACATTTCTTCCGACCTAAAATATTTTCCTCCTATATATTTTTTTGTTTCATGTTGTACCTACGAAAATGTTGGAATTTACTCTAAAATACTGAAATTCTTAGTAATTTATTAAATCCAAACAAACTTAACAATGTAAAAAGTATTTTGAATAATGATATAGCAAGTTTTAGTGGCGCCGTATAGTCGCCATTCGAGTTCTAAGGGTTAATATTCGATCACACCACTTGGATTTGTTTCTTTCTTTTTTTTTTTTTGAGAAGTTAGAAATTCTTAAAAAATTCCAGTTGGTCGGAACTTCAGAGAGAATATGTTTTTACGACATTTTTATGCGGGAAAAATACGTTTTGTAGATCCGTATCAATTATCTACATTTCCAAAATTTTATCGAAGTCAGTTGTTTTGAGAAGAAACGTCCAAAATTAATACGTTGACTGCCATGTCGCCCATATCTGGGTGACGGAATTATTTGTTCAGGTTTTAAAATGAATTTTTACGTTAATATATTCATTTGTAAAATGCAGGAAATTTGAAGAACTACACAATAGCATACGTTTAATTTTTTTCAATTTCTATTTCATTAAATAACTTACTTTGATTTCATGAAATTTTTTAGGTTTCTCGTTTGGCAATCAAAGTGTTAGAAGTGTCCGAATATTATTACGAGCGACTGTACATACAACCAGCGTGATTATCGCCGAGCTTTAATTCGTTTAACTGTGCCGTTAGCTGGCTCAAAGAACCGCTCTAAAATCACGTCGTGCTCGTTGGTAAAAATCGAAACTTTCGGGACAACCTAATGCGTAATTCGAGAAATTCTTTACCGTGTCGGTCAATGAAGTAATTAAGTCCAATAGTCCGAGACGTAGATAATAGTGGGACCATTATTTTTTTATGGAACCTAGTAGACAGCCAATGACCCTATCGGACGGATGGGCGCACGCAGAAAATCATTCCCCCCGTCCCGTCCCCCACCCCCGAGGACCATATCGTTCTCCCTCGGCTCGTGGCCCAGTGAAATCGGCGATCTCGAAAATCTGTACGCCGAATAGCATTTCCATCGCGTTAGCATAAAATTATCCGGGGGGCCCCCGGGTTCATTAGCAAGTCAAATGAACGTGGCACGGATTGAGCACCACTGACACACGGGCCCCTGGGTCTCACAGGTCCCCGGTCCCATGCGAACGGAACTCACCGGCTGCCGGATCGGATGAGCCCTCCGGTAAACCGGGGCTAAACTGTATTAAAGCGCGGGGTACGCGTTACTATGTATCCGTACGATGAACTCTGCAATTTTCTTCGTTGCTCGCTCGATCGGTAGCTGCGGCCCGCACATCGTAAAATCCAATGAACTGCAGACCGCATAAAAATAATTAACGGGTAAAGCCTAACTCGCGATCTCGTAAAAGAATAATGTGATTTTTAGGAATTTTTTCCTGAAAGAATCAACAGACTCTTTCTTCATTTAATAGCGGAACCTTAAGGAACTCCCGAGTAACAGCCTTTCCTCTAGAAAGTTAATTAAGTTTCTGTTAGTTAGGCATTTCGCAAGATCTTGTAGCAAGAAAACTACTATACGCGATATACACACACTTAACCCCTTGCACTACTATTTATTTTGTGATTATAATGATTAGGAATTCTTCATCGTTCAGAATTTCAAAGAAAAATGAGACAGTTTATATTTATTGTATGCCTATGTTTTCTCCAAAGGATATATATCATCTAGAACAAAATAGAATTTTATTTCGGTTTTGAAGGAAATTAATAACATACATATTTATTGGTCTCTGTTCAGAATCTTCATCACGAGTCTGACTCGATATTGTAGGCCAAGGGGTTAAACAGCGTGTGTGTTCTTAAAAAAAGTCCAGTAGTGTATCCAGAAAAAAATTCCTAAATATCTAGTTTCGTTAAAAAAATGTTCCCTCCGACATGCTCGACAAATGAATTAATTAACACGAAATTGTCGCAAGCCTCCGAAAGAAGAGTATGTTATTAATGACGTAAATTCGTTGTTTAGGTCGTTAAACGTGTGAGAAACTGTAAGCAGTCGCTTCGGCTAACTGTCGCGATTCGTCATAACAACACGGTGTACGATAAATCGCAACGTGCCCAGGTCCCTTTGGGACCTTCCCATTATCTGATTCCCGGGCAAACGTGCTTCACCTGTGAACGACATATGGTCGCTGCCTGTCCCTTTCGACGACAGTGTGACTGCTTTCGGGTTAATTTGTCGATGAGATAACGCGGGGCTCGCCGCACGCCACGAAAAATGACCGGGGTTCGTAATCGGTAACCGTCCCGACAGGCCCATCGCGTACCCATCGTGGCCCACCAAAAGGTTCTTCGAGTTTGAAAGCTTCGAACTCGAAGTCGCATTCGAGAAATTATTTCGACCCCTTCGTCCAAGAGCATTTAGGAATTTTAGAAACATCTGGTAATTTTCAAATATATTCTCGAGAGACTACGAAAAATGACATTTTCATTGAAACATAAAGATAGATAGTTAGAAAAATGTCTATACCACTTTTTCCAGTATTTTTAAATACATTTCAGAACGACTGACCGATCGACTCACATTTCTGCAAGATTATAATTTTTCTTCAAAAATGTTCTTGGTTGAATTATCATTTTAGTGTAGAGTGGAAGGGTCTTCTCAGGAGATTGACTCGTGTAATCTATAAAAATGCTTTATTGACTGCTCTCTACAAAGTCGTTTACGTTAACTGTTCCTTGCCGAACGGATTATTCAAAACGAAGACTAGTGTTTGTGGTTTTTATATGTTTGTCCTTAAAGCGCGAGTCGTCGTCGATCAGTTATTGTGTCGAAATACGGGGCGACGACCGCGCGTCATAATACTGTTTGAAGAACGACACTTTTTACATGTGTGTATACATGATAGCGCAAGGTGTTTCTTTTACATTAGAAAGGCACGCATCGATTGTCAAGTAGTTTTTCAAACTTAGACCCTTTTAGTTCGAGTTATACTTATTCGAAGCTTTCGGAAAAATTTTTACAAGACATTTTATCGAGACCTCTTTGAAAGCTGCGTAAAATTTTCTAGAAAACAACTTCTCTGGAGTAACAGACTACATAAACAATCCTTTACACGAATCAAGATAACTGGGTAAACTCGTGTCACCGATCGAGGCACTTAAAGAATTAAACGCGAGATAAAACTTCTAGTTAACCGTACCGGAGGACTTGCTTGAATTTTATATACGCAATGGCGTGTGTCAAAGATACTTAAAACCGGGATCAAGATCGTGAATGGCACTCGTAAACTACTATATGCGCATAAGATTTCGCAGTTACACGAACCGATCCTTATCGGGATCGGTTGCAAAAAAATCAGAAACTCGTGTGCGTTTAACCGGGCCAGTTTTTCTCTCGTCGGCAAAAAAAAAAGAAAAGAAAAGAAAAGAAAAAAGGTAACAGACGAACGTAAAGAGGTCCGTGAGACAAAATCTTGCGGGGCCAGAATCGATGGGACTCGAATTACACTATTGAATCGATAACATCGTGTTATATCGGGGCGAGGATCGCGGGCATCAACGTTTAAGTTTCGGAAATGGCCGCGATATGGATCACCCCTCGCGGGAACATCAGGTGGCGCAGCCCCATAACATTGTTTCAAGTCCCGCCTTATTCCGTCGACTTTATCTGGGGATTTCGACGATTCCGAAATTTAGCTTCCTTACCTATCGCATTATCCAGCGATCTGTGTAGTCATTAAACGTGTCGGCAATTTGAGCGACTCGAGAATGATGCGACACGTGGGGCTGTTACGTTAAGGGTGTCGTAAAACTTACGCTCGCGTCTTTTCCTGTTACCAAGCCCACTATTATTCATCCTGCTTTACAATCAATGATTCAGTATCAATTAGAGAGCGGCAAGATGAATGGCCAGGTTTGATCCTGGACTCCGAATTTTGTAAATGAACACGTGAAATCGTTACAAGCGTGTCCAAACTATTTTACTGCTGCTTCCACATATATTTCTGGGTGCTTACAAATTAACCCTTTGCACTCGAAGTTATTTTAACTCGAAAACGAAACATTTCTTACGATCTAAAATATTTTCCTTCTATATATTTGTTTTTCACGTTGTACCTACGAAAATGGTGGAATTTACTCGTACAATACTGACATTTTTAGTAATTTATTAAATCCAAACATGTGTTTAATAATGTAAAAAATATTTTGAATAATAATATAGCAATTTTTATTGACGCCTTATAGTCGAGTGCTAAGGGTTAAAATCTTTGTTGAACCAGTGTCTGTGATTTTGAAGGCATAGGCAATAATTTGGTGAGATTTTTCGAACGAGACGAAATAAAATTAACCGGAAGTGTTGCGCGTAATATATGAGATTCGTTAATTTACCGATGTGTCGAAAATTCACACGGGAATCGTAACACGATCGTAAAAGCGGAATCGACGGAAAGCTTTAGAGGGCACTCTCAAGGATCGCATTAGTCGCGCGAGACGATCGGGGGCCGTCGGCTTAATGCTTGAAATTATGTTTTCCAGTCGACGGTCACTTGCCAACTGCTTTTTACTTTTGCAGCAAGTGGCCACACCCACAGTTGTTAAAAAGATTCTACGAATGAAGCAGGAACAGCCGACGATGTTCGCCTGGGAGATCCGTGAGCAGCTGGCCCGGCAAGGAGCCTGCGATCCTCAAAGCTTGCCCTCCGTGTCCTCTGTGAATCGGATCCTTCGTGGCGGAGGACTTCATACTGATCACGCGGCCATCGAGAATGGTTCATCCAGCCCGTATGCTTCGCAAGTCTCGACAAACGCTGCCAACAGAGGTAAAATTATCCTTCTCGATCCACAATCAATTAAAGATCCACAATCTGTGCATTGAAAATAGAATTTCAACAGTGCCACCACTCGATATACACGGGCTCCCGAAAATATTCGAACGCTCTCTAAACTAGTACAACTTTTTTTAAATTGGATCAAACAACCTGACATTTTTTAGCAATTAGAAGAATTGGTTTTCCAAATTATGTGCCAACAAGATTTTGAAAAAATTGGTACTGTTTGCAACTTTTTTATTTGAGCCTATAATGAAAATTTAAAATATCCGTTTTGTAGATCTATGTTAGTTATACACATGCTGAAAATTTCATCGAAATCGACCAACACGAGCTCCACATAGTTAAAAGTGATGAAAATCGTAGTTTTTCACGACTTTCGGTCAGTTTCTGCATAAAATCCACAAATTCTAGCATCTTTCGATGCGTGTCGTTTTTATCTGCATCAATCGATTTCGATGAAATTTTCAGTATGTTTGTAACTAACATAGATCTACAAAACGCATATTTAAAATTTTCGTTACAGGCTCAAATAAAAAAGTTTTGGAAAGTGTCTTTTTTATTTGCTCTTATAATTCCTTGCAATTGCAATTTTTTCAAGTTCTTTATCGTATGTCATTCGGTAAACCAATTCTTCTAATTGCTCAAAAAATGTCAGGTCGTTTGGTTCAATTTAAAAAAAGTTATACTGTTTTAAAGGACGTTCGAATACTTTCATGAGGCTGTGTATGTCCAAACGACGGGTCTAGCCAGGGACATGTATCGGCCGGGAAATACTATTCGTTTATCCACGTCGAACGGAAAAAAGAACAGTTTAGTATTAGAGTTTTCGGTTCAAACAAAATCAAAGTATGTTAACCCCTTGCCCTACAATAACGAGCCAGACTCGTGATGAAGAGTCTGAATAGAGTCTAATAAATGTGAACGTTATTAATTTCTTTAAAATGGAAATAAAATTCTATTTTGTTGTAGTTGATATATATATCCTTTGGAGAAAACATAGACATACAATAAATATAGAACAATCTTTTTTTTCTATGAAATTCTGAACGATGAAGCATTTCTAATCATTATAATCACAAAATAAATAGTAGTGCAAGGGGTTATACCACTTGGCGTGTAATTCGAATGGAATGAGAAAATACGTTTGCAAAACGATTGATATTTAAACGACTCGAAAGGATGTATATATATATCCTTAGGAGAAACATAGGCATACAATAAATAGTTTATATTTATAAACAAAAGATAGTTAAAGAAATATAGTTTAAAAGATAGTTTATATCTTTTTTTTCTATGAAATTCTGAACGATGAAGCATTTCTAATCATTATAATCACAAAATAAATAGTAGTGCAAGGGGTTAAACCACTTGGCGTGTAATTCGAATAGAATGAGAAAATATGTTTGCAAAACGATTGATATTTAAACGACTCGAAAGGATGTGTACAGTCACTATGTTTCTTCGTGGTATTATAATTCCCTTATTTTGTCTCTTGGTATCATTGATACTTATCATTTTCGAGTCCTAAATTACTAAACCGAAGCCAGTTGTGATTCGTGTGCGCGTTCGAAGCTTCGTGAGCCATTATGCGGAGGAAAGCTGCGTCGCGAGTGCGCCATTACAGGCTAATGATCCCCTAAACATCTGTCCCGTATCCGTGGGCTCGTTGTCTGAAATTTTTTCGCATTGTTTTGCCCCTTTCGCCGCGCGTCGCTCGCGACTCGGCTCCATAGATGAGAAGCGAGCCTGGCAAAAAGAAGGAGCGGGACCGGTCGCAAAAATGCAACGATCGAGATCGGAGGGCAAAGGGAAGGACGAGGAAAGGAAACAGGAGATGGCGTGTCGGTTTTAGGAGAGGAAGGAGGACGAAGGGAGGGAGGACGTAGAAATTCGAAAATACCCTGTGGCCGATTGACTCGTCAGCGGACTGCCGCGAGACGATCGACACGCAACCCCTTAAAGAAACTGAAAATTTGCCTCACAATTTACCTCGTTTATTCTGCAAATTGTCTCTAAATTCGATCTTTTTTTCACCACCGTGGCGAAATTGCATCACGGAATTCGAGTCCGGAGAAACCGCCGCCGCCGTCCGAGCGTATTTACGTGGCGCGCGTCGATAATCTGTTTCCGCGTCTCCGATCGGCACGGAATCAGAGAAATCGATACCCTAATTGCTCACTCTCGATCGGGAAATAGATTTTTCTATTGTCCACCGTGTAACCGTGAAAGGGAAAAAAGACCAAGCGAATTAATCCTTCGGACCAGTCAACGGCACTTAGCCACTTATACGTAGCATCGATAAATGTAGAGTGCTAGAAAAATTTATCCGTGATACCAAACCATGCCCGAATATGATCCAGAAAGTTTTTTTAGTTCTACGTCACTTAAGGTAAAGGTACCAGTAGTTGACCATTTTATAGGAAAACATAAAAAATAAGGTTTTTATAAGCGCACTTTTGATGAAAGTGAACCTCGGATGCCATGCCGTCTGTTGTTTAAATTTCAAGACAATAAGAACATTTCAAACCTTATTTTTTATGTTTTTCTATAAAACGGTCAACTGGTGCCTTTACCTTAGTTCTCCCGCGATAGATTCCTGAAGATCACCCAACTTCGAATCGCGAGACAAGCATCAAACAGAACCATATATTTTTCGCTTCACGTTATTGTGTTTTACAGAAAGATATACTCGATTTTTATTACCGGTAAATTCTTATTAATTATTGTCTGTCACGGTGACGCAGATTTGAGTACTCCGCTAAAAAACAATGAAAACGGATACCCTGTTTCTTCGTTCCCCTTTTTCGTCTTATTTCGCCGACCTCAATTTAGACTGACGAGCTCGAAAATGTAGACATTAAACTTGAAGGAAACCTCGCATGCTTCATTTTTTCGCAACACTGCAGTTGTTAGCTCGGCACAACCGGTTCCCATAATGATCGTGATTAGTCGATCTCGGCGATCCGATTAACACCGATTTGTAGTCTAGAAAGTGTCGAGATGCCCGAGTGTTTTGTCGAGGTGTTTCGTTGGTGTACAGTTTCGCATAAATTTCGATCGTTAATCGCACTTGTACGTTCGAATTGCAGACGCGTTAATGAGGACGGATTACCAGCTGTTTTATCCGGGAGCGTTGGGACCGTTGCACATCTCCACGACTTCCGGTAACACTAGCGCGCCATCTTGGAATCCGAGCTTCTATTCGTCCCTGTACCAAGCCACCACGCTGCACTTGCATCATGGAATGCAGTCGTTCACGTGAGTATTCTTTGCTTTTCACACAATGTTAAATTACCCACGGTTTGATATTAACACACTATCGGCGGGCAACATCATGAGCTCGACTCACACGTACACTACCGGCCATAAGTGTTTACCCACCTTCAAATTTCGTTACTATTCAAATAATAGGTATTTTATTGTTATGAAAATGTCCGTAGCATTAAATCCTAATTATAAGGCTAATAAAAAACATCCAAAATATTCTGTACATACACAATCAGGTATTGTAAATGAGTTTACAGCTTTTTATGAAAAACGACAATTTTGGAATTCAGGTAAAGAAACCCATTTTTCTGAAATTTTTATAACGGTCAGTAGGGAATATGAACGCAGGTAATACAGGTATCTTAGTCTTCTCAAATTTCATACTGCATTTCATACTGCATTAAGCTTTCATACAGTAAACAGTTGATTTTCACGTGCCTAAAGAATTTTGCGAAAATTTCAAATAATGTCAGGGAGAAAAGAATTATCGATTGAAACGCGCGCTCTAATAGTGTCCCATCATAGCATCGGAAAAAGTAACAGAGAAATAGCAAAGTTATTGAAGCTGAACCGTAGAACCGTGGACTACAATGTTAAAAAATATGTGGGTGGGTAAACACTTATGGCCGGTAGTGTATAGCGGGCGAAAATGAGTAAAGTATGAAAAAAGTGCACTTATTATTACGTCCTGAAACTTTGTATTTTGTCATTTCCGTAAAACGACACGTATGCACTTGATACTTACAGAAAACTCGAACTCAATGCTATCGAAATCGATCAACTGAATTTATGCTACTTTGTAAGCACGAAACTTGCAGTGTCAAAATAGCACATTTCATAAAATTATTAGTTTTTCTCAAAAATTAATAAATCGAGGACTAAACACTGGTCAGGCTTTACGAAAAACAACCAAAAACATCATTCCTGCCCAAAAATTACTGACAATGAAAAAAAAAACAAGCATTGGTAAGTATTTTACTAACGCTCAGCGTACGTTCTGTATAAAAGGTATTGATACCCTTCCCGCCGATAGTGTGTTAATAAACAAACGGATACGGAGCAAATAGCAGCAAATTTTAAGAGGCTGAAAATACAATTACAAACGCAGCGATTGAGAAAAGCGAAACTGTTGGAATATGAGCTTTTCATACTCTATGCCATGACAATAGCCAATGAGAAGGCGCCCACCGATTTGATTAATCTGCTGTGCTCTCTTCGTTACAATTTTGTTTTTGCGATGCCACCGATGTTCAGTTTGTGATGCCACCGATGTTCAGTTTAAACTCTGACCAGGCAACCGACACGACGCACAGTGCGGCGTTCTTATGGACAAAAGTAGAAAATGCAACTATCCTCCACACCTTGTTTGACATTACTAATCCCTTCAGAGATGTCTCTAGTATATGAAACAAATGCCGGGAATCTAAAATTAGCACAACAAACGCCAGGAATCACGTTTTCATAAGTGGCAGAGAGATCGTTAGACAGCTCATCGGAGAAATCACGCGAGATCAATTACTGATTTTCTGTAATCAAGAACGTTGTTTTGTGTCCTTTCTTTAAATTTTGAATATGGAAGGTATCGAAGAAGGTGAGGAATATCCATTTCTCCTGTTTCATTAACCGTTAAAATAGCAATAATAAAACACTAAGTTAGAAGTAAGTTTTATAGGCGTTGATATCTTCAGATAAGCTTTTCTCAATTACGGGTCAAAACATCCTGGGGTTTTTATATATTTCGATTTCACAACTATTATACTTCACAAATATGTAAACATTTCTTGCTTCTCAAACTGCTTTGAACGGCTCTGTGCTCTTCTTTACCACGCGTATAAAATACCGAATCCAGTTAAATGATCAGTAATATTTTTCCCCAAAATTTTAAGCAATTAGTTCAAAATTTCTTCTGTTATAAAATTAGTGTCGGAATATATAGAAAAATTTAATATAAATTTAAATAAAATCATGACATTAGTGACTATAAATAGCGATGAATACTAACAGTGATAGCGATCAATGATACTCATACCATTTTCTTTCTCCATATACGTTAAAAACAATTATTTGTTTTATATGTTAATTTCGTTAGAGAGAAAAACGAATTTATTTCCATAAATTTATAAATGCGGTGCATTGCAATGTTTTTTTTATTTTTCAAGAGTAAAAATTTATTATTTATATTTATTTATTATAGACATAATTAGTGACTTTATGTATATATTCATATATATAATTAGAGATTTTATAAATATCTACTTCATAGGTATAGTCTATGGCCTACCTACATGGTACATAGGCATATTGTTATAATGTTTATAAAATATTATTTGAAATTCAATTTTGAATAAAATTCAATTTAATTTTTGGTCATGTTTCCTCATTTTTGTAGATGATGCATTGAAGAGCACTTTTTCTTAACTGAACCGTTTCCATCACTTGGAATATACAGTGTGATCCCAAACGAAAGAAAGATACATTGAGGTGTTATAGGAAATTTCACACTGATCACGAATATACCATGTATTAAGGGTCACTGAATGGAGTTTATCCGTTTTTTCACGCAAAAACACTCGAAAAACTTCGAAAAAAACGGTATTTTTTGCGGAAAAACTGTTAACCACTATTCAGAGACCCTTAATATATGGTATATTCGTGATCAGCGCGAAATTTCCTAGAAGAATTCGTCAAGAACAGACTTTTGTCCCGTCCGCCCATAAGAACGCCGCACTGTGCGACGTGTTCGTTTTGCTACTATATTTAACACCTTTTTTTGTAAAGCGGAAAATAAACTATATTATGAAAATATAGACGCGTTATTTTCAATAGAAACTATTTGCAGATCGTTGGACGTGGAGCGTCTGTCGGAGCAAAATGGCGGGGCTGGTCAGGTGGAGCTGAAGTCCAGTTCCAGTTCGATGACCGGCAGCGACGATTCGCTGGACAAGAGCGACCTGGACGAGAACACGGAGTCCCAGGACCACTACAAACCGTTCCAGAACTCGCCGACCATTTTGGAGCTGGGCCAGAAGATCGGCAGCGACCGCAGCGCCTTCGTCAGACACAGTACTTCCGGCTCGTCCGGAAGTTTGGAGAACGGGCAAAGCCCGCCGCCGATCGGCAGCGAGAACCAGAAGACACCCTCGCCGAGGATCGCGGAGACCGGAAACGAGCAGAACTCGATGGCCAAAGAATCGGCGGCCGAAGGAAGGCCGGCGCAACCTCAGCGAAAGAGGAACCCGTACTCTATAGAGGAGTTGTTGAAGAAGGACGAGAGCAAGAGCGGCTCGAAGAGGCCGAAGCTGACGAACATCGGGGTGGTGCAACCCTGCGGTGTCGTCCTCAGCAAAGAGATCTGAGGAATCGGGCGATGAAACTGATCGGAGATACTGTAATAGTCTAGCGATAGAGGCTAAGTCGATTGTCCGGCTTCGGACGAGTCTTCGAGGATGTTCCGGACGTTTACACGACGTGGGGAACTCTTCGGGAGGGTAATTACGGAGCCCAGGACGCGGGGGCGTGACGTTTAGCGTTGTATTAGATTGAGTAACGATTCTGGCGATTAGGCAGTTGGTATTCGGAAATATTTTGTTGGCAACTAAGTAATTGCCGATTTCAGTTATAGATGAAACTATAACTTGACTCAGTTTTTGGCCGAAAAGGATCAGACTTTCTACGAGCGTGGAATTTTCAAGTTGTCAGAAAGATAGCAAAAGGTCATAGAACAAAATGGAAAATACATCATAGTTCATTCCAAGTAAAACAAAAAACTCTTTTATTTCATTGAACAAATCGGCAATTACTTAGTTGCCAACCCAATATTTTGTTGGACACGGTAACTCGGTTACGGTGCCGTTTGGGTTCTTTGGACTGGGATGACCCAGCTGATGCTCTTGCGAAATAGAAACGTTCCTGGTAATGATTAGACTGTGGATTTTTATGTGTAATCAAAATTGTCTGCATTCCTTTCCGAGACACCGGAGCTGCATAGCTACATAGACAACGTACAGCGAAGACAGAGACTCATTCTCTCCTTCATGCTTCTAACGAGCCGGAAGAAATGCAATAGTGTATTTTTACGTTCTTCGAATGCTTGTACTGTTTTGCAGTTTTTAGACCCCCAATCTGATAGTAATAATTAAATTACTGTTGGCAAAAAGAGTTTGTTGGTTGGCTATTTCTGATTGCCCGAGATGCAAAGTGTAAAATAGAGAAGAGTCTAATTGTAAAGGGGATCTTCGTTTTGTTGAAACTTTCTTGGAACTCACAGGACAGTAAACAATCGAACTAATTACTCAATCTAATATGATTCTAAGAGCTAAAGTAGTATCGGAAAGAAACGGTGATGGTTTATATTTGACGTATATGACTCGATACTTCATTATATAATCTCACTCTGTTATTTGGCAATGTATTTGTTTATGTCACCGGTGAAGTACTATTCTGTACAAACGTAAAACGATGCTGTAAAATACAGAGCAATTAATCGAAAATTTCTCTTATCTTAAACGATTGCATCTATTCGTAATTTGGTAGGGGATTCTACGGAAATCCAAAGAGAAAGATTAGTACTAAATAGTAAATAGTAAAATAGCTGTTTAATTACTACAAACATTTTTATGTAATTTCAAATTTGTCTTTGCATTCTTATTTCAATTTTCTCTATGTTCATCTGCTTTGTATCGATATTATAATAAAAAAAAAATAAACAATTTCGAATCGTCAAAATGAAGATATCGAACGGTCATAAAAATCAAATATAAACTGTCCGTTTTTACACAGCAGGAGAATCGATGAACAGTATTTTCGAATGCTGAGGAATATTCCCGCATTTAGTGTCTTCGATCGTTTAAGTTCGTCGGAACGAGTACATAAGAGAGCCTAATTTATTTCAAAGTATTTTCAATCTACCGCAAATCTTCTGCTTGTTCTGTTAAACTAGAATTCTACGATTTTTGTTCTTCACAAATCAAATTATCCGAAGGATTGTAGTTGCATTCGACGACTGTAGGTCCCGGGACGATCAATTTGAAGCGGCGAACGTGACGTTTTAATGTAGAAGTGTAACATAATTTACCAAAAAACAGAGAACATAATGGTTCTGTATTTATAAGGTCACTTTACAACCGAGAGTATAATTAGTACGGCTTTGTCGATGTCCGGGACGTTTGATCGCCGCCATGTTGGCGAGAAACGATGCGGGAACCGCGTCGATTAGGCGTAACGATTAGCATCGATCGTCAAACATACATATTCGACTGTAATATTGTAGGTTACACGCGTAAGTCTGTTAAGCTAATTTATGACTAAATTATTATTTTCGTTTCTCGATATTCCTCGACGCTCTATCATTGACACGAGAAGTCATTAAATGTGTACCCATAAACGACACGATGATAATGTACGATAAAGCATATTCGATAACGTAGAGATTTTACGAGTTCGATGGTTTCCGGAAGATATACGATTTCCCTGCGTTGTATATTAGATTTTCCATGTGTTGTACGCTGTATCATTTCGTTTTGCGAATGGAACGACGCCATATTATTCTATTTAATGTACGATATATTTAATTTCGTTAGGTCGGAGGAACATTGGCGCCCCAATAAAGTAGAATGGCTAGCAACCCCGGAGGAACACGCTCTATTTTATTTATTTATTCTTCTTGCGTTTTTGAAAAATCAATGGTAATTCGAGAATAACTCTGAGCTTGAGTGCCATATCTTTGTTTTCGTTAGAACGATTAAGAAAAATTGTCATAATTCTCCCGACGATTACAATGTTAATTGCACTTCGATCGAATTCTTGTTTACAGTTTTCAAATATATCTAACAGTATAAAAAGATACGAACTGCATATATGGTGAAACTATTTCTCCTTAGTGTAACAAGCATTATACATTTAAACGTTATGCGATTAAAAGATTTGTATGATACGATCCGAACGGAATCAAATTCCCGATACCTCGACGTGTACAATATAATTTTGTAAATCGTAATTATAATTTGTGATCTTCGTACTTTCGTTTGATAATTTCACGAACGATGTTATACTTCATAGAAATAAAAGTACGTTTAAAAAGGATCAGTGGACAGCTACGTCAATCAATCTAGTTTGACAGACCATTGAAAAGAAAGCTAGTTATAAAGTGACCCCAACATTTCTTAATTTTAATTTTTGCGTAAACTTTGCGAACAACTTCTGCCGTCATTACTCACAATATTCGCTTTGTGATTGCCGTTTAAATGTGCGCCAGTTGAATATACTGAAATAAATGTGACAGTGTAGAACTTTACTTTTTGTATTTTAACAATTTTGTATTTGAACAATCAAATCATTCTACCAAGAAAATCCATCATCTATAACCCGTTGTTCGCTTGACGTGAACAACAACTCATTTCTGTGACAGATCAATTAGTTGTAGTTGAACAAGACAGAACTGCTTTCGGTCTACGAAGTGGCTGACTAATTCTACTTGCCAATTCTACTTGGCGAAAAGTGGTTCGAGGATTTTGAATCCACGTAGATTCTTGTGCATTAAGCTTTCGAGCTTCAATTTCCTTTCGACGAACGGAATCTCTATTTTCTGATCTTGTGTAAACAGGGATTTTGATTACAATTTGTCTGTAATCGCCCCGTCTGAGTTCGAATAAATCTTCGCCATAGGTTCAACACGAGGTCCTTGTAAACATCCTCCAAAAGTGTTTTCCAAAAATCCCACAAAAAATAGTTATTTTCCATCCCTACAGCAATCCAGATGCTGCTTCCTGCTCAAAAATGCTTCGATTTTTAATGTTTTTAATGTCATGAATGCGCAAAATCTGCAGTCTGGTAATAACAAAAATATTTTGTTGGTGCGCAGCCAGTATACGGATTGCAAACCGTTATTTCTGAAATTGTTGGAATAGTAGATAAACGTTGGTTCTCCGATTGAACCCAAGCAAGAAAAGATGGCTGAAACGCCGCGGCGTCATAAAGTGGTTAAATCTAACGGAAGAAAAAGTCGCTGAGACGCATTAAAACAAGGACCAGGCTCGTTAGAAAGCACGATTAGCTCGTAACTCGGGATAAAAGTATGCCAAGCTCGGCCGCTAGTCCGAGGCAATTAAACGAAAGCCTAATAAAGCGATGGTAATAAAGCACGCCTCGGCGGTGGGGAACACCGCCGTGTTCGAACGTGGTAACGCCATAAACGGTTTGTAGTCCACCTGTGACACGCGTGTCTGTGCACTAGCGATGGGAGCAACGTCTACATGCACAGAAAATATCCATTTTGATAAACAAGAACAATCACTGGTAACTACATTCGTTTCGAAAGAACGTGTACGAGCTTCCGAAAAAGTCGCACGAACTGTTCTGAAAACCAATAAATGGTCCGAGATTTCGTTTAAAAGTGATAATTGTTCAATCGAAACGAACACGAATTAACAATCGAGGAATAATGAGCCTAAACCAGTGTTGAACAGCGTCCGCCCGCACGGGCAGCGATTTTCTTGCCCTGGGCAACACAGAACGGCTTAATTTTATAGATTTTATAAATATATATAGAATATATAGAATATATATATAGATTCTCTGTCCGCTAACAGAGAGAATACTCATTTTAACGTTTAACGAAGCTGCTAAGATTCGCATTTTGCTGAACTACGTTAATGCTGGCGATAATTGCGCGAAAAGATAGTTACATGGTAGTTGCAACAAGTAAATATGGTGTTGAAATACGTTCTCTGTGCCACTTCGTGTGATCATTTTTGCTCATGAATTTTCTAATTGTGCAAATGAGACATTTTTCTGGCCAACTGCAGGTTTGCGATGCACTTTATGCCATCGCTAGCACGCATCTTATAATGCGCGCATCGAAACGTCGGTCGGTGTTAAAACGAAGAGGGAATCAAATAGCGGATCCTTGCGGCACGAGCGTAAGGCCCCCCGTTTGCATTTACAACGTTGTAAAAACTTTTTATTCACCTCCTCATCGCGGACTAATTAATGCACTATAAAACGCTAACGCAGCGACGTCCGACGATTTATCCGAGGTGGTGCATTTATCCTCCAATCGAGCTATTCTCCCCGACATCGCGAGCATAAAAATATAGATTTATGCATGCCGACTTCGCAGCACTATGAATTTTTCAATATGGAAAATCGAACATCTGTCAGCGAGAAGTTTATATGATTTAGCGAAGAATTTCTTGGACGTGGAACACACCGTGGCTATTTTACCGATCGTCGATTTTTAATATTTTAAATACTGTAACTTTCGCAACGCTAGTAAATACCGACGAGGTATAGGATAGACCTATCATCCAATGCATTTTCGTGGCCAACTTTTGGGTGTTTCGTAACTGGTGGTACAAGCGAAAAGGAGGTGATTCTACATGAAAGAATAAGTCGAAAATATAGAATAAACATTTTGTCATCCGAAGTTTCGTTATCGAGAAAATCGAGTTTGAAATGCTGCGAATACGCATGCTATTCGATAGGAATTGTCTGACGCGTCTGATCATGACCGACCAAATCTACTTCCTGCATATACTAAAGCACAGAAACCTGACAGATCTTCAAAGTCAATTTTCTCGAAAACAAAGCCTCAATCACCGACGAGGTATAGGAGTAGACCAATCACCCAATGTATTTTTCTGTCTCACGCTCGGGGGGCTCTAGAGCTGTCTAGATCACAGACGAGGAATAGGAATAGACCAATCACCATATGGGATTTTCTGTCTCATACAAAAACAACTCGTTTACTTGCGCCCTCTACGCTGACAAACAATAAATGTTGGAACTAGATCCACAAGAAGCTTAAACCATATACCTATCATCACAGACGGGATAGGATAGACCTAATTTCGAGGCCAACTTTTGTGGGGTCACGTAACCCCATTACCATTTTCGTATCACATCCTCAAATTAGTAGATATTTGAAATTTGACCACCAACTATTACTATATTTGTTAACACTAAATAAAAGATTCGTCTTAACATCCGCTACAACAATATGTAATAAAAAATACTTAGTTATATATTTACTTAAAAAATTGGAAATTGCTTGTTATAATGCATGATTTGAAATTATTCTATTTGTAATAAATAAAGTAAGACAAGACAAGTAGATCAAGAATATAAACTATCTGCAGGAGAAAACTTAAACTGCTTCGAAATTCTTGTAAAAAACAATTAGTTAAGCAATTATCTTAATACTTTGTTATGTCGGAGAAGCATTCTAATTTGTCTTGATTTTAAAATTTCTTGCGAATCGTTCGATTCGGACCAATTGCAATAATCGAATCGTTCGATTCAGACCAATTGCGATAATCGAATGGTGAGATGCGCGCGCAGGCTTCCTAAGCAGCTATTAGTCTTCCTTGGCGCTCAGGAGAAATTAGACGAAGTATGTAAGAGAGCATATTATTTAGTTTGTTTAAATAATTGAAGTAAGCGTAGTCATCGCGCAGTCAAGTCAAGCGCAGTCAAATTAATTGAATTTGTTCTTTCTGTTACAGAGCCGGAGGGGAAAGAATATCAATAGCCGAGATCGAGTCGAGATTGACTCGAGATCGTGAAGGAGAACCGTCCAGCAAGCGTTAGCCACATAAACTGAGTAAGTGTACATTTTATTTCGCCAATAATAAATTATTTGTGTTTCTTTTACTTATTATTTTGATAAATGAATCCGGTATTCTAATTGTGTGTTTTATCAGTTATTCAGGTATATTGAGTATGATCGCACTGAATGCATCGCGGGACAAGTTCGAACGCCGAACATAATTTTTGTAAGTATCCACATTATTGTGTCATGTATTGAATTGAATTCATTTTAGTTTCTGGTTCGTTTTAATGGACATTTTGATTTCGGCTCAAATTAATTTTGATTTTATATTCAACGTGAATGATTTATTTTCTATGAATTTAGATTTATTCTTCGACTATCAATTGATTCAAATCAAATGAATTTGTTCTTTGTGCTACAGAATTCTTCGAGGCTGTCTACTTGAATGCCTGAGGCTTCTTACCACGATGACCAATGACGACATGGTTACTTAAGATCGAGAGCTGTCGTGTCGTGCTTTCTTCAAGGGAGAGAGAATGTAAGTATCAAAAGACATATATTTCGAATTAAACTATCTTATTGGTGGAATTATACGAATCGTTTTTTAACATCTTGTCCCTTTTTTTGATTCCAGGACTCTAACGCAGCTTTCGCATCCCCACCAATAAGTAGTAAGTGCACAAACACCTGCCTTTTTTATTACTACAATTGATTAGTAGTTGATTTTTTGACGAGTGTAGTGACCGTAGAAAACGCCTGGCGTTTTCCACGGGTAGTAATCTGTTTCCTAGGTAGGTAGGGTCTTTTTGTACGTCGCGTTCTTTTTTAAATGAAACAGTTTCGATAATGGTATCACCAACTTTCGAAAAGATAAAAATCTTCCGTAATTTGGTATACTATTAACTAGAGTCACTTTTTATTATCCAAATAATTATTTATCTTTGAAATATATTTGAAATGAAATAAAGTTGCTTTTTAACTTTAAGATAATTATTGATTTTTTAAATTCATTTAAAATTCAATACAGATCGTTTTCTAATATTATTTCGAATTGCTCAGAAGCACTGGGTCTCTTGCGTACAAAAAGACGATTCGAGACAAAGCATATACACATATCAATTTAACTTGGATTATTTTCTCGAGTACATTACATTTAGTATAGTACTCTTTCAATAGTTTCGAAACTTTGCTTTGTTGAAAGGATCGACCGAGGGCTCTTTAATATTTTATTAAAAATTTCAAATAAATAAATTAAATTAATTAAAATCTTTGTCTTTTTGCTTAACGATTAATGTTTTCTATTAATTCTTTGAATGATTAAATATCTTCAAATACCTTTAAATTTCAATTCAATTTTTTTTTGCAAGTTTGTATAAATATTAGCCCGTATACTAATGAATTCTTTTAGTTAGGATTTTCAGGATATTGAGGTTCCCTGTTCGTTGCTCAAATCCTCTCGCGTGCCCAGGTGCTACTCGGGAGGGTGAGAGCAACGGGCACATGGAATATTGTATTAATAATATATATATATGTGTGTGTGGCGACTGACAATGGCCAGTGTATCGTACACGACGTATTTTCCACTTGTGTGTGTGTGCGATTAGGCAGTGGAATTGCGTCGGTTCGTTCAATTAGATTCAATAATGCATATTCCTGTCGATCTGTGACATGCTACATAGATCTTCATGGAATATGTTCGCGAGTAGCTTTTCTAAAAACTACGTTTGTAACATTCAGAATTACACGTAGTTCAATTGACTCTCGAAAATAGTTTGTTATTTCAATTTACCGATTTATATCGCAAAGGTCACTACCATTGTCAGTGTGCGTTGTTTGCGTGCGCTCCGCTGTCTCTTCTCACGGCAGAGAACGCCGTACGTGTGCCCGTTCGTGAGTTCGTGTCCTTTTGTACGCGCCTACGGGTGCGCGATCCCGCATCCATGCTCGCGGACCGAGCGTGCACCACCGACGGCCGACCAACACCGCGCGCGCGCTCCGTTCCTCAAACGCCCTGGTGTGTGCGTGCCTCTCCTCTCTTGTCTGTTGCTTGCTTACCTGGTTGGTTGGCTGGCTGGCTGGTTGGTTGGCTGGTTGGTTGGTTGGCTGGTTGGTTGGTTGGCTGGTTGGCTGGTTGGTTGGTTGGTTGGCTGGTTGGTTGGTTGGTTGGTTGGTTGGTTGGCTGGTTGTCGCCTGGTTCGGCTCGATTTAAATTTTACGATATGCCTCGGCCGTCGCCGCGGCGTGTTTGCGTGTGCTACGCTGTCTCTTCTCACGGCAGAGAACGCCGTACGTGTGCCCGTTCGTGAGTTCGTGTCCTTTTGTACGCGCCTAGGGGTGCGCGATCCCACATCCATGCTCGCGGACCGAGCGTGCACCACCGACGGCCGACCAACACCGCGCGCGCGCTCCGTTCCTCAAACGCCCTGGTGTGTGCGTGCCTCTCCTCTCTTGTCTGTTGCTTGCTTACCTGGTTGGCTGATCGCTTGTCGCCTGGTTCGGCTCGATTTAAATTTTCCGATATGCCTTGGCCGTCGCCGCGGCGTGTTTGCGTGCGCTACGCTGTCTCTTCTCACGGCAGAGAACGCCGTACGTGTGCCCGTTCGTGAGTTCGTGTCCTTTTGTACGCGCCTACGGGTGCGCGATCCCGCATCCATGCTCGCGGACCGAGCGTGCACCACCGACGGCCGACCAACACCGCGCGCGCGCTCCGTTTCTCAAACGCCCTGGTGTGTGCGTGCCTCTCCTCTCTTGTCTGTTGCTTGCTTACCTGGTTGGTTGGCTGGCTGGTTGGTTGGTTGGTTGGTTGGCTGGTTGTCGCCTGGTTCGGCTCGATTTAAATTTTACGATATGCCTCGGCCGTCGCCGCGGCGTGTTTGCGTGCGCTACGCTGTCTCTTCTCACGGCAGAGAACGCCGTACGTGTGCCCGTTCGTGAGTTCGTGTCCTTTTGTACGCGCCTACGGGTGCGCGATCCCGCATCCATGCTCGCGGACCGAGCGTGCACCACCGACGGCCGACCAACACCGCGCGCGCGCTCCGTTTCTCAAACGCCCTGGTGTGTGCGTGCCTCTCCTCTCTTGTCTGTTGCTTGCTTACCTGGTTGGTTGGCTGGCTGGTTGGTTGGTTGGTTGGTTGGCTGGTTGTCGCCTGGTTCGGCTCGATTTAAATTTTCCGATATGCCTCGGCCGTCGCCGCGGCGTGTTTGCGTGTGCTACGCTGTCTCTTCTCACGGGAGAGAACGCCGTACGTGTGCCCGTTCGTGAGTTCGTGTCCTTTTGTACGCGCCTACGGGTGCGCGATCCCACACCCATGCTCGCGGACCGAGCGTGCACCACCGACGGCCGACCAACACCGCGCGCGCGCTCCGTTCCTCAAACGCCCTGGTGTGTGCGAGCCTCTCCTCTCTTGTCTGTTGCTTGCTTACCTGGTTGGCTGATCGCTTGTCGCCTGGTTCGGCTCGATTTAAATTTTCCGATATGCCTCGGCCGTCGCCGCGGCGTGTTTGCGTGCGCTACGCTGTCTCTTCTCACGGCAGAGAACGCCGTACGTGTGCCCGTTCGTGAGTTCGTGTCCTTTTGTACGCGCCTACGGGTGCGCGATCCCGCATCCATGCTCGCGGACCGAGCGTGCACCACCGACGGCCGACCAACACCGCGCGCGCGCTCCGTTCCTCAAACGCCCTGGTGTGTACGTGCCTCTCCTCTCTTGTCTGTTGCTTGCTTACCTGGTTGGCTGGTTGGCTGGTTGGTTGGTCGGCTGGTTGGCTGGTTGGCTGGTTGGCTGGTTGGCTGGTTGGCTGATCGCTTGTCGCCTGGTTCGGCTCGATTTAAATTTTCCGATATGCCTCGGCCGTCGCCGCGGCGTGTTTGCGTGTGCTCCGCTGTCTCTTCTCACGGCAGAGAACGCCGTACGTGTGCCCGTTCGTGAGTTCGTGTCCTTTTGTACGCGCCTACAGGTGCGCGATCCCGCATCCATGCTCGCGGACCGAGCGTGCACCACCGACGGCCGATCAACACCGCGCGCGCGCAATATTCGTTTCTCGCCTCTCGCCACCGGGTCACAAAGGTGCGGTATAACTGGCCCGATTAAAAATCAATATTTCCGCCGGGTGGAAACGACCCGGTCGGATCCCACATAACCGCGTCCTTCGCTTTTTAATGCCAATCTTATTTGGTTTCGGGGCAATAGCCATCAGCTCCCGCCGCAATCCGTGCAATCGACAAAAGGGAGTTGTCATCGGCGGTCCCTTTGCTCCCGAGAGACAGAAAGAGAGAGAGTGAGAGAGAGAGAGAGAGAGACGGACAGACAGACTCGGATCGTCCTGCGGGCGACTCGATCCGCGGTCGACAAATGGGATCCTTTGGGTTCCCGGAACGTCGGAAAAGAAAAAAAAATTGGCGTGTGTCAAATCGACCGACCGATCCCGGGAAATCCCAGAACACAATTTTTATTTACCAAAAAAGTAACATTAATGATGATATATTTAAATATTAGCAAAAATTCATAATAATGTTTTTAATATGAATTCCTCCGAATGAGTGTGAATTTATGCTTCTTGATGCTCGCTATACATACGTGTACATTATACAAGTATATGTATGCATATGATTCACTTGAATATAAGCGACGAGAGAGTAGAAATGTATCCTTCGATGCAGTCGCGTTACAGGCGTAACGAAATTAAAAGGACACAACTTTCTTTTGTTTCATTCATCATTTATAGAATCTTCGACAAGAGATTTAAATTTCTATCAGCAACAGCGCCGTTCTAAAATATTGGTTCCACAATACTGGTTCTGGCTGATACGGTTTAAAAATCAGCAAGAAATTTGAAAATCAAGACAAATTAGAATGCTTCTCCAACATAACAAAGCATTAAGATAATTGTTTAACGAATTGTTTTTTACGAGAATTTCGAAGCAATTTAAGTTTTTCCCGACAGTTTTTCCCGATTTGAAATACCGACATCCCAAATACACTACTAGATGGCACCACCATTCACGATAATTTACGTCGGTGGATAATTTTTTCTGTCGGTAACGTTTATGTACCAGTTTGAACGTTTCGCCGCTACGATAAATGGCGCTAAATACAGACTTTATGAACCAAATAATTCTTGCCAATATTATTTGCATTGTGTCTTATAATTGAAAATAGAAACAATTTTTTTTTGTTTCAATACGTTTCAGAAAATAATCTCGCCTGTGGTAGAAATCGTGCATCTGGTTTCATAGAATATTTTTATAAAATTTTTGTCGTAAAGATGGTCTACCTTTATATCGCATACAACAATACACAACATAACGATACAATTTAACAAATATTTACATTTTTCTTAGAAATCAAATTTAAAACTCTATATATAGAATTCCATGCTTACTTTACGTGTACTATGTACCGAAAGCATAAAACATATTTCTATCTCTTTAGTAACCAACAACCATAATTAACAATAATTAAAATATACAATTAGGCTGCTTTATGTAATTCTAGGTACAATATACATATTGATTCTGCCTTAAAATTGATTACACATAGTACAAGATCAAATCACATTTCCTTTCTTACAATTGTAAATTTCGAATTAAATAATAAAATACACTTTTCTGTGATTTTTTATTTTCTTCTTACATTACATATCACAAAAAATAGTATTTGGAATATTATTTACGTACATGGAGACCCAAAATGCTTCGCGTGCTACTAATATTTGCCATTACTTAAACAAATATTGAACCACAAGATTGTATCTAAAAATTTTAGTCTACATAAACACATTATACTAGTATTTACACAAAAACAATGAGTTTGCAAATAAATGTTAGAGCATTATCATTGTGTGGTTTAATTAGTCATACTGCTGCCTAAGAATTTGAGTTCATTGTCTTTTGCATTACTGTAAGTTTCGTATGTATAAGTTCTTGTACACAATTTGTTAAAATGGCTCGAAATGGACTGTTCGGTGACGTTTGTAAAAGTACAAATGTTATCAAATCCGTACAAATTCGATTTCCTGTTGTACCTCCGGTATTTTCGTTGAAAAATAATTTATTAAAATAATTCGTATTATACAAAATATTTGGTATTTCTGTCGGTTATGCGAGTAACCTGAGCACCACTAATATCGCCAGAAACTTTGTGACGCATGTACCTGCATACAGCTGTGCGTTGTTCGCCAATTGTTTCCCTGAAAACAAACATCTTATTAATAATTAGTCAGAAAATTTGTTTGTTATCATTTTTTTAGGTTGCGTGTATTATTGGTCATCGTAATACCTATAACATTGCGTTGACTTGTGAATTTAACTTAAACGTGTAAGATATACATACTAAATTAATAATAAAAAATGAAATATTATGAATACTTAAAGTAATACATATATTAAATAGTACTATTTAAAGAAGATAAACTATATGAACAATAGTAAAATACGTTAGCTTTATGTAAATGTAGATAAATTATTTCTACTGTAACTAAATGTTTTGTCAAAAATAAAAGCTCTATTTAATCATAATTAAAAATAAGTACTTTGACTATGGCATATATTAAACTAAAGATGAACTACATATTTAAATTGAATGGGGTTTGCATAGTCAAGAACATTCGACAATTCAACACGAACATTTGAGAATTCCATACGGACCCGCATGGACTTTTGATAAGATAATCTTTTTTCCTAACGTTCAAAGGAAGTCTAACTCTGCTCTATCATTCGAGAACAGAAACAGTTGTGTAACTCTCTACAATCATTCGCGTACAGTCAGATTTATTACATTAACCATTCATCATGTAAATCATTCAACATTTGCAATCTTTTGTAAAACAAAAATGAATGAAAACTATAGGAAGCTTTTGTTTACCTCCCAAAGACATACAGCAAATCCTTTCGTATTATCATTCAACAATTACATAATCGTATCGATTTATTTTCTTCATTATACCTCAAAGAGTTTACGTTAAACACGATTGTACAACTGTACAATAAATCGTATCTTCCTTGAACCATTTCAATGACGATAACATTCAGTTCTAATAATATGCGCTTCACAGTCTAATCACGATAACACTATATGAAAATAGCTTCATTGAAAAGGGTCCATTGAGAACCTTTCGAAATCTTTCCCACTTCTCAGGAGTCAACGATCAATGACCCGTGAAACAGCTGTACTCGATGACCGGAACTTCAAGATGACGCCATTCTATCTACCGCGGTGTAGACCCGTAATGCAATCGAAAAATGTCCCTCCTTTCTCGCTGTACACCATTTGAATAAATAAACAAAATCAAAAACGACTATTTTACGTCACCTTAGAAAAAATAACAAGATTCACCTTTAACGTTCTTTGTCACATACAATGGATCAGAAAAGTGTTTAAACGCTACTATTCCGACTTTCGAAAAATTCTCGACATTTCAATCGTGAAAATTATCACAGTTCAAATATAGGCAATTTTTCGAGAATTTTTTCGATCGCTTTACTTAGGACAATGTCACAGACTTTACTTTCCCGACAATAATGGAAGTTGTCCAGTGATTTATGGACGGGAGTGTACATCGGCAACCAAGTATTTTCGTTAATTATTGTACAGGCTTGAAAGGTGTAATTAGGAAAGTAATACTTACAGTAAGAAGCTAAATAGGAATGACAACAGCATTCCCGTAACCTCGCGTATTCAGCGCAGTCCCCAGCATGCACTTTACATTCTTCTGGTCCCACGCGACAAGTATGCTTGACGAAAGGGAATACCTCTAAAACAATAGACTGATAAATATACGAAACACGATCTCTTCTACTTTGCATGAGAAAAAATGTTGCGATCAATGAAAATTGCAGAAACGTTAGAAATCTACCGGGTGCTTCGAAACGTTTCAACGTTTCGCCAGTTTAACAATCAGCAACAATGATTGTTTAGCTTAACGATATATTTAATAGTTTAAAAGCGAATTGCAAAGGTTCCCTACTTTTCGTGATAAGCAAATTAAAATTAGCACAACCGTGAGAGGCTACGCGCTCTAATCGATATAAATAAACCATTGCGGTTTGAAATTTCTTTTGAAACGAAATATGACGAATCCTCGTTTTACATATCGCCTCTGCGGTCGATAAAACAATCGAACACGAAACGAAATATCGCGATAACTAACCGGTTTTGTACTTGGGTCGATTAACCAATGCACGGAATGTGTTGCCGAGGGTTTCCGGTTCTGCCTCAGTTCCGGTAGCGTAACCGGCGACCATAAATTCGATTTATTTGCGGAGCTTTTCGCCCAAAGGTAGCAATTTTATTTTGAAAATTATCACATATTTATAATTAGACCGCGGATTTCACGTATTTATAACAATAACAAGAGGACACAAAGTAATAAAAATACCAGGCGATTTTAATACAACACTTTCAATAAACATCATGAAAATATTTTTTTCTGTGTAAAGAGTGAGAAAACATTTATATCTATTTCTTAATTTTCGTCGAAACATTTTACATTTGCAACACTCGCTACTCATGTAAAGTTCGTCTAAAGCTTATCTAAAAGGTTATCTAGAGTACAGTTATTCGATGCTTTAAGACGTCCACGATAATTTGTGTAAGTGGGACAAATCGTATCTCTCTGCTTCATTTACAGATAACGATGATGGTTGTAAAGTAAAATGGAATGGCTTAATTACGGTTTCCTGTGGCCAGATTAAATATCCCACAACTCTTTGTAAGAACAAATGGCTGTAAACTGTGCCAATGGAGACAAGAAATATGTAGTATACTGACTAAACTAAAAGGTTCTGTACTAAACTATACTATACTGTACTGCACTGTACTGCACTGTACTGCACTGTACTGTACTGTACTATACTAGACTGTACTATACTATACTATACTATGCTATACGATTTCATCAATTTTCTCTACTTTCTATTTTGTGGAGTTAACCGATCTGTCAAGTACTATAATTGTTTTTTTGTGTGAAGAAAACGATCAGCATCGATTTGAACGGTGCCGCAAACAACGGCAATTGTTTAATCGTTCCGGTCGAATAGAAAAGTGCAAGGCAGAATGTGCGATTCGTATGACTGATCGAAACGAACTCACGTATTCGATACGTGCTGCGTGGTGCGTGCAGTAACGCAATTTTATTGCTACTGTCATTGTTACTGCGATTCGCGTATCCACTTGACGTGCGTTAACAGTGAACATTGTGTTGTGCATATCGAAATGTTACATAATCCTACGCATTCGTCTGAAAATTCTTGATATAACAATTGCTGTGTTTGAATAGTACAAAATAAATGAAAAAGTAAAGGTTCATGCGACCGATATACCCTAAACTTTCATTCACTTGTACAGACGAATCTTTGCGGAGTTATTGCAAAAATAAAAGCGGTGAAATAGAAATTATTTAGTTAAAAATATCAATAAAAGCCGTATTGAAGTATTGTAATGGCGTGTGAGAAAAGTGAAAAATATTTACGCAATTAGCGGAACATTATGCATGACTGCATACATTATTATCATCGGAAAGGTTCACGAGTCATTCATAATGAACGTTCAGTTAACAATCAATTAAGAGATCACTACGTTCTCAAGGATTCGAAAAGCGAAGAGTGGTCGTTGAGGATTATAAAAATAATTTTCTACAAATATTACGAATCTGCGATAGCACATGATCGTCATCAGGCAATTTATCGCAACGATATATACGAGACATTTGCATACATTTTCGTGTCACTATCAGGCTCGTTAAACGCTTATCGCATACTTGAAAATACGTAGTATGCGAATATTTTTCAAACCATAGAAACACGTTGTCGTTTCGGTTGAAATTCATTCTGCTTTTTGTATTTGAATTTTCGTATTCACACGTCATCATTATGATCGTCATAATGTTCCCGTAAACGCGTTGTCTAAAAATGTTTGTGTATCTGCGAGCTTGATCTTGTAAACAGATGACTATGATAAAATATTGCTAGGTAAAATATTGTTTCAAATAATAAGTAATGTAAAAAGAAATATTTCATTTTTGAGACAAAATACCTCATTTGAAATGCTGTCTTATCGAAACTATAGGGTAAGGATTACTTGATATAAGACATGATGATGATTGATAAACTGTTGACAAAATGTGACAGCGTCGCTAACGCAGAATTACAATAGTGTGACTAACATTTTCAGTGGATGATTGCATACGGTAATCGCTAAAAACAATACAGCAGTTACACGCGTGATTAGTCACGGTCTAAAATCGTATGATTTATCGATGAAATATTATTTCGTAGTCCGTTCTACGAGGCAAGGTCGCGCGGACACATGCTAATCAGAAATTTAAGCAAATAAATTTAGGGGCCGATGACCGATAGTCATGCTAACAGTTCGGAGGAAGGACGCCTGGAATACGAAGTAGACCCGTTAGCAGACACGCCATTGTGTTCGTATTAGTCACCCGGTATAACGATCCTGCGCCTGTTGACATTAACATGCGTGCGAGAAACAAGGATGGTTTCTTGCTGCTAACGATAATTTCCTGAACAGGTGATTGTCCTTCCGTCCAGCTGTATTTAAAGGTGCCGCTGAGCTTATGCATTTTTTATTGGTCCGATTGCTACCCCTATCATAACGCTTCCCTTCTTGCCCGAGTAGTATCATTATTAAATCCTCAGGCTTGAAACCGTCTTTATGAAAAATAAAATGTTCCTGCATCGTTTGCAACAAATGGGGACGAAATACAATTTTGTTTCTACTTTTAATAATGTACGCGTAAAATCATTGAAATTTTCATTCATGGAAACAGCTGTATTGTTTGGCACAAGTATTGTTGCATGATGTATTTTTTTCCAAGCGCAACAGGAGGACGTGCATTCATGCGATTTTAATCGTGTGTCTATGATTCAGATTACGAGATCCGTTACTCTGTTGCACGGATTATAGGCATTATGGTTATTCGAAATTTCCGTAAAAAGTTGCATAATCGTGTCGCCGACGTTTCCACGGTCAATTGTTCTTTACGCATGAATTGTCCACACGCGATTGCTGTTTTCAGGTGATTTCTAGAGAGGAATAAGCGAAGGACAATACGGTAACAATACGTGACCGATGGGTAATGGGAAAGCTAATAAAGATGAAAGAAATCTGCTCCGGTTAGGTAACTGTTCCACATTATCGAGATCGATCGAAATAAGAAACCGTAGAAAAAGAATTAATTTCAAGCGGTTCGCATTATGGCGAACAAAACAAATCTGAAGAAGCAAGGTTATCGTTAGACTGTATGTGCGTTTGGAACAAAAATATGTAGATCGAGGGCAGAGCAGTAAAAACATTTAAAGAATTTAGAAATACAGTACCGTCTCGAACTAAGCCGATCAGAGCTACACGATTTATGTCACAACACTGAATTTTTTCTATTTCTATTCTAGAAATACTGTACTGAATTTTTTCAACGGACACATTATTATCAGTTTATTAAAACTATTGAAATACTTTTCCAGTTTCTTGCAATTCATGCAGAACAAATTTCATTTTGCACATAGATCCACGGTCTAGTTAAATACCGTTCCTCGTTATTGGGAGCGACAAAAAAACGCGTAAGAAATTGTATTTAAAAAAAATGAACCTCAAAATACTATAGCACTCACCGTTAAAACTGCCATCGCAACAACAATGGTCGTTTATAACGCTCCCGTCTTCGCAATAACTCATCTCCGACCTCGTGCAGGGCTTGCATCCTGGAATTGGTCCTGGAAAATTTTTAAAAACACGTTCCATTTGACCGTTTACAAAATTTCGTTATTTATATTGAAGCACTACAGCGGAGCTCACAGTAGAACGCCAATTATGCGAAATGTCGTGGTCAGTTTGTGAATTTCTGCACATTTGTATCCATCACATTGTGTTAAATGATCTACGA
This sequence comes from Seladonia tumulorum, assembly GCA_913789895.3. Classification (NCBI taxonomy): domain Eukaryota; kingdom Metazoa; phylum Arthropoda; class Insecta; order Hymenoptera; family Halictidae; genus Seladonia; species Seladonia tumulorum. Next base: position 5,887,468 of record OU565275.1, read on the forward strand.
AGATCAGCATAAAAATCTGCGATCTAATTTTCTAAGACATTCGAATATCTAAATTGAAAAATTAGTAAAGCTCACTAAAACAAAAGAGCATGGATTCAACGCGTGCATGTTCCTTCGTATTATATGTCGTTGACCTTCGTGAACATGTTTTCTGCACGTCATTTGTCCAAATAACAATTCGCTAAAATAATCCGCAGATGACACGTAAATGGCGCATGCGACTTCGTCAATGATGCGTCGCATAATTAACCGGCCTACTGCAACTCTCAGCTATTAACTGGTAAATTATTGATTAACTATGGAAAAGCGGACAATCGTTTACGACAGTACAAACGATAAAACATTCAGGTCGCAGCCATACCGCATAGTTAAAAGTATTGCAAAAACACTGTGCCCCCGAAGCTTAAAAATTACGCACTACGCATCTACCATTTTAATTGGACAATTTGAAATTACGCCTCGCCATTCTCGATTCCGGGCGGCGTTATTAAAATACGAGACAATCGTATTAAACTGACGGAATATTAGCATGATTCACGATAATTGCTGTCTCGAGGTTTCACGCGATTGTTTTGAAATCGGTGTTGTCCGTATGTACGCGACGCTGATGGCGTTATTCGCGATACATACTTGCTTTTGCATACAGGTACGTTCACCGGTCGCAGATAAATGCTGCTTTCCATTCCGTTATTTGCAAGTCTGAACAATGTTTACCGGCATAGTTAAAAGTAGACACTTGTACTGACATTGAAACTTCTTCTTTTGTTTATTAGGGACCGTAACTGGAACCTTTCTACACGTGTTTGCCAAAATTGAAAACCTGACTCTAAACCATCATTGAAAAAAATTTTACTGTATTTATTTAGCGCCAGTTCTCCTGTTAGGATAGTAATGAGCATAATCTGAACGTTTCTAAATGTTGTATATGTGTTTAACACAAATAAAAAATGGGCTCTAAGCTTGTACCAATATTAAAACAATTTTATTCTATTTACTAAACTTTATGGCCGCAGTTTATGAACCCAGAAAGTTTGAAAACATTTACACGTGCAATGTTTATTTTACTTCTACGTGTGAGTCAGTAAAAATGAGTCCATCTACTTTTATATTTAGCATAGAATAGCTTGTACAAAATCAGATTAATCGAGTCCACGTGTGTTTGCATTCGGTATACAAATGAATCTGATAAATGTACAAAGGAAAATATACAAATAAGTAGATATAAAAATGCAATAAAATTATCACGGTGCAGAATGGAGTTGACCTAGTTGGAAGAAAAGCTAAACAGTCAAAGATCTATCGAAATGAATGGCTTACAGTCTCACAGCACAAGCACTCGTAAACACTAGGATCACGCTGTGTGTGAGCATTCATTCTCTAAGTTACTATAAAGAGCAGAAACTAAACTAGTCGCCCTCTAGTTTCGAGTCGCTAACAAATGAAGTAACCTTGGCTGTTATTTCCTGTCGATTGTAATGCTACGTTGGAGAAATAAACGATCGGCTCGGATGCTCGATAATTTTCATATACGCCAATGATTGTCCTCCGGTATCATGCACAAAGCCTAAACGGACAACAGTGATCTGCGAATCTATCGCGATACCTTTTTGATCCGTACCAGCTGCAATAAAGGAAAATCAGAAAGACTGTTTTACACACAATTCAATCCAGTACATATTTACATAGCAATTGTCATAGCAAGCTATTTTTCATACGAAGAGAAACCGTGGACTCAACACTTTTATATCAAGTATAGAAAGGAAAATATTTATATGATAAATTTAATATATTATTAATTAATTTTGACTTTTGCCAACATATATGCGGCGTTGGACCCAGTAAGTAAAAGTGCCATTATATGGCGGCATTGGTCCGATAAGGGTTACTTGATTATTGAAAAATTGGAATTTTAACTTTTCTAACTACGGGTCGAAATGGACCCAACTCCCGGCGTTCGAGGGCTAGGCTGACGAGGTTAATTCGCTGGTCGAGGATACAGGCCCGAAGTAGCCGTTTGAGCAGATCAAAGACAAGCTATTCTCGGAGGAAAGATAAATAGATTTCGGTGCTTCGTAAAGATGCTTTATAGACCAGACGTAGAATGAAGTCGGACAAGGAACGTAACGCTTTTACTGTGTGTACGTGTGTACAGAGCGCGTATCTGTTAGGTCTCTCGTACCGGGGTAAAGTTTAAGCATCTTCGCCTCGGCGATTGCATCCTCGTAGAGGACTTCATGTTCCAGGAAATACTCCTCGTCCGGATGATGGTTCACCACTGCGACCGACTCGAGGTTTCCGAGATTTAGCAACACTATCAGAATTTTCAATGCGGCGGCGTGGTTCATGCTAAGGCCTCTTCCTCGACATCTTCGTAGGCAATGGGCACCGCGATCCGATCATGCCAAGTCCACCTCGGTTCGGTCCTTCGAACAGAGAAACATTTTTCAGTTACAGTTCAACTAAACAGAGAACGTTCGAGCAAATTGCTTGGTTGCAGATTCGATCTGTATCGATTTAATAAATAGTGTTTCATATGAATCATTGTGATTTAGGTATAAGAAGTAGATAAGTGGTAAATGCAGCTCTCTAGGGACTAGGTACAGCCAGAGTAGCCAGATCAAGACTTGTTCCCCCACTCTTTTTCCCCTTCCACCGCGCCAACCCCCACACCTCCGCCACGGACCGGACACGTGACGCGTTCCGTGGCAGAGAGGGGTAACCTTTTTCCCCTCAATTCGTGCTCCCTCCCCTCATCTGGTGACACTGGGCAGAGCTAGCAGCCTGGCCCCCTCGTCTCTGTTTTTTAATGTAAACTTGAAATTTTGTAAACTTAGAATCCCTAATTTTATATCGAAGCTATCGGATGACCACGTTTATATTATTATGGTAGTTGTATCTTATTTCGATGTTATCATTATTAGTATCTTATCACTAATTTGTATTTTTTTCCAGATTTTTTGGATTCGGCAAACACGTTTAAAAAATCCGAAAAAATGCCTTCTTCAAAAAATGAAGTTTTAGAGATACCAGTTTTACACGAATACAGTAGCGGGATATTGTCGAAAGCAACGTGCTTAATTTATTTCAGATTTTTTTTTTATAATGTGCATCATAGTTAATAAAATAAAGATGTTTCTTTACTTTCCGATTAAAAATTGTCATACCCTTTTCCCTCAGTATCCAAACTTATTTCATACGCATTGTATGTATGATTGTCGCAACCGGAAGTGTATGAAAGATTACAGGATAAGAATGCGACGGGACAGTGCCATACAAACGATAACGATTGCTGTATCATCATCCTGATCCAAGGTAAATCCTAAAAAAGATCCTCTGTTTCCGAAAGGATTATGGCACTTTGTGCGTTGTTTTCAAGCTGTTCTCACAGCTGAAGCAAAATATTTTCATTGTTCTTGTAATACCGTAAAATTTAACACATTTAAAGTTGAAAGAAGTACAATCTAGCGAATATCAAGTGCTTCGTCATTGAAGCATTTCCTGATATTCTTTTCTTTAATTGTTAGTAGCAGTCTTTTCAAATAGTTTGATTTGAAAAGACTGCATTGAGTTTAAACAATTTTTGTAGACTCCTATGCTAGTTTAATAATGTTCACGCTTATACAAATATATTTTTTCGTTCGCCGTATAATTTTTAATTGTGACCACACGTTGTTCATATTTTATTCATAAGTTATCTTGCATTATGCTAAGAATCTGTAGGAGCTACTAACTGAAGAATATTTCTAAAAGACAATTAAGCAAAATTTCGAAATACAGAATTACACGCTTATTAATTATCAATTACTTGGGCACAGCGTGACAAGTTTATTATATAAGTCGGAATCGCCCAAGAACAGAGTCATCAAGCAGAACTACAACTCGACGACATGATACTATCAAATAAACCTATTAGCGTACCTAATTTTTGCAAGTATACGGAAGACAACGTGAAACGTAATCACAACACAAGTTCATGGTGATACAGAATAATTACATCATCTTATCTACCGATCTATTGTCCACACTATGCCTGCGTTGAAATGGTACTGCCTGCACGCGAAACACACGGTCGACTCGAATGCCGAGAGGTTCTGATATCGATCGCGTAATTCATTTCATTTCGGGAATGATTCATCCCTCCGTGACCTTCACGAATGCGGTAAGTTCGGCCCTCTGTGTTCTCAAAGACCAAACTATTTTCCAAAATTTTTCATAATATTCCTGCTTCTTGCAACTTTTCACCCGAACACCACAGAACTGTTGAAAAACAGTGTTATTGTGAAATAAACAAAGGCTATATATTTTTTTAAATATTTATGTCTCTTGTTATATAAACACCAGAGTATGTTGAAACTGTTTTACTACCCAACGAAATAATATTGTTAAAAATTTATGTTAAAATATTTATGTTTCCCGGAAAAGAAATTATCTTGTTATGTAACATGATAATATACCCCATTGCACTTACAATTGCAAAACAAAGAAAAACTAGATCTCTTAAAGACTCATGTTTACTACAATTTTTTAACTAAACATTATGAATTATTCAACACAAATTTATTTCCTTGGGTGTACGCTATTCAAAAAGGGTTAAAAATTTGGATATCCTTGTTATTCTCATAAGATAATATGAAATAGTAATGTTTTTAGTGGTCCGTGAACTTAGTATTAAAGCGCTTATGAAACCGGTTGAAAACGCAGAGGGTAAGTAAGAATAGTGTAAAGATAAAGTAAGGTAAGTAGTGGAAGTTATAGTCGTTTGTGAGTCACAGCCTGACGACAAAGACGGACGATCGTTAATTAAGTCCAATTAAGGGCTCTGTACGCGAAACACGGATATCTTGGCTGTTCGGATCAAGGTGGAATGTCTTCCTGTTGATTTTATCCACATTTTCTGCACGAAGTCGCTTCTCCGCTTCTTCAGAAAAACATGAAAAACACCACAAACAACAAGAAAACTATTCCAAAGTAATCTGAAAGTTAGTTAAAGCAATGGTCGCTTAAGAAATTATGTCACGAGCCTGCTCGGTTTCTGAAGACGTTCAAGAAGGCGCGGAGCACGAAGAACAATGCTGTGTCTAGCAAACTGTATTTATCTTGTAACTTTATAGCAACCTTCTAGACAACGTCTAAAACGTTTTAATTGCCCGTGGGTGTGTTTTCTACCATTTTTCCTTGGCACGTGCTGAAGCTTTTACTCCAAATATAATTTGATTACTAGATTGCGGATTTTATGCATTTGTGACAAAATTAAGTGAAATTTACGCTAGTACGAAGAATTGAAAATTCGTCAAATCAGACAGCACTTTCTTTTTGGTTTATGTTTCTCGTAATTGACGCAGGACATTTATATTTCGCATAAAAATCCACGGACTATAAGTGTTCAATATTTTTTAAATAATAATTTCACTTATCTCCAATTCTTAGTAACAGCCAATATTAACTGGAGGTTTATTCCACCTTTGTAGATAATTGTTTGTGTACAAACATCGGACTTGACAAGCCGCATCTGTTTAATAAAAATTCGGTTTCGCGAAACTGTTCGCAGCAGCATTGTTCAATGGAAAAGTAGTTTTCAGATTTAATGAAGCAGCCTAACTCGCGTTTCGCCACCGGGTAATTAACAAACAAACGTTTTTGCGTGGCGAAAGGAAGCTGTATCTTGTTATGCCAAACATTCTAACGAAAGAAGATGTACTCTAACGTTTAAAAACATGTCGACGATTTTCTGAGAAAGTATAGATACTCCTTATCGCCGGAGCGAGCTTTCCCTTACATTTTTTAGAGGAGGACGTTTATCTCGGCTTGACCTCTGATCCCGGCGAATTATCTTCGTTTTCTCCTTGTTGTTACGGAAAGAACAGAAAAAATAATCATTCTAGCTTATTTCTCTGAAGTATCTTGAAAAGCGATCGAAATATTGAAAAATATATTTTCAAATATTTCTCTACTCGCGTGGGGCCGTTTCTTCGTTTGATCAGTTTTCCGGGGATAAATTATAAACATAATATTAATATTCTCACCATTATTTGATTTCGTTCACTAAGAATAGTTTGCTACAGTTTCTCGGAAGTGTTGCAAATTTCGTTCACTAACACAAAGCAACCGTATTCCCATGAACGCGTCGGTGTAGCATATTCGCAGCTGTGGAAATTGGCGATACAAAAGTTTCCATTTGTAAACGAGTGGGTTGTTGTTTAATTGGTGAAAACACTGTGCGAAGATTACGGCGGCAAGAGAACGCAACGTATCCGAGGACGAGCAACCGTCGAACACTGCAGACTACGTTGAACTGTCGGCCGAGGGCTGAAAAGAGTGTTAGGCACCTCCGCCATCGTCCTATAGTGCGCTCACTATGGCACCGCTGCTAGAGCAAACCGGCTTGTATTATCGTACAATGGAACCTCCCTTACGTGAACACTTACGGACATTTTTAATACTCTGCATTATTTCCGACAATATAATTTACAACGATTTTACGACAATAATTTCTGTATAATTAACCGAAATACTTCCTAAATATACTTGTGATACACAGAAAAATCACTTTTAACACTAAACCTACCACGGTCAAAATGACCGGTTTTATATTTCACAATTATTGAAACTATAAACATTCATTCATGGAAAATAATGGAATAAATTTTTTTGTCCAAGCATTTATCATATTGAAAATTACGGACAATCTTAATAAATTTAGGATTGCCATTTTTATAAGGCAATCTTTATCAGATACTGTTAATGCTTGGTAGGTTTAGTGTTAATATCAGACATGTTTACACCTAATTCAGTCATAGTAAAACATAATAAATTCCAGGACAAATCACGAGGTTCCTGGTAACCCGTAAATTTAAGAAAAATAAAATAAAGGCGCTATCGAGGATGAGGAAATCGCAGAAGTGTTTGTCCAAGCAGTTTACTTCTCGACGAAGTAACTAATGCGATTCCAGATATTCTGTGGAAAGTATGAAATATTATTAGATACGAAGCAATTTACATTTAACCTGCCTCCCGTGCCCACGTGTACATTTTTACTATTCAACAGCTGAGGACACAACGAGCAGGGGATACAGTACGAATACTGAAACGCACTGCCATTCGAACAAAGTGCACACTCCGGCAATGGCAGAGAGAGGGTACCCTTTTCCCCTCAATTCGTGCTCCCTCCCCTCATCTGGTGGCACTGCCAACTACGCCGCTATACACAGCCAAAAATGTTGCCGAACATCTGAGATCACCTATAAAAGAAAACGGAATATTTGGTGATAAAGTATTATTTCTGTGTTTATATAAACATTTGTACGCGTGCTTGCATTTTTAATGTAAATTCTGAGGGGCCACTTAAGGGTTAATACACGCACGCATAATTTACCTTTGGACAGTTATATTCGCAATCTTGATTGAATATCTTTCGCCAAGGGCAGCAGTTATACGTTATATACGAACGTAATTGTGCACGCTGTGTACTACATACGATAAATTTTATTTCCTGGTACATAAGAGCGTACTTGTAGATACGTGCATATAATACAGCCATTGGAGAAAGATAGTCTGGGATTGTGTGTTCTGACGATTGAGCACATTGAACACGGACCGTTGTTACCTTAGCAGACACCTGGATTCGTGGGGATGGATGGAACGAGCGTGCACGTACACCGGTATAAGGCCGACACGTGGAAAGCCGCTTTTAAGAAAGCATTGAAAACCTTGCGAAGAAGGGTCCGCTTATGTTGCTTATTGATCTCGACGCCTCGAGTCCTTGCGACGTTCTCAGTCCTGTACCTATCGCTGTCTTCGCAAACAAAATCGTTCTAACAACTCCTCCCAATCTGCACAAATATCGCAAAACAACATGGACGGATTGCTCGTCTTGAAAATCAGTTGATATATATATATTTAAATATATCCCCCTTTCAATATCCATTATGCTGTAAAAATAAGTGTAATTAATATAGACATAGTAATTGGCACCCCCACAGTAATTATGAGGTATCAAATTCGTCTTGAATCAAGGAAAATTCATATATCTTTTTGTGAAATAAATTTCTATATTTATTATCACAATCTATGAAACCAATTAGGTGCTAAATAGAATTTCAGAAGTATTTGTGTGTATGATTGTGGGTGCGTCAGTGCCTAGCCTTTGCACGCTTCACATACTCTTTATAGTGACACACCCTACGTGTGTGGAGCCTGTAACAACAATCGAGCAAAATGTACAGCTTATGATTCAGATAATGCTTATTATGAACCATCATGAAATGAAGCAGAAAACGACGAATTTAACAATATGATTAAATCATTTTTAAAATGGTTTAAAATCTCGTTGTTTTTGTAATGTAAAGTACTTTTAGTGCCCCGTAGTTCTCGAAAGTTATTTCTGTGTATCTTGAACTTTCGCAGATGTTTGCATCGCTTTAGCGCAATCAACATTTGCTTTCGCATGTGTAAAGATTATTTGTTCCCACAGGTAACGGATAGACCAGTCTCTAATTTTCAAACACATGCCGCGAGCAGAATGTGTCTGTTCCTACATCAGTTTTATCGATCCGAATTGATACAAGACATCTGCTGACTATTAACTGGCTCCCGTTTGACTGTTTATATTTCCCTCGCCAAGAAAACTTTCTTCCGCGCCGGACTGGTCTATCTCAATGAACGGTTTGTTTAGTTTCCCGTAGTGTTAAACAATGTACCGGCAAAAACGAGCGTGGGCCGTCATTTGCGCTCACTTCGCTGTAACTGTTTCGCCAATTAATTACGCAACAGTCAAACGATAATTTTAACGGAACCACTTTAGAGCGTGTAATGCGCTTCCGTAATTCGCAACTTGCAACGTTCGAGGACTGATGTTTCCATTCGGATTTCCAGCTAGAGGTATCAGAAATCAGCAATGTTGTATTTGTTAACCTGTATTTCAAACAGAATTTACGATATATGAATAATATGATATATGGATAAAAAATTAATATGTCAAACTTGGTAAATATTAAATTAAAATTAATTATATGAAAATTTACAAATATCCAGTTATAACTCAAATATATTATCATGTAATAATTAAAATTAAAAACGAAATATAAATAAAATATAATATACGAAAGATTATATTATAATATAATATAAGAAAGAAATATTTTATATTTCTTTCTTGCAAAGTATTCGAAAGGAGGTTTTGGAAATAGAGCAGACACATATGGGGGCCCCATCAGTCCCATAACAAGGGCCTCGCAAGGTTCACTCACGAGTAAAATGGAGTTCCCCTACCTTACCACCTTTGTCAGCTAAACTCGATGCCATTCACTGCCATCTGCATCAGACATGAGAATCTGAGTTCTCTGCGTTTTATTATTATCGCTATTCTTTATTAGCAATGGCGAATTAAGGGAATAGAGAGTAGGCCCCATGCATGGAAAATAAAGCTTTAAAATTTGTAAATAAATTTATATAATTCATGTCAGTTTATTAATAAAATTTCGTAGTATGACCATTTGTGATATAATTATATACTTATTTAAATAGTTCAAATTAATCAACCATTAATTGTACTTGCCCAATGCTAGTTGCATCAAAATGTGTCCAAATCATAATAATGCGGCAATACTGGCGCAAGTCAAGTCAGTATGGCCGTGACATCGTGCGAATGTAGCTATGTCACTCATGCGCTGCTTTTGACTGATTTTTAAATGTTCATAACTTAAGAACGAATCTGCTAATACAAATCCATCATTATTAATTTTCCCTATGTTTTAATCCATAAAATCTAGAATGGCACTTTCAAAAATGTCACTGGATATAGTCGAATATACCGCATAACTTTACTTTGAACCGCGCAACTTTGTAGTGTAACATTTCCGCAACTTATCAGCTCTCCATCCATGTTAATTACGTCAGATCATTCCAGCTTCGTAAATGGTTCGTTTTCACGTGTCGGTCCACTTTGAACTCGAGTCAATTTGATAAATTCGCGCGTTTTTTACAGCGACGAGGGAGCATCGTTGTAGTTGTAAAACTATGGGATTGAAATATGTACATGCGCGAAGAAAACCACCGCGCAGCAAGCAATACGTCACTATAGTGTATGCCGCATTGCACAGTTCAAGCTGGAAACGTCAGCACTCTAAATAGAAATGTTTCAAGAGAATTGGAAGGGAATACACGGTTCTTCGTGCGTGCATTAGTGCATATTTTCGCGTCTTCAGTCGCACACTAGAGTATACATTCGTTTCGTATTCGTAATATAAAGTATAGCGAAAAAATGTTCGAGCCAATTTTAAATCCGGTGAGTACTAAATTCGTTTCTTGAATGACAAAACTATACTTTGCTGATGAGCAACGCGAAAAGTGACAACCATTGATCCGCGATAAATTCGATACCTGCAATGCCGTTGTATTTCCAATGACACACGCGATGTCTAACGTGTAATTTTCTAATGATAGACTTGACTATATTTTCTGGAATGAACCATAAATTTGAAATAATGCTTTCATTTTATATACGTTTTTTTACATTTGTAGACTGTGCAATTTAATAAAAGAATTTTTATATATTAACAGGCAGTACCTTATGTGGGTCTAGTCGAAGGAGGTCTGATACCTGGCAAAATGGTAAAAGTTCAAGGAAAGGTTCCTTCGGATGCAGTTTGCTTTGCTGTCAATTATCAGCTGGGACCTGGCTTGAACCCAAGGGACGATATAGCTTGTCATGTATCCCCACGTTTTCCAGAGGGTTTCATCACTAGGAACCACATAGAATCGATGGCTTGGGGTGTAGAAGAGAACGATGGTCCTATGTGGATCCAGCCTGGTCAAGAATTCGAAATATTGCTTTTATGTGAACCTGCATGTTATAAAATTGCTATAAATGGTAGACACTTTGCACAATTTAATCACCGATTACCGTATCAGAAAGTTACCCATTTGGTCATCGACGGTGATGTGCAATTGAACTCTATTGCTTATGAAATGGTTCCTGTTGATCCACCTCGTTCTCCAAGAGCTGCACCTATACCTGAAGTGCCCGCAGCAAACTTTGGGCCTCCACGTAATAAAGAATTTTATATTTCTATACTTCTCTAGTCAATATAGTCCTTAGCATATGCTAAATATTATTATTATTTTAGCCCCAGGTGGATTATATCCAACAATAGGCCCACAGGCACCACAGGGTGGATATGGACCACCACCAGTCGGTTACGGTCCTATGCCTGGAGGATATGGACCACCACCTGATTTTAATCCTCAAAAACCATATGTGTATTATCCAGAAAATCAAAAAGCAGAAGAGGAAGATGTATTTGGTGGTTGTTTGAACAAAGTTGGTATGGCATTAGGTGGATTAGTTGCAGCTGGAGGCATAGCTGCTGCAGCTCATGCATTACATGTATGTAAACAAAACCAATGATATTAACTTTGTTCAGGATTATGGTATACATTTTATGTTTATTCATTGTAAATTATGATATACGTATTTTATTTATCTGGTTAAATGTATGCCATACTACAGGACAGAGTGAGCACTGAAACTTTGAGAAATACAACTATGTGTATGCATTAAAATTTATAGAAAAAGAAAGATGACGAGACTGAACAAGATCATGGCAAAACGGACGCTTCAAAGTCGAAAACAGAAAGCGAGGGTGGCTTGAATCTTGGCTCTCTTGGCGCGGCTTTAGCAAGTAATTTAGTGAGCAACGCTTTACAAGGCAACGCTCACGCACAACAAGGATATCCTCAACCATCCGGAGGGGGTGGTGTGTTAGACTCTATCCTTGGAGCATTAGGTATGTGTACGATTCACAATTTAAACAATTACGATCATCACTTACTGCAGAAACAAATCTAGTCTTTTGTATTTCCAAAACTTGATAATCCAATACAACCTTCCGCTAACACTCGGCTCATTAGATATGATAAACGGCGATTTAAAGTGAGTAAAGCTATCGTGGAATGTTGAAATGATTACATAGATGACATCATCTATTAAGAACTATTCGTGTCCTACCAGTGATGATGGAAACCCATAAATAGTAGACATTTTCACACAAGTTTACTGAAACATTGTTATATTTAGAGAAGAAGCCTAGTTTAGGGCGCTAAAATTAAGGCGATGTTTGCCATTTTTTTAAGAAACCATGAAGCAGTTCTTTTTGAAACTTCTTTTTGAGACATTAAGGCGAATATAATCGCTATATATGCTACTACTAGAGGTAGTCTAACTTTAACAATTTTCTACGTGGTACACTTAAAGTGGTATACTTTCTATATTTAAATTAGGTACTGGTGGTCAAGCAGCTCCACCTCCACCACCAAGTCAGCCATCTGATCCGCTGTCGGGAGCTTTAGGATCCATTCTTGGCGGAGTTCTCGGCGGTGGTGGTGGAAGTCAACAACCAGGATATCAACCACAAGGGGGCTACGGAAATTATCAACCTTCTGGCGGTTATTCCAGTCAACAACCGAGTGGAGGTTCAGATCTTTTGTCGGGACTAGGGTCCGCGATTGGTTCTTCTTTGTTTAGCTCTGCTTTGGATGGTCTCAGCAAGCATGGTAAAGGCGTAAGTATAAAACATTTTCGAATTTGAAGTTTCTATGAATTTCATCATTTAATTACATGCTTCTTGTTCTTGTACAGAAATCTCAAGATGAAAGTCATCATTCGGCTCCTGCGCCACCTTATACGCCGCCTCCTTCTCAACCCGCTCCACGTTCTGACAGTCCTCCTGCTTCTGGACACAAATTAACTGCGGATGAAATCTCCAAAGGTCTAGGTTTGGACGATTAAAGTAAGTTGAGACAACAAGTGTCACAAAAAATATACATATATGTATGGAAAGAGCGTGTCACGCTATCCTTTTTATTGACTTCGTGAAACACGCTATGCTATTTTCAATATAAATAGCGAAAGTACCACAGGTATAAAATACATATATTCCGGCCATGTCAAGAGTACACAAAGACAGCTATTTTAATTTTGTGGATAGTATATTTGAACGAATATATATAAGAAAAAATAGTACAAGTTGCCTGAATCTCATACGAAACGATCTGATATTTTGTATATAAATTATTTATTTAAGATAGTTCTTCGCCCAATATGCTTTTACAGAATACCATATAATGGAGATTACGAACAAATGAAATAAAATATATTTAATATACATTTTTCAAGCTTTATAAACAGCTGGAGTGAAGATTTATAAGCTGATTGTTGTTTTCTAAGATTTATTATATTTTTATGAAAGTATTAGAAGCCTTAAAGAAATATATGCCTTATATGTTAATGGAATGCAGAACATTTTGTTATTTATTGTTGACGTGATATACATAAAATAAAAAATATATACCTGCATAAACAGTTTCTATGGTGGTGAATTTATTTTTAAGAAACTTCTTCTCTGTCTGAGTTTGAATTCACAACAATAGTGTTGCTTTCATTCTAAAATAATAATAACTTTTAGCGGCTGCCACATATTTGAATATGTATTAAATTTTTCATTTATGATATGCTTACATTCATGTCAGATTTTAATGTTTTAAGTTCGTCTCGCTTTTTTCTATTGAAAAATCCAAGTGCAACCAATCCCAAAATTAAGAACACAAGTAATATAATACCTAAAGATATTGATAGAATAATTATCCAATTGGCAAGCTGCTCAGTTACTGGTGAACCTAAGAACATTGTAGCCACAATAGCATTATCAGGCTTGTTGTCATATCTTTGAGTAATATTATGTGGCTGTGCAATATATACACTTCCATTAGATGAAAAAAGTATGATATCTTTCATTTGTAACACAGCTGCTGTAAAAATAATAAAATAATAAAGTATACGAATCAGGGATACGCTTTCAAAAGTTAGATTTGTATTAACAAACTACAAGGAAATCTTACGTTCAAAATTTGTTAAGTAAAGATCCAACGTAAGAGAAAGTCTAGCGACAGATGAATAACTTGCGAATGGACCTAATGCACATTCAAGATGTGTACAATGGACATTCGTGTTTGAACAATTCAGATATAGTGTCCTATTCATTGGCGGTAAGCTTATTGAAAAATTTGTCTCTGTTTGAAATTTTTCTTGCACATTAAAGTCAGAATTTATAGGATAAATGTTTGACGTGCTAATTGAAGGAATCGAAGATGTAAAATTAGAATGTGTACAATAAAACTGCTGCCCATCCATGTTACCGTTCGTCTTATTAAGATTAACAATATGTACATCTCCGGTAGATTGTTTCCAATATGATGGAATACTAACTATTAATATCACTTTTTCCAGTGGACTTACACCAAATTTTTGAACTTCATAAATGTGTTCAAATTGCATGCTGGTCAACTGGTGTTCTTCATCATGATAATATGAATACAGATCATCATGTGCTTTCCTAGTACATTTATGAAAATTATCATTATTTAATGATGTTGTACATAACAACATTAATAATTATAATAACTAACCCAGCTATTGTTACATCAACATCAGCATCAAAGTATATAATTAAAGATTCTGATATATTTAATGAATCCACCTGTACACTTTGCATAGTAAAATTTGCTGTTAGCTCTGTTTCTTTAACATCGTATCGAATTTCGCTCATATCCAACTGCAATGTCAGCGTTTTCTAAAAAAAATATATATACGGTTTTATTTGAAACTGTAGAAAAACTAAAATAATTGAAGTCTATCAATACAATATCTTCAATTTGTTAAAATTATTAAGAAAAAATTAAATCTCCACAGTCTGTTTGTAACAGTCAAAACTTACATTCTTTCTCAATGGATTTCCAATGTCGCAAATTACTTCCAAAGTATTATGCATGTGAGCACCCTCTGCACATGCAGTTGGGACACTTGCTAGAGATAATACTTCTGGGATGTATAGGTACACTTTAAGTTGATATGCTGGTTCACCATAGTTATAGGCATTTATCATAAGTATGACAGCAGACGTGGACCCAACCGTGTATATGTTACCCTTTAAATCTGTTGACAATTTTATTCTAACATCTGATGTACAGATGTTGTCTTCTCCACAGTCTACAGCAAATGGCAGTTTTATTGTGTCTTCGGTTTTAGAGAGAAATTTATTTATACTTGCACAGGTGTTACAGAAAATATCTGGAGTTGCTGTTTTATCTTTAGGCTGTAAATCTTTTTCTAAAGCAATTGATGTAGATACTTCTAACGGATCTATTATGTTCTGAATATTTTTCTAAACAAATGAATTAAGTAGGTAATACAAGTTTTATGACACATAAATCTCGTTCTTAACAACTAGTCCATTAATAAGTCCATTAATAATATATATTATCATATGTTTACCTTTAAATGAATTTTTAACCTGTTACATACAGTCTCTTTTATGAGTACTGTTTGGATAAATTTGTAGGTTTCATCAATATGTTTCTCCAATGTTTGTTCGTCACCAAATGCTCTTCCATGTAATTGGTCAAGTTTTAAAGAGTGAACAACACCTGAGTAAAATAGAGTTTGTTAACAGTGTTTATACGTTTTCAAATACATAACTACTTTGTGACATCTTTATTGTACACCTACCTAAAGATGTTGGAGAATATTTTCCATCATAGAACGTACATGCATCAATTAAAAAATATGTAGAGTTCTGTAACAATTTTTCTTCTTCGATATGATTTAATATTGTTGTTAAAATTATGGCTGGTTTAGATTTGATTAAAATAGCTTGCTCCGATAAATAAGCCCCTACAGCAATATCGGGATACATATCATTGTTTATATCTTCAGGCTCAGAAATTGAAATCCCGAATCCTCGAATGTTTTTTCCAAACTGTTTGCCAATTATTTTTTGGCTGTACCGTTTAATTAATCCATTTCTATTGCCGTTAAATATATATATTGCACCCGTGTCTTCAACGTATGGTGCACTAACAGCAAAGTCAGCGTAACCATCGTAATCGATATCACCGAGACAAGTAGCAACAGCACCAAACCGACCTCCAGATATCTCCCCTTCAAATGTGTGTTTTTCAAACATGTTCTACAATTAATGCGTAATATAAATACAACAACAACGCTAGAAGTATTTGGTGCCTGGTATACCTCACATGAGATTTAAATCTGTTTAAATATTTATAATCTTCTAAACATATATGTACACTCTTACTGCTAAAGAATAAAATATGTTAAAATTGAAAATTCAACTTTTCCTCCTAATGAAATTTTTTTAAAACTGAATGTAGAAAAATTGGTTTAATATTTCAGAACCTATAATGATGATCTTATTGAAATACAAAATAGATACAGTACTGAAAGTGTAATTAATTTGGTATTTCTGTAAATTGCTTTTCAAGATAGTACTGAATTATTTACAATGATTGCATGTTTTTCTTTTTATACATACTTCATGGGAAGTTTTATAGATGTATATGCGACCCTCATCTACATCTTTTGACCACTGTGGGGCACCAATTATTAACTCATCTTTACCATCATTATTAATATCACATGATGTTAAACTTGCTCCAAAATATTCACCATACTGGTCTCCCTGAATAATTAGCTTCTTAGTTACTGCTTTATAATACACTTGAAATACGATGACATCTCCGTACATATTAGCTGCTTTTGGAGCACTAGAGGCAAACCACAATTCTGATTTCCCAAAATAATATCCTGACGTTACTGAGTATCCTAAAAAGATTTAATGAATTATTTTTACAATACATTATACACAAGGTAAGTTATCAACTTTTCACGTTAGGAATATCAGAAAGACCACAGAAAGGATCTACAAAAAGTATCTTCAAAAATATGTCTTAAAAAATTGATAAATAAAGCTCTAAATGGTGTTAAGCAACATCAACTTTATGATTGTGAAAAAGGGTCTGATGGTTTAATCTAAGAAATATTTTACTTCTTAGTATGTATTTATTAACGATGTACTATAGACCGACAAAATATTGAAATAATATTTACCTATATATCTATCATAAGATCTATCTTTATATAGGTTTATCTCTTGTACTTGTCTAGTTGGTCCTGTTATTACAAGTCCACCTGTCCAATGAAAACCAGGACTACCTAACACGGCCATCCATTCTTTTGTATTAGATGGAATATGTAAAGAAAATCCAGTCTGAATCATTCCATAATCATAAACGTAATAGCGGTAATCAGCTATGTCCGTAAATGGCAATATTTGATATTCGAGTTCTGTTTCGAACGGTGCGATAGTTTTAACTGTATTCCAGTAACAAACACCTGTCATAAAGATATCAAAACGGTGCAAATCAAATTTCCATCTTGGAGCGCAAACCTGTTGATAGAATATATAAAAATATCAATTAAAAATGTAGTACATAAAAGAAACGTTCATGAGAAAATAAATACAATATTAACGTACCATAATTTGAGGATTCGCTTTATTTCCAACAGCAATCGTTGCTCCAGTCCACATATTATTTTGAAATTTTTGGATTTTACGAAGCCTGTTATGTTGATTACTAATATTCCACTCTGTACATGTGCTTCTAATTGGACACTGATACACGCATCCTGGTTCAATCACGTTCCGTGCTGCACTCGCATTTGCTCTGGGTGCACCAACAAGTAAAATAGAGTCTTTTCCCTTTTTATAAAACGCGACAGAGAATCCGAAGTAACTTGCTCGTTTGTGATATAAATTTTTTGGAATATCGAAAATTTTGGCATTATCAACATCCAAATTATACGGAAGTACTGTATGTCGTACTATTATAAGCGCGCATAGCCATACGTTAAGTATGACTAGTAAAGTTAAATTTACCATTTTCGGTAAAATAAACGAAACTAATAGCTAGAGAGGATAATGTATACTGCTGCTCCTTAGACTTTTTGACTTCGTGAGGTGATTTCATATCCTCAGGAAGCTCTAAAGATATATCTAGAAACCGCAAATACGTTGTGTAGGTATTATCCGGTGTATTAACGTTTTGTAATATTACCGCAGTTCTATACCGCAAATCCATAATAATAAAATGATACATAAATTTAAGTAATTCCCTCCTTTATTTGTCATAAGTTAATAGAGAAATATAAATGCAGGATTAAATAATGCAATATTCTTAATTTGTTTTCAAAGCTGAACATATAAAAAAAAGTATATTAATTTATTGTTTTATTATTTTTCATCACACTTACAAACCATGTCAACAATACACATTAGCCGAGTCGCATTGTTATAGCTAATGTAACGTTACTTTATATATAATTCTCGGTGGTGTGGTAATTTCGATTACATATGATGTTTAATGGTCATATAGAAATATGTTAATTTTGTAATAAAAAACCGAGCTGGTCTAAATAATTATGATATCGGTCGTTAGTAAATTTCAGAGACAAGTAATTAGAAAATTCATAAGTTTGCATACCAATTTCAACAAATTTAATTTGTCATTGAATCATGATTAAAATTATTTTGTACGGTGAAGACATATCATTACCAGAGCTTTACGGTATTATTACTCTGAAACAGTCTTGTACCATGAGAGATTCTAACAGAACAATTGACAAAAGTATTTAGTGTTGTAAGAGATTCCAAAAAAGGATTGACGTTTATAATAATCTTTCTGTATGACAAGAACCTTTATAAAGATAACAGAAAGATAATAAAAAGTAAAAGAAAATTAAAAAAAAAACGACCATATTCGTGTGTGATCAAACTTAGTATTATAAAAATATACTTTAAGGAATCACAAATTCATTATGTACAAAAGGAAAGGGATTAAAAGTCTGAAGGTAATAGGAGCTTAATCGGAAGAATCAGTTGTAGTTGAAATGGTTTGTGACAAAGGCGTGGATCGATTATGATAGCTCCGCCTCGCTACATCCACTTTCTTCCTAAAACACTCTAAACTTTTCAATTTCTGTTCATGATCAGAACTCTCCGCGTCGTTTTGCTCTTTTTGTGCTTGTTCACCATCCTTCTCAATCGTAGATACTCCGGACGTGATACCACTATCAGGAGTTGAAGGAACTTTGCATGACTTGCTCACAGGCGTTGAAGGGCCATCCTCTTGAATTTTTGTCGTGTTAACTCCGTTCAAATATATCTTCCAATCCGATTTCTCCTCCTCTGTGTCATAATCAGCTTGTTGTTGTTGTTGTTGTTGTTGCTGCTGTTGTTGCCGTTTGCTTTTGTTTTTATTAATGTCATTTCTTGAATTACTTTTACATTTACCATGTTTCCTTCTGTGTACCGTTGTAGAAGTATCGGAATCGATTTTCGAATGTTTTCGTTTACTACAACTATCATTATCGTCTGAACTGCTACAGCTATAACTTGAATGTTTCGTATCACTCTCGATTGTGTTTGCAACATATCGTGATCTTCTAGAAATTACACCAGAACTGGTACTAGGCTGCATCGTATCGACTGGTTGTTCGTCACTATCAGAGTCACTGTTAATTTGTAGCACAGCACACTTTCTTCTAGCTCTGCTTCTTCTTCCAGATATTTTATCATGCTTTCTCTTTATACCTTTTACTTTTGTTTTTGATTTCGATCTGCACTTCGTTTGCGCATTTTCACCGTCGCTCGCCGAATCTGAAGCAGACAGACCAAGAGGTATAGTAGTTGTGTTATTTAATGGTGTACCACAGTCCATGGCAGCAAGTCTCATCAATTTTTCTCTACGATTTGCTATAAGTCGAGTTATACGATTTGGAGACTCTAAAGGTCTTTCGGAAGCTGCCCCACCTCCCGAACATCCTCGAGAGGTAACCACTGTCCCTAAAATGCTCAGCATTAATTGTTGATCAGAGGCTGTCGAATCTACAAAGACATATTATTATTTTATATAATTTAAATGATGTTTTCCAATTAGTTTGCCATACAGTAGGTTCTTGCTCATTGCACTCCCGATCATTTTGTTCGCACAAGGTGGGGAATGTAACTTACAAGGGACAATCTCGATGTGATATCACCAGATATTAATGAAACTTTTGGAGGATGTAGCTCTTACAAAAATATTAGACACATATTTTTGCAAAAATCTGGTGATGCCATTTCGAGATCGTCCCTTGTTAGTGTTACGAGTCGCGTCGCGACTGTAACTTTACATTGTTATATGTGCACATTGTCGCGGCTTAGAGTCAATTATACGATTGATTGGACCCAATTTTCGTTAAACAAGCGAGCACCTACTGTAATTCGATCTTAGAGGGATGAAATACCGTCGGAATCGGTTGCGTTATAAGTACGCCCACTTGTAGGATTACTTTCCGAGTCGCTGTGTGTTTCTGGTGTCGTCGTCATGTATTCAGAACTCCAACCCTCAATTTCACGTTGTACCAATGAGTCGAAAAATGCCATCATTCTTGGATCTTCTCTGGTTGACTGATGACTGTAATCGTGTGACATAAATTGACCACTGCGTAACACTAATCCGATGTATTCGTCGTGAGTATAGACTCTACGCTGTCTTTGACACGCATCTTTCTATAAAACCAATGTATAAAATTAGATATGAATGAATAATACTTGTATCATAACAAAGATATATATGTTACTTGTTACCTTCAATCCACCTAAACAACCGTGCCCAAGAGAAAACGGGCTCCAAATTTTTATAATTTTCTCGACTCCAGAGGACGCAAAAATGCAGCTGGCTTGATTGTATCGTACTTGATTAACAATGGATCTATGGCCACGTAACACCATATGTGCAGACTCTACCCATTTCACTCCCTCAGGAGGAATTTTCCACATGTACAGATTGAAATCGTCGGAACCTAAAACGAATAAAATTACGATTAAAAATATATATGTATATACTGGATAGAGGCGTGCGAGAACCCAATATTGTTGGATCTTTACAAGAAATCTATTTACCAGAAAGAACGTATTCATCATTGTCGCCAGCGAAACAGCACGATTTCATTGTACAGCTGTTATAATATCCAGGATGATCGAATTGACATAAGTGTGTAGGAGAATCCACAGCATAGAGTACAGGTGGCAACCTCCTTCTCAAAGCTAATAATCTATTGCCTGCAGCGTTGAACCTAACATTCATGCAACTCTGTGCAGAGCTTTCATTTCCATAACGTAGGACAGGTCTGCAAATACAAAACCAGTTGTTTTTTTTTGTGTTCTTTAAAATTAGTAAGTACATTTACGTTGATTACTTACTCCAAAAGCTTTCGCACGTCCCATAGGCTAACACCTTCTTTGGCATTGGCAGTAGCAAGCACTTTAGGCTCCATGGGGTTGAACATGACAGAATGAAAAGCTGTTTTGTAGTTTGCTAGACAAACGGTTTCCATAGCACTGGAACCTCTGATGTCGTAGATTAGAACTCTTCCATCGTCGCAAGCACTAGCAAACACATTGTCATTGTGTGGATGAACCGATAAGCCGTACACAGGCTTTTCGTGTAAAAAGAAATTTACCACATCGCCCCTATAAAATACAAATGATTAATTAATTGTTCAATTTTAAATGGATATATTCCGAGTTCGAGGCATTCATACGTTCTTAAATCGTGAACAATAACTTGATCGTCGTTCCCTGCTGAAAATATTTTGGTTTTACTGCTGTCATAGCCAAGACAAAAGATGTTGCTAATATGTTGAGCTTTCATGACAGCAGGTTTGCCGACACCGTGTATCGCTTGTTCAACTTTCCATAATAAAACTCTTCTGTCATCGCCACCTGTTAAATTAGTGCATAAAGTATACGTGTGTTACACAATTAGTACTTGGTTCAGTAATTAATCGAATAAATTCAAAACCATGTACACGAAAAAAAAAAAATAATTTCCTCTTGCAAAGAATTGAAACGTTAAAAAATCATTGAAAACGTCGTTACAGTTTTCCGTCGAACTACGATTTTCAAAATCGACGACAACGTAACATCGCGTAAGCTGAAACACATTAAATACAATTATAATATCTTACCGGAGACAAGAAGATCACCCTGATTCGAAAATTCGATAGCGTTAACACATCCATAATGAGATGATAGATCCTTTTTGAATAGATTTTCAGAGGTTTCGAATCGGGCATTAACGAGACGTTTGCAGTGATCGACTTTATTGTCGATCTGTCGCGTAATAAGGTACGAAAGCGGATTACAAACGGAAGGACGAGCCATTTCTTCTTTGTAGGTACTGCTCCCGTACGTGAAAAACGGATAAAACCGTCGTCTTCACCTTTCGTCCCTTTCTTCCATGTATCCTGTAAACGCCCGTATTCTCTTGCTCGGTTAAGATCCTCCTTTGTGCAAAATCGAGATTTTTAAAAGCCTATCTCGCGTCTTCTGATCGAACAACCGGAAAAACGGAACGCGTACGGAAATTCGTGGCGCAATCAAGCTCGCGAAACTATTAGATGTTGCGGCTATTATAAGTTTCGTTGTGGTCGATCTTATATTTATTCTGTGACAGACGTGTCGCGATTATACGTCTCACGAACTCACACAAACAAGGGGTCGCACGAGGCGCGTATCACGCACGAACGCACTGCCGACGCAGGCAAAGTATGAAATACCTGCATATACACAACCGTTTGTACCCACTCGAGCGGATTGTCTTACTCGAGCACGATCAGCTGATCGCTATTCAGCGGTTCCACGTCGCGGTAGTTTCGCAAATATTTCTCGACCGGTCTAACGTTGGTGTTTCTCTCGCGTGCATTTTAATCACCGAATCACGATTATATCGAATCACAAACTCCTTTTTCTATGTTCTACAGCAGTATTATTTTCACGTTTAACGAGCAACTGTCATTCACAATCTTTGGTCGAAGTTAAAAAAACAACCAACATGGATACCGGCGCCACGTTGCGTGTCTCGCGTGTACTTCTGACCGGTCCCCCTGGTGAGTCCGCGACTTTTAAAAACCAACGAATACGGTAAATACAGAATATCCTAAAGATCCCTGGAGTTTTATTCCGGGAATATTGAAGAAATTCTTACCTACGATAAATCAGACATCGATATACTTACATTTTTTAATTTATTAGCAATGTTCATTTATGGAATATCGAAACTTTTATTTATCAATATATACAAAATCGTTTGAAATCTCTGATCACAGTTGAGCATTGATCGGTTGAAATCTACGCATTGCCCAACTCTGTCTCTGACTATTCATAATATTTAAACCACTGTAAATAAGGGATTCGCTAATATTAAATTCAAACAACTGTATTAGGTATAGGCAAAACTACAATATGCAAAAAGATAGCATTAAATATAACGGAGCAAGCTCGTAAAGTTGACGGATTCTATACACAGGAAGTACGGAATCAGAGTGGTAATAGAATTGGGTTTGATGTTGTACTTGTAAACAATTCTCAGAAAAAATCGAGCTTGGCGAAAGCTGAGTTAGTATTACTTTATCGTTATAAAATAGTTTGATCTTATTCTTGTTTAAAACGATTGTTATTGCTAACAGAGATGTCATAAACCAGTCGCAACGAACTCAACACAAAGTGGGGAAATACTATGTGTTCATTAATGATTTTGAATCCGCGGCCTTACCAGTCTTCAAGTCGAATGCGGTAAGCAGATTATTTTCAGACATTACATCTGTATTTATTTTACATTGAAGTTACTAGTTTTACTTTTTTTAGGACATATTGATCATAGATGAAATCGGTAAAATGGAATTATTCAGCAAAAAATTTCACGATGAGGTACTGGAATTATTTTCTAGAACTACAAATAAACCTTTCATAATCGCAACGATACCTGAAACGCACAAAGTGCCACAGAAATATTTGTCACTATTTCAAAAACTGCAAGCTGACAAAAGATCTAAACTCATAACCGTGAATCATCGGAATCGGGATAGCTTAGCAGAAGAAGTACTTCATCTTTTTTCATAAGGTACAATTGTCATTGCTCCGATAAAAAAAAAACAATATGAATTTCAAATACATTATAAACATCGTTTATTATTAACAAAAAAAAAAACAAAATGTTAGATTATAAAAATCCTTCCAATCACGTTAGATTTGTAAAAAAAGTAGGTATCGCAAATATTGCGATAAATAGTGACTGGCTGGAAAATTGTACTACATAGTCATGCTAGATCGCATATGTGTTAAATATCTTTGTAATAATCATTGATTTTTAGAAAGCATCATTATTCATTAAAGAATAAATTAAAGTCATAATAGGTGTGTTCATTATATGTTCAGCACCATATTAGAATTAAAGTTCAATCTGATGAGATCTTTGAGATCATTTATACGGTTTTTTTTTTTGTGCGTGAACATTAATATCTTTAATGAACAATAAGGTTTAATTGAGGGTACAAAATAGAAATGTTCTCTTTTGCGCATTGTTTCATTCTCATCGTACACAAATCTCTAACAAGGGTTTTGTTCTAATCCATAGGCAAGAAAATTTGTTACATTTGTTCACCATTTATAAAAACAAGCAAACTGTCATCATTTTTGTACCCATCAATATTATGCCTTCAATGCATTTATTATTATACAGAAAAATTTCTCGTTCCTAAAAAGAATACAGTATTTATTGTTTTGGAGAAGACTAAGAATTTCTCACCTTCTCCATTTCAGTATCAAATATATTACGCACACTTTGATTGGTCTACTCGTATTCATTTATCATTTCGTATTTATTTATTAACAGTACCTAGGTGTTCCACTAAAACATGAATTTTAGTAAGGAATTAGCATATACCATTGGCCTTACATTTGGATGAGGCTGAAAAAAAAGATATGATTGCATAGTTCTGTAAGAAAAACCAATACAACAATGTATTAAATAAAACATACCACTGCTTCATATGATGTGAAATGAGGTTCCATGTCTTTGCCATTGAGTGTAATGAAGGCACCCTGATTACCCATAGTGTCACTGAAAAAAGGTAAGTGTAATTAAAATATTGCTGGTGAAAGGTTAACGAATTAGAACGTTATGAAATATACATATATGTAATGTACCAATAATTTGGAGCAGAGAACACAGTGATACATTTTCCGTCGTGATCCACTTCGTATCCATCATTTTTAACTTCATGACTCCTAACAATGTAATCGAGATTGTTCAAAGCCAAGAAATTGTGTGTAACGTCAGGTCCAAACTGAACACCAACTCCTCTCTTACTGGGTGCTCTTCCGGGTTGTGGTTGTGGATCGGACCACAGTAACTCACACATTAATCCTTCCTCTGGTGGTTGCCTGTTTCTATTAATTTGTCGAATTTCTTCTAATTTAACATTATCCCTTGAAAACAGACCACCGTGCATTACCTACAAAATAAATGTATATATTTTTATGCAGTGTGATAAATATTTTTATTATACACTAGTAAAACTTACGAGCACTCTGTTGTTAAGACAATGTGCAAGAGGGAGCCAGTTATAAACTTCTGTAAATAGCTCTGCCATTTGAGCAGAATACTTTGTCTTGACTTCTCCATCAAACCCATACATTTGATTCATGGTGGCAGATTCATGATTACCTGAATGTCAGTTCTTATAGTAAATGTACACTGGTGTCGGACAAAATAAATAAAACAATACTTACATACCTCTAGACATAAAAAAGTGATTTGGATATAACAATTTAAATCCGAACAAAGTAAATATACACTCTACAGAAAACGAGCCTCTATCTACGAAATCTCCATTGAATAACTGTGTGATCGTTAAGAAACAAGTTTTGTGAATAATACAATATTTGGAAGGTAATATAGTTCTGTCTTGAGAAACGATATCAATGTTTGTTTTGAAAAGCCGATTCCAAGCTGCTGGCATTTCTCGAGACAAAACTGTAACACCATAACACTTTCATTAGTACAAAGGATACATATGGATTAGTTTCTGAAGGCAAACCATTTAACTGGAATATGTTAAGTAAATCATAGTACTGTCCATGTATGTCTCCACATATAGTAAATTTACTATCATCAGGAATTGTAATATCGACTAAACTTGGCTGTGCCATGAACCATGCTTTCACATCTAAAAGAATCTTATAAGCATATTTACGATGTAATTTATTTTGTTTCTTGTACCATTCTAACAAGTCTTGCATAAATTGTAACGTAACTTTTCCATCTTCAAGTTTAGGCCCTGTGTATTCATCTTCAATGACTAGAAAATACAAAAGGACAATTAATTCGGAATATCTATTTATATAAAATAGATTAGATCGTAACAGTCCGAACATACCCATAGCTTTTAAATTAATCGTGTCAGCTATATTCTTTTTATTTTCTTCCACAGAAATTGCTTTCTCAAAGGCTAATTTTTTCAATATCTTACAACATTCTGTATATTTAAGCATCGCGTCTTTATCATTTGGTCTAGCTTTAGTAACAGTCTCATAGTCCTTAAGAGCTAGTTTGAACTTGCCAAGTGACATATGAGCTGCAGCTCTACGATAATATCCTTTTACATAATTCTTATCTAAATCGATAGCTTTCGACGCATCTGTAAGCGCGTATCCAAAACATTCTGTCCTTAAATAGGCGAAACTTCTATTCCCATAATACACTGCCACTGCAGGATTTAATTCTATCGCTTTAGCATATAACTCTATGGCTTTGTTATAATCTTGATCTAAAAAGTAATAAGACGGGACTAATTGTAAAAATAAAGTCGGTCTCATTTCGTTGTTTACAATGTTAATCGAACGCTTCGAACGTTACGTGTAAGTATCTTTGTGTTTGTAAAAATTTATTGAAATCGTGACATATATAGAGTAAGACATGTCATGTGTAAAAGTTTGTGTAATATTTCTACGATGTATCCTTATAAATAGAAATAATTATTTGAAATACAACTGTACAGGAAAGTATAACAAGTAGTACGGTTGTTTTAAATTTTCAGCGGTGGACTTTCAACAATGAGATTTCGCTTGGTAATTGGTGACGATCATTTACGCTGCGGAAGTTGGGTTAGTTTTAAACATGCACGTGACTAAATTGTATTCATTTAACGGTAATTGCGATGTTTTCCTAACGCTTGTTGTAGATTATAAGCTAAATTGTGTCGGCAAATTTAAAATAACATTCGGTAAACGCACTTTTGAAGTATTCGTTCGCTTCTTCTTTAAATTTTTCCGCTTTGGCTGCATCTTCAGGTGATGTTACTCCTGCAATTTCTGCGTTTTCACTCATTTTGAGATTTTTTTACCAACAAATTAACAAGTTGATGTAAAATGACTTAAATTATACCGAAACGTAGATAATAAATAACACATTAAAGAAAGAATAACTTTTTTTATATAACGGCTTTATTCCAGACACTGTGAGTGTCTTGAAACGTACTCAACTATCCTATAAAGCGATTCGATCGATCGAAGACAAGGAGTAAACGAGAACTATCGATCACTACGATTCAAATGTTGAATGTCTCGCTCTATGAATAACTGTAAACAATTTCGGCTATGATTAATTTTTAGATAAACTATTTATTTATAACATTGCGCAATTTTATTGTTTTTTATGGTATTAATAGTGTTCGGTTTAATAGATAGTATGCAAATAGAAAGAAATGAAAAGCCTGTTACTTTTAAATGCTATTTTAATTGATATACATAAAAATACATTTTTTATTTTAAATTTTTTGCATAATGCATATGCTTTGTATATTTATGTTTAAAAACATATGCAACAATATATTGCATATGTTATTTATCGTGCTTATGTGAAATATCTATCTCGACAAATTAGTTTCGTCTATCACCAAACTTTCGTATCATAATTGTGTAGTGTCCACACAAATACAGGCCATATGAAACCATATTTCTGTACCCTTGAGTTGCTATATAAATAGTCGAGCTTTAACAGTTTGTCAAAGATAACTTATCAGCATAGTGTTCGAATTATAATATACGCTTGTTAGACTTGTTTGACAGTATTCACGGTACATGACTGTATACTATATACTTTTTACATCGAAGAATTTTGAGTATTCAGAAGACGATACCGATAGATAGCGATGTATCGTTAAGGTTATAGTGTTGTGTGTGTTAACAGTGCGTGACCGCATTTTTTAGAAAAGAAAGTATTTCATTCGACAAACGTTATAAGTTCCTGGCATTATACTTTAAGACATTTTTATACCTCCAAGCAGTTTACCTGTCAGATTTGCACAAGGTCAATGATTTAGTTAACCTATCATTTACATATGTTATATGTCATAAAAAGGAGAGCGACTGCAGCTTTCAAAATTAGTTGTACGAAACACATGCTACAATGATGGTCAAAACGCTGAAGGAAGTGTGTGGAGTTGCAAAACAATTAGTACTTCCAATAAGAAAATTTGGTACTGCACAAGTAGCACCTTTGCAAGAGGCTGCTTTAAATGAACGTTGCCTCCTTGTGGATGAATGTGATAGAGTAATTGGTGAATCTACGAAAAGGGATTGTCACACCGTTGATTCTAATGGACATATTCCACTTCATAGAGCATTTAGTGTTTTTCTATTCAATAAGAAAGGAGAGCTATTGATGCAAAAGCGATCGGCGAATAAGGTAAAAGTAATCTCACATATAATAAAAATCTTTTTAATTGATTTTATGTGCACGCCGAAGGACCATAATTTACTTTGTCACAGGTTACATTTCCAAACTATTACGCGAATACATGCTGCAGTCATCCATTGGCAGAAATTCCACAAGAGACCGACGAGCATGAGGCAATAGGAATTCGCAGAGCTGCCATCAGAAGAATGGGCTATGAATTAGGAATTCCTTCATACGAAATTTTACCATCCGACTTAATATATTTGACAAGGGTCCATTATTTCATGGCACATGGTAATTGGGGAGAGCATGAAATAGATTATATATTATTCGCACAAAAAGATCATGTAACATTAGACCCAAATCCTGATGAAATTGCTCAACTTCATTGGGTATCAAAATCTAATATAAACGAGTTTATTAAGAATTTAGATGGACCGTTGTCTCCATGGTTTAACTTAGTTCTTAAGCATAAATTGTCACTCTGGTGGGATAATCTGCACATGCTAGAACAAATGAAGGATCATGGAACGATACATAAATTTGATTGAAAACCGTTAGTAAGAATATTCAGATTTTTTAAGGAAATTTAATTACAAATTTTTTTGTGAATTGTATAATTCTAACATCTACATCAGAAACACATTGTTGAGTCCATTAAAAAAATGTACTAACAAATTGATATTTTTATGTATGCTTTGTATAAGAACTATTTTCAACTCAAATTTTAGAAATTTATAATAGCAATAACGAATTTTATGCAGCTCGATGTTCTTTTCTCCTTGTTTTAGTATGAAATGAAAATAGACAAGATGATAAATTGTTAAAACGTTTGTTGTTCCTTTGTTTGTAGTATGTATTGGAAATTGTAGAAGGTTGATCTATGCGGCAGAGAATGTGATAATAAGTACAGATGAGTGCATAATACTTTCTAGATCAAGAGCAAAAATACCATTTTTATGACATTCCATGTGCTTTCCTGTAGTGTTTGTGTCTTATTCGTGGTTACTGTTTCATTAGTGTGAACTAATTGTTACAATGCCAGCGGACACAGATTCACTATCAGATATCAGTGCAGAAAAATATATGTAATGCTTTAAAATCGATCAACTATGTACTACAAACATGAATGCATTCAAATGTATAATAGTAAAGTTAAAGTACAAAGTTAATTAGCTCTTCTACAGCCGTCGTTATAGCTGTGTATTTTGAAGGCTGTTAAAATAGTTCTACATAATGTTAAAGTCTATAGCTGGCTGCTATTAATATGGTTCTGTGTCTTTTGATATTCGTAATGTTCAATCTGTATTTACTAGGAATCTATCATTCAGTTTTATGATTACCGAAAGTATTAAAAAATTTGGATTTTTTATGTAACGACACATTTTTTACAGTTTTATTTTAATGCACAAACATTCGAGCATTCGGCTATAGATTTTTGGAAATTGTAGGCGGCAATTGGTCGAAACTGTCGCGTTCGTATCGTCGGCTGCAGAAGAGTTGGAACAGGTCAGTTGTATAAAACAAAGTACGTTTTACACATTTAATGAATTGTAATAATAGATTACATTAAAAAATGACTAACTTACGCTTTGTAGGCGTAAGAAAAGTCAATATAATTTTCATAAGTACTTCTGTAAATTTTGTGAATACCATTTTCTTACACAACGAACGAGTCTGTAAATATACGTATTAAAACCACTCCTAAATGTGTAGTTAGTGTAATTCCATGTCGCATCATAATTTTGAATAAATTGTAAAAAAACGTAGCCTACGTAATTTTTACATGAAAATATAGTTAAATACGACTAAGCCGATACTATCATTGCCGAAAATAGTTAGATTTATTAATTTACCAAAATGGAGATGCAATCAAACGTTTACTGAATGGGATTAGATAAAAATTATGAACAAATTTTAATATAATGGTTTTATAAATTCCAAATTTCGATAGATTTCTGTGAGTATAGATATTTAACTTTTATTCCGTGCATATTGATAGTAATAATAAACGCTGTTTAGATCACATCGATACTTTTTCTTTCATTGGTAAGTACGATTTCGTTTTTAATTTATTCTTGGATTGTTTATCACTTCCAGGCTTCCAAGTTGCTCCCTTAATTAATTTAAACCCACTGTATCTAATCAAAAGCGAATTGAGCTCGTGCACGAGACAAGAAAGAGCTGTTGCAATTTTGTAGCATTTGGCTTCGAGGATTAAGGTGTCAAAGTTCATCCAATATTTGTAGTTATGATAACCGAAAATTTAACGTAAAAATCACATGACGTGATACGGTGAATAGGCAGATGAGCAATTACATAAGTACGGAAGATACATAGCACGTAATATGAGAAGCAACCCAGTTGAAACACGTACCTCCTTTATTGTCGTAATTATTAGTGTATTTTCCCTTCCCTTTCAAGTAGTCCATTCACGACATGTTCATTCGTGGGTGGACTATATAAACCTGTTTATTTCTGTTTCTCATTCTTCTGTATCCCGCAGGAGCTCTCTGATAAACATCGTGCATAATGTTCTAAACGGTTCCCCTTCGTGAATTGTGTTCCGAAAGTGACAAAAGAGGAAGTGCTCGTCAGTTTTGAATTTTTGTTCGTTTTTTTCTTCTTTTTTCGTGGTTTTCTTTTTTTTTTCTTATTCAAATCTTTAGTGCGACGGACCGACCTTTCTGTGAAAAATGCGCAGCCTCTCTATAGTTTGGATAAGCACGTTCTCCTTGCTCTTGATACGAACTGGTAGCGGCGGTAATTTGTACGAAAAAGCACCGCACATTATCGTGCTTATGGTCGACGATTTGGTATGATTAGAATATTGTTTTGATCAATGACCTACACAATACCGCTTAGCGTTTATTCAATGAGCTTGAGTATCAGAAAATGTTTAAAACATAACTTTAGATTGTACTTTACTTTAGACTTTAGATTATGTTAATTTTTATCACGTTTGCAGCAGTTCGTTAAAGTGACAAGTAATTTTTTTGTAGTTCAAGAAACTCTAATGAATTATTAGACTTTTACAATTTACGATAGACGTAAACTGAACATAGTGAATAAATTTTTTTTAATCTTTCCACTAATTTAAATTTTACACATTTTCCTCGTAAATGCATGAAATCTGCGGTCTAGTTATTATACATTCTGGTCAGTCTATGTTAGACGACTAACGCGAACGGTTTGTGAACATTAGCTGTTTCAATTTTCAATTATTACACCAGAAACGATGTAAATGTAACGTGTAACCGTTCTCGAGTATTACTTTTGCCTGCCTACTTTGCTTAATTCGCTACGATTAATCTGTAGTATGGAAGCGTTTTGAATTAAAATTGCCCTCAGTTAAGACAATTATCGTAGCTCGAAAATTATCTACGCCTCCGCGATTAACAAGGATGCTAGTGTGCCCGCGTGACTCATCCGTAACGCGACTGCAAAACAAAAATCATGTTGTTACATTTTATTGCATAACGACCGTTCCGCTTCGCATGTCAAGACGATGTTTGTTTTCTTTTTTTTTTTCCTTTTTCAAAACAAAAAGTACGGTAGATTTCGAACGCTGTATTACAGGGTTGGAACGATGTTGGCTTTCACGGATCGAATCAGATACCAACCCCTAACATTGACGCTCTCGGGTATAACGGGGTTATACTAAACAGACATTATGTTCTACCGTCCAGCACACCTTCTAGGGCTGCCTTTTTCACTGGACAGTACCCAATACGTTTTGGTATGTCCACCAATAAAAAATTAATCATAGATTCTAAGTAATTTTTCTAACGTAATTTCGATTGTTTCTATTTAGAAAAATATAATTTATAATTTGCTAGCTAAAATTCTTTAAATAGGACAACGTCTTTTACGAATTTCTTTGCCTTCAATTCGATTTAGATGTTACTCAAATCTTTTAAAAACTATGAAAAACTGTTGCGGTTACAGGGATGCAGGGGGATGGAATTCATGGGGGCGAGCCACGCGGCCTGCCTCTGGATATTAAAATTTTACCGGAATATCTGCGAGGATTAGGATACACCACGAAATTAATTGGAAAATGGCACTTAGGGTTCCACACGCCTCAGTATACACCGCTGCATAGGGGTTTCGACTTCTTCCTCGGTTTCTACAATAGCTACATTAGCTATTTCGACTACAGGTATTCGAATCAGGTGAGACGCACGAGTACGAGCATTCCCCAAGACGAGATAACGAGGAAGAGGAAGAAAAAAAAAAGAATTAATTTTTCTCAAAATATTGAGTTCGAGATTTCAATGTGGGTTTTTCCAGAACATGAGCGGATTCGATATGCACCGAGGAGACGATCCTGCTCACGGGATTAATCGTGAATATGCTACGGACTTGTTCACCGAGGAAGCGATTAAAGTGATCGAGAACCACGAAATTGCCAGGCCCCTTTATCTTCACGTGTCTCACCTGGCGGTTCACGCTCCGTTGGAACAGCCCGCGGAAGAGTACACCGATAGGGATTTCCGTCAAATTCGGGAACCAAATCGGCGTAAATATGCCAGTGAGTAAACTGACGCCGAACCTGTTTTACATCGCCTTCGAGATCTGGTAACTCGGCCTGGTAAAAATTGGAACGAAAGTCGTTTATAAATTAAGATGTATTTATCCATAGATTTATTCAATAACAGACTTTCCATTCTGTTCTATTACTTTTTCACATTTCTGTGGTAATTATATGCATTTTTCTGTAATTTTAACGTCTAAGAGCTATCTAATATTTGGATTGCAATTAGGAATGGTATCGCAATTGGACGAGTCGGTCGCAAGAATTTTCCTAGCATTAGGCGAGAAGGGAATGCTCAAGGACTCTTTGATCCTGTTTCTCACCGATAACGGAGCTCCGTCGATCGGAAAAGATCGAAATTGGGGTTCGAACTACCCCTTGAGAGGAGTAAGACTACGATAAAAAATAATAAACCTAACCATCTAACACGTTGACTGCCACGAATTATTCGATCAGAATTGAAAAGTAGTTCTGACCTTGCTGGATCGAGCGTGCCAAATTTGTAATCTGTAAAATGCGAACGGTTTAAAACAGTAGTTAACATCATAAATCGTAACTTCTCAGTTTTTGTTAAACCTCGATTTTATCTAATTTTTCTGATGGCCGGGTGAACGTGTTAACAAGGAATTAACACAAAAATTAACTATCTAAAACAATAGACTTTAGAATCACGCCTCAAGTTTTTAGCAACTGTTGTACCAACGTAATTTAGTTTCATGACACGCTTACGTTAGGTTTGCTCTTTCCCTATTCGTTGTACTTTCGGCATCAAGTTCGGACAAACACGTTCCAGGTTTTTTGAAATAGCTTCCCGTTGCCATTTCGTTTCAGACGAAATACACATTATACGAAGGAGGCGTGAGAGGCGTCGCGGCAATATGGTCGCCGAGGATACAAAAAGCGGCACGGGTTTCGAACCAGTTGATGCACATGACCGATTGGTTGCCGACACTTTATTCGGCAGCCGGCGGGAACCTGCACGATCTCGGCGAGATCGACGGCATGGATCAATGGCAAATCATCAGCGAAGGATACGGCCGTGGCAGGGACACTCTCTTGTTGAACATCGACGAAGCCTTCAAAATCGAGGGGGCAATATACAGTCGGTTCAAACTGCTACGAGGTAAGCGTAATGTACAAGGGCAAGGGCGTCCGCCGATGCCCGCGGGCATAACCGAGGGCAATGTGACGTCAGCGGTAAAAATATTATCATGGACTGAACCAACGAAAGTGGGCGTGTGGTTGGCTGATTAATGGAACTAATTAACGGGTTTTTGAATTTAGTCGGATTTCTTTGCATTTTTCGACACACTGTCAAATCGCAGAGCGGTCATACGTCTACTAAATTACACGCGTTGGCATATCAGCAGCTCGATGCAAATTGGCAGAACGATACGTAAGAGCATAAACAGGTGATTAGGAAAGCTGTCAAGTTTTATCTGATCGCGTCGCAACAGTACTGACAAAGGTCGGTTTCTGTTTTATCACGCGACCGCTTTACTTTAGCAGCGACGATGTACAATGTTGTGTGTGTGTGTGTGTGTTTAACAAATAAATCGGTGAGATCACTAGCTTAGAGTAAGTGGACCACTCGATACAAGTCGCGGTATCTGGAAATTTTGTAGAGAGAGGAACGAAACTGATTTATATCGAGCACAAAACGATAGTACGTTTGTGAAATAATACCACTTTATTTTGCATTATGTACAATTTTTCTTGACTTCTCGATATATATTCAGCTTTAACTTATTCTCTCAGATAGTGACTTATGTTACGACCAACATAAACAACTGAACTTTGTATACATACATACATCATACAAATTCTAAAGAGTATCTGAATACACCAATGTCATGGTCGCATGCATAAAAGATAGAAGATAAGAGGGTCATATGGACGTTTAAAAAGTCAAACGCTTTTATTTATTATGCGCGTGGCACTCTTCGAAATGTTCAGTACATCGCATAAATCAATTTTACGTATTAATTATTATCATATTAATCTGTAGAAAAAATAGGAGAAATATTTTCTTCGACTTCTTTTCTTCCTTTTCTTCAGTTCTTAAAACTCTGATATCGTTTACTTAACCCTTTGCACTCGGCGCTATTTTAATTCGAAAACAAAATTTTTCTTCTGTCTTAGAATATTAACATTTTACTCATACGAAACTGATCCGATTTCCACATATAACATTTAAATGTTTGGTAATCTATTAAATACAAATTTTGTAATGTAACAAATATTTTGTAATATTGTTTGTGATTTCTTTGAAATAGTGCCACGACAATTTTTAGTGACGCATCAGAGTCGCCACTCGAGTGCAAAGGGTTAACCAGTTCCAGTTCCAATTAATTTTCAAATCCGGACAAGCTATTCACCTACTTACAGGTGACGTTGGCATCGTGTTGGAACCAAATTATTGAAATTCTTTGATTTCTCTTGTTTCCAAGGTTCCATGGAAAATGGCTATTACGACGGTTACTACGGCGATTCTGGCAGAACTATGGACGTTTTGCCATACTCAGATCTTGTAATGAAGAGTTCTATATCCGAGGTCATCACCCATCACTTGGGCGGCCCGGTAACACAACCGAGCACAATGTCGCAATTACGACAGGACGCGACGACACCTAATTGCCGTCCAAATA
This sequence comes from Seladonia tumulorum, assembly GCA_913789895.3. Taxonomy (NCBI): domain Eukaryota; kingdom Metazoa; phylum Arthropoda; class Insecta; order Hymenoptera; family Halictidae; genus Seladonia; species Seladonia tumulorum. The sequence continues at coordinate 5,923,123 of OU565275.1, forward strand.
TGACGTACTTCCGCCGACACCCGTACACCACTTGCAACGTCACGGAATGCTTGTTTGATATAGTAAACGACCCATGCGAAACGAAAAACATTGCCGAAGCGTACGCACGGGTAAGCCCCATTTTCAGTTGCCACCGTGTATATAATTATATTAGTCTCTTGATATAAAAATAGCAGGGCTACTTAGAGAAATTATAAATTAAATAATAATTATTATTTATTTTTATTTATTGCTTTAACCTTTTAAGAGTTAAACCATCTAAGGAATTTCAATAACTGTGAAATTAAGAGTATGATAAATGAGGAAAGAGATTTCTTGGAACAAATTGCAAATAATTTTTATTTCGCGCGAAGATGGGCAAATTATGACGCAACGTGCGCGAACGCGCTGTTCACAGATTGCGCGGGACTTGGACCTTTACTTGGAGAAATACGGTCGCATTTTAGTGAGACAAACGAAAGTACCTGTCGATTGGTTAGCTGATCCTAGAAGAAGGAACGATACCTGGGAACCGTGGATGAACTCTGGAGCCGCGGTATACGTTCCGAACGCCGCAGCCATGCTTGGCAATTTAGTCTTTTGCTTCCATCTATTGTTCATCCTTATTCCGATTTTGTTGAACACCGGCGTTTGAACGCCGTCATAGTCATTCCCGCAGCGAAAGCGTTGCAAATCTTACGTTAGAAGAAACATCGAGAATTAATTTATGTTACGACAAAACTGTACGAAGTTTAAATTGAATTTTATACCTGGATCGTGAGTGCAACTAAAAAATTAAACAATCAGAAATTCCGATATGTCATTTATTTCTATTTCCAAGGACATGTTCAACGTTGACCATATCGCATCGTGTTACTGTTCTCCCTCCATAGATCGTTAAAACGTGTGTGTTCTTCACTGAAGTATAAAAAGTAGAATGTTTAGAGTCGCTTTTTAACATCTTTTTATGATGGATTATATTAACGTGTACACGTGCAGTACAGTCTTACTTAAGCGATAAGCATGATTACAAGTACCAGGCGAAACGAATGTTTAATTTTAAGCATCAAAAAGCAATGGTGTAAGTTTCGCCAGCATTATGGATCTATAAAAAATCCTTTTATTGTATACGCACATGCGTATACGTATATATTTATTTTACTTTATTTATTGTCCAATGAAGAAACATTAAGCCAACGAATCCAACGACGGGTACGTGAAAAATGACAAATATGTAACTATAATTTAGTATGGATTAACAATAAATTGGACTTTTCAGAAAACTATTCTGTTAAATATATATGTTATTACCAGCCAATGTAACAAACTTCGAACACTTCAGCTTTATGGCAATTGCTTCGTGTAAATTTCTGGGAAATGTTGCACAATAGGTTTTCCTTACACTCTACGGTACTGGGGATTTTAATTAAAATCAGAATTTTTGGTGTGAGAACATTTTTTTTTTTGGAAGACTAGGTTATAGCAATCGTTATCTCATACATAAATATTGACACTGCAATTATGAAACAGATTACGTCGATATCTCCGATATAATTAAGCACAGGTTTACTAGAAAGATATCGTTTCATATCAATACGATTTTCCACGGTTGTCACTCGCTCATTAAACCCTATCTTAACGGATTAGCGAACACTGTACTCACTGTCGCGGCCCAGCACAGATTTAATACGCAATGTCAGTGACGAACAACCCGCGGACTGCAGTTATACTAATTTCTTATTTATACTCCTCAAATAATTTTAGTTTGTGGTATGTATTCGTTATTTCTTACATAGATTTACAATAAAATTGTTTCCTTTCTCGTTTGATCTATTACTTCTTATCATTAGATATTGTAAAAATATTTCCAATAAAAGTTACTCGGTATTCGGCTAACAATAAATTATGTTAATTTGCATGGAAGTTTTCATTCGATAAAAAATAAAATTGAATACAATATTTGTTGTGAAATCATACGCTTCCCGAAAAGGTACTTATGTCGAAAATTGATCAGTTCAGAAGTTATGATTTTTGTCCCGAATGCCCACAGCTCTATGCTATCGTGTGTCCTTCTGGATTCATAATTTTCACCGATCCCACCGTAATTCCGATCAATACTATTCACCGCGATACAAAAATCTCGAAATCCAAGTGGAAGACCTAATCTTATCAGTTATATTATCAATATATTGCTGCGTTTGTTCCATCGGTTGCTACCATTAACTATTTTTATACAGGGTGTAACGCTTGTATCGAGCATGTAAATGATTCCCACTGCTATTGGAATACCGAGCAATTTATACGGTTCAAGGACACGCACACGTCGATCACGAAACAACAATCCCTTCAAGGTTGTCTTGAACGTTACTCCAAGATCATCGACATTTCTTGCATTATACATCGACTTTTTGTGATACCGTCTACATCAAGGCAAGTACAAGGACTTATAACGCCGTGACCTTGAAATGACCTTGACCTATAAAATTCACGATCTGTCGCAATTCGTTTGTTCGTTTTACGTAAATAAATTCAAAAACTCGGATTTGGGAAATGAACCGTGCGGTCTCGAAACGAACTTAAGCTTATTTATAAAATGTACGGTCTGTCGTGTAAGTGTGGTTGTTCATTTATTCTATGTGATAAATTAAAAAATTCACATTGTTGATTCACACTGTTTTGCAAAATTACGCAATGCTTATTTTATGCAACGGATTCATAAATTCACGTTGCGAATCATATTATCGAACACTTTTTCCTTTCGATGTAACGTATTACAAGTTCCTCGCATTAATACTTGCCTAACCTTCTGTTTAAAATTAGAAACGAACGATGTTCATTAAAAGCAAACGCGTACACCGTCCTCAATTAGTAAACCCAGCTTGTGCAAATAAGCGTAAATGCATCATAGCTGCTCTCTTTCTAAACGAAATTGGAAAAATAGTTATTATTCTCTAATAAATTGTTGAAGGAAGTATTCACGTGTTTCTATACGTTTTTCCTTTTTTATTTACTTGTGAAGTAGGTCAGTAAGATTTCGCGGAAAAACATACGTGTCTACGGAAAGTACGCAGCACGCTATTACGATAATGAATTATGGTTGCAGATGCGCAACGTCTCATGCAGAAGTTTGCAGAAAAAAAGGAATCTCCATAAATACGTCATTGCGATCTCAAGAATTGTAAATTAAAAGATTTCGAATCCGCCATTTTTACGGTTCCCGGCGGTATTAGTCTTACAAACAGTTGAAACGAATATAGGAACATAATAATTTATTATTTTATATAATATATGAAATACGAATGCTGTTGGAAATGTTAAGAATAAAAAAAAAATTAATGGTAATGCACATCGTGTCGAGTAAATTACTTCGTCCGACGATTAGCGCGTGTTTAATGTTAAGACAATTGGATCAAGACAACCGCGATGCCCTAATACTTTCGCTGCTGGGTGTATAAAGCCAGTAAAGATTGGTTACTCGTTACAGTAGCGTTCTTGACGCAAAACTGTTATTATCGAGTGCAAGGTTTCTTATCAACAAGAGAAACGTGCAAGGAACTATTGCTACGTGTGTCTGTGCCCGTGGAAATGTTTATTTCGTAATTCGTTTGTTTCACGGAAATGCCAGTCCATTAGTGGCCTAATTTTTCGTGAGGTAATTCGCGCGCCAACGTTGTTCTCCGACTACGAAAATCTCATTGAACACAATTAAAGTGAAGCAACCGACGCACGTGATCGAGTTAGAAAGTAGTCATGTCAGAAGCGAAGAAACGCGCAATATATTTGTTATTATCTATGGTGCTCCTATCAGGATGTATCTACCTTGCACTGTCAGAAGAACATCGACAAACGGACGCACAACGGCCGAACATAATTGTTATTATGGCGGATGACCTGGTAAGGCCGCAAATTTTATTAAAAAAAAAAACAAAGAAACAGTGAAGAAACTATAGATTTTTGTATAAGATAGTTTTATAATGACAAAAATATTCGTTTTTCTTCTAAATACACAAAATCGGATCGGTATAACATTCATTGAAATTCTTGTTAATAATGGTACAGCATACTGATTACTAGACTGTGGCTTGTGTACACTTATGACGAAAATGAACAAATGAAATTCTAAACAGTGAAGACATCACGAATTTATGAATAATGCAACACCGTTCGAGACTCGCTAAAAGTTTTCCAAAAAACACTTCATTTTTATATTGATGTTGCAATATTTTAAAAATTTGTTCATCATTTTTTATGTAAATGAATGAGATACCACACTGTGAATACATTCGAAAGAGAATTTAAGAATAACGTTGCACCGTTCAAGGCTAACTGAAATTATGAAAAATATATATTTGCTATTTAAAGAAAAACGTCGTGCTGTTTACGTTGATGATATAATGATTGCTGAATGTTTCGACTTTGTTCGTTAAGGGATGGAATGACGTAAGTTTTCATGGTGCCGATGAAATACCAACGCCGAACATCGACGCTCTCGCTTACAATGGTGTGATATTGCAAAGTCACTATGTCTTGCCGATATGCACGCCATCAAGGACAGCTTTCCTCACAGGACGTTATCCTATTCGCTCAGGTACTTTGTTCTACTAGCATAGGTACTGTACTATAGGAGGTACGAGCGTTCGCCGTGACATTCCCGTTTACACATTTTTCTCGGTCGCATTAACAGCAACCGGACCACAAACCGACCTTTGTGTGCGGATAAAGGCGATTCAGTGTGTTCGATATAGACCACCATAAAGGGTAACCGAGCGTACAGGGTGCGGCCGAAAGTGTACGCCCCTGGGAAAAATTATTCGATCGAACAAATCAAGCTTTTATCGTTGCGATTATTCGTATATTTCGTGCAGAGCATTTCTTCGTGAAAGATTCGTGACGTCCATGTGACTCGTCCGATCTGTATTTAGAATTAATGACAGCTTTTGAATCACGAGAGTTTCCACTAATTTTTTAAACAGGTGAGACTTATCTTGCATCGCTTGGCGTCCGTACAATGCAAATATTCAAGGATGCGACAACATAATCATTCAGGTCGTATCAAGTCACGTATTATGGAACTGGGTTACATTTTTACAAGTTTTTGAGTAAACGCGAAATTACTTGCAAACAATTGGACCTCGAACAGAGAAAATGATACGAGGTGCACATAGTAAAGAACAGTTGAAAAATTGTGGAATGAAAGTTTTGTAAGTTCATTCTGAGAAACAGAAATTCAATAAAAAGATACCTTTGAACACTTCAAATTGTCTTCACAGTTTGGTATTTTACCGGTTCGGTTTTGCTTTAGATCGATTTTTCTCTTCTCAAATGATGTTGATTTCTTGCAAAAACAATTTTAGACGATTTTCAGTGTATAACACGTGTTGTTTATTGTAGGTATGCAAGGATATCCTCTGAAGGCAGGCGAGCCTCGCGGGATACCTTTAAACAATACTCTTCTACCGGAGTATTTGCGAAAATTAGGGTACAGCACTCATCTGGTAGGGAAGTGGCATGTGGGCTACTATAGTGATTATCACACACCAGCGAATCGTGGGTTTAACACCTTCTTTGGATACTATAATGGATATGTTACCTACTTTAATCATACAATTTCACAAGATGTGAGTCCTCTCAAATATTAATTTTGAAACCAGAAATTTTTAACTTTTTTTTTAATGCAACTCACTGTAAATAATCTCGTCAACAAAGGTGCATTAATTTGTTTTATGAAATTCATTTAAAGCGAAGTAATAAAGGATTTCTGCTTTTAGAATCACACGGGATACGATTTGCATTACGACACTCCTGGAAGACTATCCGTGGATCATACTGATCAATACATGACCGATCTTATAACAGAGCGTGCTGAAACCATAATTTCGCATCATAATCGCAAGAAACCTCTTTATTTACAACTCTCTCATGTGGCCGTCCATTCTTCCGACTCTGAGGACGTGATGGAAGTTCGTGACGCGAAAGAAGTGAACGCGAGCTTAGGCTACATCAAAGATTTCAAGAGAAGAAAATTTGCAGGTGTACAATATAACAATTTTGTAGACATTTTATTCAATTATATGATATAATTACTTTCAATATTGTATTTAATATTTAATTTTCATTTAATAGTAATCTAATATTAATCTCATTATATTAATCGTAATGTTCAATATTCTTCTTTCAGGTGTACTTACAGCTTTAGACGAATCTGTCGGTAAAGTGGTGAAGGCGTTGAATGATGCAAAAATGTTGGACAATTCTATCATAGTCTTCATGTCTGACAATGGGGCACAGACTGTAGGTCTCTTGGAGAACTATGGATCAAACTATCCTTTACGAGGGGTAATTCAATCGTATTAAATATTCTTCTGCTTTTGTCATAGACAGCCTATTGGTTTCAATTTAATATTGACTAAATAAATCGTATTATTTACGAACATTTTATATGATGATTTTCAGTTGAAGTTCACACTGTTTGAGGGTGGCGTTCGCGGCGCTGCGTGCGTTTACTCGCCGTTAATTAAAAAGTCCTCCAGAGTTGCCAATCATTTGATGCACATAGTGGACTGGTTGCCAACTTTCTACACCGCTGCAGGTGGCAATTTGGAAGATCTAGAAGAGAATCTTGACGGCGTCGATCAATGGTCCACGCTTGTTTATGAAAAAGAAAGCAAACGGACGGACGCACTGTTGAACATCGATCCAATGGAAAATACTTCTGCGGCTATAATCGGAAAATATAAACTGATTAATGGTAATTACGTTGCGTGCTTTAATTTATAGTTTACGCTTAATGTAACTTTGATGTACATAGGTGCAAGTCGCGAATATAACGATTATTATGGTGACCCTGGTACGGACGAATCGTATCCAAAGTACAACGCGTCGAGCGTTTTAAAATCGCTTGCGGGCTCCGCGATTATGGAAGTATCGCAGTCTAACTTGAAAACTGAGAATGTAATCAAGCTCAGGGAAAAAGCAAGAGTACTATGCCAACATGTTACGAAGTATCCAAAGTGTCTAGACAGGTGTTTGTTCGACGTGCATAGCGATCCTTGCGAAACTACAGATCTGTCTTCTATTTATCCAAAGGTACGAACGTATTTTCTTTAATATTGAAAATTCGTTTCTAAAGAATTATTTTATTTACAGATCGTTAACGACCTGAACGACTACATTGAAGCTTACACAAAAGTTATGTTACCTCCAGCACAGATGCCAGTGGATCCAAATGCCTTCCCTGAGCATTTCAATGGGACGTGGATGCCTTGGATAGAATTGCCGGATGATTATGACTCGTCGAAACATCACTTCAACCCGTTGTCATAAACAAACACCTGTTTAATCATCCCTTTACATCCAACAATCAAAATATCAATTCATTGTTAAGATATTTCAATCATTACAATACTCATTGTCAAAACGCAATAATTTCTATTTTTGTGTCATATAAAATTGTCTTTTTGATTAATGAAATAGAAAGTATCAGAAAAGAGGAAGGCGTTGTTTTAGTAATACAATTTCTTACTAACTTTTTATGGAATTATGTTATGGGTACAATTTCTTTTAAACAATAAAATTTTGAAGTTTATGTAACGTCCACGCGAACGATGTCTTTAATTGAAAAATACTAGAGTTGGGATTTTATGTTATTGTCAACTTGTTAAAATTACTAGAGGAAGGGAGTTGAGATCGATACTATTCGATACAGACAATTTTTATTTCGCATAATAAATGCTTTTCAATTTTTTCATGCACTGACGGACTTTGCGCTTCTGTTCATAAGCGAGCGGCGCTGGTAAGAAGTTCACAAAAAGGGTTTACGGAGGAAGGGAGCCAAGTCTCCTTTTTTTCGTGACGTTATCATTTACAAATTATGCAGATAAGAGACTGATGTGGCAGAGTAGGTTGATGTGTATTTAATTGCATGGTATCAGATTGATTAATCTGCGTGTTCATGTGGATATGCAGCTTGCAACTTCTTTGATCCCACTGCCAAAACAATGCAGCTATTATTATTGTTACTTATTAAATAAGTACTGTTATTAAATATGCTCCGACAAACTTTCTGTTCTTAAAAACTCACTTCTTAACAACCACAAATTTTACTTTTATTTTGCTGGAGGTACAGAAATTATTAAATAATCTGTTGTTAATAAATTTAAAGCATTTGAAGTCTGATATCCTTATATAATTCTTTCTTGATCTATACATCGTCATTATTGATATAAAGATGAAAGAAATACAGGATAAATTGAATTGATCAATAATAATAAATTAATAGTATAGTATTGGAGGATGTAATTAACTTAAATTAAAATTCCAAAAATATTAAAATTATAAATACGTAAAACCAGATCATAAATATTGAAATTTCTAAAATTAACAGGAGATTTTCAACTAAAAATTAATAAAACATATTCAAGATATAACAAATCCCAAAAGTGATGGTAGAAAATGTCCTGTTGATGTAGCACAGCTAATGTAACTTACATGCAAATTACATTGTACGAATATACTCGCGTTTACATTAAAATCTCGTTACTCTGTTATCGAAACATTAGCAATTAATTGCAATGAAATTCGACGAAATTATAAGGTGCGAGGGAAAATTGCAGTTCGAGCAGGTTTAATGTCTTTTTTTCTCTCTCTCTCTCTCTCTCTCTCTCTCATCCGTTTGGTTCTTTGGCGGTTCGCAAGGCGGCGTCACGGCTCATTTAGCAATTTGCTTATTTGTTAGGAAAGACAGTAGCGTATAAGGATGCGTTTAGCTTTGTGCGTAATTGCGAAGGGGGTTGATGCGAGAGGAGCTCGTGGAACGAGAGGTAACTTTTGCAATCACGGCGAGGGTTTGAGGTTTAAGTCGCTTTTAATAGCCAAGCAGCTGTCGCCGGATCTGTTTGCCCCCTTTTTATGCTAGACGTCTTCGACGAATAATGGTGGGGAATAATCTGGAACGAAAGAACCGGCCATCCTTTGCGATCCTCTGCCAATAAACCGTTTTCAAGGGGCCGGTCGTCTCGCGTAGACGGGTCGAAAAAAATCTATATTTTTACTTTTTATAATCGTACTCGTCAAAAATAATCTTAAAAATACCTCCTCAAATTTTGACTCTCGAATCCATTGAAATGACTAAGTTATGACGATTCCAGAATAAAGGATGCTTCGCAGTAGGGGTGTCACAAAACTTTAAACATGGCGATCTTAAAAATTGAATACGGAGATACCTCGTTTGAATTTGAAGCTAAACTGGAACTGTTTCTATAGATCGCTATAAAACGTCGATTTAAAAAAAAAAGATGACAGTGATTTATTACAGAAAACGATCAGAGTGAAAGTATTATTACTAATTATTTATGTTTTTAATATTTTTTAAATGTTCCTGATACTTGGCAAGAATTTTCATAGTATAAATAATTTGTTTAGCAGCTAGGCTTCTGTAAGGCGTAATAAAAATATTCCTCCCAATTTCGTGGCTCCCAATTAATTTAACGAGTTTGTAAACTGATAAGTATTTTATAATCTGAGCTATTTTTCTCGGGAGGGCGTGCAATTAAGGCAGAAACTTTGGGCCATAATTTTCATTCACGCTCTCTGGTGATCAATTACCGTACAGTATATATATATAGACACACTTTAAAAAAGATTTCTTAATTTATACAGTTTCACGTTTTAATGTAGTTTTTTTTTCTCTCTCGTGTAAAGCAATGATAGTGGTGTACAGTGCAGCGCAAATAGAGATAAACGAATGCAGGTAACTCTGTAAAAAGAGGGCGGATAAGTTCGAACCGAACTTAACGACGTAATGAACCGTCTGACAGAGGTTTATTTATCGACGATGCGATGGTAGGGAGGAAGAGAATACCTAGGGAACAAAGATGAAACGGGAGGCCGGCGTTCATTATTCCGAACCGGTATCTACGTACTAATTTTCAGTGTAAATTGCCGAAACAGTATCGGATATAATTTACTTTCATTATTATGTGATTCATTAAAAGGGTTCTTCTGGTCTGCGACCTTGAAAAATTCCGTTTTTTTTTCTCGCATTTTCTTGAAGCGCGTGTCTTCGAAAATACATCTGCAAAGGATTCGTTTAAATTAAACAGATAGTAAAACTGTTCAAAATTCAATGAATATGATAAACGATAAAATTAAATTATATTTAATTATATTATCGATCTTTAACGAAACTAGTAAAATTTAGATCCACAAATAGTTATGTTGTCAATAATTACACACCCAAATAATTATTAGCATGTTGAGCGGTTTCGCATCGGCCACAATTGTTTAGGGCTAAATCGGGAAATATTTTGCGCGAACATTCACGGAAAACGTTCGCCTAATTCGAAGCAAGACACTCGACGAACGGTTCGTGGAAAATGAACCGGCTCCTTAGACCTTTCTAGATACTTTCGTTGATATTTCGAATACTGACTTCGTGATCTATAATAATTCGCGATCTCGCTTTCCCTGGAAAATTAATTGATCTGAATATTGATCTGAAAGCCTGTTCCAACGCTTCCTACAGGTTTGCCACGTTTCATGTTCAACATGCTACATTTCACACTAGTCACAACTGCATCATTCATAATGATTGTTCAAGATAATGTGCGCGCTCTCTTTGCGGTGATACTCATCAACCTGCTGTTAATTTTAAAGCTCTTGGAAATTCACTTAACAATAATTGCTACTTTGGAAAAAAATCATGTAACATTATTCACCTAAATAAATATTCATTACGGTATAGCGATGTTGCTGATTCTTGCTTCATTAAATTAATAAATTATGTTTTTTTTTTATTTTAAGGTAGTACATCTTACAACAGACATTTTACAGTATCTAGAAAAAAAGAAAACGGGGGAAATTTTCACTCTCTGAGGAACGTACGAGGATCAAAGTAGCATTAAAATTAAGTATCGTTCTATGACGTTAAAAAATGCAGCGTTCGAAAATAGATACATTAATTTTCTCGCAACAGTTTCGAGTATAAAATAATTTTGAAACTAAATATCTTATGTGCAAAACACCGTCTAACAGTACGGCTTCGAAGGAAAACAGCTGAAACTTAATCGCGAGAAATACAATCCGTGCAGTGTAATTACCATGGAAGTGTTTGCAGGTAAGGTCAGCGCGACTTACAATTAGTAATTTGCACGTCGCCAAAGGAAATACGGGCCCCACCGCGTGTATATAATTATTCCGAAAGAGAAAGTAAAGCACAATCGGAGAAATTAGGTTCGCGAAACGAGTGTAAATTCCGCTCGCGTGCCACGATGATTGAACGCGAGATATCATTCGCTTCGTTAATATGATACTTTAATTTTCCACAAGGGTGTCCGTTTTGTCCCACTGGGAAAATCATATTTTTGTGAAATTGAGTTTCCGTTTTGGCCAAACTGAAACATTTGTAATGCGAAAATATTGAGAGAAAAGTATACAAAAAAAAAAAAAACTGTATTCAGTGAAAAATCGTATATTGTTTATGTCGAACGAGCGCAGTTCAGCCCGAACAACGGCCGGACGACCGCAAGGGAGCACGGGAGTCCGGCGCGGTGTTCGGACTCGGCGATCGCCATCCCTGTGGCCGGTTCTTCGGCCAACGAAAAACGAGTAGGTGAAGTAGGAGGAATTAGAGTAGTAGTAGGAGGATTCCACCTCCACGACGACCGGCAAGTCCTGCAGGACGGCTCGACGGACACCTGTAACCACGCAGACTCCCTGCAGCACGGGACGATGCGAAGAAACTTCCCCGATAGGGAACTTGTATCGGTCGCGGATCATTCAGAATACGGGCGCGTTGACAAGTCAACCGGGTGCCGATCGATCCAAGATTAACCGTGAAGTGCCAGTGCGTCTCGAATCGGAACGTCTCGAGGAATAACTTCTCCTTTCTCTCCGTTCTCTTTCGAACGCGTGTACAAATCTTATCCGATCGGTTCTTGCCGATTGGCATTTTCACCGGAACCGTTCGCGATGTTGACGCGGAAGAAAGAAACCGGACAACAACGGCGCGCCAGGGCGTGATTTGTAGCCGCGGCCGGTGTTTATCATTCGATCGACAACGGCAATTAAAGGAGTCACAGTGAATTTATGTGCCAACCGCGTCGCGTTGATATCCTCCACGGCCGATTAATCTCGGTAAAAACTAAAAGCTAGATTCCGTGGAGCATGGAGGCACCACCGAGGGCACCGCACTCGTCGGCGAAACGATCGACCGATCATCGGGGCAAGCACAGCGGTCCTTGAAACTGTTCATCGATGCTGAATAACCTATAGTGCGATACCTGTAGTGCGGAAACGCGAGAAAAGAACGCCGCCCGCCGAAATCTCTTCTAGAATGTAAAGTGCGATCAAAAACATGCCGGCAACGAAGAGAAGCGGTGCCAACGGTTGGCCGACGCTGATAGTGCTGCTGCTGATGGTTCAAGGCGGCCAGTGCATCAAGTGGCTGTAAGTAGAGTTCACCTTCGAGATCTCTGTTTCGCGTTGTTCGAAACGTGTCCGGCTTGATCAGGCGAGAGAGCCTTTAACGAGCATCCTCGCGTCCGTTTTGCGGGCCCTCCGGAGCTGCCCGAAGATTAATGTAGGCCCGTTAATGAGAAACAAATAGGCTAGCAGGCCGAGAGAAGGATGCGCGGTACGCGAGGGAGAACGAACGCCAGCGGAACAAGAATCATTTACTCTATTATGAAGATTTCTTTTCTGCTCGTTTTCTTGCGAGCGCGAGCCGGCCCCGCGGGAACAATAAGTCTCAACGAGGATTTATCGCCGGGAGGATCCTCAAGCGCGATCCAGGATCTAACGTTTATTAGGGAATTACTTGTTCCTTGATCACCGGTTCGCCGGTTTCGACAAAAATCACCCGGCCAGCGTCCGCGCGAGCAATTCGAATGCCCCGAATTAATGGGGTATTCTGTTGCGAGGGGCCCCCGGAAATTCGTCTTCCTTTGTGCGCCTCGAAACTATAGTATTTTAACCCTTTCCGCTCGAACGGTGACTCCGATGCGCCACTACAAATTGTTGTGGCATTGTCCGAAAGAAATTACAGAAAATATTACAAAATATTTGTTACATTACCAAATTTTAGTTTAACCTTTTGCACTCGAAGCTATTTCAACTCGAAAACGAAACATTTCTTCTGACCTAGAATATTTCCCTTCAATATATGTGCCCATAATTATGAAAGTGGTCTGTCATAAAAAAAAAAAAATTACATTGAATAAATTTAGTTTAAAATCATGTCGTGTGAAATAAGTGATAAATTCTTTTTTTTTTTAATTTTGACTTAGCCACTTTCATAATTATGGGCACATATATATATATATATATATATATATATATATATATATATATATATATATATATATATCACTTTGATCGCCAAACTAGAAACCTCAATAGTTCCATACAATCAAAGTAAGTTTTATAATGAAATAAAAATTGAAAAATATTATATGCATGATATTGAATAGTCCTCCAACTTTCTTTCATTTTACAGATCCTAATCAAATTTGGTACAGTGAATATATTAACGTAAAAGTTTATTTTATAACCTGGACAAATAATTCTGTCATCCACATATGGGTGACATGGCAGTCAACGTGATATATTTTTCATTTTATACTCGTACAATACTGAAGTGTTTAGTCATTTATTAAATACAAACAAATTTAATAATGCAAAGATTTAGCGGCGTCTTAAATCGTCCGAATATTGGTAGGGGAGTCACTGTATATCGAGGGAAAACACAAGTTTTACAGTCTACAGTAAGTAATTAATAGGCTATTCCAGGGCTATAAAGGGTAATGTACAAGTATAGCGCATACGGGGAGGTCTTTACAACAGAAGGGTGCCATGTGGTATTTTGATGCAATGGTCAGTTTTTATTACGAATGCCAGAAAATGTCCGATTTATACTTGCGCGCTCGGTCGCGCCACTATCCACACCCTCTAGCTTCAAACATTCGAACTCGCCGGTAATTTGTTGTAAATATATTTTCAAGGACTAACATATTTCAAAGCATACCCTCTTTTAGATCTTTCCGTGACTACTCCAGTCCTAAGTCGGTTTACATTAATTAAATTAGTTTGATTTTGTAAGAATCGGAACGAGGTTTCCAAGATCTAAATAAAAAAAAAGAGATCAGAAGAAGAACGAGGTTTCCAAGATCGGTGATAAATTAAAAAAAAAAAGCTGTTTTAAAGTTTCGGTGCTGCCATCCTCCGAATTCCATCAATCACGTTTCCTCCGGTCGGGATTAATCGTTTCCCATCGTCCAGAAGAAATATTCCCGTCCGCGGATTCCAGCTTTAATTCCATTCTCCGTATCAATTAATTCGTTCCTTTCTTCTTGGCCTGCCCCACCCCCTCCCCCCTCCCCTCTCCTGCCTCGGCAAACGGTCTCCTCGCGTTTCTTATGAATCATCTTGTCCTGCTCCCTCGACCCGTTCGCTGACCGCTTACGAAGCATGAAGAGATATGCCATTATCATTCACGCCGGAGGTGATCGTCGGTTAAAATTCTCCCTTATATCACGTAGCTGCTCGTCGACGTTAATTGTCCCGTGATTCGAGAAGCGAATTTCACCGTGGCTCGTCGTTTCGCCGAACGACGACGGAGCTAGAAACCCGGGGGTTGCTTGCGAAAAGAGGGCTAGAGCAAGGGAGGGGAGGGGGGTGTTGGAAAAGCGGAAACAGAAAGAGAGTAGGCTGCTAGCCGGCGGATGATGAATGGCGGAGTGATGGTGGTTTTGCGTGCAAAATCAAAATACGAGCTTGAGGAGACCGCCCGGGGAGAAGGGGGGAAGAAAACTACGAAAGGAAGACAGAGGCCGAGGGGGGTGGTTGCCGGTTCGAACAGGGTGGGAAATTAGGGGTTGCCTGAGATTCGTGATTTATGCACGCGCTCGCCGGTTTCTCGGAACGCTCGCCGACGGATCTCCCCATGGTGTTCTAGCCGGCGACCCGGGTCCCCCTGCCGCGTTTCTTTTGTTTATAATCATCGACCAAGAAACGACTCCGAAGGGTGATTTCTGCGTCGAGGGCCACGCGCGCCCGTCACCCGATTCCCTTTTATTGCCTCCGCGGGGCCGAATGACATCTATCCTGTCACTTTCAGCGGCCATGCCAGTGACCGTGCTATCGACGCCGACCATTTTTCAACGGATATTTATGAACGGAACTTCCGGCGACTTTTCAGTCTCTCGAAGGAACTACGAAACAAATCGCCCGGCCGAACAATAAACATGACGAATCGCTGTACTAATCATTCCACGCCCGGCTCCCGGGAACGCGAAATTTTCAATTTTTTCGATAGACACCGTTCTGTTTTTTTTTTTTTTTTTTTTTTATAGAACCCTGATGTGGCCCCAGTATGCCACATTCTCTTTCTGGCAAAGACTATAACCGAGTCTTCGATCGACAGCTTGCCAAAAAGGAACCTTTATGCCAATTTTCAGCCAGATAACTCCCCTGTAAGGGTAGTTATAAAGGAAAATTCAGTATTTGGCCCATTTTTCCTATTTAATGACGATTCAAATTTCTGAAAAAATCTGATACGCTTAGAACACCGATGTTAGGAATCGTTCCCAGATTTTTCCGTTGCAAACTCTGTTTGTAAAAATAGTAAAACACGAAAATAATCGGAAAACTGCAGATTTCATATAAAAGCTAAAGAGACACTACCACAGATTGAATGCAGCAATGAGATACTGTCGTAAGCGTTGTACTCAATTTTTTTCAAATTTTTGAGTTCGGTGCGTCGTAGCTGGAAAAAATAAAAACCACTTTTTTTCGACGTTGGACAACCCATCGCACTTCGACTTCGATTTATATTAGGGTAAATCCAAGCAACAAATAAATATTTACTAACTAATTAATAGTAACGATGCTCAAGTTGCTAACTATGGGGCTTAAACGACCGACTACCGAGTAGCAACAAATAGAAAATTCGATGCACCTGCAATCGGGTTTTATTGCGAATGTAATATTCATTGAATTTGCAGGGTTCGCACAAAACAGCGAGATCAGCAGTTCGGTTAATAAAATATTCCGGTCAAACAGGGGATTCGAATGCACAACAATAATGCGAGAGGCACGCTACCGGTTCGGTGGCAATCAGCGGTCGCGTTCTTTTGAGCGTGCCACCTTCATTCGAAATTGCGTATGGGGGAGAAAAAAAAAAGGAAGGTGTGCGTCAATAAATTCGGGATACACTCCTCGCCTACAGACTTACATTGTGTGGAAGCGTGTGTAGGGGCAGGCTGTGTTCTCCGAGAAGTTCAGGGTCGACCACGGGTATATACACATTCTTATGAAAATGCACGACGGTTCAATAAAACTCGTTGACGTACGTTTCGAAACGCTCGAACGGATGAGTATAACCGAGTGTCGGATGCAATTTCGAAATTCGTTTTGACTCGCGGAATCGTAAAGTAGTGTTTTTACGGTGCTGATAATAGGCCGGCGCCTACGATCCCCGGCTCTGTGGTCTCTCGCGAGAGGCCTCGGGCTTATCCAGCTATAAATGGAAACGAAACTGAGGTAGTCGTTACTCGACCATTCGTTTTACGCTACCACCACAATAAACGATCTAATAGCGAATCGTAACGCGCTCCCGACGATTTTTGCCGATCACGGATTTATGGGGTCCGCGTACTTATGCACGCGGTCGAAAAATAATGTGCTGTTCCCCTGAGAACTTTTCGCAGAGGACTAATAAAAATGTCCACGGTGACTCGCGCTGGTATCTGCACGCTCTTCAAAGGAGCATAACTTTTTTGGGATTACAGTCAACGACTCGAATTGTTTGTAATTTTGAATTCTGGAAGTTTGGTGAATTTAGATATTTGGAAATTTGAGAATTTCTACTGGGGTGCTTGGAAATTTGTAAAATATAGGAATTTGAACATTTCGAGGAGTTGGGAATTTAGATGTCTAAAAATTTTGAGAATTTGAGAAGCTAGAAACTTGGACATTTAGATATTTGGAAAGGGGAATCTGAGAATTTGTAAGGGGTTGCTTGGAAATTTGGATATATGGAAATGCGAGATTTGGAAAACTTCTAAATTCGTAAATTTTTGCCGCAATTGAGACATCGCCCCTTTATTGGTTGAGAAAAGCACAATGAAAAATGCGAAGTGTGGCATTTCAAATTACAGGTAGACGCAAAATGCCTCGGTCGTTAATGGAAGTTATTATGAAGTTATAAATTTAATAAATCAGCACTGCCGTCACCGGGGCATGATTATCCAGAACATGTTTATTGCAAATGTTTAAGAGCAACATATGTTTCATCCTCACGATTCTCTCGAGGCTATAGTAAACACAGATGGAGAGCGAACAGCTCAAGGGGACAAGCATAATTTTTCTGATCGCAATTGGAAGGAGTGCTTCGATAAGAAAGTTTTCATATTGTATATCAGAACGTCTGACCGGTGAAAGATTCCAATAAGAGAGGTTTGTATACTCGATGCATTAATGCACATATCTCTCTCGACTGTGCACATAAATATAAGCAATTATTTCTGCTAATAGGAGAGTATATAGTCCGATGCTTTGTAACGTCGTAACATTGACGTCAAATTGCTTGACTTTTAACTTGTATCATTTACGAGGCCAAAGCTACGAAAAAGAGTCCATGCTTTAATCGTGTATACATTTTTTAAAACACAAATGGTAATTGGTAGGTGGACATCTGTCTTCGTTTTTATTTCGATGGCAGATTTAATACCTTAAGCAGATATTTTAGCTTTGTATTGTTAATACAATTTAATTTGGAATACAATTTATTTTCTGGAAACAAAATTTGTTCTTTTTCTCATGCAAAACTACATTTTACAATAAAATAAAATAAAATAAAATCGTAAAGATATTTTCTTTCTTAATCTGGGTTGTACCTGGAAAATTGTCAAGGTTAAAATTTGTCAAGAAAAATTTTAAGTAGAAAAATTAAAGAATATACATATATTATATTATTTTCAATCTGCTAAACATATAATAAGCAAGAACATAAGTTTCTATTTCGCTTTAGCTTGTCGTAGTTCAGTTAAAAAATGTTCATTTTGCATAAAGATCCGCAGTCAAATACCGATAAACAAAATATCAACAGTACAATTGTCTAACTGTGCCGCGTGAATAAATCCGTGCCAGTATAAATATAAATCCGTGAATAAAACCAATAACTAAAGCTAACTGAAACCGAGACTCGAAGCATAAACACTTCGGAATGGCTGCGAGAAAAACAAAAAGGAAGAAAAATAGAACGGCACGCTTATTGCGGTCAATAAAATCGTGCACGGTTCGTGTAAAGGAAATCGATATCAATACTGGGCCCGAAATAATCGCATGGATATGGAACATGCAACAAACGATATTCCTCCTTCACAGCAGCTTGTAGGACTTGTTGCGTACTAGGTGGTCTCGCGAGATAAGATCTCGATGCGATCGTTCGAATCGCCTCGAAAATCCGTTCATTGGCTAATTGAAATGGTTATCGACGCGAGATATACTGCCCACGAATAATAAGTCGTAACAAATTTAACCGTGCACGCCGCAAACTGCACGCCGGACAGCTGCTGTCGTACCGTTTCTGCGAATGATTTATCTAACGAATGTTGCATAACGGCTTCATTATTTCCGTATACAGTTTTCTGTTCGCTCGCCGCATTGTCCGTTTGCGTTCGATGGTTATTGACACGAATCGACAGAGGAACACGATGCTTCTACCATTAAAATGACACTTTTTAGTACTTAAAAATAGCAAAATTACAAATAATCATTTCTCCCTTAATTCTTTTATTTAATCGTACATTTGCCATTATTTGTAGTGACCCGTAGCAATTTAATTTTATTATTAGTTTTGCCACCACTTTTTGCTTATCATTACTAAATTATTGTTGAAAAAAAATATTGGTTTATTCTTGCATCACGAAGAATAGAAACTTCTCAATACTCTCTTAAAAGCGAGACAAAATGGAGAAGAAAATAATTACGTATGAATAAACATTTGAGTGGACAGGGACGTGCGTGTGTGTGAGTGTACAAGCTATTAATTCTCGCCCAAGAAAAAAGTTGATATAAAATGATAAAAAGCATAACATTAAAGCAAAACGAGTTGCATTCCCATGTCGAAATAATTGCTACCTATCACCCCGCATGTTTCAGACAAGCAGTTAACATAAATTGTACACACGAATCTGTCAAGTGTCACTTCTGGAGTATTGATCTGACTTCTGAGATTGTTTCCGTTACTCGTGTGCGTGTCGGTAATTACCGTTTTTTTTTCTCAGAAGCCATAAACAAGACATAATGCAATTTTGTTTGAAACCGGCGAGGAGAAGCTCGTGCTACCTATTTTAATCAGCTCGAAAAATTTAATAAATATGTGAGTTTTGAAGTATGGTACGTTTTAAATTTAAGATCTAGTGTACAAGCTGCAGCTAAGGGTATAGCGCGAGCATGACGGATTACTATTTCGGAGTATAATTAATTTCGTCATATGGAATAGCTCTTTAAAATTAGTTCCACCTGTTGTGCGAGTTGCATATAGGGTGGTTCGCGAATTCTATGTGTCTGAAAATACCTCTGCTGTTTTAAAAATAAAAATTAAAGTGTATAGTACATAGTATAAATAATTAAATATTAAATAAAATTCTGAAAATCCAGGTTTTCCAGATTATTAAGTAGGCAGAAATCCTTAAACATTTTCATTCAAGCTCATTCGACTTTGTTCACAAAAAACATGCGAATAATAAAATATAATACTAATGTACTACAAACTACATTATAAAATACTAATGTAAAGTGTACTTACTTCTGAATCTTTTGTACCTCCGTCGGATCCACAGCACACAATAGGTCCGGAATAGGTCCGAATAATTGAACAACAATCACTAAACAACACACACACGAGATGTGTGTGATTTGAGATGTTGAAACTTTTTTGCGAATATCTCGGAAACTAAAGCTGAGCGGCAGTAACATGTACAATAGGAAAAAGATGTTCAGAATAATGACCTTGACAACATATTTCAAGGTCATCAAAATCGGTGAGGAAGCCCCTAATATAAACAATTACCAAATAAACTTATGATTCTCAGAAATTGATGCAAAACTCTTTGTTACATGAATATTAATTATTTTTAAAGCACAATGAATATAAAAAAAGAGATATACAAGATATATATTAACTGGTTTTAATAAAAAAATTTAATATCTCTTTTTTAATATTCATTATGCTTTAAAAATAAGTAATTGACACCCCCCACAGTAATTGAGTCCCTCATCCTAGTCAATTTAATACCTGTATAGACTCCAACAAATAAGTGTTGGCAACTAGGGTGTTCGTCAGGTTTGTCTGCGAAAGGGGTCAATGTTCCTGGGGGTAGAAAGTGTAGTCCCCAATAGTGAAAGCGAGCTGTATTGTGAAGTGTATTTAGGACGAATTATGGTAATTTATAGTAAATTTTTCCCGACTTCGTGACATCCTCCACGTGACAGCTGGTTTCGGCCATAAAACGATTAAAACGACCGAGGCTCGCGTAATTCCTTACGGCCCGCAATGGCCTGTGCCATAAGTTACGCACCATGGCAATCTGTATTTCCTAAACGTGCGGCAAACGACTGCAACCTGACGCGCGGATAAAACCAGCTCCTCTAGATCGAGCTTCAGCGAAGTGGTCTACTTGATAATTAAATGTAATCTCCTAGTTCTGGCAAAAGAAAAAGATATAATTACCTATAATTAAATTTTTCCGTCATCGTGGTTGGTATCGTTTCGTCTACAGTGTGCTCGCATGCAACGCGATCAGAAAATTATTTAAAAAGGTTGCATTTGCAAGGTAGCTTCTACGACGTAACACGACGATACATTATTGTCAATTCCTTAAAATTATTACACGTTTCTATTTTGCTCCCGTTTCTCCAAATATTTAATTTGCACGAAGATCCGCGGTAATAAGTTTACTACAGTCAACTTTCCTGTAACACGGTTAATTCGTTCCGTGTCGTATCAGAACCGTGTTAGGCGACGCTTAGAAGTAGGGTAATTATTCCAGTCGGCCATTTTAAGCGTTGATACGATTAATACACTGTCTTTTAAATTTTATATACGAAGACATGAGGTTATACATTTGAAGTGAAGAATAGGTCGACCATCGTGCTAAAACAAATGCATATTTGTCAATAAATATCTCTTATCTTTAATCAGTTAATTCTGGGGGTCGAAATAGGTCATATTTGCCCTGACACGAATTAGGGGAATGCGAAGAATAAGTAGACTACGGATCTTCATGCGAAAAAATTTTCATTTTCATTCCAAAGTCAAATGACTTTTCCAAAATTCTAAGATGGTCTCGTTCATGGTAGCAGTGAAAATAAAAGGACAAGGGTGATCATTGCGGAAGAAACATTTTCGGGACCACCCAATATTTACAGTGATTTCTTTATATATGTCGCCAAGTCCTGGATGATAAACGTCGCGGAACTATCCCCACTACGGGGATAGCCCGATGGTCGAGAGGCCTCGAGGAGTGTAAATACAGCTCGGGTAAGTGTCCTGTACGATACACGACGGCTGGGAAGACCCGTGTTGTTGACACGTATCGAGAACTCACTGTAAATGTCAACCTCGTGAAATCGGGTGTCCGATATATCCGCCATTCTAACGAAATAGCGTCGGAGGTAAGCCGGCAGGTAAGCTACCGAAATGGATCGTAAAGTCGGGCGCGTAAACCGAAGGCCGACGGACAATAGAAAAGCGCGAGAGCATTTATGGCTGTCCCAGTTCCCGGGGTACACCGGGGGTTGCGAACTTCGGAAAGTGTCGTGAATGGGGTGGTGGTGGGGTGAGGGGGGTCGAATAACGTGAATGGCATCTTGGAAACCACAGTCTCCGCAGTCGTCAGCGACGGAATAATGAATTAGAGCCGCGGCCTTTTGATAGGGTAATTTCGAGGGTAGGCTCCTGACACGGGGTTGGCGGGCCGGCCATTCCCAGGGCTGTTACGTCTAGACGTATCCGTACTCGAGCCATTTTGACTTTCAGGTGTCCGTAATTATCCTCCGTACGGTTTGCACCGTGGCGCACGTATCCACCCGCGCCGCTTAAAGGCACCTTTCAGCTTCACGCCCTATAATTTTCGAAATTCACCCCTGATTTACGACTCTGACAGAACCGCGCGCGCGGGTACAACTCACCCGTTCGCTTTTCTACCCGTGAATCCCCGTTCCCGCGCGCGCGCACACACGCGTGAACCTGTTTCACCTGACGTGAATTTCAAAACACTTCTCTTTCGATTTTCGTTACCGACGAATCCCCTTCCTCTACTGTCTTCTTTTCACTGCCATTTTGTCCCCGGGGTGGCCTCGTCGCTAGGGGAGCCTCGCACCGTCAACCTTAAAGATGAACTGACCCTAGGTATTATTTTAGTAGATCTTTATGCAAAACGTTCTACAACAAACTCGTGTAAAATTTCTCTCTTTTCGTAATGGGTTGTGTGAAAGTGAAGTAGGAATTTTAAAATTACTCTTAGAATAATATCTATAGTCTGATTACAGTGTCTACTCGACATATGTCCAATAAACGGGCCTGGCCAGCGTCTTGCATCGTGCAGGAGACACTTACCGGAGCCCTATTATGTTTATACGCCTCGAGGCCTGTCGAGCTTCTTGATATACAGGGTCATCCGTTTTTAAACGGCCAAACGTCAACCAGCTATAGAGGGCCCCAAATGGAACAACTTTCACCCCTAACACTTTTTTTGATTCGGCCTTGATTTCTTGAAAATATTTTAAACAATACGTACCCAAAAGATGTATTTAAAATCATTCTTAAAACTTGAGTCCCGTTACATTCCTTGAATATTTAGGTATTGCGGTATGACGGGTTTTTGCAATTATCTAAAAATCAAGACCGAATCAAAAAAAGTGTTAGGGGTGAAAGTTGTTTCATTTGGGGTCCTCTATAGCTGGTTGACGTTTGGCCGTTTAAAAACGGATGAACCTGTATAGGGAAATTAATAACAAAACTTCTTCATTTTTCATTATATTTTCATGGGACTTTCGGCAACACATTCGTGGAATTTTTTTTAATAAAATCTAATATTCGTGGCATTTTTCTACTTTAATATTTCTTACGCTTTGAAAGCAAGTGTAATTAATATAGGCACGGTAATTGGGTCCCTTGCCGTGCAAGGGCTGAAAATTGGAGATCTCTCGTGAAGATTGACCAAAAATTGTCTCGCGACAATGGAAAGTTGCAAAACGAAAGAGACTTTGACGTATCGCGGGGGCCAGCAGGCATAGTTTGTCAGAAGCCGACGTTAAGCTCGTTACCTGTTCAATTCCAGAGCCCTCGGCCGTGCAGGGAACGGTTACACATGGACAAGGGAAGCTTGCACGAGCGCGAAGAGCGCCGGTTTGTTGGAGAGAAAGCAGGCAAGGGCGTGTAGAGCAACGCCGGACGTAATGCCCAGCTTGGTGCAGGCAGCGGTGGACACTTCGACAGTATGCCAGCAAGCGTTTCGACATCGTAGGTGGAATTGCAGCAGCATCGAACGAGCGCCGGACTATACGCCCGAACTGCTAACCGGTAGATTTTCTATCGAAATGTCTCTTCCCATAGAAAATACGAAGAAAGGAATACATACACTCCCGTCCATAAGTCACCGGACACTTACTCGCTTTCGTCGTTTTGTACCGAACACCTCAAATTTCGACTCATCGGTCCACAACACCTTCTCCCAATCTTCAGCAGTGTAATCTTTATATAATTTTGCCTACTGCAGTCTTTTTTTCTTATTTTGCTTGCAAAAGACGCCGCTTAACTGTTGTTGTACCAATTGGATCCTCTCGAACTTTGTTAACTTCTGCCGCAATTTCTGTTGCTGTCATCCTCCTGTTTTGTTTACTTAACGTTTATATATAGCGGTCTTCATTTTCTGTTGTTTTTTTTTTGGACCGTCCAGTTCGTTTTTTATATTCAAAAGTATTAGTATCTTTTAACCTTTTCACTGTATCATGCACTGTTGATTTCGGAATTTTAGTTTTTATCGCAATTTCCCGCACAGAATAGCCTTCTTTAGCAAGAGTAATAATACTCGAACGCTTTTGAACGGATAATTTTTTTCTAGAACTGCTCATACTGATCATATGCACTGTCAAACTTGAAATGAAGAAGAAACAACGACTTTGCCTTCGCAGCTCCATGCTTATCTCTATTTAGTCTAAATCTTTTTATAATGTTCCAAATATAGTCCTCTGATGGTTTTGAATGTCCAAAGCGAACAATATATCCCAACATGTACCGAATGGAAACCTAACGAAACGAGTGTTTACGCATGCAGTTCCTTCTTTAAACGTTTATTTAAATAACTAATATTTATTTCTATTTTTACATACCGAAATGATCGTAAAATAGCTAAATATTACAAGATCAACAATAAAATCAAGCTACAGAGTTGTATCTGTGTTTTAATCATTATTTTGCTGAAAACGAGTAAGTGTCCGGTGACTTATGGACGGGAGTGTACATATGTATTCATGCACGTGTGACGCGTTCGTTTAACCCTTAGCCGGTCCTGCGTCGAAACTTATACGAAACTTATTTGACTTATTCGATCTAGCTAGTTTTACCTAGAATTTCTACTTATTTTTAATCGGTTTGGAATAACTCCGAGGATATTTTTTGCACTGCAATAATAATTCACGTTATAACATATTTACTCTCGGACTCCAGCGAGTTCTAGGCCTATGCCGGTGTCGTTTCTTCCCACACTGATATTTCGTCTTCTTATAATTTTATAGTGAGTTGAAATAAGCACTGTGTAACTGATGCATTACAAGATTGAGACAACAATCTTAGAGGAGACTAAGTTTATTTCGATTTTGTATAATTTTGTAATGAATTTCATTGAATCGTTTCTCGCAGAGGTGTTTTTATAATTCTTTACTGCTTTGATTTACGCTTTTAGGAGATATTTTGCATCCTATTATCTGGTGATCTATACTAGAATTCGCGTATTCAAGTCGTTCGAGCGGACGGCGACGTGCCTACGCTCTGCGCAAAGACGTTTCAAACTTTTATGGATGACATAATGTTCGTATGCTAAGAAGCCTGCAAACGTGAAGTAAAATTCGAACACCTCTGAGGAAGATATAAGTTGTTTAATTTTATCACTTGTCGTGACTTCCGCGTGCGAACCGCGCTCAGTAGGACTATTTTCGCAACATTCTGCAAACATTGTAGTACACGTATAATATTTATGGAATTTTCTATTTTTGTGGACTTTGAGGAAAGTAGAATCACATAAAATTTTATTTGGGAATAGCAAAATACATAAAAATCGTACTAGATTCTAGAATTTTATGTTCCCGGATTTTTTTCAAATTTTTATGAACGTACGTTTTCGATTACCTAGAAGAGTTTCAACAATTCTATTATAGGAAACGGTTGTATCTGCGACGGAAGTTACGGTACCGTCGTTTATCATCATTCGCACCGTGGTTTTCTTGAATCCCATAGAGACTGGCAGGGCAAACATCTTCCTAGGTTCATCAAAAACTTCATTTCAACCGTCGATATAAAGATGCTGAATTATAAATATCCAGATGATTGCTTCGTTGAAACCGGAATCCTGAAGAACGCAATTTTTTAGCTGTAATACGCCATTCGTATGCCGACAAAAATTCCTTTTTCCAATTACAACTAATTTATTTCGCTCCATAAAATGAACTTACAAACGTGCAGGCAATTGTTTAATTTATCGCTTGATTTATATATAAGAGAGAAAAAATATATAAATACAACAACACGAATAATAGTACAATAAAATATACAATTAATTTGTATTCTATACTAAATAATATTAATTAAACTTCCTCATACAAGCATCTGTTCTTGAGAAAATCAAATTTCCAAATATGCATTTGGAAATTGCGTTTTTCAATTGTTTTTATTTATCGCAATTTCGAATACGCGTATTTGTCAGACATAGTTTCAAAATTGATAATAATGATAAATTACGGAAAAGAATTTCGTTCATAAAAAGGCGTCTCAATTAGTAGTCATTATGAGACCGCAACTTGGCTCCCTTCGTCTTCTTCATTCCAATTACAAATTAATTAATAAAATTGTCCGTCGGAAGCAGATCCTTCGTTAATGAGAAAACTGAGACGCTCAATCTGAATTTCGACACTGATGAAAAACGTAGTCGCCCAATACACGTATTAGAAGGTTTAAAGGGTCTCTCCTTTTGTACGCGGTGCGCTAGCGTGCTAATCAGCTTTCCTTCAATTATTCGGAATTAGCTGCCAAAAGGAGAGATCATAAATACGGTCTTTAAAAAGACACCGGGGACCGTGCTATCATCCAGTCGAGTCGTTCGAAATATAATATTCCTTGTTAGTTGCTGAAAATGTAAATTTTACACAAATTGTATACTATAATTATTAGTAAAGTCAATGAAAGTTTCGACTTGCACCGCTTCCATAATCATCGGCACTCAGTTTTACTGCTCCGGTAGGTTTAGTGTTAAATATTAACTATTTAAATATTAATATTTGGTATTAAATGTTAAAGTGACCTTTCCTGCAATAGACGTAGGCAATTTCTTTTTTAACCCTCCGTAGGCTATGCCGGAGTCCATTCAAGAATATGTACAATTTTATTAGGATATAAGACGACGCTTTTCCATTCATGCGTAATACGGCGAAAGCCGGTCCCGAGCCGTCGTCTTATATCGAAAGAGAACGAAATATCGGCGTGGGGTCAAAGATGACTCCGGCATGGGTCTGGAACTCGCATGAGTTCCGAGGGTTAAACGAAGATCCGCAGTGATGATTTTGTTTGCGAACCAGGAACGAGAGAACAGGCGTTCGTGTACGCTATGTCAGCTGCTGCTGCAGTTTGGAGGCTGGCAAGGGGTTGCGCGTTGGGAAGTCTCGCAGCCTGTTCCTGCGCAACTCCGCCGCGAAGGGAACCGCCTTCGCCGTCGGCTTTGATATCACCGTCGTCCTTCACAGCGACGCCGGTTTCCTTCGGGACACTGTCCACCAGGAACTCCTTCAAATGGGGCGGCTGCGGCGACGACGTCCGATCAGCGTCCAGGATGGCGAAAAGGTTTCTTCAGGGTGCAACGCCTCCTGGCACCGGCGCCACAGCGAAGTTCATGCACGCTGTTAATATGCACAACAATCGGGCCGGTCGAAGGGTAATACCTAATTCACCTCCAACGCGTTTCGTTCGACAATTTTCATCAACCTCCTAACCACGGCACGCCACTATAGTGGCTTCCGTGGGAAGCATCAGTTTGAACACTAACACCACTATAGTAGCTTCCGTGGGAAGCATCAGTTTGATCACTAAAGCCAATATAGTGGCTTCCGTGGGGAGCATTAGTTTGAACACCAACGCCACTATAGTGGCTTCCGTGGGAAGCATCAGTTTGAACACCAACGCCACTATAGCGGCTTCCGTGGGAAGCATCAGTTTGAACACCAACGCCACTATAGTGGCTTCCGTGGGAAGCACCAGTTTGAACACTAACGCCACTATAGTGGCTTCCGTGAGAAGCATCAGTTTGAACACTAACACCACTATAGTAGCTACCGTGGGAAGCATCAGTTTGAACACTAACGCCACTATAGTGGCTTCCATGGGGAGCATCAGTTTGAACACCAACGCCACTATAGTGGCTTCCATGGGGAGCATCAGTTTGAACACCAACGCCACTATAGTGGCTTCCGTGAGAAGCATCAGTTTGAACACTAACGCCACTATAGTGGCTTCCGTGAGAAGCATCAGTTTGAACACTAACGCCACTATAGTGGCTTCCGTGGGAAGCATCAGTTTGAACACCAACGCCACTATAGTGGCTTCAGTGGGAAGCATCAGTTTGAACACCAACGCCACTATAGTGGCTTCCGTGGGAAGCATCAGTTTGAACACCAACGCCACTATAGTGGCTTTCGAGATTGTTCGTTCACGGTTTCGTATTTTACCGATTCGGCTTCGTCACGAACGCATAAAATCCTGTTATCACTGATAATGCATAGCTGCGATTGAAAGTTAGCCGCTTGCAGTTGAGAATTGCATAATTGATTGAAAATAATCGTATACTTGTCGACTCTGTACAAGATTATTAATGTTTTGGTGTGTACCATTACCATAAGGCGGTTGAACAATCGTTGACCTTGGAATGTAAGTGCCACGGGGTATCTGGATCGTGCAGTGTGCGTACCTGTTGGAGAGGACTCGGCACTTCAGGACCTACGGCTGCAGGAACTCGTCTACTTCGAAGATACGCCACCGCGGCGGAAGTTCGACCGAGATCAGGCGGTAGGCTGCCGCCGCTGTATCATCACGATAACTTACTATACACCACTAAAAGCCCGGATTATTGTCTTCCTGATAAGAAGAGGGGAAGTCTGGGAACTATCGGCAGGTAATTCGATTTTCGTCTGTGTGTTAGCATTTATACCCTAACAAATTAATGATACAAAATCACAAGCGAACTGCTACAGATAAAATAAAGAACGGTAGTGAGCATCAAAATTTTTAGAAAGATAATTTATAACAATATAGTAAATATATTATTTATTAGGACCTAAACAATTCACGACTTGACTTTACCTCAGGATACCAAAAATGTTTAACTTCTTTTATATGAGCCTGTAGATTTTCAAAAAGTTTTTTGTGTTTTTCTCTGAAGTGGGCAGCTTGGAAGTCAAGGACCATTTTATTCTACATATTTATTGTACAAATTCTAAAGTATCTGTTCCATAAGAAAATAAGTCCCACATGAATATGATAATATCAAAAATGTTCTACCACGTTGAATAGAAATGTTCTATGTAATTCACACTACAAGAATGTAGAAGTCAGCAATTTTGCCAACAAGAATGTTCAATAATTTTTTAAAGCAAGTCGGAGATAAATAGCTGAGTATTCAGGTGTTAAACAATAATAACTGTTTATTTCGATCCAGGACTCGCAACGATTGCGTTGGTATCTTCAACAATGCAGCTGCAGCATGATCTAGTCTACAGCCACATAAACAAATCGTGCTTATTCATCCTCCGTTCGACGACGACGACAGTGGCGAAAATAAACTTGCAAAAAGAATAAGCATATCGGCAAAAGAGCTTTAGATTGATACGCGATAAGAGGCATCTATAATGTATATTAACGAACTCCGACGTTCACTGTCCCATTCATCTATCAATCGGCCATTCCGTATGCCATAGTTTAGCTGGTTATGTGTTCGCGACTGATTACACAGATCGATAAAATTATGCGCTGAAAATATTATACGGCTTATGAAATATGTAACGTTCCATTGAATAGTCATTACCTTGCGATTGAAAACGGCCACAATGGAGGCTTTAAGAATGCCAGGAAAATCTCCCGAATAAATTATAATTAGGAGCGTAATTGTATTATTCGAAGTGATGTGGACACTGAATGCTTTCGGAAAGAATGTTCAATTCTGTTAGAACTGATCGATTTACTATAAATACTCACAGAAACTGTTTCTTCAGTGTTTAACGCTTCACTATTGTTTAAAACACTTACGGTGGATGTCGACTAATTGATTTCAACAGTGCGAAATTTTAAATACCAGTTAATGTTTTCATCTTTTCTTCGAAAACTCTTGCCTAGTTAACAATCTAAAAGAAAACGTGATTTTGTGGGAAGGATTTTTTTAAACGGCACCGATTTTATTCAATATTAATTTAGAGACTGCCACGTATTAATTTTGTCAAAGTTTACAATACAAAAATTATTATCTGCGACATATGTACATTTAATAAATAGGGTGCTCGTTTAAAGAAAAGGTCCAACAACATTTTCAAAAAAAAATTCCTTCAAGATCAGGTTCTTTCACATTAATATCAAATTGTTTAAATATTTATTCTTAACAACTGATGAGATAATCTCTTGACATTTTAAACTGCCATTAGCCTGACCTTTGCATTCAATAAATTTACTATTTACTGACTTGTAAAGTGTTCGCTGTCGACGTCGACGACGACAGGTCACTTCGATTAGCCTTCCATCGACGTTTAAACAAAGAAAAAAAGAAAAAAAAAATTGTACAGGCACTAATATGTCTTGCCGCATGCTAGAACGGTTTACGAGCTGCTATAGAACACGATCGCAGCGTTTATTTTTGTCTCCGAGCTAGTAATCGGTATCTCGTACTAATAAAATACTTCCATCTCGTGCATCCACTCGATTTTTCGCTGTTCTTGTCGTCACTAGCCACACACAACGCATTCCTTCGTTCGACCTTAGTTATCTTCGACATAGCCAGATACTAGTTTATTTATGCGACTGTGACGGTAATTACCTATGAGAGAAGACCCTCGAGATAGGGCGGAACCCCATTTTTACCCGCGCGCGTGATCGGGAAACCTGTTCTCGAATCCAAATAAATCCTCTATTTTACGGCATTTGAACGGTCTCCTTGATCTAACGCTGCTGCCACAACTTCGATAGTTTAGGTTTAGGGTCTCGTATACCTTCGAGCGCACGCAATATCTTGCTCATAATTGAACAGAATTTTTTTCATCCCGTTGCATTGTTGTACATATTCCCACAAAATAAGTTTTGCGGTCATTTATTTCGGACGCATAATTTCTACAAACGTAATGAAAGATTGTCTCGAAGACCGAACAGTCGTAAAAATCAAATGCAGCAATCACCGTTAGCTGTAACGCCCTAACAGGGAGAAATGAAGAATAAACGATGCTTCTTTCGTCTGTGATTGCATTCGCTATGGATTTTCCGGTGGTAAAGCGAAAGGAGCACCTTCGTCGCGTTCAATTATTCACGCCTCAGTCTTCGCGAATTAACATCACCCACGACATTCTGAGAATGGTGACCGGTTCGAGAAGCACAGAGGAAGTACTCACTTCCACTGAGAAACTATCGTTGATGATGTTCTGCTTCGCTTCGTCAAACTGCAATTAATTATTCATGTTCCGGAGGAGAAATTGTAGCCTTCAGTAATCTACGATCGACCTATTTTAATTGACGCGGTGGAAACGTTTATGACTAGGCTGTCGCTGTTGCTATAACATTCATAACCGAAGTAGACAAAACTTAATAGAAAAAAATTTTTTAAATTATGTTATTTGCAACATATTCAAATTATTTACGAAACACGCCAAGTTTACTTAACTCCTGCAACTACATAAAATACACATCGATATTGTACTTTTCTAGTATTTATTTATTAAAATGTATTTTTGTCTCTTCATTAGAAATTGAGCTACTTCACTGCGGATTTTATACGTTCAAAAATGAATAAATAAAGTACTAGACTGTGAACAAGTTAGACGAATTTATGGACATTGTTACACTATTTTTCTCGTATTAAAATGATTAAATGAAAAGATACATTTTTATTTAAGTTTTGTTTCTGACTAGTTCGTACACAGTACATATAATAATGAAAGTAGAAGTCCTATTTCACTAAATGTTTTTAATATTCATGCTTTTAGAATGACTTCATTATAATATAATTTTGACAATTTTGTTGCACACGCTCTTTCCGCAATAATAACAAAATATTTTAACAAGGATTAGATTGATTCGCCTGCTCTACAGAAAGTTGCATATTCTAATTTACAAACTATCCTTCGGCGTAGCTGTTCATTTCCCGATAACGTTCAATGTCGGCGAAAATAAAAACGAACGAAAACTAAAACGGCTCTCACGAGTTACAGAGTTTACAGCGTGTTTAATACAGATACAGTGTTAAGGAAAAGAGGAAAAGAGAAACGAATTCGGAAAGTGTACGGAGAAATGGTCGAAGGCGTGCCGTAATAAACATTCACCACGCCCACTTTGTATAATTATATGGGGGGTTATAATTACCGGTTGTAAGCCGTGACCGGCAGAGCTGCGTAGCCAGTGGTGCCCAAAGCAAACTGGTCTATATTAATAGCGTGTACAATTAGAAATGAAATATTAGCGTGCCCGGAAGCAGCAACCGATTAATTTCCAAAATCCTTCGAAGTTGGCCTCATCCGGTAATTTATTTGCGATTAATCACTAAATCGTTTCGAAACGAACCCGAATAAATTATATACGTACGTTTTCTTTTTTCTTTTGCAAATGAGGCATCAAATTGAAAATTTGTTCGTTTCTTAAAGACCGATCAGCTAAATATTACTCGTATTTTGCTTAAAATTGTTTATTTTTTTTTTGCACAGGCAATGCAACGGCAGCAGTTCTGGATACGAGAGCTGCGAATATCTTTGCTGCAGTCGAGGACACGTCACAAGAACGGAGGAGGTCCTGGAAAGATGCGACTGCAAGTACGTCAGCTGCTGCTACGTGAAGTGCAAGACGTGCAGGAAAATCGTGAAGACCTACGAGTGCAATTAAATGCAGGGGACACGAGAACACGTGCAACCGAAGCCGATAAGAAATCGAAAACCGATGTAACAAATTAGATCGAGCCATACGCGCCACCATTTTGAAAAAGAAACCGCGCGCGCGCGCGGTGAAGAACGATATTTATTTATATGAAATGATTGATCGTCGTAAGAACTGAAAGAACTTCTTCAACATTACGCGTATTCGTAGCAGTTTTTAGAGGTCGACGTGAATTACATCGAAAATTGCATGTACAACCGGTGGATACGAGCACTCGAGTACATTAAACGATTATCTAAGTAAATTAACGTTTGATCAGAGGATTGCATAAAACTTAAACGATAAGAATATTTTGTAGAATTCTTATTTATGTCGCCTAACTATTTATTACGTTCCGTGTCTTCTCCCGAGTATGTTGTCAGCCACGGTGTTGTCAGTCAACTATGCCAAAATGACCGCAGTATCATCGCAAGAAAATAATGATTCGCAAAAATGTTCGGTCAAACTCGGATAATATCGATGTGCAAGTTGACTATCGAACGACACTGCTGTGGCGACGTAGTGGACACGCATAAACATAATACAATGTAAATAATTTGCTAAATCTGATGTAGTTTATATGGAAATTATATAATAAATAATACTTCATGTACAAAAACATGTTCTTATTCGTTCGCAAAGCTATTTGTCACAGTGCACGTGCAATACACTAACTGATTAATTAAAAATTCAATGCTTACAAAATTTGTGATATGAGCAGTAACAATTTGGTAAGTTGACAATAATATGTTGATCTTATTAAATTCTTTTAACTTTTTACTCTCTCCCATAACACCCACACAATTTCGTCGTAAATGCATAAAATCCGCAGCGTAGCAATACTGTATAGTTAAAATAGAAAAACTCCTTTAAGATCCAATTCTGATGCACTTTGGATTCGATTGAAATTTCGCCATTTCATCAGGGTCTCCATCTTCTTGTTTAATGTCCAAATCTTTTATAAAAGCACACCAATTTATACCAGCACCGCAATCTGGTTCTTTCTCCGATGCCCACCAAAGTGCGGTCTAGAAAGTACGCACAAATCAATCGAGTGTGAGTGACTGCGTGTGCGAGTAAAAAATTGGGGTCAATAATAAAATTACCTTGACGTTTATCGGTACTAGTGCTGGAACAGGATCAATTTTCACATTCATGAATTGCAGCATATCGTTATAATCCAATTTCCCTTTCTCGTTCCTCCGAATGCTATATTGAAAAAATATATTTCTATAATTACAAAGCAATTAATCGACGAGTTCCTTGATATTGCCAAATAAAGTATTTCGAATCTGAAAATTATTCATTTGTTCGGAACAATTTACATACTGATCGAGCATAGAGTTTAGGAGTTCAACGTCAGCTGGTATTCTAGCTCCTCGAAGAACAGTATAAATCGTATCGCGTGGTAAATATCCTGTACGTCCTCTATCCCAATGATGAAGATCCTCTTCCAAACGGTCCAGGTCCATCCATAAAGCTCGAGAAAGTTCTGTATGAATTAATCGCCTGAAAAGAATGATTAAAAAAAAAAATATTATGTCCATATTTTCGTAAAAAATTAAATACCAAGGGAGAAATCATTTTAATTGAAACAGTATTGGTAATTAATTAGACTGTGGATCTTCATGGAAAATAAAAATTTTCTAAATCAAGACAAAATATTCTTAAATTCTGATATTTTTACAATTTTGCATTTCGTCCACTGGTTTTTGTCATGGATGCACAAAGATCGCAAAAATCCAGCAATTATAAATATTACCTCACATATTCTCGACTGTGGTGTTCTTTCTCTTCGTGTGAAGAATAGTGTCGAGCTATAGTAATCGTTTCGTGCTCTGTTATTTTACCTTCTGAGTACTTATGGATGATTTCACTAGATCAAACAAATTTTATATTATTGTAAAAAATTGTTCACTATGTTATAGAAATGAATGTAGTGAAATTAAATTAAATTAAATTAAATAATAAATGGCATCTTTGGTCACATTGAACTTTTAAAAACATAAAAATACTTCTTAAAAGAATGATTTATTATACCCAACTGTTTTATTAGGTGTATTAGTAAAATAAAAATTGAGGTACCTTAACTTTTCGAAGGACAATATCTGTAGCTCATCGCCCGATTTCACGGGCGTGTAATGGTCAATAAATTCCTTGTAAACGGGTTTCAAAATTTGCTGTAATTTGGCGAGCACTCGTTTGGCGTCGGCTTGCGGAAACTGGAAAAGTCGAATGTCTCAATATTTCTGCGAGCCGAGAATGGACGTCGTGAGAAACGTTAATCGCACGCGAGTCGAGTTCGAAGCCCGAGGAACAATAAAATACCGCGACAGGTACAAATCATGGAACCTTATCGCAATGTAACTCCATGTAACGAAGGCAATAAACGTCGGCCGAGGTGAATTCGAAGATAAAATCGTTCAAGTTAACACGTGCTCCGATATAGAAATCTTCTGGTTTGTAATGAGCCGGTTTTGCGCTCGCGAATATTTCTTGATTAGGCAGCATTATCGGCATCCTTTTTAGGAAAAGGCAGCGCCGGAAACCTATAAATACAAGGAGGATTTGTTGCGATCGTTAAACCAGCGTCACCGAATTTTTTATGACAACCGTGTCGTAAATAGCACGATATTTATACAAAATGAGCCGCATAGAATTTTACAAGTTGCGCTCCTCGAACTAATTGGGGTCGAGATGAATGACGTGTACGCCATAGTACGCGTGCAGCATGATAAATAACACTTCTTTACCAAGACAATGATAAAACAAAATTTTATTCCGACAACTAGACTGTAATGAAGCTTTACCTGAGTTTCTCTTTGCCAGTTCAAAAATTGAAATCGAGTCGTCGATCAGAAAAATTCTTACTATAAACAATCTGTCCTCGTTTTCTGGGATATTCGATATCATCCTGGCCCTGAATCTCAAAACATGGCTGTCGAAACCTTGCCTAAAATCAAACCAAAAACGAGTTCCAACGTTCGATAACGGTAGCACGATTTTTAAAAAAGAAGAAACGTGTACTTGTCGTAATGCAAAAATCTTATTAGGTCCATTTTGGGTGGCTGCGGCAGAACGGAGAAGCAATTCCCAAGAGAATCTTCGTAGCTCCCATAACCGTTGTATGGTGGAATGTATTTCTCCACTTTGATACAAACGTCGTCGCCTTTCCGAGGTTTTTCCAGAGGAATTACGTCCTCTACACCATACTTTTTCCTTTGACGCGATAAAGTAATGACAAACACATATTTATATATTATTAATTAAATTATAACTAAACTGCGGGTCTTTATGCAAAATAAAAATTGTTTGCCTTAATTATTACAAAACGTACGAAACCAATTTATTTCTCCGGCTACCTATAATAGTCCTTTGTAAATGCATCCATGTCCGTTATAACAATTATTCTTCCAAAAACATTTATCTGGGCACCAATGCCAATCTCGTTGTCTTTATAAGATTCTTTTTTCGTTTTTCCAGCATTCAATGGATCGATTGAATAATAACCATTGGACGTGTCGTCTCCCATGACATTTAAGACAGTGACAGGTTCAGCCGAGCCGATTGCATCCAGTTCGGAGAAAAACTGCATTCGGAAATTAATTTCTTAATTTATTGTATCGTAAAAAGCGATTAATTCTATAATCCCAAAATGGCGAAACTTATTATTCTGCCAAATAATTATGCAACTCTTCCTTTGGGTAAACTTTACTTCAGGAAACCAGAAATTTTTAACTTTTATAAATATGAACCTGTAGTTTTTGGCGAGAAAATGCCGAAAATACAAGTTTCGATCTTAGGAAATTAGTAGTTCGAAAGTTAGGCGTGTGTAAAGTTGAGCGATTTTAGTAATAACTTAATGCATACATAGATCCTTACTTTAGGAACTTTCATCCGGTGCAAAAACATACCACCAGCATTTCGTCCGGAGTTGGGTGGTATTATTTCTTTAATTGACATCGTGTTATCGGATAAATAATAATGAATTTCGAGGTCGTGAACGATACCAAAAAGATTATCCGTGTCGTCCCAGTAACCGTAAAATCGAAGCACCTGTTTATCATATTTTAAAAAATCCCCGCGAGTGTCGATCCTTCGATTGGGCTTCTTTGGAAATATTTCCTGTTACAATACAAGAACAATTGTTCACATACAATTATAAATAAAAAAAAATACTGGAAATATCTATAAAAAAAATTACGATAATAAAATCGAGACTTATCACTTACACTTTGTCGTAATTCCGTGTACGGATCTTTCGGAATATTAATGGGATCTGGAACTGAAATACCCATACGATTCAAAAATCGTCTTGTGAATTTATCACAATCGACAATCTTGTACACCCTTCCAAATATTTCCGGTTCTTTGCCAATATTTAAATCAAGTATATCATAAAATCTGTACCTCACCGGATTCGGCATTGGAACTCTCTGACGTTTGAGTAAAACGCCTGCAATAAATAATTAGTTATGCTATAAGAATATTTATTATTGAATAATACAATTTTTAAGAACATTCGTGACTATATGACAAAATTATCGTTCATAAAAACAATATAATATGTATAACAATATAATCAAGAAAACAATAGAGTAAACCTTGTTCAAGACCACTGTTGTTCGTGGGAGGTTCGTTAATTTTCATTGTACCATCTTCTAAAAAGAAGCTGATGATTACTGTGCGTACTTGATAAGCAGTTTTCCATCTTTCCTCGACGGTTTCTTGAAAGAAAGCTTTGAACATCAATCTCTAAAAAAGTATACTAAATTTTAAAAAAAATATGGCTTAGACTAGGTACATCTCGTACATCATACATGTTCTGTTATTTTTATTGGTTACATACGAATAAATTAAGCTAACTAACACACTCTAGACGATAGTGTATTTCTGTATCTATCATTCTTGGAAACGATTACCATAAGTGCATGGTACTTAAGAAGGTTGCCTATCGCAGGGGCTCAAAATTTTGCATATTATAGAATAGGGCTAGTCGCTAAAGGGGTTAATATTATTTCCATCAAATATTATAATCAATCATTGTACTTGGCCATCAAAAGCAATCCATGACGGCAACTCCTGTGCTTCTCCGCGCGGATATATTGACGGATAACTAACAGTTTCTCCTTTATCCGCTTTATCTGATAAATAATAAACTCCTTCGTGTATCTTACCAAAATATTGATCTCTGTGAAAACTTGTACGACCGAGCTACAAATATATAATATTAAACTTTCGTTAAAATAGTTCATTTTACTAAGTATATTTTCAAAGGATTCATTTGCAGAGAGACTTACATTTGTGTTGAAATTATATCCGGGTAAACAAGGAAGCATATGATCGCGCTGCATTATGCAACAATGCACAATTAACCCAGAAAAGTATTAATAACTGGTAAACACTTTCTACAACCTCACATTGAAGTAAAGGAATGAGACATCCCTATTTACTGGCGTTGTGTTTCCTTGGTGATAGTTGCATGAGGGAAATATGGGAGAAGAACCGTAATTTAAAACCGTATATTTATTTATTATCTTCAATAACTCGCAACATTATACTGGTACAATCTTTTACCAGTATGCAAAAAACATATATATAACACTAGCTTTACTAGCCGGCATCGTTCGTTAGCTCCTAGCAACTCGAAACTCTGCAAGTAAAAGGACATTGACCAGACATCAGCCAGGCAAAATGATTTGAGGCACATTTCGTGACCCTAAAATTTACTATTCGAAAGTTTTTAAACGACAGATAAATACACAAACATATAAACTTTTTGCTTCATGTATTAGATATATATATAGTAATATACAATATAGCAAAACTCTTGTATAAACATAACATATATATAGTATATGTTACATTAATTTCATTTAGTAGCTTATGCTAGCCATAAACTTCGATCAGTAGTTTTGATCATTATGTTCCTTATATAATAATAATATATAATGTGCAGATCGTAGAATTACGTTAACAGATCATAAAATTAGTAGTATATCATACGATATATAAATGCGTCGTCTATAGAATTAGTAATGTGTAAGAATTAGTAACAAAGTACAGTAAATGTTAAGCGTAGTAAAAGCGACAATCAAACATCCAGCGTTTGTAATGTTAAACACAAAACAACATAACGATTCAACGTTAATTAAACTTTTATATAAAATATTAAGTCGTGTATCTCTTAACTATCTAAACTAATATTATGTGTACGATAGCAATATTATGCATATATTCTTGTGCACATCACATAAACACGCTGTAGCAGTAGATCTCGATGGCACTTACTATCATCAAAAATAATTCAATAAGCTCAAATAATATAAAATTGAGATTGAACGATAAACATGGCATCTATACGGAAACGAAACCATTTAGCGACAGTGGACGGTCCAAGTATAAATAAATAAACATAACCGTTGATACTTTCATACATCTCGTAAAGTCCCAAATAGCAAATTTGTGTTTCGTGATTCTTGTTTC
Organism: Seladonia tumulorum; assembly: GCA_913789895.3. NCBI lineage: Eukaryota > Metazoa > Arthropoda > Insecta > Hymenoptera > Halictidae > Seladonia > Seladonia tumulorum. Next base: position 5,962,007 of record OU565275.1, read on the forward strand.
TTTTTCCAGATCACTTCACTTGAACTCGATATTTCCGGTGAGATTGCATTGTGAAAATTCGGCAACAGGCAGCTTTCAGAAACACGTGAACAACTGTGCGAATTTCCACTTGCGTTTCTTCAATTTCTAGTCTTTAGTCTCTGGTTGCAGATCGTACCAGCTCGTAAAAGACTTTGTGACGTCGATCTCACTCAGATTTATATGCACCTGACCCATAACTTTGCTCCCGGCAGATAGCCAGCCTTTCTGGGTGCATACCGATATCTCCAATTTACGGGTGTTCAGATCACCTTGAGAAATAACATATTCGAACTGCTCATCGAAGACCGGGTTGCAATTATCCTTCATCACCGCTGTTTTGCGTTTGGTTTCCTTATGACGATCCGGCAATAGATACAGTTTTACGTACGGGTCCGGTATATTGTACGGATCGTTATGCGGCAGAGGTAAATTACTAGAACAATAAGAAAGAAATCAATTAACAACTTGCACAACTTACAAGTTCCATGGGTGCACAATTTACGTACGCTATTTTATGTACTACGACTATAAGCTTTTGCCTTTGGACGCTGTAACGCAACGACAATTGTATTCGTCCCAATTTAGCTTCGCCGGACGATGACGTTACGCTTAGGTTTCTATGAAGTAATTGGGGACTTCCGGTAAGCGATGAAGCGGTATTAATAACGACTATTTCTTCGTTTGGTGGAGCTGTTTCTTCAGGTACGTTGCCTGCGCCTGATCCAGTACTACTCTTAACCGACTCCTTTGACGGTTGTCTTTTCAACGGACTAGGTGGAACTGAAAGAACGTGATTATGCTTAGAAACTTTTTCAGAATACCATAGCGTGTAGGCGTGCATTTGTATGCGTTTGTATAATTAAACTGTATTCCGTATAGAATAGATTTAATTGTAAGAAATAATAGATTTTTAGATAAGTTAAGTTACACTTACGACTAGAAGATAAAGTATTGCTAATATTCGATTCTTGGCGTTCAATTCGTTTATTTAGCTGAGTAATGTCGTGATCGTCATCGTCCTCTTCTGAAGTAGGTTCGGGCTCTTCATACTTCAAAATCTGTGAACAGAAGATATACGTATACAACCGTAATATAACGTTCTCACTTAATTCAAACGTTTACATAATCAAAAGGAAAACATACGCTTAAAGACATAGACAGTATTAGTTTACTGTCAGCCTCGGCCATTTGCAGATCATAAGGCTGTTGTGTGACTTCAAGATTGTTCTCCTTCAGAAGCAAAGAGATATTGTAACTCATTTCTCCTACAATGAAAGCAGTCTTTTCGTCTGTGATCTAAAAGTACACAAGTTAAAACGTGTTAACGACAAGAAAAATTAGCCGAACTTTTCTTAGAATTTTTTTAAACCTTTATGTGCAAAATACTGGTTTCCGGGTTGCTAACTAAAAACGTGAAACCTTGTTCCCATACTGGATCACAAGATCGTAATATGGTTCCTGTCCTTTTTTTGTCTCCTCCAACGCTCGCTTCAAGAAAAACGTCAGGTTGCTTATTTCCTCGGACGCACTACAATTAAAATTGATTTGCAATTGATTGACTCCAAGATTTATTTGATGTTAAGTATGGCAATTTTGCATTCGTACTGGCAAATTTCTTGCTGAATCGACGTAAAGGACGAGAAGAGCTGTACTCATCGATGTTATTCGCAGTTCTTGAGTTTCAATCAAAGCCTGGGCATAAAAATGGTATATTAATATTCTCCAAATACTTAAGATTGTACGTTTGTTCAATAATACATACAGCGTTTAAATCGGCGACGTTTTTGGAAAATTTAAACCACGTTAATCGTAGATGAATCATGCCATGTTTCGCCTGCTCTAAGGAGACCCACTAAAAGAATTCGTTATCGCTATAAGTTTGTTCCTGCAATATAAATAATATCTTTTTTTTTCTTACCGTATCAATTGTTCCTTTCTTCTTTACTCGATTGACCTCGATACTAGCTCTATATTATTACAGCACCAAAAAAAATAGTATATTTAGTAAGAAGAGAATTTATTTTGCTTGTAACGCTTATATAAAATTTGTTATATTAAAGCTTATCACTTGTCATCATGACGAATATGCATGTATGATTGATGATCAATGTGCTGAGTGTTCAACATGCTTCATGCAATTATGAAGCATCCACATAATTAGAAGCAATTCCTTTTAAATTTTCATGCTTTTCATTTTGCGAGTAAACACCATATATTTTATATTACATACATTCATAGTCATATAAGCAGCGCTCTAGAGAATCGTTTTATCTCGTTAATAAAAGTTTGCTTCTTGAAATATATACTTAAGAACGAAATGAAAAAGAGTAATGTGGTGACAATGAATTCTTGTTTCACTGTATCTGTAAAGGGCACATAGACTTCATGAAATTTTTAACTGTATAACTTCACCATGTTTCGTGAATAACTCTCGTTAACATGCATATCATACTGATATAATACAATTACATTTTTCAAAGTAGTTCAAGATTTTCAAGCGCGCGATCTACAGTAACTAAGAAATTATCAAGTATGGTTCTTCTAAACTAATTATAGAGAAGAATCTTCAAATGCATTCTATTCCTGGAAAAATGTACTTGCTGCAAGTAGCAATACCTGCCAAGTGGATCATCTTGACCAGCGTTGTCTTTGTCAAAGAGATGGGCAACCACTCTGTTGTAATAGGCTCCCAAGCTCTTATCCACTATAAACTGTCATCATACAATCTAGTTTAGTTTCTTATTTGTCAACTACGGTCACCTAATCACTCTCATAACTATAAAAATAAACTAAAAGCAAAATTCCAACATAACGAAATTAAAACATGAATAAATCAACTAAACGTTCCGCATCTAAGATTAAATTATAGAAAAAAAGAATATTCATCAAAGAAACGATTAATGTTGTTACTTAAAAATTCCAACAATATATGTGCTACATTAAGGTAGTCCTTATCTTTGGATCGTGTCAATTCTTGTATGAAGCTTTTGAAATCCTTCGAGACCTGTCCCAAGTTGATATTTTCAGGCACACACCTCTAGTTGATAACATTTTTCTGTCAAAAAACAACCCTTGTAGCTAAGGACCACCTTAATATGATAAAAAATAATGCAAAGAAATATACAAAACAAATTGAATGCCTAAAGATAAAGATATTTCTAGAGTTAATATGTTACAAAAAATATCATTCATTATTAAAATATAATAAATAAACGAGGTCCACTAAGCATATGGCACATTTATATGTATGTACATTTAAATGTAATACTTTGTTAGAAATTAATATAAAAAACGAAAATTATTAATTGAAAATTATATTGATATTGCAAGAAAGATTTATAAACATAATGCAGGCGTGCAAAAATTAGTAGATCACCATTCGTATATATATATATAATTGCTGTTAAATATTAATTACTGTGTTACAACTTTCCGTAAACACACAACTACCTGCCAAGGAAGTCATCATACTGAACACATGGAATTTTTACATCCCTATCCCACAGAGACACCATAGCCTTCTGCATTATACATGAGCAGATCACAGCCTGTGTGCCAATATTAGGGATGTATATAAATAAGATTTAAAAGACCAAGATAATGCTTTATAAATCTTTCGTTCGTATAGTAATAATAATTACAATTTCACTAAAAATTATAATTATTATTACTGCATACATATGTGCCACATAAAATGACTATGAATATAAATCGATTAAAAAATTAATATACTAACAACTAAAAGAAATGAATGTATTATTAAAGAAATAAATCTAAACCCTATTCTATCTACTGTTAGAAATCTTATGATGAAGCATTAGATTGCTCACACAGTGAAGTGACACACACAGACAACACTCATAAATCCACTATTATAAATAATACTGCAATAAACCAAAGCAACACCGACATGCTCATATATTTTACAAATAACAGTGACTGCCTTGATAATGTTAACATGAATCAGATATGTTGTGAAAAAGTGTAGGTGATCATTAAATGGTAATATTATTGAAATATTAATGAATAATACCAGTATTGAATCAGCATATCAATTCGAAAAATTGTTTTAATCGTTTTTCTTCTACCTTCAATTTATTTTTATTACAACATTACTTTAGTAATCATTTTTATGTGTCTTAATAAAAGAAAAATGCAATGTATAATATATAAGATGGCAGTTCTTTTTTTCATGATAATTTTATACTTGGCATAAAATGTAGAAAAAATTTATGATATTGTTATTCATACCTTCCAAGACTTTCATCGCCCTTGGTATCGTCATAGTCCCACAGCAGCACAGTAATTTGTTGAGCGATGGCCGACGAGACGGCACACTAATTCCACATAACACATCGCACATCACATACACACATACATACCAAAATATGAAATTAAATTAGATCGATACGATTCAAGATGTTTCTGATCTATACACATAAGCAAATAACTATATTGCGCTACTACAAGTAAAAGAATGTTTTTTTGCAATCATAGGTGAGATTACAGTTTACCCGATTCACTAGGAAAAGCTGTCTCCAGTAAATCATGGTTGTAAATGTTAGATCAGCAACATGTTACAACTAAAATAAGACCATGGACAATTTTCATATTAAAAAAAAATACAGTGAAAGAAATGAGAAATCAACAGTTCACCGTTGTCTTGCGTGTAACAATTAAATTTAAGAAATGAAAAATTAAATTTGCACCTGAAAATATTCTATACTTTAATCTACTTTCTCTACTATATTATGTGCTTTATTTGAGTAAATGCTGTTCTTTCTTACCATCTGAAAGATGCTGTACTTGTAATTTTAATGGACTTACAATAAAAAAAAAATTATAGCAAAGCACATGCAATACTATTAATGTCTAATTTATTATGATAATGCGTCATGCGTACCTCGCACCAGTAATCCCATTTCGGATTCACAGTGTTGTCTATGGTTTTTGTCCTAAATTCTTGTGCTCCAACATTTATAATCGCATACGGATCAGACTTGCCTTTGCCCAATACACCGATATCTTTTTTCATAAGGTGCTTCGCTTCTACTACATGTATTCGTAAAACTCCCTGCACAGGAGCAAAATGTATAATGAAGTTTTGTATAATTACTAGAAATGCGTGAGAATATGTTCATAGCCATAATAGATGTCTCACCTCTGGTTCAGGCATTTTCAATGATTCAACAGGTACCTCTTCACTTAGAGGTATAACAATTTTATTTGGCAGTACGACGAAAGCTGCTATTTGTTCTACTATTGTCTTTCTTAAAATGTCGCTGTAAGCAAAATATATGATTGTTTATATTTTCATTCTGTAGAAGGCAAGCATGTTTAAAGTAAATAAAATTAATCAATCATACTTAAATCCCGGTAGGTCAAGAACATCTGCTACTCCTACTAAATTGAAATTAATAGCCGGAGGATTTAAGAAAAATACTTGTATACCTCCAACTATAGGCATAACTGGTAACAATGGTTTCATCACTATTCTCATCATTCCACGAATCTGAAAATTAATTATAAATTAGGAAAGGAAATGTTTGTTGCAATTCAAGTAGAAAATTTTTAGATTGCATGAAGATTTACTGTCTACATATAACTTTTTACCTGAAAGTCTTTAATACCGCCTTTTATATTTCCAATAGAAAAGGTAATATCACAATCACCAGCATACCTATGATATTGATAAATAATTAGATAAATAATATAAGCAGTAATGAAAGAATATAAAAAATATCTTTAACATGAATGATGCATACATAACATCAGCATCAACTATAACTTCATTTCTTGAAGTGTTTTTGTCATATGATTTGATTCCATAAATTTTCAAAGGCTGCAAACATACATAGTAATGAATCGTATTGTGTAAATACTATAACACACAATACTTTTATATGATAAAGTATTTACGATGGTTTCTTATCATTCTCATGACTCATCATACTTGAACTACCTCATAAAAGGCAATAAGTTGTCACAGATAATGGATATTGTATATTCTAATGTATATTGAAGACTTTTTAATTGTAAAAAGCATTTAGAATCACGTATTATAATCCACTTACTATGCGACCTAAAACCAGTCTGTCAAACTGGAAACCTTTTATTTTATACTCTGTCAATTTTTCAACAATAGCTGGTTCTATACTTTGTTTGCATAGCTCTCGAGCAAAGTGATTTATATTTGGCCAAACTTTATAGAGAACCTTGTGTTGAGAAGAAAGTAATTGAAATTAATAGAAATTTCAAACTAACATGTTCGATAAAAGGTTTTCATACTTTGTTTAACCATTCAGCTCTGTCGACATCAGGAAAATAAACCCAAGAAGGCAATTCATCTAGTCGATTCATTATCAATTCTTTTTCTTTTGCCATTATGCTTGCCTTGGCAGTAATTACTTTTAAATCGTTGTCTTTTCTTCGTTCTGTCTTCCATGCTAATAAAGCAATGGGTGCAATCAACCATGCTACACTAACATTGAAATATCCACATCCCCAAATGACACCAGCAGTTGCCAATTTAGTAAAAAACGACATGGTCAGTGAACCTATATTCATGTATGGCCAAGGGTTTGGCTTGGAAACAATGTTATCTTCGCTTTTGCCTTCCATTTGTCTGGTATAACGATTAACTTTCAGTTTATAATTTCTTTTTTAACTTAGAAACAATTTATCTACTTGCATTGATTCTGTAAAAGAGAACTACGCATTAGTTTGTGAAGATACACATTTAATAAATTTTATTACAGAATATTTAAGAAATATATTAAAATAACTATGTTAATAAATAACATTGTTGAAAAGTTGTTTCTACATATCTTATCATATTAAAATGAAACCAAGAATTAAGGTAGTAGTTATCGCAAAAGATTGATCAGTTCTTGAAACATGAATCACAAGAAGTTCCCTTATCAATTACACCTTCTTATGTCAACTAGTTGGTTAGAGATGGACCTATAGATACTGTCAATTTCTTCAATACAGATAAGATAAGTTACTTTTATGTAAACACACTTTCAATTTAAAGGTGCAACTCTTTATGTCCTTTAAACAATATCTTTTATAATGAATTAAAAAAGAAAAGAAGGTAAATGTAAAATAAAATACGCATAGAATTTAATACTATGATTAAAAGCGGTTTAACTATGTTTCTTTCTTGCATCTAGATCCTAATGGAAATCTATTTTTATAAAATTTATATTCGCATACAAATACAGTCTATTTACGGCTTAAGTAGAAACTTTATATCTGAACGAATACAATTTTTACGAAAAACGAATCGTCCATTTTGCGTGGAAACAATAAGAAAACTTTTAATGTGATTGATAATGCTACAGTCTTACAGCCTTGAATATGTATTATTACGCATATATTACACGCTTTTCAGATTAGTATTTTGAAGAAATGCAAATAGATAATACATGCAAATTTTAAGGTGTGCGAAAGCATTAGTTCTGTTAAAAATAGATGTAAGTACAGTTGGTATTGTGGATAATGCTTACATTAACTTTTAGTTGTTTATAACTTCATGTAACTGTGACTACAAGCATAATGGAATGTTTTCCGGACCAATCAATTATTGCAATATACCATCTCTCGAAGTGAGTCACGAACGTGAACAACTGTATGTTTTGCATGTATACATTTGCGAAGTATGCGTGTGTGTATGTATAAATAGAATTGCATTGGTAGCTAACTTAACACTCCTGGAAAAAATCTGACGCCGCTAATAACATCAAGTTTATACTCGAATTTTATCCAACATTTAATTATTAAAACATATATATGTTACTTTATTTAAAAACAAAATCTTTCTATGGTTGTTTTTACTTATTTTTTCAATTAATGACCTTGACATTGTTCTAAAGTTTGATTACTTTAAATATTATACATTAAACAATCCTATTAAAAACGCAAAAGTCACCAAAAGTCGCATTGCGTATTTAAACAAGGATGTAATTATATGTTATATTGCGGTTGTTGTTCACTTTCATGTCTAACGTAGAACATTATTTAATAAAAAAGTAATTTAATTGTTAACACATATTATCTTCGAAGCTTAATTTATTCTAATTATTGAAAATAAAGAATGTAGATTATTTTCCATTATAGGTTTATGAAGGATTATCAAATGTACTCTATTAAAAATATACAATTTTTGTAATTTTTACCTTTTTCTATTATCCCTTTTGTCCTATTCTGTTGCACAAATAAATTCTACTACGCAAAATAATCGCTCAATACACTACATAGAACTTATCTCGTTTACTTATCTATCGACTTTTATAACTAATATTATAAAGGTAAGGCTTTATATATTGGCTGCGATACGAAGTAATGATAAGCATTAGTCTATTATAATTTTGTTAGTTAGCTAGCCTTTATTGCGAGTTCATTAGTTACTAATTAGGATTAGTAATTAGTGTCAGAAAGTGTCTTGTCAAATATACATCTGATACAGGTTTTATTTGGGGGAAAAGGACGTGACGTCCAGTGACGTCACTATAGCGTCAGCTGATAACATGAAGTTGGCTATGAAGATCTGCCAAGACGCCATTGTTATTGTGAAATTTGTGTTGTCTCGAGTTCGTGTTTGTTCTTTCACTTAAACTAATGAATAGTTAAAATTGCTGTCAATCTCACGTTTTCCTGTGTCATACAATAAATTGAACGAGAGAAAAACGTCAAAATGGGACTCGTTTGTTCTACAGCACAGGTAAGTGTTCTACATTCTAAATCGCCCCTTAGATATAGTTTTCAGAAAAATTCAGTATTAAACAAATAGTCTTCTAAAGATGTTATAAGGTATTTTATGAAACGTTTATGTTCTTTCATTTCTTGTTATTTAAGTAACAACATCCCATAGCTAACAATATGCAAGAAAGACAGATGAATCATCAAATTCAATTATAGCTTAGATTATCTTAATTGATTGTTCATATATTGTACTAATGTTTTATACCATTGTCAGGACATAATTAAACTTTCGTTTTAATATGTAGAAAAGGAAAATGTACAGTTTAATTTGTTTTAACACTATATTGTACGAAGATTTATTTTAATATTTATTTGTTTACCAGCATAAAATATATATAGAACATATTGTATTTCCATTGTCACATATATTTCTTTGTTTTGATGATCAGACATCTGTTATAACAGATGTTTCGATAGAATTAAAACAATTACTTTCATTGCATAAAACATTTATCTATTTTTTATTCTATTGATTGTCTCTTTACTTTATTTACTTTATTTACTTTACAGCTTGCTTGCCTCTGTGGCAGCACAGCTTGCAGTTTCTGCTGTTCCCAATGTCCAACATGCCGCAATAGTACAAGTACTCGGATTATGTATGCATTATTATTGATGTTGGGAACCATTGTTGCTTGCATTACATTGTCTCCTGGTTTACAAGATGCACTTAAGAAGGTAAAAATTTAATAATAATATTAAATATATCACACAGCCTTCAACCTTCATCACAGCTTTAATCCAATTATAATAGAGAATTATGTATATTGATCATGTGTTTCCTTTGCAGGTACCATTTTGTGCCAACAGCTCCAATTATGTTCCATCTACAGTTACTATTGATTGTAATTCTGCTGTCGGTTATTTGGCAGTATACAGAATATGTTTCATCATATCTCTTTACTTCTTCTTGATGTCAGTTATGATGATCAAAGTACGAAGTTCTAAAGATCCTCGAGCTCCTATACAAAATGGGTATGTGTGTGTGTGTGATAATATTTATGTCATATATTGTGTACAGTTGTTCACAAAAGTATTTGAACACCCTTTAAAACAGAATAACTCTTTTTAAACGACCTGACTTTTTGGAATACTTTAGTGAGCAACTATATATAAAATTATTTGCTATATACAAATTATGTTTCTAGATTTTGGGCCATTAAGTACCTTCTAATTATTGGTGGAATAATCGGTGCATTCTTCATCCCTGAAACGTCGTTTGGTATAACATGGATGTATTTTGGAATGATAGGTGGTTTTCTCTTCATTATTATCCAATTAATTCTTATTGTTGATTTTGCCCACTCATGGGCTGATGAATGGGTGGGTAATTATAACGAGACAGAATCGAAAGGATGGTATGTAATTGAATAGTACAATAAATCTACATTGTTATACTGTGTTCGTGTTGTAGTTAGTTAAGCTATATAATCGTATTAATGTGCTAGGTATGCTGCACTCTTAGGAGCAACATTCTTCTTCTATGCTGCTTCTATTACTGGAATAGTTTTACTCTACGTCTATTTCACTCACGTACGTTTCCTGATTATGTTGGTCGTGTAATTGTTAGAGGTCTGCGAGAACCCGTCATGATCCCAAATAAAATTCTTGACCCGTCCCGACCCGATTTTTCGGTTCTTGCACACCTCTAGCAATTGTATTTAATAGGGGTCGTTAATTTGTTTGTTTTTAAATTCCAGGCCGACAGCTGTGCCTTGAATAAATTTTTCATATCTTTCAATTTAATCTTGTGCGCAATTACTAGCGTGATATCAACTCTACCAGTTGTACAAGAACATTACCCACGTTCGGGACTTCTTCAATCGTCTATTGTTACACTGTATGTGGTCTATTTAACGTGGAGTGGAATTTCAAACAGTCCAGGTACATATTGTGATTGAGGGAAGTCATGCTGAATTTATTTCAATTTTTAATACTTTAACAATGTTCAACCATTGTTCTTTCAAATACATACACACGTGTAATATTATCTGTTTTTAAGATACAAGTATTTCATATTGTTTTCAGATCGTAACTGTAATCCAGGATTCTTTCAAATAATTTCTGGCAATGACCCTGATGCAAAGAATCGTGTTGCTTTTGACAAAGAAAGTATTATCGGCTTGATTATTTGGTTCAGTTGTGTCCTGTACAGCTCTTTACGTACCGCTTCGAAATCGTCAAAAATTACTATGTCTGAGAATATTCTAGTCAAAGATAATGGAGCAGGTACGTGACAAAACTACTTTATTTAAATCATTATGTAACTATTTGTTATTTCTTAATGTCTAAAAATGTTGTCTCTCTGAAACTCACACCTATTCGCAGTTATGTGTAAAATATAAAACTTATACAAGTCTATTCTACTGTAAAATAATATACATAATATAATATGTAGTTAGAATACTATAATCATATGCATGCATATTAGTTTACATATTACAAAGGATGTATCACATTATTGTGTATTCATCAATGTTTTTTCAAATGATTCTTTAAAAAAATCATTTAAACAAAAGAAATCTCTTAATAAATAAAATGATGCTTTCTTCATGCAGTCAGGAATGCAGGAGACCAGAGTCTTATCGACAATGAAGGTAGGCACACCATTACCTTAAAATAAACTTTTTAAGGTCAGTGTATTTACTCAAATCATTTCTTATTCTTTTTAATGAAAAAAGTAGCATCACATTGTAGGTATAATATTTTTGTGTATTTGAGAAGATTTAATTCGTTCTTCAGTTGATAAATATTTCGTACAGTATTTATGATTGCTTAAATTGTCATATCATCTTTAGACATGCGAAATTAAAGAAATGCTAAATATACATAACTTTTGTTATGAGTAATGAACAGGATGTTTGGAAATTAGTGGAGAAAAACATAATTTTTTCTTATTTTACCACTAATCAAAGAACATCCATTCACTGTGTATAGTGGTAGTCAGCGTGTGCCTTCTTTCATTGTGCTTTATTAGACGATTAAAAAGCTTATTAGATTTTTATGGCTTTAAAATTGTAGCATAGTTTATTACCGCTACCACTAAAATTATGATTTAATTTTTCCTAAATGAAAAAATCTTGGCACAATACTCGTTTCACATTTAGCGATTTAATCAACACAATGTATCACGTTATTTCTTCAGTTTGCTTAAAAATGTGATGTTGGGTGCTTAAATTTAAATGAAACTTGTCCGCCATTGCACGGATACGTGTCTTTACTAACACTCATTGCTACTAACCCTAACAGGAATATTCGGTAGAGTGTTGATCGCACTATAAATATTATAGTTTGAGTTATTTTGTCTTTCTCCTAAATGTAACCAGATTATACTCCGGTAGAAGGTCGCAATCCCGATGCTGAAAACGGAAACGAAGCCAAAGTGTGGGACAACGAAGAGGACACGGTAGCTTATAACTGGAGTTTCTTCCATCTCATGTTCGCCCTTGCCACATTATACGTAATGATGACACTCACTAACTGGTATCAGTAAGTATTTCATATTACCAGAACTGTGCAAGAACCCGAAAATGTTAGGCCAGGTCGAGACGGGTTTTCGAATATATTGGGATTCCTGAGCATATTCTGGATCGAGAAAATATTAGGGTTTTATAGTATATCGGGATTCTCGAATATATTCTGGAGTTCCCAAAAGTTCCAGAAAAAGATGTTTTCCCGACCCGTCCCCAACCCTCGGGTGCCCGAAATTTTCCAGTTCTAGCAGACCTCTACATTCTGCTTATTCACTAAATGAAATCGAAAAACTCTGAACGCAATTCAATCTACATATAACTACAATTTTGCAGACCCAACTCGAATTTGGAAACCTTGAACGCCAACACAGCTTCAATGTGGGTAAAGATTATATCATCGTGGATGTGTCTGGGTCTCTACACCTGGTCGCTAATTGCTCCTGCGATTTTAAGAAACCGAGATTTCTCATAAGTGCATACATTTATCCGCAAGGTGGCAAAAGGAGTAAGTAGTAGATGCTCCAATCTGTATAACTTGGGGTACTTAGTAATTACAATGTTTTTTCAAATTGGTACATAACTTTGACTATCATTTTTGAGCTTCCATAGAATGGCGGCATTTAAGAGATTCGCATTCATTAATCTATAAATTGCGGTCCACTCGAAGTCACGTTTTACTGTTTCATTATATTGGACGTTCTTTGATTGTATAAGAAATTAAATTAATATATATATATTTTTTTTACTATTCGTATGCCAGTGAAAATGAACCTATTTAAACTTAGATTTACTAGGCAATGGTTTATTGATGTTCGTTATTATAAGGAATATGTTGCGTTAAGACATCTATATAGGGCTTTTGACATAATGTTGTCGATAGACCTCAATATTCTAACATCACAGAGCATTTAACCTGTGATCAGTCTTTGTCAAATAGATCTTTTTTACAGGCGATACTTAATATTTAGTTACTCACCATTTTATGTGACTACTCATACTATCACAATACCCATTTATAACGTAGATCGTGTTATTAAAGTAAAATATTAATCGTTGATAATATTTGATGGAAAGTATTATCAACATTTACATAAATAGTATTATCATATTATGTTCATTATTACGAACAAATATAAATTATATTGCCAGGTATTGTTGTTGAGCATGTTGCTGCTTCGACGACAAATAAATTAACATTCTTAGGAGTGACGGCCACCCGCTCGTTGCAGAACTTTAATTAATGCAACGGCAAACTGCGAAGTGTTAAACAGTCAAGTTAATTCAAATATTGCTATGTCTTTCAGGAGCATTTTGTTTGCTTGAAGTCTATACTGAAATATATTATGACTATAAAAATCAAATGCTACTATGGTTAAGAATTAATTAACACAAGCATACATAATTATAATAAATGGTTGTATATTCTACCACAGTTTATCTTTTAATCCTTAGTACATGTAAAATATAATTAAGGATAAGCCCATTTTATAAAGGTATAATATTAAGTTGTATCATATGTGATATGAAAGTTTTCTTTAGTTCAAATAAATACACCTTCATTCTTCATCAAAGTTATTTACTCAACTTTAATACTAGAAAGTCTCCAATTCATCAATTTTTAAATAATTGTCTGCATGAAAAATAAGGAAGTAAACGTATAATAAGTTCAGTAATACAAAATATGCTTTATTATTTTTTTATAACAAGTAACAATTTTGTTATTTTATAGGTAAAGTTTACATTGTAACATGTTACATTTCGAAAACGTGACAGTAGTTGTTTTGGTTTACATAATTTTATACAGAGTTTTATAAAAATCGAATGTAGCTTACAAATAAGCACAGTGTGTATGGTATAAATTACTATAAATTTACAGTTTGAGATACCATATTTTTTACAAAATTGCTTTTAGAAAAAAAAAATGAACAATTACCTCATACCTATGAATAAGCCATGAAATGCTTTTGTTTAAATAGTACTAATGCAATAAGAAACATTCTTTTGGATAAATAACGCTGTATTAAATTATTTAACTAAATGTCTATGCGGAGTAACGTGACATTTAACTTACAAAATATTACCTAAACATATCAAATTAGAATTACAAAAACCTTTGTTATTTACAAGCACTTATTCAGTCTAAGTACAATATTCTATAAATAATTACTGTTAGCTATCATATACATTGTATATGAGGGCAAGCAATGCGATTCAATTTTACTAAGAACAATGTGAAAATTCCAAAATTATTTACAATACCATCAAATGGCTGGGCAAAATTTTCATTATTTGGTAAAAAGCATTATTGTTGCTTAATCGATTTTGTCGTTGCTTTCGACGCAGGTTTCTTCAACAAGTAACTTTTAATATTTTGAAATGGCATGTCGAAGAGTAGGGTGAGACTTACTGATAGAACAAGAATCATCAAGAACTCGTTCAAGTTGAACTGCAAAATACAGAAATTGTAAAACAAAATCCAACAAACGTGTATATTCAAAATTAACGCACACTTACTTGCATACTAAAGAATTCATAATGCGTGGCACTCCTGGTCTTTCCAACATTATAAAAGTATATCGGAAATTGCGTTAAATATACTGCATAACTCAGTCTTGTGGTTATTAAAAATCCTTTCCATGCTAAAAATCGGCTAAACAGACCTAAAATTCAACACAAATGCAATATTCATGAAGATCTATTATAGTAAAAATTTTGTAATCTAGAATCACTTCTTAGTTGAAACGATTGAAAATTTAGCTGTTAATATTCTAAATAATATACAGTTTTTTCAAATAAAAAGGTCGATGTTTTGATGTAATTTTTCAAACTGTATTTACCATGGCACGGTGCTTACCGTTCGTATTTCCAGTTTGGTACATTATAGTTACCCAAGCGAAAATGGCACACCACCCAATAGGAGCGAATGCATTATACATTGCAGCGTGTATTGGGTCATAGACGTAATCTATAGATCCCATGTGCGCAGGACCAAAAAGTGCGCAGCAAAACATTATTGTACTCAGTATCCAGCCTGCATACAAAGCTGTCTGAAAGATATGAAAGCGATGCAGTTCGAGCGCAATTGTTTAAGAACTTGTGCAATCTTTTTTACTTACTTTATTCATCTTGTAATCTTTTGGCAAATATCTTAATAAATAACCGATGGCAATACCTATAATATATACTGTCAGTCTATGTGATGGCAAGGTGTACGAAAAATCTGCAGTATCAAATAATTGTCTTATTCTGCAAACATGAAATCACCGTTAATAATTATTAATTTTCTGATACCGTTACCTACATATGTCTAAGGGGCTCAACTTGTGTAACCGGTTGAAAAAATCGAATTTTTTTCGTACAAATAAAAATGATTGCTTGGGTAAATGCAACCAATATTTGTTTAGATGTTTGATTCGTTTAGAAAAGTACTATATTTGTTATATTAAAAAATATTTTCTCTCCAAGTAGTGTAGATGTATGGTATCATACTCCAAATGTTTAAAAAAAATATAGCACGCAGTTTATTTGAAAAAAAACTCCCAAAGTCTCATTTTCACCCCGTTACACGAGTCGACCCCCGTAAAAGCACTGGACTTACGACGTGCCGAAGAACACATAATTATTTAATTGTCTGACAAGCGTAACAAAAAATCGCAACGCTGTCGAAAACAGAGCGCCCATCGTCAGTACAATCATTCCGACCTTTGGCTTTTTGTAAAGCAACAACACCAGCACAGGTGAAAGGATAAACAGTTGTGTGTCTATGCCTAAGTGATGCGTGTGCGTCAAACACTGAAATCAGAGAGAATAACATGTCTATAAAATTTATTTATCATTTGCATAAAATTGATTACGGACTACGTACCATTGACTCGAAGCCGAAATAATTATGAATAAATAGGAAATTTCTCCACCAAGTCCTTTTGCAGATATTCGCGTGCTCGGTCACAACCAAATTCCATTGCGGGCCAGAGCCGACATAAGGTATCACGTAAGTGCAAAACAACATTAGTGCCGCCAATGGTGGTGTGAGTCTAGAAATTGGTAAAGGGAGTTCAGTTAAAATTAGTCAAAATCGTCGTACGATTATTTTGTAGGCAATTTTTTGAGAATCGGGTATTTACAAAAAATTTCTTAATATATATTTTATAAGTGTTTCGTCTCACCTGATTAAACGGGACAGGTATTCGTCTTTGATATTCAAGTTTCCGGTTTTCTTCAGCTTTCCGATGAAAGAATACGACGTCAAGAGTCCAGAAAGCATTAGAAAAGGGTCCGTGTAAAGACTCGCGGCTCTTCCTACAACCGTCCACGGTTTACCAAGATACTGAAACGAGAACATGCTGTTGTGTACCTTCTTAACAAGGTATTTAACCCTTCCGCTATTACGCAGGAAATTCAACATCGATTGAACGCTTTGACAACTCTGACTAGATGCAGGAAAAATGATCCCAAAAGCATCTTTAAAACAAAATTGAACTACGGATTGAATTAGTTAGTTAGACATGTTTTAGAGAAGTTTCACGTTTTCGACCGGAGCCTATTAAAAAGTGCCACAACTTGTTGCGTCCATGGTTAATGTCCAAATGTTAAGAATGTTTGCCGAGCGTTTTCTGTTTGTTAACCGTGTCGTGCTGTTGTGTTTCCTTTTTAATGTAGAAGGATCATACCTCGCTCATCTCTGTCCTGTTGACGTACGGATTGAAAAACAGGGCCATACTTTTATGAGCTAAAAGCAGCATCAAGGCGTTCATGGCTCGAATGCCGTGAAGCGTAGCTATATCGTTCTGCCCTCGGTCTAAGGACACAAGGTTCTTGAAATTTCGTTTCAACGAGAACGACAGAAGCAGCTCGCTGGCAGGTACATTATAATGATCATAATATGCCGCCACGATTGTTAGCGCCAGTATCGTCATGAAGAATAAACTGAAATGTATACGATCGGTGTGTTAATGTTAATTTAGAACGCTCGTGAAAGCTTCGACACGGCAGTGTCTCGTTGACATTGACAACGAGACAATTTTCGTTGATTTTTACCTGGCATACATAGTTTCCTTTGGAAGTTCCCTCTTCCTCACTTGGCACATCTCTTCGTTCACTTTTACTGTAATGTTGATATCGGTTTGCGATGTGTACCTCGTAACGATGTCGCGGACGGATGTTTCGACGTCCTTAGGGCTGCAGCTCGCTGGTGCACATACTCCCCAATTTATTATATTGAATCTGGGTACTCGATGTCCTGGCTGAAGGAAAAATTGAAGGATGTTCATTGCATTTAACGTTATCAATTAGATAGTTTATTTAAAACATTTTATTTGATTAAATTAATTGTATATGTCAGTCGAGCCTGCTAAAAACGAATCGTAGCAAGAACTTGCTCGACCAGTTTTTAATCCTGTAAAGTGTGCAATTCCTCTGCATTAATTAAAAATGGATCGATACTAGAAGTGTAGATCAAAGTGACTGGATCTTATTTTATGCAACTTAGAAGAGCAGGTATATTGAGATTTTTATTTAGTATTAATAATAAAACAGGGTGAATAATATCTATTTCGTGGTGAATCAAATGTGCTTGTGGTGAAAATATCATTACTCATATTTTACAACACACTTTGCAATAACAACACAAGCATCGTTTAGGTATTGTTGTCACATTGTAAAGTATGGGGTGCAATTCCAATGCAGTGCGTGTTACAGGTAACCGCGTGAAACACTTTCTCGCATTACGTTACGTTCTCTAAAAGTATAATACCAATCGATTGTAAAACTTGGACGACATGTTGCGACGAAAGCAAACCGGGGGTATTAAACAGCTTTGGTATAATTTTGCGCAAGTTCGATCACGCTATTTCGTATCAAGTCACTGCGTTGTGCAACTAATAACTCGCCGTACCTAAACGTGTATACATGTATCTATACGTATAAGTGTAGCATAACTGCGCGTTTCTTTAAATTAATAATGGAGACTATTCTGAAGAGTAGACCGTATTCTAGTTGTTTGTAAATAATCAATAAATTCCGAAAAAAGGGGCTACGAATTAATTTGTACATCTTCTGTACATCAAAAGATAATTAGAAAATAATTAGCATCAAACAATTTAAAAATAAAATTGACTAAAAACGTCTTTTGTTCGGTTAACGTGAAATAGTAATTAAAACATTTGCCATTTAATACGAAAATTGCTCGAAATTGTGTTCGGTCTGCCGCAGACGAAAAGAAATGAAAATCGATTTTTTGAAAATGAAAAACCGGGATACCACCTTGACACGGAGCATCTGTTTTCGCTTTCGCTGTTGCGCGCGAGTATGCGCCGAGAAATTACAATACCGGCGGCTTGGAAAACATGTTGCGGTCGCATGATTCTTTCATAAATATGTACTCACATCGGTAATGTTGCTTCTGAACGCATAGTGAGAATGCAGAAGCCGTTGGACGTGTTTGAGATCTATCCGCGACGCGTCGATGCTGAACTGCAGGTACGCTAAACAGTATTGTCCTTGGATTCCTTCGCTTCCTTGAATCCCGATACACTCGTCGAAGTCACCAAACTGATTTACATTTCCGTTGAGAAGGCCAGACGGCATTTTCGCAGTGGCGTCGTACACTAAAAACAAAAGGAAAGCAGCCGATTCAGTAGGGTGCGCAAGGAAGTCTCGAAAATACCCGATTTAAGTTTATGGTTGTGACGAAAATAGTTAATTATTCAGATCCATATTTATAGGACCCCGGACAAATGCTTTCGCGAGACGATAGCTTTTGGAATTGATTTTTTTTCTGGGATTTATGGCTGGCTCACGATTTATACAGGGTGTCCCAAAAATGTAATCCCGTCATTCGAATCGTCCCTTTCAAGGAAGTACCACATTTTTGGGGCACTCAGTATAACGAGGCTTTGCAGCTAATTTGTGCATGTTTAGGTTCTTAGATCATCTGACTCCAAAATAAAATTTTTACACGTGGCTTATATTACGGCAGTAGCATAACTTCAGCATTATAATATGTCCAATAGTAGTTATTAGTGAAATTACTGTGCACGAGCTGCGGTTCACAAAATTACTAATGCTGTTAAGGAATTTATTGAAAAATTCTCAGCCATCAATTATAGACTTCGAATTAATGGAGTAACTGGAAGAAAAAATGTGTTAATAACATAGTAAACTTACTTTTCAAGGCCCACAAGGTGAATTTAGTCAATTCCTGGCGAAAAATGTCGGCGTGCCTTTTGCATTGCGGGCTCACCCGTCCGGCACCGGGATCGTATGCAGGAAGAATTTGCAATAATCTTCTTGCTTCGCGATCGATCTGTCCCGAAAAGTCATCTGCAACAAATTAAGGTATTTGATTAATTCATGTCGATATAAAATGGAAGAAATCCTTCAAATAAGTAGATAGAGAAGTAGATATAGATATTGATAGATAAGTAGAATAGATGACTATATTTTGGATTTTATTCGACTATTATTTATACGACTATAGATTTATTCGAGTATATTGTTTGTAACTTCTCAAAATTATTAACGGAGGATACATATGTTAATACATATGTATTAAACAGAAACGCTGTCAGCAGGAAAAACATATAAAACGTTGTTTATAGAAACGTGTCTTTTAGAATATCGATATTTCAGCAGTTATATTTTTTATTGGTCTCGCAATCGTGACGTAACATGGCCAGGTAAAAAATGTTTTTTTACTGCAGGTAGAACCTTTTGCAGCCTTTTAGCATTTTTACATAACGATTTTTATTCTTATTGCATCATTATACCCGTCGCCAAAATTCATTATCGTCGATGTGTTCACGGAAGAATGCGTTGATTTATGGCATCAGCAAGAAGTATATATCATTCATGCTATTTTTATTTTATACACTGGCAAGGTTTCGAACAACATTTTTGCGGATAGATATATATATAAATATCTTCGGATGAATGCAAATGAAAGTGAAAATAAGAAACAAAAGAGTGAAGTTGGGGTATAATTTTAGAAACCATGCTAAACTGACACGCAAGGGCACAGACTAGCCAAGTCATCAAAGATGACGTCGCAAAGAAACTGACAGAGTCCGATTTCTTTTTGATCAGACATACGCGGTCAGGTTTCGTGTCGGTTTACGAAGCCTGTGTAAAAGACGTAAGCGAACAATAGATTTTTCGATACGGTTACCACGAAAGCGAGATTGCGACGAACCGAGTGAAGAAAGACTTTCACCGTCTCTCAATCGAGTGAATTCAGGTGAATCGTAATGAATTGGCGCGCGTACGTGTGTCGCGTGCAAACCGGGATTTCGTCGCGAGGAAACAAAATTCGTCCCCGCTGACATTGACATGCTACGCTGAACGCGTTCACATAACTTCTCCACAAATATAGCCTTCTCCGATCGACGATCGTGGGATCCTTGACATCGTCGCGGAAGAAACTACAGCATAACGGAAAAGGTCAAAGAACCAATGATGATTTTGCTCCGACGGAATCCCCGAAAAAGCTGTCGCTAGTTGTCATGCTGGATCGCATGATGAATATCAAACATGCTGTTCAACGCTATTACGAGGGAATCTCTCGTATCCGAACCGGTGATTCGATCTTGCAAACTTCCGAGGCTTTGCGTCATATACAGTCAACCAAAAGTGTTTAGAAATGCGTTTGAACCACCTGAATTCGTTCGAGATTATAGATCACTTGTAGTCATAATAGTAATAATAATGTATATTTAATTTGTATTTGACTAAATTGTGCTCAGTGTATTACCAGTAATAACACTTACAAGTTACTTTAAAAATATGGACATTCTAAGTGAAACATAATTTCTGTTGAAGCCAATACAACACTACTAACTGCATTAATCTCAATTCAACTATTAAAATACTTTTTATCTCTTTATATATATTATATATTTAATAAATTGACAAATGTATTACCAAATGTATTATTAAATGTGAACTCTCTGAGCGAAAAGAAGATTGTGTTGTAATTAATACGGTAATTAATGGCTATGTTGGATTCAGTTCAGAAATAGTTTCCACTTATTTCTAAATTTTATTTAAACGAATTAGATACACGTTCCAAGGTTAAGAGTAAACGTACTATCTACATCTTGGAACGGCGCGCGGCGTTTATGAAATGTTAATTTGTACATAGTTTTTCTTTTTTAAGCGCGTCGTAAGCGTATTACACACATCTAAGCCAGGCGCGCGACAACATGCAAATAAATTCAGTGAAAGCCAGTGACGTTTTCGTAACAAACCACCAATGTTCATTCGAAATGTTAATATAACCGCAATCGAGGCTGACCCGATTTCCACCATTTTTGTCGTAACAAATCCTCGAGCGACATTTCATTGCAACAAGTGTCAGCGAACTAGCAATAGGACCGGATGTGCCTGCATTGGTAACCTGATCGTTTCGAAATGATTCAATCGGCCATCTACAATGGACTATAATTGTTCATCGACCGCGACTGTGTAAATAAATCGGTAATGAATGACCACCAATTACGACAAACGGACATTGTTCGACGAAGACAATGGCGGTACCCTAATTACGTTAACCCCTAACATGCTACTTAGTTATAGTGAAAGAACTTGTTGATGCGATCATAAATAAACAATTGCGGAGGTGGACTCTGGGCGTGAAAGAAAAATAAAAATAAATAACAAAAGATTTTATCACGTTCTTCGGAACACACTGAAAATGTTATTTGTGTAGAAAATAGAAAATAATTAGCGTAACCTTAACAGCAGAATTCACGACCATGTTTCATACGAAAATATTCGGAGAAATTAAATTTAGTGATAACTGTCGCGGACACTGAACGAATGACTGGTGATTTCAGAAGTTTAAGGTCAATGCTTCGTTAAGACCGTTACGTAGCCATATTACAAGGCGTAGCATGTTTGTTTTCCGAAAAATTTCTGGGAATGGAAACCGAAGACGGGCAAAAGTTCGAAAGTAGTCAAGATAAAAATCATTCGAATAAATCGCGAAGAACCGCCGAAAGAAAATTTATTCCGAAATGTTGGTTCATTAAAATCGAACAGGAGTCAGCATTTCCTAAATTTGCATTTGATCACATCGACTGCGTAATCAGATAATGAGGAACAGACGGCTACGTGACTTATTTATAGTTTGACTATTTATAATTTTAGTTCTAACGGTCGGATTATTTACAAGAACTGTGAAAGGTTTCTTAAGTCGACATTGTGACACATTAGAATTAGACATCGTTAGACATTCTGTAAGAAAGAAAGTATACTACTTTCAATTTATTAAAATTGATAAGAAAAGAAATACGTCTTGTGTCGCACTTGTAAATATGTATTTTGCAATTATTGCAGACATTTTTTTGCAATGCATAAAAATCCGCAGTCTAGTTACATAATTACCGATAATATGCAAATTTCGATGGATGAATAGTAATAAGATAGGCAAGTCTTGTTGTGTTACACTGAAACATAAGTTATTAATAGACTGCGGATATTTGTGCAAAATAAAAATTGGTTTGCAAAGAACAGAATCTAAATTACAATGCGTTCCTTTCTGAAATATTTTTCATAAATCGAAAACAATAGAACTATATCGTTAGTAACGTAATTAATTTTCATTCATATTTTTGTTCATTCGTCGAAGTTTAAGCGACGTAAAATTTCTAATTAAAAAAAAAAATGAAATTATCTGGTAAGAGCCGCGTGCGTCCGAAGCCGGTAACAAGAAACGCAAACTGTTTAATAGAAAGTGTAAATCTGCAATATGAACTCACGGAAGTTGGATCGCGAATCCGTCGGAAATCGATTCTCACGAGGAAATTATTATCAACGAGAAAACACGGACGTCGAGGAATTCGAGAAACGTGTTTCGTTGTCAAATCGTGCGGCTTCATTATCATCGTTGGCAATGGAAAATGACGTAAGATACGGTTTCTACAGGGAAACGGTTCTCCAAACTTCTGTATACGGGAGTATACCTGTGGTCACCACCGTCGTGGTCGATAATTATGCAGTTGGACAGCGGTAAAAATATTTTCAATCACACAGCTAACGATTAGACAACCACGCTGTTTGATCGTGCGCTTGTCACGGACGAGCCGCGCTTATCTCCTCGAAACGTGTTCAATGAGTACGTTTCGGTATAGTAATCGGCGGGCTCGCGATTCATATCAATGGAGGCCGTGCGGGTACGTTTGTCCGTAGTAGGATTTCATGAAATAATATTTATTGTATTAACAGGCGAAACGCGATTCTGAACGAGGAATATTTCGCGAGGACGAAGACATCTTAATGAACCGTTTACTGTAAACCTTAATGATTAATTAACGTTCTGCGAAAAAAATAAAAATTTCTCGGACATTTTTCTTATTATTTTGAAAGTTAGTTAATGTCTGTGAAGACAAAAATGTCCCCATAATAGACCCTAGCTTTAACACGAGCCTAAAATTCGGTGCTCTAGTATTTCTTGAATTGTTTATATTAACAAGGGACAAGCCGGACCACATAATCAGGTGATTCATATGAGCCCACCTGTCTCCCACCACTGACTATAATATTTTTTTTGGGAGCTCACGTTATTAGTTAGGAGCTCAGTTAACAAGGCGCTGCTGAAATTCAGTTCACATAAATTACACGTATTTTCTACTCGATCATCGAACGATATGCAACGATAACCGGTGACAACAAGAAGCCAGTAAAAAAAGGCCGCTGTAATTGCACGCTGAATAAAAGAGCATAAGCATTGACCCAAATGTGGAATAAAAAAAGTGGAATATCGTGAAAGGGAAACCAGTGCCGGTAGAAGAAAAAAAGAATGATATTGTAATCGCGTATCGCGCAAAAGAGGTTCGTCAAACCAGTTAGAAGTAGAGCTGCATGTACGTACAGTTAACTATAATCGGCAATCTAAAAACTGACTTGTCCTTGGAAAGCGGGGCCGGTAGGTCCACGTCGGAAAGCTCGCGCGTGCTATCAAAACCGAGTTTTAAACTGGTTCCTCCGTCTCGATGATCGTATTAGGTCGTCCCATAAGTTCGTGATATGTTTATATTATTCAACATTGAAAAGTATTTTAATGAAAAAACGCAGAAATTTTACAGTGACGGTACGATGTCTTTGCCAAAAAGGTCAGAAGAGGTTGTGTGGAGTAAAAGGGTGATTAGACTAGACTGCGGATTTTATGCATTTATGACAAAAATTAGTAGGTGTAATTTGAAGTAGCAAAAATATTAGAAAAACTTAAACATACTATTATATTATTTTCAATCTGCTAAACATAGTAAGAAAGAAAATAAATTTCTATTTGACTTCAGTTCGTTGCAGTTCAGGTGAAAAACTTTTACTTTGCATAAAGATCAGCAGTCTAGTGATTACATACTTTATTTGTAGAATTTAAATGGTACACGGCACGAACTTATGGGATCTAATACTTTTCTTTTCGTGGCACTGTACTATTAGCAGAAGCGGCGTGACACTTTCCGTGGATTGCACAGAGACGAAAAGTCCGGCCGAAACACGTGTCGAAATGTAGAAAGTAATTGCGCGTCGAATTGTAATCAAGATCATTAGCATCGGGGTTTTTTTTCGCTCCGAAACGGGGCCCGGGCATATTTTTGCCCGCGGTGTCGAACCGCTATACTTGTTTCTTTTTTTTTTTTCTCTCGCATCACATTTCGCACGTCGCCGGTGTAATTATTCGCGAATCGTGACGGCCGTCGCGAGCACGCGGCACAATGAGCAACGAAATCGCGCATGCGGTATGCAGACACTGTACACACGGATAAAAATCGGGGGCCCGAGTAGTGACTACCATTTCGTCACGTCGAAAGTAGTTTTGCCTTTTTCCGACGTTCACTCATTCTACGCTCGTTTGACCCGCTGCGGGACACCGACCGAAGCTCCTTGAGCACATTAAAAAATTTGATCGATCGTGCGGCGCCTGCTCGAGTTACCAATCGGCTCGTGTCGTCGAAAGGCACGCGACTTTTTTCCTGCAATGTGGTGATTACCTTTGACATTGCGCCGACAGTCCTTTTCCCTCGTAACAAAAGCAATCGCGGCAGCGAATCATTCCCTTCGACGATATTAGGTGAACAAATTGACTCGTTTCCGTTTTGTCGTGAATTTATCGATTATTCACTACTACTCTTCAAAATAATCTTTATCACGTATAATGTATAATATTGTATAATTTTATAATAAAATTGTAAACTTCGAACTAATATGCAAGCTCCGTTTTTATGAACATGTAGTACAGTACACGTAAAAGGAAAGACAAAGAGTGAGTAACACTCTTAGGGCTTAGTTTTGAAATTATTACACCATATTTAAAAGGTGCATAACAATCTTAAAGTAAATAATAACTTCAAAAGAAATTCGAAAAAGGACTGGAATGGCAGTCGTTATTGAAAAATTCATTAGGAACCGCTAACGTCAAAATTCAATGGTAATCTTTGGAGGCACTAAAAATGGCATCCGGATATTCAATTCATAGTGTACCTAATAATTCATTCATTACGAAATGGGTGTGCGGTAATTGCATCGTAATGTGATGTATTTTCACTTTCATTCATCCGCGTAGAATGATTGAAGCAGTCTTCTCCGAGCCAGGCTCGCTCTCGAAATGGTAAATCAATCGATGACGTCAAAATGATTGACGTAAAACAAACGCATTTTGTACAAACCATATTTCATGAAAGCAATCATTACAACGTGGATTTTTATGCAACGTACAAATTTGCTGCATCGATTGCAACAAACAACCGACACGGCGGAAATATTAATAAAATTTACGAATACAACATACCCCTGCATAACGCGATCAAGGAACTGTATATTTCTGTGGAAGTAAATGTACAAAAAAAAATGTGCAAATGATTGTTTAAAACGTCCGTACACTTACTGCTATAGGAAATACTATAAAAAATTTTCATCCCCTTCGTACCGACGTGTGATACAATTAAGCTTCTCAAATATCCACAGTTTAATGTACTAAAAATCAGAGAGTAAACCTAAATTTTGAATCACCTCGACACGTGACGCAACCAGGCAAATTTTTCGAGCAACCATAACTCCTTGAATATTCACAGCCGAGGCGTGCGCCGTAAAGGACGCGCAAACAACCTGCAATTCATTAACACTCTTCACGGCGTGCTACCGTGCATTCGGTAACCATAATTCACCGACAACCATTCCAAAGGACATTTCAATATTAACCGCTCGTTTAGGACCATTAACTTTGTCTTTCGGTCGAGCCGCGAATTTCGCACAGAAATAAAAACATTTATTGACCTTCGTCCATGATCACGTTAATTAGCCCTCCGATAAACGGATTAGGTTTCCAAGCTCCGTAAACTTATTTTGGAATTACTCGATGAATTCTCTCGTTTTACTAGGAACAATTTTAGCAACAATAGCATTGAGCAACAATAGCATTGAGGATGGAAAGCTCTGAGCTTTTAACCCTCGTACGTTCCTCAGGATGAAAATTTATTTACTATTTTCACATATTGTAAAATGTCCCTTTCTGTCTTTACCATGAGACATTCTTTTAAAAGGTAATACTATGAGACATTCTTTTAAAATGTAACACTATGAGACATTCTTTTAAAATGTAATACTGTAAACATATTAAAATGTAATACTATGAAACCGTTTCGTGCAACTAAAATGTACCTAAAAATGTAATAACTGACATGCATATATTTTTTACGCCATACTTGACTTGTTTTTTACCTTTTTAAGATAAAAGCTATTATTGTTTAAGAATAATACGTCCAACCATTAGCCAAAAAAAGGTGTACAATTTTCGGACCACTTTCTTGGTTTTAGGGGATCACTTAAGGCTTAAGGGGTTAAAAGAAATGTGAACGAAGAAATTTTCGACCCTTGTAGCGGAGGGTTAGCATTTCCAAATGATCTATTTATGGAAAACTTACCGTACAGGGGGTTCGTGTCTCGAACTTCGAACTTGAGGGGCTTCCAGGCGTCCTCGCCGGTCTCGATCGTGTGATTGCGAAGGCCGTCGATCAGCTGGATCAGCGAGTAGTTGGACGAGAGGGTGGTTTGGTTGCGGGAGAGCACTCGGAGGATTTCCTCCTCCTCCAAGGTGTTCAATCCACTGGAAGTCAGAACGTCTACGGGTTTTCCGGCGTGGGACAGCTTGATCATCAAGCAGACTGCCCACAGCTTCAGGATCTCATTTTTGAACGCCATTTTTCGCGCGAAACGCTTTCAGTCCGCGAATTGAGCGAGCGTCCCGAAACGTTTCGACGTGTCAGCGTCGATCCAACGAGCAGCGCCGGTCCGAGATTTTACCACGAGTATAGATCGCGGGGATCCTTCGGGACATTCGGATCGCACGGGCCACGCGAAGATCTAAGGATCACCGGACGAATTTCGCGGACGATCTCGAGCACGGTTCCCAACGAACTACCGTGTGGCGTTTTTGTTGCATGCGAGGACAGGTGTGTATGCTTGCGTATTATGTATGTGTGTTTATGTGTGTGTGTATGTGTGTGTGTGATGAGAGTCGGAACAGATTTGTAAAACAGTGTGCCACCGGACGCTTCACGGACTCTGTGATTGCTTCGATCGTTCGAAGGCGAGCTTTATGAGTGATCGTGAAACGACGGAGTCACCTGTGTTCACGAACGGGGCGAGAAGAGGGGTGGGACACCGCGCTCATCTCCCACTCTAGAACTCTGGGAAGGACCTTGTCGACGACGACCAATTCTTCGGAACTGTTCGCCTTTTTTAGCTTTTGCCCAGCTGGGGAGATGATAGATCACTTCTCGGATTTCCTGGGGCTAAGACTCTCGGAATTTTTCGGGATGCAATCCCCCTGTAACCTTGTGCACCCTTGCGCTATCACGCCGACTCAGACTTGCCACGAAGACCTTGAACGGTATTCATTAACCCCTTGACGCACAGTTTTCGAAGAAAAACGTGCTACGAGCTCGAATTAACTCGAGCGTACAAGTTAAGGGGTTAGATGGTACACACCGAGTGACGAAATGATAGCACAGGTTCACAAAATTTTCATTTATTTTCACGTTGCAACTGAAATTGGATTTTACTTTGGATTTCGATTAAATTAATTCGGAGAAAAGTTAACGTCTATTTTAAGATATTATGTAATGTCTCTAGTAAAGCTTGCGGTAAGACGCTTAACAATCCGGAAATATTCTTAAAAGCAATGAAAACACGGACCCGAGGTCAATACCCTGCCCGTTCGAGTTGGAGTACCGTAAGGCACATTAGTAATACAAAATTTACTATATATCTTGAATTTCTAAATAAAATGTGTCCTACCCTCTCGAAAGTTTTACATCCAATTTGCTAATTGACATCTTAAACACGAGAATGTTATCATCATGTTATCCGGAATGACAGATTTTTCTTATTAAACTCGTCTTGTAAGATTCCACAAGGTCATCTTCTTGAATACAAGAGTCGTCAAACAGTTTCAAGAGCGCTCAACGAAGCTGAGGTTCGAACGGCGATAAATGACCTTGGATAACCTTCGAAGTTCAACGTATTATAGATCAATGAATTCGTGTCGGAATTGGCTATGCAAAGGTCACCTTGAACTCTTGGAACCACATCCACTTGAAGAAGATTTGTGATCGATACACATAACGTCTATTTCTTTTCTTAATTACGTTAATAAGTCGAAAATTCTTGGAATATTTCTTCCGTTTTGAATTTGAGCTAAAGACATGAAATGTCACCTCTGAAACAAGATAGGTTTTATTTGAAGAAATTTTTTGGATCGTTTGATAAACGATTGTATGCGAAACTTCAAATGGGACCCCCTGTATATGATATATACCTTTCCAAATCATAAAATTAACCAGCTGATTGCTTGTTCATTATGTAAACAATAAAACAAGAATAGTCTTTTTGCCCTCTCATCTAATTTTATGCTTACAGTCTTCAATTTTATGCTACTCTTCATCCCTCTACGAAATTCCTCAAATTCCTCATTACGTCCTTACATAATAAGCCTTAACTGCTACTCAACTGCCATCGGGTACTCATTCGTCTCTTCTAAACTACCACATCTCGTTACGAGAACTAGTTTCTGCCTACCTTGCCTGCCATCATTTTCCATGTTGCGGTAACCTACCTGGCTTATCTATCTATCTCCTTCAATCTCTGTATCTCTAGGTATTGCACTTGTAATTTTCCTTCTAAATCCCTTTCTCCTAATATCCTTTCCTTATTTTACCTAGAGCTCCACTCTAATCCCGACTAAACCCGTTCTTTAACACTCTGCTATACACCTCTCTTTCGGAAATGAAAAAAAAAGTCGCAAGAATCCCCGGACGCTACGCTTTAACTAGACTTCCGTCGAAAAATTCTTTTGATGACAAACTTTCAATATAACGTAAACCCACTCAAAATGTAGATTTTCTTTGACTTTCAGAATTAAAATATCTTTGTTTTTCATTGATGCAGACAATTTGCAAAATAAAAATTGTTTGCACCAATTCCAAGATACAGGAGCTAAATACAAGACCCTTATTTCTTTTATTAATAATTTTAATCCGACAGTATTGCACACTTATTCTTGAAATTATTTTTACTACTTTGCAATCGATTAATTTTTTATCAGAAATGCATAAAATCTAGTGATTAAATTATTCAAGTATTGTCCATGTGACGAATAATTTACGATATGAATTCATAAAAAAAGAAGTGACGAGAATTCAGTTTAGTTTAAATCAATTAATAAAGAGTAATAAGAGTTCAGTGTAACGGGTCTTTCTTCGAAAAATTGATTGTTTGAACATAAACTCGTCGATGTACGTAACAAGTTCTAATAACCTCATAACCCTTCTATAACTATTCGCATTGCTGTCCAACCCTAAGTGTTCAGGTGCAAGTAACTCCGCCATAATTTCATGCTTTATTAAACGGAGTAATGTACCCGGTGTTCGCATATTTATAAGGTTGTTCGCAAAGTTAGAAAAAAGGGAAGCCACGCTATAATCGCTGCTCGGTTTCTTTTATTCTGGCGGTACCTGTGCTTGAAAGTTTATAGCAGAATTTTGCAGTCGGGTTGCGAACACGTTCGAACAGGTTGTTGACCTAGACACATAGCTCTGTCGATTATAATACAGGTTTGACACTTGCATTTCCAGCCGATCTTTTTAATTCCACGAGCTCTCTGTTCCTCTCACTGTCGTACACTTTTCATATGTTTCGAACGCGAGAACCACTATGTAACGCAAAACGGCTCGATCTGTGAATGTGGTGGACAACCTCTATGCTCACTGCCCCATTTATGCGAAACGTTTCTGTCCACGAACATTAGGTACGTTCTTTCAATTTCTGAAAATAAAAATTAAGAGAAAACTTTATTTCATGTGGTCTGATTGAATGTAGATAACGACGCTATAAAATTAGGGTAACTAGTGAATTAATTAACCTACCTAAAAAAGCTCATAAAATGCGTTAAGCCACGATTATGGATAATATGTATTAATATGTATAGTGAATGTTTTCTGTGAATAGTATTAACAAGTCGAAAATAGTGCAACAATATTCTTGCACAGCTTTGTGTTTTGTATTCACTTCTGTCATAAATGCATAAAATTTACAACCTAATAATTACTAATAAACTTCGACGAGTGAGAACTAATAAGATCATAAATAAAACAGGTTCTACGAACAACGAGTCTTTTTGTGTGCCACTGGATCATCAGTCATTGTTGGCCGATAAAAAGTGACAATGATTCATTATTGATTCAAACAGCGCAACGCCGAGCAGAATGATCGGCCTTCTGTGCACTATAACGTTACGCATAGCGCGTTCGTTATTTTAATTACATACACTTGACTGCATCACCGCGCATGTAAATGCCACGTACGAGTTATTGACCCTAAATCTATCGATGCCATTCTACCGTGGTACGTGTTAGTGAATGGTCTAGTTTGTGTCGTCGAAAAAAAAAAGAAAAAGAAAAACAGTTGAATAAAGTTTTTCTGCTATTATCCAACGACTCTGGCTCCAATTTGTCCCCGTTTCATTAAACAACCTCTTTTTTGCAAATTCTTCGCAATTCAATTGTGACATTTTGCAAAAATGTAGGAGATGGAGGCTGATTTGTTGTCACACGTGAATGGCAATCTGTGGAATTAAAAATAAAATTATAAAACTAAAATAAAATAAAGCGTAGCGGTACCGCGACAAAGTAATTAATTAAATAATTTGCCCCCTAATTTCCTCCCTTAAAAGGAATTCTTGTCGATTAATTTTCAAGCTAAGAGATAGATTAACATTAATAGTCGTTATGTTAATAAGCGAGTTATATTTTCAAATTGTCTGTAGAATTTTTTAGCGAGCACAACGTTAATTAAAGTTTTGAAAAATTTTGGTCGTTGACATAAGGGTTGAATATACGACCTGATTGGAATGCGATTAACGCAATGATCCGAAGTGTTGTGGAATCATTAGAAATGTGAAATATTTTGTGTACAAAATATTCTGTTTGAAGGGGATAGCCTTGTGGAAACACTTTCTTGTCGGATGTTTCAAGGACATTCAAAGCTGGATTAGATCTAAACGCACATGGAGCTGGTGCTACTGCAACAAGAAACGGGTGTATTAAATATGCGGGAAAGAATGGGTGCATGACTATGTAAATGCCAAGAGAAAAAAGAAAGAAAAGAAAATTGATCCAGAAAAAGATTCAATCACCCCGTTTTTCTAATCAAGGTATTTTTTAACCTGGAGGCACAGATACATAGTTGAACAACTATTAACGATTATCATTTCTGCACCTATGTGGATACTAATTGCAGATCGTGCTATCGAATCTGTTTTATGCAAATTTTTTATATATCCTTGAAGTTTATGTACATTGTAAAATTGATGTGAAATGTTACTTAGAATGTTCTCTTATTTTTGCAGACGATAATCAGATTCGCAGAGATTAAAAAAAAAAATATTGAACTCTGTACGAATTGTTTGACAAAGTATTAAGAACAATCGCACTGTCATTTTTATCGTTAGTTTTCACTGTTTCTAGTTGTACATAGTTTAGTAGAAAAACATTCGAAATGAAAGTTTCAACTATTAATTCGCAGTAATTAAAAGAGAAAAAATTCTGACGATAGCTTGCGTAACAATTCGTTGGCGGCGTGGCGTCCTTTGTTCCGTATTGTCCAATAAGAAATTTGTACAGTTACACGAAGTACGTGATGTTTATGGGTAATGCACCCAATCGTTTAAATGGAGGATCAAGAAAAGTTCAAAGAAAGTTTCGACTCGTTAAACGAATTATTCATTTTTCAATTTCACCGATTCAGCGGTTCATTCCGTTGCTGTTCATTCCAAAACATTTAGCTAAACATTTTGTGGAATATTTCAGGTATTATCTTACCTTTTTCTGAGTACCCAAAATTTTTAATTAGTGCGATCCTATATTTGGGGTAGGGTAATAATCAAGGGGTTCGTAGCAGTAATAAATAAATGAATTAAACTCTACACTCTTACATACTACTGATTTAGGAAACAGTGAATTCGATAGAAGACAAAGAGATACTATATTCAAATCAAAATGATGATGCGCGCAGGTTGCATTAGTATTCTATCATTATATATTCAACATACTGCATATTAAATATTTCAACGCGCATATATAGCTTTCACCTTCAAAATGTTTCACAATACTTCAACACGTGACGTAAAGTCAAGTTTATTATACAAGATGTTTTTAAAAGTGCAGAACACGTTTTGAAAATCAATTATTTATATCAAAATCAGACTAGAATCTGCTGTACGTAGAAGCATGACGTCATTGTGACATCAATCGTTCGACTACAGATTGATGACGTAGTTGTAAGTGATTAGTTTCACTAATTCATGAACATATCAACTTTTATGTTCATTATTACCTGAAAATAATGATCAATCATTGCACGTATCGTTTCAAAGAATACAGTTCCGAGTGCGAAATTAATTTTCTCAATTGTCATCGAAGCACTACAAGTAAATTCGAAGTAATGTAACAAAGTCGCATGTTTAATAATCCGTAAAATATGTTTTATTTTTTCGAAATATTCGTCGTGATTCCAATGGTCTTGAAGAAGAAGATCATTTTGTTGACAAGAATAAACTCCACGTTTTTGCAATGCAAAACGGTGATTGTGTTGTTGATGAACTTGCCGCAGTCGAACTTTGAAAAGTTGTTGACGAAGATGACATCTTTACAATGCAAATTGTTCTGAAGTTGCGTTCGTTAAAATAAACAATTCTCCTTTATTTAGCAAAATACTTGAACGGGTCGTAAGAAATGCATTACTGGTAACCGCCATTTTGTTGGATTATATAGTTCTAGTGTTAAAAATAAAGATAGGCTCCCAAAACTTATGGAAATTTGTGCAACAAGATCTGGACAGCGTAACTAGGTGGCTAACTAAATGAAAAAGGAGAAAATAAGTAACTCAAAATTCGAGTCAATGCGCCTGATGACTGGCATTCTGTCTGTCATCGGCGAGAAGCGGGCAAGTCAGTCACTGTATCTGGGCATCCGGGATCAGTGACCTGGAATTTGATTTGAAAATTGATTATTTTAGTGTAAATACCTAAGTTTGTGCAAGTGGCTCTAATAATTTAATCATTCTTTGTATGATAATTATTGTATTACTTGCTTACATCGGACGACGAGTGAAAATAGCATGTAAGTGTTTACTCGTAGACTGTATTTAGTGACGTCCACTTTTAGCATGTATACGTCGAGTCTGCCACAACTGGTCAATATTTGATTCAGTAAGAGCATATCCATGTTACGACTTTTCTTTAATAGACAATACTTATCGAATGTCAATTATGTACTGTCAATTGCTAGTACATATTTCTGTAGCATAAAGCATGTACTATTTTATTCGTGTCATTTTGTTGCAATTACATATTTAGTTAGGTAGTAGGTCTATTAACACGTAATATTAAAATTGGACTATGTTTTGCTCGAAAATCCCATATGGTGATTGGTCTACTCCTATACCTCGTCGGTGCTAAAACTTTTCTTTCGTGAAACCATTTTTGCCGATAATATGGTCACTCTACCTTATCGACACCTAGGAATATCGACTTCGCACTGCCGTACCGACGGACCAAAAAAAGTTCCGAACTGTTTCAGAGTCTTCCCGTCGGCCTCGGTTGTCGCTAATTTCTTGCCGAGTTGAGGAATTGCGATTGGTCGGCAAGTATTGTATAAGCGGTCGTCGCACGGTCTGCTTCCATGACGCGTTGGTTCGGTGCGCGAGTTTGTGTGCCGGTGAAAAAAACATTTTGCTAACTGTTTGACACGGGATTTTGGCTGTCGCATTGTTTTCCACAAGGCTCGCAACGTCTCGTGCATCCACCGTAGCACGTAGACCCGTGACTGCAGATACGCGTGTAGCTAGGACAGTCAACAATATACAACGGACAACATCGCGCCGCATACATGGAATACAAACGCAATTAATACTCCAATGGTGAGCTTAGACTTCGTATTACGTGCTGGTTGCATCGCGTCCGCCGGATTCCCATTGCACCTCAGTCGTACACGCACCTGTCGGTAATCTACGATTGAACAGGCCTTGTTCGGGAACTCGATACTACCTGTCACTGATTTGTACTTTCGCACTATCAAAATGCGCTACCGCTAGATTGACGGAACACTAGAACTGACTACTTTATGCTACTAGACTGCGGATTTTAAGCGTTTATGACAAAAATGAGTGACTTGAAAGGATTAGAAAAATTTGAATATGTGGGTGTATTATTCCTAACTTGTTGCAGTCATTAGAGAATGAAGGCTGCTTCGTTCCTGTTTTCTTCAAAAATAGATAAAAAAAATAGAAAAATCTTTTTAAAAACTTTTACTTTATAAAAATAACAAGACGATATTTATTGTGTGGTTTTATTTTAATAGACAATTTTTAATAGATAATTTCCTATAGGGGTGTGTTTAGAATCTGTGAACAAATTTTTAAATTGAAAAATTTAGTTTCTGTCAAAATGACGAGCAGCCGCAACTCCCGTATTTGTCACTGAAAACTGTTGTGAAACATTCGGCAATTTCATTAAGTTTTATGAGATTATCTCTTACAACATTAATTAAGATTATCGATGCACTTTGCACGTCATATGTCTTTATTGTACGTCGTTGAATTCGTCTGTTTATCCGCTACAATATTACAAGAAATTTACGATTACTAAATTGCGGATTTTATGCATCCATAATATAAATTGATCGGTCGAATACAAAACTGTAAAGTCATTAGGGGAACAGATCAATGTTTTATACTCTCGATTTATTAAAATTATTAAGAGAGGAACTGCAGTTTCCTTTAACTTTTGTTACTTGAAAATGATATGGACAATTTTTATTTTGCATAAATATCCGCAGTCTAATGGTTACATTTAAAAAATTCGAGGTCACTTAAGACGTAAATATGCAAATTCAGTCGTCTGACAGGGTTCTTTAAATATAATATATTTTACATAGAAAAATACGCAATTTAAAATATATTTCATTAAAGTTTCATTAAAATATACTTTAATATACTTTATAATATACTCGTTTTTAATGTTTACTGTAGTCTATTCTTACTATACATTTTTTAATTAAAATATAAATTTAATGGTGTGGAGACGATTCCATAGCTGCATTTCCTACCGTCTTTGATTTTTCAATTTTTTTTCAACCGGCTAAAAAATTGGAAAAAATTCGCTTAGTAAATACCTATGTGTATGCTGTATACCATTATTTTCATTTTAATATACGACTAAAGAAAAATAGAGCAAAAACGGATAATCCGACTTTACCACCCTTTCTTTCAGGGTGGAGGGTTTAAGTTTTTTGAACATTTTGTATTACTCTGGACCGAAATGAAGTATTAAATTTTCCTAAACTTATTTGATCCTGAGAAATTAAAAAGGGTTGTTGGGAACCTCTTCTATTTATTTTAAGGCATTCATAAGCTATCACTGGACTGTGGGTTTTTATTAAGAAGCTGGTTGAATGAAATAAAAAACAGTAAAAGAGTATGTAGACAAATCTAGGAACATTGTTACGTCGTCTTCAGTGTATCATATTAGGGGATGAATTCCACTTTTATATAACTCCTGCTCATAATTGATGCAGGAGGTCAAGGTCATCAACATTTTAGCTTCTTAGATATTCGCAAGAAAAGTACAGACAGCCACTGCAACGAATTCTTCCCTTTTTAATTGACCTAACACGTGTTTTAGGCTTCCAACCACTTCGCGAAAACCTAACCCAAAATAAATTTAAAATGGTGGAGTTTGTTGTAATGGACCTAACAATTTTTTATTATCTCGGAAACTAAAGTCGAGTGGCGGTAACATGCATAGGGAAAAGTTGCTGAGAACGATGGCTTTGAGACTATATTTCAAGGACATCAAAATCAGTGATGAGGATCAACTTCTATACTTGGAATTAGAGATCTGCAGTCTAATTATCACATTTAATAGTTTAGTTTGGATTTTAACAAGCAACTGTTTGAAGAAACAAAATGAACATACGAACAAAACATTAGGGTTAATCATGACAGAGTATGTCTTTTCGACGGCTAGTTATCGAATGATCCATCGTTAATCCACTTTCATTGAAGGGTGCTTTTGACCCCCTTATCTCGCCATACTCTTCCACCAAGTAACTATAGACCGATGATCAATTTTCTCCGGCTTAAAAGCGTATGCTTCGATATTCCATGCTGTGTGTACTTAGCAGCTAATCAATTTCATAATAGTTTATAAATACAACATGCTGTGCACAGATTATTTCGTCGCCCACACAATCAAGTGTAACCTTATTTTAAACTCAAACCTTCCACCCGCCATATTGCAGACTCATTAATTATTGCTGAGATGAACCAAATGCATAAAAGGTTACGAAGATCGTTTCCGAGAGTAGAATACATTTTGGTTGTTCATAAATAATTAATAGATTCGCGAAAATAGGGCTACGAATTAGTTTGTACGCCTTGTAATGTGCAATATCTAAAAAATCATTAAAAATCACGTGTAAGAACGTTCTTGATTAGGTCAAAAATTGTTATGCCGGTTTGAAACGCAGCATTGCCATTGAAAGTTTTATTGATCCCGATTTGAAACATTGACGATGATCGCAGTTATACACAAAGTTGCTATTTCTTTCTTGTAACTGAAGAAGGATCGATCACTGTCTTCGGGGGTAGTTACGCGGGTATAGTCATCATCTATAGCACTATCAAGCTGGTGTTGTCATCGATCTTCTTTTTCTACGATTTATTTAAAAAATAAATAAATTTTATTTATGGAATGATTAATTACTTGACTGTAAAATTCCGTTCCTTTTTGCAAGGAACTTGCAAATTTGCTGTCATTTATGCACAATTAAAATTTTTCTACGAATCGCAACAAATGAGAGCTGAACAGAAGCTTCTTTTTCCGTTGAATAGCGTAAACGAACTGAAGATAACGCTACTGATTACTATAATCAACATTAGAGTGCCTTCTTTCGAGACACAGCCCATAAGTGCAGTATTTCTGCTTGGAATCTTACAAGTATTTTGCAAAACGTCCTGGATTTTATTTTTACGCTTTGAACGATAGCGTTCTGTCAGTGCGATGTCAAGTCGAGTATGCAAATTCGGATCGCATAAACAGACTTTAAAATAGAGGAAAATGTATCATACAGAGAAAATAAGCAACGGATAGTTGCCTCGTAGCGTTCTGCTGTATTGATCTAAATTTTTGATAAAAGCGTGGACGGGAAAAATTCTTCGCGCCAAGGCCAATCAAGAATTATGCGCATCAATTACCGAAAATGTGTATACTCGTGTCTCTTCTTTTGACATATTTATAGTTGTCCGCTCTGGTTAACAAAAATACAAGGAAACGTCTTATTGTTGATATTTTTGGGAACATTAGAATTGAAGCCTTTGAGATACAATAGCATATTCTAACATTGGTAACATTGGACGTTTCAAATGTGAATTTTAAAAAAATATTTACCAGATTCTTGACACGATAGCACATGCTATCATCTATTCAGTTGTATAACTTTTATCGTAACGGCACACGTGTTGGAGGGAAACCACTAATTATGATATTATGCATGTAAGCTTGTAATTTTAGTAATGCGTTCCATGCGATTATGTTTCGCGATAAGAAAGCCAGCAACTACGTTACAACTGTGACTGATGTTCAAGGTAGATTGTTTAATGCGTCCTGGACAATATTAATCTTTGGAATAGTAATGAGTAAAGTTAAGTAACTTTCACTTTATGTTCGTACTTGTTATTTAAAATTCACTTGTCGCATGATTATTTAAAGAACCTTTAAAGTAAGAGGATTCATGTGATCAAGTATCTCATTTGAGGTCTTTGCAAAATTATTCTAAGAATATTTCAATATTTTTTAGATTACACAAAGATGAAATAAATTGACTTTTCTTTGTAATAATGAGTTTAATATTTAAGGCATAATAACACAATGAAACTGGTATCAAAATGAAATAGATCAACTTCCCCTCAAAACGGTATATCATGCATTCCCGTTCTCTCGATGAAAAAAGTT
This sequence comes from Seladonia tumulorum, assembly GCA_913789895.3. NCBI lineage: Eukaryota > Metazoa > Arthropoda > Insecta > Hymenoptera > Halictidae > Seladonia > Seladonia tumulorum. Next base: position 6,000,827 of record OU565275.1, read on the forward strand.
TCTACAATTTCGCGTGCTTTCGGTAAAAAGTAAAATAAAACTGCACCTGCAGAATTCCACACGTCACAATTGCAACTTCAACTACAGATGAAAATGTCGATTTTTCAACGTCTCCTTCAATTTCGAACAACCGGGTGCTCGGTGCTGCCGTATAGGTGTTGCACGATTTCGACCTGGCACGCAACTTTCCAATTGAAAAAAATATCCGTCACTGATTGTTGCTTCGTACGTAACCGGCGGCGAACAAACGTTATTAATACTCGCAGTCATATTCATGGCAAAACCCAGACAACGCGAACTTACTGTACAAACTATCGAACGTAAGGTATAGCTAGTTTCCATTGTGATGGAATCTTACAATGCCAACTTGAAGGACGTTTAAATTGTTTGTTTTCGAAACGCCTGTGTTATGTACATTTTCCATACAATAGACAATTATTTTCAAATATTTATGTTTGCTTACTAACGTTACACTATTAATTTTATGAAATGATTAAACTGTTGCCATATACAGTAATTGATCATATAATTAGACTTCCTTTAAAAAATATTTTTACAGTGTTTTTTACAGTATTACTAAAGGTTATCAATCAGTGTATTAATCGAAAGCTCCCTTGAATCTATGAATTATTCAACCACTCAAAGGCCAAGAAATTTATACCACGTTTCAACTTTTTATCCATTAAGGTAGTAATAAAAAAACTGAGATTTCTCATTTTCTTCTCGCAAGCAAAACATTTGCTGCATCACAGCTGTTACGATGTACGCCAGGAAATTGTCTCGGACATTTCTTTTACAAAATCCTTGCAGTAAAAAATTCTTCTTCAATTCGACCCTCGTATGCTTGAAGGACGAGCATCAAAGTATTCGAGAATTGGCGATAGTGAAATTTTAATGTGGTTTGTTATGTTTGCAGTGGAGTAAACGGAGCAAAACGCCAGACGGATCGGGATCTCTCACTCCCGAGGAAGAAGACAATGAGTTTATCGATGATAACGAACCCGAGAAGAAGGATCCCAGCACTTCGACTGATGGTTCGGTAATTCCAGGCACGACGAACATGGACATTTTAAAAAATTGTTATAATTATTAGCGTACTCGATCCTTCTCAATTTCTCGCCATGCTCTTTCATTTTTCATTACGTTCCTTTAATACTCTACATTAAAAGTCAATCTCGGTCTTCGGATTTTATACACTTAAGACAAACACGAGTAGGTGAAATTTAAAACAATCGAAAGGTTAAAGGAATTTTAACATTTTATTTCGAACCTAACACAATTGTTAAAGGTAGACAGCAAATTCCATTTGACTTATGTTTGTTGGAATTGACGCAGTAAATGAAATGCATACTTATCTTACAATCGCCCTATGCTGGAACGCATTATATCTGTAAATCGATCTTTAAACCCAAAGACCTAATCTTATCTCAAGAATTCCACAAACATGACGTTATCACCATTACCTCAAAGTACGAGTGTATCGCACTTAATTTTATTTTCATGGAAGGAACATTGTCGGTCAATGGATGATATTTTAACAGTTATAATGAGCGTAATTTTTTACATAGAATCAAGTGATTGGAAGATTAATTTTGTATGACATGATCGAAATTATTTTTATCGTAAAAATAATTATACCAGGGCAATTTGAGAATTTCGCAGGCTAACGATGGAAACATTATTTTTCAATCTAGTCAACATGCTCGTAACGTAGTCAATATGCTTCATCCAGCGATGCCCCAGTTCTTCAAAGTGCTTGATGTTCTTCAAAGTAATTGTTTATTATAGCTGTAAGTTTGCTATCGGATGGAACTTCCCGGCCATCGAGATATTTTTCAAGTTTTTCCTTTTGCTGCATCAACAAAGGAACTAAATGCTTTCTTTTCATTGCTTTTAATCACAGAATTTTATGAATTTTATTAAAATGAGTAACAATCACAGGTTTTGTACAGTTTTCGAATTGCCCTCGCAAATAAAACATAGAACACACGCGACAAAGTACATTATTTTGTGTTTTGAGTAACGTTAACTTTTTTGTATCGTTATGTATGATATTCATAGAGTTTAAGTACAGTGCTTCATTTTTTACTTTTCCAAAAATCTTGATACATTTGTTACATTTTTACCATAGGAAGCGAACCGGTGACGCCAAGCAGACGCGATGCCCAGTTATGGGAATTTCTATCAACCAATAGATCTGCTAGAAGGAACGCCATTACGAATGTGCTACGTTGCCATGCTAAGGCTGGTATGTTAGAATTGCCAAACCGTTTCGAGGACCTCACTGTCAACATAGGTAAATGAAATGCACCATAAATTACGGAGAAGGTGATTTTTGGGAATTTTTTCCCCGAAAACCATAAGACTTTAGTCGAAAAGTGTTTTCGTATCTAAAACAGTTTAGTTTAGACAGCACCCCCTAATTTCTTTATGGAGACCGTATAAAAGAAGATAGTAGTCATTGCTGCCTGGATACATCTCAGATTAAAATTTTAGTATTTATTAAAACCGAGTGATTTTGTTGTTAAAAATCGCAACTTCAAGTTGTAACTTCAAGTTCAACTTCAGTTCAAGGACTAGACAATACAAAATGTTACACAACTCCGCACTTCGCACAAAATGCACTCTCCAAAGTAGCCCATTTTAAATACTGAAACATTTCTCGAACAGTCCTACAGCTTTTGAGAAAAAATTCTCAAATATTCTACCTTCAAAAGTTCATCATTAAACGGAGTTCAAGTGGGTAAAGTTCGCGACTCCCAACGCATAAAATGTCACTTGCGTTAACGTCGCAGTATTACATTTTCATTCATTACAACGTTCTCTTTAGTACAGTCTAGCTTTCGCGCCAGTTCGTTTAAAAATTCCTCGTCGTTTCGTATTTCTTTTCCATTTGCCGAACGACGCGACGTATAAGCGGCAAAAGTAGCCAGGAGTCCTCTCATTTCTCGAGAAATAAATTACGGGATCTTGATCCGTGAAGTTCAGAGTAATTTAACTTATCTCGGGACAAACTTTATTAATCGGAGCAAAGGCCATTAGACTCGCCTCCGCCATTAACAGCCGCGTTTACGTATTCCGTCTCGTCGTTCTTGACTTTTCAGGCCAATCAATTTTTGATAGACGCTGAAAACCGACTGCTACGTTATTAATGATTGCCTGCGTCGCGGCCGCGCGGGGATCGAGGATGTTTGGATCGGTGATTAACGGATTGTTAACGCTGAATAATAATTTGCGAGCCTGCGTGTTGCGTGACCGATTCGTTAAATTCCTGGGTTTTTTTTTCTGAAACATGTGATCGAACGCTGTCGTGCAACGAAACACAACCTTATCGATTGTAAAAAAAAAAAACGCTGGTTACTCATCAGTGCTGATTTTACGGCGAAAAGTGATTAGCCACAATTTAGGACAGTAAACAAATTAAAAAAGAAGAGTACTGATATACGATTTTGGCTCTACTAATATTGTTAACGAAAGAAAGAAGTTCCCAAACGACTGTTTCTTGTAACAAACGCAGAATCCGTCACGCAATTTTTACGTTTCAATTTTTTGGAATTAACCGATCTAGCAAATGAGCGGCTCGTATAGTCTTTTTCCTAAAATCTGCAGGATTTTTCAAAGGAGGTCTCGATGCCTCTGAGACTCGAGACTTTTGCGATCAGTTTATTTTTTATATTTCCACTCCAATATTTTCGATCGTTGCCAGCAAAATTGTCGAATATCCATGCGCAGAGGGAATCACTCGAAGCGTCCGATCGGTTTGATTGCAGGTCAATCAAAGAATGGCGCGCACGATCCAAACACACCGGGTACATCGAAACAGCAGGGTTGACGTGAATCCATATTCTGTCCGTGATTATCTCGATCTCTGTGTCGACGTACGCGATCGATATAAACGGTACCGCAAACGGTACCCATGGAGATTCTACGGGGACGGTTGCTGAATCATCAACGACGTCATTCCACGCGCGATTACGACTATGTGTGCGCAAAACTCTGAACAATGTACTCTTCTCAACATGTACTCTAAGAAAAAAGAAAAAAAAATCTGTCAACACCGTAAGTTTCGACGCGTTCGTATGTAAGATTCATATAATTGCGCATTGACGTAAAAATGTTGATGGCAACTGGCCGAGGTTCAATGATAAAAGTGCATTGTATGCACACGAACATAACGAACAGTATGTATACGGAGTTGCTGCAGGCACTATTTTAGAAGCGACGCTTCGGATGACGCGGATCCTGCTGATAGTAGGTTGCTGTACATAACGTCTCTCGCTTAACGATTATGATTTCCATCGTTACACACGGTAATGATCAATCTTTGTGTACCAATTTCACGCATCGACAAACAGGCCTACGAAGCATTGCGAGTAAACGTAAGGTGCAAGCATATTTTGTTTTGCAGTAACATTTTGCGACATACCCTCGAGTTTGACTGTACCGGCGAGGTGTTTGACGAATTAATATTATCCGGATTTTCACGTTGTTTGAAAATTTTGCATTAGTCGTTTCAAGGCTGATCTGATTTACGATGCCTTTTTCGTTCATTTCGCCTGGCACGAAAACAGTCAACGAAGAGCAGAGAGAGAGAGAGAGAGAGAGAGAGAGAGAGAGAGAGGGAGAGAGGAGATAATTTTTGTATCCCAACGTTGGGTGGTAGTTTTAGGAAAGGGTGGCGAAGCTCTTGAAGAATGTGTTGGACCTAATAGCGTGCAACGACGTCCATTTGCAGGACAAACACGAAAAGAATTATTTCGAATTCGCTTATTAACCCTTGGACGGCGAACCATTCTTAAAATTATGTAATTAACGATGTTTAGAACCATTCACTGCTCAATTACCAAATTTTTGATTGTACTTCTGGTAACCGCATTAATCTTTCTATTCTTCGTTTAATAGATTCGATAGAGTAATTGAATGACGATTCTGATGTCCTGGGTCAAAATAGACCGGCACCGTCGCAGGGTTAAGCAGTGAAGATTATTATTTTTCCAATGAGGCAACGTGTCGCAAAGCCACGTTACGTTGAGAGGTCTAGCTATCTACGTGTATACATAAGATCTGTATTGTGAGCTCGCAGATTCACGAAACCGTAGACAGGAACGTAAAAGCCATCAGAATGCCAGAACCTAGGTGAAGTCATTTCCAACAGTACTGCAATTGAATAAACTAGAAGCCTAGAGGAATATTTTCCGAAACAATTAGAAGACACCGAGGCAATTAGCTTCGAGTTCGCGAGCGTTTCTCACGTTACAGAATGCGCGCAGTAAATACGTGTCCGTACGATGCACTGATTCGTTGCACTGTTCTTCAGCGAATGATTCAACGTGACGAAATAGGAGGAAAATTGGGAGTGACGAAATTGGGGCAGCGATTTCATCATCAGTGTAGGTTGCTTCGCGTGATATAATCCATTATGAGAAAATGGTATTCATCGATGGGCAAAGAGTGAGATTTGTGTAACAGAAAGAATTAATTAAAACGAAAAGAGTTTCATACTAAATCAGTTCCATCACAAATCAATACTTTAAGAAGAAATATCGTCACTCGCAAACTTCTGGATCAATTCTACGTTAAATGTCCATTAAGTTGTTTTCTTATTTCGTTTGTAAAATGGCTGGCAATGGTATTGATAAGGCTTTGAGGTGAGGATGATATGACGAATTTCGAGATACATTGTACAAAGAAAGCGATTACGTGGACAATAGTTGTCACTGATAAATGTCTACTTCTTATCGTGAACCTACAAGCTCGGTGTTATCATGTGCTAGAATTCCCTTGACAGCGTCTTTAAAATTTCGAGTTTAATGTCCATCTTATAACGTATAACAGAGTCAACAAGGTAACGTGGTATAATCGTTACTTGAAGAACAAACTCGAAATTGGACAGCTATGCTCATTGTCGCGTCGAATATACTTTTCGAGAGTTAGCACGATCCTTTGTATGACTCCTAGGAATACATGTTAGCTTTAGAAAGTTCGCATAGACCAAACTTGGAAAATTATGGCAGAAAACGACCCGTCATGCGTAACTGGAACTACCTTTTCTGTGTCGTCTATACATGAGAATATTCTGTGGCCAAATTAAACGTTTTGCGGATAAGATCGTGCTTCAATCACCGTCTTTCATTGTCCGAAACCTGTAGTGGAAATCTGTATAAAGATTGGAATCCTTTGTGTATAAATTCTGGAAGCGATTTCTTGATATTAAACGAAAGTTATCGAAGTATATGTATCGTTTTCACGAAGCTTTATCCTTGATTATTTAACGAATGCTCACGCGTGTTCGTTACGATTATTTCATTAATGCCCACAGTGTTATTTATTTTTATGGTTTATATCGTGACCAGTGGTCGCTGATCTAGCTGATCGAAGGTAAGTGGACAATTTGATAATTTTATAGTAGACGTAATTTTGCTTCTAGAAAAAACAATAGTGGAGAAGTGGAATACTAGAATAACTTTTTTTTTGAAAAATTGAACAAAATTTTACAATATAGAATGCTACATTATTTTTTTAAGGATACATTTTTCGACTTTACATTATTACTACAATATCTGGTACACGATGGACCAAGCAACAATGAATATTTAGGTTTGTAAATATGATTTTACTAACGATCTATCGGATGGATTGAAATGATTGTGCATCCATAGATAGATAATGTGATACGTAAATTTCATTCAGTTTTTCACAAAATTGCTCATTCGAGAAAACTAATTTTTCCAGACTTTTTCGTTTTGTTTTAGTGTCGTGTGACATGCATGCATTGTGGAAACCGTTGATGCGATCAAGACAATTAAAATGCATTAGACGCAATCGGATAATCTATGTGCAATGTGCAACGGGTGACACGCAGCGTGTAATACGTTCGTGCAGTTTAAACCCAGAGACTCGGATCAAACGAAATGATATCCCCGACATTAATTAACCGACCACCTCGGTTTTCTTTCAGCAACGTTTATCAGTTTGTTTGTTTCTTTAGCATCAACCAGCTTTCATTTTGCTATGGCAAAATGGCGGCACTCATTCCAGAAAAAGTACAGTAAAATAATTCCTAATCCATTTAAGCATGTTTCGCATCTTTTTTTAGCATGCTGGGTCGCTCACGTCCAGGACTAATTTTTTTTGTTACTGTTCTAGGGTCTCAAAAAATGTAAAAAAATTCTGAACTACGTACTGAAGCCCCTACTTTAATGTGAAAAATTGTTGAAACGCTAAATGTTTGAAACATTAGTGAGAAAATATAAACACTGGGAAAAAAGAATTTTGCTCTCTATATAAACTTAGGTTGTCCCCTCGGAGGATTAAAATAATTAATAATTCAGAAAACTAATCGCACATCGACAAAAATAAATCACCGTGATAAATAGATAATGTCCGTCGCAGATATTGAAAAATTATCGAATGATTATGGACTAGCAATATTAACGAGAATGTTTACACAACAATTATTCAGTCTAATAAATGGACACGGACTGATTATAGTAACGAGAATGATTGAATAGAATAGTAATTACGCCCAATAATAATTGAGCGGGTAAATTCGACGAATATTAATTAGTAAATATTCTACATCAATATACATACATATATTTAGAAAAATCAGAATGGAAATTGCTTTTGGCAAAGCATATAATTGCATGGTTCCTTCAATCAGGTTTTTGATACCAGTTTCTTTGCGTACTATCGTTTCATTGGCTTCTAACAAATAAACGTACGACAACCGATAGACGAATGACCCAATATGGTCATAAATCATCGCCTAACGACAGCTCACCTGCCCACCCTCTTTCATGCAAACATAACCTTCCAAGCAAATCCGACAGGGGCAAAAAGCGAAATTGCTTTTCTGCATTTATACCCTATCAGAAAACATGCTGTTCTGTCTTATATAATATATTTTCTAATAATTAATTTTATTTTATTTTCTTTAATTTATTTTCATTTATTTCAATTTATAATGAGTAGACTTATTTATTTACTGTAGGATGCAAAGATCAGTCATCTTGACCTACTATTAATATTATTTAAAATAGTTAGTGTCAATTTATTAACAAAGTTACTATTTGTGTAAGATTGCCAAATCATGTTTTGGGAATGAAGATACGGCTGGATCTCGTGAGACTAGTGAGTTAGGGTAAGTCTGATAGAATTTTAATCTCCAAGCACGTTTATGTGAAAGGCACATAACATTCGCGTGAAGCACCATGCGATTCGTGACACACGGTCATTGAAATTATACTGAAGCAAATTGGAGTAGTTAATGCATATTTACTAACAGATCTGCACAAAGAGTGATCGTTTCTGTACTTGTCGTTATCAAAAATTAAATAGTTAAATTCTTTCAAATTCTGGGTCAAAATGGACCCGGCCACCGCCATCCGGTAGCCAACATTTCCTGCTTCTTTGAAACATACCGAAACCCCTAATCGACGAAAAAAAAGTATCTTTTTCGATTCCAATTTAATTATGGAACAACGACTGAATAAATGAACGATAAATGTTGATCGATTGAAAATAAATTGTAAACAAAACAACGACCTTCGTGACTGTAAAATTGGTCGAGCACTTTTATACTGAGAATCGACGCGATTGCAGCCGACGCGTATGCAGGGGCGCAAAATAAATATAAATCACAAGTGTAAATTGACTACAATGTAAACACATGTTTCCTTTCCTCCATCATGTTTCCGATAGTCATCTCGGATTCGAAATGATCGCCGGGCAAGACTGCGGGTAAACAGGTCGGACATAAGGCGGTACATAATTAACGAGAAATGATCGTTTCGCACTATCTCGCACGGCGGAATGAATATTTAATTGAGACGCGGCGATTAATTAGCGCTGCTACGTTCTACGTCACGTCGACTTCGTGATTTATTTCTTTAATGATCTTAGCATATGAAAGGGTGTTTTCACTCGAATAAGTAAAGTTTTCGCCACGCTGATATTTATACTTTGTTCTATAAAAAATATTGGGGTGACCCAGTAAAGAAAAAAAAAAGAAATTTTTATTTGGATCCCGACTCTTGCAGTTTATTAATAATAAACAAATACTCGAAGTTAAAAGTAGAATAACGGTTAGGGAAAGGAGGAAAATAGTAATAAAGGAGAAAATGGAATACATTTTCGAAAGATGTTTTTACTAGACACTAACCACGTGAAGAAATAGAATGAAAAATATTATTGATAGTCCATTTAAACACAGTTTGAAGTGACACTGTTTGGCGGACATTAAGCGAGCAAAATTTTCCGAACCGGAAATGTCAGCGACCGTCATTTATGTTTTGACAAACTTCACCTTCCGCCTATGTTTTCACTTCTTCATCGTTAGCCACTTCAGATGCTTCACGGATTGATCGTAACATGCTACAGGGTTATGACAACTGATTTATCAAAATCGTGAACAGTGGATCTCAATTTTTGTCGCTCCTCGTGGAAATAAGTTTTACAAATTTATAAGCTAGACAAAATTAAAATGTCTCCTCTTATTAGTATCAATTATCTACAAATAGTTTTGTGTGCTGTTTGGTCATTTTTGTTATGAATAGGGTAAAGGACCCAATTACTGTGCTTATACTAATTTTACTTATTTTTAAAGCATAACGAATATTAAACGAAATTTAATATCTCTTTTTTAATATTGATTATGTCCCTCACCCTACGTAAAACGCACAGCCCAGCAAGTGAATGAAGTGTTAATTGTTGCCGAAAGGTATTGTTGAAGCACGTGACACCCGTGACACGTTCGAAAGTTTAAACAACGGAGTACCAGGTATCGGATCTATTGGTTTCCACGACTAAAAACGAAAGGATACTAAAGTGGGTCGGTGTTATGGGAGAGGATACACACACTCGTCCCATTTCACTGGAAACAAATGCGCGCGGCATGACAATGGAAAAATTCTGTTTACACAGTCTGTCAGGTTATCGTTTGTTCACGTATGCGGAACACTATTGCTGCGGAAAATACTGAAGTAATGAGACTGTGCTCGGCCGCGGACAAACACTATTAAAAATTGTACAAAAATACGAAGGATTTTGCTTCTCGCTCTTTCCTTCGCATGATCCCCTTCTCCACGTCATTGAGATCACTAATTAAAACGTTAAAATAACGGTGAATTAGTATCACATCATATAAGGAAGATTTTTCTGTTCAACGTAAGCGAACATTTACTCAGTGCGAATAAATAACCTCCTCTCTTGCAAATTATAGTCAATCTTTTTCTAAAAAAATCATTAAATGACACTTATAGATACTCATAAAAATCCACAGTTTCGTAATAACATAGGTGATATTTTTTCAACAATTTCAGTCCGCACAAAACTTGCGAATTTAATTATGGTAAATTGTTCTGCAATTTCTAGATGTTACAGACATTTTATTTTCTTTTATCTACTTAAAAAAAAGAGAAGAAAATGTAAATTATAATAATTTAATCAATGAAAAGTGAGAGCTTGCGTGATCTGTGCTTTAAAGCGATCAGTGCTTGAGAGAAAGCTTCCGATTAGATACTTTGAGACGTTTCCAATGCGTGAAACACACATTGAAGTTGAGCACCAGTCGATAGTGTGAGCATCCTATTGAACAACATTCCCGTCAAGTATGTCAAATGTCCGTCCATATATAAACCTTTATGAAGCGGTGCATATCTGTTATTTCTCTGCCATAGTTTATAGAGGCGCTGTATAAACAATATAAGTGTATACCCGATGCAGTCGTCCAGTGCATCCTCAGTTCATTTTCTGACGCGTCCTCCAACGGAACGAGCTATCCTCGCTACCGCGTTGCAAATACGATTTTTCACAGTTTAATCGATTTTTAATTACTTGATGTTCCACTTTACACAACAGTCTATTCTGGAATTCATATCGAATCGTTCTATTTAAATATTCTCTTTGACCATTCGATTTTCTTCTATTTATATTTTTGTACAAAAATTTGTTACAAAGTGTGTTTGCTAAAATGATCGTAGAAATGCACAGAACGGATTTATTTCTGCGTCGATAGTAATCGTTACACTATTTTCTTCTGTTATATAGACTACGATGGTTCTATGGTCACATGAATATGTCCAAATATAGTAGTGATACACGAAACATACTGAACACTATGGGGCCGATTAATTTGTCGATGGAGAAAACTCCACAGATTTTGTCAATCAATGTCGGGTACGTACAAATATAGTGGTTTCACATTCGTTGATTGTCCTGTCGATTTCATTAACATTTAGGCGCTTGTTGGCTTCTTCATCCATTTTTTTTATACGTTTACTTTCGCTCTTAACAACGAAATGTAATTTCGTTTTACTGGAAACCAGACTAAATAAATAATTTGTGATGTCATTTCTGCTTCACACTGCTTACAGTTAGAGAATCGCTGTGTTCATACTTTCTGAACACAATTAAATCATGGTCTGTTTTACTTTCGAAATAAATTAGAGTATATAATTAGAGTATATATTGTAATACAAAATAATATAAAAGATCCTGTCAGTTTACAAATAAAATTGCTATTATTATCGAACAATTCATTAACAAACCTTTGGTTTCTGAAGATTTACCAATAGGTGCGGTATTAAAATAATTTCAGGGTCAAATATTTGACTGAAACTATATTTTGAAAAATTGATTATCCAAAATTTTATATCATCCACTCATCCGAAATTTCCTATCAAACAATAATACTAATTGTCAGTAAGCATCTCAAACATATTATGCAATTTTTACAGACATAAATGTATTTTCTTCGTAGCTCGGTAATAATAAAAAGCAAACTTAGTTGTCACTCATTCGCTGTGCTCATAAAAAATGTAAAAGAACATATAAAAGGTGCAGCAAACATGAGTTCAATCACGATCAAATATGTAGTATTTTCAAAAGAGTATTACGAAGTTTACTATACTTTTTACAGGACAATCTTCCCTAGTAAAATAGCTTCTCTGTATACTATTAAAATAAACTGATAATTGTCGCGATGCAACTGGCTGTAGGTAATTGCAGCGAGTCACGCACACAGGCTGATCGCATCGTAAACGCACAGTATTGTTCGAATGAAGTCGGCAAACAAAATCAGCGGGTTTCATAGCTGCTTCAAATGCGCAATTTTTCCTGATATTCGAAAAAATGGTTCCAGTAAAAAATGCAAAAATATTCCACTTAACGGAATACCACACAAAAGCAATTTTACGAAACGGTATAAAATAGAGGCATTCGATTTAATTTATAGCGAGTGTTATGGTAGTCTAGAACAGGGCTGTTCAGCGTCTGCCCGTACGGGCAGACACGAAGCCACGCCCCTGCGGGGAAGGCAGCATTTATTTGTCACGTGTGACAGCTACGGGCTACCCCCACTCCTCTAAGTCACTTTTCCGCAGCTTTGCCCAAATCGAGACTTGTTCCCCCACTCTAATTTCCCCTTCTACCGCCCTAACCTGAATTTTCATCGTCACAATATCGGCTCACATGACTCGGGTGTTATGGGAAACTCACTCGACCCTCGTTATTGGCTGGAAGGATGTTTGCTCGGAGGCGCATATTAGCTAGACAGATACGAGGAAACCCATTAGATTTATGACAATAGAAGATTATCGCTGAAAGCGACCAAGATCACGGCGAGCGTTATTATCGCTTCGTTATCTGTTCCCCACGTTATTCTAAAGCGAAAACGACAGACTCTATTTTATACGGCTTTACGAGTGGAAACACTTGTCGCGCGTTGTTTTCGAAGATGGAGTAGCTCGATCACGGTAATGTCTCGAAATATGCGAAAGAGATGCGCACGATAATTGCGAAAAACGAGACGATACCAATAACAAAACTCGATTGTTTGTAATTATTTTTTGGTGGAACTTTGGTCAATATGTTTGCGACATTTTTCTGCTTAAGACGAGACCAAACACGATACAATTTGGATAGCGTCTACTTGTTTAGTTGACGACTCATCAGCGCAATATCATAAACGATAACAGAGGCTCATCTGTACGTAACACGTTAATTCTTAGATGACCTCTGGGGATTAGTTTTTCTGAATGATTAATCCAGTCCGCGTAAAAGGCCAATATGCGTTGCAACAATGCAACGTGCAGTGTCGATATCGTACAGAAGGTTACCTGAAGGACGACAACTATTCCATGAAAATTTGTTCTTCTGTTGATAACCTTGAGGAAAGTGTTATCTTCTTTTCATCACATACCTCGTACGAACGTTATCTTCATTTCACTCGTTTTACACGTTTCAATTAATTGCCTACAAACGCAATATTTTTAGTGTGGCATATTAATATCACCGTTCTTCAAGATGTACGAACAGGATACAATAAAACATTGACCTTGATCTAGAAATACATAGTCGACACACCGCAGGGAAAGACCTAGCTTTATGATAAGTTTGCTGATAATTTTTATGATGCTTAGGCGACGTAGTATTTGTTTAGACCATCAATGTTATCTTTTTTAACGTATATCATTTTACCCCCGAGTACAGAGAATTTGTATTATTATTCTTCATTGATAACACTTCGTGTCTGCCGTCCTGTGCCACTTGTAAAAATATTGTGTCAAATAAATTCGATTTTGTCGATTTCCTAAGATAACACATGTTTGCCACTTCTTGAGGCTCGGTAGGTTAAATAAAACTATTAAAAAGTTCCAAGGGAGCATATTCAAGTTAGGCGACCTGATCTTGATAAAAGTTATGTGAGAGATATACAGCCTTTTCTCGATATATGTCGCTAATTTCTGATAAAAGTCATTTGACACGTGTTTTTTTTTCAATCGTCAACCATCCGCTTTGAAAGGGTGAAAACAGCCCTCAAAATTGGGGGTCAAAAAATTCAATTTTTTTTCGAAGATTGTTTTCGAGAAATCACAAGAAATGTGGCTTTGACCCCCAACTTTGAGGGCTGTTTTCACCCCTTCGAAGCGAATGGTTGACGATAAAGAAGCGTGAAATATTTTTCAAAGAATTATGTCTCGCACAAGTTTCATCAAAATCGTCTTGCGTAACTTGAATATGTCCGTTGTCAGATTCAATGTTTCCTGGCAAGACATATTGCAGCAATCCGAGAGAACTTGCTCTAGCACGAGGAAAACAAATCATTTTGCGCCGCGAGCAAGAGTTATGTTCGTCCGCGAGGGCCGACAGAGGCGACGCGACGTTTCCGATGATTGTACAAGCAGACGTTTATTGAGCTTCCGCCGTGTGTAAAACACCCTCCACCCTTTCGCCCATGACGTATGATAAAACTCTGAAATAACGAGTTTATCTTCTGTACGGCATGCGATCCTGCGTCGCGCAGACCGTCGATCGTGACGCGCCGCTGATAGATCAACGCGCTCACGAATTCATCGCAAAACGATCGCAACCGGATTAATTCGCGACTCGTTTTATTTCGCTAACCGAATGACGCGAGTGCTGCTACGTGGAACCCACCCCTCGGCAACATTCGTGTCGCCTATCGCATAATCGTTATAATTGCCACGTGCTTCTCCGCGGCCTATCCTTTGTCAGTGGAAGTTCGCGCGTGCAGTCATTTTTTTGCGAATGACACTTTCAGATCGGCCAGGGACGTTGCGACATTCCGGAAATTCGACAATCTGAAGTCCACTCTGGTGGCTGCTGATAGTAAGTTTCTTAAACAAATCTATGGGCCATATGTAATGCAAACATTTTGTTAAGTCAAAGCCTGCTATGAAGAATTTTTATTCTACAATTTTTTACTTATTTGTTTATGTAGAGTCCCTTCTCGGTTGTACCGCCAGTCTAAAATGTATTTGAACGCCCCGATTCTCGAGAAAATTACATTTGAACTATGATGATTTCGTTAACAAGAGGAGAAAATATGATTGTTTAATGAAATTTGTAGTGTCAGGCCCAGCAGTGTCCTCCGCCAACGCTTTCAATCCTCAAACTGACAGTTTACACGCGTCCATGAAACCGATCATTATGTTGGCTCAATGTTTCTCCATGTTTCCTGTAAGCGGTGTCAACACTCCGGACGCATCGTACCTCAGGTAAAGTTTTCCTATACAATTAGCTAATTTGATAAATAAAATCTAAATACATAAGTGTTTTAAAACAATGTCCACGAATTTCGGCAGTCCACCAACGATTTCTCTTGCTAATAAACATGTTCACTTGTTTGTTCAGGTTTACCTGGCGCAGTCCGAAGATCATATACTGCGCGATCTCATTGGTTGGAGCGATGACGTTGACGGTTTTCAACATTATGAGGATAATCACCACGAAAGTCAACTCTACTAAAATGAGTAAGGAAAAAAAATGATTTATTCACTACGACGAACTCTCGATTAATCATACCAGTTCACTTTCAACTGTTGTGAGATATTTTTAGCATTAATTGGACCGCTTATTTTGAAAGTGGTGCAAGTCCATTTTCTTTTGATTTGAGAAAATTAAATGTTAGCAGATCTGACAATTAAAAAAAAGCAAAAAAAAATTGAACAAAGCATTGGCACCTTTTAAGATATTAAATACTAACTAATTATAAACAAAAAGTTTACACTAAATTAAGCATAAATTACGTCATATCTCATTTTCTTTTCAAAAAGGACTTACACCACTTTCAAAATAAACGGTCCAATTATTTCGTGAAAATTGGTTCCACAGTAGTGGTCAATAAAATGTCCTCACTCCTTGAAAGTGCAATTTTTTTTTAACAATACAGATTAAGCTTGCAAATTTTTTTTTTTAGCTAATTAATACATTTCAGCGTCTGCAAACTGTAATGTTACTTTCGATTATATTTCTATGTCGACTAATTGTACCATTGAAGTAATTGCTTTTTTCAAATGTGAACTAGCCACCTTCGTATTCAATGGAACGAACCTAATTGCATCCATCCTTTTCTTAAAATTGGCGATGCAATGGCCCTCGTTGATGCTGACGTGGGAGAAGCTCGAAAAAGAATTTTCCAACCGACACAGGAAAGTGTCGAAAACAAGCTTGTCCACCAAATTCAAGATTGTCACTATAATAGTGATGATACTGGCTTTGGGTAAGTAATATTTGTTTTCGTTACATGCAACGCTGCTACAATAAAAATGTTCTCCCAAACACTGGGAGAATATGCATGTTAAAAATTCTGGAAACGTGTAGCCAGATTCGTTGGAGACTCCTCTAGAAAGTACTTGACCATGAAAGTCTCTCGGCACTTAATAACAAAGAACTGAACTCTTAATTGGCGCCTCGCAGCTCGATCCGGATATCTGGGTCATCTGCACTGGGTTAACAGTATTCGATGCAAGCAGCATTATTCGAATAGCGCGCATAATTATAAATTTCGAAACATAAAACACCGGTTTCTATCTTTAATGTTGGAACCACTTGTATTTCAACCCTCCTCCATCCCTCATTTTGTGTGTCGAATTGACACAATGTGGTCTAATTAATAAGATATAAATACTCTCGCATAATTTTCGTTTTCATTTTGAATTACGTTTAATAAATTGTTGTACGTGTTCACAGTGGAGCATAGCTTCTCGATTCTTCATGGCTTCAGCAAAGCCCAAGAATGCGCAAATTTTCAGGACACTTCAGACGTCGTCGGTGTTTATTTCGAGTCCCAGTTTCCACAGGTAAAAAAGCGTCCCAATTGTGTTAAATTAATAGACCCCTTTGAATATTAATGGGGGTATATTATTAAATGACGTCTTTGTGCAGGTATTCTCTAAAATCTCGTACAGCTTGTGGATGGGAATTATAGTGGATCTCATCAACATTCTGAGCACATTCTCTTGGAACTTTGTCGACCTGTTCCTCATCTTAATTAGCATCGCTTTGGTGGAGCAGTTTCGTCAACTGAACAATCGTTTGTACTCGATAAAAGGCAAGGTGAGTCGTTTAATTGAGTACATATAGTTACCGGGTTGCCAGGCGATTATAATTATTCTAGAGTACAGTAGTGGTGTATGATATAATAATTAATTCTAGTTAAATTTATAATTTATATACTAATTTATTAAAATTACTGAAAGGAGAAGTAGCTCCTGTTCCTTGCAATCGCTGCAGAAATTTTCATTTTGCATGAAGATCCGCGGTTTGGATATAACATTTATGCTCGTACAAATATCGATTCCAATCGAAGTGCACTATGCAGCGAATGCGATGTCAACAACGGAGGGGCCAATCGTAGTATCGTTTCTAATGACGAATCTTGGTCGTTAGTATCGTTTCATTGTTAAGGCGATGCCAGAATGGTGGTGGGCCGAAGCGAGAAGTGACTACAACCACTTGGCAAGCTTGACAAGGCAATTGGACTCTCATATCTCCATTATGGTTCTTCTCTCCTTTGCCACCGATCTCTACTTCATCTGCATACAACTTCTCTTCTCCTTCAAGTATGCCTAGCGCGCAATAAATGTTTAATCGTGCGAACCGTGTCGTCGCTTTCTCTGGGACATCTTGTCTCAAGCATTTTTTTCCTTATTTTGCAATCGACTTTGATGTCAGCTTGACCAGAAAATGTTTTCGCACGGTTTTATGTTTACGGGTAAGTCTGATGTACGATATTAAATTTAAACTGTCTTCGTTTTTCTTTTTTAATATTCTGTCTTCGAAATAATAAATAAATACCCAGGGACATATATCGGCTAGAAGATCTGCCGAACGTAGGGAAGGACAGCAAAACTGAAGCTTAAATTTTCTAAATTTCAGGACAAGGATTCTTGTTGGATTTAATAATTTTATTGTACTTGTGCGGTTTAGTTGCTTTTTATTTGAAACTTGCAACCGCTTCGTTATTTTTCAGTGTTCTTTTCTCGTCGAAAATTACGAAGATAATTAATTTCTTTTTTTTTCTTTATTTTGAAACAGTCCGATGCGAGGTGTCGTTGAGAAAATTTACTTCGGATTTTCCTTCGGCTTCCTGTTGGCGAGGACAACATTGGTCTCTTTGTACGCGGCGTCAATTCATGACGAATCATTGCTCCCGGCTCCAATTTTGTACAGCGTGTCTGGAAGCAGTTTTTCCACGGAAGTAAGATTCTCATTTTGTTCCTTTTTGTAATATAATACTAAATTACTTTCCGAATGTGTCATCGGGCTTAGAAGTGTTCCATTTTTCTTCTTTTCAAACCTATCGAATTTTGTGAAAAGTCCTAAAATCCTTGATAAAATTTTACCGACGTACAAAAACAGATTTACAATGATTTTCAGTATTTCAAATGTTGATCAAGACCTCCCAAAAATTTATATTTTTTATTTTCGCCAGGTAATGAGATTCTTAACTCAAGTGACGACGGACAGTATCTGCTTGACAGGCATGAAATTTTTCTCAGTGACCAGAGGCCTTGTGTTAACGGTGCGTATCAATCACCATAACTCCGTATCTCGATGCATTTATCTGTAGACTTTTATCACGAAGATCAGGATATTTAATTACACGAAGAATAACGTTTTTGTTTTGCTAGTCACGTAACAAAAAGTTGCAAATTGCTACAATTTCCATGCCATTGTCCTTCTCTTCTTTCAACGGAACGGGAATTACTCATTGATAATACGTTGCAGGTTGCAGGGACCATAGTCACCTACGAATTAGTCCTCGTCCAGTTCAATTACGCCCAGCAAATTGACTCGACGAACGTAACGAACGTTTGTGAGGTGAAGTAAACGCGTTTTCGAACACCTTCCAAGACGCTTTCAAAAAGCGTAAAAGATTTTCCAATTTTCCCCCTCCCAGCCTCTTGTTGTTCTTCGTTTCGTGTGCATACGTGTGGAGTGTTACGGTATTGTATAAAGCTGCTGTATATAACAACGTTCTGTGAACTACGCCAGGGAGTTCTAACTTGTGAACTCTAAGAGTGGGGGAAGTATCTAAGCGGGGAAGGGGCCAGTGTCGGCAGATGAGGAGAGGGAGCACGAATCGAGGGGAAAAAGTTACCCTCTCTTTCCCAGTACCGGAGAAACTCCAGGAACACCGCAGTAGAAGGGGAAATTAAGGGTGGAGGGGGGCAAGTCTTGATCTGGCAACAAGTTAGAACCAGAGTCGCCAGATCAAGACTTGTTTCCCCACTCTAATTTCCCCTTCTACCGCGCTATTCCCCACGCTTCCTTATTCTCCATTCTTATGCATATTCCGGCACTGGCAGAGAGTGGGTAACTTTTCCCCCTCAATCCGTTCTCCCTCCCCTCATCTCGCGACACTAATTAGAACTCCCTGAGCTACGCTATCGCCTCCAAACTCCTCAACCTGGCTCTTTCTTCCACTTTTACTGTGATTGTTATTGTCCACTGTAACCATATGTGTATTATATGTATGTGTATAAGAGTGTTGTATAATAATTCATCTCACAATCGTGTACGACTGTATAAACACGTACGCTGATACTACACCATATATGAAACATATACTTACAGTATTATATTGGTAGTCATATACTGAAAATATCATAAAGGTATTTTATACGGAACGAAATTTCAGAGAGATTTAGATTTAACGATTTCTTTAGAGATTTTATTTTTAATTAATTGTACATTACACTGTTTAATTTATTGCGAGAATGTCTCAGATATGTTTATAACAAATAAAAGCATGCATGTAATATATATATAAATAGAATGTTTATTACTATTTAATGCACCTGTCTACACTGTACATATAAATAATGTAAATAAAATACCAGCAAAGAGATGGTTCAATTATCATCGGACTTTGCTCGATCATTAACACGTTCAAGATCGGCAAATTTTGTGAAACTGTTTCCTGATGATACTTTTCTACTCTCAGTTTAATTAATAGTAATTAGACTCGTGTTAAAATGAGATAAGATATTTCCGGCTATAATCCAAGAACAAACTAATGATGTTGGAATTAGTTAATGACGTAACAGTTGCGTCACCGGTCTTGAGTGTGTTAAGTCATAATCCCTTCCACATTTAGCCTAAGATCTTGATATTTGGTTCGCTCGATACGTCACCTTAACATCTTACCTGTTGCAAGATTAATAGTCTTATTATTATTTATATGGGAACACAGTGTTAAAAGTTTTATTACATTGTTTTCATGAAAAATTCACGAAGAAACTACAAAGTTTGTTAATTGTCGACTTATAGGACATTATTAAACAACCTCCAGTAGGTAAAGTGTTAACAACGTGTTTTTTAATTTGTACAAAGGGATAATCGAGGTATTAAATGAAACTTCTTGTGCACATATGTAAATAGACAACAGTGACCAACGGGCTCATAATTTTTAGATTAATAAAAAACCAACGTGAAAGGAAAGTGTAAAGAATGTTTTATACCGATGTCAATGTTATAGTTACAGTACTTTAAAAATGTCTGTTATAACTAGATGTTAAATAAACTTTTATTTCGGGCTATATAGGTTCCCGATTCGTGGATTTAAACGGACAAGATCCCCAAGCAGAAAAACGTATTTTTATTTTACGATTCATAGGTATGTATATTTGCTCGAAGTACAAGCGATACATAATAAAATTATTAACTGAATAAGAAGAAATATATTCTTATTATTATAATTGCTGACTTGTTTGTTTATTGCAGTTTTTCTTGCTGGGTGATTTCGCAGATCGAAGAGCCTCGATAAACTGTACAATTTTCGAAAATACACTTTGCGTGGCACTACAATAAGAAAAGAACTGACGTGACAATAGTGAAAGAAATACTCAACCACTTTTTATATTTGGTTTATTGTGTTTTATACGTATAATAAAGTAGATAAAAGTGTACATCGAGTATCTATTCACGTAATTCGCGTTATTTTAAATATATTGACAGTTGAATATTTGAAGAACTATTCAAGATAAAAATGCAGTTTGAACTTTCAAATTGTATATCAAAACCTGGGTACCTATTTTATATTTGTCTGGAAAATTTTATACACGTTCTTCCCTAGATAATTATAATTGATTCATGTTAAAAACACCAACAAACACATTAAAACCTTGAAGTCTAACGACTACAATTTTATTGGACCTCGTAGAAAATGTTAGACATTAACACAAGAATTACAGAATTTTGCTATGTTAATTATTCATGTTTCCATTATATTTTATATTTAATTCTGGAAGCTAGGGACAGGCGAGGATCGAAGACACTGTATAGTGCACAAAAGATGGAAAAACAAATTACAAAATACTCGCATAAAAGAGAAATAGGATCACGAGGGTTCAGGTGAGAAAAATAGTGTACATTATTGATTATTGGTACCGAAACATTTGGCAATGTATAATCCTAAGTGTGGCAATCACGTGTCTTGTTCGTACTGAGTGCGGGACGAGTATATAGTGAGTTCGTGAAACACTGTGGTGTGCCAAATTTAAAGGTGTGCCGATTCACTATAATGCTTGGGTTTGGCACTCGTGGCGCGTTGTTGATATCACCGAAAGGTAATCACCGTCCATTTATACCATGAATTCTGGTCCGAAAAAGGGTTTAACAAATAATAATAAAAATTGTTTAACTGTGTACTATATTGTTATAGTCACGACTACGCACCGTACGATTGATTAACTTTTATCGTTGAACTGCAAGAGCACGACTTCGTATGTTATGACCGCGCCTGCCATCTGTAAATAAACAAGGTTCTGTACATCACAGTGTTCGGCAATTTTTAATTATTATATTTTTAATAACCAGTAGGAATAGCCGGTGCTAGATTTGGTTAAGTGAAAATCACAATTTAAAGTCGTACAATGAAATAGTATAAGTTGAAATTGGAATTTGGCATTGTGGTCATAATTTAAAAAATACTGAATATAAAATAGCGTGGTCATACCGCTAGCATGAAATTTCTTGTGATGGAGAAAAATCGCAATCCCGTCAATGCTACGTCATCCGTGGCCAATTGGTACTGCAGTCTCTGCGTCTATAAAAAAACAGTTGATCGCATTATTATCAAAGAAACATAAATGTACGTAAAAATGTAAGTAGATCTATTCTATTTCAGTATACATATACAGGACGAAACTCCCACGGTGATAGTTCCTTTCACTAGGAATTCAGTGACTATTACTCAAGGTCATTCAAGGTCACAGACAGAAGAAACGTATAAGATTTCAAATCTGAAGCAGAATATACTGCAATCTTTGTAGCATACCTCGCAAAAAGAAATCTTTTTAAGTCTCATACGTTTCCTCTGTTCGCGACCTTGAATGACCTTGAGTAATTATATTCACTGGAAGGAACTTATATTCCTTACGAATATATCCTATTCTTATGCGTATTTTGCAAGTATTTATGAATTAAAGAATCACATACAAAATTATAAAGAAGAGGAAAAAAATTGTACTGCAATGGATAAAGAATGTAATGTGATGTTACGAAAATAAATTGTACGCTAATAAAGAACAGATGTTGAAAAAAGTTACCTCAATACCATAGCTGGACGTTGAACAATTGTACAAATACGGCAACGCCTGTTTACTCTCGTCATATATCCTCGCAGACAATAAGGTAACCGCGGCCGTGCGGCCAATGAGGAACGCGAACGAGCCGAAAAAGTATATTGCGTTCAAAATGGTGCTGTCTTCCGCGATTCTTGAAGCAAAAACAAAAGCTCAACTTTCGATAACGCTTTCCGGTTGAACAAAATTAACTAAACAACTAAACAACAGCTTCTGATAAATATACTCACGAAAGGCCATTCAATAGTTGAAGGCAAATGAAATAGAGGTTATTTGCGAAGGATAAGAAAGTAATTGGCGAAATGTAATTGTCCACTGTTTTTACGATGGAACTCAACATGGCGTAATCTTCGCGAAGTTTGCACCAACCAGCATGCGACCGGCTATTTCTCGAAGCGATCGCCAATTTCTTATTTAAAGACCTGTACCTTTCAGCCAGCCCAGTGGAAATCTAAAAACCACGTACAACGTATTCGCTAATTTTTATATTTTACATGCGAACGATATTTGCATTCGAATTGCCAAATGGCTTTCATGCTCGATCGAGAACTAATAAGTCCCCTATTAATCAGCTTCGGTAAAGGAACAATGTAATGATAATACTAAAATATCCTAGCGTACGAAAATATTAAATATGTACCAGCATAAGAAAGAGGTCCGTAAAGTTCCACGTAAAGGTTGCCACTTTACTGATTAGAAAGATGTATAAACCGAAGACAAAGTTATAATCCACTGAAATTGAAAATCACTGCAATAACACTGTTATATGTGTTTACAGGTACAGAAGAAGCTCCATTGTACGAACTAAACGAGGGACGAAAGTGTTCCTCCAAAAATAATTTTTTGATCAAAAATTGTCCACGTCAATTGCAAGAAACTGGAACCGACTAATTTCATTGAATTCCGAATGCGCAACAGATGCTCGTGTAACGAAGGTTCTACAGCAATACAAGAATTTCCTACAAATAAAATCTTACATATATCGAAGATGAAGAAATTCGATTTTACACAGTATATTTCTAGGAAGTCGCGAAACGTGGAGTTGCTGTTCTCGCACCAGTCGGTGTTCTCGACGTTGCTTAGCATGCTCAAAATATGCTCGACGAGTGCCAGCAACAGGACAACAGAACTAATGAAGAAGAATTTCCATCGAATTCTTGGTTTCTCCGTGGAGTTACTGCAAAAAAGAAAAATTGTTCAAATCAATTGTGGGAGAAACGTATTTCTCCTTTCAACAATTTTAGTAAGCTGATAGTAACGCAACAAGAATCTTAAATTCTTTTAATGTCACCCTAAAAAAATATTCTATATAACTGACAAATCTACAAAAGTTTTTTTTTTTAAGACAAGAAGGAAATTCCAGCCGGGTCCTGCATCATTATCAACACCATGCTCCCGCATGAGCATCCGTGGTGCAAAAACAAATTTTCTGGACAAACAGCATGTGTAAATAAATGCGCAGTCATGCTAGTAGAAAATATATCAATTATCCTCCCTTCGGAACGTAATGTCGACTAATAGCTATCTAAAATCGCGTGTCGATCATCCCTGATAAAGAACGAAGAATACGATCAGTAAATGAACCATGTCACGCTGTACGTCTGCACGATATTGACCTATCTATGTATTGTTCCATAGCTCTGTATTCGCATTGGAAGGACGACCATCGCGAAGATAGCCAGAAAAATAAAATCGTGCCCAGCAGGCTGTTCCCATAGAACACCGCGCCGACAGTTGCTGCACCTATGCCACCTGAAACATAATCAGTCAGTCACATTAGTCAACACAGTCTACTTACATGATTAAACATTCTGCGGTAAAAGAGACTCAAAAATCGCAATTTTATTATCAGTGAAATAAACCATTGTTTACGAATCTGGAAAAACATCAAAATTTGTTTACGTTCTCTCTAAAAAAAAAAACAGACTATTTGAAAATTTGGTTTTAATAAATACTTTGCTAGAAAAATCACTTCGCTAGTCAACACTTCCGTGACTGTACGGTGAAAAATACGACGACTTTTTTGTTGTACAGTAACAAATACGTCAATATGTCAAAGCCAGGGGTTCAGAGTTTCGACTGTCACGCGAACTATGATTCTATCTCTCCCTGTCTCGATGGTGTTCACTTACTCGCCGAGTAACACACATGAAATCGCAATTTTCTATACTGTTACGGATTCTTATCTAAAAGGTTGAACTACCCCGGTTCCCAGAAATCATTTGTCCAACGATTCGTTAAACAATATTACCGGATACATGGAGTTGCGAAGTGGTGCCACGTATGTAATGCGTTCACAAGTCAACACCTCGCGCAACGCGAGGAAGACATTATTTCCTGAAACTTTTATTCCAATCAGAGAGAAGATCGCTTTACACGTTAAGTGTCACAACAATTCCCATAACAGTCGCACAAAGTTAAAACACGAAACTAGACAATAATACGAGAAAAGACAAAGTTTATCGTAACAATGATTTTTCTTTTGAAAGTAACAATCGGCTATACTGACTTTGAACTCAGTTTTCACGTGAACAATACGAGAAATAATTGCAAACAACGAGAAGAATATGGAACACTGTTTCTACGTTCCACGAGACAGTTTCACAATACTAATCATCACAGGACATGCAATCGTTAATGGAATTGAAGTCCTGGAGAAACCTTTGCGAACATAATTAACACGTTTGCATAACAGTTGATGGATTTGCATCTTGGCACGAATGAAGCACGGAAAGCAAATAAATACATGCGATAGTAAATAATCGTGTGCATGATCGAAGAACCGAGACAGCGAAGAGGAAAATTCCAGGTTAACGTTATATCAGTTTGAAAAGATGCTTGAAGAGGCATACCTACCACGAGTTTGAAAAGTTGAAGCGTTCAAAGATTTCAGCATGAAAATCACTGATACGGCTGTCGCGAAAAATAGCATCGCAACGATGCAAAAAGAGTAGATGGTGAGCAACGAGACTGTGCTAAAACGAAGCGTCGATGGCGATGGACTTCGTATCCCAGATACCGGAAATATACCAAACACTTGAGCCATCTTTAAAATAGGTCCCATCGCGCAGTGAAAAGTTTCAGCATTCTGTGAAAAGGAGCATAAGTAACGTCATTACTAAACAATTATTCTAATTAGAAATGCAAGTTCAAGCATAGCGAGTGTTGCCCGGCTCTGTCTTAAACAGTAGATCCTCACGTCAGAATGCGGAGAATAGTTTCGTCGACGTTGATACTCATCCGTCGATAAACGCGATTGTTCATTCATCCTTATCTCTGCGATAATATTTTCATATTTTCTTTGCATTACCAACGGCCAAATTCTTTGATTCAGCCTCTTACTTCTACCAGGAATTTCATTTAGGGAGATCATTTCCATCCTTAAAAGCATGACTCAAATTGCGAGACGCACATTCGCATTTTACAACCATTATATTCTGATCCGGACATAATCCTGCGAAAAATTGGAATTATTACAAGCCTAACAGGCGCAAGCCCTCCCTTAAGTTTTGATCTAATTATAATTAATTTTTCAATCTTTGCTGACGAAGATTTTTTTTTAAATATAAAAGATACTTTTGTTAAAGATTCTATGTCAAAGTATATTGAGGGAAAATACGTACAGATATGCTGTTATTTAAATAATTATTTAAAGTTAGATTCACAGTGAGGAATATAAAACAACCAGAAACATTTAACATTCTTTTCTCTGGGGCAATCGTTGGGGAACTGTATGCGACAGATAATACTTACAACACCCACACAATTTCGATTCACCGATCTGAATAATGTATTTCTAGTAATGAGTAATTTGTCGAAATCTAGATCATCGTTCATCTAAATTGTACTGCGATGGTCTCGATCACTGTGCACACGCGTGCTCTAAGAACAGATGTGGAAAACAAACAATGAGATTAAACATTCAGAGATCACGTAATGCTTTGATATTTTTGCAATACACGGTAGATTTAACACGAACCGATTGGATTGCACATTGGCGGAAAGAATAATCCAATAATGCAAAGCACATTGTTCTTTGTGTGTTTATTAATGTTATAGTATTTAAGGGTTTATTGTAAAATTTTTACTGAAACCGTACGTAAAATGAAATGTACGTAAACAAGATATGTAAAAGTATGCAACTACTTTTATTGTACATCATTCGAAAAATAAAATTTTATTTTGATTTTATCTTGAAATGAATTTAATGAAGCCTTGTAATAGAATTCTGTGAAAGTCACGAACGAAATAATAAAACGCTTTTCGAAAAACCTGTTCAGAACTCACCGGCTAGCTCCGTTTACACGTTCCAAGCCTCCCACGCCAGTTTTGTAATTACTATAGTTCGATCAACATGTCGAGTCAATAGCTGCAAACAATTGTGCGTGACGTCATTTAAATCAAACAGAGTCAGATTCATTCGCGTTTTTGGGATAGTTAAAATTAGAACACGTCCAGATCTTTTTGTTTATCTCCGTTGACTCGTCTCGTTGTAGGAGTTGAAATCGACGATTACAAGCACTTGTTCAGTCATAAATAGCAGTGAATATTATAGCTGGACTCCTGTCTCCGCTATGTAAGTTGTAAAATTGATTTTTCTATTCCAAAAGCGTTCAAATCTTCACAGAAATACTGAAAGCTTTCAAGAAGTACGAAAATTGATTCGTTCAGCTATCTTCATTTACCTACCCTGATTTAATTATAATTTTTATAGAACAATTTCTATTTCGCTCCAGTTTAATATTTAAAATTTCGTGATGTCTGCGACGCCTTTTAGGATCGTAAATTTTCCATGTACATTACTTCGGAAAGTTAAGTTTAGAAATAATGTAGCGATTAAAAATTGCGACATGATTAACTGCAGCAACATTTTATCGCCACGCAAGCTAGACGTGAATTTTTTTATGTTGCAGATCGCATCCGATATCACACGCTTCCGATCACGATCGGTGTATCACGTTAATCGGCAACCTTAATTACGAAAAGCAGCATAGTCGGAAACTTGCAGAAAAACTCTAGTTCGTAGCTGCGTCATTTGTCGCCGATTACACGCTTCTTAATTAATTACCATACACTGTAACGTGACGCGCATTCGGCTCGACCGATAGTAACAATGCGGTATATTCCTGGAATGGGGCTGGCAAATGTTTATTCAGGATATGAAGTAATGTGTTGACGCTTCGGAGTCTTGTTAACTCGCCGCGTCTAAAGTTTTTATGGGACTTTGTCCTTATTACCTCCCCCTCATTACCAACACAAATTTGATCTATATATGAAGATCCTGCTCCAAAAAAACAAGACGTTAGTTTCGGCTCGCGTTTTAAGATTTTTCAACAGCGCTTCGAGGCGTATTTTGACTTGAATGTGGTAGCAACAAATGTCTGTTGTATTTGATTGGAGGACAGAAGACGTGAAAAATATTTACACAATGAAAACTTTGCATGATCCATACTTTACCGCACACGAACGACTTTGCACAACTCAACCTTGCAGAAATTACATATTAACCGCTGCCGGCAGCGGTAATGATTTACTTTTTTTATCTCTTATCAGTTCATAATATTATTGATTTCATAGCATCCAACAGTGCGATATTTAAACGGGGGATTCGGGACAAGAAAACAAAAAATGTGCATAGGGTTACTTCCAAATATTTTCAATACTTATTTCAGTGTCCAACTGCGCGCGATAACGTTTAAATAAACAATTTCGATTTCGGGAACTATCTTTCCATTCTTTTTCAAGCGCCAAACAGTAAACATTAAACATCGTCTGTCCCATTTCATTGGATATTGTATTTACAAACAGTGAATCAAACTTTGATATCTTCTCTTAAATTAGATTATTTAGATTTCTCTAAAAAAAAAAAAAAAATTAATAACGTCCAGTGTAGCAACAAAAACTTTTACAAGTTTTGTACCGTTTCCTTTTAAATTACTTTCTAAGGAAAGAAAAGAATTTGTTAACTGGAAACTGATTTTTCAGTAATTAGGTTTTGATGTATGCCCAATTTTGACTAATCCTGTATCGATCTTTTCGGTAATTAATGTTTACATTTGCATAGTTTCCCTAACACGACTGATGATATCACCGAACAACGATAAATTCGATTTTTGTTCACGGCATGCTGCACCGTGCGTCGACTTGCTAGAGCTGCATAATTTTAAAATAAATTCTACTTACCGCATAAGGAGCTTAGGAAATTAATTAGTCGCAAGATACGTGCCCTTGATGTCCCACTACGGAAAATGACGACAACAAATGCAACAAGTCAAATTCGATACGGGAACAAAGAGGAATTCACTGTATGAGAGTGCGAACGGATACTAACACGGAAAGTTTCTTGATTCAGAAGAATTGAAGTGTATAGTCGGACCTGCGCTATGCATGCCAGATCAGATAGGTAGTTGTACTACTAGCTCCTCGCGGTTTAATGCTGATTATACGTTGGACTCGATATTCATTGAGATTTCGTTACGTTAGAAATGGTATATTTATTTGATTTTTTCATGGCAAAATACAATAAAAGTATATGTTTTTCTGACGATTTTGTTCTGTATCAGAAATTAGGACTCATTCCCTTGAACAAGAGTTTATTGGTATTATTTTTTCGATCGGAGATCCATTGAGTACTCAAAGAGCTTTTAGGTTCAAATTTTCTATTTTATATCACGCTAATAAGTTAAGAAACCTGCCGTAAAAATACATTTTAAAATCAGTTTGAAGTAACCACTCAAAATCCAACGATTTTTCTCCGAGTTATCGATCTAGATTTATCAATTTTTTAGTAGAATTACGAATATTTGTTCAAACTTAAATAAATTTATAATTAAGAGCTACCTTCCAGGTTTAACTCGAGGTTTCAAAAGTTCAAACATTACTATGGGAATACATCCTAAAATCGATTCGAAGACGTCCTCACAATCGAGCTAATTTTACCCGAAGTGATGGACTGGTTTTATCGATTTTTCATGTTTCGCATTTTCTTCTAAATAAATGGGAATGGTTATAGTTTCACATTGTAAGGAAACAATTAAATCTACCATTGCCTAATATTTTATAACTTTATTCAACTTTCTTATATTCTAATGCACTAAAAGTATCAAGCATTCATAGGTAACATGTTAAACCATTTTATTGCTTTACCAGAGAGCACGTTGCACACCGGCCAATTTATTATAATCTGCTAAATGACGGAACATTATTCTTGATAATCTCCATCTCGGAACATTACCTCGGGCACGAGAAGTTAATACACAACGGAATGTTAACTGCCTTAATGCAGTTTGACGAGGAATTGTCTCATCTATTTGTTTACCAGCAAGTTCCTGAAGTATAAAACAAATCATGTTAGTAGAAAATTATGAATGCTTTTAACCACTTATGCTACATATTATTTTATGGTTATAGTGACTAGAACTTCTTTGTCGTTCATAGTTTTTTAGAAGAAGAAAGAAGTTTATATTTATGGTATATTTATGTATTCTCCAATTACACAAAGGGGTTAATTTTAACAAACTTTTTATAGGTTTGTTTCAAACATTGAGGTTAGGTTTAGTACCTACCCGAATTTCCACTGGTAAAATATCGTTTCTTTTTAGAGCAACTAGTCGCAATCGCTCTGGGGCATGTTTTTCGGCCAATTTTCTTCGTTTTATGTCTCGAATCATCCATCGGCCAACATATTTGTTACGTATTTGCTGAAACTGATCGCACAAGTACATCAGTTACAAGACAGTATTCACGCTGCCATAATACAAAATATGCAACTACATATTTTTATGACATATTCAATACTGTAAGAATTTATTTATACTTACACCAGATAGTGTAGAACTTGCACTTTTTAAAAGAACATTTGAGAAACTCGTCAATCTATTTGTTATTGTCGCCATGTTTGACACCTCTGTTTATCTTCAAGTTGATGAAACTACGCCACCTAGCGCAAAGTCTGTAAAGTGCGATTATTTGAAACAGCAAGATAGATGCAGATGTTTTGTACAATAAAAATTTCATATTTACATTTTAGAGAGACAATTTTTACAGTATCTGAAACAAAAAATAGATCCAAATAAATTTACTATTTTAGTTTTACTATAACTTATCATTAGTATCTGCAGCTATGAATAAATATGCAATAAAAATTAGAATTGTTAGGGTTTAAAAATTTGTAATTTAATCAGTTTCAGATAAGAATAGTATTGCATCAGGAAATGTAATATACTCACTGTAGAATTTACTCTCCGCCACAAATTAATAAGCTAAATGTACAAAATTATTTTACAATGAATTATATTTGAAAAACAAGCTAATTTTGGAATATCAAAAAGAACCAAGTTCACTGTTAACAATTTGAAAATGAACAAGACCAAATATTAGCTAATGAAACAAACTTATCAAATGTAATAGTCTCTCGCTGGGGGAATCTGGAAAATCAACTCAAAATTAATAGTCATTTTAATATAAGACAAGGGTAAAGTATTTAGAATTGTAGATGACTCGGAAATCTGTTTGCACTAATCATAAGTTCTACTAAATAATGACATAATCGTTGTTTGTATGCATTAATCTGTGTATTATAAAAATGCTGTAGTTATGTAACAAAAATTGTATAAATTTATAAATAATGAACACAATGTGCGTATAGTACGTGAAATATACAGAGCGTTGAACAAAGTTGAGGCCGAATTGCAGAAGCATGCATGTAATACTTATTAAAACAATTAACAACGTTAGAAAATATATGAGTACAAACGTCATTTGTTTCAGAATTATATAAAATAGTTTTCAACTTTGAGCCTATCATAAAATTCCGTTGCATGTATAATACTGATCGAGTATCTCGTTATGACTTATCAGTAGACTGCGGATGTTTACGCAATTTTCAGTTTGAAAAACTAATTTTCGAAGGTTGGAATCAAACAGAAAATTATTTCAGTGCATTCGAAGTAGGATGAAAATTGATTGCAATTTGCAATGAGTGCACAGACATCCGAAGTTTACTTACAGATCATTACAAAGTCTTGTATAACACTTCTGCAGATATTAGAAATGATAACAATTCAAATTGTCCGTGTTAGTGATGCTCGTGCAGTCACTGTGCCTGACAAATGTTTAAAAAACGTTTTTCAAGTAAAACTTTGGAAAACGTTCGAAGCAAATCTGACGCAGTTTTCTAGTAAGGGCTATGAATATAAAAATTCAAAGTGGTACTGATTTTGTTCTCATAGAATAAATAAATTTTTGTTAAATTATTTTCTAACACGTGTGATGCAACACCCTGCGTAGTGTTAAACAAATAGTTGTCCACCTCATTCTTTTTTCTTAAGACATGTCATGAAAAATAGCATTTTATTATACACAATTTTACACATACAAAATGTTATGTATTGTATGCACACTCTAAAGTGAATTATGCAAAATAGAATGTTAACATGGAATTACACATTCAAGTTGCAAAACATGCAGTATATTAACGTAATTGTTGTAAGGAACTTTTCAAAATGGAAATATACATGAAAAATATTGGCCGAACATATTTCAATATGATAATAGAATGTAATGAACAACTATTTTGTTCGACGATGCATAAAATATATTGGTGTTATATGTTTACATACGTAAACACACTTTTCTTTAGAATGAATAACGGAAGAATCTCCGTTTTATAATTATAAATTAATATTGTTCTTTTCTTTATTAAGTGTAAGTTTTTCTCATAAATGCTCATTTTGTCATTACATATTGTACGTATATATATTTTACCATATTTACTTATTTTTAATACATTTTGCATACTGTATACTGTATACAATTATATTTCTTGCGTTCTCTAACGTGAATTGTACAATGTTCCAGTAGCACAATTTGCGTATTCTCGATACACATGTTTTCCGTTGCGTAATTTATAAATCTCAAGTGTTTTAAAAACATTAGCTTCCGTGTTACAGTCCACCAGAGAAAAGTAGTTCACACAAGTCACTCCACTGAATTCTCAAACCCGTCCTCGCCACAGTAGAAAAAATAATTGTAATCTTTTAATTCCCTAGATTATTAGTTCTTAAAAGCTAACTCATGTAAGCTTCTCTAAAGACGGTAAAATTGCTGGAATTCGATTCAATAACTTCATTAAAGAAAAATAGAGGAACACTTGGGAGGAATAGATTGTTGGAAATTATTGGACAAATGAATTATTAATTGTTTCGGTAGCTCCTTTTATTCACTTTCATTCGTTATTACTGTTATTTATAGGTATGTACAGAAAACCGTTGTTAACCAATCTCGGTCATAGGAAGAAACGCGGGGCAAAAGTATTGAACCATTGCAGACCAATCGTATCTTCGCACATACTCCCTTTTCTCAATGTAGAAAGTGTAAAAGGAAAGGTATATTTGTAAAGAAATATTTCGTAGAAAAAGTGTTTCGTGTATATATCTTCCAGCACTTCAATTCCTTATCGAGTCAGGTAATTGAAAAGTAATAAAAAAGCAGGTCCCATTTCCCCCAATTAAACCAGCACTGGAACTACCGATCGCTTGTGTGTGTTTCTCGCTGCTTACTTTCGCGCCGACGTATAAGATAGTTTTCTTTTCTTTTATGATGAGAGAATGTCATATGCCAATTAAAAATAAAATATCCTTCACTGAGAAATCTATATACGATAAGGATGATGATGATTAATTAGTAATAATGACGACAAAAAATAATAATGAAATTTCTCGAATATCGCAGATATAGGATTTATTTCCGTATAATAATTAGAAAATATAATTAAGCCGAGCTAAATTATGATGTCTGTTGAGATGTTCTTGTGAAACAGATGTTAGGAGTAGCTCTCGTAGTTTACTTTCTTTTGCCATGGAACTCGTAAGAGAAACGAGAGAAAATGGCTCACCGAGGCTCGCCATCGTCGGCTGCCGACCTTTCCTACGAAATTCTTTGCGATGGGAAAAATGACGGCGCAACCACTTCGACAAACGGAATAAACGAATGTAAAAGAAGTTAGAGGAACGTGCTACTTCATGTGCACGAAAAGCCATCCGCCGCGAATATTTGATAATCCTGTTATTCTTAATCACTGGCTGTGATTTCATAGGTAACATCGTAGTCCGCGATGAAAGCGATATGTTGCCATTCTCGCACGAGGAACATGAAGAAAGAAGGTAAGCTACTTCCCAGCTACTATACGCCGACGCCCATCTTGGGATACATATGTACGGAAACTAGTTATTTCTTCTTCTGGGCCTTCTCTGCAGCCTTGGTGACCTTGCCACCCGTGGCGTCCTTGAAGGTGACGGCCTTGATGACACCTACAGCCACCGTTTGACGCATGTCACGTACGGCGAAACGTCCCAAGGGTGGGAATTCTTGGAAGGCCTCGACACACATGGGTTTGCTCGGGACCAGCGTGACGATAGCGGCATCTCCGGATTTGATGGCTTTCGGTTCGGTTTCGGTGGTTTTTCCGGTACGACGGTCGCACTTCTCGATGATTTTGTGGAACTTGCAGGCGATGTGGGCAGTGTGGCAATCCAACACTGGAGTGTATCCGTTGCTAATTTGGCCAGGATGGTTCAGCACGATAACCTGCGCGAAATAGAAACATAAAATTAAAAACAATATCCTTCAATAATTGTATTAAAAGATTGCATTGTGATCAGCATTCAGACGCCTTCGGCCGTCAGCAGGTACAAAGACCTTCCGGTGGAAACCGCGAATGAAGTATACAATTTCTCATCATTATGCCAATTGTTCTAATAACCGTACGAAATTTTCTATTTGTACTCGTGGAACACCTACCTGTGCGGTGAAATCAGCAGCACCTTTAGGTGGGTTGTTCTTAGAGTCACCAGCTACGTAACCACGACGCAATTCCTTGACAGACACGTTCTTCACGTTGAAACCAACGTTGTCGCCGGGAACAGCCTCCGTCAAGGCTTCGTGGTGCATTTCAACGGACTTAACTTCAGTGGTGAGACCAGCAGGTGCGAATGTGACGACCATACCGGGTTTCAGGAGACCAGTTTCGACACGACCGACGGGTACTGTTCCAATACCTCCAATTTTGTATACGTCCTGTAATCAAATAGCAAACATTCTTAATATTTCGTTCTAAAACAATCGACGATTTTTGGAAAATTATTATTTTAGTCAGACACCTCTGGCCATCAACGGATTGAAAAACCCTCCGGTGGAAACCGCGAATGAGTAATAGATGTTATCATCATGAAAAGAAAGCCCCAGTTTAATACTATTGTCTAGTGCAGCGATTCTTACCTGAAGAGGAAGACGGAGAGCCTTGTCCGTAGGTCTCGAAGGTGGAAGAATGGCATCAAGAGCTTCAATAAGGCATTTTCCGTCTGCCTTACCTTCCTTACGCTCCACAGCCCATCCCTTGAACCAAGGCATCTTGGAAGAAACTTCCAACATGTTGTCTCCGTGCCAACCAGAGATTGGTACGAATGCAACGGCAGCTGGATTGTAACCGATTTTCTTAATGTAGGATGACACTTCCTTCTTGATTTCTTCGAATCGGGCTTCGGAGTAGGGTGGTTCAGTAGAATCCATTTTGTTCACACCAACGATCAATTGTTTCACACCCAGAGTGAAAGCGAGCAGAGCATGCTCACGGGTTTGTCCATTCTTTGAAATACCAGCTTCGAATTCACCAGTACCGGCAGCGACAATCAATACCGCGCAATCGGCCTGAGATGTACCAGTAATCATGTTCTTGATGAAATCTCTGTGTCCAGGGGCATCGATGATGGTTACATAGTACTTGGAGGTTTCAAACTTCCACAGAGCGATATCAATGGTGATACCACGCTCACGTTCAGCCTTCAGTTTGTCCAATACCCAGGCATACTTGAAGGAACCTTTGCCCATCTAGAAATGTTAGAAATCACATTTTAGTATCATTGGAATTTTCAAATGCTTCACATTTTTACACGTGTTTTTATAGCTTACCTCCTGGGCTTCCTTCTCGAATTTTTCAATGGTACGTTTGTCGATACCACCGCATTTGTAGATCAAGTGACCGGTGGTCGTGGACTTGCCGGAATCGACGTGTCCGATAACGACTATATTAATATGGATCTTCTCCTTTCCCATCTTGAACGTTTAGCGAGACTACTGGTTACCTCTGCAATCAATAAAGAAATGTTAATATTACTCCGTTTATTCAACAGCAACGGGACGACACTAATTAATAAATCGAGGTTATACGAGTCGACCACATTCTCGCTAAACTGTATTAAAGCAAGTGATACGAATGTAACGAACCTAATAAAATATATAATTTTGTCGAAACTAACTTATTTCAAAATTATATATACGCGACTACGTTATTTACAAATAAAAACTCTCGAAAAGCAGCAGGTGTCTATTCTACCATACACGTGGCGACGTCTGAATATTCTAGAACGGAACTGGCAGCCATTTTGTAGATGGCGAGATATTGCAACGTTGCCACGATTTCCTTGACGCTTGGCATCGGATGATGCCACGTTGTGAATTACATGTAATATTTCTAATGAAAGGAGCCGCAATTAACCCTTACAGATTCGAGGTTTGCATTAAAATTTGCAGCAAAATAATTACAAACTTTCAGCTTCCGCGAAGCATTAGGTTAACAAAGTGGCGTTCTTAACACATTCCGAAGTGTATATGCAAATGTTGGTCAAAAAGTTGGAAGGATATTTAGAAATAATAAAAAATTTTAGAGATTCGGAAAAATATCAACTAACGTTGCTTAGCGAGCAGTCAAACTTAAGATAAGTCTCATGTACGTGCACCATGAATAGCGTTCGAATTAATCACTTATTGTTCGTGATAACAATAATTTCACTCGATGTGTTGTTCGTTTCGCACAAAAATGATCGTTTATGTAACGATGAGAAAAAAGAAAAATCAAGCCGGCTAGGTATATTGTAGAGCGGCAAATGAACTCCATTGTTAGGAACAAGTCGTCCCACAAGGTCGCCGTTGCATACAATTTCCAGCAGATCATGAAGTTCGTCCGCGTACACCATTTGCGACGAACAAAACTGATTACAGTTCATTTTTTAATTACGTTTTTAGAAAGGGTTTTCTTAAGGCCTGCGAAGCGCAATATTACACAACGAGTATCTCCAATGATGCACGAACGTGACCGAATCTCCAAGTGTGACAAGCGTCCGCCATACTGCATCCGGTTATTTGCTTTTTCCGAACTTTTTAAGCGAGCCGAACGAAATTTTTAACTCGTCGTTTACGTTAACCGCGAGTGTTTTATTTTTTATCCGGCCGGCAATCGGCCGGAGGATCGCACGATTTTTACAGGCCACGTTAAACGATTTTCAACAAAGTTCAGCATGTGGTCCGCGGGTTCGAACAGCCGGCTAAAACGGCGATTGGCCATGCGCCTGTTTTTCCAACGTTGCAATTCACCGATAAAAAATGATATTTCCGCAAAACTGTTGTCACAACACATTTCGTTGATATTTCGATCGTTGTTCTATTCTGTACCTGACGTACGATGCTACCGTCTCGATAATAAAATCGACGGATTATACTCCCGTGTAAAAACCACGAACAACCACTCACCTCCAGATGCCACGACAGAAAGAGATCGTCGAAGTGAAGTGACATGCGCATAGGGCTTCCCAACCATAGCCTCGAACCCAGCGCCTTCGTCGTATCGATCACTTGTATGATAATCAACGGTTTCTGTCGACATTATTCCCGTTGTTTCTCTCCTTGAAAAACTGCGAAAGTAATTCCACTAATATCCATCGAACAATAACATTATTAAACTGCCGATTTCCGTAATCGTTTCGATGGAAACTCTCTGAACAAAATGGAGCTCTGGTTTCGAGGCTACGGCTACGCAGCACACAGGCGTGCCGGGAAACATATATATGTTACACACAGGTATTCTCAGGATGTACGATTGTATGCGTAGCCATGGAATCAAGAAAAAGATAGAGAGTGTAGGGCCACAATGTTCAACCATAGATTGATGCATCTGTAACGCGAGATTCAACGGCGTAACCTTGAATCCCTCGAATCTTCGGGTATTGAATAACGATATGAAAAAGAATTCAACTTCCTTTCTCATTCACTTTTCCCAGCGTTCGTTCCGAGAAGGCGTGTAGGCGAGATTAACGTGTCTTTCTCGACCTATGCTTGCTGGACTCCATGCAGTCTCCTCTCTGATGTAATTCAGCGCATGAAGATTAACACCAAAGAATATGCAACGATAGCCTGCCTGCGTTCTTATGCAATTAAGCGTTATTGTAACGCGAATTCGTTTGTTGCACAAACAATTCTGTACAGTTCATGAGACCACTCGGCAGGAATGTTTTATTCTAACCACGTTTATATTTTAGCAAATTGGCTGCTGTTAGCGTGAAACAAATAGCATTTGGTAATTGTGTTTGATTTTCTGCATTGCGAGTGGTTTTGCAGAGCTATATGAACAGATTGTTTGTTTGAAGGTATAGGAAGACTCTGTGGGAGATACGTGTATGTGTACAGCTATATATATGTATTATGTACACACAATGATACTACTTTCAAATGGTAACATTTCCTTGTATGTAGTGGGAGCGTTGACATGCAGGTCAAATTTTCTCAATCATAGATTGTTACTAACCCGTGATCGGTTATTTCCAAATATATCCGGTGTCTCGGAATTTTATCAGTAATTATTACATCTTCTAGTAATAAGAAGAGAGGTTTTATAGAAGCATATGTAAATAGAAATTCTTTTTTTTTAAGTTGTAAACGAGCTATTCCATAAATCTACACTACATACCTACATTATAAAATTTTTAAAAGTTGCTTATATAGCACAAAATATATGCATGAAAAAATGAGAAGAAAATGAGAACCACACGGTTGGATAAGCCTGAACAAACAAAAATAAAATGTTAATCTTGTAGTTTGATAAGAAGAATTACCGATTTTATTTGGAAGAAGTAATCGCAGGAGAGTGATAAGTGTTTCGGAAACAGTTGCTAATTATGTTTATACTTTAATTACTTTTATTGAGGACAGAATAAATATTTATATATTTATATAAAGACCACACTATCTCCGATCAATTGTTACTTTAATTGCTGATATTGGAAAAAAAGTAAATGAAAAAATCGAGAGAAATAAAGTGATTGAATATCAATGAATTAGAAAAAAAAAATAATTTGATCAAATCGAGTTGAGATATACATTTGCCATATGTTCATATCGACGAAAACTATTGTTGTTCAATATAAAATTTCAGTGTTTCATTTATTCCGAGTGAATGTACACAATATTTGTTCTATTTACGGTTAACGGTGCTTTTTACTATAAATGTGTAGTCGTTATGGAAACACGTGGTCAAAGAAATTGGCGCCTGAACGCAGGCAACCATGCTTACAATCACGCCATCAACGACGGAAGCAATCATATCGACGGCGCTCGTGATTGCGCAAAGAAACTTCCGGTTAGATCAATTCCTCGTAACACGATATATGTACACACATACTGAGAATTAGGTATCGCATACCATTCATTAGCTTTGTTACCTTGAAATATTAGAAATATAAAAAATGCAGCGTCACTAAGCTCCAACTGTAAATAATTCATTTATTTCAGATCGGATCAACTATTCAGTTTATTAACGTTAATATTCATATATATTAATTATCAGTTCGTCATCATTGTCGGCTCGAGATCTTCGAGACGTCTGTGGCTTGATAAGACAAGGAGTTGAAGATATTTATGGTCAACGCTGATGTATGTCAAACTTGTTTTCGCCGAAAACAGTGTCAGCGGGGCTTGTGTTGATGATTTCAATTTGACCTGCTGTAATTGCGTATGCTGAATCATAAAGAACATTCCATGGTAATAAACACACGTCTCGGAATAGAGGTGGATGAAGCCTCTCTCGGAAAACTACGATTTTCTCAACTCTGCTGCAGTATATTTTTTAAATACCATTAAAAAATTATTAAATTGTCCACTTACTTTTCATCAAGTCCCGTCTCTATTTTTTTTAAAGACTAATACTTAAAAAAAAAAGAGAATATTGCTGTTCCGTTGATATTATTTTGAATAATTCAACTAAGAATCCTAGTAAAATTAACTCAGCTTTATTTTATAACTAGATTGCAAATTTTCATGCAGAATAAAAATTTTCTACCTCGACTGTAACAAAAATTTTTCCACTTTCATTACACGTCGGTCGGTTTTAGTAGGTTCGTTGTTAATTAGTATGGTTCGGTGGGTCTGTGAAAGAAAACATGTCGCCAAGTTCAATTGTCTATTTATATTTGTGAATTTCTACTGACATCCGATTGTACAACACTCGCACACGGGAGCGGCGCAGCGAAGTTTCGAAAATTTAAAAATAACTGGTTGAGGAGAGGAAAAACGGATATTAGTATGTATGTATGTATGTGTCGAGATGGACAAAAATCTGTGCATATGTGAGTGGGAAAAATGGTAGTTCACGGGTAAGTTATATGTATAGTTCACAACACACA
Organism: Seladonia tumulorum; assembly: GCA_913789895.3. NCBI lineage: Eukaryota > Metazoa > Arthropoda > Insecta > Hymenoptera > Halictidae > Seladonia > Seladonia tumulorum. The sequence continues at coordinate 6,040,728 of OU565275.1, forward strand.
CGATGCATGTTTGCTTGCGAATGGTAATTGATAATCGCATGGTTTCCAGCCGTGTTTCGTCGTGACGGTTTTCTTGTTTCTTTTTTCTTTTCTTTTTTTTTCTTTTTTTTTTTTGCTCGTTTTGCTCTATTTGTGTGTCTCCCCCTTTCGACAGTCACGGTCATCCGCAAACGTTATGCAACCTTAATGTCGACATTTTTGGTCAGTTTCTGTAATCGGAAGTAAATTCTCGCTTAATACTTCTACCACGCTTACTTTCGCTTCATCTCTCTCTCTCTCACATGTTTCTCGTCGTTCACGCACCATAATCTCAGGCTTTTTATCTCTTATTGGGATAATGCTCTAGAGTTGTACAGGATGATTTCTCGTTGGCGTTTGATCGGAGAACCTCTAACGCATCGCTAATCCGATCTAAAGAACAGCAGGCACACGGTGAATCTTCGATTATACGAAACTAATTTTTTGAAAGTATTTTTTGAAATATAGTTCAGTTTAGAAATAACGTTTCGGGAAAATGGTCGCAATTTCCTACGGTTACCGCTTCCATTTTTCGTCGAATTTTATTGGGAAAATTTTTAATTTTGTTATTTCTGTGCTTCGATCCGTTTCGAGACTGTTTTTGAAGGAACGAAAGCTTCGCCGGCGTGTGGAGATAGAACTCGAATTATTTTTAGACACCTTTTCTCCCCCTTTTTCGTTTACACCGCCATTTCCTACGTCTTCGATACCATGTCGGGCATTATCAAAATATCGAAGAAATTTCATTTCAAATAAATTCTCTTAATTTCTAGGTTTAATACCACAGAACAGAAAAAGTTGTTGGAACTTTAAAAAATTCATATACACGCTATTTCATTAATTTCATTATTTTATATCTTGTCTGAAGCAATAAAACACGGTTGTGTTTCGTTTCAAGAAATGAAAATGCGAAAAATGTAATCGATATTCCAATAATCGTTAATCACCGTTTCGATGATCGAGGTTTCACCGTGCATCCTTTAAGTTGCTCTAACGCATGATTTTCTATTTTGTATACTTTCAAAATCATATTACAATCGTCCATTAACGAAAAAAAAAACAACAGTGCTCGCTCCGATCGTACAGTTCGAATAACCCTGTACACAACTTTCGTACATACTCATACTATCGTTATTGTGTATTCGTTATTATATTTATACTTACAGGCTACACTCAATATTTACAAGAAGTAGTTCTCGCTAAACGTTAATATTCATTATCGCAATATCGTCGTTACATCGTAACATTATTCCTGAGTGACCATTCATTAAGAAACTTCCCAACTTCGTTTAATCGGATAGCTTATTTAACGTTAAAGCGCCGCGATAAGTAAAGAGGTAGTGAAACAATGAATACGGAGACACGTTCAGTGACAATTCTGTTTGGGCGAACTTATCTGACTGCGAGTATGCGTGAAGTTATCAAGAATTCAGCTTTTCTTGAGAATTGCGTGGTTTTGTTTCGGATATTTTCCAGAAATTAGTCGAACACGGTTCTCGCGAGAAGAAGAAAGAAAAAACACGTACGTTTTATTGTTCCGATTCCGATTACAAATTGCAACGATATCCAAAAACAGATATTTTATTGTATACCGTTACATCGAAGCTAAACATCCTGAGATTTCGAATTTATTTAGTGAAATGCCTCTGTGCAATGTAAACGTCCCGAAAACATTTCTTATTTAACACGTTCACTGCTAAATCCGCGCGTACGTTATATTCACGTTGCGAGCAACTCAACGGTTCCGTGGTGCCCGAGAAAACTCTTCGCATAATTACTATGAGCGGTTTACATTCGTATTACGATCTCGATTTATGCATACATCTTACGCTATGTCTACACTGCTGATACTGCCACCGAGCACTATCGGTATCTCGATGCTCGGGAATTTTACGTCTGCCTATTTTGTTCGCCGACACCCTAAACTCGTCGCGCCCACACTGCCGCGATCATTGCAATCACGAATGCATCGAACGATGCACGTTTTGCAACCTAATCCCTGTTTTAATTGTCTCGGGCTACTAAAATCATTCTGCTTCGTTGTAGACAAACTTATATGTATTTCAGTTGTTATCATTTATAACATTAACACTTTCGAATTTGTATCTCGAAAAGCTTGTTAATTATTTACATAAGTAATACAGATTACTACCGCTGCACAAGTAAATGAATTCTTGAGGCTGTATTGTTACAGTAATTATTTTAAATCTAAAGGAAACAATTTTTAAATTATGTCCAAATGTCATTGCATCAGGCAGTACTACATTTATACATTTTTAAATTGACATTATTTTTATGTAAATGTCAGTGTAATTTGTAAGGTTTTAAGGAGAATTCTAGAACAGAGCTGTTTTAAAGCATAAGATAACGTTTTCCTTTTCTGAAAACTGAAAATATGTGGAAATTAATATAAATAAATGCGCGACAACATCGTCGGTTGCTTTCGTGATTTTTGTTCATCTGCCAGCAATGTGAACGTGACATCAAACTTCGTTAGTATAAATCGCTATCTACGACCATTATACACACCTACTACTGTAAGAGCTTAGTCTATAAGTAATGTCTTAAACATTAATGATCCCATTTGTTTTGTTGAAAAAGAACGTAAAACCTTAAAATCTTTAAGACAGCGCAGCACCCAGGAACGGACCTGTTTTTGGCAGTGATCGTGTTCAGTTCACTCATAAATCACTGAGGAAAGTGTTTTCTTTTTTTTTCCCGTCGAATTTAGTACATTCACCGATAATATTATTATTTCGAGAGCTTAACAGTTTAATTACCATTCTACGTGTTTTTGTTTCACCGAGATTCACATTATTGAAACGTTTGTTGCGTGTTGTTTTTAAATGTTGTCTGAGCGAATAATAATTAGAAATCGATTATATAAAAACATTTAATCTGCTTTTAACGGTATAGTGGAACGTTTAAAATATAAATTGAATGCTGTAAGAAGATGGGAAACAAATAATGTTGACCATATGTCAAATTATGTGTTAATCAAAAAAATTAAAATTTTTCTTTCTATCGTTGGTAAGTAGTCCTCGATTTTTCTGAGAGCACTACTTGTCTCAGATTTCGCGAATTTATATATCGATACGCAGATTATTAAATTGTGATTTTTGATTTATTTTAAACATGTGCTTTTGAAAAGTTTGTATGCGAAGAAATATTACATTATTGTAGAAGTATTCATGACTTATTGTGAGATAAAGTACTGAATATACTTTTTATCCAATTTGATCAACTAACGGTATTCTTATTTACAAAATTATTTAAAAAAATATAAAACAGGTAGCTACAAAAAAAGTTAAATAATTTAAATGACTATACGTACGTACAGTACAGTTTGCAAACTCCTACAAGTACAGATATACAAGGCTAAAAAAAGCGATTTAAGACTTTGCAGGATAATTGTACTCACCGAGACGAGTCGACAGTTGATCCCAAATAAACAAACAAGTTTGTTTTCTCATATTTGTCCATATAGCCAACACCTATGGCTCTATTTTGAACTTCAAATGCAATTAATATTCGTCAACAAAAATACCAAACAGTTACTAATTATTATTACCTTCTTTTTTCATAGAATTGTAAGCACGTAGTCAAGCCTGTAACACGATAATCTGCATATAGATTTACAAATTTGCTGTAAGACACTTTTGACACCTGCTTAAAAAAATGACGACGAAACAGTAATTGCGATAGAACAAAGGAAAATCCCATATCCTCTCGATACTTATATTTTTATTTAAGACACTTCGTTGAGAATCTCAGGAATTATTTATACTCGGACTGTCTATGTTATCGGTGGTGTGTAATATTCGGATAACCATTGTACATAGAAAAGTTTTTGCATCGTCAAGCTTCCTCCGCATTGTTCACCGAATGCAATCAACGCTGTCGAGTTAATATGACCGGCAGAATTGTGTCAGTTCCTGAAATAGCGTTTTGTATATCAGCCCCTCGTTTATTCGTCGACGCGATTATTATTTGGTCATCTAGATTATCATTCTATCGGTGATATCGTTACACTAAGACTTTACTTCGAGTATGAAAAACAAAACTCACTGTCGTTGGAGCAGATGCGTGTATCGAGAATTTCGAAATGATTACCGGAAGAACGCGCGAATACTTTTTACAGCTCTAGCTGCGACGTCGTTGTTGTTCTTTTTAATGGTAGATAAATGACGATGCCATAAAGACAAATTTTATGTCGATTCAGTACGTACACCGTGGATCCAAAAAATATTTAGCGTTGAAATACTTGTTGGATCCGCTGTGTACGCGCGTAATCCGCGCCGAGAGGAAATTGTAGAATTTTCGCAATTCGAACAAATAATTTGTTGGCACGAGAGCGAGAAACTGTACTGCTGTTCGTTTCGATTACATTTCGTTTACCGATACGATTCGTTTGCAGTTTTTCCCATCGATTTCCGAATGGGAAAACGGCACCAGGAAGTGAAAATAGCGAGATTAAATTGCCCGTGTAAATCAAGTTTGTTAAAGTAGGAGAAACTTTGTTTATTTCATTGTCATATTAATTTCCATCGAAAGTTACACATTGGTACTCGAAACGGGCGAAAAACGCAACTTTCAGATTCGAATGGGACGTGAATGATTCGTTCGTGACAATACAGATTTTCTGCACTATTTTCATATTCCGTACAAGGATGCAGTATGCGTTAATACAGCGACCGGAAGTGAGAACCGAAAAATCAGCAGCAATGGGGGTTGATGGTTTTTAGTTGGTCCCGAACATGAGTTACAATGGATTTGTGTATAAATCTTAATTAGTTGACTTTTATTCGAAACACCGTGAGATACTGAACATCATGGTAAACGAAGTCGAGTTTCTTCCCGTAGATTTATGCGATCAATGTGACTGACAAATCGGTTCGAACCGGGACGAAACTACAGTAAAGTCTTGATCTAAGCCGAACGAAGCTACACGATCTTAGTCAGTTCCCTTAACCCTCCACTGGCGAGCATACTTCGCGAATAGGGTAATTATTCCGCGTGATTTTATACCGAGTCGGGTTTATCGGTATGAACTACTAATCCATTTAACACAAAACTTGTATATATATTCTTTATTATTTTTTTATGGGACTCCCATTAACTTATTCGTGAAATTTTATACCTGACCTACACGATCTATGTCACGATCACGATCAAGACTTCACTGTAACAAGCTGCTCGAAGCAGGTCGGTTTCAATCAGATTGAAACAATTACTCAGATTACGCGAAAACAAAGCTGATTTACCATTACGTTAATTACTTTTCAACTATCTCGAGGGATTTCGCGTTCAAAACGCGTGCTTGAATCGGTGCTTCCGTTTAGGGGATGCGACAGGAAACGTGATTCCGAGTTCAAATAGTTCGATTGCATATACCGCCCGTCTTTAAAAATGATCCGCTTGAAATCGGATTATCAGTAACAATTGAATGGGCACATAAAATTCGCAGTTCTGTTAGTAAATAATTATTACCTAATCCGCATTCGATTCTTCGTCTTGTTATTAATAATATTTTAATCTCTTCGGCATGCCTACTTTGTAAATCAGATGCCAAGTTCGTTTTATTGCTTCATAAAAATCAAAGAACCGAAGCAGTAAATTTGAATACTACCATTTTAGTCCCACTAAGCAATTTAGGTTCGCAAAGTGTGACCCAAACGTTGCGGAAAATTTGCTCGAAACAGATTTGGCTAACTGGGTAGTACATACTCCGCGGTAGTGGGGATAATTCCGCGACAATAATCACCCAGGCCTCGACGACGTATATTGAGAATTCGCTGTATTAAGAACTGTTTTATTCGAAATCCGATTTCCTATCAAGAAAGTCGGAAGCACGTTCGATTTTCCATTAATCTAAATACTTCAGCAATGCATTTTACCTAACAATAAGACAAAGGAACGTTCAGGGCTAATTGGCGAGGAATGTGGAAACGAGTATAGGTTCAAATGAGTACGATTTCTGCACAAATCCATTCTAAAAGTCGCGCATGGAATCGTGTCGATCGTTGCATCACGCATCTTATTGTTAGCTCATGGCGACACAGCACGTGTCGAACGTAAAATTTTCTCTCTCTCTCTCTTTCATTCTCTTTCACTCTCTTTCACACTCTTACATCTCTCCGACGTTAGTCTCTTTCTTCGACTCGGATTCACACTCACATAGCACTTTTAACTATTACGGATTACTTATGTAAATATCTATACAGCCCTACGATATAAGGTTTATTGGCAGTTTATTTACACGCGAGTCGAGCTACGGCGCCGAACGCGTTTCGCACGACGAACAAATTTCGATGTCGAACGATCCGGGGGATCATCGTGGGAAACTAACGCGACGATAAAATCAATAATAGGTTTTCGTTTCGCGGCGCAGCAACACTCCTCTCTGTTTCGTTTTGGATGGAGAGTGTCGTTGTTGATTATATTAGTCAGTCGCTTCGTCAACCATCTCTTTTTTTTTTCTTTATCAATTGAGCGAGTAGCAGTTATCAAATGTTACCTCAGCTTACCACTTTGTCATTTCTATTCACCTGTCGCTAATCGGTTTCGTTAATTATAGCAATCTTTATTGCAAAACATCGGCTAGTTGATGCGCGGTAAAATGAATTGGCAATTTATATTTTTTTTTTGTTACAAGAAACAGTTGCTTTATTTTTGTTAGAAAGGTACACGTAAAATACGGATAAAATAATCTAATCTTTCTAAGAAATCGGGTTAGGTCAATCTATGAATTACTGTGGTCAAAGTCACATATATGGACAAAGATTAAATATAAAAGCATAATTTAGAGAATCGAAAAATGCTGTTGTACAATTTTAAGCTTACTAAAATTATTAAGAAAAAGAAATAAAATGCAGGTAATTTTTAGTTTGCATAAAAATCTCTGATAGAAATGTTTGTTACATGAAATTTGTCACTTATAACTTGCGAATTAATGCCAAACGATATAGTTGTCCCAGACACTAATACCTACACTAATATAAATATATCATATTATTTGTTTGACTTACGAAACATTTACAAATGAATCGAACAGGTTTCACCGTACAAATTCTTTTTGTTATTCGAAGCAGAGATTGAAAATAACTCTATATCGATTTCGGTTCTCGTTACATTTCCGAAGAATCGGAAGTGTAGATCAGTTTCGATTATGGTTTCGATTAGCACGAGCAATGTATTCGAACGGCAAGATTTCTTATTAGCAGGCGTTGTTGTAATTTTTGCTGGTATCAAAATCTTTTTTAATCTAATATTTATTTTATCTGTGTCGGTGGATTATTTTTTTCATACACTGTATATCACTTTTATCGTGACTCCACATCAGTTTCAAAGAGTTATTGTATCGGTTTTGTAACGGTGTAGTATTGATTTTATAACAAACGTTTCACAGGATAAAACTGCAAATATGAACCCTTTGTGACAAACTGAGATTGTCATGTTTTTCGTTGGGCTTCTGTAAATCCCACAGTATTTGCTTGAATTTTTTGAAACTATATTTCGAACGTGACAGAACGTAATTTGTGGGTGTCGCGAAACGTGCAAAAATTTCAAAAAATGGTTACATCGCTTTTATTATTTAAAGTGCAGAATTTTGCATATATTTTTCCGTGGGAGAAATTGCGAGAAAAGTGGTTTGGAATGGAGTTTTCGCGTCGTTAGAAGTTTCTTGAAAAATTCTGAAAATGATCGTGGAAAGGATAAGTTCTCCCGGCAAGAGTGAGAGAATAACGAGCGATGCTAAGTGTTAGAAAAGCATTGTACTCAGCAGTCTTTGAAAGGAATAAAGTATAATTAAACGCGTGAGAATTGAACGTATGAAAAATAATTTTTCCGTGCAATTCGTTTTCTACTTGTTCAGCTTCTTCTCCACACTTCGGAAGAAAAATTTCCTTTATTGTTCGAATCTTTTTTTCTGTTTTATTATTCGAATTCTCCTCGAGATTTCCACGCGGAAACGAAAGGAATAAAAATCCTTTATGCCTGGAAGTTTTCCTTGCGTACTAAAATTCTACAGTTCTCGCGAAACGGAACATAAAATTAAACGTGGTTCTGTACGAAGTTTGTCTGTTCGATAACAAATTGTTCGCGATTCTCGTTGTCAGGATCGGACAATTCTTCGAACATTGTTCCGAAGATTTTAAGAAAAGTCTTGTGAAAAATTTTTGATTCGCTGTTGGTATAGGTAATTGATTTAACGTAATCATTAGACTGCAGATCTTTACGCAAATTGAAACTACTTCGATTGCAGCGAACAGGTGCAAGAGAGAGTAATTTATTTCCTTTCTCGATGATCTTAACCCCTTGCCCTACAATATCGAGTCAGACTCGTGATGAAAATTCTGAACAGAGTCTAATAAATATGTATGTTATTAATTTCCTTTAAACTGAAATAAAATTGTATTTTGTTGTAGTTGATATATATCCTTCGCAGAAAACATAGTGTAGGGATACGCGCGTGTGCGATCGACAAACCGTGGCGGCAACGGGCGATATTGTAGTTGCCGGCCAAAAGAACCGCCGATTCCGGCGGAACGCGGCGGTCGCCAAAGACGCCCTTTGGTAATCTGCCGACACCGCCATACAATGTATGAACGAATGAGTATAAGAGGACGGGATCGACCGAGAGGAGTCAGTCAAAATCTCGCCGTCGAACACGCGCCGTGAAAATAAATAAAACATATTAAACCCGATACGTCTAAGAGTTTCTCGCCCCTACAAAATTCAGAAGTGGGATATAGTGTACAAGTGAATCGCGTGTCGAGATAGACCTCAAGTTTGACATTTTTTTTCTCTTCTTACGGTGCGTTGTAGTGCAATATGAATTCGTATACTGTCGCCGAATTAAAAGACATGCTACGCGAAAGAGAGTTGCCGACGACCGGGACGAAAGTCGAGCTAATCCACAGATTGCGTGAAGCCGGCGTTCCGGAACCAACTCCCCTGGAGTACTCAGATGCCGTCGACACTGACCTCGAGGTGCAGGAGACAATGCAGACGCAGAAACAACCGGAAAACAGTGCTCTAATGTCCGAAGTGGACCTGTTACGACGAGAAAGAGTTTTAGCCGAGCGCGAAATACAGTTGTTAAGAAGGGAACTGGAAATCACACGTTTAGAAACGCCGCGTACGAGCAGTACAGTGTCAACCCGTACCCGTGAATTAAAATGGACCGAAATCAAAGACATGATCGGCGACTACGATGGAAGCAGTTATGCATTCAGAGGCTGGGAAAGTCAGATGCGTAAGCTGATCCGGAATTACCAATTGGACGACCAGGCTGCGAAGGCCCTAATCTGTCAGAAGCTAAAAGGAAAGGCGCTCCGATGGTTCCACTCGCGGGAAGATTGCATAGATCTGACATGGGAGGAACTGCTGCAGGAGTTATTCGCTATGTACGGTCAGCGAATTAACACCGTAGTATTGCGGAATGAATTCGAACGACGAACGTGGAAGGCCAACGAATCGTTCGCCGATTACGCCCACGAAAAAATAATTTTGGGTAACAGGGTGCCCATAGCCGCCCATGAAACCATCGATTACCTAGTGGACGGGATTCCAAGCGAAACGTTACGTGCAGTGGCACGCGCACAACGGTTCAGGGAAACCAAGGACTTGATGGAAGCATTCGCGGAAATATCGCTATCACCGGAATCACGACGACCGGGACAGACGCGGCATCGCGCAGAGTGGACACCGATGGGCAGAACCGGGGAGCCACTCAGGCCGCAACACGTCAGGCAGGCCCGCTGCTACAATTGCAACGGCATGGGGCATTTTTCGGCGGAATGCAGACAGCCAAGGAGGGAACGAGACATCGCTCGCAGAGACGGCAGCGTTAGGAAAGCAGACGACGAGCGACGAGTATCACCACAAGGGCAGGTGAACTTTGTAAGCCGAACAGCGGAGGAGGAGGATGATTTCTATCCGACGGTACAGCTGACGGTGGGGGACGAAGACAAAACAACAATCGAAGTAAGAGCGTTAATTGATACCGGTAGTCCAATCAGTTTTGTAAAACAAGGTCAGGTTCCGCGACATTTAGTTACAAAAACCGTGAAAAGTGGTAGATTTTCCGGGATAAACGATAGCACTCTGACGATTATTGGCGACATCAAAGCGAAAATAAATTTCCAGCGACGCGAGCTCGATGTATCACTGCGGGTTGTGACGGATGAGACAATGCGAAGCGCGTTAGTTTTAGGCCGGGATTTTATAAAATTGGCTAAGCTCTCGTTCACAGTAGACAAAGAGATCTCGGAGATAATGAATATCGAGATAGAATCAGATACCCGTAAATCAGCGTCGCGTCCCACGATAAATAGAGCGTTACCATACGAAACGAAAGAAAAATTCTACCGGTTATTCGAGGAAGAGTATGTTAATCCAACTCGTCCGAAACATCCGCAAACGGAAAACGTGCTGGAACTTAGACTGTCCGACAGCAAACCATTCCATTTCACGCCACGTAGATTGTCGTTTGTAGAAAAAGACAAATTAAGGGAAATTCTGGACGACTTGTTGGCAAAAGGCGCGATTAGAGAAAGTACATCCGAATACGCGTCACCGATTGTCTTAACGAAAAAGAAAAACGGGGAAACCCGAATGTGTATAGATTTCCGAGTACTAAATAAAGTAACGGTACGCGATAATTTTCCGTTGCCCTTAATAGAAGATCAGCTAGACCTATTACAAGGTAAAAAATACTTCTCATCGCTAGATCTGAGAGACGGATTCTTTCATATCAGAATGCACGAGGATTCGGTCAAATATACTTCGTTCGTTACGCCGTTCGGACAATATGAATGTACCAAAATGCCGTTTGGTTTAAAAGGGGGTCCCCTAAGATTCCAAAGATACGTGACAGGGATATTCAAAAATCTAATTAACAGCGGGGACGTGTCGGTATATCTAGACGATTTTTTAATTGCATCGGTAACGATCGAACACCACCTAGAAATCTTAAGAAAGGTTTTCCAACTATGCGTCGCAAATAAGTTGGAACTACGCATGGACAAATGTAAATTCTTGGAAACAGAAATTGAATACTTGGGATATAGGGTAACGAGCGACGGCATCAGACCCACCGAACGCGGTATCGAGAATGTACAAAAATTCCCAGTTCCGCGTAACGTACGCGAAGTGCAAAGTTTTCTAGGCCTCTCTTCGTATTTCAGAAAGTTTATAGAGGGCTTTTCAATCATAGCCAAGCCTCTGTATGACCTAATCAAGGAAAAATGTAAATTTAAATTTGGTCCCAAGGAAAAGGAAGCGTTCGACGCGTTAAAAGAATGCCTAGTACAGGCACCCATTCTGGGAATTTACTGTCCGCGCGACGAAACGGAATTACATTGCGATGCCAGTGCGATAGGTTTCGGCGCTATTCTGTTACAGAAGAAGGCCGACCAAAAGTTCCACCCGATTTTCTATTTTTCAAAGCGCACCACGGACACCGAATCCAAATATCATAGTTTCGAGCTAGAGACACTCGCTATAATCTACGCACTGCGCCGATTCCGTCCGTACCTATGCGGAGTGCCGTTCAAAGTAGTCACGGATTGTCAGGCGCTTAGCCTAACGCTTAACAAAAAAGAAACAAACCCTAGAATCGCACGGTGGGCATTAGAATTGCAAGACTATGATTACAAACTTGAACATAGAGCGGGAACAAGAATGAAGCACGTCGATGCATTAAGTAGGCAGGTTCTAGTACTGCAGGATAACACTTTAGACAGAAATTTAGCCTTATGCCAACAACAGGACGAACAAATTCAGAAAATACGTCAGAAGTTAGAAAAATCTGAAGACAAACTTTTCGAAATGATAAATGGGTCGGTTTACCGCAAGATTGACGATCGCGCTTTATTTTTTGTTCCGGCAACGTTAGAAAGCAGTATAATGCATCAATACCATAATGAGCTAGGGCATGTCGGACCAGAGAAAACAATAACAAACATTATGAATAGCTACTGGTTCCCTAACATGAGGGAAAAAGTTATGAAGCATGTTAAGAATTGTTTAAAGTGCATAGCATTTTCACCGAAGTCCGGACGGCAAGAGGGCATGTTGCACGAAATACCGAAAGACAATAAACCGTTTTCTACACTGCACATTGATCACCTAGGACCTATGTCAAAGAAACAGTCTCTAAAGTACCGTTACATTTTTTTAGTAGTAGATGGCTTTACAAAATACACAAAAATATACCCCACAAAAAGCACGGGTACCGCCGAGGTAATTAAGTGCTTAAAACACCATTTCGCGACCTACAGTAGACCATTACGCATTGTGTCAGATAGAGGCAGCTGTTTTACCGCGCACGAGTTCGAACATTTTTTGAAAGATCGCGATGTACAACACATCAAAATCGCAACCACAATGCCGCAGGCAAATGGCCAAGCGGAAAGAATGAACCGTACTATCATTCCAATGATATCGAAATTAGTCGACGAACGTAACGCGCATTGGTACGAAGTACTCGAAGAGGTAGAGTTCGCCATAAATAATTCTGTCAACAAGTCGACCGGTGAAACTCCCAGCGTATTATTGTACGGAGTGCCCCAACGCGGAAAAGCGATCGACACCGTCAGAAATATTCTCGAGTCTTCCGGAGTTTTAAGAACTGAGCGAAATTTAAACAAGACACGTGAGAAAGCGGCTTCACGAATACGCCAAAGTTTTAACGCCAATAAAAAGTTGTACGATAAAAAGCGTAAACCAGCCTTACAGTACCAAGTCGGGGATAAGGTGATGATATCAAATTTTGTAAATTCCAGTGACTGCACCAAGCTGGTACCGAAATTTAAGGGGCCGTACGAGGTGGCACGCGTTTTGCGAAACGACCGATATATTGTCGAAGATATCGAAGGATTCCAGGTGACCCAAGTACCGTATCAGGGGACGTGGGCTGCGTGCAATATGCGTCCCTGGCTATCCAATTAAACATCCGTACCAAAGACCCATCATTTTATACGATTATTGTAAGATTTATGTGTTACTAGTATTAGGTATATAGTATAAATAGCTCCGGTAGTCATAAGTAGTTTAAGATGTATTAGTTTAATCGGGACGATTAAAAGGTCAGGATGGCCGAGTTGTAGGGATACGCGCGTGTGCGATCGACAAACCGTGGCGGCAACGGGCGATATTGTAGTTGCCGGCCAAAAGAACCGCCGATTCCGGCGGAACGCGGCGGTCGCCAAAGACGCCCTTTGGTAATCTGCCGACACCGCCATACAATGTATGAACGAATGAGTATAAGAGGACGGGATCGACCGAGAGGAGTCAGTCAAAATCTCGCCGTCGAACACGCGCCGTGAAAATAAATAAAACATATTAAACCCGATACGTCTAAGAGTTTCTCGCCCCTACAATAGGCACACAATAAATATAAACTATCTTTTTGTCCTATGAAATCCTGAACGACGAAGAATTTCTAATCATTATAATCATCAAGTAAATAGTAGTGCAAGGGGTTAATAGACTGAAAGTAATGCAACAGCAATTTAAAATTGTTCCGGCGTTTATATTACTTCGCCAAACCGCCAACCAAGCAACCGGATAAAATAAAACGTAATGAACGATGCATAACTAGAGTATAAAAAGTTTACGGTAGTACACTATGAATACTACTAGCTCAGATTAGTACGATAGTATAACAGTATGCCAACGGTACGCTACAAATACATTCGCCTATCGTGTAGGTCGACTGGTACAACGCTACTGGGACCGGTGTCTACAGAGTGAACGGTCGGTACTCTAATCTCAACAATACTCTCCATGCGCCAGCGGCGGCGAACCCCGTAGCTCAACCGCGGTGATCGTAACCGTGTTTATTTACAGGGAAGAAGGCCAGTCAGTGCTGGCCGTGCGTAATTGAAATATCCTCCGTCAGTTCGATTTATCTTTGTACCCCCATTTTCCTCGTCATCCTCACTGGCAGTGACTCCTTCACCTCGACTATGGTGTCGAGCCGTTCGACGGGGCTCCTGTGATGGTGTTGACCTCCGGAGGCGTCGTTGTCCGTCGTCTCGTCGGAGTCCCCGTCCATGGCGTGATCGTTCACCTGGATCTTCACCACGGCGTCCACCGGATACTTTCCCTCGTCGCTGGAGGACGCAGCTGCCCTCTGCGATCTCGATTTACCCGGAATCATCCCTCTGTCGCCGGCCTCGCAACGAGGACAAACACGGCCGTTCGACGAGCTCTCGTCCCTCTCGCACTGGAAACAGATTAGGTTGCCGTCGCTGGAACAATCGCAGTGCTCGCACTGCGGCTCACGACCGTTCCCATGACAAAGCTCGCATAGTTCGTCATCCTGGTCCTGGAGGAGCTTGTCCCGGTAGTGATCGTGCCCGTTCGAGTCCTGCTCGTGCTTCTTCGACCAGCCGACCTGACGAACCTGATACTCCTGCTCGCAGCAAAACGAACTCTGAGACGAGCTCTGCCCGCCGTTCGTCTCCTGATCCCGCTGAGACGATGACTGCGGGGATGACCCGTGGACCGGACTTCTGTACGATCGAGAGGTTCCCGGTGTTTGAAGCTGATCGTCGAAACGCTCCTCCACGTACCGGCTGCAGTACGAGCCGGGCGTTTGCGGCCTGTACGTGCAAGTTCGAGACTTCTGGTCGCACTCGCTACATAACAATAAGTTCGATTTGCTGCCCGGCTGCGAGGCGTACCCGTTGCACGTCCCGAAGAACTTCTCGTCCTCGTCGCTCTCGAAGAAGTGCTGGCTCAGGCTGCCGATCGACTTCGTGTCGCTCGATCGGCCCGAGATCCGAGCGCCTTCCGGCTCCTCTTGATCCTCCCCGGTGTATCTACAAGGAAATCGGTCAACGTTGCTCAGAAATTTTTCTATTAACTTTCTCTATTAAATTTAGTGACATTTTGGTACAACTTCTAAACTATTAACACGTTCACTGCCATGTCACCCGTATGCGGGTGACGGAATTATATGTCCAAGTTTTAAAATGAATTTTTACGTTAACGTATTAATTGTTCCAAATTTTATTATGATCTATAACATGCAAGAAGGAAAACTCAATATCGTACATTTAATTCTTTTCAATTTCATTTCATTTGATAATTTATTTTAATTTTATGGAATTCTTGAGGTTTCAAGTTTGGCAGTGAATGTGTTAAAGATATCAAAGTAAGTAATCTTTTTTTAATGGTGCATAATGTACCACACACTTTTTGTCTATTTAATAGCTTTTTTTTACTATTTTTTAAATATATTTACAAATTTAACAACCTGTTAGAAACAAATTCAGCTTAGTAAATATATACTATTCCTCTAAACTTTGAGAAATCGCTGTTTAAATGAAATTTGGTTTAGCGTCTAAAGCGTTTTTTAGTCGTCAAAGGGTCCCCACGAAGAAGCCGAGGTTTTTTAAAAAAAATTGTTCTAACGTTAAACGCGTCTTTGAAAGGTAATAGATTTCAAAAATATGTACAGAAGTTTTTGCTATCGAAGTGTGCTATTAACGGCGATTCATGAACAATGGAGGTCTCAAAGAATTGTGTTTTGCTAGAAAGAACGTATAAATAGAGGATGAAACGAAGCAAAGCGAAGCTCCTGATTGGTTCGATTGATTTTTCCTTTGACCTAACCGCGAAACGGAATGAATATAAATAGAAGAAACCTACCTATTGTCGGTGGCGTCCGTCAAGTAGTGCCGTATTCGCCCAGTTTTAGTTTTGCCGCGCTCTCGCGGCCTTGTTTCTTGTTAAATGCTACTCTCCCGATTCCTCTCGTTGTCTTCCACGCTCCACGAGCTTCCGGTCTGAATCTGCATTTCAATTTCCGCTAATCGATGCTTCACTTCCCGGTGCTGTTGGTTCAGCTTGACGCTCGTCGCCGCGTTCTCCGATTCCAAACAGATCAGACGTTTCCGAAGACGCTTGATCTCGGCCAGCAACGTCTCGTAGGTGTCCAACAACGGTCCCGTACCGTCGCTCACCAGCTGCGTCATGCTGTTATAAGTCATTCCTACAGACAAACATAAACATTTTACTATACAGTTCACCCAAAATGCATTCGAACCCTTTCCCGATTCTCGAGAAATTCCCAATACTTGAACCGCACCGTCTACTCGATGCATGTCCACAACACGGGTCTGGCCGGGGACATACATCGGATAGAAGATGTAATACTACTCTTTGATACACTGCCGAACGTAGAAAAGGAAAGCGGAGATCGAATGACCTCCCTGATTCGGGTCGGATGTATCTGTGTGAGACCACTACTAATCCAATAACAAAATTTCTTTATTTTACATTATTTTTTTTACGAGACTTTCGCCACCATATTCGTGGCAGTTTCCTAACGAAAATGATACCAAATATGATATAATTCCGATGATATTTACTTATCTAATGAACAACGTCATGTCAACATTTTCCCAGTCGTTGAATCGTGAACAAATATTTTAGATTCGAATGAACGATAGATAGCAAAAGTAGAGGCTTAAAGTTTTCAAATGAGTCCCATAATATTGTTACACTATTTTTTTTTAACGACTTTTTAAATGAATTTTGAACGAAATTCTCGCAGTTCAAATGTGGACAATTTCTCGAGATTGGTGTATTTAATTAGTTCAAATACTTTTTGGATCGATTGTATATCAAAGCAGTGCGTTCGATTCTTATATTCTATGTGCTTATTGTTTAAAGTGCAGAGTTCCTTTATTAACCCTCATCCGTGCCTCATCTTACGAGCTTAATTTGTTACCTTGGTCTCAAGTTGACGTGTGAAATTGACCTAGGAGGCGGATGAGGATTAATTACCGGTGAGTGTACAATCCTTTCACACGCTAATCTCCTATTGGTGAAAATTGAGAAACGGAAACCAAATTGACGTTTTGGGTAGTTCTAATTTAATTACTCTATCGATATTGTAAAGGGATGATTAGAATTTTCGGTTATAGAAAGTGTACAAATTAAATGAAATTATGACGTGTAAACATTTATATTTTTAGTATTTTTAGTTCTATTTTCCATACATTTTTTAGAATGTTATGAAAATGCGTAATGGTAACGTAAGAAACAAAATGAATGACGCACGATGTTCTTTACCTACTTTCATTTATATTAAAAAAGTATTATATGTTTGAAAGATGAAAAAACGATTAAAAGGCATCCGCAACATTTTATTTACAACTTTTTTTTCCTGGTCAGAACCGGAATACTATGTTTATTTTTTCAGAGTAAGTATTATTTACCTACTTACAATCAGTTATACACTGTTTATACTCTCATGTACCTACTAACCATCACGACAATACATTTAAAATGCGTTTACTTAAAAACTGAAAAATTAATATTAAGTTTCCAATGCATTCATTTATAGAGTCAAGTCTACTTTTAATATTTTGTGTATTTACACCTTTGTTCAATATTTATAATATACATATTGTAACACAGAAACTTGCAATAATTCCTATAAATATTGTATAGTGTTTACCGTGAAACGAATATTTAATATCTATGCAAATATAAGGAAGTATATATGGAAGGGTCAATCTACAATACCAATATAATAAATTATTATGAGGCCGCAAACAGGATCATTTTTTATTTCGTTGACGTTCAAAATCTCGCTGAACCATTAGACTGTAAAAATTAACAATGTTATATGGGAATTTTGTGTACGTACATGTTATGAAATTAATTTTATAATCATTTGATTTATCATTAAATCGCGTCCAAAAAAGAAGCATTTATTTCGTTGATTAAAATATTCTTCACGGCAACAATGAGATATAAATTTAAAAATTGAGTGTAAACGCCATAAATGCCGACAGATTTGCAAGTATTTTTAATAAAGGTAGCATCAACATTAACTGAGAATTTAAATTCTCGCGCTGGAAGCAGAAGGCAATAGATGGCGCCATGTTTAACGTTTTGGTTGCCTTGATAATGGAGGCTGTTTATGGGAGGCTTCATAGTCTTCAGGGTTATAATTACATATAGGATGTCCTATATTTCACTATGATTTCATGAAAAAAAAAATTGTTTGTCCTGTTCACAGGCCTCCCTTGTTCATAACGTCCATTACAGATTTTGCAATTGGGGCGCAAGCTGTTTGGTGAATAATTAATTCAAACAATCTCATATCAATTGTCAAATTGATCTCATCAATCAAGCATAAAAAGAGATTAGGGGTTAAGATATGTTAGGGTTGATCCTACATGATGAAATAAGACGAGGACAAAAAAATGATAAAACTGTGAAGCTATCAAGCTTAATTAGGCTTCGTTTTTAGTTATAAACACTTAAATATCGGGCACGGATCAGCGTCAGCAAACAGGCAATCCGATGATCACCGTCATTCGTGAAGCAACTCGATGGAGGAGCCTATAGTCATCGTCGAAAGACAACGAGGACCAAGCACTCACCTCATGGAAACTCGAACTCCCGTTCACAGCCATTAAAAATGACTTATTACACACGCAGGCCATAAATTAATAAGTATACATGCAGACCGTCGTCAAGAGTTACGGAGTAGTCGAGGGAATATTATGATATTCAATGTCAACAGATTGCAACGGGAATGTCAAACGGATATTTGGAAAATGTACAACGTGTTCTATTTATTAAATCAGTTACCTGCTGCGAGGTTGAATGTTGATACGCCGATTTACTACCTGTAGGGGCGGTTAGGCAGGTCCTTGTTTACGTGGGAACCAACCAGACGCAAGGATTTCGCGAAATCTTACATCTGCAGTTTCGTCTGCTTTACAACTATGTCAATACCTATTGAATTACCGATTGGCATGGGCGCAGGAACCTTGCTCGCCTTGAACGATTTATGCGGACGTTGTTGTTGCTTATTTCGAGTACTGATACCGTTGTTTTTTAATCCAGTTAAACACGAGCTGAGAGTATCAGACATTTTACCGAATAGAGCACATTTCCCGGTTATGGTTACGTTCATTAAAAATCGTAGAATTTACCAATGAGTTTCCCACAATTATTTGCGTTATTAATTTTTACCATGTTAAATAAATTTGCGACTGTTGAAGTGTTACGCCGAATTCGTCCCTCCATCGGTGACAACGTGGTGTTAAAACAAAGTTGCATTGACCTTGGAAAAACTCAAGGTCACCTTGATACCTCGGACAAAATGAGATACAGAAAAATAAAATTTTACTCATCCCCTTACAATGTTACGTAATCCATTAAAAAGTTTTTTGACACAAGCAACAGATGAATTATTTTAAATGGTTGTTTCTCACTGACTCACCCTGTACGCATACGATCAAGGGTTGAAATTACAGAACAAGTAGAATTCAGAATAAAAAGTCAGAGGAAAAAGATTATGGTAAGCTGATTGTGAGTTATAGTACGTTCAGTTTATAGCAAATTCTTCGAATTATTTATTCTTGCACTCGCTTCTAAGTTGCAATTCTAGAACAGGTGGAATTCTGAATTGATAATCGACCTAGAAAAGCCAAGAACGACTAGCATGATCGTGAAAATGTATGTATCAAGTATTTCAATGGACATTTCAGAGTGTTGTTATTCTGTGCACAGTAAATTTCCGGTTCCAAAAAAATTTGCTATTAGCATGACGAATGACGGTGATCGGTGGAATCGGTAGTAGGTTCGCTGTGCCCGTCCATACTGATGCAATCACGTCGTAAAATGCTGTTCGGTTCACGTCAGAACCAGGCTTTAGTCGACGCGACACGTCTTCAGGTTTACAGTACGTCGATCGCTTTTAAAAATTGCTTTTATGCCAGGATGCTGGAGGATGCATCGGAAATAAATTGTTTAACCGCGGCAAAATACCGTTCGTCGAAAATCCCTCAAAAAGAGCGGCTTTCAATCATCCGTACGATAGTCTGCCAATATTCTAACAATATTTTAAACTATCCATGAATCGATACGGTTACAGCGAGCTGACATGATTTTTCGAATGAGCTTTTCCGCGGAGGAACATTTTTTAAATTCTCGCATTCTCACTATTATTACTAGACTGCGGATCTTTGTAGAAAATTAACATTAATATTGCAAGACTCGAGATTCGATCGAGTTGTCAGAAATTTGTCGATAAAAATGCATAAAATCCGCAGTCTAATTATTACCATATGTCGATAAATTACCTGGAAATAGGACTTGCATTAATACGAAGTATTGTATAATAAGCATTTTAATCATTCGAAATCCAATGCGTACTTCTGTATTCGGCGTAATGGGTTCCCGTATTTGCATTGTACAATGTTAAAACTTGCAGCGGCTTTCACGTTGTATATTAACAATTTAGCGTGCTACTTCGATTGTGCTGTTTTCACGAAAAATCTGGGTACCCTGGGTGTTGTTTAAATAAAATATATTCCAAAGATTTCAAAAAGTACATATACACATATAATGGAAGTACATACATACATGTATAACGGAATTATATAAAGTTTCGGATAACAAATTTGAAGTCGTCTATCATATGAACACTTTTACATTCGCCATACGTGAGCATCGTTTCAGAAGTAAGTTACGCAGACATGTTCTGAAAAAATGTTATGCGTGTTCGATTTAGACATCACTCTAAGATTATGTTATTTTAAGATTAAGTCACTTTAAGATTAAACTATTTTACGATCGAGTCGCTTTAAGAAGCTTTTCCCAGAGAACGTGTTCAAAAGTGGAATAATGACAAAATAAATGTAAAGATGTGGATGACGATACATTAGTTAGCCATATACTGAAGTATACTGAAACATGAATCACTACGAACCAATACGAATCACTTCGTGTTTCAATGAATTATAGTACAGGTACTTCGGATATCGTAATAGTTCAACAAATATCGTAGTTATGAATTCGCTACATATTTCTCACAATTAAATCGTATGTTTGCTGGTTTCTGGGTAATAAAAATGTCCGTCAGGTCGTTCGAGGAGTTCGTGTCGTTTCGACGTGCGAACTTGTATCACGGTTTCTGTTTGTGCGAGCAATCGTGACATCAAAACGACTTTATCACCGGCAACTACACTTCTTTCTCTGAAATATCTGGCCTACGAACGACTTCTCCTATTCGGAAAACCTTATTCACGACGTTCCCTCGAACTAGAGTGGTTTCTGTTAGGGTGATCAAAGTTTAACTACCGGCACACACGGTCTGCCGTTTGTATCTCCCGCGGAAATAAAATGAAGAGTCTGTAAATCACACGCGTGTATGAATCTAGAAGACAACGTGTTCGCAGGGTCAGAGGACACTTCATACCCTGGGACCAGCGTGGACAGATAGGAGAGGGAGCGCGAATTGAGGGGAAACAGTTACCCCCTCTCTACCGGTAGCGGTATACCGGAATACGTCACGTGACCGGAGCGCGGTAGAAGGGGAAGTTAGAGTGGGGGAACAAGCCTTCATCTGGCAACAGAGACGGAACGCGTCACGTGACCGGAGCGCGGTGGAAGGGGAAGTTAGAGTGGGGAACAAGCCTTATGCGGATCGCATCACGTGACCGGAGCGCGGTGGAAGCGTGGGGGATAGCGCGATAGAAGGGGAAGTTAGAGTGGGGGATAGCTGCTGGGGAACTGATGGCCCATGGGCCGCACACCGTCCCCTTCCCCTCTTCCCTTCCCAGCGTCTCCCACCATTTTAGTATCCTACGAAAGAAATAATGTGCGACCCGCGGGACCCAGTTCCCCGGGATAAAGCTAGGAGTGGTGCTGACGAGTGGGAGAACCGGTTAATTAATGTTGAAGTAGTCCGGCTCTGACCTAGGATGAAGAAGAGATTGCTCCGGAAACGACACGAATTCTCGACGACCCGGCTTGCAATTTCGAAGAGAGAACGATACAGTAGTGCACGGTTAAATTTACATCGATTCGGGAGCCAGCCACGAACGGAGCCAGTTACACGCGAGCGGGAAATCATTGTGAAGGAAAACAGAAGTAGTAAGGGAGACTGAAAAAATGAACATGCAACAGAAGAAATTTCCATTTTCAGTGATTAACGTCTTACCTTCATAATTGCAGTGCCAACGAACAGCCGAAATTCTTTTAATTCAAACAAGTCCAAATACGACGTGAATCGGACCATTTTTAAAATTTTAAAATTCATATTCATAATTCGGCTGCGGACGTGTATGCGATTTTCAATTTTTATAGACAAATTTTAAGAAAGCGGAGGCAAATAAAATCACATTTTCAACGGGAACAACGTTTGTAGTTCCAAAATAAATAAAAGTCGTACCAAATTCCATCGAATTTTATATTCTGGCATTTTTTGAAAATGTTCGTAAATGCATAAAGATCCGCAGTCTATCGATAGTATACACCCAAAGAAATAAATTTGCGGAACGATTCCTCAAGGATGCGTCTTTACGATCTCAATAATTGTAGATTACGTTAGAACCCGCCATTTTGACGAGGACCGAATGCTGACGTTTAAGCGGGGAGGTGGTTCCACCAGAAGAAAGGAGAGAGGGGGTGTCTGAGAGCGAGATACCCGGCACGTATCAAGTTTCCATTGGCCCGCTCGAAATTCAATCGCTGGTCGTATTTTTTGTAATTGAGGGTGGGGTGGGGGGTGGGGGTACAAACGGGCGATTCGCCTCGTGTTTGGACTCATTTTAATCGGGAGAATCCCGCCTATCCTTTGGTGCTGGAATTACAAAGGTGAGGCGACAACGACTTGAAGATAAAAAATTTGTTTCGCTCCATGTTTACTTTTTCGTGGCGTTGCGTACATTGTATAATTCGTTCTCTGTCCTCGTCTGCTGAGGTAGCTGCGGCCGGGAGATGAGTGGGGCTGACTGGTGCAAATTCAACCGTGCAGACTCGATGTAAATTTAACCGTGCACTAGCATATACCCTAGTATCGTGTGTACTTAACAATCCCAGAAGAAATACTTGCCGGAATAGGTGGACTGTCGGCCGGTGGATGGTTGGGTGGCCGCGGATTGCGGCGCCCTGGCGGTTTGTTCCTCGCTGCTATGGCCGCTGCTCGCGGCGCTCATCGGGCTGTCCATGCTCCTCGGAACGTTGCTGGTGCTGACATTGTTCCCGGTGACGGCTAAACCGCGCGGTATCACCGGACTAGGGCTAGGAGAGAACAACGAGTGTCCGGCCGAATACGTATGAGAGGACTTCGTGTCGACCGGCGAGACCCACATCTCCTCCAAAGGTATGCGACCCCGTGACTCCACCAGTCCCGGCGTGCTCTGACACCGTCCCATCGAAGCTGAAAATTTAGTTCATCTACAGACGTGTGCAGGAGGATGCTGGACCGAAGATCAGAGTATAAAAGCGTTTCTCTCGCATGCGTCCTAGCTCTGGCTAACCTCGCGCAAGACACTACCGCTTTCTTTGCTACCAGCCGCACTCATCCTCTCTCTCTCTGTGTGTGTGTGTGTGTGTGTGTGTGTGTTACTTTAACCGTTGATTGGTCACGTTGAATCACGTGGTCGGTCACGAGGGGTTTCTCAGACCCTGTATGAAAAACGCTTGTAATCGTTATTATTGTTCCGGACGTACGCACAGTGTGACGCGTACATGGCTGTTCCAGACAAAATTATTTATTGCATTCTGGACCTAGGGCTCCAAATACTTTTTTAAGGGGGGTACGAAAATGTGTCGATTTTATATAATTTGTGATCAAGTTTTTTTCTTTTACTGTTTTTGAAGAAATATTCGACAAATGACACACGTCTAAGGAAAGAATAAACTTCAGATAATAATATCGACAATAAAATAATTTTGACAACAGAATGAGAAATTTCATAAAAATTACCAGCGGTACTAGAACCTACGTATCTTTATTGGTGTTTTATAAAATTTGTTGACTTTTTCGACTTTTGCCCATTGCGCGTCACACTGTGATCCGTTGCGATCGATATGTACAAAGGTATGCTCTAAATCTCGTGCATAACTTTGGTATAACATGCGACTATGCTCTAAAGTTGAGAACAAATGCAGACATGACATCTTTCACAAGTATATATATATTCACAAGTGTAAAATTTGTACGATCGAAAAATAACAATGTTACGAACGTTTAAAGTTGACTGGGGCCTGCCAAACCCCGCGTAGCCAGTCAAAGGTTAAAACTTTCAGTCTCCCAAAGGTGAATGCTGAGGAGATACCGTTTTCGTCTAACTTTTCAAGATGTAAATGTAAGGCGCACTATTGTACGGTTGAACTTCCGTTATATGAATTAATTGTGGAACAGCAGCGTTCAATTTAAAAATTTATTTTTTGAAATAAAAACCACCCGTAGGAGAATTTTGACGTAGTAGTGGCCAGCTAAAGGTAGCCGTCTAAATATCTTTTTCGAAAACAGCACTTTTCATTAATTGTCCTTGTTAAATTGTAAATAATTATCCTCTACGTTCGTCTACAAAAGGTAGGTACATTTTACATTCTAACGACAGCACTGTTTTGTAGTTCTGCCAATTAAAAATTGATGAAATATCATATACAGAAGAGATGCAGAAACGTTGTTTTATTAATTTAAAGACACGATTAAATCAAATATGGGAATATTCGATAAAACACACGGAAAAATGTTATTCGAGATTGGAAACGTATCCGCGTGTCCAATAAAATTTATACAGTATTGAACGTACTAAATAAATAGCCCTCAGGGCCAGTAATAATTAAAAATAAACAAATATAAGAATATCGGAACTGGAAAAACGTTTTGTTTTACGGAACACGGTAACGAACAAATATATTTGCTCAAAGATAACTTTTTATGGTAGGAAATCAATATTTACCGAATACATACGGTATACTGTTCGGTATAAAACACATTCTCAAGAATAATGGAGGCACTGTTAGAGAAATTCAAATAATAATTAACGGAAGCATTTAAAAACATATGTTGTCGACGTATACGTTCGGTTATTAATACACTATAAATTATACGAAAGCATAAATCGAGGTTACATTTACTGGGAAATAAGAAGTTAATTCCTCATTGTAAAACGATTGGAGTACAGAGCTACACGTTTATTTTTAGCTGGATAATTAGAAGATTGAAAATTATTTAAAAAAGATATTTCGTTTTCGTTCACAGCGAATCCGGAAACGTTCGTGCCTGTATTCTGAAAGAAGATTATTGATTATTTTTTTCGCGTCTCATGCTGCCCGGGGCTACCGGGGCTCTCTATAACCAACCGAAAACCAAAATCAGGTTTCGGCACGTTTAAAATGCAGCTCGAAGAGCGAATTTTTCGCTGACGTGTCTCGGTTTCGTCCGGGACGTGTTTCGTTTCGGACTGTGTTTCGTTCTTGGTCTCGCACGCACCTTGCCGTTCCGGCCGCGGCGGCGTCTAGCCATCTCTCATTTTCACCGGCGAGCTTCTTTAATTAAGCCACCGCACCTTTCTCATTGTGCAGCCACTGCAGTCGAGTGCGCGCACGCGCCCCGACGTGTGCTACGTGCCGCAACTTTGCCTCCCGGAGTTCACACAAAACGATTCACCGGTTCGAAAGTTCGTCCCCCGTACCGCCCCCGCCCCCGAGAACTTTCTTTCACCGGCCCGAGGAAGCTACCGGGCAGACAAGCTGCATTTGTTTTGCGCCGAACTTCAGAATTAATTAATTAGAACTTTGTGCCCGGCTACGCCTGTTGCCGTCACCGCGGCGAAGAAATCTTTTCGTGTCTTCTTCGTTGTTTTTCATGTGTTCGCCATTTAGTCCATTGCGCGGCGTCCGTGCGTGATAAATAAACCGTGGATTTGACGCATTTACAGCGATGGGAATAATTCTCAACAGTAGCAGGACAGAAGAGGGGTGTAGGGGAATACCAATGTATTTTTTTTTAAATAAAAATTCAGGCCTCGTGTTTATGCAAACAAATTCTATTCCGCTTAAATGATGGAAGGCTGTTCCAGGAATGTCGCGATTCCTTGAAACTTGATTCTTGAGGTAATTTCAAGTAACTTTTTCCTTTGCGAAAATTTTCCCAGCCGCTTCGTTGAGGAGTTGTCAACGAAAAACGCGGACCAATCAGAGCGCGGTTACAGACTTGTTTCCCCACTCTAATTTCCCCTTCCACAGCGCTATTCCCCCACTAATCCATCACTGGCAGAGAGAGAGGGTAACCTTTTCCCCTCAATTCCTGCTCCGTCTCCTCGTTTGGCGGCTGTGTGCTCGCTCTAAGATTTTCGTTAATCATTTTTTAGCAAAGCTGCGGAGAACGTTTTCTGAAAGGAAAAAGTTACCTGAAACGATCTCAGGAATTACCATTTTTTAGGAAATACAACATTTTTCGGGACACCCTGTATGCTTCTGTGAAAACTCTCGGAGGAAAACATCTGTGTTTTTTGTTTCAGTCAATTTCGAAACCAGCAATACGATTATTTCGATCCTGATACAATATATTTCAATTTGTACGAAATCACGGACATCGAGAGCACGAAAGTGATCGATTCACCGTGAAATGGACCCTATTCGTGTGTATACATACATGTTCATCCGCTTAAACGTTCTACGGAAAACTTTTCCAACGTTTGTAATTTACCGATTTGTTGCAACTTCGTACACTATCCTCTGAACATGTGT
This sequence comes from Seladonia tumulorum, assembly GCA_913789895.3. NCBI lineage: Eukaryota > Metazoa > Arthropoda > Insecta > Hymenoptera > Halictidae > Seladonia > Seladonia tumulorum. The sequence continues at coordinate 6,067,281 of OU565275.1, forward strand.
ACAGGTAAAATGTGTGTATTTCTATTTTCTCGTTGCTAAATATTTTTTCCACACAGAGAAGTATTACTGTCCTAAATAATAATCGCGCCCGTATATTCTTTGTTCGTCCATTTTTCGTCATTAGAAAAATCTGTTCAAATTAACATCGCGCAAGAATTATTGATGCGTTAATGAAAGTTTTTGTTGTAACGTTATTAAATCTTTGTTCGGAGCATATTTGCCCACGACCGAATGTTCTTTTCAAGAATATTTCGGACGCAGTCGAACGGTTAACCGAAACCGGAAAATGATCACGCGTTTGTACGAACATCGGAACGTTTTAAATTACGTGCAAACAAAAAAAAAAAGGAAGAAAAGAAATTCGCTTGGTTCGTTTTCGAACGGATTAAAAAACGCGTATAAAATATTCAAAATGAATTGTGGTAGAACTGAAGCTCTAATGCAGGACACGTGTAACGAATATAAAACTCACGGGGTTGTAAATACATGTATGCACGTACATATATGTTACACGTACAAGCGAATTTGCTTGCGCTGCGCTGTTCCCGATTTCGCATGTTTTCTGCATCAGAGTTTTGTTCGCTCAATAACGCACGATGGATTTCTACGCTTTATGATGTTCCGCGGACCGATCGTAATAGTTAGAGACGAAACTAACCGTTAACAGCGAACGAGACTGTTCGCTAATCTATTTTTCTGTCGATTCAGAGATCAGATGAAATTCAGATCAGAGAAATTCTTGACTCGACGAAGAACAAACTTCTTCTTCTTCAAGGAAAGTGTCCTTTCATTTGACAATTCCATTTGAACCTGATCAACGTGTTAATGAGAGAAAAATTGGAGAGTCAAAAATGTTATAGGGCTAGTAATATCAGCAGAAAAATTAACTTTTAGATCTGCACGATACAGACAATGTGACGTAGACTGCCAGATCTTTATGCAAAATAAATATGTTTAAATTATCCATTAAAATTGGCCATCGACTGTGCAAAAATAAAAAAGAAATAAATGAAATATAAATATATATATAAAATAAAATTATTTTCCTTTCTATACTTGACATAAAAATGTCGAGTCAACAGTTTCTCTTCGTATGAAAAATAGCTTGGTGGGAACTAAACTTGAAATACTTCCGGAAGGGTTAATAATACTAATTACACCTGTATAACAAAACAATATAAAGAAACTTGTTTGATGTATTATTTAGCCACTTTCGTCGGAAACGCAGAAAATCCGCAGAAAGGAATTGCACAAACCTTTTTCTCTTCTTCTTTTTTTTTTATTTAGAACAGTGTTAACTTGCTTCGCGTTCCGGGAAAAGCCTCTTAAAAATCCTGTATGTCCGCGAGCCCGCCGAGGAGACGTAGAAAGTCCGGTAATTTAATTTCCCCGATTTCAATTTAAGGGCCGGCGCGAAGTTTGGTTAGGGTCCTGCCGCACTAATAAATGCCGGCCCACAAAGGATAATTTTGTATCTTTGTTTTATCTCTTCGGGCAAGTGTAACGGCACACAAAGTCGTCTCGGCTCGTTCCAGGTGTTCGTAACTCTCCCCGGCAGTTTTGCCTGGAGCGACCGCAAGCGGCCGTGCTTTAGCACAGGTGCGTTGCCCGAGTCTTTTGAACGCGCGACGGTACTGCCAGACTTAGAGGCAGACCTTCTATGAACGGAGCCCTGTACTCACGTTGCTCTTATTACAAGGCCGAGCCCGCCTAACTGTAACGACTTCGATAACTCGGTAAGTAATCGCCGGACTGATGCGGATCTTCATGCAAATTCGGATTCTTCGGGGTGCCTTTCTCGGTGCGCAGATTAAAACGAAAGCTTTAGCCGAATCTCTTGGCCCGAATACAACGGAAAGTCTAAAACTAAAACTAAATCTGAATTAACACGTTGACTGCCATGTCACCCGTATATGGGTGACGGAATTATTTGTTCAGGCTTTAAAATGAATTTTTAGTTGGAGGACCACTTAATATCATACATTTAATTTTTATTTCATTAACCCCTTGCCCTACGATAACGAGCCAGACTCGTGACGAAGATTCTGAATAGAATCTAATAAATGCGACCGTTATTAATTTCCTTTAAAACGAAATAAAATTCTATTTTGTTGAGGTTCATATACAGGGTGTTTACACGATTTATTTAAATTCAACTGGTTCCAATCGATTGACATAATTTATTTCAATTTTACTTACTCGGTTGGAGAGTTCTCTGTGCACCAGAATTTTCTTTTTGCGTTGTCAGAATTTTTTCTGGCCTCAAAAATTTGTTAACACATTGAGTGCTATGTCACCCATATGTGGGTGACGGAATTATTTGTTCAGGCTTCAAAATGAATTTTTACGTTAATATATTCATTGTACCAAATTTGATTAGGATCTGTAAAATGCAAGAAAGTTGGAGAACTACACAATATCATACATTTAATTTTTTTCAATTTCTATTTTATTAACCCCTTGCACTACTATTTATTTTGTGATTACAATGATTAGAAATTCTTCATCGTTCAGAATTTCGTAGAAAAAGAAAGATAGCTCAAAGGATATATATCAACTACAAAAAATAGATTTTTATTTCGATTTAAAGGAAATTAATAACGTTCAGATTTATTAGACTCTATTCAGAATCTCCATGACGAGTCTGGCTCGTTATTGTAGGACAAGGGGTTAAATAACTTACTTCGATTTCATGGAATTTTTGAGCTTTCTTGTTTGGCGATCAAAGCGTAAAAATTACATTTTTCTCCCGTGCTAGAATATTTTAATTTTCTTCATACGAAACTGATCCGATTTCCACATTATAATATTTGAAATAGAAATTTTGTAATGTAACAAATATTGCTGTTGGACAGCAGTCGGGCCCATTAATTCCTCCGAAGTGGAAAACCGTTTGCAACAGTGCTCTGCCCGGAACACCTAATTGTAAGCTGCTCTTCGAGCAACTATACTGACCGGACTGGTTAAGAACACAGAGTCTCTGCGTCGTTGTGTTAGTGATCGCGAGAGCATGTACGGCTTTGCCTTGAAGCTTTTCGGTCCGGCTTCGGGATGCTTAGCATGTTCCTGCCTTTCGGTTTTCTGCGAGGGAATTGTTCGCCGAGATTAATTATCGTAATTTTACGGGTTCCTCGTGAATTCCCTGTAGGAGGTCCTCTCCTCGCGCAGCTCACGCGGTTTATCGAAATATCGTAGCCGATACCACCGCTACCGTAACATCGCGCGGGCTCGAATTTTAAACGGCCGAGAGGAGTTCGCCGTTTCATTAAAATTCCATGGGAAAACTGACTTTCGTTCGGTTACATAGTACACGCGAATTCTGGCCGACCTCAGCTGTCCGAGCGACTCTTTCGATACTGCAATTTCGCTGCAATCGTTGTGTATAATTTCAGCGGAACACCCCTCCGGGAGGGTGCAGCGTGCGCTATACGGCGGCAAATTCATTTTCCGGCGATATCGACAGCGTAAGTGAATCAAATGCGTTGCTCTACAAATGGCGGACTATGGTCGCACGAGAGGTTTATAGCCAACCGGGGGTCCAGTGGCGATAACATTTAATATTGGGGGGTCCCATGAGTAATCAATTATTTTGAAATCTAAAACAAACTATATAGTAAATTCTTAATTTATTATCTTTCCTGCAAATTTTCAATTTCCCGCTTATAGAAATCCAGGGTTCGTCGAGCAAAATATGACTCGAGCCTCCTTACATCTTCCACAGAAGTGAACGTTTTATTTCTTAACACGTTGACTGCCATGTCACTCACATGAGGGCGACGGAATTATTTTTCCAGATTTTAGAATGAATTTTTACGTTAATATATTCGTTGTACAAAATTCGATTAGGATCTGTAAAATGTAAGAAAGTTGGAGGACTACACAATATCGTATATTTAATTTTTTTTAATTTTTATTTCATTAAATAACACTACTTTTATGGAATTTTTGAGGTTTCTAGTTTGGCAGTCAGAGTGTTAAATAATGCTCCAGAAAAGATGATAGTCAGAGGGAGCAATGTCCGGTGAGTACGAAAGACAAAACAAATTCTTTGCAAATAATTGCATACTTATGGGTATCCCTAAAATAATGAAACGATGCAAAAATCTTTGTATGGAACCACGTGTTTCACAGTTTCGACGGTGTTTGACTGTGCGCGCATGTGCACACAGGGGGATGAAATTTTCTGGAGCAGCAACCCCACTAATTTCGGTGCTGAACGAGTGGAACCAGCGGTAAACAAGTGCGCGTGACGATCATTTCGAAGCCACCACTCCGATGGTACCATTTAAATAGGGCAAAGTCGGATTATTTGGTCAGAGCCAATAAGCCGCTGCGTCTATGACGTGCTTGGCTTAGCCGATGTTTTGTTAATCTGCATTGACTCGGCTCGTCGAATAGAGCATGGTTTGGAGCTGCGTGATTGGGCAATGATCTCGCAAGATAACGTACGCACGTTACGCTAGCCGATTCTCATGAAGCTTTCGTGAGAGATGATTCTTGGAAAAATATTCCACGAATTTTTTTTTTTTTTTTGGTAAGGTTTCACAAAGAAATAATTAAAAAGCACGCCTAGTTTAAAACCACCCCAAAAAAAATTAAAGAACAATTAATTAATCTGCATTGCCAGCGAATATTTATTTTTTACTTTCCCTGAATATTGGAAAATTTACGCGATTGTGGTTTGAGATGTTTTAGTAAGTTCATTATACAGTACGCCAGAAGATTAAACGAGCGGTGAATTTTAATAAAAAAATTGTCGATGCTCAAAACCCCGTAACTTCCTGTAAAGTAATCTTCCGATATTCTGCCTGCGCTCATTTCAGAGGATAAAGTCTTCACTTTCGTCCCCTTAAACTTAGTATTTTCAGAGACCCTTTTCCGTTATAAAGTGGAGCGGGAGACTGTGGTTGTCTCCTTTCTTTTGAAATTTTAGTATGTGTGGATAGCGCGCGTGTGTCTAGTGTGTAAAGTACACTGTAAAAACGCGACGGAGGATCGGAGATCAAGTTTTGAGAGGTCAATGTGAAGAGGATACTTCCCTCGTGAGATTGCATTGAAAAGAATGTGGAGAGAAATTTGTTAAACTACGCGGAATCGTTTGCATGTGTAACGAAAGAAAAAACAACTCAGTTTTGTAACAAAAGAGAGGTCTGTGAAAAAAATAAGAGTGCGAAAGAAGAGATTTTATACTTTAAAACGAGCACTGGTGAAATTGGAAATTACGTGGTTATGATTTTTAATTTGAATTATATTTAATTTAAAGTTGCACCGTGCAAAAGATTTGAACTTCTTGTTGAAATGTATCAAAACGAACAGCTTTTCCATCGTAAGTCGATACAGGAATGCCTGATCGTAAACAGCTAATAGATTATTAACAAACAATTAATTATTAACAGGAAATTAATTATAATTATTAATATATGCTATTACCAAAATAGCATATCATTAATCAAGCCTGACCCGTGCATTACAAGTTTGAGTTGCTCCGAAAATTAAACGAGGGAATATCGTAGTTATTGAAACAAGCATAAACAGCTATTAATACTTCAAAATATTGATTATCCGATAATGGCTTCGAATAAATACATTTTTGCGAGAATCTTCGTTATCAACAACGTAGTTGTCTTTCTCTGTCCGCTGTTCATTTTTATGCGAACAGGTTCGTTAACACTTTTGTGTACGTTAGTCACAAAAGATTCAGCCTCCCCAAATTTTCTCAAAGACCCTGCTGATTTTGAGAGATTTTCGAACTGTGTCTGTGGTTCTAAGCGTTTAGGTGAAACAGAGCTTCATTTGTTAATTTCGTTCTGTTATGTGCATGTATACAGCAAAAGCTTGTATGTAAAATAAATTGTTAAGAGTAACGTTAGATTGTTGCACACGAAATGTCGGAGTTTTAAGTAACCTCAAGTGAACCTAATTTTTCTCTAAATAAAAGTTATCGATCAAAACGAATTACAAGTATGTGACTCGGTAAAAATTACATTTTTGGTCGTTCGCGGAAAATTTAGATGCAACAACCTAACGATAAAAAATAATAAATACTAGATATTTAAAAAATGTATCAAATCAGTCCACAGGTTGCTTCGCATAGAACAGGGAGAGCATTTTTGTCTGAATTGAGACGTGACGTCCCCACCATAGCAATCACTGTCCCCCTCCAGTAAGCGCCTGTAAGAGATTGGTGGGGGAAGCAGGAGCTTGAGGGGCCCCTACCGTGCCCATCACTGGCACAGAACAAAAATTCCAAACGTCCATTTTTTAAGAGAAAAAGGTTCTTTAAAACCGAATGAACTCAAATTATTTGAATTACATATCTTAGAGTCCAAATTTATTATCGTAGTACATTTTCAACAAAAATTTATCATAGAGAATCGGAAATCTAGCGTTGGAATACTTTTCGGATGCAAATTTATTAGTAACATTTATTGAAATACTCGATAAAATTTTGCGTAATGGTCCCCGGTCCGCTAACCTGTGGACTGATCTGAGAAAATTGAAAAATAAAGTTAGGAGAACAGTGTTTAAATAATTCTTACTCTTCTCCGGAGGCGCCCTCTTGTATTTCTCGAGTCTCTTGACGGCGATGGCTTCGAGGCGGAATCTGGCAGCAGGATATTCCTTCAGGACGTCCCACATGTCCTTCTTGCTGAGGACGAACAGGTCCGAGTATCCGACCGATCGCACGCTGGCTGTTCGCCGGTTACCTGCGACGATGTAGCCATTTATTGGTTATCGGGATGCATCAAGCTTTCGTTTGTATCCGCTCAGAATCGATCGTTTCTGAACCTCACAAATTCCCATTTGGTCGTGTGTGCGTGTGCGCGTGTGTGATCCTACCTTAACTGATGTTGCATATTGTAATAGATACTCGGATTCTATTATGCAAACTCCATTATCGAAATATCGGAAGCATAACCTTGTCTAGTACGCCGTAAAACTCATGCCTAGAAAAGTTTTCATTGTCGATTGACAAGCTACGTGATACTTTATTCGTACGGGCGGGTTTCCATCGGACCGGGGCATCCCGAATGCAAATTTCCAACGAGTCCGCCGGAACTTTTGAAGTTACTGAATCTTCGCTAGATCTAAGGAATCGCATACGCTTCCGGTGACTTTACACCTGCTTCTCGTAAGTACATTGTTTTATTAACGCTGGGTGTACCGAGCACTAACTTTTACATAAAACATAGAACAGCGAGAGCACTAGGAGGACATCAAAATATGATTATTTTTAATGGTTAAAATTTTCTAGTATATTCTAGATACGAGATAGTATAGAATATGTCAGATAACAGATAGAATGTACCATGAAATTAATTTTCATAAAGTTTCCGCGCCTTGTAATTAATGGAAAAATTTTTATTTTCCATAAAGATCTGCAGTCTATGCATTACTCAATGAAAATAACAATTACGGTGTTTATATGTCCACAAGACACTGGTGTGACATTGCAATTGCAATTTATAATTTACAATAATAAGCGTACGTGATTCCTACTGCAAACAAAATGTTTTCCACGGTGTTATGGAATACTAATGTTTTATATTCAATATTTCTCAATAGATGGAATAACGATCGAGAATAATTTCTTTGATTTTGACACAATAAACGAAAGAGTGTATATGCTATTTCTAATAATATTTTATGCTGTAATATTTCGTGCTACGAATAAAATACGCACAGAAATTGTCAATACCGTGAAACAAAACGTAAGCTGTAAATTGTTATTGAATTCAAGCTGAGTCATTCTGTTTTACTATTAAAAAAAGAGCATATAGTATCCACATTACATGTTTGAACGTTGTGTGTTATACTCTATGTGCTTCTGATTGAAATTCAATTTACACGTTACGAAGAATATGTTTGCTAAACTTCTCGTGACACACACTGTAAGAATGAAGTATTTTCTGTGGGACAATTATTTACCAAAAATTGTCAGCGCATCGGATTCACAGCAACAAACGTTCGCGTGTTCACTCCGATGCGATTATGAAAGTTTTATGCAAGAAGAGGTGCGATACCAAGCTGTTAGTCTTCGAAGATGACAAGTTACTTTGTGTAAAGTGGCTGATAATAAATGTATTAGAGTGCACAAATATTTCGAGGGACTCAGATGCATAGGGGTTTATACACAAAATATTAGTTTAAAATCGTTTATAGAACATTGAACAAACGCTGTACCATTTTGAAACAGTGTGTTGAACAGTTTCAATAATTTCGTTCACATTTAGTATACTGGTGGAACGAATACGTCAGATTAGGCTATAAAATGTTTCAGTCGCAAACACAAACAATGCAGAATTTGTTATTAAACAAATCTCGAAATTTGTCATTAAAATTTTTGATACTAATTTACTACTTTACTGTTAACATTTTCCACTTCATTCGCCCAACTGTTCATGTCGATAGACATTTTTTACCCTAATCATCGTATTGTTTACCATTATTTGACACTTGACCAGTCGCATGAATGGCTATCGACAAATTTAGAAAAGCGTAATCAGGTATTTTTTCCTGGTGGATTGAAAACAGTTGTAGAATTTTATAAAAACAGGTAGGATTCGCAAAAAAAATTGCATTTACTCCGCATTATCACGTGACTGGCTAAATGTAATTTCAGAGTCAAAGGCAGTATTGACTGCCTTTTCTCGCATGTTGACAAATGTCTGTTACATGGAAATTGCACAATATACAGGGAGCTGTAATAGTAAAATATGTGGGCGTAAATAATGAGCAATCCGGATGCGGATTAATCACGTTTGTGGAGTGTATGCATTGCAGCAGTAAGTTACAATCATTGTTTAGTGGCTACGATAAGTAACGGCAACGGAGAATTGCGAAATATGTAATACATGAATAACAGTAATGCATCGAGTAACAGTAGGAAAGTACAAAAAAACGAAAAGAAATCCAAGAAACATTTTATGTATTTCATAATTTATTTGTGAAATTCATTTGGTGACTGACGATGCCGTTAATGCGATGATCCCGATTTTGTGGCCCGAAATTTATAATATTGATCATAAAAATGTTTGAACACTGTGACGTAACAAATAGAAAAAGACGTTAATGGTTCTACAATATCGATTACGTATTCATAATTTCGAGGTTGAATACACTATACATACGTTGTTTGTGTACATTTGATAATTAGTTGAACAACAACATAATATACAAAGTGTGCTCTTCCTGGTTGTATTTACAGGTGGTCATAGTGTAATTTCTCGTGCAACAGTAAATAGAAAATATAGAATTGTACAAACACACATATCATATAAGGTACACATATAGATATTCAAACATTTTTGCGACCAGCGATTCGTTCAACAACCACATTCAAGGACAATGTTAATCAGCTCTGACTTATGTTAACAATTTAGCACTGTTTGCAAGGATCACGAATTTCCATCTTTGAACAGTGTCCGACGGTAGAAAATAGATTAGCAAACAAATAAATAAATTGCCAAATACGTGAAAAATGTTTCCTTCGATCAATTAAAACGTATAGTTAGAATAAATATGTGTCATTAGCATGTCATAAAAGCGTCATCGATCGCCAAAAGAAATTGGAAAGAGGATTGAAAAGACGTTAGAAGAGCATGTCCCATTTTGATAATGGAAAATTCTAAACTAGCTAAAGTAACTACGGAAGCATGATAAAAGTCAAGAGTGACTAAAGATATGTTTCTTTTTGTCATATAAATCGATCAACCAACACGATCTACAGTGTATCCGGACATTTTCTTTACAAAATATGAATATCTCCTTTACACAGTCAGTGCGAGCAATTAAGATTCCACAAAATACCAGTCACTGTAATCACTTTTCTTGTAGATCGTGCTGATATACAGCTGAAAGACAACAATCGATAAAACAGAGGGTCGAAGGCTAAAGGGCAATTCGTGTCACGGGCCTTTTCCAAAACGATTCGACGATCTCGCAACGATTTTGTCCACGTTTCTCTCATTCGGTTCCATTTATCCTAATAAACATAATTAATTTTTTTCGCCTCCGACTAAAATCGTGTAGCTCCGTTCGGCTTCGATCAAGACTTTACTGTACTATTACGTTACTATCGGCTTTGTTAAATTCGATTTAACAATTTTTTTAAAGATTTGGACAATTTTTCTTTCGCATACATTTCTCTTGTATACTAATTTCTCAGACGACTGTCCCGGTAGCTTAACGTTCCTGTGCCGCTGAAATAAAACTAAATCCGTCATTAAAATGTAACTTCATTTCACTTACACATGCGGTCTAAAAAATGCACATAAAAACATTTTATTTGCAAATGCACGACGCGCGCTAGCCGGAGCAGCGCCATGCATTTGCGCAAAGAGATTCGCGTTAATTTTATGCGCGTTGTTATTCGGAGTCATAACGCATAATATCCGGAGAACCTATGAGGTTTCTTCGGTCGGGTTTTGTTCACGTTTCGCCAAAGGAAGCGTGCCGAATTTAATGAACTATTCTAATTTGCAAGCACGAACGCTGCCGACGACTGTGCTATTAAATCAAAACAGGGAAGAACAGAGTTGGGGGCTCTCGCCTGTGTTCAAAACGAACACGTTTCGATTTAAAATCTCAGGTTGCGTTTAGAGTGTCGACGGAGAGTGTGATCAAGAGTTTGTATTCCTTCGCGCAAGAGGGAAATCGGTCCGCAGCTCGTACGAAAACCCTTACCAGCTCCTTAACCCACGGTTCATGCATTAGCTATCATCAGCCCTGCCTCAACCCCTTGCTGTCCCGACCTGGATTCCATGTTCAATTTTGCAAATGCAATTCGTAGTATAAATACTACTTTACCGTCCCGTGAATCAGATAGACGTCGAGTCCCGCTGCTAAATACACCAATTCAATTACACTGCAATTCGTCTAACAAAAAGATTTCACTGATCGTTCAATTTTGTTAAGTGCATCAACTCGATATACGTGAAAACTTTCGGTCCGAAATGTCACTTCGGTCGCGTACAGACTTGATCTATGTATTACCGTTTAACATAGGAAAGGACGTCGGTAAAACAGATTTCTTGATTTGAATGATTTTTTAAAATGAATCTATCACCAACGTATTCGTGACATTTTTCTGATTAAAACGAGCCCAAACACGACACGGTTTGGATCGTATTTACTCGTTGAATTCATGGCTAGAGTAGAACCTCGATTATCCGAACTAATAAGTGGAAGTGTTATAATAGGACTCGTGGATAACAATACACTTACCTTGCTACGTCGCTAGACTAAAACGTTACTGATTGGTACAATGAATTATAAATGTGAAACACGTATTCGATAATAAAGATTTTGGATATGGTCGGTTCGGATAATCGAGGTTCTACTGAATCGTGAATTGAACGCGCAATTATGGTCGGAATTATATGTTGTTTGGGCTCGTTTCAATCAGGAAAATGTCACGAATGTGTTGGTAAACATTTCAACTCGATTAATAATTATGATAAATAATATCTATATAATAGAAATTGATGGGTCAAACTTGCAACGATGTGTGCCCGAATCTAACGTGTTTCAGAAATATTGAACCGAATTGCAAAGTGTTTTTTGGGGTCAGGTTAGTTTCCCTGCTCGTCCCGTGTTCGTTGCGTGATCGTCGATCGCGAGTGGCTGGTGGATATCGACAACAGGAATGTCGGTGACAGAGAGAGTACAAGAGTAAATAAAGTTACTAGAAAGAATCGGTTTTAGATCGGCTCATACCGGCTCGACGGCTTGCCCTCTCACAGAGTGGTAAGAACGTGAAACGTGAAATCGTGATCGTGAAATATGAGGGGGACAGCTCACGGGCCCCTGGTCCGCTTGGAATATTTACCGCACTCTTTACCTGCAGTCCCCATATTGAGAATGCTGATCTCCCCGAAGTAGGAACCCGCCTTTAGTGTAGCGAGTACCGTCTTCCCATTGTCAGCCACCACCTGCAGTCTCCCCCTGTTTACTATGTACATCTCCTTCCCCACTTCACCTGCAACAGATTTTAACAGAATTTCAACGGAAATATTTCACTCGCACAGCCCAAATTGTTCTCGACGAGAGAACCTAATCAGCCTCGACGAGAGGCGATCTCTTTCAGAAAACGTGCCGTTTTTCTTAATTCAAATTTCAATGCAAAATTTATGCCAGATTTTCGCACAATAATCAAATATTCGCAAACCACTTTAAACGAAAGCGATGACTTTAAACAAGAGTGTGCATAAAATTAATTTGGTTTAATATCATACATATGTGATGACGGTAGTTTACATTCTAATTTAAAGCAGCGGTTTTTTAACCTCGGGTTCGGCTCATCGATAATTTATCTGTCACGCATAGATTCGCAATTAAAGTAGTAACGTCAGATTAGCCACGGCGAGTGGCATTTAACGCATCTTCAGAAGGAATTTCCGCGGATAACTGCAGCTGTAGAATAAGAAACTGCAGTCCGCGTGACAAATTGTTCGAGCAAGATAGATCGCGAAAGAGTATTTGTGCCTTCGGGCAAAAGAAATGATATATCGTTGTTAAGTGAAACTTGAAACTTTGTCGCGAAAATGAGTTATAGTTGCGGTCTCAACTGTGAACACTAGGTGTATGAATTTATATTCAATTCATATTCAAGTTTATGGAAAAGAATTGTGGAAACGATATGAAAGACAATTTGTCACAATTGTGATTCTAAACGATTTAAATTGGAGAGAAAAATTGCAACTGAAAAATTCGTAAAATATTAAATCTTATTCACTTAATAATGCGTTACTGAAATCCTCGATTGTTAAACTACCCGATAGTTTAACCAGTTAACTGTGGAACTTAATTTTAGAAATCCCTCGCGGCACGGAATTAAAATCAAACAATGACGAATATACACGTCGAACGCAGGCCAAATGCCGCTGTTATAAATTTTACGAAGAAACTAAAGCAAAGTGTGAAAGAATTACATTTTTATTTGATAAGAAATTAACAATTCATTAACGTTAACCGCACCGCAATAGAGATTTGGTTCGACTTGTATACACGTCAAACACGCTTAACTGGTTAATATCATATCGCGCTTCACAGGCGCGTAAAGTGCAGACAAAGTAAAAGACGGCACAGTTAGGCGACTCGCGCGCCAGTTACATATTACATTGAAGATCGCCCCGTTAAGAACAACGACAACTTCATCGATCTGTGCGACATGATGTGGTCATGAGCCGTGTGTAACTCGGTCGACGCCAACTGCACGGCAATGATGCACTCGCGGAGCAGCACACGGTCATCAAACGAAAGCGTTTATCACCGTGGTAGGGGGTAGGAAACGGTTGCCGCATTCCGGGAGCCATGCGGCTGTCGTTTCCACGACGATGAACAAGACAAAGAAGACAGCAGCGGGATGACCTCTCTTCGTCTCTTCTTTCATCCCCGTTCGCCTGATTTTACCACCGGCGCGTTTCCTCAGGCGAGCCAGAATTATTTGCCCGGTTGCTCGCGGGTTCGCCGATTCGAAAGACCGGAGATACATTGACCGGCTCGTGACAGATCCAACGAAAACTATTCCACACCTGAATTGATTCCCCTAACTCGGCAATCGAGGATTTTCCAGGCGACCCGAGTACGTCGCGAACCTAGACCAACTGTGGCGCTTCAAATTTGCACAGATGGTCGCGGAACCACACCCTTCAAAACCCAAGAAATTTTCGAAATTTTATTTAAACGAATCTCCTTTTAAATGTTGGAAGCAGAGTTGTCGGACCGAGGCTTGCTCCCCCACTCCAATTTCCCCTTCTACCGCGCAATTCCCCCACGCTTCCGCCTCTGTCGCATAGTTGCCAGATCGAGGCTTCTTCCCCCACTATAATTCTCCCTTCTATCGCACTATTCCCCCACGCTTCCGCCACGGCCCGGTCACGTGACGCGTTCCACCTCTGTCGCCAGATCAAGGCTTGTTCCCCCACTTTAATTTCCCCTTCTACCGCGAAATTCCCCCACGCTTCCGCCTCTGTCGCATAGTTGCCAGATCGAGGCTTGTTCCCCCACTCTAATTCTCTCTTCTATCGCAATATTCTCCCACGCTTCCGTCACGGCCCGGTCACGCGACGCGTTCCACCTTTGTCGCCAGATCAAGGCTTGTTCCCCCACTCTAATTTCCCCTTCTACCGCGCAATTCCCCCACGCTTCCGCCTCTGTCGCATAGTTGCCAGATCGAGGCTTGTTCCCCCACTCTAATTCTCCCTTCTATCGCACTATTCCCCCACGCTTCGGTACTGATAGAGAGAGAGAGGGTAACTATTTTTCCCCTACGACACTGGTTGGCCGTTGATATACGAGTATTTGTATCGCGGGAATGAATCACGATTGGCGATCATAAACGGCTATTTCTCGGAATAAAGTAGTTCAGTTATAACTGCGCCACCTCTATGCGCTATTGGCAATGAGGCCAAGTGGAAAGGGCAGGGCAATCACTTTTCAGCCCCCTTCCAGGTTGGTACATCCCTTGGCTCGGTTCCAGTAACTCGTTCCAAAAGTGAATCACATCGTATCCAGAAAACATGCCGCCCGATACGGAAGAAGGAAGCGGGACACACCTCGACAGGTATATGCACGTACGTACGGGTGCACGTGGATACGTACCTTTACGACAAATGTAGTCGCCAGGTGAGAAAAGAACGGGTCGCAATCTGAGCACCAGCTCGCACAGGAACCCGGCCTCCGTGTTCTGAAAGATCTCCACTCTCCTCAGCGTGTCCAGATGCACGTTTATCGCAATCTCTGCCTTCAGTTTGTCTGGAACGTTTCGAGAATAAGGTCATTAGATACGGAAGTTCTCGCGAGGCTGATTCCGCATCGAAATGCTGTTTCTTCGAACGGAATAGAAAGCATCGACTTTGGAAGTTGAACTTTTCGTTTGGTGAATACGATAGCAGGACCCGGTTACGCGAACGTCTGTTACGTGATTGTGTACTTTCTGTTGTTTAATCGTTTTATTTTTGCGAACAGTGTGTTTTCTTGTACAATACTGTAAAGTAAGCGTACAGGGGCTGTTCCATTTGCAGATTGTCTGTGATTTATTTAAAATGTACAGACTACTTTATTGATCCGAATGTCAACGGATATTTTATTATTACTCCATTTTACTAGTATTATAATATCGTTTTCCCGAGTAACGTCCCGGAAAATGGGTATTAGTATCTCCATAAAAGCAGAAGGAATTTTCTTGGCATATTTCACAGTTGAATGTTTTTTATGGTCCGAGATCCAACCTCAAATCGTACCCGCGGAGATATTTTCTAGGCGTATATCATTTTTGACGGTACAAAGAGAAAGAAAGTAGCTCCCGAGACAAAATAGAATTACTATATAATTAATTAATAATTCAATTAAGTAATTCTATTTTCTCTCGTGGAACAAATAATTTTATTCTCCTAATTTCACATTCTTGTTCAGCATATTAGACCGGTATTTTTCTAATATTTAAAATAATATTATTATTATTAAAAGTGCCGTAGATCAAATAGTTTTATTTTCCGAGTTTCATCACATCAGTATCAACTATTATAAATTAAAAGCGATACGGTGCAGTGAAAAGAATAAATAATATTTTATTCCTAGTGACTGTATATTTTTATAGGCATCACTTAGGTGAATGCTAAAGTCGCATACTTAGTAGAAACCTAATAAATCCTTACCGGGAAGACAGCTCACTGCTTTTTCCTCGTCCGAGCATTTTTGCGTTAACCAGAGGTAGTCGAACCACTTGATCACCTTCACCTGTAGATGCTTTGGCACTCTTCTCATTCTCATGTACGTTTTCACACCATCCAACTTTGCTGCAACAAAGAAAAAATCGTTTCTATTAGATACAAGCTGTATTTCATTATTAATACATCGTATTTGTTGAATAAATGACTACTTTAAATTGTGGTGCGAGGGATATTGATTTTTGTAGCTTAAGACCAGAGGAAATTTTCGAGTCAACGATATATCTCCATAGATAAAAAAAATTTCAATCGATTGAACGCCGGTTCGGATAATCGAGGTTCTACTAAATCGTGGATTAAACAAGCAAATGTGGCTCAAACTGTACCGTGTTTGGGTTCATTTTAATCAGAAAAGTGTCGTTAACATTTCGGTAAAAGTTTCACGAAGATATAATTAAAAATATATAAGTTTTGTTATACTCTTCTGCAGGTTAAATTTTCGCACATATCGAGGAATTAATTGGCATAACTATAAAACTAGCTTTTAATTACATAATTGCACATAAGTGTAAGGAAAAAATTGATGTTCGATAATGGGCTGCACGTAAAATACTAAACAAATGAATTCAGTAAGCCAGAGTGCCAAGTTGTAAGTCGTTTAATTAAAAACTAGCCGTGCTAATACATTTTTGTTCGAGACCCTATTCTTCGCGCGTCTACCTCGCCTCTTGATGAACGATCGCATAGATCAAGTTTAACGAAATTTGACGTAGATTTATAGACCGGTTCGTCAAAAGGGACTCGCCGGAGTCAAACGTCGTCGTAGAAGAAACTCTCCGCGAGTCGGAAACTTTCTACCGACGCTTCGGAAACTTTTCAAGAAGTCGAAGGATCCTGTATGTACTTCTGGTAAATGAAAAACTGTCAACTTTTTTGCGATTCAGAAAGATGAATACGCTCGTGGAAGGATCCCTCGTGGGTGCATCATAATCGGCTATAGAATTCGTTTTCTGATTTCCCTGCGGATCCTCGAAGAGGCTCTAACTACCCCGTCAAAAGATACTTTCCCGTTGATGAAAACGCTTCCCACAAAATTTCATCTAAGCCGTTTAACAAATGGCTAATATATTCCATCAACTTTCCTCACTTATTTTATTCCGGCCACGGAGGATCTTGGATAAACAATTCGTAAGACTCGTAAATTCTCCGTGATGGTTTTTTCGAAACATTTCTTTGCAATAAACAATTTTAAATGTAGAAAGAAACGAAATTTTTATCTGAATTCTTCAAATTTTTCTATTTCGCACAAATTTGCATTTTTTGATAATTGAATTTTAAAAGTAATATAGTGATATTTTCAAGTAAAAAACTATGGATATCATAAATCATAAATGAATACGCGAATTTTTTATTATTTTTTATCGACATGTTCGTTTAACAAATAATGGTTCTGCGATTATTTAAAGTCGAACAAATCTTTAAACCTGTTCCGCTGATGAAATTCCATTGGCGTGATTTCTGCTCGAGAATGTTTTCAATTATTCACACCGGACCGTCAATAATCAGCGGCGTTACCTCGTATTACTTATTTCACGCTTTTTATTAATTTATTTCTTGTCCGTTGCATTTTATTATCGCATCACTCCGTCGGCTTTTTTTTTTTCGTTGCAGCGAACGTAGCGAATTGTGTACCGAGTCGTTGGTATTGTTCTTATAATCCCGCGGCGGTAATTATTGCAAGTAAATTAAAACAGAAATGAAATGAAATTCAGCCAATTTTATTGCGCGAATTTTGTCTGCTTGTTCTCCACTCGATCCGACGAAGATTGGTTTTCAGAAATTTCTCTTGAAATATTCGCTGCAACAGAAAGCTTCGTTTGCTCGCAGATTAAATTATAAATACGATAAATACAGTAAAACTCCGGCAATAAATTCATCCTACGGGAAACTTAAATACGCAGATCAAAAATATGAAGAATTTAATTGTTATTCTGAAGTGAATAATTTTAGAAAAATTTGTTCATTCGTACAGAGGATGTTTCGAGATGTTGGCAATTATTTCACACGATTTCGTTGACAACCCAGGCAATTCATATATTTCTCGCGAGGGCAGAGTTTACGTGTGTGTGTCTGATGTTATTAGGAGGAATATTTTCGTTCGTTATAATAACGTTTCCCTAGAATAATAGCAAGATTCCAGT
The DNA here is from genome assembly GCA_913789895.3 of Seladonia tumulorum. NCBI lineage: Eukaryota > Metazoa > Arthropoda > Insecta > Hymenoptera > Halictidae > Seladonia > Seladonia tumulorum. The sequence continues at coordinate 6,085,153 of OU565275.1, forward strand.
GATCTGAATATTATCAGACGTCACGGGAGCCGACACGGTTCAGCTGGTGTCTTTCCACATCGGTTACTGTCACGAGATTGGAATGTCTGTCATTCCAGAATTCTCTTGTCTACTGATGCTGAATTTCCACCGGAAGTTCCGAACCATGGGGCTATCTCCAGATAATATTTCAAAGTTGAGCCGTACCACTTGTTGGAACTGATTGAAATTGTTGCCCACCTATTTCGCGGATATTGACGGAAAAGTAGGTGAACTGGTTATGACGGTGAAACTGTAACAGGAACTATGCGTTAATGAGCAAATTTTGTTCGTTATTACACGTAACTTTCTCACGAAATTTCCAGTTTGTTCCAGTTCACTTGTTAGTTTAAATACGAGATAACTGATAAATGTGTCCCAAGATTGTTGTACTTCCTTGACAAGATTCCGGAGATCATTTCGGGTAACTTTTTCCTTTGCGAAAATGTTTTCCAAGGCTTTGTTAAGGAGTTATTAACGAAAAACGCGGGCCAATGGCAACGCCAGGTTCAGCGCGAGCCCATAGTCGCCTGAAAATATATTTAACATCAGAATTACGTCATCTCGAAGAGTTAAAATTTTTTAATTTACGACTCTTGGTATTGTAAAGAGAGACAAAGTCCCATTAGGTTCCCGTGCCTTGGAATTGACGTGTGCGATTTTAATTTTGCACGAAGATCTGCGGTCCAGTCGTAAGCATAAATGTCACAAAAACCCTAACCGTGCGGAGAAGGATCTCGGCAGAAATGATATTGTCAGAGAAATCGCCGGTGCACATTTCAAGTTAGGAGCGCAGTGGCCCGTTAAGCTCGAGTTTGCCAACTGGGTACATCGATTCAGTTCTTGAGCAGACGCCGCGAGGATTCCTTTGTTAATTCGCTAAACGAAACCACTCTTTTTTTTGGCGAAATATCACGCTGACTTTCCGCTCCACTTCGCGCGCGCAGATCTATTCGCGCTCGGCAGCACAGTTCGAAAGTGTATCGGTGAATTATTCATGCTGCGTTTTCTTTTGGGCCGCGTTAGTACCCTGCACGATGGAACTTCTCGTTAAGATGTTTACGCTGCGAATACAAACGCGTCCGGAGAGAAATAAACACAGTCATCGAACACGGGGTTGAATGCGCAGGGATCGAGTAAAATAAATCTACGATAGTGTTAGAGATCTATCGGATAGACGGCGTTGCGAGCAGAGTGTGTGTGTGTGTGTGTGTGGTTCGATTTGCGTAGTCGCGTATGTCTTCCTTTTTCGGTCTTTTTGGGTTTGTTCTCGATTGTTCGATTCTTGATCGTGAATGTGCGGCCTTGCGATGAGGTTCCGATCGACCGTCATTATACAGGGTGTCCCGTAACTGGTGGTACAACCGAGCAGGGGGTGATTCTACATTAAAAACTGAGTCGAAAATGTAGAATAAAATTTTTTTATACAAGGCTATGTGTTCGAGAAAAATGAGTTTGAAAATTTGTCTAGTGCGCGTGCACTCGGCTTAATAGTGTGGGGTCAGGTGAAATCGATTGTGTATCGTGATGACATAACGAGCATCGAATAATTGCAACAAAAAATTGTGATAGCGTTTGAACACTTAAAGCAACATAATAATTGCACATTACAAGAGGTTCGAAGGAATTTAATACGAAGAGCACAATTATGTCTACAACAACGTGGACAGCACTTCCAGCAATTTATGAATTAAACGAATTCCTCAAAGATAATTCTAACATTGTAACCTCGACCTTCGATTTATTCGATGTATACAAACCTCGAAAACCTTCGCGAAAAAAGGTTGAGGTAACTCGGAATAAAGTTCGTTGAGCCGCAAGTAAGCCGAGTGCACGCGCACTAGACCAATTTTCAAACTCATTTTTCTCGAAAACAAAGCCTTGTATAAAAAAATTTTATTCTATATTTTCGACTCAGTTTTTCATGTAGAATCACCCCCTTTTCGCTTGTACCACCAGTTACCAAACACCCTGTATAAGTTTTGTTCTACTTTGTTCTGTCCGGGTGAGCACAACTTCCTTTCCGAGTTCGTATTTTAATTGATAGTCCCCCCCACCCTCCAACCTGTACATTTCGGGGCACCGGGCTGTTTTATTGCGAAACGAAACCGCGCGAGAACGATCGCGCCATAGCGATCGATCGCAAAAGAAAAAGTTACTCGAGATGATCTCAGGAATCACCTCGTTGAAGGGAGCACAACATTCTTGCGACACCCTGTACGTATAAACAGAAATGCGGTAATTGCTTAATCGTGTCAACGACCCGCGAGATCCCGGTAATTAATCTTAAGCAGCCATCGTTTAACAATACCGCTGAATTTCTTTAAGCCGCCAAATAAAAGGAAAACGGGAGAGCTCCGCGGAACAGGAGAAAAATGGTCGAGAGTGAAAACCACGAAATTCGTTTAGACGACGATGCAAAATCGTGGAATTTGAAGTATAGCTCGGAACGCAGCGTGATTTCTTAGGTTCGTCACTTGCCGCGCGTTACGACTCCATTTTATAACGCTATTGACACCAGAAGCGACTAGACCGGATGAAAGAGGGACTGCGAGGAAAATCGAAAAGGACGTTTTCCTTTTGAAATTGCCCTTTATTTCCGGTTTTTAATTACAAACTCCCCATATCGAATTGGTTTTCTCTTTTTACATTTTTCGTACCGTCCAGCGCGTCCGTTCGGAGCTTATTGGAAACGATCTTTTCTACATAACACGCTTTTTTACTTTACTTACCTTTCATAAAAGCATTCCAACACCTTAACTGCCGCACGTGACAGATCGGCCGCGGCATTGTGTTGCGCGCAGCGCCGCTACGATCGATCAACCGTATTGTTTAATTTGTCCCCCCTCTTAAGCATTCATTTTCACCGATGTTTACGGAAAAATTATGCTCTAACGTCAAAATTAAGACGTTTCGTATACGTGTTTTTTCTTTCATCTCATTGTACAGTGTTAAAATATTGTTTGGGAATTGAAAAGAGTTATTGGGACACGACGTAAATTCAACATAAATTTAAACTCTTCGTTTATTTAACAAAGCGCAGACTTACATAAAGCGATTTATACGATTTTCGTTATTGTCCATGACAGTTTTCCGACGAGTTAATTATTGTTACTGCAGTGACTCATAATTAAATTCTTTATCGCGTGAATTTTGTTCGTTGGCCAATCGATTCGACGAAGATTGGTTTTCAGGAAAGAAACGTGTCATGCGAAAATTCAATTAAAATATCCGCTGCTACCGAAACCTTCGTTTATTGTCGATTAATTTGAAAATACAATAGATATCGGAAAATTCCAGCAATGAATTCATCATTCCGCGTGAAGCTTGAATATGCAGATAAAAACTATCAAGAACTTTTACGGATTATGCACGTTTAGAGTGCTTTTATGGTATTCACATTCATAGCATAGAAAATTGTTAAAAGAATTATAATAGCAGAATAATTATATATAGTATATGTACAATTTAGTATAATGTAGTATTTAGTATATTTTAGGATAATATAGTATAATTTAGTATAATGTACTATTTAGTAGAGGATATTGCACATAGTATTGTTAAAAATGTAAAGAATAAGATACGTAGTACCTAAGATAGAATGAGACAATAATAGCACAAACGTGAAAGTAATATTTCACACATGCGCACACACGTGCACGCCATTTCTAATTAAAATATGCAAAACACACGCAATATGCAAAACATCGGATAATAGCATATCGAAATCTGCTGTCGCATAAAACTCCAATCTACTCGCGATTCCCTATCAAATAGTGTCATAGAAACGTCGAATCTGTCCAACCGTATCGGTACGTACGTTGTCGTTAATTATCGTCGGTGCTTTCAATCAAATCGCTAAATTCAAAACTGTCCGCTTTCGTTCCTTTTTATAAATCGAACGGAAATACGGCGCCTTTGTCGTTCGGTCGAGACTCTCAGCAGACGACCGTGTATATTTTAATAAAAATATTGAATTTCATCGGAGCGATGTTATCTCAAAGTGAATAATTCAAAAGGCGGGGGAACCTTTCGCTGCGATCCAATATGTGAGAATGAGAGCGCAATGCTCGCTATCGGAACTGGCATCAGATACAAAGGATCGAATAAACAATTTGTCTCGGGGAAGATCGCGGCGGAGGCTGTCCGAAATTAAGCATCTCGACACAGATGGGGCCTAAGCAGAGCCTTGAAAATCTATGCAGAGCCTAGGCCCCATGTAGGCCTCAGAAATCTGGATAGGGCCTTAAAAATTTAAATAGGACCTTAAAAATCTAGATAGGGCCCAAACAGGGCCTTAAAAATTTAGATGGAGCCTATATAGGGCCTTAGAAACGTAGATACAGCCTATATAAGGCCTTAAAAATCTAGATAGGGCCTAAACAGGGCTTTAAAAATCTAGATAGGGTCTAAAGAGGGCCTTAAAAATTTAGATAGGGCCTTAAAAATCTAGATTAGGCCTAAATAGGGCCTTAAAAATCTAGATAGGGCCCAAACAGGGCCTTAAAAATTTAGATGGAGCCTATATAGGGCCTTAGAAACCTAGATAGAGCCTATATAGGGCCTTACAAATCTAGATAGGGCCCAAACAGGGCCTTAAAAATTTAGATGGAGCCTATATAGGGCCTTAGAAACGTAGATACAGCCTATATAAGGCCTTAAAAATCTAGATAGGGCCTAAACAGGGCTTTAAAAATCTAGATAGGGTCTAAAGAGGGTCTTAAAAATTTAGATGGGGCCTTAAAAATCTAGATAGGGCCCAAACAGGGCCTTAAAAATTTAGATGGAGCCTATATAGGGCCTTAGAAACCTAGATAGAGCCTATATAGGGCCTTACAAATCTAGATAGGGCCTAAACGGGGCTTTAAAAATTTAGATAGGGCCTAAATAGGGCCTTAAAAAATTAAATAGAAATATAATATAGGGCTATAGAAACCTAAATAGGGCCTTAAAAATTTAGATAGGGCCTTCAAAGTCTAGATAGGTCCTAAATATGGAATTAGTATCTATCTAGAGCCCAGTTAGGGCATTCATCTCAAGATAGATCCTCAAAGAACAGCTCTGTGCCTCAATATGGTATGCAACAAACCTGTGTACTGCAATAATATTTCCTGACGAGAGCTCTTCGCAACATCAACAATCTAAAATCGTGGATTTCCTCTGCAACAACCCAACGCATTCAAACCGGAAACTATCATAAAGTTATGTATATATCCCGCAGCAGAATGTTCCTAAATCCTTCGACGCAGAGCACTGTGAAATTCCCCATCGGATCGAGTGCTCTCGTCAACAAACACCGTGCTCGCCTTGATGTTTCGATTGACATCAGTCGCGAAGGCAGTTCGAGAGATTAATTTGCCGCGGTGAATGCGCGAAGTGGCAGGGTCCTGGAGAGGAGAGGGCTGAGGGGCGGGGAGGATGGGAGAGGTTATCGTATCAATCGGGATCCATTTAGGGCTCGTTGTCGGTAAGCAGCCGAGGCAACAAAGAGGATCGTATTAATTCTAGCACGTCCACCTAATGTCGGTGCCTTAATACCTGATTACGTATGCACGCATCCGTAGGTACGTAGGTCCTGCCTGGATTAGACTGCAACCGCGCGCAAACAGCATCGTTCCACTCTAGTTTAGTATTGAGCCCTTTAATCTGTACGTTATACCTCCTCTTATCGGTGCGGCAGGGCTACCTGGACGGAATCGGCCGTGCCAGAACGAAAATTCACTACAGCCATTCGTTCACGGTTATCTGCACCGGCGAATCGGCCAGCTGGAAGACTGTACATTTCCGGGCATGGGCGGTCGCGAACACCTACTATCGAGCCTCCACCAAAACCCGGCTAATTGGACAGACCGCGGGGAATGATCATCGTAATATTAGACACCTGCTTAACCTGATCATGTTGTTTAGGCGGTCGGATTGTTTGCTTAGAAGGTCCCGCTAATTAAGGGATGATTGTTCTACAGTTAGAGAGTGAATTAGTTCGTTAGCCAAGGGGGAGGATTGAGTTTACGGGTCAGCGACCAGCGTCCGGGGTGGACCGCATCGACGATGACACCAGGAAACGATTGAAGTCTTTTACCGTGGAATAGCGCGCGGTTTAATTCGGCATTCGCTACGGGAAACGTTGACTTTTTGTCCGACAACTCGGGCTGTCTCGAAGCTTCTACAAATTCGGAGCTATTTGTCTAATGGAATATTAATAGAAATTGAAGTTCGTCGGACTGCGGGTTTATAGCGGAATTGAGTTATCGAGTTGTGTTAACAAGTTTTTCTTTTTAGTTTCTAGTTAATTGCAAGTCGAATGAACACTGGAAGCATAGTAGAAGAATTTTGGGAACACCTTCACGCTATATTCTCGACTTATTAAAAATCCCGAAAGAAACAAATAGCTTTTCACAGAATTTCTGTTTCTCACGATCGACGCGCGGACCATTTTTTATTCTGTCTACCATCGAGTCTACCAACGAATGAATAAATCATTTCTTGTAAATCTCGTCGAACAAGATCGTCTTTCGGGATTCGCACGGCTTTCAAAATTGTGCAGTTGGAAGAATCGAGTCGAAAACGGCCTAGAAGAAAGTTCAAGGCAGGGGGAGGGGATCGGTTTCAATCGGAAATGGGCTTCGAACCAGTCGAATAAACGACAACCGAACTGTGATATACGACGTCGATGCAATTTAAACTTTCCCGTTCGCGCCAGCTTACGGGTCTTTTTCTTCGCGGAACAGCTACAGATTTCGGATGACAGTCCGTAAGAGGGATGGCGATAGACGAACACCAATGATAATACGGAAAAACCGAAGAGAGAGAGAGAGAGACTCCCCGCGGCCGGTCGGGAACGATTTTTAAAAGAAGCGAAGATTTTTGGCGGGGGTCCAACGGAAGATTCACCAGGCTAAACGGAGACAACGAACCGGCGATGATTTTCTCCGGCGAGACGCGGACGGAGAACGTTCCGCGGATTCTTAAATATTTGCCTATACGCGCCGCACTCACGGGAGATGCGAATCTACAAGCGCAGGCGAAATACAAATATTTGGGGAGCCCGTATGATGAAGTGGATGAGAATACGGGGGAACAGGAAAATGCATTCTAATATTGTAGCTGGTCGACGATACAGAGCGCCGGAATTTTTCAAATAGAAGTCGGAGAACACTCGTTCGCCTTCGAGGAGGCATTCCCGTCTGGGCAGTGTCGCGTTTGGGAATTAATTTCGGGGAAACGGGGAAACCTGGGAAGTTGAAATTTTGCACATATGTTTATATACGGTTAAAATATCAGCACTAATTTTTGTAAACCGATTTATTAAGCTTTACAGGAGTTATTGATATTTACAGGGTGTTTGGTAACTGGTGGTACAAGCGAAAAGGGGGTGATTCTACATGAAAGAATAAGTCGAAAATATAGAATAAACATTTGTTCATCCGAAGTTTCGTTATCGAGAAAATCGAGTTTGAAATGCAGCATGCTATTCGATAGGAATTGTCTGACGCGTCTGATCATGACCAACCAAATCTACTTCCTGCATATACTAAAGCACACAAACCTGACAGATCTTCAAAGTCGATTTTCTCGAAAACAAAGCCTGAAACGAAAAATGTTTATTCTATATTTTCGACTTATTCTTTCATGTAGAATCATCCCCTTTTCGCTTGTATCTGTGCGAATTAATCAATGTACTCGATTGGACAGCTCTTTTTCGTGACTTGCGTAATTAATAACTTCTGTGGTTTTGAGTGAAGTATTTGATTAAAATTTGTGTCGTTACTTCAAGCTTGTGTAGATATATACGCAAAATTTTTAGTCCACTGGGCCTGAGTGTTTTCTTCAAATTAATTCCAAAATATTGCAGTAAAAACGCGCGTCCAGTTTCAAGCTTACACGTACATACACAGAGGTCTATCACTAGCGTAGTCTATAAGGTCGTGTATCTTTTAGTTCACTCGATCGAAGCACTCTCCTTAATGAACGTTGCTACTGAGTGTCTGCTGCAATACAAGAACAGACTACTTACTATACCTGCTGCAGCTTCTGCGACTTGTTAAATTATTTGTCAGCAATTTTATACAAAAATTTCCAGGTTGGAAAACAGATATTACACAGTTCGGAGAACTTAAATTAATAACGCAATAACTGAGGTATACACAGGACGTACCAAATCAAGTGTTCTCAAGCTGTTTTCCCAGAAACCACTGCTAAACTTTTAATACACGATATATTTCTTTGGGGGGAAAACTACAACAAGATATAAAATATTTGTTAGGTGATGGTATCGAGTTTTTACGATAGTTCTCACTGAACTAAATAAAAATTACTCGAACCATATCTTTACTATGAAAAATTAATCGGTCGCCCTTTACAGTGTCGAATTTGCTTAGATATTTCTCGATTTCTATAAAAATGTGTGTCTGGGTAAAATGAAAAATCGTTTAGCCGCTAGGGACGCTTTATTTGGCACGGTCTGTATTGCAAGTTGTGTCTCTCAAATTCCAAAACCGGTGATTAGACGTTGGCGACAGAAACCTTTAAACAGATCAATACCGGCAGCATAATGCGCGTATTTGTCCGTTAATTGGATAAACGCGTACCGGTTCCGCGCAATTTGATACACCAGGGTTCGCGATTACGTTTTAAACAGTCTTTGACTCCCGGCGCGTTTAGGACGATTATTCTGAATGAATCGTTGTCAGCTCGAAGTTTCAGACAAGCGTGCAGTTGCCTTTCCAATTTCCTTCCACTTACGATTAGTTGAGTGGATTGAAACTTCCGTAGCTACTCTGGCAAGGACGTAGATCCTCGAAGAGGATCGTCAGCGAGCAGAAGCACCGAGTTTCACGGGATCCCTCTGTTCTTGATTACTTTTTTCAAACAACACGAAATAATCTCACCTGTACTTCTTAGAAAACATAGACTCTCGAAATTTATTCACATATTCAAATAATACACTCGGATGCGTTAGTCTACACGCGTATTTTTAAATATAAAATATTCAAAAAGGGTCACGTCAATTCGAATCAGTAGTTTTCAGATTCTATGGATTTATGACCAAAATTTGAAATAGCAGGAAGACTGATATAAATTCTATATATTTCAATATACCTGTGACAACTCTTTCGACATTTTCACTTTGTTGAATCTGGAGAAATAAATAAGTTGCAACTGTAGTTTTAATCAAAATATTAAATCAACCCCTCGCTAGCATATGTAATACCCTTGCGACCACAACCTAAAAAACTACTCGCGTCATAAGAACTTCGTGTGCCGCAGCCATTTTCTCTCCTCCAAGAGTTCAATTGCATTTCCCGAAATATATTATATTCAGGCGAAACCTGCATATTAATATCTGTCTCTTTATATCGCGACGAAGGGTTCGAAATAAAAAATCCTCATGGCGAAAAGATTAACGAGCGACGCGTGCTCGGTCATGCCAGAAATTCGCAGTCATCGCGGCTACGTGTAATTATATAAATGTCAGCCCCTCCGATACGGAGCGCGCGGGATTCTAGGGGTTCGTTACCTTTCGCCGACTGAAAAGTAAGAACCATTCAACAATTTTTTCTAGATAAAACATTAGGCTCCATCGAAAAATCATTATACACATATCATCGTATATCATTCGAACAGTATCTGCTGAAAATTTGAGCTAGACATCTTGAACTAGAAAGACGTGGCACCCTCTTACGGGGGTGGACCACCTAAAACATTTTTTTTCACGGACAATTAATCGATGAAAAATTCCGGATTTTTGCAATGACGTGAACACAACTCTTAACTGTGTTCTCCATTTTTTTTCACGACAGGATATTAAAAAATGGTAGAGTTATTCGCTGTTTTTGAAGGTAACCGTTTTACGCTAATTCTGAAGCAATATAAATTATTTTATTACGGCTACTTCATTATGTTTTATTGTGGCTGTTCGAAGCGTTTTCGCGCGAAACCTTGGAATGAAATTGGTAAGGGCGAGGAGTTGAAAAATTCTCGGTAACGCGAGGAATTACCGAACCGAAAACGTTTCGGCTAAAAGTATCGATCCGGCTGCGTCGTCACGTTTCAATACTTCCACAATCGCGACGCGAACTTCCACATTGTCTCTGTATTAATGCCGTAAAGTAGCCGTCCGGTTGCAATATATGGGGTTTCATTTTGAAATTCCTATTGGCCGTTAAAGGGCCTTTTGTAAAGTTACCAGACCGATATTAGCGGCGATAATACAACGGGAAATCGTGTTTGCGCTTAATAAGACAGTTTCGGTGCTGGGGAAACGATCGTTTCCCCCGCAACACGGCATTACCATCCTCGAAACCTTATGTCATTTACATGAGCATGGCCGCGGACGAGGAATATATAAATATCTTTGCGGCTGAAAAGGCGGGGCGCGATAAATTCTCGACGAGCATTCCCATCAAATCCACCGGATAATAATCTCGAACGCCTCGGTCAATTTTTCTTACTCGCTTTGAATTTCGAAAGGACACGTGCACCATTCGGAGGACATTTTGGTTGGCCGCAATGATGACGTAACTCGGAAGTCGCAGGTCGCAAAGCATTGACGTAGAAAAATCGTTTCGAAAACTGTTATTGACATATCCCTGCCAGTGCAACAGTAAATTATTTATTTATGTCTTCAGGTAAATAAATATCGTAAATTTTAATGATAACTCTCCATTCGCTAGTTATCGCAGAATTTCTACGCTATTTAGTTATCAAAGCTATGAATAAAATAAAGTTTTGTACAAATTAAAGCATGTTTCTTTTATAGCAGCATTTTGATGGAAATGTTGCTTTATAGTTTATAGTAGCTACCCTGGGGACATAAAAGCTTAAAGACGTAGGACGTAATATGATTATCCGAGATATTACAGAATTTTACAACTTCTCGAATGGTTTGTTGCTCGGGCTCCCGTCGTCTTGCGGAGATAGCTGTTTTATTATAATTACTCTCACTTTTATTGCAAGTATTTTCGCGTTCTTTTGTATTGGCGTGTGCGGTACGCATTACCACATTTAGTTTTTATTTCGTTAAATTTCAGAGGTCGATACGAACAGTTATCTTTCAATATAAACAAATTCTTTTGGAATTTATACGGCACGTTTAGGAAAAAATTTGTACATATAAAATGTTTATAAGAAACTGTTAGGAATTGTTTGAAATGCACTCTCATGGAATACATATTTTAAAACAATAAAAGAAATGCAAAGAAGTTCTATAAGCTGTAAATTGCAGTAATAATGATTTAATGTCGTTAGAATACTATTCATGGAATAGTTTTCGGTATTCAGGACAACGACGGAATTAAACGGCATTAAACAATTAACGCAAGCTGGTACTCTGAAAGTAGAGGTCTTAGGCTGAAGTGATATCCCCCGTTAGAATCGGAACTGCATTAAATATTCTCGATGCAATGGAGCATGCACAAAGCGAGGTGCTAAATTCAGTGGGACCACAAAGAGGAGTTTGGGACCGATGGTCAACAAAGTGTATCGGGACAAAAGGAGAGTGACTCGCCGTCGATGCTGTGCAAAGTAGCCCTCTCCTAAATTAGTTTCCCCTTTAGAGCAGTTTTGAGAATGTTTGAAGTGCCCGAAGACTCCGCTCGAGTAACCTAACTAGATCGAATCCGCAGAAAGGAACATCCGTTCGTAGTCCTGCTGGATTTTACCGCACCGACGTCACCCAAATTTCCCACAAACCATCGAAAGTGCTCCTAACATCACACACACTGCACCGAATCTTATTCTAAAAGCAAAAATAATTATTCGAAAATAGAAGGAAAATATTTGCCGCAATTATATTAATTCTATTTAAAAGTGGTACCTACACTTTTTAGTATTATATTAAAATTAGAACTTTTTCGCGTTACTAAATGTTCTGGATGAGGGGAGGGAGCACGGATCGAGGGGAAAAAGTTACCCCCTCTCTGCCAGTAAGTAAGCACGACATTGGCGGGACGGGTCACGTGGTCGCGACGGAAGCGTGGTGGAACGCGTCACGTGACCGGAGCGCGGTGGAAGGGGAAGTTAGAGTGGGGGAACAAGTCTTGATCTGGCGACTGCGCCTGTAGTTAGTTGTTGGGACCAAAATTGAAACAGAATTCGGAAAGGATCAATGGTTGAACGACTAACGTTACATGAAAGTGGACTTTCTCGAAGGTTCCCCTGCGAGATTGCATTGGCGCAATACGCAGTTGTAAAATCCTGAGGAAATAGCTCACGGATCGTTAAAATACGTAGCCGTTCCAATAAAATGAAATGTCGAGTCTAGGTGGACGCATAACCGCGAAGGATCGAAAGTAGCAGAGCGTTCATTCGAGCCGCTATAGCGAACGTTTAAATGTTTCAGCGGATTCGTTGGTACAAATGCGGACGGCTGTGGCTGGTACGTGCGGATAAAACTCCGTCCGTATCTTCGTTTTCCGTTCCACTGAATTACGATTGATCTGTGACCTGTGCAATGATTGCACGCCTGATAAACCGCAATACGACGCTGTTAAGTTGTCGCTCGCCGGCAGTCTCAGATTAAGAAAATGGAACGTGACAAGATACAAACGAGAAAACTTTACGGACGATAATTACGTTCCGGGTTTAAAGGCCCGCGTCTCGTCCTCGGCCACCCGGGATGAAATAATATTGGTAATTAAACGGGACGTTCTCTCTCGCGTTTAAACGCCGCGCGCCGTTTTGTCTCTCGGGAGGATTTCTGCAAACAACAACAATTTTTATATAATCTTTATGCGATGCAATTATAGAAATTCCACTGGCTATTGGGTTGTTCGGATAGTGATTCATTGGTTCGAAATATCATGCGAATTGTATCGCGTTTGGTCTAATTCTAAACATCTCGCAAAGAAGTGGTTAGTCTTGTCACTGCATTAGATAAATTATTAAAAGTATTAAAATTCGTAAATTGTGTTACGAAAGCCGACTTGTTGGCGAGTAATTGAAATTGTTATTGCTCCTGAAAAATTTATCACACGGTCGTACAGTTTTATACGTAACAATACGGTTTTTATGCGCACAATAGTTAAAGGTAGTATACTTCAAGATTTAATTCTCGTTTCAAATAGCGCCATAAAAGCGTTCCATGGTGCAAAATGGACGCCGCGTCAAAAACAGAACGGGATCCTAATTAAATTGCATATTTTCGTCGGATGCGGTTTTCCGAAGTTCTCGCGCATATTAAGCCGGCGAGGCTTGTGCGTTAGACTATTTATTTTTTATGAATCACAAATTGCTACAGGCATTTCCGGACGGAGTGTTGCACGAATATAGGAAGGACCGCGTTCACGAATTCCACGATTCCGTGCAAATATTTTCCCGTTCAAACATCATTAATTAATTTCGACATGGAATATCAATTTCGCGAAATCGTCGCGTGGCGTCGGCTCGCTCGCGATTTTCAGTCAATTTTAGTTCTCGCTCGGAAATTTATGCCACTGTCGTGTTTGTGCCGCATCGGCTCGCGTTAATTAGGTTTATGCTATGGTGCGATGTCAACTCGACGAAATGACACTCTTCACTTTTTACCCTGAAACTTTTATTTTGAGTTCGTCGGTGTTCGACGATGTTTGTGTAAATCGAAATGCAGACGCGATTAAAAATTAAATAATGTAACATTGTGAAATCGCGGGTTAAATCGCCGAGACTGTGTACTCTGAAAACAGTCAAATATTATGACGCTGATATCTTAATTGATGTGACCCAGAAAAGGAATCTCGGAATAAATATTTGCTTGTTTGATAAAGAAAGGAGGCGATGGTTTTCCAAATATTAGCAGAAGACGTTGTGTATCTTTAGTAATTTTCTTTTTTGGCGTTCATTTTGAAGAAGCAACATCCCTTGTGGAAGCTGATCAAGGAAGAAAACATGACATCGCCCGAGACTTTCTCACCTTGCATATACTAATAAAGTTATTAATTATTCAGTCATTAATTATTAAACTGTGTGTCTATTCTCTCACGAAATGGGCATTAACAGAATCGTGATCTTTTTTTGATTAAAACGACACCAAACACGATACTATCAGGATTATTTTTAGTCGCTAAATACACGATAGGGTAGAACCTCGATTATCCGAACTATAGTCGGTGGGTCACTGATTTGTTGTGATTTAAACAAGTAAATATCATGAGAATTGTATCGTGTTTGGACTCGTTTCAATCAGAAAAATGTCACAAATTAGTTGGTAAAACTTTCACGAAGAAATAATTTATAATATGTTAATAATAATTTTATAAGGAAATAGTATGTGTTCTGTCATTAAATTACTATTGTCTCGCCAGTAGTGGAAACAAATTTTTCACAAATATCGTGCATTTATCTGAATATTCAATATTAGATAAAAGTGTATAGCAGATAACAGTGAAAATCGCTGTCAGACAAAAGGTAGCGTGCGACTAAATAGGATCACGCAACCATGTTAAGAGAAAGAAGGAGCAAGCTCGAGCCAAGACTTACACAAGCACCTGTTGAAGAGAGGGGACCGATATAAGGAAGATGAAGACGGTGATATAAGGATTAGGCGATAGGCTAACAGGAGATGGGGAATAGATGGAATAATTCTCGACAGGTGATTCCGCGGCAGTGCGGATGGTAATTAGGCTCACCTCGTTAACGGCAATTAGAATAATACCGCTTACGGAGCGCAGCTTTCGAATAATCTCAAGCAAACCGGGATCATTACTTCGCAAATCCGAGAAAATCGGTTAGCATCACGAAACAGTATGCTCGCGTCAATTTTACAATCGTGGCCGCTCATTAAAAAATTGAATCGATTGAACGTGAATAATATGATACAAATAACGATACCGATGAAAAATCATATGTTTTTAATTATAATTAATTTTAATTAATAGTAGCAACTATTAAATGTACCGTATCGTTTCACGAGATACGAAAAGGTGTATTTTCACAACAATTATAAATTCTCTGAATATCAAGCGCTACAATTTTAGATAACGGCGTGCCCGAAATGAATTTAATTTTCCTCCTGTAAAATACAAAATGGCATCGTGTTCATAAACGCGTTAAAAACGGTGAAAAATAGAAATTCAAATTAACGACTGTTCAAAATATTTCAAAACATTCCCGTCAGTAGATCAAAGAAAATTGATATTCTATTCTATTGGTATTGTACTCAATTTTATGGACCCATTATAAATCAGTTTGTAACGCGATTTTTTGCAAAACAGT
Source organism: Seladonia tumulorum (assembly GCA_913789895.3). Taxonomy (NCBI): domain Eukaryota; kingdom Metazoa; phylum Arthropoda; class Insecta; order Hymenoptera; family Halictidae; genus Seladonia; species Seladonia tumulorum. The sequence continues at coordinate 6,100,360 of OU565275.1, forward strand.
GTCACTCGTCGTCAGAGAATATATTCTCCTATGACAGTTACCGAAACGTCAGTATTCGTGAAATGCTTTCCGGGGAATTCGACATGGAATTCGTCCCGCATAAAATTTGTAAGGTGTAATAAGGCCGAACTATTTCGGCGGCATGCTACGCGAAGCGTTTTACGTTCACTATAGCTGACGTTACCCGGCGATCAAAGCGGAAACTATAAAGCGGAGACAAACTATACCATTGTAGAGATGCTCCGGATTTATTGATTCAGACGGGAGCTGTTTGTCCACGGTGTTTACGTTAATAAACATTGCTCCAAGTGGGCGGAATCGCCGACGAAAATTGTAATTGCCCGGCAAATATTGCGAAAGCATGCGCGTATAAATCTGACATCCGAAATCAGAAATCGTAACTCAGCGTTACTCCGACGAGTTAGTATTGCCCGATCATTCTTCGTATAAAATCTTCGTTAGCTGAATTCGCTGTGGATTTATAGCTCGCGTTCGGTATAATAATCTAACGAGGTCGGTCGAGCTTGTATCTCGGCTATCATTTTGAAAGTTTTGCCAACCTAAGCTGATGTTAGAAAAATGATCTTGTTCATAAGAAGTAAGTATTATAAATCGAAAGTTGAGACGAATGCACGAGGAAAGGGCTACGAATTAATTCGTACATCTGATAAATTAAAAAAGTGGTCTATAAAAATTATACCAGTATTGTTTATATTATATAATTATACCAGTTTTTCACTGTTATAAATTAAAAATAGAACGAGAGTGTATAACGTTTATTAAATGGGTAACTTAACGAACTATTATAGTATATGGCACGCATTTATTTTTTTCTCGACCTAAATTTTGCAACACTGGTGAAGAACCATAATCGTTCCCTAAACGAAATACTTTCTTCCATCGGAAGAGAAATACGATCGAGTACCGTGCTATAGCGCGCGTCAGCTTCCTCGGAAAAATTATGATATTTTTCCCCGGTGGTAGCACGCATAAGCTTTGCATTGAGCATAGCCCAACAAAAACATTTCACCGTGCAAAAAACCCCACCGGCGTTTTGTTTCCAGCGTTTCTTGCGTTTCGGGCATTATCCGGCGTATTTCTCAGTTTCCTGAACCCATCACGACCGGTTCATTTCTTATGCATTTCTCGCTGCACCCACATCGAGCTGATTTCATTTTTTAACATCCAACAGTTGATGGAATTTACTGTGGAAGATCTCCTAGGATTGAAACTTGGATTTTCTGAAATTTCTCACTAAAATCTGCAGGATTACATAAAAAGGAGTTAAAAATTTTTGGTTTCCCGAGCTGAAGTTTAACCCAAAAATGAGTAAATGCAGCTTAAAGACTTGTGGCTTGGAGCTGAAATTATTTGACTCTTGTGTTTTCTAATTTGTGCAAGCAATTTTTGTTAATTGCTTAACCTTTTATTGAGAATGTGCTCTAATTGTAAGGTTGGTTCAATGGCTCTGCTATAGAGAGAGAGAGAGCGTGTGTATTTTGAATAGCGCGTCACAGAGATTTCGACGTTATCGAAACCCCCCTCCATGCTGTTTGAAATATTTCGCAAGGTGACCCGTGGCCGCGTCAACCATGAGACGTCATCCGACAGAAGAAGCCATTACCGGAAATTGAACGACGCCGAAGGATGGCCGAACCCTAAGATGTTCGTGTGTACGGATCCCATTGGTCGGAATCATTTTGCTTCGGAGAGCGGACCGTCTTTGCTGATAGACAATCGTTCGATCTATGTCGTGTCTGTGACGATGGCGTGCATCCGAGGACCGCAGACGTGACCCTTTATTCAGGAATTACAGGGATTAGGCGTGGCCACGCAAATCGTCCCCACCTTGTAGTATCTTACAATTTATATGTCAAAGGAACATATTACTTCTTTATCCAAAAGCATTATTAACACTTTGACTGCCAGACTGGACACCTAAAAAATTCCATAAAATCAAAGTAAGTTATTTAATGAAATAAAAATTGAAAAAAATTAAATGTACGATATTAAGCGGTCCTCCAACTTTCTTGCATTTTACAGATCCTAATTAAATTTGATACGACGAGTATATTAACGTAAAAATTAATTTTAAAACCTGTATAAATAATTCCGTCACCCACATATGGGTTTCATGGCAGTGAACGTGTTAACGTAATTTAACAGTAGCTCTACAGAACCCTAAAATCGATTATTTTCGAATAATCATTCCAATCATTTAATCCGAATATTAATTATTCGTTTTAAAGATATGAAATCCGAGGAAAAATCCGACATGGCCGATCGGCAAATCGGATAAATATGCGAACGCCTCGAGCATGTTCAAAATTAATTCGGCGAGCATCTGCGCCTTTCATTAGATCCCCCGGAGGAATGTTCGCCATTTCTTCGCGCGCTAAACTTGCATGGCAGACTGGCAGGGGACACGATTGTCATATTTATGTAAATCATAGCCATAGTATCTCATTCCGAACTGAAAGTTCTCCTCCAAGTCAAGACAAACAATTCTCCTGTTACGGGGGCGGGCTGCGACTACGTTTCCCGGGGAAAGTCCGTCGGAAAAATGGCCAGCTTTTCGGCGAGCCGCACTTTTCTTCCTGGAAAAATTCTTCTCCGATACGTACAGTTTTTATGAAAAAGTGGAGGGGAGGAGCGAGTTTGAATGTCTGAGCTGGAAACTTCTTCTGCCACAATGGGAGAGGAGATATTCGACCGTGGCTTCGAACCTGTGACCGAATTCTTGCCAGAGCAGAATGTTTATTCGACTTCCACGTAGATGCTAAAATTCCGGGTATTAATCATTTATTTAATCTAATATGCTATAGCAATCTTTGTCTCTAGTACACATTTCGTACGAAACTTGTAAACTTACAGTAAAATAGAATTAACAAATTGTTTGAAATAGTCCTTAAAATAGAATAAAACACAATCTTTGTACGTAACGTCATTTTTGTAACTACACACTTTTATGCATTTACGACAAACATGGGTAGGCGTATCTTAAAACAGTAAAAACATTAGAAAAATTTTAAAATACTGTTATACTATTTTCAACCTATTAAACATATTAAGAAAGAAAATAAATTTCTATTTCACTCCAGTTTGTTGCAATTCAAGTAAGAAATATTTATTGTGCATAAAAATTCGCAGTCTATTTATGAAATTTAGTGTAATCGATGAACAACTGTTAGTCAGCAGATTGTGTATTTTCTAAAACACGAGCCACAGTAATAAAATGTAATTCAGAAACCTCGATCATGGTCTTTCTTGATCACAGATATTTAAGTTACAAGCCTTGCTACTTGATTCGTCGTCACAGTTTTAGAACAGCTTGATGCAACCATATTGCAGCGCAATAAGAGAAGTAGTCTTATAGTATAATAAGTAGAGCCTATAGTTCGCGATATGAAATGTCAGCATTAAAAATTACTGAACGTTGTCTAGGCATAAGTATTACACGGTCAGGTTTCTCACGCGTGAAATATTGCATGCTATAAACGGTCTTCTGCTTCAACTTTTATGGAATATAAAGCTCGAATATGGCCTGCTGGTTAGACGATTTTTTGCCTTAGTAAACATCGCTCGAGTTTTCGAGACGAACAGAATTTGTTATTCCGCCAAACGTTCGCAATAGATCACTTTTGTTCATCTCGTTTTTGAGATGATTGTTGTTCGAGGTTACGAGTGTGAAGCAAAAGTAGTTGAGATTTTTCTCAAAACGAATAAATAACCGAATGGGCGCTGTAACTTTGTCTTGATGCACAGCAGTGGATCTTTTACATCAGAGGATTCCGCGGAGCGTGAATAAACTTTGCTGCTTTCGTAAAATCTTGCGAATAAAGAATTAAATCGGATTACGAGAGTGGAGGCAAGTTACGCTTTGTGGTCAGCCATGACATTCCAGCTGGAAGTTGTTCTTTGAGGTGCATGAAGAGATTGCATTTTTACAGCCGGCTTCCTCATTCTTTAATAACAATGCTTTCTTCCAGTGTTGAACTCTTTTTCATTTCTCAGCGTCCTAAGTTTTCCATCTAGACGTACTCTTTTGTCGGTGCGTGTTGAAAAACAATCGAAATTTGAAATTCTATTTTCATTTTATAACAGGTCACGAATATCGATGCAAAATAAAAATAGATAAAACTAAGAGGAAAAGCACAAGTTAAAGTAAACAAAATATTTCGAATAAAATTCTCACTGACAGTTCTCTATATAAAATACTATTTAAAAAAAAATGTTCTAACAAACAAAATATTTTATTTGCAGAGGTGACGATTATTTGAAATAGTAGTTTAGGTCTGGCCAAGGACAGATAGAATTCCACATTCGAAGCCGTCAATTTTAACAAAATTTTCTAACAAACAAAATATTTTATTTTCAGAGGTGACGACTATTTGAAATGGTAGTTCAGCTCTGGGCGAGGACAAAAAGAATTCCACATTTGAAGCCGTCAGTTTGCAATAACAAATGGATCAAAAAATCGCAATCTACTTACTATTCTGTTTGGCAAAGTGGTACCCCGCCTGTAAAGAAAGTCGACAGAGGTCGCGGTATAATGCGCCGAACGCGTTTTCATAAAAGCCGGATTTTCGGTGACGCAGTCGGCGAGCCGAGTGTGTTCGCGTGTTGTCTTTTTCGGATGGGTTCGATTAATTGGCGTTGCAGCGAGCCAGCCAGTGGTCGGCAATTTCCATATCGCGGGGATGCGCCACGGCTTTTCCGAAAATGTCGACGAGACCGGCTCGCATCATGATGTTATCACGGCTGATCTCGGATCTCTTGGGACAAATACCCCGGGAATATTCGTTTCTCGATAGGCCGGCGGCGCTGTCTCAGCCATTCGAAAGAGAGATAGCTCTGTTTCGAATCGGCCATTCCCCCTCCACCATTTTACCAACCGCCATGGGACCAACGATAAACAACCTTCGCGGAAAAACGGCCCGACAACTAGCGGAAAGCTTCTCTCGGACGTTGGCAACATACCGAGCCTCGTTACTACACTGTTCATGCAGAATTACAATTCTCCAAGTCAATTGTACGAAGCACAACGCAAATAAGAGTGCATTTTCTCTTTTAATAAATTTAGGAACCACAGAATAATTTGTCAGATTCAATCAATTCTACCAATGTCCTTACTGTTTATGCAGAATTACGATTCTCCAAGTCAATTGTAGGAAGCACAACGCAAATAAGAGTGCATTTTCTCTTTTAATAAATTTAGGAACCACAGAATAATTTGTCAGATTCAATCAATTCTACTAATGTCTTTACTGTTTATGCAGAATTACGATTCTCCAAGTCAATTGTAGGAAGCACAACGCAAATAAGAGTGCATTCCTCTTCTAATAATTTTAGAAACTCCAGAATAATTTGTCAGATTCAATCAATTCTACCAATGTCCTTACTGTTTATGCAGAATTACGATTCTCCAAGTCAATTGTAGGAAGCACAACGCAAATAAGAGTGCATTCCTCTTTTAATAATTTTAGAAACTCCAGAATAATTTGTCAGATTCAATCAATTCTACTAATGTCTTTACTGTTTATGCAGAATTACGATTCTCCAAGTCAATTGTAGGAAGCACAACGCAAATAAGAGTGCATTTCCACTTTTAATGATTTTAGAAACTCCAGAATAATTTGTCAGATTCAATCAATTCTACTAATGTCCTTACTGTTTATGCAGAATTACGATTCTCCAAGTCAATTGTAGGAAGCACAACGCAAATAAGAGTGCATTTTCTCTTTTAATAAATTTAGGAACCACAGAATAATTTGTCAGATTCAATCAATTCTACTAATGTCTTTACTGTTTATGCAGAATTACGATTCTCCAAGTCAATTGTAGGAAGCACAACGCAAATAAGAGTGCATTCCTCTTCTAATAATTTTAGAAACTCCAGAATAATTTGTCAGATTCAATCAATTCTACCAATGTCCTTACTGTTTATGCAGAATTACGATTCTCCAAGTCAATTGTAGGAAGCACAACGCAAATAAGAGTGCATTCCTCTTTTAATAATTTTAGAAACTCCAGAATAATTTGTCAGATTCAATCAATTCTACTAATGTCTTTACTGTTTATGCAGAATTACGATTCTCCAAGTCAATTGTAGGAAGCACAACGCAAATAAGAGTGCATTTCCACTTTTAATGATTTTAGAAACTCCAGAATAATTTGTCAGATTCAATCAATTCTACTAATGTCCTTACTGTTTATGCAGAATTACGATTTTCCAAGTCAATTGTAGGAAGCACAACGCAAATAAGAGTGCATTTCCTTTTTTAATGATTTTAGAAACTCCAGAATAAATTGTCAGATTCAATCAATTCTACTAATGTCCTTACAGTTTTCTATATGTATTGTATTTGGTTTCGTATTTTGTATTTGATTAGTTTTGAATAATTGTCATTACTAAACTGCGAATTTTATATTTTTATGGTGATACAGGGGAAGTTTTCGTATTTCTGTATTTAAAAAAGTGATACAGTTAAAAATGCCATTAGAAATATTTGCGACACGGACGGCTGACTAGCCACTTGAGCTCAAAACTGGGATTTTCACGCGATTTTCCATGTCGAAATTGGAACACGAGCGTGCTTGAATTTTTACAGATTCCGTTGTTACTCGTAATTTTTAATGTCTCGTGGCTCTGGCGCGATAATAGTGTTTACACACTATGCTGGATTATCGGAGATTTTACGAGGATGATGACTGTATCGTAAAAGTTATCGATAGCTGTACTTAGCAAATAATGGTGCATAAATACACAATAAGGAGAGATTAATAAAAAGATTACGTACTTCCGTTTAGAAATAGATAAAATTTTCCATAAAACCGTTGTAAGCCGCAGTGTTCCGAGAATTTTAGTAGTCTCGGCTGTTAAACATTAAAAATGAGTTTTACGAAGCCGTAAACCCTTTACGTCCTTTTTCTAAGTATATTTCCTGTTACGAAAAACAACGACACGTTTTCTCATTAATTTTGTTGTACAGAGAAATTTCTTTTTGATAATAATTAATTCGTCGCTAGGTGTTCTTATTATTCCGTTATCACGTTGCTTGAATTTTTCCGTTTATTTAGAAATACGGCGAAGTCTTGATCTTCGAGTCGAATCCTCGGCTGTGACTGTGCGTAAGAATGTATTGTGTTTCGAGGACGCCGAAGAGGAACAAATATTATACTATAGCAGCGGCAATAACGTGAAATAAATTCTTCTCGGGAGCGGTAATACTTAACTCGCCTAGCTCCAGCGATGAAATAACAGCGGAAACGCTAAGCGATGCATTGCGATGTGAAATTACCACTTAGACCTCCCGCGCGGATTGAGTTAAATTTCAATTTCTCCGGTCGGCTGTATCTGCTATACTGAATTATTGGATCGCTTAGAATGTTCGACGAATCTGTTCGCGCGACAGAATATTTCGCGGCGTTTCATTATCCGCGCAATTGGGTCCGGCTCGCGTTTTAACGAATGTTTACCTTTCATTAACGAACGGTGCTATTGGTTAACGTATCGCAAAATAATTGTGAAAATAATTGGAACTCTAGCGATTCGAGTAGTAATTGGTCCACGGCTTGCGTGCCGCGCAACAATAAAAAAGAATGTGGCATAATGAGCGACCGTTCGCTACACATACAAACATTCGCAACACGCACACAGCGGAATGCACGGTGTTATTTATCGCAAAACGAACATGGTTACCGATGGTTGCTGTGCGGGTTGAAAAAATAATTTGAAAAAGATTTTTATTTTGTTTTTGGAACGACGTATTGTTTCACGTTTGCGGTTGATCACTCTATTTCTGTTCGTGCGGAAGATTCGTAGTATTTTGGGAACGCTGGTTGCCGTGTATTTTCGCAAAAACAAGGAAAAAAATTGTTTGGCCTGGCGGTGGTACGCTCTATTTGATTTACACACAGGGAACCACGTAAATATCTCCGGTAATTATAGGCTCTATGAAAAAACCGCTAGGAACGCGGTATTTTATATTATATTTATACAATATAATCTATAATTACGTAATTATATTCTCTGGGACACGCGGAATAGGATTAAACGGATAAAAAGTCGGTCCAGAATACGTTAGATTTGTTTTTCCATGGATTTATAAATATCAAAAGCATTTGCGTTCACCTCGCGCATGGAATTTTTTCAAATTTTTGCTGGTTAATTAGGGACGAAGTTGCAAAATGGAAAAAATATTAGGCTGCGGATTTTTAAAAAGTTGAGGGACAAGTGAAGTTTATCAACTAGAGTTTTCTTGTTCTCTACAAACGTGCAAACACTATAATTGCATAAAGATGCACTAAAAATCATGAATTCGTACGACTGGAGAATTTTGTTCGAGAAGAATAATTTTCTGTTACGACAAACTTACCTGCAAACAGGGGAAAGTTTTGGACACGAATGTACGTTTGTTCCGTAAAATAAAATGCACATAGAGAACGGAACGACTGTTGTTTTAGATATTCATAGAAAAATATTCTGAACGAGTTCGAAACGTACTAAAATATTCTGCGGTGTCTGTGTGATCTGTCTCCGTGTTGCTGCAACTCTTAAAACTTTTAAAACTCTTGAAAGTCCATGCGAGCTGATATCCGTAGGCATTTTCGCAACTGCATTAACCCCTTGCCCTACAACATCGAGTCAGACTCGTGATGAAGATTTTGAACAGAGTCTAATAAATATGTATGTTATAAATTATCTTTAAAGCCACACAAAATTCTAATGCGTTGTAGTCGATATATATATCCTTTGGAGAAAACATAGGCACACAATAAATATAAACTATCTTGTCATTTCTATGAAATCCTGAACGACGAAGAATTCCTAATCATTATAATTACAAAATAAATATTAGTGCAACGGGTTAACTATTTTATGATCTCATAAATGTTTTAACCGATTTGTTGAATATTTTATCTTACGTTGGTCCTTGCATAATGAGTGCATTCATTGGACTAGATTACACGAATTTTTCTCTTTCTTGTCAAACTGCATATTTCCCGGATTTCATGCACACGTATATCGCACATATCTTCCATGTACCTCCCATGTTCGCTGCATATTGCATATTACACCTGCAGAAACTTCCGCAGTCTAGTTATCAGAGTGAAACGTAAGCAAAATTCCACGAGCGTCACGGGTAGATCGCAGAAATTGTAAATTTGCATTGTAGTAAACAAATCGCAAGAAATTACACGGGATTCTATTGTCCCGACGGATGGTCTTGGTGAGTTAGCAGCGAAGCGAACTTGTGCTAAATATTATTGAAGTTTGTACCCCAGAAGTTCTCTCCGCAATCTACAATCTAGCGATACGGTACCTATTCAGAAGATGTTCCCCGGTTTCGCTTGTGTAGCGGCCGCCCGGAAAAATCGAGTTCCTCGGCAATTATCTTCGCGGACAAAGGGGCCCGGCAATATTTACATCTTTGAATGCAACAATACCGATGGACAGTATTCAGATCGCAGAGTACTCCGGCGTACTACGTTTATTGAATGGCTCGGTCATGTGTGCACGACAGTGCTCGCGTCGAACAATGGCATCTTCAGCGGCCCGCTTTTGTCCGTTCCCAGTTTCGAGTCTATTATCTGGCCTAAAGTTCCGCAGTTTATGGGCCCGGCCCAATCTGATTTGTATCTGGCCATTTTCGGACGTATAATTTATGTTTACGGGTAGAACCATCGTTATACAGGGTGTTTGTTAACTGGTGGTACAAGCGAAAAAGGGGGGTGATTCTACATGAAAGAATAAGTAGAAAATATAGAATAAAATTTGTTCATCCGAAGTTTCGTTATCGAGAAAATCGAGTTTGAAATGCAGCATGCTATTCGATAGGAATTGTCTGACGCAACTGTCTGATCATGACCAACCAAATCTACTTCCTGCATATACTAAAGCACACGAACCTGACAGATCTTCAAAGTCGATTTTCTCGAAAACAAAGCCTCAAATGTAGAATGTAGAATCACCCCCTTTTCGCTTGTACCACCAGTTTACCAAAGACCCTGTATATTAACACTTTCACTGCCAAACTTGAAACCTCAAAAATTCCATAAAATCAAGAAATCAGTTATCTAATGAGATAAAATTGAAAAAAATTAAATGTATGATATTGAGTAGTCCCTCAACTTTCTTGCATGTTACAGATCCTAATCAAATTTGGAACAATGAATATATTAACGGAAAAATTCATTTTAAACTCAATTCATTTTAAAACAAATGATTCCGTCACCCACATGGTAGTCAACGTGTTAACAACTTTCTTGCGAACGTTCTCTTATACGAGCATCTGTTATTAGGACCCGAAAAGCATTCGATTATTTATATTTATATTTTTCCGTCTGGAGAACTGACGACACCTTTTCTGTTCAACGTGTTACAAATTGAAACGCCTGCGAGAACATTGAACAATTTTTCTCGTAACTGAAACAACCCTGGATTTAAAGGAGCTTCCCCTTTACAGAGGGGAACATAAATTTCGTAGGAAAGAGATCAAGCTTTTTGAAGTACTCCCACTCGGAAATACTTCTACACAATCTCATGTTCAAATTCCGGAAATATGACGATGTAACGTGCTTCGAGTTCAACGTATGGAAGACCGGAAGCATGTGTCGCCGTGTTATATAACAGGCAATATAAAATGTGACAAAGAAGATGGCAGCGCATTTATAACGGATACGAGGAAATAGATTCTGTTAAAAATGCCTAGTTCGTGGGTCCCTTGTAGTTCTACAGGCTATAACTTCATTTGTCTATACAAATATTCTCTCTATAAAAATATTTCATGTGTAAACAATGTCTAAAATATTAGGCGAGAAGCGGGAGAAATATTTCTGTAACAAGTACGATACTGTACACGATAATTTAATCTAATTTATGTTACGGAATTCTATTCGAAACTATATTTTACGATTGATTCTATGTAAATTTTCGACTGCATGAATTGACAAAAGAGAATTTTTAGTAGAAATAAAATGTCATATTTTCTGTTTCAGATATTATTTTATTGAATATATTTGCAGTGACGTAGAGTGTATTCCAATATTTCATGAATCTTTGAATTTCCAATACTCGATAAATTTTCAGTTTCTTGAATTTGAAGGGAATTTCAGTTAGCTCGCGGTTGACGGTGAAATAGAATTTAAACATTTAGTTGGCGGAACGCATAAATGTTAATAAAGATAAGGTACAAATATGCATTTAGAATGAGGATTAAGCACGGTGGGCGAACGCAAGTTGCATCTCCTAATTTGTGAAATCCGTTATTTACGTCGTGCACTAATTACTCGCGATTTCACAGGCAGGCCTAGACAGGCTTAGCCGGCAGTTACATAGCGCGAAAAGGTGAAGGGTCATCGTTCTCTGTCAAAGGATTCTGGAAATTTAATTAATCTGAGTCGATGGGAACGAGATATACGTCGTATTCACTTGAACACATTACACTCTGCGGTGGAAATTCTCTGAAATTCATGTTCCGCCGCGGAGAAATTTATAAGGAAAAATTGAAATTCGATATCGGTCACGTAGAATTTCACGAGTTCGAATCGGAAAATGGATTACGTCACCATCACTGTTCTGAAACAAAAATCCACCATGTTTTGAATTTAGGCGCGCTTTCGTCAGCAGAATGTTAACTTATATTCGCAAAATTTCATCATTTTCCGTAGTTGAAATTTAGTCGTAAGCAACTAAAGACACTTTATTAAATTTTTAGTTTTCTAGGAAATATTATTCATCCATTGCAATTTAGAATGTATTCATAGTTCAGTACACGTGTTGCCAATTAATATCCCGTCGCCGGAAATCAGTGTAGTTTCCTGTTAAATTTCAATAATCCGATTTCCGCAATATTGCTTTCAATCTCCCAGCAACCTAAACAAATAGAATATTTTAGTATACACTGTCCAATATGTATTCTTGAGCGTGAGTACTGCGTTGTCAGACAAGTTCGTGCCAATATTTAAAAATCAACTTTACGTTTACAGTTATTAAACAACAGATTGCAAAATTGTTTGAATATACATACACCAACGAATTCTGTTTCCATAAAATAATAGATAAAATGCTCTCACGTGGAATAGAAATTTTTCAGAATTTTTGATTTCTTTCCTAAGAGTGAAACGACAGCGTCCAAAAGTCTTCCGAAAAATTCCGCAACAATTCATAGCTCGTGAGGTTTTCACCGACGAATAAAATTATGACAGCAAGTTTCGCGAAATATTCGTTGAATTTTCATTTCCCCGGATCGGTTTCCATAATACGAAGAATCGGGCACGAGCTTCCCCGGACAACACGATACGCTACACGTTCGTTCAGGAACGTGGTATCATAAATAATAACGTTCAATCCGACGGAAGTTCGAGTTGCCGGACCAAGGAGAGTTTTCTATAGCTGATGCATAACAGTCGGCGGACTGCTCAAACTGTAGACGATGCAAATGTAGACGGCAAAAACCGCGGCGAACGTGGCCAAAGTAAAGACAGCCGTTCCCAATCCTGCGAGGATGGAATTCAAACTAAACTCCGATTCCGCGGCATCTGTTTCGGTTAATTCGGCCGGACCGGTTCGCACACGTTGCCTCTATTATTTTAGATCTGTTTATTCGCGAAATATTTGTTTCAGCCGGCGCTAACAACGCGTCTCTCTGCCCTGAGCACCGGGAACTGTCAACACGCCGGTTATTAGAGGCGCGTGTGAAACCTTCCGGCACGAAAGTTCAGAATTCGTATTCGGTATTTTCCTTGCAATTACACTAGAATCTACAAGGTGTTTCGCCTAACTCTAAAATATCTCGCTTGTTTTTATAAGAGAAAAAAAATTGCAGAGGGAAATATTATATATAGGCAAAATTGCAATTACAGTAGAATCTACAGGGTGTTTCACCTAACTCTAAAATATCTCGCTTGTTTTTATAAGAGAAAAAAAATTGCAGAGGGAAATATTATATATAGGCAAAATTGCAATTACAGTAGAATCTACAGGGTGTTTCACCTAACTCTAAAATATCTCGCTTGTTTTTATAAGAGAAAAAAAATTGCAGAGGGAAATATTATGATAGGCAAAATTGCAATTACAGTAGAATCTACAAGGTGTTTAGCCTAACTCTAACATATCTCGCTTGTTCTTTATAATAGAATAAAAAGGTTACAAGGTTATTTTTCGAACAAATGAAAATTTCCTCACTTTCTTTAGCTCTCTCGTCCATAGAACCAAACAGATTCGTGGCGGAGCATGCTGGGTATTGTCGCGATTCCGATACCGTGATCTCATCTTCGGTTGTAGCCTGTTCAGACGTACCTACGCGAAATTACACAGTATTCTTCCGCATTCTAAATCAGTTATCACAGAAACAATTAAACATCTACCTCGCAAAGGTACGAATTCTTTATTTTAAAAAATACGCTAAATATTTTACTAAGTCCGAATAAATTTGAAATCAGGATATATATATGTATATATAAATTTTTTAGCAAGTTCGCGTTACCAAAAATTCCGGGAAATTTTTTTCAGGTCCAACCTCACTGTGCATGAAAATTGAAGCGCCCGTTCTACAACGACCCTCTAACTCTAACGCATGATATACGATCTTTTTTCATCGTTTTATTGATCTACGAATGAAATATGTACTGTCGACATTACAAAAAAGGATCGTACATCATGTTTTAGGGGATCGTTGTGAAAGGGACGCAATAGTCTTCGAATCTATGGTAGGTTCATCGCGAACAAAATTTTCTAATATTTTTAGAGACGGTTCGGTGTTCCCATTCATCACATTTTCAATTTTCGTATATTATTTTATCAGGCAATGAGAATATTCCAGGAATTCAAAAATACTGTTATTACACTTAGCTCTTCTTTCTCAGAATGAATACAGAAAATTTTTATTTTTATAATGCGATCAAAAGACTGTTTAAAAAGACTGTTTAAGCGTAGAGTATTTTTAAATAATTGCTGGTACATTTACCGTACACTTATTGCTACCTAAAATATATGTATATAGTTTTTTGATTGTTACACGGCAGTGCTAATGCAACTGTATTTAATTATTGTATATTTAATACTGTGCTTATAAATGAGAAATGCGTCAAATTGGAACGCTAAAGGGTCTCTAAAAAGTACCAAAGTGTATCGCGTGCACGGTGAGCCTTGATTACCTCACCTGGTTCGCCATTTTCGGCCGCCATGTTTCTTCGGAGGCTTGCTAACCGTCGAAGTTAGTAGTTGGAAAGCGTTCCTCGAGTGTCGATCGACTTCTACGAACAAGTTAATTTAATTCTGATCCGTCTAACGTTATCGCGGTGTAATTGTCAACAGAAAAAAAAGAAGAACGAAAAGGGGAAATAAAGAAGAAGAAAGTCAAAGTAACCTCGGGAGTTATCGGGCGGGGAGGACAAGTTTCGTCGGCGTTTTCCCTCTTTCACCGCGAAGGGAATCACCAGTTCGGACGGCTCTCAGTTAGCGAAGTAGACGGCAAATTTACCCGGGATCTCTTTCCCCTTCTTCGTTAAGCTGTCGTTAAGCGCAAAAGGTTTTTCCTATTTCTTGCCGTTTTCGTTTCGCTTTGCTACCAGAAGTCTCTCTCTCTCTCTCACACACACACGCACACACTTTTCTCTGAATGTTCACGGCGACGACGAATTAATCTGCCTCCGGTGATTACACAGTTAGACGACGACGCGTTCCCGAGGCTGGCAGCATTTCTCCGGGGAGATTTTCCGCTCGAACGATGCAAATTTATGATAAACACGTTGTGACTCTAACGAGGCCAGATGTGGAAAATCGCGTAATTTGTTACGCTAGGAACGGGAACGTCTTCGACGCGGCCGACTCGCCGAAATTAATGCGAAAAATATGCTCCGAGCCATCATGGCCGCGTTTCTTATCGACAGATTCTTCCGCGATCTATAACACTCTGAACAGACCTGGTGAAAATTTGTCATAGTTCTACCATCCCCCTGGAAGATCGAATAAAATCAATGCATTTTAGTTACACGAACCGAACTTGCATTTGACAAACTTTAAATTGCATTTTCACCGATTAAATTTGTCGTAGAGTAATTTAAGCTTCGGTTCGTATTTTGTGCAAAATAAAAATTATCTGAACTAATTGCGAGCCACAGAGGAACTGCGTAGACATCAATTTTTTTTTAATCATTTTAATGAAACGTAAAATGTCTTGCATTTGGTGTGCCCATTTTTATCGTAAACGCATGAAGCACCCGGTCTACTAATACCTGACCTAAAATGATGCTTCAAATCGTATCGATTCGTTTTTGTCATAAATGCATAAAATTTTCAGTCTGCTAATAACATTAATGTGTAACATTTGTAAAGTTTAGAAAGAAACAAAAATTATAGACAACGTATTATGGCCATTAAAAATGAAAAATGTTCAAAGGTTTAAATTATTACCAGAATGGAACCTCCGATAGTTTATTTAACGACTTTCCTACATACGGATGGAAATGCGAGAGTCTGTTCAAACGTGCATGTATCTTTCGACACGACACTCGAACATCTCCGAATATCGATTCAGCTTCTTCGAGAGTTTAAATTGATTGCCCGGCTCGGAGAACCCCAGTTCCAAATAGAAATTTCATTCGAAGAAAAGTTAATTATGATAGCCCTGACGCGCATTGAGATTTATGGCACAGCTAATGGAGAAGTTCCATTAAACTTTCAACCCTGTCTCGTTGCAAATATAATTCTAAATGCGCTTTTCACGATTTGCAATGTTTCAACGCATTCCGAATATTTTCAATCCAATGAAAAACACGACGAGACGCGAGGTCGACTTTTAGATCGGAAATTTTAATTAACCCATTTAGAGATGAAATTAATTCAGTCAAACACTCGACTAAAAAATAGATAGATTGACACTAGATCTCGAAAGTATGGTTATTCCATAATTTGTTTAGTTTATATTACTCTATGAAAACAACAATTTAATCAGATTTCTAGCATCTCTGATCGTATTATTATGTCTAGGGAAATATTGAATATTTTCTGGTTTATATTACTGTATGAAAATAACAAAAATGTATTTAATTTCTAGTCTAGAGACTAATTTAATTAGTCTAGACTACTTTAATGTCTAGAGAAATATTGAATATTTTCTGCCAGGGGTAGTAATATTTTTAGACAACTGTTTGAACTGTACCTTGTTGGACTTCGAAATTTCCTTGTGCTCTAAACGAATGGTCGTTCATAGTTCTTGTCGAGAAGTCATTAGTTGTTTCTGTTGGATCACTCTTCTTCGAACGGTTCGTCTTCCGACGGTTTTTTGGCCGAGTCAGTGGTGGTGCCACTGATTTCACTGATTTCACTGATTTCACTGACTTCGCTGGTTTCACTCTTGCTAGCCTTGACACTTTTGTTCGATTCTTCGACCTTTGGTGACCCGGCGTCCGTAGTCGAGGATACGTTCGACTCGTTGTCCTTCGATACGGTTTCACGGCCCTCTAGGTTCGAATTCACGCGTTTACATTACTGTTTTGTGCCCTTCCAATCTACCTCGAAATTGTATTTCTCCACGGAACATTCGCTCCATACAAGCCGCGCCGGGACCATACAATCGAGAAGTCGATCAATTTTTAGACGTTGAATTTGAAAATTTGATCGAAAATCTATTCGGCCGGCGCATAGTTTGCCGGTAGCGAAACAGCGTGAAAGTGGCGCACAACGAAAATTGTTTGCGCTAGTTCCGAAGAGAAACAACGGTCCGGCGAAATAAATAAACAGGGCGAAAAGTAAAATTGCGATTCCGTTTAAACTACGCTCCTCTAAAATGGCTACACAAAATGTCCTTGGTTCTCGTAAAAAAATGTTGCAAACACGGTTACAGAAGAATTCAAAGTTGTACAGTAGTTGTAAACCGAAAATGGACTTTCCGTTGAAATTTTCGTTTGAAAATCAGGATAAAATAATTAAATCAACCTTTCTTTTGGGCTTCTTCTTGAAGCATCTTCGCCCTCAAGTACGCGAGTCTTCTGCAATTGTTCTCCTTCGTACAACCAATGATAGGCATTTTTTAATTACCCGCGACAGTAGGAAATTTGTGAAACTGTTGTATAGTCTGAAAACCAATAACTCCTTTATGAACTTAGCGTTGGCTTGATAAGAAGAAGATTGATTAGAACCTCGTATGATAAAACTGAAAATATTAGTATTATCATTATCATTATTTATAAATTCTTTACTATTTCTTCTCTTTTTTTATGAGACCACAGTATAGTTTCATTAAAAAGAATCGAATGTTCCTCTCACAGAATTTTTGGTATCTCGTTTTCTCACAAAATTGTTGCTACGTAAAACGTTTAATTTCACTGTGGTGGATCTTTATATTTTCGCGGGGTGGGAGTTTATAATTCGCAAGGGCCAATTAAACAGCGAGGAGTGTGGAAATCTTTCAGAATTATGGTATGGTAATACCAAAAACCTACTTTCGAAAAGGAAAAGTAAAAGGCGAAGTCTTTGTTTCAGCTCGATGTAAGATTATCTTCGTGACCCAGAAGCGCTTCTTTTCAGAAAGATTAACGAGTCCTCCTTTTTAACAGTAGTTATCGCATTCTGGCGACCTGGAACCTTTTTCTTTCCGCTTCTTCGGTGTCGCTGGTAATTCGTCAGCGTATTTGCAACGTTTCTCGCAGGGTGGCGGTCGAAAATCCTTCAATGTCTGACGTGAAACACAAAACTAATTCATACTCGACAAACTGTCCACTCTATCATTCGATCTGGCGTTTGTTTAAGAAATACCAGCTTGTTACACATGAGAAACAATTTTTTTTTAAAGTAAAACTTATTTACTGTCGAGGAATAGAGCGTTTATTTACTTTCACAGTTTTACCCAACGTCGCACAACGCTACCGTCAATACGTTTATTTTTCTACCTGTATAAAATAAATATAAATCATATCGCTCGATGTGGAGGTAAGCTTTGTTTGAAAAGAGAATTACATATTCAAACAAAAACTGAAAATACTACCTTAACGGTTTAGCTTTGTAGTTTAAAGCGGTATGTGTATAATAAATCTGAGGGCTATAGTAGTAATTCCTTGGTCGAATAAAGTAAAAATAAAAATTAGTCATGATCATCACTGCATTTGTCATGAGCTTAGATATCATATCGCGATGACAGAAATAAAATAGTGTTCAGGTTCGTTCCTTAAATAACTAAGTAAAATATTTCCACTTTTTGAGAGACATTTTCTATCATAAAAAAATAAGTAAGATATTTAGGATGCTTATGGTAGGAGAGACACTTTGTACATATTTACCGGATTTCACGCTTTTAACGTAACAGCCTCGATTCGATAAAATCGTATGTCGGTCAGCATTATAGGCTCTTTTCCGGTAAAAAGAGACACCGTACAGTCTCTACACCACCACAATCGCTTCACACTGATGACATTTGAGTGTTCCTAGCGCAGCGGACAACTACTGTTGACTATCGGTGTGTATCGCGGGTATCGTCTTTAAAAAGAAAAAAAAAACACACCACGCTATCGATCAATACTTGGTCGGTTTGTTTTAGTTTTTTCCCGAAGCTGGGTTTCCGTGAGAATTTGTCACACGAACTGGCGTCCATAAAGCCTCCGATTTCAGTGTAACGTTGGTTGAAGGT
Organism: Seladonia tumulorum; assembly: GCA_913789895.3. Classification (NCBI taxonomy): domain Eukaryota; kingdom Metazoa; phylum Arthropoda; class Insecta; order Hymenoptera; family Halictidae; genus Seladonia; species Seladonia tumulorum. The sequence continues at coordinate 6,118,989 of OU565275.1, forward strand.
ATTACTACTTCGGAGATAAACTATCGTGTACCGGTCATTGCAAAAATTCTAGAATAAATAGAAAAATTCTCGCCAAGTAGTTCACGATGTGTCGCAATCTATTTCTTTAAATAATTTCGATTTTACCGAAAAATTGCATTGCTTCGCGAACAAACAGTTAGCGACTAAATAAAAACTATTTTTAGAAGGCAAAATAGTCAGTTTCAGTACTCGGTAGTTCTACGGGCAAAAAGATTTATGGGGGTATCACAGTCAATGCACCCGTGCAGTCGAGGATGAAAAGATAAGAGGAAAGTTTTTTGGAAAAATTCTCCCGTCCCGGAGAGCCCTTCGTAGTCTCAAAATTAACCCTTTCACAATTTACCGAGTGTAGAAATTATCGCCTATTTTACCACGCACAAAAATCGAATCAAATTAATTTTATCGTTATTTAAAACTATACTGTATATTATGTTTCATCCTGCAGAAACGAATTTTCAAATCATTATTCTTACGTATTTAAATTTAGTTATAGGAAACGTAATATTCACATATAATAGGACGTTTAATTAGCAGGAGTATACGACGAGTTGCAGAGCGAATGTGTTAACGCATATCCGACCGCACGACTATAATTAGTCATTTCGCCGCCAATCAGCTATGACCAAATGACTAATTAGCGAACATTAGTCCTTCGCGTCTTGCAGCAAATAAATGACTCTAGCTTCTTTAAATCGAAATGAATTAATCCGTGGAAATGAAGAATTTATTCGAAATTAATACAAGACGGAACAAAAAGGTGAGAAACACATGCTAATTAGAGATATATTAATATTATTGTTAGATGTTGACTATTTCAGTGTGAAAACGCGTTATCGTTTTCAAAATATTTTCGGGGGGGATAAATACTCGGCGGAAAAATGGCCGAACTCGGTTCGAGTTTGTTGTACACGATGCAGGCGCGTATCGAGAAGATTTCGGCCGGGAAATTCCTCTCTCGGCAATTTTCGGAACTTTTGGAATTATTTAGTGCTCATCGGCGCAGGGAACTTCTTAATAGAGGCGGTATTTATTGAATTACCTCGAGTATCGAGCGCGCCGGCTCGAATATTCCGCGCGCACCACGGTACGTTCGCACGGAACATTTCGTATCTTGCTCGGGACCGACTTTGGTTCCATAATCGAAATACTTCGGAGAACATGCCTAACATTTTTCGGGACCGGAAAAGTCGGGATTTCGTTACATAATAAAAAAAAATACTAACATCATTCATAATACATAAACTTTTCTCTAATTTCGTGCTCGAGCATCTACGAAATGCTACTGAATGGAAATTTGCGCAAAATAAAAATGTTCTGCATCGAAAATTGATTTCGTCCCTTAATAACTTTGACACATTGAACTTTTATTTTGCATAAAAATCTGCAGTATGTATTGATTACTATGGAGCTTACTCCGATAAATAAATTTTATTTAGAAAAAGTATTTCACATATAACTGCGTAATACGTTTTACTGTAGTCTACACAATTTTGCCGCTGGATTGGTAATTTTTTCAATTTTAACACAAAGTTCAGTTAACACACCGGTGTGTCAAATGATATAGAGCGTTAAATTTTTAATTATACGTTTCATAGAAATTTTCGAGGCAAACCGTGCCTCCGAACAAAGAAATCTACATGTGAATGGAAAGGCACTTGAGTTTTTGCTAGCCAAATGCGGTGCATTGGTGCCGAGTAAATAATGCTTAAATTTCCGACAGAGTAATGAAAGAACGTTGTTAATATTATTCAAACTCTAATTACACACTCCAAGAGACCCCAATGTTCACCATTTTCTTCTTGCAATTAAACACTGCCTTTACAATTTTATGTTAAAAATTGGTGTACATTGTTCGAACGACTGAAGCAATGTCCAGAAATTCTGTATTGTATAGTCATTTTCCTTGGTTACGATGCTAACAATAGCTGCCTTTGAATACACCTCGCTACCATTATGTTATATTCTGATCTTTAACTAACTCATTACATTCTTTTTACGCAAATATATATTTAATACAATGAATATAAAGCAATGAATTTTTAAATTCAAAATATCAACAAATCGTTGGTGAACAATCGAGAGATGGAGAAAAATCACAGAAAGATATGGTAATTATTTACATTAGGGGCTTCCTCATCGATTTTGATGACCTTGAAATATGTTGTCAAGGTCATCATTCTGAACAACTTTTTCCTACACATGTTACCGCCGCTCAACTTTAGTTTCCGAGATATTCGCAAAAAAGTTTCAACATCTCAAAATGTGATCGGAGTATGTGTGTGTAGGACTGTGTAAAATAGTGTTTCAAATAGTTGACAGTAACTTATATTTTTATGATATTTTGTTGCCTGTAATGTTATTACGATATTGTAGTCTGTTTATCAACATGTTACATATTCGTCATTAAACTACAAATAATACTTTGCTAACTATTATAGCTTCTCATGTTAAAAATTATAATTTATAATATTAATTACTTGCTCAACTTATTTTCATTGTAAGGAAATATTTGAAATACAAAATAAAAATATTTCATTTTATCTATCTGGTTATCAAAATAAAAATATTTGATTTAAAGCAGTATCTTATTTGAACCACATTAAATTATACTATATATCAAATCATTAATGATCGTTAATATATGTTGCAAAATATGATAGAAAACCTTGTATCCAATGTTCCACATACGAATACTAATCCTACATTAGCAGCACTAAAACAGACTACTTAACATTATTTTACAAAAATAACAAGCACGTGTCTATCCACATTTGTATCAATTTTTTAAATAATATATACCCAAAAAAATAATTTTGTTGAATAATTCCCCATGGATACATCATATACGTCGGGTCATATTTTAAGGTCATCAAAATCGGTGAGGAAGCCCCTAATGTAAATAATTACCAAAGATATTATAAAAATTGCTAATTAAAAAGAGGTAATGTTTGATTTGTTGAAAGAATCAATTTCTTTTTTCAGCACGTCGACTACCGAACATATCGACCCTAAAAAATCCCGAAAAAATAGTTCAAGTACTACTTTAGCTCTTTTCGATTCTAAAAATCCTAATAAAATGTATCGAAATAAAAATCAGTGCCCACATACTTGGTCAACGTGTCAAGAATGTGTGGTTAACGTTGCAGTCGACGTGTTAAAATTTGAAATGCGTGAAATAAATAGTGTGAGTGGTTTGTGCTCGATTTTATGTTAGAATGAAATGACAATGGCTACGCACAACTAATGTTGGATCGTCCTCTATGGCAGAAGAGACGCAGTCTGGGGTGCAATCGAACGGATCGGGCAAGGCTTTGTCCTGCGATTTTCCTGGCTTTAGATCCTGTTCAGACATAGACTTAGAACCCGATTCGAGACTCTGTTTTTCCTGTTCTGCCATTCTGAGAACGCGACACGCTTCGATCGTCACTAGCTTTTACTCGTGAAGGATTTGCGCGATCTCCTTCATTTAAAGTGATCTGCGTTTTGTAAGGGGAGAACGAAAACTATTCTGGAAACAGTGTCTTCTCTATGGACTCTGTTATTCGACGAAAGATGTGTCTTTCATCCAGCAAGAATGAAATTTCACCTTTGAAAAATTTCACAGAAAAATGAAACAAGAAAGATGCACGAAACAAATTGTCGGCGGTGAAGCGAAGCTGAATAATTAATTGAAAAAGAAATCGTTATCGAAAATCGATTTAGTCGCGCCTTAAACTGTTTCCCTATTTATGTATGCAAATATTTTGTCACTAAATAATGCATTTCATTTGTACACTTAGAATTTATAGAACTGGCAAATAAGAAAATGGAAGGGAAGGAAAAAAATTGTATTTACTTTTTACTTAACTTGAAATTAAACTTAAATCAAATGTGAATACTCACTGTGAACCGGGATTGAATTGACGTCGAAGAAGTGAAAGAGAATTATTAATAATTTTGAGCCGGACCACGAATTTTGAAGATTTTAATCAGCCGGGATTCTGTTCGTTGCAAACTTTCAATCTGACATTTCGTTTACACCGTCACGTTTGGCAACGCGTCGATCTTTTGTTAAATACCGAATGCAAAACTGCATTCAGACTCGATCAATTATTTTGTATACGAATCCACAGTCTAATTGTTAACTAACCCCCGACGATATTTCCATGCTTGCAATATTTTTCACGAAAACGTAAAAATATTTAGTTTCCGTCGAAAATTCAATTTTTCGTCGACGAATTTTTGTCTGCCCTTAGACGGTTTGTAATAATTTCTGATTCGATCCAGAACCACGGATGTGTCCTGGATTTTCAGCTCTCTCGTGCTCTCCTACATTATTTCCACTTAGACGTGTAATACCCTTCAATGCTAGTTTGAAAAATTCTGTAGTATGAAGGCGGATACGTAAATAAAGAATGGTGGATGTAGACTTCCAGTGTAAATCCAGCTGAGCCGCTATTTATTGTCGTGGAAATACCTGTACAAGGGAGAAAGTTAAATAAAGGATTTGAGAATCTGCCGGCGAAGGCAAATACAAGAGCAGCAACAAAACTGAATGACAAACGGAATTTTAGGACAAAAGTCTCCTTTCTAGTTCCCAGTGTCTAGCATTTTTGAAAAACGTACATTTTATATATAATAGATGTATACTAACTTTTTTTACTCGTGCATTTTCCTATCGGCGATGCCCGAAGGTCATACAATCGCACATCTTTGCGCACGCATAACTTTTGAACTGCTGATGTCCTAGCATTGAAACTTGGGTTTTCAGAATTTTCTCACCAAAATCTACAGGATTGCTCAAAGAAAAGTTAAAAATATCTGGTTCCCTCAGGGAAAGTTTAACCAAAAACGTGTCATCGAGTCTCGTACATCGCGAAAAAAGTCTTAGAATAAAATTGACGATAGATTAGGAAACTATAGGCTTCTAGCTTTAAAATGAGTCCACATTGACCGAGTGTAATATTTTGTAAATAATTTTAGGATCCACTTTTCTCCTCAGATTTGAAAAGAACTTCGATCCAGACAGATCGAGGATTATGCGAAATTTTATTGTAAACACAGGAATGCTTTTTCAGGGTCAATTCCGGAGTTCGTTTATGGACACACGGAATATTAATAATACGTGAAATGTGTATTGAATAATGCATTATGCAGAAGCATCCGGAAACAAAGTTCTAAATGTATCTAGATGTGCTCAGCTGTTTGTTGACAGAGAAAACGCGAAGCGCTCAAGGTTCCGGCAAACGTGGATGCTATCCACATGGCGTTTAGGTTGTCGAAAAAAAAAGAGAAAAACAGAAAAAAAAGATGCTTCGGCCCGAGGCATCTGAGCTTCCATTTTGCATTTGAATAGGCCACTGCCAACGGCAACAGAAGATTGAATCTTTCCGCCGCTACGTACATACAATGAACCTTCCATTCAAACGTATTGACTTATGTGTGCCTGTGTGCCGAATGGAAGGAGCAGTTCGTTAGAGAATTGACACGCCCACGGAATCACATCAAACTAGTTAACGGTCGTTTTTACTGCCGCAAGTAAAACAGTTTTACGTGCGGCTTTTGTTTCGAGGGGTAGCAATATTTAACACGGTGGCTGACGAACCACCACGAAGATTCTAAATACTTTTGGCGTTGCAAATAAATTTTCAGATGTACACGAATTTTTTACTGACGAGTCGACAAGCATAGAAATTTTACAGCACCAAAGTCGTTTATTTATTGGAACTAACATTAAAAAAATTATTCCAGTTACAGTTAAAATTCTATAATGTTACTAGTAAAATTCTGTACAGCTATGTAGCTATATAAAATTAATAGTTAAAATTCTATAATATTTACGATTAGATCGACAATATAATTAACACAAAAATAAATTCTACCCAAGTAATTATAGCAAAGAAGCCCAGACTGTTACTTAACTGTGGCTGTGAATTATCGCCAATTTCCCGCACAGACATTGAGGGTTTAAAAGCTTGTCAATTGATAAATTATCCCCTAATCGTTCGAGCCAGTTGAACCAGTCCACGCGTTTAATCGCGAGCGATCCTTTTTTAATTTAATCAGAAAGTTCCACTTTGCAACTCCTCGCGATCGCGCCGTTCAACGTTCAACAACAAAGTCTAAGTTTTCATTTTGGCTTCGACCGAATTGGTCCCAACGATGGTCGCCGCGATTCCCTAGGAAAATTATGCTCGGAAGTCAAGCGGCTGGACCGGCCTTAACGTCGTAACATGGCGGCGCATAATTAACGAAATTAATATTGGCCTAGCCAAGGCCAGCCACCTGGTGTATTGTGGTTCACCAAAGTAGATTGCATGCCGAGGGTCGACGAACTGTCGGGTACTTCTACGCACCGATTTCCTATTACCTAAACGCTTTATGCTGTTCCGTGAATGTCAAACGATCCAACTTTATCAGAACGATACTTATGTTATCCTGGAAAAAATGTTTGACACGTTGTTTTTGTTGACAAATGTCCATATCGAAGGGACGAAGAGCGCTTTCGAAGCTGTGGTTAAAAAATATGGCTGCCTGTTGCGCTATGATCTACCCCCACTCCGCTAAGTCACGTGATCGTAGCCCCCACTCCAACTTCCCCCTCTACCACGCTTTCGCCGCAGCCCGGTCACGTGACGCATTTCTATTGGCAGAGAGAGGGAAACCCCCTCCCTCGATTCGTAGCTTTGATTTTTAGATCATGCAATGAGGTATTTTTTTAAATTTTCTTCATAAAGAAACTACTACTTTATTCCACAAAATTTATCTAACAGTGGTTTGAAAATGAAAGATTTATTTTCTTCAAAGCGAAACAGTAATCTGTCGACTAAAAGAAGCCAGAGCTTTTTCCAAAATAATGTTTGAAGGAGCTTAATCGTTTTCCCAATTTAGAAAAATAGTTTGATATTTAAAAAGAAATTTTGAAGCATCTAGAAATGATCCGACAGCGTCAGAGGCGGCCATTTATCATTCATTCAAATGCTGGATGAAAACCGTAAGATTAATAGCGCTCTCGTTCGAAGGTTCATTAACTTGCATTTCGTATCAGCCACATTCTCCGAATGTTAATTACATCCGAATAATATTCTAGGAGCTATCAATACCACCCGAGAATAATAAATTTCAGTTAATTGCGGTTTTCTGGGCCGCGGGAATCGGAGAAAATATCAATCTTCCTGCTAACGAGCTCCGTGCGGATCGTTTTCGAGACAAATTTTCTAAAGACAGTTCCCGTTCATTGAATACTCTAACGGAATAATTTCTCTTCGGTTAGAAAAAAAGTTTTGTTTCAACTAACACAGGCAGGCCGCCTTTGCTCGCTCCGCAGGCTCGAGAGGAGTGTCTATTGATCTTCGTTTAAGACCGTAAAGAGAAATGAAACAAGGAGTATTTTTAGTCTCTGACCCTCGAGACAGTCTTTTATGGAAGAGTTCAACGTTTATGGCTTCGATGATCGATATATATTTTTGTATGCTTTCCCGAAGCTTAGCTTCGACCACACCGAGAAAACAATCCTTAAACGTTACAGCAAATTTCGAAACAGTTACAATCCGCTAGAAATACACGCGTCTAGAATAACGTAACATTGCAAAAAGTATTTTTATCTTCGTTTCGACAGAGTGCGCTACAATTACACGTCAGAGTTTTATAAATTTGGTTCCTATATTTTACAGGCTTATTACTAAAAATCAGTGCACCACAATTACACGTCAGAGTTTTATAAATTTGGTTCCTATATTTGACAGGCTTATTACTAAAAATGATTTAAACACGTTTTGTGAAATCGAGCACTGTTTCATTTGATTTCCAAATTTGCTGAAATCAAGGGAACAGAATTGATTTCAATTACCTCGAATTCATGAAATAATAAATTTGCATAAAGTCCTACGGTACAAATATAATGCGCAAATAATCGTTATGAATGAAAGCAGAGAAAGAATTACCGAATAATGTTTAATTTACGAAATGTCGTTGCCTTTAAATTGGACAGTAACAAACGTTGCGGACTGGAATTTTTTATTTTAAAAATTTCGGATTGTTGCATTTCTATACGTGAATTCCTCTAAAAAATGTGCGCCCCGTGGATCAAGGATTTATATGAATATGTAACCAGATGAAACTGTTTGGCGCGGACTCTGTTACCACCTGTGCATTCGACACCAATGTTCGCTATAAACATTTGGTCCAGTGCGTGCTCTGCCACCGAAAATACTCGGTCGATACTCTGTACACAGGTCGCGAGACCATAGGGGAAAAAGTTAAACGCCGCATTGTGCTCTTTTATCGTTGTTGTTGCTACTTTATTTAACGTTGATCGGTCCTGTATTATTGCTCGTTAAAGCCATTCGCATCGACAAAAAAAAAGAATCTATAAAGAAAATATTAGGTGCGTACAAAAAAGCCTTCTACCGACGGGAAAATTTCTGCTACATTGTCGCCCACACAATACCGTTAAGGTTTTATTATAACGGTCCTTTTCGTGTACCCAGAAACAATAGAGTGTAAGATAATGAAACCTGTTATGGCAGTATCGATCAAATAAATATTGCTACAGAGTGGAATTTACGACATAGATCGTGTAGGTTGTGTAATTTTCTGTAATAGATTTGCGACACTTTTCAGTGAAATTATACACAGCAATGAAAAGTTGGCTTTCTAACGAAACCCCAAATAAGCTGAAAATAACGTCCAGCGGACTCTGCCGAAAATAGTCATCAAACGAAATCGTCACCCAATGATTAAAACGCTTGTCGGGAATAAAATCGCAGATGTCCAACGTTACGAGCCAGCTTAGACGCGGTCGACAGAAAATGAAATTTAATATCCCATCAGCGTCACCGCGTTAAAATGTAGTCCAATTCCCCCGAAGGAAATTGTAAGAATGAGGAGCACGCCATTACGAGATCGCCACGGACCGTTTCACGTTTCTTCGGATTCCACGGGATTACATTTACAATATTAACCCCTCCGCGGGCCAGGAGAAACCACTTGGTAAATACAGTCAGGTCCTGAGGAATCGCAAATAACTTTCCGAGTGTAAATTAAAAATTGCAATATTAATGAACACGAGCCCTTAATGAACGCGAGCGTTATTAGCACGGTGACAACAAACACCTCTCTACGAGGACCGAAAACATTTCCAAATTAACATCCGTCCTGGTTGCTCGACACGATTCATCGGGATTTAGCTTATTCGAATCATTTAACACACGATTTATTTAAATTCAACTGGTTCCAATCGATTGACACAATTTATTTCAATTTTACTTACTCGGGAGGAGAGTTCTCTGTGCACCAGAATTTCTTTTTGCGTTGTCAGAATTTTTTCTGGCCCCAAAAATGTGTTAACACATTGAGTGCCACGTCAGCCATATGTGGGTGACGGAATTATTTGTCCAGGTTTTAAAATGAATTTTTATGTCAATATATTCATTGTACCAAACTCGATTAGGATCAGTAAAATGTAAGAAAGTTGAAGAACTACTCAATATCATACATCTAATCTTTTTCCATTTTTATTTCATTAATTTTTGAGGTTTCTAGTTTGGCAGTCAAAGTGTTAAAGAACCGAAATATTTTACTATCCACGACTTTGAATAAAAAAAAAAAAAAATGGGAATTGGAAAAATTTGAGGGATGCGCTGGCAGCGTTTCGTTTCGGATAGTTGTCGCGTGTGTTTTCATTATCACCCGGCGTATGTCCCGTCGTGGAAGCTTAGTTCCATTGTCGAGCGACGTTTCGTGCCGATTCGGCTGAAAATGTCCGCGGCTGTTTCCGAGCGGGAGCGAGAGATCAAGTGTAGAGGTTGTTAGGAATTTTGAAATTGAAGTTTCAGCCGTGTATATGGCCGAACGCTAAAACTCCCACGCCGGTGGCTTTGTAACATTGTTAACCGTTCGACTGTTCGGATTCGGATTGATTCGCGACACGTTTGCGTACGAAACAGCCAGCCTCGTCACGTTTGAAAACCTGGCAACGGCAGCCGAGAGCGCAGTGTCGCGAGCACATCGTGAATCCTCCTGGCCGGAAGACTTTTCGTGTTCCACGGGTGGAACGCCGATTAACTCGAGCAAGAACTGTATTTTCCGATGAACAGCTCAGGGAGCACGAATGAACCCTCGGGGACAGACAACAACAAAGCGACCAACATCCGCGCCGTTTATTCCTTATCGATCCGATAGCTTCTGAAAAGCAACTATAAATAAAGCCATGGTAATTAATCAGAGACAGCTATGGAAGCCGATCTCTCGAGCACAGCACCGTAACGCGACATTATACCGGGTGGTTCACATTTCACTATCTGCTAAACGTGTCCAATATGTCACTTTTAACACTAAACCTGCCAATGAACGGTTCCAAATTTTTTTATTTCACAATTAAGGGAGCTGTGCCACGAAATATTATAAAATTAGTTAATTATTACTATCTCACAATTGGTACTTATATGGCAAAATTCTGTCTCTACTATAACCGTGCATTCTGCTATCTCCTAGTACCTAATTATTACTATCTCACAATTTGTTCTTATATGGCAAAATTCTGTCTCTACTATAACCGTGCAGATGAATCATTCTCTATGTGTTATAACTTTTGTGCAAGAGGTAGAAATTTTTGTCAGAAGAAATTATTGATTAATTAAGAAATTATTGACGAGGGATGACGTTGAATAAGTTTTCCAAGAAGACATGTTTTTGCTCAACAGGTGAATATAATTTGTGCTGAATTATTTAATATGTTATAGATTAAATTGTAATGTGAACCACCCGGTATATTTATCCACAAAAGATATCGAGATGACGAAACATTGCCTCGGAAACTATTTTTCCCCTATTAGTAACATTTGTTTACATTTAATTACGGCTAATTGTTCTACTCGATTCTGATTCCCTGCCTCCCAGAGTTAACATTTGCTTTCCCAGAGAGAAACACTAAACACTCCCTTTCCGACCAATTATGTAGCACTTACCATTCCAACAGGACCGTTATGTTAACCCTTTATAACCCGTTGGCTCGGTTATGGAGACATTCATGACTCATAATGACACTAATACTGCCATTTTATTTATATTGAAATAAATCGAACTAATCAAAGAAATTAATGGAAATAAAGTCTCAGAAATTTTTCACTTTAGCTTCTATAAAAATATGTAAAAAAAAATTAAATTTTCCATTATTATTATTTGTAGAAACGGGTAATATTTTGTCGTTTGGTCTGTATAGAATTATTATTTACTTCCTTGGAATTTTCATGCTGTTCATCATTTTAGTATCAGCAACACGATTGTTCCATTATTCGCGAATTTCTCTGTCCCGGCACTTGAGTCCTGTTATTAATTACAAGACAGTTTTCCCGTGCATTATTAAACTAATAAAATATGTTCGCATTATAAATAGAGGGGTCCCTCGTGCAAACCTCAGCATGATTTATATCGCGTCGGAAAGTTTAAATTGTTTGTATTATAGAGGCGTTATTGAAATTGCCGACAATAATTCAGTGAAAACAAGTTTGAGCGACAGCAACATTGATCCGCCAATAGCGTAGCCGATAATAGTGTTCGAGAGGTGGTTGCACTTTTAAAGTCGAAACGTCTGGAAACTTTTCATCGTTACCCTTCCCACCGAACATGTCCGTTTTAGGTGGCATTTATGCTTTTCCAAGAACATTATACCACAAGTTCCGATTTTTAATAACACCGAGCAGAAATAATTTGACTTTTCCCACAAGGTATATCAGTTCGTCGAACATGCACACATTTATTAAAATAACTAAGTCAGTTAATATAGAATATCGAACAAACAGATACCGAAAAAACATATGAGTTTATACGGTTCCGAGATTTCCGTTTTTCCAAATGTTTTCGGTTTCCGGCCGCTGAGTGACGTTTATTTAAATCTGTATTCTGCATTGCAGATGAAAATACGCAGAGCTCATCGCAGGGTAAATGCATTGGCTTCATGAAAAATGCAAACATGCGGTTGAATCTATCCACGAACTTGTCGAAGTAATTCCTATTTCCGTCTGTACGTACATACATATACGAGGAATCGTAACTTTTGAGCTAGTGAATTCCTAACGTAGAAACTTTGATTTTTAGAATTTTATCGTCAAAATCTACAGGATTATATAAAAAAAAGTCCAAAAATGTCTGGTCCCCTAAGCTGAAGTTTGTACAAGAAAAGAAAAAGAAGCGGGTAAAAATTTGTATACATCTTTGTTGTTTTTATAAAGTAATGTAAAATAGTGACTTTTAGTGGTGAAAGCCTGGAGTGCGGAAAACGCGTTGGTAGAACAACGGGACGCAAACTTTTCTTCAGTATGAAGAACATGCAATCAACCGCGTTCATTGGATCGCCTTTGAAGGGAAACAATCGCGAGCTTAGACCGGCTAGAGCCGCAAAGCTGCGACTCTCTCTCTCTCTCTCCCTCTCTCCCTCTCTCTCTTTCACCCTCCAGCTGATCGAAACGAATCAGGTGCACGGGGAAATAATTGGATTCGGTTTTCACTTACCCTGGAACTCTTTCCTGGCCGCGCTGACGGAAGTAACAATGTTGGCCACGTGCCCGAGCACGGTGGCGAACAGTAGCAGGCCAAACAGCAGCTGAGCTATTACGAACAAGTATTCGCCTTTGCTCCTCGGCCTGAAAATAAAGGACGATTCCGAACGTTAGCGCGTTCAGCCTAACAAACCGGTATTGTTCGATCTCTTTCGAACTTGTCGCGCCGAATCGCAATCGCCTCGAGCTATATCGGCCTACCAAATACACAACCGAGAAGCTGTTGCAGATGAATTTGCTTCGAAATTGTTCATAGGTTGTCTCAAAATTTTCATTCATTTGTTCGTCAAAGTTTTATCATTGCCTAAGCTATCCCATTTTAACAAACTTAACAAATTTCGATACAAGGTGGACCAATAATTTCGACCACCTTGGATATCCGTTATAATACGAAAAAATGATATACAGGGTCTCCCAAAAATTTTGTACTTTCTTAAAAGGAATTCCTTAGGTTATTTGAAGTAACTTTTTCCTTTGCGAAAATCTGCGACGCTTCGTTAATGAGTTATTAACGAAAAACGCGGACCAATCGGAGCACAGGTCGCGCTGAGCGTGACGTTGCCATTGGCCGAGCCGGAACCGGTCCGCGGTAGCGGCGCTGCGATTGGTCCGTGTTTATCGTTAATAACTCCTTAACGAAGCGTCGGAGAACATTTCTGCAAAGGGAAAAGTTACTTGAAATTACCTCAGGAATCATCCCTCTTCACGGAATACCATGTAATTTCTATATAATGTTATACAGAATGGAAATATTGAAGGTCCACCCTGTGCACGTACTTTGGAAAATTGAATTTTGGCCAGCTTTGCGAGGCCGGAGCGAATGGGCTAGTGTTAACGAAATTTCGGAAATGTAGGGTCGAGGCGATACGTACCGTGGTAAATCGCCGATGGTCGTCAGGGCCAGCGTACACCAATAATAGCTCTGCAAATATTGTTTCACGACGTCCGCCGTCTCGGAGTCGCTGAACACCCAGTTCTTACTGCCAAAGCCGTTGTTCTTATAAATAATGTGATAGAGGCACCCGTTCCAGTGAAAGATCACCAGTAAATAATGTATCAAGGAGGTGGAGCGGAATAAATTCGGATAGTTCGTGTGTCGCTCAGTTCTATCCATGAACGCCCAGAACCTGCGTGACAATGGACAAAGAAGATTGGACGAGATTCCAGCGTGGTGGTCATAACCCGGCGATAAATTCCGAAATTCCTATTAAAATATTGCGCCGGCGAATTTCTTCGCGCCCGTGGAATTTTCGCTCAACCATAAGGGGCCGAGGATAGTTGCCGAAGAATGTTTACGAGGTGACCACGGTTTGTTTGCTCCTGATCGTTCACCGCATAATTACCGGTGTCTCGACGAAATGAAACTCGTGTGTCTCGTAGCTAGTTGTAACTCAACCGTTAACGAACACAACGATTTCAGAGGAATTAGAATATTTAAAAATACTGTTTTACTTAAATTCGTTGAAATATGATCGTAACCAATGTTTGTTTGCTCCTGATCGTTCACCGCATAATTACCGGTGTCTCGACGAAATGAAACTCGTGTGTCTCGTAGCTAGTTGTAACTCAACCGTTAACGAAGACAACGATTTTAGATGAATTAGAGAATTTAAAAATACTGTTTTACTTAAATTCGTTGAAATGTGTGATTATAACCGATTTGAGGTTTTAATGGAATTTCGGTGTTGTCAATGTTATTTTAGAAGCGTCACTTACCGATATATCTTCACAAGTCTAAAACTTCGCAGTATACTATTGAATCCTATAGATAAGTATAAAAAGTCGAGTGGCAGCAGGCACAGGATGTCCATGTAAAATATGGTGCTGTTCGTGTAATGATTCCGCAGCTTAGTCGCGTCGGTTTGCAACACGCCATCCTCCAAATATCCGGTTCGAATGTGAAATACTATGTCCAACACGTATAAAAAATCGGAGAAGTAATCCAGACAGAACCACACCCACCGCGTTTCGCCTGCAAAACAAACAAACATCTCTTCTGAACAAAAAAGGTATTTTCAATCGTCATCTTCGTTACACAAGACCACTGTTCCCTGAACTTGATGAAAACTAATCAGAGAACACCATATGGTATTGATTTTGGTTTCCAAAGAAAAAGTGAAGTAAATTACTTCCAAAATTATTACATCCACTCAAATATTTCCAAAATAAAATTTCTTATCGAGAGACCAAATTAAAGAAATAATAATAAAAAAAAAGAATGATTAAAATCAAACAGATTCGAAGTAAAATTACTACAACATAAAGTAAAAAAGTTCGGTCATTGTTTTTGCACCGACGTAATATATATTGACAAAAACTCATCTCTTTCGAATATTTGCTGAAAATTGTCATTTGAAAAATTTCGCTCTGAATTTAGCAGGATATTTCTCGTTACAAAGAGAATATACAAGACGTTTTACAGTCAATTCTATAATATGCTTTCAGTTTTCGAACAATTCTGTGCAGGACAAAGATAAAGATTTAATTTACAGCCAGGGCAATTCAAAGCAACGAGGAAAACAATCTCGCGAGTCTCTGGAACACGTCCTTTGCTACCGTGTGTCTTGAAATATTAAATATGTGTTCACTTTGGAGCGTTCTCGTTTGAGCTACAGAAGTACAAAATTGGAGAGAGAGAGAGAGAGATAGAGAAGTGTACAGATGTGTTGGGCAGTATGATATTTGTAGGGACTTCTGCCGGAAAAGGGAACCGGGGCGAAGGCAGCGGATTTCTCGAAGAAAGCGAAGCGGAAAAGTAAAAGGAATAGTGCGGGCAGGAAGCTCGTGGAAGATATTTTCGAAGAATGGTAGTCTCGTTTAATGGCGCTGGCAATTAGCGGGGAAAAATAAAAGAAAACAATTCGATATCTCCCGGTGGATATCGGAGCGAACGTTCAAGTTTTCGGCCGTTACGAAATCCTGGGGCCGAGATTGACGGTGGAACGAGGAAGTTTCTGCTTTTCACCAAGCCGGACCGGGGGATTCTTTCTCACGGAGGAGCCGGGGAATTTTTGGAATAGAGAAGCGAGGTGATTCTCCGAGGTGCTAAATCCGAGCTGGCGCAGAGTTCTTTCACGGGAGTTGTAAGATAGGCAGAGGAAAGCCGACCTTCTATCGGGACTGATCTTCGATCTACGAACCCCAGCGGAGGGAGCGAGTGTCTGCCGAGTTAACTGGATCGCTGTCTCGAGATTTTTACCCAGGAGAATGTGCTTTTACGATCATTTTGACTGTTCCTAGAAAATCGCGTCTACCCAATTTCGGGCGCTGACCAATCAGAGAGCCGCTGTCCTGGATTAAAGGGTATTCTCGACTACAACTTTCGGAAAATCGATTTCTTCTTATCGGTGCTGAAAATCGAATGGCTAGGAAGTCTCAACATTTACATAAACGGTACAATATTGCATTATTCTGCTTACACTGCAACACAGTAGGAGTTTTTATTTTTTTTTTTCTTTTACTACGATGCACCTCACCAGAAAATTTTAACAAATTCACAGGCAACGATTACAACGGTACACTGATACTGTAAAAAAATTAATGATATTGCTCTTAAACTTCACTGCAAAATCCGACAATTCCTCCATTTTTCTGACTTCTTTGAGGTTTCTGATTTTTTTTACTACCACGTTTGCCAACTTACAAATTCCAAACGAATTGCAGTCTACGCATCTGTGAATTTGAAGTCTGCTTGATTTTTTTTAGCATTTTTGCAACAATAAATGAGAATGCATTTCATACTAGAACCACCAAGCATTATAATTGTGGCAATACGTCTTTGTGTAATGAGGTTTTTTACCGAAAATATTTTTATAACTTCAACGATTGTGAACGAATTTTTCTCGTCTGGTAGGTGTAGAGTCAAGCCAAGTCTTTCTTTGTATTTGTTGGAGTACCAGGATAGCGGCTATTGTTCTTCCGATAATAATGGTATATTTTTAACAATACCGTATTTACTTTATTCTATTTGCCCGGTTGGGTAGCCCAGGGCACAACATTTAGCGAAGCTATTATATCACAAAGCAGCAATGTCCGAACTAAGCTTTTGAGCTTATGGTCGTTCCTCCTCTTATTCTCAGAGTCTGCGAGCATCGGCTCAAACTACTCTGCGTCAAACGACGACCACTGAATACAGACGTCTTATACAGAGAGAAATATCGTCTTCAGATGAATGAAATCCTTCGGGGAAACGAATAATCGAATCGCTTAGTCCCCTGAATTTATTTAACTTGAGCTTGCAATCTCCTGCGATTCTTTGGCATTCGTGGACAATGGCTGCGCTCATGTGGGATAATTTTTCAAACGTTCATTCAGTCTTTCGTAACTTCTGAATTTAATCAGACTGAGGTATAATATAAAACTTGAAAAATTATTTGACATTTTTTAAGCGAGCATCGCTTAAGAAGATAAAAATAATTAAAGTAGGCTAAAGAACGTACTATACTACATCTAAATCTCTTCTTTGCAACTACCCAACAGTTTCCATGCCGAAATATATTTTTTATAATTTTCACAGCCCCTTAAAGACAAAAAAAAAAATCGGAAGTTTATATTCAAAATGCTGGCAATTTTAAATTTTGAATATAGAGGCACGAGTCTATCGAATTTTGGATGGAGGGTATATTAAATAAGAATTAATATAAATATTGTAAAAGAAAGTATGAAAAATATAATATTGCTCTGAAATAAAGAAATGATAACAGGCGAATCAAAGTGTGGAATTATACTAACCATTTATTTCTTGGAAGGCGAACCTATAGATGATAACCCAGAAGTTGTAGAGAAAGGCAAGGGATACCACCATCGACCAATAATAACAGAGGCGTCCCGCAGGATCAAAGATGAAGGACCAGTTAGGGGCACCAGTACGGAAGCCTTTCGTTCCCGATTGTCCAGGATATCCTCTGCTTCCACGTTGCTGTTGCTGTTGTGTTACTGTATACCTGCTACGGGCGAGAAACAGGATTTAAAAGTGTACATTAACAATTGCTCATTTTTTATTAGAAACTCATCTTGCTCGGTAACAACAATATTTTAGGATCATTACACTTCCACAACTTAAAGTTTTGAAACACATTGTAGCGTGGTATTATCTCCGCATTGAAAAATAATTTTCAATTCAAACTTCAACTAGACACAAACTTTACTTCAGGAAACCAGAGATTGTTTAACCATTTTTTCTGTAATCCTGCAGACTCTGGCGAGAACATGCTGAAAACCCAAGTTATAATGTTAGGAATTCGCTGGTCCAACATGTAGAGAAACAAATAATTAACAAAACTCCTCAGGGTTCGTTGCAAATTAAAAAGCATTCATTTCTCTCTTGACCTAACAAACGTCTAGTTAGTAATACTTAGACTGCGGATTTTTATGAAGAAATTTTAGAACAGTCCAATAATTAGAATAGTAAAAAAATTATTAAGGTATGAAATCAATTTTTATTGAACTCCAGATTCCCACAATGGATGCAGAAAATTCTTGTTTTCCACAAAGATCCGCAGTCTAATAGCAATATGCATAATAATATATACGTATAGAAATATTTTTTTACTAAAATGCGATGATATTTATTATTCTATAAGTTCAGGTAGTAATCGTAAAACTCACAAGGCCGGAACGAAAATATGAACACGGAACGCCACCCTCTACTTTGCCGGCACTGTCATAAACTGCCACTTTTAGGTAGAATGCAGGTTACAGTCGTACTCGATTCCTGGAATTTACCACCTGCAATTCTAGGAATTTGCGACTCGTTGTCCTCTGAAACGTAACTCCGTAACGACCAGCCAAATTGTCGACTAAAAGTTCATCCACCAATCACGTGTCGCTCTAGCAGGAGCAAACCCGACCGTGACCAACCGCATTTCAGCGTGTGCCCTAAGTAATTTCACTCGATAGATATCATGAACGCTTGATATTTCAATATTACTGTCCACCCGAAACTGCGACAAGAAATTTTATGCTGCACACGTGCAATTTTCTACGCCAAAACGGTCATTATTAAATTCGCAACTGTAACTCATCGTTCTCCTATCGAAATGCACATATTATTTCAAGCATATCATTTTGGAACTAACTATAATAGTAGTAACATACGACATCTTCGGTTTTCGAAAAATTCATTCCAAAGTTTTGCACAACTCTTGTACTTCTGACGCGTAGCTCGTACACTGGAATTTTAAAAAACGAAACTAATAAACATATCACATTTAAACTCTATACGTTTGTTCAGCAACCTTCGAAGAACAGTTAAAAAAATTTAATATCACTTTTCTAATATTCAATACGCTTTAACACATTGACTGCCATGTCACCCATATATGGGTGACGGTATTATTTGTCCAGGTTTTAAAATGAATTTTTACGTTAATATATTCATTGCACCAAAGGGCCTAGCCGATTAAGATGGTCAAAAGTGCCCTTAGACGTTTTTCAATGATTGATGAACCATTCGAAAGCTGACCAAGAAAAACCCCTCTCAGCAAAATTTCAACCCCCTATCTTACTCGTGAGGGTAGTTACAGGGTAAATTAGATTTCGAGCTTTTCCGCGCATTTTCCGCACTCTGATGCAGCCTAAAATTCTGAAAAAAATGTGGTATATTTTGGACCCTAAGGCAGATTTTTGAGAATTTTTTCAGATTTTTTGGATGCAAACTGTGGTCGTAAAAAATGAAAAACCTCAAAAAAATCGGAAAAATACAGGTTTCTCAAAAATATGAAAACATGCTATTTAGCTGTTTAGTGCCCCAATATAGTACTATAACAGGCAGTGTTGTCAATTTTTTTTAGATTTTTGGTTGGGGTAGATCATTGTCAAAAACAAGAAAAACCGAATTTTTTCGACGTTTCTGCTATTAGGAGGAAAGTTACACTTGTTGATTTTATTACAAGTATATATTAAGTCATTTTTAATGTTATTACATTGAAACAAGTAATTGTTTGACCCATGAAATGTGATTTAAGAGAAAGAGTAATTGTATTTCGTGTGATATATACCAAAATGTTTGCAACGTTTACAACATCGCCGGTTGGCAGGGCGGTCAAGGCGTCTGACTACGGAGCGGAAACGCTGGGGTTCGAATCCCGTTGGTGAAAAGTTTTTTTTCCATACATCATCTTTATTTTTTCAATTTCTTATTACCCATGGTTTATTCATGTGATTTTTTAAATATTTTTTTAACGGTTTAAAAATATTTAAATAACATTCTTAACTATATTTTATTTATACGACTGCGATTTTACTTCGAATTTAATGATATTATTTCCTTCGATTAGGCAATGAATATTTATATTATTGTGTTCGTCCACGATTTCCGTCAGATATGAAATTGCTTGTGAAAATTGGTAAGACTCCGTGAAAAGAATTTTTAAATCTACTTCTATCATTTCCGGAAAATCAAGAATATCTGCCGAGGATACTGCCGAGGTCTACAATATAACCATTCGTTGTGCAGATTGTGAAGGGTTTACACAACGGTACATTCTTTCGATTGAATATGGCTTTCGTTGGTACTCGTTGTTTGTACTTTTCTGGTGATGAACTTCCTGATCCGAATCATAAATGTCCACAGTACAAGTCTTTCAGTCAAGTAACTATAAACGGGAATTACTTTCTTATGTACCTTACAAGAAAAAGGAATGGCTTAAGTTATTTGTACTTGACACCTCACTTTCAAAACAGTGGTAGTATGTAGCCCTTTTTTTCAATTTGACAAAAACCAATACTTTGCTGCGTGTTATTTATTCAGAGTCCTTCTCATTTCTTCCCTAATTTCTGAAGACGCAAGGCTTAGAAACTAGATTAAGGAATTTTAATATTAAGAATGTTATACAGGACCGTAATGATGAACATATACAATTAGAAAATCGTGGAAGTAATAGGTACTCCAAAATTATATTTGCATGTATTTTACTCAAAAATGTTATTTAAATATTTTTAAACCATTAAAAAAATATTTAAAAAATCACATGAATGAACCATGGGTAATAAGAAATTGAAAAAATAAAGATGATGTATGGAAAAAAAACTTTTCACCAACGGGATTCGAACCCCAGCGTTTCCGCTCCGTAGTCAGACGCCTTGACCGCCCTGCCAACCGGCGATGTTGTAAACGTTGCAAACATTTTGGTATATATCACACGAAATACAATTACTCTTTCTCTTAAATCACATTTCATGGGTCAAACAATTACTTGTTTCAATGTAATAACATTAAAAATGACTTAATATATACTTGTAATAAAATCAACAAGTGTAACTTTCCTCCTAATAGCAGAAACGTCGAAAAAATTCGGTTTTTCTTGTTTTTGACAATGATCTACCCCAACCAAAAATCTAAAAAAAATTGACAACACTGCCTGTTATAGTACTATATTGGGGCACTAAACAGCTAAATAGCATGTTTTCATATTTTTGAGAAACCTGTATTTTTCCGATTTTTTTGAGGTTTTTCATTTTTTACGACCACAGTTTGCATCCAAAAAATCTGAAAAAATTCTCAAAAATCTGCCTTAGGGTCCAAAATATACCACATTTTTTTCAGAATTTTAGGCTGCATCAGAGTGCGGAAAATGCGCGGAAAAGCTCAAAATCTAATTTACCCTGTAACTACCCTCATGAGTAAGATAGGGGGTTGAAATTTTGCTGAGAGGGGTTTTTCTTGGTCAGCTTTCGAATGGTTCATCAATCATTGAAAAACGTCTAAGGGCACTTTTGACCATCTTAATCGGCTAGGCCCTTTGATTAGGATCAGTAAAATGTACGAAAGTTGAAGAACTGCTCAATATCGTACATTTAATTTTTTTCAATTTTTATTTCATTAAATAACTTGCTTTGATTATATGGAAATTTTGAGGTTTCTAGTTTGGCAGCCAAAGTCTTAAAAATCAGTATAATTGATCCTAGTAGATCCCTTACCCTAAACACTGTATCGTATTTATAACTGTGCCGCAAAGTGTATTTCAAAAATTTCTCGAGCGTACGATATGTTCGCTATTGTACGTCATACTTATGCGCCGTGTGTGACCAGTAGACGTTGCGTGTTCCGCGCTAGAGACACCAGTATGCATATAACGCAAACACAAAACAAAGCTGTTTCGCTTGAGAAGCTCCGACGGAAGTTTCTGTTTATCTGTCTGCGTCAAACTAGTTAGTTGTTGAACGTTCGCATGATGTAACTGAAAGCTGGCACATCTCAAACGACTCTGTATCTGTCGTAAAATTTGCTCCTTGAAATTGCGTCCTCGGTCTAAGCAGGGACGCACACGTTTCATTTAGCGGGACCCCGGGTCGTTGGTATGTAAAGAGAAACGGTTTCTGGAGAGAAATGTTTTCCCTGGAAGGGAAACGGCGACTGTACCATTACATACACGAGTTTTCCTTTTGGATAATTTAATACTAGACACACTATGCGTAAAGGCACACGAAAAATCATTCTTCGATCGATTCGCATTCGAATTGTGACTATTTATAATTCACGACGTTTACAACTCGCTCACAGCTTTATTTATCAATTCTCTGAGGCTCTTATCGTGGACACGTTAACCTTTCTATTACCCTTAAGGCAGCAGCTGTGTTCAAAAGATTTATTCGTCGGAGTAATCGCGATTTTGATACCCTGGGTCACAGTTTGAACAATACATTTTAGTTCGAGAAACTAAAAAATAGTTCACATGTTTCAACTGTTGTCAGCAACGGCATCCATCGATATACCGATAAAAGTCCGTTCCAGAAACACCGAATGACTCTGCCACTTTTGATATTCTGTTCTGGGGGGAAAAACTGGATAATAAAGTTAAGAGTTATGTTAATATCACCGTGAAAGACCAGAATTTTTCATTTATCAATTATCTCTGAAAAAAAAATTCCCAAGACCATATTTTTCTATGGTCAAGGTGGTTTAACGTTAAACGTACCGAGGTATAAAAGTAACAGGAACATGTTGCCTTAATAAAAATGTCTCCTAAAGATATTTATCGAATCATTGCTCACGAAAGCATCTGTATAATTTCAAAAATTGTCAAACAAAAAATCCAGAACCGGTCATTCGACCGGTACGTTTAGCGTTAAACTACGTAAGAGCGCAGCATGCTCGGATTGCTATCGGAAAGATCGATCGATGACGTTTTCCGCGATCGACGCAGCGGCAGGTAAAACCCTAAGAAGCGTCGGCGAAATAAAGAAATGAATAATTCACTTTACACGATAAACATGAAGACGGGGGCGGCGGGATCTTTACGCCGCAATATCCGGTGAATAATTCATCGTTCGCGCGGGAAGTATGCCACACGGAAGACCAGTAGTTAGGTATGTGGGTTAGATACGTATAATCGAAAGTGCGGTTCCTCGTCCCTGGACTTAACCGGGCTGGCATTGTCTATGGTAAACGAAAACACCGTAGATGCGAACAATATTTACCGGGCGCGATGATCGAGCTTGTTGTCTCAGCCGTAGGAACCCGGGGCTCGATCACGATCACCATCTGCGTAACACCAATAATCGATCGCACACTTACGTCTCGGTGCCGTTGCAGCTGCTGTTATTCAGATGATTGATGGACGTCGGTGTGTGCAGGTGCGACTGGTCGCGCGAGGGTGTCAGCGTATCTGCATGCAGCTTGAATCTGCCCCACAGATGGTCCCCCTTCTCTGATTTGCGGCTTAGGTCGAAATCGGTTGCCTCGTAGTTTACGTAAGCCCCCTGAAACAGAACCAGCGACCGTGCATGTTTTTCTTGCCCGGTGCATACGTTGCACGCCGATGCATCTCGATCACACGATTCCGATAGATTTTGATGCAGTCGAACGCGAAAGTCTTATCGACAATGCGAATGATCCGATTCTTCTCTCGCGATTTTCAAGCACAGTGTTTATTCCATATACAGTGGGGGACAAAAGTATTCGTACACTTGGAATATAGAAATCAAAGCAACAATATCTTTTATGTTATTGGTAATTATTTACATTAGGGGCTTGCTCACCGATTTTGATGACCTTGAAATATGTTGTCAAAGTCATAATTCTGAACAACTTTTTCCTATACATGTTACCGCCGCTCAGATTTAGTTTCCGAGATATTCGCAAAAAAGTTTCAACATCTCAATGTACATCTGTAATGTATAATATACAGTTACGTATATTTGAATATACTTAATAATATAGAAAATATTGTTGTTTTTATATCTATATTATAAGTGTACAAACACTTTTGTCCCCCACTGTATGTCACAAATACCTAGCCGATAAAACTCCTCTACGATCTATGTCGCTGGCTAGACCCGTATTTTGGACATATATCGAGTAAACACTGTAATTGAAATACTTTTATGGAAAATGGGACCTCTGATAACTGAATCCATATGCAACGCTACTTATCGTACATATTAATAAAAATTGAATGTACCATTCTAATCGAGTAATTGCTGAAATATTCGAACAATCGTGTCTTCTAGTTCGAAGTGATATCGACACTCGTCAAAATGAATACAGTGAGTCATATTGGAATCGCGAAGACCTTGGCAATCCCCAACCGTTGTAGCCATTTTCTGGAACCCAGGACCGTGCCGCCGCTTTGTCTTAAAAATTGCATCGTCCAAATGGCGTCACGCGCTCTTCAACTTCCACCCTGAAATTCCTTATACCGCGCGGCAAGTCATTTCCCGTGTCATGGTTGGCGCAATTGCGTACGCATACATATAGAAGGTCGTTCGTTCGTCCGGGGGAAATAAAATAGAAAGC
The DNA here is from genome assembly GCA_913789895.3 of Seladonia tumulorum. Taxonomy (NCBI): domain Eukaryota; kingdom Metazoa; phylum Arthropoda; class Insecta; order Hymenoptera; family Halictidae; genus Seladonia; species Seladonia tumulorum. The sequence goes on from OU565275.1 coordinate 6,143,283, forward strand.
ATTGCTCTTTCCGACTGTGCGACGCGGCGCGTTTGAATAGAATCTATAATGCGTTTTTTTCCTTTGGCTTTTAGAACCGCGAGATTACTCTGGCGTGGAAACCGGTACGCGGATTTATGGCTGGCGACTATATCTACGGTCGTTCCGGCGAACGAAAGAAACGGGGTTTTTCGATCAGCGACGAGTTAATCCAATTAGTATTGATTCCGGTGAAACTTCACCTTAGGAACGCAGAAATTTTTAACTTTTCGATATATGCTTGTTTACGTCTTGGCGCGAGAATGTGAAAAATCGACGTTTCAAGGCGAGGAATTCAATTTTCAGGAGGAAATCATGAGCAAAAGAGTTGGATCATTCTTATTAGTAATTCATGCTATCGCGGGGCTACGCGTTATCATTCTCGCCTAGCAGGATTAAAATGTCGGAGGCCGTGCCGTAATCGAATACCGCTGTTAGCAACGGAAGAATAAGAATAATGGATCACATCGGAATGGGTTTTCTAAGGGAAAGGGTCCGGAACGGTTGTTCCACGGGGTTTGATACGGACAATTTATTTGATTAAGGGAGACTCTCGCGCTTTATTCCACCGGCACGGAAAAATTTCTTCTTTTGTGCGTTTCAGGCCGTTTCTCGTTTTTTACCATCTGCTCCCGGGGAATGGGGAATTTCATCCTTTTCACCGACGATACAGACCTCCTGCTCCCCGGTTACCGTTTTTTTTTTCTCCCCGGTCCGCGCTTTTCCTTCGGAAAAATAAACAGGTCGATGAAGAATACCCGGAGAAATAGGAGACCTCTTGGGCATGATAGAAGAAGCACGTTAATGAGGGGAAAGAAAACGAGGAAATGATAGTATGGTGATGCGACGCGGCACCGAAACTTTGGTAAGCTTGTGATTAACGACCGACTCCGGGAATTTAGGCGTATTATCTTATGAACTCGCGAGGGACGCAATAACTGCGAGATAAATAAACTGAAATAAATAGTCTGTGGAGTTTGTGCGTTTATTGCGATCTTGATGGCCTCGGACTTGGGATTAGAAAGAGTTGGAAGCGGTCTTATTACGTCTTCTTTTTCTTCTGACCTCGTTGCAACCCTTAATAACGATGGCAGAATGGTTTTATTTGTCGAGTTCGCGCATTTAGCGCAGACTCGACAGCCTTATTTAAGCAATTAACGAGAAGTACCGGTGTAACCATTACAGAACTAACCTGTTGTTGCGTGGGTGTGTGGCGATTCATGCATTTACAGCTCAGAGCGGAAGTGGAGCCCCCCGTGATCCGGTCCCTTACAGCACTGCCGCTACTCGATATAATCACGCCTGCAACATCAAATCAGGACATTTCCATTAACAAAATTATCGGTCAGTAGTTCCAATTTTTGTTATATTTTTAAACAGTGGAGAATCAGCTTGAATCAAAATACTGGGTGGTCGAACATTCATAGGACTTGGAATTCACATTTTCTATAAACAAATTCGAGTTTTAAATGGTCCGGTGACTTATAAGTTACCCTGTATAATTTAAGACAGTAAAACGATTAGCGTATTTCAAGATTAGAGCAATGTTGAAATTAATTGTTCATGGATTGTTCGTCGTATGAAAAGATATTTCAGATAAATTATACGGTGTCAAAGGCAGTTTACTATTCCGTAGAAATTATACATATAATAACTTATGTGTAAAATTGTATTTCCTAAAATATTGATCTAAATCAAGTACGTAATAGTGTTTAGAGATATGTGTTCGAAGGTTAATGAGTATGAAGGATGAACGAACACACACCATTAAATCGTTGTCGGATGTATAGTGTATCGTGGATGTCGGTCATAGTTAAACAAAATATAGAAGACAGAGATCGATATCAGGTATTAAATTTCAGAACTTGACGGGTGATGTAATAATCAATAACGCTTCTGCGCGAAATGGAAGGTGTGGATTATGATAAAAATGACGGGGGAGGAAGGGGATGAAAGCGAGTGATAATTGATAGGAGACTCCAAGAATAAGGGGATGACTTTGTTTACCGAGGATACATATTTCTTTCTGTTCGACTCGTACTAAATTCTTAAAATTATAATAAACCTTAATTAGAATTGTCTTTTTTGACAAAACCCAAAATTCTATACAAGGAGACATCTAAACTCCCATTTTAGTTTTAAAAGTGTTAAAAGTTGAGGGTTAAACTTTACTTCAGGAAACCAGAAATTTTTAACTTTTTTTTTTTAATGTAATCCTGTAGATTTTGCCGAGAAAATACCGAAAATCCAAGTGTCGATCCTAGGAGATAACTAGTTCAAAAGTTATGCCTTTGTGGAACGTTTTCAAATATTGATGTTAGTATTAGGAGAAACTCATTTCAGCAATTGTTACCAATAATGTTATTTGGCGAATATCAAATGTTCCCCGTGTGCACAATTTCGTTTCAGAAATAGCCGAGTCGAAGCTCATACACGTCGTAAAATTTTTCATAAAGCGTGAACGTTTGCAAAAATGTTTCTTTCGGTATTATGGTTGTACACACATTTCCACGGAGTTTTCTCTTTCCATACGGCGGTTGCGTTCTCTGTAAAGAAGTGCGATAAAATAAACGCCACGAATTTTATCTGGAGATTCGCGATTTTCCAGGTACCTTGATCCCTCCTTTAATACAAGTTCCGGAAACCGTGTACCTCGGTTTCGCTCGACTTTTGCAAGGAAACGATATTATTTAGACCGCAAACATTCTAACTGCACTACTTTTCACTCATTCCTCAACTTTTCGGACACAGAAAGATTCTGAAATAAAAATTATTTCCTAACACTTTCTTACAACATCGTATTTTCAAAAACATATAACAAGTATATCAATTTGAAAATATAGTCAAATGAAATTCTACTGTATATTCCTTTGTAATTATTCAAACTCGAATGTAAGGTGTTTTAACAAACTAACATTCATGATTTCTATAACGTATTACGGTACAATTTAATGCCTTCGAAAATTGTCCAATTTATTTTTATTTGGTTCCTGTTCTTCCAATCGATTTGAACAATGTTTCTATTGCACAGAGACTCGCGGTTTAGTGATTTGCATTTTGGAGGCTCTCCAATCCGAAGTCATTTGCACGTCTGATTAGTCTGAAACGTCACGTAAAGAGGTTGCAGACCGAGCGAAGAATGCGAGGAGCGCTCGTAGACAAATGGATAAACCGGTTTCAGGAGAACAATACCGTTGACGAGCTGCCAGAACGTGGTACCAAGCGGAAAACGACAGATAAGGAGGATAAATGGATTGCACGGATATCTGCCGCAAATCCTCGCTTATCTCCGTAAAACGTTTAGGTATGTGCTTAGACGTGTTTACATGCAAATAATTTTAAATTTCCTTCCGATATTCCACAGTCCATAAAAACATGCATGGAACGTTTTCGACTCGGACAAATTTTATTTTACAATAAATATCTGCAGTCCGAATCTCACTGATAACAGCTTTCGCGTAGAATTAAAGACGAAATTGATTTTCGAATTTCGTGTATCCAACTAGTCGGTGCTACATATTTTGGAAATAGCATTCTCTTTGTAGCCGCGCAATTCTAGTTAAGATGTCTGAAAATTCTGGGCACTTGTACCGGCAGACAAGCTGCGGAAGCTCCGAGGTCGTAGAATCCCGCGCTACACCTTCTGTGTAGTCCCGCGGGAATTACAGGAGTGCAGGGAACTTAGCTTTGAGCCAGACTCCCCTAGTCGCGAGCATGACTGTTAAGCCTACGTCCGCGTCGAGCACTATTCTACCACTCAAATCCTTTGACGCCGCTGAATGATTGACGTAAAGATAACCCTTTAGGTTCGGCATCGTTGTTTAGGAATGATCTACACTCTGTGCCTGCGTTTACGCCACGTCAAATGATACTCCACTAATTTTGAAACACGGTAACACCTCCCATGATCAAAATTAGTGTGACCGAAATTAGGGAACAGAAGTGTTCTTCGCATCAAAGTATTTTCATTCAACGAGACTCATAAAACTTCATAAAATCCTTGGATTCATCCATGAAAGAATTTTACGAAATTATTAACCCTTAGCACTCGAGTGGCGACCGTAAGGCCCCACTGAAAATGCTGTATCATTATTTAAAATATTCTTTACATTATGCAATTTTTTGTATTTAATAAATTACTAAACACTTCAATATTGTAAGAGTAAATTACACCATTTTTTCGTATGTGTAACATGAACAAAAAAGTATATAGAAGGGAAATATTCTAGGTCAGAAGAAATGTTTCGTTTTGGAGTTGAAATAGCTTCGAATGCAAAGGGTTAAAGCACAAAAGAATTTGAAGGAATTCTAACATTTATTCTTCTCATAGTCTCGGTCTAATCGTAATTGTGTGATTAATTTTTTCCGGTCAACTGAGCACAGGAGTTCTCATTTTGTCAAACATTGAAAAGTTTAATATTATCCTCAAAGAAATGAAATGAATATGAAACACAGAGCTTCTTGGACAGTAGTTCGTGACAATGGCCGCGCCCTTCATGACACGAGCTTTTTTCCGGGACACAGTTAGCCAAATACTGGGCTACGTTGACCCGACTGTGTGATGTATCGTCCTTTTTGGAACAATGTTCTGATATTGCATGCTCCTATTGTTTACACCCGAGCTTGCAAACTGATTGGCGCCGACTCTTTCATATTGAAACTTTTACACGTTCGCACGTGCTCATCGTTATTGCAATTTTCGTACGGTACGCTGATTTTTGATTTCGTGGTGAACTGACTTCAACATTTTGATCGGTAACTCGGGCGTGGATTCGTTTCGATTGGCCCCCGTGACAATAGCAACAACTTTTCCACGTTAACGATTTTACGTTTACGATTTAAATCAACGCCTTCAAAATTTAATAAAATGTATATAGCAATGATCAAATTATTTTCGCGAGATGGTCGTGTGCGAAACTCGCGTTCCGCTCTCGTCCACACACTGTTGCTAACTTTCCAAAAACCTATATAACATTGAGGATTACTCGCTTGTTTCCCCCGCCATTTATGTTCCACTTATAAACATAATGAACCTTGGAACGACACTGTGGCGTCTCTTCGCGAAATTTTAATCCTGTCTGCAGAGATGGAAACGAACATTAGAATATTAAGCTTTTGTTTCCTGCCTTCCATTTTGTTCTGCGGTTTGTGAAATAACCGGGAAAAAGGACCTCGGGTACATTTCGATTAATTTTGTGCTTTTCAAGCAGGCGAGAGAAATTTACAGTGTAAAAATATCTGTGTTTTTAAAAAATTACAATAACGGAGCAACGATTAGTCACCGAGAGCCAAACAAGTAATACACGATTAAAAATATACAGTTTAAATAGAATGTCTTTATTCTACATTTGAATTCAAATTAAAAATTTTGGTTGAACTTCACTACGGGAAACCAGAAATTTTTAACTTGTTTTTTTTTTTTAATGTAATCCTGTAGATTTTTGCGAGAGATTGCCGAAAATCCGAGTTTTAATGTTAGGAATTCATTATTGTTAGAAACTGCTATTATGAAATGTTTGACAACGTTTCTCGATCCAATTTGCAGAAAGAAATTGAATTAAGTGTTACTAAAGATTTTATTTCGCAGTATTTCGCAGCGGCGTCGTTCGCAACGAGTGCATAAATTCTGCGGACGACTTGTGCGAGTGCACTCGAATCTTGACGGGGCGTATTCGAACCTTTTATGAATACCTCGGTCGTTTTCAGTTCCAGAGCATTGGATTGCATGCATTACGTGCCGTCATGGAACAATCGCGGGGAATTATAGGAAATCTTCTCGCGTTAATTCTTGCGATCCACGTCTTTCGCTGGCCGACGTTGGCAAACGTTCATCGACAGTCCCTTTTGTATTCCCATAACTCGCCCGCATTATTCTCGTCCTTCCAATACGGCGAATCAAGTGTACCGTGTTTCCTTCTATTCCTCCTGCACCAATCACCGGCAGCCTACTTCTTTCCAAGATTAAAAACTACTTTCTGTAAACTGGAACCTGTCGAGATTTCTCTTACCGTTCGTAAACTTTATTTTTCATTAGACAGTAAATTATTGCAACTTATCGCGTGTTTATTCCTTGACCCTTGATTTTGAACCCACTTTCTTGAGATCGTAATAGTTGATAAAATTTGGATTGCCTGCTAAAAATATAGGATTTAGTTGGAACGTTTGGGTCAAAATGGACACAACTCCCGCTATTTCAGGTTGGTATTCAGAGTCCATCGTTTAAAGAACTTTTGACATTTATTAACTATTTGTGTAACACCTTTGGTAATACAATGTGAGTATATTGATTTATTGTTCACATTTATTACTAGACTTTGTACTTTATGCATTTATGATAGAAAAGATTAAAATTCATTAAAAAAAGATTAAGAGTTTCAGAATAGGTAATATTTAGTATTGCCTTGATTTAATGATTGAATAATTGTTATGAATTAATCTATCATACCGATACAAGGTTTTTGTTCAAATAAATAGATCGTGCCTTCTTTCAGAAGGAAAATGATAAAAGCCAGCAGTTAAAATAGAAATCCTGAAAGTTATGATCATGTCAGTTTTACGCTTTCATGCTTCAATATCCCCGATTTTTCATGCGTCGGCTAAAAATAATACCGGATTTGAAAATATCGTTCGCACCGTTTAGTTTATAGCTTTCATTCAGCATGGTAAACGTGCCATTTTTCCTTTTACACAAGATAGTACGACAGAGCCGTTTTTTTTTATAGCCATTTTGCTAATATTCTAATTTTTCGTTTTCTGGGACTTTTATCGGCTAGGCGTTTGGGACGTGTATAGAGTAAATGCTGTGTTTACTAATCGGAATAGCATATTACCCAGCTCTGTTGTCGATTGTGGAGCATGAAATGGAACCATAACCTAAACAAACCTAAACCGTTCGGTTTTCTCGGGTGATTGGCCTCATTAAAATATCTCATCGACGGCTCCGAGAGTGCGCACTGTTTCGACTTCGCCGCGTTTCACAATTTCGCATTTCCTCGACATGTTTCCACGAAAGCGAGCAAGTTCTCTGAAGGCAGTATTCACTTTCGAACTTTTCCGATGAGAGAGTATCATATTTCCAATATCCGGCTCGCCGCAACCTCTCTTCATCCAGAAGTCTGCCGTCCGTTTCAGCCAAACTTATTTTCGTACCGACTAAGTGCTTTCAGAGCTGAAGGAACTTCCATCAGGGAAAGTAGCGGATTAATAAAATACAGTCGCCGATCGTTCCCGAGAAGCCTGCTGTGTTATCCTTACAGGAAATGCTGGTACTGCTTCGAAAAACCATACGCGTACCGACACAATCTTCAAATCCCTATTACACTTTGTCAGTCATGGAACAACAATTTCTCAATTTTAAATACATATCTTCGACGAAAATAATGGACTGAAAAAGGTTTCAATCGAAAAATAATAATTTAATTTTGGAAACGTTGATACAATTTAAAATCGTGTTTAATTTTGTCAGTCTCGTTGCTGTAATATCTCTTTTTTTCAGCAAATTTGACGAGCAAATATTTAAAAGTCCTCAGTGTGTACATGGAATCAACATAAACTTGTTTTCGAAGGAGGGCTCTCGCTCGGTAATTTATTTAGATCCGGAAATAAAAAATATTACTCGTTAATTCTCTAGCCCCTTCCAGTTTATATATCGTTACCCGCGGAATTTATTTTCCATTCGCCGAGGTTCGTTCTTTGAGAACTTCAAATTAGATAAAAATATTCATGAACTCCGACGAGCTCTTTAATTATTTTTCACGTGCGCCGCGGATTTCCTTCAAATATGATAATCGAATTTTTCAGATAATTGGATTGCGCTTTGCTGTATGAATATTTATCGAGCAATATTTATGCGCGCGTATATTTACATTAGCAATGGTTTAATCGTCTTACTTTATGCACCTAATAACTTCACTGTAGATTTTCCACCTTACGTGTCACCTGTGATTTTTATTAATGAATTTAAACTTGTGTCAAATTGTTTTTAGAATGACTCTTTTTGTTAGTGGATTCTTTTCAATTTTGTCGTTTGCAATATAGTTAGCTTTCTCAGATAAGAAATCAGTACTATTTTTTCAATGAACTTATCGTGGTTCAGGTTTTGATAATTTTTTTAGAAAAGAAAATTTCGTGCTCAAATAATTTTTTCGATCCACCGTAGATCGGGATCTTCACTTTTGAACTTATCGTGGTTCAGGTTTTGATAATTTTTTTAGAAAAGAAAATTTCGTGCTCAAATAATTTTTTCGATCCACCGTAGATCGGGATCTTCGCTTTTGAACCAGTGCAATTCAATCGTTGCTTCGTTTCAGGATCGATGCGTCTCCGGGACTGCGTTTCCGCGAACATCCGCATTCTACGCGTCTACAACCTGTATCGTTAAAAGTTACCTGAGCGCCGAGCTTCCGCTCCCGGCTCACTTGTGTTCTGTTCATGAATTTACCTCGGAGCAGCGTGCATATCGATTTCTAAAGGCGGATTTCGCGTACAAACGCTGCGATTCTTTCTGCAAAGGGATTGGAAGCTGGAAAACATGTGCCGCGCGTTCCCCGGAACATCGTTCACTTTCAAACGTAATCGCGAAGTACAAGCGCAACCTATTTCGGGCCGAACAGAAGGAAATCGTTCGCCAAAGACTTTTCCCGTGTGTGCACGGATTAGAATGTGGAAATTGAAATTTCCATTCCATCGCTGTCAACGTCTTGCCGCGGTCTTTTACGAGACGGCAATGTTTCAACGCGTTGGCTGCCACAATTTTATTCCTACTTTGTTCCTGTAATAATTCCAATAAGCTCAAAGTCCCCACCGCTTTAAACTCATATTTCGGTTAAACTTCACCTCGGGAAACCAGAAATTTTTAACTCGTTTAAATTCAATCCTGCAGATTTTGGCGAGAAAATTCTGAAAGTCCAAGTTTCGATCCTAGCAGATCACTAGATCAGGAGTTATGCGGATTAGAATGTGGAAATTGAAATTTCCATTCCATCGCTGTCAACGTCTTGCCGCGGTCTTTTACGAGACCGCAATGTTTCAACGCGTTGACTGCCACAATTTTATTCCAATATTGTTCCCGTGTAATAATTTCAATAAGCTCAAAGTCCCCACCGCTTTAAACTCATATTTCGGTTAAACTTCACCTCGGGAAACCAGAAATTTTTAACTCTTTTAAATTTAATCCTGCAGATTTTGGCGAGAAAATTCTGAAAGTCCAAGTTTCGATCCTAGCAGATCACTAGATCAGGAGTTATGCGGATTAGAATGTGGAAATTGAAATTTCCATTCCATCGCTGCCAATGTCTTGCCGCGGTCTTTTACGAGACCGCAATGTTTCAACGCGTTGACTGCCACAATTTTATTCCTACTTTGTTCCTGTAATAATTCCAATAAGCTCAAAGTCCCCACCGCTTTAAACTCATTTTTCGGTTAAACTTCACCTCGGGAAACCAGAAATTTTTAACTCGTTTAAATTCAATCCTGCAGATTTTGGCGAGAAAATTCTGAAAGTCCAAGTTTCGATCCTAGCAGATCACTAGATCAGGAGTTATGCGTAAGTTAAAGATTTCTGGTTTCTTTAGGTAAAGTTGATCCTGTTTCTGCCATAAACGCGTAACACCCGCAGTCTATAACTATGTGAGAATATTCCAGATTGTCCAAAGATCTTAGGACACTTCATCTTAGGACAGACTTCACTTCGGGAAACCAGAAATTTTTAACTCTTTTAAATTTAATCCTACAGATTTTGGCGAGAAAATTCTGAAAGTCCAAGTTTCGATCCTAGCAGATCACTAGATCAGGAGTTATGCGTAAGTTAAAGATTTCTGGTTTCTTTAGGTAAAGTTGAGCCTGTTTCTGCCATAAACGCGTAACACCCGCAGTCTATAACTATGTGAGAATATATATATAATCCAGATTGTCCAAAGATCTTAGGAGACGACGATAAATATGAGAAATTTTTCGAATAGACTCCGAATTTGCTGCAACGTCCGGAGGAGATAAAATCCCGCGAACTTCCATTTTCATAATTTGTCCACGGAAGCGGGAATTCGCGTAAACATCCGCAGTCTAGTCGGTAATATACGAGCGTCTCCGCGCGATACTAGTGAGAAGTATTCACGTCACGTTACCGTATTCTTACTGGGAACGGCTCGAGAGCGGCAAACGTTTAAGCTTTCGAGAAATTAAATTCAGAGATCTGAAACTCGGAGAAAAGGATTCCGAGCCGCAATAGCTTCTGCTAACCGTAGGTCTTGTAATATGTATTATCTCGGCGCTTTTTGCAGGAAGGTTTTACGCTAAAACGCTCGCCGAGTAAGGGGATAAGTTTTTCTCGGCGAATTAGATTCACGGACAAATATTCTGTCGTCTGTTTAATCCTATATATTTTTACGGGGAGACTGTTCAATTCACGGACAAAGAAGAATCTTGACGGCTTTGTGCAATGCCCGCATACAAATAGCCGGTGGAAAGCGATATTTAATCTGACTGCTCGGTTCGGGTTTAGCTCGTACGAAAAAACGGGTACTGAAATTTTTATGAATTTTTCTCACGAACGTTCTCAAGTACGTTTTATAGAAATTTTCTCTATACCCTGAAATATACGGATTCAAATTCTGTAAATTATTTTCTGTTGCCATATTGTAGCGATTACAAACTGCAGATGCAAACAATATTATGAATAATAGTTTACTTTGCAAAATATATTTTACTAACCGCAAGGAAACGTTAACGTGCTCCACATTTCATAAAATAACACACAAAAAGTGGGAATTTCCATAAGATCCACAGCCTGGTTATTACATTTTGTTATTTCACGTGGTTTTCGGTTTACGCGAGTGTATAACACAGTCTGGTGCAATTTCGGAATTTTACGTTTCGATTTGACGAGTTAGATTCGCTTGGCAGCCTGAAGCAAATTGAGCTTGAAAAACTGTTTATCTTTCGGTGTCGGTGGACCCGCCGTCACAGATACAAATGCGAGCGCATCGCAGTGGACACTTATAACTGGAGCCCCGTTTATCATAATTGGAAACAGTTTAACCTCATTATTAGTAATTGCGAACTGCGATTTCGTCGTAATCCTTTATAATTGTGTCGGGTGGATGCGGTTATCGCAACGAGTTGCTTTATCGTTTAACTGGACCGGCTTAATAACTCTGTTACCGCAAATGCCAATTATTTTCGGGGAAACGATGTTGAATGTACGCGACGCAGAAATCTTGACAATGGGGAAAGTAATCGTAGAACACGCCATTCTTATTTATTTCGAATCATTCAAGATGAAACGCCCAACAGAATATCGGGGTTTCTATTCATTGAATTAAAATCATCAGTTAAGACTGTGAAACAGAATTTCGGAAATAAAAAACAAAATTTGAAATTATGGAAATACTAATAATTTTATTATGGAAATTTGTAATTGTAATAATATCGTTTACTGTTAAGACGTTGATTCCCACGTCATCCTGGTAGACAAATTAATTTTTAATCGAGTCCTTTCTGGTGATTCTGATGAATGAAAATCTAAAAATGCTACAATTTTATTGCATTTATTAAAGATCTAACATTCCTGGTATGCTTAATGCTTAAATGAAACGATAAACATTTTTATTAGGCAATGTCAAGCATTTTTCCAGGAATTTATGACAAATTGTTTGCTGGAATGGTTACAACACAGACGTCACAAACTGAACATGCCGAGCACTCGTCATTTTAATTATTAACATGGTGATTCTGGATTTGACAAGCAAAATTATAACATTACGATGTACATACAAGCTCGTGTACGTGTGTAATAGATTATTTTAATGGTTTGCCCGTTAATTTGTTTCGACAGCAGTCAGTTTCGACCAAAAAGTTAATTTGTCCAATCCTGTTAATTAAAGCGCGTATGAATTATTTGTATGTAATTAATTTGCAGCTGAACCGAAACCTCCATTTCCGGGTAAACCAAGTATACTACTGATTTGAATATCTCTCACCGAGTAACGTCTTCTAATTTGCCCCACGAGCGTGTCGACGGAATATTTTTAAACAATTCGCTTTAAAAAAATATTAATCTACAGTTTGATTCTGCTAATTGATTTACGAACTTGTTTGGAATTTTTATCAGGCAAACTGCGCGCATTTCCGACTGAAATATAAATGGCGGAGCGGAGAGTGCGCTTTCACTGGCAAAAACGCAATGTGTGTTATTTATCAACACATTTTCGTTCCCTAGCGACAATAACTCCGTCGGAAAATTACGTTTTAACAAAGAATGCGCGAGCACTTCGTAAACGCGGATGCTAAAGAATATCAAATTTTCATAGTACGCCTTCCGCGCGGCGCGTTTTACGCCGACTGTTAGTGTCTGACCACTAAAAAAAAAAAAAAAGAAAACGGTTATAAAAGGTGTTCGTACCGCACAGTATACGGCGAACGATAATCTAAAAAACGGAATGTTCAGTTACGCAACAAATTCTGCACATACGTTGCTATAAATATTCCTTGCCAGACGAAAAGTACGCTATTTCAAAAAGAAAGAGAATAAAAATTAAATTAGCTATTAAATGCGTGTACAATTGTTAGATATTTAAAAAAATAAAATAAAATTTAATGAAATTTTAATGTTAAACGATATTTAATAAAATTTTCATAAAATTTCATTTTAATGAATATTTTAATGAGATTAATAATAAACAAGGTTTTATTAATGTTACATTTCATAAATAATGATCCGCTCGCTGGAGGGTCTTTGTTTTTCCATTTTCGGAGCCGTGTTGGTGGCATGAGATCATATTCAGCAAACATTGCATCCGCGTACACGTAACAGCTACTGTTCCTTTTGTTAATGGCACATTAATTAATCGATAACTACTGCCTTCGTTACGGATCGATGCATTTACATGACAAAGCCCTTGTTTCTGTATCTGTTGGGTTACAGTCGCGTCAGGAAGTTCAGTACTACAATATTACCATATTGAGAATTATGACTGTACGATGTCAACTCTCATGGCAACGCTAAAGTGCATGCACCGATCATCATAGGACGTATCAATGGAATTTTAATAAATGTTCATAAGGTGTCCCAGGTCTACTATTGGGGTCAAGAGGTGATGCACAAAGACATACTTTTTGCGACGATGCTAAAATATTAATGTACAAGTTCTTCGTTTGAAAACAATAAATTCGAATGCATTTGCGAGACGGTGTTCCAATAGAATTAATCGTTGCCCAAGAATTGTTTCTTTGGCTATACTATTGAAATGTAGAACAGACAGTAAAATGGCAAACATTGCATTGTAGAACGGAACGGAGCCTTCGCGAAAACTTTTAGCGGTCGCTTGAACTAATTTGAATTCCCCCGGAAACCCTGAGAATTTTTCTTTTCTGTCTTTTGAATTTGCAATGAGACTTACCGGTAGAAGCCATTCCGGCTAGATTAACTGAATTGAACACCGCGTCTCAAAAGTGTAAGCGGGACTTTGCTGGGATCAAGTATTCCTGCTCGCCTTTGATTCAGATGGAAACAATGAATTTCCGCGGTTGCAACACTATACCGGTTACACGACAAGAATTGCTAATCCCGTTCGGATTAATATTAACCGAATTCATTTCGTTCTAACGTCTAGAACGAAAGGAGACCTTGCGAAATTTCTAATTACATTTCTACAAAAACAACGGTGCACGGTGGTCGGTTGAGCAGGGGGTGATTTTGCATGCGGAAATAAATAAAAAATTCAGAATCAAATTTTACGTACGGAACTCCGTACTCGAAGCTGAAATTTTATACCTTCAATTTTTTTTTTTTTTTTTTAAGCTGAAATTTCTGTCTGATATTTCACGCGACAGTGGCGTCCAGCTTTATTTCAAATTCTGTCTCGAATTTCACGGATGAAACTTCGAAATGAAAAGTTGTAAAATAAATTATTCTGGCGATCTGATTGCAGAATGTTTACGAATTAATGAATTTATTATTACTGAATAGGGCTGTAACAAACTAATAAGGCCACATAGGAGAGAGAGAGAGAGAGATTTAAAATATTTAGTTGTAAATCCGAATTCAATATTAAATGTGTTAACACTGAATTTACGGGAGAACTAAAAGCGAATATTTCGCAGTATTTTGTGAAAACGACGGGGACATATTTATTGAAATTTTTAGTAATACTTTTCATAACATAGACTCAAAGAAATAAATTTATTCAATAATTTTATGCAAATTTTTTCTTTCCACAGAGGTTCGAAACCTGAGAGTACAGATTTACTTTATGCATTTCCATTCACCGTTGTTAATTTATACATAGACTGGGATAACACATTTCCGAGTACGCGGCTCACAAAATACTTACGCAAAGGTATTCAAACGGTAACAGGAAAAAGATGTTTCAGGTATCATGAATTCGAAAAGGATTGCTTATCTAAAACGGTCCTCTTTATCGCCTATTTTCCTTCCCTATTTATATGCATAGCATTCTCCTGGTTATACAGATCATCCCCATTCGTAGAAAACTTGAAAAACTTCTCTCGAACTTGACTCGGGTTATGTATGGTAAACCGATTCAATACTTCGAGGAGGCACTAACTTCTGTAAGAGGAAATATGGCAGTTTACATTACTTCTAGGGACAAGGAGAGATTGGCGAATTCGAAATTCAACCAAAACTTGAAAACTTTGGAGGAATGAGTCCCTAGCGTTACCAAATAGAAAAAGCAATGTTTTGAGAAATAATTCCAAAACGGTTATAAACGGATTACACGCGAAATATTGGCTGTATAAAATAAATAATAATACAGTTATAAGCGTGCCGATGTGTTCCTAACTGTGTATCTGATTGAACGTTGATAGCAAAAGGAGAGAGAAAATTTCACACGTTGATTGCCATGTCACGCATATGTATGTGGGTGACGGAATTATTTGTCCAGGTTTCAAAATTAATTTTTACGTTAAAATCGAAGAAAGTTGGGGGACTACTCAATATCATACATTTAATTTTTTCCAATTTTATTTCATTAAATAACCTGCTTTGATTTTATGGAATTTTTTAGGTTTCTAGTTTGGCAGTCAAAGTGTTGATACATAAAAGACGAGAGAAAATTTCATAATTAACAGACCTTTGAAATATTTGTCACGAGACCGAGCCGACATAGATACCCGACGGAGGGGGAGTGAGGGGGTGAGTCTCCCTCGCCTGATTTATCAGAGTTATTCAGAATTCTATTAATGGGCAGCCGGCAGGCAAACTGTTAAAATAATTCGAGCTTGAAACGGTCCAAGACAGCATTGATTTATCGACGAGCGGCGAATTGGCGCCGTTTCTCTTCGTCTCCGCGGGAGAATTTTTCCCCGGCGCGCCGTCAATTACACGCGCAACGAAAGTGAGGAATGTTCACGAGCCCGTCATTTCGCGAATTGGCGAAGTTCAGTTACCCGAAATTGATGGTTCGACCGGTTCGCCGATGTGACCTTCGATATATCGCCTCGACGATACGTAAAGACGATTTTCGACTTTTCACGTTGGACGTGCAGCCCCGGACGATTCGCAGACAACGTGACAGTGAAACGCCACGTCAAACCTGCCCGAACGCTCATTTTCAATTTCCATGCTCCATTGTGACGTACACGCATTTTGTTTCAAAATCATATGCAGCGACCTTTGTATCGTGATTTCGCGTCTCGGTACATGTGGACATTTCTTTGACTCTTGATTCCCTGACTCTTTTCTCAAGGTCAAACTTTTTTTTCTATCGCATCCTGTAGTACTCGTCGCGAAGAAAAGAAAGTCTCGAAGGGGTCGTAGGTCTCGGGTCTACCGTTCTCTTGAAAAACAATTTTAAAGTTTCGTAAACTGTTTTGTCCCATACATGTCTACAGGGTGTCTTAGAAACGTATAAACGTGGAGGGGATGATTGTACAGAGGGGTTGGCTCCGGTTTCAATCTTTCGTATTCATCCGCGATGCGCGTCCAAAGCGAAGAAGTGTAAATTCGCCTAGACGCGCGCAGGATTAAAGTAAAAGCGGAAAAGTGTCCGGACACAACTGGTTTACAGCGGCTCCCCTATCTCGAAAACGAGTTTTCGCGATTGCGTTCTTAAAGCGTGTCGCAACAGGACGGAACAAAGTGACCCTTCGCCATTTTTCTTTTTTTTTTTTTCGAACGAGTTCATCAGCCAGATTTCGGATTGGAGAGACTCGGGGCGTCGTTCAATTTTCAACTGAAAGCCCCAATTCCATTGAAAGGTTGTTCCACTTTCGACCAGTTTAGTGCTTAGACGTCTCTCTCTCTCTCTCTCCCTGTATATGGATTCTCGCCATTTTATTTTTTCTTTTTTTTTCGTATTTATTCGTGTAGCTATGATTTAATTGTTCGCTATTATTGCGGGCTCGGCGCGTGTGAAATTGCCGATCGAGGGTAGCGTGAAAAATCTTTTAATTGACGCGACGATACAATCGCGGAAACTCGTTTTTTCGACGGAAAAATTGAGCCCTTTCTCTGGTACCACTTTTTTTTGAAAATTCTTGTTCTCCTTCGGACATTATTCAGTCGATAAAATTGTTTCGATGTCATTTTTAGGCTACAGACTTGAAGCTCTAGAGCTTCTTAGCTCACAAGGTATACTCCGCGGTAGTGGGGATAACTCCGCGACGTTTATCGTCGAGGCGTTGGCGACATATATGGAGAAATTACTGTGTCGAGTAAAACTGTAGTAAAAATGATTTTATCACTATAATCAAATATGTATATAACGAATGACTGAGATTATATATTGCCATACATTGTTCGATGTAGCATAAAAGAAAGCCTTTATTTATCTGGAAAGAATATTTTTGAAATAGAAGGCAGAGGAAATTTGATTTCCATAAAAAGAAGGCAGGGCATCTATGACAGCCAAATGTGTACCATCAAAAACGACGTAAAATGTATGTAAATGTGTTTTCGATATCTTTTGTAGTTTGCGAGTTATGGGCACATAAATAAAACCGGTGCCTCGGATAAAAGGGATGGTGTCTCCCTTGGAAGACGACAGAAGGGCTAACAGGACTCGGGAGAATTCTGGTTTAATAAACAATTGCGCACAGTCGCATAAAAAACTTCTTAAATATTTACTATGAAATTTAGAGTAGTTTACTTGCAGTTTATTATTAAAATTGTGAAGACCCATTCAAGGGGAATTATTCGATATCTCTTTGGACAGACAGTACGATAAAGATCTTTGAAAATTTTATTTTTATAAATTTAAATAGTCACTTTTAGTGCTCCGTAAACCCAGCGTTGAAGAAACATTTCAAGCAGCGAGACAAACGCTGATAGCGAAGAATGCTGTGCACATGCTGTTGTTAAACAACATAACGATTTCACTCGAACTTCCCGACGCAAAGTGGTAGGTTGATGTGGCGCGAAGTAATATCTCTCTTTCTGTAATTTCGTAGCTCGAGATCTCTCGGTCGACGTGCAATGTTCACTCGTAAAAACGGTGGCAGAGATCCGAGGAGTATTACTGGACGACAAAACTTTCGAAAGTGTCGATATTATGGGAACCATAGCCCAGCGCGGCACCTCTCACTTTTGTAGCGTCGTTCTGAAATATGCTCTGCTAGGAGAACCTGGAACCTCATAACGCACACTTTAAGAATCCTGCCATAATATATGTACAGATTCAGCTTGCCTGCTCCATCATATACTGCAGCACATTGCGACACATCAGACGAATTTTAAAATGTTTACGGGCAAGTTCAATATCCGTTGGGAATTTTACGCACTTATGATAAAAAATCAGTAGTCATGATAACAATCTCTAGGAGAAATTTAAGACAGTGAAGATGTCAGAAGAATTTCAAAGTAATGTTTATAGTATGATGATTATCAGTGGTTCATGTTATAAAATTTATTTTAACACTTTGTCTGCCAAACCAGAAACCTAAAAAATTGCTTAAAATCAAAGTAAACTATTCAAGAAAATAAAAATTGATAAAAATTAAATGTTTCCCTTTTCAGGGAAACGGTGTCCCTTAACGTTACCGCACTGCTCCTCCGTCGTCCTTCTTCGATATTTGCAATTATTATTTTGGTTTTATACTCTCACGTAATCTTCAATGCATTGTTTCTCGTCGCGAACACGAGGGCTGTTAATGCATTGTTTTCGTGCATTTTTGGAAATACCAAACTGTATAGACATTAGATCAATTTTGAGAACATTTTTCGACTTGTAATTATTTCAATTATTGTAGACGAATTTGAACACTTTGACTGCCAAACTAGAAACCTCAAAAATTCCATAAAATCAAAGTAAGTTATTTAACGAAATAAAAATTGAAAAATATTATATGTATGATATCGAGTAGTCCTCCAACTTTCTTGCATTTTACAGATCCTAATTGAATTTGATAAAATGATTATATTAACGTAAAAATTCATTTTAAAACATGGACTAATAATTCCGTCATCCACATATGGGTGACATGGCAGTCAACGTGTTAAGTAAGTCTCCTATATTTTTCTCTATAATCAGGATTTTCTAAAATTTTTGTACCAAATGGAGTACATCGCTTTTGTGAGATTATTTTTAATTCCACGAAACGCAGGAAAATAAAATAGTATTTGATTTTGCAAAATTCACGGTTCGAGGAGGGTCGGAAACGTTAAGTTTGACGCAGCCGTTTAATAAGGAAGAGAAAGGGCCCTTTGAGAAATTCCAGTTCCCGTAAATTACTGCATCAAAATTTACGTTCGCGCGAAGATCCGCGCGCCACGGTGCAATTCGTTAAGCCGGGATCGAGCCCGAACGAGCCCGTCAGCCAAAATGGAGACCGCTGTGCGAGCTTGTTAAAGACAAGAAATCTCTATTCAACGCGATCCTTCAGAAATTTATTTTTAAAACCTGGATATTTGCGGTCTGCTAATGAGTCGCTTTTCCCGAGATACTTGGACAAACAATGCTGCAGAGACATGCTCGCGGGTATGGTAGGTGTTCCTCCTTTCACCGACCAGGGCGAAACGTCCAAGAATTACAGCATTTCGTGTCAAAAACGCTGACACGGACCTTCGCAGGTTACTGTGCCGTCTCACCGACAGGGGCGCGCAGTATGTGTGCAGAATGTGGGTGTGCAAGGTAAGGCAACCTATGCGGTGCTGCAGCTTTTCGCAAAATTGTAGAAAGGATTTCGTGGAAGTGTCGCTTTAACGTCGCCAACGAAGAAAACGTCTTTTACCGCGGAGACGCATGTAACGAAATGGCGGTACTGCTTAACCACTTGTAGGCCATAATTCCTGAGACGGGAATGCTCTTTTCTTATACGTTGTGAATCAAGAGCTAAAAAGAGAGCTCGGGAAAAAGCCTTTACGGGTCATTGAAATGGCCACGAACGACGTTAAAAAATGTAGAAATAAAAATTACTCCAAACCTTTCGGCGACCAACCGATTATTTTCATGAACAGTTTAAATTAACATCTCGCGAATTCGTAACTAAACTGTGGGTCTTTCTGCAAAATAGTATTGTTCAATTATATGAAGTAAAAGCAGAGCAGGAATTAATTTCTCTCTATAACACAATTTTAATATTTTGAAAATAATATATTTATTTCATCGAACTCTGTTAATCTTTCTACTGTTTTGAGCTACTTATGTCATAATTAGACAGCGGATTTTATGCATTTATGACAAAAATGAGTAGATGTAATTTAAAATAGTAAGAACATTAGAAAAGTTTGAAAATACAGTTATATTATTGTCAACCTATTAAACATATTAGGAAAGAAAATAAACTTCTACTTCGTTCCTGTTTGATGCAATTCAGATAGAAAATTTTTATTTTGCATAAAGATACGCTGTGTCTAGTCATAATTCTCGGGCTATTTATAACTGAAATATTACGGAACAGTGTGTGTTAAAAACTGTGCTGAATTAATTTTTTCTGAGACCAAAATAGATGAGTTGCACTATCGAAACGATCGAAAGAATATATTTTTGTTTTATTCTTGTTTCTCGCAATTCGTTCACAAAATTTGTGTCTCGCACGAAGACCGTCGGTCTAACGATAAGCTCTCAGTGTTAGAACCATGCCAAATGTAACTATTGAACGATAAGGGGTTAATTTCGGCGTAGAATGCGATCATCTGTATCTCGAGAGTTGGTTAATGGTTGGCTCCCTTTCCCAGTACCCGTTTAACGACTTCGTTGTCTCGACGTTGCGGTTAACTTACATTGCATACTAATTTCATAGCTGGGAAGCGTATGCTCGGTCAACATTTGATTTCGGGACCCTATAATAAATCAACTGGATTTAGAAGATATGTCACGACACGCGACATAATTTATGCAAGGTTGCAACGTGAAGTCTCCGAAGCGATTACCGTGGTGCTTGATGACCTTGCACGATAAATTCACCGGGCTCGCGCGAGGCAAAAGTTAAACAATTACGAGTTTCGCACAGGAATTCCGAATTCTCTACTGGAACAAAAACAAAGTTATTGAAAATAATACTGCTTCAAGGATAATATAATTTCGGTCCAAGTTGGCGCAAATTTGTTTTTATTTTTACATTTCGTAATTTTAAAGCAATAATATGAAAATAGAGTTAGAATCTCAAAATCTCGAGAGCTAAAATTCTCATATTTTCGGTGAAAGAAAAATGTTGGATTCACTCTACTTTAAGGATAATATATTTCGGTCCAAGTTGGCGCAAATTTGTTTTTATTTTTACGTTTCGTAATTTTAAAGCAATAATATGAAAATAGAGTTAGAATCTCAAAATCTCGAGAGCTAAAAATCTCGTTTTTTCGGCAAAAGAAAAATGTTGGATTTAATAAATTTCTCTAGGCTTCCATTTTCCCCTCAATACGACGATACGAACGAATCCAGCTATGGCTGTCATGGGATCGTTCAAAGTGTCCGCCGTCGGCAGATTAAACTCGTTTCCGCTTAAAATAAAATATGTTAAGCTAGAGTATACAAGGGACCGTTGACAGAGCAGCTGAATAAATTCGTTAGACCGCTACTCTGAATAATTGCCGCGACTGACACCGCACGCCAGCAATTATCCGAAATATAGGATCGGTGGCAAGGAGGTTCGTCAATCGAACGGGGAATATCAATAACAAATAGCGTTCTGTGAGCCGGTTCCGCAGCAAATGTTAAACTTGTCATCGGCGAGGGATCAAGGGGCCCCAAAATTACAGTGACGCGGACATTGCATCGCAATGACGTACCTGCGGGGGCTTGGCGGGGGAGGTTGGAAGAGGGTCACGTGCTTGCGTGTTAGGGCGTTGGTCAAACAAATCACGGCGTTACAAAGCCGACGCCGCTCAAAGTGTTGCGCCGTTGCACGTGCACACGCGCTGCGCCCTCGCAACCCGGGCAGTATTGACATGCACTGTGCTCTCGAGCCTCTTATGTGACCCTGCCAGCCTGCTCGGGAATTCTCAATGTCAACGTTTTCACGTGCAAATGTTTACCGGCGCCGTGCCGCTGCTGCGAGATTTCTAACTGAAACGGACTGCCGACTTCCGATTGTTGCATTATTGGCAAAAACCACACACGAGGAGGATACAGCGTGCACACATTTTTTCGGAACTCGACACACGTGTCTGATCAATACAATTAGAAAGATAAGACGTCCCACAACGTTTCTTTTTTTTTCTCCATTGCTAGATGATCAATGTCTCGTTCCTCGCTATTAGACACCAGATCTCGCACGCCCTAAGGTGAAGGCACCACTAGTTGACCAGTAGTTGACCATTTTATAGAAAAACATAAAAAATAAGGTTTTTATAAGTGCACTTTTGATGAAAGTGAACCTCGGTTGCCATGCCGTCTGTTGTTTAAATTTCAAAACAATAAGAACATTTCTAACCTTATTTTTTATGTTTTTCTATAAAATGGTCAATTACTGGTACGTGGTGGTCAACTACTGGTGCCTTTACCTTAATTACTCATTCTGGATGAGACATCCTCAGGGTAGTCATCCTCCGGTGACCCTTCCCCATTTTTCCAAATTCATTTCGAAGCAATAAACAATAATAATTGGGGTCGCAGCCTGTCCAATGATGAACGTTAAAATATTTTCCACACGTGCCTGATCAATACAGTTAGAAAGATAAGACGTCCCACAACGTTTCTTTTTTTTTCCATTGCTAGATGATCAATGTCTCGTTCCTCGCAATAAGACACCAGATCTCGCGCACCCTAATTACTCATCCTGGATGAGACATCCTCAGAGTAGTCATCCTCCGGTGACCCTTCCCCATTTTTCCAAGTTCATTTCGAAGCAATAAACAATAATAATTGGGGTCGCAGCCTGTCCAATGATGAACGTTAAAATATGTTCGCAGGCGGAGCGTTCAAGGTTGCAGATAAGACGGATCGGTGTCCAGGGTTAACAGCACTCGGGGATGACGTTTGATAAGCCGGGATCGACGAGGGCTTACGAGAGAGAGAGAGAGAGAGAAAGTGGATGAGGAACAATGGCGACGAGTAGGAAGACGATAAACTCGAGGCAAGACGGTCGAGAGAATCTGGGCTGTGAATAATTCGCGCGTAGCCGGGAACACACTTTCGCCCGGTTATAAACTAGCCCCCGACTGTGAATTTATTCGACCGTGAGCTAAAGGATGTGCGTGGATACGTTGGGGGCCCGTTGTTCCGTGAAGAGCCATTGCGCCTGCAGAATGGCACAGTTTTAGCCGGGACACTGGGTAATGAAACGCGGCGTCGCGGCAGAACGGACCCCATCGGGAACAAAGCCGATAGCAATCGGATAGGCTGTTTCGTTTACCTTTTACGGAGCCGTGACGGAATCTGCCCGTTTAATCGAAGGACAATTTATGCATCGGGAGCCATTCTCTCTCTCTCTCTCTTATTCTCTTTCTCTCTATCTCTCTTGAGCGTATCACGCCACGAGCTATTTCCTGTCCTGGGCGCCAGTTCCTGCGTGAGCGATCGTTTTCGCGCGAAACTAACGCCCCTTAACGGATTAACCCGAACACCATCCCACCCCTACCGCCTCGAAATCAAATGACACGCGAGATCGAAGCGATAGCCCGCGTTTCTCACTGCCACCGATTGCTATTATTTCGGATGATCACGTACCGCGCGGTCAAGATGACATCGATACGCCGCGCAGCCACGATGAATTTGTAAGCGCTTCGCTCCGGGGCCGTGGGATCGTTCGACGAGGAACTCCTCTCATCCTTCCCCCGTGATATTTCCGTACCGAAATTCCAGCGAAACGCCACGAGGTTATCTAACTCGGCTAACCAATTTGGCTAATGACATTAATTCCTTCGGCGATTCCATGCCAGGCGCGTGGGACGCGCCTCTGTGACACAACGGATTAGCGGACGCGATTGGTGTAACCGGATTGCCGGTTTTTTTCTCTCTCTCTCTGTATTTATGTATTGTTATTTATTCTTCTTCGGACCTTTAAACACAAATTGTTCTGTACCGAGGGACAGCTAAAAAATTATTAGCCCCAATCAATCAATTATTTTTAAATCTAAAACTGAAAAACTTAAATTTCCATCATTATCGAGGGCAATTTGCCTGTTTCCTGCAAATTTTCAATCCCCCTAGAAATCCGGTTTACCACCCAGGCCTCGGTGAGATATACAGGGTGTTTCGTAACTGGTGGCACAAGCGAAAAGGGGGTGATTCTACATGAAAGAATAAGTCGAAAATATATAATAAAATTGTTTCATCCGAAGTTTCGTTATCGAGAAAATCGAGTTTGAAATGCAGCGAATACGCATGCTATTCGATAGTCTGATCATGACCAACCAAATCTACTTCCTGCATATACTAAAGCACAGAAACCTGACAGATCTTCAAAGTCGATTTTCTCGAAAACAAAGCCTCAAACGAAAAATGTTTATTGTATATTTTTTACTTATTCTTTCATGTAGAATCACCCCCTGCTCGCTTGTACCACCAGTTACCAAACACCCTGTATAGACAAATCACTGTATTGACAATTGCAGGTGAACGTACACGTTGATTGCCACGGGTTCGTAATTGGCGAGCTGTTGGAAACGAAATCTCCTCGAAGCAATAGACGTTAAACGACAGGCGTCGAAATTGCGGTGGACGAAAACAGGTGATTATCAGAACATGTTGTCGCCGGTCATAACTGTCAAACACATGCCGTTCTGATAACGAATGCGTATCAGTTGGCGAACAGTATCCGCGACTATCGAGCGAAGAGCGATACGCGTGTCTCATTAACGTGCATGTACGAATTACTCGGGGCACGCGACGGATCGGAATACGTTGGTTAACCAACAGGCAAGCTGCGACCAAGCACCGGGCGTTGTAAGCAAATTTAGAGCCCGACCGCACGCAGAAATCCTGAGAGATTAGCTCCATCGCTTCAACGCGCTAGACATTCTACTAAGCACGATGATCCTTCCTTTCTCGGGGTCGAGAAGTACCATCCTGATGCATTAAGTAGAGGCCGGATCAGGTTCAGTGTGTACCATGGCATGCTCAAGGAAATTCCAGCGTGAAAACTTCGCCTCGCGAGTTTCGATTAATACTCGTTAGGGATGATGTTTCATTTTACGCGGTGAATTATATATGCAGGAGGATGATTGATAATATTGTTGTTCCGGGCACAGTTATTGGTTAACTGGATCTTTTAGGACACACCTAAAATCCACCGTTTACCTTTTCTGTGCTGAATTAAACGTACACTTCAAATTTTTATTCTCCACATTTATAAATTTAGAAATTCAATTTGTGCTTTAAAATAAATTAACCCATTGCCCTACAATATCGAGTCAGACTCGTGATGAAGATTCTGAACAGAGTCGAATAAATATGTTTCTCCTTAATTTTCTTTAAACCAAAATAAAATTCTATTTTATTGCAGTTGATATATGTACCCTCTGGAGAAAACGTAGACATGCAACGAATATAAACTATTTTTTTTTTCTATGAAATTGTGAACGATGAAGAATTTCTAATCACGATAATCACAAAATAAATAGTAGTGCAAGGGGTTAAACTGATATTTCACTTGGAAATTGAATTGAAATTTTATTTCCAAATTAAATTGACACTTCAAATTTCTAAATTAAATTGATACTTCCGAGTATTGTCCCGATGCTTCGAGTGCCTGATCACATAGACGAGATATTTCTAATTTATTAATTGAACGGGTACAATTAATATATATATTAAATTGATATGCCAAATTCAGAGCAATTATAATGTTATACGACCAGGCCAGAGTTCACTGTTACACTCGCTTCGCCTATCAACACCTATGCAATCATGTCGGACCTAATTAACAAATTGAGCCCGATTGATTATTTTCTAGCGACGACAGCGAATTATTTTGTAGGACAAATCGTATCCAGGGCGATTAGACCCAATTAAGCGATTCCGAAAATTAAACGCGCTGCTCGCCGAAAGTGTCTAGCAGGGGTCGCGGTTACGACCATATTATTCCGTAAATCGGTAGGTACATAACGGTGCACCGAAATTGATGCAGGTGTTTAATCACGCCTCGTTCCCTGTCTACATTATAGAACGACATGTTCGGTTTACCTAAATTCGAAAACTGGTTGCCGGAAGAATTTCAAGCAACGGAACGGCATAGGGAACGCGAGACAAAAATGTGTACGTAAGGCGATCAGAATGCAATTCTATTGCCAAATATATTTTCCCAAAAGTCCATTCCTAACGGTGGGTTTAAACGAAAAGATTTTCAGAAAATTTTTGCCACTGTTTTGTATACCGCGCGGTAAAGGTGATAAATTTGTCGCATACATCGTACGCATCTCTGACACGTATATCGGGGCATTACTGTATTTCGTCGACACGGCGCACCGGAATATCGTGGTTTACTGTAAGGGCGGAGAACCGAAATCGACGTGATTGTAGTTGGATATTCCGGATCTGAGCCAGTGTCGGGATAAAATTCACACTGCACGATCAATTTCTCGCTCGCGGATCTCCCAAGCCCCGATACTAACGTCGTCGCGCTCCTTTAAATTGAACCATATATTTTTTTCCCCTGCAAATCATTGAACTCCCCGCCGACAGAATATCAATGTAAGCTTCTCTTAAAAACTTCATCTTCAATAAGACGTGCAGCGTTACACGTCGACTTCTCGGCTATCGACGTTTCTGTCCATAAGTCACCGAGCACTTGATTGCCATGAAAAAAATATGAATCGCGATCGCCTTCGGACTGTAGATTTTTATGATTTTCATCTCGTCGTAGATTGTGAAAGTTTTTTAAGACGCAATAAAGCGGAATGATCAAATTGCTGCTGCAGGACACAGAGCTTCCCTTAACCCCGTCCGTTCTTTCATCTGTAACAATGCGAGTTCGCATAAATGTTCGGTAACTTTATTTCCGATTGCTCCGATTTTATAGAAAATGATTCAATAGATCAAATTTAAAGTCGTGCGGTTTCGGTTAAGAAATATCGATTGTCTCCAAGTTGTAGAAAATATTTCTAATATTAGTCGGTATTAAAGAGCTGGTTACAGTGGTAAAGAAAATTATGATAATATTTAATCTTGGGTATATCTGTATTATATCTTGTTAAATAAGCTAAAGAAAGAAAGAAAGAAAAAGTTAAAGAAAGAAAGAAAGAAAGAAATAAGTGAAATAAAAGAAAATTATGATAATATTTAATCTTGAGTAATATATCTGTATTATATCTTGTTAAATAAGCTTAGCAAATCGTAGGTTAGTATTTAGCACCATATTAAGGAAGAAGAAAATTAGGAAAAAATTAATAATTATATTGTGTGTCCTCCTTGGTGTATATAAATTTTGTTGGAATCATTTTTCCATATAACAAAGGGTTTGGAAGTAATTCAGCACACTTAGGTCAATCACCCTGTATTTCGCCAGATAGCGAGGGGTTCAACCATCCCATTGAGCCCATCGAACGGAGTTCAGTTAATAAACAGGTTTTACGATACCCCCTTCGAGCTAAAAGGTGTAATATTACACGATCCAGTTCTTCTCTGTTCTGTTGAGACACTCCGACACAGAACTGTATTCTAGAGGTGATAGACCCCGATATAAAAGCGATCTCGTAAAACCAAGACTACTATAACGTTGCTGAAATTGTGCGTCATGATTTTATTTTCTATTGGTCGACAGTAATTTGTTTAGTTAACGATACGAAAATTAAGTTACGAATTTCTAATTGTGAATTGCAATATTTTAGTAATATTGTAGAGGTAATTTTGTAATTTTGTAATATTGCAATTTTGTAATATTGTACTTTGTAATATTGAAATTTTGTAATATTACAATTTTGAAATATTGCAATTTTCTAATATTATAATTCTGTAATATTGTAATAATATTGTTCGTATTCGTTTCATTATTATAACGAGCGAAAATAATTTCACAAAAATGGAAATAATGACTGAACGATTTTTTAACAGGAAGGATTCCGCAGCTAATGGTGGTACCTCCAGCAGAAAAGGCAAATGGAACCGCTATCGCTCGTCATTAACATAAAACTACGTAACGGGGAAGAGCACCCCACGTTCGGTCGACAAATATTTAGGTATGATTTTTGCTCTCCGGAGCGAAACTGTAAGGTTTTCGTGTCCACGTACGATAAGTTTGAACAAATTTGGACTGTGCCCGAAGATGAAGGGCAAAGTAAATTAATCTACTTTGACAGTCCTGCATTATCGAAGTGAAAATTTACAGTGTAAATTAACGGAAAATTAACACGACAGTGCCCCGGCAAATTTACGACGGAGAGAATAATTTTTCGGAAAAAATATTTTAGTCACAGATGAAATAGGGCAGGAACAATTGCTTCTGCGCTCGAAAGTTAAAAGTTTTATGGCGGTTCAGTTTTGACGAACTGAAAATATTCGTTCGCACTCCTCCAACTTTTAAATGACAATTCTACATTTGGCGCGACTCGAGAAATTATTTAATGAGCACTTTGCTCCAACTTGTTAACTCCGAAATTGCTTGCATGATAATATAATTATTTTCATGTGTGTTTGAGCTCATATTCTATGAATTTTAGAATGAAAATTAAGAAATATAGAAAACGTGAAAGAACGAAGTATTACAAACATTAAAATGTCGAGTACTAAATATGTTGTGAAGTAATAATATAATAACAAGCTGTTGAAAATTTCTTTTCTAAAATTTCTTCTGTATTTTTATGGGCATTCTCTTATTATTGGATTATGAAGGAGAGGCAATTACGAAAGAATTACTCACGAAAGAGTGGATCATTAAATAAATTAATAATATTTCGAAACGGAACGTAACAGTAACGGTAATTGTTATATGTGGAAAATGTTACGGTACAATGGCCAATCGCATGCGTTAATCTCTCAAAAGGCCGATTACGCGACACGACGATATTGAACGGTGCGCTATGTATAAAATGAATGAAATATTTGTAGCCGATTTCTATATTCGAAACGAAATTTATTAAACGTGAAAATATTTATAAGCCCGTTCATCTAATATGAAAAGATCCGTTGAAACGAATTCATTATTTCATTTACGGGATTTTGAACTGATACAATTTCAATGACATTGTAGTTTAAAAAATTGTCAGCCTGAATTGCGACAAATGGAGAGAAATAAAAACTTATTTTCTGTTTTAATATATTTAGTAGGCTGAAGGTAATACAATGATATTTTTAAATTCTTCTTACGTCTTTACTGCTTTAAATTACACCTACTCAATTTTGTTGTAAATATGTGAAATGAAAGATTTTGTATTTAACATGTTAATAGCTAGCTATTAGGCTGGGCAAGTGAGTCTATCTTGAAATTTTTCACGAGTAAAATGGTGTTATGACAAGGAAAAGGGTAGGTACGTTGATTGTAAGGAAAATCTAGTTTCCTTTTTCATAAATAAAAAATGGCCATTACAAAATGCCACCGTAAACAGGCGCCGAATCTAATTAGGAAGCCGCATGCAAATTTTGAAGTTAATTGGACGGTGCGCGAGTTTAGGCTGCCACCATGAAGAGAAAACTAGCTTCGAGGAAAGTACATTTAAATCTTATACTTTTATCAATCTTGCAAATTCCTACATGGTATTTCGTTTCAAGTATATTTCAAATTCGAATCTATAAAAACGTGCAAAGAGACACGTTTAAAATATAAAAGGTTAAAACGGTAGAAACATTGGAAAAACTATTGTTGTATTATTTTCAATCTGCTAATAAGCCTATTAAGAAAATAAATCAATTTCTATTTTACTTCAGCGAAGACAGAGAAATTTAAAATTGTCATTATTTTCAAGCTACTGCTAACAAGAGAAATCAGTTCCTGTCTTGCTCGAATTTATTGCGATCGAGGTAGACAATTTTTATTTCGCATCGACCTCAAAGGAAGATAAAATTGCCGTTATATCTTCCCCCGTGGAAAGAAATTTAATAATGCACATTCCTTTTCGATTCAAACGTTCGCTGTTTCCGAAACAAGATTCTACATCACGGAAAATTAGCACGAAAAGATGAATGAAGAACATGTTGGCGCTGTAAAACTGAATGGGCGGGAAATAATTAAATTTCTATTAATAGCGTAGATGGTGCATGCAATATATGCAAAGCCGGTAGTGTACACATATTATACATGCTTTCAATCACGTAACATGGTTCGCCGGGGTGTAACGGCTACGCATAGTCTATTCTCGACGTCGGCGGACTTTCATACTACGAGCACTACTATAGTGTGTACTTTCACACCGTGGAACCATTGTTTCGCGAGAAGTGGCTTCGCGCCCTTCAACATTTTATTTACCGGAGAATTTTTTCGTGATTGTGTTACATTAAAAATGAGCTTAAATAAATTCACCTTGGCAACCCGGAAATTTTCAATTTTGTACTATATAATTCGGTAAACTTCACCTTGGTAACCCGGAGAGTTTTAACTTTTTACTATATAATTCGTTACATCTTGACGAGAAAATGCCAAAAATCGAAGTTTAGGGGCGAGGAGTTCACTGGGTCAAAAGATACGCGTGCTTAAAGTGGAGCGATTTTAAGCGTTTTTGGGAGAGCCGCCATGTTGGTGTGTGCTCGGCACTGCGCGACGTTTGATAAGCGAAATCGCTGGATGGCAGCACAAGCACGCGCTGATGTCGATAACGTCCATTTGCAATTGTGGTCGAGCCGGCATGAAGCCGTCCCTCTCCCCCATAGGCCTAATCCCAACCAACTTGGATTATACCTTCTCTTTGAGAAGGTATGACAGCTTGTCCCAGAACGAAATGGTATCGCTCAACTTTGAACACTCATAATTTTTGAACCAGCGAATTCCTCGCCTTAAAATTTCGATTTTTGGCATTCTCTCGTCAAGATGTACTGGAATCTATATTAGAAAGTTAACAATTTCTGGGTTGCCAAGCTGAAGTTGCGCCGGAAATCGATTTAAAGAACCTTAACTATGCTTTACCAATTTTTAAAAATCTTGAAATAATCGCTGGTAAGCAATGTTTGATATTTGAAACACGCGTTCAAAAATATGTAGATAAGAATGTAATATAAAATTGAAAACCACTTTAAACCTTGCAAATACAGAAAATTAAAGATTTATCAGCGCGAAAATACTAAAATCGCTTTTATAATTCGTGGAACGTGTTCTTCGGAAAGTGATAAAATAATTGAAGTGAAATTCAATAACTGCATTATACGACGGCAGGTGTACATTTTTCTTTTTGTTTTAATCGTAGAAAATATGAAAGATTGTCTCGGATGTAAAAATATTTGCAGTTTTTTGCACCGCTAGTGGATACATGTAAAATGTGCAAACGATTAAGGTATAGCTGCAGTGGAAAGCGGGAGGATAAAACCGCGGTCAAAGGCGTGAGGAGTCCGATAAATTGCACCGATGCGTTCTAATCAGTTCGTTCGGTCCGCGTCGCTTTTTTCGGAGTTGGAGAGGCAGTAATTAGTAGCTCCTCTTTCGACTTCCAACGGTCGTTCTATAGATCTTTCATTCGATGTTGGGTTTCACCGAATTGGTAAGTGTAAAGTATTGGATTGGCTGAAAAGTGTTCTCACATCTTTTTGCTCTGCGATTTTAGCTATCGTTTAAACGTCACGTTACCGTGAAATTGTACAAGATTAATTAATACTGCTCACGAAATTAGGAGTTCCGTCGGATAACAGAGGATTAAATAAATTTTTAAACATCTCCATCGCTGTACGTCAAAATCGTGATTTTTATTCATCGGAATATTTAAGATGAAACACAGTTAGATTTTATGCATTTATCGAGTGATCTGGTGATTTCGTTGCTGTTCCGATTTTGTCAGAATAATCTGTCAAAATTATGATTAATCGATCGCTGTATTGTTTCCGAAGTGAAAAACCGAACATTAAATGTTGAATTAGGATACGTAATGCGCAAACGATATGGCTTAGCGTAATCGGGTTATTAGTCCTAAATAGACGTACGGATACCATATACGGTATCTATGCTAAGCTACCATTAAGGTATTAGGTTTACCAATATTCTCTCATTTCTCGCTGCATTCGGGAATATTATTTGCAAAATGCTGTTCATTGACCTAGAACTGCGGGGCAATAAAAAGTGGACGATTTATTCTGTAAAATCAGGAGACATAATTTCCTCGGATTTTTGCGAATACTTCTTTCCGGTAGTAGAATTTTCTAGCGATAGCAACTATATTAAAGGGAGAGAAAGAAAATTTGAATGATATTGTTTAGTGCGTTTATTTTTCCGCGTTAAATGATTTTCCAGCTGAGATCAGACACTAGTGGTACCATTGACATGTTCTCAAACGCTTCGGCAGAGATGGTGTGCGCCACCGATACACTCGCAACCCTAGACACCTAATATTTCTTGAATTAAATCATTGCTGTCCAATCTAAGCTCGGGAGCTTAAGCTACCCTCACTCTATCACCGTTGATTCCCCATTAATAGACACAGTACTATATTCCCGTGCTCCGTGCCAATGCTTTGCAGGCTTCATTCGGGACTAAATCGGTTCCCCCCACTCCACCCCCTCCCGTTATCAACGATATTTAGACCGGAAGCACGACGCCATTAACCGCTTAAACTGTCTGGGTCTTCTTTGGCTCGGGATTTCAAAAGTTCGGATCGTGGATGCTCGCATAACGCGTACCTTCGGTGAAATAAGAAAAATCGATTTTCCAAAAAACCGCACCGACGGTACTTCTGCGGTACTCTCCGAAAGTTTGGAAATTCGCGGATTTATAGCTGCGAAAGTGCAGTCGGTATTGCGTTGGCGGTATAACGGATAATTGAAACTTGAAACGGGTTTTTTTCCAGAAACGAAGTTTCCAAGTCGGGACCACAGATAGTTGAAACATTGCCGGACCAATTTCGATGAAATTTCGCAGCAACGTTCTTGAGACTATTATCTAGTATCCCGCGAAGCGATTTTCCTTTTTGTCCTCCCGTGACAACCGCGATCCTTTTTATTCAACGGGCAGTTTCTCTTTTTAACGACGCTCACTATACTCTGCACCGGAGCCGCTGATGAGTCGATACATTTCCTACAGCCGGCCCATCTGTCATCGTGAATCGGTCGTCACGATATTTGAGCCGGTTTTGATGGTTCAACGGGAAAAATAAAACGAACAACGAGCGTTCACAAGATTTATCGACGTAACGAGAAACCGAAAGTATTCGAAAAACGTGGGAGAGTTCCGATATTTTATTGGTCTTTTGAGGTTATTAACCTCTTGATACAGAGTTGTTATTTGATTAAAATAATTCTTAAAATTATTTTCATGAAAGTGGTAAAATTGGTAATGACAAAACTCGACACACAAAAGGTTACCAGAATTTATGATAAACGTGTCGTGCAATGTTCTACTCCACAGACCTACAAACAATGTATTCAGGAACTTATGTTCCTTCGGATTGCGGATTGTGTATGTAATGTCATCGTCACGTCCATTGACAATTGAGCGGCTCCAACTGATATGAATCTATTGCGTTACCTTCAGATTAGAATAAGGCTATAATATTATGTTGTAATATGTTAAGGTTGTAATATCATGTATGTCATACAGAATGCAGAATAACCTCTTATCGGAGGTTACAACTGTACAATAAAAAAAAAAAAGAAACGTGTCGCGAACGTAGCGCGATTAATAGCAGGGTCTGCCGCATCCCTTCGTTCTTCAGGATCGCGAAAAAATATACGAGAGCTGCGCGCAAGAATATATATTTTTCATGCGTAAACAGAAGTTGCGGGCTCCGGGGCTTTGTGTTTCGTACAGATTGTGCAAATGGGGGTTACGTGTGGAGGAGAATTATTCCTGTGGGACGTATCACGGGAAACGAACCCGCGAGTGTAATTTCCGGGCGTTATCTTCGCTTCCAGACGTGGTCAGTGCAAACAGTATTAGAATTCAACTATATTCACTGGTATTGAAGTTACCCGCATCGCGATTTATCGTCTTACCACACGATATTCTTCAAAAATCCATTGCACTCCGTAAACAAATGTTCCATGAAAGACTGCAGTCACAATTGAAAATTTTCCTGTCACTCCTTCAAACTTTTTCCCGACGTTTGTGAAACAGTAAGAATTTCACAACAATTACGTAAACAGAACTTTGTTAATTTTGACCCCGTTTTAAAACTTTATTATTTTTCTGTTTAAAAGAACAAACATACACACAAATAATTTCAAATAATGTTAATGATTATTAGTTTCATTTTCTTGTTCGTTTATTCTCTCGAAACAACAAACTCCGTGGTTTGAAGCATCAATATTTTGAAGTAGATACATTTATAAAATATCGTAAAGATTAAACTAGTTTTGAAGACTAAAGCAATCGAACCGCAGACTTATTGCGACAAAAATAAGTGAATGAAAAATGACTTTTAAATTTTTAATATTAAAAAAATCCACAAATACTTTTATATTGTCTTCTACTTATTAAAATTATGGAGAACGAATCAGTGCATGATCTTTTGGAGCAAGATTCGGCACCGTAGCGAATCCCGAGAAGCTGTTATCGGCTATTAGGACAAAAAATCGGTTATTCTACCCCCGGTAATAAGTGTAACATAAACCGAGCGACGTGTTCTTCAAACAAACTTTTATTAGTGGAGTGGTAGCCGGGCCGAGCGGAGCGTAGTGCAAAGCAGAAGCGAAATTAGTGAATAATGACTACAAAATGTCTGGGAGAACGAAATGCAGAGAGAAAAGGGACGCAGGGATAACGTGGTAATGAGAGAAAAGTGAGATTAGCTGGCGAAGAGTAGTGTGAAAAGCAAGGCGAATGTACCGTGAGATGAAAGACCAAAAAGCGTTCTAAGGAAAGAGCAGCGGCACCAGTCAAATGATACCTGCAAGTCTATGTACTATATAGCTGTGTGCAAATGAGAATACATCTGCGTGCAAACCACTTATATATATATCATATATATGCATTTTTCCCTATATCCCGGGCTGCTATACCATGCACAGAACCGTGACACCTCGAAAATTTAATAGCTTTCCAGGCGAATAATATTGTACGAAAATATTTCGTAACGTAAGAAGAGCGTTCGCTTTATTGGGAATTTTGAGTTTATTTTATATTTAGCAAGGCGTGTATTGCTTTATTTGACGTTGAAAAATTGTGTTGACTTTGGACAAACTTAAAAACACTGTTACACTAGTTTCACTGAAATATATTCTAAATAATTTTTACTCAATCTTGGCTTCTAACAATTGATTGAAATTCTGAAGATACAAAAATGATTAATTAGGCTGTGGATTTTTGTCAGAAAAACGAGCTGGTGCAATTGTTAAAACTACAGAAAATTTTTAAAGAATTTAATAATATGCCACATTTTCAACTTGTTAGGATTACTAATAAAAAAAACTTCTGAACGACCACTGTGTTTTGTACATGGGCAATTTTTATTTCACAAAAACATCCGCAATCTAATTATTCAAACGCGGATTTCTTTGCAGAGTGAATCATTTTTGCATCAACTGCGAGCAGGAGGATCTCCATGAGAATTCTTAATAGAAAAGCATGAATATTTTATGTTTTAAATATTCTATTATAATTCTGTCGAAAAGTTCTCTTCCCCAGCAAAATTCCAGAGAACAAAGCAATTGCGGAGAATATGCAATTTCTATACAGTGTATCGAATTGTTCTGTACTTTTTGTATTGTTTATATCGAACAACACATTCTCTGGAAATATCAATTTTATCAAGCGCGGAACAATTTCTACCACGAAGAAAATTATACGAAGACACACACAAACACGCGCGCGCGTGCGTGCGTTTTCAATACCGAGAACGCGTAACGACAGAGTGTAATGGCGTCTAGCGTTAGATGACAGTTAAATTAGTTCTGGTGTTATAACAACGCCGTCGAATATGAAAATATCCGACGGAGAATGTTCCCGCCTAATCGACTTTGCTTATTTTTCGATAGCCACGGGGTACGGGTCTATGGGAAACGCCAATGAAAACAACAACACCTTTCAACTTTTGAATCTTTCAATTTTTTTTTTCAATTTCTTTTTAATGACATTTTCCGTGAACACGCTCGACAATTTGGTGCCCGGGTATTCAGGAACGCTGCTGCAATTAATCGCCGCAGATCGATCGTGGAAATGAGTTTCGGTTTGCGAAATTTCCTTCGAAAATCCGGGAATATCGATTAGGCTAAAATACGGTTAAAAGTTCCGGAGAATTTCGCGTTATACTCCATCTGCTGGAACTTTTGATACAAAGGATAATATTTCTTTTTTTTTTTATTGGAAAAAAAATTTGAGATCCGTGGATTTGAATTTTTCAATTTATTTGAAAATAGTACAATTTCACGACATTGTCTTTGTCATTTTGTATTGTATGTATGGCGTTGTCTAAAAGAACGACATTTACTTTTGAATTGCATGCAAGAAATTATTGTGATGTCAAAAAAATATAGGGATTAAATATTCCGTCGAATTGGGGGTTCAAATTTTTAATCAGACTCTGCAGGGTAAATTTTTCATCAAACTGAGGGCTAAAATTTTCATACCGAGGGTTAATATTTGTCATCAAGTTGGGTATTCAAGTTTTTAATCAAGCTAAGGATTTATATTTTTATTTCCTCAAATTGGGGGTGAAAATTTGTGATCAGAATAAATTTTTCACAAGAAATTGTTGCACGGCTGATCCCTTATAGAGAGCTCATAAGCCTCGCGCAGGAGGAATAGCATCCGCGGAGCGATGCTTGAAACTATTAAGGGAAATTTCATCCCAACGTTAATCACGCGTGCACGATCATGAATTGCAATTTGTAACCCGACCGACCATTTAACAGTTCATAGGAAACGTTTAATGGCGCGTGTAGCTTCTTCGTGACAGCTTTCTACCTTCTCCGTTCGGAATAGTTTCCCTATGGTTTCGTTCAAAGGCCGATGCTCCTGTGGGCTGATCCCCGATTATATTACCGCGAACAAACAAGCGGCCGTAGGAAACAACTTGGACGTGTTAAGGGATTAAGCTCGTTCATTAATCTTCGGCAACGCGTTAATCGATATGCCGGGTGCGAGGGTGTGCTTCTTCGATATCGAAACGTTCCCCTTTTTTCCAGCTTCTAATATCGCATTCGTGATTTTCAACTCGTGATCTCTAGCTATGGAAATGATCCAATTCGTTTTCACAATTTTCAAGTAACTTCTTCTATGGAAGTATCGAAGCGTATCGAAAAATAATTTACTCGATATCGACATTAGCACTTGAATTTATCGATATTATACAGGGTGTTTGGTAACTGGTGGTACAAGCGAAAAGGGGGTGATTCTACATGAACGAATAAGTCGAAAATATAGAATAAACATTTTTCGTTTGAGGCTTTGTTTTCGAGAAAATCGTCTTTGAAGATCTGTCAGGTTTGTGTGCTTTAGTATATGCAGGAAGTAGATTTGGTTGGTCATGATCAGACGCGTCAGACAATTCCTATCGAATAGCATGCGTATTTCAAATATTGCATTTAATGATCGTTTTTTTCGCGGTAAGTTGTTTTATTTGGAGATTATCGTGCAATACTTGACAATTTCTCGAGTATTTTTCGATTCGGTGAGTATTTCGAGGGAATTCAGCATGCGGTTCGCGCGAAACACTAATTTCGCGTAGGGCTCCCGAGCGTAGCTGATAGCAAACAGGCAGACTCTTTATGGCAAGCGGAGAACTGCGGACCGTTGGCAGAATTCCGAATTCCGCCCGCTTAATGAGGTGCTCGTTCCGTATAAAAAACATTTACAGAATGGCCCATGTCCGAAATTTACCATAAGAGGGTGCGAGCGCTAGACCGGGAAACCCTGGACATGGAATTGAAAGGGACCAGAGGTGTACAGGGTGTGCCGAACAAAGTGTTACGAGCTGTTTTCTCAGAGTCTAATGAAGATACCAATTCCGGCTTCCTTTAATTAAACGGTCCGAGGCAGCTAACTGTTTAGCGCACAATTAATGTTTTTTTAATAACTGTTAGGAGAAAAAGCAACAACATTGTTTCGTTATCACAATAATAAAAAATGTCTATCTCTAACCCTATTTTATCCCCTAAACGAATTTATTGCATACCGAAAGATTATTAAAAGAAAAATTATTTATCAGTCGAAATGATATCTCCTGCAACACCGTTAATGACTACTTTAGCGCATCTCCCGTCCTAAAATGTTCACTCTGTGGGATAATGAATGGATTAAGATCTAAAAGGATTGGTATTAAAGTATTAAGAGATTACTGAAACGATTTAATCGTTGAGGAAGATACACAATCCTTTAAAATCACGAAAGCACATTAAGGAGCTGTTCTTGCTTATAGCGACTTGTTGTTTTCGTGTTTTTTCGAGAATTCGAAATAAGACGGTTGCGTTGTAACATGCGTTAATAAACGCTCGAGTTACAACGCTGTTGTAAATAAAAATTAGAGAAAGTGTTCGACTGTTTCAAAGCATCGAGGAAATTCTTCTAACCAAACTTTTTAGCAAGAAATTAAACAGTATTTTAGCACCTCGTGTTCCGATGCAATTTTCTTATAATCTATATAGTCTATTATTGGACAAATAATTTGTCCTTTTTGTTTAAGGATAAAACCACTCGCGATTTACGAACCCTTAATTAAGGACGGAGGAGGCTAAAATTCTACATTTCTTCAAAAACAAATCAGAATGTGACAGAGGATTAACCCTGCAGGGAGCCTGGGTCCAGTTTGACCCAGATTATTAAAATTGTAAACCGTAATTAAATGCTGCAATAGGAACGATATAAAGATTAATATGTCTCCAAGAAGCTCCTCCAAAAATATTATATTTGCAGAAATTGT
This sequence comes from Seladonia tumulorum, assembly GCA_913789895.3. Classification (NCBI taxonomy): domain Eukaryota; kingdom Metazoa; phylum Arthropoda; class Insecta; order Hymenoptera; family Halictidae; genus Seladonia; species Seladonia tumulorum. Next base: position 6,181,555 of record OU565275.1, read on the forward strand.
TAAATAAAGCAGCGAATGACATCACCAGCTATACAGTTATAAAAATGGACCGCCGTCCGGGGGATACATCTGTTAATTTTCGAAGACTGCTGTTTGCAGGAAATTAGAGGCAGGGGAAATTACAAGAAGTTAAGATCTTGTAACAGTTTCGCACATTGGACAGCCAAGATTGGCCGCCGTAAAGACGAAACTGGACTTTATGTGACTTGTCGGGGCTAAAGGATGAAACGAAGAGGGATAAATCCAGCTTTAACACTTTTTTAATTCACTTAAGACAGTTTCTGGCGCGGCCCATCTGTTTTCTTCTCGGGAGCGCGCAGCCATTACATATTTTACACCCCCAAGACGGCAACGTCGGATGCTCGAGCATCACGGTTCGACGTCGGAAGACTTCATCTCACTCCGAGTAACGTTAATGCAAGTTCACGGCATTACTTCGTTAGCATGAAATCGAATTGACACGCAGCAGGTGTCTATTCCACGACGAAAGCTTTGAGTAATTTTCCGGGGATTGCTGGAAGAAGCTTGTAAAGCGTGTAGCTCAAAATACGCCTCGGTTCTGACAACGTGCAACACCACCAAAAGTGACACCACTACGCTCCCACACAAAAATGCTAATCGCTAAAACCACATAATTTGCGAATCTAGAATTCTAGGGTCTTCAGAGAACTCGTATCTTATTAGCTTCTATTAACTAAAATAAAAGAAAAATATTTTATGTGAAATAAAAATTTCCCAAGTCAGTATACTGCGGATGTTTATGCAATCGTGGCTTCTGAAAATTTTCAAAAAATGCTAGAATATAAAATTCGACAGAATTTAGCACGACCTTAATTTATTTCCGATCTAGAAAGGCTGCTACCACGGAAAGTAAGATTTTATTTGATTTGACTGTCTTAACACGTTGACTGTCATGTCACCCATATGTGGGTGACGGAAATATTTCCTCAGGTTTTAAAATGAATTTTTACGTTAATATATACATTGTACCAAATTTAATTAGGATCTGTAAAATGCAAGAAAGTTGGAGGACTACTCGATATCATACATATAATATTTTTCAATTTTTATTTCGTTAAATAACTTACTTTGATTTTATGGAATTTTTGAGATTTCTAGTTTGGCAGTCAAAGTGTTCAAATTCGTCTATAAAAATTGAAATAATTACAAGTCGAAAAATGTTCTCAAAATTGATCTAATGTCTATACAGTTTGGTATTTCCAAAAATGCACGAAAACAATGCATTAACAGCACTCGTGTTCGCGATGAGAAAACAATGCGTTGAAGATTACGTGAGAGTATAAAACCAAAATAATAATTGCAAATATCGAAGAAGGACGACGGAGGAGCAGTGCGGTAACGTTAAGGGACACCGTTTCCCTGAAAAGGGCGCTGATTGCAAATTCCACGAACGCCCTCGACACGCCTTCGTTTTATTTCGGACGCGGGCGAGCGGACGCGCGAAACTCGAGACGATTAAAAACCGCGCTCCGGTGGGTGAAAATATTTCCGCGGGCCGATTCGACTGAGAATTAAAGTGATAATTAACTGAGAGCTAAGTGGCGATTTCCAGTAGGCCGAGGATCTTGAGGCCGGTGCTCGCGCGATCCAGTTTCGGGATCCAGAATAGGAAGCAAAGAGCGACGCGCTAAGCAAGCCACCCTCTCCAAGAGCTGAGGTTCTCGCGGTGGGGTAATCTGTGAGTGGGGCACTGCGAGCTGCTGCGAGCTCTATTCAACCAGACACCCTCTATAGAACCCACACACATACGTGCACACACACACACACCCACACACACACACACACACATGCACACATCAACACACGCCGCAACTCTTCGGTGGCTTTGGCTCTTCGCGTCGCTCGTTAACAAGGAACAATCCTGAAGTGTCGGTCGTCGATTTTTACGGAACAGCTGGAGCACTAAAAAATATTCGACCCGCGTTTTTTTTTTTGTTCTTGTACCGTTTTCCGTGCTTTGCCCGCTTTTTAATAGCCTAAACTGACTCTCTTAACCCTTCAGATACAGTCAAACCTACTTTTGCACGGTAGATAAGGACCGCACAAAAAGATATATTCAGAAACTTCATAAATAGTTATAACAAATAATTTTGTACAACATCTGTTGTATTTCGATATAGATGAATATTAAAAATTACTTAATCGAACCACTGTATTTTTCAAGTACATTTTGAAGGTCCACTCGAGGGTTAAGGCCAAAAGAAAATGAAAATCTAGGTAAGCTGTATTAAATTTTTTGGTATAATAAGGATTTCTCTATACAGGGTGTTTGGTAACTGGTGGTACAAGCGAAAAGGGGGTGATTCTACATGAAAGAATAAGTCGAAAATATAGAATAAACATTTTTCGTTTGAGGCTTTGTTTTCGAGAAAATCGACTTTGAAGATCTGTCAGGTTTCTGTGCTTTAGTATATGCAGGAAGTAGATTTGGTTGGTCATGATCAGACTATCGAATAGCATGCGTATTCGCTGCATTTCAAACTCGATTTTCTCGATAACGAAACTTCGGATGAAAAAATATTATTCTATATTTTCGACTTATTCTTTCATGTAGAATCACCCCCTTTTCGCGTGTACCACCAGTTACCAAACACCCTGTATGTTCCAAATATCTAGGCGGTAAAAGAACCATCAGAACTATCAAACATGTTTTCTCGAAATATAATGAACGGGAAAGAGTTCATTAGTGATTTATTGGCCTAATTAGAGTACTCGGTAAAATGGGGTGAAGTTGAATTCTTCCGAAACCAGAGTTCTCAGTTTCCGTAATATTTTCTATGTTATTAGGATAAGTTGGCCAGGCAGTCGGCCGTGCTCCTTTTAAGGGAACCTCTTTTGTCGAACTCCTCCGAGGATTTCAAAAGGGTATGTGCAACCGGATTACACAACTTTCTCGTTCTCTTTCAGAGACGGCACGGCGATTTGTACCGTTCTCCCGTGACGCCGCGCAAGGGCTCAAGCTCCTTTACTTTTCAAGCACTTAATCCACGACGCTCCCATTTAGCGTGATCCAACGATTCACCCAAACAAGATTTTACCTTATTCCTTTAGATCTGTCCCGGAATCGTCAGCCACCCCTGTGGTTCTCGGGACGACGCGCCTTTTCGTGCTCACGTACGGAAAACTCTTGATCCTAGCCCGATCCTCGGGTCCGTGCAGTGACATAGATCGTGTAGATCCCACTGAATACCCTCAATTAAACTAAACTAAATACACATCGGATTATATTGTGTTTAGCGTCGTTTCGATCTGAAAAATGCCACAAATAAGTCTGTGCGAGTCCCATAAAAAAATAAAGAAATTTCGTAATTGTGAACTAATGTGAAACATGTGTTTGGCATGAGTAATAAAGAAAGCTTATGCGTCGGTTCTGAAAAATAAATATTTATTTCAAGAGTAATATAAATGTATAATTTAACGGAAATTAGTATTTGTACATTTGCTTGCATTTTTCATGAACGAACTCAAAATGGAAAATTATTCGAAAAAACGGAACCGCTGACAAGTATGTACGGAGATTTATTTTTTAATGACAATCTCATTTCTGCCGAATTACTTGGGTTTCGACATCATCGGACATGATGGTAACCGATTTCCTGTAGGAGTGTCTCGTGTAACCGGTTTACGCGAACAAACCAATGACTTTGCAACAGCCGAGAGCTAACATTATGGCTAAAATACGCGGTTTAGTGCGAAAAGCTTTATGGTCAATGGTGGAATATAATGGTGGAAGAGCAATGCAGGCACGACACGCGGTGGTCATTTATGGGACAGTGTTTCATTCGCTGTAGCAAAAGATCTCATAGATGGGTTTTATTTCGATACGAAAACCACAATTTAAAAACTGACGGATCTTTATACAGTTATAACAAATACTGTTGAATAGAAAATACTACACAGAAAGAATTTGAAATATTCTTTCCTTTTACATACGTCTGATCTACTGCAGCATCATCCTCTGAACAGTTTAGATTTTCGTTAATTAGACTCCAAGGATTTAAATTTAACTAAATTTCTAACCGTTAATACTATCGAGATAAATTATCGGGCTAATTAACGTCCATTTTGACACATTTCAAAACTTTCAGGGCTTAATTCGCCCAAAACTCGATCTCGCGAAAGCTTAAACGTTTAAGTTGAACCTGTAAAATTGTTACAGATTCGTATCTGAATTTCCGTAAAACAAACATTGATTCGCCGAACAGATAGTAACTCGTTTACGAAAATTGTTTGTCGTATTTTCGCGCCGCGTCGTTAAATAATGTCCCCGAGTTATGGCGAGTCCTGTAAACGTTCATGAAGAAATTCATATTGACAGAAATTGTTTACAGTTTGTTACGGGTATTATGATTCGACTGTCGACTGTTGTTTTCGATGATGTTACGCTACACGCTTGAGTACGCTGCTTTATGCGTTAAACGCGTTCGGTTTTTAAATGCAGTTCGCGAATCGCTGTCGGGAAACAATAATTTATTTGAATGCTGCCTGTGGCGGACGGCATAATAAAACGCAAGGGAAGTCGAATCGATTCGATAACATTGAATGTATCCGGATATTTTGCGAACACGCCTCGCAAAAAGCTCGAGTGTTTCACCACAAATAACATAATGCAGAATAATCTCTCTTATGGATTATCGTTTAAATGACTCAACGTCGTCGAAAAGATTCTGAAGTTGATATTCATTTGTAAGTTTATTATGTTATTGAATTTATAGACACGGTTTAAACACTGAAAAACCAAATACAGTTGTACAAGTCGGAAATAGTTGTAAAAATAGTTTTAAATTAAATGGAGAATCAAATGACTTGAAATTAATCGAAGTTTATAAATGTGTTGAATATTTGAACTTGCGAATATGTTACTTTTCGTTTTACCGCGATATTCTTTTAACAATAACAAAGTATCCACTAATAACAAGAACATTCAACTCGTCTTTCCCAAAATCGTGAATTTTTGATATATACGAGGAAAATGAAACTCATCAACGGACCAGCATATTAATCAATCCTTCATTCCTATCATCATCGTCGTCATCATTCAATCTACCGTGATGAGATCACTGATCATCGATCCCAGATGATTTAATGCGATCCTTATCTGTCGGGACGTAATAGGTTCTACTTCGATAAACTATAAAAATAAAAGGAATCGTGTACACGTATTGTTAATAAATAATATGAAATCATATTGATTCAACATTCACTCCACGAATTTATATTATTCACCGGTAAATTCTGCCAGTTTTTGTATTTCGAAATACTCTTCATTCTATACCCTCCATTAATGATTCCGACATGTAAATCATACAAGCAAAGGCAATTGCGCTTGTACACGTTTTTATAACAACCGATACTTTTTATTATTTTAATACGAGCTTTTCCACCGTGTATCGTACGGGTATACGAACAAAAAAAAAAGAAGAAAAGAAAATATTCACATTGCGATAGACGAAGGGGGAACGAACTATAGGGCAGAAATTTCTGTTCGTCGCTAATGGCGAACGAATAATAGAATGGGGCTCTATTAAATTTTAATTAACATGAAGCTCTCCGCGTTCCGGGTAACGCAATACGAATGATCGAAAGTCTCGTTATACCGTACAGGAGCGCCATTTACGAGTTCTGCCGACAGTGGTTCTTATCCACTCATTAGGGAGCAAAAAATGTTCGCACACCGGTGTTATCGGGTCGGGCAACAAGAAACCGAGCTTAACGAGGAAGAAGGAGAGTTCCATTTTGCTCGTGTTCCAAGGACGCAAAACCGAAAGAGCGAAGCTTGCGATACGTACGCTATTTACCTTCCGACGACGGGCACTGGGCCTATTCTGACCCGCAGCATAAAAATTCACCCTCGAACAACTACCCTATTCGACAACTACAATGCTACGAAAACTATCAACACTATTTCTATTTATTACAATTTTGTCAAAAGTAGTCGCACAATAAGCAACCTGCACTCACTTTAAAGCCTAAATCAGTTATTAATTTTTTTATCACAAGTTTTCGATATACAGGGTGTGGCCGGACGGGTGGTACAACAGGGGATGATTCTACATGTAAAAATAAGTCGGAAAAAAGGAATAACAATTTTTCGTTCGACGCCTCGTTTTTGAGAAAACCGAAAATGCAGAAATATGTTATTAGCTAGGAATCGTCTGACGCGTCTGACCATGGCCATCCAATTCTACTTCCTGCTTATACCGAAGAACGTGACACCAACAGGATATTTAAACTCGATTTTCTCGAAAACCAGGCGTCAAACGAAAAAATGTTATTCCTCTTTTTCGACTTAGTTTTACATGTAGAATCATCCCCTGCCCGGTTGTACCACCCCTCCGGCCACACCCAGTATTTATGGATATTTTTATTTCGGCAATCTAAAATCCTGTACATATTTTCAGAAATAATATCAGAATAAGAGAACAACATTTGAAGAATCCTTCGAATGAAATAAATACTCGCAGCATCCGAATGAGAACAACATGATAATTTGATTTAATTCGTGATATTTTTTGCAGCGATCGTCAATTTACTTTCCAACTGGATTGTGCGTCGTGGACCGCGCCGCCGTTAGAATAGGTTTAAAAAATAGCTGAATTATGCCGTCGACGATCCTAAGCGAGGTCAACAGTGCATTCGTAAAAAAAGGTCGACCGTCGGAGGTTTAACTGGAGCTCTCGTCGGGAGTAAACACACATCTGTGAGAGCCAAAGGACGAGTCTTGTCATCGGGATAGCATCGTGCTCGCCGGGCAAGGTAAATCAGACCCAAAACCCTTGTAAACGTTCCTATGTACCGGGCCGTGTACCTGCAGAGGACGCAATTTACATATCCACTTAGCAGGTTTCCAGCTTTAACCGTCGCGTCGGTTTCTGTAGGAAGTGGACCGGCTGCCGTCCACATTCATAGAGGACGCAGTTCAGTGAATACACGGTCTTCCGATCTGCACTATCTATCTCTCTCTATCTATCTATCTCTCTCTCTCTCTCTCCTTTCTGTCGGGTTAGGTGGACTGTCACGGAAATACGAAACGACGACAAGAAAAGCTGCCAGTCGTTCCCTCGTCTTGAAAGGATTACGAAAGAATCCAATCTGGCTGCTCGCGAATAAGGATGTCGGGGCTCGTCTGAAGTTTGTGATACAATTGAACCGATGGGATCATGACAGCATAAGCCAGCCTGTTTTTGAAATCGAGTTATGCGCCGAATCGTGTTGCTCCCATTTTCAATGAGGCGATCCGACTGTATCGCGCTCGTACAGGCCAAAACCGTGCACGCTGTGACGAACTATACACCAAAGTCTCGGATAATAACCTAGATAATATTTTGAATATATAGTTTAGGTACTCCCGAAATTCCTTCCTGTCTTTCGCATATACTCGTGTATTCCAAATGATCATTTTTCCTAAGCGGAATGTAACAAAAATTAAAAGAAACTGCTGTTTCAAATTTTGTTAGCTCGGCGAGTGCGCAGATTTTAACCTACACGAGGGCGTGCAACCTGGGTCATTTATGCCCGGAGTAAAATTTTAATGCTTACTATTGATTTTCCAATGATTAAAATGAATTTTTGTTAGACTTTTTGAGATCATAGAACAGGAGGAAATTAGTCCTGGACATAAACGACCCAGAAGGGGTCATGCTTGCCCACGACGGTTAATATTTCTAGCAACCTTTGCAGTTTATTTCAATATTTAGGGTAATTTTTAAACAAATGTTACTTTTTGTTATTGTATTGTATATTATATATTATTATTAGCGAGCTTTGACAGATTAGCGAGCTACGCACAGCAATGTGTTTTATAAAATAGGAAATTTATTTTCCATGTTAGTTCCTTTTATAGCGTCCTCGTTAAACGATTATAAGTATACTGGATTTATTGATTAGTCAGCAGCCTTCATACTAATTTTATAACGTTCGCAGTATCTCGGGTTTTATTTAGAGTCGATCGCGTAAAATGTGGCAGGTGATTTTCTGCTGACTATACCCCACGGTAAGCAAAAATGATATTATATATCACTGAAAACCTAAACGGGTTAATAGTCGTGTGCAAAATATTTAAATATATTAATCTCGATGGAAAACAAATAGCAGTTCACTTCTACTAATCACATTAATTTTATACGCTTCGTTGTTTCAAACCATAGTACTATAAACACAGTATTCAATACGATTAAACATTGTTCATAGACACGGAAAGGGACCCAATTACAGTGCCTACATTAAATATACTTATTTTTTAAAATCAGTTGATATGTTGCTATATATCTCTTTTTTAATACGCTTTAAAAATAAGTGTAATCGATATGAGTACAGTAATTGTTATCCTCACAGTAATTGGGTCTCTTCCCCTAGGTGGTTCTTCTGCAAAAAAAAAAATATAGTGCTACAGCCGGATTCTCAATCACCCCTGAGTATCTTCGAAATAAATTGCAGTCCGGGGCGTTGTTTTTACCAGCCCAACGCGGGCATCGTTCGATGAAAAAAAATGTATCTAATATTTTTCGATGCTCCACCACCGTGCAAACTTTCATCGAAATCGACGATTGACACTTCGGGGTCCACATTGTGGCAATAAAACGTGCACAGGTACGCGCGCGGCCGTTCGGCACCGACTAATTGCCTTCCGCTTCGAGAGCACTGCCAAAACTGTCGAATATCGTGCGCAGTTTAAAGAATGCGAAAAAAACGAGCAACCTCGTTTGCGCTTTGAGCGAGTCGCGGCGAAGAATTTTTAACGGGGGGTACAGTCCCTGATAGACTTAACTTTTTGCGCCAAATAAAACCTTTTTTCGTCGAACACAAAAGTCAAAAGTTGCATACAAAATTTCCTCCCTTTGCATCAGATGTGACAAATTAATTCTGTAGCCCTTTGGTTCGCGAATTTATTCTCTATGCAGTTACTCCATCTTGCTGTGCTCGTCTGCCAGTAAATTAATTCTTTTAACATCTCAAAAAAAAAGTTCGAACTGATTTTAACAGTATTTTATGCATTTGTGACAAAAACGTGGAATTTCAAACAATTTCAGAAAATTAAAAAATATCGATCTATTAATTTTAATATATTGGGACTATTGTTGAATGAGAGTATTTGGCTCCTGTTTTTTGCAATTGGCGCAGAAAATTTGCACTGTGCATGAAGACCCACAGTCTAGTAATTAGACACGATTTCGAAATTAGTGATATAGGGTTACACGTTTTTGAGAGGTTTCTCACGGTATTGTTCTTTCGGTATAGGTATCCGAGTTTCATTAGATGAGCAAATCAAGCCTATAACCACTCGTTGAAGTTCCGAAGCTTTCGTACGTACCGCTAGTTGTTAAGGGGCAATTCAATACACCGCCAAGAGTGATTTGGATCCATCAGTTTCCCGCAAAACAGGAGTTTAGCACACACGCTGTGGATCCATTCAAGGATCACTCGATACCAGAGGTATGTTACTCTTTCGAGCCATTATTAATCCTCTGTAGTCAAATGGCACCTGTAAAACGTCACTTTAACGTCTAATTATACCGTAGATAAATAATTACTAGACATTGCTGGACAACAAATGCTTGTAAAATATAAAATAACTTATTATTTCTACTATAATTACTACTAGTACTACTAGTATTACTGGACAATAAATGCCAAAAGGTAAGATTGTTTAGAACAAAAAGGGTGCTCTGAAGTATTCTCCACAGAACCTTTTATATTGCATGATAACTAGAGTATATTTATTCATGGTAATATTAACAATATTTATTTTGCTATTAAAAATACCTGAAAACTTAATTATGAAGATAACCTGAAGTTTTTTCATGTTAAAGATATTATTGTTTGCTTTAATTTAAAGTCGTGCCAAGTATACGATGTCGCAAGTTGTTAAATTCGTGAAATTAATTCGCAGTAAGAACAGAAATAATTTCCAGGCTCCATGTACGAAAGACGCCACGGATATGCGCGTTCCCATAAATTAATTGTATTAGAAACTTCTAGCCTACAGTGCACTATGCAGCAGGTTTGTAGAGTATGTTCACGATATTTACATCAGTTTTCTTTACGAGTTTAATCTCGGTGAACGCTCTGGGCTGAAAGTTGCGCGAAACATTAATTTACTTTTTAAAAAATGAAACTGCTAGCATTCCGATTTGATTAATATCTACACATTAAAATTACTAATATAGAAAGCTATTCGATTGTATTTTTGTAAATTACAGGACGGAATTTTATTTTGCACAAAAGTTTGCACTAATTATTTTTCTATAATCTAATTTTGCACAAAAATATTATCTGGTTATTTCTCATCTAACAATATTATCTAATTATTTGTCAGTTTATTCATCGTCTGACAGAAGCAGTGCCCACGAAATATTGTTATCCCATTTTCAACCGAAACTGTTGACTGTTATTTTGCAACGTAGCAAATCCGTACGACTGCGTTTCATTAATCACATTGTTACGTATCTACATTAGCGGTGTGTGCACAGTGAATTTGAGTGTAACCCGATCAATATTTCGAAAATGTTTGCTCGAAGCTGACGCATGCATCTTTTAAAGGCAAAAAAATTCGTTCTGTTAGTTCATATATTTTTTTTTTTAGGGTCTGGAAACGTACTATCGATTCGGTTCTGGAAAATCGGTAGGTGGGTGCAAACGTCAATATGTACGTATGTCATAATGCAGTTCTGAAACAGGCGAGGGCTCTGTACACACCGCTGATAAAAGTTGGATGAACCATTCAATGGAACTCATTTTAGGAATGCGTTTAATCCATCAGAATATTTCATTCTCATCGGTCGATATATCTCTCCGATTACTGTGCATATTTTCTATAGAAGCCTTCGGCAGAAAAGATGTTCGATTAAAAGGATTAAAAAAAAAGAGAGAGAGAAAGAGAGAGCGAAAATTTATAATTCCATCGAGCTATATTAATTCTATCAATTAATTCCATCGAGTTACATTTATTACACGAATTAATTCCATCGAGGGTTTCTTTTTTCTGTGCCTCCTCAACGTTATTATGACGTAGACACTTGAAAGTAATATTAGCATTTTATTTTTAGTAAAAAAAGTATTAATCACAATACTCACACTGCTCAGTTACTATTATACAGTAAAGTCTTGATCTAAGTAAGCCGCACGGAGCTACACGATCTTAGTCAGTACCTCGCGACAGTGGAGATAGTTCTACGACTTTTATCGGCCAAATATTTGCGACATATATCGAGAAAAGACGGTATTTACCATTTCGATAGAGATGAATGTTAAAAATTATTTAATTGAACCACTGTATTTTTAAAATACATTTTGAAGGTCCACTCGAGGGTTAAGGCTAAAAGAAAATGAAAATCTAGTTAAGCTGTATTGAATTTTTTGGTGTAATAAAGATTTTTATGGAAAGCACGAGACTTCGGTTCACCGTTTGAGTTTTGGGGTATTTTAAAATCCTGTCTGCGTGTTCGTGACGTCGAAGCTGTTTTAAACATTAACCGGGAATACGTTTGCGTGGAATTGGTTTTTTAAAAGCTGCGCGAAGGGATCGTTCGTCGAGCACGCTGCGGGATTCAAGTCTAGCTTTCGATTTTCCGTGACGTAAATGGGCATTTCTTCTCTCCTTCTCGCACTCTCTGTCTCGGTCGTTCTAAAATGGCTTTCTCACTGCGGTGCTATTGATATCACGTTAGTGTTATGTGGATTGAGGGGGATCAATACTTCGGTACTGTCAATGCCTTTGGAAACTGAACGCGACCATGAAGATTCCTTTGTAATAACCGCAAAACCTTTGACGAAGGACTCTCTGTTATCATCAAGCTCCACTTCCATCGCCTTCGTCATGGAAAACGGATTGACTCCCTGCAGGACACCTAGCATTTGCAATCTGGCCAATTTATAGTCGGTTTGATGAAAGAATCGTCCTGCTTTCACAGAGAAATTACCACTCTTCCCTTTAGTTTATTTATAAACAATGTTTTTCCGGACGGATGCGACAAAAGAATATAGAAAACACCGTGAAATTCCCGTCTAAATGATACCTCGTGAATTAATACTTTGTTAATCATTGCATGAAACGTCTAACGGTAAATTATATACTATTTTTCTATAGGGTGGCCCAAACTCACTAAACTAGCTTCAAATGGAGTAACTCTTCCATTTTAAAAAATTCACAGTCAATCTTATATAAGCAAATTCGAATTGATTTTATTTCTATGTAAATGTATAAAACAAAGTAGCAGGAACTAGCTTCAAATGGAATAACTCTCCTATTTTTAAAAATTCACAGTCATTCGTATATAAGCAAATTCGAATTGATTTTATTTCTATATATATGTATAAAACAAAGTAGCAGGAATGAAATAAAAATTTATTTCATCCATTAGTAATTTGGATGAATTATAAACAACGTGTCGTATGTTCGCAGATGATTGTAAAGAAATAAAGATTGAATGTACTCGCTGGTCAACTGATTGCGAAGTGAAACGGTGAGCAGGGTGCAATTAGACGCGTGCACCAATTTCGATGCACTGTTCGGTGCGCCCGTCGACACATGGAGCAATATTATTATAAACCGCTTTCGGAGTGCCTTCGCGCCGATTGGTGTGCGGTCAGTTCTCGAAATCGGTCGTTTAATCAGGTCGGACTGACGGGTACACGATTTCTGCCGGACGAGTCGTTCGATTCAATCTTCCGGGGGAAGCAATTAACAAATTCTTGGGACATTCGGCTTCATAAAAATCGGAATTCCAATTCGTACGGAATGAATAGAACCGAGCGCGGATGGTACAGGGGTTGCGGGCAAAAGTGAGGAAGCTGTTCCATCGTGCAACCGAACTTTCTATTAAACTGTACAATTTCTCAAATGTGCACAGTTAAAAGACAGTACTATTAACAGTCCGAAGAATACTCCTTCAATTGCAACAGATGATAATCGTATCGGTCAATGACGTTCTGTTTAAAAAAGGGGAGGAAAAATTGGGAACAAACATGTTTCAATTTTCACAAAAATTTTTACCATTTCTGCATCAAAAAATGTGAGCCAAATAAAAATTTCTCTTTTGTCTGAATAATTGTACTAAATTGTGTATTATACATCGCAACATCCGTAAATCTTTTCCAATTATTTTACATTTATTGTACAAATTTAATCTTAAACTTTCAAGTCGGTATTAGCTAAATTGATCATAATAATTTTAATAAATCGTGTATTGTATACCAAGAACTCGAATTGTTATGTATTTTACACTTATTTTTGTCGTAAATATATCACATCCGTAATAAATTACGGACAAATAATAATCATTCGTGGAAAATGTTGATATTGAAAGCGCACAGCGTGTGTAACGGCGAGAAAATCAATTTAGGTGCGTACAATAGGAACTGATTGCTCGAGAACACGTGAAAGACCGGTAGAAAAGTGATCAGGAAGAAGGTGGGAATCACGGCGTCATCGGGCTCGAAATTCGATCATGCTCGTTTACGTTCGCAGATCACTTTAATCAAGCCAGGATACGAACACACATATCAGCCGGACAGGATCGATACACGCTTGTCACGAAATCGTATTAACGCCGACGATTTCTCATCTCGAATGTATCGTTAATAGTAATGACAAGGTAGCGACTCAGCGACAAGGTCATTAGCAGGCCCAGCCTCGATTACACGCTATCCACCTCACGTTGTTAACCTGCCCATTTTGCATTCCATTTCCGACCCGCGTATAACATTACTTCTCGTTCCGCGCGAAGATAAACATCTCGATGTAATTATTTCATTGCTTTACGTCTTGCTTATGTAATTAAATGTAGGCACGTACATACATGCATACATATATACGCGGTTCCGAAAGTTGTCGAACTGCCATTAATTTCGGAATTATATTTTACAGGTAGTGCAACTGCACCAGTTACTCTGATTAACAACTTCGACAACGTGCGATATAATTACGCTTGTTACAATAATTAACAATTTCGTTGATCGCGTATCCTCGAGTTCGTAAGGTCGTCTGGACTTTGGATTTTGCCTTAATGCTTGAGGCCGTGAAACTGTTGAAAAATCAGGTAAACGATTCTTAGATTAAACAATTTTTTCAATATATAAAATTCGTTTGCTGCTCAGTTATTACAGTCTTTAGAATTCGGTATTATTAATTCTTCGCAAACAACCAGAGGCGAACGATAAACAAATCGGACGTGATTCTCGAACAACCATGCGAAAAGTCAGCATAAGCTAGCCCTGGTTTTCCGTCTAACCGACAAAACCATGGGCGCACAAATTTGCAAATTATTCGTAACTTTCCGGCAATGCCCGGAAGCGTAGCCGGCTTTAATTACAGTCTAGAAATATCGTACACGGTTTTGCTCGCGTCGCCGGAGCTCCGAACTCCTATTCGAAGGCGCTTATACAATGAACTTATTCGACTTGTTGTCGCTAATTACCAAGTAACAACGCTGGTTTAAGAGTCTCTCATTATAGGCTTCATCGCGTGCAATGATCCAACTGTTTCCATATTCATGGGTTTCCTTATAGCCAATTCGAACCGTTTCGCCAGAATATGGAAACAGCGAGCTTTCTTTTTACTCCGCTTCGTAATGTTTAACAACTTGGCCGGCCAGTTTTAAAATGTGCATCGCACTTTGTGTCGCTGCAATCTAAAGTAAATATTTTATCCATCTTGCTGCTTATTCCTTTTCCAAATGAGTTTCCTTGTTTTCTGTGCGCTTCTCTCATTCTTCAATTGCATTAAATTATACTACAGGATATCAGAAGAAATATGTTTCTACTAAAATTAGAATATTAATAGCAAATTGCAATAAGACAGGAAATTGTCTTTTATGCGTGACAAATTAAATTGGTGATAATTATGTATTGCACGAATTGAATTAATTTTGTCTGGAATGCTGAACAATAATAATATAGAACTTCGCAAATGACTGTTATCTGAGTGCACTTAAATTTTCGCATCGTTAATAATCCACATTCATAGCACAGGGGTTAAGGTGATTAATCTTTCATTTAGGGTACGGTATTCGATTAATCATTCCGTAACAGGGCGTCTACAGACCATTTGTATTACTTTTTACAATCTATGACTAAGCATTCTATTTTTATTTTTATTCTTCGTATTTCCATGAATGTGCAAAAGATGGAAACTATTGTAAAAAGTTGTAATAAATATATTGACGTGATCCGACATATCTTGACTGTGCGTGCAAATCTATAATTTTCACTAACTCGTGAACCAGAATTATGGATACTGTGAGCGAGACAGATTCGAAGCTCGTAGTGTACAAGCTTCAAACGAATGTCGTGTATGTATCGATGAGATCATTAACGGGGTCACTCCACGCGAAACGGACCACTATTTGGACGCAGTAACAGGGATTCTGATGAAATTGAGATGCGACGCAGTCCACGCGAAGCTAAAATAGATTTAAAATTGCGTCCTGTGTGTGCGAACTTCAAAAATAAAAGATCCAAACCTGTTTTCACGGAGAACAGTAAAAACGATGACCTCACAAAATTGATTCAATGAATCTTACGTATTAAGGGTTAAAATCATAATTATCACACTTAAACTTTCTTGATTTTATACATTTGTGGCAAAATTGAGCAGTTAAATTTAAAATTGCAGAAATATTTAAAAGAAATGGAAATAAAGATACACTATCTTCAGCTTACTAAAATGATTAAAGAAATACATAAATTATCATTTGCTTGCTGTTTTCTACAATTGATGTGGAAAATGTTCATTTTGCATGAAGATCCACATTGTAATAATTTTTTTCTAATGATTAGACTGAGGATTTTATGTATTTATAATAGAAATGGGTATGCCCAATTTAAAGGAGGGGCCATATTGAAGAGATTTAAGGACATCAACGTATTAGTTTCAGTTTAATAAGATAATTGAAGGAAGAAAAAATTTTTTATTTGCCTCCTGCGTATTGCAACGAATGCAAACATTTTTTATATTGCACAAAGATCCGTCTATCGACGATTTAAAATTCTCACATTTGCTTTGATCGGTAAAACACGCTATTTCACGCTATTTCTTTTTTTTTTCTACGAACAAAACGTCAGTTTGAAAAATCTATGAACGACATCGTTCGAGACGAAGGCTGAAGGAATTGTGCATTTCACAGGAGCGTTCTCGCACGCGTATAGATTCATAGTCGTTGCGGGTGCGATAGCGGAGAAATGTGCATGGCGGCGAGGGCAAATAATTCGTGGATAGCATCTGAGGGCAAATTGCAGAGAAAAGTACTTCTCCCTTATCATCAGTGTTAGCGGAATCCTCAGGAGGCACGTTACTGCTTATATTATGTATACGTGCACGCTCAGCAACGTAAACTGCTGCTTTTTCTCCCTGATATCGAGTCCTGCCTCTGCCAGGTTTGCGCTGAGTGCTCGAGCATAATCAGCTGCAACTGCTGCCCGGACAAAAATTAAACCGCAGAAGAAGCTTCGCGCCCTCGCCGCGCTGCAACCTTTTATTCGTCCTGCCTGCTGGTTTTTCACTTCCGTTTTTAATGCGCGCATCGCAACAGAAACTCGTCCACCAGGAATCATAAATCACCGAAGAATCCGCGCCTGTCGTCCATCGATTCCGGATGGATCCTCGGAATTATTCTCTTGCGTTGCAATGACGATGATTTTATACAACTCGCATTAAAAAATGAATCGACCAAACCCAACACTGTGACGACAGCAATTTTCAGAAATATTCTTGCGCTGCTTTCCAACCACCAAATTATAACAAAACAACAGCGTTTGTTTTTATTTAATTTTTACTGTAAGCGCATGACCACCGGGAGAGATTGTTTTTCAAAAATTGGAAACCAAATGCTGCGTAAAATTTCTTAAAGCGATTGCTTGCCCCGCCTTCTAATTTCAATTATAGTTCACCTAGCGGAGTAATCGCATGGTCGCGGCAAAGGAATTGCGTCGCAGCTCTCCGATAATGTAACTTCGTTTATTTTAACGACATAACCGCGTTTATTATTGCGTCCGCGATGTAATTATTGGATTACGTTCTTTACCATTATCACGAGCAGCATTAATTAGGGGAAAAAGGTGTGGATAAACTAGGCTGCGGTCGCAACGGCATCGATGTAGTGTCCATTATACTGATGTGTATTATAGTGTAACACATTAAAATACATGTTAGCGGTCCGTTCGCTAAGCAGCTTGCACCGTCCATTGAATTATACATCCGTGTTGCACCGTGGACATAGAACATTTACAGAGCGAACAATGCGGCACTTTTTGGATCAATATTAATGAGCCCTGCGAGTTCGGTGTGCTAATAAATTTTACCACTTGATACACTGTTGCCCACTGTTGTTGCAATCTCTTTCTGCTCTCCTGGCGATTGCAATAATTATACTCTGGATTTTTATGCAAAAACAAAGGGGTTATGCAGAAATTAATTTCTAATTTTGTTTTTAGTTCCAATAGGCTCAACCTATAAATGTAAATAAAAATTTCTTTCTTCTTTTAGTTACTATATTAAGCTGAAACCGGTTCGCTGACATCCTTACATTTTTATTTTTTATCTATTTAATATGTCCACTGCTTTGAATTGTGGTTACCATTCTAATAATAAGTAAGACAATGTTACTCGCTGTGTTATAAATATAATTTTACTATTTCTCGTGTTACAGATTCGACGGATAAAAATTGATGACGTGGAAAAGAATAGAATAAATTGTTTAAGGTGCCATCGATTTGCAGACGTGCACGCGCAGAAATGATTCGCGTTAAATGAATTTTCATTAATTCGTGGCGAAGTCTTTCAGTATCCGATCACAATCATCTCACGGTATAAATCACTATTTTCGAATATAATGTACACGCGCAGATATTGGCGGCGAATTGTTTTACGCCTGAATAGATCCGCGTCGGAACCATTCAATAAGAACAGAGGACGAGGCGCGGCACGCATAGGGGGATGCAGAATAACAGACAGAGAGAGAGAGAGAGAGAGAGAGAGAGAAAGAAAGAAAGAGAGAAAGAGAGAGAGAAACAGGCAGTTTGCAACCGCCAGCGGGCAGTAAAGCGCAATAAATCGCGTGCGCGGAAAACCTCATACGCGAATCAAAATTAAAATTGTCATTTTTCATTAGCGTTTGATGAAATGATCGCCGTTGCGGCGGAACCTGCCCGAAAATAAAACCAAATAATGCGCGATCCAAATTACTTCCAATTTCGTCGTGCACGTTCGGTCCCCGACATAAAAATCGAGCCGAATTATACGAATGGAGTGTTGCGTTCGACAAAATTTTTATCGCTGATACCGCGACATTTATCATAGATTTTTACTCGGTGAAAATATTTTGAACACCCTGTTAAAGGGTTAGATTTTCTTTTTTTTTATACTTTCCGAATTGAAATTGTTCGCTATTACTTCTGACCCGCTAAAGCAACAAATTAAAACTTTCAAACTTGTTTTCGTAAAGCGAGACTTTCAAAACTGGCGGCGGTAAGTATCTTCTATAATTTTCATCCGATTAACTTCAAACTTTGACGCGATCTTCCTGTTTATAATAATCTGGTCGTGGATATTATGCATCCGAAAGAATTTAAATTGGATCGAGTAAAACGTTTCGAAAAATCCGTGCGAAAGTGAAGAAAACGGGCGAAAAAACCTGCGCGAAGATCGATGAAACGAATAACTTTTTATCTTCGGACCGTGCAAGAGAAGATGCAGGTGTAGTCGACGACCAACGAAAATCTTCTTGACTATTCGTAATTGCCGGAAAATCCGAGTGGCAGCCGTATACGTCTCCGCGATAGGTGTTGCTTTTTCACCGGAAAATGTGCGCGAGCTTCTTTCAACCGCGTCCGTTTACCGGCCGTCCAAAGATCTTGCCGATGCGAGACTAGCCGCAATAAAACGGCAAGATACAATTTCTTAAATCTTCTCGCCATCCCCGACGTCTCCGCAGAGTCTTTTTCAATCTGTTCCACAAAACTGTTTTTCCGCTTTGTACACCTCCATTTTTATCTGCCCTGAAAATTCGAGATTTCCGCCGGAATTTCAACTGGCACACACAGAAAATCTGGGGACTCTTAAAAATTCCCTTTACAATTGATAAAAATTCCAATGGAATTTTTAAACCTCGCTTCTGCAACTCTAACCATTACTTCTACATGGGCACAATATACAATTATTTCGAATATTTTGTTTGAATACTTTTTGGATCCACTGTGTATACGTGCAAGAATTTTGATTGTCGTTTTAATATTGTAAAATCGTCTGTCCTCAACCTACAGCTGGCTTTTGCAACTCTAACAATTATTTCTACATGGGACAATAGACAATTATTTCGAATATTTTGTTTGAATACTTTTTGGATCCACTGTGTATACGTGCAAGAATTTTGATTGTCGTTTTAATATTGTAAAATCGTCTGTCCTCAACCTACAGTTGGCTTTTGCGACTCTAACAATTATTTCTACATGGGACAATAGACAATTATTTCGAATATTTTGTTTGAATACTTTTTGGATCCACTGTATGTACATGCAAGAATTTTGATTATCGTTTTAATATTGTAAAATCGTCTGTCCTAAATTCGCCAAAATATTATGAAAAGTTGCAGTAGTTTCTTCGAGTAAAATATTGTCTGCAATAATTGCCTGGACGTGGCATTGAAAATATTTCTTTATTTGAAATCTGAACATATGTAAATGCTTCAGACGTGATCGAATTCTTCAGCAAGTTGACCTACTCGTTCTCGCTTTGTTGCAGTTGTCCGCCGTAAATATGAATTTCCTATATTGGACACGCTTTGTCCCCGTACGCGCGAAATAGACAGTTTGTCGTGGCTCTTCGCCGCCATCGCACCGCTGCTTTCTATTATTCGAAGATCCCTTTTTATCCGGATCCCTATATTGGTCGTTATTTTTATTTGCTTCCGCGCAATACAATGGTTTATTCGTGCAAAGATGTGCAATTTTCAGTGTTTTTGACAGGCAAGGGCACCGCCATATTGGCTTTCCTGTCAACGAAGCTTACAAGCCCATTTGCATCATTAGGTCACTGTCATTATTCGTTAGCTAAAAAATAGAAATAGACGTGTGTTATTGGAGATGAAAGTAGTAATTCTGATTTCTTCTTATAATGCTGAGATATGAAATTCTTTTACTTGTAGTCATTTTTGTACTTAAATATAATTAAAAAGAAAGTTTGACGATAAAAGCCTTCCTTTCATATTTCCTTATGATGCAAATGGGTTAAAATCGCTCAACTTTAAACACGCATAACTTCTGAACCCCGGTATATTAACAATTTCTCGATAACGAGACATTTCTGTGGTCCGTTTGTTCGGCGTGGTATCTTCGGTTCCGAGATATCTGCATGACCCGTAATTTCCGCGTTGATAGACACATTCGCGATACGTCTTGCCACTGTGGTTCTTCGTTCGTGGCAATTCTCCCTGAATAGCTTTACTAATGACAGCCACGGCGAGTCCATTAATCAGCGGCCGCTCTCGCGCACTTATCGCGCCGCGGAAAAAGTTTCGGCCAACCTCCGCGGCAACTTCTTTGCGTAAATGATTGCACGCGGTCCGCAAATTTCGCTGGTTTCTTCCAAGTCCTCGAGCCACTTCCGAACATCCCCTCTCCGCCCACCCCTCGCCGCCAATTCACCCCCGTCTGCTAAATGTTCGCAAGGCGAATCCTCGACATCTTTGAATAGGGGCGGCCGATGCGCGCTGCTTCCGAAATTTTTTCTCCTCTCAGAACTCGGAACTGTCCCCTATTCTATTGTTCCCCTCATCGCTCCAGCTATTCTTCTCCGTGGACACTCCATGCTTGTCGACGAACTCGCCATCGGCGATTACTCCCCGTGGCTCCCAAAAAGTATTGGCACACCCCGATTTCGCGGTTGTTTCGTCACACTTTTGAAATTACCACTAAACCCACCAAGAACAAAACACATAAAAGCGAATCGTCTTGTAGAAGAGAAAAGATTGAATTTTGTACGATTTTAACCCTACAATATCGAGTCACACTCGTGACGAAGATTCTGAACAGGGTCTAATAAATATGTTTCTTATTAATTTCCCTTAAACCGAAATAAAATTCTATTTTGGCGTTGTTAATATACAGCTATCGGAGAACATATAGGCATACAATGGATATAAATTTCCTCCTATTTTTAGGAAATTATAAATTACAAATAAGTTCTAATCATTGAAATCGTAGTACAAGGGGTTAAATAAAGAAGAAAATTCAGTAATTTCCTATGGAAACGTTTTTGCAATTTCAAGAATCGTGGAACAGAGAACCACGGTCGTTTTGACCGTGGTAGGTTTAGCGTTGATTCGCATAACGGAGGTTGCGCTGTGCGTATGGATTATCGGGAGTTGTTGCTTAGTATTCTCCAGCCATAAAGTCGCGAACGCGTCCACTTGCGAGATGCGAAACTCGAAAGCGACTGATAGCCTTTCGTCACAGCGAGAGAGAACCGGTCTCGAGTTTATGTTTGCCATAGAGTTCGCTCCGGAGAGTTCCTTTCAGCGCCGAAACTCGCAAATTGACGCGTAGCATTAGTCTGATGAAAATTCCGGAAAGTAGCGGCGTTACAAACTTCTCCGCGCAAATAATTCGCCACCGCAAAGTGAAAACAAGTTTCTCTCTTTATTCCCCACCATCGAACGGTTGCCGGTGCATAATCGCCATCGAGTGGACAAACATTTTACCAGAAAAATCACCGGAAAACACGGACTGTTTTCTAACGCATCCTATGGAAACATGGAAAATCGAATTTCCACGGTTAAATTATTTTCTAAATAAATATTACGCTTTACTGTTTCTTTCAGCTCTAGTGAAATATTTTTAGCTCTCTCCAAGATATTCGCACGACTAACTTCCAGGCTGAACTTTCATCCCTTCGGCAGGAATATCGACGGATAAAGAAAATATTATCGTGAGAACTGCTTTCCGCCCAAGTTACGTCAAAACACAAACAAACGGTTTCAAAAATTGTCAAAGAACCTTAGGAAAATCGCCATAGACTCCTCTCGTAATTTTTATATTGCCCCTTGGTAAATAAATCGATCGTTTCGACATATTCAATTTTTAGACAAATCGCAAGGGCTGATGTTTCATGCGTTTATTGTGCTGCAATAATTAAATACAAAATGAACAATCCTGCATAAAGAAACGTGTTTTAGCTTCACTCTAATTTTTCCTGCAATTAAATCCAAAGGATGACGCGCTTTTTCCTCGGTTCTATGTGTTGTAGTATTAATATTTTGTTGATCTGGCTTTGCAGAATAATCGCACACTGATACACGCACCGAGCTGCATTACCGCGTATAGTTCGAAGGTCGCGAAACTCGGTATAGCTCCGTGACGGTCGAGTTTGATTGGACTTGCGTCACTTCTCAGTCATCCGCGCGTGGCTCAATTTTCTGCTTCACCTTTGCCCATCATGGCGGACGCCTAAGATCAAAGTAGATACCGAAACTGGCCCATTCTACTACGAATGAACGTTGAGCGGAGCAGCATCCAAAGCGGTTGGTATTTCGGGCACAATTCCGGGAATGCTTTCGAACCGGATCGAATGGTTTAGGGTAAACGGTTTAACAGTTTGAGCGGGCAGCAAAAACATGATTGTTTTGGCTCCAATTTGATTCGAACTCTGTCGGGTCGGGCGTGTCTATAACAGATCTGCCGAAAAGTTTGCTCGAACCTGTCTGTCGCAGAACGCTAGGGTGGTCAAACAGGGTGAAACCTCCACTTTGACTCTGTTCCGCGGTCTTAGTATCGTTGAAGCCTAACGCGACCACTTCAACCAACTAATTTTTGTAATCTGGTTTTCTTAAAATATAGGTTCCCACTAAAAGTTCCAATTGTAATCACTACTGAAACCTTTTCAAGGTCACCGCAATGTCAAACAAGGAGGATCATCAGTGACTCTGTTCTACAGCGTGGGTCACCACATTTTGCCATCTAGCTTTACGTCATTATTATGTGCGTGATGGATGATTTCGTTGAGGAAATCTATTGGCGTATAATCATTCTGCATGTGTAGCACTTTTCCCAGCTCCAAAATAAATTGATAACATGTCTATCTTTTCTTCTTTGGAATACTTCATTATGAAGCGATAATTCACCGTATCGCCGTATTCACCGTATCAGAGATGTAAAAGAGACTAAATTTCACAATAAGTAGGAGAGCAAGAATTATCGACACAGAAAATGTAAATATTTACATTGATAATTCTTGATCTCCTACTGCATTATCACATTGAATTCATAATATTGACCGGAAAGTCGAGATTTCCTAACAAATTAGAATTAAAATATCTCCTAAACTAATGATGTTTTTACACAAATAGATTAATACTTTTTGTAAAGAATATGAAGGGGTATCAGCTGATACAGTAAAAAATATATGATTCTATTTAAAAAAACATGAATGACCTTCATATGTCCTTTACACGTTCACCTACAAAAAAAATGTACCACCAGAATGTGCCTCTCTCAAAACCATTCAACTTCGTCTAAAACATTGTTTGCTACACGTAATGATAATGACGTAAATCTAGATGGCAAAATGTGGTGACCCACCCTGTATATGTTACAACTTTCGTCCGAAACATTTTCTGGTATTGTTTGACGCGGCTGTAAACACGGTGACAGCAACGTTCTACCGACTCGGCCTAGGTCATCGCCGTTACATTTAGTTTAATTTGAAGGAGTTCAAACGAGCTCCTGATTAGGCGAGTATGGTGGGGATACCCACGTATTCCGCGAGGACTCCGGTCCTGTATGTCGCGATTTCAAACGTTTCGAACAGTTCTTCAGCAACTAGCCTCGAGTATAGTTCTTCAGCAACTACACCTGTGAATATAGTCTTTCGAAACTACACCTGCGAATCGTTCTTCAGCGACGACCAACGCGAGTCATTTCGTCAGCCGACCAATATACTGCAGTTATTGTACCGCGAGTGAGTGGACAGAACTATAAATAATTAAACGACATCTTGGACGTCGCAGAAACCCGGCGTCCCCGAGTTAAGGTCGGATTTTACTAGACCGGTTCACCGTGGCTGGGATGGGCACGGGTTTTGGCTAGGCCATACTGAGTTCACCGTGTTCTAGAGGCGCTCAAGTGCTCGCAACAAAGGCTAATGCCACGCACCACGGGGGTTAGCTAGTAGAACCCCAAAACCGTATACTTTCCTCTTACCCCTCGGGGTCCTAGGTTAGAGTCCACCGGGCCATCCGGAAATGGTCAGACGCTCGAGGTAATGACCCAACCGGGGCGAGCAAAAATATAGTCGAGAACACTGATGCCCCATCGGTTTTAAACCCTAGACCCTGTTTTCGAATCTAGCGACCTTACTAGACTACCGGTTTCCGGGTCTAGTAAAATCCGACCTTTAATCAGTGATTTTCTTTCACACCCTTTCAAACTCTTCCACACCACCGATTGATCCACCCTTTCCTACCCGACTCCAACGATTCACCAACGGATCGGGGTAAACAGGTATCATCTACGATATTGGTAACGTAATTTAGCGTAGAAAACGGATTTTTCCGGAGGGGTCACCTTGAAGTCTGCGAAAGAAAATTGGGCTGAACGAAAGAAAGGTACTGACCCGAATGGAGTCTGTACGCAGGTGTGTCGGGCACCCAGTCGGCAATGCTGAACAGTGCTTGCCTCCTGTCGTACTTGAGACCGCCGCAGTGGCAGGGTGTTGTAGCGATAGTGTCACCGACCACCGAGATTTGATTGAGCTCAAGGCTGTTATCAGAATGGCACAATCTGGTTGCACTGGTGCTGCTGGCACCGCCGCCGCCGCCGCCGCTGCCTTCCTCACCGGCAGCATCGCTGCGACCACCGACGTTGCCTCTGCCACCTCCGCTGCGGCCCCTAAGCGACTGCACCAGCCGCTTGGCGCTCGAAGACATTCCACGGAGGTGATCCAGCCTTCCGGTCTTTTCTGCTTCCTGTCTTTGCCGAAGCCACCCGTGTACGAGCCCGAATCCACCTGAAATTTACCAGTTTTCGGTCAACATTTCCACCCGTTATCATAGGCAGCTGAAAACAAGTCTTCCGACACGACCGACGGGCAAGGACAAATTGCAACCCCCATGATCAAGAGGTTAGGGGAACCGGGGATCACCGGTGAGTCCCTCGTTCTCTCGGAGTTGCGACGATCCCGGGAACTAGTGCAGAAATACATTTCAAAACTCTTCGAATCAATAAAAAAGAAGAAAAAAGGAGGCAAGGTAAGTTGGACGAATTGCAACCCCCGGGATAATGATTAAGAGGAGCTCAGGGGAATCGGGAATCACCGGTGACCTTTCCGGAGTTGCGATGATCCCCGGAAGTAGTGCGCAAATACATTTCAACCCCCTCGAAAACAATAAAAAGAAGGGGGCAAAGGAAATTTCTCGGGGGTTGTACCTATGAAGCTTGTCCAAGTCTATTAAATCATACTATAGTGATTTCTCTATATATGACGTCGAGTCCTGGGTAATAAATACAGGTACCGAGCGAAGAAGGGGGGATAGAAATTTTCCGATTTCCGATTGCGATTATTTTCTAACCGCCCGAGAGTTTATTTAATTTCGTGACGAGTGTGCTCGACGCTTTTCGTTCCAATATTTTTGAAGAGTAAATCGATAGAAAATATCGAAACTGCATTACGTGTTGCTATAGTTTCCGAGTACATATTCCGTAACGTGCAGTAATGTTTTAATCTATCGCCAAGCCGGACCCAGGCTGCAGCAGCAGCGCACAATATCGGCCCGAGTCTTGCCGGTCTTACACGATCGAAAAGCCGTCCATATTGGTTCGATACATGCTGAAAGCGCCGTTTCAAACTATTAACGCTTCTGCAGTTTAGTCAGCGAGAAAGCAAGGCAACGCGTCGAAACTGTTTAGCCTCTCGTAAAGACCGAAACGAACAGCTAAAAGTTGCGTTGTTACCGAAGCTTGCTGAGCACCGTAAACATTACAACTATAACAGATAGTATTTCAAGCAGTTATTTCTTAATACCATTCAAGATACTTCTTAAGGGCCTTCGTAGATTCGCGATAAGGTAGAGTCACCACGTTACCGACAAAAATAGGCGAAAAATGGTTTCACAACCTTTCGTCCTTATGCGAGAATATTTTTCTTAAAACTAGTATTTACATTCACGTTTTTGGAAACTTTAGCACAATATTTGAGTTAACGATATCTCCTTTGAATAGAATGTCCTTTGTGCAATTTTATGGAAAAAGGAATTCCGTGGAAAATGTTCAAGAATTTATAGAGATACGGTTCACCGAATATTTTTTAAAAGTATTTTCACAGCTTTTGAGACGTTCGGTAAATGATTGTAATATGTGACGCAGCGTTGTTCCTGCGGCAAGACACTCCGTTCGAATTTTATAATCTCAAACGTCCCAGGAGCTCTTTGTGTATCGCTGATCCAACAGTGTCGTCGTGTGGAGAAAAAAAACTTGTTTGACAGTGACAACGCAGGGTAAGGATCACAGGAAATTGTTACATGCTAAACTGTTTTGAACGTGTCGTAAAGACAGGCTGTGATTTATTTTTGATCACTTAGTTGAATTGCCGTGCATCTAACACCTAAGAACAAACAAGTGTTCCTTTTGATGCCTTCGACGCGGAGCGCTTCCACGCACGCTTTGATTATTCAACGGTCTTCGCAGCATGAATCTGCTCGTAAAATGGACGGGTTCATTATTTTGATGGCTCGCGGCTGGCGTGCGCGCTGATAGCCTCAATGCAAATACAATGTCACGGGCACGTCATCATTAACATCGAATATTAACCAATAATTTAGACCTGCGGAATTTTTTTCGTTAATCGAACCGCTCAATGTGGAGAAATTTTTAAATTATATATAGGGAAATATAAAATGCGTTAGTTTCTGACAGTTCTTCTAATTTTTGACGTTCAGTGGTATTAAAATGTGGTTATTAAGGAAGTCTATTTTAAAAATTATAACATTAATCGAGTACTTTGGCCTCCTCCAACTGTAAAAATCAAATACCGGTAAACAAAACCACGAGGCTTCGAGTTGACTGTCACGTTCGTTCGTAGAACTTTCTAAAAGAGCGCTCGAATTTTATTTTTGTTATTTTTAGTCGAAGCAGAGGTCCCTCCAGCAACAAAAGGGTGCACAGATACAGTGACATACCCCGCTGGAGAGGCTGCTGTCTGGGGAGGTACAGTTTCAGGGATAACTGTCTATTTTTTCCCGTCTCACGTTGCCTCTGAATGGGTTGGGAATTGCAGTGAAAAACACAAAGGACATCGTCCGACCGTTCTCTTCCGATTTTGATAAAACTTTTGCAGGACTTCGTGCAACAACGAAAAAGACGGTTTCCAGAGGTGACTCCGGGGACAACAACTCTCAGGTGATTTCAGTTTTGTAACTTGAATTTTCTCGTCTGCAAAAACAATTTCTTTTTCCTTCTCGCTGGCTGCTTTACAAATTTTCACGGTGTGATTAAAAGTAGTCTAAGGGGACAGGGGTATTGCGTGACAACTGAACGAGCAAGAACTGGAAGCATCTAGTATGCGCCAGGTTTATGTTCTGGCTCCCAAGGTTGTTCAAGGTCATTCCTTGTTGGTCAAAAATTGCCTTTATTCGACAATCTTGATGTATATAATAAATAGACTGCGGATTTTATGCATTTACGACAAAAATGAGTAAGCACAGTTTAAAGCAGTGGACATATTAAAACAAATTTAAGGGCATCAGCTTGATAAAATAATTAAAAGAAGAAAGAAAGTTTTAATTCCCTCCTGTGTCTCGCAATCGGTTTAAATATTTTTTATTATATAAAAGCATAAAGATCCGCAGTCTAATAATAAATAATAATTTGGACAGTCGCAGAACTAATTAGTCGGCACACCTAATTGGGGAGTTGTTGTATTCCGGTACGGTTTTGTTCCGACATAAGACGGCAAAGTTTCTATCGAAATAAGAAGTATTCTATACTCTGGCAAGGACAGTTAGTGTTGCCCTAGGAACAAAATCAAGCTGCATAGGTACCCCCGTCCGAAATAAGACGAAAGCCAGTCCCCAGCTATCGTCTTGTATCGGAATAAAAGTGAGGTTTTTCTTTATATTTCTTGGAGTTTCGCTTAAAAATCGATGAGAACTCACCACGGTCGAATATCCTTTGCCGTTGATGACAGTCCGCCACCTAGGAGAACCGGCGACGATGGGCACACGCGCACACGCACTCGCGCACAACGGCGACCGGTGTCACCGGCCTGAACACACGATCATCACGCTCATGTCCTCTGTTCGTCCGGGTTACGGGTTCACGGATTCCCCTTTTGAAGGACAGACACACGCGACACACGCGCGACAATCCGGAGGAACTTTTGCCCGCGGATCACTGGTCGTCGAGCAGCCAGCTAACAGGTAGCCGAGCCGCGCGAAGATTCGTCAACGATCGGCATGACAGACGACAGTCACAGGTGTTCATCGAAGCAACGGGCGGACTCGGGTCGCGTCAACGGGAAAAGTTCGCGAAACACGACGAGCATGCTCACGAGCGGCATGGCTGACAGTACGCCGGCAGAACGCTGACAGATCCGAGCGGGATTCAAGGCACGCGCGCAACGCTTCCTTTCTTTCTTTTCATTTTCTTTCCCCACCTTTCTCTCTCTCTCTCTTCCTCTCTCCTGTTTAAGGACGTTGACTAATCCCTTGGTCCTGACAGAGGCACGCCTCGCGGCGCACTTTTTAACGGATAACCGGCGTGCAACAAGTGTCTCGGGTCACGACACTCCGTCACATGTGCTCGGTTACTCCGCGCGAGACGCAGCTTTCTCCTTGTCGCCCCGTCGATCTTCAGCCACAACTTCCGGTTCTAGACTATCGCGTCCCTGCACCTGGAACAAGAACAGGAAAATTAGATATAGATACATCCAACTATTTCTTGGTACAAATATATTTATTACTATTTCTTTTCACAATTATGTGAGAACACGGTCCAAACAAAAGTACTGCACAAGCCTCGCAAGAAGTCTCGCGGAACGCCCCAAGGTCAAAGGGGGCACTCGCTCGCTCCACCCCACCGCTGACGCTCCAGTAGGCCAACGCTTAGGCTACGACGTCACACGCTGTACAGTATGTGCAGCCGCCGTAGCCAATAGAGTAGCTAAAAGCGGGTCCGGTCCACTCTGACCAATCAGCCCCGCATTCCTTTCGCGAGACTTCTTGCGCGGCACGCACAGTATGCACAGTCGGCGCAGAAACTGTTCGCACAGCTAACTTTGTAGAATTTCACCTCAAGTTTTCAAACTTGTTCACATTATTAACCCTTGGCACTCGAATTGTGACTGTAAGGCACCACTAAAAATGCATCATTATTCAAGATATTTTATTCCATTATTAAATTTATTTCTATTTTATAAATTTCTAAACACTTCGTATGTGTAACGTGAAGGGATTCGGAAAAATGTTTCCTTTTGGAGTTAAAGTAGCTTCGAGTGCAAAGGGTTAAAAAATAAATTGAGTCTCGTTCAAACATGTAATGTACCGTTTCCTGTATAATATCACAAAATTCTACCTTTCTTCGCACATTTTGTTAACGTAGTATCTGAAGCGGTAATGGGGAAAGTTTTACAGAGAAGATTTTGTGGAGAAGCAAGTTTTCATATTAGCAGAATCAAAAATATGGCATATTATAGCGCGCTGTAATTAGGCTGGAAATTTTCCCAACGTTCACATCTCGCTTAATAATAAAATGTCTTCATGAAACTGGTTTTAAAGTTTCGTAATTTTCGGTTACTTCGTGCGACCGAGTAGAACGAAACTTTCGGATGAAAAATTTCAATTACGATTTTCTTCGACGTACTTCAACATTTTCGAGGAAAATCTAACACACGAACACCTGGGAACCATAGTCACGAGTTCCAGTTCCACGACTTCGGAACCATTACAGCTACTTCTATGGGACACGAATGATCTAATTCAGAGTAGTACAATGGGAGAACGCAGTTATTTGGAAGATTTAAGGAGACTATGAACAACGAAGTTTTATAATCTGCGGCCGAAAGTATATTACAGCGTTACACAGAATGTGTAGCTGCAAAAAATGAATATTAACCATCGGAAATCCTCCGACGGAACGAATGCTCGGGAACTACCGATATTTCATAATTTGGAGGAAAAAGGAGTGCCGCATTAATCCTGGAAAAGAAATGTATCTCGCGTAGATCTCGTCCATTTGTACTGTGCGGAACAATGTATCTTTTAGATATACAAAATAATCGCGGAATGTTTGATGCATCACGCGAGCGTAACTCATCGTAACGGAAAAAATTTAATTCTCCCGAAATGATTGATCATGTCGTTGATCATACAATTTTTCCCTGGAGCTTGCATACTTTAAATAAAAGAAAAAAAAACATAGAAACTTCTTAAATTACAACCGCAGACCAACAGTTGAAGACTTATCAAATTGCAACTAATAGTCGTGATTTGCATAGTTAAAGAGTTAAAATTTTCATCGATACAAAATTTATTAAATCGCGGCTAGGTATTCATAAGTTGCATAGTCACAGAGTTGGAGTTTTTGTCAACGGAAAATTTGTTAAATTGCAACTCGGTGGTCATTTAGAAACTTTCAGTGCAGAAAATTTCTGAATC
Organism: Seladonia tumulorum; assembly: GCA_913789895.3. Lineage (NCBI taxonomy): Eukaryota > Metazoa > Arthropoda > Insecta > Hymenoptera > Halictidae > Seladonia > Seladonia tumulorum. The sequence goes on from OU565275.1 coordinate 6,212,208, forward strand.
GGAAATATAAAGCACACTACAGGTTACTTAAAAAAAAAATGGTTTAGTCGTTCGTCTCTTCATGTTTTTTAATCTAGGTTTCGTTTTGCTCCCGAAACTAATGATCTTGCGCGAAATCATTGACACAGCTGGCGACGCCATTGTCGCCGGAATTGGGTATCTCACACAGAATTGACAAACTGAGCATAAGGGTACAGAGCTGTCGGGTTCAGTTGACTTGACGTATTATTTCTACCTATTATTCCTCTCCTGCCTGTAAAAAGGACACTTTGACAGTGCCATGGTGTCTCGACATCGAGATACGAGCTGTATTGAATTATTCGAGAGACAAAGGGGACCAAATATACCGGTAACACTGACAACCAGGTGTCAACGCTTTGTTACACTTTGAAGTTACCCTTGGTCCACGATTAAGCCCTTCCGTTCCTCCCGGATGCTAAGAGAGTGCTCCAAACAGGTGTAATACTGCATTTATTACACGTGCCCAGGGCTCGTTAAAATGTTACATCAAATTTTATTAAAAATCTTTTAAAAGTACTATCTAAAATAGTATTCGAAGGATATTGAAAATACTGGCATCATTTTACGCTATTCAGACTTTAACGATAGTCTGACAGGCCCGGAAATGGAACGAACTTCATGCGTTCTGTAATAGCATTTGAAAAAACGCATTTTTCACAAAATGACGTTCTCGTAATTGGCTGACACGATACCTCAAAAAACCAATCTTCCAATTTATCTGAACCTTCGCGTGCACATTCAGTAGATGCCCCTTCATCGCCCAAAACTACCGTCAATATTTGCAAAAAGCGAGATTTAAAGCTGGACGAGCGAAACTTTTTTGTCATAACCAAAATGGAAGCTTTTTTTACCAAACGATGCCATTCCCCCGTTTTTTAACATTTCTGCTTGTGTCACTTTAAATTATTGGCCATCGTCATAGTCATAGTCGTAGTTCATTCATCTACACATACAATTATATCAATGGTTTTGCTTGAAAAATTACTACCCTTAGAATACGTACAATTAAATCGACAAAGTTGGCGATCGACATGTCTGCCAGTTTTGTTAATAAAAATTCCCGAGAATCGCCTGTTCTCAAAAATCTAACGAGACGCTCCTTTCCCCTCGAACGACGCCATTTTCGCCGCATTATTTGCTTCCAAGTGTATGTAGACGTGAGCAAAATCGGGAAAATCGACAGCGGAAAACGACGGTTATCGGGAAATAAACTGTCAAAGAAATTCCTCTCAGAAACGTGTCCACTAGGGATTTGTCTTTTTCAGAAGCAAACCGCGCGAATGAAACTTTCAAATCGAACCATATACACATGCGGACGGAAGCGGAAAACAAAAATCGTTGAAAAATGATGTATTCCCTTTACGCGATAAGCACATTTTTACGGTCCATCAATTATTCATCTACGCGGACCTGAAACATGGAAAAGTACCACTATCTTATAAAAGTTTACCACTACTGTATTATTTATCCACGTGGATCTAACCATAGCTAGAGATACCACTCAAACTATAATATATTCAGATTGATATACTCTCTGAAAATATAGCAATTTTTAAATAGTTTTTATAGAAACAAAACTGCTCAATTTTACGAGAAAATATAATTACCAATAATATAATTATGTTAATATATAACTTTATGAAGACCTTTTCACATTCATAAATTGTTGTATTACACGTGACTATTTTATTAGATTAATTCTACCCAACTATCATCCTTTTATTTTGTACTTGAGATCAAGAATAATCAAGAATAATTTTTATTTCGAAATAAGAAAATCCCCTCTTCTTCTTTATCCGAAATGCGGCGAAAGCCTGGCCATCGTCTTGTATCGAAAGAAACCTGTAACGGCACTACGGAACGGCAAGGAATTCAATTAAGGATTACCATAAATAATTACTACAGTGGAGTAATTATTCCGTTATGTTCATCTAGCAAAAGTTCCTAATTACTCAGCAGCCCCAGAGATGCTACAGTTGTTTCAAACAGAGAATGCGAAACAATATCTGCCCTCCGCCAGTGTAATTCCTGTTATCCGTGCACATTTTTAATGCAAATTAAATAGTTCCGCGGAGTATTTGTTTGAACGAGCCCCGGATATTTTTAATTATCTCGAGCAATCGTGATCTTGTTTTAATGAACAGTCCGGTTCTGATATTAATGGCAAAGAGTTTGGAAATTCTCTGTATAATGATAATCACGGCCTGATGGGAAAATTGTCGACGATGATTATTTCGCTGGGACACATCGAGGAGGGAAGCTCGTTAATTATTCGATTCTAGCGGACGGATTGAATGACGCGATATCCCTCAAGTGGGAATTACTTTTGGGATCTAGTTTAGTGTAGAATTTCAATCCGAAACCGAGAATTGAATTCATTTTTAAGCCTCTTTGTTTTAAGAGAGAATTTACGTAAACAAAATGTGGAAAATCGTTAAAAGAAGATCATTAGCGATAACTTTTACGCAAAGTAAAAATGGTTTGTATCGATTGCAAGCAGCAGGAAACAAATAGAAATTGATTTCTCTCTATAATAATTTTGATTGTAAGCGATTTACAGTTATTGTTAAACGCTTTGAATCTTTGTATCGTTTGAAATCACAACCATCCATTCTTGTCAGAATTGTATAAAACCCGCAGTGTATAATTTCATATATTCTACCCGTAACAAATTAATTATGCATAATCGATACATCACCGAAATTTGACATTTCTGTTTCACAGCGAAATCGATCTGTGACACGGGTTATTAGGTGTATTCGTCGATCATCAGAACTTATCGTATTGTGTGTATCATTATTGTTACTTGTGTATGAGCTTTGATTTGACAGTTGCAAGTTTTGAGTGTAATGAGCTATTATGCGGCTTTAAATAATACATATACATACGCAGCTCTGTGCGTTGTCTACAATTAATTTATGCGGAACAATAATGCTGCGAGTTGTGTTCTGAATACCTGAACAGAGTCTAACTTGATTCCCTTGATCATTGATTCTCTTGCCTTCGCGTGTCCAAACATTGATTGTTTAACATTTACACGACGATATAAATACGCTCACTTTTCTATTATAATAAATCTGTTAGAATAAATTCCATGTGTAAAGAGTTATATAATTAGTTTCACATATTTTTATCATTTTTATAAAGACTTAAACTTTATGATAAACAACTAGAATAAACGGTAATAAACGTGAGTACAAGAAATACTATTTTTAATTGTAGCTATTTTATTAGTATCTTAAAAAATTGTTCAGAATGTGTCAACATAGGTATTCAGTATATTTTATTTTCTTATTGTTGAGTTTCTGAAATGGTGGACGAATCGTGCAAATATTGATATAAATGATAACATTCTGCTAAAAGATATTTCGTTGAAACATTTTGATGAAATTGTTTTATTGCAGATCTATCTTTATTTAGTCAACATCAAGGTGTGTTCTCTCACTTCCATCCGCTGCAGCGTTGCAGCGAAATGTTTCCTAGTGAAGATGCACTTCAAGGAATGAAGTAAACAACAATCTGTTAGAGCATGACTTGGTGAGTAAACCGCACCTGGGAGAACTTCCGGGTACGAGCTTAGGATAATCTCGTGAGTTAATTTAGCGACATGTGGACTCCTCGGTTTGCTTGTCTAGCAGACAGAGTCTCTCTCTTTCTCTCTCTCTCTCTCTCTCTCTCTCACTCTCTGCTTAATTATTAATGATTGGAGAGCAGTGACCCAGGTATCTAAATTTAAGTGATCGAGTCAGGCTATATCGTTTTATCAAATTTGTATGCTGCGTTTATAGAAAATTCGGAAGGCCCGGCGATTTTCGTTTATTCGGTTAGCATCGATCATGGTCAGTAGTTTTCCGACACCGTGACGAAACATTTCCGGAAGCGTGCTGTCAATACGTTACCGGCTGAATGATACTGAATATTAACGCAATACATTTGGCTGCTTAATTGGCGAAGACCTCCAACGAACGGTCCATTTACCACTAATTCCCCTTAGTTCCCCCATAAACCACAAGTACGCTTGGTAAACCTATACGTATACATGTAACGATGTACACATACCTGATCACACTAACCGTCATTAGAAGAGACAGCGAAATTACACAAGAACAATGTCGCGCTGCTCAATGTTTACAGAGGCTGCTCCATCTGGAACGAGCTCTCTAATTACTCTAAAAGAAAATTAGTCTACCAATAAATCTAGCAATTCTTTAATCTCGTTACCGACCTATAAATGTACATGTTGCCTTAAAAAAATGACAAGATATAATTTACTTAGACTTTGCGCGGTGTGCTCGTTGCATGTTAATATTTTAATTGATATCTTAATCATTAACGAGTAATTGTAGGCGAAAATTCGTCCTCGGCTCTTTCGCCGGTACGGAGATTTATCAATTACTCTCGGAGTCAATCAGATTCCATCGGAGCCGGCGCGCATTGAATCGCAAACAATAGATTAGGACAAAGATATCGAGAGTATAGATCGTCATATTGTTCGCGGCGCTCTCGGTACGCAGCATGGTCTGGTTCCAGGATATACCCGGAGCCCAATGGGACTATATGCTCGGGCAAGTGTCGCAATGACAGTACTATAGACGTCGCGCGTCGTCGCGACGCCCTCACACACACACACATACACACACAGGCGCCTTCGACGACGCCACGAGAGATGTCGCCTTGTAACACCCTCCTCGGAATACCAGACAATATTGGCCGAATTATTCACCGGACCTCCACCGGAAACGATCCTATTGCGTTGACAACCACCGTCGACGTCTCCGGCACCCGTGTAAATGGCGTTATGGTTATTATCCTCCCGGTTTTACCCGGGCTCTTTTGTACCCGCGCCCGCGCGCATCGGTTCACCGATTCAACGACTCTCGATCGCGAATTTCTAGAGCTCGCATCGCATCGCCAACATGCTTTCCCGATCAGTGTCAGAGATACAGAGCTCGTTTCATACTGGAAATACCGGGACCCCTCAAAATGGCGTGCTTCACGGCTTTTATTTCACGGTTATCGAGATTCTACAGAGCGATTCGCGATAGAACACCTAAATATCCCCAATTAAGCCTGAAGAGCGTTAAAGAGGCAAATATGACGGCACGAACAATTTTCTAGGTACTGTTGTCTTCAAGGTCGCTTGGAGGTCATAGTTTCAGAACACCTAAATATCCCCAATTAAGTCTGAAGAGCGTCGAAGAGGCAAATATGACGGCACGAACAATTTTCTAGCTACTGTTGTCTTCAAGGTCGCTTGGAGGTCATAGTTTCAGAACACCTAAATATCCCCAATTAAGTCTGAAGAGCGTTGAAGAGGCAAATATGACGGTACGAACAATTTTCTAGGTACTGTTGTCTTCAAGGTCGCTTGGAGGTCATAGTTTCAGAACACCTAAATATCCCCAATTAAGTCTGAAGAGCGTTGAAGAGGCAAATATGACGGTACGAACAATTTTCTAGGTACTGTTGTCTTCAAGGTCGCTTGGAGGTCATAGTTTCAGAACACCTAAATATCCCCAACTGAGTTTGAAGAGCATCAAGGAGGCAAATATGACGATACAAAGTAAATAAATATTATTAAATTTTGGATAGACGATTAATAAAGTGATAACATATACTTCTGTGTACGTAATATATAAATTCTGCCAGTTTTAGCACATCCGCATACTTATTTTATGGACGCGATCTCCGCAACGACTTTATTCTCCGCTCTTCCCCCAACAACTTCCCGGAAGGCGCATAACTTCAACTATTATGTGACTTTTAAAAGGTAGCTGCTCGAAGACATTTCATTTGCGTCAAATTTCTTGTTCTCTCCGCGAAGTCGGCAGGCGGCACTGAGAAACCAGCTGAAATCGAATACGGCGTTCCAACTTAGGAAAGAATGCCACGGCGATAGTGTCGCAAGACGTATTGTCCTAGGATGCAATCGTTCAGCAGCGTAACTTCGGGAAAAGTTTGCGGCAGTAACAGTGCCGCGCGACTTCGGGAATACTAGACTTTCATCGATCCGAGTCAAGTGGTACAACGTTGCGTAAGTGCGACTTCGGTACAATGTTCCTTCGCTTCGAGAACTACCGGAAAATCAGAATTTTTGTCTGTCGCAAACGGTAAATATAATGCGATTCTATTTAATAGAATTCTGTTTAATACAGTTTTTATCGAATTATTTTGTTGAAAGTTTATTCAGACGCATTGACAATGTGTTTAATAAAATTCCATTTAATACAGTTTTATTTTATTGAATTATTTTGTTGAAAATTTATTCAGACGCATTGCCAATGTGTTTGATACAATTCTATTTAATACAGTGAGACACATTGACAATGTGTTTAATACAATTCTAATTAATACAGTTTTATTTTACTGAATTATTTTGTTGAAAGTTTATTCAGACGCATTGACAATGTGTTTAATACAATTCTATTTAATACAGTTTTATTTTATTGAATTATTTTGTTGAAAGTTTATTCAGACGCATTGACAATGTGTTTGATACATTTCTATTTAATATAGTGAGACACATTGACAATGTGTTTGATATAATTCTATTTAGTACAGTTTTATTTTATCGAATTACTTTATTGAAAGTTTATTCAGACACATTGACAAAAGATTGCAGAAAAGAAGGAAGATTTTAGCACCACCGCAATTATAAATCGTAATGAAAAGGTTCTCAGTCGATAGTTTATCGAAAATGTACCTCCGCTCTGTGCTAGATGGTCAACAACGATTTAAGGGAAGCTAACAGAATGTTCATGGAATTTCTATGAAATAACCGTCGGAATACTTTATAGCTCGATCGAGGGATTAAGCCCGCGATACCGTGTTAACTATGTAATCTACGGTGCGTGCCGTACGCAGCAGATTTCGCGAATCGATTTCTCCCGGGAACTAAGCCTCGGCTGAGACAACTTTATTCTGGCCGTTCGATTTATTCCCGCGTAAGTCCTCCCGGCCCTCTACCGCCATAATGTTGTCGGTCCCTCGCACCCCATATTGTAACGCGTCGCCTCGATCTTCTTTTCCTGGGTAAATCTGAGTCCTGCTACCTGGAGAGACGCCCGTGACGCAGTCCCAAGATGAAGTTCGTCGGAGGACGAGGAGAAGTTTCCGCTTCTTACCGAGCCGGATGGGATTCTCCTTCTGATGAGTTCGGAGAATTTTGGAATAGGGATGCGACGGGACTGATCTCTCCAAGCTGGTAAATCCCAGCTGATACAGAATTTCTTCGCGGGATATCTACAATGGGGAGCGGAAAGCCGACTTCCCATCGGTACTGATCGTCGAACGGTTAGTCAAGATCCACCACTGGATAGATCAGTTTCGATCGTCTTTGTTGCTTCTATAGGTGTTGACATTTTTTAGCTATTTTCTCTTTAACCCCTTTAAAACTTCAGCGATTTTTTCTGAATCGACATACATAGCTGAATTAACCCCTTGCACTACGATTTATTTTACGGTTTCAGTGATTAAAACTTCTTTATAATTCGTAATTTCCTAAAAAAAAAAGGAGAAAATTTATATTCATTGTATACCTATATGTTCTTCAGTAGCTGTGTTTAAAGGAAATTAATAACATACATATTTATTAGACTCTGTTCAGAATCTTCATCACGAGTATGACTCGATATTGTAGGGCAAGGGGTTAAGAGATAGAGAATCAGGTACTTGTTTATTAGTTTTAAACGGACACATTGCGAAAGAAATTCTTGGGACAACGTAATATAATGGGTGAGAACTTGATAAGTGGCTTCGAAAACTCGAAGAAGGAACTGAATAAGTTTTTTGATTAATGGGTATTAATTATTTATTTTATTTATTTTTTACTTCGACGAGAGTGTTTTTTGCCCGACTATAGTCACGATTTGTGACAACAGCTTCGAAAGACCGTCTCCGTAGCACGACAGACCGTGCCTCTCTTCGGTCTCGGCGAAAATATTTCAATCCGCCTACCTGAATATGCGCCACAGTGTTCTGAAAATGCTTGCGGAGCCATCCAACCGAGGCATAATCCGTCGTGTAGCTCGCTGGAAACAGTTACCGAGTGTACACTACAAGGGAAACTTCCGAGAGTATTCCAAACGTGACATCAATTCGAACTACTCCATTATCCGGACGACAATGCCAACTTAACGCGGTTCCGATGGCTCTGTACAACACAACAATAATTTTATAGTTGGTCAAACGGCCGCGGCACGTACTGTAATCACCGTGAACGCCTATCCTGATCACTGATCTGCTTTTTACCACGTCCACGATAATCATTTTGTTCTCGGCAATAACATTTCAGACAAAGAAATAAAATGTTTTATTATACATAAAAATAATAAAATACTACATTTAAACACTACTACAAAAATTGATGGTATTTTATTCTAAAGCTTTTTATGAGATAAAATATTTTATTTCCGAAGTACTGTGTACTTTAAAATAAATAGGATTATTTGATATCTGAATTGGTGTTTTACTCAGGTTACAGTTAAATATGTAATTTGACCTTAGATAGCCACGGTAAATGCAGGTATAAATATAATGGAATTCTTGCAAAAATATTTTACGAAATGAAAATGTACATGAAAAACTCGACGTTCTCGCAGAACTTTAGTTATCCGGGGTTGAAGGAGGCATTCTGCCTTAAGGAAAAAAAGGATAATAACGCACACCGTACAGGAAACGTACCCGACGAGCTAGGAGCAGTGAAAGGGAGAATTAATAGACCGTTATCCGAACGATCCAGTTATCCCAATCGTCTTGTCCCCCCGGCGGGTTCAGATAAATTGAGCCAAGGGCAAGAAGATGCGTGAGCGTACCGTAAATGTCAGTAAGATATAGCCGGAGCCACTCAATGGCCTACTGCGAGGAAATGTGCATTGCTGATTGCTCAGAAATTGCGACGACAATGAATTTCTGCCAATTGTTTCCACACAATCGTTGCTCTTCCAATTAACCCCTTGCCTTATTTAGCGAACGTGACTCGATTGCCAGACGGAACGATACATTATTCCCCTTTTGACAATGCTAAATACAGTTTCCGTAACTGTCGGAGATGATCTCTACCGTAGCTGTTAAAATTTTATCCCCACCACTGGGAGCAGGGGGATCCCCCTAGCGAGGGGTCAAGATCGGTGAGACACACACACTAAAGCAAGCGGAGCTAAAAATTGCAAGTTTTCTCATTTTTTTATTTTGTTTTTTCTTAATGAAACTTTTGCCATTATATTTGTCACGTTTTTCTAATTAAAATGACACCAAACACGATATAACTACGATTACAATTACGCGTGTAAGTTATAATTTAGACTGCGGATTATTATGCAAAATCGTGGTGACATTGGACTGTTTAAAATCGAAATTATTAACAGGCGCAACGCAAACAAAAAATGTGTGTGAGAAGCTTCGAGAAGCTTGGGAACATGAAGCGGGAAATAAATTCCCAAGATGAAAACTGTCTCGCGAGTCGAGGGCCGAGGGCAGAAAAATGGACTCCAACAAGGTGGCGCCGCGGAGCGTCGAAAATTATCGTCGAAATTTCCATAAAGCAGCGCAGATACCCGAAAGAGGGGTACGTACAATTTCAACATTCTTCGTATTCCGCCGCTGGCGAATAATCCTCACGTGGTTCCTTTATCTTCGGGCATGCCTACGGAGGTAAAGGATACCCAGCCGCTCCGAAGCGAAAGATGAAACTGGCATCCTTTGAGTTTGATTCCACGGATGTTTACCCGGCTACATTTCGCTGCTCAGGCTCCAGAGGGAAAACTAGACAGATCTACGAAATAGTAACTCGATGGAAAGCCCGTGTAAGTTCGAAACCCCGTTAGGGACTCAAACCGAGAGTGTCTTGAGAATTTCCTGAGGAACATTGCCGAATATTACCGACGGTTGTGCTCGCATTACGGAACCCGTTTTGCAAAAATATAACGCGAGTCTGCTGTGTTATGAAAAACAAAAGCTGTTTCGTCAACTTCAAGTAGAAATACCAGAAAATAGTCAGACACAGAAGTAACTAGGTTGTCGATGTTTTAATTTTAACTTCCATCAAAAATAAAAATACAAATAGTCTTTTCCAATTTCGTACAGAACTGTTTTGTAATTATCTCAAAATAATATTCAACGCTTGATGCAACTGTATAATTTTATATAGAAAATATGTGGCACTTGACAAAACATTAATCGACAAATAATCAAACTAAAATACACTGAACTCGTAATAACATTCTTATCGACATAACGTAAAAATCCTAACGAAGCTCATTCGTATTTTCCAATAATATTTATGCTAATGGCTGTCATTTGTTTGTGTGTACGAAAACTTGATTGCAATACCATTACCAGTGAAATGTACGTCAGTGTTTTATTCGCCTGTTATTTTCAATCATTACTTTTAATGGTTTTAATCCCTAAATGATGGAGGTCGGACGAAAAGAAATTTTATTCCGTGCTCGACGTTAACTAACCCCAAAGGTTACAAAGTTATTTTAATCATGTCCCTGAACGAGTATATGACTTTCAAAAGGCCGTGTATAAGATCCTCTTGATAATCTTTCGGGTTATTTCAATATCAGTCGATTAGGTTATTCGGTATTTATAAATATTCAAATAACGGAGTTCAACTCGACGAGCGTTTTTTTTTTCTTTTTTAATTAACAAAGATCCACGGAACATCTAGACGTTGCAAATGGCAAACATATACATACAATATATTGCAACATACTGCAACACACATTACCATTAATACCATTTTTATTAAAAAGGAGTAGCAACATTCATACAATTATCTTCATTATAAATTATTATTCATTGGCACGAGAAGAATAATTAATTTCATATTCGTTTGATAAATCCAATTTACAATTTCACACGATTACTACTGCATTATTGACGTACACGAATGCATAGTATATTATATTTAAATTACCCTAATGCAATCCTGCAATTTGATGAATGTTAAAAGCTTCCCATAATGTACAGTTTTATCGAATTTGCTGAACTGTATCGTAAATAACCTCTGAAAAGTTAATATCTAATAATTAAACAGCAACAATAATAATAATGGAGCAACACCTAGAAAATTACCGAGTGATCGAAACTGCATAATATAATCATTACATAATTACAACATATTCAGGACTAATGTAAATATCAAAAAGCAATCACGTAATTACGTTCAATTAAATAATGTTTATTGAAAGAGTCCCAAAATATAAACTAAAACCGTTGACTATTGGTATTTAATTAAAAAGTCGAGACGAGTTGATATAATTCTGAATTTTTATTTTTGCGCAAAATTTCCATTTTCGTACGTTACCGTATAAAAAATTCGAATAAAAAATAGTGTTCACTGCGTACAAGGTTCCCGGCGGTAAACTGAGAGTTAAAAATAAAGTTGAAATAAGTTAAAATAAACTAAATAAATTTTAATCAACAGACTTCAAGCTTACTTACGCTTTGCAAGTTCGAAAAGGGCGGCAATATTCGAGCTTTTATTATGTCAGAAGGCAATTGTAATATATGAAATCTTTGATTCGTAATTGCGCAAAACGAATGCGACAATGTTGGACGTTACTCTGCTGGAAATCGAGTTTTCAGTTTTCAGCTGGCGGAGCTCTGAAATAAAGTTTGAGTGAACCGGTCCGCGCGGCCGCTGAAGTTTGTATGAGCTCGTCGCATGCACGTTTGCGAATCGATTCCGCGTAAAAGCGGCGGCGAAAAAGATTCTATTTTTAATTCGTAGCAGGTGAATTTTTTAAACACAGATTCGATAACGTGTTTGCAGTTGCTTGTGACATCCGGTGATGCGGCCATGCTCCCCGGTGCGGAGCCGTAACTTTCCCGTCGAAAATAAACCAGCGGTGCCTGGAGGGAACTTTTCGACGGACCGTAAATAGCGAAATATGCTCCCGGTTTTCAATCTTCAATTTTTCATTTGCTCCGACGCAAAGACGAGAGATTTCCTGATGGATAGCGTTGTATGATATTTCCGTCTTTGATCACGCACGAGGTACAGAAGCAGACCGATCACCCAATGTATTTTTTTTTCTTTCAGATTCGGGGGCCTCTGGAAACTACCATTTTTCCCGAACGTCCGACTTTTCGTTGAGTTATACTACTGAATTTACAAATTTTTGGAATTTTTGTGCTACCTCTTTCAATATGTCCTCCTAATACAAAGCTCAGTTTTAGAAAAATTACGGAAATTTTTAAGGTCCGACTTATCATTGACTTGTACTACTGAATTTTCGTGCCACCTCCTTCGATATCATGTTCCCCTAATACAAAGCTCAGTTTTAGAAAAATTACGGAAATTTTTAAGGTCTGACTGACTTGTCGTTAACTTATACTACTGAATTTCGTGCCACCTCCTTCGGTGTCATATTCTCCTAATTCAACACTTAATTGTCTCTAATTTCAAAAACTTTGCTGTTGCCGAAATTTTCTGTTGTAATTAATATTCTTTATTTCGGACCAAATAAATTGAAATGTTAAACGTGTGCATATACGAAAATGAACGGAGAAGAATGTCATTTTAAGTTCCACTATTTCATTCTAAATATAATTTTGATTTAACCTATTTCGTCTGAAATTCAAATCGACATATTGCTATTTCAATTTCAATTTAATTCTGAGTTCATTAATGAGAGTGTGGACATCGCATGAACATGATCGCTTGCAATACAGTCGTAGACTATTAGAAAATGACTATACCTTATTAACTGGGTTGAATTTCGGCTGCCCGCCACCGGATATATTCGTATTATACAGGAAACCCTAGACGATCCTCTCTAGAGCGTCAGAATTAAACCAAAAATGTGTGATTATATTTCTTGTGTTTGACGCATCATCTTCGAAGTGATTTTCCCTGTTTGCACCGAATACATTGAAAATTACAAAAACTAGGAAAATCCAATTGTGAACAAACACACGGAAAAAACTCTCTCTTCTTTAATTTATAGAGAATGTCAGAGATTGTCTCGTTCATAATCTTTCTGGTCTGATTCATGGATTTTCAAAAATATTGAATTAGGTAATTGTTAAAGAAATGACACAACGGAGGGCACAGTGACGCCATCTTGGACCTTTCCGAAATTTTCAAACAAATTTCATTAAATGTCGTGATATTAATAACCTTAAATGACTAAATAAATTAAACATAACGTATCGTGAATAATTAAATACGTGTAGCACATATTTCTCAACATGCTATTTGCTTTATCCGATTTCGTTCAACAAAAACAAATTCATTTCATGCTCCTGTAGAACCGTGCCCGTTTAATTTCAAGCGACTTTATGCGAACCCATTAACAAATCTATTTAGCACGGTAAATTGTTAATAAAAATGCATAGTTCGCGGTGACGTAAAGAACGATGGGACTCGGACGAACGGAATAATTCGCTGTAAAATTAGCAACGCCATAAAAAACTTCCCCGAAGCCGATAAGTTATATCGGGTCAAGGAGTAAGAGAAGTAGAAAGTCATTCGATTAACTCGCTTGTTAAGTTTGACAGGACATTTAAATCACTGTACGGACGGAATTAAGTAGTCGAAAGAGTTAGCGTGCCGCGTTATAAAGCTGAAGACTTTCTTAAGAAGTTCTTTAGAATGAGAGCAGAATAATGGTGGGATTCGACGGTGCCCGCGGCGATTCATTGAAAATTGCTAAATTGAATTCATTAGCAACGGTGAACAAGAGATTAGGGGCCCAGTCTCCATTTTACACTCCCTTGAATATCTTTCTTTGATTAATTCCTCTCAAGTTTCGTTCGTTCTACTAAACTCTCTCTACAGTAGTATCTTGATCTAAGTAAGCCCAAGTCGGGTCCGTGCTGTGACATAGATCGTGTAGGTCAACTAAACCCCCGAAAACAGTACAAATTATATCGTGTTTAGTGTCGTTTTAATCAGAAAAATGCCACGAATAAATTGGCGAAACTCCCATTAAAAAAATAATGGAAAATAAAGATGTTTTGTTATTGGATTAGTAGTTGTTCACGCTAATATATGTTCACTGCGTTCGGTCCAGATCAAGACTTTACTGTACTCGGCGCGCAGTGTCTGTAATTGTAATTATTCATGTTTCAAATATGGAAAATATTTCCGTTAATGATAAATGTCGTCGCATATAAAGGAGGAAGACTTCTGTGAATAGTGAAAGAATAAGTTTGTAAGCCGATCATCGGCTCGAAGTATTCGCGTTGAAATTTTGTTCCTCGTTACGGAAAGGAAGTAGATAAAGTAGACAGGTCAGCGGCGGGCGTGCCGCTAGATAATTAAAATAAGTAGGGTCGAGTCAATTAACGGGAGCCGTATGCCTCTTTTCCCCATCGGCTTCAAACGAACCGGTCGTTTGAGCTGGGCAAAGTTATTTAAACAGGTGATTGTTTGTGGTGTCGGCTCAGTAATGATATACTCTTTCCCTGTACACCCGTCCTGTCTTTTGTCTTTTCCATTTTTCCACAAAACGATCAATTATGCACGCGGATAATACATCGTGCAAATTAATTTCCTTTCATTCCTGTTCGAGTTTATGTGCAGGATTTCGCATTGTGGCGGATATCAACAAGAAATATTGCACTTTATGGCAAAACTTTTACGTTCTTTTTTTTTTTAATCATTTTCTTGTGAAACTTTTATCAATGATATTTCGTGATATTTTTCTGATCGAAACGGCTCTTTGCGTAATCGCGAGGTAGAATAAATCTGTATGAAATATTCAGGTGTCTGTCGGAATAGTGTCAAAAAGAGAAAGAATGACTGCGAAATTGACAACATAATTTTCTCGAATGTGAACGTCGCGCTTGATCGATTTATACCGTTTCCCGACGGTTTCTCCTTGTTACAGCAGTGCCAGAAACGACGCACCATCCCTTTCAATTAAGGCTAGAAGGAAAATGAAAGCTCATCCATTTCCTTCTCTAATCACCTAAATGATCTACGGAGCTCGATAATTATCCAGCTACTTCGCCGGGAGGAAGAAAGCCCGGGCGCAGGATACACGCAACGGAGGGAAAGGAAATAAACTATAAAGGGGAAAGGGAAAAGCACAACAGGATAAACGAGAAATGGAGTTGCAAGTTGCAACGGGGACTGCACAATAGGGATCTTCATATTACTGCTCGATCTCGGGTAATTTAACGCCGGAAAAGAATGGGGACTTCGTGTCTCGAAAGTGCTTAAACTGAAAGCAATCAGCTGACTGTGGATCAATGAACCGGCGATGAGTGCCCATTACATTTAAAAGATGAAAACAGACCATTTTTCATTAACCTAAGTGGCGATACTAAAGCCGAAGTGGGTTTACTGTGTTTATATCCCGAAATCTCGAGCAGCGGATTGTAGCCAGTCACGATTCCCAGTGAAATCGCCTTTAAAAGAACACTTGCGATACTAATTCACTATAGGATTACTAATTCACTATACCACTAACTCGTACTAACTCATATTTTTTCACTCTATAGGATTACTAACTTACTATAGTACTAACTCGTAGTAACTCATACTAATTCACTGTAGGATTGCTAATTCACTATAGGATTACTAATTCACAATACTACTAACTCGTACTAACTCATATTTTTTCACTATAGGATTACTCACTTACTATAGTACTAACTCGTAGTAACTCATACTTATTCGCTATAGGATTGCTAATTCACTATATTACTAGATCCGTATTAACGCATACTTATTCACTATATATAATCTTTTGCTGAATTGTTTCAATACTTCACAAAATTGGTGCGTTGCATTTAATAAAACGTTCTAATGTTGAAGACAGACAGCGAAACAAATGTTGGTGGGGAACATATTAAGTTTCGAGTCGGTGAAATTTTTATGGTTGAACAGTTAAAATTGGATACCTCTCGAACGCCATAAAAGAGAATAGAGCGACATGGATTTCGAACTATACCTGCTCCTGGTGGCCACCGATGCATCATGGAACGTGCATTATATTCAATTGAATTCGCCGGTAGCGTTTCAATTTTTTATCACGCCGGTTTATAGCGTACGGTCTCTAAATCGACAGTTATACTTGAATGATTTGAAATAATCGACAATGTGGTGCAATTCACGTGCTTCACTTGTGGAAAGCGTAAAAAATATCGTGTTCTAAAATGTTTATCCGCTTCCTGTTGCGATTAGTTTCAATTATTTTCACAGCGATTTTTCGCCGTCTGCCATCGTTGGCGTGAGAAAACAAATGGTAAACTATTTTCGGCATCCTCAAAATTCCAGCGAGATTGATTTCATGAATTTCACCTTTCAAAATTTGTATAATGAAAATTTGTTTCGTGCGCGTTGTTGTTTTTTTATTTTTGCTGCATTCATTTGCATTGTTTCATGACGTCAATGCATTTATTTTGTCGAATTATGCTTGCATAGCTTCACAGAGTTTTGTTGAAATCAATTTCAGACATTTTATGAATATTTCCCCTTGTGTAATATTCAAACAAATTTTTATAATCAACAATTCATTGCTAATAAATCCTTTGTTTACGTGACCCAGGACGTAATACAGGAATTACGAATTTGTAAAGGATTTTTGGTGTTCACTTGACGATACTTGTTATTACAATAAACATAATGAATATAACAACAAGTTTTTTTAAACGTTTGACTATAGTGAATGCATTTAGACAGTCTCTTTGGAAAAAACAATATCATGCCAGAAAATATTGTTTCCGTTTTCCTATTTACCTCGCGAATTAGCCATTCGTTCGTAATGCGTTATCTCTAATGTTAATGAGCCTCGGGAAACGAATTTAAACGTAATGGCAGCTTTACAGAAAATTAGCCACTTTTCGATGAGTTTTCCGACGAGAACGGCCAACGAGAGTCCAACGCGGTGCACGTATTTCGCCTAAGTTGCGTACTCTTTCCGAGAGAGAAAAGCATGTCGTTGAAATTACGTTTTAGTTAACGAGAAAATTAAAGCGACAAAAGAGATTATAAGGTAATAAGCTTTTCATGATTACTTCAAACTATAACATAATGGAGGAACTAGTGTGCGATTTGGCTTACGAGATTCTGATTCGATACGAGTTAACGATTGCTATATTACAGTACAGTCCTGGTCTAATCCGGTGATGAGCAGCGGACTGCAGTGGGCCAGAACATACTAATCAATTAATTTTGTGGGATGCACTTAATTATATCTTACATAGATTTACAATAAATCCTTTTTTCTACATGATCCGGTACTTTTTATCATTAGATAACATATCGTGAAAATATTTCCAGCAAAAGTATTCAGCTAACAATAAATTCTGTTAATGGAAATTTGCAGAAAAGCTCTTATTCTTTTATATAACTAAAGCTTCTCGACCCGTCAGTGGAGGGGTTAGGGGAACTGACTAAATTGTTAGATCAAGACTTTACTATACTATCATTTTTCGTAACAATAAACTTTTGTATTTGAGAACTGATTAATAGACCACGGATTTTATGCATTTAAGGTAGAAATGGGCGGACGAATTGCAAAACGGAGAAAATGTTAGTGCAATTAATGGCCACTGTTCCGCTGAAAATGAAGAGTAACAGTCCCGGTTTTTTTTTTCTGGAACCGATATTGTTTTGAAATTCAAATTCGGCTCGAAGATCGGTCGGCCAATTGAGGCGAATATTTTACACGATAAACCGTATTCGCCCGCGACATTGCAAAGCCTGTCGATAAATGATACCGACGAAAGAGGGTTGCGGCGTGCGAATAAAACGAGATAATATCGCGAATATGAAGCATCGACCGAGAAGCTATAATGCGCGGACGTTTTGTTCGCCGGACGATTCGTTACACACGGTTACCGTAAATCCCAGCGAAACTTATTTACCGAACGCAAGATTACACCGCGCCGTGAATTATAATCCATGAATCGCCGCGGAAAAAATTTAAAGCTGTTTACACAGGCGAGCGGGCCGCAATATTTTATGCATACAATACGCGCATCTGGTAGTATTATATTCCATATTTAAATATATAATGCTCCGAACAGGCTTTCCTTCACCGATTTCCATGATTTAAGAGCAGCAGACGAGAACAGATAGATGCTATTTTATAAACTCATCTTGTTTGCTATTAATGTTACGAATTTTTTTCTTGTTGCTCATAGTAAGCGAAACTAAAGGTTTCTCGAACAATTTACATCAGTCATCCGTTAATTCCCATTTCAGGTATTCTATAACAATATATTAAATTTTATTGCGTTTAATAATAATAATTTTGTAACACGAGAGAATATCGATTCATAACAGTCGTGATAAATGAAAATTAATAGGATCTTTAATTTCTCTGACACTTTTCTTTAAGGTTATCTTGTTTGTTTCTACTGCTGGTTAGAAATTTCCAGTGAACACATTGCTATGGAACAGTGTGACCAAATAAAATTAAATTAAGTTTAAAATTAGGCGAAGACAGCCGAGAAGCTTTCGCTGCATAAACAAGGTATTTCACGGGTGAAACGCAGGTGGGAAATCGCGTATGCGTGAACTAGTTGGAGAGTAAAAATATTATTGTTAAATTTCGTGTGAAAACAGTTCTATCTGGCTCGGATGTGCTAAGTATTCCAAATTAATGGGATTCGCCTATAGGTTCTGTTGCAATAACTCAACGGACCGAAAAATCACTGGTAAGGTTCCCTTTATGTTCCGAACACATGTAAGTTGGTTACGAAAACAATAGTCAGTCGGTTCGGACTTGTTTTCAAGCGATGTACCTTGCACAGTTCCTTGCTCCTATGAATGACGTTCGTGTCGGTGCACCAACACTACTATACCGCTGCCCGGACCAACCGGTTGGATGGCAACGTGTAGCAGAATCACAACAGTGTCTGTGATAGTGGACGCACACATCGTTGGGCAAACTGTTGTCAAAACTTTATCAACGTTTCCTCGAAAACTGTTTGTTTGCGACATGCTCCTGCACTTTTTCGCTTTCCGTCGAACACGCTGCTTGTAAACAAGAATTTCACTGGGATTTGGCATAATACCGTAACTGCTGGTAACATTTATAATTTACTGTTAAAGTATCTGTTGCGTGAGAAGCTCCACCTTTAAGTAAATCAACAAAAAGAAAATTGAAAATCGAATATTGTTTCGCACGTGCTATTGGGTCGTATCTCTTTATTTATTAATAATCTACGGAACTATGTTCAATAGATCGTGTAATTCCTGACAATTACAATAAAAAAATTCATTATGCTTATTTAGTAAATATTGCAAATAACAAATTATCATACGAAAGCCCAAAGGAGACGCCATTTTCGCACAATCTGTATCTACCGTTTCCAATTGCCATGACGGACGATTAGTATCGCGGTTCCCGCGACCTAGTTAATTATTAATTCTTACCGTAATACATAAAGTCTGTGTAACGTTCTATTTGTCCGAAACCAATATTGTATTCGGCACACGCTGATGCATTCGGCGGGATAGATTGTTCTTACCGCGCGGAATTGTTCGGGAATCTAATTGTACAGCGTGAACATATTAAACAACAATGGTTTCAATCATTTCACGGGGGTGTATTGAAATGTTGAGTTTATTTCAGAAACAATGGTGGCGCGCACATTATGTTGTATTATGCAAACACGCATCATGACGATTGACAGGTTCCTGTTACGATTCGCATCATTTGCGTATTGAATTTTCAAACTACGATGTTTCTCGCTTCTGCGTCTGCGGTACATCTCGCGGAGATCATTTGTACGACTGAATATTTTAGCCAGTTATGCTTGGACAACTTACTCGAGAAATTGATTACATTACAAATTAATTGAAGTGTAATTTTGCACGCACCGATGTCGACAAACTTGGAGCTGAAATTAACAATATTGAGAAAGGTCTTGTCATTTTTTTAGTGAATATTTTCGGTAAATCTAAAACAACGGTATGCCAAAGTTTCGAGTAATTTATAATTTGAATATTCGATTAAAATTGTATTTTAATTCCAATATTTGTATATTTCTTGTATTTTATTTCAATATTTAATTTAATCTTGTAATTTATCATAGATCTTTAATTATACAGATATTTTGTATAACGTAAAAGATAGTTGTTTGTCCCGATCCACGATTGAGCTGCATCTTTTCAGACTTGTTTTTGCAACGTATTTTTATTAGTTGCGTGAACGCTATGGATAAGGCGCCCATGTTTGACATTAATGCCTCGTGTAGCTGTTATAGAGACGGTATTAAGGTAGAGGAAGCAACTAAGCAATAAATGGTATTTGCACAGCCGGGTGAAATATCAGAAAATAACATCGTTGGTCGAAGAGGAAGTTCAAGGAACATCGTTTTATCTCCCCGAGTAAAAGTCAAAGAAGGCCTATCCGACCGAATGAGCAGAGCTAACTTGAAAATTCAAGCCGAATCGGAATATTGCAAACTCGCTTTACTATAACCTGGATATAAAATTGCAGAACCCTGCAGTTTTCAACAACCGTTGTTTTAAGCAACAAAGGAGGCAACGCATTCCCTAAACAAACCGTTCAACTGCATTCTACACGTACAAGCAAGACAAAAGTTTTCATTCGGAAGGTCTAGAAACAATTTATAAAAATATTGTAACAAAAGTATTAAATGTAGAAGGAATGCAGAGTTTTTCATATTTCAAACAAAGAAAATTGTGAGATACAAAAGCTACTAGGCCTATGCCGGAGTCATTCCTGACCCAAGCCGATATTTATTTCAGATAAAGAAGAAGAATTTTCTTATTTAGGAATAAAATTGTGCATATCGCAAATACGTTTCGGTGGAGTTTCCTTATTGTTCAGGAAATTTCCACGAAATATAACAAATATTATTGCCATCATTATTTATACGGATATATTTCGTTTTCTAAACTTGCAACAAATACAAATATCAGTATACTGGGCTGCGACTATGAGAACGGACGAAAAACCGTTTCATCGTCACGGTGGAATAAACACAATTGGGTTCTATTTTTCTTTTCGTAGAGCGGCCGCCGCAGTGTAAAATTAAACAAACGTAATCAAATGAAGCTGTGTGCACGAACGATTTTTCAGCCGTTCAGTCCCAATCATGCGTGGTCATTCCTAACCGTTACAATAGCTCGGGACGGCTATATTGGCCGACAATTTGACACGTTTGCCATCAATGTCTCGTTTCATTTACGACCATAATCTTTCATGACTTTTGTTTTCTCTGTGCCGTTGCTTAAAATTTAAATGGCACGATATTTAGAAAATCTGTTACCTTTTCTTGCATTCTTCCGATATTTTAAGCGAAATAAAATAATTGTATTTTTTCAAAACTAGTTTTATGGTTATACTTCGGATCCATTTAGTATTTAATAGAAAGATGCTGAGGGAAACAAAATAATTTTTATTAAATGCAGTTTCTTCTAATTTGCCGATAAGAGTAGAAAATTTTATAAATATTTGCCTAGTTTAGTCTAGTTATTTTTAAACGTAAGATGAAGAAGCTTTTAATAATATTTTTGATTCAATTAGGTTACAAAACCGAATGGGGTGGGGGGCCAATATTTGTGCCAATCGATCAAAATCTCGCAGACCATCGAAAATCGCAATCTTCTCAACTGACTACGGTCGTTGAATATTTCATTGTCGGAGAGAGTTCACTGTCTACGAGATCTATGGCTGAATGTTCATTTTAAATAGAATGTGCATCACTGCCATTCATATTTTATTCACAGTTCGCAATGGAATTCCGTGCTGCATTAGGGAAATAGTATTCACAACGGTGTCGCCTTCCTCCTGTCTGGCATCGCGAAGCTGATTTTCGACGCGACACAGTGCACGCAATCAAGACGAAAGAACGATACGCGTGCCGGCATTACCGCAAGAGCGTTACGTGACACAGGCCCGCGAATATTTCAGATTCAATCGCGGAGAAATGCCGAATATCGATCGCCGTTCTCTTAACCGGTTTATCGCCGGTTCATTTGTCCTAAATTCTGTCATTTCCGCCTCTTTTAATCCGGCATGCATTTTATCAGAGACCAGTCTGCAGATGTACACAGAGTGTCCCGGAAATGCTGTGTTTCCTCGAGAAGGGTGATTCCTGAGGCCATTTGAAACAACTTTTTCCTGTGCGAAAATGTTCTACGAGGCTTCGTTAACGCATTTGCATCATAAGGAAATATGAAAAGAAGATCTTTATCACCAAACTTTTTTTTTTATTATTTTTGAGTACAAAAATGACCACAAGTAAAAGAACCTCATATTTCAGCATTATAAGAAAAAATCAGAATTATTACTTTCATCTCCAACAACACCATTTCTATCTTTTAGCTAACGAATAATGATAGTGACCAACAAAGTTGAGCGTATACAGGGTGTTTGGTAACTGGTGGTACAAGCGAAAAGGGGGTGATACTACATGAAAGAATAAGTCGAAAATATAGAATAAAATTTGTTCATCCGAAGTTTCGTTATCGAGAAAATCGAGTTTGAAATGCAGCATGCTATTCGATAGGAATTGTCTGACGCAATTGTCTGATCATGAACAACTAAATCTACTTCCTGCATATACTAAGGCACACAAACCTGACAGATCTTCAAAGTCGATTTTCTCGAAAACAAAGCCTCAAACGAAAAATGTTTATTCTATATTTTCGACTTATTCTTTCATGTAGAATCACCCACTTTTCGCTTGTACCACCAGTTACCAAAAACCCTGTATATACGCTAATGATGCAAACGGGTTAACGAGTTATCAACGAAAAACGCGGACCAATTGGAGCGCGGCTATAGGGGGGCGGAGTCAGGCTCGGCCACGTGTGTGGTTTCATTCCATTTCTCGAAAATTCGTCCGCAAAAATTGAAAATTGCATAAACATCCGCAGTCGAATAACTACGCACAGAAATACGAGCGTCTGCGTATCAGAAGTTTGTTAAAAATGCCCTCTTAATTCAGAAAATTCGAAGTGAGATCGAAAAATATGCAAGCGCCGCGTTCCTCGTCGCTTTATCAAATATTCCGAGCAGTCCGTTTTCTGAAGTCTGCGCATACTTCGTTAGGTTCAATTGACGTTCACTGTGCAATAGCTCGCGATCTAGCGACATGTAATCGAGAATGATAATCTTCCAGTTCTTCATAGGAGACGCGTGGCTACGGTTACACGGGCAAACTGCTGCATACGGATATCGAGGGTCGTTGATCAGATTTCCGTTCGCTTAGATCACCGATCCTTTTACTCTGTCTCCTGCGAGATTAATGAACCATTCCATTTCGCATTACGGGCCAATTTTCCCACTGCAAAATTACCATCTTGCCGATTCGTCGTAGAAAATCCCAATTTTTTTCGAGGCGCATTTTACAACAATAATTTCTTTAAAAACAAAAGAAGTAGTGCGACAATAAACTTGGACTCCTTTCAAATCCCCTATTTTTCACGATAAAAATCAACAATCAATTAGCTTTAAAATAAATCCAGCTTTATTGCTATGCCATTTTTTTTCTTAACGAAGATATTGCCAATTAAACAATTTTTCGAGAACAAGAATTGTTTAAATACTTTTCGCTGTAGGATCTGAATTAAGTCAAGTTGGATGTGCCATTGTCCTTTTGTGGGTGTGTAGAGTATTATTGTTGCATTGCTGTGGTATTTCAATGATTGCAAAATACCGAAAATTATTTGACGTTGCGCAGCCTGGTAACGGTAAAGATTCTAATGCAAATCTGTCACGTACTGTAACGTGTGTTTGCGTAATATAATATAATGCATGCTCGTCTATTGTCTTTCGCCGGACTCCGCGTTTCCACGCACACTTGTATGGGCTGATTTAAACTGTTATTTATGGTTCCGTACGTTTCCGCTGTTCAATCTAAAATTAATTTCGTTAGCGACAATGCAGGTAATTGCGCCTCGTGACAGGTCAATCACCGGCTCTTATAGCCGCGGGAAGATTCGATTAAAAATTCGAATGGCCGCCGGACGAAACAATATCGCAGATATGTAACGTTAACGGAGCTTTCATCGTGACTTTATAATACTTAAACTACCGATTTATAGTAATTTACCCGCGTCCCCAAATGACGTGGAAAATATTGAAAGATCTCCAGACGATTTCTTACAGTGTGAAAAGCAAAAATCAATTGCTAGAACAAAACGAATTTTATTTCGAAATAAGAATTTCTTTTATTTCGTAATAAGGCGAAAGCCGGTCCCGAGCCATCGCCTTATATCGAAAGAAAAATATCGGCGCGAGTCAGAAATGACTCAGGCACAGGCCTGGAACTCGCAGAAGTCCGAGGATTAATAAAGAGTAATTTCGTCAAATAAAGGGTGAAAAATAATACAAGAGAAATAAAAAAGTTTGTTCGCTCACATTTTCAATATAAAATGAAATAACATTTAAGCGTGCGTGCGTACGTAAAAGTAGAATTATTTTAAAACTAAGAGAATTTAATAATTCGGCACGTGATATCGTTGGAAAAAGGTACCGCTCCATTATTATGCTATTATGAAGGAAAAACCTATTTAGGATAATTTAAATGCTAAATATAATGTAATTATTTCAACATAAAGTATTATAAATTATAATTCTAAGTTATACACAAAATTTCGAAATAATTAATCAATTATGCGTACTGGAAACGGATTATATATTGTTTTAATTAATAACAAACTGTGGATTTTTACGCGAGATGGAACGCGGTCGCCTTTCTACCGTTTAACATTTAATATAATCCGCGATCTAATTAGTGAATAAATTGTACAAACAGTGAAATAATAATCAATCAGTTGGTAAATAAACATATAAAAATATAAATAGATTAAGAAATTTATTACAATAGTGAGTAACAAAAATTTACGAAACATTTACTATATATTCTACATGTTTGATATCGTTTGTATATTTTTATCTCTTTTCCAGGTCTATAAAAAAAAAGGAAAACAATTTTGCAATAGTGCAATATGAAAAGAAGCATTCTTTTTCGACGAATGTCACGTACATGGAATATGGATCAACGAGCGTGAAATTGTCGAGATCGATCGGCACATTAACGTTTCATAGGCGCTACATATTAATAAATACTAAACTCCGGATCGTTATGCAAATATAGATTTGTATGGCTCAATTTAGAGGGACAGAAATTGAACAGAAATTGAACAGAAATTGATTTACTACGCGAGCGTTCCGCTCAACATGATTATAAACAAAAAGCTCATAAAACTCCTTTCGATTTTAACCCTCCTTAATTTTTCCACCTTAATTTCAATATGATGAAGAGGTAAATAAATTATTTTACAACCTTTCTCTCTCTCTCTCTTCGCTACAAATGTAGAAAAACCTAGTAATAATATGAATGACGGGAAGTAAACGATGACGAATTTTGACACAACCGCGTCTATAGTAAACACCAAAATTCACGATATTTTCAATACAGCCGATTGCTTGCAGGAAATACTTTCGAGATAGGAATTTTTTGCTGGTATCCTGCGAGAAAGGGCACACACGTAACAGAGGAGGGTGCACTGGGATCGGATGAGGACACCTCGGATGCTTTCTTCGTTAGAAGAAAGGATGCGAGTGATACAAAGGCTTTGTGCTTAGACTTATGTTGGTCTAAGCGAGTACGGTTCTGCTCGAAGCAAAATGCACCGATGAGAAATCCAACCCGGGACGAGCGAAGCAGCTATTGTCGCCGTGATGGGATCTATCTTTAATGAAAATGAACAATACATTCCTTTCAGACGCCAACTCTTGAACACTCTACTGCAAGAGCCAAAAATATGAGGTCACTCTCTGTGCTCTGCAAGATGCTTCTTTTCTCTCTCTCTCTCTCTCTCTTTCTTTCTCTCTCTCTCTCTCTCTTTCTCTCTCTCTATTTCTACGGACACCAAGCAGGACGAAACGCCGGGGACACTACAATTTTTCAAATCATCAACCTATTTTTCATTCACCACATTATTGCAGGCAGCCCATTTGGTTAATTGCATCGATTCCTTTCCGGCGATTGTCCCGCCCGCAAACAATTCCCACGGGGTGCCTAGTAACGTGAGATTTTTTTCATTCGAACCGCCTATATTCGAGAAAATCTTTAACACATTACCGAGTGCATTCGTATCGCTAAATAAACCATTTATACACACACACACACGTTCGGGTGTGTAGACGTAAATTTGGAAATTTAGTCGTGGGCATTCACAATAATTCGATTACGTTCTATACTGATTGATTTTGACGCACCGAGGCTGCTGTAATTAGCCTGAGAATCACAAAATTAATGCAATAAGTAGTACGAAGTACGCATGGTGCGACATAGGCTGAATTATAATTTTATTCCTCCCGCGAAATTTTCCATTGCTTTTACAGGAGCACACTGATGCGTATTTTTTTCGGCCATCATCCGTGCTGAAGGGGTGAAAACAGCCCTTAAAGCTGTCGATTTGCAGTGGTTTTCTCCCTTTCAGACGACGGCCGAAATAAATATGTGTAAAATATTTTCCAGCGATTTTTCCCAACTTCAAGGGCTGTTTTCACCCTTTCATCCCTTTCAGTGGCCGCGTAAACAGATTCCCGTTTCAGTAAACAGCGAACGGTTTCAACGAACCTAACGCTTCTTTAATTATTACCCAATCGCTCCGAATTGTTCAGTTACCGAAAAAAGGACCATCGTCCATCCTCAAAGGGCTCATCTCGCGATTGAATCGCAGACGTTCGTGCGCGATAAATAAAGATCCATGGTGGTGATAAATGAAAATTGGACAGCCCGTTGCGAGCGGGTTCGTGTACCAACAAATGATACGTTGGCCGGGGCGGAATTTCGGTAAAAAGTGGGAATGAAGAACGAGCAACAAGCAAAGAATTATGTCGACATAATAAACGAGCATCGGGCTCGGCGATTGGAGGAGCGGGAACGTCTAACCGAATGAAAAAGACCCTTAGAACCCTTAGCAGAAATGAGATTTCGCCGCGGCACGGCGCAGCCCTTAGGCCCGGGTCTGCGCCCTCCGTGGAAAAATTGCGCGCGGAGCAATGCGCGAACTGCGCGCACGGCCGCCTTACGCGCTAAGCGACGCGCGCCGAAAACGGCACTTGAGACACACGAAAAACGGTCGATTTTTACGAGCTTCCGTGCCCAGAATCCTCGCTACAAGCTTCCCTTAAAATTCATCAAATTATACCTCTGAAACTCGAGGGCAGGTTTGTTCTCGAAAATGGTACAAATTCGAACGCCCGTGGAAACGTGAAAAAATTTTTCCCGCGACCGAATCCACCGCAGATTCGAAGACCGAAGCTCCCCGTTTACAACGAGACCCCAAAACTGGATGTACGATTTTTTTTTCACTGTTTTATGGGACAAAAATGGGGAACAAGTCCGACCCCTTGGAGCCTCCACTTTAATTACTGCGGAGGCAGCACAATTCGAATTTCAATAAACAAACGGGGAAAAATCGTAGACCAATTTTTAACCACTCGCTGTAAAGGGGAGGCTTCGGTCCTTGAATCTACGGTGGTTTCAGTCTCGAGGAGAATTTTTCTACTTTTTTACAGACCTTTCAATTTGTGACATTTTGCGCCAGAGTGGGACTGGATATACGAATATTAACGAGATATATTTTTCTGTAACGAATTGCGAACTCATTTCTATTTTGCTAAAACGAAGAATACCGCTGACACTGATTTCAAAATCTCATACTCGTAAATTTAAGATCACCGAACGAGAAAGTTATCAGGACCGAGAGCAACGGCAAAAGTTTAACAATGTCGTTTCACGATATTTACTATCTGCCGCTTGCTCAGGGCCAAAGTATTCAGCATATGTAACTTGGAACATGTTTCGTAATGGAAGCATAGGATGGACAAGACAAATACACTTGTAGATACAGTGAGCTTTACGATAAGTGTACTCTGGTACTTTCTTACCCAGCGTTCGACGTTTTATAAAATTTCGAGAGGAGCATTTACCGAAATAAAACTACTCGAGGCTGTGGAAATATTTCCTTTGTTTGTTCGAGTACTGGTCAAAATAAATTGTGGATACTGGTAATAGACTGCGGATCTCTATCCAAGATAAAAATGAATTACAACGAACTGAAGTGAAATGAAAATTTATTTTCCTTCTTAATATGATCAATATAAATGCTTCTAATATTTTTACTGTTTTAAATTACACCTATTTTCCCATAAATGTATAAAATAAAAATAAAACTAGTAAATTCAGTGCAAAAACCGTTCCACTTCGTGTACCCTGTTTCTTTATGAAATAATTTTCCTCTTAATTGCAAACAGTCCAACTATATTTCTGACGTTGTTTGGCGTATTGATTTCCACGCACGATAGTTTATTCATCTACGGTTAAATCTTTCAATTAGTTTCACCTCCGGAGCAGCCGTACACGCTCCGCGAAGAATAATTAAAGTTTTTATTAACGCGCAATGCGAGAAACGGAAGCAGCTGCGAATTAAATGAAACATCTACGGAGGCAGGGTTGGTGGGAGGGGGGGGGCATGTGTAAATAAAAAGAACCGTGGCCCCGTCGTGTGTTTCTCTTTACCTGTGTCAACTCACACGAACCGGCGTATTCACCAGACAGAACAAGGGCCCCAGAAAATTCACGGCACTCGAGAATCTTGAGGAGATCGCTCCACTGTTTGCGCCGAGTCTAAGGAAAGTTACGAGCAGCTTCCGCGTTTTTGGTTGCTTTAATTATGCGCCCCGCGTTATGGCAGATATTTCCGCGCCTGTGTATTATTTCCAGATGTCGTTCAACAAAAACAAAAACAAGGAAAAAATCGTTCTTATTTAACACTACGATCGCCAAAGCAGAACCCTCAAAAATTCCATGAAATCAAAAGTAAGTTATTTAATGAAATAGAAATTGAAAAAAATTAAATGTATGATATTGTGTGGTTCTCCAACTTTCTTGCATTTTACAGATCCTAATCAAATTTGGTACAATGAATATATTAACGTAAAAATTAATTTTAAAGCCTGAACAAATAATTCCGTCAACCACATATGGGTGACACGACGGTCAACGTGTTAATTTACTTAGACTTTGCGCAGTTCTTATTGCTATGCGTGCTCTACCAAAGATATTGACTTAATCATTGCTGATAAATGATGCTATTAACCCTTTGCACTCCGCTGTCCCCTCTCATGGGACATTAAAGTTTATTAGCGATTACGGGGAATTAATTTATTCCAGCGCAACTTTAAATAAAATATTGATTTTTTTGCAAATATATATTCCTCGATGTCAACCAATTCATATAAGTCCAATATCATTATAATACGTTACTTGGTTCCAAAATTATACTAAATAATACGATGATTTGTAAATTTCTGCCAGAATGGTTCGGAGTGCAAAGGGTTAATATGATATTACTAGATTTAATTTATTTAGACTTTGCGCAGTTCTTATCGCAATGCGTGCTCTACTAAAGATATTGAGTTATTGCTGATGAATGATGCTCGCTATCTTTACAATTTCAAAAATTGTCAAATAAAGAATCTAGAACCTGTCATTCGACCGGTGGTGGTTTAGCGTAAAAACTTGGAACTCGCATAGAGATCCGCAGCAGTCTATACGTCGCAGGCCTGTCGCCGGGTCAAACGACATCGGCGCGAGCTGCCCGTAACGAGCTGCTAAGTACCAAATGATCTTATCAGGCATACGCGAGAGCGCACAGAGTAGAATCGTGACACACGCCGAGTGAATACGTACCTGCTGGCACCGATGTCTCGAGGACACACACGGTTAAGGTCCTCGTGGTAGCTGAACAGAGTCGGTGTGTCCAAGTAGCCCAGGAGTTTCGAGAGAGTGTGTATATACGCGTGCGTGTATGTTGGAGCGTCGATCAAACGCTGGAACGATCGAAGACGATCAGACGACCTCGTCGCCTGGTCCATGTGAAACACACCGAAGAAAAGTGTATTGTCCCTCGACTCGCGACGATACCGACGACACCGAGTCCCACATATTCGCAACGGGAACGGGTTCTCCGAGCAAGACACGCTTCGGCACACGACCCCTGTGTCTTTGTGTGTGTGTGTGTGTATGTGTGTGAGTGTGTTCTTCCGCAACAAGTTGAGTTACCCTTGAATCGGACCGAAAACCGGATGAACGCGTTCGAACACTCACTGATCACCGGGACGCGTCAACTTCTCGGATAAAAGACGGACAACAGGGGAAAAATAGGGGATGCAAAAGCTTGCACTGTTGGTCATCGGTCACGTGGCTCGGTTAGCTAGGAATCCTAGAATCAGTCCTAGAGTTCGGTTGCCGATGATAATTCGCCGACAACGTTACGGCGGGCTCAGCGAGATCGGTCGATGAGAGGCGCGTGACATTGGCGAGACTGTTGCGGTACAAAAAGCAACGTAATTGCTCGCGGAACGATCACTTTTATCCTCCTCCTTTCTCTCTCTCTCTCTATCTCTTTCTATCCCGGCTCCCCTTTTCCGCAACGGGCAGCTCGTCGATAGGGGCAAGTCGCACGCTCTCGGAGGGGATGGTTTCTCGAGGTTTCGCACTCTTTCAAAGCTATCCATCCGGTATTTGCTCCCCGGCCCCGATCAATTCGCTCTCTCTCGCAGCGCAGAAGGTCGGCTGTGCGTGTGAGAGTCTCGATTAATTAGAAATTCTCTCAAACAGCATGGTCGCGCGTCAGCGTCGACGGCGGCGTCGGCGGGCATCCTTTCGAAAAAACGTTTCTCGATCGCGCACACACGTTGCCGCAACGGTGAAACGCGTGTAGCAAATTCTCCCGGGTAATTCAACGAGCGAAACGCATTGATCCCGTTTCGGGACGCGAACGCGTACCGCACCGAATGGCTGGGCCTCGCGCACAGACTGCGACACGTGCGTGCTGCTGCCTCTTCATTGTTCTCTTCGCGGAGCACACGACTCACCCGCACGAGCACTCACACGATCGGCAGACGACGGCACCCGATCCCCGCGATCCTGCTCCGGTTACACGGGGACTCGCCGGACCTTCGCGGCGGACAGTTCCGTCGTTTGTTCGCGGCGCGCACGGGTGACGATTGATCACATCGATTGCACAGGACCTCGAGAGAAACAGTCCTCGATTTATTCGTCGCGGTATCGGTTCGACGATGTCCTGGCCGGGATGATCGAGGGGATTCACGACGGTTGGACGTCGTCGTCGTCGACGGCCTCGGACGTCGACGTGGACCCGGGAGGATCGACCCGGAGACTCGTTTACACGGTGGTTCTGACGATCCTAGGAGATCCACGGAGATCCTGTTACGATCTCGTGGTGCTGTCCGAGAGAGCGTGGTGGAATCGAGGTTAGCTCCGTCGACGAGTTCACGCAGCCGAATCGAAGACGTTCCGCGTTTCCGTCGACGTCGTCAGCAGCACCGTCCGCTCCAGCGGCCGCTCCGCTGTCATCGCGGGGAAACGTGGGGAGAAGGAGGGACACACGTCGAAGAAGAGAGGCAACGGGGTAAAACGAAACGTGTTCGAAACGAGTCCGCGTCACATGATCCGCCGGCGGATCCTCTCTCTCTCTCTCTCTCTCGGCTCGTTTCGGTGTCCCAGCGAGAGGTCGCGGATAACCGCTTCGATCCCGCTCGCTCTCTCTCTCCCTCTCTCTCTCTCTCTCTCTCCGTTCTGCACGCGCGGATTCTCTTGAACGTGTGTCTGTGTGTGTGTGTGTGTGTCTCTGTGTGTATGCGAGCGAATATCAGCGAGAGTAACGGTTTGTGCGAGAACGTCGAAGTCCGCGGATCCGCGGTGACGTGCGCTAGAGGAGACAGAGAGAAATAGAGGAAACGGAAAAAAGAAAAAGAGAATTGCACGCCGGTGTCTCCTGGTTCGTTGCCCGGGGAGCGGCTATGGCGGCGGCCTGGCTCTTACTGCTGCTCTCCTCGGTGCGGGGGCAACCGAAAGGGGTCGGTTCTGAACGGAGGGACGAGGGGGGAACGATTATCTCGCAGCATCCCCATCGCGCAGGACCAGGCCGTGCGACACGACGGCTACGTGGAATCGAGACAGCTACACGCGGCCCGACAAAGCGCACGGGAGAGGGCGCTGGTAGAACAGAGACGTCCGCAGAATGTGGCGAGGGTGAAAGGGAACAGATCTTGCCGGAGAGAACGGTGCAGACCATCCGACACCGGAGAGAGAAACAGAGAGAGAATATTTATGTGTGCGTGTGTATGCGAGACGAGAGAGAGAGAGAGAGAGAGAGAGAGAGAGATAAAGTCAGAGAAAAGGGTTGGGATCGGGACAGAGCTGGAAAGAGACGAAGATTCGCTGCGGCGGTGGCGGAGGAGGAGATATGGAGAGGGAGGACTTCGGAATTCACGGGGCTAGAGGAAGAAATGATGACTCGGGGCGAGAGCAGAGGGGCGGGGAGAGGAGGAGGGGGGGGGGGGAACACGACGGAATAAACCCCTGCGTCGAAGCGAGAGGAACGACCGAGAGACAAAGATCAAACGAGACTGCGAACAGTGGGAAGAAAAACGCCGGGGATAATGCTGGACCAAGAGAGACGACCGGATGAGATGCTGGAAATAGATGCGAATTAGGGGACCAGACCGTAGGGGATGAAACACAGCGCGAGAATGGACGAGTATCGAAGTTATTGAAACGGATACTGCTGTTACTGGACGACGGTCGAAGAACCGGAGATTCCTGTAAATGCTGGGACCACGGGGAAGGGAATGTTGTAAGATTGAATGTAAAAATAGAGGCGCACGCGAAACCGGATATTCTCCGTGACGCTAGAATGTAGAATGAGCGAGGGAGAGGGACGGACGGGGCAAACACCCTTCTCTTCCGACGCTTCGTGACACCGTTACGAATAGCGAGCAAGGACTACGCGCGCCGGCTCCGAAGATTCTAGAGGGAAAAACAAGACGAAAACCGCATTCTGTACTGGCGAGAGACCCCGCCACCGCCGCCGCCGATCTGCTCTGCGGAGTTTTCTTCCTTTAACGCGGTCCGAAGCGCCGCGCCGCGCCGCCGCGTCGCACGCATGCACGCTCCCCGTCGTCTGCGGTCAGAAATTCATTTTTCCTACGGACGAATCGTGCGGGGAAATGAGCTCTTTCCGCGCTGCTTCGCGCGACCGATATCTTTTCGACTGGCCGACTTCTTAACCCCTCGCTGTGCGATTTTACGTCACGGCAAAATTACACGATTTATCAGGGATAGCCACAAGCAACCGATTATTTGCACAGAATTTGTTTTGCCTTTCTGTACCGATCGTCGAAGAGGAAACAACGTATTCTTTTACAGCTTTCGGCGAAGCAGCCTGTGTTCAAAATATTCTAAAAAGTATCATCTTTTTTACAACTCTGTAATAAAATGTCTTCCATACCTTCCGAGGGTCATATTCGTCGCAACAGTAACAAAAAAGAAAATTTGCGGTCTAATTATTATCCTATTTATTTGGCCTTTTTCTATTCTCTCATTTGTTTGATCTAGTAGAGATTTTGATTTAACTCTTTGGCTGCCAAACTAGAAACCTCAAAAATTCCATAAAATCAAAGCAAGTTATATAGCGAAATAAAAATTGAAAAAAACTAAATGTATGATATCGAGCCGACCTCCAACTTTCTTGGATTTTACAGATCCTAATCAAATTTGGTACAGTGAATATATTAACGTAAAAATTCATTTTAAAACCTGGACAAATAATTCCGTCACCCACATATGGGTGACATGGCAATCAGCGTGTTAATAGATTTTGTTTCGCTAAAACAGTTTGAAACTTTTTCGTTACCGAATCAACTTAATAAAGATCGTGACGGTAGGGATTATTTCCGACCGGATTAGGTATAAAAGATCGAGAGAAACGCGTTTAAATTTTGCCGTGGAAGAGGGGATTATATTTAGTGAAATCCTACATTTTCTAATCTGGAAGTGCACAATCACTGAATGCAGCATTCACGAGCATCGTACTCAAAAGTTTGGATTCAAAAGCACGCGAACAAAACTGGAACGCCGAACGATAGGCATAATATAAATGGAGGGAACTAAGCAAACACTCGTATAATACATCGATCATTCGGTCGCTTATGAATCACATAGTAAGCAACGGTTATAACAATAAATAAAATGGGCTAACTTTTTACGGCAGATGTGTGTGAGAAATACAGTTTAATGATATGAGACTATACCGGTCACATTTTTGAGAAATTAACACTTTGGCTGCCAAACTAGAATCCTCAAAAATTCCATAAAATCAAAGTAAGTTATTTGAGGGTATAAAAATTGAAAAAAATTAAATGTATGACATTGAGTAGTCCTCCAACTTTCTTACATTGTATAGATCCTAATCAAGTTTTTTACAATTTACATAATATTAACGTAAAAATTTATTTTAAAACCTGGACAAATAATTCCGTCACCCACATATGGGTGACATGACAGTCAACGTGTTAAAGAGCCTTGAAAGCTTATGAAATATTTTCCGTAAGCAAATTTAATAATTAAATGAGGTTAAGAAATGTAAAAATATATTTACAATGAGGAAACATGCGTAAAACGTACGTGTTACAGCCACTAGCACGCAACGTTCATTTACAAGTAGAAACGGCAGTGATAGTCCGTCGCACTAGTCAGACATATCTTAAAGTGCGCGAGCTCGACGAATTTTCGATTGCTATTCTATCGGGAAATAAAAAAATTGTACTGTACACACCATAAATCACAATAGAATAATAAATGTTAATCATTCTAGAATTAAAAACTTTAAAAAATCTTTATAAAAGTGATTGTAAAAAATACAACACTTGGATTACGTGTTGATAGCGATTGCATTGTACGCAGCACTTCGCGTGGAACATTCGTAATGGGAATTTCACCGTAATTGCGCCGACACAAAGTTGACCATGTAAAATGGAGGCATCGATGAAAACACTTGTACTATCCCGTGGGTCAATGCTACGAGGTCAATACTAATCGTCCTCATCATGTTGGGCGCGGCTCAATTAAACTTGTTGTCGGACCAACTTATTTCCCGGCTACACCGGTTACGTTCATTAGGAAAAATACCTAAACGAGCGGCATGAGTTTCGCATGAATTGCCGGACCGGAATCGTTTAAATCGAGTCGCCGCATGTGCTCAACACCTTAATGCGCAAGAACAAACTCAATTTGTCGGAGAACCGGCAATCAACGGTGAGAAATAGGTTCGCCGGTATCATCGGAAGAAGATAAACTAAAAGCTGTGTACGGGACTTAAAAGATAGTTCATTCGAGAAAGTCACACGTTTTATAAATTTTTCTATAAAAATAAAAATTGTCATCTTACCTCGATAATTTTATTCGATCGAAAATAATAGTGTTCTAAAATTCTTCAAATACTTTTACCGTTTCTCATCTACTGATTTTTGTGGTACCGATAATATATTTTATTTCGTGTTATTACATCGTAACGCGTTATCGATTTTAAATATTTTTAGATATATATTTTTCTGGTCCGCCTGCGCAACCCCTTTATTTTATATTCGAGTGACGAAGGCGTTCCGAAATTTGCACAAGCAAAAACACATTATATATTATTGTCTGACAAAACAGAGCGAGTAGCTTTAGGCAGCGTTCCCAATGAAGGGGAACGAATGGCGAAGACGATCAATAGACAGAGACGGATGTGTGAGTAGAAAGAGAAGATTCATGGGCAGGGAAAGGAGGGTATCCGTTCTGTCATATTGACTCCTCCCTCGAACCATCCACGCTGCTTTGCCAGACAATGCTCAATCCAATCGCACGCCGAAATTAGATTCTCCATGATCCACTTTTATTAAATTTTAGAGGAATTCAACCCTTTGTGACCCGTCAACACGGTGCCGAGTCAATTCCATTGCATTTACAATGTAACAAAACCTCGAGAAGACTGCACCGTTGTCTAACAATATTATTAGTTGTCCAAACAAATGTCTACTTGAAAAAATTTCTGTCCTTGATACATTTTTCGGTTTGATTGTTCGAAAATAAAACACGATTCGAGACACAATTCCAGAAACAAGGAAGCGCGAAGGAACTAAAGGGCTTTTAAACAACAACTAACCCTAAACCATGCGATTCCCGTCGCCCGATGCAATCGTGCCCATGCAACTCACGTGCTACATTCGCTCGTACATTATTCGAATCGCACATTGGAAATCCAGTAAGCTATTGTATTCACTCTCGGCTCAAGAAAACTTCGTTCACCTAGATACAATAACCTGACCAATCCCATAAATCTGTGCACCCGTTTTTCCGTTCTAAGACCACTGGACGCCATTCGCCATACCATTCGTTCGTATTAGGTGTGCAAATTCATTCGTAACCCCCTCTTCGTCCACTTGTTGATTATTTGCAAGCTAAAATGCATTAATAACTCCATAACGAAGGATTTCCGAAGATTTCTTGGTCTCCTATCAAGGTTTTCCGAAATTTTTGGGACACCTTGTATAATTTAGAAAAAGTATAATTTCAGAAATATTTTGCCCTCCTGTTAAAGATTTTATTAAGTGGAATATAATGAGAAAATCTCATGGCATTCAGAATCTGCATTCTCCTAGATTCTGCAGACCTTTTGCACGCTAAATGCATAAACAAATGCATCCACCTCGTTGTTATTCGGTAATAAATCAATGGAGGTCCTGAAAATGTATATGGAATTGTTAAATATACAAAACACAGATTTGATGTAGCATAAACTCGTCTGAAGACTCTTTCTCGACTGTCTCCAGAAAATCGATTTTCTTCTAACTTTAGTTGTTGCACTTTTATTTATACCACTCGACGTTACATACTATTTTCATCATTCAATATTATCTATAGATGGCCGTGCGAGATAAAATCAATAGTTACTCTGGAAATGTTTCCTTGTAATGGATTTTATGCTTTTTTAAAGAGGTCTGAAGATATTGGAGCACATGCTCGAGATGTCAGGTTAGGTAGCTTCTTATGCTTATTTGTATGTTTTATACTCTTTCGTTCCACTTCTTATTTTTACTGCAATTTCTAGTCTGGTTAGAGATAAAGCTGATAATAAAGTTTATACATTCTCTTGGAGACTGAAGTCAATTATGATATTCAAATAAGCATCATTAAAATGTCATAGTGCACGGAAGATTAATAAAATGGAAATTCTAATAATATTTCAGTTTCATGTTTCCTTTAACCTTTAACTTATACAAACTACTCTTGAAACGAATTCAATTTTCTTTGATTTTGATTTCTTTTTCCTCCTTGTGAATGCGCATTTGCATAAATTATCATACTTTAACTTTCATCAGATTCCCGGGATCCAGCAACAACCTAATGCCGAACATAATACCGCCGGTCAGAGAACACGCTCGCAAACCAGCCAAATTTCCAAAACTCTCCGTTCCCAGTTTACCGGAATTGCCTCACGAATTTCGACTCGTAAAAAAAACGAACAATTTTCGTTCCGTGTACCGAGCGCGTTCCAATAATTTTCTTTCGAACAATTTGAAAAAATATAAAACAATAACAGAACCGTTTCGCGTGATCTGATACGTGTATGCATTGTAAATAAAAAAGAAAAAACAAACAAACAAAAATAAAACACCAAGTAGTTGTTCTACCTAATTGCTCGAAATTTAGCTTGGCGAAAGAATTACGTGGAAAAGTCGACGACATCGGAGTGCTGTAAAAACATTTTCAATACTCGGTCGCCGAGCGAGGACGATGCTTTTTTTTTGGCCTCTCAATACAATGATTGCGAGAGGTAGATTGATACGTAGGATACGCGAATTGCAAGGCATGAAAAAACAATGTACGCAACCCCCGTCAAACGTCAAGCATGCACCACCGAAATTTGTTGCCGACCGATCCAACTTTGACAACGAATAACGCGGAAAAACCCGGTGATAACCGTACGTCACTGGAGTACGTCATAAATCGAGCAGCTAGACATCACTAGTACCTATCTCAATTCAACCGTTGCCTTCGCAAATTCGCGCCCCAACAACTACACCGGTTTCTCCTACATATATGTCGCCAAGGCCTGGATGATAAACGTCGCGCAATTATCCCCACTACTCGAGAGGCCCGGACGCCGAGGACTGTAAACATAACACGGCTCAAGTATGTCTCCTGCGCGATACAAGACGCTGGCACGACCCGTATTGTTGACATATATCGAGAAGTCACTGTCTAAGAAGAAAATGTCGTCTTATAACGGAATAAAATTGTACATATCGAGGTGCGCTTTTTTTTTAATTGTCTGATATGTTAGAAGAATCAATTTACCAGGTAATGTGTAAACTATTTTCTTGAAAAAATTGCTGCTTATCGGAACTGCAAAGGAGAAATTAAAGGTCAGGGTTTTAAACTGTTTTATCTGTGCCTGTAATGAAGTTTTAAAATCATCTGTATACAATTTTCGGAAAATTGAAACACAGAAATTTATTTCTGTCGTTGACTAAAAGATCCTTCCTGGTGAAAATGAAACGAAAGCACAAACGATGTTTACTCATCCGTTTTCTAGTGTTTTAGACATTTGCTCGTGCAACAAATGCATAAAGATCCGCAGTAATCATTGAATCGTTCGTTGAACGAAGGAAAGCCTGCGAAACGAACGCCGCGTGGATCCGAAATTCGCCTAAAGTATATGCGTGCTCGCGATCAGTATGCGCTCGCCAAGGGTTTCGATCTCTGCGCCGAATAGTGAGTTTCGCGAGCAATAACGGTGAGCGTAATTCTAATTGAAATATGATTAATTAAGTGACAGGTTAGTCGCCGTCGAATCGGATACAAGCTCGATAGTAGCTCGTTAATTACTAGAACAGTTGATGGATCATCCGGTCGTAGAGCGAGAGGGGAGAGGGGGGAAGGGGCGTTAGGTAGACTCGTAGTTGCATCAACCGATTGTTTTCAAAGCTTCATCAGGGCCCCGAATAATCGATAAATTTTCCGCGGTTCCCCTTGCGGGAGTTTCCTCAGCCACGGAGTCAGCGACGGGGATATTCGGATAATTACTTCGACTCGTATTTCCCTAGGCTGCAGAATTCTGTCTTCCGCATCGGGCGTCCGTGCTAATTGTAATTATGTTACTAACAAGTTCGTCGATAATGCTAGATAACGTCCAAACATCTTGTCAGACGGGCTTTCGTTCTAATGGGGTCATTAAAGGAAAGTTGCCGAGTGCCGACCGGCCAAATTCTGCACCGATCATTAATTCGTCGTTACTTATTATGAACTATATCTAGCAACAAATACGGTATTCGATCGATATTTGAAAATACATATTTTGCTCGTGTAATACATGAAAAATTAATTAAACCTGAAAGAGGCTAAGCTCACGGTGAACTTTGACAATATTCTTTTAAAATTTACACAACACATCTAGAGTTTCTGTTGCTCAAATTTTCCAACAGATAAATTTGGTTTTTCGTAAAAATATCGAATGCAATATATCGCGTTCGGTTGCTCTACATGACTCTGTAACCTATTCCAGTCTGGATCCATACGACCTAGATGCCCATGAGGTTTGATCTATACATTAGCCTTCAAAAAAAAAAAAATATTGTCAACCTATGTATCAATGCCGAAACATGTTTCACGTTGCACGAGAACTGACTTCGACGAAATTGTTCCAACTGTTAATCAACTGTGAATCTTTACGGAAAACA
This sequence comes from Seladonia tumulorum, assembly GCA_913789895.3. NCBI lineage: Eukaryota > Metazoa > Arthropoda > Insecta > Hymenoptera > Halictidae > Seladonia > Seladonia tumulorum. The sequence goes on from OU565275.1 coordinate 6,251,783, forward strand.
AACAATTTCCGAGTCAGTTTTAAGGAACAGAAGTTAAGCGAAAATGTGCTTCTTAATTATTTTAACGAGAACTGGATAATACAGAGTTAACAAAGTAAGACTGTTGCTATTTTACCATGGACAAATATACGTTTCAATGATAAATAGTGGTGTATGTGAAAATAATTAAATATTTCATTTCACTGCTTGGAACATAGATTAAGGAGACGTTCTAAAAGTCATCGGATACACGTGCCAGGGACACGGCTGAATGTTGCGTCTGACTATTGCTATCCGTTTCTACTTGCAGCAAATATTGATCAAGGCACGATGTTGTCTGAGTTTCATCGATCGATGTATTTGCTAACTAAGTGAAAATAACCAGCAATGGACAGAAACATGATCTAAATGGTGCTGAAGGGCACGTGTATACATGCGGCATTTAACCCTTTCAAAGGTTATTCTCACACCGAGTGAGACTCGAACAAAGCGTCAAGTACCGAACTGTTTATTCCGAGCAAAACACGTGTAAGACGACCCATCCTGTTGCTGTTGCTGTGTAATAATATTTACTACAACACTAACTTCATTATTATTAGACTGCGGCTCTTTACGCGGGAGAAACATTCCACCAGTGAATCACAGTTAAATAACGATTAAAATGATTAGATGAAGAAATACGTTTTCATCTCTGGGAGAATTTTGGGAGAAACTTGAACATTTGAAAATTTAACAGGTATTGTTATAGTATTCTCGACTCATTAAAATTGTTGGTATAAGATATGTGTGAGAAGAAATAGTGTGACAATATTTTTTTAAATTTCTCGAATGTAAATTCCAATGTGCCAGATTATTATATTTTCTTTCTTTACTCGAAACTTTTCAAACATTTTTAATTGCTGTTTCGATTGCGATTTAAGTTTTGTTATGTTTCGACATCTTTATTTAAAAACCCGTGAATAAGATTCCAGTATAGGAAGTGGTAAAAATAAACTATACCCTCGACTGGAACTCAACTTGATCCACATTGATTTACCAAATGTAAATGCAATGGTTACAAAAGCAGTTCGCAGAAGATATTTTCGTGTACAAGCCAGCCCTGGTCCGCTTTTGGCATCGATGCGACGTCGACTCTAAAATCAGAAGTACGAAGTCTATTTTTATTTTTTGTTACGGGAACGTGGATTTAATATACTATTCAGAATTCTCATCCGAAAATAAACTAGCTAAACATACCATCGCGGTCTTGTGAAAAGATGAAATAAGATCCGAAGTTGATCAAATAATCGTGCAATGCGAATCTCATTTCATACTTGGTATATAATTCTATAGATTGCAGAAAATGAAGAGAAATATGTTCGGCATACTCATAAATTAAACATTTTGCGTATAAATATTGATTAGGGAATTACTTGAAAATTGTGAAGAAGAATCGGATCATACCTATCACTACTTTCAACAATTATTTACAGGTTTAAGACAGCTCAAAGTACCACATGTAGATACTCGTACAGTGCTTAAATATTTTCTATATACAGTGAGTAACGAAAGTATTCGAACGCCCTTTAAATCAGTATAACTTTTTTTTTAGTGAATCAAACGACCTGACTTTTTTTGAGGAGTTCGAAGAATTGGTTTTCCAAAGATGTGTAAAAAAGATTTTGAAAAAATTGCAATTGGTAAGAATTACATGAGAAAATAAAAATGGCACTTTTCACAACTTTTTTATTTGAGCCTGGTAACGAAAATTTAAAATATGCGTTTTGTAGATCTCTGTTAGTTATACACGTACTGAAAATTTCATCGAAATCGGCTGACGCAGATAAAAATGGCACGTATCAAAATATGTTAGAATCTGAGGATTTTAAGCAGAACTGGCCAAAAGTCGTGAAAATCTACGCTTTTCACCACTTTTAACTAGTTGTAGCTCGTGTGTATATTAATCGATTTCAATGAAATTTGCAGCATGTATATAACTAACATATATCTACAAAACGCATATTTTAAATTTTCACTACAGGTTCAAATAAAAAAGTTGTGAAAAGTGCCATTTTTATTTTCTCATGTAATTCTTACCAATTGCAATTTTTTCAAAATCTTCTTTACACATCATTTGGAAAACCAATTCTTCTAACTCCTCAAAAAAGTCAGGTCGTTTGATTCACTTAAAAAAAAAAAGTTATACTGATTTAAAGGGCGTTCGAATACTTTCGTTACTCACTGTATGTGTTTGATTAGGGACTTACTTGAGAATCAGGAGGAAGAACCGGATCATTCCCATCACTGGTAATAATCATTTCGTTAGGAGAGGCGCATGCCCATCGCAACTTTTCCGCGATGTTCTTGTAATTGGAACTTTGGTGGGAGATCTCTCCTTGACGGACGAACTGATCCAGGTGGATTTTGCAGGAACGGATGACGCAATTTCCAACTGAATCTCATTTGAGAGAAAGAGTAAGCGAAAAGGAAGCGAAGCGGCGGGAGAGATCCTGGATGGATGCTATCGTATTGAGAGTAACGAAGCGTGTGCTCGAGGAGCCAAGAACGGAACCTTAATTTCGAGTAGTTATGAAACTCTAATGGCCGAACTCGCGTCTAAATTGTGGACTCGATCGCGTACCGTCGATCCCCACGACCTTGTCGGATCAGGGATCCCGAGAAACGGAGGCTGGAAACGCGCCGTCCAGAGATTTTATTTTTATAGACGAATCAATTTATCGATTTACAATTCATGGGTAGCTGCGCTATAACCGACTCTCGCCCGCAACTTCGTGTCACAGTTTGTCTTTTGAACTGTAACGGACCGATAAAATCGTCACTTTTGACGCAAACTGTGCTCAGTCGCTGTCATTCGAACAGATAACGTGACATCTCCAACTATTAAATGTTAACACTTTAGAGATTCATGGGATTGATTCTCCAAACGAGAAAAAGAAAAATATTCTCGATTCTTCGATGGAAAGCAACGAGTAACCATGTACAGTTAAAATAAAAATTTTTAAATTATACATACACATGTAAATTAAAGAGAAAGCTTAGGTTAATGTATAAATTGAGTTAATTTTTTTCTCATTAATCTCTTTTCTTCTTTTTCTTTCACTTTTCCATTCTTTCTGTAAAGTTTTGAATATTTTGAGAAATGAATAACCTTCGGTGAGGGGAAAGAAATTTATTCATTACTAAATCTACATTACCGTTACAACGAAATGTGAATAGGACAAGTGAAAGGTAAGAGTTTTTCATGTTTCTTTGCTTCGTAAACAGAAAAATATTGTTATTACTGCACGCAACTTCCGAGCAGAAATTGTTTACCACGAATTGCATATCGTAATCGATAACTAGAGGTAAAAGGTGATAGATAGTCGAACGTCTCTGTCTCTGCTTTGTAGTGAGTCTGTGAAGCATCAACCGCTGTGGCGGACACCTAATTGAGCTGCTAAACGACACACGTGAGTAATTGATTCGACTAATCGATTTCCGTTCGCGGTGCCTTCCTTGTTTCGAAAAGTAACGATCCTTCAGGTGTTACAGTCAGCTACAAAATGCTACGTAAACACCTACTCCATTTTCCACATCCGTTCAAGACAACAACGATCGCACGATACTTTAAAAATACAATTGAAAAATGGAAAGAACCACTTTAAAAATTTTAATCTTGAATCTCCGAATTTTACGTAAAACATTTTCCATTTAAACACCGACATTTCAAAAGTTACAATCTATTCCAAATTTTCCCCATCTTTATGCAGAATAAAAATTTATTGCGAGAAACAGGAGCCGAAATTTACAGAAAAGCGGGAAAAAAGATACATATAAAACGTAATTCAGAGTTAACAAAATTTCCACATTTCATAGTTTTAATAAGTATAACATAATATTCGTAACTTCAAAATTCTCAAAAAATTTGAATCTTCCTACTATTTTAAATTTCTGTCATAGACGTATAAAAGTCTAATAATTGAAATAGCAATTCAATTTCATCGGTGGTATTGGAACGGGCATTTTTACATTCATTTTAAATTCAATTTTATAGACATATTTGAGAGAATTGCGGTGCAGCAAAATTCCATTCGTGCACGAGCGGTTTCGATGAATAAAACAAGGCCGTATTAAACGTCATTAAGCTGCACACTTCAACATTCCTTAGGATTTTCTGTACGCTATACGCGGGTAAAGTTCGACAGACTAGTTACTATACTTATCGAAATGTGCATCTTCCGGCGGGAAATGTCTCCCTTCCTACCTGTGTACAATTACCGTTGGCTCGTTCAATTGATTTCCTGATAAATGCTGCGATAGCTACAGATTTGATAGCAGTTATCAGCACATGTTCAAGCAGTAGACATTGTGCCTTCGATGATACTGTTCTCAACAGAAAAACTTCACGCTTCACCCACCAGTACATTCACCATACAAACCGTCTAATTTAACCAAATTTTCCTCCTTTAATAATTTACATCATTTAATTTATAGAAAATTGAAATAAAGTATATTTTATTCGACTAAAGATTAAATATTTGCACGTTATTCGATACTTGAAAAATACTCCATAAAAAATGCATGAGTATATCGGCTGGAACTATGGTAAGTTCGCTGCAAAATGGTAGGGAACAATTAGAAATGCCGGTGGAGCAAAACAATGGTAATCGGGGGGGAAGAAGAACACACATCTAACCGTTCAATTCGGTGGCAACTGAAAATTCAATGTTTAGCTGAGCTATCGAAAAGTCTCTAATCTAAAAATAAAATTATTTGAAGCCCGAAACGGGTTGTGGACAGAAGGGTCAAGAGGGCGTGAAGTAAATCGTTGACCGTCGTCGAAGGAGCTGCCGGTTGAGTTGTGCTCGGCAGATAGAAAGAAAAACGAAGTAAGAGGGCAAAAGGATGCGAGCGATGGGAACAAGCAAAAACGAATCAAGGGAAGCCGCCAACGAGAGACTAGTGCTTCGGAAGGAGAGTAGGATATCGCTGACAAAAATAGGGAACCCGGGGGAAGAAAAAAAGGAGGAATATCGATGGCCACCGTGCCACTTTGCCAGCGACAAACTCGGATGAGCGGCTACCCTCTTTTCACACGTTAATAAAACCGTCACACCAGTCCCGGCCGATCGATCTTTAACACCCGCATCGCCGATGGACAGTCGAACTCGATGTACAGTAATGTCTTGATATATGTGACGACTTCCGGACCGAAATATGTCACTTATGTGATGTACCCCGGAATCCACACTATTCGAGACAGCATAACTTGTTTAAAATTAGATCAAATGACTCGAATGTTATTGAGAAGTTAGAAGGATTTGTTTATTAGGCGAGGCGAAAACAATTTTTGAAGAAAAAAAAGAATTAGTAAAATTAGTAAAGTAAAAATTGATTTTTCCAACTTTTTTTGTCTGAGCCTGCATTGAAAATTTAAAACATGTGTTTTGACATGATATTACAACAATTAAATACACAAGGAAAGAAAAAATAAAAGTATAGATATACATGTTTGTAACGAGTAGATAATTGAAATGAGAAAAGATTTGCCGTTCCATTAAGGAGTTTGTTAAATAATGCAAAGAAAATGGAAATTTCAACTGCTTTCGTTAAATTACACCGAAGTTTGGGAGATCAATAACGAGACGAGTGCATTAAATTCGCAACTCGGAATATGACTGATGATCAAACCGCGATTAACATTGCGATAAAACCGGTAATAGTCCGCAATAATAATAATGTCTGTAATTTGCGTGGATCTGAATCGAATTTGCATAGGAAATGCTCGAAGAAAATCCGATAGTCGCAACAGCCGCTGTTTTTATTGTCTATCCAAACTTCGGCATAATATTGGTGACATCGGAATAATTTCGTCTCCTCTAGAAACGAGAAAACTTCGAGCTTTCGGAGTTTTGAATTTAATAAACATCCTCTCGCTGTCTCTGTTGTATGTGTTGGAAGTTCTCGGTGTGGGATTAAAAAACAAAAAAATCCGTGTTCAGAGGAACGCGAATTCTTGTATAGTTCAAGTTGCTCGAGGTCTCGCAGCTTAAAGGAAATTCCGAGCAACAGGCTTGGAATCTCGCGAACAATTAGGATCGGATTTCGCAAACGCAGTCATATACATAATTCATTGTTTAATAATTTTAGCTCGCGAAAAGAAAATTCTCGGGCGGTGGTTACACGTGGACAGTAATTAATAGTACTTAATTTTAATTAAATAATAAGACGAGTTGCAGGAAATCAGTTTTCCCAAGATCACATATACACGGTGAGTCGGTAAAAAACACCAAATGATATAAAATATTATTTATTGACTTTATCAAAATGATGTTTCAAATGAAATTTATTGTGTCCGAGAGGACTCATTAGTAAAAGTTCGATTTTTTAAGTGGTCCCATGCGTTTTTAAACCCCCATGAAGCAGCATGGGTTCCTTGGGGTAGATATCGACACGGATGAAAATTATGAGAAAAATTAATTCAGTAGGTTTTGGGACGAAAATAAATAGAGGCAGTGACGTGTCCCCTGGACACCTCTGTATCGTTAAATAAAAGAATTTCAAACGAACATCGTTCTTTCACGAATGACAGCTTAATTCTCGTTTCGTTTCCATAGATGTCACGGAATTACGTTGCCATGAATAGACTGCGGATTTTATGCATTTATGACAAAGATTGTTGGACCGCGCGAAAACGCTGAAAATCGCACATCTTTACACACGTATAACTCTTCAACTAGTGATCTCCTAGAATTGAAACTTGGATTTTCGGCGTTTTCTCGCCGAAATCTACAGGATTACGTAAAAACAGTAAAAAATGTTTGGTTTTTCGAGGTAAAGTTTAACCAAAAGGCAAACATCTAGTATTTATTGTTCAACCTAACGCTATAAACGCGCAAGACCAAAACACTTCCAGTCCAGAGATCGATAAAGTACGACATTTCGAGTAAGAGAAGTAAAATCAACATAATTTGCAATATTAGCGTCGGTCGATGTTAAAGTGACGATCAATCTCAAACGAATATTCGCTAATTCCCAGTGGAGAGGGAGCTGCTTTTTTGCATCGAATCCCCAATCGTTCGGAACGACATCAGATTTAATTAAAAGTTTTGTGAACATTATATCCTACAGTCGGGGACAAAAGGATAGAAAATTCTCTTCGTGTTTCCATATATCGGAAGGAAATGTACATTTCGGTCAATCAATTGTATTGTGCGACGATGTTAACAGGAAATTTCATTTGTGTAACCGAATAAAAATTAACAAATTAATAGGGTGTCCTAACTTTTTGTACCCGCCTGTAGCATACTCGAAACTTTTTGTACGCTTTTGTCGGCCGATGTAATTTTGGGCGAGCCATAGTTTGGAATCAGAACGCCTACCACGACGCTCGAAACTAGGACCCATAATCCCAGGTGGAATGACAAAACAAGCCACGCGGATTGATTCGCGACCGTACCTGTGCCGTTGGTCTCCCGAGCCGATTGCCAATCAGTAGGAGCATTCGTACATGCTGTTTAATTCGCACACCGCTGCGCGAAAATATTTCGCCAATAATCACCGTCCAAGAAAATTAGAAAACAGCGCGGCAAATTATTTCACGATGCTAGGCCATCTTTATTTCCAAAAAGGAAACAAAAGATACTTTCCGCTGCTCAAACTTCTCGACCCAAACGCAGTAACGGAATGGAGACTGGAAGGGTCTAATTGAAACTAATAAGCAAATAGCTATGTAAGTAGGATTCGCAAATATTTGACCGCAAAATGTTCCGTCGGTGGGCAGGCAAATGTCGCTCAAATTGCGGCGGGAACGTATGTACTTGTTCAACTTCGAAGACGAAAGGGCCAAGGACCCGGACACTCGAGCGTTACTTCGCCGCAGTTCACAAATAATCTCTACCAAGGAAGTATGGCTAACAAGCCAACTTCTGTAACCTGAAAATTCCGGCTTCCCATGAACTTTGCCAATTTTGTATTTTCCGGCTTTAGTCTTCAAGTGCCGATTAAGAAGAACACAAAACATGCGTTCGATCAGTACTGTACAGTCGAACCTGTTTTTGCGCGGTAGACAGGGACCGCGTAAAAGAAACTGCTCAAAAAACAATATTCAGAAACTTTATAAATAGCTATAACAAATAATTTTGTACAAAATATTTAAGAAAAAATCTCAGAAGATATGTCAAAGATTTACGAAATGGCGAGAAAGTGCTTTCCAAACAAAATATATGATTAAATTACACATGGAAACATATTAAAAAAATTTAATTTCTCATTTTAAACATGGAAAAATTTTCGTTGGTAGGGGTACCAATTATTGTGCCTATATTGATTACTCTTATTTTCAATGAATATTGAAAAAGGTACTTATAACGTCTATATTAACAAATTTTAATGGAAAAATTTAATATTCACTGTGCTTTAAAAGGAATTAGTATTAATATACGCACAGTAATTGGTACCCCCGCAGTAATTGTCTCCCTCACCCTGAAAGTGCTGGATCGCCTCGATGAATAAATCGAGGACTCGAAGACGTCACGGGACAGCTCCGAGAGTCTAATAAGACGATATCGCATTGTATATTTATGGCTCGGGGACATTCCGCGAGGTTCGTCACGGAAAGGTTTCATGAAAAATTTAGACCCACTGTGCAAATTTCGTGCGTTGGCGAATTTTCAGATTTTTCAGTCTACGAAAGCTTCGAGTCGGAAACGGCAAATGATATTTGCATGTTCTACGCCCGTAAGCGTTTGAAATTTCTGTTCCGAGGTTCGAGGGAATCCTTTGATCCCCGCATATAGATCAGATCGATCGTTGTTCCATCGTGGAGAAATAACCATCGGCCATACACCGCAGAAATTTCGTTCGTATATTCCTTAAATATTTTCCTCGAGTATTACTTCTGTGTTGAGCTATGGTGAAACGTGTCGAAGTCGATATACGATTTATTTTGTAAGAGATGCTGGTCGTACAGCGATATAATATTCTTTGTGAAATGTTATGGTTCCGGGGAAATCATCAAAATTTTTATATCGGCCATAGCTATTCGCATCTTTTTATATTATTTGTTCTCGTATATTTTTTCCCGAGAGAGATATGAGCACGATGTTTGTGAAAAATTTACCGTCACTCTACTTAATTATTTCTTTAAGAAACTTTTACCAACATGTTTGTAAAATGTGAAGAATCAGACGTGGACCATGAAGATCGAACCTGAGATATGAAACATGTTCTAGACAAATAGTGTTACACCAAGTTTACTATGCGGACGTGATTCCTTTGTTATTTCTAAGATTAGGATTTTTCAAAACACGTAGGTTTGTCGTTTATCAGTTCTGCCCTGCAGAGAAATAAAGATTGCAGCATTTTTACAATCGAGCGTATTTCTTATACGTTTATGAAAGTATTTTTTTACGATTCTGCCAATGAAAATCAGTTTGTAGCAACATCGTTGTTACTTATCAATTTAGAATAATTTTATTAGGCTACCGGTAGACTTTTGCATGCTCCTGATAATAAATAAATAAATATAAGCGCCGTCTATTTCGTTCGAAAACGTTCCATTTGAAAACGAAAAGTTACTCCAAATGAACTCAACCCCTTTCGAGGAAGTACATTTTTGGGAAAACCTGTACTCGCAGCATTACGGTACACGTGATCAATGATCCGTCGAAGTAATTAATCTTGCTTAATTTCGACATCCCCCGGCCATACTCGCATCCGAGTGAAAGGTCGGAGATCTTCATTCATGGTTGCGAACACTTGTCGATAACCTCCGCAGTTGAGGGGTAATCGAATTCTACAATTTCCATGCTTTGGAGAAACACGAAATAAATAAATACGATTAATAAATAAATTAATAAATAAACACAGTGATAATCCAGATAATCCAGTTGCCGAAACTTTTTTGCTTTAAATGTTCTTTTTCATGATGGCGTATTTTTGTTGAACATTTTTCGCGAATATTTTTCGCGAGCCAGCATAATTCTTGCGAACGATTCTGACGGCTCGTTGCGTGTCTCGTTCGAGTGCAAAGGTTTCGTTGTTATGCCAGGTAAAGCATGCAGGACAATACCGAAGTGGATTTAACGCGAACACCTAACGGAAGTCTAGATACCGGATTATTCGAGCTTCTGAATAAACAAAGGCGTAGTCGAGGATTGTTGCTGATAACATTAATGTCACGAACCACTCCTAGTATTAACGGATGGACAGCTTGAAAGGATTACTAACGGTTCACAGAGGTGAAGCGCACCGTAGACCGAAGGAGCGCTTTCCAACTTGCTCGACGCGCCAATAAATAAACTGCGGATTTAATGCGTTTACAGTGCGATTTTTTCAAACAATCCGTGGGTGCTCCAACCCCCGAAAAAATTCAACCGACTTTCTTTTTTTTTTAAGTTCGAAAAAATTTAAATTTGCATGCGAGTCTATCAATGAAATGCAGGGTGCCCCAAAAATGTGTTTCCTTGAAATTCCTGAGATCGTTTGAAGTGACTTTTTTTCTAACATGAAGTATCATGAAAAATATGAAAAATAAACGTGTCGTATGCTATATTTTTTTATCGTCGCGCGTTAGTGTCGTCTACCGGAATGGTGTAATTTATTGTAGTTCGCGCTGTCGAAAGGGAAACAGGCGAGAATAATCAAGGGTTTAGTAATTTGTGCAACAAATGGACTATCGGTCTGTCTGGTTTCTCGTTTCGAACTGCTTCCGCTAAGAGTACTTCAGGTAAACGTAAGTGAGAGTGTAACTGTCTGGGACCACCGGCTCTTGGTTGCATTCCGTATGGTCCTATAGTGCAGTGTTTCTCAAACTACTAAAACTCTTCTATTTTATCTTTCCACTGTTTTGTATCGTACTTCTACAGAGAATTCAACTTTTTAATATTTTTTGAAGCTACCAAGAATGTAATTTTAGGGTACATATAAGGTAGTCTATTTTAATAAATAATTTTCTTGACGCTTGCAATTAAATTTACTTATTTTATTTATTATGTATATCCCGAGCCTAAAAAAGGAGTTTTGTTAAAATTTTACGATTCGAGAAAGCTGTTATGGACAATGTTAGAATATCTCAGTTAGGTACGAATATATTCTACAACATAACCCGATTGTATTTCTGTAGAATTAAAAATTTCATGAAAATATTTTCTAGGATCTGTAGAAATAGAAAGCGACAAGTAGTAACTATTGTTACTATTATATAACAGCTGTACGTTGCAATTGTGTACCTTGCGTATAATGACAGTTACCTAATATATCATAATTAACCCTTCAATACAACTATATGTGTATAATAATGGCTATACTATAATATTGTATAATAGCTGTACTCTGTTAGGACGATTAATGATCGAGATAATGAGATGCAGAGAAATAAAGACAGCCAGCACAATGATGGCTGACATCCCCGGCTAAATTAATCAATTTAGACTCGGATATTTCAATTATCATTTTCTAGAAATGTCATAGTCTCAACCAGAGATCATAACATCGTGAAATTTCACGTTACCATTTTCATACTTAGTTTTGTGATAACCAAAATAAGGAAAATATTTCTTTCATGAACTAACAGTTGCCTTATATTATAGACGAACTTGAATATTGTTCATTAATATAAATTCACTTGACGTTGCGATTTTCGGATACATTCAGAGTCAGAATAAACAATTGTTAATCGAGTCGTCTCCGAATTATGTTTTTTGTCGTTCCTATGTATCGAGTCCTAGTTCCTCGAGCTATAAAATCCTAATACTCGTTTCTAATAAATAATAGTTCAGTTAATTTAGTTAGCTAATAGTCTTTGCTTCTAATAAATAACAGTTCAGTTAGTTCAGTTAGCTAATAGTTCTGTCTTAATTACTTAGTGCTGTCAATATTGAGTCCCCTAACACCTTTCGGTCAAAAAATAACATAAAAATATTATTGCGAATACTTTTATCCCCCCAATTAAGGTAAAGGCAGTAGTAGTTGACCATGTACCAGTAGTTGACCATTTTATAGAAAAACATAAAAAATAAGGTTTTTATAAGCGCACTTATAAGTGCACTTTTGATGAAAGTGAACCTCGGATGACATGCCGTCTGTTGTGTAAATTTCAAAACAATAAGAACATTTCAAACCTTATTTTTTGTTTTTCTATAAAATGGTCAACTACTGGTACATGCTGGTCAACTACTGGTGCCTTTACCTTAGTTCAATGACGATTCCATTGGCGTCGAATCTTCGAGCGACAGTAACCTAGTAGATCAAAACCGACAATTCGAAGGTCAAACTGCGAGACTTTGCAGAAAAGAACGTCGAGACGTCGATTCAGCGAACGTCAAAAATTTGCCTCGTACGGCTTGCTGGAATTTCGTAGAATTTTGTGGCGGGAGGCTATTGTCCCGCGGCGGGACACAATCGCATTCCCGAGTAGTATCCCGGTCCTGTCGCTGCTATCGGCGCTATTAACAAAGTGGGAAACGAATTTTGCGGCGCGCAATGAAACGAAGGCATGCCCGGCACTTCCGAACTTCCAGATTAATCGGGCTTCCGACCAAATAACATTTATTCTATTATCGACGACGTATTTGTAATTCAAATCGTTTCCCGACGGCAGAGCAGGTGATTCCATCAGGGCATCATTATCGCATAAAATCGATTCCACGTACCCCCCACGCGGCTGCACAATTTCGGTATTTTTGGAGGAAGATCTCGGTGACTCGAAAATTCAACATTTTGAACTTCGAGCGCGGCTAATAAAGCAACCAGATTTTTTTTCCCGAGGAAAATGGACCACGTGTAATTTGTTCGTAATTTTAATTCAGCAGTAAAACACAAATGCTACTTGCAAATTGAAGTCACGTTTTAATCCAATAGCCGAGTGATTTTCCGATCATAAATATTTCCAGAAATACAACGCGTCACGAGTAAAATTTTGCATAACAAAAATGTCGTCGCATTCAAACGTAGTTACTACGTACGATAATAAATAATTTTCGTTTTACTAAATCAATTTGTCAGTCCAATAAGCACCGATTGTATCTTAATCAATTATGTATTAGCCATTATTTGCTGTGACTTTCGGCCATTTATCAAGTCGCTCGAGCATAATCAGCTTATAGAATGATAAACACGATAAATTGATAAACTACAGTTTGTTACAAGAAACGAGAATTAATCAGCCTAATGTAATACAGTTTATAGGTATTATAGTACAATGAAATGAAATATTGAAGTAACAGGATAACGAAAGGATATTGAAAATGAGCGATCGTTATAAGATCGTACGCGAATTATCTGTAATAATAAACATCGTTCGCTTTTAGTGCTCCATTGATGACTCTTTGTTTGAAAAATAATCTCCAACGTGATCTAGAGATTTCATTTTCGAATATAAAATTTGATAGCACAATGTGCGTTGTGAACGTGTACTAAAAAATTAGTGTGTTTCTTTAGATCGAATGTCAACGTTGATTCGACGTATGCGAGCCAGCAAATGTTAATGTAACAAGTACTTAAACAGTACACACGGATCGAGTTAAAGGAACAACGCGCGAGAGAAGGCTCGAAGTGTCAGGGCAAGATACACACGCAAGACAAGTCGCGTGTTCCATAAAGTTTAAGTTAGGCAAACGCGGAAGTTGCTAAATTATTTCGATTGCATTGTATCAGGACCTAACAACCAGAAACGCGTCCCGTTCAAACTACCGGAAGTTCGACGACAGAAACCGTAGCGACAACACTCCATGACACGTTACAAACAACCGTGCTTTTACATGATCTTCTACCAAAAATTTATCCTGCATCTGAATCTCTTATTTTGGATTAATTAATTATTTTTCAGAGCTTATGCATATATGCAAAACAGCGAGCACATTTAAAGAATTTAAAAATACCCTGGTATTATTCTCAGCTCTCTGAAATACTTAAAAAAGAAATGATGGTTAAACTTCCCCTCGGGAAACCAGAAACTTTTAACATTTCCTTATGTAATCCTGTAGGTTTCTGCGAGAAAATTCCGAAAATCCAAATTTCAATATTAGTACATACCAATATGGCTGTCTCCTGTCGAAAACGCTGAAAATCGCACATCTTTACACACACGTCACTTCTGCACTAGGTTACATAAGAAAAAGTGAAAAATTTTCTGGTTTCCCGACGTTAATTGAATAAACAAGAAATTAACTAAATTGAAGAAACTCCAACTGTGCGCACCAATTGTTTACCAGCCTCCGCGTATATGTCATATAGATAACGTGTTACGGTTCCGACGTAATTACATGTGACGTGGGCGTTGTTCAAAAATTCCAGTTCGTTTTTTGTAGGCCTCGTTGCTGGTCCAAAGGTGCGACAATTACCGCGATCCGGGGCACACCTGTGCTGCGCTGAAACAGTTAATGAGGTACTTTAATTTGTATCTCGTCATTTCTAGGAATGAAAATAGAAAAACATTTGTTGGAACAACGAACTAAAACTTCATCCCACATGTTTTCCCGTGTTCCCAGAATTTGCAAACAAATTGCAAAGCATTTACATGTGTATTCCGTTGTATTTCATGTGTTTACCAACTTATTAACTGTGGCCCGGACTGCATTCATTTGTAATGAATGCAACGTAATAGCGTTTAACAAAACTTACTAGAGCGAAGAAAAACAGAAAATAATAATTTAGTGTATAAGAGAGTAATACAGTTTTTATTTACTATATTTCTATAAAATCTAATATATGATCTATAAAATGTGTAAAATTCGCAGTCTATTTTTGTCGGGAAACATGCTATGAAAGGCGTATTATTGTCAAAACGATTTTACTATATTAGTAGAAGTGAGAAATTTATAACTAGCAGTTTATGGCAATGAGATATCTCGATGAGATACGGATTTATTCGTGCATTCAATATTACGGTATGATCTTCTTGATCCAAGACGTTCGGCGTAATAAAAAAAAAAAAAGCGTCCGGCTACTGAACCGAGGGAAATAGATCTGACAGCAGATTACTGCAGGTGAAAGTGAGATTTCCGAATCTTTTTATCAGAGTTTTCCAACGAATCAGTCGGTTATCGGGAAACTGTCGGAGAAACGTTTCTCTCATTATCAGTTGGACGATTTGCTCGTACATTAGATTACTTAACGCATGTTCGGAAGAAGGAAAGGGTCATGTAAGAAGAATGAAGATCTCAGTTTCTTTACGGGTTTCCAAACCCGTATTTCTTGCAGGTAAAAGCGAATCAACCTTCCTATTACTCTTGTTAGAAAGTTTTCATTTAAATAAGATTAAGGGAGCCTGATCGCGAATTAATCTAGATACTGGTCCTATGAAGATGAAGAGACCAAATATGTAAAGCATTACGAAAATTTAAAAATATTATTGCATTACTTTTAACTAATTTAATAATAGTCAAATCTAATAGGCAAAAATTGTTTGCAACGTGATCAATTTATGTTGAATTTTTTTTTTCATATCATTATTTCTTATTTGACAAGAACACTTCGACTGAACAATACCTCGTAAAAAATATAGAAGATGATAGCGATGGAATCTAAAATTAGTTATAAACGATGATACTATACGTGGTTACACAATGCACAAGTGTAACACAGCTGTATGAATATAATTATATAATATAGCTACATCCAATTAGGCGATATTTAGCTCGTATATTACTGATAACTAGTTCTCGAGTTTCTTGTATTCCATATTTGGATCCTAACTGTCATTTTACAATCGATAACAGACGTACGGATCACGACAAACCGAATTATTATAAACAATCTGATAAAGAAATATTTGTACGTTTTTTAAAAAATAGTAGTTATCTAAATCCTCGATAGTATAGTGGTTAGTATCCCCGCCTGTCACGCGGGAGACCGGGGTTCGATTCCCCGTCGGGGAGGAATTATTTTTGCATTTGATTCGCAACTAAATATTTTAGTTTAATAATACGTTGTACCCGTAATTCGTTACCAACAGAAAAATATTTTAATTTATTTTCAAAATGTAATTGTAATAGAATTAGTTACTCGCGTGAAGTGACTATTATCGCATAAATATATCTAATTAAATTCTAATTAAATTCTAATTAAATTAGTAAATCGCGTCTAACGTGCCGCAACGTTTAACTGTTAGTAACAACAAACACCGGTGACTAATAACAACGACACAACAATCACAACAATCACAAAAATCACAACAATGTCTATAACAACGCGTCGAATAATGAATGAAATAATGGATGAAAGAGACGATATCACAAAACAGAGACTCACCGATGTATCTGCGACAACGGTCAAACGGTTTCTGCAGCTACGTTTTCGTAGGCGAGCGGAAGGGAAAAGAAGGGGCAAAGAAAATTTGTATACATCCCAAGGACACGGAAGAAAGGTCCCTTTCAGGAAACGCGTAGCTGGCGAGGACCCTGTCCTTGACGACCGAAGGGAAGAGCTCTGGCGATCGTCAAGTTTATTGCCTCTACTCGAACTCCGCCGCATGCGGCACGCATTTAGGGTCATAAATAAAACCTTTCCACGCTGAGCGGCTGCTACGTATTTGTGTTATAGCAGTGAGTCAAGACACCAAAAAGATTGAGATTTTCATTTGTCTTATGTTTCATCGATTTCCATCTTTATATTATGGAGAAACTTTTGCCAAACAGCCGCGAAACAAACAATAACATGAATGTATCATTTTCATATTTATCCGTGGTAATTTTATTAATATCATTTTGCTAATGAGATTTGTCGAAAAGAAGTACAATCGTTGTTGTATCGTATTTCTTATTTCTACAACTGAGAAATATTAATATCAATTATTATCTAAACTCGTTCTTCAATTTTTGCGTCTACAGTTTATAGATTATAAACTAGAATTATTACTATGATTGTGCGGATGGTGCATGTGTATTGCGATGGTGTATGTATCAACCATCCTAAAGTATCTGTAAGTATATATTTATAAAAACTACTTATATAAATATTTACTAACGGCACAGAACTGTATACAAATTGAAGCATTTCATAGATCATGATTTTCATCAGAGATCAAAATGTCGCGTGCGTGACGTAAATTAGCCACGGTGCGACTAATCTGTGTTTTTCGTAGGGAGATAATTACAAAGTTTATTCTCCGTGAGCATGAATAATACACGTACATTTACATTCTGATTCGATAATATACCTGTTTGCAATTGATCAGTGTGCGCAAATATCTCGCCCGCCCACTCAGCTGGGACCCGTGTAAAAATTGATTGCCGTTATTTATATACAGTGAACATCATTATCAAACAAATCGATACGCCATAAAGTCACCGATCGGGGAGAATTTTTCGAAAAAGAGACCCCGTGGCCAATGAAAATTGAGAAACTTGTCTAACCGTTCATACAGAATCGTTTCAATATATTTTTTACTTCACAAATGTGATTTTACTATGCAAAAAATGCCCTCTTCTCTTTTTACTCGTATTCCATAGTGCTCGTGGGTGGTCGAGCAGCTCGATTCCAGAAGGGGGTGTGTGGACAGATATTGTATCCGTATATCCGTGACGAGAACGATGCAAGTTCTCTTTTTGCGTCGCGTGGATTGCCCGGTAAAGTGTGTTTTTGCAGTGAACGTTAAGAATTTTCGCGTTTCTTGTTCGCTCACCTTGCTGATTGATAAAAGCAGAAAAAATTTAACCCTCCGTATGCTATACCGGAGTCATTCGTGACCCGTCGCGGTGGGGATAATCTCGAGCGACCGTCAATATAGTCAATTCTCGATATACACTCCTGGACAAAAAGATAGCACAAGTGTTCTATCATTCAGTTCTCAAGGATAAATCAAGAATTCTCTGAATTCTACAAATGGTACATAAACATCGTCTCACGGTAGTATATTATATAGCGACAAACTGGAACTACTCTGTCCGTACTTGTATTTATCAACAAAAGTCGTGTGGCAGAGGTCGGCGAAATGATAACACACTTGACTTTCTATTCGGATTTCTCACTGTTTCTACGTTTCGAATCATATAAACATAGCGTTGTGTACACACTCTGTCTTGGTAGAATTTCCAATAATCATTGAACAAAATGGGACGTGGCAAGAAATTAAAGGTAATTATTTACATTAGAAGCTTCCTCACCGATTTTGATGACCTTGAAATATGTTGTCAAGGTCATCATTCTGAACAACTTTTTCCTATACATGTTACCGCCGCTCAGCTTTAGTTTCCGAGATATTCGCAAAAAAGTTTCAACATCTCAAAAAGTGATCGAAGTAGGTGTGTGTAGGACTGTGTAAAATAGTATTTCAAATAGTTGACAGTAACTTATATTTTTATGATATTTTGTTGCCTGTAATGTTATTACGATATTGTAGTCTGTTTATCAACATGTTACATATTCGTAATTAAACTACAAATAATACTTTGCTGACTATTATAGCTTCTCATGTTAAAAATTATAATTTATAATATTAACTACTTGAGGAACTTATTTTCATTGTAAGGAAATATTTGATTTTATCTATCTGGTTATCAAAATAAAAATATTTGATTTAAAGTAGTATTTTATTTGAACCACATTAAATTATACTATATACCAAATCATTAATGATCGTTAATATACGTTGCAAAATATAATAGAAAACCTTGTATCCAATATTCCACATACGAATACTAATCCTACATTATAAAATACTAATGTAAAGTGTACTTACTTCTGAATCTTCTGTACCTCCGTCGGATCCACAGCACACAATTATTGACTCGCGAAAATAGGTCCGAATAATTGAACAACAATCACTGAACAACACACACACACACACACACACAACACATTTTATAAAATCGTGACAACGAACGAGATGTCACTCCGACCACGAACAAAATAATACTGCGATTTTAACAATGATCCCTTCCACGGAGGGGGTACGGTCAGGTTATCCTAGACAGGTTAGACGCTGAGGGTCTATAAACACTAGATACAAAACCAAGGTAAACAAATTATGGCGGGGCGCCGACCCTATTTCCCGGAATTCCCTGTTTTCGTATCACACGTCTGTGGGAGGGGAAGGTTAAAATCGCAGTATTATTTTATTCGTGGTCGGAGTGACATCTTCTCGTCTGCTGTCACGATTTCGTTAAGTGTGTTGTGTGTGTTGTGTAGTGATTGTTGTTCAATTATTCGGATCTCTTCTCGTGAGTGAATAATTGTGTGCTGTGGATCCGACGGAGGTACAGAAGATTCAGAAGTAAGTACACTTTACATTAGTATTTTATAATGTAGTTTATAGTACATTAGTATTGTAAATTATTCGTGTGTAGAATATTGGATATAAGGTTTTCTTTCATATTTTGCAACTTCAATGTCCCTTTAACACTAGATTCACAGAGCACTAAAACTGACTACTTAACATTATTTAGTAATTATTTACATTAGGGGCTTCCTCACCGATTTTGATGACCTGAGTTAATGCTTCATTTATTAACATGTGCTATCATTTCGCCGACCTCCGCTACGAGATTGTTGTTAATAAATACAAGTACGGACAGCGTAGTTCCAATTTATCGCTATTTAATATATTACCGTAAGATGATATTTACGTGCCAATTGTAAAATTTAGAGAATTCTTGATTTATTCTTGAAAACTAAATGATAGCACACTTGTGCTATCTTTATGTCCAGGAGTGTACCACCGGTGGTACATCCCGTCGTGAACGTGTTAATCAGTAATTTTCAATATAATAAATGTTTGGACAAGGGAAAATTTGTTCCACCATTTTCCACAAATGAGTTTTCATGGTTTCAATAATTGTGAAATATAGAACCGGTCGTTTTGATTGTGGTAGGTTTAGTGCTAATAATATCCATAAGATTAAACCTCAGGCTACAGATTAAGTCTTCGAGACTCCCGCGAAATTTGAACGTGAAACGAAGCCACGCGTTGTAGAGTAAAACCGGTATAAGAGCTATTGTAACTTAAGGTGCCTTTACAAGGCGAAGCCTCGAACGATCCATTACACGCCGGTGAACGAGAGGGAAAATAAAGTTGTTAGGCAAATGGATAATTTCATTAAAACTTTTAGAGCCATAAGGCACGCCTTCCCATTACCCGGTCGCGTTAAAATCTTCCATAAAATTTTTTCAACACCGTTCAGACTGATAAATCTGAAGAATCGTGAAAAGTTTTCGAAAGGTCAAGAGATCGGAAAGAATTATAAAAATCAAACACGTTTCCCGACGTTCACGAGTAACGAGACGGCGTTGCGAAACATGCTGTTCATTCCGAATCGGTGACAGACGTGTCAAATTGACACGGAGCACGGATGAGGGTGAAGGTGTTTGGGAAATTAGCTTGACGCATCTGACCGCAAAGGGTTCTACTTCTCTTGGGCGCGTCTTGACTAAATGGATTACCTGACCCCATCAACGAAACTTGCCAGTACAATGTATGCACCGTATAAACTGTCACGTTACAAATTTGACATGTCGTTCTAGTTGCTTCAAACTCCTCTGCCTGCAGCGGAATAAATTAGGACGCGACTGCGGTCAGATCCTCTAAGACGGCACCTAGATGGATCCCAAAAGATAAAGCCATCGATCTATCAACTTGGAATTGCTAAAAATAAAATAAAGCTAATAAAAATAATAAAAATGGCTAATTCGAATTGTTGTCGATTCCCTGAAAGTCTCATCGAAGTCTCTTCAGGTCTCAAAACTCGGGGTCACACAGAACAGCTGACTTCGACAGCTTCCAAAAATTAAAAAAAATGGATGAATTTACATCTTTGAAACTAGTAAATAATTTTTAGAAATCAGCTGTCATCGATTCGAATAACAGAGATTCCACTGTGATCGTCAATTATAAAATCAAATGTGCTCCGACTGATGTCATGTTTTGGTATCATTTTAATCAGAAACATAATATGTTGGTAAATGTTTCATATAAGAATAATTAAAAACGAAAAGTTGGGATTTCTTCTCGGACTTGTTTGATTTTTGACAAAAATCGTGCACATCTCATTGACAGTACCGTACATCGTTCGAAGAAGCGATAATCAGAAGGTTCGTAATCTAAAGAATTACAAATTAATTTGCTCGAAATAATCGTGCATGGAATGACCTCGTGCACTTCCCCACTAATAGATCTCTGTGCACGCTAGCGAGGACTAAGAGGATCATCCAAAGCTGCATCACCCACGTCGAAAAATGTGGCGCCTATACATCTTTGTCGCGGCGGATGCCTGTACGAAATTTGTATGGCCGTACCATGCGATGCATCGATACCGTTGAGTTGTTGCCGCCATTGGAATCACGGGCCATCGTGTTTGGAGATCCACGCCGTCTGGCATGCGATAGAAGTGCAACATTCTGTTCGAAGCTTTTCGACGAGCATCGCAAGAAAGGAAAGATCGAGAGCAGCGCATGAACGACAAGGAAATGGCGGGGTGGAGCCGGTAAACCGAATATTAATGCTCCTGCTCGGCAAAATGGAGGACCTAACAAAAAAATAACACTCTCATTCTTTCCTGCGGTAGTCCAAGTCGCCAAGGTATAGTCTATATGCAAATTTGCACGTTTATGCGGAGTAAGCATTTTTTTAGTTAACTGTAAGAAACAGAAATAAGTTATATAGTTTTCTTTTTAATCGCTTTAACAGGCTAAAGATTGTTTTTTAACGAATTTCTTTTATTATTTGTTACCGTTTCGATCGCAAGGTTTCCATTTCTTTATTGTATGTCATTTTTCAACAGTATTAATATTTCGAAACTAGCATAATATTTTGATCTACAATAAAGTACTGAATAGGTTAGTATCAATATGTTATCTCTTTTATTATTTGTTACTGTTTCGATCGCAAGGTTTCCATTTCTTTTTTGTATGTCATTTTTCAACAGTATTAAAATTTCGAAACTAGCATAATATTTTGATCTACAATAAAGTACCGAAGAGGTTAGTATCAATATGTTATCTCTTTTATTATTTGTTACTGTTTCGATTACAAGATTTTCATATTTTGTATATTATTTTTCAACAGTATTAATATTTCTAAACTGGCACAATATTTTGATGTACAATACAGTACCGAAGAGATTAGTATGAATATGTTATCTTCGCAATTGACATTATCTCCGGGAAACTGCGTGGGCCGATATCTTTTGATCCACTATGGATTCGGAGGAAGCGTCGAAGTGACGCCATTCCATTTATTATTTGGGACGCGTACACATCTGCCGAGAACTATACATATTTCAGAAGCGACGATGTTAGCAAGCACGCTCGCAAACCAGCGAGAGGACAATCGATGAAACTTTGACCGAAAGGAAACGAGAATGCAAACAATATGACCGAATGCGAGAACGGTGAACCGGAGGAGTTATGACGATGCCAATTCAGTATAGAAGTTGAAAAATTCCTAGTCATGGTATCCGCATGATTACGACGCAGTGAAAAAAGTATATATACATTTTACGAAATCAATTATTTGCTGTTTTTAATTTTACGTTGAAATCAAACGAATTGTACTGTTGATTTTCCTACGGCTGCAACAAAATTGTAAATAAGCCTGATCTAAATGCATACGGTTACTTTCAGAAAGAAAAAACGTCGATGAAAATTTTATCAGGCGACAAAAAAAAAAAATTTCAGATATTGGCATAATTTTAGTTCAGAGGGTGAAACGGAGTCCATTTTACGCGGACGCAAAATTTCGAGGAAATTGATTCGTTCAATATGTCGAGAGATCATGGCAGCCAATTTGAAAAATACGATTTCGAGAAGAGCGCATTTTTCGAAATATTTCACGCGCGTTTCGTATGCAAATGAATTGACATGCATTTGAAGGAAATTCCATGAACAGATCGATTTTTCGACCCCCGGAGAATGGAAATATTCCCTTAAGGTATTTACCACCGATACATTATTCTCAGAATGGTTGAACGCGAGGGGTCGTAACAAGTTTCGGTTTGTAATAAATAACGGTCGACAGCGCGAAACCGCATTTCTTATTTATACGAAAGATCAGGAAGAAAGGACGAGATAGACTGTACCCAAGATCGAGCGTGTGCCAAAGAAATTTGAATTTTAAAATATTTTTTGCATTTCCGTCGCAACAATGAAACCCGCAACAAAAGAAACAAGATTTGTACAATTTCTGCGGAGAAAATATTATTTCGTAAACGTGGAAAAATATGTATTCGTACGAAAATTCGAAGTTGCTTGTTGCAATTGCAAACATTTCTCTGCAGACTCGCATTTCGTCGTTAATTCACCCTAAAGACGTCTCAGTTGCGACATTTAAATATTTGTCGATACTGGACCGACTCCCGGTCGCGTTGGATAATCCGGTGGTCGTTAATTAAGGGCAGCAGTTTCGATTATCGATAACATCGGGAACGGTAATTGAAAAATTCAGTGTCGGTCGGCTACGCGGCGACGAATTAATGGCCGGTCGTGTCCGCGAGCAAAAGCAGCCCGACTCGGCCCGAAAATAGAAGAAGTTCGTCAGCAAGAATTACCCGGGTTCCCTAACTGATTTAGGATTAAGCAGAGGTCGACCGGCTGGAAATGTGCGGGCAAGTTTCGGACCGCAATCCTTTGCCCGTGAATGCCATTGCAAACTTCATTAAAGTCAGGCCCGGCCCGCCTTTGTGCGAACGGACGACGCGCGCGGATGTTGCTGTTGACGCGTGCTCGTAGTAAATACATCGGTAAATATCCGTCGATAAAGGCGGCCACCGATCCGCCGTTGAAAGGGATGCCTGCATAATTATGCGAAAGTCCCCCGCCAGAATTAGAACGTTGCAGCAATAATGCTGTCGGCGATTATAGCTGTAATTCTGTTATGGCGGAGGTTACGCGCAGGTACACGGCCCGGCAGGAAAGACAATTTGCACCGCGTATTAACAGAGTAATGGGTATTGCCTCGAAGGCAACAAGCACGCACTTGTTCGCCACCGAAGAACCAAAATGCGACAGCTGCCGTACTTGCTTTAACTTGCTTTAAAACATCCACAATCAGAGACAAAAATAAAGTTCGATCAAGTTTCTCGTACATACATTTGCACCGTTTTCGTTTGAAAATTGTGTAACCTAAATATCCTCAATTAATTCATATAATGGAAGGTGCGTGTCTCTTTTAAAAGTTCGGTCTCGGCCATTTTGCGACCCGTAATATCAGCGCAGCTTTTGCAAGGTTTTAATGAACGCACTGTTTCACCTTGGTTTCCTAAATCAATCGCAGAAATGGAAAGCAAAGTAGAGAGGAAAAACAAAAAATGATACTTTGAAAAGCTTGATTAACCCTTTGTACTCCGAGCCATCGATTCTAGATTCATAATGTCCCCTGAGACGGGACATCGGAGTGCAAAGGGTTAAAAGAGACCCACGTCGGTTGGAAGAATTACAAAAAAATCGCCAAATTTTTATTTCTCGACAGTGTCAAGTCTGATTTCTTCCTGAGTATTCTTTTTATTTCTTTAACACTAGTTCAGATATTAGCACTAAAATTCTGCGTGTCCATTTTGCGTTCGCCATTTGCATAGCAATTAGAAAATACTTAATTTTCATCACCGCGTGCTTGTGCTGTCATCCAGCGGCTCCGCTCTACATGCGGCGCCCTTAACGGTCAAAAACGCTTAAATCGGTCATCATTAAACACGCATAACTTTCGAACCAGTGAATTCCTCGCATTAAAACTTCGATTGTTGGCATTTTCTCGACAAGATCTATAAGCTTGTATAAAAAAAAGTTCAAAATTTTTGGTCCCAGAAGGTGAAATTTAATCAATTCTCAAATTCTCCTGATATTTTCACTGGTTCGTGTTTCACCAATTAGTAGTTTACTATTTAGTCGTGATGGGATCGAATAGCGATTGAATCAACTGAAAGAATTTGTTGTTTCGGCGGTACAAGGAGTGTGAAAGAGAACATTTTCCGGGCAAAGAGGCCCGGCCGGAAATACCGTCGCCGAACTAATAGAGCCATTCTACATCCGCATGGTTCAGAGATCATTTGGCCCAAGGATGAGAACTTTCAAACTGGGAATAATTTGAGCCGGTGCCTCTGTAATCCGAGCAAACAGAAGTTTTACGCTCGCCCAATATTTCTTCAATAATAGACCGTTCCGCACTTTCATTAAAAAACGAACCTTTTCATCATCTCCTTGTGACAATAGGGAAAGATCGGCGAGAAGAAAGGAGGAAAGATTGAATGAGACTTTATGTTGACACACTTCGACATCCCGGGGAAAGGGAAATGGAAGAGATGCGAGAGAAACAGCGGTGGATGGGGAGGGGGACGAGGGGGCCGAGAATGGAAAGAATCGAAAGGAATGAATGAGAGGGAATTGAATACCGCAGCCTCCATCGCAGCCGTGGCCTTCAAAACTCTAACCCCGGCGCAAAATCGATGTCAGTTACCACGGTTTCGCTACTAACCATTCCGATAACGTGTTTCCCTCCCTTTCATCTTTACATACGTGGTTACGTAAGGCCATAGCACTCCGTGACCTATTCGGGGTGACAACGGCACGAGTGCTACGGAGTTGGCCGAAAAATGGCAGCAAATTTATTAATATGTTAAAATATTAATTTATTAATATTAGGTCTACGCAAATTTATTACTAGATAAAAATGTCCTACCACAAGTGATGGTAACAAAGATGGTAAAAGACGCAAAATTTGCGCCATCTTTGTGAGCAAATCCTGTCGGAATTGCTCTGGCAAAAATTTCGTTGGCCCGTCAATAAATTTAAGACCGAATATGTAAGACCGACGCGTTTCTTGTAGTAATAATTAGCAAATGCGAGTCTCGCCGACAATTTATGAGATGGATCTGGTGATTAAGTAATGGGTATTTGTTTCGCTACATTGGCGCGCGACTTCCAACGCGCCGTGAATTAACGAGTCGAGGTTCCGTTACACGCAGAAACTGGAACAACTGCCGCTGCCTTATTTTTCGCCGGAATAATTATTCGCCCCGCCCCGCCGCGCCGTCGCGTAATTAAGTTGATTCTCGAAACGGCTACGCGGCAATGGATCATCGCGCGTCGGTAGATCGGTAACCGTGGATACGCAACGATGCACCGGGAGCCTGTAAATTGCACAATCTTAACTTTCGATCGTGTTGCACTGTTGCGTTTGTTTACCAACATTTCGACGTAATTTATAGCCGGACCGCAGTTAATAAATGTCGCCGCAAACGTCGTTAGTTTTCGTGGCAGCGACCGCATAACTCCAGAACTTCATCACCTGGGATCCGAAATGTACACAATACGATGGAAGCTGGTTCAACTTGCTTCCGAAATTAATTAACCCTGTAGCACAACAGAAACGATTGATGCAAAATATTTGTTGCGAGCAGGGAATTGTCCGTAAATCAAACTGCCGCAGAAAATGTTCTTATCGTCGCTTTTTTTTCTGTCGCTGCTCTAATCGTTTTCTCGGAAATTGGACGGATCTACGATCTGTCAGTGATAAAGAAAAATATAAATAAATATTAATAAAGCGAAAGAGGCAGTTTTTTCGTCTGTCATTTCGATGGAATTGTTATCCAACGCATACAAATCGAGCGACGAGGATCGAGATGATCAATCTTGTAAGAATTACAAGATATTCTTCTTCCAATAAGGCGCGTTTATTAAAATTTGACCGAAACAGATAGCTTCGACGCGGCGGACAGGGACTTTAATTAAGGATTCAATTTGAGAGACGTTCCTTTATTTCGCGCTGTCCATCTTTTTATCCGCGGCAACTTCTTTTTATCGCGTTACTTGCAGGCTTTCGCCTTTTCCAGTTTCCTTTTCTTTCATCTTCTTTTTTCGTCGTAGCACGAACCAATTACAAGTTCTCACGTTTGATCGATACAGATACGTGCCCATTTCATCGAACGAAAGAGAGGAAAATTGTTTCCTCGGTCCTTGGGGTAAAGCGGGGAAACTTTCGCGTAAAATGTCCACGACCTCAAAATTTATCGTGCATTCACCCGGTACACATTAATCTCCCGAAGAAAAATTGTTCGACGTCTGTTTTCGTTATTATCGGGACCGCGTGTACCGTGTTTACATTGTTTACAGTTCCCATAAATAAGCGGGCGAGAAGAAAACTTGTACAAAACTTATACTTTAACCCTTAAATATATTCTATACTCGTTGCATTTTTAACTCGTGGGTGCGGGCCGTTCTTGCAACTGTATAATTGATTAGAATATTCATTGGATTCTCTATTTAACACTTTAAAATTATAAATCTAAAATTTATTTTTGAAAATACTAAAAAATAAAGATAGCAGTTTTAAAATCGGTTAATTTAACCCCGGCCAGATTCGCGGAGGGTTGATAAATGGAACATGGTACATTGGCATTTTCGAATTATTACATTTTACTGTAAATGCATAAGATCGGCAGTGTAGTAAGAAATAATGGTAAAAATGGTCTTATCTCGTTTCTTTTAACGAGCCAAATACGACGCGGCCAAATTAAATGATGAAAGTGAACCGGGGTGGGGGGGGGGGGGCAGAGGGGAAAATAGCGGAAATTGAGAAACCGATCTCGCGAATCAAACTCGCTGCAAACGTGCAGAGATATTCCTGCGTTCATATCGAACTGGAATATCCGAGCAGGAAACGCGGACAGCGAGAGTAACTGATTTAGTCACCGGAAACGCGGCCGCTGTCGCGACGCCAAGAATGTCCCGCACAGTGGTAACGAGGTTGATGCGTATTGCGGTTGACGAACGGTCGACATTTCGTTGATGGTTGTCTCGGTTATTGCAACTGCACCATGGAGAATCCCGTCGCACCGCCACGACTCCATCTCGCATCAAACCCGAAAATGCAATAAAATGGACGAAACCGGTTCCTGAGAAATTTCGGATGCAAATGTTGCCGCGCACATTTTGCGCAACACGCGATCACACCTAACACTTCCCTGCCAAATTCTACGGTGAAACCGCCATTCTATCGACTAATTGCGAGACAAAAGTGTTCGTTGTGCAAAATAAAAATTTTCTGAAAAACAGAAGCTATACAGAAGATCCTCTCTTTCTTTAATAACTTTAGTTTTCTTTTTAAGTTCTTTCGGATTTCTACACTTAATCATTTTTCATCGTAAATGCATAAAATCGCTAAATAAATATTCATTGCATCACTCGCAAATTACTGGTGTTGGCCAAACAGATAAAACCAACTTTCTTTTATCACGACATCGCCAATATGCCAGTAAATCCGCGAGTATAAATATATTTATGTATAATACGACGTCGTGGAACATTTTATATTCGATTCGAGCCTCCCAACCCTATAAAATATTTTAACGCACAGGGGACGATCCTCTTTGCCAAGTATCGCATAATCCCAGCCATTAGTTACCCGGTTCTCCCATTCGTTGGCTGATTTGCTACCGACATTATACTTTAGTAGACATTAGGATAGAGTAATGTAGGGGTGAGCAAGCCAAAATGGGGACGATAAAAGAAATTAATTCAGAAAATTCTGCTTCGTGATCATACATTTGTAAATAGTAATAAACCTGGTGTCAGCATCCGTCTAACGAAGTACGCTAAAATAAATTTCCTAACGCGAGTCCAAAAATTTACAAAAAAAAAACTTGGACATAAGGATGACGACTCAAATACTCTATTCGAATCAAACAAATTTAATATAGAAAGATACATTGAAATCATCACTGTCGGCATGTTCCGCTTAAATGCTATTATCTTGTGAATTATTCTTGCTGACGCGTAAAGACAAAGGTCACGAGAGTCGAGAGATTTCGGGGAGAGAGAAAAAAAAAGCACTGATCATCCGTTTACATAATAAAGAGTAAATTTATACAATCAGTTACAGTATCATATAAATAGTAACGACTATATGCGAATTACAAGTATTACAATATCCTTGCGCGTGTAGTAAAAAAACATTATCTACGCTATACTACACTTACATGTTATTTATCGGCAATATATACAGGGTTCTGTACTAAACGGAATTTTCCCCGTGCTTATCGTCAGAGGGGAAAATGTCAGCCATTATAAAACTCAAGTCCAACAATGTTTGTGCGGAAGGTTTTTCCATGACCCGTACCCTTCCAGACATTATTTTTTTTTTCTACCACGACTCAGTGGACGTAAGAAAATATATCAACATTTCAGAGATGAGTTCCAACACAAACTCGCATCTCCCTAGCAAGTAATAATATTTACAATGGGATTGAAAAATGTAAGATTTCAAAAATAACTTCCGGGAGAAGCTACGATCATTTTATTAAAATTAAAAACAACTTTCATAATTGTGCGCTAACATTTCAAACGATTAGAACATTCTTTTTGTACTGTAATATATTTCTTTTTTTTTTCTTTCTTTTAAATATGTCCACACATCGTGCTAGAGATTGGTGTTCGCCAGAGAAACGTTCCATGGAAATTGTACGATATCGCGCCCTTAAAAATCTAATATAAGTTAAAAAGTTGATGTACGAAGTGCTGCCAGAGCCTCCGTGGTTTCACGCAAGAACGCACTTCAAGTGATTCTTTTTCCATTCACGCCGGTATATTTCGAAGATTTTCGTTTCTCAGTGGTCCTTTCCGTGCGAAGGCACATTAGTTTGAATCGATTTTGCGCGTAAGTATTAAAAAGGCAAGAACTTCGGTAGTCAGTCCTTGTAAAGAACAAACAAATTTTCGTTTGCTTTCCTTGCAATCTTCTACCGGAGAAATTATTCTAAATTCTTCAACGCGTTTCGTTGTTGAAGCTGTTGTTAGAGATAAAAATTGCAAGGAAAACAGTTCTCTGTTATATCCACAAGGACTTCTTCGCTATAATTGACGTTTGTATTTTACAAAAAAATTCTTTCAAGTCTGTAGAAAATTAGATACGTGTCTATAAAACTTCTGACAATTTTCTTTTCTTAATTTGTACATTTCATAATTCCCCAACCTTTTTTGATTCATAAAATTTTCCTCGAAATCTTTATTATCGACAGTTTCAACTGTGGTTGTGCATGCAATTTTTGATTTGTAAAAGATTACATCGAAGATAGAGAAAATAAGACAACTAAAAGTTTCAATTTGAACAGCTAATAAATAAAATCTATTGTGTTGTTATCTCAATTTATCAGAAATTCAAACTTCGTGAAAGAAAACGGGAAAATGAGAAGAAATAATGTCGTACTACTATTGTCGTTATTATCGCTAATAAACGATGTGCAATGCAAGAAAAACTAATGTGTTCTAAGGGATATTATGTTTACAACCGAAATAAGAAACTGTGTAGGCATTTTGTAATCGACATTAAAAGTACTCTAACAATGCAATGATATTCTTTCGTTTCTTCCTCAACCACTGAAATGTTGTGATATGTTTGTTTAACAGGCTGCTCACTGAGCTGAAATATATACAAATATATTTTGTATACTACAGATAATATGTAACTCTACGTAAAGTGATATGTTTCTCAAAAACAATTATTGTACATCAAATAGATTACAACAACGAAAATATCGATCTTCCTTTATATCAATACCCCTATTCTTGTAGTATAAATTTCACAAAACGTTCACGATGTTCGACACCTGAATGCACAAAGAGACTTTAAAATATACATCACGTGTATTTTTCATATGATTCAAACGACGTATAAACGGTTATATATAAATATTTCAGACGGACAGTCAGATCAATGTAACACATTTCACATATAAGGATAGAAAACATTTACATCCTCGAAGAGTGGACATCAAAATATCTTGTAATCTAAACGACAAATTACGTATCTTAATGTATATCTTTTAAAAAAATCAGCAATTACTATAAGCGTATAATTGGACACCTAAGAAATGTAACAATAATGTAATGCTAGTGAACTATGACCTTTTACAACTATCGGATATTTAATAGCTTAATATGCAGAAGAAACAAGTATTGGCATTCGCATGTTCAGAATCTCTCTTACTCTTGTCCTCCTGTAATTATCTTTTGACAAATCTTATTCTTATGCACGTATATACATACATTGTATCGTAAAAGAAACGAGCATACTGCAACTTGTATGAGCTATTTCCAATGGAGCAATCATTTTCTGTGACATTCTATATTCCGAACGATTTCGAAATATAATTATCTGTTACAATATAAACGTAGAAAGATGACGCAGCTACAGTTTCGTAATATATTTTACATTGAGAAGTCGAGAGCGTAGCAAACATGGCAGCTGTATTAAATTTTAGACAAGAAATATACAATCACTGTTAATTTAATAAGTTAACCTCACACATTTTATTCTTTTTTCCACTTCAAAAAACCATGAATCGTCTTCAGGCACTGTAATAAACTCTAAATACATCTATCAAATTAGATACAATGGCACAAAAATGTATATGCATACATATACATATATTATGTGTGTATATGTATATATAGTCTGCCTAGAAACAGCATTGGAATGATTTCTTCGTTTATGTACAGTTTCACAATGTTGACAACGTCAAAAGAAGTAAGAGGGGATAGAGATTTTCTTGTTGCGAAGAAAACCATGGTCATTTTATATCGGAAGAAAACTGTATTACTTCTATAAATATCGTTCTAATGCTCTTACTAGGCAGACTGTACATACGATTCTACGACTGGTTAAGAAGCCGTAACTGACATTATGCTGAACGCAAGCTTGTTGTTGATAAGGTTAGTACCGACGACGCTGGGAAGAAACGATTAAAGTCCCGGACCAAGGAACAATAAGCAAGTAAAGATACAAGGGCCGAGGTGACAATAGCTGAGCAAACTAAAAAATCTAGCTCTTGCCTGAGGAAAAACCAAGAAGACGAGGCGCTAAGTTCTTAGAAAAAATGAACAATGGGTATGCTAGACGTGTCTCCAGGACAACCCCAGGAAGGGGTTCAAAATCTCTGGGAAAAACCATTGCTGACACCAGCAGATATACCTCTCAAGATCCCTACCATATATATATATATATATATATGACAACTCCCTCAGGCTCCAAGAAGCAAAAGGCCAGTTCGGAGCAGGACTACGATAGGATGATTCCTTACAGTCCTACCGTCTGTGCCTGGGAATGAGAACCTGTCTGGAGCTATTCCTTAAGAGTTCCCTGGGAAGGAGCCTAGAAGAATACGAGATTACTCGGCAACTTAACAATTCACCTTCTATCGGGTGGAAGGAGTATGTTGCTCTTCCTGTTGCTCCTGCGCAAATTGATAATGCGACTGACTGAAGCCAGTGCCATATTCTAGCTACAAGGAGCCAAAAGGATAAGATGGACGCTTCGAGCTTGTTTCAAGCAATTCAAGCCATCCCCATTTGTTAATCGATACTTGAGGAGATTCAATTCATATCACATAGAATATAGACTGATCGTGCGTTGCACTGAATACAATTCTGTCGATCGTTCCTGCTGTTAAATCATAATTACAAATAAAGTCCTATTTAAAGCAGTGTAGAATTCTGTAGGGCTTGAACGCGCTTGACGATCCAACGCTTAATCGTCGGTACTAACCTTGTATACCTATATACATGCACCTAGTGCATATTACTATATATTACAGGCGTATGTATTGCAGCACTGGAAATGTAATGTTCTTTGCCTTATTGTAAATCCAATTCCGTTTGTCTCCCTGAGACAAGAGCTTGAATCACTCGAATATTACATATAAAAATTAACGACTGGTAGAGTATTACATACAGTAGGTCGTTAATATATATAATTGTAGCTTCTTAAATCATAAATGGCAATGTACATTTTCTTTATAAAACACACATAGTTCCGTTGGCACAAGGCAAGTAGAAAATTGAACTTCGGTTTCTATCTTTTTCTTTTTTTTTTTTTAGAAAATTTGCAGACGTCTTTTAACTTTTATCTGTCGTTTGCACAAATGTTTCTTATCTTCCCATCCACGTCTCGAAGCCTCTCTACCGTCTTACACAAACCATTCACTGACACCAAAGAAATAGGTACAACATACTTGCGTATTACTCATGCCCTGTACTTCAAAGATCGGATTTCTCCTGCATGACTTCCTCTGAACAATTTCTGGAGGATAAACAAAGGAAACGTCAAAAAGACTATGGACGCATATATATATGCATATAACATAAAAAACTACACCAACTCTTTTCATCGTAAACAAACGCTAAACATATTTCGATTTGATTGCGTGTATCGTTTAGTATGAAGTTCGTCCGAAAATATTGATCGAGTTGGTGGAGAGATTCATATATAAAACAGATATTGACAGAAAACACTAAATACAAGTACAGTATTGCGTCAAACCAAAAGAATAAGCGAGGATATTCAATTTAATATTATGTAAGACTGTGAAGGTTGAAAACCTAAAATTGTTAAATAAATATGCATTAGTTAAGCTACGTATTAAATTAGTTACTATATGACCTCGTAAGTAATGCTAATGGGCACCATTGTTAGTGTCGTTTCTACAATGGTTTAAGATAATAATTAGATGTTTAAGAATAATCATGATCCCCAGAAGAAACTGATTGCAAGCTATTGGTACAATATGAACCGCAAGAAATGTTACAGATTAATTTTGTGTTTGTTTCGAATGTGTATACACATACGAACAACGACACCACATAATCTCATTAGATTTGATCAAAAGTGAACAGTGAATTTACCGTACTTGCAAAATATCCACGTTTCACAATGTGTTATGGTAGGCTTTCCTGACCAACATGAGTATTTTAATCCATAACATAAATTACAACAAGCTACTTATGAACCTTCATTTGAGTCTGTCCAAATGAATTAATAGACTTCTACAACACATTTACATTCTATTTAGTAATAATTACTTTACACTGTTTTAAATGTACATACGACTAAAAATTTCAATCCAGTCTTTACAGTTACTCAAAATCAAATGACTTTATGCATCCGTGTACCGATATGCTTATATCAATGTGCAAACAATAGTTTACGTATATGGATCTCTTAACTATTGTGTTTTAAAAGACGAATAAACACAAAATGAAAGAAATTTAAGGCACAATAACAATGGGCAAGATGACCAAATGTGGTTATGCAATAGCAGCAAGAGGAAAAATTGCATTGCTTTTTGACATACTAATTACAACCTTCTTAACGAAGCCATACTGAGGGAACTGCATTTGGCCTTTCGTGTCGGCTGAACCGACATGGGTGCTACTAGAACATCATCTCTAGATGGCGAGCCTGAACCACCATTACCCAGCTCCTGGAAAGATATACGAATATCTATTTATCCTATTATCATATACACAATTTTGGAAAAAATACCTACAGCGTTTGAAAACAAAAAAAAAAATAAAAAAGGAGAACAAAACCACACTTATCAAAGCAAATAACGTATGACAAACAAACAAGATCCAATTCACATTTAAATATGACTAATTTAAAAAAAAAATACCTGATAGAACATGCAATTAAAAAGGTGTAATGAAAAAAAAAAATGCTTGTACATGTAGTTTTTTTCAGTGCAAATATATTTTACAAAAAAAAAGAAGACGAAACGAAAAACAACAAAATGGGATCCAGCCTATTTGAGCTTTTTTTGCTACTCAAAGCTATAACAAAAACAAAAAAAAAAGAGAAAGAGAAAGTAAATATCTGCTGCTATAAATGTCTCTATAAAAGCAAAGTTAACTTTGTAAAAATATACATTTTCAACACTTGTAGAATCCATTCTAAGCATATTGCTTTATTCATTAACGAGATAAACACGGAATTTGCAATCTAATTTGTGACGCGAAGTATTTTGATCCAGTCGAAACACTGTGTGTCGTCACGTTCCTAAAACGAATTTTGCCTGTTGAAAAGTAGATGTCTAGTAATCCTCTCCTCTACTCCCTTTCACGAGAGAAGACGTTAAAAGGATGACATTTCCAATTTCACGATTTAATACTCATCCAATAAAATAAGGCACTGCGACAATACTTACGTGGTGGAGAATGAAAATTTATCCATTAACATTAAATCGTCGTAAACATGAGATTTACCATTGTTCTTGTACCGAAACAAATTGTGGCAAAAAGAAAACACATACACTATGGATAAATGCAAATTCACGGAATAAAAAAAAAATTCAGCAATGTATTAAAATGATCATAAAAAGATAGTATATATTATAATGTGCGTATATACAATAAAATAATCTTTTGATTAGCATTCGCGGGATGCTTTTACACGATAAAAAGGAAGAAACACTGTTACTTCGTTTAAGCGTTGGGAAATATGCAAAAACACAAATTATCGAATATGTCTATAATGTTATACTGCCAACATGTATACAAGGAAAAAGATATTAATTAAAAGCACGAGTAGTAGTTTTGCAGCCATGCATTTAAGCAGTTTCTACTACGGAAGAAAGCTCGCGTTCATATTCAAGAAATAACATTCTCCTGTCGTGAAACGAAAGTAAGCAAGGAGAACTTTCAAAGAAAGCATAAGCGTATAGATAAGCAAAACGCATGCGATAATAAACAAGTCAACTAACGTTAATATTGTTGCAACTAGCTAGCCGCATCTGTGCAAGCTGTTGACTTGCGGGCGTCAGGCTATTCGTTGATCCAAACGGTGACATCATTGTTGACATCGCTCTTTTCAATTTACTTGGGGTTTTGTTAAAACTAAACGCTCGGCCGACTTTCATCCTTGTACGAGACGCAAATCTGAAGAAAAATGTTCGTTACAAATTTACTTAATCTAATCATCGAGAAAAAAAGTAACGCTTCACTGAAACTTTATTCCCCACTTCGTTACATTCGTAGTTAAAAAAAAAAAAAAAAATATATATATATATAACAGTTCTTCATGACGTACTGACTTCATGGCTTTGTACGCTAAGTGGAGGGAAATAAACTTTCTAGTAACTAAAGGAATTAGCAAACGTAAAAATAAAAGAAACCCCAAACCTTAACAAACCAGTTCAAGTAAATATTAGGTTCTAATTTGTTAATTTTAACGTACGTGCAAAAGCCAAATCGTAGACAACTAAATGTGTGCATGCTAAACTAGCAAATAGATTTATACAAGTGCCAATCTACATTACAAATGTGTAAAAGTGTAAATAGGGCTCAATTGGACAACGTTTTTAAATTCAAATTTCATTGTCTGTAAACCAAAAGCGTATAAGTAGATTTGTAAGTTGTACGAATGACTGAATCAAAATGACGTTAAGTATTTTTATCATAAAATGTTAATAATTTGTAACAGGCTGATATGAAATCTATATTACGCTTGAACTGGTCAAATTATTCTCGTAAAAATGTAATTCTGAAGGTTTAAAGATGTAACCGATTTTTTCGTACAAGCAAGGAACAAAGGATCAAAGCGAATAAAAAAAAGATAATCAGCCTGGTGCGAAAACTGACGGTAGTGGGACATGTAACGTGGTTTCACACATGCTATTGAGTAGGAACACATACGGGTCCATATACTCCAGGTAAAAATTATGAAATAGGCTCCTGCAACCAAACGAGTCGTCGCCCCATTATTTTTTGTTAACATGCAATACAGGAGAAAAACAGTTTAGAGCACCAAATAACTTTTCCCTTCTTAATTTGTGTATACTGTTTATAAAAATATATGTTCTATTTAATGTATATTTATCGATATTTATGCAACAGTATGTACTATCTATATTTAAAATGCAACAACTTAATTCTGAATGCATTCTTATTCGATTACGCATGTTTGACAAATTGCAATTATTATTGTAATGTTGATCAAGTTTATCTAAGTGAACATAAAAATGGAAAGCTAACTAACGCTAAATAATTTGAGAGAGTTTCGAATAAATTATTCGATATTTAAATTCATATAAGTTAATGAAAGAAGAAAACAAACAAAGTAATACGTTGATCAAAGCCAGAGTAACATATGTAATCGAAAAGGAGTGTAACTAAAGAATATGTCTATAGTTTAGTAGAACTTAGTCATAATGCAATAAAATATATAAACTAAACTAGCCTAGCAGAGACCATCATTTAAGAGCTACATGCTGTATAAGGTAATTCTTTGAACTAACTGTACTAGGGTACTTGTCCCGATTACTGTGCTGTTAAGCTAACTTGTTAATTCATGAATTAATTAATAAAGTATTTAATTTTAATCTCATCTGTTCAAAATTTATATTGGCTCCTTATATTGGCTTCTAAAATCCGAACTTCTTATTGGAATATTTATTTATTTACTTTAAAAGTCACAAAATGCAATATTAATTATATATAATTCAAGTCAATTTATACTGCTTATTTAAATATAAAAGCACATTAATAGGGATGGGATCACTAATAGGGATAAGTACCCTACCGATCAGAAAATAAAAATGATTTTACAAAGAACAGCTCATACGTAAAATGAATTAAACATTCCTGTGACACTTAACATTTGGTCCTCGTTAGAGTCGAAAAAAAAATATTAAGTACTATTTATTTTTGTTGCGTTCAACTAAAGACTTTCTAGCTAAAGACGGATATGTGCTTTTTTGAAACATGTCTCTACAAAACCGTAAGTATTATCAGTTTAATCTTAACAATGTGGACATAAAATACGAATTACCTGTTATTCAGAAGACACGTTTGTGGTACGGAATTCAAAATTCAAAAATATTCTTTTTTTTTTAAATGTTATGTCCAATTTGTAAAAATGTACTTACAGTTTTGTGAGGAGTAGAATCACTTACAAAATTAAAACTGTACAGCAAATTCAGATTTAATTCTGACTACTTACTTAAATGCTTTACTTAAAGTTCCTAATGCTACATCACTTGTGTCAATTTCAAGTTGATGCGAATCAAGACATATCAGGAACGTGTCCTGTGCACAAAAAAAAAAGGTAAAAATGTTACAATATTTGTAGCGGAACAATATCGCTGCAATTATAAAAAAATGAAATGAAATCGAAGTGTTTGTGAAAATACGTTACAACTTACCGCATCAGCTTTACATACAGTATTGGCCATTTGCCTGCATAAAGTCCGTAAATAATTCGTTTTATTTACTTCTTCGTCGGTAATCGTAAATGAAAATAATTTTTCTTTCAACTCTTGATTACTTCTCACCATTAAGGCAAATACTTTATGGCATTCTGCAAATAGAAATACTTATTATACAATATAAGTGATAGTCGAATGTGAAAAGAAGCATCACAATTTAAGTTGATCTTAATACAATATATTATTAGCTTACCGTCAGTTTCTCGTATGTCCACAACTTTTTTTATTGTACTAAGTGATAACATTTTAATATGTTTATATGGCTTTCCTTGACTTAATTTGGTCGCATGCAATCCATTTGCTGTATTAGGGCTTTTCAGTGAATTGAAGGCTTTAGATCTCTTTTTACAAATCTCGAGTGTATCAGTAAAGAGGAATAAGACTAAATGATCACCACGCCCGCTCAAACCTTCACTGAGTTCCATCACATCACATTTGCCGATAAATGATCGATGCGAAGAAACTAAATGCGGCGGACAGTTGTCAATCTCATTGAAAATATCGAACATAACTAGTTGGCCTTCGGTTTTCCTTTTATCTTCATTTATATACGTCATGACTTCCTTAATACTGCTAATCGACAACTCCAATGCGCTATGGTCTGGATTATTTTTATTCGTATGTTTAAGGATATCTGTAATAAATAATATAAGTGCCGAGGTACGCTTATAATTAGGCATCTAATAACAATTAAACCAATTAAACTCACCATTTAATAATAAATTAATACTGGGTAACCTTTGTACTGGTTTGATCAACAACTCCTTCAAGCTTTGTCGGCCGCATTCAGGTTTTGTCTGACAAACCTTCAGAAAGGCGTGAAATCGCGGTTTATTTTGATCACATTGGTCGAGCATTTCCTTTGTGTTTTCGAAAAAGTTAACGTACGGCGGGTATGCCTTGACTAGGTCCGGTGCAAACTTTAGAAATATATTGCCTATACTAATATCCTCCATCCAGTGTGTTGCACTATATCTTAATTCTTCTAACATTTTTTTATGGACATCATAAATGGGTGGAAAATTACCAAATACAATTTTAGCTTCGGTACCATTTAATAGCTCGTCACTTGTATCTATGAGATCTTCCAAAGGTGATTTAAACAACTGAAACGAATTGAGTATATCAGTTTACTGTATTTCTAATTACAAAACAGGTCGAAGATGCACTTACCGTCATAATTGTACTGAGAATGCCGACATAATTTGACTCAGTTTGCACTAATTCTAAGAAAACTTGGTGACGCGGCGATAAATTTTTTCTGGAACTGTCCGTACTCACAGCTTCCACTTCTGGAATATCTGACAGTTATCAATAATTCAATTTTATATTATCTTCCCCTTTACATGGTTCATGTAAATGTGTACCTATTGTTAGCCGTATTAACCCCCATCCGTCCTTCATTTTTGCGACTTAATGTGTCCCTCTTATGTCAAATTGACACAATGGTAAAACATGGTAAAACAATGTGGTACCACAAATAATTTATGAGTTATTTGAAGTCAAAGTTTCAGATCAATAGTTCTACAAATGGCAGAACATGATCCTTTATGTGAAAATTGTGTCAAATTGACACAAGGGACGGATCAGGGTTAAATTCAATAATTTGGATTATGTGCGTTGTTAGTAAGATAATATTAAAGAAAAATAATTAAATCAAATATACCAATCCACTGAGCAAAATAAATGAACCACAAAAGAAGGGAAGATGTACCTGGACAGTTAAAAAGATTAAGTCGTCTATGTTAAATTAGTTTGTGTATGACAATCATTAATTGTAAAAAATGCTAGTTGAGGAATGTTACGCTTGAAAAAATGTTATAATATAAGAAGCTGAAAGTTTACTTCAAAAGCCAAATAACTAACCATCAAGTAATGGCTTATCTGGACTCGAGGTACAGTCAAGAAAGCTTCCACTAACACTCAAAAGACCGGCATCGCTGATACTGGATCGCCTTTTATGGAGAGCTGGTGAATCCGCGCCGTTTTGAACCAAACTAGACAAAGTTTCTGCTAGTCGTTTACGTTTCCGTCTTGTGGACGCTGTGCTTGGAGTGGTTGTTTGCTGACTATCACGTCTAGCTGATATCGTTGGCGATAGAACAGATTCCAAATACTGGACATAAAATCAGCTATTAAACGCTAAATTTATACAACAATCTTAACACACGTACATCTTCAAATAAATACTCCTTTTCATCTGCCGCTCCCTCATTTTGCACAGATGTCCAAAACCATTCAGCTTTCACGATATGGGCCCTTACAGACGCCAAATCCGGCAATGCATTTACATTTGATTCATCCACAACCTAAAATAAGAGTAACTTGTAATTTTACAATAACTTACAAATTTTTAGACACTGGTACATTCAATGGACGTAATAACTTTTTAGTAGAGCTATGCGAGAACCCGAAAATCCTTGAAAGTTCCTACATTCGAGAATCGTCAAATTTTCGAGAACCCTCCCCGACCCGATATTTTCGGGTTCTCGCACACCTCTACTTTTTAATTTCCTTTATACCAGTAGTGCAACAGAAATATTAGAATAACACAATATGCATCATAAAGTAGAACATCAATATTTGGAGGACGAGGCGTTAGGAGTACAAATTGTGGATATCAAATTATTGTTGACGGTAACACGTCTGTAAATATGCAGTTTACCACGACACAGGGGATGGCATCACAAAGATAGGACAATCGACTATGTCTAACCCAGTGAATACGTAAATCTACGTACAACAATAACATTTATCAATAAATATTTTGTTTCTACATTTTTTTGTCGTGCCCCATATTTCCTTTCTAAATCCTACGTTTTATAGTTTCTCCACAACTACGAATCCCATTAAAAAAAGAAAATAAAAGTACCGAGAATAATTGTTTGTCCTCTGGTTTCTCATGTTTCTCATAATCATCTTTCGAATCGCAAGTTTTTGAAGAATGAATCGAATATTTTCCGCATGATGTAAACGTACTTTGCAAACCACATTGAGTACTGGACAACTTTGCTACCTTCGCAGGTACAGGGAGGGGACTAGGCAAAGGAGTATACTTCTGCCTTGGATGAGTTTCTGGCGTCTTTTTGGATGGACTAACAAGTACATACTGCTTAAACATTGGTAAATTTATATGACTAAGCTTCGACAACATAGATGAACTCAATCTACATGTACTCAAAAAACTTTTCTTCTTTGTCATCGGTGTGTGAGGAGTATGCAAAAGAGAATCATTAAGTTCCGCGTCAAATCGTTTTAATAAATTAGGCTGAGAATAAACTTTCTTAAATTTACATTTTTCTGGAGAATCAAGTTTATGAATTGCTATGCAAGACTTCACTTTTCGCCATTTAATATACCGTCTAGGAGATATGATTTTCCTATTAAGAAAGATAGAACTCTGCGAATACTGTGGACTTTTATAAGATTTCAACAATTGTGCTTCGGTTTTGAAGTAATGTTTGTTTACACATGGAGTGATTCTTTTTTTACAGAGTGTAGACGATTTAAAGTAATATGATCTTGATTCATCCTCTACATTTTCATGGCCAGTATTATTACTCGAATCATAGGACATATTATCTTCTATCTTCTTCTCATTCTTAGCTAATGAAAATGAAAATGCAGAAGGCATGTCCAATGTCATAGGCATTACAGGAAAATTAGTTTGTCCTGATACAATTAAACCGTTCGTTTGCATTACGTTATACTTCAGTGAAGACATGTCAATGCCTGAATCAGCTCGTGCAATAGAAAATTCTGACATATAAGACTCGTCTGGCAAACTTGTACCATCGTACAAATTATCATCCATACAAATAGCCGAATCTTGACTAACATTATCTGAATTGGAATGATTAAATTTGTTTTCTTTATAGTCTAAATATCGTGGCAAAGAAGAAGAAAATCCATGCGAGAAATATTTGTTATTCAATTTCGTTGGCATTGTCGCGTAATTAGTACTGCAGATGCGCGATAGATTTACTGTTTTTGCGTTAGGGATAGTGTTAGTATATGGATTGTAATAAGTAAAGGAAAATGGTTTTGTTTTTGTGTATAGGTGTGGAATGTAGTGAGGATGTTTGGTGTATGGTAGCGTGTTAGAAGCATTGTTGCGTTTCTTGTATTCACCACTTCCTACATCTGTTACCTAAAGAATGCAATGACCATTTATACATTATGTGTTTGTACATTAAATGTATAATGCTCGTGTTATTCACTGAAAAACAATATACGTTAAACAAGAAATATTTTACTTCGGACTCACCACATGCGTACAGTTTGGATCGTCAATTTCGGTAGGTTCACCGCCCTGCTGTTGCAAAACTTCACACATGTGACGTTTCTCTTCTTCAGGGAAACCAAAGAAACATACTTTTGCACCAAAAAATGGCTTCAACTTATAAGCAGTGATCTGCTTAAGAAAATATTTGTTTAAAATAAAATATGAAGATAAACAAATTTTATCTTCATAATGCAGTACTTTTTTTACTTTATAACATCAAATATAATTAGAGGTATGCAAGAACTCAAAAATGTCGGTTACCCGCTGCTCGGGACAAGACAAGAAGGGACCCGTCACGACCCGACGTTTTCGTGTTCTCGCGCACCTCTAAAAATAATCGAAACAAAAATGTAATAATTATTATATATAATTACCAGTTCTTCATTGTTTCCATAAATGGAAGTATCGTTTCTGGCATTCCATAAGGCAGTCACCCAATCCATCGACATTACTGGTACCCGAAATGTGACTGCGTATCTATACTTATCTCCACCGCAACAATTAGCGATAAGATGTGTCACTTTTGCACCCATTTCTTTTCTAATACTTCCACCCATGTTATGAATCATGTTGATCAATTTGGTCTGTAAAGGTAAGATCAGTATTATAAAAATGCCTTGTGTTTGTACTTGATGATATAATATTTGGTTGTTTCATATACATAGTTTCATATACTTAATACTAACCAGTTCATCCTTCTTCCTAAATCCAGTAAATACTACCACTGTGCCTGCCATAGCTTGTGTATACATGGGTCTGTTAGTACTAGGTAGTGTGTCCTTTCTTTCTGCCAATTGCAGAAGCGCCGTCGGTCCCAATATTCTACAATTTGTTAAATTAGAACAGCCAAAAGTCAGGTTCTTTTGACAAACATTTTATGAATTAGGGAATACGTGAAGAAAATTATGACAAACCTATGAGCACTTTTATGAAGAGCATCATATTCAACTCCTTCGAACTGCTTCAATATAAAATAAGTACAATATGTTGTGTCTTCTACATAGTCTAAACCAGTTTCCGATGTGAGGACAGGTACACTAAACTGCTGAGCAGCAGCACCAAGTGCAGGATCATCCCCAGCTGCACCAATTAAGCATATTCGTTTTTTGCGTGGAATAATCACAGCTGTAAATTAAAAAATATTTGCTTTGTATAATATTGTTACAAGAGATGATTATTATTGTAATAAATTTATTGTCAATCACTTAAGTGACTAGCCTATGACAGTCACGAGCTTTAAACACCAAAAAATATTATAAAAAATGTTATGAAAAAATATCACATATATTTTTTATGCCATATTTTACTTTTTAAAAATAGGAAGCTATTATTTACCAATAATATTGACTTTTT
This sequence comes from Seladonia tumulorum, assembly GCA_913789895.3. Lineage (NCBI taxonomy): Eukaryota > Metazoa > Arthropoda > Insecta > Hymenoptera > Halictidae > Seladonia > Seladonia tumulorum. The sequence goes on from OU565275.1 coordinate 6,295,337, forward strand.
AGATCACTTTCTCAATTTTAATAATACTCTGGAATGACATGCTTGAAATCTGAATGATTACTAGAATAAAGAGTGACTAATTCTGCTATGACAATAGAAGCAATCTTTTCAAATTCGGGAACAATGACTACAATAAAGTTATTGTTGTACACCTAATCTTATTTGACACAATGGACACCAAACAACCCCCTTGTACCTTTCACTTCCATATTTTAAATACCTCTCAAATAATGACTAAGCCAAACAAAACAAAACAAAAATATATAGGCCCTAAGTACCTAAAGTGACATTTCATTTACTGTTCGATGATTAATCGATTAGGGGTAGATAAAGTAAAATCACAATCACAGAAACTAAATCAGAAACAATATTTTACATGATGTCTTCCCTGTGGTGTTAATTTATTAATCCTTAAATAACGCTACAATTGTAAATGTTAAAAATACGGTAAACATAAAACGAGAATACAGTGGTCTACGAAAAAGTGAAATAAATGTGGACACAAAGTGACAAATTATTCAATTCTGACGTAATTTTGGAGAATAAGTCAAGGCCGTATTTATAAGGAACCGTTGACATTCCTCCCGCGTAAACTTCAAAACATAATACGAGAATACATGGCGAAGGTAACCGATATTAAATCTTAATTTATATATGGATCAGGATAGGTAACAGATATAAGACACGAGTATTGTCGCGTGAGTTTTGATAAAGAGTGAGGTAGGGTTAGTTCATCCTGCTGGCTAACTTATACATATCGACTAATACAATGAACACCAAGCCCACAAGCGTTAACATTAAAAACGACAATGTTAACGAACTTACGCTCACTTCTAACTGCCTCTTCACTATTTATATCACTGATACTGCTGTGAACGCTTTGCTCTTCCATTTTGGCCGTTAGTTACAACATCGTTTCACTTGTATCTAGATACACTCTTCTTCGCACTGAATATTCAGAGCGCCTCCTATGGGCGAATATCCATCCAGAGAAAGGACTCCAAAAAAATACACAGGAGAACAGTGTTGGCTCCGATGGCGCTTTATATAGCAACTCTGTTTCATACAAACGATATTAGAGTTCGAATCCCGAACAGGTCCCCCACGTGAATCTTTTTCATAAATCCTACGGTACACAAGAAACCTTTCAAATACAGCATTGCCTCTGCAACGTCGCACACAACGATCTCTCTGAGATCACGTTTTTTAGCCCCACCATCCCACTGCGCATCCAGCCACGCGCAGACCTTCGAGACAGGAAGAAACCGACGAACGAGGAAAACAGAAACGAAGCAAGCATTTATGTGCCCGAATATACACGCGAATTGCGGACAGACAATGCAGATTGTCTCACTTTACCGTATCGTTTGTACACATACTCTTTTTCGCACACGTATCACTAGCTGAACGAAACTTAGCACGCGCCTTCGACGATGTCTCCGTTTCGTACTGCGTGCTTGTAGTGGGGCTCACGAGCCCAGCGTATGCGTAGATCATGCACGCACGCACGATAGAGTGAGACAAGCTATGCCGCTCGTCCCTATGTCTACACACATTAGACATTATACACTGTGTGACAGAATTACAGCACACATTATGACTTACATGATTTTAATCTACTTTCACATTGCAACCGAAATTCGTTTCTATACACTACCTCTGGATACGTTGAAGAACATATATAAGTAAAATCAAATTGGATTTTAGCACCTGTTTGACTTTATTTGACAAGAATAACATTTTTGCCAAAATCTAGAGATCTAAAAATTAGCAAATTTGTAAATTATTTATTATTTTTTTTTTTTTGCGCCTTCTTGACATTTAGTGGTTCTGAAAATGTAGTTTTAACAGTTTTTAATACAAAACTATACAAGATGCAGGAAGTGCTATCGTTTTATCACACAGTGTATATTTTCTGCTCACGTTGTCCTCTCTTGCTCACTCGCCGCTATCTCTCTTTGTTTATGACTACGAGGGCAGCACTTTTGCAGCACCAACTTGTTAACCAATTAAAGCAAAGACAATCTTTCCCTAACTTCCCTAATGTCGCACTGCGTCTCCTGAATTGCGAGACGTTGGAGAGGAAAAGCTGTTTACGTATTCGCACATTCTGAACACGATTAGGAGTGTGGGGGCTGTCCAATGCGTCGGGTACCCGATCGTTCGGGCCGGGCCGGAGGAAGTCGGGCGAACTCGGGCAGGTACCTGTAACGTACGAATACATGTTCGGATAAGCCGACTGCTTTAGGAAGCTGTAGCTCGACTGTTTCGGGCAGTCCGAACAGGCGGGTTACCAGAGCGTTTGTATATCACGAGTACCCGTCCGAGCCCGCCCGAATTTCGGCGGCTCGACCCGAACCCGTAATAGTGGTTACCCTCCCACTTTTAGAGCACACACATATCAGCACTTGTGCACGCATGTATGTATTCCCAGTCGCATTAGTATTTATGTGACGTGTCAAAATTCAATATTCGTTTCATTTAAATTTGTACGACACTCGGTGTCAACTTTTTTTTATTTAATTTTCTTAAGTTTATGTTACTCTAGTTATATCAAACTCTAAATTGACATTTGAAATTTAATGTTTTAAGTAGTGATCAGAATGAATGAATTAGTTTATAATATTTATAATTTATTTAGAAATTACTTTACTCTATCACACTACAAAATCATTTAGAATATTATTAAGGCGAAAACAAATATATTCCATAAATGAGTACAGAATGATAATTAGTACAGAATAATAATTAGCACAGAATGTATCGAAATGTACAACTACAGCATTAACATAATATCCAATACTCGTTTATTAAAAAGTAACTTCTAATATTGTAAATAATTGTCACGTTCATTTTTGGTAGCACTACTCTTTTATAATAAAATAGAAAACTTCAACGTACATTAATAACAATGCGACTGTATATATGCTTGAATATTGGCACTAAACAACACTTTGTACCGTTAATGTTTATTTAAAATCCATCACGAATATGACAGCCTTGTGGTCCGTTCTGTTTTCCTGCTTGACACAAATGTCATAGAGTTGCGCGTCCACGCAATTATCAGTGGCAGCGGCACCGCATTTTTCTCTGCTTATCTCCGTTGCTTTCCCTTAGTATATACATACTTCTTTAGCCACTTGTCATTTTTCACAGCTACTGAAATGTTGTTTCCCTCCTCATAAATATAACGCGCGCACTAAATAAATTCTACTCACTTCAGATTAGTATGAACAACTCGCTTTATCGTTCACAAAGAGACTCGTAGATTGTGATTGTTATTAAAACACAGCAAAACACTAGCTACATTTTGCAATAGGATTTGAATGCGCATGCAAATGCGCAACAGTCTAAGATGAAAGACTGTATTTTATTATTATTAAACGACTGTAAATAGTGGAACGAAGAACAAACGATTCGTAGAGCTTCTGCGCGCCGTTACTACGTTACTGCTCACATAAACATGAAGTTGTCGCCGTCAGAAACATAATGCCACCTGATGCCACTTGTATTGCATAGAGTACTCACGCCCGGGGTTTCGGCGTTCCCACTTTTGTGTCATCGTCTTTTTAGCATGGAACAGATCCTACATCATCTTTTTACATGGAACAGAACCCACTTCTGTATTATTGAATCTGTGGCTGGGATCAGAACTAGCTTCAGCAAATGCTTCGTGCGACATTATCATTTATCTGAAACTGTTTTGATCTCTATTGAAACATTTGGCAACATTGTTAACTTTTCGGCATGTTCCTTTATTAAGTTATTTGAATAATTGATATTGATTATTTAAATTATCAGATAGGTAATAAAAACATACATTAATTTTATTCATGTGCACCAAAATTATGCAAAGTATAACTTTCTGTACAAATTGAAAATATTAAAACTTCATTTGTGGTTTATTATATTTCTGAACAGAAATATATTTTAATTATAAATAATATATGCATAGTTGACAATACAATGACTTTATCTGAATGAAAATGAAAGAGACATCCATGTACTTAAATGTATATTTAAAGGATATAAATATATAAACTATGATGTACATCTGTGAATCGTAAATATATTAATTTATCTTTGTTATATTGAATATGCAACAGATTGGTACTATCCAAAATAAGTTGCAAACAATTTGTAATATCTTATTGAAATATAACTTCTATTCCCTTTTATTCTTTCACATAAATAACATGGACAATATAACTATTGCTTAAGTTGTATGTTTATATATTTAAACAAATGTGACTCGTATCTATACATAGTATGTACATGTGAATATATTGAAATTTAATTTTGCTTCGTTTCAAACTTGTTATTTTACAGAAAAATCTCAATGAAATAATAAACTTGATTCGCCGTTCGTAAAAATGTGCGTATCTAATCATTATTAAATGGAGAGATGTTAAAAAGAATGTCGAAAATACTATTCCCATAAAACATTATTATTACGCGATGAATTTATTCAATACTAATTATTTCGATAAAAAAATATTAATATATTGGAAAAATTTTCTCTGCAGGCTTCAAAGAAATGCATGCTGAACATAAATAACAAGTGTCGAATTTGGGCACCATTGGTACATATTACGAAACAGAAGCGTATAAATTTTTACAATTGTATATCTATTTTGCATTATAAATTTTTCACATTTGCTCAATTTCAGTTTTACGCTAAAGTACATAACTTTATACATTAGCCCTGGAATTATACATTATTAACAAAGTAACTAATTCGCGTAAGAAATACATACATTATTATTCTGTACACTACATGTCGAAACGTAAAAATAAATAATATTTATTATTATGTACTTTATTGATATATTCAAAAATATTTGCTATTGACACAAGAATTTTATAAATCCATTGCACTATTTAAATGTACAAAAATGGGTGCACTATTCCAGGGTTGTTGTATTCAAGTATCTTCAAATAAAAGCACCATTATCAAAACGCGATCCATACATTGACAACATTTACATTATACATTAAACAATGTAATTTCTCGTATGCTAAATTTCGTCAACTTCAGTTTATACGAATTTTACTACATATACAGTAACGTAATAATACAAACAATCTCCATACATATCGTAATAAATATTTCTAAATTACAAAATATTAAATAATAGAGTTGAATAAGTTTTCCATATATTTAATAACTGATTAAATAAAGATAATTACTTCTAAAACAATATATTTGATTTTCTTCTACTCTATGTTCCGTATAATTGCTTCCATATGTTAAAATAAAATTCATTTGACGTTTGTTCAACTTTTTGTTTCCTCCATATTCTTGTGTTTTAATGATATCAATAAATTACAAATATAAATCTTTACAAGAAGTAAATGATTTCATTGATACTATCTTCGTATAAACAACATCGAACATGTTTAACATCTTGCGTCCATTAGACGATTGTAAAATAAATATGTCGTCGTTTACTTGAAAATCGAAATGTAATTTAATACATGTTACAGTAAAAATATTGACTGTAAGTACGTAACATCATGTAAGTAATAAATTATGAGGTAATTTGTAAAAAAATGTTATATAAAATTAATAATGAAGTAATTGAAAATGAGTAAAAATTATTAACTGGACATTTAAACTATGAACGTAGTCCTTTGTATAAAATAATATACTGTTTGACTTCTTAATAGAGTATGAAATTTAAAATATATAATAAAACTGATTTAAAGGTAGGAACTTACGAGTTAAGAATGCAAGTTATGATACTGGACATTTTTTTAGGTAGTTGCCACAAAATATTTAAAAAATTTAAACAATTTATAATGTCTGAACGTAATAGTGTAAATCTGAAATACATATTCTAGTTTTTATATTATGATTCATTATCTGGTTTAATTTCTATTTCCTAAGTCCTAACAGGTAGTTGTATGGTGTGAACAGTATGAAATCATGCTATACAAAAGCCTATGAAGCATAGCATTGTAATCCATATCAGCAGTTCACTTAGCTATATGAAAATATCTCTAAATATTTTTAAAGAAATTGCATATTATTTTTTGGTCAGACGACTAATGTGAGAAAGTATATTATCATTTGGAGTGTAAATTTGCCTCTTCATCGTCGCTGTAGTCATCGCTTAAATAATAACTATCTCCTGAAAACTCAAAACGGCCAGTCTTTTTTGGTGGTGGACTGTAAAGTAAAATAAGTATATTAATTAGGTACATTTATATTTAAAAGTAACAGATATACATATAGTAACATTTTTTATATTTACACTGCATTCGCATCAAAGTTATGTACTATACAATATAATGTTTAGATTAAAGCAGAAAGAGATAAAGAAACTTTGAACACGCTTTTCTCACTTGCATAATTGTCAGCTTTTCAAAATGTGCAATATGAAATGTGTGCCCAATCATCGAAAATGAATTTTTTTTTCATTAACAAAAATGGAAAAACCTAAATGACCTAGATATACAGAATGAAAAAGTTTTGTTCAAATTTCCTTCGACGATTATGGCAGTGTTAGTAACGAGCATTAAAGAAATTACACATTATTACTTACTATTAATTTAATTGATTTTACAATGTAGGATAGTATACTAACATAACATGCTGCAAGTGGGTGATGTGAAGTATTGAAGGTTTTCATATGGAAGCGGTACATAGTATGGTGTTGCATATTAATCAATTGACTTGAATGCTGAGATGTACCTTGTTTGATCTTCCTCATTATTGCTGCTATTACTGCTGTTTGGACTGCCATCCCTTTTTGGACTTGCAGGAGGAGATAGTGCTTGCATCAAACGGCCTTTACTTTCATTCCAGATTGTTGACTATGAACAATGAAAAATAGAAATATGGATATCAATTCGCAATAACAAAATGCTACTGTAATGCAATACATAACAGCCACGCGCGCGTATGTGTGTGTGTATATGTACGCATATATAACACAATTTGTAGCACACATTTTAAAAATTTTAGTTCATAATATTATTAGAAATGTGCGAAAACACGATAATGTCAGGTCAAGACAGGTTGAAACTTTTATCATATAACTCGTCTTATAACTTGTCGGGATACTAGGTTTATCGAATATTCTCGGAAATCTCAAATAATCCCTGAATCTGTCTCGACCCATTCTGACCATCGGGTACCCGACATTTTCGGGTTTTCGCACACTTCTAACAATTATCGATTTAATTTGAAAAATATATACTTTAATAATGAGTACACAATACCTACCAATCTGCCCTCCCTGCCAAACAGTAACAAAAAAGCATCAATAAAATCTCGAGATTTTTCTTCCCATTTGCTAATCATATCCATGCGTTTTTCACCAATATTTTCCATAACACGTTTTCCCTTATCTTTCAAATCATCAAATTTATTCTGCAACCGAAATTTCTTTTCCTGCAATTAGAAACTATTGAGTATAAAATGTTATCATACGTTCCACAATTGCATAATGTATTACATACATTGAGAAAAGAAACATTAAGTTCTTTGGCACTGTAACCTCGAGCAAGATTTCTTCTCACATAAATATCATAATCCTTAACTATTCTGGCTACAATATCTGATGTCGATACTCCTTCTGTTCTTTGTGTAGCTACAAACATACCTTTTGCTTTCAAAGCAGCATACACGTCTGTACTATCATCCGTCATGTAAGGTATATCATCATGCGCAACAAAATCAATCTACAATATTCATCATTATGCTACTAACAATTCATATTTGTATTTTTCAGAAAATGAGAATTAGTTATATGGTCAATTATACCTTATGTTTTTTTAGAAACTCATCATCCAACTCCCATGGAGCATCTCTGACTACTTCATCTACATATCGACAATGCCTTACTGCATCATACCTTTCGCCATCAGTCATCACTGTTCTACCTTTTTTACTATGAGTAAGCTCATCATTACAAACTGTAAAACAATAAAATTTATGACATATTTGTACTATTCACTTATTTCTATTTTCATTTTCATTCCAGAACTAAACGTACACATATTCTACAATTCTTTGCATTTTGCAAGATACTTCATTTAGAGCACGTAATTGATATTTAGACTGCGGATTTTATGCATTTATATTAAATTGAGTACATAAAATTTAAAACTGAAGGAAGATTAAAAAAAATTGAAAGGTGTCTATTTCTTGCAATCGATGCAAACAATTTTTATTTTGCATAAAGATCCGTAGTCTATTTATATTCCATGCTACACTTATATTTGAAACATTATAATGAAATTAGGTTTGTTACACTTACCCCCAACAATAAGGTACACATTTGGAAAAATGTTTTTTGCTTGTAGGAGCTGCCGTGCATGTCCTTGATGAAATAGATCATAAATACCATCTGCATAAACCCTGACTTTCCTAGGAGCTAAAATAAAGATTATGTTACTTACCGATGTTTCAAATAAAATTCTGAAGCTTTTGCTGATCTGACAACCAGTTAAACTAACCTTTACCACTTTTTGCCATTTTCAATGTAATACGAATATTATAATCGCATACACTTCTTTCAGCGACTGCTTCAGGGTCATCGCTGAAAGGTGCTTCCTTGCATATAGACTGGAATAAAATATTATTACTGCAATATCAAAAAAGTAGACACTACAAAATATTGAAGCAAAATAGCTTTAAATACCTTTAAATATTAAAGGTATAATTTCTTAAATTAAAATTATGCTTAATTTTCCTTAAATGCATTATGCTCATATGAAAGTAAAGCTTTAACTAACTAGACAACCCTTTTCATTGATTCAATATTATAATAAAAAAGAGTCAAAAACATGCAAATATATTTCAATATTTAAATTTAACTTTACATTAACTCTTATAGTACTATAGTAAGCCTTAAATTTATAATGACAATGAATGCGTTAGTAAAAATAAATATTTGATTGAAATCATTGCTGCAATTACTAATATTTAAAGAACCACAGTGTGTAGTATTGTTTTATTTAATAAATAATTAATGAATAATTAATTAATTAATTATTTATATATTTCGTTTTACTATATATTGAACACAGTACAATAGAAACAGATTCATTCATGTTTAAAAAGAAAATTAACAAATATAAATTTAATCATAAATTACATTAAAAATTATTAAAATGATTAAAAAAAAATATTAAACTCACTGGAAGTTCTTTGTAGCAAACTGAAATTTCACTATTATGTTTTTTCGGTGAAATTTGATCTGATTCATTATTTGATGTCCTGTTGGTCCCCCAAGTCATTGTCACCAACTGTTAAGGTGATTAAAAAAAAAGAAGTACTTTATAAACAATTATATGTTTTTTATATCAAACTGTTTCTATAGTAAATTCCTTTGATTTTTCATAGACCAAAAATTAATTTTTTTATAGTGAAGAATAATTTTCGAGCTATGGATGATGAAACTTCCTTTTGAAACGTTTTTGTTTAAAATACATTGCAAGATATATCAGAGATTTATTAGATGCTTTATTAATATAGTTATTTGTGTTAGACATTCAAACAAGATTATTTGCACAATTAGGTGTCTGCAGTATTATATCAACTAGATATGGTGATGATCTTGCATCATATCATGCCATTATCATTAAAAGTACTTGCTCCCATATTTTGGCTTTCACATTAAAGAGAAAATTATCTTTGAATGATTACCGATAAATTTTGACCTGTATATAAACTCAATATTGATTAATATGAGTACATTAGGAAACAAGGTATTATAACGATACAGATTTAGATTATAAATGTATCAACTGACACAGGTTAGTATTATAAAAAAAAACTATGGTATTTAATCAAGAACTTTATGTAATATAACCTGGGGACATATGTTAATAACAAAACAAAATAACACGATACATAGCAAGTAACCATACAAATGTAGTAACATGTGATCAAGTTATTTTTTAAATTAAATTGCAAGTAAAGAATACATAAATATTTGTTGAAATATTAAAGTATACTTACAGGATAAATTTGCGAGTCTTCTGTAGAACAAGATGCACTTTCTCCGTTTTGAATATTCGAGTGTGATGTAGAATTTAACATAGTTTCTTCTCTAGCACGTTTTCTAGACATTTTCTACCGTTTCAATCTTTGACCATGTAAATCCTATTAAATAATGCACATAGATACTATTAATGTCAATCGTTTAAAATAATTGTTTTATAAAACATCTGATTTAAATTATGTAATGCAAGATAAATAATTTAATAAGACATGGAAAATGATGTATTAAAATATACTTCTGCTCAAAAATGTTTGATTGCTCATGGCATTTATAATTTACAAGAGAAATTAAAATAAAAAATAAAATCTATTTTAATGTGTTTATAGTCCTACCATTTCTTTTTCTTTTAGCTGTGTAATTAACTTTAATTAGATAAAACTTCAATCATTCGTTCACGCTTTGTTTCTGTAAAGAAGTCAATTTCATTGATCATTGAACAAGCGACCAAATATCTTTGAGTATACACGCTGAAATATAAAACCATAAATGTCTCAAAGTAAAAACCAATTAGACTTATATTACTATCACAGAAAACATAACGTATAAGCGTAGCATACTAAGATAGAGACAATAACTTACAAATAGAAAAATCAAAAATATTTACAACCATATTTTGCAAAACAAACAAGAATCTATAAATAGTATTTAACATATAATAAGAACTGATAATAGCAAAGCAGATAATAACAGAATAAAATTCAGTAAATGTTCAAAAATATAATTTCTACTTAAATATTTCTAAATATTATTTAATGAACTATATCTAATGATATATACAGAAACTGAAAGTTTACCTGATAATCATAGATTATTTTAAAATTATGAATAAATTTCATCGTTCGGCTCTAAATTTACAAATCATTGTAATTTTATAAACTGTTTGTGAATAGGTGTTCAATCTGCTAGAACCATTTATGGGAATGTCAAAATTTTTGTAAATCACTTATATTTAGCGTTATTATGCATTGTTTCTTTTAACGAATTTATAAATATTCATCCATCCTGCACAAATAATTCAGATGTTAGGAATGTACATTAAAAATTTGATAAAAGACGAATACATACATATATAAGTACACACGAATCAAAACGTAACCAAAAAACGCGTGACTACAAATACAGTATCTACAACGTTATAACAATTTAACGATACGGGAAACGCGAAGAACTAAATGACTTGATGACCCGGCTTTCGATAGTCCGTCGTAGAACGTGTCGTCTGTCATTAAAAGAATTTCCTTTTCATTTTTTCAAAAATCAGTTGAACGACACGAACCTTTTAACGCCCTTATTTTGTTACTACTACACAGACAAGTAATAGGATATGACGAAAAATCGAAGTGTTCCCGTTAGTAGTTTATTGAACTCTAACTTTGATGAATTTTTGCAAAACACTTTGATCGTGTAAATTCTGGTGGAAGTTCGTACAAAGTCTAGCGGGTATGTATTTCACATTTAATATCGCTATTACATACTATTTAACAGCTGAGCCAGCAGACACCCGCCACGACAGTTGTCGTGGATATTCTGCACACTGCACGCGCTTCAATACACAACCAGGGCCGAGTAACAGCACCGTGAATCCCAGGTAATAAAGTCTGTAGTATACCTGTGTGAGTATTCTGCGCTAAAACAATATGGGAATTACGATTGAGGCCAAGAAGCCGTACAACTTTATCTAAATCTAGTTCTGTTTTCACAAGTGCCGAAAATAAAAGCATGCAAACATCAGAATTACTTGAGACAGAAATTTTACTTTCTCATATTTACTAGTAAACGTAGGAGTCACATAACAAATTTATTAAAATAGACAAGTTAATTAAATTAATGGTCACATGTCAGTCTATATTAGTTCTTAATTTAAATCATTTCTTTTTATCAGAACGTAATTTTTCCAAAATTCTTATTACGTGTCATCTAGTAAACTAATTCGTCGAACTTGACAGAAATACTGGTTGTTTGGCCCATTTATAAATAAGTTGTTCTGAATTAAAGTGTGTGTCATCAATTGTGTAAATGCCTATACACATATATACTTTATCGAGATTATTAAATTAAAAATATGAAATATGTGTCACGACACTAGTTATCAATACGAAAAATCAATTTGAAAATTGCCGCCTAAAAGGCGCTATAAGGAAAAGAGTGAATACAATTTGAACTTTCTCACAATTTGAAGCAACGTACGTTTCGTAAATAAGAGGTACTCTATGTATCCCTTCTAACTGTTGAGCTACGACTAATATTCAATTTTTCACGTCACTCGATTGTATGAAATAAAGCTTGAAGTGCACCGACATGTAGGTACAAAGGAGTTTCACGATAAAATGACCGTCAGTTATGAAAGAGAGGGAGAACGATGACGTAATATCGGATGATCTGAGGCGTCACATATTTGTAATATCACATGCGCATAACTATATATATACATTTAATTAGAAAGAAATAGTACATAAGAAAATTACTTTCTTCGACTTGCTGTTACATAAGAAAATAACATGATAAATACATTCTTCGTGATAAAACATTCAATTATTAAAAATTTGAGATTTCGTTCGAATAGATTTAAATAAGTTAATTTAAATTTCCTGTAGTGATAATACTATTAAAATAATCGTATCATGACATTTTTCAAATTATATAAGTAAACTGTATGATGTAAATTAAAATGAATTTTGTTTTATATTACTATACTGTTGCATTATTGATAGATCGACAAAAATATTGAATCTATATATAAATACATTTACAGTACATAACGTAATGCATTGTATTCTACGTATATTGTTTTTCTATTATGAAATAAATTGCAAGTTTAGAGTACAGTTATAGAATACAATGTAATATATAATTGACAATTTTAGTAAAGAAAATAACATTTTCAATGATTCTAAATATATTAGTGTATCTATAGAATTACTAAGATTTAAAAATATGTTGATATTTATCATCTTTTTGTTATCCTTTCTGGACACACACACACATATATATTATTTTGTGACATAATCCAGGAATTGTGGTGCAGAAACGTTGCAATCTATGTTGTGTCTACACTTGATAAGGAAGTCTGAACAATAAAAGGAATTTTGTACATATAATTGCCATATACTAGCCAACTGACCCTATCACTCATAAATTGATACGCAGGAAGCAAAATTACTCTGTACACATGTGACATGCGAGATCATATACAGTCATAAAAATAAATAAATCATGAGTTGTGTGAAAGTGATACGATCTATTTAACCTTGATAAATACTTGTTAATTATAGGGTGTGGCGGAAATAATGTCATAAAACTTGTATAATAAATTTTTCCGTTCAAACTTAATTTTTGAGGACATAGAATATTTATTGGACAAGTATATATATGTATATATAGCATGTATATATGCATCATAAAGTAGAATTCTTTAAACGTATCTGTTAATTATTTGTGGTTTTCTTTTATTGTAATTACGAATATAAGCATATAATTAATAATCTTTACTATCCATTGCGTTTCATAACCTCAATTTTAAATGGGAAATGCCGTAGTGCACTTTCAAATGATTTTTATTTATGAAGATATCACTATGTTTTTTGAACAACTTTTTGTACCTTGTATTTACATATCCGGTATAAAGAAACGACTTGACATTTAAGTGATTTACGGAAATTACTTTAATCATGCATTATTCAATATTTTTGTAATTATACGAGTTTACATATGTAATGTAACGCGGACAAGGAAGCAATGTTCCCAACATATTCATTAAATGAAAATCTAGACCCTCGACGGCTGCACTGTAAATATGGAATAATGTTTTGAATTTTAATAGATAATACATATACATACATATTCTTGGAGTGTCTTTTTATTCTGTTTAACCTGAAAATATTTTATTTTTAACATATAAACAAATCATTATAGGTGGAATAAAACAATCAGTTAAAAAGCTGAGGTTTATTTTAATTAGTAGTAACTTTAAAATAATTTCTATATAATTATAAGAATTATAAATTTACTTTTTTTATGTTGATTTTGTGTTGACATGTTTTGTCATTGCTTATAGCATAAAAAGTCCTTCATTGATTACTAGTTGTTTACACCCACACATTGTATGTTGATCTTTATGAAATAATTGAGACAGTATCTATCATTCATCAATGATGATTACATTCATGTAATTCAACGTTATGTATTTATTTAATATTTATATACTTTGATATATATACAAATAAATGTCCGAGCATTATTTCTATTCCCTTACATATGTCGTAATAAAAAATTTTTTTTTTTTTTGAGGGATTTTATGTTGCAACTAGCCGCAAATTTTATGATGTATATTTTCCATTGCAAATTTGCATGCAATAGTAAATATCTTGTATAAATAAATAGCAACAAGAACAGGAAGTTGTAATTTCGCTATTCCTCTCAGTCATTTCATTTGTAACATTGATGTACTTACAATTTATATTGGTTGTTATACAATAATGTTGAAGAAACGTAATGCCCAGCATTATCTTTTTTTTCATTCATCTCGCGCAGATGACGCGTTAATAAAACGGGTGCAAAATTACAGCTAAATAATAAGCGTAATAAGTTAATATAAAGTAGCTGTAAAATTACAAATTCAAATAAAATTTCATTAAACTGAAAATACTTAAATTTCCTGTAATTTTAAGTCGGGAAAGTGTTCGGTAGACGGTATATAATATTAATATACCAAGCATGATGATGTTATCAGAGACAAAATCTTTCGAAGTTCATTACGTTTCATTTAAAAGGCATTCGTATACGGCTCCATCTAACTTCAACGCTGTAATATTATCGATATTATTATTAAATAACATTTACTGTACCTAAATTTAATAATAAAATACCTAAATCACAATATGTCTGCCATTATCCGGTGGCAATGAGTTGGTGTCTTTCCAATCTATTTTTCATGTTTCATAGTTTCGTTATTCTGCCGAATAAACAGTTTCAGAATGCAAATAATTGGGACGAATTAGAGATCGCAGTGACAAAAGAACAAAATTCAAATGTTCGCGGAACAAAGCTATCATTTATATTTAAAAATACTATGCAATTTACAAAGCTGTATTACAAAAAAATTTAGCATCGTTCGGCTGTCAATGGCGGGAAGTATGTGTTAATTTTGCTGCGTTGAAAATAAATTCACATATGTACATCCGGTTATTGTATTGCTCTTATGAGTGATGCAAACTGAATATCGGTTGTCAAAATTTTTCGTCAATGCGAGCTCGCTTATACGTTTTAATTACGTTTACACTCCTAGACTTATACGCTACGTATCACACCTCACTGAGTAGGTGATGAGCGTAAGTTTCGTGTCATTAATTTGCAATTCCGAATAGTAAAAATGGGAAAATTATTGTACCTATTAGTGAAATACAATTAACAAATATGCGCGTCGTGTCAAATAGTTACATATGGTACTTAGTGTCTCTTTTTATAATTAGGCTGAAGTAAATGTTCCATAGGTATAATGTAGCTACCTAAAGTCTTGTGATTTTCACGATAAGCTTTATTAAAGCAAATGTGTTTTTTCTTTTATATTAAGGCGTTTAAGTTCGGGGATAAAAAACAAATGGCTAATTAGTAGGCTGTGCACTAAGTGCTTTGTATAATGCTTGTTGCTGATCTGCTGTTAATGCATTTATGCATGCTTGGAACATAGACTCGTTGTTCTAAAACAAATAAAGAATATGTTTGTACATGTCTCATGTAATAGAAATCATAATTGATAACACAATAATAATTTAAGAATTTTATGAATCTTAATGCAACGTACCTGTATTTGTCTAACGATACTAAGAATTCTGCCGTTAACAGGATTGTCTGTAGGTACCGCATCATTGTGAAGTGCTTCAGCAAAGAAACTTATTAGCCGAGGTAGATTTGCATTATTTGGACCTAAAACTGCTACATGATTTGATTCGATCAAATCGCAAAGATATCCATATACGTAGGGAGCTTCGTCTTCGTCTTCAACTACTGGTAACCAAGAGAGCCTATATTCAAACAAGAAAAAATACAATATTCATTAAAAATAATTATTTCTACGATAATACTACATAGTAATTTTCCAATAATCATTAACGCAGTCTACTTATAAGGCATTAATAACAAAGTTAATAAATTTTACTGTATTAACTTCGTTAAATTTATGTTTAAAAAAAGTGTGACAGCCTATAAATTTCTCGATTAAACTGGATAGAATTTTTAGAAAATACTATAACATGAACTTACCAATGTGGAAGTATTTCATCAACGTTAATTGCTTTGTTATTATACTTAAGAATTTTTGTGACTGCGGAAATAGCATTTTCGGTAGGATTAACATTTTCTAGAGATCTCGATTCAGGATCGTTTATAACTTCCATTAACCTAGGTAGGGCTTCTGCACATGCTTGAGCAAATGCTTCTCCTCCATATTGCCCCAAAACCCCGCAACCATAAGCAGCTGCTTGTCTGACCTCTGCTGATTTGTCCGACACGTATTGTATCATTGGCCGGAGGAAATATTCTTGATATTTTGCACATTCGGGTCCACCGAATTCGATCACATCGTCAAAAACGCACAAAGCCCATTGATGATCCGACCAAGGTCTATCGGGACTTAATAATTTTACAAAATGTCCACAAATTTGATCGAAATATGGGAAGAATGCTGATTTGTAAGTCATAAATAATGCATGCAAAATATCTGCTATTTTACTGAGTGTATATATGTCTTCATCGTCTTCATCGGCGAGCTGTTCTTCGACCACCTAACACAAACATGAAAATTGATATTTATTAGACTCTTTAGACTATATAAACATACATATGTTTGTATAATATCTTACCTCGTCATAATCTTCATCTTTACGTTTTTCCAATCTGGCTACTGCTCTTTCAAAATGTTTATTAAGTAACTTATCTAATATCCGCAAGAGTTCAGCCATGGGTTCCGTTCCTAAACAGCCCGTACCAAGGGTTTCGATACATTTAGCTAAAGAATATAATAATTCCAACAGGACTTCAGATTCTGGTTCGGTGTCGATTGCTTTTAATAAGTCTGGGCATATGTATGCCCACATTCCTTCAAGATATTGTGGACCTGTAATGCAGTTGTTACAGGTGTTGAAGCGTACCATCATAGTTTCTACCTTAACCGTTTGAATAAAAACGAGAAATCGTTCATTGCAAAAATCTTGTCGAAAAGTGCCAATTGTTTCTAGCAGTAGTTGCAGTTTCTATGAGTGACACTCAGCTGCCGTGAAGACAATGAGCGCATTGACAATCGAATATCGTTTACTGGTACACTGGCACTTTTTAACGTGGACCGATAAAAGTTCGACCGCGATGCGCAGCACTCAAACGGTTAATATATTAAGGCTCAAAAATGTTATCATGTAACTTCTATAACCTTTTATCTTGGCACAATCAAGAAGGTAGGGTAAACTCGCAGCGGCCGCTGATCTAACACCGTCATGGAAGTAGAACTTCAACATAGGAACCATTAGTCGTACTACTGTTTCTGCATACTCTGCAAAACCTTCTTTCAATTCCCGCGCGTAACAAACTAACATTTCGCAGGCAGAGGCTTTGTCTTCCAATCCAGCGGTTTTGATTCCGAAGTTTTGTTGTTCTCCAAGAGAAACAAATTCCCAATCCAGATCCTCTATGCCTTCCATGTCTTCATTATCGAGTAAAGCAACTTCCGGTTTCATTGCTGCTGTACGCAAAACTGGACCCATTACAAGTGGCAAGTATTGTTCAAACTGTTTACCTAAAGGGATTAAGAGGTTATTTCAAAATTTTTAAAAATTTTGACAATTACATGACTTTCGTTTAGATAGAATTATTAAATAAAATAAACCTGTATTTTTCGCACTTTTCTAATAAAGGTCTACGAGAACCGGAAAATGTCATAATATGGAAACAGAATAAATTACCAAGAATTTTGCAAATTCGAGCCCAAGCAGATATCAAATAACTTGTTTGTGGATCGTCATCAGGAAGATCTCCTTCTGAGTGTGTTTTTAATAACATATCCATAACTTCACTGGCATCTGCAATAAACTACACGATCGCAAAAATATTAATATCGTCGAATGTTTAAATGAATTGGTAATTTCGCAACGTTACAATTGATTATAAATCATTGCTATTTATTACCTTTTCAGGTCCAACTGCAAGTCCTATAAGACTTACACATTCGATAGTTTTTCCCCGAAGCATTTTGTGTTCGGGCTGATTTGCATTTTGTATGATATACTTCAAGCATGGCATTAATCTATCATAATATGTTACAAATTGCTCTTCACAAGTATCAGCTACCGACGCAATGGTAGTAACAACCTTTACAGGAGAAAAAAATTACTACGTAACTACGTTACTACATTACTACGTAATTCGTCAAATCTAATTGATATACATACTTGTTCAAGAACAAGTTTCGTTCCTTTTAGGACTAATTCTTGGAATTTCGCCGTGAGTATTGATTCCAATTTACCCATAATAGCATCCAAATACGGCGTTAATATGTGTTTTGGACAATCTTCACTGAAATTCACAAGAGCTGCACCTGCATGAGCTTGAACCCTTGGATTTGCATTATCATCCAAAACCATTAACAATCCAGGAATAACTTTATTGTGGAATTTTTTTTCAAATATAGGTGCAAAATCGGCTGACATTTGACCTACTGCATTACAAGCAGCGTATCTTACACGAGGGTGCTGGAAAGAAAATTGATGTAGCAAATAAAAGGTTTTAATAGCATGTAATATTTTAATACCAAATTTGTATGTTCCGCGAGTATGACTATTTAAAAACAGTCGACCCTCGGGAACTCATAAGCCAATATTTTAGTACAAACATTGTCAGAACGACAATGTAAGACAAATACCGAACTTATGTTTTACTTTGCCATGAATGTAACGCTATTATGTTTGCACACGAAACGTAACTGCTGACTCTATTCATGGACTTCAAATTTCATTTATAATTACGGCTCCGCTTACAGGGTCTTGTAAATATTGAATGACTCCGTCCATAATTTGAGGTAATATTGCTTCCATTTGTTTATGACAACCTTCTCCTACTGCAGAAATTGCCATAAGAGCTGCATGCCTAAAAACAAATGTTTAGTGTCATTCTACGCTTTCGTTAATGATATCATATAAAATAATAAAAATTAGAGGTGTGCGAAACTCTCTAAAAGCTCTAAAAATGTAATGTTTGTTCTAAAACTATGACAATAACATTACGAAATTATTGTCAACTCTCTAGGAAGAACATCCTACAAGAACCTCAAATATTTACCTATCAGAACGATAGACAAACACCGAGGCTAATCTCATAGGTTACTCTATCACAGATGTAACGCAATTATTTGCAAAATGCATATAAACGCTGACATATCTGTGATGGCTATGAAACTATAAAATAACGAAAATATAGTGATAGAAAGTCATTCACCTGTATCTCCAATCACTGTTGTTCAACATTGAAGGAATATTCTGTACAATTTGTGGTAGCATTGTTTTACCACCTAAACCACATGCCAATCTGTCCAAAGAACTTTCTGCAACAACGGTGTTGCTGTCATTATCATCGTCAACAATTTCATCAGCGAAACTCCATTTTTCGTCTTCTTCTATATCTGTCATCATTTTTAGTACTAACGGTACTAAAGATATTATATACTTCCCGCCTACTTTGCGTACCATTGCAGGAGCGGTTTCTGATAATGTTACTAATACTTCTAACGCCAGTTGTCTCCACGAGTCTGGCATTTCTTCATTAGAAAATATTTTCATACACATTTCCATTATGTTTTCTAATTGTAATCTGAGAAATTTCGGCGTTGACCCAGCCAAATCGATTAGAACTTTTAAGAGAGCATCATCTGTTTGTTTTTCTACTGATTGAGCAGTTACTTGCACAACTGCGGGTAGTAGTTCTGAGAAATGTTTTTGTATATTGTCTTCTTTATCGTGCAAAATGATAAAGGCTCCAATTGCCCTTACAGCTTGAAATCTGACCTAGATAATAAAATTCATTATTTTCATAATCTTGTCTACATTGATAGTCTTTGAAAACATTTATCATCCCATATATGAACAAATGCTAAAAGTCCGACAGATACATGAAACAATAATCCTCTTGTATGCCCCGTATCTGTCTGCAAATTATATCTTCACAAGTTACAGTCATCAGAAGGCAACTATTTTTATAGGAAGACAAAGTAACGAGAATAGCCTAACTAATCAAGTCTCGTGTATCAGTCTCCCATATGAAATAACAAGAATGTGTTAATTGGAGGCGTGCGAGAACCCGATGGTTAGAACTGATTGAGAAATCCGATATATCCGAGAATCCTAATATGCTCGGGAATCCCGATATATTCGAGAATAAAATTCTCGACCCGACCCGACAGGACAAAACTCGGGTTCTCGTACACTTCCAGCATTAGTGGATCTTGTAAAGTTTTCATTAGTATTACCTCGTAATTTGTAGAATCCATGATGGATTGTTGTAACATTTGCTTAATAAGATCGAGATAATTTGCTTGCTGATTTCCAAAAACGCCTGGGACGGATCTGCATGAAAATATAATGTAAGAATATACATTATATTATAGAATATACATGCTTCTACTGCAAACTTACATGAACATTCGAAGAGCACTTTCTTTTAGCGCTGGCGAAGGACTGTTAGCACATTGGAATAGGAACTGCAGAAATTCTGGCCACTGATTATTACCATCTTCATCAATTAAATTTCGCGCGACTTCAGCTGCAACCTCGCAAACTTTACGTCGAATAGTCTCGGTTTGTTCATTTTGAACGGATAATAGAATTTGCTCTTTCAACTGAGCTTGTGCTTCTGGTGGAATCTAAAGCACAATTATACTAAAATTAGTATTACTATTGCGGAAACATGCATTTAGTTTAGACATTTCTCACTTTATCTCCGATTTATGAAAAATATATTTGACACGATTCTTAACCCACTTACATCATTAATGTATATATACGCGCTATTTTTCTGGCCACTATCATCAGGGCGTGTATATACGCGAAATTTCATATTTAACAGTATTTATAACAAATATATACAAACTACTGAAATGTAATGAAATATCTATTTACTGTTTGAAATTATTCTATTTAAATATAATTTAAAAATTGGTGACATGCACATTATTTTTCATTTTTCATTACAATGCAAATATGTTAATATAGTTGCATCAAATGTAATGTTGCAATAACTTATGTGATTTCTGTATGATTAATACAGTATCCAAATTTCATAAAGAAGTGATAACACATAATAAAACTTGATAATGATTTGTCATTCATAAGCTAGAAAGCCCAGTTTCTCATTGGCAATAGTTGTTGGCATAAACTTCAGAATGTATTACGTGATTTAAAATTATTTTAGTCATTGGTCTTCTATATCTATTAAAGCATAAAAAGTAAATGAATTCAATTCAAATCCTAGTTCGAAGAATGGTACCTTAATTTTCATTTCGATACTTTTAATATGTACAAGTTTTTGTAGAAAAGATAGAAGTAGTGCATAATTACTTTTGGATAAAACTCCATGAACTCTGATGAAAACAGTCGACGTAATAAAACAGCAGCCATAGCACGCATTTCTTCCATAAGGGCAACATTGCACAGTGATGTTAAGAGAAATGTCACCTTACTTTCCACGGGTAGATTGTTATATGCCTCCTAAAATATTTGACATTTATAATTATTTTATATAATATTTGTTCTAAATAAGACAAACATTAATTACTCACACAAATAAATCAGATAATCTTATATTAACAATTAATACATAAAATATATTTATTCTACTGGATGAGGTATTCTCAAATTATTAGCAACGGGTAATTATTTATAATGTAATATCGAGAATTTAAAAGCATTTAAGGTACTCATTTAAAACATGATTATTCTATTTGTAAAAATGAAATTACAACAGAAACTGAAGACATGATGTTTCATAATGAAGGAAAATGCTGAGTTTTACTAATATTTTATTTTATATCGTGTAATGATTGCAAGATATACGATGAATAAAAAGACATTAATTATAAAGCAGCATGAAAGTGACTATAATTGCGCATTAACGTCCGTGTGAATGAATGTACTTCCTATAGCATCCAAAGCACGTTCAGGAATGCCGGAAATCGAACCGAAAACGGTTGCGTGTAGGCGGGAAAGCGAATACACAAATTATCAATCTTAGCAAGAACTCGTGTTATGTTTCAAATAGTTTGGAACGCAATTGAAAATTGCCTATCTTCATAATTAACGGAAAGGTTAAAAAAACATGATCTATATATAAGATTATCAAGGAATTTATACGAAAGTTGAATTGGAACTGAAACGAAGCTTAGTAAAAGATTGGCGGGGTGCATGCTTCTGCAAGACACCATTTTGGATTTTATTAAGATGTTCTAAACACTTGTCAGTATTCTTCTTTTTTTCCGCATTATTTTCGCCGTATATTCGGTCGTGTAACAGTGTACACCGATATTGTACAAGCCACTGTAAGATACAAATAGAATTCAGCATGATTAATCGGTGAATGCCACTCACATGCGAACTCTGACAACACGTTGGCAACGTGCTCGGGAATTGTAGTATTGCATTTCATGATACATATGTTGTTAGAAACATTAATACATGAAAACTATATATGTAAAAATTAGAAAACATGTACGCACCTCTGCTTGTGTTCTGGCATCGTTATCTGTGCTAAGAAGTGTGTTTAAAAGCTCTTGAAACTGATCAAGGTCTGCCGCCATTGTCGCCGAACGAATGAAACTATGGCGCATAATCCGGGAGTTGATCGTCAATTTATGTTACCAAGATAAATCATGGAAATATCCCTAGATGCTAGTAGTACCAGGTAGTACCAATGATCAAACTGACAGATTGGAAATTAACCTTAAAAAACTGGTTTATAAATCGTACATTAAAGTTATTTCTACAAAAATTGATACACATTTACTAGAAAAAATGAATATTTCGTTTAAAAATATGTAAGGTTGATAAACCAAAAATTTGAATTGTCGCAGTTAACGCACTAAAGAGGTGAACATGTTACATGTTACTAAAATTTAGTAACTGAATCATCACTATGAAAAATTCTTTAGTTGGAACCAGAGAGTAACACAGAGTGCTCACGCACGAGGTTTTGGTGTCCTCCGTATAGTGCTGCCCCCTAAACCACAGACGGGGTGTAGGAGTAGACCAATCACCTTACGGGGTTTTGTGTCTCACCACAGACGAGGAATAGGAATAGACCAATCACCATATGGGATTTTCTGTCTCATACAAAAACAACTCGTTTACTTGCGCCCTCTACGCTGACAAACAATAAATGTTGGAACTAGATCCACAAGAAGCTTAAACCATATACCTATCATCACAGACGGGATAGGATAGACCTAATTTCGAGGCCAACTTTTGTGGGGTCACGTAACCCCATTACCATTTTCGTATCACATCCTCAAATTAGTAGATATTTGAAATTTGACCACCAACTATTACTATATTTGTTAACACTAAATAAAAGATTCGTCTTAACATCCGCTACAACAATATGTAATAAAAAATACTTAGTTATATATTTACTTAAAAAATTGGAAATTGCTTGTTATAATGCATGATTTGAAATTATTCTATTTGTAATAAATAAAGTAAGACAAGACAAGTAGATCAAGAATATAAACTATCTGCAGGGGAAAACTTAAACTGCTTCGAAATTCTTGTAAAAAACAATTAGTTAAGCAATTATCTTAATACTTTGTTATGTCGGAGAAGCATTCTAATTTGTCTTGATTTTAAAATTTCTTGCGAATCGTTCCTCGTGTTGCCTCAGGCAAAAGTGCCTCGCGAGGCAAGGAGACAGAGACTCGTAGAAGTAGAAAGAAGAAGAAGAAGATGAGGATGAGGATGAGGATGAGGATGAGGAAGAGGATGAGGATGAGGATGAGGATGAGGATGAGGATGAGGATGAGGATGAGGATGAGGATGAGGATGAGGATGAGGATGAGGATGAGGATGAGGATGAGGATGAGGATGAGCTCGCTATACATACATGTACATTATAGAAGTATATGTATGCACATGATTTACTTGAATATAACCTTTCTCACGTAGAAATGCAGTTCGATGCAGTCGCGTTACAGGCATAACGAAATTAAAAGAACACAACATTCCTTTGTTTCATTCATCATTTATAGAATCTCCGACATGAGATTTAAATTTCTATCAGCAACAGCGCCGTTCTAGAATATTGGTTCCACAATACTGCTTCTGGCCGTTACGGTAGGATGTGACACGGAATGGTAAGGGGGCTCTAGAGCCCCCCGAGCGTGAGACAGAAAAAAACATTGGGTGATTGGTCTATCCTATACCTCGTCGGTGGTCTCACGATCTGCAATACCGACATCGTTAACAACAACTAGACTTCTTACGCCCTCTACTCTGGGCACAGACGAGGACCTCGTCGGTAGTCGGGGGCTTTAGAACCCCGCGACCTGAGACAAAAAAATACATAGAGTGATTGGTCTATTCTCACTCTTCGCCTGTGGTTCTACACTCATGCCTAGTCTATGTTTGAACTAAGCAGGTTCCAGTCCATTCTAACATGGGTTTCAGTCCATGCTACGGTTGAGAAAATTTCAATTCGTCAACACCCGTAGATTTGCGATAAAGTAAAGTGACCACGTCACCGATAAAAATCTTTATATGAGAATATTTTTTCAAGATAGGATTCGATTGGTGGTTTTAATAAAATTTTAATGGACAATTGTTTCACATTTCAAACAATTTTATTAACAAAGCTTAACAACCAATAGTTGTGGAAAGTGTAGCGGTAACACAGAGGTATTAGATAAAATTGAGGTTCTACATTCAACATACATCGTAGCGTACAGTTTCATTTAAATCGATGGAGTAAAATCTACATTTTTATAACTATTTATAGTATTCCCTCCCTATAAGCACGCATTGTCGATCTCCTCAAAATAATATCGTCATGCACGCCATGCTACACTCAACCGATAAGACTAACATGAGCCGTCGAAAAATTAAACAATCGTTTAACGTCCTAAACTTGGGGGCTATCGGGAGGGAACACTGCATCCTGGCATCACGCCTAAGTACTTGCTATTTCTCCATCAGAGGACATAGAACTACCATAAACAGTAAAGTGTAAATACTAACTGTTACAACACTATAACGTCTAACACACGGTCCGTTAATCTAGCATGATCTATAGTTGCTAACTGTTTACTATTTGAACACCGGTTCATACACATACGCATTACTCTTGGTACATATATACTGTGACGGCCAGTTTGTTTTAGGAACGGAATTACAAACACACGTTCTCCACGTTTGCTAACATACATCCATTTCGGTTAACTATTGATACAAAACTACAAAGTTGTTTGACTAGCAGCGATCCTATTCGCCCCGTGTCCCTTAAATTAGGCGTGTTCAAGCAGGTGCTCGTACGAGCCTAAAGGATCAAAGTAGTCAGATCAATTATAGAGTAAACTAAACGAGTGTTGTTTGACAAAACGAAGTTTATGATTTTATATTTATTTTTCTCAGATTTCATGATCTTCCTAAATTTAAAAACAATTTATATAGGACATTCTAGCAAAACAGGGATGAAATCGGACGAAAACAGTGGCCGATTATGAAACAGAATTATGTTTCCTATCGCTCTGTCGTGGGCTACGTTACTCTTCAACTATTGTACGTGACTACACACATATTACAACTACTACACGACCAATATTACCTACGATAAAAATTTTGATCGATACGTCAGTGTTGTCCAAGTTTCGCTTACGAATAAATCCTTCCATTTGCCTTTTAAATAATTATAATTAACTACGACAATATCGATCATCGTTTGTACCGAACAAAAGTATCTGACAATGAAACTTCTACCTAGCATCTAGCATCGATCAATGAATTATTAATTTTAATATGTTAATGTCAATGTCATCCAGGGAAATCGTGGACAGCACTGAGGGTTCATGTTCATGGGACAGACAGTCGACATTTACGCAATCTCAGCTTTTTACAAAACTGCGGATCGTACTCGGAATTTTATTTATAAAAGAAAAGTAGTATTAAATTCGATCAACAGTTACGTTACATTTTCTTTTGTAAATCAGTGCTCGCTGGGATTGCATAAAAGTAGCAGTCCGGGGTTAATGATATCCAGCTAAATGACACTTGGTTCATGACAATGGTTGAACTTCTGGAGTCGAACAATGAAAACAAAAGCGTTACGTAATTAGGAAATCTTCACAAAATGTCACAAAAATGGGGATGGGATAGGTAAAAAGGTAAAAAATAGCGGTTTTCGATATTTTTAACTATGTGCCCCCACTTTGTAAAATCTGAAAAAATTATATATTAACAACCATGACGAGTTGTTAAAACTGTAAAAAATATAAACTTAGTATCTCATCAATTCTACAAGAAATCGGCCTTTCAAAACTAGTTTTATTTCTTAAAATTTGGTTTCGAAGCTAGAAATTCTGAAAAAATTCACAGATATGCATTCTAGTAGCTAAAATATGCCCGATTTTTTCAGAATTTTCAATCGAAGAGAATAAGAGAAATTACGGAAAAGCCTCATTTTCTTAGTCACCCCATTACTACCTAGGTCGACATATAGGGTTGAAAATTGGCACAAAGTATTTTCTTTGGATAAGCTGTCGAACGGCCTGTTGCAAATTTGTTTTGGGGGCACTTTTGACCTCCTTATCCGGCTACACCCTTCCCTATAAACACACCCAAGGTATACTACATTATCACCGCCATGTCACAAACCGTTCTTCCATGCCACACAGGATACCACAGGATATCCAGGATCAAGGGAAACAGGGAAACCTCAGGAGCAGGGGAATAGTACTCGAGGGGAACTCGGGGAAAAACGCGCGCCAGTCTTGATCGTACACGAGATCGTACACGCGCAGTACGTTCTATTTAATTATCATCTCGTCGAATACGTATAGCAATTATTTATGTCCATACTCGATTCGACGTAACATCCCTATCACTAAGTCGTAGGGAATTCGCGAGTGTCTTCGGTGACGAAAAACATCGCGAGGACTGAAAACCCTCGTTGACTAAAATTTAGTCACAACGCTGATTCGCGAAGGAACGATCACGAAGATATCGTAATTAATCTGTCAGGTGTGCCAGCAAAAAATTCAGCGAACCCCGACAAATTTCAGACAAAGAACTAGACTGCGGATTTTCAGCGTTTATGACAAAAACAGCTGCAACTTGAAACGGTAAAACGACTAAAAGAATTGAAGAAGATATAGTACTTTATTTTGCACGATGGCCCGCAGTCTAATGGTCGGTCGATTCGAATAAAAATGGCGGACTGTTTGCTGGGACGCCTGACGGAACGCCTGAAACTTCCTCGAGAAGCTTCTGTCAAAATATAGGTCTATATATATTTTCTCGTAGAAATTTACATCTATGTCACTTATCGGTACATGCCCAAAGCTTAACGTTCTAAAGCCGATTTATGGAGGAAAATCGTTTAGACTTTGTGCCACAAAGCGTACAATCAGTGGGCTGTGGACACATAGATTGGTCTTCAGTTTCATTAATGGCGTCGCGATTGCGCTCTTATGGAGAGATTACGGGATCCCGAAACCTCGGCTCTCGCGGGGAACCGTATGTTTCTGAATAGCGGCCGAGCAACGTAATTATTGTACACTTAATTAGAGGATCAGCGGTTAATGGTCCTTTGATTTCTTAACCCTCGGACTCCTGCGAGTTCTAGTCCTACGCCGGAGTCATTTCTGACCCGGGCCGATATCTCGCTACAGTTTTCTTTCGATATGAGTATTTCGGATGAAGAAGAAAACTTTCTTATTTCGAAATAAAAAGTCTTATATCGGAATAAAATTGTACTGTTCGTGCCTCACAAGGAGTCTCGCTCGCTCCGCCCATTCGTATCGTTGGACCAATAAGCGCCGCGCTCCTTTCGCGGGACTTCTTGCAAGTCGCGCACAGTACATATCGACGGGTCACGAGTGACTCCGGCACAGCATACGGAGCGTTAATTGATCTCCGTGCGATGAACGGACACCGCCGGTGTATTTTCTTTTCTTTTTTCTTTACTCGGGGCAAAAGTTTCACGGGGTCTCGTCGTCGATTAGTGTACAAACGTTTGATAATTCGGCCGATATTTATAAAAACGCATCTTCGAGCAAATTGACATTTTTCGACTCGTCCGTACAAATTTGTTTACGCTACGAGACTGTCGCTATATCTAGTTCCATTACACGATCATACTCGCGGTCTGCATATTGTTGTTTACCCGGTGTGTCTCGACGTAAACGTATTTATTTATGAAAAATTCAACCGAAAATTCCGCAAAAAGCCTTTCAACAATGATCTCAGGAGACTCTTTCGATTGAACAGCCTTTCGTAACTTTCTCGCGCAAATAATTAGTGCGATAGATTTTAATTGTATACTTCAAGTATTAAATAATTTAGATATTGCTGTTTTCTCTGGCCTGTGAAATGTAATTTTACAGAAACCAAAGCACCATTTATATTACGCATTTTAATACAACAGTTATCACGACTATTACGCCTAGCATATACATACAGTACGCACACCATTTAAACACATTAAATAGATCTCTCGTATCTGATACCTGTATGTTGTAATTATGGTTGTTCTTAGTATAATCTCTGTCTCGCTGAAGCGATCGTATCGCTTTAATTTCACTCGTACGTTTTTAATTAAAGCGGTACATAATCTAAAATTTGTTTCGTTCATTTATTCAGAATATAAACTGATTAATCAAGAGCATTTTGTAGAAATTTTTTCTTGGAAAATATTTCTTCAACACCAACGCATATTTAATCATTTCTTTTATTTATAATGAAAGTTGAAAACGATGATCGCTTCAGCGAAACGAGACCGTGTATCTAACACTCTGTACAACACTCTATATAAAAATCTTATGGAAACACTTATGTATTACATGTATACATATATATGCACTCTGTAGAACGCTGTAATCACGCGCCTGGCACACAACGCAAAAACTCTCAAAATCTATTTTGGCACTCTCCTAATTTCGTGGAAAAAGGCGAGCACGCTTGATATTATATTCATCAATTCAAAGACATTGCATATGAGTATAGATTTTACTCATTCGCTACGTGTACGTTTTCCTTTATGCGATTATACCCTAGCTTCGCCTTACGATAATACGATAATTGGTCTAAGTATGTACTGTTTGTATTAAAAAATATCAACTGCGATTGTAAATATCTTTCTTGTTGCACCGAGCTCGCACACAAATCGTTCTCGACTGGAAACAATGTGGAAAGGATTGCCGTTCTTGGGTGTGTTCCTATGTAAATTGCAATGCGTTGTGCGGAAGCGATGCGCATGAAATCATTCGCCGTCAGTTGCCTCGAATTAAAACAAACTGAAACTGTCATCATCGTGGAAAATATCATCGCACGTGGACAGATCAGAGCCAAAAATATCTTAATTCTGCCGTAACAGGTCTGTTGTTGCAGCGAAAAATAATTTATTTGTATTTGTTACTTAATTGTCACCTGTTCCTGATATACAGCCATCATAGCTATCATTAGACCTCGGATTTGATTCATTTTTAATGAAAATTAACAGATTAAATACAAAGCAGAGAAAACTGCGAATCGGCGGGTAAAATGAACATCATATGGCGAAATAAATCATCATAAACGTTCTAATCGATACTCTCTGGCGTTAGCCTAATTTTACGTGCATTTCTGATGCGCACCGCGCTGCACCTCATATAGAAACGGATCTAGGACCGGAAGTCCCTTCTATCACGAGTTTCCGCCAATCTGCAACGAATTGTGTGAACTCGGTATAGTGTAAATAGAGGTTGATCAGTCGACTTATAGAAAACAACTTAATTATAATTTGTATAGATTTTAGCAATCTTTAGGTTGATTTTGGTCTTGTTAATAATTGGACTGCGGAAGATCCTGCATTTATAACACTTTCTTGTCTGTAAAATGAAATTAAAATTTAAGAAGAGTATAATGACTGATTTTAAGGGACATAAAATATCGCCAAAATTCCAGTGTGACAAAACTGTGATTTTGACTTTGTACAAGTTCGGTAGGAAATGTATGTATGTTTGCCAATTATGTGTTTTTTGATATTACAATTGCAGAAATGTCCGCAATCCATTAATGATATAAATATAATACGATAAATTGATATCAGGGAATTAATATTTTTTCTTTGTTTTTTTTTGGGACAGAAATTTGATCCTGTATTTCGCTCAATTTTGATCTTTGAATGTTGATTAGCGCAGTTTTTGATTCGCTCGCGAAAGTTTGATTATTTCTGAATTTTTTTGCATATATCGAATGTATCTGTAAATAATCCACTATTTTTTTTTTTTTTGATATATGGAATACTTATTCCCATCGAGGTTCTAGATATCCTCTTACGAAAATGGTAGATTGTTTATCGGCACATTCATTTTTATTCGCAATAAAATGACAGCCAAAAATATCTTTTTTTTTTTAGCGAACAACAAAATCAGAAAGTGTTGTTAGAGAATAAAGTGCACTTTGTTTGAATTGTAGTGTCGTCCATTGTGTCGTGGTTGTTTCAAATGTGATACGTCACGAGCTAACATCTAGACAAGATCCACGTCGAAAGCACTATCCTAAACAGTCAGTAGAAGCGATTGTTTCAGTGTAGACTTGCTGGATGCAGACAAAAATATTCTCGACAATTTTTTGTGCATTCTTTTTTGTGCTTCGAGTTGAAAGGATTTCCAGTTCCAATGAACGTCGACACGCTTCGAATCGTTTTCGCCGAAAAATTTTGATCTTGGGAGCAAAACGTGATCCCAGGAGCAAAATTTTCCAAACTCTTTTAATATTCGAAAGAAAAAAATAGTTACGAATTTTATGATTTTCGAACCACCGGAAACGGTGGTTGTATAAGTTCGATTTACGTTTTTTCATCGCTATAATCTGCATTTCGAAAGAACGGACCTGCGGTTCTTTATTTTTAACTTCAATTTTTCATACTTCACTTTTCGTCAGATTTTCATCAGAAGGAATTCACCTTTCTTTTAAATTGACAGCAAATTTTGTCGTTACAAAACAACAACTTTCAAATTTTGACAAATTTTGCAAATTAGCCTGCGACGAGTCTTTTGTTTCGAAATGCGAACTATAAATACATTTACTTTGCAACTAAAAGAGAATACGTGTAAAAAAATATTTTTTTTTTCTTTTTTTAGTAAAATGTTAATTTTCAAATATGTCAAAATGACGATTTTTGTATATCGGTATGAATTATTACTTTCTCGATTTAGTTATCGCATATGTCCTGCGACAATGTTTCCTTTGTCTCCGGTTTCTATGTGTATGCCTGTACCCAGCATTTTTGTGGGTATTTGTTGGCATGTCTACGAAATTGTATTATAGTGTTGCTATTCTACCCATGATCACATAAATTACGGTGCCTGGGTGTAATTATGCTCATAATTCACGTCCCTTGTATTGTATTATATCAAATTGTATCCTCTGTCTAAAAAATACATCTACTTTTTCTCTGGTAATTGATTTCCATTTTATACGAATCTCGATCTAATCTAATTGTGTAGACGTTTCCGCTTGTGTCATAATATACTTACGAGCACATGCTATAATTTTTCAAAATCTCTTTCTCAATTTTGGTGACCAATCGACCTCTTCACCTAATTAAAAATTCATTAATTGTCTCGTTTCAAGATGGCGAGAAAAGTATTTCATAATCATTACGATAGAGCAGACTTTATGTTAAAAATATAAACCAGACGAATTTTAAATAACTTTTGTTTTAACAAGAATTTAGATTACTTTAATTTAGATTGAGAATTTTGGATTCTTGAATCGAAACGGACCCAGGCACCGGGATCGTAGGGTCGATTTGCTGTTTTGATTGTAGTCTAACAGTAATATTACATACAAAGGATCGGTGTGGGTGCGTGTCTGTGTGTGTGTGTGGGTCACTATGCTTTGTCACACATTGAAAGGGGACCAGAGATTAACAGTGAATCGTCGTGCGGTCTCAATGTGTGTCACGCTTTACATATTGCATTTTGATTTCGAGCTGTCAGCCATTTTGTCTTACATATTATTTACGCGGATTATTTCCTTTACTTATTATTTACACACGCACACTCTCTTTCTCTCTTCCTTTATAATTACGATTACGTCTTAACGGTAAAACGCTGAATAGACTCTTAAAGGCTGTTTGTGTGTCTTGTTCGAAACGAAAGCCGATATCACAATGGCGTGTAACAAAATAAATATTCTCGCGAGAAAATATTCGATTTCCCGAAGTCACGCGATTACTATGGTTATCCGTCTCGTATAGAATCCGCGTGGGCGTGTCCTATCAAGCAGAAATTCTTGTTTTTAACATAAGTGCGACATATTGTTTGAATCATTTCAACATTTTTTCAAAATTACGATATGCAGTGACGTGACCTTACATTTTCTGGCCATAATTGATCAAGTTTAACGTTCTTCAAATCAAGCTTAAGTGTCCCTACACTCGTTGTATTTACGCAAATATGATAATGACGATATGTCTGTCTCTCCCAAGTAACTTGTTAGGGTCAGAGTCCCTGCAGGTTGCAGTGCCTGAGATTATCCTAATTTCATTAGTACCCCTAACGCGGTAAGTGCCACGTGTCGGTCACATACGAGCGACACTAATTTTGGACCAGATTCAGAAATTCATTTTTATTGCTACTCGAGCGAACCGATTTTTCAGACTTTTAGAATGCAAAAGGCTTAAAAAATAGCATTCGTTACAATAAATTCTCACTTTTCCGTTTCGGTTTCATTATTTAAGTTTCACCTAAACTTAAGGTTCACATGTTGTTAGTTACTTGATAATGAAATTTTCAGCTTACATTATTATAATTCACTTTTAAGACTTTTAAAGACATTTAGAATGCAAAAGGGTTGAAAAGTAGTGTTCATTACAATAAATTCTCACTTTTTCGTTTTTAGTAACTTGATAATGAAATTTTCGGCTTCCATTGTAATCCAGTTAATTTCAGTATTAATAAATCAATATTCGGTGGTATTATGTGTACGGTATCCGACGTGTTAAATTACGTGGACACTGTGCGAATTTTTTCGGTTGACATTTCGACACTTACGGTGTTGAGGATTCTCATGGCTGGTCAATTTGGCGACCACGATTAACCTCTGACCCTGACAATCACAAACTGGCAAATGCCTCACGACGGGCGCTAGAGTACCGGGCGTTTTATGTCATCTGGCCCGCTCCATCCGAGGACCTTTGCCAAAAAGAGTTTTTTTTCTGGGTTCCCATGGACTCACCTGCATCTGATTTTCCACGGTCCCTCCGTGTTGGACTTATCTATGGCGATAATCGTGACGGGCGGTAGTCACACTGCCGAGGACACTGCCTCCTGATTGGACAGTGCAACTACCGATCGCTCTACAAAATTATATTTAATTATATAGACAATTATTATAGACACACAGATCGAAACGTCAAGTACACATTCATAGAGCTCAATATAGTATCTAGAATACATCTCAACGAGAGAGTACAAGTTTAACAAATGATAACTCTGTATACAGGGTGTCCCGTTTGAAGTTTGCAATTATCTACAAAACTGCAGCTCGTGGTAAGAAATATTTCAAATAAAACTTGCTCCGTTTCCGGTGGATGCATCTTATGGTGGTTGCAAATCTACTCTAGGTGCGTCAGACATTTTAAGGTGACCTTTGTTTTTATTTAATACCTGTATGTTTTTATTTAGTGACACTGACCTACTACTGTTTCGTCGTTCAAGGTCATTCCAGGTTATTCAAGGTTACTTAGTGCCGTTCAGAATTCAAAATTCAAAATTCCACTTAGGGAAGACTTGGGACCACCATAAGATGTCTTCCCTCAAACAGAGTAAGTTTTATTTGAGATATTTTTACACGTGTTTGAGAAATGATTGCGTGCGACACTTCAAATGGGACACATTGTATGTTTGTATAGATGTATATGTTTATATATATATGTATATAGGGTGGACCATCTAACGTGACCATCTCGATAATTTTTGTTATCAGTGGAGCGTTTAAAATTTCTCCACGAAGTGGTCACTTTGGAGGATCCTCTATTATAAGTTATAATATGTTATGATTTATAACCTCAAACAAACCGTTTAAGTAATACGTTCTGATAGGAATATTAAGAGGCCCGGAAGTTTTTTCAAATTAAATTGCAGTTCGGTAATGTCGTTATATAAAAAGATTAAAAAAGTGACGAAACACATTGGAAAATATACTATAACCTATATACTATACATAGGCACACCCCTATATAGACAGGGACACGATTAGTTTGAAAATTATTTCAGATTTTTCAATAATACATATCTTCAAACATCTCGACGCAAAGTGTTTTCCAGTCGTTTTTCTGGGCTTTCTTGCATTTTCTAATAAATTATGTTTACATTTTTCGTTCGAATTGTTTGCATTCATTTTAATTTAAAGAAGCCGGTGCCACTTATTCACTGCACGACACAAATGACTATTATTAGCCACTCGGTCGTTGGTAATTGGAGTTCAAATGACAGATTTTAGTCACGCAATCGTATATGTGCTAAGGAATAAACAATTAACATCAAACCTGTGTCTGTAATAGGGGTGTCCTCCCTAAAGCTCATACTGTTCTCATACGTCAACTGTATAACATGGTGACAGAAAGTAAACTTTCTCAATTGGAAAACTTACGCACAGTAAGACTTCCATATATCATATAAGTTATACGCACACATATACACACAAATAGACATGCACAAGGTGTCCCAAAACAACAAGACTCCCTAGGAATACGCATAACGCAAAAACAAATTGAAATATCCTTTACAACATTGTACAAGTGTTATCAGACTTTCGAGATATTTTGAAAAACATGATTTTTAAGTGTTTCACGATTTTAATCGAACTTTTAAATCGATAAAACGTTTTTCGATTTGCAATTGCGGGAGCAGTATGTCCCTGGTGGTCCCATATTTTTGGGCTACCGTGTACATATTAATGATCAACGATACCATTAAATTACGATATCCTTAACGATAAATTTAGCATTTAGAAGCGAAAATGTGTTCGGTCGTATAAAAGATGTAGTTTGCGAGACGTGTGTAATAGTTCACTAGTTGACAATACTAATGGCGAATAGCACGAAGAAGAGTATCGTTTTGTCTAGTCACGCGGAAGATTTACCCTGCCATAACAAGAGGATGTGATTTTCACTATTTTTGTCTACGTCTAGTATTAATAGTCTAGTATTAAAAATTGTTTCATTGTATCCTGTGCGGCAGTACGCGTACAGTCAAGCACATTTTCTTATACTGCACATTCACTGTCGCACAAAAGACAAGTAAAAAGTGAGTAAACAAAGAAATAAAATAGAGAAGAAAAATAGCTAAATTTTTCAAGATTAACCCTGTTCTTTATGAAAGAAAAAGTTTTTGTCAGTCGGTCTTCATCTTTGTTACGGCAGGGCCAGTCTTCAAACGAAAGGTACAATGTTCTCGTGATGAGTATCATCTTCACACAAGCACACACATATTTTTATACGAGTGCACACATTAGAATTACGAATCTAGTATACTCGGGTGTCATTCGTTTTTTACGAACAACTTTAGCTGCTATAAGTATACCGCCGCGCCGCGATCCGCGCCGGTACAAATTTGTGTTTTGTGTTTCATCGTGCAAGCGGCTATTCTGATCGAGATCAGAAACTAAGGTGATCGATCGGGTCTCCCTTATTTTGGCGATCGATTCTGTTGCTTGGTGTTCCGGCACCATGTGGACCTTACATGCTAGAAGTTCAATTGTGCGCTTAGGGTCTGACCATTGAGAATTGTTGCAATTTTAGGGACAAGGCAATAATAATAATTATCATAAAATAAAAAACGATTCCTCTTTCTCTCATACGTCAGCAGTTACAACAAGCAATTTTTAGAAATTTGGACAAAAATGTTTTCAAACCAGTAATTGACAATTTCTTTTTTAAAAGTGCTGTACTTTCTAAAGTTGTTGCAGAAAATGCTAATATTTGTACCAATTTTAAATATAAATTTAAAAGTTAAATGTAAATACGAGTATATATTTGCATAAAGTACGAATAAAACAGAACACGATTGTGGAGAAATAAAAATTTTTAAAATATCGGAGAAGTGTAAGGAGCATAAAAAGAGTTTAAAAAGTATAGCGTTCAAAGAGAACGCAGAAAAATATTCAACGATCCTTGCCTCTGACGGAGACAAATGGATCGAACTACAAAGAGGAATATGGATCGGTTAAAAAGAACTAATGAACAACTGCGAGCAGATATAGTGAATGCAATACGTCTCAACAGCCAGTCCATAGCTGCAAGGAACAATAAAAAATGGAACGAAACGGCAACATGTGCACCAGTGGTATACTTCGAGACACCAGCGTTGCCGTTAAAGACGATAATTATTTTGACCGTATCGATAACAGTCAAAATAATCGCAAACTTATAACTAACAGTACTATACCACACTATATCATAGTATTCTCAAAAATCACGAGAGCAACAGAATCACCGAGCAACAGAACCTCAGCGATTTATCTCACAACTATCTATCAGTTCTAAATATTATTGGCTTCGCTCCAGCGCAAGAAGGAGTTCTAGAAAATCTCCTCGCCTTGCTTAGTTTATAACAATAAATAATTAGAATTAGCGTTTTTTAAGTACAAATGTCCCGGTCATAATCATACGTTCTCTCTTTCCTGAGTTGCAACCGGACTTTATGCAAATATAGATCTTCGTGGATACCGGAACGAACACTACCATCCTTTTAGACATTTTTAGCGGATCAGTATAGTTGCATAAAATCTGCAGTACAAACGTAGCGCAATTAACACGTTAAACGCTGTGTCGAATTTGCAAAATAATATATAATTCATACGACATTAAAAAATATGTTTGCACCGTCTTAAAACATTTGATCTGAACAGATTAAAAAGAAATAAGTCCTTGCTTACGCAGATGTGTGTTTTTGCACCCAATAAGCAATTTTCTATAAATTTTCCATCAAAATTTCTCAGCAAATTCCGATCCATCTGTTTCCGCACTAGGCTCGGTATTCAAGTGCAAAGTTTACAGGTCAAATCGAGGTCAAACCTTGGTTTCGTTGTAGGGGGCGGGTCGGTCGCACTAAGAGCGAACCTAACCTCGTTCTGAGAGTAAACCTCGCAGTAGGAGGGAAAACGGAATTAAATTATTGTAAATATATGTGAAACTTGAAATTATATAACTTAGAAGTTTAAATAAAATTCTATTTTTCCTCCTACGGCAAAGTTAACTCCGATTTCGCCCGATATGTTTTCCTAGAGCAAAGTTTCGGTGCGACCGACCTGCCCTCTATAACGATGCCAAGGTTTGGTACCAAATGGACCGCCTTTTTCTCGCAAAGTATGTGAACAAACATTGTGCAAAATTTTCTGGAAACAGATTCGACTATCTTGGTAGTTAGACTTAAATAAAAAGTGAAATGGAAATTAGCACCGCGTTTAACGTGTCAAAGGAGAAATAAATCGTTTTGAAATTAGTATTATTAGTTAGTTAGTCGGTTGAACGTTTGACTGCCATCCGGTTGTTGTCGAATACGTAATATTACAAAGATGGAAGATGACAAATATGGAAAAGAAGAGACGAGGGATTCTTATTATCTTGTCGCGTAGATCGACGCTTAGGTCCGGATCATGCTCCTTGTGATCCGCAGTTGGACGACAGTTGGTAGTGAAAGTGCTAATCAGCCTATGGTATTTTATTTATGGTATTTGGATATCCGTGGGAAGGGACGTTCGTGTGTTTACGAAGGAAACGTCCCGTCCAGGCTCCTATTGTTTGGTTCACCCCCTTCACCGACGGCCACAATGATCACATTTGCGAGGCAAAATTTTATATGGTCATGCGTGGCGAACGGCGGAGGGGGTCCGATTGCTATGGTTGGTCCACCTCGTGGCACACCTCCATGTAGTCTGAGTTGCGCATGACGTCCTTTATCATGTCCTTCAACATAGAGTAACGTGGGAAGATTGGATACACTTTCGAACTATAGTACTCCTCCTGCGGGGCAAACATAAATGTGCATTAATTACCGGGAAATGCTAATGAACCCGACGTTCAATTCGCGTTCTATCCTCCGACGGAACAGTTACACTGTTCCCGGAGTAGGATCGTTTTGATTAGGGTACAACATGGAACACTTGATTTTAAAAGGTTGCCAAAAATAGAGACGTGCTTTTCCTTCGAGGAAGATTAATCGGTTAGGTGAACGTAAACGTCTCAGTCTTTTTCAATCGTTAACGCGATAATCGGACTGCGGATTTTTGTGTAAGTTTTTTTTTTTTAAATCTATTTAAGAATCGCAGAGATTTTTAGAAAAATGTTATTTCTGTCGGAAAGTTAAGTTAAGTTGGTAGTCGATGTAACTTGAAAAATCAAGCTACAATATCGGACAATACACAATTTGCATTCAAATTAGAGCATCCTATGAACTTCATCAAAAATACATAAAGATTGACAATCTAATTATTCATAACGCCCCGGTCCGCGATGATCGAGAAACTGCAAATATTTTGATTTAATAATGCAATTTACGTTTTGTCCAGCAGCAAGAGAATGCGAAAAAATGCTTCGAGCTTCAGGCTACAAAATTATCCTTTCCGAGGCTTGAGCAAATTGTTGTTTTGCACAAAGATCCGCAGGTTAGTTATAACAAATTTAACACATTCCGAAAGTGTCTAGGTGCGTTTGTTTCTTTAAAATTGCAAGTCAGAGTTTGAAGATGAATTATGCCGCGTAAATACCTTCCCTCCGTTTGTTCCGTTTATTCGATCGAATATACGCAGCATTTAATCTCAATGCAATTTAAGAATGCAAAAGAAGAAATGTTCCCTCCATTGTTGTAGCTTTAAAAGAGCAGAAAAACCACTCGATAAATTCTCGGACCGCAGGAGTAATAACGAGTCTCGTCACTCAATATTTCATCAAGTAGTCTTTTGTAGTAAAAGTCAGCCGCAACATTGCAGAAAGCGGAAACAAGAACAAGCTTATTGGATAAGCGTCTGGCAATAAAAACGCGAGAAGCACGGTGAAGTGACCCGTCAGGTTCTTCTAGGTGAAAGAAGCCTTCGGCAGCTTGTTTATCGGTTTATCGAGTCTTGAGGACTGTTGCCGATGAAACGATAAATACCGTAAGTACCTCTAGGTCTCGCATCAGAGTTCTCAGGCCCGTGTATCTCTTCAGCAGTCTGTAGAGGTCGTTAGTCAGCTGCGTGTTTTCCGACTCGATCTGCACCGTTGTCATACCTGTTTCGTGTTCACATAAACGCGCGTACATTAATCTTCACGCGCCACGTCTCGACGACGTTTAAATAAATCTTTATCCGAATTATCGTTCGTCGAGAAACTCATTCTTTCTCTTAACAGTCGAAGACTGATATTTGTTACTTAATTGTCACCTGTTCCTAATTTACTTAAATACTTCGATTTTTAGAATTTTCTCGTCAATATGTACAGGATTATGTAGCAAAAAGTTACAAATTTCTCGGTTGCCAAGGCGAAATTTAACCGAAAATACTTTTAACTCGTTAAAGTTATTGAGAAACTGCTTTGAAGCCATATTTTCAGTTTATTAAACGATTCGGGACATATTCAGTTTGGTAGGGAAGAAATGCGATTGCTGAAATTTAAATAATTTTCGGTTCGATTTGAATTCTCTCGGTTATAAATGGAATTTAATCGCGAAAACTTCTCGGACACGCGTATTAGATTTTAATCCAACTTTCAACGTCTAAGATAATTTCTAAAAAATTTTATTCCAGTTTTCGGACGTGTGGTGTGGTTATTCGAACGGTTAAAACAATTTGTAGAATTTCTGCTCACTTTCGAGTCTCTCGACCAGCTGTTTGTTCTCCGAGCCATCGGCTAAACGAGCATTGGTTTTCACACCCTCGCCGCTTTTGAGAGTCTTCTCCATGATAGAGCACGCGCGGAGGACAAACGCTGGCACCGTTTCCTGTTTCTCCTGCTTCGGTATGTCGATCAGCGTCCAGTATTGAGCCTCTAACATGATCACGTCCTGGAAAAAGTAAAAGTACCGCACACGGTGCATACTTGTTTCTGGTGTGCTTGAGTGTGTCCGTGTCGAAGAGGAATTGAACGGTTCATGGGACGCGCGGTGTAACTTCGGCTGTGCCGTTGGACAGATCGGGGAAGATGAAAGGATTGAATCCGAGGTATAGCTCGAACTAAAAGGACCTTTCCGAAACTTTACTTGTAAAGAACATTTAGGAGCTTCGCTTCTAAAGAACTTCCTGCTAAGAAGACGCCCCAGATAAAAGATGTTGAACAAGTTAATCTTAAAGGATCGCTTCAGGGAAATATTGATTATTGGTTTAAAAAAGAAATACTTTCAAACAAGCATTCTAAATCTGCAGTTTAAAGCTTATATTCAGTACGAACACTTCTGGACAAGAAAATGGCACAACCTTAATTTCTATAATATTTTCCAAACATGGTCAGACATTATATTTGATGGTTTTATGATCTCATACATGGTTAGACATTATATTTTATGATCTCATACTGTGGTCTATTTTTCGAAAGAGAAAATTTGTTTCATTAAAGTATCGCAATATTATCCGAGCTCATGCTTTTGTCTACAAGTGTAGAAAACTGATTTTCGATAGATTATTTATTACAGATAATTAAGTTGTTTTACTAGTTCATGGTTTTGGCGAGCATTTGCGCCGTTAGCGTTCCGGCCCCGATAATGATTGACGTATCACGAACCTCTAGACCGGTCGCGTTGCAGCAATTAATGGGTTCGTTAGGCATGTGAACCCCTTGGGCCTAATCTCCTCGCAGGCGACCCCAAAATAGGGTTTTAACTCGCGTACACGATACGGCCGGCGATGGCCACTACTCCGAAAAATGACAGCCAATTACGCGTACCTCGATCAATAATATGCTGACCGTCCACCCCCTTCGGATCATTTTAATATTTAACCAACGAAACGAACTTCCGTAGAACTGGCAGCGAATAATATTCTGCCCAAGAATTAGAGCCGATTAAAATTATACTCGCGTAAGCACTTAATACCTTGTTGTTGTAACGATAATCATCTATTTTGTGAAATTATTATCTGCCGAGGTGCGTTCAAATAATTTTAATTGTGCGAACCATTTAGGCATGAAGTTCTACCAAAATATTTTGCGAAGATCGCTTGAAAATAAGAGTCAAGGAATATTTGAAAATTTAACTATTTATTTTGAGACCGTATGAATAAATATGATAACACACTTAGAAATTTAGATGAGAAAAATTGTGGAGGTAACTGCAGTTACACCGTTTTAATTGTGCAATTAATTACCTTGATCATAACTTTCAGAAGGTTGTAGCGTTGAAACACATTGCGAACTTGCTTGCTGTTTGTGTATTTGCACATAAGTTCGACGAGAGCACGTCTGACGATCTCGTAGCTACCCTCCAGACGTATCCTAACGACTCTTAATCTTTTATTCGTCTCGATTACCTCTTCTTTGGTTTGGCCACCTAAACGAACAACAATTGCAACGGCTATACAATTACAGTAATTACAGAGGAATCGTAAACACTTGGCTAGGGTATCAAACATTTGTTTCAAATATTAATGAAAGCATAATGTTATTACTATTTTGCTTTGTTCATCTCATGAGAAATTGTTAAACATTAAAATACAGTTTATTTTCAGACGTAGGCGATGAAACGTTTAAACTTACTTGAAGTTCCTTCGTCTTTTACATCCTGCACGATCTTCCGGACACTTTGCGTAAACTTCCCCACGAGATTTGTGCCCGCTGCAACAAACGATTATTTATTCATTAAGCACGCTGTACTCGCGTTTAGGCGTTAACATGCTATTAATTTTTCACTGCTTTTCGTGACTCGTGAGGATTCGTGTTGCGAATGAAACTAGAGGCTCGGTTTGTTTCGAAAAGAAATGTGTCAAAGACAACGGATTTTGTTGAAAAAATTGTAAATTGTAGTGAAAATGCAATTTTTCGTGAAAAACTGGTGTACAGCCATTTAGTTGTGTACATTGTTTTTCGATTTTCATATAGAGTTATTCGTTATGCACAGTCAACGCGTTAAAACGCATCGACTGTGACATACGTCTTCGGATGATTGAATCGATGACGGATAAACGCTGTCCCATTATTCCGGAACGCTATGAAAATGGATCACATATTGCGCAGCGTTTCTCTAGAAACCGTTCCCATGGCCGCGCGTTTTGATGCTATAAACGAAGAGCCTGTTTAATGACGTTACACGCTTCCCTGGAAATATTCAAACGAATTAAAATTACGAAATCATGAGTCAATTCGAGCTTGTTTTTAGACTTAAAATAGAGCGGAAGGTTGTGAGTAACTCGTTCGCCTCGGTGGCCTTGAAATCAACGACATATTTTAGAGATTTCAATCTGAATAGCTAGTACTAGAATTGTATCACCCATGAATGTCATCATGAATGACATAGTCTTGCGTTTTATAGCAAACGTTGGGGAACGTAGTTTTACGAGCTGTGCTTAACAAGTTGCAAAATTATAAAACTCATGTTACATGCCACTCTGCCGATGCTTATCTCGAATATTTTTATGGCAATGACCGGCTAAATTTTGTAAAACTATTTTCTAGAAAATTGACAATCGATGAAATAAAATTATTATTACAACGAGAAATTATATTCGTAGCAACGGTTAGCAAACCGATGTAAAAATAAGGAAGAAATCATTTATAATTTAATCTTCTTCTGGTCCAGCTAAATAACCAAGAGGCAACTACAATGACATTGAATAATACAAATGACAACAAGACTACGACCTCTGTGTCGCTGCACAATACATTATGATCAAAACAAAATTAATATCATTAATTCATCTAGATGGAAACATATTCAAGGGAATGAGGCACTTTAAATAATTACTTTCCCTTTCAAAATAGAAGGAGCGTTGCCTCGCTCGATAAAGCAAATTGAATACAGGAACGTAATATTTCACTGAAGTCTCGAATTCGTGTTTAAATAGACTTTGTAGCATTCGTTGTACTCGTGCATTCTTATTAATTACACCAATATCAATATAACACGTTGCCAAAATCGGAAGCATATAATTAGTTTGCGTAGAATGTTCCCAAAATGTTTACACTACACGATTAATTACACGCTTGAAATTGATATATCCGATGAATTGTACAGGATATTCTACCGAAACAAAAATTAAAGAACGTAAAAATTAAATACAAGGCAAGACAAAATTAAAAATCCCTCGAGAGCTCGCAATATACCATTCCCATAAAAGGAAGCTCCGTGATACACAGTTATGCGCTCTTTTTGTATCATTCTACCGCATCTAGGGAACTGTACTGCAAATTACTGCACACCGTTAAAACACGAGTTTAAAAAATTAAAACATGAATTCGGGAAATGAAGATGTGAATCTAGAAAATTAAGATATGAATTTAAAAAATGTAGATACGAATGTAGAAAATGTAGATATGAATTTAAGAAAATTAAAATATGAATTAAAAAACTGAAGATATAAATCTAAAAAATGAAATATTTGAAGAAATTAAAAAATTGTGAAATAGGATGAACAAGTTTATACAAAATGTACATTGCGAAGAGGATTGGAATTATTTGGTACAGTTTAAGTAATAGTTCGAACTTGTGTGAGAGAAGCACTATCGGTAAGACGAGAGTGAGTCCTTGAGTGAAATATGCGACTGCTGAAGTGTTAACCGGAGATGAAGGGCAGCATACTTTGAAGGAAGAAGAGGAGCAACTGTGATTGACTAGGTCCTGATCGATACAGCAGCCTTGGAGATGATAGAGAAGTTCTGTGTAGACAACAGAACGGAATCGGTTCGCCAACCATTTGTACGAGGAAATCGATATATTATGATATGTCACTGTCAGGCGTATCGTCGTTGAGAGTTATAGTAATAGCCGTGAACGATTTGTCTATCGATTTTAAAAGGACGAATCGCTTGCACACGTCGAAACGTGCGCACGTAGAAACTAACCCAGTGCCTTTACAAGATTTACAAGATTTATTTATTAAACTATTTATCGCATCGACTCCTAATTATAATACAATCGGGTAATTACAATTTGAACTTTACTGAATCGTCATCTTTGACCACGGGGACATTTGAAGTAACAATTTTCGTCTCGTGAAAATGATACACGTTTTGGCAAACATTTTTTTCCGATTTTTCCAGAAGTGAATATGTGTGCTAATGCCCCAAAATTTCAACTAAGATACCTATCAAAATTATAAATAAATTTAAATTGGTCAGAAATGGCCAAAGGACCGCGTGAGTGTTAATATACACTATTTTTATTATATTAAAATGATTATTCAAGGGTTATTCAACAAGTTTTACTTCGCACAAAGCTCTGCAGTCCAGTCGTAAGCACTGCTCCCACTTTTCATCGGGGCAGGAAAAAGAAAACAATTTTTCCAACGCTTCTTTCACGGGAAACCGGGTTATA
Organism: Seladonia tumulorum; assembly: GCA_913789895.3. Taxonomy (NCBI): domain Eukaryota; kingdom Metazoa; phylum Arthropoda; class Insecta; order Hymenoptera; family Halictidae; genus Seladonia; species Seladonia tumulorum. The sequence continues at coordinate 6,340,070 of OU565275.1, forward strand.
TATTTTTCTTCAGGTAAACATGGCTGCTTCAATTTCACCCTGTACACCGAAAGTGATTGCAACGGCAGGTTGGCGGGAGGTAGAAAGGGAATAATATGCCCGGGTGCAGACAATATAGAATGGTTTTCAAAGACAGCGTATAAGGCGTAGAACGTCCGAAGAAAGGGGACACAAAAGGAGAATGGGAGCAGCTTAAGATCACAAATGAAAGAACCATTGGAACCAGGAAGAATAAAGATGAAGAAATAAGGGTACGTTACGAAAGTTTCAGCGGGTAGGACGTAACGAGAGAAAGAAAAGAAAGAATATATACATATATACATGTATATATATATACGAAGATAGTAATATAAAATGGCTAGAAAACGGGCGAAGTGTGCACGCAGGAATATCTGACGCGGGTAGCATAACTCAAGAAAGTTAGCGAGGCAAAAAGGAAGATACGGGAGAGATAGTAAGAGATGAGAAGCGCGGTGTGGGAAGGATAAATATAAAGATATGCAACTAAAAAGGGGAAGAGAAGAGCCGCCGGTAACCTGGAGTAAAAATGGCGGAACGGCGAGATCGTTTTATGAACTTATTGTTAGATTCGGGACTCGTGTCGAGAGGAAGACAGGGTGGTAAGAGTGTAAGTAAACCTGCTAGAGGAGGAGTTCGCAGACGGAGAAACAGAAGAGCAAATATAAAGAAACTGTAGGGGTAAAAGGCAACAGAAACGGCCGGATGCCGAACGAGCCTCGAATCCACAGCGAAGGGAATGCTACACTGAAAGCGATAGTGAGAAAAGTATGGAAAAGGATTACCGCGGAAAGGACTAATTACAATGTTGCGCGAGAAAGAAGCAAGACGGTGGTACACGAGGATAAGTTTATCGCGTGCAGCTGGCAAACTCTGCACCATTCAATGCGAGAAAGAAGTTCAAGGGAAAAGCGTATTACCTGCTAAAGTGGATAAAGGAACTTATAATATCGTGTACCGGGTGCTCTGAGAAACGTGGAACCGATCGGTGCACGCATTTCCCTTCGGCAAACATGAATTGAAAAATGATTTCTTATTCCGCTGTTCGACATTCCCCCGGAACGTTGCTACGATTTTTACGCAAGCTTGAACGTACTAATATTTAACTTGAAAATCCCCCAAGATTTTCAAGTTAAAATTAAAATATCGCAAGAATTTCTCTTAATGTATTTTCACTGTTGTAATTCTTCCAAAGTTTAATTTACACTTGAAAATCCCTCAAGATTCAAAGAATTTTTCCACAATTTAATTTCTACTTGAAAATCCCCTAGAATTCAGGTTAATATTAAAATACTGTAAGAAGTACTGCCACGATCTTTGCAGAGTATAATTCTCTGTTATTTACACGAAGGTAATCTGATTATTATTACACAGCGGATTTTATGCATTTATATTAAAAATGGGTAGGTGTAATTTGAAACGGTGAAGCTATTAGAAGAATTTAAAAAAACATTGTTATATTACTTTCAACCTATTAAACATATTAAGAAGGAAAATAAATTTTTGTTTCACTCCAGGTTGTTGCAATTCAGGTAGAAAATTTTTATTTTGCATAAAGATCCGCTGTGTACTGATTATTTAATTAATCGAACAACGCCTGTAATATTTATGTCGGTGTACAGTTGTTTCAGGAATTTTCTTAACAAAAGTGAAAAAATCTAACGTTAATGAAATAGGTTGTTGAAAAAATATTCTCGGAAGTCAGTAGCGACGGACACGAAGCTGCCTTGCGGAAGTTAGTTATCTTGAATAGTAGCAATCAAATATTAGCTTAGCAAACATCCTCGCGAATTTCTAGGTTAAAACAATGTAGCGTTAACGGTACGAATCGCTAAACCCAGTTTAATTAACGGTTAATTACAGTTTCGCGCAATTCAGGACGGTTTTCCGTTGACGTGATTCGGTAAAAATGCGTTTCCTTGTGTCATTTCCACGCAACTAGGGTCGCTGGGTCGACCTCGATACTGGGAATCGGAGAACACCAGTTTTAATTGATCTGAATTTATCCTCTTCTTCAAGCGGCAAGTTTGCATGCCGGGAAAACCGCCCGAGAGGAATTTTCTAGCCGTGAACGGTAACTATTGTTGGAGCCGCGGGCGCTATGTCCGCACGTGCGCAACGGTTACACGTTCAAAATGATTGTTAATTTTTCTCCGTGGCTTATGCCAGCGGCGCGCAGCATACCAGAGCAACTTGCTCCAATGAGTTTCTAATTATACCGCGAGCAAAGATTTCTGAGCACGTGGTGGGCTTCGAAACAAGCGCATAAACATACCAATCTTATAGAATGCTAATGAATTGTCCGTTGGGAAATAAACTACGCCTTGTTGCTTCTTATTACCAGATAATGAGATAAAGGGTCATATATAACTCGTGTAATTCGATTATTTTATCTAGAAAATATCAGAGATGTACTCCAAATACCAATAAATATTTATGCAAAATTCCAATGCGGAAGGTTCAATAATTTTCCTGAAAAAAAATCGTCGGGCCCATCAGGGCTGACGCGTAAAATGTTAATAAATTACCTGTTGGGAAATGAATTACATCCTATTGCTTCCTATTGCTAAATAGCGTGACAAATATACATACTGCGGGTCTACGTGAAAAATAAAAATGTTCTACAAGTTCGATTAAAAATAAATGTCGCCCTTTAATGGTTTTAACAAATTGGAATGCCCAGTCCGAAAAAATTTAAATTCAATTTATTTTTGTATTTCGTTAAAAGGGGCAATTCCTGGGAAAATGATAAAATTCCGAGAAAATACTCTCCGCGGCCTTGTTAAGGAATCATTCACGAAAAACAAGGACCAATCGGAGCGCTGCTATAGAGGCTGGATTCCCGCTCGGCCAATGGCAACGCCATAGCGGAACCCTTCCGCTGTATCAGCGCTCCGATTGGTCCAGGATCGTTCGTCCGTAAGCGTTTGATCCTTCTGCGTCCTTGCGAACGAAGAATGGATCGCGTAGAGGAGAGAAAAAAGAAAGAAGAAGAAACATAGCCGTAATTCCTTTGTAGGCGGAGGAGACAGTTCTCCCTTCTATTTGCTGTCCATTAGAGCCGCGGCAAAAGGATTTTTCTCCGTCTTATCATTCCTCGACTTCTTCCGTTTCGAGGACCCGGTTCCATGGTCGTGTAATTAAAATCGGATTTCCCGTAATTAGAAGTAGAACAGACTGACTCGGAGAGACGTCGCAAATACCGGTCCGGCATTTTCCCGTTGCTTTTACGCCGCGTTTTCCTCACGGTCTTGATGCTCTTGATTCGTCGCGTCACACTCGTCTTCCGAGGATATGCCGGTTGCTCCTTAATGCTCGGCCGTAGTCCTCCTAATGGGGTCTCTCGATATCCTTTCAGCCTATAAATGCTCGGCAGCAAACATCCTTATAGCGGGTACACTCCCAGGAGAAATGATCGCACGCTTCTCGATAACCAGAATTTCTGAATGGAACACGCGGTATCGCAGAGAAAATAAATCCGTAACTGATTAGGCTGTCCCAAAAATTGAATACGATTAATATTAATTCCATGATATTCGATTATTTTCTAAGCTCAAAAAATTCCCTTCAATTTTCTTTGCGCACAATGATCGAAAGCAATGAAAAATATCTTAAGTGACCTTTAAATACTTTTAAACCACCGTATGCTACGTCAGAGTCGATACAATGATTTCCCTATATATGTCGCCAAGACCTATCACCATTTTTGCTGATTCTTTCAGTATATCAGAACCCTCTCCCCTAATTTATTATGGGCCGACGAAATACGTCGACAGCGAAGACGAATTTCGTAATAGTTATTTGACGGAAAATGAATTTCTAAACGCAGAAGAATGAACATAAACGTCCGCACTCTGTTACGCTACAGTGACGTAATTTCGCTTAGGGATGCGCACCGAGGGCCCAGCCGCGGCCCTTCCATAAATTCCACCGGCGTAATTATAGCGGCCGTATTTGGGGGAAAAGATTCGCGGCTCGTGAACGCTGTTAACGTACGGCTTTCCCGGTGAAAAGGCGTTAAACGACGCGAACGTGCGTTGCATCTTAAACAGCCGGAAATAGGAAAATGTTTTTCGCGCACGCTCAACGCAGGAAGACATATCACAATCCCCCTAAAAGCGTATTTGCGAAGATCGAGCCCCTCTGGAACATCCCCTGTCTCTTTTCTTGTTTACAGAGTACCGTATCTCCCGTCTATTACTACTTTAATTCTCGTAAAAACATCCTAGCTGAAAATTGCATACTGCTGTTTATTCATTTCATTTTTACATCGTCTAACAATGGCTGCGAGAACGATGAATGAGCTCGAAGAGCACTGAATTCGTGGGACCATGCATTTGTTAGAAGCGCAGCGGTGTTATTATTTGAAAGTAATATTTCTTTACTTTAATATTTATTTCTTTAAAAGTAGTATTTTCAAGCTATTTTATGGTAAAATTATTTATCGAGATATTGTTTGAAAGTATTTCTTTACTTTAATATTCATTTCTTTAAAAGTAGTATTTCAAAGGTATTTTATGGTAAAATTATTTGTCGAGATATTTTCAGAAATTGCCATTCAGAAGCTTTTCAAAATTGTTTTGAGTTAAATGTCCCGGTGATTTTTTTACATTTGCTTCCGGTAATAAATTTTGAAATATTCCTCGGAGCCAGTAGGACGCACAGATGTCCACGAGGGAATTAAATTTGCAAACTGTTTAGAAACAATAGAAGTATCAGTTGTCCTTCGGTTGGTTCGTGCGATCATTCAGTTGGAGCGTCACGTTGCCGACGTTCACGACAACTACCTTAAGTCACCGCTACGATAAATGATTGATAGTTATTCGCGCAATCGAATAATCGGTTCACCACGCGCATTCGACGAGCCGAGCCGAAGCGGGTGCACTATCAAGCCGCGACTGCAAGGTTAGACTAACCTTGCACTTTAAAAACCCGTCTGCGAAACGTTCTCCCGCGTTTGCTGATCACTCTCGGCCGCGTCATTGTTTCGTCGTCGTTGTCGTCGTCTCCATTCTTCTTTCCTCTTCAATCTCTGTTTCTATGGTGTGTGGCGACCTTGAACCGATTTCTCGCGATTGCATCGGGCCACGACAAACAGATTTAACCGGATTGCGGACAGTCAAAGGGTACGCTTCAGTTTACGGTTGTGAATGAATTATTAAATATAACTCGGCGTTCGCCGATTGACCGTGACCGAAGAACGCGAGCATGGCCGCTCATTTAACCTTTCGAACCGGGGGAATTTTTCGTATCTACAAGGTGTCCCGGTTCTATGGAACGTTTTAATTACTTTGATGTGAAACAAGCAGTCATTAAAAACTTAGTCTAACCGGTTAACTCCGAATTCCAACGCAACGATTACCTGCCGGAAGATAATTAACTCTATTTCTCTGTCTCTTTCTGTCGAACTATATATATATATATATGTGTGTATATCTTCTCTTTCTACCTCGCTTCCTATCTCCATTCAGCCGATACTTCGTGCCCGAGAAACGATCGATCAACTTTCACGAAGTTTTGTTCGTGACTACTTTTAATTGCGGGTCAATGAATTTTTTCTCGGACGAACCGATCCGCTCTAGATCTCAAATGAATGGAAATGAATCGGTTACGGGATCAAAAACTCCTATCCCGATACCGTGTCGAAATTCTTTTTCGTGTACTTTTAAACTTTCTGGCTCATCCCAATATTTAAGCACTTGAACCAGAAATACTTGTAATTGTACACTTCTCAAACTCTTCTGCTGGAATTCTGTTGTAATTGTTTTTAACTTTTCGAAAATTCTGGCGATATCCTCTAACGCTTTCATGAAATATTTTTAATATCTTCTGAAAATTCTCGGAAATTATCCTGAAAGTGTTTTCGGATTCAATCTACAGCGCTGGTGTAATTCATATTTCTAATTTATTATGCTATATAACGCTGCAAGCGTACCTCTTTTATCACACTTCATCATTTAGTTCTCATTTTCCAGAAGATTTATATTCCATACAATAGAAAAGCTCTCGTAAAACGTTCTGAAAATTGTTATAAAGCGTAATAAAAATTATTTCCACTACCAAAGTTCATTTCGTGCATCGCAATTTATATCCCGAACAACCGAAAATTGCCTGTAATTGTGTTAGCGTTTAAAACATTTGTCTCTTTCAAAATTTTCCCGAGTTAGTCTAATTCTCTTTCGAGAGAGTTTTTTCTCGCGGAATTCGTTTGACATGTTCTGCTCTGTGCTGGCCAGCAAACGGTACAGGGACAAGTATACGGTTTTCGAAGCATGAAGAGCGATAATGAACTCCTGTAACTCTTCTTTGCTGAAGCTGTATAAAAAGAAGAAAAAAAAACGGAACGAAGAGAAACGCGGAGAATCGGTGAAACGAATCGATTTTGTGCTGTGCCGCTGTGTCGGCTCATATGTAATGGGCATAAATAAACCCCGGATTTGCAGATGCTACCAACTACGAGAACTCGGGAAAGTTCGCTGCCTTTGCATATAGGGTGTCCGGATTTTACGGGACTTTACTTTGAGAATTTATTGCGACTTGGTTCCTGATAAGTAGAATCGGCTAGCAATGGACAGACACACCATCCGGGTCCGAGGCAATTAGTCGCTAATGCAATAAATATTTATCCCCTGATGGAACTGTTGGGGAGTATCAAAACTAGTTATGTCCATTTTGGAAAAATTAATCAGGGACGCCTAGAAAGCAGATAAATAAATATTCGACAATTTAAAAAAATCGATACACCGAATTTTGATACTACTCAAATATTGACTTACATGGTTTTTGCATTAAATGGCTCGTCTAATGTGTAATTGATAATGTGGGGTTAGATGAAATTTTATTGTCTCACGTTTCTATTTACCATTTTGGTAGAGATGAATATTAAATATACATGCGATATTAAGTATAATTTAATTCATAATATAATTTAATCGTTGGCATTTTTAAGTCCGCTTAAGGGCTGAAGACGGAAAGTTCAGTTGAAGTTTTCAATTCGCGCAACTTGATTTTCAGCGGCGCAACGATATTAATGTTTAAGCGACAGTCAATATTTGCATGTTACAGTAAGTTTCGCGACGAGAGAGGCGCACCGTAGCCAGACAGCACTGAGATAACCACCGGCGAGATTTGTTGGACAAACTTTCCCACGCAAGATGACGCATGGGAGGAAACAGACGAGCAGCAACGAACTCTTTTCTGTCGGAAAACAGATAACCAGGCGTACAAGTGCAAATGTCTGCGCCATGCCGCGCGCCGTAATGATCTAGATACCGTGAAATCGTGCCGCCATTCATAAAAGGACGTCTCGAATCTGCGAGATGAAAAAGTGGCAAAGGAATAAAGGCGCCATGATAAATGAAAACCACTCTCGTATATCCTTTGCTCGATGAATGAAATTTAATCTTCGAACTGCCTCTTAAAATTCTAGTCGCGAGATTCTGTGAATCGATGCTTCGCGGCCTCGTTGTAACGACTCATTTATTTAAACGTACATTTATCCTCGTTACACATGAAAACTTGCATCTCATTCGAGCGAACGAAATTTACACTTTTTGATCAAAACACGGGAAGAATTTATAGTCGCATAAATTCTTTATATTTTGAAGAATCTATTTACTTGTATACATTCCTGGCCATGTCGTAAACAATCAGGGTAATTTTGTTTTGGTTCGTACATTCGTACCGATTAATAAACAATTTTCTTGATCGCTTCGGTAGAAGACGTACTCCATAGAAAAATATATAACTCGTGTAACCTCGATTATTTTTATTTGAAAAAAATCACAGATGGGCTTCAAATACCAATAAATATGTATGCAAAATTGCAATTCGAAAGGTTCGATAGTTTTGCTGATGAAAATCGTCGGGCCCATCAGGACTCGAGTTTAAATGAGGCTCCATAAAAAAATATATAACTCGTGTAATATCGATTATTTTTACTTAAAAAAAATCACAGGTGAACTTCAAATACCAATAAATATGTATGCAAAATTCCAATGCGAATCGTTCAATAGTTTTTCTGATAAAAATTGCTAAAAATTCGTGGGGAAACGGCCTCGAAAACCTTCCTTGTTGGTAATCCGTGTTTGTACAAATTCTCTAAAATTGAAAACTGCTTCTCTAAAATAGTTACTGCTGTTGTACATACGACTGTGTCGAATTTGCTGTTCCGATTATGTGGACAGCGTTCCGGCGAACACAATGCGCCCTTAAATCATCCCTGGGACGGCCTGGTCCTCTGAGGATCTGGCGAGCAGGATCAAAGAGGAGGCGCGAAGGTAACACGCGGTGGGTGTGAAGAATGTTGGTCCCAGAGCTGGTAGGGGAATCAACCGGCGGCTGGCAGGGGAATAATAACGAACCGAACGACACGCGGCGAAGTCAGAGAGCGGACACGAGGCTTTATAAATCGCGAGGATGTTAGCCGGACCAGTGATGCGTCGACCGCGATCGGATGCATCTGTGACCGTGTCCTCGCCGATTTGTGCGCCATAGTCTCGAGGAAACGAACAGTGACCGGTAAACAACGCCGTGCGTGTCATGTTTATGCGACTTGCAACGAATCTCTAATATATCCTCTTGTAGTGTAGCAACGATACAACGATAGAATTTGTTCTCTGAATATTGTTTTCCACGATCTCGTCCACGATATCTCGGTTTCCAAAACAAATGAATTTCCCCGTAGCTGCATAACGCGCGAAAGTAACCAAAGTAAGTATTTTCATTTAAATTCCTTTGTGCAGAGCCACAAAGACTGGTTTTCTGCGTTTCTACGTAAATATTTGCGTTACTCCGTTCTCGGAGGTCTTCCGTGCGTTTAGTGCGAAACAGATTCGTTTGTTTTGGAAACATCGATGGTATTTATCGAGGGCGAAGTTGTCGATAAGAATTTCGAAAACAAATTACGTTGCTGTAGTATTGTACAGTCGGACCGTGCATTCTGTGCGTTTACGAGAAAAATTAGTGCATCCTCTAAAAACATTATAAAGAAAATTTTATGTATCATATTTTAAAATGCACTTTTATGTAAAACATTCTTTTGCTGTACTATCTAAAGCAGTTCGAATATCGCGAATGATATGCTAATTGTGAGTTGGTAATTTTCGATAAAAAATGACACAGGAAATGTGTTGCAAGAAAAAAGGCACACTGCTGACATGTGCAGGAATTATGTATTCATAAAAATCCGTTTACAGGAATTAGCATTTTATTTATCGCCTATAATTTAGAAAGAATGCTGGTACTCGCACCATTTTCAGTCCAAAAACTGTTAAATCAATATGCTATTTTTTAAATTTATATCATCATAATGAAAGAGTGTGCCAGTAATATTTGGGCTCGCTTGAATTGCTTTATTACGTCTCATTGTTAAATTGTTTTATCGTTTCGAATAGTTCAGTACAAAATAAGCTTAGGAATACTGGTAGCATAGTAATTAGTTCTGCCCTTCAGAAGGTTTTCTGATCACGTCGGAAGAGTATCTGCAGAGAAGATAAAGGACCCGACAAATTGTGGTGGACGCTGTCAATTGACAGGTGAGTGAGTGCACGAACATCTCTACAAAAATGTGAAACTGCAACAATATTCACTAACAACGAGTTCGCGCTAGCATACTCTCGTCAGATAAGTCTGAACTTTGTCTGACAATGAGAAACGACAGTTTAAACGATAATTCCAATGCTTAGTGGCGGCGGTGTTACATTTAATGCGTAACATATTGTAAACTATTGGCTATTGTCTTCAAAAATAGCGTACTTCGTTTCATGAATACCATAGTCTCTCTCAAGGGCTCATTGAAAAGACAGTGGCTTTGTTGTGGAGACAAAAGACTGTACGTCTGTGTATAGAAGACTTTTTGTCATAATGTGCTATGCGCTCGAACCGATATAGTCGATACACAATTATACCGAAAATCACGTTTTGCGCATTTTGCCACGACCTCCGTTGTTGCGAGACAATGACGCTTTACAACTATTGTCGGACAAGCACAATTGCGTTCGATGATAACGAAGGGGGCTTTTAAAATTAAATAACACGGGAATGGAAATTACTAGGGGTGTGCCAGACCACAAATTTGTAGGAACTTTTTTCGGGAAATTATTATTATTTTAAATTAAAATTAATTTTCGGAAAATTCGGAAATTTTCGAAAACTCGGCTACCATTTCTCGAACTACTGTGCAGTGCTGCATAGTAGCGTACAAAATGTTTAAATAAACGGTCACACGTATTTTTAAAAATAAATATTAATAGTTAGAGGCTTCCTGGAATTTTCGAGTACCCGATCCGAACCGACATTTTAGGTTCCGGGCACAGCTCTAGAAATGAATAACGGTGGAACATTAGTGCTCGTAACCACGTATTTGCATTTGAAATTCTGAAAGTATGAAAATCGTATCACTTGTGGGAATAATAATATTTTTGTTCGACTTCGAGCAAACATTTCCCGGGTTTTGTTTCGAGTTTTACGGTAGCCTGATGGCCAGGTCAGCGTGTTAACCAGTTTCCGGTGGAGCGATGTGTCCTTCGCAGATTCTGCAAAAAGATTTTCCGTTGGGATAGGGTTATATCGTCGGCTCGGTTAGGCTCCGGCAGGAACGTGTGGCTGACTGACGTCGGCATCGATCGTGGGCAAATTGGATTGCCGCTAAAACAGCGGGGGCTATCTTATGGCTTATGGGGATAGCGTTCAGTGCCGTTGGAAAAGCTCGAAACTTCGGTAACGAGAGTGAATTCTGACGTTCCGTTGCTTCTGCGCGCCGCACACCATTTTCGTAGACGAATATATTCGACGATGACTATGGCACATGCGGCCGATCGACGTTTATCGTGATCGACGAAAGCCTCGCGAGCTTAACGAGACCGTCGGGCCCATCAGGGCCTCGCGCGCGTTTAGATGAGGCTCGACGAAGCACGGACCATGGCGTTCACAGTATCGGTATTAGAGTCACGACAATGTCTCGATGTATGTGAACATTTTAGGATCGAAATGTTATTTATATTGTGAACAAAAACTCTTCCTTGACCTCTTAATGTTGATCGTAGAAAAGGAGAGCGAGTAAACAAACCATCGACGTCTATCGGTGAGATAATACTAATCTCGTGACAAAGCTTTGTTTTTCCTCATTATTTTCTTGGGAAACTTTTACGAATACTATCGTGACCTTCTTTCGATTAAAATGATACCAAACACGACGCAATTTGGATCATGTGTACTCGTTTAATCCGCGATATAGTGGCACCTCGATTATCCGAACTGACAAGCCGAGTGCAGATTTTACGCATTTGTGACAAAAATGGGTGGGTGCCATTTAAAGTAGTGGAGATACTAAAAACATTTAAGGTTACCGACACGATTTGGGTTACAGTTTCATTTTGAATTGTAGTGTTGAGTAATGAGTAAAATTATAATAATAATATCAGTATAATGGTAATAATATTACATACATTAATATTATGTGTAGAATATCATTAATAATATTACTAGGTTGTTAATTTTCTTGAAAACTTTGCCAAGCAACCGATGGACCTGTTGAAACGGTTTTCGGTAGTTGTGAGTAACATAAATTACAATTGCATTTCATAGTAGTTCTCCTCGAGTACGAGTGTCCTTGTTCTTGTACCCGGCGTACGTGTTAGTCGCGAACGCAAACCAACGCTATCTCCGAAGAGTCCGTTAACCATACTGAACTGAATTCTTGAGTAATCAGCACCGCCGAGTAGAGCGGGGAAACAAAAGAATCTGAAACAAGAATTAAACTGAAGAAATGAACTACGCGCCGGCAACAGAGAGTAATTATGCTACAAAGACGACTAGACTGTAATTACGGGCACTGAAGAAGGGCTTCCAATTGCGAGAGGTGTTAGTTTACTGTAAGAATATCAAATAATTAAGCATACTTATATTTTTTAATGGACTAAACAACGGACTAGTCGAACAATTTCGAGTAATTGCATTAGGAAGAATTAAGTGTTGCAGGACTTGTATGTAAATGGCATAGGTACGAAAATAATTTTATCTATTTATCTCGTAATACTACATAGAAATAGTAACAAAGACCGCACGTATTTTAAGATTCTGGGAATGAAAATATTTTGGTGATTGAAAATACGAGTGTCCTGTTTTCTTAGAGACAGATGTTAAATTACAAATGTTTCTGATAAACCGTACACAATCGAATCATGTAGCAATAAAAATTCGTCGGCCGCAGTGTCTCGAGTGTCCGCCAGATAGCTATTGTTTCCCTCCAGGTTATTTGATCAGCTATATTATCTTTCTAATGAGCACATGCGTTGGATAGTGCGATGATTATTGAAAAGATCTTTCATCGTAGTTGCAAAGAAAAATTGATTTAAAAAATAATAATAAAAGTCTCGTAAGAAATATAGGAGTCACATAAAAAAATTGGCTCACAAATATTGTTTGTAACCTGTGTTAATTTGTACCATGCTCGGGCATAAATGTAATTCTTTTAATTGTAGTATTGTTGTTAATAGTCAAAAAGTTTGATAAAACGGTGGATTCTAATTCAAGAGGTGATCGAGCTACATGTTTGTTTTAAAATCGATTGTTGTCGGCATATTCAATTTTCAGTTTAATAAATTTAACCTGTACGACTGTTCCATTAATTCGCGGAGTGCAACTTCGGTTAATTAAAAGTTGTGCACGCCGATAAACTGTCGAGTGTTAGAGCACACACGTATATAAATATTTCGATGGCCGATGTCGCCCATGCATAACTTCGCTGTATCGCACGAAAATATATATTTTTTGCACGCGGAATACCAAACATAGTTCGCGCCATATATTTCTCTGTCTCTCGGCAAAGTTTTATTTCGTAGTATTAAGTTTCATGCTTTTCCGTTTGTTTCGATTCTACGTTGTACATTTCTGTTTTTCTACATTCGAGTTGTCCTTTGTGAATTTATACCGGCGTAAGAAAAAAATGTCCACATCAAACGAATAATGAACTGCAACAAATAATTTCCTACCATGAATTTTTTTTAACGAAAATTCGACCTAACTGCAATCTTCGCGCATCTCAGTTTGTTACTACTCGTTAAATAGTATTTGTGACAAGGATTGAGAAGTCTGTCATGAACAAAATATATGTCTCTGACAAAGTAAAAGTTTTATATTTTTTATTCAAATTAAAACTGATGAAATTTCCTTCGTCTGTTCTCATTGGAGCTCATACTGTGAAAACGTATGTTGAAAAAGTTTCATGGTTCACGTTTTAAATGGAACTTATTATACAGTTTCGTAACTCTTCCAATCTCTGGTTTGAACTCGTTTTAAAAATATTATTCCGTTCGAGGAGTGTACGGGGACTTTTTTCGATTGACTGTACCCATGTCGTTGGCGCGTTTGATAACTACGATAACTGTGCCGTGAACATTGCTGGCATTCTATAAACAAGTATTTCGTGAATTGGCCGCCTCGTCTGGCAGTTGTGGAACGATAGAGCCGAGCCGTGTTTCCTTTGCTTCCGTTTTCCATGCTCGTCCATTCGTCCTTTCCATTCTTCGTTATTTCGGTCGGCCGCCTGATAACGAACGTGTATTTAGCATTCATTGAAATATTAGTTTCAGCAATAACTAATTTCCTGTATTCACGAATCGAACCTCTCATGGTGACATCATTCTTTTTCTTTTAAAACCTCGTACAGAAATAGTGGCACAAAAGATCCCATTTCATCCAATTTTCCTCTACACTTCTACTAATTATGTTTTATTATCTTTTATTATTTTCTATTTCGCTCCGGTTCGTCGCGATTCAAGTAGAAAATTTTTATTTTGCATACAGCTTCGCTGTTCAATGGTAATACGTATATCGATGCCCTAAGTGGAGTAATTTGGACTCTCGTTCACCGGAATCTCGCACAAGTGTTGGAACACTTCATCGTTCTGCTCTTCAGTTGTTGAATTCTTCGACTCTATGGAGAATTCTGTCGAACGCTGCAACGTCTTCCGATTTATTGATATAGCCTTGAGATTTTCAAGAACCTGACACGAAGCTAATATAAAACAGACACTCGGTTACACGTGTTAACATCGATTTGGACTTCGCTCTGACCTCGTTCCACGAACATTTCAGCTCAAGGAAAAGCAGCGTGTGTTCATTTGTTTTTCTCTGTAGGAGAACATACGCCGGCAAGCGTATAAATAGGAAAAATTCTTGCGCGAAAGTGTGCATGATCTCGCCGGCGCGGGGTATGTTAAAATATTCGCGTCGCAAGAAAATAGCTAATCAAAATTGCTACGCTAAAAACAAAGCTGAAGTAATACACGCAAACTAACTTTTCATCTTGACAAAAGGAACGAACGTTCTCGTAAAAAAAAAAATAAATGGTTGCATAAAGAACTTGAATTGTAATTGTTATCTCAGTATGGTGAAACACAAATGAAATATAAAATTGAAATGTATATTCGCATTTTAGAGAACACGTTTCCACATATTTAACACGTTGACACGTTGAATTATTTGTCCAGGTTTTAAAATGAATTTTCATGTTAATATATTCATCGTACCAAATTTGATTAGGATCTGTAAAATGCAAGAAAGTTGGAGGACTACTCAACATCGTACATTTAATTTTTTCAATTTCTATTTCATTAAATAACTTACTTTGATTTTATGGAATTTTTGAGGGTTCTAGTTTGGCAGTCAAAGTGTTAAACGATACTACTTCATCCAAATTTTCTCTCTCAATCTCTCACTGCATCCCTAAGTCATCGAGCGTGTAGCAGACTATGCCGAATGTTTGTATCGCATACTAACCGATTTCGAATTACGTTCATGTCATGTTTGTACCGAATATTTTGATACTATTCATGTAAAATAAGTCTATTATTACACGCTGTGCCGCATTGAACTGCCTTTGTACGCACTCTCTCATTGACTTTCATTCCAATTGTTGCTTTGTGCATGCTGTTTTGTATTGTTGCATTGTGGTACATACGTATCGTTGTTTTCCACGATTTGCACGACTGTGGACAGAGCGTTCTGAAAGAGTTGATTAATTTCTGCAGTTCTAGCAGAGTCGAGTCAGTCAGTAAACGAATAAAAGTGTAGGAATAACAAATTTTTTTAGAGAAGAGCAATCGGTGCTCTGTCACTAAATGTCATTCGTTTAAATAAAAACTTTACAGCCTGATAGGTTGTCCATATCTGTTCGAGCGTTAAATTATACATTTTCAACACAAGCGACGGTACAGAGTTTTACACTAAATTCTTAAATCTTTTGGAAAATTTTTAGTAAACATTTACTAAAAATGGAAGACACTGTGATCTTTAATGCTATATAGGATATACTCTGGATAACACAATTCTTATACTTGGCTGTTAGGATACAGAAAAATTCAAAAAGAGGATCGTTTTTTCAAAATTTCGTTTTCACCGTCCTTTTTTCGGTTTTGTCCATTTTTTTTAAATATTCTCCTTTAAATAGAGAATTAATGCGAGTTACCATGTTTTATGAAAATATATTTTGAGGTTTTCGAAAAAACCTTACGCGTCTAGAACTTCGTCTATTATTTCAGGCGTGTTATACTTCCGCGATCATTTAGATATGTTTCGCCCGAAGGTATAGTGCTAGTGCACTGTGCCCGACGGAAGGTTAATGAAACGAAGACCGTTTACTCAAGAAGTTGAGAAACATCCCCCGCAGAATAGTACCACCGTGGAAAACATTTCCCAGTTTTCAGCGTAGTTTGAAGACTAACTTGAAGACGTTCGCATGGCATGGGTCGAGAGGAAAAGTAATAAAAGACAAACTTCTGTAGATCCGGTCTTTTTTGTTGTTGCGAACGAGAGTGCACGTCAGCGTGCCCTTGTTTCGGCGTAAAAACGATGTGATCATGCGTGCCACGGTGACAAAGCATTGGGGGGAGGTTTTTGCCAAGAACAGTGACGACAGGGTTGACGACGGTGGCAGGGGAGGGTTCCAACGATAATTCATGGGGGCCGTAACAGGGCTTGTAAAACTCCATGCCCAAGTTATTGTTGTAATTATGTTAGACTTTAGTTAACGCCGGGGCTGCGAGTCTCGTTAAAATGATGGACTCGAAACTTTTTAATGCGCCATTTTTGAAATAGTGAAGATGCATTAATGGGGGACTAGTTAACTTCGGAGCTGAGTGAATTGCAAATAAAAACTATTGGAAATGGTAATTGAAACACTTTTATGTAAATAATGTTCCAAAAATTTAGCTTTGGAAATTGTTCAATTTTGCTCAGAAATGGTAGTATTTTTAACGTAAGAAAAGCTCCGAGATTTTGGAAAAACATTGATTCTTTTCATCCCTGCACCGAATGATTAAATCCATTAAAAAGATCAACGTTGATCTCGAGAAAGTGGGTGGAAAAATCTGCTTACAAAAAAAAACGATTGTTTCGATAAAAGTTTGAACGCGTTGGCGGCCATAAAATCGCGAAAATTGTCCACCTTGCGAGTATGGTTGTAATGGAACTTTCCGATCTAATGCGAGTCGATTAGATGGTGGAATGGATCTGGCAAATAACAGTCAGCAAATCTGTAACGTCAGCGTAATCTGACCCCTCGATGCCATAATTTGTTCTCGTACGATGATCACGGTACACGATGACGGGATATTGTTTAATGTCTCATAAAGTAGACGCGTCGTCGACGGTATAGAACCCGGTAGAACGGTCTTGCGATCCTCATGGTGACACTTCCGGCGAGGCCGCGGTGACGGAATCCTGTATACTTAAGCTCTGACGAAGAAACATCATCGTCAGTCACATGTTCGACTATTCCTGATTGTTTATTGGTGCAGCAACGGTTGCTTGTATCGGTAACTATCGAACGTCGCACGCTTCCGACAGCTATGGCAACTGCGACGTGCGAATCCCTTGCACTCGTTGCCAAGGTAACCCAACAATTATGCTTGTATAGTAAAATTCGTGGCTGGAAGGGGATGATTCTGCACGAAGAAATTCACTTTGTTAGAAAAAGGAACATGAAAATCTATTTCTTTATGAGATCAGTTGATTTTGTATGTAACACAGTAGCTGTCCACAGTACTGTAATCAATATAAAACAGTTTGTAAAGAATAAATTCTAGAAGCCATTTTTTAATTTGAATTTCTTATTTATTTTCCATGAAAATATTGAACGTCAGTGTACTTACTCGAAGAAATAAATGTGGCTCCTGTATTTTGAGATTAATTCAGACAATAAATATTCGCGAGAATGATATAGGAAAAACAAAATGGCGCTGCATATTTAGCTTATTTTCTCTGTTTAAAGTGAACACTCTCCGTGACCAATCGTAACTCGCTGACAATTTAACGCCAAATGTTTTGTTTTGTAACGTTACATTGTTACGTAACGTACAATTGCCGTTAATATAAATATTTCGCGAGACAGGAACTGCATGTTAAATAACATATTGCAATCCGAAAGTTCAGTTTCATTAATTCCAACACCGGAGGGTGTCCACGAAATATTCAGAATGCCATTCGTTTATTTTCGCAATGTTTCAGGAGCGGCTGAAATTGTTTAAAGTGCACCACAAAGAACCAATTGTTCCACACGTGATATACTAAAATGATGTACAAGCGACGCCATATTGAGTCCCGTTTAAGTATTCACTGACTCGCCCCTGAATAGACGCCGCTATCATCACGCTTGCCCGGTAACAAGATCGAATTAATTGATAATTGGTCAACATTCAGTCCTTCGGGCTTCATTCCCGCCATTCTACTCGGGCGACACTCTGCATTATTTCATTTTGTTGAGGGGGAGTTACGACGGCGATGTAAAAAGGAGCAATGCCGTCACGTGGAATATTAAGCTGGACGAATAATTTCATTTGGAGAATTCTTTCGCAAATGCAGACTGGATATTAGATCGCACGGGCTCTTAAAGAACCGGGAGAGAATGTGTTATTTTTTAATTAGCTCCGGTTTTTAATAAGCTGATAACACACGTTTCGTTCGGAACACTTTTCAGCACCCGTCTTGGAATTTACGGGATGCTATTGCAGGACGAGAATCAGCTTCAATTTCTAATTAACGTGCCTCCTTTGGAGATATTTTAGTAAAAACCTTTTTCTTTCAAAGATGGTGGCATTGCCGATTTTTTTGCAAAATGAACCCTTTCTAAGAGAATTGCAAGGGACAGGGATTAAAAATAAAAATGTGCTTCTCCTTTCAATATTCTTAATAAGCCGAAAACAAAGTGATGGTCTTCCCAGTTTTGTATTTTACAAAGTCTAGTGACAAAACAGAGAACTTCATCGAAAATTATTGAGAAGCGTAATAAATTACACAGTGAAAAAACCAAGGTTGCAACTTTGAAAGATTTAAGAAAAAAAAAGAAATAGGGGGAAAGAAATTGTGACAGATAGACTGCAGACGTTCAGGCTATTAAAACGCACCAAAATGTGCAGTAAGCGTGCAAACAATACAGTAGAATTATGCAGGGTACATATGAGGGTGCATTGAAGCAGTCCCTTTCTTCAATCGCTTCTGCAGTGCAAAGGACTATAAAGAAATTGCACCGAAAATAAAAAAACACGAGGATTGTCTTCTTCATCCGTCCAGGGTCGTAAAACCCGGGTTCTACCATTCGTTTTATTTGCTACGTAGAATCACCGCCTGAAGCATCTACATACAGTCGAATACCCTTCACATATATAAAAAAAAATATATATATATCCGTGTATACAGGGTGTCCCACCAGATTTCCGTATCTGATCATTTTCTAGTATTGAAATAGATTTAAGGTTTATTTACGTTTTATTAAACGTTAAAGCAAAATAAAGTTTTTCTAAAAGTCACGACAGAGGCTCATCTTCCGGACACTGGTTCATTTATGCTTGTGAAGAAAATGCAAGAAAAAATGTCAAAATTGAAAACCGGAGCCCTTACTCCCTCGAGTGAAACTTCCAACACCCTGTCTCGGTGATTCGCATGGAATTAGCCTAGTTCACAGAGACTCGCAATTGACGCAACTCGAGGGGCCCCGAGGTCTGGAGAGGTCGGTAAGAGTGGCGGGATCGAGTACAATGTTGTACCGAGAAGATTGACCCGTCACTCGGAAACGTGCTCGGTCGTATAATCCGATTATTTTCCTGGTCCTCGATCGTTCGGTTTCCGGCAATCGCCGTGAAATTTCGTCGGACCGACGCGACGTCGAGCGGAATATTTCCCGCGTTGTGCAACGCCCGGATATTTAACTGCGAGCTTGATCGAACTGGATCGCAACGACAGCCATATTGCCTCGCTGTAAGTACCAACGAGAGGAAATAACAATTAAACGAAAAATAGAAGAGATCCCAACGGCCGATTCCTATGACAGATTTTGTACAGTCGGGCACAGAAAGATGGCTCCCCCCATGTTTCTTTGCGTTTCCGTCCGGTAGCAGGTCAATTACAGTGAATTCTCGATATATGTCATCAACACGGGCCTTGCCAGCGACATTTATCGTCTAGGAAACTGTTACATTTACAGAGGCCTCACACAGTATACACCCCGCAATAGTGGGGATAGTTCCGCGACATTTATCATCGAAGCCTTGACGACATATACAGAGAAATCACTGTATATTGTGCAAGAACACTTGGCGAGTTAAAACAATGTTATCGTACGTGAATGGAATCAAGAAAACAATTAACAAAATTATACAAATCTCTGCTCAAATTTCCATTAAAAAATGAAAGAAGGCTCTGCAAATGTTTTGAATATTCAACAAAACTGGTAGATTCTTTTTCTACATTGGGTTTTTTTTAAGTTTTTGTGAATTCCATTTTGTTACATTATTTTAGATAAATTCTGATAGTGTCCTTTTGACTCAGACTGTATCTCCGAGCATAATTGGAAGCGTTGGATCGTCCTCGGCAACGTGAGACGCGACGATGAAGTCATGCTGGGGAAATCCGAACGAGTGTACTTGTCAAATTAGTTGTAAACAGTATGGGAATGCTGTCCGACGAATTTCGACGCTTGCGTAAGACATCGTTTATCTATGATGATACGCGTCGGAGAAAATTTCCGTGTTTTATGCAAATGCAGCATCAGAGATTCATGGAACAGGTTTCATAGTTACGGTTTAACATGTTCACAGTTAAAGTGTTTGTGCTCAAATACCGAGAAAGAGTCAATGGCTTCTTACGAGCAACAATAACTAGCCGATATAAGCAAAAGCAAACGCTGGGTATTTCCTGCAGAATTTATTACTGTAGAAATAAATTATTGTAAAAATATGTGATGCATTCAGTGGAAAAATGATTGTTTTATAAAAACAATATATCTGTCCCGAGATATTGTACATAATTAGTAACAACGAATTAATTAGTAATTACCATTTTATACGTGAATGCCGATATTGAACATTTCACTGTGAAAGAGACCTCGAAAGGAGTGCAGGAAGTAACGACGTTACGATACAAATTGCTTAAATTTGCAACCGTTCTGCGATCAAAGAGTTGATTGCTATTAGCTCATAGTAATTATAGTAATTTGATGAGATGCAAATTGCTCGTACTTACATAGAAAGTCATCCACACCGAAAATTTCGATTTTAATGAGAATTCCTAAACCTTGATGCAATACATAGTGTGTTCTTGCAATGAAAAGTCACTTTCGTTTATTAGAGTACTGAATGAATGCCTACGAGATATTTCCAATTAAAGAAGAAATAAATCCTAATTTTGCTGAGCTAAGAATATCAGTCCTAAGAGTGTGCCTTAAATTAGCAGTTAATTGTTGGAAATATAGATGAAAGCCTTTACAAGTTCATTTGCTATACTGGATAGCTAATTAAGTATAATTTTGTAATGGTACAGGATAGAGAAAACCGATTTCTGTTTCTTTGAGCTCCAATTCACGAGACCACCTGTTAGCACAACGAAAGTGGCCAAACATAATTTCCCGTTATGTCCCTCGCTAAATCGGAGACCGCTCATAGAGTTCATTCTTTATCGTACTAAATTTTATAATAATCTCTAAGCAGAATTATTTCGTGCAATGTAATAATTTTCCGAATTTTTTAAATTCTTCTGGCGCTTTGAAACTATTAAATTTTATTATTAATGAATAAAATTTGTAGCCCTTTGATACCATTTAATGTGTCTTATCTCAGCAAATAACATAAAGTAAATGAGCATAATAAATGAGCGATTTCACCGATTAATTATCTGCATGTACACGGTGCTCCTTTCATTTTATTTTATTCATTCGCAGTTTCGTCTTTTCATGGCTTTTAGTAATACTCCATTAGCCCAGCCATTAATCAGTTAGTTGTCTGTCATACTAACCTCATTCAGTGACGTCCCAATTCAAATCATTTACTTTGAATTCGCATTTTAATATCGACCGTATGCTGAAGTTATGGTAAAATTATTTCCAACACCATTATTTCCATATGTCGCCATCTTTGTATCTTTCAGCGACCATCGCTTTGTTGACCGTTAAATCCATTCGCCTATAGTTACCAGCCGTCATTAAGCTATATCGGTGATTCGAGGCAGCTTTACTACAATTACATGTTACAACAGAACCGTTATCAGCAACGCATGAAACTGAAATTAGGTTTACTCTCAATTACGCTACGTACATTGCTTTCCAGTGTCTAGTACTGTTTGTTGTTTTATCATTTAATTCGGCTTGATTTTATGTTGCGCTCGACAGTCGTACAAACATCATTATACGCACCGTTATTCAATGACGTATATTCTGTTATTACCAGAAATTAAATTCATCCGTGTCTATTTCAAATCGTAACTGACATCGCGGCCTCATTATTATCTGATGTGGCATGATCCCGCGGGATGAATCTGTTTTCGGTTATCTTCGGATTTAGCTGTTTATCTTTTGTTGCACGAGCATTCAGCTTTTAGCAAAAAAAAAAAAATATTTTTGACAGTTCACTTTTGATTCTTCGCTTTAAACTGTTTAAACCATTCGTATTCGTAACAAAAATAAGTAGAGTAAGGATATTTATGCAAAATTCGAAATTTCGTGGCTTATTTAATAAAAAATGTTAGAATCAAGTTCGCAACTTTCGAAATTTCAGAGCTTATTTAATAAAAAGGAGGATGAGAATCAAGTTTGCTTTATCAACTACAAAATTTCTTACGTACAGTGGAGATTTTATTAATGTTTGCTATTATATATATGTCGTTTTGTATTTCTAAAATGTGTACATACTGCAAACGCATGAAGATCCGATGACAAGGTCATTGAAACCGGTGTGACGGATCTTCTCCAGGCAATTTCCAACGGCTTCGCTTGACTGTACCGTTTAATCGTTAAAAAGTCGATAGTAATTAGTCGTGCAGCAGGTTGTTTTGTATGCGCGCCTAAGGCGCACAGATTTAAATTGCTCAATTGATTTTTGTGTCATGTTGCGCAAACGAGCGACCCATTTGCCGCCGCTTGGATGGCAATGCCGCGTACATATACGTGCCTCGAATCGCGCGTGTCGTCGCAGATAGATACGTTAATCGCAAGACGCGAACATCGTACGCATATTGTGCGAGAGCTAGATCAATGAACAAAGCGCATAATCATTCCTGACTTACCGTAGCAGTTGCATAAGCATTTCAACCGATTGGAAGCGGTGTATCGTTCGGATCAATCGTTGACTCCAATTGTTCTTAATTTCTGCGTAATATCCGAAACTCGCGTTGGCCATTATTTAAACAATTTTTGGTCAATGTTGCAATCCGTTTGCTCGTGTCTCTGACTTTGCTGAAAATTCACTCGAATGTCATTGTACGCGTGTTAAGAATTAAAAAATCACAGATTAAAAAGTCGAGGGGTCAGTTCGACGGATTCTGAAAATTATTTCAATGTGTTTTGTTACAGTTCAAAACACCGCTTTTGAAACCGAAAGTTTGGCAATGCCAGTACGGAAATTAATAGCGTACTCGAGTGCGTGCAAATCATAGTGCTTGCGGCTCTCGCTAAAGGCCGATCACTGCCTCATCATACCACATAGTTGTCTGCCTCGTGCCCTTACATTACACGTATAGTCCTCTCGAGAGGCGTTATATGTATAGTATGTGTTATCCTGTATGGCCCGGCGTAGCCGATTAATCGTAATTACTCGATACACATCCGAAAACAGTATACCTGCAGATTTAAATCCGGTTTTCTCGTAATAGCTTTTTAATTTCACTGTAACCATTAAGGTAGATTGTTGTTACTATACTAATCTATGACAGAAAGTTAAAGACAATCAAGAGTGGCGTCAGAAACTCTCAAAGATGCAATTTTAAATAATATAATTTTAGGATAATATTTTACGAACTTTTGCTTTACACTTTAAATCAATAAAATACGTTCGCTTTATATAGTGACAGATTCTAATGAATGTCTCGTGTCACAGATGGCATTGATAATTTTATGGTATGTGAGAATAGTAAATGGGTGAGTTTTAAATGTACGTATAAATGTACGAGGGTTAAAGTAATTTCGTAAAAATCCCATTCATTTGGAATTTCTAGATTAGCGGAATGGATGGGTAGGCATTAACAATGCTAACTCAGACAGCGTATGCAAAGTAGAGCATTAGCATGATGCAGCAGTACAGTAGATACGTCTGTGCCCCTCGCCAACGTGTCTCGTTGCCGTGTCTCGCTCGCTGCCAATGCATCCTCCTGTTCTCGAGTATTATTAATGACACCGTTGCAGAGGGCAAACTACACGCACGGAACATTGTCCGTTTAGTATAGGTGTATCACTCGACCGAAGCGTTGTTGAGGCCAGTATGGCACATCAAAAAAGGGGAGAAGGCAGGGCAAACACAATTCATAGTTCTTCAAGGACCAATGGCGGCCTAGGACCATGACGAAGCTTGTCTTACTTCACAAATAATTATTCTCCAAGGGAGAACAATAGTTTACAGTAGAGACTCCATTATATATTTGCGAACCAGTTGGGGAACGAAATTGTTCACGTAATAGAATTTTCATTCAATAGACCAAGCACGTGGCAGTAGGGTTTCGCAATTGTTCACAATTAAAAAAAAAAATTGAAACAAACCAATCCTAGCTTATTCTCCAAATTTCTTAATTGTATCACATTTTTTTCCCCAATTGTTAATACTATTTGCTTCTGTTTTGGCCACATTACGATCCTAGTACTGTGCCAATTTCATTGTGATTAGTGAACTGTTATAAAAATGTTATAAAATATAACTGTTTCTCCCTTTATTAATTTTAATGTGGTGGAATTAATGCATCGAGGATCGTTAATTAATTTGGTTGAGAAATTTCTCATATTTCAGGTTTCAACTGTTCACGTGTACATTTAGGTGTACACCCGCGTATACACGGTATTGTATAAGTTCACATAATAGAACGTTCATACAATGGAGGTTCTCCTGTGGGCACGGTAGCTAAATTATGATTATCGACGTCATATAATTGATTGAACTTCCTGCAACCGCTTCTCATCTTTCACCACTTCAATCAAGCTCCACCCACTAATTCTGGATAGTCCTTCTTGCACAAATTCTCCTCGAGCTCTTTCCATCAGTTTTCCACGATTCTCGCCAATTTTCATTGGCTCGTGCCAACGATTCTTCCTGGCTACTCTTGTAAACTTCAAGCATTGAAATCACATTCCCGGGAAAGAACGGTCGAGGATCTCAGGGGTAAGCCACTTTGGAAAACTCACGGAATTCTTTTGCAAGTTTTCCTTGCAACGCAATGAAATCGGGGAAAAATTTGGAGTATTGCTTTTGTCGTGCGAATCCCGAGGAATGATTCTGTATTTTCATTTCTCCCTTTTCCACTGAATGGCTGAGCTTGTCACACTGCAGCACCGTTTTCATATTCACTAATCTTAGTATTTTTAAAAACTGTGTTTATTCAGTCCGTATCAACGAATTTCTATTTTTCCGGTTTTCGTCAACCATTAGATACATTTTCATTGAAAATGTTTTTTATTAGCTCGTGAAGAAACCATCGGAAACAGCTTCTGCCTCTGTTCTTTCGTCTAATATGCTAATCGGAATTACAGGATATTGCTCTTTTTGCAGCAGTAATTACCTCAACTGTCCGTTAAACCAACTGTGCTGCTTCTTTTTACGGATAAAGGAATGTGTGAGCTATGTGTACAGAAATATTGCGAGCATATTACGACGATTCGTGGAAACACAGGTGTTTACGTATTAATTTATGTAAATTAGAATCAAAGGCAACACCTGTCAACTCGTCAAGGATCCTAACAGGTTTCAAATGTAATAAAAACCTGGTTAATCGGTAGACATGAAAATAGAACGTCCTTAATTACCTCTGTTTTTCTTCGAGATACAAAAATTTGTGTAAACTCACTCGAGACACCTGTCTTGACAGGACCACGTCAAAAACTTTATAAATCAACGTTATAAAATTTAGCCAGAGAAATCTGAACCCAATGTTGCTAATGATCTATTAATAAAATGACGCAGCACGATACGAAAAATGAAAAATTGAGATATATATGGTAACGAAACGTTCGATATTCTCCGATAAGAGAGTCCATTTTTAATCATAAAATTCCCCGGAAAATTACGGCGTGCGACCGGAGTTCGTTTGATAGTCAAAATTTTCATTTTTCAATGTAGATTGCCGTCGCAGCGAACGTCGCTCGATCTAACAATGTTGTAAGTGGAAATTGGAATGACTGGTCGCAGAGGGAATTGCGCGAGGGCCGAATTACTCGAGTATGAAGACCACCCTCCCACAGTCTTGTTACGATCGGTCTCTCACTTTCACGGTCTCTTTCTCGGCGCATCTCTCCGCGATAGCTGCAATGAGCTGTGTAATTGATAGCCTCCTGAACAGGACAGCCTCGCGGTAATAATATTGCGCGCGATGATCACCACGGGACTCGGTAACATACTATACACTGGGTGTCCCACTTTCATCCGTCCACACAATTAGCCCCTGGATTATACATTATTACACGTTACGTTTCTCGGTGGTAAAATTCCACTAAAAGGATTTTTCCTTTCGATAGGATCTCTAAAGAAAACTCTCTGTAGCAAGTACCCCTAGGTTGAGCGTAGTTCAATGGATTATTTCTTCTGTTCTACCGAACAAAAAATTATGAAAAAATTCATAAACATTCTACCCAATGCTACACACATCTGTGATTTTTTCCCGAATTTCGGACTGGAAAATTAATTTTTCAAAAATTCCAGAAACTTAAAATTGCCGAGTTTATATCGAGGTTATCGGACGTTCACGTACATATAATTATGGTAGTTGCGTCGTATTATGACCATCGACGCGTATTTTTTTTCAGATTTCTTAGATTAAACAAAAATCCGCAAAAGTGCATTTTTTCATAAAATTTGTAGGAATACCAATTTCATAAAAATTCAGTAGAGGGGTATTGTCGAAAGCAGTGTCCGAGATGGCGTCTAGTAATTTTTCCACTTTCCCCTAGTTTCCCTGAGCCCCCTCTCCGTTGACAGATTCCCGCGTAAGTTGGCAAAGTCGCGAGAAATCGAAATTCCATTATTTCCATGGGAAAATGTTGCCTCCAACAATTATTCTTGGCCGCGATAAGCAACGGTAGCCGGGTGTATAAACATGGTGGTCACATTAACGCAAGCTTCGTACAGCTCCAGCTTGGCGACATGCAATTTCGTATCCGGGCTTCTCTGCCGTCCTAAAATACACACGGCTGGAGAGAAACAAGCGGATCTGTTTGGCCGAGCAGGAGAGAACGCGATTCAAGGTGGAAATTGAAATGCACGGATCTGGGCTCCCTCGCTTCAACATGGAGGTCACGCGCCGCGCCGCGACGCCGGGGGAGGGACAAGCGTCGACCACAAATAATGGGACAATCACAAATTCACGCATTACCGGGCTCGGCCGACGTTACTACAACTTTTTATCGGGACAAGAATCGCCGAAACAAAGCGGCAACATTCATACCGGCCCTACCTATCGTGACCGGGAAACTTGCGTCTATCTGAACTTTTAATTAACCCTCGCGACCCCCTCGCTTTTCACGTCCAGGGAACATTTCGAATGGCTTAAGAAAAAATACTGCGAATTGAACTATTTTCATAATCGGATAGCATTTGAAAAGACTTCCATTTAATTAATGCTTCGGTCGCAGACTGTACAGTGGTTTTGGCTCTATATATGTCGCCAAGGCCTGCATGATAAACGTCGCGAAATATCCCCACTACCACGGGGTATACCCCGAAACTCGAGAGGCTCGGACTCCTATACGATACGTGGCACTGGCAAGACCCGTGTTGTTGACATACATCGAGTAGACACTGTATTACTCTATTTTTAGGTGATACAGTATGACGGACCCCTCCGAGTCGAGTACAGCAAGCATGAACATGGTCTTCGTAAGTTAAGTTATGCTTTTTGAAGAGCTCCTTCGAAGGTTATTTGAAGGTCAACATATTATACACGGTTGAATTCGTTTTTTCATTAGCCATAACGCTGCACTGGCCAATATACGTTGTTTCATTTGAAAAAAACGACGGTGACCTTCAAATATCGGAAAATATGACCTAGAGAAAGAAACGTCTGCGTCACAATAATTGCCTCACTGAGCCAAACATTTTTTTGAACACAGAGATATTTTCGGTGAATGTTTTTGGTGCCTCACCCTGTACATGCGTACACGTGTCCTTCGTTTTTTTGGAGCGTGTTATTTCAAAATCGTGTGAGAAAAGTGTCGGTTGTGCATAGGTGTAAGTATGGTCCTCTGTCAGAGTGTTAACGAGCACCTTCGCCACCGGAGCTACCCGGAAACAGATAATTGGATTAATTATAACGGCAAGTAATAATAATGTTTCACCATTGAAGTTGCCCGTTGCTCAAGCAGGATGTACTTGCCAGCGAGAGGCGATCAGCAGCGAACTGATTGAAGGTTGACGGTGGTCGAGACGAGGGGGAAAATAAAAAAGAAAAAGAAGTGTTGCCTAATTAACGGGAGCGGCAGCGTCGTCGCCGTTAATCGGTAGGCGGACTCGCGCCTCAACCGCTAAATGAGATTACTTATTAACAGCGGAACGATTTGCGCCGGCTGCCAACGAGTGAGTAACGAGGGTGACGGGTCCCGTTCGTTCGTTTTATAACGTAATTGTCGCCGCACTCGGCGACGAGAACCAACGAAACTGATAAAGAACTGGAACCGATAAAAACTGATAAAGAAACGGAGTACAGTGGTGCTCGGTTAAATTTGATTTGAACTCCAACACTTGAAATTCCACCCCCACTCTTCTCCCATTAACAGTTGCATGTGTGCAAGCCAAGCAGTTAAACCGTGGGCTAAGGGACCCAATCACTGTAGAGGATGCCAATTATACTTATTTTTAAAGTTTAATATATTAAAAAAGAGATATTAAATTTTCTTCGCTAAAATATAATTCTTTTTCACTAAAATAAGAATTCTCGATATACGTCAAAGACACGGGCCTTGACAGCGTCGTGTACCGACACGGAGACATTCGTAGTGGGGATAATTCCGCGACATTTATCATCCAGGTTTTGGCGACATATATAAAGAAATCACTGTACTTCTTTTTTGATATACATTATGCCACGAAAATAAGTATAATTGATATAGGGACCGAGATTGGTACCCCCACAGTAATTGAGTCTCTGCAAACGGTAACTTGGATCGTTACCGACATAGTTGGGCACGATTAGGGAGTTTTGAGGGAATTAATTACAGCCACGCGGAAAGTTTTATTGGGCTGTTGTTCGTGATAAAATTTCCTCGACTCCGTCCGCTGGTAACCGTCGAATTAAGGTCAATTCTAAAGGAATCGCTAGCAATCTCGGATCCGACGTAGCCCCGTCACCTTAAGCATCGGCTGCGCTGCCGATTAATAGTCCCTCGACGCGACGGTTATCCGTCTACTCAGAAATAGGCTTATACACACCGGCTCGTTCTAATTATTTTGCTCGCTCGCTCGCTACTAACGCGATAACGCCGCTCAATACTCAATCCAAACGCCTAACTGCCTGCCTGGCTGCCGCGTCCCGATACTAATGTATTAATTCATAATCGTTCCTATAATTTGCATCCTGCTCGCGTCCTAGCCACGCGTGACTACCATTCATGTTCCACAGACCCGGGACACGTGCATTTTAATTTCCACCCTTAACCCTTTCGGCCCTGCTCGAGACACACACGCGTCCCTGTAACGTCTCCGATCCTCTGCGGAGCGATATCTGGCACGTACAAGAGCTATTTCCGATTCTATTTGTCACTACGAGAATAAACATTTATTCAGTGCCGGAGAAAAATTAATGAAAGACTAGGAAGACTATTAATGATAATTTGTAACACATGTTCTTCTAGACGCTCGTTCGATCATCACTGACAAATACTGTGTTCAATGATTTGTAAAATATAAAAGGTTTATGTACGTACCCCCTTCTCCCTTCGTTCGGCCGGCTGTAACAAAACGAAAGATTGATGAGATTTTCAAAAAGTGCGTATTTGAAATATTTAAAAATATTCAACAGAATATTTTCATAACAGATCCGTGGCACTCGATGCACACGGGTTTTTGTACTGCGGGCAAAATAATTTGATCACGCATTGTACAAACATTTGTACGGCCGTACGTGTGATTTTAAAAAATAATACAAATATTTAATAATAAAAATATACAAATTTTGAACTATGGGGCTTAATGGTACGTATTTTAGAAATTGTTTTGAAGCAAAAGTATTGATTTTATTTGCAGTTGTATCGGTGCAGCTAGACCGCCTCGAAAAAATCGTGCTCCATGACACCGACTCGACTGCGACTGCTGCAGTTGTACGAATCTAAAAAAAAAAAAAATCGAAAAGATTCTGAATATGCATGAACCTGGCTATCGTTTCAACCGGTACGAAAAGTAAAACAATGGCGGCGTCTAGAGGAGAAAAATACTGAAAATATTGATTTGCCGTTGATTCGAGTTCGATCGATGCACAGATAACTGCTGGACACGTTCGCGAAGCTTAAACGAGATTTAGAAAATTGATTTTTTCAAATACATGTCGTTTTTGTCATGGTATATTTGAAAAAATTGCTATTCGTCAGAAAATACTGAAAGCTGTTTTTTACACCTTCGGTGAAACTTTGAATTTGCTACACCTTGCTACACCAGGTAAGAAGAAATTGTAAAGAGTAACATTTAACATTTTCTCCACAATTCCAGGCAGTTGCAATTTAAAACAAAAAATTTTTCTTTCACGTCAGTTAGTAAACTAATTCTGGTGCATTGGAGAAATTTAAGTCGTTCGATCCAATCTTAACGCTAGAGCTACCGAATGAGTCAAGATGAGTTGCTCCTAATTTTTTCTTTTAGAAATATTGAAAATATAAATATGTTTTTATGAGAATTTTTCAATATACTTCTCTATCGAAGCAGACATTTAAACAAAACTGATAGGAAATCTAAACATTTAGTGCTTGATAGTTCTAGTGTTAAAAATGTGACGACCCTTTTAAGATTGTGAGAATACTACTGTGAGCCACTGTCAAAGTGAAATGGAGTTATGCGCTATTTAAAATAGTATTTTAGGTGGTTTTGGCAGTAGCAATCCGTGGCGGAATCGGCGTTATACGCGGTTCTACTGTATTAGAGGGTAGGTGAGGGAGGAGTCACCAGAGCTAGGCGGTGAAACCGAGAAGTTTACCGTGCAGAGCTCCGGCAGCTAGCGACCTAAGCCCGACCCATTTAATAAGGTGCTCATTCCATATTCCTAGTTATGCAGTTGCATTTCAGTCTACCGCGAACCCTCGTGCTCATGAGGACCCCTGCAGCGCGAGACCTCTCTAAAAGAGCAATCCTTGGAGATGTGGTGGCGAGATGCGAGAAGTGCCGCTAGAATCCACCTCCGGTTTCCCACCTTCTCTCTCTCTCTCTCTCCCTCTCTCTCTCTCTTAGTCTCTCTCGAGTTGCGCAGTTAGGCTCTCTAATGCTCGGCAGACTTCTTTGGCTACCAGAGTGGTCCGAGTGTCATCAACCGAATGCGACGGAAATGGCAAAGTTTTGCTTCTCTAATGAAAATCATTTGTTTAGATTCGCTGGGGAATTGGTTCGGCTTTCAGTGACATAATTGCTTCATCCTCCCCGGTCCGAGCCGTTTGTGGTTAATGTTTTCGGCATAACGTTCCCTCTTCTGCCACACCTGGGCCTGCTGCAATTTTTTGTTATCATTTTATAACAATCAGGATTGGAGGCACATTTTAACTGTCGAGGTGCTAGCGTGCTCTCCACTGTTCAGTGGACTTCGGCAAAGTTTCGTTTCTCTAACGATAATATTTTGTTTAGATTTGCTAGAGTGTTGTTTTAGCTTGAACCGACATAATTGCTTTCGCCCAGTCGGTTCTGGGTCATTTAGAGCGAACGTCTTCAGCACAGGGAGGAGGTTTTAACATATGTCCGACCGTATGATTAAAATAAATCATTTTACTAATATTAGCCATCTTATTCTGGTCTCTTTGGCGACTATAGGCGACTAATAACCTTTCGCATAAATGACGACAGGAACATCTGTAATCCTGCTTCTTTATGAAAATATTTTTCTTGTTAATTACAGATACTAGTATGTTCTAATTATGACGATTTACTTGCACTGCAAACGCGGTGATTAAATATTAAACATTTATAGTCAACGATTTTATGATCGATTGATCGGTGATTCCTCTACTTTTTCTGTCACGACACAATGTATATGTACGACTAATGTTAATATTAATTAACATTGTCAGTATTGATTTTAATTAATGGTCGTTGGGGATTGTCAGTGAAATAATTAACTGTAGTGATGCGGTTGAACGTGTGACGACATGTAACGAGTAATTATTTAATTAGACACATCTGTCCGAGAGGAAAGTTTTCGGATTATCGTTAACGATTTTGGATTTCCTTAAAAGAGAACAGATGTTTCAAGCAATGATAATTAGGATTCAAAGAGAAATATTCCATTCATCGTGGTGGAGGGGGGATTGTATAATTAGTTGTGTTATTAGCGGTCGAAATGATTGCGCAACGACATCATCTCGGCTCGTTATCACGTAATTACGGTGGGTCACTGGCGATCCAGGTGGGCGATTATCTCTTGGTCTCTGAGTGGACTGAGTCACTGACTCATGATCGCCCGAACATGCCTGGAAATCCTACGACTCGAAGGACAAAGACAGTTGTGTTATTGAATAATCGAACGAACTTGTCACCGCCGACTTTGGTCGGATTTAGTTATCTGCTCGTTCAACCGGTAACCGGTCGTTGTCGA
Source organism: Seladonia tumulorum (assembly GCA_913789895.3). NCBI lineage: Eukaryota > Metazoa > Arthropoda > Insecta > Hymenoptera > Halictidae > Seladonia > Seladonia tumulorum. The sequence continues at coordinate 6,372,326 of OU565275.1, forward strand.
GGTCATAACCTTCGAAGGAATCGTTGCACAGCGATACATGCTAATTGGACGAAAATTCTAAAAATTCTTTCCAATTTAAAAGATGAGCCAACCTAAGAAAGTGTCAAAAGTAATTAATTTAGGAAAATTTTAGGGCCTCGGAAGTGTTTTGCAAAGCACTAATTATTGTAGCACAGATCACGATTGTAATGGTCGATCGCTAACTCGAGATACACCGATGCTCGCTAACAAATCATTAAACGCACCGACCGTTGCATCATCCATTGACACAATTCTTTGTCCAAGATAGAAGACGCTTTTTTCACAGTGATGTACTTCGAGCAAATCAAATTTTAATGAGACTGTAATCACAGTACTTTAGATTTTGTAAATAGCAAAATTAGGTGGATAATTTCAGGTAAATAGTTGTCATGCAATAATGACAACAATAAAAATATTAATTTATTCGCTATGGTAGAAGATATTTAAATATATCTTCACGATTTTACTGAATTTTTACTACTTTCTGATCACAAAAATTAAATCAGATTTCTACAGTAATCTCGGTCGGCTAGATAATTTATACAGTAATTTAATGCTTGGCAATTAAATAGTTGCACGAGTTTAAGTTTAATCCGATTTAAAATGGATATGGAAGTTTGAATCATAAAGAGAGGAGAGAAATTTCGTTTCGCAATTTCTTTTTTACCGATTCAAGATTCGCGACTGCTTGAAGCCAGAATTTCGCTTTGCCGATTTCCACGCACGTGGAAATTCAACCGGGAGTTTCGTCGACCGTCAGTAACATTACTGTGATCCACCCCCCTCAGTTAACTCTGAATCAAAGGAGGCTCGGACACACGAGTGTCTTCTTTCCCATATCTGCAAATTTGCTGGCAGTCACTGCTCACGAGCATATGCTTGGAAACCAGGCTGCAGTTGAACCTTTGGGTGCGCACACCTAACTCCGCCACAGTACCATAAGGCATTACGTATATAAAATCATCCTAATCTATGTTACACAAAAGAATTTCCTCCTGCTGTGTACTATGTGTCATCGTGCACTTGGAGAGGGGTTCTTCGACACTGTCATTAACATTGCCAAGAACTGCGACGCTAGATGAGAATAGCTGATGACAGTTGCTATTTACCACGACGGTACTATAGGACAATCTTTATTAATACTTTGTCGAATTTTGTAACGTCAATTTCGAGTACCATTTTTCTATATTTCTGCTCGAGAAATCTCACAATATTGCTTCTAGTCGATTAAATAGAAAATCACTTTTTCCTTATTACTTTTTATACATCTTTAAACGAAAACTCTTTATATTTGCACGCAAATTGAGACGAGGAATATTAAATAAACTAATATTCTTGATCTAGTTTGAGTGCAAGTATTATTTCAGTACAAAGTAAACTTTTAAAGCGTCCAAATATTTTGGAATCTCAAATTTTCACACGCGTGGGACTGTTTTGATAGCACACGTTTTATTATTCCTTCCTGGGTCCGGAAGTTTATGTTAATGAGGTTTTTATGAGGATGTTGAAGTTTCTAGTGGACATTCTTTGTACATCGTGTTGCGGTTCACGGACATCAGATCTATAATAGCAAATATGGCTGTAAGTTGAGGTTTGACCGCACGTTGCTCACAGCTGTCTAAGCACCACAGTTCAGGATGAGGCCGAATTAATAGACCTTCACCTACGCTAGCCCGTAACACTAATCATCGGTTGACAATCATTACCTCAACGCATTGCCTCCTAATCAAGCTTAAATTTATGGAAGCGAAATGATTTTTCTCACGAAAATAAAAAGCACGCCCTTGGCGAATGAGAAGTTACTTTTGCTGGTTAATCTTCGTGTACATCGATTTTTCACATATTTCTATATAATTAACATTTTTCGAATATTACGAAGCAAGTCTGATGCAGCGTTTCAAAGAACTGCCGCAGCTGACAGCTGAGATCCTTTAAAATAACTTTTTCCTTTACGGTGGTCCTGAAAACTCGCGCTACTTTCGGCTAATTAACTTTTGAATTTTGCATGCAGGATCTTAATAACGTTTCACGTGTGTTGAAAAATTTTACGCTGACGATTCGTTTTTAGTTTCGAAGAAACTCGATTCTCTCTTCAATGCATTTAATGTTATTTTTTCAAAATGCTATCATATTTCGTTTTTACAATTTTTGTACAGTGAGTAATAAATATGTAGCTATCAACAAAGATTTTAGTTTCATATTTTTCGTATAAATTCAGGACGTTTTCATCATCATGGCGTGCAAGTATAATATGCACGAACTTCTATAAACATGCTGAGAATGTTTCCAAAAAAGTTTCGCCTAAGCTGAAACTGTACGCGCGTGTACTTCATGCTACTATTCAAAAATCACAAAAAAGATGTAAATGCTTTTTAACCAGTCGTTCTCTAAAAACATCTGGACGATGTACTCATTCCGTCAGAGTTCAAGAGGTCATGCCCTTTAGAATCCAACACGTAGAAAAGGGAGAAAATCCATCAGGAAAGGGAGAAAATTTCTGAAAAAATTACACGACTCCAAATTACGAATCAAATGGGTTGATATTAAATCGAAATGGTGGCCAATCATCGATGTAGCAGAAAAAGACCGTTTCAAAAAACAGGGAATAACTCTGTCATTTTTAAATATTTTGTTCTGAAAAAAATGGAGAGTAAAGTCGAGAGTACCGTTAGGAGCACCGTAAAAACTTGGATTTTTTAAATTTATAATTATCCTTGAAAAAAATTCCGGAAAACGACTTTCGATACTTTTTTCGACTGTTTCTCATTCGATGTCTACATCAAAATGATAAGTAAATAAAACATGGTCTAGTTATGACAATTATGGCCCCCGCGTCGACACGCGCAGACCGGAAGTGAGGATCTCCGATGGCCCACGCGACGCTGAACCTATTAATTCTCGCGCGAAAACGTCGCGCGAGACGTTCTCGGTTAAATTGTCGAAGATCGTTGCGTTACAGACAACAACGATGATTGTCTGTCGGAAGTATATCAGGGGGAAGGGTGGGGGGACGGTCGCCAGCGAAGCCAAAGAAGTCAGTGTGATCGGAGCAGGGAGGAGAGGGGAGTTGTTAAGTTTAGCCGGTGTCGACTTGGCAGCGACAGTGTGTCAAGATCACTCGATTCACCTCGAACGCGTCGAGGACCCCGATTGTTGCTTCTCTCTGTTCTCCGGGTCGGCGGCTGAGAACAGGTTCACAAAGCGTGGACCGGGAATTTCGTGAACAGGAACAGAATCTAATAAGAGGGGTTGCCGGTAAGGGGACCGGGAAGGGGTTGGACCCGTTTCCACGAGCGGCAGTGTCGAGTGTCCCGAAATCGATAGGCTTTCGTGTGCAACAACGAACGCGATTCCGTTTAGCTGAGACGCGAGTGGAAAGGTCATGGTGTGTCTAGTTTCGGTGATCGATCTGCCGGAGACGTCAACCGCCATTTTCCTTTTCTTCAAGTAGACTTACGGATGTACTGTAACCCTTCCCGACGGTTCACACAACAGTTCCGGGTGAGACTCGGTATTATTTACATGTACACTTGCCGAAACAACAGTGACAAAATTGTTCTCATTTATCTTGTTTTATGAGACTCTTACCATCACGTTCGTGACACTGTTGGGATCATATTATTTCTATTTATTTTTCTTGTTAACATTTTCTGGTAATTTGGTTCGTAAAGAGATTAAAATCAAATTAAAATTTGATTTGCTTAAAGGGTGGTCGTCAAACTTTTTAATCGTGTACCAACAAATTACAAAAAAATTTGTCCAGTTATCATAGTACTTGAAAAATATGAAGAAGGGTGAGATTTACCTCGCAGACGTCAAAATCGGCATAAAGATTCACAAAGTAGAAACTCCAATCGTCGAAATGACGTTGTTCTATCAATTCAGAGTGGTTTTCAGCAAAGCTACAGGAACCTGAAGATCAAACGAATTTTACGGCAGTTTCGTTCGGATTTTCGGGTTGAATACCCCATTGTGTGTCGCGTGTCATGCCTGCTCGATCCTCCCGCAGGATCCGACGTGCAGAAGGAGGACCATGGAGTTGTACAATGCAAAATTCAGTTAATATTCGACTGGCCCTCGTGTGCGGGAGTTTCGCGGCCGTTTTGCTCGCTCGAGAGGGAAACAGTAGTAACGAAGAATATCCGTTTGATTGCAGGATGATGCTGCCGGGGGTGACAGTGGTTCCGGCAACGGTCTGGCTAGCGGTGTGTGTAGCGATGGTGGGGGCTAGCAACCTCCACCCCTCTCGCCTCACTCCCGATCAATACGCCCCTTTGATCTCGCACCGCCATGGACTCCATAGAGGTACGGAGGAGGACCGTCCGTTTTCGAAGTTTCTGAATGACTCCGACGAGGATCAGTACATCGAGGACATACCCGGCCTGCAATCGAAGGAGCAGGGTCCCGCGAACAATCAGCCGGTCAGCATCTCGATCAGCACCTACTGGAAGGATCAAGATGTTGCTGATCAGGATGCCGCTGATCAGGCTGTCGCTGATCAGGCTGATCTCTCGATGAGGAAGTCGTCTAACACCGATAGACTCTTCGGTAGGTTCAATTAATTTGTTAGGGTGCAATGGAAATGCGATACCGCTGTTGTACCCTTCAGGTACCGGACCCTGGAGCTTATAATACCATGATTTGCCATCGTTTACCCCCAAAATTATCTGGTTAGCACTTGCACTTATAGGTGTAAGGGACCATAGTCGCTCGAGGACGCGAGGGCCTTCCGCCCTGGGCCCAGTATCGCCAGATTATGTCTCCCACTCTACCTTACCCCCTCTACGACGCCATTCCCCTAATCCCCGGCCGCGAGCACCCCCACGCTTCCGCTAGGGACCGGTCACGTGACGTGACGCGCGCACCCAATTCGCGGTGCGTCCGCGCCTGCGTTGTGCCTAAGCCGCCAGCGGCAGAGAGAGGGTAACTGTATTCCCCTCAATTTCCCCTGGCTGGGTCTAACAGTACCTCCTGACTAGAAGCTACGATTTTGAACCTTGTACCGAAGAGACACAGAATCCGTGAACCGTGCAAAATACGTGTAATATAAATAGTAATAGTAACAGTACTATAGTGTAATTAATAGTCGTGAAATTAAAATGCTCGTTCGGCCCCCACTCCGACAAAGTTGAAATTCAACCGAGCATAGACGAATGCTCGTTAAATGGTTTAATTCTGCTGTTTTCAGTAATTTTTCTTTTTCTTTGATATTGACTGCAGCCAGAGTTTGTAGGTCAGCCATGTTCTCCTAAAACTGACAAGAAAGTCTATATACGTAGCGAGAACGGGTTCAACCGTGTTCCGTTTTGCATTCCTTATTTATGACAGCACAAGTCAAAGAGACGACAAGACGGATCGTGTGTGGCGGCCTTTATAACCACCGATGTGAGTCGGCAATATTTGTGTAACATTTCAAGAGAAGTCTTCCCTTAAACCTTCTGCTCGTAACCGGATACCTCGGCATCCATTCAGGACTTTCAGCTAAACGTTGTTTATGATCCTGATAAAATGTCTTTAAACCGACTCTGATCCCCGTGACTTAGCTCATTTCCGATCGACTGCTCGCAAAGATTTATTCTTCCCGTTGGAATTTTTTGAGTGATTTGGCAAATGGGGTTGAATATAACTAATAAGTGGATTTTATGCATTTACGACAAATATTAGTGGGTGTAATTTTGAATGGCAAAAATATTAGAAAATTTTGAACATACCACTATATTATTTTCATTACATTTAGCATTTATTTGTACCATTTTATTTGCTATTTTCTATATTATTATCCATATTATTTTCTATATTATTACATTGTCTGCTGAACACGATAAGAAAGAAAATGGACCTACTTTGTGCCACTTTTGAGAAAGCGTTTCTTTCAGATTTTGCTTAGACATTTTCATTACATTTAGCATTTATTTATACCATTTTATTATCTATTCTCTATATTATTATCTATATTATTTTCTATATTATTACATTGTCTGCTGAACACGATAAGAAAGAAAATGGACCTACTTTGTGCCACTTTTGAGAAAGCGTTTCTTTCAGATTTTGCTTAGACGTAGCACGAAGCGTTCTAATCCTTCCAATTCAGACCAAAGGTGCTAGGATTTAGGTCTTAGATTCTGTGTGGGAGTTTGGTCCCGCTGGAATCCCTTTATCGCGAAACAACAAAAGTCATACGCTCCCGCTTTCGAGACGGAGTTTGTTAGTCGCTCGGTTCCGGTCGATGTTCCTCAGGTTCAGAGAACAGCGACGACTCGCGTCGTCTCGCCTCGCGGCCGCAGATTCGACTGCACGGGTCGTCGGGTAACGAGCTTCGTCAAGCGGCTGAAAGAGACGCGTTCGGATTTACCGTGCGAACTCTAACCCCTCCCCCCCCGCGAAAGGAGTTGCCGGAGAATTGGTGGGAGAGACCGAGGAAAATCGATCGAAGGAGCCGAGGAAAATTGACGACAGACGCTAAGTGAAAATCGGCAAGCTTGCTCGTCGAAGCTATCGCATGCTCGTTCTCGGTAGACGGAGCGACACGCGCGCGAACGAAAAGATGACACGGGGCTAAACGAAACGGATGCGGAACGCGCGATTCTCGTGGAAATCAATTTTTAAACGATTCCTCGGTCGTAGTGCGCGATACCGACGCTCCGTTCACGTCTGACCATAGCGGACTGTATCTACTTGCAAGCATTGTCGCTTCACTATTTTCCACCGTGATCCGAGAGAAATTGCTGTCGCTGGACATAAAGCATGATCGATGGAGGACACGTAAACCGGTAGCGAACCACGGCAGGAGCTTACAACGAATAAAATGGATGCAATTAAAACACGCTTCGAATCGTGTCCTTTCGAAAATTGAATCTTACGCTGGCTCGCATAGCTGTCGATTAAAGGAACTTCGGAGATCTGTAAATATTAGGGGTACCCATAAGTCAATTATTAATATAAATCTTATTAACCCCTTGCCCTACAATATCGAGTCAGACTCGCGATGAAGATTCTGAACAGAGTCTAATAAATATGTTTCTTATTAATTTCCCTTAAACCGAAATAAAATTCTATTTTGGCGTAGTTAATGTGCAGCTATTGGAGAACATATAGGCATACAATAGATATAAATTTTCTCCCTTTTTTAGGAAATTACAAATTACAAAAAACTTCTAATCATTGAAACCGTGAAATAAATCGTAGTGCAAGGGGTTAATATCTTAAATCAATTTAAATTTGTATTGCCTTTAGTTCTGTACCGATCTACAAAAGGTTCGTTCAAAGATTAACTTGTTGTCTGGGAATGATTGGAAAAGATGTGGTACGAAATCGAACGAAACGGCGACGCTCGCGGCCCGGACGACAGTATGCTTTTGCACATGGTACAATGTGTTGAACGGTACTTAGCGAATTCAGTGGCGCGACGACACGGAAAACGCTATTTTTGCATGCACGGTCGTTACTTTCTCATTTGTGCTACGTAGAACGCGACTACACCCGCACAGGCGGCTAGCTTGTGAATCAAGGATAGCAGAGGTCGATTATTCCGAGGCCATAGGGACGGGTAATGAGGTTCTCCAACGGAATGATACGGATAAGCGTGGTAAGTTGATCAGAGTCCGTAACGCCGGTAACTTAGGACCGCGAATGAGTCTTTCTCCGGCGAACTGGGTCGGTCGTCACGCAAGATGCAATTTACAGCATTAATTTCGGTTGTAATTACCGAACCGAACCGACGTTCGCGCACATTCCTAACTCTCTACGGCAAATTTCGAGCGATTCGAATTAAACGGAATTTCATTTATCGCCTTTACGTTTGGAGGAACACAGTTGAAAATAATAAGACGCTAATTTAACGGACCAGTGCCGCCCACACAAGCGGCACTTTTATTTACTGGGTTCAGTGCCATATTTTCCTTTCTATATTTGATATAAAAATGTTTACAGTTTCTCTTCGTATGAAAAATAGTTTGAACCTGAATAGTGAGAAGTAGACTTGAAACACTTCCGGGCCGTTAACCCATTTGCATCATAAGGAAATATGAAACCTTTACCACCAAACTTATTTTTTATTGTACAAAGGTGACTACAAGTAAAAGAACTTCATATTTGAGCATGATAAGAAAAAATCAAAATTACTACTTTCATCTCCAACAACACTCTCCGTTTCTGTTTTTTATCTAACGAATAATGATAGTGACCAGGAAGATTAAGCGTATATATGCGCTAATGATGCAAACGGGTTAAGGGTTTCTTTTAGTAATTTTTACTGTATCATGGTTTTACTTGTTCCTGTTCTGAACGCATAAAATGGCCGGCTAATAAGCCGTTCAACTCGCCGTGGCGAAGGAGAGACTCGACTCGAAGAGATTTCGATCGAGCCGTTAAGTGTTTTCAGGTGGCCAAAGTTTTTAACCAAACCGGGGCACTTGTTCGTTTTTCAGACCCCCAGGATCTCGAGCTGCTTAAGCACCTGGAGAAGAATTTGTTGCACCTTCGGACGGAGAATAACGCCGCGGAGGACTTTTCGCCGTTGTCGCAAGATAAACAGCTCCTCGAGTACGCCGGCCAACAGTTGTTCGATCGGAATAACAATGTTCAAGAAACCTCGGAGCCGGCTAGATCGGCTCAGCCGGAGGACCCCTTTGTGGCGGATGACACCTTTCAGGACCAAGGACCCGGCTCGGTGGAGATATACAAGTTGGATCTGCTTCGGGAACGTCTACTACCGAACCCGATGCCCGCGTCAAAGCTGTCGATGAAAAGCAAGGTGCCCAAGAAGACCGTCCAGAACAACGAGAAAACCAAGGCCACGGAATACAAGCCAGCCAGCCCGAAGACGTTGTACAAACAGTCGAACTCGTTCGACGATCATAGCTCGGACACACCACCTAACGCTGACCCCTTCAGCATCGGCGGTGTGCCGGAACTGCAAGTCGGGTGCGAGGGATTAGCCGCCTCGAGACAAAAGAGATCTATAGACTCCGCGAGCAAGGATCAGGAAGGTGATTTGTGGTCCGAGGTGACCCCGATATCTCTGGACCTGGATTATGATCTGTCCGAGGAGAAGTACGAAGAGATGGATGAGCTCTTCAAGCTGAAGAAATTAGAGACCACCACGAAGGGCGCGAAGCAGAATAGGGGGGACATCGAGGCGACCTTGTACGCCGAGTTTCAGGTACGAATCCAGCCTCTTCCGGAATTAATCGTTTAAAATTTACACGCTTCGGAACATTTCATATTTCAGAATTAAATGTTTCATTTTAAATGAAACATTTCACATTGTTACGCGACAACTGCTACTCGTGGATCTGACACGCACCACAATATAGCTGGTTTTAGATTGAATTATTGTTTCGTTCGTGTAACGGAGAATTTAAATGTCATTCAAATTCAAATATGTTTCGAAGTACAGTGTTTTCTCGATATATGTCAACAACACAGGTCTTGTCGGCGACAAGAATCGTCCGGGAGATACTATGCTTTGATCCACGCTGACCATTCTACCCGTAGTATGTTTACGCTCCTCGGTATACCTCGCGGTGGTGGGGATAGTTCTGTGACTGTTGTCACCCAGGTATCTGCGACATATATCGAGATAAGACTGTACGTCATTTTAATCAGAAAAATGTTACGAACGCGTCGGTCAAAGTTTCATAAAAGAACACAGGAACACGGTCGGTCCAATTACAGAACCGAAGGTCAGCCTCGTTTCTCGAAAATATAAAATATTTATATACGGCAGGAAAAACTGTTTTTTTCTTAAACAACACTGTTTCCCATTTCCAGGACGGCGAGAAACGTTCAGACAAATTACCGGTCCGCGGGGATCTAGGCGAGTCTAGCAAAACCGTAGACTCTGCCACCTTGACCCCGATGACCGTCCGTAACGAGCATAAGTCCGAGGAGCCACGCGGTAACCCGAAGGTAAAGCGAAGCGTCAAATCTGAGGACGCGCTGACCGGTCAGGGGCTAGGTAATCGCAAGATCCTGTGGATCTATGATCCACACATGATGACCGAACCACCCGTGAGAGCTAACCCCCCGAACTCGGGAACGTGGGGTTTCGGGGAGAACGAGGGCGTGTTGTCCAGCGACGAGTTGCAGACGGCGAACCAACGTCGCCGGAAGTTCTACGAACATACCCTGGCGCAGGAGACGTTAAGAAGGTCAAGAGGGCAGGATGGTGAATCGCGAGTGGAGCAGGACTGGAGTGAGCACCCGCATCGACAATCGGAAGAAAAGCGCAGCGTGCCGCAGGACTCGTTCGCGTGGCAGCAGGAGCATGAACGCCGCCGCTTGGAGGAAGAAAGAAATCGGAGGGTCCAGCCAAGGACAGAGGAGGCTTCCGCAAGGTTACAGGCTTGGAGGCAGCAGACATCGCCGAGACCAAGATGGGACCAGCAGGAGGAGGAAGCGAGAAGAAGACAACACGAGGAGGAAGTGAGAAGAAGACAACACGAGGAGGAAGTGAGAAGAAGGCAACACGAGGAGGAAGTGAGAAGAAGACAACACGAGGAGGAAGCTAGGAGGAGGCAACACGAGGAGGAAGTGAGAGGAAGGCAACACGGGGAGGAAGTAAGAGAAAGGCAACACGAGGAGGAAGTGAGAGGAAGGCAACACGAGGAGGAAGCCAGGAGGGGGCAATACGAGGAGGATGTGAGAGAAAGGCAACACGAGGAGGAAGTGAGAAGAAGACAACACGGGGAGGAAGCCAGGAGGAGACAACACGAGGAGGAAGTCAGGAGGAGGCAGGAGTGGATGCTGAAGAGGCGTCAGAAAGAGGAGGAAGAGAGGAGGAAACAGGCGCGGGACAGAACCCAGCTTTCAAACACGTCGGTTGCTAACGAAAGTAGACCTCGGGACCAATGGGAATGGGAAAAGAAGCAGCGGGAGAACACGTGGAACCGGAAGCGCCTAGAAGAGGAGCGTAAACTGCAGGACTACATCAGGAGAAATCAGCCGGTTGTGATCCCGAGGAACGTTTCCAACGACTCGACGATGTACTGGAGGAAGACGCAAGACGACCGATCAAGGTACCCGAGCTTCGGAGGCGGCAGAAGAGACCACGGTCCGTCAGCCTCGATAAACGTCCCACCCAGAAGCTACGAGGACGAGGCCAGTAGAAGGAACGCGGCCTGGAGAACCGAGAGGGATAGGACCCGGGAAAGGCTGGAGGAGCAACGGTTAAGGGAGCAACGCCTGAGGGAGGAGGTGAGGAGGAGGGAGCTGGAGGTCCAGAGGTTACAGTCGAGAAGGTACGAAGAGGAACGGCAACGGTTAGAGGCCGAGAGAAGGGCCGCCCAGCAGCACGCTGGAAAAACGAGTACGCTGGAAAATATGGGTTCGTCGTACTGGGATCGTAGACGGCTCGAGGACCATAGCAGGAGGCAGGAAACGAGCCTTGTTCCGGCCAATTTAGTCGCGAACGAGACTAGGAGAGCCGCCGAGCACGAGAGACAGGTGGAGGAGCAGAGGAGGAGGATGAAGGAGAACTGGAGAGGGATCGAGAACGCCAGGCGAAGGCCCGGCGGCTACAGGTAAATGGTCGACACGGTCGACCCTGAGGGATGATCGGATTGTGTACAAGATGTCCGAAATTGAGGGGTCGAAAGTAACTATTCGACTTTGGATTGTGGAAGGATCGTTGTTGTACTGGAAACATTTTTATGACGACATTTCATGTAGCCGTTTGATGGCAATGACGAGGCTGTGGTCTGAACCAAAGTTAACCCATTTGCGGATTATGAGTGTATATATACGCTCAATTTATTTTTTCTTATTATGCTGAAATATGAAGTTCCTTTACTTGTAGTCATTTTTGTACTTAACCGCTTGCACTACGATTTATTTCACGGTTTCAGTGATTAGAATACAACCCTTGTTGATTGTGAATACAACCCTTCGAGAGATCGCTTATCACAGTAATTAGGCCAGTAGATTTTTGTTTTACGGTTGCAACGAGGTCCTAAGACACGATTCAATACTTCAGAAAGTTACAGAATCATAAAAGTGAATTTTTTCCATACTGTAATAGAAGTGCAAACATAGAACAAAAGAACAGAAGAACAGACACGGTTGTAAAATTCAATTTGCAAGGAAGCAGTACAGATGCTTCTGTAATTTTCATTCGAGCTATAAACCATGTATGCTTGGAACGCGTGCTTAAAATTTCAAGGCAATTTGTTAATTACTTCGCTAATTCGCTAATTACTTCTTCGTTGATTACGTCGTAGCGACCATTGGCAAACATTCAAAGCGTCTTCGTTCGGGATTAGGTCGTCTATGATGTCCAGACTGCGGATCTTATGCAAAATAAAAATCGTTTTACATCGATTGCAAGACGTAGGAGTTTATTCCTTTATTTAGTAAAAAGTTAAAAGTTTCGTCCTTTATTTATTCCTTTAACACGTTGACTGCCATGTCACCCATATGTGGGTGACGGAATTATTTGTCCAGGTTATTAAACGTATTTTTAGGTTAATATATTCATCGTACCAAATTTGATTAGGACTTGTAAAATACAAGAAAGTTGGAGGACCACTCAATATCGTACATTTAATTTTTTTCAATTTTTATTTCTACAAATAAGTTACTTTGATTTTATGGAATCTTTGAGCTTTCTGGCTTGGCAGTCAAGGTGTTAATAGTTTTATGAAGTTGTAAGAAACGTGTTGGCAGCATCAAATTCTTGTAATCCTTTTATCGTTCGAAATGACACCCACCCATTTTTCTTATAAATGCATAAAATCCGCAGTCTAACGATGACGATTCGAAAAAATTTTCCGCCCGCGGAGAGAAATTTGTTCCCCGACTTGTGCTTGAAAAAATCAGGGAAAGTCGTCGGATCGAAACGGCCGATATTAATGACGCAAACACGTTGATCACATCGCGCACAATAAGCTTCCTCTTTCGGCTCGAGACTGATAGTGCTCCTCTTCCCCCTTCCCTGTTATACTTCACAGAGCGAAGGAGGCCAGAGAAAACCAGGAGCGTGCTAGAGACGAGAGAGAGCAATGGAGGCGGCAGGAAGTGGCTAGGCTGAACGCGCTGCCGGTGCTCGCGAGTATAATAATCCGGCCCGATCCTCCGCCGAGGATCGACTCGAGGACAAATTTCGGCGACGATAACGATTACACGGTGAGACCAATTCCGTCTGCTTCTTAGCCCCCGTTGCGACGCAATAAAGATTAAACCGAACCCTGCGAGTGTCAACCTGCACAATGTTACGCGCTTCTCCGTAATAGCACAGTTCTATGCCCTTGGCAAAAGCAGAACATGCGGGCCTCTTGTTACACCGAGTTCCAACCCTCATCCATACTCCTTAAGATAATATTGGATTTGAATTGTAGAACTTAATTTTTATTTTTCTCCGAAAGTCCCATCTCTCCGAGGGGCGCCAAACGGGCAAAAAGCGGGAAAAAAGTTCGTAAAAATATCCAACGACTTTGTTCGAGAATTTGTGGAGAGATCGCCGCAACGCTCATTTGGCAAAAATAGATTTTTTAAAAAACTTCTTAAGATACGGATTAGTGATACGGGCTAATCGGAAATTTCTGTTTTCTGCTCATTTTTTATTTATAGAAGCATACTCCTTTAACGCTTTGACTGCCAAACTAGAAACCTCACAAATTCCATAAAATCAAAGTGTTATTTAATGAAATAAAAATTGAAAAAAAAATTAAATATATGATATTGCGTAGTCCTCCAACTTTCTTGCATTTTACAGATCCTAATCAAATTTTGTACAATGAATATATTAACGTAAAAATTCAATCTAAAGCCTGGAAAAATAATTCTGTCACCCACATGTGGGTGACATGACAGTCAACGTGTTAATAGATTTTGGTCTGGATAGTTTTGGCAAGGTATAACGTTGAACTATGTTTGTGTGAAAAATCTGGAGACCGTTCCTGACCCTTTCGCTGTAATTTAAGTTTAAATAACAGCTTTCAGAATTTCCAAGAAGGAGTCGCGCGGAAATTACGATTATTTCATGTTTCAATTAAAAAAAAAAATGTTTTGAAAAATGTTCGCAGGGTTTGAATCCGAGTGGAAAGGGACTGGCCGCGCCAAATTTCCCAGCAGCACCCACTCGGCGTCCGCCGGTGGAGAGTCCTCCGCCTTGCGTCTGGGCCGTGGTGAAATGTTGTCCGTCCAACACTAACCGTTTGGTCATGTGCTTCGAGTCGTTGGGCTGTCCGGGGGTCAACTGGGACCCGAATCCTTGCAGACTCTCCGTCACCAAAGCTGCCAGGCAGCAGGTGATGCAATTCTACGAGGAGAGCGACGAGGATCAACGTTTCTAAACGTTCCAGGACTTCCTGCAGGATCGAAACGAAGTCGAAAGCTGCGGGAGCCATTAAGGGAAATTGATGGGACGAGTCAATAGGAATCGACGGAATCGGCTGAGAAAAATTAGTGGGAGAGTTCGGGAGGAATAAGCCAGTAAGAGATGCGAGGACTATGCAAATTACTGGAAAGAACCTATGCCCATCAGAACAGTATTTCGCGAGGATCGTCGCTCGAGACATGATCGAGCTGAATCGAGCTATTCGATGAAATCTGCCGATAGTAATCGGCGAACTTTCTGTTGACGTAATACCGACCATAATTTATACCGGATAATAGAATCGCGGATGGAAACGTTTCGACGTGTGCGAAAATCCTTTCAACCGGAGCGGATTTGTAATTTGTTTGCTCTCCTAAAATTTGTCAAATCGATTTTTACAGGTTATTTTTGCCATTCGCAGTTCGAACGATATTATTTTTCAGTTTCGCACTTTTCAACTGTTTTTTTTTTTGCAACGCTGCACTGTTGAAATACTAATAGACTCTCGGATCGACGTGTGTCCATTTGGACACAGAACTGCGGATTTTACACATTTGTGACAAAAACGAGTCGCGTGCAATTTATTACGGAATTATTATATTAAGATCGTTAGCCCCTTGCCTTCCTAATTAAACGAATGTGCAATTTCCTTCGAATCGGAATGAAATTCTATTTTTCCGTCACGGGAAATTAATCATTCGAGAAAATATAGACACACAATAGAGTTTCCTCTTTCTTCTGTGAAAAAGTTATAATTGCTGGAACTGTGCATAGCACAAGGGGTTCACTATTATTTCCTACAATCGATGTAATTTTTATTTTCTGTAAAAATCCAGAGATTAATGCAATATCAACGTCGATCTCGAAGAAATAGGTTCGAAAGTATACCAGAAAGATCGTTGCACAAAAATTACAATCGATCTAGCTCATGAAATCGTCAATAGCGTCCGAGGGTATTAAACTATAAAAACTTAACGAGACCGTTTCACAAACTGTGTTGGATTTAAGAAAAGTTTCAGTTCAAGAGGTTATCAACGGTTACACTGTTTTTTTTTCATAGTTTTCCGTTCGGAACTTGCCGAGAATTACGCCGCTATTTCGACGGCAGAGAAACTTTCCAAGAAATAATTTTCGCGACGAATGCGATTTGGTTTATCGGTGTTTTCGCATATTTGTTGGGCTGCACATCCCGTTTATTGAGATTTTCGGAATAACATTGTGTTCCGATGGGAGCCAATATCGGAGTTGAATAACCGATCGTTATTGGCCGATCGCCAGCTTCGTTGTCAAGTCAGTTGGCATGCAAAAATATGGCCGTAAAAGGAAAACGTAAAAGGCAGGAGAGAGAGGGAGAGAGAGGGTGTGAGTGTGCGCGAGACAAAGAAAAAAATAGGGGAGAAAGAGAAAGAGAGAGCGAGAGAGAGAGAGAGAGAGAGAGAAAATGAACAATAGCGCGACACCTGTTCGCGTCGTGGACGCACGTGCAATTAAGCGTGCTCGCTCCGCGTTTAACGATCACGGAGTCGTTAACGATAATTCTTCTGTTTTTCTTTTTGTACGTAGCCGTTCGAGTTGTACGTTTGCAGCTTTTTCACATGTGATATAATTATGTATGTAGGTAGGCGTTGTTGTTCGCTGTAGCGATGTTATTTAAAAGAAAATATTTTATCCCCGTAACGCGTCGGGTGAAAAGCTCCTTTGCTGTTAGATCGAGTTAGCAAGCTTTTTCGAGAAAACGTAAATAGACGTATAACACAGAGGATAATCTTTTGAACTTTTAACAATGCCGGGTCGTCGTCGCTTCAAAATATCTTAATCCAGGAAAATCTCGACGATTTTAATTTCGATTTAATTTTAATTTCTTCGTTTTCTTTTTGGCGAATTGGTTTCTTTTTAGCGAGTTTAATTCCGTTAGTGACAAAAACTCTGTAAACTTAAATTAAAATTTCGGAAAAGAATTTTCTAACGGGAGGTGACGGAACCAAGTGCAGTTTCACGTGTTTTATGTATTATATTAAGTGGTAGGTGCCTCATGTATAGTTAATTATGCTTAGCAATCACGAAAAGTATTCTTGTACTAGTGAGAAACGAAACTCATATTTTTCTATTTGATATTTCGGTACAGCATGTATGGGTGTCTGCTTAGAGTACGACTATGAGCTTGTTGTAATATAGTTAAAACACTTTCTCGTGTAATGTGCGTAATAAATGTTTAGAAATGCGAGTGTCTAATTCAATTTCTATGGACTAACAAGTAATTTAAGGTGTAAAATAAGTTCAATGATACCGGCTTCGTTGTGATTGTACATTGACTTGTTTCTGCAACCATGCTTAATAAAATCGATTCACGAAACTACGTTCACGCATTTCTACATTTTAATAATCCAAGAATTAACAACAAAGTAAATTTAAGAATCCGGAATGAACTCTATCAATAATAAACAAAATTGTCCAACCAAGGTTTGTAATTATCGTGAATTTTTAAATCTGAATCGAATTCGTGGTCATTGTAATTATTTTCAAAACTTAATTATTACAACTTACATTCTTCATGAATAGTATTAAAATTATAACAACAATTACATGTAACAGATTAATGTTGATCACAGGGCGTCCATGTTCGGCATAAATTTGAAAGAGAACGCGCGTCATTTCTTCGCCGGAATTATCAAAACAATTCAATCTAAAATATGTCCGGCATATTGATTTCTCGCGAAAATATGCAATAAATAAACATCGCGCGTAACAGCTCCATTTTCGAATACGGTGCATTTGCATTTTGATTGTATTGAAACACTCTGCTGTTTCTGTTTAGCGGAAGAAGAAACTTTGTCGAATAATTCTCAAAGTTAATTCTAGTTAATTTAACAAGTATCATTTTACTCTTCATTTTTTATTTATTTCTTTCACGCTGAATGATCGACTTTCACGCACCGTCGATTGCCATATTTAAGAGGAACTGATCAGAACGAGCAAAGTGGTCAAATTGGATTCGCGTCAGTTGTATCGGGTTTCATCAAGCTTTTGGAAGAGTGTGAGGCAGGCATAATAGGTTTAATCAGTTCTGCGGAACGGTGGACATTTTCCAACAGTTAAGAGATCGTTCTGAAAGGGAAATTTTCGGAAAATCGACGCGACGTTTCAGCCTGCGCCGTAACTCCCGGTATTTGCGTCGCCTCGCGTGTGCCATTTTCTTTCTCCGCACTATGGATCCCGCTGATAACAAGGACATTCAACGGTTAAGGGCCCCGCAAACGTTTCCTTTCCAATCAACCGGATTGTTGCTGCCGAAAGCGGCACCGGTCCGCCATCTTTTCGCACAATAAGCATTCAACGGAATAATAACGAGCTGGACAATCGCGAAGTTTCCCGCAAAATGGTTACCAAAGAAGTATTACACACATGATCCTTACACCTTTCTATTTCACCCTTTTCATTCGGGGATCGAAGGATTTTTTGGCAAGCTCTATTTGAAACTTAGGGAACCTTTTTAAAGAACACTCTCATAGTACAAGTTTGAAGGAGAATATTTGTCAAGTCTTTTCAACATTCTTCAAATAAAATATTTCAAAACTTCTTCTATTAATTCTCATAAAATCCGTGTAATGTAATTAATGAAACCGAAACTAGAAATTTAAAATGTATTACAGGGGAGCGGCTGTCTTAACCCTTCTGAATTCTAAAGTTCGTATTTAAAATTTTGTTTGTCTGGATATGTCACGATAAAAATTCATTTCTGAGTCTAGTCAACAATCACTGTCAGTCATATGTGACTGTCGTGGCAGTAAAAGGTGTTAACCCATTTGCATCATAAGGAAATATGGAAAAGAAAGCCTTTATCACCAAATTTTCTTTTTTATTATATTTAAGTACAAAAATATGACTACAAGTAAAAGGAACTTCATATTTCAGCATTATAAGTAAAAATCAGAATTACTACTTTCATCCCCAACAACACCCTCAATTTCTATTTTTTAGCTAACGAATAATGATAGTGACCAGGAAAATTGAGCGCATATATACGCTAATGATGCAAATCGGTTAAACAAAATATCTGTACAGTGTCTACTCCATATAAGTCGCCAGGCGAGGATCAAAATAGACCCAACCCTGCCATCCGAAAATTGAAAGTGGTATTTTGAGGAGGTTCGTTAAGATTAAACTATAAAAAGAAATTAATTGCGTTAATGTTCCTATCATCCGGAGTATACTTGGTGAATTTCCAAGGTCCTTGAGAAATTGCTTCCCGTTGGCCTGCGTCACGAATCACGTGTCGTACGTTTTACCCGGCTCGGCTGAACGTCACGCGTTATTCTTGTTATTAAAACGCCTGACGGGATGTGATTGGATCTGCTCCGCGGAGAATGTCGCATAATTCAGCAACACCGGAGGTCGTGACCGAGCAGTTTCTCCCGCAGGTCTTGCTCGCGCAGAAATCCCAATAACAGATCGACGACGAGGGACGTCTCGCGTCAGGTGCGTCTAGGTGCCGTCTGTACCGAAGATTCCCAAGGCTATTGTCTTTCCTTCTATCTCTGCCGGCGATGCTCGTTCGACTCGAATTTCACGCTGCTTTCTCTCGCTGTTTTCTTTCGCTGCAATACCTGGCTGGCTTCCACGATGCAAAATCATTGGACGTTCGATGGATTTCAATGTTAATAATTGACAGAAGACGTTCACCCTAACCTGATGCTATGTCTAATAAACTTTTTCACGCTAAATATAGCAGTCAACGGAGTGAAGAAGAAGAAGAACCGCCTTTTTCGAGAATTGTACAATATCGAGAGGAAAGGAGGTATTTTGAAAATTGTAACAAGGTGCTCGAGGAAGAGACCTAACTTAGGGGTGTCAGCCTCTGTTCTTTGACCAGTGTGCGTGTACGTGTGACCGAGCGCTCAGCCGACTGGAATTTAAACCTCGGCGCACCCCGGAAGTTGACCGTTCAATTTTCGACTGCAAATATCCCGGGGACGTACCCTTTTGCAAAATATCCGTGACTTTCCGGAGAAAATCTGCGACCGGTTATCTCGTTTGCATTCAAGACTTCTTGGGAACGACTACATAGAAATTGTTGGAAATCGATTGTGTAAGCTCTTATCTTGTGACCACCTTTCAGTGCCTAACCTTCCATTTTTTAAAATGTTGTCTAATTTATTTGCTGGATTTGAAAAATTTTCTGATTATTCTGCCAAGTACATTAGACCATCTTCGATTACTTATTTATTGAAGAAAATTTGTGGAGATTTTTACACACTGTATACAATTTCACAAACTGATTGACCATACTGTGAAAATTCCTTGCACGGTTATTTTTTTTTTAAATAATACGACATTAAATAATTTGCGTACACGAAATATATATTGTGGCCATCTTGGTCGTGATAATCGAAAAACGCTCGTTATCGGACGAGCATAATCGCTAGGATGGGTCGCAATTTAGTCGAACACTCACCGTCGCGTTGCGTGATGCGCTTCTTGTCGTCCTTCCCCATATTACCCTTTCCCTTTGCCCTCTGAGACGAGATCACTGTCTTCCTCTCTCACCTGAAATTTCATTATTATTATTACTACTACTACTTTTCATTAACCACTACCAGCGCCGCTGTAAATGCAAGAGATTACGGAAGGGATTACAAGGAAAAATGTATCGAGGCCCTGCGAAAAGGGCCATCCATTTCGAGCTTTAATACTTGACAGGCTTCCGAACTGACAGCTGTCAATATTTCGGTGCGCTCCAAGCGAGATATGATAGTATTCGTCATACCATTTCACGAGACGAATGGTTTTACCACCGCTCAACGCGTTCGAATTGTTCAACTGTGCTGCACGGATGACAGGTCTATAGCAATATCGGGACAAAAGTTTGCAGGCCGTGTAATTTCAAGATTCGGGCGATACGTCGATTATTGGCCACGAAGATCGTGCGATTCGACACGGCCATACTTTTTTTGCGGGGCCACGCGAAAGGGACGTGTCGATGTCGATAAACCACAATCACCGGAGCACTTAAAAGCCAACGTTTGTCGACATAGAGAGCCCGAAACGTGTGCGAAAGTCATCGAAAATTACGAAAAAAAAAAAAACAAAAACACAATCGAGTGTTACAGAAACTCTCGGATATTGTTTTCCGATGGTGTAAATATTTGAAAATGAAAATATCCACGGGAAGAAAATGTCTTACTTGATTCAAGAAGACCTCCAAAGCTGAAAAATGGACGACCCTAATTAAACTCACTCTAATTAAAACGTTCGGACGGCTGGCAATTAAAACGGCAGGAATAAAATTGTATAATGGCCGTCGTGCCGTTGTCGATGCATCGTGGAAAAATTGATAATGCCCGAGAGCGGCTGCCGATGACAAAGACATTGCAGAGACGCCGGCGTTTAATTCGAACTGTTCGAAAAGCTCGTTCGTCCGGTGTGCTGGTTCTAAAGCTCTCGACGAACTTAAAAATGGTGGTGCCCGGCCGCTCGGTTTCATGGGTTTTATTTCTAAAAGGGAGTATCGAGTTTGAATGGGCTCCAACCTAACGTTCGAGTTTGCAGTGTCGCGTTTCGCTGTCGTGCGCGTTCGCTCGCTGTCTGTAATGGTAACTTTTAAATTTCACACTTCGGTGAACATGTCCTGTCCCATCCCCCCCGTGCCTCCACCCCCGTTTATCGAGCTTCTTTCGCATCGGAACTATCGCTGTGGTATCAAAGAGAAATACTCGCAGTAATCGAACGAGCAAATCGGAGCCGTCGAACAATTCGATTGCATAATAAAGGCTTTAGTCGCAGTGACAACTATTGGCCATTTTTGTCTGTGCCTAGCCTTATTAGCATCGGCCCCAAAGCCTTCGCAAACGATTCTTCTAAAACCATAATCGACGTATCAGACGACGATAAAACAGTTGAACACTGTCTTCACTCGTTTCAAGTAGAAACATCAAGCAATGGTCAGACCGACGCGAAAACCCCAGAAATAGCTACACGTAAAAAGTAAAAAATTGATTTGCTACGAACTTCACTTGTTAATTGTTAATGAATATTGTATGCGTTAGAGGTTGCACGATACTTTACGGTTTTTATATTAATTTTTATGTAACGGTTTTTTGTATTGGACTTCAAGGTCGAGAGTAAGGTATCTTTTAAAATTTGTTCGTTGTCATTTTGGTCATAGAAAAATCAACGAAATTAAGTAACAAAATTAAGGCTTATCACATCAATAATTTTATTTACTGTACTTTATTGTTTTGTGTAACTTCCTCGCTTTTTTCCCCCATACTTTTCAGCACTTACAGGCTGGGTTAATGGGGGTTCTTTTTAGGATCGTTTTCTTACGAGATTACACGGTCATTAGCAATTTCATAAACAGGAGAATTTCTCATTTGTAGTATGCTAATGAACGCAGTTTACTATTCCCTACAGAAAAGTATTAAGCCGCTTATGTCAAGAAATCTTTTGCATATTCCGTGCGGACCTATATTTCGCAAAACAAGTTGCATAATTAAAACCGTCTGGACTAGTTGGCTCCGAGTATATCCGAACGCATGGGATCGTCTATAAGCTTAAAACACTCGGGGCCCTATTATGCAGAATCTTTCAAGCTCCGTCAATCCTAATCCGTTCTTTGCATCCTTAACGAAACTGGTCCGAGCAGAAAGATCGTCCTATTATACCTATCTTTTTCATAAGATTCCGACAGATTTTCTTTACTCTGCACGGAGCGTCTTGCGCAGTCCATTTCCATCATTTCCATGAGATTAAGTCATACCGACTAACGTATAGTAATACAGGCTGTCCCAAAAACAGTGTACCTCCTTGGAAAGGCTGATTCCCGATTTTTGAGACACACTAAATCACTTTTAATCACCAGCAATCGAAATTTTCATAAAGCCACTTCGTTTCTGTTTCGAAGCGTTGCTCAAATTACACTAATAATAACTGATAAATAGGGGAAAATCGATTGAGTATATTTATGGGAAATGCAAGTAGCTTTATAGACGTATCGCATTTCCTTTCCTGTGATATTATATTTCCACGTTTTCCTTGGAATACCTTTTTTTTTTAATTATTTGCAAGATGGTAGCAAACAAAAATTTTACATGGGTATAAAATAGTAAGGATTTGTCGAGAGACAATGGGGGCTTTAAAAATGTCGGTCCTTGAAGAAAATTAAAGGAATTTCGTAGCCGCGATTCCAGGAGCGTTTTGAACGGTATGGCTTGGGTGTAGTGTGCGAGAAAAGTAATTACAGGAGCGTAACTCTTTCTGCGGGGGCGAAAGTAGGAACCCAGACCCACCAATTTTCCTCGGACGATGTCACGCTAGATTTGCCGGGCAGGTGTGCGCGCGCGGTGCAATTTAAATCCATTTTATCATCGTTAGGTTCATCGAGTTCCCCGCTCTCGCCACCGAACACGTCTCGAACGAGGAAATTATTGGATTTGCCCGGAAATTGTGAAATTCCCGCCGGCAGCGAGATTCCGAAGTTGATCGTGCCTCCGCCGCGTTTACGCGTGTTTTCGCGGCCCCTGCGAGAATTCTCGAGGAAATTGGTGTCTTTTCGCGCACACGACCGGAACAGTATTTAACCATTCGACCGGTCAACAGAGAAACAACTATACCCGCGTTTTCTCAGCTCCCACAAATTCTTCCCTGTTTCCTGGTTAACCTAACGCATCGATACGTCAATCTGTTGCCGAGGAATTTGCAGATTTCGTGCGCACCAGTGTGCACGCAAATTTGTAAAAACGTGATATTATTATTCGGAGAAATTCGAAATATTTAATTAAAGAATATACCTTTCGAATTTCAACAATATTTTATCGATGCTTTCGGGGAATAATATTGCAATAAGAGAACAGGCATAATATCGTCGAAAGTAATTTGCTACAAAATTTTTATCGCATATTGTTCTCTTAGATCAACAAGACGTTTTTTAAAATAGAATATACATTTCGTTAACTTCTCTTGATTTAAACGATTTCTTGTATTTTCTGAATTAGGAAATACCAAATAAATGCACAAAGATCATTCGAATGTTTCCAATATTCTGATTACATTTTTCATGCTCATCAATATTTAAACGTGGCAGCTACGATAGAGAATAATCGGACGAATAGGAAACGCACCAGCATACAGTGTGAGTGAATATATCCGCTAATAGTCAGACGCATTAACTACGCCCGTCATAAAGTTTCCCCGGCTACATTAACCTCGCCTGATAGTAATATTCATGCGATGATATTAAATATTTTAATGAAATATATACTCTGAATTTTCCGCAATCTTTTCCTGTTCACCTTATCTGGTTAATTTCAGGAGAATAGTTTCCAAACCACTAATTACCGTACAGCCTTGTACTGAAAACGAACTTTATTGTTCCTGTGGAAAATTAATTTAATACTAACAGTGAACTGCAATTATCATACATATTACTGGCAATTCTGAGTACGGCTGAATGCAAACGAATAAATAATAACGACACGAGCGAAATGGGTCGCGCACGTCCATTCGATATTCTGATCTGTGCCTCTTATCTGGAACCGATTCAACGAGAGACAGTACTTCGCGATTCGGATCGCTAGGACACTTTGTGTAACAATGATGGATTATAAGTTATTCGAGGGAAAAAAAGCATGAGGAAACATCGGTGAATTATGTGTTTCGAGACCAGAAAACTGGAAAGCCGATCTCCCTTTTCCACTGTTCGTTGGTTTAGCAGATATCTGTCACGATTTTACTGAAGCTGCTCGTTAGACTATGCTCCTGCAGTTAGCTCGTTTTCGAAATCCTATGTTAGCTTCGACGATCGAGATCTATACGGAATTTTTTCAACATCAGAAGACCTGCCTCTCGAGAAGATCGAAAAGCGTGTTGTTGCTATTAATTTCACGTTAGCTTGCACACGCAAAATATAAATTTACTCTTCGGTTCATAAGTCTACCCTTTTACTTTCTGCTCGATAAAAATTGCAACCGTTTCGCTTGCAATTTCGTGATCGAGTTGATCCACCTTGTTTTTCCCCCCGCTGCGTCGAACGCATTTTATATTACACTGTAAAGTTCCGTTTTCATTCGCCGGTCTTCCCGATGATTAAATTTGTAGTTTGTGTTCCACGCCTGTTAGTTAATTATTCATTTATTCTTCGATTAATTAAAATAAGTTCTTCTTCCGTCTGATAAATTATTTATTATAATACACTTTCCCTGCGAACTGTAACCTCGTTAGACGCCCGCAGCGAGTTTCGCATGCAAGTTCGTTACACCATGGTGGAACTTCTGGATACTTTCGTCCGAAACTAGTTAAAAATGGATAATTCAAATTGTGCTCGTCCGCCTTATCTTGGAAGCTAAAATGTAAATAAAAGTGTCGTTAAAGCAAAAACTTCTTTAATATGGAAAAGAACTTGCTTTTTGCTTTACGATATTCCCAAAATTTTCATCGAATAATTTTACGTCTCACAGGAAAATATATTTTCGCTGGCACGTAGACTGCCTAATGATGTGCTCAAAAACAACTTAATTAACGACACCGAAGTTGGAAAATTAAAAATTTTCATAGTAAGTTCTGCTTTAATCCTTTCGCTTCCGAAAAATTCTAACAAAATTTATTTTGTGCGAATATGTCGCCATAAAAATTAAATTTTTTCATCATCAAAATTTTTCAATTGCAAAAATCCTAATGAAATTTATTTTACTGGAATATATGAATCACCATGAAAATTAATTTCTAGTCAAAGAATAGCGTTGCCAATATGTGATCGATGTGGCAGTCAACGTGTTAGTACATTACATCTTGTACAATATGCAAGAGAAAAGTAACAAAGCATTCATGAATATTTAAGAAGCGTTGCTACTCTGTAGAAACACACTGCAAAGACCATCTTCCTATGGATTTCTTATACGAACCAAAGTTCGGAAAAACAGAACAACAGCGTTGCATTACGTGTTATCTTTTTTAAAAATAAGAAACAACGCCGTCACAAGGTTTCGTAGTCGCGAAGAGAATATAATATACTCAGGATCATGCATATTTATTCGAAGTGGAAACAGTGAATAATGGACAGACGCATTAGCTTTTCTCTAGGAACTTTCAAATTCGATTTCCCCGAAACCGAAGGTTCGTGGGGAAACATGTCGGCTCTACCTCCCCTATAGACAATTTAGGTGTACTGAATATTACATTCTTCATTTTCCTTTCAAGGTATACCGGTTTATCATAAATTGCGACGTGCTCTCGACAGTCATATTTTTCCTGACGAAGAAAATGCTCGTGCATCCTTCACATGGGCAATACGTGTACCACCGGCGAACCATTTTCATGAGCAAGTGATCTCGCTTTTTTTATAATAAATTCCAAACACTGAACCTTTATTCGAAACAACGAAAATGTCGTAACACTGTAACCCCCTTCACTAATTTTGACTGTTATCCGTCTCGTTTAAATTGAAAAAGAAACTTTAGTAATTGATTTTTTTTTTTAGTATATAGGGAGTTTGAGATAAAATGAAGACAGCTCTATAATTTTATTCGATTACATAAATAAGGTAAAATTCTTTTTTCAATATCGAAAATTCAACTTGTTATAGAAAAATGAATGAAATGGTTAATGTATACGCGATCCAAAAATAGATTGAATTCCCCTCGTTACCACAAAAAATTTATTAAACCGCGCTGAAGACATTGCGCGTGTTACGACGATTAATTGATAGGAGCTCGTTAGAGTTATACTTTCTGCTCGTTAGGATCTGTCCAGTGATCGATGAATTAATTTCGATCGCCGTGTCTCGTCTAGCTGCGAGGTAACGTGCAATAAGTGAGTCAATGTCCGTGAGGAATTTAATTGCTTCGCTGGCATGTCATACTTCGACCGGTTTGATGGACAAATGCTGGAAACGTTTCATATACGGCAACAATTGTCATCTCGATATTTCAACAATAACATTCTACTAATGATACCAGCAATTGCACGGGCTGCTACTCTAACAACCAACTGATTAACGTGTCCCAATTTCTCCTGAATTTCTAATTAAATCAAATTAAAGAATATCGAGGACGAAACGCATTTGTCAGCGATTTCGTCCGAGGAAAATGATTCTTTATGTAAAACCTGTAAAATGCCACGTTTCTTTAAAAGAAAACCGATTACGCTAATTCATCGAGCGCCGGTGCTCTCGGCGATTATTGCCGGTAATGTAATCCTCGCGTACCATTTATCTGTAACTTTTAGCGTCGTTGTTTATCAGTATATTGTTGCATAATCCGTGTCCCAGACTGTTTCGATGTAATCTATTAAGGCAGGAGATTGTAAGATCGATGGGACACAGATCGGCGTACAGTGCAAGTAGAAATGCTCGAAACTAGTCAGACAAGCCGACTCGTTATAACGAGAGTACGCGTGTGTGTGCTGAATTTTTAAACTGTCCTTCCCCAGGGACGAACTTTTAACTGAACTTTCTCAATTATCTACACACACGATCAGAGCTACCTTCACATTTAATTACCGGCCCCTTTCGAAATTCCTGGTACCACGTATTTTCGACACGCGACTTGAATCAACTGTTTCGTCTAGCACTACGGAACAGTTCTTTACCCCCGTTTCTCGTTTGTTACATATTAAACGAGACATTGATTACCACTGATTCATTAATAAATCAAATACGTTAACCGTCGACTTCTGTCTACCGTTATCGATTTATTGCCGCTATCGCGTAAAGCGGTTTCTTTGAACACCGAAAGCCAGAGCCCGGCGTCGGGCACGTAATTAATTTTTCTCCTCGACGGAAAGCATGCGAGCAAAAAAGCGATATGCGTGGCGAGCCGGACACCGTCGATTTCGGCAAAACCCTTTGATATTGGAATCAGCTGACAGTTGTGTGTTCGCTTACCTTTAGCCCGAGAGAGCATTGGTGACGGGTGTGCCACCGAAATCGTCTAACATCGAACGCACCACTGTGACACCGCGCGGCCGAAAAGCTAGGCGGCCTAGTTAATGTATATTATTTAAATGACGAGCCGACAATCACAACCGCCCGATTGCCACGGATTCGCGTTGGATCCCGAGCGAGAGTGATTGGCGACGACAACTGCCGTTTCAAAACTGGCCGTTCTA
Source organism: Seladonia tumulorum (assembly GCA_913789895.3). NCBI lineage: Eukaryota > Metazoa > Arthropoda > Insecta > Hymenoptera > Halictidae > Seladonia > Seladonia tumulorum. Next base: position 6,399,759 of record OU565275.1, read on the forward strand.
ACCGCGTGACGCCCCGTGCTTTTCTGTACCGTTTCTCGTCACACCGAGTCGATTCGCCGACGAATGGACTGCCCTATCAGGTGCACATTGTCGTTGCCATTTTTTCTCTCTCTCTCTCTCTCCCTCTCTCTCTCTCTCTCTCTCTCTCTCTCTCTCTCTCTCTTCGGATCGAGCCCCGCAAGATGTCCAGACGTGAACGCGTTTCGGGACTGGCACCGACTGAACTCCTGCCAATTGCAAACCCGTAGGACGATCGTACCATTCGCTCCTGCGCCCGGCAGTTCGACGACGTTGCTGCTCCGACGGGGGAAGTACGCTTTCCACCTTCTACTGGTATTGCAGACAATGACGGAAATTTTTTATTCCCTCCCCCAGCCCTCTAGAGCTTTAAAATTGTACAGAGACCTTCCGCACAATTTTCTCGCCGAGATAGATCTCGGAGTTATCGACGCTGCCGGTAATAGTAGAGTCGCGATAAAAATGGTATTACGTGCCTCAAGTTTTCGTCCTTATACTTATTCCTCCATCAATTTCTGCCGTTTACTCATAGATGTCAGAACTCGCAGTACTCGTGCTTATCATTACGGAATCGTGTCACATCCTACCGTACCGGCCAGAACTAATATTGTGGAGCTAATATCACAGACGAGGTATAGAAGTAGACCAATCACCAAATGAGGCTTCGTGCACAGACGAGATATAAAAGACTGCCAGCCTTACGGGAGAACGTGTATCTAGAAATATACGGTGTTTTCTACCGCCCTCTACAATAGATTTTGGCTGGAGTAAGAAACAGAAGGCCAACTACGGTATTTCGTCGGTGCAGAAGACCACTAAGGAAATTCTCGTCAGCGAGAAGGTCAATCATCACGGAACCATATCGATTATTTATTACATTCTCCGACGAACGTATTCGAATCAAACCATCCTGATCCTCATCATCCTGATCCTCATCATCCTGATCCTCATCATCCTGATCCTCATCATCCTGATCCTCATCATCATCAAAATTACGGCTTTTTTCATTATTTTGTAATTTTGTTAACTTTCCGTCGGGTGGGACATTGTTGGCCTTGTTCAAACACGGCGGCAATTGCGCGCTTTTCGCCATGTCTGGACGACGCCAAATACTATGTGGGTGGGGCGGGTCTCCCTCACAGCAACCTCACGTGGTGAGACCCGGACAATCGGTGTGATTCTCGATTTAGAATATTTTGTTGAGCAATGATGATACCAATTGCTCTATAAAATATTAAAAATCGACAATCACATCGAGCCAATGGCTGTGATAATGAAATGATTCTTTGACATGATTCCTTCTCGACGTTAGTTTTCAACGAATATTCTTTGTTGAATAATAATTATTTTATATCGGAATAATTTCCAAATTAAATATAAATTCTGATATTTCTTTCTAATGTTATTTTCATATTTCCTACATTTATAAACTATCGATTAGAAAACAATTATTACAATGGTCAACAATAAGGAAAATAAAATGGCAATAACAGTGTAATGAAATTACACAATAAAAAATAATTATTTTGCAAGCCATTACAGAATGCGTTTATTTACAACCGATGTCACTGACATTTCTTCCGTAGTTCACGAGCAAACGTTCTATGTATTCAGGTAGCGAGAGCGTCACGTTTAGCGATGTTGGTATTTGGGATCAGTGATAGTTCCATGTTCTTAGTTCCACAACCGATGAGAGTATCTCGGCATTGGGGCCGTTACCGACCGCTCCCAGCACCCACTCAGCACCCACTTTAGGCCCGCAGTTTAACACGGGGGCTGGCAGTCTTTAAATATATCTCGTCGGTGCTTCGTGTCTCACGATCTGAAGTACCGACATCGTTAACAACAACAGAGAGGAAGTGAGAGTGCTCACGCATTTAGTGTCCTCATTTTTCCTGCATCGTCTTTTTACCCTGGAACAGAACCTGCATCGTCTTTTTAGCCTGGACCAGAAACTGCATCAAATTTTTAGCCTGTATTAGAACTTGCATCATCTATTAGGCTGGATCAGAGCCTCCATAGAAGAGCCTCTTTTAACATAGAAGCAGCATCCACTCTGGCATTATTTGGAATCCGTTGCTTATGATTCAAGTTCTGGTCCAGGCTAAAAAGTATACTAGGGCGCAGCACTATACCGGGAACACTAAAATCTCGGGCGTGAGCATTCTCATTTTCTTTCTGACAACTAGAATTCTTACACCCGCTACTCTGACGAACGACAAACGTTGCAACTACCACGACAATTACTGGGCGTTACCATGTGCGATAACACGGTTACCGACGGGCAATTCACATTACATGTAAACATTTATATTGTATTTTAACACAATCATTTTATGCAAGAATCAACAATGAATGAAACACAGTGTAACGAGAAAACTTATCTGTGTATATAATTAGTAAGCCCTCCATTTTTCCCGAACGTCCGACTCGACGTTGAGTTTTACTACTGAATTTCGAAACTGTTTGAATTTTCGAGCCACCTCCTTCAATGTCATATTCTCCTAATACAAGGCCCAATTTCCGAAAAATTTCGAAATATAACGACCATCTGAAGAAATCTCTCTATTTTCGGAAGAGAATACGATTTTAGAAAGGAGAGAAAACATTTACATTGGGGAAACACAAGCGAAGAACGGAACTGTATACGAAGCTCCATTAATAAAGTTCTGTTAAGGTATGTAATAATAATGACAGTAGCTGCTCGTAAATATTTCTTTTGGGGAGCGGAGATTGTCAAATACTCCCGGAAGACGGTGGGCGTCAATATGCACAAGAGTCTGCAGTTTATTTTACAGTCGAAACTGAACCGTATACTTTCTCCTTCAGCTACAACGGACTATGAATTATTCGGGATAATCTGCGCGTACTCATTGTTCGTACGATTGTTTAATTCAACAAAGGAGCAGAGTTGTATCGACGCGAATCAACAAACATACTGCCCCGGGTTGCACTTCAAAACGCGGTGCGCTGCGCTGGCCTGTTATTATACGTACACAGTGATTCTCATTAATATTCGGACACCCTTAAAGAGACGTTAACCTGATAAATGTAGGATCATGCAACTTGGATTTCTTCGAGAAGTTAGAACAATTAATTTACTACATGACGTGTAGTACCACAAAATGCAAAAATTGATCTGTTCAAAATTTATTAAATTCCGATTGAAAAACATGCAATATTGCAGACGTGTTGCAATATTGAATGCAATATTGAAGACAGCGGAAAAAGTAACGAATCTGGTCACTCTATATTATTGCATACAATATAAAATACTGCTCCGAATAACTCACTAACAAGACTTTCAAAAGAGGTAATTATTGAGTGGATTGAACATGACAAAGACGAGACTGTCGTTGAAGAGTTGAACAGCTGATGTAATAATTGAAAGCGTGTTGACACCATGGACACCAAGAGAAGCTTAGAGTGATGAGGAAGATGATATTGTTTGGTGCAAGGCTTCCGATGCATTAAAAAAATTTTTTAAATTCGCAATAAACTTTTCACCACATCGATACACAGGTTACTTTTCTCAATAAATTGCACACACCATTGCAATCGGTTTCAAATTATTTTCATCACTTCAACCTCATTACAGACACAGTCCAATATTACGGAATAATTGTTAAATCGGCACTGTTGAAGTCTCAAGCATGCAGGATTATCGAAATTCTACGGTAAATATTTTGCAGCTCGGATCTCGGTAATTAAGGAGTCATCGAGTAATCATTATACGCTTGTTTAATTGCATATTGAGAATATCGATCCGTCCTCCGCTTGAACTGACAAGAGTCGGACAATATTTTAATCGATATGTGTTTTGTTTTTTACCGGTGAACAAGCGCATTATGATTTGATGTCTCATTAATTACCGAGAACCAAGCTGCAAAATATTTAACGTAGAATTTCGATAATGCTTGAGACTTGAACTTTGCCGATTCACCAATTATTCCGTATTATTGAACTGCGTCTGTAATAATGTTCAACCGATAAAAATAATTTGAAATCAATTGCAATGGTATATGCGATTTATCGAGAAATATAACATGTGTATTGATTGTACAACATAATTTCAGTTTTTTTTTTAATTAGAGCGGTAGAGGGGATAGTGCTTTTATCGACTGGATATTTGGGACATATATCGAGAAAAGACTGTAGACTAAGACTTGCCAGACTAAGACTTGCCAGACTAAGACTTGCCAGACTAAGACTTGCCAGACTAAGACTTGCCAGACTAAGACTTGCGTCCCCACTCTAATTTCCCCTTTCACCGCGCTATCCCCCACACTTTCACCACGGTCCGGTCACGTGTCTAACCCCCCTACTGGGAAAGAGAGAGAGAGAGAGAGAGGGTAATTTTTCCCCACAATTCGTACGATCACCCCTCATCTGGATACTATGGTATACTGTGCAGTTCCGATTGTAAAATAAACTGCAGACTCTTGTGCATATTAACATCCGTCGTCTTCAAGGAAAATTTGACAGTCTCCACTCCCTAAAAGAAATATTTGCGAGCAGCTATTGTAATTATTATTACACACCTTAATAGAACTTTTTATTCTTGTACAGTTCCGCTCTCCGGTTGTTTCCCCGATGCAAATGTTTTCTCTCCTTGCTGAAATCGTATTCTCTTCCTAAAAAAGAAAATAAGGGGCTCGAGAGATTTTTAATCGTGGCTTCGTCGGTGATATTAACCCTGTGGAGGTGGCGTTGTGCTTCAGAGAACCAGGGAATTCTTTTAAAATCTGTGTTCATATTTTTGTTATAAAATCAGAAATTACAAGGGGACCATATTACCTTTCCCCTATTTTCTGAAAAATTTTTTCGTCTACAGAATGGGTCACATTTTTCACCGTACATGGCATGTATAAAAATTTGTCGTAACGAGAGGGTTAAACGGAGCTCGAAATCTTGGACTCGAGTCAGGGGTTTGAGCATCAATGAATCATCGGTAGGCGGGCGCGTGGAAACAGGGAAAACGCGATAGGAAAGTTAATGAAAGGGACGGAGAGAGTGTCCTGTCGAGCGGTGAGCTTTGTTTAACGAGTAACGACGGAGGCGGCGCGCCGCGCCGCGGCGTAGGTGAGACACAGAAAGAGCAGACGTGCCCCTCCGCGTCGACGTCGTCGTCGACGTCGTCGCCGTGATTTACACGGACGCCTCAGGCCGTTTTCGCCCGATGGTTTTCAGCGTTCCTCCCCCGTTCCACGGGTTCCGCGAGGGGGTTGGTTCCCGGTTCTCTCTTTCTCTCGCATGCACACACGCGTACGTTTGCACGACTACCAACTGTCCAGGGAACGGGGGACGGGGACGCGTCGAAATCCGGGAATTGGTTGCTCGCGTCCGTGTGTCATTACTTTGTTTATGAGGACGGGAATGCGGCGAGACAGCAAAAGAAAAGTGTCCACGCGGCAATGTTTCCCGGTCAAGCGAATCGCTGTGCCGCGTTTTAGAATTTTTCTCCTGTGCGGGACGAGTTTTATGCGACCGGCTGATCCACTTTGCCGCACGGCAACCAATCGTCCCGCCGCTTTGGCAAAATACCAATGCGATGCGACGTACCCGACCGACGCGTTCCCCGACTTTTACCCGCTTTTTCCCTTTCTCTCTCTCTCGCTCTCCCCCCACCTTTCCCTCTACCTACCTTTTTCGATGCCTCCCGCCTCCTCCCCCTCCGTTGCGCCCTTTCTCTGTTTTTCTTTTCGACGCGACGCGCGAACGTGTCGCGTACTCGAGAAAGCTCATCGACGAACGAACGCTCGACGAGAAAGCGTTAAAGGGTTACACTGGTTTCGAATGCCATTTTTTTAACCCTCTTCCGTGTGCCTCTTGTCAATCCGATACGTTTTTCAGGCAAATGACGACGCTATTCTGCCGTTTCTAGAATTGTTGATCTCGACTTTTGGGACTTTTATGGTTTCAACGTGGAATATGTATATTTAGTATTGTCAACCGCAAAATATGAGGGAAAAAAATTTTCACATTCTTTGGAGGCCTTTGACGGCTCTTTCTTTGTTCTGTCATTGTTACAAGACAATTATGAATTCGTTCTACAAACCTCTTCAGAATGCAGATACTGCTCTGAGTATCAAAAGTTGGCGAGGACTTGAAGAAGAGTCATCGCAACTGAAGGAACTATTTAGGTGAACCACCCTGTGTATAGGGTGTTCCCCCTATTTTTTAAAAATCGAAACGAGGGATTATAACAGATATATTTAAGCAAAAGTTGTTTCATATAAAGGGTAATGTAGAGCAAATTATTTTTTCGTAGGTCGATTGGTGGGGGAGATTTTTAATTTTAATAATAATTTTGCTAAACATTAACATCACAGGGAGCCACAACTAAAGCACTTGTGATATCTACAACAAGTATGCGCGAGTATAGTGGGGGATATGGGTGGGTCCGGTACCACCATATACAGTGGTGTCCATTTATGGGGTTAAGGTACTCTGAAGGATCAAAAAAACTAGGCTTCCTTTATACGAGGATCACAAAAAAAAAAAGTAAACTGACGATTCATGTGGAGTTTTGTGCCTTATTTAACTGCAATTTAAACTGTAAAAAGGGCCCGGTATGTCGAAAGAATTTTTAAAGATTTTAACATTATTTCAGACAACTATTCATAAATTAATATTGAAGACTTTCGCTTAGGCCCGATTTATCTCGGTCCTCATAAATGCTGTTGAAAACCGCTTACAGTTTAATCGACCATAAAACGTGTACGTCAACCGTAATAACTCTGAACTTTTGATTAGAAGACGTGCTTGTCCAATGAGTACGGTTTAAGGAAGGTTAGTAGATATGAATGCCTATTAAATGTTCCAAAAGAGCAATCGAAACGACTAATTGCTCCTGGAAACTACATTAATGGCTCACAATGATATCAACACGAGGATAACAGTACCGTTTCGTTCGCGGTCTAAATAGACAAGCGATTAGACTTATCGCTTCGAGTTACCGAAAAAGACAGTCAGGACAAAATAGGCATTTCGATATAAATGGTACTGTGGTTGAAAATAGTAGCAAAACATGGTCACTGTCAAATTGTATTTCAACGTCACCGATCATGTTTGGAATTGAGGTGGTTAAATATAATCACACACACTGATAATTACCAACCGTTTGAAAATATTTGTACATTCGGATTGGCAGTGGTATGGCTCCGTCGATAAATCTGTCCCGAAATCAAATGCACGGTTGCAATTAATCTTCATTTATCTTCCAATTTACTCTACAACTGTACATAGAACAAAATTAGCAGGTGTCTTATATTTCGATTGCTGATTCGATGCGATTGAAAATTGAGAAATTGAGAAAATTGGGTTGGCAAATTATAAAACGGTGACATCAGAGAAATTTAAAAACACAGTGAAATTTTTCGATTCCACAATATTGTTTAAAATCGGAGGCTCACACGGCACTCGGGATAAACGGTTCGGACGTAGACATTAAATTTGCACGCGACACGGCGTGTTACACAAACCTGGCAACGTTACTTCAGTTTTCGACGTCTCGCGTTGAAAAGAAGCAGCATCGGGACCATCGGAAAAACTGCGACGCACGGTTCGCGATGGTTGCCGGCATTGCCAATACCGTTGAAAGTGGCAGAATTTAATTTAAAAAATAGTTCGGTCCGCGCCGTCACCCTACGAAGCGGACAATTTTTTATATTTTTAATTTCCATCGGAAGCGTCGTTTCTATCTATCACTGACACGCCGTACCCTTTCCCCTCTTCCTCCTCCACCTCCTCCATCCCCGCCACCTTTCGAAAACGAACGGAAAAAAGCGAAAAAAAAAGAGGAACACACATCGGTGCCACGCTGTCGATGTATGATCTGCAAGCTGATATACGGCGGTAACGTGAGCAAAAATGCGAGGCCGATTGAATTACATTGAGTTACGTGTCGTTTACGCGACGCGCCTGCTGCCAGAGAGAAACACCAGCGGATTTATCGTACGGGCTTTTGGTTACGTTTGATTTTGAAAAATCGTCGCCGCGCGAAATTACGATCCCTACCCACGCTCCGCGGATTTTGGCACGTGCGCGTCCGACATATTTATTCGGACCACGTGCTCTCTCAGGGAACACATTTCCGGCTCTGCGAATCCACCCCCCTCTCACCCCCTTTTTCTCCATTCGATCGCGATCTGCCAACCCTGCGAACTACCGTTGTCTTTCTTTTATTTCTTTTTTTTTTTAAACTCGCTTATAACTCCGTTTGCAATCTGAATTAGTCACCCAAAGAATCCCGTCACATAAATATTTATTCGAGTAAATTCTTTCTGGTCGAATATTTTATTCGATCGTTTTAAACTTTTCTAATGTATTAGGGGTACCCATAAGTAATCTATCATTTGCAAAGAATTTGTTTTTCCTTTAGTTCTGTACCGAGCGTTGAAGAGGAAACATGTAAATAAGAGGGGGATTGAACATTTGCAGAAAATATGGCAAACGATGGAGATTATATAATAAATAAAGAAATAAAACCTTGAATTTACTACAAAGTTTGTTTTAGATTTCAAAATAATTTTGATTGCTTATGGGTCCCCCTAATATTTTATATCCTTAGCTCGAACGACGAGAATTTGGCATTTTTTCGTTTTCTGATCTCGTTAGGATCGTTCTATTTCGGACGCAGAGGATTTCTATGAATTAGAAAACACCGTTCCGAAAAATATTAAGGGAACTACTCGCAGAATCGTCTGACGGTCTAACGATAGATAGATCTAATTGTCTGAATGTAATAGAAGCCCGGGAGCGTGTATGTATTCTTAGATGAGCGTTTGCATTTCCACGTAGTCAAACATTCTAACTTTGATTGACAGCCGACGCAAAAATACACGTGCACGGAGACAATCGAATTTTTCGTGAATCATAGATCGTTGCGTCTAACTATGGTTAGACTTTATATTGTCATACATATCCTCTCGTCGGGGAGAATCCGAAAGTACCAAATTACTTTGCAAACGTTGTCATTTTTATTTAATTACATTTCCCGCTATAGGAGTAGTATAAATTAGCTTGACGGAGACAATTCGTATAGTTGATTCTGTGCTGAAATAATCAAGTCGTCTTTACTACCAAGTTTCCCTGATAATTTAGATGCCAACTTTAATTATAGTGGCTACACTAAGCTACAGGGGTTGAGAACTTTTGTGTTCATTTGTATGGAGAACTTTTTTTGGTTTGGAAGCAACAATTTTAATATTGTTGAACACAAGCTGAACAGTTCTACAAATTCTATTAAATAAAGGGAGATTTTTATTGGTAACACGAGCTAAATATTTTTAAAAATTCTATTAAATACAGAGAGATTATTATTGTTTAACGCGATTTCGTTAGGCCACCGTGCCCTTCGGTGTCCCTATAGAGAAAAATTTGTGCCCTTTTCGACGCACCTTGCATGACAGTTTGCGCGAGCACTATTCATCAACAGAAATTCATTTTAATGTGTCAATATTTAACACCATACCGCTAACACGTTCGCACACGTACACCCTACGTTTGCCGATACGCACTACGCAGCGCAATTATCCTGTTCGCACACGCACTACAATTATCCCATTTGGCAAATTTCTATGTGCACCGCACGCGCCACGATTGTCCCGTTCGCGAGTTAATTCTACATTCTGCGAGTTAAATACAAACGGGATTGTCATTAAAGTTTCAAGTATACCAAAATTAATGCGCCGACTGCCGTGCCAGTAACCGTAGATATTTAACGTCGTCGAAGCGATTTACTTAACGTAACAAAAACCGAATGGCGGAGGTTCATCGTGATTCATGAATTTTCTGCACATACATATATCGCCTACAGGTATCAATATACTCTTTCAAAAATATTCGACATGTATTTTTTTAGGGGTGAAATTTCTTGGGGGTATTCTTTGAAAAATATTCGACATGTTTAGGGGTGAAATTGCCGCTTAAACTGGGAGTTCAGAATTGATTAAGACAACAGCAATTGACAGGAATTGCAAGAATAAAATTAATATTCTGTATTGAAGTCTGTAATGAAAAAATACATTATTTAAAGAATACATTTTTCATGGTACGTACCAACAATTGTGTTTCTCAGCTGCTCTGTACGGGGCTAGCAAAGCTACGTATGGAAACATAGTTGAATTGCACGATGTTGAGAAAAGTTCTGAAACAAAAGAGGAAAGAGACTTTGGAAAGGGTTAAATAGGTTTAGGGGGGTAAGGGTTTATTGTCGTTTTAAAAGTGTCGAAATGTAGCTGGGAACGTGTTGAAAAAGACTGGGAAGAAAGTCCTGAAAGTCCGGGTTAAAAAAAAATCATTCGATACATCCTATGAGTTAGAGTAACGACCATTATCGAGAAATCGTTCTCTTACATATCTGGCCCTCTGTGTTCTACTGTTCCTGAGGGAAGGGGAAGGGGTGGGTGAGGAGGAGGGGATGGACACCGATAGAAAGAAAGAAGGAGCGCGATATCCCCGGCAATTTGAGATAGTCCTGGATGTAGGGAGGGATGGAGGGCGTGTGTGGGGCTTGTCCTCGCGAGTGTGAGTAAAAGCAAGGAAAGGGAAGAGGAAAAAGAAGGACGCGGAAGGTTACCTCCACTCTTTAGCTGTTCCCGGTTGGATGTGTGGGTGTCCTGGTTCGTTGGTGTTGGGGTTGGCCACGTGGCGCCGTGGCGCGCCGTCCCGGCGCCGACGACGTCCCGCTCTCGTCCCCGTGAGCTCAGTTTCACTTCAACCCCTAAGCGGCGGAACCAGACGCGCGGCTCTCTCACCTCCGCAGCATTATTCGGCCTCGGCTGATATCGGGCCACATTACACATCGACTGTATCGACCTTGTTCCCTCTTCGACTAACTTGCCTGCCACGACCTTCGACTCACGCCCGACGACCGACCAGAGACACCGACACACCGGGGTTTCTCTTCCGCGTACGACCCACCACTTTTCACAGGATCGGGATTTTATTGGGCAGGGTCGTTTCTGCTCGACCACTTAACATATTTCACGTTCTACGCTCCTGCCCCCGCGAAATTACAAGGCCACCGCTTCCGACCGCTGAAAAGTCGCTGCTTAACCCTTCGCGGTTTCCAGCCGCTCGTGCTGCTTCTCGTTCGAGCTATACTTCGCGAAAAAAAAACTCACGACGGGCTGGGAATCCGTACGTGTAAAGGTCATTGGTGGAAATCCAAATTCTGAAGATTCTAGTTAATCCTTTGCACTCGAAGCTATTTTAACACGTTGACTGCCAACTACGAGATAACTCGTGGTTTGTGTTATTGCCTAGGGCGCCAACTACAAGTTATCTCGTAGTTTGTTAACTTGCCATAATATAATCAATAATATTTTTGCACTAAGAAATGACATTCGCGTATAAAATGATAAATTATTTGAGAACAACAGTCTTTTGCGATGATAATTAAATGAAATTGGATTTTCACACCGGAATCCTGAAAAGTACCGTGGCAGTCAACGTGTTAACTCCAAAACGAAACATTTCTTCCGACCTAGAATAATTTTTGTTTCTCACGTTATTCGTGCGAAAATGGCGCAATTTACTCCTACAACACCGAAGCGTTCAGTAATTTATTAGATAGAAATAAATTTAATAATGTAAAAACTATTTTGACCAATGATACAATTTTTCTCTTAGAATATTTTCATTTTATTTTGTAACGTAACAAATACTTTGTGATATTTTTTGTAAGCTCTTTGAATTAATGCCACAACAATTTTTCGCGGCGCTTCAGAGTCACCACTCGAGTGCAAAGGGTTGACATCATCTTTGGAATCGTAAAGTCGTCGCTCATTTACGGACAGCGTTAATTGATACAGGATTTCGTTCTTTACTGAAAGATGGCGGCATAGTCTTTCGTCGCTAAACCGATCGAATGATCCATTAGGGATCACAGCGGTGTAAGTCCGCTTTACGTTCTTTTATTTTCAACCCTTTTATATAAAATTAGAATTATGGTGTATCTATCGAAGCGTATCCTACACATTTTATTTTTTAACACAATTAAAATCACCAAAGATGTACGAATAATTCTGCTTCAATTAAATACAATATATATATTTTTTTGAACACGAAATTAATAGATTGAAAGGAAGTGTTTAAATCGGGAAGTAATTTAGAAAAGACTTTCAGGATCGCTTATTTTTTTAATGAAATATTCTTGTATGACACACCGGGTGGCAAAATTATAGTTATCACGGTTAACGTAGGAGATATTTCTGCGTTCCTCTTTAACCGGACACCCTGTACACATATTCATGAAATATTCATAAAACGAAACTTCTCTCCATAGGATGATTTTGTGAAACTAACATTTATGTAAAGAAGTAGGATTAGTTTAAAGAAATCTATCTCTGTTCATCTAAGAAACTATACAATACTTGTTGTATACTATCCTACATGTACGAGCGTTCTTCTGAATATTCTAACTGTAAAAAAATTTGAGAAAAGTTGATTTCATATCCATTATTGTGTACACAGTGCCAAAGGAGAATCCGTGGCGTCATATTTTAGCCTCCATATATTATAAAAGTTCAACAGACATTCTCAACGGTTTTTTTCCTACTGACAAATTTAACAGTGACACATAGGTGTTCCGTTCTCCGGGAATCATACAGAATATTCAAGTTCAGGCGCGTTAATGAAGAGAAATGGCAAAAAGCTGTTGTACGACGATAAGTATTTATGAAAAGTAAAGGAAAAAATTATTTTCTATTCTCGGGAAAAATGCTGAATAATTTACAATACTGCCGCGTTAATCCTGTGCGTCTGTTGAATAAAAAAACATTCCTTGGCTTTGGATTGAAAGAGAAAAATTAGAACAATACATAATTATCAAAGTAAGTGTGAATATTTTCTACGTGAGCACATTGATATTTGTTCTACATTTAATTCAACAAATAGAAGAAGCTTTCCTAAGTTTAATGAAAATAATTTCCAAGATTTCTCTCTTACTTTAAAAATTAAATAAAGATTTCCGCCGACGGTATCAATTATGCGTCAACCAAAAATTGTTCTCGTAAATGATTAACGGTACCAAAAATAAAATTTCTGTCATTGATTACCGATTGGCCAAACAAAATTCCCGTCACACGACTGCTGTTAACCCAGGAAACATAGTACTCATTTTGATTACTGGTAGCAAAAATAGTTTGAGTCGTTTATAATAGTTTTCGTCGTAATCAAAGTTTGTTAGTTAAATGTATTAACCCTTAGCACTCGACTGTAAGGCGCCGCTAAAAATTGCTGTGTCATTATTGAAAATATTTTTTACTGTGTTAAATTTGTTTCTATTTAATAAATTACTAAACACTTCGGTATTGTAAGAGTAAATTGCACCATTTTCGTATGAATAACGTGAAAAAAAAAATATAGAAAAGAGATATTCTAGGTCTAGGTATTAAATTTTTTTCTATTTAATAAATTACTAAACACTTCAGTATTGTAAGAGTAAATTGCACCATTTTTTCGTATGAATAACGCGAAAAAAAAATATAGAAGGGAGATATTCTAGGTCTAGGTATTAAATTTGTTTCTATTTAATAAATTACTAAACACTTGAGTATTGTAAGAGTAAATTGCACCATTTTCGTATGAATAACGTGAAAAAGAAAAATATGGAAGGGAGATATTCTAAGTCGCGGAAGAAACGTTTCGGAGTTAACCCTTTGCATTCGAAGCTATTTTAACTCCAAAACGAAACATTTCTTCTGACCTAGAATATTGCCCTTCTATACATTTTTTTTTCATGTTATATATACGGAAATAGTGCAATTTAGTTGTACAATATCGAAACCTTAGTAGTTTATTAAATACAAACAAATTTAATAATGTAAAAAATATATTGAATAGTGATACAGCAATTTTTAGTGGTGCCTTAGGGTCACCATTCGAGTGCTAAGGGTTAAAATGGCTTCGAGTGCAAAGAGTTAATTCTTAAATTTTGTTTTCCAACGATTAGGGTCTTTTTCGGCCTGGTGAGTGAACTCGCGACAGGAAAGCGGGGCAGGACAGGTCGGTGGAGTGGCCATCGAGGATCGTAGGTTGTTCCAGCGAGGACCGGAGCCGCCGGTTCCCGGTCCGCCATCTTCTCTGGTTACGTCAGCATGTTTCAGTTCGCCGGGGTCTGAAAGTTTTCGCCCGGCGACAAGATATTTCAAGTGGTCGCTGCTCTGGTCGCTCAGTCGCGATCGTCCCGCGCTGAAATATTGGACGGCTCTTTCTTGCAGCCGCATATTCTTCTGCCGCCACCTCCGCCGCCTCTCCTTCCCCACCACTTCATCGGCAAACCGTCGCTATCCTGCAAGGGGGTGGTGGCGGTGGCGAAGGGGTTGGTACACCAGCACACACCAGAGCCATCGTCTTCGTCATCCGGCCGCGACCTTCTTTTTCCCTGGTAGAGTTTCTTTGCGGCTTCTTTCCCTTCGGCCATTCCTTACGGGGCAGCTCGCGGTATAAGAACTTCGGGACTTATGATCCGCGTATTAAGCGCAACCGTCCACCAATCTCCTTCCCCCTCCCTTCGAAAACGTTCCCCACTGCGATCCAACCCAACCCAGAAACCGGTCCGTCGTTAACTACCCATGAATGAGTTACATCCAGTCGACGCTAATTCTCAAATTGTCCAAAAAGGGAAGGTAAAGTGTCTATTAATTCGGCTAGCTTCGCCTCGGATCGGGGATGAGAGAGAAACCGGAGGAACCAGGGGGGTGGAACGGGGGTGCAGCAGGCGGCGAAGAGCTACGAGGGGTTCCTTCCGGACGGGAGCAATGGAAGATTGGTGAGGACGAGCGGGAATGAGACAGCAGCGGGAAGAAACGGCGCTTCCGGTGCGAAGCGTTGCGGTAAAAACATTGAATCGCTGAGGAGTTGCTGGATACGTTATATAGATCTTTTCGGTATTGATTGCCGCGGAGGTCGAGGGGGATCGACAAGAAGCGGTCTCATAAATCGGAATCTCGGGTTTATAGAAATTTTTACGGTGGATCTCGCGCGAACGGATCGTTCGACGCGCACCTTGACCGAAACTCGAAGAAGTAGAAGGGAAGCTGGTAATTGCGCTAGGCTTTGCGCGTGAAATCTCCGATTTTTAACGGTAAGGTAGCCAAACGTTTTATTAACTAATCGTAACTCTCAATTAACACCTTTTTCTTTAAAAAAAAATTACTGCACATTTTAAAGATTTAATACTTGTTCTTTTGAAATTTATTGAAAAAAACAAAGTTCGACTTGCTTTCGGATGTTTGTCCCTTATTTTACAAATTTTTTACGACCCACAACATAATAGGAGGGCATAACAATCTTCGAATCTTTCTGCTGACGCGCACGCATACGAGGTTAACGTAAGTAGAAGCGGTAAGCCATAAACGGCCACACTGGGCGGATCCCTCTATAGCCCCATATCTTGCTAATCTGATAGATTTCCAAATTCGATTATGTCTAAAGTGAAATAATAGACGGAAAAATTGTATTCTGCATTTTCCATTAAATTCTCCACGTTGGACAGCGATTCTTTACGCAAAATAAAAATTTTCTACCCGAATTGCAACGAACCGGAGTGAAATACTGAATGCTAACCTTACTTCTATCTTACAATTATCTTACCTTCTAATTCTAATTCTCATTTCTGCTCTACCAAATATATTAATTTAATCATTTCCGCGAAATCGTCTCTGTAATTTCAGTAATTGTAAAATAAAATATCTGGAACCGACAGTGATGGGTTTAGCGTTAAATTCTATTCCCGCTTAATATTAATATTAATATTCGCGTCAGCGGCAATCTGGAATAGAATTAAGAATCAAGAAGACTCTTAGCGTTAACCCCTTGCCCTACAATATCGAGTCAGACTCGTGATGAAGATTCTGAACAGAGTCTAATAAATATGTATGTTATTAATTTGCTTCCAACCGAAATAAAAATCTACTTTGTTGTAGTTGATATATATCCTTTGGAGAAAAGATAGGCATGCAATAAATATAAACTATGTTTCTTGTTCTACGAAATTCTGAACGACGAAGAATTTCTAATCATTCTAATCACAAAATAAATAGTAGTGCGAGGGGTTAAGAAAGTGGAGAAAGACGAGCAGGGAAATGCCGGACAGATACGTGTTGACGAATCTGTTTTGTACAATCGCGGCGTGAGTTAGTTCGGATAGTGTCGAACGGATTGCGCGACAGTAGAGATCGCCACGGCGGGGGTGGGGGGGTGGCGGCGGCTAACAATAAGATAGACTCCGACAAGAGGGAAGCCGAAGAAGAAGGCCCATTCCTCGCGAAGAACGATGGAAAACGCCGCGCGGAACAAAGTAGTCGGCGCCGATTAAACAAATCGCATTATAAGTTAGCTTCTGCTGGCTGCGCCGAACTTACCAACTCGCTTTATATTAAGACGAACCGCCCGCCCCGTTTCTCGCCCGCTTCGGCTGATCCCGGACCGGCTATAAACTTCAGAAATGGCTCCTCGCTTGTTCGTTGCCCGACCCGAAGCGTCGCGGCGCGGTGCGGCGCGGCAAGGCGTCTTCAAGATTAGGGTTGGCTCGCGCTGCAACGTAGCAACGACGGAGGGGACACCGGCCGGAGGTGAAGTATAATTATTTAATTGAATTTATCAGCGAAGGACGGTTGTAGATTTGTCAACGGTGACAGCGTTAGTTCTGCGACGTCGCGACGCCACCTTCCTCCTCGAATTCGCTAGCTCGCTTTGCCTCGTTTAGACTTGCTCTTTGGAAATGATTCGCATCGAGTAGACAAATATGGGACACCATTGTATCGTGCAATCTCTAATAATTTAATTTTATACACCAATGAAACACTTTCGGTTTGATATGATTATTAGACTGCGGATTTCATGCAATTGTAATCAAAATGGGTAGGTACAGTTCAAAATGGAATAATGATCAAGAGAATTTAGAATCATTGATTTATTCAATTTATTAAAGGAAGAAAGAAATTTTTACATGGTTCCTCCCCCGTCGAAATTCGCGCGCAACATTTTTATTTTGCATGAAGATCAGCGGTCTACTCATCGTAAAGAAAAATTATTTCGTCGTTAAAAGGAACACATATTATAGAGCATGCGGTGATTCTCAATGGGCCTCGTATCACGCTGTTTTACCAATTAATTTTGCGTATGTCTTGTTGCGTTTTTATTACACAATTGTTGAGATTCTAAAAGTATTTTTGTGGACACCGGATACATTTATTTCTCCAGTTGAATTTTCTAAATAAACTGCCCAATGTATTAACACTGAAACTACCGAGTAATAAATACAACAGATGCTTTGTAATAATGACAAGAATATATCTATATAAACCTCGCATCATTTGTATGTTAACATGTGCTTCAATGAAGAAGTTCGTTCAAAAATTTCTGATGAAGGTATTTTTATAGTTTCGGTGATTGTGACATAAAAAATTAGGAACCTGAATAATAAAGTATCAGCACATATATTTCGAACTTGTTTTCGAATACTATTTCATTTTCTATGACAATATCTCGTTTCGCATTTCACAAGAGGAGACAGTCGATATAATACCATAACTGTGAAGGCTGATGCTGAAGCGAGTGGCTGAACATTTCAAAGCGCGAAACGAAAATGCACGGGACCCCAAGGTATATACTACTCGTTGGTACAATTTGAACAGAGAGGACGAAAGTCACGCTCCTCGCGGGTTTCTCGTTGCTCCTGAAGGTAGGTCTGCGATAGTGTTGGTAGCCGGCCGCGCGCAATTACGTAGAGACGAGCGTCGATAACGTCGCCGACGGGAAACGCCGCAAGACAGTGTCGTTAACGGGACAAGAGTGTCGCTTAGATGGCTACCAGGCCGATGTAATTATATCAAGGCCACTGAATACGCGATCGAGCAAACCCCTCGCATCGGATCATGCTGCTCCAGTGATCCTGAGGCGTCACCAATCTCCGATCCTTTCCAGGAAGAGACGCGGACCGAACGAACGCTTCTCGCACGCGCGCTACACCGTCGATAATCGTTCGTGCGTGCGACCGACGTCGACAACGGTGCATCGCACATAAGCGGTAATCACGATTCACGTGCAGAGAGACAGAGAGCGAGCGGGAGAGAGAGAGAGAGAGAGAGAGAGAGAGAGAGAGACCAAAGCCGAGTCTCGAGAGGAGTCTGGCGGAGGAAGTGCGGTTTGACGCACTGGTTTTGAGGAATTAACGGCCCGCGATCCTCTCTACGGATCGATCCGCGACAGATAAACTAACGCGTCGCATCTGGGGCTGCGATCCAACTCGATATGCACGCCAAGCTACCCTAAAATCGAAATTTCAACGCGTCGCCTGCCGGAAGCCTGTTAATAGGATTTTCAATCGCTGTGCGATACTAAAAGGAAGCTTAGAAATCTTCGTCCTGATCTGAACCGAATGGAAAATGTGAAACTATGTGAAACTTGCCTGAAACTTTCTCCTGCGAATTAGCAAACAATTCCAAAACAGAGACAAAAATTATTTAGCAAATGCAAAACAATTCCGTTGAGTATAGTCGTATGAAAGAGTTAGAATGGACAGAATGATACAATCGAAGTTAAATAAAAGTAAACTGAATCGAAGTAAAATGAAAATTAAATGAAGTATGCCTGAAATTTTTGCCCTGCGAATTAGCGACTGCAAAATGGTCCCATCTGGTATTTACTCCCACGAAAGAGTCACGAAATAAAGAATGATACAATCGACTCATCGTGCGCATGCTAAACGAGGAATTCGGAGAAATTAACCCTTTGCACTCGAAGCTATTTGAACTCCAAAACGATGGATGCCTTCTATGTATATTTTTTCATGGTATGCAAAACGGTGCGATTTAAAAAATATTTTTAATAATGATACAGCAATTTTTAGTGGTGCCTTACGGTCGCCGTTCGAGTCCCAAGGGTTAAATAAAAGTAAACCGTATGAAAGTAAAACGAAAGCTAAACGAAACAGGCAGGTTTAGCGTACGGTGATCATTGTCAAAATATTTCTTTCGCCAGTGAAACAGCGACCGCAAAGGTACCAGCGAGTACAGTCATCGCGAAACAGTCGCAAAGAAAGGAGCGATACACGCGCGCCACAGTCAAGAAAAAGAGAGTAATCGAAACCGGGATCGAAAAGCAGGAGACGAATGATCCATTAATCTTTTATGGCACAGATGTCAAAGTCTCGAACGCCGAGCCTTTGCACAATGACGACCGCACCGTGGACCATTTCACCGTGGGCCGGGTGAGAAATGGCGAGGGACTGCGCGGCAGTTCCTGTCATTGACGCGTGCCAATCACGGGAACCGGTGCAGGTCGATCACCAACGGTGAAATTACGACGTCGAAAAAAAAAGAACACGAGATGGAGTCCGTGCGTGTGTGTGTGTGTGTGTGTGTTTGTATGTGTGTGTGTGCGTGTGAGAGAGAGAGAGAGAGAGAGAGAGAGAGAGAAGGAGAAAACGAGACAGCGACGCGCAGGACGAAAGAGGATGGGGAATTGTCATGGGTTACCACAGCGACGCTTGTATCAAACAAATGACCCTCCTCAATTTGGCACATTCAGCGTGTAGCTTGTTGCGTTTCCATTCATCCCGCGATATCTCGTTATAACGTTACTTTCCACGGGGTAAGTCGCGCGACCGAGGATTTCAATAATAATATTCCCCGTTTCTTTTTCGGCGTGTCTCGGGACGACCGGTACAGCCGGGAATTCAATTTGCAAAAATAAATATTAGATCGTCCCATAAGTTCGTGCCGTTTACCATTTAAATTCTAAAAATAAAATATATAATCACCTTTTCATTCCACAACCTCTTCTGACCTTTTCGGCAAAGACATCGTACCGTCACTATAAAATTTTGTGCGGTTTTTCATTAAAATACTTTTGAATGGTAAACAATAAAATCTTATGGGACGACCTAATAACATTTTTTTCGATTAAAAACCAGTTTCAAGGTTTCACGGATCCACGTGTGCAGGAAGTAGTATTAGCCGGTAGTGATCAGACGCGCGTAACCACCGCCAATCGAAATATTTTTACTCATTTTTTTCCTCAAATGGAATCGCCTATAATTACAACTTTTATTATTTAAAACGTCGACTGAAACCTCCGTGACCTCCGGCGACATATTAACCCCTTGTACTACGATTTATTTCACGGTTTCAGTGATTAGAACTTTTTTGTAATTTATAATTTCCTAAAAATAAGAAGAAAATTTATATCTATTGTATGTCTATATATGTTCTCCGATAGCTGTATATTAACGACGCCAAAATAGAATTTTATTTCGGTTTAAGGGAAATTAATAAGAAACATATTTATTAGACCCTGTTCAGAATCTTCATCACGAGTCTGACTCGATATTGTAGGGCAAGGGGTTAAGAAATTATCGAAATCGGAGATGACTGTTTCGAAATATTGAATAAATTGTTTGGGTTTCTGAAAAAAAGGAAAAAAAGAGGAAAACGAGAGACGGGAAGTCCACTTAGCAAGGCATTCGTTTAACTGTCCTCGGACTCGTGTTCTCGCGCGTTCTCGTGTCACGCAGCGGTTCACGCTCGTGTTGATTGCCGGCGCACACACTTGCGGAAATAAGTGCTTTGATCCTCCTTCCGCGAGCCCTCGTTGTACTCGTTACAAACCCGGCGTATACACGAGAACACTCTCTCCGCTTGTTACATCTCTCCGCTCGTTTGCGCTCATTGTGTGCAAGCGCACGAGGAAGCGCTTTTCTTCCGACATTTTCTGCTACTCTATTCACTTTCCGGGCACAGTGTGCGTTCAGAAATGCGCTGTCTTTCGCTACCGTTTCTCTATTAACTCGTTCAGGGACGACGGACGTCTCATTTATTGCTGAACTGCGGATTTTCACGAAAAATGAAATTATCTGCTTTAACTACCAGATACGGCAGGTACGAAGCCAATCTCTTCCTCGATCAATTTTAGGAAGGTGAAAATAATATTAGGTTGATAACAACGTGCGATTTTGGTTTATCTGTACTTTAAATTATGCTTCGTTAAAAAATCTTGAAATTTTTTGGCATATCGCGATTGGAAAACGCGTGTAGAATTCAAGGGTTGCTATTTTGATTGGAAAATGTCGTGTTCGTTTAAAATTAATTGTAAAAATCGGATATTCGATGCGAAATTTAGAAAGAAATGTCAGTAACATGACAAAGAATTTTCCTCGAATCAATGTCTAATTTGCTGATCCTGTAAATTCCGAAAAAACGACCATATTTATTTCAATATTAATACTTTATTTATACAGTATGCATATGTACGAGCCGTATCATCGAATTTGGCTTCACCGTTAATGGAAAACTTTCCTCATTGCAAATACGAATAATTAATTAATAGACGTTTGATTTATTTGACCGAATAAATTTCGCCGAGGTCTGCGTTCGTGGGAAGTACACATTTTCATCGTTCGGTGCTTAACTCTCTCGAATTAGAAAATAATTATGAACCGTATCTGAAAGTCTAATTAATGTGGCGAAACTTTCACAAACACATTCTCAATAGTTCGATTACCAAATTATCGAATCGCTGGGTCCGACATGCTACAAAGTATTCCGGAATTTTTTGAACACCTGTTAAATATCGTCCCTCAGCCTCGGCACAGGAGCGCAGGGGGTCGAGGGGCGGAAATGAGGTTCGAGAGGCTCGTTGGTTCGGTAATTACGGAAACAGAAAACGTTTGTTATTTTATTTCTCGCGACTGCGGTAAAAAAAGTTCTCCGAGTCCGCGCAACAGGAACATCCTGCCGCCGAAGAAACGTGTCCGTCTGTGTTGGCGTTCAGGAAGATCGAAACGGTGGGATAAGCTGACGCTTTGAAAACACCGTGGCGGAGCGAGCCACTCGTCGACGGTGCTGTTGTATACACTTATTTAGCGTGTAAACACCCAGGGGGTTTGCCAGAGGAGCAACAAGTGCCCGGCAGCTAGAATATACACAGACACCGGGGATCGTCTCGCACACACCTGCTGAGGAAAACCGGGCCACTTTTTTCCACGACCCTATTATAGTCCTCGAATTTCTAGAACAACACTATATGCACGCCGCGTCGTATTCTCCTCTGTGTACACTTCCAACGAGCAACTGGGACAGTAAACCGGTACGCGAACTGTGCAACACACGTTCAACCCTTAACCCTTTCCACCATAAACTAACACATACAGTCAGAAATGTCTCCGTGCACAGTTTAAAACAAATTTTTTTAAATCAAACGACTTCAGATTTCTCGAGATGTTATAATAGTTCACCAGCTGGTTCACAAATAAAATTTCGATGACAAATGATGCCTAACAATTATCAGAAAAACTATTATTCAGTAGAATGTATAATTATATTATTATCGGTAGAACTATTATTAAAATCGTCAGACTACGAGTGGAAGATGTGCTCTCATTTGTGGCCGCAAGTGGTTATCACGTGTGACAGACGTTATTGCTAGGATTTTATACGCAGCCCATACTAAATCATTGTCGCCCTGTTCGCCCTGCCCGTTCGGATCGTAAATTTGAAGTTGCAAAATATGAGAGTAAACGTGTCCACAAACGCTAATTTTACATTACAAAATAGTAATGTAAAGTACACTTACAAATTTCCTTTTACATTAGTATTATTTTACTATCTGTGCTATCTCCCATAGTGATTCACGGAGAAACGTCAGGACTGCCGCGACTTTCGAAACCGGGAATACCTCACGATTACGCTAATTCTCCGTGCTTGTGCAATTTGCCGTTTGAGTAATCTGGTTCCGTTTAAAAACATAAATTGCGACGGCTGCCGGTTCCTTTTTATTCTTGTTTAACGGAGATGGCAAGACACGGGTGGGGGGGGGGGGGGAGGGAAGTGAGCGATCGTGCGCGCGCGCGAGCGTGGAATGAAATTCGTTTGAACTAAGTTTAAATTAGCCCCTTTGCCTTCGACGATCTTCGACCACGACCCTGCCTTCGCACTAATTGACTTAATTTCTGCACTGATTACCGGGGTTATTTGCAGCTACTTTAATCGTCGCGAGTCTCTGATGTGTATCTCCTTCCAGAGACCCACTCGCTGGCGCAGTAAAATATCAAGTAGGCATCTTTCATAGAATTACGCTCGCAGTTTATAATAGCAATAGAATCGTTTCCCCTTTTGGTCCGTCGTTTCGTTTGCGCGACCCTTCGCCCTTTGCAAAAGATATCGCTGTGCACTCGTGACGACCACGGTGTTGTAATTTAGGCAACGAAAATTACGTTACTTTTACTGTAATTGGAATCCTCGTGCATTTATAACAAAATTCAGTGTGTAAAATTTGAAATTGTGGGAAAATTTTAAAAAATTTCAAATGTCAATATCCTATTTCTCACCTATTAAAACTAGCAAGTGTAGAAATAACATTCTACTTAGTTTCTATTTCTTGTAATCCATTTCTCGTGCAGAGCACAATTTTTTATTTTGCATAAAGATGCGCAGTCTATTTACAAGGGAACGCGTCGCGTTCCATGGAGTTTTATAGTTATGTTACCGACGGAAAATCTGGGAGCGAACGAATTAGGGGAACTTGCCTAAATGCGTGTACCGATCGCTTAAATCAGCGAATGTGCTTTTTGTTATTTATTATTTCCCACGTCCGGGGCAGATACGGCGTCTACAGTCTGCTGTTTCTGTAATATAAATGGGATTTTATTAATTTTTAATAAAATTGTACTAATACTATATTTATAAATACCCGCGTTTCAGGTGGGTAAATGTTGCCAGGCCCCTTAAAGAGAGGCCAACGATAGCTGCGGGGCGGAATGACGAGAACTAGCTCTTTCGCACGTAATTTAAACTTCCTTCGTACTAATTCTGTCGGAGATTAAAGCGATTCGTTTAACCTCAGACTTTGAAGAGTCTTTGGGCGAGTGACCAAGCTACTTCTGGAACAACAGGCAAGTGTAACAAATTATTATCTAATTTTTAATTTGGTCATACGAAAAACCAGCACCGTATACATGTACAATCAAATAACCTTCTACACTCCGCCAACATAATAGTAATAATTAGACTGCGGATCCTTATGCATTTATGGCTTATGAAAATGTTCAAAAAATGCCACGACATAAAATTCGGGACAATTTAGTACGATCTGTTCCCATGAAAAATAGTATTTTATTTAATCTCTGCAAAAATTAGCAGTTGCATAAACATCTGCAGTCTGGTAATAATAGTACGACAGAATGGTAATATACATATATAGCAATCTGATAAAAAAGACAAACGTAAATAAAGTCAGAAAGATTTCCAAACTTTCTGCTTTTCGGAATGAAATTATTGGTCCCCAATAAAAATTCGGTTCAATGATTTCTGAAGAAATAGCTGTACTGTACAGTCTTAACTATGCGATGTAGAACTAGAAACACTAAAAGTGACCATTTTGCATTATCTTCTAAAAATAACAAGAAGTAGCTACCCAGATTTTCAGCAATACTTTAAAAATAATATATACCCAGAGAAATAAATTTGCTAAATAATTTTTCACGCGTGTGCGTCTTTAGAATCTCCCTATATTTTAAATTAATAATACTAGAACTCGTCATTTTGACGAGAAATCGATCCATTTTGCTAAATAATTTTTCACGCGTGTGCGTCTTTAGAATCTCCCTATATTTTAAATTAATAATACTAGAACTCGTCATTTTGACGTGAAATCGATCCATTTTTTAGTGTAATCGATATTGTCTACTGGTGAAAATCATGGTTTTCTGATATTTGTACCCTCTATCCGTCGGGTGCCATCGGTAACGAGTGTCCAATTTGCAGGAACCCATGAAATGCTTAGCTAAAAAAATTTGGTAAAACTAACGGCAACAAGTAGCGCGTTCAAAAACGAAAATTAGGTGTTTAAGAGTCGCGTAGCGTCGTTCTAACGGGTGCATTTCGCTAAACGCGTCAGCAGAAGAATTTGTTCCGAGTCGGCGAGGGTAGGTGCAGGCAGACCCTTAACTTCGGGACGAGAGGTCTCTTCATCTCGGTCTCTCCGGGTGCTCGGGCGACCAGCCCTATCCCTGGAACTTAACTTTCCTCCTGATTGACGTTCGGTTATCGTCGCATTTGCATAACTCGCACCACCGCACCGACCCGTCGCCTCTTCCCTTTTCACGTCCTCGTTTCCGCCGGGCGCGGACGTTAACCAAGAGACAAGGACGTGAGTATGGGGTCTCTCCTTCGGTCGAGGACGCGAGCGAGCGAGCGAACGAGAAGAAGAAGAAGAAGAAGAAGAAGAAGAAGAAGAAGACGTTCCGGGAGAAGTCGGAGGAAGGAAAAAGGCGAAGACTGTCTTCAGGTTGCGGGGGATGGTAGAACGGGAGAAGAATGCGGGAACGGCCACGTGTCAAAACGAATTTGCCTCATTTGCCCCGGAGCGGCGACTCCGCCAGCCCGAGAATCTATTAGAATAATTTTTATGAATCTAATTTTAAATTCCGGGGAACGAAGTTACTTTACTGTCACGCTGTCAGCGGCTCTTTATTAACTGGTCGCTCTCCTCCGTCTCGCAGCCGGTGTACGCAGGAGCTACCCGTGACCCGCCGTCCATTGGAAACGAATAATTTAAATAATTCCTCCGCTAATTCGTACGGTCGAACACGCGGAAACGAGATTTCTCCGCTTAACGTTGTTAACTACCTTTACCGGTTCCTACCCCCGGATTCACTCCCACAACAGGTAACGCTCTGCGACGACGTTGTCGCTGGGACACGGTAATCCCGAATCTTGGCAACACTCGAATAACATGGTCCCATTAGGGCCTATTCCAGTTTTCCGAATTAGTCCGCACCGATTTATAAACAACTTCCTTTTTTCCCGATCAGTGGAAAGACTGGAATCGGTCGATCCATGTGTTGTAATAAAATATACTTCCTAAAAATATATATAACTCGGGCAATTTTTATTATTTTTCGCTGAAAGAATTCACACATTTGCTTCAAATGCTAATCGATATTTGTGCAAAAACTTAAAGGAATAGGTTCAGTAGTATTTCTAAAAAAAATTCATAAATTTGATGGTGGAATTCCTATTCACAGCTGTTAGTTTTAAACATGTTATGTAAAAATTTATGTAACTCGTGCAATTTTTATTCTTTTTCATTGAAAAAAATCACACATCCGCCTCAAATACCGATAAATATCTGTGCAAAATTCTAGAGGAGAAGGTTCGCTAGTTTTCCGTTAACAAATTCCGAAATTTCGCTGAAAAAATGACTCCCTTGAAGGTGCTTCCCATTCAAAGCCGTCAATTTTTAACAATTTATGAGATCAAAAATCGGTCACGTTTTTATCGATGGGGTGCTTTAAAATTTTGTTCGTCCAAAAAGTCTTAAACTGAAATCGAATCGCAATAAACGCTCAAAAAAAAAAAAGAAAAAGGAGAGGAAGGAGAAATGTGTCTCTCGGTTACCAAGACGCCGCTCCTCTTCGAGGACCAATTATGGTTGGTTCGCTCGGCATTATCGGATAGTTAACTCGGTAAATAGGGGAAAGAATTGCGCCGTGGTGATTCGGGGCGCGGCGGGGGACCTCGAAAAGAAGAAAAGAAGAAGGAACGAAGAAAAAGCGGTGTGCAGGCCGATAAGCGGAGCATGGAATTCCGCCGGGCAGATGGAGCGCCTCGCCGGCCTATATTTGCAGCTTATTTTAGAACTGCACGGTGCGCGCGTGTTCCACGCATCTCCATGGACAACGCGGGGACCGATTATGGTGTATCGCTGGGACTACTCGAATATTTCGCAAATTCGTTACGTCACCGTTTCATTTTCGCTTTATTTTTGGGGCGTTCTCGTTTCGATTCGATGAGCGGTGCGACAGATAGCCACAACAAATTTTCATACTTAACCCATTTGCATCGTAAAGAAATTCGAAAGGAAGGCTTTTTTCGCCAAACTTTTTTTTTTTAATTATATTTAATTACAAAAATGACGACTACAAGTAAAAGAACTTCATATCTCAGCATTATAAGAAGAAATCAGAATTACTATTTTCATCTCCAATAACACCGTCCATTTCTATTTTTTAGCTAACAAATAATGAGAGTGACCAGTAAAATTGAGCGCATATCTACGCTAATGATGCAAATGGGTTAACGTTAATTCTTCAGCCACCACAGCGACTGTAAAGAGTCGCTGGAAATCAGAACAGTTTATTTAACCCTTTACCACCCCGAGAAGTAACCGTTGGCAATTTTTATTTCGAATCGGCGAGCAGAGTGATTTCACTGTTAATTAGTTGGGAAGCGGTTGAGAACCGTGCACCGAAGCGGATGTTAATTTTTCGGAGGAGTCGATCGGGTAGTTTCCAAAAAGAAATTTATGAAAATGACACAGTTTCCATGGGGATAAAAGTAGGAAGACCCCTTAAGCACCGTACACATGGGTAGACGCACGGCTCGCTGGGCAATCGAGGTCGAAAAGTAGGCCAACGTGTATCGGGGAACGGGCGGGAGGCATGAAACTTCGTCGACGATATTTCGCGTCGCCCTTCTTCACGCGGATCCTGGCGCCACGTCACTCCCATATATTCGGCCGGTTCTCGTGGCCACATCAAAACGAGAACTTTCCCGGCAACTATCGGCGCATGACTCGCATCGCCGACGATGACATATTTTATCTTCGACGCCGGTCGAGTCGTCGGATCGCGGCTTGAATTTATTATCGACGGATAGACGCGACTTCGCGAAGGATCAATTAATTGATTAAGCTGCACTCACCCCTTCCCCCCATTCGAATTTTCCTTTCTGCTGATTACGAGGCAAGTCTGAACTGTAATGAGAGTGGACCGCGGATTCGATGCATTTATAAAAGACGTAAGTGCAACTTAACCAGTTAAATCTCTATTGCGGTGCGGTTAACGAATTGATAATTCCTTATTAAAGAAAAATGTAATTTTTTCTTAGTTTGCTTTACTTTTTTCGTAAAATTTATAATAGCGGCATTTGGCCCGAGTTCGATGTGTATATTCGTCATTGCTTGATTTTGAATCCACGCCCCGTGCGGGATTTTAGAAATAATTTCTTCGAATTGAACTCCGCAGTTAACTGGTTAATGCAGTGATTAACACTTTGACTGCTAAACTAGAAACCTCAAAAATTCCATACAATTAAAGTAAATTATTTAATGAGATAAAAATTGAAAAAAATTAAATGTATGATATTGCATGGTCCTTTAACTTTCTTACATTTTACAGTTCCTAATCAAATTTGGTACAATGAATATATTAACGTAAAAATTTATTATAAATACTGGACAAATAATTCCGTTGCCCACATATGGGTGACATGGCAGTCAACGTGTTAAAAGCGTTTAGAGATGTCTATTTGTTGACTCGAGCTGATTGAAATCCTTACAGAAAGAATTGTTGTAATTCTGACAGCGTGTAAGATGAAGCAATTTCTCAGGACGCTGAAGAACAAATGAACATGAATGAAAATTGTAGCCTGCTAAGGGAGGTTAAAATTGTATAGTGACACTGTAATTTCATGCGTGGGGCTATTAGTGTGTCAGTGAAAAATGCATGTCCCGCGAACTTTCTACAAACCGTTGCAACTCCTTCGTCGATAGCAACGCCCACCAAGGAAGGCAGTTCTCGTTCTGGCGCTGGTTTCGTTCGTTGCACACCTCTTCCGTGCCCGTTCCCAGACCCGTGAGAGTGATACTCGAACTTGACGGCCTCGATGATCCCTCCCATAATGTCAATAAAGCGTGCCCCCGGGGCCACGCATTCCTATCGGCAGAAATGTCGCGACGTTTGACCGTGGAAAAGAAGGCTCGATCGTGAGAAGAGGAACGCGTGCGTCGAGATTGCATAAATAGCAAACGGGCTTGTCCGGTCTGCTTGTAACACCCGATGAATCTTATCAGTCCAGCATTATACGCGGGGAGCCAACTATACGATCATTCGATTCGATAAGACGGAGATTGGGGTACTTGGCTCCGTTAACCCTGGGAATTCCAGAAATTCTGGAAAAAAGTTTTCATAAAGTTAGATTTACGCGCCTTTCTTCCAAAAACCTCATTGCTTTGCGTAAAATATATTCCACAGGAATTCTGGAAATTCTGGAAAAGAAATTCTCAAAAAATTATATTTAGTTCGGTATATCTTTGTTCCAAAAGTCCCATTCCCTTACGTAGAACATTATACCAGACAGGAATTCTAGAAATTCTGGAATAGAAATTCTCAAAAAGTTTCGATAATTCTACAATTTTACAACGCAGCAAAAAAATATTTCTTTGAATACTTTAGTGCTTATAAAGATTCTCTTTGCTTTCTGGAACAGCGTTCATTCTGTAGAATTACCATGAATC
The DNA here is from genome assembly GCA_913789895.3 of Seladonia tumulorum. Classification (NCBI taxonomy): domain Eukaryota; kingdom Metazoa; phylum Arthropoda; class Insecta; order Hymenoptera; family Halictidae; genus Seladonia; species Seladonia tumulorum. Next base: position 6,429,084 of record OU565275.1, read on the forward strand.
AAAATCGAAATTCAAAATCAAAGTTTCTCTTCGCAAGAAACACTCTGGCAGTATTTGAACTCTGATCATTTTGCAAGTAGGGTAAGTGACCCACTTACTGCGCCTATATTAATTATACTAATTTCTAAAGCACAATGAATATTTAAAACGGGACACATAACATATATATAAACTGATTTTAAAGAAAACAAAATTTTATATCTCTTTTTTAATATTCATTGTGCTTTAAAAATAAGTTTAATCGATATAGGCACAGTGATTGGTACCCCCGCAGTAACTGGGGGCAAACGGAAAAATAGAAAATGGAATCGGCCATCGTACAGAGTCATTATCCGAGCGCACCTAATCGAGCGAGGGACATGTCGGCAACGAAAAGTTAATTTTTGAAATTGTGGAGGTTTTGAAAGATTGTGGCGGTGTGAACGTGTTAAAGGACCACAGGGGATTCCTCGATCGATCGCGTAGCGGCGGTGTTGTTTCGAGATCACACGGTACACGACCCTAATTGAACGACTTCCTGCGTCGCGTCGCATTTCACGGGGAACACCAGATTCCGCGTCGCGGGGCCGTCGACGATACGAAACTCCCCCGAAAACGAGGGACCGATTCTTCAGCTCGTGCTGGAAAGTTCGAAGCGGGGGCAAAAAGCATAGCCTCCGCGTTTGAGAGAGAGAAAGAGAGAGAGAGAGAGAGAGAGAGAGAGACACTCGTGCAACGCGCGCGTGAGAGAGAGAGAGAGACTGGTGAACGAGGAAAAGAGAAACTAGGAGAAAGAGGGAACGGCGTGGAGGACAGATAGAGAAAAAGAGGCGAGGGGATGAAACGAAGTCGCTAGGTCGAGGTGGTGGATGGAGGACCGCGAGGAAAGGGGATGGTTGGCTGACAGGAGTGGGTGGCCGAGGGAAGAAGTCACCCCCGGTGCTCTCCTCCACCAACTTTATAATTCTTGCGACGCTTTTGGGGAATGAGATTGTCGGTGTACAGGGGTTGAGGGGCTGGAAGGTTGGGAGAGGGTTGGGGGAGGTTTAAGGTAGTCCGCTGGCGCCAGTGACGTCTGCCGAATAGCTGCTGACTTCCAGACTCCTGTAGTTTCGGCTAAGTGGTTCCCTTTTGCCCCACTTGAACGTCTGCACACCTTCCACCTACACCTATCTGAAGAATCGCCCGATTTTTATCGATCCACCCAAAACTGCACACACCGGAATCGGCAGTCTGTACGTATGTACTTGCAAATTGCAACCCAACTATTCTAGATTAGGCCTGCGGATTTTCTAATCGCTATCGATCCACCGATCAGTACTAACGTTCTTCGAATTTCCCGAAATGTGTAATCATTAAATTTCCATGGGGAATTATGGCGACAATGGTGACAATTTATCAGATCAAAAATGGTAATTATTGTTCAAGCGTTTTAACGAAGTACTTAAGAAAAATAATCGTAAATAATAGTCGCGCATATTTCATGGGAATTAAAATATAAGCTTCGAACGAATGGCAGTATTGCCTGAAATTTATTTATTTGGAAGCATAAATAATGGAGCAACATCGTGAAATCATGATTCACCGTGCTTCCAGGAAAGCCGTATTTAATATACACAAAATTCGTTGTTGTCGCGATAATGATAACAATTCCCGTTGCTCGATAATTGTTACATCGTTTTAATAACAGCGAACATTGTAACTGTTTGTAGACTGTCGCATGATTTCTTTTACTTACGGTTCATATAAATTGCAATATGTCTGAAGTGCAACATCGTTGAATGTCGTGGAAAATGTTGGTCGTCGGCACAGCGGTTAGACGCGAGCCTAATGCAGTCGAGGAAAATTGAGCAGACAGAAAACGAATCGAGTATAGAAGCAGGGAGACGAGATTCGTTATCCCGGGTAGTATTGTAAGCTACAAAATGGTTATGAAATTCGAGTCAAAAGCTGGGGAAACAAAAACGAACAATGCGGAAGAATGTCGATCCGGAACTACCGGGAAAACGGCGTTCACGTTTCATACGTCGAACAAATTGCAGAAATGCCGGAGGCGCTAATATGCTAGACCCCGTAACAGCGAGGCAGCGTGTTTTTTCGCCGTCGTCCACCGCTGAAAAATATTTTCCCGAAAGCTAATATCAATCCGAGCCGATATTCGTCCGTGTAAATACTATCCGCGCCGGCACGGACAACAAAGTAGGCTTCCCTGCCCGCCGAATATTTATACCCGCGATTCCGCAAGATACGTGCACACGTATCTTGCACACAACCGCGCGCACATATTTCTTATCGGTAATAACGAAAAACTCTGGCCCTACGGGGCAAAAAATAGCTATTTTTCCCGAGCGCTATAGAAAGCTATTGGAGGTATGCTAACTGTAAAAGCACACCAGCTCTTCGTTTAGAAAAATTACAAATTTGCGTCGAAGGAAAGTGGAAAACAGTATAAATAAAAAGAAAAACTATTGGAGCTTGTAAAAAATAAAGCTGTACACTGTCAATGAAAAATAACAATATTCGCGTAGTTTTCGCAAGAAACATGATATGTCTTACAGTTTGCTTTTTATTAGTTCGCCGAAAAAATACTACGCGTGAAGTAAACAATAACACTGTCATGGAAGGGACAAATCCTTTTTTTAGTGTAGTATTTGATATTTTTACTAGAAACTTTCGTCCGGAATAACTGTTAGGAATATTACACAAAAGGTTCAGCGGTGAATAGTACGTTTTATTTAACTATTTTAACTATTTCCCGACTTTTGTGCCGCAAAATCCGCGGTCGAGTAACAATCGAGGAAAAAGTAATTGTATGCATTAAATAAGCATTACGTATTCGCGTGTGACACCCGACCGGGGAAAATTGTATTGCATTAGGGATGCATGCGGCGCGTCACGAAATTACAAAACTTTCGAAACGGCCGCCGAAAACGCGTCCTTTCAATAACGCCTAATACAGTATGCATTTAATATCGTCGGGTCGAAACGGGACCTGTAACTGTTGCGTGTTTCCGCGAGTTCCTTCGAAAAACCGGCGACTTGAAATTTATTCAAACATTCCGTCGCTCAGCAAAAGTTTGCGCTCTAAATTGGCTCGTTTGCAAAAATTGCACGAGCATATTTCTCGGCCCCGGGAAACGCGGGACGAGCTTTAATGCAACGGGATGCATCGCGACTTACGCATTCCGGTATACCTAACGTCCCCCTCGGCAATCCGACGAATATTCGAAGAACGCGACATTTGTTTGACCCTCGGACTCCTGCGCGGGTTCCGAGGCTGAGTCATTTCTGACCCACGCCGAAATCTCATTTTTTCATTAGGCTCTCGTCTTATTTCGCATGAAAAAGAATTTTCTTATTTCTCCGTCGTCGTCTTATATCGAAATAAAATTGGAGAGTTCAGAGAACTTGAGCGTAGAAAGAATACTATAATTGGTAGACGTGTTTCCGCTGTATGATCTGTTTTTGTTGTTAAGCACGCGGTGGTTCTGTTGTCATTAATGTTGTTACTATTATTGACATTCGAGATTTCGATGTTGTCGACCGCGGTCGTAAGTAAAAATACGTGTTTTTCACCTGCAAGGTTATTGGTTTTGGTTCGGATTATTGCGTTAAAATGAATGCGACAACCGGCGGTCAATACGTTTCGAAATGATTGTTGTCAACGCCGTGTTTTGTGAACGAAATTACGCGTGGCAAAATCAACAACTTTTACGCAACCATAGTTGTATTTCCGATCGCGATTCAAGAGCCTGCGGTATTTTATTACATCGAAGAAATGTTTCCACCAAAAAGTTATTCGTTACCAGGCATTTGTAACGAACACAATTTTTAATATTCGAACGTCTTTTTCATCTATGCAGGTAATCTTCGATTCAGATTTTTCTTTGAATGTATAATTTTGTAAGGTGCAAGAAAATCGAAGTGTTAACAAAAATTAATCGCGTTATTATTCTTTGTTGTCCAGAAGAAATCTTTTTCTGGTCGATAGAAGACTCCAACGTGAATTATTGTTAATATTAACGAAAGTTTATGCGACGAGAGCGAGGAGAAACATTTTGAAGTTATAATCTAAATTTCGAGTTAATCCAAATTACCCTCAATCGCGGCTCGATTAACGAGAGAGAAAAAAATATAGTTAAACAGTAACAAACTCTGACAACGAACTAACGCCAAGCGAAAATACGTGAGCCGAGCATAAGCCCCCCTATGTGTCATGATCTCCCGAATTAAAACCCGTTTAAAACCGGCGCGATTAACATGAATCAGCTTATTAACATTCGATATCCGCGAATCAGGTTTACCGCGCGCGCATCTGCCCCCGGTTTTTTTTTTACACTCGATAACCATCAGGGTCGCATTATGGCATTAGTTAGCGCACTCCACAGACAATTTTGTAACCTTTAATTACTTGCACGGTGGCGGTCTAATTATCCTTTTTGCTTAAAGTCTTTTTTATTCAACCCTTGCCCGACGTTCGGGGTATTTTCGGAAATTCGAGCACAATTGACGTTAAATTCTGGAAAAAATTTCAACTCACAAGTACAATAGAAAGTGTCGATAATTAATTAATTAAGTATTTATGTATGTATGTTACAACCCAGTAGTTACTAGCCCAGTAGTTATTTTTTCCATACAAAAATTTTAGAAACAAAATTAATCTCTTTTCCCGAGTATCCACCATTTTACCATAAAGCAATGTTTTTAATCGTACTCACTTTTTTGACGTGCTGGGCCTCCGTTTTCATTGTCCATGTATAGTCGGGGTCAGTCATACTCGGAATCTTCAAATTTATTTATTTACTTACCATCTGACATCTTTCAGAACGATCTGAAAATGATCGCATGACTTCCAGCACGGCTGCACGCGCAGCTTTCTGTTTTCCCGAAGTATTCTAATGTTATCGAAAGCGCCGGGCGCTGGTTCCACAAGTTTTTCTCGCGAGCATGATCAAATATTTTTGCGATAATTCGACATCGTGAGAACTGTAACTGTTATTACGGCTAAGTCAACTCCGATCACGGACAAAATACTGGCTATGCAAACGTACGGCGGCACGTACACAGAGTGACGGAACGATTTATTAAATACTGTACCGGCGAACATTGTTATGCTGCAGCTCCGCAAATATTATTTTTCGTTGGAACAAGAATCGATGTTGCGCGGTTGCATCGGCGATGTGCGCCCCCTTTCTTTTCTTCGCGTAATTTTGTTCGAGCGATCTCGCCGGGGGTGACTTGATCAGCAGAGATCCATTTTGGGGATCGTGAATTTTTAACAGTTTTTTAAACGAATTTCCGTCCCTGCAACAATCAAATTCTTTGCAATTCGGTATATCGAATTTTTAACAAAGATGCGGTAAACCTTTCTACATGTTCGAAATAAATTCTTCGTGACCTCTGAATGAAAAATAATTACAGGAGCTTGGCCATTTAAAAATATTTTATGTAACTTATCAAAATTGTAAAACAGTAAGAAAGAGATCTTTTCATTTGAATTTTATATGCTTGACAAATATATTTATGGAATATATTTAATACAGATATTATAACCTTTTTTGTGTAAATTTGGTAATAATTTTTACTTTGCTTTAAATATTTGTTTGGGAAGTGATAATATTGTTCTCTAAACTACAACAATGTGAAACAGCAAGGCAAATCGGTAAGAGTAATAAACAATTTTTTGGTAGATTTGAAAGATGTTATTTTATTTTTCAGTTATGGAGGGTGTTGTTCATTGAAACATTCGCCATAGATTCGTTTATTTCATTACTTTATTTTAATAGTACAGTAGAACATCCACTATCCAAACTAACACATATAAATAAGAGAATATTTAGACAGTAGTGTGTTTCGGGTAACATAATTTCGACGTATATGACGGGAAACTTCTGGGTCCCATATTTTCGAATTTTGCGGTACAAATTCAACGTTTATTCACTCGAAACGCTTTAATCCTCCGACTTCGGTGGGATTATTAAAACGTAAGAATATAATCTACTTGACAACTAATCAGAAACGAGCTCGTGATTCTCTAATGCACAAAATGAAAATGTTTATTTACTGGAGTTTCCTTGAAATCACATTTCGTAAATTTAATTCGAGTATAATCAGCCACAGAAATCTATATATTGTAGAATGCGAGAAATTAGGCGCGAAATTGAAAAATTAAAGTTAGAAAAAAATTACAAAAGACTAATGTTCACTAAACTTATCCCATACCAGTTAAGGTTAATAAAAATAAGATGTAGGTCGCAAATAAAATCTGTTTCTCGGGTATTGTTCGTGCGGAACAACAAATTACCTTACATGACCAGAAGTAACGTTCGATTCGAAGTAAATTAAATTATTTTTCAAATAATATATAATAAACGTTTCCAAGAACAATCGATGAAAATTCTAAGTGTTCTTCACAAACCACGTCGTGTTCTTGAGCATTCCAATGCAACTTAAAAATCGATCTTTGCGATGCTTTTAAAAAATAAAAAAAGAAAGATTATCTCGTATTCATTTTTGAAACGATCAACTTAAACAAGAATTGTTTTAAATTAAAACTTCGATATACAAATATTTTCATACAAAAAACTATTATATCCTTTATTTATTATATTCTTTTAAAATATATATATATATTTATATATCTATTTAACAATAAATTCTTTTAAATACTATTTTTTACATTAAACAATTTATACCTGAGTATAATAAAACACGTTCCTCGTTATAATATTAATATTTTCTTTCTTTCTTTCTCGAAGAAGCTTGCGCTAAATAAATTATACAAATAAATTTATGTGACTGACTATATGTAATTTAATTACCTAACCGAGACCTGCTGACCGGGGATCATTTCACAATGACGATCACAGTGTAATTCGCACTGTTGCAAATATATGTATCACGATAGCATCTCGAATGTCGGAACAATTTGTTAAATAGATAATGAGGTGACTAAAAAAATTTCTAGGAAGATATATTCGAATGAACAACAAAAAAAAAAAAAGAAAAAAAATAGTCAACTAGTTCTCCCCGGTTAACAGGTGAAACGAACGAATTTCGATGTTTCCGATCGTTGAAATGAACCGTCCACTTCCATCTTGTTTCACTGGAACGACCAGCTTTCTCGCCGCTTCGCGAATACAGAGCAAAATGTTATTAGCAATATCGCTACCAGCAGTACGCACATCTATCATTATTTTCACCGAGAAAAGGTCCTTAGAGATAAGCTTCGCACGACACTTAAATCCTAAAAAGTGCAGTGCTTTCTCGGCCCGAGCTTCTCGAGATCGCGCAGAAACAAAATGGTCGCCGTTGGAAATCGGTTCGTGCCCGCGGAGTTCCGAGCTTGATTCGAGTTCCAGGAAGAAAACACTGCTCTTTCATTTCTCTCTCTCTCTCTCTCTCTCTCTCTCTCTCTCTCGAATTATCTATCTCGATCACGCGACGCTCCACGGATCTCTGCACGCCTCTCCGCCCCGGATTAGCGTGAAACGTCGCGCTCGCAAAGACAAGTTTTTCTCGATTTGCGATCGGCAAACGAAGTGGCATCGCCGACGACGAAAAATATACAGTTTTACAACGAATGTACAATTTCCAAGATTCTGTAGAGCGAGACGTTTGGATAATGGAGGTTTCACCATACATCTGCGCTTTCTTTTCCTCTCGAACTAACCACCATTTACGTTTTTTTTTTTAATTTTTTTTTTTTTTAATAATAGTCTACAGTAAACTTAGTACCTATTATATTAACTATTTAATTACACATCGTAGAATATAGAAATGTCTACCTATATTCGAAGAATTTCACATTGATGAAAAGTGTACGAACGTTTTCGTTATATCCACCTGTCTTCTTGTCGGAGAACCGATTACGCGATCGGATAATTTCCGAGCGAACAATTTCGCAAGGTGTCCGCGCAGCCGGTGATCATTGTTGCTCTCGTGACGCGGAAGCTGCGATCAAAAAGAAACCGGGACTCTGTCAGTTTCCTCGAGACGGTGTCAGATTAAATTCGATGCCCTTCCGTGCCCTTGTGTATGTCAGTCTGTTAATTTTCATCGACGGATATTCCCAAAAACGGAAAAAGTTCTATCCATCAGCCAACAATTTCGCAACAGAACGTCTTTGACAGTGTCGCCAGATCGGGACATGTTCTCCCACTCTAATTTCCTCCTCTACCGCGTTATTCCCCACGCTTCACCGAGTCACCCGTCCCTAATCCGGTACTGGAAGAGTGAAGCTAACTTTTCCCCTCAATTAACACTTTGACTGCCAAACTAGAAACCTCAAAAATTCCATCAAATCAAACTGTTATTTCATGAAATAAAAATTGAAAAAAATTATATGTATGATATTGATGTAGTCCTCCAACTTTTTGGCATTTTACAGATCCTAATAAAATTTGGTACGATTAATATATTAGCGTAAAAATTCATTTTAAAACTTGGACAAACAATTCCGTCACCCACATATGGGTGACATGGCAGTCAACGTGTTAAATTAAATTCCCCTAATCTGGCGGCTTAGGCCCCAACCGTGCCCGACACTGTCCCACAGTGTCAAAGCCTCGCCCTTTGAACTCCGATTTCCGATTGCAAAAAGAAAAAAAATGTCACGTCCACACGTTTTTCCCAGACAAATGACTAATTGCAGACCTATAGAAGCACAGCTCTATTAAATTGTTTGTAACAAATATAATTTGGGGAACCGATACACAAGGGTGCAGAGAAGCTCTCAACATTTATCTTATACCTTCGCAAGGAAACCGGGTCCGGTCTCTTCTCGGTCGCATCTCATGTCGGGAGAGTGTTTCACTGTTGTCCATAACAAACAAAATAGCGAGCGACAATTTATTGGTTTCCGAACATTTTCCGAAAGAGCGAAGTGACCTCGAACTACGGCTCCCAGGGTTTATTTGAACCCGCTGCTCCAAGAGTCTCCTCCAACTTCTCATTTTCTGGCGGCTAACTTAAATAGGTCACAACAATTGGGTTCCGTCACGTTCGCATGAACTGCTCAAAGTCAGGGAAAATTTGGCGATCCTCGTCCACCGTTGGAAAATCGAGGATACCTCGCACAAAGTTGCCCCGATGAATAATTAGTTCCAACAACGGAACCTTGAAAGTTCGATTGCGATCGAAGCGTAAAAGAAGGATCGACTTTGTTCTGTTAAAAAGTGTCCGTGTTCCAGAACAATAATAGGGAAAGAATTTTCCATCAGGTTTTTTTATTGTGTCCGTAGTATCACATATTTTTTACAGGTGCAATGTGTAATCAACAATTTGTCTTTAAACAGAAATGCATTCTTCTTCACAAGGATAGAAAAATTCTTTTTCGTCGATTTTCGTAAAAAGATGTTGGGGTATGATTATCATTAGACTGCGGATCTGTATGTAAAATAAAAAATATTTGCGTTGATTGTGAGACACAGGAGCGAAATAAAAATTTCTTTCTTCCTTTAATTATTTTATTTAGCTAAAACCAATACGTTGGTGTCCCTAAATCTTTTTAATATGTCCACTGCTTTAAATTGTGCTCACCCATTTCTGTCATAAATGCATAAAATCCGCAGTCTAGTTATTATAAACATTCTGGGCAATGCTTTCAAATTGTTTCAAAAACAATTAAAAACTGTTGGATCAAATATTAAAGGGTAACATCTTTCGAGCATTATTGTCAGTAAGGACATTTCTAAAAAATATCTCGATAACTAATACCTTTTTATATCATTGCAGCTCAATGATTATTCACGTAGAATGACGAGAAGAATGTGTTTATGTAGAGCAACTGTGCATAAAATAGTACAATTGTTGACTGCACTTGCATCATCGCACTTCTAGCATATATTTACACAAATCTTTTATTTTTATTATCATAGAATGTTTAATCTCTTTCATGCAACTGTAAAATTATATTACAATTATTTCCTAAAATGGTAGAAAATTGCATACCTATGTTAAAATCGACCAACAATAATTTGCTTGGTAGAGCTGTACCGTGGAATTCATCTGACACACAAAAGTGCATAACGTGGTAACAAAATAAAAAAAAAAAAAAAAAAAAAAAAACGGTGGTCAATCGTGTCTTCGGGAAACGCTGCGAGTGTAAGAGATTAGCATAGGCTGTCGTGTTTGTTATAACAACAGCAAAACATGTTCTCCTGTACGAGGTAAACGTTGTCCGGTAGCTGGGTGAACACCTTGTGCACACGCAGAGAACGGAAGATTGTATTGAGCAGGTACGGTTAAAAGGAAATCATTATCGTACGCTTACGGTATTTCGATGTACAGGGTGTTTCGAAATGAACGGCACAGTATCGCCGACCGGATGGCTCCCCGAACGAACATAAGTGAACAAACCGGAACACATTGCTGGAGAATTTCAGGTTTTCGTGTCCCTCGGACGTGCCAGTAGTTGTGAAAACGGCAAATAAGGAAACTCGAAGAAATTCTACTCGCTCGGTGCTGCATCGAATCGAACGATAATATATCGAAACGAAATTGAAGACCACCCGGTAGGGGAAAAAAAATTAATTAACGCACGTAGAAAAATATTTTCCAATTAGAACAAGTGCTTGCTAAACCAGAAACATTTCGCTTGTCGATCCAGTTTCACAATTACTGGCACACTAATCGAGTTTTGGTATTAGACCGCGGATCTTAACGCGAATTTTTCCACGGAAACTTGAAAGGCGAGTGAACGGGAAATTTCTTCGGCAGGATTTTCAGGAAACGAGAGCATGGTACTTCCGTCGATAGCCTTTGTTCGCAGATTGCATTTAATTTTTGCGACGCCTATTTACATTCGCTGTAAATGCATTACACATCCGCAGTCCATTGTTCACAAAGACCGTTCCTTACCGATCGCGCCGTCGATCCGGAAACACCCTGCGCAAGTATAAAGACAACGATTCGGTGGCGCGCGGGTAACACGCGAGCAAATATATTCTTCTGTTTTTCTTCTTTAACAATAAATGGCTTTATTTAATCGAAGACTTTGTACATACGGATAATATACACAATTACAATAACTACCGATGGTGGATGCGTCAGTGTTCCTGTTGAGGAGGTCGTACGACAATGTTGAGGTAAAACAGGTGTTACATATTTAAAGAGCAAACTGAATAGAAATATATATAAACAAATACGTGAACGGGCAACTCGCAGTTACTAACAACCGAAAAGTTCCAACCGCGAGCATTCGAACTGTTCAACGAACGTGTCCCGGGACTGTAGAGCATGATCGTAGAGCGAGCAAAAATGATCCAACGAAATTCGTTCGAAATTGTGCCAATGACTCGGTTCACCAATCGCAAGTACTGTCGAGAAAGAATGATTAACCCTCCAGTGCGAATTTCTTCTGAAAACTCGTTGCTGTTCCGAAACAATTCTATTGTTGCCGAATCGCATAAAACTACCCTTGGGAAAGGAAGAATTAAGCGGAGAATTCCAAGGTAGCTCGAAGAAATTAAAACAATATAAATTCAATTGATGGGTCTCGCAGACCCAAATCTTGCACCGAGGGGTTAAGAGATAAGGGAGGTGTTGGCGCAGGGGATAGATCAACCCTTTGCACTCGAAGCTATTTCGACTCCAAAACGAAACAAGACGGATTCCCTTCTATAAAGGCGGTAATTTAATAATGTAAAACATATTTTGAGTAATGATATATGAAATTTCAATGGTGCCTTATAGTCGCCATTCGAGTGCTAAGGGTTAATAGTTAAACTGCGGGTCATTATGCTAAGAAAACATGTGTTGCTCTACCGTATATACAGGGTGTTTCGTAACTGGTGGTACAAGCGAAAAGGGGGTGATTCTACATGAAAGAATAAGTCGAAAATATACAATAAAATTTGTTCATCCGAAGTTTCGTTATCGAGAAAATCGAGTTTGAAATGCAGCATGCTATTCGATAGGAATTGTCTGACGCGTCTGATCATGACCAACCAAATCTACTTCCTGCATATACTAAAGCACACAAACCTGACCGATCTTCAAAGTCGATTTTCTCGAAAACAGAGCCTCAAACGAAAAATGTTTATTCTATATTTTCGACTTATTCTTTCACGTAGAATCGCCCCCTTTTTGCATGTACCACCAGTTACAAAACACCCTGCATATAATTGACAAATTGACCGTGTCGTGTTTTTCATAAAACAAGCTACGAGATTTAGAATTCGCATAAAGATCCGCCGTCTGAAAATGGCGGTCAGTCTCCGTTTCTGTCTCCCTCTCAATTCCGTTCAGTAAATATTGTACCGTTAGCTTTCCCTATTTTTGTTTATAATCCACCACCTGCGAACAGTTTGCCGAGGATCGAGGGTTGCGTTCAAGGTACACGCAAAATAGAAAAATGATTTATAGCGCTCTACAGTCCCGCAAGGTGTGTGACGGTAATCCGAATCCTCGTGGTTGCAGCCTTTCGTTGCGAGCCAGCTCTCCGAGCCTCGATCTCTGCAAATCGATTACTCATTCCCTAGCGCGAGGACAGTTCCTCTGCGACGAAACGGACCACCGGCGTGAGATCGATTAGAACTCTGTCGTTCGCGAACGACCGGGCGTGTATTTTTCTTCTAACAAATAATGCTTGACTCACCGATGAGCTGTGCGACGGACGGTCCTCGGGCGTTTCACCTGACCGTCCAGCAACATGGGTGACGGGTACGGCTTCGGGTACCTGCGCTAGTGGACCCACGAAGGTGGCGCGGAAGGGGACGCGCTGCTGGTTACATAGACACCCGCGCTTCCGTTTCCGGTCGCTCCGCCGACAATGTTGCTCTGCGACATCGAGCCGTTCTGCCCGACGTTGCGATCGCTCACCTGGATCGCGGTCGTGCCCATCACGCTCTGCTGGAAATTGAAGTCCAGCGTCCCGTCCATTGACAGCTCGTGCTTGATCACCTGGAAACGCGGATTTCGGCACTCTCGATTAGGGGATTCTCCAACGAATCTTCATTTGACCCATTTGCATCATAAGGAAATATGAAAGAAAGGCTTTTATCGCCAAACTTTTTTTTTTTAAATTATATTTAAGGTAAAGGCGCCAGTAGTTGACCATTTTATAGAAAAACAACAAATAAGGTTTTTATAAGCACTAGCTAAGTGCACTTGTAAGTGCACTTTTGATGAAAGTGAACCTCGGATGCCATGCCGTCTGTTGTTTAAATGTCAGAACAATAAGAACATTTCAAACCTTATTTTTTATGTTTTTCTATCAAATGGTCAACTACTGGTGCCTTTACCTTAAGTACAAAAATGACTACAAGTAAAAGAACTTCATATCTCAGCATTATAAGAACAAATCAGAATTAGTACTTTCATCTCCAATAACACCGTCCATGTCTATTTTTTAGCTAACGAATAATGACAGTGACCAGGAAAATTGAGCGTGTATATGCGCTAATGATGCAAATGAGTTTTAACCCTCTACGGGCCCGTGTAACTTTCGGGTCACAGGCTAACGTATCGACATTTTACCAAATAATTTCAGTAATTATGTTAGTTTGTGCCTGTTTCGATCACGAATTTATTCTATCTCCTAGTCGCGATCGGTATTAATGTGTGATAAAACGCGTCGAGACTCACTTCCTCTACGTTGCAGTCGAATCCACCGTGCAACGACTCGATGTTGATGTTCAAATCGTCAAGGATCGTGGAGTTGTTCAACGCTCCCATCAACTGACCCATCATCGTGCTCGGTGTGGGCCCGCACGGTGTCGGCGTCTGCGGCGGGCTGGCTCCCGTCGGCACGCTTTGCTGTTGTTGCTGTTGCTGTTGCTGTTGTTGCTGTTGTTGCTGTTGGCACTGTTGCGTCTGCATTATGTACTGCAGCGTCTGCTGTTGACTATTGCCCAGAGCCGTGGGACTGGGTTCGCTCTGCTGATACGACGGTGACATTCCGGCCACTGGACTTGCAGTCTAATAGTTTTTTTTTTTTTTTAGAAAGGAGAAAACGAAAAGAAAATAAATAACGAAATATTAGGCTGTTCGAGAATTAGGCATAGATCGAGAATTCACTGTATTTGAAATTTAAACTTTAAACGGTCGAGTTCAGTCTGAATATATAGAGAAACTGTACATTATATAAGATTCAGATTAATTTTTTACCACTACTTCAATTTCTTCGCATTGATTATACTTGGAAAAATGTAGATCTAACAAATTTTAAATAGAATTGGTTCTCTTAGAATTATACATATTATTAAGACAGTTTAAACCATATATATGGGAAATTTTTTGCATAGAGATTGTTATGAACCAGGATAATGCAAGACAATATCTCATTACTTTCCTTATGTGGGGATAAGGTGGCAGGTACATTTAATAGTCCATTAAATATTTAATACAACCCATAAGTTGAAAAGTGCCGGTGTAGAGTCATAGTACAAGTACAGACTCTGTGCTATAGAGAAACTATAGGAGAAGTATGAGAATGATATAGAGAGTGCAGAAGGTATAGAGATTATGTAGATTAGTGTAGACGGTGTAGTGAGTATAGAGTATAGTGATTATGAGTATAGTAGAACGTGTAATGGGTATAGAGAAACTATAGAAAGAGTATGCGAGGGGTATAAAAGGTGCAGAGGGTATAGAGATCATAGAGGATTAGAAAATATAGAGTATACAGTGTAAAGGTTCCAGGTAGAATAGAAAGTACGAGTATAGAGAAACTATAGTAACAGAATAGAAAGGATCTAGGTAGTATAGAAGTTATAGTAACGATGAAGTCTATATGTGGGCTAGTATAGATGATTTACTTATAGAAAGTACACATATAGACTATAGAAGTTATACCTAGAATAGAAAGTATAACGGGTCTAGAAAGTATAGAAAGTATAGTATCTCGTGTAGAGTCTACAGAGACTATACTATAGAGTCTATAGAGTCTATAAAGTGTATTGTGAGTTGAGTTCAGCAAGTACAGAATGCACACTGTGTTCAGAAGCTATAAAAATCTGCCACCTTCGTATAGAACCTAACTTGACCTAACTAACACTTTCTGTCCTAATGAAATATTATACAAATATATTAACATTTACAGAAACGTCGCTTTTGCGTACTGTAGTTCGCATAATAGGCAACGAGTTCGGTAAATAGGGCATTCTGATCACGATAGCTCGAGTAAATGGAGTTCCACTGTAATTTCGTTTATAATAATTCTTGAACAAGGTTTTATTAAATTTTTTTATAAGATTTTTCCGCTCACCATTTGACAAGCGCACGGTTGCAGACCGTGGATCGGGCATCTTTGCTGACTCGCGGACTGAGTTGTTGGTTGTAAAGCGAACGATGGTGTTCGCGTGGAAATGCTGTTGCTTCTCTGATACTGGGTCTCGTAATAAGATGGCGGCGGTCCGGTTTGCTGCTGATGGCTCGGTGGCGATGTCTGATACATTTGATACGGTTCCAGTTTCATCGTTTCCGCGAAGCTACCGGCTGCGTTCACGTTCATCCCAACAAAAATCGAAATTTAATTATTTAATCTCTTTACATTGAACGCGAGAAACAAGCATACGTAAATGTAATAATAATAATATGTATATATATGCAAGATATTGACACGTACCTAATTGTTCTGGGCTATAAGAGGGACCGTATGTTGATGTCCAATCTGGTTTCCCAGAGAGCACCGGGATTGGACTTAATCGACCACAGGAGGAGTCGTTGCTTAAAGCTCGAGGACTTGAATGAAAAATAATTTCAATGTTATTTAAACGCGAGTATAAAAGAGTCATTCGAATATCTCTGTCTCAAACATACTGATCGAGCACTCCAATTTCTGATGTATCCATTTTCCCGATTAATTAACGTCTCAGTTTTATTTTTTAGCGCGTCTTTAATTTCGAGAGGAGTTCATTTCGCTGGTGTTTCAATGTTAGCAATAATAATCAACACTGTACGCAACAATTTGAAATACTAATGCAGAAAACAATTAGAATCAGGGAAAATCTGTCCCGGTACCAGCTAGAAATCAATGACCCATGGAATTTTTACTTGAACCGTGGAAATATTCTCTATGGAACCAAATAACTATGAAAACACTCGGATATTTGTTTTATTGACGGTGTATACGATCTTCTTTGTTAAACGTTTGATTCGGAAATGTGGAATTCATGGTACCGGAAATCAGGGGACAGCTGGAAGCCGCTTCCGTGTTGAAGAGGGCTGTCGGGGAAATGATCAAGACCCTCGTTTACGCTGTTGCTCGGGCTAGGTGTCGCGTCGGGTTGCAGTCCGCCATTTCGCAGCGCCTCGATCTTCTTCCTGACGCGAGTACGTCGTCTGTCCACTTTACTGGTCTCCATTGTAATAGCCCTGCGAAACACAACGACACGCGTCAGACACAGTTCGCCGTCTACCGTCTACCATGCACAAGTCCGGAAGAGTCGCAGACTATTTTACCTTCGTCGCGAGGACTTGCCAGGCTTCGCGTCCCGATTGATCATCCACCAGGAACTCTTGCCGGTGCCTTCGTTCTGCACCCGCATGAATCTGCTGTGCAACGACAGGTTGTGTCTTATGGAGTTCTGCGAACAGAAAGAGCGTTCCGTTGGTCACGACGTGCGTCGAATATTCCCTGTCTCTCGTTGCAACAATAACCCGCGTTTAGATTTCGTTCGCGTCCCCGTTGTGGCAAAAAACCGCTTCGGAGAATTTCACTCGCGATATTTGCATTCGCAACGTTAAAACAAAAAGCAGTCATTTGTATTACTCTAGGCAGCTTGCGATCATTTTTTATTTTTCCTCTTGGCTGTCAAAGGAATCTCATTTTTATTCCGATGCATCGAGGGAGATGTTGAATTTACATGGGCTCTTGAACATTGTTTCGCGTATCTTCAAACGGAGACGTATTTGGAATGTCTATCGTAATAATTTGGAAACTACATAGTTTTCGGGGCGGGAAGAGATTTTCTATCTGATTGTTAATTTTTACTAGGAACTACCGAGTTCGATATTCAGTGGCAGGACACAAGAGCTAATTAAGAAAATAATTTCTTTCAATTTTCAGCTTATCACCACTGTTCCTAAATTTCATTCTGGACATTTGTATGTCCAAGATAGGAAACGACTAAATATCCTTGAAATATTCTTAATTTAATTCTGAATATTTACGGCGATGGAACAGCGGAATTTTATGCAAAAATGTTCCACCTCGGTTGCAAGGTACTCGAAATAAATCTTTTAATACGCTGAAAATAATACATCTTCGATTCTTTCGGTCTTTATACTGTTTTAAATTTCACCTTTTTTTTTTCTAAGACCGAATAATTAAAAATCACGAACGATGTCGTTAACATTGCACAGATTGTGATCCGAGAAAGGCACAAAGATTATTTTGGGTTGTTAATTTCCTAGCGAAAGAAATTTTTCAACGGACTGTAGGCAGGGCCGATGGATCGCGATCATAGGGAGGTAAAGAGAAAGATTATTTCGGCAGTTATGCTCTCGGGGAAACAATGACTGTGCCGCGAATTTTCTAATGGAACCCTATCGCGTCCGTTCTCTCTTCAACGCTATAATTTCAATTTCGGCCGAAATTTACGACTCTCGGACCGGAGCGCGTCTGCTCTCTTCACCGACTGTCTCGCCGTTATCGATATATCGATTCCAGCTTCTTTATTGTCTTGCGCTCGCGGGTAACGCGACCAGCTGAAATCTACACGGGCGATTGCATTGTCAGGCTCGTTTCGTGTCGTGTACAAAATCGATCCGGGAGACTGAGTCACAAGAGATGGGTTTTATAATACTGTTCTCTCTGTAGACTGAGACATGCTCCTCCTGGCTTGTTCATTAGGCAAATTGAATCGGCTACGGGCGCTCCCGGTACTTCCTCCCAAAAATTTTCGGAAAAGCTTCTACCCTAATATGAAAGTAGCGTCGCGAAGCGATAACAATTTCCCTTCGTCTTCGTCTTCCATGCGAAATGGGACCGGGGTGGGGGGAGTGGGGCGCTTTTAAGTAAAGAAGGCACGATACCGCGGCAAATAAAAATTACTTTTTCGAAATTGCGCAGCCAAGGAGGAAAGCACGATTGAATTGGTTAAACGCACGGTATGCTCGAGAAGTCGAGACTGATTCTTTTTACGGACATACTGATACCCCACTGGTACGCGAAGTTATGGTTGCACCGTGTAATTCTAATCTCTCTCACGAGCCCTACGTGGTTGCGGTTTGTGAATCAGGCTTAATGCAAGCTTTATTCTAAATGCAGCTCGTCTCTCCTACATTTGACAACTTTTACATATTTTTATTCGCTATATTAATATATACATTATTCTGTTAGGTGTATGAACGCATTCCTGACCCTCGTGGTTGACCAATGTTAAATTTAACACTGAATTTATCACGGTTAAATGACGGGTCTCTTGTTTGACAATTATTAGAATTAAATGTATTTCTAGAAAATATTGGTATAAATCTCAATAAATTCAGTGTTGGTATTTTCATAAAATTGAAGGGAACGGACGACTGCTGATAATTTTGTAAATTACTCGGAGAGCTCTGCGAATTAACACTTTGATCGCCAAACAAAAAAGCTAAAAAATTCCATGAAATCAAAGTAAGTTATTTAGTAAAATAGAAATTGAAAAAATTTAAATGTATGATATTGCGTAGTTCTCCAACTTTCTTGCATTTTACAGATCCTAATCAAATTTGGTACAATGAATATATTAACGTAAAAATTCATTTTAAAGCCTGAACAAATAATTCCGTCACCTATATATGGGTGACATGGCAGTCAACGTGTTAATTGATCAAAAATTTTTAGAATCCCCATATTTCTCGTTGCATGTTCCTGTGACCGATATCGTGCCATTTTCAAAACACCACCTGTGCGGCTTGCACAAGCCGTTCTCGAGATATGAACTGTCATAGTTGACATGCCGTCGGCATTGGTATTGCTCGGGGAGGTTATGCGGCTGGACTTTGGACGCCGACTTTGATAATTCATATCTTTCTGCATTGCTTGTACAAAAGACACGGGTAAAAGCGTTTTGAAGACGTTTCGATGTCAGCCATGAGAATACACGATAAAAGGTGACGGCGTCTCTTGAAAAGTTTCGACGTGATTTTTGCAGGGATTTCGCGAGATCATTGCAGGATCAAAGTGCATCACGACCCTCTTTTATACTTTACAACTTTGCAAACTATTGCGTTGAATGGGTCAGTAACAATTGGCACCCTTTTAAAAATTGTAGGAAATACAGAAAGAATTATAAAAGACTTGAAGAAAGTGACTTTGTTTATAAAAGAATTATTATTAATATTGATAATTCTTTACTGCACACTTTCAGCGACAATTTTTAAAAATTTCTGTACTTTCGTTCGAAGCGGTAACTTTCATTCGATGCTCAAGCATAATTCAAGATTTATGTTATTATACAGCTCGTCTTTCATGTATAATAAACCCTGTATAACACAGATTCCTATAAAATAGTGCCAGAATTGCGGTATCGTTCGCGTAACATGGCTAAAAATGGGTCGTATAATACAGTATATGCTGTTTATGGGTGTAGATATATGTTTATAGTGCAGCCAAGTATTAAGTAATAAATATCTGTACTATAAAAATCCGTTGCTTAATTGGCAAGAGACTCGAACTTGAAAATTTCTTCGTCATATTTCATAAAAAACCCATTGAAATCACGCATGGTCCCTGTAGCCGCTGCGACCGTGTATCGGTGCACTTATTCCTCGCGTTACACAGGGTGTCGCGGTATTGACGGAGCACAACCGTAGAGAGGATGATTCTACATGAGAAAACAAGTCGAAAAAGTAGAATAAAATTTTTTCATCGGAAGCTTTGTATCCGAGAAAATCGAGTTTGAATCGACACGAATCGTCTAACGCGTGTCTGATCATGACCAACTAATTCTACTTCGTGCATCTTTACACTCGATTTTCTCGAAGAGAAAGGCTCGAACGAGAAAATGTTATTTCATATTTTCGACTTATTTTCTCACGTAGAATCACCCCCGGTTGTGCCATCGATACCGGGACACCCTGTGCGTGGTGGTCGGATATAGTGTGCGTTGAAATTCGAACGGATAAATCCGTCTTGAAACTCGTTACTTTCACTGCGAGCTTTATGCTGAAAAGTTGACCGATCGTTTCGGGGAATACGTCGAGCAGCCGGTCGCCATCGAGAAGCTCAAGTATTTATTGACGAGGCGTTGTCGCGAGTACCGGCGAGGACGCGATTTTACGATCGATTCGCATCGCCGATTCCTTTTACCTTTTGTACGGTGATAGACCTCGTAGGGTTCACGACGACGATCCGAGCTATTCGAGTCGTTCAGTCGCTGACTATACGGTAGAATTTTACAGCTCTATCATTTCTCCGCCCTTATCGACCGTACGCTCCGAAGATGAGAACATTTTTGGCGCCGTCGTTCCGATTTTTAAATCGACTCCCCGCCGTTCCTCCTCCGCGGGAACATACCGAGAGAATCTCAACTCGATGGGAAACAGCCAATCGGATCGTGTGGGCGGAGCTAACAACCGGACACTACGAACTAGCGTCCTGGCGTGCTTTTATTAAACTGTTTTTAGACAGATGGACGACACTCGAAACGGCCACGTAAACTGAATAGTATTGTATGCAGTGTAAAATTTTATTAATTGACCATCAGTGCTTGATTTTTAATTGTTCTTTTTTGGGGGGTTTGCTCAAATTATGTAAAAGTTCAGTTTTCTCCTTATTTTAGCCCCCGGAATTGCTGTCGCTGTGCCGCTTCCGTGAAATCGCGTTTCAAGTAAAAATAATTGGAAAATTTATTAATTCGCGATTGCATCGCAATCTAAACAGCTATACAAAGTATATGCAAAAGCTTATGTCGTTCGGTTGTGAACTTTTAACTAAAGCACCGTGCCAGTACCGCCGGTCTGCGAAATTCCCCTTTTCACTCTGATATGATTCGCATCCCCTTTCATGTTTTTATTCGCTATATAGTATCTAGATATTGGAACTTTATGCATTCATCGAGTATAAAAATCCTTATAACCAGACGCAGTATTAATTTTAATGATGTTCAATACAATTTCGCTTCATCCTCTTAATTTATTTATTCACGCTACCGGCGAAAATACAAACAAATTGCAGGAACTTTTATTATCGCTTTCATTCATTCTCCAATTGTTATGATGACAATTATGGTAGAATATCGTATAATATTTCATGAACACAGAATATCTTTTTACAGTAGCAGGAAACGGGGGAAACATAATGTTCGCGAGAGAAATTGGGTTTTAATAGGAAGTTTATAATTTTCGTTACGGTGAAAGTATTCGTTGAAAGTATTACAATTACAATTCATGTTGCTTTTTTAAGGAGAATGTCAGGTGAGTGATGCCAGAGAGATTTTGTGGGAGGAGCTGAGGAAGCTGATGGGAGGCGCTAAGGAATTTAGTGGGAGGTACTAAGTAGTCTAGTGGGCGGAGCTAAGCCAACAAACACCCCTAGTGGGAGGGACGAAGGAAACTAGTGGGAGGAGTAAAAGAAAAGTGGGAGGATCTTGCAATTAATGGAACTGTTGGATCGCTTAATCAAAATAGAGGCTATGAAGCATTAGTGGAGTGGGAATATACCATCGAAGAATTTCAAATTAACAAACTATTTTCTCGTTTACAATATTCTTAAACCCTTTTTTTTTGCACATGTTCTTCTCTTTTTAATATTCTTAAACCCTCCCGCCAGTTCTCTTCAGATCAGCGCGACAACGCCCATCTCCCCAGCGATATTCCTTAGCTCCTCCCACAAATTCTTACAAGCTCCTCCCACTAGTGCCAGTGCAAGAACGCCCCCTTAAGGGCACTTTCGCGAATTTCATTTAATTTCTGTTTCTCGCTGTCGACGGGGGAACTATTTTGCAGAAAAATCCGTTTTGCATGATCATAAAAATAATACTAAAATGGAGGGAGTTCGACAGGACGCCGATACACGATTTCCTCGGAACGACGACGACTAACACCCAGTCCACGGGAATACCGTAATTTCACGGCGGACGCTTTCCTCGCATATCGGTATACTATTCGAAGCAGGAAAGTGATCCGACGTTGGGTAGCTTCGAGAGAGAGAGTGAGAGAGAGAGAGAGAGAGAAAGATGGAAAAGAGACAGGGGACAATCGAGAAACGGGTCCCATCGAAGTGGCTCGTTGATTCTGGCGGGAGCAGTCGGCGCTCTCGTGACCGTCGATAAACCCCAGCACTTTCGTCAAAAACCGTATAAAGTCTGTAGAAACAGCCGGTCGTACGGCTGGCGAAAGGAACGGAACGAAGATGGGGGCGTCCGATGCGCGGAGCCACGGGGGCTCGGGGGTGGTTATCTCGCTCCCGAATGGACTGTATAACGCGTAATTTATGGAGTATACACTTGTCCGGCTGTCCTGCCGCGGACGTCCACTATCTTCCGCGTGGGCGACACGATAACGGAACTCGAAAGTCGTTCTTCCGACGAAAGTGCGAAGACGGTCCGTTTAAAGGCCCGTGGCACCGGTAATACGCGATCCCCGGAAAACGGACAAACACCGGTTTAATCGACTTTACTAGTTAACGCAGTAGTGCACGCTTAAGTGTCCGCGGCTACTCCTCTCCATACATGAAAAAATAAAAGGGACCTGGAACTCAGCTTCGATTAAGCGACGGGCAAACGTGGACGAAAATAATGTTTTCTTTCTTTTGCATTTGTTCACGCTTAATAAGACAGAAAACGGATTATCCTACGAAATACAAAATGAAATTCAAGTGATTACGTTCTAGGCTCAGGTAATTAATGGGACCATGAAGGGGGTTGCTTAAAAACGCAACTTTTTCATACTTTAGTATCTATTTCCAATTACAGTGGTCAACAACGGTGGTCAAGTACGAAAACTAGGATGAACAATAATTTTCAATTTCTAAAATAATCCCTTAAAATTTGGTTCGTATACCTGATAAGTTTTTCTTTCGATTAAATTTCATTTATAACTAGTTCCGTTAATAGCTAGCTCCGTTTCAATTAGAGTTAGCTGTTAGTAGATTGCGGATGTTTATGCAATGTTCAGTTTTTGTCGGCAAATTTTATGAAAGTGGAAACAAATAAATTCTAATTTTCGGTAGTAGTGTAGATTTGAAATAAATAAAGATCGTGCTAAATTCTGTGGAATTTTATATGATAGCATTGTTTGAAAATTTTCATCGTATCGTCATGTTAGTTTGTTAGTTTTTCTCAGGAAAATTCAAAATTATTTAAGCTCTAATGATCATATTTCTCGAACCGAATACGACAATGATCTATCCACGAAGGTTGACAGGTGTATTATATATTATTCGGAAACAAATCAAATTTCCATGTCCCAATGAGAATTCAATTTTGGTCCCACATTTTTTAAAAAATCGCCTACTCCGTGCCGATCTGCGCGTGTCGAGGAACTTCAGCACGAACCAGTAAAGTTGGAAAACAGCCGAGAGGAGGGAAAGCGCAGGGAGCTTCGATCAATTATCCGCACCTATGTCATGATAAACTTTTGAACTTTCCTCCGAGATATCTGGCCGAGTCTTTTCTATTTGCCGATAATTCAGCCGCGATAAAGAGACCGGAGCGAGGTCTAGACTCCGGGGCCGAGCCGATAAAAGAATCTATTACCGCGGCGGGGTCCAGAAGAACACAGACCACGAAATTTTTCAGCTTCCGCGGGATCACGATATATCTGTTTCTTTATCTGCCGGGAGAATCGGTTTTTCGAGATCCCCTGCCGAGAAGATTCCCGCGATCTGTTCTGCGGACTCGGTGACGAGCAACCTCGCTGACCTTAAATGCGAACATATTTTCGCTGTTTCGTTGTGTAATAAACGCCGAGGACGAGATACGCGTTTCGAGAAGCGTTATCTGACATAGTTTTTTACACTGCTCGTGATAAATAAACGTATCGGGAGCTTTCGGGTGGGGGTGATTCGTTGTTAGCAAGCTCCTAGCGAGTTTACGATCAATTAATGTTAATCCATTCCAATGTCAGTGCTCAAAAGAGTTGCACAAACTTTTAACACGTTGACTGCCATGTCACCCATATGTGGGTGACGGAAATATTTGCTCAGGCTTTAAAATGAATTTTTACGTTAATATATTCATTGTGCCAAATTTAATTAGGATCTGTATAATGCAAGAAAATTGGTGAACTACTCAATATCATACATATTTTTGACGTTCTAGTTTGGCAGTCAAAGTGTTAATGCAAAATGAAAAGTGTCCAATGTCTCAATCGGTTGAAAATAGTGTATATCGACGTGAATAAATTCTTTCAGGCATAAATCGACCGAGAATGAATAAAACCCTCACCCTTTTCACTTGTACGAGGAGTAAAATGAGGTAAGCACAATTTAAAGTGCACAATTTAAAGTGCACAATTTAAAGTGCACAATTTAAAATGGGTAATGACAATTTAAAGTACAGTGCACATATTAGAAATGTTTAAGGTCACAGCGTGTATCGTTTTCCGCTTGATAAACCAATTAAAAGAAGAAGAAAATTTTTGTGTCTTGCAATCAATGCAAGTATTTTCTATTTTGCAGTCTAGCAAAGACGCGCACCTCGAACCGAGACGTATGTACCTGGAGAGTTTGGAGTCGCGAGTTTTTGGGAAGGGCGTCGAGAAGATCGCGGGGATTAAAAGCGGACGAAGGAGATCGAATTTTTGGAATTTTTTGCTAGAACTGCGAGTCCCGTGGAGAAGCGCGTGCACACGGAAATCTTGAAAATATGGCGAATACGAGCGCGAGCGTGTTTCTGTATGCGCGGCGCGGTTCGCCACAGCGTAACGTGGCTTTGGGAACGGGGGTGGAACATGCATTGTCGGCGGGGAAGAAAGGGGGTAGGTAGGAGAACGAGAGGAACTGTGGAATGCGAATCGGCCGATCAAAGGAGGAAGCGAGCCGAGGTGAACGGAGCCTGTTCTCGGTATCTGCGAGCAAGGAAATGGGAATAGAACTGATTGGAGCTGTTAACGTAAATACGCAAGAATCGACGTGCGCGATCGGAAATCGGGATTAGCGAATTGGCTCACTGTTTCCCTCTTATATCCACTTCCGCCCGGTATTCCTATTATTCTCTTTCCTACCCGGGCGACTCTCTTTTTCTCCCTGTCTCTTCGTCCCTCCTCCTCGTTACGTTCGTTTCTCTTTCTCTCTCTTCTTCGGCCAGTGCTGCCAGTTCACCGCCGTCCGAATTGAACGTTCGATCTCGCATTTGGCTGCCAGTCCAGGTCCTTGATTTAAGTGGTTGCAATCGGCCGGAATCCGCTCGCCCGCCCGGTACAGCTTGCGAGACTCGAGGCGAATTAACCGAGTCTTCTTGTCGCGGAATTACTAGCGCGAGTGTAGTCGTGCCTCCTTCCCGATATCTCTTGGCACACTCCCCGGACCCGAAGGCGGAACATGCTCTCGCTTTGTTAGCTTACTTAGGGGGACGCCGATTTTTCGAACTCGCCCGGGAGCACGGCGAACGCTCGGCGAACGTTACAACAATGCTCTGTAACACGCTGTGTAAGGCAGAAACGTGATTATCGATACTCTTATCGATAAATATCGCGATCCAGCACGAAACGTCGATAAACATCGTTGACTTGATACGAGTTGCTCCTTTAATTTGCATTAACGAGACTTTAACGATGTTATCGATATGTCGTTGAGTGTCGATGAGATATCGATAATAGTCACACCTTTGGTATCAAACGAATCCATGTTACGAAGAGGAATTTTTGTTCCTATACTTCCTAACTGCTAAACGATTTTCTACGTGACATAATAGAGAAATAAAAAACACTACGAAAAATTAAAATTACTTCAGAATATTTTTTAGCTCATTGAAATTGTCGGGGAAAGAACTCTAAATTTTTCCTCGATCCTTGTTTCGTGCGAGTGTAATACGTATTTATACGAACGAATGAATCATGTGCACGTGGGCTTTAATGGGTTAACGAGTTCCGTGCCGCATGCACCATAGATGGCACCACGGGTTCCAAACATTTTATAGCGAGTTTAGGACTGAAAAAAATCGTTTCAGAAATTGTGATCCCGCAAGCAAAACCAAGTCGAGAGAAGACGGTACAACATTTTTTCATTCGCGGCTTCGTTTTCGAGAAAAATTCGTTCGAAAATCCGCCGAGTTAGCGATCTCTGCAGGAAGTAGAATAGGCTGGTGGTAGTCAGACATGTTTGCATCGGTGAATTTCCGAACTCGGTTTACTCGAGAACGAAGAGCGAAACGGAAAAATGTTACTACTTCCTTTTTCGATCGATTTAAGACGTTTCATGTGACCGAAATTTCATCCCCTAACGTTCGACTATGACTCGAAAAAAGGGGTAAGCTTACAGTAATTATTATATTTGCGCAGACAATTTTAGAATTTTCCGAAAATTCCAGTCTTTGCCTTTAAATTCCTCCAGTTTAAAAGCAACCATGTCAGCGAGCTCTGCCACTTACGCTGAAAAATTTAACATAATCGAAAGTGTGCACGCGACGATTCCTACGATGGTCGTTGCAGCATGATTAAAGAATGAATTCGACGATAGCGAATTGATTGCAACCGCGATCGCTCGAAATAAAAAATTCAATCACTCGTGGCGACTTTGACTAACGATCGAGGTTTGTTATGCAGATCGGTCAGCTCTTCTCGACCGTTGTCATTGCGAATTCTTTTTGACGAATCGTCCTGACCAGTTAAGACACACACGAACGCGCACCTGTAATCAATAACAAGGACGATTGATTTTGCCAGGATTGTATAAACCGAACAACAGTTAGTTGGCTTGATCGAATCTATGACACGTTTCGGCGTGTGTTCCGCGCAAACGTACGATTGTCGTGATTAATTTTTCTAAGCCGTAATTGAAGACCTTGGTGCCATAACCGGACAAATCCATTTCTCAGTAAAATCGTGCTTATTGAAATTTTACGTGTTTCTTTATATTGTGCCGTTTGGTTGAAGTAAGAATTAAATAATTTTCTGAATCTCGACTTACCCAGTTTTTGCACCGAGGTCGTCAATTCTGGAGATATGAAACAAAATTTTTCTGTGTTGAATATTAACAAATACGTATCAAGAAGGTTTAAACTGTTTGAAAATTAAGAAAACAAAATCGACATTTCGATCTACTCTCGTAAAAATTTCAAATAAAACGATCTGGGAATCATTTAAATAATTATAGCTTGTTCCCGACATCTTCGCAAACTTCATTACTCAGAGACAATATTGCAATCGAAATCTTGGGAGATTCATTGTCATAATAATCATACAGTTCATCTCAAATTAACACCGACGACATAAAACCAATTATTTTTAACTTATTAGGCTACGGATTTCATGCATTTCTGACAAAAGGATGGATACGTCAAATAGAAAATTGAGAAATCAGAAGGATTTAAGGATATCATTATTGCTGACTCAAACGGAAAGTATAATTTAATTAAGGTCTCTTAAAATAGACTCGGAAAATTTTTATTTTGAACAAAAATCCGCAGTTTAGTTATAATTAAGTGAAAAGTTATTAAATGAAAATTCTCTTTTGAGAACACTATCGTCCTGCAACTAGTTCATACAATGGCGGTTCTAATATTTCATATTACGCGACCTAATAGCTTCTCGCGGTTATTCCGGACTTAACAGCCTCCAAGAAACAGTCGGGAATGTCACGAGGGAGCTTCTTCGCGAGTAAATTGTCGGGCGTATAAATTCGAGGATCCGAAATAGAATGCCAGAACGATTTTCGGTAGGACGATTCGTAATTTTATCCTGGTTGAGTCTCGTTCCTGGACCAGGGACAGTGACGAATAATGGATATTCTGTCGTTGATAGAGAACGCGGGGAGAGCGCACATGGGAGTCCTCCCGATAAATTCCAGCTATATTTTTCAAGGCGAAGCCATCGCGCTAGCACGTTCTCATAACCGGCAGAAATTGTGCAAAAATACTGGCGCGTATAAATTGTGGCGAAATCGGCGTGCGCCGACAGTCCCGGAACTCCCGGATCTAATTCGAGCGAAAGCATTCTCTACTTCTGACCGATATCCTCCGCCTCGTGCGCTGCAAGCGCTCATGCGATGTCATAAGTGTCCCGGTATTAATTTTTAAAGGTGTCTGCCACGTCCGGTCTGCCATTTAATAGATGTTGTCCGACATTTTCCTTGAGTCTCCATCCGCGAGTTCTTTTTGCCTCTCGCGAAATTAATACTCATTACTTACAGACTGTCCCAAAATTGTATTTCCATGAAAAGGGTGATTCCTCGCATCATTTGAAACAACTTTTTCCTTTACGAAAATTCTCCCTGACCCTTCGTTAAGGAGTTATTAAAGAAAAACGCGGACCAATCGGAGCGCGGCTACAGTTGGCCGATTCTGGCTCGGCCAATGCCAACGCCCCGCTCAACGGGCCCACGCCCACCCGTCGCCGAGGCGGAACCTGCCAGCTATAGCCGCGCTGTGATTGGTCCGTGTTTATCGTCAATAACTTCTGAACGAAACCTCAGGGGAAATTTTCGTAAAGGAAAAAGTTGTTTCAAATGACCTTGGGAATCACCATTTTCAAGGAAATACATGGTGTATATGATTTCTCTATAAGTGGAGGGGTTTAAGAGATGTAAAGGCTAACCTTGATTTTTTAAATGGAAACGTGTACTTCTTTCATGCATCGATCGATGCGGTTTTTGGTTCTCTATGAAAATAGTGCTATGACATTTTAATTGAAATATTGCTAAGAAATGTGAAACAATAAAACATTGGCGAACAGATAATTAATGTTTTTTTTTCAAGAATTGGAGACTCGGTGTGGGATTTAGCTTCTGGTGGAAAATGTTTGCAACATTTTCAAGAATATTGAAAGAAAAAAACGAGAGTTACACGATAAAAAGGTGTTCGAAATTTTTAATTCGTTGCGGTCAGACGCCCGTTTAAAAGGAAACAGCATTTCGCGGCTGGGGACGAAGAAATCGCTCGGGGGTCGTCGATCCTGACCGGCGACGAGCGGAAGTAAACGAGATCGCAGAAAAAAGATCTCGAAAACGTGGGAACCGAAGGTAGAAGCAGCCGAGAAGAAAAAAGAGGAGTAGCCAGAACAAAACAGGACCAGAGAAAATTCG
Organism: Seladonia tumulorum; assembly: GCA_913789895.3. Classification (NCBI taxonomy): domain Eukaryota; kingdom Metazoa; phylum Arthropoda; class Insecta; order Hymenoptera; family Halictidae; genus Seladonia; species Seladonia tumulorum. The sequence continues at coordinate 6,458,173 of OU565275.1, forward strand.
TCGCCCTCGAACCGACCGTGAGAGATCCAGTTCGGACATCCTTCTTCCAGCTTTTCCCCGATCTGCCGCTTCTTTAGGAACAACTCAGGTTAGGTTGGGAACGGCGGTAATTCACGCGGAGGCATGATGGATGCCCTTGACGCCCACGCGACGTCGCGACGCCTGCCTGGGCCAACGTCGAATCCTCCTAACTCGGCTACGAGCCGGAAACCATGCGAACCGAATCTCGGATCTCGGTTGCCGCCTCTTGCGTGACGATCGTCTCGCAAATTGCTTAATTGCCCGTGGACGAATCATAAAGAACATGTGCCACCAATTTTTTTGCAGATGACACGGGTCCAAATGGAATTAGCCGGAGAAAATTCATTTTCAAATCATCAAAAACTGTGTCAATGTAATCTACAGGGTGTTCCAAAAATATTGTACTTTCTTAAAGGAGGTGATTCCCGGGGTCGTTTCGAGTAAATTTTTCCTTTACAAAAATTCTCTCCGAGGTTTCGTTAACGAGTTATTAACGGAAAACACGGACCAATCAGGGCGCGGTTACAGTGGACGCGTTCCGGCTCGGCCAATGCCAACGCCTCGCTCAGCGGGACCAGCCGCCATGCCGCAGTCCGTCCACTGTTAGCCGCGCCCTGATTGGTCCGTGTTTTTCATTAATGACTCGTTAACAAAGCCTCGGAGAGAATTTTCGCAAAGGAAAAAGTTACTCCAAAAGACCTCAGGAATCGAAATGTGCATCTTAGAGGATAACGTGCAATTTTTTTTTTAATTACGAATGCATACGAAATTTAAAATATTCCGAACTGTCGGAAAATCGAATTTCTAGTGTGTCGATACTCTTCTCTGGATATACCGTATACGTCGAAACAAGTTCGTTTTTCAGTTTCACTTCATTACAGATACACGCATCGCGGCAACGTGCTCGATAATTCGTTACGTAACGGAAACACGAATCTCGCGCACACGTTTCCACGCGATAAAACTACCATCGGATAAGATAATCGAGAGGCGCTTTCAGGTGCATTGACATACGCGAGCAATCCGAACAGTAAAAATAAGAAGGAAGGCTATTTTCGACGGATCCCGTCGATATTTTCTTCCGTAACAAGAACGTTCCCACGTTTCAGAAACTATCAACGAAACGTGTAATCGAACGATTTCTATAAAAAGTTCCGGGGATATCTCTAATCGACGCGTGATAAATATAGAGGCGGCCGTGGGCTATAATTCTAAGCATTCCCTATGGGATTTAAGAATTATCTCGGAGGAAAAACACTTGAGACATATATCGCGTGTAAGAATCTTAACGCATTATCAACAGGTGAGCCAACTTACTGTCCGGTCGACTATAATCACACTCTAAACCTGTCTACTAGACTAGGAAACACTATCAGGAGGTAACAGTAGCTGCAATATTTCGAAATATCAAAGAAAGAAATTAGCGAAATATTTATATTGATATTAATATAAAGTATACCCTTATTATTTTCATTTTTAAAGTATATTTAAAGTGTATGTATATATACATATATATATATAAATATTTTTTACTTTTTCTAAGAAAAAAAAAATTGAGAAATCCTGTGGATCTTCTTCTTACAGTAAATATTCTAGATCAATTGTAGTCATCGCGATTATTTCAGATTTCGTTAGTTCCAGAGGATTGGTTTATATTGCCTAATCTGTGTATGGTTTTTTTAATCACAATGAACGGTTTAGAATGTTTCGAGTATACAGTGTTTAGCACGTTGTCGGCCATGGCTGTGCACGGTGCCCAAAATTCTCCCTATCTCTAAAAATCAGTTCCTCTGATAACATAGTTGTTCGAACCGAAGTCATTTAGGATTTGTATAATACAGGAGTTCCAGGAGCGCTAGCGATAATAAGCTTAGAAGTTTTGATTAGAATGTCGCTTCGATTAAATGTTTGGTTACCTCGCTAGCAGCTTAGAGTTGAATAAGAAATAATGTGCGCCCGTAGCACAATGCCCGGTGAAGTAAGCCTAAGCTTATTTTCCGGAAAAAGCATGATCGGGACCGGATCAACTGGCGGCGCGACGATCAATAAAATTGCGTGTCGGTACGCCAACAGCTACTTGAACCACTGCGATCAAACTCGAGCACTCGAACCGAGTAAACGCGTTCGGATGCTAGAATAACTCAGGGATAAAACGAGCAAAGCGACCCTGACACCATTGATAACGATTCCTCTTCCCTGCATGATCTCTCCGTCGCGATCCTTGCGGCGCACAGTGACTGATTTCATAAATCTGGCTGGACAATAAGGTATAGAATTGCTTATAATCACGGGTAACTGATGGACACAATAGAATAATAGCATCCTCAGAATTCCCTACAGCAAAATCTTGGTTCTATGAATTAATTGGACACAAGAAAATTGTCCCCACAAGAGAACACTAAGTTCAGTGCTTGGACCATGCGCTCTCATTACTCTGCATATAAATATTTAACAAGTGACAGCAACATTTGTGCATAACATATTCTTCGACGAATATAATTTTTCCAATGTCTTCTTTGAAAAACCAGTCTCTACTGCACGCGCACAACGAACGTGCAAACGTGAATAATTTGTACACGTTAAGAGGAAAATTTACTTCGTAAGGTTGGAGAATTATATTGAAAAATTTATATAACATTTTGAATATTCAACGACCGGCGCAAAAAGGTTTTTATATTCATCCTATTACTTGAGTGTTCATTATTGCTTATGAGCAACGAAATTGTCATAAATCAAATATCGTCAATTTTCTTTTTATACATTGTTAAAAGTCCCAGAATTGTCGTTGGTTAGACTGTGGGTTTTGTGCATTTGCGAGAAAAATCGATGCAATTCGAAGCAGTAGAAATTTAATAAAATTACGAAAGAGAGCAGTAGAAGTCCTATTTGGTTCCAGCGTTAATTAATGCAAACAATTTTTATTTCGTACGATATTGCAGATACGAGGTCCGCGAAAAAGAAGGCAAAAGAGAGGACGCGTTTCAGCGAGAAAGAAGAGGGTGGATCTCTATTTTCCGCGTGACGAATGCAGAACGCGACACGTTTGAAAATCCTTCGCCTTTTCCCGGGGGATCTCGGCGGAACCGAACCTGTTTATGATGTCCGGGTTTTCGCCCTCGTAATTAATAGTCGCGAGTGATGCGAGAAACTCGCAGAGAGAGCGATAAGACGACGCGAAGTCGGCGACAAGAGTGTTTTCTTCGTCTGCAAGACAGATAAAAAGAGAAAAATGGGACACACAGAGGTTCCGGTACACGGCATCCTTGGCAAATTAATTTCATCTCGGTATTTTTCTTTTTTCCCCTCCCCGTTTCCCTTTTTTTTCTCTTTTTCTTCTTTTACACTCTGTTCGAACGAACGTTCTATTTTTTTTTCTTTTGTCTTTCTTTCGATAATTCGCTAGTCTGATATATACATATTTATTCCAAGAGAAAATACTTTGTAACGTGGATAACGACAGTGATTTTTGTTTGCGGTAATTCTTTGACGGGGTCGCGACTTGGTGAAAAGAACGGCAATCAAATATGTAATTAAGTGAGAACGTCGGTGACAGATGGATTATCTGTTCGCAGGGGAATATACATACAAAATGTGGTGAAGCATGATAACAGGAAATAACATACTGAAAGATTAAGATTGTTATTGTGATGTTACATTCTGCTATTTCCTCGTTTCTTACTTATTTGCGAAAATTTCATCAGAATGTTAGAATTCAATGCGGACGATAATTATAGGTTAGACGTTAAAATATTAATTCTGGGGATAAATATTCTCTGCGAAAAACGTGTCGGCGATTTTTCATTCGTAGCAGACGAATCGGTGTATTTTTAATTCGCAAAGTGCTCAGCATTTTCAGCATCCGCCAAATAAAATACTATGTACAACATTTTTCTCGCAAACGGAATATTTTATTTTCAAAAGTGCGCACAAGATCTGCAATAAAATGAGATGGAGGGAACCTACTAGAATTCATAAAAGCCACAGACGCATGAAATCTAAACAGTGAAATCGATGCGACGTTGAAGAAGAAGAAGAAAGAATAGACTATTTTTCAGAAGAAATAATATTTCACCCATCTCCGGTTAACCCCTTGCACTACTATTTATTTTGTGATTATAATGATTGGAAATTCTTCATCGTTCAGAATTTCATAGAATAAAAAAGATAGTTTCTATTTGTTGTATGCGTATGTTTACTACTAAATAGAATTTTATTTCGGTTTAGAGGAAATTAATAACGTTCAAATTTATTAGACTCTATTCAGAATCTTCATCACGAGTATGGCTCGTTATTGTAGGGCAAGGGGTTAATATTAATCGGGATTTGCAAGGAAGAAGAGCCATCCATTTCGCTCCTAATTCCGTCAGGCGAATCGCAAGAGTCACGCGCAGGGTCAAGCCAGGAGGCGCGAGTCATTAATTGTTCGTCGGACGTATCAGAAAAACGTGAAGGAGCGCTAATTGATCGTTTAAATGGTTATCCGAAGTCGGTGGCGTGCGCGCGAGCGTGTTGCGAAGTAGGAAGGCCAGCAAAAAGAGGTGCTTATGTCGACGAACAACCGATTTAGTGTCTTCGCGATAAGCGTGCGGGATCGGCCGCGTAAAAATAGATTGTCTATTACAAAGAGGAGACCTTTATCGTGTTTGCGATAGGGCGAGTTTATGGACTGGTTGTGTGCGCAATAAAGGAACCATCGTTTACGCCGCGCAGCGCGGCCGAGCGAGCGTCCCGCGAATTTGTTATGCGGGGAAAACTTCCGGCGAGAACGGCCTTCCTCGTGTGGAATGCCGGGAAGATGAGCCAACGATGAGTCGACAGACGGCGAAACGTGGCCGAAACGAGGAAATCGCGAGCCGCCTGCCCCATACACTGATCCTTCCTTCGATTCACCAGCTTTCTTCGATTTCACGGCGTTTTTCAAACTTCTCAAACGAAAAGTCTCCGAAACATTAACCCCTTGCACTCGAGTGGTCACTCTGAAGCGCCACTAGAAATTGCTGTGGCATTATTTCAAAGAAATTACAAAAAATATTACGAAATTTATGTTTAATAGATCACTAAACATTTAACACTTTGATTGCCAAACAAGAAACCTAAAAAACTTCACGAAATCGAGGTAAGTTATTTAATGAAATAGAAATTGAAAAAAATCAAATGTATGATATTGTGTAGTTCTCCAACTTTCTTGCATTTTACAGATCCTAATCAAATTTGGTACAATGAATATATTAACGTAAAAATTCATTTTAAAACCTGAACAAATAATTCCGTCGCCCATATATGGGTGACATGGCAGTCAACGTGTTAAATATTATATGTGGAAATCGGATCAGTTTGGTATGAATGAGAATGGCGCCGAGTGCAAAGGATTAAGTGTTCAAAACGTCGGATTTAAGAATGCAAATGTTACGAGGCGTTTCGATCGAGAAATATTGCAGTCTGGAAATTTACTAATTTAACTTTGCAAGGTACACAGCTGACCTTTAAGATGATATCTTCGGTTCTTACGTGGTTATCTAATTTTAAGTAAAGTTTCTGTCAGTGTCAGTCGATGCGCCGTATATGCTTTTCGTTGTGAGCGGAAAAATAAATACAGGTTGTGTCAGTAAAAGCTACTATCTACAATAGTTGGTATAATTAGCCCACAGCAGGGCCGTGGATAAAATTCCAAGGTCTCCACATTTTCAAATGTCAACTATCATAAAAATGATTTTATTTCATTTTATATATAATTCACAAGGTTTAAGGGTTAATCTGTGTACAACTTGGACTGTAACCTTAGTGTTAGTCATTTTCATAATACTTTATGCGGAAGAACACGTTATTCCAAATATTCGTCCTGTTGCTATAGATATGCAAATATAAACTTGAATTTGGTAATCTCACCTCTGTTTATAGATACCGAACCAACTATAAGGAAATTCCGCCTGTCCCCGATTCTACTATCGCGGCTTATGTCGTACGATCCGAATTTGAGCATTACCTGAAACAAAAAAATAAGAAATTATGTACTAGATGAATTGTAGCATCGTAATTATAAAATTTCATTAAAATCGGCGTGCGACACGTCGTAAAAGTCAGCAGGAGGAGTCGGAAGTTGATCAAGCGAGTAAGCTCGAATCACTGGCATGTTTGTTAATAATAAAGCAAAGTTGTGACAAGATGAAAGAGACGGATGAATAACGAAAGGAAAACAGAAGACACAGAAATAATTCCAAGTCTGTCCCTACACGCTCCGAGGCATTTGTCGCCATGGGAACGACTTTAAGATGCTGCGTAAGCCAGACATAGAGAACAGTCTGGTAAGACAATAACGTTAAAAGCAATTGTTTAATTGGCAGATAAGAAATATCGGAGTTTTTAGTTCTTATTCCATATTAATATTTCAAAAACTTTCGTACTCCGTGCGAGACCGTTCGCGCATCTGTTCGTGTCGTGATTAAGGGATAAAATGTTCGCGACGTAATTTCCGACGACCGTAGTCGAACAGTAATTTTGAAGTTATGGACAGTAATGGAGGAGTTGAAAAACAATGAACTGAAATTTCACTCGGTCTCGGTGCGAGCCGATGTCGTTCTTCGTTATCGTCTTCGACTAATAACGGTACAGTGTCTACTCGATATATGTCAACAGGGTCTTGCCAGCGTCATGTATCGTCCAGGAGACATACCGTAGCAGTGTTATGTTTGCACTCGGCGCACGAGGCCTCCTCAAGGGGTAGCGGTAGAGTGGGCATAATTTCGCGACGGGGATACTTGTCTGACGCGTCTGATCATGACCAACCAAATCTACTTCCTGCATATACTAAAGCACACAAACCCGACAGATCTTCAAAGTCGATTTTCTCGAAAACAAAGCCTCGAACAGAAAATGTTTATTCTATATTTTCAACTTATTCTTTCATGTAGAACCCACCCCCTTTTCGCTTGTACCACCAGTTACCAAACACCCTGTATATCGAGAGATCAGTGTATTCTTTTCGTAGCCATGGTTTGACGAACGAAGAGTATAATATCTTATCGAGGCGAGCGATTCGCGACACGATAGGCAACTGGGTTAGCCGGCGAGACACCGTCCCGTAACCTTCTTTCGCGTCGGATCATCTGAAAAAGGGTCAGCCTCGATTGCCATTCTGGAAACCGCCCGAAAACTTGGACGTATCCGTCTTCGGGACACACCGATCACCTCTGCTCCTATTTCTCTCATTGTTCGTGCAGGTCCGCCTGGTATTCATGCGTTGGCTCCGGCCACAGAGCCAGCGGAGCAACTCTCGTGCAGTCCTACAATTATTATGCTAATACCGGGAAATACAGCTCGGTGGCTCTGTCCCCCGTCTTCATCCCTCCGAGTCTGTCGAACCCGCCGCCTTATTTCTCCTCTTCCCACGTTCTCTCTCTTTCTCTTCCCGCAAGCTACTTTCTCCCTCTTTCTCTTTTTCTTCTCCCGCGCGTCCGCCTTCTTCTCTCGATGTTGGTTTTTGTCTCCCTGACCAGTCACCGTTTTCTTTCTTATTCCCCGGTCCGATTTCATGCGAGGTTCCGCTATTATTATTAAATGGAATCTCAAGGCTGGACGGCCGATCGATATTTATCGGATTGCATCAACCCCCCGGCTTGTGGCTGAGAATGTTCGTGGTCCACCCGCAGGAGAAACTATAGCGACGACGCGACGGTGCCGATGTCGGCGTTCAGACGTTCCCTCGTTACGTTGGAGTCTTCTCTGTACCAATTAACTTGTTATAGGATCACGTGCCTTCGGACGGTTCAAAAAATAGTAGTTCAATAATTTTTGTTTTCTTTTTTTTTTTTTGGGAAACAGGAGTTTAAAATTAAAATTAATTTCCCTTGTGAGTTTTTAGTTTCTGAAGTTATGCCACTTGACGTTTTGACCCCTCGTAACGGAGTTTTTCAAGAATATATAGCAGAACATAGAACATATGTTCATCTACAGAAAATTGTAGATGACAAGAATTATAGTTGTAGAACTTGGCCTCCATTATGGTATTCCCTATTTCGACAGAATACAATTCCTTTCAAAGATTTCGTTGTGCATTAGCTAGTAAACTAATTGTTCTCACGTCATTATACAGTAAGAATTTTTGTGTGGTACGCTGGACAAACTGAATTTTATTGCAACTTATACAAATTATAAAATATGAAAGAGTTAAAAGATTGATCGGTATATTTTAGTTTCGCTTGACTGAATTTTCTTATGATTTTATGCAATTTTTGTGAACACTGGCTCGGAGATTACCGTTACTCCCAGATTAGTACAAATCTGAATTTGCACAAATATCAAATGCAACGCCACAAGTGTTATTCCAATATTTGTAAACTTCGATTGCACACCGTGCATTTTTATTCCGACTGAATTCGCGTCGCCAGTATTCCCCCCGAAAATACACGTACAAATATGGAAAAAATAATAAAATGATTCGGCACATCTCACGCGTAACGCTGCAAACAAGAATCGAGTTATAATCTCGGAGAAGTAGGAGAAAACAAATTTAACGGACCAACACAGAGCTCTGGGTCCGTAAGAACGCCGAGGCTGAAAGATTTATACAGTTAACCGACGGCTATTCCGGTTTTTGTCTATAAAAATTCAGCGGTAAGACAGGTTCTCTTTTATTCTTTGGTTTATTGAAAAATCTAACATCATTTAAGACCCGAGTCTCGAAAAGAATTATGAAACATATCGTATCCGGTCCCGTGAATAGACTTCCGTTCATCGTTAGTTGAAATAACAGGACGTTTATCTCTTCGAGTTCCATTCCAATCTGGGAATCGATGATTTAATATTAAAGCAAAGGTTACGCTTTAAACACTTTAAACTCTCTATCAAAAGAGACAGTACTTTTACCTTGCTGAAACTTTCAAGGGAAACAATCAAATATTTTCCACTATCCTTTCAGAAGAGAAACGAATTTCCGTTCTGTAACATTTAACGCTAAACGTACCACGGTCGAAATGACTGATTTCATATTTTACTATTGTGGAAACTATAAAGATTCATTTATGGAAAATGGTAGAATAAATGTCCTTGTCCAAGCATCTATTATACTGGAAATTACGGACAGTCTCGATAAATTTAGGGGTGCTATTTTTGTAAGGCAATATTTACCAGATACTGTTAATGCTTGGTGGTTTTAGCGTTAAGAGTGCAAATCTAAATTCTAATTCTAGATTTCATGTAACAACTTGATCCCTTAACACGTTGAGTGCTATGTCACCCATATGTGGGTGACGGAATTATTTGTCCGGATTTTAAAATGAATTTTTACGTTAATACATTCATTGTACCAACTTTGATTAGAATCTATAAAATGAAAGAAAGTTGGAGGACTACTCAATATCATATATTTCATTTTTTTGTCAAGTTTTGTTTCATTAAATAGCTTGCTTTGATTTTATGGAATTCTTGAGGCTTCTAGTTTGACAGTCAAAGTGTTAGGTAATATTCTGGCCAGCAAAAATTTCAAAGGGAGTGAAATTGCAAGAACAATTAATTCTTGACCGAGTGGAAGTTTCGGGACACGGGGGCGAGCGTGTTAATGAGAACCTTTCGATCGGGCGCATGAGATTTCTCGCTAGTTGGCACGCCATTTTTTGGCCAGCTCCTTGGAGCGGCGGATTAGGTAGTAAAATGAACGATGGCGGAACGGAGGGGAGTTAAAACGCGAAACGGGGTGGTCCGAATAATTCTTGGCCGAATCGAAGTTCCGGACGTTGATCGAGCGTCGACGAGAGATTTTCGAAATTCCGCGCACACAAGGGGCGAGGGGGAGAGGGTGAAACGGGATTCGCGTAAATGGTGCCGGCGCGACGGAAATCCGCGATTTGTAAGCCACTTGGACTTTCGAGCATCCGAGACGATACTTCATCCGCCCTCTCCGCACGGTGGTGCACGCTTCTTACGAGCTGGCCAAGTGACTCGGCCACGGATTTACTAGGGAAATTTCCCGGGGAACGAGATGCGGTTACGCTCGCTTTCGGGGAAATAAGAGCTACTTCGGGACCGCTTTTCGGGACACTCTGCGGGCGCACTAACACGAATTAGCCCGGCCACAGAGATCCGCCGAAGACGAATTCTTCCGTCGGCTCGCCCTGCAATTTATGAATCTGTCTGCGACCCGAATATCCGCTTCCTCCGTGTCTCCCTAAATGCTAGCTCGAAAAACTAATTGCGATTTTTGTTCTTGCATTTTAAAGAAAAATTTGTCACGATTACCAGCCAGCCCGTTTCTTGGAAACAATGAATATTCACAAAAGTGGAAGAGGAAAAAGTTTCTTGCTAGTCGCGCTACTGCAATTCTCTACTATTTTTTAAGATACATATATTTTTTCATATCACATGAAAATGCCTATCAAGAGAAATCCATTGGGCGCAGTGACCTTCGAGCTAGTACAAAGTCAGAAATGGAAGAAACATTTTGAATATTTTCTACTAATGTGTTTACTAGTATTCTTTATTGACTCTCGGCAAAACTTCTTTTAATGTTGCTGTATTTTAATGCACATGCATGCATGATTTTGATTTTCAATTCGTTTACGCTTCTGCACTGTATAGTGAACGATCTGTTTACAAACTATTCGAAACGTTTCTTCCATCTCTGACCTTATGTGACCTTGTTATTGAGTCGTTTAAAGATAAATTTCTCTTGACACACGCTTTTGCATGATATGAAAGACAGTGTTACGGTTATGGTATGGTCCGTCGAGCAACGCATATTGTCATTTAAAACAATGTTCGTGCGGCATTTGCGCGTCTCGCTAAATAGAAAAATTTACGCCCCGTCGCGTAATTACGAAGGTGAAGAAAATTATGTTCAGTGATTGACGTTTTAAGAGGAAGAATAAAAGAAGAAATGTTTACAAATTTAACTGTATGTCTCTCCATCGTATTAATTTTTGTCCGTCTGGTAGCAAAGGAAAAATTAAATTAGGAGAAATAAGAGTCGGATGAGGATTAATTAGTATGGACGTCCTGCGAGACCGTTCTTAATTTTGATTTATTCCTGTACTACTATGTACACTATCTATGACCTTCTCACGCTATGTATCTTTCAATCAGAGCCTGATGTTTAACTAGTCAAGATAATATTTGTTTTTCCGTTCCTAGTTGTTAGTAAGGCCGACTTAATTTTGGCCATCACTCCTGATGCGTAAAGCAAAGGCAATTAATAGTAATATTTATGTGTAACATGTACATGCGCAATAAAGTGTCTTGCAATTTTGTCCATTAGTATTCCCTATTAAATGTGTAAAACTATAAAAAGAACAGAGCGTTGTCTCTTAGGATATCTCTTCAGTATCTCATCGTTTGTATATTTTCCAATACATATTTATTTCCATATCATGAAAATTAGTACCTTGTTGCATATATGTTTATTTATTTCGTTGGTACGTATATATATATATATATTTTTTTTTTACCACTTTATCGCAATATTCTAAATTTTAAACTGCAAAGATATGCTACTTTAATTGCATGGTGCGCTTCAACGGCTAGTCTAATCATGGTAGCAAAATTAGCGTGCCTAACGCAGGGTTAGCCTAGTATTACGTGGAGTATGCTATGATGAGCGAATATTTTGAACTGCAACAAATACGAATTGAAATACCTTTGCGGAAAAAGTGCTGCAAAAATTACTTCTCACTCCCCGTCCACAAATTATATAGTTGTTTCGTCACTAATATTCTTACATTTACTTCAAACAACTATTACCTGAAATATAAAATATAAGATTTACGATAAACGTCGTTGACATATATCGAAAATTTATCTAGATGTCCACTCAATCAAGTTTTTCTAATAATCGTAAAATAGAAATTTAGCCCCTTGCCCTACAATAACGAGCCAGACTCGTGATGAAGATTATGAATAGAGTCTGATAAATGTGGACGTTATTAATTTCCTATAAACCGAAATAAAATTCTATTTTGTTGTAGTTGGTACATATCCTTTGGAGAAAACATACGCATAAAACAAATAGAAACTATCTTTTTTATTTCTATAAATTTCTGAACGATGAAGAATTTCCAATCATTATAGTCACAAAATAAATAGTAGTGCAAGGGGTTAAGAGCCGACCGAAATGTAAGACCCGAAAGAGCACCGCAAGATCCTCGATCCTCGATCCATCGAAATTCTCGATCCCCGTCGACCAAGCGATTCAGGTGCGCGTGTTAGATGGCGCTCGGTGTACAGGAAAAAAAGGAAACTAATAAATGCATGAAATCCGCAGTCTAGCGACGTCTGCCGAACGATAAATCACTAGCCGGTGAACAATGGGTTTCTCATCGGTCCATAAAAGCTACGGTGAAAAAAAAAGGCGAAGAAATAAGATCCTCCACGAAATCGAACGGTCGATCCCCGGGCTGGTCGGAGGGCGCATTGAAAATCGCGAGGCGCACTGGTGCACGATGCATTCGGGCTGAGCGCGTGGAAGAGGAGAGAAATCCAGAGAGATCGAGAGAAATCGAGAGAGAAAGAGAGATAGAGAGGGGGTGATGGCAAGGGGGATGGAGAGAGGAGGGTTGGCGTGAGCGGAAGATGGAAGTTTCGAAGGTGCAGGAAGGTGGTCGTAGGGGTGAGCTGCTCGCAAACTGGGTATAGGTGAGCGTCGAGTCGGGTCGAGTCGAGTCGAGTCGAGTCGAGGGAAGAAAAATGATCCATTAATCTGAAACCCAAAGTCTGCCGGCGCCGGGCGTCGCGGCGGCGTCGGCGGCGGCGACGGCAGTGCCGACACGGCCGGCTGTGCAGTGGTGGTTTCCCGACTGCTCGCGCGCAGATCGACTATAGTACTATAGTATTCGTGCGACCTCTTCGTTCTCCTCCGCCCAACATCTCCCTATACTCGCCCGCTCATCCTCCGTGTTCCTCTCCTAGCACAGTGATCGTCAACCTATTTCGCCTACACACCAGAATCACCGATTTCAATGTAATCCATCTAGCACGTCGAGTTCGGCTAGAGTTAATTGGCTCTAGAACCTCGTTCGTTACAGCATTGCCTCATTCCAGCGTACATTCGAACGCGTACAAGCTAAACGTTCGTAATATGGAGCACCTGATGTTCAGAAGCTTGCCAACAGTAGACGAACGTTCGTTCTTCAAACCCATTTGCATCGTAAGGAAATACGAAAAGATGGCCTTTAGCACCAAACTTCCTTTTTATTATATCTAAGTACAAAAGTACAAGAAAAAGTAAAAGAACTTCATGTTTCAGCATTATAAGAAAAAATCGGAATCACTACTTTCATCTCCAACAACACCGTTTCTATTTTGTAGCTAGCGAATAATGACAGTGACCAGGAAAATTGAACGTATATACAGGGTGTTTGGTAACTGGTGAAACAAGCGAAAAGGGGGTGATTCTACATGAAAGAATAAGTCGAAGATATAGAATAAAATTTGTTCATCCAAAGTTTCGTTATCGAGAAAATCGAGTTTGAAATGCAGCATGCTATTCGATAGGAATTGTCTGACGCGTCTGATCATGACCAACCAAATCTACTTCCTGCATATACTAAAGCACACAAACCCGACAGATCTTCAAAGTCGATTTTCTCGATAACAAAGCCTCAAACGAAAAATGTTTATTCTATATTATCGACTTATTTTCGCCTGTCCCACCAGTTACCAAACACCCTGTATACGCTAATAATTTATAATTTCTCTTATAATTTTGATCGTTCAGGCTACCTCGACATCTAGTAACAGAATTGATTTAGCAAAGTTGAAACAGATACAGAGATTTCTCTATCGCCGAGGTCTGGACGATAAACGTCTCGGAATTATTCCCACTACCGCGGGGTATACCCTCGGACGCCTAAAAGTGTAAGTATAACACAGCTCGGGTATCTCTCTTGGACGATACACGTGTTCTTGACATTTATCGAGAATTCACTGTATGTCTCGAAACGCGCGGATAGGATATAGCAGAGAATATGAGAAAGGGCGAGGAGCGTGGATGTAGAAGGGATAGGGGATGAAGGACTGCGATAGCGAATCGGAATCTGACCGAGTTGAGGTGTTGGAACGAGGGCGGATCGGTGGGGGCGTATTTGAATCCCAAATTCGGCGAGGCCACGACGGCTGTGATTAAAGAGTTCGTTGTCGCTGTCGATTGCGAGCTGCGACCTGAAATCGGTCGTTGGCTGCCTCGCAAAATGGCCACGGTTTTCCTTTTTGCCGTCCGAAAGAAGCGCGTTAAGGAGACGAACTTTCTATAATTCGAAATTTGAAAACGCGTTGTACGCTTGTCTCCTCGGTTGTCAATGCCTGTAATGTTTCTGATCATCTGATGGGCAATACGTGTCGTACAATAGCGGACGCGTTTATAACAAAAATGAGCAAATCAAATGCAAAACGGTGAAACATTTAAAGAATTTAAAATTCCACCGCGTGTTATCAAAATCCCGGAGTGCAGAGGGTGAACGAGGAATCATCGAAGGGTGAATTGTCGACGGAATCATGCGATTAGAAATGGCGTCGCGTCGAACGTGTGACGGGGAGAGCCCGAGAAAAACGACGAAACCGAAAGTTCGAGCCGTAGACACGCGGTTGATATCACAGAGACGAAAAGTTTCGCTCTCATCGAGCTTCTTTTTGAGTTTCCGGATGTTCGACGGAGATGCCCGAAGGATCGTCTAGTTTTTGCCGGCGACGCTCTTCTTGCAGATAGGCCATAAATGGCCGTGCTCGTAATTTCGAATAAAGGAAGCATAACCGTGCGTCTTAAACTCGAACTTAAAAAGAGGAAGAGAAAAGCGAGAGCCAGAGAGAGCCAGAGAGAGAGAGAGAGAGGGAGAGAGTGAGAGAGAGGGAGGATGAGGCAAAAGCTGCAGGGGAGGAAGAGGAAAAAAAAACGATCCGTTCGACTATTAGTGGCACACCATTACCTCGCGATGCATTCATAACAACCGCGCCACCGTTTTCTGCTTTTACGATCCCGGCGACCCGACTTCGTCGATATTGCACAGTTCTTTGGAAGGGGGCCCGGGGATGGTCGCAGAAAATGATTTTTCGTAATTATAATTCCTGAGCGCGACATGCAAATCAGGATCCTGCAGGAACTGACCAAATATGCAACAGTATGCTCAATACTAAACCTACCGAGCACAAAACATATAAAAGAGAAAAGTCTTATAGAAGGGAGAAGACTGAATTTAAATCAAATTTCGACGATTTACAATATATGTTTAGATAAAGAAGTCAATTCAGTAATTCCCTATAAAAACGTGTTTATAATTTCAATAATTGTGAAATAGAAAACCGGTCATTAGGACCGTGGTAGGTTTAGCGTTAATAATGTGCTCATTCCCGTTCTAATCCGTCAATTTTAGACAATTTACAAGCTAAGAGATTTTTATGCAAAATAAAAATTTGCTGCATTTGTTGTCAGATACAGGAGCTACACAGACGCCTATTTTAAACTTTGGACATTTTAATGAGTTGGAAATAACGCAACTTTTCTGGTTAAAATAAACAGAAAACAGTAAAACCATTAGAAGCATTTAAAACTATTCTAATGTTGTTTTTAGCTTGGCAAGTCTATCGAGCAGAACAATTCATTTTTGCTCCAGTTTCTTACAATTTGTAAGGAGGCTTGACACGTCAATGTCCTTTGCTCACTCAGAGGAAAACTGTTTATTTAACTGAAACTCATGGTAACATCAATTTAACAAAATGCTAACGCAATGCATAAATCAATAAAATTATATATAACAGTATAAAACAATAACAGGTAAACATATGAGTAATACAAACGGTGACATAAACATTCTTACAAATTGAAATTTTTCTTTTGTAGGAATCTGCAGTTCAGCGATCTACTAATTTGATCATGTGACATTTTCGGGGTTAAGGGGTGGAGTCTGCAGGCGAACGGGGCGCAATTTGAAAATCCGCGATGTTTATTGAGCACCCCTCGCAATAAGAACAGAAACAGAGAAAAAATTGGTGCGGCTCGATGGCGACCAGGAAAGGGACGGCAGTAAATGCTCGCGGAGGAACGGGGGGGGGGGGTGGGGCGGGGGTTGGGACAGGGGAAAACGAAGAGAGGGAGCTCTAATTGAGATCAATTGCAACTCAGCCAGGGTCAACTCGCTCCAGACCGCTGCGAGGATGGCCCGGCTTCATTCTGCGCGTGTTCGCGGATATAACCTCACGCGGGCGAAACGCGCGTAGCTCGCATATCAAGCAGGGAAAATTGGGGATCAATTGCTCGTGATTTCAGTCGTGAGAAATGTCACTGGCGTCGGCCACCGTCTGATCGGCCCCGATCGTTCGCCGTGAGAGAATTAGTCAGGTCGCGCAGGTCGACCTGCGAACGAGGTAGCCGATCCCGGTGGATAAACATTGCAAATTCAAGGCAGCCTTCTGGAACAGAAACCCGAAAAAATCCACCCGCAAACCCGAGGAACTTCACCGAATCCTGATTTACTTCAGAGGACAACTTACAAACAACGAAAAATATTTCAGTTTTCAGTGATCTATCAAATAGAAACAAATTTAGTAACGCGAACATTATCTCAAATTATGGTTAAACAATTTTTAGTGACGCCATTCAAGTGCACAGGTTTAAGACTACCGAGCTTCGAACTCGATTTATGCAAATAATAATAGTATTCAGATTTTCTACAATTTTAATGGCACTATTTACTCGCGTAAAGACGTTAATTTTTCGTATTTTTACAGTTTCGATTATTGTGAAAGCAAAGCCCTGGAAAAAAGGTAGAAAATGTATATTTTAGAAAATTTTGTGATCCGTGTAAACAGTGTACTACTTAGGGGCTAACAAGTGTTCGAGAAAGTTTGATTTTAGGTATTCGATGGATCGAAGATTTGAAGTTCCCGGATCGATCGGATCCACTGACAACGCGAACCGATGCGACGAGGAGGAGAGAAAAAAAAAGGACAGAGAGTCGAACGACGAGTGCTTTCAGATAACAGTTTTCGAACGACCAGCGGAAACCAAGTGGAACTCGTTGCCATATAATGGATATTACCGCTGACGACTATAAAAATTAAATCGGCAAACTTTCGGCCCTATAGTGTCGGCCATCCAATGGCGGTCGGTCGGAGGATAGGCGAGCGAACGATAAACCTTTATTACTTCGACAAAGCGCTCGACTATAGAGCATTTCCATGCGACCATCGCGACTCTTGAAACTTAGGTTTATAGGTGTGATCATTCGGATCGATTCATTATTAACGGCACGAGATACCTCTCAATATTTCTCTTTTTACCCCCACTCTATATCTCTGCTAATGATCCAGCCTGGTATAAAGACATATTATAGTTTGCACGCTTGGACGTCGGTTGTAAAAATTAAATTTTACAATTTGAATCGACAGCAAATTTTTAGCATTTTTGCGTCCCAAAGAAAATAATTGGTAACCGTGGAAAAATTGAACGATTTTGTTATGGGGTCTATAAAGGTAATTGGTACATATGATTTGAACTTTATTTTTGTGATTTCGTTATCGATTATTTATCTTATTTAGTACATGCTAAAATCCAGCACAAATTAGTGGATAAAATGTAGCAATAAAAACAGTTATAAAAGCGAATACTTTCGTTTTAGAACAAGGTAGTTCTTCCTCGTATAACGAAACAAAAGTTTTTTTTTAATTGTCATTGCAAAACCAAGGCCAAGTGTCGCATTATTTCAAATAAATAATCAAACTATTAAAACCTTTAGTCGATGATCATTGTTTTGGTCGGTGTGAACCAATCTTAAGAGTGAACTAGCATGGAATGCGCAACTGCATCTTTGTGTCATTTAATCTCCAGATGAAGTCAACTGCGGCGTTAGCAAAACGTCGAGATAATTTCTTTAGGAGTAGATGGCTTACATCCGGAATCCTCAACAGACTGCGTGTTGGCTAATGAGTTGGCTACCGTAAAAATACCACAGTATCCATATATTTGATTAAACCCTTCAGCGTACGGATGAAGGGAATCTCTTTCGAGCATCAAACCCAATATTTTCATTAATGAGACGAGTTTACGAAGGAATTCCGGGAATTCGAGATCATAAGAATAATAATTTTCCTCGTGCGTCCCACGGCCTGTGCACTGCAGAGCTCGGAATAACAGAAAAATTACTATAATATAATTTAGTATTAATATACCCTCCCAAACCCTCAAAGGCATTAGGAATTAATTACACGAAATATATTACTGTTCACAATACTCGAACGAGCTATTAATTTTAATACTACTCGCGTTTTAGGAAATATAGTCGTATCATTTTATATTTAACATTTGCGTTGAATTCATGAGTGTAATCCTGCAAATCAAAAATCGTTCATTGACTCCGAAACCACTTTTTAATTTCAATATTTCATTTTTGTTGATTCAATGCGGCTTTAACCGATGAAAAAATTTCAAGTGAACAAAGCTTTTTTAAAATATATAAGATTATATAATATTTTCCTTACACGAAATTCTACTAAGAATCTTGTCGAAAATAGAAATTCCCGGGGCACCTTTCGCTGCAAATTAACTAATTGACTGCTTATCGAATTCGTTTAATCTTCTTCCTGTTTTATGCTTTACCCATCGATTTTACTCATTAATTGCATAAAATTCGAAATCTATTTATTACAGATCACATTGACACAGTCTCTGTTGCTTCGAAATAAACTTTCAAAATGAATTAGCTAATTCCATTCGACCCGCTGCGTGCCACGGAGTTTCGAGTGTCTGAACGTTAATCCGCCGGCGGATTCTCCGAACGAAACAATTTCTCAGATTAAGAACCGCCCTTTAGCTTCTTCGGGGACGAGCTCGACGAGCCCTTGATTATGAAAGCAGATAGTAAAGGGAGGCACTCGAGGGAAGTTGCGTGAAAGGGTGGAAACGAGGATAGGTGAGTAGATGGTGCGAGGTGAAGGAGTAAACGAGCGGAATTCAATGAGACCGAGGAAAACGAGGTAACACGCTGGTCCTAACCCCACCTTTCTATTACCCACCTGTTGAATTACGTGCAGCCAGCCGTGAGCTGACCGTCGCCATTTACCTGTGTGCATTGCCGTCCTAAATCATCTATCCCGCCGCTGCGAACGAGGCTTCCGTATAATTTCATTCCAGGAATCGTGCTAACGACAAAGCGTGTCGAAAAAGCCTCGAAAAGCGTGTCCGATACTCGAAGGACCTCCCCTAACAGTGCCAAAATGCTACAGCAGTAAAACGAACCGTTCAATTACTCTCCCGAGTGTTTCGGAATCGTTTCGAAAGCACGGTGGGGTTGTACAGGTGATCGAGGGGTTGGGGGGAGTAAAATTGAAATTGATGAAAAATGATCTGGCGACGGTCGGGCACCGAAACGACGAACAAGACGCCTCGAAACAATTCGATGAAGCGAACTTTGATTAATCGGTTTCCGGCCGACAGAAAATTAACGTGCACGGCGGCCGGGCTTCTTGCGACCATTACCGGCCCACTGGGAGAGAGAGAGAGAGCGGACTGGTCGGATTTTTAAGGCGATAATGGCGGAGATGGTGAGTAGCAGAATGAGCAGGAAAAGTTACGTGGCCGCGTAAAGTGTTCATAACAAGGTCATTATTCAAACGCCACCGCCGTTAAGAGCCGGCCAGATTTATTCGGCCGATGTGTTTTTTGCCGACGGATTGCTTCGTCCGTTAATAGTCGTGATTCATCGCGCTGTCGTTGAAATACGCGCCATACCTATCGCAAGAAGAAAGTATTTAATCAACCGAACCCGACGGTCATCTTTGCGTTAGGTGTACAAATTAATTCGTGGTGTCACGATCAATTCATTCTTTACGTCACGGCGCGCATCGATTTATCGTTAACCACCGTTTCACTCGAAATAATGGGACTGAAAATGAGGAAACGACAAGTTTATTTTGTTTCTCAACCTCGGGGCGACGACAAGGGACTCTCGACAACACAGTGATTCGAACTACTCGAATAAAATAAAATGTTAAAAATTTTTCCCTAACGTCAAACACGCATACCGTGTCCATCCCAATAGCCTCATTTAATTTCCAAAGTCAAATTAATAGACTACTCGAATAAAATAAAGAATTAAATATTTCATAAATAGTGACTACTATATTTAAATTATAAATAAAGAAACATATTGCTCTTTATATACGTCTAATCAGCTCTATTCCCCTCTCTCCGGTTACCCTAATGAATATTCTACGTGTTGAGACGACGCTGAGAAGAAGCTGAGTGTCCAGTTCCCGAAGAATCATGCTACGATGTTTCGGAACCCTAACCTCGCGTCGTTGGACGCTCGTTGGAGCCGAGCGTGCCGGCTATGTTTCTTTTTTCGATTAGGGAGTATCGTCTAACGTTAAATCGACAGGTGCGACAGTCGGATGGAAGACAGGTATCCGATCAATTTACCGGCAACAGCTGCTGCGCATTACGCGCTAGGTGACGCAGTTATTTGCGAATAGCGTTGTCTCTGGTCGGCGGCGTGCGCGATCAATTCTACACGAGTCCCACGAGCTCGTAGTTCTTCGACTCTGGCACAGTCGTCTACCTCCTCCGGGTTGCAATTAATTTAATAGGCGAGGATTACCGGGCGGAGGTTGCTCACTCGGCCTGTTGTCGAGAATTGAACGTATTCAATCGGCGTATCATGGGTCCGACGGATTTGATCGGGAGCTGCTCGCTCGGGAACGATTACCGATGGCGCGCCAGAAGAGGCTCGCGGTAATTAAGCTCGATTAAGTTTCCTACGCGTCTTCTTCGGCCCGGCGTAATTGCAAGGCGTTCTACATTCGCGACGAACCGAGTGAAAATCGTTAACGAGCGGAGGCGACAACACTCGGAGGGTCATCGATTTCAATCAGGCAGACACGCAACTCGAACTCGTTTCACCCCATGCGTCGACCAACGGACGAAAATCGAAAAATCAACTCTCACGTTGCTGTTAACGCTCGGTTTATTAACCTATTTGCATCATAAGGATATACGAAAAGAAGGCCTTTATCGACAAACTTTTTTCGGGCACTCCAGCACTTACAAGAAAAAATCGGAATTAAGGTAAAGGCACCAGTAGTTGACCGTTTCATAGAAAAACGAAAAATAAGGTTTGAAATGTTCTTATTGTTTTGAAATTTAAACAACAGACGGCATGGCATCCGAGGTTCACTTTCATCAAAAGTGCACTTATAAAAACCTTATTTTTTATGTTTTTCAATAAAATCAACTACTCAATTACTGGTGCCTTTACCTTACTACTTTCATCTCCAACAACACCCTCCATTTCAATTTTTTAGCTAAGGAATAATGGTGACAGGAAAGTTTCCATAGAAGAAAATATCCATTTATAACCATCTTTCGCAAGATATGTCCAAAGAAATAAATTTGTTGAATAATTTCTCTTTAGAAAAATTTCTGGAGCATTTCTATAATTTGACTAATTGTGAAGGGAAAATTATTGCGACGGCATTTCTAATCGGACAGAAACCTTCGTAGAAAGTATGTACATTTAGATTGTTAAAAGAGGAATTTTTATTCGCAAGGATCTACGGTGTATTGCGAAGCGAATTCGACGCGGAAAATTCGAGGACGAGTGCGATCGGATTCGGAATAGGAAAGGGCATGATCGCGTTCATAACGAGGAGGCAAAGAGTTTATCGGCGCGAAAAGAGCTGGTTACAGCCGGAACTGAACCGGAAGAAGAAACACGGGAAGCTCGCCGGAAGATTTCGGCGATGAAATTGTTAAGAAAACGAAATTCCGGCGTTCGGATCCCGGTCACGTTTTCGTAGTCGCGCGATGCTTCACGCACGAGAAACGCGACGAAATGAACGAAATCTACAGGGTGGTGCATATAAAATAGGATCCGCAGACGCGAGGCATAGTTTTGTAGTTCTATCAACTTCTAATGTACTTTACGATTCGGTTAGATTTAATGGAGAAACTACCATCAAAGATAATAACATAGTCTATACGTCTATTTCTAGCGGTTTTTTAAAAATGTTAACCCTTTGCACTCGAAGCTCTTTTAACTCCAAAACGAAACATTTCTTTCGACCTGGAATATTTCTCTTCTATGTATACATTTCACATGTTACACATACAAAAATTCTACAATGTACTGGTAAAATACTGAAGCGTTTAGTGACTTGTTAAATACAAATAAAAATAATGTAAAAAATATTTTGAATAATGATACAGCAATTTTTAGTGGCGCCTTACAGTCGCCATTCGAGTGCTAAGGGTTAAAAATATTTAGGAAGCTAAAACCCGTATCGGAATCTATGGTCCAAACGTGAAGTACTTTGTCGTCGATAAAATAATTAGCAAAATTATTTATCATGTCGTAAGACTTGATGTTTCGTCGTTGTGTCAATTTGACATTCGGGGACGCATTAAATTACGATAACGAGGGAATTACGGTATTATTCTTTCGAGATTAGAATGATCGTGGAATCGTTTCTTGCAGGTGGCTGGAAAAATGTGCCGTGGTAGTTCAGGTTTGAAAAAATTGCAAGGGTTGAGACCGGTGTTGTATGTGTCACCCGGTATGAAGGGAACAGGCCAAGAGAAATTCAGGCAGCAGCAACAAGTGCGATATCCCTTGCTCTCCGCTTTTTACCTTCCCCGGACTCCTAGCCACCTTTCCCGAGGGGTGTAATAGCCTCCCTTTGTCCGCCACCTCTCCGTCGGAAGACAAATAACGCGCGAGAAACTAGACCAATCTTTGTTCTCCTCCTCATCATGAGATTTATATTGCCGGAACCTCTTCGCCGTACACATCTTCCCTTTCTCTACGCAAATCCGCGGTGCTAATTGCCACGTAAGATGACCATAAAAGCTGGAAGTACCGCCACTTAACCGCACCCGAGTTCGTTTCGATATTATTACTGTTTAACCCTACGTACGCTGTGCCGGAGTCACTCGTGACAAGATATTTCGAAAATTCTTCTTCTTCATCCGAAATACGACGAAAGCCGGCCCTGAGACATCGCCTTATATCGAGAGAAAACGGTAAACACGTTTTTATAAATTTTGTGTGAAAAACTACTAGTCCCTAGCACGACAATTGCATACGTATAGGTGACTATTATTCACCTAAAGTTAAATTGAAATTTTTGTGCTGATATTATGCATTACTGTATAGCATGTAACATAATCACGTTAGTTTAGTATCTTTTCTAGAGGTAGTAAACCAATAAATAAAAATATTAGTAAATATAGTCTAAGGAGACGTCGACCGATGATGAAATATCTAAGACATACTAATAAAATAATACGTTGAGATATTATTATAAAATAACTATAAATATATTGTCCGTTTGTTACACTAACTCGAACGATTATCCTCGTTGAAAATTGTCCACTGCGCGGTTGTCCGATGATGTTCCTTAATATGTCACTGTCAAAGTCGGTTTCGAATGGCATTTGAAAAGGCCAACAAAATGTTAAAACAATCTGGCAAGGTTTACAAACTTTTACCGTACATACATACGTTTTCTACCGAAAGAGCCAGGTGTCCGGTGACCTATGAACAGTAACATGATTTATGTCCACTAAAATGAATATGGATATATCTGGCTCCCCATTTTCCAGAGAATACACAATTTCCGAGCTGATTACAAGCTGTCCGATCAATGATCGGCATAAAATCTATCAAATACGCAGCAATTATCATTCACGCTCGCGGCCATTCCTCGATACGTGATATTGTGACTCCGCCTCAGCCATATTTTGTTCATGCTTCATTAACGTCACAAGCGGCGATATTAATCGCTATAGACCCTGTCGAATATGTAATATATTCCCCTGAATTTGCTCTAATTACTTACAATTTACGCATAATGTCTCGTTCAAGAAACACGAACGCGCACGATCGAACACACGGTATCAAGTGTACACGGTAGGAAATTCCGTTACGTGAACATCGGTTATGCGAACATCATGGTAGAGGAACTCCTATTATTTGAACGTAGTATATTTTCTAATACAATACCGCACGCAAATATACCGCGTTTACATATTTAATTCCGTAACAAAATTATAGAAAGTAAGATATCGATGCTTTCAGACACAAATATTTCTAGATTGAATGACCTCGGCTATTATGGTCGTTTTCCTTTTACAAAGATAGAGCAATGGTCTTGAAATTATCACTTTGATTGCCAAACCAGAAACCTCAAAAATTCCATAAAATAAAAGCAAGTTATTTAATGAAATAAAAATTGAAAAAATTAAATGTATGATATTCAGTAGTCCTCCAACATTCTTACATTTTACTGATCCTAATCAAATTTGGTGCGATGAATATATTAACACGAAAATTTCTTTTAAAATCTGGACAAATAATTCCGTCACCCACATATGGGTGACATGGCAGTCAACGTGTTAAATAATAACCTTGCTAAAATATCCTTTCTGCCGTTACATCCATCCCTATCCCTTTGAGATGGTATAATCTTCTTAGAAATTTTTTCTACGATCGTCATAACTTCGCCATCTAGATGAATTTCGATATAAAATTTTTTAGAAATAATTTGTATAGTTCTATACTTTGGAAGAGTTGAGTAAAAAAATTTTTTCGGAGCAGTTGCAGGTGAATTCTCGGCGAAGCAGTACGAGTGTACCGAACTCTCTCGCTGGGGGTGAAATAGGACAGCAAGATTCACAGGTAGACATCGAAGATCGTCGACAGAAGGTGGAACGACGTCGTCGCGGGGGTTGAAAGCTCGATAACGGGTAAGGGGCGAGCCGTTACGAGCCGACAAGACTCGCAGCGACGAGTGGGTTGCAACACGAGGGGTGGAAAAAGGTTGCGAGGACACCAGTTGCTAGGCAGCGCCTCTCAATCAGCGTTTCGCCACACGTTCGGCTCGCCGTGTATCTCGGTAATCCATAATGCAACGCTCTTTATCAACCTGAATCTATCCGGAGCTTCTGCTTTGCTTGTCGCCGCCTGCGAAAAGGGTCCTCGACAGGTGTGCGCGGCGCGAGTACGTCGAATATCTGTCGCGTCTTGTGACGGCTCGTCAATAGACTGCCGATTTTATGCACTTATCCTGCTCGCGAGTGTTTCGATCGTAAGGAAATAAAGACATAGTAATTCGGACGCGAGCTAAAAGCAGGGCTTGAAACCCTTTCGAAGATAAGTGTTCCAAACTGTTCCATGATGAATCAAAAGCCTTGCGAGGGTCGATTAACAAATTCATTCCATGAATGAGAATTGTTTTCATTTTTTACCGACGATGCCATCGCCAAATTTTAATACTCCACGCTTCCCCCACGGCTCGGTCACGTGACTCGTTTTGTCACTGTCGTGCATGTGTCGCAATGTCACGTGACAGAGAATCGTCTCGGGACTCACCTGTAACAGAAAACGGAACAGAATTTTAATTTCACCTTGTTTCACTCGAGTTCCTACTCTACGGTAAAAATAATTTAAAGAAACAGTTTTAATATTAATCAACCAACTTTTCCTCCATTCGAATCACAGTAAAAGCCACTGTTACGATTCGCTCTGTGCGATGGTACAGAATCAAAATGAATAATATATGTCGCGGCATTAGGAAAATAATTTTTCCAGCGCACTTAAGCTCACGTATCAGCTTATACATAATTAATGCATCCCTGTATTAATGCATCCGCGCGCCGCGTACTTTCGGAAACACGTGAAAGACGGAAAATTGAATTTTTTCATCCCCCGAGGGTGGATATTTGAATCTCTTAATTGCGGGAGAACCATATCCCAACGGGCTACTCGAAATATAAAACAGGCTCCACTTCGACATGGTCAACGGGCATCGCCAATAATCTCAGGAGCATAACGAAGCATTCTTAATTGTAATGCAGTTGCCTTCAGCTCTGGCGGCCATTTTTAATGCACTTAAGTCTACTTCGCCGTGGAAAATTCACCAATTCGAACAACCAATCACGCGGCTCCGCAGAACAAAATATACGGTAGCAGATTCGTACAATTGCTAAAATATATAAACAATTATTAACGTCTCAATTAAAAATCTCATTTATCAGAAATAATACACAAGAATGTCATTAAGTGTTACAGAAAGACATGTTCTTAAACATGTTCTAGACATTTTAATAAATTTATTAGCTCCTTCTACCGACCCCACAGTTTCGTATTTGATCTATTTATTTTTTAAACGCATGAAATTGACTGTCTAGTTATTAAACATGTTCTAGACATTTTAATAAATTTATTAGCTCCTTCTACCGACCCCACAGTTTCGTATTTGATCTATTTATTTTTTAAACCCATAAAATTGACTGTCTAGTTATTAAATTTCAGTTTTAATGCGAAAGTAAGTAACAATCAAGTAAATCTGAATGTGTGCTATCCTTTCGGAGTGCACGACCGCAATAAAAACCGCTATAAATCTGAATAAACGGTTTTCCGTGATTTTTATGAAGTAACGTAAAATAATCAGTTTTAGTGCCCCGTGGATCTACGTGGTGTGAAATTGTATAGTATGAAAGGTTCGCAAGCGGCAGCGGCTAATCTCCCGGCGACGTGATCGAAAGTTCCCGTGAAAAATAAGTTAGAACGCCTTAATTCGCCGTCGAACGGTGCATGCGCTCCATTGGTGATCGCGACTCGAAACCAAGGACCGACGAATGAGCAATTAAGGTTCGTATAAAGACAGAGGCGGACATCCATGTGAACACAGGCGGCGCAATAAAACAGCGCGCGCGGAACCGGCGACGAAAGACGACGCCAGAGAAAATGACAAGCACGACCGAAACTATTATCCACGTGGGAAAATTACGCGGTTGGGGACGAATAAAAATAAGCCTGTTCCTGAAAGTTTACAGTCGCGGCGCGCTTTGCCATACCATCTCTCGGTTAATAAACGATAATTCGCTGGATTAATAAAAATATCGAACCCTACGAAACATTTCCGGAAGCCTGAAAAACAATTCGTTTAACCCAGTTTACCGAGCGTATATATACGTTCAATTTTCCTGGTCACTGTCATTATTCGTTAGCTAAAAAATGGAAATGGAGGGTGTTGTTGGAGATGAAAGTAGTGATTCTGATTTTTTCTTACAATGCTGAAATATCAAGTTCTTTTACTTGTAGTCATTTTTGTACTTAAATATAATTTTTAAAAAAGTTTGATGATAAGGGTCTTCTTTCCATATTTCCTTACGATGCAAATGGGTTAACGATAATTTTTATTAATCTGATTACCCCCATTGGTTAACAATTAATATATTGAAGTGCTCACCGGTGCTATTAATAATTGTCATGAAATTGGAATATCAATATTATTTCTCTATTCTGAGATAAACTAAATTGCAATGCAAGGTGCAGACTTGACTATCGAGTAAATAATACTAATCGTTCATAACTCTGATCGTGCATATAAATTATACGATTCCAGGGTTAAAATTGGTTAAACTTTTCTATTGCGTCGGGGGTTAAAATTTTCAAGTGGGTTCGATTATTGTAGCTCGTTGTTTAAATGATGGTGGCGGTCCGCGTGAAAAGTATACTGACTGCCGCTAGAGCATCGTCGTTGGAATCTTGAACAGCGGAAGGCCAGTCTATAATTTCTTGGAGGGACCTTAACACGCGATCAAAAGCGTCCGCGCCAACAGATTCTCGTGTCGCTAATTGCTTAACCGATAAACGGAATAGCGAAGTATGCGTCGCTCGCCGACCATGCGTTCTACGCTATGCGTTCTAGTGAAATCGGACGGAAAAATCCCGAACGATAGTGATCGAGATAACGCGGCCCTGTCCCATCGGCTGTGTTCGAGCCATTAATAACGGCCACGTATTTCCTCAGGGTGCAACGAGAGTAGGACAAGTCGACGATTTAGCTGGACGGAAGCGCCGAATGAAAGACACATTGGAAATTAGTCTGTCGGAGCTTTCAGCTTCCGAAATTAAATAATTAATTTCTAGGAACGCTGACTATAGAATTCTTTTTGAAATTCTTCAGTCACCGAAATCGTACACCGTGGATTAATCTCATTATTAGATTACAGGTTTGAATGCAAGATACAAATTTAGGGTGAGATAAGGGAGTAGAATGTTTAAAATAAGTCGAGGGTGATTGAAACGAGTGAGTTAAAAGTAGGTTTAGGAATTAAGGTCAAAGAGTATGGAAAACTGTTAATCTAAATCGATTTCGAGCCACATTTACAGGACAACTACTGAAAGATTAATTCGGCTATTTTTTAACAGGTAATATTAACCTCTGGGTTAGAAAACTGAATTTTATACTGCCTTCAATTTTCACTTTAACTCAATAATTTCTTCCTCCGTCTTTTCAAACGGAAATGAATTTTTACGGCGTTGAGAGGTACATCTTACTTGTTATTTTCGAGCATATATCATTTACATAGAGCATAAACGACGAGCGATGGAGAATAAAGACAGGGAATTTACTTGTGATGTTTTGTCTGCCACAAATATTCTAAAACATAGCTTCCGACGGATGTTCTTTTTGCTCTGACCTCGTTTATGTGGCTTATAATAATCCTGCGGTGTAGTTTTTATTCCGCCCGTTTTACATTCAAATATTTTGTACGATAAAAACTCGTATGTTTCTGAAAATTATCGCGACTCGTAAATCGCGGCGGAGGCATTCGGCAAAAAGGAAATTCGGAGGGACAGATTCCGAAATTGAGAATCGAGAATCGAGAATGAAAAACCGGAATTAATCGGCAGGCTCGCGCGGCGTCCACTTTAAGGCGAAAAAATGAAACCCAGAATCGATCGTTTCTTCTCGTAACTGTGCGATAATCGGATACGTGCTGTCCGCCATTATTAATGCAGAGCGTGCGTCACGATGCATCGCGTATACGAGTGTTCCTTCGTATCGTAAGCGGGCACAGACTTTCGACTAATTACCTTATTAATAATGCAAACAGCGTGCCCCGCGTAATGGAGTACAAATTACGGGGGAGTAAACGTCGGCCGGCGAAATCGGTCGAGCTGATCAACAGATCGCCGGATCTAAAGCGTTCACCACCGATCAAGATGGCCGTTTAATGACAGCTGCGCGCAGTGGGACAATTTGCCGACCTCGCGACCAACAGAAGTGTCGAATCAAACAGATTCGAAGACAACAATCGGAACGGGAATTCCATATCTTCCCCGTTTACACGTTTCGGCCCTGAAGCGTTTAATAATTTAGTAAAGAATTATCGTACGACAACAAAGGGTATAGCCGGATAAGGAGGTCAAAAGTGCCCCCAAAACGAATTGAATTTGCCATTCGATAACTTATCCAAAGAAAATACTTTGTGCCAATTTTCAACCCCATATGTCGACACAGGGGGTAGTAATGGGGTTACGAAGGAAATCAGGTTTTTCCGTGATCCCTTCTATCCTCTACAATTGAAAATTCTGCAAAAAATCGGGCATATTTTAGCTATCACGATGCACGTCTGTGAATTTTTTCAGAATTTTTAGCGTCGAAACGGAATTTTAGAAAATAATAAAACTGTTGAAACGCCGATTTCTTGTAGAAGTTACAAGATACTAAGTTTATATTTTTACAGTTTTAGCATCTCGTTATGGTTATTATATCAAATTCTAAATAATATTCATGTATTTCCATGGAAGAGCTCTTACCCCTTCTGCTGCATTAGTCTTCCTTGCTGTCGTCATTGATTATGGTTTTTGATTTTTTTAACTACGTGCCCCCACTTCGAAAAATCTGAAAAAATTATATGTTAACAACCATAACGAGGTGCTAAAACTGTAAAAACATAAACTTAGTATCTCATAGACTCTACAAGAAATCGGCATTTCAAAAGTATTTTTACCGTTTAAAATTCGGTTTCGAAGCTCAAAAATTCTAAAAAATTCGTAGATGTGCATTCAAATAGCTAAAATATGCTCGATTTTTTTTTCAGAATTTTCAATCGCAGAGGAATTACGGAAAACCCTGATTTCCTGATGTTAAACAGTATGGCTCTCATCAATTTCGTTCTCGCCGCGTTGCTTGCGACAAATACGGCAAATTATTTAAACCGTAGCTATATCCGCCTGGTTGGAAAAACGTTCGAGCCAATCGAAGAGCCGAGGAAACAGGCGATATCTTCGGTGCTACCGTTTAATTAAATTTATTTTCGCCCCCAATATCGTTCCAAGGAAAAAGACTCGTCTAATTGTATTAACGCTCGGGGCGGGCGACATTCTCTCATTAAAATTTATCAATGAACTGCCGAGAATAGCCCGATTCACAGGTAATAGTTCGTTTATATGCAAATACGGTGGACACGCCCACGAACGCTGCACGAAAATGGACCCCCGCGAAATACGTATGAAAGTACACGTAGAAATCGCGACGCCGCGTTTACAATGATAATGCGATACGAGCACACGTGTTTCGAAGTCACACGCGTCATTTTCTATTTTTTTGTCAACCATCGGTGGGAGAATTCGCCGGCGTTCAATTCCTCGCGTCTCGTCGATTCTCCGGGACAAAGAAATTCATCGTAATGAGTACACGGGGGAAAACTGAACCAGAAATGTATAAATTCTCGAACCGACGAGAAAACATATTATTCTCAGCGCGCGGAAACAAGTACGAAGTAGGGAGCACACAATATTTCATATAAATTAATTTTATATTTATTTAATCCACGCGGTTTCTTCATGACTTCCCCTACGCAATGCCGTCGTTGCTATATCGTTTAACAGTTTGACTGCCAAACTAGAAACCTCAAATATTCCGTAAAATCAGAGTAAGTTATTTAATGAAATAAAGATTGAAAAGAATTAAATGTATCGTATCGAGTAGTCCTCCAACTTTCCTGCATTTTATAGATCCTAATCAAATTTGTTGCAATGAATATATTAGCGTAAAAATTCATTTTTAAACATCGACAACTAATTCCGTCACTCACATACGGGTGACATGGCAGTCAACGTGTTGAAACCGCTCCTAGTTACGGAAAAATTTATTGAACAATTCCACGATGTAATTCGAAGAAAACTAAATGGAAATTGTTGGAGGATTCAAATTTGCATTTTGGGACAAAGAGCCTTAGTTGATCGAAGGCAAGCATTCCATCGCATAGTGGAATTTATGAATACTTTATCGAAACGAAGAAGAATCAGCTGAAAATGATAGTCTTGAGATTATTAATCGTCTTTGTGGCAGTCACTGTACGTGCGTACGCAGTTGCGTAGTATATTTTTGAATCGATTGTGCGGCAGCAACGCGAACAGAAATTCGCGATGAAAATCGCGCGAATTTCGAGTATTTTTACAGGAAGCTTGAAAAAAAGGGGGGAAAAAGGACACGACAAGTCGGAACTTGGACGAAATAATTTGCCGCGGTTCCTCTCGCAATGAATCCCGCAAAATGAGTTACTTTTGACGGCGCCAGTCCGGAATCTCCCCTTAAGTCTGTTCCGTCCGGTGCTTTAGCCGTCTAGATCGGCAATTTGTCCCAGGGCGCGGCTGCAAGGAAGACTTTTGTGCAAAAATCTTGGCCATTCATCTTCCCCCGGGTACTGTCGCGGGGTCGGGCCGGGCCGGGTCGGGCCGGCTGCAAAGCGTGGGAGCAAAGGGTGCAAAGCGGCGAGAAAATCCGCTCGCTCATAATCGTCGCGCTGTTAATCGATCGCTCGCGTTCCTCCGACATCTGTTCGACTTCTACAGACCGGCCTAACCCTTTTTCCATCGGTTTTTCCCTGGAATCGAACGCGGACCGCGTTTTTGGGCCATCTGCTTATTTCCCTATTGTCACCCCGTGTCCACCGGCAGCTGAACGCCGCCGCACGAAAAGGATTCCGTCGAAACCGATCGACGATCTACGGCCGCGTGTCTGAATCGCTCGGCGAGCGACGCACGTTTGCCGCGTGATTGACAGATGCGGTGCTGTATGCAAACCGGAAACAGATTGCACAATGATGACCGACGAAATCGGCGCGATGCATTCCGAATTTCGGCGTCGCTGTGGGGGACACATGTGTCCAGCAAAAGGAAATTTAGAGCGCTACAAAATTTTGTAAAAATATTCGGTTTTGTTGGTTTTCTTGTTGGAGTTTTATGCGGTTACGCTAACTATACAATTTTGCTTAGAAATATCACTTACTTTCATTTGGACTACTGTGTGGACTACAGATTTCATATACATTTATTCCAAAAATTGGCTAAACAATTTCGTAAAACTCTTACTTACATTTGTACCGTTACATTGCAGATTTCATATGTACATTTTTATGGACAAATCTGAATAAATTAACTGTACCTATGTTAATCTGCAAAACAAAACATCGGTAGCTACAAATTTTCTCTTTTCCACAGAGAAAGGGTCAAGAAAAATTTTACACGATATTCAACTAATTAAACTTCTCGAGAAAGATAAGAAATTAACTCTGATTTAACTCCGGCTATTTAGCAATAATCGATGGGGAACATTGTTTTGTAGCAACTTCTGCAGTTTATTTGATAATCCACCATATAAACCATATAAATATAAATTAACCATATAAATTAATTCTTTTATTCAGAATTGTCTTCATTAAAAGATAATTTGTAATAATCGTCGACTGCGTGTACGAGTTACGATTGCAAGTAATATCGCGCAGTTTTTCATAATCAACTGTGAAGCATAATAAACAGTAAATGATTATATACTAATGAATTCTAAATAGTTTATTATCATCCGAAATTAGAACGTATGGGATTCTATCGGTTCAGTGTTTGAATTTATTGAAAAGAAAAAGAATATATCTTTTTCCGCATCAGTCGCGTTCGGCGACACCATCGAGCGGATAAATGCAAAATGAGTTTCGAACATGGAAAAACGGGTGCTTCGATCACTTGTACAGCGACGTAACGTTATTAATGACGAGCATAACTCCGACTCGTTTATTAAACGCGATCCGAGAGTGTTTAAATGAAAAATGCCGGGCCGCGGGTAGAATGCTGGATTTCACGGTCGATATCTGGACCGTGCACAAATACTTGAAAATCAACGAATAAATGCGTTGTTAACCCTTCCTCATTTTATTTGCCTGCGTTTATTCCGCTGCTCCCGGAGAACCGTTGACCGGAGCCAATAGAAGTGATCAACTCGAACGATATAATCCCTGTCGCGACCTATGCGATTAGTTTTCCAATCATTATGTTTAAATATTTCGTTTAGAGATCAGAGACGCAGTATGTATTTTAAAAATGGTCGATCGACGAGCAAAAACCAGGAACAAACGCGAACGTGGAAAGGAACTGCTTGGTAATAAATATCAATACAGAATTGTTAATTTCTATCTATTAACGGCGAAATTAAAAACAGTCCGACGGGTAAAAGTAATCTGCATCATCATTGATTTATACAGCACTGTGTTCGATCGGGAACGAACGAAGAAAATATTCAGCGCGAACTAGGTAACAATTATTATTATAAAATATGTATGCGTACGTGTTTATAATTGATAAGAATCTAGAGGCGCTTACGTTTCAAATATTCGCGTGTAACTTTACATAAATATTTTCGGATTTAATTTTTAGCTGATGTGAAAAGCGTTGTT
This sequence comes from Seladonia tumulorum, assembly GCA_913789895.3. NCBI lineage: Eukaryota > Metazoa > Arthropoda > Insecta > Hymenoptera > Halictidae > Seladonia > Seladonia tumulorum. The sequence continues at coordinate 6,491,687 of OU565275.1, forward strand.
TTCGAGAAAATCGAGTTTGAAAAAAAGTCTGATCATGACCTTCCGATTCTACTTACAAATGCTAACTAGTACGCACATTGTTAAGAGCGATTTTCTCGGAAACAAAGACTCCTGTGAGCAAATATTATTCCACATTTTCGACTTATTTTTTCATGTAGTCCTTTTCGGCTGCACCTCCAATTACCGATAAGCCTGCACACTCCGCTTTTATAGTAATGCATACCTGTGCTCGCACGTAACGGTAGATGTTTCCACCTATACTGATAGGAGTCTCGAAGTGAAAGGTGGCGAGATACAAAACTAGCGACAGTGCCTCCCATTATAACCTCAATTATACGATAGGCGTATTAAAATAATTACACTTGTCACATAAGTCCAGTTCAAGTCTTTACATTCTGACATACCTTTTTTCTAATTTTCACTGACGTTGTCAACGCTGTCTCGTCGCTGATAACGAGGCGGTGCAGAACGCATATAATTATTCACATTATCTACAGGGTGTTCGGTTCGTCCAGGCGATTACAGGTACAATATCATGATCGATACGTGTATTATAATCTTAGGAAATACTGGCGAATCGAAGTGTACATTAAGGCGAATAATTTCCACGATGATCGAGCAAAATCATTCAACGACAGATTCGTTCCGCGAACACGTTCAACGCGGACGCGACTCAAATGCAACGTACTGTATATTCATAAAAGATACGCAAGGTTTTATATATCTGAGCACGAGCCTATATATAGGTACTCCGTTCAGTCGTGTACATGCATGTACACGCATTACGTGAACGCACCTGAGCGACGTGAGCACGCACAAGGGTGCCTTTATAAAAAATTCTCTAAGGATCGATGCCGTTGTTGCCATGGATATGGGTGATCGGTGTTTAACAGGTGTTTTTCACCGTCGCGATCGCAGTTTTCTGTGTCAACGGAAACTTTTCCACCGCCGCGTACAGGGAAGCTGTCCTGAAAATGCGCTCTCAAGCCTACAACCATGATCGTACACGAATGTATCATGTTCTCGCTCGTTTCCCACAGCCATACCATTCGAGTCCTGTCTCCTGATTTTGTCTCGAAAATTGATTTTTGTCGCGCTTGCCTTTCATATTTCACAATTGAAATGATTCTTTCATCCCCACCTAACACGTATCCGACCGCACAACCCATATTTTTAAATAATTTTTAAATCAATTTTTCATGCAGCTGAGAGTTTCATATTTTACGGTCTAGCTTTTTCTCAAACGTGTCTTCGATTTTTTCGAAAAACTATATTGCAGCGCTAGGTGCAAACCTCGTTATCGAGTAAATAATAATAGTAATTGTTAATAACTCCGTTTCTACGAATGAAATGAAATAATATAGTTTGTTTTGGACATGAAACAATTTCTGAATTGTCCTGCAGATTACGTCGAACCAATTCACCTGAAAGCGACGAATGCTCCGAACAGCGTTTGATGAGATTTTCTGCACTGTTTCGAGTAATGACGACACGAGTGGTGTAAATTTGGGACTAGTTCGAAGAGAATAGAAAATTCTTCTTTCGTGGGAGAAAATCGGAACACTGAATTCCGTTGATGCCGTTTTTATAATACGAGCATATAGTATATTTTAGGCAGCTCTGTGGCAATGCCCATCGCAGATCTCTCCGTGGCAACCCTTTCACTCGTCGGACTCGTTATACCGTTCACACAGCTAACACGTTTCGAGGCACGATCGGCAGGTACACGCCTAACGCGTGGGTGTTGCGGGGCAGGTCGCAAGAATTCCAAGCGCGCCATTCCTCCCGGCACACAATGTTGTGCGGATCACCCACCTGGCTGGACAAAATTCATTTCGGTGAATATCATAAAACCGGTGTTACAAAAAAAAAATCGGTGTTACATAAAACTTGTTTTTATGTAATAGAGTGAATTATTATAACACTAAACAAATAACCATTCGAATAATCGGATTTTTTTAGTTCAAAAATACTAAAATTATAAAAATATATTCACGGAAAGTGAAGTAATAAATTTCATACGTTTATAATTTGCAGATATCGATACAAAAATTAGTAGAAATCAGTGGATCCAGATTTCCATTGAACAATTGATTTTTTTAATATAAAATCGTTAATTTATGCAATTGTTACTAATATTTTGATCACCACTATAATTATATGAGCGAACTGCTTCATCTTCGGTCATTATTATTATTAAAACTGTATGAATTTATAATCCACAGGAAATTGTCAACAAACTTTAGCTCCCACTGTTTGTATTGTAAATTGTCCAGTAACTTTCCAAAGAAATTCCAGTGAATTCGGCCTGAGAAGTATCAAAATCTTTCGAAGCCTCATTTAAAGTCGATGTAACACTTGGGAAACTATCCGTGTCAAAGAAATAATTTATTCATTTGTATGTAAGAAGAATACGTCACTTCCTTGGAACGATGGACCATAGACTTCTCGTTTCACAACCAGTGAAATCGTGCAGGTACTTTTCTCGGAAATCATTTTTACAGTTTATTCTCTAAAACAGTCTCCATCACTTTCTATGAACCTTTATACACTGATTCTGTGAGCAGGTGTGTGCATACGTAATTCAGAGAGTTCAAACGCAAGCAGAACAAAGTGACAAAGGTAGGACAGACGTTTCAAAAACACGTTTGCACACTGAAAGGTACACAAAACACAACATCTGCAAAAACTTAAAACCTCTACGTTCATTCGATTTTTCCACAAAAAACAAAGAAATTCAAAAGTTTATTTACAAATGCGTTTCTAACCAAACGACTTCCTCGTCGGTCGCACAGTCATTCGGAGCACATTATTTGCAAAGGAGGCGTAAACAAAGCAAGCAACGAAATTAGAGAATTACTTTGCATTTGTAACTTGTAATAACTGCATTAATATATGAGATAGTTGATCGAACGAAGAAGAAACTAACGGGGGAACGCCGGGATCTATTGTGACATTTAAGGGTTGAAGGTAAATGAAATAATGTGTGTAGAAGTTTCAAGTAAGTTGATGACATTCAATCTTCTGGAACAAAGCTTTTTCAGCTTTTTGCTTTTAAGGAGAAATTTAGGATAAAAGAACGTCCATAGATAATAATCTTTCGAGCAGGTGCGTGCGCACGTCACCTGCCTCGCAGTTCGAATGCAAGTAGAACAAAGTAGCAAAGGCCGGACTGCGTTTGAAAAATATTTTCGGTGCCCGAGCTAAGATGAATGAGCGCACGGGAATTGAGAAGCATCTATAAGATTACCAATGGTAAACTATACGACACATACGGAAATTAAAAATTAAGAAATTAGAAATCAAAAATTAAAAATTAACAAATCGATGGGCTGTCCTATCTTTTTTCCTCGACTACAGGGATCTAAACCTTTTAAGGTCGATTTATACTATCAGAATAGAGACACCAAACAGTTCATAGGAAACTGAACAAAAAAAAAAATTATTAAATTATTACTATTAGACTTTTCTTTCCATTATCTAACTAAACCTCTATGGGTTTCTATTTGCAGACTACTTGCAGGGCATTTACTTTGATATTTCAAGTTGATGGAGCTGCCAACCGTCATCAATATTGTTATTGGTTATCTCATGGACATTACGTAATTAAGACGTATATACATCATCTTGCGAAAAACTGAAATTATTTGGTAAAATGTCGATATATTATCGTGTGACTTGAAAGTTACCCGGGTCCGTAGATTAAGCTGAAACTACTACACCGATGTCCTTAACCCCTTGCCCTACAATATCGAGTCAGACTCGTGATGAAGATATTGAACAGACTCTAACAGATATGTATGTTATTAATTTCCTTTAAAGCGAAATAAAATTCTATTTCGTTGTAGTTCGTTTCGTTGTATATATCCTTTGGAGAAAACATAGGCATACAATAAATATAAACTATCTTTCTTTTTCTATGAAATCCTGAACAATGAAGAATTCCTAATCATTATACTCACAAAATAAATGGTAGTGCAAGGGGTTAAATCTTTTCACTATGCTCCCTTAAATTGCGCGTACCGAATTATATGCCTCGTCTAATTATTCGACTGAAACAGAATCGCTCTGTGTCGGTGTAAATCGGCCTTAAAGGATCTCGCAGACCGCGCGTCTGTGATGACGGGTCAGAGGCAAGCCTAAGCAGTTCGCGTCTACTTGTGGGAGTCAGGGAGGAGTCCCGGTCGAATGAGGATCCTTCGGGAGGTGTGCGCGAGTGGAACAATGTAGCAAATGTGAGTCCGGTGCGTCGCGACGACACCGTGCTACGGATTTAAACGCGAACCCGCGATATTAGAAGGTGGCGGCGCAGCGACACGATGGAGTAGGTGCAGGAGGTGGGGGATCGAGGAAGAGGTCCAGTGACGTCACCGGCAACCTTGAGCGCCGACCTCGGACAACGAGTCGCCTGGTTTATCTATATGCAAGCGATGGTATTTCTCTGTCTGCTGCGCGGATCGGGCTCTCGGGCTCTCGGGCTCGGACTCGGGCTCGTCCGCGTGTGCCGACTACAAACGCGCCTGCGCTCTCTCTCTCTCTCTCTCTCTCTCTCGCGCGCGCGCGCGCGCGTGCTCGCGAGCATTGGAAAACGCGAGAAAAAATTACCTGAACGTCATCCGTTCGTCATGGGAACGAATATCGTGGTCGAAACTAGGTCTGGGACTGTCCGTCGAATTTGTTTCGTACTCGAATTTTCGCAACGCATCTATGCAACTCGAATGACGCTCGGGGCTCGCGTGCACGGGACGAGCGGACGTCCGGACATTCATGCATTCCGTGATGATACTATAAGCAGGTACCGTATGAAATCATACAGATTTAAATCTTAAAAAAGAATTACTTCTTGTTCTGTATTATTTGTCATTACTCACTCGAGCAGACTTTCTCCAATGCAACATTGCTTCAATTAATACATTTATCCAAGCATTACGAAGCCAGAGGAAAATATTGAGTTGAAACGAAAGTTCGCAGCGTTTTTAAATTAAAATTCCAAGCTAAAATTAAGATATTTTATTCGTAGATTTATCGAATGATATATTATCTGTTTATTTTGCCGAGGTAACTTATTTTCGAGCAAACTATGAGCAAACATCTGAATTTTATCTGTGCATTTTAATTTGAAAACGCTACTTTCACTCCAACCCAACGGGAGTTTCGGTTATACGGAACTATAGCACAGTCTTGATTAGATAGGCGAACCGAACGTTGCACGCGAAATTACAACAGTTCAAATATCGACAACTTGTCGAAAATTGAAAATATAATACAACGAAACGCAGAAGCGTTCGCGCTGGAGTGAACACAATGGCCGACTTTTGAAAAAACCGGTTCTCGAACTGTAATATTTTCAGAAAAACTGGTCACGCCGGTTCTCGAATAATTAAGTTCGCTTGTTTAAAAAATTGTCCTGTTTACTTTGGTAAATATATTGTGAAATTAGAAGAAGAGAAAGAATACAGTAGGTAAAATCCGTACGAGATACGAATTACAGATTTATATTTCGTTTAGTGTTTCTCTTTACCAAATGTATTTTTAGAAAATGACCAATGACTGTGTGCTGCCACACAGAATAGCATAATAGAATGCGATTGTGGATTTGCATGTCAAACATTAGTCTGATTCATGAAGATTAGGTTTACTACAATATGTTCGTGACCGAGGCGATTTCAAGTCGAAACGTCCGCGTTTTTAATTGAACGGTTACTTAGCCTTTACGTAATTAAATTCGTTGTTTCCAAATTTGCTTTCAAACCCTCGTTCGTACTATTCGATTATTATATCGAGATGATCGATATCCTAATTAGAAAACTGATTAAAGTAATATCGAAAATAATGAAGAGTACTTTTTTAGCAACATTGCGGGACACTGTGCAATCTTTGCGTTATAGTTATTTTGAGAAATTGATTTTATACAGAATTAAATATTGACTCAAGTTAATTCAGTGATAATTAAAAGCTGATGAGCGCGTGGCCTTTCAATATGGAACCTGTTGCATCCTTAAAAAACAGAGGGATGGTTGCATGAAAAAACAATTAAACATCATTCGCCGAAGTTGAGGAGATTTTTTGCTAGGAGATTTCGGAACTATTTGCTGAAATTCACTACAAAATTATTAAAGGTATTCATCTTTACACCTATGATTCACTAAAAGTTTACATATATTTTTCAATAAATATAGAAATAACTGTGCTCTATATATTCTGATTCATATTTGTATGTAGGCTAATCTACTTTTGAGTCTGTAATATATAAATAAAATATAAATACATTTTCCTTATGCACACACACATGTGCATACACCCTATCATACGTGGAAATCGCATAACGACCCTAAACTTACGATCGCTGTGATCACTACGAAGCAATGTATGTCTGTAAATCAATATTTACCATAAACTCGACACGCTTCCAAGAACAAACGAATCGTTTGAAAAATATCGATTTATTTAACACAGATGGAAAATGGAAGATGATTATATCGTTTATTAAAGTTACCTCCTTATTAAGAGGTCTTAAAGACACGTGTACAATTTTATATGTTGAAAAAAAAAACTTATTTGCGACTAATTATAATTGATACAAGAGATTACCTGCGACACTTTACAAGGAAACAAAACTATGTCGAGCATGATCTCGACATAGTCACATGTCACATCTATTCAACAACGGCCGATAACAGCACGCTCAGTGCAGTCACATGTATGCGTGTCACCGGCCTTCAAAGTGTTAACATTGATATCTGATATCGCATTGCTACAAGCTGATAGTGTCGAAAATTCGTTGTAAACTAAGTGCCTTCATTGGCAGGAAAATCATTTTTCCCCAAGGATTAAGACTTTTGCGGCCGAACACAAGTATTATTTTTTATTTCTTGTAGCAAGCACTATATCCTAAAAATAAAAATTTGCCGATAATTTTCAGCCGCTGCTGTCTACAATTTTTCATTTGGAAAATCATCGATTGAATCTTTTCTATCCTCTATGTTCACTTCTAAATAGTCTATTCAAGCTATTTGATTACATCAGTTTTATCGTAGTGATGTTTCAACCCCTTAATTTACTGGTAACATAAAAACATAACAATGGTACAATGGACTTTCACGGATGAATATTGACAATAATAGACAACAGTTTGTATACTTTTCTATGTATTTTGAATTTGATTTGTAACTTTGATACTTTCGTAGCCAAAAATGTTAATTACCAGCACTTCAAGATCGAGCACCGTAGAAAGTTTGACTTATTGGCACACGCGTGCCAAGGTGAACGACCTCCGATTATCTTGATATTAATCGGCGCTTTTCGCTACTTTCCCGTCTCGTCTTCGATAAGCAATTATGCTCTTGTTATTCCCCAAGAGTTACCGAGTCAGCCAAGTCTGAATTTTTGGTCCCGCGGGAACCATTAACGGAGCCATTTTTTGCGAAGCTCCGCTTCCTTTAAAATCCGAATTCTGTATCTTGTAAGTCACGGTGCTCCAGGTCTTCCGACGCGAATAAAAACAATGGTTTCATCGCTAAACCATTTTTAATTGGTCACGAGAAAAAAGCTAATCGTCCCGCGTCGCTCAGATTTCGTTTTACGTTCTCTCTTTCTCTCTCTCTCTCCCTCTCTCTCTTTCACTCTTTCTCCCTTCCAGACGTGTCTGACGCGCATCACTGTTCGTCTCGCGTCACCTTCACAAATTTGAAGGTTGGCGTAGGTTGCGTTCCAATCTAATTCTGACCGTCCGTCAGGCATCTACGTGTACAGACCGTGCGTTGACGCGCATAATAAAGCCTTTTTCGTCGCACCGAATGGTGGGGTTCGTATCAGATCGATCGGCTTCTATCCGATTTTCATCGAGGAAATCGATTAGCAGCCACTCGATCCGTTCCGTTCAAGCTTGGGGGAACCGAACACTCGAACTGGCCCTAAAGGGCAATTTTGACCATTGGCAAAAGGCAGAGAGAACAGTCTTCGGCAAGGAAAAAGTTGTTCAGAATGATAACCTCGATAACACATCTCAAGGTCGTTGAAATTGCTGGGTTAGGTCATGTAGGTTAGAAAGCGGTGCAGTAGCAACAATGTTTCGTAAACATCTCGGAATCGAAGGTCGTCCGGCGATTGTTTAGAATTATGCCCTCAACACATGTCAAAGTCATTGGGTTTCAGGGTCATTATCGGGTCATTGGGTCAAGGTTTGAGGTTTTTTGCAGTTTACAATCGCCAAAATTACAAAGCAGCTTCAGTTGGTAATTATTGAACAAATTTTTGTATGCAGGCACGTGTTGTAAAAAATTTTTATAACTTTTTCAATGGCGACAAATGCCACTTTTCGAGCCAGCGTCGAATCCTACCGAAAGTATAGCGATTTAAGAGGAACAGCGTATCCCAGCTGTCTCGTTTCTAGGAGCCGGCTAAAAAAATAACTTGTTTTCGACGTTTCGACAGATTGGCAATATTATCGTACGCGTCACTCATTAATAAGAATCGCGGAGCGAGTCTCGAGTGGTGCCCCGCGTTTTTGCGCTGGTGGATCGCGCGCACGCGTTCCACGATGGTGGTAACACAGTCTAAACAGATGATCAAAGTGCAGTCTCGATCACGTGAATTGCCAGTTCTCTCTCCGGCCGCATAGTGCGCATTTCCAGCCGTCGCGCACCGGCACCGATCCCGAGCGCAGTCAATCCGTTCCGTTTATCTGGTCCAGCGTTACTGACGGGATAATTAATATCTCCATGGAAAATGCAAGTCGAACGTTCCCCTTCCAGCCAGGGTACAAAGAACGGAACGATTTTAAACAAGAACACGGCAACAAAACACAGAAATGGTGGCCATCAACAAATGGGAATCGGAGGGTTAAAAATGATCTTAACCCATTGGCATCATAAGGAAATATAAAAAGAAGGCCTTTGTCACCAAACTTTTCTTAAAATTATGTTTAAGTACAAAAATGACTACAAGTAAAAGAACTTCATATTTCATCAGCATTATAAGAAAAAATAAATGGAACGCATATATACGCACCGGTGATAGTGACCAGGAAAATTGAGCGTATATATATACGCTAATGATGCAAATGGGACTAGATTTTAACGAGGCAGTTTCTCCATCAATATTTAGCAATTTTTTCCAGGACAAATATTCAACTTTTTCCCCGAGAATTTAGCGCACGTATTTATGGGCAGTTCGGGCAGAGAAGTTATTTTTTTCAAGCAAAAATAACCCGAGGTGTATGTTTATTTATGGGGAGTATGTTTTCTCAAATTCATAATTTTTCAAATTCATAGGACAGTCCCGTTTGTTGTTTGAATCAGCGTCGTAGTTGAGTGCGGCAAGTTTGCGAGCCACTGTCCCGGAGTGACAGCCATCGAGCGGGCTAGGCTTTCGTCGGTGGGACTCCGAAAAATTTGCGTCGAACCGCGAAACGAGAGCGAGTCTACGGAAATGCGTCGTACCGCGCTCGAATTCAACCTCTGGTATTTCGGGCGGATTTACAGAACCGGATCGGCTTAATCGGCGACGGCAAAACGCGGATACTTGAATATTCTCTTGCGCCATCGTTCTCTTACTCGTCCGTCGCGACGGTGATACCAGCTTCAGGAAATCATTCCGACGGGATCGTACCCGGTGACATTTTCTCGGTGAAATCGAAAGAGCTGGCCCGCGTCGGGGAAAACCGGTGAACACACCAGCTCTGGAAACGGAAATACGATTATTCCACGGCTAGATGAAATGGCTGCAAGCGACAAACGGAGGACAATTGTATAATTATTCACCGATCGATCCAACAAAATCAACTACCGCTTCGTATTATGTATATAAAATAACTGGGGCGATCGTGCGATTTTTTTGACAGATCCATTTCGAAACGCTGGAATTAAATGAAATTTCATTTTGGGGAATTAAATGGAGCAGGAAAAGGTAATTGGGCGCTCTTAGTGATTATAGAAATTAATATACTGTAATATTAAATTTGAAGAACCTAGAAATGAATTTATATCAATTATTATTAACAACTCTACATCCCCCAAACGATCATAAAGAATAGTTGATTGAAAAAAGCAACAAATTAAATTCAGATAGATACGCTTCCATAGGCGTCGATTCGGTGCGTCTTCGAATTTTAATTTTGTATTAAACATATATTTGCATACAATAGAGTGCTATTTATAAAACTCGAGAAACGTGATGCCGATCGAGTTATGCAACGATGACTAGAAATTACTAGCTTTCAAGATGCTCGCGTTTTGTCGTGGCATTTTTGGAATTCGTTTTGTCCTTATGACGCTGAAAAGCCTGCTCGATATTTTGAAACTCGATATTGCAAACGGTTACGCGAAATGTATTTTTTCGTGTCGATGAGACACCGACTTAATACATAAACGTTACGTAGATTTGGAAATTGTATAATCAGGTACATGATTTTGCAAATTTGCAACGGGAATTAATAAATAAAATACAGAATTATAGAGACGTTAGAAGTGTTTCTAACTTCTTCGAATATTAGGAAAAGAAGTACATTTTCATCTAGCATCTGTATCTCACAATTAACCTAGAAAATGGCGTATAGATCTGATCTTCCGCTAATCATGGCAGTTATAAATAGACAGTGGCTCTTTATGCAAAATAAAAATTGTTCAAGACATAAGAAACCGAAGGTTAATTAAGACGCATCTGCTCTTTTAACCATCTTAAAAGGCAAAAAATACTATAAAAATATCAGGAAATTCTTCTTCCAGTGTAATGTTAATTTTTGCATTTCATTTATTAATTTTTGTCATCAGCCCATAAAATCCGCAGTCTGCTAACCAACGTGATAAAATAATCAGGAAGAGTGCAATAAATTCTCACTACGATTGAACTACCAATGAATAAAGTTATATTTTTGGAATTAATGAGTTTTGAATTAATTGTTTCGAATTCTACCCGAATTGCGCGGCAGAATTTGCATTTAGAGAAAGTGTTCGAGCTAGTTCTCGTCTCGTTCGATGCAAATATATGTATACACGTCTGAAAGGTTTCGTAGCGTAGCATCGAATAGTCATCAAGGTCGTGAATGACGACAACGATGTAACATCGTAAATGTTCCTGGTTTTACGTACGCGTTTCTTTCAACAATGTCTTTTATTACGCGGACCAATTATTTCTGTTTTATACACCGCTCCGGTGCGGAAGTGTATCGACGACTATGGTTGTTTGCCGCCTATAAAAAGAGGAAGCTTAACCTACCGAGCATTAAAAGTAACCGATGCATGTTGTCTTATAAAAATGACGAGATTCAATTTATTTGAATTACTCAATATATTCATTTAAGTATTTCCCATTGAAGCACCTTCACAATTTTAGTAATTGTGAAATAAAAATCTGGAACCGGTCATTTTGACTGGCGGTAGGTTTCATTAAAATTAATAAAATTGTTGTTTGGCGGAGGTTTTTGAGTTAGGGAGGTCCGAGGTGTCGAATAGAAAATTAAAAAATCCGCGCATGACCGTTTCGAGTCGGTCGAGCGCAAGAATGCGCGAATTTCCGACGAAAAACCTCGGATCACGGTTAACGGACATTTTTATCTCTCCGTTGCGCCGAGGAAGATTCAATGCTGCACGCGCCGCGATTCACGGAACCCGTGCGCAGTTTCGAATGAAAAGAAAAAAGGAAAAAGTAATAAAAAAACAGAAAGAGAAAAGAAAGAAACGGAACGAAAAAGAGCCGCGACACGTTTACTGCGGCCGAATACAAAACTGGCCGAGCTTTTGCAACATATCCCGAGGGAGAAAAATCTTCGTACGCCATTGTCTCGTACTTTCGGCATTGTAATATCGATCACGACGACTAACGCGTTGATTGCCGCAATTATTCGGCCAGATTAAAAACTTCACTTTCATAACGATGCAACGAGAGCGATCAATTTGATCTGGATGCACCGAGCAATTGTTACGATAAATCTTAAGTTTTTCAGTTTTTTTTTCACTGAAGCAATGACCTCCATTATGAAGGACTTTTACGATTGGTAAATCGGTTGGCGACCCGATAATGAGTTTGCGTGCTATCTCGCTGCGAGTGTTCTTGAAAAATAGAAATTAACATGGATAATTTTTCGCTCATTGCCATCGTTTTCGTTGATGATTTTCGTCAAGGTTCGCTGACAGTTCGATACGAGTGTTTGGAAAATCCCGTTGCCCGCGGGAATTACCATAAGCGATATGAACATCTTTTGCATTCACAATGAAATTTCATTCTACTTTGCGTGACCGATCTAATCATAGTCGCCAGCCGTTTAATCTAATTACAGTGAAATATTTCTGCACGACTTATTCCATTGTAAGTTGCAGACAAAAACCTGTTCGGATACTTTTTGCATTGTTTAACGAGGTGGAACAAATTTTCCACTTAAACCAAGCAGAAAGAAATATTCGTGTTGCTACATTCTTGCTAAAAAAAGTGCAGCTGTCAAGTTATCGTTGCAATGTAATTGTGTTGGGTGTCTTAGAGAGTGAACTATATCCTCGTTAATAAAAATCCGAATGAAAAAGTGGGAGAAACATTTTTTAAAAAATCTTATTGGCATAAGACACGTTTTCGTTCGTGTGTTATTTTTAAAACAGTGTTGGTACGGTGCTGTGTTAGTAGTCTACGGTGTATAATCTTGGTTCAGCGTCAAGTGACTTACAAAGTATAATATTGATAATTGATAATTTTATCGTTGATGCTAGCGCTACGGAATAAATGAATGGAGAATATGTTGATGCAAAAGGGGGAATATTTTGCGAATTTAGAAGTTCGAGTATGGAGACCGTTGCATCGCGTTTTCTGAAGCCCACGGAGCCGTGTAGGTACGCGTATTATAATCTACCAGCACGCAGCGCCGCGCCGGTCGAGGCAAACAATCCGACGATGCACGAATACTTTTATCTTTCGCTGTACCTTTGTGCACGGGAACAGTCTGCAGAATTTCGAGAACTCTTTTGCGCAGTTCTGTTCGGTCACTGTTTCCCTCTCGGCCGGCCTGGCTCGTGTCTCAGTCCCGAACCCATGAAAAACAGGCGTGTGCGTGTGCGTGTGCCGTGTGCGTATGCGTCGCGTTCATCGAATTTATCGGGCCTTCTTTGGATATTTACTCGTGACCTTCGCCGATTCAATTTAAATGCGTTTATGCATATTACGTCCATTCGAGAAAGAAGGCATTTTAATAAAGTCGCCGGCGGACTCGTCGGAATTTTTTAGGCTCAAGGCCCCACGGAAATTCACCGTTTCAGAATAGAACTCGAAAGTGACGGTCGTGGCGCTTCTCTCTCTCTCTCTCTTTATCTCTCTCTCTCTCTGTCTCTCTCTGTATCTCTCTCTATCTGCCTTATCGTTACCTCGCGATTCGCGCCGGGATAAATCGAGCCGATCCAGTTGGACGAAAGTACGGAATGAAATCATTCGTACCGATCATCTATTTAAAAAAAAAACGACTTTCGAATTAATGATTTGTTTCTGGCAGGGACGCACGTCGAGATTTTTATGTCCCGATTGCTCGTTGAAAGCTGTGCAGAAGAAAATGTCTGAGGTCAAAATGTGAAGAAACCGTGGAATAACTGTTTTCACGCCTAAAACACAGCGTTTATGGCAAGATTTAGACAGTGTTCGATTTTGATACAATTGGTATTCCATTGTTAGCTTGACGTCAATCAACCTCATACTCAAAATCAATGTCCCCTTTTCGTTTACTATTCTGGGACAACGATAACTGCGACTAGAAGTACGGATTTTTGAGAATCTCGGGTATCAAAAAATGTTTACAGGAAAGGATGGTTGCAAGAATGGTTTTCACAAAATTAAATTAAAATTCCATTGAAATAAAAGAATATTTTTAAGTAATCGTTCTGAGCAGTTGCAGACGCTGTGAATTCTCAAAACCAGACAAGCTCTATCGACCTAATAGGAAAAATGGTTAAACAAGACTTTATTGTACTTTTACTGTGACTAAGGTATTTTAAGCAAATATTTTTACATGATTTTTCCATGTAGGTACTGCATCTCACGGATACAATATTATTATATGGATACAATGTTCGCGGAGACAATAATATCGTTATTATCGGATTTTTGTTTCAGAAGCTGCGCTATTTTTCAGGATCCCAAACAATTCGCACCCCCACCAACAACAAAGTGTCATTGAAAAAAGAAATATTGAGAGCAGATAGATCGCGTACAAGTGAGACACACGTGATTCTTCAGCGCGACGCCTGTAAATGTTTGCAGGCGTCATTATACGTACAAATTCAGAAAACTCAATAAAGGAAACGACCAAGTGTGTGACGAATTTTTTAAACATCGCTCGTGCAAATCCCGAGGGAAAAATAACCGTAATTCCTCCATCATAGAAATAGGAAGACGCTTCGTAACTGTATTCTAATAGCAACGATCATTAATATATTGTTAGGTTGTTGTGTAAGAAGTGGCCGATTCTAAAATCGTTAGGAAGCATTTTGATCAAGAAATTTTTTATTATTCCGAAGATACAAAACTGATCCGTAACCCTCTTACCGAGCAATTTTATTCCACTATACGATGATGCTTTCTATTTCGAAATAAGAAAATTCTTCTTCGTCCGAAATACGACGGTGGCCGGTCCCCAGCCGTCGCCAGTTCTTATTTAGATACTTATCCTTTAAATAACAAATTTGGAATATCAAATATTCCATTCTATTCGTCGATGTTAGCAAGAATTCAATGATATCTTGTATTAACACTTCCGCTAATTACTGGTAATTCTGCACCGAGAAGTTTAGCTGAAAAAAATGTATGAAGCTTGCCCAATGAAGCGCCTAATCGGATGCGAGATTTCAAGTTAAAAAATGGCGAAGACAGCCGCTGTTCGGTGTTCGAGAGTTATTGCGCGAGGCTAGGCAGACTTTCGCGGGTTACTGTACGTGCCCGTGGCGTTCGCGCGCGTTTCAATGAGACTTGCAAATTCAAATTATCTGCATTAACTTGGCGAGCGTCGCAACTGCGCGGCAAATGACATCGCATGAATCGCCGCGGCGCGGCGTCTCTCCCATCGTCGTCGTCGTCGTCGTCGTCGTCGCGTCGAATCGTTGTAGTCCGGCCATGCGTGACTCCGATAGCGACCGATTACGATTACGTTTCCGTTGACTCTTCTCTCCTCAAACACGTGATTACGTTGCACAGGCGGGAAAAGATCGATACCGGCGTCGATGACGATGATGATCGACCGCCTTTTTTCTTTTTCTTTTTTTCTTGCTGGCCGCCAGTGGAAAATTCGACGGGGAGTCACCGTCGCGCCGCGCCGCGACGCTTTCGCGGATAACGCGACGACGATCCGCGATATATTACATAATCCGGCGACAAGCGTTTCAAGCTCGCCGATCCTACTCCTCGGACGCGCTGCAGTTTTTTCTTTTTCTCAAGTGGAAGCGGTTTCTTGCCGATGAACGATCTTATCCGCCGTTCGGAACGCAGTTCTCTTAATTACGCGTCGCGACATCCTCGAAAACACTCGATTTGTCGATTTCCGAGCCACGTTTTACTCGTTTTTGGTTTGATAGGTTCGACAGAAAATTGGATCGCGTGCTTTCACCTTCTGACCCCGGACTATACTTGCAAATAGACTGCGGATATTTTTGCATCAGTGTAATTTGAAAAAAAAACGGTGTTTGACGTGGAACACGTACAATAGAAAATTTGCCCAATTTTGTATAATTTGTATAACTTGTATTCGATAACTGAACTGCGGATATTTTAGGCAGAATGAAAATTGCATCAGTTTCATTTGAGAAAAAGCGGCGCTTAGTACGGGACACTTGCAATGGAAAACTTGCCTAATTTGTATAATTTGTATTTGATAACTAGACTGCAGATATTTTAGGCAAAATGAAAATTGCATCAGTGCAATTTTAAAAAAAGAAGCGGCGGTTAATGCGGGACACGTACAATAGAAAATGTGCATAATTTCTGTAATTTGTATCTGATAACTAGACAGCGGATTTCATGCATTTATGACAAAAATGGGTAGGCGTATTTTAAAACAGTAAAAACATTAGGAAAATTTTAAAATGCTGTTAAGTGTTCCATATCATGTACACTCAGCGTGTTCCATATTGGGTACAATACGCATTTCAGAAAAATAATTGCACTAAGAAAAAAATTAACTTTCAATAACTTTGTGTCTAAAGGAATATGTCGAAAATGTTGAAAATTAAAAATTGGGTTTCGGTGAGATGGAAAGCTGATTTTTATAGTGTGCTGGGCGCTGCGCAACGCGGGAAATTGCCGAAAGGCCATGATCGAAACTGTCGGAGAACGGACCAGACGGTTTTTGCGCGTTAACCTTTCGCTCCAGACGAAGTATCAACAAAACGGAGAACCACTGACAAACTAATCGGCCGAACCAGTGACGTCAGCGACAGCGTTGCACTGGCGAGCGTATCGTTGCACCCACGGTCAAATTATATACACGCGCGAGCCGCTGAGAAAACACGGCCAAATTCCGCTGCAACTCCTCTTTGGCACGTCAGACTTTTCTGCGTCCGAATCCTCCGATTGTTCTAAATTATTATATTTAATAAGCCCATCCTTCGAACTACGTATCCAGATTTGAAAGTGAATTTTTAATAAATCATTTTGATCTCACTGGAATATTCTTTCGCAAAATAGGCAGTATTAAAATAATACGATACAAAGTACAAAGTCTTCGATTCAATCATTCCTTCCGAACTTGTAGTTATGTAATTAATAATACCTCCACAGTGGGAGAGAAAATCTAGATTGAAATTTAATATTCCTCGATTGTGATTAACTTTTATTCGCAAGCCGGAGGAAGAAGCGACGGAACGTTTAAAAAACATTTCATTAATTTTGCGTCTGGAGAAATCATATTTTCGTTGAGCTTCTACCGTTTGAAAAAGTCCGGTTCCCGCCGCGAGCTGATTTTCAAAATAATAAACTCGCTGTGAAATGTTATCTTTACCAGATGACTATTTTTGTTTTTAGATAGGAAACCGAGGACGTCGCCATATTTTTCTAGGTTGAAATTCCAACCTCCGTTAAGATTTTTATCGTTATAATCGATGCTCGTTAATTTATACTACACGACCACGGATCTTTATGCAAAATCCAAGTTCACCGTGTAAATTGTAAGTCTTGTAGAAACTTGCGTTTTCATTTTAAAAATTTGTCAAATATAACATATCGATATCTTCGCATTTTCTAACTTTTGTATCGTTTTAGATTCCGCGATACTAGTTTTTGTAATAAATTAAAATCCATAGTCTACCGACGATTAACATTTGCATAATTTCTCGCAATTGGATGATTCGAATAGGAATTTTCGTTTCGTCGACTCGTATAGAGACATAGGAAAAAGGAGACGAGAGGAAGAAGAGATAAATAAAGAGAAAGTAAAATAATTAACGATAATAGTCAAGTATAAAAGGACGTGGCGGAGGATTAATGGCACAGGAGAACGACAAAGAGCATAGCGCGGGTGGAATGAAATTGAAGTAATGGGAAGCCGCAAAGAAAATGGGAACCGTGAATTTTATTAAGCTAGCTTTATAATCTTTTGAGCTTCCTCAACTTCCAATATGGTATTTTCATAATTTAACGCGGTGGCTTCTTCCCACAGCAGACAATTTTCCATTGAAATTCTAATTATATTAAATAACCACTTTAATTACGGTACCGTCGTGTCAATACTCTTATTAAAGACTGTCAATGTTTATATTTAACTTTCCTTTCTGTTTTCATTAGTTTTCACGACCCTATGAAACAACATTCTGATATTCCAAGTATTTAATTTTCAGAAATCCATGAAGCAAAGTTTTATTTTTATACAATGGAAATTTCCTGCAAAATAAAACTTGTCTGCATCGATTGTAAGAAATATAAGCCATCTGGAAGCTCCTCTTTTCCCTTTAATAATTTCAATGCAAGGATAAATTGATACCCTTAAATTCTTGAAATTCTTCTGCCGCTTTATGTTTCACCTACTTCATTTTTCTATCATAAATGCATAATGTCCGCAGTAATAGCGTGCATGCGTGCACACTATGTCCGCAATTAATGCAGACAGATATAATCGAGCAACTACTCTGCTTTCAATGTCAAGCAAAAAAAGCCATAAAAAGGAGAAAAGCTATGCATTTACTGTTTTTTGTTGCTTCCATGAATCTGTCTGCTATGAGACGACATAATCTAAAATTAGCAATAACAAATTGCTCCCTTGATCGTTGGTGTCTGGGTCCGCTTTGACCCAACTCTTCAAATTTCAAGTTTTAAATCTAAACAAATCTGTGTAGCGCTACTAATTAATTGAAACAGTGCATTCACGATGGCAAAAAATCTATAAGAGATTATTTAAGAGCACAGTTCTCTACAATGTTGTCGGAAACGTTCGTCTTCGACGATTAGTATGTTAAAAGTCTCGCGAGACGCTATCAACACTCCGACCACGTGGCCACTGTGACTGGAAATAACACGCGTGATTTTCATTCGATCGATCGACAAATTGAAACACGCAATTACTGGCCGATCTACCTAGTCGAGCCACCAGCTTACGATAGTGATTTTTCTTCGTTTGCGACTGTCTCGGCTACGACGCTCTGATTTCTTTCCCTCCGCGGGGAAGACTGCTTTCTCTCATGCGCTTTGCAAGTTGCAATCCAGCCGATGGGTTATTATTAGGCTACTTCGACCGTTTGTGGTTTGCAAAAATGTTCAACAGAAAAACAATACAGTTTTGGATCGCCGGGCTGCGATGCATTTCAGACAAAAGTGAGTACGTGCGATTTAAAACAGTAGGTTTCAGTGAAAGGGTAGATTTTGTGTTTTGTGTAGTAGTTCTTTACAGTACGTTTCTTTCAGAAGAGATTTAAAAAAATTTAGGAACACCCTCATATTTATTTTCCACACAAGCAAATTACTAACTGACTGCTGATCTTTGTGCAAAATTTTCTGCATTAACTGCGAAACGCGAAAACTAGATTCCTTTCCTTAATAATTATACTCAGAGACTATACGAAATTAAGTCTATAAATAGCAATAAAATATTAAGAAATTGTTCCGGAGACAGGGAGATAAAGTAAAATAACATTTCGCGAATACGTGGAAGGAATTAGGAGATATATAATAAGGACGAGGGAATGTAATAATAAAAAGGTACGATAAGGTTGAGAATGGTAAACAGCAAAAATCGAACACTAATACAGTTACTACTATTAACGATGCGAGGTAGTACATGTTGCTTCCGCGGCTGGAATAACGACAGTTCATTAGGCATTAAGAAACAAGCGGATACGCTCGCTTCTGCGGATACCTTATAAAAGACAGCAGACGGTTTCAAGGGTGGCTATTCGGGGAAGACTAGCAATATGCAAATGCTGTTGCTCCAGTTCACTGTTTCGGGTGCTAATTAACCCTTGAACTGCGAAGGGCGTATTCATACATAAGGCTGCTTATAAGGCTCCTTATAATTTTCTAATTTCGAAGTGGCAAAATTGAAATCAATTTTTATTTCATATCTCTTTAACACGAAGCTCTATTAAAAGATGCTTCGCATAAAAGTTTCTTCACTTTTAACGTGGAATAAGAATCTACAAGAAAATGAATAATTTTGTTTGACAAAAGCAAGTTGTGACCTTCAAACAACCTTCAAGACGCGGGAGAAATAAAAAGTAAATGGGACAGTTGTGAAACTTTTGTAACAAACATTTTTCCCCAAAACTGTTTACTCGATATATGTCCCAGATTCCTAGGCTATAAAAGTCCCAAAGCTATACACTCTGCTGCTATACTTGGTTCGAAATTTCCGAGGAGGAGGAAAACGTTCGTCCCGTTCGCATAACCGGGGACACGTGGTCGGAGAGTATACAGGCACGCGACAAGGATGGACCAAGCCGGGCAATTGGCCCGCGGTGGCCGTGCCAATGAGGAACGGCGTCCTTCAATCTTCAATTTCCAAGCGTAGAGGGGTGAGGGGGGGGGGAAAAGAAAGCAAAGAAAGTTGCTCAATGAGCCGGTCGTTCCGCTTTCCCCGCGAAGGGTACGTAATCGCGCGGTAATTTCCTCACGAGCTTTCTTACCCTTCGCGGGAGGACGTGCTCTTGGATCAGACCCAGTTGGCCGCGACTCTTCGCTTCTCGCCTCTGCCAACAAACGCCATAAGGCAGCTCTCCTCCGTTACAAAGCGCTCGTTACTCTGCATTAACGCGGACGTCATCCCTGACCGGTTGAGAGAGAGAGAGAGAGAGAGAGAGAGAGAGAGAGAGAGAGAGACTAGCCTTAGAGAACTCTCGAGGCGAGGAGCAAAGATTTCGAAACGACTCGAGCGGCAACGGGGTTGGCTGACGCGGGGATCGTGTAAATATAGAAGAGCAGGGCTGAGCTTGATCAGAAGGAAACATCCCCAGGTGGTAAGGCTGTGACTTTTACACCCTTTCGTCGCCAAGAGACACACACCCCCGCTCAGGTGTACCGTAGACCCACGCGGTTCCAACGGCTCTACACACCTGGGCAAGATAGGGGAGAACGGAGCAACGATACTGTTGTTATTAAATAACAAGTCTTGACGTTTTCATTTTTCTTGCAACCTCTGCCTAACAGCGAAGAAAAACGAGCTTCATTTGGCTGTCAGAATTTGATGCATTTACAATAAAATTGAATGATTCGACTGCAAAACAGTGGAAACGAATGTTTTAACACGTTGACCTGCCATGTCAGCCATATGTGGGTGACGGAATTATTTGTCCAGGTTTTAAAATGAATTTTCATGTTAATATATTCGTCGTACCAAATTTGATTAGGATCTGTAAAATGCAAGAAAGTTGGAGGACTACTCAACATCGTACGTTTAATTTTTTCAATATCTATTTCATTAAATAACTTACTTTGATTTTATGGAATTTTTGAGGATTCTAGTTTGGCAGTCAAAGTGTTAAATACAGAAAAATACTATTGTATCAGAAACGATTAAGAATGTTAATTGTAATTTTTATTTTGCAAAAATCCATGGCCTAGTGTGAAAGCTTCTTATCGGAACGCAAACTCCCATTGTGTAAAATAATTTCTAAAATAGTTTCGAAGTGTTCGCGAAATATTTTCCGACCACCCGGTAGAAGATTCTTCCGTGGCAGTTAAAACACAGTATAATGCAATAACCGCGAAGTTGCGTTCGTACTTACGTGTACAAGCTTTATGTAGGTATAAAGCAGCATCGATGTTTCAGCAACCTTTCAACTGGCTAAAAAGTGAAGAGCGGCTCTGAAGTCGAGCCTGAAGACCGCCAAGTGGGGATTACGCGAAAAATGCGGTGCGTACGGTGTCCTTGTCGTGCATGCTCAAAGGTAACGTGCCGACATCAAGGTTGTTACATCTGAAAAGATTTTTCGTCGACAATCTAGCAAACGGGACTATTCGAGTAATTTTACGGTCGAATATTATACGGCTCTCCGAATAACAATAATCGTGTGCAAGCACTTGGAAACTGCAGGTGCATTTGTTATCGAATTAATAGGATTTGTTGGTATCGTAATATAGAAATTACTGTATAATTATTTGCTGTGTTTTCCCAAAAAAAAAACAAGATACCGGCGCTAATAATTAATTTTTTTCAGTTTAATGCACTCGAGAAATTTCTTCCCTCGGTGCCTAATGAAATAAAATTGTGTTTCTCTGTTATCGATGTTTAACCATTAGCGAAAATATAGGAGTACAAAATTTTTCGGGAAATTTGTTTCTTTTCCTAATAGTTTTAATTCGTTAGAAATAATGTAATTCTCAAGATCATTTCAGTCGTCATTGCAGCATCATTCTGTAACAGAATTCCTGGTAATGTGTCGGTAAACATATACAAGGTCTATCGCGCCAAAATTAATGGGCCCCCTTTTGAAACATGGAGATCTTAATCGACATTCAAATTCTGATTCAGGGAAATACGAAAGCGTCCTCGATTCTCTATTTTTAGATAGATTTAATCAATTTCAAGACGAACGAGCAAGCCGTACATCCTCTCTAAAGTGATGGAGATTTAAATACATCTTCTCCTGCATTTCATAATTGGTGGAATGTTTCTAAAACGTTCTAATCGGTGCTTCTTCTGCTGAAATCTCGTTTTCTACCACTGAGAATGTATACAACGGTCCGAGACAGGTAGTCATCGTCGGAAAATGTTCAAAAGTTAATGTGTTACTGTTAAAATGTATATGTCTTACAAACTTTCAAATGCAAATGGGGTTCGAAAGTGCATACGTAACGCTCTGCCAGAACTTAATCTGTGATTTATGTTTTAGTGTTGGTAAAGTTTCTATATTAATGGAAATTATGGAAAATTTAGTATGCGATCACTGTTTCAAAGCTTAAATAACCTACAATTTAGAAAATGAATTCGTCAGTGCATACGGGTTTCCAGAATGAGTAACACCTTTCTGATTAAACCAAAAAAAAATCCAATTAATTTTGCAGATAGTTTATAAGAACTGGTATGCAAATTACTGCATATTAAAATTATGTTTAGACTGCGGATCTTTACGCGGTTCGCGACACGTTTATCTATTAAATATGTTATTCCTGCTGTTTTATATTGCTGGGCTATATCTGGTCTGGCCCTGCGCTATTATTTTATCCTATGATGCACGTGTGGGGTCACGTCCAGATAGAATTTGCATTCCATGTTTTCCAGTATGTTTGCGGGGGTGTGTCCGTGGTGTGGTGAGCTTTCTGTGGCACACTGATATTTTCGAGTTATTTCCTGGTACATCATTTTACCCGATGCGTGTTGTGCCCCTTCTGGTGCTCTACTCCTGACTTTACGCTCCGGTGCTATGTTGTCTATTGTTTCGTGCTGTTGTGATCGATATCTGGTAGCAGGACCTGGGAGGGGATGATTTTATATGAAAACAAAATAGGTCAAAAATGTAGGAAAAAATTTGTTCTCGTATGGGGCTCCAATTTCTAGAAAAATCACTTTGAAAACGCGTCCGTGTCGTAAGTAGAATCAGTCGATCGTGCACAGACGCGTCAGATGTTTCCAACGCAATAGCACGCGTGCCATCCTTATTTTCAAACAAACTTTATTCTACATTATCGACTTATTTTCCTGCGTAAAATCAGACCTTCTGCATCATTTTAGGACACCCTGTAGACATAAATTAGTTTAGGAATCTGTAAAGTCGTTTTGTAATGTTTTATGTGGATTCACTACTTTTACCACCAAATCACCCTGTAACAATCACCCTTCGATAATCTCTCATGCTTCGGGTCTCCTCACGAGGTATACCCCGCGGTAGGGGGGATAGAATAGGGGGGACGTTTATCGTCCAGGCCTTGGCGACAAATATAGAGAATTCACTGTACCTTCTTGCACTTTATTATTTAGGATTCGTCTAGGATTCTGAATTACCCGTGAAACAGCACTCGGAAATAGAGTTCATCTGGGAAGGAGAAAAAAGGAGCAAAAAGGGTGTGAGAAGGGGTGGTCTGCGGGTTCGAAAAGATTGGTGACGAAGACATTGGCGTTGCCGTCAGCACGGACGATTCCGCTTCAATTGAGAAAGCAAAACCGGAGCCGAGCCAAAGTTACAGATTACCGGATGGACGAGAGACATTAAATGGAAGCATTAGCTTGGGAAAAACCGGGGACGAAAACGGTAAACCGGGCGTCTCCAGCGGCGTTGGACTTCCGCGGAGGGTCGCCGTAAATCAGCCGGTCCTGCTACAGTAATACGCGCCGGTTTTATTATAAAAGTCCGTAAAAGATCCCCGACAGGAACTCTAGCCGCCGACTGCTAACAGTAACTTCTGACTCCCCTTTATAGCCTTTAACCACCACTCTCCGACCACTCTTCGAATATCATCGAAATTCATTTTTACGCGATCCTTTGTCCGGCACACTGCACGCTACGCTTCAACGTTATCGATCAGCGGACAGCGGATTTGATGCATTCACGAGAAAAAATTGATGCGAATTAAAGCAGGAATATTAAACGAATCGACGAACGTCAACGTATCAGACCAATTGATGCCAACTGTTTTTATTTTACGCAAATACCCGCACACTGTTAATTAGACACGTTCTTTGAATATTTGTGATCGAAAGCTCTACGTGGGATCACGTCAGCGGACATAAAAAAATCAGTATTGTAAATATCGGTAATCGGAATATATAATTTTTCACTTTTACGATCTTTTTTTTTTGATTTTGGTAAGTCTGCCGTATCAAGAAATGTTCGTTAACTCGAATCAGCAGGATAAAAAAAATATGGTTTTTGAGATGGCACCTTTAAAAATTAACATAACTCACATTTTCAACCGTTCAGGTTTTAGATTAGTATCTGAAGTTTTTGTTTCAAAATTCGTTCCACTATTTCCCATAAATTCATTTTTATATTTTCAGTAATTCTCGAATAAAAAGCCGATAATTTAAACACGGTAAGTTTCGTGTTAATGCTTCGTCCTCTCTTTTATCACTACCATTTTGTAAATTCGTCACCGGTGAGAAAAAAATTGGCGAAACGAGGACGAGGGTGAAAGAAAAATCTTTGGAAGCAAACACGGAAGGATAATTATGAAAAGTGAAGAAAGACTAGATTCGAATTAAAATATTTTTATGGAATATCTTGTCGGTAGTATATTTTTAGCTGCGAAGCGGAAACCGTGTTACCTATGGTCGAGTGACACGGCTGTCAACGTGATAGGACCACGAACGTTCGAGATAGAGGATATTTAAACAATCCTGGCACGTACACAGTGCAGTATATACATAGAATTCCTGTGCAGTATATTATCGAGCCGTTCCCGGCCGAAATGCAACAAGTTGCCCATTTGCTCGGGATTCCTCCCGCTCTGCGTCCCTCGCTCTTCCCCCTCTGTTCTGTCCCACCAACTTGTAAGATGCATTCGTGAACTCATGCAAGTGCACGTGCAAGCGCGAGCGCGCGCGCGCGCACATTTCACTCGGCCTGGCGCGTGGCTTCGTACGGGAAATCCACGAGACCACGTGGACATTGCTTCGACCCAGTAGTTTCTTCTTTAATTTTGCGTTTGAATTTTCTAAAAAGTTTTCCGGACAAATGCGGAATCTCAATAAACAGATTCGTCTGGAAAAATTTTCTCCTGAACGATACATGACGCTGGCAAAAACCGTGCTCTTGACAAATATCGAGTAGACACTGTACTTTCTTATTCCGCTGACTAGAAAACGTCGTGATCAAGACAAGTACTTTTTTCAAACGATGCTTAAATGAAAATGTCGAGGCTAAACTGGGCTAAATTTATTTTGTATTTTTATAATTATTTTCTGTAATATTGGGTGTACAAAATTCGTGCAAACTTTCCACTGCTTATGTGTTATTAAGATCTGAATATCTGTGGAAGATATTTAAGTGTAAAATGTTTGAAGCAGTCTTACTTTTGTTCGTACGGAGGTTTAATTGTCAAAAAGGATTCGACACAAGCAACTAAATTCGAACTGTCCGGTCTGTTTGAAGACACTCGTAAATAGGATGCGGTGGCCGTATTTTTATGACAACGCGTTTTCCAATCCTGACCACAAATAAACCACAGTGCCGTGAACTGTCTCATAACGAAAACGGAAATCTGTGAGAGCTCCTTGCGGTGCGATAATTATTATTTTTTCCCTTCTTATCAGTGAAAACAGGTGAAGCCTTAGGGGCTTTTGACCGAATAATATTTTTTTCCGCGCGACGTCAGATAGACATCGCTTTCGGGGAATATTTTCAACCAATACAAATTGTTAGAACTTAAAATAATCAATTTTTCAATACTTTTACAATTTTGATAAAACTATGCTACCTAACAAATAGTGTATAAGTTATATAAAGTAAATGCACACGGGTAGAATTTCTTTAATCGGCTTACAATTTTTATATTTTGTTGTTGGTCCATCGATACCTACCGTACAAACTCGCTCGAATTTTATATTACCGATTCGGTTTGGCGTCACATCGTTCTGGTAATTTTCAAACGTCCTTAATCATACTTAAAGCGAAAATTTCATAAAATTTTGCCTGCATTTAGTGTTCCGGCATAATCCGGTCGAGATTCAAAAAATGTTTCCATTTCACCAATATCTTGATGGAAGCGGTCTAAAAATATTCCAAATCAGAATAAAACAGACATAAAATCGGTGTCGCCATACTCGACGACTCTACTCAACGACGGTTCACCAATAACTATCCTTTCACTTTACATATCGAACAATTTAACTTTCAAAGTGCTGAATCTAATATCACCAGAGTGCGCTTTACAAAATAAAGTAAAACTAGACAGGCGTCTAATTGTATATTTGCAGAATATTTATGCAAAATCTATGCAAGAAAAGTTTCATTTCATACATTCACGTATCCAGTCAAACCGAAACAAAATACAACTGCATAAAACTGCATTTATATCTTATCAATTGTTTATGGTTTCATATCCGATATGTGCGTTTGCAACGTATTTGAATGTGCAAAACACATAATAACAGAGAGAGAGAGTGTGTCACAATAAAGTTTTATGAAATTTTTCATATCGCCTCGAATGTCGGAAAGCTCTCTCAAAAAATTAATTTCTGCGCGATATCAGCCTCCGGACAATTGATTTCATAAAACTCGGAAATCGTGCAAAACAATTAGGCGCCTCAGATAAATTTGCTTAACTCGGACTAGGACAATTTTTTAGCATCGAAGAGTGTAATATTCTCCGCTGGACACTTTCAAATTTGACAAATAGATTTTTTTAGAGAATTATCAGCGAGAAAGTAGCTCCGAGGAGCGTGGCAAGGGGTTAGTCAACCCTCGAACGCCAAAGGAATTTATCAAACGGCATGATTAATGGGAGAACGCTAAGAATATAATAAGGAAACCGCTTTCACGGTGAGGGGTTAATTTTTCAGCGGTCGTGTAGCAGGAGGAAGACGCCTCGCCGATCAAATGATGCCACTGTCCGAGAATAAAACGCGCAGATGAGGAAAACACTCGTCAGTTCTAGCGCTGGACGTGGCAACGGTGGTCAGAACGATAACCTCTATGAAAAGTTAAGCGATAGAGAGCCGGTTATCTCTGAGCCTGTTATCGTCCTCTCTCTCTCTCTCTCTCTCTCTCTCTCTCTCTCTCTCTCTCTCTCTCTCTCTACCCCATCTTTCTCGCCCTCCCCCTCCCCCCTCGTCGCGACGCTATTATCCCCCACCAATAACGCATCCGTTATACATTTCGAGTAATCTACCACGACGAGCAGACGCCGTTTGTCAATGTTGTTCGGCTCCGGGCAATGTTTGGCATTGCAAACTGTTCCGACGTAACAGCCACGGAATGCACGCTAACCTAATCCAGCTAGCGTTTCGTTGCGATTTGCCGCAACGAGGACCTCGCTCCGAGTACTGCGGAACGACACTTATCCGAGCCAAGCGGGACGGGTGCGTGCACTTATCAATATTACTTATTAAGTAATGATCAAGTGTAGATCAACGATTTTAGAGTGAAACAGTCGTTTGGTGAATGAAAACCACCCTAAACTCTTATCACTATTTTATGGAGTACCGATGCTTGCGAACGAGGAGTACATTTGTCAGACAGAATTCGTAATCATTGGAAATGAGTAGATCAACTGATTGGGGTGATGAAATCATGTGGCAAGGGGGTGAAAAAGGAAGTACAAGAGAACGAAGCGAATAGAGTGCACAGGACTGGTTAAAGAGTAAAGAATCAGGCACGTGGAGGAAATGGCATGACATCTAATGAATGTCAATGCGAAAGGTCGTAGAGGTCACCTTTGCGAACGAACGTCATTGCTGAGGCAGCAAGAAGATGGTTACTTTCAAAGATTACCGACGACAGATGTTAATTAAACAACGTTTTTCGTTCGACGCTTCTACGTAACTCTCCGGTACTAAATTTTGACTAGAAGCAGCTAATTATAACAAATGATTAAGAGTGACTATGTCCCAGTCAAATCTTGGACTAGAAATTCAAGGTAGGACATGGAGTTGAAACTCCCTTATTGCCCTAACTCGTACAAGTCTTTATTCGAGCTTGATATTATTCAGTGATGAACAGTATAAATAAAGAGTTAACTTTGCTGAAACGTAAACTCTATTTGTAAACTGCACGCCTTATGCACTTATGACAAAAGTGAGTTGGTGCAATTTAAAATAGTGGAAGCATTGCTCGCTTCATTTTGGAGGAAGGAGAGCACTCAAATCTGGCGTGCCGAGCGAGCACTGTTCGCTAAAATATACAATTCACCGATATAAATTATTTATATATTTTTCCTTCCTACTTCCTTAATTTAACTAGCCATCAAACGCATATTGAATTTCTATTTAATTAACTGAACGTTACCTAACGATCGCCGCGTAATTACATAGCCCCGGAAATATTCGTTATAAAATGGTTGACTGTAATATAATTTTTCTCACTCACCCCGATTTTATTCTCACCCTTGGCTGTAGATATTCGATCTAAATCACGAATACGGACGTATATATCAAAACCGAGAAATAATATTATTACAGTTAATAATATGTGGATAATTTCCGAATATTCTTGTATGTAAAATTAAATTTTGGCTTTAATTAGCAATATTTTTTATTTGAGATGTGCACAGAGACGAGCATGAGTTTTTCTGTATTTTTCCGAGGACGCGAGGGCGACGTGCAGAAACCTCAGAAGATTCGCGGAAGATCGAGGCCCGAGTTCCGCCCCCTATTGGCTGCGTATCTTAACGAATGTTTTCTCGATCCGTTATCGATACGATCGTTTATTTATAGCCGATCGCCGACACACTTAATAGGAGGCTGTTATTGTTACGCGTTTCGCGTGGAAATAATATGAATAACCGCGGAAGTGCATCCCTTGGCAAAGACGTTGCACTCGTTTATGCGCCGGTGAGCCTTTGTCGCCATACTTAGTATGAATTCGAAACAATTTTAACACGTGCCAACTCCACCGACTTCCTTCAACTAATACTGTTGTAACAAAATTTTCTTAATTGCGTAAGCTGAAAAGTATTCCGTAGACTTAAATTAAAAACGGTCGTTTAAGAAAGCATGCCCATAAGTAAGTTTCTTGATATTTATATAAAATTTTATTCCACTTAACATTTAGTACAGATCAATTCATTAGATTGAATTAGATGGCTAATAAAATTTCTCTTATAATATATTTCAGAATGGTGATTTTCAAAAGTTATTTCAGATGGTTATCTGGAACCGTATTTCGTCTGGGGAGAAACGATGGCTGCTCAACAAATTATTAATCACCGCCGCGCTGATTGCCCTTTACGTAAAGCGGCAAAGATCAAATGTTAAAGGGTCGCATGCATAAACCGGATAAATATACGTTTTATCGGGTCGCTGTGTTTTTTCGCGAGGCGCAACGTTCTCGTCGCCGTATGTGTCCTGATCTCCTCGATTTTATAAGCCAGGAAATACGGAAATGATGATATTGACACTGACGTCGCAGCGCATGCGATTGAAAAGCCTAACCGAGACAGACAGCTGAGCGTTAGAGCTGTAACACAAGGAAAACATAACGCAATAACGATGAAGAAATTACTACGGCTCGTGGGAAACCGGTTCGAGATTAAATGCCTATTAAATAACTGACCCAATCCGATTCCTTCTCTGATCATTAGATTGCGGATATTATTTATTTACAAGGAAAAGGAGTTAGAAGGGTTTGGGGACAGTGTCCTATTATTTTCGATTTTACAAGATAATTGAAAATACACTTTTAATACGCGTTGCGTAATCATTAGATTGTGGATCTTTATGCGAAATAATAATTTCCCCCATTAATTAAAGGAAACGGGAATTCCATCGGAATTTATTTTTCTCCTGCATAATTTTAATTATAACTTCATTTTTTATATTTCTCTGATGCTTCGCTCGTATTTCTCACGAACTCAGAAAGGTTTGTTTTAATATATTCGCTGATATTGACGTAAACGTACGTCACTGCGTAAGATAGCGAGGAAGATGCGCGACAACAATATCAAACTGTAAACAGTGCTAACAATTTTATTGGGGTGTCCACATAATCTTCGCTTTGTTAATGCATAAAATGTGCTTAAAATAAAGTTATTCGTTAAGCACCTCTTAAAATGCGGATTTAGAAAAAGATTTCGCATATTTAAGGTGATTCGAATTCGCAGAATTATAATATTATAAAATGAGTGATTTATTATCTTTCCCCTAATTATGATCTCCGTACCTATTTATACTCTTATTTTCTTCTTCTACTCGTTATTCTTATCTTAAATATTCGAACTGTAACATTACCTGAATATTTTATTTGGCTATCTGGAACTAGATAAAAAAATTTTTAATAATGCTGCGCTGTCTATATAAGGAATCGCCTAATTAAAACGGGAAGCTCCGTTTAAATGAAGAAGCAATAAATGACACTGATGACAGCATGGAGTAATAAGATTACGGTAAGCAATCTTAAATAAATGATTTATTGACAATATAAATTATTACTTCCCCGAATATCAATCACACACGAAAATCATCATGTGTGCTTTTTAGAGGAAAGATTTGTTCAACTTAGTACCATTTTTTACTGTAAATCATTATGCAATTAGTAATAAGATTATTTCTCAAATTTTTTGAACTCGCCCATCAAATATTTTTTAAATGTGATTCGAAGCTTACTCGACTGCTCTGTGCAGATATTAGGTGATTGCATAATAAACAGAAGATAATTGCATAAATCAGGAAAATTACATAACAAAACTCGGAGAGCGTAAGGTCATCATTCCAAGCTGCTTTTTTTCACAATTATGTCTCCAACCGTGAAAATGTTCTCTCAATAGCGTTTATACAAAACGGTTGGAATATTTGAAAAACGTTTCGCTAATTTTATTGCATTACGCGCGGAAGTGTATTCTGATATCACGCTTCATCAGTGGTTCGTTTCAAAAATGATTAAAATCGCTGTCAAGTACTATCTTCTCATGCTTTCACATAGAGCACCGATAGTTCTCCATCGGATAGCATAAGTGAATTCTGTTTACAACTAGTGCAATTAACTGAATCCACCGAGTACAATAAAACTAAATTCCAAATTAATTAACTCACCGTGCGACAGTACATTCAAAATAAATTCTAAATAAATTATTTCCGTGAAAATCCTGTTTAACACTAACCCTAGCAAGCATTAAGAGTATCTGGTTAATATTGACGTATGAAAATGGCAACTTGTTATGGTAATTTTCAATATAATAAATGCTTGGACAAGGAAATTTATTCCACTATTTTCCACAAATGAATTTTCATAGTTACAATCATTGTAAACCGGTCATTCTGACCGTGGTGGGTTTAGGGTAAGGGACCCGGTACTGTGGGGGTACCATTACTGTGCCTATATTAATTATACTTATCTTTAAAGCATAATGAATATTACAGAAGAGATATCAGTTGATTTTAATGGAAAATATTTAATATCTCTTTTTTAATATTAGTATAATTAATATAGGCGCAGCAGTTGGTACCCCCACAGTAATCGGATCCCTCACCCTAGTGTTAAAATGATTCGTTTCAAAGCTTGTCGGAACATTTCTGTGGGAAAAGTGATTGTCGCGACGATCTCCGTTTCGCAACCGCAGTTGTTGTGCGAACGCTCGCGTATCCGAGGTTTAGGCGTAGCGTTTGAACACCTATAAAATATTCGAAAGCCCTGGGATTGTCGGTCGGAGACAATGGCGCGAGAAGCAACATTAAAATTTGTCGCGTTCGGGTGTCGAAACTGCCGGCAATCCGGTAAATCCTCGGCGGTATCTTATCGCGACACACTTGCCACGCGATTATCTGTTTCTCATTCGCTCGAAATGAGACAACGCCGTCCCCGGCTTAGCCTCGACGATCGTAATCGAGCCGCGAATAAATATTAGGTTGATTGGAAAGTTCTGCTCCTAAAGTTAACCTGTATATTTGCAATCTTATCTGGGGATTTCCACAAATCGCAGGTAGCTCTTACTCGTTTCAATGCACGGCCTAGAAAAAGGCCCGCTAATTGGTAATTTGTTGATTTCAGCATCGCAAGAAATTGGGAGACTCAAGTCAATTGCATGTGAAGTGCTCCCCACCTAGTGTTGTGTGCCAAATCAGTTAACACCAAGCAACCTGATAGTAACCTAAATACGCAAATTAATAGCCGCGAATCTAGGCATGGGCTTTATGGGTTGCAGCTCGGGGCCAAAAAGATAAAAATAAAAATAAATAAATTGTAAACTTAAGAAATACTGAATTATACAAAAATTGTTGAGTTAATTTGGGTCGCTTGGGCAGGCCCCCAGTGTTAGCCTCTACTGCTCCAAAATTAATGACCTACCAAGTGTGCTAATTAGATACCCGTAACGGGTTAGTATTCGAGTGACCCCCGTGCACGCATGTATTATTATTCGAGGTCCGATCTGGTTAGGACAATCGACTGTGCCGAAGCCGACGATGGACTCGATCGGACCCTTTCACGGAGCCAGCGACCTCGTCACAGCTGGGTTCAAGGTAATGAGAAACCGAACCCGAAGTATGCAAGCGAGTAGGTACGAGGACACGAACGTCCTCAGATTCTCGGCCCTTCGTGCGTAATTTACATTCGTCTCGTAACCCGCCGCCGAAGGCCATACGAATATCCGGCAGTGACGAGCCTAATGCCAAGGAACTTTCTTCTCCGTCGCGGAGAAGAGGAAACGAGCAACGAGGAATAAATACGCCGCCATTAACGAGCCACTGCGATCCTTTGATCGGCGACGCGGCGACAGAAGTGACAATTGGCTCGGAAAA
Source organism: Seladonia tumulorum (assembly GCA_913789895.3). NCBI lineage: Eukaryota > Metazoa > Arthropoda > Insecta > Hymenoptera > Halictidae > Seladonia > Seladonia tumulorum. The sequence continues at coordinate 6,524,454 of OU565275.1, forward strand.
TGTAATGAATGCATATGTATCGTACACACACCGACTCGACGGCACGTCGATACCTGTCACATCTATGCTAGCCGGGATGGATGCGAAAAAACCAAGCTTCGCTTGTCAGTTCGTTTCGGCAACACGTGAGCATTTAATTGGCCAATTTCCTTACAACATACAATTTCTAAACAACGTACCGGTGTGCAAGTCTGTATAAAATGATGGCGACTATAAAATTGACTAACAACAGACATTTTCAAATCGGGCACAAACTTGTGCAACAATCTAATACAGCTAACAAGAAGAATTATTTTTAGAGAAAAGGCAACCATCCAAATCCAAATGATCCCCATCATGCTATTAACACGTTGACTGCCATGTCACGCTTATGTGGGTGACGGAATTATGTGTCCAGGTTTCAAATGAATTTTTACGTTAATATATTCATTGTACCAAATTTTATTAGGATCTGTAGTATGCAAGAAAGTTGAAGGACTACTCAATATCATACATGTAATTCTTTTCAATGTTTATTTCATTAAACAACCCACTTTGATTTTATGGAATTTTTGAGGTTTCTAATTTGGCAGTGAAAGTGTTAATTAAAATTGAATTCGCTGTTAACGCTAAACCTACCAAGCACAAAACATGTAAAAGTGAAACTTCTTGTAGAAGAGAAAGAATTGAATTTACTTAAACTCTGAACGATTTTCATAATACATAATATGTGCTTGAATAAAGAAGTCGATCCAGTAATTTCCTATGAAAATGTTTTTACAATTTCAATAATTGTGAAATAGAGAACCGGTCATTGTGACCGCGGTAGGTGTAGCGTTAATTAAAATTGAATAGGTAAATCCAGCCCTCCTGGCGCCAGCTGGACAAAATAATTTTTTTCACGAATTTGAGTTTAATCGGGATTTCGATTGCTATTTCGAGAGTCACAGTTTCGCACCCCAAGAAAAATGGCCTCCTTGGTCAAAGGCCTGTGCGCGTTCGCTCGATCGTGGCCCGTATCATCGTGTCCGTCGTAGGAGCACGAATTCCGACTATTATCGTTTTAATAACCATTGAAATCTACGCCGGCAGTCATTGTATGCGCGTACACGGGCAGCATATAAGCCACGTCAAACAGAGCGTGACGATAAAGCGACGATAACGCGCTGCGATAACACCCGCGTCTCGTCACGAAAGTTAACACGAATGTAACGACACCGGAGGCTCGCTTCTTCTCGGCCTCTGAAAATTCCTCGGCCCAAAAATCCTACCGAGACCGGAGCGAAAAATACGGCAGATTAACCGCGGTGTGCTGATAACGATAACGACGATAACGCGCGGTGACGTCTCGCGATCGTAACGCGCGACCCTCGAACCGGTCGAATCGGATCAAGACGTTTCTCCCACTCCTTCTACACAGTGCTACCAAATAAGGGGAGGGAGCACGAATCGAGGGGAAATGAGACGGGACGCGTTACGTGACCCGGCCGCGGCGGAAGCGTGGGGGAATAGGGCGGTAGAAGGAGAAATTAGAGTGGGGGAATAACACCCTCTTCCGCCGCGAGCCAATCACGTGACCAATCCTGTAATGGCAGGGAGAGGGTAACTGTATTCCCCTCAATTTCCCCGGCCAGGCTACGATTAGGGGAATGTTACCAAATTCATACTGGCCACCCTAAATCCTACTCCCTGAAATAAATTTTTATCACTTTTTTCTTCCCGAATTTTTTTTTTAACGTTGCTTCTAAGGTAGACTGCGGATTTTTTTAGCAAAGCGTTAACTTTCTGTATTTATTACAATGTACTGCAATTACTATTTCAATGGTAGCAGTCTCCAGCGCCCACCATTAGCGACGTGCACGTGTGCCATTTTCGCTCACTATGCTGTCGATAGCTGCGTTAATCGATCTGAAAAGGAAGCGGTGTTTCAACTAACGAAGTGTTTCGTAAAATTTAATTAGATTTTAATTTCATTTCAAATGTGAGAGAAGTGTGAGAAAGATAAATAAAACCGTGTTCTACTATTTCATAAATATCGACAGTTATGTAATAACGAGCAGTTTAATTAATGGTAATGGATACAACTTTCCTTCCGAGTAAGAAAAGAATCAATACTACCAGTTTCTCCTTGAGTCTCGACAATTTGTCATCAAATTGAGCATTGTATTAAAGTTATCGGTGTGCTCGTGATAACGAGTGCGATAATGCAATTTCAAGAATTCCTGCACCGTATATTGTAGCCTAAACCACCGAACAAATTTCATTCTAACACGTCGCGATGTGATGGTGTCGACTGGTAAGAGATAGGAATGCAACAATTGTATAATGTTCTGTTTAATTGTCCAGAATCAGTGTCTCTAAAATTGCTTAACATAATAAAGAAAGTAAGTCACTTTTTTTAAGAAAAAGGGCATTAAGTTTCCTAGGAAAAATTCGTAAACATCACGTTTCATTGTCCAATATTTTTCAAGCACGCATTAACAATATATCTATGACAGTGGATTAACACAATCGGAGGAATCGAGCAATACTCGCTGCCTGATTATCGTATGGACATTTCCAAAGAAATTCCTCGAATCATCATAAATATTCCGAAGACCGGGAAACATGCGGCCTAGGAAATGTGAAGCGATTGCTGCAACTTCCGTCAATGCAGTCGCATAATCGCAAAAAAGAAGTCAAAGGTCAAGCACGACGCAAACCACGGTGTACGTGTACAGGGTGTTTCCGAAGTTGCGACCAAAGTGGAATGGAACGCTCATTTTCTTGGACGTCAGAAAGATATTTCGTTTGCAAAAAATTCGGATGGCCTTGAAATTTTTTGTCCATGAAATAAGGTAACTTTGTCCGAGAACAATTTTTCCCTAAAATTATTGAATAATTATTGAGTGATTGAAATACATGTCAAATATCGAATACATATTGACGAATACCTTGGCGTTTTTTTATTCAATCACGTCATGGAGTGTGAAATAATTTTGTGATTTGTATTTAAAAAACAGTTTGTTAATTATTTCAGTTATTGAGTTTTGAATTTTGGATGAAATATTGCAAGTACTCGTTAAATATAAAATGCGAAAGCATTTGTCACTTGATTTGTGTATCAAGTAGAAATGTCCTGTAATATCATGTCTGTATTATCTACACACATTTCGTTTGCGAAAAAAAAGTTGATAGTGTATTTATCATTCGAATAGTTTTCGTGCCAATCACTGTGTTACTCGATCCACTGTGGGCCGTAAAAATAGTGGCCCAAAAGCTGCGTTTTTCGACGAAATCGAATTCAAAAGCTTCTCTGTTACGCACACGTCGGTGCTTACGATAAGTAGAATAATCGAACGATGATAGGTGGCGATAAGCAAGACAAGTTAACCAAGGTCTTCTCAATAACTCGTGTGCTCGATGGCATTCGTATTCGATTTTTCACTCCTCTTTTTTTTTCCTGTACTCACTTTTGCGTAACGATTAGCAATCGAATAAGACGATCAAAAATAATTTTATGTTACACCGATGCGAGTAAGTAAATCGAAAATACGTTCTATCGCATAGGTCAACAATTCGACTGCGCCACTTTAAGCATTTATCAGAAAATTCGAGAAGCATAAAACAGTGGAAGGATTAACAAAATTTTAGAATGTCAAAATATTTCTAAAATTATTGAAAGAACAAATTTCTGTTTTTCTCCTGTTTCCTGAAATGAATACGAGAAATCTTCATTTTGCATAAAGAAAAAGCCAGAAAACACAACTCGGATAACATTAAAATACAAAGCTCAGTTTGACCATTTTAATTTGCAGTTATTCTAATTGATGAACGGCAGATCTAAAATAAACATTTTCAGTTACAGGCAACAGAGGTAACACAAAAATGTTTGTTCTCGCAGGAAATTATGAACGATAAAGAAATATCAATCACCGCAGCTGTAAAATAAATCGCAAGACAAGTGGTTAAATAAGTCGACTCGATTTTGCGTGACTTTTACGAGCACCGTTATGGCAATATATGTGTCGAATGAGATGAAGTAAATACACGGAGAATGATAGAAATTGTTCTGGAGTTTGTGCACAAACAAAAAAATCCCCTAACAGAAGCCAACGAGTTCATTTTATTAATTACACGTCCAGGCTTCCGGTAGGCAAAGTGGTAACCACCGTCGGTCGGTGTTTTTGCAATCGTTCGAGATTACAGGTGGGTATATTTATTTTCTTTGTTTCGAGGTTCGCCGTCGCGCGTGTTTGTCAGACCGGAGGATATTGGAATGTGTGTCCTTTGAAGGGTAGCGGCGTGTCTAAAAAGAAGCGGGCTACATTTCTATCAGGTGTATTCCCGTCTCGATATCGTCTCATATGTCACGCCAATGACTCTGTTTTCTTGCGACATGTGTAACGTACAGCGTGCACGTCCTACATACGCTGTTGTGCCAGTATTTCAAAATTGAACAACACACGTCCCTTTCCGGAGACGGACGAAATTTATTCAGTTTCGTTTAAACGTCGCCGAATTCCGTTCTTTGCCTTTTCCGGCCTTTTCATTCGAATCTCTTCCTTGTCATGATTTTTTACCGCGAATAGGATCTAAGGAATGGGACAAAATATCTTTGTTAGTCACACGTTAGTTATATTTTTTCCAAGAAAGTATTCCAATTCTATATGGCCCAGCAATATTATAATAAAATAAATACATTTAATAGCTACGAGGGTTCGTATGGTTTCGCCAGATGAGGGGTGGGAGCACGAATTGAGGGGAAAGAGTGACCCCCTCTCTGCCAGCACCGGAGCATGCGCGACAGAGGCAGAACGCATCACGTGACCCGGCCACGGTGAGAAGCGTAGGGGAATAGAGAGGAAGTAGGTGGAATTAGAGTGGGGGGACAAGCCTTGATCAGAGGGCGGCGGAATTAGCGCGGTGGAAGGGGAAATTAGAGTGGGGGAAAAGCTTTCTGATGAGCATAACAGTGTCGCCAGATCAAGACTTATTCCCCCGCTCTAATTTCCCCCTCCACCGTGCTATTCCCCACGCTTTTGCCGCGGTAGACAGAAGTGGCAGAGAGGGGGTAACCCTCCCCTCATCTGGTGATACTGAAAGAAAGTTTGAGGGGTGGGGGAGGAAGCGTTTGAGGGGCCCCAACCGTGTCCAGCATAGTTATTCGTGCTGTGCATAATTATTCCAGGCACCTGCAACCGTCGCCTCCCGATTAATTCGAGAGGACGGACGGATGGAATTGCTCGCGGGTAACAAGATTATTATTAGCAATTAAATTTTCTACGGAGAAAAACTAGCACGTGAACGTGACCACGAGGAAACGAAAGCGCCGGGATTACAGCACGCCGGGTGTCTCGTTGCTTGCAATTAGACACGAGGAAGTCATTAATGGCACATTAATGCATTGGCATTCACCCGTTGCGCAACGAAATGACAGAATGATCGTCGCTCTTCGAGGATCACGACGATTTCAATGATCACGCCGCCGCCGCGCCGCGACATTGTACATTTTACGCGACTCATGAAATAATAATAAAAATGAGAATGATAATGAAACGCAGTCGCGCCCACGGAACGGAACACGAGATTTCACACTGTGGAAATTATGGTTTTAAATGGTTATTACGATCGCTTAATTACGACCAAAACGAAATTAACCACCTGTTCTGTGTGGGAGATCCTCCAGTTAGAAGCAATAGCAAAACATGCTCCGAAAAGTACGCTGAAATCTAAAGAACGTCAAAATAATGTAATGCATAAAAACAGTTGAATATGAACGAACGGGCTCTTAGGTGTTCAGTATCTGGATCAATTGTTTGCACGATTGGATACGCTGTAAATCGATTGATATTACAACAGTTCAGTGTGTCAACAACAACCAGATGACCTCGGAGCGACTCTCTTGTTATGATTCAACTTTTTTTTATCCTTGCAATAATTCTGAGAAACAATATCTCCAGGTCACCGTGATTCCACTACCTTATCGTTCTTTTTACCAGTGGTAATTTCCCTTGAACATTCTTAAATCCTCTCTTTTCATTTCATTTCATTTCAACTTGGCTTCCACTTTGTTTTTGATAAACATCCGGAATCTCAGCTGAGATTCATTTCAGGTATTACATGGCATGCACTTACCAGATACATTAAATTCTTACCTTACAATGTTTCGCGACTGTGTGGCTGACTAATTAAATTCGCTAAAAATTCTTCCGGACAAGTGGTACATTCAAATTATAGTAATCTGATCAACACCGACTGCTGACAGTTGGACTGCGGATTTCATGCATTTATAATAAAAATGGGTGGTCATGTTAAAAAGATTTAAGGACATCAGAGTGTCACTTTCAGTTTCATAATATAATTAAGAGAAGAACAAATCTTTTATATGGCTCCTGTGTCTTGCGATACAAACATTTTTTATTTTGCATACAGATACAAAAAAAAAACAGATCGAACTTTGAACTCTACTAAAATAAGTACAAATGTATTGCAAACGAGTGATTTGGTAGGACAAATAAAAAATCAATCAAATTCACGGTACATTGGGTAGCAGGTAGCGCGGATCGGCACGACCAAAGAGATATTTTGGAACATCATTTACTCGAAGTTATTGAAAGTATGCCAGTAGCTGAAGAAGACGTTACTCCAACATGATCGAAATACGAAACGCGTTACCGAAACTGTGTAAAATTAGTCGAGAATACAAATTTCCCGAGCGAGACAAGCTCGAAATCCTGCTCCAACTGCTATCGAGAATTCGTGGACATTGTTCCCGAAATTAGTCCAACATTCTTCCAATTTATAACTGTCCCCGGTTTCTAAATTATGCGCTATGTTTCGGTAACGATATTTCACCGAAAACCGAAAAACAGGAAGCATGCCAAAGCTAATTAGCGCTGTTCCGCATTCGATGTAGACGGTTGACAGTCTTCGGTAATTAATTAAAAATTTGAACAATTTGACCCGGACTGTCTTAGGGGATTCGACAGCAACGTCTCCGAACAGACAGTTGTTCCCCGGTCGAAAAGTTTTGGACGGTGCGAGATGCTTGAACGTTTCTTCGGCCACATCGGAACATTACTAATTCACCGAGGAAGAAGATCCGTTCGTGAGGTAACCCAACGTTCGAAAACACAGTCGACCTTACCGCCTCCTCCCACGCCGCGAGAGCGCATAAATGCCGCTCGATGGGCTCGCCGTATATTTTTGGAACGTGCTCGACCTCTCTCAGACTCGGCTCTCTCGATTTTCTGTACCCGCGACGTCGAAATAGCACGCAAGGTGGCCAGAGGCGGGATAGGAACACGGGAATCCGAATCAAAACGCTATTGCCCTCTTTTATGGTAGATACGATGATTTCTTTATACATGTCGCCGAGGCCTCGACGATAAACGTCGCGAAATTATCCCCACCACCGCGAGCTATACCCCCAAGCTCTGCAGGCCTCGAGAAATGTAAACGTAACTCGGGTATTTCTCCTGCACGATACATGTCACTGACAAGACCCGTGCCGGTGACATATATCGAGAAGTCACTGGAATCTCAAGCTCCCCCATTACGCTGGACAAAATAATGAGACCTTTTGCTCGCACAATCCGCGACAAAACTAAAAGATTTTCCAGAAATTTTCAGATTCTGTTGTCCAGAATTATTTATTCTTGGAACAATAAAAAAGGTCACGAGGATGCAATCCGCGCGCGTGCACGCCGAATGCCGAGGACAAGAACGAAGTCCTCGGGACTGCACGCGGATGACGATGCATGTTTCGCGATTATGATAACCACGCACGCGACGATGAACGGGCATAATTAACACGGTCACTACCGAACCGCCCGCAATGATTGATTCGCGATTTAACGAAGGTAATCGCGGTCAGCAGCTGGAAGTTGGGGAATAATGTTTAGCGAAGCCTGTGAGATTTTTAATTAAAATTGTTGGAGCTGATTTGTCCTTAAGAGGAAAAATAGATATCGAGGATATATAATATTTATAGAGGAAAAATAATGTCGCAGCTTCGTGAAATATGAGAGTGTCTTACGATTAGTGTCGGAGATCTCAAAATATTTTATGTATCCTCCTTCCGCTGGAATTACTCATTCGCTCGACTTGGCATACACTGTCTGAGGTTTTTATAGTTCGTCCTTTGAATATTTTCCCATGCTCCCGTTTCATTAGATTCGCGAGATTCAAGTCGAAGTGTGATTCGATACTAGACTTCACACGCCTGATCACCGTTTACCGATAATAATACTAATAAACACTGATCTAGGTTATTACCGTGCATGATCGATCCTTTGAGACGAAAACAAAACGGAACCGAACGCTCTGCAATTAACCTGTTCACTTGCGAGGACGGGTTATCATTATGTTTCAGTAATTTTGAACCTCGCATGGTCGTTATCCGCCTTCGCTTATATTTATGCAAATGTTCATGACCGAAAAATCACTTGGTTGACAGGTTAACAGTTCTGAAGATAAACATTGGTTTCACGTTAATACTACTCGCTTATCTTCTCGCGAGAAATTGGTGACTTAGTTTTCAGATGATCGCGGCGATACCTACTCCAAAAATGCAATAGACAAATTTCGTCTCCCGATACAAATTACACACGGAGTACGTAGTAGTGAATAAAAATTAAAAATAATAAATTAAAGTCAGGGATATCGAGAAATGACAATAAATTAACTGTGATGCTGAGATATAAAGCTTCGATTAAACCGAAATGAAACTGTGGTGAAAAATATTCTGTTTCCTGACGATCGCGCGCGTTCATAAATTCATACTAATTCGGATAACAGTTAGATAGATCCGTCTGGCAACGAGTTAACGGAATTAAGAGCACCGTGCGCGTATCGATGTAAACATTCAAATACTCGGGGATGCGACCGAAACACTACGACTTTGTTTATCGAAAGGAATTACGTGAACGTTCCATTCATTGATCGGCAATATTATTACGCGCGTACAAGCACACTCGAATCTCTCGTTACGAAATAAATTACGCTCGCTCCCCGCCGTATACGGAGTACGGTTATTTTCAAACCTGGTTACATCGAAATTCCTATATATTTAAAACAACAGAACAAAAAAAAAAAAAAATAACATGTACAAAAGCAAACAACTCGAACGATTGCCTCGCAGCTTTTGTTTACAATTTTACGGACAGCTGCACTCGCGTTTCAAAGGCAAACGATTATTTTCAAGTCGCGCGATTTCGAATTTCGAAACCGGGAAACCTTCTAACTAGTACTCGAAATTGTGTCCTCGCGTTTCATGCCCGTTGCTTTAATAACCTGATTGTGCATTTTTTTCCCGCCCGTGATTTAGGAATTTTTCACATTGTTCTCCTCTTTGCATCGTTACGTTCGTTATCAGTGTGGAGGAAAAGAAACAGTTCACAAACTCGTGAATAATATATTTTACCTAATGCATTTTTCCTATTATGTTTCTTTTTGCATATTTTTCTGTGTAAATTAAAACATTCTGTTTGGTACTCCTTTTATGTGTAGGTCACAATGCTAGTTATAAGTCAATTGATAATTGCTTCCTTAATCGCAGTGATCAATTAATCTGTTAATTGTAAGCTCGAACGGCCGATGAATACGATTAGGGAAATATTGGCGTGAGTCAGAGTGACCTTGTATCCCCACTCTACCCTCCCACGTCACGTCACATCACGTGTGCGCCTGCGCCGTGACTAATCCAGTAATGGCGGAGAGAGGGTAACTGTATTCCCCTCGATACGAGTCGATTCCCCTAATATGCCGACTCTGACGCCAGTCAAAAATGACTCCGGCATATGCCTAGAACTCGCAAATGTCCGAACGTTCATAAATGTATTTCCGAAAAATTGAAAATTTTGCAAAATCAGCTTTACAGAAAGCACCATCTAGTACATAGCTCATACACTACGTGATAAAACGTTCGTAACGTGAACTCGCGCAGAAATGATTGTAGTAACAAATAGGAATTGTAACGGACAATACCGAGAGTTGTAAAATACAACTCCCTCCTAATACGCGAGACATAAATATAGTCGTGCTGTTATTTTGTTTATTATCGTTTTAAATTTGATTGCCATTGTACGCGTTGAGTGAGCGATTGAATGAGTACGCACGAGTAGCGATAGTGATTAATAAATAAACGGTGCCGGGCGCGAGGCGCGGGCGAGAATAACGATACAGTTCAACAATAAATGTTGTTCATTGAAACATTATCCTATTGCCGCTATTAAAATTAATCTGCGCTGTCGTGCTTTTAACATCTTAATCGATACGTGCAATTGATGCAGATCTGCAAAATATATTTTTTAAATTTTCAGTAAAGGCCCACATAAGAATGCTGTGAACAACTTTTCGCATTTTCTCTGTAATTCCGACCGATTACAATTTTTCCAAAATCTTGAAATTCCCCTAAACTCAAATTAAAATCTAGGTAAGAATTTCTCTCGATTTGTTTTCGTTATAGCAATTCTTTAAAAATTTGATCTTGACATTCAAGTTAAAATTTAAATAATATAAAAAATCAAATTTTCCAGATTCGGAACGTTGTGAAACATTTGAACACACCGTTCTCCCATAATCAGTTTCTTGTGCTGGCGCCCTTATTGTGCGTATGGCCTCAATTAAAGATGAATGAAAATGATTTGAACTGATTGATCCCGTAATGCGGGTACGAAATATATTACGATCGAGTCAAGCGGAAGAATTTTCAATGAACCGGAGGTATGCGCAGCATGTCGCCGCGCAGCAACCGCAAACAACTTCGTCTTCCGTCGTTTAACAAAGTTCAAGCAACTTCGTGCGTAATTAGTGGTGTCGCGTGCTCCACAATCCCACATAGTTTCAATTGACAATGTTTCTCGTTGGCGAATGCAACGACCCTCGATCAACCGCCGTTGCGTTGCATTGCGTTGCGTTCCGTGACCAATTTTCTGAATTCTGGGGCCGCGAGAGTTATAAGCATTGCGCAAGCCGATCAAGCGATAATTCGCAATTACGCATGCAAGATCTGCACTCCGAGCAGGAGAATCACTATACCGCTCACGGATCATAGGTTATCCGTGTAACTCCGCCGTTGAGGCGCAATACGGATCCGTATTTATCAGCCACTATTAAAAGGCCGAGCGCACTTGGAACGTTCTCAAGCAACGTCTCCGTGCAATACCGCTGGAAAAACATTTTTCAAAATAAACATTTTCCATCTCAATTGCGACAAACTCGAGTGAAATATTTTCTTTCTTAAATCTTTCATCAAATCCGCCGTTTAATTGGAGTACTAAAATTCTGAATAGTGGCACTCCTGTTATTTTCATAAAGTTTTATAAAACAGTCTTAAAGTGCTCCATGAGTCTAGTGTTAACCCTTCTGTGCTTAACCCGTTTAATTAGAATACAAATCGCTAAAATCATGAATAGTGTCACTCCTGTTATCTTTATAAAGTTTTATAAAAAAGTTTTAGAGTGCTCCATGAATCTAGTGTTAACCCTTCTGTGCTTAAGCCTAATCCATTTGGGACTTTCAGCTAGAAATTGTTTATCTGTCTCTCCCCAGAGATAATTATTCTTGAATTTTTTCAATCTTTCCATTTTTTGAAATCGCACCTACTCGTTGCTGCCATAAGCGCATAAAGCTCGCGGTCTAGCGATGACAAATTTCATTAGCTATCGCAAATCCACCAAAAAATGTTTTCTTTTTTGCAGCCGTCGACGGTTCGCGGAGAGCGTTTCCGCGATAACGTTTCGAATTGCCAATCGATTTCAATCGTTCGATAACTGAGACGATTAGCAAGCCGACTCGCCAACTATATCGAGCTCGCTGACTATAGATTTCGAGAGCAGGCGGTCTGATCTTGCAATTAATACGGCGAATAATTGCTGCGCTTGATTCGTTCGAAATTTTCCGCGTTCTTTCAGCTAATCCCCATAGAAACAGTCTAAACGTTTGCTATAGCGGTTCGCGAACCTCGAGTCATCGTACCTAAAATTTTCCACAGGTATTTTTATGACGTAAATGCAGATCGATGTAAGATCATTCGAAGAATGGCGATCCGAAACAATTTGACTGTTTCCTAACGTCCACGGTTGTTGGCATAAGGGTAAGAATAAACTATTAGAACTTGAAATGAAAGAATCAGACGCATTATCGCATAATCTAATTCTTTATCATACGCGTGGTTAATTAGTATGCGCATATAGTAATGTACACAGCCTTCGTCGTTAATTACTATGTACACGAACTGCTTGTCCACGTTTGAGCCTCAGCAGACATATCGGACATAGCGGACATTATCTCTTAAAATACTACAGGTGTGAAAATGATGTTCGTTTAAAAGTCCTTAATATTATTATTATTTTAGGAAACACGTTTTTTTTCCCGGGTAAAATCTGTTCAGCCCTCGCGTCAATAATTTCTTGATAAGTTTTCTGAATAATTTCGTTGAAAAAGAGTTTTGATTGTTTTCTTACAGACATCTATTTTGTCGGCTAATTACAAATCGATTTACATAATTGGAAGCGCGCGAATATGCGTCGAACCCGGGGAGTACGTTCTCCTAATAGAACATGGTGATATAATATTTGCACAGGGGTTAAAATTATGCACGGCGAAAGGTTAAATAAAACGATTCAGGGTCAAAGTGAATTTCTAGCACGACGTTTCGTTATCATTGTCGCGTGGCCGTTGCGCAGAGGTTGCACGTGACATTCGAGGATCGCCGGTGCGCAACCCGGTTTTCGTCTGTGCGAGCAAAAGCATTTTTGTTTCTTTTTCTGCGAGCATTATCTTTACATAACAGTTTCGAAGGCAGCTATCGTGACGAGCGATCGGACCCCGCCTATCTACATCTGCATCGGAGCGCCGTTAAAAAGTACAGAGCGATTACGCAAGCTGGCGACCACACGGTGCGGCGCTTATATGAGCGGTGGCTAAGTTTAGAGCGCCGCGATATGCTCGCGCGCACAGCCGCCACTTTCTACCCGCGCTACCGACACTTGTTGGATAACGAGACCACGAGAACCGTCGCGCGTCGCGTTGCGTCGCGACGCGGCACGAGACCGGCCGAGTCGCAACGGAAACGAACGATCATGACGGCGCGAACCGGTTCGAAACGCGAAAAAGCCCGCGAAACGCCGACGGACCTTCTCCCCCGTTACAGAACGTCTCCCTAACCGTCCGCGCGCTATGCCGGAGTCATTCGTGACCCGTAAGCTCGATATAGTCTTCACTCTGTACAGGGTGTTTCACCTACAGTGACTCACAATAATATTCGCACGGTTTTAAACAATCGTTTAACTTTGTTTAACACGTTAAGTGCCAAAAATCTCAGAGATTCTCACGAAATCAGTGTAATTTAATTAATGAAACCGAAACTAGACATTTAAAATGCATTACAGGGGATGCTGTCCGAACCCTTCCGAGTTCTAAAGATCCTAATAAAATTCGGTTTATATGTTTTTATATGTTGTAATAAAAATGAATTTCTAAACCTAGTCAAAAAACAATTGACGTGTTAATATTGGATTTTGGACACGATTAAACACTGTATGTACAGTTTTATTCCGATATAAGACGACGCTATTTATTTCGAAATAAGAATATTCTTCTTCGTCCGAGATACGACGAAAGCCGGTCCCGAGTCATCGCCTTGTATCGGAAGAGAACTATAGTGAAATATCGGCATATATGGGTCAGGAGGGACTCCGGCATAGGACGCGCAGGAGTCCAAAGGTTAACACTAGATTTGCGGTGCACTGGAGCCGACTATTTCACATTATTTTATAATACTAATTTCTCTAATTTCACCGTGCTAGTTATGAGAGAATAGCGACGCGTTCGAAACATAGTAACAATGTCGATAAGTGAAAAGTCATTGTCTCCAAATTGATGACCTCTGAACATCGATGATATTTCTTCCCATTCTTATGCAACTCACCAAGCTCTTACGCTTCAGAGGAACGACAGAGATTCTGATAATTAATTACACATTATGAGCAATATCTCCTTGGAAGGAAGTCGAGCACCTCCGAACGAACTTACCTGCAACAGAAAAGGAGGCAGAAGATTAATATACTTAAGCATTAATACACTCTTTATTAAAACTATAAGTATCACGCGACAACTTTGGCCGGGAAACTTTTTTATTCTTTCCAAAGGCGTGCTACCTTCAGAAAGTTGCTCGAAGCACGTTTGTACGAACTTCTCACTGTAAGTTGGAAAATTTAACGATTACTGTAAGGAATTCTTTAACAAATTTATTTTTTCGGGTATACGTTACAAAGAAAGATGGTTAAAAATTTAAATAGTTTTAGTTTCAGTTGCATTATAAAATCGAGTGGAAAACGTTCACGCGTTTCAGGTAGAATAACAATAATAATTATTAAATGTATACAATCCACAAACACGTGTCCCCTTAACGCTAGGAGCCACTTTAACGCTAGGTTCACGGGGACCCATAAAAATGACGGATAATTTTTATTTTTATTTTTGTTTCATTCTAATATTCCTGATACACGATTATTTAGATTGTAAAGAAATGCATCCACAAGGAATTCTTTAACAATTTATTTGAGTATATATTACAAAGAGAATTGGCTAAAAATTCTCAGATTTTAACAAAAATTAACGGATTCTCGTTATTTTTGTGACTCGAAGCAGTCGCGCGTGCCCCGTAAATCCATGGTTAAAAATCGGTTTTTGGAAATCGGAGACGGATCGTGCCGATACTTTTTCGGAGGCGCTATAGTGTTCGCGTTCGAGCGATCTCTGGTCGCCGCAGCCGCCTGTGCGGTTGACTTTGACCCCAAGCTGGCGAGCGCGATTGGTGATGAGAGTAGCGTATAATTATGTACGCGACTCGCACGCGTACATACACGCGCGGAACGCAGAAACGTCTCGGACAGCGTGCGCGTACGCGTATATGCGTGCGTATACGGTCGCACATGCGAAACACACACATACACACACACCCACAGACGGACACAGAGGCACACACACAGAGAGACGAACACACTTACGTACACACTGGTATTAGGAACGACGTAGGACGCACGACGTACGACGAACAACGAACGACGGAGTCGGTGGAATTGCGACGCGATTCGAGAGCCAGTCGTGCCCCTTTCGTCGCGCGCGACGATTGGTCCACTCTCTGTGCCATGCTAGCAGCACTTACTTCGTTTACTACGCACAAGAAACACGATGGGTACAGTCTTGACAAACAGTCCGAGAGACTCTTGGCACCTAGAGTCGTGTCCCCGTGGCTCGAGATGGCGATCGTAGATCCGAGAACCAATTATAGAACCCTCTTGCCGCCCCTTGTGGCATTTATTTATTAATAGACACGTAAATAATTTCAATGTAAACATACAGCGAACGCCAAACCGGCGTCGCGATTCTTCGAGTTCTTCGTTTCTTCGAGCAGCGTCTTTATCGTACGTCGTATGTCTGCGAGCATGTACACGCATGTGTAGTGTTCACGTCGTCGAGTTTTTCGTCAGACGTGCGAAAAGAAAGCCTTCGACCACTCTATCGGGACCGTGAGATCGTTTGAAATTTTTATTCGTTCCTACTCCCATTCCTCGTGTGCCTTCCAGTTGTAGTTCGATGTTGAATTCGTGAGATTATTCACGGTTTATACTGGGTGTCCGATTCCACGTGCAAAAGTACGAGAATAGAGTAACGAGTAACTTTTGAGAAAATTGAGAAAATTCGGTGGTTCAGTGGATCCAGCGTACCGAAGTAGAATCGGTTGGTAGTGATCAGACGCGACGGCCGATTACTATTCGACAGTAGAAGCGTTGTTTGCAACATATTCGTGCTGGAACGTGAGTTATTTTAAAAAGCAGAAATATATTCGTGATTTATGAACTCCGTTGTATCCGATTGACTAATATTTCGTGACGCGTCGATCGTTATCGACTGATACGCAGATTAAAAAATTAACTTTTGGCTCACACATCGAGTGTGGCGATCGGGATCTGCGCGATAGGGTTAACAATCTTGACTTTTCTCTGTTTATTGCGTTAAGTACTTCGATTTCGGGAGGAGGGAGCTGCTGTCGTTGATTAATGTGAACTGTATTACTTCTAAAATCTGTGGCAATAAAAATTTGTATGATTTGATAGTAAATATTTTGTTTGAGCTGTTGCGAGAAATAACAGTTTGATTTAAGTAGCGATTAATTGAGGCGACGAAGGAGTTCATGCTCGTCGAATTTGTAAGGAACGTAATAAATACGTGCACAGATAATATTTTGAATGCAGATAATACTTGCTCCACCTTTGAACCCGATGATACTTAATCAACGTATGGTAACGTTTCTTCGGATTTCTATTTTTACTGCTCTTTTGGAGCACGATTTCTGAATCTTTTCGAATTTTTATTTATGGTGTCACATTTGTATCGCAAAATAATCAAACAGAACTGTTCTATCTGTATCAGTGATAATACTGAGTCAACTCTTTCGTAACTCGCATAATTACTAGGTAATAATATTCTTTCTGCTTTTGCTAAACAAATTTCACCAAAAAACTGTAGACTCCTAACAGTATCGCTTGGCAATACAATCTTGTTAATGGCAATCTCGGGAAGATAAAAATTATTTTCGCATTGCAATTTATCGGCACTCGAGGCTAAATGATATCATATTTAAATCAATCAAATATTGCATTTACAATCTTATCGATAAAAAATTACTCCTCCAACATCGTGCACAGTCATTCTATCTTACGCTGTTCACTATTGTGCTATTCAGGCGACGTGTTTTTATTTATGAAATTTTCCGTGTGCATTGTTGCATCTAATTATGCACTTTGAAACAGTTGAGAGACAGATGAGTTTACAAATAATATTGATTTCACGTGTGTACAATTTGTACAAGTAAATATTATATCACTTTCATAAAAGTAAAATTTATTCCAATTTTCGATTTTCACACGTCGAAATCTTAATTATTATGCTGATTTCCAGTGATTATTTTGCGACGTACAGCATTCTCAAAAGCGTACGAACATAGTGAACGAGGAAGTATTTATACTCCGCCGAATCTTCCGCTCCATTATACTATTTTCACAACACTGTTTCCAATATAAGACTAAATTAAGAATGACCTATATCAGCTCGGTCTATGATACTAACAGCCTATAATTCGCTTTCAAAACAGAGTTCGACGGAAATAGTAATCGGCTCGGTATGTGTGGTATAATGAACTAGTATAGTGTCGATTAAAAACAGGCATCATCGGAGTAGGATCACTTCGTTATCATGCCATAAATCATGCTAACAATTGCTCATGATTTACGTGTGTTGTCCGAATTGCTCCATTTAGTTTATTCGAAGCGAACAATACCACGCTGGCGTCTCCGTAGAAATTATGGGGAATTCGATAACATAAGCGAGACCATAGAAAACCGATCGGGCCGATCATGGTCTCAATAATGGTAAACTCGTTACCAATATAGAGGTGGCAAAGCTCATGATACTGACAGATGTTTGTTACCGGAAGCTTATCAACGAGCGGGCGACATTTGCCGACGAGATAATTAACGCGCAACCAACGTTACATCAAAATTCCACCGACACTTCGGCGCACAAACGCTGGAATTAGGGTTAGGATCTAAATTGAAAAGAATCTGCAAAATGCAAGACATCTTAATTTTTTAGCTAATCCAAAATTGCAAAACTAAGGCCACACAAAAGAAATATTGAAATGTGAAATAAAATTTTTATTTCGGTCGAATTTTTTATGTTATTTATTTTTATTTATTAATTAATTTCGTAAACTACGAAAGAGGAACACCGAGTTGTATTCATCTTGATAGTATTTTCTTTTTTAATTTATCCACTCGAACAAGTAACGTTTCATTCTGTTGTATATCTCTGATAGTATCAATTGGTTCATATTGTTATTATTGTTTATAATTACGCTTGCCCCTTCAGAGGTTCACGAGCGCGATACATGCGTAACGGAAAAATATGAAATCAATGAGCAATGAAAAATGTAAACAAAGAGCGTTGCCCGACCATGTTCTATCATGCGCATGGCACATTATAGCGAAATCGTTATGTATTTATTACTAATCATTATGTGAGCGTATGGAGAAAAAAAATTCGCGCCAGCTGTCCGCGATAAAAATAACATTGATTGCCGCCGATCGGTTTCGTAATAATACTTAACTGTAATATTAATAAATCGCGCGTCTAATCGTGATGTGGATTCGACGTACGAATTAACCTTCGAACAATCGATATTCTAACAACGATGTAGGGGCCCCATATCGGCTAATTAATGATCTCGTAAACTTCGGTTATGCACACTGAAACTTTTAACGTGCCAACCACCGTCGTACAGTGTTCGCGAAATTTTTCCAGCGTGGAACAATACGTCGACATGATCAATTACCGAAAACTATACCTGCAGGAAGTAGAATCGGTTGGTCATGGTCAGACACGCGTCAGACCATTCCTATCGATTCGAGCTCGATATTCTCGACAGCTTCGGATGAAAAATTCTATTCTATATTTTCGACTTAATTTCTCATGTGGAATCACCCCCTCCACGATTGTACCATCAATACACACTGTATATTATCTACGAAGGAAAAGGTCTACTACCAAATATTTGATTTGCGTTATCAGTCATTTAATTCGATGGCAGGCGTGTGATTTTTTGCGAACACAAAAAATTACATTTTCGTGGACATCGAACAGAATTCTCATTTCCTTATTCCGCGTATTTTCAGCATATTCACGTGTACTTGAATTCACTTGTACAAACATTCTTCGTTCACGCTTATGCATGACTCGATACCAGAGTCATTCGAAAACATACACTTTTTTCTAATTTTACATTCTTTACAGAGCACTAGAGTTTTGCGTCGCTTTGTGAAAATAACAGGTGCGAAAAGAAGGCCTTTATCACCAAACTTTTTTTTTTTATTATATCTAAAAATTACTACAAGTAAAAGAACTTCATATTTCCGGTGATAGTGGCCAGGAAAATTGAGCGTATATGTACGCTAATGACGCAAACGGGTTAAGCAAATTTTTGGGGATTTATATTGTTAGCAGATTTCCGTGTTTCAGTCGGATTTCAAGAGCCGGTTTTTTCGCGAGGGATACAGTTCGGTAAGTTGTCGAATCATGCCTATGGATTTCATTGAATTTTTAGGGGTGGTCAGCCGCGAGCCATCTTTGCGAACGGTTATTCAATATTTGCTTTGGATATCCGACCGTCGATCGCATCCCCAGGAAGGGTCTCTGAAGCGAGGCAAGCAAAAACGGGATTGTGGGGGGGGGGGGGCTGACTGTGCTCGCGTCAACGAGCACGTGAACGGTTTTCTAGCGATAGGAGTCGATGTTTGTCAGCCCATTATAAATTATATCCCTTGTGACGGTCGTGATCGCGCGCCGATAACAGCAGACGCTACGAGTGTCAAGACGCGTAACTGTATTTGCACAATTGCCATCGGCGAACACAATATGCAAAACATTAACCGCTATGGGCGTATCTCTGCTCGTTCTCGGAAATCGGCTAATTACCCGTCTTCATTTCTGCGCTTGAACATTATGAAACCGTAAATCAGTAATCTTCGAAACACGCTGTGGATCTCGGGGAATTATACCGGGCGAGACTGGTGAAAAATTTTTCGGACGCATGGTTTCCAAGGTTATAGTGCTGTAAAATATTTTTTATCTGTTACTTTGTTTTTTTTTATCGGAATACGAGGGTGCCCTTTGGTTTTTTCAAATGCCCAATGTTTTTTCTCGAATTCGGATGAAGCGCCAAATTCTGCAGAAAAGAAGTATTATAACAGGTAGGGAGTAAAATTAATAATTACTGAAATATTCTCAAACTTGTTTCAGTTTTTAAACATTCTTCATCGACATCGATCCTTTCACTGAAAACTGAATTTAATATATTTTTGAGCATGGGTCAAAGTGGGCCGCTGAATTATTAATCCTTAACAATTAAACAACCTTTCCATTAAAATTGCAATAACCTTTCAATTAAAACTCGGACAATCTTACAATCAAAATTGATTCTTTTATGAATTATTGACGTCTGTAATTTATAAAAATATGTTTAACAACGTGATGGGACTGTGTATTTTATACACTCTATTTTTTACATAATATTAAAACCACAAAATTCGCTATTACTCGAAAAATTGTTATGCAACGTGGGAAAATGGCAGAATACTGTATCCTGGATTAATACTCATCGTGTTGAACTTTGCGAATATTTTGCTATAAATGAGAACGTTATAATTATCATAAATGCTTCTTCCATGCACACAAACGCAGGGAACGATGTGTGAAATGGGCCGATCCACGATTTGTGCGTCTACGTGTGTTTTTGTTTCTTCTCGCACACTTGAGCTAACATTCGAGCCACAGTGATGAGACTGTGCGTCTTTAAACGAGATTCGAAGAGATAAGAGTATCGTAGTATCAGTCGGGTACACATTATGTATCTTTTTATTGGGACGTTTATGTTATGAATAGTTTCACAATTCACCTGTTCGTTTCCGATAAGAAAGGCCGTGTTATACTGTTCGTAGGGCTCTAAGAAATGATACCTTCGATCGATCCTTACCACTATGCTAGCGTCTGTCATTATACTTTTCTGACAATCTTTTTCTTGATTTAATCCGGGGTCTGCGGGTGCTATAACTTTCTTCATGGACCCCAGAATTTCTTCACCTAAATCCTCTGTAGGCCACAGACAGTGTGCCTAAGGTGTCTTCTGAATAAAACGGCCTTGCTGATAAGAAGACATTTCTGTCACGGTGCACGGTGAAGTTGACACGTTCGTTATCACGAAATATACTTATTTTATTTCACTTTATAATGTTTATCATCTTTATTCGTCGATTAATCTCACTTCATTTTATGTGTATAATATGTATTTTCGTCATTCGTCAATTAATCTTCTCTTACTTTATAATAATTATTTTCTTCATTCAATTAATCTTCTTTTATTTTATATCTGCAATAACTTGAATACCAGTCTGGCGAAAAAAAGAAAATGAGGCTTCGTATTCTTGCGAAGGATTATGCTATTTGTGTGAGATAATTAATATCGCGTAATTGAACCCTTATGATCTACTAGAAGTTTGTTGGAGCTCTGCGAGTTTCGAAGCTGTTTAAAAATTCTTGACAAATTTTTGGCATTTCGTTGCGGTATTGTTGTTCTTATTACTAGTTAGCTAGTTTGAACAATAGAAGTTTCGCGCCACCTGCAATCAGTACTTTCATATACACCAACCCAATTATTAGCAGAACTCTCGGCGAACATTTTCCGCCCTTAGCGATTCATCGTAACCGCTCTTAATAATTCCCCTTGGCTTCCCCCAGCAAAATTGAAGTTCACTTAGCGAAGTTGCGCGAGTTATCCTTTAAGGTTGTAGCCGGATAATGGTGTCAGGAAGTGGCCTTGAACCAATTCGAGCCAACGATCAACGGTATACACGCAGACTCGCGATGGAAAACGCATTGAGTATTATTTACTTAAGCGTTTAAATATTTTACTAACACAAAACTTTATTAACTATGTATACCACAATTGTTCAAAACTCTTCTAGCTTAAAATCGAAGCAATTCAACTAGGCAATATTTAAATTTATAGCTATGTATTTATATCAGGTGTTTAATTATTTTAAGAGTAATCAGGCACTGAAACAACTTCTCGTAGCTTGGATTCAGTTTTACAGTGACTAGCTTTCTTACATATTTGTTCCTTGCTCATTAAAATAACAGTGAATAATGTGTAGTTAAAACAGTACACGTGTTTTGTGGTTTTCGTTGGAGGAATATTTTTGTTTCTGTCTCTTCTTCTGATTTGACACGAACTAGAAAAAGTAAACAGATCATCAAATTTCTACGCAGTCAGATAAATTCCTCTGCCTTAATATTAAATACCGTTCACATGTCGCAATGATATTTCTCGTAGTACGCAGAATTCTCGTAGAGACGCTCATCAGGTTCGTGTATCATTTACACGTAATTCTAGTAGACAACGAGTTCTTCTGCTCCATCTCATTATACCGCGAATGACAGGCAGCACAGCATTACGTAGATGCTAGGAAAGTTTTTCGAACGGTCAGGATCTTATAGTTATTACAAAATTTTCGAATCAATTTTGCGAACGAATTCCAAATTACTTTTTACGGTTTCGGTAAAACCATACCAAAGCTTACATTAGATTAACAGGTTAGATTATTCTGCTGTTAGCGGTTCGATCGGAAGTTTTAGCTAAAATAACATTGTTCAGTTTCAAGATGATTATACTAAATTTTGTATAATTTTTTGTGATGAGGAAGAAATACTTTTTATGGTGCTTGCCAATTCGTCTCAATATCTCCTAAAAGATGGGAGTAAAAAATTATAGGTTGACCTGTAAAAACCTGAAGATGACCTTGATACCTCTGGAATTTTAGCGAAAAAAATTTTCAATCTAACTGCTAGAAGCTAAGTTGCTTTTCACAACTTTTTTATTTCGCCTTGCAAAATTGTGAAGATTCGTAGGTTCTTATTATTCGAATTATGGACGATTAAAAACGATAAAATGAAGCGGCAAAAATTGTCTAAAAATCCGGCAAAGCTATAATTCCCGCAATGTTTACTCGTCTATAACTCGTAAACAAATCAATCAATTTTAATTAAATTTTTCGCAATTTTTCGTACGTAACTTGTATTCGTCTGCGAAACAAAAATCAAACACTTGCTTTACAAGCCTGAATAAAAAAGTTGTAAAAAGCAACTTTCACTATTTTTTCGTAGCTCGGAGTGAAAAGTATTTTTCCAAAATGTCCAAAAACTGGAGTCGTTTGGTCCATACGAAAAAGTTATTTGGATTCGACGCTTGTGGCGTGAGTTACGAGACCGATGGAGGTTCGGAGTGATCGAGATTCGACTGTAAAATCATTTCCCTGAATCATTAGGGTCAAATAGGCGGCAGAAGAAGCTGGGAGCTAATCTGTAGGATGGCACGGAGATACAGCGAGGAATCAGAAAAATTTTCTTTCACAGTGCAGAGAGGCTGCAAGCTCTCGCCGGGGAACTACGACACGAGTTTTATCTGTCTCGAACTGATTGGGCCTGATCCCCGATTCGAGGCAGTGACCTCTTGTGCCCCTTCTCGTCCCCCTTCCTCGCCATCTTCTTCTTTTGCTTCTTCTCTGTCCCCCTTGGTCGTCATCCTTGTTGATCCTCGTCCCTCTTCAACGGAACGTCTTCAACGGCTCCGAGAGCCCGTTGCTCTTCTCTCGTTCGCACTCGTTCTCTCTCTCTCTCCTCTCCTCTGCTCTCCTCTGCTCTCCTCTCCTCACCTCTCTCCATTTCTCGGGGAGAATCTCGTTTTCTCTTTTTCTCTCCTCGGCGAGATACGATGTCCCGCATAAAATATTCGGTAACTCGCGCGCGTAGAGCGCACGCGTGTCGGCCGGTGCACGCACACGCGCACGCACGCACACTACGCACACCACCGATCATTGAAATGTGACGCAACTCGGCTACGCTCAAGAGGAGCGTGTTCTTGAACCTACTTGACACTCGGTGAACAAAAAAAAAAAAAAAAACACGCCGAAGAAAAAACAACTTTGGAGCGGCACCGTGACGCGCGAAAAGCGCGCCGATTTTTACGCGAACACACGGTGTCCACTGCGATCGTAAACGAGCCTCTCCATGCTCCCGAGAAATACCTCGTCGATTTCTGACCGTTTCGTGGAAGGTATTGTTGATCCGATCCGATTATGGGAAGGATAAATATGTATGTTATTAAAGCGTTGAAAATGCCCCTGGAACCAAATTGAGCTGTTCGAGCTGCTCGTTTTTGCGAGTTGGACGATGTTTAACAATGGAAACTTCAATTTTCCACTAGATTTTCGAGGGAGAAATGTTGAAACAAGCGGCTTTTGTTTTGTTTTTGCTTTTTACTGCGGTGCACCTAGCCAAAAAATCTGAAGAAATTCGTGAATGATGATTATACTTGTGAGAGATCGTGTTCCGCCGAAATAACTTTAGGAAAAATCCGTTGTTACAATTAGAAACTCGCACGGTATCCGCTACGTACCCTGACCTTTCGCCAACCGATTATTCTGATGATTCAAGCAATTTCGAACCGATAAAAACTTCGACGATATCGAATACTCGAAATCAGCAATGACTGTGCTCTTAAGCCCAATTACTTTCGTTATAATCTCTACTTTGTGCCGCTATTTTTATAAAATGTGCCATTCTCTTTCTGTTCTGTTTGATTCGCTCGTATCGGTTTAACCTTCTTATATTTGAATAATCAGTTTGGGAATTACCCTGTGTAAAGGAATTATCATTAATAAAGGAACCATATATTCATAATATCGCTGTAACTGCGATAAATGTCCAATAATATTGTTAGAATAGGCTACCACTGAATGTTATCAACGGTACAATATTTTTTAATATCGACGAAACACAATATCTGACCCTGTTAGAACAATTTTTATTTTCATATTTTCATTATTTGTAAACTTTTACTTTCAAGAACCCTTCTTCACCTGTTCCCATTAGAACTTATTGGACCGTTGCAAAATCTCGATTCGAAGATAAAACACTGTATATTAAAAGAACAATTTTCAAACAATCATACAATCACTAGCACTTCCCACAATTTCGCAAAACCTGCAAAATCCAAGAACTAAGTGGAACCCATTAAAAAATTCCATAATTCTTTCGGTCCCCGATTAAAAACGAACATCTAAATATGGTTATTTTACGTAGACAGCTGTCGGTCAGAGAACGAGACGCAATTTTCGGGATGACCGAGTGTTATTGTTTCGGAATCGTTTTTTCTCCGGCAGAATGAAATTCCTCGGGCAGCAGTGGAAAGTAAATAAGAGCGGAAGGTCAAGGATAGCTTCGGAATTCGTGGCTGAAACGCCGAGGCAAGAACCGAATTTCCTCGGTCGAAAGTTCCGATGTGACGGCCGAGAGACCGACGCTGCCTGGCGTTGTTTCGTCATCGGGTTTCGAAGTGCCACGAATTCGTTCGGATAGTACGACGCGTCAGTCAAGATTGCACCACACACAAATCCCCTGGAACGATCGTGTCGAAAGAAAAATCTTCCCGATCCATGGAAAGCTATTGCGTCACAGAAAACCGTAGAGGCGTACTCGGAATTGCTAATTCGCCGTCTCTTACTGGAAGACGATTGTTGTTCGCCTATCAGAACCTTCCGCTGGACGCCTTTGATACTGCTCGGAGCATTTTCCACAATTTTCAAAACATTCGAATTTTAATTTATTTTCACAGTGCAACTGAAATTCTAGATCAAGACGCGATAACACATGTA
Source organism: Seladonia tumulorum (assembly GCA_913789895.3). NCBI lineage: Eukaryota > Metazoa > Arthropoda > Insecta > Hymenoptera > Halictidae > Seladonia > Seladonia tumulorum. The sequence continues at coordinate 6,549,746 of OU565275.1, forward strand.
AGTAAAGTCAAATTTAATTTTACCGGCCTGCCCAGTTTTCCCTTCTAAAGAAACATAGGATTTTTGCCAGAATCTAGCAGGACTAAAAATTAAAATATTAGATTGGAGATTTAGTGTGGAGATTAATACAGTTTTTGATTACTTTTCCGAGTCAATTTTTCCTCCACTTCTCTGTCAAATATATCCACAATTTCATTCGCAAATTCCGTACTTTTTCAAGGATTTTCATGACTTTTTCTCGGCCCTTGTTGCGTTCTTATTTGTTTGGTAAAATCGGCGACTTTTTCAAGATACATGCAACATCGAATAAAAGTTGCCGGTTCGGTGTGGACATAGCTTTACAAAAACGGAAACCTGGATGCTCGACGGCCGGCCATTAGAGAGTTAAACGAGGCGCACGCGATTTTAGAAATCGTCGATACGATTTAGAGGATCGGTGAAAATGGGAAACGTTGAAATATATTAAGCGAGAGATACACGACGCTACGCGACGGCTCTTTGAAAACGCGGCCGGCGATCAAGGCCGTTATCTGCTATCTAGAAAAACGCGGTATCGCCGGTTATGCTCGTCGCAATTTTTCATTCATTCTATCTGTTCGCAGTCAACAACGGCCTGTGTAACCGGCACGACGCTGCCTTTTATCTGTGGGAAGAAACGGCCTCTGCTCGATGCTTAACCGCAATCGAACGAACGCCTTTACTCGAAACATGTCCAAAACTCGGGTCTAGCCGGGGACATACATCGGACAGGAGATACTTATTCCTTAAGAAAGGGACATCGAAGCTGTGGAGGCCTCACGGGGTACGACCCGCGGCAGTGGGGATAGTTCTGAGAATTTTATCGGCTAGGCCTTGGCGACATATATCGAGTAAACACTGTATTCTTATGAAAAGGTGCACACAGGCTTCGTTAGAAAATACTTAAAACCATTTACACCGTTGTGATGGTGGCTTTTATTGACAGAAAAGATAGGTCACCTGAAATCCCGATTAATATTTTTCGAAAAATTGCAAATTTTTAAACAATGGCGCTACCGACCGCAGTTTCGTACCGATTAGTAGTCGTTTAGAGAATTATTTTAGTTGTTTATATTAAGTCATAAAAACATAGTGAGAAATTTAGAAAATAAGAATTGCAAAATATAAAAAATTTTATATTTTTAAAAGTTTATACTTTTCAATAATATTTAGGTCTAATGACCGCGTAAATCAATGTACGACTTCTATTCTTTTGTTTTCTGGTCTTCTTTTCGGTTTTTGTTCATTGACAATGTAAAGTTCTACACGGACTTAGTACCAGCAACGTGAAACTATCCAACGGCGTCAATTATATGTTACGACGTAACGTCGTAGTTCTTAAACCGTGCATTCATTAACTATATACGCGTCTTGCTCTTAATGCGACTCGATGAGAATGGCATAAAGTGCGCTATCTTTTTGTTGGTCATTACATCCATTCACGTCACGATCGTTCGAGTGGAACTTTTCAACAGTTATCCATTCGAAATTGTTATCCAATAATTCCTGACGAGCTTAGACTCATTTACATCACAAGGTATGCAGAATCTTAGATGACTGCGTTGAACGTAACATCATACCTTATCAGTAGACTGCGGATCTTTATGCAAAATAAAATAATATTTCCATTGACTGTAAGGCACAGGAGCGGGATACAAAATTTCTTTTAATTATTTTACTAAGCTGATAGCTTAGTAGGCTGACAGAGGCGGTGCCCTTAAATCTTTTCGATATGTCCACTGCTTAAAATTGTGCTTACTCATTTTTGTCATGAATGCATGAAATCTGCTTACCAGTTTTTGCATATTTTATCAGGGTTTGCTTTTTTTTATAGGAAATTAGTTCTCAGTTACAAACCTACCAATTCCATCTTGACACAAAGTCGGACGCCTGGTGTTAACGAGTTGTGTAAAGTGCAGGATTAAAAAAGAAAAGATTACAGCAAATGAGCCATTTTCGAAAAAATGATGAAAATTTTCCCATAAATTGTGTAAAATTGACAGCTCCGAATGGAAACATGGTGTCAAGACTTAATGGCCAGGAAAATAAAAATCTCAATTTTAATTCGACCGTGCTCGAGCCCTGCAAGGGACAAAAGTGCATCCACGAGGTTTCGCGGACAGAGTGCAACCTGCACGCTCATCGGTGCGCGTCTGTGCGACGCGGGCACACGTCTGCCCGCGAAGCGTAACACACGTAACGAATGTACGATACTCATTAGGAGAGTCAAGGGTATGTTACGTGAAGAGTGCGGTTACGCTCCGGGTCTGACCATTACGTCACCGAGTGTGCATCTATCGATGCACATGCAACAGCCGCGTTTAGCCCGAAGAACGTGCAAGCGCCACCGAAACGCGATATCGCGTTCGGTTGAAAGGGAAAACGTTCCTTTCGGTTTCTTGTTTCTTTTTTCCTTTTTTTCTTTTTTTTTTCTATTCATCATTATACGTCGCTCGATTTCCACGGCTACGCTAACCGGCGAGCATACTTAAACCGGACCTCGGACAATACCGTTGTGTATCGCGGAACGTTATTTCCCGTCTCTTGCGAGGCGAGACGATATCAGTCACGTGTTCTCACTTTCCAACCATTATTTACAGTTTTGGCAACGTCGATATTTCTTGCTGCCAACGTTCGCTTATCCTCCTGTTGCTACCCGCTGCTAGGAAATCTTTCATCGTACCTCGAAATAAACAGTTACCTTCTAAACAAATTCGACTTTTACAATTCGATCGGTCGAAGTGAACTTTAACGGGAATTTTTTCAAAACTTTTCTCTCCCGAAACCCTTTGGAACTTGTGACAAAAATTTCTCAAAAAAAAAAAACCTTCCACGTTTTAAACAGAACACGTCAAAAAGTTCCGTAACCCTTTCGATCCTAACTTTTGTAATTATTAGCGGATTCTCTGCATTCGTGACAAAATCGAGATGAAATTCAAAATGCTGGGAGGATTAAAAGAATTGTCAACAAATGATTTCCGATCTCTTAGAATAATTAACAACTTCAAGAGTTAGGTGTAAAGTCGTGATGTCTCGTCGATATGTCCACGTTCGTTCTGAGAGGGTTGAAAAATGGATTCAAGAAAATTTGATTTTTCATAAAAATTGACCAAAGATTGATTCCACGATTTTTAAAAACATTTGAACCGCAAAGGATTTATCAGTGCGGAGTTCATACGGATATTGTTACGTGCGCTGACCTCCATTGACTCTTTCTCTTGGATTAGATTAGGGGACGTTTCTTGGAATGCATGCGACCCTTTGTACTGCAACCAGGACACTTCTTACCATTTTTATATACTAGAATTTTTGGCACTGAAATCTGCAAGTACGTTGAAGTTTTATTCAACGCTATGACACCGGGGTAGTCCTGGTTGCATACGTATGAACACTGTATTTACCTCTTGCAGTTCGTTAGCGCATATAGTGTGCCAATAATATCGAAAATTATAAAAATTTACGACAGCGTAAACGAGCAGTGATAACGATGGCATGCCAAGGTCCTAAGTTATAAATTTAGCTAAAGACAGAAAGAAAGAAAGTTAATTATTAATGGGTATTCGATTCACTATTGCCAACATGAACATTTTTTCGTCTACTTATGATTAAATTATTGCACTAAATAAACTACTAATAAACTGCGGATTTTCGTGCATTTTTGGTAAACTAGTTGAAGAGTTAAAAGAATTTAAGGTTATCTTCAATGCATCCAAATTATTGAAATTAAACTAATTTAATTTTTTTTTCAATCCACAGTAGTACACTTGAAAAGTCTTTTACCTCGCACGTCACTTAAGAAAGACAAAACATGATTAAAGAGAATATTGTTTGCGCGATAAAAGCGAAGAAGCAATAACTTCCATTCTTCACCGACTGTCTCGATTAAACAGGGACGACCAACATTTTGAATTGGAGTGTTAATAGTGACCGATTACGCTGATCGTTGTCTTACTCTTATCTCGTATCACCCGAGGAATAACACAGTTATCATTCCTTTCTCATTTTATATTTTCCTGATAACGTCTCCAGAAAGCTCGAACACGGTATCTCGTAATTAGAAGCACAAAAAATGATGGAACAGAAATAACTCGAACATTTATTAATGAACTGCGGATTTTGATGTACAATAAAAGTTTGCTGCGTTGATCTCAAGATACGTGCACGATTATTTACATATTTTTTTAATGATTTTAATCGGCTGAAAATAATACAAATCTTTTTAATGTTCCCACTGTTTTCTCAGTTCCTAATGCTCAGCACCAACTTGTATAATTAACTTCAGATCATTGAAATATCAGAACATTCTTCGATGAAAATTCGACGTTTTTGAAAGTTTGTAGAGCACAGAATAAAATATGATATTCGAATGTCAAAAATAGCAAAATTTCATGCACCGATACGAAAAGAACATCAACTGCGTGATCCAGCGCTGTGGCTCGGGCAACTTTTATATACGCGCGGACATTTTTCATGAAACGCATCATTAAGGAATTATTTAAAGCGATCGAGTTATGCTATCTACCCGGCATGATCGATTTTATGTAGTTATCCGGTTACGTACGTAAGTGCTAGGGGTGTGCGAGCACCGGAAAACGTCGGGTCGGGAATTTTTCTTGGAATCGTGTCAGAATCCCGAAAATATATCGGCAACATAAGAATATCAGCGTTCTCGAAATTTCGAGCATGCGAAGCACATTTCGGAATGAACTTCGATTGCATTTAATAAAGTCTTTGACATTACTGTCCCTGACTGTATTAAATAAAAACTCGGATCTTCGAATTTCTTGGGATTTCTGAATCCTTCGCGTTACTACCTCGTGAAAGGTAACGTGAATTTTTATCTTTTATTCTCTTGAGCATAGTTTCAGCATAGAGTTTCAGCATAGTTGTTGGCCCACATTTCTGTGCTGTTTGCTTGACGATTGCTGTTACCATTTACTGTCACAGTAAAGATTTTACTTACCAAAGATTTATGAATTTATAAATAGCATATAACAAAATGTAAACGTATTCTGTCGCATTACACCAATGTTGACACATTCATGTAAATCTCCTATACACTTCGTAAAAGTTATGTAAACCAAAAGCAGTCACTTGTGACCCGATTGTTAATGCGACCTTTGTAAATAAATATACAAAATGCTCGCCATCGATTGAAAAAATTCAGGAGCCGAATAGACGTTTATTTCTTCTAGAATAGTTTTATTCGGCTCGGATTCCACATATATTTTTACGCCTTCAAAACGCGACGCGGACGAAATAAATTTCTTTTTAATTGCCGCTCTCTAAAAATAATTTAAAAGCATTGGACATACACGCGGGCCACTGGATTCTAATCGTGGGCGGCGTTCCGGCCGCGTGAAACTGTACACGAAGAATTTTTATGGAATATCATGAATTACTTTAGAACAGTCGTAAATATTAAATTTTATATATTTTACTGCTTAACGCTTCATTTTGTGTCGATTTAATCAGACATTTTTCCTCGAGAAAAAACTTTGTTCATTGGAATGAAATTCGTTCAATTTTAATTGTCAAGTTATTCCATAAACAATGCGACTCTGTTTTGTGCATATTTCAAAAGACTAATGCGATTGTGGTTTTCAATTGGGATTTTTACAAAAATGTGGTTCACAAAAATATGGAACGAAATTCGCATTATTTATTGGATGACCCAATTTTATAAAAATGTGTTTTATGTATTGAATGTCGCGTCGATGCGCCAGAAAATAATAATTCTTTTCTGAAACGCGTTCATGCTTTCGCAGCTCGGCTGCGCCGTTTCTAAAGAGTACGCGATTTTAATAACCCTCCCCTTACGCAAGAAATAATTGTATAATATTACTATTGTGAATCAGTATATAGAAAATGAATAAGGAAGAACACCGTGAATGGTGGATCGCGATCAAACTAGACGCCTTTTACCATGTCACGCGACTCTCCCATGTTGCGTTTCAAATGACGTAAGCGCCCGTCGAGTTTCTTGATTACTCGATGGAATATTTTAATTATCGCCTGCCCACGTGTTACGGAGTCCTTCACTTTCTGGTTTCAAGACTGTATTAGATGATATTACCTTCCACACGTTTACTGCTGCGAATAAAAAAAATATATACAGCCAGATAGTGTGCGATTCAGGTGACCTGTACGCATTCGCCGAGTCTTCCATAATTTACGCTCGGAGCCTTGAATCGCGTTTATAAATTACAATTACCGACTCGTTTATACATCTACTCGTTCTTGTCGCGTCGAACATTTTTAAATAGTGCGAACTGGTCGTGTGTAATCGAACAATTGCAAAAACTATCGGCACGTTTTCGAACATTGAAATTAAATGAAATATTATTTTCTTCGTACACGGTTGCAGTGAATTAAAAATTAAATTCGCGAAATTCCACATTCGACTAATTAATAACTCCTCTTCGAAGATCGGTACTCGAGTTTTTTTGTATTTTATCAATGGATCATGTCTGCAAGTCAGAATTACAGGAATCAGTATACTTTTCATTTTCTCCATGGCAGAGAATAACAATGTTATTGATTATTCTTCGATCATCAAGTGGTACCGGACACGTTAATGAGAATTTACGCTACCGCGCAAATGCGAGCGTTGAAACTAATAGCATAATTCGGAAACTGGGAGGAGTTTAATGAAAATGTTCGTTTCACTTATATAAGAATTGCACGCAGCAAGGTGTAACGTGCAATTTATTTTCACGGAGTTATGCTTGTCCATTCGACCGTGACAAATGGCTCTTCATAGGAATTTGCAATAATTAAACGATTCAAACTCGGAAAATATTTAACACAGGCAAGATCTGCAGAAACACGTACAAGAATGTTCAGATCAAATCGTTAATTATTTAACAAGATATAACAATCACACCGATCGCCTTTTTTTACACATATCTCAAATACAAGAACCAAGCTAACACCAAAAATCTGAAAATTTATGTAAATGGTGGAGAAACGTTATTTGTCTCTCTCCATTATTTATAACCGTGCAGTCGGACGATGAAAGGCCTTGCTGCAAAATGCGGAATCTAATTAAGAACCCGTATACACGGTTTTAAGTCCATTGGTTGAACGGTGCTTGAGTTTTCAGGGTCGCCGTATCAAGAAACGTATCTCCGAGGAAAACATGCTCAGATTATTTTCAGCTAAAAATAATTAAAAGATGAAGCACACTTTCTCCGCGAGAAGATTATTTTGATATCAACGATAGATACAACAAAGCCGCAGGCTTTCGTCGAGGAAAAATTTGTTGTATGTTTCCATTCGCGACGCTACGGCTTCGTCAATTTTTTCAAACATTTCTCTTTTCAACAATAATCTACGGGACATTCGTTTCAAGTAGATGGAAGCCATGATGGGTTCAATATTTAGGTAACAGGCTTTCGAAAAAAAGGAGACGTAGAGGCAAACTGGAATGTTTGCAACAACAGCGATTTTTCTATATATGTCGCCGGGGCCTGGATGATAAATGACGCCTAATTATCCCCACTACTGCGGGGTATTACTCGCGAGGGGACACGAAATTTGAGAGGGGCTACGGAGCTGAGGGTAAACATGACACGAGTCGGTTATGTCTCCTGGACGATACATGACAGTGACAAGACCCGTGTTGTTGACATATATCGAGTAGACTAGATTTCCTGAGATCATTAGGACATTTGCGCGGCACTGTATGTATTTGATGCGTTATTTACCACCGGCAATAAAACCGAGACAGAGAGTACGAGATTCAGGTGAGTTGTACGCAATTACCACCTCTCTGCCCCCACACCCCGGGACCTGCCACACGGCCGGAGCGCTGATAGACAAGGTGAAAAGCTGTTGGGCTTCCATGAGCCGCGCGGCCTGCCCCCGTGAACGATAATTGCGCTTATTTGAGGGTGACACGGCTCGCGGAAGGAATTCAAATAACAAGAAACCTGTCGCGCGACGCGTCTTCGAGACTGCTCGCCCCGGGCGAGAAATTCTACGAGAGAAAGGTGAACGTTGTCGCTTGTGCAGCAGCGGCGACGGAGCGGATCGGCGCGGAGCGGAGCGGCCGAGGGACCGCGAGAGCGCGGCCGGCATGATTCTGTCACAATTTACGACGTAGAAACTGCAGCCTTGCTCCAGGCAAGGTAAATGGAGTGTTGACCACCGCCGATGAACCTACAGCTGATAGAACGCCGAGCAGAAATCGGACTCGAGCGTGACTCAAGCGACCCTTGACCCTTCCAAGTGCTTTTTCATCTCACCGAAACCAACTCTGACGAAATTCGTAACATTCGGGTGGATTCTGTGTTAGTTATTTGTCGATAAGGTGCAACCCTGGTGAAAGAAATTTAAATTGGAGCGTTTAAAATTTTTCAATCAACGGAATAAAAGTGTAGCACTGAGTGCGCGTTATTCGATGCGTTGTTAGCACAATTTCTAGGGTGTACCTGAGCAACGTCGAGCCAAGGACAGTAGTCAGTCATCTTAAGCTGTACTATTCCCTAAATGTTCCGTAATACGTGAATACAACGTTACACGTCGTAAACTGGGAATAGGCGGTAAAAGGCGTTTCAGTTAATTTTCAAAATCCCTCACGGGGCGCGGAATTAAAATCAAGCAATGACGAATATACACGTCGACCGCAGGTCAAATGCCGCTACTATAAATTTTACGGAAAAAGTAAAGCAAAATGAGAAAGAATTAGATTTTTATGCGATAAGAAATTAACAATTCATTGACGTTAACCGCGCCGCAATACAGTTTTGGATTGACGTTTATACACGTCAAACGCGCTTGACTGGTTAATATGTTTAATAGGTTGAAAATAATGCAACAGTACTTTGAAATTCTTCTAACCTTTTTACTGTTTTAAATGACACCTACCCGTTCTTGTCATAAATGCATTCGGATCTGCAGTCTGGTAATTATGTATTTGCAATGTATATATAAATAACAAGATTTGCAATCTTTCGATAAAAGATTACTTCGGGGATGTATTAAAATTCGCGACGAATTGAACAGTTTTATCGGACACTTTTGCTGGCAGAAGAATTCAGCGAAATATTTCGAATGCTGAAGTTAGGTGGAGCAGACCCTGTATAAATGAATGATGAACGCCGGTTTCTTCGGCATTCTGGGTCACTGCTGTGCACTGTGGGACGCGCTCGATCCGTGTGATCTGTGATCGAAGGAACCGGGGAAATGTACGAATGAAAATAAAATGAAAGAGAAAAAAAAAGGCGGAGAAAGCGCCACCGCCGGACCTGATCTTTGTGGGCCCAAAGCCAGGCGAACGGAGAGATGACCTCAAGATGACGATGATGATATCGGCAACGTGGTCGGTTGCAGGGTCGTGTACAGTCACGGCAAAGAGGAGAGAGAGAGAGGAAGGGAGAGAGAGAGAGAGAGAGGGAGGGAGAGAGAGAGAGAGAGAGATAGAGAGAGAGATAGAGAGAGACGAGAGGGAGACGCGGCAACGACGCCAGCGGTTGCCTCGCGCAAAAATAACGCGCAAAGCCTGCTTTAAACCCGCCCAACAACGCTCACTCGAAATATAGGGGAGAGTTGCTTATAGCGTGCCACTTAAACGATTCACCTAGTATTTCGCGCTAATTTCCATGCGAATTAATTATCGATATTCTAGCTCGATGCGTAAAGTGTCTGCTATTACCGAATCAGAAAAAGAAACTCCTCGAAATCTTTCTTGGAAATGAATGCCACAATGTAGTCTTATTTTTGCAATAATTTTTGCGTCCCATGTTTGAAAAAATTTGGCAGCTTTTCGTTTAAAAACGAGTATCACGCATCAATTCGATAAGCTTCCGGATGTTCCTCGTCGACAAAATTCTTTTCCCAAAACGGGAAAATCATTTTTTGTGCTATCTTCTCGACGATAGAACATTTCTACACGGACAACTATAGCCGGCAGTCTAGACAACTTTAATTAACCATAATTAAACTCGTACAACGTCGGAGTTGCTTGTTTTTATCCGCACGAGAATTTACGGGTTTGGAAATTAATCGCTTCATTATTAACGCTAGACAAAAAAGACTAAGAAAAAAAAAAGATAAAGACTATCGCATGACGTATGCGCAACCGTGTGATCGTATGGACCAACTGTCTATTTTAGCAAAGTACAATTTATTTTGAAAGGCAAAGTCAGCACACGTTCCAAAGTCGAAAACGAAGACGTAAAGATTAAAATAAAATACATAAAAAATTCAAATAATATTCCTCGGTAAACGTCATTCTTCCAAAGTCGACAAAAACGAAGGTGTCGCCGAATTAATTAAATCATTCTAGAATTTCGCCGAATTAATTTAATCATTTTAGAATTCAATTTAATCGCACCGAATTTTATTTATCCAGAGCACTTTTATTTAATTGAATACTATCCCATAAATTTTTCGTATCGGCTAAAATGATTTCAGAGACCGGATTACCGGTTTGGTTGACCAAGTTATCATGTCTGCATAGTACAGTGGTGCCCGCTTGGTGGTCACACTCGTTTCCCAGTTGGTAGTCGCATTCTATCCCCTCCAGTTGTTAGACAGGTGTTTAGCTTACTAAATGAGCTTTCTACGTATCGCACTCGGTCTCGACGCCTCTCGCTCTATCTCCGATTCCATTCAGAGCCAATCGAGCTGGAGAGAAAGGAAACGGTCGGTAATTCCTGGAATTCTGCCTCCCCGGATAATGGTCGCAATAAGGTCCCGAACCCGCGACCATTAAACAAGCACCACTGCAACCGCGAATACTGAATGAGCACCTTATTGAATGAGCCGAGTTTTGGCGGTTGTCAGAGCTCTCGTTGCTTGTACCTGCAGGCTCCTAATTCTCTAATGCTGGTTGGACCTATAAGAAGGATCGCGTTGCAGCTAGAGAAAATGATGGAGGCCTATAAGCTTTAGCACGAGGTGCAATTACAGAAGGCGATCGATTTTGAGAGCTGGTGGAATAAATCGATATTACATTGGAACAATCGATTTCTATAATCGACTCGGTTCTACCCTCAGTTCTTTTAGCCTCCTCCTGTTACTTTGATGACGAATTTTGTGAAACACTAAATTCTCAAATACAATTTTCTATAGTTAATTAATTTTCTATAATTTTACCCTCAGTTCTACCCTCAGTTCTTTTAGCCTCCTCATGTTACTTTTACGACGAATTTTGTGAAACACTAAATTCTCAAATACAATTTTCTATAATTAATTAATTTTCTATAGTGTTAGCTACCCTCAGTTCTTTTACCCTTCTCCTGTTACTTTTGCGACGAATTTTGTCAAGTATTAAAAATACAGCTCTTCCAGCACAGTTTGGCAAAATCCTTCGCACGGATAATAAATATATTTCTCGCACTGTAACTCTAATAATTTGATGTAGTCTTCAATTGTATACTCAAAGGTACAGTTTTTCGTAATTTGAGTGAACGCTTAGGTGTGTAACAATGAGATACAAACTGGTCGAAGGAGTTGGTCCGACGATTCGTTTTGCGGTTTCGAGCGTGAAATTTCGCCAGATCCGTTTTACGGAATGTATGTACATGTTCGCACATGCGAAACGCGCGCGCCGCGCGTTCAACTAAAATACTCCCGCCGATCGTCAAAGCGTCCGCGCGCGGATAGGTGAAAAGAAACTAGAAAAATGACTGACATTTTATCCCCCTTTGTGCGCGGCGGCGGGAGAAAAGTGCAACATGGAATGGCTCTGTCTCAATCCGAGGACTGCGGCCATCGAGCACAATAGTTATGCACGTCGCAGATAATGCCGACTATTCTCGTTTATTTATACGCTCGCGCACACACGGCCAACCGTGCGCAGAAAGCACACACCGGACACGCAGATGTCTCTACGGGACACAGACACCACGCGATTGGACGCGGCCTCGTGTCTCGCATCCCGAGCAGCGGCTCAGAGACTCCGGTACATTTTCGAAAAAGCCTCGAAACGTTTCGAAACGACGCGACGTGCCGTTAACGTTAAAACCGTGCATAGAAAAGAAAATTAGAAAATCTTGCGAAAAGAACAAATCCTTTGGAAAATCGTGTCAGCCTACTCTGATTGATTCAGTTAATTATTTTAATATAGATATTTACAGTGCGATATTTTGTGTTACTTAAATTGATTCCGACATTTTAATTAGTCGCAGTTTCTCTGAGCTCTACTATAACAGAACGGTACTCTCGTTGAAGTTAATGTAAGGTTGCATTTGTTGAATAAAAATACTTATTAAATTGTGCTTACCTCCTAAATGGAGATAGAACAACGACTGTTAATCGGCAATTGCGTATGCAGTAACAGGATACAGACACACGCGCGTTTAATAATTAAACTAACTCAACCTTTCCGTGGCTTTATTTGTTTTTATGACTCTTAAGTTTTAACTAACAATTAATAAGAAATAATCTTATCTTAGCGCGGTCGAAAGCCGGAACTTTCCCACCAACTTAATAATTGCGTATCAGCCGATTATCAGGTGACATTTGCATGATAAAATACAGACCCATTAGTCTGTATTCTCATTATTATTACGAGTACATGCATCTTATTCTGCAATAGTCCCAATAGTCAAGAGTAAAAGTGGTTTTACCGAAATGATTATTAAAGAGATCTCCATTTTCCAAAAAAAGGGAAAAATTCAACAAGGACACATTTGCCCTGTGAAGAGATTAATCAAATATTTTATAAGAGTAATAGCTATTTTTTCCCCAAATAATATTTTTATGAAACAGTAACGTTGCACAATATTTTCATTAAAAATATCGCACAATAAAGTAATGATAATCCTAGAGGATCACGTCTTAATTGTATTCTTCACGTTCGGAGCACTCCGAGATCAAAACTCAAACGCGCCAGACGTAGATACCAATGCATGCTGCAACGCGCAACAGAGAGAAAGCCTAAGTCTTTCCGTGAAATATTGATGAACTTGGAGACTGCGGAAAAAAGTTATACTCGAAGAAAACTTTTCTTTCATACCGCGGCGCCTTTCTTCGAACCCATTCAAATTTATATCTCCGGAATTCTCTCGTGCCGTTAAAGACAAACAGGTATTGTTTCAATATCAAAGAAACGTACTCTACATCCTGCAACTTTCGCAACATTTTTTCGCATCACTTTCGAGTTACAGTGATTTCTCTGTATATGTCGTCAAGCCTGAACGATCATCGACGCGGTACTATCCCCACCACCGTGGAGTATATCCTCGAGGAAACATAACACGGATATGTCTTCTGGACGATACATGACGCTGGCAAGATCTGCATTGTTGACATATATCGAGAATTCTCTGTATTTTTCAACGCGCTGTGCGTCGCGCGTAGCTGCGCTCACTATGGCCACGTGCGCCGTTGCTGCTCGCTGAAACCATAACCTGGCGAGCGGCAAGAGTCACTGGAGCAGCGATATATTTTTTTTTTCACCCGGTTTACCCGGTCGTGTGTTTCTCGTTTCCCTCGATTTCAGAGGCGCAGCTCGCAAAAGCGGGGTGGCTCGCTTTGAGGGAAAAGTGCTACACCGCGGGAAGAAGTTAGCTCCGTAAACTGTTAAACCGCGTGTGCGAATCGATACGCGCGGCTTTTTTTAACCTGTTAACCGGGGAGGACGAGTTAACTCGTCATTCGTTTTCGACTGTGTCTTCCAATCGCGTTCGAACGCTCTATTTATCCATCGGAAGACTCTGTCACTTCACCGTTGCCTTCTTCATGTTTATTTCGACCATACGCGCCTTTAACACTTTGAGTGCCACACCAGAACCCTAAAAAATTCCATGAAACCAAAGTAAGTTATTTAATGAAATAAAAATTGAAAATAATTATATGTGTGACATTTAGTAGTCTTCCAACTTTCTTGCATTTTACCGATCCCAATCAAATTTGGTACAATGAATATATTAACGTAAAAATTCATTTTAAAACCTGAACAAATAATTCCGACATCCACACATGGGTGACATGGCAGTCAATGTGTTAATACTGTGAGGGTGTGTTCCCATTTAGAGTCGTCAATTGAATAGTATATAGTATCTGAACTCGCTATATTTATTTTTGGAAAATGTTGAGGTATTCGTTGCGAACTGATTCAATTATTATTATTCAATTATTACTAGTATTACGCTGTGGGAAAAATATACGTTCAAACTTTCACTTTAAATATTGAAAACCTAATATTCGTACGGTGAAATATTTAATTACATAAGCTAGAGACACTGCGAACTAATAAGCAGCAATGAGGAAAAGCAACGCGCTCGAAACTGAGACTGGTAGGTCTCGAGAACCTGTTCCTTCAACTCTACAGCCACTATTCACAAGCATGGAATACCCGAAATCGACGTATTCACCGCCAAAAAATCGAAAACAACATGCTGGTTCCTCTCCCTCCACCATTCCTTTGTCCCTCCTCTCCTATCATAACTCTGGCACGTTAGAATCTTTTCGTTGAACACTACGCTCCTCTTTCGGACATTGAATGTGTACAGTGGACTGCGAATTTTATACGGTTATGACGAATATGTGAAATAGAAAGCTGTTTGGGCATTAGAAACATTTAATATGTTATCTGCTGGCAATTATTTCATTATTTTTCGACTTTCCATGGCCCAAGATTTTTTAACACGTTAACTGCCACGTCAGTCACATATGACTGACAGTGATTTTTGACTGGGTTTAGAAATTCATTTTTATAATCCGAATTTTATTGAGGTTTTTCGAATTCAAAAGGGTTAAGACAGCATCCCCTACATTTTAAATTTCTAGTTTTGGTGTCATTAGTTAAGTTACTCTGATTTTGTAAGCATCTCTGGGGTTGATATTTGGCACTTAACGTGTTAATAGATTTAATCAATTTTTCAATAGCAATAGCAGTTTCAGTAGTGAGTCAACAAATCGCCCCAGTGACCCATTAATTTCGTTTGTGATTATTAAATGAAAGTCGATTTGAAAGATGATTATTGAATAAAAGAGAGAAAATCCCGTTGATAGGCTATCGGTAGATAATGCCTAATATAGAAAAAGCAAGGAGGCCTAAAGGAAAATTATTTATTTATTATCCGACAACGCCTTAAACCGCGCCACGCGGTACATCCATTACCATTTCCTTAAGAACCGACGCGAAAAGCCGGCGTCGTCTGGCGACAAAAATCGCAAATAAATTCCTTGCGTCCGTTCACCGACGAGGAATTTCAACGCGTTCGCCACCGCCATTTTGTTTGGAAACCGTTCGTCGCGTGCCACGCTGGATTTTCAACATTCTACTCGAGGCGTTACGTTCCGGACAAATTTTCATTTTCTCCGCAACTGGACTGCACGACTCGCATTCGTGTGAACCTTCCTAATCGATCACAGCTGAGCCGATAGCACGGGGTTTGTAGATTGTTCTTCTACCTTTAGGCGAATTCGATTGTCATACCTCCCTAGGATCATCGTAATCTCGCGAAGGACGCGGTATTTAATCCGAGAGTATTTTGTCCGGCGTCTTATCGGAATTGTATATGGCATTTCCGGCGACACGATACCGATGCATGGGTGTACAGAGATTCTCACGAGCTAGATTATAAGAAACTATTTGCTTTATTTATTATAGCGTTTAATAATGGCGATTTTCATTTTAACAAGATCAGCGTCGAATATCAACGTCAGAAATTTTTGCAGAATCAAAGTAATTAAATTAGTAACATTGAAACTAGAAAGTTAGAATTTGTCACAGTGGATGCTACTTTAAACTTCTTGCATTCTATTAACGATACAAGTTCTAGTAAAATTCGATTTATTCGAGTGCACCACAACATAATTGAATTTCTAAACCTAGTCAAAACTAGTCCAAACCTAGTATTCGAACTTTTTGTTATTCATTATTTCCTAGATTAAGGATATTTAAAAATTTATTTCGATTTAACATAGATGACTGTGGATTTTTATATAATATAAGAACTGTCTGCATTGATTGCAAGATACAGGAGCCTATTTCATTTTTTTTTCTTATTAATTCTGAGAAGTTAAAAATAATATAACTAAATATAAATATAGTTTAAATATAATTATATGTGGAACTGACTGGTCCCTGACTGTGGAATTAGCTACTGGTCACTTTGAGTGACCTCCGGGAAGCTCGAAGAAGCGGTTAATCATGTGACCCTCTATAGGGAATCTCTTAATTGAGTTTGAGAGCGTGGGTGGGGGATGGTCCACAGCATTAGAGAAGACGGTGGAGGGGATGGTGAAGTGGGGGGGTGGGGCGTGTGAAGAACGCCCCTCCGATGAACTTTCCCCTTGCCGCGTGCGGCGATGCCCTTGCAGAACGAGACGGGGAACTAGTTCCCTTAGACTCGTGTAGACAAGGCGTCGCCAGGGCGTCGCGAGGGCGTCACCGGGGCCATCGGAAGCTCGAGCGGGAACTCCTACGCTCTTTCATGACCTATGGAAGAGTGGTGGGAGACGCCGGTAGATGCTAGGGAGGGATGAAGAGGTTTCTGTGAGGGGATAGTGGGCGTGTCTTCTGCTGGGACAGCCCCTTTTCAGCGAGGGGCGGGATATCCACAATGCGGGTAACCCTAACGTTTAAAAAAGGGCTCCGAAAGTTTGCAATGTTTGTACACCGAAAACTGCAATCGGGTAGAGTCGAGTTTGAGGTTCATAAAAAATTTGTAATCACATGAATGTGTGATTACAAATACGGGAGCATAAATTATGGGGATAGGCGTGTCGAGTGAGAGACCCACCCCTTGTCCCTGTGTGGTTACATCTGGTGACTTCCTACCTGAACCCTAAATTTCGGATGTGCTATCAGAAAATCTATCGGGAAAATCCGTTTCCACGCGCCATTGGAAAGCAGCGAACATCTTCGCGGAACCAGAGAAACACAGGGAAAGCAACAGAAGGAGAAAGTAAAGACGGTACCACTGTCACACAGTTCGGGACCATTAGTCGTCTCGTTCATAATTGCAAACCCAGTAGCGTTGATCTTGGGGAGCAGGGACCCTACTTCCTCTCCGAGGACCACCGCTGCGTCACTACCGTTTTGGCATTACGATCTCGAACATGCGATGCGTTGCCAGCGTGCTCTGTACGCCTCCCTCTCCATCAGATTCCCCTCTCGCATAAGGCATATAGTATTGGGAGCTGGAAAGAAGTCACCTGCGACGGCACAGGGGCAAAAGGGTCCGTCGCTCGGCACGCCTATCCCCACCCATCGACGCTTAGGTAGTCCCAATGATTAGGCATCGACGGCACCCGCTAGGTAGTATGTGTGACCGCTCAACCAATATTTCGCTAGAGCCGAAAATACGTGTGACTCGGGGCGTGCCCCTCCTGCATTCCTTACAAATGACTTCAGCTGCGTCACTTAATTATGAAAAAATATTTATATACCAAAAAATCAGCCTCTCGTCTTTTAATAATTTTTTTTTCATTATATGCCAACAATGTTTCAGTAATCTATCATTTGACTGACACTTTACGTACTACGGTCAATTGACCAGCTTCATAATTTTCATTTTATAATTACTAACACTAAATCCACCAAGCACAAAACCTATAAAAAAATGAAACGCTCTACAGAAGGGAGAAGATTGAATTTATTTATACTTTAGTATTTATATGAAGGAGTCGATTCACTAATTTCCTATGAAAACGTATTTATAATTTCAATAATTGTGTAAAAGAAACCGGTCATTTTGACCGTGGTAAATTTAGTGTTAAAATTACAAAGATGGTTCCATGGGATTTGAGCACAGTTTAACATTTTAACGTTGCTTCCAATTACTGTTAAATGCCGTTTTCAGTGTATGTTAAATAAAAAATTTTAATTAGAAATTTTAAACTAAAGCTATCTAAATGTAATTTTTTCAGTCAGGAATTATAATAAAACGGTGCTAACGAAAACCAAAGATCAATTTGTATGTAAACACGTTCCGGAAGGGAGTGTGCTGGTCGAAATTTCCGCGCGAGAAAGATCCAGCTTAATTAACATGATTTTTCCACTTTCTCCGAATTAATTGAACACGAGAGATAAACAGAGTCGAAGTCACGATAACGTTGTACCTTCGCAAGATTCGTTATCAAGCGACCGTAAATACGTTTGTGGAAAATTTTCGAAAATATTGTACATTACCTTTCACGTGGAATGCAATTGAAATTAATCATCAGGGATCAGTCGGAGTGTCTTGGAAAAGCATCGTGTTTCAAGGGTCGAAAATAAGATGCTAAACAGTGGTTATAATTCAATTGGTGCGAACTATCCAAAGTAAAAATTGCTAGTCGAAAAATAATTGGAAAATTGTGAGATGCTTGATAGTTGAAGACTATTTGATACACTATAAAACGTTTAGAAAATACTAATAACAACTAGCCTTAAATGGCTACCTACTGGAACAGTTACCCTACTTTTTGATATTTCTTCTAGCTATCTAACCCAGATCTACCTACCAATTCTACGTAATAAATAATAATAATTGAAACTGTATAGGGCCTAGATCAATTCTGAAATACTGATCAGAGTCAGTAGGTGACACGATTGCTGACGGGTGGACACCCCATTCCCCAAGATGATTATGTCTAATTCCCCAAACTGAAGGACCTCCAAGCGTTGTACGGAGCACCGAAATTCTGGACTGAAATTAGTCAGTCACAAAGACAGTGAAAGCTCACCTTCCATCCGGCGCTGCTGTTGCTCTCCCCCTTTTCCTTGAAGTACGGGATATTTTGCATCATCCATTCATAGATCTGTGAGAGGGTGAGCCGTTCGTCGGGCGCGCTGGTGATCGCCTGGGTGATCAGATCGGCGTAACTGTGGTTCCCCCAGGCGTTCCGTCTTGACGAATTCTTCTTGACCGGAAGCAGGCTACCGGCACCTTGGCCGAGAGCACCGTGCTGAGGCGGCGTGCCACTTTCGACGCCCTCGACGCCCTCCTTGCTCCCGGACACCACGTTCCCGACCACGTTCCCCTCGATGTACTCCTCCGATCTTGGCAGCGGCCACGTGTGCGACCGGGCTCTCGTCTGCGGCTCGAATCCGCTCTCAAGGTCGTACGGTACCCCCTGCTGTTGCGGTGGTAATCCGGTCTTCGACCCCGTCGCAGAAACCGGCACCGAGTCCATCATGCTGGGCTCCTCCGTGTACTCCACTTTGCCGAAGCGAGAACACCTCTGCGCGAGGTGTGCTGTCCTCTCACAAAAATCTATACGACGTTGCTCCCACGGGAGAATCAACCACGAAGAGGGTGGTCCACTATACCGGGTCACTATCCGATTTGCACACTCGTGGAACGAACAAGATACGAAAACAAAACCTACGTCGAGTCGTTGTTGTTGCTGTCGCAGTGTCACTTCCTTGCCCGTGTTCCACGGTTCAACACGCGCGAACCTGAAGACCCCGGACGCGAAATCACGCCAAGAGAAACGGCCACGGGAAAAGCCAGCACGCCGGAGTGTCGCGGATCACTCGAATCGAACTCTCCCGCGACTGACTGCGGACCGACCGAGAATACACACTGTAGGTTGTTTTGCGTGTCGCGTGAGTGAACGAGAAAGACAGAGACACGCAGAAGGTGCGAGGAAGAGTGAGAGAAAGAGAGAGAAAGAGAGAGCGCACGCGAGAGAGAAGCCAACAGACAGACAGACACAGAGAGAGAGAGAGAGAGAGAGATAGAGAGATAGAAAGAGAAAGAGAGAGAGAGAGAGCGCGCGGCGTAGGAGAGGGGGCAGACCACGTGGTCAAACTCTCTGTGTTTACAAGCCGCGCCGTCGGTCACGTGGCTATGTTTTGATAGAGAACTTGGCCCACTCCGAGGACAGGAGAATCTTTGGCTCCGTTATCTCGTGTCGGGCACGGTGCTGCGAACACTTTCGAGGAATCGATACGCAAGGCCGTATCGCAGCTTCGGCTAGGTCGAGATCCGAGATCGATATATTTCCGATCTTCCCTCGTCGATGATGTTCTTTCCTCCTATTTCTCATCGATGTTCCGGGTACCAGGATCGTCCCGTACACACGATTCTCGAAAAGATAATTCGTGTCTGTGCGCGTGTGTCGTACTTTCTCTACTGGTCTCTTTCTTTTCCTTATCCGTTTGTTTACACGTCCCGGGGAAACTGGTTCGAATCGCGCGTTGTGGATCCCCCCGGCGGTAATGCGTGCGTGCACGTCACGTCGCGACTAAACGCGGTAGTCGCCGCCGCCTCCTCTCTCTCTCTCTCTCTCTCTCTCTCTCTCTTTCTCTCTCTTCTCGTGGCGGTAGCAGCGCAGGCGCACTCGTGACTATATATATACACACGCACGCGACGGGGAAACGAATCACCACTCCGTTCCTGTGCAACTTGCCGGCAGGGCAGCGCGGCGAACACTGACGAATTCTTTTGGCCGCAAGTCGGAACCGACCGAGCGCGGCCGAAGATGTCCGCGGTGAGATTCGTGGCGCCTGCCTGCCTCCGCGCCCACCAGCGCGACGAGGACAGAACGAACAGCAACTATGTGCACGAGACAGAGAGAGACTAATTAGCCGGCGAGCGAGAGCGCGAAGGACGAAACGATCGGACGGAGTCGGTAGCGAGAAAGAGAGAGATTGATAATCCGATGCACGAGATAGATGAGGATGGGTTGTATACGGCGACGAAGCAAGATAGAGAGAGATCGAACGACGTGTCGGAGAGCGAGAGACGGATAAACGAGAGCGAGAGAGGAACGTGGAAGAGAAGATCGCGAGCCAAGCGAACGAGAGGATCTGGTGGGTGGTTCGATTACACGGTCGGTGGTGGGGGAGGAGGGGATTGGTGCGACCGAGAGAAAAAGATCGGGCGAGAGAGACCGACGACAAAGAGGTTAACGGAACGGGACAGGGAGAAGGAGGCAATGGTCTGGAATGAGCTGGATGAAGGGAAGAGGGAGCGAGACAAGCTGGTTAGGGGGAGGGAATCCGCGAGGACACCGTGGACGGTTTGATCGGGAACGTGGGCGGGGAAAGGGGCTTAACGTGCCCCCAGGGACAGTCGGTGTTCTCCGGGCGGGGGTACTCACGGAGAATTCCCACGCGGTAACCCACCCCCTCCCCTTTTTCGTTGGACGTTCGAGACGCTCCCCTCTCCCTCTGGACCTTTGGGAGAATTTCTCGGGAATATGAGTTAGGGAATATTTAAATTATGGTAAATGACGCTTAAGTTTGAATCCTTCTGACTTGATTGAATCGATATGTAAAGCGGTAAACACGGTTCAAAGAATCTCAAAGTGCTGTTGTATTGTTTTCAATAACATTGTAGAGAGCAGAAATTAATATAGCTCCAGTGGCATGTAGCTATTTTACTTATAAACCCGCGGTCTAGTTATTATAATAGGAATAAGGATAATACAAATCCTGGAGACACCTATAAGTGTCGCAACGCGGACCCGAACCTGCGACACTTAAGTGACTATACTGTACTAACAAGCTCTCACATTTGAATGAACACAATGGTCAGCCTATTCCTAATTCTCACTGTACCGCTTCGTGTACCCATGTAAAATATTCAGAAAATAGTATATTAATAATAACAACGTTTAAGATGGCCGACTACTGGAACAATTACCCTGTATTGAATTCAATATACCTCTCTCACTCTAAGTCCTTCTTTGAAAAAACTTCTGGGAACCATGGGATTATTTTTAGAGAATATTTAAATTACGGTAAATATTATTGAAGGTTAAATCCGTTCACAATCCGTTTGCAAAGGGTTGAACAGTGTCAAGTGATTGGATGAATTGGAGATTCGATTTCGTCGGAAAAAATGTACAGATTGTAAAGCTATGTATTTCGATTTATAACGCTAATTCACTACCGACTGTGGATTTGAAAAATTTAGTTACAAATGGTTTTTCATTTACTGCTTAATTCTATTTACTGAAATCAGTACACAGACATACTGAATTCTAAGAGATCAATATAAATTCATTCGTGGCTATGATCCATCGTTCTAAGTGACGATCAAAATTAGAAAAATGATTTTTATATTTTGTTAAAAGTTCACACAGAGTGTAACGTTTCACTTTGTCAATCGTTTTTTTTCTCAACAGCTTTGTCATTTTTTCCCTGTAATTTTCACTGTTCTTGAGCATGTTATTAATAACTTTAACGCTTCTATTGATTTTTTTTTTTTTGTAATTTCTAGACCTCTCAAAACTGTCCGAAGCTTTGATTTATCATTTATGATTACTAATGAAATTGTATCCGCAAATTTTCTCCATAAGATTATTAGTATAGAAAACAAAGTTTAACTTAACACTACATTTTTAAGATTTGTATATGAAAACGGAGATTTTCAGTATGTACGACGGAGAGCAACAATTTGAGTAAGGTAACAATTTCTACAATTCCGCTTGACGGTGGAAAGGAATTTTGCACGGATTCATTTTTTAATTGAAACGGTGTTGGTTTTAATTAAAAGTGGTTTTGATTTTTAAGGAAAGTGCTGGTAATTTTCTCGAATAAAGTGGCGATAAAATAATGTGCCGGAGAAACTGCCGTACAAAATCATCAAAAATTATTTTCACCCAATTTTCTCAGTCAACATTACTGACAACAATAATCTTGAATCGAAATCATTTCACATATATTTTTAGACGAAAGCGTCTCTTCATTTTTTGTCATTCATGACAAAAATGAGTAGATGAAGTAGAAAGCAGTGAATGAATTTATTACCATCGTAATATTCTTTACACTTTATTACAGTTATCAAGAGATTATATACATTCTTATTCAACACCTGCCTTTTGCAATTAATGCAGAAAATTCTACAGATGCAAGAAGACAAGTGCAAATAAATATAAAAAGAAAATAGGCAATTAAACACACAGTAGGTATAATCATGTATTTCGTCAACGACGGATAATTTTTTGGAAGGAACTCATTAAGGCTTAAAAAGCCATAATTTGCTGAACAAATTAATGCGTGCTGCTTCCTACGTACGACCTTTAGCATTATCCCTGATTTCAACTCCGTAGGTAACGAGCAAAGGTGAACCGCGGCTATCGGACAATTATCGTTAACCTCTGCCGATAGTTTGACGCAATCCGAGCGAAATAAAAAAGTTCAATTAAACGTATAAATTGGAAATTACCAATCGCAGTGGTTTTTCTAGAAAAGTGATACGCAACATTTATTTTCTATACGTATCTGGACCTTTTACGGTGCTAGTGGAAACGTTGAGTCGCATGAGTCGCTTTTTTTTATTAATATTTACAGTGATAACGGTCATCCTGGTCACGTTAAAGTTCATGTGCGTATTTATATTGTATAAAATTCTATAAATAACATAATCGTGAATAATTCATAATAAATTGTATGTTGCATACATTTACGCAAATTTATTGCTTTTTTGGGGATCATACTAGATTTATGTGGTATGTATCGTAAATAGATCACCTATGTATAAAATATAAATGTAATTTCGCATTACATATTGTTCACGCAACTCTAATCGTATAACTGTGATTACATAAACGGAATTAACTAACTGGGTTACAGTGCTGTGACTGTAGATTAACTGGAAAGTTTGGAATCCTGTAATTTGATTTAATTACTATTATTTTAAGGTAATGATTCGGTCGCTGGAGTTGTGTGTACCAGAGAGAAGTAAATGGCGACAATGTTTTAAGGTAAGTAAGTGTAACTTTCGACGGAGAAGTTTTATCGTGTGAAATTGCGCATCCGAAGCAAATTAAAGAAAGAAGGGTAACCAGCGGTAACCCCTATCCATTAGATCTACACGAATGGAGTACGGTTAAGCACGTACAATAAATTACGACGTCCCGGTTCTAAAGCTTACTTTACACCAAATCGAATCAAGACGTTCGGTCGAACACTTCTTATGTATAGTGGTCGGCGATCTCATCTCTGAATACGTTTGTAACATTGATACAGAGAGACCAATAAACGCCATTTAATTATATTGTCACGCAACTGCACTTAAAAATAGTGTAACATGAAACTCAGAATTTAGGATAATGATTTATCGCCTGTGCATTTCAGTCGATGAAAAATTGAATAGGAGAAACATACGGCAGTGAAATCGTTGAAAGCACTTAATTGTTATATTATTTTTCATTAAACCTAACCAACTTATTAAGAAAAGAAACAAGTATTTATTTTAAACTAGTTTATTGCACTTGAGCAGTCTTGTGTATAATTATTTATATAAGTTTAATGAACGTAAACTAAACTATCAGTTACATATGGAAATTAGTGCTAATTGAACTATTACACGCTCCGTGAAACTTTGATAATAATATTTATCACAAAAAGTGTACAATTATATAATATTTTATGCTTGTACACTTCGATTTTCTGAAAACTGTAAAATAAAATTCAATCAATACCTGTTTAATTACAGCGTCTCAAGTGAACGGAAGCGTTTTGTATTATAGTGGCGTCATCAACTCACATGGGTATGGTAGCTTCGATAAAACAAATGTGTCGCAAAATCTGAAATACCGACATTGTTACAACAAGGAGTTTCGGAAATACATCGTGCGGAACAGTCAAAGTTGAACAAATCACATCCGGGGGCTCTAGAGCTGTCTAGAGCACTCTTACCATTTGTGTGTCACATCTTACCATTTATCGGTTGGTACTAATATAGTGGAACCACAGACGAGGTCACCGACGAGATATAATATATCTCGTCGGTGACATCGTGCGGAACAGTCAAAGTTGAACAAATCACATCCGGGGGGCTCTAGAGCTGTCTAGAGCACTCTTACCATTTGTGTGTCACATCTTACCATTTATCGGTTGGTACTGATATAGTGGAACCACAGACGAGGTATAGTAATTCGTCTGTGGTGGAACTAATATCACAGACGAGCTGTAGGAGTGGGCCATTCCAGTCATCTGATGTTATCACCGACGAGGTATAGGATAGACCAATCACCCAATGTATTTTTCTGTCTCACGCTCGGGGGGCTCTAGAGCCCCCTTACCATTCCGTGTCACATCCTACCGTATCGGCCAGAAGCAGTATTGTGGAACCAATATTCTAGAACGGCGCTGTTGCTGATAGAAATTTAAATCTCATGTCGGAGATTCTATAAATGATGAATGAAACAAAGGAATGTTGTGTTCTTTTAATTTCGTTATGCCTGTAACGCGACTGCATCGAAGGAAACATTTCTACGTGAGAAAGGTTATATTCAAGTAAATCATGTGCATACATATACTTGTATAATGTACATGTATGTATAGCGAGCATCAAGAAGCATAAATTCACACTCATTCGGAGGAATTCATATTAAAAACATTATTATGAATTTTTGCTAATATTTAAATATATCATCATTAATGTTACTTTTTTGGTAAATAATTAGCCTAATTATGTGTATTTATTTACACTTTATTCCTACACACTTCCTTAACTTCCTTTTCATTCTATTTATGGCGTGTTTGGACTCATTTTTACCAGAAAAATATTTACAATTTATTGTTCGTATTTTCATACCATAACAATAAATTATTGCAAAAATTAGATTTTCATTAGTAAGCAATGCTTATGAGCTTACATTGTTGTGTCCGGTAGCTGTTTGCCTGGCTCACAAAAAGCCATTGAAATTCCCAAGACCTCGATCGAAAGAGAGTACGAAAGGCAACATTGTAACGCATTGCCTATTAATAATGAACAACCAGAACCCAACTGTGTTATTATAAAAAATATCGTAATGAAAATCTTATCAGCCGATTGGAGATGTTTTTCTGATAAAAACGAATCTAAATTCGCTATAAATCGGAGAATAACGAAGAATAAATTAATATTGAAAACAGAGTATGTGTAAACTCCGGTGGTAAGCAAACAAAGCTGAGCGTTGAAAAGAAGAGGATTAAATCAACCATAAGCTCTTGAATATAATCCGGATGGTTGGTTTAGTTTCAACCAATTTTTTGTTGAAAGTACATTTGAAAAGTTAAGGGTTGAGAATACTTTTCGATTCTTTTCACAAACATAAAACCATTTTGAAAAAGTAAGCACAGGATCGGTTAGAAAATATTGCGCAATAGCGTAATAAATTTACGGAAATCAAAGCCTGGGTCAAAAATGATCTATAAGGTGCAGGAGGTTTAAGCTTTCACTTTTCGAGAATATTTTATAGAGTCCTGTAAAACATAAATCCTACTTTGTGGACGTAGTTTGAATACTTTTCCAAAGACGTCGAGCTTGAAGCGCGTGGTTTTCTTGTATATTCCAGAACATGCTTTTTACAATTAACACTTTGACTGCCAAGCTAGAGACCCCAATAATTCCATCAAATTAATGTAAGTTATTTAATGAAATAAAAATTGAAAAAAATTATATGTATGATATTGAGTAGTGATACAATTAATATATTAACGTAAAAATTCATTTCAAAATTTGGACAAATAATTCCGTCACCCACATATGGGTGACGTGGCAATCAACGTGTTAATATAAAAATTCTTGCACAGCAATAATAACGTAGAAGGAGGAGAAAGATGATCACTCAGCCATTCGTTTCTAAGAAGACTGAATGTGCTAGAAACTTGAAACTTGTGCTAAGACTTTGTGCTAAAAACTTAAGACTTGTGCTAGGACTTTGTGCTAGAAAATCGAACTTTCTTTTAACGAAGCAAAACGACATAAACGGGGTTAAGAGGAGGAAAATGGCGAGGACACAGAGCAGATTACCAAACAGATCGAAACGTGAAAGATGGAGGAGCGCTCGGTTTCGGTTCACGAAACGAAGAAACGGTCGGGTCTCGGCGCGGCACGGTATCGAGGTTGTTAAAGATTCTAGGCGAAAAGGTTAATTATCCGGAGTCACCGCGAAGAATTCCGGAAGATGTTTGGCAACTGTGCCTGCAGTGGAAGCGAAAGCCTTACTCCCATTGGCCTGCTCGAATCGGGGTTACTGGTCAGCTCGCAAAACAGCCGTTCGATGCCTCCAGGCGGGCTTTCGGCGTAATATTGAATAATACTCGCGTTAAGCGTATACGAGTTAATTGTCGGTAAGAAGAAGAAGAAGAAGAAGAAGAAGAAGAAGAAGAAGAGGATGAGGATGAGGATGAGGATGATCAGGATGAGGATGAGGATGAGGATGAGGATGAGGATGAGGATGAGGATGAGGATGAGGATGAGGATGAGGATGAGGATGAGGATGAGGATTACATAACAATTACATTAACGGAAAATTAGTGTAAATGTGATCCGAATTATATCGCGTTTGGTACCATTTTAATCAGAATAATGCCACAAATATATTGGTGAAAGTCTCATAAAAAAATAATTAATAATAAAGAAGTTAAATTTTTCATTTAAAGGCCTGCGCTCACGCTAGCTTCGATCTCTGCCGGCGGCCACGACTCTCTGCGGTTCTTTCTTCCCCATACGCTGTCCTTCTCTGCGTTCGAAACTTTCATCGCTCGTTACACAAGCAAGTGTCATCGGAATTATATCATATTTGGTATCATTTTAATCAGAAAAATGCCACGAATATGTTGGTAAAAGTTTCATAAAAACATAATGAAAAATAAAGAAGTTTTGTAATTGGATTAGTAGTGGTCTTCTAGTCTCACACCGATATAGCCGACAATGTTGTGGCCGCGACGCGATGGTTCTCGAGTTTCGCTGTCAACACCTCCGTACAACATTGTATTTCAAATGGGACGCGCCGGCGAGAACCTCGGATCTGGTATCGAAGGCGGTGTTAAAGGATGATGCAGGTTCTGTTCCGGGCTAAAAGATGATGCAGGTTCTTTTCCAGGCTAAAAGATGATGCAGAAAAAGTGGGGACACTAAAACCCCGGGCGTGAGCACTCTCATTCCTCTCTGACAAAAGGACACGAACTCACGAACGGGCACACGTACGGCGTTCTCTGCCGTGAGAAGAGACAGCGGAGCGCACGCAAACACGCCGCGGCGACGGCCGAGGCATATCGGAAAATTTAAATCGAGCAGAACCAGGCGACAACCAACCAGCCAACCAACCAACCAGCCAACCAACCAACCAACCAACCAACCAACCAACCAACCAACCAACCAGCCAACCAGCCAACCAGCCAACCAGCCAACCAGCCAACCAGCCAACCAGCCAACCAGCCAACCAACCAACCAACCAGCCAGCCAGCCAACCAACCAGGTAAGCAAGCAACAGACAAGAGAGGAGAGGCAGGCACGCACACACCAGGGCGTTTGAGGAACGGAGCGCGCGCGCGGTGTTGGTCGGCCGTCGGTGGTGCACGCTCGGTCCGCGAGCATGGATGCGGGATCGCGCACCCGTAGGCGCGTACAAAAGGACACGAACTCACGAACGGGCACACGTACGGCGTTCTCTGCCGTGAGAAGAGACAGCGGAGCGCACGCAAACACGCCGCGGCGACGGCCGAGGCATATCGGAAAATTTAAATCGAGCAGAACCAACCAGCCAACCAGCCAACCAGCCAACCAACCAACCAACCAACCAACCAGCCAACCAGCCAACCAGCCAACCAGCCAACCAACCAACCAACCAGCCAGCCAGCCAACCAACCAAGTAAGCAAGCAACAGACAAGAGAGGAGAGGCACGCACACACCAGGGCGTTTGAGGAACGGAGCGCGCGCGCGGTGTTGGTCGGTCGTCGGTGGTGCACGCTCGGTCCGCGAGCATGGATGCGGGATCGCGCACCCGTAGGCGCGTACAAAAGGACACGAACTCACGAACGGGCACACGTACGGCGTTCTCTGCCGTGAGAAGAGACAGCGGAGCGCACGCAAACACGCCGCGGCGACGGCCGAGGCATATCGGAAAATTTAAATCGAGCCGAACCAGGCGACAAGCGATCAGCCAACCAGGTAAGCAAGCAACAGACAAGAGAGGAGAGGCACGCACACACCTGGCCGTTTGAGGAACGGAGCGCGCGCGCGGTGTTGGTCGGCCGTCGGTGGTGCACGCTCGGTCCGCGAGCATGGATGCGGGATCGCGCACACGTAGGCGCGTACAAAAGGACACGAACTCACGAACGGGCACACGTACGGCGTTCTCTGCCGTGAGAAGAGACAGCGGAGCGCACGCAAACACGCCGCGGCGACGGCCGAGGCATATCGGAAAATTTAAATCGAGCCGAACCAGGCGACAACCAACCAGCCAACCAACCAACCAGCCAACCAACCAACCAACCAACCAGCCAACCAGCCAACCAGCCAACCAACCAACCAGCCAACCAGCCAACCAGCCAACCAACCAACCAACCAACCAGCCAACCAGCCAACCAGCCAACCAACCAACCAACCAGCCAGCCAGCCAACCAACCAAGTAAGCAAGCAACAGACAAGAGAGGAGAGGCATGCACACACCAGGGCGTTTGAGGAACGGAGCGCGCGCGCGGTGTTGGTCGGTCGTCGGTGGTGCACGCTCGGTCCGCGAGCATGGATGCGGGATCGCGCACCCGTAGGCGCGTACAAAAGGACACGAACTCACGAACGGGCACACGTACGGCGTTCTCTGCCGTGAGAAGAGACAGCGGAGCGCACGCAAACACGCCGCGGCGACGGCCGAGGCATATCGGAAAATTTAAATCGAGCAGAACCAGGCGACAACCAACCAACCAACCAGCCAACCAACCAACCAACCAACCAACCAACCAACCAACCAACCAGCCAACCAGCCAACCAGCCAACCAACCAACCAACCAGCCAGCCAGCCAACCAACCAAGTAAGCAAGCAACAGACAAGAGAGGAGAGGCATGCACACACCAGGGCGTTTGAGGAACGGAGCGCGCGCGCGGTGTTGGTCGGTCGTCGGTGGTGCACGCTCGGTCCGCGAGCATGGATGCGGGATCGCGCACCCGTAGGCGCGTACAAAAGGACACGAACTCACGAACGGGCACACGTACGGCGTTCTCTGCCGTGAGAAGAGACAGCGGAGCGCACGCAAACACGCCGCGGCGACGGCCGAGGCATATCGGAAAATTTAAATCGAGCCGAACCAGGCGACAACCAACCAGCCAACCAACCAACCAGCCAACCAACCAACCAACCAACCAACCAGCCAACCAGCCAACCAGCCAACCAACCAACCAGCCAACCAGCCAACCAGCCAACCAGCCAACCAACCAACCAACCAACCAGCCAACCAGCCAACCAACCAACCAGCCAACCAGCCAACCAGCCAACCAACCAACTAACCAGCCTGCCAGCCAACCAACCAGGTAAGCAAGCAACAGACAAGAGAGGAGAGGCACGCACACACCAGGCCGTTTGAGGAACGAAGCGCGCGCGCGGTGTTGGTCGGCCGTCGGTGGTGCACGCTCGGTCCGCGAGCATGGATGCGGGATCGCGCACCCGTAGGCGCGTACAAAAGGACACGAACTCACGAACGGGCACACGTACGGCGTTCTCTGCCGTGAGAAGAGACAGCGGAGCGCACGCAAACACGCCGCGGCGACGGCCGAGGCATATCGGAAAATTTAAATCGAGCCGAACCAGGCGACAACCAACCAGCCAACCTACCAACCAGCCAACCAACCAACCAACCAACCAGCCAACCAGCCAACCAGCCAACCAACCAACCAACCAACCAGCCAACCAGCCAACCAACCAACCAGCCAACCAGCCAACCAGCCAACCAGCCAACCAACCAACCAACCAGCCTGCCAGCCAACCAACCAGGTAAGCAAGCAACAGACAAGAGAGGAGAGGCACGCACACACCAGGCCGTTTGAGGAACGAAGCGCGCGCGCGGTGTTGGTCGGCCGTCGGTGGTGCACGCTCGGTCCGCGAGCATGGATGTGGGATCGCGCACCCGTAGGCGCGTACAAAAGGACACGAATTCACGAACGGGCACACGTACGGCGTTCTCTGCCGTGAGAAGAGACAGCGGAGCGCACGCAAACAACGCACACTGACAATGGTAGTGACCTTTGCGATATAAATCGGTAAATTGAAATAACAAACTATTTTCGAGACTCAATTGAACTACGTGTAATTCTGAATGTTACAAACGTAGTTTTTAGAAAAGCTACTCGCGAACATATTCCATGAAGATCTATGTAGCATGTCACAGATCGACAGGAATATGCATTATTGAATCTAATTGAACTAACCGACGCAATTCCACTGCCTAATCGCACACACACACAAGTGGAAAATACGTCGTGTACGATACACTGGCCATTGTCAGTCGCCACACACACATATATATATATATATATATATATATATATTTATATTATTAATACAATATTCCATGTGCCCGTTGCTCTCACCCTCCCGAGTAGCACCTGGGCACGCGAGAGGATTTGAGCAACGAACAGGGAACCTCAATATCCTGAAAATCCTAACTAAAAGAATTCATTAGTATACGGGCTAATATTTATACAAACTTGCAAAAAAAAATTGAATTGAAATTTAAAGGTATTTGAAGATATTTAATCATTCAAAGAATTAATAGAAAACATTAATCGTTAAGCAAAAAGACAAAGATTTTAATTAATTTAATTTATTTATTTGAAATTTTTAATAAAATATTAAAGAGCCCTCGGTCGATCCTTTCAACAAAGCAAAGTTTCGAAACTATTGAAAGAGTACTATACTAAATGTAATGTACTCGAGAAAATAATCCAAGTTAAATTGATATGTGTATATGCTTTGTCTCGAGGATCTATCCGTCGCGAATCGTCTTTTTGTACGCAAGAGAGCCAGTGCTTCTGAGCAATTCGAAATAATATTAGAAAACGATCTGTATTGAATTTTAAATGAATTTAAAAAATCAATAATTATCTTAAAGTTAAAAAGCAACTTTATTTCATTTCAAATATATTTCAAAGATAAATAATTATTTTGATAATAAAAAGTGACTCTAGTTAATAGTATACCAAATTACGGAAGATTTTTATCTTTTCGAAAGTTGGTGATACCATTATCGAAACTGTTTCATTTAAAAAAGAACGCGACGTACAAAAAGACCCTACCTACCTAGGAAACAGATTACTACCCGTGGAAAACGCCAGGCGTTTTCTACGGTCACTACACTCGTCAAAAAATCAACTACTAATCAATTGTAGTAATAAAAAAGGCAGGTGTTTGTGCACTTACTACTTATTGGTGGGGATGCGAAAGCTGCGTTAGAGTCCTGGAATCAAAAAAAGGGACAAGATGTTAAAAAACGATTCGTATAATTCCACCAATAAGATAGTTTAATTCGAAATATATGTCTTTTGATACTTACATTCTCTCTCCCTTGAAGAAAGCACGACACGACAGCTCTCGATCTTAAGTAACCATGTCGTCATTGGTCATCGTGGTAAGAAGCCTCAGGCATTCAAGTAGACAGCCTCGAAGAATTCTGTAGCACAAAGAACAAATTCATTTGATTTGAATCAATTGATAGTCGAAGAATAAATCTAAATTCATAGAAAATAAATCATTCACGTTGAATATAAAATCAAAATTAATTTGAGCCGAAATCAAAATGTCCATTAAAACGAACCAGAAACTAAAATGAATTCAATTCAATACATGACACAATAATGTGGATACTTACAAAAATTATGTTCGGCGTTCGAACTTGTCCCGCGATGCATTCAGTGCGATCATACTCAATATACCTGAATAACTGATAAAACACACAATTAGAATACCGGATTCATTTATCAAAATAATAAGTAAAAGAAACACAAATAATTTATTATTGGCGAAATAAAATGTACACTTACTCAGTTTATGTGGCTAACGCTTGCTGGACGGTTCTCCTTCACGATCTCGAGTCAATCTCGACTCGATCTCGGCTATTGATATTCTTTTCCCTCCGGCTCTGTAACAGAAAGAACAAATTCAATTAATTTGACTGCGCTTGACTTGACTGCGCGATGACTACGCTTACTTCAATTATTTAAACAAACTAAATAATATGCTCTCTTACATACTTCGTCTAATTTCTCCTGAGCGCCAAGGAAGACTAATAGCTGCTTAGGAAGCCTGCGCGCGCATCTCACCATTCGATTATCGCAATTGGTCTGAATCGAACGATTCGATTATTGCAATTGGTCCGAATCGAACGATTCGCAAGAAATTTTAAAATCAAGACAAATTAGAATGCTTCTCCGACATAACAAAGTATTAAGATAATTGCTTAACTAATTGTTTTTTACAAGAATTTCTAAGCAGTTTAAGTTTTCTCCTGCAGATAGTTTATATTCTTGATCTACTTGTCTTGTCTTACTTTATTTATTACAAATAGAATAATTTCAAATCATGCATTATAACAAGCAATTTCCAATTTTTTAAGTAAATATATAACTAAGTATTTTTTATTACATATTGTTGTAGCGGATGTTAAGACGAATCTTTTATTTAGTGTTAACAAATATAGTAATAGTTGGTGGTCAAATTTCAAATATCTACTAATTTGAGGATGTGATACGAAAATGGTAATGGGGTTACGTGACCCCACAAAAGTTGGCCTCGAAATTAGGTCTATCCTATCCCGTCTGTGATGATAGGTATATGGTTTAAGCTTCTTGTGGATCTAGTTCCAACATTTATTGTTTGTCAGCGTAGAGGGCGCAAGTAAACGAGTTGTTTTTGTATGAGACAGAAAATCCCATATGGTGATTGGTCTATTCCTATTCCTCGTCTGTGATGTTATGTTGTTTCGTGTCCACCGACATCTCGTCGGTGCTCCAGTTCACCGCAGACGTGAGACAAAAAACACATTGGGTAAACTGGTCTACTCGTCTGTTATCCAATGATTCTAGGTTACCTTACCTTCAACAATTTGCTACGAGTAGCTCAGTTATCTTCCAGGTTCTAATCATCTGTAGGTAAGATTTTTCTAGCAGTGTTATTCTATAGTATCATTGGATTATTTTTTAGTTGGCGGTTTTGTCACGAATAGAGCAATTATCGTCAAGGTTTCAGTGGTTTTAACCATCTGTCGATAACAGGCGTCTAGCAGTTTCAGCTTTTTGCCACCACGAGATGGGATGGCGCTACAGTAGTGTACAGTTAAGTGTCTGCAGTCCGGACGGAATCTGAATGTGGAGTAAGTAGGTGGCTTCTGGGAATTTAACTGAAGGAAGAACGGGTGATAAGCGTGAGTGAGATACCGATACTTGTCACGAATCAAGGTTCAATCGGTCCGCTCGAAACACAGTCCTAGGTCCCATTTTTTTTTTTTTTTAATTATGTGCAAAAAGCATACGTTTAAATGTGTACTACCGTACTGTTACATTTTGCAGAATGCTAAACTTACTGAAACTGCTAACTTTTCCATCAATTCTGTCTGTATTTGAAGCTGATTGAGTAGCTCACTCAGTGATGGCTACTTTGGTCCACCGTAAGTACGACACAGTGCATTTTTTGAGTTCGTACGTGCATTAAAATACATTTTACATTCTAATGGAAAACCTCAGACTCGAATAAAACAAAAATCATTTTGCTTGGGCCAAAGAATTCTGATACAATTGGCTAATGGCATTCTCCCATAGTACTATATTCTGTCTATTTAAAAGTGAACGCATCGTTGATGTCACGAAAGGATATGGGATTTTCATAAGGGTGATCCGGGAGTTCGTTCGAAGCCCCGAATAAGATCTCTCGTGTGTCTTCAATACTTTGTATACCTTATTTATTTTTCTTTTTCATCTTCGTATAATAATCATAAACGTACAATTTAAAACAATAGTGCTCGTGTGTGAGTGTGTATGTTGTGTACGTGTATGCAATGTACAGGATAATCTTTAAGCTATAATACAGTTCGAAATGAAATACAAATCAATAAACTATTACGTTAGGTAAACCTTTCTCGATCTTTTTTTGTTTTAATACAATTATTTTCACTACTGAATGACAATGTTCTTTTTTCCTCATCCCCTCCATTCTCGCAGGTGTATAATACCTTTGTTTTATCCGCTTGTCCCACTAAAAATTTTTGATCATTTGACGCGGAGCTTGGCCGCGAGTGTACGCAAAGAGCTTCGACATGTGTGTACCGTTCCGTTCACCCCCCCACCCCTGAACGTCACTATCTACAGTTATCATTTTTTCTTTAACCGCCCGTTCTGTTTTCGTTTTTCTCATTATTTTCTTTATAATTCTCGTCCCGTCGAAATTCCACGTTTAATTCTTTTTCGGTTTTTCGTTATCTCGTTTATTATTTCTCTCGGTAAGTCGCTTCTGTAAAATATTCATTATTATGTTTACGATATGATTTTTCCTTCGATCGCCGGATGGTCCTGCGTGTGAACCTCCGCTCGCGTCGTCCGCCACGAACCCTATATTACAAACTTCCATGCCCCCGAGACTGGGTCCTCGCCTAGAAAGCCGTTTCCGCTTAAATAATTAAAGCTATCTGCTATCTAGAGTCTATTCGGTATCTACAGAAGAACCTATTGTGTCTCTCTTGCTCGAGAAACAAAAGGATGGAGAGAAACGGTGAAAAAGAGAATGGGAAATATTTCGGGGGAGGAGAGAGATGAATATTCGGAAGGGGGGTGCTGCTGGCGTAAGAACAAAAAATACAAAGAACCAGGAGAACGAAAGTTGGAAAGAAGTGGAGAGAGGAGAAAACAAAGGAAACCGCTCGGTCGCGCGCGCGTACGCCGATCGTCCCCGAGGGAGTCGAGTTTCACGCGGTTTGCTCAGCTGCGCGATCGGCGACGATCGAGCCTCTTTTCTCTCGCCTCGTAACCCAACGAGATCGACGATCGTACGACGATACAGCGTGTTGACGTTTGAGATCCTTTTTCTGCTTGAACTTCGGTTGATTTGGCCCGATGTCGTTGGGTCACGAGCGACGGCGAAACTAATAGTAAAGGGTATTTAGAATAATCGTAATAGTTAGAATAATAATCGTAAGAATAATCGTAACGTATACGAATAAAACGGTGGTCGGGGATGATAAATAGATTGTGTGGTGCCGATGAGGATGCCGGTTCCCCCGGGAAAGTAGATTCGAAAGAAAGAAACAGACTGTCGGATCACTGGTCTCTCAATTAGCAATGCCCTTTTTTGTTAAGTGTTCTTCTCACTGGTTGGCTGTCTCGCTCGTTATTCACGCGTTCGCTCGGTCTCACTCTCGCGTCCTCTCTCTTTCTCTTTCTCTCTCTGTCTCTTAGTTTTGCACATTCGTTCTCTCACTCGCACGTTCATCCTCTTTCGCTCTGTAGCCATTGTTCGTTTTAACTGCGGACTAGAATTTAATCGAAGATTAAAATTTAATCTGGTAAATACAAGTTTGATTCGTAATATCGAGGATAATTTTTGCCCCTTTCACGCTCGCGCACGCAAGAGAAAAAAAAACGATTGGAACACTCATACTGGTCTCACTTTGCTCTTTCTTTCTCTCACTCTTTCTCTCTCTCTCTCTCAGACTTCGATAGTGTACGGTAATTTTCTTTATCCATAATTATAATGTTCTTCTGCCGCGGCCGTATGATTATCAGCCTTAACGGTGCGTTTCCAAACATTGCAACTTTTACTTCCCCGCTCGTCCCCATTTTTTTCGTTTCCCTTGGGCTCGGTTTTTCTTCGGAAAGTTTGGTTTTGTTTGTTTTTTTTTTCTTCACTTTGATCCGACGATTGGAAGCTCAGCGTTAAGTCTTTTGCTCATCGATCGCGTTCAGTTCCGCGTGGATATATCGCTATTAGAGAGTTAAGTGTGGTAATTAAGTATAATATACAAGATTCGTGTACGTGTAATGTTCTCGTAATGTTTCCGAGTCTCTTCTCTTTGTACAGATATTTACAAGGTTTGGATGCGAGCTGACGGTGGCACGCTTTAACACCCGGTTTAAAGATGCCGGCGCATCTTCGCATCGCGCGCGCACGCGCACGGGGAGAATTTATAATGCTCCTCTCCTCATTCTCTCTTTCTCTCTCTCTCTCTCTCACTCTCTCGCTCTCTCTCTCGCTCTCTCTCTCTCGCTCTCTTTCTCTCTCCCGCCTCCGCCGGCGCGATCGTGTTTTCCATTTGTTTTAAATTTTATCATCGCATATAAGCTCTATCACATTGGCTTCAAAAGCCGTATATCGTAATCGCGATAAGAATTCGAATGGTAATAAAATAATACAATATAACCAATAATAATAATAATAATAATAATATTAATAATAATAATAATTGTATAATAATAGTAATAATAAAATAGCAATGATAACGTAAGCCTAGTAATACGTTAATATTGGTAGTAACTGATTACCTCGATCACCGATCGTTTCGTACAATTACTTCTCTCTCTCTCTTTCTATCTTTTTTGCATTTCGTTCGGTAATGAAAAACGAGAAAGGAAAAACAAACAATTTCGAGTGGACAGATTCCGCTGTTTCCGCGCTCGCCGCCGGTGAACGACGATTATTATTAACGAGAGATGAAAAAAATTGTATAACAGTTAGCCGGTGTTCCGTATGTCGTCGGTGCGTTTCAGCCGGTTTCAGCTCGCGATTTTGTCGTGTCGCGAGCCTTTTCGTACGCGCGAAATCGAGCGGCGCGCTTCCGAAACCGAAACAGACGAAAATGAAGGTACGTAATCGGAGAGCGGAGTGTAGTAACATTAACAGCTTAACGACTATGGGACAGGAGAAGTGTATAAACAATATAACATGAATCACAATTATGCAATAATCGCTCATCCCGACGCGTAATTAGATAAAATTAATAATAATTTGATCTAACAACTGGTTACTCGTAGATTGCACTCTGACGAACCCGCGCCCGTTCCGTTCTCCAACCAATACGCTCCGCCATTTTCGTTTTAGGTTATGCGTCTCGGTTACAGAACGAAAGTGATCCGGGTTCCTTCTGGTTTCGAGCGAATTTCGCGACGATCTCGCTCTCTCTCTCACTCTCTTTCTCTCTCTCTCTCTCTCTCTCTCACTCTCTCACTCTATCTCTTTTTCTCTCGCCAAGCCGCATCGTCGTACAGTCTTTTTAACAAATACAAATTCCGCCAAACTGTGCAAACCGTGCGCACTACCCGTCGCACAGCACAGCAGGCAACGTGTATCTCTTTTCTTTTTTTACGAAAAAACAGTTCGCTTCATTTCTTTTGATTGAGCTCCGTCTTCCTCGATAGCAGCCTCCTTTCTATCCGGTAGCCCCCGCACTGGCGTGTTCGCACGCGCACATGTCCGTGTGAGTGTGTCTTTTTTTGTTTGTTTTTTTTTGTTTGTTTGTTTGTTTCACATATCCTACTTGTATTTGCCTCCCTATGATAATGCCCTCGTGGTAGGCAGGACACGGCCAATCAGGCCTGGCCGAATCCTATGACTGGTTTCCTCGTTTAAGAACTTAACTAGGCCGTGGTCGCCCGGCAGACCCCCGGCCGTACGCAGTTTTGGCATGTTTCGACGTCGTCCTTCGCCCTCGTCATCCTAGCTCTGAACACGAACAGAGCTTTTCCACCCTTAATAGTCCCACGTCTCTTCCGGCTCGTGTTTCACCACGTTGTCCTTGGGACTCTCCTCCGTGGACTGTTGCGTTTGCTGCGTGGAGGGCGGTCTCGGCGACGTCGCCGGACTGTTCTGTGCGGACTTCGGACTAGGTAGAGGACTATCCCTGTCCTGGCCGTTGTTCCCAGAAACGGAAGAGACGTCGCTCTGCGCGTCCTCCTCGTATCTGTCCTGAACCGGCGTTGGCTCGACCCTGATCGTCTCCTCGGCCTCCCTCTTCACCCCGTAGTCGTCCGTCTGCATCACGCAGACACCGTTGATGATCACCTCGTCCCCCGTCCTGGGCGGCTCTTGCCATTCAGGATTCACCCATTGCGGCGCGGCAGGTTTTCTTCTATTCGATCTGACGGTGGTGGGTGCAGAAGGTGTCTCCGTCGGCTCTCTCTTTATACTACCCGCGGAGCCCTCGGAGTCCTCGCTGCCGAGGTTGCTCATGGCGTCCTCGACGTCCTCGTCCTCGAACTCCTGGTTCGGTTCCCTCTTGAGCGCGTTCATCGACAGGTCCAGGCCGGAGCACTGTTCCTTCAACGCGTTCCCGACCAGGGCAGCCAGGTTAGGGTTGAAGTACGGGGAGTAGGGCAGAGGCACGTTGCCCAGGCCCAGTCTCTCCTTCTGGATCTCCAGTAGTCTTTGGTTCAACAGCAGTCGGAACTGAACGGGGTCGAACGGTTGGCCGGGTTCTCTAGGAGACTGCGGCTCCGGCTGGCCGTGCGGCGTCTGCTGTTTCAGTCTCATCCGGTGATTGTGAAACCAGTTGGTTATCGTCCTCGAGGACAGCGCCAGCTCGCTGGCTAGAAACTCGATGGTCGCCACGTTGGGATACGGGTCCAGGGCGAATGCGAGCCTCAGGGCCTCTTTCTGCTCCTCCGAGAACAGGACTCGTTGCTTCTTGGCCGACGCTGGACCAGGACCGGGCGAGGCGGCGTGGTAGAACTCGGCCGTGTCGTTGCTGGACGTGTCCGAGCTGTTGTCGTGACCCGGACCGCTGCTTCGCCGTCTTTTGTTCGCTTCCCTTCGCTCGTTCTTCAGCGCCTGTAGCCGGTCAACGTTGTGCGCGTCCGACAGCCACAGCTGCATCCTGATGAACGGCTCCCGTCCCTTTATGCTGAGCATGTGCCAGGGCTTCGGTTTGCTCAACAACTCGCTCACCGATCCCTGGGAGAGACCGAGAACAGCCTCGCCGAAAATCTTCTGGCCGATGTTGTTCGCCAGCAAGGCCTCCTTGATCTTCGTCGTGATGGTCTGCGTGTCCAGATCCTGCGTCAACGCCGCCATCTCGTATACGCTCGGCGAGATGTGCGGGTGGAGGCCGCGAAGTGGAGACGGGGTCATTTGATGATGCGGCGAGTGAAGGTTCATCTGCTGTTGCTGTTGCTGCTGCTGTTTCTTCTGCAGCTCCTGCATGCTCAGCTGCGTGTGAGGATGGTGAGGACCCGGTGGGGTTAGCATCATCGGAGGTGGTGGCTGCGGGTGCTGAGGATGTTGAGGACTCGGTTGAGGAGGTCCCAACTGCATCTGGCTTTCCTGCTGGTGCTGCGCCGCCGCCTGGGCTGCAGCTTGCGCCGCCGCTTGCGCCTTTGCTGCGTTTTGAAGCTGCTCCTGGACCAACTTCGTAGGAGGCATAGGCTTCATCGGGGTCCCACAAGCTGTTGAAAGAGAATAAGAGTCGTTCAAGCGACGTCGTACAGGAAAACTTGCGCATTATAGTCCGAAAGCTCGGATGGATTTCAGAATGTTGCTTCGTTAGTTGGCACTACAGCTGTGCGAGAAGCCTCAAATGCTGGATTTTCGAAAATTTTCGGATTCTAGAGAAGTTTCGAGACTCCAGGGAATATTGAAGAATCCCGAAATTCTCGATCCGTCCCGACCCGACATTTTCGGGTTCTAGCACAACTCTAGCTGACACCTCCGCGCTGTTTTTAGATCAGTGCTGACCAAGAAGATACCGATTACTCTACATTTTATCTAGTTCATTTGGTGCGGAACCTTGTTAAGAGCTGAAGAACTGTTAAGGATTGAAGGACCTGGTGGACAGCACTGTTCCACTCGCGCGAGTGTTTGCTGGTTAGCATCATTCGGCGCGCGATATCGAGCTCCCAAACTATGCGTTTAGTAAAAGAACAAAACATCTATATTGACCTGAGTTAAACTTACGAGGCAGGCCACCGTAGCCGCCGGTCCTCATCAGTTTCTCCGGGGCGATCTTGTACTGGCTGGCAACCAGCTTGTGCACGGCGTTGTCATCCTCGAGGAACATCTTCATCCGGATGAACGGCTCGCGACCTTTCTGCGTGAGCATGTGCCAGGGCTTCGGCCGTGCTAGCAGATCGGAGACGGATCCCTGGGACAGGCCCAGCACCGACTCGCCGAACAGACGCTGGGAAATCGAATACTGGGACAGTTGTTCCTTCACCTGCGATCATTCATCAGTCCCATTACTCAACGTTCCTTCTTGTCTCGAACCTTTTGCACTCGTCTCGGAGTCACGTGGTATTAAGACGAGTGGTTGAGAAAGCTCTCAAAAATAAACAAAAAATTGCGACCAACTTCGCAATGTTTAAGTTGGTTTAAATGACGGTAAGATGATTTTTAACGGTGCCCCAGTGAGTCGAGTGCAAAAGGTGAAAAGGACGAGCGAAGAGGGTGGAAGACGGCGAACTTACTCTCTTGACGATGTCCTCGGTGTTGAGATTATTGTACATGTCGAACTGTTGCTGTGTGATGGGTGGCAGTACAGCTTTCAGCGGCCTCTGGTTGGCCGAGTGATGGGTAGGCGTGGACGGTTGACTGATCAGACTATTCGTAATGGAGGCCATCCTCTGCAGAGGACTGGCCGCCGCCGCCCCGGAGAATTCCTCGCTGGGAGTCATCGCGGGTGGAAGAATGGAATTCCCAAGCGGGGAGCTCGCGCTGGATCCGCTCGGGGTGGATTGCGGCGCGGTGGTCTCCTGCTTAGGCCTGACCAACGAGAAAGCGCTGCCCGCGTGTCTCATAGCCTCCTCCACCTTCTCTTTCTCCTCCTCGGAGATGCCGTTGATCATCTTATTCCTAGGGTCGATCTTGCCCAGGCTCAAATCCTGGACACCACCTCCGTTCGTCGCCAGGTGGTGTTGCTGGAGTGCCTGTTGCTGAAGCGCCAGGAGTCCCGGCAGGCCAGGAAGTCCCGGCAACCCTGTCAATGACGGGTTCTGACCCGGCGTTGGGTTCAGCTTCTGCAGCTCCCGATGGTACGCGTCCAACGCCAACCGGATGTCTTCCTGCGTGCGCTCCATCCCCTGAAGCCCACCCTGGCCGCCACTGAAAAAGTGCGGAAACATCGCGCTGCGATCAGTCGAGCTCTCGTGCTGTCCTCAATAATGATCAATAGCAGGGACACGGTGATATCGTGTGCTACCCGAGCCGCGGGATGGCGTGTGTTCGCGCTAGCACCTGACAGTCGGGTGTTAAGTAATGAAACAGATATAGTGGCCTGATAATTTTAGACGGGAACGTCAGCCTGTCAGAAGTGTTCAACGTCGTCACGATCCGTTCTGACTCACGAGA
This sequence comes from Seladonia tumulorum, assembly GCA_913789895.3. Lineage (NCBI taxonomy): Eukaryota > Metazoa > Arthropoda > Insecta > Hymenoptera > Halictidae > Seladonia > Seladonia tumulorum. The sequence goes on from OU565275.1 coordinate 6,591,687, forward strand.
TCTATGGGACGCTGCTGGATCAGAGGCGAGCCTGGGTCCGAGGATTTATTGGGATTTTTAACGCCTCGTATGCTCCTCGGACGAACATTTACACTGGCAACTAACTCATATTGGACACTTTTGAACTCGTGGACCGGACTAGTTAATGTTTTACGATTATATGCGTTTACTATGTCATTTATTGTACGTATTTTGTTTTTCTACGATAGTATGTGTGACCAATCGTTAGTGATCGCGAATTAAAGTTTTCTGACGAGCATACGATGGTTAAAGAGGTCTCCCAAGTTGGAGGGGGTATCGGCAATTGTCCTGGTGAGTTTTTCACGTGTTAGAAGGAATCGTGTAGGCACTAGGATTACCTGGAAGAGAACTCTCGGGGCCCGCGGAGGTCGTCCACCCTTCTGCCCATTATCTTGGCCAGCTCCTCCTGGTAGATCCTGACTACCTTTTCCTGCGGAATGTCATCGTTCTCGTATTTCTTCAGTCTCCTGTTCTGGCTGTCGAGCCTGTCCTTATTGAACGGGCTCGGACAACCGATCCTACTCGGACTTTTGCTGTCGGCGTCGTTAGACACCTCGTGTTCGCCCCTCATCTGTAGGTGGCCAGACTCCGAGAGGATATGCGCCAACCTTTCGTCACTCATTTCCGGCGGACCACCTTCCTGTGGTCCGCGCGCGAACGCTGGCATTCCCTGCTCCTTGCCTGAAACATACTCTACGGGTGAGGCACAACTTGTGGTGCGTTCTTACTCGGTTCGGTCTTAAAGGTACGTATAGAAAAAGAAAGTAAATTAGAAACAAGGACGAGGGACTCGGCGCTCCAATCGAATCACTCTTTTCGCATCGCCGCCATCAATTTACCAAGACTCCGTTTCCGTAATATCGTTCCGATAAACACTTCTGCCGCGTTTTATCATCCTTCGATCAAAGCTCTTCAAACAGATAATTGTCTCGCGCGTGATATTAGAGACTTCTTGGAATCTGGGCGCAAGACTCCGTCAAACGCACGCGCTGCGAGTTCTTAAACTAAAATTCCTAAACTTTTCGAAATCGTCATTTATAGATAAATGTAACGAACAAGCTGTTACATTCGGGACAGAAGGAAGACTAGAAAATCTGCAAGAAATACTTCAAAAAATGTGCTTAGAAACATTGATAAAGAGGATCGTTTCATAGTTAAGATTGCATAAACATCGGACGATCTCCCTGCAGAAAATATCAAAGTTTCCCAGAACCCGATCGCAAGCATTTGTCAAACGTTCCGCGGCTCCAGGCTCTAGAAGACCCTCAAATTTCCCAGCGATCAATGCCGTACAATTTCGCCCGTCGCAGGACGATGCTCGATAAGGAAGAAGCAGCCCCACGTGTCTAATCAAGTCTGCGGGGGCTGATTTCATGTCCGATCGAACGAGGTAGCAATTAATACAACGCAAAATCAATAGCACCGGCTCGAAAGCCGAAGGCAGACCATACGCTCCTGCGACGATAATTAAAATATCCTTTTCTGGGTTTAGGCTCACCCCTGCGGCTTTCCTCTCTCGCAAACCGCTCAAGAGTGTAGCTCTCCTACGTGTTTCTCGTTTAATTGACCAATCAGCGGTAAGATTCAGACGAATGAGCCATCGATCATGTCTTTGATTGCTCTACTGGCTCTCTGCTATCCTGCTGGCCGTCCATCGACGCGCGTTCGATCCGGAAGACGGCCGTCAAACCGGTACTGGATCGGTAGAAATTCTAGATCGATAAGCGAACTTCCGAATTGGACAGTAAATTTTGAAAAAAAAAAAAAAAAAACGGAGACCATTAACTGGGAGATTTAATTCTGTATTGTGGGTTAGACTAGCGTCTAAATTTTTAACTCTTCAGGGACGACATCATACTGACTCTACCAGGTATTTAAAAATTGATTACACGTAGTCAAATTGTTCGATGCGATAAACTTTCACACTTTGACATTTACTTCCTAGGATTTTTCTACCGTTTGCAATGAACGCAGAAAATTTTCATCTCGCATACAGATCTAAAGTCCAGTTTATGAAAATTGGAGATGATTCGAAATTTGGTTCTCGTGTTATAGGGGTACCGTGGAGGATTGAACAAATTGAAAATGCTATTGCACCGTGACCGTATTGCAGTATTTTGGTCAATCATAGCCAGGCAAGTGCATCTAACGACGCGTTCCGGGGCGGTCATCTATTTCGCATCAGTGCGATAAGCCCGGTGTTCGAAAGCCGGCCGAGGTGTCGTCAGGACAAAAGCGGACACATCTGTTTCCTATTTTGAAAAAAAAAGAGAACCTCAAAGTTTGCGAGCGCGTTTCACGTCAATCTTCGCCGAACCAGCCGCGCCGGTACGTGGTTCAGCGACCGTCGTATTTTAAACAGTCTATTTCCTATCCTAATCTTTCGTCGATCGACAAGAATCGGAATTCGCCACTCGTTAAGACGAACTTCTCGAGTTCTCGGAAACGTAAGGCCCACACGTCCAGACTGGTGGTCGCGGGGTCGACGGAGGTCACGGGGCAAAAGATTCGTCCCGATCGAGAGGCGGAACGGTATTTTTTGTGGCGAGCGGTTCGACAGCGTCAAGCACGAAACGAGAAAAGATTAATTGGTCATTAAGATCGGAATGTGAACGACGATCCAAGAAACTGATGTCGCGGCCGCGGGCTGCCGAGAGAGAATATTGGTGTACGCTCGAGAAATGTTTCAAGAAATCGACAACGCGGTGGGTGGAAACGGGACGTTACGAGGACAATGACGACAGTCGAGGCTCGTTTCGATGGTGTGCGCGTGCCGGCAGGACGTGTACACACGCGGGAACCTGTACGTGTGCCCGGCGGTGACGGTTGAATTTCTGCCAGCAGACATCGACTTATGCCAACCTCCTCTCTTCTCTGTCTATATGCGGCGCTCCGCGGAGCTACGACCACCTTTTAACTCACCGGTTCGAATCAAAATAATTTCGGATCGTTTCGATTTACTCTTAAGTACGCCCGGCCACGCTCGGACCGACGCGATTGGCTCCACTAGCAATTTAGAACTTCCTAATACCCGACAGAAAATCTAGAACACACCCACCGCTCTGTACATACAATGATCTAACCGGTGTGCACTTAAATTATACTTGATAGATGTGACAGTCGGATATTGGTGGAAAAGACAGCTAACTTTCACGGGTCAATTATTATTTCACACTAATTTCATATCGAGCTGCGATCCTCAAAAATATCGTACCGTTTCGGTCTCTGTGTGAAAAGCAGAAATGAATTTATTAATCGGTACAAGAGCTCCGCCACAGCCAGGAATTATTTCGACGTGTTAATTCAATCAATTACGTTTCGCTTATTCTTTCGCGTTCCCAGTAAAAATTCGTTCAAACTTCTACAAGAAAATTTGAAGATTTCTGAGCGGAGCGTCGACGAAGATGTACGTCAGTCGTTCAGGCCCCGAAACCGAGATAAAAAGAATGAGATCATTGTTACGCGTTCCCCCTTTCCTGTGACCGGCGTTTTTTCGCGGTCACGCTGATGAAATTGACATTATCGCTATCGAACGGAATAGAGATTAACGCGTCGCGGTAAGAACCGACGATATCCTGCGACGCGTTACGCGTAAAGATTTATCGGGTCCAATTACCGCCGAGTTCCTGCATTAATATCGCTTCTTTTCCCTTACGTCACATCTATATTCATAATGTCCGCGGACCTTGAAGATATACCATTTCCGAAAAGCGTTTCCTCGTATCCCAAATCCTATCTCACCTTCGGTTTGTTGCAAATTAAAAATTTCCACATTGCAGAAAAAACGGTTATCCAATTATTAGTACAAGCTATGCGCTGTTTTAAAAATCGACGGTCAGCTGTCGCAAACTTTTTAATAAATGTTCAAGCTGTAACAATGGTTACTGTCACGAGAGAATATTAGAGAAAATACTATTCAACTTGTACTAGTGAAAGCGGAGCACAATTTCCAATAAAAAGCAAGTCCTGTACGGCGAATACAAGTCCAATGGAAGAGCAAAATGGCCGCAGACGATCGTGGAACGAACATCAGCCGGACAGGAGCATGTGCGCCGAGTAAATTGAAATTGAATTGTCATCGACGGAATATTTAAAGAGAGAGTTTATCTTGAGGGTGAAACATTATTCGTTTACCGTAACATCCTGCAATTTTCAAGGACTCAGACGGCGCATAAGGGGGAGGAGCAGCGAGCATCGGTAGATGGAAGTATACGACCGGCGCAGAAAATCTGATAAAATCGGTATATGAACCGGAGTGGCCCCGCTAATGAACGTAACACTTTCGCGTGGCGGACGTGTGCGTGGCTCTTTCTCCTCCACACGCGCAAGACGTGCATGGCTGCATATAGCTTGTTTAATTGACGGTGAGATACGCGAGCGCTGTCTGCGCTGTCGGGGTTCCTTCTTTGAATTAGTCGCGGGAACACCTAATTAACGACGAAATTCGGCGAGCCCGACGGACACGGATTTTTCCAGAAAAATACTCGTCCTGCCACCGACCGGCTTGAAAATCCAGGCGATCGGGACCGGATTAAAATTCAAAAGGCACCGTGAGCCATTAACTTTCAGCGGAATTGAGATACAACTCGGACACCCTTAAATTAAAGGATGAATTTATTGAGCTGTACGAAAAGATTTTAACCACCCGCGGTTACTTGAAGGTCTTTAAACAATTGGTGGAAGGCGTTCCTCCACGTTTCTCAAAATAATTACCGCCTCTTCCGAAGAGCACGTAATCGATCTGTATATCTAATGAATACGTAAATTGAAAACGCCACCGGACGGAGAACGATAATTCCAGTTTGAGAATCGAAGAAACAGGAATTGGTTTCAGTGTTCTTTCGGCGAGTTGATCAGAGACGCGCTTCCGTGTAATTAAACAATCGAACCGTGGAATAATAAAAACAGAATAGTGGCGCCTGCGCGGGATTGAAGCCGGTCGAGGACTTGTTAGGGGAACGATCGCCGATACTGATTCCACGCAACGATCATCGAGCAGAGAGAGAGAGAGAGAGAGAGAGAGAGAGAGAGAGTGAGAGTGAGCCGGTTCATTGACGAATCCTCGAGCGTCGTCGAGTCCCCTTACTCTTTCATCGGTGCCGAGCTGGATTTCGAAATCATAATCACACGCTGATAACGCTATCTCCCGCAGATTGGGTCAATGAACGGTTACGATCAAGCGTTAATTATGTGGTTCGGCTATAATTCCATGTTCGATCTCCTAATTGCAACATTTTTTCGCGGTTTCGAAACGAGAACTCTTCTCCTCATTCTTTTTCCCCTTCATTTTTTTTTCTCACTCGCGTCCTCGTCGCCTCGCCGCGTCCCGAGAGAATTATTTCAACGATTTAACGAGCGATACATCGAACGGATCCCCGGTTTGAAAATCAAACCGCGCGCGTTCCGGTTCTGTGCGCTTTATATCCCATTTATTTACCCGGCGAAGAGGAAATAACAAGCATATTTCAAGCCACGCGGTGGAACAACTTTGCAATTATAATCGGACAATTAAAGTCCCACGGGCTATCGTGTCCGCGCGCTCGCGCGTCCCGATGTTCAAGCGGTTTCCGAAGGGCGGTTTCGATCAAGGATGATCCACGATCGAATGACCAACGCGGCCGAAAACCGGCATCGGCATCGAACCGAGAAAGAATGCACCGCTGCAATCGTCTCGGTCAATATCGACGGCAATTAACCGACTTTCCGGCGGGAAAACGGCTGCCCGATAAATTCCCCGCGATTCGCTGGCGCGAGATCGCCGTTTTATTTATCATCCTGATGCGGTTTTCATTAAAACATAATTATCTTTCATCGAGCTTCGAAAAACCACCGCGTGGAACCTGCGCTCGGTAAACTTTGCCTCGCTCTTTCACGCGCTCCGAGCATTGTTGCGTCTCGCAGTGCTGATCGAATTTTGCGGACGTTTAGCAAATATTCACCGAACGAAATCAATGTAATTGTTTATCTTATTCCCTCGCGCTGCTCTGCCAGGTTTTTCAAAAATTCGTCCGCTCGGACCGATTCCCGAAATATCTCCTGGCTCCAAAATCCGCAGCGATGCGAGCAAAGAATGATTAATAACTAGACCGTGAGCGCTATACTCTCGCGCTGCGCATAAAACTTTGCGAAATATTTCAAAACGCCGCGATTGATTTAATGCCGTTTCGTTCTATTTTTGCTGTTTCTTTAAACGTTCTGCACGAACGTTTTCGCACTCTAATAATAAGTGTCCGCGCGCTCTTCGTCGTTGCTAATTTGCAAAACTGCTGTCGGCGATTTCTAGGTTAATCGATTCTTGAAGATTTTTCCTCGGGTTTTGAATCTGACAGAGTTATCGCGTTCCGGAAATATCTGTGACAGTTCTGAAATGATCCGTGTCACAATCGAGATTTTCCCGTCAGAAGTATTCGAGGGTTTCGGAAAAAATCATTCGGTTAATTCCACGACAAATGGTATCTGGATCGTGTCCATCGGTGTTCACCTCGCATTCTAGGCGTTTATTATTGCCCGCGAGCGGCGCAACACAATCGATCTGAACGCGGCCGGTCCAAGTGCAACGCACCACCAGATTACCATAATAAAGATAGTTGGTACCGGTCCAAGTCTGTTTATCGCCAGTTTCATTCTTGCGATTGCCGCCCGCGTGCCTACGTGATTTAGCGTCGAAGGGCCGCTCGCGATTCGGGTGACCCAGTCTGTGGGACCGTTCGATCGTGTCAACAGATTTAACACTTTTTCCATCGACCGAAGCCGCATCGAAATCCAACGGAACACTCCTCTAAACCCACGTCTTATTAAATCCGACAAAACCCAATCCAATCTTTTATATACAGACGCCGCACGATTGCGATCCAAATTGATTCTCATCTCTCGCATTAACACCCAGAAAACGTACCTTACAGGATGATCTTCATCGTTTAACTGAGTAGCTGATATTTTTAGGAATCCAGTGATCGCTAACTCCGAAAATATAAAAATAATTTGGAAAAGAATTAAATTTAAATTATTAGATTTCATTATTATGGATGAGTTGTTGATTTGCGATTGAAATCGCTATTAACACGTTGATTGCCATGCCACTCATACGTGGGTGACGGAATTATTTATCCAAATCTTAAAATGAATTTTTACGCTAATATATTATTTGTATCAAATTTGTTAAGGATCTGTAAAATGCCAGAAAGTTGGAGGACCACTCAATATCATACATATAATTTTTTTCAATTTTTATTTCATTAAATAACTGACATTAATTTGATGGAATTTTTGAGGTTTCTAGCTTGGCGGTCAAAGTGTTAACGAATCGATTAAATAATCCTTAAAATTGCGAAATACTCGCTGGTAGATAATGCGTTAAGGTCCTAAAATCCGCAGACATCCGTTTTGCAACTGTGCAAATACATTCCGCAGCGTCGGCGGAGGTAGGGATCGATCGTGCCGCATCTCCGAGCACGATCGCGATCAATTCCGTCGCGAGATCGCGAGGCCGGCCGAAGCAACGAGCCAAGATTGTCGCAACGGTTTCAACGAGAACAATTTCGCGATCCCTCGGCAATCTAGCGAAAGTGTAAATTACCTTCGCGATAAGTGCGGCCGGATCTACGAACGTCTGTGCTCTCTCTCTCTGTCTTGAACCCTGCTTCCTTTCCTCCTTCTCATCCCCCTTTGGCCCTGTATGTATTGCACCCTTGCCTAGAACTCATCCCCAGTTTCCTACTCCAGAGAGCTATTAGTCTAAACAATATGGCTGCCAAACGCAGCGAACAATCGATAACGGGCCGCGCCAACTGGCTGAATAATTTAATTAAGATTATTAAAGACGAGATCAGCCGTCGTCTTCGCGCCGTTCGCCTCGCACGCGTAGGATCCTCTTCGATTATATTTATCATGGCGGAGCCGTCGATCTTCGTTCGATCCAGCTTCAGAATTTTTGTCAAAAGACAGTGACATGAAATTTTGTTGGTCTTCGAGACTGAACGAAAAAGCACCTTCTCACAGAAGTTTTGTTTTTTATCGAGTCGAAGATCATCCCATGACGATTGAAATTTGTTGAACCTATATTAACATCGCTAATGCTCGCTGTAGAAAATGTAAATTAAGATGCTGTAACCACTTCCGTTACATCCATCGCGTGTTGTTTCACCTGCAGACTCGTATTCGCAGACGAATAATATCTGGGTTGTTTGCCAGCACTTTAAGTAAGCGACACAACCTAAAAATCGAGCCTGTGTTTGTTGCATAATGTTTCACAATCGTGTCGAACATCGACACGTGTACGTGGCAGCATGCGATTCGAAGCAGCCTGTTGCGCAGTCGCCTATAACGCTCGCGCTTCATAAATTTGGAAACAGCCTTGTATCCTTGCCGACAGCGTTAAAAATAACGCTTGACGAATCTCCGATGGACAAATTAACGAGTTATCCTGTTCTGCGAGAGTAATTCCCGGAGAAAAAGAAAATAACCCTGCTCTATAGTCTAAAGGTACACATGTGAGTGATGTTCGAAAGCTCACGACGTCACCAACGCATGGCTACCTCGAGGATCGATTCTCCGTCCTCGAACGAGATCCAGATTCCGCGTTCTAGAGGGATGGGACCTCCGGTTTTGTTTTTGCAGTACGCAACGCGTCCTCCTTCCGCGGGCAGAGTTAGGCCAAACAGAGACACCAGTGACACCCCGTATTAGACAGCCGAAAAATATAGTTAACTGACAGCTGATTGGTTAGTGGTTTCGGCAGAACAGATTATTGGCAGTGCGAGGCAGAAAATAATTCTGTAGGAGTCGTACGGTAAATTGATCGTGGCGGCGAAGCTGAAACGGTCCGTCGTCGATCAAACATGAGAATCATCAACGGGATCGGAAAGCGTTTGAACAATGGGGGATCCGTGGATGACTCTTCGAAGGATCGAACGGGTCTAATTACTCGTTCTCTGCTCTAGAACATCAGCGACATGACAACGAAATCTCAAAGATCCCAGAGATCGAATAAACATGAACGAGTTGCAACGAGTAATTAGAGGGTCCCGTCTCGACTCGGACGTTCGCTCTTCCCCGCTAGGACAGAAGTGATTCGCAGACCCTCAATGGCGGGAGAACTGGAGAGAGAGAGAGAGAGAAAAAAAGAGAGAGAGAGTGTGAAAGAGTGACAGCGTCGGTACTCACCTTTCTTGGGTATCAGGGATTTCAACAGCATAACAGCGTTCTCGTCGCAAGCCCAGCCGTGCATCTTCCGGTAGCTGTCGCGGCCTTTTTCCGTCAGTTTGTCCCAGGGTTTCGGTTTGCTCAGCAGCTCGCTGACCGTTCCCTGGCTGAGACCGAGGACGTACTTGGCAAACAGCCTTTGGCCGATGTTGTGTATCGACAGCAGCTCGCGGACCCTCCTGGCTATGTGGAGCGTGTCGAGGTTCTGCGACGCGTACTTGTCCATGTTGTATCTGAGCATCTCCTGCAGCCTGGCCTCCATCGGGTCGCCCTTCGGTATCAACGATTCGCCTAGACGGCCGGCCATACCGGCGGCGCCGAACTCGTCGCCGAATCGGAACGGGTGGGTCCTATCGTCGAAGCGAAACGGGCTCTTCAGGGTGTCCAGCACGCTCAACCCGCCGATGTTGTTGTTCGCCAGGTGGTGGCTGTTGTTGTTGTTGTGACAGGACTCCTGGTCGGCCGGGCTTTTCGGCGGCGGCGCCGTCGGGACGGCGGGGATCACGCTGCCGCCGTTGACCGAGGCCGAGGAGGCGGTCTCGATGATCGTGGTGGGTGGTTGAAAGCTCGGGGGTGATGTTAACGCGGTGGTGGACGACGGCGTGGGCGGCGCGGGCGTTTCGTGGCCGGAGACTGGCGTGGGCGCCTTCTCGGCCGCGTCAAGGCAACTCAGTGGAGTGGTTCCTAGAGGGGTGTTCGACTTGGCCGGCGTGTTGGAGCTGGACGATGGGTCTGTGGGCGACGGTAGATGGTTCATGCTGCTGGTACTCGTCGGCGGATGGAGGCCGATCAACGGCTGAGCTTGTTGCAGTTGTTGTTGCTGTTGAACCAGTTGGTTCAGAGGCGTCGTTTGCTGTTGTTGTTGCTGTTGTTGTTGTTGTTGCTGCTGCTGCTGCTGTTGCTGCTGTTGTTGCTGTTGTTGTTGTTGTTGCTGCTGCTGCTGCTGCTGTTGTTGATTCATGATGGACCTCTCCAACGTCCGCCTCCAGTTGGCGACGATCTCCTCGCCAAGGAAGGAGCCGAAGGTCTCGACGTTCTGAAGAGGGGGTGGGAACAGGAGGCTGGACGTGGTCGAGGTCGCTGAAGAGGGTGTAGGAGTGGACCGCGGCGGGAGGGAGACTGCTGCTGGGGGCGGCGGTGGTGGTTGCTGGGAGGGCACGTGGGACGAAGGCGGAACAACCCCGACCCCGTGGGGCGAGGCAGTGGAGGCGCGCTGCAGGGGTGACGATAGTCCACCTGCAACCACCAAAAACACAAGGGACCGCGTGAACACGAGCTGATACCACGCGGTACACCACACATCGAGAGGCGGTGAGGCCTGTCTGTTCTACGGACAACGGTAATTCCGACGAATCGACACAGCATCCGGACCTCGGACCAGTTTTCTAGTGCGTTCTCCTTCCTCCTGGACGGACGTGCACGGACGTATGGACGTGGCGACGACGACGACCGAGACTCTCTTTTTCGACGCTGCGTCGCGCGAGTCCGCAGAAACGAGGAACAACGTGGCCCAACGAGAGGAAAAGTGTCGCGTGCTCTTTTGTTTTTGCTAGCCTTCTCTTTCTCGAGAGAGAACTGTCCTCCTCTTTCGCTCTGGTTTTTTTTTTTTAATTATTTGGTTCGCTTGTTCTCTGTTTTAGCTCCGTGGAACGATTGTGTGGTAGACGTTTACAGATATTGGAAGATGGTCTCGAAGAAGTCGCGAGATCGGAAAGGGTTTTTTTCGGCCTGGAATCCGGGCGGGGTGTGGTGTTTTGAATTTTTTCTTTCGCTTCTCTCTCGTTCTCGATCGACTCGCGATCGATTTTTCTCTGTTCCCCGCGGTAACTACGAAACGAACGCACTCGAGATTATGTATCATCATCGACAGTGTCATTTGTCCGCGAGTTCCGTTTTATTTTTTCTATTTCTTTTTTTTTCGGTTTCACGCGAACGTTCGGGTTTCCCAGCGTGTGCAGATGCTCGTAGTCGGGAGCTAGGGGGTGACGTATGGGGTTTGGGCTAAACGGGGATGATGGTGTACGTGTTTTTTTTCTTTTTGGCGAGGGGCATGAGTCCGGGTTAACGTGCAGGTTTTGTTAGTCACCTCCTGCTACAAGGATGTACGCCGATGTGCGCGCGTAACCAGCGAGAGAGAGAGACAGCGAGAAAGAGAGAAAGAGAGAGAACAGCTCGAGAAAAAAGTGCAGTCGAAGCAGTGGAGGATCACGGAGAGACAGGCAAAGAGAGAAAGATGAAACGAGAGAGAGAGAGAAAGAGACAAAGAGAATAGAGGTACCGAGGATGACGGAAGCTCGATAGCGAGACAGAGACAGGGAAAAAGAGAGATTAGGAGAGACGGGTCCGACGATGGTCGAAGAAGAGAATTAGAGGTTAGACAGCGAGAGTGGGGAGAAATAGAGAGACAGAGATGGGACAGAGACAGAGAAAGAGAGAGAGAGAGAGAGAGAGAGAGATATTACAGTTAGACAGAAGTGCGAACACAGTGGCAAGCAGAGTTACTTTGTTGTTCCTTTTCTCTCGGTAAGCTCCTTCAGTCATCCCTCGTTCTTTCGAAACAAAAGCGTCCGCGTTGCGTGACTCGTGTCCTTTTCATTCTTACTCAACACTGGCTCCTTCGACGTAGCCTCGAAGAGAGAGAGACTCGGGGATCGAAGATTGTAGCTTTAGCGCAGGAATCAATGTGCCAGCTATGCACGTGAAATGGATGGAATCGGCCACACCATTTTGATCTTGCCGGCGCAACAATGCTTACAGCGAACGGTGTCATCGACAAAATTCCTGATCTAAACCTACCGCCACGAGAACCATAGTCGATGCTCCTAACGTTCTCTGTCACTTGCGGAAAGCTCGAGGTCTCTCGAGCACAGTGATGCCTCGAAACATTTCTTTCCCTTCCCTGGTCAGTTTATAGTCGCATCAACATCATAACTTATTAGCGACTATACCAACCGGCTCTACTCTGTACATGCTGAATTTAAGGTGTAGTCATTTTATTTACAATCAGTGTAACAAGCACTCGTACACCCTTTACAATAATATCTTAGACGAAAAAAGGCTTGAATTTTTCTTTTTCAGATCTTAGAAGAATTAGATTAGATGTAAAACGGCACCTTGCTATAGGCAAGAAAACTTTTTCTTCTTTAATCTTTAAGAAAGTTATTTACACGTTACTTAGTAAACTGTACAGTAGTAAATAATTGCAATCCGGTGACTCGAAATGTTCTTTATCTTGGTTTGTCTTTCGGTAAAAGAGGAGATAAAAACGGAGATCCAGGTCCCGTGGGAAAAGACGGAGGCATCACTGTGCTCCGGGTGTCCTAGCGTCGAAAAATTGATTTGAATGGACTCACCGAGTGCGTCCGGGGTGTTGGACGACGGTTTCAAGATCTCTGTTTGCTGAAGCGCCTTCGAGCGCTCCATTAGGAGGTGCTCGAGGCTCTTGCCCGGCTCGCCGGTCGGGATCTGCGAGAGATCGACCGATCTGAGCGCGTTGATCTCCCGCTTCAGGTCGTCATAGTCCCTCTGTCGTTCGAGTTTGCTCTCCAGTCTGCTGATGTGTTGTCTGCGCGCCTCGAGCTCCTCCTCGAGTCGCGCCGTCGCCTGTGCGCTGGTCTCTTGAAGACGTTGCAGGCTCTGCTGTAACCTGGACACTTCCTCGACCAGCTGGCTGATCTGCAAACAGGAGAACGATCGCGTTAATAAAACCCCGTCGAACGTCCTCGTCCTCGAGGAAGATCCCTCGATCGATGTCTTCTCGCGCGCGCGAACGCGAGCAGCTACGGCGCCGGCGTTCGTGATGTTAATTAATTCGCAGCAGACATCGATAAAACCGAGCGAGAGCAGTAATTGTTCGATATTCAGCATATTCGGGAGCCTTGTTCACCGATCGCTGCCTGTTCCCGGTTGTCATGAAATCGAACATGAACGTAATTACATTACCGTCGATACAAATATAGAATCACATTCACGAAATCCCATTCTACCCCTCGGAGCCGATGCCAACCCTGCCTCCACCCCTCCGTCACTCGAAAACCACCCCACCAACCGACGGTCCGCTTCGATGCTCGTTTATCAGCGACTAAGGAGCTTAGCAGGGGCTCTTTATTAATTTTATCGAATCGATTCGGGCGAATCGATATCGGCCGACCGCCCGACTGGATAACTTTAAATCGCGTCCGGTCCGAATGTAATTACCCGCCGGATTAAGTTGCACGTAAGGCCCGGCGTTCTTTCGCGTACATTGCCCACCGTGACGCCCCATTGCGTCCCATTTATTCGTCTCACGCAGAAACTATTGACGATCGGCGCTATTGATACGTTTAAAACCGATTGTCATAAAATTGGTAGCACCGAATATCAATTTCTCCGTTCCGAAGTGAACTAGATTACAGTCTAAGCTGCAGACTCTAATCAATAACTCTGATTTGTTTCTACGAATAAAATAAATAAGACGAAGATTAGTCAATTATTCTGATTCGATAGGAGGTTCAAGGTTCCATTAAGTAGTTTTCCTAAATAACCGAAAAATAAAATTCTCTTTGAATAAAGGGGTTCTTGATTCAACAGTAATGATAGAATGAAAGTGACGCAGTTGTAGATACGGATGATCGAAGAAACGAGATACCCGCCGTGCGCTATTATTCCCGTCATAGTTACACGTAATATTAGAATCCATGTAGCAACAGGGCCCGCCTATTATCCATTGATCGTGCTTTGTTAATAATTTATGATGGCCGTGATCGACCGAACTGTCGTCACGGAGCGTCTCTCATTATTACCACGGATATGCAAATGCGTATCATGCGCATCGCCTAATGAAAACTCCGCGGAACTATCGATTCGCGTCGATCCACGATAAGATTCAGACGGCAAAAAGTAGTTCTACAATCGAGTAGTCGTAGAACCTATTCGATCATGATCGACTTACAGAATAAAATTTTCAGAAAACAACTCGTAACGGGATAAGGAAACGGTAGCCGCGGGATCCACGTGGTGCATATACACTCCTCTAAAATAAAAAATAGCTATCGAGTTCGAACGGTGCTCGATAAACCAGCAACGCGCAAAATTGCTCTGCGTTTCCAGCCCCCCACCCCCGAAACAGGAAGCGGAGAAACTCGGAAAAGCGTGTCATCGATACGAGCCAATATTCCCGCGTGATTATTCCCGTATTTTTTATTTCCAGGAAGATACGCTACACTACCGGGAGTGGTTCTTCGAATCAACGAGGTGAACAGAGAGGGTGGCCGCTGACGAGAACAGGGTGGGTTGGAAGGGGATGAGAGAGAGAGAGAGAGCGTGTAATCGTCGTGGGCGTGAATTGCGAGTGCTCGAAAGTTTCGATTCCGGAGCCTATCCACGTGTCACCGGTGAACCGGCTACGAAAATATCGGTAGCGAGAGGCTGCGGGGGTGGCGAAAGCCAACAGCCACGAGACAGGCGAACGATTTTAAAGCTGAATGCGTTTCGCACGGTGCAACGCCGATGCGAACGAGATCGTATCAATTGTTTCCCCTGGTTAGGCATCATCCTTTTTTTCCGGGGGGGAGGTTAATTGAGGAGCAAAGCTGCAATTCCGCGGAATTCACGCCTCCGGCCGTGCACCGAAAGATCCGGCCGCTCGTGTGCGCCGGTGTGAGCGACGGATCGGAAAAACGATTACTCGTTTGTTTTTTTTTCCATCCCCCCAACACTGTTTGACAAACTCTCCCGTTACGGCCCGTTTTCTTCTCTTTCTCTTTCGCTTCCCTTTTTCTCCTGGCCACGAGGAAATACGATTCGGGGGATGTTTCGCATAGAACTGGAAATTTCATCAGGGCTTATCGCGATCTCGCCGCGCTTTCCACGATCCGGTCAATTTTTAAAACTTGTTTCGGATCACCGTGGGATGGAGACTGTCACCTGGATTCTTCTTAGAGACACGGGATCTCATTTTTTATTCGATGCTCGAGAATAGATTGCGCACATGACAAGAAACGACAGAAGAATAATTCGAATGTTTTTGCATCTTCTTATTAAACCTTCTTCAGATATTTTTGCTTTAGAAACAGAGATCGTATCCTCGAGTCCTGGTCTTGAGGCAGTAGAATCGAATAAAATATCATTTTCAAGAGTAAATAAAAATCGTATTTAAATTCTATCGAAAGCAGTTCGCAAACTGGGAATCGTTCACCAAAAATTGATGGGTCAACAACCACCCTACACCATCTTAATAAGCTACAACTTTTGAATGAATTTTATCGGACCTTCGACTCTCGGCACGACCCAATTATTTGACAAAATTCCGAACGCTTCGGTGAATCAAAAGAGTATATAAAAATGTATAAACCGAAAAAGAGAATAAAAATTCGAGTGTCCGCGTTCAGACTCTAGCACACCAGCAGATCATTACCAGCGCCGACGGGGCAGATCGAAGATCCTTGATAGAATGACAACGATTTCCAGTTTCTAATTTATTCACCAGGGTCAGCTACCTGTCAGTTGTCCTCCGTTTTATTCGCAATCGATACACACCTGCCGCGACTCTAACAATAAGTTACTTTGCCCCGTGTTTCGATCACACGAGCGACGGGCATGGGTTGCAGATAAGTACGCATCGGCGTTCTATACACGTGGAAATCGTTCGACGTCGCCGTCGTCGGCGGGGGCTCGGCGGGGAAACAAGAGGCGAGGGGGCGGGGTGTGTGGCGGTGAGGTGGGGTTTGCGGGGGAGAGGGTAAGTTCTCGAAGTTGCTCGTAATAATGTCCGCCATTAGCAATGGGGTAGGTTATCGCTTTGCGGACGAAGCTGAGAGGAAGGACAGCTGGAATTAACAGCGTGTCGATATCGTCCAACTTATCCTGTAAGTGCGGCGATCAACGAAACGAAGCTATTTTCGAGGTATCGGGGATGGAATTCTTACGAAAATCCGGATAATCTGTATCGATTATTGCTGTTCGAATGGAAAATCGTTCGAACCTGACGCCGGAATCGCCGAAGTCTTTCTGCACCGTATCATGATTATTAATGCACTGCATCTGCATTAGCTCTTGCATTTTCATTCTTCGGTACTGTATACGCTGTTTGAATTCTTCATTTCGTTTGTTCATTTTGATCGTAGGACAACTGTTTCTTTGATAGGAGGAATTTTTCTGTCATTTTAATTTTCATGAAACCGTACAGGGGACCAAGAGGACATCGAGAATGTGTTGGAATAATTTTCCTTTTGGCTGGTGTACGTATAATTGCGGGCGGTAATCAAGAGAAATTGGGATATTAGGGAATGATTGTACGGCCGGTGACGGAATAATTTTTATCGGTGTCCTAATTGTTCCCAAAAGCCATTGATAGGGATCCGATGCGACAGACGTTGGAACGGTTCTCGGTAAATAGCCGGGCAGAAACTCAATTTGACCGGGGAGGCCACTAGAAACCGAGAGGCTCCGGCGTGCATCGATAATATCAACGAGCACGTTTCGTTCTGTCCGCGGATTCGTTAAATTTAATGTCCCCCGGAGTCGTTCCGTAAAACCCGTGGCCCTCGATTGCTGCCCGTGGCCGAGCGCGCGAGAGCCGCTCTCCATATTGGATTTCGATCTTGCCCCAGATCTCAGGCCAGCCTATGGCATCGCCGCTGAATAGAGATATTCCGCGGACAGGGGATCATAAACTTTTGTTTTTTGTCTCGCGTTCGGATTATTCAATCTGTCTGGCCGATATGTCGCGGGTAATGAAAAGTACGGGCTCGGTCGAAGATGCGGAGAACCGCCGCCCCGCTGGAGAGGAGGGGGATGGTTGGGGGTTGGACCCGATATGTTCCCAACGCGAAAAGACCACAAAAAAAAATATATGAACAGAGAGTGGAGGGGAAAAATGCTCGAGTCGGAAACGTTCCGTCGATCTTTTCTTGGGAAAATTTCGAGTGGGGGAAAAAGTAAGATTAACGAGATAGGGAACGGGTTATTACTATTGTGGCGTATCGTTCACCCATGCCCGTTCTTCCGCTCTCCTTTTCCGGTTTTATCGAGGGGGGGGGGGGGAGGGGAGCTTGTAACCGCTCCGATGCATCGCCGGTTTCCTCTATTTTTCTCTCCTTCGATCCCTTTTGGGCTTTTTGCCTGACCAACTATCGCCTGCCACCTACGCTCGCTGCGCGTGCACGCTCCGGCTCAACCCCTTCCTCCCCACACAATCTGCTAAGTTCGTTTATTTACATATTTATTGGACATATTTACATGTTGCGTTCATTTTTATTCTACACGTTCGATGCGATCGGAATCTAACAGTCTGCATTCTTCAAATCTGGTTAGCGCATTCTTCGTGTCATAAATACTCTTCTAGTCCATTGGTTAAAATGTCTTTTTAAATATTAAGCGTACGAGTTCAACTTCCCGAAAGGCAAGGCCCGAATAAAATAATCCGAGGATGATAAACAGTGGGGGATGTATTAATGTGCCGGGCTTAGACAGCGCCCAATTAATTCGCGAGTCTGCAAGGTACATTTCCCCCGCCTGTAGCCTTTTTTCCATCGAGTCAGCTGAAACAAGCCCCTCTTTTTAAAAACCGGTAATCATGTCACGCCGTTCATCACTTCAGCCCCGGGGTCCCCATCCCCCCCCGGAGCAAAGTTCACGTTCTCCGGGTCGGAACAATGTCATCGATAGAAGAAACGGCCCTCGTTAACGGGATCCTCTGGAGAAAGGGGAGGACGGGGGGGTCAGGGAGGGTGGGCATCATCGGTGCTAGCGCACGGCCAGTGACCACGAAGGGGGATGATCCGGTCGGGGGGTTCGAGGGCAACGAGGAGGAGGAGAAGGAGGGGGAAGTGTTCTAAGGGGGGTAAAAACAACCGAGGCTTGATCGATGGTCGCGAGGCATAGTGGCCAGGAGGAAGGTGAGTCGGGCCGGAAGACATGATCGGCCGTATGCAAATTAAACCGGAGCCGAAGGCGTCAGGGGTGAGAAGTCGAGCGAGAGGGTTCGAGAAATGGGGACCGTGTCGAGCGAGGATCCAAGTAGCCGGCGCGCGTTGCCATTGTTTCTTGACCGTCGATCATCTCCTTCAACCCTCTGCTCCCAGCCACCACTACCAACGGTATCGCCGACCACGACCACCACCACCGACAAGCATCGCCCATCGCCACCCACTCTCACCCCCTCCCTCCCCCCTTTCGGTGGGTACCGTGATTTTTGCTATTTGCATTATACACAGGCGTCCGAGGGGCCTTTGTTTGTCGAGCTATTGATCACATTTTCTCTCCCGCGGTATAATCAATCTTCACGCACACAGCCGCAGCCCTCCTCGCACTTATGTGCCGCGAGGGTGCGCGCACACGTGACCGCGGAAACGAGTACGTGTGCGCGACGGCACGCAGGGGGTGCGCAAGGAGGCCGGTTGCTTCGTGTATTAATTTTCGTTGCCTGTCCACCAATGATGCGCCGCGAGGGATCGTTATGGCCGCGGCAGCCCCCGCGTGTCTCCGCGGGTCGCCTTTCCTTTCTTGGTCGAGCGGACGTGCGCCGGAACCACCCCCCATTGTTTATTCTTTTTGGCAAAAGATGATTCCTCTCAGTCTCGTTCTAACGGTAGCGAAACTGGTCTCGCAGTCTTTGAAAACCAGCTTCGTGTACTAGAAACATCTTCTGCAATTTGAGCAGAGTCAAATTCAGTGTTTAAACGATCGTTCAAAGATTTGCTTCATTTCCATATAGTATAGTCTTTGTTTCTTTTCAGTCAGACCTCTGTCCCGTTGTTGGTGTTATAGTAACGAAACGAAGAGAATCATTTATTTTTATTAGGCTGTATAAATATCACAACGAGCTTGTTTGTGCCAGACAAACATATTTTAATCAAACCAAACTCGACAATTTCGTCTCTAATTTTCGTCAATGTTTCTTTCTTCGAGGCTTTTGGCCACATATAGTGGACAATAAGGCTCCGAAAATTGACCACGATTTGAAAAATTTGTTCGGCTGGCAGAAAAGATCGCGGCGGTCTCTCCCCTTTCGGCGAGCAACGCACGGTCCGCGGGGGTGGTTGTGTGGGGGATGTGGGGTGGCGTGGGTGGAAGATCTCTCGGAGGCTCTCTCCTTTTCTCACCACGAGAGAATGCCAATTAAAAGCCGGGCTCGGAAAGAAAGCCCAATCGATAGGAGGCGGATATCCCTTTCCCTCCCTCCCTCCGCGAGCCCACTCCCGGCTCCTCTTTCCCTTGCTTATTCTGATTCCCTTTCGCTCTTTCGACGGGGGTAGCGAGGTAGCCGGAGCCGAAGGGTTGCCCAAACTGAGAAGTGGGAATTATGGGCAGGATTAATATGCAAGGACTGGATACGTGCGGTGGCAGGGGGTGGATGGCGAAGCAACAAAAGGGGTCGAAGGGGAAGCGCGGCAAGAGGAAAAGGGGTTGCGTTCTGTCTTCGTCCGTCTGATGTCGGAGGCGAAGAGCCTCGTTTCCCTGCTTGTGTCCCTTCCTCCCTCCCTCCCTCACCCTCTTCCCTCGTCCTTCTCTCTCTTTCTCTCCTTCCATCTATCTCTCTCTCTCTCTCACTACCTCTCGCTCTCCCGTTCGCTTTCTCTCTGTACCCCCGCGTCCTATCGGCTCGCATCTCACCCCCTCCACCGTCTCCTTACAGGATACACGGCTAACGGACACCCCTATCGATTTTACAACTCGATATATGTGAATACCCACTTGTCTAATGACTGATCGGGCTTCGAGCTCAACCCTTTCCCTCCGACTCACCCCCTTGCCGGCTGGCAGAGCTTCTCCGGCTGCCGCCCCCGACGGGGCCGCCCCCGGCGAATGTATCTCGCCTCATTACACCGACTACGTGCCTTTGGCCAACATCTCGCGCTGCATCGACGCGCACAAAAATCCGCCCTGACCACCACCTACCCGGTCTTCTTTTTCCGCTCGTCTCCCTCCCCCCGCCGCCGCCGTCGCCTAACCACCCCTTCTTCCTCCTCGAACGGGGTGTAAGTTCGTTTCACTGTCGCTTTTCAACGATTCTGATCGATGCTTAGTTAATTATCGAGCCCGGCCGAGAGATCCTCTCGAATATCGATGGCCGGGATTAACCCTCGTCTAGCCCGGGTCAAGTCGCTTTTTATCCTTCTTTTGCAATTCCGCCTCAGATTCGCTGCGCTAACCCTCCAGACTTAGGACGCGATGCGCGAGATTTTCCGTGAAAGCGGATTTTCCGATATGCCGTTCGCAGCTATTCGAGGGAATATAATGAATCAACAGAGACGATATCGATAGAGATATTTCAACTTTATTTGCCCCAGTAGGAGAGCTTGTAATTTCTATTGTTAGAAAGTTCACGGGTCCAGAATGTTGGGCAAATTCCAAGTAATTCGATTCAACCCTTATCCTTAAAAATCCCTGGCTATCGATAAAATTTGATCGTTGCAATTTGAAACTGCAAATTGTAATTTCGAGGTCTTTCGACGAATCGTGTGTCGCTCATTGCCAACAGCGTTACAATTTGTTAATTGACCCAAATATCGCGTTCCTGTTTCGTCACGGTGTAGAATTAAAAACGAAGACGCCCGGCGGCTGCGGATTTAAAATTAGCAGATGTTTATGAAGAGACGTTTCGCTGCGCGTGGGGACCGTGGAAGGAGGGTCGAGGCGAACGGATAAGGGACGCAGGGGGTGTTAGTCGTAACATAGCCCGGCACGAAGGGTAGAAGGCAGAATGTATGATATTTTATTTTAGCGTTCTTCTGGGCGCCGCTAGATAAGCCTCCGAGGATTTATGCTTATTACGAGCGAGCACCGGCGAGGGCACTCTTTGCCGAAACCATTTCTGTACAGACCGTTCTCCCTCCCTCCCTTTGTCTTTCTCTCGTTTATCTTTGCTCTTGCTCTTCAGGCAATTCTCTCCTCTCTCTCTCTCTCTCTTATTCGATTCTGCCTGTTTTGCTCTCTCCCTTTTGTGCAGTTTTGTCCCCGTTGTTTTGCGTTATCGTGGGTATTTTTGGAGTTTGCCTCTGTTCTTAATCCTCGGCGGACGTTTACGAGTTGAAAGGAGAAGACGTTTTCTCATCTTTTGTGGCCAATATATCCCCCTGAGCTACCAGAAAAATTCCTACGACCTGTACCTTGACGTTCAGCCGCTGTTAAATTGCTTCTGCAACCCTAGACTCTCGAATTTTTGCTCTGATTAGTAATTAATTTAATGCACGTTAATATTCATCGATTAAAAACAACCAGCATTCTCGTTCGATATCTGTCAGGCGGCTCGGGAGACAGAAATAAGGCCCGGCTTTATTTCGTAATCAGCAGCTTTCGAATCGACGGCAGTTTGCGGGCATAGAAGCTTATTGACAGAAGCGTTCGATATATCCGAAGCTCTAGGTGACGTTTATGCGTTGCGGGAGGGCAGCGATCGCGACGAACGTTCGTATACCGTCGTCGCATGTGTGCACCCGGCCGCCGCATTGTCGCGTTGGCTAATGAGAAAGTTGCGAGCACCCAGGACGAAACGGTCAGATCTGGGGACGCGATTCGTTGCTCTGCCCCAGACAGAACGTATTATTTCATCGACGCTTCGAAATCTCTTGTTTAATCATTCGGTGGATCGGTCAACGTCCTCTAGACATCCAATCCACGTTTCTGCCTTTATTCCCTCCTACATGGTAATTAAACCGGCCGCCTGCCGCGCCACATTTTAACAAAATGTTTTCCGCTCAAAATTCATCACGGATCGTGCCGAATAAAAATAAATATTTTCCTTCGTTCTCAAAACAAAAAGCAAGTCTCAGATTTTTCGTAGACGTGGACGTATTTCTTAATTTAGTCAGAAATTATAACGGGGTCTTCCCAAATTCGAGAGAGACGATCGAACAAATTTTCCCCGTGGTTTTCGAATTTTTACAAAACAATGTACACGCGAAGAGGAAAATTGCACCGAAATCGCAGGTAAAACAAGTAAGAACGGCGTGGTCGGTAAAAAGCGAAATCGGTATTCGAGGAGCAATCGAGACACCGCGTATTATATTGTTGGCAAAAATCCGGGCGCATGAATTTCATGGCCAAGCTGAAGAGATTCGGAGAACCGAGGCGGCAGTGCTGGGGGGTTTCCTTCGTGTGGTCTAATTGGTGGATCCGAAGGGTGGAACTTCCCCGTAAAAACCGGCGCGATATCGAACGTACGTGTCCGCCGACGTTATATGGTTCCGCGTATGATACGTGTCGTTACTCACCCCCTCGGTCTTCCGCAACAGAAAACCGCACCCCGAGCCACCCCCGGTGCCGGGCAATGCAAATCTCTTTTTCTCCGCGCGTCTCGGTTTTAAATGCCACCCTCTCTCTTTCTCTGGCTCCGTCTGTACCTCCCTTACGCGGTCGGCTACCCTTTCCGCCTGTATCACCTCCGAGCACCCCCCTCCCCAAACCCATCCCCGCGTCCCATCGCCTCGGCAGAGCCGCCGTGCGCTCTTTGTTCGTCCAACGGGCCAACTCCGTCGGCGTCGCAACCCTTCCTTCGTGGCGTCGCCCGCTCTTTTTGTCGTTGCGGCTTATTCGATATATTGTAGCGCGTCCCTGGCTCTCTCCGTTCAACCGGGGAGCGAGAGAGAAAGAGGGAGAGAGAGAGGGGTGAAGGGGCGGCCTACAGGGGGTGGGAGTGATATCGGAGACAAATGACGGACGGGCAAAAAACCAGCGGATACGGGGGACAATTTGCTAACTGTTGATCCGTGACGGGATGGAGGGACAAGGCTCCGTGCGACTTGCGCTACTACGCTTGCTCATTTTTTCCACCGAGAAGCCGGAAAGCCTCCTCGCAAGATCCAAACCTAAGGGTTAACCCTTTGCGGTTCTTGCCCTTCGCAGTTGCTTCCAGCTGGTCCTACATTCGCACGTTCTTACCGCTAAGACAGTGAGACATTATCGTGAACACAGTGCGTGCTCAGGGACAATTAAGCTCTCGCAGACCGAATCGATTAATTCCAATTTTTGTAAATTCAAAACATTCGATTAATTAAACTTCTCTTTATACTTGCAACTAACTTTCCTTGCAGGTTTCTTAACGGTAGGCTTACGGTTATATTTTCAATATTTTTTAATTTACGATCGTTGAGGTTGTAAGGATGCATCTATGAAGAATTATTCGACAAATTTATTTCTTCGATATTATTAAAAGAATTTGTATAGACACAGTCTTGTTACTTTTATAATATTTCGTAAAATAGTCACTTTTGGTGCTCCATGAACTGTGTGCTAGTGTTAACGTTACTAGACAGCAGAGATTCGTGGAGTTAATCGACTTGATGTATGATTAGCTCTTATTGTAGACAAGAAATTTTTAGAATTTCATTGTCGCGTGGTCCAGTCGCAGAGGACCGCAAAGGGTTGATATCTTGGAGTATCGTCAGACATCCCAGGGTTCCTCGCCGACGACGCACCCTCGTCTGCGTCGAGGGTGGAGATATTGGAGACAAATGACGCTGCCGAAAAACAACCCTCCTGACACGGCTTTCCGGCTGATCAGTTACTCTTTGAATGCCGGTGGCGTTGGTCCGGCGGCCGTAAACCGGCGAAAAAATAATATCCCGGGTAAAACCAGCCCCGAAAAGCTCCGAGGCTTCGAACGCGACGGTGTTCCGTGTTCTTTGACCGAGGCAGCCTTAGCGAGGGTGGTTTGCACGCGTTGTTGAATTTTATCACCGGCGCACGATCTCTCTCGCAACCGGGCCGAGGGTGCAGCAGAAGGCGAAGGAGGTAGAGGTGGAAGAGGGGTGGGACTCGCGTGGGCTAATGAACTTCTCATTGATTGGTTAAAATTTCGTTAATTCTCTGACGTGTGGTTCCACGGCTCGCGCCGGGCTCTTCGGGAAGGCGCACACGGACCCTGCAACCCGCTCCTCCTTCGAGCCCAGACCCGGCTCCGAACACCCTCGTCTCACTCCTGGCCGAGGGTGAATTTCGAAGGGTGGTTTCGAACGTTAGTTAGGCCTCTCCGCGGCGGCAGCGGCGGCGGTGGCGGCAGCGGCTGAAGTACCAACACCACTACCACCCTCGCCGCCTTTTATGACTGGAGGAAACTAACGAAATTTCCCTATCGGCGATCAATCCACCCCCGGACCGAGGCAACCCTTTTCATTGATCTACCGGCCTCCTCCGTTCAGGCTCAACCCCTTATCGTAACACCCTTTTGGCCGAGCGAACGTCCCTCGCCGTGGCCATTCCTCTCCTACCCCCGCGGTGCCGAACGTCGTTCTCTCTCTCCTCTCTCTCTCTCTCTCTCTGCCTTCTTCCCCGTTTCGTCTTCGCCTCGTCCCCCACCCCACCTCGGATCCGAAATATTACCATCGTCCGAGCGTGTCCCCGGTCGAAGGGGGAGAAGCCCGGGCTTCGATGACGGATCTCTAATTTTAATATCGCTCCAGTTCGCTTTGAAGTGCCTTCGTTAGGCACGGGGGTGGACCCGAACGAGGGTTTCTTTGCCCTCATAGGAACGCGACGGCACGTGTTGCCGACCGAACTTAACCTCGAAATCACATGTCGGCAAGGAGACACGGGCCGGAGGGCTGATTTCTGCCGCAAAAGGCCGGCCTGGCCCGCGATCTCGCTACGAAGACGTCGTCGATATCTAATTAATTTAACAAACGAACAGTTTGTCCCGAATAGTATTGGACACCCAAGATGGAAACTTCAGACAGAATTTATACCAAACTGGAAATGAAATAAGAGCCGAGCACTTGGCGGCATTACAACAAATTATTAAAACCTCCGATCGTTCATATTTAATTGCAGCAGAAACGCGTAATTCGATACAGTTTCAATTCGTGGAAACTCTTGACTCCCTATTCGGTCTGGACCTGTGGTTTTTTTTTTAATTCTGCATTTAAAAATATCAATATTATCGTATCTCTTTCTCCGACGTACGGCTTCGAGTTATCGAACATCGGAGGGAGTATTGAAATACCATCGAGACCTCTTTAAACATTCTACTTAACACGCTCAATGCTCCACACGTTTCTCGGGATGAACCTGCAACTTTTCATCTTTAATTTCTTTGCGTTCGATGTACAATTAATATATTTGGTCGGTACAAAAATTTGTGTTGTACTTATGCGGTGAATTTATGCACTAATATTTGTTTAGAAGAAGGAACCCTGGATAACGTACTGTCGGACGAATCAAAGCGTAAAAGGTGGAAGGAAGGAACGATCTTCAGCAGCGATCGAGGCACCGAGTATCGGAGAGGAAAAGGCGAAGAATCGCGGGTCGGTGGCGAATCGCGAAGAACAACAAGACGAAAGGGAAGGAGACGGCCGTGGCTCGGGCACAAGCGCGTGGTCCCTAACCTCAGGCAACCACGATGAAAGAGACCAAGAGGGAAAGGAGGACGAGAAGGTGGGTGGAGGAGGATCGAAAGAAGTTTCTGACCCGCTTACGGGGAGTGCGAGCCTTGGAGTTCCCGCTACTTCACAAGAGTTTCCGAAGTGGCGAAGCAGACACCAACCTCCCTCTCGTCTCGGTGCCACACCACAATCCCTTCAGCCGTCCGCTCTCCTCTCTCTCTCTCTTTCTCTCTCTCTCTCTCTCTTTCTCTCGCTCTCGCCCGTCCCTGTTCGTCGGACGCGGTGGTATCCTCCTTTCAAACACCCTACCACCGTCCAACGGTCTACGTTGTCGGCTCCTCGTTGTTTGCCCCTTTCGCAGGCCCCCTCAGAGCGGGGATGGAGCCTTTACTTTCGCTCGACGGTGAAAGTGAACGCAGCCACGTTCCGCGTGCAGCTGAACGCCGCCGCCGACGCCGACGCCGCCGCCGCCGCGCGTTTAACTGGGACGTCCGGTATAACACGGGTGCCGCGCGCCGAGCATGGGGAAAACTGGGACAAGCCGGAATTTCTGGATCATGGGGGAACACCGACCGCGAACCAGAAGACAGATCTCCTATTCGGCTGTTCATTCTACTCGCTGGATCCTCCACGTTTCAAGATTTTGGACTCTAACAGCTGCACGAAGACAGAGGATCGCGGATATATCTTCCCCCTTCTAGCGAAACATAATGTACCAGGTCCAATCTATCTCACGCGACTGTTTTTTTTTAATTGTCACAATTTTGTCAACGTAGTAGTTGTGAATTTTGGTCCATACCGAAAGGTTACCGAAAGACCAGCGACTCTTATGGGTCAGTCTACATAGAAGACAAGATTTGGAATATTGAAAGCAAGTATGAAGCTGCGGTCGGAATGATTGGACCGAAGATTCTGGATCGTCTGTTCGCCATTGGCTTAAATTCTAATGGAGGGTTGTGCCCGAGGCTCTGCAAGGGATGACGTTTTCTCATGTCCTATCGGGAACGTTTCTGGAGTCTAGACGGTCTAAAGAGTCTAGCCGGTTCGAAGGGACCGTTTTCTAATGCTGCAACGGGGTATTGTTTCGGCAGGTTTGGTCTTTTTTTTATGTAACGAAGATTCCAGGGTTTCGTTGAGAATCGGATCGGGATCGATTAGTCGATAGAAAGGTCCAGGTCCGAGCGGACGGTTCGCGGTGTTCATAACACGATAGGCAAGTCAGAAGCCCGCATCGGCGGGAGGGTGGACGTTGGGGGGTGGTCGGAGGATGAGAAGGCGGAGGAGGAGGAGGAGGTTTCGATTGTGCCTAGGCTACACGGAGTAGGATGAGAAATCGGGAGGCTGGGTGGTTTAAAGGATTGATAGTGGTGGAGGTGGTCGCGATGGTGGTGGAAGGAAGAAGGTGGGGTGAGTGAGAGAAATAGACAGCCCGTGGAAGGAAGAGCGCGCGGGGTGGATGAGGATGAGGAGGATGAGGAGGAGGAGGAGGAGGTAGAGGGTGGCTCCGAGAGGATGCAGTATAGGTGGTACTAGGTGGCTTTAGCTTCATCTCGCTCGGTATCTTACGCCGATACCTAACTCTCGCTCCGTTCTAACCCTTTGCCGGGCGATTCATCCATCCCCTTCTCTCTTTATTTGAGTATAATTATTGATTATTGGACGACGGAAGGCCGGCTACTCTAGGACGTGGAGAAGGCAGGGTTGGTGTAGGTACCAACGTTCGAGAGGGTTGGCTGGAGGTTGAAGAACGGTAGGAGGGTGATTAAGCTATATGCCTGGCATATCCCACCCCTTGCTATCACCCTCCAGTCTGCCCCGCGCGCTCGCTCGTCCTCCTTCTGCGTTCGCCTTTCACTCGCCCACCCCTTCGCCCGCCATCCGTTCTTCCGATACCACGGGGCCGCTGTCTCTCTCAGTCTTTCTGTACTGACAATTAGACTGATAGGTATATCTTAGTCTGCTATCGATTTGATTCCACCCTATCGTATAGGGTGCACCCGCACACCCGGGCAAAATTTACATCGTGTATGCTACAACGACGTCGATCGCGGTGCCGTCCTACAGCAGTTACCTCCAACCCCGGAATGGTGCCTGCCTGCCTGCCTGCTAGCCTGCCTGCTTGCCACCCTTTCCTCCCACAACCACCCAACCCCCCTTTTCTGCCTTCTTCCCTGTTCTCGCACTCATCCGTGTCCACCACCTCTCCGCCTTCGGAGCAGCCTTCGATTATAACCGAAACCCCCGCGCTCCTATCTTTGTAGCGCCAATACATCCGCCTTCTAAGGGGTTGATTAGTGCATTACCACTCGAACCCGTTCCAACCCCGGCTCGACCAAAGGAGGGAGGAACGCTACGCTGCTACCATTCCCGTTACCCGTCCCCGTCCCCGTCACCGTTCGCACCGAATTCACGCTTTACCTCTCCGCACCCCACCTCCCCGCCACCAAAAGCCTCTTTACTTTCCGAGTCTATCTCGCTTTGAATCTTCGAGAGACGTTTTTTACCCCCGTCTTCTTATTACCCCTCATGATTCCTCGGGACTGTGTTCTCTCCATCGCTATCGACGTAATCCTCGGGATCTCCGGCGGAGTTGGTTACCGGCACGCCGATCGGTAATTGTGGGATTAATTATGGAACTTACACTCACCCTCGCCGCGCACTATCCTCGACAACCCCCACCCCCGGTCCGTACCTTTGGACCCCGATTAATTCGTAATTCAGTGGGAAATCGCGTCGACTCACCTGAAACAGAAACGGGAAACACGTGGTTAGTTGATCGCCGTCGAATCGGTCTCGATTGGAAATTCGGGCTGGCGATCTTTCCTTTGGGGGATGCAGGGTGCACGAGGATGTGGAGCGGAGAGAAGGGTATACATTTATACGGCGTACAAATACGATTTGTAGGAACGGTTAATTTGTGTCTTAACTTAATCAGTGAAACCAGTAAACCCAACATAATTCTATTCGTTATTATCGTTCATAAAAATTCTCAAGAGTACGTCAATCTTGATTAATTAACCCTAAATTCTGTTCGGAATGGAATTTTTCCGCCGCAATTTAATTCGGTGGCATAACGGGCGTCTTTCTTGCGTTCGCGGAGGGGTAAAATTTTTCGAAGGAGAGATCGATGCCGGAGTATTGAAATTTCGCCAATTAATTTTTCATTCTCGATCGGACATTAGCGTGGCCGGAATTCCGAAACGGCTGATGCATGCACGAAAAGTATAACTTTTGACGTTCTCCCCTCGAATCCGTCAATCATCGTTTCCGAAACTAAATTCCTTTCCAGAAACCGATCACGGTTCCAATAACGTCGATCTGGAAGCAACGAAAAGTCACGGGGCCAGGGGTGGTTCGGGGGGCTTCGATAGGGGGGTGGGTACGAACAGCACCGTCGGTTATTAAAACCCCGCCGAAAGCGAGTATCGACGGTGTCCCGCTGGTAGGCGCTCTATTAATTGTCAAATAATGAACGAAGTTAATCGACAGCTCGACGAGTGTCGACCGGGTTCCCACCCTCTTGTGCTCGCGAGAGAGCGCGCGCGCGCGCCGTGCGACCGGGAGCGCACGAGAGAACGCGACCCTGCCCCGGGTACATCACCTTTATATCATTATATGACGGAGCTAATGAAATTTTCATAGCGTCGAAATATCGATGCGCCACGCTCGATGCTTTGTATCGGCCTATCAATCACCCCTCAGTGTATACACACCCCCATAGGTGCACACATCGATTACGGGTGCCATCCCTTTCCTGGCCTGCACCTCCCGTCCACGCACCGGGGTATATAATTGACGTCCGTCCGGCTTCGAAACGAGTTGCCGCTCGTTATCATTCGATTCCAAGACGATTTTCATTGGGGGTTGCTTTTTGCTGCCAAAAAGGCCCTACGTGTTCCCGGAAAATTTTAATATCGCGCCGAAGCTCAATCACACCGGGGACCTTTATTCTAAACCAGCTGGTGATTCTTACTCGATATAGAAAACAAGGGTGCTCCCTGCGTAATTAATTCCACAATTTTCTCTATTGAAATCGTTCGTTAGATTGACCGACAATTATTCGAAATCAAAAAATTAGGAGAAATCGAAGCAATTTATTTAAGAGTTTCCATTTAGAACAGAAATGAATTTGTGAAATGGTTGGTAGGTCTATCGGTCAACGGGGGAGCGTTTCCGCAGAAGGGAGTTTAATTTTGGTTTCAGAAAAATATTTCCTTCCGAAAGAAGAAGGAGCGTGATTCCCCGGGGCAGAGTTTATTCGGTGTCGTTCGGCTCGGCTCGAAAAATAAAGGGACAGACATTAAAATGTGGGGAGAGGGGTAGGTATCGATCATAAAAAGAAGAGGAGGCGAGCGCATCCTCCAGGTACAGGGTCTCGCGGGCCGCAAGAACGTTAATCTCGCCAACGGGAGGGTTTTATCGCCTGCAACCCCCAAGTGACACGCGACTCGTCGTAAAAATCTCAGATGCCCCCTGGGCAGGTGAGCACGCCAGGCCAGAGCTGTAAACGTTGTCGGTTAATCGAGCGTGGCCACGTGCGCGCGCGTTCGACCGTCTACGTGTTCGTGCGTGCCGGGGTTATTACTCTGTCGGTGCGGGAGAATCGCTGGAGAACGAGAGAGAACGTTATCAATCGGAATACGGAGCATTCCGGAAAGAAAAGCTCATGCTCGATGCTCGAGTGGTCAGACGAATAAAAATGTCTTCTAACTCAAAAGAGTCTGGAGTTGGAGTCGAAAATACTTTCGAGTTCTCCACACAATTGTTTGGAAGATTGTTCTACAAATTACTTTCACAGATTTCTGATAAATCAAAGAGTTCTATGAAAATGCTATTAAATATTTTCAGGATGAACCATCGGAACCAGAGTCATCGGGACCGACGTCTCGCTAATCCGAGTCGGCCTCCAAAAGATACCGAGCAAAGAGGGTGGGCAAAAGGATGAGCGAAAAGAGGGGGAAGCAAGCGCGTCGGGATAATACATCCGTGTCAGTGTGCGCGACTGTGCACGCGCACGTTCCATCGGCACCGTTGCGTCGTTGACAAGCTTGTAAACCCATAAAGAAATTTCATAATAAATACAGAAGCTCGTCGGGCGTCGTCCGGACTCTCTTATTTTTCTTTTTCTTTCCTCCTCTTATTTTTTTTTTTTTTTTATCGCGTCGGAGAAATTACGCGCGGGCCGCGTGATCGCACGCCTCTACACTCTCCTCCGGCGGCTGTGTGTTAGGCTCGTGTGGGTGTGCTTCGCCGCTCGTATGCACGAGCATTTGAATTTACAATACTCGGAGTTGTAAAGTAAGACGACCCGGCGCGGGGGCAAAGAAACGCAGGCCGGCTTCGAAACGACACGCTCGCGTGCGCGTGTGTGGCCACGTGAGCGCGAGTGTTTCTCTGTGTTTGCCGGAGGAGAAGGGAGCGAGAGAGGCGGCCACCGGTGTCATGCGATGTAGGTGGGACATTTATACGGCGGTGAACTAAACAAAACCGTGTTCACGTGGCGGCCGTACAGTTTTACGATCCACGGATGATCTTCGAGGAGTTTCATCGCCCCCGGAGCAAACCCGATCGACGAATCGGCCTAAACGCTTCACTATCGACGACAATCGCTCCTCGATCAATCTGCCTCATCCTCCCACGAGACCCTCCCGTTACCATATGTTAACAATTTTCGTCCAAATTAATCTCTGGAGAGAGCTAAAGGTGTAACGAATTTATTTTAGCCTAGAAAAATAATGTTAACGGGGGTTTAAGGTTTCAGAACGTTTACGGGAAGCTTAGGGTAAATTGTCATTTGATTTATACTCGACAGAAAATTTTGTTTTTCTTGAATTTCTTATGTTCAGGTTTCCATTAACAAGAGCTCTCTTTAAATTTCCTCTGGAATTAAATTTTGCAAAAACCCCGCTCATTCAGAACTGCTCTGAAAATTAAGTACACAATTTAGTACTGTATCATCTTGACTGCCATACTCAAAAACGAATTTGATAATAGGTAGATCGTTTACAAAAATTTGCTTACGGTCTGTGAACTGTAAAAGAGTCGAGAAAATTATTAACGTGTTTTACGAATCGATTTTCCTTTTATCAAATAAGTTGCTTGTCAAATTTTTTGGACGCCGAGTTGCCAGTCTATTTGTTAAAATACCAAGGATCTTGTTCAATTTTTTGAGCAAACTTTCCAAGAAATTTTTTTTTTCTCTGTCGTCTAGTAAAAAAAATTCGATCGAACAGTTTGTATTTTTTGTTCGGGTCGAGTGTGTGGTCGAGCGAATTGCGGCGATTAAGTTTAAATGATTTTGATACCGCAAAAACGGCCGAACGGGCTTTTCACGCCCAGGCTGGCGTGTCCGTTCGACGAGCGTTCATTATTGAGGAACACTCGACGTGCAGCCAGCTGTCGATACACTCGTAAATGGCCGGTAACGCCGATCGAGCGAATTAAGCCACCGCCATTACGGGGTTCCGTTCCGGTTAAGTGTCGTTGGTCTCTCTTCGACTCTCTTTGTCGGGACGCGACACCTTTAATTAATCGGGTTTCTTGTTGCTTGCGTGGGAGCTCTTTGACGGGACGAAACCGACGATCGATTAGCAATTTGGTTATCGATACGCTTGCCGAAAACACCGTTACCCTGCAGAAACTATTACACCGCAGACACTCGTGTTTTCAAACATCGTGTTCTCCACTGGTGTTCGATAAACGAACAAAATTACAGTGTCGGATCGATTAGGAAGAAATTCAGCGAATAAATCACAACTTTATTAGACTTCTACTCGTTTTATCTATCTTGCAATTATCTCGTACATTATGTAAACGCGATACTTCTCTCTCTCTCTCTCTCTCTCTCTCTCTCTGTCTATCCCGGTGAAAAACAAATAAAAAATCCGGCGGGCTCACCGCGCAGTCATAAATTCCAATCGGCTCGCGAAACGGTAGTGTGATCTATACACACTGTTTCAGTTAACGTCTCTCTTTTATTCACGGACTAAAATTGTAACGCGGATTTTATGAACGGTTGTCAACTTCGCCGAGATTAATAACTTGTTGCATGCAAAAGGGAAAGCCGAATAAAATCTCTCGCGTCGGAGCGCGGCCGCGTGGATTTTTCCATCGGAAACGAAAGTAAAGCTTCCGGTTGTAGGAGGGGGTATGGAAGGGATCTGGTTAATTATTGGTATTGATTATTATTCGACGCGGTTTATTGACAGCGCCGCCGCGGAATGCCAGCGTTAAATTCTTTATCAGCGTTTCCCGTGCCCTGAAATTCCGTCGGTCTCTACTCGCCGGCCGCGTTAATGCAATTTAGCCGGTTGTCCGGGCGTACTAAGGGTTTATTATCAAGAGACACGTCTCGATAGATGTTACTCGGTATCGATTAACGACGGTTCAACTGACTCTAATCCCCCCGAGCCACTTCCAATTTCAATACATCGGCATCGATTTTGCAGGCCCCATCTAACCGATACACCCGGTATACTCTTCGGGGTCGCTGGCAAATTTTCAATTATTCCCGGTCTTGTCTTCCCTCGCCATTCTGTTTATCGAGGTATTTACTTATCGCTACCGATACTAATTCCTCTATTAATTTATTTGCTCGTTCCGGCGGCCGGGATTTCCCGCCGAACAATAATTAAAACGAAATCCGCACCGGAAACGGCCACCGTTCTCTAAAATTTCTTCGAACGTGCAGTAAATCGAGTTTGAATTTTCTTTCATTTATTTTTGAATCACAGAAATTAATATTTAAAAAAACGATTGCGGGAGAATTTTAGTTTTCTTTTTTAGGAATAATAGGAAGATTGCAAGCTTTGGATCGCGAATTAAAATTTACGGAAGGTGCGACCGTTTCAGGGGCCAGGTGTTAGCAGGTGCACGTCGCAAAGTACATAAACCCGAAGCTGTTGGTTTTCAATCAAGAATGAAGTATCGGCCACGCAGGAAATTTTCAATTACCCCGACTGCCGCGGCTAATCAGTCATGAATGGAAGGATGATCAGAGAATTACGAAAATTATCGAGGCTAATATCGAACGCGAAACACGACGATGTGGAAGTTGAAGAATTGCGTAACCGAGGACGTACAGTTACGTAAATCGGATTCGCTGTGCCGATCGATCTGCAGAAACGGATTACAATGTTACGGTTTTAGACAAATTCGAAACAATTGTCTGAGTTTTTCATTCTCCGTATGCGAGCGGCCATGAAGCTTTGTTGGAAAAGCTGAGGACAATTTTATAAATCTTTGAGCAGACAAAGATTGAAATTCGACAAAAGGGAATATATCGGGTCGTAACGTTAATTTCCGTTCCAAACGAAAAGGTACACTTGAAAATTCTCATACGAGATAAATGAATTCCTTGCGGCGGATGTTAATGATGAATGTTTCTCGAAACGCAGAATGAACTGGCGCTTCGTTGCATATTAACCGGGCCGCGGGTGTTTATGCAAATTTCACGAACTATCGGGAAACTCGGATTATTCGATGATAGTTTGAATATTTTAAAAACACCGCGGAGATTCTATTTTCGATCCGCGGGAGAGCGTAAACGCGTTAAAATTCGAAGCTTTTGGTACTCGGGCCGCATGAATATTAATCGACCGTTAATTCGGTCGTTCGCGTGCCAAAAATGATTAACCACCTTTCGGAATTTTTTACATGCCAAAGCATTCGCTCTTTCCATTTCAAACAAATTTCCCGAATAAATCGAATGAACATTTCAAAATTCATGCGTTCCGTTTCTCTCGTTTGCTAATTTTTCTTTTACGGTAGAGTAGCTCGATTACGCTCGAATTTGATCGCACTGTATTAGGCATAAACGATGATTATAACCCGATCTCTGGTCGTCTTCTGGTAAGACGGAAACGACGACACGAGTACGGCGCGCGGCGTGCACGCGCGCTCGTATAGACTTACACACGCGGGTGTTCCATCGATAATGCCCGGATTCTAACGGGTCGTTCAATAACGCGCATATCCAATCCATAAGTTATTAAGGCTTCGTGTGCGTTCGCCAGTGGCTGGCTGCGGAACGTCATGCGGGTAGCTTCGAGGATTGGTTACAATGGCTCGGATTGTTTCGCGCTCCTTTTGCCTCCCTCCTTTGGCCCGTTCGCTCATCGGACATCGATCTGATTTAATCATTCCCCTCCGAGATTCTCTGCCTAAGTGGGCGTGGGAAAATCGGACCTACATTCTATCCAGAAACCATTCGCTTTCGCCTCAAACTTTCTTCGATACCGATCACCTGCCTAAAAATAGAAAATCCTAAAAGAATTTTTGTCATCCATATGTGGCTGACGGATTTATTTGTCCAAGTTTTAAAATGAATTTTTACATTAATATATTCATTGTACCAAATACGATTAGAATCCGTAAAATTCAAGAAAGTTGGAGGACTACTCAGTATCATACATTTAATTTTTTCCAATGTTTATTTCATTTTGATTTCATGGAATTTTTGAGGTTTCTAGTTTGGCAGTCAAAGTGTTAAACTACGAGTGGACGCCTTCGGTGACTCAACGAGGAGACATAATAACGGGTATATAGCGTAGGATTAATTAGAGGAAATGATATTCGTTGTCTAGAATGCTTTACACGTGGATAAAATATTTCCTGTTTTTTTATGAATTGTTCAGGGGTGCAACGAATTTACTTTTGGCCCCGTTGGACAGTGATCGGAGGAGTGGACAAAATGGCAGGAACGCTAACGAACGGAGGGGTCGTGCTCGCGGAATATTCGTCCCATTCGAATCGTTTCGGTGTCTGAAACCCGAGCCGAGGCCAATATTCGATCGCATGCAAGCAACTTTCTCGCGGCCGGCATTATTTTCACTGTGGAATCAATAATTCGGCCGCACGCCGGTGTCGGTGTGTTCCACGTTTCGAAACACACAGTCACACAACAGTCCTCCTCCTCCTCCTCCTCCTCCTTCGAGGAGACTCTTTTGCGAGAAACCTGACGAGCCGAGGCCATCGAGAAGAAGAAGACAGCCCGACGAAACGTCCAACAAGGTAAATGGGTACCAGCCACTTAAACAATGATTTAAGATCGGCCACGGGAAGTTTCATGGGCCGCGTATCCGCCCCCCGCGGCCTAATCGAAAAACAGAAGCGACGGTGGAGGGGATGAAGGGTGGAATGTACAACCGATAGTTGGATCGCGTGCCACGAAATCGTGGGAGTGCTTCGAAACCGAGGGTCGCCTGTTTCTTCCGTTGCCCTTCTTCCCTTTTTTTCTGTTCTCGGTTTAGGTGAGAGAGACGAGGGGAGGAGCGAAAGGGGTTGGCCCGAGGTGTTTCGCCCCTGAAATCGCGCACTCCTATCGGAAAAAGATTCGCAGTATCGACTGGCCAGGCGGCTTTTTTCGCTAATGAATCTCCCCGGTTAGTTAGCTAATGAACTCTTTGAAGCGCCGCCGGATTTTAGTCCGCCACTGATAACAATGAAACAACCAAAGACGCAAAAATGTTCTCTCACGGATAATTACATTTCGTATACTCGCAGGCAATTCATTTTTCCTTTCGTGATAAAACATTTAGAAACCTCTGTCTTGTTCATCAGAAAAACTTTTATTAACCCCTTGCACTACTATTTACTTGGTGATTATAATGATTAGAAATTCTTCGTCGTTCAGGATTTCATAGGACAAAAAGATGGTTTATATTTATCGTATGCCTATGTTTTCTGCGAAGGATATATATCAACTACAACAAAATACAATTTTATTTCGGTTTAAAGGAAATCAGTAACATACATATTTATTAGGTTCTGTTCAGAATTTTCATCACGAGTCTGACTCGATATTGTAGGTCAAGGGGTTAAAAGCGTTTGTGAAGCAGCTCGTCCAACGGCAGTAACAAAAATGAATTTTACTTGGAATTATTCTGAATTTTTTCTGACACGTTATTTATTAAAAATTTACAAGAACACAGCCAATGAAGGTCCCGGGCAGATTAGCCACACCCCCTGCCAGTCTCTGCGAAAAAATGTCAGGCTGCTTTGTTCGGGAAGAATGACTACGCCTGGCACAACGTACGAGAAGGGTGCCCGCGAGTGTGATTTCAATTATCGAGGGCTGATACCCGGTCCTAATTCAGGGCGCGGATCAAGCAATGTAATCAAAGTAAACTGCGTCGACCCCACCCACCCCCAGCGATTCTTAATTCGGGGGCAAACGAAATTAATTCGTCTTCCCGCGCTAATGTATCCGCGAGTCGATTGCTTGTATCGCGATTCGCAGAGCTCCTCGGAGGGTTGCGAAACTAGTTAAGCAAATAGACACTGTCGCAGACGAGAGAAAGACAGGCTCTCCGGCGAAGAGGGGCGGTCCTGAGGGGAGGGATTCGGGTTTCTCGCGCGTTCACCGGGATTACGTTTTTAGATCGGCTCCTTAACTTCTCCGAGGGTTCGGTAGCGAGGGGGCGCGCGGGGGGGAGGGTGGTTCCGATCGAAATTAAAATTAAAATTATCATAGGGACGTCGAGTGGGTTTGGTGAGCCGCGTTCCCCGGCGTGCAGTTAGTTTTAAGTGGATGGATGCTAGTGGAAACGCGTATCTCGTGTGCCGCTGATTGGAGCCACCCCTTCGAGTGTCCCGACTTCGATTATCGCGGAGTTTCCCGCGATGGCGGGGAAGTTTTTCGAGATGTTTGTTAAAATCGAGCATGGATGAGGGTTAGTTTTTCGGGGTTGATTTACCCGCCTCTCTCGCGCCGCGAGAACATTCCGCTTGTTTGAGAGCGTCCCGGTAACTTTCGGCTCGCCTCCGGACTTTCTCCGTTTCCCGGACGATTTTAATTGATCTAGTAATTCAGAAAATTGCAATAACTTGCTAAACAATACGCTTCCCCCATCCGGTTCGCCGTTCTCGATGGATCGTTAATAGTTTCGCCGGTTGGGAATGATCGAAAAATTGTTTAACAATTTCCCGAGAGGCTAGCAAGTTTCTTTTCGTACATATCGATCGCGCGGCTCGCTCGCGATTCGTTGTTCCGATAAAGGGAGAACACAGTGTTAGGTTTCAAGGCAGTCGATCCTTATCTCGGCGAGCCGTACACTTTACCCTGTTGAATATAATCCCGGTAAAATTCAGCCCAATCGATTTTACTTATGGAACCGAGTTCTATTTAAGACTCTCGATCGTGACCATAAAAATGTAAATCCGTTGAAATTTTCATAGCATCAGCTGCTGCTGCCAGCTTTTCGGCTAATGAACCTTCCGGCTAGCTCTCCGACAAGCTATTCCTAGAGTGTCTTGCGAGTTAACTCTCGTAATTACTGCGAAATAAAAGACGACACATATGTATTAACCCCGGCGATAACTATAAAAATACAAGTTCCCCCGAAAATCTAATTCGCCAAATTTCTCCCGGAGCGATATTCCGTGTTTCGAGGGGCAGCGAATTTATTAGACTCGAAAACTAACCCGAGCAAAGTTTGTCGATCATCGATCCCCGAGAGGATTCGAAGTCACCGTTTCGCCCGGAGAGATAGCAATCTAAGAAACCGCTCGGATAATCGAGGATCCCTCCAATTAAAGAATCACCCCAGGTCGATCGTGATACGCGCGGCGAGATTCGTCCAAGTTGGTCGCGTAAACGTTCCAGAAAATTAATCGCCGGCGATATCGTTCCGGGGGATATTTCGACGGCGGTAATTTTTCCGCGATTTTATGGGAATCTAAGAATAATTCAATTACGCGAGGGGAGTGATCCCGCTCGAAGTCGGACAGAGTAAGAAAGTAGAGGGGGAGAACGATATGCTAATTCCGAGGATTCGGAAGCGCGAGCCGCCGGGCGGAAACACGATCGCGTCTCCCCGGCGAAGGGCGAGACACCGTTTCCAATTTAGAAATCTAATCTCCCCGGGTCCCGGCGTGTCCGTAAGATAAAAACCACCCCCGGCCCCGGTGGTGGACGCGCGGGGGCGTCGCGTCGGTGTCCTCGAGCGCACCGTCGCGTTTTCAATCCGGCCTGATTAAATTCATTAGCGTAATAGGCATCGATATCCGAGCGATTTTCCTCCCTCTTTATTGCCGGCCTCGCCTGCCTCTCCTTTCATCTCTTAGCGAACCGCGAGGCGCGGGTGGGATCGCGGGGGTGGCTTCTTCCGAGGGCGACCGACCAATAAAATTGGCAAGAATTACTTGTTTAACCTTCGATCTCCCCCGGGGGGTGTAGCCGATTGAAGGGTGCTCACCGGGATCTCGCTTTCTCCCCATCCCTCTCCCCGCCGACCAACGATTCTTACCTTCAACGTCGAGTACCTCTTCCCTGTCCACTTCAGGGGGTTGCGCGAGATTCCGTCTTGCGCCGCACAACAACTTCCCTTCCCCCCGTAAACGATAGAGAGGGGATGGGTTTACGAGGGTTTATCAGGCTCTGGTAAACAAACGAACGGCCCGAGTGCCTGAGATATTCTAATGGTGCAGCCGAGTGGCACCCATGGGCGTCGTCGAGGTGTATCGGCCCCGGCATATCTTTGCTCAGACTTATGCCTTGTCGAAGGAAAAAAGGCTGCCCTGGTCCCCGTTGGTCAATCGACGCGGGGATTAATGGCCCGTTCCTCTAACAACCTTACCCGGCCCTTCGTTCACATCCCTTGGACGCTTACAAGTGTCTACCATTTAAACTAAGAACATCCACAGCACGATTTTCTTCAAAGTCGTTTGCTTCTCCAGCGCTCTTTCGATCCAATTAAAACGATATTACATTGTTCGCTAGACTTTGGCCATTCCTGACCAAAAATGAGCAGGTCGAATTTTAAGGTCGAATATTTTTTTCTTCTTTTTTTTTATTGAAGTACTTGGGCCACATGCCTCTTCCTAGGTTATTAGTGAGATCGCAGCGTATCAGTTACAGGGATCCCGTGTTTTACTCCAGTTTAAGGGTTGATTATGCCCTCTCGGAGAATGTTCGTTGATCGGAGATGAATCTGATAGAAATGTTTGCGCAAGAAGCGAGGCTAGGTTATTGGTAAGTTCGGGTCGGATGACAGGGTGAAGGAGGAGAACAAAGAGTGCCGGGCAAATTGCAGTCATTTCACGCGGCGTGTACACGGACCGGCCGTGTCCTGGCCGTTTTCACATTTGTCCCCCGGATCACTGTTACTCCAGGACAAACGACAGACGTTCTCGAAACGACGCTGCATTCCCCGCGGCTGGCAAAAAAATTCTTGCCGCATTCTCCGAATGACACTAATCGCCTTCCTTTATCTTCCCACGGTTTCGTCCCGCCGCAAAAACAACGGTTCTCGCCGGACACTTGGCAATTCGATAATTGTTTCTGCGTTTCTTTAATAACTTCTTGCTCGCCCCAAGTGCCACGAAATTTTCGTCCATCGTCCCCCACCAGCCCTGTTTCCATCGTGTCCTTGCCGCTAACAAAGCGAATCGAAAATTATCGTCTGTGACCGGCGAAATGACCGGTTCCGCGAATTCGAGGGGCTGTCTGGCCGTTGTATCGTTGCTAATCGAACGCGCGTCCTCATTATCTCGCCGTCCAATCAATATCGCTATTACAAAAACCTATTGTCCCCCTTTATCCTTGATTTCGCTCGCGATATTTCAATGCACACTTCGCGTGCTATTTCACATTCATTCTTTATACAGTGACTTCGCCTCTTACGTCTCAGAGTGTATTACCTCGTGGATCATTACTGTATAAATAACCCGAAGTGCATGCAGATGTATGGATTGATGTCTCTATGCCACTTCGATCATTCGAAAATATCATCCGCTTCGTGTAGAAGTTTTCAGAAATTGGCTCGCCTTTGAACGAAAAATTATTTCGTAAGCGTGGATATTGATTTTCAAAGATAATCTCCTATTATTCCTGAGCGTTTCTAACATTCCAAAATAAAATTATTAACTGTCGTCAACTTATCTTCATTGAAGCGAAGTAGTACCTCGGAATCTTCCAAGTAATTATTTCTACAGACTGTTCAAAGGTTAAAGTTCGATTGGAAGGTAGAATTTTCAATCTGCCGAATTTCGCGAACAATTTCCGGCAAAAGTCGTGAAATGATCGTCCCGGCCGTTCGGCCGGCCGACGAATGATTGCCGACCGGAGCGAAATGACATCCGCGTAACCGAATTAGTCGAGGAGAGGTCGCATTAACTCGATGGAGTCAGTGTCGATATCGACGAGGCGCTCGCTTCGAGGTTTTATCGTCGGATCGCAATCGCGTATT
Organism: Seladonia tumulorum; assembly: GCA_913789895.3. Taxonomy (NCBI): domain Eukaryota; kingdom Metazoa; phylum Arthropoda; class Insecta; order Hymenoptera; family Halictidae; genus Seladonia; species Seladonia tumulorum. The sequence continues at coordinate 6,632,395 of OU565275.1, forward strand.
TAAATACCTAGCAGTCGATGGAAATTTCTTCCGGTCGAGCGTTCGGGCGGAGGGGGAATAAATTCCGGGCTGAAATTTTTATCGCGACCGATCATTAAACGGAAAGGTTGAACGTTCGATTGTTGGTATCTCCCCGTGGGAGCGGCTCCCCCGTGACTCCCTCTATTTTTATTTTTTTATTATTATTCTACGAGACGCCAATCGATCCCCGGCGACGACCTATAAATGTTTATACGAACCGAGTCGGCGAGGGAGAGAGCCACCTCGAGTTTCGCGGACGTCTGTCGCCGTAACGATGCTATATAGATTTTTCGCGATACGAACGGTGACGTGGCAATCGCACGAACGCTTATGTTTATTTCAAACGGTCGATCAAGTCCATCAACCACCTGCGAACTTCTTGGCCTGCTCCCGCCTGGAAATACCAGTGTCACTCTACTTCCGATCAGAACCACTATTATCGATGCTATTTGTTTTTTCTTTTCCTCTTCAACCTTCTCCGCACGGCAATATCCATATCACTATCGTATAAATAAAATCGTAGCGCTCATCTATTATAAACGAGCCGCCCCTGCGTTCGCCCCTTATGAGCAGGCTATTACGCATTTATACCGCGCCGAAGGTGTAGCCAACCGATCAAACAATAATGGAAAAGTTTACCGAAGAATTTCCAATGTACCGTCTCGTTGCCCTCCCGTATCGAATTTCTTCACTTCGCGAAATATACTTCTTCGGCGTAACCTTCGTCGTGCAATTTTCATGCAGATCGATTTTTTCTTAAGATAATCGACTCGCTGGTAATGACAGGGGACTTCGATGCGAATGGGAGAACAGAAGACTTGTAATTTTTCGAATCTGGTCATCTTTAATTCGTAACTCGGGTATATAGAGCGTCTCTGGTTTGCGACCTCTGCGAACAACGCGTTAACCTGTTAACTGGATGATTTTTTTATTGCAAACTCTCGCGGAGACGTAACTATTGACAAACAATATGGAAGTTATAGAACTACCGCCTATGATTACAAACTGGGCACGAAGTTTATCCACACAGCTGTTAGAAAGAACTTACGGAGTAAAACAAAGATTTGTATTCAGCATCAATTTTAGATACAGAAACCGTATAGACCTTTTATTCTTTAACAATCTTCCCACCCTGGAAACAATTTATTGACATATTTTAAATTCCTTTAATATTTATACTGTTTTAACACTTTGATCGCCAAACGAGAAAGCTCAAAAATTCCTTGAAATCAAAGTAAGTTATTTAATAAAATAGAAATTGAAAAAAAATTAAATGCATGATATTGTGTAGTTCTCCAACTTTCTTGCATTTTACAGGTCCTAATCAAATTTGGTACGATGAATATATTAATGTAAAAATTCATTTTAAAGCCTGAACAAATAATTGCGTCACCCATATATGGGTGACATGGCAGTCAACGTGTTAAATCGCACCGAGAATGCATAAAATCCACAGAAAAACTTTTTCTGTAATTTCACTCAGCATTCGAAGAATCGTTACTCGGTAATTCCAGCAAAATATTCCAAAATACATTATACGGTTTCGTTCTATCAACCCCCGAATGAATATTACGGGATAATAAATCAAGTAAAGATAATACAGCGGTTCGGGGAGAGCAGATTAAACGACGAAATCGGGAAGCACGGCGAAAGGTGTAAGCTCAAAGTTTTCCTGTCGATCAACGACAGCCAGGGGTGTCTGCGGCGAATAGCTCGAGGGTTTGATACGATTGATCTGCCAGGATCGAGAAGAAGAAGCGGAGGATGAAGAAGAAGAAGAAGAAGAAGAACGACGGGGGGTGCACGCGAACAGAACGGATGGCGGAACGAGAAATCTTTTAGGCTCTAATTGCCGTAATTAAATCCAAGAACTTACCCGATTCTCCGGTCGAGATCTCGAATCGCTGCGCCCCCTCGAGTTATTCTCAGCCACCCCGTGAGCCTCGCTTGCCTTGCAATCCCTCTTCGAGGCGTCGTGCATTTAACTACCCTTTCGTCGCCGTTTTTCTGATATTTCTACCTCGAAAATTACTCTCTATCAATTTTTCAATGGCCCCAGGAAAACCGCCCGAGTCCAAAACAGAATTTTTCACAGCTGCTACAAGTTCTGTTTACAATTACTGCAAGTTCCGGGAGAGAAGTTCTACATTTTAAACCGGTACTGATAAACTTTGTCCAATTTTTACGACAGCAATTTTGAGAAAAACGTGGAACTTAAAAATTTTTAGGCTTCAATTTATTTCAATCGGAAAGCCCGCACTTTTGTTACGGCATTCGGATCCACGTAGTCAAAATTTAAAACTTTAAATTTTTAATCGGTAGAATCCGTTGGATGGTTCGTTGGAAGGATCGTCACAAATTTCACTTTTCAACTATCTTCGCACGATTTCACGTAGTTTTTACGTCTGTATCCGCAGTATGCAGGCGTCGATGATTATCACCGTTGCTTTCTACGTTCGGCCACCGCCGCGTGCACAAAGTATAGAGGAGTTGACGCGCGCGCCGATGATTTGTTAATGAGGAAACGGGAGTGTCTGAGAGAAACGTACACGGGACCTTTCCATCCTTGCTGCAGCCGCCGAGGAGCACAGTAAGCTGTTTCACGAGATCGAACGGTACCCGACGATCAGCCGAAATGTATAAACTTATTTATTTCGTGGGCAGATAACCCCAGCTTCCCGCAACAGCCGGGACGGCCCATTGGCGCCGAATTTCTTTCGACCGATAAGGGGCACAGGTTCCTTCGATCGAGCGTTAGCTAATGATCGATTCAAAACCAGACTGCTCAATTCATTCTCAACTCAGCATAAATACACGCAAAAATCTCTATTCCTATCTAAAATTAATCATACTTTACTAATATTTTAATTAATCCTCAATTCGACATAAATACAAGATCTCTACTTTTACAATTTATTACAGTTCATTAATATTTTCGATTAAATTGCAAAAGCGCCCCTAAATTCTCAGAACTCCAAATTTTAATTTTTGAAAAATTCCTAAAATACTCGCTAATTGCTCTTTTCAATCTCCATCCGAGTAACTTCATTTAATAAATTGTAACTGGTGCTGAAAATATATCACAACGTCTTCCAGCTGCACAAAGACACGTTTTGACAAGTGTCGCGAAGAAGAAAGCACTTGCCCCAAGCGTCAATTAAACAACAGAGCTGCAGTATAATTTAAAGAGTCCGTCGGTACCAAGGTCACGCGCTCCAATTACGCCGCCCATGGATCGGGCACATAGTTTCTCGAAACTCCGGAAAGGTCAGAGGTCATTTATTACTCTCCTATTCGAAAAGGCGCACAAACACCATCGAAGGAAGCTGGCTGATAAAGATTCTTCCTTTCGAGCGTCAGTATAGCCGCGCGTGGGAAATCCGTGACGACGATAATGACTGCTGTGGAACACATCTAACCAGCATAGTTATCGAATGGTCCGATAGAACGGTTTCGATGAACTATTACGTTCCGATCGGTCCACGCGCGGAAGTTGACACTGATAATTGATAAGACGCGACCGCCGCCGGCGGTAGAAAAATTTAACTGGGTCAGAGCATCGGCATTAATTGCCTGGTTATCGACCTAACGATCTTCTAACGATCTCTCGCTATTCAAAAATTTCCCAATAATGCCAAACTTCGAAAACATTACCAGCACGGAATAAATCTATTAGACCTCTTTATTAGGTAGCCTTGGAGAAATAAAAATTGTTCAAAATCTTTCGATATTCCCTTACCTAATTTCTTGGTTAGGTAATTTTTCGTAAACTTGGGCGAACCGAATTTGGATAAAATTGTGCAAGGTCTGGAAGAACTGATGGGATAATTATTTTAATAAATTTCAACTTCAGAGACTTTGTGGATTTCCTCGTGGTTCGACGGTTAACTTGTTGCAAAGAATTTCTCCGGCTGGGGAGGATGCTAGCGGGATTATGTTTCGGGCAGGTCAGGCTAATTTGCCGGTGTCTCAAGGACCGTGGAGCCTGAAAATCCAAGTTTAGGTGTCCGATCGCGAAGGCAACCCTTCGGATCTGTGGTCAGCGTGAACGCGAAGAGAGGGAGAGTGCGATAAGCGCCTGGATTGCGGCCGGGTTCGATCATTGGCCGGCTCTCGACGGCGCAGTCAGATCGAATCACGATCACCGATCTACCGGATGGAAGGTGCACCGAAGGGATTTCCGGCGCAGATTGGCCCTAAGCAAATGACAAAGCACGGACACACCAGCGTGAATGACGGAGGGAACCGGTGGAGACGGGCAAACGAGGCCAGACAGAGACCGAGTCATTCGAGGCCGGTGTCGGGACCGTCGGTGAGGGGAGGGGTGGTCGAAGGAACTGTAATCCTAAAACGGGGTGAGATCAGAGGGTGGTTTCCTTGGCCAGCCGCAATCTGTCCGTTCGCCCAGCAAAGCTCCAAGAATCCTGGCCGCCTGGCCTTTGGAGTTTAGAGCCAGGCCACGGTGCAACGCGCACCCCTTACGCCGAAACGCGGCCGGAAATTGACCGTGTCCCTATTTGTCCTTTTACCATGATGGTTCTCAACCGATCACTTCCGATCGGCCGCGATGAACGAGTCCTCCCGGAAACACGCTGCGATGTTTTATTCATACGTCCCCGGACTACTGCTGTCGGGCTGGGGCGTTACCTCGAAGGATTTCACGTTGTTATTATAGTAAGCAAGCATTTTTAATGCATGAAAACGGCCGGTGAATTACTATATCGTCCTCCTCGTGACTTATGCATTCATTTTAATATTTAACTCCTCTGTTTAGAATTTTTCATATTTTTCTCTCTCTCTCTCTGCGAATTGCGCTCTGCGTTGCACCACCTATCCAGGATGTTTGTGTGCATTTTGCAATATTTTCAGATCCGAATGTTGATCTAGCAGAAGAAGCGATCCTCGATTCTCGATCCTTTCTACACCTTGCGTTGAATTTCGCATGCTCTTCTCCGAGTTGAAAAATAGGAAGAAGTTGTTTAAGCAGGTCTGTTTAATTTTCTGATCCTTTTTGCATTTTTCCTGCAAGGACGGAATAGAACTGACTGTCGGTGAGAAAACGCATTTCGAAGAACACCGCTTCCGCGACGTTGTCCTCGCAGAAATTCCGGCGGCCAGTTTTTCCGCTTTGCGTTACAGATTTATCGCTCGAGTAAACAATTCCGATATTGCCGGGACGCAGCGGCGAAGACGCGTCGCAATATTTCTCCGTCCCTTCCAAAGATACTTGTTGAAGCGGACTTTAAAGCCGCTTGACAAATGCCGGTGTTTCGCAGCCCGTCCAAATCTCGATGCGGAGTCGATTACTCTTGGCAAGAGCGGCCCTGGCTCGGTGGGCGTTAATAGGTTAATTCTGATGACAACACGCGACGATTATGCCAAGACACGCGGACACTACGTATCGAGTCGCGATCATTTTCGAACCAATGCGTTGCCGATAATAGTTCGCTGCGGTCTTCGCGGAATGCGGCAACTAAAATCAGCTGACACGAGAAAATAAACATTTGCGTCCAGCGGTATGTCGATTCTCGACGTTGTTCACCAATAGACATAAATGGTCATCTCACTACGAACCGTGCAAAATAAATTGGACTGGTAAAAATAATGGAATAGACTCGATTAAGAATTAAATAAAAATTACATAAAAATTTGACCTCTCGGTAACTCGAATCGACAGATTAGCTTGTCTAAATCAGGTGACAGACCGGATTGAAAAACGAATAAAAATTCGCGTCGTGTTCTACAGGGCTGGCTACGGTCCGCGAGTAGGTTGGACTATGTCAAAAAACTTGGCCGGGTCCTTGACTTCGGGTTCGAATGTTTCGTCGGGGAAAAAAGAGGAATTCTTTCGGTCGGCGGCGAAGCGACGAAAACACGGAAAGGGGGATGAACAGAGGCGCGGAAAACGAACCGTAGGAGCGGAGGGGTGGCGGGACAGCAAGCAGCCGTCAAAAGTTGCCGAACTAATAGGACAATTTTCAGTGCGGAGCGTTTAATTAAATTAATTATATGCGCGCCTCGGTCGTAATATAAATTGTGAGCAAGCGTCGGGGACGAACGAACGTCGCGGGGGTGGGTTACGGGGGTGAGTTTCCGGTTGGCGTCGCGACGGGGGAAGGGGCCCGGTAAAATGCCGTCAAGCTGTGATCGCCAACTTTGATAGTTACGTTTCATCCATCTATCCCAGATACATTTTCCGCGGGCTGCTTCGACACACGAACTTCGGCATCGGGACCGCGTGTGTACACATTTTGCACGCTTAAAGTTACAATTTTCGCGCCACCGCCGCGCCACCCTGGCAAGACAATGCGAAACAACCCGCGTTGTCGACACCACCGCCGTTTGCAGCCTCCGGGGCTCGAACGGAATTTATCCGGTTAACGACCGATTCTTAACGAACGAAAAGTGTGCTGCCGCGAGACGTAGATTTTTTCAAAAGCGACCGTAGTTCGTCGTGTTATTTTAACGAGAGCCACTCGAGAAAATTCCGAACGGCTCAACTTTGTTCGGCCATTTTGTAAACAGTAACATTTCCCCCCCATACTCTCGCGAACTTTCCACAATTATTGCATTACCGTGACAAATTCGAGAGGCGTCGAGTTTTCTAGAAAATCGACGAAAGTGTCCGCCAGTTTCACCGGGCCACGGACAACAATATAAAACGCGCAAGAATCGTTCGGTTTATTTTACGGTGCAGGAGGGCAGCAACGATGATGAATTCTAAATGAAATAATATCGTGGAGCGGTTCGATGCCTCTCGAAACTAAGGAGGCACCCTCTCTGTTCCAGTTCCGGTCGCTGTAAACTGACCAGGGAAAAAAAACAAGCAGACCAAGGGAATGGCGAATGAAAAAAGGAAAAAAAATACACGGGGAAAAAAGAAGCATCCCTCTAATTCCAACCTGTCGTCCAGCCAGTAACAATCGAGCGAACCGCAAGGGTCGCGTAGCTTCATAAGGGTTGCAGTTCCCACTCCCCGGGACCGCCTCGAGTCCCCGAAAAGGTTTGAAAGGCCAGGGAAACGGACTCACCCGGTTCCTTCTCGATGCTGCCTCGCATCCTACCATCCCGGTATTTGCACACACGCGTCCGCGGATAACAACGGCGGTAGCTGGGAGCCTCCTGCGATTCCTACGTCTCCAGATAAAGGGGCGAGGGGTGCACACACGCCGGCAAGCCGGGGTAAACAGCCAAGTTTCCAGGCGGAGCGGCGATCCTTGCGAGCCAGACGGTAAATACATTTTTAAATAAGAGTTTTTTACTCTCCGGCAACCCTGCCTACAACCCACGCACACCCCCTCCCCCTATCCGCCACCCCCGACCACCGTGCGCGCGTACCGCCACACGGATTCCGTCCCCGTATCGGGGAATTATCCTTTGCTTTGCGCATTATCCTTCGGCCCGCGGCTGGGGTAGCTTCAAAAGGTATCCACGGACCGGGCCACCCCCTTTTGCCCACTCCCTCCGCCCTGACTTCGGCATTAGACCGTCTCTCCCTTCCGATTACTGTCTGACTTTAACCGCCGAGCCCGGTTGCGTTACTTTCCGCTGTTCTACGCTTATCGATGACGACCGACTCTAGCGAATTTATCGGAGATTCGATTCGGACCGATGCGCAGGCCGCCTACAGAAACACGACGCATTTAGGGGTAGTTTCCGCTAGTTCGCGGCAGAAAAGAAATCGAGCGCGCTCGGCTACAAATTGCCCGAATGCACCGTTTTCTGATACCAAGTTTGTAGATGCTTTCACACAAATTCGTTTGTTGCTATGTCCCCGTAGGCTTCGCATTCTTCTACAAACGAGCAAAGAATATTGAAATATTGAAAATCATCCCCATTCGTACGACTCTTACGAAAATTTTCTGTAAATTACGCAAGCTCCGCCTGTTTCGATCACAGAAGAAAAATTGTTAGAGTTGACTCCAAGATACAGTCGTCGAACAGTAAATTCTTCTCTTCTTTAACAATCTGAATATGTTGAGGACAATATACGTTCTTAAATTCATTTAATCTGTCCATTTAATAACAATTATTCGTTACTTGATAATTATCCTCCACCCTTGGACTCTAATCGAGTTAATTTCAGCACCGATGAATCGATATTTCCTGTTATTAATTTTATTTCATCGATTTCATGTCACCGATAATATGTATTCCAGCGTCCAGAATTGTTTTGTTTTTGTCATTCTTCGGCGAAGGCAAATTAATTTTATACTCGAGACGAACGTCGCACGAGGAAATAATTTTGCCCGAAAGTAGCTGCTACATGGTGATGCGGTTCGCGTTCGAAATTAATGTTGGTCCGCCATCTTAGGTTAGCGTCTTCGCGAGCGTTCCTCTTGGACTCGTTTTTTTCGGCGGCCGTGCGGCGTGCTCGCCGCTCGAATTCAATTGTGATTGATCACCGACGGTGATTGAGGATTCGAAATGAAAGCCTCGGCAGTCTCGGTGGCGAAGACAAAAAGACGAGCCCCACCCCCGACCACCACCTCCTCCTGTTCCCTCTATCCGTCCGTTACTCCTTTTTTCCCCACCCTCTTTCCCTCCTTGCCGCGACTACGGTCGGACCAGGGGGCACAGACGGCACGAATAATGGAGTAAAATTCATACGACTCCATATCGGCGCGATAAAAAGACAGACGGACAGACAGACAGTCGTGCCAGAACGAGCGGAGCGGAGCGGTGCGGTGCGGTGCGGTGCGGAGCGGAGCGACCGAGAATCCCGCACAAAGGAAGGATTAATTCTAAATATCATATACTTGCCGGGGCTAAAAGCGAAGGTGGAAAGGGTTCCGTCGCCGGGGAAACTCGGAGGACTGATAAGTTACGCGCTCGCGGAGTGCCGGCTTTTCAGGGGATTTCCCTTTTCGGGTCGTAAAAGACCACGGTTATTTCACAACCGACCGAAAAATCGTCCGAGGCTTTTTCAACGAACTTATTTAGACGGCGTTCCGATCGGAGCCCGGCTACCCTGTCCCCTCCCTCTCCGTTCGTCCCCACGTCCCTTCGGGAGAAAAACCCTGGAAGCCCTGCATTATCAAATTCTGGCCGGAGAAGGCCGCCATTTAAATCAGCCCTTGCGAAATTCGCCTCTTCTTCCTTTAATTTATCGCTATTACGCCACACGCTCGTCTGTGAAATAAGACAACTCCTACGTGTTCGAAAGGTAAAAAATAGGGGTGGAAATTTTTCCGCAGCCTAGCTCAAGATAAATTCCTCCGTCTTTTATAAATCGTTCTGCCCTAATTTCTGCTCGCCGTTGTTCGAGCCTCTGCGAACGCGGTGTTCGCAAATAAATAGATTCGCGGAGCGTAAACGGGGAAAACGGTTCGACAGATATCGGAGCGTTTCAGAGACTGCGATCCGAACAGTTTCAACCGCCCCGTCATTGTTCTTTGGCTACACGTGTAACGTTAAAAGGGGTTTCAAGCGTCGGCGACACGGCACAGCGCGGCGTCTCGCGTGGAAATGGTTAAAAAGTGGTGTGTGTCGCGGGGGGTACACCGGGGGGAGGGCGGGCTGTACGAGAGGGCGCGAGAGGGGAACAATGCCCCTGCCACGAAATCGCATAAAGCCCCGGCGACAATGCGGAACACAATCTAAGAACTCCATAGCATTATATTACGTCCTATTGCGTAATAATACACCGTCGTCCGCGGGCTCGGACGCGCACGATACACGCGCGCGCAGTTTTTGTTCGGTGCCACGAATAAACGTCGCGGGGGAATTCTTATCTGACGATAATTCAACGGGGCCGGCTGTATCGCACGCTCGATTTACTGTACATTTCGCGAATGCCACCGCCAAGGAATGCCGCGCCGTTATTATTACACTTTCGAACCTATATTCCCGCGAGCTGGTCTCGCTCTCTCTCTCTCTCTCTCTCTCTCTCTCTCTCTGCTGCGACCGCCCCAGCCCCTCCAGGCTAACGAGCCTTTGACATTTTGCCAATTCGATCGAACCGAACCGCCCGAAACCTCAGACTAGTTCCGCGATACATGAGACGATGACTCGCCGTGACACCGTCTGCTCGGAACCATCCGAGATCATGCGAATATCAATGATCTCGAGAAAACCACGAGGATTTCGATTAACTTCAACCGTGGACTTCGCTGCGAATTTATTCGGAACAACCGAGAGAGGATTATTTTGTGTAATTTTTAAGCGGCTAGCTGGCAAATGTCAATCGGCGTCTCAGTATTTTAATGAATATTTGTTTGATAAGGAACTACCGGAAATTTACGAAGTGTAAAACTACCGATGCCCGACGCAGATCGTTGACAAATGACGTAGAAAGTCTGGAGCTCTCGGTGAAATGCATTAGGTTCAACGACCCAGTCAAGTTATATTACGCTATAAAGGTAGTATGTTAATACCGCTTTATTTATGCACTTCTATACGCGTTGCTATTCCTTTTATCCTTATCCAATTGTCCGAGAACTAGATTGTGCCTGCATAATAGCATTCAATCGGTCCCCACATAATTGCATCGCCATCTCTATCACATTATGCAACTAAATATACCGAACGATCCTTAGGTTAGTTTTATTAGTCTCGTTGACGTGAATAGAGGAAAGACAATGACACTCGGGCGATTTTAAGTCGTCGATGGTGACAAAAGGGTATTAGAGTGTCTCGTATTGTTATCTAGGATTGTGTATCAGCACCGGGAAAGTGGTTATAAGGAGGAAACGCTCCCTCGCAGGATTATGCAGTATCGAACTGGGCTGTATCAATAATCTGTTAACAAAATTACTCGCGTAAGCAGTTCACGAGTCAAAGCTTATTTTTTCAAATAAATTTAATAATTATGTTTAAACATTGGGTCAGTGCAAAATTTCGTTCCCGATTCTTAATGCACTTTAATGCAAGATCGGACACGAATTTTTGAAGCGATCAAATATCATAATTATACTGCGGATATTTGTGCAAAATAAAAATTTTCTGCATCGATTACAAGAAATGGAAAACAAGTAGAATGTTATTTCTTCGCTTGCTAATTTTAACATACGAGAAACAGTACATTTGAAATTTTTTTAATTTTCCTACAATTTCCAATTTTATTTACTCAATTTTGTTATAAACGCATAAAAATCGGCAGTCCAATCATGATCAAGCTGAGAGAATGTTCAAAACCGAATGCGCATTACTTGGTCCAGTTTCTATATGTTTTATTTCGTGCAGTTAATCGATTTGGCAAACGAGCAGTTCGAAAGTACCAGAAACGTATGCTAACGGTATCTGATAGATAAGCCCCGGGAATTAGGTAAGACATGAGACCGCTGGTTTTGCGAAATGAATTGAGTCAGCGCGTTAGTACATCCATTTCCCAGATTTCCCGGCAAGCAGTAACGGCGGAATAATACAAATAACGTTGTAAAGCGATAGACAGGGGCCGGCAACAAGCCGTTAGCAGATTAGACCCCCATGCTCCGGGTCGCGCTAATTACAGACAACAAAGCCTGGAGGCAACAGGAAAAATCCTAGCCAGTGGCCAGTGGTGAAAAAAAAAAAGAAAGAAATCCTCTTCCGAATTTCCGGTCGAAATTGCGGTGCGTCCATAGAATTTTCGGTGACGTCGATCCCGGCGAGGCAAGGAGTTAGGGGGGTGGCCAGTGAAGGGAAAGCTAGAGTTAGCGAGATCGAGAGAGAGAGCGAGAGAGAGGGAGAGAGAGAGAGAGAGGGTCGGCTCTCGTGGCGGGATTAATCGTGAATTATCAATCGACGAAGTCGAGTCGAGTCGAGTCGAGTCGAAAGCCGAAGGAGAGCGGCACCCTCTGGTCGAGAGGGCCCGGAGGGCTTGCTGAACGACGTTTCTGGTTAATCGCGTTTGCGGAAAAACGGAGATAATTCCTGGTCGTCCGTCTGGACGATGGAGGCGTGTACGTAGCGCGGAGGAAAGGCACACAGCCAGGGTCATATAACCGTGTAGAGAGAGCGTAGGATACCGGGGGGCCGTAGGAGGAGAGAGGGTGGAAAAAGTGGGGTCGTAGGTGATCTCTTCCCCCCCATCGCGTATGAGCCGGGGTTTCTGCGGGGCGACGGCGAGAAAGGGGAGGGTAGGGATTGATATTCGTGGGCACACGGAATTTTTAACTAGCCCGGCCAGCCTTTAGTCGTTCCGCCGCGAAAGCGCAGCAGAAAAGTTATGAATCTAATTTTCAGCGTATTTGTGTCTCAGCCGCCGCGCCACCCCCTGCCGCCTCCGACCCACCCCCGGTTCCACCGACACGCTCCTCTCCACCCTCTGTCCTCCCTTTGCTCCGCCATCGCCACCAGGAACACCTATATCAATCCCCCTTTTCCGTCCCTCCGTCTCTGTCTCTTTTCTCTCTTCTGAATACACGCGTCCCTCTTCCTCCCTTGTCTTTCGCTCGCTCCACCTCTTCCGTCGTTCGCTTTCGCGTAATAAAGCGCGCCGCGGCTTCGTTAGGTTTTTATCTCGGCCAACAAAAAAAATTAATTTCGAGAGACGCCATGGTTTTTCCAGCCTCCACCTATACCCACCCTCCTCCTCCTTCTCCTCCCTTCTCTACCTCCTCCACCTCCCCTCCCATTCGTATCTTTCTCCACCCATACACGCACGAACGGCCGGAGCTTCCTTCCCTGTCACGGATAAGTTCGTATGCGTGAGAACGTTTCCTTTATTTCGCTTTTTTTCCGCGTTTTTACGAGATGTAGCTGGCCGGCCACCGCACCCGAACTTGAAACGCGATTACCTTCGCGAGCCCGGTTTTAATGTAATCTAAAATTTAAGGCACTTTTAAGCGGACCCGCGGAACCTGCGGAGGGATCTCATTTTTTCATCCCGTTCCCCGGGCAAGGAGCGCATTTCCGCGTAGCTGTGAGCACGTTCGAGACCAGGGGATATCATATTTTTAATAAAAATTGTAACGCTCCGATCGTACCGAATTAACACGTTGACGGGCGGTGATTCTACGTGGAAGTCGAAAAGAGGGAGTAATATTTTTTCTCTGAGAAATTACTGTTTCGAATACTGTCTGTTCGTGGCTGTCCGATTCTACTTCCTGCAAATATTAGGCCGCGCGGACTTGGAGAATATTTAAACTCATTTTTCTCGGAAACTCCCTTTTTCGACTTGTTTCTAGAAAATTACCACCCACGTAACTGCTCGTACAATGATTTCAAAAACAATCTGTACAGAATTCAGCTTCGATTTAACACGTTCTCCACTGCTTCCGGAAACAGAGAATATTCTGCGCATCGTTTTGTCGCACGAGAACGATTCAAATAATCTCGTTTCAATCTTATCTCCACCTCTCATCTTTAAATCTTATTTTAATCTTATCTCCGGCTCTCATCTCGGAATAGCAAGTCTTTGCACGTTGATTCATCATTCGCGAACTATGCGAACGATCTTGTTCTAATCCCGCGTTGTCTTACAGCGTTTCGCTTTTCTAAGAAGAAATCTACAAATCTAATTTATCATCGTTCCGTTACATCCGGAGCGAATTAAGCTGGAAAACTGAAGGTTAAACGATAATTTTAACACTCACCACTCATTGTAATCATTAGTCGAAATATTTTATACTCAACAAATTACTGAACGTGTAAGATTTGTATCATGATTATTGAGATTATCTGAAATATCTTTCGAGGGAAATGTTTTCGAGTTGAAATAGTGCCGTGTGCGAGGGGTTAAGCTTGAAAGGAACACGCTCTCTTGGAACAACTAGAATGCACGGAAGGAGGGTTAGCTCGGAGGGGGTTAGAACTGCCGTTTGAAAATTGTTAATTCCGATCGACAGGTCCGAGTGTCGCATCGAAAGCGGGCGTCGATCAATCAACCTAGCGGAATCGTCGGCGCAACACGGTCGAAAGAGCCGATCGCGTGGCGACCGGGTGCACTCTCGAGCGTCCGTGTAAATCAAGCCGAAAAACTCCCCATATTCCCCCATACATCACCGGCGCGCGGATCGAGCGTGTAATTCCCGAGCTCGCGTTCGTCACGGTTATAAGCGATAATTCCAGTTAGTGGTTCCAGTAGCTCGCCGGTGGCCACGGTAGCCGGGTTTCACACCATCACGCGCGGCCTTCTGTATCTCGCTCTAGATCGTGGGTTCGTGTACAGGAGTCTAGGGGAGGAGAGAGAAAGAGAGAGAGAGAGGGGAGGGGGTCATGACAGTCCGCCATCGTGGCCCGTTTCTATAAATCTCCTTGTGACCCGATAAGAAAAGATTGCCTATCGATGAGTGGCCGGCCAAGAAAACGAAACGAAACAGCCTCGACTGTGCCGGCACGATACATCTTGGGGGTAAAAAGAGGGAGAGAGGGAGAGGGAGAGAGAGAGAGAGAGAACCGGAGGCGCAACGATCGTCGGCCGGCATTAAATCGAAGGGCACGAGGCTTTGAGCAACCCCTTTCATCCCCCGTTCCGGCCTAGCCATGCCGCGTTCGAGGCTCGCTCGCTCGCGTGCTCGATGAAATATACTTAAAACCGTAATTACGATATAATCAGCTGCCGCCGTGACCAGATACGCATCTCGGCGGATGCGGAGGAGAAAAAGGGGGAGGACGGGCGGGGGGGTGGGCGGTGGTGGGAGGGTGACGAGGGTGGCCGATCGATCTGTTCGAACTGTAAAACCCTTTTTAAAAGTATACGGAGCGAGGGTGAAGGTGCAGTAGGGGTGTAACCGCTGCCGTTCACCCGTCAGAGGAAAGCGGACCTCCACCCCCGCGCCCTGGCCACCTCCGGCGACGTACACGCATACCAACGTGACGTCCGAATGCCCGCGAGCGCACGCGCGTCCTCTCTTTTATATATGTATACGTATATACGTGCCCGCCAACTCTGTGTGCGTACATGTGCACGCGTACGTGTACATATCTATATATATGTACGTGTATATGTGCGTGCAGGGGGCGGAGAAACGAGTTTTACACATCGCGTAAAAGTTAGTTCCTAATTATTCAGATTTTCTAATTAATGTTTCAGCCGACGATGATGGAGCATCCGGCCCGTCTTTCCTCTCCCTCTTTTTTCCTTTATCGGCCGCCGCGCATGCAGCCCGATCCTTCCTTATTTGTAATTGCGCGATATTACTTGCCGGCAGAGGCGGTCGCCACCACGGCTTCGTGGGAATTGCGGAAACGATCGCCGATTCCCCATTCGGCACCTAATCGCTTTACATTATTTATTTTATAACTTAGACGAGACTCTGTATGTCTATATAGACGAATTTCTGACCCCTGGCTGGTACAAGCGACTTAAACTGCTTTCAGGAGGATTAATACAGTTGCTAGATTTTTAATTCACGGCTAAATAATACTTCGTAATAACTTTTTTAAGATTATCATTACTAAGAACTTTTTCATCCCCTTGGTATATTATTTCTCTCACAGCTTCAGTGGTTGGAAAATCTTTGTACTGTACAATTTCTTAGAGACTGCAGGAGATCTGCATTTAATTAAAACATTGAAAACAGATGATTCAAATTTCACCAAGTTCCCTCTTAACACACTGTCAGAGTCCAACAGCTTTACAAATTTCCTGAGATAAAGGTAATTTATTTGTCGAACTAAAAATTGAGAAGTTAAAAAATGTAGGATACCGAAAGTACTCCATCACTGTTTCAGTGTTTTGCAGATTCCAAATGAAAATTTACTTACAAATTTAGGGAAGGGCGGCACTCAAAGTGCTGATAGAGTAAGAAAAATGTGTAGAATAGAAAATTTTCATCCATAAGCTCTCGAACAGAAATGAAATACTCGATCAAAAGAAATTCAGGAGGCGAATAAACCAGAATTAATTAGCACGGTAAAAAAAGGTGGCGAAAACACGTGGTCAACTCTTGCTATAGTGACAGTGATATAACGATGAATGCGATATATGAAATTGTAGAGTGATATTTTCCATCGAATGTAGAGGACATCTCGGCCGAGAGCATCGGCGCAGCATTATCAGCAGCTCCGGGCTGCGTGAGAACATCCCCGAAGGATGTTGCGGGGGCGTCTCGTCAGATGGCGTTGATCCGATGGCGGCGTTGACTCGTTAATGTTCGAAAAATAATATTAAACATCGGGTAACGTTGATGAGAGGGCGAAGACTCCTTCAAGTCGCGAGCGAACTGGTCTGTTTCTCGGTTTCTCCGGCAACGTGCAGCGTCCTCGTTACGGATGCAATTTCACGGGTTACACAGTTAAGAGGGCCAGCGTACAGGTCGGCCAGGCCTTGCTCGGGGGGTGGAAAAAAACCTCCCCGAAGCGGCGGCGGGAGGAGAGTTATTCTGGCCAGTTTCTATATTTTGTTCTACTCGAAACTTACGAAACGAATACCTAACGATATTGGCTCTATCCGTCAGCCTGCACCTCTGACCCACGTCATTTTCGCTCGAGCGCAATAATCCCAGCTTTTTGCCAGGAATCCGATCCCCTCTTCCCAACCTAGAGTCCTCTCCTGCATCGTCCGACGTTGAATTCGTTCATTCCGCCGAGCTGAACCACGCCGAAAAAGAATACAACGATTCACGGAACGGAATTCGTGTTCTTCGAGTTGCTGGCGCTCTCTCTCTCCCCTCTCTCCCACTCTTTCTCTCTCTCTCTCTCTTTCGCATTTTTTCACTGCCTCAGATTTCCACCCTTTTATCGCCTCGAATCGTTCTCGAACTTTTTGATAATGCCCGTTATCTATCGCGAAACGATAGGTAAACTGATAACGAAGTTCGCGGCGCTATATCGATTTTTTATTTACCGCATCGGAATGTAAATTTACGAGGCTGTTAATTCGATGTTTGCTCGTTTAACGACGACATGGACAGATATGATAACGCGTAACCTAAATTCGTTTTCACTGGTTCGCCGGTGTCGCGAAAAAAAACCCGGCGAACTTTAACGGCGAGGCGCCGATTCACTCCTCATTTTTTCGTTGACTTTTACGGGATCTTATCCGTCAGTCCTAGCCACTATTTTCTTCCAGAACTTCTTCGACTTAGCTACCCAAATATTCGTAGATCAATTGCTCTACTTTTTATCTTCGCGAAGACAAAAATCTGACAATTCTTTTCCTTTTCTCGATGTTTATCAGATCGAACGCAACTTCCAGCTCTTCTGCAATCGTTAACTGTGAACACGTTGCACTTTCAATCTGGATCGAGCTTGCGTGTCACGCAAAAGGGTGGTTTCTGCGTTTCCATGGCCGATCGTCGACCGATCGACGAGGAAAATGAAAGCCGAGCAGAAAATCGTCGCGATTCGCAGAAAGTGGTCGATCGCCTAAAGGCGCGGCAAGATTTTCCCGTGGAACATTACGCAACCGTGAAAGCCTCGGTTTCTCCATCCACCCACCGATCTGTCAGTCGGCCTCTAATCCGTTTCACAACAGTTGGTTTCACGGCGCTAGCTCGCTCCGGAACAATAAAATTCGTCGTCCCGTTCGTGGCGATTGTTTGTTGCGGCGGGTATTGCGCACTCGATTGCTTCTTATCGCGCCAATTATCAGCAAATCTTCGTATCAGTGTAAATACGGTAATGTCGCGGATCGTATTGGTTCGGCCTACCGGCGTTCCCAATATGGCCGCGGCGTCGATGTCTCCGCGATGGCTTCGCGGTACACGTGACCGCCGGTGATCGTAATTATCGATAAAACCGCGAATCAGGCGATGACTGTCAATATAGGACACTATTAAATCTCCATTGTTCGACGGTGCACCGTCATTTTCGAACATTTATACTGTCATTTTCTTTTTGGCGAATTCGCCAAACGATGTTGCTAATCAAAATCGTTGAAAAATAATTTAATAATATATAGGTAATACTATAGACGTCTCAATACATATCCGATCGAACCGACTCCGTTAGAATTCCACTCCTAGTCAATTATAGTAATAATACTAATTTTATTTGGACTGTGATAGAGTAGACTGCTGGAAGAAATAATTTCCAATTTTTTTATACCTGCCATAAATTTGTATTTAATATTGTTATATGTATATTTGCTTCTGAAATTAAGAATTTGCATAAGGATCGGTCTGGTAATTAGCGAGGAACAAAATCTATGAATAAATTGTGAGCAAAATTCCTGTTGGATATTTCTGGACATGACGGTCCCCTTCGAGGGCTGAATAAATTCTGAATGTTTGCGAACAAAACGGTCGTGTTTAAGGGACGAGAATATGTTGTTTCGGTTGTTGGTAGGAGCGGCTAAAAAATCGGAGTTGTTTGCGAGCGGGTATCTATGGGAAAGAATAACATCGCTCGGTGCCGGCAGGCAGGAAGTCGCGAAGATCGCGGCTAGGAGAAGCGCGGATAACGTTCCCGGTTATTTCTTGATCTATCGCCCTCGGTACATTAGCCAACGTGTTTTGAAACACTCGCGGAGCGTATTTGCGTTGGCATCGGCGGCGCGTTGTCTCTCTTTCATCTTTCCACGGTGGCAGGCTAGCCGGCTCGCATGAAACACCACCGTCGGGAAAGAAAGTCGTTAGCGGTCTAATTGCGAACTCTTTCCTTCTAAAATGACCCTTGCTCGATCCCCGGCGATCTTTCGTCGCCGTCCACGTTTATCCCGTGGTGGAAATTAATGAAATAAACTCCAGGCCTCCCAAGATGCCACGGATCCGTCTTCGGCCGGGTTAAATTCGTGCCTTCTAACGATAATAAATGAAATAAAATCGAACAACAAGCGAGCCGACCTCCGGACGATCGAGGAACAACCGTACCCATATTTCTTTCTCTTCTCTTTTCGTGACGGAGATCAAAGAGAGAACCGGCCGACTCTTCAAACAATCGGAAAATGCTCCAAGACGCGAATGTCTCCGATATGAAACGATGACTTTCGTGTTATTTATAGCGCTTCTACGTCAGCCGGTAAACGGTAAAAAGCGTTTACCTGTTCTCCGTGAGTACGATTCCGGAACCGCCTAGCCTGCCGAGATAAAAGCAGCCGGCGAACAATCGGTCGATACGAATGTCGTCCTAATTAATTAATCGATCCTTGAGACTTCGCGATAAAACGAATCCGGTTTAACACGGAGGAATAACTCGACAGCTGTAATCGCGTATCAAACTGGAGCCGCTCGATTTATTCGATCCTATGAAATATAATTCCATTGTATTCCCCAGTTTCGTCTTAATTAACACCGTATCCGGCGGTGCTTTATTATTCGCCTGTAAATCAATTTCATAGACTCGAAATTGACTGTGGAAG
The DNA here is from genome assembly GCA_913789895.3 of Seladonia tumulorum. NCBI lineage: Eukaryota > Metazoa > Arthropoda > Insecta > Hymenoptera > Halictidae > Seladonia > Seladonia tumulorum. Next base: position 6,651,581 of record OU565275.1, read on the forward strand.
GACCCGATAAACAGAAGCGAGCTTCGATCGCCTCGCCAGCTGATAAATAAACCAGGAGGAAACGGGCCACTATATTTCGATAGGAACGCGCCATCAAGTGATTCGTTCGCGCCGTCAAGGCCCATAAAACCCCCACCACCCTTCGATCCCTCGAAAGATTCATCTCCCCCGGCGAAGATATTCGAACAGCTAGCATCCTACCCGGGCTACATTGTCGCATTATTTGCTCCTCATTATCGTCTCCGTGCCGGTGAGCCTCCTCCGATTTCCATCCCCTAATCGGGGAATAATAAAAATCATTGCCATCGCGCGATGGCTTCTCAATAAAGACATTGTGTCCGAGGAGCAAATTCTTATCGGTGAAAAGGTGCCTCCCCCTACTCCTCCTCGTCGCCGTCGTCAAAGATTGTTCCGACTACCCTTCGACAGCCTTTGGGGGTGGGTGCTCGGGGTTGAGAAGGAGAGAGAGCCACGATGGAAGAAAAGGGTGGCGGATTATCGGGTTCGGGATTACAACAGGCTAAAGCAAACGATTTCCTTCAAAACGAGAATACCGTAGCAGCCGGTGCAAAGTGGCGGCTAGGGGCGGACGCGCGGGGGTGAGAAAGGGGTGCGACGTTATTGGCCCTAAGCAGGATACTTATTGAACTCTTAGCGGTGTTTTTATCACTCCTTTCGCTCTCTCCATCGGCGCTTTAAGTGTTTTCGCCTTTGTTTAAAGCCCCACACCACCGATGCGCTCGCATTATGCACCCCGCCCCGGTTATGGGGTGCGAGAGATTCTTACAAGACTTCGCTCCGTAAACCGTAAGTGAAGGGTTCGAGCACTTTGTGTCCCTCTTTTAAGCCAGGGATCCAACGCGTGGGGTGGTTTTTTCCAGTCTTGCCGCGGAATCGCAGATTACCGAAAACGCGCGGAACGTCGCCGCTTTGTTTAACAAGTTGTTCAGAAGACCGACGCACTTTTGTAATACTATTTCCAGGCTGCAAGGTTCCAGCCTTTAACACAAAATTGTAGAAAATTTTGGAGCATCGATTGACTCACGGCAATTTAACTAGACTGGGAAGCGTTTCAACTAGTCCATTTTTATCCCTTTTCAAAAATATGTTTTAAAACATTTTCAACAATTAGAGATTAGGAGGGATCGATAAAAAAAACAATGTAGCCTACCAAAAGCGTGAGCAAAAATTTTTTACAACAAAATTTAACGTAATTTGTAAACAGAAGGTAGTTTCCTGATATCGTTGGAATCTTTAGCAGAAAAATTTCTGCTTCTGCTCGCTAATTTTTGGGGGTGTGTGGCGAAGAGGAATCCGGAGGGATCGATGGTAACGGACGTAAATCCGATTGGACTCATCAAGGCGACGTTTCATAGCTACCGAAACCGTCTCTGTCGAAACCCCGGCGATTCTTGTGGGCCCGGATGAATATTCATCGATACACCGTCTCCTATTTATGATCTTCTTTCATTACCAATTCCGTCGGTTCGTCGGCTGCCATTAGTCACACTTTGCGTCCCGAAAGCGTGATTCGAGCCGTTTATCGCGGATCGGGAAGGTGAAGTGCACTCGGGGGTGAATTTCGCTGTGTGCTGTGCGCGTGCTTCGTGCGTACGATCCGAGAGAAAACAGAGAGAGACAGAGAGAGAGAACGAGGGGTGAGAGGAGAGACTAGCACGAAAAGGGGGTGAGGGCGGACTACCACGTGCTCTATCGAGTACGTCAGTCATTCAGATCGACGCACACGCAGCGCGAACCTCCGTGTGCAACAGTTAACTGCCATTTTCGCAGAAATTTATTTGGGAATTCATTAAGAAAGTTTCCGATCAGAGGGAAATATTTATAACCTGCTAGCTGAGACACAGCCACCTCAAAAACGAGAGGCCCGAATTTATTAATCAGCTCGAAAGGAAATTTATTTCCGTCGACTGTCGAAGAGCTCGAAGATGAAAAGTATAAAATGAGATTGGTTTCTCCTTATGGTTTTAATCGCTGTCTCTTTGAGGGCTATTAATACGCGCGTAGGAAACTGTCATTCCGAAATATTATCGCAAGACGAGTATTAAATTTATTTCTGCCTTCCTCGAATATTTTGTCGATGAATCCCATATCTGACTTCGAATAAATTTTCAATAAAATATCGATATAAATTTCGGGTTCGAATATTGTTCATCTTTTTCCTTGTTAGGCCCATCTAAGACTACACAGCTGTTGCGTAATGATTATTTGTACCCGTGAATCATTTATGTTCGCTTTTATTGGACTGACAGTGGAGGTATCGTTTCGTTCAGACTCACCTCTTTGTCTTTCGCTTGCAGTTCCTGCTCCAGGTTGCTGTTTGGCGTTCTCCTGGGATTGCTCGCATCGTGAACCTGCTGCTGATCACTTCCCTGTATAGTCTGAGACAATTGGTGTCCCTCAGTCTTCGAATTCCCATCGTTCGCCGCGGCGAGTTGCTCCTTTAACGCGGAAACTTCCTTCTCCGCTAACGTTGCCCTCTGTAAACAGAAAAACCGACCAAAGTTAGCGCGATCAACCCCCGTAGCATCAAAACTACCAAACCATCATTCAGACCTTCAACACTCACAACCGAAAGCACCCTCAAGCGCGACTATACCAACAGAAAATATTTTACAATCTCTATTCTCAATTTCCCCTCGAGAAACACTAAATTTCATTCGATTCCTACGAATATCCTACTGGAAATTAGGGTACGTCTACAAACCGACGTTTTAACATGTGATATCTCACTGTGTTTGCTGTGTGAACCTTTTCAAAATTTATTCGCTTGTCCTGTCTTCAGATTTAATCTGAATACAGAACAATCCTAGGATCATTACAAATTTTAGGATATTACAAAATTTATTATAATTCAAAGTAGTTCATAACCAATCCCTGTTTTTATGCATCTACAGCAAACTAGGATGAATTTAAAATTGTAGAAATATTTAAAAAATTGAAATATGTCGACATATAATTTTTCATCCGTTAAAATTATTAAGGAAAGGGATAGAAAAGAATTTTAATTTTGCATAAAGATCTGCAGTCTAGCTTCCAAAAATGATGAAGCTTGGAAACGTTTTTCCAGCGGTGAGATCATCGTGTCTACATGATTTGCCGGTTATTATACCGGGTTAAATCTCTTGATCTAGCGGGAGAGCAACACAGGAAAAGGCGGAAACGTTCCTAGACGATAAAATCATCTTGGTGCCGTAATGACAAACACTTGCGTTCTTAGGCCGGGGCCGGGTTCGAACGAACCACGGGATCCGCGCGCCCGCGCGGCCCATCGCGTATGCTCGAGCCATTAATTGTCATCTGGAGGCAATTAGAGCGATCGCGATTTCGGCGGTAAAATATCGGGAACGCGCCACGTGGACGAGCCGCGACAAATCCACGTCAGTTTTTGCTCGATGCATCGAAGCCGGTCGATAGTTCCGTGAAAAGCGGCGACGCTAGCTTCCGTTCGATTTGAAGTTACACAACGAGACGGACGTATCGCGACACACCGGTTATGGATTCCCTCCATTATTCATTCGCAGGCTAACTTCAAAGTTTCTGGACGCTCGACGGCGACGAGTGTCGCATAAGCGTTAGATCAAAGGGAAACCGTATGTAAAGGCGTCGTAAACAGCATCAAATAGCAATTCTTCCGCTGCGTTACGGACTTGTTTTGAACCCGTCGTGCGAATCGTGTCAGATTAATTTGATTGCCCACCACTTCGAATCACACTACTTCCCCGCATCATTCCAAATTTTTGGATCTCCATTTCTTAAATCTAACAATTTTTTAGTTCAGATTCAATTTCGATTAACACTTTAACTGCCAAACTAGAACCACAAAAATTCCATAAAAAAGGAAGTAAGTTATTTAACGAAATAAAAATTGAAAAATATTATATGTATGATATTGAGTGGTCCTCCAAGTTTCTTGCATTTTACAGATCCTAATTAAAGATACAACGAACATAACGTAAAAATTCATTTTAAAACCTGAGCAAATATTTCCGTCACCCACATATGGGTGACATGGCAGTCAACGTGTTTTACACAAAGTTCTTCCTAATGATAAAAATGGGTGGAAACGGATTAAAATTCCTGAGTAACTACTGGTCCTCGCAACGGTTGCAGATTTTTATTTCGGAAATTCGTCTTCGAAGCCGAGGCTGCTTATTACGAATGATAATAATCGCTGCGCGCCGTTAGTGGAATTGGGAGGACGATTGGAATTGCGATTGATAATTAAAGAATTTATTTCTATTGGATTTAATGACGCCGGTTATCCGTGACCCGAATGGCGGCGCAGGGAATCAAAGAGCCGCGCTCGGCCTTGCCGGCTTCCGTTGAATTTTCGACGGTGAACCTTTTTTCCAGACGGATTTCGCCCGACTTGGTGAACATCCAAAAGCGTTCGAGGCGTTCCGGTGGTTAAACGGATAAGCGGGGATGGACAAGCGCGCATAGGAGGCGAGGGGAAGCGGCAAAGAAAAAGTAAGACAGGCTTCGGGGCGAGGTACGAGGGAACTAGTAATGACCCATTGTTTCCTGCAAAAAGCCTTGACGATGTTATCGATAATTACGAAATGATACGGGAAGCGTAAATACATATTCGAGACCGGCGTTCGCTCTCGGGCCCCGGCACGTTCATCGGAATGGCGGATGGGTATCGATAGGCTGTCGAGGCTCATCCCGTTCTATTTGTCATGGTTCCGCGAGAGGACCGGAGAGGGGAAAAGACGCCGCGCCGGCTTCTCTCGCGAGCGCACGGCCTCTTTCTCCGCTCCGCACCGCTTCGCACTGCTCCGCGCCACGCAGAATCGAGGCTGATGGAGAGGATCGAGAAGATCGCCGATAAAGATCGTCCGCCCGCGATCGTCACATTAGCGGCGGAAGTAGTTGAGAGATAATGGCTTCTTTGAACGTTCCTAACGACGCTGCTTTTGTCGTTGTTCTATCAACAATCGTCCGTTCAGAATTTTAGTTACGGAATTACGGGAAACTCGAGCGTATCTTCCGGTCTCGCGCGTACGCCTCAAGGCTTTTCACCGTTTCCGCCTTTGATCCGCCAATTTGCCCGATGAAACGCCGCTGATTAATAGAAATCCTGCAAACACTTCCGCCGACGACTTTCGACGATCTGCCATCCCGTTCTTCGCACTCGCGAACAATACTTTCCCCGGAGCGCAACACGCCACGACGATCTGCGATCTCGACCTTCTGCGCGATATTAAGACACCCCGAGGAACTTTTATTATAGTGCCACTGTGACGCGACAGCCTCTTCGATTTAATTAAATTCCGTTTAAAGTTTAAAGCGTCGCGTCTCTCGTCTATGCCTCCATATAAATGAAAATCGGACGTCTACATCTCTAAAATAAGTGGTCGGTAATCGCTGAGAAATTAAGTTAATAGCACCTGTAATAATTAGACTGTCGTTCTATTTGTTACAAGCTAGCGTATAAAATTGAAAAGTTTGTGTCAAAATCCAATATCCCAATAATTTCAATTTCGATCAATCTGCCCTAGACTGTATCAATTTTAACATCCAATTTTAATGCATTTGTAAAGTCAAACCGAACGTAATTTCACATTGTTACGAGCGTCCGATTCACGGGCAAATAAATCGTCGTGAATTATTACGAAGCTAGTTAAACCTATGCTCTCAAGAGCACAGTGTTTACAGGGATTCTATAGCCAGTCGAGCCGAAGGAACGGCACGGTATTTCCAGATATAGCGAAAGTTTCTTTCCGACTGTTTAATATACGCATTCAGGTTCGATTTGATCGTCAGACGGTGGCCATTACGTACTCGCGATTCGTGAATGACGGGGGAGGGAGGATTTCGATCAACATCGAGGCGTTTCTTCGTCTTACAGCCTGCTCGCAAATTGATGGTTATTCGACTTGCCCAACGTCCTGAACATCGATCGATCACCACTCACCGATTCGATATACGAAATCGTGGCTCATTGCAGGTTCCACGTGAGCAAGAACCTACTTCGGAGCTGCTTTTAGGCCCCGTGGTCACGCACTTTCGGATCGGGTATTTCATCGATCAGCTACCATCGGGCCGACGCGCTTGTTTCACGACGAATAACGAACCCTCTGCAATTCTCATTTATGTCCCGCCAGAATTTTTCAATTAGTTCAATCATTTCGCATCGATCGAATAAGATCCGTACAATTTAACAATGGACACTGCGAGTCTTCGTACACCTGGGTGAACAAAATATTGACTCAGAACTCAGAATATTGTCCAGATTTTCATCTAGAACGATCTCACCATAGGCATACAAATTCTCTGTATAATTTTCTACCGAGAAATGTTCAAATAATTACACGAAGAGATAATTCTTTTTCCTTGCACAGTAGAAAATTGATGGAAATTCGTGTAGAATCTTCCTCTGCAGGAAGTTCTGGTTTTCGAAAAAAATCGAGCCTCGGTTAATTGCTGCGACGGGGCTCTCGAACAACCGGGTAAGTTGGCGAAGCGACTACGGAGGCCGCAAAAGCGATTTTCAAAAGAATTCTCGGAAGAAACGGGTTATCGTGGTTGACCAGCACACGCGCGACGCTCTCGGTGCGTGTGTGCGTGCTCGGCATTCGAGTATCGCAGCTGGCGTCGCGCTCTGTCGTGTCCCGTCAAACGCCGAGCATTCTTTGTGCTCCGAGGGCAGAATATTCCGAATAGATCACCTCCCTCGCGGCTCGAGGCTCGCGAGCCCACCCCGCCAAGCAACCGAGCCTTTCTATTTTTATGCGTAGCCCCCGAATCATCAACGCGCCGCGTCCTTCTTTTCGACTATTTATTTCGTGACGGTTGACTAATGTGCGAGAGCCATCGGGAATTCCGCCGGGATCGATGTATCTCGCTCTCATCTCTCTTCCTCTGCTCTCCCTCTCCTCCCTCTCCCTCGTTCCCTGCCGCGGGAAATATAAATAAGCATGCTTTCTTCGATTTATTTCGCTCGCGGAATTCTTTCGAGTCGTCGATACATACTCCCGGCAACTGTAATTGCGAGGAGTGTAAATTTATGGGCGCTTTTAATGCGCGAAACATCAGGTGCTCCGTGGTATCTGCTATTCTCCCGTTAATTGAATCATTCCACTGTCAAATGATGTTTAACCTCTTGTCCTACGACATCGAGCCAGATTCGTCATTCGTTTCGAATAAGCTGAAATAAATTATAAGGATCATACGGTTTCCACCCCCTTCGCTTTGGTTTTTCGCAGGTGGAGAAAAGTCCAGCGGCTGCGTTCCACAGCCTGCTAAATGGAGTAATTTATACAGACCACTAAAACGAATGGCTAATTAGCGTGAAATGCTTCGTTTACTTTTATACCGGGCTCTCTGCGCCGTGGCTTCGGTTTCGTTCCGGCGATTCGCGTGATATTTCTTACTTCTTCTGGTTACTTCGCGGACCGTTCGCATGTTTGTTCCCCATTGTTGCACCCCATCAATGCGAAAAGAAAGAACCGCGGTATTCGCATCCTCCGGCGAGATGTAATTAAAATAATTTCAGCGTTGCTCGCCGATCGAACCGCGTATCGGTGCATCTTCCTCGACGCGGTTATATTTATCATAGAATAATTTTCGATAATTTTCGAACCGTTCGATCGTCAGCCTGTTTCACGACCGATGGACACGATCCAAGAAAAATCGGTGCAAAAACCTTACGGAAACAAGGCTATCAAGTACCGAGGTTCTCGCGGCTCGGTGGAGCGGCGTGCAACTTTTAGTTCCCGCAGCGAATCGGTTGAAGGAAACGAGAATCCGAAACTACCCCATCTCGGGAACAGCGTGGGGAAATAGTTTCCCCTGTCCCGATGCATAAGATCGCGGTGAACACCGTTAGAGGGAGAGGGTGAGAGTGGAGAGTGTGTGAGAGAGAGAGAGAGAAAGAGAGAGGGAGATAGGAAGAGGAAGGAATACCTTACCAGCAGCCGTCCTTATAATCTCCCGGCGGGTAACCGAGGGGGTTGGTAGGGGGTGGATCAGCCGTTTATGACTACCGGCGGTGTTATATTTTTTTCGGGAGGGTGGGGGTTGTTGGAGGCAAGAGACGGCCGTGATATTTCAAATTTTCTCATTACACCTCGAGGTGCGAATGATCTCCACCCTTGTCCACCCCCCGCGTCCCTCGGTAGCCGACGACTCGCCTACTCGCGCCCTCCTCCCTGTTTCTTCCGTCGAGCAGCCACCCTATCTAGCGCAGGCTCTCTTTACCGTACCGATACACACGGTGGTGGCGCCGTTTTCCACCACCATCGTCGTCGGTCGCCGTTTTCCGCCCCCTCCCAATCACCTCCCAACAGCCCCCTTCTTCAATCTCACACCAACCAGCCATCAGGGTGAACCCCTCTTGTATTTATTATTAAGATATCGACCGGCTCTAAGTCCTGGTAGCTAGTGCAATATGCGGCGGGAAACACTCCAAGCATACACGAGTCGCGAAAGAGAATGCCGTTCGACCCCTCTTACGATTTTCATCCCCCGTACGGATCTCTCTACCACCCACCCCAAACACCCGCCCCTCCCCCAACCCCTCGTCTCTTCTCGCTACCGGTCTTTCAGTTTTTTTCGACGAGCAGCCAGAGAGCCCGGAATACCATCGATGCTAATTCCCGCTTTGTTTGAGACACTTTTGTGCCCTGCACGGATACGCAACGGCCGAGAGAGTGCGAAAGAGAGAGAGAGAGAGAGAGAGGGAAGGATAGACGAGGAGTCGTCGAAATAGATGAGAGTGCTCTTTGTTTCGATCTGATTAAATGGCGCATTGATTGCCGCGGTTTGAATTAGTAGTCGGTGAACTGGTTGCCCGTGACGCTTTCGGGATTTATTCGAGCGGTGATATTGCTCCGCCGCCCGCTTTTCTTTCGCCTTATTCCACGCTCTGCTCCAATCGCCCTATAAATCTATCGCGCCGGTCATATTCCGTTAAGACGTCCGAGGAAACGCTTCGGAACCGTCCCGAACCGTTTCAATACTCGCCGGTGCCAATGTGCTTGTCCAACCCCTTCCAGAACGATCTACGAGACTGCTAGAAAAATGCGTTCACGATTCACGATATTTTCATACACTTTTCGCTCGGCTACAGACTGCAATCGCTTCTTCATACACGAGCTACCTTCCCAAGATCAATTAGGAATTGCAAGTCTCGATCCTTCGGGAACAAAATTATACAAATTCAGTACTACTGGTCCCCCAAATAAAAATTGATAGTTCCAATATAAGATCGCCAATTTTTCAGTCCTGTTCTCACCCAGAACGTTGCTAAATGTACACTTACGAATTGCAAGGCTCGCTCCATCGTAAAACAGAATTATAAAAATTCAGGCCTTTATATGAAAAATCGCCAGTTTTAGCAATTCGATCGGCTGTTGTGGATTAGAGATCCTGTTGTATCCGTGAAAGAGGGTTACCGTCCAGTTCGCTCGGGGAACGTGTAAGGACGCGCGGCGAGCAACGAGAGAAATCGTGGCGGTTTAATTGAAAGTATCTGGCGTTTCCGAAAGAACTGTCTCGAGAGAAGCGGGCGGGAAGTTGTTAGCAGGCCCGGCCTGGGGGATCCATTAATCGTAGGACAATAAACGCGCTCCTCTCTTCACGAACGAGATACTTTTCGGAGGGTCATCGACCGTGGCCTCCGTTTGCTTTTCTCCGGAGCATGTGTGCCGAGGATGGCTCTCCATGTGGCACAGGTTCCCACGTGTGGGACCAGCCCGAGAGGATCGTCCCGAGGAAGATAGGGTGGCAAGCAAGAGAAGGATAGAGACGACAAGAAGAGTGCGGGGGAAGTGTGGGGTGGGGAGAGGAGAGGGGTACACGGTCGTGTTCTAATAAGAACGCGTCCGCCCGGCAATATTTAAGAAATGTCAATACACCGTCTACCCGGCCGCGGGTGGCAGCGGGTATAGACGGGAGGGGGATGAAGGGTTCGAATGAAAGTTGGGCGAAACGATGACAATACCAACGACGGGGCCATCAGTTCCCGAGGAACTAGCCCCGAGGCATCGGTTAAAAAACGAACGAACCCCTTTGATGTTCCCCGTTGTCCTAATGAAAAATTAAAGCCCCTTCTTAAACATCATTAGACACGAGCACTCTTTCAAGTCCTCCTTCAACGACCCGCGATACACCCGCCGCCTGCAGCGCATAATCACCGGGCCCGAAGATGTCTCGTATTTTCGCCCGGAGGAACGATCGAGACGGCTTTAGGCTTGGGTTTCGCCGACCGGAAACCATCGAAGCCTCCCTGGAAACCGTCCGATGCATTCCTAGCTCGTACAGCTCTCCGCAATCAAATTGATTGTGCGCAATCTCCGCTGCTTATGCAAATCGTTCGTACAGTCAGGAATCCATCAGTCATATTACATCGTCTAGGACAATCTAGCGTAGCAAACATAAATACACAGGGGCCGGTGCTGTTTCAGAAAATTCCAAGGCTTCGCAGACGAATGAAAATTCCTCCGAAAAATCAAGAATTCCTCAAGATTGTGCTGATTCGAGTGATTTCAAAGGATAATGGAGGAATAGCATAGAACTTCCACAGAGACGTCGACCTATTTTTAATCTGTCTTTCTCTCGATGCAGCCAATCATTCCCTCAGCGAATTCCGCGTACACGTGCGAGTCAGCGTCTGAGATCTTCTCACGCGCGATCCACTAATAAATCACGTTCGCCCGTAACAAAAAAAAATCAGTGATCATCTGCTGCGGAAAGAGAGAAACGGGCTGTTTCTTTTGGCCGGGATTCCTGGGAAGCGTCGGAGTCGATTTCCTCTACCAATACCGACGACCGAACTCATTCGGGCTATTAAAAGACACACGAAACCGTCCCATAATTCCTAAACAAGTTTCATTTCCACGCTCAATTCGAAGGCTAGTCTTCCCCCGACCGATAACACTTCGCCTGACAAACTCGTGCTCCGTTAATGAAATCGCTTTCATCTTGTGCAAATTTTATGCTAAATTCCTTCGTTAACGGTGGTTCGATGGCTGCCAGTTTTTCGGTATCGCGTGCACAAACGTAATGATCGAACCATGCGGCGAGGTAATCCGTTATCAAAGAAACGAGAATTTCGTCGAATTCTTCAGCTCTATTTTCAGCGCGACCGCCGGGTTTTTCCAATCGGAAAGCTCTTCGGAATGGCTTTCACTCGTTCGACAAACGAAATTCGGCCGGAACAATGGAGAAGTTGATACGTCGAAAAGGTCCGCGCGGCCAGGGCTGGGGGATTGTAGAAATTTGCATGAATCGATCACGACTGTTTGGCCGCGAAATGAGCGCGCGCCACCACCGTAGAAATAATTCGCAATCCATGCGCGGCTCGGCCAATCGAGTTACCGTTTGCCATTTCGATTCCGCTCGGTCCAACGGACGACAATGGCCATACGCCAACAGCGAATCATCTTTATGATCTGGGCCGACCGATCGTCCTACAGGCATCCGCCTCTTCCATTATATACCCTACGAGATTTCCCATCGACCGGTTCCTTTCTCTGCCGCTAATTGCCCGCCGATTTTGTTCCGCTGTCAATTTTCCCTCCTCCCCGTTGTTTATTTGTCCCGAAATTCGTTTCGTCATTTAAACCCCGACGGCTTTTCGCGACAAACGTTCACAATTACACAGCTTAGCCGACGCAGCCGCCGCAGCTAAATTGTTATGTCTCGGGGCGAAGCCGTGTTTTGTTCTGGCCGAGCAAGAATTATAGGTGACATTTCATACTTCAGATCGCTGTCAAGCTTCTATTAAAAGGTATGACGGGTAGATTAGGTGCTAGAGCTCTGTTGGAGATCCACCAAACAGATCGCCCAATTGTCACGAGACGTGACTCGGAGAATACAATATCGTTTGCTGCTGTCTAGTCGTCGATATGCCGCGCAAGATTTATTTATTCGCCATTCGCTTTTCCCATACTTTTCGATGATCGTCCACCCGCGTTGACAGAGATCGCTAGAATGTAGGTCTTGGCTTAGCCGCCATGATATCGCTATTTTCATACAGACTGCTTCTGGGTTCTAAGACCATTTCTAAACGCGAGACACTTCTTTCGACTCCTCGTAACGAGGAGTAAAAACGTGGGTGGTAAAGAGAAATTCGTTGTCTCTCCCGAGAGACGTATAATAATAAAAGAGGAGTTACGATTATACAAATGATGACAGTACACAAGTTGCAGAGCAAGTAGGTGGGAGGAGCATGGACGAGGAGCAGAAAGCTCTTTAAAGAATGGTGACCGGCAGCATGGACTGTTAAAGAGACATCGGGAACGCGGAGGCGGAAGAATCGCGGGGGCGGAAGATACATGCGGCGAAGACTTTTAGTAGCTAGGAGAATATCGGTACCTGAGCGAGCACAATACGGGCTATATTTTTATAGGGCCGCCACGGGAGTCTAATGGCAGGGCTGGTGGCGGGAGAGGGTGGAAACAGGGATTTGGTATAGACGTCATTGTTTCCGTTCGGCACCCTTCTTCCACCCCCGGCACCGAAAACTACCCCTTACAACGGTGTGGCTGCCATTGAAGCCACTTTTTCATCTCTCCTCTGTTTCTCTTCCCGCGTTCTTCCACACATAGATTACAATATTACCGCGTAACCCACCCTCGCAGGGAGAGCCGGGAGCCGGCGTTAGCCCGCTCCGCAACGCCAGAACGCGTCCTCTGATATATACGCGCACTTCTGATCATAACATAAATTTTAATGATGGCCGTGATGAAAATATAAGAACGCGGCGATATTTATGGCGCCTGGTCCTGGCCAGTTCCTGCATGCGTACAACCCCGTCAACTCTCTCCTCTCTCCTCTCTCCCTCTCTCTCTCCCTGTCGCGCACCCTCTCCTCCCATCCTCTATTTTTCCCTGACGACACCCCCTGCTGTCCGGATACTTCGAGGAGACACCCCTTTAACGAATTCCGGACGCGTGGACGGCAAGAATCGAATTTGTCTGCTTTCCGCGCGAACATTGCCCGTGTCAGAGGCCACTGGGAAGAGGACCATGCAAGGATTGAGCCATCCAAACGCAGTCATCGTGGTAACGTCCCTACATTGTTCTGGTCACAACCCTAAATTCTGGTGTCTGGATGCTCAAATAATTTAATATGAGAAAATATATTCCGTTCCTTATTCCGTTTCTAATCGCTTGACTGCGGATTTTAATTGTCAGAATGATCAATAAAATCCTCGGTCCACCAATCGCACAACACTACGAAGATTCCGAAAGTTTGAAAGACAAGATTAAACTGCGGATTCTATGCATTTAAAAAAGGAATCGGTAGGGTTGCAATTGAAAGCAGCAGTAAGAATAAATTCATGAAGATCAGTCTAGAGGCAGCACCGAGCTTAGAGTGTACCGAAAAGTGTCAATAATCCGAAGGATATCTTAGCAACCCTCCAGCCAAGGGGGTGGAATCGTCAGAGGAAAGCCGACGCCATCAACACGCCGCTTTTCACCGACCAAAACACACGCATCGTGAAGTTAATTTCATCGGAGTTAACCAGTTTAAAAACGACAACGCCTTCGTCGTCCACACACCTTTGACCAAGGAGGGAAAAGGGTTGAATTAGCTTCCGAAGGAAGGGAGTGAGGCTGCAGGAAGATCCGCGGGGCAAATGAGCCGGCGTCGCCCAGAAAGAAACCATTTAATCATATTCTCGCAAGGATCACCGTTGATCTACTTAGCCTCGGTCCCGCAGTTTTCGTTTTTCCGCTTAACAAACCCCCGGGGCCGGGCCGACGGTCGTGCTTACCCCGCTGGCCCCCACCCACCCCCGCACTTTTGACGCTTCACTTTGGAAATCCTTTGACTCCCATCTTTTCGAGGGTTCGGAAACGTCGATGTGCCTTCGCATGAAAAGGGGTTCCTTCCAGCCCGTCCCCTGATTGGGACGATAAAAGAGGGCCGCAAGGGACCGCGCGGGGAGGTAAAACACTAATTAGTTATCAAAGGCCGTGGAAGGGTTTGGTGACAAAATAGTAGATCCTGAAACGAGGAGGCACCCTTACTCCTCGAACCACCCCCGACCACCCCCACCCGAAGCTTCGACGACCGACAGATATACTACCACCGTCGACCCCTCTAGTTTCGTACGGAGTCCCTTCTTCCTTGTTTGACACCCCGGTCCATCCATCGCCTTTGGATACCGTCACCCCCTGCGCTGTCTTAATACTCTCGGGAGGACGGGTCTGTATTGATTTTCGAATCATTAATTCTACCTCTAATCAAAAGTTGTTAGGCCCGTGTGCGTGCACACCGACGACGCCCGACATTCCGGCCGCCCATGTGAACCTGTTTTGCACGTTCTACGATGATGCAACTTCTCCCGAACAGAGAACCCCATAGAAATTCTAACATCAACGTTGACAATGGCCTGCCGCGATCCGAATCCTCCAATTTCGAATAAAACCTCCGCTGACTGGATTTTTATCAGACTGTTCATTTCACGGGTGTGTTCATCGATTTTTACAAAAATTCTGTTGAACGATAACAATTTTTTCTGGACCACCGTCTCTTGAGCTTCGGAATTTTTAGATCCAATTATTCCATAACATTGTCTCTGTCCGAAGCTCCGTTAATATTGAAACCTATTGTGTCTATTGTCTCATTTTTTAATCGCGTAGTTCTCTGTACTAAATTATTCCAGAAATAAATCGTTTTCGGTTATAGAGAATATTCTATTGAGATTGTCGTTTAATTTCGAGGCTGGTTTAAGAGCTTGTTAACAAGATTCTACTAGCCGAAACGTGAACAGAAACAGAAACAGTGGTAGAGGACAAGAGAGTAGGCTCAAGAAATGTCTGTTTAGGGCCGATATTTTGGTTTCTCGCCGAGCACAGTTGGCACGGTGTTCGCGCGGCTAAATTAATAAATAAAATTGATGGGGAGGTAACGCGGGAATAGAAGTTGTAACAAGAGTTTGTTAAAATAATACAAGACGAGAGGTGGGAAGCTCGATGCCAAGAGATGAGTCACCGGGAATCGGCGAATCCCTGTCGACACTCCTCGCGACGCGCATTAGTCTTCTTTTTGGAGGAGGAGTCGTTGCCATAGTATCGCGCGGAACCGCAGAAATCTATCGAAAGGTTGATTCTTGGAACGGATCGAAGGCGGTATATATATCATCGAGAATATCGCTAATTATAGCGATGAGTAACACATGGCCCGACGAGAATATGTCATCCGAAACATTGTAGACTCTATTGCCGTTCGGCGGGACGCTCGTTTCGAGCAACAAGAACGGAAACGTTATTAGGAACAGGCTGTTTCCATCGGCGGCGGCGGCGGCGGTCTCGACTTTCGAGATGATTTTAAATGCGTCGCTTAATTCCTCTAATTATTCCCTTTTTAGAATCTCGTCTCGAGCTCGATTCCTGCAAAATATGTAGATGAATTTATATTTGCTACCGAGACGAATATTCAATCCTGAGGATATCAAATATATTCGTCAATTTTGTACACAGTTTTCCCCTGTAGCGAGAGAGAGGAAGAGAGAGAGGGGAGCAGAAATAAGATAAACCGGATCGAAAGTGTACTCGGTGGTTATTAGCAGAGATAATGGAACGCTCGTCGGTACAATGAACAATAATATTTATAAGAAATACGAGGACCCGCGATATTTCGACCGGCTCGTCGGCTAAACAAATACAAAAGAACGATAAAAAAGACAAAACAAAGTGGAACAATACTTATGGAGAGAGCTGATAAGTACACAGAAAACGTCCCGGTATCCTTTCCTTATTTTCTTGACAATCTGTGTTATCAGAAAAGTGTGTTCAGCTTTATCGAATCAGCCTCTCTTTTGTTCCTCATCGGCCATTCATCCCCGAGCGGTTGTCTGCAACAGTACACTCTGCTCTGTCTTGCGAAACGGGAGGGCCGCTAAAAATTAAGTAATCGAATAAACGCGACCCACCCATCAGGTGAAATTCTCTCGTACGAGCAATACTAATTAACCGAGACATCGGAACCCGGAGTCACCAGGGGGACAGGAGACCACCCCTCGGAACACCCTCCCCCTCGCACCCCCCAGCACCCTCGAGGCCAAGCAAGAACCGGCCGTTACGCGCTTAACAGTGGAAAATTGCCAATTTTCCCGATAATGAAAATTCACCCATCGCGGTTAATTCAATTCCCTTAATTTCTTCACACTGAAGATTACGAAAGGGGATTACACGACGATTCGTATTCTGAATTATTTAACGATCCCCGGCGCCCTGGAAATTCGATGTTGCTTTGT
The DNA here is from genome assembly GCA_913789895.3 of Seladonia tumulorum. Lineage (NCBI taxonomy): Eukaryota > Metazoa > Arthropoda > Insecta > Hymenoptera > Halictidae > Seladonia > Seladonia tumulorum. Next base: position 6,667,818 of record OU565275.1, read on the forward strand.
CACTCGACTGATAACGCCGATTTCTGTCACGCTAAAATGTATTACATCACTCCTGACACTCGAGTTTATTGTCTACACTTCGTAAACCCGTTCCAGACATTTTTCGAAAATGTGCTTGATTTCATTGATGTTCTAGGGTTCACTTCCCGTACATTTTTATACTGTTCAAAATCGTTGTATCGTCGCTGTCGCAATTCGCGTCACGTACCTTGGCACAGATTTTTGGATAAACCCGAAAAATTCGCCCATTTTCCGCTCACCATGATCGTGTTCGATGATTCATCCGCTATCAGATCTACCAGGCAGTATAACACGACGTCCGAAAATTATGGTACACGTGCAGGACTCCGGGGAACACCTCTTTCTTCGTCAACGTCCAAATCTTGTAACCGATTTTCACACAAACTTGCTGCAATCACTTCATCTTTTCACTCGAACGTTTTATTGGATTTAAATCGAAGGAGCCACGAAATTCAAAGTAGCGAAAATTTTGCTGCTCCGCGGAGTTTAGAATCATCTTTCACGTCGACAACAAACGATTAGAACAAAGTCCAGCTGATTGAAATAATTTTGACCAGTTTTGCGCGGCCAGCATGGAAAATTGCACGTACGTAATTGTAGCATTGCACGTAAAAGGTGACAGAGTATAGTTTCCCGGTGTCGACGTAAATCTCCGCGGAGTCTTGCGATCTCTGTCGAAGAGTGTTGCATCGAGGAGAATTCTGATCGCGGAATTACGCTCGGGAGGACTTTGTTCTTATCGAAACGGTCGTAAATCGCGAATTCCGATGTCTCGAAGCCGAAGAAAGAGGTGGCACGGATCCCGGCGCGAATCGCGGCCGCCGTTATCAGTAAGTCATAATAAATCTGTTAGCCCCGCGGATCATCGGAAACACGGTTCTCGCGGTTCGTCGAAACGTGCAAAATTTACTGGCGCCCCGCGCGTCCAATCGCGCCGTCACCCGTTTGAACGCTGGCAGCTGTCTGATCGTACACTTCGGAATTTTACCTTGAGATTTATGACGATACGCTTCTCTTTGTTCTAGCATTAAACGAGTTCAACGGGTGTAGCGATCCTCTTTTTTTCTCTTCATTTCCCTCCATTTTTCTCTCTATCGTTTTCTTTCTAGCAACCGTCGGGCCAATTTTTGATCGACTAAACACGAAATCAAAACGGCCGGATCATTACGTAATTTCTCGCTCGCTCCGAACAAGTTTCGTAACTGATCTGCCATCAACCGAGCGGTGTAATTTTGGCAAGATGCAACGCTATCGATCTTTTGCTTATTCTGTACATGCGATTCGTTTCGCCTGAACGGTAATGAAAATTTGATGATACATTTAGTTGCGTGCTCGAACAGTTTCCAAGGAAACATTGTATACCGTGCATACATACGTTCGAGTGTAAAGTATCGCTCGCAATACGCAGAACTCCGAAAACGTAATTACACAGCTGTAAATAGATGGCAACAACAGAGTTGCATGGAAGTTTCAATGAAATTCGATCGCATCTCGATTGTATTTCCATTTCAAAAAATTCTCTTTTGTTCTATGAAGGAAGAATAGAAATTAATTGATTTCGGACTGTGCTCAAGAAAAATTCCGCTTCGGGGAAAGAAAAGAACATGGCTCCGGCACGGACTGACAGGTGTAGTTTTCAATTGCCCGGGAGTCGCCGAAACTCCCGCAGGACAGCGTCGCATCAAAAGAATTTTAGGTTGACGCATCCAGCGGTGTCGACACGCCATCCATAGGCGCGGGAAAAACTTCAAAAAGGATCCCCGGGAGACAGGCTGATTACTCGATGAGAATACAAGCGTTTCTCAGTACCCTTTCCTGTTTGTTGGTCTCCGCGGTCTCTTTTTCCCTCCGCCCAGGCTCTTTTTCCACGAAACAAAGAGCTCAGGCGAAGTTCACTTCCCACCCTTAACCCTTTCCTCGCTTCCGCGACCGATATGCAAAGGCCCAACACTCGTGTACAGCTACAATGACTGAGTAATACTTCCCGGCTCGCCTTCGCAATCGATAGGAACACGTATCCCTGCACCGAGACTCATTTCGACGGGTTTCGGCACGCTTCATCGGACTCCTATCCCGCGTCCTGGTCTGTGGACTCCATTTTGTGTGACTCTGCGCTATCTCATCTGGGTCCATTCGAACCCGAATCGACGTTCAAATCAAGATGTTCGCACGTGATCCGAAACTTTGGACTGTATACCTTCATGCCCTTTCATTTTTTTAAATTAATTTTGGATTAATCTGGTTTAACAATGATTTCTTCCCAGACACAATATTTCATACTGTTAAAACGACATTCTGATTAACAGTTGAAATACTAAAATCAATTATTCTGATCGACATTTCATTCTTTAAAATTTTATTTAATATTTGTGACATTTCCTTTGTAAGTGTAGCGTCATATTTGACTGTAAAAAATTGATTTTTCGAAGTTGCAAGCAACGTGAAATCGATGGGGGTCGAAGGAGATCGCTGGACGCGAGAGGGTGCCCTTTAAAATTCGTGCTATTCGCATCCCCTACTTAAAATCGTTAATCGCGAATAAGGTAGACATCGTGAGCCCCCATACCTGACGGAATCCACCCCCGTGAGCCCGAGCGAGGACCGAACAGTTTCAACGATAAAATCGTCCGGAGGTCTTTTGAGAAATGGATTTCTAATGATTGATAAAGATAATTAACCGAGTACGCTACGGGCGCTCGACTCCCGCAGCAACCCTTTGATTCGAGACCCGTACCCACCCTCTACAGACCCCGTAGTCGTCATCCTCAGCTTTGAAATCTCGCCGGCAGAAGCGATTTTCCACCACCCGGCCCACCCTCCCCCTCCCCGCTGCACCCCCTCCGCGTCACCCCTTCCATTCCGTTTCTTCGTCGGCGGCACCGCTTCTTTTGACAAGGAAATTCGAGTCTCAGGAGTCTCGCTCGATACACGGCTGTTATGCCGATCGTTGCTCGGGGACTCGCGATAGCGCACACCATCGATTAGGCTTGTTTGCTTCTTTAAATGAACCGCGATGCGCGACCGTCCTGCCGCCGCCGCAATTACAACGGCAATTCGATTCCATTGTTGCGCCGAGATGGACGAAAATTCGATTTCGATGCCGGATGATGAATACCGACAACAATACACGGCTAGCGTACTGTACTTTCTGAATTTCTCGTTCAAACTGTAAACAAATTGTACCATCGACTGTTGGAAAACAAAAAGCCCTCTCGAGGATTCATTCGTTCTATCAAATTCTGTTTAACACTTTTATCAGAGAGTGAAATATACAGTCTTATATAAAATTTGGTGTGCAAAGTTTCAAGCTATGATTGACAACAATGGCATATTGTTTTATCAATTTGCCAAGGGATATTAAAAATACTCGAGCTGCATAGTATTTACGAAATAGATGGTGCGAAACATTTCTATAGAGTCTGGTGGCGTTTAATCGATTCTGGAGTTGATTATTTTCGAGATCGGTTCGCGAAACAGAGAAGAATCGATCATTGAATGTCAATGGAGGTGCGCAGATCCCCCACGAAGAATCCTATCGCGCCCCCTTTGTTCCAAGACGGCCTCCGGGGTTGCAACCCCCGGCGCACGCGAAAAAGTCGCGGCAGTTGCATTCAGCGGGGAGCCGCCGCGCCTATCTGCCGATCTCTTATCCCTCGAATCGGAAAAAGCCCGTCAGAGGTTCGGGGGTAGGTTGGCGGTCTGTACACGTAATCCCGAAACCGGAAAAAAGGACCTAAGCAGAGCCGAAGCATACAAGAAACTCGATCGAGAAATAAAGGAAAAGGGGTGGGGGGAAAACGATCGCGTGACCATTGAATCCGTCGAAAGTTGCACACGGAATCGAGAAAAACTTCTGCGGGTCGGATCGCCGTCAGGGTGGACCCCGTGGCGGGGTTCAGGGGGCGGATAAAGGGGGTGGTTGGTCGGGGGTGAAAATAAGCGATAATGCGGCAGCTTTACTTAGCTAATTAGGACTCTCTCCCTTTCTCCCGCCCTCGGCGTAGGTTTCGACCATCGTTTTCTCGCTCTTCTCTCAGCCACCCCCTGAACCAACCCCCTCCTTTTTCCGCTCGGTGCACGTCGGTTTCCTTTCGACGCCGGTATTAATTCATTTAGATATTATTTTGCGAGCCGGGGCATTAACATTCTCAATCAAATTAATTAAATCATTCTCTCTCTCCCTCTCCCTCTCTCTCTCTCTCTCTCTTTCTGACCCGTCCACTCCCGTTCCATACCCCCTTCGTTCTTTTCCGTCTGCTGATAGAGCGAGGCACGCATGCGAAGACGGAGCGAATTCGAGACGACCGAGAGAGGGTGGATTTTCGGATGATCCGACAGTAGAGGGTGAGAGAGAGAGAGAGAGAGAGAGAGAGAGAGAGAGAAAGAGAGAAAGGTAGAGGGACTCGGCTCCAAGTAGAAAGGGGCGACGGGAGAAAGGGGTTAATGCAAAGGTCCAGGATAATTACCCACATGGCTGGCAATGCGTATTTCACTTTGATCAAGTCTGTGTTTTTCTTCGTTCGCCTATCAGAAGACCACCGCCCCTCTACACGCCCCCGGCTGGACGTTCTTTCCTCGCCTCTGCGAACTACCCTTACATCGTCACCGAGACTGATGGGTAGGTAACCGGGCCTTTTGTCTTTCGGCTCCCCCCCTGGCACGTTTTAATTATTTTAAAGCCGGTACGCGAGCGTCTAATTTCCGCCGCCTCCCTGTGTTTTTCGGAGAATCCTCCAAGAACCGACGGGGAAAAAAGGAGAACACGCCGCCACAGGGTTTCCGGTTGGACAACCGGAGCACCGAATATAATCCAATCGATGATCAAACAGTGGTTTTACCCTCAACCACTAATTACCTCCCTCGGCTCTTCCCCGGTCTCGAACATTTAGAAGGCTGCATCCACTTTCCGGCTCGTGCTGATTATTAATAACTGGACATCGCACAAAACGATGGAAATAGCTACTAAAATTTGCAATCTCTTGTTTCTTTCAATCGATGCAGATAATTTTGCTTTTCAAGCACTGATCACCGTTTTAATTTAATTTCGTTAGACGTATGAAGCACAGATTTTAATTCTGGGAACAATCTCAGCTCCCGCAGCTTCGAAATTTCTATTGTGTTGCCTCGACGCTCGAAACGTTCAGTAATTCGAGAACACAATATAAATTGCATATTTTTCTGTACAATATTGCAACCGTTGATTAATCTCGAATGACGGATGAAAATGTAAAATACCCTGCGAGCAGACAACTGACCACGAGACTGTCTAATGGACGGAAAAGCATGAGGCTCAAAGCCGCGCAGAATGGCCGTAGAAGCATTCACTCGGATGCATCGTTTTGTGCATTAAACTGCATCGTTATAATCAACAGATAAATCGAACGGAGCGCCGAACGCGAACAAAAATACTGAATGTACTCTCTCCTCTCTTTTTCTCTCTCTATCTCTGTTCTTCTCTCTTCTGCCGCGGCGGATTGAAATACCGTATCGGAATTAATTAAATCTCGTTTCTCTCCCCGGGCCGGCCAGTACCGAGCGTGCGTCTAATTTATTAAGTTCTCGTCGCTAATGATTCGCGGGATCCAATAATTAGGTTCGTTATCACTATTATCAACGCAAGATAAAGGAGTCCCGCCACTCGGAGACGACTCGAAGAATGCGACCGCGGTAATTAATGCAACGGCATATAATAAATATCGAGTGCAGGCCCGGTTTCGCGTCCCGGCTTCCCGTTAAATTCAATTCAGTATAGTGAACCGGCGCCAATATGCTCGCCTTTAACCCTCCTCCTCCTCCTTCTCCACCTTCTCCTGCCTTCATCCACCTCCGTTCCATCCTCCTTTACCTCCTCGCCCCGCCGGCACCGCCCTCGATACCACAACCGACCCTCTTTCTAAGTACCCTTTGCTCCGAAGCGACAAACAAGCTCGATACGAAATGAAAATCAAATGAAGATTAAGGCCCGACTTATAATGAGAAGATTGCCCCGGGGTGGGGGAAGCGAGGGGTGATTACCGAGACTCTTTTCATCCGGCAGATTTCGTTCATTCACGGCCGTTTGCTTTCTTTTTGCATTTTCACCTGTAATCGCCGCTCCTCGATCGCGGAACTCGGATCCGACCAGGCTGGGGGTGGGATTTCTTCATCTCGAGCCATTACGTGTCGTCGCAAATTTTTATATTTCCCTCCAATATTTTTCTGCCGCTCCTGAACAACATTTATCATTTCATTTGCTTTCCTCTCTTATTTCTTGCCCTTAATCGTTGTTGTTCCTCAAACTACAGAAGTAAGGGGTGGGTTTTCTTTTTCTCGAGACCTTGCACGTCAAGAACAATTTTGTCGTTTTCAATTTTCTCGTTTGATTGACGTTAATTTTCGCCTGTAATCGTTCCGTCGTCTTGGCAAAACGCACTGCAATGGATTGAAATGCTGATGCAGGTTATCAAGTTTGCATCACTTTCCCCGTGCAGCCCACCTTGCGTTTTCCGATACTTTTTAAATGTTCCCGGCGCGGTATTTTTGTATTATTTCGACCGCCAGTTTCCATCGTATGTAATTTTTCGCAATTTTCGCTTTCCATTCCCGTATTTCAGGATTAGTTTCGTTTGCGAGGGCGAATTAAAAACCGTCGAGTGTTTACCGTAACAATATTTCCAGCAAAAATCGCTGGCCGGTATTGTTGTAAACGAACCCTGGCGTAAAAAAAAAAAGAACTCGTACTTCGAAAGTGTAAAACACCTCGCGCGCTGCTCGATAATAAAATTCTCCGGGTAATTGAAATTTGCTTTTCAAATTGGAGAAATATTACCGGTAAACGGGTAACGTTCGGCCACGGTTATTGGTTCAGCGTACAATGGGATCGCGGTCCACTGGAAATAAAAAAAAAAACCGAGTTACCGCTGTAACGGACTGTTTTAATTAATCCATTGAAAAAGAGTTTCGCTTAACACGGGGGCTCATATGCTCACCGGTGGCAACTTCATCGATCTCTGGCCGTTGTACGCATTTCCCTTTTCGAGTTGCTGGATCGCTGGAGGAGTGGAGGGGAAGAGGAAGGTTACTTTCGGTAGTAGGAAAAACGAAAGAAACATCGGGGTTCGAATTCACCCCCGGTGGCGAAATTCGAGCCGACGGTGTTCCTCCGCATTCAGGACCCGGCGGCTGGTCGCCGAATTTCTGCCCTTGAAACTCTCCACGACATTCCTCATCTTTTTTTCTCTCCTCTTCTGCGACGGTGGAATGCAAAAAGAAGGATCGGGGCGCGAGAGACGTCCCTTTCGGAAATCTCCCGCACAATTTGGCCAGGAAAGACGGCGTCGGGAGGGGGGGGGGGGCTAGAAAACGGTTGAAAGGGGGCCTTGTTCCCGGAATAATGGACGCCGTTCATTGTTCTAATTATTCGTGCATGCGATTAACGCGTGTGCGACAAATATGCGGCGTTCTCGCGGCCGAAGAAAAAAAAAACAGGGAGAAAGGGCCAGCGATACTCCCACACGGCGCGCCGGAGGGGGCACAAAGCGTGTCAGCCGCGCACAATGAGCGCCATCTGACACTCAATTAACGAGTTAATGCGGTACCGATGATAATTAAACAAATACGCGCGGTTTTTTGCGCACCCCGGATCCCGGTCCACGTTTTTGACAGCCGGAATCCGCGATCGGGGGACCAACCAACAGACCCTTTGCACGACCGAATTTTGCCAGACCTCGAAAAACGACCGACTAAAAATACAATGGCATTTTTAATTGAGATCATTAATCAGGGGACATTGTTCCCTCCACCGTCAACAGGATTTTCGCCTAGCCGTTTTATTCTCTGCAAAATATTTATCCATGTTTTCTTAAAGCAAATGCAAAAGTTGCCACACGATAGTTAACAGTCTGTTTTTTTTTAATGATTTTGAAGTTTATTCGAGTGCTCGTGTTTTGAGAATTGTTCGCGGAACAGATAAAATGTAATACCGATTCTAATCGAAGTCATTAATCCTGAAATTTTATTCGTTTTACCATTATCTTTCATATTTTTAAACCAAGTAAATATATTGACACGTAAAAGACTACTGTAATACTGTATGTAATTTCTATGCTTAATTCCTGTGCATTTTAGTTTGCTAAGGATGGTCCTCAAAAACTATTTTCAACTTCTTTTACGTGAAAAATGAGAAACCGTGAAAGAGACAAGTGGCTCAAACGATATTGAAAAATGTTGTATCGTTGTTCTTTTAGAGCTGTAATTCTCGGATTCTTTTGAATAGTTCTTGAGCGTATGTTTCAGCCGGTTGGTCTCGATTAAAGCGTGGAATTTATTATTTCAGAAAATATTGCTCGCGTGAGCGCCGCATAGAAATGAGCTTCCACAGCTTGCTATACCCGTCACAAATAACACTAGAAGGAATTGTGCCGCGTGACCGATTATTCTACTACCGGAAGCGGATGTGTGAAACGCAGGGGGCGAGGGGTAATGAGCGCTGTGTTCTTCGTCGCGAAGAACAGAGAGCCGAAAACGAGCATTGAGAGTCTTGGAAATGGAAAACGACGGCTTGCATCCGCCATAACGCGCCAGGAACAAATCATTATCCCCCGTGGAATTATGTTCTCGGTGGTCTCTGAAAGCCGCAGGCGCGTTCTTTTTTTTTTTTTTTTTTAATCGAGTTTCCACAGCGTTCGCGGAACTGCGCGCCGTGTTTTTGTTTCTGGAACGGAATCGGGGAATCGGTTAGCCCGATCGAAACGTCCGGATCGAATGTTTCAACAACGAATCGTAAACAAATCTTTTGTGAATGCGAACGGTGGGCTACCGTGCCGGCGTGTTATGTCTTTGTCGCAAACGATATCGTATCGCAGAAACTTATCAACTTCGATACCGCTATCGGCACGAACTGTTTTCGATGGTCGGAGCCCTACTGCACCGGAAGCGGTGTCACTGTTCCTCTTTCTCATCGAGATTTTATAGCCAAGAATTTAGAACAAGTTGCGGGATCGTTCACTTTCCAAAATCCTCTGCATTAATAAAACTAATACGCAAGAGCATCTTTCTGTTTTTTAAATTCTATAAGCTCTTCAAAAGTACCGAGTGCAATTATCGTATCGTTAAAAAATATTTAATACTCTCCATCCACGGATCAGCACAGATTTCTGTGAATCTTCGAGCGACCAAGAATATAATTCTTAGAAGTATTTTGCTTTCTTGCAGAGAGATTTGAGGTTACGTGTTTTTCATCCCCCATAAATTCAACGGGTTGTTTTGCCTGCGCACAAGCGAATGATTCACAGTAGAAGAAACGGTAGCCCGGCTACAATTCAGTGGAACGAGCACTGGTTCGATCAAATGGTGTGTTTATGCTGCTAGTATGTCCAACTAGTTCGATCGTTCGGTCGATTCTGGGAACAGATAGCCGGCCTGGTGTTCCTGCTTGGGTGGCGGGGGCCCCTTGGTTGTTATCTGGCCGGAGTGAGACCTAAACACCGAGGAACCAACATCAAACAACACGCCAGTCGATCTTCTCACCGTGTAAACACTTTTGAGTATTGTTTTCCCGGCTCGGAGTTATCTCGAGGCGACGCGTCCCGTGAAAAGCAATCCTTGTGAGAGAGTCAATCACACGAATTCTTTCCCTTGAATCTTCCTGGGAAACTGTACTTTATTGTACCCGCGGTTGTGCAACACTGTAACGAAAGCTCAAAAACAATATCTGCGAGATATCTCGACGAGCAAATTTACTTTAATATTTTTAGTTATGCAATACACGTGACTGACAGTCAGTATCGCTCGAAACAGCCAAAACAGGCAACTGAGATTTCATTCCAGTTTGATTTTTACAATAGTTACATCCGTATATTAACACGTTGACTGCCATTTCACCTATACGTGGGTGACGGAATTAGATGTCGAGTTTTTAAAATGAATTTTTACGTTAACATATTCATCGTACCAAATTTGATTAGAATCTATAAAATGCAAGAAAGTTGGAGGACTACTTAATTCTTTTCAATTTTTATTTCATTAAATAACTTACTTTGATTTTACGGAATTTTTGAGGCTTCTGGTTTGGCAGTCAAAGTGTTAATTTTCTGCCGGGTTCGCTAAAATTTTCGTTGCTTAGTTCTAATAAAATAATCAACGTCGATCTCAACGAAACAGCTGCGTAATGGAAAATTGATATATTCGAAGGGATCCGTTTATAATTTACCATCAAATTATCAAAAGTTTGGCCCTCGAGGGCCAATTTCACTCGCGCCAGCGACCCCATTGGAAAACCCATCGAGTTATGGTTTGGAGGCAAACGAAGCCACTCGATTCGGCTCGATAACCCATGTTACAATAGTTCTCGTCCAATTTCCAGCGTGAAATCTCGGATTAGCGGGCCCGGCCGCAAGCCCTGCACCGTATTGCGAGATAATCGTTTTGCAATTAGCGGCGCAGCTGCACCGCCGGCGAAAGAGTCGCATTGTTTTCATAATAAAACGAATTTTGCGCGTTTCCCAAGCGACCGGTGACGACAGCCGGCCATCCTGCAACATGTAATGACGCTTCTTGCCGAGTTTAAGGAACGCCATTTAGCCGGACAATTAATTTCGCGAACGATCACAGCCGGGGAGCGGATTGTGAAAGCTTGCGGGCTACGCCGTGACAGTTTTGCGGAGCACAATAATCCCTCAGACTAATTTTTCTGCGGAAATTTCGCTCCTCGCCTCCCTACGAGCCGTGTTTCAAAACCGAACCTTCCGAGAACCAACAAATGTTCGCTCTTGTGTAATCAGAAAAATGGTCTCTGGCCTCCCCTAATTATTAACTGATTTTTGACGATTTATTTTCTATATGCCACACAGCGGGAAACAAATGAACAAATAACGTTTAAAAGTGTAAAAATAAAAATCCTTTTCACTCTAGCCGTGAAAAATCTATTCCATTAATTCCTTGCAATGCAAAGCAAAATCATTAGAACACTTTGTTCCCGTTTATAAATTCTCAGAAGCATAAGAGAATTTATGATTATATTCTTACGTTTTGGATGAATATTACAAGTGATTAATAAAATTGTTTTATTAGTTTGCAAATGGAACGCTCGGGTATATGGTTTAGACGGAGAGGGGAGTACGGTCGTGTCAGGAGAGTCTGCAGTCCATTAAAAGCGAATTAAATAACCGAGGGTTCGGGGAAAAAATGCAGGCTGCCGCCGCCGGCTGCAGTGTCATCGTGCAATGATCATCGAAGTCAGCGGCGGCGGCGAACGATCCGAATAGTTTACGAGAACGTCCGGTAGGCAGTCGCACAGTAGCCGAAAGAGCCGAAACATCTGTTTGACATCCCTGTTTGTCAAGGCGTGACTCGGCACTTGCGCCGCATCCACACAAAAGGGATCCACTCTCGTTCCACCTCGATCATCCTAGCGATCGATCTACGAACTGCTAGCCATTCGCGTCCAATTACGCGTGAAAATCGTAAACAATCGTTGACAGATGGCCCCGCTAGGTAACGTTACCTTTTTTACTGTCTCTGTTCTTCTATTTTTATTTTTTGCCTTCCTTCAAATTGATACACAGTCGACTCATTGTTTCGACCCTCCTCTCTTACTCTCTCTCTCTCTCTCTCTTTATCTCTCTCTTTGGGAGAACAGATCGAGCAATGATAAAACTCCTTTCGGAGATCGAGCGGTGTTCCTCGGGATTTATAGCGAAATCCTCGGCCGGAGAAATCTATTACCCGATCGAATACGAATTAACGGGCGGCGAACAAGGGAGGAAAGAGGAACGGAGGCTCTCACCGGAGGGTGAAAAAAGTGAAGCTGGTTTATGGGGTATCGAACCGAGCCATTGTGACACGACACGCTGTGTCTTTGTGCCAACACACCGACGGAGACGGATTTCCGTTGTGTGTTGCTCGCTCGGATCACTTGTTGCTTGATCCTGCGTGGGTCAGGCTGCATTATCACTGCCGGCACCGTTTGATAACGCCCGATGCTGACTGCTAATCCCTACTGTTTCCTTTGCACCGTCGCGTTATCTCTGTTGCGCTTCTCTACACAATGTGTCTAACACTTTGCACTCGACTGTCTCCTCCAAAGGAACATTTTAAATCTAGTTTCTCTTCCTAGAAGGCACAACAAGATTCCTGGCAATAAAATTTCATGATCACTTCCACCTAGATAATTATTTCTGTTTTACTTTCATTAATAATTTTACCAGATCGAATGTAACATAATGCTATTCAATTCTGTCAATCTTTATGCTGTATCAAATATTGAATTTGATACATAAATTAATTTGTTCGACTTGCTGGATCTGACAGAAGACTCCGAGTACAAAGAGTTAAAAGGAATTATCGTTTTTGGTTCAAAGAGAAAATGGCAGATACTCGTGCCGTTTATCGGTAGAAAAAGGAGGCTCGTATTGGGGAAAAGCTCGAGGCGGCTCCGAATCGCAGCAGGAGCTCCATAAAAATATTTTTAGACGATTCCTGGTCGGGGAGAAAAACGTTAGGGAACCAGACTCTGATTGTAGCAACACGTGCACTCAATACGTCTCGAGAAACACCGCATCGAATTTTCGACAACAGATATTAGTACCACGTTTCGAGTTCACGGTTCAGGGAAGTTCACATCCGCTTGCAATAAATACTAGAAGGGATCCTAATTAGTAGGTAGCTGGGGAAACTTCAGTTAACACCGTTGGCTTAACTATTCGGTGCTGTGGCAGGCGATGATAACCAAAAATAAAGCTAAACGATTCTACTATAGATCTTCAGAAAATGATCACTTCCAACAGTTCAGTTAAATTTATGACGATACAAATTCGAAAATAAACCCTGCATCCATTAAAATAGATATCTGTTTAGTTAAATAAATTCTTCTTCCAAATTTGAGGTGTTGAAAATTGGTAAATTATTTTGGCTCACCTATAACTAAATAAACATCATGGTATTTTTATTACAAGATGCACTGTAAATGCATAAATGCTTCATAAAAAGAAAGTAATTGTGACTCGGTATATCTAGAATTTTATTTCAAAATTGGTTGTCTAAGCACAAAATTATTAAGTACTGCAAAGTGGCTCTAATAATGCCGTTACCTTATGTAATTGCTCTGTAATGATTCTTTGAGTATCACGGAACGATTGCTATGAAGGAAAATTGTCTGGTAATTAGTTCGGATAGCAGAAGTTCCACTGCATCCTCTAAGATCCTAGAGTCTCGTTATTTGAATTTATCGGTGACCGTCGCGTAAAATGGTCGACGGTATCGAGTGCGTGCGATTCTTACTTATCGGCGAATTCTCGGCGCAGTCCTTGCAGCCTCTCGCGATTCCTGTTGCATTGGTTCGGAGATCCGTGCCCTGCGTGACGGCCCCCACCATGGTGTTCTGCCCCCACCCCATCGGAGGCAGCAGCCGGCTCCGAGTTTCCCGCGGTCAATACTTTCGCGGCTGGATATAAAACGTTCGCGATAAACGTATCGAGATAAAGCGGCGCGCTATCATTGGCCAGGCTCCTCCACCGCCTCCTCCCGGTCCCCTCTCGACCCCTCTCTGCGTTCAAGAATCCCGTATTTGTCCGGCGCGCGGATCGCGAGTTGCAGGAGAAAGAGGAACCTTCGTTGGCAAACCGAGAAGACCAGGGGGATAGAAGGAGGCAGAATATCGGAGAGTGAGAGAGCGAGAGAGAGAGAGAGAGAGAGAGAGAGAGAGAGGGCGAGGCCGGAGGAGAGAGGGAACCGGGGTCTTTCTCACGTTTACCTCACCCCCCTCGATCGTCTTGGACTCGATCCGAGTTCGATGCCTCGCAGCGCCGAGGCGAGGGAGGACGAACACCGGGCGGGGGCGGAGAGGAGAGGGAAAATCGAGCGAAAAAGAGAGAGAGCGAGAAAGATGGGGCGAGGATCGTCGGCACCGCCCCCTTTTTTAACCACGCCTACCCTCGATATAATATTATATCCAGTGTGACCCCCGCACGAACCCCCCCTTTGCTACATGCGGAGACCTGTCCCGTGGGCTCCTCTACGTGTGCTAAGAGATACGTTTATGTAGGACGCGTACTGTGCCCACGTTTGACGCGATGCTCCCTTTCGAGGCACCATCGGGGGCTGCCCGACCACCTCGCCAACCAATTCCCATCGATTTTCCTCTGTACCATGGAATCCGAATCCTTTTCCTAACGTCTTACTTCTCTCTCTCTCTCTCTCTCTCTCTCTCTCTCTCTCTCTCTCTCTCTCTCACTCAAACAAACCGCACCTCGAAATGCTCCGAAAAATCACGGCATTTTTACTATTCATGTATCTACCAATTCTTCAGTATCAGGCTTACACAATTCATAAATTACCTTTGCAGCACCAAAAGTTTCTTTTCAACGTTTTCTTCAAGAGAACTAACTTCAATATTTTTATTACAAGCAGTGATTTGAGTGAAATAAATTTTTTCTAAAACTTCTCATTGAAATGAAAACCAGACCAGAGAAATAACACCTTTTTGCTCAATTTTGGAATAATCAACGGCGACTGATTTTTGGAAAATATTTTATGGGAACGACGGATTTTTAATATTTTGTAACGTCGTCGTCTATCCCCGATTTTTCCGGGGCCATCGTTTATGGTCGTAGCTCCACTTTGCTCCAGCCGGAGCATCTCGGGGAAATTTCATAAATTCTTAGTGCACTTTCAAAGCTCCGGCCTCATGAAATTCTGATGACATAATGATCAGGAAAGTCCCGCGGACGACAAACGTTATCTCATTACAGCTTCGTTAGTAGATAATTTCGCCGGGCTCGAATCTTTGCCGCAGACTTTTTGGAGCGTACTCGCCGGCGAGAAGAGCGCTCTGATATATTGTTTCTACATAGTTACGAAATGCAGGTTTCTGCGGGTCTACAATTTGGTCGGTTGCTACATAGTTCCGATGATTTAGTGAACGCGAAGCTGTTGGTTCCACCGAAAACTAATCTTGTCTTGCCGGTACTCCACGAGGCGCGAGCCCTGGTGACTTCCGGAGGCAAGTCTGGGTTAATTTAGACGTTTGATCTATAGTTCCCGTCGAACGGTACACGCTTTGGACTTTTTCTAGAGACTTCGACACGCATCGGACCCCTCCTCGCCGCGCCCCGCTATACTATGTATTTCAAACAGTGCCGAGCCAATTTTCACGCGTTATAAATTCAATTAACCATAAGAAATTACCATAATCCGCAGACAAGAAAAACTGATAGCGATGTAATTATTCGATTATATCTCTCGCAACCGATGGCTAGTGAGAGACGATAGCCTTCTCCCGATCGAATATAATTTAATTAATTAACGCAGCGTGCGCGCCCGCTGATATATTTAACTAATTAGGCGGTGGAAGACTAACGAAGGGGAAGAATTTAAATAGCCCCGGAGATCCTCAACTTCTTTTTCTTTTTTTTTCTCTTTTTTGTCTGTTTGATAAATCGAGATCAGTGAATCAGGATTCGCTGGAAATTGGAAGTCAGACACTACCGAGGAACATCTCAATTATTTTGCCTCGCGGCTCGGCCGGCCGCGTGCACGAGCCCGGAACACATCGATCCCGGTCTGCGAGCCGCTCACGATCACGATCACGATCGAGCGAGCATCGATCGATTCGCGGTCGCGGCCGATACTTCCGGCGTTCGGTTCGAACGATCGGACACCCGCGCATTACACCGACGACCGGCTAGGAAACACGTAATTTCGCGGTCTTACCGCGGTGTCATCTGGACGTGGCAGCAGGTTTACGTAACCCTCGGATTCTGTCACGGTATCTCCGCTTGCACTCGCACAATAACATCGTATCGCATCGGCACGGCGCACTCTTTTATTGTTAATACGATAAGAACGGCCAATCCGTGCATTGTCTATCGGCATTCCGCTCTGGAGACGATTCTACGTCGAACCAGAACGATACAGCTGCCACAGAACGTTCCTGGGTCGGGGACGACCCGGATAAAAATTTTGTAACACTGATATTGGTTTTTTTTGTAATTTGTGCTCTCGCAGTGAATTATTTTCCTTCGTTCATCTGCTTAACTTTACTCATATTTTCGGTTTTTGAAGCTTTTATTCTTGCGTGATCGAGTTTTATGCAAATTCGTTTGTGTAGAATAATTCTATGCGAAAACCTTCAATTTCGAATGCATACAAAGTTCATGGTTGAAAAAATAAGTTTATCTCACTATTGTGCTTTTATTCGGTATCTTTTAGTAGCCAAGACCGTTCTGTGTACATCTCTGAATCCTGGTCCGAGGTAGAGCGTGCTAATTTTCACGATCTACTTCGCGTTAGGAAATCATTTGCACTTCGAACTTCGTAACAGCATAATTGAATGCAACAATGTGGAATGGTGAACGCGAACGCTCCGACCCGGCAAGCGTAGCTGTATTTTTGCAAGTTTCCGTATGCCCCGGCGCTTCATCAATATTTTACCGAAATTGCATATTGATGAAGCTCTCTCACCTCCCTCGGGGGGGACGTGCTGTAATGGAGAGAACGAAGGTCTGTAGAAAATCGAGAAAAGGGATGAACAGCGAAACCGAGAAATAATCAAACGGCCGATTAAAGATAGCCAAGGTAGCCTCGGCTATCAATAAATCGGCAAGCCGAACGCGCGATAATCGCGTTAATCCGGCGCACATCCGGCTGACGGGATACCGTCCCCCTCTCCCGGTTTGCCTCGCGCAAACACACTCCACCGCGAGAAGGGTTGGCGCGGGGGTGAGGCGAGCCGAGAGACCGTTCGATTCCTCCTTTTTTTCCCAGCCCGAAAAGGGTCAACCACGCCACGTGGTTTCCACGCGTGACGAGAGACGCGTTACCCATACGGCGACCCAACGCTCCCACCACGCCCTCCATTGAAAATTCCCATTCGATACCTTATGGTTCCGATCGGTAGTCAAAATAATTCAAGTACATGTACATTCAATGCAAAGCTGGCGTGAGTAAATTCCTTGATTTCTACAAGCAATTTTCGAAATCGGATCCAATCTATCCAAAAAGTCGACTTTTTCAATATCGAAAAGATTTGATCACAGATACAAACTGAGCATCTGTTAAAATCGCTCCGTTTCACTAGGGAATTAATCATTCGGTGATCAGTTTTTAAATCTCCTGCGAAGCAGGAGCTCCAATGCACAATGAACGGCAAGGCTTTCGAGACTCGTTATCTATCAGCGAGGAGTTTTCTTATCTACAACAAGCTGATCTAGTTTACAAATAATTGTTGCATCTGCAATTTCAATTATTCATCCGAGTGTACACGTTGAAAGTCAGTTTGGTGAATCCATCGGGAGGAAAGGAATTCCATAATATTCCCTTACATTATCTTAATAATGAATTACAATTGCTACCACTAAAAATCCAGAAAATTGTACGTACTCCCTATATCAGTGGAGCAAGTCAATTGTATACCTAATCGAAAACTATAACGAACAGAGGGCTGGAAATACGATTTTACCGATCCAAAAAGAAAGAGTTTCCTCGACAATAATGAATGCAGATTTATACGCAAAATAAATAACGATGTCGTTGAGGGAATAGTGCACAATATTTCCAATCCAAAAAGCGAGGAGGCCAGGTTCCGCCAGCCGTTGTTCTATCTCGGCTATCAATCCGCAAGTGGCGAAGGCCTGATCGTCGGTCGATCATCAGATCGTTACGAGCTTCCGGCAACGATTATCGAGGCACCGGGTGTTACGCAACCTCCGGAAAAATACCAGGGGAAAGGAAAGCCGCATAGTTCCCACGTCGCGGGTGTTTCGCGACAAACGAATCGACCGGTCTGTTTCACGGTTCCGAGAGAAGGACAAGGAGGTGCTGGAGAACGCTGAGGAGGAGGAGGAGGAGGTGGAGAACAAGGAGGAGGCGGCGGAGGACGAAGAAGGTGAGGAGGGCAAACGGCGAGGGAACGTCTTCAAGTTCATGGCTGCGTTTAAAACACCATCTGCGAACGGACGCGGCCTGCGAGCAGACCGCCAGAGGGGGCGGCCTGGCTGATGCATTCTGACGCGTGATTATGCCACGGAGGTCAGAAAGGATCTATGCCTGACTGCACCTCCGCCATTGCCGGGGCCACGATCGCCTATCTACCACCGCCTGAAAGTCCACCGTTCCTTTTCCTTTTCGGGGAGAGACCCTCTTCGTCTCCTGTCCGGGCAGATCCGCCGGCAATTAGCACTTCTTTATCGTGGCGGAACAATGTTCACCGTGGCCTTCCTGCCGCCGCCGTCGCCGTCGCCGCCGCCACCGTCGTCGTCATCCTGCCGCGAACAGGATTCAACGGAGATTAAGTGGATGGTGAAGTGGACGGAGTTGCGCGGACACGTCACGCATCGTTCGCGACGCGCGACGATCGCGGAAAATGGTTCACGGGCATCATCGAACCCGCAATTGTCCCCGATACTCCTTTCCCATTCACTGTTCTTTTCAATCCTTTCCTTTCCTCCAACCTTCTATTACCGTTTTCTGCTTCTTACGTTGCTACGGACGAATTTATATTTTTACTCTTAATTTTTCCTCTCACCACTGGGTTGCCGATTCCATGCATTTTTGACAGAACAGATGCCATTTATAGCAGTAGACATATTAAAAGAATTTCAGAAAGAAAATTGTAAAAGGAAGAATGAAACTTCTGTTTGGCTTCAGCTTTTTGCAATCGATGCAAATATTTTTGCACGAACACCCTAACTCTACTCATCATAGTAGAATTCTTTAACCCATTTGCATCATAAGGAAATATGAAAAGAAGATCTTTATCACCAAACTTTTTTTTAAATTATCATATATTTAAGTACAAAAATGACTACAACTGAAAGAACCTCGTGTTTTGGCATTACAAGAAAAAATCAGAATTTTCTACTTTCATCTCCAACAACACCATTTCTATCTTTTAGCTAACGAATAATGACAGTGACCAACAAAGTTGAGCGCATATATACGCTAACGATGCAAATGGGTTAATCCTGAAATTTTTCCAATGCCACTTGAGTTTTGTACGCGACATATACACTTTCGTCGCAAACGCACAAAATCCGCGTCTAATCGTTATCACGAACAGAGCCAATAAAAGTCGATTTATCTCGAGTTCCGCTTGATGTTTCTCAGCAATGTGGCAGAGCACAGCCTCATCCGGCGACAATCCTGCATCATTTCCAATTGAATACTCCGCGGAATAATGTCCCTTACCGAAAGAAGACTCGTCACGCTGCGCGTGATTCTTTCATCGGAACCCGAGAGGATAGAGACGACCGATGGGTAAAAGGACATCTCAGACAGTCGGAAAGGAGTCGCGTCGCGGGACATTATCCGATGTCGTCGTTGAGAGAAAAAAAAAAACCCCCCGAAGGAAATACTTCCGCGGGGCCCTTGACACGGAGGAGCTCAAGTGTGGAAAGCCACTCGAAAGCCACGGGCGCTAATTGGATTTACAACGAGTTAGTCCTCCATAGACGAAGTTTCGAGTAGCTGCGGAGCCGCGCGGGCTGCGTGTGTACGTGTCTTTTGTGACCGGATGCTGGGCCAAGTCGAGCCCCGAGTAATCCGCGACGACGTTTCCGTCTTTTCTGTCGGCTCTCGATCGAGACTAATCGGGCCCGAACGGCCCCACGAGGATGGACAATGGTCGCGGAAACGGGGGCCGGGGGGATGGGACTCGTCGCCTAGATTCTCTTCGTATGGCGAAGATAAAAACGTTTCGGTCCCCGTGGCCGGAGGAATTGATTTGTCGCGCGTCGAATTCCTACGGGAGAGGGGGGGGGGGTTCACACGCGTGGTTTTCAGCGGCATGTGCTCTCCTCTCTCGGATACTGTGCCCACAAAGCCCGCCCCGTAAAACACAAAACGTAAAAGCCGACCCCGGGGGCCCCCTCCCCCCTCTTCCCCGATATATTATCGTCGCGAGGCACACCATTCAGCCGGGAACCAGTTCCTCGGCCAATTCTTTCGGGCGACGAACACGATTTACATAGATTCAGGCCTGCCGATCTGCATATCGGGTGTCGGTCAAATTAGCTCTGCTACCAGGGGCCACCCCTTCGACCCCCTCCTCGCCTTTCTTCCATCAGAGAAAGGGACATCCCCTCTATCCCATCAGCTAACCGTCGCAGAGGATTGGCCGGATTCTCCGTGAACCAGTGCGTGCCCTCAAAAATTCTGAATTCGTCATTTTCGACGGCCCCTCCGGTGGGGGGACATCGATCCACGCGTGACTTTTCATTTTAATCGTTATTCACCACTCACAGTTTTTTCTTACCCCTGCTGCCCTGGAAACCTTTGCTCTCCTTTCACGCTCCGTATTCTGTTCGCTATAATTTATGTAATTATTATAATACGCAGTGTACTGCTGATTAATGGCTACGATGTCGTTTAATCCGTGGGGCACTGGCTGGGAGACGCGAATGCTGGTTTGATATTCTATTAATTGCTATAAATCACTATAGAGAATGACGCGGGAAAAATTGTGTGGAACAAGGTAGGCAGTTTAAGGGGTTTCAAAAAACAAAGGGAGAGGAAAGGGTGTTCCGACAGGACACTGCGGAAGGACCGATCCTGCAATGACACGCTGGAATAATAGTCTTTAAGCAACACGGCTGAAGACCGAAGTCTGTTAACAATTCACCGAACAGTTTAGCACGGTAGACAAACGTGCGTACAAATCAATTTAACGCAAGCCCGGGAACGTTGCTGTGCTCGGGCTCGGATTCAACGGTAACGCCACCAACAAGTTCAGGTGATAGGTAATTAGAGGCGAGCGCGTTCGCGGCGCATCCAAGGTGAGTCTACTTAATCCTCCCTAGCCGGTCGTTTACAACCGGAAGCAAGCGGTCTGATTCACATTGGCCGAGTAATATCCACTGCTCCTCGCGAGCAGACCCTCCGCGCGACATTGTGTACGTATATTCAAAATATATGTGCATATATATATATATATATATATATATATATATATATATATATATATATGTATACTATACATATATACAGAGACAGAGAGAAAGAGACATCTTTGTGTACGTACACACACGCGTATAGATACGGGCGCACGTGTTACTTGGCCGCGTTATTTCGAGAGACCCGTTTCCTCAGGGGCTCGACAAGCGTCACTGGCCCTTTTTTCCTCCCGGCACTTGTCTCCCCCTCGGATCGGAGCCACTTCGTTCGTTTTATGCGTTTCGGAAACTGAAAAACAACGTCGGCGCGGAGACCATCGACGCCGTCTCCCGGAAGCGGCAGCCGACCCCGAAAGTCGTTAAACGTTGTCGCGGTATCGAGGTGTTTCGCTACTAAATCATCCCCTTTTGCTCGGATATTTTTAAGATAACCGCATGGATACCGATTTCCTTCGATCCCCTCTACGGTCTCGCCGAAATAACTCCAGCGTCGCAGCTGTTTTTCCCAACACTGGACATCTCATCGAAATCCTTCCATACAAGCCCTGACAAATATTCTACCTATTTACAATTAAGATAAAGGCACCAGTAGTTGACCATTTTATAGAAAAACGTAAAAAATAAGGTTTTTATAAGCGCACTTATAAGTGCACTTTTGATGAAAGTGAACCTCGGATGCCATGCCGTCTGTTGTTTAAATTTCAAAACAATAAGAACATTTCAAACCTTATTTTTTATGTTTTTCTATAAAATAGTCAACTACTGGTACATTTACCTTATTTAACACATTGTTGTTAAATTATTCGGACCTATTCTCGTGAGTCAATAATTGTGTGCTGTGGATCCGACGGAGGTACAGAAGATTCAGAAGTAAGTACACTTTACATTAGTATTTTATAATGTAGTTTATAGTACATTAGTATTGTAAATTATTCGTGTGTAGAATATTGGATGCAAGGTTTTCTTTCATATTTTGCAACTTCAATGTCCCTTTAACACTAGATTTAAAATGCACTAAAACTGACTACTTAACATTATTTTACAAAAATAACAAGAACGTGTCTATCCACATCCCAGATAGCACAGAGACGTCTTAAAGACGTCTTTAAGACGTCTGTCAAAGACGTTCAGACGTCTATTAGACGTCTGAATGTCCTACGAACGGCTTCCGAACGGCTTCTGAACGTCTCTGGAACGTCTTTGTGAAAAAACTGTACGTCTTAAAGACGTCTTTAAGACGTCCGTTCGACGTCTTTAAGACGTCTCGAACAGACGTATTCAAGACGTCCCGAAACGGACCCCTAGTACCACAAAAATATTAGATAGATATGTTTGTGAAATATTGGAAAAATATTTTTTAAGCCACATTTTTTCTTGTGAGAAAAATATTGAATTTGAATATTGTATACGTGTACAAGAAATATAAATTGAATGTTTGATAACAAAAAAATTAAATAAATAAAAAAAAATAAATTAAAAGAATGTTTTTCAACATATCCGCGCACATTAACATTTTATGCTTTATTTATTTATTTATAAATAAAAAAAATAAATTAAAAGAATGTTTTTCAGCATATCCGCGAACATTAACATTTTATGCTTTATTTATTTATTTAATTAATTAATTAATTTATTTATTTATTTATAAATAAAAAAAATAAATTAAAAGAATGTTTTTCAGCATATCCGCGAACATTAACATTTTATGCTTTATTTATTTATTTAACTTATTTATTTATTTATCTATTTATTTTGATATATTATTTTGGATTTTGGATTTGTGATATATAATGTATAGTTTTATTATTAAACAATATTTATTGCTAAATTCTATTGCGAATATATATGTAATATATTATAATAGTACTAAATTAACAATTTAGTTATTTAACTTTCCTAAATAAATAAACGTCTATTCGAAGGATGGAAAACTGCGTTATATTGTGTTGCGTGTGTACAGTTTGTAAAGCTTTTCTCTAGCAGTTTAGAATGACTAAAACGTCAAGAAATGAAACGTCTTAAAGACGACTCGTAAAAGACGTCTTAAAGACGTCTGAAATGAGACGTAAAAACGACGTCTTTTACGAGACGTCTTTAAGACGTCTTAAAGACGTCTTTTCAGGACGTAAGACGTTCAGACCAAAAATGGACGTAAAACAGACGTCTTTAAGCCGTCCAGTGCTATCTGGGATTTGTATCCATTTTTTAAATAATATATACCCAAAAAAATAATTTTGTTGATTAATTCCCCATGGATACGTCTTCACAATGTTAATAATTGTAAATTATAAATATTAGATCCCGTCATTTTGACAGGCCCCGTGAACCTAGTGTCAAATTTCGTTTGTCTCGAGGCACGCACACGATTATGTTCCATCTCACACACTGCACACTTTATATTAGTATTTTGTAATGTAGATTTTTTTATGTAAATATTTACCTTCAAATCTAACCCACACCTACTCCGATCACTTTTTGAGATGTTGAAACTTTTTTGCGAATATCTCGGAAACTAAAGTTGAGCGGCGGTAACATGTATAGGAAAAAGTTGTTCAGAATGATGACCTTGACAACATATTTCAAGGTCATCAAAATCGGAGAGGAAACCCCTATTGTAAATAATTACCCAAATTTGATTGGGATCTGTAAAATGCAAGAAAGTTGGAGGACTACTCAATGCCACACATATAATTATTTTCAATTTTTATTTTATTAAATAACTTACTTTGGTTTCATGGAATTTTTTTGGGGTTCTGGTTTGGCACCCAAAGTGTTAATAATCGAGAGGGCGAAGCGAAACATATTTTCAAGCATTCTAAAATTCTGAATATTTCCAATATCTTCTGTATACTTTGACGCGTCTATGCGACGCATCCTGAACCAATATGGCGACCGTGAGGTGTTCTAGGAGAGTCTAGATCGAGCCACAAAGCGACGCCGGCGTCTTTCGCGTGGAAATGAAAGAAATAAAAATAGAAAGAAGAGAGGAGAGCGGTAAGAACTCTTTCCTCGGAACAAAGCTGTCAGTCGGCTTCCTCGCGGCGGGATCCCGTTAAGACCGAGAGCCGGATGCGGCTTGTTTTAGCGACGTTTTCGCGGCGCGGCGTCGCTGGCCGCGCCGAAAGTGCAGAAAACCGTGGCCGCGCGAAAATAGCGGTAACTCGGTGTATAATGCGATGCAGTAGCGGATACGTTGATACAGTAATGCGCTCGCATTCGCGGGCTGCTCGCGCCAGGATGCGTGCCGCGCGCGCGTTTCTTTTTCGCGCTGCCAACACAATGGTCCCGCTACGTACGAGGGGTTTCGCGAGACATACCACCGACACACCGTGGCGCGGTGCCCCCCTGGTTTTGTGGGTCACAGGTGTAATTAAGTTTCGCCTGACAGGTCGTGTCAATTGCCGCGGCTCGTCCTCTCGCTTTGCACTCGTTCCATTTCAAATGTCTACTGTTATGCCCGGTTTTATTGTTCCCCGGCCGGGCTAACCTTCTTACAGCCATTGTCGGCCTTTTGTTGGCTCCCCCGGTTTATTTCCGAGGCTGTCTTGCCGTCTTTGAACCGACATGGAACCCATGGATCCGTTTTGTGCACTCTTGGCCCGTTGATCTCATAATTCGATACGAAAATCGTAGTAACGATGATGGAAACGATTTTTGGCTGATTGCGAGAGCACGCGAGTTGCAGTTCCGGTGTAAAATTAATCTTAGACGAATTTTCATTGTTCCTCTAGGTTGCAGAATAATTGCCAGAGTGGTACACGGGCCAGGAAAGAGAAAAACAATTTAATATAAAATTGATTTGACCCTTAGGTTCGTAGCCAAAATTTTCTATAATATTTCTATGCCTTGAATGGTATTTTATCGACAAAGAATATTAACAAATTTTGAAAAAAAAAATTCATGGGAGGCGCAGGTCCTGGCGGAAGGATAACGAGCGTTGCTCTCGGCAGGAAAAACGTTGGACACAAAGAAAACGTGGTTTTAAATCGTCCGCAAATTAGTACCGCGACGGTGGCCACGCACAGAGCAATGAAGTTCGCAGCTCGCAAACCGGAAGCACGGTTCAGGTGTTACTTATATCCCTTATCAGGACACGGCGGTCGTTGCGACCCCATGAGACGGTTTGTGGCTCATTGTCCACGTCCGAAACGGACGGCGCAAGGCCGTATAAATATTAGGCCAGCGTATCGCGCGTGCATATCGCTCGGTTTCCCCGTGGTGGCTACTCTCTCTTTCTCCATCTTCGTTTTCTTGGGGCACACGCGTTCGAGGTTATGGCGGGACTATAGTGGACTATAGGCACCGCACGATGCCACGACGGCAGAGGGAAACGGTAGCAGCTGACAAGTAATTTCCTACCAAATTAATTAAACCTGCTGCTCTTCGACGATCTGGCCGCTCCAAATGAAATTTCGATTCCCCCATATAATAACCAACGAACCTACACTATTTTTCTTGCGCGCATTGAACGATGTTGGTAATGTAAATGCTGCGCAGTTAATCAAATTTATTCAGACACTTTCCCTTAACCCTGATACGTTGTTCAACATAAAATTTCATCCGTTCTTTGTTCTTGAGCAGAAATTTATGCAAAATAAAAATTGTACCAATTACAAGAAAGGGGAGTTCCAGAAAAATTGATTTCTTCTCCTAACACGTTGACTTCCATGTCACCCATGTGTGGGTGACGGAATTATTTGTTCAGGTTACAAAATGAATATTTACGTTAATATGTTCATTGTACCACATTTGATTAGGAACTGTAAAATTCAAGAAAATTAGAGTGCTACTCGATATCATATATTTAATTTTTTTCAATTTTTATTTCATTAAATAACTTACTCCGATTTTATGGAATTTTTGAGGTTTCTAATTTGGCAGTCAAAGTGTTGATAGCAGATTGCGAGTCTGCTAAAACTGCACAAGAATTCTCAGTCTATCGATTAAATGTTTTTAATCTCGCTTTGTCGGAACAAGTGCTCATTACGTACGGATAAAATCTGACAATTTTCTGTTGTACAACCAAAGCTACAATTTACAAGCCACACGGCCCGGTGCGGTAGCAAGTTGAAAAATATTCGCCAAAGAAACGTAACCAAGAGCAGAGGAGGGGAGGGCATGGCGGTTCTCCGATCGAGCTTATAAAACTCAAAATGGAATCGGTTGAAATCGTGGCGTCAGCCGTTCGCCGGATCCCACGTCGAGCCGGTAAATCACACGGCTCGCGGAGATCCGCGAGGCTTTGCGCCATCGCGCATTGCGAAACGCTTTCAATTAGTGCGCTTTCTAATTGTAACTCATCGCAATTAGAATCGACGAAATTACATGCGCGCGCGTTGCGCGTCCGAGCCGAGCGTAGCCGATCCTAGCCGAGTTCTGTTCTGCCGCTCGCATCATGCTCGCTCGCTCGCGTTATGCGAGAGCCAAGAAGAAGAAGAAGAAGAAGAAGAAGAAGAAGAGAGCGAACAACGAAGAGGCAGCCAGTCTTGTATCTCGGTTAACCACGTTGACGCGCGCGCGTCCGTACGCGTCGGACCAACACACCGGCGTGATTCGCGAGCATACGCGAATCGGTATACGGGTTATTAAGCAACGCCGTTCGCACGTTTCTCCTCCCCGACGTTCCGCGCCCGAGTCCTCTTCTTTTTCGTCCTCTTCCATCGCGTTTCCCTTGGTTCGCGCCTCTCCCTTCTTCTTCTTCTTCTTCTTCTTCTTCTTCTTCTTCTTCTTCTTCTTCTTCTTCTTCAGCGTCTTCTTCTTCTTCCTGCTGGTCTCCTCTTGCCACCGCGCGCTCCTCTCTCAAGTGGTTCCGGCTCGATGCAAATGCGCTCGTAAAGAGCGATGATGATAACGTTGAGAACGAAAGAAGAGCGAGGGAACCGTGGCGTACGGAGAAATTAGCGAGGCCTACAGATAGACAGATACCGCGGTGAAATTCGAGGCTCCTTAACTTGCCGTTTCGGGCTCTTTGCTTTGCCGATAGACGCTGGCTCCACGGATTGATTTCCGGCTAACACTCATCCGCTGCCGGCGACTTCGATGCTTCACGATCGCATCCTCCCAAGATCGCTGGATCGCTATCTAAAAAAATTCAATGATCCTCGGGAGTTCCAGCCTCCTTTTTATAAATACGCAGTCTTTTGGAGCTAGAAACAGAGTCCCCGAGGACTCTCATTCTCCCGGGAAAGTCTTTAGACATTTTGGCAAAAATTGTCTGCTAGCTAACCTTCGTCGTCTCCTCAAACTTGAAAAGAATCGGATGATTTTCGAGTTATTGGAAATGACCGAAGCAGATCTATAACCAAGTATATTCCCCCTTTACGGTCGAAGTTATTGTCACTTCGATGACAATTTATTTACCACAAATAGCGTGGGTGATGTAGAAATTCTATTGAATTACAGTATACCATATTTTTGCTGCGTCGGAGGAAAGTTTAGTGTTACAACTGAACCATAGAGGAACTCAAATTAAATTAGGAACTCAGGGGAGCAATAAATTACATCCACACATCCAAAAACTCCAATATCCGATATCCTTTTTATAATTCATAAAACTGGCCCTCGCACATTGTTCGAACGAAAAAAAAAAAAAAAAAATCGACCCAGACAGAAGGAACGTCTGTTTTTTCCGGCGGATCGGTTCGCGGAGCATTAAACTATGGGGCTCGGAAACGCGAGAAACGACAGCGTGCGTGTGTGTTCGTTTGTATTAAATTAGTTTCTATTCGATTGGTCTCAATGCAATGCTTCCGCAGAGAGTCTACCGCGGCGCAGCCAGCCGGGCACGCACACACACGCGTGGTCCGCGCGCACACGCGCGCGTGCAAGGAACACGTACTTACACGGGCGTGCGCGCTATCGTACGTACGTGCAGCCGCACGCACACACGGGAGAACGGGAGCCTACTTAAGGCCTGTACGCAAGTATCCGTTTAATACTCACCTCCAGTGGCGCATCGCGCGTTTGAACGCGCCTCTGTATTTACGTATGTAACAGTGGATATTACCCCGACTCGCTGTACTCGCGCGTACTTAGCGTACACTCACGGCCGATGCACAGATAACTTCGCCGAGTATACCGTGGAAACGCGAGTTACGCCGAGGCGTTCGAGAAACGCTTTGCTTTACGAGCGTTTACGCGCGCGAGGAGAATTCCGCGGGGCTCGCGTGCTCCTTCCGCTCCTTGCCATTTTCATCGTTACCCTTCTTTTCTTTTCTTTTTTTTTTTTTTTCTATTCGGCTCGCGGACTTCCTCGCGGAAGGAGCCGCGCGAAACTCTCTCCTTACCGGCGCGTTTCGCGAGCGATTCGAACCCTAAACACCCCCTTAGAACAATTTTACAGGTACCTTTCAGCGACTCCGAAGTGCTCGTTATCCGACAAGCTTCAGATAATTTAACACTTTCAGTGCCAAAGCAGAACACTAAAAAATTCCATGAAATCAAAGTAAGTTATTTAATGAAATAAAAATTGAAAATAATTATATGTGTGATACTGAGTAGTCCTCCAACTTTCTTGAATTTTACGGATTCTAATCGAATTTGGTACAATGAATATATTAACGTGAAAATTAATTTTAAAACCTGGACAAATATTTCCGTCACCCACATATGGGTGACATGGCAGTCAACGTGTTAAAGATGGATAATAATTTATTTTTCAAACCAGTCCAAACATAGAAAAATCCAGAATCCTATAAACAATTTTTTTATCGAGGTTAAAACTGTGGGACTTCCTGTGGGTGTTTCTTCTGGTCGCTGTTGTACAGTAAAAATTAATTTTTGCTTCTAGAGCCACAAATAAGGAGAGCATTAACTTTATCGTCTCATCGTTTAGAATTTTGCGAATTCACAACTCTACAATTTGCACTCTCGCGAAATGCTTTACGTTGTCAATAGACCAGAGCACATAAAATATGAGATATAAGAAAGAATAATTTTTCAAAATCGTTTTTCGAGAATCACTTCGGCAGATGCAATCAGCGCATCCTTCGGGCGGATCGTCAGATTGCAGTCGACAGGCAGGACAGTGAATTTCCAGGAAAAAATTGTAACGCGATTATACAAGCGACACGTTCTGCCGATAAAAAAACAATTCGAATGAGTCTTCGGGAGTGTTTAACCGCACGCTATCTGCCCGGATGAGCGCGGCCAGCCGGTACACGTTGTTCCAAATGAAGTAACAATTGTGACGCATGGCTATACCGATTACGAAAGTTCGATATGCCAGGGACTTTTGCGTTTGCCGCCGCGCGAGCGGTGTTTGCTACCGATTGCAGTATAAATCCGGCGAGCGATTCCTCACGCCGCCACAATAAATTTCCGCGAGCGCGTACGGTTTGTGCATCACGTGGGTATGCCTCCCCCCCGCCCCTCTGCTATTGTCTGGAAAAAGAAGAAACTCGGTGCGCCGTGACGGCGTACGATTGCGCCGGTGTGTTGCGATAAATTTTCGAGCGGTATCGCGATGTCCTTCCCGACCCAAGAAACCCGATTTTCCGGTGCACCGGAAACGACGCTCGCCGATAATTAATTCCCCGCGATCAATCTTACGACCCAATTATTTCGGAGCACAAAGAAAGCTCGGTCGTCGAGCGGCAAAACATGTTTCCGTTCTGAAAATATGGGATACCTAAACTCGTTTTCGATCCTTAAAATCAAACAGTGGCACAAAATAGAAATATTCTTTTTTCACAGATCTGTTGGAATCAATTAGCGTGATTGTCACTGTTATTTTTTTTCTCTTTCACGAGACGTTGAAAAGTCCGATCGGAAAACGTTAACGGGATTTGCAAAGGGTGGGCCCAAGTCTCAAATCGAATCACCGTGCGACGCATTTCCTGGCGTTGTCGCGAATGCTAATTAATGTTTCGCAAGTTTCCGCGACAACGGCCGGTGCAGGTGTAATGCGTAAGTGCCTAATGCGCGGAAGTTCGGCGCAGACGGACTCTCGGTTAGAATTGAAGGAACTTTTCGGCGAAACGATAAACCGATTTGCTGGGCCAGCGCTAGTTAGCCCGACACGGGACAGCCATATTCGCGCTTCGGCCATTATCCTGTTTCGGACGCGACTGTAATTAAGCCTGTTTCCGGGGATTAGGGTGCTACTCGCTCTCGCGCACGCCTACATCCAACGCTCTGTCCCCCCGAGCTTTTCTTTTTCCACCGAGTCCATTATGGTTTCGAAACAACTCACCGAATAGAACCTCCACGTTCTCCGGAAATCGAAACCCTTTTTTTTTTGTCACTGTTTTCCGGGATCGGTCGAGATGGTGTTGATCGAGCAACTGTGTCAAGGCCCGGTCAATTCCGTTCAATTAAGACTCTGTTATGATACAAAGATTCCAGTCTGTTTCCTATAAACTGTTGCTTGATGAGAGTCCACTCTGGTAGATGTCGCTCTCCGAGTGATACAAAATGTAAAGCAATCTTTTAAGATCAATTAATACGACACTCTGCTTTAACTGATTGTGCGAACAAGTTGATTGTGCGACCGCAGGAGCGCGTCCTTGCACCGGCACGTATGCGTTCGTGTTCGTTCAACTTCATTTGTTAGCGACCATCCTGTAGAATTGAAATTCCTGTACCAAGAAGAAGAGGAAGAAGAGGAATCGTTAATTTCTCCGGTATTTCCTTTTCACAATTTTTAGAACCATTTCACAAGGACTTTATCGAAAGAGCTGTCTATTTAAGCACTGTCAGAGCCATTGAATCTTTTAAACGTTGTATGAACAATGCCCCTAGTCTTCGGTAAGTATTAAAAAATTGGTCACTCATGTTCTAATAGAAAATAGATAAATTACCCCAGAGCAATGCTTGTCAGATGTACTTCCGGTAATTCTCGCGATGAACCGAAGTGTTTTGAGCAGACCAAGATTTGTGAAAGATTGCAAGCCAGTAAAAATGTTGAGTCGAGAGTGGAATAATTAGTTTTGCGGGGGAAAATGCAGGATCGTCGTCTGAGTGCATGGGTGCAGATTTCCCACGTGTGGTTGGATCGTTGCATTTCCTAGCAGCGGGTGGTTAGCTGGCCCCGGTGCACCGGCCAGTGGTTACCATGGACGGGATCCTGGCTCGAAAGCCATCCGCTCGATCCCTCGATCCCTCGATCGCCGATGAGACGTCGGGGGAGCGAGCGTATCGATCGTACGGCCGCGCGTCTTCCTCATTACGAGGATCGGTCGATTTCGTAGGTGCTCTTTTGACGCGGTCGCGGGTTGCGATCCGGCCCTAAAGTGGTGACGCAACGGTCGAACGAGACCCCAATAGGTCGAGATGAGAGCCATTGTATGGCAATCTTATAATTTAGACAATCACCGATCAATTGAATGGGCCTTTACTACTGCTATACATGCAGCGCCCGTACACCGGCGAGAGTGAATGATGAATGAATGAAGGGACAAGACCGAATGAATGGACAAATAGTTGGCTCCGCTTAAACGTTCGTAAATAACCGGCCGCTTCATTCAATTACTTTCAATCGCTTCGAGCCAATAGATACAATTTAGAAAAAAAAGAGAGATACCGGGTTTCAGCCGGACTTGACCGGCCGGTCCACGGGGATCCATGGATCTCTCGATCTTCCGCCACACCTACAAACCTCCCCCCTACTCGGTCCTACAATTTTACGATTTTTTCGTAATTTTTCAAATACTCGATCGAGTTGCGGAGATAATCGATTATACATTCGTCACTACTTGAAACGATTCGTTGCCACTTATTAGGTCTAGTGCGATGACTCATTAGGATGATAATGCGTCGTTCCTAGAAGCTGAAATTCTTTATGACTCAGACGAATCTATCGGCTGCGAATTTAATGGGTAATTTATTAACTCTTTTAGAATCTCCTTGGTTTTGAAATTTTTCGGGAAGCTCTTCGAAAACCTGATCGGGGAGGAGTTCAAGAAGGATGGTCGTCCGACAAGGATCCGTTTTATTTTTAATTCGTCCGGCTCGAAAAAATCGCGCGCGGATGACGAAAAATATTTTACGGCCCCGAAGATTTATTGCGGTGTTAAAAACACGTGCATGTTCCCTGGCGAAGTGTGCCTTTCCGCGGCCATTCGCGTCTGGTAGAAAACGTAAAAAAAAAAGGCAAGCATAAAATCTGCAAAGAGGGAACGGTCGCGGGCGACGGTATCGCTATAATTATTGTCCCGCGCGATAATTAAGGACCACGAAAATTTCTGTAAAAGGTATTCTCTTCCCGAACCGAACGAGTTATGGCTCGCGAGCGGAGGTCGCAGGATGTTTTTGTCGTCTCGTTTGCGAGAAACGTGAGTCGTCGTCCGTGTAAATACGCAGCGCACCGACGTGTACACCGTCGATAAGATAATTCGATCGAAAGCTCCAGTCAAGAGAAAATTAGACTGATCAGCAGCCGCGTCATTAACGAGCCGGCCGAGTCCGTCTGCGAAAACACGACGTTCTCTTCGTCGATCACTCTGCTTATTCCCAATTTTTATAATCTTGAGCAGTATTGATAATATTGTTAATATTATCGGATTGCGGATATTTACGTAGACCTAAATTTTAATAGATAACTTCATCAAAAATAAGATATAGGAATTTAAAAAATTATTATTATTATTAATAGGACACTCACAGGTTGTATAAACACCTAAAAATACACGATCTATTTTCCGTCACCCCCTGTAATAATTTTATTTCGGTTGATAAAGAAGCCAATACACGGTAACACAGTTTTAAGTAGAATCAGTCGACAGTGGACAGACACGGTATAAATCATACAGCTCGTAACGCGCGGCTCTAAAATTCTCAAGGACCGATTCCCGCGAGAGCGGGGTGTTTTGCAAACAGTTTGCATTGTATTTTCGGTATTTTTCTTTTTTTTTTTTTTAGTGGCGGCAGGCAATTGGATTCTTTCTCACGGACGTTTCGAAGTAACCGTGTTTCGAGAATGATGCAATTCCGAAGTCTTGGTGATTCGAGCAACTTCATCGTCGGTAATTTATCGCCGGATCGCGGGCTGCGAAACCGGCGTCGATCAAAGACAGAGGCAGCCAATAATTAGGAAAGTCCGGACACGTCTGAGACACGCGATTCCGCGCGGTGAATGCGACCGAAAAGAAATCTGGAAACGTGAAACCGAAAGGCGAACGAGTCGGTGTACCGACTTAATGGACGCCGATTGGTACAGATGGCCTTAGACGGCTTTCATACGGCCACGAGACTTGCGACACGTCACGTCCGGATGAATTTACATGCGTAAAACGAGACGGCCGGGGCCTCGATTGTCGATAGCGAATTTCCTTCTCCACTGTTCTGCGACACGACCGACTCCGCTCGTCGATTTCGGGCTCGAAAGTCGCCAATCCGCTAGTCCTTCACTCTGAATCCCGAATCGAAAGTCGTAAAATTTTGGCTAAAAATTTGCAATATTTTATCCTCGACTTTCCGCGTTTCGTAAATCCTCAATTCCCTTCAAATAAATTGGGAAATACTCCGTAAATTGTTATAACAGTTCAATGCACGGTTTATAAATAGTATATTACGTGCAAAATTTATTTTTTACGTACTGGTTGTCTGTCAGCTATCGTCGATGAGAGACTACGCCTCTTTTTCTGAGCTTGGCGGACAGTTAACGTCAGACTTTATGGACACGGTATTCTGTCACATAACTTCACAACTCTGACTCGTCTATTGCCTCTAACTTCTAAACTTCGCGCAGCGTGTTCTCTGTGAACCGAAGCTCTTCTGCTGCTCTTTCTTTTTTCCAAAGCTCTGTTGCTACCTTATTTGTTTCATCGCAGCAGGCAAACATCAAACACTGTGCGAATACACTGTTGTTCCATTCTTCCGAAAATTCTGCAGCTTTGACAAGCTATCGCGAATAAAATCCCGTTGATTTTTATTAACAGGAACTTTCACCGACAGACGTATCTCTATCAATATGCAAAATCTATCCATAAATCAGCGGAATAAATAAACATCCAGCCTTTTACCGTGCGCCGGAAATAAATCCCCGGTAAAAATCGCGTGGCGGGCATAAAACGGAACAATTTAAATTTGAAATGCAAGCATCCCGTTCTAATCCAAAGGCAGTGGAAAAGCGAAACGGTTTCATTCTTTTTTTTTCTCCGCGCAACTTTTTCCTCCATATCGAACAATTAACAAGGAACAGCTCGTCGGCTGGTATCCGGAGAGCCCCGATCAAAGCAACAAAATCACTCGAGATCAAATATCGTCGAGCTCTCCCATTTCTCTCTCTCCCTCTCTCTCGCTTTGCTCCCTGGTTACGGGAAACAGGGAATACATATGCATCGACGCGAATATCGTATGCACATCGATAAGATTGCTTTCGTAGATCAAAGCATCGCGCGGAGAGCCCCCTCGAGATTGATAGATCGAAACCGAATCTCCGGGGCAAGTGGACTCGAAACGAATCGAGTGCTGTTCGCCGGAGCGGCTGCCCGCTATCGGAACCGAGAGGAAAGCTGGGCGTTTGCCCGCGACCAACTTCCGGCTGCTTATCAAACGCTCTTCCGTCCGAACGTTCGTTTCGGGAATTCAATTGTAGGACTAGCCATGCAATACCGTCCTAGCGATATATAATTCTCGATCGGGTCCGCCCAACCGCCGACACAGCGATTATCCAACATTTTTGCTGATCGAATCACGGCCCCACCTCGTCGAACTCCGAGCCCCCCGTAACTATCAACGTCTTCAGCAATTTTGTTTAAACGTACTGCTAAACATTCAATTTGTAGGTTCTTCTTTGGAAGCCTCGGAGCATAGGGAATAGAAACAAAATTGGCATTCGTTTGAAAGTTATAGGATTTCTGAAATCTTTTGTTTGGAGGTTTGGAATCTTGAAGTTCTTGTAAGTACCTGTTGTTCGTATGTTAGCTGTAACGTAGAGGCATTTTGTAAATTAATTTGTATATGGCAGGGAACAGTCTTTGATAAGTAGACTGAGGATCTTTACGCAAAATAAAAAAGTAAAAATGACAAGGTACTGGAACGAAATAAAAATTTGTTTTTTCCTTTGACACTGCCAGCAGGACAAAAGTAATTGACTTTTAACGTTTCTACTGTACGAAATTGTAGCTACGATTGTTTGATCTAACCGTAGGCAGCAAATAGATCAACCCGTGCGTTAGTAAACGTGTATTGATTTTTTCCGAGTGGCAGGATTGGAGATGATCAGGGGACCGAGAGGACTTCCGGTGGACCGAAAAAACGGGATACGCGGGAAAACGTGCGCCCGGTCGCATGTTCATTAAGTAATTTCGGTCGGGAATCAATTTTCCATCGGCTCTAGGGAGAGGGGGCAGGATGGGGGGTCCGTGGCGGGAACCGTTCGCCATTAGCGTCGATTATTCGCAGTCATCGTGCGGCCATTTCAGAATTACTCGATCGAAACGGGGTACGAGTCGAATAAGCAACCGAACCGATTAATCCGTCATTCTGATTTATTTCTCTCCGTTGGCAGTCCGCGTTCGAACGCGCAGCCCAGGACCGACGAGAGTAGCGTTATCGCGTGACAAAGCGCGTATAGGTTGAACGATAGACGGTCCGTCGCACCCGTGAATATTCATCCGACTCGCTAATTGGCGATACGATGACTATTCATGAATCAACGATTTTCAATAGCTGTTATTTGACGTACGAACGAAAGGCGGAGCAACAATGAGGAAACCAACCGGCGGGGATGGAAGGGGGGAGAGCGAGGGCTTTCGACGAGATTCGCGGGGAGAGGGCACCAGAAACAGGGAGTGAGAGAGAGAGAGAGAGAGAGAGAGAGAGGAAGAGAAAGAGAGCACGGGAGAGAGTGCACACAGAGAGGATCAGCGAGCAAGAAATTCCAATTTTCGGATCGGGAAAGGACAAGCTTCTCGATTCAGAGCCACCGTAAACAGATGTTCGAACCGTGATTTTATATTACCCGTTTAGAAAATGAATTTGTTAGCGGTGCAGCTAATAGCGTGGTTATCTAAGTTGAGTCCCTTTGTGTCGTGTCTGGGGCGACGAATTGAGCCAATTCTCGGTTTAGTGGCCCTCAATGCGGCGATTCCATTGCACTAATCTGCGCACAATAATATTCGAACCGACGAAAACACGAACCCCCCCTGAAAACCCCGTTCATAGGCCCCCCACTCTCGCTCAGGCTTAATTAAGAATTGCTCGAGTGTTTCGAAAATATTTTACCATGGAACAGCGTTAAAGAGATTAGATTGATCGCAGGGCCCCGATAATTAATCCACCCTCTTCCGAACAATCGGTAATTAAAAAAACATTCGCCTATCTACAGCCGCAGTCGATATACAAAGTACACCGCAGAATGGACAATTTGCATAATTGTCTAATCAAAACGGACTCCCGGCGTTTGCGAGTCGGTAAATTATAGTAATCCTCGCGATCCTGTTCAGGGTTCACGCCGTAGACGTTGTTAACACGCGCCCGCGTCCTTTCGCGGCAGCTGCGAGTCTTGGAATTAGCGGGCGAAGGGGGTTAATTATGATTTCCAGGTAATTACTAGCGCCTCCGATCCTCTCCTGTCGCGCCTCCGGCCTTGTTCTATTGTTTTTCGATCGGCGGTGCGCGCGTCCGATGATCCTGCGAGGCCAACGAGAACGCCGCCACCGTGGAACGCACATGTCGAACATAAATTCGTGCGTGCGGATCGCGGCGCTTGCGTCGGCGGACAAGGACGCCGAGCAAGAACGCAGACGTGGTGCCACCCCCGCGACGCCCGACAGGATTCCCCGTCATCGGTATTGGTCATCGTCGATGACGGAGCGACAGGGGTGATGGACCAATGACGCGCTCGGCAGGTCTGGCTTAAAATTTTCCGCGACTTATTCAAAAAATCAGTTAACAGACACCGAGACACTCAAAGGTGAATCCACAATTTTTTACACCCTCCCGCTTCAAATTACTCACCTGGTGACTTTAAATAACTGTTTGGAAATTGGTAGAAAATTATTGAAATGTTTTTTGAGTACTCAAAGCCTAGTCACCGATTTACAGAACCCCCTTCTTCGACCTGGACACTTGAGGATATTGAACAGCTGTCCAAGAATTTGTTAAAAATCGTTATTAGTGCACGAGCCTCTCGTGATACTATTAAATCTTTTTTTTTTTTTAATGTTTGAAAGCAACTCGGCGGTTCTTGAAGCCCCATTTTTCTAAATCGTATGATCGGGAAGTACGAAGAATTGTTCAGCATAGGTGCAGATCCTCAGCGAATTTCGAAACACGCTTCAAACAACTCCCAGCGCGATGAAATTCATATCGTCGATACGTAATCGGCTTTTTATCCCAGATTTTTCTCCTGTCTGAAGCAATGCACCGATCCATCAGGCAGGAAAGTATGTGGAAAACAAGATAAATAAAAATGTCACGTCAGAGACGCCGTCTTCGGCTATTAATAGCAATCAAGATGTCAGTGACGGGGTATATAATCATCCTTTACATAGTTCACAACGATTGAACCGCTATCCCCGATAATTCGCTTCGATTCTTCATCGTTTAATCTCCGACGTTCTGGAGATAATTTACGTATCGTTCTTCCATGCAACTAGGTAGCAATTTCTACGATCCAATGATTATTCTCTACCGTCGGACAGGGTCGCATCGATTTGTGTTTTTAAAATAAACATCCGCGCAGCAGATATTCGGCATCGAGGAGTTTATTTATACATTTCGGTGGCCCACGCAGGGGGCCGTGTTCGAACGGTTATTTATTTCACGGCGATCTAATAATACGAAGAAAAATCGAGGATAGCAGGTGCAAAAAACTCATACATCACCGGTTCGTTCCTCGAACGATATTCGAGGATCGGGGGGGCCCGCGGGAAAGAGAGAGAGAGAGAGAGACGGAGGGATAAAGAGAAAGAGAGGCGGATCGAGAACGAGAGATCTACTCGATTTCCGATGTCTCTCGGCAGAGGACACCGAGGCGACCAGAATCGAGTGAACGAAAACGCATCTCAGAGGGGCGTCATTCCCTCAAATCGAAGTTTATTTAGCCCGGGTTTACGGCTCACTCCGGATTCACTTAAGCTCGAATCGCCGCAGGAATCGCGGCGATGTCGTCCCATGCGATTCGGAATTTTGGATCCGTTCCAAGCGACCTTTGAATAGTCTCCGAAGGCGCGGAACAGCGAGAGGGGCACGGGGCTGAAGGAGGGGGTTAGCGATCGGAGGCCGGCCCACGGAAAAATTTACGACGACAATAAACTTCGTCCACCGTGCGGGGGAACAGGATTATAAAAAAAAAAAAAGGAGAGAGAGCAATCGAGCGAGCGAGAGAACCAGAATCAGAAGAAAGGAGAGACCGGCGAATTGCGTGGCGAGGGCAGTGCACAATTATCCAAGACGATTTTTGGCCACCGAACACTTTCGCTACCAAATTCAACCCCCGCAGCGATCCTCGATCCTAATCGAAACAAACGTGTGTCTACCACCGTCGATTTCTTCCTCGACTCCCTAAAAATCGTCTTTCTCTCGTTCAAACAGAATTTTACATTCTGCAATTTTCTCGATTTCGTCATTCTCGTCGATCTATATACATTTCTAAAATAGTAGTATTCATATACATCATCGAAAATTAGTAGTATCTTTAGACGAGTGTCTTCGTAAAGTAGAAAAAGGGAATTTCCATAAAGATCTGCAGTCTAATCGTGAAAGAATTGATAGAAAAATGATGGTTGACTTCTAAAAAAGAAATTTTGTTCGACTCGAAAAGACGAATATTTGATAGGTGAAGAGGTGCGATAGATGTTGGTGCGAATGTTGTGTAATGCGTGGGGGGCGAAAAGCGAGGGTATTTTCTCGGAGGAAATTTTTGTGGGCGTTGTGTTGCGCGTGGAGGGAAGGTAAACGAGTAGAACGGTGATAAAGTAGGCGAGCAACAATGCCTCGGCACTCGATTTTCAAACAGGCCGATCCGCTTAATAACGGGCGCCGTGGTGGACCTTCCACCCTTTGCGAACAGGGATGGGGGCAAATATTTCGAAACGCGTGGCCGGTGCATCTGTTGCACGTACATGCGCGGCAATTTGCGATTCCTGCGTGAAAATTAACGACACGTAGCCAGTGACCCTCGAGTTTCCACGCTATGGGGAGGTGGAGGAACGCATAAGGGACGGTGTGAGGTAATTAACACTCTGACGTTTGCAGAAAATTTGGAATTTCCTGTAGAATTATGAAAACTGTCTTATAACGGTAAGAAAAGTATAGAAACTGCTGTACAAATTTAATTGAATATTTTTGAAATTAATTGACCATTGGAAAAATTAATGTGGCTGGTGAGTATGCAGAGGGTGTAGTTTAGGTTTCCACGATCGAAAGGATAGTTAGCAGCCGTCCGAAAACGTCTCCGAGGTTCCGAGGTTCCCGATGCTAAGAAGAATTTTCTTTTTATCACGGTGAACGAATGCATAGGTTCTCGGAAACGCTCATTAAGGCCCGCACGAGACTCGCATTTCGCGATGCGTGTATCCCGGTATATTTAGAGTGTGGGTGAATCACTGTTTGGCGGGCGATCTCACCGACTCCGGCAGTTAAACCGCCGATTTCAGAAATAACGACCCGCGGAAATTAATATCCCGCCTCGGCGGAGCGCGAAACGCCCCTCGAACAATCGAGCTTTCCACCCTGTTTTCTTTCCAATCGAGCGCAATCCGCGGAAAAATAACTCTGGCGATTCGTAAACAGATTCCTTATTATTGGATCACCTGCTCGAAATGTTCCTGTTGTTCCCAACGAACCCGCAAACTCGATTCAAAAAACATGCTTCCTTCTTTTTCTTAATTCGATCTGAATCGACCGGTTCAAATTTTATTTTGACATCAACGTGCCATCTTGGAAAGAATCTCCTTCTCTACTCTTTGTTATTCCTTAAGACGAGATTCAATTCTTCAGCCAAACACATGTTTAATTACATTTCGTACACAATTGAAATTTATTAGAATTTCACAAACACGTATATCGCTTCTTCCAAGATTTTCAGACGTTGTCTAAAATAGCGATAATTGCTCCGGGGACACCACTGTGTAAAATTATTTAACTAAACAATTTAGTTTAGTATTTGTCAAACGACAGAAGTAAAAATTGGTAACACTTGTTTCGCACAGCACTGAATAATAAGATCGTATACTTTCGGTACAAAAGAATATTGCCATCTGTTCGAACAAGAAGAATTGCGGTGGTTCGTTTCTTTCGTCCGGGCTGGGTGGATTGGTTCAGACGTCGCGGAATAAATAGCGTAAAGCGGGCAGAGCGGTTTAAGACGATTGGTTTAAAAATTGTAGGAAGGTAATTGTTGCGGACGTGAAAACGGGCCAACGAGGGGATCATTGCCGTATTCTACTGACACGAGAAACTGTATCGCGCGGCGTGTCGGCCTCGAAATAGAATATAGAGGCTTATTTCGGATGCGTCGTCTCGTTGGTCTAGTCCAGGGCTGGTCTAGACCTCCGGGGTTCACCCGCTTTACGAGCTGCCGGCAGGCAACGCGACCGCTTAGGTGCTGACTAGAATCGAGCGCAGGTGCACCGAGTCGCGTGTATATTTGCTGTGAGCCCCGCGATCCCTTATTAAAAGGCATTGCGAACCATGTAACGAGTGTCGAACGCTGTTTGGCATTCTTTGAACGGGCAACTTCTTTGCAATTACCTTAATTAGACAAGAACTCGTTTTATCTAGAATCTCTGCCCTCCTTCCACAACTTTTAACTTTTATATTCTTCAACCCATATTCCAATCGTTTCTGCTCGCGCCCACTGTTTTCTTTAATGCCGATTCGATATTCCTACAAACGGAATTCCCTTTCGTGAAACTGGAAGTGTAAAGGACAACAAAATTTAGATAGACAGTTGCATCGTTCCATCACTCAAATTTAATATATCCGGTACGAACTCGGTATTAACACCATTTTTTCGTTTGTTTTATCAAGAAGTACAGTATTCGAGTCTAGACAGTTTGAACTTGTATATAAAAGATTGGATACAAAGACTATATTTAAAAATTAAATGCAAAGCAAATTTATGCTGACTATGCTATCTAAAAACATTACAAAGGTGTTCCTGATCTATGTAAACGGGATTCTAAATTGTATACAATGCAGCAATTGAATCCTTCTCACAAGAAGAAACAGTCTAAACCGTATGGCTCAATCTTAGGACTTCATCTTTGCCACTAATTATCTCAATTTATGTAGAGTTTAAAATAGATCTTAACGCACCCTATGTACAGTATGTACAAAGAGGGGGTTGAAAATCCACGCAGACTTAAATCCCTTAAATTAAACCCCACATTTTTACGTTCGTTTCTCATTTTAGCAATGATCAAGCTATTACTAAGAAATGTGAAATTACAACTAAGGGGTGATCCTTTGAGGACCAAACAGGTTTCTTTAGCCATCGTCTCCCGCTTCAAGGGAGGGAATCGATCATTCCAGCGAGGTTTCTAGGATTTGTCTATGTTGCGCTTGGAAAATTGGGGTAAATTGGTGTCGGTGGTTAATTAAATGGGCTATCAGAGCTGGAAAGTCAGCGTCCACGCGGCATGAGCGTTCGTCGGTGTCAGAGCGCGCGTGACTCACGTCTCGTTGTTGTTGAACGCGTCTCGGCAAGTGTCGCCGCCGCACGGGGATCTCGGGAACCGCGTCAGGGATTCCCCTACTGGCTGTCGGAGCAAGCTTCTGGAGGGGACCAAGGGGACACGGTGTCGGGAGCAGGAGGGGAACCGAGTCATGGCAAAACTTTTGTCCATTCACGGTCGACACGCTCCTAATTGGGAGTACGCTTCGTGGTCTCGTTCCGCGCGCACGACTGCTCCGCGAAAACGCAACCGGACGTCTTCTCCACGAATTTTCCGAAGGGTTCTGCCACCTCCGCCGCTTCCAACCGGCTTGCGACCCTCCAACAATCGACACGCGTATCAATTTTTCCAAACTCGACCCCCCTAATCAGCCAAAAAAACGTCCAAACCACTATTTTATCCGCGGAATCAATTCTGTAACCTTTCTGATCTTTGTGGATCCTACAAGCAATTGCAAACTAATTTTCTACGGTACTATAATCCTCTATCAGGCGACATCTACAACAATTTTTTCAGAATCAAAGGTTTGGGCCGACTAAAAAATATTTCAATCGTAATCTAGTCCACAGAATCACTTTTCTACAAATCTTTCGATTTTGGGGGACAGCAGAGACAGTTTCAGATCAATTTTTAGTATCAACACAGTGTTTCCTCTGGCCTAGGATTATCCTCGACCCTCCATTCGCAACAAATTTTACAAAAAGATATTTCCAAATCGCAATCTGGTTTACAGAATCGTTTTTCGAAGTTCTCCGATTTTTGTGGATGTTACAGATTTTAGACGAGTTTGTCGCCATTGGAACTGTTATTTGACACGAATCTATAATTTGTTTCTCTGGCTGTCTGATGCACAGAGGTGTTTCTTTCATGCGATTTCCAGGTGGTTTTGGCATGGATAGATTTGAGAATCGTCGACCGATTTCCAGGTAAATGGGATTCGGCCAGGACGTTTCGTTAAAAATCCGGGAACGTCCGTAACCCCGGCTTTCGTCTCGGCGTAACTCAATCTCCGGCGACGGGCACATTTCTGTGCGATTGACGCACGACCGATGAGGAATTCCTTGACGAACCCATCGATCCCGGAATCCGTTAATCGACCCCAGTTTCCAATTTTCCTATATATTTCCCCCGCGAACTTGCGAACAATTTTTATTATCCCATCGACAGGAAATATCGAAGAGATCAAAGGCTACTGGAACATTGTTGACTATAAATTACGGCGAGCAGCAATTTTAAATGCCGATTAATATCGAAAAGCAGATAGATTGCTCTTGTTTTTTGTACCATGTTTTGCAAGCTTCCCAGCGAATGCTAATTCGATGCTAATAACACTAATAACAGCAACAGACACACGCACGAGGTTGATGCATTTTATATACTGCCAGCAGTCGGTTTTATAGCACGGAGAATGGTTGTGTTGATTTTTCGTGTATCTAAGAGGACGATGACACTTATGCTCCTCTTTATCTAAACTGAACTGGTAGTGACATTTTCGTTGTAACGCGTCCTGTATCTTATCTACGCTTTAACAATCGTCAATTGTTATCGCGTTGCCTGAACTTCGCAAATTACTTCCTTCTTAGGCGGAACACTTAACTGCACTAAACTTTGAAATACTATATTTTACAAGCTTGTTGACCTGCACCACCATATCGAACGCGCAGTCTTAAACGCCACATTAAAATTAAACGGAACAGACAGAAATAGATACAGAAATCACGGGCGCGTGTCGTCTCCTAACGAATTAACAATTCCTAGCCTCAATATTTAGATCGAAACGTAATTAGATAAACAGATGTGGATACACAATTCGTGAGCTCGTCATTTTCGACCAAATCAAGACATACAGTCCCCATTTTCGGAAGGAAATTCAACAAGATTGATTCGTTATTCTTTGGATCACTGACCGCGGCTAAATTCAAAATCTGGCTGAAATTTTTACTCGATGGTCAAGCATGTAACTCACAGATTCGTTTCCTTACTCTCCAATACAATCTGTAGACTCAATTTTCACACCAAAATGAATAAAAATGAGTAGATAATTTATGAGTCTGTAAGCCTCAAATTAATCTTAATAATTCACAGACTCGATGAGCTCTACCTACTTGAAATTTGTAATCCGAAGATCCCCGCTACTATTAAGCAAAACAGATAAAAGAGAAAAAAAAACGGAATAAAAGAAAGAACAACCGGGGGACGACTTTAATTGAAAAGTGAGAAGACCTGT
Organism: Seladonia tumulorum; assembly: GCA_913789895.3. Lineage (NCBI taxonomy): Eukaryota > Metazoa > Arthropoda > Insecta > Hymenoptera > Halictidae > Seladonia > Seladonia tumulorum. Next base: position 6,711,497 of record OU565275.1, read on the forward strand.
CAGTCACGGAACGACAAAAGCCGGCTAACCACCGTTCAGCCCGAAAGTATCGAGTACCGGGCACTTAAGTATCGAGTATTCCACATCCTGCCGGACCTTTGAAGCGTGTCCTGCGTGCGCTCGAATAAAGAAGCCGGGGCATCGAGTGTGCAGCAGCGATCCAAGCAGAGGACGATAGATCCCGAGACGAGTTTAGAAGTCATACTGTTTAATCACGAACGGCGGCGTGCACGGAGCCGCGGCGCGGCGTGGCTCGACTTTCGGCGTTTTCACTTTCCTCCGAAACGTGTCAGCGGGTTATACCGCTTCATCGATCCTCTCGGCGGCTTTCGAGCTTTCCGCGCCGCGATTACGTCCGAGCGAATTATGCCGGGAAAAGGGACGATGATTTTCCACGCGTTTCAGAAATTCGGTGAGAAGGTTTCGGGGGGAGAACACGCGCGCTGAAAATCCGTCGACGGAAATTAGCCGCGGGAACCCGCCGTTTCCCGGGGAGTTCCGGGCGTCATTAACCCGGCCGTCCTAATCAATAGACATAATTATGAAACTATGCGGTATTAATAGTCCCGACCCCGGGTCGTAATCCGCTATCGGCGTGCCCGCGCCCGTTATTAAGCGACTATGTTTTATCGAAAACAGCTAGTCGAGCGGAACGATCGCGCGTCCCGCACCGGAAGAACCCGACGCGTTTTACGGCCGCTGTCAAACCGCTCGTTCCCGAGGAATCGTCCTCGTTGGTCCCGTAAGTTTAATCTATCCGCGATCCTTGACACCTGCTTGACCCCCTCCGAAACAGATTTCGACACAGAACGGAACACTAGCGGCGGAAAAATCGAGGAACGTCTGCTGTAACATTTTCCTAAGATTTTTAATAGACACTCGGATTTGTCCGGTTCTCAAATGACGCGGTATTTTGTTTACTGCTACTTTGAAGCACGTCTGCGAAGTGTCCGTCAATTTTCTATGCATCGGATTCACTGTTAAAAATTGTCTGTACAAATAACCTCGCAGGGTTTGTGCAACTTCTGTAATTATGACTCTGACGGCTGTGACGGTGATTTTCGCGTTGGGAATGTACACTAGAGGAGAGCTGACAGCTCTGCTTGTCAACGAGAGGCAAAATTGAAACTCCGTTTCCCACGAATCGTTCCGAGGTCTCTTTCAGACTTTTGTGGGATCTCTGAACACCGGGGAATCTTTTAATTAATTTCTGTCAAACGTCACTATCGTACCCTATCTCTGCTAGCCACAATTTTCGAGTCACTGAGAAACTAAAAGGAAGGTGGTGTAGCCTCTAAAAAATCATCCCCTATTTTCGATAACCGAGCACGTTCGAAGAATCGACCACGGCCACTGTCTAGAACGGTTGTCAACCACTGTATGTGGGCCACTTTGCCGCAAGTCGGTCGAGCCATCCCCTAAATCGCTGAACTATCCTCCAAACAGCAAGTGTCGGGGAAACTTCGCCACCCTCGCACCCTCGTTGAAACTCGGGGTCGGCCAAGTGGCCGGGAGAACCTGACCAGCAATTACCGACCGAAAGACTCACGGAAACCGGGTTCGATCAGCACCGCGATCGCGAGGAACGATCGTCACACGTTCAACCCCCGATACGAGACAAACGATCTTTTACCGGACCATGTGCTCTTCGAGGGAAACGCAACGAAAGAGCCGAACGATCGAATCGAATAATAGTAAATATCCTCGACACTTGTTTGGATCAAGGCACGATCTCCTAAAACCGATCCTCTAAACTTGTGATTCTCACTTCACGGTCACGTCAGACATCGATCGGCACTTGATTTGTTCACGAGAACAACTATGCAACAAATTATGCTTGCCCTTCCCCCGACACGTTCAACGAGGGTGTGCTGGAGCCAGGATCTGGATAATCTCCTATCAGCGAAATAGAAACACACTGTTCGCGGACCACACGTAGAAGAGGCATCGCATCGTAGCACACAGATTTGTCGTTCGAGGATCACTTACCTGTTGCCAGAACTGGGCGAGCAGGTATATGCGCTCCTTCTTGAACAGCCAGTCCATGGACTGCATGGCCTGAATGTCCAGCGAGTTGGCCTCCGCAGAGGCCTGCATGCTGGCCAGTGCCGGCGTGTTCAGGCTCGCTAGAACGGGCTGCTGGAGCACGGATGCGTTGCTGCTGGCTAGCAGATTCGCGTGGTAAACGGCCGGTGCATCCTCCGAACCGGCAGTAGCCGCCAGTAGTTGGGCCCCGATCGGCGCTGATGGCCCCTGGAGGCCCAGTGACGAAGCCACTTTGACGGCTTCGAGCTTCTCCGCCGGGCCCAAAACCGATCCCCTTCGTATGCCGGCGCCGCCGACGCCTCCTGGGGCGCACGCCTCGGCCGGCGGGCCCGTCGCTACCGTCTCTTCCTGTTCGTTAGTCCCGGACACTGTCCCGGAACACACTGGACCTGTCGCACCACACACTGGTCCCACGGTCACACAATGTACTCGCACGATGTCCTAGTCGTAGTCGTCGTCGTCGTCGTCGTGTTCACCAGAGTCATTGACGAGCAGTCCAGCTCGAACAACCCGCGCCAGGCGTTCGAATCTCGGTGGTTCAGGCGGCGCGCGTCAGACTGCCCGTGGTTCACGCGACGGCATATCACACCCACACTCGCGGCGGTTCAAACCGACTGCACGCACTGCACGCGGTCACACTTCACTGCCGCCGCCGCCGCTATTTTCCCTCGTCTGCGCCCTCGTCTCCGTGTCTCGTCTCGTTCGGTCTCGCCTCGACTCGACTCGACTCGACTCGCTTCGACTCGCCTCGCCTCGCCTCGCCTCGTCTCGGCTGTTCTCGGGAAGAGTGTACGAGACCCGTCCTAGCAGGCTCCTAACCTGAAACTAAGAGCTACCGAACGACCGATGTGATGTCTGGAGGAGGTGCACGAACCCTGGAGGGGATGAGGCGGAGCCAAAGCGCGTCAGAGGGGGTAGGCCGGCCCACTCGACCGCCAATAGCTCGCGATCCCCGATCCCCACCAACGTTCGCGATACTCGCGTTCAGAGGAGAGCGACGCGAGGGTGGGGATAAGCTGCGCGGTGGAGGGAGACGTCGCGGAAAGGACCGGAGGCTGGCTAGGTGGTCCCTACCAGAGCGGATCTCATATTTTCAGCTCCCCGAACGCCCTTTTCTCCAACCCCTGCCGATCGTCGGTTCCCTTCTTCTTCTTTCGTTCCTCTTTTTCTCCCGGCGTCTCCCTTCTCATTGTATCTATGTTTCTTATTTTCACCCTCCCTCCGCGCGCACACATACACCGCTCGCGATCTCTTTCTCTCTCTCTCTAGTTCTGCCACCCTCCTTCCTCCTCCTCCTCCTCCTCCTACTCGTGCCGGCCCCCCTCGAGCCCCCCACCCCGCTCAGACACTAACCCTTCGATTGCTCTTTGGTGACTGAGCGGCCTTTGTTCCGAGCGCCGTTACGATTTTCAGACGCGAGCGACGACAACGAGGTGAGATTCAATTTCGAAAGGGTTACCAAATGCGGGGATCTTTTTCGGGGGTCCGGGGAGACCGGCCAGCTACTCCCCACCGTCGCTCTCTCTCTCTCTCTCTCTCTCTCTCTCTCCCCTGTCTTCCATTTTTCCTCTCCGACCGGATCCTTTCGCTGCGAGAGAGTTTCATCTTGTTTTGGTTCCGTCGAGAATCTACGAACTTCGGGATTTTTGTTTGGTCTCGGGGGTGGTTCTCGCAACGAAAGGATCGATCGCGGATCCAACCCTTCCCCCACCCCTCTCGGAACGCCACAGAAAGCAGCCTCGAGGTGCCGGCGAGTTGTGTAAATAACGAAACTCGATGAAAACGTACACGCGCGAGTGCTGCCTTGCTCGCCGAGTCAGCTCCTCGATTGAGTTACCCATTTGTCGAACACGGCCGATCGAATTTCACGCGAGCGGATTTCGAATCGTCGATCCGCGTATTCGATGCTGGGGTGGACGTTATTTCAGACGCTGACCATCCTGACGGTTCTATTATGTCTTCGTCGGTAAGTACTCGAAAGTTTGTCAAACTGAGAACCTCGAGCTGTCATCGAGAGGCTGTAACCGTAAAACGATCTTGCGATGGAATGCGAACGATTGTTTAAATAGAACGACAATGCCGGAATGTCGAACGGTTCTCGAGCGTCAAGAAAAAATTCGAATTCCGATGGGGGTTCGACGCAGCGAATAAGTCGACGGGGGTGAAACGTGTCGATTCAAGGAAGCCGTGAAAGGCGTGCAGCTTCCGGCGAACGCGTTAATCCGCGTTACCGTGTTAAGCACACTTCGTGACAGTCGAGTTAACCGGTGCCGGGTCCCGGATAATGCAACTTTAATTTCTGCGGCGTTCGCCGGTTACACCGGAGTTAATCATCGCCGGTGGATGATAGTCGCTGTTGACGCGGAAACGAAAACAACTGTGTAACTCGATTCACGCCACCAACGTTGCGTACTTGTTGCTGTGGCTTTCTACTCGATCGATTAACCCCCCAGGAAAATCATCGACCGACCAAAACATTACATAAGAATCATTCGAATCAAGAAAGATTCACCTGTCTCGAAAACCACTGCAATCGAAAACGAATACCCTTGCAATAATGAATATGCTTCAAGAGATGGAAATCTTTGAAGAAATAATCAGAAAAAAATTTATCTCTGCCCAACGGTCTATTGAAAAATTAATTCCGGAAGTTGGATTAATTTTGCACAGCAAATGTAAATGTTTCGTCCTGGATTCAGGGAGAAATTGTATTAACATTACGCGAGAACGTTAATTAGACTAAGATGGCGACCGCGAAGGTTCCGGATCGGAGTACTCTACTGAAAAATTTATTATTTTAAAATCCAGATACGTTGATATATTAATCGTATTTAGTAGAGCGTCGATTAGACAAAGATAGGATAGCCTTCGGAAGAATTTATGATCATGAAATCCAGATATATTGGTACATAAATAATTGGTTCGATGACGTTGGCGTCGATTAGAAATTGAGGTAAAAATTTACGAGGACGGGGCGGCCGTCCACCGAAATGAAGACGTCCGCGTCGACGAAAATTCGTCGCAGCCGCCCACGAAAATACTACGCGGTTATCGGGTTGTCAGCGTGTGCTATACGATCATCCGATATAACGCGGGGATTAGTTTGTCAACGCGGGCCGGCGTGCGCGTACACGCGCCTGCATCGCCATTGCCAATGCGTCTTCGGAGCATTGTTGTCCGAGGGGGTTTCGCAACACAAGCGTCTTACGAAAATTTTCGGTCCGCGGAGAGAGCCTCGGTCCAAAGCATAATTCGTCTGACTCGCGTAGACAATGCGAGAAACGGAACGGCCGTACGGTCGTGAGGAATAACACCTTCCGATTCGATTATACGAAACCACGAAGAAAAGATAAACGCCATACGTCAGCGCAAAAGATGACATAAGTGGGCAGAATGCCTGGGGCAGTTGCGCTCTATGAATCTATGAATCTGTCGGGCAGAACGTTAACTATACGTAGCACCGGTTTCACGATCTACAATTAAATTTTAGTCACTCCGGCCGGGGATAAGATAGAACAAGCTCTGAAACATTTACCTGTGCTTTTTCACTCACTCTTCAACGTCTTCCACAATCATCGAAGAGTTACAACGGTTCTCACTGCACCGAGAATAACGTCCCGGCGAACTTTACATCTAACGCACAATGTCTCACTGGTTTCTAGAAGCGCGGGAAGATGTGTACGAACGTCTTAAATTCAAGGGAACTCGATGAGGCATCGAGTAAAAAAATATTTCACCCCTATTCGTGCGATCGCTCGGATCATCCCTTAATTCACGAGAGGCGAAAGGGGAGTTTTGGGGTTTTCCAGAAACGGTGTGACGATTACCGGTGCCTGGACGTTAGAGGAGAACCAGGGACCAGGCAGAACCGTCGAGGATCCGTCGAAACGACGCGGTACCAACGGTGACGGCCCGACTCGTGGAATTTCGCTGGTCGCAGCAGCGGGACTCGCTTTCTTCGAGCGGTCGCACGCTACTCAATATACCGGTCGACGATAAACGCCACCCTCCGTGCCCCCTTCGGGAAGCAACGCGACGCTGTTCGAGGGCGATTGTAACAATATCTTCCGGCGAACGAAGGATGCGCAGCGCTCTAAGTTCAAGAGCCGCGCTCAGGGACATCGCGCGAGGCCGGATTCCTTTTTTCTCTCTCTCTCTCTCTCTCTCTCGCCGGATAAGATAATCACTACACGCGGGGTTGCTGCACGCGACACGGGGGTTCCGAGACCTCCTCGCGGCAAAAAACCAGCGGAGGAACGCTCTCCTTTCAAGATATTCGTCGGCTCTTCCCTCGCATCCCTAAATTAGGGGTGGTTTCTTGAGACAATGCCGAGATATGCCCTCCAGACATTGCTCGAACACTTTAGAACGTAGAAGATTTGTTTCGACATGTCACTGGAGAGTTTTATTTTGTAATTTTAAACGAAGAATGGTCGAGGCAATTTTTTTTTTTTTTGAGTTGGGGTGATTTTTTCGTGATTTGTAACACTTTGAGAAAAAGAGTCTCCGGAGCACTGATAGTTGTTTTGAAGAATGCGAAGTATCTGTGGTGGCTATGCTTGTAGAGGATGATTTTTTTTCTGATGATGTAACGACACTTTAGACGGCAGGAAACTCTGTTTGGTTTGATAAGAATTTCTTCGTGTAATCACTAGAAAAATATTTTGCGTTGCATGTGGTTGCTGAGACGGATAGAATTTTCTGATGACTGGAAGAACGTATTAAATTGAGAGGATGTTTATAAATCACTGTTGGCTGGTTCCTGGGAAATTACTCTTCAGAGAATATCTGGGTTGTAGAAATTAGATTTTCTCGATAAACGTTAAAATAACGTTATTGATAGAACGGGAACTGTACCTGAGCAACTGACAATTATTTTTAATTGATCCTTCTCGACAGAAGACTGTCGAGAGAAAAATTCAGAAAATCGATTTTAAACAGGTCAGAGGTTGTTTTCAGTGCACTTCGATCGCTGACAGTCATTTTTGGGAGTCTATTTTCGAAGAACAACTGCGAGGATGCAAATTTTAGGAATAAGAGATTTATTGAGTTTTTTGAGCAAAATTAGGAGAGGTTTTTCAAATGTTCCATTTTCGTGGAGAAACGTTCTAGAATGTCACTCTATTATTTTACTATTACGTCAACAGATTCGAGTCGATTATGCAAGCCACAATTCAGAAAAATATACACAGACTAGAAGAATATTGTATTCAGACTAGGCGCACTTTTCCTTTCACAGATATTCCAATCCTCACGACAGAAGATCTAACGATTCTAACAAAAAAGTCGATTCTCCGAAAACAAATATTTCCAAAAACTGCAATTGCAGTGAAAGTGAAACAATTTTCCCAAAAAATTGGTAGGAGCCAAATTCCACCGACAATCAAATTTCTCATCGACAAATTCCACTTGTCGAAGTCCAAAAATAAAACATTCCTCCGTCAAAAATTTCTCAAAAAAAAAGACTACGAAGACAGGAATATTCCAAAGACGTCAAAGTTTATCGGAACCGATGCCAAGAAGCCAATCCGTCCTCCAATCCGTCCACCATTGAAAAATCGCCTGCGAGTCGATCCGGGTTATCAAGAGCCCCATAGAATCGCCGATTTCGCTCGTCTTTAGCCATTCCTCTCGATGCCAGGCTCGCAAGAGGCTAGCCAGTCAGCTAGGCGCTATCACTCGGTTCTCGTGTTCACGTCGCGTTCCTTTTTCTTTCTGTGTCTGTTGGTGGCCGAGTTGGTTGACCGGGTCGAGATAGAGCCGGGGCCCGCGACGATCAAGAATCCGTCCGATGGTCACGTTCCAGCCGGCCGCGCGTTTCGGCTTTCAGATAATCCGAGGGCACGGCTGCACGTGCGTGCTTGTCAACTCGCGGCCACCGCAGGAATCATGATCAAAGGGCTTCCTTATCAACTTCCACGTTGTCCCGGCCTGGGACCGCGAGAAACGCCGATCAATTATTCAGAGCTGCTTTCTATGGTATCGGACCGGAGGAGAGGGGTTTTTGTCGGGATCGTACGAAAGATCACCGGTATTTTAATGTATGTATGCATGTGTGTGTGTCTCTGTGTGTGAGTATGTGTACGTGTAGGTATGTCGCACAAAAGCACAATAATCACCAGATAATCACCTGTGCACTGGGTCGGCGGGCCCGGACCGTCCGGACACACTTTTCCGGAAACGCGAAACTCGCGGCCGCGCATCAAGACAACAGGGGTGGGGAAGATGTACCCTCGGCTAGATAGGTGCAACACGCACCGTTCGCGGCTCCAGTACGTGCACGCAGATCCTACTGGGCCTGTGTTCTGGCCGAGACTAACTCGAACGCTCGGCTCCTGCAGCCCTCGCAGTCATCCCTCCAGCCACGCACTTTTCCACCCTGGCGAAACTATTGTCCCCTCGGCCGGATCATCTGCCCCCTTTACACGAGGATTCCGCGTGCCGGTTTCGATCGGTTCGGTGGCCAACGATGCTAGCTCGGTTCCGAGATGCGTGTCGCAGACGCAAGAGACCGGGACGCGAGCAAGGAGACAGTTCTCGGGTTAAGAACTGCCGACACTGCGGACAAAAGTTAGCCTGGCCACCGCCAAGGGACGACGGCCGCGCACGCCGTACGGTGGCGCCGCGACGCGGACAGACTCCCAAACCCACCAGTGGAACGCGAGGGTGGCCACCCCCACCAACCACCGACAACCCCTTCCAGCATTGGCCACGAGGACACGATGCGCTGTATCAGGTATCGGAAGTATCGGTGACTTCAACGACCTGATCGGAAAGAAGGGTTGCGCTGCGCCGCCTCCTACCCTGATCGGAACCAGTTCAAGGGATGCCGATGGCGTTTAAGGGCTGTTTCGAACGGTTCGTGCATTCTCTCGACACTATTTTCGATTTTATTCAATCTTTAATATTTCGTTTTGGTTTTAATCGTGATTCTTTGGAAATTTTTAACACTGCAGTGAAATCACAGGGATGATTGGGGTGTGTGTGTGTGTGTGCCATAGCGATGTGCAGTGATTTTCGAATTTTTCAATTTTTGTCCATTCGTAATGAAATCCCTTGGGTTTTGATTTTGTTCTCTGGGGATTTGTAAACGTTGTGGTGAAGTGAAAAGGGAACGATTGGAGTAATTGTGTCATAGTGATTTTGTGATTTTTCTATTTCTGATTCGGCACTCTCTATTTTCAACTGAACATAGCGCCACATTGTCTTCCTGATCTCGTAATTTTTGGTGCAGTAATTTGCTTTGGCAAATGTTTTCGTTTCTCAACTGCTTAAAAATTTGCTTTGTTGTGAAAAAGATTTAAAGATACACGAAGGAGGCTAAATGAACGTCTTTTAAAAGATACAGCATATTAACTCAGTGTGAATTTAAATGGTCTCGAGAAGTTTATTCGATTATCCGTTATTTTAAAAGCGAGAAGCGAGTGAGAAGATTCTCTTTCTGCCCAGAATCCTTCTTTAGCGAAAAGTTCGTGTGATTTCCGACTTTCGAGCTTTGCGCTAGAATATTTTTTTCTCTGGGAAACATTTCGAAAACGTTCCCTACTTTGCAAGTTCAAAGAAGCCCAGAATACTTTAACTCGTAGCTTTTGTTTAGATTTTCTCATACGCGGAACGGAACTTCGCTTTTCAACCAACCAAAATCATTTATCATTTCCAAAAGATAGAAAATTCAATAGTACGATTCTTGTTAAAGAAATACCAGAAGAATGACCCGAGCATATTCACGGATCAATAAATCTGCATTATAATCCTGAAATTTCTATTTTGGTATTAATTTCACGGCTTATAATCACCGGTAAGAATTGACAACGATTATTTCGTGGGTGGTAAAAGTAATCGGAACGAATTGGTTCGGAAGGCGGCAATGCAATTATTACGGAGCGATTCAATGAATCGAAATGGCCGTAGTTTATCGTGCACGGTAACGACGGAAAATGCTGGGGGCTGAAAACGAGTTCAGGAGAGGGTGGCGGAGGGTGGCAGTTTAGCTTCTGGCTCCTTTTTCCGATCATATCGGGAGTCAAACCTCGGCGACAGGGTGGGAAAAGTGGTGCAGGAGCATGCGCCGGGAAGGGGTAAACTTAGGCGCAGGTTCTAACCCCTCGTAATCCCCACTCCAGCCGCTTTCTGGACGATCACACGACCCGACGTTTTTCCACCCTTATCTTCGCTCGCTCCGCAGTCTCAAAAACCTGTACAGACATTTTCATAGCCTGCGCCGCGAACATGTTGAGGGATGTTCCGTTCTTCTCTTTTTTTTTCTACCTATTGCTATAGGGGTTGGTATTCCTGTCTGACGCGTTGTGGAAATAGGAATTGATTTCTCCGACGCGAGACTTTCATTTGTTTACCGCGCGATGAACGATGATGTGTTAAATATTTGCGAACGTTAATATATTTTCAAAACGAAATTGGTTCTCTATTATTTACCGCGGAAAGTATTAACCATCGAGACAATGAATCGTTTCGGATTAATGTTATATCGCATTATCTTCTGTTTTAGCGGAAAAGGGATGGATGTTTGTAACGGTCACGTGAAAATAAATTGTTCCCCGGAAAGTATGGTTATTTTCCGATGATGAGGTCGAAGCAGAACATTGTTTCGCGTTAATCTCGAATTATTTCGTAACCTGTTCTCCCAGAATTATGGTCGCAACCGTGTTCCCGTTATCCACTTGTTTATCGACGATGTATATATCGCAATACATTCGAAAATAACGTGTCCGATATACACGATTAATTTCTCGGAACTAAAATACGGAATAAATAAACGTTCCTTTCTTTCGTTATCGATCTAACGGTTTTCAGCACACGTTCGCGAGGCAGCAGAATTTTTCGCGGTCAGGATTTATCCGTGTTGTTAACCCGGCGGCAGTTTTAAAAGCAAAGTTTTAAGCAACGTTCGTCGCTCGACGCCGTTCGAACGCGATTCTTAGGATCTTACGAAATAAGATCCAAGTTCTTTGCGTTGGGCATGGCCATCTGCTGTGCATTACTTTCCTCTGCAAATGCACAAAGAAATGCTTCCTCGGGTAATGCAAACCTTTAAATGCCTGTAATGGCACACTTCCACGGGAACGTTCGCGCTTGTCTCTTTATTAAAAATGAAAAGTCGGAGGGAACTAGGTGAAACTAACGATTGTTATGCGGAAAAAAATGTGCGATACATGCACGTGCAGGAAGACCTCAAAGGAAGACAAATGTAACGGAGACAATACACGAAAACCGGAAACCAGTTCAATAAAAATTGCTTATTCACTCTTTGTGCACTATTCGCTACATATTTAATGAATCGGGACATTTTGCAACATTTGTTCCACGATTTTCAAGAAAGTGGTCTTTTAGACGACCTAATAGACTTGGGTAAAATTATGACAAAATATACTCCCATTAAGAATTAAAATATTATGATCCTTCTACCTCCGTTAGACCCAAAACTTTTGTTCCTTCAGCTTCGTTTCAGTATTTATGTAATATTTTTGCCACTACAATATATTCGACATTCTGGGTGAAAGTGATTGATCAGTCGACTTGGTTGATTGACCTAATAGACTTGGGTAAAATTATGACAAAATATACTCCCATTAAGAATTAAATTATTATAATCCTACCTCCGTTAGACCCAAAACTTTTGTTCCTTCAGCTTCGTTTCAGTATTTATGTAATATTTTTGCCAGTACAATATATTCGACATTCTGGGTGAAAGTGATTGATCAGTCGACCGGCTAGTGCCACTTAAAATCGGAAAGGGAATATATATTCAGGTTGAGAGGGGAAAGATGACGCATTAATGACTGCGACAGATCGGTCTTCCCCCGTTCGACCGAAAAACGACCCTGAATGATCCCGCGGCGTTCTCGGGCCACTCCCCCGAAAGCCTGGGACGCATCAGTAACGAAAAGAAAAGAGAAAAGAGAGGGAAAAAGACGGCACGATACACCTGATGAGACTGGTGGTCGCCGCTGCTGCGTCCCGCAGCGTGACCCATTGTTTCCTGTCGTTCCGTCGAGACGGGGCCCGAGGTGCGTTTACTTTCGATCACATAATGAGCGGCAATGTAGGCCAGGAACGTCCACAGAATCATATTTCGCCGTACGAGGCGACACTCAACACCGGGACCGAGTCGCACAGAGAACAGACGATTAATGCGATAGCGTTCCGCGTTTCTTGGAATCCAAGGTAATCGTCGCGTAATAAAGAACGCCGGAACGGGCATGTCGAACGCCGTCGAGCGCCATTTTACATCCGAAAACTCGGTGCACCGTAGCTTACGTCATAGACAACTTTGTCTTACATTCTGGACGCTGCCTGTTCGTTCCGGGAATTTTTACTAATTTTTATACCCCTTTTGATGCGCAAAAAATTAATTTATCGATTACGGTAAAAATTCTACAGTGTGCACCATATTTCCGGGGAATTTGAACGATTCTTTTCGGCACGAAGATATTATTTTGTATTTTTATTGAAAACGAGCATTTCTTACAGAAATGAAAAAATTGCAGTAATCGATTCTCTGAAAAAATCTACAGCAAAGGAACTATTTATTGAAGCGAGGAGTTTCTTGTAGTCGAGTCACAAAGGATGCTAATATTTACCAAAGTGAAAGTGTTTTTGTGCTTGACGAGCTAAATTTTTCGAAGCTTTCGAAGATCGAAATAAATCTCCCGACACGCGGAGGACGTTCGAAGGAGCAATTTAATTTCCCGCTGCACGTGACAGTTTTTTTCCCCCCGGGCAATTTGGATTCATTTGGAAGATGCGGCGCCGAGTTAATCCACGAGACTCCACGGAATTGATCAATTTCCAAGCCTCGTCCCGCGACACTCGATACCGAGCCGAGTTTCGGTCTTTCTGCGCATGAAACTGGCTGCGAACTGTGTGTGTGTGTGTGTGTATGTGTGTGTGTACGTGTCCGCGAGTGGCAATCAACGATTCGAAACGCATTCCCAAAATACCTGGAATCGCTATGTTCGGTCGGGTCGCGGGTCTATACGTTTTCCGTATTATTTTCGTACGCGTTCCGCTATTGTATCGCAAAACGAAAACGATTGCCTACTATAATACCCGGCGCGATTCATTGCGTCACCGTGGCTGCAATTTCACTCCCAGATGTTCGTATTTCGCGACGCAGGCCTTGAACTCATTGTTTACGTCGCTTGTTTCCTGATCGCACCGCCGAATCTCGCGTATCGATACACGCAGCGAGCTCTCGATATCGCAACAGTCGGCCGGTTTGTTGAAATTGCTCGACGACAAGTGCGTGTACGCGTATGTTTCACATGGATTTCGACACGGGCCGTGCAACGCCATTCCTTTCACAAAACAATCACCTAAAATATTTCTGCGTCACTCCCTTGCGTAATTCTGATCGTTCTGTAAGAGACGCGGCTGTTTGACGAAGTTTGACGAAGTTTGACGAAGTTTGACAGCGAGATGATTCTTTGGAGAATGGGAGAATTTAACTGTCTGATCTTACCGCGTACTCTCACTGTGTTTACAAAATATCTCAATTGGGATTTAAATAAATATCTGGTTAGGGAACATTGTCACCCAAGTTTGCACTACTGTAGACACAAACTTGTAGATTCATCTGGTTATTCGGTGATTTTAATTTGACGGATATTAACCTCTTGCCCTACAATATCGAGTCAGACTCGTGACGAAGATTTTGAATAGAGTCTAGTAAATATGTATGTTATTAATTTCCCTTAAACCGAAATAAAATTCTATTTCGTTGTAGTTGATATGTATCCTTTGAAGAAAATATTGGCATACAATATATATATATATAAACTATGTTGTTTTTTTTCTATGAAATCCTGAACCATGAAGAATTTCTAATCATTATAATCAGAAAATAAATAGTAGTGCAAGGGGTTAAGAGTTGTACAATTCGACAACTCCTACAATTTCCACTGTTTCAAATCGTTTCAACTCGCGGCCGTGATAAATGCATAAAACGCGCAGTCTGCTTGTGAACGTTTCCGAATATGACAATGGGCTCTCCGCTCGCAAAATTCGTTCATCGTCTTTCTCGCCTTTCTCGGTTATGCAACGTCCTAATCTCGCCTAATTGCCGCGGCAAGAAGCAATTCGCGATAGGCGTTTCGGTGGATTAATTAAGACGTTTCCTAAGACGCGGCTGGATTTGCGCATCGGATCGCCGGGGATCGCGTCCCTTTTTCGGCACGGAAAAGAGGGAGACCCGGTCGAAAGTGACTGTGAAAGGGTTGCGGACTGGTCGGACTGGTTCCCCGATGGGAAACGGAGCCTGCGATTAATAAACATACGGCAGAATGTCGTTCGACGATGCTCATTAGCATCGAGCATCGATCACCGTGCCACGAATCGTGAAAAACCGCTGTTGGAGCTGGGAGCATCGATCCTTCGGGTTTTATTTTATCGTCGACGATGGAGGGGGTATTAGGGATGATCATTTCGGGGCCTGTTAGTTTTTTTTTTTGCGCTGCGAATGCTACAAGGGGTGCGAGAGCGCTGAGAACCGGAATCGCCGATTTCGTCTCCGCCGGAAAATTACTATTCTTTTGTTCCGACGATGGAAACCCGTTTGGGAAATTAAACGCAGCTTTGTTCCGTCCATAAAGAAGTCGAAACGGTATTATTTATTGGTTCCGGGAGCTTTTTTAGAAAATAATCCCGGGCCGTGTAAATGCGAGAGCGGATTAAAATGTCCTCGAAAAAGAGCGAACTGGGGGAAAAAAAAAGTTAAATTGAACGCGGGTCGGTAATCGCGAAGATACAGGTTGCAACTTAATCGCAACACGCTCCTAGGCCCTGCCGGATCCGGAGGAGAGGAGAGGGGGAGAGGCGCTGGGAGGCGCAGCGCGATCGTTTTGCAATGTTGCTGAAATAATTGCTCGAAAACGGTTCCGCGAGCGGCGAGGTAGACGCTGAATTCCTCTTCGCTCTGAATTAATCTCGGCCGGAATGCGACCCCCACACCCGGCTACCCCATTGCCCCCATGGACGCTGGACTTTCATCACGAATGGCTTCTAGGGGGGATGCAATTGTCCGCATTGCCGAGTCGATGCGCTTTCCGGCGTGCAGGTCGCGTTCGTGGAAAAATTTCCGCGACTTCCGCTCGATATTGCGCCCATTCTTCGGAACTTTTCAGCCTCGACGGATGCCTCTTTGGTATCGGGGACTCTGCCCCGTATTTGCGCTAATGGTTGCAACAAATTCACCATCGGGACCGCGCGGAATCGCTCGCGAATAAATTCTTTCGAATTCACCGCCCTTCCTATTCGTTCCATATTTATACATACAGTCGCACCGAAATTAAATTACGCAAATGTTCGGCCTCGTGAAAACTGCGTATTGTGTTCCTCCAAAGAAATTTCGTTTTTGGTCATTTTCATAGGTAGTACCGTAAAACTGATTTATAATAATTTATTCGTAGTTATACATAAATCAGTAACATACGAGGGTACGTTCATATCGTACAAATACTCTATATTTTTGTGCGCGTTTCAACCAGAATTGAATTAATCGAACGTTTAAATAGTATTATTTTCCAGCTTTTCCTCCAAGTAGCCAGCAAGTATTCCCGCGTACGAACATCGACGTTTAAACATTTTATAAACACGAGGCACACCGCAAGGTAGGAATAAGCTGAGCATTTCATGTAAATTCCGAACAACAATCAGCTGTTTGCGAACGTTTTGATCGCGCAAAACGCAAGAAGCCAGAACCGCTTGCATTTTCTCCAACCTCCGAGGTGGAAGTTTAGTTAAATTTATTTTAACATCGGGTTCTCGTGTCGGTCGGCCGATCGACGATAAAAATTCTGCGATCACCGATGAACACGTGTTTTCCTGTTATTATCGCGCGTTACAACAAACGTTGCCGCGGCTACCGCGAAATACACATCGGTCGCAGTTTATTTCGCTTGTCGTAATACATTAACGCAAATCGTTCAGGAATACCGCAATCTTCGGGTAAATGTTATCGAGTTCCAGTGGGCCGTTGTTTGCGTTTCACGCGGTGTTTTCTGAGCGACGAATCGCGATGGCAAAAGCCGCCGCGCCGCGTTGTGCAACCAGATGCAATTACCATGCAAACAACACGTTACACGCCGGGCCGCGCTCGCGCTCTCGCGCGCTCGTTCGATTGTTATACAATATTTCGCTGAGAGAACCAAGAAACGGCTCATCGAATGTGCGATCGCTGCAGTTCTGTAAACTGGAATCGGGGTGAAACTGGCCATTACACTTTATCGTCCATTAGCCATTGTATTTCATTACGTATCTAACGAACACGCCGCGGATCTCTGTGCGTGGTAAAAATTCTCCGAGTCGGTTGGAAGAAACATCAGTTAAATGGAGGCGCGTTCGAACAATTTTAATAAGTCGAGAATTACGTAACGGTATCGTTCTTCTATTGTTCCTACAGGGCTGTAAGACATTTTCATCAGACGTGCATCAAATCAACGGTCTATCAACGATTTAGAAATGAATATTTGTGTACTGCTAGGTGAAAATTTTTAAATTTCACTCTCGAAAACTAAAAATATCTAAAAATACTGTCTTTTAAGGACTCCGTAAATTAATCGTTGGAGAACGTTTTTTGGGAAGTAGATTTGTATCTACCAATTAAAATATGTTTCAAAAACTGACTGAACGAGCCTAAGCATTCTGAGGATTGGGGAGGAAAAGGGAAACGTTTATTGAATCTTCGGGAGCCGTTCGGTTTCATTCGGATCAGGAAATGAAGGATAGTCAAAGACACTTTGCGCGCGAGGCAAGTGTCGCAGGGCGTTTTTGAGCGGGGAAACGGCTGGTTGGCCGAGAGCCTTGACAAAGTTTAAGAATCATGGTCGACGACGGAAGTTCTCCCATGGCAGCGAAGGGCCGGAGACGGTGGCGCGGGCACGATTAAGCGTAAAACAGGGTAGAACCGACACTCGAGGATTCAAATCCGGGGGGGGGGGGGTCGAGAGCGTCCCGCGCCGGGAATCAAAATACATTTAGGATTTCCACAAAGGGAAAAAGTGGCATTATTCGTCGGCGAGCGGGCACAAAGGCATTAGCAGCATTTTGCGCCCTTAATATATTATTCCTCGGTCTCGTGGATGTATATATTTTTTTATCTCGGTTCTCGTCGAGCACCTTCCTTCTCGCCCCTTTTTTTTTCTTCTTCTCCCCACCGGTGTGCGCCGCACCCCTTTTGCGCCCGTCAATAGACGCACCGAGACACAAGGATCTTTTTCCCTTTGCGCTCGATCGTGATCGCGTCTTCGGCCGCGCGCGATGCAAATATGCCCCGATGCAAATCAGCCGGTATGCAAATATGGCCGAACATGTGTGTCCCGCGTGTAGGCACCGCGTACCCCGTAGACCCCGTGCGCGTCTTCCCCGGACCCTTTTTCCGGCCGAAGATCATCGGTATTTGCATATCTTGGATATTTCCTCTCATTGTTGATCGGGAGCCATTGTGCCCGCTCGATCCTCCCGTGGATCCGAGCCATTAATCCGAATATCGCTTTGAATCGAACTGCCTAACGCTTGCGGCACGATTGACAGATAGCCTCGAGTGTTCCCAGGAGAATCTGCCCGGGATAGAGAACGCCGTCTTCCGGTTTCTTCGATCTGCCGGATGCTGCTCTCGGGGTGCGATCGAACCCGAGGACTTGAATTATCGACAACCCTGGGGTTCGCACCGCCAATCCTGGGGATGAGAAGAGAGGACCTGGGATCGAGTGGGTGTCCGGTTCCAACCGTTATTTATTAGCATTGTCCCCCTTATTATTCCTATGCCTGAAAAATCCTTTCGGTCGCTCGTCTCATCAAATCTGCGCTCGAATCTCCGCTTCTTTAAATTTTGTCAAACATTTATATTTAATTCCCGACGTCTTAGAGTTTTCTTTGCTGCCCGGTGACAAGAAAGTATATCATTTTATGTTCTTCAAAGAGTCCACGGAAAATGCCTCATTCAACTCACATCTTCCACAAATATTTACTATTGGAAAGATATGATCCTCAATTTTCTATAATCTCTGCTTCTTTAAATTTTGTCAAACATTTATATTTAATTCCCGACGTCTTAGAGTTTTCGTTGCTGCCAGGTGACAAGAAAGTATATCATTTTATGTTCTTCAAAGAGTCCACGGAAAATGCCTCATTCAACTCACATCCTGCACAAATATTTACTATTGGAAAGATATGGTCCTCAATTTTCTATAATTTCTATAATCTGTCTAATGCTTCATAAAGTCACTAAGAACTTACACAGCAGAGCATCGCAGTGCACCGTATAATATTCTTTGAAGGAATTAATTATACCTGACAATCGAAGCAGCGCCTACGTCTCGAACACGTTAGGCGTAGAGAGTACCGAGGGATGCGTGAAGTAAAAAAAAAAAAAAAGAAACCGGGGAAAAAACGCACATCGCGATAAAAAGATTTGGAGATTCGAATCGGCGGGCAATCATTTGTCGAGAGCTGCAGCTGTCTCCGGTCCGATAAAAGGAAGAAACAGCGAACGTGAGAAAAAAGGGCGCAGTCCTTCCCGGTTCCTTGGGCATATCAAAATTACGGGACAATCGAGAGCGTATCGAAACGAGGACCCAGACAGAAAAAGCAAGAGAGAGAGAGAGAGAGAGAGATGGAGAGAGGGCTGGAGCGAGGAACAGAGACGGAATGAGGGAGAGAATCGAGCATATTATTCTTCGGACGCGATCGCGCCCGAGTCGTCATTGTCTGAAACCAGTTCGCGCTGATGCCTCTTTGCATACCCACTCCTCCGTCGAATCGTAATTATTGGTCCTCGCGCATTGATTATTAAAGAGCTTATTATAGGGTGTCCCCTTGGCCTTGATCTTCCGTCTGCGCATGGGCCCGGGGAATGAAAAAAGAAAGGGCCGGCGTTGCAGTCTGATCGCGGCGAGTGATCTGAATTGAAAATTGAGCGGGGAATTAATGAAAGTAAAAGTGACGAGTCGATTCATGACATTACGCCCGAACCGTTTCGAACCGGTAACAGAATTAAATTAGACAGGAACACGTCTTGGTTCTTTAAAACATCACCCCTCGAATTATACTGTGTTCATCCGTCTCATGAGAACCGATATCCTCGAGCCTGTCCCGAAACAGATTTCACGCGGACATAAAACTCGTCCTGGTTGTTTAATCTCTAGAATTTATTTTTCCCCGAATTTCCCTGATCTTTCGGCTTTCTTGTTCTTTTTAATTGCTGCTTTTTCTTGTCCCTTCTGCGTGTCCTGCGGACGGTGAACATCTGACTCGTACACTCTTAATACAAACATTCGTCCTTATCTCCGTCGTGTCTGCTCTGAGGAGGAACACGTGTTCGACCATTATGTTTTCTTTATTTTTGGAGAATGGCCGCCCGATGCTCGGAACGCTGTCCCTTCCTTCGACGGCCACTTTGTCCTGTCAATCCAGTCGCGTTAAAAACTGTTAGTGGACACTGTTAAATCAGTAGACGTATTAAAAGAATTTCAGGATATCATTCTATTCGTTTCAGCAAATTAAAATCACTTAAGCAACGATTTTAGGGCGTCTCAGAGAACGTAAATACTGATATGAATATCTTCCAAGTTTTAACTAATCAACTATTATCAATATTAAAGTAGGACTGAATAAAAATTGCGACCTCGCAGAAGATCCGAACCTGGGAATATCAACCCTAGACACACCTAGATCCGGAATGAAACAGTATCAATATCTGAAGTCAGTATAACAGGCGTCCATAGAAATCGTTTCAAAGGATCGAGGAAAGCAGGAAAAATCGGCGGTGAATGGGGGATTGAAGAATAAAAAAAAAAGAAGAAGAAGTGTTGGCCAAAGAAGGAAGTCAGAGATCCCGGGGATCAATATCAAGATTGATTCCGTGGAAAGAGGAGAACGTTTCCGAGGGCTCCGGAGTTAAACGTTGGCGGCCACGATCCCGAATCAATGTTGAAAATCGAGTCCATGGAAAGTCGTTGCAGGTAGCTCGGACGGCGTCCATTGTCTGCGGCCCGGGAGAAGAAGCTACGTGTGCCAGCCACGGAAAGTGATACCCATTCAGGCTGTTCTTCTTCGTCCACGGGGAGTCCTGGAACTGGAAACGTGAGACGTTGCCGGCCGTAACAAAGGCGACAGGTAGAAACACTCTCGCGGATAGAAAAGCTGCGCTCCTTCGGGAAACCGGCCGATCAGATACCGTTTGCTCTCGTAAACTGAAATCATCGGGGGTGTCGTAGCAACTGGACCTGTTTCCTTTCTCGTTTAACGAGAGATCGCTCAAACTTGAACGCCTTCCGATGCGCCACGTGACTGCAGAAAAGCATTCTAACGCGCCCGAAAACTTTCTAAATTTCCCTCGTTCGAAGCAATCCTTAGCGACAACTTTTTGGTCCTTTTGCCATTTTCCTGCGGGTCTCCCTATTTTCTTAATCGAAATCTAGAAACACGAAAAATTTACATTTACGACATTTACAGTACTAATTTTACATTTTAAGATCTAAATTTTTACTTTGGAGTCTTTTGATTTTTCTATAATATTCCCCTTCTTGGCATCGTCTGGAATTTTCGATACTTTCCTGTAAATTTCCTGTATAATACAAATTGTAACCCCTTGCGCTACTATTTATTTTGTGATTATACTCATTAGAAATTCTTCATCGTTCAGAATTTCATGGAAAAAGAAAGATAGTTTATATTTATTGTATGCCTATGTTCTCTCCAATGGATATATATCAAGTACAACACAATAGAATTATAATTTGGTTTAAAGAAAATTAATGAGACATACGTATTTATTAGAGTCTGTTCAGAATCTTCATCACGAGTCTGACTCCGATATTGTAGGGCAAGGGGTTAACATTGAAATATAAAAATATTGGAAATACTAATTCTATCTGTACAAACGGAGCGAATAAAAATTCCTTAAAAAATTATATTGACCTCAAAGAGATACAAATACTCTACAGTAATTTTTACAAGCTGTGCTTTTCACACATTTTCATACGATTAAAACATTGATCATTTTTCTTGTATTATATAGAATGCATCCAAGGGATGAAGTAGGTTCTTCGGATGAGAGAGAGATTACCAAAAGGATCGCCTGGACAAGTATCGTATGGTCGCAAAGACTATGTCGGTCTACCGGGGATCGATCAGGCTGAAGAAACAATTCCATTCTCTTAGGCTAGCCGGAAAGTCGTCCAGGGTTACCGGTATTTCAAGATGCACAGGCGAGATCGTGGTGCAATGCTAATCCGTGATCGTCGATCCGCAACCCCTTGCAATGATCGGAAGACGCAGGAGCGGGACCTGACCTTGGTCGAGCCCCTTCACCTGGCCCGATAAAGGAGAGGTAACCGTGCGTGCAGGAACACACGCGTGGCCTTCTGGGTTCTTCGTACGTGTCATACGATCTACGTCTGCACACGTGAGTTATGGGTTTCTACGGTAGCTTTATCGGTCTCCGGGCCACCTCCCTTGCATTTGTAAGAGCCTCGCAATCTACATTCGCGGGGCGATCGAGGAGCATTAACTATCCTTTTAGGAACGATACCTTTTTGTCACACGCTGCGGTCGTTAACGATTTTCTTTAAAATTCCACAAACTCGGGCCGACTGTTCTCCGAGGGACGGTTGTCGATTCCACTGCTTTCGCCGACTGCACAATTATTAAACAATTACTAAACTTAAATACAATTTATATATTTATATTTTTTTCGTAGTATGGGGTTAAGCTTAACCTAGGTTTATTGGCATTTTTGATTCGCTACTCTCAGCTCTCACTACTTCTACTGGCAAGTGCAAAAGGGCAATATTATAAGGTTAAGGTTTGCAAGCATTTTTTCTTTTTTTAGCTACCCTCGGTTCTCAATACTTCGACGTATAAGTGCAGAAATTTCCAATAATTTTTTATTCACTGCTCAGAACTTTAAACGCTCAGAAGTGCAGAAGGTCATCGCTTCGATGTTTGCAACAAATAGATAGAAATGATCGATTCGAGTGGAATTGAAGCAAAGCAGCGTCAAAGATGGCACATTCCAAAGAGCAAAGGCCACACACGTCCCGAATGTTCCTACCGCGAGGCACGGTAATTTCCGAACTTTTCTCGCGTTGTTTCTCTTAGCTCTCTCTCCCTTTTTCTTCCCTTGCACCCCTGCCCCAGAGTCGCACACCCCCTTCGAGAACCCCGTTCCTCGATCGGGCCCCCGTTCCCCCTTGGCGGGGTGTTGAGCCCCGCGCACGCATATATACACGTGGATATGGTAATTCACCAGCATCGCCGGTGATATGTAAATAAGTTAGATTCGAGTTTTGTTGCGGGCCCGGCAGCCGGCTCGATGGGAACCATACCGTACCAGCCGAAAAGAAACCAGCCATCCGGAGGAGAGAGGAACGACGAAAAGAACTAAGGCGCGTAAGTGTAAGCGCCTTAGTAGCCGCACACACGATCCGGACGACCGGATCCAGATTTATTGGCCGTTCGCCGAACAGAGAGGAGAAAAGCCGGCCCCGTTCGGTGCGAACGGAAGCCGGGGATTTTACGATCTTGATTCCGAATCGGCCGGCGACCGCGTCTCATCCTTCTGCCTACTGATAACGCTGTATTTACAACTAATTCTTTATTTTTATTTCGACCTTTTAACCACCGGTCCTCACTGTTCTATCTTCCACGATCTCCAACTCTGAAAACGTACTGTGCTGAAACAGAAACAATTAGACTGCGGATTTTTATGCATTTATCAAGAAATTGGCTGGACGAGATATACAACAGTGAAAGATTAGAAATATCTGTAATATTATTCTCAGTATAGCAAAATCATCGAGGGATGAAATTAATTTTTCTTTAACCTCTTGCACTACTACTTATTTTGTGATTATACTGACTAGAAATTCTTCATCGTTCAGATTTTCATAGAAAAAGAAAGATAGTTTATACTTATTGTATGCCTATGTTCTCTCCAATGGATATATATCAAGTACAACAAAATAGAATTATAATTCGTTTTAAAGAAAATTAATGACATACGTATTCATTAGACTCTGTTCAGAATCTTCATCACGAGTCTGACTCGATGTTGTAGGTCAAGGGGTTAAGTAGATTTTTATTTTATACAATGATCCACAGTAACAATTATTGGTGTCTAATTTGTACATTTGTATTTTTTAGATTCTCCCGAATAAGATGACGTAATTTGCCACTAAATTCCAAGCACGGGAGTGTGTTTAAAAAATGTGTAAAGCGAAAAGGCGTACGCGTCACATTCTTTGCGACTCTTTTGGGTTTCTTTCGCAGACTATACATGAACGAGCAAGTATGGTCACACCAGGTGACAGAGCATGCTTTTACCCCGAGGACAACGTTGGTGGAAGTTATAAATTATATTTTTATCGATTTTAAGAAACGAAGATAGTTTCGGAAGACGCGTCGCGGTTGCTCGACGTTGGCGTCCCCCGATACAAACGGTGCATCTGTTAATCATAATTGTATTTGTAGATTGCGCGGGGAATATAGTTTACGTCGGCCGTAAAACCAGTTTCAGGTTGCCGTTCGATGATGCGGGGCTCGCACTCGAATACGCGATATTATAGTAATAACGATACGACTTTATTGCGCTCTATTACGCGGCGCTCGCGGTACCGAACGTGGATTATAAAATGCTGCGGTTAAATGGGCGGGAAATGTGTAAAAAAAAAACAGGGATCGCCATTAAACCTAAACCTTCGTGCGACAGCTGAATCAGAGAAGAGGCTAGTATTTAATATCTTAATGAAACTGTAGCATGACTGGCCGATACGCGGTCGAGTTCGTGCTCTCGGTAAAAATGACGTAGGGATATTGCAGTATGTAAGTCGACGAAACGAATCGTTGGTTTTCACCGTTTTTTTGTTCAGGGAATGAATATTGAATCGAGAGACAAAGTGGTTATCCTTCGGGTAGCTCCGATACCCAAGTCACGAAAACCATAAAAACTCTATGTACGTCGCTCCCCCATGCTGTCTTATCTATCACCAGCACATCAGCTTGTATTTTTACCAAGGTCTGATGGATCGTTTCTGTCGTTCACCTTCGGTACCCACTACCGGAACAATCGCGAAACGAACTTTGCCCCCCTCCCCATCTCCCCACCTTCACACCCGCTGTTATGCTAATTCTCAATTTTTCAGCGAAACTGGTTCGATGAGAAAGACAGGAAACGCCACTCTCGTGACCGTTTCGAATTTCTCGCCTTTTGTGGAATCGCAAATCCACGGAGGAAGAAATCACTCACGGAGGAGAGAAGAGTAGGAACAAAAATTTGCTGGATCACTGTTACACTCGGTTCTCATGGCAGTTCTTCCTGAAACAGATGATGACACTTCCTGGCACTTCCAACCGATCAGAATTTGGAACCGAACACTCGCATCAATTGTTTTCTGACTTTTCCCAGAGTCTGTAAATATGAGCACGATGAAGCCTAGAAGTTGTAAGTCGTTAAACAGAATTTGGTAATTATCGAAAGAACGTTCTTTTAAGACCACTTGCGAGTTCTTGGACTTTCCGAAAAATCGAGCTCCAAGGCGAAATGTTACCTCGTGGAACTGTGGAGAGTAAAACTGGTAAATTATTAGGATTTGGCTGGCAAAAGGGGTTGCAGGAGCGTGAAGTCGAAATATCGTATCCAGGTGTTTGGCCGGGCACGCGAGGTCGATTAAAATCTCGCTGTATCCTCCACGGAAAGTACGTTTTCGTGGGCCGGCTGGCCGGGACCGGGGCCCGATCGATCGGTAGATCCGGGGCCTGATTACGCGCGGGTGCGAGGTGGCAGCACCTGTTTGCGCGCCCTCGCGGGGCCCGAGAGCGGGGCCCGCGCGAGGAATTGGGCCGCGTTGCACGCACACACGCGTCTGCCCGTCACGCGTCTCTGAACAATAGCATTAATAGGCCCTGGCGAGTTATTAATTGCCGGTGCCAGCCGGATATGACTGTCTATAGGAGCGCTCGCTGCCAGAGTGTGTCTAATACCTGTGGTATTCCGAAGTCGAGAGTTTGATTACCGAGATAATCACTGTGCCACTATAAATAATAATGGCGTCGCCGTTCTAACAAAAAATTGAAACCGTAACACAGACACACACACACCGGAGGCCATCTTGCGAACTTTGGTGCTACGATCACGGCCATCTTTGGATCATTAGGCAATCTTTCTCCGTGTACAAACTGAACACAATGCTGAGTTCCATTGCCTGTACAATAATTTATTACAATGAAATTACAATGAGCTGTCACTCTTGCATGTTTCTTGAGTATCTTAAAATTGATACTGTGAAATCTCTTTCTAAGATGACTCTTTGCTATATTCTTGGATTTATAGATCATTTTTTACCTAGAAGATTCCTTGCGATGAAAATAATTTTGCATACTTCTTGTGCAACGTAGTTAAATGGAAATCGTGTCGGTAAACTTCTGCATTAGATCATACTGTGCTTTATGGTCATTAAAGAATATTTAATATTCCATATCTAGGATAGCAAATCGATTTTTGTTTTCTTTAATATTTCCTGGAAACCGTGAAGATGATTTATTCGTTTTAGGCCGACACGAGTTTCGCAAATATTTTTTTCAATTTTGATCAGATTTGCGTAATGGAGCAACCTGCGCATACATTATTTAAATTGTGGAGGATAGTTAACGTCGCCGAGACGAACCGACTGACTTATTGCCGATGATCGAGATAGCGGTCGAACTTGAAAAGATTCGGACGCTGCAGCCGACACCTTCGGGCTCGGCTCGCATGAGTCTCGCGGTGTCCTTGTTCGATTCACGGCTGTTTGCTCAATGCCCACGGTCCCCTTTCATCGAAGAATCGGCTGGCACCGAGCGATCTTTATGGTCAATCTACGTGCGCGTAATTAAGACCCGCCACTGTCGGGACTGATTAATAGAGGACGGTGCGAGATAATCGAAAGGAAGTAACGAACGGAGAGCAGCTACGATGCCATCGGTACGGGCGTACCTGGTTTCGCAGGAAATTGCGTTTGTTTGGCCAGGGGAGATAATTTTTTTTTTTCACCTCCTCAAACTGCGCCTGATATCGCGGCAAATAGGTTTCGCACGATTCTGATGGATCTACCCTGAATTTCCATAGAGATTAGAGCGATACAGGAACATCGGGAATATTTTTATTAACACTTTGACTGCCAAACTAGAAACCTCAAAAATTCCATGAAATCAAAGTAAGTTATTTAATGAAATAAAAATTGGAAATAATTAAATGTATGATACTGAGTAGTCCTCCAACTTTCTTGAATTTTACGGATTCTAATCGAATTTGGTACAATGAATATATTAATGTAAAAATTCATTTTAAAACCTGGACAAATAATTCCGTCACCCACATATGGGTGACATGGCAGTCAACGTGTTAATTAATATTCAGACTCGAGTCAATATTTCCGAACCTTCTGAAACGCGAGCGCGAAGGCGGTGGGGATAAGAATTGCGGCAGCGAGAGGAAAGCGTTTCATCAGGTTCCCACTATTTTCACGTGTCCACGGTTAATTTCCAGGCTAGTACCCGGAGAGCGAATTTTCACCTGCGGGACAAGCTTGTCCACGTGGCTCCCCCTCGGCACTTGGAGCGAGACGCTCAAAACGGGAATGTTAAAATAATATTCCGCCGCGTTTCTGTTTTGTTCCTGCGCGCTCATGCATACGTAATACCCGCGGTTAACGATCAGTCGATTCCCTGTCGAGGAATTCCACCGCCGAACGAACGAACGAACGAACGAACGAACGGACGAACGCCCGGCTACGTCTTCCACGGGTCTGACGTCCAATGACAGTTTGATGAACGGACAGGAAGAGACTCGCAAGTCCCACCTGGCTCTCCCCAGACAATTAGGACCGGCGTGCAAGGTGGCTCCCTTTGTGGGGCACGTCGATTCCCGTGATCGCGACCCGTTTTCGTCGGTAACTTCTTCTCCTCGATCCTGCCGAGACAGCATGATCGTCTCCAATTGCCACGCAATTAATCGGCCGCCCGATCTTCTTCCGCAATAGCTTTACTCCCCTACGATTCGCCACAGTGACGGACGAACTGCTGTTCCGAAACATCTTAACAATTTTAACACTCGAAAACACGTCCTGTTAGGGGTTGTTCGAAGAAAATTTTTTCTGCGTTTCTTGAGATGCTTTCTTCAAGGACCGCAGTCTTTTGGCTAAGAATAGTATACGTTTTTAGCATTGGGAATTAATTTTAACTGTTTATTCAACGGTAAAAATGGTCGGGAATATTGGAAGCTATTAGGTACTTCATTGAGAACTGCTTTAGAAGTTGAACCAATTTTCCTTCGTGTAATAGCACAGTAATTATTGACAGTAAAGGAATCGGTTTCAGGAGAAACAGAAGTGAAAAGAAAGGGGTCTGATCTGGAAGCCCTATCTTCGACTTAGGCGTCGCCTGACGGCAAGCGCAGGAACTTTTGGCACTCTTTAATTCTTGCCAAGTTTACACATTTGCGCTGGAAATATATTCCAGCGAGTAGAAATAATAAAATAGATTCTACGAATAGAATAATTTGATTTATTCACAGTTTAATCCTAGGAGTCTTACGCATCGAAATATTTTAACAATTAAAAAATCATATGACAGATAATTTACTGTCATCTTTGTACCCTTAATTTGTCAATTCTTTTTCGATTATGCCACAGGACTCTCCTTCCTGCAATCGGTGTCAAGTATGTATATTTAATGGAGGCGTACGTACGATTAGAAATTGATTGAGGAAAGGAGAGGCCGGGGAACGTTCGAAAACAGAATAAAAACGAGTCGACGGAGCGCTCGAATGGGAACGGGCTCGCGCGGTTAACAATAAGCCATTCGAATGGCCAGGTAAATTGCGAAACGCACGAAACTGCGTACGAGTAATATGCATACACGGTGCGCGCTCGGAGCCCGCGCGAAATGATGCACGGTGAACCGTGAATCACTTCCTACGTCGAAGCCGATGCCTGGATGATAGCCGGCGATACCACGTCGGCCGAGCTGAAACGGCGAAGTTAATGAGATGTGCAAATGAATCGAGGTCTCGAGGGGCCTCGACTTGCCGCGATAGGTGAAACGACGTGAGGAGGAGAATAAAAAGGGGCAGCGAGCAATATTCCTGCAAGATTGCACAACTTGTCGCTCGGAAAGAGAGCTCGTTTTATTTAGGAAACTTCGGAATACCCATGAACGGTTCGAAAACACTGTTACCCGCTCGACGCAGCCCCTCAGACCACGATCGCTCGTTATTAGCTCGTTCCATGCTCGCGCCATGCTCCATAGCTCATCAATCTTTTTTAATCTCCGCGTTTGAATCGCAAATTTTAATGCTGAGTTTCGCAAACAAATTTTTACCAACTTCTCAACAGCTCGCAATCCTTAAAACCGGAACACATCGACTCCTTTTGATACGTTTGCCTCTCGACGATATTGCGTAAAACTGTAAACGTTCGCTCTTTCGACAGGCTTGTATATATAATTTTATTACTTTAATTTAAAAAATCGTAGGATAGCCTATCTTGGCTCATTTTGAAGAATTAAGTCTCTACTTCGACACACTGTAATCGTATACGCGGAAAATCTCTTTATATCATTCTGTATACCACGCAGTTCAAAGCTGGTGTTTGTTCTAAAGAATTTTGCGAGTTCATTCTACAGACTCTGCGCAGCTTAAAAAATTTTTCTCGCGATTCTTTCTTGCATGGCTTTCTAGGGAGTAGTTTCTCCTTCATAATGATCCTAGGTAGACTGTCGTACGGTTTTTTTCACGAAGTTACAACACTTCAAACATTCAAAGACCCTTAGCTAATAATGTTACAAATTCATACGACTCTACGCGGTTAAATAAATTTTGTTCCCCATTTGGATTAAAATCCCGTTGTGGAGGGAAATCTTCTCTTTGTAACGAGCTTAGACAGACCGTCGTACAATTTTTTTTTCACGAAGTTACAGCACTTCAAAGATGGACGCTCTTTCAATCACAAACCTCCGAACCCCCTTAATTCTATAAAATACCGAATATTATAAAAATTGTAATATTTTCAGCGTTAAATAAATTTGTTCTCTATTCGGGCTAAAATGTAGAGGGAAGTTTCGTTTTTAGAACAAGCTTAGATAATAGTTACGTTTTAACCCTTAGCACTCGAATGGCGACTGTAAGGCGCCACTAAAAATTGCTGTATCATTATCCAAAATATTTTTTACATTATTAAATTTGTTTGTATTTAATAAATTACTAAACATTTCAGTACTCTATGAGTAAATTGCACCATTTTCGTATGTATAGCATGAAGAAATATATATAGAAGGGTAATATTCTAGATCGGAAGAAATGTTTCGTTACAGAGTTAAAATGGCTTCGAGTGCAAAGGGTTAAAGATGGACGCTTTCTCAATTCTACGAAATAATCGGATATCGTAAAAATTGTAAAATTCCCGGTGTCAAAGGCAAAACTAGAGGCCCGAAAAATTCCCCCACCATAACTCAGTCTGTTTCCCCGACCCTGCTCGCCGATAATTGCTTTCTTTATCATCGCGTGGGAAGTAACCTTCAAAACGCTTTCGTACCTCCCATTTCCAAGGAGTCGGTAATGTTTCTCAATGTCGGCGCCTGCTAAAACGCCTGTGCGGGTAATATAAAGCGGCTCGAAGGCAGATGGGTGCATAATAAGGAGGAAATGCTCGGTGAATGGTGTCTGTGCAGCGTTCTATTAAAAAAAAAAAAAAAAAAAAAAAAACAAAAGGGAAAGAAAAAAAGGAAAACAAGTTTTCCCGAAGAGGAGGGAAAAGCGACTTCGTCGAGCGTGGATTTCCTATCGATAGATTGCCGTAACGATCTGTGTGTAGAGCGTGGCTGGTTTCTCACGCCAGTGGCCTTATTTGCAAGCCCCGTTTCGACCCGTTTCTTTCGTTATCGAGCACCGGGTTTCCACATATCCGGTCCTCGTGGCTCGCTCTCGTATTCCGGGGACGACGGGACACCCACAGCGCAACAACGGCAAACGGCAACGGGCCGACAACGCTCGGCGACAACGCTCGCGTTCGCTGGAGGATCGGTGTCGTGGCCGGGTTCGGTAAAAGGAGCTGGTGACAATCGAGTCAACAACCTGCGGCCGTTCCGGTCGCTGAACGAGCGATATTTTCGAGAGGAAGCGGCGCCATTCGGCTTCGCGGAAAGGATCAAACCAGCCGTTACTAACGGCGCCGGCGTCGATACGTCACGCGACCAGGACCATCGCCATCGCGTTCTCCCCTTAATCGAGGAAGCCCGATTGCTATCTTCACGCTTCATATGCGTTAATTGGGCGTTGTCGGTGCGACTGAATTAATTTGAGATCGCTGAAGCTAATGAGACGACGATGCGCTCGCTCGATCCTCGTCGAGCCGAGCCAAACCCGAGCCGAACCAGAACGCCGACAACGCGCGGGAACAACCCAGCCCTTCCTTCCAACCTTCCTTGCTTCCCTCCTCGGCTTTCCCTTCGATCGTTCGCGCCTTTGTCTCGAAACACGCAATCGATCCCCACACATTTTTATTAACCTTCGCGATCTTTGCTAATTGGCTGGTTCGCAAATTCTCCGAGCAGGTGACAGGTCGCGGGTTTCCGGCTGATTTGTCCCGTTCATGGGACTATAATCGTCTGAGACACGATTATGGGTCCATTGACTCCACACACGTGCTCGTTCTTGCAAATATTATACTGCAAAATTGATTTGTACGATTTTCTGGTCGTGGGGAGGAAGCGCAACAAATGTACTTTTATTGCTTCACGATCTATGTAACTGTACATTATGATGCAGCATAGTTATCTAATTTGAAGAATTATTAATTAAGAGAACGTGAATTTTGTAGAAAATCGTGATACTTAAAGTGTTTGAAAGCTAAGTGGTTTCGTCAGAAATTTTTCTCTGAATTTTTCCGGAATAAATTTTGAGGGGTATTGTTATTTTGTTCTGGAGAATGGGGACGAGGTAACCCAGTGATTGTAGATGGAGAATATTGATGTTCGATGACACGAAACGCTGACTATGCCCCGAGGATGTCTTTGTTTGACAACGCAGCGCCTGGACCCGTGCACCTGCTACGTCACGATAGGCGATCGCTTAAAAGTCAGAGGCGCGTAACACAAAAAGCGCAGGAATACCGGAAATAGATATCTGCCTGGTGGCACGGAGACAATGGGGACGACGTATTGGCAGTCGAACGTTGAACAATGGCCACAATGCCGCAAGGAAAAAAAGGGGCCGTGCTTCAGAAACCTGACGTGCCTCGGTGCACCGTAACTGTCTACGAGAATGTCGCCTCCTGCGACTTTTGCAATAATTGTACATCGCGATAAGAACACCCAGGCAGAGGTTCTCAGTGCTAGACACGTCGCTGCGTTCCGTGAAACGGGGACATTCGCTCCAATCGGTGATCACGTTGATGAACAATCGAAATTAATCCGTGTATACTCAGCCAGGTGAGAAAAAAGATTCTGAGTGAATTTTTGAATAAAATAACAAAGCAGTTAGCGACTGGTTAATAGTAATTTTGTGATTTAAAATTGCGCGATTGAGAGGTAGAGGAATGCTTTCTTGTTTTACCTTTACACGGGGCAAATATGAAATGGTAATAACGATATCGCGGGCGGAAGAATTTACGAACGTTAAACGTAACTCTGAACAACATATTATAATTTAAAAGCCCCGCCGCTACCTATGCATCTATCGTAGTTGCTTATCTTTCGTGTGTCTCGCATTTTTTCCTTTTTTCTTCCTTTTTGGTTTATTAACGTGTACTGCTAACTGGTTCATGTAAATTGCGCTTTAATACAGTTTTTTCAAAGTGTAATAAACACGGCCGTAGAATAAAATGATGAAAGCGAAATGAGAATGCCTGTACATTTCACCAAGTTCCCGGCATTATTATGGCGCACGCATTCTTCTACGCGCAGGGAACGCGTAAAATTCATATTCGAGAAGAGCGACAGAGAGAGACAGAGAGAGAGAGAGAGAGAGAGAGAGAAAGAGAGAATGTTTCTTTGAACGAAAGTGTGATTGCGCCGATCCGAGCGGAATAGAAAATATTGGAGCGGTCGGAAGGGATGGGGGTGGGGGGGTGTGTGCCGCGAATTTTGGTTTGCTTTTTTCGAAATTTCTCAGCGCGCCGTCGACGCATCTAATTAATAGCCGCCGAACTGGCTGGGACATTAATTATTCAGGACGATGATGTCAAGTAGCACAGGTATCTGAGTAATAAAGCATGAAGTAATCATATCCTTACTGCGAGGATATAATGATGAAACATGGTAATTGGGCGGCGTGCCATCAAATTTGCACAGTTTGAAGGTCTACTACGGGAGAACAGAAAATTGAACATTTTACGGGTTGCTCGCTCCACATTAAAAACTGCATCATGTGCTCGATCTCGACGGATGGGTATAATTATATGCAAATCGGCCAATTAGTTGTGCCTGACATATTTGCGGTACTTGTTAATTTCACTCTCGCTGCGCAACAAATTGCAAAGATTACGACTTTGTATACATCACCAAGTGAGCTCGTTTAGTTCACCCATTACCTTTATTGATTTTTGCGCTTGTTATTGCTCCTAAACAATCTATTTATTCTTATCTGCCGACAATAAACGACGCGTTCCACGACCTACTCGAACTTCCATATCTTTCAGTCAGCTTCGTCTTCGTTCGTTCCGTTCTTCGCGATTATGGCGCGCCTTCAAGCCGTTTTATGAATAATTCCAGCATTATTGACCGAGATTTTCAATTTCATAGACGTTGCAACAGTGCCGCAGACCTATTTTTTCTTTTACTTTTCTCCTCTCTCTCTCTCTCTCTCTCTCTCTCTCTCTCTCTCTCTCTCCAATTTTCAAATTATTAGCTGTTTATGATCTTAATAAGAGAATCAATGTGAATCTCAGCGAGGTTAAAAAAAAAATGTGGGTTGACACGTAAAAATTAATATTTCCACTGAATACAATGGAAAATTTTTAAGGGAAATAGTAAATTTAAATTGTTTGAACACGCTAAGCCGATATAAACAGAGCATGATACGGCGCAACAATAAACTCGTATCAATATACCCCGTGTCCTTAAACGTCCGTATGCCAATATAAAAGTTAAGAGCAGTCTTTATAGGAAGATTGCTGGATAGCAGGAAATCCCGGAGTCAATTTAGCGAATTTTTCCGTGGATTGTCCAACTTCCGCGGGTTCGCGGAAGCGAGGCACCCAGTAGATCGCACAATATCAAACCGAAACTAAAATTCGCAACCCGGGGTAGGACAGGCGAAAGCCCAAACCGGCGGAGTCTCACAAAACCAACCCTTAAATCCCTCCCCGTTCCATTCCAATCGTTGCTCGCCTTCCTCTCGGAGAAAGACGGTAGAGAAAACTGGAAAAACCGGAGCCGGAGAGACAGCCGCGGGAAAAGAGCGAGCGAGAGGGAGAAGAAGAGGGAGAGAGAGAGACACAGAGAGAGAGAAAGAGAGAGTGAGAGAGAGAGGGAGAGGGAGAGAGAGAGAGAGAGAGAGAGACGAAATCAGCTTGGGCAGGCCCACTCGCCTCTTCGAAACCAATATCGCAATGTTCGCCGCAGAAAGTTCGTCCGGTAATGCCATACAATATCTACTCCAGCTTCCATTACTCCGGTCTGGCCTCCTCCCCTCCTGCGGCTCGATAGGCTTCCCCTCCTCCTCCGGAGAGGAACTGAGGAGTCGAGTGCCGATCCACCTCCACCCATTTTCTGCCTCTGGACTCTGCTGGACCTTCTCTCTCGACCATGAGCAGAGTGGGGGGCGGGGGTGGACGAGGAGGGGGCAGCTGGATTGCGGAGAAAT
The DNA here is from genome assembly GCA_913789895.3 of Seladonia tumulorum. Classification (NCBI taxonomy): domain Eukaryota; kingdom Metazoa; phylum Arthropoda; class Insecta; order Hymenoptera; family Halictidae; genus Seladonia; species Seladonia tumulorum. The sequence continues at coordinate 6,745,392 of OU565275.1, forward strand.
AAGAGAGGGGGCAGTACGTCGATTTTCTTTTCTTCCGCGCGCGCCCGCTATCCTGGATTTTTCCCATTGTATCCCCGTATTTTCCCGTTCACCGGCGAAATTTGATTGAAATTATTAATGGGCAAGGGTATACGCTGCATCCTTCCGGGGGAGAAATTTATTTCTCCCTCGGTTCTTTTTTCTTTTAGCGTTGCGTTCTTTCTTTTTGGATTCTTGTTGGAGATTTCACGGATAATTAATGTTTGACTTCGAGGCGTCGGATTTTTCAAATATTTACAGAGCCGGCTGTTTAGGCTACTTTCTAGTGGAGAATTAAGGATGGAAATGTGTTCGGGTGGGCGAGACAAGTGGTCGGAAGGACCGAGGCTTGATTTTTCCAGTGGCGCCTAGAGCATGCTGTATTTGGTGATCGGCACTTGGACCACTGAAGAACACTCGGTACTACATAGCATCTGTAAGCCATTCTGTCTAGTACAAACGAGTCCATAGTCCCCGGCCGTCCACTTTCTTCCACGGATTTGAATTATGTTGAACCCGCATCTTTCAGACTGCAGTGTTTACCCTCGTTCAATAATCTTCTCGGTTCTCCTATTGAAATACCATTATCATGCTGATTAGATACTGGAAATGGACATTTGTGTCTTTAGGTGAGCCTCTCAAACGGCCGTGAGTGCAACGAGAGCCTTATTACACATCCACGGGCTACTCATTACAATGGGAAATATTTCTGGTAAATTCTGCGGATTGGAAAATGAGTGGAAAAATTGATCGACGGATTTTAGACGTTCTCGATAAGTATTAGGGGCGACTGCACGAAAATTCACAGCCTGTTTATTACAATAGGAACCTTGCTAAATGATCTCACAAATGGGAGGAGAGAAATATTCGCGATAAATACTGTGGATTCGAAAATGCGTAGAAAAATTGATCGAGGAATTTTAGACGTTCTCGATGAGCATTAGGGGCGACTGCACAAAGATTCACAGCCTGTTTATTACAATAGGAACCTTGCTAAATGATCTCACAAATGGGAGGAGACAAATATTCGCGTGGATTGAAAAATGCGTGAAAAATTGATCGAAGGACCTTCGGTGCGTTTGATTGGAGAAATTACGGGCGTATCATCGAATGATTCCGGACGTAGAGTGGTGATGCGTGGAGGCGGTGGACAGTGGTCCCGCTTCGGGTCTAATGACGCGCTGGCTCGGTCTAGAGCGGCCGGTTCGAGCGGCGGATCGAGGCGAGATCGTGGAGAGCGAGGAGGACGAGGCGATTTAACACGATTGGCCGGTAGAAATAAACTGGCAACACGCGCATTGGTTCCATCGGTTCCATTGGCTATCGGGGGCTTCTCGCGCTTCCGTCGGCCTCCCGCTTCCACCGACGCGCTCCCCTCGCGGCCTTGTCGCGCTTATGCTTCTTTTTTTTTTTTGTTCGCTCATGTTCCACTCCACCTCCGCTCGATCGACGCCGTCGATCCTCCCGGGGCCGAGGTGGCCTCGATCACCCGTCACCGCGCCGCACGTTTCAGAACTGGTCGCATTTCGAACCTCGCCTCTCCCCCGGCCCCTTGCCCCCTCGCCCGAAGACCGGCCCGCTGATCATCTGACACGATTTCAGCCAGATCTACCGATTTCCGAGAGATCCCGAGCCGCCTCTTATTTATGCTTCCAGCAGGACGCCACGTGAAATGAATTTTTATTCGCCCGGTTGGACCGTCTGCCGAGGGAACAATCGCTCGGTTCGGTTAGCCGCGCGCCCGCACGAAATATTAGGCTTCAACGAGACCCTTGATCTTCCTTTTACTATGGTTCTAGTTTTGTTGCAACGCTCGTGAAAAATTAATTTCTCAAATTCCCTCCTTCAGAGCGATATCCACTCGGGATCGGTCGAAACTGACGAATCGACTTGAGAGACCGATAAGGGTTGAAATAAATTTCTGAGAAACTCTTTAGTCGCAATAAAATTTCTATTATCCTTCCACGGATTTTATTTTTCGGTGACAAAATTCCCTCTGTGAAGTTCTTCACCTGGTTTTTGATTTCTGAAGAACTGACCTCGAAATGAACGTTAACCGTTTGATTTTTCTAACGTAGAATCCAATATTCGCCGAGTTGTCTTTTTCTTGAACTTTTGATTGAGATATCTGAAAAAATAACTTCATTTTTTCTACAGCAGCATCTTTGTTAAGATTCTCGTTCCACCTTGGCAACGATAAAGCTCCGAATCAAGATCTGCAGAGTCTCCGGGCAAAGGAATAGCTATGCTGATGCGTTTACGACATTTCCACGCTGATGTCCTTTCAGCATAACGCGAAACAGACCTCGACACTTTCGTTGTCGGTATAATGGGATCGAAAGGGAATCAAAAGCGAAGCTGGCGTACCCGCAGGAATGTTGAGCGTAATGTTTCTCGCGTAGAGCCAAACGACCGGGGCGATCCATGAACGTCAAGACGGATACAGTAACGCGATAGTACGCGACTTATTGTCAGGGACGATAATGATCATTGTAGGAAGCCGAAGGGGAAGGGATATAGATCGTGCAAAATTTTTCGCGAAAACTGAATTGAAACAAACGAGCTTATTAGCGTGGCTAGTTTTTGCGGTTCTAATGACTGGCCACATAAAGTCCAATATACGCGGAGAAGCGGCCCGCGCGATGACCATGACTCAAAAGTTCCCCCCATCGCGACGGGTAAATAACACCCACGTGACGGTGTCGCTTTCTTCCAGTCGGTGGCTAGATTACCGGGATGAGTTATGATAATTTCTGCCGGACGGCGATCAACGACGTCGGGCAATCAAACATGGCGCCCGTGGAGCAATCGAGCGTCTCGAACACCGCCAACGCTGCCGCTCGAATATCCACCGGCACCGGCTACATTGTTGATGATTTCGCCTAAACGCTACCTTGAGCAAACCCTCCAAAATCATTTTTCCGTTCAACTAAATTTCTATTCCTTCCGTTTCTTTCTTTATTAATTTTTCTAATTCGCAAGGACATTAGAGGTGCCGAATTAGGCCACCGAATGGGGTGAGAGATTCTTTTTAATTCTTTGCTTTTTGATTTCTAGTATCACTGTAATCAACACCATTTTTCGTGTTGCCAGTATCTGTTTGATCGAAGCTCAGAGAATACACTAAAAATATTCAGTTTGAACATACTTCTGGAAGAAATGGTATTATCGTTTGTACACATTGAAAATATCAAGTTATATGTTCGCACAGATTGGTGAATTCAGGATTCTGCTGTTTACGATATCGCGATTATTATTTTGGTCGTCGCTGCCGGCGCCGAGAGCCTGTGTGCGCTAAGCAGATCATGGGGGTTGTTCTGTGTTACGGTAGAACGTGTGCTAATCTGTTGTAATACCAAGTTCGTTTGCAACTTCGTCTCTGACGTCGCGAACGTTATTATTATTTGCTCTTATTGCACGGGTACATACACAATTATCGTAGTCGGATAATTTATCATGAACGCACGAATTGGCCGGAACTCTCGTCAGCAAATCAACATCAAATTTGCACCATAAAGTCTGGAAATATGAATACGTCTATCAAATCAATGGTACGTTGTTTCCGAGATATATTCGAGAGAGACAGACGTATGTAACAACGATGAAAAATGGCACGAATGGTAATCGCCTGAAATTCGTCCGTTCGCGTTTTTCTAAGCGATTTCTGGGAGCGATAGCGACTTCCTGAAACTCTTCCTAGACGTGCTAGGAATACATTTTCGATTCTCCGGTTCGAATCGGTGGACCGGCTTTCGAAGCATTCTCCGTTGGTAGGAAGCTGGATTTTGCGGGGAAACGGGCGGGAAATTCGAAATCGCGCAAGGTCGTGCCAATAAATCCGCGGTGGAAACAGGAGCAACTTTTCCGCGGTAGCCTCGACAAAGGTTAGAAAACTCGAGTAGGTGATTTCGAGGTGGACCGAGGTCAAGCCTCCTCGTCGTCGAGAGCCAGAACTCGTGCTTTCAGGGAAATTCAACTTCAGCCCTCCACCCTCTCTCTCTCTCTCTCCCTTTCTCGTCGTTTCCACCCCCCTGTTCCAAACCCCGGCGCGTAGGAACTGATTCGGAGCCGCCGCGGTATTATTTATCTTCCGAATACCAAACAGACTGGCACGCATTGTATTATAATTTACTTACCGTCGTTATAATTACAATTTTGAGCGAGTGACCGGAGAGCTCGGTCGGGGAATTGCGTTTTCAGCAGAGCCCGAAATCGGACGGTCGGTCCTGTTTGCACAGCCCGAGGATAATATTCAATTCCAATCCGTCCGGTATTAACCGCGGTGTGCAGCCGCCGGTATAGCCTTAATGCAGGCCAGAAACTCGTGCTCTTACCACGGTAATATCATAATACGAAACTCCCCGGTCGAATAAAGCTCGATCCTTGCGCCGCGCGCGAAGAAACGATCGCCGGCTCCTAACATTCTTCACGCTCGAATAATTGTCGGCTGCACTTTGCCAGGCCACTTCCGGCCGATGGAAAATGCCACGGTGTGTCTGCCGTAGATACCCATCTACCTTGCGCTTCTTCAAACTTCGGTTCAGCCGAACTCTTACGGTGCTGCAAGAAGATATATTCCAGAAGCTCGCCTGTAAACCACTCGATTCGCCAAGAGATTCAACGTTAATTTCCTGTTATCCTCTACGATTGTGCGCTTCGTTGATAATGTTGATAATGTAATCTCGAAATCCTTTGCAGGCTTTGTAAAATAGTGTTCTTGTTCCTCCATTTATTTTGAAAAATAAACGCAGAATAGGTGAAAATCAGGCACAAGCAGTTAAATTGAAGCACGTTTTTAATATCTGCCAAATGAACGAAAAAATTGATCTCGCTAAGCGGATCAAAAGTATTCGTACACTGTAATTTGCTGGAATTTTGGCCAACGGTTAGGAGCAGATCGTATTAATTACGGGAATATTCGCGTGTCTTAAAATTCTGTTATTCGAAGACCATTGGCTCGAGAGGGGACTGCGTGCGCAATGGCTGGTTAGGGGAGTGCATCGATGGTCTTAATACGAGCCGCATTTAGAAACGATCGACAAGCGGTTAGCATCGAAGAAAGAGGGGCGATTCCGCATCTGGCGCACCTGACGGTCAGTTGGGCTCCCTTCTTCGTTTCTCCTTCAACTGTTTCGTTGTCTTGCAACCCTTCGCCGGAACGCAGCCGGACGAGCGAGCGCAACGTCTGCTTCTTAATGACCATTATTGAAATTTTACTGCCTCTTAATTGGAAATTAATAGCTCTCCCGACGCATCAGTCCTCGGACAATCAACCCGCGAGATTATGGTTCTACGGTGTTCGGAATATCGGTCGGAAATCTTCAAGTTTCTTTCGGAGAAACCCATCGCACGATTTTAAACAGAATAATTTTGGTTTGGAACAATTACTACGAATCAGAAGAAAGGTATTTCTGATCGAGTATGACACATTTAATCTCGACATACATATTAAGTAACGAGGCGGTATTAATTAAATGTCTCATATTCTATTGATATCCGGATTGCTGAATCAGCTCGGTTACCGGTATCGATTTTCTCGTACACGGCACGCAAATAGATTTCGGTTAGATGGTCGTCGGAACGAAGCACCGAACGTCCAAAAAGAAACATTGTTTAATTAATTGATGTTCATTCTTACGAGGAAAAAAAACCTCTGAAATGTCATTGTTAGAGACCTCTATGATCTTTTTTGAATCGGCAAGGTCAATTTTGCCAGCTTTCTCAATTTTTAAAAAAACTTTTTGCAAGACTCAATAATTATAAGTGGGTACCGATTCCTAAAAATCCTCAAGGATGGGTTCCTACAATTTTTAGGGGGTGTAACAATCAGTTCTATCAGATTTGAGATTTCAGTAACGTTAAAACTCGCAAGGAATGCAAGTACATGCCTCGCAGTAGTTAGAAATTCCTATAATTTTCAGAGATTACACAGGGCAATTTTTCCAATTTTGGCAGATACTGTTTTTTTCGATTATAATATCATTTCGGTTCGATGACTGGTCCCGGTGATCCCAGCGTGTCGGAGCCACCCCCGCGCCGGACAAGGCGTATCCCGCGGCGTCTCGACGCTCCGAATTCGCGCCGGTAACGAAAGGAAGACGCCTGAAAGCTTCAAAGCGAGTTGCCACGTCCACTTATGCACGCGGCTCCGCTCAAGTGACTCTTCGAACGGAATTTCACCGACATCTGCGCGGCTCCCCTTCGGTTCCTCCGCTCCGTGCATCCGCACTGGCAATACGGTGCGCACGTAACGCACGGGAGGAACCATTCGGCCTCTGTAATTTAAAGGTGTCGCGTCAAGGGTGAACGAGCACGACATAAGGAGCAGAGTGGACGTTCCACGTACCAGCGGAACACGTTGACTTCTGGTGCGGAACCGTCTTCGAACACAGGACAACCTTCGAACAGGTTCGATGTTGCAACTGTTCGAATCCCTTTCGGCCCGGCTCAATAACATACATTTCGCTCGGGCAAGTACTTTGTCCTTATCGTGCAGAACTTGCTCCCTTTCTGTCCGCGAAGACTGCCTTTTGCTAACCCTTCAGCCCTAATCGATGACCTCGGATAATCGCAAACTTAATCTTGCTGCAATCTGACTGGAAATATTTTTCTGTATCTACAGTGATTTCTCTATACAGGGTCATCCGGTTTTAACAACTTTCACCCCTAACACTTTTTTTGATTCGGCCTTGATTTCTTGAAAATATTTTTAAACAATACGTACCCAAAAGATGTATTTAAAACCAAGATCCGAAGGTCATACAAAAAAGTTGACTTAATAAAAAAGATGCCCCTATTTATTTTAAACCAAACAAAGGAAAAATCATCAAGATACATAATTGTAGTCCTAATATATTTAATCTTAAGTGAAGGCAAAAAATGACGGGTTTTTGCAATTATCTAAAAATCAAGACCGAATCAAAAAAAGTGTTAGGGGTGAAAGTTGTTCCATTTGGGGCCCTCTATATATGTCTGATGACCCTGTATATGTCGTCAAGGCCTGCATGACAAACGTCGTGGAATTATCCCCACCACCAAGGGGCTATATCGATTGACGAACTGTGTGTGTGTGTGTGTGTGTGTGTGTGTGTGTGTGTTTGCAGATTGCAGAGTTCTTCCTTCAAAAATTGGGACGAATTAATTTAACCTTTTAACAGTTCATTATAGTAACACCTCGTTTATTTGGACTACCGAGAGAGGCAAGAATGTTCGAATAATATATTTGTACAAGAAATTTCTTGGTGGAACGTGTTCGGATAACAAAGAGAATGCAGACATCGGAGGTTTGGAGAATCGGGGCTCCACAGTAAATAGAACATAATGTTCTCCATAAAACAGGGAAAGAAAAATCAGAACATGTGTGTGTGTGGACCGGAACGACCGATTGTGAACGATAAAGATGCAGGCGATAATCTTTTATTGCCCGGCGACACGAAATTTACCGGAGATATCAGCCCTGTGAAGGCAGCCGAAGGTCAGAGTTCCGTTTGCCAACTCTTTCATCTACAACAGGTACAAACAGCCGATAAGGAAACGTGTTCGGGCCGGTGTTCGAAAAGGAACGAGCGCAATAAGCCGAATAAACATTCCCGAAGGATCGAATCGACGAGTCCCCGGTGCCGGAAGTTTTCCTTTTCCGATAACGACCGAGTCACAGGTGCAGGTTGAACGATTCCGTGCAGGTAGTAGGCAGGCGGTTCGGTCGAGCAAGAAGGAGTCCCAATTGAAAGTTAATTTTCTGCGGCTGGTCTTTACACCTTCCTTTGCCCTCTCGCTTGCTCGTCGCCCGTAGGACCCTGACGGTTCAACAGGCAATCGATAATTAATATCTTCCAGCCGTTTCGGCTGGTGCGCTCTAATTGACGATTGCAATTAGTTCCGGACGATATAACTGGGCCAATCTTTGCGGCTCGAGTCGCTCGTTAAAATTACACCGTGCCGCCGAAATGTTCGCCCGGAATTCGAAAACGAATTTTCATTAAACACGATCGTTTCCCGTCGACCGTTTTCTCTTCTTTTCCCCTCGAGTTCAGCCTTTCGATGATATCGGCGAAAATATTTAGATGATCCCGCGTAGAGGAGAGTGTTCATTAGATTAATTGAGCGAGCAACGCGGAGAAGTTTTTTGCTTCTCAATTAGCCGCTCGTTAATGGAACGAGATTATGCTGGCATATTATTCCATACCTGTGGCGGACGCAAGATGTTCGTCTCCACCACATTTCTGTACACAACCCTCCTGCCGCCACTGTGGTCAAGGGATGGCAAGGATAGCAAGAAATGTGGTCTGGCCCGGAGAGTGCGGCCACCTTTAATTCGAAAAGTACCGGCGCCGCTCTTCGAGAACCCTCTGAAGAATTTCCTCTCGGAATTACCAGAAATTTTCTCCTCGTACTTCGTTACTTCTAATCACCCGTCCATTGGTCCCGCCCAAATGTACTCGCGTCCGACTTCTTATTTCGACTCGTTCGATGAGCATCGTTCTGCACTTGCCCACTTTAATTCTTCGAGAATCAACGTTTTTAAACCCTGTCTAACAATTTATTCAAATTCCTTGCTTCGAGCATTTGACGTTCCAGCGATTATATATTAAAATACGGGCTACGATACGTGTTCCAGATTTTTTTTAGATGTTTTGAAAGCCTAGAACAGTTCACAAAATTAAGTGAAATATTGAAATAAAATATGAATCAATTTTTGGGGGTTCGTAGGACCTAGGTTTTGCTTGGTGTAAAAAATTTCTCGGTTTTTAAGGGTAGAGTGGGTTTCCAATTTTTCTGTGGATTCTGTTGTAAAGCAATTTTTGTATCGAATTTTCGCAACTGTTCGATTCTGGAGGGGGGTAGCGAACGGATCTTAAAGTTCGAGTGGACCATTTTCGCGGATCAGGGCCGAGCCATCATCGTCCCGACAGAAACGACGGCGTTCCCCACGGAGGCTATTAACCTCCAGTAACGTGTGAAAACGGCTGTAAATTTTGGCGACGACCCGTAATGGGTTGTGGGACTTTAAGGATGTATAATACGAGGAGGGGCCGAGAAGCACCCGCGCCCTGCTCCCTCTGAAAAACCCTTCGCCTGAATCTTCGGCGAACCCTTGCACGCACGTAAGAATGTGCAGTAATACACTCTGCAGAGCACCCCATTCGGGAACAGGCGAAAGGGGTAAGTAAGCTCGGGGGCTCCTACGGCCGCATAAACATAAATTATCAGCTGGTAATTACGAGATACAACCGAACCCCCACCACCCCCTACTACCTACCAGCATCCATAGCAGCGCAGCGGTTGCTTTCCTTTTCCGCCAGGGGTAAATCTTCACCTTCCTAGGAAAGCCGAGGGGGTGCGAAGAGGGACGGGACGGATACGGCGAAGAAGAGGAACCATTCGCACCCCCTTGCCGAGTAGCGAAACGGAACCGCGTGGACCGGCTAATTGTTATATACATTCCATTAGGTTAATTGCTGAATTAAGACTTCTGTTGAGGGCGCCAGCAGTCGCGGACTGGATAATTATTGCGCGGCCGTGTGAGCTATGGCAGAACCTGGTCGAACCATCTCAAGACATTCTTCAAATCGTCCGAGAAATGGCTGATTTTTTATCATCCTTGCAAGTGATTTTTTAAGTTCACTAATGGGGCGCTGGTTCACAGAATTTTTAAACACCCTGTATATCCTCGTTAATACTTCACCTACAGTAAAATAATTATTGACGAAAATGTTCACAGAGAGTTTAAACGATAATTTATTGTTCTTCTTAAATTTCTGTTCTACCGGATACTCGATTTATTTTTCATTTTGCTGCGTAATTAGTTAAGGATTCCCGCAGCTGTGCGTGTCAGAAAAATATGTACGTTTCGGTCCGTTGCGAATTTATATCGTTTTTATTTATGCTGTGCCACCGCGATTGTTCATTCCAGAAAACTTTGTGATTACCAACTTGAATGTTTTCTGTTTCCAGGTGTTGGGTCTTCAGGGAAGAAAATCAGAGATACGAGAGGACGGTCGCAAAAATGCCTGTGTACCGCCATTATCCTAGAATTATGCTCTCGCCGTTGATAAACTTCTCCAATTTGAAGGAAGCAGGAAAAGGGGTTAGCTACATAAAGCAACCGAGGGAAGAGAGAGAAACAGAGAGAGAGAGAAAGATAAAGGGGGAGAGAGAGAGAGAGAGAGAGAGAGTGGAGGGGAGTCGGCCCATGAAATGCTGCATTCAACGCGTGTCCCGGCTAATAAATAATTAAAACTTTTGTTTCGAAGGTGTCACTGATGTACGGCCTCCTCCCGGCCATCCCGCGCTCTGAGTAATCGCGCTTTATGAATTAAGGTTATGCTTTATGTTAAAAGATTCGCTCGGCATCTGTTTCTAATTACCCGTTAATGGCTATAGCGCCAGGCAGTAAAGCATTCGTTATTGTAAAGTTCCGGCTTCCTATGCCGCGTCTGCCGGCTCTGCAATCATAGATCTCGATACCGACTATACACCATTTACCCGGTTAACTATCGCGGATACCGTTTATGCTCTTCCTACCGCGGAAACAAGAAGATTTTTTACGAGGGAGTAAAATAAATATCTTTCATGGCTGCTCGCAATTTTAAATTCGAATGCGTTCGCGATCGGACAAATATTAAAACAGCCACACAATCAAAACTGAAATGAAGCTTAATTTTTTTCGGGAACACACACTCGCGCACCAACGAATACGTGTGCGTTTCAGCCGATTCTCGTTCGATCGGTTTCACCTCGGCTACCGCCTCTGCGAGCGCACTTTTTCCGACAGACAGTGGAGCGAAGAGGCCTCGAATAATCGGCACTCAAGGGCACGGGCACTCGAGCGCCACGATTCAGATTCGTGGGGCCCCGGATCTTGAGTCCCACGTGCGACCACGACGACGAAGACGGGCAAGACGAAGAGAAAAAGAGGACGAAGAGAGGGCAGAGCGTCGGCGACGTCGTCGGCGGCGGCGGCGGCGGATCTTCGATCGCTGCGGACCGGACGCTGTTAACTTTTTCGTCCTTTTATCGGTGCCGCAGGACTCCACGTGATTGCGCGGCCCTGTGGGAGGGCAGACGCGCAAAACATAATGCGCCGGTGATCGCGGGTGTGGGTGAGAATGCATGCGACGCACTTGGCCGGTTTCTTACGCGGCCATTCAACGCGTATGCGTGTGAGTAATTAAAGAGAGCGACTGTCACATCCGGCGACCCACGCGAGAAGGGTGCGGCCCTCTGTCCCTCCCTGTTGCTCCGCAACTCGGACTCCCTCTCTTTGTTCCTCCCCGCTGGCCAGCCCTGGGCCACGTCACTCTTTTCTCTGCTCGCGAACGCCTCGCGGACGAGTTTTCGAGGCCTCTTTCCGAGACACAGACCCGAGACGAGCAACGAGCTGGCGCCTAGCCGATGGGAACCCACCGGAATCGAACCTGAATCCTCTTGTCCCTCTCCGACAAGGATTCCTCAACATTCTGGGCCCTCGTCCTACACTGCCCTTCGTCTTCCTTCTTCGCTCTTCGTACGAAGAGTCCACTGGAAGAAAGAGGATTTTCAATTTTAAGGTATTCTCTTCCTGTGTCTGCCACTTATTGCTTAAAATCTTCGTCAAACTACATCGGTGCTTGGCGAAGTTTAAACATCTTCTGTTACAATTTATTTTGGGGTCACTCACATTTCCAAGAACAACAAAATGGAATTTTGTTTCGATTTAAAATCAATTTGTAGGAAATTAGTAGTGTACATTGATCGATTCTATTCGAAATCACGAGTCAGACTCGATGTCACGGTACAAGGGGTTAACTAACAGTAGACCGAGTTAACACGTTCATGACGGGATGTACCACCGGTGGTACAAATACAATGGTCAAAATACGGCCACGTCGTGAACGTGTTAAAGAATGAATACAATGTAACAATTTTAACTAAATTTGCGTTTAACCAGTGCCTTTCGAACTTGATTGAAACTTTAGCGAGCACGATTATCTGTAGAAAAATTAACATCGATATTAAAAATATATCCAGCACGTGCAGCGGAGGATCGTTTGCCAGGGGATGGGGGATGGTGTTTTGTAAACAGGAGCTCTAAGCAGGAGAAGAAGGGAAGGTATCGCGGACCAATCAAGAGCCGAGGCGTAATTTCGCAACTGGGACGCGCTCGATGCCTTTAAATCCGCGTGTCCCGCGGCATAACTTAGCTTATTTACGATCCGTTGGGGCGCGCAGGCCGACGGGAATATGTGACGCATTTTGCTGATTGAAATTTTCGCAAGATTATTCCCCCGTACCCCCGCTCGGGGGGCACACCACCACCGCCGTCGCACCGGGACGCTCCCGTTGCGAACCGGTGGGTGGGCATTGTCTTCGGAAGGCGAGTCGGGCCCTCTTAAAGCGCATTGATCCAGTAATTTACCGTGTTACGGCACTCGCGACATCGTTATGAAGATTACTGGCGAGAGGGAAAAACCCGGCCGGCTCGGCGCGTCGTCGGAATTACGGGGACGGCTGAGGACTAGGCATAATGCCGGCTGCGTGCACGCTTTTGTAACAAGAATTACGCGAGCGACTGCTGCCTCCTTAATTCGGGCCGAAATAGGAATGCAATAGAAATTGTACGAAACGCCGCTCCTTTTTTTCCCGCCTCCTCCTCCGACTTCCTGGAAGACACAAGACACTGGAAGACACTGGAAGATACTGGACCGCCGACTGCTTTAATAAAAAAAAAGGAGCAATAATGAAGCAGCTAATTTATTCCGTGGTGCATTAGCCACAATTGACAAGTTTCGATAATATGTCTTAGCAGAGCAGCGATAGAACGGTCCAGCAATCAATGAATAAATTTATTCTATTCCTCTTGCGGGCCGAGATCCAGCAATTTCAATCAGAAAAATCTTGAAAATCAGGTCAGTCTTAAAACATGGAATTTTTACCGTCAAGTAGCACTTCGGTTTAGCTCTGGTTCACTTGTCTCAAAAATGATCTTATTCTTCCAATATATCGAACAATAAAAATAGCTGTAGTTGCGTGCAATGCACCTTGAAATTTTTGAACATAAAAACAATATATATAAAAAGTTGAATCTATAATCACTCGTTCTGAAATAGAAATAAGATTGAAGCCGTAGAATATTATATTAGAACTCCGGAAAAAAATGTTCTGCCGAATTAGAGTATTTGTAAAATTTTCGGAAATTCAAAAAGGGTATGTTTGGGGGAAGAAGAAGGTGTTTCGTGGCGCGAAGTAGTCCACGGTGGAGGCAGGAAGGCAATGCGCGAGCGGAAGATCCCCGGTAATGTTGTGCAGGGGAAAACTCTTCAGACCCCATAGATCAATGGTTCGTAATTATTGTAAGTTCATTAGAGCCAGCAGGTTCCCGCCTCCTGTTTCTTCTCGGTCGACGGTTCTCCATCTTCCCCCACCTTCGACGGAAGAAGTCTCTCCGCGGCCCCGAAAACCCCTGTTGGCGGACCTGAAATTGCGACATTCCGTGCGAAACGCCGAAACTATTTGACTCTGTAATTTGTGATTGTAGTTTATTGCGCGGATAGACTAACGGACCGTCGTTGCAACGCTGTTGCTCAACTCCCCGCAACGATTCCTTGCAATTTCGGGCTTGGAATTCCGCAGGAAGCCTGGGACACGCGCGCGCCCCGTTATGGATTGCGGCTCTTCCCGAACTTCTATTCTATCGGCTCCACGAAAGAGTCAGCTTTCGCCGGGGACACGATAGAAACGCGCTGCTTGCAAATATTTTACCGCGTGCCCGCCGTGCTTCTCGCGAAACTATCCCTGTTTACGTCCCTGATCTTGTTTCAACCATTTGTTAATCGGCCGCGCCGTTCCGCAAAGGATACCCAAAGTTCGCTGGCAAAGCGAAACTTTCGACCGAAAGATCTTCCTCGAAAGAATCAAATGCCACCTCAGCCTCTCGTCTTCCATCGATTTTTAAAATTAATTTGTGCCTTTGTATATTTTTCAATTCCTCTCCATTGTTCGATCTGCTCACCCCTCGAGTCTATCATTTAATAATAAGTATAATTTTCTTGCGTTTCAGCAAGTTAGATTCATAACGGTAAAGGCAATTTTATCAAGGAAAGATATTTTGTTGTAGCTTCTGTTGCTTACACAACAGAGGCATTAAATTTTGATTTTGTACAAAATTTATTTTTTAGTTTGTCTCCCAATGGACTTTTAATTTTTTTCAATAGCATCCTCCGTTCACAATATTTTTATAGATCAGAAAATAGTGCTTTCCGCGTTCGCGTGTTTTTCCATTTGTAGCAAAATGGAACCTTCGAATTCCCGGAAGAATGCATTTTGTACGCGCGAAGAAAAAGAGGCGGACTGTTTAAAGAGAGTATTTTACAAGGAAGAAAACCCGGGGGTTCGTTCTCTGGAAACGCGTCCTGGAAGGAGGAAAGAAAGCATTTACATGCTACTCGACGGGCAATATTGAGCACAGACTCCGTTAACTTCAACCGCCCTGCCAAGCTATTCTCACTATCGCAAAAACAATTAATGTTTGTTAAAAGAAATCCTTGATTTACCGGTGGACGGTGCTGCAGAGCCGAGATAATCATTGTCGGCGCTTTTCGCTTCTTTTTACTCTTTGAATCAACCGTAACGTTTGTACGCTCTCGCTTTATCTTACCGAAGCTCGTAATTAATCTTCATTCAGCGACTAGTCGAAACAATCTGTTTGTTGAAATTATTATTTTTCCATTTAAATAGTTATACTGCTGCGTCGAATTGTTACCTCTGGCTCTGGTCGAATGCGTTTCATTTTTCCGAAACGATTTTGTTGTTGCCGGTAGTAGAGATTGTTTACGCGTGTCCACGAGCCGTCTATAGTAATTAATTGAAATAATCTGCTTTTAAAGATTATTATTTTCTGTTTGAATGGTTGTACTCACTACTGGGTTAAATTTCAACGTTTGACACAGTTTAATGCATTTCGATTTCATGAACAGATTTTCCAGATGTGAAAGCGGATTGTTGTGCACGCAGTGTTTATGCGTGTCCACAAGCTGCCCGAAGATCCGAGTGGTCTATTCGTAGTAATGACGGTGCCTCAAAAGATGCAATACGGCAATTACCATTTCTTCCCTGGCGGAGCGGCGTGTGACGACACGATGAAAATTGTCATTACGCGAACTGGCGCGACAATTATCGCGGCGTTCACGATTGCAATTTGCAACCGTCTGGAAACGGTCTGGGATTACTCAACGAATCATCTTGTAACTTTTAACTACCGGGCTGTGAGCTCGCGCCTCCTCCTACTCCCTCCTACGTCCCCTTAAATCCTACTCCGGATCCAGGAGCGTGAATCTTTTTCGTCGGAAATCTTGCTCTCGTGGGCCATCGATTTCCAAATCACGCCTTCCTCAAAATAAATTTCCCTTCACCCTGAAAATACTCAAAAATTGCCTAAACACATTTTTCCATCCCTACAAGCAACCCAAAACATATTTTGAACCCTTTCACTCTTCGTTCATTAGGATCCATTTGAAATAAAAGCAAGTCCTCGATTAAAATCGCATTTTTAAATACGTAAATACAAAAAATTATTACGAATTTTTCTTCTGCTTATATGGTTTGTCTGAAAGTCATCGATTAGACTGAGTATATGCAGAATATAATTTAACGAAGACTAAAATAAAGGAAATATTTCTTTTATTAATTAAAAAGAATGCCTTCAGTAAAATAAATATGGATGGCATAAAAATGTGAGTTACTTTCGGTAGTATACATATTTTCCTGTATTGTAGATTTTATTATGTGGCATAAAGACTGAACAATTTTTTCTACAATCAATATCTATGATAATCGATAGTACCACCAATTTTATTAGATTAATTAGATTTCTCGCGGCGTGGAAATTCGGCGAAAAA
This sequence comes from Seladonia tumulorum, assembly GCA_913789895.3. Classification (NCBI taxonomy): domain Eukaryota; kingdom Metazoa; phylum Arthropoda; class Insecta; order Hymenoptera; family Halictidae; genus Seladonia; species Seladonia tumulorum. The sequence goes on from OU565275.1 coordinate 6,761,285, forward strand.
ATCGCGCGAGTGGAATCGGCTCCTTCGCCGGCAATAAATAACAAATAATTCTTAAAACAGTCGGCCATGCATCATCGTGTCACTTTCGCGAGCGGTATACGCGCGCCGGTGGCGTCGCCGAGCGTCGTCGTCGTCGACGTCGCCGGCGACAACGCGGAACGACGCGCCGGGAAATTTATCGATGCTAATTTCCCGGCCGCGGTCCTCCTCCGTCACGGAAAAAATTTGTTGTCATCCCACCCCCGCGACGCCGAGCCGCGTCGTCTTACCCTGTCCTCGAGGCAGTTACGTGTGCGGAGGTGTGCCTGCTCCGTTCCCGAACCATCCCCCGTTTAAAACCATGTTCCCGGCATTTAAGTCGCGCTGACTGACGCGAATCGGCAACCTTGGGGATCAGTTGTTTTCCCGGGGCGATTTTCCGCCTGTTCCACGAGTTTTCCATCCTCCGCGAGACGCTTCTCAACAGGCCAAGCCTCGATCGAAAATCCTACAGGGGTTCTAGGCTCCGTTTTAATCGATCCAGACTGCCACGTCCTCGGGGGGTGAAATCTACCCCTGTGCTCTACGGATTCCAACGTTATTCTTTAAATTGTTTCGGAACCGCTTATTCGGAGACAGGCTGACAAGAATTTTTTTGCGATATTCCACTTCTGCATCTCAGTTTCTCGGCTTCTTTTTTGTCAGGTTGATCAACATTTTTTGGGGAATATACTATATACACTAATTATAGTGGATTAATAAATCTAATCTTAACATTAGCTTATTTTTCTGAAAATAAACAAACTGGATGACATTCCTACTGTTCCCTTCTTAATTGTTCTAAAGAATATATTTAGTGGTAAAGTGTTTTAATCCAGCACAAATTTATTTAACAAGCCAGCACTGCTTGATACGAATTCGTCTTTGGTATTTTATGAAATGTCGTGTCTCGAGAATTAATTTCAACAAATCTGACGAGCACTAAAAAACAGTTCGGCAAAATTTGCAACGATGTACAACCATTTCTCGACATTTTTGTCAATGTGTTCGCGTGGGAACGATCTTCGGGCGGACAGAGGAGCGTGTTTGCTTAATACGCGAATAGTTGTTGCTATTAAATTGTACCGACGTTTATCAACGCCGGTATCCAGCGGGGCTCGCGAGGAACGTAATTAAATACGAAATAGTATGCGCCTCTTAATTGCTGGTGTCCTGAATTTAGCAATAGCCCCTAGTATTGTGTCCGTCTTTCGACAGTCTTTTCGAGCGTTCACCGCAAAACAGGCCTCTTAGCCGCGATGGTTGCGTTTTAATTCCGCGAGACATCCGCGTTCGTGAATAATTACGGATCAGGGAGCGTCTGTCGGCCTGTTCGTTTTGACATCGTCTGCTTAGGCTGTCGGCAATCCTAGAAATGATTTCATTAAGCTCGGACGCTGCAATCGGAGAGCTATTAGCCGTGCTATGCCACGGAGAAACCTACTGACTCGATGAACGCCATTTTTGGAAACCATTCTTCATTCTAATTTCCAAGCGAGAACTAGGTAGGCAAAATGGCTCTATTTTCTTTCTCAAAAACGAGTTAAATTGCACGCAAAGTACTGTCATCGCTGGACCGAGGATCTTTATGCAAGATAAAAATATTCACCGTCAATTGCGAGACTTGGGATATTTTCTTCTTCCTTTAATAACTTTAAGTGGTCAAAATTACAAATTAAAATTCTGCAATTCATCTAACCTTTTCACTGCCTCAAATTTCTCTCACTTGTGACAAGCATAAAAATTGATTTCCAACCGATTAAAATTACCCGCTTTTTACAATTCTATTTTGCATAAAACCCGTAGTCCAGTCATCTCACGGTCTCCTCGCGTCCGTTGAGTCGCACGAGAGACGAGTTCCGGCGAACACAGCCGATTCGCACTTGCATTTTTGCGCGTCGGCAGCGGGAGATGGGGTGGGGACGGGGGGTTGCGAGCGTCAAGAAACCGCGAGAGTTCGATCAGCGCGGACAAAGCGTAAAATGGGCCAAGTAATTTTCCTCGCAGGTGCAACGCCGCCGCGACAGCAAAGTAGTTTACACCGTTTACACAATGAGGCTCTTTGAGCGCGCCCCGAAAGCGTCTAATCGTCTTCCCCGCCCCCTGTCGTCAATGAGGGTGGGGAGGGAGGGTGGTTCTGCAGGGGGTGAGCGGATTGTAAGCGTTTCCCCGGGTTTTTGTCAGGCGTTCACCGTCGCGGGGCAGAATTCGTCGATGCCGCGGCACCGAAAACCTATTAGCTGACAGTCAATAAACAAAGGAACGTTCTGGGCGATATAATATTGATTAATGGGGAGGTTAAGGAAGCGTGGAGCCGTTTAGTCAAAGTTCTCTCCAAGGCGGCGCGAAATCAACCGGGGGTGTTGCTCGAGGAGGGGCGAGAGAGGAGCCAAAGGATGGCGACGGGTTTGTGTGCGTGCAGAGTATATGCCGAGCGATTATCGAATTTCCTCCCCTGTAACAACGAGGTTCTATTAACTCCCACCCGCGCCTGCCTCACCCGATACAACCCCCGCTTTTGTGTATTGTTAAGACTATCCGCATTAAGCGATCCATAATAAGGAGTTACGCGGCGCGATAAATCGTTCCAAATTGCCGTGGACAACGGACCGATCGTTCGCAGCTGAGCCCGGGTCCCTTAAAATAACAATTACGCGCCCTCCGTGTCCCAGCAAAAATTACCATTCGATATCATCTTCCCCTGGACGGCCACCCCTCTCGCAAAAATGACGATGTACGCATTTAAATCTCCCTGATTCTATCATACAACTTTCATCGAGCACGAAGTTTTTAGCGCACAATTTTTATTAAACACCAAGATACGCGTTCTACAAGTACTATTACGGCTTATCGATGTTCCAGGTGCATCATCGAAAGCGTCCACGGAAGTTGGAGGACGGTTTCCGAGCGATTTCGCTGGCGAGCGCTCCTTCGTTTTTGCAACAGGGCACAGACTCGGAGGGGTTGAAGAATTCTTCTCGAGTCCACCGACCGGGCCTCGCGCGATTTTGACTGGTAAGCATAGTCTCCATGTTCTAATTTCTCGTTTGCGTTTCCCTCTAAAAAAAGAATGGCTTCCTTTTATCTCTGGAGAGTACCAACTATCTTTCGCAAGCCTGCAGCGCACGGTACACACTCGACGTCGTGCTCTAGAATTCCAGATACTACAAGATCCCCGGGTTTCCTTCTCTCTCTCTCTCTCTCTCTCTCTCTGTCTCTTCGTCTTCTCTCTCTCCCGCCCTGTCCCTCTATCTTTCTCTCCTTCCTCCTCGGCCCGCTTTTCATGAGCCCCGCTGTCTTGTTTGCCACGAAAGTCCGCGTCTTTCGAGGGGACCAATTAGTTCCATTTTTCTTACGGAAACTGCATTCCGCTTCTTCGAACCAGTCGGCCGCCATCTTGCCGGGGATTGAAATGTTGCCATTTTATCCGTCCTCCGGCTAGCCGCGGACTTCCGAGAAAACGGCCTGCCTTCACCACTAAACGGACGTTTATGGCAGTGAAACCGTATTAGAATCCGATCGAGTCTTGTTGCATCGTTAACGAGCTCATTGGTCGCAAATCGATCGTTTGCGCCGTTTTTGGGACTTTTTTCTGTGGAACTGAGAGCTCCTAGATTCTTGAGATAGCAAGAGTTTCTCCGAGTATTTATCGAACAATAAAAATTTTGAGTATCGGTGTGACAATCCCTTGGGAAACGATAAAATCGAGCCAGGGATCCCGTGCGCATTTTCCAATCGATCAAGTAGAATGATCAAGCCACGGTAAAATCGATACCACCGGGAAATGAGAATGGACCTTCCGATGAGCCTGTTATGCATAATTTTCCCACGAACTCGCCAATGTTTATTACAATTTTATTGTCCTCGTTTGTCAGCAAAAGGGTGATTTAGAGTCGATGAATGTGTAACAAAAATTTCCTGTTCCCTGGATAAGCGTAAACTCGAGATCAATTGAATATCGAATCGTTACACGCGCATGAAAATTTTCTGCTGAAAAGACCGTTTTCCGGCCGTGCGGGTTTATCTTTTCCTTAGCTGTCCCGTTGTTCCCGACGTTTGAGCACAGCCGCCGCGTTTCCGTCTCCGGGCACTAAGAACCCATTCGTGCACACGAATGCGAATCCGCTTCGATATTAAAAAAATACAGGCAAAAAAAAACGAACCAACAGACAAGCAAGAAAAAAAACGGAAAAAAGAAAACGTAGCAGAAGATAGCTTTTGAAGAAGAGCCCACGGGTGGACGGGGTCGTTGATTCCGTGGAAATCCAAACAAAGCGTACCTTGAACATCCACGGATATTTCCGCGGGCTAGAAAAATAGATTCGAACACGGACGCAGCAAACCGCGAATTCGGGTCATCCTTTGCCGTTCCCCGTTGCATAATGTCCTGTGATGAATGTCGCCTCTGTTCCGCGAAATTTGACGTCGAAAAGGGGACCAGACTCGGGGCATCGTTGCAAAACCGTGGAAACCACGCTCGAAATCAAACTAGTCGCTACGCAAGTTCGTCCCGGGACAATTTTTCCATCGCTATTCGAAAACTGCGCTTTCGGACACGGCGCAAGAGCATTTGACGTCGCGAGCATGGTCAATAAATACAGGGTGTCCCAAAGAAATGTACACGCTGTTTAAACAGGCCGTTTAAGTTTCTGATTTTTCTTTCTTCTCAGGGTGTAATTAATTAGGAATAATGAGTGGACCAAGATTCAAACTGTGTATACACTTTTTTTGGTCACCCTGTATTTAAAATTATTTTATTTAATTCAACAATAGAGCGGTCTGTTGTCTCCGTGCTCTATTCTTCCTAGAAGTCACAGCTTCTGCTGTTCCAATGTTTTAAGCAAAGGATTCAAAGACGAAAGCTATTTCTTCGAATCTGCTAGAAAATCAGTTATTTAACTACTCGCAACGACAATGCGAATTCACTATCGACGCTTTTTATTAAAATGTGACGATATATCTGATCGTATAACTGTACAAAAGAGTACAAATATTATATCAGAAGGTACAACAGGATTATGCTGCTGGCAGGGAGCACTCGAACTAAGTAAGATTAAGATTCCGAAGGGAATACAATGCGAACTACTCGCAACGATTGGAGCTTACAAAGACTACAACAAATTATTGGCAAAATCGATGCTGGGCACTATCGACGAAGCTCGAGGGTTGCTTCGAATAGGTTTGTAGTAGATTGTTAACGTTTGGACGGGTCGTAGGGGCGAAGGTGTGCGACGAGCGTCTCGAGGATCGAAAGAAAGCATCGCCGGGGGTGGGCGGGGGTGGCGAGAGATCGATAACGCCTAGTTTGCCACGCGGCGTCCAGAGTTTCTAACCAGATTTTCGAGACTTTCGAGTGGTACTCCTCGCGTCAAAGGACACTTCCCGCCCGCGGCGGGCCGACGATCGCTCAGGAAGGAGCGAAACGAACAATCGACGCGGCGCGGAAGTCAAGTGTCGAACAACGCCGCGTAATCATTCCGGAAGCTTTGTCGCGCGCATCCGAGTGCCGCGCGGGCGCGCAGTTTCGCCGTTGCTTCCTCGCTATTGAAGAGCCTCATTAGTACTGTTTGTTATTGTTTGTACGGCACTCGGGGTGAAAAAGAGCGTGATACGAGAGGGCGCCCGAGGTGTCACCGTGATCCCGCTGATTCTCGCACCTCTCTTCGTCGTCGTTACGAGCCCAACCTCTGCCCACCGTCCTCCTCCTCCACCTCCTACCCCTCCTAACCCCCGACCCCCGTGTCTCTCTACTTGTCCCCATTTTTGGTTTCCTTTTAAGCATGTTCCTCACAATACGCGAAAGCTTGTTAAGTAGAAGCACACTTGGACTGATACGTCGAGGCGCGCCCGCGCGCTTGTCTGGCGAGAAGACAGGGGACCCACTCGGATTACACTTGGGCCAATTTTTCGTACAGCTCTTCCCGCACCTCTGTTCTCGCCCGCTTATTGGACCGATTCGAACCGTGCCGCCATCCCTCTCGCAATTTATGTTCCTTCCGGGCTTGATGCAACGTCGTTCGTTCGCTCGTCGGTGCTCTCACCCGATGCTTTCGACTAGGAGAAAACGTGCGCGAAATGCCCCCAGCTCTGAACGAGCGTCCAGTTTAGACGCCAATGATTCACAGCTGATGATAGCTTCGTGAATCTCTAATGGACATTTCTACTGGTCAAAATTTTCTTGCTGGAATTCGGAATGTTGTTGCACGACCAGAGTGCCGAAGAGAATGCATCGACATCTTCGGAACACGGTACAGTGATTTCTCTACAGTGTATTTCTTTTCAGTACTCGTTATTATGTAAAGAAAAATGTAATCCTATTTAAAATCCTGAAGTAAAGCTTCCGCTAAATACAATGATTTCTCCATATATGTCGCCAAGGCCTGGACGATGAACGTCGCGAAATTATCCCCACTACCGCGGAGAAGCTCGAGACGGCCTCCGACGCCTAGCAGTGTAAACATAACACTGCTTAGGTATGTCTAGACGATACACGACGCTGGAAAAAGTCCCGTTTTGTTGAATTTACTGTACTTTACACGGTCTAAGAGAATGATAAAAATTGTTCTACAGTTTTCGGTGGTAGGGGGATCATTGGAAGGCTCGTTGACGGCCGTCTAACGATCGGAGAACGATTGAGGGGGGCTGCCCCGTTGCAAGCACGGCGCAGGTCCCTATCGGCGCGCCATTAGCGAGGCGCGGGTCCACTCGAGCCTCGGCCGTTTCATTTCCACCGACGTTTTATACCTACGTGACCCAATCTGCATCGGCAAATGGGTCGAGGATGTCTGCTCGTCTACACGGTGACCAGCCCGCGATTACCCATTCCTTTAGAATTAGTGTGACATCAAAGTTGCACGGACAGAGGGACAGGCAGGCGGGCCGGTCCATTGGAGCACGGAGAAAAGAAGAGAGGGCCGGAGTCTTTCAGTTCATCGCGTAGTACAAACAAAGCCGGGGCGAACCGGTGCAATGCACCCGCCCCAACATCTCTCTCTCTCACTCTCTCTTTCGCTTTCTTTCTTTGTTGCACATGCACACGTACGCGCGCAACCATGGTACGTAGCGCACACATCCTAGCCGGGGCTAGGTTTACAGCTATTCCCTTAATTGCGAAGGTATTGCTTTTGTGCCGGCCCGTACAATAATCTTCCCGGGAGCCTGAACCATTAGCCTTCGCGAAATGAAGGAGGCCCCCACGGTTTTTTTCTCTGGTGCCTCGCAGGCCTCCTTTTTCTCGTTTGGTCCTTCGTCCTAGTTCCGTTGGGTAAACACCCAGCGAATTGTTCCTTCTGCCGCGCGAGCTCTCTCCTACCGGGGGAGGTGGGGAAGGGGAGGAGGAAGAAGAAGAAGAATTTTCGGTGGAAAACAACGGAGCATGGTACCGCGGCCCCCGCCTTCGGGCCGTGTTACTACGCTGAACGGGGAACCTTGTGCCCGCTAACGAGGAGCAAATCTTCAAGCAAACGCGCCCCCGATGAAAGAAGACGCTCTAGGAATTGCGGGAATTGTTTGCGTCGCCGCGCCGCGCCGGCTTCCGCTAGCCAAACCACTGTTTGCCTTCCATTTGCCTTCGGTTACGTTCCTTTCACGGGCCCTGGCTAATCACGTAAGAATACCACGACCATGGCCACTGATTCACCATCCTCTCATTAATAGACGATCCACCTTTCCAGTGATTTTTCTATATATGTCTCGATGATAAACGTCGCGGAATTATCCCCACTAACGCGGGGCACACCCCGTGAGGGGCCAAGAAGCTCGAGGTGCCTAGAGGAGCGTAAACATAACACGGCTCGCTCATGTCTCCTGGACGATAAATCGACGAGAAGATCATTTTTAATCGGTCCAATTTTAATTTTAATCTATAGGTGACACAAGTGCTGGTAACGGACGTCTCGAATCAAAATTTGCCATTCGCGTAGAGCTCGGAGAGACCGTAGACCAGTTGCTAGATTATCGATCACGGGGGTCGCACGGAGTGTTATGGTCGTTCCCGCGACAAATCAAACGGCGCGAGACCAAGGTCCCCCTGTTGGCAAAGGGAGTAAGTGGCCAGGGATAAGGAAGTGGCAGTCGAGTGACGTTGGGGGTGTAGAGGGGGTGGGTGGAGGTGGTAGGCAGAGGCACGGGTCTCCTATCTCGGGGATAGCATGGGGTTGCACGAAGAAGGGAGGGACAGGGCACTGGAGCCGGTGGTAGTTGGGTGGCAGTAGGATGTACTCATCCGTTGCAGTGCTGCAACTAATGAGACATCGCTAAAGGGCACAGGGTGGGTGGGTACAGACACGATGGAGGCATATACACGGGGGGTAGGCGATACACTTCACCTGAGACTGCAGACTGCAAGAGATAGACGACGACGACGACGTCGACGACGATGAGGACGAGAGTGCAGGCACAATTAAAACTGACGCTCCTAATGGCAAGTCAAACGCCGACGGGCTCAAGAGATTCTTGACTTTCCAATGAAGCGATTGTTTCATATTCCTGTGCTTTCCTCCTGCACCATCTATCGACCGACTCCGGCTGGCTCCGCTCATTTCTCTCTTTCCTTCTCTCTCGCTCTGTCTCTCTTTCTCTCTCTCTCTATCCCTCCTTCCCTTTCTGGCTCTCTCTTTCTGCCAACCACCCTCTCCCCCTTCACCCCCGTTCACTTGGCCCCTTGTTTCTACCGAGCCGACACGTGAATCCTGGTTACGCGACGGAGCCAGAGGGAGGCAGAAATAGGAGGGGTCGGGGGAGAGAGAGAACCGGTGAAACTTTAGAAGGGAGAAATCGGTAGGAATCCGCGTAGATTTCTACTGGCTGCGGGAGAAGAGCTGTCTGTTTCGTCGTTGACAGGAAACACGTGCACCTGCGCTTCAGCCCGACCACGGAAAAATACCGATCGCCGAAATTTTAAGATATTTCACCCCCTGCGGACCCGACCACCGCTCATTCCCTCTTTGATCCTTTTCGCGATCCTTGTTAACCATCTCTACAAAATGTTCGACACTTCATACAATTTTTATTTCAATCCTACAATTTAATTCAAGCACTAGGTCTTCATCGAGCTGGGCAAATTCCATTAATCCTCGCAAAATTTGGAACCACAAGAGCGACGAGTTTACAAATCGCGAGGGAACAAATTACTGTTGCACCAGAAAGTGCAACCCCAACAAAGAGCCACCCTCCAAACGCAGCAACCAACAACAAAATGATCCTAACATCCGCCCAACTGATTAAAAGAACTATGGCTAGAGGTCGGCAAATTGAACGAACAATACCGTACATAGAGAGACAGTGTTTGCGGGGGTTGCAACCCCGAGGATCTTGGAGGGTGGTCGAAGAATTCCGGGAGCAACGGAGGAGCCAAGCGATCGGTAGTTTTAGTCGAACGTCTAAAACAAACGACGACACGAAACAGAGACTCCGATAGTCGTCGGGGGTGGCAGGGAGCCGGGGGTCCGGGGGGAGGTGGGGGTGGCGAACGGAGGTGAACGCGGAAGGTTAAGACTGGGTTGGATACACGAATGCTAGATAGTAGCTCCGGGCGGAGCTTGATTATTTTCCGCTAGCTCGTTCATTCAGGTGGAGAGCGTGGCGCACGAGGGGTTCAATTGGAAACAGCAATCACTGCTCGCCTGTATTTTGTTCTCTTCTCGGGTGCAGCGAACTCCAATAATAAGCTTTCTCCTATATTGCCTCTTCAGTTCCCCTCCCGCCGGTTGCGCCGGCCTCCTCGCCAAGTCTCCAGAACCGGCAACAGAACTACCCTTTCCCTCTTTCCGCTCCCCTGGCTTCGACTGTCCTACCACCAACCTTCCTCCACCTTCCTCCAACCTCCTGCTGCCTCTTTACGCCCCCCGGTGCCGCGTTTCCTTCGAGTTTCCAGCGTTTCGTCTCCCGTACGTTCCCCAAACGACCTCGGTTCTCGAGTTCGAGTCGTTTGCCGAGATACACCCCCCGCTTCCACCCCCCCAGCCCCAGAATCTGCTCTCCTCCTCAGCCCAGGATGTTCCACGGAATTCCTACCTTCTTCTCTGTGCAAGTGAACATTCGTCTGACGATCAAGGACGAACCGGAACACGCGGTGTCTTCTTCGGGCTTCGCCGGCCTCCGTGAACCACCCCCCTGAGACGCACCCTGACTCTGATTGTTTCTGCCGGGTGTCCTACCTCGGCTCATTCGGATCTTCCTGCTGCAGGTCAAAGTTCGAAGTTCGCTGGGAAAAATTTTTGTTGCTCTGCCGCACTGCTTTCCGTAGGGGTGGTTTATTCGAAATTCGATTTTATACCGAACATCTTGTCTCTTCTAGGAATAAATGTAGGTAATGTGGACGGAATAAAAATAAATCGGTTGATAACCATGTTCTGTACGAGCTATAAACCATTCTGAATAACTCTTTATAACATTTTAGCTAAGGACGCGGCGAATGTTTATCTCGGCAGTTCGCACGGCGGTATAATTAATCAATTGAAGTTTCATCCCTCGTTCGCCATAGCATTATCGTTATTCCAGAAAATACCGTCGTAGGAACGAGCGTCGGGGGATGGGTTTTACGGTGAAGGATCGGGGGTTCGGGGGGAGGGGTCGGGAAAGCGAAAATGCCCGGCACGTGAGTGGGTCGACGCTATATCAAAAGACCAATTACAATAAATTCCGAGGACACCGTTTACTCTGTCGGCACGCGAGCGGGTATTAATCCGCGCGGACTGTCAGCCCGCGCCGCGATAATGGAACGGATCGGCTTTTATCGGTCCCCGAGGCGCGTGGCCTTCTAAAGTTCAATCGTCGTTGACGAACTCGACAAATATCAGCCTGCCGAGGAAATTTCAGCTGGCCCCGAGTCGCTTCGCTGTTCGTATTCCTTTTTCTGCTGTTATCGCTTCTGTGACATTTCGATGATGACGGCACGGGGCGGGGAATCTGCGAAACGAATGCTCGGAATGTCGTAAGGGCTGTCGGCAATCGTTTACACGCGTGTTCCGTCAACCTTATGTTGTCACACCGTGTGCTTCAGTCAGTATGATCCTCGAACGAAAAATGTATTGCCCAATGTGCCCGAAAAATGTAGCTTTGCAAAACGATATTCCAAATATGAGGCCTCCAAAAATGTGATACAAGAATGCCCTACAAATTGTACTTCAAGAATATATCGCAAACGTGTAGTACAAAAATGTGTCATTAAGCAACAATGCCTAGATTACGTACTTTATAAATTCACAGAAGACTCGATGGTTCAAAAATTTAAGTTATCGAGTAACTTAGTACCGAAATATATGATTTCTCTTTTTCGTAGCTATTTTGACACGTCCCCTGTTTCTTTGAATAAACTTTCCACGAATTTTTTTATTCCCTTCCAATCTATTCTTGAAAAATCACCTGATGTATAAAAACATTTACGAACGCGACTATTTTAGCTGTTAGAATGTTTAAAAAATCGTAGCCAGGTCTATAAATTTTGATGCGAGCCGTGCGAAAATATTTCCAGCTGGAAGGCGAAACGGTTTGAGTCACGGTGCAGCGAGATTGCAGTAATAAGATGCAAAGTGGAAATTCCCGATGTAGAACCGCAAGGGACGAAGCCTTTAAAGAATCCAAAGGGTCAAACCATTTCCTCGGAATGGACAGCGGAACAAGAGTCAGGGTGCAGCAGTTAGAACGCACCCCTAATCCACGGTGTGTGTACACTCCCCGCCCCCTACCCCGTGTCCATCCCCCTGGTCCACGTATGTACGTTGTCCTGCAATTACACGAGCGCTAACTCCCAACCCTTTCCCTCTGGTAAACGGCACGTAAATATATCGATTCAATTCCGTTTCAGCGGTGACCACCCTCATCCCCTTTTCGGGCCCCGGTCTCCTGGCGCGCCCTTCTATAAAAATTTATCGTCTGGTAAATTGTTTCGCGCGGCGTGTTCGCGATTCCACGCGAAACGACGAGGAAGTATACGCGCGTATGTTGCGTCGCGCAACGAAAACGTCAACAAGACCAGCGGGGGTGTGTACGAGGAGAACAGCGAGAGAGAGGGTGAGGGGGGTGGGTGGGGGAGAGGTGGAAGTTTGTGTGGGTGAAGAAACGACGCAGGATGAGGGGGGTCGCAGGGGGAAAAGGGAGAACGAAGTGACCGTCGTTCCCCTAAACCTGTCCGACGGGATGTTAATTAACAAAAAGTCATTAAACTTTTCACGGCGAGCGGAACGAAAGACCGTGCCGCTGTCTCTTCGCCTAGGATCGATACGACCCGTTTTATTTTCCGACTTCTCGTGCGTTTATTGTCCTGCCTTTTTCTGCTTGCTGCCGACGCGATCTACGTGTGCCCGCCATCGTACATTCGCAATCCCCGTCAACGAACGCTGAGACACAGGGAACACCATAAATATTCCTCCGCGATCGCATCTACGAATCGCTTTTAGAAGCCTTAGTCCACCGACCAGGAATTTTGGAAGCTGGTGTGAATCGATGTGACACTGATTCGTTTCCTAGGCAATTTTACAGAAAAAGTATAACATGAATCTGTTAACCCAATAAAACTGATTGAATTAAAAACGCCTAGGAGAAAATTGTTCCCTCGGGCTATATTAAAATACATAATATGATTTTTTCGTCAGTAAAAATAAACTAATTTCTGTGCACAACATCGGTGGTCCGATCTTCAGGACAAAGGGTCGAAAACTTGTCGAGCTATCGAAGTTACGGACTCCGGGTTCGGTGGGGGTGCAAGTGGGGTGATTTGGCCGATTCCTTCGATGCGTATCGTCCAAGAAAGTTTTTCGTTGGGTCGCGTGTAGCGGTAAATTCGAGCCTCCAACCCCTTTCGCAACGTTTAAGCGAGAATGGGCCGAAACGGTCGCGGAATTGCACCGCACGGCGTAACGAGTTCAAGTGCTGCAGTCCATTGGTCGTGGTCCCGGGGTCTGCGAGAGCGGCCAGACGATTCGTGCGACACGGCGATAATGACAAGCATAACCATTACTGACCCGAGGTCGGTAAACGGTAACGGGCAGGGGTAGCTTTTCGACCTCGGGAACCGTGGCAGACGTCCAGATAAAAATCACTCGTCTAGAAGATTAAATAATAAATCACCCTCGCCTTGCCGTCTGAGTTCGTTTGCGCTCCGGTTCCACGCCGCCAATTAAATGTTTTCTCTTAACGATACGGGCGAGTCTTCTTCCCCAAGTCCGACCCGCCTCGTCGTCACATAAAAATGTTTGAAAAATTTGTCGCGCCCGGATATCGTTGCTACTTGCAATCTGGAGACGCGCGCGCGCTTCCCTACAGAAATGTATTCGACTGGAGTCTAGTTAACCTCGAATTTGCCGCCTGCTGTCAATTGTAAGTCAACCAGATGCTCGCCGAAAAAATGTACGATTGCAAAGAAAGAATTGCACGCGATTTCTAAACAATCAAGAATGGAGAAAGACGTCGAGGTTTGTCGCTGGCAACGAGATTGAAAAAGTCACCCTCGTGTTCGGCGTCGATTAATTCGGTAAAAAATATTTCAATTCCGCAAGACACCCCCGCGGAACTCAATTAATTTCGATCCGGGTCGAGACATCCCTGGAACGCGGGGGTTGCTACCGTCCCCGCACCCCTGGAGGTCGATTCGACCGCGGTTCGAACCGCGGCTGTGTAAAAGACCTAAACACCGCAAACCCAAACGCTCACTAATTTTCTGTTTAGTCGTAAAATAAATTCTCCGTTTCCCGTGGTGGTTGGTGGGAGACAGGAGAAACGGAAAGGGAGGCGGAGAGAGAGAGAGGAGAGAGAGAGGGGTAGGCGGTAGAGTTCGAACCGTGGAAAATGTTCGTACTTTGCCGCCCCCCTCGGTTCGGTTGGCCGTGGCAAGGGTTGAAGGTGCCGATGCTGGCATTTACCGGGCCAACAAAATTTGGAAGCAGAAGTAATCGAATTTGTTGGCGTCGTTTAATGAGAGCCGCACAATAGTTGTGTCTGTATAATTGGTACACACCCCCGTCGCTGCGAGACCCGAACCCCGCCCCTCGCCTTTCCCCGGCTTTTCCGCCACTCTAACTGCTCCGCCGATGCAGTTGTCACGGAGAGAGAAAGCTCTGCGAGAGAAAGGGAAAAGGGGATCCTACGGTGTAACTATTTGGCTCAAGCACCTTCGCAGGAGACCGCATACAGTGGTTCTCGATACCTCTACCATGGCTACCACTGTCGACAGGGTGGCCACCCCCACGAATTAATCATTTTTTCTTCCCCTTATTCTCTAACAAAACCCATGATTTTTCTTTACAATTTTGTACACTTCGTTCCGGACATTTTTAGTATCAGAACATCTTTAATACGGACACATGGTTAGTTACAATTTTATTCTAATCATTTATCCGTTGTACTAGGTACGTACAATATTGTACACTGTAGATGCAGGAAACGGTACATTGTGATTTTAATCTGTTGTCTCATCATTCTTACATTTCTTGTAAATAAAAATAAAGTTTCGAAGAAGAATTAGTTACTCAATTTTGCTGTGGCCCCTCACCTGGTATACCCGGCGGTAGTGAGGATAATTCCGCGACGTTTATCGTCCAGGCTTTCGCGACATATATATAGAGAATGGTTATTTTCTGCGAACAAAATAGGAAGTGGAAAGAAGAATAGAATATTTATGTCCGCTGCAACTGGAGTCAAAAGTGAAAGAAAGGGACCCGGCAGTAATGAAATTTAAGGTTTGTCAGAATGAATTTCTGTAGAATTTGGTCGGAGGGTCGGGTCCGGTGTTCGAGTGACCGTTTGAACAATTAGAACGGCGGAATCGAGCAGTTACAAGGGAACTGATTGCCGTCCGATGCCCGAGAACCCCTGTCTCGCCTATTTACCAATATCGTGATTAAATGTTCCATGAAATCACGAGTTCCACGTCATAACATTTTAAGAGTGTCTCTCCCTCGGCCACGGCGAGCCCTCTTTTACCTCCGGGACAGCCACGTATGTATGCAGCCCGTGTATGTAGCTTTAATACTGTGTACCGGTCCGGCGCGGCGCGAGTATGCGAACGTCGACACGCGCGAACACGCGTGTACGTGCACGAAGCGGACCCCTGTTTCCCCTCCTACGTGTCTCCACTATGTATAGCGTGTACGCAAGTAGTCGGTAGCCGGACTCTCGAATAGGCTCGAATTCTCTGCTCCCTCATCAACGAACGCACCTTCGCCTACCGTTTAATTACAGTATACTTAGCTGCACAATTGTCTCTTTTACTCTTTCCACGTCGCCTCCGCCGCTCTGTGCCGTTTCCTTTGAGGCTGTCGCTCGGAATTACTGGCGCAGGACATTTTTCGTCATTTTGCTGGGGCGATGTACTCGCTGCAAAGCCGGTAATTAATTCGCGTGTGCGCACACCGACGTCACGCGTTTCGCCACGCTGATCGATTCCCCCCCCCCCCGAAATTTCTTACCGAAACTGTTACATTTTCCCTTTTGTTGCTCTAAAAATATGCCGTTATTTATTTTATCGACACACCGTGTAGCGACGATTACTTCCTAATTATTTAAAATCTACCTAGAATCTATTAGAAATCTACAAAAGTCTTGGGATTTTTAAACTTCTTTTTGGTACAGCACAGTTATCGACAATTCCATTAATATTTTACCAATGGGTAGTGTTTATCGCATCGAGGCGCTCCGAGTATCTCAATATTATTTACGATGGCAATCATTGCGTTGTGGTACGAATTAGATTGATAGATTTTCTTGTACAGAAAATTAAGGCGTGCCAGTTGTTCCATTTTCACGGGAGGTCCGACAAAAGTTTCCACTGCAGGGAATCTCGTAGCTTTACACGGTACTCGCGCGGCGCGCCGTCTTCGGCGCTCTTCTTTCCCTCTATAAAAGAACATGTGCGATGGCGCAGTATCGCTTACCCCGTTCACCGGCTCTAAAAGTGACAGAGAGTCAAAACACATAGGCTAAGTTGTTTTGCACTTACCTCCCTTTGCGTAGCGCGCGACAGCTGTATTTATACAAGCCACTTCCGGCGAGACTCGAGCATGATAATTTCTTTTCCTTATTTCTGCCATCGCGAGAGACCCGCTGCGCAAGAAAAACAATAATCTCGTAGGAAGACTGCGCCGGGGCGAGTAGCTTCTTTTGGTAACAAATCGGTTAAACAAATTGATCGAGTGCTTTCCAAATACGTAGCAAGCATCGTGCACGAGAAATCGATTTTTCTCTGCAAAGAGATCCCCTAGCCTTGGATTTTTAGTTGCTGGTATTGGTTCTTCTCTGCTTCACCGAAGGTTTTTATTTATGCGTTCAGGTTCGTAAACGTTTAGTTTGTTTTACGGTTTGGTGTCGGCAACGATGGAATGTTGGTGTAGATCCGCTCCGGATCGATATCCATATACCTCAGAACGCGGGAGTAGGTATCGAGGGTAGAAATGTCGTTAAATTATACCAAAGATGTTTATTGGACGCGAGCCAGTCTTCGAGATTCTTAGCCGCTTCCTGCGCGCATCGCAACGATACCATGCCAACACTCGAAGCGACAATGAGACAGTCGTGGAAGCCCTATCGGCTTACCTCATAATAAATAATAGAAACCGTAAATCACAACAAACTGTAATTTGTGATCAGCAAAAACTTTCTTTGTCCCGCTTTGTGACAACGTTCCGGACAATTTCGAACAAGTCTCGTATTTTACTTTTACAACAAATATCATTAACTTGCAGTTAAGTATCATTAACGTTTCAGTTCAATATTTTACCCAGATAGCACTGGACGGCTTAAAGACGTCTGTTTTACGTCCATTTTTGGTCTGAACGTCTTACGTCCTGAAAAGACGTCTTTAAGACGTCTTAAAGACGTCTCGTAAAAGACGTCGTTTTTACGTCTCATTTCAGACGTCTTTAAGACGTCTTTTACGAGTCGTCTTTAAGACGTTTCATTTCTTGACATTTCAGTCATTCTAAACTGCTAGAAAAAAGCTTTACAAACTGTACACACGCAACACAATAACGCAGTTTTCCATCCTTCGAATAGACGTTTATTTATTTAGGAAAGTTAAATAACTAAATTGTTAATTTAGTACTATTATAATATATTACATATATATTCGCAATAGAATTTAGCAATAAATATTGTTTAATAATAAAACTATACATTATATATCACAAATCCAAAATCCAAAATAATATATCAAAATAAATAGATAAATAAATAAATAAGTTAAATAAATAAATAAAGCATAAAATGTTAATGTTCGCGGATATGCTGAAAAACATTCTTTTAATTTATTTTTTTTATTTATAAATAAATAAATAAATAAATAAAGCGTAAAATGTTAATGTGCGCGGATATGCTGAAAAACATTCTTTTAATTTATTTTTTTTATTTATAAATAAATAAATAAATAAATAAAGCGTAAAATGTTAATGTGCGCGGATATGCTGAAAAACATTCTTTTAATTTATTTTTTTTATTTATTTAATTTTTTTGTTGTATCAAACATTCAATTTATATTTCTTGTACATGTATACAATATTCAAATTCAATATTTTTCTCACAAGAAAAAATGTGGTTTAAAAAATATTTTTCCAATATTTGACAAACATATCTATCTAATATTTTTGTGGTACTAGGGGTCTGTTTCGGGACGTCTTGAATACGTCTGTTCGAGACGTCTTAAAGACGTCTAACGGACGTCTTAAAGACGTCGAACGGACGTCTTAAAGACGTCTTTAAGACGTACAGTTTTTTCACAAAGACGTTCCAGAGACGTTCAGAAGCCGTTCGGAAGCCGTTCGTAGGACATTCAGACGTCTAATAGACGTCTGAACGTCTTTGACAGACGTCTTAAAGACGTCTTTAAGACGTCTCTGTGCTATCTGGGTACTAGGAGGAATATTTCAAAGTTGATTACAGTAGCTTAGATTGCGATATGTTTCCGTTGTTCTGGAATTCGAAGATGGCTAGGGGAAATATTAAAAAGTCACCGGGAAATTATGGTAACATTATATCTAGATAATTCGTTCTCCGAGGCATCGTAAGATTTCGCACGCGCAAGCCGGCTAATTAAAACCGCGGGCGTTCTTTCAATAAAAACACCATCGGTTTTCAATCCGCGCGGAGGCCACGCGCAATAATCCTTAGATTCCCGAAAGCACCGGTAATTAATGCCCGTTCGTTCCTCGTAATCCACTTCCGGCTTCTCACGCAGTCTTCGTTCCCGCGCGGCGCCGCGGCCGAGAGCCTTCCGCCGGCAACTTCATCCCCCTTCATCGCGATATTTAATTTCTGAGGGACGTGTTTCCATTACAAAATATTTCTGTATTTGTCTGGGAACTTCTCTAAGAGTTTACGAGGAAACTCCGCCGTTAGCCGACTACGAAAACCTCTTGTTGTTTGCCTCGCGTTACCACCCGGCCCCGTTCGGCACCCCGTTCGCCTTCTGCACACCCTTCCGCACACCCTCCCTCCGCTCCCACCCTCTGTATGCGCGCTCTCTTCGCGGGAAGGGGGTTGCAAAACTCGGGGGTGGTTGCGCGATGCGGCCGCAGCCACGCGGAGTCTCTGCAAGTCCCGAAGAAGCTACGGACAAGACCGACCAACTTGCATAATACATTTTAATTTATAGCGATATTAATTAACAACTCTAGCGGCGCTCGCGTGTTCGACTACTCCGACCGCGAACTCGAACCGTTGATATCGCCGCGGATTTTACGCTGCGATGGGACAGTTTAGCGGATTGTAAATTAAGCTGGCGCGGTTATGGCTCCGCCAGGAACGCTATCCGAGCACCATCGTGCCTCCCTTGCTAGGCATAACTATCAAATATTTTACGTTTACATTTTTCTCAGGAAATATTACTTAAAAATCTCTACGACGTCGCGTCGCATCGTACGTACATTGGTCCCTTAATAAATACCGTAGATATTTATTGGACAACTTGCGGGTGCATAAATGAATAAATAAATGCGTAGATTTACCGTACACATTAATATTCGTCAGATAAAATCGAAGGTGAAAGCAAGAGGATTTTTAATTTGATGTTGAATGTTCGCGATTGAACTCTCTCTTTTTATAAATCTGATAATAAGGACGATGCAACGTTTTTGAGTGTGTGTGTGTGTTTGTGTGTGTGTGTGTTGCGTTTATTTGATGCGTGGTAAAAATTGATTTGTAGCATGGTGGCAAAGCGAGAATAAAAAAGGGAACCACGGTTCTTAAGCTGGGAATACTTTCGAGGTGCCGCGCTGCCCACGAAATTCGCCGGCGCGGCGTCGCATTCCAGCGCGGAATAATCACTGTGCCAGAATCTGGGCGCAGCTTACAACATTGTATTTCAGTGCGCCGGTGTTATTTGCGTTATTTATTCCCGGCCGGTTCCCTATTTAATCGTACAGCAGTTTTCGATAATCCCAGTTGGCTCGGATCCGGTTCACCTCGAATCTCCGAAGCTACTCGGCAGCCGTACGCCAGAGGCAGATTGCGCAAGCATCCGGTACTAAATAGATCGATCGGCTTCGTAATATCGATCTCTAAATTCGCGTTGGTTTTATTTTACGCTGTTTTTATAAAAGAGTTTCGAGTCGACGGTGACGTTCGAGGCCGGTCGTTGAACGTAGAAAGCGAACGAAAAGACGTTTGATAAGCGAGCAAATTGCACGGGACAGATGACGGATTTCGATACTCGGAAACGGCCGCTCGTTAAAACTAATGGGAACGGCGGATTTAGAACTTGGCAGTATTAATCATCAATTATATCGACCTTATTGCGGCGAACCCGGCGTGCGACGTGCGTGACAATCGTTGGAACGAAACGCGCGCCGCGCCGCGCGCACGTGTTTTCGGGATCGCGGCTCGAATCGATCGCCGATCCGACCGAAATAATCGCGAACCGGCGACCCCCTAAATCTCGATTTTAGTAACCGTTAACCCCGATCGACCACGCACCCATTCCTCGTAAATGATCCTGGAATCTTCGGGGCTAAAGAACACTCCGCTCGCTGTAATTCACCGAGACTTCGCCGATGCGGAAATTAGTTCGCTCGTAATTTCGTCAACGTAATGCCCCGTCCACCGGCAATTATTTAATAGCCCCTACACAGCCGATGATTAATAACCAACGATTTATTAACCCCGTTCTACTTCTCCAAAATCCATTTCCTTTCTTCAACAAACCGTTTCGTATTTTTTTTTTATAAATTTATTTCCGACGAGCGCATATTTAGCAACAGCAAGGAATAAGCGAAAACTTCTTCGTCCGTCGAAAACTAGAAAAGCTATGAATAACCTCTGTCAGAGATCCCCTATATTTTATAATTGATATTAAATATCCGATCGTCGGTTCCTTCGGATTTCATTGTTTTCCGGTCGATCGATATTTATTTCCGCTGGTGCGGTGTTTTGCGAAAACGCGGACCGGAAGAACGCGTTATTCCCGGCACGTCGGGTAAGGATATTCAATTCAACAAAATGTACATCTAAAATTGGTGGCATTAAAATGCAACGAGCCGAAGGACGGAAATAATTAGAGCGCAACGACTGATTTGGAATGGTGGATAACATGTTACACGTCGGGGATAAGTTCGCGTCGGGACCCGGGCAAGTCGCTGTCAAACAACGTGACATAATCGTCAAACGAAGTTCCGGACTTCTGTCGGGGGATTCGCGGCGGTCGAATGTCGCCCGGGCCGAGCCAAAACGCGATATTTCCGCGTCAATTCCGCGGACGACAAAGTCGCCCGTGAAAAATTATTCGCCGCTGCTTCGTCTCCGTTCCGGCGACAGTCGATTCATATCGTGCGTCGCAATAGCGTGGAAAACACTTCCGCGAACTATCGTAGACCATCCACCCGGGGCAGAGCACTTAAACACCGGCCGCGACCAGCGTGGAGAACCTGACGGATAACGACCATCCAGAGATTAATCGGTGGTCACGAATTCTAAATTCTGCCGCGCGGTTTAACCACCACGGATCGCCGCCTGACCGACTTCAACTTTCCGTTTGATTCCGTCGAACCGAACCTCCGTTTCCGGGTCTGTGTTCCAAGAAATGGACTCCTTTCTGATCCCTATCTCCTGCTAACCCATCCACCATAACCGAATATAACCACCTTCAGAGTTTTAATTTCGCCGTTTTTGCTCCATCTGCTAAAGTCACTTTCAACTGTAACACGTTGACCGTTGTGTCACCCATATGTGGGTGACGGAATTATTTGTCCAGGTTTCAAAATGAAGTTTTACGTTAATATATTCGTTGTACCAAATTCGATTAGGATCTGTAAAATGCAGAAAATTGGGGGACTACTCAATATCATACATTTCATTTTTTTTTTCAATTTTTTATTTCGTTAAATAACTTACTTTCATTTTATGGAATTTTTGAGGTTTCTAGTGTGGCAGTCAAAGTGTTAAATTTCTCGTAGTTCTAGTCGAAATTTCGAAAAGGTATTTCAGGGTCTCGTCGATCGGTCCTTCGATCAGGGAATTAAAAGCAATTTTTTTTCGGTGGTAGTCACGCGGTGGTCGGTAAGATAGATTCCTACTGTTCGAGAATTCTAGTTTACGGGGAAAAGGGAGTTTGTGGTCGCTGCTAGAGGTATCTAGAGAAGCACAGGGAGCACTGCCCTGATTCCGTAGAATTCAAGAGCAACGAAGGAAGCCACGCCCACTGAAGACAGTATAAACAGAAGAGCGCTTTCGACTTTAAAACAATATATTTCGGGATAGTCGAGTTTTAATTAAATTTGCGATCGATCAGTGATTTCTGGAATGCGATAATTGAAATGAGTAATTGAAGGGGATCGTAGGAATCGAGAGAGAGAGAGAGAGAGAGAGGAGCTGTGTCGAGATACGAATATATTCGGCGGGTCTAGCAGAGCGCGTATACATCGTGGATGATTCACCAACAGTAATTTTCCGGTGAACGCTTGTCGCGGACCGCGTGGACGGCATATATCGCGCGGCACCGCGCGCCGCGACGATTTCGGTAAAATGTGTGACGGTCGAAGCGACGGGCAAAGCCTCCTTTGACTTCTGTCCCGTGACCATAAACCTCTGATTTACGCCGGTTCGGGCCGAGCCCGGTACCGTTCGCCAAACCACGCGTGAGATCGACCTGTCGCGAAAATCGGATTACCGGCTTTTTACTTTGTCTCGTTTCTACGCGGCCGAAACCGGAGACGGGGCCGCGGCGACGACGCACTTTGCTCAGCCGAGATTGATGCTTCGCGGGAACTTAGCTGGCACCGAGCTATCGCTTCTTCACTTTTCTTGTTCCTCTCCGTTGCAAACCCGCCTCCCTCGAACTGCTCGAACCCGATGGATGTTTCTTTGTCACGGACGCTCGACCCCGTTCATCCTCGATCACGCGAATTCTTTCTTTTTCGCATTTATTACACGACCTGTATCCTTCGATCCTTTATCACTTTTTTGAATTGTCGGTGGAATTTATTATTTTTTAAATTTGGATCCGGGCAGTATCGAATTTTGAGACACGCTAAAATTATTCACGCGTTCGGGTCGTACACCCAAGGGTTAATAGTTCGGTGATTTATGTCATTGTTCCAGCATCTGGCAATTGGCTCATGAAATTCTATTACTTGTACTCACATGTGCAGAACGCGCACTTGTAATTTATCTCGTGACGCGGCTGACAAGATTTACTTTACTATCAATAATTTCCCAACGTTACGTTTATTGCTAAAGTTCGATATATTATCTTATTTCAACATTTTTATGAGGTGCTAGAAACCGAGGATATTATTTCTGTTTGATTCATAAGGACCGGACAGTATTCGTTATTGTTGTGTCTGATCTGGCTTCGAGTTTGACACGGCATTCGATTAGGTGATTTTAATAGTCGCACGGTTGTCGGCTATATTTTCTCCGTTCGTTTTTTTCCCCTCGATCGTTTTGTGTTCCTTTCGGAGGTGGGATCGTTATCGACGAAAATATCCGTCGATCGGATCGCGAACCAGCTGTACGAACACTTACGCACATAAATGTCGGCGCACGGTCGCCGGACATCGTTTCCTCCGAGCCGATCCCAGCCGATACACCCGGATAATGTCCGCAAATTCTCGGCGGATAAAGCTCGGCCCTGGCGGAATTTCGAATTCGCGGCCGCAATACGATCAATCTCCGACTGCTCGTTATCCGTCCAGTTCCCCGCGCGCCAGTTCGAGTTACTCGACTTTAAGTGCCTCACCTCTCGCCCGGGGCGGCCATATAGATGCCAGGACCGTTTTCAACGACGAACCGCCGTCGTTTGATGATATTGATACAATGACAACTGTTACACGCCGCACAGTTGCTAACCGCTTTCTTTCTTCTCGTTGGGCCGCTCTCTTGCATCTGATAATATTTGGGCTCCGGTGTCCCGGCGAATATTTGACAGACTTCAAAGCGAGATATTCCGCGTGGCATGCGACTATTAGCACATAGTTAGTCCTCAAACTCGGCCGGATTCGACACAAAATTTCTAAATTAGTTTCAACTTGTTCCGACGCTCGTTCCGCGGACTGCTTGCGACTTTCCTACTGGGTAATCGGCCAATCGAGGTTCGTCAATACTCTGGAAAAAATTTTTATTTTTCGGAATTTTTCTATAGGAATCGAGACAATGGGGGTAGCTTCTTTCGAACACTCGGAAATTTCTATTAGGCTTCGGAGATTTTAGCAAATTTTTTGAAGGGTCAAAAAATTCTTCGACGCAAGAAAAATATTGTCAATTGTATAAGGTAAAGGCACCGGTAGTTGACCATTTCGTAGAAAAACATAAAAAATAAGGTTTGAAATGTTCTTATTATTTGAAATTTAAACAACAGACGGCTTGGCATTGGAGGTTCATTTTCATCAAAAGTGTTTTTCATCAAAACAGTTATTTTTTATGTTATTCTATGAAATGGTCAACTACTGGTACATGGTCAACGGCTGGTGCCTTTACCTTACTTATTTCCTCGCACGTTAAAAGCTCGCATATGTCACCAATGTGAACGGCCTCTTCTTTGTGATGTCTTGGGTTAGTTAGGTGACTTTGAGAAGAGAAATATTTACAGCATCGTTGACTGTGGATTTTCAGTCTATAAAATTAATTCCAAAAAAAATTGAGAAAAATAGTTTTTGAGACTCGGTGATTTCGGCTAGCATTGTCGACGGAAGGAGAGGGTCGGTAGGCTTCTGATTTTTCCCGAATCGCGATCCCGCGGTACTGCTTATAACCGATCTTTAAAATCGCCCCTGCCACCGCCAGAATTAGAAACATTCGTGGGTCGTTCCACCGGTCGCGAAAGCGTTGCGTCGCCGGGGAAAGGAAAGCGAAGAAAGGGGAGCGGCCGATCGTTCGGTGAACGATAAACCGATCGTGGCGGGCCCCGGAGACTCCAGAGATACATTGGCCGCTCGTTTAACGTCCTCATAAAAATTCTTTCGTTCGGCCACCGTGGCGGGAAAGACCGGGAGTAAACGGATTTCGAGGCTCCCGATGCCAGGCCGGCCAAGTAAATATACCCGCGACCCTCAGCGTGGCCCTAGGCCACAAATTAAACTATAAATACACAGCGAATGAACCGAACAGGACCGACTCCAGGAAGCTGCGATCGCCATCAACGAATCGACGCCGTTTCTTTCGAGCCACAGTCATCGCCGATACGTCGATGATTCACGACGCGACCCGACCATCTTGTTGCGCGGCCGACTCTGAACGAGACTAGGAAGGTCTGTGATAGTCCCTCGTTTATGCACGAAATTTTTCTGTTCCCTTAACTCTCCTTCTTATCGATCATTTGGATATTTAGGAGAATACTGCATCTCTCAATTTCTTTTCCTCTAAAACGATTACAAACCTGCTCTTAACTTATAGTTCCAAAATAACAATTTTGTGCAAAAAATTGAATTATCCAAGGTTTTAAATTATAGACTTTAGTTGGCTACACAAGAGCTAAGTTTGTTATTATTTTCTTTTTAGTTTAATGGACGAAATTTTAATCTTTCCCTGTTCATTTCATTCGTTATCTGGTGTGTTCACAGTTTCGGTAAACCGGAAATGATTTAAGCATGAAAATGCATAGCTAAACGATCGGGAGATCGGGCGATTTATGTTTAAGAAGAGGTTCATGATTTTGATTAATATTTTTTGCGAATTCGATGCGGCCGTGAAGCCATAAACATTCACAGTCTACATACCGCGCCACAGCTCGAAGGAAGTACAGAAATAATTAAGACGTTTCGGTAAATATTTCCGGCCGGAGGTGTGGGAATGATTTATTTCCAAATTAGGCGTGCCCATCGAGAAATAAAAGATAGCGGGGCCCGCATTAGCATCGGCGAATTCATTCTCGCCATTCTATTTCTCCGAAGGCCCGGTGGTGCTCGACGAATCGCGATTTCGTAGCGCGATATTTCGCCGTGCTCCGATTCCGTGGAATTTCCGTTTCCGTTTTGGAAAAGCGGCGCTGCGGCAGAGCTGTTCCTTTTTCAATTGGAACGATACATAGTTGCTTGCGACATGGCGTGTACCTACGTACACCGTCGGAGATCACTCGACGCGGAACGAACCGTACAGTAGAAAACCGGAGCACGCATCCTCGCGAAAACATTGCATAATAGCCGCCCGACGGAATTAATCTGTCTATGTTTTTTGCACGCGAAGGCACAAAAGAGAAATAGGAAAAATCGAAGGAAACAGCAAAGGCGGCAACCGGCAACCGGCCGTCCGATTTTGTTTCGAGATCGACTCTGTTGGTTTAATTCATGACAAAATGAAGTATCCAGCACGCGAGCCACGGATCGCGGGATCGGGTAAACGCGCCGAACAAAATCGCAACCCTCCCGAATCTATTAAGAACAATTGCTGATTAATTTTAATGCCGCCTCTATCGCCGGCCAATTAAATATTAATTCCCCCGGTACCGTTCTCGTGATTCGACCGTAATTAATGGCAAACTGATATATCTAATTGCTCGGCTAAGGAGGGAAATACTGGCTCGAACCGGCACAGCCGACGGAAACGGCCGGAAACGCCGATGCTCTTCCGGTTTTCTTTCCGTTGCTCAATTTTTTTCTGATTTTGTGGACCATATTTCTAAAGCTCCTAACCACGCTTCCTTTATCAATCCCTCTGGAGTGCAATTAATCGGTAAGCACGCATAAATCGGATATTTTATAAACTGGCCCAATGTCACGTACAATTGTACATTTATACCAAATTAAAATAACCTAACCTTCAACTAAAATCTATCGAGCACATGCGATCACAAATACACTCCTGGACAAAAAGATAGCACAAGTGTGCTATCATTTAGTTGTCAAGGATAAATCAAGAATTCTCTAAATTTTACAATTGGTACGTAAATATCATCTTACGGTAATATATTAAATAGCGATAAATTGGAACTACGCTATCCGTACTTGTATTTATTAACAACAATCTCGTAGCGGAGGTCGGCGAAATGATAACACATGTTAATAAATGAAGCATTAACTCAGGTCATCAAAATCGGTGAGGAAGCCCCTAATGTAAATAATTACCAAATAATGTTAAGTAGTCAGTTTTAGTGCTCTGTGAATCTAGTGTTAAAGGAACATTGAAGTTGCAAAATATGAAAGAAAACCTTATATCCAATATTCTACACACGAATAATTTACAATACTAATGTACTATAAACTACATTATGTAAAGTGTACTTACTTCTGAATCTTCTGTATCTCCGTCGGATCCACAGCACACAATTATTCACTCACGAGAAGAGATCCGAATAATTGAACAACAATCACTACACAACACACACAACACACTTAACGAAATCGTGACAGCAGACGAGAAGATGTCACTCCGACCACGAATAAAATAATACTGCGATTTTAACCTTCCCCTCCCACAGACGTGTGATACGAAAACAGGGAATTCCGGGAAATAGGGTCGGCGCCCCGCCATAATTTTTTTACTTTGGTTTTGTATCTAGTGTTTACAGACCCTCAGCGTCTAACCTGCCTAGGATAACCTGACCGTACCACCTCCGTGGAGGGGATCATTGTTATAATCGCAGTATTATTTTGTTCGTGGTCGGAGTGACATCTTCTCGTTCGTTGTCACGATTTTATAAAATGTGTTGTGTGTGTGTGTGTGTGTGTTGTTTAGTGATTGTTGTTCAATTATTCGGACCTATTCACGTGAGTCAACAATTGTGTGCTGTGGATCCGACGGAGGTACAGAAGATTCAGAAGTAAGTACACTTTACACATTAGTATTTTATAATGTAGTTTGTAGTACATTAGTATTATATTTTATTATTCGTATGTAGAATATTGGATGCAAGGTTTTCTTTCATATTTTGCAACTTGTGTGCTATCATTTCGCCGACCTCTGCTACACGACTTTTGTTGATAAATACAAGTACGGACAGAGTAGTTCCAGTTTGTCGCTATATAATGTACTACCGTGAAACGATGTTTATGTACCATTTGTAGAATTCAGAGAATTCTTGATTTATCCTTGAGAACTGAATGATAGCACACTTATGCTATCTTTTTGTCCAGGAGTGTATTGGTACGACTACGAGTGCGAATACAAGCACGAGAAACATAAGCAAACTTAGACCAACGACCTTGGCAACATGTCCCAGGGTCGCGGAACCTTCCAGGACCCTATCGCACACAGTGATCGTTTTTATAATAGGATTCAGAAAATGTTCAAATAGCTGTAACCTCGAGCGGACGCAATAAATTCGTCTGTTCCTTGTTATTGCTATCAAGAGCGAGCGAGAAGGTGTTCGCGATCGAGCGAGGAACCTCGGAGAAGCATCATAGTTCTCGGATCAATGCACCTGTCGAGTTCATTCGCCGGTGTGGACGTTGGAAGCGGAATTATTCGGTATATCGTCGGTGCAACGTCCTCGGGTTCTGGAAATCGGGTTTCCACGGGCGGCCGGAAATAGAAAGAATCTTTCGGCCCTCTTCTGAGATCGAAGCTGCCCGGCGAAAAACCAGAGTCGCCGTTTATTTTTACAATCGGCAGAAGATTGAATCGTTCGGCGGAGCGACGACGAACACGACGACGAAGACGAAGACGACGACGACGACGACGACCGCGAGCAGAAACGGAGCGGGGCCGAGCATGTGCGATACACGCGGCTCTCCCTGTAAGCCGTTCCTTTGGATTTTTTCCCTCGACTCGGTGTTCTTTTTTTTTTTTGTTCTTCTTCTGTTTTGTTTTCTTCGCTCGTCTCTGAGGTCTCTTTCTTCGTCTGGGAGGAGAGAGCCTCCCGAGCCTCGGCCTACGCCGCCGACGAAAACTCTTTGAATACGGCTGAAACCTCGGGATCCGACGCGCAGAGCCGTGCCGCGCGGGTAGCCGCTTTTCCGAGGAAGAAAACGATTTCCACCGGCTACGGGGAACTCGGACGCGCACTGTTTAGCAACCGCTGGCCTTCCGCGACCGCAACCGGAGCCGATCTCGCGAGAAAGTGCTGTTTAAAGGAGTTTCGGCACGCTCCCGGCGCAAGGGGTTGCGAGATCCCCGACAGAAATGGAACGGAACCGAGCGGAATCGGACGATGGAAATTTATCGGGGAAACGGGCGAAGACACCGGGGGACTTCCGGTCCCGGGAAATTGTCCCTCTCTTCGTGGAACGTCGACGGCGCCATTGGGAAATTGACAATTCTTCCCGTAATGCTGCACAATGATCCGATAAATTCAAGAATCTAAAATCCCGCCGACTGGGATTGCACAACGCAGCTCTCTTTGATGCTCCCAGAGCTTGTTTGTCGCTGGAAAGTTAGTGCAATTTATTTGCCGAGCTGATAAGAATATCACCGACAGGAATGAACATGTACGCATTCGCGGGACAGAGAATGCACTCGCGCGAACGTTACGAGCAACCATAAGATAGAAAGAGTGGGGAAGGCCGAGGAGCAAGGAATTGGTGGCGGAATCGTCGAGATTTACAGGCGCGCATGTTGTTGATAATTAATTGTAGCGAGAGCGTCGTAGAACGATGCTTCGCGGCTCGTAACGTAACTGTTAATGGATATTATCCGTGATAGAACTATTCTAGTTTTCAGCCGAGTAATCCCGAAGTAAAGCGCAGATAGATCTAGCAGTTCCAAGTAACAGCGTAATAAGACAAGGTGGAATAGTCATGTGGAGTAATCGAATGAGCTCGGCTCCTTTAAAACTGATAATACGGGGCCGCGATAAAAATGATGAAACGCCGCGTCCGCTCACCCGTGCATCCCTATTAAATCCTTCGAACATCCAGAACGAACGTCGTCGTCAAATCGACCGTTTTATCGTTAATTCATTTTTCGTGTTTCGTACGGTTTCTGAAAGAAATACACACCTTCCAAATTACAGTCTTCATTTTTCTAATATTTCTGATTCACAATTATTAAGATTCTAAAAATACATCCTCGAGGAATTCAATATTTTTTTGGGTATATTACATTAAAAAAAAAAAATGGCTAAAAATTTGGAAAGCACATTCTTGTTATTTTTATAAAGTAAGGTAAAATAGTCACTTTTAGTGCTCCGGAAATGTAGTGTTAAAATTGTGTGCTTTCAAAACTTTAATGCTCACAATTTAACACTAACCTACCGAGCCTTGAAAGACTAGATTGAATTTATTTGTATTTATATATCTTTACAATCTCAGTAATTGTAAAATAAAAAATCTGGAACCGGTCATTTTGGTGTTAATACATCCCTAAATATATTTTTAAGAATTCCTTAGAATGTTCCAACCTGTACTTCCTCAAAATATGAAATTATAAATGAAAGTTAATTCGCTTTCGAACAGAAAAAGGTGAAATGTAGTCTCAGAATTTTTTGGGGGAATTATTTTGGAGGATCTCGCGAGGACAAAGAAATTGACAAATATTTTAAGGATGCAGAGAATTTATTGCAGCCTAAAAAATTGGCTGGAAAACACTGCTGGAAGATCCGCGTGGGTGGAGTATGGTCGATAAGAAGCGTTCAAGGACCGTGTTCGGCTCGCGTTCAACTATTCTCCCTTTGAGCGTCCTCGCAGCTGTACTTGCTTGTCGTTTCCCGTCCGTGGCTCCAAATTACCACTCAATTCTTGAGCGGCGTTCGGCCGGCAGAATTCAAACAAACACAATCGGGCGGAGTACATCCTCCGGTTGACGCATTACCGCTGTACCGTTCCAATAAAACGTTTACCATATTACAACGTCAACCGTCGACTCGAACGAGAGCCAGCGTTCTGTTTGCTTTGGCCGCGACTCCCCGTTTTCCTCGTAGCCTATCCGCGTCTTCGCCGCTGATTTTTCGACGGCGGACGCTTTGAGGGAGCGGTATCGGTTGCCTGGAAATCGACCGATCGCGCGGAAACGTTGCTACCTCGTTGAAAAGCCCTCTGTTCGCTCCGGGCTCTCCGGAATCTTGCTAGTTCCTGCAACTGAGAAATTTTGTTAAATAAATTACACGGTTCTTTATAACCAAACATCTCAACACTGAAAATATACACGATCTTTCGGCGCCTCGGACAATTTTTAATTGATATTAACCCTTTGCACTCGAAGCTATTTTAACTTCAAAACGAAACATTTCTTTCGACCAAAAATGTTTCCCTTCAATATATTTTTTTTGTCATATTATACATACGAAAATGGTGCAATTTACTCGTACAATATTCAAGTGTTTAGTAATTTATTAGACACAAATAAATTTAATAATGTAAAAAATATTTTGAATAATGATAAAGTAATATTTAGTGGCGCCTTACGGTCGCCATTCGAGTGCTAAGGGTTAAAAAGAGGTTTGAAGTACCCCCTCTCAGTCCAGGTACCAAATTATCCGCCAACAGTGTCTGATTCAGTGAATGATCACGTTGACAAATTGACAGAGGCCCTGTCCGAGGTTTGCCTAAACGGCGCGCGTTTGATTGGTTCCTGAAACATCGCGTGGCGTCTCGAAAGTGTTCTTTCCGCGGTATTATAATACCGTAGGATCTCCGCCCCCGTGACTAGCTCCCTGCTAATGAAGCTCGTTCGAAACGCGACAGACGCAAGACAGGAGGAAGGAATCCACGACAATTTCGACGCGACCCGAAGCTTCAAAATGACGGATCGTCCCGCGGCTAGCGTGTGAGCGGCCCGGACACACCCACCTCGTCTTCCTTCGCGGTAAAGTAGTGTCGCACGCGAATACACACTAAATATACGTCCCGTAAATATAGACGATGTATTTACAAGAGGAACACGGGCTGCCGTGTGCCGATATTAACCGTACCGGTCGGAAAAATCGCCCGTCTACGGGCCACCAACGTCGTGCCGCCATCTTCACCCTATGAACCGCATCTAAAACCACCGTTCTTTGCTCGTTCGTATACCGATTTTTAGTAACGCCTCGTAGCGGCCACTGGCAGAAAATTCTCGAGCGTTCTATAGGAATGGGCAGGATTTTCGAACAGTCGAAAAAGGGGATCGAAGCTGACGTGTCCGAGGATGATCGTGCGCAGCGGGATCGTTGTTCGGTGCGTGGCAAAGCCGTCGCCGATTGAAATTTGTCGCCGGCACGAACCGCGTTAACCCGCGAAGCTTCTGTTTCGCTGGCGGGCGCGAGAGGGGCGTCGGGGACACAGAGAGAAGCGGAGAAGCGGTTCGCCACGCTAGCAGCGCCACTAAATTAGCTTAATGCGATGCATTTGATTAGATCGCTGCTCGCGGAGCAGTTCGTAGGAGGAAATACCGAAGGGAGGAGCGAGAGAAGGTGAGAGCGCGGGCAGGGAGAGTGCTTTGCTCTTTCGAGTTGCGCGGGGTGGCCAGCCTCGTTTCATGGAATTGATTAGATTCAGTTATTAATATTCCTCTATCCCTCATTTCATTTCCGGCCCCGATTAACTCGGCGCTAACAGCGTGACGACGAGCAGAGACCACGCTGCAGAAGCGAAAACCTCTCTCTCTCTCTCTCTCTCTCTCTTCCTCCTCCTTCTTCGTCTCCGCTACCTCCGTCCCCCTTCCCCCCACCACCTTCAACTCCTTCTACTACTCCTCCGGATCCAGCTCTGGCTTCTCTTTCTGCAATTACACCCACGCTTCCACCGTCTCTCGGACCCGTCCGTCTCTTTCGCCGCGAGTTTAGCCTCTGTGTATCGATAACCACGAGTACCCTTCCTCGCAGAGGATTATGAGATCGTTACTCTGATCCTTTCATACTTTCCTTCGAAACGGAACACTTCGTTTCACACGCTTAGTTCGGATCGCCCGGTGGAAGTCGATTTTGTTCTACGGTAATGAAAACACTGTGACACGACAGGGTACCCAGACAAATTTTTATTTCACACAGAGGTCCGCGGTCGGTCACGTTAAGAGAACATTACAAAGTCGGTAAGGACAGAGACAATGTGCGTTACTTGGGTTTCTTGAACAGCCACTTTTAAAAATACCACTGTCAGATCAACGTCCACGAGCACCTCTCGGTCCACGTTTCTGAAAGGAGCATTCAGAAAAAATCAAAGCTGATCTCCGGCTTAGCAGCTAGCTATAAGGGGACGTTGCAGTTTCTTTCAGCAAAGGCTGGGCTTCCGAGGCTGTTCGATTCGTCGGTGGCGAAGCGTTTATTTTCGTTCTTCGGAGATACAAGTTTTTCGTGGTCGCCGGCGCGGCTCGTTTGTCTCGCGAGAGTTATCGGCTCGCATCGGCGTGCAAACGAACGTAAATCCGGCGACAGAGAGAAAGAGTGAGAGAGAGAGAGAGAGAGGAACGGGGAGAAGGAGAGAGAGAAAGGAAAGAAAAGAGAGAGAAAGGGCCCAGCGACGGCGTGGCCCCTAATTTCGGGGATAAAGGCCGGGGAAAAATTGCGGGATCTATGCCCGGCGATGGACGCAAGTAATCGTCCCCACATTTCACCGCGGCTTTGCGCGTTATTTATGCGGTCAAGCAGTTATGCCACTTTACAGCGATCGTCCGAAATAAGGCAACCGCGAGTTTTAAGACTCGGCGCTGGGCCCGCTGAGTTATTGGCCGCGATGCGTCAACGGGGGTTGGTTTGCGGGCTTGGATTTGTAACTGTTTCTCGGCAACGTTCGGCCCCGAGAACACCATTAGATTGTCCTTCGAGCGTTGCAACGTCTCTCGTGCTGGCACCGTACTCTGTTAAATATTCGACACTGGTATGCGGAGCCTTTCTATTAGTATCCTTCTGTTTTATGCCGCAGCTAACGCCTGTCGTCCGTTATCTTCGCGCTCGGGTTAAATTCGCTGATTTTGTTCGCGCGTAATTTAGTCCTATACCGCGCAGCTTGTTACTCCGACGCTGCGGAATGGTCAGCGAACATTGTACGGTCTTCGTTTTTCTTTCACAGTCGACTCTAGAGACGTCGGAAATAATCTGAGAATCTTATCGAAGTCCATTCGATCTTGAGGATGTTGTATACACGTGTAAAATTTCCAATGTGGGTGTTAGAGTTCAATTTTTAAATATATCCGAAATATCGTATTTCGATGATGAAAAATTATAATCGATCTTCAAGCTACTGTAACTTTGTGGAAAAAAATCGTATCGCGGTCTATATAGGCTCATTTTAAAGCCCGAAGATTCAGCTTTCAGGGTACTGTATTTATTTTTCTCGAAAAAATTTTTATACTCCATAACGATGGATAGAGTGAAAGTACTTCCTTTTTCGAAAATTGTCAATTCTAATCTTTAACCGAATCGGATGTACAGGTCACAAAAATTTTTTTCATAAATGAAATTAACGCCTATTTAAAGAACGAAGTCTTCCCTCTGCAACGAGCTTCTCCAATTTGGCGTACGATTTTTTCTCACCGTTTTATGGTACTTTGATTGGAAAGCGTACCAACACTGACTCTAAGTAAACGTGTTTGGTACGTATAAAGGTGATACCCTCCCTTTTGTAAAAGACATATCCTAGCATGAACTAGATTGAACGTGGCCATTTGAAACGCAGTGTCAGCTCGGATCAGATTTCGTATGGACAAATTAATTTTTGCATGGCTGAGGCTTGTAGTCTCTGGTAGGATGAACGATGGTTACGAACAGCAGTTGACGAAGCTAACGTAGATTAATGCCAGCGAATCAGGGGTTGGCACATTCAGGACGTCGGTCCGCGTATCCGATCGCGACCCTACGCTGCGAACCGGTCCAGAAACCCCCGGAACTCTCGAGATATTTGCGATGCCAGTGTCGCGTTCCGGGCTGCCGTTCCGATCGGCCACCTGTCCGGAGGAATTGCGGCGTTAACGAAGCTGTAATTGCCCGGGAGGAGCGTGGCCCCGACAAACAAACGTAGCTAATTGACTCGGAAATAAACCGGAGTTGAAGTGTCGCCCGTTGTCCGGCCACGCGGCCCACCGTAGCCCGCCTCCTTGTTCGTTCATACACGGTCGTCGTCGACGGCGGGCCGCATACCGAAACCGAGATTTTGACTTATGCCAAAGCGAACTGTCTTTGTGCCGGGGATGCCGGCCTCGTTTAACGCCGTCCCTCCGGCTGCCAGCTCCCGCGGCACTAACCCCGCTTATTTCCATGGCGTGCCATCGTCTTAATATAGACTTGCGAATGCTATCAGATTCGGCCCTCCGCGAGACGTCCACCGTTCTTCCTCTCCTTCGGTCGCCGCGTTTGATGGAACGGGACGCGCGCGTCGCGACGCTCTCGGCGAAACCGGCAGGAACGCCTACTCGCAGACACCAAATTGCCGGAGACTCCACCGACACCCTGTTTCGTAACCTTATTTTACCCATCGTGGCCTGACTTGCCCCCTTTCCCAGGATCTTGTTCCCAATTCTTCGACAAATCCATCGGTATTTTTATTTTTCTCCGTTCCGTACCTCTGTTCTGATTTGTTGAAATAAAATGCTCAACAAACTGATCGATGGTTCTGCGAGCTTTTTGTTTTACAGTCGTCGGAACAGGACCTTGGACTAATATGCAGTTTCAATATGGACGCATACGGTGGCACATTAAATTGACCTTCGATAAAGCATCGAAGCATATTAATTCGCAGCATCATTTTGCTGTAAGTGGATCTTTAAAGAATCTTGCAGGCATAAAGGGTTAATTCATAGGCTTTTACCGACTCTTCCTAGTAATCTCGCGTTATATAGTCTTCTTGCGTTACTTCAGGCTGAATGATCGACTGTATTCTCTGAGTTCGTTAACAAATCTGCTGGATCTACTCCCCTTAAAGCATGGAATACGTCCACACAGAGTAGGCTCGAGGTGAACAAATTAAAGTATTCTAGAACTTAAAATATATATAATAGGAATTAGTGATCTTGTGTGCAACTGTTAAAAGTTATCGGTAACCGTCTTATAAATTGCTCTCGGTTCCCTTCTCTCTGAAAAGGACTCCGGTGGACAATAACATAAAAATATGGGAGATTTCCAGGCGATTTTGGAGCGGGAAAAAATTGCGTCGCGGATCGCAGACTCACCTGAGCCACCGCAGGGGAGGGTGAGTACTCGGCGGCCGGGAGTGGCGAATTATTCCGGCCAATTAACCCCGCGGATACAAAGAGGCTTGTAAAGAAAAGCGAGGCCGACCTTGACGCGTACAAATGCGCCGATGAATAACCAAGTCATTTTATTTAGAGAACCGATCCGTCTTTCCGCGAGAAGGAACGAATCGGGAGACGGAAACCAAGGGAAAAAGAAGCCGAGAAGCACTCCCTCTCTCTCTCTCTCTCTCACTCGCGGCACCGCTCCGCACCGCGGCGCGCCGCTCAGAATAGCAGCCTAGTCAGCGTGGTTTTTCGCTACTTCGCCGTCTTCTTCGCGGTCGGTCGATGTCTGAATATGCGACCAATTAATTCCATTCGTTTGATTCTTGGCCGAAGATCGTGCTGACCCCTAATCCTCAAATATATATTCCCTTGCGCGTATATCCGCCGCCGTCCGAGATTATCTTTTCATCCGTTTGGCACCTACGTGGCTCGGTGAGACGCACAGGGAAACCGGTACACAACCGAAAACGTTGACATCCGTCGTTTGTAAAATATGATTCATTACAATGCCGTGCCTCCTCGCCGGGGTACCTTCGCAACACGTGATTCAGAACTTCGCTCCTCCGTTAGTATATTTAACTTCGAACGTCCCGCCGTCGCTGTGACTTCGTTTGCCCACGTTCTCGTCAACCTTTGAAGACTCTGCTCATTAACCCTCGAGACATTAGGCTCCCTTGGTCCACCAGCTGAATATCCGAAAGATTCGACTGTAAAATATTTCAACACGATATTATCAATTTGATCCATGAAGTCCTTACGACGCTTAAAGTGACAGGCAATCTGAATAAATTTTCTGTATCTTCCACCTTCGAGAATTGATTTCCATCTATGACAAGCTTCTTCTGCTAACCAGTTGAAAATATTATTCTCCGAAAAGCGTGACGTTCGCGGTTCTCTTTAGAGACAAGTAGGGAAACAGTATTTTCTCATTAACCCTGGAAAGATCAAAGATATCAGGCTCCTTTGGTCCGCAGAAGCAATAAATTTTTATTTTGCACAAGTATCTGCGATCGGGCCTTTAAGACCAGCATAATTTACGTTTAACAGAGGGGCCAATTTAATTTCACAAACCTCCCGAACATTAGTCCGGGAGCTAGGGATGTAAATTTATTTTCATCTCGGCGACCAGGCAGAGTGGAGACGTGAATCGATTTTTTAAATTGCATAAAGGCCCGCAGCCCGCCCGGTTAAGGATCAACGTACGTACGTCGTTGATCGTGGAAACGGCGCTTTGATCTTCTTTTTCGAAGATGTTGAAGAATGGTGGGCGAGTCTCGGTGTAACCCGAGCGCAGACGTAAAGAGGATGTTCGAGAGCATTGAAACGAAGATGGCGGGATACATTCCGATCGTGGGTGCACCGTCTTGCCGTGCCGTTGCGCTTTTGGCAGGAATTCAGCACGCTATTTTTTCCGCGTGCACGGAGCACGGTTTCGCGCTGCATCCCCCCCCCTCCCCTCCCCTCGCGTGACGTCCTCGATTCGTCGAAGAGATTCATGGTCGCTGATCTCCCGGCGACGATCTTCGAGATGAAGGTGACGGCTCGGCCGCGTTTCCGAGAGTTACGGAGACAACCGATCTGATTTAAAGCAAGCTTAACCGAGGAATAATGCAAGCCTTGCCAACCCACTGTTTATATTTATCGTTCCAATGATGCGGAATTATCATCTTTTTCGCAGCAGCCGCGCCTGTTTTTGCTTCACCCGCGCGAAGACAATGCGTCCGATCGATCTCCCAGCTTCGGTACGCAATCGTTATCGGATCCAGAAAAATTTGGTAAGCCGTGGTGCACACTCGTGGTTAATTTTATTTAAGGTAAAGACACCAGTAGTTGACCATTTTATAGAAAAACATAAAAAATAAGGTTTTTATGACCTGTGCACTTTTGATGAAAGTGAACCTCGGATGCCATGCCGTCTGTTGTTTAAATTTCAAAAGAGTAAGAACATTTCAAACCTTATTTTTTATGTTTTTCTATAAAATGGTCAACTACTGGTACATGGTCAACTACTGGTGCCTTTACCTTAGTTATTCTTCTGATATTATCCATATGGTATCTTGTGGTGCTGAGGATCAGATTAATTATTAGATCTTTATGCAGAATCAGAATTTTCTGTGTTACTTGCTGGAAATAGAAGACGCATAAAACTGCATTATAATATTTTTAATTATACCATGCTTTCAGTTTGCAATGATTTATTGATCACAAATCACAAGTTTCAAATTATATCGATTCTTATCGACCAATCAGAGTGCAAATAATGTATTCAAACCGATCTAATGATTATTTTGGTCAGAATTACATAAAATTCCCAGTCTGTTAATAACGAAGAATTTCTCATGGAGTCAATCGTGTTATTTCGGGATTTTTACTGATTACTACTGTATCCAGCGATCGGATCGAACGAGCAGGGCGAGACAGTATTAGTTTCAGCCGGGTCCAGTCATTTTCACTCTTTGTTTGCTATTCAGTGGTTTATCAAAGAACTCACGGACGTTTCCGCGACGCAGAAATCGTCACCTTCGAATTTGCCAGGCGAGAATCTGCGAAGTAATGGCCCCGCCGGTTTCATGGTGCTCGTAAACGTCCGAATAGATCAAACCTCGTAGGATACCGCGCGAGTGCGTCGACTGGTCTCCTCGAGTGACTATTCATGAAATTCCTGTGGCCGGCGAAACTGCTAACGATACGAGCGCGACAGACACGACGATTCAAAAAAACGGCGAACTTTCATGGCGCGATCGTTATCCATCAACGTTGACTACCACTTCTGTTAAATCAGTTGGATTTCATTAACCCCGCCACTCACCGCTACAACCAACAAGTTCCGGTTCGGAGCAGTCGTTTTCTGCTTTGGTTCCCGTCGAACAGAAATCTACAATTTTATTAATCACTCTACTATATTATAGGAATTTCAAGGTACCATTAATTTTTGGTAATTTGCTGGGCTAGTCCAACTGGCGAATTTATATACAAATTAATGTTGTCGTTAACACTTTGAGTGCCACGTCTCCCAGAAACGGAAGTTGTTTCCCAAGATTTCTAAATTAATGTTAACGCACGGAGCGATCATAATGATAGGAAATGTGATCCGAAAAATAAAAGAAGGTTGACAGATTACTTTCAGTATCAAACGTCTCCACGTTTCAATTTTTATACCCCTTGAATAAATTATTTTGATTTCGTGGAATTTTTGAGACTACCGATTGGGCACTCAGAGTGTAAAGAGGTACGTAATTTGAAATATATTCTTGATGAATATCTTGATTCATTTTAATGCCGGATTTATGGAGTACTATAAGTGTCTATTTCGCATTACTATGTACGAATTGATTTCCCGGAGCTAATGCGTGTCGCAAAGGAGCGCCTAAAAATATTCGTTAGCATGATCGTCTTCCTCGTCGGCCCTCATGGTTTTCTTCGTTGTTCGTTGACGTTGCCGGCGTGGTGGACGATAAATATGCGTGTCTCTGTCGCGGCGAGGAGCGCGAGCGGGAACAGTTAAGATATGACGACACATAAAGTGTCGCGAATAAAGCAACGCGCGTCGTTGCACTTCGAGATTGCAGTTCGTTGCGTCCCATCGAACGGATTCAGGGGCGGTTCTATCGGATCCGACGCCCACGGAACGCTGACGCAGAACCGCCCCAGAACCGGGTTCTATCGGTTATCGATCAGGGGGTGGCCACCCCGGGCGATTGAATGGCGACGCTATCGACTGCCGGTGCAACTTTCCCGAAAACAACCCCATTTTTCAACATCTGGTTCCTCGGAAAATCCTCCATCGTACGCAATTTTCGTCTCACACGATTCTTCCTAATGTCATATATTATCTAAAACAATATCAATTTTTATTCCTCCAATTCCCTCTGAGGGACCACCAAAAATTATTGTACCACAATTCGGAACAATCCTATTAAACGTGTTTAGTAAATTTGCTGAATGTGTTTGATCGTGAAACACATAAATGCACTCAATTTCGTAACGCGACGAAAATACTCTAGATGAGACAAAGAGTTGACCGTACCACTTGTTACAATTCACGAAGAGTTTGAATTATGATTTCATGCACAGACTACCCTTGGAGATCAGAAGTGTTTTTTGGCGAACGATACATTCCTGTCTGCTACTTTTTCCATGGCTGCAACCACGACAATATAAACTCGAATTTTCTTGACAAACGATGCCTCTCTATTTTCAGAAAATCGAAGATCCTTATCGAACGAAATTGCAATCACGTGGCCGGTAGCTTTCGAAACGAGAAACACAAAGCACAGGTGAAACGACTGTTCGGTACCGTAAGATATAAAAATATCGTAATCACCTGACCGGCAGGGATAATAATAGGAATAGCAGAGATTCGTGCGACTCGCTCTCCCCACTTCCCCCACTGCAGTTGCGCTTTCAGAACAGAATAAAAAAAGTGCATTCGACTGGATCCTCGTTGAATATTTCAGGCGTTCGCTCTATTTCGACTTCGCCGGTTCTTTTGGCAAGCGATCCCATAAATCGCGTTCCGCGAGCGCGACGCGACGACGGTAGAAACGATACACACGGCTTTTGACGCGTGGCAGCAGCGGCCGGTAGTTATTGTCCGAAATTGCAATGCACTTAATCCGGCCGGGGCCGTCACGTCGTCGTTAAATCGGCCGGAAAATAAATTACCGATTGCCTTGGCAATAATCCCGGTCGATTTTCAGGAAACCCCCCGCCGAAACCCGTTCCCCAAAGGCTTAATGCTCGGGGATCTCGTCGTCGGTTCCTTTTTTTTTTCTTTTGTTGTTGCCGCGGGACTCGGCGCTTAACGTCGCGTGACAATGTTGAGACGAAAGTGATAACCATAATTCTGTCAAACGCCGGCTGACCACGGGGTTCTATCTGGAAATACGATAATTGCAGAATCAAATTTGCCCCTCGGGCCTCTCCGCGCAGAAATAGACGCTGGCCGCGGCGCGGCGCGGTGCGGCGTGCACCTTCGTCTCGCGATGCGACAAAAGGAGCACAAGGATCCACCGGAAGTGGAATTCCGATTCTCTTTCGCCAGCCTCCTCTTTAATTATTCATCCCCCCCCGGATCGATTAATCAATCCCCTTCCTTGCACTCGCCTGTCACCTCGATTTTATATTCCCGCTTTAATGCGACGCCGTGACGGCCGATCCTTCGTCAATCTTTCCGCTGCTTCCGCCCGATCATGCTGCGATCCGATGCGCGCAATACTTCGATAAGTGAAGTTTAGAATTACAATATGCTTGTGGTAAATAATTATTTTTGTAAGCAGCTGTTGTACCACTATTCTATCATTATTTTATTTTTCTTTTGGTCGACTTTGTTATCGGTATTTTTGCTCGTACCTCTAGAAAGTTGCATGCGCCATAAAAATTATAAATAGACTATTATACAACGATACAACAGCAATTTAAAATTCTTCAAATGTGTTTACACGTCCCATGTGTATAAAATCCGCAGTGTGTTATATTATAGTCTCGTGCGGAAGGTCTCGATACGCTCTTCAAAAATGAAACACTAAACTCACTCGTAAAAAATATTTAAAACTTGACACACCATTTAAATTCGTGTGAATAAATCTGCCTGTTGCAAGAAATTATTCGAACAGTACTTCGCACAATTGCACAAGTGTATCGTGGATCGGCGTTTGAACGAAGTTCGGAAATTCAGCGAGGTTTTAGCGATGACGAGCAGGAGTCGCGGTTTTCTGACTTTTTGAGGAAACGCGAACGGAATAAATGTTGACTGCGGTCCGATTAACGCGGTTTCATCGGGCCGAACGTGATCTATTTATAGCCGAAGCCGATGCACGCAACCCGGGGGTGGTTCTACACGGAGTTAATGCATCCTCTCGTTGCATCGGCGTTTCGGCCATAATGGATACAGCGTTTTTCTCTTTGTGCCAGATACATAATCCGCGGCCTCTGTCGAAGTTTCGTGGTAATGCCTTCGCGCCTTTGTCTCTGCCTCTTCAACGCTCTGCCGCGGAGAATTTTGGCACGACAAAGGCCTGGCCGTGTCTCCATTTTGGATCCGCAAGCCTGTCGTTTCTCTTCCTCTATCTCTCTCTCTCTCTTTCTCTTTCTCTTTCTTTCTCTCTCTCCGTACGAAGCAACAGCGACGCTTTCGTCGATCGGTCGTTTCTACGTTTCGCCCACCTTCCGTGTCAATAAAACAACAAGAGTGTAATAAATGTTCGGTACATTGCGAGCGGACTGTTGTAAACTGGTGTCTACAAAGTTTCACCGGTGCGATGGCAGCAAATGAATCATTTTGTTGCCACGCTGCGCCGGTGACCATGACGAAGCCTGATTGCTTTGCATAAATCTCCATTATGTCTACGGTACCCGAAACCGCTGTCACTATTTACGAATTAATCCACATTTAATCAGACGCACTTACGACTTTATGGTATACCTACGCCCGCGATGATAATTCACACCCTAGATACGCATCGCATACTATTTTACGCACCGAAAATAGTCGCTCTTACGTGGTCCGACCCCCGACTGAACTCTCACAGAGGATTACATGGAATTAATCTGTTTAACGTCGACTTTTACCGTCCGTGGTACAGAAAACAATTTAATTTCTCGTTCGAAGCATTCCGAGATAAAAATCTGATCTTTCGGAGAAATGAAAATCAATTTTACTCTGCCGGCAATAGAAGCTCGTTTATTCGTTTCAGGCACGAGGAAGTAAATTTCGAGTTAAATTAGTTTCAGGGTAATTCGACACGGGGTTTATTATTTAGGGGATCGGTTCGGTGGCAAGAAGGAAGTCATCAGTCGCACGATGCTCGCGCAATCGCGTCGTCAGAGCGGAATGAAGTTCGGAAACGAACGCAGTCCATCAGTTACACGTAGGATTTTAATGTTTGCCCGTTCCAAATTGATGGGAGTAACATCTGCGCCGCGCTTTAAGTCAGCTAAGTCCTGCGCCGGCTACTCTTCTTCGGTTTGTTGTTTTAGCAGCCGGCTTCAGAGAGCGCGGCAAACATATCCGACAGAAGATGGAAGTAGCCCGGCGTTACGTATGCATTGTCGCGGGGAGAACTGAGCAAACACCCGCGCCGCGACAAAGGGATCCCCGCGAAACTGTGTCCGATTTTTATCCGCGAAAATAAGTTCACCCATTGAACGGCCTCAAACACCGTAAAACACCGGAACGCGAAATTCTACTTGCCCCCTTCGCGCTGAAACTTACCAGCCTCTGACAACTCTCTCTTCATGTTCTCGCAGAGACGCGCAAACAATCGCGAAGCAATGAAACGCGTGATATTAAGCAGTCTTTATTATTTATTCGCGGAGTTGATACTGTTCGGGTTAACCCCTTGCCCTACAATATCGAGTCAGACTCGTCACGAAGATTTTGAACAGAGTCTAATAAATATGTATGTTATTAATTTCCTTTAAACCGAAAAAAATTCTATTTTATTGTAGTTGATATATATCCTTTGGAGAAAACATTGGCATACAATAGATATAAACTATCTTTTTTTACTATGAAATTCTGAACGATGACGAATTTCTAATCGTTATAATTACAAAGTAAATAGTAGTGCAAGGGGTTAAATTCTTCTTTAAATTCTAAAATGTACAAATTGCGTAAGAATTTACATACAATTTTTTCCTGACGATTACACTGATTTCTGATTATTTTAATTCCACCGAAACGCTTGTCTCTGTTAAATTCTGATCCAAATGGTGATCGGCATTTATCAGTTTAATTTATTTAAAGAGAAATTGAATAAACAGGGGAGTCCAAACATTCCGCAGACTGTAGCTAACAAGTTGGCCTCTCTTGACCCACAATTCCCGGACTGTCGGCTACCGTCAGTAGCTGTGAGTCAAAGTTTGATCTTCTAGGTGACGACGGACACACACAGCGGATGACGGACGCGTCGTTATGACAGACACGGGTTTATCTTATGCGCAGAAAATTCTTTCTCTCGATTTTCCTCGCGGAAATGATAACCATCCACGTCGCCAAACAAGAAAGCTAAAAAATCCCATGAAATCAAAGTAAGTTATTTAATAAAATAGAAATTGAAAAAAAAAATATATGATATTGTGTAGTTCTCCAACTTTTTTGTATTTTACAGATCCTAATCAAATTTGATACAATGAATATATTAACGTAAAAATTCATTTTAAAGCCTGAACAAATAATTCCGTCACCCATATACGGGTGACATGGCAGTGAACGTGTTAAAAGATCTGGAACGCGACAAATAAAACGATCGTACCCATTTCGATTCTCA
The DNA here is from genome assembly GCA_913789895.3 of Seladonia tumulorum. Lineage (NCBI taxonomy): Eukaryota > Metazoa > Arthropoda > Insecta > Hymenoptera > Halictidae > Seladonia > Seladonia tumulorum. Next base: position 6,805,009 of record OU565275.1, read on the forward strand.
GATATCTAAATTCTGTCTGATCAGACGCTCGCGTCTCCTCGCTGCCAATCAGACGAATTGTCTGTCAATGGAACTGGCTTTGAAGTTGACCGAGAGCCGTCGGCTGTCGTTTCCTCGCTTTTTCCCGAAGCGTGAGCAATTTCTCGTTGGCGTAACGCTCGCTGTTCGAATTGGTGAACCGTGGTCTTGAGCGACTGGTTAGTTCGCGACTTCTATAGAGGCCGTGCATTCCAGGAATAGGCTGTCACAAGCGGTGCCAATGCAGCCACTAACCTATAACTTATTTCACGTATCGTTTGACGTGATGCATTCGATCCAATAATATCCGGCCCGGCATCGGGAACGACGTCGTCGACGGGTCTGCATGCGAGCAAATTCATAACGGCTCGCGGCGCGGAGCATCCGTGCATCCGTCGCTGGATCTTCCGCGAACCTAAAGGCCCGGCGCGGGACACGCGGATATTAATCGATCCCTAACCGTTCCACCCATCATGGCCAGCGAGTTCCTCGATCATCGGCACGGAAAAAGATGACGTTTGTTGTTCCGCGAACGTCTTCCAGCCGGTTCAACCGAACCACGGATCCCGGCCCCGCGTTTAGCACCGTGTGACTCAACGGAAATCGCCTGTGACGGTGACTCGCGACGCGCTTCCTCGAACGGTTCCCCGTCACCAATCCCGCACGATTGATGCCCGGATTGCTGTTCCACTGCCAACTGAACACATCTGGCTGACACAATTGTTTTTCGAAGCATGAACTTCAATTTTTGCCGCCCTGTTACGAAACTGCATTTTTTGGGCACTTGGACGCGACATAGGACGATGGGGGTCTCAGACTTTTGACTTTAGAAAATTGTTACATCATTGCCGAGTTATCGAAAGTTATTGAAACTAAACAGTTTTGTCAAAAATCAGTAATTTCATACTATTTTTGGAGTCTGAAATTGTAAATCCGTTCACCGCAGACTATTAATTAATCGATCCACGAAAAATAATTTCAATAAAATGGAAAAGAAGTCGTTCGTTCCCCTCCGCAAACGTAGAAACGATTACATCCGTTGACCTTAATGCATCGGCCAGATGCAACGTTCGCTGAAATAATTCGTCAAATATCCCGAGCGTAAATAAAAATTTAATATCGCGCAAATAGAAATCCATTAAGCTTGGCTGTTTATTCGTAACCCGATACGACTTCTTCCGCATCTCGGGACTAGAAAAATCTGCAGTTGCAGATACAGCAACCGCGGTCGTCTCGCAAAACAAATCAATCATGCTCGGCGATCCTTTTCGGCGGCTAGGAGGTGTCTAAGTCCCACCTACTCGCGGCGGTGAATCTCGCGGAACGAGATCGCTAAAAATAAGCCCCGTAAATCCGAATATTCGTTTCAAATCGCCCGGCGCCGTGAATAAATGTCCGCGGCGATAACGCGTCCAATAAAAACCGGCCGGATAGACCCGGTTATTTACGCGGGTAAATAAACAATCTGTCCACGTCGGTGGCCGATGGCCGGAGGCAACGCGATCGACGGACCGGGACCAAAGTGGACCGGGCCGAAATAATTGAACTGGTTCCCGAGGAAATTCAATTTCACGAGCGGCGAGGCGCGGAACAAGCCGTCTTGGCTCGGCGTCGCGACGCCGCGACCGATTCCCGATTAGAACGATCGACAGGTCAAAGCGGTGGAAACGGCAAACTTTCCTTTGCCGAGACGCTATTTTCGACACCGGGGACGGGTCACGGCCTGGTCCACGCTCACAAGTGGGCGTCGTATCGTTAGTGATAAATTAGAACGGATCACACACCTATCTCGAGAGTGCTCTCGGACCTTCCGGGTGCCGTTCGCCAAACGATCTCTACCTTTTTGGAAGAGATCCGCCAAAAATACCACCGGCCATTGGAAACGAAGCATCGGAATCATCGGGTGCCAATAATCGCCGAGGGACATGGCGATTGGCTATGGTTGTTTCAGAATTCGGTGGAGGCACTGGCAAGTTGAGATTAGGGGTGGCAGTTAATTGGGAAGTTGACAGTCGCGTAAGTGGTATTTCAATATTTTTTTGTGAACGTTTCTGTTGATTAGATCAATCTTATTTTTATGTTCAGAAAGTAATCTGGGGGTTAGCAGAAATGAGCTCGAACCAATAGGGTAAATTATAAAATAGATCTGTACAAAGTTTGGAAACCTATGGAGAGATATTACTGCTGGAAAAATATTGCTTCTAAAAATACAATTAGTTTATATATTGGGGAAAAATATACAACAGGCTGAAATTCAGTGGAAATTTTAAAAATTGTACTAGGCGTTGCAACCTCGAAGTTGACCTGACTGGGAATTAACAATAAGGTGACCGATAAAGGCTATTTGTTCACAAATAGAGCTCACTCATTTGCCTCGAGAACCTCGGTAATTTCGCAAGCAGAAAAATTTAGAGCGGCCTCGCGCAGTAGCTTCATCGAGAATGAAATTTCCGCGGGCTTCTGGTTCGGTGTTTGTCGCAGGAAAAAATGAAAAAGGTACACGCGGCAATCCGAGGAGAAAGAAAACAATATTTAAGAGTCTCGTTCGCGGCGGAGCCCGTCGTCCGAGGGGGATGTTTTAGGGATATTAGCGAGCAAAACAGAGGGTGAGAGAGAAAGAGAAAGCGAGAGAGAGAGAGAGTGTAAGAGAGAAAGGGTGAGAGAAGGAGGAGCAGGGTCAGAGGAGAGGAAAGCCGGGCGAACCGGAGGGTGAAACGCGGCAGATTAATTTACGACGAAAGATAAGGAAGAGCGGTGGGGTCCTCTTCTTGTCCGACAGGATTCGATTGTGTCTCGGGCCGCGGCAATAAATGTATTTCAAAGCTCTCCGGGTTTCTGGCGGCCACCTCCGCGCCTCCGCTCTGTAAAATATATCCATTGTTGTTATTCCAATTAGTCATTCGAGGAGACGCGGGGTCTCGTAAAGAATCGAATAATGTATGCGCCCGATATAAACGGCCGACGTTTATTTTCGGGTCCCGGGTGTCCAGAGGGGCCAGGGGTTTCCTCGAGGAAAACGCAGGAAATAGAGTGGAAATCTAAGACGGCTGTTTCACGCACGCGACGTGACAACAACCGCGACAGATAAAATCACCTCCCGGTTATTTTTGTGGGAAATCTTCGCGGTTCCGACGGCGTCTGGATATTGCTCTTGAATTATCCAGGCTCGCGGTAAGTGACGACTTAAATATATCTGCTTTGCTGCCTTGCGGATAACGGTTCTGCAACCTTTATGCTTGAGCTTGATCGTTGCTGGATGTTATCGAGACCATTCTGACGGGCTGAGCGATAACGTAACTTGATGGGTTGCTGCGATGGTGGGGACAATTTTTCTTTGGTTGTGATTTCTGTTTGCCGCAAACAGTTTTCAAATGCGTACAAAAATCCGCATTCCCCGAAATATTCGCCACGACCTTATGCTAATTAGGGCATAAATAAATTTTTTCCGAAAGCCATCGAATAGTCCAGTCGGTTTTTCAATCGATTTAAAATTCCGCGGCGCGATGGAAAATCAGCTTTGACGGCGGGAAAATTCTCCGGGAAAAAGGGAAAGTTTCCGTTGCTGGAGCGGCGAGGTTAGAAATAGTTTTGACTAACGAGGGACGTCCGGGCACCCTCGCTCCGCGAGAACTTTCTCCGCGAGGATATTAATCGCTCGCGATTAGCAACGAACGCCGAAAGTCGGCAAGCGGGCGATCAACGTCAATTTCCGGGGCCGCGCAGCTGTCAAATCGATGCCGGCTTAATTTAAATCGAACGATCCCCCGGCTTTTGCTTCATTTGCATTCGCTAAGTGATAAGTAAACTTCCGTAAACATATCCGGACGAACGATAAGCGGGAAATAAATCGCGAAACTTTAAGTAGTTATAAATCTATACTCGCCAGAGATACGGGGCTTGTCGGGGTGGAGTGGGGGAGAAAAGGGGGTTGCCGAGGGAGTTGACTGGGGGCGCGAGGGAAAGAGGAGAAGACAGACAGCCGGGACGGAAAGAAAGAGCGCCTCCTCTTTCGAAGATGAAGGCTCGCCCGGAATATAGAGAAGACGTTAGCAGGGGGTGGCGGGAGGCATAAAGTATAATTGCATCGGGTGGCGACACCCGTTAGCACACCCCCGTGCTAATAGCGCCGACGTCACCCGGTTCTCGTATTTTAATGCCTAAATTATGTACGCCATCGAAGACGACCTCCGGGAAGACCTATATTGATTGCAATCCCGTCTTTGTCGTGCCGGATTCGTAATTTCGATTGTCCCCGCGGAACTGCCGCCATCCTCGAGCAGAAGCTTCTTCTCTCAGAAACACTTGCAGTTCGCTCTGCTGACTATTCGCGGGGCGAAACAAAAATTAAGGCGTCGCAAACCGAGACGTCATTTGCTGCAGCAAAAATTCAAAAAGATTAGAATATTTAATGATGACCATATTTTGTTGGTACGTGACTAAAGAACTTTTTTATACTTTTACACATTTTTTATAACATTAATAACACTGTACTCGATATTTTTCTTTCGCAAGATGTGTAGCTTAACCAGACTCACAAAGCCCAATTCACTTAATACAGGGAGGATCCCAAGGTGGTACAAATTGTTCTAGTTATGCCCTTCTCTGTTCCAATTTAAAAAATCTTATTTAACATTTAAAGGATTTTATACATTTACGACAAAAATGCATATCATTAAACATTCGAAGAATTTGAAAATTATATTTTCAACTGGTCAGGATTTTTAAGAGAATAAATTAATGTCTACATAGCTTCTGCTATGTCTTGTAATTAATGGAGACAATTTTTTTTTGCAAAAGAATCCGCAGTCTGATAATTAGAAAATGCGTAATATTCTGCACAACGTGATCTTGCGAGTCGACGGTCGCAGGCAGCGATCAGAGGGTCTTTAAAAAGTGGAACAGTATGGTAAACAAATGCGGCAGACGAGTGAAAAACTAGCACGACCTTATGGGAGGCTGGGTAGCATAATTCTCTGGTTAAAGAAGGCTTCCTCAAGGACAGAGACCTCTGCGGTTGTCCGGCGACTCGGTGATCAAGCTCAAAGGGTGAGCCCGCGATTTCCAGGCGAATCATTTGTTTAATTAGCCAGAATCCGCCACAGAGAGACGATCTCGGTAGTCCGGGAGCGATAATAGGCTCCCGCTTTCAAATGGATTTCGAGATTTATGCTAACACGCCGCATTTGTTCCTGCGCCACGACTGCCAGGACACGGTTCGTTATGCTCTCGTACGCGGACCGCCATTCGAGGAATGGAAATCGTCAAAGAAATCCTCTACGCTCGCACGTGCGAGCCCGGCCGACCGTCTCTCGTTTCACGTGAACGCGCGAACGGATTTATTAATTGCGGCATTTTATGCGTACCGTCGATCCGACGGATTAAAATAGATCATCCGTCCAGGATTTTTCTAGACCGACTGCAAATCACCGGGGCCGGCTCTGAGCAATTAACGAGGTCGAGACCCTTCTCGAACGGAAAACCATTTCGCCAAGATTCGACCACCATTTTACAATTAATAATTTGTCGTCCCCCTGCTGTCGTAAATATTCATCGACCACTTGTAAATTAATTTTTGTATAGTTACATATTCTCTAGAGCACATTACACTGAAATTTCTTCCTCGTAAAGAGATTAATACAGCAGCGACTGTTTTAAATATAGATCCTGAAATATTGATATTTTGAGTGCCTGTATCATTGAAATAAGTGCATGCTCAATTTTTCTCCGTGCTTAAAAATGAACTTCTGAGACACCACATCGAACGTAAACGCGTTAAAATAGTTTGGCAGCATCGTGCGAAAAAGCGATTGGAATTTCTTGAAGATGGAACTGTGCGGTACATAATAATTTAGCAAAAGCGAATTCGCTCGGTGTCTATTGGCTACAAAATGATCGAGGCTGCAACAAGCTTCGCGTTCCAGCTCATTTCCGGCGGCGATTCGAGTGAGACATTTGCGAGTTTGGCAGTCGAATCGGTCGAAGAGTCGGCGGTGGGTGTGCGATTGTCAAACGATCGTTGATGAATAGGTTCCGCGCGGCTATCCGAAGCGTCGGTGCAAATCGCGGCGTCGAACGTGTTAACAATTTTATAGCGGCGAGGTTATTTATTAGCGCGCAGCCTTAAGTTACTATTTCCGCTGGCTTGCGCGCTATAATGCCAACGTAGCGAGCCACCGCGCCGGCCGATTCGTGCCAAGTCGAGGACGATTTCACGGTGCGTTTGGACCAGTCTTTCGATTAATTGCCGCGAACATCGGCACCGAGCTTTCGTTTCCCCGATACCGGTCACGATCGCCGGGAAACCTGATCGAAACTATAACGCGATATTTCGATCGCGGGCCGCCGTTCGGGCGAAAATAAACTTCGAGTCTGTAACATCGAGACGGTCGGCAGACAAACGATTTTTAAGCAAATTGAAGCTGCTCATCGAGTGAAGCCACTTTAAATAGAAACTTTAAACGAATTGCGGATGTCATTGAACCGGCTTCTGCATTACTCCCGACACTACTGGCGGAGGTCCTGACAAAATCTCGCTATATTTGAGCCAATCCCGTCACGGACTCCTCGATCTCGATCTCATCAATAATAAATCGTTCGTCCACGAACTAAGAGCAACATCGCACGGATCGTTCCAGTCTGCTTAACGTGTAGTTGCTTCTTTTATTAACGCGAGCTGATCGCCACTGCGGATTTTCGTGTGAAATAAAAAATGCTCTAATCGTAACGTGTTTCCTCTTTCAGCAATTTTAATCAGTCGGAAACAACGTACGTACATACTTAAATTCTTCTAACACATTTACAGTAGTGTTTCTCACTGATTTTTCAATGTGTAAAATCCGCAATTCTACCGATCGCAGAACAGCATTATCCAATCGTATAATGAGCATATAATCAAATAAAAATGAGAGTGTAAAGTTTAAAGGATAACTGCTGCGCCTTTAATTACAACTGTTCTAACACTGGAGAACAGCAGAATAATAATGCATTTATATTATTGGTACACGGACGACGGTATAGTCCGGCAGGAATTCCAGCAAATTATTCGCGCGTTTACGCGATACCGAAAAAGGTATACTCGTTAAAACGAGCGGGCAAGAAAAATTGGTAGCAAAGAAAAATATCAAACGGTAATAATAATACGAGGGGTAATGCTCGTTCCAGCGGTTTTCAATACGGAGTAGAGTAATCAGGGGAGCGGGCATAAAACTCCGCCAATTAATGCCGTAGATTTCATGCTCAAAATTCAGCCGTCAATGATATACAGGCTTCCTAGAGGGAGCGTGTCCAAACGAGAATTTCCTTTCACGAGTTCGATTATGTGTCGAAATTCCGACTAACGGGAATTTAAATACCGGGAATCGAATGTAGGGCTGAGTTGGGAGAGAGAGAGAGAGAGAGAGAGAGAGAGAGAGAGAGAGGGTGAGAAAGAGGGTGAGGGACGGATAGGGGAAATCTACTTTCGGTTCGCGATGTGGATTCGAATGCACGAACTCACCTTTCGCGAGAGGCGAAGGGACGCCGGCGGGGGTTGGAATAGGCGGACGAGTAATAGCTACGGAATATTGCAATAATATGCAAAGTATATGAGGGATATATTAATTTCGCGAAAACGGTGGAAACGTAGAGAGCTGCTGCCTCGGCAGAGCACCGGCGGCCCCGGCTTCTGCGGGCTTCCGTGCCCAAAAGAGGCGGCACATCGGAGAGTCTGGGGTGGAAGGTGGTCGAGACGAGGAACCGGGGGCTTCACAGACAAATAAATACACGATATTTCACCGGATGGGAAATGAGAGTTTGCTTCGTGGCTTGCTTACCGGCTAGACTCCGCGAAACTGAATTTTAATTCTCAGGAGCGTGTATCTACATGCCTCGATTACCTACTCCCGGCCACATAATGTACGACAGATACGCTTTATTACATCCATACCGAGATCTGTCTGCCGTAATCCAACCGGCTGCGGAACGTCGAATTAAGTAGAACTGCTCTGCAACACTGTGTCAGCATCCCCCCCTCCCCCTTTTTTCCCGATTTTCATCGCGAGCTCGAAACCGTTTCGCACCCTTCGATCCCACACTCGCAATACCCCAATCGTACCAAAAATTGTTCTAGAAAAATCTACAATCTCCAATTAACAATTGTTCGATTTTTGCGAGCAGCGTTTAGAAGGATTAAAAAAGTCTAAGAGTATCAGCACATGTCTGACGACTCAAGGAACCGACTGAAACGAGAAAGAAATTTTTATTAGGGCAAACAATTTTAGTTTTGAACGAAGATCTACCAATTATACAGTTTAAAGAACTGCGAATTACTATACGAAAAAGCTTGAAGATCCATTGCTGTTTGGTTGACCGAAATAGTCGAGTGTGCTGTCACTTTCTATGGAAATAATTTCATCGTCGAACTTGACCTTGTGTGCAACTGAAACACAATGAATATTTTTGCAGTCATGACTCGACAAATATAAAGGAGTGACTTATCCAATTGTGTGCTTAAACAAAGCGGATAAGATGTGGCAAATATAAAATTTGATTTCAAGGATCATCCTACACTTCCAACTTCAAAAATTCTATTGAACTCGCATCGATCCGATGCTAATCTGTCTCCGAAAAGTCCAAGGATTTGTCAAGGCAAACGTGTTCTTCATTTGCAGGCGCTTGTCCAGGCAGTTCCGCGGGAAATCAGAGTTGCCGGTTGGTAAACTTGTAGAAATTGCCGGCTCCGTCAACAAATTCCGGTCACTATCGCCACAATTTCGCCGGAAAATCACGCGAACTTCCGAGCTTTTCCGAATGCTGGTAGAAAGCGAGGGGTGGTGGGGGTTGAAGAAGGAGAGAAAAAAGAAGAAGAAGAAGAAGAAGGAAAGCGAACGAAACGAAACGAAACGAAAGGTAAAAGAGGAATTCGTGGCGGCTCGTTTAGCGTTCACTGTTCGAGAGAGGCGAAAGGAAGGCATCGAGCAGCCCAGACGACTGGAGGCACCGGGGGCTGGGAGAGCCGGTCATAAGTTCAAGCCAAGAATTCGCACGGGAATGAGGAATTGAAGTAAGTTGCGGCTTTGCCGACTCCGGCAGTCGTCGTCGAGGTCGGCGATGGTGGTGGTGCCGGTCGGTTCTGCCGGATAAAAAGTTGAGAAAAGCAAGAGTTGAGATCAATACCTCCGACCGACCGCCCCATCACGACCCCCTGGGTTCTCCGTAGAAGTCCCCGGACTGAGACCTCTCAGAGTCTTGGAGCACTCTTTCTCTCTTCCTCCTCTCCATCTCTTTCGCTTTATCTTTCTCTCTTTCTCTCTCCCTTCTCTCTCTCTCTCTCTCTCTCTCTCCATCGCTCGAACGGCATTTCCTTTCGTCAGGTAGCAGCGAAGAAACGTGGAAATTCGCCCCGCGACATTGCGGAACCTTGTCCCGAATCTTCGCAAGTAGTTCTTCTGCTGAATTTATTTCTGACGTCGCCGCGAGTCGTTGTCCACGACGCTTCTGTTACAAGCAGGTTCGTTAGCGAACTTTCTTGACTAACCAATTGTTCCAATTTTGATCTATTAGCTCCCGATACGCGCTCTTCGAGAAACACAGCGCGGATTGCCCCTCTCTGTTTACTAACGAGACGGAGGCAATAACTTCGTCAAATTAGAGATGGGCTTTCTAAATCCTTGGACCGTGGGATATATTGCACGGTTGTTGACTTAATGAGCTACAGATTCTGATGCAAGAACTGGGTACACTGCATCGCACGGTCTTCTGCCAGAGTTACAGCAATCGATATTAATGTTCACGGTTGAAGTACATGCTAAACTTAAACCTTGGGTCTAGAACCTTGAACTTGGATAGTGCGCGTTTGATCTTAGAACTTCGGAACCTTGATCCTTGAACTATGACCCTTGGACGTCGAACTGTATACCCCTGACTCTTCATATTTTGAACGACGTGAAATTTGTTTTTTAGACTAGGACTACCGAGCCCTAATCGAGATTGATGTTTATTCCTAAATATTGTTACAGCCGAAACCTAGGAGGTTCTAACTCAGGACCCAAACAGGAGATCCCAGACCCTCATCTTGACAAGGCCCTCATCTAGGACCTAGAATTCGACAAGGCCAGATGCTGGACCTAAAATTCCAGAGTTTGAAAGTGTAGAGTGGACAAGAGCAGATGGTGGACCAAAAATTCCAGAGTTTAGAACTGCAGAGGCTAGAGTCCCGAACCAGGAACGCAAAACTCGCAGAAAGCGGCAATCCAGAAGACTCTAACTCAAGAACCAAAACAGGTGACCCTAGAGTCTGAACCTGAAAGTTAGAGCGACGGCAGGACTAGATGCCAGGGCGGAAATCTAGAGTCCCTATCTGGAAACTCGGTGTCCAGAGCCTAAAATCCGCGATCCCGAAGAAGAACAGTGGGATAAGAGGTTATGAAGCAGTGTTTTGCAAGGAAAGAGGCGAGGCAGAGCGCCGTAGACCCGCGAAGCTCCGTCGCAACTTTCAGCGGATGAGTTGTCGGAGCGATTTAGGCGGTACCCGGTGGAAGAATGGTTCCGCTCTCTCCACCCCGGGGCCAGCTCTTTCTCACTTGTACCTTGTCTGGCAGGGCTGGCTGTGCAAGCCGGAGGAGAGCCACGCCGGTATTTACACGTCTCCGTGCCCCCGCGAAACAAAGAATTATTATTTGTATGCCCTCGTGGGTGGCGGAGGATTTTGCAGTTCACAAACTAAGTTAGCAGCTACAACTCGGCCCTGGAGCGAGGGGATGGGGTTGGTCGGAGGGTTGAGGGGGTTGGTAGGTTGAGAGGGGACGGTGCGGGGGGAGGGGGAGGTTGTTCTCGTGTCCGGAGGCGGCCAAGGGGGGAGGCTAGACCGCCTTCTCCGCGGTATCTCAGATTATGTGCCGCGAATATACGTGAGTTACAACCCTCTGTCCTACCCGTTGCGACCGAGAAGCTTCTCCGAGGGTCTTTGTGTCCATTTCTTTCGCGGAGAAGATCCTGCCTCCTCCGCCACTGATAACCTGATGCTCCTCAACCCCGTATCTGGACTTAAACTATACCTAAATCAAATCTAACGCTGGCGTACGAGCTGCCTCCTTCCTCGCTGTTTACCTGATACTCCTCTAACTAATATTCCGTGCTTCCTCACCGTGCCAGTGACTTTTCGTAATAATTTCGTTAATATTGTTCGTTTATCCCTTGCTCTGTAACATCAGACTTGTAATTAAGAGTTCCAACAAAGTCTACTGAACGTGAACGTTATTTAGATACATGCAGATGAGCAGCCATCGTATTGTAAAAACAACAGTTGTCTCAAGATTCACTTGAAGAGATACCTTCAAGTTTATCTGTTAAAATAATTGATAAATACAGCAGTGGAATGGTCCTAAGTATTTTTGACTGTATAGTCATGAAGAACGGTGAAGAAACGTCATTGTCTGATACCAGCACAATGGATGCAGTTTTAGGACCAACAGGGCTCGGAGGTTTTTTAAAAATTGTCGAAGCTAGAGAATCTTCGATCGAGACGATCGAGGGTGCAAGGAGGTCCGACGTCTCGAGCGAAAGAAGAAAGGTGCGCCGGGTATAAGGTAGACGAGAGGAGCAGAGAGGGATCGTCAGTCGGTCTCGAGCTTGGCAGTAGCGGGGGTTGGAAGGACGAAGGTGAAAACTGTAGGTGGAGCGAGAGCGGAAGGTCCGTGGGGTAAGAAGGAGTCCAGGACGTCTGCGGGAGCGGGACAGGGTTAGAACCGGTGCTCTCGAGAGTGCCGCGAAGAAAACGCTTCGGTTTATTTCAGTTCGATTTTTCCAGTGTCGCCATCGCCCTGACGACAATTCGCAGGCGCGGTACAGTCTTCTCTCTCTCTCTCTTTCTCCCTCTCTCTCTCTCTCTTTCTCTCTCTCTCTCTTTCACGGTCGCATTCCGTGGCTGGCTCTCTTCCATCCCCGTCTATCCGACTCAGTTCCTCTCCCTCTCTCTCTCTTTTTGTCTCTCTCTCTCGGTCTCTCCGGCTTCGGACCCGACGGAACGAACGAATGGGTTACGCCCAGATGCGCGCATCGAAGCCTGGTCAATAGAATCGTTCTGTCTCCTGTTTGTAGTCGTAGCTTCTGCCCCTCTCTCGGACAGTCCGCTTCGGCAGCGTCGAATCGGAAAGGGGTGTTCGCTCCGGGAGAGAGAAGGGGGAGGGAGAGGACGAGCGAGAGAGAGACGAGTGCGTGTAGGTGCGTCTGGTCCACCTATAGAGGAAAGGGTGGACCCCGGCATGCCGAAGCAGGCAGGAGTTTAACAGGGTGCTCGCCCGGTGAGCATCCACCGGCGGAGGACCACCCCCCGCGCGATTGGAAATCTATTCCCACCCTCGAAGTCGAACCTCGACCTATCGGAGGGTTCGGTTCGGAGATATTGAGTCTGCGCTCTCTATACCTTCGAAAGGGGATCCCGTCGGTCGTTTCGTCGCCCGGCTGGCCTCCTACCTCGTCGCCCTGCCGATCTTTGGGACGCACTTCTTTTTCACCCTACAGCAAACCCACCCCCGCGCTCTCTTCCTCCTCCGCTTCTCTTTCTCTCGTTCTTCCCTGGTAAACCTTCCCTTGCTACCTCACAGCGGCCGCGCGATTCTTGGCCTGGACTTGAGAAATTATTTTTATGGCGCTTGCAAGAGGGTTTTTAACCAACCCCTTCATCATCTCTGGACGATAGTCTGATCTTCTTGTGAAATTAAATCCCCTTCCTCTTTGTTATCGATAGAAACAATTTAAGATCGAGTTTTGGAACTCCCTTTTGACTCTAATCGACAGCTTCAAAAATAGCATGACGGCACAAAGGGGTCTCCACGTTGCTTCTCTAGACTCCTGGTAAGCAATTTGTAACCCCTTTCTTTGGAAAATTTAGGGATTTAATTTGTTTTTGTGCATTTGTGCAAGCACCTAAGAATCGGACCTGGTGGCAAAAATTGGTGCCCGAAGAGCTTCAAAAGCAGAATTAGTGCCTATCGGGGAACCCAGGTTCCTCCAATCTACTCGAACAATAGAATTGCATTACAGAGTGATCAATTAAGAACTGTGAGACTATTAGAGCATCAGAAACGAGAACAGCGTCGAGCAGAGTTTCCAGATCGCTGCTAATTTGTGTCACCTCCGTTTTCTCTCTGTGATTCTATTTCGGAGGGCGTTTGAGGTATAGTTTTTTCTTAGGAGAATAGTATGGTGGCGCGGCCGGTGGCGTCGATCCGCGTCGTTAAAACAGAGCGGAACGCGGAACGGGTGCTCGGCTCGGTGACATGGAACTGTCGTTAAGTGCGTTTATGTCCCTTTAGCAGCGGCCGCGTGAAATATTTTCGCAACGAGCGGCCACTAGCACGCGCGCGTGCATTGTACCCGAGGACCGAGCCGGCGGACCCGGGGTCAGCCATACCTCATTGCACCGGACAGTGGTCAGATATTTTCACAATAGGTTCCGCGCCGGTGCTTTCATTGCAGGAAACTTCGCGGCTTGCCGGGGTGTTAAATGGCGGCCGGCCATTGAATACGCTTCTACAATACGGTCAGAGCGCGGCTACGTAACGCCGGCTGTTTGCCTCCGACCGTGATACGAATATTCGAAGCCGCGAGCCTTCTTGCCTCGGAAATGTTCAAGCGATACGGTGAACTGGAACGGACCCCGGGCTCTCGAACGAACCCCGAGAGCCCCGGTGGAAAGTGTTTCGGCCACGCCGAGTCGCTAATTCTATGGTCTGCGGGCGAAAGAGGCGCAATTATTACACGTCGGGATCGTTAGTCAAACAGGAATGCACGTTTAACATGATTTTCTTCAGAAATTTGAAGAAATTCCTATATTTTTCAATCCACACTTTTCTTCTACACAGGAATTTCCGATAGTTGCCTGATACCATAGAACATTTTTCCGTAGTCTCTCTTCATGTTTCCTTCGATTAGACTTACGAGATATACGATATTAAATATAAAAACGTTATTAATTTGAAAATTGAACTCTCATTTAGTGCTGACACCGGCAACATATGCTCAGAAAAATGTTTACGCCTTGTTGGGTCCAATACATTTCAGTTCAGATGAAGATTGCCTCTGCAGGGGACGCAGAATATTGGCATGGAGGCAAACAGGGTGGCAATCGCGATGATGGTGATGTTTAGGAAAATAGAAGTGACCCTGAACTCCGGCAGACACCTCCGACTATCGATTTCCTCCCGCGATATCTCGACGTCGCGGTCGACCTCCTTTAACCGCTTCAAAGTAGTGAATTCTTAAAATAATTAACTCTTAAAATTACCGAGAGTGAATGAGTTAACAAGAATTATCAAAAGATTCTGCCGAAGAGTGCAGTTGCACCGCGCCCGTGAAGAATTCAGTGGTTAAGTAGATGTGGTCGGTCCTGGTCAGACAATCTCGCACCAGCGACTCGAGGCAATACTATCGCAATACTGAAGAAGTTCTGGGTACTCTAATGAAATTTTTATGAATTTTGCAATACAGTTGTTAATGCCTACGATGGGAAATTGTTGGGTGTTGTATTATGATCAAATTGTGTTGCTAACTTATTCGAGATGTGTATAAAGTGCACAACTTGTAAGTAATTATTAATCTAGACTCTTTTATCTGTGTAGAGTGAAAACAATCCCAAAAATTGACCTTCACATAAAATATAAATCTGAAAAGAATTAGTAGACTGATGATTTTATGCATTTATGGCAAAAAAGGGTGGATATAATTACAAACGACAGAAAGATAATAATAATTTAAGGGTATCAGCACATTTCTTACAAATTTAATAGAACTAATAAAGAGAGAAGTAAATTCCTTTTTTGGTTCCTATGTCTTTTAATGGAAGCACACAATTTCTATTAATTCGACTGGCTAAAGATGTTTCAAAATAGACATCACTTCTAAAAGCCACAAACTTACATATGTAAATCCAAAAGCGAAATTATAAAAAGAATTCAGCAAATTACAAACTGCAGTAAACCTGGATCCAACAACCCCAAAATCATTAATCAAAAAGCTTTAGAGAATTTCCATTTGATAAAAATACAAGCTCGTAGAAACTTGTAGAACAACTGATCAGCAGTAAGGATTTTTATCTAGGACCCGAGACTGGAACCAGGTGTTCGATCAAGATCGGCATGGCGATCGGCGCTGGTGGACCAGCCATTGCTCCGATAATGCGTTCATGCCCGACCGAACGAGGAGGCAGTGGCGCACAGCGCCGATAAAAAAGAGGAGTTGTCGTCCTTTCTCTCTCTTATTGCCGGGTCTATCGCGCTTGGTGCCGTTGGGGGCGGTGGCGGCATGACGAGGACCGTCGAAGGGGTGGCCAGACCGGTCGGGCGAAGGGTGGCCGTGAAAGAAGGAAGGAGAGAACAAGGTGGCGGGAAGAGCGTGTCTCCGGGGGTGGCAGAGAGGTAGGGGCGGGAGAGAAGTGGTGGAGGGAGCGTGGCGCGCCGGGGGTGGGACAAGAGAGGGTATAGAAGGTATCGACGTTTTTACGTAACAAATCAGTCGTAACTGGCGCGCTCCGGCCTGCGACCGTGCGCGGTAGAACGACCAATCAGAGAGCCAGCCGATATTCGATATCCGATCGCATCATAGGTTCCTGCCCGACGCGCTCCACTCCGCTTCGAAACACCCAAAGGTAGAAGTCCAATAGCCAGATGGGAAAAAGCGGTGAGGAGGAGAGAGGACCCGAGGCCCAGGGAGAGGGATGCACAGGAAAGGGATGAAACGCCGGAGGGAGAGAGGAACACCCCGCGCCAATGTCGCGGCGACACGAGGGGGTGAAAGAGAAGGCGTTATAGCTTGGGGAACAATTGTACCCCGGCAAACAATTCCTCGTTGCCCGCGCCATTTTTTCTTCCCGGCCGAACGCCACCCTCCCCACCCTGGTCCAGCCGTCTTGGAACCGATCGAAAATGGCAGAGCTCCGTCGATGGACCTTTCGCCCGTGTTAAACGCCGCGCTGAAGGGGACATCAAACTTTCTCACCCTCTAGATGAGAACTTTACAAGTTCCCTTGTAAGCTGATCAGTAGTTTTACTCGGCTAAGGAGGCGCTTCTGCGGAACACTCTGATGAAGCCAAGTTCTACGTTAAACACGTTCTTGCCACTTTATTTCGCGCGCACAGGGGGGATGGTTAACCCCTTCGATCTTGCCGCCGATTAGAGTAGTCCGTGAGTATAGACGATATACGAGTGACGGGGGTGTAGATTTGTTTTCTTAAATCAACAACACTTAGATTCCTTATCGAAAAGCTGTCTGCTGGAGTTTGAAGTGTTTTAAATTTAAAAAGCTCCCCCTCGCCCATGTGAACTATACTCGCGACTTAGTACGTCGTAAAGGGAGGCCTAAACGGAATCATCCTTCATGGGGCGAGCGAAGCGATGACTTTTGCCCGACCTTGTCTCGTCTTGGGTGGATGGGGCCGATCGGAGGGTAGTAGAAAAATAACGAAGGCAGGGACGGGAGGACAGGCCAAGTCGATGGGACAGAGGGTGACGCTTGGCGAGTGAACAGCGCGGGATGTACGGAGGGGTGGCGTCGGGAGGACGTCGGATAGGGGTAGTTGGTGGAAGCAAAGGCGCTAGCGTAGAAGGAGCGTTTTAATCTATGGTCTGGGCGGAGGGAGGAGTAGGAGGAGCGCGGGGGAGGAAGCCGGGGTCGGTGCTCACCCCCGCGGCCGGATTATAATCAACCCTTTTATCCTAGGCTTTCCATGTCGCTAATTTCCATAATTACACAGACGCTAAAATCACAATATCCTCTGCCGGCAGAAAGGAGTAACCTACGTGAGCTTCCTCCGCCTCCGCCTCCTCCAGCCACGGCAGCGTCACACGAGGAGAATGCCTGGGTGTTCGGGGGGTAGGGTGAACGAGAAAGGGACAGGACGAAAGAGAGGCCGCCGGGGCTGAAAAGGAAAAGAGAAGGACCACGCGGGGGTGGACCGGAGGGTGAGAGAGGGTGAGGGTGGGACACGACGACGGCGCGGGGGCGGGAGAGCGGGCTGGATAGAGATAAAGGTACTCTTTAGCTAGGATGGCGTTCGCTCGCATGTTTATGCACTCGTATCCGCGTGGCCGGGCATGGAAGTGCCTGGATAACCAGCCAAGTGACAACCCGGCAGGTCTCCTGCTGGCAGAGACCTGCCAGCGAGAGAACGCCTCTCGACTCGAATTTTGAAAGGCAGCCAACTCGGAAAAGTGGGTTTAAAAGTCTCTCGATAAGTGGCGGCGTGATAGCCCGACGGGGACTGCATCCACCTACCGAATGCCTAGCTGCGTTCCCGTTACTCGCGAAACGCTCCACGAGAGCGGCTCGATGCTGGATCGTTTTTAGCCCCTTTAATCGCGCGTCAGCCTTTCCTTTATACCCCCGGCGCTCGTCCTGAATGGATCTAGTCGGGGTCTGCTCGATCATCCGGGGACTAGACGCGTGTTCCGCTTTGGTCTCTCGAAATTTCGGTGGAGGAATGTCTACCTCTTGTTTAGTTTTACACTCGGACATTTATCGAATGGGTTGATAGTTTCTTCGCTTGCTCATCCTCCTTGGACGGTGTCCTATCCATCCCCTCAATATTTAAAATGATAACAATTTTCTTTGTATTCGGTACAAAGGTCGCTAAAAGTATAGTTAAAAGGCCGATGTCGTTTTCTCCAGGTACTCAACCCCTTTCGATGAAGTCGTACTCACTACCCAGATATTCAACTATGTGCTGTACACAAAACAGTTGCCGAAAGTCCAGGTGATAAAGTAAATAATACCAGGAAGTATAGAGGGTAGTTACCTCCTGCTTGACCTTTTGAATGCCCTACCACCCTCTCAATTTGAAGACAATTATCTTTAAGAATTGATAGAGTGGTCATACATTGCTATCAATGAGTTGAAAGGGTAGTTACCTGCCTGCCCACCCTCTTTCCACACATCCCCGTCTACCTCAAGCTTGAGATGACGAAAATATATCGAACATCGGACGACGCGTTCGGATGATTCTGAAGGGTAGTGGTACCAAAAAGTATGGAGGGTAGTTACCTTCTCCAGATGATATCGGTCCAGGTGTCGATCCTGTTTGGCGTCGTTGGCTACCCTCTCGATATTCCAGCGTAAGAGAACTCGGCGAGTGACTGGGGTTGACTTTTCTCACTTTAACCTCGCGATGCGATGCTTGGCTTCGGGAGGGGGTGGAAGAGGGGGTTGCTGGGGCTGTATCGAGCGGCCCTCCTACATACATCTATCTCCTCCGACTCGTTCCCTCTCCTGGCCGTTCCTCTCTCGCCCGCCTCCTCTTTCCCTCTTTTCCCCCCGACATTCGTGGTCTTCCGCCCCTTCCACCCCCCTTTCCAACCTTCTCTACCTCTTCCACCTTCTCCTCCTTCTACGGCTGTGCCTCCCTCCGCGTCCTCTTCACCCATCCTTCGCGACTCGCCTACCTAAACCCGTCTCTCCTCGGCCACCCCTCTCACCGGCGTTCTCCTTCTCAACTCCGACAGACTCTCTCTCTCTCTCTCTCTCGCTCTTTCTCTCTCGCTCTGTCTAGCTCTCCCTCTCTTTCTCGTTCTTCGCCGCTGTTGGCCTGTTCACGCACTCGCTACCCGGGTCTTCGGCACGAGAACGCTCCCGCCGACAAACAAACCGCAGGCACTTCGCAGTTTTACGCAATCGTAAGTTCCTTCATTTGTTTATCCGTTCGGCGGGGATATTGTTACGCACCCCCGAGGTCGCCGGGGTCCATGGTCATGCGCTCATCCTACTCCTCCGCAATTTATATCGCCTAAGTCGCCGAGATACCGCGGCGCTGAAGTGCTCTTCGCCAACACCGTAAACGTTTAATCAATTTTTCGGAAACAATACTGAAAAGCAAGATGGGCTCTGAGCTGTGAAGTTTTGCAACGTTCGGTTAGAAGAAATTGAAGTTCAAGGGGTTGATACATCTGTACGCCTTATTTCTCCAACCCTTATGTCAATGAGCAAATTTTTCTACGATGTTCAATGATGTTGCACTAAAATGTAAATTAACCTATGGTCATTTATGAACGTAGAAATCTACAATAATTTTGTTATTCGCCAAGAAAGTGTTAAAGTTCTCAGGTACCCGGTTGTTGACGTAAGGGTTAAAGAAAATAAATAAATTACTTAGATGAACCAGTATAATATTTTGAGTATACTTGATCCCGAAGACTTGATCCATATCTACCCTCTTTCAACCCCTATTCACACTTCGAAAAAATGTCATCACCAACATTTAACCATTTTTCCTGACCCTGCTGACCTCTGCGAAACTATGGGACCTCTCGGATACTCGCCAGGAGACACTTCGCAGTTTAACGCAATCGTAACTTCGTCCATTTGTTTATCCGTTCGGCGGGTGTGTTGTTACGCACCCCCGACGTGTCCGAGGTCCCTGGCCATGCGCGGGGTAATAAACCGCGGGGTGAACGAGTCCTCCAGGTAACTCTATAAAACTTCGTGGACCACTTCTCTTTATCACGTATCATCCCGTCCCCGCGACACCCCGTTCGGACGTTTAAATTTTAATTAAAAGACGAACCGTGGGCGATACCGAATGGAAAGATGGTGTAATGGGTCCGCGCGACGCCGCAAATAAAGATCCGGCGACGCGACGCGACGTTTCTTCGGCGAGCGACACGTTCGCACGGAATTGTGTCCTCTCTTTCTCGTCTCCAGCCCGTCAAGAAAAGACAACCCGAGATACAAGCACCACCTTCCAAGTGGGAGACACTCTACAGCTTTATGCACTTTCCTTTACTGCGACGGCACAGGGTTAGGCGAGTAGGACGCCCGGTCGACGAGGAGGGGATTCCTCCGCGCCGAAATTGCTTGCAGTGTCGAGTTGCCGAGAAACTTTGGATTTCGGACGAGCGGTGAAAGCGGCGAGGGGAAAACGGAGTACAAGGTCACGCGTCGGGGCTGATTATTAACTTTTCCGGCGAAGATCCTGCCCATGCCAGTGATTCTCCGTCGACGCTGTGATTGTGTGTTGATACGGAACAACGGGCTGACGAATTAACACTGAACAGGACCTTTCCCTCTCTTTCTTCGGCGTGCCTCTGCAAAATTATGCTCTTCGTGTTTTCATGCCGATTCCTACTCGTCCTCCATCGAACGATTTTCCTGCGATTTTTCGATCGCACCTCATAATTAGTCTTAGCGTTGATTTATCAGTGGCCGATTCGTTTGAATAATCTTTGACAAAATTGCTACAAAGTGTTTTTCGTGTGTGGTTCCATTTTCTGATGAAGCGTTTAAGGAAAATTTCACTTATTTTTATTCCTTAAAAAAACAGCAAGATTTTTGGCTATATTTTATACTTTCCACAATGAGTCAGTTAGGTCATTGTCTCAATTAAAAATAAAAGTCGAAGAATAACACTATTCTACAAAATAATCCTGTATTATTAAAATAACGTTCAATTTAAATTGGTTCCGTAGACTCAGAGGTAAACGAAGAACCTTTTAATGCAGGAATGGCGCCATTAAACTAATTAGGATGATAATAGTTTATTTTTTGCTTAAGCGTACAAACATTTAAAAATTTTGTGGCTGATGATCCGCGTTCAAGTGGGTCGCCCTCCAGATCGTTACAATAGCAAGAGTGCAGTGAACAGGAAGACATGCCAGCTTGCTTGCTCGCAAGGTCATGGCCCTCCCCGTTCCTTAGGTTTACTTAACTAACCCAACGTTGGTGCACGTGCAACTTTCAGTCAGTTTTAATATCACTGATCCTCGGGTACTGCAGTTTATATCGTGCAAGTTTCGAAGATACTTCGGCGCAGAAGTGCTTTCCGAAGAGGCCGTAAATATTGAATATATTTTTCTCTACTGTCGACTAAATAATTAAGGGAGAAAAAACAGAATACTGTCTCGTACTACAGTGAACAGTGACAAGTACTATGCGTGTTAATGAACAGGAATCGACGCGTCTCTTCAGGACCGGCCAATTCTACTTTCTACCGAGAATTTTCAAACTCGATTTTCTCGAAAACGAAGCATGAACCGAATAAATGTTTCCGAAAGAATTTCAGCCTCGGCTCTCTGTTATTCAGCAAATTTAATTTTCCTAATGGTAAAATGGCGGAACGATGGAAATAAATTGTTGTTCCCGATTAACAAATCGACACGCGAAGAACGTCCTCCATGTTAGGAATTAATGAAAAGTATGTTAAATTTACATGAAAATAAATAAGAGCTGAATGACAAATCGAATCTGTATTTCAAAAATTGCACCTGGTCACCAATTTAAGAGTGGCAGCACCGCAAGGTCCCTTTCACTCTCCAAAGTGGTCCAAGACCAGAGAATTTCGAATTCCGGCATCCCTTAAAAATGCGCGGAGCATCCTCGACGAATCTCGGCGCGAAAAGCAAAGGAAAATGAAAGAGAAGAAAGGTGAAAGAAACCGAGAGTCCAGCCCCCTCTGCAGATGCATTAATCGGCCCCCGTGCACGTGTACAGAGAGCGTCCTGGGTGTACAAGACGAGAGGAAGGAGGGCTGTCGCGTGGACGGGGGCGTCGAACGGCGTCGAGGTGCTGGACGAAGGAGAAGGGAATCGGGGGGAGGGAGAGAGAGGTCGAAAGAGAGAGTGAGGGAAAGATAGACAGGGAGGGAGAGAGAGAGAGAGAGAGAGAAGCAGGGACGAGAGAGAGGAGTAGGAGAGAGCAGTATCTTGGAGACTTCGCACTGTATCTTGAAATGAGTTTTGTTGGATCAATAAGTTCCACTATAAGAACACTCTCGCTCTGTCCCGGTGTATCGGAGTGTTGGTAGCCCGTCCGTGTTTATCTGTGTCTGCAAATAGATACACGGCGTACATGAGTCTCTCTCTCTCTCTCTCTCCCTTTCCTCCACCCGGGGCCGGCTCCTCTTTCGTCTTTTCTTCGTCCCTCTCTCTCTCTCTCTCTCTCTCTCTCTCCTCTTCTCTCTCTCCTCCACCTCCTATCTATCTCTCTCTTTTCACCCTCTCTTCCCCCACTCTTCCCCTCGGAGTTTCTCCGTGAATCCTCCGCCACCCACCAGCACCATCACCGCCACCCATCCACCCGCTGAACGTCTATGTATCTGTCGCACCAGTCGACTATGTACGAATAGGATAGTCGCTACAAGCATTTCGAGATGAGTCGAACTCAATCTCGCGGCAGACGGGACTCTATCTGGAACGAATCTACCTGCCGGTGATCACGTGAGCATGAATACGCGAATTTCCGTGATTGCCGGTGGCAACGCGGGAGGGGCGACGGGGATATGATACCGAGAAATTTCGACGATGCTCGAACCTGTCCGGATAATTAGTCCTGCCGATCGGCACCCTACCCAGCATCAATCCCATGCGATCCTGAGGGTGGGCTCGTTATAGCACCCTTTGGACGTTCTTTCCGAGGCTGCTCAATTCGTTCTTTGATTGCTTACAGGCCTAGAAAATAAAACAGAAAAACAAATGGAAAACAAATTCTGTACTCTCAGTGTCTGATCCTAGCAGCCTGCATATTATTATTTCTAAGTATTATCTTTAATACGATCTGTACCATGATACCTAGTCGCGATGAATTAATTAATCGATCGAGTCAAACTAATATCAACTAGAAATCAGCATATTTCATGAAAAGCTTAATTTTCTGAAAAACAATATGAAAAGGGTGCATAGAGGGACCAACTTGCATCTGCATTGACGATAACGATAAAAACAAAAATCCTCTGGATCATAGAATCCAGCATGTCCCTAATCAGGATTTGATGTTAAAATTTAATTACTCTAAGTTCGACAACAATTTTTCCTGAAACGCGAGGAAGATTTACTCGAAGAAGGAGACGACGAAGAAAAGACGGAGGCTGCACCAATGTCAGCGTATGTACCAATAGAACGTACCCTCCGCCGTGGGGGTAGTTATATAAGACCACACTCTCTCCGGTGCATATCGGCAGCCCTGCAAGCAGGTACACATCGCGCACGCATTCACGTGCACACTACAACCCAGACAGCCCAGTGCAGCCAACCAAACAGTCGGCTACAGTGTCGCAGTGGAGCTCGCAGATAGGGGAAACAATTGCTATCGGCCCGTAACAAATGCGCGGCAACCTGCGTTCGCAATCCAACCACCCCCACCCCCCACCACGCATCTTCTACCACCGTTCTCCACCCTCTATTTCTCGCGAGCTAGGCGATCATTATATTTCCTGATTAAAATAACGCTAATCCCTTTTCCCTGGGTTTCTGCGACTATCGTCTTTTCCGCTGTCTTTCGTTTCCACCCCCCGTGTTTCATCCCCCGCGAATGGTTCTTGGCCGCGTGCCTGCGTCTTAACTCTCCTAGGCGGTAATGGCGCCGTAAACCCCGAGTTTCGGTTATCGTGCGATTGATTCCGCGATGGGAAACTCGGTTAACCCTTCCGGCACTGTCCTATAAAGTCTCGGACCACCGGCGAGCCAAGAGAATCCTAAGTTTGCTTCCAAATCGGATCAGCGCCTCATTCTTGTGAAATAGAAGACTCTCGAAATGCGTGTCTCGCTTTGCAATTTTACGGGAACCAAAAATGAATTACTTTTATCTAAATTCAGTGAATACAATGAATTCCCGATATAGCGACATGTATCGTCCAGGAAACACACCCGAGGCATCCGAGGCGTCTCGAGGTGCGTGACCCCTCAAGATCGTGGTAGCGGTAGTGGGGATAATTCCGTGACGTTTATCGTCCAGGCCATGGCGACATATATAGAGAAATCCCTGTGATCACTGTAATCACTGTTTGTTTCTAGTGTCCTATTAATGTATTTATATTTGAAGTATGTAAAAACTGTATTAAGTAATATATAGATTTATCTATTTCAGGATCTACTTGACACAATAAATCCCAAGAATAGCATAAGTAGAACTCATTGGTAATATGAAATAATGTTATAGTTTCAGTTCTCACTTTTGCTGCTGAATAAGTACCCAATATTTTTTATCGTCTAACCACTTGTTCCCTATACAGTTACCTTACCCCTCCTAATATATAAAATTACAAGTAAGCCTACCAGAAATTAGGTAATGTATAGCAACACCCATGCCCAGTACCGAACCAGGGTTTTCTCTATTTTCTGAATGGAAAGTGTAATAAAATGGTGCAACGTGCAGCTCGAGGACAGTGCACGTCCCCGGGAATAGCTAGCCGAGCAATAAGTTAGGCGTTTCGTTCCAATAATTCAAGACGCGCGTCCCGTTCCGCGGGTCACAATAAACCTGATGATCGAGGTCGCGACGCCTGGGCATGTCCTTCAGCGGGTCGCGTTCGTTTTATAAATATTTAAATCTCTGGTGGCCCTTCCCGCCGCGAATAGTGGAGCCCTTTTGTACGGACAATCTCGAGTGATAATCAGAGCTCTCTTGTGTCTCCCCGTGCGTGGAACGGCGGTACCGTTTTACGGCGAGTCCCGGTAAATCATTCTGGACCGGCGTGGAAACGTCTCGGCCACGTCACGGGATTTGGTACGCTCGTTCCGCGGACGGGAATTCTTCTCTTTCGTACACATCCACTTATTCCGGAGCCCGATGCGCGTTTGATAACGAGCCCCGAGTCGAAACGGCCCCCCATTTTAAAGATCCCGCTGCGTCATAGAGGACGTTCCTCAAGAAAAATTAGTACCGTTTGTGCGCGGAACGACAGCGGCCTCGCAGTTTATTATTAATTCCTCGACCGTTCCCAGAAACTCCGCATTATCTTGCGCCGGTCTAATAAACTCCCCGCGTCTGCATTTATTCTGCCTTAAAACCTGCCAACGATCGCCGCGAATTATCGTTCAATTCTGCTCGGCTTAAGGCCGATTCCCTCGCTGCGAACAAGGAATTGAATCGTTTACGTCACAACGTTCCTTTCTTCACGGCATCTGCAACTCCTTTATTTAAAAGAATTCTCGTTCGCAAACCCTTTTGGGTGATAAGAGCAAAATTGGAATACGACAGGTCAGAATCTTCGCGTTGAAAAGAAAAATAACTCGTACTCCTATTTTTTCGAAGATTAAGCGAAATTAGGCCCAGTAGGAGTTTAGAACGGAGTGTGAAAAGGTTCAGTGGTATAAAGGAGAGTAAACGGACTGCAATATTACGTTCTGCGTTTTGGATTGCAAAAATTGATGCGGGCGTCTCATGACGCAAATTCACGGAGCAAATGATCGGAGGTATTTAATTTGGCAGGGTTGTGGCAACGCGTCGAAACATCTTTCAATAACGCCTAACATATTCTCGAGCACCGATTACCCCATTCTAACACGGATTGCACGCCGTCTGAATAACCTATGGCTGCCTGCGCCTCGATTCCTATCGCCGTACGAGGAAACTCGAGCAGGATCCAGATTGCACATGCGAAAATCCGATGCACCGAGGCGACGCTCGTGATAGACGCGTTGCTACGCCGGTTCACGCGCGTAATTAGAAGCCGCCCGCGAACAATGAGGAGGATAACTTTTATTTCGCTTATCGGGATAGCCTATCTACGCAACACCGACGCCGTTTCTAGCCCGCGTTTTGCGCCAGTCCTCCTCTCCTCTCTCTCTCTCTCACTCTCTCACTCTCTTTCTCTCTCTCTCCACCTCTCTTTTACCTCCTTCTTCTCCACAGAAGGCTACGACGACGACGACGACGACTACGACTCCGACTCTTGCCTCCTCTGCTTCTCCTTACCCCCTTCGGCGTACAGGAAACTATTTAACTGATTGTCGCTTCGAGGTAAACTTTGCAGTCACTTTTCCGCACGATACAGCTACTTCCTGCTTAAGTTACTTACCTGTGTCGCGGGAGGAGATGCCGGCCGTGTGACCGTCGAGATGATTTTGCCGGAGGAAGGAAGCACTCCAGAAAAGTTCACTCCTGATCTTCGACGGTTCCGCGGATCGATCTTCTGGGACTGCTTCGCGCTGATCAATTTTTCCCGCGAACCATCAAGATCTGCACGCGGACCGTGGCGCACCGAGTTCTGTTCGTCCCTGATCAATTTCCTGCTAAAGTATCAAGATTGTCTGCACGCAGATCGTGACACCGTGTCGTTGAATTTTATAATCTCGCAGCGCACACGATTCTTTAGGAAATTGCGTAATGCAAAATTTAAGGGTGCTCAATATTGTTGTATTTATTTTGAACGCGCTAGATCCATTGGCAACGGGGACACACATTTTTCTAATTCGCTTGAATCGATTTTAATTTCCTTTAATTTTTCCATTACAACGGGAATTTATACGACGCTTCACTGTTTGTCAGTGACTCTGCATGGTGACATTTTTGGGACATTATTCATCTGGATTTCTTGCTACATACTTTCATTTGATTTGAAATTTATAGTACAGAGAATGATCACGATTTCAAGCTTCAAGTTCGGAGTATCTTTTATTGTTTAGGGTGCATTAATTCTGAATAAATTCCAGAATAAACGTACGACTCAAGACTGTTTTAACTCGAGACTTTACTCAGACATGGATGAAAGCAGGCAGAAAGTATTAATTATGTGAACAATATATGCAGTAAGAATCGCTCCTAAAAATGTAAATGTTTAACAATGACGTTAATGTGGATAAGCAAAACGTGTTCAAATGATGAAGTCTGAATGCAGTGTACATACCAATTATTAAGTATGGATCTCCGTGCAAACATAAATGCAAATATAAGATAGCGCACTAATTAATAAGAACTAGAATTAAAGGAAAATATATCCAGCCTATTAAGTCAAACCTGACGCAAAGCGCATAAAAATGGGCACAACGATAAATATGTAGACATCCAGGGGCCATGAAATATTGCCAATTTATTTTCACGAAACTCCCGTTATCGAGCAAATTTCCAATTGGAACGGAATAATAAGAAGTCAGACTGCCAAAAAAGAATAGGATGGCTACCTAACCCAGATCCGATCAGCAAACTTCCCAGCCTTACATTCGCTCGAAAAACTTTGAGCTCTCCGGTGGAAAAGTTAAAGTCCACCGTCTCCACCTTGAACCTTTTACTTTCTGACCATCTGGTCCCTCCCTTCGTCGACCTCGAAGCTCTCGAGCTCGCAGGCATCGAGGCAGCGGAGTTCACGAGGCAGCAGCGTCCCGACGTCGGAGTCCTTCGCTCGAGACGTCTCTAATCGTAATGGTCGTGGAGTGTTAATGTTCCCGTTAATACGGTTGAGGTGTTTAACCTTGTTAACTTGCGCGACTGCCGCGACTCCGAGCGAACATGTATTACCACTTCCCGGTTGCGGTAATCAGTGAAGCGCGCGCGCGCGCGCGTGTGTGTGAGAGAGAGAGAGAGCACGCTCGCGTACGCTAGCTTTACACGTTTGCGGCGGCAGCGTGTGCGCGCGGTTCGTAGCCCCCATATTTTTTTTTTTCGAGGCTCTTTGTTTTCGAGCAAACGGGAAAGGAAATGTGTTTCATCGAGCGTCGGCGGTAAAATATTATTCGTGTTCCGATGTTATCTGATTATCCGTCGTTCAAGCACTCGGCCGAGGGAACGCCACGCCACAAATTATTTGATTCAATGATTATTATATTGTTTCGACTACCGAGACTGTCTGGCAGCTCCCGGAAACTCACCTGCTGTCCGTTGATGCTCATTTCTGACCTTGATTTCTGTGACTCGAACATTTTTAAGGAGCTACCTTACCAGTGAAGATAAACATTTTGAATATTTTGGAGAAAGGTAAGGGCACACTTTTATTAGCTGTCTTCTTTGCTACTTTATCGACTCAGGAATCCTTAGGAAATTTTTTCTCATTTATTCGAGAAGAAAGGATTAACCTAAAGAGTAAAAAATATTAGGTTCATCGTACATTTTTCCCCTTTAACTTCTGCAATCGGGAATATGTCTCCTAATAAACAGTGTTGATATTTCGCGTTTCGCGGCTTCGGAATTAATTGAGGAGAAAAGGTGCTCGGTAAATGGCAATGGCGATCGGCAAGGGGTGGCAGAGTATCGATAACGGATTTCCCGGCTGGATACGAGTTTGTCTGGGTAAATAAACGCGTTGACCAGGGTGTATGAAACGATTAACGCGGGCTTGGTAGCATACATAATCAGGTTCGCCGGTAGGACGGTCGGTCAATCGACGGTACGACAATTTCTCGAGGCATTTTCAGCTCCCGACGGGCCAGTCTTCTGCAGGAATATATCGATAGGACGAGCATTATCATATTATGGAACTCTCCATACAGTTTCGGCCGACCTCCCTTCCTTAATTTAAATTCTATTACACCCGATCTCTATTCCCTCTTTCCTATGAATATTCAAACTCGGCGAGACTAACCCCCATCTCTCCCCGCCCCCGAACCCCCCTCGGTTCCGACACCAACGTCCCTCTCTTTCCAGCATCTATCGAGTATCCAAAGAATTAAATTAATATACCGGGCAAAACAGCTCCCCTCCCCCCGCCCCTATTTCCCTTCCGATGTCTCCTTCGGGCTTCGTCGCTCGAGAATTTCACTGACACATCCCCTTAGAAGAGCTCGTCTCGGCGGCCATTAACGTCATTTCCCGCGATAAAGCGGGATAATTAGCCGGCAAAATCGGGAGCCCATCGATCTGGACAGATTTTCAGGGCAACGTCGACCTACCGTGTTTTCATCAATGCTCCAGACACCCTGCTCCAGGAATTCGTTTAGAGCAGTCTGCCCCGATAGTCTCTGGAAATCACGATCAACCCCGGTCTTTGACATTTCATGGTTTCACAGAGCTTACAAACTCCTACCGGTAAGCACAGTTTCTAAAATTCTATGGACTTCGCTCTCAGATATTTATTGTACCATCACTGCCACAGGTGAAGTTAAAAACCACTAAAGAATTAATTCTAATAGTACTGGATTGTGGACTTCTCTTCAGCAAAGTGAACGCTAGCTCCAAAAAATGGGAAGCTCGCAAATCCTGAAATCTAATCGACGCAACAATGTTCCTTCGGATCAAACACCAAGTAGTCATAGAATTTTTATGTTAACACTTTGACTGCCAAACTGGAAACCTAAAAAAACCTGAAAAATTAAATGTACGATATTGAGTAGTCCTCCAACTTTCCTACATTTTGCTGATCCTAATCAAATTTGGTGCAATTAATATATTAACATGAAAATTTATTTTAAAACCTGGACAAATAATTCCGTCACCCACATATGGGTGATATGGCAGTCAACGTGTTAATATATTCATTGTACCAAATTTGATTAGGATCAGTAAAATGTAAGAAAGTTAGAGGACTACTTATTTCATTGCATAACTCATGTTGATTTTATGGAATTTCTGAGGTTTCTAGTTTGGCAGTCAAAGTGTCAAGCAGGGGTTGAAACGATGGAAAAAATAATTAAGACAGAGTACCAGTTGTGACACGCTTAAATAAACTCTGTCTAGAACTCGTATCCGAATAGGGGATGAAACGGGGATACAAGAGAGACGAAGATGATCTCCGGTATGATGAGAATCAGTGGCCCATGCAAATTCCCATTTTTGTAGCCCGATTCGCAGAAGGTAGCCGTGCCGGGTTCGGTCTGAAGGGTTGATCCGGCAAGCGCGCGGCGCAAAGTGAGTGACTAAAGTCTCGGAAAGGGTTTCCTCAATCGCGACGGCGACGGCGACGCCGACGCCGTGACGCGCGGCGCGGCGCGGCGCGTTCTTGTACATCGCTGGGCACAACGGTTAAGTTGAAGGGACGAGTGGGCGCCTGGAAGGACGCTATTATCGTAGCTCAAAAGCGCGCGAGCTCCGCTCCGCGACAAATCAAATCTCTGCCAAGCGAGCGGAAGCGGAACGGCGCGGCGAGGAGAGGAGCGAAGAGGAGAGGATGAAGAGCAGGAGAGAGGACCGAGGGTAAGGGCGAAAGGGAGGGAATCGTAATAGAGGGACGCTACTGGAATTTCACCAGACGCGTTCGCCACGAGCCATTGAACAGTTATCGTTGTCGCAGCCGTTCAATGAGCGGATAACCGACTGCAAGGACTTCCGGTTTAATAAACGCCCGACGAACACGATCTTTCACGGGTGCATCCTTGAATAACTGAACGACGAAGAAATATGAGACGGATCCGCGTCGCGTCTCGTCTCGTCTCGTCCTCCTTGTTATTCCCTCGTTTCTTCCGGATGAGATTGCTGCAATTCGTCGTTGCCTTACCTACCTACGAAGTAAGGTAACGTGGAAAGCTTAGAGGATTCTCTCGATACCCGTCACTGTCCACTGAGAAACTGTTCCGTGAGTCAGCGGCCGCTTCCGGTGAAGTCATCGGGCTCACCGAGCCTTGTTTTTCCGGCCGATCGTTCGGCGATGTGAGTCAGGTGCGTCGCTATCCGTCGACCTGCTAAAAAATACCTGAAGAGTCTCAAAGTTAATAAATATATCGGCTTAACTAAAAATTACAGAGCTAGAAAATCCGTGGTATAGAGTTGTCAGGAAAGCGGTGAACAATTTAAAAAATTTAGAACTCCATAAATTACGAAATAAACCGATGTTTCTGGTGACCGAGACCCTGTGTCTCAGTTTCACTGGAGTATCGACACGAGTATCGAACGAGTCCCAGTGGCTGGGCCAGCCTCAACAGGTGTCGCGGAGGTGCGGCGCGCTCTTACGGGGGTCTCGGCGCGAACGAGCGAGCGGCTCGTCCTGGTTCAGAGGGAACAGAGGCCGGCACAGGGGACAAAGAGGGCGGACAATCGGTGGAACGAGGAAGCAGAATAAAAAGACGCGGCGGTAACCGCGCTTGTTTCGTTCTCAGCGCGTAGTGGACGCGGGGCGAGGCGAGAGAAGGAAAGGTGACGAGAGAATCGTCGCAGGTCGGCCGAGGGAACAGTGGTAGGATATAGAGAAAGACATTTCCCACAGATCAAAGCCAGTACGGGCCGTCGTAGATTCACGCGAGCGTAACAGAACTCGAGCGCGTAATTAATAGAAGCCGGAAAGCGGCGGCTTGCAAAAACAGTTATAAAAATGACGAGTTTACCATGCGTAAGAGGAAGCTGGCCGCGAGCTGAAGCAAGCCGGCGCGCGCAGAGGAGAGCGAGCGACGATGACGACGTCGTCACCAAACGGCGCGACGCCCGGCGTAATCGTGACGGACGTAATAATCGCCGGTACGCCGCGCCGTCACACCTCGCGACCAGCTCCAGCTGATCGTTCAGCTGCAATTATCGAGCAAACAAAGAGAGACGTCCAGGATTACTGGCTGACTGTGTCGCGAGGGCTCGCAAACCTAAGGTTTCCCCGAGCTTTGAAGCAATTATGCGAACAGCTGCCGATTTCTTTAGCCCCAGATTTGCAAAACTCCAGCCGTTATCCTGGATTGGTAAGCCTAACTCGATGGTACGACAGTGATTCAATTTTCGCGCGAAACAGTGATTTGCGAATTCATTGTACTTTGCTTAGGTTTACAGGAAACTATAGTACCTGATTGCTACCGTACATTCTATACACCGTGCGGATGGATTAATTACAAGTACGACGCATAATGAGTCGTCTATTTCAATTTTTCTCGCATACAACATTATTTAAATGCTATCTGGTTTATCCGACTTTTTATTTACATAACGCAATTAACACGGTAACGGTTGCGGGTACGAGGCGTTGCTTATTCATGCTACCACAGACATTTCTACTTAATTATATATAAGAGTCTTTAGGAAATTGATGTTTCAGCACTGAAGTAGGCGTACAAAGTTCCTCCAACTCGTCTTGGAATGTTCCATACACTTGGAATAACTTAAAAATCAATTTTAACATTTCCAAAAAATTGTCTTACAAATCAATTACAATTGTCAATGACTGG
Source organism: Seladonia tumulorum (assembly GCA_913789895.3). Taxonomy (NCBI): domain Eukaryota; kingdom Metazoa; phylum Arthropoda; class Insecta; order Hymenoptera; family Halictidae; genus Seladonia; species Seladonia tumulorum. The sequence goes on from OU565275.1 coordinate 6,836,770, forward strand.
ACAATCGAACACAGCGAATGTCTCGATATTCAACCATCGTAAAAAACTGAAATTAGAAATCTACGAAAACGTAAGAAAATTGTTGAAAAAATTGCGGCTGAATCCGAGGAAAATGGTTTTCCGTGAAACGACTTTTCGCGTTCGCGAGCGCGGCCGCCATTTTCGCATGCCCGAACGAGAACAAACACACCCACGAGGGGCGCGAGCATTTTAAATTACGTTTAATATTAGAAAACCGTTTGAAGTCCGTAGGTGGACGTTTCCTGCACTATTTCACCCAGACATCGTCAAGGTATATTTTCCCCGCGATAGTACGAGTTTACTTCTCATTCGACAAATTATTGCCGACGCAAACGGTCCGGCCCGTACGTCGTCTAAACGACGACGTCAACGACACCGGCATGAGCACCATGAGCCACGAGACGGAACACTCGCTTACAATTATTACTCGTCCAACATGCAGCCCCGGTCGTTTTCAACAACCGTGGGAAATTCGTATTAATCAGGACCTCTCGGGTGTCCTCCCATCGAGCCGGGCTTACCGAAACCGTCATCGCCGCGAGAAAAACAGGCATGTTCGATGTCAATGATCTCGTAATGCTTCCACGAACCCTCCCTGTGCCGTTATGCTCACCGTTCTGTCATACCTGGCGCGCTAACTTCTCAAACAAAGCATTAGAGGCACATGGTCAACGCGAAAGAATTAATAAAAAATTATTTAACACGTTGACTGCCATGTCACCCATATGTGGGTGACAGAATTATTTGTCCAGGTTTTAAAATAAACTTTTACGTTAATACATTCACTGTACCAAATTTGATTAGGATCTGTAAAATGAAAGAAAGTTGGAGGACAATTCAATATCATACATATAATATTTTTTAATATTTATTTCATTATAAAACTTACTTTGATTTTATGGAATTTTTTAGGTTTCTAGTTCGGCAATCAAAGTGTTAATGTACACAAACAAGTAACGAAATTGTATTTTGCCTGATCTGAAATTGTTCGTTCTTTAAAAACATAGACAAGACAGAAATTACATTTTTCCAAGCAGTACGTATATCACGGTTAATATTATTTTTACAAATGTTTTAAAGATTCGTTCTACCTCTCTCAAACAGTGAAGTCAGTTTGCAAACCTCGCAAACAAAGGGACGCTAATTATTTTTTCCTCTGCACAGTCTTCCCCCCCAGTCTGACCAAACATTTTTTCTCTAAAACCCGAGAATTTCCCCCACGAATCAGCCTAGCATAATCAATTTCCCTCACTCTACGAACGTCAGTGTAAATTGTTGAAGAAGTCCAGGTTCGTAACTCGTCGCATCCGGAGCGGTTGGCGTTCCCGATATAAACGAATTCGGGCAAAAAGCATAGCAGGGGACGTTTTAATCCTAATCTCCCACTAGTCTGCGACACGGGATCCCTCGATCAAGACGATCGTCGCGAGTCGCGGGTGCGATTCGTCGACTATTAATACCGAGCGGAGCGGAGCGGAGAGGGGGCCCGGTAGTCCCAGCAAAACGATCAGAAAACGCTGAAGCCGTTCGAGAAAGAGAGAGAGAGAGAGAGAGAGAGAGAGAGAGAGAGCGTTTGCCGCGGCGTGTGAGCCGCATACCATATCTAATAATGAAATAACTCAAATAATTCAAAAGGAGTTATGCGAATGCCTTATCGTCCTGACGCTTTGAATTACCCGGCCGAATGGTGCCGCGCCGCGAGGATAGACGAGGCGGAGGCGGCCGTGGTGGGAGCGTATTTTTAGAATGATGTATGTCTTCGTTTGATTCCGAAGATTGCGCTCCGCGCCGCACCGAGAAACCGAGAGTCTTAACGGGATCTGGTTACGGACCTGACGCCGAGTGTTTTCGGATTCTTGGCTTCGTCCTGAACAGAGCTATCGGCAACACGGATCTACCTTCTTCTCGCCTTCCCTCTTCCACCTTCGCTGACAGACTGGGCCAGGGACCATGCCGATCCAGATTCCGCCCTGTCCTCTTCCTCACTTTTTACCCACCCCGTGTAGCGCCCCGAAAATTTGTATAGCCGCCCCGAAAAGATTCCTCGAAAACCGACCTACAATCTTCGGACCTCCCTGTATCTGTGCTCTGATCAGCCCCGTGCCCGTCAAAACGTGCCCAACGCACTAGAATCTACTCTCCTTCTCGCTCTCTTCTACACCGTTGCACCGCACTCGTTCCTCCGCTGCTGTTAACCTGTGGATTTTTATGGGGGCTTCGAAATGGAAGGACACAATCATTTTTACACTCTCAAACCCTCTTCTTATTTCTTCCTATTAATGCTTCAAACTGTTCCTTCCTGAAGTCACGTCCATTGACAACCGAGCGTCTCCAACTGATATGTATCTATTGCGTTACCTTCACATTAGAATAAGGCTATAATATTATGCGATAATATATTAAGGTTGTAATATCATGTATCCAATACAGAATGCAGAATAACCTCTTATCGGAGGTTACAACTGTACAATAAAAAAAAAAGAATGCTTCACACAGTTGACCTTCCAACGATAGGAACGTAGACGAAGCAAGGTTGCAGAAGGAGGGTTAATAATTGTTCTAGAAAAAATATTGGCTGGTATAAAATCTTGGGTGATGTTCGCCGAATCGATTGATCCGGTGCATGAATGAAAAATGTAAATAAGTGACGGAAATAGCCGCGTGTATCGCCGAACGGGAAGCCTGGTTCACAGACCCCGGTGACTATCGTTCGTGAGGTTGATTTTGCTCGAATCACTGACATCGTTCAGGTATATTTAGATTCTGGTTAAGCGTTTGACAAGACCCAATTTGACGCCGCGGTTGATCCGAGGATTCCGTTGTTCCCCCGGCCGTTTCGACAGATTGTAAATCGGAATCGATCACGGCCCCCGGAAATGCGAGGCAGCTTGTCTGACAATCCTGTCATTAATGCCCGGGCGTCAGTTCTAATTGAATCTGCCGCGAAGAGGCGAGACGCGGAATGGAACGATTAATAAGAGTGTAACTGACAAGGGGAATTCAATTAGAAACGTCGATCGAAAGAAAATCCGGCAAGAAAATCCCGGGCGTCCTAACTGTCGTTACGGGCCGCAGGAAATGCTGGTACGGCATCGATCGATTTTTAAATTTAGCTCGTTGCCCACCGTTCGATTATCTTCGTTCGCTGATTACACGTGGGCGCGCTCACTCGGGAATGAGATCCTAATTAGCCGTGGGCCAGCGCACTGTAAATATCGAAATATATTGCTCGGCGCTTCTGTAATTACAGTGCTCTCCGTGCCCGCGTTCGCGAACAAGAGCAGGATTTATGTATCAATTTTCTTTTACAACTTCTTAACGGGGCCCATAGTTTGACAGGCATGTCGCATGCGCTCGATACGATCGCCCAGACTGCGGAGAAGTAATTATTACGCTGCGGCATTAAGCGAAACACAAATTCTGACGCGGCGGGCTTATCGCGGCTAGAAAATTGTTCGCATTTTATGCGAGAGGAGCAGCCGGATCGCTGTCGAATTAATTAACGCTCCTCGAATGTTCATAGAAAATTGTATGGCATTATATGTTTAATGCGCGAGTGCGCTGCGACACGAAGAAAGTCTGCCGAGTAGATAGACAGATATGCATTTTCGCGGACTAATTTCTCATTAGACCTGTTTCTGGAAAATCTCATTAAACCTGTCCGAAGGCTTGTCTGCAGGATACGAAGAAACATTTTATCGGGAACGCATAACATTCATCGATACGGTGCGCGAAGACTGATTCATCGAACGTTAAAATGAAGTCGTCTCTGTTGTTTCGGAACGACGACGGCGTGGACGAGATCGATCTGGCAAGGAACACGGCTGGCAAATCGGGCAGCGAACACGTAACATGGGATCGGTCTGTAGATCGAAACGCGGTTGTAGCGTCGACGCAAGACTTTTCATCAGTTCCAGCCGGTGGGCAGGGGCGTGCAGGTGAGCGGTGGGACAGCAAGAATATCGAAAGAAAAAAGGGTTCCGCGTGGAAAAGGGTGGGGGGACGGAGAAAGGGGGAGGAAAAAGACGGGGGAACGATCGTCGTGCACGAGGGGCCACGATCAAGATCGCGAGATCTAACCCTCCGGCTGGCCGCTCTTTCGACGCGCTATATTTATCGGTGATCTTGCCGAGTTTTCCGACCTCGGATCTACACGGCTCGGTATGGAACTCGATAACGCGGTCGATCCTCCCCGTGCGTGGCTGCCATGGCAGGTCGGTTGCGTCGCGTTGCATCGCGCCGAGGCGAGGCGAGGCGAGGCGAGGCGGTGCAACGTGGCGCGTGTGCGTGCCATCTTCGAAGAAACATAATGCACAGGTAAGAGCAGAACGCGCGCGCGCTCGACGGCACCGGGCAGACGTCGTGCGTGAGCAAGCGCGGCCGCATGATTCAGATGATGCGGCCTGCATGCACGGGAGCGCTCATTAACGCTTATCAATAATTACGTTTCTACATTTATCGCGTAACAAGCGAGCCGGTCTCGTCATTAAACGGCGTTCCTCGGTAGGGATACGGTCTACTTGCCTCGACCTCGGCAGATTCGCGTCTTCGCGGCTGCGCACACGATCCACGGATCCTGTGCGAGGCATCGCGATCGAGGAATCGTGGAACCGCGCGACGCTCAGCGACGCAACGGGGGTAACGACGCACGCCGATCCTCCTCCGCACTATCTCGCGCCTCCATCTGCTTCCCGGCCTAGATCGCATCGCTGGGATCGATCGAACTCTCGACTTCGCGAAACCATTTCCGATTCGTTCTCGAACGAAGAGATTTGTGTGGAAATTTTTCCAATGAACATTAATGGCACTGTTATATAATTGATTGAAATTGAACCACGCAAGTCGGAAGACCTACCTCGTCCGAGAAGGCTTGTTGATTTATTTTTAAATGACTTGTAAAATCAGAAGTTGCTGGAGCGTTGTGTGTTATTAAAAGCGGAATATTGCGAGCAAATTTAGATTATCATTTCTGATAATGGTAATATATTTATGCTTTCAAATTGATGCAGGCAATACCGGACCAATAATGCTCGTCCGTGTATCTTCAATGCTACGCAATATAGATTGCAAAAATATCTGAAGAAATTTTTTTCTCTGGGAACAAGAAGCTTGCAATGTTCCGAAATCGGCATGAATTTATAGTAGACCTTGTAATTGGAAAATCTATATAAATAATATCGTGTCGGTAATTTCGTTCTCGACTGCTGTGGTTTATATATGTAAGAGGATATGCAGAATACTAAAACGCGTGGATCGGTAATAGCGAGGAGAGGCTCGGAACAGGTATCCAAGTAGAACGGGATAGATTTATCTTTTATTAGAGCGTGTACCTATTGTGGAAGGAAGATCGAGGAGCAGAACTGAAGAATAGCTCTCGCCCAATTATAGCCGATATTGAGAAGCATGGAAGCAGTCAGCGATAAAATTCTCGAACAGCCACGGAATTAATTAGACCGATTCAATGCGAGATATAACTAACGATTTTCGTGGTTACTGCATTTCTGAATCGTTGAAGCCAGCGATAATGCCAGCCGATTAGTCGGGCTTGAACAAAAGCGGCAGGAATTACGTATCTGCTTATGGAAGCCGGATGTTGCTTTCCTTAATAATTCTGTCTTCTACACGCCGTTTCTTTCGCGAAAACAGCAAATAACCGGGAAGAGGTTGCTATTTCCTATCACGCCGATCAACGATACGCCGAATGGGCGTTCAATGGAAAACTAAATTGTCGTAACAAACGGCTCCGAGTTCCTGTCAGCGTTCGAACTACTCCTCAGAAACGCTCAGCGCAATTATCATTCCCGTTAATGCCCTCCCACATGAACATTCTGTCAGCACGTTGGCAATATCTTATAACAAACTCGCATTTTTAATACAGACGCTCCGAGAGTCGACCGAACTCAATTAAAACGATCGAGAGTACAATAAAAAAAAAAAAAATGATATTTTCACATGCAGGGATAATTAAGCAGAAATATTTTCCCTCTTCTTGAACCGCGGTCTATAAAACTACGTTTTTAATATCGATAATTGAAATGGCTGAAAATACACCTTCCGCTGCGAGAACAATATTTTCACCTGCAAGAAAAATTGAAAGACGCGATGGTAAAGATCTGTGTTCTTTAAATAATATTTTTTATCGGGGAACATAAGGCCGACCGAGTGTACATAAGCGAGGTCCATAAAAATGATTGAAACAGAACCGCGCCGGCTATCTTTTATGTACTGGCATACTATAAAACAGAAGATTAATTGAAATTTAATAGTCTAGAGAGCTCGTAGGGGTATAAAATTTTACTAGAGTTTCGTTTCCCTCGTCTATAAAAATCCGAATCTAGGATAAATTAAGGCAAAACGGAATCGCTCTAATAACTAGTGTGTGTATATATATATAAATGAACGACGCGAAATAATCTTCTCGATGGCTTGCGCGGCCGTTCCGCTCTGTAGAGCCGTGGAAAAGAATGGAATCGTTACGGGAACGAATGTTGTAGTTTTATCTCTGTGATTGTTACCTCTGTCAAAATGAAAACTCGAGCGAGCGCGCGATTTCCGATGCACCCCTGCGTGCGCTCGGGTGCATCAAGTCTCTTCAAGATGCAGGCCCCGATAAGATCGAATAGAGAGAGAGAGAGAGAAGGAAAAAAATGGGTCGGCTAATAAGTTCCATGGGGCTCGCGCATGAAATGCCATGTACACGCGATTAATATCACCATCGTCCCCCACGTTTACCAGGAAAAAAATTTCTCTATCCGTTTCTCTGCGACGGCTGTTTAAGCAGTCGGTTGTCTTACACTGCCTGCCATACAAAGTATATCATATCGCGCCAGCCTGTTCGCCTACCGTGATCATTATGTCTCCGCAACAAAAGCTCGCGTGATTCATTATAGAAACGCGTTGAATTATTACGAATGCCTACGATCGGCGATTAGCGATACACCCGAGCACCGCGGATCGACGTTGCGAAACGAGAGCCAGGGAATCGTTATCGGCCGAGGCGATCAACGGAATGAATTAGTGTTAAAAGTTTTTCATGGTCGCCGGCCACAGCGACGCGACTTGTCCGATCGCTAATGCATCTCGCCGCGAAACTTTCTGCAACAATTATTTATTCTTCAACCATCCGTTCTATCCCCGCCATGTTCCTACGTTTCGTTCGTCCACGAGTTTTCTGTACTTTGTGGTGGAAAAATCGCTTGATACTTGGTTTCAGTATTGGATATCGAAATCTGCTTTATTCTGTGAAAATTGTTGTAAGAGAAGCAGTCAAACAAGGTCAAACATGCTTACTTTAATATATGCTTGATATCTTAGAGCTCTCTTTCAACTGAAAAATATGATCGTGAATTCACGATATATGTCACCAACACGGGCCTTGCTAGCATCATGTATCGTCCAGGAACCGTGTTATGTTTACACTCCTCAAGGCCTCTCGACCTTCGTGGTCCCTCACGGGGTTGCAATCCGCGGTAGTGGGGATAATTCCGCGATATTTAACATTCAGGCCTTGGCGACATATATTGAGAACATCTCTGTACACAAGGTCCGTACAAGATTAAGTCAGCATACAATTAATACTTAACAATATTTATTATGTTCCAACAATTACTGCTGGACCAAGCCAGTGCAAAATAAGATGAGACTTTGAGGGACGTGTGGGTTAAAATTGCAAAAATGTCTGACCACGTTAAATCAGTGGAACATCAAACTTACATATCAGACGTGCCACATTTCCGTCGAGCTCAATCGCGTTATAGCTTCGTTCCTGCTAATTCGTGATGGCTTTACCGATACGAGACGTGTCAATTATCGTCTAGGGAGTGAAATCTATCTTCCGTTAACCGTACACAAACCTACCATACATAGTAGAGCTATCATTTTCTCAAGAAAAAATCAAACTCGCCTGACGATACGCGTTTTATACAATGTAAAAAGGCTGAACAGTTTGATGAACCCTTTGGGAAGATATTGCAACAGTCAGGACAATTAGCGAGGGAATGTAAAGTCCGATCTTCAATCGGGATTGTTAATGGAATCGGTGGTTGACAGAGGCGGCTCAGGGTTTAGCATTCCGGCAAAGGGACGTCGGAATATTCCGGTCCCGAGGAAACCGTCGGTTGAATCATTCGGGTCCGAGCAGACCGCGAGAATAATTAAATGGCACGAAAAGATCGCTGTGAGAACCAGTCGCTCGGTGATCTCGAAACGACGCGACGCGACAACTGCGACGACTGCGACTGTTCTCGCTCGGTTTTTCGGGAAGGGGCTCGCGGGGTGTTGCGAGGTGGAACCAAGGTATGTCCGGCGACGATCGTTCGCTAAACCGGTAAGCAAATTTATTCCCCTGTTGTTGAGCGACGCCTCTCGACCGCGTCCGGCCGTGTCATTACTCCCTTTCACGATCCTCGTTAGCAAAGACTCGCGCGCGCGTAAAGCACGGATCCTGTAATAAGACGCGCGCGTAGCCAAGCGTGTCGACGACGACATCGACTTTATGGTTCGATCGTTACCGTTACCTTTTGCCGCGCGGGCGAAATCTCTCTTTGTTACCTTTTTACGCACTGTAAAAGGAATCGCGAGCTCCCCGGGGAAATTCTAAGCGGCCGCGCGCCGCTGGAATTCGGCGGACGAGCTGCAGTTTTTGCGTTTTACCGGCCCGCGTATGCCTTCTCCGAGGATGCACTCTTATACTGTCCCTTATTCTGCGCTTTTAAACTTCCCTTCTGCTCCGAAAACCGTGTTTATCACATGCGTATTATATTCATCGTTTTGTTACACACCGTGCGTAGAATGACCATTTTACCGGTGAAGAAAAGTGGTATATGCAACAATCATTTCTGTCCATCTATCGTAGCCCACGAAACGTACGCGTGTTTGCAATAAATACAAACAATTTTACGTCAAAACGTCGAGCTCCGATATTTTTAATCTAAAATTATTAAGATCCTAAAGATTCGTACATGAGAAATTATTTAGCAAATTTATTTCTTTTATTTTCTTTCTTGTTATTTTCATAAAGTAACGCAAAACAGTCGCTTTTAGTGCTCCGTAAAGCTAGTATTAAATTGTTGACTGGTTGACTTCGCGGTTTCAAATTACAACCGCTCTTTTTATAAATGCATAAAATCCACAGTCTACTATTTCTGTGTTCCACTACCTGCATCTGCTTTTAGAAACGTCAGAATATTTGTTTTCTCGTTGCCACTTAGAAATTGATGCGTTCGTTAGAAATGGGAATACTACGGTGCGAGACACTGTTGAGCGAAAGTCTGATACGAGGATACGTGAAACATTTAACGCTAGCACACGTAGGTATAATCACGACTAGATCTATTTTTGAGCGTACAGAATAATGCCAAATAGTGTCGACTTTTTGCCTGGTTTAGCGACCTAATGTGACAGAGAATTAGCAGAGAAATGTACTCACACGGTGTACAGACCGTACATGTAATTTTAGATGTTAAGCATTTTTAGAACGCGGTATAATGTCTTCTAGTCATTTAAAAATCGGTAAAATGTACTCCATGGAAAAGTAGGAATGGGGAAACAAACTTTATGCAAATTCAAGCGTGAGATATGAGAATAGCGAGCCAATAGAACAGACTGGCCTGTTAAATATCGCATACGAGAAGAACATGTCGAACAGCTAGAATGACGAGGCCGGATTACCATTAATTCCGGAAACGGCGTGACGCAGAAGACAAAGTATTTATCAGCATCTGGAAAAACATGGTTGGTGGGACGTGTAGTGAGAAGAGAGAGAGAGAGATAGAGGGTGGGGAGGAAAGGGGAGGGGCAATTAACGTCGAATCCACGTGGTCAGTACAGAGGGAACGCCGTTGCCGATCGCAGGCGACATTGCATTACGTTCAATTCTTGTAATTCAAACTGGTCGATCCGCACGGAGGAAGAGGATTACGTGTCGCGAATAGCCATGCAACGAACACGTATGAAACGCACGGACGCACGGACGCACGGGCGCCATGGCAGCGGCTGGCAAGTGTGTAATAAGATATCCGCGGATACTCGAAGCCCTCAATTGGCTAATTTACCGGCAGTTAGCGGCTATCCGACCGCTTAGGTCATCCCAACGTGGCCGGGCATTCGGCCTGAATAATTTATAACTGCCTGTTTACGAGAATTGAGAATAATGAATTTCAGTGGCACTTCGCACTCCGACGCATCATTGACGAACTACAGCTGGCCATATCGGGCCCGGACGGCTCGGATGTTCGTTATTAGGTGATACGATGACACGTCCACGTAACGTGAATAACATCCTTCGTCGTTGGAACGGACGCGGCGCGTTACCGATCTTGATTAGCCGCACGAAATCCCAATGCCTCGGCCGAAAACCATCCTTTTCCTAACATCCGTCACAATTCCGATCACACAACTTCTATTTCAATCAAAGCTACCACAAATTCGAGATTTAAGAAAATAAATCGTGAATCGATCGGCATTAAATCTGCAAAAAAATCTCATCTGACCTCTTCTGTGATTATCAAAAATTACGACTGTCATATTATTACACCGATGTAGAATAACTTGTATATTAATTAATTTTTATCCGTTCTTCCTAGCCTATTTACGATATAAATCAAGCAACTCCGTGTGCTCTACGTAGACTTTATGTAGAACAAAAATTGTTTGCATCAATTGGACCCCACAGGAATCAGCCAGGAATTTACTTCTGTTTTCAACAATATAATTAAGATCGCGATTAATTGTCATTAGGTAGGGCCAAGCAATTCACCGCCACGTCTTTCGGCGAGTGTAGATGGAAATCGATTTTTTCCCCCCGGGAATAGATCGAGTGTCCGATTGTTTCATCTCGGGACGACGTTTCTGGCGGGGCCCAAAAAAACGCGGGTTTACCGTCCGGCGCGTTTATATCGAGCTATTACGACGGCGAGGTTGCATTTTATGGAAGAAATCAGTGCAAGATATCCCCTGATTGCCCGACGATTGTAATACCGATTTTTCCACCGGCGCGCGGCGCGGCGATGCATTCCTTAGTTAGGCATTTAGGCTCGTAAGGGGCGCCGATATAAAATCCCGCAACATGTTTTTCAGTGCGGGACGCCCTGAACGGGGACTTAAAATTGTCCCCTTTCCGGTTGATTCGTGGTAGCTGTCTCTCTCTCTCACTCTCTAGAGGGAGAAAGAGAGAGAGAGAGGTAGGTTGCAATTTTATTCGATCGAAATGGTATGCCACGAGTCGAAGCGATCGTTAAATTGTATCTCCGCGTGTGAAATCCGTCCAGAGGTGGAGGCAGGACAGCCAAAGGCTGTCCAGGATGCTGGTTAAGGACAGAAAAAGGCAAGGGGAGTAAGACAGACCGTGTGCATACAATGGCGCAGGAACGATCGTTCAGCCAAGGATGCGTTTTATAGGTCCGATGCCTTTTATAGTCCACGGAACCGCTGCCGGCTCTAAAGAGACTGCTACGATGAGGAATCCCGTGCAATTAAACGCTTATTGCTTGCATATCTCCGAATCGATCCACCACTAAAGTGAGTATTGGCGCTGGCTGTAAAAGCTCCTAGATAACCAAAGGCACTGACCACCGACCGCGTTCTGATGCTTCGATTTCGTGGCGCCCAGCGGCGGCTACGAAGACGTCGCGAGCATGATTTAACCATTACTCCTCCGACGCGCCTCTGTACCTTGCATTGCACTTCTTTGCTAGCAAACATATTTTCTAGATCTCATTCACTCGACGAACCAGATCCTCTGATCAACATCCTGTATTTAATTACCATTTCTGAGGCGATTGCCAATAAGAATTGGCCTGTATCGGTCTTATTAGATCTCTGAATGTTATATCTCATACACTGTGTCCCGTACAATTGGTGTTCTTCAGGTTTACAGCAGATTTGATGGAAATGGTAACGATTTCAGATTTTATTATTATTTCTAGTTCGGAGTAATTTCTTGAAGAGGGATGAAAAACAGTGAGAGGTTCCAGTTCGAGAGGCGATGATTTTCAGAAGAACATTAAGTGAAACAAAGACGTGGTGCACAGAGCAGCCCGACCTAAATTATAGAACTTACCCCTTAGCACTCGAATGGTGACTGTAAGGCACCACTAAAAATTGCCGTATCGTTATTCAAAATATTTTTTACAGTATTAAATTTGTTTGTATTTAATAAGTTACCAAACATTTCAGTATTGTACAAGTAAATTGCACCATTCTTGTATGTATAACATGAAAAAAAAATATACAGAAGGGAAATATTAATAGGTCAGAAGAAATGTTCCGTTTTGGAGTTAAAATAGCTTCGAGTGCAAAGGGTTAAATGTACTCGAACAATTATCGATCGAATGTAACAATATTTCCACGAGAAATTATCCTAATATGAACGTTTTATCAACGCTTCCGCTTCGAAATGAACGTGTTACTAAAATTTCGAGTTGCAGCTCCGATGTTCCTTCGAGTTTAAATTCCGAAATAATAGGGTCGTGACCGGTACCGATTTCTGACGGTCATGCGAATGGAACATGGCGGCGGGCCGAACCACCGAAAACTCGAGCGTGGTTCCTAGCCCTCGCTGGTCGCCGAGCGGCCTCAGGAACGAGAGCGGCCAAAAAGGACTGTAAATATTTTCCTGGCGGGCTATCCCCCGGCCGAGTGGTTGATTTTATGATTTTATGGGTTCAATTTTATGAAGCTGTCGATTAGATTCGCGGTGCCGCTTTTTATGTTCGTTTCGCTTTTTACGTGGCTAACGGGCGAGAGGAATGTTATACCTGTTAGTGATTTTAGACGTGGCGAACGTTGGAGAATCGATTCCTAATAAAACTGCGCCCTTAAGGGCCGATTGTGTCGCGTCTGAATCAAACGATTCTCCTGCCTCGTAAAATTCATAAAAACCCCGCTGAAAGACGGAGACAGGTATTGACAGATATTGCCGGTTCAATGAAATCGACGGTCGTTCTTTCGAGCGATCTTCACTGACAATCGATCACTATCACCGACGCGGCTCAACAATGTTTTCATCGACACTGGTATTCTTTATTCAGTTTACGGAACAGTAAAAGTGACTACATTACTTTATAAAAATAACGCGACAGCGTCTACCCAAATTTTTAGCCATTTTCTAAATAATTTTTAACCGAAGAAATAAATCTCTGCAATCACAATAATCGTAGATTATAATTGAGTAAAAATTGTTTGCGGGGAAATATTGAAGTCCGTAGTCGGCGAAATCGTGTCACTGAAACGACTATCAACAAGGTAAAGGTGACCCCTCTTATTGCCCCCTCTCCTACAACCTTACCAAGCACAATGGTAATTGTGCTTCTGCTAATTTTCTGATTAAGGAAAATTTCGGATCGAAGAAAGGAGAATATCGGCGTGTTCGAACGAATCAATAGTGATTCGTGGTGGCCAGCAGAGGCCTGATCTTATCCGACGAAACAGCAACGAGCACCGGGCCCCTCGCAGCCCCCCGTCGCAGCCACAGCACTCGACAGCTTTACTCAGCGCGGTGCTCATTGCTCCATTACTAATTTCCGCCCTCGGCCATGCACACTGCTGTAACACGGTCCATCGTGGATGCTCGCGAGCGCGCTCACTCACGCGCACGCACACCCTCAGCCAGATAATGCGTCCACCTACAAACCAATCTATTAGGCGCCATCTCTTTGACTGCTCACTTACATCGCGCTCTGTCCTCCCGCGTGCCCCCTTCGTCTACGAGACCCTGCCTGGCCACCGGAAGCACGCCGATGCCGGACACCTACACGCAAAGAGCCTGTATCTCGGACCCGACATGGCGAAATGTGGATCGATCGGTGACGAACACCACCTTTTGTCTCGCCACCGACTTCTGCGACTCGATTTCCACTATAGAAATTGTTCCCATCGTTCGGTGAGCACGAGTCTTCAATTTTGTCACAGTTTTTAAACCGCCGGGCCATCATGAGTCTTTGCAAATACATACTGCAGACGTTCACGTAAAATTCATGATATTTCTGTTTCATTTTTGCTGCTCGGAATTCTTTGATCAGCGGAAGGATTGTCCCAACACGTCAGGTTAAATGAAATTAATTATGAACATAGGAGCGGAGGATTGTATGATCATGTAATTGTTCTTATTTTAGAGAGACGGTACGGAATTTCGAACTGAAAAGCAAAACACGCATTTGGACCACACGATTCTTCGTCCACCTTCGATAATTAATTTCGAGGAGAATCGAGGAATTTAATTAAATCGCTTTGACAGTGAACACGTCAACGTTCCCAAGCTCGATAACCGATGAAAATCGTCGAATGTCGGAGAACATGGTCGAGGCCAGCTGGTCGGAGAATTGTAGTTCCCCGAAGCTGGTAATCGATGGAAGATTGCGACGGCGGCTTCGCGACGGAAAGATGGTAATTCGTAAAATTAATAGCGATCTAGATTTCTAGATTGCGGGAAATGCGAGCAATTGCGAATCGTGGGAGTGCGGGAGAGACGATGCATGAAATTTAATACGTTCGACGTGAAGACGCCTCGGGTGCGGCTGAAACGAAGGGAAAAGAGGAGGAAACGGAGACACATAACGAATGCCATTCCTGACCCGCGTGGCTATGCGAGCATCGCATTATTGTTTGGTTTCAATTAAACTTCCATTTTGCGCGACGTCTCGGCTGGCGACTGCTTCCTCCATACGGGGGGAGAATCGTCGACCTCTCTTCTATCCGAACCGAAACGAATCGACTCGTTTATCTGACAATTATTGCTGTACCTTTTACAGCTCATCGTCAAATATTATAATTTTCATATACACTATAGTTGCAACTGAGAAATTTAATTCCACACACCTCGCGAGACGCACTTGCGATAAGAAAATTAATTCTTTTAAAAATTCCTCAACGGTAACGATTTTTTTTTTCTCGAACGCTTTTTACGCCCAAATTCTTAGTACTCCTAAAGTTGATATTTCCAAGTAGGCGTGTCACAGTTATCTTAACCGCAGTCCAAACCTCATTGCCGGAAGTGTTCCGATTGCAGCCGCGCAATCGAACAATCGTCGTGCTTATCGACGATTCGCAGGAAACCATTGAAAATCGTTTATCTAATCAACTTCCTTCCGAATACGCGTCCCCTCGAAACGGATCGAGTATTTCTGAACCGATAGTCTGTCTGGTCGAACGCAAATAGATTTTTCAGGAAACGTTGGGACGATTTCGCGAGGAAGACTCGGCCCAACGAGAGCGCAAATTACGAGCACTCTCCGGACGACGACCAGGGAGGAACGCACGTATTTGCTTAATCGGACGGCGCGCTGATGCCCGCAAAGAAGCTGAACAGTAAGATGTTCCATTAATTAAGACTCTCCAGATGTTTGAAATTACTTGGTCCCAGCCCGCTCGGACGTCCCCATCGATTTCTTAGAGTTTCCCGAGGAAACGATCCCGCTCCAACTTTTCCTCGAAATTTTCTGCCCGGGATTTCTTATTGGGTTCGCCGGTACTTCCCGTTGTTCTTCTTTGATTGCGGCGAGAGAGTATTTCACTCGACACTGAAATTATTCGATTCTGTCCATTGGACCTCGCGAATGTCCTTGGTATTTGCAAAAGGGTCTAAAACAATCTAATAAAGAGGACATCTGGGAGTCTTGGTGTATCTTTTCAAATCGTTAGTATTCTCTAATGAAAAAATTACACGAGTTACTCGAAAGTACGCCCTTTCGCATGCAAAAGGTTCCATTGTAATAACTTTACAGGTTTCTCAAGAAAAAATTCCCAAAAATCACCTTGCCGCTTCACGATTCGCTCAAAAATAGTTCTACAAAAAGGACCCCTAGGAGTCGGTCCTATATCTTTATCAATTGTTAGCATTGTCAAATGAAAAAATTGCACGAATTACTCGAAAATATGTTCTTTGAGATGCACAAGTTCTCGTTACAATAGCTGTGCAGGTTTCTCCACAAAAAAATTCCCAAATATCACCTTCTCGTCGCTTCACGATTCACTTGTCAAAAATAGTTCTACAAAAAGGACCTCTGGGAATCTCTCTATATCTTCGTCAATTGTAAGTATTTTGAAATGAAAAAATTACACATATCATTCGAAAATATATCCTTTCTTGTGCAAAAGGTTCCACTGTGATAACTTTAAAGGCTTCTTAAAAACAAATTGCCAAATATCGGTTCTCAATTTTGGTTATAGGAATGAGATCATCATCGAGGTAATACTGTATTCAATTCGAGCAGGATCCATATTCGAAAATTGAGAAATGGCCGACAGTGGGAGCGAACGGGGATCGGGCAGAGTCGGAGGTCGGTTCTCGTGACGAGGCAACTGGCGCAGATGAATTTACATGCACGGCGTAAACCGAGTGAGCTGTTTCTCCAGTTTGTCCGACGGAGAATAGTGGAAAAAGGGAGGGGGCGGGCGGGAGAGAACGAGACAGAGGCCGGAGGGGCAAAGGATAGCGTATTAACGAGCTTAAACGAACGGAAACTAAGTGTCTCGGCTCGGAGTAAAATTAATTAATCGCAATGGTCCGAACTGCGGCGACGATCGCGCGCTCTCGTTTCTGGAAATCGTTTATTTTCTCGCTGGCTTCGCGAGAAACTACTTCAGCGGCGTGTTTCCTAGAACACTGGAAGATCTCTAGCATCGGTCCCGCGTCCTCCAACACCGATACCAAAATCCAAACTTTCGGGACAAAAAGGGGAACGCTCGTAAAACCTCTCCGCGGCGATAAGGTCTGACTCGCACGAACTACTTCTGGACCACAAAAGAGTACAACCGAGAGATGTGTAAAAAGACACCGGTGCATATGAGGGGGTTCGGAAGAATACATTTATCAACTCGTAACTAGTCTGCGGACTGAAATAGTGGAAAGACTAAAAGAGTTTTCAGAATGTTGATATATTGTTCCCGGACCTGTTATGGTTATTAAAAGAAAGAACATGGCTACTGTTCGTTCTAATAGATGCAGACAATTTTTAGTTTGCACAAAGATCCGCTACGTGATACCTAGTTTGAACGTAAGTCCAGAACAAAGGAAATATGTTGCTACGGTTTAAGTAAATTAATGTGCCAGAGAATCAGATTTGTGTACAGATCGTCTTTAAACGTATCTTGTTCAAGAAATTTGGTGGTTCGAGTGATTCATGGCTGAAGGGGCGAGCTCGTTAGGCATCCTCGAATTTTTCACAGGAGCCGCGCAGGTTGAGACACTTTTCGGTTTCACCTGGAGGACCGGGCTAATAAAATTAGTGGCGAGGTGTCTCTCGGTGTCGTGGGAAGTCGCTCCACGGGTCAAGCCGACGACGTTGACCGTGTGTGCACTTACAACGAAACCGTTTCACCTTCTTCCGTCTTCCCTTCTCCTCTCCCCTCGCCACGGAATCCCTCGTAAAAGTTCGCCGGTGCTCTCCGCGTGCGTACCTACGCGATGATAATTGCTGAGATTAGGCGAACCCGGGGACCCGATGCTCCCGAGAAGCTAGTTAAAAGTAATGACACGTTGAACAGAGGGAGGGGGACTCTCTTTCTCTCTCTCTCGGTCCCTGGGCTCTCGAGCACGGCGCGATTCGAAATCTCTCTCCGAGCGGTTTTTGCCGGGGACACACGATGCTGAAGACAGAGGTGAAGACATCGACGCCCGACCTGTTTCAACGACGAATCAGGTATCCCGGTACCGAGCTTCCGACGCGAGACATGCTCGTTAGCCAGGCATCCTCGATCGATCGTGGGATCTCGCCGAGTTTCGTCCGCCGACTTGTCCGAGGCTACTGGAATCAGGGCTTCTTCTGCTCCTGGTTGAGCATGCCGGGATTGGGAAACTGTTCCCTTTGTTCCTGCGATCGCGATGATTGTATACTAATCCTATAACTTGCCCCTGCAACGTGGCTCCCCGGGATCTTGATCTTTGTGTTAGATATTTCCATCGCGCGTGTTACAGATTTTTTTCTGAATTTCACGATGCAGTTAATCCAAGCTTGTAGCCACTTCACGAACCCTGTTATTATTGTTAAAATAATCTTGGAGATGTGCAGAATATTTTTAATTGTGTTTACCAGAGAAGATGTAGAAAAGAAAGTCACATCTAACGAGTCAAGAATAAAAATTGCAAAAGGACTGCTGAAGAAAGAAAAAGTGTCAGACCAGTCCGAGTAACTCAAAAATAAATATTTGATAAACAATTTAAAAATTGTGGAAAAGCTATTTTTGACCATTAAAATGGTCCCCCAAACGCAGTGGGACATCGTGCGATTTTGAAGTTTGAATATCGTAACTGTTTCGAGGACTTTTCGAGAGAAAAATGAGTCAGAGCGTTTCGAATATTCGTTGGAATTTTGAGGAACGGGTCCAGAAATTGCAGACAGCCGGTGGAATTGCTGGCTCCGCGGAAAACATCACGGGGCAAGGAGAGAAGCCCGCGCCTGGGGAAAGAATGCGCGATGGCCGGCTCGTTACGCCGCGACCTCTCGCGATCTCGTCTCTTTGTCTCCGGAGGCCAGCAGTACGCACCAGGTGACCGTAATCGTTCACAAATTAACGTCGTCGGGGCAGTTTCTTCTCTCCTTCCACGGATCCACCAGTGCCTCCGTATAAGGCCAATATACCAGGCCGTGTTTCAATCATTTTGTTCCGTGGTGTTTGCTAGCTATTCGCGGCCATCGCCATCCGATCCGTGCTTTTTTCCTACGTCACGAAAAACCACGCAACGTGGTTCTTCTGGAGACCTCTAACACTCGCATTTTTCTGACAATCTGCAGAATTCAGACGCGAGTCCGCCCCGGCCCCTTCGAGAAACGCAATGTTAAATCTTAAACTATGTCCACACAGAAGCAACATCCAGTAACTTTTTGTCGCCTTTCGTCGCTTTCTTCTTCTTGTTCCTTTAGTCGGCAAAAAAAAAAAAGAAGAGAGCAACCAGGGAAGACAAAAAGTTGTGGACATAGTCTTAGAGACCTAAAGAGAGAGTAATTCTAATTATTAGACCGCATTATGCATTCCTGACAAAAATAGAATTTCATTTTCATTTAATTTCTGTTCCCTACGATCGAAGAGTTTTTATTTTGCATAAAGGTCCGCAGTCTACTAATTAGCAATGAATCAATTTATAACGTCGATATATTTCTGACTATATTTTCCCAAATGAAACAAAGGGCCCGAAATACCTCTACTGTATTTTCCGATGACCCGACGAAAATTCTGAAAATATAAAAATAGTAGTTAGATTGTTCAAGGATTAACCGGACGAGGTATCAAAAAATCCGTCAATTAGTAAAAATCCCGGCTAATTGAGCATGCGAAGCGATCAGCTCAGGTGGAGCGTAGTCTCCAGGCGATTACCTCGCCGAAAGTGGGCAACCGAATAAACGGAGTGTACTCTCATCGGGTTACGGTTCCAGCAGGTGAGTCAGCGGGTTCGTTCACGGTTGACCCATTAAATCACGGGTATCAGGACGGGATCAATTAACAGGCGGCGGTGATTCCGCGTCCGGATCGACTTTCGGGCGCGAGGATTGCCGGTCGGCGAGCAGTCGGCTCGTGAGGTCAACCTGGAAACGACTTCCAAGAGTCCGAAACACAGGCAGAGGATGGACGTGAAGTCGCAGAGAGCGTCGCACGTATCCGTCGCGTTTTATTACACGTGTCCAGGGCCTGTCCGTGGAACGGCTCACGGGAGCGGGCAATATCCATAAATCAGAAGTATCGTTGAACGAGCCCGAGAGAGTCCTCGGCCTCCGCGGAGTTCTCGTCACCGTGTTATCGCGTTGAGCAATGAACTCCGGATCTTTATGTAGATCGTATCGGGGGCCCGCCGTGACACGTGGAGAGTGTGAGAACTGCCGCGAGCGACGCTGATGGACACGGATTTACAAGCCCCGCGGATAGACCGGCTTCTTGGACTTCGGCGACCGGCTGATGAATTCTTACCTGCCTCCGAGCAGCCCCGATTCCCTTCAATCTCGACCTCGCTCCCAGAAATACGCCCGTTTCCCAGCCAAACGCTGTCGAAAGCCCTTGCAAATCAGCGGCTTAGGTGCTGGAGGACTGTCTGCGAATTCTGGCCACGATACCGAAGGGCTTCGATATTCTACGCTACACTCTTCCTACAGATTCTGCTAGGATTGTTAACACAAAAATTAGAGCACGTTTCACACCTGTCCAGATTTCTGTGAAAGTTTCTTCATTTGTCAAAGTAGCTCTGGAGCGTATCTTTAAAATATTTCTCAGATTTGATGCTAGTTAATCGTCTCCTTAACCTCGGAGTAACTGTACCAACTAAACAATCAAAATTGTAGAGTGCAAGTTCAATCTTGCATGCACTGATTCACAGGAATTGCAAAGAAATTCTTTATCTTCGCAAAAACTTCTAAATAAATTCTAACGAAATTCCCTGTTTATGTTTCACACATTTTATTCCAATTGCACGTGATCCACCAAGCGATGAGTTCTGATTCGTCTGATTAGCAGAGTCAATCGATTAATGGAAAAATTGCGGATCGGTCTCGCGGGAATTCGCTTTCGGTGTACCGATGGAAACGAATTCGAGCGTCATTGAATTACGGGTGAAACGAAACGCGCGCGGGTGCGATGACGCAGGATATAGACGACAACGAGTGTCTTTCCATTAAGCTTCATCTGATCCGCGCGAAATACCGATTACACGGAGGGTCGTTGGTCCGATCCGCGGCAGGATACGCGTAAACGCGAGCGACTCGTAAATTTTCCCTTCCCCAGGCCCGCTGGGAGGGTGGGCCCTTCGGTTGATTTAGCATTCAGCACTTAAATCAATTCTAACAAGTTCGGTACTTAAGAGCTCCCGAGTTTGTACAGAGAGCGCGTTGCTCGTTCGTTCGTTCGTTCGTTCCTTCGTTCCTTCGTTCTTAAAGAGAGAGAGAGAGAGAGAGGCAAAGAGAGAAAGAGGCGCCTGTAGGGTGGTTTCGGGGGTGGTGGAACGTGGGCGCAGATGGGCTCGCGGAATCTCGAGGCGTTCATTACAATTATCATAGCAGCCCCACAACCGTAACATCGCGAACATTAAGATGCCTCTGGAAAACGTTTCTTATGCAGCATTGGTTTACGGGGTTCGTTGGTCTACCAAATTTTCAATGGCTTTCCCCCATTTACCGTTAACGTTCCTTCGCCTCCGCGTCTTTCTATTGCAACGTTCTAATAGGGGGTTGCGGTATCCTACGATTTTATTTAACCGATTACAAATTCTCCATCACAAGGAAAACAAAAGTTTTTACATCACTATACTCCAGAAAATCAAATTGATCCTTGCAACATTTGTTACTTAACCTTTACGCAAAATAAAAAATGTTTGCAGCGATTGCAAGACGCAGGAGGCAAATAGAAGTATCTTCCTTCTTTTAATTATCTTATTAAGCTGAAATGAATAAACTCGTGTCCTCAAATCATTTTAACACGTCCACTGCTTTAAATTGTACGTATTCAGTTTCATGCATGATGCATGTCCCAAAGAGATCATCCAGCTTTGTATCGGTGTTGTTAAATTTTTGCGATTACGGTAAAGGGAGGATCGATCGTCGCAGGGGTTAATTTCCGGCGGGCAGGAACGATTACTATGGTTTCGGCCGGACAACATTGACCAGAAGCAAAGTGTCTTCGACCAGGAACCTTCTAACGACCAAAGGACCCTCGTTTGCCATCAGAATGCTTCGGGGGGTAATGTTTTCCTTCCCGACTCGCCGGCTTGATTTATTTTATTGCTCCCGGCCTAACGTTCAGCGTTTATTTCGTCGAATTACAAGAAAGGGGTTGCTCGCGCCACTCGCTAAAAGGCGACCCACCCTCGTGCCCCCATACCCCTTTCTTCAGCAATTTCTCAACCCCCCGGCATTTGAAACCTTATGCTTCCTTCGATTGTAGGGAATTAAACTACGGAAAAAATGGGTATAACTAATGCCCACCGCAACGAGAAACCCGACCCTCGTACTCGCCCCCGTTAATTAACAAACCCGAATCGATAAAGTGGACCGGAAAATAACGGCCGGAGGACAACTGCCAAGAAGCGAGCAGTATTAAAAATATTTTCTCGAATTCTTCAGATTACGTGGGAAACTTAAATGACTCTTTTTTAAAAACGAGATAATTTCTTTTGCCCATTTGGAAATTCTTCGTAAGATAAAAGTGGCAATAATTCCTGTCAATATTCATGTCTTGTCACGTTCTCGCATGCCACAAGCGCATAAAGATTGTGCTGTACCACATGCTAATTTTTTACAGTCCCCTTCACAGAATCCAGCGCGAGAGAGGAGCACGCTTCATCAATTAACATCGACATAAAAAAAGCAGCCCATTCCGATCGAAGATAAGTGCACGGCGTTCTCCATAAATCGATAGTAGTTTGCATGAAATTTGGCCAGATTGCCAACGGCGTCGAATTGACAATGTATATATTTAGACGTCATTCGATGGTAACTTACGAGTCGAACTGTTCTTACATTTTTTCTTATCTCCGTTCGGTTTCGAGACTCGTCGATCGTTAATGACCCCCACGAACCTACAAATTGAGATGTCGAACATAAATTTCACATGTTCCACGGTCGCGACGGCGAACGTTCAAGACGCTCGGTTCACGGCAGTGGACGACGCGTCACGCCGCGAATGTCCAAGCTGATTATTAGCGATCATAAAATATTGATTGATTCCGACACCTGCCTCTAACTACCCCGTATTACACTTTCGTTGGATGTCGACCACCAGCCGGAGGCTATTATCTTAATCATACGGTCTCGAGTCGCCGTAATTATAAGCAGGCATATAACAAACATATACACCGGTACCGCTCATAACCGAGCGAACCACTCTCGGCCGCGGGAGAACAAAGTGTTACACCTCGGAAACTGCTCGACACTCCCTCGGAACATTTCTGGCCCATCCTCCGATCCGTTGTCTCAAATAATTTTTTATACCCAGCTGCAACCATTTTCCAATCATATTTTCTGAGACCCTAACACCGTTCGAAAATTCTTTCATATATCTTTCAATTACCGGAGACCTTGAGGCATTTTGAGCTTCGGGGCCCCTCACGGAGGATACCCCGGGGTAGTAGGGATAATTCCACGACGTTTATCCTCTAGGCCTTGGCGACATGTATAGAGCACTGTATCTTCTGGCGATTCTACTTCTATTTTAGCTTCTTGGGGATTTTCTTTTTGTTTTTCTTTTCAAGCTACTTTTCCAAAGGGGATAGAATTCAAATAAATTTTCTTATATTTTATACGAATCGAGCTATTCGGAGAAGACGTCTCCTCATTTTTACTAGGTCCACAGAAGATGGAAAATATAAATAATAATTCTCAGGTGACTGACTCTGCGAAAATATGTTCAGCCATCTTCAAACACGTCCATATGCACGTTCATGTTCCAGTACAAATATAAAGTTATCGCTAGAGTGCGGATTTTATGCATTTACGAGAAAAATAGGTACGCACAATTTAAAGCAGTGAACATATTAAAAATATTTATGGGTACCAGCGCATTGGTTTCGGCTTACTAAAATAACTAAAAGAAGTAAGAAATTTTTATTTCGCTCCTGTGTCTTGCAATCGATGCGGATATTTTCTATTTTGCATAAATATCCGCAGTCCAGTTATCACAATAATAAATACTTTGCTCGCTCTTCGAGGAGATATTTTCTACATTTTTTACGATACAAAGAAGAGTCAGCAGCACCTGGTAGATTGATAGCGAGCAGACTTGAGGCTTCTAGCAAGCTGGAAATGCTTTTCGGCCAGCAGGAGGAAGGGCTCCGGTAATAAAAAGCATCTTCGGCGGCACCGGTCCGATAAATCAGATGCAGCGGGTTAAAAGGCTGCTCGATCTCCGAAAACTCGCGGAGCCACCCTTTCGAGAACGCCACTCGCAGCCTCTTTCATCGCCCTCAGCGGAGATAAGGATCGACGGTTCTGCGAGGAGCAATCGGAAAGGAGAGGAGGCCCTGGAGATCTCCGAGGAATCGGGAATCAGGGAGTCGGATTTAAAGGCGAGCCTTCGCAATGGAGGGGGGTGGGGTGGGGTGGAGAAGCTCCCGAAGAGTTCGAAAGATGGGGGTGGTTCCGTGGGGGATAAATACGGCGCCGACGGAGAGAAACACAAACAGTAATTACGAATATCTCGGCTCGGGATCGAAAAGACATCGCAAATCTTTAACTGGTTTTAGCCATCCGGCTTCCTTCTCGGAGGGTGATCTTCCGTTCTCTCTCTCTCTCTCTCTCACCCCCTTCCTCAACCCGCTTTTCACCCACCCCCCATGGCACCCTCATTGCCCCCACGGGTCCTCCGTCTGCCGAGTATCAAGACTTCGAACCCCTTTCGGTCGTACTTTCGGATTAACCCTCTCCCTTTTCCTCACCTCATTTCGTGTCGAAAACTTATTAGTAATTACGCCCCGGTATCAGCGCCGGGATCAAAAAGAGACGAGCTCCGCCGCTTTCCGGATCCGATCGCTTTTCCTCTTAGGAGGATGCTGAACCGCCACGCCTCCCTCTCGGTTTGCTCGTTCCTGGTTTCTTTAATTCCCGAACTCGATCCGATGATTCTCCGGTAAATATCGAAGGAGATGAGAAAAGTTTCCGCCGGGACTGCTAATGGTACTGCCGAGCTTGCTACGGGATTCGCAATATGCCGATCCGAGGTGAACGGAACGAGCCTGCAAAAATTAGCTCCGCTTCTCTAACGTCTCGGTCCGATTTGTTGCTGTTTTTTCAAAATTATTCCCCTACCAGTTTACACCTTACTAGGACCTCGAATAAATTTATACATTTATTGTTTCCGTAATGCCTTATATCACACTGGTCTCAGAAATCTGAATAAATTACAGTAACTCGACAATTTAACAATTATTCCTCTACCGTGAACTGTACTCACAATTATCGTTCAAATTACTTATGTTACAGCTAGTTGGTATTTTAAGAGTCTCGGGAATCTGACTAAATTGTAGTAATTTAATAAATATATGATTTGTTCGATGATGGATAATTTATGGAGGAAAATCGTGTGCGACTGATTTTTACGCTTGCGTGGAGTTTGCCTGGAGTGGTCGGTGCTTTTAGATTCAAAGAGTTTCCGCGAGGTACGTCCGGGGAACGCGTTCGGGTAAAGGTGATTATTATTAAAATCGATAAAGCTGCGCGACGGGGATAGTTTCACTCCGGTTGAAAATGCAAACGTGAAAAGTATCTTTGAAGGGCTATTACTGTTACCGTTCTCTTGATCTCTCTCAAGAGCACGGGATGAGGGGTTCAGCATTACCCAATGAATGGAGAGTGCTAGCAGTTGGAACGGCAGTATTATACGGAAAAGAGTGGCGATGTCTATTTGAAGGAAGATAACGGGAGGCAAAGAGGCGGAAAGAAAGGATAGACAAAGTAAACAGGACGACCTTCGCAAAAATGCCAGACGAAGGATCAATACAGACGGGGGTGTTCGCTGTAACAATGCCTTTAATTAATACGCGTTTCATTAACTCGGCAAAAACATCGCTACGCGCAAAATATTACGGCAAAAAAGAAATTTCTTTCGCAAATATTCGAGGAGAATAAATAAAGTGATATTGTCTAAATTTAAGGAGATCTTTCATTGGTCGGTTCGTGGTTTCGGGTTCACGCCCCTTGCAAACGATCCTGCTCATTTTCTTTTGCTATTAGTTTCCACTCGAGCCTTACCAACAATTGTTTCCTCAGACGTGTATTGCGCTTCAAAGGGACGGTCCCTGTTCAAACGATTCCGGTCAACTGATGTTTGCTTCGGTTAGCCGACTGCTTGTCCCTTCCGGCACCCCGGCGCACCCTTCTGTCCGGTCCTCTCCCGACAATAATCATAGGGTCTCCCTTAATTCCGTGGCAACCCCATTACATGGACTCTCTCCTTACTTAAATAGTTATCACCTCTACTCCTCTGCAATGGAAATTCTGATTGAAAAAAATCTCTCCAAAATTATCTCCATACACGGTATCAAATCAGGAAAAATTGATTCTTTCGCTTTATTTATTTCTTTCACTTTTATTTTACAGTTCCTGAACTAAACAAAGAGAAACTCATTGGAGGAAAGAATAAAGCTTAACACTTGGAACGCTCAGGGCTGTACCTATACTGTCTCAAAAATATTTTTGTATCAAGGGTGGCTCTACAAAATGTCCACAAGTAAAAACTGAAACATTATAATTGTACAAGAATATTTTTGTGTCAGGGATAGTTCTCCCTAAACTCGAAATAAATCTCAAATTGTACGTTTCCATCTCAAGTATTACAACTGCATTTAAAGGAAACCCGAAGGGCCGATGAATGCTGGAAATCCTGAAGTCCAAGGCGACAATAGTAATTCGAGGGCACAGTGTTTCCGATCGTGTCTCGATTCCGTCCATTGAGGTCCACTCGGCCCGTGGCCACCCCCGTTCGTCCAGGGCTCACGTTTATGTCTGCGTCGCCCCAAACACGCCATAAAATCAGCCCCAGTGAACGTCCCACGTGAACATGGGGGCGAGAACACCATATTCTCCCCCACCAGAACGGCGTAGAGAGTGGGTGCGAAAAAAGGAAGCGGGAAAAAAAGGATAGGTCCCGTTCGCAGACCGGTGCAAAATCACCCTTCGCCCCCTTTTGCCAGGCTCAACAAGTGTATCCGCGTAAAAAAAAAAGCGAAGAGGAAGAGAGAGAGAGAGGGGGGAGATGGGAGAAAAAGAAAAAACGACCCCCCCCCCACGACCATTATCGGTGAAATTGGGAATCAATAGGCCATGAAAGGATGGGGTCGAGTACACTTCTGCTGCCACACGATCCTCGACGCTCTCGCTCGTGCATCGATGGCGTACGCGCCTCTTCCTATCATCCTCCCGGCCTTCGTGCGCGATAATTCGATTGTCGCCTCTGGTGTGTTAAAAGAAAAATGCGGTGAAATCACCGGGTGCATCGATTCCGCCCCCGGTAAAACGCCTGGAAAACGCGCTGCAGCTACTCGGTGTCCCGCCGCGACTTTATAAATAGGAATCCGTCGAACGAAATTTTAATTCCCTCGAATATTTCACATCTCCGGTTCCCGATCCGCATTTTCAACGGATTTTTGCTGAATTTTGCAGCAAACAGATTTTTCTTATTATTGTTTCTCTGTGTGGATAAACAGCAGAATATGGATTGTTCATAGATTAAAAATTATTATTAAGAGGCCTTTCCTGTGAGAGGAATAAAACAGAGAGTTTACTGGCTGTATGAATTTTTTAATTGTATTCAGAGGTGAGACTGTCGGTGATGCACAAAATGTATAAGAAGATGCACTAGTGAAAACTGTAAGCTGCGAATTTAATGTGGTTTAATGTGGTCTGTATATATATATATGAATATGTGTACACAGTATTTTATCTTAGTGCAGCAGAAATTGATCTCAGCTGAGATTTGAAATGGTTAAATAAAAAAAAAGATGTACCAGTGCATATTTAATGTGTAAGAATAAATTTGTGTACTTGTTGTGAACCGCAGTGACTCTCAGAGGGTTACCTAGCGATGCAGCAGACAGAATCGTGTTTGAATGGCAATGGAATCGATAGTTTCTGCGGAAGCAGAGTTATCCTAGCTATCTCACCTGCTCGCAATCAAAGTTATCTCGAAGCAGGTGGGGACGCGTAGTGAACGTCGATTTACAGGCTCGCGGGCGCGCCGGCAGGGGCCTATAATAAAATTACGTTTGCTGGGAATCACCGGTCGCGCACAATGCTTGTCAGGCTCGTAAAACTCACGCCTTCTTTCGACGATTCTCGGCCCCGGCTTTATTGCGACGCGGTCGTGCAGTTTACAGAGTTTCGTTTGTGCTGTACGCGACGTCGGCGACGTGGACGTTGCGTCGGTGCAGAGACAGGCCCGGGGCCCCAGATCTTTTTTCGAGAGAGGGCAAAGACAATGTTTCTATTGTGATCCGAGCCAAGTAATCACAGGTTCGGCCGCGCCAGGTGTTTTTCCGGAAACTGATAAGTCCTCTTAATTTCTTTATTGCCGCCATACGGTCCTACGTAAATAGCGGGCCCCGAACACAGAAGTATTGTTCGGACGCCGAAGAAACGAGAAGAGCAGCGAGCCGGTGCAACGGATGTTCCTTTTTAAAGCTGCACCAGTATTATTGGTTCTACGGAATCGGGCGGACGCACAACAGAAACCTTTTTTTCGGGGTATCACTCGGCCCGCGATTATTTGATAGTTTGCCAACGCTTTGGTGTCCTTAGTCCGGATACCAAGCCTGTGAATATGGTTGCGTTTATTGCAGCTCTTGATACGAACTGTACTCCAGAGAGAATGGCTATTTTCTAAAAATTCTAGGAAGTTCAAACAATTAATTTTCTTTCCTGAAATTAATATTTTAACCCTGTGGCACTTCGAAGACTTCAATTAAAATTTGTACAGTGCATGTATCAGTGCAGAAATAAATTTCTAACAATACCAGTCTAGTCTTGCTGGAGAAAATTTTCCCAGGGCCAAATTTCCTAACAATCAAATGAAATAATTTGCAATATTACGATCGGTTTCTGAACCCTTATACACGTCAGAGATTTTATTTAATCTCGCTACTCTAATAATTCGCTACTCGAAATAATTCGTAATTCGACATGTGCCTGCCTAATACAATTCTTGATAAAGGATATGCATTTCTGAATTTAATTTCTATATACATACTTTCACGACAGAAAATGTGCCAGATTAAATATATCGGTATGAGAATAAACGTATTTAATCGAATACAATTTGTGGCAGGATACAAGTTTCTAAATGTACTTCTGAATGTGGTCTCATAGTGATTTTTAGAACAGAGAAGCGGATCGACATTTTGGAATATTGTTCATCGCAAGGAGAGGATAATGGCGCGCGGTTGCTCCTCAAGCATTATGCAGTCTTCAGCGCAAGTTTCCCGATCCGAATTTTTCCCGATCCCACAATCACCATCATTGTTCGCGGAGCAGCACGCGAAACAGTCCCAAACATTCGAATGCTTTATTCCGACAGGAAGCAGAACATTCGCGGCACCCTCGCTCTCCTTTTCAAGCGTAGTCGAGCGCAGGAAATGCGCGGTCGATTGACGCGTCCTTTATGCGCGCGACGATGCCGGAATATACCCAAAGAATTACCATATTGAAAGGACAAGCTCTCCCCATAGAATTCGCTCTTATCTCGCTTAATAAATAGTTAAAATCCGATATTTGTCTCCGTTGTCCCATCGTTCCCTGACGCGAGTGTCCGAGCCCCCTCAGAACATTTTCCCCCGGCAAAACCGAACCTCAAAATGAATCGGAAACGCCTAAAACAATATATACAATAGCAAAATATATTTTTGCGAACATATTAGACAACAAAGTCTATCTAACCCTCTGTAAATAATAAGGAGATCACTTTTGAATTTTTTCCTTTTCAATATTAATTTTTCCCCATTGAAGCTTTAAACATTTGACGTTCGAAAAATTCTATATCAAAATAGGGAGTCCAACACGTACTACAGATTTTTTTTGGTTTCTTGAAAGCCTAGAACAGTGAAAATATTAGGGGTCTATGAAAATAAGGTTGCAGACGAAGGGTTAAATCGATGGGGGTGTATCTGCAGAAATAATAATTGCCTCCTTTCTTTCCTAGGATACGGTAAACAATAAAGAAGTTTCCCAACCGTTGTGTACGCGAAGAAGATGGCGGTGCGAGGGGTTAATAATTTTTTCAAGACGACATCAAAGGGGCCGGAAACCACGGGCGCGCGCCCGAGACTCGTTCGTCCCCGGGGGGTGGGGGTGGGGGAAGGATCGAGAGGGTTGAAAGTTGCGCAGAATGAGGGTGGTGTGCGGGGGGTGGCACGTATTTAAAATATCCTGCCCGCGAAATGCCGATACGGATGGGCTCTCGACGTAAGGGGCCGACTTAAGGTACGAGAAGAGGGAAGCGGTCTGGCCTCTCAGGGCGGCGAGATGCTTGGGGGTTCGTACGCGAGAATTTGCTACCCCGCCAACCCTTCTCGTCAGCGAGGTATGCCTTTGGCCTTTGTCATTTAATATCGGTGTCGGTATGCAAGGACTCGGGGTAAGGAAGCCTCGGGTGATCGCTTTGATGGCTGGGCGGCCCATTCGTGAATTTATGGCAAGTTCGAGCCACCACCCCCGCGAACCCCGAACCACCCCCAAGCTCTTTCTACCTGTCTAGGCGGCTTTCCTTGCGGCCGGTCAAATCGCTGGCGAACGCGAAACTCCCGCGCAATTTTGGTCGAGACATCGTCTCATTGTCTTGAGATTGGTCTCTGATTGGCTCCGTGCACTATTTCATGCAGGATTTTTTGATAGCGAGCATCGTCGGTGACTTTGTTCAGGTTTGAGAGAAGAATTTGTTTAGGTTGCTGGATTGGCTTTGCGGAGGACAAGTTTAGATTCCCTTTAATTTTTTGGAACAATGTGAATTTAAGCACAAGTAAGGTATCCACAAGTTAGGTTGCTCTGACAAGATTGGTAATTCCCTGAAATGCTTGCTAGAACTTTCTATGTTCTTATAGGGACCATTGCAAAGGGCTAATGACAAGTCACTGTGACTACCTGAGGTATGTTTCCCGTGAAACCTGAAACTTCCACAAAGCTCTGCGCTCCATTAGATTATTACAATTACCGGTGAAATCCTGTTCGGTGCCCAGCACGATACGGTTCTTGAGGAAACAACGAAGTGTGTTTTCCGTTGCTGTTCAACGGGAGGAAGTGGGAATATTACGGTGACCAATTGGTCGAGTAAAATTTCGAGAACAGGGCTTTATTAACGTCGGGCCAGTGCGTGAACGGGTTCTATAGCGTACATCCCAGCATTCCTGCGGACGTGACGAGTGACCATGGGGCACGCGTTATTGGAGAACGCCTGAACCGTAACGACCATAGCCAAACCGCATACGGTTATGGTGTACGAAAGAACGTGTATCGTGTGCACCGTCATATCGGGTCTGGCCAGGCAAGGCCGCGTCGCGCCGGTACTTGCACCGCTGGCCACGGTCACGCAGGGTATATTCACGCGTGTATGCGTTCTACACGCCTGTGTATACGTATAACGTACGCGTGCAGTGTGCACGCGGCTTGCGCTGGATATATTCCCAGCGTTAATTTATGTACAAGTACCGGCCGCATTGTGCGCAGCTGTATTTGTTGCCCGTGGACTGGGCTATGATCCGAGACCATAGATCGTGACTTCTGTGGGAAACTCGAAGGAAAGTAATAACTGCCGGCGCTACCGACGCATATCCGTCACCTTTTCCCTTTTTTTTTCTCCTTCTTCTTTCATCCTTCTTCTTCTTCGTTATTTTTATTCCCTGTTCAGTCTTGATGTCCGTGACGGTGCGTGCGATCGACGCTGAAAGGGAAGCGGTAATCGGTAACGCAACGGAGACTTTCCGAGAGGGTCGGGCTGATTAATCGAAACTGATTTCACGAACCACCGTTCATTATGCCGTGAATTACATTTCAATATCATTACCTGATTACTGGGCTTGTATCCCTGAAGGCATCTGTGGACGTGCCAGGTGGATGTTCTAATTTTGGAAATGATGCAATTGCTGCGTCAAATGATCAGAAGCGTATTGGGGAAATATGTCCGAACTCAACGACGATTTTACCAGAAAATGAACAGCTTAATTTTTAAAAATACCCTCTCTTTGCACCAAGATATATTTTTAATTTCTCTGTCATTGAATCTGTAGCGTTGCAAATACAGCGATGGTTTTATTGAGCTTGATGAGGATCCAGTGATCCTATCGAATGGTCTACCTACAGTGCAATGTTTGTGGAAAATAGGTACAACCTCAACGAGCACGATTTTACCAGAAAATGGACAGCTAAATTTTTAGAAATACCCACTCTTTGCCCCAAGATATTTTTAATTTCTCTGTCATAGAATCATATATCATAGTCATAATCATATAATCATAGTCAGCTTCAATCAAGCGACGTATCGAAAAATTGATAGGATCGTAGGAGCTTGGAAAGTGAAAGAGGGTTCAAGTATGGAAGGAAGCAACTTCCCAGCGAGCATGAGTATAGTGTGCAAGGTAAAGAGAGCCACGGGGCCCGCGGTGAATCGAAACGAATCTCATCCTCGCGGGTCGGTCCTCGCGATACGGAACGAGTTTTCTCTGGGTTCGCCTCGATCCGTCACACCGCCCCCGCGAGACGCGGTCACATGCCAGCCACGGCGATAAATTACAACGTTATGGTTTCCCCTGACATTTCTGTACAGTTCGCTAACCCGACCTGGCCTAACCTCCGAGTCCTTAGCTCTGCGTGCATGCGCGGCTCGTCGCCGTTCGTCGATTCGTGAAAAAAGAGCGCGTCGCGTCGGTGCGTCGTTCGAGGGAGGAGGACGCGAACGAAAGAAGACGAAGAAGACAACGACGACGACGACGAAGAAGAAGAAGAAGAAGAAGAAGAAGAAGAAGAAGGCGAAGAAGGCGAAGAAGACGCTGCTCAGCCGGTACTTATCTTGAGCCGGGGGCCAACAATGCAACCGAGCTTCGCTCACGCAACTGTCCCTCCGCATCCGCTCTCATCGAATGTCTCTTTCCTCTAGCAAGGGGGACAGTTGGCTCGAGTCTTTATGAAAATGCAAAGCAAACCGGGGCGAGAGGACACCGAAAGGATAAAGAAAGACAGAGAAACGGAGGGGAGGAGAATCGGGGGAAAAGAAAGGCGATGCGGCGCCTGACAATGCCACGGAGACGCGCCTACGTGTATTAATAATTACTGTTATTCCGTAATGACCGATGTGGAGCATGGGAAGACTCGATAATCCTATGCATTAGACCACCGATCCTTCATTATACCCGGTTCGCCCTTATTTATGGAATTAAAGCTAGACCCGGAGATGGATCTGCCGCCGTTTTCTATGCTTTTTTAACGGTGGTGTGCCTCTCCCCCCCCCTCTCCTCTTCTCTTCTCTGCTTACCTCCTCTTCCTCCCCCGCGTCGTGCGTTCTCTTAATACGCGAACGCTCTACGCGGCCACTTCCGGCGACGGTGAGAAAGCCAGCGAACGATCGTGTGCCCTCCCGCCGTTGATAGACAATCCTGGAATGTCGCTGCCTGAATTATACGATTTAATCCGCACCGGAGGAGAAAACCTTCGTCGCAATTACTGTACTCGTTAATGGAACCAGGTAGACTAATAGCGGCGGCGAGGACAACGGCTGAGAGATTCTTTTCCTATTCCAGGTCGTTGAATCGGACAACACGCTTCCTACCATTCACCGGTTCTTAAACTGCCTGCCTACGTCCGAAACTATCGTCCAATCGAAATCCCCGTTCTGTATCAAAATTCCAGGGCAAACTGCACCTAATGTCGGCAATTCCAAACCAAAGCAGCGATCGAAAATCTGGAAACTGAGCTTGGAATTAATTTTGTTACACGTTTTTCCTGTCTCGATCGCTAATAGCGATTTTAATGGCTAATTTGTTCACTGTTCGGAGCTTTCAAGACATCTAAAAAAATTCCGGAAGACATATCAGAGTCCCTATTTTAATATATAGTTCTCAGAGGGTTAATTAAAATTTAGTAGAAGATAGTCTGACGAACAGGTGCGTGTCCGATCGGCCAGAAAAATAAGGGTAGCGTGTTTCTTGAAGTTTGACGTAACTCCAAATTATCTATGAAGCTTTCCCACTCTCCGTCGCTTCGATAAAATTGTTCACCGGCCATCGAGCCCTGGTAGAGGTCTTCGACAATAGAAGTATGGACGAGGGGGTAGTTAATGTATCCGGGTGTCGCAACGTAAGGTTTCGATTTAACGAACAAGCAGGAAATATCGGGGCCATGAATCATTTAGCCCGTTTCGGACGCATCGGGGTTTCCGAATGACGATATCCACCGAGGAATATCACCCTTCCCGAGACGTCAGAACGATTCCGCGACTGGACCCGCATATCGGCCGAGGTTCCTAGTCAGTCAGGCTGACAAATGTCCGGCAACACCCTTCGCCCCTTCCGATTCCGCCGCCTTGAATCTGAATCTTTCTGCGGGAGGGCGATGGAGTGGATACTTTTCCCTCCTCTCGATACTTTATTACCCCAGGAAACGGCGTGCCCGGCTAATGTTTTCATTCGATCTATCCCCCCGGTTTTCTATTCGACTCTCCTGAACCGTCTTAAGTGGTCTCATCTCGGCTCGAGGCCATCGGGGGGCGTCATTTTCAAAGCAAATTCTGCCGGATAGTCGTTCATTCTACCGTCTCGCACTGGCACCTGAGAAATCGATTTTTACTTCGCTTCAGCGAGGATCGGTTGTTCATTTGCAAACTCTTTCGTGAAACGAAAATTCTGTTGGTTACGAGTAAACTGGAAATTGTACGCGTTTGTGGTAAAAATTAGTAGTTGCCATTGAAAGCGGGAAAAAGTTTGACAGAAATTTTCCAGCTTATTAAAATTATTGAAAGAATAATAAAATTTCTACTTGGATTTCTACTCGATGCAAACGATTTTTATTTTCCATGAACATCCGCAGAAGTAGAAGAGCCTTGCTTTGTTTAGCTATTTTAGCAATTGCTGTGTTTAAAACTCTATCTCTCTAATCGCGTCTCTATACACTCGACAGAAGACTGAAGCATTACGTTCTTTTAATATTATAATTATTGGTGGACGTTCATAAATTTGTAAAATTCTGGAAAAAAGATGCATCTCCATAGAAGGCGCTTTTATTTCGCGGGATACTATTGAGGAGGTTTGTACGTTGTAGAATCTTTTATGCGTTCGTGTTTCTAACAATGGCCAACGAGTTAATAAATTTCCAGGAGTGAATAAAGAAGATCCAACGTAAGAAATATTGTCGTGGAGTCACGGGTCCGCGTTTCGGTGGTGAATCGGTAGAGGCGATTAACAACGTTAATATAGAAATACAGCTCCTGGGAGTGAGATCTCTCCGAGGTGAAAGTTAGACGGGTGTAAAAGGAGTCGGTGGCACAAAGGCGGGAAAAAGAGAGAAAATAATTCCTTCGGATGGGTTTATTTACGGTTCACCTACCATGTTACGCCCCGTACGTGTCGGCTGCCGATTCGTTCTTGCTCTCCATCGGAGTGCCAAAACCCCTGCTATCCTCACAATACGCGGGGGAGAAAAACAACGATCGTGATCGTGGAATAAAGTAGATGGCACGGCACGGGGATGATGTATGGCGAAATATACAAAGACACGTTGTCTCCCGTTATTTACGTTATTGTGCGCCGACACCTCTCAACTTTAATAAGAATGGCTCCCTGAAATTCCGCGCTGAATGCGACGCGCAAAGCGAATTGCCATTGGTGACACTCTCCGCTATACAAACGCGATATCAACAGACGTTCAACAACCCAAAACTTTTCCTCGCCCACGCCTACCCTATTCTTTTTCGCCTCCTTTCGATTTTAATTACCTGCCAAATTGGAATACATCCGAATCGCTATCGTCCCGAACAATTCTAAAATGTACGTGCGAAATATTATTTATCGAATGGCTATGCTACTAGAGGTATCTGCTATGCTGCAGATACTAGATGGTACAGCGAGGTTCTATATATTGTTTAAAAAATGGTAACAGTGCCACAAACACACAGGTACACCAAAGTAATTGCAAGAAAAAGTGTGCATTTATAATAATTCTAAAATAATTCCATCGCAGCTTCCCAGATCTGTGTGGAATTTCAACTGTTTTATGACACACACACAATTGTCCAAGTTTTATTTATTTAACTCTAGGCAACCGTCTCTAATCACTCTTTTTATTCGATAACAAATCATTTAAAGAAGCAGGATACACAAAATGAAACGACTTTATTTAACAGCGAACGCGTTGATGGAAACGTTCGTTTCGTCATTTTGCAACGCAAGGTTCGCAACTTTTACGAAAAGACAATTACCCGGATTCTGGTTGATTTTTGGTTCTAATCTCTGAAATTAATTTCGCGTTGACGTTTCCCCGGGAAGATGTGACTCGCGCGTACTCCGGAGACGCGGTATAGCGCAAGTTCTCCGTGCAGGATCAATTCAAGTTAAACAGAGCTAATCTCATAACCTGAGATTCTCTTCCAAACGGATAGATACAAATCAGAGGAAAGTTCCCTGGTGTCCAGACGGTTCTCCAATGTTAATTCGGCCGAAAGTTCAGCCGAACAAATTGGCAAGATCAGCCGGCAGAAGAAGCCGCTGCAAGAAGTTAATCCACGTAAAAGCCAGATCAGGTTAAGTCGGCCAGGTCGAAGGATTTCTGTTGATCGATCGAGGGATCGAGCCGCGTCCCTGCTCTTGGACCTGTCGTGGCTTTCTCTGCGGCATCGCGCTATAATGCTGCCCTTGATCTCCCGGGGAATGACGAATTTTCTTCGTGAACATTCCCGAAACCAAACCATCAACTACACGCTTATTCTCGTTTATCAAACGGGACTGGACTCCATTGACAACATGGAGACAATTTTTCTGTGACACTGAGACCATAAAGTAGCAATATCGGGGTATGAAATTGGTAGAAATATTGAACACGTCCATAATATTAAAATTAGAAACTTAATAGCTGCTGGTATAACAGAAGTAATAAAAACTGTGTTTAATATGAAATATCCAAAATCCGGGGTTGATAGATCTGTAAAATGATCATAGATTTATTTCCATCGATTTATTTGCAAGCATACATTGTCCACCAATTTTAGAAGCGAATCTGTTCCGTGAATTTTCTCTCGAACGAAGCAACATAAATTGGATATTGAATTGGGTGCTAGAAAAAAATTTGCATTTACTCCCGAAGGGACAAATTTGTCTGACAAAGCGATCGGTACGAATATGTTTCAGTGTATTGCAATAAAAAGGTAAAATTGAGGTAAGAATCTTGAAAATAAAAATATATTTGTTGCGTTTTAGAAGAGTACGATGGAGAAAGAGTTGATCGGTGGATCTCTATGGTAGTATTGCGAGCGTCGGGTAGAAGAATTGCGAGACGAAATCGAGGTAAGAAAACAAAGAGTGTTCGCGGCTTTCTATGGTCACAGTGGTTGCCCGTGTGAACGTCCAGCGGTGCTGTGGACGGACACGATTGGTCGAAGAAGAGTGTCAGCTCCGAACGTTGTTGTTCCATCCGACGCAGCGTCCGAAGCCGTAATAATGGAAGAGCAACGCGCCTAATTACCGCCGATACACATGTGACCGCTCGCCGGGTACTAGCCGAACGCCGGTTTATTCTTAAAGGCATATCCACACGCCTAGAAGTGTCGCCCGAGCGAGCGTCGGCCCGCGATTGCTCGTTAGCAGAGCCACGGCCCCGTGTCTGTCACGAAATCGCTGATTATCATCGTTCAAGGAAACCACCGACGACTACGTCGCCCCTTAACTCTCGTATACCAGCCATCGCGGCCATTACTTACTTATGCCACGGACTGGTAGGCTTAGAAAAGCTTTGTCCACCGGCGCAGACCGCGAGAATTAACTAGAAACTTCGTTTCGAATCTTTTTACCATTCATTTTTACTCGCTCGAGTTCACGCGAATTTCTAGCCGGTATTTCATTGAAATTATTCCAGGCGATTCAGGATGAATCGAAACTATATTCAATTTTTACCCAGAACTTCCGTCAGATTATTCTAGGATTTCACTGTAGAATTAATCTGAATTATTACGAATGTTTAATTAACGATTCTTTGAAACATCGTTTCAAAATTGATAAATACCTTTTTAATCGCCTGAGAATAAAAAGAGACTCGTTCCCACTTGATAGAAATTTTTATTGTATTTGAAACTTTATAGAGTTTCCTTAAATGATAAAGTTAGGGTTTCCATCCCCAGGAACAATGCTGTATTGTTTCGTCTCGATGATTCCGATCTCGCCAACTTGATGTCGTTGCGAAGGGTTAATGCATGAGACACAAAGGGTGCCTCAGGCAGATCAGCAGCGGATAAAATAGTATAAGACAATGTTTATTCATATTGCTGAACATAAATTCTATGGTTCGTTAGTATATTTCCAGGAACGCGAAAATCGCAGTAAAATGTGGAAAGTGATTTTTGATGGATCACCATGTTCATAGAGCATGCTGCGGGGAACGGTTGAAGAAGGTTTGTTGATAAGAACTATGTTCGTAATGACGTGATCTTAATGACTCATCTGTAATACACGTAGATATTAAGCTACCAGCGAGCATAATCTAATGTCTTGAAAAATGCTGATGATTCTGCCTCGGCGATAATCTTCTTGCCTCTCTGGCGTAGAACTGTCCTCCGAACGACTAAAAATTACTCCACTCGACGAATAAACAAATTCGCTCGAGTCTCCGGTCGTCGAAACAGTTCATCACGAATTCAACAATTCATCGAATCAGTTTCCACACAAAGGGACATTAAGAACGGCCGCGTAGAATCATCAAGGATCGCTAACACTCGGGATCGTTAACTAGGAAACTTGTGCGATCCTAACAAGACGCGTAAAAATGATCCAGCTAACGACGAACGTTGCCATGATCCGTTGTAGCAAACCGAGGCCGATGGAAATCTGTTCGGTATCTAAGCAGAGATTAGGAGAAACGGATATTCGAGGAGCGAGCATAATTTTTTAGGAAATCGTTGTGGTCGAAGAGTCTCCGGTTGGAACGACGAATGCCGGAAGCTGGCGTTCAACAATGAGAAATGAAAAACCGCTTCTACGCTGCTGGTTCGCTGGCTAGGCTGGCGTGTTCACACATCGGTTGTCACTGGTGCACGTGTGAACACGGCGACACAACCCGGAATTAGGGAAGACGCTTATTATTTCAAGGTTCGGTTCGCCTGTGCATCAAATAATCAGCCGCGATGCGTTACACTAGATAAGTCCGTGAAAAAGTAGGCGATTAGACGTTCCGGACGGAGGAGGTCGGGAGACAGGAAGCAACTCGGATTAATTTGCCGAAGTGTGGCATTGTCGCCGACGCTCTTTGTTCTCGTTCTGCGACGGGGAATTTGTTAGCACCGGCGAATTACCGACTTGCACGCCGCCGTGAATGGGATTACACGAAACTGAATTCTTCCACGGGGGGGCCACAATGCCTGATTGATCGGCGAACCATGGGAATTACCATGAACGAGCCTAGAATGTCCAAAAATAACGGAGACCCGATCTTCCTGTTATTTTCGTACCTGAAGCTAGACAGAAATACAAAAATGAAGAATCTTCGTTACAATACATTGTCATTTTTCTATATATGTCGCCAAGACTCGTTTTGTTGACAAATATCGTGAACTCACTGTATCGATCTCGCTCACGTGAATCGTACTTTATGGCCGACCAGGAAGGTTAGGGTTGCATTTAATTCGCCGTTGGGTGATCGTTCGGGAATCGAGAGTGGTCTCGTTTGCCTGTAATTGTTAAGAGCACCGACTTTCAATTTCGGAAAAAAAATGATACGAAGAACGTAGAAAGGGTCTCGAAGTACGGTTTTAACTGCTCGACAAGGTTTCCGATAGTTCAGAAATCACGGCGCCCAACGCCAAAAGTAGCGGGCACTATCTTCACCGCTAATTAAGCGCGTTCCATCGTGCCGCGGACGCACGTTTATTAACCAATTCGCGAAACAGTTTAGAACTTTGTAATCGCGATCGCCTACCGGAGGATACCCGGCTGATGCCGCAACGACATTACTTCGATCCTCGTTAATATCGCATGGGATTTTATTCGCTACCTGCCCTCGAATTGCCAAAAAAGCGATCCGTTCGGGAACACGTGTATGTACTGGGTGGCACGTTCCACGGGGACTCGAATTATTCCCCTCGAAGCATCATTTCCTGAATATACAATCTTCGTTCCTACAACGATGTTGTGTTGTCAAAAATTTAAAGAATTACAAAAATTTTATCTGATAGAGTCGAGGAATTAATTAGTCTCGGTAGCAGCGTGCTCAATGAACATCGTAAGCCAGGACAGTTCTCCCCACTCCTCCTGCAACGTTTCCCAGAGCGGTCAGAGTGGGGCGATCGTCTAGGCCAACCATAACGCTTCGTCTTTCGAAGCCTATTTCTGTTTACAGTAGCAAGCATGGTCGACGGATTAAGACTTGTCCCCCCACTCGATCTTCCCCTTCCACGATGCTGTTCCCCCACGTTTCGTCTCTCGTCACAATGTCACGTGATTAATCCAGTACCGACAAAGAGAGGTTCCATATGTCAATTTCTGTCGTAGGCAACCTGTTTGGCAGCAGCACGGATCTCGGAAGCTGCGTGTCGAACGGTCCACCCGGTATAATCCGGTCCGCTCGTAATCGCAGGGGAACTCGGTCCTTGAACGAGGGTTTTACGAGTGCCGGGGCATAACCGTGAGTACAAATTAAAATCTTGCACGCTCGAAACTATCGGCGACGGCGGTCGAGAGAGAAAGAAAGAAAGAGAGAGAGAGAGAGAGAGAGAGAGAGGCCGTTGCTCGTGTCGCGTCTAAACTCGTATCGGCGGATTGGACCGCGGCAGGAAGATAAGGAAGCTGATCCTCTCTTGTCCGTCGTAAATTCACCGGGAGCCACGAAAGAACGCTGGAAGAAACCGAGAAGAAGGGGCGCAGGGAAAACAGCGGAGCAACATAGGCTGGATGGAGAAGGAGGGATACGGGAGCGAGGGAGGAGGGGAGGCGAATGGTTGGTTCGGCTGATACGGACGATCGCTTCGTCTGCGAGCGGACTGATCACTCTGCCGTCGCTCTTATAATTATTATTCGTATTTTAATGGCCGTGGAAAGGCTCGTACGCCTTTGAGGCCGGACGGAGCGACGACTCCTCGAGACCCACCTCCTCCAGCGAGGAGCTCGCTGAGCCGCCCCTGTGCTTTTAAAAATATTGGGGATTTCAGATATCAAATGCCGCGCGCTCTCGCGCTCTCGGCAACGCGTTCTCTCTTCCTCTCGTTCTCTCTCTCCCTCTGTTCGATGGTTGCCGAGAAAAGGGACGTGAGATCCTCTCCCTCTCCTTTCTTCGCAGTTCTTTTCTGCTTCCCCGTCGAGCGCCTCCGGCGCAGCCATTCAATCAGAAGCCGGGGCCGAGGATAAGTTGCGAGCTTTCATTTCGAACCCGCTTCTTCACGGGGAACGGACGCACCCGATACCGATAGGTGAAGCTTTTCCTAACTTAGCCCCTACCCGCCTCAGGGGTTCTCAGTCGATGAAACACCTGGCAGACGTTGGAGTGAATTTTGACTCTCATACTGCCCCCGGGTCTTTCTTGACCCAAGTTGTCCGATCACTGATGCTTTGGCACGCTAGCTGCGCGGCCAGTAGAACTGGAAGAAGAAGCTCTCTGCTGTG
Organism: Seladonia tumulorum; assembly: GCA_913789895.3. Taxonomy (NCBI): domain Eukaryota; kingdom Metazoa; phylum Arthropoda; class Insecta; order Hymenoptera; family Halictidae; genus Seladonia; species Seladonia tumulorum. The sequence goes on from OU565275.1 coordinate 6,878,027, forward strand.
ACTCGGGATCGTGACAGATGTCTCGTATTTTTATAAGATGACAGCAAGTGGTACAGTCTCAAAATTGATGAGGCTTACCGTGCACACATTGTAGAAGGTGTAAACTACTTTATTTATGCTGTCTTTATATCGTACTTTCGTTACACGCTTATTCAGATCATTTTTGGTCACCCATTTGACGAACTTTTAATCAGTCATCCTGGAGTACACTGCCACATTTCTTAAGAAATTCATAATTAGAATTTTTAGCTAGGGTTCTTAGAGAACGCATTCTACCATAATGAAATAGCCAGTTTTTTTATTTTCCAATTGTCGAAACTATAAAAATTCATTCATTGAAAATAATGGAATAAATTTCCTTGTCCAAAATTGCGGTCAATCTGAATAAATTTGTAGTTGCCATTTCCATAAGGTTACTGTTCACCATATTCTCTTGATACCTGGTATATACAACAAGAACATCGTCCACATAATAATTATATTATCACGGAGGTAGTCGAAATATCGTCAATTAATGCCCGCATGTCTCGCAAGTGCAAACACAATCGCCCGTCCAAAATTGAGAAATTAATCCGATCGAGATCCAGCTGAAGATCCGGTCTAGAACCTCGAGCCACCCAGCTCGCCTGTCGAAGCGTCGCGAGAGGAAGAGGTAATCAGCGACGAAGGAAGGAAAGTATCTTCTGATCAATGAAAAAAACGTGGACAGAGAATCCACACCGATGAAGGAAAAGAGACAGCCATAGAATGAGACATCAATCAATTTACAACCCTTTGGCCGATTAAGCCGAATCAGCCGGCCGAAGACGATTCGTTTCTCGGTGGCCCTACTCCCGAGTTAATATGAATTAATAGATAAACATACAATTAGAAGTAATCTATATTAATTAAGGGAGGGTCTTGGCTTCGCGGTGGCTCGCCTCCTTTGTGTCGGTACCGTGAATATCCGGCGATTCATTCATTAACCCTCACCTTCGACCCTGTGGCTCGGTAAGGCCGCCAAGACTCGAATCATGCTTCGAACAATAACCGAACGAGAAAATCTACTTACGGATCGATCGACTCTTTCGAACCCCGCGGATCATGCCGGGTCTCCCGTTTCCATCATATTTCGTCTACAAGTGCCTAATCAACATTTTCTTTAACTATACTCTTCTTCCTTATTCGTTCTTCGACTACATTCTTTCTACTCGTCCTTGGATATTTCACAGTCTCGGTAAAAATAAATTCGTTTCTGAAAATGATACTTAAAGTTCGATCGCAAATTTCTGATCATCCCTTTCCATTATTGCGCTGCGCCCTTATTTTATAATTTTTTATTATTTAATTCAGATCGCAAAAATTTCCGATATCCGAACTGTGGTAATTTCTTTAAAAATGATCGTAGGGCAATAAATCTAGGCTCATTCTAAAGCTGCAAGCTCCTACTTTCATAGCACATCGGTCATTTTATGCTAAGAATATTTTTCTCGATGTAGCAGGTGAGAAATTGAAGACACTTTTCCGCTCGACGCTGTTATCTCCCTGTTTGGTCTAAATCGCGAATCAAAGTCGCGAGGTCCCCTCACGCGAATCGGGACGCACCCCGATCGAATCTCGAAGGTGGCAAACTCGCGATTCCGGGGATGAACGGATTTTTATCGCCGCTGTCGCTCCAATTCCGCAGATTACGTCTAGCAAAAGGATCTCCCCGGGAACGAGCGTTTTCCGCGATCGTAAAGCGAGAAAAAGAGCGGGGACAGTCACCTGGCAGCCCCGGCCTTAATCCTAAGATTTGCCTGTACCCTTATACTTTGGGATTGCTATAAACAAAAAGCAGTGGGTGACTCTGTTTCCGCCGGCTCGGCAATGGGAATAGGTTATACAGGGAGAGGAGAGAACGGGGAATCGTTATTAATACAAAGGGACGATGGCAAGCAAATCCCAATCTGAAATACGACAGGGAATAATCCGGTTAAAATAAAACGAGCAGCATCCGCGGGGGCCGCGTTAAGATTAAGCCTGGCCAGTTATAGTCAGTTATATTCAACCGTTTCCTCCCGTGTAGCTTCCGCGGTGGTAGCCCTGGCTCCTCCGGTAGAAAAAAAGAAAAAAGAAAAAACAGAACAAACAATGGTGACGGCGCTCTGGTAAAACGTAAGTGAAATAATTAACCGGCTCGCACCGGTCCACCTGTGCACAAAATCATCCTCGCGTTCCGCCGGACTTTATGGCACCCGGGAAGAACGTACGCATCGAAAAGGAAGATTTGCACGGCAGAAGGCGGGTAATTGATGCGAGCCACGGCTTTTTTTAATTCCGCTTTGCTGGTTGCTCCGTACAGCGAAACGCCATACTCTCCTCCCCCATAAAAAAAATATTTAATTCATTTAATTCGTTTAATTCTGTTAACGAATAAATTGTTTTGTCTATTTTAATAATTGCTTTTTTTAACTCCCAGAGTATGTGAAACGATAGAGTTCGAAAGAAATTCAGATTATTTTTATCTAGAATACTTTGTTATGGAAATTGAGAGTTCGTAGCATAATTTTTTGCAATACTTTCGTAGAGTGAGCAACGCGAAGAACAGCCCGAGCAAATGTTATATCATGTGCAAAATCCTAGAAACAAAACTTTTTAAACATTCATGTATACACGATAAATGAAAATTAAAAAAATTGCTTTCTAGTGTTCTACACGTGATGTCATATTAATGCAGTCTGTTTTCCGCGCATTTTACACTTTACAGAAATGCTGTAAAAAATTACGGACCGTTGCCGGACATCATAACCTGGCAAGAAACTATTTAATTCCCGTGAAAAGAATATTCCGGAGTAACACAGGTTGAAACTCTAATGAGAGAACGAGTTCGTACCGTGTGCATGCTTTATCTTCTGACGAGAACAACAGATAAAGACGATGTTATCGGTGGTATTACACGAGCCCTGTCTGTAATTCCGAATAATATTATAATAATTACAATTGCTGATACCGGGGCTGTTCTATTTCTTAAAGAGTGGAGACATCGATGCGCCAGGATGCAATTTTGTGACGACATTAGAGGGCATCCGGTAAGTGCCACGTCGAGGGGACATTAGTCACGTGAGAATGTCATTAGCAAATTGCTTAATTCGACGGGGCTCTCGATACGAGCGGCCTTTTCGGCGGGCGCACCTTTGTAATTATTGGACGGTCGATGTCCATCAGAATTTTGCGGTCTGTCACGAAGGGCGGTTTATTGGCAGGTGCTCGATCGCCGAAGGGTGAAGTACCGTGCGCATCAAGATTGAATCAAGGCCTCTCTGCCGATCGCTCGAATTACCCGGCAGCCTCTGACGGATCTGCTGATATCCTGATTATTATTGATTCAAGCGGGAATTAATGGTAATTACGTTCAATGGGTTACGATTAATGTTGATCAGCGAAAGTCCTGTTGCTTATCTCGCCCGATCGACCACCAGATAAAATCGTCCGTTGATCCTCCATTAGAAATTTCATTCTGCTATTGCTAAACATCGCAAACGAACGAGAATATAAATTACCCCTTAATATATTCCGGCAATTTAGTAACAATCCATGAAAGTTTGTTAAATAACGGAACTAATGTATGATGATATATAATGCATTAACATACGGTTCCGTTTAATGAAATATTAGTAATCAGTATCAGATCGCATTTTAATGATAACGATCTCCGCCGGTTCGCACGAGAACATCTATACAAATTTTATACAATTAAATCGTGCTAATCAGAAGCGTTGTACGCCGATTTCAAATCACAAACAATTTTCCTTACATTCTTGCATGTACACCTGTTTAACACTACATATACTGTTACAAATGATCAAAAACACTCGATATAGGGAGATTAAAATTAATATCATAACTACCGCGTACATTGCGTTATCTGACCAATTAAATCGTAGTATCAAGCGTGCAAGCACAGAGTAATCGAGTCGTAGAAAATAATAATTACCAGACATTGAAATATTTTTATCGGGGATCGAATTGATTACAGATTCAAAGATTGAAGCTTTCTCTTCACGACGAGCCGTCAAAACTTGATCTACGATTTTTTCCAGTGGTTTTAGAAAATAAAAATGACGAACAAGGTATTTTTTAGATTATGGAAAAGTTGGCGGCACACCTCTCGTTCAAAGTTTGATAAAACGGCTGAAAAAAATCGTAGATCAATTTTGAACGCGTCATTTTAAAGAGGAAGCTTTAATGTTCAAGCTCGCGTTAGCCTGATTCAGCAAAAAAATGTTCTAACGTTTTCACAGACGTTTGAGTGTACAGCATTTTCGAGACGACACGAGTCTCCATTTTCAGCAGGGTTCTATGCAGAAGCTAGACGGTTCCGCGAATGACTTATGCGAGTATCTTTCGTCGGCAGTTACTCTGTCATCGGGTGTGCGAGCGTAAGAGGCGATCGGGCCGCAGAAAAGGATGATTAGGACGAAAAGTGAAAAGGGGAACACACAGGTCGCGACGGTTCCCGGCGAACAGAAAGATGGAGGACGGTTCCTTCGAATCGAGGCCCCGGTTTCTGCCGGCCATATATAACCCGGGACATTAAGTGGAGATCTCCACGGTGCCGTGGGCTCAGTCCGTTTTATCACCACGCTCATACCGTTTCAATATGCCATCAATAATAACTTCTTTTCTGATAGTCGGCGAACGCGCGTGCACCGTTGCAACCGCGCCGCGTTACATTTAATGCCCTACGGCCCGGGGTCTACGGGGCCTCTACCGCTTTGTCAGGCCCCAACGGACACATTGTTGCGGATCGACTGAAAGATGGCCACAATTAAAACCGACGAAATTTCTTCGAATCGACTTTCGAACAATCGCGGACCCCCCGCTCGCCCACCATTGTCGCGGCGATATTTATGCGCGACGTCGCACGGTAATTTCTGCTCGCCGATGAACGAGCTACGGGAACACCGTGCTCGCCAGGATAGAAATTAGTGGACTGCGGATGTTTATGCGTGCGTATTAAACGCCAAAGGAACGCGACGATATTTAATGCACAATTAAAGTTTTACCTATCCCCTAAAATCAAGGGGAAATCACGTTTTAGCCGGGCCGGACTTAATAAAAAATTTTATACCCGCCATTCTGCCTGACCAGAGTTAACAAAATCAGTGGAAAATTTTGTTTCGCTTGAACAAGAAGATTTTACCATTGAAAGGTTTCCAAAAATCTGGTCAAACACAGTACAGTAGGTCCAGGAAGCATTCCAACGCTAAATACGCGATTCTCGAAAAATTGTACATCTTTAAACCGTTATAACTTTATAGAAACTGATTCTACGACAATGAATCTGGACTCATTTTAAAGCTTGAAGTCTCTACTTTCATAATCTATCAGTCATTATATCCCAAGAATTTTGTTCATGATATAACTGGTTAGAAACTGAAGATACATTTTTTCTCGATTCAATCAATTCAATGAAATTCAATCGTTTGTGGAAAGTTTGAAAAATTTTTCTCGTGATCGGGACTAACGTAGATTTAAAGATTGAAGCTTCCCCTTTAAAATGAAGTCTTTAAAAATGATGTACGATTTTTCCAGCAGACGCGCCGCGATAAAAATGATTTTCTGCAAGAATTTACCAGTATATAGGAACGAGGAATTAGATTCTGCGGCGGGCAACGATTTACTATCCGCATTTAATTGATTACCATGCGTGTGCGTTTGAACACACGAATGCAGAGGCTACACGGCAGCCGAGGAGAAAGCTAACGATAGACGATGCCGCTGTAAACGATCCTGATTTACGATGCTATAATTACTAATTAGGAGGTAATTGTAATATAGTAGACGGTTCTGGTATAAATATGGATTGATACCGGCGGTATACTTTGTGAACCATTCGTTTTCTTATTTGCCCGCTTTATGCAGGAAAGATACGTTTCATTGGGAGATTGTCGAGCGGCTAACCAGATTTATGCGAATCTTCCCATTATATCGGGATAATTCTCTAAATAACGTAGTCGGAAAATTAAGTAATTATTCTACTGCGGAGAATTCTAAGAATAATTTTCTTTTGTACCTCTGAAAGCGTATTAGCGACTATAGCGAAATGACACCGCGAAATCGCATGGTCGCGGACCCGCGGACCGGATCGATCCGGTTCGGAATAGGAAGTAAAATGGGGCCCGTTAGGTTTGTTTCCGGCCAATCGTGCACCACGGAGAAAGCACACACAGTTTCGGAATTGATTTCATCGCCAGCAAAGCGTGCCCTCGATAAACTATAACACAGCTGCGCTCGCGGCGCGGCGCGGCGCAACAGCGAGGCGAAGCCGCATGAAAATGAATTTTTATGTGATCGAAAAATCGATGTTCAGGATGCCGTGAAACTCCCTCGGAAACTCTTGGCAAATAGGAATAATACTTCACCGGGTAATAGATGCTCCGATAGCGGGCCAGTGAACCCCTTTTGAACGCTTCAGCGATCGGGCCTTTGACGGCGATGGCAATTAGAGTAGTCCGATTTCAATTATTTACGCTGCTAATTATTACAATGGAACCGCCGTACGCGTTCCCCGAATTCCCCGGAAAATCGCTCCGAAAATTCCCCACCGGAAATCGTCCGCTCATCCAAAAGGTTCAAAGTCAAACCGGAAAATGATCTCCAAGTGGAAATTTTTATTCAGGCAATTGTGTTTAGTCAGAAAATTCCATAGATTGCAATCCTTTAAATTTTCCCAGCAAAACGATTTTATATTTCTCGAACGACCAAAGGAAAACTCTCAAAAATAATCACCGCACGGTGAGCCCCTAATTAAATCGGTATTTGAACTCGTACGATCGAGCTCGTAGCTCAAAAAATCGTCATAAACTGGGAGATTTTCAACGATTGTCAGCCCGCGAAGATGTGCAGGCTGAGCGACCCAGGGTTCGATGGCCCCCGTAGCGGGGACAAGAAAAACAACAGTAGACGAAGAAAAGACCGCTGTCCGATACGATCTTTTCGTGCTAATAATTATTGTATTAATTACGGCGAGGGAAGCGTGCGCATCTACGACGTTTCGAAGATACAAACGCGAGCGTACGCGCGGAAAGAAGAACGAACCTAAAAGAAGAAGAAGAAGTATAGGGAAGACGAATAAGAAGAAGAATAAAAGAAGAAGCAGAAAAAGAAGTATAGTGTTGCGAGCGAGTACAAGTGGTTCGCACAAGAACGCTGTACGCGACGAGGAGGACAGAACGAGCAACTAGGCAGCAGCGTTAGACATTAGCGGAGCCGCATGGGTGAGACTGACTTACGTGCCAGATTTCCTGTGATACCAATAGTGAGGACACGCAGTGAAACGCGTGGGACTCGCTGCCAAGACACGCAATGTCTGATCGAGTGATCTCCATGCAATTAGGATTCGCGCGGATTATTTTTGCGCACTCCGACGCCGATCCGTGCCGGCGACGACTGTGGCAGATTATCAAGCCTCCTCCACCGCCGCGCCGGCCTCGAGGAATCTTCATATTCTACCGGTTTGAAATTCATGATATTGTTAACGGAAGGCTGTGTCTGCCTCTCTAGATAATAGAGAGAACAGGCAGTACATTAGTGCAACTTCTGTGGTAATAACTTTTAAAAAACGAAAGGAACGAATGAAACAGTTCTGTATCAGAAGCAACATTTCCAAGCGAAAAGTTACACAGAAAAATTATCGACTGGAATATAGAAGCGAATGAACAAACAATTGCAAGAGCGTACCAACTGCAAATTCCCTATGATAAAATATACTCGAACGGAAAATCGAAACGGAGAATGGGAGTGCGGTGGACGCGTTCGTGCAGTTGTCTGGGCAATGTCGCTGTAGTCGTGCATCAAAAGTTGCGTTTTCCCGTGGCCGGCAATTTGTCTGCGAGCATTCCCGATTCCCATAAAGATACATGCCCGATTATTTTGGCCGCGGCCGGTCCAACAATACGGAGAATGTTAGGAGCGTTTAGGGGGCTGACAGAAAGCAACGGTGAGGAAGACTAATCTTCGCGAAAATCCGTAATAAGCGGCGGTCTCCGTCGCGGCACATGTCGCGGGTACGCGTGGGACTTGTAACGAGGACATGCAGACTCGACCACGGTCCTCAGAACGTGCCGCGTACGCATCGGTCACGCGTGCCAGCTAAGAATTCGAAGCGGAGAGACGCGCGCGCGAGCAGAGCACGCAGCCGGTGCGACGAAAGCTCACTGCCAAATTCCAAGCGTTCTCAGTCAATCTTCGGCCCCGACCTTCGACCGTGATCGCATTGATAGCGTCGATCGCACCGTGTGCGAGCTTTTCCACCGGGAAGGTCACCAACCCCGAATAGACACGGAGATGCCTCTCCGTCTCCTGGCCGGATTAAAATTAGACACCCCCGACACTTTCGGACCTGTCGTTCGATAGACATGAAAATCTTATGGGATCTTGTCGCCAAACAACGGGATCGCCGTAAATTCTATCCACCCCCGCCAGCTGTGTTTTTATTGTTTTATTGCCCGGTAAAAATGGATGGTCCGCTACTCTCGTCTGGCTGCAGCTCGGTAAAAATAATACCGAGCCTCCTGTTTAATCGGTTTCGATACGCGGTGGGTTTAGACAATCTTTGCAAACTTTACTTTCGATTTTTGAAGCTCGAAACCTCCACGTCACCTTTGCAACAACATAAGGGCTTTGCTCGACCGAACTTGTGCCTCGTTTCTGGGCCATAAAACGGCTAAAAAAAATCGTACGTCAATTTTCCAAACGTCATTTTATAGGGGAAGCTTCAATCTTTAAATTTATATTTGTCCGAATCGAAGAAAATTTTTTTAAAGATTTTACATATGTTTGAATGTACAGCACTTTCAAGAAAAATCTTACCTTCAATTTCTCACTGGCTGCATCGTGAAAAAAATTTTTGGAATAAAATGATGAATTTATTATGAAAATAGAGACTTCAACTTTAAAATGAGTGCAGATTCATTTTCGTGCGATAATTTTTTACGAAATTGTAGCAGTTCAAACATGGACGATTTAAAATCGAAGAATTACTCTGCTATTGTATGGATATCTAGTGATCGATTATTGGCAGGCTCGATAATTAAAGAATTTTGTACCGAAGATTTAATAATGCATAACCATGTATTTGAAGTAACAACGTTCGGAGAATTAATTCGGCACACGTACAGCAGCAAGGAAAAGTGTTGGTAAACTCGCGCGAGGCATAAAGGCTGTTTGTATTCACCCAGATGCAGATTTGATGCGTTATTCATAAAACTGCATCTATTTAGAAACTATGTAGATCCATGAATAACTTACACGAATATCTTTTGTTAACACTTACTCGCGGCTTATGTGGAGTGCACGAATATTTTTGCTGCCTATTGTATGTATACTGTGGATCGTCGAAAGCCGACGCGTTAATTCATTCATATTTATTACATAAGTCTATTAAATAATACACCGTTGGCTACAAACAATTCGGGAATGTTCTGATATTTATTGCCTCAATTAAAAGTCATGAAGAAACTTACATAAAATGTTTAGAATTTTCTATGAATTTTTATGAGTTCTATAGGCTTCATTGTTAACTGCGTTTACCATAGCCTTTTTCAATTTTCCATTATCCTGCTTGAAATATCCACAAACCTAACCCTAGATGCATAGATAAAATTGTACTGCAACAAAAATTGATTTGAATCTTCGCGCGAGTATACATTTCAGCGGGTTAATTTATGAAGAACTCAAACTTCTTTGCATTTTATTAATTATTTTATATTTCATTAGTATCCCATGCATTTTTCTCTTATTAGCCGGCTGTGCATTTTTGTGCGAGCTAAACTCTGCATACCTGAATTGGAATCAGGTAGAAAGATCTTACGTTATTCAATCATTTTAATAGATTATGAATAATATTTTTTTTTTTTAGCATTTTTCGATTTCCCACTATTTTGAATATCGTGTACAGAATTCTTTATAAAATTTTCAAGCTACTGAACTGACATTGCACTTTTCGCCAGGCGATTTTCAAGGGATCAAAAGTGCAGCGAACTATGCATAGGCTGCGCCGGCCAGAAATAGTAAAGACTCGGTTGATAAATTGAAATCAACTGCGTTGAATCTCCGCGAGGGGAATAATCCGAGTGTCGCTCGTGGCCGATGCGCGTCGCGTCATAATTAAGCAGATCATTAGCGTCATCGCGATGCGACCGGCAGAAAACACCGGCGAATTGCAACGCCCGCTGGCGCATACCGTTACGCGATGGCTGCGAGCCGATATGGTACCCTGACTAATGCGACCGCGGCGTTGCACCTTGCAAATTGCAGCAGACCGCGGGATGCACTGGTGCACCTATAGACGAAGAAAAACTAGCCGGGCCCGATTTAAGACCGGAGGAGCTCTGTGTTCCTCGGTGACGACTTCCGACGATCCTCGTGGCCGATCCCTCGACACCTGTCGCTCGTAAACGCGACGACGTGTCTGGTTATTTATTCCGAAATGTTTTGACACCACCCGGTTTTATTAATGCGCCCCGGCCGCTGGCTCTCGCTTTGCCGAAATCGCTTTGCTCGTTTCCGGATCGCATTCGACGCGGCTGCGAAATTTACGAACGCGAATTCTGCCCGGGAATCCGCTCGATTCTACGCCAAATGGAAGAACGGATCCACAGATCATTGGCAAATTTATTCGGTCTGGTCGGAGAAGGAATGTCTCGATCTAGAAAATAATTCTTCGAACTTGTTCAGACAAGAATTATACACACAGTAAAAACGTCCCGATACATTTACAATATTTCTCACGATAAAACTGCGAAATTTTGCGCGGAATAAAAATTGTACTGATCGCAAGGTAAGTACAGGATCCCAAATAATAATAATTTTCCCAAATAATTTGAACGAGTTGAAAATAATACTATATTTTTAAATTGAATGTCCCGACTGTTTCGCACTTGATCCACTTATTTCTAAATTCGTAAAATCCACAGACCGCATAAATAAATCGCAGATCATGCCGAAAAGATAGACGACGTGCAAAACAATGAACAAAAGGAAAGTCTGAGGGCATGAAAAGTTTCCCATGGAAGGTGTGCTATCTGAAACGTGTGTTTGTCAGCGAATCCTTTCATCGGCGAGCAGCTCCATCTCGAAGGGGCTCGATGCGGGCTCGGAGGTGGTCCTGCACGGGCAGGTTCGGAGGGCTTAGCAAAACGAAAAACAAACCGCTTAATAGAACGGCGAATTCCAGTCATTACTATTGCCCTGAACGCGGCTCCGGTGTCACGGAAAATTTCAATTTTCCGCTCGAGGTAATAGATAATAACGCGAATATTTTTCCGTGTGACGGAAGTCCTCCCGTGGACAAAGGATTCTTTCTCTTCTGGCCGTGTCCATGCCCGCCCTCTCATCATCCCTCAGCTCCCCTCTCGTTCGTTCGTTCGTCGTCCGGCTCTCTTTTGCCGAGAGACAGAAACGCACCGACGTCGAGGCAGAGAGGCGGCTAGAAGGAAAAAAAGGAGACGGACAGAGTAAGAACGGAGGCGGAACAAAGTGGTGACGGCGGCAGAGAGCTCGAAACAAACAAACACTGAACTCGCAAACCCGAGAGAGACAGAGAGCGAGAAAGAGAGAGCGAGAGAGAGAGAGAGAGAGAGAGAGAGAGAGAGAGGGATACCACACACCGGCACACCGGGCGGCTACGTTCACTACGTTGACCCTCTATAAATATGTATAGCCAATATCCGCTTACGTATTCGCTCGCAGCGACCAGCAATATCGTCATGCAGATCCGCGACGGGATTGGATCGCGGCCGCCAGCGGCCTGGGGGATCGACGTGTGTGATTCACGGATCCCGTGGATCCTTCCAGGATGGCCTGCCTGAAAAGATCTAATCTGCATGCGTTTGACTCTGGCCTCTATTCGGGTATAAAATCATTTTAGAAGACTCCGAGCTTTGTGCTCAATCCAGGGCGAATAGTATACTCACAGGAAATAATGTTGGAGTATACATCGAAATGCACGAAACATGCGGAGAGGGAGGTCTTTTTTGACATGCGGTTTATTGCAATTCGAACACCGCCTTTTCCGTATTAAAGGGCCTAAGGAAGAAGAAGGCAACAGTCTGTCCAAGCCAGTCTACCGAGCCAGTAACAGCTCCCACATTTCTATTCCAACTACCGATAGTCACACTTTCAGTGTATCAGTCAAATACAGAATTGTGTTACATGCGAACGATATTAACCAAGCTGACCAATGTTTATTCCGGTTGCGGAGTTTAAATAAACACTTAAAATCTAAAGTTGCATTTAATCTGCTAACCTCATCGTCCCAACAAATAAAACAACAAGTTACAGAGCGAAGACTTAGATCAGAGTCTCCAGTTAACACGAGAAGAGGGAATACGTTTCAATTAGACTCGAGCGTGCGGCGATGGTTGCCGGAACAGATTCTTGATATTCCGTAAAAATCGACGAACGAGGAATGCGCGGAAGAAGCTGTGGTACTAGGAATCAATATCCGGTGGTAAGAAACCACACAGTGTCGCCCGAGAAAGATTCGCCCGGGAATGATGGTCCCGGGGACAGAGCGGCAAAACAGGACGAACGGATGTCGAAACGTAGAAAGAAGTCCGCGGTGTGTGGTAGGCGTGCGTTCACGCCTACTAATTACGATTCTAGACGCCGGTACCCCGTCCCCGGGCCGAGTGTGTTCTGGGTGCGGTGACTGCTAACGAGAAAAACCCACACGGTATAGCCAATCGAAGCGGCACGCCAGGGTTGAGAGTGGTGCGACCGATGCGAGAAGGGGTGGAGACGGTCCCCCGAGGTGAATCTTCAAGGTCCGTCGCGAAGAAACTGGCCCCCGGTTCTCCTCTCCTCCTGGGGCCCGCGTTCTAACGTGTCCGGATACCAGCCGTCTGCCGGCTCCGAGGTAATTACGACAGGGTTCTCGTCTCTCCCGCTGACGCTTACCTTTGCTACCTCTGCTGCGTTCGCCTCGCTGCCACCTTGGGATCCTGTGTAGCGCTGCTTCGAGAACAGAGTGACAAAAAGCCGCGTCTTAATGCAAACGCGCCGGCTCGGCCGTAACTCGTTAATTATAGGCCGTCCCTGATTGATCCGCGGCCACTTCGCCTCGGTATCCGCGGACGGACACCGCAGGCTGGTTTGCCCCGACACCCTGTCGATATTCGTGGCGGCACGCGCGACCAAAAGCTCCCCTACAGACGTACCGGGGAAAAAATTAATTGAAAAATACCTAAGAACCCGGCTGGACCGCCTACGTGCGTGACGGCCAACAACGCTGCTCGAACTAGACTTGTTTACTTGGTACTATGGTTGTACCTTAGTCAGGGCTCGAACATTCGCTCGTTTTTAATTCCCCGATTCTGGGGTGATCTCCGTCGGTGATCTATCAGCGCTGTCGTTAGGTGGAACGATTAGGAGAGAGCTGGGGAGCTTGTATTTGGTGTAATCAGGACACGAGGATTTTCTGAAGTCTGGAGATTTCTATATAGAAATTCTCCTGTATTTTACAAAGCAATAACTCGTTTATATTTCTCCCTCGTATTAGTGTACTTCGTTAACACTTTGATCGCCAAACAAGAAATCTCAAAAATTCCATGAAATCAAAGTCAGTTATTTAATGAAATAGAAATTGAATAAAATTAAATGTATGATATTGTGTAGTTCTCCAACTTTCTTGCATTTTACAGATCTTAACTACAGATATTAACGTAAAAATTCATTTTAAAACCTGAACAAATAATTCCGTCACCCATATATGGGTGACATGGCAGTCAACGTGTTAAGCAGGTCTCTGAAATCCTTGAACAATGAGCCCAGAATCGATCCATTTTCCGCAGTGGGCTGAAAGTGGCAAGAAAGAGCGTGTTATCCAGGGCACCGAAGAAGGAAAACCGGGAGCTCGATTTTCCCATGATCTCGAAGATCCCTCGGCCTGATGCGACTACCTAGCGGAGACCTATGGACGTCAATTACGGGACGGTAGACAAAGCGTGAACACAGTCCGGGAAAATGTTGTTGATTCGACTTGCCGGTTACATTGTTTCTGGGGTTCTCCGGAGGAAGCCCCGCGCGTTCCGTCAGCGATATCCGCAGCGTTCGTTTCCTGGAGTCGGTCAGGCTTTCGTCGCCTATCACGCTCATCTACGTTCGCGCGGCAAGAAAACAGATGGGTCGGCTGACGCGCGCGCGTTGCTCGGCGTACAACGTACTCTTCATTAATTTTCCGTTAGCCGCGGTTCGGTTACGGCGAAACGATCTCTCGTAGCGAAAATACGTTTCACTTCGGTTGGCTCGGTGCGAGGCGAGGAGGAGACCGGTCACCGGTACGACGACGGAGAGAGATCATTATCGATACGAAACGAAACGAAGCTCGCCGCGGTACCCTTCCTCGGTTAGTCCTGCCTGTGCGCCTCTCCTTCGGCCCCTGTGTTCCTTATGCCTTATAATACCCGCGCTGATGTCGTCGCGATTGTGACAAAAAATGACGCGTATCCGCCGGAAGCGGTCTTCCTCCCTTCGGTGGCCGTCCATTACTTCGTACTTAGGCTCTCTTTTTCCCCCCGGGGCCCCTCTGCCGAGAGATGATTCGTCGTTTCGCGGACGGCCGAGCCGCGAATCGACGCATCTGCCACCGCCGTGACGAATTCGACGGCGAATTAATTGATCGCGATCTGACGCGACTTCGGCTCCCAGTCGTCGTCGTCGTCGTCGTCGTCGTTGTCGTAATCGCTCCGACTGGCCTCGAATACTATATCCAGAGACGTCTACCTGTCGTCCCGACCCCGTGTAATGGACTGCCGGAATTTTTTAGCAGGTCCAAGGCTGTCTCGCACACCAACTTCGAATCGCGCGCGGAACGTCTTACGAATTTTTTTGCCGGACCAACACACCTCGCTCGCTATACCGCGTTATCGATCGCTAGAACCTGCATCTTGCAAATCTCTGATTTTTTTAAATGTTTCAGCAGGACCAAGGATGTCTCAGACATCAACTTCGACGGCAAATCGCACACCTCCTCGTTTACTATATCGCTCTAATTTTGTAAAATGTTTCACGGAAGCCGCAATGCGAGTTTTTCCACTCGTTCGAAGCACAGTAGAACCTCCATTGTCCGCAAACTCGCGCAATCTAGAGGTCAGCAATCTTCCGAGCGAATCGGCTCGCAGTTTTCGCAAGTATCGTCTTCGGGCGACTCGGGACAAGCAGACAACAGTTGTGACGATCCCCTCGGCCCATAAATAACTCGTTAGCCCAGTAAATTTTCAGTTAGCAAACGTACAATTACTTCACGCGGGTGTGTTTCATCAAGCGATCCGGATCGGCGGGCACCGCTGAATAATTCAACGAGAGTGCTGGCCCGTCCGATCAATATTCGCTAATTCGTAGGTAAAAAAAAAAAACGCACGCGTGTATGTGTGAAAAGAAAATCGCGAACCGTTGCTGGCTGTATAGAGTAGTAGTGCCGTTTTGCCGTTGGTGCTCGCCCAGGCCAATTATACACGTGCCGAACCGGGACGGATGAGTCGAACGTTACCGGGGTCGTGGCGTTCGAGAGGGTAACAGGTGGTCGAGCAGGAAACATAGGCTATATAAGAGCAGATACTGGCCGACTGGTTAGCATAACAATTGCACCAGCTACTGTGCTGCCAGGGAGCGTGGAATGATTTATGCGTAGGAACGCGCATCGCGTTCACACGCGCAACAGACGCGAGTACCGACAACCAAAGGCTTTTCACTATTTCTTGCGCGCACGTCGATGCTTGCGAAAATCCCGGGAAAAGTCTTGAGGGAAACCCGCTGCCGATCGATCGGACCTGGGAAAGCGGGAACGCATCTTTGCCACTGTCGCATGATTGCTGCCACGAGCTCTTTCTCTGAGCGGGCATCAATATTTTTGGAGACTAATTCAAGGGGCCCGGGGTTAAGCAGAACTTTTCTTGGGGACCTAGGGGCATGATAATAAAATATAATAGAGCTTGATTTTGCTTTTGGAATTGCTCAAAATATAGGAAAACGATGAAGAGCGTAATATTAAAAAATTTTGGGCCACTGTGACCAGCAGCTTTCCACGAACCGAAGGTGTCCACGAGGAGACTAATGATCCCCCTAAACCAGACGAGTACTTCAAATTAGAAGGTGATAGAAGAGTATCTTGAAGCGGAATCGACGCTCGGGTTGCCGAAATTCTCACCGGGATAAGAATAATGGACCGTGTTAGGGTGTTTCCCGATGGCAATCTTAATAACTATCCATTCCGCGGGTAATGCGTGAATTACGTATGGTAAACTACCGCAGGATTTAGAAGAGGTAGGTGGCAGAAGCGGCAGAAGAGGACGATGCTATCGATATTATGGATGTTATCAGATCATTATGCGGCGAGAGTACAAGACGAGGCACCGAGGCTCTCTAGTCTGCTGAATTATGCATAATGATGCGCTCGCGCTCGAACAATGACTGGCCCCCACCGCCGAGTATTGTTCGGCCCCTGGACACACGGGGGAACCTACGACTATATAAAAGTGCCACGGAAGATGCGCCGTCAAGATCGTCAGGGAAACAAATGACGCTGGCGGGCCTTTTAATTGCAGCACCTGCTTCGGTTTGCGCGCAGTGGTCTTCTCCTGCCCGTCCTCGTCGTTGCGCTGCGTTCAGCCCCGGCGAAAACGCGGAGGTGATAATTTTTCTTCTACAGCTGGTCGATTTCGTTTCGAGGCACCGAGTCATTGACGAGCCTGCTCGTAAAAACCGGCTTCCTTGTAAGGTAGACGCGAAACGTAAATGACCCGCCGCTCTTAAGACCAGTTTTTGCGCTCATCTTCATTATTAAACCGCTATAGTGTGCCCTCGTTAGAAAATACACACCGCGGGCAGCCCGGGGGACAGATAACGAGGGTAGAACCCCGTTTCTACGCTTAACGCCGACCTTTCTGCGCTCCACAACCAAATAATACCGATCCCGCTCGATACCGCACAGTATACCATATTTATCCGAGCCGATTTGTTCCCAAATCTGGTCTTGATCTTGCTGAAAACTAAGAAAAGTGTGCAAACACAGAAAAATACAGATCCAACGTTAAAGGCGATGAGAAAACAAATAATAACCTCGTTAATCGAGTTAATTGGCTCGATGCTTCCAATTCCGGGCGATCGAATACAGTTTTTTTTCAGGCCAGATGCATCAAAGGGGGGCGTCACGAATGATCTGCCGAGCGATCACGAACGGCCAATCATCGACGAGATATTTATTTTCCATTATTTCGTGGGAATCGAGGCAACGCGCAGCTTGTTCCCGAATTAAGAGCCCCCGGCCGATGGCGGATTTTTATTTTCTGCGCTGCCTTTCCATCAAGCAACCCCTCACGCACCTTTCCTCCTCCGGAGGGTGAATCTTCCAGGCTGTCATGTGTCTATTAACGGCACAGGGTTTGGAAAGCTTGCGTGACATCGAGCCGGGGCTCGGTTCTTCTGGAATCGGTTATCATTCGACAGGTTCCCGTTTATTAACCTATTTAGATACACCTCGATTCTTCGCCGTGTTCGGAAATCGGCAGATGGACGTGTGCTCGCAATCTAGCAGAGCTCCGGGCCATCGCGATCAAATTGCTCGGGCTGATGATGCTCGTGTATCGGGATTGTCGGCGCAGAATCATTCGGGCTAATGACACTATTTGACAGAACACTGTGATCGGGCCGCGGGCCTCTTGCCTGGTTCCGATCGACGCGATTTCTAACAGCCTCTCCATCGTTATTTCGTGGGACATGCCTTTGTTGGGACACAAAAATTTTGGTTGCATTTTTTTTAGAACAGAGAAGAAAGTAAATCTTATCAAAAAATTAGGAAATTTTAGTCACTCGTGAAATCTGAATTTTATGGGACTCGACGAACCAGCTTTTTCGATTCAGAAATTCTAACCAGTTTAATGTTATGCAAGTGCTACGTAGATGTCAGATAATTTTTTATTTTTGCTATACATCTTGAGTTTGTAAGGGATGCTTTCACCCTAAGATGTACAAACAAAATTAATGAATAATGACTTTACAATTTGATTTACTTCGCCTGCGTGCTTACAAAAATTTGGAAAGGACAGAAACATTCGAGTCAACTTTAAAGTAACGTAATCGCCTTAAAGGATACGATGACTGTACATAAGAAATTATTCGATACGTCTAACACTGCTCTGACAAACCTAGAATACTTCCTACAAATTTCAGGATATCTGTGTCAATTTTTAAAAATGTTTGTACTCCAATAGAAAAGTGTCAAAAGGAGATTTATCCCGTAACAAGTTTGTAATATGTTCAAGAATTTTCATTTCCTGTTTGCAGTTTGCTTTGAAAGCACTATATCGTTTCATGGGGTGTCTATTCAGCCCTCTGTATTTTCCCATTATTTTTAGACGTCCATCTCGCCGGCCTGATCATTGACAAGACACGGTGTCAGGCGATAACGATCTTATTTTCAGCGAATCAGGGCAGAGTTGCGAAGTCACGCGGCTTCGCATTAAGAAACCGGAAGTCGATTTCTAAACGATCCCGTCGGAATCATTAAATGGTGCCAATTAAAAAAGATAATGAGCGGGATTCATTACTCCCGCGAACAAAGATTCCATGCCTGTTTGGAGAACGGCTCTGTGCCGAGACGACGACGCCGCGTCGCGACGCGAAACGAACGCAGGAAAACCGCGCCGCGCCGTGACTCTGACGCAACGAAATCCAGTCGAATAGCATCCACAATGGACGCAGATCGAGAACATCGCTATTAAAGATAATAGAATGTGTAGAGCAATTTTCCCACAGTCACAGCGGCGAAAACGCGGCGGCTTTCCTACCTTTCACCTAATGCCACATTTCGCGTGTTCTGCGTTCGGTCGCGAAATCTACAATTGAATTCCGCGGAATCATTGTCTCCAACGGAGATGGAAATATACGGTCTCGTTTGGATCTACGGGCACGCCTACTGTGTCCGCAGAAAATAGCATTATAGTCTCGCCTCGGTACTGCAATGCCCATTCACATTTTATCTGGAAAAATGGATTTTGAATTTTAATTTTCTGCCGATCGACTGTTGAAGTTCTTGCACACTTTATCGTTTGCGTATCGATGGAAAAATGAGACCTTCCGTTACCTAGTATTAACCCTTTGCACTCGGCAATATTTTAATTCTAAAACAAAATTTTTCTTCCGTCTTAGAATATTAATATTTTACTCATACGAAACTGATCCGATTTCCACATACGACATTTAAATGTTTAGTAATCTATTAAATACCAATTTTGTAATGTAACAAATATTTTGGGTAATTATTTACATTAGGGGCTTCCTCACCGATTTTGATGTCCTCGAAATATATTGTCAGTCATCATTCTGAACAACTTTTTCCTATACATGTTACCGCCGCTCAACTTTAGTTTCCGAGATATTCGCAAAAAAGTTTTAACGTCTCAAAAAGTGATCGGAGTAGGTGTGGGTTAGATTTGAAGGTAAATATTTACATTAGAGGTTTTTACATTAGAGAAGACGTATCCATGGGGAAATATTCAACAAAATTATTTTTTTGGGTATATATTATTTAAAAAATTGATACAAATGTGGATAGACACGTTCTTGTTATTCTTGTAAAATAATGTTAAGTAGTCAGTTTTAGTGCTTTGTAAATCTAGTGTTAAAGGGACATTGAAGTTACAAAATATGAAAGAAAACCTTGCATCCAATATTCTACATACGAATAATGAAATATAATACTAATGTACTACAAACTACATTATAAAATACTAATGTAAAGTGTACTTACTTCTGAATCTTCTGAAGAGAAAATTTTGTGCAATTTTTACCCAATGAGTTAAGAAGTTATTCTACTTCGAATTTCATAGCGGCTTAAGAGTGGATCGAAAGAATTTCAAGGCAGTGTTTTTCCGTCTTGAGGATGGTTAGTGAGCGGAAGAGAGTGTTCGTTGCGTAGATTATTCGGTCAGCCGGTTAAATTGGCAAATCTTAACCCGAGGGAGAGGACGCGCGATTTTCCGTGCCCCGGCAGGCCAAACTTTTTCTCCGCTCGCATTAAACGCTGACACGAACGCCGGCAACTTTTCGCCACGCACGCCATAGTGTCACCGATCGCATGCTAGCGTGCGGTTAGACGACATTTCAACGCAGTAAACAGGGAAACCTTGTGGTCTTTAGCTGAAACTGGAGTTCAGTAAATAACGTCTTTTCATTCCTGCGCTGGGGAGGTTCGAATTAACCAAATGCTTCTGATTTCGGAGTTCCTTTCTCTTTAAAACACAATCTTCTAAAAAAAATACCTATCCATAAGTAAGCATATGTGCTGTTAAATTAGAATCCTTTTCTTTCCGAATTTTCGGGACCTTCGGAACCATTTTGATTACCTCGTTTTTGGAGATTTCCGAAATGCTACACGGCTGAACACCTGACGCGCTAAGCTCAAAACGAACAGCGAGAAGAATTTTTCGAATGGCCGATTAATTCCGGAACGAGAGGGGGAACACTCGTGTACATCGCAGAGAACACGACGCCTCGCAGTGAAACACGGTTTTAATTACTTTTCATACTTTCGTGCGATAAACGAGGCGTTGACTATCCGTTCGCCGATGTCAGGGGGCGGGAAGGGGGCACTATGCACGCGCCGCAGCTTTTAAATAAACGGCTGTCTTCCCCTTTGACTTCGCGGTAATGAGTTTGTTTGCATTCCAATTTGAAGAAGTTTAACGACGTTCGTTAACCGAAGCGAGCTGGCCGGGCCTCGTCGTCGAACCGAATTCGCTTTCACCGATTCCCGGAACACAGAAGTCATTACACTTTCTTCGAATTGATCAGGGAACCGTGATAAATCCCCTGGGGATTATCTGGATTTCAAAACTCGACGCGTCCCCTTTCGGAAACCGCCGCCGTTCGAAAACAATAAAACGCTCGATGCGGAAACTCGTACGGTTCGTTGCATTCATATTTTTATAAATTATAGAAGCGGAGCAATTTGTGCGGTGCGATGTAAGATCGGCAGCTAGATTTGGCAGATATTCATAGCGAAACAAAAGGAAAGGGAATGGAAAGTATCGATGCACCGCACGTTAATAGAGTTAATCGATACAGAAAAATCATTGGATGATTTAACGGACTCACAGGTCGATGCAGGTACAACGATTTCATGTCACTTCGTGCGAACCACGGCGGTATAGTTTTATTTTTCCGTTGCTAAGGTTTATCTGTACGTTGTCTGTGCTAATGAATATATTCTTCTACCGGAGATTTTAATTTTCGAAAAATAGTCGACAAGGGCAGATTCGAGCGCCGTCATTTTTAATGCGGCCATCGGACGGTGTCATCTTGGAGGACGGGTTCGAGGTTCGTCTGGGGTCGCGTTATACTTAACAGGGGCCTCTCGCAGACAGCATAACTGGCCCGAAGGGAGCCGGTCTCGCGCGAGGGTATTTCAAAAGGGAATAATTCGGTGCCTTTTATTTCACGGTCTAATTGCGGCCTCGGCGGCGTTCCCGAAGTCGTCCAGAAATCCACGAATGCCTCGATGTTACGGAATCGTAATAACGCGCCGCTTTCCGAAACTTTCCCCGAAACGTGCGTCCTGATTAAACACAATGAACACAGCGCAACACAATGGAGTAATAATATCCCGGGACGGCGCGAAATTCGCGTGTTGAATGAAAAAGTTATCAACAAGCGAAATTCCCGTGAATTCCGACAAAAGCATCGAGTTAGGCTAGAGCGCCAGGGGAACCGGGGGAACCGGGGATGGGTTGGAGAGAGAGAGAGAGAGAGAGAGAGAGAGAAATAGAAAGAGAGTGAGAGAAAGAGAGAGAGGAACCAGAGGGTGAGGGCGAGATTGAAGAATGAAAAGTACCGAACACACGGCGTGTGTGCTCGGAACAAGTCGCCGTGCCGCGCCGGCCAGGTTTCTATCGTAGCCGGCTCATTATCGTTGTAATTATCAGGCAAAGAATATAATGTGAGACGGTGGCGTGTCAGAATGCATTCAATATCGGGCCTCCCTTATACGAAGTTGATCCCCCGTGTCTGCGTGGAAGTCGTACGAGCAACTCGGGGAAGGAAAACAGGCTCCCGTTTCAAATAAAAACCTGGATTTTCGAGGGAGAAAAGTTACGCCGGTTCTTTTCCTACCCGTTCCTATCGCCACACATGGTCTGGCGATGTCGGGGCCTGCGGACGCCATTTTGATTCGTTAGCCACGGTCATTTCAATCGCCAGCGTTCCAACACCAATCCCATATTTCAACTATCTCACACGAACGATCCGGAACACAAAATTTTCTTGATTATATAATCAAAACATCCAATAATATCATTTTATTCACTCGTAACAAATGATATTGAATTTTTTAACTCTATCGGTTCGAGCAGATTTCTTTAACCCTTGCCCTACAATAATAATAATTCTGAACAGAGTTTAATAAATATGTGTGTTATTAATCTCCTTTAAACTTAAACCTATTTTGGTTTCGTTAATGTTCAACTAACGGAGAACGTATAGGCATGCAATAGACATAAATTTTCTCCTCCTTTAGCAAATTACACAAAAATGATTTTCTACAATTCTATAGGCTGTTGAAGCTATCTATTTTAAAAATTACACTGCAGCCCCAAATCCAGTTATTTTTCCAATTTGCTGACGATAAAATTCTATACAAGACGTTCATCGAATCAGAAGTAGGTATTGGTATGTTACAAAATGATTTTCGATACCTTTCGTCTTTTCTTTCACACAGCATGAATAAGAAAATAGCGGCAATATTTCTTTAGAAAGAACGTGGAAATGTTTCCAGCTAGCAGCAATGTCAGCCATTCAAAAAATTGTTTATTGCACGCGCTTATCAAAGTCACCGAGAGTTCCACTGCAATTGAATCGTCGGTAAACATGCAACAGACAGTGTACGAACCCTCGGACAATGGGTAGGCAACACCACTACACGCAGGCCGGATTCCGGGTCAGTTCTGACAGGTAGCGAAGTTTCTTTTGCACAAGTTTCCAGGGTAAAGTTTTCCACGAGATTTTTGCACCACTTGTTTCTTATCTGGCTGACGGGAAACGATACTCCCACACAATAACCTCACCAGACAGGCATTCGCTGTCTGAAATAGATTTGCAATAGCACACACAGGTCGCCTTTTAACGGCGCTGTGGCCTGCAGTCTGCGATACAACTTTGTTTTATTTCGAACTATCTCTCCTCTTCGTGGATTGATTTTTCAATGGGGGACTTTCTAAACAATTTTACGAGTTCGGTAAAATATTCAACAATGAAAAACCTTGCTGAACCTTGTTCTTCTTGCGACGCTCAGGCATTTTTGCAAAAATATTTATTTCGAATAACCCTAGATTTTGTGATTTTTTTCGGTGGAGGATTATCCATACAGACTTTATAAGATTATTGAAATTTTCTAATCCATATCGTCTTTTGAAGCGGTGCTAGGGAGATATTTCGATTGGGGCGACGCGTACGAATAAACCGGCGAGCTCGGTTGATTTTTTGATTCGTTGATCAACGTGAAACGGGGGTTGGCTCCTCCTTGGATCGATCGTAGCGGGGAGCTGCGTCTCCGCCGCGAGGAATCGCTCGGAAACGCGAGATATATTGACCGGACCGTTGTATCACGGAATCCGTGCATTAATAACCCAGCCGGTCTTTAACCCGTAAACTTTGAAACTCGGACGGGGTGCGATTAAGAGGCTTCTAGGGTCGTTTCGTGCTGGCCACCCCCTTTGCCCACCTTCTAAACCACCCACCAACCCGGGCTCGAGTCGACCGAACGGAGGAAGTTATAGATACCTTGGATCGAAGAGTTCGCGTGAGACGTCGGGGGAACGATCGTTTTGACGATTGCGATTTCGCTCAAGGCGCACCGAGCTATCCAGTCAACGAGACAATTAGAGTGCTTTATAATATCGAGGCTGATATCGGGCAATCTAATTGCGGCTGCTAATTGCGCTGCTGCGAGTCCGCTCGCGGATCCATCGATTCGAGGGCTTCCCTAGCCACTTTTGCAAATTGTTTCCATGCGCACACATCAACGTGCTGAACGTTCTGCTCTCGTTTCCCTTCGCGTCGTTCATTACCATTAGATTCAGCGTTTTCATTATCATCTGTTTATAGCCAGGCTACGATCGCTCAGGGTAAATCAGAACTATACAAGTTGCGACGTGTAGCGTTAATATTTTGTGACGCAGCATCGAGGAGATTTATTTCCACAAAATTCTGTGTGAATCAGATTATTCGCTCCAGTGTTCCCAAGTAAAAATATTTTCTAGCATCGAGGAATAAAATATGAAAAATCGTCTTCAGCTTCTCGACGCGTTTCCAGAGTCTGATCTGCGCACAAAAGATTCTTCATCAGCGCAGAAACGCGGTTTTCCATGAAAATTCAGAATTGACGAAGTGTACGTTCGCAGTGAACGGGGCATCAATTTAACAATGACGCAAGATCAAGCACAATCTCGTCGTCCCGTTTCAAATTTGCCACGCGTCGAGCGTCGAGCGTCGCGCGTCGTCTCGAAACGCGAAAAAGCAAAGTCGCCTGCTTGAAACGCGACCGAGGCGCGGGCAATTTCAGAATCCATCGCGCCTCAAAGGACGAACGCACTTTTCCACGTGATATTCCCGCGTCCTCTGTTCGCGCCCTAAATGCAGCCGAGGCGTCACGCCCGTTCCGCTCCTCTCTTATTGCGAAATTCTTCTTTTCCGCGATCGCTCGCTCGCTCGCCAACACACCTGGGACAGGATGTTTCCTCGCGGGAAAAACCGGGGTCCTGTTCGCTTCCTTATTCCCATGCATAGCTCTCGATGTCGCTAGAGGACCCTGTTTAGCGTGCCGGCTCGGCGTTCGAGGCGGATAATATTCAATTTCACGCGCCTCTGCGGCAATTTACGCGCCGCCCTGAAAACCGTCGCTCTCGCGCCGCTGTTAGGCTGCGGTTATACTGGATCCGATCCCCGATCCGCGGGACACGCGCACGACACAAATAGTAGACACCTATTGGCCTTCAAAATGGGCACCAACAGAATTTTCTATGTTTTTTTCACACGATCCTATAAAAATTCAGTGACGATGGTATCGATCGTGATTTACAAGATATTTAATTTCTGTGACATTAAAAATATTTTCCTTGAGGTGAACCCCTTGTCCTACAATATCGAGTCAGACTCGTGATGAATATTCTGACCAGAGTCTAATAAATATGTATGTCATTAATTTCCTTTTGACCGAACTGAAATTCTATTTTGTTGTAGTTGATATATATCCTTTGGAGAAAACATAGGCATACAATAACTACAAACTACCTTTTTCTTCCATGAAATTCTGAACGATGAAGAATTCCTCATCATTATAATCACAAAATAAATAGTAGTGCAAGGGCTTAACGGGTCATTGTGTAGTCTCAGATAGTTTGGAATTATTAAGATATTTACCGGGCCTTTGAGATTGAAATAATTAAATTATTTGTTGGTCCAGAGGCTAGACACGCGGGTATAATGTCACTGTTTCGACATGAACTTTTGTGGTATTGTGAAATTTCTTCCTGTGTATACAGCCGAGTAGAATTAGCTTTCAGGATGCTCCTTTGTTTTTGTTTTTTTTTTTTTAAGTGTATTTTAATGATCATTTAGTTTGAATGAAATTCTTTATTCGTTTTGAACGCGTTGTTGTAGGACGATTTGGAGAGTGTAACCGCACCCTTACCGGGAAGAGGATCTCGGCGAAAAGTAAAAAAGGAAGCGGCTCGAGCCGGGTTCGAGCGGTTTGAACGTGCTCGTTTCCGGCGTTCCCCTTGTCTCCTTCGATCCTCGCGGAGCTTTACTGCCTTCCGAGGCCGCGTAAACGGCGATAATTGCGCACGCAGTTGCAGAAAGGACGCTGGGAATCGCGTGCATTCCCCGTGAACACGTGCACATAACCGGAGCCGAGAACCAGGGGGCAGAAGTTCGGACTAGGAATAGGCGATGCCGTTTTACAGCCGCGTAAACCGCCTGAAACGCAACGTTGGTTAACTGCGAGCGAGTTCATACGACCAGCACGCCGCCAGATGCGTTACGACTAGCCGGCCCACCATCTTCCTCTCTGTCTCACTCCTCTCTGCTCTCTCTCTTTCTCTTTCATTCGTTCTCTGTTTCTGTCTCTCTTTCTCTCCCTCTCTTCAACGGCTTGTCAATTATTGAAATGAGCTAATTATCGTTTTCTCGAGCCTCGCGGCGAACAGCTGCACCTTGCGCGTTCTCGAACGTTTAGACGGGAAGGGGAGAGGCTCCCGCTTGTCTGCAGAGTGCACCGGCGGCGCGGCGTGCTGCAGCGCGTGCTACGCGTCGCGTCATTATCCTTCAGAATGCAACGGCTGCGCTCTCGCTGCTCCTGCGACCGGCTATTCAAGCTCTTTCGGAAGCGCGAGACCGCTTTCGTCGAGCACCGGCGATCGTCTGTTCGCACTTTCACTGCCTCTTCAACGAGAGATGCGGCCGCCGTTTCTTCCTGGCTTATGGATTCGTTTGCACGGTGATGGGTTTACGCGTTACCTGTGGTTATTCGACGCTTGCACGCCCCGGACCATGTCGACCGGTTCCTGCTAAACAGTCGTTTAACGCTTTCAGTGCCGCGTCACACGTGACCAACACAAGTCTTTTGCAAAACTGGAAAATCAATTCTTGACTGCAATCTAATATTAACCCCTTGCCCTACAATGTCGAGTCATACTCATGATGAAATTTCTGAACAAAGTCTAATAAATATATTTATTATTGATTTCCTTCAAACCGAAATAAAATTCTATTTTGGCGTTGTCAATGTACAGCTATCGAAGAACACATGGGCATATAATAGATATAAATTTTCTCCCTTTTTTTTAGGAAATTACGAATTACGAAAAAGATCTAATCGCTAAAACCGTAAAATAAATCGTAGTGCAAGGGGTTAACCAAGCACAAAATATATAAAAGTGAAATGTCTTACAGAGGGGCGAAGATTGAATTTATTTAATCTGCAATTGTCGATTCAGTAATTTCTTACGAAAACGTTTTTACAATTTTAATAATTGTGAAATAGAAAACCGGTCGTTTTGACCGTGGTAGATTTGGTGTTAAGTAAACCAAATTTTATCGAGATCCACGTGGCGCGAGAATGTTGCAAAAATGTTTAAATCCTTTATTTCGATTTTGTGTCGCTTCTATGGGCGTTGCCGTTGAACGTGTTTCCTTCGCTTCAGAATTTTTTACAAAATTATATATATTTCCATAGGTAGCTCTATGCACTTACTTAGAACTAATAAAACACTACAATTTTATCGAAGTACCCTGAAATTTCGCAACATCCAACATTCAGTGATCACTCCAAAATCACATTCGTCCTGAAAGATTAAAAATCGAGCTGTGTTCTCCACAATTTCGCGAGGACTTCGCGAACAACTTTTCCCTGATACAGCGCGAGGTTTCACGAACAATGATTTTCCGAAATCGATTCGAATCGTAGAGGAGGATATTCGCAGAACCAGGTCCCCGGGTATTGAATTCCGGGTAATCTTCGCAAAGACCAGGTGATCCGAGCGGGTAAGACGTCGCGTAGGAGTCTGCTAGATTTGAGGATGGGTGGGTGCGGGGCGTGGGAGGGGGGTCGAAATCGTTCGACTAATGGAACAAGAACCGAGGGGTTTGCTGGAAGAACCTTATTTCGCTCGTTTATCCGCGGAGTGCAGATTCTTAATAGAATACTCGATGAATGTATTTCTCTTACGAGACTAAGACCGGTTACGGGGGACATCGGGCCGAGGAGGGAACCCCGGAGAAGAGGACAGGCGAACGGAGGAGGGGGGTACGGAGAAGGAGAGAGAAAAAGGGGGAGAGGGTGGGTCTCAACGCGATAATAAATCTGTGCTTAGCTCTGCGACAATGGGCCGGACGGAGAGAACGGAAAGAAGGGTTTAAGCCGCGTCCTACTTACGCGACGGGGATACTCTCAAATGGATCGTACCCGGCGGCCAAATTAATCCGCCGGGAAAACGAATTTCGCGAATGATTGGACTGCAGACGCCTTCGATTTCACACAAGAAAAGACTCGCGCAGTCTTCGGCTGTTCTTTCGCCGAGGTTTCCCGTAGTTGGTTTTGCCCCTCGGTGGCTACGCCAATACCGACGATCTTAAGCTATTCTCTGTTGATTTTACTGTCAGATCTCTGTTTAAAATTAATCTCCTTCATTTCGGTTAAAGTTATACTACACAGAATTATTTTACAGCTAAGCTGTTACAGTGACATCTCGATCTAAGCCCAATCCTCGGGTCCGTGAAGTGACGTAGATCGTGTAGGGTTACTACAATGATTTCTCTACATACTTTGTCAAGGCCTAGATGATAAACGTCGCGGAATTATCCTCACTACACTAGCGATTTTATTATTCTTTAGATGGTGTATTATTTGTGATCCAGTACTTCGAGGCGGGAGGCTAGAACAGTAGGGTTTCCAGTTCCGAGAAATTCCAGATCGAACGGAGCTTTAATCGCGCATTAAATCGTTCATAGCAAGCTTTAATGCGTTCGAGGAAAGAGCAAGAGAGCCTAGGCCACAGATGCGGCTCAATCAGTGTCGCATACTTGAGGCCGCACGCTCGACCTAGCCAAGGTCGGCCAAGAGCTACCTGCATTCTACGTGTTCTTGTCTACCCTGGTATAAGGCAGGTGATCCCCTGTGTTCAGGTGAGCAGCACGGCTCGAGGAGGGTGACACTGAACCGACGACATTTTCTGGATACGCGGAGAGATTCTCCTGTTTGTTGATCCTCTCCTCTCCTCGGGATCTTCTAACAATCGCAACATCCGTTAAAATTTCTAAAAATCCGGAACACCTTCTGGATGACAAATTCTGCGAAATCAATTTGAAAATATTATTTAACGTTCCGTCGAGTGCTGCAACTTTTTTAAAACTGTTTAAGAGAACGAGGACGAGCGTCGCAAGTAAACAATCCTCTCTCGAGAGACCGGGGTTCGGCTCACAAAAGATCGCCGCCTGCGAGTATGTGTGAAACGAGCAAGGGACACCAGGAAAGCTCATCATTGTGACCGGTTGGAAACCGGTCGATGAGGTACGACGGGTATGTTCGAGAAATGCCGTCAGCCGGCCAGCTGATCCTGGGAACAACGCCCCGCGACCATTTCTTGCGGGAATTAGGCCTCCTTGATTTAAGGCCAGCCGCCGGGTTTCTCACATTCGCGAGGGGGCAGCTCCAATTCCGCAAATTCGATCGGGGCTTCTATTTAAATCGCCGTTCCGCTATTAATTCCACCCGTGGATACATTAACACCGGCTATCCGTGCTCTCTCTCTCTCTCTCTCTCTCTCTCTCGCGCGCGCGCCCAGAGTTTGCGACTCGCTCTCTACTCTCAAACGCGCATGATTTATCATCCCGGAATTCCTCATTCGTCAAATTTTAATAGGATTTTTTGTCGGGCCCGGATTCCTTCCTCGGATTCCCGAAAAACGACCCAGCGAAACGAAATACGTTCTTCTGGCCCGCTTCTCGACCCGCGGAATGAATTTCGGAATATACTTCTTCGGTTTCTCGAAAATCTTTTTCACCGAACAATTTTTACTTCGCACAGAAATAAGAATGTATCGGAAAATATACTCGAGTCACAGACTAATCTACAAAATTATGCCCGCATCTGGATCATTTTATTTTTGTCGCGAATAATACTTTTGATATTTTAAATGTCTATTAACCCTTTGCACTCGAAGCTATTTTAACTCCAAAATGAAACATTTCTTCCGACCTCGAATATTACCCTTCTATATATATTTTGTTCATGTTATACCGAACATTATTAATACCGAAATGTTTAGTAATTTAATGATGTAAAAAATATTTTTAATAATGATACAGCAATTTTTAGTGGTCTCTTACAGGCACCATTCGAGTGCTAAGGCATAAGTGTCCAACCAAAGTTTAAAACATTGGATGTAGTTTGTAAAAATTGTGTAACTCTACAAATTACTGCCAGTCCCGGTAGTCAAGTATTTCTCATTTGGTATAATGCTTAAGATGCAAGAGATCGATAGCCAATCGCATTTTCGAGCGCTCCGAGCGACGCACCAAGGCGACGACGGCGTCTAAAATAAAGCGATGAACCGCGTCTATAATAAAGCGATGATCGTCCGGTTTCCATTTCGGAAATAATGGGTTTTGATTCGTTTTAATGGCGCAACTTGTCTCGCGGTGGGACACGGGCTCGGCGAGGATCGGGGTTCGGTGCGCCTCGGAAAAGAAATTCGTCGAATTGTTCGGTGTCAGCGTGTACAGGTGAGCGATACCGTCGTTTGAGAGAGGCCGTCGGCCGAGTAGTTCCCAAGACCGTGTGTCGATTGGTCGGGATTGTTTGCGAAATTCCTTCGATAGTATTCGATGAATCTATCGAGGCACGTCGTCCGCGATTCCAAAGGACTCGGTATGCCGGTGCCGGTCGTTAGGCTGGTCGTCTTTGCTATCGAGAGCCCGCGGATAAAACCGTCTTGGGAATCCCCTGGCCAAACCGTCGTCGCTTACACGCTCGACCAGCCCTCTTCTTAATTGTTTACGCAATAATTAACCTCGGTAAACCGTGCTCCGCCCACCCGTCAAATTTTCGAGTCCGGGAATTTTTTTTCCGTCGCTTATTTATTAACGCGGCGAGCAGTTGAAAATATAGAAAAGTGTCGAGGGACAATGACGATGCTCGGGCCGAAGGGACGAGTCTTACATGTATCTCCGACCGACAAATAATCCTGGAGAGTCCTCGAGCTTCTGTCGGATGACAGCGAAAAGGATAATCGGTCGAGGATATTTATATTTGCTGCCTGGAGAAAGCGGAGTGCGCTAAACTTTTGAAGCATCCGCCTAGGGTAAATATGTAATTATTGTTTCAATGAGCTTGCAATGCGTAGCATATGCGTCGTACTGCTAAATAAAACATTTAGAAATTCCGCGAGCACCGTGCACCTGCTCAGCAAAATTGAATCAAAGAAGTATTTCTCTCGGCTGTGTTTCATGCGCGACAAGTTTAACAAAGTGTTCGGAGTTCGGCGCAGCAAAATCGAGCAAGAGGGAAGCGGAGAATACAAAGACCAAAATCAAAGTCGTGATTTAAAAACCAGCCCTTTAATCTCGGAGGCACGGGAATATCATTGGCGACCGCTGCACGTTGGTCTCTGCACGAGGACTCCGAAAGAATGTTTCGCTGACAAAAAAAAAAAAAAGGAAAAAGGAAGAAAAAAAGAATAAGCGACGAGAACAGATCTTCTTGAGAGGAAAATGCACAAAGGCCGCGTGCGCGCGTTTCGAGAGGAATTATTTTAATACGAGTCTTTGAACGGGGGTTTTCGAAATAATTGCGACGACAACTGGAAACGTCCCGCCGATAGACACGCACTATACTCTTTCCACCCTTTGGCCAAAGGGGTGGCGAGAGGGGTGGTGGTATACGCGGGTGGGGGCACGGGTAACTTCAACGTTCAAACAAATAGGAAGTTTGTTTGCCGGGTGTACAATAGGTGGAAACCGAATGATATGTCTAACTAAATACGTTACCGTACCGGTATCAAAGGGAGAACCGAACCTTTATGATGGTTTCTGGTTGGCCCGCGTCTCCGCAGTTTGCCGCTCGCCCCCTTCTGTGGTCGCACACGCGTACACCCTCACCTGCCCTTGCCAGTATCTCTCGGAACACACACACGCGTACGCGCACATTGATACCCCACGGCTGTCGCTTTCCGGACGATGCATCAATTGCAAAATTGAAATTTCAGCATCAACAATAATTACCATTGTCACCATACCGACGGCTGCTTCGCGTTCGTTACCGGATCGAAAGCGGTTCTCACCGGGACCACCCCCCGCGCTCACCGATATGTCGTCGACTCTGCTTTTATTCGCTTCGGTTCCCATGAATCCGTGCAAATTATTTCAGATTCCTCTGCCCAATTTTTCTCTGTTCACGCTGCACACGGATTCCCTACGTTTTTGATTATCTGGCTAAATAGAAAGGTATTACCGACAGCTTCGTATACATGTGTGCTAGCAAAAGAAAATCTGGTAAATCGTGGTCTGGTGAATTTGTGACCAAATAAAAATAAAATTGTTCATCTAGGAGTAACTGGACTACAGATCTTTATGCAGAAAAGAAATTGGAAGCTCCGGGAGCCAAATTTCTTCTGTTCAAAAATTTCATAAAATTTGAAATGTACCGATGTCCAGAAATTGTTTTTAATTCATTCTAGTTACGATTAATTCTGAGGGCCACGAATTGATTTTTACGCCTAAGAAAGATGGTCCAATGGTACGTTGAAGGGTTTGAGCACGGCTAGGGTGTGTTTGGTCAAAATGTAGTTGGCTGGCGATGAGAACCGCTGAGAATTGAGAGCGTCAGGACGTGAAACTTTGCCTAAAGGCTCAGAAACATCGGGAAATACGTAGCTAGTTAGTTGCTTCGGGGCGGGAACGCATCACCGTTTCCCGATGCGTCTCCCCGGCCCCTTGCATCGCGTGTACCCACCATTTCCGGTTTATCTATCGAGCCGCTGAACGGTATGACAGCCAACCTGTCTAAACGCTAATATGTCAAAGGCAGGCGGGAGTACCGAAGACAACCGGAGAGCAGCGATTCTAACGACGACGACGAAGACGACGACGACGACGACGACGACGGTAACTGCTACCCTCGAAAAGCCCTCGTTTCGCTTATTTGGAAAGTCGTCTGCGACTCTCTCCTGCCAGCTTCCTTCCTTCCTTCCTTCCTTCCGAATGAAAGACTAAACGGAACCCCCGGCCCTGAAACGCGAAGGTGCTTCACCCCCCTTCGCTTGTTAACCGTGCACGCGCGAGACTCTTGGCAAATTGATCGCCTTGTTACGGACGAACGATTGTTGCAGTCGGTGTAAGACAGGTGTTAGAACTGTTAGAACTTTGCTACCTTCTAAAAATTCTCGTCCACTCTTTCAATCCCCCTGTGATCCTTGATAAACCGTGGTCTTGCATTTTTCTGGCGTAGAAAATTTATCGTTGATTAGACGTGGATTTGAGTAAATCAAAAATTGGGAAAAGTCGAAGGATTCAACGGAGCCAAAGAATACAGTAACGAAAAATAAAAAGGTGATTTTTCAGAACAGACCTTTTTATCTGATGGAATTAGGAGCAACTTCGTGTATCGACTGACTGTAGTAAAATGTAGATGAGAATACTAAATTTTTTTAGTATTAAATATTTGAATTTTCGGTTTTTTAATTTTCCTGGAGAGGTAATGGTTTTACGGTTGGGCTTTTGGAATTTTTCTCGTGGGGTAACGGTTGGTAGCAAAATCATACGACGTCGGAGACAATTGTTACCACGTCCGTGGGTCTTCAGAATCCTCTTCGGAGGTCGGGGGGTGGGGGTGGTTTGAAGGGGTCCTAACTATTTGTTCCTCGAGCGGGAATCGATACCGCGATTCGAATTCCGCCGGCCGCCTAAGACGATTATCGCTCGAAGGTAAGCTCTCACAATTAGAATCAACGCATTCATTCGTTGCCGAGTGGCGGAGAGAACCGTGGCCCGGGCTCGCGAGACAAAAAGAGAGAGAGAGAGAGAGAGAGAGGGAGAGAGAGAAAGAGAGAAAGAGAGTGGGGCCTCGGGATCGTCTCCCGTGGGAAACCGTTCCTTTCGCGGCAGTAAGGACAGAGAGAAATAAAATAGTGAAAAAAGAGGCATGGCGGTTACGGTGGGTGGGATGGGCAGGGGGAGGATGAAGAAGGATGGTAGGATGAGGTGAGGGGAGCACAGGAGCTGGGAGGACAAAATCAAATAGAAAGAAGAGGGGACAAATAGCCGGAGGAGGTGGAGGAGAGGAATCGGAGGTGGATCGAGGTAAAAAGCTCGGCGACGAACGCGGCCGCGGTGCCTCCTGAAGAGAGATCACCTTTGTCGGCAGCCTTGCTAATTAGTTTACTAACTTATCGACTCGACCGTCCCGTATCTGTACACTACCACGAAATCCCACGGGGTCGGTGCATTGACAGTGGCTGTCACCATATGGTTGAGGTGTTGCGAAGCAAAATAAACCTCGAAATCGTTCGATTCCCTAGCGATGGAAAGAGAAGAAGAGAGAGAGAGAGAGACAGAGAGGGAGAGAGAGAGAGAGAGTCAAGAGTGAGAGAATGAGAAGCAGAGGCGAAGAGAAGTTCGCTACAACCCATCTGCTCGATTCGGGCCCCGATAGTCGCGTTCCTCGAGACAAATTAAGTTCTTGCTACTCGCGTGTTCCCTCGACGATCGTTCCTACCTGCTTGATATCCGGCAGAGTCTGGATTCGAGCATTATCAGCTTCGGCAAAGTAATTGGGTGATTAAGAATGGAGGCCGATTGACATGGAAACGTCTGCCGGCTTGAAACATCGACTTGAATGTGAGCGGTACCATGGCTGCTGAGATTGAACGTGTTCGCTTTATTTAGGAGCGAGAGATTGGTAGAAATAACTATAAAATTGATGTAGTTAACACGCGAATGAAATCTACGTTGATGAGCTATACGAACACGAGGGGCTTCACAGATTCAGGACACGCTAGACTCTTTCCAGAAACCTAAGCGATTTTGCTGAATTCCAAGGGACACTGGAGAATCCAAAATGACCGTTTAGGAACTCCGAACGACCTTCCGGGGATCCTAGGGAAATCTAGTAAGGTCCCAAGGGACTCTAGAGGGAACCAACGCGGTCCTCAAAGGAGCCGAGGGACTCCTGAAGGATCCCAAGAGAAATCTAGAGGTCTTAAGGGACCTCAGGGACGTGTCAAGGAAACCTCAGTGATCGGAAGACCACCTGGAGGTCCCAAAACAATCCTAGAGGTCTTAAGGGAACCCAGGGGAATCCCAAGAAAGCCCTAGAGTCCCAAGGGACTCTTAGAGGATACCCAAGGGAACTATAGTAATCTTAAGGGAACCCCAGAAATCGCAACGGACACGTGGATGGTCCCTAGAGGTCCCAAGGTAACCTTAAAAGTCCCAAGAGTCCCGACACAACTCCGAGGAGTCCTCGAAGAAACGCTCTAGGTCATCTGGTTGCCATCGAGGTCAACCTTATCAACCCGTGGTTTGGTCATTATCCTGAAGATAGTGAAATCTAGATGTCAGTGATAACAACAATTTTTAAAAATTTACGAAGGAGCATGCATGCTCAGCCTTCTCATAGCTGTTTCCATCTTTTCGACTCATCCACTTGAACGGTGCCACTCTTCAAGATCGAAGTAGCTCCCGGTTCACCGTTTTTCCTCTTTTTTTAGAACCATCAGTTCTATTGTCAGCAATTCGGAACTTATTCCCGCGTAAGTTACTTCGCTTTTACAACCGGGAACAACGTTTCCACGGCATAGTTGGATATTCAGCAGCATGCGAGCCATTATTCCCTTTATTCGCAGCCCTTACTTGATTCGCGCGACGAATTAAAAAGCAGGAAGAAGACGAGAAAGGGCGAAAGTAACGGGCTGCCGGCCTGCCGGCGAGGTGGAGCGGGCGCGTCGAAGCGAACCGATGAAATTCAGACGAGGGATAATTTTTTAACGTTATTACTCGGCCGGCCGTCCTGCGAATCGGTTCCCTCTTCTACCCTTTCCTCCTCACCCCTTCGTTGATTGGCAATTTCGCGTCTTGAATTTTTATCCAGCTCGTCGGAATCGGAGGGCGCGCGTGCGAGAGAGAGAGAAAGAGAGATAGAAAGAGAGAAAGAGTCCCAGCAACCCCTTCGTTTTTAAATTATCCGCGAGATTAATCAAGGCGTCATTTTTCACGTCCAATTTGCAATAAAAAGAAACCGTGCCGCCGCGACAGACCAAAGAGCAGAAAGGGAGAAAGAGAAAGACGGTGGGACAGGGGGAGGAGAGCAACAAGAGCACCGTCGGAAAAGTAAACCTTACTCTTAATTGATATATTTTGAATTAATTAATCCTTCCGGCCGGATGATCCGATGGCGACTCCGAGGGCCGCACCCTTTTTCTTAATTAGCACCGACCGTAAATTTCTTTCAATGGACACTTTTTTCTTCGATTATTAGCGCATACATTTTCCAACCCCTTCGCGGAGCAACCCCTTTCGCTCCCGATGTTCAACATCTGCTGACAGAGGAATTTACTTTGGATTCCATGGTGTCTTATAAACTTCCGACACTCTGCACTAAATTCAGCAAATGTTCAAACAGTGTGAATTGTTGGTCAAATTGCGACCGATCCTTCCGTTCAATTGTAAATATTTTTATCCTCGAAATTAAATTACATTTATCGATCTTGACTCGTGAATTCACCAACGTTCATCGTCCATCAGTTTAAATATGTGTGGAGATTTAAATAACGAAAAGAAGAATTGATTTCCATTTTCCATTTAATCTACAAATATCTGCTTTTTAAATAAATCAGCCGCGGATAAAAATGTTACGATGTCAATAAATAATGCACAATCTTACCCGATCGTTTTTCAAAGAGTTACGAGCAGCGAGAGAGGGTTGAACTCCGATTCCCGGGGGTGTTCGGGGGAGGACGAGGCCGCTTAATAAGAAAGTTGTCCGATGGACCGAAGATCGAGGGACCGGGGGCGTTGAAACGGAGTAATTAAAAAATATACAGCGATAAAATAATATTGGCTACAAATTGCGCGGCGCGCTGGGCGATCCTTCGCCCTTTTATATAAGACATAAAATTTTATTCGTCCTCCCATGCCGCTTTTCAACCCCTTCGCTTCTTTATGTCCGCAGTGGTTCTTCTGACCATCTGCTTTTTATATCTATTTATGCACCCGGGCGAAATAAAGAATCTCGCGTTTAAAGCTACATACTCTACACTACTGGACAAAAAATTGTGCATCCCAATTCAGACAATGCATCCACCTCCAGGTCCGTGTTCGAACCAATTTCACCTGTGCTTGCTATTGTAACTTTTCTTACATGAATATGCACGTTGATTTAAAATGTTAACACTTTGCACACGCTCTGCAGAGGAGACGAAAATGAAATTTTTAAAAAATTTAGCGTCAACTGTGATCGAGTACCGAGCGCTTCCACAAAGACTTAATTTCTCATATAATTTCCAAATTAGCACAAGAATAACGACTGCAACAAGAATAATTGTCATCTGGCATTCATAAAACGTTTGAACGAGAAGGGATAAATTTCACCTGTGGAGTGAAAGGCTTTTCACAAAGTAGACGAATGAAATAAAAATCCTATTAACGGTTCTCCACAGATATTTTCATGTGTCAAGATACGAATGGCCGAGGAATTGCTGAGAATTGCAGGCTACCGCGAAATCGCATCTTCCAAGGGCGAGCAGCCGCGCGAACGACCGACACTGTCAAGAATAAATCTTCGCGGGCCTTTTCTTGGTCGCTATCTTTTTTTCCGGTCGGCTATCAATGCGAAACTGGACCTGTCTCTGTTCCGCTTTGCCACCCTGTATACACGGTCCCGGCGCGGTGGCACGGCAGCGCGCATAGCCGCGGGGTGTCCGCTCGTTTCCATTCTGGGAAGGCGACGGAAACGTTATGCAAATGGGTTTTTACGGGGAGAACTTTCGTCGGCGACGAACAGAGGAACAGGAGAGGATGCCGGGGTTGGTGCGAGAGCCGAATCAGTCCGTCTAGCCTTTTCCCTCCGCCCCTAGAGCCGTGCCTCGGGATCGGCCAAGAGGCCGGATCATTTTTACCGAAATTAAATCGAAAATTAGACTCGCATTAAAATGCGCTCTCGATAGGACTCGCTGGAATCGCCGGTGGCTCAGCAAACGGTAGACCAGAGCGAGAGACGGAGAGAGAGAGAGAGAGAGAGAGAGAGCAAGAGACAGATAAAAAGAGAGAGAGAGCGATCTGGTCGATGGGGAGGGTTGGAAAAGGACGAGAGGACTCGAGCAAAGAGCGGGGTAGGATTGAAGCGAGAGAGACGGCCGAAAGAGGGGGTTTAAACCGAAGGAATTTCTTGCTCATGCAAATCAGAGATTCGCAGGCGGGGCGCCGGGGGTGGACGCGGGGATTGTACGAGTTAATCAGGATCCGCTCGCGCGGAAGGCACCGGAGCCAGGAGAGGAAGCGGGAATCGGAACAGGCCCGGTTGAAAACCACTGAGAAATAAGAGTCCGACGAGGCCTGCCAGCTAGAGAAAGGGATAAAATGAAAAAAGTTCGCCCGGCGAACAATCGTGTATAAATCAGGGGTGGTTAATAGGTAAGAACAAAGGGTTAGAGCACAGCAGCCGCCGCCGACGCCGCCTCCGTCGAAAGACGAGGACCGGAGGGATGCGCTCTCGGCGGGGTTGGACCCGTGCACCGGCTCCAATTTACGATTCATTTCGCCGAAACGGCCGCCACCGTCGGCGCGCCTTATATCGCCATTTTGCCGATCTGAATAATTAATTTTAATAACGAATTCCCAGGCTTGACGCCCTTCCGTCGAACTCCTCCTGCCGCCCTTCGAGTCTGCCTGCCTGCCTGCCATCCCCCCGCACGTTCACGGGCCCCGTTCGTTTTCCAGCGACGGGGGAATGTCTTGGACGTTTGACGGAAAGCCTCTATTGTGCGATACATTTTTAATCGGCGAGACGCCGGTAATTTGTTTCCCCGATTCTTTCCGCCAGACGCGGTTACCTTTCTTATTCGCGAATCGAGGCGCGCGAGCCCGCTC
This sequence comes from Seladonia tumulorum, assembly GCA_913789895.3. NCBI lineage: Eukaryota > Metazoa > Arthropoda > Insecta > Hymenoptera > Halictidae > Seladonia > Seladonia tumulorum. The sequence goes on from OU565275.1 coordinate 6,916,682, forward strand.
CGCGAGGAGTGCGTCTGATGGAGGAGGAACTGCCGAAAATGGGAACGGTTTGTGTAACGAGATTGCGTTGGGCAAAAGTCGCTGAGAAATAATACGCGTAGTTGCTGGAGAAATTGGTGACATTCATTTTCATCGTGGCAAGATAAAGATGCATGTAAGAGAAATTATTCGACAAATTTATTTCTTTGGATACGCGTAAAGAGAATGGCTAAAAACTCGGATAGGTACATTCTTGTTATTTTTATAAAAATAACAATTCTTGTTATCGTAAAATAATCTCTTTTAGTGCTTCGAAAATATAGCAATACCGATACGTTATCACAGAAATGTCTGTCTTTGCGTAGACGTACGCACCATTGCAATTGTAATAGAATCAGAGAAGTGCTATCAGTATGTACATTTATTTAAAAAAATAGTATACAGTGCTGGACGGTATGTTATCGTAAAATAATCTCTTTTAGTGCTTCGAAAATGTAGCAATACTGATACGTTATCACAGAAATGTCTGTCTTTGCGTAGACGTACGCATCATTGCAATTGTAATAGAATGTAATAGAATAGAGAAGTGCTATCAATATGTACATTTATTAAAAAAATAGTATACAGTGAGTTCTCGATATATGTCATCATCACGGGTCTTGCCAGCGACATGAATCGTCTAGGCATCCCAGGCCTCCTTGCGGCTCCTCACGGTGTGTACCCTGAAGTGGTGGGGATAATTCCGCGACGTTTATCATTCGGGTCTCGGCAACATATATGGAGGAATCACTGTACTATGGTTTAATCATCTACAGAGTTAGGTTTAACACACTAGTATGAATTTACTAAAACGTACATATAGTATAATTTGGTTTTCCTCCGTTCGGTGGATCGGAATGGCGTCAGGAAGAAAAAGGACGGTTCCCACTGGTCCATGTGGAACAGATTAGTTAGTTAATAATTGTAGTTAATCGCATCGAAAGCTGAATCGATCTTCGGTGTGAGCAGAACAGCGATCCGACTGAATTATTGATTATCGCAACGCGAATGACGAATCGACCCGCGATGTAGGGGTTGATCGCTTCGAAATCTTGTTTGCTACCGATTATGGATCGTCCGTGTTGCCTCGTGACTGCTAACTGATTGGTGTATTTTAAATGGCTTGAAATTTATTGATTACACAGGAAACACTGTTGTATTTTTCACTGAATCGTGATCTGTACTACTCCGAACACGCGTTATCAGTTTCGTATTAGTTCCACCTATCGAATACTGTCGAAATCATTCCCGTGTTCATAGTATGTTTACAATATTTATAGAATTATGTGTAATAGCACCACGGGATTCAAACGAATTTAGTCGTTCTCGGGGAAATTTATATGGAAACATCGAGAATGCTATTTATTACGCCTTGGAATCCGTGTTCTCGGTGGACAGTAGTTAAAAAAGCATCGGAAATAGTAGCGGAGGGATCAGTTATTCCGAAGAGAGATCGAAGACTGAAGCGACCAGAACAGCTAACGGTACGCAAAAGACATAAGTGTCACTCTTATTTATCGGCAATTAAACCCATTAAATTCTCGTGTCATCGAGCAAACGGGGACAGAGTGCGTCGAACAGCTCCTTCAAGCAACATTACACCGCGGCATGCACAATACATCAGGAAACCCGTCATTTACATCGCTTAATTGACAGTCCGCCCGATAGCATCGTGAATACGAAGAGTCCCGCCGGTTGATCCAAGGAAACCGGTGTTGTTTCGTTCGTCGTCGGTGATCGATGAATATTTGATCGATCCCGGGTTTCGAATCTCTCTCCCTCTCTCTGTCTCTCTCTCCCTTTGTCTCTCTTTCGGATAACATCGTACCGTGCGCAAAAAAGAAATATCGAAAAGCGATTTCGACGTGTGACACCGCGAATAGCAAACGACGTGTGTCGCGACAGCGAAATAAATCACCCGAAGCGGAACCAATGATAAGATCAACCTCGAAAAAATGGAATACGACTGGGGGATAAGGATCTACCGCGAGAGCCTCTCGATTACACTCGCCAAAGAGATATCTCGGAGCCATCCGTGATTTACAAAGCAATAAAAAGAATCAGAAAAATTCGACACCGGAGAGAGAGAGGAGAGAGAGAGAGAGAGAGAGAGAGAGAGAGAGAGAGAGAGAGAGAGTGAGAGAACGCCGCGCCGCGCTGCACCACCGTGAATTCGTGCCGGTGACTTCGACGGGATTAATACGGCCATAAGTTCGATCGCGGGACGGTTTATTGGAATTCTTAGGTCAGATTTATGCACGCGAGAGCCTTCCGATATGGGACGGCAATTTTAATAAACCTGTCGCTTTAATTTCTCAGGGAAAATTCACTTTTTACGAATTCCTTTACTGATCCTGGCTCGAACCAGCTGTCTGGACTCTTAACGTTGTTTTCGGAGGACAATAAACTCTGTGTTTATGATTTTTACCGATCACTGCGAAAAACGATGTTTCGAGTTTAATTTTTATTGACGTCAACCTTGGATGTTAGGATTCAAGCTGTAGTTATAGTTGGCAAAAAATGAAAGGAGCATTTTGTTCGTCAAAATCGAAGGAACAAATGTCGATCGTCTGCAAATATATTTTATATTTTTATCGTGACTAGATTTTGTGCCTTCGTGGCACAGGTGAAATCACGAATCACTGAATTTCAATCAATAAAATTTATTAACGACAGAACGAACTTTTTGTTCGGTTTCTATGTCTTACGAACAGTACAGACAATTTTTACTGTGCATAAAGACAATTCTTGAGATTTATTCCAAACTATAAAATTGTATTAATTTTTGCACTGAAAGCATCACCGGCGAAAATGAGGAATTTAATGAAGTATCGATATTGTTTTGAGAGAGCTGACATTTTTTGAGAATGAGTGTGGAGATTCAACGAAGACTCTGGACGACGTTTCTACGAGGTGCGTGGATCGTGTGGGGGATGTTCGAGCAGCGATTAGCACGGTAGGACATCGATGATTTAGCGGAGTAGATCCACCGATCGAGCTGGTACGTCGAAGAAAAGGAACGAAAGAGAACCGGGGAACGATCCTCGAAGCATTCGGTGCCTGATGCGACGCGACGGTACGAACGAGTATGGTAGTGGTGGCCCAGTGATATACAACGCTATCACCCTCGTATTTACTGCAGTGTCAAACCAGGGCGACAACTTGGTTACAAATTAGTGCTTTGCATCTCGCGCCTGGCCACGTCCCGCTCTTACACCGTACACCGTCGCCTATATGTATACATCTACACACATATGTACGTACAGGTATATCTGTTTCTATGTATGCACGTATATATTGTATATGTGTGTGTGTATCTACATCGGTGGCCCTTCCAGCGGGCTATACGAGTCTTGTATGTTTATGTTCCTGGCAGCTGCGCCACAGAACCTTGCCAATATTGGTTCTCAATTTAATGATCAGCCAGTTGCGTGCGCCCTGCCTACCCTCTTCTCGCGAATTCCGAATCGTAAAATTCTTCTTCCGACCAGTCCAATCGGTTTGCAGCCTATACTTGCACCTTAGGCTCATTAAAATCCATAAAACAGTTTTACTGGCCGTATTACCTTCAGCGGCTTCGCCTTTTACAACGAATCAATCAAACGCGTTGTATTTTCGCGGAAGCACCTGTTCGAGAACATTAAAAATAATCATCATTTTTTTTTAACTCATGGACACTTACCTCACTCTACAACCTCCTTTTCGGAAGCGCGAACTACTTCTACGAGGACTGACCAAAGCAAATTTTCAATTCTTAACGTTAACATCATTAGAGGAATTAAATTTACCATTAACGCAAATTTTAATAAAAAGTATAATACGTACAAGGAACGTGTGCATATCACCGAAGATAAGGAACATTTGTGTACATGACAAAAATGAGAGCGTGCAATTTAAAGCACTAGTAAAAAGATATAGTATTAAGCTCAAAACTAATACACTGATATCTTAAATATCTTTTTACTGAGAGAAGAAGGAAATTTCCTCTCAATCAATGCATAAGTTTTCGTATCTACACCTGCGTGAATATAATTTCTTAAATCGATTATAATTTTTGTACGAATACAATTTCAATCTTAACCACATTTTTGGGAATATCGGTAGTGGAGAAACAGGTAAAAGACAGAAGATAAAAATTGTGTCGGTTTCAGCTTAGAACACGCTCGAACGCTCAGAAGAGATTGATGCTGAGATCGAAGAAAGTTGGTGCGTTCCCGGTGGATCAAGATATCGGTGCTCAGATTCGTAGAGGGAGATCGTGGCATCGATCGGTCGATAGGGTGAACTGAGAACCGCTTGCCAGTAGAAGAGGCGATATATCAGCCGTGGGTCAACAATGTGTAAGCGGTATCGTTCCCGAACCCCCAGGTCGAGCGACCCAAGTTCGCTCTCGGTGACACTTCTGGAGTTTCTGCTCTTTGGACGGTGCACACCGGAGATATATGTTATTGGCTGTCCGTGTGAGTACACGTGTGTACACGATACAGCCGAGAGCCCGGTGGACGTGTCTTGTATGTTCGGTTACCGAAGCTTTCAGAGTTATAGTCAGGAACCTCGAAAGATAGCTCGTGAACGGCCCCGTCTTCGATGCTACTTTACCCCTGCGAGTGGCCCCGAGGAACCATACATGCTAAATTAACGCCGAAACTTTCTTGTAAATATCCCACTCCTTTCTTGTTGCTCCCTTCCGACCGAATATTGCTCCCACTATATTCCCATCGTCCTCTGGCTTCTGTTTTGTCGACTGCGTTCTCGCGGAACAAGATTTTCCGAGGAAAAGAATGATTAATGCCTTTGTGACGAGAAACAGTAGGTAAAATTTAAAGGAATGAGAAAATTGAAAGAAAAGTAGGTACAGCGATTTCTCTTCTTAAAATCCGCAGTCTATTTATGGGACACGTGGTCTAACTTGTTGCACCGGTTAAAAATCGTGAGGATCCTTGGAAAAATGCAGAAGTGCAGTTCGAACAGGCATCGAACCTCAGAGCCGAGTAAAAGGGGAGCGCATAATCGCGGCGTATTCGCGGCATAATCGTGATCTCGTTCAGAATTAATTGCACAAACGTTCGAAAGCGGCGCATACGGCAAGCTGCTCAATAAATAGCATCGATATGAGAGCGCAAGCGGGCACAGTTCGAAGCGGGCCGGCGTTAATGAGGAAAAAAAAACACGTATCGCTTCCCGCAGGGGGTTGCGCGAGGGTTGAACGGGGGTGAGGGGGTCGGAGGGCTGGCGGAGTTTTTCACCGGTGAAACGTAGAAAATTGCGGGAGCGGGTATCGAACCGGTCCATCGTGCCGTGAATCGACAAATTACTTTTCATTGCCGCGATGTAATCACAGATTCAGGTGTCGCCCTCATTACTGGCTGCCCCGGCAGCCACCCCCGTTTGACGGGGACGGGGGGGAGGGGCGGGAGGTTGGAAAGAGGGGCGGGTAGTGCGCGGAGGGGTGTACAAGGACGTAACAGGAAAGGGGCGGTTGGGGTGTTCGAGGGTGAACGGTGGAAGCAACAAATTGAGGTTTTGAAAAAAAAGCACTCGGCCCCGCCGCGCCGCTTTGCCACAGGGAAACCCATTGATTTCCCCCATTCAGCCGGCGCGATAATTAAATGCATTTTATACAGTTCTTGGTGCGGTCCCCGGGCATAACGGCGAGTAATTAATAGACGTTTAAAATTTTTAATAACGACGCTTTTATGCGTGCCGTTTCCCGAGCCTCCCCAGTAATTATAGCCGGTGAATGGATCTGTTGCATTTGACTTTTAATGCCGGTGGATCAAGCGGGTTACACTGTGCCACTCTCGCGAGAGAGAAACTCCGCGCTCGCGCTCGCGCGCACCAGGCAAACTCGCTCGCGTTCGCTCGCCTGCTCGCGCGCGCTACACTTATCTGCCGGTGCTAATGACGGGAAAATTTTTCGTAATATAGCTTTTCTGCGGGCTTGTAACGCTTCTCCGCTTCTCTTCTCTCTCTCTCTCTCTCTCCCCCTCTCCCTCTCTCTTTCCTTCTTTTTTCGGCCGGTCGAAGGAAAAGCAAACAGGAAGAAAAAGACGGCCGGAAGTCCCTCCGCGTGCTAACGAGCGGCTTCAACTTGTTCAACGCTTTGCTTCCTCCTCCCTTTATTCCTACGATTTCGCCATTTCTACCGTTTTCTTTTTCTCTCTCTCTCTCATTTTTTTCGACCTTTTCTTTTCGTTACTTTCTTCTTTTACGCTTGATATATTCAGCCGGCTTCTGTCGTTCGGCTATTATGTTGTAACACGCCTCGTGTGGATCGCGCTTCACCGACGACGTGTGTGAATCGGCCGGGGCGAGCGCCCGAGAGTCCCGGGGCCGGTTGATAAGGATTAATTGGAGACGCGTTAACGAGCCGGCGTTGACGATATTTCACCGGCGCGTTGATGAAAACCGATCCCATTCGCGGAAGAGTTTACATAAAATCTTCACGCGACCGTTGCGATAAATCAGTGCTTCTTTCTACACTCGAGAAAAACGCCGACAGAGCCGGGCGCGTCATTAAAATTAATGATCGCGTGATCGGCCGACGCGTTCAGGCCTCATCTCGCGACGCGAATCCGGTCAAACTCGTGTCTGCTGAATCAATGGACACCTGTTTCATCGTGACCGCACCACCCACAGTCCCCCCGGGATCCTTTAATTAATTAATTGGGACGCGCGCAGGTCGAATTAGAACTCGAACGGAGTCTTGGCCCGGAGATTGTCGCAGAAGGTCCTAGGATAATACTGGATTCCCTTTGGAGTTCTATACTTTAACGCTAAACTCACCCGGCCTTAAAAGTACCCACTATATATGACGCCTTGTCAAAATGACGAGATTGAATTTATTTAAAATCTGGAACCGATCGTTTGACCGGTGCTGGCAGGTTGAGTGTTAAATCACTTTACTTTTGGAGCTGGGAGCAATTCAATCCTGAAATTGATTTTAGCACAAACTCGTTGTTTCAGCTACCAAAAAATATTTTCACTGACTTTCGTTTAACAATTTGAGCGTGCGACACGCTCTGGAACCGTTGGGGATCGTTTGTTCCCTGACGATTTTTGTTCGGAGAAATCGAGCCGAATCGTGAGCATCTATAACTCCGTGGAACCACGTCTATACCCGTCGAAAATGTTTCAGATCAAATTACTGGCCCGTCGGGGGCCCACGGGGGCCCACAGGGTCCCGGAATCGCGGCGGCTATCGAGGAATCGTTTCTACGCCTCTAAACCTCGGCCGGTTTAATTGGCCGTCGATTTATCGTTATGTAGGCAGATGAAACTGGCGATAATACCGGGCGACAACTTGCGGGATCGTCGCGTCGTATGTTAATGCGCGATTAATTATATAACCGCGATTTTATGGGAAACATGATTCCAACGGAATGCTCTCAACGGGAAAACCTAACCACTCCTAGCGATCCCGAGGGGAACGTGGGCGATCGATTCTGCAGTTAATCCGAAGGAATTTTTCGCCAATTAATAACAACGATGTGGTACTGCCGCGAGTGCCTTCGTTACGGTATATTAATAAAGAAATTGATAATGAGCGTCCGGCTGATTTAAATTTCATTAGGAATATTTAAATTCAGCTGCAACACGAAGAGCAATCAAATTTTGAGTGTCTAACTCGAGTAGCTATTTTAGCAATTATCCTAACCTCAGAATTGTCCACTGTTGTGGAATAATAGTACTGTTGTATCGCTGTAAAACTGCAGCAATTAATACAAGGACAACAAATTCGAACCAGTAGAATACTCTGTTTGCATTACTTTAATTTTCTCGGTTCTTTGACCCTTCTTTGTTTAACTCTTTCTCGAGGTTGTTTAATTTTCTCGTCTTACGGGTTTTGTTCGGCACTTTTTGGCCTGGCATGGTTTTATTGGGTAAAACGCTTTGGCGAGACCAGGCCGATGATCGGTTCTGTAATAAGAGAAAGGCGAAAGCCTCGCCGGAGTTATTAAGTAAAATATTGAATTACGACAAGGAGGAACAGCGAACGTGGAAAAAGGCGGAGCGCGATATAAGAACGATATGGGGTGCCGGGATGATATCGAGTGGATCTTCTGTCTTGATATAGACCACCATGAGCGAGCTGGGCCCAACCAGTAGACCTTAAATCGTCCTCGCACCGGGAGGGCAAACCAGTGCCCCTCGGTACCACCTAAAATATCCTCGACCTAAGGTATCCCGATCGAACGTGTCCTACCACCTCTGCTCACCGTACCCTACAAAATCGACATTCCCCACCATTAAATCACTCAGAAAGGCTAGGTGTGGTGTGACAACGATGCTGTGACTTCCGGGAACGGTGTACTTAAATTTACTGCCCTCTGAAAGCGATCGTCCAATCCTTTTCGTGGGCGGCCTTCAAAATACCTGAAAAATCGTTCCTGAATCCTTACGACTCTTTCTCCTGCAATTATCAGGTCCTCGAGCATGTCCAGAAGCGTAAAACGAGTAATTCGGTCATAATTTTTGTATTCGCAGATTTTACGCGATAGTTTAATCAGTGGACAGTTGAATAAGTTGAAGGATTAAGGACAGGTTTTCGTAGATCCAGGTTGATCCCAGCTCCTCATCCTCGACAGCCCGTCCCGGGCGAGACTGACGCGAGTCGTCTGCACTAGAGAAAAGATAAACAAATCGGTTTTGTGGAGGCGTGAACGCGATCTCGTCGGAAATCGTCGACTCTTCGCTCGAGTGTCCCCTTCAGCCTTCTGTTTCGAACGGGAGAGCTCCAATTTGTCGGCGACGTGGCTGTTGCATGCTCGGTGGCCCTTTTTCGTTTCTTTTCCGCTGGTTTCCTTCGAGTTCACGCAAGCCGGCCTGACAAATAAGCCCACCATGCAGCCGCGCGCGCGGGAACGGGCGAACCAACAAATAGCTTCGCGGCCAGGTGTCAGAATCAAGATTATGACAGCGCGTCGGGTATAAATTTGAAATTTAAGAGAATTCTACCTTTGCCCGGAGTGCTACGGTCACCGCGTACTACCCCCTCGAACCCCCTGAAACCTCCGAAACCCTCGCTACTTCCCCCCCCCCCCACCACGGTACCCTAACCGAACGCAGGTTCCACGTAAATCACGGTGATATGCGGGTTCGCCCAAAATTCCCGGCTAATCTCGAAATCAAACAGCAAGGAAAGACATAAAAATGCTTTATCGCCGGAGACCGAGATGCACCTAAGTCGCCCACCCCCTACTCCGCACCTCATGGCTCCGATCGCCTTGTTCGGAAACCGGACAACGATCTCTGGCACCACCATTTTGTCTCGGACCGATGACATCGGACCTCCTTGAGCCACTTTCGACCCGTAGTTCGAAAAACGATATCGCACTAAACGATACAACGATTAAAATTTTTCACCGGGTTCTCTCCGACACGACTGGTGACTTTCGGTGGTCAAATGATTTGTTAAATCAACGAGCAACCGTTACAAAGCATTAAAATCATGTAGCGAATATTTTCGGAATATTATGCTGTGAACTATGATTTGAAACGTCGACTGTAAAATAAGATATTAAAGTGCATCCCCCTTACAATGCGGAGGAAAATTTGATGCGATTTGTATTAATTCCGAGTTTGTTAAAAATTAATCGCGTTGTAGAAGGGCTGGATCTTGAACGTTCTGTAAACAACACAGTATTGATTTTAAAGAGAATTGCTGGAATCACAGAGAGAGTTTGCTCACGCCCCGGATTAGAGGGATCGATGCACAGCACTTTCTCCGCTAATCCGAGCCAGCATTGTGTCTGACCGGCCACGGGGAAGAGGATTTCGGTGGTCCGCGGTGATTTTTTTTTCGGAAACAGTGATCGCCGGGTACGTCTCAGTTTGCATTTAAAGGACTTCATCTATAAATACGTTGATTAATGGCCGCGTCGCCTCTTATTTCATGCGTCCTCTCTCCTCCGTGGGGCTTTGCCACGAGTGAGAATACGGTTGCCAGGCAATTTAAGACGCATCGAAAAACGCAACGGTCAGTTCGGGGGGGCAGAATTTATGCTCGTCCGCCAATGCATCGCCACTGCTTCGGTCGGTCGTCAATAACCACCGTCCACCGCCGATACGATACACCTTCGGGGCCCTCTCTCTTTCTCCTCAGCCTCCGAATATCCGATTGCAATTATTTCTTCTTGTTTGCATACTTCCCTCGAATCCATCCCAACTACCCGTTCGTTCCCAGAAGTCATTGATATTCGCGCAATCGGCGAAACGGTGATACCGAGATCGTATCGATTCACGAAACCGGCGTAAAACACTTCGTCACGATGCCATTCTACATCCGCTAGCTATTCCACATCCGCTCGTCATTCTACTGTTTCGAGCACGTCTGGGGCACTCTTCCACTTAAACTGCGACGGGGGGCCGTTCAAAATTATTTCTCAAAATAATTAATCTCAATTTTTAACTATTTCTCGCTAAACACTGCATGGAAGAGCCACCATTACAGTCTGACACCCGAAGATCTCTGCTCCGAATCCCGGGCAGCATCGACGCGTACAAATTCGTGCGTCGATACAACAACCCTTTTTATCTCGAAAATTTGAGAGGTCATTTGTCTGTGGAAAAAGCCCTGGGGAGGGGATGGGGCACGGTCAGCTGCAGTTCAGGTGGCCGGGGTCCGGCGATCGGGGTCCGTTGAAAATTTCGAAAACGCGGTGATCGATACGCCGCGTCGTAGGGCCGTGCATAGACAGCGAAACAAATGCCGCCGCCTCGCATTTAATTACAGGAGTATTTTATCGGGAACGGAGCCATTGGTCGCCCATTCATCCGTCGTTGTTCACGTCCGGGTGCGTCTGGTATTTCGAGGGCAGCACAAACGTTCGCCGGTTATCTCTCTCTCTCTCTCCCTCTCTCTCTCTCTCTCTCTCTCTCTCTCTCTCTGCGATGCCGGTGTGTATGCTGCCGAGCCCCGGCATAGGGCCGACGGTCCTCGAATATTTATGGGGGCCAAAGTCAAATTAGTGGCGTACGGCGTGCACCTTTTGATTAAGTATCTGTTAACTAAAGGTAATACTTAATAAAGTAACGCTGATTTAGTGTGGGCCAGGGACGCGCGGCATCGGCCGATCGTTCGTTTTCCCATTCAAAATAAAAATTCGATATTTATGGGCACCGTTCGGGACCCATATGACCGTTCGGCCCGCAACCAAGCCGATCTGCCGATGGGATTCGAAGGGTTCGCCGCGTGAGCGAAATGCGTGTGTTCCGCTCGCCTTGAGCATCGAATCTGTCGCCTTCGGTCCCGCGTTCCTCGAATTCCATCCTCTGCGCTGCCACTCGTCGATACTCGATTCGATCGGCCACGGAACGAGCCTACGTTACAATGAAATCCACGGTTTTATCATTTTCACTTGCGTCGGCGACGCCGATGTCGTTCCCGGCATTCCCTGCCCGAATATCTCTGATCTCGTTCGACGCTCGACCACTTAGATATCGTAATGATGCGCGGCACGATCGATCTGGAACCTGCTCCACGATTCATGGCCACCGGAATGGGCATGCCACGCTGAAGAACGACCATAAGCTGCTTTGACGCTATACCTACCGAGCCTTAAAACGAAAATTTCGAATTTATTTAGAATTCGCGCGGTTCTCGTGATCATATTCATTATTGTAAAATAAAAGATCTGGAACCGGTCAATTCCTGTTAAATTGGGCCATTATATTTTTTTCAGATTCGAGGCATTATTATTGGGTCAGCGCAAAAGTGCCCGATTTGGTACAAAAATGCAACCAGAAATCGAATCTAATGATCGTTCTATTTTGACGCGAGCGTTTGCCATTTTGTAATTAAAGTTTGAGCAATTTCTCGGCGGGAACGCGGTGCAATAATCGCGAAAAACGAATTCTAAGCGTTCTCCCGGGGGGAGGGTGGTGACAGGCGTTAAAAAGGGGGATCTTGTTTGAGAATAATTATTTTGCAGGTCCGCCGACTAATTGTATTGCGGCCAGGTTGACGTTCCTTAGAGCGTGATCCGGTTATTAAAAATGTTCACGCGCAGAGAAACAGCCCCTCGCGGATCGAAAATAAACGACGTTTCAAGGCGGTTCCGGAGACGGTCCCACTCGGCCCGGTTATTGTGTACTCGGCCACGGAAATTATGGCCGAAGCAAAGGCGGTGGTCGGCTCGCGGTTCGGTAAACACTAAACACTCGTTAGTCTATAGATTGAAACGCAATCTGTATGTTCGCGGGCGCACCCGGGCTACCTTGACTGTGGTAAAGAGAGGGAAACGGTTGGAAAGGCCATGGTAACTCGTTACGCCACCCGGAGAAGAAGGGAGATTCCGGGGTTTGCGCGACCGAGAAAGGGTAGTCCTGCTCTGCCCGAACAGCCCCGAGGCCCCCCACTAATTGATTTGTGCTACGGCAGCCCCTGCTGCCATAACCTTTCGTTGTGCCCTTTACTTTCCCGACCACTAAACCTTTCCTTGGTCATCTTAAGACACCGCACGCTTCCAACCATTTTTTACATAATTTAGTTTGAATTCAATTCACTCATTCTCAGTCTAAAGCAGGGCTGTGCATTTCTGTAATATTTTCTTGCTTGGAACAAACAAGTGGATTAACTGATAGGAATGATCTAATAATATACTACCACCTATAAAATATTGAAACTATCTTGTTACAATTGTTCAAAATATTTTAAAATACTCGTCCACTTGCTCTGCTGCATTCAAGAAAGGCTTCAAATCGTAAACAAATTTTTCCAGTTGAGAATGGTGATTATTTCTCGAAAGGAGCGTCAGGCGGCTCGATCCGAAATTGTAGTCCTTTTTAGGATCAATTAAAAGTTCGTCTTGGCGGCCGGTGCTCGTAATCGCGTGAAATTTATATTTTTCAGGAACTCGTCCGTCGTTTGACGTGTGGGTGTTAAGAACAGCAATTAAAATCCAAGACAGACCGAAGCGAACGGAGCGAGGAGCGTTAACGATTCCTCGAAAATGGTCGCAGCATGGAAGGTTATGGTTCACAGGCAGCGCACGCGAGGAAAAGGCCAAGTTCATTGAATAAGGAACATTTACAACGTATCTGGCGGCAATAATGTAGCGGTATAGTATAAGCTCATGCGAGATATTTAGTCGGATATCGTGGCGCCACACCACCCAGGGGACCCTCTCATTATTTGCTGCCAGGATGAGCCTTTATTAGCAGTTATCCTGTTCGGTCTCGAATCTATACGTTCGCATATCCATAAATTCGTGTTTACGGTGACCGTATCTTATGCAAATGAGACGATTTAATCCGTCGGATATTTCAGAGCATTTTTAATAACCCTCCCACCCCCGGCCTTGCTCGCCTACTACTCCGGGCCCTCCTCGGACCAATCAATTAATGACGATTCATCGTCTCGCATCTTCGGCATCCGAGGATTCTCTGCTCCCCGCGGGTCCTATCGAATTGTGCAAATACCTGACATTTTATCCTTAACGCGTTATTAAGCACGCGGAAATTTATTTGATTAAATATTACACTGACATCTTTTTAATCTTAGTACGTTTTACTGTGCAAAAGCATATTGAAATAAATGTTTAAGGATACTTTCACTTCTTTTTTTTTTTTTAATTGGGTCATACAAAATTATAGAAACAATTACAGAGTGTACAAGACACACAGTGAGCAATTGAAAAAATTTTACAGGAACCATTAAGTTGGAGACAAAATGCCAAATAATATAAATGGGTAAAGGTATAAATTCCTTGATGTATACACTTACTTAAAAACTAATAAGAAAATTATTTGTGTCGCATAATGGCGGCCAGGCCACTATAGACAGGAACTTTAGCAGTTACTAAATTGTTAATAAATTTTTTAGCTTTGTTTTTTAAGTACAGTGAGCATAAAAGGGAGACAAACGCGCCGTCACCTGGCTGGGCGACCAGGGTAGCAAAGCGTTGGTAAAGATTAGGCGTCGCTACTGGAAATCGCGGCAGAAATCATTGCGTAGGGGAAATCGGCCCGGATAGAGCAGCAATTTCGCTGGATGTTTCGAGCCGGCAAAGTGCGATAATAAGCCCGCGGGCAGTCGGTGAGAATTTGCAATTCGCTCCGCTCAAATTGAATACTCCGTAGGCGGAATCTGGACTCTCCGCCGAGGGTTAACCTAAGATCAGCGATCCGTGATATAGTTGGACTTTGTAGCCGTCTGTATAAACGGTCGTTTACTTCGTTCTACGATGAATGTCGTTTCTGGCCGTCTCAGACAATGGAACGTCGAACGGCGAATTCGACGAACCCTCGCCACCAGAATCTAATTAACGTTTCGTTCGCTAAACCCGATCCCAATCACAATTTCCTTTGGGAGCAGTACCACCACATAAATCCACATTAAATTAACAATTTAAAAATCATATAAAGTTTAAGTAAATTTAATCTTCGCACTTTCATAAGGCGAGCACATACTATTAGTTACTTCTAGTACTGGGTGAGCTTAGATAAAGTACGAAAAATAAATTATTAAAAAATTATAGAGGTACACCGAGGGTTCGCACATTAGAGACTACACGGAAGCAAAACGAGCTATGAATTAAAAATACACGAGGGGCGAAGACGGAAGGGTACGAGCTAAAAATGATTTGGAGGGGCGATTAGTCGCGGTTTAAGCAGTGCAAATTCACTCGGAGCGGCGAGCGATTTGCCCTCTATTTCTCCGCGAGATAAATTTCCGGCGCTGATATAGGATCCCATGATCAAACAGTTAGAGTTGCCGGGCGCTTACAGAAAAGCTCGTTAAACGCTGAATACTTAACCGTTCGCGTCGTCCGCGCGCTTAAGCTCCGCACACAGGCGTTGCAACATCCTCGAACGAGCCGCGTTAACTGAAGATATGACCGCGTTCCCTATCAGAGAATCTTCGGGAGCCTTTTTTACGCCGGCATTCCTCCGCCGGCACGTGCTCAGACGCCCCTCGCGCGGTATGAAACACGACGCGGGAAACTCGTGGCGGCGGATTTTGTAACGCGCCGCGCGGAAATAATTAAGGGATTATTTCAAGTGCTCGCTGACAGGCCGGCCGACTCCGAGTACACGCGAATCGCGAACCCCCGGACGATAAATTTCCACCGGTGAAAACGTGACGAAATCGACTGCAGCTGCTGAGCAGAGCTGCTGCAATTTGGCAGCTGATCAGTGACCAACATTTAATGCTGACACTGTATACTGAACGGGGGAGTGCGCTGTACGGGGGCTGCGCATTGTGACAAACACAAAGATCAATACTTCAATCACAATACAGCACCCCTTTCTTTTGGAAAACCCACTAAAATTAATATTAAATTGAATAAACGAGTGATCCAGCTACGAATGCTTTGCTGCCTCCGGAAAAATTGCGCATCCCTTAGCAACCGCCTTCTGTTCCTCCACAAAATGATCAAAAAGGGCAATAATCGGAAAGGGCCGCGGTAAAAAGAAGGGGAACGGTAAAAATAAAGGTCATACGTGTAAACGATGGCGCGACGATAAATTAATCCGGCCACCGTTCTCCGTGCCCGCGGTACACCAAATTCGCAAGCTGTTCTCGCAGCTCCACACCCGCACACACCCTCCCCCGCGGCAGCCGTGCAACCACTTATCCATGATTTATTGAAATTACATCTCGACACGCGAAAAAAGGAACGTTTTCCCGTGGCATTATCTTCCGTTCTCCCCGTCTGAGCACGAACGACACTCCTCCGTATCCGTGACAGGACAATATAACTATCATCTCGTCGAAGATTAACGATCTTTTCAGGTGTGCCGAAGAGGGCTGCTGTACAGATCGGCTCTCTCGTACCACGTCTCTCTTTACCCTCGCGCCTTTTGTGCACGCGTTATTTCACGATTAGAGACGGCTGTTAGCCTAGCCGGAAACGTTCGACGTCTTTTGTTTCCTATGGCCGGCCCCGATGATCTCTCTGTTACCGACAAATTGAACTCTGACCGGCCATTACGGTGCTCGATTGCCTGCGAATAATCTTCCATTAATTACATCGTCTTCGCCCCGCGAACATTATTCTTAGCCATCGATTTTACTCCTCTTTGTTTCTCTTTTCGAACACGTCTCCTCTGAATTCGTAAATAATTGCGCCTTTACGAGGCTTGATTGCGCGCAATTGTTTCTACACATTGGTCTTATTCGTCCTTGCGTCTACCTTTGAATGTTGCGTTTCTCTTCAGGCGTTTACACTTTCTTCTATCATTTTTTTTTTTTTTTTTTTTGAGTCCTTGGGTGACTCAGAAATTCTCCTGTGACATGTTTAGGTAAACTAAAATTTTTCTGCGCTAATCACCAGCTACTGAATTTGTTTTTTCCTTCAATAATTTTAACGAGTCCGTGACAATGTATCGACGCCTTCAAATTTCATAAAATCAAAGAGAAATAAACTATTACCTGAATTCTCACTTACTGAGTCCTTCAGTGACTCAGAAATTCTCAGTAACCGTATACTAATTTAATATCCTCGTGAATGTCTCTTTGATATGTTTAGGCAAAATAAAATTTCACTGCGCTAATCACAAGGTACTGAATTTGTTTTTTCCTTCAACAATTTTAATAAGTCAGTGATAATGTGTCGACACTTTTAAATTTCATAAAATCGAAGAGAAATATATTATTGCCTGAACTCTCACTTACAGATCTCCCGTTTGTTCTTCGCCTAATCTTCCCAAAGTGTTACAAGGAGGAAGGAGAATTTCAGGAAGTGTATCCCGGCAGGGATTAATTAATGAGCATTTCTGAGTCGGATAGGATCGGTGATACGAAGAAACGGGTACGCAGGATTATTTTGAAGGAATAATAAAAGGGGGGTATCGTGCACGAGAGCCCGGTTAACCAGCCCGGCGCCAATTAGATCCCGAGAACATCAGCTCGCGTCGGTTTTGTCGTCGATGGAACGATATGTAAACAACTTCTCGGTAAAAATCCAGGCTCGATCGCGATATTGGAATTCCCGGGGTTTAACGCTGTCTGGAATTAACACACGATAGCGGCTCGTTAACGTTCGTGATCACGGCAGGCACGCCGACGCGTCGCCTCGCGTCGCGACGACGTTTCTACTCACACGGTTTCCACGCACAAACACACACACACACACCGGTTGCCAGTACCCGATATCCCGACGAAGAAAACTGGTAATGGGGTGCGTGCTGCCTCCGCATCGCGCGCGATCGAACTGGTTTATCGATAAAGGGAAATCATAGCTTGCGGACTTTACACGAGAACCGGAGCGAGCCGAACGGGCCAAATGAATAAGTAACTATGGGTCTCTGTGCCTGTGGTTACGCGTGTTTCCACGGGATATCTCGCCACGCCGTTGGATTGGCTAACTTACTCCACGAGGAAAACCGAAATGCCCTAGATGACACGTCGTTATGGCCGCCGCCGCTAGCTTTCGATATTCTAACCGCGCGTGGAAACTGAAACGAAGACTGAATTGTGCGTTCTGAGCTACGATTCGGTAATTTTTCAGTTGCTTTATTTCGGTTCATGTGAGCAATAACTGTTGACAAAATTAATAAGGTACGCAAGGTGGTCGGGAAATGCGGGGAGAAATTGTTAGAGTTCGTTCTACTCGCTAGAAGTGCGAGAGAATATTTAATTTCGAAGCAGAGAGATTGTTGTACTTTTTCGCGATGCACGCTGCTAGATTGAGCATGAAAATTGAAATAAATTAGTGGGATGACGCTTCGAGGGTTGCTCTATAAACCAGTCCAAACCGCATTTCCGATATTTGCGACAGTTCTTTCTTTACAAAAATAATTCACTCTAACTGTCCGAATACGCAAGAACGGACAGCAAATTCCGGCACAAAAGTTTTGTCAAAACTCAGCGTGTTCCACGGGTTGATTTGCAGCCGGAGTCCCACCCCGGACTATTCTACTAATTAGTGCAACCCTTATCCGAAGACACGGGCGTCGTTCTCGTTTCGTCGATAAAATTGCAGGTTCGGTAGGAGGCAGGTGCGAGGCGTTCGGCGTTTCTCGCGTGGACATTGAAGCGTGACAGGGTGCAACGCATCAAATCCTGCTGGCGAGGCGGCAGTTGCACCGGATCGCCGTAATTCTCCGCGAGAAGGAATCGCGGTGAAACCCTTTTCGTCGAGCTGCCACTTCACCGCGCGCAACGGACACAAACACACACGAACGGCAAACGTCTGTATGTACACACCACCGTTGGGAAGCGTCGCGCGAGCTCGAATGCACATGCACACACGGATCTACAGAGGGAAGAACCGTGTGCACACGTACGTGTCTCTCCACATGCGCGTAGGATACGGCACGGCACGCCATACTTTGACAGACACAAAAACATCGGAGAGCCTTGATAAATTGCCCAGGAGAAAAAGCATCGGCCACTCGAGGCTGTTCGGTGGCGCGAGAGGGGCCGAAAGGAACAGAAAGAAATGGGAGCGGAGAGAAGAGGAGAGGCGTTAAGGACAGGATACATCACGGACTGGTTCCGGTATTGTTCGCGTTAATAGCGGCCGAGATACAACGGGACTCCGACGGATCCACCCTCGCGACGTAAATACGTGCGTTCGAATGAGCGATGCTTCGATTATCCCGATCTGGAGAGCGTCAATTTGACGGAAACGAGAAACAGGAAGCGTCTGCCGCGAGGGGACGGACAAAGTAGCCGGCTGAGTAGCTCGGATGCGGCCAGAAACTCTTTCCCTTTCTTGATTCCAATCGCTGGTGCTGTTATCGTCTGCATCCAATTTCCACCCGGCTAAATCAACAACAATATATGTGTATCGAATCCGATTACAAAACCATAG
Organism: Seladonia tumulorum; assembly: GCA_913789895.3. Lineage (NCBI taxonomy): Eukaryota > Metazoa > Arthropoda > Insecta > Hymenoptera > Halictidae > Seladonia > Seladonia tumulorum. The sequence continues at coordinate 6,935,464 of OU565275.1, forward strand.
TACGTTGACAGAACAGCAAATGGTCCGCTGAATGGCCACCGGGCAAAGTTTTATCTAGAGCTTCGGTCAGAAACAATTTACACCTCCAGAATAAATATTCAGTCGCATCCCAAATGGCACAGTCTTTTGACTTTTTCTTGAGGGGCAGCAAATGTTTCCGGTAAGATTATTGCAGGACATTGCAGGTCCACGGTTCGAGTGCAATTGGTAGGCGTGCTTCATTTCTTGGTTCCTATAGCTATTGACAGATTATTTAGAAAATTGTAAAGTAAGGAGTCCGTATATCGTGGGTTTTGTCGCAATGTCCTTTTTTTTGGGCATTGTCGTCGGCTGGTAGCAGCCAGTGGGCGTCACCGATAGGGAGCAGCTTCCTCGATGTAATTTATATATTTTCTTTCGACCGATATTTGTCATCAAAGAGTGGCCATTAGTAGGAGAGCGTAGCAAAAGAAAGATCTTCGGGAGACACAGCGGGAGGCATTAGACCATGGCTCCCATTAGCTCAACCGGGTTTTTCTTTCGGAAAGAAATTAATGGCTGATCTTCGCGCTGTATGCGCTGCCGTTCGGCCAGTATACAACCGATTCTCGTAATCCTTCAATAACAGGACCATTAATTAGACACTTCTATCTCAGGCAAATTAATTCTACTGCCTTGCGCTCGCCACTTCTCGAACCTCCGGCAAAAAGGTCATCGCTCGCTTGTGTGAATGCATAATAAAGACGTTTCACGTCGATCAGAAGAACTGGAAGAAACGCCGTAAAAATGTCTTTCTTCTCTACATAATCGTGACGAGGAATAGATTGTGGATTCTTGTGCGATATAAAAATTATTCGCGTTAATTCTAACAGCCGAGCGGAGCGGACTATGTAGGCATATCGCGGGTTCGTGAAACCGGATCAATGGAATTGACTCCTCGAGCAAAGGCAACGCGTCCGCGACAATAATACGCTTAACCGCATTGTGCGAGCCGTTTATGTATTTGCCGGAGCGTAGAACGTATTTTTAGTGTGCCGGACGGGAGGTTTTATTAAACGATCAATCAGACCACGTTACGGCAAGAAACGTCGCGTTATAAACGTTACCGTTAAGCGTCGCCTACCTTGGAGCTATAGTGGCTGATAGTCGTTCGCACTCGCAGTTGGGAACCACGTGAGTGGCACGTGACTAAGAGGATGTAGCAATTATATCTTGACTCTATCCTCTACTTCGGTCTTCGCTCCCTCTCTCTCTCTCTCTCTCTCTCTCTTTCTCTCTCTCTCTCTGTCTTTCTTTCCGTCGAGCACAATCGCCCGGTTCTTCTCAGCCCTCTCATTCTGCCTCAGCATCTCCCCCGAACGCGGCCCGCCTTCGTAACGCAACAATTAACGTGGCTTCGTGATATCAAAAATGACCCTTCCCCGAATCCGAAAACCGGCGGCTGCCCGTCAAAGGCGGCTGCAATAAATTCTTATTGCCGTTCATCGGGGTATTTACGGTTCCCCGAACGCCGACACGCCACACTCCCTTATTATTTTATCGTCTGATTTCATCTATCGATACTCCTGTCGTGTGCCTCGCTCACCAAGAATTTCTGGCGTTATTGTTTTACCAGGAATCCTCTCCCGGCCGGCGAAACGGACCCTGGAACCAGGATCTCGAACGGCCAACCGAACGAAAATACCAGAACAATAGGTTTGACGGTGTTTGCCCCGGGTTTGAACAACCGTTTCTGCTTGGCGACTCGTATATTTTTGTAAAATGAGTTTTCTGTAAAGGTAAGCACAACAAATCCGATAAAATTCGAGAATGTTTGACGTCGTTTGATCAAGTGTGTCCTCCTGAATACTTGTTCTTTTGAAGAAGAAGTTGTCTGATTTGAAAATACATTTGTTCACAGTAGTAGGATATTGTGTGACCGATGAGGTATTTTTGTAGGTTTCACGTGGTTGCGATACGATATTTTTAATAACGATCCTTGGAATAATGTTTGGGGAGAGTTGTTGCGGTGCATGAAATACAATGAAGCTAGCGAACGTAGAATTGGCGGCTGGTAAAGGCGAAAGAAGGGATTGCATGGGGGCAGGTGTAGGTGGTCCCCGGTATTTCCTGCATCCGCGGAGGCCCCTCAATCGGTGGCTTGCACTTATACGGTAGCCGAACGACGTAGTCCAGGAAATCTAATTGTCGGTCTTCGACGTAGCCGGGCAAATTACAAAAATAAACACATCGGCGGAGAGCAGATAGGAAGCAAAAGTCGGGAGAGTCCGGCGAAGGGTTGCAAAATCGGAGGGACGAGGACAACGACGATGAAGGAAGGAAGGAAGGAAGGAAAGGGGGAGGTAGAAACGGTTGAATCGAGAGAGGATCGCTCTCCTCCGCGCTGCTGCTGGGTATAGTTCATCCTTCTCTTTTTTTCTCTGTTTCCCTGTTCGCCTCTCTTCTACGGGGAATGGAAATACTAATTTTGCGGAATACGGTGGCCGGACTGCGGTAAGCGGCCGTTGGAAAGACGGTGGTGTGGGTCGTGATTACCTGGGGATAATTATAGTCGACGTGCGCACGGGTTATAGAAGGGGGTGGCTCTGACCGTACCCCCACGTCAGACGTGCGTTTACGTGTGCGTAAGGCTATCACGTGCTTGATGGAGATCCGAGGCGAAGTCATCTCTCAGCGCGGCGCGATGCCGCTTGCTTGCGATCTCTGATCACCGTTTGACTTCGCCCGCTACTTACTTTCCAACTTTTCTCCCAAAGGGATCCGCCGAAACACCTTCGTTCCGATCAAAAAATCCCACGCGAAATAATCATTGTAATCACCGTACCGAGGAACCGGCGGCTTCCGCGCAATTCTTTCGATTCGAGAATTAAGGTGATACATCATTACTCTTTCAACCCTCCTGTACCTGCCGGGGTCTTAATTTAATTTGGTACATCGAATGTTACTGCACGAAAATTGATTTATGGGCCTTTGTTTGCTTTCTTTCCGGCGTGAGGGATCTTTAAGTCAGGAATAAATTTGCTTCCTCTTTGTTCGCGACTGGTCCAGCGGAATCTCGTTTATTTGGACGAATAGGGGAACGAGGTAGTTCAGATAACTTATTAAATTAATACTACATTTTTCTGAGACACTTAATTGTATCTACACGCGTCAATCGTTCTCCAGGATAGCACCATCTATTAATCAATTTCATTTCTTTAATACTGTTTCCATTTCTAAGAGTTTTTACTTAATCATTTCCTTATATATTTTTAATAAAATTGCTTCCATATTTGAGAAGTTACCGATTAGAAATTCTGTAAAACAATCCAAAGGGTGTCATACGCTACGTACAAGATTTGTACTAAGGCATGAAATGCTTAAAATTTAAAATAAAATATAGCAATGCAAATGATTGTCGAAGGTGTGGGGGAAAAATACCGATACTTTTGGATTCTTCTAATTTTTCCGCAGTTTGAGATCAGAGCTACTCGTTCCCATCATGAATGCATAGAGATTGGGGTTACCTAATTATGTAAAAAATCATTGTCGGAGGAGGTGAAAGAACGGATCGGCGACCTTCGAGCGGATTCGATACAGCGTATCCGTCGGTGACCGCGAAGGACAGTCGGCCGGAAGATCGGCACAAAGCCGGGGCCGCAAATGAGGCTGGAAAACGGCGAAAGGGGTCATGAATTCGCGCGGTTCAATTCGTGTCTTTGTCTCTTCGATGAAGGGCGCCGCGGCAGATATCTCTCGGGGTATATACGCGCGCGGTTTGAGGTGGAGGCACTAAATCAAGGCCCCGCATGCTTTGGATGGCGTCTAACAAATGAGCCAATGACAACCAGCCCGGCCCTGGCTCTCGGCTCCTCTCGTTCTCCCGGTGGTTCCATCTCGCTCGAACCCGCACGAACAAAACGATAATATATTCCAGCGTGCTAGCGAGAGAGAGAGAGAGAGAGAGAGAGAGAGAGAGAGAGAGAGGGGCGAACGGGATCTGGACGGATCGAGCGGATACTATACGCTCGGCTCGGCTCGGCGCGTTTCGAGGCCCACGATCATCGAGCCCGAAGGAGAAATCAGCCGATGATGCCGGCGATGGTGATGGTGATGGTGGTGGTGATGTTCGTGGTGGTGGTGGTGGAGGGTTTTAAGGCCCTCGCAGGGATGGAGGAGGGGCTAGTCTTTTACACGTCACCGGGAACTAATACCTCCAAGCACGCTAATGACGGCCAATAATTTAAAATATGAATTTGTATAAATCACCGGTAATCGTTAATTTCTCGGAATGTTAGATCGGCTCCGGTCCATCAGCCGCGGCCAGGACAACACCGGCCCCATCGTCTTTGAGGTCCTCGCGGAGGTCATTTGTGCCGGGGCCCTAGATTAATTGGATTAATTAGGCATTACCGTGCCCCGGGGCACAACGATGCATTAGCCGGATACGAAAGGGGGGAACCCGTGTATGGGCACACGTATACGAGGATCTTTTTTCTTTTTTTCTCTCTCTCTCTCTCTCTCTCTTTCTTTCTTTCTTTCTTTCTTTCGGTCTTTCTTTCTTTCGTTCGTTGTTTCGTTCTTTCGCTCTGCGACTCGGCTTGCTCTTTCACTCGGCGACCTTCCTACGGGGAGATCATCTTAGGGGATTCGCGGGATCTTTGATTTTGGAACAAACTGATTTCATCTTTCGTCACAGGACGACGCTGACGGATCGCCGGTGATTTTTCAGCATGGACTGGGAATCGCCTGGCTTTGAATTTTGGCGCGGGCTCGCCTTTGACGCGCGCTCTTGTCTCGCCGGATTATGTCACGCGTCGAACAGATTCTCTCGACGATTCTTTCTTTCGATTTGCTCGGGACCCTATTGTCTAGAACTGTGACAATTAACGTTGTACAAGGCGTTCGCTGTCGGAGACATTTTGACAAATTTCAATCGTGTTGTGCCGGAATTTGTCTGCTGTGAACGCTAGAAACGGCGCTTTATAAACATATGGAGAAATGTGATGGGTAATTAGAATCTCCGATGATACCACGGCATCAAAAATATTGTGGGAGAAACATACTTTGTATAGATTGTAGTCAATCTTCTTTGGTGCCGTTATTGAGACCTATAGAATCTGCATTAAAATTAAAGTGAGTAATTGTACTATCCATAGTGTTCTTGACGAGATTCTAGGAATGTAACTGCTTTTAGAATCAGTACATTTATGGTACTGACTCATACTACTTAATTTCCAAGTAGTATTAGATCATTTCACCGTTAAAGTTCACAGGTGCCATTTTCAGTACACGGATCTGTACTGAATGAAATGAGAATACTATTGTTCTTAGCATTCCCGACAAAATTCTAGCAATGCAGCTATTCTCATAATTAGTACATTCGTCATACGATCTCATAAATAGTGTTACACCATTTTACTATTGATCAATATTCCTTACGTGGCACGAATTTTCTTATCATTTCTTTGCATCAAAGAGTGTGCATTTAAAAATGTTTCAAGTATTGTTCCTAAAAACTACCACGAGAAAATGAAATTCTCCAGTGCCTTAATATTAAACCCACCGAGCCTTAAAAGCGATTAACGCATGTTGCCTTATCAAAATAACGAGATTGAATTTATTTTGAATCTGCGCGGTTCGTATTTAATCGTTTCCCACGAAAGCGTCTTCACAATTTCAGTGATTGTAAAATAAAAAATCTGGAACGGTCATTTTGACCGTTGATGGTAGGTTTAGCGTTAAAACTGTGTAGGAGCGCTAACTGCGTTTTCATCGAGCCGATGACGATTGCGCGCTGCGACAGATCGTCTGTCGAACCCGCGTATCGGTGAACTGTTTCGAAGGGGTCCCCGAGTGGCCGGTTGCATGGTCAAAAGTCATTACCGGCGAACGAAATTTGACATGGTTTTTACTTTTATTGCGCGACCGTTCGCCTATAATTATTTCCACATCTATCACTCGAGAGCTTGGCAATGACCAGCCCCGGCCGTGGCTCGAAGATTGAAGATCGGCTCGGTAGAAAAAAATGAGACGCGAAACCGGGGTCTTTCGAGCAATAGCGCCGAAGAAGAAGAAGAAGAAGAAGAAGATGAAGAGGTGGCGGAGGCGGAGGATGAGGATGAACGAGGACCGAAGAACGTAGGAGCGAGAAGGACGAAGTAGGGAGGACGGAGGGAGGAGAGGGGGAGGCGCGTCTATATGGGCATTCGTCGTCGACTGAATGCCAGTCGGTTTCCTCTTGTTCGACGAGAACACGAAAGGCTTCGATGACGTATGGTTCGTGGAAGAAGGAGAAATAAAGAGCGTGAAGGGAGGAACGAACGTACCTGTGATTGTCCTCGCTCGGGATTCAGAAAAAAAAAGTGTCATTGTGCTCTCGGGCCGAACGAATGGTCATTTGGCCCGAGAGGCCGGCTGACATTTCTTCGTGTTCTATGAGCTTCCCCCTCTCCGTGCACCCCCGCGCACCGTCAATTGATGAACCCTTGACAGTCGTTAACGATTCGAGGCCACAGGTCTTGTTTCAGGGCGTAATCCCTCCCTATTAATATCCCCAACGTGAATTCATTCAAGTGTCCGTCAATAATCTGTCTGGCCAACGCGAGGATACAAGCCGGGACCGTGTGGTGGTTATTCTGCTTTTTTCATAAATCATCCCCTCGAATGGGACATTCTCAAAGATCGTTTTATCGCCGCGTTAATGCGACCGAGACATTCCTCATGGTCTCACAGGGACACACCGAGGTGTTCTCGCGAAGAATGCTCTTCGGAAAGTTGTTGACTACAAAGAGCAGGCATTAAATTGACATTTATTTTAATAGGTATAGGCCTCTTTGGAAATTCTCCTTCGTCGACGTCTCACGGTTTCTGAACCGTCCGCGTTCTAAAGAAGTCTTTGCTATTTCAGAAAGGGATTGATCCGCGATTAACATTTTATTTCATAGTTTCGGGCTCACTCTGAGAAATGAGAGTGTTGACCTTCAACATGCGTTACTTCGAAAATTGTTTGAATCGTGATACATTTTATTTAATAATTTGGGGCCAGTTCGTACAAGTACAATAATCATTTTTCATGGAGCAAATGGATCATAAAAATTCTCTAGAACAGTATCCATCATCTCAACAACATTTTAGTTAACAATGTGAATAATCTCTCCCGGTGTACAATCAATTTTATTGAAAGGTACAAATTCATAGTCTGTGGATCTTTGTGCAAAATAAAAATTTTCTGCATCAATTACTGGAGACAGGAGCCAGACATTCCTAAATAATTTTAACGAGTTAAAAATGGTATATCGATATCTTCCAATTATTATAATTCTTCTACTATTTTAAGCAGTACCTACTCGCTTCTGTTATAAATGCATGAAATCCGAAGGGTACTCGTCCCAAATAAAAATGTGCTACTAGGATTCTATTATCGGGCTGCTAAAAATCTTTAAAAATTGTCCGATCAATATTAACACCCCCTAATGCATAAATTATTCGTCGATTCGCACACAGAGCAAAGCCACCTAAAATAACATCGACAGGAAGCAAGAACCGCATCTTCGACGAGCGTAGGAGCCCGCTAAAACAGTAACGGTGTAAATGTTCGACAATAACGTAATCCCCAACGCATTCGTCAGTGTAATGTCTGCGTCGCGGCATTCAAACAAGAGGATGAAAATATTCGCGGCTCGTATCCTCGATAAATGCCTTCGCGAGAGTGTCCTCTGAATATTCCGCGTTTCCGCGGAATCCGCGCGAGCCTGCCTATCTATAGCGGAGCGGTCTCTGATATATTTCTGAAGCTTGGCGAGCGGCCACCATTATGCACATGATAATTAGAATGCGTTAGCGCGTGTCTCAATATATCCGCACGTGCTATACGCGCGCCATGTGAGTTGGACTAAGCCAACCGGTCGGCCGCTCCTTCACTGGATTGGTGCCACGGTGCCGTGGGTGGTGGCCACTTCTTCCTCATGAATACAGACACTCCTGTCGATTATCGATATGCTCTCGATGATTTACCGACACCCAACCGTCCGATGTCCCAGCCATTTTTGTCTCGATTCGTCTAGTCTTCAAGGCTAGCTCGAGATCAATTAACATCAACAAGGTACGGTAGAAAAACGTATTCTGCTGCAAGAATACCATTTGCAAAATATTTCCTGCTGGAAACTTGCTGTGTAATAAAATTTGACAAATTAATTTATAGAATTTCTGGGTCCGTGAGTAAAAATTTCGGTTTTCTATTACGACTAGATAAACTCGAAATCTCGGGGAAACGAAGAGTTTCAGAAAGAGAAATGAAAAATAACTCTTAATTTTTGCCACAATTAACACTTTGACTGCCAAACTAGAAACCCCAAAAATTAAATCTGTTATATTCAGTAGTCCTCGAACTTTCTTGCATTTTACAGATCATAATTAAATTTGGTACAATGGATATATTAACGTAAAAATTCATTTTAAAACCTGGACAAATAATTCCGTCACCCACATATGGGTGACGTGGCAGTCAACGTGTTAAGGAACTGGTAAGTCAACGAGAGAAACGGTAAAAAAAACATACGAATTTTTCCAAAATCAGCCTGTTAAAGTAGAAGTTTCCTTAAAGAGGCACAGTGTATCATCGCCGCGTTTAATGCGCGAGCAATTTCGTCCACCGCAAAATTTTGCTTTCGAATGTCCGACGCGTTCGCGAAAGTTGCCGATGCACAAAACCCAGCAACAACGTCATGCAGAGTATTAATTCGCCTTTTTTGCGGGAATTACGAGCCGACGATGGGTCACGCATATGTGAAGACGACGACGACGGAGGCCTGTAAATCGATAAAAACACAGTTCTCACGGGGTTCTTGCTGGAAAGTATCCGCGGGGAGGATAGTCGGATATCGAGGCGCACAGGAAATCGTTGAAACTCTGTCTGATGATCAGGACAAGCAGGCTTACGTGGTTTTGTTTTTTCCTTTCTCTCTCTCTCTTTCTCTCGTGTCGGTAGCTCGCGGGCGGACGCAAGTGCGTGCCATCTGCAGCCGGCGTAATTCTCGCGAGTTTTAATATCGTGTTTCGGTATCGAGTGCCTCGAAGTCGACTCGGCTCTGTGAGAAGAGAAGATGTTGCTCATAGGTAAAAGAAGGCTGGCCGAAGAAGACGAAGAAGAGGCAGCCAGAGCCAGCAGCAGCTCTCTCAGGAAGACTCGGCTTCGGAATCATCCGGGCAGACAGCGATATCTTGTTTCCTTAATAAACGGAAACGGAACGTAATCGTATTATTTGTTTCTACCTTTAAGAATACTACCCCCCTCGTTCTAAATACGCGCGACACGAAGCGAAAGCGAGACGGGGGGACGAGACGAGAGGCGGAATTCGAGGATCCGACGAGATGAACACGAGGAAAGAGAACGGAGGGAATATTTAAGAAGGTATTAAACCCTCCCTCTCCCCCTCGACCAACCCCCGTCGCGTGGATAAGAAAGCATTAACGTTGTACTTTATTCGCGAGTGCTCGATGAGTTCTGAAATATGGAAAGTATCGCGAGATTCCGGTTTCAGGTAACAAAGTTCTTGCCCGTGCCCCCCTTTTCCTGCTCGCGGATGTCGATTCCTGCGAATAAGACGAGCTCTCTCTCTCTCTCTCTCTCTCATTCTCTCTCCCTCTCTGTTTCTTTCTCGTTCTCCCTCCCTTTAAACCGGACGGGAAGCGACCGGTAATATTTCACCGAACTTCGCCCGCGAATATTCATGTCCCGGTGGATTTAAGGACTGAAATATGTTTAACGAATTCGTGACCGAATAAATATACGCTGACCGTATTTCGCGGGCTTAACGAGACCTCTCCGTTCACGTCTGACCGATTTTTATTCATAAATAAGAGTGACATTGCCGGCAACAAAGAAAGTGAATCTTAATTCTTACTTTCCATCGATTTATCTTCGAGCTCCAATGCAAAAATAAATCAAAACTGAACAGTACAATTTTATGCACGGAGAGTCACGTTGAAAAATTGTTTGCTGTGTAATGAGCGTACACGATAAAAATTTTATGGAAAAAGGTTGAGAACGGCTCCTGAATGACTACATTTTATCAGAAGAATTTCGCCGAGGAATTTCAGATCGCCGAGTCCAGAAAAATTAAAACATGCAAGGTTCAGCGCTATCGCGTTACAACTCCCGACACGTTTACGACGGGTCACGAGTGACCCGGTATCGTCCGACGGCTGAGAATACCCCTCATTCACAGATTCTTCTTCTATTGAGCAAATAAACACGTGCGTGATTGCCGGGACATAAACTCGGAGCCATATCTGCCGTGGCATTCTCATTGAGAATCCTAGCGAGAGTAAAACGACCCGAGGTCATTGAATGGAGTCAGGTGTTGGACCACGAACCACCGAAGGGAAACGCGTTAACAGGTGTTGTGTGTAGGGTAATAGTCGATATATCATTCACCGAACCTACCTGAAAGCGTTTCTTCGATGAGGGGGAAAGCGTGCTCGATTTTTCCGAGTGTTTCGACGGTACGATGACAGTCGAAATCGAGTACGACTTTGGGAACAGCTGGCTGACGGACACGCGAGTTTCTATGCTGCTGAAACCTTCCCGATGATTCTTGAAACTGTGATGAATCCGTAATTTCTCTTCGATGAAAGCGGAAAAGTTATTCGATTCTGAAGCCGATTGTTCGAGCATTTTTATTCGAGCAAATGAAACTTTTCAGATACTTTCTGGGTCAGCTGAAGGTCACTTCAAGGTCAATATAATCCATTAATTTGTCTTTAGGATATTATTCATAACTTTCTCATCTTGAAGTAGAAATTCTATCTGGGATGTTTTATTATTTTGTATCGAATTAAACTTTTTTCATATTGATTAATTCTTAGCTATAAGTCGATTAATATTCCCAGTGTTGGGCGTTGCAAATCGCATAAGGGATGCGTTCGCTCGCATTTCCGGCGCGGCTAACTATACCAGTCCAAGGGTCACAGTTTCCCACAGCGTCGAGGGGCCCCGATTAACAAGTATCTGTCGGGCAACACGGGGATTGCAGTTGTAGCAACGTTCGCAATACCCCTTTCGCTATCTCGTGCAAATAACTTCTACGTTACGTATCGTGTGTCGAGGTGGTAACCGGCCGTGCGACTGAAGTCACCGAATCGGGGCCCAACGAGTTAACGATTACAAATCGGCTGGCCGATCGGTACCTATTCCCGGATTAATAGAGCGATAAATAATCGAAAAGCTGATTACCAGAAGCACCGTCTCGCGGCTTGTTCAGTTCCGTCGACGACGCGAAACCCCTGTACAAGAGAGAGGGAGAGAGAGAGAGGGCTCGTTGGAGGAGAAAATAAAAGATAGGAAAGAAAGAGACGCGGCCGGACGTTGAAGAAAAGGCAACCGAAAAGGGAGGAGGGAACGAAAAGGAAAGAAAAGAACGAGGTGTATTGGTACGACGATTCCTTAACGGCAAATGAATCCTTGCACCCGCGATACACCGAGAGCTGGTCTTAAGTTATACCGGGAGGAACGTAAACCCGTAAACGTGCCCGAGGCCAACATATTACGCGCATTAATTCGCCGTGCTTGACGTGGAAGGCGATTCGTAATACGCGCACGGGAAGAGGGACACCAAGAGCAACCAGAAGAAGGCCCTCGATGCATAACAGGCCTGCAAACAGCGACAGAAGCTGCCCTGGTACCTACACGGCGATCCTAGGTTATAATGAGATCGGTAGGGACCGGCCGATACCTCTGCCTGCTCGGTAATTATTAATTTTGAGGCCAGTAAATATTCTGCGCGAGCCTGCCTCGAGGAAATTTGCAAGGTTGCTGTAAGATGGATGAGGATGCAGTCCTAGGAGAGAGACAGCGAGAGAGAAAGAGACAGAGAGAGGTCCTGGACTGTTCTTTGAGATTAGTTGTCGAAGAACAATACTCCATTCAATATTCCACACATATCTTTTTGGTGATTGTACTATTATTTTACCTTCCTAAATTTCAGTAAATTTTGTATCGAGTGTAGGATCTTTTCAAATACTTTTTTAACAAGTCTTCGAGATTATTTCTGTGATAAATAAATAAAAAGTGTATTCTTTATACTATATAAATAGGAATTTATTTCTTTTCAGTGGTTTTTAATTTCTAAATATATAAAAAGTCAATTTTTAAATATATAAAATCCGTGGCTTAGTAGTAAATAGTCTGGTGCATATTTCTGTAGTTCCGAGCGAAGGGTCTCGCTGGAAGATTTTTCGCCGCCGTGAAAGATCCGAGGCGAACAGAATCACGTTGCAAGACGCTTCCACCGACTCCACGGAGATCGACGCAGACTGTATCGAAGACGTAATGGAGATTATAAGGCCACAAATGATCGAATCGCGTAGGTACACCAATTACTCGTGGAGGGCGGTCCGATTCGCTCTGGCCTCCCTTGACGGACCACCCGTTGGTCGTCGTTACGAACGCGGCATCGCTCGGATACATCTCTGATCGGTAAGTTCCGATCGTTCCTTTTTAACCAATCTTCCGAATAATACTAGTCCCGATCGAATGAAAAAAATAAACCGTGACTATCGATTTCCGGTTAGGAACAACGGGCACGTTCCCTTTTGTGACACTCGTCATTCCGAAGGGGGTGTGACAAAAATGAGGTGTGTCGTCCAGACACATTTTCCACGTATCGAATGTTTTTTACCTATGATTGACGTTCCCCGTACAATGTACGAGAGGGCTGTATTTAAATAAAATCCCCCGCACAGTTTGCCCATCAATATTGCAAAATTTCTCCCTTGTTTTCCGGCGCTGCATTTTTCTTGTCTCTTGAATTAATTAATCGCTGTTCCGTATAATCGTACTTTGTCTAGCAAAATTTCACTAAATGTGAGATTCGCTGATATTCGGAAATTTTCAGGATAATAGATATATTAATATTTGAACACGGTTTATTAAATATGTTTGCGTTGCTGAAACTTTGATGGAGGTTCAAACATAAATTATATCATTCTATGAAATTGGAATGCACAATTTTTATATTGTATTCGATGTTTTAACAATTCTAAAATAATTCGTAACTTTGTGCTGCAGCAAGAATTCAGTCGCAGTCTTCAAAATTATAAAAGTTAACAAAAATTCAAGGAAAAATTTTTAATTTCTGACTAATCGTGATATCGATTTTATGTCAATCATTGTTAAGCAGCCGGATGAGTCGCGCTGTATCGAACGCGTTAGGTATCGGAAATTTTTTAAGAATGATCCAGCGTGCCGATACTTTTTGGAGGCACTGTACCCGTTCGGTGATATATGCTTGATATACGTTTCCGAGGCGGGGGTGTAACAAAGACTATTCACAGTCCGATTTAAACAAAGACGGCGTCGTCCCGCGACGTCACGGAGCTACTCGAATGAACGCCGGCAGACCGTGGACGTTCGTAATACCATGGAATTAATCTATGCTCGCGTTGGTAATAATAAGGAAATGTTTCAATCTCGATGATGTATAGCGCTCGGTGCTCGCTTGTTCACAGTGGGAAAAGGGTCTCTTCGTTGTTTGGAACGGCCGCGAAGCGATCAATCTCGTCAACGAGTCGAGCCCGGGGATTGGGATCAGGAATCCCAATCCCTTCAGGACGCAGATCCCTATCTACGACAGAGGGAACAATAAAATCCACAAAATCAAATGGTACCGATTGTCCTGGTGATTAGAGAAATAGAACCTCCATCGCGCACGGTGATTTATGGCGCGTAATTGCCTTCGTTGCGCAAAACCCCGTGTGAAACGACGGAGGTGTACAGGCGACAGATACTACAGAACCACTCGAACCACAATGGGGATAGTCTTCGTCATATACACGTGAGCCCTCAAGAATTCGAATTGTTCTTCCCGATATCTTCTATCTGCTTGCGACATCAACAATCCCGTCAAATTAATTTTCATCCGTTGTTCGTTCCCTCTACCGCCGCCACTGTGAAGACATTCCTCCATTTTTATTTCCCTTATATATTTTGCATTTAAAAACATTGTATTCTTTTCTTATTAATATTATTAAGACAGGAAATTTGTTTAAGGATCTATTAAGGACTCACAACTTTTATTTTGTGAATTAAATTTTATTTTCCCTGGACTTATGGAGTACTGTGGGGTTGTGAGGTTGAGAGTTCTCTGATAACGATTTAGCGAATATTCGTGCAGCGAGGGTGGAAAAAGCGCGTTAAAAATCGTTCCCTCGGACGGACAATAATCGGTCGGCGGTTCTCGTGCAACGTCCACGACGGGATTTCTGATTTATCCGGATAAGTTAGCGGAACGTCATCCCCTCGACATCCCTCCCCTGCGGACGATACCCCCCGTCGGTGTTACGGCGTCCTGCTTCGACTTTGATAACCGTACGATAGTTGCTTTCTGCCGGCTGGGGTTGGAAAACGGAGACGCGCGCGCGAGCACCACGGCTCGGCTCGGCGGTTTATCTTCGATTACGAACGTCTTGGCTCTCGGTTTCTTGGCTCCAGATTTATGGCGAGCGATTTGTCGGTAGCGCCCAGATTAGAATTAGTTTGCGGAGCCCCGGGTCCGCGTTTGTTTGCGATCCGACACTGTGTGTCGGCCCCCGTGCCGCTGGGAGATCGAGATCTGCGAAGAAGAGAAGAGACGTAACCCTTGCTCGCTCGTGATCCTGGCACCAGTTGATCGAAACCACGGGAAATGAAAATCGTGCCCGGCGAACACCGCGCGACGATGAGGAAACTCCCGCTCTAATCGCCGCGAGATCGCCGCTCGCCGATAACCTTTTTCTAACTAATCGGCGTCCCCGATTCATTAGCCGCTTCGCTCGGACCTTAAACGCCTAGCTCTGACGTATAATGGACGCTCCGGCCAACGATTATAACGCTGGCAACCCTTAAATAACACTAGAGCCACCTGAAACATTTCTGTATCGCGATCTGAAATTGCGCTAGCCATTAAACGATCCGGTACTTCGATCGCCCGACTTCAAGGAATTTTTACGATTTTCTGCGATTCAGATAACAACTTATTCGAGGGTTGTGCTTATTGCACCTGGTGTCCTTTCAACCCTCACACAGGTACGCGTTTTCTCAAAAATACTGCAACTTGAAGAATCTCTGGGAACCTTGGGCAATTTTTCTAACGACTGAATCCTTCACAGACTCGAAGATCGAAGCTTCCCCTTTACAACGGTACCTCAAAACTTCATGTGCGATTTTTTTTTAGCTGTTTTATTGAACTTTTAATAGAAGGTGCATTGTCAATAATGCATCATGACCGAACTTTTTCCACGGTCCTTTTTATAAAACGGCTGAAAATAATCGTACATCAATTTTCAAGGCATCGTTGTAAAGGGGAAGTTTCGATCTTTAAGTCCGTGGTAGTTTCATTTATGAACAAAATTTTTTAATGTTTCTAGAAGCGCTTAAAGTTGTAGCATTCTTTGGATAAATCGTTACCTCGAGAACGAAGTCGTTTAGCAATTGCAGATTTTATTAAAATGTTAACTTGAACTTTGTTACTAACATATCGTATTTAATATGAAACGAAGTGTTTAGTAGTGATGTTAAAAATTTGAAAATGTGGTCGCAGGGGTCGCTACAGACTGTCAAGTTCCGCGATGGCGTCTCTACACGCACGCACCACCCTCTCCGTAGTGGTTCGGTAGTTTGCACCCTTCTTCCCGGCAATATTAATATCTCTAATCATTCACCAACCCCTTCGCACCCTTATCAAGAGACACCATAGACGTTGCCTTGATACGTGTTATTCAGATTTATCCCATTTGCCTTTGGGACCGTATTTATCCGTAGAACAAACCAAGTACACGGCCCGATAAAGCGTTTGTTTCGCGACCGGGATTAATGCTAAGCCGCAAATGAAGGGCTCCGAGAATTTTTTTGTCTCCGACGAGTCTCTAAACAACCCTCCCGGGGATCTCGCTATACTTTCGTCGACTCAGCCTGATATCAATGGCGGTCGTTTGTACGGCTAACCCTTAGTTTCATAAGCGGGAGATAAACATCCGAAAAATAAGAAATATTCTGATAATCAACCCTCTACGCTCTGACATTCGCTTTTTAGTAGAGTTACACATTTTCAAATCGTAGGTCTTATTGTCTCGAAGCGTTTAAAAACATTATTTTTAAATATATCTTTTTTCGAAAAAATTTCTTACTTATTAACGGCTGGACACCGTTGGAAATGAAAAAATTGTTCTTGATACCCTACGCACGATAAATCCAGCAATTAGTTGGACGCAAAATAAGGGTTGAAAATGGCGTGTCTCGTCAACGTTCTTTTAGCGAAACCAGGGTCGTGGATGTTGATAAGATTGAGTCGGAAGACATGGGATCATTCACGCGGCATTAAAAGGGCGCAAAGACATATAGCCGGGCCGGGTGGATGGAGATGAGAAAAGGGGTGGGAAGGAGATGCTCGTATTTAGCCACCCTCCACACCTTTGGCCAGTTTCGTCTGGTTATTAATGAACCCGCTGATAGGAAGTGTCCGTCTCCCAGCGAAGAATCGCCTCTCGGAGCAACGCTGTCACGTATTCGGCTTCTATTTCCCTTAGCTAACGCTCTCTATATGCAAATACGTCCGACCGGTCCCTCCGCGTGTCCTCTTTCGCGTGTCTCCTTCGCGTATGTATGGAAATGCGTATTATCGGGCCGGCTCGGGCCGGTGTGTGTCCGTGCATCTTTACAAGGATCCGGCGCCGGCTGTACGAGTATATGAGTGCACGAGACCTGACTCTTTATAAATAGCGACTTTGATATGCAGTCGCGCCTTAACCGGGGGATGAAGCTTTAACCCTGTGTAGCTCCGCGCCCCATCAACGGCAAAGCCTGGCCGCGTTAAAAATTAAAGGGTCCACGCGTCGTCGTTGCCCTACGGATCGCCGATCCTACGCCAGAAAGGATTTCCCCTGATTCTCCGCAACATATTCTTTCTTTGTTTCACGACAGTCAAATTGCGATGGCAAAACTTGAGAGAGAAATATTAGGAAAGCCATTTCTAGGAAATATTTTTGATAAAATTAAATTTTAGGGGCTACGATTTCGTAGGGATAAAATTTATCGAATAAAATGCTTTAGGGAGCTTTGTGGGCCACAGTTACTTGGTCCTTTTGAAGATACACAGAATTAATTTTAAAGATACTGCGAGTGCAATAAAATACTGTAACGCGAGAGAAACGAAGGCTAATATTTTATACGTTTTATTATGAATCTGTATGAAATCATTGTACAAGAGCTCGTTAAAATCAAACTGGGGCAGTTGGACTCCTTCCCTTGTCAATCTAAAATTGGACAACACAAATTTCAGATAATACAACGTTCAGTCACATAAATATTTTACCTAGACGCGTATCCGTGCTTTACGTATTTGATCGTTGTCTGTCAGACGCTTAGAATCATACTGTAATTTAGATAAATGTATCACCAAAGAGTGTTCGAATGAAAAGTGGTGGATGCAAGCGACAGACATCGTATATCAATTTCAACACTGAATCTTTCACAAGCGACGATTAAATGTGGAATACGCAAGAAGCATGAAAGTAGAATTAATGTGCCGATATTTTCCGATCTATGGGAGAGTAAATCGAATAATTACAGATAGAAAAATTGCTGCTGGATATTTTCTGCTACGTTTGAAAGTGACCACGATACGAGAGCGTATCAGAGCCCAGAAGCCATTTTCCCGAATACGAATCAGAGAGCGGGCCGAACTCCGCGGCGAACGATGTATTTGACTAGGCAAAAGGAAGGAAACTGTTATCTGTTCCAGTTGTTTCGTTGAAGAGGTCGACAGGTGCGGCTCGCGCCACCCAGCTGCCGCCGCCGTTCCAATATCATTCATATGACTCCACGCTTCTGGCAGCCATTGTTTCTCCGGCGTTTCTGCATCGAGGAGATACTTTATTTCGGTTTTAATAAACCGCTTGTAATTAAATTCCTGAATGCGGCT
This sequence comes from Seladonia tumulorum, assembly GCA_913789895.3. Lineage (NCBI taxonomy): Eukaryota > Metazoa > Arthropoda > Insecta > Hymenoptera > Halictidae > Seladonia > Seladonia tumulorum. The sequence goes on from OU565275.1 coordinate 6,953,379, forward strand.
TCAAAAGAGAAACTCCTTCCGTTCCACGGTATTTTTAAGAAACATTTCGCTTGCCGAGAAAAAATTCTATCGGGCTTCCGGGAATGATTTTCAGCAACAGAAAATAAAATTCACAAGGGCCACACTTCATCGATGAAGATCGTTGCCACGGAAAATAAAATTGTGCTGGAGGCTTACTCGAACGTTTTTTAGTGGAGTGACATCATCATCGATTTGCACGAGTGTCAACGGGTTTGAAGGACGGTTCCAGGACACCGGCAGCGACCCGGTAGGGCGACCCTGGTTGATGAAGGGCCACCCACCAATCATAGCACTGGTTAGAGGTGCACTCGGTCAGAGGTGCACGTTTTAGACGCGCGAATGGTTGGCTCTATTAGAGTCGCCATAAGTTACAATTAAGTCGGTTTTGGGGTGCGCCCTTCCCAGATGTAGGTGTCGACGTGTCGCAGGGGTGTGAGGAAACTCCAGCACGGCGAAATCGGGAGGCGCGCGGGCCCTGACGAAGAAGGCCGGTAGTGGATATCTCGGGAGAGGCTTGTGGTCTATACTGATTTAGAGTTAGTCTAATTTCGGCGTCGCAACACCTAATGTCATGCCGTCTATAACACATAAATAATTACCACTTAGCTCCTTTGTCGTTACGAGGCCCCGGAGCTTCCCCCTCGGACCGGCGACGCTCCTTTGTCCGCTGCGGATCGTTTACGACCGCAAGATTTATCGACTGGTAATGTCTGGCTTGCCGGAATCATTAATGATCGATAATTCATAGTCGCCGGGGACGCTTCTGTTTTTCGGAGAAACAATGACCGGCGATCGAAATAGAAATCGCCGTTCGGCAACGCATCTGCGCGCTACCGATCATCCGCTAACAAAATTTCAACTCGCCAACCGCGATTTTCTGCTCTCTCTGGTTGAACCACCGTAATTTCGATCAGAGTCGTTATTTTTGGGAGGAACAAATTTTGCTATGTTCCTCAACGTTCGGTTAATCTATCCAGAAAGTTGCAGATTGATATATCTAGTAGTTTTGTTTATAGAAATTCATGATGATCTCATGGTTACGTGGTTCTTCGAAATCGAGTCTGCTACACCATCCTGGTTGGACTACCATAATTTCAATTAGTGTCGTTATTTTTGGGAGGAACAAATTTTGCTATGTTCTTCAACGATGAGTTAATGTGTCAAGAAAGTTGGAGATTGATATATTCGGTGGTTTTGTTTATAGAAATTCACGATGATCACATGGTTACGTGATTCTCCGAAGTATAGTCTCAAACCACCATAACTTCGGTGAAAATCACTATTTTCACACGCAACAAATTTTGATGTACTCTTCAAAGATGAGTGAATACGTCCGGAAAGTTTAAGATCGATATGTTTATTAACCCTGGCCAGAAAAATTTACACAGATCACAAGAACGCGAAGATCAGGAGGTCATTGGGAGACGAATCGACGTTTAATTAATCGGCCGTTTTGCCGCCGAAATCGGCACGAATCGGTATAAATCGTTGGATGTCCCGGTCCCGGTTTCCCTTGGGTTCGGACCCCGTCGATAAATTAAGAGGGATCGAGGCGAATCGGGGATCGATGCCGAGGAAAACACGTTGACGTCCCGCTGCTTTACAACGGCCACATCTTAACACGTCCCCGGGCTCGGGTCCCAGGCTGTCCATTAAAAGTATTTACTGCATATTATTACCTTCACTTACCCGATCGTTTACGATCGGCGATAATAAAATAATTATAACTCGGTGTCGTAAAACGTTTACGGGGAACCGAGAGAGGCGAACTGCTGCGCGCGGTGTGTGTATGTACCCCCTTATTCGAGAGAGTCGGACATCGCGTTCTCCACCTGAGCTGGTTTTCCCGCGCCGCGCCGCTCCGCTCGGCGCTGTACTCGCTCATAGGCGAGACGAGAATCGTGGCCGGGCTGTAAAGATAACGAAATGCCGGGCTATCTTAACGTCCACTTGGATTTTTCACTCGGGACGATTATATTCCCGAGGAACAAGGCGGTCCGTCGATACCATCGGATCGAACTGGCCGGTCGGGGCTTTACGTCGAAAAACTTATCGAACGGCCGCGACGTCACTTGATTCGACCGTAAAACGGGCCGCTACACGCGATACTAAATCTCGTTCTATCTTGACGTTGATTCGAGCTTCGAGAACGAAAGAGGACGATACAATACCCGCACAGGCTCATCCGCTGCCTCGAACTGCTTGTCAGACGACAGTTAGTCTACCTTCTACCTCGGCGCACCAAACTGATTCCAATTGCCGAGTGATTCATTCCACTGGATCATTTCTACGACCTTCCATAATTTCTCAAGTATCCTGCTAGAGAACCAAACGCCGAGAAATTTATTTAACCCCTTGCACTACTATTTATTTTGTGATTATAATGATTAGATATTCTTCATCGATCAGAATTTCATAGAAAAAAAAGATATATTTATCGTATGCTTATGTTTTTTCCAAAGGATGTATATAGTCAACTCCTAATCAAGCTCGAGTGGCCTTGGACGCCAAGGACTGTAAACATAACAGGGCTCGTTCATTGTAATTCACTGTGATTAGAAACAATGATGGAAATTTTTGGGAGTAGGTACTCTTATTAATACGATCAAGCGATTCAGGAGACAAAATTCTGAGGTTTGGCGTTCTCAGAAATTGATGCGCCAGTTTCTCAGAAATTTTTGATCAACAACGATTCAGCTTACCGAAATAAAAAGATTTACAACCCATTTTCATGCTAAGAAGAAGCAAAGACACCAAGTTTTGATTTACCGAAGAAGGGAATCGGCGAAGAATTTAGCTAGAAATTGAATGGAAATTAATTGGAAAGTTTCTTCTCCGGGTTTTCAATTAACAATGGGCTGATTAAATAGGAATGATGTATGGACCCGTAAGAGGTGCTCCGACTTTTTCTCGCGGAAGCTTCGATGGCCGTTCGATGCGCGGAGCCGGCGTCGAGAACCCCTGCGGGTCTATTCACAATCACGGATTTGATTTAGCGATGGAGAGGCAATATAATGTCTCTAACGAGAGTGTAGCATAAGGATAAAGGTAGGAAGCCGGTCTAAGAGGGGTGTAGACGGGGCCCTGGTGGAAGGAGGACAGCGCATAATGCCATAATGCCAAACCAACACACAGTCCCGGCTCGTCAGTATCTTTGATTAGAGGCTCCATCCTCCTGATTTGCTTCTAATAAACCCATGAGACCGGCCCGGGAGATCAAGACCACGGTGCCGAAACGTCCGATCACGTGATTCCCGAGCACCATGTCCACCGGGGCTCGAGAGGAGGGTGAGCATATATTTTTATCGATAAGACCCCGACTGTCGTTTCGGGAATTATTAGGAACACGAAATTACGGGGCGATTCGAGATAACCGGCGTGCCCCGACTATCGAAGCAAACCGGATGATCACAAAGATCTCGAGATCTCGCTGTGTGACGTTGGAATCGTGTTGTGCTTTCTCTGATAATTGACCCGGTATTAAACTCGCTATCCGAGCTGAAGTCCTCGAGGAACGGAAGCGGCCATTTTAATTGGCTCTCGGGCAGACCGGCGGCTTGTCATCGGCAGAATCGCGTTCCGACGATCTTACTAACTTGCCAAATCGTGTCAGGAACCGTACGTAATTATGTAAATTCGCTGCAACGCCGTATGCAACGCTTAATATATTCTGCTCTTTATTTTATTTTTAACGCGTCTCTTTCGAGCGTGCTATAACGCTTGACTTGCTGGTTTGCTAATTATTTATTTATTTCGCTGCAGTTTCGTGTGTGCGCTCACCTTGGCCTCGCTTGTCTGAATTTCATTCCTCGAAGAGTTAAACTTAACAATTTTCCCAAAAGATGGTATCATTTCGCGTCCCCGAGGATCTGTTAGTCTACGATTTTTTTTATTGAAGCTCTTCAGACCATTAAATGGGTCCATTTCGCTGTACAATATGGTGATACAATTGTTAAAGTCGGTGTTTCGATGTTGACGAGGAGAAGTAGCCAACTTGGCTGCCTTGTCCGCGTCCTCATTGCCCTTAATACCAGAGTGCGATGGGATCCAGAATAATTTTACGCGGCTGCAATGTTCATTTTTCACGAAAAGGTTGTACTTTCTTTTTATTTAAAAAATGTGTGGATTGGTCTTGCTGTTGCTTTTCGAGTAATGCATATAAATATATGGAACGGAAAAAATCGGGAGGGATCGTGGGGTGAACGATTATTGTTCTCGCGAAGGACGCCTAGAGTCTTCGGGAACGGGATTGAACGAGGGCCGGGGAAATATTAAGTTTGAATGGTTGGAAGGTGAATTATGTTGATCGCGTTGGTCGATACGGGGCGAACGGAGTATCGGGCCTGGAAAGTTGTCGGTGTGCAAACTTACGGGCGCAATTTCGTGGCTTGGGAAGTTCCAATAGCATGGCGCGTTTTCCTTCTTTTTTTTTCCTCTCTCTCTCCTGGCGCGGCAGCGGCGGCGCTTCGAATCTGAATCCTTGGAAAGCGAATGAGCCTCTTTCGAGAAGGGAAACGAAGGAGAGTGGGTTGACGGCTGCTCGAAGGCAGCATTATATACACTGAGAATACCTCCCGCTGGCTGCAGAAATCACTGGCGGGACTTAATAAGCGTGGAAAGAGCCGAAGAGATAGAAGATAGCTAGCTGGATGATGCGAAAACTTTGCTATATTAGCCTTTAGCTTTGGCGATCCGCAGAGCTTTTGCCGCGGCGCCGAGCAGAGCCGAGCCGCTCCGCGGAAACTTGCTTGGATACGGACACGCGTACCGACATATTCGCCGAGCTTATATCGAACTAACTTCCACGGGAATATGTTTTCCCAAGAGTTCCGAGACCAAGAAACGAAACATCGCCGACGGATGGCCGTGTCCGACGCTGAAACAATCAAGGGAACGAAAACGTTCGCGAAGAAACGCGCGAACTAGCTCTACCACTCTCTCGTGATTCCCTGCCGATCGATTTTTATAATTCTAGATCACAAAATATATTTACAGCAGCGTCTACACAAGTGGGATACAGTCTATAACGTTTTAGAAATGGTTTCAAGTTGCAATCTGCTTCAGGATTACAGTGAATTCTCGATTCTCGATATATGTCAACAACACGGGTCTTGTCAGTGTCATGTATCGTCCAGGAGGTATAACCCAGCCGTGTTATGTTTACACTCCTCGGCGTCTGAGACTTCTCGGGTATATCCCGCGGTAGTGGGGATAATTCTGCGACGTTTATCATCCAGGCTTTAGCGACGCATAAAGAGAAATCACGGTGGTAGAGGATTTCTAATGAATCCGAATCTAATGAGTGCCGTGTGTGTTTGTAACATTAAAATTTCGAGTCCTAAGTGTGTTTGATTTAATATTGTCGAGTGGGAATTAATTTCTGAGGCTCGGTAGGTGTTTCCATTGGAACAAAGGAGACAGGATATTCGGGTGCGCAAGATTCTGAAAACAGCTTCCGTTTGATCGTGAATGAAATTTCCGAGTCTCCTCGCTTTTAAATCCACGAATCCCACGCGGCTCGCGTTTAAGAGGTCGCGGGAGAGGAAAGGAGGAAGGAGGATCTTGACTCTCAAGCTAGACTTTATCTGACGTCTTCTTTTTTTGTTTCTTTCTTTCTTTCTCTCTCTCGCTTCCATTCTTTCCGTTCCGTCGGTGGCGAAGAGTTAATGAACGGCGGAGCACTCTTGCTTTCGCTGTTTGATGCGGTAGCGTTTTGGCCCACGCGTCACCATAATTACGTCGTGCACGCACACGTGTCCCATAATGCGTGATCGGAGTGCCAAGCGTGCGAGATGCTTTTACTTACTACCTTCTCGACACCGATCGAAGCCAGCCTGATCGTCTCCTCTTTCCTCGAAATTGTCGAAAAATGTCCGAAACTCGTGGTAAATGTTAAAACAAAAAACCATCGATTCGAACCGTAAAGGATTGAACCCTCTGAGATTGACCCTTCGTATGCTGTGCCGAAGACATAAAATATGGTTATCAACAAATTTCAGCAGTATAGGTACCCTCATCCGAAATACAACGACAACTTGTCCCAAGTTATCGTCTTATATCGGAATAAAACTGTAATAGTGAGGCATGGGCTTAGAACTCGGAGTCCGGGGATTAGAAATGAATGAACAAACACGTAGATATCCTTACACATCAATTTGTCAAAAATTTCAATGGAATAAAAGTCTGGTCCCTCCATTAAAAATTAAAATATCGAGGTCCAGGAAATTCCATTGCGCTTTTTCTGCCGGTTCGTGAATAAAACGTCATACGTCCAGAAGAACGAAAGGCCAAACCTTGACCTCGCCGTGTTTAATGAATCAATTACCACCTGAACGTTGTTTTTCTCGTCCGTATCCAATGCGAGAAAAAAAATGGAAACGAGGGTAAAAAGGGGCCACGTGCGGTTATCAAGACCTAGTGTGCGTTATGAATGTTTAAGATCGGTGTGCAACAAGTACAACTGGTATCGGAATGACGTTATGATCTCACGATGACATCACTGGGTAGCCGGGAGAGTTTCTGCTTGCAACAGCGGCGAGCGTGTGTACCCGGCCAACGCTCCAGACACAGGATATTGTCGCGGCAGTCATTCACTAATTGATTCACCGTTTTTATTTTACGCCGTGCCTCTCGAAGCGCGCGCGGTTCTCAATATCTGATTGACAGTCATCGGCAGGGAACATCTGCCCCGGCCACGCTATCTCTAATTACGTTCTACATACAGTTCGGTAGCGCAGCGTGCGCACACACACGTGTAATTATAACTCGTCACGCAGATGACCCTCCGATGCAAATTTTTCAACCACCGGATTGATACGTTATCTGCTCGCTGCCTGCGCCGTTCATCGCGAGACAATCTTCTGTCACGGTTGCTTCGACTGTTATCTTTTAGACGGCAGACGGGCGATAACACGATATTTAGAAGTTTCGTCTGCGAGATGCTGAAGAATTTGCACATGTCCGTGCACATTATCTTTCTGTCGCCGCAGAGACCGAGGAGGAGAGGTAACTCGATTTTTATTCTCAAACGATTAGTGCTGAATTCGTTTTCTCTCGTGCCGACCCTTTATCGATTAAACAAAATCGCATTCCCTGATATGAATATTTAAGAATCGTATCAAGTTTCGTATCGTGTCAAGTAAAATTTTTTCGTCAAGAATTAATTTTGCCAAAACGAAGATCCTAAAATTACTAGGAAAAATTCACACGTCCAATCGAAGACTCAAAATTATGGATGAAGAAGTGCGGTGGGGGAAAGTGTTGAGAAACAATTTTCTGAATGGTAGATTGTTGAATTGTCTGACGAAGATTGGAATTTTTGGTTCAGCGTTGAGAAGAACAGGGATTCCGGAATCGTCGAAGAAATGAGAACCGTTTCCACGACGACGGTGGCATTAATTCATAGAGTTCATAATCTATTAGTTACGTTAGCGGAGGAGCGTTAACGAGTGTAATGGCATCACACGCCATCTACGTGTCATTTAATTCCGACACCCTCGCACCATCGATGATCTCATAGCCGCGGCCGGCTTGGCTTCGCTTAATTGTTTGTTATCATTACCGAGCGCGTGCTATTGAAATTAATGTTGATCTGTCTCGGTTAACATGTGCGCTCCCATAAAACCTGCTTCCGGCGCGTTGGCCCGTCTCTCTCGCTTGATGGAATTAAGCCGGGCATACGCCTCGCGTCGACGGTTTCTTCCCCTGAAATAACCAGTTTTTCGACAAGCCTCCGCCGCCGTAAGAGCGTCAATGGCGCTCTTACTTTTCATATATGCTGTTCCTTTTCGCTTCTTTTTTTTCCTTTCTTTTTTTCTTTTTCTTTTTCTCCTGCCCCGGACAATCTCAATTCACACCGCATTAGGTCTTGTTATCCTGTTAAGCGGGTAACATTCGGGTTCGGCCCTCGAATTGCTGTATCAAAAAGTTCAGAAAAATAATTGAATCATCTGCCCTCTAAAAAGCGGCCGCGATGGCCCGTATCTCATCGAACTTAATATTTCAGCGTGAAAAAGCCAGGCTTCAATTCCACTTAGCCTCTGTCATCCGCCACCGTGTTAAAAAAAATCGAAAACTTGGCACACGTTGCAAACGAAAATTATATCGTTCGAATATAGTGATTTCTCTGTATACGTCGCCAAGGCCCGAATGATAAACGTCGCGGAGTTATCCCCACTACCGCGGGGTATATCTCGTGAGGGGCCCCGAAGCTCGAGAGGCCTTGGACGCCGAGGAGTGCAAACATAACACCGCTAGGGGACGCTGGCATGTTGACATATATCGAGAATTCACTGTACGGTGAATAGTACAATATCAAATAAATGCACAGAGGACACAAGTAATTTACAAAAATTCCCTTCGAATTTCACTTGAAATTTTGTTGGGAGAATAAATACTATAAATTGAAATTGTGCTCCGGCGTGCTCGCAATCGAATGTTAAATAAACTATTCGCATGAGAGGCAATAAATATTTTGATTGCAGAGCCAGGCATTCCGCAGGACCTCGGCCGGAAATCCAATGCCCGCGAAAACGCTCTGTTATTTAACACGCTCAGCAAAATGGAATTAAGAGTCAATTAGGGATTCTTCATTAAATTTCCGTATATAATTACTGGATCATTAGGATCATTAATGAAAGCAACTGGGTGTGATATCCGAAGAGAACAGGAGGCTGCTGATTATTAAAGGCGTAGCCGAACACGAGCCGCAAACCGATATCGCGATAGGCATTTTCGAAAGCGTTTGATATCTTCCGTTAAATCTGCTTGGCCAGGTAAAAATTAATCATGTCTCTCTTCTACCTACCTTTACGGCTAATTGCACTGCGTTGTGCGTCAAAAAAAAAAAAACGTTCTCGGGCAGAGCTTCTAATTTAAACACTGACCGGTCGATCGTAGAGAGAACTTCCTCTCATTGATGGATGATAAACGAGCCTAATCTAACGCGATCAGCCGACGTATAATGTGGTCACTGACCCTCGGTGCATGATTGTTGGATCGACGGACAAGTGTCCAATACAGTTTCCGTCGAACTTGTTTATTGCTAATCGAAGCAGAGACACGCAAATATTGCAATATTCGACAGAAACTCTAAGAAAATTTTTTGAGGCGCTTAAAAATTTCTTAGCACTTTGATATAATGTCTTCAGTGACTATAAGATGACTCTAAATCTTAGTCTACATTCTGTTTTCACATTTAAAAGAATATTTCACAGTACTCCGCGTAAGGGAAATTCGAAAATAATTTTTCGAGGCTCTGAAATTTGCTGAGACCCCCAAGAACAGTACAAAAGTGGCTACAAGTCGGCCCTGGAATGCCATAATCATCCACGCGTCGGCGAGTCCTATCGAAACAAGGAAACTCGTCGGACAGGACACGCCGAACACGGGAACGATTTGCTTTTACAACTCGATAGCTCGGCGAAGATCAGAAAATCGTTCCGCGATATCGATTCCGAAAGAGGTTCGAGGAGCGTCGTCCCACTCGCTCCTTAATGAACATGGTGGCTGCGATGCACTTTCGTTCCGAGCCGCTAAAACCGGCTATCGGACGGATCCGCGACGTACATACTCGTTGATCGCAGTTTATTACGAATCGGGCACGGTCCAGATACGGCCGATCGAAGCTACGTGCGCCGGTCGATCGACGATATTATTACAGATTGCCTGAACGGCCTGTGAAATTCATGATGAGCCGTTTAATGGCTTTAGACAACCGCGAAAATGATCCATTATGCTAGGGACAACGGCAGCGATGCACTCCCTTGATCAACTTACCGTGGCTGCACGAACAATGCTATTTTTCTATCCCACACCCATGCTGAACCTTTTTATCTTGCATATCTAATCACTCGAAGTTCACGAAATTCTACCTTGAGAAGAGGAAATTTAAAACGGTAAAGAGATTACAAAAATTTAAGAATTTAAGAAGGCAAGATATTTTTATTTGGCCCCGGTCTCTTGGTGTCGATGCAGACAATTTTTATTTTGCCTAAAAATCCCTGTTCGTGACGTATAATATAAAATTTGGAACTCCAATTAATTATTCTTTAAAAATATTCTTAATTATTTTATGTGGCGCTCTGCGAACCCTTTGGTAAAATTAAAAAATTACGGGAGACTGAAAGGGTTAGGCGTCTCGAAAAGTTCTCTATTTTGCAGGCGAGCATCGCGGTTGTTTTTCGACCGGTGTTTCTCCGCGTGGATTCATCTCGCACTGCGTATAATTAGACTGAGTTATCGACGCCAGATTCGGGGACAATGGCTGTATAAATATTCTCGTCGGGAGCGGTCCGCGTACGTGGGCAGATGCGTCTCGCGGATACAGGGTGGTCCTGACTAAATGCAACGTGGATCAGAACAAGGCCGGCTCGTAACGAGTGCGTCGCGAAACGCCTGTTACAGCCGCGGTTGATGCACGACGATCTGTCGCGTTTTTGACGGGAGTCGTTACTTGCCACTTTCGCAGCCATCGCCGAATTCCCCCCTTTGTGTACCGTTCGGAGGAATTTGTTGCGCTGATCGTCGCTCTCCTATTATCCTTCGCGCCATTAACCAGCCGATTTTTACGACTCCCTGCCAAACAACCCGTCATCCTCGCCGAAAACATTATCATCTACCTCGCCTTTTTTCTTCGAGCCCATGGAGCCTTACAATTTTTACGAAAGTCATCTTAATTCATGTACAACACCCCTTTTTAGCGAGCTTGAGAAAATATCTTTTGTCCAGGTTGTCTATAATTTTCTAAAAATAATATTTTTGCCTGGAATTCCCAGCAAAATACAGTTTAATTCCGTTTTTAATTTGCTGAAAGTATACGAAAGGAAATTTATCTAGAAAATTTTAAACTCGAGAGATTCTCGAATCTCCTAGAACCCATAAGTGTCTCTGAAGTAATTTTGCCAATGGGATCGCCGCGGGATTATTTTTGCGGAACAGCGTTTCGTTATCAGTACTCCTTCGCAGGTTGAAGATTATGTATTGCGCTGGGACCGGAAACGGGCGCCGGTAATTATGAAATAAATGTAACGGGTCGTTCGATAGTAAAAAGCTAATGAGAATAGGTGCGTGCGAATGCCGAGAGACAACGCCCCAATTAACATAACACGTCCTGCGGAGACATTTATTTATTTATATTCGTCTCCAGAGAGCGAGGCGGGGGCGGGGGCACACACACCGGCCGAGTTTTATTTATGGTCTATCAGGTTAATTAATAACGGTCTGTCCACTCTTCTGGCGTGTCGGACTCGTCGCGTGGAAAAATTAATTCGGTCATTAACGGATCGTATCCGGAACAGTATACGATTCGTGCCCCCTCTGCTCCCCGGAGACGACCGGGAAATATGAGTTCGGGCCCCTTGGGTGTTTTGAGAAGTATCGATTAATCAAATGGGTGGGGGTGGCTGCTGCTGATGTCACCCGCTCTCTATCAGCCACGCTCTTTTTAATCACGAAATGGAATTTTTCGAAACGAGTCGAGCAACGCGACACTAAAACGTTCTAATTACATCCCCTTATCGGACGTGTCCGATGGAGCTCATTCAGGGTCTTCATCGACACGCCTCCACAGATTAAGCGAGAATCATTCGGAAGCACATACCCATCAAATACTATGCTGCAGCCTCAGGAATCGTTACACGAAGGTACAATTGTTGTTCTTTAGAATAGAAATTATCTACGTCACTTGTGGAAGACGCAGGCATTCAGTTATGAGATACATAGAAATTCATTTTGTCTCGCAATAATTTTTAAAAATTAAAAATAGTAAGGTATTGGTAAATTTTTTTATACAGTTTTCTTTATGTGTTACAAGAAAATAGGTCTTTCCAGGACTTGTGAGTACTTTAGACAAACTACAATAAAATTACCATGTTCCAATATTATTTTAGAGCTTGTACGCTAATTTATAAAATTTTAAGCAGCTCTGGATTAACCTGAAACATTATTCTAAGCGCGACGCATACAGAATTGCTGTGGCAGAGCTCGAGGGAACGAAGCCTTGAAGGAACGCGATAAAATCGACGACTATCGGGGCAGGGGCGTTAAAGAAATGGTGCCAAATGGATTTTCAGATTTTTCAATATAGGTTGCGGCTGTCACGAGGCCGTAACACGTAAATTGAGAACGTCGATCCAAGGTTCCGGGCGATATTTCACGACGCGGCGCGCGGTGTGGCTTGTTCGTGGCCCCGCGACCTCAAGGAAACACGCTAGGGTTCGGGTCATTAAGAGGCCACGAGGACTTTTGTTTTATAGAGGACCAGCATTTTAAAAGAGATGGTATCCTTCCTACAGGCCGGTGTGTGCGGGGGGAAAAGGCCGAATTCAAACGGCCCTCTGAAATGGTCCTTCTTTACCGAGAAGCAGCCCGATCGTGTTACACCGGTCTTTCGGATCTGTACGATGGTAATTATCCATTCTCCTCGACTATGGAGACACTTTGGATCGTGTTACACTTGTTGGTTTATGCAATTAGTGGACATCATTTTTTACGCCCCACGGGGGAATCCGTCTTTTTTTTCCCCGTCCGAGTCCCTCGTGTGTTCACGCGAGAATCTAACAAGCAGATGTTGTCGAATTGATGTACCGCGTTTCGAAACCATGTTAATGGAACTGTAAAACGCCCTCGGACAACCTAGAACTATTCTTTCCCTGGTTCGAGCAACGCTAGACCTCCACAGATGAATTTTGATAAATATTTTCAGTGGAAACAAATCTTAACAATGGGAATCGCGTGAAGAAAAATTTGTATCTCACTGTCCGATTAATTTTGACAGATATCGCAGCTGCACTGTCATAGATTCTTCGTTCGCAGCAGTAAATTTTAGCAATGAAAACTTGGAGAAGAACCTCTGCCAGGAAAAATTTATATTTTATTGCGTGATGAATTTCGATAAATATTGCAGCCGTATTGTCATAGATTCTTCATTCGTAGCAATAAATCTGAGCAATGAGCACTTTGAGAAGAACCTTTGCCAGGAAAAATTTGTATTTTATTGCGAGATGAATTTCGATAAATATTGCAGCCGCATTGTCATAGATTCTTCATTCGTGGCAGTAAATCTTAGCAATGAGAACCTTGTGGAGAATATTTTCCCAGAAAAATTTGTATTTCATTGATAAATGAATTTCATATAAAAATATGTGTTTGTTAGTTTTTGATCTCATTCGTTATGTCGAAAATTGAGTATAGTTTAAACGTACAGGAAAAGTTGTTTGATTTAGTGCGGAAAGAAAAGGGAAATGGATTGTTTGGACCGGAATCGATGCACCGTCGAACGAAGCGAAGGATATGGTGTTTTTTAATGGGGAGAAAATTGTAAAATGGGAGCTCACGGTGCAATCTGTCAACGAAACGCGTCCCTCTCCATTCTGCGATGGGAGTAACGATTTTTTCCCCGGCCGCGAGATCGAGTTATTTCGGAGTAACGTTCAAACCAGCCATAGAAATGTCGCACCTTCGGTCTTAACAACATGATAGAGTGCGAGCGACAGCCAACTTTATCATTCCCGAGCGTGGTGGGTGCGTTAACTGCAGTGCACGCTAGTATTTTGCTGGCCCTATTAATAGATACGTCTGTGTCTATGTAACTGCGGTATTACGGATATTAATAGCCCATAAATTCAACGCTATTTCCACAGGTAAAAGTTGCACCGCGAAAACTCTCCAACGATATTTCCCTGCTCCAAGGAAACCACCGGCCTCTTTTTCCATTTCTCACGAACAACCACTTCGATGCCCAGACACGAGAAAGCAATTATCATTAATCTATACAACGATCCAACAAAGCTCGACTGTTAAACGACTATTTGATGAAGTTCCCGCCGCACGAACCGGCCAAACAATTGATTTTCTTCGTCATAAATAAATCCGTATGCTTCTTGCTTTCGGGAGCCTCGTGGGAATGTTGCTTTGAGATTGTGCATGCAAAAATTCAGTTATTATCGTCTGTCCCCGATACGTGGCCTCGGTTAATTAATCAATGCCCCCTGTCTTGTGAAATTATTTCTTACTTCTGGGAAAGCTCTTCTTGCAAACCTAGTTCTGTCTCTAACACACAAAATAATATGTGGATCTATATCAGATACTTTATTCTCTATCGTTCAGAAAATCAATTCTCCCCAGTGACCAGCTGAAGTCATCCCCCACGCTTTCAAAAATTTCCAAGGCTCGTTCCCTATAATTTTAGAAATTAATTCTTCTTAGTCACAAAAATTTCCAACAGCTACGCAAGACTTCTTGACCTCTTAAAAATCAATTGTCCTACAAATTCAGCTTTCTTCATCACCTAACGAATCAAGTCTCCCCGGTGACTGTCAAAAATCGCTTTCTACGATCTGAAAAGTCCATATTCCGGCGATATCGTCAAAAAACAAAATTCAAACTCGGTTTGTTAGCCCGGGTTACCAAAATTCCCAGGAGTGTGGAGGTCCGTGGGATGCCGGGTTCCGAAAAGCGCGCAGAAAATGCGGGCTGTCCAGGAAAAGAACGCGAACAGGCGGCCGCGAGGAAGAAAAGCAAGAAAGACCGCTCGCAAGCGAGCATAGCGAGAGCGAGCGAGTATGGGAGCGAGAAAGAGAGAGAGAGACAGAGAAAGAGAGCGAGGTAGCAAGCAAAAAGGAACAGAGGCTCGTGGAAAAGAGCGAGCTAGCTGGTCGCGACTCGGTCTCGCGGGGAGGCGAGGAATACAGGCTGAAAAGCTGAAATCACGCTGGCCGGAGCGAGAGACGCAGTCGACGCCGTTGCAGTCGCGTCGCACCGCGTTGCAACCAACAGAAAGAGAAGAAGCGCGGGCGGGATTCATGGTGGGGAGAGAGGCCGTGTCCCGAGCTACCACGCGGCGTCTATGGGCCCTTTGATCTTCGCCGCTCTTCGCTTCTGCCTCGCTCTATCGACACTTCATACTTCTACGGCTGATCGCAGCCATAAAACATTATACCGGGGCTCCGCAGAGAGCCAAGCCGCGAGACCTTTCTCCAACGGTGCCCCATTGTGTCCGCTGGCGCAGTCTCTCTCGTCGCGATGCACCGCTTCTTCTTCTTCTTCGTCGTCGTCGTCCTCCTCCTTCTTTCTTTTCTTTTTTTTTTTGTTTTGTTTTTCTCCAGGCCTCCCTGCCCTCCGTAATAACAAAACGCGGCGTAATAATTAAAACTCGAGCCGTACACCGAAACCGACGCCCCCGCGGACCGTCTGAATCTTGCGGGACGTCTGAACGGTTCGACGAACGCGACCCATCTCGATTTTTGGCGCGCTGAATCGCTGGCAGCAGTCCTCGAGATCGAGATCATGCGCGGCGACAAGGTTTTCCGAAATCGAAATGGGTGGTATCGCTGGGAATCTAGTTAATTAGAAGTAGCACAGAAAGCTTCGCTTCGGTCGATATTTAGCGAAAATTTAAATCACTTGGTACTTATGGAACAGCACATTTTAGAGAAGATAGAATGCTAGAACATAATTTATCTGGAATATTTATACTGCCTAAAAATAGCTCTGCAGATTGTCTTGCAATTTTCGGAACAGGACACATCGAATTTTTATTGTCCCACAGGTAATACCAAAGTGATCTAATAGAACCGGTCCGGCTGCTAGTTGGATAAACGGCGCTCGGTTTAGAATTTGTCAGCGCGATTCTCGAAGAGTCGAGCGAAATTTGCACATAATAGGAACGGCGCCAATGAGAGGCCGTTCACAATTTGAAGGGGAAATTAAGGACTCCGGGTAGCTCCTCGCAGACCGAACCGACCGTTTGACATTCCAGTCGTTGTTATTATCGGCAGACCGGCGGATCTGGAGGGACTCTGATGAGTCAGAGCTACCGAGCCGTTCTGCTAATTTTTCAATTTATTCCTCCAATTACGCCGGGTACGCGATACGCCGACAATTGGCCGTTATTAGTTTCGAAACGCGACGCTCTCCGGGCCGGGGTTTCCGTCCTCGGAACGAATTCGCGCGCTGATAGACTCTAGTATGACATCTTCTTTTCATGAAATTCCTTTTGTTTAACCTAGCCACTGCACCCTGTTAGCCTTCGAATACCTAAACAATGGATCTCTCTCTCTCTCATCCTGATTTTCTGCAAAATTAGCCTGGTCACTCGTGATTCGCTTCTAAAAGACAACACACTTTTGCCAGACGAAGAAAGAAATTTTTTAAGTTGCTTGTCACCTAATCCCTTGTTGTCTTAACCCCTTACACTACTATTTATTTTGTGATTATAATGATTAGAAATTTTTCATCGTTCAGAATTTCATAGAAAAAAAAGATAGTTTATATTTATTGTATGCCTATGTTTTCTCCAAAGGATATATATATCAACTACAACAAAATAGAATTTTATTTCGGTTTATGGGAAATTAGTAACGTTTACATTTATTAGACTCTGACTTGGAGTTTGGCACGTTATTGTAGGGCAACGGGTTAATAACATATTAAAGTTCCGGTATCAATTGTAATAAATTAAAAATTCATTAATTAACCGTAAAATCTTTTACTCGCGTGTATACGATTTTTAAGAATGAAAAGAGTGTTCGATCAAGGGAGGGGGGAGGGGGTGCAGACTAATTCCAGGGTGCAATTTCGCAAAATCCGGTGGCGACGGGGAAATACAAAGAAATTCGCGGCGGGTCAGAGACCCGGGGGACTGATGAGCCTCGGAGGCGTCTCTAGCCGTAATCGCATAAATCAGAGCAAAAGAGGAAGAGACGAACGACGGCCGGGAAAGAAGAACGAAGACGGCAGACAACAGACAGACAGACAGAGAGCTCGCTCGGGCAGGTACAGTATACCTGGTGGGTTCAAGAAAACATTGACACGACACGAGGCAACGCATCCGTCCCGCCGATGACACAGCGGCGCACGTGCACTCCGAGTAGTCGGGCATAAATAATACAAGACGCGGACAAAGATGCCGCCCCCTTGACCATTTGTTTAAATTAAAATTATCCCCGGAGCCGAGGGAAGTGCGTCTACTCGCATGTCCACACGCCGGCTCTTTTATTATAATTGTTAATGGACGGTTGCCCGGGTCCTGAACACCTATTCCAGCCGCGGATCTGTTCCTACAACTCGCTCGGCATTCCAATTGTTGATGACTCGCCATGACTTCTGCTTCTGGTGATTTTACATCACTTTATGAAAATAACAGGAACGTATCCATTCAAATTTTTAGCCATTCTTTTTATAACACATGTGTACACTGTACGCCCAAAGAAATAAATTTGCGTCCTTACAAGCTCAATAATTGTCAATTAAAAACATTAGAAACCGTAATTTTTCTAGAGGTGTATTCACAAAAGATTGTCGAATATCCTCAAAAATATATTGGAAATTTTTATGCAAAATAAAAATTGCCTCCATTAATTCCTAGATACCGGCATCCTTTTATTTTCTTAATCTTTATAATCAGTTGTAAATGGTGCGACAGTGTTTTCATATTATAATAATATTATAAAAGCATAGCATCCACAGTTTATTGATGAGGAAAGAAAGAACTGGCGAACGAAAAGAATATACAGAATGGACATGACCAGGTATTGGAACAGTCTGTAACATCGTAAACGAGCTACGCGACTGCAGAAGCTGGCTAAGAATGTTTCTACAGGTAGTATTTTCCAGAAGGTATCTACCTAGCAATTTAGCTACCGCGTCAGCAGTGCTACCAAATATCCAGAGGCCCGGTAAAGAGTGAAATCGATTGAAAACCGGAAACCGGTTGGAGGTGGTTCGATCGCAAATCATAAACTGCCTCGGATCGCGTGTTCCTGTATCAGAGAATCAAATCGTATGTGGAGCTCATCGGGTCCTCGTTGTTAAGCTCGAGCAGGATCGCTCGTATTCGGACTTTTATTGGCCGAGAGACCGGGCAATCGAGGGCCCGATGACACAGAAATGAGCCGGGCCGGACCGGGCCGGGCCGGGCCCGTGGGCCCTGGACCGCAGCACCGGGTAGCAGGGATGAAATAGAATCATCAGGTATGCCGTGGGCATGACCTTAAATCGGCTCCCCGATACCAATCTCTATCGATAGCCTGGCTGAAAGAGTCAACTGGATCCTGGAGACACGGCGATTCCTCCGGGACTTTACGACCGCCATTTCAGACGTCCTGTCGATTTCATCCGCGGCTAATTGAACGTTTTCTCACAGGGTATCCGAACAGGGGTCCTGGGGAGGGGGTGTACGACGGGGGGGTCATCGAGAAAAATAAGCCGCGCGCGGTCTGCGTGGCCCGCTCGCGATCTGCCTCGCCGATCAGCTACGCGCGCAGAGATACTAACTAATTTTCCAATTAGCAGCGAGACCTAACGCGCTTGTGTAAAATCGAACTCCGAACGAGCCGGCCAGCTCCGACGCTTCCATGCCCCGTATAGCAACGCTATCTTACGGCTGACAATGAGCACATGTTCTTGCCGGGCGCGTGTTAGAATTTCTCTATCTAATGATCGCCGATTAGAAGCGAGATGCTATCGGCGCTACCTTCGTTCGACTGGACCCGTTCTCCGCCATGGATGCTCCCACTCTTCGAGCTCAAACTTCGACCGACGCGACGGTGTAATGAACCGAGCCGCTTGACACGACTAAAAAAATCTACTCGGGAAAAGTCACCGATACCCGCTGGTTAATTTATTCCGACCTTCCTCTTACTCCGGATATTTTATTAAGTGTTCAGCGAGTGGCTTAGGATTAGTTTGACGAGCATTTCCGACGCTACAGCGCGTTCTCGACGTGCGAAAATAATTAACGGTAAGCTTACCGAGCACTAAAAGTGCAATAATTACGGACTAAAGTACATTTGAATAGGGATGACGTTCAGAGTTTCGTTTATTTTCAAGTTTCAACCATGTTTGCAGACTGGTTTTTTGGGGGGACGGGGAGGGGGAGCTTTGGATTGTTAGAGCGACACGAAAGAGACATTATGGGCGGTGGAGAAAGAGCGAGAATGAAGGAGAACCGAGGAGAACTGGAATTTGGTAATGATTGTACCGTATTGACTGGTTACACGGCATTCTTAAGAATATAGTCCTCCCGCATGCGGCAAATTTAATTCCGCCGATGGCGCATTCTCGCACGGCATGCGGGTCAGCACAAAGACCAAAAATTTACGCCAACGCGATCCTAAGGCTGGCAATCGCTTAAGTGCGTCGGCTACTGCATCGGGAGACGATGCACCATATCATTTCTAAAAACCAAAAGTACGATACGGTATAGGTAAAAATCTGCCAAAAAATCGTGTTCGTTGATGCACCATAAAATCCAGACCGTCATTCATCGTCTCTGCACGAAATAATATTGTGCTTCGAAATGTGTTTCGACGACGCGAATGCTGTACGAATTTTATTACTTTCTTTTTAGGAACTACAATCACTTTGAACGCTTAATTTTATTGCCTATGAATGTTGTACGTGTTTAGATGCAATACTCGAGGCACAAAGAGAGCCTTAATTTTACATCCACTTAAACAGCCCGCTGATATTTCCAGATTCGTGTAAACGTTGAACAGTAAAAGAATCGGTCGTGTTTAGCGCGACGTTATCAAGCTTCAGCCATCGATACTGCTGCCAGTAAATCAACCAATCACGCGATCGAATAATTTCCTTCCACCACCACAGGTTTCTTACAACAATTCACCGGTGTTCTGCTCGTAGATAACACACATAACCTTCCCGTTAATAATGCAATTCAATCTGGAAAATACTGTACACAAGAAGCACAATGAAAATGTCGTCTACAGTAATTCTTAACAAGAAAAAGAAGGTCGGTTAGTGATTCATAATTCTTCATAATTCTTTTTAAAACCACCATATGTTAAAAAAAAATGATTTAAGTTTCTCCATAAAATCTTAAATGAGGCAGATTGGCTCGCTGCGGCAATCCAGTGTTAAGTAATCCCATAGTAAATCAGTCAAAGCGAACCAATGTATCGTTTAACTTGAAAAAAACGTACAATGGCGGCAGAAGTGAAATGCCTAAAAATGTTTGTTGGAAGCAATAGGATGTGCAAATGAGTGGCATATGGGCGTTGAAAAGGCATCGATAATTCACCTGTCGCGCGATACCCGGCGTCTCCTCGCGATCGCGCACGGGAATCGCCCATCGTCTCGGGCCGGTTTCTTTCGCGTTAATTGGAAAAACCATAAAAAAGGACAAGGCACCGGCCGAGCATAACTCTCGAAGCGTGTTGTGCCCGGTGATGCATCGGGACGCGATAAAGCCGCATGGAAACGAACGCGTCCGACCTCGCAGCGAATGGTCCGAGAACAGACATTCGACGAGCGAATTAACAGGGGATCCGCGACGATTCGATTGCTCGTTTACCGAGACGATCACATGCTTGTAAAATGCGAAACTCGTTTTCTACGAGGTTCGCGGCTCTACGCGCAATTTACCCCGGCCCCTGGCCCCCCCTTTTCCTCTCGCTCTCTCTCTCTCTCTCTCTCTTTCACTCTACAACTGTATCTCTCTCTCTCTCTCTCCCTCTCTTTTGTAGGCCCCCTCGTGCCCCCTCCTCGCGTCTGTTCCCCGTCGTTTCCAACCGCGGTAAAGCACTTTACACCGGGGCCCCGGCGTCGCTTTTATCGAATTCTGATCTCCTCCCGGCTCTTCTGTCCTTCACCGCCGCCTGAATGTGATCCGACTGATAGGCAAACACGATGCCAGATGTTGGACCGAGGCAATTTGCGCAACGATCGATTTATGACGGTCATATACGTGCACGATGCCCGCTGCTTTTCCTGTTTAATGGAGCTCCAATAAAGTCGTTCCCGGACGCGGTGATCGCGGATTACAAGAGGTCTCCGCAGGGGCTGCATGCCCGTCCACCGAGCTAGAACTCTATGCCCGAGCCTTGCCTCCTTTTCATGACATTTCGAGAGACCAAACACGGATCGAGCCTCTTGTTTGGGAAAACTCATTTCCTCAAATAATGAATCCTCGGTCCCTGACGCTTCTCTGGAAGACAGTGTTCGGAATCGACGATCTTCAGGGGACACTCTTTTATCTTCCTATCGACTTCACACCAAAGGCGAACTGACTTGGACTTCGTGTACCAAACTAGAAATTCTGTGGCTTTTCCTCGAGGCCTTGAGGTCTTTAAGTTTCTGAGAATTGTGCACGAGCTTCTGTTTAACGCTCTCATCGAGTTCTTAATAATATCCTGGCACTGTTTCAGAAGAAAATCGACGCGAGGGGAAGGGATTGCCGCAACGATCTATCAGGTGAGAAAGGCTCCCCCATGTTTCATCGGCGAGCTTTCACGCAATCTTCGGGGCAGCGGGGATCGGGCCGGGCAATTCCGAGGAAATGATAGATCGTCGGAATCCCGATTCCATCGATGCCACGCCGGAAATCCGTCAATGTCGACGGGCCCACGGTAGTTTCCGTGGCTCTCGGTGTTTGACACGGATACCCTCGTCGCTCCCCTCTCTCTTTCTCTCTCTCTCACTCTCTCTACCGAACCGTTCTCGGGGCTCACCTTCTTTCGGGACTTTGTCTTAGATGCTGCGAGAAGATACGAGCTGGAAGGTGTAATGGATCGCCACACGACCAGCCGCCCCAACCCCCGTAAGGAACACCGGCAGAGATCGGTTAGATTACAGAGAAGCGGGGCATAATGTCCAAACAGTTGCTCGTCAACAACCGTCTAACGGACAAAACGTCCGCCATTGCCGATCGCCGTGGCCCGACAGTCGAATTCCTCGAACGCTACACCATCGAGAGCTGAAATCTTCACGGGGCTGCCATAGATACCGTTACCGGAGGTGCCGAGGGGACCTTCGTGACAACTACCGATCTGTTTCTGGTGATCTAGACCTGGATCCCGAGGGGTACCCTCCCGTATTAATCCTTGATTTAATTGCTTCGTTGTTCGACAGAAAAATATGCCTCCGCATAGCTCGCGTTCCAATAGCTACTTATTCCCCACTTTGGCTCTGACTATGGATCTTTCTGCCAGATAAAAAATTATTTAAGCCTGTTACAGGAAACAGAAGGTAAGGTAAATGCACCAGTAGTTGACCATTTTATAGAAAAACATAAAAAATAAGGTTTGAAATGTTCTTATTGTTTTGAAATGTAAACAACTGACGGTATGGCATCCGAGGTTCACATTCATCAAAAGTGCACTTATAAGTCCGCTTATAAAAACCTTATTTTTTATGTTTTTCTATAAAATGGTCAACTACTGGTGCCTATACCTTAAATGAAAATGCATTTTCTCTCTTAACAATTTTAATCGGATGATGTAACGTCATTTTTGTCATAAATGCACACACACAGTGATTTCTCTATATTTGTCGCCAAGGCCTAGGCGATGTAACACGGCTCGTTGTTGACATATATCGAGAATTTACTATACTTTGTGTTCCTACTGCTGCACACTGTCTTACCTATTCGTCAGCGTCTGTACTGTCAAACTTCGCGGCCATTTTAGATCCGTTTCGACGGTATTGTGGTGCTGCAAAGTGTACCTAGAATTTTTTTTAGAGACCAGTTGGGGTTGCAGACGGTTCGATAGAGGATCCAGGCCGGCCAGGATAGGAAGGACACTCTAGAACCGCGGAGTTGAATTATCCCACGGTCGAGGCTGGCTGGATATTCGATTTCGGTAGCTGGGTTGCGTCCGTACTGTGCTCGTCGGAGGAAAACGATGGACGTGGATCCGCGGAAAGACGTGCCAGCGCCGTGGGTGTGTGCGAAAGGGGACAAAGAGATCCGCGAGTCCACGGTAAGGACGAGGAAGGAGCGACAGAAGGAGGCGGCTCGTCTCCTCTTCAAGGAAGAAGGACAGCCGGTATCTCTCGGTCGCGAGCGTAGAGGGGAGAAGGATAGCGGGATGAAGAGAGGACGGGAGGACACAGAGGGAACTTGTTATGCTTTGAGAGATATGGCGGAGGCCTGCGGAATACATAATTTTGTAAAGACAAAAATGCTGTGGTCGTGCCTCGGCGGAGTCGCATTTTTCCTTGTTTCACGAAATGTTCAGCCTCGGATGCCTCTACCCTCCCTCTCTCCCGCTCTCTCTCCCTCTCCTCTCTTTCTCTCTTCCGTACTCGTTCTCTCCCGCCCCCTCTTTTCCGTTTGTGGCCTGCTCCTTGTCCAAGCTGTTCTCTGCGCATCATCCCTCTCTCGTTCCTCTAGTAATGCGCCGCGGAATGAGAAACGTTTTGTAAAAAATGTATCCGCATCTTCGCTACTCCGCGCCGGCTACGCTTCCATCGCGGGGCAACATGTTGCCGCGGACTGTGCGTGTTCCGAGGAACACGCCGAGATGAATTCTGATGGCTCCTCCTTCGCTGTCGATCTCCGCGCGGATCCGATCTGTGGCGGACTTGTTACAGATCGCACGGTCCCTGCGGTTGCGGCTTCGATTCCCACTACGAATATGGACCTGCCGACGATCCGCCATTTTATTCACGATGCAACCTTCATTTTGTCCTTTTTCATTCGTTATTACCGAATCTGCTGAGCTAATGATTTGTTCTTCATTGATTTTGTCAGGTTTGTATGGTTTTGGTACTTCTCTTTTTGACTCTTTGAATCGTTCACTCTATATTAATTGAGAGAACGATTGTTTCAACCCAGGTGTATTTATTAACAAGGTACCGAGATTGTTTCTACGTTTATTGAGAGGGCACCGACGGAGGAAACGGAAAAGTTTCAGGTTGCCCTAAGCATGTCCCAAGGAAGGCGAGCCCGGACCCGTGTCAGGAGCCATGATCTAAGAGGCACAGATTTCCCGGGCAATAATTCCCGAACGAGAGGTATATCTCCGGGGTCATAAAGAACGACAAACTATTGTCTCGGGGACAAAATGTGGCCAATAAGTGGTCGGCCACGTGAATAGGCGAAACGCGAAGGTAACGGTCCTTTTCGAGGGAAAAATTTCCATAAACTCTTCCCGGTCGTTTTCGTGGTGATCTCCTATACAGTCTAGTCCCTTCTTCGTCGGCCTGCTGGCCGGCCGTCATCGTCCCCTCTTACTTTCACGCATAGTTGAGATCCCTAACTGATTTTAGTGGTTTCCCTTTGACTTTTTGACGTCTTACAAGGGCCGACAGCCATTCAAATACTTCTATAACCGCGTGGCCCGGTCTGTCGCCGCTATAACTAACCTCGGTTAACTCGACAAAGTAAACTCTCCACGACGTCCCTTCACCCACACTTTTTACCCATCGACGTCTCACCCGGTCACCCTTTGTTTCTACCCCCGGAACCAGGTAATAAAACCTGATCGCTTCTTCTGGAAAATGGAAATTTGTCCACGGACGATTTTTATGCGATGCAAATTTTTTTTTAGGCTCACGGGAGCCCTTAAGGACCGTGAAAATACACTTTATTTTCAGTTTGCTTTTTTATTTTCTCGCGGAAATATTTCTTTGAAGAACTTAACGACACAAAAATAATTGGAAATATCGAGGACTCAAAAATTGTTGGCGCTAATTTCAGGAAAGTATATGCAATTCTTTAATTGCGAAGCGTTGACCAATGGGGTGGAGTTTCTGGTACCCTGCAACTCTTCTGTAATAATCGGCGGAAGTTCGCGCTCGGATACCCTAAATTCCTGGGGAATTTAAGTAAACGAAAGGGCACGGCTCCGACTGCAGGGTCGGTTCGGAACGTCCGAAATCCTTCAAAGGGATAACTCCGTCGAAACGACGATCCCCTCGAACTAGGATCCAACTTTTCTAGGTCAAAGCTAGCTGGCTCACGTGACCCAGTTCCATCGGGATTTACTCCTGTACCCCTGGATGGATCCTTGGGCTCGCCCTTGTGTTTCTTTGAAGGGAGGCCCAAAGGTCCTGGTCGCCGAGGTTCTCGCGAACCTCTCGCAACCGTGGACTCCTCGGCATTCTGGCACGTATAGCAGTTTTCAAGATGGGTATTTGATAGGATGCGGACACGTAGGGTACGTATACGCGGCGACTCCGTAGATTAGGATGATATAATTACGACATTAACATAAGTCACCGGGCAGGTACGGCCGCGGAATAGTAATCGTGTCGAACACGTGTGCGCGTCATCGCTGTTTCGTTTTACTGCAGTTCGTTTGCCGGGGGATACACCGCGCGCGCTCGTTTCTTCTTCTTCTTCTTCTTCGTCGTCCTCCCCATCCAACAGGGTTCACGTGCGCATCAGGACCCCGGCGATATCCTTCTTCTAAATACCGAGATATTTATCGTGACTGACGCACCGTCGCGTCGCGTCGGCCTGCTTTCCGAATTCTCTTTAATCTGTCCAGCTGTGACGACGTGAATTGTTTCGTGATCGCACCGTGAACTTGCCCAGCGACTATTGGATTCGAAGTACCGTCGACTCAGGGTCTTCCACAACGATCTTGGTCTCGTTAACCAAGCACGAACATTACGAACCAACATGCATAGCGCCAACACTTCGTTTCGCCCCTGCGAGACCAGGTAGAAAATTAATTGTCAAGTTATAATCAGGAAAAATTTCATTACGATTGAAAATTTTAAGTATAAAATCCCCCATTCTTCGTACGTTTGCTATTGTTGAATTGAAATGACCTTGAAACGACCTTGAATCTATATTTGCGATCCCCTGTTATTTATTTTGTACCGTTTTCAACGTCAGAAGTAACTTCACCAATGGACCGCGGATTTTTATACAAAATAAACATTGTCTGCGTTAATTGCCAGACGCAGGGGCTATAGAGGCAGGGAAAATATTGCAATAGTATTTTTAAATGGCTTGAACGTTTTTACCGATCTTCTATTTTATTCATCGAGTACCAAATTCTTCGTCCCCTATTTTTCGCGAACACAGGCATCTAAACACTGCGGGGATAATTTAACAGAATAATCGAGGGTAATTGTTATGATAAGTAGCGTATAATGGGGGACATATTCCTGGAAAATGGAGGGTGCATTTCGGTCGGAAATGTTGCGTCGTGCATCGGTCAGCCGTTGACCCGTTTCAAACGGGTCCCCGTGAAATTCGCGATCCCGCGTTCGGGGGCGGTTGGGCACAAAGAAAAATCCGTTCCGCAACAATCAACAAGCCCAAAATAAAAAAGGAGGAGAGAGAGACAGAGAGGGGGGTGGGTGGGTAGAGAGGGGTGGAAAGGCAGGAAACGGAAAGCGAAAAAAGGAGAGAGAAAAAAAGGGGTGGAACGGAATCAGCAGGCTGACGGAGCACGCCGTTTGGAAAGTTGGTGAACTGATGAAGCAGTCAGGCGATCATAAAAGGTAGGCAAGTTGAGCGTTGGCTGATGAAGAAATAAAAGTGTACCCCCGCCTTGCCCCGCCGTCCTCCCCGGTCCTCTCAACCGGTCGGAAGGTAGAGAAAGCACGGAGATAGGGTTGCGGAGGCAGGCAGATTTCGCCCGGTCTCTCTCTTCCTGCTGGTCGCTTCGGCTCGCCGGTCTTTCTCTCTCCTTTTCTGGGTTTATCCGAGTCACCGATCGCGTAGATTCCGAGAAGCAGCCGAAACAATATCATAACTCGTCGGCCCCGGGAGCCCAACACCGTAAATAGAAATGCCTGATACCGCGAGGACTCGTTGCCTCGCTGCTTCAGTATTCCTCCCGCGCAAACGGGGCTCCACGATAATTATGATGCGCCTTGGAGTCCTGGCCGATCGGTTTTTGATGTCCCCTGCTCGCCGAAACGACCTCACCGGGTACCGGTTCGGCCTGATTCGTGATCGAAATCCGTGATCGATCTCGACCGGCTTTCCAGTCTCCTGGAATCCTCCGATCTTCCTCCTGGAATGCCTAAATGTCCTGGTAATCCTTGGTCGCTTCACCCGTGGCGGGAGGAGTGGGGGAATTATAGGTGATGTTCGAGATCTGGTTGATCCTGAGAATCGGTAAGTTGTCGTTTTCTTCTCTGTTGCACCAGGCAAATTGAATTTATATTCAGGTCCCTTCGATCACGATGACTTCTTCCACGATTATTAGGCTACCAGGTGAAGGCAAATCAGAATATCCGTCAACCTGCCGCGGCTCAATGCCTTCGGCTGAATCAGATTATACTCGGTGCCAAATCTCTGACATTTCGTCTTCAATTTCAGATGAAACTTGCTACTGTTTGATGACCCAGGTCTCGATTTTTCGATGATTTATATTTAGATTTGGAATGTCAGAAAATTTCTAAAATGGGAAATCAAGCTGTTCTTTGAAAAGGAGAAAATTAGAAAGTGGAATTTTTTGTCGACGAACAGTAATAGACCCTGACGTAAAGAAACAATAAAAATAGGGCTACGGTTTTTTAAGAATAAGAAAACAAAAATCTTGTGAAGAAGTGATTTTGCTCCAGCATAAAGGAACGATTCAGCTTTCCGAGATGTTGCGGGGTGTCTCTATTCGGAAGAAAAGGGGGATGAAGTCGTCCAGAAGGGAACTAGATCGTCCCCGGTTGATTCCTCGTTGTTCCATTGACGATTTTATCCATTCTCCACGGGGGCTGACATCTTTTGACATTCGCCACGGATAGCAGCGGCTGGCTACCATCGCATCGGCTCGCTGGAACCAAAGAATAGACACTAGAGCCACGGGCTGCGCTCGCTTAATCCGCGAATCGAAGCTTTCATGCATAATTCATGGCCGCGCCTCCACCTCCCGGGTCCGCACCGTCGCCGCCGCCGTGCGCGGCGTCTTTTGAATCGGAAACTTTTGGAATTCCCTCCCGACGGGAAATTTATCGCGCTTACGGCATTTACGTCACCCAGAAAACTCCGCGTTTTGTACCTATGCGGCCGCCGGAACGCCCGGAAACCCGCGATCCATTTTTTCCATAATGCTGTATCCACCTGCGAAAGCGATCACCGAGTCCCTAATGCTCGCGAAGGGAAAAGGTCCAACAAAATTTTATCTCTTCCACCGAAGGCTTAATTATGCTCACTTCGAGTCGTAGGTAGCGTCAAAATATCTTCACAATATTTATTTATTGCCTTTTGAGGGCTCCTATGGATTTATTAAGAAAAAGATGCAAACGTTGAAGATTCTACTTATAGTAGAAGGTAGGCACGACATTTTCAATTTTTATTTAATTGTTCTCCTTCGGTTACGTGACATAGCTTCAGGGATACTTCTGTACGTGGCAAATACACTGCGGTTCTTACGCAGTTACGACAAAAATGAGTGCAAGGATTGAAAAAAAAAAATTAAAAGAATTTAGGAGTTTGTTGAAAAAGGAAAGAAATTTCTACTAGGTTCCAAGGTCCGATTTTTATTGTGCAGAAAGACTCCTCGAAAAGTCTAACAATAATTCAAGCATTCGTTTGCACCTTGTACCATTATTTTGATTCATTACGTATCAACTTCATAAAAATCTTCACGAGTAACGAAGCCATTCTCCCACATCATTGCCAAACTGTGAGTCCGTTATAACCGAGGATAATGGACCGGGGAAGATCATTATTAATATTTGAGGATTTATTGGCTGGCGCGAAAGGCAGCGTTAGTCACGGAAAGCCGAATGATTCGATCTTATTTCCGACGACCTGGCATCAGTATCGTTCGTTCGGGCTCATGCGGGTGTTCGAAAGTGGTTGCCCTCTCCCTGCCATGGCCGGTGTCAATTTCAATTGCCGGTTGAAGAGATTGATACGGGTGATCCTGAGCGTAAGCGTCGCTCAACCATGGGAGCACGTCTCCCATAAATGCAGAAAGAGACGTTCGTGTTCCGGGGACAACTCCGGACGAAGTTTATGGCCGCGTTTTCGGCGGCCGCTTTCGGGGAACGATGATTTGGATAATTCTTGCCGGACGGTAGATTTCGGGGGCCGATTAAGCGGAACGACTGATGAAGTGACTTGGAAAGCCGGGGTCCGGCTGAAAGGTACAGTGTGCTTAATAAGGATGATGACAGTCGCGAGAGCTGACTTCGTAAGAATTGGCTATCCTCTTCTTTCGAGGAAACCCCTCTGATTGCCGGCTTTCGCGATTGCGAAATATCGGACCGAGAACCAATTTTTGGGAGACCAAAATCAAAAATAATATCACTGCGCGTAGAGTTTTTACATACTGGTAGTACTAAAAATTGGTGTATCGGATTTCGATTGAAATTGCTATAGAAAAATTGACTATATTATTAGAATTGAGCGTAGGGTTTTTACATACTGGTAGTACTAAAAATTGGTGTATCGGATTTCGATTGAAATTGCTATAGAAAAATTGACTATATTATTAGAACTGTTAAAAAATGCAGTCGAAGTGAATGAGAAAATTTGGGCATCCTTTTTTCGGAAGAAAATGGAGCTTGATACTGGACAGGATTGTGAATGATTTAGTTGGTCCGGGGATTAGAAAAATTAGGGTGCCTAGCGGAGGATCGTCGATTGGGAGAGGATGGTGGTCGAACGATAGTTAGAGCGTCGTGCAGGGACCACCTGAGCCATAATTCAAGAAAGGGGGAGGCGAGTGAGACCACGGTGTAGTGCGTCACCCATTGTCCAAAGGCGGGTGTGGTTTGTCGTTGTTGGAGCAACGCGTAGGATGATCTACCTGGGCCATTCCTTGCCCCCAGGCCGACTGCACTCGTCTCTCTAATGCTAATATCGTCTCCGAAATTGTACGAAGGCGAGACATGTTTGCCCGGTGAATTTTGCGACCATAAATCCATTAGCCACGCTCCGCGAGGGGCCCTCGCTGCCACTATAGGCACGCCGGCGATTGTCGCTGGCGTTTTCTGGACAATTCCACTCGCCAGCCGGCCTTTTATACTCGGGCGAAATTGATCGGGGAAATATCTCGTTGCGGGAACATCTTCCTCGCGAGATCTTCTTCGGATAAATTACTCTTGTCCGTTTGGGTCACAGGAGACAAAATATCAGGGTGTCATTAACACAGGAAATAGCATTGCACGCTATGCAATGCCTAATTCCATCTAAGGAATAGTTGTATCAATTTTTCAACAATTAAAATTAATCCAGGTAGCTGCTAGACGCCCAAAATACTGGGTCAAAATGGACCCAACATGTGCATATCTATTTTTCGCACCTTTCGTAGGCACACTGGGTCGTCCATGTCCAGAGCTATTTTTTTTTTTACTGTTTCCGGTTTTCAAAAAATCCGGAAAAATTCTGGGACACCTATTCGAGTCTCTGCTTTAAATTTTCACCCAAACGACTCAGTGCGCACACGGATGAATTCAAGAATTGTATTGGAAGACAAAGTTTCCGGTTGGATAGTAATCACCTTAGACAAGCAACGAATTCTGAGTCGTGATTTATTGGGAAAAATTGAGACTTTGCGACTCTTGCCGTGAAATAATAAGCACTCGAAAAGGTTAAACACAGTCACGCGATAAGTACACTTTTACGAATGAAAATATCATCGGACGTTCTCTTAATTAATTATTGACGCAACACTGACAGGTACTTTTACGGCTATGAAATAGCGAAACTGATAGGTTCGATAGATTGATAGCCCCGCTGGTCTTCCACTCATTGCGTAATCACCGCGACAATGATTTAGGATGACTATAACGTTAAATGTCGTCGCCTTCGGCTTACGGATTGTTTCGCATCGCGGGAGATTAATGAGCCTGCGTTGCCATTAATCCCTGTTAAGTCTTTTCCAGAAAACCTCGTGCCCCGCGGTGGAGAGAGAGAAAACGAGACTTTAAGCTTCTTCCGATTCCACGGTTCATGAGACCAACGAGATCTACGGACACGGACTCCTAAATTGGCTTGGGAAAGAACACCATATTACGGTCCGTATGCTAACCAATAATTAGAACGCATATGTTGCATATGTTGAACTACGTTGTTCCATTATTTTACATGAAATAATCTGGGAAAATTGAAATGTACATAAAAATCCAAAAATCCCTCTCTTTTATCAGCTTCTATTTCTAACAAAATTTATTATTCCTAATAAAAAAAAAAAAAAATAGTAATGAGACCTAAAAAACCCCTTGATTAGTAACTCAGACCTATACACTAATGTTCACTTAATCTTCATCGAGAGTGATAATGCAAATATTTGTACCAATTTTCTCAATCCCTTTCCACAAAAGCAGCTTCGCAATTCCAAAAGTTGATCCTCAATTTTCAAGTATCTAATGCCTTTCTCGATCCAAGAACCAGGTACATCTTGAAACAAAGACTGACCGAAAGCAGCTGCAGCCAGCCGGAACAAAAAAAGACTGACAAAAATTTCATTTCTCAAATCTCTGGACCAGGATCAGTCGGAGCTAATCCAATTTCGACTACGAGCAGATAATCAGCGCCGCAGCGAGCAGAATCAAAGCCACTAGAAAGAAAAATACACGAACGGTTCCGAGCAGTGTCGCCGGTGGTATCTTAATCGTTCGATCTCGCCGGTCGAACGTGATTGCGCTGCCTTATGGCTTTCTTTCCCTTTTTCGTCCCCGGAGCTTTGTCCGGGCATCGATATTCGGCGTCGCGCGCCTCCCCGGAGGACTTATGGTCGCCGTGGAAAGGTAATGGGCCCCAATAAAGCATCGATACCCGGTCTGTCCCTGTATCGGGAGGTCCGTGGGACGCGTAAGGACTCAATACAACCGTGGACAGCAAGAGAGGGGAGGGGACGGGGGCGGGGGAGGGGAGGCTGGTCCTCGGCAGGCCATCTCGTAAAATAAATCGGTGACATCCCGCAAGGCTGGTCAGGCGATTTGTGTGACGGACAAGCGTCGGGAACCGCGCCGAGGTTCGTATGAAGACGTCACCTCTTCCAGCCTCTGCCACAGCCTGGGAGAGAGGGAGCGAGAGGGGAGAGCCTCCTCGTATCGGCAGAATCATTTGTCAGGAGCTTCACGTCGCGCGGCTGGAGGTCTCTCTACTTGCGATCGACTCGCTGATTGACTTATTGTGAGGATCGCGGACAGTCGCCTGTCGACGTGCCGGATCATGCCAGCCGCTACCGGATCTTGATGGCGAATTATACTCGCGAGCCACCGTCAGACGCCCGTGGCGAAACTATGGCGCCCCCTGAATTTCTATCGAAAGGCGGAGGCGGCCTCGTTCGTCAACTTAGGCCCTTTTCCTTGATAGAGTACGCTTTGTCTGGGGGGACCTGGAATATTAGAGACTGGCCTGAGGTAGATACTGATACAGCGTTCTAACAGATGCTGTTCTTATTTTTTCTATTCCCTTTCCCGAAGGTAAAATCTTCTAGAATATTGCATAAAATCCAGTCAATTTGAAATTTGAGTCACTCCTAGCACAGTACCGTGACCAAAGAAGCGAAACTTCTGCGCACTGCCCTAATTTAATGGTCAAGGACGCTGGAAACGCAAATTCGCAACGTCGAAAGACAGTGTTTGGACCTGAAATAGAAATCTCAATGGTGCAGAACCGGTCACGGATTACTGTTCGTTATTTCCGAAGAAAATGCGACAGATTTATGGCGTCGTGGAGAGATCGCCGTCCGAGTGGGTCCGAGAAAGTGTTGAATCGGTGTGAAAGGTGGGATCAGCAGGCAATCTCTTGGTAGCCCGTGCCGGAAGACGGTCCTCGGGCAACCCTAATTACCGGGAGCAATTAGAAAATTGCGTCAGACCCGGGAACAGTCGCGGCGATTCATCATCATCCCTTTCGAACAATCGACCGACGTACCCAGACCCCTATTGTTCGTCGATATTTCTGTAGCATTGCTCCGGATTTCGACTCTCGGGGTTTACCTGTCCAGGTAGAGGGAAGGATGAAAATCGTTTTGGAATTGCGAAAGCATCGCCGGCCCCGGAAGGCTTCCCTGCGGAACGCCGGGGGTGTAACTTTCGCCCCGGGGTAAGAAAAATTGCTGAGCATATTTCACCGGTGGTTCCCGGCGGGGCACCTGACTGCGCGACGGCTAGAAACGTTGCCTCGTCTCGGCTTCGAGAAAATAGATCGACGATCGAAGCCATTATTTAGAGAGGCGACCGGACCGGCCGAAAGCCGGTGGACGGATTATGCCGGTTGATCTCCGGGACTAAATTGCATCGCGTCTGCTACGCTCCGGGATTAATGGACTACGTTATCTGGGAAAGGAACCGCTCGATAGACAAACGCGCCGCATTTATTTATCACGAATTAGACGGCAGAAGTACCGCGATTCCGGCTCGCCCATTTTTCTCCGCAATTGGTCCGCGATAACCGACGGACACGATTTTCAACAATGCACGACTCTCGTCGCAGTTCCCCGATTTCTAATCTAGGAGCTTTTAGAGACACTGTAGCTGTCTTTTTTCATTGAAATTGGGGAGAAACGAAGGATTGGACAATTTTATAATTGCCACTTAGTTGCTTGTAGTCTTTGAGTTTCAATTGTATTTCATTGGATATTCATTTTACGGCCGTTCATTCTTAACATCAAGCATTTTATTTCTCTTAGCTGTTAATCATTCACCATTTTATACGTTGCAAGGTGTGTCAGAAAAAAGAAAACTCCAATATTCGACGCGTATTTATTATTTTATGTGATTCAACGTTTCACTTGTCGCCGTACCGCGGGGAACAGCATTCTATTTAGCGTGTTACTGCGGCCGAGATCGTTTCATTTGCCATTCCGATGCATTCAATAAGGGCTCGAGTATTGTCAGTGTAGGGCTAGGGTCTGGTTGAAAAATTCCGGAGTCTGAGGATCGGTAGGCCACGGCTACCGTCACCACCCACGCAATATTTCTCCCTTCGACATGGTCTTGGTGGCGTCTTACCCGTCGATTTTCAATCCCGAGGCAGGGCAGAAGGGCTCCGACGTTGTCCGGGGCCGGCAAGAAAAATTGATACGTGGGCCCCTAATGGCCCAACAAAAACGGACCCAACAGGGACGCGACAACAAAAGCGTATGCATATTATGAATGAATGGACCGGGCGAAGGAGGAACGGATCCCAGAAATATATTGCCTCGGTGCACCCACTCTCTCCGTCTCCGTCTTTCTCTATCTTTCTCCTCGCTTCTCTGTTGCATGCGTGGTCACTGGTGCTATTCCCGAGGGTGTTCGAGGGGGATGACGGGGGGAAGAGGGACGGGGGCGAGGGGAAGGTGAAGAGGGTGCGCAGAAGCGCCGCGAGAAAAGAAACTCGCGAAAGAAAGAAGGGAGTCGAAAGAAAAACAACGGCGCGGTATACGGTGGAGAGAAAGAGCGAGAAGAAACGCGAAGGAGAAACAGAGAGGGAAGAAAGAGGATCGAAAGAAAAAGGAGAATGAAGTTGCGAAGCTCGCGCGAGTTCTCCTTCGCCCCTCCCCACCCCCCGGACCCCTTGCCTCCTCTGCCCCACACCCCCGCTTTTATCTGGCTTTGTGACGAGGAGCAGGCGAGGCCCCGCACGACAGAAAATTAGTAAAATCCGGCGGGTAGCGCGTGGAACTGTCTCTCCTGATGCTCGGCGTCGGATTTATAAGGAGCGAAGCCACGATTTATGCCGCGGCCCCTGTTATTTATCGATTTCGATGGTGCACGCGATATCGCCGCACGGATATCGATACGTTCCTGCCTCGAACGGCATGCCTGGCCTCGGTCCTTCTTCTTCTTCCCTCCCGGGACTCCACCTCCTCCTTCAACTCCTCCTTCCATTCTCGCTTCTTTATTTCGTCCCTGCTTTTCTTTCGCGCCAGCCGTGAAAAATGGCACGGCGAATTTTCTTTGCGATCGGCGACCCTTGTAACGCTGTAATTTGTGGCCATTTTGGACATCATAGCGCTCGGCTGTCTCGATTTTAGCTTCGCACACATTCCGGAATTTTTTGGAAATTTTTAACGGAACTGGACTTGGCTCAAACAGAATTTGTAAGAGTGTTCTTTGTCGAAGGATTTTTGTGCCGATGAGTATTCATCAGGCACTAAAATTACGTGAGTCGGAACCATTCTGACATCGTTGAAATTATTTGTGGTTAATAAATTGCCATAAATTTGAGTACCGTGTGCTCCGAGTACAAAGAATGTGTCAAAAAGCAACTTCCAATTGAAAAATCCCCAACTCGCATGAAGGAAAAAATCACTTTTAGAACGAACTTCACACAATCTACAGCTGGCGCGTAAAAATTCCCAGCGTTAAACAATTTTGAGTCGGGACCGGAAAATCCGCAATCGGCGGGCTTTCACGCGCAAAGATCGCGCACAAATGTTCCAATCAATGAAATCCTCTTTGGCAACGGGCAAAGTTACATCGGCCTCGTCTAAGAAGGGTTCGCTACTCCCCGGAGATTAAAACAGTGCGATACGAGTGTCGACAGGCTTACCGAGCCGAAATCATCCGTTCGCTTTTTCTCTACGATAGATTAATACCGTAAACGGAAGGGTGTAGGCGAACGTAACAGGAGTAGGGTGCGAGAGGTTTCTGAAAGACGAAAGATCAAGCCGATTACCCCGCAGAGCGAGCGTGGCGTTAGGGCTGGCGAGGCGGTTTGCCGTGCAATTATTAATTCCAGGAAATCGATAAGCTCAAAGAGGTTCCTCCCGATGCCGTGCTTGTAATTATTGCCGACAGAGCGGTAGGAAGAAGAGAGCAAGGAGCAAGAGGCAGCCCTCAAAGCACAATGCCACCCTCTAATCACGCATCGACTTATCGGCGACGAGGGGGCGGGGGTGGGCTCGTGTTTTACCTGCACCTTGAGACACCAATAGTTCTTACGGTGCTCCTGGCTAATAGCCCTTTCGGCGAGAGAGCTCAAACTACAGGAAGCACTTTCTTCTTCGGTTCTCGCCTGCTTTCAGGCTGTAACGAGCACGGTGTCGATTTGAATATCTTTTGGACCGGTTCGGAACGACGAAAAAGACTCTAGCCGTTTCGTTAGAATAATAACACGGTAAATAATTGTGGAAAATTATTAAATTGCCAAAAAACCGTGTCCCGTTTTGCGCGGAAAAGCGAATTCGAGGGTTGGAACCACCCTCGAAAGAATAAAATGAATTCTCGATGCGATACATGGAAGAAAATATATTTCAGAAACTATTGGCTTGCAAGGAGTACTAAATGAATTCATTTAATGGGACACTGTTATGATCCGAACAATTTTATTCCGCTGATTGCGTACGTCGTTAACAGATGAAACATAACATCTGCCACGAAAGGAATTCCCGTCTGTTTCTCTCGAATAAGACTGCAATACGTTCGCGACAAAAATGAATAGTACTTGGGGAATTGCTGCTGACCTACCTCCGCTCCGAGAAATGTTTAAAATTCGCCGTCGCCGGGTCCGCGCAACAGCCTTAATTAACGAATCGACCGTCTCGCGGTCCGAAAACCGTCGCAGCTAAATCTCTGGTTTATTATCCGGAACGTTTAGCTTTTTACGAAGTCTGGGACCGTTCGATGGCTCCTTGCCAGCCTGCTGCCGCGCGATTAATGCGTATTTATGTGCGTTTTCCGGGAGAACAGCGGCGTATTTTCCTCTAGCAGCTGTAGAAACCCATACGAAAAATTAGTCCATAACTTTCCGAAATCCGAAGAGAAGGAGAACGGAACGGGAACAGGGACGAGGAGGGGAGAACACGGCGAAGGGTGGAGGATAGTTTTTTGGTATTTTCGCGGGACGGTGAAAAAATTGCAGGCTACCGGAAGCGCGGTGATAGCGAGAGGACGATATCGGTACGACCTCTAGGAACGAGCCTCTGACCACGGTGGGCCCTGCTCGCCGTGGCTGTGGCATCGTGTGCCCTATAAGAAGTGATCGTTACTGCACGCCGCCCTATAATCTACACGGGCTAATGACGTCCATTACGTTACTGCGCGCCTCGGACCGCTCGCGTCGTCCGCTCGCTTGGCCACGGTCCCGATACGCGACTCTGTTCTGTGTATTCTCGTGCCGGTACCACCGCAAAGAACACACGGAACACACGAAGGATTCCGCGGCTCTAGACCAGTTTCTCAGGGCGCAAGGCCACGGGCACCGCGGTTCCCAGAATCATTTCAATTTTCCGACGATCCTGCACGCCGCCCTCTATCGATCCTTTCCTCTGCAGGGACTGCAAACGCTTGGGAAATCGATTTCATCCAATTTGGAACGATCGTGAGCACGCTGCGGATATTATTAATTAATTATCTGTATCAATCGGGAGAAATAGAAGCTAAGATATTTTCTTCTCTCTTTATCCCTTGAGAAAGTAACCAAAAGTTTCTGTGATACTCAGTGCACATTTTTATATACCTCGAATATAAATTCACCGTTTAGAAAGTAATTTTCCTATCTGTCAATAAAGATATTAAAGAAGTTTTTTTAAGAAAATTGAAAGTTATACAGTTATAGACAGTTATACGTGTGTGCTATAAATGCATAAAATCTACAGACTAATTACAAGGACCCTTTATTCAGAACAAAATTTGTCTACTTAACAGCACGACGTCAGGACAATGTCTGACCAGCAGCTACGTGTTCATATTATTTATATTTTAACAGACCTGCAACACAGGCAGCTTGAAACAGCTCTGAAAAGACCAGTTTAACACACGTCCATTATTGTGGGACCCAAAACTAACTGACGGAATTATTTGTCCAGGTTCAGAAATAATTTTTGAAGCTAATCTATTCAGTGTGACCGGTTAGAATACGTAAGATGAAAATGTTCTTAGTATCACACTTTTTGATCTTGTCTCTAGAGCTTAACGAGCAGATCACATAATTATCCGGGCTGCACGAAATAGGTTGTACACAGTTTGACGTCGAAGCTTCAAGTGGTAATTGCTGTATAGAAATAATATATTCTTGAAATATTAAAGCCGAAGAATCGAGTTTCGGTCACAAAAAGTCGCTTTCCAGGCCACTGTGCAGCGGCGGCACCTTTGTGCAACCATAACGGGAGCCGCAGAACTTAATGCTTCGACACAAAACAGCTCGTTTTAATTCATCCGAATGTCTCGCGTGGCACGCACTGAGCCTTGCTCTAGGATCTTCACGGTTCTTTGAACCCTGTTCGATGATAGTAATGCTCGCGAATGATATCTTAATCGTCCTTGCCTCGAGACGGCGCGGCGCGCTTCTGGCCAGGATTTAGAATCTTTTACTATTTCTCTAGAGAAAATTCATGGTAAAAAATACTTCCACACTTCTGTGCAAGTCAGGTGGTCATCATTTGAAATATTCGAATATTGAGGAATTACAGTGATTTCTCTGTATATGTCGCCAAGGCCTGGATGGTAAACGTCGCGGAACTATCCCCACTACCGCGGGGTATACCCCGTGAGGGGCCAGGAAGCTTGTAAACATAATACGGCTCGAGTATGTCACCTGCACGATACAGGACGCTGACAAGACCCGTGTTGTTGACATAAATCGAGTATTCACCGTATAGTGCGTTCTCGTTGAATGGAACCTAGTGTCCAATCTGTGCGAAGTGTTCAGAGCAGAAAAATCGGCTGGCCAACAGGTGAAAGGTTGAACGCGGCTCGAAATCGTGCAGGTTTCAGCGAGCAGGAGATTTAACAGCTGGCATGACCGGGTGAAGGGGTTGGAGGATAAGGTCGTCGCGAAATTAGAATGTTGATGGCGGCAGCGTCCGGTCGATCATCGAAAAGCGAGGACCGAGGGCACTCGCGTTCCTGGCTTATCAAAATGACAGACTGGACCCTGAATTGATCGTCGGCTAACTTAATGGTTCGACGGAGGTCTTCCTCTTTCTACCTGGCTCCGCATCTCTTCCACGCCCTGGTACGTCGTCCCCCGACAGCCATAACTCGGTCGAGCGAAACAGAGGAGCGCGCGCGAGCGGAATCTGTGTGTGGCCGAGCGCAGGCATGTATAAATACGCGAGGAGAGCCGCGTATAACAAGTTATGGCAGATAAATTTATAGCATCTCCAGTGAAACGCCATTACTTTAAATGCACCCCTCTCCGGGGCCGAGTGCGCTATCCTTCGCGATCCTTCTTTCGCCTCTCTCCTCTCTCGCTTCTTGCCTCTCTCTCTCTCTCTCCCCCTCGCTCTCTCTTAACTCTCTTTCTCTCTCTCTCTCTCTTTCCCTCTCTCTCGCAGAGTCCTGCCGCCCGTCCGCGGTATCAGCTTTTACGATTTTTAAATAGCCCGCGCCTGCGAATGCCTTCGACGTTGCAGGAACCGCGCCTTTTGTCCGGTCTCGATCTACGGATTTCAATGATCTCTCTCCTGTATCCCTTCCCGGCCGGGCCCGTGATTTTACGGCCGGTGCTTCGATGCTTCGCCTGGATCTCTCTCCGAAGCAGCCATTTCACTGTCAGCGATTTTTTGCAACGTTGTAAAAACGTAACGACACGCTCGTCTTTGTTACAGATGCCCGCGTCGGGGGCCCCGTTCTTTTATAATTATTGCCCCACAGAGGCGGAAGCGCATGATCCAAAGCCCCTCGATCCTTACGGCGCCGCTTCGATCGACGCGATCATCGGTCTAGCTACACCTCGCAGCTTCCCTTCTCTGGCTCTCTTTCCGCTCTCTTCGCGAAAATGATACAATAACACTGCTCGGGCAAATCAATTACAAATCCGTTAAAAATTTGATGCGAGAAAGTCAGAATAAAACCGATGATATAGGGTCACCCTGAAAATCAACCCCGTCGACCAATACGTCCAATGTCCACTCAGACATTATCTATTCGGAGAATCGATTCGTTGCGAGTCTGGTGCATCGGAAAAATTGCGGAAGACTTCGGTAAAGGGTGCAGAACGGCATCGACGCGTCTCCGAGTCCCACCCCTCGCTTCCGCGAGACGATCAAAGTTCAACCGCCATAATCTGGCCTAATCATGGCCCGGTGCCCCGAGTCGCTAACTTCTGTGACGTGTGCCAAGTCGTGGCGGGGATTCAAGAACGCCGGTGGAGAGAACAGGGGCTGGACGGGAGGGTGATGGCGCGGGGAGGACCGACGGGGGTATCAGTATCGCTGCGAGTAGGTTGCCAGCCGGGAATAAACCGTTTATCCCATATTATAATTAGTTAAATTCTTCGGGACGTGAAGGTGTCTTTACACGTCAGTCAGCCCACTTCGCTTCCAGGCTCATCCACCCCCGTCCCCGTCATTCCTTCAGCCCTCTTCCACCTCGATCCACCTCATCCACACCCTCCCCCTCCCCTTCCCTCCGCCTTTCCTCATCCACCATGGATCTGCTCGTTCTCTCCTCCCCCAACGGCACGATCATCTCCAGCGCAGACGAGCCAGCCGTTCCGACTTAACTCGTTCGCCCGACCAGGTCGAGAGGGGGATACGTAAGATATTAAACTATCTGAAAATTAGTTAAATCTTGTTTAAAAGTTCGCCGGGGAAGTATTTGCAGCCGGAGAGAATCGACACCGGCTGCTGCAATGCGGCGATCCGAAGCGGTTCCGTCGCGGGATCCGCGGATATTGCCATAGTCATTTTTTTTTATTACCTGTAAAGATACCTTACCGAGCCTATCGAAAACCTTTTCCAATGAAATGTCTGCTCTATAGTCTTTCGCTCATGTTTGCGTGATAATTCGTTACCTCGTACCCCCTTCTTTCGGGGGTAGTTTTATTCTTGGGCTTGGTTGGGTCAGATATTATATTTTAATCCCCAATACTTGAAGAACTGATGTTGCAGGCGATTGTACAGCCGGTAATGTTTAAATCCACTTAGACAGTTACTTATTAATTTATTTGAAAATATTTTTGGAGGTACACCATTGATTTTCTTATTGCGAATTAAACAGATTTTAATTTTGTTTAATCGCCTGTGCAACCACCCAAATGCTGCCTTTATATTTCTGGGTCAAAATGGATCCCGTTACCACCATCCAATAATAGACAAATAAATTTCACCAGTTTATACAAGTTCGCTGAAGTATTATAAATGAAATATGAGCTCCTTCTTCTTTACCCAACTATTACCGATTCCAGATTCGATTTTGCACCGGTGTAGATCGAAAATGAAATTAATCAAGCATCGTGTCTGAAAAATCAGATGAAGCCTGTTAAAGGTATCAGAGAACGGTGTTAGCGTATTTACATTGTCGTGCGAGACTTGCTTAATGGGTCTCCGGCAGATAAGGCTAACGAGTCAGGCCAGTCTTGAACTTTCGCAAAATAGATTTCGCTTCGAGCGAAGGTGTAGCAACGTTTTATCCGCGCGTTGTGACTGAAACCCGCGCCGAGACGTCCGGATAATGACTGACAGCCATTTGTTTTCTGAGTCAGCGACATGTCCATAAACCTGCGAAACCGATAAGCTGTGTATAATTTTGCTTAATAAACCGATTTCTTACGATCCTCTAATAAATCACGCTCTTGATATGCATTTATGCTAAACTGGTTTCGGTTTGTCCTGCACCGATTAGGCGCGGTGGGCGCGAACGACTATTAACGCAATTAATAACTCGGCGATTTTTCAGTATACTCTCCATTCCGATGATTCCGTGTTTTTAACACTGATCGCCAAACAAGAAAGCTAAAAAATTCCATGAAATCAAAGTAAGTTATTTAGTAAAATAGAAATTGAAAAAAATGGAATGTATGATTTTGTGTAGTTCTCCAACTTTCTTGCATTTTACAGATCCTGATCAAATTTGGTACAATGAATATATTAACGTAAAAATTCATTTTAAAGCCTGAACAAATCATTCCGTCACCCATATATGGGTGAAATGGCAGTCAATGTGTTAAGGGAAATTTTCTGAATAATCTTTTTCAGCGTACCGCCAATAGAAATCGCGAAGTAGTTAAATAAATTCAATCTTGCCACGTTTTAGTGCTCCGAAGCTTCGGCAGATTTCGTCCGGACAATCTCACGTATGCAAATTCGCGTTCGCCGATTTTCCACGCGATCCAGGCGGCCCGATAAAAGAATATAAATCTGTTAATCGGCGCTCGCCCGTCGAAATTGCGAATCCGCAATAAAATCGACGGGCGAGGAGAGCGTGCGGAAGAAATAAAAAAGAAAAGAAAAGAGGAATCGGCTCCGGGGGCGTGATAATTTATTCCAAGGCTGAAAATCGAACAGCCCGGTCGCCGTTGAAATCGGAACGGAACGGGGCGATGAGGATGAGGAGAAGAGGGAGGAGGAGGAGGAGGAGGATGAGGATGAGCCGAGGCACGCGTGTAATCGAGAACGTCCAATTCCGAACGAGAGATTAACACGGTATTATTATTCTGACAGGATTTTAATTTCGTCCGCGGTCAAGCGATCCAACCTCGCCCGTGAGAAGCTTCCCCCTGCACGGTTTTCTGTGGAAGTGACGCGGAGGTTATGGCAACGGCAAACCTGGTGGGTGTATCGATATTGACGAGGGTGCAATCCGCGTGACGTTCCGGGCCCAGGGACCAGGCCAGGAACACCCCTGCGTGCTTCGGGGTCCCAGCGGGGGACGGTCACAAATTATATCTGCCGGACGTGATGCTAATCTGGAGAAAGTTTGGAAAAGCAGACGTGATTGATTCTAATTTATACGTACCCGGAATCCGAACTAGTTTCCTGCATTCTTTTGCATCTGGCTTGCGTCTGGCTCTGCATTCTGGCGATCTCCGTACGATAAGAACGATGGAAATTCAGTTTCAGCCATTGAGCTGTCGTTTGGGACCTAATAGGGAAAACATCCCCTAAAACGTTCTCTCAAGCTGACCACAAAACGGTGACAACGAAGAATTGAATTCCGTCTGGTTCTGTATTGTCTCGTTTAAAAGACAGTCTCGTGGTATTCTTATGCAAGTTTTAAACATTATTGTCTTTCTGCTTTTAACGCACTCAGAATTGTAGAGTTACTGATCTCTAATTGAGAATAAATTTATATGAACATTTTTAGGTACAGCAAGTACAGTGATTACTC
Source organism: Seladonia tumulorum (assembly GCA_913789895.3). Classification (NCBI taxonomy): domain Eukaryota; kingdom Metazoa; phylum Arthropoda; class Insecta; order Hymenoptera; family Halictidae; genus Seladonia; species Seladonia tumulorum. The sequence goes on from OU565275.1 coordinate 6,996,042, forward strand.
AATATATGTCGCCAAGACCTCGACGATAAATGTCGCAGAATTATCCCCACTACCGCCGGGATATAAAGCTCGAGAGGCCTCGGACGCCGAGCTGTCAAATAGAAGACAGTGAAAATATTTGAGTCACTTAAAAATACTATTACATTATTTTGCGTGTTATTAAAATTATTTAAAGAAGGAATCAGTTCAGAAAATTAATATTTTGCATAAAAATCTTATTGTTGGATCTTAAGGCAACTGGAAACCGTTGCGAAAATTACTTGGAGCCTCGGGAGCCCAGAAAATAATTGAAAATAATTGTTCATAAGGGGCTGATTCGTCTTCAGGGTGCTCCGAAAAGGATCGATTCCTCCGTCCTTAATCCCTTCTGGCCTGGATCGAGAGATCAGCAATCGTTTGGCGCGAAACGCGTGAATCGATCGGATTTTCAGGTCCGCTAGATGAGAACCTGTCCTCCGGTGGTTCGTTTTCCTTTTCTCGCGCCGGCATCGACACATTCTCCCCCTCCAACACAATCAGAAATCCACCGTGAACACGCACCGTGTGCGAGGATGTGTGCAAGGGGGAAGCCAAAGCGGGCAAACACACGTTCAGAAAAGTAGTCCGACAATGGCAAGTTACCTGTTGAACATACGGACAGGTGACACCCCACGTCCTTTATGCGGCGTATCCGTTGCGTCGTATTTTATCGGTCGGAAAGTTTGATTTCTCGTCGAGGCTGGCCCACAATAAAATACTTCGGCCCGGCTCCCACGCCGATCAGCAGTCAAGTGAGGCCGGATTACTTTCATAAATTTTCCCCCCCGACCCGGCCCGGCCCGGCCCGGCCCGGACACGGGGGGAACCCGTCGATCGACGAATCAAAGCCACCAAATAATCCTCGAGGGTTCCGTCGTTCTGTCTTTAAAATCCTAAGGGATCCACGTACGCGCAGAACGAAAGGCCGAACATTTTTCTTTCGTTTTTATTTAGAACAAGAGGAATCATCCAGGAAATCCAGCATCCGTTCTGAGTAACTCGATTTCTTATATCATAAGCTATTCCGCCGTAATTCAATTTCCTGCCGGAGGTTTCAGCAAATTACGATTTTTATAGATCCGTTCGGGATTATAACACGTGGTTCCTAGGACGTACTTAGTAGATTTATGATGGCCCAGCTTGATCGGTGGCCATGAAGTTTTTACTCTCAATTGTGTATTAGGAAATTACCGTCGGTAACCTAGTGTAATAGCTTCTTTTGAGGTTAGAGTGGAGAATTGTTTTAAGCTTCTGATACGATGCTGCCATTGAAAAAATGCTATTATTCGCTTTACCATTTTTGAAGATTTTTATTCGCCGACTTTCATTCGCTTATTCGGTCGGTGCAGTTTAAAACAGTCCAAGCGCGTCGATGTATTGCTTTCAATCGATTAAGATCATTAAACGAAAAAAGAAATTTTAATCTGTCCTCTGCTTCTTGCATAGAGATCCATGAACCGTTAAGTATTTTTAGTCACACGACACAGAAGTGATTCTGAAACAATAACTGGAGAATATAAAATAATAAAATTGAATATTAAGCGCATTGTCTAGCGTATCGGCAACAATCTCGCTCCATAAAATTCGCAGCCTCGGTAAGCAAAGTCCAGCTGGCATACAACACCCAGAAGGTTCCAGGACGAGCACAGTATCCTGCGGCGCGATGGTGATTAATAAACGGGCAGAAGTGGCAAAAAACGATGTTGGCAACATGGAGTTCGGCCAGGTACGAATCCCACGTGTCACAGATCTCGGATCGATTCCGTCATCGATAGTTTCCGAAGGCTGTCCTTGAGAGCCGGGTCCGATCCTTCCACCACAGGACCGATCGAAGGCCGATACACGTACACGGTAGGTTGCGCGTATGCGTGTGGACAGGAGAGCCGAAAAATCGAATGCGTTCATCCGGCAGGCATTCCAATGAGACAAACAGGCCGCAAGGAAGAAAGAAAGGAGGCTAGATGATGAAAAAAGGACGCCGGAACGAGAAGATGTAGACGGATGGCGTGATACACGGTCTCTCGCGGCATGGCAGCCTTATTTCTCTCTATATCTCTTTCTCTTTCTCTTTCTCTTTCTCCCTCTCTCTATCTCTTTGGTCTCTAGCTGAAACGCTACCAGAGAAGCTACGGTAGCGGGTTTCGTTCTCTGGGCTGCTGGCAGGGCGTAGCCTGCAGGCCCCGATCATTACCGACATTGTCCGCTAATGGATATTTATGAATGCACCAATCAACGCCACCACTACCGGGCTTCAATGCAATCAGAATCGATTATATAGATTCCGGCCGCGGACGCAACCTTCGATCGTCCTTGCCAGACTCCGCAAGACGGGCTGAGTTGCCGCGTGGGCGGTCTCTCTTTCTCTCGAAAGCTTCGGGGAATTAGGAATCAGTAGGAAATTGTCGGCGATGCAATTGCTGCAGTCCGAACGCTCTCTTCGAAGCATGCCCGTCGCCTCCTATCGCTTTCCTGATGCTCTTTGCTCCCAGGATCCTCCTCTGTTCGGTTTAACGCTGCGAATAATAAGCGGTGAGTCTACTTAAAAATATTTCTTTATGGATTCAGCAAGGAGTACCAGAAGTTGCTCGCTACTCTGTTAGATTAATCACTCGTTGATTTATCACCGATTTCAATTTTATAAGGTCAGCTAAAATCATTGTTAGCAATTTCTTTCGCAATCATTGGCGACACTCTCGTAATTATTGAGCACTTAGAGCCGACATCCTGGTTTGGGTCTTATCAGAAACATTTCTTTCTTCTTTGAAACACTGTTCTATGATTTTAGAAGTACACGGTCACACGTCTGAACTATAAATTAAAAATTAATTCCGATTTCTTCTTTTCCTAAAGGTGTCTTCCTATCACCACATAACGATAATGTGGATTTCCGTGCAAAGTAAAATTTCCAAGCAATCGTTTTTACACTGAACGCCAAACAAGAAAGCTCAAGAATTCCACGAAATCAAAGTAAGTTATTTGATAAAATAGAAATTGAAAAAAATTAAATGTATGATAGTTGTGTAGTTCTCCAACTTTCTTGCATTTTACAGATCCCAATCAAATTTGGTACAATGAATATATTAACGTAAAAATTCATTTTAAAGCCTGAACAAATAATTCCGTCACCCATATATGGGTGACATGACAGTCAACGTGTTAATAGTTTAGACGTTCGTATATATCAGGGTTCGTTTCTTTGACGCTTTTAGTAGCGCGAGGTTCACCTAGTTCGCCTAGTGTACCGATAAGAGCATAGCAATCGAGAACCAGAGAAAAATTCGAATTTCCCCGAAGGCGTGAAGCGTTTCAGTTCCGAGAAGACGTTCCGTTTTGATCTCGCCGCCCACGCCACCGCTCGCCTTGCTGTTTTTGTTTCGCCGATGCTCGGGGAAACAAAGGGCGATCGGCTGCGCTAATCAGCCTCCGTTCAGCTCATGATTGCACGTGTGACGTAATCGGGACATTTGAAAAAAGTCACGAATAAGCGTTTCGCGGTTCGGGCACGCGGTGAATATGCCGTCACGGGGCCGTAACACGCCGTGACCACGGCGTGTATAATATCGCGTGTAGCTTGGCCGCATTGTATGTTTACGAGTCGGCCCCGGAGGGCCGAAAGAGCAGCCGCGCCACCACGAACAGAGAGGTGTCGACCAACACGTGTCCGTATCGACGAGGATGTATCGACGACAGCCTCTCCCTTCGGCTATCCGCGTGTGGTCGCTCTTCGAGCTCTTCCTTTTTCCCCCGGCGTGTTCCCCTGGATTCCTTTTACTTTCGACGCGTACCAGAGAAATACTCCGACCGATGCATATCTGCCACCCTCAGCTTCGAGATCGGTGATTAAACTCGAACTCGGAAAGTTGCGTTCGCTGCCGACTAAAATGTAGGCTCTGTACGCTCTCGAAAAATCGGAGTAATTTCGTTGATCGGACAGAAATTCCACGGTTAACGCTCCCCACAATGATAACACCACTTTAATCCCTTCGGCCCAAGGAGTCATGAAGTTCGGATTAACCGATAGACTGCGAAATAAAAATTAAAATATATTTACGTTTATTTTATGCGGAGTAAAAATTGTCTACCGATTGCCAATCTGTTGATTGTACAACAGAGATATTCAATTCGGTATGAGCCTTGACAGAAGATGGCATTTGGAAAGGTGCTACGAGAATTTGAAAGTGTCAAAGTAAAAATTGCAGTAGTTGTTGCATTAACCCGGATTGAATCGAGAAAATGCCATTTAATAAGGGAAGCTAGACTGTGAAGGGACACTGTGAGAGCTCAGAGGAATCTACGAAGCTGAAGAGGCTTCAGATGGTCACACGAAACGATCTGCCCGTAAACGTGAAGAATGATCGAGGTAATCGAGAGAGGTGCTATAAATCAATATGAAAAAGTGATGAGAAAAACTAGGTCGGGAAAAGTGTCCATGAAAGTTTTACGAACTTTAAGGGGTCAAGGAGGACGACTATGATGGCTCGAAGAGCTTCAGGTGATCCTGAAAGTCTGAGAAAAAAAAATGTTTAAACACTGCCGAGGAAACTATACTGAATCATCGAGAACCCTGAAGAGAGTCTACAGGGAATCTGTGATTCCGTGTGTAGCAGAACACGAACGTCTCAATTATAAATGATTATAAATGTCCCTCTGCTCAGAGATTTGTACAGAGGTTAAATTCGCCGCGGCCAGAAAAAGCTATACAATTCCGAAGGAATGTTTTCCTGATCGGAGCGGGGAGCCATAACCGCGGCGCTGTTCTCTGGAAAAAACGCCGGACGCCGGGCTGAATTTTCCAGCTAAGATGGGCCGCACTCATATGCCTGCGTGTAACGATCGTTTCATGGGAAATAACGTATAAAATGAATTGGCTATAAAGCCGGGTAGCGGCGCGCGGCTCGGCCGAGGAGAGTTATTCGTACCCCGGTTCCTCCGTGCAACTCGTGTACCCTATAACTTGACACCCTAGCCGCCATCGGGCAACCATAACGCGCGTATATCAGTATAATCCATCTGAAATCCGGATCCAATTTCTCCGGTGCGTCACAGTAAATTCGGCATTATGAATTTCACAAGCAGAAGCGAGCAAGCCATGCTTTCGCGCTCGTCGACTGGTTACTTTTTCGACGAAAGGGAAGAGTCGCTGGCTGGCTTCTTCCGGCGATCCGAGCGCGCGAGATGAATTCTATTCTGGCGCGTAACACGGACACTAAAACTTTATTCCACCCCAAGCCACGGAGCTTGATGTCCCTTCTCGTAACTCGCGAGTATCGAAGATAAGGATGCGAGCGAATAATCCGGCCCGGAATCGCCCGACCATAGAAATTTTAAACGTTCCGCTAGACCCTCGGCTTCGCGGAATACGCTCGTCATATTAAACGATAATAACCGAGGGAACGACCGGGAAGGTACTCGATCCACGAGGAATATTGGGAATCCGCAAATTGTCGCGGCCGCCCCGATACACAAGCCAGAAAGCGCAGAATCTCAACCTGAAAGGCAATTTTTTGGTCTGAGGAGCACCTGTCCTCTCAGCTTATAATTTTTAATACCTTTACGGGCGCTCAATATCTTCTGGAAGAATCGGGATACTTAATTTTGTTGATAAAATTAACAAAAATATTGCTACATCTATTACAGCTATTTTTTGATAAGTAAGAGTCTCAAATTGGGCCTTAAAAAATTCCTGTGCGGCCATTTTGCAAAGAAATACGAAAACAAAAATACACAAATATTCCTCAAGACTTGTACAACATAGAGCACTTTCTATATTTTCACTTAACCTCTCACTTTTACAGGAAAATAAGGTCTCGCTTAAACTCAATAATTTAGTCTTTCAACGAACACTGTGATCTCTATGCGAATCTCTATGCAAATTTCTTTTCCCTGCTTTATCGATAACTACAAAATTTTGAAGGGTATCTTGGAACAACATTTTCCAAATATCCTCTAACACAGACGTTAACTCGAGTTCTAAAAATTTGCGTCATAAATGCACAAGGATGCACATTCCACGGATCACGCGAGACTTGCAGGATCCACAGCTCTCGTATTATCGACGAAGCAGAGATTTTGAAAAGAGTACACGTGTTCGAGCATGCGAGTTTCGAGGGAGAGAGAAAAAGGTTTCGGGGGAAGATGGTGGATCGGCTTATGGCTGACAATGGCAGTCAGAGCCGAAACGGTAGCAATGGGCCATTGAGTCGAGCAGTTTCCGATTCCTTTGATCGTGCATTGAACTTTGGTCCGGCGAGGGCAAGCATGTTCCTGGTTTCCTTCGGATACGGTGTCGGTCGCCAATGACGACGCTGGATCGGCGGATTCTGAGGCAGTGGCATCATCAGAATGAAGAACGACTCGGAGGTGTCCACCTAACGTTACTAATGATCCCGTGGGCTCCGTAGAATACATATGGAGCGGCCAGTCTGAATTAAAATCGCTCTGGCTATAGCGACCTACCCTTCTCTTCTCCTATGATTAATGGAGAGTTCACACTCAGAATGCACACACAGGATAATTAAGGGGATATATTCTGGCCACCGAGTCCGCGTGTAGTTTGAAGGATGTAACGGGTGACGGGATCGTCAGGCCTCGCTCTCGCTCTCTTGGCCTGCAACCCTCTTATTATGCCTGAAACACTTAAAACACTTTTCCCGAATCTCCGCCGAATTCAACAATTTCCCTCGCCATGCTCGATCGGTTCGATATCGGAAAAATGTTTTCCAGGGTTCAGGGAATTTTTAGCAGCTTTGTTTCGATGGGATCGTTTGATTACGGGTGTGATCGATCGATAGAGGAGCGAAAGATTCGAAGATGCCACCCGGTATACGGGGTTTGGACGGCAAGCTTTAAGATCTGCCGCATCACGCCGCGGTGGAAGGGCGGCCTAATCATTAATTCAAGGCTTAGGTGTAAACAAACGATGATTTGATAACGTCCAGAGACGCAGGGGCGTCTCTAACGGCTACCAGCGAACGCAGAAAGGGCGGACGGAATCTTCTCTTGATCCATCCACGCACGATGCGTACACGCCGGGGCGGGACAGGGGTTCCGACCTGTAAGTACAGGTGCTGCATTTGCTCGTTAATTATGTATACGACTCGCGAGAATTACGCTCGATTAATTTTCCCTGATGCACGTCCTCCAGGCTGCGCGGATTCTTCCTCGCAAATGGTATCCGTGTTCCTGTCCTCCGCCTCTGAAACGTCTCACTACATTCGATCCGGCACGTTTTCCAGAAACAACCGAGAACTCGCTTGAAAAACAATTGCTCGCTATTCGAGGGCACCGATTGCAAAATGTCGGGAAATATAATTTTGCGAAATCGGGAGTGTATTTCAGATTTCGGTGGTAACTATTCTTCGGATGAAGATAAATGCTCGCATACGTTCGTCCGAACCTGTTAAAATAATATCGTAAAACGTTGGTCGGTTGTCAGTCAAGTCGATGTGTACGATTCAATTAAAATCTGTGGTGTCATTCCACAGTTCCCGGAACTCGCACACGTGCGAAGTTCGAAACTGTACTTCCCGGAACTTCGAAACAAACACTTGTATAATTAGTTCGGCATCCGTACGGGCATGTAATATTAATGAAAATGCGTACGCGATGCTGCTGCATACTTCGGAACGCGAACATTGGAATTAATTTTTTCGAACTTACGAACTCTACTCTGAATTAATTTGGAAAAATTTCAGGTTCGTATGTTCAGAATATTTACAAAATAAATTGACACACTGGAGAATTAATATCTATTAATTTGGTTTGACCATGGACTCATGGATTGGGGATTCTTCGTGATAAAAATATAAATAAATAGTAAACGAAGGGAGGGTAAGGGGTCGAATCTGTGACAAATTGTTGCAAAAAAAAGGTGAAGGTTCGACGCGGAGGGGGTCGTATGCGACGTCGTTGAACCCGGCAGCATGGTTTCAGGGCACAGGCGAGAGGGGTTGGCCCGAGGGGGTGATACGAGCCACAGTTACAGAAGGCGGGGGTGGTGGGAGATCAGGATGGCGATGGGTCGGGTTAGTGGTGGTGTGTACAGGAGCGAGAAGAGCGCCATTCTTTTGTAAGAAGCTCACATAAATTGCGACACCCAAGAGTTAAAAGCAGTCTTAAATTACGTGCCGTCGACTCCTTGATGAATTGAGTGCTCCCACCGCCGTTCTATCCTCCTCCTCCTCCTCCTCCTTCCATCTGCTTTCCCCGTAGCCTCTTCTCTAGCTTTCTTCGCCTAGCGATATTATACATTGTTTTTACGTTCCCCTTTATACCCCGTCGGAGGCTTCGCAACCCTAGCCCCGGCCAGGTAACTGGAGCAACTGGTCGTAATGAACAGCTCCTTTATAGTTTTCAAGCCTTCGCCCGGTCGAGGATGCGTCCGTGAGATCCTCTTCGTCACTATACACCCAGTCCTCGGCCACTTTCCTTTAAAATGGGCCAGCGCTACCCCGCCCGTAGATTGGACCGGCAAAAGTAACTCAGGTGTTCTAATTAATTAAGCGTTTTATTGTCGCTTTTACAGACCCGCTTTCCCGGATACCAACGAACCTCGCGTCTTTATCGAGGAAATCAACTTGGCTCTGGCCCTGCTATGTAAAACGCGATCTCCCTAAATTTCTTTCGGCCCTTAAACGAACCGTTGCGATCTCCTCCGGCTCTTTAAACTAACAATCATTTCTCCAACAAGACAGAGAGAGAGAGAGAGAGAGAGAGGAACACACAGTTTTTGGTCGAAATAATATTAATCGCTCCAAACCACCCCTTTACGCCAAGACAGTTAACACGTTCGCCACTGGAATTTATCTTCGTAATTACAATATTCTACGAAATTTATCCGCCCGTGCGATATGGAAAAAGATATACCTCACAGAGAAGTTATAAACTCTCGTGCTACGTATTACTGTAACGAATATCTACACACACGAAATTCATTCGATTTTCTTCACGCGATATTTACTTTAAGTTTACTTCTACTCAAGCAAATCTCACGATTTTTTCCATTGCAAAATATTAACAATTCCCAAAGATATACCCGTTACATCGGAGGTACTTTTTAGGGGTTGCTCTGCGAAGTTGCTCGCTGAAAGAAATTATCATATCACCGAAATCTTCTTCAAAATGTGTCAAATTATACAGGTTTTTCCTCCAATTCCACCAGAAACTATTTCCTAAATTCCGCAAACGATTCGGCTCCGCCAGTGCAAGTGTCATTAGCAGCGGTCGCGGGTCTTAACTAGGGCCTGCAACAAGCCCCCGTTCTCCGAAAGGGGTCCGATTGAACTAGTTTCCAGGGGCGGTGTCATCGTGCCCCGAACCCGTGCCCGGAGCGCGTATAAATTAGCCCGAAAATCGCGTAAACAAGTTGTATCGCGGTCTGAATCGTGGCCACCAATCACCACGGCTTCTCTTGTCCCGCCGACAGTCTCCTTCACCGTGGCACAACCCCCCCTGGTCCTCCTACCCCCGCTGCCCCCCACCCCCGTCCCATAACCTCACCGTGTTCTCCGGTTCCCGTGGTTCCACGGCCTTGCCTCCTTTTGTTTTTTAATATCGCCGTGTATTTTATATTTCTGAAATCCTATCTGATCCTACGCGACTGATTTATATGCACGATGATACACGCGTGCCGGCACTACCAACGAGGGGGCCTCGAGAAAGCAGCCATCATATCTGGGGGAATCATCGGGCAGCGCAAACAGAAAATAACTGGGTTACCTTTAGTTTTATTTGGCGCAGGTTACGTCGGATTCGTGGACAAACGGGCGGAGAGGGAGAGAGAGAGAGAGATGTAAGAGAGGAAGAGAGAAAGAGAGAGAAGAGAGGCGGCGGAAGAGGAAAGGAAAAAGGTTGGTGGCAAGAATGGTGAACGAGGATCCGGCCGAGGGGACACGGAGGAGGGGCGGTAGGAGGGCGGGAGGGGAGGGGCAGATACGTTATTGTTCTTGGAATGATTCCAAATAAAGATTTCACCGGTACAGTGTGTAGGAACCTGAATAATAAAATTCCGACGATGGGCCAGCGCGCAGCGCTAACCTCCATTTAGCTCTGCTGCCGGTTGCCGGGCACGGGTGTAAAGGCTGCCTCCTCGTAACAAATTGTCCTGTTTGCTTTTACCTCGCGCGTCGGCTTTTCGGCCATCAGAAAGCGAAACGATCCCCTGAACGCTGATGGAATTAGCTCCCTCCGCCAGCGACAAAGTCGCGGCGATCCCTTATCTCGGTAATTGACGGGATTACGCCAACTTGCGGATTTTACGTAGATCTTCAGGAACTAGTAGACCCCGCTCGTCTTTATGATCCTCGAGCCGCGTCTACGCCGAGCAAAAATCTCGGAATCTGCCCTGTAACCTGTTCTGCCTCGATAGGACCGATAAATCAATCCCTTGTTCTACACGCTTTTCCCAGAATTCCGACGGTGCGTAAAAATTTGCCAATTAGTTATCTACTCTCTTTGGTTCGCTGCTTAATCGATGGAAGATTTTATTTTAAATGCTGGCTGGAGTCTGGAAGCGAAAAGGAAAAATTGATACATTAGAAATGTTTAATAGGCCATACTTTTTAGGCACAGAATATTCTTCGAAAACGTACGCAATTTTTTAAAAAGCGAAAGACAAACGTTTATTTCGAAGGACCCGCTTTAAATCTAAAATTGTAGGGACTTTGAAGAGCATACAGAAAATTTGCAATTATCGTTAAAAATTAAATTTTACTTTGTATCGACGGAGCAGCATCGTAAATTGTAACGCCTATGAAAGGATGGTGATTAATACTGTGTTGGGGAATTTTTCTTGGAAAAGTGTGCTATTCATCGGGAAGATAATTGGAGCAGAGTCTAGATCCCGATCAGTTTTTCCAAGTATTTTCCCGTGATCTTGGTCACGAATTCAGGTTCGCCTCGGCAGCGTTCGGCATTAACCGCGATTATCATATTTTCGTTGGGGACCTGGCATCATAAATTTGATCTCGTTATCTCGTTTACGGACTGCAGCCGTGCAATGGAGCGGGATGAACTAACGACGGAGACGTGGGTCACTGTGGAAGGAGACGGTTGAAAGAAGTGACGAAGGAATGGCGTGCTGAAACGAACAGGCTTCTTCAAACGAGAAGATTCCTGATGTTTCTCGCCGTTTATATTGTGTTTAACAAGTCCACCGCTGGCTTCCAGGAAAATCAAACTTTTATCTGCGCTATCCACGCTCGCTGAAACGCCAATTAATTTACATGCAGAACCGTTCCGGAAAGCAGTGCATACCTACAGAAATTACTGTAATTTCCTAGTCTCAGCTAATAAATTATTGTGGGCACGTGTACTTTCCTGTCAAATAATTTACACACACACAGAAAATTTAACAAAAATTTATACTCTTCATTGAGCTGCCAATATCCAAATAATTTTTCTCTTTCAATTTATTTGAAAAATTTCCCGTTTGCAAATATTGAACAGACTTCCGCTTTCCTGCGCTGTTAAGAATTAATGCAAATTTGAGATATAAAAATACGTGTTGCAGCTATAATAAATTTTTGGAATCAGTATAAGCCTTGTACCGTTTCCTTTTCAAATTGTCTGGATGTCTATATTTTAATCGGTGCATGTATTAACATTTTTTGCGGCTCGTAAAATTGTTGAATAGATGAAAAGGGTTCGTTTCGGTTCGCGTGGCGTTAGGATAAGTTGCCGAAAACATCTTGATAGGTTTCCGTGAAAGCAGTTCCAACGTAGGGCGATCTTTATCGCCAGAAAGTTCGCGCTTCTTTCGATTCGGCCAATTTCGCCGGGCTCGGTTCGCGCGCATAACTGTGCATAAGCGAAATTTATGCCAGGCGATTTGATTACCGCGATATAAACTTGATGCGGACCTGGACGACAAGACGGGGACATACATCACGTGCACGGTTCGAGCCTGGTCTCTCTGTACCCTGGTACCATTCCTGGTAAACCAACGACGCCCCGCGTTCCGTTCTTCCTTCTTTTGTTTCACGGCCGCCGGTATCCTTTCTTCTTCGCCGATTCGTCGCCATTTTTTCCGCGATCCGAGCCGCCATTTCTCTCGCGTGCGTGACGACTGCTTGGTATCGTCCACGTTCAATCAAACCTCTACTTTGTCATACCGATAACAGTGCCAGTTAAAAATTAACAAGAGTTACGAAAACAAAATTGTTTCACACAAAATTGAGAATATGTGGATTAACGACGTTAGGGAACTGAGTGATGTGCAGAAGATGGTAGATTACTTATTGGTACACCTAGTGGATTGAACGCGGGCACGTTTGCCAGACAAGCTCGCGCGCCAAAGATAAGTTTAGAATAACTTGTTTTATGAATTGTCTTGTCACTCAAATCATAATGAAAATCATTTCCTCGAAGACCCGACGAAAATTAAGTCGCAGCGTAGAATATAGATGCTTAATTGATGATCCGCGTCTGGGTGTCTGAGGTGATGAATACTGCACTTTCGAAACTGTAAAACACTAATTTATCGAACCTCAAGCGCGCAAAAATATCACAGAGAATTCGAGCCTCTCCTAAAGTAAACAATATCTCTACCATCAAATCCAAATGATTCTACGAGAAATTCTATTGAACATTAGAGACACTGTTAAGGAGTCGCTCATAGACGATCCTGAGGCTCGCGAAACTCACAGGCATTACTCTTTCCGGATAAAATTCTGTTCGAAAGTAATGGGTCCCCAGGGACATAGGCTGAACGCTTTTTAAAAAGTCGGTGTTCAACTTTTACCACTGCGAGCTAAGAAATATTTTCTGACAGCGGAGACAAGCTGCTCTGACCATCTAAGCTGTAATTTAGGAATTTATTAACTCTCCAGCATCTTCATTTTTAATTCTACAGAAACTGGGATGCCTGCATTGAGCAAAATAAATATCTTCCAGCAAAAATAAAATGTTCTATTTAGCAAAGACTCGATTAAAAAATTTACTAATTCTCTCACGTCACAGGCTCCATTTTAAAATCAGTTTCATTAGCAGGAACAGGTGGTGGTACAGAAACAGTGACACCTCAATCTTGCAAAAACAAATATATTTTGCCGGTAAGGACGTCTCATGCTCGACTTAATTCCACAGATCGAAGGGGTTCGGCTGTGCGGGAGAGATTCATTGTGCCGTGGTCGCTCGCGAAATCAAAGGTCCGAGAGGTGAATCAAGAGGTTCAATTTATAGTTATTGTTGCTAATTCACCTGCATGTTGATCCGGCGACGTGTATTATTCGCGAGGATACCGAACGTCGTCGAAGGGGGGCCTAAATCACCAGCGTGGCTTGACTCACCTTCGTCACACCCATGGCGGCACCCAGGAATAATAGCGGCCCGGGGCCGGAAGTCCCCTCACCTTGTCGGACCAGTTCGTTCCGAAGAATCGACGGTTTCGACGTGTTTGTGTTGACTGCGCCTCGGTGCACGCCGCATTCGATTTCATATACGGAACCCCTGCACTAATGATGTCTACACGCGGACGAAAGAAGAGGCGACCGTTCGTGGGCGAACGGATCGTCTAATACTGTCCTCGGGTCCTCGCCAGCCATCGCCTGGACGAGGGGCGGCATACAAAAATCCAATATTTATAACTTATTGTCTGGAATTTGGTGGCATAATCAACTCGGGCCGCTCGCCTCCGATTTCACATCAAACTTGCACCGTTCGAGCGCTGCACCACATTTTTAAACCCTTGCACTACAATTTATTTTATGATTACAGTGATTAGAATTTCTTTGATGCCCCCACTATCTACTAGGAAAAATAGAAAATTTATATTTATTGTGTAACCACGTGTTCTGTAATGGCCAAGTATCGACTACGATAAAATATAATTTCATTTCAATTTAAAGGGAATTAATAATATGCACATTTAGAAAATTCTGTTTAGTCTGACTCGATATTATAGTACAAGGGGTTAACGATTCCAGGTAGTCACCAATCCTGATTTTGATATATTCATACTCGAGTGTATTCTCATATTTTTTATCGGTGAAGGAGACATATTTTTGTGTCCTCTAGAAACGAAAATAATTTACAGGACTTTGTTGACGAGAACGAATTTTCCTTAGTGGACCTTTCTGCTGTACTAAAGAAATTGTCGAGTGTTAAATGTTAATACGTAATTGATTAGAGTCGTAAATCGATTAAAGAGCATTTTCCTGTAGCGTGAAAGTGTAAATTTGGAGCAGACCGAAAAAAAGAATGTTTTGTCGAATAAAAAAATCTTTGACGAATTCGTCTTTCGCAAGAATCTAATGTCAAAGGGTAGTAAAGTGAAGGTAGGCTTAATTAGGGAGGAATATTGTTTCCCGTCGGTGCCGGCGCGGTGAATAGCGTTTAATTATTAAGGCAGGGTTACGCGGAGCGGAGTTTCGAGTCCGCGAATCGTCAATTGCAAGGCTTATTGTCGTGCTGGTTGATTTAAAAATCGACAAATGGTTGTTCAGATGGCATAAAAGCGAGGGAAAGGTAGAGGTAGCCCGCGAAAGGACAACGATTACAGGATTCCCGTGGTCAGAGAGCATTCGATCCTCGATGCTGTAGGTACCCGGGACTATAAATCATAATTAGGCTGCAAGCGGTAGCCGCGAAGTGGCTGCAGGCCCATTAGCAGCAACAATGCAGCCAACCAGCTTAAGACGTCGTTGTTGCCAGAAGAAGAGTAAGTTAGCCGGCCATTCAGACGCAGATCGTATCGAGACTATAGAACAGGACATTCGCAAAGAAAGAATAATGAGTGTGCAATTCACAATGGGTCATTTGGAAATGTTCCTCCGATGGCGATCAACGGAGACACGGTGTCCTTGCGCGTCGATAAATGAATTGCTTGTACCCCGGTGTCAAGCTAATATCTACTATCAATTACCGGAATCCGTATACCGCTCACTGTGCTCGCAGATTCACATTCGTTCGTGTCACAACAATCTTCGGAATTATTTAATAATTTAATCCACGAATTTCTAGAAGAAAACAATTCAGAAACTTCCATATCTACTGACGATAAATTACTGGCTTTTAGTCTGCTAGTTAGAAAAATATATTTTAGAGTACAATTTCTTTAAAAAAAAAACTGTCGTATTTTTTTTTTATCTTACTTAGTCTAGTAGTGAAATAAATTATTCAGCCAACATTGACTCGCATAGAAGCGTGTTTGTAGCTCGAGAAGAGCCTCAACGAGTTAAATACTCGAAACTGTTTCATCCATTCGTTTCCAATTTCGTTAATTGCCACAAAGGGAGAAAATAAAGTATCTATACACCGCATGAGCATAGTGACGAAGCAGAAGCTGGCGTTCATCGCGCTACTGGTTTCTAAGGACACGAGGAGGAACTGCGAGCACTGGAGGGGATCTACTCGTCATTCTAGATGATTGGATTTAGTCGAAAACCGATTAGACTAATTTCCACGTCCCCTTAATGTCTCATTTCCCCATGATTTTCTGTGTCGATCGAGAAACATTCTAGATTGAAGGATGACGACGCGTAACCGATTTTATGAAGATTCATTGGGTACTAATTGGAGCAAACCTGGCCACAGATTAACCAGAAAATTTTCAATTTCGACAAACCGGATAATCGTTGATTTAACAGCGGGGATTCTCGTTGGGCTTTTTTTGTTTTGGTAGACGCCACCGAACCCGAGAGCCTACCTGGAAACAATGATTAGGCACTATTAGACGTCGTGGATGCAGAGGATCTTGTAGCGGCGACCAGACATGTATCGGTGATTCACCGGTTTCTTAAGATTCAGTGGCCCTCGTCGTTACGGAATCGAAGGTCGAAATAATTGAGACAGTCCGACGATTTCCACTTGTAATTTCGGCTGCGGGGAATTTCGGACCACCTATGGTGACGGCCCCCGCGCTCAATGGGTTCCCTTGTGATCGAAGACACCCAGGCCGTGTTATAAAATCTGAAGATTCATCTTCGTCTACTTGACTCAAGCATTGACGGGCCCTGATCTTCGGCCGAGGCCTCTGGACAGTTTCCGTGCACCGAAAAGAACACAATGGGAAGTCCAAAAGCCACGAGCTTTCCCGAATCCCTAATATGCCCCAAAATTGAATCCAAAAGTCTATTAATTCTTGGTACGTACGTGCTATCCGATATTTCAATTAATTTTTGTCAATCTTAAATATGGTGGTTACCTATTTTTATTCTTCGAGTCTTACAAATATAAAATAGCAAGTAAACATATTTTTCCTAGTACTGTACGCGATTTAAACTAATGAAGAAATAATTATTCTCTAGTTTTTAGCAGTTCGGACTAATTTGATAAATCTATAGGTTCGTAGAAAATATTTTTGAAATGTACGATAGGTATAGTGGTTCATGTTTTATGAGGGGTGAAGGTGGGTAAGCATTTTTAGAAGATCGTCTAGCGTTTATTTGGCGGTATCAATTTCGAGTTCGCACTTTCGAGCGATAGAAAGCGCAGCGGCGGCGCAGTTGCATCGACGGGAACGGTTTCTCTGTCAAATGACGAAT
Source organism: Seladonia tumulorum (assembly GCA_913789895.3). NCBI lineage: Eukaryota > Metazoa > Arthropoda > Insecta > Hymenoptera > Halictidae > Seladonia > Seladonia tumulorum. The sequence continues at coordinate 7,012,541 of OU565275.1, forward strand.
GAGCAGAAGTCATGACGAATTATTGTACGCGGTATGTCATGCATCAACCTGCCAGCGTTCGCGGCCAAGGAATAACGAAGATCCGAACGAACGAGTGTCTTAAATTTCATACCAACACCTACTTGAGAAACGGTGCACGGACGATGCCGGCCGTTGTCGTGTACGTTCGACGTATCTGATCGTTGAATGGACGCGCAGTCGATGATTCCAATCTGCTGTCAATGGTAGCCAGCCTTCGGCCGAACGGCCATTTACCAGCCGGCGGGATGCGAACACCGCTTAATCATATTTCGAGCAAGTATGCGGTGCCGTTCGGCCTCGGCGGTGCCAATTTTTGGACCTATGGTAACCGAAAACTTTGCATTCGAAGCCTTGTAACACATAATTTTGACGAACACACTTGGGAGAATTAAAAATAAATTACTGGGATCGTTAATTTATCTGGACATTGAGCGTACATGCTGCAGCATACTATGTTTAGAATGTTTGGGAAAAAGGGGGGCCCAGGTAGGAATTAAATTTTTTACAATGTTGAGATATTCTTATGTACAGGGTCTTGCCAGCGTCAAGTATCATCCAGGAGACGAAATTACATACCTGAGCTGTGTTATGTTTGTACACCTCGGCCTCCGCGATAGTGGGGATAATTCCGCGACGTTTATCATCCAAGCCTCGGCGACATATACAAGAGAGATCATTGTAATTTCTCAGGTCTCTGTTAAATTTTATACGTAAACAGCTGTTTATTTGCCTAGAATTAAATTTTAGACATAGTTGAAAATTTTTTTAGCGATTCTGTGGTGAGTGAGCAAAGTCTCAGTGGTTGGAGGTAGGTTAGGGGTGTTTGAAAGATTTGTGGAACGGATCGGGACTTTTCCGAAGGGAGCAGTTTAGTACAGGAAGCTGTTGAACGGCTCAATGAATCGTGGAAAGGGAGGCGTTCCTGACAAATTTTTCGGATATCGTCGATTTATCAAATGGCCACGATTCCCGTAGCCGAGGTGTCAAGACAGGTTGACGTCGTCGTCGTCGTCGTCGTCGTCGGAAAGGGGTTCGCGTTTCAACGACAACGACGTCGGGGTAGACGTCGACGACCATTAGTCGCCGGACGATATACCTCTGATGTATTCCGATGTTGACGGAAAACCTGTAAAACGGCCTCACGCCGGCTTACCGGAGATCTATTAGCGACCGTTATAAATGGTCCGACGTCTCCGTCGATGTCACCGGTGTCGCTGAAAGGAAATTGACTACTCATCCCCCTGTGTACCGCCGACTCCCACGTTTCTCCGGCCGCCTACTCGAATCCTAGAATTAAAATCATTCACGCCGGATTCCCAAGAAAACACGTAACTCGTTTCTGCTGAAGAACCTCGCGGAATCATTCAGAAACCCATGCCAGATTTCGTGCGACTAAAACGCTCCTTCATCTTCGCCTGAATGGCCAACATTTAGGGCTAATTGATATTTCTGTGTTTTAATGTAGATACTATTTAAAGGATACTGGGAGATATGTGGAGCATTAGAGGGATCACAAAGGACTCTAGAGGGTCCCAAGGGATCCCAGAGGGATCCGAAGGGAACCTCCAAGGTCACAAAGGACCTCAGGGGAATCCCAAGAGAACCCTAGAAGAACCTCCAAGGTCCCAAAGGACCTCAGGGGGATTCGAAGGGAAGTTCCAAGGTCCCAAAGGTCCTCAGGGGGATTTCCAGCGAACCTCCAAGGTCCCAAAGGACCTCATGGGGGATTCGAAGGGAACCTCTAGGGACCCAAAGGACCTCAGGTGAATCCGAAGGGAACCTTCAAGGTCCCAAAGGACCTGAGGGAGATCCCAAGGTGAACCTCGAAGGTCCCAAGACAACTGATGATTTCGGGAGAACTTCCAAGGTCACAATCGAACCATTACCAGTCGAATAAAATATATTAGAATCTCTGGAAAACGGAGAACATTCCCAGTTCATTAGACAAATAATTACTAATTGCCATAGATTATTTGTAACGGTTGAATGCAGGTTGAAGAAGCGTGGATTTACAGCGACACAGAATGGAGTGTGGTGCATCTTGCCGAGGGAGCTTTTAAGATTCCAGTAGCCGGTGGCGAGCCAATAACGCTGGCGTTAAAATATGGTAATCGAGTCGCGGGATCGGCATATCGACGACTTGACAAACGATGCGACGCCCGAAGCATCAGACCACCAACAGATCTCTCGCGCGAGCGCGCGCGCGCGAGAGCGAGCGAGCGTGTGCTCTCCTCTCCTCTGGTCGCCGGGGCCGCTCTCGCTCGGCCGGCTCTCAATAATTTGTTATGTACGTGACTCGAAGCTGACTGCTATCCTGGCATTCTGCCATTCCTACGTCCTGCCTGGCCGAGTCCTGACACCTGGTCGCATGAACTACGATCAGCATGATCCTTACGGGAAGACGATCCCCTGATGCGATAATTGCGATCTCTCTCTCTCTCGATAATCGTTCGCGCTTCTGATCGTCCCAGCCGTTGGTCCTTTTTCTAATTTCATCCTCCTTCTCTGGAAAATCGTTTCCAATTAATAAGGAAACCTGATTTCTTCATTTCAGAATAGGAATGATACCATTAACAACTGGAAGTTAAGCTCAGCTAATGGAAGTCTCGTAATAACATTCTAAACGACTGTGCTTTATCAACAGGAAGCTGAAACAAGTTCTTCTAAGCAGTAACCTTTGAAGAAACGATTAGGCTACGGTGCTCGGACGAAGGTTCAGCGATCGAAATGAGCACAGACATTTTCTGTTTTAGGTAGTGTGCTGGTTTCAATTTTCAGGCAATAAAACACAATTGGTCGAAGAAATGCTTATAAATTATAACTTTTCAAGAACTCTGAAGCAATCACTGGTGGACAATGCATTAAGATTATAACGATTTCATGCTAAAATGATTATCCAGGACATTCGTGTCCCGCGAAAGGAGGAGATAAAAATGTTTGCGACATGCACAAAGGCGAAAATTAAAACGTTCCTCGTCCTTTTTAATGGCGTACCCTTGCAGTGATCGCATTAGAAATATATAAATTAAAAGGATTACGTTTTAATGATCCCAGTTCGTAATTATAGCAAAGATGCTTTTAATTTACATCAGAAAGAAACGCATTATCCTCCATCTCATTACTCCGCTGATTATTTCAACGAAATAAATTTATATAGCACCATCTCGACATCTTTTTCCCGTTGATCTGTGTTCTGTAATTCTGCAAAATTTTCGCAGAACGAATCGCGTCTTAATAGGAGACACATCTGTTGGCCGGGGCAGCAGAATTAGACGCAACTGCACAACGGCTCGCAATGTTTCGTTTCGCATGCTCTGTCAAGATTGATCCGGGAGCTCGTCCGAAGGGCTCTCCGCAAATCCCCGAAGCCTCCGCCAACTGACCGCATCAATCCTATTACAAGACGGGCCTATCTCGGCAACGGATTCGCAATCGGTCGATTGATTTTGATCTGATACGCTCCGAAAGTCCGACGCTTGTCACTTGGCTCGCGCGAATCGCCTGCCATCGTCGACCGGAGCCGGTTTACTCGTCTGATTCGTGGCTAGCGCAATCCACTGGCTGGCTAGAAAGTTAAACAAAGGCCTGATCGAAACCAAACTCATGTCCCAAGACGCTGACAGCAAAATTCCCTCTCTTCTGTAACCCTTTGGCCTTCCAACAAAATGTTTCTCTGCTCCGAGTTGAATATTGTTTAAGACAGAAAATGAAGCGCAAGACTTGGACTCGGAATTTGGAACTGCCGCTTCTAAAATAATTCAATTTTTTCAGGACAAATTTTTTTAGTACAATTGTACCTGAATTGTAATGAACTGGAGTCAAATATTTTCTTTCTTAAAATATCTAACAGGTGGAAAATAATATAACAGTATTTTTTAATTCCGTTAATCTTTTTAACGTTTTAAACTACACCCACTGATTTTTGTCATAAATGGAAACTTTTATTCTGAATAAAAAGGACAAGGAGAAATTGTTTTGCTCCGTTATTCCAGCCTTTGGAAAACAATGTGTTACAATGGAAGATAGTAGGGAGACGCCTCTGTCTATTAAATAGTAACCAGAAATGTCCGAATAAATTAAAATTAATACACCATTCCATTATAAACGTGGAAGGAAGCTCTGTTATTTTTCTGTAGGAGTCTCGGTTGCCTTGAAGGAATTTGTCTGCGCATTTTTATGCTCTTTATGGTTTCTGCGCTTTGGAAAAAATGATGAGGAACCGTTGCGAGCATCTAGTCGGGGATATTCGTCGAATGCGGGTGTTTAGACGGCGGTTTTGACGAGCGTCAGAAAACAATGAGCGAAATTAATAAGAAACTAGTTGGTGAGCCTCAGACGAGCCGCGTTGCCATCTAAACTTGCGGAGGGTTTTAGCAAACGGGCGATTTCTGTCAGCGTGACGGTAATATTCTTACACGACGGTCAAACATTAAAATACAGGGACGAATGTATCAGGCTAAAGTACAAGGCGCACGGCGCACGTTGCTAAATTACGTGCGAGCATTTAGCAGTGTACCAATAATAGACAGCCTCTCTCCTCTCTCCCTTTCTCTCTCTCCCTCTCCCCCTCTCTCCTTCTCTATCTCTCTTTTGCTCTCACCCTCTCTCCGGCCGAGTCTCAGCATCGGGGGACCCCGCACGCTACTTTCGTCGGACCGTTTTATAGCGTTGTATATCTTGAAACGCTTCATTACTGCTTACTCGACAACATAACAAACATTCGGGCGAGGTTTAACATCAACTGCCGCGATTTTACTGTGCCCTCGTGGATTTGTAAAGTAACGAAGGATTCTTCGGCCCGGACCACGTGGACGGACGTTGATGGAAAATTCTCGGGGCCGTTTTATACGGGCCCTATAATAGTCGACGGGCGCAGCTCGCGCCGTGCTAAATCTCTCTGAGATACGCCCGTTAAAAAGACGAGATATCCGATCGTTACTACCGCTAAATCGAAGTTCGTTGACTTCGGAACTGCCCTGCAGGAAAATCACGACCCCCGCTTCCATATTTTCACCGCGAGAAAATTATTGGACCGGCCATGGCCAAATTGGTCTAGCCTGGAACCTGCGAGACGAAACAATCTTGAGAATAGCTGCTACCACAGTCGCAAGAAACAAACGTCTCCGCAACACCCTCGGCATGAAAATATTTCAACAAACATTTCTAACATAAAAACAATATCCAAAAAGTTCAAACCGAATGCTTAACCTTGATCTTCTTCGTCCAGTCGTTTTACAAGTTAGTTAGTTTTCTAAAAATCGTGGTGCGCATGTTCGACGAATGTCGTTCGATTTTGTCTTTTATCGAGCCTGCAAACGTCGACTCTGTTAATCACCATTTTCGAATAATCTGCCAGTCCGACTCATTTCGGACGACTAAAAATCGTCCGCTAATGTTGAACGAGCGCCATTCGATTTTACTCTTGGCCGAGCAAGAAAATTTGCAGGTTCGTTAAATCGTACGCGGCGTACGCAGCGTCCGGATATTTTTTTTTAATCATGGTGCTGATTTCAGAAACATCAGGGAGCGTGGCCGGGGCAAAAGGATCGGCGCACGGCGTGGATAAATGGAATACGTGTCCTGTAATTGCGTACTTGACCGTCGTCGCGGACGTTTCAACGGTGCAACACGGTGCAACGTGGTGCAACAGCGTCGAATTAGAATGCGCCGGTGCCAAGAACACCTCAGGACTTGGGAAAGGATCGAAGGAAAGGGAAACCGGGAGGGTGGTCAAGGCGGTAGACAAGACCCCGAAGAGCCTCCGCGGAGGACGTCTCTCCGTAATGACGGAGCATAAATAACTCGGACGTTTACGTGCGCATTGATTTAAGCAAACTAATGATTTCACTTTGACCGGTCGGCTGTGCAGCCTCACAGGAACCACGGTCATATTGACGTTTATATCCGGCCGTGTAATTTACATGTCTATGGACGACAATTATTGCACGGGTGGCTTCGCACGTTATTAGCTGCCATCTTGCCGAATCGGCCACTGTCCGAAATTATTGCCTTCTTAATAAGCGTTTTGTCTGCTGGCACTGTCCGCCATTAATTTACGGTCCTGGCCGTCTAATCCGTGGTTGTCACTGCTAAAAAACGACACCGACGACTTCGTTCCTCTCACAATTTCATTACCGATGTAAAAACAATCGCCCGGAACCGGTTATCCTTTCGTCTTGAGTTCTCCGAGCCCGAGTACACTCGTAAATAATTCCACAATTTTTCTTTCGTTAACAATTATCTATTTTGAACGAGCACGGAAACCAAATTTGAATTTTGATTTCAATAGCTTGGAGATCTAACGCATTTCTATCTAAAATATAGCAATCTTTAAAGAACAGTTTTGTACTGCCAATTCAGAAAAATTTTAAAACATTCCTTAATGTTTTCTGTAGCTGAATATTGGAATATTCTAGAGGCTTAAATTGTTTTTACCTAAAACATAGCAATCTATAAGAGTATAGAGTCTAGGAATTATCGATAGCAATCGCATAAAAATTCTCATCGACGCATTCAATCACCCCATAATTCAATGTTCCAATGAACGAGTGAGAGTTTGAACGGTAATCGTGACAACCGGAGTTTGATTTTCCTTTTACAAGAATCGAAGGAGACCTAGAATATTCCCAGCGCGGCATTATGTAAATCGACACGGCGTCGTTTCGACTATAGCTGTGCAACGCTATGATGCTTAATCACGAATCGAGGAAAAGCAGAGGCGGAATCAGAAACGCCGTGCCGGGCGTAGAGCATTAAATCGAGGCTGTATTAGCGCAGAAGTCGAAAGATATTTCACGGTTGGCTAAACCCGGACGAGCATTTGACCGGACATTTTGTCTCGAGCATTGTCTAGCCCTCCCTCTCCCCCTTTCCTCCCCGGTGACGAGATTCCGAGCGGTCGAATGTCGGCATTTTCGCGATTTTCTAACTTGACGACGCGGAAATCCGCGACGCTGAAGGCTGCCGACTCTCTCTCTTCATACACATTCGCTACGTTCGCTGCGCCGCCCGATAAGTCTGAAGGGGCTGAGCTCGAGGAGATGACATTGACGGGCTAAGCGCGGGAGTTAAGGCTCGGAGCTTAACTCATCCGTCAGTACGCGATACACGTACTCGGGCACTGTTTGTCTAAGTTGATATTCTCGCAGCTCCGAGACACAACCGGGCTTGAATCCCGAAATTCCTTCGATACTTCTTTTAATCTGCTGTCGAGCTGTTTCTCTCCTGACAACGAGCGATTAGCCCCGCTGTTTCCTTCCTATTTTCGAGCCTCCGGCAAATTCGGAACGGCTCGAAGCTCTATTATTATTTTCGCGTCGCTCTCAACACTACGACAATCGTTTTCGGGAGCCTGGGAAATTCCTAACGCCATCGAAAATTTAACAAAACAATGTGCCTTTTAATTCCAATCTCTGAAACACTAGACAGTGATAATATTTTTTTTAGATGTACGAGATGATGTCAAAAAAGTTCTAAAAATTGAAATAAATTATAGGGTAGTTTTTCGTTGGAATATCCAAATGGCTTTTGTTTATTTCAAATTGACTTTCAACGATCCGAAAGACTGTTCCAAGTCTTTTCCGTTTATAATCGTGTATTTATTTTTTATTTTATTTTCAGTTGCAGTTGGTTCAATCGTGTTGTTCGATTGTGCCGAATTGTGTGGAATTTTTCGAGAATCAAGTGTCTCGATGGTGATTCAGGCTGTATACGATTATTCTAATGGGACAGTTAATCACGTATCTCCGATCTCATCCGTCCTTCCTTCAAAGGAGCGATACCATTACGTTCCACGGGGTTTCCGATCGGTCGACCCAGATGCATGGTAACACCCTGCATGTCCATACGCTTTTAATGGCATAGTGCATTCTTATCGAGGCTGCCCCGTGATATGAATATTCTATAATGGCTGAATATAGGTTGTAAGTCGTTTCCACGTTGAATACAGCCGCGTTTTCACTTCACCTGTGACATATGCAGAAGCTCCTCCACGAAAAGTCAATCATCCACTGGTTAATTCCATGCAGTTCACACTGTGATTCCGATCCTTGCTCTAACGTTACCACTAACGTACATTCGATTCTACAGATACTTTTGCAGAATCTAACCTTTGCTACTCTGGTATGTAATTACGAAATTTAATTCAGTTAAATTAACACACTATCGGCGGGTAACATCATGAGCTTGACTCACACGTATAGCGAGCGAAAATTGGTGAAGTATGAAAAAAGTGCACCTTTTAGAAAACATGTAATATCTTCATATCTAATAGTAGGATTTCAATGAAATTTGGAAAATAGGTATCACATAGTATTTCGAAGATGTAGATGAAATTAAAAAAAAAAAATACGTACGTACGTATGTAAATGCGTACGTTCTGCATAAAAGGTATTCATACCCTCTCGCCGATAGTGTGTTAATACAAAATATTCGAACAAAAATTTGTCTTCCAAATAAATTCTTCTATTTCTAGACGATACGTCCCCCCAGTAATGGTTTCATCAATAATTACTGGAGTCTCAGGAAGAACATCGTCAAATTGGATTTCACGGTGATCGAACTCGACGAGGAATATTCGTCGGAGCGTTGGGAAATAAAAATCGAAAAAAAAATTCTCGCGGCAATTTTCCGGCAGCTGCGACACTGTCATCGTTTTCTGAATTCGAAGAGCGAGGGGGGTACGTCGCGTGACGGGCGTTGATTCCGGCGAAGTAAGCACCGGGGCTTGCGGCACTGCACTTCGACGATTTTAGACGGGCGTATAAGAAAGATGCGCGGCCCGTTCACACTTTCATCCCCGGGTCAGACAAAGCTCGCAGACTTCGGGCACTCTCCCTGCCTCCCCGAACAACATAGCGCAGACGTCGACGGCTCGTAGTAAGGCGGGCAAGGGATATTTCGGGCATGAAAGCCAAGAACGTGTAAACGAAGTCGCCCCCGCCCGACGTCGGGCGTCGCTGCGCGGCGTGCCTGCTTACCGGCGCATAAATCAGAATTATTACGAAGCTATTAGCGTGCCGTGGTAACAGCGGTACGTGTCCTTCGTGCTTAGGGGAGGTGCTGCGCTCGCCTAACCACCCCCTGTCTACGTTCCCGCCATCGGCCGCGGCTATAGCCAATTATTAATCGCCGCCGCAACGATCGTTTTGATTCGCCAAACGAATCAGACAGAAAAACGATCGTTTCTTTCCTCGCTGTTACGTGCAGACCATTAAAACTTTCTCATTTCTTGCTCGGCGCGGAATTTCTTTTCGCGCGGACGGCTCGTGTCCCGGTGATTACGGGCAGTTTCAACCCCTATCGACGCAGAAATTATTTCTGCGATGATTGCCGTTGTTGATGGACGAATTGAGATTGAAAAATAACACTGAAATCTGTCTAGGCAAACACTTTCGGTGGAAATTATTTGTAAATTACGACCTTGGAGCTATAGACCACTTTGGAATACTTTGAACATGTAGAGCTTATTTAAAAAATAATTTGCATATTTTAAAATAGTGAGCTTCCGCTGAAACACTTATCTAGGTCCTTCAGAATTATCTGCAGAATTTTTGCTGACTGTATTCGTTGAAAATAATTGTTTGCAAAGGTAAAAGAAAGCTTGAGAAAATTTTTATTTCTAAAATAGTACTAAAAGTACCTTTATAGATTAGTGATAAGAATGTGACAACGGTATAAGAATGGAAATGAGTTTGAGGGTAAGCTTGTTTGGAGTTTGAGGGAATGTTCCGCGGTTTTGGGGGAATCGTGCGAACTTATGGGTCTCGATAGAAATCATCGAGGCAAAGTGTTCGGCCGATCGCGTTGAATTAATCGTCAGCGAAACGGGCCGATCCCTCGAGCCATTATTCAATTTCTATCAGACTGAGGAGTCCATTTTCGCGAGTCGGTGGTGAACGGAACCGAACGTGGGCACGCGATCACTATCCTCCAAGCATGAATTACGCATAGAGCGGATGCTCAATCACACTGGAACACGCTAACGACATGCAAGATGACGTTCGCCGTGCGTGACTTCCAGCATTCATTCCGTGCGGTGTCATTACACGTAGAAACAGTTGTCTCTATGCATTAATACATTCCCTGACGATTCAGCTCGATCGCTTTTGCCAACGAGAAAATTTCACCGAGGCACCCTTGCCTTTCCGATGCTGGCCTTGCTTCTTGGCCGAAGCTGAATTTCCATCTATGTATGCGTATGCAAGTATGCGAGAAAATAGGTGAGATTTGAATGCAGAATTTCTGTTTCTACTCGGGAAATTTTTTAAAGATGTCACGGTTTGCTTCGGTAGTTAATGGTCAAAATGGTCAATATGTGGCTTCCAGAATTTTTGGAGAAATCGTGGGCCCGCGTTTAAGGTTCGGTAAAATCGTCTAAAGTGTAGGAATTAGCTTGTCGAGGGTGGATCCGATTGATGACGATCCGAAAGCATCTTTTCCAGGAGTCATTAAAGGAGAACGGATGCGACGCGTTCTCGCAGACGCTGGGGATGTCTCAGCGCGGTAGTTAGTCATCGGCTGGCAATTTATCACCAGTCACGAGATTCCGTCGGTCTAAGCCTCACTTGCTATGCGCGCGATCAGCGTGGCTGTGCAGTCACGATGCCGATTACATATAATTACGAACAGATTAATTAATTACACCGACAGGGACCACCTGAACCCCCGTTGATGCGCAGATCCGGCGGCAGTCGGGCCTGATAACGCACAAAAGTAAAACATTCGAACCTTCTTTTTTTCTCCTGTTGGTACAATAATTAAAGGGTGTTGGTAACAACACCCTTCGTTATTTTTCGTTTTCTTAGCAAAATTGATCGTGACATCCACGCTTCGTGATTCAGTTGCTAATATTATTAACGAAAGCATCAAACGTATAAATAGCCTCGACGGTCGAAAAATGCCCCGGCAAAATAATGAATCTGAATTATACAGTCGCGGACTGATTACCGCGACAAATTGGAATAAAATCGTCGTATGCACAACATTCTCAGCTTTACAATGAGCTGCAGGCTCAGTATGCCGGAGCAACTTGTTGCTTTCCGCCCGAGTCACCTTATATATCAAATTAACAAAAAAAGAAAAGGCAGAACTGCGCTGGGCGACTAAATGATAGGACAGTTGTAACGTACGACTCGCCACGCCGCGGTGGAGAGGGCTGCGATTCTAACAACCGTTAAAACAATTACTCCGCTGAACAATTTTCCAAAAGAACCGCTAACAATCAACACGTTGCTCTCGGACCGTTTATCCTGCCCGTGTACCATTTTAAACACCGGGAATCGCATCACAAATTAACACGATCATCCCCCTTTTTGCACTAAGCTTAAAGGTATTTTATTTTGCACAGATTACAGGAAAGACAAAAACAAAAGGAATCTAGCCAGTGTATTTATTTGGAATTAACTCGTAATTAATCAGTTTATTTTAGTACTGAGTTGCAAATGGGATGAAAGAGAGTTATTTTATAATAATTACAAGAATTTGCTACCCACATTCTTAACAATATTTTAAAAATAATTTTTCACGTATGGATCCTTAGAATTTTAATAATTTTGAGTTAAGAATATTAGATCCCGTCATTTTGACCGAGTGTTAATTAAATCACTTGGATTTTACGGGTGGTCAGTCGAAATATTAAATGATGGAGAGCTATTTCAGCAATTCAATTGCTAAATTGATTAACTCCGCGAAATAAAAGATATTAATATATTGATGAGATTAATTTTTAGAAGCGACGGTATTAAAAATAATCGTTATAGGAATAGATTTGAAAGTCTATCTTTAAAAAAGGAAGGAATAACGGTGCGAATCTCAATTAGAAAATCGACAGTGCCAATTGCAGATTGAAACCAGAGCAGCGTTACGCAAAAAGGGTCGGGTGGGGAAAAAAGGAAGATGGCATTGATTTATGCTTGTTGGTGGCTCGCGTTCTCGCTGGCGTTCGTCGCGGGGTACGTCTTAATATTTTGGTGGCACGTCGAAGCCAATTGCCTTGGCAGCTGCTCGCAGCTGTAATGAAACAACGCGGCGCGGTCCGTCGTGGAAATAAATACCGCGACGATGCCGCGTATCTCTCGATTACCACTGAAAATCCCTCCATAGATCCTCGGACCGCCTTGTCCCGCGGATGCATAACACGGTTCGCAGTGCAGTAAAGTAGCGTGGGTGACATGCTGCATGATGGACCGAGAAGCAGGTGCAGCCTTCGCTTTTACTCCTCGCAGCCACCTCCGCGACCCTTACGTACCGCATTTATGCGGCCACTGGCGTAGCATGTCGGCCTTTGTCGCTTTGATGCCTGCTGCTCCTTTATGGACAACCGTATCTTTCGGGACGCGGCTATCCTAACTCTTTGCTGTTCAATGGGTTCCAACACAGGGTCTGCCCCCCCCCAACTCTTTCTGTCTCTCTTTCTTGGGCGGGCGCGGGCGCACTGTTTCACTCCTCTTTTTACATTCCGCTGATTCTATTTACTTGGTCGGCCGTCCTCTTACATTGTGTACTTTGCTACCGTACCACGTCGCGCTGAAATTGCAGCCGTCAATGATCCCCGGCCCGCGAAACTCATTTAGATATCGCGATCGATGGTCTTCGAGAAAACTCTCCCGTCACTTTTAAGCACGTTTCTTTTTATTCGGTGCTCCCAATTACTGGTTCTTAAAGAATCCGTGATTTGACAGAATGTGCAGTGTTTTTGTGTAACTGTTGAAATTTACTTCAATTCTCAAACGCCTCGATTGATCATCTCCCATTTTCATAAAAATTCCTGATGGGGGACAATGTGTACAATTTTTTCCAGAGTCCATTGAACTTGGTTGTGCAATATTTATTCCGCCTTGTGTAACACCTAATACTAATTTTCAATATATTCCCGACAGTAAGCTTATCAATAAATTTCCATTGAGAATATATTTCCATTAATTTCGAACCAATGTTAAATCGACGCAAAAGAGAAAACGTGTACAATTACCGATTAGGATCGGAGTGCAAGGACCAGTGAACGGATCGTGGCGGCTAAAAATCGTGTCTGGACAAAGTTTCCTCAATTAGAGGCGCAGTGGCGAAAGTGTCGGGTTTTACGATGATATTATTTACAGTTAAACGGCGGGCCATGAATTCCCCGTTTTCCATTTACGTCACAATTCCGTGTCGGCTCATTAAAGTGTTAAACTACGAACGGCCGGTGATCTATAACACGGTCTCTCTCTCTCTCTCTCTCTCTATCTTTCACTGCGTCGGTTTCTCTGTTTCTCTGGTCGGATGTGGCCCCGGTCTAAAGAACGACGCGATTTAAAAGACACGACGAAAGGGGTGACGAAAGAAGAAGAACTCTCCGAACGGCGTGGCGTGGAAGCGTTCTGGAACACGGGTCCAGGAAAAATTCTTTCTGGTGAAACGACCGGGGCCGAGATCTTCCTCGCGAAAGTACCTCTTCGAATCTACGCGCTCAATGAGACGTGGAGAACGAGATGGAGGCAAAGTCGGGTGCCGGGTGGTCCGTTTCGAGATTTATGAACGGCCCGTTCTGGAACATTCGAAGGAAACAGCGCGAAAACTCGGAATGGATTTCGTGCACCCCGGTCCGAGGAAGAATGTCCGACTGGTTTTTGGAATGGGCCGGACTATTTGCGCGACGGGACGGCCCCGACACTGTTTCTTGTATATTTAGACGAATTCTTCGTAGCTCCACCGGCAACATTGTGCTCTGCTCCCGTGTCCCCGACACGATCATCCTTTTAATGATTCGAGACGGGACTGATGAGCGCCAGAGATTTCTGCAAAATTCAGCCAAAGTTATTATCCCCGTCGCTCTCCAGCGAGGGACTGCATATATTGTAACCAAATTGCGAGCATGCGCGCTCGAGTGTCGCGCATATTTTCGGCAAATGGCGGAATTGAAAGATCGACGGAATTTACAGCTTCCTGGTTGGTATTTATTCGCAGGAATTATTGCTGCGGGAAATTGCGTTCTAATTGGTTTCATTTTCTTCGGAAAAATTCTCTTCGAAAATGGAACATGCCTTAATTCATCAAAATGCGAATTTAATTAGGTGTATAATACAACAATGTTCGTATGCTTCACCAAGATTGCAAGTTCCGCGAGGAACCTATTTAAATAGATCGGTAGAATCGACCGAAGCTATTCCGCGTTCAATACATGCTCGTGGCTTGTGTGTAGGCGTGGCGGTCTAATTCTAATGAAATTAAGAAATTAATAAGAAATTAATGATTGCTTGATAGAATATTAGCTAGCATCGATTCCGCGTAAGATTACATGAATTATGTATTCAATTAGAGCACTATTGCGTTGGATGCGTGGTATGCACTTTCATTTTTAATTCTCTCTTTATGCTTTTTAGCAATGCAAATATATCCTTGAAGCGTGACGATCGACGAATCTATATTCTTAAATAAGAAGCCAGATCTATGAACTGTCTTCTGCAAACTATTTTTAATTGGACGTTTACCTACCGACGATTTTATTTTCAACGAACAAAGGCGCGTGAAAATGACAACAATCGTTTGGTCACAATTCTCCTAAAAATCTTACTGTATTATTTCTAGGTCATTAAAATTTTTATTTTAATCCTATAATTTCTTTTTTGCTATTCATTGCCTTACGAATCTATCGTTATTTATGGGAATATTGTAGAAACGTTCAGGACAATTTCCGTTACATTTCGCGAGGGTCGGAGCAGACCCAGGGATCGCCAGGGAGGGGTAAAGGGCTCCCGATCGCGAGAAGAAAATCCGGGCGGCGTTCTCTGTTTCTCGGTCGGCGCGAGTCTTTTATTCCGGGAAGTCTTTTAAAGCGGCCGCGAGGAGAGCCGAGTCTCTAGAACCCTTTCGATGGTCCATGACAGTTCGCGGAAACTAAATAGATCACGCGGAAGGGTAATTACAAGCGTCTCACGCGTCTCTTTTCACTGAAAGGAAGGAGCTTCGGCCGAGCGGGACGGTGAAATTAAAAAAAACGAACACGGCCATCCGCCGCGAAATAGTGAGAGAGATGGAAAAACAAGAAACGAACTAAAAAGCGGCGAAAAAGATTAGAAAAGCTCGGGCTCGGGTAACGTTGGCTCCGCAGCTTCTTTGATCCTCCCAATGCGTTATGCCCGCCGATGATTTAAGGACGCACTTCGCCGGGGATGCGCGAGCGCGTTGCCGCGCGCGTGAACTCACGCAACCGGCCACTAACATCATGTTTAATTTGATTTATCGACGCTATTACGCGCGATGAAAAATAGCTGAACTAGGTTACGGGTTTTCGGGTACAAGCGTCGTCGCGGGTAGATCGTTGACAAGCCGAAAGCGGCGAAACCGTTCGGGGACTTCCGCCTTCGGGCTCAGCGCGCCGCGCTGTTAATTTAATTCCCCGGGAAAATGATGAATACCATGAGTTATGCGATCGGTAATTAATGTGCGTAATTAGCCTGACTATTCCGCCGACCGTGGCCCGATCGCAGGCCCGACCAGATGAGCCGTGAGTCAAGCAGCACGTCCTCCGTGGAGACCACGCAATTAGATCAACGCGACACTTTTCGCGAAACCAACTCTTTCGCAATCTCCCACGATTTGTATATTTGTAAGTTAAACTGTAACGGATATACGCCACAGTATATATTGTTCATGTAAATAACAAATATGTTCATTTTATTGATAAGCAATTCATCGCCAACGACAAGCGAACGTGTCGAAAAAAGAAAAACGAACGGGATGAAAAAAGGACGAGCAGTCTCGTCAGGTCCGACATCGGAGAAGAACATATTAATAAATTACATACTGTCTGCTTTAATCCCGGCCATTCCTTACATATTGCTGTGGCCTGTTCAATTTTTTCTATCACTTTTATCGTGCCTATTCTGTTCTCTTCGCGGTAGTGGACACTCCTCCCAATAGTGCTTTCTGATTAAAATTTGTTATTCAAATACTTCAAACTTCTTTAAATTTTGCAAGGGACTTTCGAATGAAATGTCCAGACAGAAGCCTGCAATAACGGAAATTTGACAAACGTATCAATTACGCGTTCGCCCCGATGCGGAAGAAACCCGTAATTAGACCGTGAAGCAACAAAGATCGTGTTCACGACAATTAAAATATCTTACCGGCCATTCTGTCCCGGTCGATCGCTTCGGTGCAGTTCGAGACGCATCGGACGTGCCTCGAGCGCAATAATCTTGGTGATCCCGGGTCAAGCATTTACAAAACATTCGCTTCGAGTTCGGGCTTCTTTCCGGAGCGCAGAAACCGTGCTGGGAACAACCTGCAACAATAATACTATGATTCTGGGATCCACAAATTTCTACGAAAATACGTTTACCTTCCGATATCGAAAAATTTATTCCATGAATTCCAATTCACAAAATACCTCTATATTGGTGAGAAAATCTGTATCGACTGGCCACAGAAAGTAACCAGGACCAGAGACGGCTGGCAATAGTGTAGTGTCTTCTTCCTCAAAATTTTTCGGGAGCTCTCAATCCATTTCTTGGTAAATTATCTCAAGCAGTACGAAAGACAAGAAATGTATGAATTTAGTATTGTGACAAGTTGAAATTGAGCTTATTTATCTGGCAAAGACATTTGTAAAAGCTGTTGTGTTCAGTGGGAATAAATATCGGGTAACAGATGGTTGATCTTTCTGTCACCCTAGACGATTGCAATTTTGTTCCCGCGGCTGGTAGAATGTTTTGGATCCTGAAAAATCGAAAGAACGTGACGCAAGCTCGTCGCAATTTTCCGTTGAAACGGTCCCCTATTGTTCGAGGCTGGTTTGCGTATCGTTCAAAGGCAAATCGCGGTTAATTTCCATGAAGAACGGGGGCCACGACGTGGCCGGGGGGCGAATTTGTAAGCGTGCATCATGCGACTCGGTCGAGCCCTCTCTTCACCGACGCGGCAAAGGTGTAGCGGGCGAAAGGTAATGGTCCCGGTAATATCGGTGCTGTGTGTGGGGCCTGAGCTGCACTACTAGTAATTGATTGGTCATACCCCCCGTACCATTACTCGTTCAAACTTTGCCTCTCGGTTCCCCAGCCTTCCGTGACCCCCTTTTTGCCGCCTCGAGCCTCGAGGTTCGCCGATTTTTCGAAAACAACGCCTTCTTACCCTTTGTCTAGTCTGCCTCGATCTTACACTCGCTGTGACAGAACAGAATATGATAAAAAAAAATATGTTCAATCAGAAAGAGCAGGTTCTTTCTTCTAGAAGAAAATTAGACAAATTTCCAAAAAATTCACAGAAATTTTTCTATGGTATACAATGAATTCTCGATATATGTCAACAACACGGGTCTTGTCAGTGACATGTATCATCCAGGAAGCACACCCAAAGCCTCTCGAGGACCCCCAACGGTAGTAGTAGCGGTGGTGGGGATAATTCCGCGACGTTTATCACCCAGACCATGGCGACGTATATAGAGAAATCACTGTGTCTTTTTCTTTTATTCAAAAATGGTCACGAAACATTCACCAAAAATCGGTACTAGAGTTATTCTTGATTTCTCGTTCTAGACATTGCATAATACCTTCTATAATAATACTCCCGGTCTTCGCCGTCCATCGAAGATGCCATCGGCTGATCCTCCCGCGCAAAATGTAGAAACCTTCAAAGAGGCGCGACTGACAGCCCGCCTATAGCAAGTGCGACCAATTTCTGATATTCTAGTATCCGCGACAGCGAATCCGGACAGTCGAAAACCAGTAAATCGCGTAGAATCCCTTGGCCGGACAAGCGGCCGGCCGTCTTTTAACTGGCCATGTAATTTTATTATCGCGGTTGGTATATTGTCCCGAGTTTATCGCCGCTAAGGCTTCCCTTATAATTAGAGGAATTTATCGTTCCTGCCGAAAATAAGGTTATAGTCGCGTTTCGAATTTACTCGGATCGTAAAGTGTTACATTATGTGATCTCAAAGCAAGGGCGCGCTCATGCACGCCGTCTATTTCGAACTTTCGGCGCCGTAGCGAATCCATCCGCGCGAACTCTCACCGCGGCCAGGCAGAAATATTGTTTCACCCGAAAGCGTTCGAATCGGCGAAGTTTATCGGCCGCGATGAAAACCGGTATCGCGCAACATGGCTCCCGCACTTCGCATTATAAATATGCGGCTGCGCACCGCGCTTTTGCGAAACCCGCATTGTTGCGCGGCTGATCGCCTGGCAGCTGGGTCCTGGCTCGCGAAACATTCTGGTAAATTCGAATCTTTGATCACTGACAGCTAGGAACAGTGATTTCTCTCTATATATGTGTCGCCAAGGCCTGGACGATAAACGTCGCGGAATTACCCCCACTACCGTATACCACGCGAGGGGCCGTGAAGCTGCAAAGGCCTCGAGGACTGTAAACATAGGGTATGTCCCGAGTATGAAGTGTTGTTGACATATATCGAGAATTCACTGTAGTCCATTAGCTTATATCACAGTGGACTGGTAGAGTCATTGGAGGCCTTCAATTTTTGGATTCGGTCTCTAAGACTTTTATTGTTGCGAGGGTACTTTATTTCTCAACTTGCCGATGATTCTATCGGGGATTAGGGGACGTTTTTAGAACTATCATTTTTATTATCAGTTATTAAGGTTTTAGGTTTCCACCATTAATCCTGTATCTTTGATTGGAGGTCTTCGAAGTTCTTGTCTCCAAAGATTTTTCTGTAGGCGTGCAGTCGCAGTTGCACAGCCGCAACACCTGTTCGACGGTCAAAGGTGAGTTCTCCGTGTACTCGAAAACGGCCACAGAATGAACGGCGATCCCCCACGCCGCGGTCCCGCGAAACCACATTACCGATTGTACGCGATAATTATAGAATAAATAAATTCACGTCGTGTTGGAATGCGTATAATATATCTACGTCTGCCAAATGGTACCGAGATACAGTCGTATATCACCGGGCGAGTTATAGGCCCCTCCCGGTAACTCATTGCACAGTGTACGTAGTTTCTAGCGATGCGTTTGGCTCGTATCCACTGTTTCTATATGGCGCGTATCGCGCGTCGTTCGAGAATCGATGGCATTTTAAAGAGACCAGAACTCTTGCGGATCGAGAGTCTAGACTGATTCGAGACGCTCGAGCCGGACTCCATTCTGCCGTGCACCATCCAGACCTCTTCGAGACGTAGTTCTCGATTGCCAAAAATTGCTGCAGCTTTTTAAATAATTACTGACACTCGTCGCTGCATCAAAAAATTCTTCAGAGGGAGAACGACCCTCCTATCTCTTTTACAGTAAAACAGTTGCTCCTAACCGCTGCCGTTGCTTTAACTGTTTAGTTAAAGAATTTTTTAATGCAGCAATGAATCTCTAATTCTATTTCTTTTGACTCTTCAGAGGGAAAATACTCCTCGAAAATTAAACTGTGCACTGTGATTGATGTTGAAATCTTATTTTATGGTTTTAATATATATTCTTTATTTTATACTTTTACAGACCGGCTTACACAAAATATTTTGTCTCAGTCTCTCAGCTCACTCATACCACACGTTCTTCCGTGTATCTTCCGTACCATTAGTTCACATTCGTACCAACTTACACAAAAATTATTTCCAACGATTAATAATTTATTTTTCAAGGAAAAGAATTCTCGCTGTCATCGCTCATCGGCGATCATCAATGACTGTTCCGTGCATCCCAGAAAGGTAAAGGCGTGTGCACAGCCGATGCAGTTCCTCTCCGTATAGCCATACATCTTGCCGGCCCAGGGTTCGCGGTAATATAGAAATTCAATCGTTCAGGCAATTATGCGTTGCGGCTGTTATTATGGTTTCTCTGTGTCCGCCGGCCGGCCTATTCTTCGGCCTCGTCCGCAGCGTATATATAATATTTTATTGGCTTTGTTTACGACTCGCTGGTGTTCCTTTACTGTCTCCCGGCCGGCTCTCCTAGACGCCTACATTCGGCCCGCGCGTTTTCCCATCATCTCCTTCGTGGAATCGCAAAATTCGCTCTCGTTAAACGCTCCCAGACTACGGAGTAACGGCAAAAATGTAAATGAACGCTATATGAATCACGGTGTCGCCTGGGACCGTCCAGCCCACTGATCTTACTCCTCTGTATTGTTATGGTTCCCCGAAAATGGGCTCTGGGTCCTTCAACTTGGTCACTGCGGGGTCTATCGAGTCCTCGCAACACCGAAATTATTTATTTAATTATACAAAGCGTGAGAAGATGCAAAATATTGTAGTTTTTCTGCGGAGACAAATTTTTACTGCAACATGCCATCAAAATTAATTTTTGAGCACCTGCTAGCTCTACTTGGCTCTTTTGACACCCTTCTTATAGACCCTATGAAAAATATTTTTAGTTGAATACATCGGTATAAAAATTTGTTTGCTGTTTCCGATAGGTCTAGAAAAACCAAGCTACTCATCTGCACAGATGACGATTTATTTAAAATCTCACTGAACCCTCTAGCACCTTGTAGAGTTTACAAAGGTTACTCACCGAATGATTAGTATAAATATTTTTTCTATTTTTGGAGTCTGGTAGTATTGGAAGGATCTAGTAACACATCTGCACATACATCTAAGTGTATTTGCAGGCGCATCTTCAAGTAAATAATTTTTTCGAAGTATTCCAAGCGGGGATTTTTTCTCGGTGCTACGCGAGGGGTGAACTCTCGTTTCCCAGTAACTCCCCGGTTAATTACGATTCTCTCTCGGTTGATCACTTGGCGACGCACCCTGCCAAGGAAGCTGTCGATGTATTTTTGATGGCAGCAAACTCCGACAGATTGCCGGAAGCGAGCCGGGCCCCTCGCGGAACAATTTTTCCGTCAAAGGGAATGGCGAATGAAATAACGTTTGCGATCTTATCTCGTCAGGTATTTTGTCCATGCCCCCTCCGCATCAAAGGTTATGACCAAACCCCGGCTGACGATCAGACGTACACGTATCCGAACCCGCTGTGTCCGTGTCTGTGCGTCCGTGTTTGTGTTGCACGCGGATGGACGTGCGCGCATCGAAGATCTGTGTATCGTGCGTGGGGTACGAGCATCTCGACGTAGACGTTCACAATAGCTTCTGTTTAGAGTACTTATGGCCGAAGGGGGTCGAGGGGCTGCCGGGTAACCCAAGTCAGCCATCTTATATCAAATAAATCATCGCAGACACGTCAGAGATATCATTGAGTCGGTTGACGTAGAGCACCGTCGCTGCCGGTGCAACGGGTGTCGCGAGAGTATCGGACGCGAGCACCGTATCCGTTTCTCTTATCTCCGAACGCACCACCGCTAATTAATCGTCGTCAGACCGACCGCGTGATAATGGCCGACCACCGCGATAATTGATCGCCAATAAATCTTGCTTCATTGCGCGCCCCGATTGATTAAGCGATAATCTACCGCGTGATCGCTGATCTCGGAATATCATAAGCGCGTCCGACGGTGAATGGGCCTCCTTAATTGTTAATTAAATGTGTGGGATCGTTAGCACCTCGATTACGTTCGTAGCTGACTTGCAATCGAAATGAACGAAACTTTCGCTTCGGAAGACTAGTGCATCTTCTTTAATCTCTCTTGTATCGTTTTATACAGTTTTGGCAACATTTTCTTTGTATGTAAACAGTGTCAAGAATTTTCGAAGTGTTCTATAGAAACGTTCAATCGACTCAAGTGGATGTACATTCGAAACAGAATCTGTAACTGTTCGATTAATAATTTTTTAAGCCGTTCGTGCTGATCGACAGGGGCTAAACAAAGGGTCCAGGTTACAAGTAAATTTCATATAAAACGTGGCCAAATGGGAAAAGCGAGGGAGAGACGAGTCTGAGAGGCACCACAGGGTATATTTAGCAGCGTAGAGTTACGATAGGTGGATAGTATTCCGTATCAATCAGATGCCGGGGGCCACATTGTCTTACGCGTCAGGCGAATAAAGGGGCGCCTGGGCCCAGTGCTTGAGGCCCCGCGTAGCCAGCAGCTCCGGACCACCCGGACTGAGCCTATACACCCGACAGGGATCGTATTGACTCCGCGCGAGAGTCTGTCGAATCTCAGCCGCGTCCTTCACTCGAGTGGCTTACGTTGCATCTTGCTGCATTCGAACCTCGCCGGATTCGAAAAAAAAAATCAAAACGATTATTCAGCTCTTTCAGATTCCATCGGTCTGAAATTTCTTCAGCCAGACTCTCGAGAAGCTATGAACACTTCGGACACAAAAAGAGATTCTAGCGTCCAGAGATCCCAGCGCCCAGAGATCCTAGAGCCCAGAGATCCTAGCGCCCAGAGATCCTAGACTCCAGTAATTCTAGGAATCCAGAGCTCTGAGGGTACAGACATCCTAAACCCCAGAGATTCTAACGCCCAGAAATCCTAGAGCCCAAAGTTCCTAGAGCCCAGAGATCCTAGAGCCCAGAGATCCTAGCGCCCAGAGATCCTAATGCCCAGAAATCCTAGACTCCAGTAATTCTAGGAATCCAGAGGTCTGAGCGCCCAGAGATCCTAGGGTCCAGAGAACCTAGCGCCCAAAGATCCTAGAGCCCACAGAGATCCTACAATCCAAGAACTTATAATTCGGAGATCGTATGTACTTGGAAGCGGAAGTCTCGGGGAAGATCAGGCCCCGCTCACACCGCGGATAAGAATGGCCGGTCAAAAGTTCCTCGTCGACAGACGCAGACAGTCCGGTGATCGAAGAGAGAAGGGACGGGCTGAGTACACAGTAGCAGACTCCTCATATAATGCGATATAATCACCTGGCATGACTACACACTATCTGATCCGCACGCACATCGAGGCGGACCGGTGGGCCCCGTGCGTGTACGGAAATCAGTAGTCGGGCCGCGTTTCACTTCGAGCCGATCATTACTCACTGCTCCTGATATTACTTCAATTCAATCAGTGTCTTGCCAGCGGCTGGCCCCGCGAGTCCGTGTGCGCCACGCTCTCTCGACGACATCCACATATCCACATATCCGCCGAGCGAGCGCGCACCTATGGCCACGCGTAGGCCAACGTGGCCAGGTGATGAATGGCTTCGGCCGGCCCTGGAATGCGGTCCCGCGCATCGATGTTATTGGCTGATTTTTTGGTCGATCCCGTGGGCAGAAACAACCGCGGGAACATCTTATCTCGAATACCTGCGGGCTAGCTTAGCTACCCCGAGCGATTATGACCGTTCCCTCGGTAGCCGATCGATGGGGCCCAATATCTGGGACCTGGGTTGGCGCAGCTAGGTGTCAGGATGCTCCCAGAATTTTTTTGAAAATTTTTGACAGAGTGAATATCCTAGGCAGCTAAATTTGTGGGACCTACCGCAGGGGAAGTGGGTGTCCAGAAAATTTTGTGACCAATCTTTTCAGCAATGGAAATCCTGTATCTTGTCTGTATCTTTCACTGTTAGGCACTTTGTATCAATTGTTAATCGATCCCGCCACAATTTCAGATAATAACTCATCAGAAGGTGTGCCAAGATGATCACCAACGTCCATGCCACCAGCAGACGAAGCAAGACAGCCTTCCCCGCGATTTAACATTTTAATTTCCCTGAAAGTCCTCGAAACCCGCCCGAAGATCCAATCACTCGGCCCGACTTTCCATCAGGCCGGTCCCAGAAAAACCGCACGTAAACTCGCCGTTGCATTTCTGTAAAATAAGAGGATCGTCCTTCCCCGATGGGTCGGTCCCAGTCCATCGTGCTGTCCGTCGAGTGGGTAATTCCAAATTGGTAATCACGCGATGGCGCCAACCTTTCGCAGTCCGTCAGCAATCTCGAGTTTTGTTGTTCCCCGGGACGACTCCTCTCTCTTCCCCTCGTCCTCCCTTACCGTTTCCCTTTTCTTGCACGGTGGCCTCTGTCCTTCAATGGGCCACGCTCATCCTCGTCCAGAGTAGTCGGTCTGGGTTGCATGTGGGATGATTGTGTCCCGGGGATGCTCTCCTGCCGCCGCGCGTCAGAGGTTTGTCTTTGTGATGACCGACGCAATGTGCAAGGGACGCGACCGGCTACCGGGATACGCGTTGAATTATCCACCACGATGGTCCCTTCAACTCGTGCCACGGCTAGCCACGTACACGATGCCCTATCCGCCTACTTCTTCCCCGACAACTTTTCTTCTTCATCTTCTCTCCCGCGGAAGAACGAAGTGTGACAAGACGCGACCGAGAAAACGTCCTTGGGGATCCTCCTAGACCCGGCGCAATCTTGCACCTCGTTGCAAGTTTCCCAACCGCGACGCTTTAAACGCTTCCTTCGGATTAATCGACCGCGCCCGTCGCCCTTGCTTTTTTTCCGCCGCATCGACGGACCCGGCAAGATCCAACGACAGTGGGGCAAGTTCGAATTAAATTACTCCCGATTTACAACTCGATATTTATCCAAAAACACGACCAGGGAAATATATCGGCCACGAGATACAGTCTTCTCTCGATATATGTCGCAAATATCTGGGTGATAAAAGTCGCATACCTATCCCCACTACCGCGGGGTATACCTCGTGAGGGACCCCGAAGCTCGAGAGGCCTCGGAAGCCGATGAGTGTAATCATAATACGGATCAAAGAATAATGTCTCCTGGACGATATATGTCACTGACAAGACCCGAGTTGTTGACATATAGACAGCTAGAGGCCTCGGTTTCGTGACCCCTATGGGGAATACCCCTTCGCAGTGGGGGACTTTTATTGTCTAGACATTTGGGACATATTTCGAGAATTCACTGTACTTACTTTTGGAGGTTCGACACTCTCCTCTAAACCACAGCTTGCTCGAACTCTTCCAAACAATGCTCTGCAATTTTAAATTAGCTCGATCTCCGCTAGATCTTATTCTGGATTTTGTGGAATGATTGGTGAACAATGCTCGAAGAAATTCGCGGAACGATCAGAACTCCAGCGATCTACGGTTGAGGAGCGACGTATGAAGCCCACTCCCGAACAAGTGGCTACATCGTCGATTCGACGAGAAAGATGAAACCGATTGATATCAAGGCCCGGCTCACGAAGGTTAGACTCTAGAAATTACGAGGTCACGAGCTAATCCTTCCGCGTGCATCTAATGTAAGTCGTCGGGCAGCGATACAGTCCCGGCCGGTTTCGCGTCGCAAACAGATTGCACCGTGCTCTCGGACAACGATAATCACCGCTCCCTCTGTCAGAGACAGATAGGGGTAATCGGTAGAACTGAAACGGACCGTGTGAAATTTTCGATCAAATCGGCTATTTTCGAGCAACCGTGCCACGATCATCGTCACGCTCAATCTAATAGCTCGCTCCTGGATCCGCGTACGAGTCCATCAAAAATCAATATAAAATCACTGGCCACCATCCTGTGCCGTAAACGTACATTACATCAGGCTTCATCCCATAATACTCCTGCTATATCAATTTAGTTGATCTACGGACCTCGACGCATTCTTCAAACCTACGATTCATTGTTGGAAATTTTAGTCTCTTCGATTATAAAGCCAATATTCTTTCCTTAAAATTCCTGTTATATCAATTTAGCTAGACTATTGGTCCCAGCAGAATTCAACTCAATATCAATTTTTCGATTGAAACATTGTTCGAAATTTTTCAGTCTTTTCGATTAACAAAGCCAATACAAGTTTCTTTCCTTAAAATTCTTATTGTATCAATTTAGTTTGTCTATAGGTCCCAGCAGAATTCAACTCAGTATCTATTTTTTGATTAAAACATTGTTGGAAATTTTGCAGTCTTTACGATTAACAAAGCCAATACGAGTTTCTTTCCTTAAAATTCCTGTTGTATCAATTCAGCTGGTTTATAGGTCCCAGCAGAATTTTATTTTTTGAATTATTAAAAATTGTACAAGGTATTAATTTTAAGCAGCGCCCCGAGCAATTAAATAGGGTGGTCGGTGGCTCCGCAATCGAGGGAAAAGGATCTGGAAATGAGTCGCGAGACTCACGGTTTTCGTTCTCGGTTGGTGGCGGTGTTTCTCGCGGAAAACGCCGATTCCCGCTGCTCCCGGTATATCGCCGGAGGATCCTCCGGGTTCCTTTGGTCGCCTGGGCCCGTGAATTGAGCACGAAACGAATGACAACGGCAGATTGTTCCTGTCATTCCGTACCGGCGCGGCGACGTCTCGCAACGATCATCCGGGATCCCGGTGAATAGGCGACGCAATTTTCCTGGACGTCTTCCCGAAGCCCCGGCTCCGCACTCTCCGGAGAAAACTCCGGGAGATCTCCCGGCAGCGCACGTCCGACCCGGCGTATAATTGAATTTTAATTTTGTAATTTCTCCGGGCACGGGTCGGTGCCAATCTCTCGGAATATCGGACCTGTCTTGACCACGCTCTCGCTTCTTTACAATTCGTTTCGCACGCTAGTCTTTCCCGAAGGAAAAACAAAGGCTCCGTTCCTTTGCCAGGGAGGGGACAATTTTCTGATAATCGAAGGTCGGACGAGAGACAAACTCTTACACCGACTTTTAATGACATATTATTTCTATTCGCGTTGGATGTATTTTTTCAAATGTGTAAAGCGCAAATTGATGAAATACTGTTGGAGGATTTTCTGTGCAATTATTTTTGAGGGAGGCTTAGTGTAGCAATAGACCAATCTGTGCCATTGCCTAAGCTTCCAACGATACGGTGGTTAGAGTGGGCTCTTTCCCATGGTTCGACGTTTTTGCATCGGCTTTCCTGCGACTTTACTTAACCAATCATGAGTTGAATGAAAACCAACGGCGCAGGGAAACCGAGGTTATCCCTCGCGATGTCCGGGGGAACGTCATCAGGCAAACCTTATAATTTTGATCATTTGACCGCTTATAATCTCTGCCGGCCGCGGTCCTTACCGCAGGATTTATTGTCCGGTCACTGGGATCGCAGTAAACCTGCGAACATGGATGTCGATGTGAACGGCGAATGGAGAATCCTCGATCTGGCTTCTTACTATTGAATAATCTGCAGATATACGTTATACTCGCTGTCAGAATATTTCAGAATAATATTAACAGGCCGCATACTTCAATAATTTCATGGAACTTTAAATCCTCAAGCATGCCAAAAGAATATTAGCTGGCCAAGCATGAAGTGTGCTTTGCAACCTAATCAATTGATAAAGTTTTGCACTGAATTCGTTTTGGAAGAAAAAATCAAATAATTGAGAATGCAAGAACCAAAAATATCTAAATTTTGTGTTAGGTCAGACACCTCAAATATTGTTCAGGTGTTATTATTTATAATTAGTAAACACACCATTGTTTCTGGGTAAACTGTAAAAAAGGGTAGATTAAATAGAAAACACACGGAGCGAAAAATTGAAAGTAGTTAATTTTTAGTAGTTAGTAAATAGTTATTTACGTGCCTAAGCTACCCAAAGTTTGCCCAGTTTTTAGCATTCTCCTTGCACAGAATTTCGGAAGGACTCGAACGTGGGAAACTGCGCGAATCCCGCGTCCCGTGTGTACGTTCCTTAAGCCAGAGAACCAGTCCCCGTGCAGTGTATCATATTTATGTTACTCGCATTCAATAATTATTCATCCCGGCGTACAGATTTGCGCAGATAAATTCAAGGTCGATCCCCGGCTCTCGCAGAAGCCGCGCGCCCCAGGGACTCTCCCGGCCGGCGAGCAAACAAATATCATAATTCGCATTGTTCTCGTCTCTTTTTCCCGGTCGCGATTGAATATAACGAAATGCAAATACGAGGGACGGTGCGGGGGTAGACGTTGAAAGCGACTCGAGAGCAACTCGGTGTACGAGAGAGTGAGAGGGGGGGAAGGGGGCAGAGAAAGGGGGTAGAAAGTATTTCGTCAGAGCTTCGCTTCTGTCAAAGTCCTAACCTCCCCCTCGGACCGGCGAAAATCGTTCAGGAATTTAATAATTAACGAAGTGCCCCGGAGCCACTTGTGTTTTTGTTCCCGCTGGCCCGATGTTTCATCGATTCGACGGGACGGGGCGCCGTCTAAAATCAAATCTTGACGTGCGCGGATCCGCTCGAGAAATTCTTTTGTTTCATATACGACTCTTCAAATTTCCAAGAGACAACGTCAATTTTCTGAAGGGTGTTTAATATTAAATTACAATAGAAGAGTGTATGAAATATTTTCTGTATTCAATTGACAGGTTTTATTAACCCCCGCAAATGCTTTCGGCGATTAAAAAATCACTCAGCCACGAATACTTACTCGATATATGTCCAAAAGACGGGTTTAGCCAGAGATATATATCAGCCAGGAGGTACTATTCTTTGATGCCCGCCAAACGTAGAAAAGTGGGGATAATTCTGTGTCTTTCATCGGCTAGGTATATGCGACATATATAGAGTAAATACTGAAGTTGCTGAATTTTTGCAAATTCGCCAACAAGGAGGCCCGACGAGCCGAGCTTCGTCCACAGAGATTATAGTTGTATTTTGAAGGGGACAGTGATCAGTTTTGGGAGGAATCCTGAATTGGTTGGCAAAATTGCGAAGTTTGGCGATTCGCACACGGCCTGTCCGCGGATTTTAATCAAGCCTCGATCCGACGGCGGGTTCCACGACGGAATAACCTGAGATTCGCGAGATGGTGCCGGGGCACCACGGGGGTTCGACACGTACAACAAACCGGCGTGAGACCTCGTACCCCGTATCCCCGTTGCCTATAGGTTTATATGCGGTCGGTCGGCAGCGAGTCCATGGGCCCCTCCCCCTCTCTTTCTCTTAGTGCCTCCGATGCCCCAGGGGCCTGGGCCTGGGCTGGGGCTGGGGCCCCATGGCTGGCGCCTGCTCACTCTTCTCGCGCGTACACCTCTCGGAATCACCGATTTTATGGGCCACCTTCGACGTTTAATGAAGGAACTTTACGAGGCGGGATTTTGTTTTAAAGAGTGTATCGGCCTCGTCGATAATTTTCGCATAACGACGAGCCACTCTCCTGTCCCGACGGTCCCGATGCACGTTCTCGATGGAATGGACGATTCTCTGCCACCACAACCACAGCCACCACCACCCCCCTGCCTCCATCTTGTTTCTCCTTTTCGTATCAACTAGTCGAGAGTCGGATTCGGCCGGACCTCGAATATCAACGGCTCCGAATTACTGGTTTCCTTCGTCTTTTGGGATCTTTAGTGCGAGCTGCAGACTGTGAGATTTACTTCTCGTCGATCTTCGGGGTATCAGCAATTTTTGTAATTTATTTTCGAAATTAACAGTGATGAACAGAACATGAAATTAGTCCTTCGTAAAGTTTACTGTTCAATCTTCCGTTTCAAAACAAATTTTGATAGTATGTAATTTTTCTGTACACGGTACTGCACGACCTCGATTGACCTCCAAAAGAAACCGCTTGAACGCCCCTCAATAGAAGAAGATTACTAGTATCGTGAACATGAATTTACAAAACACTGCTCCGTTAATAAATTACAAGGTATACAACAAACAAGAAGTCCCAACGCACCTGTGCCTACAAATTAACATTAATCCAGAAACACGTTCAGCACGTCAAAGAGAACTCGAATAGTGTAACCGAGGCAACGTCTGACAACGACAGTCTGAATCTACTGCAGCGCGGTTAGCGATTAAACTCTGTATGAACAGTGTAGAAGAAAAAACGAACTTTGAAGATATCATCTAAGACGGTGTGTTACGGATAAATTGACGTCGACATTTTGCGGGAATTCTACGGTAATTTTTTTGCGGTAAAATTCGAGCAGATGCGTTCACGTGTTCGGCTCGAGCGTAATCAATTACGCGGCTCCGTGCTAGGTCGCAAGAATCACCGGGACACGATCAGTCGCATTGGTTTTCGACTTCGGGTCGAGGCCGCGCACAGTGTATCGATTACCGCGATATATCTCGTCACGCAGTTAGTTAGCCGTGCTGGTAACGACCAAGGCAACTCGAGCACAGAGTAAGAGAGTGGGAGAGTAAATGGGAGAGAGAGAGAGAGAGTCAGCCTCGGTTGTCTACACGCTCACGCACGCGTCGCGTTCATGTTGCTTAAACCACCTTAAACCACCTTCGACCACCTCTTCGACCGGCGTCCGAGGCAGTGATGGATCGAGCCGAGTTATCACCACCTCCGGAACACCTGCACCCGAACAGGACAGACAGAAGGGGTTGGAGAGGGTTTCAGAAGGGAGGTGGTATCGCGCGAGAAGTCGACGGGGGCAGTTACCCCCCGGGTGTCTCGCTCTGGAAAAGTTGGGCGACTTCGATCCGATCGTGTTCCCTCAAAATTTCATCCTCTTGAGTCCTCGTTCAACCCTACCTTCCCATTCCACCTCCCCTTGTTCAACAAAACGGAATTATTTAGGTTTAATCGATTCGAGAAGGAATAGAAATCATTTCTAAGCCATGTCGCGTCTTAGAGAACCTTTTCACGCTTCGCTTCAGCTTCGCTTTGTTCGACAAAGCCAAATTATTGAAACCCACACGATTTAGAAAGGTACAAAAACCGTATCTAGATTAGACCTGTTTTTGTTTAGGAAAATCTTTTCATCCGCTTTTTCAGCCTCGTTTTGCCCAGCAAGACAGAGCTATTCAAGTTCAAGTGATTGAAAGAACAAGAAAAATCGTATCTAGGCTGGATTCACAAAGAATCATATGGTCTTGTCTACCGTCATTTTTAGAGGACCTAATCTCATGCTACCTAACAACCAATTACAGTTAAAGCAACCATAAACGAAGCAACTGAGACAAATACAAAGTTTAAGATTTGTCTACCGATGAATACAGTGATTTCTCTATTATATATCTAACATAACACGACTCAGGTATGTCCCCTGGACGATACACGACTCCGGCAAGACCTTGACATATATCAAGAATTCACTGTGTTACCCCCAATGAAAATTAAAAAATTCTATTAAGCCCCAAGCCGTACTATTTTAAATATAACAAATCGAACAATCTCACTATTGATTGTCCCCGCATCAAACCAGTTGAAACGCCGCTAAAAATCAATATTCAATTTTTGTCTGAAATTTCCCACACGCAACACGCATCTGCGCCACCAAGGCGAGGAATCGTAGATTTTCAGATTAGCCGGTGGAACGAGGAAAGTCGTAAACGGGTATATAGCGAGCGCGTTAATGAAGGTTTAAGGAAGCCAAAGGAAGCGGTCGGCGACGCGGGCAATCGATGGGTAGCAGCAATTAACTTCGGAAATTTGACCAATTAATTACCGAAGGAACGCAATTAAAACCGTGGCTGGCTCCGGGAACGCGATCGCTTGTGCAGGCAGCTTAAGGATCGTCCTCGAAATTCTTCCGAGGACGTGGCCGTTGGTTTGCCGTTAAAATATCGATGCAGGAATATATTTACTGCCGCGTACACCGTGTAAGTTTACCAGGAACACGATTCACCGCGCCCCCGTGGATACCCATGCGCCAATACGATGAATATGCAGCAAAGAATCGTGTATTAAATATCAGCAGCCGCCGGGGACGACGACGTACTAGCAACCGTGGAGGCTGCACACAACCACCACCACCACCACTACCACTACCGTTTTGCTCGACCGGGGGCACAGTTGATTTCGTTCACCGGTATATATCCTTTAAAACAAGACAATTTGTTTGCACGCTCGATACCACCGGGGCCCGGGCACATCAGCGGGTGGGATATCCAACCTAGTCTCTCGTTTAATCTCACTTACAACACCCTCTTTCTACCTCCGACGGAACAACCCCCCAACACCCCCGCTGAATCTATTCATATTGTCACAATAGAGGCCCCGGTTTTTATTCCCGTCTCGCTAAGCTCGATAGTGTTAAGCTGGATTCGAGCTGGATGTCAGCCGATTCCTACCTTCACGGAAAATAATCTTCCGAGAGCGCTGGAACACTTTGTTTAACTGTAAAACGGGCTCCGGAATATTTGTTAGCAACCGTACCCGGTGCAGTGTCTGCCAGTGTGTCTGTATCTACTGCTCTATTCTTACAAAATCTTTATAGTCAGCTGGTGATTTTTTACGTATTTTAAAGTTTACGCAAATCTTGGAAAAACGTCTGAGTTGAATAGAACCCTTGGTCATCTTGTTCGTATAAAAATTGTAGGACATTGAATTCTATGTGACTCTGTTTCAGAACTTGTGTGGAAACATTTTTACCGATCACTTTTCGAACTCGTTTTTTGTATTTTAAGGTTTTGAGTATGTTATATATTTAATAGAAAATATTCAGAAATTCCATGTTTATATTAGTCGATTGCAAAAATTCTATCTTAAAAGTAGAGTCCGGCTAAAAGTATAATTTATCGATTGCAACGAGCGTAGATAGTGTTTTCTTAATCTTTAATTTAGAGATAGAGGAATTTTTATTCTCGAGCGAGAATGATTGAGCAGCGTTTTCGTCGACCGTACTAGATCAGCTATCATTCAATCAAGAAACTCCGAAGAATATATGAGGCATAGCGAGCGCGACGGGTGATTAGGGGTGAGCAAAGTTTAGTGCATCGTAAATGCATAGATTGCGACATTCGCGCGTATTAATAGCGTTGGCAATGAGCATAGATCAAAGGCCAGTTGTTCAAACAAACATGGCGACCACCGGGGCGCATTGTATTTATGGAAGCCATGAAAAAACAAACCTATGACCCCATCAAGTATCATTTCGAGTGTACATATCTCGAGTATCAAATTACTGGCGAAGCATTTTCCACTCAATCACCGTTGGGAAACGGTTTTCCTCGTAAATTCTCTCTATAATCCGTTATTTCTGTGCAATATCGGTTGCCACATTGGGAAAATAAGGGAAACAGGAAGATAGTGAGAGAGGACGATGCACATTGAGGTGGAAAACGACAGTGCGAATAATGATATCGTACAGGAAAGCAGAACGGTAACCAAGACTAGTAAATTTGTCACCGGGATCGTGCGAGTTTCTTTCGGGCTGCCCTCGTACCCCGGCCAACGATTGATTTACACGAGGTGGCCGCAGGAACAAGTATTTATGGAGCTAATTTGTATGCGCGCGGAAGATAATTAAAAATATGGTGGCCGGGTCAAGGCTTTGAGAAAAACCGCCCCGGTCAGCGGAGAAAAAACCTTCCAGGAAAATGACGTAAAGCCGCCGGATCGAAAGCTGCGAGCGGGAAAATGAATTTAAAAGAGCACGCAGGGATCCGAGCTGCTGGACAATTCATTTCCCAGCGTGGGAAATGTCTGCGATCAAAACAAATTTTGCCCGTTTAACCAAGGAATCTCGCGATTCGTTCCAAGTTATTTCGAGCTTGTTCGGTGACAGGAAATAGTCACAGTTAATTACTGTATCCGAGGAAATATATGAGTAATGTCTGCAAAGGATCGAAAACAAAATTAATATGCTTTATCAGGGAATCTCAAAGTTGGTTTGGAATTTTTCTTTTCGTCAAAGTAATGATTTTTCAGACTTGTTTCAATTTTAATCGGTGACAGGAAAATTATCACAATAAATTGCAGAATGCAGGAATAATTGTAGAAAGTGTCTGCCAGCCATGTAAATTTAAAATGTTTATCCAAGGGATTTGATGGAGTAATTTTGAATTACTGGACAAAATTGTGCGATGAACATTTACGTTCCCGGTCCTGGACGTTTGATCAGTTTTGTGAGAGAAGAAGAGAAGACACTGTATATATTTTTGTGGAGGATGCACGAAAGATTGAGTCTCCGACCCCTAAACGCGGAATGGAAGAAGGATAGAGCGGGAAGAACATAAACTCCCTGGGGAAAGGAAATTAGAATTGAATACTTGATGAATTTTAGGAGCGAATTTTAACCGCCGATGCGGCTGAATGGTTAATTCCGGGCAGGGGGAATTTTCCACACTGTTGTCGGATGCTTCAAGACTCCATTTTTCCCAACGAGCAAAGGATTGTCTACTCTCGTCAACAACGAATTCCAGAAACTAAATTAATTAACCACACTGTGCTCAATAATATTAATTCCGACAGGTTATTTTATTGAGATCTGTAGACTATAGGAGAGTTAAAATTGCAAGTGACAGAATTTGAACTCTGCCCGACTCCGCTTCACGAACCAAGTTATTTTAATTTCGCGGAACTGTCTGCGAGCGTGATGCAGTAACTAAATATCTCAATTGTTATCACCGCGCTCTCGATAACGGGAAAAATGAACTAAAATATTTCCGCATAATTTCCTGGTATTTTCGGCACGCGGACAATCAATTCGCGGGTTCATTAAAAATTCCGGCCGGTGTTTACGTGTAATGCGCGCGGGGAATAAAATACGGCCGCGAACGGAATGATTAAAAACAACAAAAAGAGAAAACGGATAAGCGAAACACGAGCATATGTGTCATTATTGTATGCGTGCACGGGGAAGCTTAAAGGGCGAGAAAGAGGTAGACAAAGGGCTGTAGGAGTGGAAGGGTGGAGGGGAGAAGAGAGAAAGGGCAAAAGAAAGAGCGGAGCTCGAAGGAAAGCGTGTGCGAAGAATAGAGAAAGAGTGCGCGTGCTCAAAAGGGACAGCGAGAAATAAAAGGTGGTAGGGGTGGTGAGTTATGAGAGAACCTTCAGGTAATATCTCGGTGCCACGCAATTTTTAATATCGACGGGTGTTTTCTCACCTCCGCTCCGGCGGCACGGCGTTATGCGACGCGGTTTTTCAAATTTAAAGGTCGCGGCTGCTCGAGCCTTACCTATCTATCCGATATGCTAATTTCGCGAATATCCAGGCGACCGGGACCCCCGACCCGATAATTCCCCCCTCGTGGGATATCGCGTAACAGAAACAATAGACTCGCGTCGCACCGTGAGCGACACTTGCTCTTTCCACGCGATTATACTGCGGAAAATTCGCTCGTTCTTATTCCATCGCATTTTATACGCTTAGACTGCAACAGAAAGAAAAAAACAATATTGCTCGACCATTTTAACCCTCCACAGACAACCGGACTCGTTTATGTTGTTTCTCCTAATTATTGCATTCGGTATTTGATGTTCCAACGATTTTATATTAAACAGTAAAAAAATTAATAGCGAACATAAACGACCCAGTATGCAGAATATAAATACTTTCGAACAGCCGCGGGAATTTTTTTAGAGCATTCCCTTTAGGAAATCAGAATCGTAACCCGAATGATTAAACATTTAATCGAAAGTCGTAAAAATGATTTCCCATTTCCAGTCTTCACTGAAGTTTCTTTTTGAGGAATGCGTTTCCTGTTACATAAAACAAGTGCATTATGTATGCAATACAAGCTTTTCATACGTTCACCGTGTATAAAGCCGATTAATTGCTACACTTCTATTCATTTTATCTATTAACGATGTTTCGACATTCTTCTCGTGAATAAATCAGACAGCCAAAGAAGACTTTACCATAAAGGAAAGTAGCTGACTTTGGACTGGCTGCTAGATTGGATCTAACTCGTGACTTCCAGATCGTTATGACCAGCAATAACATTACATGTATTTTCTCGGTATACATTGGAAAATCATTTCTTCGTATCAGGAAGAAGGCATCGACTCTTCGTCTGCGATCAAAAGCGCCAGTTTTTAAGACTTGCTACTATCTGTTTTGTCTTAGAAGAATCGCCGCCCAACGAACAATTAAGCGTGTTTAATAATTTCCCACGGGATCACCTTTTGCGATTCAGCAATGGCGAAGCAGGAAGTCGTAAAAACGTGATTTTCACACGTCCGACGCTCGGAGAGCGCGACCGAGCTTCCGTTCGGCCGTAATTGTTTAATTCTTTTGCCCGCGGGTTGTTTATCCGTTTTTGTCCCCTCCCCTCCCGATTTTTTCTTTTTTTGTTCGGTAACCGCGCGTGTAACACCTTGCAGCAGCTTCGGTCGCGGGGGTATCAATGTCCCTCCTTGAACTTTACAACCGTCGGTGGTTGTAACTCAACCAGTTTGCCCACCGATTCGTGTCGGTTGCCCACATTTGCACATTTCACGTCGCGCCACTCCGCTCCTCTCCGCTTCTCTACGCTCCGGAGCGGAGGTGCGAGGTTATTGCACGGATTTGTCGTCGGCGCGGAGTGCCGCGTGATCGACGCTGTTCACGATCGCGGAAAATCGACCAAACTTCGCCGGGCGAGTGTGCGGTCGCGATCCAGCACCCCGTGGAAATCGCCGCGCCGGGACGCGATCATTTTCACGGGTGAAAGTACCGGGCCCGGGCGCATCGGGTCCCGTAATTGATGATGCAAAGACGCATCGGAATTTTGCCGCAGGAACGCCGCGCAATTCGAATTAGTTAAACGCAGTAAATCTGCAGAAATATCGGCGAACCTGACCGCGCTCCTGGAAATCCCCGAACTTCGCCCGATTTTTCCTCCCTGTTCGATTTAACACGGAGGGGAGGTTCCGTGAAAACATTATTGCTCCTTTACTTTTTTCTTGTATCGGATTTTTTGGTAAAGGTGATCATTTTTACGGTAGACTTACTATTTCCACCGAGCGTTAACCCTTTGCCCTACAATATCGAATCATACTCGTGACGAAAATTCTGTACAGAGTCTAATAAATATGTACGTTATTAATTTCCTTTGAACCGAAATAAAATTTTATTTTGGCGTTCTTAATATACAGCTATTGAAGAACATATAAATACATAGGTACACACGATAGACACAAATTTTCTCCTTTTCTTAGGAAATTATGAATTACAAAAAATCGTAAAATAAATCGTAGTACATGGGGTAAAGAAAACCGTAATTAGGAAAAACAGCGAGTGATCCATCTAATCTCGGATCGGGTAGATCGATCTCCAAACCCGGGATATTTACGGAAAGAAATATTTATTTATCCTCCGGCGGCCGGTGATAAATTAGCGGTAGTAAATCAGTAGTTGGTTTGTCGGTCGAATAATTGGCGAGGTAATCAAAGGGGGCTCCGAACGTGAAGAAGTTGCAATTAAAACAATCCTCTCCTGCGTGGGAAATGAAAAGTCTGGCCGGCAGTATATCGGAGTCGGCGCTCGGAACACGATGAAATAAAAACGGCAAAGACAAGGATTTTAATATGCTCCCGTGAACATTACATACGTACGTACCTACCTACGTACGTAGGTACGCGCGCGGGTGCGGTGGCGATGGGAGGGAGGAGAGGGGGGGGGGGGAGAAAATTTCTTCGTCGGACGTGAAATCAAATACACATCTATATTTTAATACAACCGAGCAGAAGTTACACAGCCCGTGTGCGCCGCGCGCGCATACCGCTCGTCGCTTACTTACGTGAACACACATAAATATGTAATTTCGACGGCTGGTCTGTTTCAGACTACGTCCGCCAATGCGCATTCGTGCATGTATCAGGGAGTACGCGAGCAAGTACGTAATATTTGCCTTAGCTCAATCCACACCCGGCTCCTAATTACTTACTGCCCGGCTTCCACGCCACGATGGATCGCTGGTCGCCGTATATGCGATGTATTACGACCACGCTGCTACTTTATTATAGACATTGTGCATAGGCGCGAAGACGCGAATCACAGGCGTAACAATTCCACGTTTAACATTGCACTTTCTTTCGGACTTATTGCGTGCCCGGGGAAACTCCTGTCCCGAACCGCTCGCGATCCACCGTTTTACACTTCGCTGCGTCATTTACAATTGTTACACCGAAAATATTCCTCCCGATCAATAATACCCCCCAAAAATATCTTAATCCCGCTCACAGAGTTCTCATAAATTACAGAAAATATTTTACTCCTTCGAAAACGTATCTTAATCCCCAGAAATAAATTTAGAATCTAGAATAAAAATTCGCTGAGTTCTATTCGGTCAAGAGTGATGGAAGAGTTGCAAGAATCTGTTGAGACCGATCACGATCGTCGGAGCATTTTGATCGGTAATAACCACGAAAGACCGAAGCGAGTAATTAGTGGTGGGACGGGAGAGAGAAAGCGGCGGGGGTAGAAATAATTGGGGAAAAAATTTGTGCGCGGGCAAAGGAGGAAAAATTCGAAACACCCAGGGCAATCGGGAGTAAAATCTGGCCTGGCTGGTAGTTAAAGACAGGACTGTAACAACACGCATCGAGGCCAGGATCCACGGACGATATGATACTGTCACGGACACGGACGCGAGCACGGACACACACACACACACACACACACACATACAGAGGTGCACACGTATGCATTCATCGAGCAGAAGCCGCAGCCACCCTCGACGTATCTATCTATTAAACATCGGCTCTCGGTTTTCTTTTCCTCCCTGGCAGAGCCGGTCTCTCGACGGCCGCTCTCCCGCATTATCGATATTAAAGGAAGATACCCGTCTGAAGCGTACCTGACCGTGTCGCGTCGAGAGGATTAATTAACTCGAGCGCGCGACATCGAGAGCGGAAACCGGGCTTTTGTTTTCCCTCTCGGTCTCGCTCCGCTCGGCTCCGCTCATCCTCTCTCTATCCAGCCGCCGAGGATCTCCGTGTTTCCGTTTCCGGCACACGCGAAATTCACCCGTGATTTTCACGGCACGGCCGGGATCCACTCCGCTTCGCTCCGCTCGGGATCCACGCTCCGGCTCGATTGCAGGGACCGCACGCGTGCAAACGGCTAGACGAATAAACCCCGAATTGATACAGACAGGCTACAGTCTCCTTTTACGAGACCTTCTCGGACTACGAATCGGAATCGCACGGCAGACACTCGAAGCGATTATGCTCGCCTCTGTAGGGTACGAGCTGATACTGGGGATCTTTGGGAATCGTTGGTTGATTTTCCGAGGAGACATTGTTACCGAGTTTAACCCTTAGCAGCACTCGAATGGCGACTGTAAGGCGCCACTAAAAATTGCTGTATCGCTATTCAAAATATTTTTTACATTATTAAGTTTGTTTGTATATAATAAATTACTAGAAACTTCAGTATCGTATGAGTAAATTGCACCATTCTCGTATGTATAACATGAAAAAATATCTATAATAGGGAAATATTCTAGGTCGAAAGAAATGTTTCGTTTTGGAGTTAAAATAGCTTCGAGTGCAAAGGGTTAAGCCGATGGTAAAATTGGGAATTGGTCGCTGCTTTGTTGGAAATATTATCTGTCATCGTAAATTATAGCGATTTCTCTATATATGTCGCGGAGGCCTCGATGATAAACGTCGCGGAATTATCCCCACTCGCGGGGTATACCCCGAAGCTCGATAGTATGGCTCGGGTTTGCCATCTGGACGATACATGACACTAGCAAAACCCGTGTTGGTGACAAGTATGGTATGCATTACCGAATATGAATTTATTTCTGTGACGGTTTTAAGTTTTAAATTCTTGTAATCATTTTACTGTAGGAAATAACACCGACTCATTTTTGCCACGAGTGCATAATATCCCCAGTCTACAGATTACTCGCGAGAACGACAACTTCCGGTAAGGGGAGGGGGGAATTCCAATACGAATAAGTCGATGTAACAGATCAATTCGAAAACGTCAGTGTCACTCGTTTCCTCGCCGCGTCGCGTCGGCAACGCGGCATAAAGAGAGCTCCGGCAAGCAGAAAACGTCGGTTAATTAGTTTTTCTCGGCGATGGGAAGTTCCGGGCGTCAATTAGCAGGAGAGTCGCGTGTACAGGCGGGCCGTCGTCGTCGACGTCGGACAGGAAGAATTGAAGTGTCATCGAAGCTGGTATTAGACGGGACGTGGGCGAGTCCGTCGAGCATTGTTTCTCGAAGAACAAAAACCCGAACCGATCGCGGTAATGAGACAGCGATGACGATTTAAATCGAGCCACTGTGCAGCCACGAGATCGGAAAGAGAGGGGGAAAAGGGAAAATCGTGGATCGAAGGCAGCAGGGCGAGTCAAAGAGTACAGGAGCGGATGGGAATACCGACGGCATTATCCTTTAATCAAATATATTACCGAGAATTTATCGCGACCGGTGAATTAATTAAATGCCGAAGGCCCCGAAGCGGAGTGGCCGCATGAAATTTAACATTCAATAAAATAAATCGCCACCCACCCTGTGGACCCCGGCACACCTCGGACCTACCCCCGAACAGCGATCTCCTACGCCTGTTATTAACGCAGTCGCGTAAATTATTGCGCCGCCCCGATTTACGGGGTGAACACTGACGCAACGGGTTATCCTCCCCTTCGAAGAGAACCAAGATAGACTTCACCCTCCGTGCTCTATACATTTCGCTCCAGCACCCCCTCTGTTCCATAGTCCTTTTTACTCTATGCCGCTGTCCATCTTTGAGTGGGTCTTTAACTATTACGTTCATTGTTCCTTTACACCCGATGTGAAAAATATTTTTCGTCATCTGACTCTTAGAATCGGGGCCGAAAAAGATTTTTCCCTGGTTAAGGGATGCTTGAAGAGTAACCATCAATTTTTTTATAAAAATTCTAACGGTTTTGTGAGAAAAATTTTTTAAAGTTAACGATTCACGGCTTTAAAAATATTTTTGACCATCTGACGCTTCGAATATGGGCCAAAAAATATTCTTCCCTGGTTAGGGGATGCTTGAAGAGTAAGCAGGTATTTTTTTTTTGTAATGATGCTTCTACCTTTGGTGTACGAAAAAATTGTTGAAGCCGATGATCTTTAGGGGGTGAGATATAATTGTTGATCGAATGGATAGACGCGTGAAATGTATTAAGATTTCCGAAAGAAAGAGATTCGTTCTTACTAATACAGGTTGCAATGGACAACTTACCTGACAGGCTCCGGCTGTCAGCTCCTGCAGGTTTCGCGTGTAGGCAGCTCCTATTGTCGGTCAAGTTTACAGTTGACACGCTAGAAAAAGGGAGGTTGAGCGCATTTTTAGACGTACAGTGCATCGGCACGCAACAATCACCGCTATTTTCGTTCTGTGTTCCCCGACAG
Organism: Seladonia tumulorum; assembly: GCA_913789895.3. Lineage (NCBI taxonomy): Eukaryota > Metazoa > Arthropoda > Insecta > Hymenoptera > Halictidae > Seladonia > Seladonia tumulorum. Next base: position 7,053,228 of record OU565275.1, read on the forward strand.
TGTAGAAACACATAAAGAAACCGTTTCATTGCTGGAGGTTGTATCAAGCTGCAGTATTCATAACTCAGTGATATTTCTTTCGAGAACACCTATCACCAACAACTGTGTCTCTAAGCACGACCATCACAATTTCGTTCGATTCTCAACCAATATTTATGAACTACCACACTCTATTCGTCAAAAAGAGTTGCAATTTATATTCTCACTGGTCCATTCGTCTCTCATTTCACAATTACTGAATCCTCAAAGAAACTAATCCTTTGTTAATTTTTATGCACCTTCACAGGTCACATTTGGATCTTAATTTTACGAGAATTAAGATAATGTCTTTAAAAATTGTAAGAACGGATTTAATTTAGTTTAAAGAATCTCACTGTTCGATTATTCATTGATATGTTCAACAGGGAATTTCTACAAAATTGTTTAGACCTCGCTTGGAACAATTTTCTAAATTTTCTGAGACGCTAAGGGGATATCTTTGAGACTTGTAAAAGATTTTGAGACGCAATGCAAGATTGATCGTTGATGGAAATGTTTAACAAGAGCGAAATGCAGACAAGTTTCAGCGGGAGTCGAACGATTAACGCGCGATCAAACAAAGTTTTCTTCGCGTGAGGCCGCCTTGAATTTGCATACGCGACCGGGGCACCCGCAGTATTATGACGTCACAACTGCCCCGACGATCGCGTGCACGCACTCGTCAAAGGGTTGAAGCATGGTTCGGCTGGTTGCCGGTGACGGTCAATAAGTCCTCAGACTCGTTCCACATTGAGAAATCGATCGAAAGTAGAGCTTAAGAAGGTCGTGCTGACCCCTTGCGAACCACCTTACACGTTTAACCTTTACGATAATCCCCGGCGATCGTTTGTTTGCAATCTCTGTTAACCATTGATTCACGTGCCACCCAAATGCATAAGTTAGCCGCATCGATCGTGCCCATTGACGAGACCCGACGATACCCGACCACGCATTAACCATCGGTCCCTTAAAACACAGTTCAGAAAACACGGAAAACCGTAGATCGCAAGTTTCCAACCTGATAATTTCAGAACAACAATTTCTGAAGCGCGGAAAATTCGAATTTCCGATTGGAAATGCAATTCTGAGCAAAAGTGGGCCCAAATCTGTGAAATTACGATGAAAGTGATATTGTAAAATTAAATTACAGTTCCTGAAAATGTGTAGAATTTGTGGAAATAAATTTTTGGAAAATTTAGAATTTTTGATGAGAAAGTTTGATTATTGTAGCATATTTTTTTCTAGGAATTTTTCGTAAACACTGATATAGCAGAAGATGTTAAGTGTTTGGCTGATGTTTTGAACATCGTCGGAGCAATGTGATCGATTAATTAACCGATTTTTGTAATACAACATCCGCGGCGTTGTCGAAACCCCGAAGTTTCTCATGCAAATCGCGAAGGCACGGTAACACGTGAATCGTGCAAAATAATAAACGGTGGAACGCCGCGTGAGGCTATCGTTCGAGCCTGATAACGGGAGCAACGTTTGCAGTTTGCTTTTTCAATTACATACCGGAAGACGAATTTACATAGAACAAGTTCCCCGACTTCGACTTCGATTCCTCGGATATTTATGTTGCTGCTGGAATAATTTTCGAACTTCGCATCAATGTTTTCGGTGTTGCGAACAAAACCAACACCGAAACAACAACAGCCAGCCGATATCCGAAGCAAAAATACAATTCCGAACGAATCAACTGCAATGCGGTTGAAATAACAATTTTTCTAGGCAATCAGAAAATTCTATATTAATTTTTGCTGGGAGTTCTGCGTCTGTAAAAAATAGGATATCATACATATATTATTATATTCTCATATTCTGTATTATATATTTTATATTATATATATTATTATATTCTTGTGATTTTTGGGCGTGTACCGAATAAAACGTGATCATTTTCTCTTCAGTAGAATTTTTTAAAAATTGTTGGAGAGTTCTTTTGCACTTTTAGCGTGCACTAAATACGATACAATAATCTTATCTTTGCCTGAAAATGTTTTTCAATTGTTAGAGATTCTCCAATCACGGTTCTTGGATCAATTTTGTCCTCTTCTGCATTTTGAACGTGTATTAAACACAATGTGACGAGTTTGTCTGAAATAAATTTTTTTAAATTGTCAGAGAGGTGTAACAAGGCTTTGGTAATTGTTTTAGGAGATCAGCGATCAAGAAGGGTGTAACGATCGCCGTCGTGATCGCGAGCGGAATGGCTGCAGCCCTCGGCGATTTTAAAACTCCGCCGGCGTACAATAATTCCTGCAATAAAGTGAGAACCGCTGGCTCGTGGGCGAATTTACTGCCGCGAGGTTGGCACTAATATAAAGGGGGCTGATAATGATCTTAAATTATCGATCCAATTGTTTATACGCCGGCGCAATTCTATTTAATGCCGCGAACCCCGCCGTGCCGCCTACCGCCTCGCTATTCTACCTGCACCTAACACCTTTTCTCCTCGTTCCACGCGTTAATGTGCAACCATGGATATTAAATTTATCGTGCCAACCACCGTTTCGGCGTTAACCGAGTAGCTCTCCTAATTGGCGACACGGTTCCCGGTCAAATTACCTCTCGAACCGATACCGGTCGTCCCGGATGTTCGGTATCTTGTCGGGTGACTTCCGGTGTCGGCAGACGAACCTTTCATCATATATCTTACAACCAAAACAACATTTATTGCCAACAATTGTTATAGGTTCAAATTGCTGCACTCGAAACTCCATTTTCACGAGAATTTATTTTTTAAGACCTGAAGCATTCTGTATAATTGTTTAGGTAACTCTAAGTTGATCGTTTTTGGAAGTTTTATTATTTGTAAAGAACTGGCATTTAATTGTATTTTCTGTTATCCAGATTCTACCACAGATTCTTTGATAAAAATTGCATTTATTTTAATTCGGTTAAAAATAGGTTTTAGATATTCTCTGTACAAAAGTAATTATGAGATCTATAGAAAAATATTTCCAAGTGAAAATTAATGTATACAAAAATCAACAGATATTATTATATTATGTCCCAAGCATCATACTAAGAAGTAAAAATCAGGTCAGTCCATTGAACATTTTAAAAGTCCGATCGAGGATTCAGAAGTCGCCCACAGAAAAGAGGATCGTTGAAATAGACAATTAATAAAGGAGCAAGGGAAAGCTCTTTGGCTGGACCGATCTATGAAATGAAGATTGACACACCAGTCATCATACTGCTATCATTATATGCGAGTAATGGCGGTCTAGATCAAAGATGGCGCGAATAGGAGAAAGAACTCGATCCGAAGTTCAGAGGTCCGCTTGATTAGAATGAATGTTTCGATATCTCGAACTCCATGGAAGTTTCCGTATACAGTCGATATTAGGCTGATCGATGTATTCGGTGTACTCGGATTACCGTAAATTATTCACAGTATAAAGTGGATGTGCATTGAGAGTGCATCGGTGCTCTCATGCATTACCGCTTTCACCGGGCTATCCGAATGAATCAAGCTTGCATCGTTAGTAATTGCAATTAATCGTTGCGATAGATGAAGCCGCCGAGTTCGGGCTCTGTAATAAAATCAGTCGCGAAAAAAAAAGAAAACTCGCTTCCGTGTCTGTTACGTAAAAACATTGTTACTTTTACCCGATGCCGTTGGTGCATTGTTTCGGGAAAATCGGGTTGCATCAGTTTTCCAATTGTTTTCCGATCTTCCTGCCGAACCTTTGTGTTTACAAAGATTACTTCACGAGGTTCGTTCGCTCACGAATATTTTCACTTCGATTTTCAACATTTTCAGAATCTATCAACAATTGTGCAAATATTTTTGTTTTGCAAAGAAAGATTATGTGGATTTGTGACGGGATGCGACGATTCAAAATATTGCAGACGTCGGCTCGCGTGCGTCTTAATGAAAAGCAAATGGCCGGAACTGAAAATTAATTGATCTGTAGTAAAATTTAACGACGACAGTGGCGCGTATGACGTTCTGTGCAGTCGATCTTGCGAACGGAAACGAACGAGCGGCGTGTGCAACTGGCAAATTGCTATGCCGGGGAATGTCGTCGGTCAGGTATTAATTGGAAACGCATTAGGGGTAATGATCAATGAATAGATTGTGATCTGAGCGTCGTTAATGCGGACCTAACAATTTAATGAGAGACGTCTGCCTGCCGGCCATTATTTGACGAGTCCTTTCCCGGTAACGTGACTGGTCGATTTTTTTAAAAGCTGCGTTCTGGCTGTACGCTCGAACGTCGATGCTCGATCGTCGAATGGAAAACGCTACCTGTTCCGAACCAGTAACGGAAACACGTTTCGAAGATCTATTATTTCCGGGGTGTAGGGGGAGGGGGAGGAGGGGGTCACAAAGTAGAGGAGCGAACGGTTGAGAAAAATCGAAATGGTAGAGCTAGGTGTTTCCTCGAATCGCGCCAAGGATTTCTGGCGACCGCCTCTACGCGACCACTACTTTTGCACATGTTTTTCATGTTACGCTAGACTAACCAACGGTCCCTGATACGAACGCCGTGGAGATTTATTTCTCCTGATACCGTCTCCTAATTATCGTACTAACTTCTCGAGGCTGAGCCGAGGCTTAGCCACCGCCCAGGAGTATCGGAGTCCTTACGCGAATCGATCGGCGAATAAAAACTTCACCGCGACGCATTTATGCCTCTACCTATCGTGCTGCACGCTTAAAAATTATTGCTCGACCGATAAACCGCCGCCTCGTACCCCGGCCAACTCAGAAATACGAATACACCGCTGTTCAATCCCTCTGAACCCATCAACGATCCCTGGCGAATCGGTATGAGACCCATTTTATGCCGTAACTGCACCAGATCCTGCATAACGCGGTCAAAAAATTTTTTAAAAACGCCACACATTCATCGACAATTTTTCTATCATACTACGTGGCTAAATTATTATATTTAGACCACTTTATAAAACCTAGAAATTACCGTAAAATTTATTTCCTCAACCGACGGGATTATTCCGACAAACTTGAGAGCTTTTCTCGTGTTTTAAATTTTTTTAAACGAATATGGAGTCCATAGTTTGGTTACATTTTTAATAGCTTCGTTTATTGTTTCATTACTTGGTCAGCTCGCTGACGGACGTTTATGTAAGATTGCGATTTAGTGATATTTCAAGCGAAGAGTGTAAGAATGTTAATTCCGTATGCACGATTCAGGGGAAAGATTATTTTTGTAATTAATCTAATCAACTTTAGAAATGATCCATCATTTTTAATCAGGTATAAAGAAAGCATAAGCTCGTGCGGTAACACTTTGAACAGCGTTGGAATACTTATTTTACACACAACGTTTTCCAGAATTCACGAAAATATGATCGAACAAACAAGTAAATTACACAAATGTCCAATACCTGTTTTACCATTCAATCGAAGATGTCCACAATTTTGATGCACCTGTGGCCTATTCTTCCACTCTATGTCTATAATAAAGATATCCACAGCCATAATAAGCCCGCTAAAAATCGTAAAAATCCACAGCGACCACAAGGCTAATCCAAACACGGGATCCTAAGCGCAGTTAGGCGATCTCTAGATCGGTTCCATCAAGAAGGAGGTCTATTAGGTAGTCAGGATAGTCGTAATTAGAGGGACATCGGTTTCTCGATCAGCAGATGCAATAGACCTTTCAGGATCGGTAACCCGGGGACCTGGATTGATTCCGATCCAGGTGTATCTAGAAACGAGCTTTCTCGACGGGGGTTGGGGGTGGGGGGAGAGAGCGAAGGGGGTGCATAGTCGGGATATCGTAGCCGGCTTACGGTTGTGTCCTCTTAAATTTGGAGTACGCGGGGCTAAATCGATGCCAAGCGAATTCCCCGCGCTGTATTGAGTAGTTTATTGCTTTCATGCATTTGCATGCTAAGTAGTCGCGTGCTTACGAGTAATACCAGCGTCCCTGATACCATACACCCCCGGGTAAGAATGGCCTATCTAGCCTTCGGTCTTCGATATTGCGGCCGGTGGGACACTTATAAATTGAGATTTTATCAGACCGTAAGTCGGGGATTACGAACGGACCGACGGAAACGTTATATGCGCCCGAGCGGACCTCGCCTCGTGTCTATATATCACCGCTCCTTTTCCGCCTTTTTGCAAACGTGGCCGCGACGCCATCTGCGCATTCGTCGCCGGGGTACACTCTCTTTCTCTCTCTCTGACTCTCTCTCTCTCTCTCTCGCTCCGTCGGTTAAGAAACACCCTGGCGGGGATAAAACTGAAAAATGGCGTTCTTCTAACGACACACGCTCGAACAGAGCTGACCGTAATAATATATTTCAGGAGATTAGCCCGTGTGTTTCGCCCGGCAGTCACATTTAACGCGCCACGCGGACATCGATCGGTTTCGCGACTAGGACCTCTCGAGGGCTTTATCAACACCTTCGGCCACCATCGAGCTACACACCTATTTAATGCCCCGCTCGATACAATAAGCCCTCATAATTGGAGACTCCTAATGCCGGCCCTAAGACGGCGGGCGTGGACTAGTCGCGAGGCGATTGCAGCCCTGATTTTCGAAAGAGAGCCTTGCTTCGATCGCAATCCTGGCTCTGGTTACTGGGAAATTATGGTACCAGGCCTCGGGGAAAATAAGGGCAGCTTGCAGGACTGCTTCGCAGTTCCTTTTGCATTTTTAGAAAATTATTTCTGTCGTTTTTCTTTCTCGATCTGCACGATCTAGAACTGTGCACTGTGCGTTGGTTCGACTTGTGAGGATCTTTCGGAATTGTAAAATATTTCTGTATAAGATGTTTCGTATTTTCGCGAACGAATTACGAGTCGATTACGTCACGCGAGGCTTCGGAAAGCGGCGATTAAGCCATTTTATTTTCACACCGCGGTAATTTAGTTATTTCAAGCGGCGCGGCGCGGCTCGAACGTCAACGTTCACCCCCATTTCCATCGGATAAAAGAAGCAGAAAGTCGGAGGGTAACCGGGGGATGTCGCGGGAGCACGGAAACACTGGGTTTACATCCATCATTGTTCCTACGCTGAAGACTGATAGGCCGCCATTATCTGCGAACTCGTTACGATCCCCTATTGATAAAGGTACCGATTATACCGTGGGGTTAATCCCACCTCCGATTCGGAAATTGGAATTTCTGGCTCTGCCAGCGAAACGTCAGGTGTCTTCGAGAACCCTTCTTTTCGACGAGGATCGTCTTACAATGGATCCTCGGGGTCCGGCCCCTTTTATCCTCGAACCTTGTATTTTGTTGTACCTTCACCATTCAACGTTTTCGTCAAATGTTTCCTTCAAACTAAAACTCTGTAAATTCTCTGTAAGGTTTTGGATTTTATAAATTTTTAACAAAATAGGAAACTGAGAAAACACTAGAAAAATAGTTGCCCTATTTTCTGTGTATCGAAATCATTAAAAGAGAAAATTTATTTTCATTTAATTTCTGCCCCTCGCATTTGATTTAGATAATTTTCAGTTTCAGTCTCTACTACGCTATAGTGCATTTATGTGTGCATTCTTTGGTTCCTTTAAGGCCCCATCAAATTTTATCGTATAACAATTAAAAGAAAGATGCTGAAGATGATGAATTTCATTTTGTAGAAACTACTTGTGATCATCGAAGAGATTGCAGATGAAGTATATTTGAAAAGACGCAATAAGGGAGAAAGCCTTAGACCCTTTCACCGAGAATCGGAAGCGGGGATCGTAACGCGATTGTAAGGAAGAGAATACTATAGCAGCCACGGTTCATGAGTATTTGATTTCTCGGAATCTCAAGAAGCGCGGCCGTTCAACGGGAATCGCAAGAAAGTCCACGCAGCGTTGAAGATTCGAAACGAACGATTACATGACAGGAAATTACAGTGCCTCCGATCGCGTCTGGGTGCACGCAACCCTTCGGGAATATAAAGGGGAGACCCTTGCGGAGCGTGGTCCCGACAGTTTCGGACACGAGGCGATTGGATTTTCTTCTTTGCGGTTTAGTTTCACCTTTGTTTCGACAATGCGATTCTCCCTTGAACCGTGAGTTCTCAGTCTCGTTTTAAATCGTGCTGGAAGAAACTGAATTCGACCAAACCCATAAAATAGAAGCCGTAGCTTCGGTACACCTCGGTATACGTCGATTAGTTTAATATTCATACTTCCTGGACGATGTGAAGTCTATAATTGAGTCCACGGAAGATAAAAAATATAGAAAATTGATGGAGCAGTGTGCACTCATGTTTAAAAGCCTCCTTGACTTTTGTCATTCGGTGCTGTTCAGCCTAATTAAATCAATAAATTAAGGGACTATCGGTGCAAAAATTCTAGCTCCCACAGGGCCAGAAAAGAATTAAACAGAAAATTTGAATCTCCAGTTAAGTGCTCTGGCAGTAAAATATTAACATGGAACATGGTCAATCATTTTGGCCCGTTCTAATAAGTAAAGCCAAAGTTTCTAATAAGTCAAAGGAGCGACGAATAACTTTTAAACTGTCAGAACACCTGCAGAAAAATGTCATCTCGAATTAATTTTCGGAGACCCAAGTTGATAGGACTACTTAACGCTTCTCACGGTTTTAAACTGTTGGAGCTTGGTTTACCGAGGGATAGTCATTGAAAGAAATGACAGAGACGCGTCGAGGGAAGATCCGTGTGTCCCCGGAGCGAGACAGAACGGGCTTCAGAAAGTTATTCACTGGCAACGCGAACGGTATCGCGTCGCATTAAAGCAGAGGAGAACGTTCGGAAGAAAGAAGCTCGCTGCTCGCGCACTTTGTATCGTGTTTCGTTAGGGAACAAGGGGCCGAGTATCGGACAGAAAGAAACTTAGCGTTACTTACAGATTATAAAGACACCTGGTGTGCAGCAAGTTCTTCGGAACGAGTGTTGCATTAATTTTTATTTCTGAAGCAAGAACGATAGCCTCCACTTTTCCTCGAAAAAGAAAACGGCAATTCTCCCGCCGCTAATGGCGACACCGTGGAAAGTGAATTCTTACTGTTGCGGAAACTTCCGCTTCGAGCGGACGCTCCAACCCGAAAATTATTACCGCAAAACGGCTACTCGTACACTCAAAAATGTTATTCGACTACCAAAATCAGCTTCTTCTCTGTCAATTTTTAATGTTCTACTACAACAGGAATTAAACGATTTCGCCTAAAAATTACACAAGCGTACAAGTCATAAACTCGCATCGAAGGTGGTGGCCAGGACCCTGGTAGCACGCCGAGGGGTGGATGCACCAGCGTTGCAACTTCAGACCGTGCAACAGATGAGCCGGTATCGGGCGGATCCTGTGCGGCCAGAAAATCGGCAGGCATTCTTCCGTAATTTTTGCAGCCGGGCTCGCGACAAAACGGGGGAATTCATAACATTTCTCTCGTGTAAGTGGTAAGAAGTCAAGTCAATGAGGGTTGAAGTGGCGGCTGCACCGACGGAAGTGCCTCCGCCGCCCCCCTCTCCCCCCTCTCCTTCGGCCCTGGCTGGCTGCGTGCAACCCGGACCCGCACACATCCTCGCAAAATCCTCGCACACCGCGAAGAAACATAGGTATACGTATTGCCTTAGCCCGCCCCCTCGTCACGCTGTTTTTCCTCTTCTTTTTTTTCCTTCATTTTCGATTACGCATGAGCGACCGCGTAAAAATTAGAAAGGAATCCACGAGAATGAGCGCTCGGATTAAAAGCCGCGGCGCGCTCGAGTATTTTCCCTCAATTCCCCGGCCCCTACGCTTATCCGGCACCCCTTCTGGCCTTCTCCGTCGCCTGCAGCCCCCTCTGGACCCCCTCTTCGCCCTCTCCTCTCTCCTGTCTTTCTCTCTCGCTCGCTCTCTCTAGCTCTCTGTCTCTCTTTCTCTCGCCGGCACAAGGCGATAAAATGGGCCACTATGCGGCACGAAAAATTTTACAATCAAGCCCAGACAAGCTAGTCCTGCCGCAGTGGTGCATAGTCTGCACCGTTGGTTCGCACCGTGGCTGTGCACAAGGGGGCACAGGGGGGGTCTACGTAGATGGTGGAGAGCCACTCACTCCACCGCACACGCCTCGGATATAATAAGTCACGTGACATTAATATTTGAAAGCAGTCGGTACGTGGATTGCATTCGGAGCGGCCGCCGTTTCTGCCTTGCAATATTCCTTCCTTCCTTCCTTCCTTCCTTTCGTCTATTTCTTCGCGGGAATCCCGCCCCCGTTCCATTCTACTCGCCCCCTCTTTCTCTCTCCCTCTCTCTCTTTCTCTTCGGTTCGCCTTTGCTCTCCCTTTGCTTCGGCACTCGTCAAGCCGCGGCACTTTCGCCATCCGGACCACATCTCTCCCTGCGGAACAACTGCAATTCCTCCCGCTGCCTCGCGAATGCTGGATCAGGTCCTTCTGACAGGAATTGATTCGATCTTCCAGTGACACCTGGCTACAGGTAGCTAGCTGATGCTGCCATCGAGTTGGAAGCTGTTGGGCCGAGTGTAGGGGACAGGTAGCTCTGTGTTTTTTGGGACTCAGGGGACCGTTTTGATTTTATGTCGATTCTGGAACACTGCATTGCATTTATTTTATATGTACACATTGTAAGGAATGGACGGGATTAAAGCAGACAGTATGTAATTTATTAATATGTCCTTCTCCGATGTCGGACCTGACGAGACTGCTCGTCCTTTTTTCATCCCGTTCATTTTTCTTTTTTCGACACGTTCGCTTGTCATTGGCGATGAATCGCTTATCAATAACATGAACATATTTGTTGTTTATATGAACAATATATACGGTGGCGGATTCGTTACAGTTTAACTTACAACATGGATGGAATGATTACCTGTGCACCAATTGTGATCGCGCCGAGCAGTATTGCGTTTACGCGATGATTACTACCCCAAAAATTCTATTCCACTTTTTACCACCGAAGAGAACATAGTAATCCTTCGAGTAACCCGATTGCGATCCTCTCGATTGAACGATAGGACGATCGTCCCGGTTCAGCTCCGTGCATGCGACTACGTTTCCGTCATTTTATTGGAACTCTTATTCGCGGAGATCCATCTAGGAAGCCGGAGGGGGTTCGTTTGCGTGGAACGCGAGGAAGACGGCAGGAACGGCAGCCCGCGTTTCTGGACTCTTAAAAAATCCCATAAAAGCCGTAGCCGGCTCGAAAGCCCTCGGTCGATCGGTATGCTCGCGACTAAAACGTTTTAAAAAATTGAGCCCGTTGGAACGAGAGGGGGAGAGAAAAAGAGAGAGAGAGAAGGAGAAGGAGGCCGCGCGTATTTTCCGCGCGCCTCGTTCCGCGGTACATTTCCACCGAGGGGTTGCGCGGGGGTGGTTGCCGGGGTGTGGCCTTAGAAATGGAATACCCCACTTTATGTTTTATGCGATAGATCAGCTGGCGGGCTGTCATACGGAGCTTCGCGTCTCGGGGATAAAGTAAGATAGACGGATACCTTCGTGTATGCGGATACGCCGCGGATAAATTCAACCTTACGTCCCGCGGCTTTGCGTTTTACCTATACCTCTACCCCCTTCGAAACCCCCCATCGTCCCTTCTCTACCTTGTCTACCGTCTCTACCCGGTATATACAATGTGTCCCCGAAATCGTGGCCAAAACAAAAGCCGATAAAAAAGAATTGCGTTTTTCAGCTGAAAGCTCCGGTTTCCGAGAAAATTTGAAAATCGAAGACTTTGGTTAATGCTTGGTAGGTTTAGCGTTAATAAGAAATCGGCTCGAATTTTTGCGCAAAGTTCAACTCGAATCAACTCTTTCTGTCCTCGACAACAGCGAGACCAACCGTATCCAAAGCTCCCGAATCAGCCAATAAACCGTCGAGACCATACTCGCTGAGAATCCGAGCGAAAATAATCTCGTTCCAGCCCTCGTAGGCAACAGCAATCGAGGTTGGAGGCTCTCGGGAACGACTCCTCTCAGTCCGGTCATCTTCTTCGTCAGCAGGTATTTCATTAAACCCCGGATCGCGGATTTCAGGAAGGCAGTCAGAGGCTGGTGGGTGGAAGGCAGCGTTCGTTTAACGAAATATCATCGCGTATCGCGCAAATGAGTTTCCCTCGCCCCTTGGAGAGACCGAGAGCACAGAAAAATCTCCGGTTTGACCCACGCGCGGTTGTTCCGCATAAAATGTATAGCTTAAGTAAATATCGGGGAAAGGACCGGGAGGGTATGGAAGAACCGGGCCATGGTGTGGCACGTGGGCTTGTGCGTGAGGCAATTGGCGGTGGGGGGAGGGGGTATGGGAGGGGTACGAGACGGAGGGATCGTGGAAATCGTGAAAAATACCGCGCGGCAGTCTCGAGTATCCTTTCGAGTACGATTAGCGTACTCGTAGCGGCGTTCCGCCGTTATCAATTCTCCGGAGAACGCCAATAAAAGAGACAAAGGTAGCGTCAGAGGGAGAGAGCCGGGCGTGGTAGGGAGGCCACCGAGGCTCTTCCGCATCCGCGTACATACATACATACGTCATATTCGGGGTGGGTTTTTGCCTCGAACGCCGTTCTCTGGAAAAGAGCGAGAGCCCGGGGAAACCGGGGGAAAAACCGAGACGCTGGGCTGCCGAGACCCGCGTGCCCCCTATGTTTTATGCATCCGAGAGCTGGAGAGAGCGCCGGCGAACTTCTCCAAGGTCGATTCCTTCGAGGTACAAAGCCCGTTTTCGAAAGCGACGCTCCGAACTCCCGCAAACATCCCTTTCCCTGCGACCGAAAAAAGCGAAAACAAAAAATGAATTCCTGGAGCGTCGATATCCATGGGATCTGCTCATTGGTCGATTTGGGCCGTCGATTCCACGTTGTTTAAAAAAAAGATTATCCTCCTGAGTCGTCTGGTTCTCGAGATATCGAAGAAAGTGTAGTTTCAACCCCTGAGGAGTACTCTTTACCACCCCCTTGCAGTGGGACTCTATTGACAAAGTCTCTTGACGCGGTCAAGTCTTTCTCACATTCATTGTAGTTTTTACAAGTGTTTCTGACACTTTCCATCGTTCCATTGCCTATTTTTCAATAATTATAGTCGGGTGTGTCTCCTGGACGATACACGTGTTGTTGACATGTATCGAGAATTCGCTGTAGTGCTTTCTCAGAAACAAATAGCTTTAAAAGAGAGGGCGAGAAGAAGGGGAAAATCAAGGCAATAAAAATTGAAAAAATGAGTGAATTTACAGAGAAAATGATAATACCGAGTGTTGCAATTTTTATAGGTCAACACACGCACGGAGCCATGTTTATTGCCCGGGCAGTTTCAGCGTGTCGAACGCACGTAGCAAGAAGAGATTCGAAGCGACTTTGTTGCCAGGCCCGGGCCAGCTCGTTTATTTACAATCTCTCTCGAATCGGAGACGGAGCGGGCCAAAAATCGTTAGTGCTTTATCACGAGATAATTACTCGGGGCCCGGTGTTTACGTCTTGTAAATCGCCGTTCCGCGGAATCGCCGATCGTTAATACGTTCAGTCGCAGGGGCGCGCGGCGGCCATCGGAGATGATTTTTAACACGAAAAACCGCGATCGTTTTTGTTCGTTAGCCCGTGCCTTTCGATCTGGCTAAATTATAGACTCTTGATTACCTCGGACCGAAGGCGCGAGGGGTTGCGAAGGGCGGGGACCAGCAAGAAAGTCCTCCCGGGACCGATCGACTCCTTTCGAATCCAGTCTACTGGCTCGTTAGAGACCCACCGAATGAAGTAGTCTTTTGTAAACGTTAGCCTACACCGACGGTCCAACTTATGCGTTGTTAATTGCACTCTTTTTTCCCCCCTCCCTGCGCTTCGACGACCAGTTTTAAACGTTATCGGCGTGCTACGCAACATACTAATACGCGGCGTCTTGAACCGCATTATCGGTGCAATGATTAGACAGCAAGCCTTTAAATCGATCCCTGATTTTATGGGTTTTCTTCTGGACACCATCAAGGTAAATATTACACGCTTGCGCAACCCGCCTTTCACATTTCATTATCTTCTGTAATTAGCTCGCCACCTGTACCTTAGTGTCTCAACTACTACATAAAATATACTGCATAAAATATACTATAAAAGTACTAAGTAGATCATTGTTTCTACATCAACGTTGTTAAATTTGAATTTATCAGAACCCTTCAAAGATTTCATTCACGACCACACGATTATGGATTTTTGCACTTTTCAAACTCACCTGCTCGTATCTTTCAGGTCAATGTAAATTCAGTTTCAAAGCACTTTAACAGGGCAGAAAATTGGGAACCGACAATTCTATACTTCGTTCAGGTTTTTCAGGCAAACACGAAGCAGCTTTCGAGCAGAATAACCCATAGACGGTTTTTCAGGGCATTCTGCCATAGGATAGAAGGCAGCATCGTTTCAGAGGAGTCAGCCGCCTCTACGGGGGAAGCTTTTTTTGGCGGCGACGGGTGATAATTATTGTCTCTGGTAAGTTCAAACGGGTCGGGACACCTGATCTATAGATCCAGATTATTAGACGCGTGCAGCCCGGCATTCAGGTCGAGCACCTGCCTCACCTGTTGCCGCAAAACATTATCTCCCCGGCAACGTTCCGCGGCACTCAGCGCAGTCATCTCTCACCGATAAATGACGGAAACTATTTCGTGGCGTTCTCTCCTCTCTTTCCCCGTCCCACCCGATGCCCCGACGGTTTTTCTACCTGCAGAATTTGCTCGAACGACACTCTCCTATGCAATGTATGACGCTGGGTTAATTCTTGAGTCGACGGTGCACACGGTGCGGGCCGCAAAAAAAGTTCACTAATTATAGCGCCCCGCCAATAAACCGCGCGCAATTTCCACAAATTTTCGAGGAAAAATTCAACGCAGACGCGGAACCCAACGTTTTCTAGACCGAGAGGCAGCTATGATCGAACGATTCGAACACAATCGTAATTTAATTGGACTGATTCCCTGAGAATTGGACAGAATGAAGATTCTCAAAATTTTTGAATGCTTTTCCTACGGGGGAAAAATTGAAAATTAGCAAAACCTGAGTTTGAAAAATCAATGGTCTTTGAATTGTAACTGGAAGTAAATTATGAAAAGATTTAAGCCATCCACAAATTTCCCTAAATTTCTTTCTAGCGTTTGATTCTGTTAAATGTGCGTCCCGCTTATTGATTTTTATTGGAAAACTTGCCGTACATACTATTGAACAACAGAAGCACTAATACTGGTAGTTTCTGTGAGATATTTAAGTATAAAAATTGCTTAATAAATGTCGCAAATAATTTTGTCATTTGGAAACGTTTTTTTGTAAATTTTGGAGGGTTGAAGCAGCCCTTAACGTTTGTTTAAATCATTTTCGACACGTTCGTTGTGAGGAATGATATTATTGTGTACAGTGCATGTGGTGGAGTGTTTGAGGGACGTGTCCGAGAAAGAAATTTTTGGGAATGATTGTTCGTTTGGCCAGAAAAGGGAAGAGAATGCGGGAGTATCGGTAGTTATCGCAGCGTCCGTTGCTGGCCATCGGGGCGCCAGTTGTCAGTAGCATTGTCCCGGTGCGGCGCTGCAACACCTTCTCCCTTCCAGCTCTGTTTGTAAAAAAGAAACTGCACGATTTTACAATGCATTTATTCCCTAACTACCGGCCGCGCCGTTCCATTATTCCTTTCGATGTCGGGCCAAAACAAAAGAACAGTTGATATAGCATCGCGGAAGTTAATTACGTAATTAACCAGGTAATTGACGAACGTGTGAAAGTCATCGATCGCTATCAACACGATCAATGGTGAAATCGAGCCTCGAAAAAAGCCTGTACGCTGTTACGATTCATAAACTAGAAATATTAAGGCTCGAACCAGCTGACTCATTGAAACAATGGGTACAAAATTTTTTACATGATCAAAATTCCACGAATTTCGTGTAAATCGTCTTGTTTTAGTCCTTGCGATATGCAAGTTTTTACTACTTTAGCGTTCGAGTCCAACGTTGATTATTCGCATTACGATATTATAAAGCTCCTCGTAATTAAACTCGGCTCGTGTAATTGAATAGCCCCTAATTTTACAAGACATCAACGCCGTCGCATATTACTATATTACGAAATGTCTGCTAGATAAATACAGTTCCAAGAATCGGAAACGATACGAAGAAGAATTTGATGAGACCACTCGACCCAGACGCATCATGCACGTAATGATCGGCCGGTCTAATGACGGTCAGATTAATATAGAACCGACAAGAGAACATCGATGGAGAGTAGTCCTCGGATGGCAAAAAACGCCGATAGGCACAGCTCCGACGTAAAGACCAAATTGATTGATGATTAGGAGCCGATAATTAAAAGCGGCGACCGGATCCCGCCGCTTCCTTTCTCGGAGAGTTGCTCGGGAATCAGGATTTTTCAGAAACCTTGCCCCTGCTTCGCAAAAATCTAGTTTCTACTCCTTCGACCGGGATCTCAATCAATACTTTTACAAAACAAAAATTTCCCTGTAATTAATCTGCAGGCTGAACGCAATTTTAGCGAGCCAGGAAGCAAATGTTATTTACGTAGACCGTGTTCGAGGTGCTGAGAAACACAAATTACTAATGCAATTCTGATGCAGGAATAATTCAGGACAACTCTGCGAAATTTAAAAATCGATACAATATAATAATTCTCTGACCCAAACGCGGAACAACTCTGCTGCAAACATAAAGTAGAAAATGCTATTTTTGTGCAGAATTCCCCTTGGGCTTTTAAAAATCGAAATGTTATGAATTTTCGAACCCATATGCGAACAACAGAGCAATTCTTGAGCCTTTGAAAATGAGTGTACAGAAAATTTGCAAACGCAAATATCAAATTAAAGATGCAGCTTTAGAACACGCGAATGATGTTGCATTAAGGATGGTTAATTCGCGTTGCAAAGGGATAAAGGGCCTGCGAAGTGTTCTTACGGTTTCCGTTCGAAGCGGCAGAGGTCGATCGAGTGGACCGGTGACTATTAAATATCCGCAATTAGTTTTTTCTCGTTCGAACTGACGAAAAGTACCCTGTTAAATACGAGGGCGGGTCGTGTGCGGCGCGGCCAACGGTTTCTCGTATCCCTTTTAATGGTCAGGAATTAGAGGATGTATGGGACCGATGGTTCGCGAACCGCACGATTATTAGAAACGCGAAGGGTCCAGTCGAACAGTCTCCTAATGGATATATAATTGTCATCATCGTTCGAGAGGCTCATCAGCGATCGGCTCTCCTCGTTCATCTAAACAGGGCCATAGGGGGAAAAAAAGGGACGAACGATGCCCGAAGTTGCACATTACAATATGCCAGGGAGGCCGGGCTTAATCTCCGATTCGCCTGTAAAATATCCCGCAAGATTGGAATACTAATTTCCTTGAGAACAGAACACTATTGCTCGCTCATTCCGCGTGATTTATGGCGTCGGATGCGCTCTTCGAGTTTTCCGCGAAAAACCCGAGCGAATCAGCCCTTTCCGCAAACATTCCCATTTAACATAATTCCCATTTACGGAACAATGATTCCGAATGTTTCTGGGTGGCAAGCGTTCCTCGATACCCTATGTTAGGCAACCGAATAAAACAAATAAATTGTTCAAGCCTTGCCAACTAAACCGCCACATTTGATTTAAGAAGAAAAATATTTTTCGAAAAATCCTTCGCAAAGAAACTAGAATTTGTACATATTTATAAAAGATCAGTTGTTCGGAGTTAACGTAAATATAGAAAAAATTCCATAAACTCGAATTCAAAGGAAAAGAAATATGTTACTATTGATCTTTGTGAGTAAATTAAATTCTGTATTGCTAATCTAAAACTTGACCGAAGCTCCGACAAAAAATTTCTAAATTCCACGATGTGCGAAGACACATCGAGTAAATTTCTGTTTTAGTGAATTAGGCCACCTATTAGCGCGCAGCGGGCAACATAGCGATCCGGTAGATCGCGATGCATAAATCGTGCAAGAAGAAAAAGGCGATCAGAAGCGCTGCGGCGGGTTCGCTTAGAAATTGAATTATCTGAAATAGAAATTGCCGTGGAACAAGTTTACCGCGTGACAAGCGGCATAAAGTACGTCCACTTCGGATTGGCCGGCGATTTCTGGCTCCATTAAGGGGCCCCGTGCGTTTTAATAATAATTTATGAAAACCGTTTATCGCTTTAATAAATATCGGCCCGCTAAAGAGACGACCGTAACAGAGTGTCGCTTCCGTCGTCGTCGTCGTCGTCGTCGTCGTTGCGTTGCGTTGGTAAGGCGGACCAGCGGCCGGTTGCTCAAATAAATTCGTTCCGGGCACGGGGACGCATAAATTATTGTGAAAAATTAAATTTACAACCGTCCGGGCCGACCCTTCGCCGCCAGACGGCCCCGGTACTGTCATTACGGGGGCCGGTATCGTATCTTAATACGGGCTGGTTCATCGACCAGTTTACTCTTATCGTGACGAACGATCGAGCTTTAATTGGTCGATTCGTCATCCCACGACGAATTTGATTATCAACGTCAACCGAGAAACTTATCGTGCCCGGCCACCGCACGCGAATGACTCACACTTCGAACCGTATCAAACCCCTCGAAACCTGCCTGATAGCCAATAACGAGCTACCGAATTTCTGTGCAATTTTTTTTTTCTAGAACTATTAACACGTCGAATCAGATATCAAACGACAGAAAACGTTCGTGTAGCCTCTGGACTTTGTTTCTATTAAGTAAGCTTTAGACACTGTATTAACCCTTTGCACTCCGAACCATTCTGGCAGAAATTTACAAATCCTCGTATTATTTAGTATAATTTTGGAACCAAGTAACGTACTATAATGATATTGGACTTATATGAATTGGTTGACATCGAGGAATATATATTTGCAAAAAAATCAATATTTTATTTAAAGTTGCGCTGGAATAAATTAATTCCTCGTAATCGCTAATAAACTTTAATGTCCCCTGAGAGGGGACAGCGGAGTGCAAAAGGTTAATTAAACGTGGTTTGACGTGCGGTGAGACGAATGTTGATTTAACATTCTATTTAAAATTCTAGAAAACATCTTCAAGAGTTCCCCTACATTACAGAAGTGTTTAAGTAGAGTAAACGTTAGGAACAGTGTCATAAATCCCATGTAACCCGGGCGAGCATTTTAATTTCCTTTTTATCCGTCAGCTACTCGATGAACCCTTGTTTTATGCTTTCCTTTGCGAAATGAGCTTTGATAAACCATGCTCTCGTAAACGTCTACATTCTACTAATTATAATTGCAAACGCATGAGAATATCACGGATAGAAGTAGAAACTTTCACTTGTTAGGCTCGCATCTTGCCTCGTTTCCTCCTTATCTATAAATCTCTCTAAGAACAAGAGCAATTGGAACAATCTTGCTTAATTCTTCAATTTCCAACGTTTGCTCCGCTGATGCGCGACCGTTGAAAGTTGAACAGTCGGGAAGATTAGCCGAACGTTTTCGCGTGAAACAGAGTATGATGAATGAGTGGTGGCTGTGTATGATAATCGTCCGAAGAATTCGTAGACTCTAAAACAATCCGTTACGAAACTGATAGCAATAATTTTCGACAGGGAATTTTCGAGGGCGTTTACGGGGCCGGCTAATGCCGATTTAATGAAATTATAATTCCACGGGCGCAGAAGATTGTCAAATGATCGGCCATTAGGTGCGCATCTGCGCGCCGGCCTGATGTCAATATAATAGTGCGATTCTTCGAATAGTGAATTTTAGAAGCTCATGAAAATTACACGTGCCCTCACGTAAAAGTACGATTTGCGTATATATCCGCGCGGCGGCCGGGCCGCGGGTTAACGACGATTATTATTTGTTATAGGGCCGCCGGTTACCGTTTCGAAGCGACTGTAAATTAACGCTATATGGGGGGTAAAACTGTAAATTAACATTCGGGAAAAGGTTGCGAAAATATTACAGGCCGGTGTCGCGCGGGCAACTCTCATTCGGAAACGCATGAAAGTATCAGTCAAAGCTGCGGCAAAATAAATTTATCCATCGCGGGCACGTAATATTTGGCGGCTGGCGTCCCCTAAAACCCGGCGATCGACAGCAATAATTGCTTTAATTAGCGTGTCTGCATGACAACTAGAGCCGAATTGCTCTTTTCTACGCGGCGATGCCGCGCTGCAGACACAGTTCATAAACCGCGGATTTATCATCGCGAAATGTTCCCGCCGCGTAAAACATTTCCACGTATAAATATCGAATATTTGAGGGAGATAAAGGCCGACGGTGGTGCGCGTTGCTTTAAAATGCAGTCCTAGCGGAAATAAAAAAATCAGCCGTTTGTAAACATACCGGGTTTGCCGACGAAAAGACTCGACGCTATTCATTTCGGACCATTGTCAATCAATTTATCGCGATTTCACGGAAAGAAATAAATGAACGCAGCGACCAAAAATTTACAAATACGAACAGCTTACTCTTTCCGACACCGTGACGAATACAGGGAACAGAATTTAAGCACTGTTGCTAATTTTTCTGCAATTATAGTCCTTCTGTAAATAACTAAAAAATAGAACAGATATTACCAAAGGCAGGAAGAAACGGTTTCCAAAACATTGAAAAACGAATCGCGACGGACTCACCAATTACACCTATAAACAAGCAAAGAATGGCAACGAATAACTGTAGATAAAAATGTATAAATAATTGTTCACAGCTGGAATAGCACCGTGGTACGGTAAAAGCGCGCTCGTTCCCGATCGAGCCCGCGTTTCAATCATCGCGACGCGTCGCGCGTTTAAGGCCGCGTTCATTCGTTTTTCGGCAGGATCGTAAATTTTTCCGATTTTTTTTTCCCCCCTACCACGGAGGAAGGGTTGCGAGCTACGTCGTCTAGCTACTACGTGCCTACGCCATACGTAGCAGTTTTTTTTCTGCGCCTGCTATCGGTTGATATGCAAATGGCCGCCGGTCCATGGACGAAAGCAGATAAAATATTTTATTCGCGGGCCGGACTGCCCGAGAACCGGAGGACCGAAACACGCCATTGTTAATCAATTTTTGATGAACCACGACATGCTGCCGACGCATAAATATTTGTTGGTCGTTCGTCGCGAAAGTGCGAAATGATAACGAGTTGAAGAATGGCTGCGCGAGTGCTGTACTTGCTTCGCCAGTTGACGAAGAGGTGAGAGAGAGAGAGAGAGAGACAGAGAGAGAGAGAAAGTTCTGTTTTTGGGTTTAATTGCATTGTTGCTAGACTTGTCGTTGATTTAACATCCTCGATTCATTATTTCACTCAAGATTCTGTCGTAGGACTCATGAGTTGATGCTGGAATTCAAGATTTGGCTGTGAAACTAGTTTGTGACGAAACCAAGTAGACGAAATACAAAAATGTGCAATTTATACTCTAAACTGATTATTAGAAGAACAAATAAATTTTTTAAACAATTTTTCTTTTCCTTGTAACTATTGATGAAACATCTCCGATCTTGGACTATCGATCACATTCCTTCAAGTTTAATAATCAAACATTGTAGAAGCTCAACAACTACCATAACATGTAGACTGCGGATTTTGTGCACTTATGAAAAAAATGGATAGGCGTATTTTAAAACGGTAAAAACATTAGAGAAATTTTTCAATGCTGTTACATTATTTTCAACATATTAAGAAAGAAAATACATTGCTGTTTCTGTCTAATAATAAGTATCATAAAATAACCTGGCAGTAGACCAATAATTTATGTATTTATTTATGGGAGAAAAAATGTCTTCAATGTATAATTTCCGAAAGTACACGTGAAAAGAACTTACAGAATTAAGAAGCGTCTCAAAAGATGCATCAACCAAGATCGTAACAAGAGACATTGCGGCCGTCGTTTTCGAAGTACAATGTACAGTCTCAGAAAAGATCCAGTGGATCCCGGGCAGCGCATCTTCCGAAAAATAAATTGAAACAGAGGAGCCGTGTTTGCTTCATCGTCGAGCACCAGCGGGAAATATCATAGCTCGGCGTCGTAAAGCTCGGTGACTATTTTTGTTATCCGAGAATCCCGCGGAACAACGATGATCGAGGAAAGTCGTGAGCCAGTAAAATCCGAAGCTAGCCGCGCCCCGTTTTTTTTTTTTTTTTTTTATTAGAGAGCCCCTGCGAGCGCGCCCGGCCGAGGAGATCCGTAATAAAGTTACGAACTTATTTCCAGTTGATTATCGTAAAAGTTCGGGGGAGGCACGCCGGGCGCGATGTATCTCTGGAGGCAATCAGTTAAAGAATGCTACTTTGATAGCGTTCGGGGGTTGGCTCGGGAAATTTTATGAATCTTGGCTTGGGAGACTGGTACACGTTAGAAAAGAAGGGAGTAAAAGGAAAAAAGAAAAGGAAAACTCGTGTCCTCGTGGATGAAGATGCGTCACGGCGAAGAAATTGCCACGCGGAACTGTGTTCCGAACAACGTCGGAAAACCGTGACGAATGTGTACAAATTAGCATTCTATAATTAAATTCTACGCCTGTGTCGTTTATTGAATGTAACGAGCAGGTGCGGGCGTCAGGTGAAAACCGCGGCTCCCCGGCGGAATCACGGCGCCTCGGAATTGAATTTCGGAAATCTGGGGGGCTACGCGTTGCAGGTGGCTCGGGGCCCGGTCTCTTTCTTTTTTAATTGCCGCGATCCATTTATTCGTACAAGTATTTCCATTAAGATCGGGCCCGCCGAGAGAGGATAGAAAGCAAAGACGCGCGGCGGGCAGCTCTTGACAGACTGAATAAATAACATCCTCCGTTGGGCGTTTCCGTTCGCCGACTTTCGAAATAAATCATTAGACCGCGCTCATGCAAATTCACGTTTTTCCACGCAGATTCCGAGAAACCCGGCGGAATTTCGTTTTGCGGACCAGGAGAAATATCGGGGGAGCTGCAACCAATTCTCTGCTTTGCTTTTTTCATTACACCACGGTAATTATTGCAGCGTGTAACCGCTTAGAAATTAGCATGCTAATCTGTGGATCGTCGCGAGAATGGTAAACAGCAGTTTGGATCAGCAAATTCAAAATTAGGAAGCAGAAGGAGTCACGGTTTGATATGTTTGGTGACGTTTGAGAAGATTTGACGAGATCTTTTTCTCAATATTTGGAAAACGAAGAAAAATTCTTCTCTGCTCTCGAGTCAACTTTGTCGAGCTATAAACGTGTTCAAACTTCGTCAAACCGTAGATTTATAAACATGTATGCACAAGATACATAATTCAAGGGAAACATAAAATTTCTGGGACATGTAGTCAATGTGCTGCGAGCTTGATGCGCTTGCAGGGACCTCGACTGTGTAAAATTGCTCTCAAGTCAACTTTGACGAGCTATAAACGTGTTCAAACTTCGTCAAACCGTAGATTTATAAACATTTATGCACAAGATACATGATTCAAGGGAAAAATAAAATTTCTGGGACATGTAGTCAATGTGCTGCGAGCTCGATGCGCTTGCAGGGACCTCGACTGTGTAAAATTGCTAGGTGGACTAAGAATTGTAATGTTTGACGAACTTTGTAATTGTATTACAACCCACCAGGACTTCGTACAGATTCTAGAATGACTCTCGGTGGTAGCACGGGTCGAAGAGGTCTGGAAGAAGGTATGTTTGCGCAAACCGGAGCTCGGAGCGTCAACGAACAAGGTATCAGGGTGTCGAGGAATCCCTTGTCGACCGAAACCGTTACGGTGGACGAGATAATATCGATCGGACTCGATAACCCGCAACAGGTGAAATCGTCCCCCGCCTGAGTTCCGCGGAGCGTGGCCGATTGAGCAACCGATCAGCTGCGCCCGAGAAACCGGTAGATAGCTATCTGCCGGCGCGGAAGCGTCGTTATCTCCGTCCAGGGAAAAGATCTCGGGCTCTCGAGACAACGGAAGAGCGAGAGAGACGGTGAACCAGGTGAGCCCTCTTCCACCCGTAATACGTTTATAATGATAAGTTGTCATTACGCGGCGGTCGGGCCCGCCAAGAAAACCAGGGGACCCAGAGAGAGAGACAGAGAGAGAGAAGAGAGAAATGATGATCCCACCGCTGCGGGCTAGGTAATAGCTGCCGGTCGAACCGGCGCGATTATTGATTAGTTTGGTGGTGCTCGATCGGTGCCGGTGATCCATCAACGATGAAACTCCATAGTCGTCGATGCTACTCCGAGCTGCGCCCGCCCTCCGGAGCCCAGCCTGCACCACCGGGCTGGTCTTTAAAAACGCATTACCGGAGAGAGAACCCGGGTTCTCTCTGCCCTACCCCCTCGGGAGCCCTCTCACACCGCCGCGGCAACTCCTTCTTCTCGACCAATCAGACCGATAGATTCGAGACTCTCCGATCGCCACGGACCGTTCAATTATTTTGCAATCAACGAGCGCGCACCGGGTCCTCCGGCACCATCGACGATCCTCCGCTCGCTCGGATTCGGGAGACGCCTGATCGCCCACTCTCTCAGCTTCAGGTAGCTTCTTGGGCGACCAGGAATCGGAAATACCATTCTTCTCTCTGTAGAACGATGTGCCGAAGTTTTTGTTCGAATCCCGAGCGAGTTGGAATAATTGAATTAATGCTGACCCTTTTCTTTGTTCGGCTGGAAGAATCATTGGCTTAGACGGTTAATGAAATTTTTTAAAATATATTTTTAATTTCATTTTATCTGGATCTATGTAAGAAATTGTGTCTCCAAATTGCCAGATTTCTAGTGGCCCGACGTTGAAGAGTAAGCCCCGCAGATAAAATCCTTCGGTAATTAATTTAAGGAAAGATTAATCGTCTGGTTTGCATCGGGTGACGCGACGTTTCCCGGTGCACGTCAGGTGGAATCCAATTAATCCGGAGCGATACATCGATACCTCCTCTTTGGGTAACGCGCGAGCAGCGTCAGGGGGACGATGCCGGTGGAAAAAGGGAAACGAAAGGTGAGGACGGGGAGAGGGATGGAGGCAGGGGTGTGGAGCAAGTTCGATAGCTTGTAAAGAGACGAAGAGCGGGAGGTGCTGTGACAAGGTGAAAATGCAGTAATAAAACCGGCAGGCTTTCTCATCGTTCGTTATCAGTTCCCACTCGACTCAACCCCCCATTTTTTTTTCTACCGGGCCGCGAGCGCGGTGTGTTGCAATATCGATAAAAGCTTGGATGTATTGTAAGCTCGTCCGCGAACGGAATCGCTGCCGCAGATTCCGCCGGGGTTTGCGGGGGTGTGGAGTTGCCGAGAGGGAAGGAGAGAGGGAGAGTTTGTCATGGTATGGGAAAGCCATCAATTTCAATGGACTTTGAAAACCGAACTACTTGTTGCATGCACTCCCCCTGGTTTTCTCCCTCCCCCCCGCCCTACCCTGCCTCCCTTTCCGGAACCGTTCGCTCACCCTCCTCTCGATACGCGAGCCGATAGCTTCCCGAGGGAACGATGCCTGTGAAACGTCCCGAACGTGTTTCCCACCTCCGAACAAGGGTTGCCCTCTTTTTCCTCTTCCACCGTTGCTCTGGATATTCCTCTTTTTCGATACGGGATGCCTCGGCCGCGCCGGCACCGGCGAAACACTATATCGAACGGCCAACGGGATGAATCAAATGCCGCGGTGATTAACAATTTAAACCCGACTCCTCCACCCCGGATTCCTTTTTCCATTCCACCGTGCAATAATCAATCTCTACCGAGCTTCTCCTATCGGACTAGATTTCTCTTTCAATCGGACTCGGAAGTTGTGCTTTCCCACATCTTGAATCTGTTTCTACAATTTTATTCTTTTCTTTTTTTTGGCCCAATTTATTTCTATTATTTTTTTTCATAATTATTGAAATTGTAAAGATAGGCTTGATTGATAGGATATTGATTTGTCTGGTTCAGGGTCGTAAAATTGCAATTTTTATCGATGCAGATTTTTTCATACCTTGATTATTTACCTTGTAGTATTGACAGGATTGAATATAATTTCGATTTTGTGCGGTTCTTGTTATCACATCTGTTTGAATAAACATTTCAGTTGTTAGAGCTTGGTTAGAGTTTTCTTTCACAATTACTGAAATTATAAAAATGTTTCCATCACAATTTTTTAATGAACTTTTTCATTGAAGCGCACGCTAGAATAAAAATGGTATTAGGTTTGAATAAATGTAGTCTTGTCATTATTAGTTCCAGTGTTAAGGAATCTCTTCTAAAGATTTCGACTAAAACATCAGCAGGAAAAAATTAGGATTGATAAAAATAGTAATGTTACAGACCTGAATCTGACATAACCTCGAAGAGAGATACCAGTCGTGTTCCATACAATTTTCCTGCGGACAGAAGTCAAACACAATGAATTTTCCCATTAATTAATTAACCCAGCAAAGATCGTCTGTGCGGAGGTGATGTGTTTTTCAACGGGCACCGTAGCAACAAAATTGAAAACTCAGCAAGCCCATAATCTGTAGCTGGAGGGCTCCCCTATGCAGCATGATGGCTCTGCTCCACATAATTCTCGACGTGAGAAGATCACGATCGGAATAATCGTAAAGAGGAATTCGCAATTATGTTGCGGGACCGGCGTATCTTCGCGAACGCGTTAAACTATTAATTAGCATTGCTGTGATCGTCACGGGTACCGGAATCGTATCGCGACCGATGCGAGCCGGGCGCCTTTAATTACATTCTTTCGGGCTAATTACAGCGATTGTTATACATCGGTGGATTCGATTCTCAGGTATTATTCGGCGACCTGGAAATTAACGGTTCGACGTTGAATAATGATCGCGTTCATTCGCGGAATTCAATGGTGAATTATAGATTCTATAATTATATATTTTAGTATTATAGTATGGTAAAACCGGGGACAGTGCTACCATGTTGAACAACCGGCTAACGACGTTGCACGCACGTCGTTGTAGGTTTGTCCGGACGGGCGATTAGTATGCAGTCCCGAGGATAGATTTCACTGGAGCAAACTTACGGTATATTTCTTTCTTTAAGGACCCCGATATGCATCACAGGACGGGACTTTCAGACGTAAAACGAAGGGGTATGACAGCCGGCTGCAGGATGTCGATGAACACCGTCGCGATTTTGCCTTTGTTTTTAATCACTGACCGAATAGATTCGAACCTCCGGCCCATGGAACGTTGTTAATTGGCCGGGATAGCAGGATAATCAACGGCGCTATTACCTGGGCGAATTAAAACCGATGTTAATGCTAACGTGGGAATATTCTGATGGTCCATTGTCTAGACCGATCTGCCGGGCTCTATTTTCTAATTACGTGGTAACTGTATCGAACAGGGCTCGAACAGCACGACTCGCGCGCTTCGAGTCCTCCATTTTGCGAACCGGACCTGCTACTTTGGCATTCGACGTTCGCCACGCTTTAATCAGCAACGCGATCGTTTGCTGGTTCTAGGAAAATCAAGATCGCACGATTCTTTTTCTTTCTTTTTTCTTTTCTTAATGCGTTTCCATTAAAAGTACAACGATGCTCGCCAGACTTGTTCTTACCGCCCGTCTAGACCGCGCTAGTTGTTTCTTCACGGCAGCTCGGAAATAATCGGTGACGCGGGGAATACTTATGCAAACTGGTGCGTACAGTGTTTAGATAAGCGGAGATAAACATTTATGCTTTGCTGGTTAGTCGGAGTACCTGTTAACTCGTACCTGCGCGCGGATTTGATTGAATTCTGCGGCTAGGAGATCTTCAGCCTATAGCTGCTCGTGCAATTTGTAGACTCTTGCCAGTATTTAAATCTTTGATCTTTATCTGTAATTAGAATCGAATTTGTTTCATGCTATACACACGAGAGAGAGAGAGTTTGTCTTCTTCATGTGAATTTTGTTTCTTGAATTTCTTGTTTTGCGAATTGTTGGGATTTCAGTTTACACTGATTGTAATAGTGGAATAGATAGAATTGTGAAGTCGAAAATATAGATAAAAAGTCATTGCTCCTGACTAGAATTTGGCACGAAATTTGAAAAGGATACCGCATAGAATATTGAGACTAAAATATAGAACATTGAATAATGAATTTTAAGCACAATAAAATATAGAGTACAAGGTAACGAATTAAAAGAAGAATAAAGTAGACAATATTGGATAATGAATTATGAGAAGAAGGAGTATGGAATATGGAGCAATAAAAAAAAATATAAATTATGGAACGTAGAGTATTGACTAACGAGAGGAGTAAAATACGAAATATTGAGGACAGAGCATTGAGGAGAATGAAATGTGAAAGAATACACAGCGACGAGAAGAATAAAATATCGACAATAGAATATAGAGCAGTGGGAGGAATAAAAAGCGTAAATAAGAACAAACTGTGGAGTGTAGAGCATAGAGGAGCAAGAAGAACGTAACGTGGATAATAGAATAATGGGGAGAATAGGGCACAGGAAGGAGAATATTGGGGCCATTATTGGCAGAGTATCGAGTACACACATTCTTCCGGGGGGAATCAATTACCTAAGCGCCCCTCGCAACCCCATGTCAAACACCTGTACACCCTGGTACACCCTGTTGAGCCCTCGAACCTATCGCAGAGTGGTTTCTGGGCATTGCCGAGCACGGTGTCAACGGGGGACAGGCAATCGATGAGGTTCATCCGAGCTTTGCTCGGTGGTCTGAGGGGGGTGAGTTCTTGGTGGGAAGAGCGCGTGCATGGTGTGTGGCATGGGGGTGGGTATGGGGTGGCTCGTGTACAGTTCACCCCGGCTGATATCGAAGCGGTTACGCGGAGCTTCCACGTTAATCACATATCCACACACACGAGTACCCGCTGTTTGTTTACCCACTGACGGCTCTAATGAATAGCAAAATCGGGCCGCTGCGTTACGCATCCTTTCCCTCTCTCACTCTCTTCTCCCTCTCTCTCTCTCTCTCTCTCTATCTCTCTCTTCATCTCTGAAGCGCGTTCACTGTCTCTGTACCGGTGTTCGCGGCGCATTGACAAGCTGCGGGCGAGAATTACGCGAGCCACTGCAACTGCAAAGATGAATGGCGACTGCGAATCGAAACGTGGGAATCGAAAGACGGATCGTCCCGCTGATTTATCACCGGATATTCGATTTCGCGATCGGTGGCGCTTTAATGACGCCTCTCGTATGAATTCATCCCCTAGCGCCTCTGCCGACTGCTGATTCACTGCTTTCTTTATCCATGCCGTTTCCATTCAGCGTTCGTCCGCACCAGGTTGTATAGAACCAAATACCGTTAACACCCCAACTAGAAAGCTCAAAAATTCCATACAATCAAAGTAAGTTTAAATCAAATAAAAATTGAAAAATATTATATGTATGATATTGAATAGTCCTCCAACTTTCTTTCATTTTACAGATCCTAATCAAGTTTGGTACAGTGAATATATTAATGTAAAAGTTTATTTTAAAACCTTGACAAATGAGTCCGTCACCCACATATGGGTGGCATGGCAATCAACGTGTTAATATTTAAGTTATACGATACGTTTAGAAGTTGTGGAAAAATGGTTTCAATCGGAAAATCTACCCTTTCAATTTTTAGACGATAAACTAATCGTAGTTTAATCCTCTGCACCCGTAAAATTAAATGGCGGACCATGGACCAATTTGTCCCTTATACTGGAACATAGTTTTCTCCTGCTATTTTTCTAGATTTCGAAATAAAAAATTTCAAATATTGCTAAAATCTTTGTACCTTTCAATTCCCTTATAATCGATCACCGAACGTAGAAATGCTTTGGATCCTTAGAAGAACTTGATCTTCTGCTTCTCACACCTGCCTGCGATACAAACTATAGTGAATAGAAAATTAATAATATTAATACTACAGACTACGAATATTTTTAGTTGCCCTCCTATCTCTATCTTCTGTCTGACCATCTTGTGGGAATGTTTGCATACAATTGAGATTGATTTTCTGTCTCTCAAACCTACCCACTGTACAAATTATAATAAAAAATTGAATTTTCTGTCTGGACACCTTGCGGCCAAGTTTGCGTAAATTAGAGATTCGCACAGTCCACAGTGAACTGTAAATTTGCGAGGATCCGATCGAGTCCGTCCCCAGGCAAATCTCCGGCAATCTTCCACTCAATATCCGGATTTTTCTATTTACAAGGTATCGAGAAACAGGTCGGGTTCCTCCGGGTCCGCCCTCCTTTTCGGATATTCTTTCAATATCGAGGGGAATCTTTAAGTGGCCCCGCCAGCAACAGGTTGTAAATCCGTTTTTTTTTTTTTTTAAGGGATCCGTTGCCACCGTTCGGTTTGAGGTCGCGAGGGTGAAGGGAATTCCTTCGGGAAAGGTTCGTCTCTCTTTCTCTCTCCTTTCCTTCGTCCCGGAGTCAGGGCTCGACCTTTGCACGTTTTCCAATCACGCCATTTCCATCCCCCTTTTTCCACGAATGGGCGGAGGAAACGGATTTCCTCTGGCGTTGGGAATTCGTTGCTCGACCGACTTCTCAATTGGGAACGGGACACGTTCCGCGCGGATGTCCTCGAATCGGTCCGTTTCCCTGTCGTAAATTTCCTTTTTGATGGTCAATTGGAAAGTTCCCTCGCGCCGATGGGACCGTAACTTTCAATAGGAACCTTTTTATCCCGGCTTGCACCTCGATCATCTGCGTACCTTCGAACTCGAGAGGAAGGTGCGCGAAATCGAATTAACGAGACTTCTACGTGTCCACTGTTCTTCCAGATAGCCTTTTATTTTTGCGTTGACATGTAATTTCAAGCTGCCCCGAGATACTTCGAAACAGAATCGTTTCAAACAATTCCACGGTATAGAAGAAAATATTTTTTAAACAGCTGTATACAATCGCGGTAGAAATTTAATTTCTACCAGAAAATTTCACAATCCTGGAATTTGAAACGAGGAAGATTGATTGATTCTCGTTGTACTGATTTCTCCGGCGAAATCGCAGTTAGGGAATGCGTCGGGATTACGGTGGGCGGCTCGAAGATCGACAGAATCGAGGAACAATCGTGGGGCCAGACAATTGCCGTCGGATCGGAAACGCGCTCTTCGACAATTCCCTCAGACAATGACCATGAAATAACATTTAACTAGCCGTGGTGACTTGACTGACAAATTACGCGGAATAATCACGAACCGAGTAACCGAATGGTGGGGACATCGAGAAATCGGAAAGCGAACGGGAGAAAGAGAGACAGATAGAGGGAGAGAGAAATAGAGAGGGAGAGCACTGTGAGACCGGATGTCGAGTAATCATTTATTTTATATTAATCATGTCTGTGGGGGCAGGAAGAAGGGCGGTCGAGTTTGACTAGGCGCAACCTGCGTCGGCAATGGGACAATAATAAGAATAAGAAGGAATTCGTCGGTTCGGTTTTTCGAACGTTGCCTTTGCGAGAAAAAGAGTCGGTGCATGTCATTAGCTATGATGGGGCACCCGGATGCCCTGCGAGGAGGAAGCCGCTTTCATGGAAGACGTGTACGTGGATTGACAGATTCCTGTATGCCATTGTTGTCGTAGTCATGCCCGTTGCCCTCTAGGAATCGCTACTTCTTTTGTGGCACCCGCGTTCCTCCTTGCCTTCGCTACCGGTTCCTACAGACTGCTTAATCGGAACCAGAAATTGCAAAATTAAAGAATTCTTAAAAATTAAACCTTTAGTATACATCTCACAATTCTGACTGTTTTATCTCCTACTTTACTCTTTCATTTATGGCTCCATTGTTCCAATTTTGTTTCAGTCTTGTCCAGGAAATTTAGACATTGTTTTCAGAATTAAATTGGACCACGATTGACACTCAATTTTTGCAGATATCTAATTCACAGTCCTCATTCAACACTGCCATCGTCGATCTAATGACAGGTTTCATATTTTTTACAATTATTGAAATTATAGAGGTGCTTCCATGGGAAGACCACACAAAATTAACACTTTGAACGTCAAACAAGAAAGCTAAAAAATTTCACGAAATCAAAGTAAGTTATTTGATAAAATAGAAATTGAAAGAATTAAATGTATGATATTGTGTGGTTCTCCAACTTTCTTGCATTTTACTTATTTTAATTCATTTTAAAGCTTGAACAAATAATTCCGTCACCCATGTATGAGTGACATGGCAGTCAACGTGTTAAATACAGCCTTGTTATTTTTATCAGGTTGAGTGTTCTAGTTGCTTTTAATGCTTGGCAAGTTCAGTTTTCCTCGAGTCCTCCGAAGGATTTTTACGTGTGTCCAAGCATTACAATTAAAAGGAAAGATCTGCTCCGCTGAAACGAAGGCATATTTAACCGAAAGATTGGCGAAAGTTCGGATGGATGGCCGGCAATATGTTTGTTTGACTTGCGAAGTTAATGGCACTCGATTTGATTGATCGTTCGGTTGTATGTTCCTCGGTGGAAATCAATTTGCGAATTTTCAAGGAACAGGTCGCTTATGGAAGGAAAATTAGAAGCCCGGTGAAAGCACCGGGGCCGCGGGGCGAAGGATTAAAGACAGGTGATTAGTAGTTCCGGTTCTCACACTCTGCAAAACAAATAACTGGTACTAACGAGGCCCTATCAATAACCGACGGATAACGACCGGTTTTGCGGGAGAAGCGCGATCGCGGCAGAAACTCCGCCCTTGAAATCTTGCAGACACCTCCGAGAAAACCACTCCTCCTCCGGTTCCATCGCGTTGGCTACCCTAACGAGGCCCCAGAATCAGCGGCGCCGCGGCGGATTCCTTCGTGACAGTACTATCAAAACATTTAAATTCATTAAACTAATTAGAACGCCGCCAATCGGGCTTCCCTTGGCTGGGTATCGGTCGGGCATCTTTTGCTCACCGGCCCGTAACAATGATAGAGAATTAAAATAAAATTTCTGCGAGGGCGTTGCGTTGTTTAAAATTTGCCATGAATTGGGAAATTAGGATTAAACTATGCTAAACCGCGTAGGAGAACTTTGCGTGGATTTGATCGAAAACTTTTCCTTTTAATCATTTTTCCCTGACAAACTGCGCATTTGTAAGTTAAGTTGGCATGAACAGTTTCTACATATTGCAGCATTCGAACCATGAACTGCTCAAGTTTCTCCTTTAATCGTATGTTCCCATCTTCACGCAATTTAATTCACAAAAATAATTACGCAAGGGTATACAATTAAATAAAATATTTAGAAAATTAAGGGCTCCTTTCAATCGCTTCCAGAAGGTCTCCACGATCTGCGAGCCCATAAAAATTCTCGGCTTGTATGTTAACTAAGGGTGCTGTATATTTGTGATTCCGGTTCAGCCAGTTTGAAGTAGCGTTTCGGAAAGATTTTGCAGTCTCGAAGGTGGGAAGGGAGGCAAGGACGAACGACAAACACGGAAGGGCAAAGGTAGCCGTTTCCTTCGGGCTTCCTTGCCAAACCAAGTCCTTTGCATACACCAGGAACACAGATGGCAACGACAATGTCCGAGCGGAAGTAATTTCCGAGATGAGCGGCCGAGGCCTGGCTCGCAATAGTGGTTGAACAGTCAAAGTGGGCTCATTTCGGCATACATGCCAGATCCCGCGAAAGGATGCTCCGCAGGGAGGTCATATCCTGTCCACCGTGGGTCCCCTGACTGGTCGCGCATTAAACCCACTGGGAGAAGTAATTTTCTGAAGAAGCCACGCAAAGTGCCGGCCGCCCTGGAAAAGTGTGAGATATTCTGACCCTCTCGGACGTCGCCGAAACGTGGCCAGTCGGCTCGAAAATCCTGCCTGGTCAAACCCGAAATTTCAAAAATACCAGGCCATTCCACCATGGTATCTGGGAAACTTGGAAATCGTCTCAGCGACACTGTGCAGCGCCAGGATTTCTCTAAAAAAATTAAAACACTCATTTGGACCTCCATGATGAAGCAATGCACACTCCAAGCTCTAGAGATGCAATGGAAAGACCCGAAAAATTAGTTTTCAAGCTGACGGGTATATGGAGGCCTCAGGGGTCTAAGATGGTCTAAGAGCTTGAAAATTGTGTTTTTCTGATAACGTAGCATCGAGCTCGGAAGATGCAATTAATAAATAGACTTGGCGGTGGAAGTAAGAAATAAACGAGACCCCAAAACGTATGAAAATTGTATCAAGCAATTAAAAATTAGATTTAACAGTGGAAATAAGTAGAATAAAAGAGTGCAGATCCCCAAAAAATTGCATCGCAAATAAAATCGACTAAATATCTCTGACGACTGTCCAGTAAAATATATTTCGTGGAAATTAACACGAAGCAAGTGTTTGTTCGTGTAACTATCCAAGAAAGGAAGAGAGCAGAGCGAGCTCCGGCACGTCAGAATCGTTACGTTCGTTGCCGTGCAGTGGATCAGAAACAATAGGAACTGTTGAGAAAGTTTACGCTCGCGTGGAAAGTTTTCTAGCTCTATCTCTCCGGTTACAGTTTTCCACTGTTCTTTTATTGTTTTTTTTTTTTTTTGTTCTTTCGAACGCTATCAGTTCTTCGTCCGAACGTTCTTTTTCATTTAGCGCGATTAAAGTTATCAGAAACACATTGTTTCTCGAGAGAACGATGTAAACAGACCGTTCGAATCTTTTGTGTGTGCACGATGGAAAAGCTCGGTCTGACCGGAGTGTAATAACCCGCGTCTAATTCCACTAAGTTTTCAGTGCTCGTCTAAACGAGATACGCATCGGTGTTGCGCCAGTGAACGATTAACCAGGTCATGTATTGTTAGGTCCTCGGAGACAGAGAAACTATCAGGGAAAGCAAGATTCCAGCAGCTACTTGTTGAAGTGGAAGTAGAAGTCTTGTGCAATTGAAACGCCATGAAATTTCATTTTCTTGGTAGTACTACCGAACTGAATTTCCTGAACTACCGGGGCTCCGCGCAATTGACATGCTATTGTGTCGTTTCCATTTATCTATTGGAACATTGACCCGCGTTCCACAGGCCGGCAAGCGGAAATTCTGCAAATGATTGCAATTACACTTGGAAAGTATTGGAAGACACTGCGCGACCACTGTGGTAAAAAGAATCCTGAATTCTCGCAATTTAAACTACTGCCAATAATTTAAACTTTTCAAGTTTCCACTCGTTAATCAAGAATTACTGGGAAAACTGGAGGATTTCTTCAACACTAGGTATACGGAGCACTAAAAGTGACTATTTTTACTTTACAAAAACAACAAGAAAGTGCTACCCACATTTTCAGCAATATTTTTAAAATAACATATATTATACATAATTTCTCATGTATGCACCCTTAGAATCTTAGTAATTTTAAATTGAAAATATCAGAACCCCGTCATTTTGACAGGTCCCGTAAACCTGGTGTTAAAGAAAAAGATTTCCAGCGATTGCCTGCAGATAATTGCAACGGCTACACTTGGAATTCGAAATGTAAACTACTATATGAATCTGTTGTTAATTTTAAGATTAACAGCTGCTTGCAGAATATGAAGTTTTACGAATGTGCTCAGTGATGTAAAATTGGAGGGAAAATGGACTGAACTAAATTTATTTTAGAAATGCAGAAGCCGCGATTGGAAATCTCGCAGGCTCTTCACTGGAAATAGCAAGGCCCGAGGCCCATAAAGCAGCGTTTAAGGAGTTCAGTTCGCGTATCGGCCGTGCGTGAATCGCTTCCTTCCTTGCGAAACCTATAAAAACGTCAACGAGTCGACTACTCGAAGGATCGTTACGTTTTCTTGTTAATAACCTACGCTGCTAGATACCTTTCGAATTCACGCCAATTAGTTCCTAACGCTGGACACGAGTCCATTTCTGCGTGCATCGTTCGTGTGTATGGAAGCCGACGATCGCCGCAGATAAAGTAAATATCTCATCCCCCAGTTCGATTGTTATATCCGATCGTAATGGAAAAACACAAAACCGGCTGTTCGCCATAATCCTTTTCGCGGAAAAGAGTATAGAAAACATTCGGTTCGATGATGTAATCGAGAATCAACGGTTGTTTCAGCTACAATGTTATCTTTGATTTTTATTGCACCGTTACATTACTCTATCTAGGCGATCTCGGTGAAAGTAATTTTTATTGTTTCCAGTAAAATGTTGGTGAAAGCCATTTTTAGACCCAATCGCCTCGTTCCTGGTAACAAACCGCATTAATTACTGTCCAAGAGAAATCATAAGCAGTAGTTCTAACACTTTAACCCTGGACAACTATACTTTCCTAAAAATGATCGCCAGAAATCTTGCGACATTACTAACAATACACTAAATACAATTACAATTTTTGCATTTCATTTATTCTGTTTCGTTATTAGAGATCTCAGAAAACTTCAATTGTCGTAATCTATTGCTACTGAAAAATTTCCTGTGATTAAGCTGCGAATTCTGGACGCTCGAATGATTATTATAAATAAATAGAATAAATAAAGAAATATATAATAAATAGAATTATTATCAGTTCCTGTCTTCGGCTGAATTGCCCAGGATTCAACGATCGAAGCAAAGTCCGCGACGAAAATTTTCCATTCAAGTATAGCATAATCGAATAAAAATTCGCAGCGGCAAATAGAGTTGGGCTAACGGCTCGGCGCAGGAAAGAAGCCCTCGAAAATTAGAATAGAATGAGCCGGGATTAAAACAGGAAAAAAGTCGTTCGGCGAAGCGACAGTCAGCAGGACCGGTGGTCATGATTCGGCAGGAAATTTCCAGTTGCATCGAGAGGGTCGATGACTGGTCGGTTTTTTCTGATGCACGTGACTGCAGGACAATGAATCTTTTCTCGCCTCGGCGACGTACCAATCACTGGCCTGTCACAATACGATCGACCATGATCATTCACGAACCAGGCGAGAATGACGACGCGGGGCTACCGTGCGCCACCAAGAAAGGGATCCTCTCTATTCAGAGGCTTAAAAC
This sequence comes from Seladonia tumulorum, assembly GCA_913789895.3. Taxonomy (NCBI): domain Eukaryota; kingdom Metazoa; phylum Arthropoda; class Insecta; order Hymenoptera; family Halictidae; genus Seladonia; species Seladonia tumulorum. Next base: position 7,089,870 of record OU565275.1, read on the forward strand.
GTAGTCACGATCTCGCGCGTGATCGTGATTTCGTGGTCTGGATTTGTATCGTGGATCGCGGATTCTCCGGCTACAAATCCAACGGCGGATTCGGCGCCCATAGATCATTATGCGACGCATCATGCGTGGACTTTTATGCGGCTCCCGTTCCCCAGACGATTGTTCCAGGCCCTTACGCATTCAAATTTTGGAAATTAATGCTCGACGTTGTACAATTTTTTTAATGGCATTTCTATATTTATGGGACATGGGATGATTTGCTATTTTCGCTGTTGAAAGAACTGCTTATCGAGAAGGATGTTAATAGGTGGACCGAATTTCTGGAAATGCAGAATTATTTTGTTCGTGTTTCAGATCGTGAATCTGTTCGAAGTAGAATTTTCCGGACGACTTCCGGTTAGAATTGTCGCGGGGACTCTCGCGTCAAAATTTGGCGAGCGAGTTTGTTGGATCGCGGTAACGGTCCATCTACTTTGGATCACGGCTGAGCGGCCGACCGGCGTTTTCTAACGAAATTAGACCAGCGAATCCGAAGATATTTAAATGGCCGGAGCTTAGGTACGGCGGCGGTAGCAATTTACTTTCATACGCCATTAAGTTCATTCGAAGTGACCTCATCCGGAGGCGAACGTCTTTCGGGAAAAGGGGGCGCCGGCTTGCGATCTCCACGGCGAGATACGTATTTAGTCTTCCGTAGGAAGAGAGATATATAAACGAGAGGGCTCCCGATAACGTATTGCCAGACGGCCTCGTATAATCAACAGATTAGCCGAGGAATAGATCAGAGGCGATGGGCAAAAGGAGACCCGGTTAGCTGAAAGCTTTCCCGTTGCCCATTAACGGAGGGGTTGATTTCGTTCTTCCTCTTCGCTCGAGGAGAGCGTTATAGCGCCTAGCCCAGCCCGTGCCGAGCCGAGAAAATGCGATTATAAGTCACGAGGTGTTCGCCGTTGCCGTGTCTGTCAACGAGGAGTCTGCTTCCCAGAGAGAGAGAGGGAGAGAGAGAGAGAGAGAGAGAGAGAGAGAGAGAGAGAGAGCCCGGATTGATTGGATATGGGGAACCACGGGTACGCCGAAGAGATGAAAGACAACCGCCCGCCCGGCGACAAGCCTGACAAAGGAAACGTGTTTTCCTGAAAGCACACGCCCGATCGAACCGCGCCAATCGAATTGGCAAGATGCTCCGCATTTACCCGTCAACGATTTTTCCCAGTCGCCCGAGGAAAACGTGTCTCAACGATTCAATCAAATTATCTCGTTCCTATGCTGAACAACCACACTGAACAATATTGTTCAAGACTGTCATATCTAAACTACAGATTTTTCTGCAAAATGGAAATTTTCTGCCTCCGTGGTAACAACCTGGAGTCATTTAAAAATTTCTTTCTCTCTCCCTCTAGTAATTTTAATGAGTACGAGGTAATTCTTTTAATCCTTCTACTGTTTTAAATGGCACCTACTCATGTTTCTTATTTTTACAACTCACAATGTTCATTGGATTTTATGCACTTATAATAAAAATATAGAGGACAAATTGTGTACAAAAATCGTACCAGATTTAACTTTATGGTATGGAAAATATGGTCTCCACTAACAGCTCCGCGTTCAAAAGCAAAAATTAAATAAGAAAAATAAGAATTGTCCAGGGCCGAGAGCCATTGGACGGCATAAAGCAAGAAGCGTCTAATGAAATAGGTATTGTAAGAGCATTAGTAGAGGACAAACAGAATAATCGTCGGTTTCGCGAGAAGTAGGAAACTCGCTCGACAATAGCGGTCTAATCACTGCACACGGAAACATCAATTCCGCCAGGCGGCGGTGATGCTCGTCGTCGTCGTCGTCGTCGTCACTCTGCGCAATCCAGTTGTCAGGTTTTTGTTAATTTCGCTAATATCACCGAGTACGTGTCGAAATGCCTTTCGGACAGGGAAATGAACGCGTGACGTGCTCCGCCTCTTTCTCCCCCAAAGAAAGCAGGAAAGGCGGCGGGAATTTAAAATGCATACACCCGGGACCATAATTCGATTAACCTAAGCGAAAATGCACTCGTTTGTAGCGTGCATATATAACAAATGAAATCTCCTGCATAGTAATTCCATTCGGAATACGAAAGTGGAGGATGCGCCGCGGGGTCGTAGCTACGTACGACGTCGGACACGGAGTGTTGGAGGAGGGTGGTCGGCTATAGAGTGCCTGGGGTGGGTGGTGGCAGCCAACGGCAGTGGTAGTGGTAGTTGCTGGTTGTGGTAGTGGCGGCGGCGACGGTGGTGGTGGTGGTGGTGGTGGCGGTAGAGGGCGGATTAAAAATGTAATCCAATAATAACGCGTCTCTGGTGTCCGTGGAAGTACGTACGTAGGTACATACATATATGTATGTACGAAGATAGTGGCGTAGAAATAAGGGTTGCGAGGGAGGTCGAGGGTCTCCGGTTCTTTCCGAAAGATAATTAACCAGCACGGTAACGCCATCGTCATTTTTATCTCTTTTCGTAGCTCGATCTTCCGCCGGGAATAATACAAACTCACGCATTTATCATCTCTCGGTCTAATAACTCCGCCTTCGCACCTGCACCGCAACACCCACGCCCACGGACCACGTCGAACCAACGCAAATCCCTGTGAAACTTCCAAGTTGATCCTCGAGCCACCCTCTGTCGTCCCAAATCTTTCACAATTTTTGTAAAATCGACAGACTCTTTTCTGGACCAGTGTTGGCTGCGTATTAAAATAATTCTGCAAATATGACCACGTCACTGTGATTTAAAACAGTTTGCATTATAAAAGTCTTCTACATTTTGGTACCAATATAGGCAACTTGCTAAATAGGGATAAAATCCGATTTCACTACGTTATACAAAATTTTGTTGTTCTCCTAAGAATCAAAAGAAATTATATTGTAACGGGTTACCATAGCATGAGTAGCACTCGAATCTCAATTTTGACAAATTAACACGGTCAAGCTAACTTAGGTGTAGTCAAGAGAAGGGGGTGGTTTCTCGATGATCAACAATTGCAGAGATTTAAGAAATTCGGTCGAATTAATTTCAGCCGGACATAGGGGATGGTTTTCCAAAGATCCAAGAAAATAATACTGCAAGGGTTTAATTCGTTTAGTTCTGCTTTCGATAAACCCGGTCAAATTGATTGAAATTTGCCGTAGCAGAGAGGGGTGGTTTTTCGAAGATTAACGATTAGAGAGTTTCACGCAGCGTTTGGGGAGGGTGCCGAGCGGTGTGTACGGCCCTGCGCAGCATTTCCCCGTGCCTCGACACGTCTATGTGTCGAGTACGTGCCAGCACCTACGTATATCTGTAATGCCGGTAGGTACACCCCCGGATGAATCTTGAGGCAGTGAAAATATCACGATGTCCGCTGCCACCGGAGCGTATCCGAGCAAGGAGGGATGGGAGGTTGGAAACGGGTAGATGGAGTCCATTAGCAGAGACTGGTGAGGATGTGTGCGATTATACACCCCCCAACAGTCCACTCAATAATGCATCATCCTTCTCTATCCGAACCCGGCCACCCCCGCACGTCCACACGTATGACCACTCGGGTAGACTCTTCCTTGCCAGCAACCCACCCCCTGTACCGGTTGGTACCTTCTCCAACCGGTCGCCTCCCTTCGTCGGCGGGTCCACCTTCTGTGCACGGTACCGCGGGTGCTTATTACTGGCGTGGCTTTGATTTGCGAACGGGTGAGGCGAGCGGGGGTGGAGGCTGTGGCCGCTGGGCGGGGGTGAAACGGGGGGTGGGTGGCCAGCTCTCGCCGGGGATACTTGTTTCAAAGAAACGACGAGCGGCCACCGTAGTTTCGAGATTTCGGAGGGAGGGATGGTAGCGGCGGCGGCCCGACGCTGTTTAATTGTGCCGCACTTTTTCGCTCGACTCTTGAATCGCCGCGACCGTGTCCGACGGGTTCTCCTTTTGATCATAAATTTCAGGATTAATTCAACAATTTCTCGTGTCCGCGAGACTTTTTCCATCTCCCTCGTACCCTCTCGCTCTCCTATCCTACGTCTCTTGTACCGCGTTCTCTGCTGCGCTGATAAAATACAGCGAATACGTCGCCGGGCAAACAAAAATGCGCGCAAAGCCGTTTCGGTAAATCCTTGCGGAAGGATTTCAGAGTCCACCGGATTGCTCGTCATCCGCCGTCGCCGCGCTACGCGTCTTTGTATCCGACGATTCTTCGGGGAGCTTTGCATGATCATGACGAGCTGCGCGGGTTTTTTACGGTGATCGCACTCTCGGGATCAAAGGGGACTAATTATTATCGAAAAGGGTACGCCCGTGTGTGTTTGTGTGTCGCTCTGTTTGAAGATGTAGCTTTAGGAATTTTTTCCACCGTCCGCTCTACACGGTATATTTCGATGCTTCGGATCAAAACGTGCTTGGACTTAATGAACCGAGGGAGACAGATTAACGAAACAACGCGGAGACGCGTCTACGATAGCGTTACCCTTAACTTTTCCGAGTAATAATTCATCGAAGATCAAGCATCGATCGTTGTAAGAAACGCGAGCGTTTTTGCGAAGGGGTCGACAGGGAATATATAATCGGAGGGGTTTGATACCGGCGCGGCATAATCGCCGTGGAAAATAATTGGTTCTCGGCTGCTAATTTCCTCGCGAACGGCAGTCCGGCAGTCGGGACGATACTGAAATAATACTTGATACAGCTACTTGAAAGAGAGTTCGCTCTACCGAAGTGCTCCATCTCGTCCCGTTGGCCCGCGCAGATTAACGGCTAATCCGGCACGGGAACGAGGAATTGTTGAGAGAAAAGCGGAAATGCTAATCTCTCGATGGGTATCCCCGGGATACCTACGCACTACGGAGTCTTCCATTTCCACGTGTGTCGTTGGCCCCCGGTTGCTTCGTTGTGTATGAGTATGTGTACGCGAGCGTGTGTATGCGCTTAAATCGCCGCACACCATCACGGCCCTCGGCCCAGGGTACGCATAAGGGAGCCGTGTGTACGATCTCTCTACAGGTGTGCGCGCGCGCGTACGTGTGTGCGCGTGTTTAAGTACGTTTGCCTCGATTGCGTGCGAGGAACGACGACCAGAGGAACGACGCTTCAACGCGTCGCGCAAATCCTCTCAGATCGTGCCCCTCTCCTATCCGCCGAACGACATTTCCGCACGGAACAGTTTATTTTGCGGCGATGGACTTCCGACTATATGGGATAACGCGGCCTCGGTTTAATATGAATCTGGATGGCCGACGCAGGTGTACTTAGCCGCCCACTATCGTTACTCTCCTGCCAACGGAATCGATAAAAATGTTCTGCATTCGGGGCGACCTTTGCATACTCTCCTTATACGCGGTTTTTAGTTCTTGATACGTTTTATGGTTGCACTCTATCACCGTTATTACCGCACGGATCTTTATGCCAGATAACAATTCTCCGCGTCGATTGCCGACGCTAGAAGCTAGATATAAATTTCTTCCTTTCTTTCCTCAGTCGTGTTAGAAACTTGAAAATAGTGCTTCGATGTTGCTACATTTTCTTTTTTATTGCTCATTGGAATATACACGCATCTGAGACCCTTTTACTCCCTTGGAATTCAAGACTTCGGGCTCCAATACAAGGTTTTTTTTTCTAACATCCCTAAGCATATTTTCTTGGGAATGCAGGCCTTTTATACCACCTTTTAGAACTCTTGGAATATAGAGTTCTATTATATCAATTATTAACCTCAGGAATGCAGGTCTTCTACATTCCTAGAACCCCAGGAACCCCCCTTTAGGATACTATTCCTTTTACATTGCTGGAAAATCCTTGGGAATACAGATGTATTTGTTTTACATTCCTAGAAATTCTTAGAGAATTCTGTCTTCCCTGTATTCCCAATGACCTTGAAGAAAGGGTCTCACTCTGACCCTGACTAATTTTTTCTTTGTCAAGAAAAATGCACCGGTTCCACCCATCCTAGTTGGTGCCCCGACGAGACTCGCTTAACCTGGAATATCAGGTGGGTGCCTGCTTATAGAAGCTATCCATCGACTACCACATATCGTACCTGCATAACTTTTGGTACAGGGTGTATAAAAAGGTTTGATTTTGGCAAGCGTAGGCGTATTCTACATCTTCGGATCGATGAAGATCTGCAAAAAAAAAGTTGCCGCAAAAGTGTCCTTGACCTTGAATTTCAAGGTCAAATTTTTTTTTATTGCATTGTATTCTACTCATCATGAGGATAAAAAGTGTCAAAGGAACCATGGGTCAAAACTTGACCGTTCTCATAAAAAATAATATTACAGTTATTACTGATAAAGTAAGCAGTAAGAGCAGTAAGTAAGCATTATTATTATTATTATTATTATTATTATTATTATTATTATTATTATTATTATCATCATCATCATCATCATCATCATCATCATCATCATCATCGTCGTCGTCATCATCATCATCATCATCATCATCATCATCATCATCATCATCATCATCATCATCATCATCATCATCATCATCATTATTATTATTATTATTATTATCATCATCATCATCATCATCATCATCATCATTATTATTATTATTATTATTATTATTATCATCATCATCATTATTATTATTATTATTATTATTATTATTATTATCATCATCATCATCATCATCATCATCATCATCATCATCATCATCATCATCATCATCATCATCATCATCATCATCATCATCATCATCATCATCATCATCATCATCATCATCATCATCATCATCATCATCATCATCATCATCATCATCATCATCATCATCATCATCATCATCATCATCATCATCATCATCATCATCATCATCATCATCATCATCATCATCATCATCATCATCATCATCATCATCATCATCATTATTATTATTATTATTATTATTATTATTATTATTATTATTATTATTATTATTATTATTATTATTATTAATTACTAACGTAATTGATCACAATCAATATTACCTTTCAAGTCATGAAAGATGTTCATCTTCTATTTCTTCTTCTAACAATAAGCCAAAGAACCGATCCCAGCGAAACACGAGAAAACTCGTGAGCGGTCCTTAACAGATGGGACGCGAAACACGCGAGAAAACTCGTGAGCGGTCCTTAATGTGTTAAGCAATATTAATCAGAATGGATCGGTTCTTTGGTTAGAAGAAGAAATAGAAGATGAACATCTTTCATGACTTGAAAGGTAATATTGATTGTGATCAATTACGTTAGTAATTGATAATAATAATAATAATAATAATAGTAACTGCTTACTTTATTAGTAATAACTGTAATATTATTTTTTATGAGAACGGTCAAGTTTTGACCCATGGTTCCTTTCACACTTTTTATCCTCATGATGAGTAGAATACAATGCAATAAAAAAAAAAGTTGACCTTGAAATTCAAGGTCAAGGACACTTTTGCGGCAACTTTTTTTTACAGATCTTCATCGATCCGAAGATGTAGAATACGCCTACGCTTGCCAAAATCAAACCTTTTTATACACCCTGTACATCTGGACCAACTTCAGCATTAAGAAATCCAGTCTCTTGTTTATCAATCCTATAAAATGACCACTACCTTTCTTTCTTTTTCCGAATATCCTAAACTCGACAGACACACGCAGACACTCACGACTGTATCGAAATCTTCGAAGCCCTGTTCCTTCGTCCATATCGGTACCTTCGTTCTCGAAATCAAGAAATTCTTCGCCGTCCGCGTTCCCCGCGTCCCCATCATCGCGCGATGATCGCTTGTGAAACCGCGATTGTTCGAAACGGCCGTGTGAAACCGCGTACCTCCGAAACGTTCCTTCGGCCCCCCTTACGGTCCCCATGGCATTACCTAGAGCCAGAGCGTCGTTTCCTGCGTCGCGTTTTCCCTTTCGTGTCATCAACGGCATTCGAGCGCGTAATTAGATGGAACGGTTGCGTTTTATGGAAAACTGGGTTTCCGTCGATCTGGAATCGCTATCGGGCGATCATTGGGCAACCTTCTTCGCACAGGGGTCCCCATTGAAAACCGTAGGCGGTTCCCACGTGCTGAAATATAACTCGCAATAAACCAAAGTGATAGTAGGTTAAGTCCTACGATGCTATCTGCCCGGGTAATTGCCCCGGCAAGTACTCCCGGGTAACGGCCGGGCGTACAACGTGTTTTCTGTGGCAATCCGTCGTTCGTCGTCGTCGTCGTCGTCCTCGTCACGGGAATAAAGAATAGCGATCTGTTCCTTTTTTCTTTCGGTCGTTCCGTTCGGAGGAGAAGGTAACACAAAGACAAAACAAGGCGCCCGCACACACACACACATACACACGGTCGCGCATACAGGAACGAACGGGGGAGCCGTTGCTGGTTAAGCGGGTCAGCTCTTCCTGAAACGGTATTCCGGATAAAACAGAAAAATGCCAACAATCGTTGCCGATGTATCAGACTTGAATAGACTTCCCACGATCCCGTCGGCTGGCTGGATTCTTTCGACACGTAACGCCATGAAATTCCAGAGTATCGACGGGAACGTTGTTTTTGCAACCACTCGCGCGGCACTCTGTTCTCTACACGCTCGATCCGCTCGTCCGATAATAATTTAAACATTTCAATTATCGACCCGCCGCCGCCGGGGCTAATAACCGAGATCCGCTCGAACAGATAGAACGACTCCATCGACTAGAACGTCGCGGAGGTAACGACCCGTTTGACAAATCGTTTCCAACCCTCCCGGCCGACGGAAACGAATTTGTGACGGTTTAATTTGTTGCGACCGGTCCGATCCTTCCTCTGGAATTTTTAATTTTTATTGCTCTTTTTATTACCCGCGCCCGAAAATTATTACTATCGCCGGGGGTTGGTTGGACGGTGGTTTTTTCCCGGGGCCCTTTCCGATCGCGATTCTAGTTTGTTTTAGTATAGGGGTTCTGGTCAATTGGGGGTGCTTCTGTGGGGGGTCTTGAATTTGTTTAAACGCTTTTCTAAATATTAGAATTTTTTCTGAAATTATTTAATACATGTTTGTCCATCACTGCTTTTTTATTTCTTGATACCCTAGAAAGCGGATTTTATGCGTGTACGACAAAAATTGTTGTAACGAATACAATTTTTACGTTGCATAAAAATCCGCAGTCTACTTATGACTGAAGCTTTAGGTTTCTACAGATATGTAAGATTCACATCGCAGGTATTTTTGTAACTGGTTCAGGGTAAAGTATAGATTGAGTAATTGCGTTGCAATAAAAGAATCAGGTCGGAATAAGTATTGCCAAAAATATCAACCGATTTCTACTACGAGCAGATTACGGAAGAGGAGGGAATATCGCTACTTCCGCTCGGTTGCACGCACGGACACGAGCATTACACGTAGCCCGAAACGTTCATAAATAGCCTCAAGTTCATTGACTAGCGAGCAGGTGACCGAATAACGCGTGTAATGAATAATTTAAGTAGTGTGGCAGACCTAGTTTTCAAAAACTGAAACAGCGTGAAGCGTGGGGTGAAGTATGCGCCCGATACGGATCTCTGTTTCGAACTTCTTTCAATTGCTTCGGGGATGATTAAAATTCATCGTAATTTCACCTGGACGGGCAGGACGTTATCGCGATCGTTCGATGGATCTCTCGGATCCGCTGACTAAGCACCGATGCATCCCGATTACCCTCCCTAGGATAATTAAAGAATAGGCAAAATGTTGAAACCCGGCCAGTCGGTGTGCGGTGCATACGTGTCTACGTGTGCGCGCGCGTGTGTATCAAGCAACGATCCATATTCATGAGCGGGTAAGAACCAGTGCAACTAACGACTCGTTAGTTCTTCTAAGTGATAATTTATTTATCTTTCTGGAGCGGTCTCAGTGTCTGGCCGAGCGATCCAGACGCGGCCGGCCACAACCGAGCTGCTTAATTCCTCCCGGCTAATTACGGAAAAATCACCGGAGATCCCTTTTGCACATGGATCGCTGGGAAACCATTAACGTACAACAGCCTGCACTTCGATTCTCTAATACCTCCTTTCGCAACTACGAAATCCGTTGCAACTAATTCACACGTGCTGCATGCGAACGGTCCACGGACTATTATTGTTATTTCTCCGCGTCAAACGAGTCGCATCGACAATCTCCAACCTGGATTCGGTATGCAATACTTGGTTGCAGTGTTCAATTTTTATTTTCACTACTGGCTGAACAACGTGGGATCGCTACATTTACTATGGTATATTTCCTACATTTACTATTACACGTTTACTACATTTACTAGATTTAGTATTACACATTTACTACATTTGCTAAATTTCTCAAACTCGGTTCTAGTATTTTAACAAAGACCCATTTCTGAACAGACGCCAAAACCAATCAGGAAGAATTGACATGCACGATGAGTTCCAAAAGGACCTTTCACCAAAACCAAAATGAAAGCACGGTAAAACTTCGTTTAAACGAGCTTCTGTTCAGTAATACGAAGTACCAAGTGTGGACCTCCGTTGTCCAAACCATCAAAATAGTTTTTTAATCTACATTACCAGCATCTAGACGCCTGGTATCGGAACTCGCAGGACAGGAGACGAACACAGTTGGTGATTCATTGTGATCCAAAGAACCTCTGGTAGGCTCAGACAGGCGAAGGTTCAGCTGTAGGTCAATCGCAAGGGGAGGTCCATCGCGAAATCGTTCTGACCACTGCGCGAGGGAAAGAGAGAGAGAGAGAGAGTAGTCTTAAACGCGACGCGGCACACTAACCACCATCCCGTTTTTTTCCCGGACACAAAGGGGGAAAAATCTGGCTCGTCGTTCCGCCTAACGTATCCAGTTTTCCGTCACAAAAGAGACCCCTGGGGGCTGGTGCGCGGGACTCGAGAAAGGACGCGGCAAGGAGGCGAAAGGACGATGCTTGTATGGGAACAAACGAAGGGATGGTGCCGACTCTTATGATGGACGTAATTAAAACTTTTACAGCGCGGCGAGCTGAAACGTGAGCAAAACGAGGACCGGTGTGTACGCGTGTATACATGTGTGTCCGTGTACGTTCGCGGGACGGTGTTCGTGCGCGTTCTTCTAGCCGGTGTGCGTACCCCGCCCACTTTTGCAGCGAGTATACCTCGGATATATATCCCGCGATAGGTGGCACACGCACCCCGTGCGCACAGTTTTTCGCGGTAAAAAGGGGCACCGGCGACGAGGCATGAACAGCGCGCGAGCGCGCGCGCCTATGCCTCCGAGCTGAAAGGCGTCGAGCGTGGACACGACATTATAATTACAGTGATAATGACCGTGCACGGGGACACAGAGTCGATAGCAGCTGCTTCTGTGTGCCTCTCCTCGCCGAGGACACCGAGGGAACACGTAAGGCCGCCACGAGAACGTACTCGGGATTCACCATATTGCTGACGCCCGGGATGACGGGCCTCGGATAATTATCCCGAGCTGTTATAAACGCCTAATCCATGCAAACCGCGCTTCGGGAAATTATGCGGACCCCGTAAGAACGATCCGGACGTAACTGCTTCTTGGAACACCGCCGACGGTCAAGGTACATCTTGATTTTCAGCATCCTTGCTAGAACAGTCTTCGAGGAGGACGTGTGCTCGTGCTGGGAATTTGCTGTGCGATGGACAGCTTTTATGAGAGTTTGTTAATACTGCGGATTTTTTTGCAAAATAAAGGTCTGTTTTAACACGTTGACCGCCATGTTACCCATATGTGAGAGACAGAATTATTTGTCCAGGTTTTAAAATGAATTTTTACGTTAATATATTCGTTGTACCAAATTTGATTAGGATTTGTGGAATGCAAGAAAGTTAGAGGACTACTCAATATCATACATTTAATTATTTTCAATTTTTATTTCATTAAATAACTTGCCTTGATTATATGGAATTTTTGAGATTTCTAGTTTGGCAGTCAAAGTGTTAATTGTGAGAAACAGGAGGCAAGATTCTATTTTCCTCTAACTATTTTAACCAGCTGGAAATAATGTATCGATGTTTATGGTTCACCATGAGTGCACAAAATCGACCGTCTATTTACAAGACTGCAAAGTTTTGTCGAAGATAAAAATTGTCTGTACTAGTTTAAACTGCAGGAGCTGTGTAGACCTCCGTTTCGTTTTTCGAGAATTTTTGACAAGCTGGAATTGATACAATATTTTTGAATTTTTGAAATATCTATTCATTGTTAATGAGCGATTCAAATTTCGAGTATGAAAAATGTAGTTCCTGTTCATTCGAGGAATAATTTAGTCTAGAGCGTTACCAAATGAACGTTTACCATTTACAAGCATTTAGACAATCGCTCAGTTCCTGGCAGATTAATTGAATGAACATTAAATTAACAGCTGCTGTACAGCTTCGAGAATTTTATAGTCATAAGCAGACTACGGATTTTACGCATTTAGGTGTGACGAATTTGGGTAGATGAGACACAAAACAAATATTTCAAGAATCTAAAATAAATAAAAATAAATAAATGTTTGGCAGTTAATGCGGACAATTATTATATTGCACAAAGGTCCATGCAGCCTTCGAAACTGTAAATCTGCATCGCAGTGATCAATGTGTTGGGAAATTAATTTTCTGGCTGGATCTAGGGGCCGACGCTAGCGTTTGCGGATTCGCGGAGATCATTCTCGTCGAAAGGTATCGAGGAATCGTCCGCGGGATCAGCAACGCTTGGAATCCCGATAAAATAGCGACTTTCGCCAGGGTGTTAAAACGTAACGCCGTGTCGTCGCTTGCATTCACGGTTATCGATGTCATCCCGCCGGTTATCTCGGTGGAGTTAAATACACGGGACGGAGGTGTGTTGGCTTCTTTACCGTTTACGTAGGTAATCCTATCTTACGTGCAGGCCCGGCGATAAATCGTCGAAGATGTAATTTGCCTGTGATAAATCGTCGGGGAAAAAGTCGTTAAGGTTATGCACGAGCGTAAAGTTACCGTCGTTAATATTAAAGTGGAATAGATAATATCAATGATAAATCATTAATTCGCTCGGCGAGCTAACCGGGGAGTGGGAGACGGCCGACCGGGGGAAAAAACGGAAGGAAAAAAGTTTTATATATACATCTACATATACAACATATATATAGATATTATGTGTGTAGAAGAAGGAGAGAAAGAAGAAGCGTTACAGCTAATTAATTCGCTTTATGCTCGTCCGCGGTTTCTAATTCTCACGCTTAGCGCCGCGGACGCACGTATGCAAATAGGAACACGAAAATCCACGAACCTAAGTTTCTCCTGTCGCAATGGAACGACGGAGACTCGTGGCGTCATCGACACTCGTCGATTCATCGCCCCGGCCAATTAATTAAACCCGACGTTTTAGACGCATTGTTGCCTCACGCCACGCTAATGAAATCGTTTCGAAACATTTCTCTCCTCCTCCGCTGTCTTCCGCCATTCGTAGACCTGCTCTTCTATTAAATCACCATAATAGATCTTTGACAGTCTGAAAGGGATTTTCGAACTGATATAAAAATAATTAATTGCGTCAGCTCTTTATGGCATTTAATCCTCAATAGTAAAGTTACTTTTCGCTGAAATTTGTGGGATTTGCAGAAACTGGAAAGGCTGAAGAAACAACGTGTTAAACTGGAACTTTTCATTGCATTTTCAGAAATTAATTTTAATTGGGCTTTGTTGGACTCGTAGAATCCGAAAAGTTAACGGAGTAACTGTGTTAAACTTTCGGGATTAATACGCTTTGAGTTAATTATTTTGATGTTGTGAGATTTTTTGTGCTGTGCTCTAAATTGATATTTTGATTAATAGCGCTACTAAAAATTTTCTCACAGTAACTTGACCAGTCGAAATCCACTGTGATTTAATCGTCGGGATTGCTCAAGAGGAGATCTAACTTCTATCCAGTGTTTTGTCGCCGTAACATTAAATCCAGTTAAATATTGTCGCGTAAAACCATGAATCGCCATAGATAATATCTAGACCACGAAGGTAGGGATAGTTAGAGGTAATGGGTCACTTTACGACAGTGCAACGGGCCACGGGGTCAGTGTCGCGTTACACTTTTTTACTTTCCCGAAATTACGTGTTACCGTAATTTTCGTATTAACTCCGTTAACGCGATACGTTTTAACGAGGCCAGTAAATTATTTTAAGAACAAGTGAAATAATGAAATTTAATTCGGGGATTAAAGGAGGCAGGATTGAGTCAGAATTAAATATAGGATTGTATATTGCCGCGGTCGTTGATTAATTAAAAAAGAAATATACCGTCTGTCCGTTTCGGGAGAATTTCGTGAAGCAATTCCGTCGGCGATCTAGACATTCTTTTCATTAACGATAAATCGCCGCGCCGCCGTTTTGATACTATCAATGATAAATCATTCACTTGTTCCTGCCCGGCGAAGAAAAAGAATAAAAAAAGAAAAAAAAAACGACGCGGTCAATTAATACGATTACAATCCCGGTTTCTAATTCTCACGCTTAATGAGCCGACGGTTTGCATACGTATCTATGGAAATTGTCGAAAACAGCGGGATTTCTGGCGAAAACACCTACCGAAGATTAATTTGCTGTTACAATGATCGATGCCCGGAGAATCCTTCCTGGTTCCAATTAATTGCCGCGTCGATTTAGCTTGGCTCCTAATTAAAACTCACACTAATTTTCTACGACGAGCAACATTTCTAAACTATTACTGACCGATGAAGAATGGGCTCAGAAAATAGATCATGCGCCGCACGATTACCAAACTGCCAATCGAACGGAGGGAAGAAAGAAATATTTGTAAAGAAAAGTGGAACAACAATCGAGCTCGCGACAAACAAATCAATTTACGTGTCTCCAGTGTGTTAGCAGAACGATCTCCGTTTATCTCAGCAAGTGCCGCGACTATAATTTAACAGTGAATGCGTAATTCTTCAAACCTGTTTTCGCTCGACCAGTCAAGTTGTCCGCGGAATTAACCAGATTGCCATTATCAGAGGCAATTAATTTATTTCCGTGTAGCCCGAAAAACTCATGTTTGACGGCACCAACCGTTCCGTGAACAGGTTAATTCCACTGAAAACGGGGAATAGATTCGATCCCGATACTGCTTGTACATACACGTGTTATAAATTTCGTTCTATCGGAGCACCTGCCCATACACCTGACGTACGCGCGAACGCGTACCCATTTTACGTAATAATTACCTTGCAAATGAAGGCGCGCGAGAAGCTGACTCCAATTACACAACTTGCTGTCTTCATTTAATTCGTGTCCGTGCTACGAGATTGCGCGATATCGATTCGATTCCGTGTATCGCCGAGCCGATGAAACAAAATAATTGACAATTTTTACGTTCCCGGAAGCTATCGGAAGTGAGTACGACTAGCGATTAAATGTAATTATCAGCACGTAAAATTTTTAGCGACATTCAATTATCCCGGCAATGTTTCATGTTAATGCGTAAGAGCACTCATCGAGAATTTTTATGTGATGTATTGTATATCTTTTATATTTCGTATCATCTATATTCTATATTGTTTATATTTTATATCTTCTATATTTTACAACTTCTATATTCTATATCTTTAGTATTCTATATCTTCTATATTTTATATCTTGTATATTCTATATCTTCTATATTCCATGTCTCCAATATTCTATAGCTTCTATATTCTATATCTCCAATATTCTATATCTTCTATTTTCCATATCTTCCATATTCTATATCTCCTATATTATATTTCTTCTATATTTTATATCTTCTATATTCTATATCTCAAATATTCTATATCTTCTATTTTCCATATCTTCTATATTCTACATCTCCTATATTATCTTTCTTCTATATTCTATATCTTGTATATTCTATATCTTGAATATTGTATATCTTCTATATTCCATGGTGGAGGGTGGTTCCACCCTCACGCTCGGACCGTCGCCACCGAAGCCGTCTCTATAATTTTCCAGATTGTCGGCTATCGACCGAAACAATAAGAATAAAATTCTCGTACCAGCTTCCGCAGGACGCGTCGACGAAGAAACCACAGTCCTCTGGAGCGAAGGGTGAGCGATAATAATTAATAAGCATGGTCGTGGTGCGCAGGTGGTGATCGATGATAGTAGAAGGTGCCCCTTCCCCCCCGGAAGAGCCGACTCACTCGATAACAGTCCGCACACGGTGGTGCCATGGCTCGAAGGGGGATCGGTGCTCGCGTAACCGGAAGTGGCATTATACGCGCGAGCAAGAATACTCGTCTAATTGTCCGGGAGAGATAATTCCGCGCGATTTGCATACGTTTCCTCGTCCGTTAAGCCAAACCGCGTCAGCCGAGCAATTAGCGATTACTGATTAAGTCAAACGGCCGGGCAAGCCGGGGGCCAACGAGGGGGGCCACGGGGGCCACGGGGGCCAACGGGGGTAAAAGGGGCGGCCAGAGGGGGCGAAGGGAGTAGGAGACCGCGAGAGCTGGCCGCAGGGGAAAAGCGGAATTCTGGGAGAGGTAGGCGGGGGTGCTCCTGCGATGCCGGACGATTGATATCAAAGTGGGAGGAGTGATGGGTGCTCCCTGTTGGCTCGACTTTCTGGCTCGTCTACTCTGGCTCCGATCTATCCGACGGTTCTTATTGTATGTTAATTATCCGACCGGCCTAATCAGCTCGCGGTTCTTCGCGCGGGACCACTATCTTCCTGGATCCCGGACGTGGGCTGATGCAACCCGCCGCCCCCGAAGACACTCGAATTAATTGTACCCGGCCTGTAGACAAACTGATCAACTGAACTTCTTGCGCATCTGATACCGCTTGCTGCCTGACTCCACCACGATCTCTTCCTTTGCCCATTGTTTATGCTGCCACCTCCAGACCCCCCGCTGGAATTCCATTCCATATTTTCTATCCTCTACATTCCACGCATTGTATTGTTTCTACATTTCGTACAGTCTGCACTCTGTATCTTCTATATTGCATATTATCTTATATGATTTCTATATTTTCCAGCATTTATATATCCTATATTTTCTATATTGTCTATGCATAGAGGATATAAAATATAGGAGGTATAGGATACAGAAAATATAGAATGTAGCGAAATATAGAAAATTTTTCATATAAGATTGAATGATCCTTGACACTTTTTCGATCATTCGATTAGACCGGCGTTAGAAAACCACGCGCCAGTGAGGCGCCATTAAAAACCTATTTAATCTCGTGGCGCAGAAACGAAAAGGTCAGATTAATTACTGATTTCGTAACGCGGGAATTAATGATTTCGCGGTGGAGCTTGATTCCTGGCACGAGTCCGGCCGCTCGTAACGCCGTAAATCGATACTGTTTGCAGATGACGTTGAATTTAATTAACGAAATTAGTCAAATTTAATTAACAATCGGACTCCGGTCGCGGGGACAGATACATACATACCGTGTTTCGTATTCGCCGGTTCTCCGGACTCGAAAAGAAATTATACGTGATCGATGGTGGGTATGGTTATCGAATGACGCGGCGTGGTGCAATAAACGATTTAAAAATGAACCACCGTGCGAAAGAAAACAAATTACCAGCGAAAATCGTTTCTACTCCCCCGGACTTCATAGCCCGGCATTCAAATGAGCCCCAGCGCGGGAATAATTATTTTTCACCAGTGACACAGCGGAAATGAAAAATGCGGGCGACAAATGTCACGGCTGGCTGGCCGGCCCTCTTTAATAGCACAGCCTTAAAGTAATCGTTATTATTGCTTCTTATTAGCATGTTCTATCGTCCTATCGGGGACCGAGGACTGTTTCAGGGGATCGAGCCGACCGACCATTATAAATGTTATCAGCTGCTGTTTTACAAACAGCGGTTCTCATTCCTGTCACCCCCGGCACACGTGAAATCGTGCTTCACCCGCCGCCGTAAATTATTCGACTTTTGATAAAAATATTGGGTCACTGCGGCAACCCTGATATGCGTTACACGTATAAAAAAAAAGCACTGCGTAATCGCTCACAAAATACGACGATAAATTATCGTAAAAATTTGCGGTTAATTATTTTACTCTTATTTCTTGATCAGTCACTGCTACGGTGTGGAATTCAGTAATCTTGAGAGATTAGGAATAAACTGTACTGGTACTGCTAAATAAAAATTTGTTATCGATCACGAGTTCTTTTTTTGTTTCAAGCAATTCGCAATCCGTTAAATCCTTTTCCGCATGGTTGTCGTAGACTCACATTAATTCTACATTATGTAAAACTCGCTTCATCAATTCTCGATTGCTTTTCGTCCCAAGATGAAAAGAGAAGACGCGTTAATAAATTTTCTATTTCCGATGAACCGTGGTCTTCAATCTTTCTTTAATTCTAAATCATGACTAGTGTAATTCTACAGTCGTCAATATCGTCTTGTTAATGATTAATAGCATCCTCTTCCAAGAAAAAGGAAAATAATGTGTTTATAAATTGACAATATCCCTGACCTTCTCGTAGTCTCCAATTACTTCTGCAATTCTAGGTAATCACTGTATTAAGAGGAATTCTGTGATAATAAAAAATGTCTCTATTAGTAATAAATAATCAATCGACCGAGGAGATACCTGTCGTGTACAACACAATTGTCTTCGTGTGTTATCTAAAAATCCGTGAGCAAGGGGTAATTTCGTGCAGCAGTAATTTAAAAATAATAATATGAAGGTATTGCGACTTCACTACGAATATTTGATGTAAACGAATGAAAATTCGCAGATAGCAAAGTCTGGCGAGCCCATATTGTAGTAAAATTAAACAATCTGGATTTATACAAATTTTTATACATATCGCTGATTATTGACTGTAAGAGTTGAGCAATTTCCAAAATCTGGAAGTCTTCGATCATCGGTCGACTATTCCCGCGGTAAAAAGGAGGAACGCGCAGGAGCCCTCGAGTTGTAAATAACGGGAGGGTAGGTAGCAGGGTGTATTTTGTAATAAAAGTGTTATAAGACGTGGCGGAGGGTTTTCGCAGGAGGGGTGTATCTGCAACCCCCTTTTCGATCCACGATACCAGGTAGCCACCCTTGTCAGTTGATCGCCACTGACGTCCGATGGCGGGCACTACAGCGGCGCGAGGGCATGAATATTCATCCCCCTTTCGTAAAGAAGGCTTTCGCGGCTGCGGGAGGGTGGTTAGCAGCGTCGATGTTAGTGGTGGTGGTTGCGAACGCGGGGGCGGATAGTCCACCGTGGGCGATGGATAAAGGGGTGGAAGACGGAACGAGAGAGCAGGAGATTGATAACGGATACGCGATGGGTATTTCGTTCGTTTTTTTTTATTACAATGTTTGCCCCGAACGGCCGGTCAGGGTGATAAGCGGCGCGAGGGACGTAAAGCGTCGAGAGGGGGATGAAGGGCTCCGGCGTCGGCCTCCGAGCACCAGCGCCGCGACGCCGCGTTTTTAATTAATGTCGATAAAGTTCATCGCGGCGGGCTGAGACGCTGCGGTGGAATTATTCAAAAGCCGTCCGGCCGTACGCATACTAATTATAAAGTTCCACTGGCCTGGCGTTTCTGTTTGCGGATCAACGCGATCGCGACCCCGAGAGCCGGGCGTTCGCAAAAACGAGGAAATGAGCATTGATTACGCTCCAATTTCAGCCACGTAAGTCGCCACGTCGTTGCACACGATACATGTACACTGCCGATATTTTACTTCCCTGAATCGGTACGTTAAATTCCTCGCTATAGGGAATCGGTAGATGATGTATTAAATTACGATAGGACTTATAAGTATCGCGGTTTTTCTAATAACACTTGCAAATACAGTGGAAGTACTCCCACTACCGACCTCGCCGAGGAGTGTAAACATAACACGGCTGGGTTATACCTCCTGGACGATACATGACGCTGGCAAGACCCGTGTTGTTTGACATATATCGAGAATTCACTGTGTGTTTAAAATTTTCATTGTCTTATAAAGTACATGGGCAACTTTGTAAGATAAGCTGTAACATATCCGCTACTGTATATATTGTTCATGTTGTTAACAAATATGTGCATGTTATTGATAAGACAAACGATTCATCGGACAAACGAATGTGTTGAAAAAAGAAACGAACAGAATGAAACAAGGACGAGCAGTCTCGTCAGGTCCGACACCAGAGAAGGACGTGTAACTAAATAATAAACTGTTTGCTTTTATCCCGGCCATTCCTTACAACTTATACCTTATATTCTGGGTCCGGTGCTCAATTGTACTACTAGATTATCTTTCAGGAATGGTCTATCGGGAAAATTTTTATTTTAGAGCTGCATGTAGGGTAGCTATAATCCCCTGCAGCTTGGAGGATGACGATGACCGAAAATTGGAGGAAGAAGTCTCATAATTGGGGATGGTGATTCCGATATGGCTAGCATGGGGTCGCGACAGGCGTATGGACGGTGAAATTAATATAGCTGGGTTAATTTGAAGTGTGTAATACACGAGGTCAGGTTCTGAGCAATTTGGCTCGGAATCACTCTTCCACGCATCTTAATTATTACCTCCGTGTGGCTAGCGGCTGGTTAACCATACCGAGAAGGTCATTACGCCTGGCGGAGTTCTTACGATAGCCGGACATGCGACTGTATATACGTTCCTAAAGGTGGAAAAGAGTCTCTTCTCTCTTCCCAACCAAGCGGTTTTCGCTGCGTGTATGTCGTACGGGAAAATACCGGACAGTGGGTAGGTACAAGCCAAGTGTGTTTCCTTTCCATGCTTGTGGTTTTAATGGACGTTAATCGTTGCCTTAATTTATAAGGCAATTTTAATGCGCGCGATTCCTAGATTGCAGACTGATCGCCTGCGCTTTGGACGATTTCAACAAATACTGCTTCGCAGCCACGGTAACCCCGGCCTACTCGCAGCCTGGCGGAGATAATTCGCGCTTTTCCGTGCCCGTGCAATTATCGAGCCCGGACGTGCACTTTATAGTTCCCGATGCCTCGGGATTTTCACTTGGTTTCTTTACGCCAGGCTTCTCTGCCCTACCCCACTTATTTATTTCCATGTTTATTTCGACCTCCTTTAATTATTAATCTTGACTTCTATTTATCCGTTCTCAATTTCTGTTCGATCGTTTCTATTTTTGTTTATTCGTTTCTACCAGTATTTATCTATCTCTACTTTTGTTTCACACAAGCATCGACTGTAGAATCTTCGTGCAAATTATTATTTTCAGAGGGAAGAATTTTGATTTTGCCACCAGAAAAATTCCCCCATCTAAAAATCCATTAAGAGTTCCACCAACATGTGTTGATGTTAACGTTAGGCGCCGGAGACGTGGGCAAAATAAAAGGGAGCACATATCGCGCGCTTATAATTACCGCATTAGGTTTTCAAATAGCGCCTGACTGCATCTCGTCCCCGCATAAAATCCGACATTCTCACTGCGCTACATTCGCAACGTTTCTATGCGCAACTTTACTACGCCGGAATCAGCATAATTCTACTATCTAGCAATTATTTCGAAAATTTTCATATCTAAACCGAATAGCTCGGTACACGGGTAATTCGGTATGTAGAAACAATTGCACGCAGCGCATCGAGACGCAACAACGCAAACAACGCGGCCAGAAGCAAAAGGCGATCGGGTAATCCTCCTCGCCTAGCCTCCAATTAGCTGAGTTCGACTATCAGGAGGAATGTGTTCCGTATCTGGGGAACGTAGGCGTGTAAAGGGTTCGCTCGCGGATTAACAATTCAAAAATTTATTTCGTAGAACGGGGGCATTTAATTGTCGGGACGATTTGCAGACGAATTCAAGGAATTCCCGGCAGCCAGCTTACCGTGACCGGACGCGAACGATAAGGGAGCCCAGGAAGGTTCGCGCGTTTTCTTAAATGCGCGCGATTAGCGTGCCCCGGAGGGGGTGGGGGGACCGCGGGGGACCGCGGGGGTAGGCGATTTCGATCCGAATCGTTAATTTGTGTATTGCACACGAAGCGTTACGGCTTGACTTCCTTTTTCGCCGTTCATAGGAAGAAGAAGAAGACGAGGAGGCAGGAGGAGGGACGGAGTTAGGCTACTCGTTTTTTCCATAGGCGAAGATCGCAGCGGCGTCGGTGCTGGCATTAAAATACAATAGCTGACACAGTGTGAGCGCGCACCGCTCATAAATAACCTTAATCGGGATCGCTAATTACAGATTACGCTCGCGTTCACGTGTGTACCCGTCCGCGGCGGTGTTCCCATTCTTGACACACGGGTCAGACGGATTCGCCTGTTACACGTGTGCACGCGCACGTTTACACGCCGAGCAACCATTTTAAATTCGTCCGTGAGTCGGGAGAGCTCCCGAAGAGGGGTCGGGGGTGGGGGCGACGGCGGGGGAAGGGGGACGAGCGCATCTAAACGCTGATTAAGAATGTTGTACCAACATTCTACATTAATATTATTCTACCAGTAATCACGTTGCATTAGTTTACACTGCGCGCTCTGCTTGCATAATGAATACATACCCGGCATCGAGGCCCCGGCTACAATACCTGATACAAACTGAATTGCACCTTGCCTACGTAATTCCGACGCGCCAGGTACCCTGCGGAGACAATTAGAGGGGCAGTTACGCGTTTCAATATGTTTTCGCGGTTACCGCGCGATGGAAATGATAGGAGGTGTGCATGCAGGCCTGGATTGGTGGCCAATGATAATATACAGGACCCTCAGAAGGTCCGTGAACTTTTTGCAAAATTTTTGGATGTGACTACAACGTACTCAGAAGGTCCCTGAATTGTTTTTTTTTAAGTAATTGTGAATGGCCCACAAGCTGTCTCGAAGGTCACAGAATTGTTCTGAAAATAATTGTGAAGAATGTACACGGTTTTCGGAAGGTTCCTGAATTTTTTGGAAAATTTTTTGACGTGGTCTATAACGTGCTCAGAAGGTCCCTGAATTGTTTGGAAAATAATTGTGAATGGTCCACAAGCTGTCTCGAAGGTCCCCGAATTTTTTGGAAAATATTTAATCTTTGGCTGGTTTTTATTTAAACTCTGACCACTACTTTTTTCTTTTCTTCTTATCTAATTCACAACACTCAATAGAAAGCCAACAGGTTTTTCAATCATAGTACAATATTAAGGATCTCAAGAATTTTATTCTCATTAATTCTTCCAGAATAATATTTTTGTTGAACCTCCTCCTTCTTAATAAATTATATATAAATTGATTATAAATTAGGACTCTATCCTAAAAATATTTTGCACGCGTTTGGACATGTTTGAAGACCAAGATGATTTTTCGGAGACTTGTATTCTGCATTATGGTAAGCATGGTAGTGTAACAGGCATGGAATCAGTAAGTTCGAAGCACCGATCTTGAAGAGATAGCCAATAACGCCGACATACTCCGATAACGTAGTCTGTGATTCACATCGGGAAGCATCTAAACGCTGATTAAGAATGTTGTATTCGCATTTCGCATTCATATAATTCCAGGAGCAGCAATATTGCGTTACATTCTGCGTTGATTGCATAATGAATGCGAATGTAACGTTGGATTGTTACAACTTGGTATAGATTGAGATGCACCGTTGCTTCTTTAATTGCTCTGGTTCGGTACCGTAACACGATGATTATTGAGGCAGGCAGACATTCCTGGTCGTGTCGTCCGTTATGTCTTCAATCCAATTAACAGGATGCACTGACAATGAGCTCGTTTTCCAAAACGATACGATAAACCGCGATACAAAGGAACAACCGAAAGTATAAATATTAACAAGCCTAATAAAAATCATTCAGTTTACAGATTCCCATGCATTTGTCACAGAAATGAGTAAGTGAAAATGTGGTTACACCGCTTTTAAGTTTGCAGGCTCTGTATTAAATATAAATTCAATTCAGTAGAAATTTCTTCTCCTAATATTAAGATTATTGCGTTTCGCGCAACTGCAGAAATTTTTTGCATAAAGATCCACTGATTAAGAATGATGTTTAGGTGAAACGCTCGGGTGGTTAGCAGTTTTTCTGAAAACTGCTGGAACCGAATGTGCCGGAACGGTCTCCAGAATCCCAGAAAAGGAACATGCTTTCAATTTAAACGGACATGCCCACGTTTAAGCGGAAACACTATACAAGTGGCATTGAACGACGTTTACGCGTACACAAAAGTACCGTGGCTTACTGGCCACGTCCATCCGGTGATACGTAGCCCAGATAGGAAAATTAATTACAATAAATTTAACGGTAACGAGAGCGCAAGAAGAGGAGCCGTCGTGCTTCTACACACATGCACATAAACGCGAACGTATTGTTCTTGAATCGGCCTGTGACCGGTCAAGAAAACCACTGCCCTCGCTTCGAATCATCATTACATTTTTTAACGCACTGAATCCTCTCAAAACATTTTTTTTTTTGCTCGTCATACCTTTTAGATAAAGCACGAAAAGCCAGACGCTAAAATTTTAACCAAATTCGATGCTTCAAAAAATTGTGAAAGACGACGAAACGCAATATGATCCGAAATTATTAATTCAGGATACGTAAGTACCAGAAAAAAGGTAAAAAAATTTGTCTTGGTCCAAACTACCACTTTCGGAATGCTGTGTATACATTTGTTACCGTAAAAATATATCAAAAATTATAAGAAGGTAAATGACGACAGAAGATACGTTTGAACAAGGAATTTGCAAAAGATCATCCGAAAAATTGGGCCGCGTGTGTCGTTGAAAGGTGTGCGTTAATCGTACCAGGGACCATATAGAGCCTGTTCCAGCTTGAATGACTAGGCAAAGAGTATGCAAATGCGAGTGTTAGGCTGCCCACGGTGGTTATTAAACCTCTCCTTTCTCTCGATCCTTTCGTTTTCACTTGATCCGAAGTTTGAGTAACTCATTCGGCGGCCCAGCAGTTCAGAAATAACGTAATTACACGGAGCACATCGAGCGAGCGAATCGAGGAAAAAAAAGGAATCGTATTAAAGACTTTTGGCGCTGGGTAATTGCAAAACACAGACGGCGGCTAGTAATTTCGATGAAATTGTTAGTAAACAGTTCATTGTTCCGACTTTCTGGCTCGAAACGGCGGATTCTCGTGCGGCGGCGAACCTAGCAATTCTCTAGAAACGAGCGCACTTTTTCTGGCTTGAGGCGGCGCTGCGCGGTGCTGCGCGGTGCTGCGCGGTGCTGCGCGGAGTCGTGTTGAATTTATTTGGACGTCCTCACCTTTTGTTCTCACCTTTATTACTCCTTAATCTCTCGGATCTTGTGTCTTCTGTTTTTTGCTAGCCACCGTCTGCGAAGTTCACGAACGCGAGTAGCAATATTCGAACGAGGAGAGCAAGAGAGAGAGAGAGAGAGAGAGAGAGAGAGAGAGACGATACGAACCTCCAAGGGCAGAATCAGAGAGCGCGACGCAGCCTAGCAAGACAAATTAAACCGAGCTTGTACGGAACACTTCCGGGTATAGTAATAGATCTAACACCCATTAACTCAACGAGAGATTTCCATAATACGAGCCGGCTATTTCGCTCGATGAATTATTCAATACAATTTCGTTTACGGCACGGAGATCGCAGTGATCTCCTTCGGTATCGAAACGAAAAATAAAACAACCGTTCCCTGGGCAATCGTACGATCTACGGACGGCGGGAAGACAGGATCTTTCGCCTCTTTAATTATTCACCGTACGTTTGACGCGGTTGAACAGTGAACGCGCAGAGGAGCAAGTGCCGACCCGCATTCTGTCGGGAATCGTTTTTCATGCATTCGAAACGGGCCCCGAGACCCGGCCCGA
Source organism: Seladonia tumulorum (assembly GCA_913789895.3). Lineage (NCBI taxonomy): Eukaryota > Metazoa > Arthropoda > Insecta > Hymenoptera > Halictidae > Seladonia > Seladonia tumulorum. Next base: position 7,115,512 of record OU565275.1, read on the forward strand.
GCTCTCACGGAACCAGAGAAGCGTTTGATAAACACGGATCAACAAATTGTTTGTTCTACGCGCGACGAATCGGGCACGCTCCCGGTGATAAGCCGAGAAAAATGAACTCCGATCTAGACCGCGTCCTACTGTCGTTTGATAAATAATGCTCGATAAGACCCGGCTCATCAATCATGTTCGTTGGAACGCCACTTGTTCCAAGACGTACCAATTCTCTAGCCTCGGATCACTATTTCTGTTGAATATTTTAGTAGCCTCATTTACTGGAAATTGCGATCTTGTTTTTTCCAAACAGGGTTGAATTTTGGCGCAGTTTTGGCGAACCCAGACACTACAATTTTATGATTCAACAAGTTTACCAATTATTTTATTACTATTTATTTTTTCATGTACAAAGGATTTGAAACGCATTTTCAGCGCATTTTCACCGAATATTTTATTACAATTTTCTACTGTAAATTGATATCTAATTTGTTACGTGGGAAAAATTTGGAGCGCACTTTCAGTGCACCCAGCCACAGAAATTTTATATTCCCAAGTTGCTAGTTTGCCAAATATTTTGTTAAAACTTTAATACTGTAAATTAAAGCGTATTTGTCACAGAGGCTGGGTGTAAAATTTACTTGTAAAATTGTTGGCAGAATATAATGACAGTTCAACAAGAAAAAGCAGCAAGATATCAGACTGCAACCATGTAGAATAAAGTTCGTCCGATTTTTCGCTAAAGACAACTTCGATCAACTTTCATAGAAGCCGCCATGCGAAATGATTAAAAACCCGACGACCCTGCGCATGCAGATAGACCCAGTTGGCAAGTTAGGGGATGCATCTCGATGGCGCTAGCGAGGTTGCGTTTCCCTCGAAAGTTTGTTGTCGCTTGCAGGTATGTGTGATCGTAATTATTTAGCAGGAAGAACGGCAAAACGAGTAAAGAAAAATCGGCGTGCTGGGAGAGAAAACGCGAGAAAAAGGCGAGGAGAACACGGTGGCTCGGGCTCAGCAGCGACAGCTCAGCTCGCTGTTACGATTTCCTGCTATAGGCTGTTGTCGCTGGCGCGCCACTGCCTCTTCCAACGCCGCCCCTATAACGGGGCTTGAGACCGTTCTCATTAACCCGCGAGCGAATGCCGTGCTCCGTCTATTCTGTTCTATCTGCGTTTTGCACCCGGGAGCATTCGGTGGATGCCTACTTTGATTTGTCTTGGAATATTGCGTCCCGTTCTCTCGAATCTCCGTGTCTGAGTCTCCGGATCCGAGCGTCCTTTCTCTCTTCCCGTGTCCGACCCTCTCCCTCGTCTCCTATCCACCCCACCTTCAGGTTTTTCCCACCCTCCGACAACAGAGGGTAATTGGTCGGTCGCCTACTGGATCCGATCGGTTAGATTAAATCTGACCCGATTTAAACTGTCTCCCGCAGCTCCCGAAATGTCTCGGCTTAGGGGTTCGCGCGAACTTATCGATTGTCGAAGCGCAGAAATTCCCTAACGGCTGGATCTTACGCAAATTATAACAGACTTTGATCAGTGGAAAAGGTAACCGATTTTGTATCAATTTTGTAAATAATATATACCCAAAAAAATAATTTTGTTGAATAATTCCCCATGGATACGTCTTCGCAATGTCAATAGTTGTAAATTATTGCCCCGTGCAACATCTAACTTATTACTAAATTATTACATCTAACCCACACCTACTCCGATCACTTTTTGAGATGTTAAAACTTTTTTGCGAATATCTCGGAAACTAAAGTTGAGCGGCGGTAACATGTATAGGGAAAAGTTGTTCAGAATGCTGACCTTGACAACATATTTCAAGGCCATCAAAATCGGTGAGGAAGCCCCTAATGTAAATAATTACCAAAATATCTTTAAACGCGGCATTTTGTACTGCGGATGTTATACTAATACGAGTAGAATTGGAAACCTATCAGGATCATGGCAGACACGATTGCGTCCGTAGATTATTGTATAAATTAATTGTCGGATAGAATAAGAGCATCGGGCTCGTTAATGGCGAAAAGGTTATCTAATTATCCACTGTTTAATTAATCACACTGCAGAGGATCCTGTTCAAATGAGTATTAATGAACGACAATTACCAATTTGCTTGTTTTCTAAAGAAGGCAATTACCGTGCATAATTTTACCGTGGCGCCGCGATACCTCGAACAAGGTTCACAAAAGATGTCGAACAGGATACCTACATTTTATACAAGCAATTCAACCGTTTCGGAAAACGTTCGAAACAACGAGACACTGCAGTCTCTGATCGTCTCGTGTTTGCACTGATATTAAAATGTTGGAAGGTGATCATGACATCTATGGTTACGGGGGTAGGTAATTAGACACGTAACACCCTCCATCTATTGTATGTTATTGAAATCCTAATTGCACGCGTACGTCGTCACTCTTCTATCGGGCAGTAAACACGTTTCAATATACAGGGTGACCCAGGATAAATGCTGTTTGAAATAGTTACCGAACGCCAGGTGATTGGACATAAACTTTAGATCACTTTTGTCACCAGTTTTTGTGTAGAATTTCACTGAGACAAACGGATTTTTTTGTCTTCAATATTTGTAGATGATACCAAGGTCATCTTGTGTTTCACGAGAGTACGGAAAGCAAGAAATTCGAAATCAAAAATTTTAGAATATATTGTGAATCGTAAAGAGAGTTTATTAAATGAAAAAAGCAAAATACCCAGAAAAAAGTGATTTCTGGGAAAAATTGTAGGAACGAATTTCCCGGGGTTAGGCAAAGTTGAAGACGAACGATGTGCACAGATCGAAGACCGAGGGGCCATAGCGACGGTGTAGCTCTATCGCAAAGGAAAACGGACTATCTGCCGTTGAAGGAGGGCAGGTACTCGGCAAAGGCAATCCGAGATTTTGACCATCCTTGAGGATCCGTAGGGAAACTGGATTAAGGGAAGGAAGCACCGGCGGAATTCTAGTCGATGGATGGACAGACGAGGCTCTTTGACTTCGGGAGGGTCGAGCGGCGATGGTATACGCTATCAAACGGCTGGTATGCCACGGAATGCCGTCGGATTCCCTCCGCGGAGTCACTCCCTCAACCGATAGACAAATTGACGCGGAATTTCCTCCGGTCTCACGCTCAATCGGTCCAACCACTTTTCTCTTTCGCCGAGGAAATCCACCCCTGCGCCAAGCCGCCGCCCTGTCCGCAAGAGGTTTATCACCGACACTTGCTGAACACCCTGAATCCAGACCTCAAACTCACTTAGGCTAACTGGCAATTAATCCTTTGTCGTTGGGTAACTTGATTCCGGCCGGTGGCTAACAAGAAACCCCGTGCTCCTTAAAATATTGTTTATTCGGACGCGGCGGTCGTCGTTCGTTGTTCTTCCACAAAATCAACCCTTTGACGAGCAGTTTAATCCCTTGTAGTATAACATCGAGTCAGGCTCATCGACACAAAATTAAAAAAAAGGTAAAAGCATTTTATTTATTCATAAAGATGAAGATACCGATTTTGTATATGTAAGTTTCTAAAAATAGTAGGGATTAAATTGCTGCTACTGCTATAGTTTGTTATTTGCAGAATATTTTGTTGGTCCTGATCGATCGTGCGATTTTCAAAGTATCGTTTATAATTTTGCGATTCGTCCGATGGCAGAAGCGGCGAATCAGCGGCAGCGTAAATAGACGGCGTCGTCGGTTCTGAGGAAAATGTTGGCCGCACGAAAACGGTTTAATTAGCGCGACAGGGAACGTGTTTTCCAGGTAGAGTGGCGCTCGGGGCCGGCTCGCGCACGAGCTCGCGGGGGTGGAAAGAATCACGAGCGAACGATTGCTCTTAAATTCAAATCCGAAGGAGCCTTGAAGAACCACTTGGCATCGACTCCTCGACTTCCACCCCATTTCCGACAATTGTCACGAACGAACGGGTATCCCGAGGAAATGAGAAAGATAATGAAGGAGCGTGACGTAAAATAAAATGTAAACACGGGGGTGAAAGACGAGGGAGTGGCACGCGATACGCGCCGGATACCTACCCGGCAAGGGAGGTGAACGAAGAGAGCAGGAAGAGACGGGGCGACGGGCGGAGGGAGGACGGCGAAGAGCCGCGAAGAAGGAAAAGAGAGAAAGACGCGACAGGGGTTAGGAAGCCTGGAGGGGGGAGGGAGAAAAAAGAAGTGACGGGAGGAGGACGGAAAAACGCATCGACCAATAGTGCCCGCAGGCAGGCAACCCAAGAGCCGACCACTTATCTGTAGGAGCAACATCAGAGGAGCTCTTGGCTGCTTGGTTGGTTGGTTGGCAGGAGGCAAAGAAGTGGCTGGCATGAGAAGGACGCCGAACCAAAGTGAAGTGCGCGAGAGATACGAAAAAAAGGGGGAGGAAGAGAGAGTGCGGGGCGAGTGGATGGGACGACGTGGAGGCAAATGATACCTCCTTAGGCAATTTTAATTTTGCAGAAATCACTGTTGGGCTAATAAGAATAAAGAGATCTCCGTGGAACGCGTCCTCCCTCTCTCTCTCTCTCGATCTTCTTCTTCCTCTCTCTCTCTCCATTTCCCTCTAACTTTCTTTCTCTCTCTCTCTCTCGCTCTGTTCGTTCGTCAGACCTCTTTGCTCACGGCTTGTCTCTCTCTCATGGCCGGTCGAGTGAGATACACCGTCAGCCACCAGCGACATTATACGACCGTGTCGACGACCCGTGTACTGAACTGCGTCTACCTTCCATCTTTCTCCCGGTGTTCACCTCTCCCGTCTTCTTCCTGTCATCGTTTTTCTCCCATTTTTGCTTTTAATTCCTTTCTGAAGACGGGGACACGGCCGCAGTCGCGGAAAAATATTAATCAGGGACCTCCAGCCATCACCGCGGGTCCCTTTACCCTGGCCCTTCTTCAAACTTTCCGCTAGCCTTTGCCTCTATAGTTTACACTCCCTCCACGGCACCCCCTTGTGTCTTCGAACGGGGCGAAACGAATACGCGTGCCGTTCCGACACCTGCTTTCCTCAATTAGTTCCTAAACTGACATGGTTGCCCACCGTTGGGGAGGATTGGGCTTTCTAGGGGGTGGTTCTTCAATATGTTTTCTAGATACTTCAGTCTACCGAAGATATTCGCTATTGTAAAATTTCTACAAGTGTCTATAGCCTACATTGTTTGCTCAGGGAGTACGACAGCTCCTCGTACCGACTGATAAATATTTCAAAATTAATTGCAGGAGATCTGCTAGGTGGGACGCGTTTCCATACATTATTGTTCGCTTTCCAGAACTTCAAGATACCTAGGGAACGTGTCAAAAAGTGACTAAGCCATGACAAAATTATTGTAAGATTTAAAATATATCCTCAAAATAATATCGTCATTCTCGAAGGGTTAATAAAAGGATCTCGAAGGCTAACCAAGGAAGAAGTTCTCCAAAGAACGTCTAGGAAGAACGTCTAACCTCGGTGATCAAAGCTCTGACTCAAAACAAGTCGATCAGTGCAAAGATCCAGAATTTTTCGATACAGTGAAAAAACCTAGGGCAGAAAGACCAATACAAAGGCCTTCCCCGAAATTTTTCGTCGTACAACGCACCGCAACCATGCTCTCCGAAAACGTAAAATCGAGGAGCAGGGTGCCCTGCGTCAAGTACGACAGGAGCTGTCAGCGGCACGTACCCGCGGACAAAACGGCGACCCTGTCCGTATCAAACCATCCATCCAGTGCGAGACGTGCTCGTACGCGAGCATGATGCCCGTTGCTCCCAAAGACACTACAGGGACCGTTATATACGCGAAAGCGAGAGACAACAGACCGGAGAGCGAAAGATGGAAGGCAACGCGGGTACGCGCGAGGAAGGGTTAAAGTGTTGGAACCGGCTGAAGGCTCGAATCGAAAGGAGGATGAGGAAGATCCGGGAAGAAGGGCGGCGAGAAGAGACACGAAGATCGTAAAGGGGTAGCTGGAGGGTGGAGGGGCGGGGATGGTAGCTGGGGGGTTGCCAGCAGAGGCCGGCGGTAGTCGTCGTCGGAGGGCGGGAGGGGCAGGAGACATATTTATTTGACATGCGACGCGACTGCACCCGAGTTTCATTAATTGAAGATCGCGGGAATGAGCACGGCAGACAGCACACCGGAGCAGACACAGGACCCGTGCACGCGCGCGGGCGAGCGAGAGCGCTCGTACCTCTCTCCCTCCACCGCTCGCTCACTCTCTGCCACTCTCTCGCTCTTCTTTGTAGCCTTTCTCCCTTGCTTCCGGCCGCCCTTTCTCGCTCTAACCCTATTCCTCTAACTCGTTCCTCTCTGTCTGTGTATATGCATGTACTCGCGGAAACGGCAAATGAGGATTCGCCATTTCTCTGACATTCTAGCATTCAAGTTCGTCTCGATCTAGGCCACACAGAAGGCTCCCTCTGACGCGCTACCTACCCCCCCTTTAACCCCCTGCCGTGCCAACCCCGGACCCGGGGGTAGCTCTCGGCTCGTGTGTTCCGCTAAAGCGCGCCCACCTATCCTCTATCCCGTAGCCGCCTAGGCGCCGCTCATGCTCGCGCGCGGATTTCGTTCCGTCCCGTTCCGTTCCGTTCCGTTCCGCGTCGTTCCGTTCCGTTCCGTTTCGAGCGGCGGTGGCGGCGGCGGGTCTTCTTTCCATAGGGTTCGCGTTCGTCCTCTCCGGAATGAATTTAACGGGTGACGGCTGATGCGAGATCGTTACGAGTGGTGGGCGGACGGCTGGCGGCTCTGCAGGGTGTTCGCTTTTTTTTTTCTTCTTCTGTTTCCCTCTATCTTTTCCGCTTCCTCCCGTCCCTTTCGACGCCGTCAGCGTACCCGAGTCCCCCCCCCCCCCGACCCCTCTCGGTTTCTCTTCATCGTTCCCCGACGACGACGACGACGACGACGACGGTGTCGCGGAAACAGCGACGTTTTCCGCGACGCATCCACAACCTAGGGCCAGATACTCTCTCTTTTTCTCTCCATAGTTGTCACTGTATCTGTTTCACTCATCGTCGCGATTCTTAGAGCGCGTTGCGAAACGGACCCCGGGCTGAGCAAGGCTCTCTCTCTCTCTCGGCTCTCGGCGTTAAATTCGTCGCTTTCGTTCCGGCTTGTCCCCCGGTTCCTTTCCGTTCCATTCCCGTTCGTTCCGTCGAACGAGCAATGGGCCTTTGATTAAACCCCAGACTCGCCCCGGTTCTCGCGGGCGGAGGCGGCGATGAACGCGCGCGGCGGAGGGGATGTATTAGAGGATGAAAGGTGGCGGAGGTGGCGTGGCGATATCGGAGATGGTGGAAATTTCATTTACCCCTCGTAGAGTTATCTAAGAGCAATACCGGGTGGCCTTAATGAAACATTCAGTCGCGAGAATAGCTCAGCAATCTCGAAGGGTCGCGGCTCAGGGGGCAAGCGGGACGAACAGACGAGCTGCCCCGCTCTTTATCTCTCTCTCTCTCTCTCTCGTTCTATCTTTCTTCAGCTCATAGCCTCCATCTTGGTCTCCATTGCGATCCATGGCACAGAGCGTGAGAGAGAGAGGGACGACGAAGGCGTGGGTCTGATTCCTGGCAATGCAATTGCAGGTTTAAAGTGGCGTTCCCCCGTTTATTTCGACGGTCTGCCCTCTCGCCCTCCTCCACCTCTTCCTCCTCTTCCACCCCCGTTGGATTCTCATTTCGGTCCTGGCCGAAATAGACTGAAGACTCCAGCCGTCGCTCGCGCGATAAATCCTTGATGAAGGTCAATTCAATAAAAGAGGATGTGCCTAGACCCCGATCGTTCCCCGACGGTGGACGTCTTCCGCCCACAAGCTGCGAGCCTGACACTGACCCATCAGAAACTTTCTTCAAAACCGAGGCGAGATTTTAATTAATCTTTCAGACCCCGTTTCTGCTAACCGGATCGGTCCCCCCTGAACAGAGCTTGAAGCGTCGTTGTTGAGCTCTCGTTATTAACTATTGTAATAATCGGCGACTAAGATACACGGTCTTGTTCCAAAGAAGAAATAAACTTCTGAATTACTGGATTTCCAAAAATCGGAGATCGATCGAGGGAAACCCTGTAAAGGAAGAAAGGGTTGATTTGTAGTAAACTTTTGCTCTTACCACCCCTGAAATACTGACAAACTATTACAGCACGTTTCCATACTTCGAAAGGAAACCACACCAAGATGGAAGACCGATCGAGGAAGAGCCTGCAGAGGGAGATCGATCGATCGAAGAAGCACGGTCGTAATCAGGCACGTCCGGGTCGGTTATTGCTCATTAGCGGGCCGGTAACCCGGTCTATTTCTTTTATTACGTCGGGGTCTGGAAAGGGGTAGCCTGCCAGTGAAAACAGAAGCCGAGAATAACGACCGGCGCAATTATTCCATAATGTAGTTCGCATAGCTGAACTCCGAAGAAAATTAGAGGGGCGCCCGGCCAGGAGAACGAATGAATGAGAGTTCGGGCGTACGTGAGCGGCAGCCGAGAGCCCACAGCAGCAGTAGCAGCAGCAGCAGCAGCAGCAAACCGGGGACAAAGACAACGGGAAGGCTGGTCGTCTAACAACCGAGGAAGACAGAGATCCAGGGCGACGCGATAGAGACGATGCCCGGGCACAACTTTCTCGTTTTATCTCTCAATTCGCATTCTCGGGGCCGACGAACGTTTAAACTACAAGCCCGTAAGTCGAGCCTACCTAACGGCGGACTCTTGTGATTAAAACCGGCGAGAGTTCCCCGGGTGGTGAAACCTGGGCCCAGCCGCCGCCACCTTGCCACCCCTTTGGAACGCTGCCCTCCAAAGAAACCTTTAAACGGGGCTCGATATAATTATTGCTCGGCATACGTTACGACGCCCCTGCGGAATTACTGCGAACCAACCGACCGACCAACCAACCAACCCCCACCCTTCGTATTTCTCTATCTCTCTCTCTCTCTTCAGGTTCCAGGGATCATCCCTTTAACCAGCGAACGCCTATGCTAGCTGGTTGCAGCTAACGGAGCCGCACCGACACGCTGCCCTATGGGCCGGAATTGAAGAGCAGAGGTCGCCCGCCGAATTCATTCGCGTAAACTCGCGCCGTTACGCCGTAACTCCGGGCATCTCCAATTAGTCGACGCTCTAGCACCCTGTCGACTACCGCGACTAACTGTCTGCGCACACCGATCCCTCGATCCTATATTCGTTCGTCTCTCGATCCTGAACACGTCGAATCTCAAAGGGACTGCTCTTCAGCCACGACTATTTCCACGCTCGATTATGTTAGGGGTGGATTTGCCACGACGATTGTTCCGAGTACAGTGTTGTTTCTCGATATATGTCAACAACAGGGGTCTTCCCAGCGACACGAATCGTTCAGAAGATACTATCATTCTTTCATCCACGTGAACGTCGTGAACCCTTCACAGGGTACACCCCGCGGTAGTGGGTATAGTATTTGTGACATTTATCGAGAAATGACTGTATCTTGCGAAAAAGTGACTCCGATATTCTTCTTCGAGATCATCATTGATTCTTCTGTTGAACCGATTTTAGGGGTGCGACTGTCATTGCTAAGGGAGGCTTGCTGCAAATATTAATTGAAGAATTTATTTCTACGTTGACCGCTCAAACGGATGTAATATGTAATACTCGTTTTAAAAAAGTTTCCCCATCAGACTTATCGACTTAGGCTTTATCGAATTGTTGTTTAGGAATTAACGAACCTTTTTTTTACCCGCACGCGCAATCAGGAAAGCGTTCGACGAAGCTTTTTCATCGCTTCACGCAGAATCGCGTACAAAGCAGACGCCGGTAACGGTCGCCGGCGTGTGAATTCGTTACCGCAGCCAATTAATTCGCGGAAGGGGGATAAATTCGACGGAACATGTAGTTTTTAATTCGACGAGATAGCCCGCAATCACCGCGAGGCGTCATCTGCATTTCGAGCGGCGCGAGTGCAGCCGGAACATCGGTGCAACATTGGTAGGGCTGGGCGGGTGGTGAGCGCGGCGCGTGGGGAGGGGAGCGTAAACTCGGCCGAGATTAAAAACATTTTATCAACGATATTTAATTAAATGATAAAAACTTACGGCTGGGTATTTAGAAATTCGTCATCGCGCCGGATACGGTGTTCCCGACAGGAAATGACGTTCTTAGTTTGCGACCCGGGATACCGGACAGTTTACGGAATAGTTGGAACACGTAGCGACGGTGGATACAGTTGTCGGTGAAAATATTTGTAAAATTCTGTATTAAGAATACGGGGGGGGGGGGGTGGGAGGGGAAAATTGTATCGCAATTTGCGTTCCGCGTTCCCAATAATTTTCATTTCCCGTGCGCGCGGACGTGAAACGGGGGAATGCAACGGTGCATCAACGCCAGAGGCCGGAATATTGAAATTACAGCGCGTATCGTTGATTTAACGAAGAATTCGCCGAAATTGGTCACGGTACGGTGGAATTCCATTAATTTCATCGAAACTACGTTTTGAATTATCAAATTGTCGCATCGGTGTCCGGTTAATCAACGACTTTCAACCCTGATGGGGATCGCACCTACGCGCAACACTCTCGCTGCAAAAGTGTCCTTGAATCGGTGTCGCTCTCTGAGGGACCGCGAAGCCCGGAGGAGGATGAGCAGAAGGAGGAGGAGGAGGAGAAGGAAACGGTTGCAGAAGTGTGCGAAACTCCTCGTCTTACTTGGCTCGTACCCGTTTCGCACTCCGGGGCGGAAAAGAAAGCAAGACGAGACCGGGGACGAAAATGAAAGCTGGGCGCGCGCGATAATCTCAAGCAAACGAGTTAATTTGCATCGAAAACGATCGCGATGATGGTTCGGGAACGACGATCACCCCCCAGCAGCTGTCCCTCGCCACGGAAAAAAAGGATCATTAGAGGCAGCGATCATTAAAGCCACCGCCCCCTGATAACTTCCTCGTGCAATGACGCCTCGATTAGACAATTTCTTCTGTTCACAGCTCACCGAATTATTGCCCGAGAGATATTTGACTATCGAACCACGAATAACTTGTTCCGAATCATTACAATCAAAGAAGTTTAACAGTGAACTCAAAATTTTTACTTTTTTCATAATAATTCTAATCTGTTGGAAATGATACATCAAGATATTTTAAAAAAAATTATTCACTCCATGGTTCGCTTTAAAATCATTTTCGTGGCTATTTCAGGTGAGAGGAAGTTTTAAGAATACAGGAAGATTACAGGATACAGTGATTTCTCTGTATATGTTGCCAAGGCCTGGATGATAAACGTCGAATTATCTTCACTACCACGTGGTATACCCCATGAGATAACATGGCTCAGGTATGTCTCCTGGACGATACATGTTCGTGGCCAGACCCATGTTGTTGACATATATCGAGAACTCACTGCGCATGAAGGAACTTATTATTAGTCGCTACCTAGTACAGAAAAATGAAGGCACTTCTACGTTATTGACATTCATTGCCAGTGTGAATTAACAGGGTCATTGTCAAGTAATAAATGGTTCTGAATCTCGAATTACCAGCGTTTTATCAGCAGCGCCGATTAAAATGGTGGTTCGGTGGCGCGTGAAGGGCTGAAGGGAGTGGTTCCAGATTAGATTGAAAGATCGCGAGCGCGGTGTTGTCGGCTCGGATCCCCATGTTTCCCGGCGCCAAGAAACAATTTCCAATGGTTGCCGGTGTCGGTAGTCGTCGGATGGCGGCAAGTAACCCGCAACGAACCAATCCCACCGCGAGAAATACTTCCATCTCGGTTGCATCGATGCGTCTCGGTCGGCTCAGCCGAGCCCGGCGAGAATCCTCTTCTCGCTCCGCAATTCTCGACGCGGCGCGAGCGGCGTTCCCCGATGCGGTGTGTAGGCACACGAGAGAAGAAGATGCAAACAGGCAAGCAAGCAAGGGGGTTGGTGGGGGTGGTGGCAGAGGGTGGCTGGGAGGTTGCAGCAGCCGGTGGGTGCCTTCTTCCTCCTTTTTTCTCCTGTTTTTAAGGGACGGTGATGATGGGATACTCTCGCCGTGAAGAAGCCGGCATAGGCGCGGCGAGAAGCGGCACCTCTTAGTCTAATTGAAAAGTCGGCAGAAATTGAAAATTGCGATCGCGAATTGCGAGCTGCTTTAGGGAAAGCAAAGGGACAAAGTTTGCCAGCCAACTGAAGAGGACGGACAGACTCGGGCCGTCGTTCACGAGAGCGAGAGACGCTGAGAACGAGAGAGAAAGAGAGAGAGAGAGGAGCGAAAGGGGTGAGAGAACGAGAGGAGAGGGTGCAGGCTAGCGTGTCGGAACACGGTAGAATGAAGATTCAGTGTTTTGTCTTCTCGTTCGCTGCTGGGGGGATGGAAATGGTGTCGGAGGGGGTGCGAATCCAGGCTCGCATGGGCATTCTTTTAAAGAGTCGTCAATTGTACCGTTCTATATGCCCGTTCTGAGGGTTGATTTCCTCGTGCCTGCATCCAACCATCCATTCATCCGTGCGCATAGTCTTCGCGGAGCGCGCGCCCGAACAACAACAACATCGTTGCTAAATTCCTAGCACCCTGTGTGCGCACCTCTTCCCTACCCTACCTCCCTCTCTCTCGCTCTGTCCCTTGCTCGCGACGGATCCCCGTTTTATCCGAAGGTACTTGCCGGTTTTAAATCGGCCCGTCTAGCGCGCCCGGTGCATCGAGAAGGAAACGACGAGAGAGGGACCAGGAATTGTAACGAGAGACACACCGTCTCGCGGCGGCAACTATAATTACGCTTACTGGAAGAAACGACGCGAACGCTTTGATAGTCTCTGCTCGCCAGCTGTCTACGCACTCGGCGGCGGGACACATCGTTTAGCCGAGGGAGCGCTACTTACCGGATTGCTCCTCAGGGACGCTCCGAACACCGATCCAATCTGCTCTGTCGAAGCTCGGACGTTGATCCAGTCGAGCTATGATCGGGACGTTCCTTGGAATTGATTAGCTTCTTCGGGAAATTATACTGACCACGAAAAATCTCTATGAAACCAAATAGGAAATATTCCACTGCGGCATGAGTGAATACACCCGATATTATATGGACAAAAAATATTTTAGTTTAGGTGGAACGTCTGTGTACATTCACAATATTTTCATACCAATCATCAGATGGTTACAACTGGATTTAGTCCAACGCAATACTACCCCTAAACGCTCTCTCCTTTAATCTACCTTCAGATCTATCTGAATCGCTCAAAAACGATCTCAACTTCAAGATTAACACGTGGACCAAGTACTCGTATCATCCCCCTCGTATCCTATACACCAAAATTATTTTACAACCCTCCAAACACCATCCGATAAATAAAACTCGGCAATTGACCATTTCTATAGAATTGTAAGAATGCTCCGTGATATATATTTTAAGTAGATAATTTATAAAGTATCTTGAGAGGTTGTAAAGGGCAAGATGTTTCAAGGCTAGGTTCAAGCGTTAATTAAAAAATACGTGGCCAGGAGGATCGAGGTTATGGATGTTCCGTTGAAATGCTAGACATCCAGGGTGTCAGAGAAGAGCCGTTTTCGCGAAGACAAGTTCAGCCATAGGGATGGCAGTTCGAGAGGGGGAGGGGGGGTTTCAGAGGGTGGATTGCGGCTCGATTCGGCAGCAGGCCCCCCGAGGCACGTCGAGGATCGAGAGACGCGCCATTTCATTCGCCGACTGCCGATATCGCCAGCCCCTTCCAAAATATCTCATTCCCAAACGCCCGGAGCTCTCGATGGATTACAAACCTATCTATTACTTCCCTGTCCTATCTCTCCGCGACGAATCACCAACTCGACGAGCCGTCTGTTGGCATTTTGGGTCTCTTGAAGATCGCGTCCCGGAACGCTGCTTTTTAGTCTCGTCCCTCAATCGATAGTCTCATTGGTTGCCTCAAATTCAGTAAAACACCATTCACGTATATGAATTTTACAGACATGAAACTTTGCAATTTAAATTTTCTGTCTAACTCCTACGGTTCCTCAGATATTTAAAGATATACCCTTTTCATCCCCCTAATTTTAGGGGTGTAGACCATTAATGAAAATATTTTTTAATTTTAGCTTTCTTGATCATAGCATTTCGATTCTAATTCCAAGCTTTTACCCCTTCTCTTCCTGCTCTGATTGTTGTCAGGATGTATAACTGCGAAAGAATTTCATACCCTATTTCTGAGTGCTGTTTCCACCCTACCAATGTGGACAATTATCGATAAAAATATTTCACAGTTTATCTTTCTACCCAGCACTACCACCACGAGATATTCGAGCGAATTTCCGCCCTCTACTTTCACGTCTGTTTCCACCCCTCCCCTATACTAAATTGCCAATAAAAAAAATAGAATATTTGTCAGAATTTTGGCTTCGCAGGGAATTTTATAAAAATTGACGATCATGTCTAGTCAGCGGACCGTCGAAAGGAATGAAAAACGCGATAAAATTTTTGGATCGGCTCGTTGATTATGAGGTACTCTGAAACATTGGTATCGGAATTTAGAGGCTGGCAATCCCCCATAGACGAAACCGAACATTCATTACTAGTCGTTATTCACCGTAGGAACTCGTAGCCGACCTCGTGGATTTTAATGCCCGTAAAAATGACAACAATGACAGTCGTTCAGCATCGCGTTTTCCATCGTCGTTACGCCCTCGGCAAGAATCCGACTGAATGGAATCCTCCATTCTCCTCCTGGTGATCACCGTGCTTTCTTCAATCTCGATAACTGTCTATGTTTATGGGAGCCAGAGCCGGAGCTCCCAGCCCTTTTTTCATTTGATCGCCGATGGAATCCGACAGGTGCCTGGGGATCCGTATCGGTGCACACCGATCCGCCATTCTAATTCGTAAATGCCTCCACGGAGCACTCCAACCCTCTACATTCACCATAAAATATAACAATAATGGCACCACCGCATTTTACTAAAAACTTACTCCGAAATTCCCATATGCAACAATTGGACAAAAATTATTACCAGGCTGTAGATCATTCAAGATTTTTCATTTTACTACTATCGAACTCTAAAAATGGTACTTTCGGAATAATTTATTTTTTTTAGTACACTTGATTCAGGATTTTTATTTTGCAATTATTGAACGCTTAAACATCAGCAGACTAAACTACTACGCTGCAAATTTTCCATGGTATGTATAAATTTATAAAATAGATCAAAGCGTCTATATTAACCAGAATTAATAGTACTTTAATTTTACTTTGGCTAGGAGGAATATTTTAGTAGATAAACAAATTTTCATTCGTTTGGTAATTTAAATAAAACAAGTTTACAGACGACTCGCTTCGATTGCTAGTCGTTGAGTCGACATCTTTTGATATTAAAGGGGCTACTGCCTAACGCAGGCGGTTTTTGATTATTGAAAATGTTTGATGGAAAGGGTTTGCGGGAGGACGATCAGCGATCAATCCCCTTTGCGATCACCCGTGGATCCTTTTCGTGGAGGTGGAACAACCGACGGTCGTACACTCTCATCAGGTTGCAGCAGACTGGAACATTAGCAATTCCAATATGGCCGCGGGCACGCTTCCGGGAAACAATGTCGAAGATTACCGAGCATGCGGGAGAACGTCAGCGGAGCTGGAGCAGCCAGAGCGGAGGGCGATCACATTGTTCGACACGATAATATTTGTCACCGAAAATAACGCCGAAAAACCGAGAAGGAATAGAGAGCCGGGCGAATCCATTGAAACGCAGACAATGCGGCAGATTCATCTGGCTGCCCGTTCGTCTCGTCCTCGAATCCTCTTCTGCCGGTCGTCCAACCTGTCACGTGACACGCGCCAAATTAAAAACTCGGTTTCGTTGCTCCTTTTGCTCGGGCTGACATCGGATATCGAGGTGGTTTATCGTGGAAGAAAACGGCCATTCTTCCGCCCCTCGTTTCCCATCCGAGCCGAAACCTTCCGCCATTTTTCTACCTCTTTGAACCCAACCCATCGTACCTTAATTTATTTTAACACTGCAGGTTCTTAATTTCGTTGTAAATCGAAGAAACGATTAGCTTGTTTCGAATCATCCCTCGCGGAATATTGATTTTATAAGTACATTTCAAGGAATATAGTTTGGAAAATTTCCTGAAAAAGTACACGGTTCGCGTACCGTTGAAAATCAGCAACATTTAACGAAGCGCATTGAACGCAACGTTTTGTGGTAAAATCTTAGCGCGTGCATTGCGAGGGGCGCGCTAATTAATCGATGTTGAAAAGGGCAGACGTCAGGGTTCCGTGAGCTTAAAAGCCGCCTAATTACGCGATCGCTGCGATCGGGCTCGCTCGCGGACTCGCGGTGCATTTTAGAAAAAAATATGTCGAAAAGCCCGGGAAACGCGCGTTAAAATAACGCACGAGTGCAGATAAATTGGGGGAGGGAAATTCGGGGGTATGAGCGGCTCACTTTATAAAACATTCGCGTCACGAGCCGCGAAGAAACGTATGCGCCGAGGCAGACGAATAAAAAAAAAAAGTAAGCCACCGCAACGGAGAATACGCGTGTTCGTGGCTCTCGTGCTGCGACTCTCTCTCGCACGCTCTTTCTCTCTTCTTCTCTTGTTCTTCTCCCTCTCTCTCTCTCTCTCTCTCTCTCTCTCTCTCTCTGTGACTATTTTTTCGTTTCGTTCCGTTTTGTTTTTTAATATCCGAGAATACATATTGCTTGCACATCCGTGAAGTTCAGCCGTGACGCGGTACTTAGCGAAATGATCAGCGGGAACAGGAGGCAATATCGGAATTATTGTGATTCGCGGAAGTCAGGCCGCAGGCGAGTAATCTATACCCGAGACGCAGACATTACTCGTCGCTCGGATTTGAATATTGCGCCGGTAATATCGCTTCGGGCTCTAATAGTTACTGGGAATGCCACGTGCACGCTCCTGTAACGCGCGGATACGGTCGAACGAACCTTTCCAATTGCCGCCTGTGCAAATACACTTCCGTCAAACAAAAATTCACTTTTCCATTTTTACATTGCAGCACCGAGTGCACGCGTGCCGCGACACTGACGAAAAACAAGCGATCGATCACGTGGAAACGTGTGCATCGGTTCCTCCGAACCCCAGTCCCTTCTACTATTACAAAAATATGAATTTAAATAATTTTGAAAAATATGTTTGAAAGGACAAGCACTGTGGTAAGTCGATGCTTCTAAAATGTGATTGTATAATTTTATGACGTTACAGCTAAGGTCGAGACGAATTCAAGCGCCATCGTTCAATAAAATGACCTTCGTGTGACCTTGAGCACCAAAAGAGGCCCGGCGAGCGCAATTAGCGTAAAGGTCGCGGGGCAAGGGGTTAATCGGTCGGAAGCACCTTTTTCCGGCAGAAGCGTGTTCGCTGGTGGCCAGATTCCCGATCCCTGATCCCGAAAATGGCAACAAGGAGGAAGAGTGACGCGCGGGCACGCAGGAAGCCGCGATTAATGCGGGGCCGAGCGACCGTGCGAATTAACGCTTGTTTCCAAAAGCCCTAACGTGGCCGCGACAATTCTTGAGTGCTGTCTGCTGCAGAGCTAGAGCTCCGGTGAGCGTTGAAGGGTGGGGGTGGCAGAGAGAGACAGAGAGAGAGAGAGAGAGAGAGAGAGAGAACGAGCCGATCTCTTGCCCTTTCTCCTCTAGCCGCCTCCTTCCCGCTAACCAACCCCTTTCTCTGACCCCGGGGATGCGGAGCAACCACGTTAAACGTTGGTAATGTTAACGTAAATAGATTATAACACTCTGTTAAGCAGCCAGGCAGGCAGGCAGGCAGCCAGGCAGGCTCGGGCTTGGGCTTCGACTCGTGCGAATTACTCACGGATCGCGTGACGCGTTCCCCTGTCCTGCCAACCGCTGCTTTCGGCTATCATCCGACGTGGTGCACGCGTCGACGACGCTGTCCTGCCGACAGTCCCCTTCCCCCGCGTCTTGCCAACCATGTGAACGCACCCGGAGTTTTCGAAACACCGGCCAACGAAACCGTGCTCGCGGTTTCGGAAATTTCTCGGCCCGTCCTGACGTCGCGTTCCCCCTTTTTCAACCCTTAACAATCCAACGTGCTTTCGCGCTGCAACCGACCTCCGGTGTCCAATAGACACGCGTCCACGTTCAGTCGGAACGCTTTTTTAACGAAATTTCCTAGATAAAATACAGATCGATCAGACAACACTATTTCGCAATTAAATAAATTTTTTAGGATTCATTCCGTGTGCTGGGTCTACTGGAACATATGGACACTACTGGGTTGTTAGGGGTCGAAAATTGTTCACTCGATACGGTTGGGTCACTTCATCCCCTCTACCTGGTTCCATGGGATATACTGTGAACTTTTTGTTTAACCCCAATTTGAAACCCTAATTATTTCGATTTTCTAAATAGCAGGGTAACTCTTGCGACGGTTATTTGTTGAAATAAAAATGTCTGCCTTGTTCTGCAGTGCATCAGGCCTTCTTCTCGCAGTACTGTAAATATTATTATAATTTTTTGAATAGAATTCACAGGGAACTATTCACAAGGAACTATAACAGGGCGTCTGCCGAACTCTTTTAGTTTTTAGTTCTGAAGTTTTATGACGATCTTTGATGGATGGAAGCTGGGAGAATTTAGTGGCATTTTGTTTCGGGAAGTCGAAGTTAGGACCACCCTGCGGTTTATAGTTCCTTGAAAGGACATTCGAAGACGCATGTCCTCCGAAGAGCGAAGGCTTTCTCCACGCACTCCGCCGTTGATCCATGTGTGCCACGCGTAAACGCGGCTTAATGCAGACAGGGGTTGATGGTTCCGTGGGGGTCGAAATCATTTATAAGCTATAAATGGGGCTTATTGGGCAGGCGAGACCCTTACGCGACAATAAAAGCACACTTTGTCGCAACTAGACATGGCCAGTCACTCCAGCCACTCTCTTCTGCTTTTTTATCTCTTATTTACAACTCTTTTATTCGTCGATTCCATCTCAATCAGACCACTCTGCTTTCGGGCTAAGGCTCCCTTCTAAGGCTACCCTTCCTTCGGTCGACTGTTGACAAATGTGCTCTCTTTGTCAATTAAAGCACATAGAATAATAATAGATAATTTATTCAAAAGAGTCTCTAACAGTCGGTCAAAAATGAAAATTGTGTTTAGAGGTCCTCAAACGAATCATAAATATATTTAAAACAGTGTCAGTGCAACCATATTTTCGGCAGGTGTCCAAATAAGTCATCTAATTAAAATCCTCTTTGAAAAAACTTAAATATGTAAAATGAAGCGCTGCTAATTTACAACCCCCACTTCAAGTGACCCTTCACCCTCTAGATGAAAATGTCTATTGCTAGAAAATGTGCAGTCTAAGAATTCGTTTAGCGGACATCAAACATGAAAGAACAACTAGAGGGCTGTTTCCAACCCCCTAGACGAGAATGACTTCTAAAAAAAAAGTTCTGATTGAAGTCATCGTTACAGGACCTCAACCGCAAAGAATAGATAACCAGTTTAGAACCCCATTTTGTAGGGCTGTTTCCACCCCGTAGGCAACTGCAAACGGAGGGATACGTGTCCAGGATTTCGTAGAGTACCGCGTGACAGGTGATTTTTGGAAAAATGGTGGGGGAAACAGGTGTCGAGGGTACGGTGCGGGGGTGAGTTTCTCGCAATCGAGGGGGTTGATTCCTGAGAGCGGGACGGTCCGGGTGGGGGACAGTTTACTGGCGGCGTTTCTGCGTCTCGGCTCTCTCGTCCATTAGCCCGCGTCCCTGAAAATTATGTGTGACAGAAGGACAATAGGTGAGCGCGCAGCAAACAAGTTAGCAGTCGCCTGATTCCGCGGAGTGGCAGCACCATAATTGTTACGACATAACCTCCAGATAATCGCATCTAAAGTTTCAGGACGTTTCGCGGAGTTAGTTGCCGGTTTGCACGGAGCTGAGCATTTAACCCGTATTGTCGTGCATACGCCGAGCGTGGATGTACACGCTCGGAGGCCTCTTTGCCTACAGGGTCGTTCAAACGGAACGTACGTACGTGTTCCTCGCTGACGGCAGTGAGCCTTGTACTCTACTCGCGAATGTCCGTAATCCGTTCACGGACGAACTGCTGCTGCCGCGCTGCCTCCGTTCCCGCACAATGCCCTGTTACTTCAACTTGCGTGTCATTGTGTGCTGCTAATACGCCTGGAATCGTGTGATTCCCCGGCGAAGTCCCGCTCCACAATCGTTGTCGTTATGTTAACCGTCCGTACCAAGATTTATGCTACCCCCTCCTGCCCCTCCCGGACGGCGACGCCGCCGACAGCCCCTGGAATTTCTCGCGCCATTTTTACACGGAGCCAACCATCCCCTCGACAGACTTCTTCGCACCGTTCCGATTACTCCGACGCTTCCGCTCGATCTTTCACGGAATTTTGTTGCCTTGGAAATTGTACAATATGGGGTGAATTTTTGGATACGGTCTCGAGGCTGGGAAATTGCTTTTTGGATTGGAATCTTGTTAGGGGTTGAAGTTTCATTAAGCAATCTTCTCTACCGTAAGTTTTTTCACCGACTCTGGTCTCTGTGAAAACAATTGTGACCAACCTTAAAGAATTTGTCGTCATATGCAAGTCTGTACAATTGTTTAGAGGAAGCAGGAGTACCAGAAAAAAATATAGCCTTCCAGTATAACCACTACTGCTTCATGCAACGAGAGTAAATAATTCTAACAAGAGTGGTAGGCAAAATAAAAATTGTCTGCTTTAGTTGTACGATACGAGGGCTATATAGTCCTTGATTGCTCTTCTCAATAATTTTATTCAACTGGAACTGCAGCAGTGTCTGTATGAATTGAAACAGGAGCGAAAGAGGAATTGTAGGTGATCTTGCAGAGTGTGTGAACGATTGGGGGTTGGCTGGACGCTCCTCGGTGATTTCCAGCCAATTTTTCCGATCGACAAACGAGGCAATGGTGAATGATGAACACGTTATCCTTAAGTGCGCGTTCCGCTGTAAGAGCCGGAGCCGCAGAATGGCTCTCCCCCGGACGGTTTCCGATAGGAATCCCGCGAAGCGAAGGAACGACGAGCTGCCATGTCGATAAAAATCCCTGTCCGCCGATTGTAAAATTTTACGGTCGCGGGGAATAAAGATGGTATCGTCGGCGGTTGGAACCAGGACCTCCCGTTATCGGTACGCACGAAGGGGAAACTTTAATATTTGGCCGTCTACGGGATCCGTCGGCCAGGGGGGGAAACAAGGGGAAAAGAGAGGGGAGAGGGACGGAAAGGAAGCGCCGGGCACTCAATGCGTTCGGGGACGATAAGCGAGAAGATAGAGAAGGGCGCTGCCGAGCTCGACAAATAAAATCTGAACAACCTGCTGCTTCGTTGTTTACCGAAGGATACCTGCAGCATTAACGGCAGGTGGAAGGGGTGGAGGAGGTGGGGGGCTGCAGGGAAGGCCAAATATGCGGCGATAACGGAACGACTCCCAGGTGGTGTCAGCGATTTTTTTTTTTTTTCGTGAATCCGCCTGCTATGAAGTCTACGCCTCGATTGTGAAACCGAGCACAAACGGATGTGTCACTCGTAAACGCAAACACCGACACCGGCAACGCTTTATCGCCGAGCCTAATCGGTCTCGAACGAGACAATTAATCGCTTTGTCGCTTTGCCCTGCGCTCTCCTTTTTCTTCGATCAAGTGCATCTGGTATTGTGCACGGAACACCTTTATTGGGGGAACAGAATTTTATTTAAATTTAATTTATGTAGCTCCGGTGCCTTCGAATTAACGCAGACAACTTTTATTTTGCGTAATCTGTAGAATCATTAAATTCTTCCTATTTGGTTCACAAAGGGTCCTCCCTTAAGAATATGAAATTACATTCAATCAGAACGTCCACGACTCTTACGAGGATTAAATGTGAAACTAGCGACTACGAATGTTCACACAGGAGCGCACAGTTTGTCTGCCGCGGCGAGGCAATATTTTCAGCCGCGCGCGGATCCAGATTGTAAAATCTCGAGAAAGCATCGTTCCTCTTCTTTTCTCATTTGTGCGACAGGGGCGCCGGCGCAGATGGTTAATTTCTGTTTCTCCGGAGAGACGCGTGCGAGGGCGTTGAAAAGCAAAGAATTTCTATTTCGGGGGGTACAGTGAAATTTCGGCGGGCGGCCCCATACGAGCCGCGATAAAACAAAAGTCGAGCGGGGGGGGGGGAGAAGGCGAAAGGAAGAAAAGTCCGACCGCGAAGTAGCATGAAGCTCAGCCAAGATCCGGCTCCCGCCCGGCGGTGTAATATAAACGTCGTAAAATAGGAACCAGGTGAATCGTATAATTCGCGGGAGAGGAGGGGTGTTTTGAGGGAGTGGGGCGTGGAGGGGGTTGAAGGGGGGCCAGGTTCGTCGAGTAATTCTCAGCCAGCGCTGCGACACCCAGCCCTCTCTTTCTGCGCGTACGCGTTTACCACGAGCCGCCACGTACGACCGCATCGCACACGTGCTGCTCATATTCGCCCCCTCGACAACAGGGGGAGGACCGGAAAGGGTGAGTCTTGTGTAATATACGAAGAGAACGCGGTCACATCCGATTCCATCCACCCACGCCGCCGGTTTTTCCGTCTTGAGACAAACTGGACCGCCGAAGAATTATCTTTCTAGTTTCTCAAGAAAATTTCGGGACATTCGGGTCCTCAAAATTTTTTACAAACACCACGCGAAAATGGTATTTTGATCGCCTAGGGAATTCTGGGGAAAGTCATGTTTCGGTCCCCGGTTGTTTCGATTCTCCATTATTTTTCATCCCCATTTTCAAGATTTCAAGATTACATCGGATTATTTGTGAATTAGAATTTCCACTCGCTTAGGCATGGACACGTCACTTGTACGGAAGCTCGTAAAATATTTTGGGATTGATTTTATTCCGAAGCACGGCCGAAAATAATCGCTTGGAGGGGGTCGGAACGGAGGCCCTTCAGAAAATAATTTGTACCCAGGAAACCCTCGACACAGCCGGTAGTCGAGTGGCAGTTGCAAGACGAGACCCTTCGTTTATGTACACGACCTATGACACTGTTTAGTCTACTCCCAAGTCTCCAGACGATAGATTCATGGATCCCGCGTGTTTTTGTGGCAGTCGCAGTCGCGACAGATGTCTCCTGTTATCGAACGTCGACTTACGATCTCTGTTTAGCCGGTTTCTGGAAACACTTGGGCTCGTTAGGTGATAAAGAAGTATGCATCTCGAGGCACAGATTAGTGTGCATGGGAACTTTAAATTCGAACATCGTAAGTGGCGAATGTCAACCCCGAAAAATTCCCACAAGATCAAACTAAGTTTAATTATTGATACCGAAACTGGAAACTTAGATGCTATTTCAATTGCACTCTGGTGAAAGGGGATTTTGTAGTTTCGGGACAGTGAGTTTTCGGGGATGACACAAATCGGGACACAGAGGCCCACCTTCCGCATTTTTGCACCGCCCCTGAACCGAATCCGAAGCTCCGCATGTATGTATTATAGTTCGTGGCATATCATAGGAGCCGTTGCTCGCGAAGTCAATGGGAACGAAGCTCGCTCGCTCGAGGACAAGGCAATTCGAAAGCCAGCAGACCGTGTAACGCGTTCAAGTTACGTGGCGTTGCGTGGTTGCCGGTTTGATTAAACCGAACGAAACAAGGGTCATCGTGGAAGCGTAAGAAATAATCCGGGCCCGATCTGAAGCCCTGTAATTAAACGGCAGAACGGGAATGGCGGATTTATCGCGATCCAAGGGGGAACCGTCGGGAACGATCGCTCCTCGATATTGGCAGAAGACGCGGGCCTCGAACCTCGACTCACCTTCCCTCGGGTTCTCGATTAACCTGCAATTTTCTGCAGCTCCAATCTGAACGGAGGAATTAATATTTATAATTAACCCTCCGTTGGAAACCTTGCTTTCCTCAACGTCGGCTGTGTCGTTCATAAATCCAGGCTGTATTTTATTACGTTTTTGGAGTTTCAAAAATCCCGAACAATTCTTGAACAATCCACTAGACATCTAGAATATCGCCCAATAATTTTTCTTGATACCTCAATCTTACTCGGTACAGCGAAACTTAAAAAAGTTTCAGAAAAGATGACAGCTTCGACTCAGCTTTAAAAACCACAGCAACTAAGATACTCTCTGGCTGCGTGAACATTCTAGCGTAAACAATTAACGAAGATAAAATCCCAGGCTCTCTCCGTGGGTATGGAAACGTCCCTGGAAAGACTCGCGGTGCTAGACGACCCTTGTTCGTCCTGCAGGATCGTGAAACCCTATCAGTGGTCTTAATTCGGCACTGGTTTCATTCGCATAAATAATTTCCCCGGCTGTAGGATCCCATCCCGGCCGCGGCAACCCTTTGTCTTCGGCGCTGGAGAAGCCGTAGCCGGCAACGAGTGGCCATTTTAACCCCTTTTCCTCGCGAGACATAAATAATGATCGTCGCTAATTTGGCCCCGGCGCAGCCCTTGGCCGCCGGCGAACGTAAACCGCGCAATTATAATGCCACCACATTAGAATTTATACCGCCGCCGGCAGCCAGTCTCCTTCCGTTACCTTTTTCCAAAGCTTATGTCCTTAATCCAGTTGAAATATTTTTACCGGCGGCTCCCGTATCGGCTCCGCGGATTTTCGTCAGCTCTTAAGCCATTTAATTAAGTCCCCGCAACGGCCCGCGATTCACCAAGAAACGCTGCCCGGGAAGAGAGCACGACACTCTTCTGCATCTGTCAGGCTTTAATTTTTGCGAACAAGCGTCTTAATTCCCTCCATTGCCTTGACTCTGCAGTTCTTAGCAGTCGCGTGCAGTGCTCCTTTTCGTGCAAAACAATAGTATGTAGTAGATAGATTTTTCTGCATCTATTGCAAGACACAGGAGCTGAATACAAGTACTTCTCTTTCTTTAATCATTTTAATAAGCTGACGATTATAATTAAAAATTGCACCCAATCATTTTTGATGGCCACATATAATGGAGTACTGTAAATTCACCGTTAATTTAATTAGGAGACTGTGCATCGTGCATTCATGGACACATTTTCTACGATAAAAGAAAGTATTTATATATTTTCGGAAATTCTTTTCGAGGATAATTAGTCAGCGAAAAATTCCAATCTTTTACAGTGACATTAACACAACTTCTCGGCTCTATTTTCCATTTTTTCGGGAATAAAATATCAAAAAGTGGCGGAGTTATTCGCCTAAAACGACGAGGGTGGTCTAACCCGTCAATAAAAATCAGTGACGTTTAAGCAAGATTTTCATACCTGGCTCGAACGCAGCATATTATCCCTTTGGATATTTAAAATCGTCGAAATGAAGCCTCGCGTCGGTTTCCGTGTACAGGCTCGTCGGTCTGATTCCCCGTCGGTCCCTTCGTCCCGGAAGAGTGAACAAAATGGGATCTGATCGCGGTTTGCAATTACCTCGAGGATGCTCATTTTCCACTTATTTCAGAAAGAAAACGCGGCGGCACGAGTGGGCAGAGGCACTTGCTCGCGATAGGCGTATGGGTAATGGATTCGTTGAAACGATATCGGGTCTGGTTGCACGGTGTGCCGTCGAAAAAGAAAAAGAGAGAAAAAAAACACGGTTTCGCTCTTCAATACCGCGGGGAAAATATTCGTTCGCGCAGCGAGAGGGAGAGAGGTTTCGGGAGCTCGTTCGATGATTAAAACCTCGTTCCGTATCGGTACTCGCGATTTTATTCGGTGCAAAAAAAAAAAAAAAAAAACAGTAGAAGAAGGGCGGTCCACAGGGATGACGATTTGCGAAAGGGATTCGGTACAGGTGCGGGGGGAGGGTACGGGAGGACAATTAACGACTGGGCGAAGTACACAATGCCTTTTCCCAAACGGCTCGACGGCTCAAACTGCACACTTGTTGCTTATCTGCTCGGTTCGGGCGTAGACATGTCTGTAACGCGTTAGGATAACATGTTTAACATGGTAGATAGCTACTTATCTGCCGTTGGTGTTGTTTGCCGCGGCGCCATAAAGTCCCGCTGTAAAGTCCAGACGGAATGTCACGGTGCCCTATAAATTACCGGCACACCGCACACCGGAGACGTTTGTTGAAAAACTCGGGCGTTATCGAACGACGGCAAACCAACCGCGACGAAACGGCCGAAGCCCGATTCCATATTTGCGCGATGGCTGGGGAGGAAGTCCCATCGGGACGGGATCGCTTCTTGGACCGACGGGGATTGTTGGCTCACGCTGTACACACGGCGCAAACATAAGCTTCGCCGTGTTCGGTTCCTTGGAATCTTCGTCGGAATTAATCCTTTATTTCCCGAACCGTTATCTGAACCACCACTTTCTAAACAGAGCTCGAAACGGTCCCTGTCGTATTCAATTTCAAATTAATTTCTGCGAAATTAATTCTTCGTGTCTCGAAGACGCGTTAAGAGTACCATTTTAAGAGTACCATACACGGAGATGACTCTAAAGCACTTTTGGGAATAAATTTTTAGACTTAGATATATAAAAGATGTATAAGATATATAAAAGTCCCAGAGGCCTCTAGCTGTCCTTTTCTACGTTCGGCGTGGATCAAAGAATCTCCTGGTCGATATATGTCAATGGCTAGACCCGTGTTTTGGACATATACCGAGTAACCACATAAAATGTTTTAACACTAGGTTTACGGGGCACTAAATGTGCCTACTCTACATTACTTTATAAAAATAACAAAAATGTATGTATCCAAATTTATAGCCGTTTCTTTTACAATATATACCCAAAGAAACCAATTTGTTGAATAATATCTTCTTCATGCATCCTTACAATTTCGATAATTGTGAATTAAGAGGTACCAGAAACCGTCATTTTGACGGGTCCCGTAAATCTAGTGTTAATGTGGATCAAAGAACCTCCTGGTCGATATATGTCAATGGCTAGACCCGTGTTTTGGACATATACCGAGTAAGCACATAAAATGTTTTAATGTAATCGTAGGGATTATTCGTTTAATGAATTTCGTGAAGGGATGGTTGGCCTGGCAAAGTTGTGGCAACATGGCGAGAATGGTGGCCACAACGAGAAAGGATCGAATGAATCGCGAGAACAAGGGAAACGGTAGAACGATCGCGGGATACCCTCGAAAAGCAGTATTTCACGGGAATGGCCGATGAAGCCTCCTTATGGTCAGCAAATATAATAAAGTCGGGGTCCATATATCCGCGCTTATGGTCTCGCCGAGGCCAGACCCCAAGAAGAAGGGAACGCGTGCCGACTCCGTAGACCGGCGTATACACCAAGAAAAGAGGGAGACGCGACCCGGGATCGTCATATTTTCTGATTTTCCGCCAATAAACCCCATTACTATTTATCAGGCTAATGCGTCCTTATAACTCCCATTAACAACAATCTATACAGTCTCGCACGCATTAGTAGCCCGAGTACACGGCGTAACCCTGCCGGGGATTTATTATTTCCCGCGCCGGAGGAACCGTTCTTCTTAATTGCGTGTAACTTTATGCTTCGCCGTGATGACGACGGGGGGACGAATCCTTTCGGACAATACACCGCTTTATGGGACATGTTGGCCGTACAGATTAGACCATTGACTACGGCGCTGCTTGAGGTAATGGCGATCGTAAACGAAATTCGCGAATTGCTGCCTGATTCATCCGGGGTCTCCTTATTCTGAAGTATATACTTAGATTGTGATCTAAAAAGTGGTGTCAGTACTATCGTACACGCAATTTTTATGGCGTCTGCGGTTGTAGAACACTATGCTCATTTTTATTCGTCCGTTCCGTTCACGATTTTTAGGACAATTAAAAAATATGTGTATCGGGTATTTAATTTTAATCCAGAAAAATACAGCCGAGTGCATTTATATATTTTTTTAGGGAAGTTCTGCGGGTTCCAGGCTGCCAAGAAAAATCGTCGAATTACAGAATTCGCATGCGAATGAACCGGATGCGTTCTCCGTGGGCAATGATCAGACAGCTTGCACCGGATTCGTGATATTTCTAGTGTGTAATGCCCGGCAATACGCGCGGCGTTAAATCAAATTCAATTTCAGCTCTTACGCGTCGCACGCTGCGGCATGGAGTAGCACCTGACAAACTCATTGGTCTGACAAATTGAATCATTCGCTGTTCAATCGTTCCGCGCGCGCGGTGCCTGTGTGTGCCACGATCATCGAACCTCTGTCGCGTTCCTCGTGCCCCGCAGCCCCGCGATTGCTATAACATCCTCGATACACCGGAGCTCGCTTTGTCTTCCGTTCGCGTTCTGCCTTGTCTGCTATACATTTTCGCGCAAACACTGCCTCCGCCGAATCTGAACCAAAACAATTCGTTAACCCTCTTGGCGAGAATCCAACTTAAAAATTACAAAAAATTCGCGTTTCCTTCTAAAACACATTTCAAAAGGAGAAAAGTAAGCAATCTCTGCTTAACGAATACGGCAGCAATTTTATACTTAAAGGCTGCTAAGATTGTTCAGAAATTATTAGCTAAAAATTATTATTTCAATTATTAGCGAGTCTTTAGTGTGAAAAGAGTTTTAGGCAATTTTGGGCTGTTAAAAAATGGTGAACGGATTTTGCAATCATTCTAGAACACTGTGGAATCTTAATTTGTACTATGTAGAGCACCATTTTTTTTTTAGAAAGTCAATCTCGTGAAAGAAATTCAGTATACATCGGCAATTCTGCATTCCCATGACAAATTCGCAAGTTCCTTCGCTTGTCTTCGGCAAAGACAACAAAGGACTTCGTAAGCCAACGTTCACCCTGTCTTAAGACTTTCTGAATGCAGTACCGATCGAACATCAAGTCTCAAAATCGAGAACAGCGTAAAAAATGGCAAACGAGATTGAAAAAAAGATTGAAAGGAAAAATGTGGACGGGATTGGTAAAAAATTGATAATACTGCCGAGTGCATCGGGTGCAAGGTGCACTTCCGACCCGAAGGAACTGCGAAACCGGGTTATCCCCGGTTTATTTCGTACACCGATCGGAGGAAGTACGCGCGACGCGTGCAACACGCGGACAATGCCGGTGCTCGTCGACGCGTCGCCCGGAGAGATACAATGCTAGTCAATAATGCGTGTGATTTGTGCAATAGGCGCCTATTGCACGTGCACCCGGTGCCGTGCATTTCGACGCTCCGAAATCGTTCCACCTCGAAACATCACCGATGCACATGTGCGCCCACTGCGATATCCGGGCCGAGTTGCATCGCGCCGCGTCCATGTTACGCGCATTTGTGCTCATCATTACGCGCAACGCTTGCCCGATACCGCGTCTAAGCCTCCGTCGTCTAACGAACTCGCAATTACGCTTTTTACCAATCGAACAGCTCGCTCAATCTCGGAAAAATAATCCTCCCTCAGAAAAAAAAGGAATTTAATTTTTGCGAGCTTGAAGTGCAAGTGAAACGAGACTGCCATGGTTAACGCAAACTGCAACCTTTCACAAAATTCTAGGCAGTGTTTCGAGGTGAAATTAAATCTGGTTTGTGGAAATATTAAAGAGATTATATATTCATTGAGAATGTATATTTTATATTCAAACAGGAAAGGTATTACCTTCATTTATACAAGCTGCGGGACAATTGTTAAATTTTTGTTGATAACAAGAATTTATGCATTTATGACTAAGCTGATATTTAATGCAGCATACGGATGAAAAGAATTGTAGGACATTGTCATTTAAATTGTAGAGGGTAGGAAAGAATTTCTACGTGTCTTCTGCGTGTCGCAGTAAATGCAGATGAATTTTATTCTGCGTAAAGGTGATGCAGAATGCAGGATTTTTTAAAATTCCTGTGTTGCACGTTTATAACAATTTGTGACCGAAGAATCGTCCGGTTAATGAACGTACTCTTAAAGAAAGTAATAGCAGCGAATATCTTTGCAGGAGAGCGGCAGAGTCCTCTCTTGATCCAATTCCGTCGCAGAATGCATGCGAAGCGCATCGGGCGCAGGATACCGAGGCGTCTACCGTGTGACACGATCACACGGTGTGTGACGTGTGAAATGGTGCACGGTCCCTCTATAATTATATGTATCCTCTATCCCCTGTCGCCGATGCCGGGACGATCGACGTTGAAACCGGCACGAGCCTGTGCGCGAAACGTGGAGAGTGCATTGATGCAACGGCACCTCCGGTGCACCGTGTGCATGTGCATCGCCCACTGTCGACCATCGTTCCCTCTCCCCACTCCATTTCGTCCGCGCTGCCCTCGCCGACCATGGATGACTGGTCCATCGTTTCGACCGACAGCACAATCGAGATGATTGCGTCACATTCCTGTAAAATTGACTCTCTTGGATTAGCGGACGTTTGCTCGATCGTCGGGATTGATTTTATACCAATTAACCCGGGCTTCATTACCATTTGCCAACGCTCCGATGCTCCCGAACACCTGATCCCGAATTCTTTCGACTCACTGTCCACAATTCCAGACTTTTTATCAGACCAATTTACTTTATCAGGTTCCTCCTCTTCTCAATGGCACTTTCGCCGGTGACAAAAATCTCTGAATTGTTCTTTTACAATACGTATGATCGATTTTATTCTAAAGTGCCTAGCGATTGAAATGTGAACTCATAAATGAATATGGACATTGTGTACTTCTTTATTCTGTTGTAAACGTAGAAAATAATTTTAAATAATCGTGTTACCACGTTCTCGTACAAGAAAATATTCTAGACGAGCAATCAAAGTACATCTCTAAAAATGAAAATTGTACTTGAATTGCAACAAACTGGAGAAAAATGGAAATTTATTTTCTTTCGTATGTTTAACAGGTTAAAAATAATATAACAACATGTCTAAACTCTTCTAATGATATTCCTACTTTAAGTACACCTACTCATTTTTATCATCATGCATAAAATCTGTTAGTGACTAAATTTAATAGCAACATAAATTTGTGTTTTCTACGGCAAATCAGTGAGAATGAGCACTAATAAATTGATCGAGCCACTGCATTTTGGAGGTGCAGTTAAGTATGAGCTTCAGATTAATGACGCCTTTATTCGATTGTCAGTGCCAGGAGAATTTTTGAGAACTCGGAGGCCGGTCCGACGAGTTTACCGAATAGTCTGCGGATTCGCATAAAGATGCCAACAGTAGCGCTGCTAATGTGGTAGGTCGTTGAATCGAAAATGAAAACACGGGAGTCCGTGAACCGATCCGGTTAACGAGAAGCATATCACGGCCGTGCCGTCGTAAAGACGGCAGGAGGTTCGACGCGAGTAAATAAACTTGCCAGCTTCGGGCCTCCTCTTCGAAAGAAAACACGGCCGGGTGCCTGCTACCGACTTGCGACTCCTCGGATCGACGATGGATCGAGTGCCCTTCGAGTGTCTCGAACGGCGAGAGGGTCGAACGGAAGCTGGGATCGTAGGTCGAACACTTCTGAACGGATTTAGGCAGGAAAAGTCATGGCCAGTCGTCACTGTCTTTGCTGGTAAAAGCAGACGGGGTCTGGCGCCAGCAATCATAGGATCTCAGGATCTGTGGGATAGATTCCGTGGGATCCTTGGATCACGGGGAAGTGGCTCCTTTCGAGCGGCCACCATGAATTTCTGACGCTCTTTAACAATAGGTACACAGAGCACTGAAACGGACTATTTACTTTATAAAAATAACGAGGATGTGTTTATCAAAATTTTTGGCCATTTTTAAATACTATATAATCACAGAAATAAATATGCTGAATAATTCTTCGTAATCTTTACAATCTCGAATAAAATTAAAAATATTAGAACGTGCCAGTTTGACTAGAGCTAATGTGCAGATTTTTATATATTTTTGTTTCTGATCTGTGTAAAAATAATATATAAAATTATTACATTTTTGATACATTTTCGAATAAAACGTTTGAGCATTCCACGTTGATGTCGGGGAAGAAGGCAGTTTTAGCAGACGCAACACGTAATTCCATTTGTTTAGGCTCTCGAAGCCGTTCAGATGCGATGAATCGACGTCTATTCTGGCAGCAAGGGTCCGGGGGACTTTAAACAAACATCATCTAGTTCAGGAGCAAGGGGTTGTATCGAGTATACGCGATCTCGTGTAAACACGCCGGATCGAGTCCCGAGCCACTCGAAACGTCCACGGAGGGCTGGTAGTTTTCTTAAGTTGCCCCTGTCTGGTTCGAGACAGGTTAGGGCGACTCTTGACTTCGACTTAACCCCGCTTCCGATCTGCGTGTGCTTCTTCGGATTTTCGGGATGAAACCACTTCATATTAAATATTCAATCTTCCTGGAATTATGTTCCCTTCCATCAAACTTCCCCGTTTACTGATCTCATCATCGATATTCCATTGATTACAACTTTGCATGATTCCTGAAGACAAGATCTCTTTTCAAATCGTCTGATTCTTTAACAAGAATTTTTCTTTTCTATCATCTGACCTGGTGGGATATCAATTACCAAAATTTCATTTTTCTTTCATTTCACATTTTCTTTTAAATTCTATATGGTACATTTGAAGAAAAATTCGCCGCTTTTTCCGAGGAAAGAAATTTGAAAGGACCGTGGAACGAATGGATTTTTTTCGAACATATTCGAAAGAAGGAAATTTAAATGAAAAAATCAAGAGATTGCGTGGCGTCATTGCCGGTGACGTTCATTGCCGCATGCAAATGGCCGGTGTAACACGATGCTCGTGAACAGCATCGAGAATAACCCACCAAGGGAAATTATTGATAATCTCATCAATATTCGCGTTATTGTCAGGTGCACAACGCCAATAATTAACGGGCAATTGTACGTACGCGAGGTATCGATACAACGCGGGCCGATCTGCAACACATGTCGCTCTATTAATAACAAGCGTGCCCGGTGCTATCGATACCTCGCTAATTCATCGGAAAACGGATTTGCAGGTCTGTCGCATTTGCATCGGGAAATGCGGAGAAGAGTATTTAATTGCTGGGTGATAACTTGTCGCTAATTGAAACGTCACGCGACAGAGCCGCGCGAATAATATACACCGCGTGACCTGCGAAGAACCTGACTGATGTCTCAGGTGCGTTTCATTCGTTCGTCATCAATTATGCATCGTCAACCATACCCGCGCTACTCCTATTCGTTGCAACGTTGCATCGATTCGCAGGACTTGGTACAGTATTAGAAAAATTTCTGTTAATTCGTAGGGCTCGATACAAAGTTAGAAAAATTCCTGCTGCTTCCCAAGACTCGATAGAGTATTGTAAAAATTCCTGCTGACTTGCAAGACTCCATAGAATATTAGAAAAATTCCTGTTAGTTCATAAAACTAGTATAGAGTATCAGAAAAATTCCTGCTGATTCATGAGAGTTGAATAGAATATTAGATAAATTTCTGTGCGTTCGTAGGGCTCGATACAGAATTATAAAAATTCCTGCTGCTTTCCAAGACTCTATAGAGTACTACAAAAATTCCTGCTGACTTGCAAGACTTCACAGAGTGTTAGAAAAATTCTTATTAATTCCGAAGACTGGTACAGAGTATTACAAAAAATGTTGGAGGAAGCTATGCGGTTTAAGACCGAAGAATAAAATGACAAACTTATTTCTACTCGAAGATTGTAATGAAAATATAGCCTATGAGGAACCTGGAATGGTACGAAATTTTTCAGGAACTTTTGCGACCGTGCTAAATTAATGAAGCATGCTCCTCTCCCGGGCCGCAGAGAGGATCGCTTGATCTGTTGAACGGCGAAACGCTTTGGTGCAAAACTTGGAAAATAGAGGCACGGGGAATTGTCTCTAGCGGAGCGTCACCCTAATCGGGGAGTAAGGGCATCGCGATTGCGACAAATTAATCCGTTTCCAATTAGACAGTCCTTTATAAAGCGACGCGCTTTCCAGCCTGCGTTTAATGGCCTGAATGGGTATCCCCGAAACGTTAAGCCCGGTGGCTCGGCCGGGGCGAGTATTCGCGAGTGTCTACGTCCAAAAGGCTCGCCTTCGAACCGTTCGCATTAGTAATTCACCGGCTGCTAGAAATGATACGTTCAATTCCGCGGCTGAATTAATAAACACAAATAAAGAGGCAGGACCGGCCTCGCGCGCCGACTAATAACGTATTTAGCGCTTCAGGCTGCGGCCGGCGTCGGTGTCGGCGTCGGGACGCGTCGAGTGCGCGACTATGCCGGTTCATTAAAATTTACCTTATAAACCGGCACCGTCGTCGACGCGCGCAACGACCGATGCGATAAAGTAATGTTTAAACTCTTTGTCGCCAAGACTCCCGCGGGCTGCGATTTATTATTCACTATCGATCATTCACGCGGCACTACGCTTCCCAAGATTTGCTTTCCATTTTTCTTTTATTACTACTTTATTAGCGCTCTTCGCAAACTCTGTACTCGGTCTTCTGCAAATACTGAGACATTGTACTATAGTCTGTTTATCGGTACGTACGTTAATTATAGTATTTTAATCTACTTGTCTTTCATGAATGGTAAATTATTTTTTATTCTTGTCAGTCGAACGGGACTGAACTGTTCAGGCAATTTAAGGCGATTAGATATTATTCAATTTTATATTTATCGATATTGTAGAATTTTGTATTCCTTGTGCGTGGGTTAATTTATTTGCTCGGATAACGAACGTACGGAAGGCCATTGATGGAACAAAAATGGTTTGGAACATCTTCAAACTCGAAATACAAGAGCACGAGTGGAACGAAACGTGAAAAATAAAATTGTGTAGTAACGAAGGGAGGCCAAATTTCTGGAGCTTCGGCAGTGATTATGGTTAGCGAAAAGTGGGGAATTTTGGAAGAGAGATCTAAGGACAGCGATGAACAGCAGAGGCGAGGTCCAGCCCGCCTGGCGGATAAATCAAAAGTATGAAATGCTGCCGGCAGAATTTCGGCATATTTATGGCAGTGGCAATTCAATGATACACATTCCCGGTCGCGCGTAATAGTCAATATTTCCATCAGAAGCATACCTACAGCTCACGCCCACGCGGACGAATTGGTGCAGCCAACGGTGCTTTATGAGAGTTCAGGACGCATTTGACAGCGCGATGGGCCCCGGCTAGTTGTTGCTATTTATTCGCGCATTACATTACTCTGTTACCGAGTCGAGTGTCACCAGCTAATTTGCATTATAAGTGCCGCTGATGTTATCATCGCTTCGCTTCTACGTTATGGCGTCGCTGACGGATCATCAGCGCGTGCTGGCCATCGTGTCCGCGAGCCTGAACCAGCTGAATGGATGCGAAAAGTGTTCGCCTGTGAAGGAGCGTGTTCCACGGATTCAAATACCGTGCCACCCCCCTCTCACACCTTTGGCTACTCGTTCACACTTGATCATCGACCTGCTCGCCACACTGTCGATCGAGGGCCCCGCAAAATGGCCGCCCGCAGGCTGCCGAATTAATTTCACACTAGGCAAAAGTTCACTCACAATTTTATGCAATCTGGAAAAATTCTTCCGGGATCTCTATTCAAAACAAAGTTTCATCGATGTTCATATTGACCAATTTTTTTACTGTGCTAGGCTTTCAAGAAATCTAGAAAAATTCTGGGATACGTATCGAAGTCCCTGATTAAAGCATTAAGGGGAAAAAGTGAGTGTAAAAAAAAAATAAAAGAAATTCAATAGCAAAACTTTGCTCTGGGAGACAGCATGCCGAATAAAACATTCGTTCTCTCTCTACCGATTTCAAAAAGTCACTAATAGAATATTGACGCTACCAAATTGCAACATTTTCAAGTTGTTCAGCAAATAATCACCGGGCACCCGAGATAGAATAAAGCAGAACTCTCGTAAATATTCCCAGGGTTTCCAGGCCGACGTTTCATCCTCGGAATTTCAGCTAGTGCTATTGACAACGTTCGTATTCGAGGAATCGCATTGAGATCGATGAACGAGCGAAAAACGGCGGTCACAATCCCGGGCGCATAGGAAAAATTCGCGAGCCGGTAGGAGGAGGAGGAGGAGGAGGAGAAGCAGGAGGAGTGGCGGTCGTTAGACAGCAGCAGTGATAATTACCACTAAATAATTTTCGCGTAGAAGAGCCATTCAACGGTCCGGCAGCAGATGTAAATTCCCCCCTGGCGGTTTCCCCGGTGGCCCTATGAATTCCGCACGAGTGTCCGACCTTTCCCGGGGCTGCGCGATGTGTGTTGAGCGGGGGCTTGAAGTGGAGATTGAAGTGAAATATGAAAATCCGGGCAACGCGCAACGACGGTCGCTGGCCTGACGCCGGCATTTTCGTATTGAGCACGTCGCGTTTAACGAGCCGCATAAGACAGAAAAATATAGGTAATGAACGTGAATACGGGCACCACGGGACTTTCTTTTGGTTAGCCGCGTTCTCGCGCGGCATTCACCGAAAATCGCTCCTCCTCGTTCCTCGCTGTAAAACCGGCCAGCAGAAACGAAACCCAAACGAAACGAAACGAAACGCTGGAGCGAAGCGCAGCGTGTGCTCTCTCTCTCTCTCTCTCTCTCTCTCTCTCTGTCTTTCTCTCTCCGCCCACACACACACACGGCCAAAGCTCTCCTTTCCTTTTCAATGTTATTCCCCGACAAAAATTCCGAGGCTCGCCTATATTTTTAATTAAAGTCATTTTGCCGGGGCTACACGAGTATGTGGAATTTATTAACGGGCCGAGCATATGTTCGCTCCCGACCTCGTCCGAAAATCAGCAAGGATCCCGGGCATTCCGTCCGCCTCGCCCCATTCAAATCCCTCATATTCCCGTAGAACCTGAGCCGGCCGGATACATTCGGAAAATGCCCACCGTCGAAATGATCGTGCTTTATCGGACTCAAAGAACTTTTTAACAGCGATGGCGATGTCTTCCCGCTGCGGGAAATTCGACTTCCCTGGTTTTTCACTCGCCGGAAAATCTTCGAATGAACCGCTCTCTCTCTTTGTTCGCTTCCTAATGCTGTGTTCAATCCGTGGAAAAATTATTGCGCGGGTCCGCGTGCTAGAAAAATGCTTCATTATTCGGCGAGCTGTTTTAACAATTTTTCCACCGCTTCTGGAACGTTTATTCAATTTTTTAAATAAAATCTAGTAGAGATTACTAGACTCTCTATGCGAAATAAAAAGTTTTCTTCTGTTTGTTGTTTCCTTCCAACATCATCGACTCTCGCACGTCGATTCCTCGATTCTCCGGAGTACGCGCGGCGCTAATTCGAATCGGCGGATTCACAAATGAGAAGAAAAGCTGCGGCGCATCGCATCTCGGAGCATCTCGGCGAGGGTCCGCGAGGTGCTCAGCATCTGTTCTCAGCGTTTACGGTTCATAATGCGCTTCTTGCGGCGGATGACCGGCGCGAACGCGAGGCATCAAACGTCCTGGCGGGTGGAAGAAACGCGAACGGTCAAATTGACCGGAGGGAAAAGGAAGACGGAGCACCAGGGAGCACGGGGGGGAATCCGAACGCTTGTCGGCGCTTTTGTGACCGCGCACAATCGTAAGATCATGCACCGTTTTTTCGTCCACCGCCGAGAAAAACTTAAATTGATGCGAGCGGCTCGCGAGACCGAGACAGATGCGCCGCCTCCCGGCCACCAGGGGCCGCGCCGGATCGCCGCGATCGGCAAACACAGATGAAAACGGAACGGAATCGTGCGGACACTGGGCCGATCTATCGTTCATCGATCGCTTCTACCGCCGATCTTACCGCAATTTATGTGCGACCACTGAGAAACCATGTAGAAATTAAATTGTGTCGAAATAGGACCCGATATTTGTGGACTCTGGAAGATTTTATAATTTTATACATTTGTTGTAGAGCTTGGCAATTTTTTTCTTTCAGCTAGAATATTTATTCGTGGATCGTGGAACTCAAATTAATTTTTAAAGTAGAAAAGCTCATATTTTGCTCATTTAACACGTTGACTGCCATGTCACCCATACGTGGATGACGGAATTATTTGTCCAGGTTTTAAAATGAATTTTTACATTAATATACTCATTGTACCAAATTCGATGAGAATCCGTAAAATGCAAGAAAGTTGGAGGACTACTCAGTATGTATCATACATTTAATTTTTTCCAATTTTTATTTCATTAAATAACTTATTTTGATTTCATCGAATTTTTGAGGTTTCCAGTTTGGCAGTCAAAGTGTTAAGGACCTAAGCATCGCATACAGTATAAGTATTCAGTAAATATTAATATTCAAAACTCCAGCACCAACTGTCTCTATCTCTAGGTACTAAAAGTTCATCCTGAGGCTTGATGATTTTCTTCTTTAGCGAGATATATACTTAATAAATTGTGGATCGTGACACATATTTAACAGTTTAGATATTCCCGGTTTTAAAAGAAATAAATAGTACACAGTTTCATTCTCCATGCTAAGAATTCCACAGCACGCGTAGAAATGTGTATCTACGAGTTGAATTAAAATCTGAAATCAAACGTGTTTGTGAAATGCTATAATGTGCACACGCATCCATTGATTTTGTGCATATCTAGTGGATGTACACGGTATAAAAATTCCCCCCAATTCGTTAATTATAAAGTTTAATCGAGTCTAGCCACGGCATCGACAAAGTTGTGTTTCATCGAAGCTAATACAGGGAATAAAATGTTATTTCTGTGTCCGGTTAGGGTACGCTCGTTTAAAAACAAGGCTGAGCACACCGATGAATCAATAGACGTCAATCCCAGCATCGAAACCACGGCCCACCCTCGTTACATGTTGCGTCGCAGCCCCGGCGCGACTAACCATCACCAGCAGCGCAGAGAAATAAATTCCCAAACCGAAATGAAGGATTTCCGGCGCGATGACGTTCGGTTCGCGCCTCCCTCCGAAACGTACACGGTATCGGTAGATTTGTTTCGTGTCACTTGCCAGGTGTATGGACTGTGCAGAGTCGAGAGGTCTGTCGTATCATCGGCACGTTCCTGTGTGGTCGTGCATCGAAAAAGAATCGGTGGAAATCAGCCCTGAACACAAACATTGAGTGGAAAACGAAATATTTCCTAAAAACGCTGTTGGACTACGGACGCATTTATAAGAAAAATGAGCGGGTCCAATTTTAAACTATGAAAACACCATTCTATTTATTCTCTTTTTCTCGGAATGAGAAAATTTTTATTTCGCTGATCCGTTGGAAAATATCCAACGAGACAGAAAAAGATCAACAGTTTCAGCTTTTGAAGAAATTTTGAAAGGAAGATGGTCGCAAAAGTTATCAGTAGGTAAATACGCGATAAAGAGAACGCGTTCGGAGCAGAAGCCGCTGGGCTTGCTATTAAGATCATTTTTTCGGGGAAAAATCATTTATCCGAGTAAATTAGCATCAGCTTGAAACAGTAATCGGCCCCACCCCCTCGCGCGCAAATGACCCCGACCGTCCGCACGCTCTCGCGAGCTCGGCTCGCAATTATTATGTACACCGGCCGCGCGTACAATGCGAATACATTTCAGAGTGGCAATTCGCGCGATACATTATCCAGTCAGCGCGATTGTCGGCCATATACGATTCGCAGTTTCGTTTCAGTCCGCGTAATAACGCTGGCATTTCAACCCTCGCCCGCGCCGCTCCTGTAAGAGGGGGTGGTGTCACCGACAATATTTTCCTTCGACGAGAGAGACCGGCACCGATATTTTGCCTACTGTTTTCTCTTTCTCTCGCTCTCTCTCTCTCTCTCTTCGGAACCAACCCCTTTCCTCCACCTCATCCACCCCCGCACTTTTTTTTTGGCCTGTTCGTCGCCGCACCGTTCGCGAAATAACTCATTTCGAGAACGCGAGGCAGCGTGAAGCTGTCGATAGCAGGCCGCGTCTGGACGGCGCACGACAACGTGTAAACAACGGCCGTGTCAACTTTATATTATACGTCGCCAGCCAGAGAGGAGACCCCGGATTCAGCGTGTGCACGCTCTCGCATACTCGAGCTGGCTCTCGATTTCGATTCGAGAACCATTCCCAGTCACCCCCTTCGAAACTACCCTCTTGCACGGCCGATGCATGTTTCGCCGCTTCATCCCCAGGCTGCTACAATTTTTTAAGGATTTTTCACAAAATACGTACCTCGCCAGCTTGTTCCACGCTTTGACCCAAGAAATTCCATAAAATCGGATTTACTTAACCCTCGTTCTACCGGCGATTATTCCATAATTTTTTAAAGTCTATAATCCATGGCTAAGGATTTTCATGATAGATCTTTCTGAGCCAACATGTCACCCTCGGTGCAATAATGTGAAAAATTATTTTCAATTTTCTTCTGGTACAGAACAGTTACCGAAAATCCTATTAATAGGATTTAGGTAGATAAAGTGTTTCTGTCGTGACAGAAAATAATACGAATGAAGTGTATTTCAGTTTGAAGAGCTTTAATAATTTCTCAAGGATACGTGTGCGATGCGATAAGGGACGAAGACGTCTAGTAGAAACAATTAGAATTTCCCCGCGCACCCGTTTTTCCGAACGAGTATCGCGAGTACATATTGTGTTTCGAATTGAAGCGGCGAGGGCTGTTCGACGGGGAGGAGGAAGAGGAAGCGCAGGAACGCGGGGGATGAACAAATTAAATGAAATGTCGTTGCTCTCGGCGAGCGAAGCGAGCGGAAGCGGAACGGAGAACGAGAGAGATTGTTTGTCGTTACACCCTTCTGTCCGTCCCGTACCACTCCTATTCCAGTTAGACTGCTTATTTGCCTAATTGCGTGGCACACCCGATAAATTTCGGCAAATCGTCGCTTTGTTGCGCCGTCTTTCTTTCCGACACCGTTACTCGATGTCCGAAAGCCTCTGGCGATCGACTATTCCTCGTTACCGTCTTCCTTGACGCTTCCAAATCGACAGAGCAATTTTCAATCGATGCACAAGAATATTTTTCTGACTTTTCCTGGATTCAATTCCTTATGATTACAATTTAAAATACAAAATTCATATATTCTTCAGTCAATATTTAAATATAGTACTCTCTATTTATATTTTCTAAATGTTTACACTTGGAAGAATTTTGCACAAACTCGTGACTAATTCGGTCCAATTTAAAAGTCCCTAAGTCCCTAATTTGGTCCAACTATTTTTTTATTTATTAATTTTCGTATCTCGCACTGAAGTGTCTTAAAACCTCAGACCCTTGCATTTGATCACGTAATATTTCCTCTATTTTCTCAAGAAAATAAAAATTGTTCATCAGCCATCGATGTTCCCAATTTGAAGGACGATAGTTCGGGCACAGTATAAAATTTTCGCAGCGTGTCTCGATTAGATTTTTCTCCGGGACGTTCCGGCAGTGTTTCCCAGGATCCTCGGAGCCGATCGAGGCAGGATGAAGAGGGCACGTCGGAAGCGAGGGCGCGATTTATTCGTAAATTTATTCAGGAAAAACAGAGAAATCAGATTCGGTCTTACTGGCCCGAAGCGAGGCGGCCACCGCGCTCCCTCGACGCAACTTACCACAGTTTTATTCGTTTTTACATATGGCCGGGGCTCGCGATAAGAAAATGCCCGTGATATTTCACGTTTTTATACGTGTCCGCTTTTGCCTTGAGGTGTTGGCCGGGCTGCTGCGGCGCACCCTTCCTCTATACTGCTCTATAGGAACGTAACGCGGCTTGGCTAACGGCTGATATGCGAAATAAGCAGCCCCGGGCCATTAGGAGCCCGTAGCCTCGTTAACTCGATACCGCAATCCCGAAACTCGTCCACCTAGATGGGCCTTTTCCTCGGTGGACCCTTCGATCCGACCGTTTCTTCCGAATCGAGCTATTCCTTCGAGGAAAATGGAGGAACGAGCACACCCTCGCAAGGGTTGTCTCGTCATTCCCCTTGCAAAAATAATCACAATTTTTCGGGACCCCCGAGAAGTTCACAATCTACCTTGCTTTGCTTCATTTTATTTTGATACACGATATTTACTAGATCCTTCGATTTTAATATATTTACTGGGCTCGTTCCTTGAAAATTTCCCCTTGCAAAAATTATCACAATTTTTCGGGACCTCTCTATCAACTCGCTTTCTGCCTCCTCGCTTTTTGTTTTAGTCGATGTTTACACACAGTGTTTATTGTTTTTGGAGGAGCATGAACCCAGTCCTTTTTTCCCAGTGCTGAAATATTGAAAGAATTATGGCTGGTGTTTTCACCGTATAAAAATCTGTACTACATCGATGCCGGATACTTTGCAAGAGATCGATCATGCCATTGGAGGAGCAGGGAAGGCACAACGCCCCTCGTCTCTTCGCGAACTCCCACAGTCCATATGCATCAAAGAAAAAAAGGGAAAAAAAGGATCGTCGCATCAATCGGTCCCGCTCGATGACTCAATTTGCGAGGTCTGCTCGTGGCCGTGTCTCCTGCAGGATCCGCGCGCAACAAGAAATCCTCTCGAAACGTTACAGGTCCAGGCGGAAAGCACATCCGCGGCTGGTAGTACACGTGCTCGTGTAACAAGACGGTCGGAGAGTAGAGGTAGGAGGTTCGAGTGGCTATTGAGATGCTCGATTCCCGAGCCACCCTGGGAGAAGAGCGGTACCCGCCGGCAGATATTGGAGGCAATGAGGCGGGCTACTTTTAACAAGACGACTGCCTCCAATCCCCCCCTTCCCAACCCCCTTTTTTCCAACCGCCCCCACCGACGTGCTGCGCACCACTTCACCGGTCCCCCCATGTTCGATACCAAACGATGCGCTCGTTGTTACGGAATCCCATAAAATTACGCGCCACCGCGACGAACCCATTGATCCTGACCCCCCTAACGAGCCCACGGATCCCGGACGCCGACGAGAGCATCCGCGAATCGTCTTTTTTGCGGATGAATCTCTTCGCGATCGAAACACCCCCTCTTCTCGCCCATCCCATAACCTTGCTCTCCTCTAGACGAACCAACGCGTGGAAAAATTGCCCATGGCCCCAGCCGCGCGGCAGTTTCCCCTCCCCCTTCCGGCTCAAATTGGCGATGAAAGAAATTGCAATTTTGCAATCGATCCTCCGACTTGTGCGGCTGATCAGGCGAGATTTAGATATTGTATACGGTGTACCATCGTGTCAAATACGGTTTTTATGAACTAATATCCTTCGAACCAACATTTTCCTTAACAAAAATAATTTTTTTACAGTTTATAATACAGAGAAAAGTCGGTTCAAATTCGACGTGTCTCTATTAAATTGTACAGTGATTTCTCTATATATGTTACCAAGGCCTGGATGATAAACAAAGCTCGGGAGTGTGTTCTGGACGATACATGACGCTG
This sequence comes from Seladonia tumulorum, assembly GCA_913789895.3. Lineage (NCBI taxonomy): Eukaryota > Metazoa > Arthropoda > Insecta > Hymenoptera > Halictidae > Seladonia > Seladonia tumulorum. The sequence goes on from OU565275.1 coordinate 7,158,535, forward strand.
GCAAGACCCCTGTTGTTGACATAGATCGAGCATTCACTGTATTTTGCGTCGACGAATCTCCATACGCCATAAATGTATTTAGTTTGGTAAATCGACCTTTCCGAGCAAAATGTTAAACGTTAGGGCTCGCGGAGGGCGGTGCTTTTTATCCTCCCTTCGTCGCAGGCCTTCATAAGTGTGCTCGGCAGCGTAAACGCGTGGGAGTCTGAATTCTAGCGGAGGTGAGAGGTGAGGCAAATGAAATCGTTTGTTCTAATACCAGGGGCCGACCCCTGAACCTCGAAGATGGAACATCGTTGGGCAGAAATTGTCCCGGTGACGTTGCAAATGGCTTGGCCGATTTTAAACGAGTTCTTCTCTGTATCTTTGTCGTTCTGGCTCGTGTGTGTGTGCGCGCGCGCGCGTACGTGTACGTGTCTTGTCATTCGCCGGGGACCTCCAGGGATTAACTTCCGAGTGGTATCACCTGTACACTATGCCGGGCAGAAGTTTTTTACGTTTCGGTACCCCTTTGATATGTAATCTTTTATACAAGATATTGTAACGCGACTGCTTTGACGGGAGCTATGCTTTCAGCGCGATTAATGGCGATGCGAAAGATTGGTTCAGAGATGCACGCTAATCTTTTCGAAACGCAGAAAGAAATCGCTTAATTTTTCCACTCGGTACCCCGGCTTGCATGATTTTAATCTGCGCCGAGCGGAAGAAAATAATTCTTCCCGACCCTCCTACTCATTTTATAATGCTACAGATTTGAGTTTGTCATTTATAAGTCCCTAATGGTCGGGGTTTTTGGAAAATCTCTATGAGGAATTTACGTAAGCACGTGGACATATTTCATGAAATTTTGTATCTCTGCTGCTGTTTCGACAAAAATTTCTACTTGCAAACATTCCTATTATTAAACACATTGGTCCTAGCACTCTTGGTCTCGTCGTATGTTCCATGTCAAAATTTCCAGGCAGGGAAAATTAATTTCTTAAAGAAATTAAGTAACCACGTTTCTCCTGGTATACCATTAGATCCGTTTCCAAATTTAATGCAGAGAAAAATTCATTTATTCAAATGATCGATTGTACGCGTGTCTTCTGATATTCTCAGGCCAGTCTCATGGTGCGATTTAAAATTTTAAGCGAAGAAAAATTTATTCGATAGAGAAATCGAGTAACCGTGCTCTCCGGAGCGATTATTAGAGAAGCAGAGTTTGAAAAATTTTCCCAGGAATTATTTAGCAAATCCCCGCCTCTTAAATGATAATGCGATACGTGCTGCCCACGCGGCGAGAGTGAAAGATAGAAACGCGCGATATACGGGGGCGAGCATCGTCTAATTCGAGCCGGGCCCGTTCTTTCACCTGTCACGACGTCAACAACGGGTTTCCCGGCCCGGCGTTTTCCCGGCCGGCGGAAAGCGGGTGTTTCCCGGCGTTTTCATCGGCGCAAAATGATACGTCGGAATCGACCGGATTAAATACAGCGAGACTCATCACGGGCGAGGACTACTGCCGGCATGGTGGATAAATCGTGATTGCGTAATATCGCGCGAGCACGCCGCGAGTAGAATTGCGTAAAAGCAAATATGCAATAGACTACCTGAACACCCCGTATTGTACGATTGTCTCCTTTCTCCTCTCGCCGCGTTTCGCAGGAAATGCCTGCCTTGCATTTCCCGGCATTGTAACCACCCCGTCGGGTTCGGAGTATTGCCAGCCTCAACGTTTGAATTGCATTACCTATTATTGCTTATTGTTCGCCGCTCGCGCTTCGTATGCCGCGCTTCCTCCTCCCCGTTCCTGTTACACCGACTACCCCCCATTTTCCACCTACACACCCCGTTTGGTCAACCCTTTCTTCATACCTTTCGCGCTTCTTCGCTTTCAACCCCGTGCCATCCCTTGTCAGGCTCGAACACTCGGGTCCTCCGCGACGCGATCTCGTTGCCTTATGGCTTTCTCGATTTTAGAAAACACTATTTGTCCAAATTTTCAGCCATTTCTTTCACAATTTTTTCCTCAAAGAAATAAATTTGTTCAATAATTTCTCACACGCGCATCTTTACAATTCCGATCTTTGTGAATTAAGATTTTCAGAACCCGTCGTTTTGCCGGAGCCGTAAACCTGGTGTTAGAAGGGTTGAATTTAAGATTACGAAAGATTTATTAGAAATATTTTGTCCGTTCTCGTCTGCGTTCAATCAAAATTTGTTTTTGGTAGGTTGTGTGTATATATATATTTTGATGCAAGGGTTGGAACGTTTAAATACGCTCGAATAAAAGTTTTTCTTCCACGAAGAAGCATAGAGAGTGACACGGGGAGGAACATTTTCCAGGCATCAACGTGTCTGTCATCGCATTAGTTAGTTCCCGGAGCAATCGGCGAGCGCCCCGAAGCAAGACGAAAGCGTGCATGATGGGTCACCGAGCGGATCTGCCGCCCCTCCCCACCCCCCGCGACAGAATTTCCACGGAGGAAGTTGGAACGGTACGTCATTGATCTAATTCACGCGGTAAATGACTCGAGAAATATAATCTATGCCGTGCTTTGAACTCAGGAAATTTCTTACTCTCGTCCCACGCTCTTGTTCCTTACGTGTTCTCCACACCCCGGCGCATCGACTTCTCAACCCTTCTAGCCGGCAACGTGCTCGTCAATTCCCCGGGTAAGCCGAGGCATTGTCGCGTTGAAATTGTGCGTAACTATGACAATAGTTCGGCAGGATCGGCGAAATTAATGAAAACTCGGCTCGCGCGCGCGGCAGTTTCGGAAGAAGAAGGGGTGAAGAAAGGGATGAAATCCTCCCTGGGAGATCGGATATCCTCGCCGGGAGAGAGAGAGGCGGGATCGGCTAATCGTAACAAATACTGATCCCGGATTGCCGAATTATAAACTAATGTCTTGAGGAAACTTCGCCCCGAATGGCTTTCTCCCCTTCTTCCCAATTACAACCCCCGATTGCCTCGGCGATCTTCGAACGGAGGCTTCCTCGGTTCAACGCGGCCTTACTTATTGAAAACCACCCCCGTAACGGCCTCGTTTTTCGCCGCGCCGGATTCCGAAATGTTAATTGGCCTGGCCCGCACCCTTTAAAAATTTTAATGCGAGTCTCACTTTCCCTGGATACGTGCTAAAACTGCTGGAAAATCGATCCGGAGAACCATTTTTACCGAAATACCCCTCCAAAATTTGTTTGATATTTTTTATTCTGACTGTACAATATTTAAGAATCAACCTCTTGCATTGGAAAATCGAATAAGCGTAGGTACCGTTTAAGATGTGTTATAGTCTTGCGATAAATATATATTCATCGTTATGGCGAGCCCAGAAATTAATAGTGGGTAAAAAATAAATAAATGGAGTGGACAACTCGGCGAATAAAAGTTGTAGAGGTGCAAGTAATCTTCCGAAAATTAATTTGGGCCTAACGAACGACAATAATGGCAGGGCTAATATTTCCGATTATCGATCTTGCGGTCGTAAAAATGGCCCCGCCTAATTTCGCCGCGGGGTCGAACGGCATAATATATTCGCGCGTTTCGTTTCATTTATCTGATCTGCGGCCGTTACGAGGCATTCCCCGGCAATACCATCAGAAATCCGAGCGACTTACAGTTCCATTCCCGATGTCCCTTCGTCATAATTTCATATATCAGGAATCCGCAAAAGGCCGGGACCGTTTTCTCTCTCTCTCTCACGCGCGCGAAAAGATCACATATAGGGACACGGCCAGGGCCGAGGTATAATGAGAGCCCGGAAAGCGTCAGCGGCGTCTAATGTCGGAAATTATAGCATATTGCCAATAAAATCCCTGGTCTGGGGTCCGCCCTTGTACGACCAAGCCAACTAAACAGGTTTCTCCTGCTCTTCGGGGGCGGCGGGCTTATTGTAACGAACGTCGGAACCACGTTTTGCCATTACACAAGATCACGCTCCCCAGAGAAAGGCCGATACACCGATAATACTGCTGGCCGATAATTCGATTACCGTTTGACATTTCTTTCCTCGACGCCCTTTGTTCACCCACGCTCCACTGAATTTCCTTTTCACGCCTTCGCGACCGTCAATAATTTCCTGAAACTTAAGATCAAATGAATCAAACTCCGATAAAAATCTATTTAGAAATAACAGAATTTCACTGAATCATAGAGCGACATAATTGTCACGTTAGCTATTAGCCGAGACTTTTTAAGATTAAATGAGTCAAACTCTGGTAGAGAAAAATTCAGGAACACTCATTTAGAAGAGAGTGACTTAATTTCAATACTTCGTGTAAGAAGCTACCTTCTTTTATTTCAGTGATGCTGCATCGAATATTATATCGCCCCCGATTCAATGATTTCTCGAGTGCTGAACATAAAACAAGAAAGAATAAATTTCTGAATGAATATCTAAATGTGTGTAACAATTTTCTACGAAGAAAAAATTGTCCACTATTTATTAGTCAGTCAAATAATCAATGCATTTTCTGAACAAGAAAATAAACGTTCAAGTAACACTTAAGTAACTTTTCCAAGACAGTTCCGTAATGTACTCAAAGAACCGAACACTCATTGTAATGTTTTCAGACCGCAGCACTTCGAAAGAAAATAGTCTATTAAAACGGTGATTGAAATACTTTACAGGTACTGCGTTCGTGGAAGCATTTGATGAAACGTGCGTAACAGTGTCTAAGGAATAAATTGTTTCTGCAATAACGAAACGAACAAGAAATGGACAGGTGGAACGCGAGTCAAGATAATGGGAATCGTATAGATTGACGAAAATCTGAGACAAATGCGGTTATCTACAGTCTCCTAAATCGCTGCATAGTCGTTTAGTCCCACGAAGCACCATTCTGCAACGTCAGTTTCCGAATCGCTGGTGTTAACGCAATCACGTTTCTTGTCAGGTTGACACGATAGCTCCGTCCTCGCGTTCATTCTTCGAACTTTCATCCAGCCCGACATTCTTCGGTGTCTTCCTGGATCTCGGAAGCCAATACCGCATTTACAAAACACTTCAGAACAGTCGGAAGCGTCGCTCTGCGTCTGACGCGCGTCTATGTTCGAGCCGTTCAATCCTGAACTGGCTTCTGTCTGAAGCATTTAAAATTGTACAGAACGGAACCGTGGAAACTGACATACAATCCTTACTGTACAAATACTTTTATCCCGTTGCTAAATTGTTTAATTTCGGAAAAAAAAATTCAAACGTCGAATTTACTGAAATTGAATTTAGACAGTCAAATTGAAACTTAAACTCAAATTCTACATTCCAATGTCTCTGTCAAACTCCTAATTAAACCGAAATTCATGGTCACACGATATCAAGTTAATAATTGAACTGGAAGACCAATTCGGGCTCTGTCGATGTTATATTCGGTTGAAAATTAAAATAAATTTGAATTCCACGTTATAAAGTTCAAATTCGTGTTTTAACGTATAAAGCTTCTAACGTATAAAACTTCCAAAGCTTCGATCTTGAGAAAATTATTGCACTCAAGTTTGAGCAGTACACGACGCAAATTAATACCGGGAAAAACCATGAGAGTTCCAAACGTACCGAACTCGACTCTTCCGATCTGCAAGTGCTGCTGCCATCGAGCGTTTCCTTGTGTTCCAAAATTTGCGACTCGGAGCACATTTCGCACAGCTGCGGGCTCCCCGACCACCGCGATTTGAACGACAAACATTTCACATCGTGTCCTCTTTCGTTGCCACGAGACAGCCAGAAAGGCAGCTTATTCTTCAAGCTTCTGTTCACGTGGTAAATCTTTGCCTTCCCCAGCTTCCTGTTAACGAATTTCGAATATCCTCTCGCGGCATTGTTCGCAAACAATTTCTCCAGGCTCATTAACTTCTCCTTCTTCTTATCAATTTCCATTCTCAGCTGTTTGATTAAATGCTCGTACTTTTTCACCATCAAATCCTTGCGTTTCTTCAACGAGCACAATCTCCTCTCTTTCTCAAACAATCTCACGTTAAATCTGTCGATCCTTTCCTGCTTCTCTATGTCCTGCTGATTGAGTTTCCAGATCAATTTGCCGAACAGCAAACAATCAATGGATATCTCCTTCAAACTCTGCTCCAACGTCTCCGCTATCTTGCCTATGTCTTCTACGTTGCGGTCTAGGATCTCGAAATTACTTTTCCAGTTCCATTGCGTCTTCTTCGGCTCTTCTCGACACTCTTCGACAACATTTCCGGACTCTTCGATCGTATACCGTTGCGTCTGATGCAGTTTCTCATCGTTATTTTCCATCTCCAAACTTTTCTTCGACAATTCATTCTTCAGGAACTTGATCTTCGCCGAGTACTCGGCGATTCGCTCTGCCCAGCCTGCCAATTCTTTCGGAATCGCTGGTATCTGGATCTCGCGCGATTCCTGAAGCAATGATACAACAATAGACAATTTTTTCTATTAGAAAAATTATCAGAATTCTCGCGTGGCCTAAATTTCATGAGCATGAAAACCTCCCTACCTTTCTGTCCACTGCCAGACACCCCTCTTCAGCATCACTGGCACCGGGAATCGCGCTGACAATCTCGACGACAGCCTTGATGCTGTCGAGCTGCCGCGACAGTTCCAGAACGCAGGCCTTCTCCTCGAAGTACTGCGCCTCCAAGATCTCGTAATCGGTCTTCAGCTGCTCCAGTCGTTGCTCGATCATGCCATCGTCGTCCTCCGTCGTCTGCGTGCACTGTTCCCTGATCAGATGAGCACTGTCGCTGACACCCGTCGATCCCCTGCTCCTGCGGCTGGACTCGATGCCGGAGTCCTCTTTCGCGCTGCCGTCGCTGAACCTGAAGATTACGTCCGCCTCTGAATCATCCGGGGTCATTTTCCTCGAGGTCTTCGCGCTCCCGTAATTGAGGTAACAGTCTAACTTGGTGTCGACGTGAGCTTGGGTCGCCAATTCCGGCGTGGAGACGTCTTCGCTGCAGAAGATGTCGCTGACGGACGACGAAGAGAATCCTCGCGGTCTGTAGCAGTTCTCTTTGGACTCCTTCAGCAACTGCAGCTGGCACTTCAAGCTCTCTGTCAAGGCCCTCTCCTCGTCCAGCTGGTTTACCAGCGTCTTAGCTAAAATCCGCGACTCCTGCAGCGCCTGCTCCTTCTTGGAAGACTCGGCGATCGATCTGGCACAGGTCTCCTTCGATACGCTTAGATCCTTCTCCAGAATCTCTATATTCCTCTTCTTCCCGTTGAATAGCATCTTCAGGTCTCTAACTAGGGAGCTGCAATAGGTCTTCTCCAACTGAACGCCCTCCACCAGGTCAGGAAACTCTTTCCGGAAGCAGTCGCGCAGGTCCGCCAGCTCTTCCTTCAGCAAGGACAGCTCGACGTTGCTCCTGATCTTGTCCGTGCTCAGCAACTCGTTCTCCTTCTTCAGATTCCTCACGGTCTCCTTCAGCAGAACCACCTTCGATGTGACCAGCGCGTTCTCCGTCTCCAGCTCGTCGTGGAAGTACAACGATTCCTCGTTGTCGCCGCTGTCGCGTCTCTTCCGCTTCTTGCTCCGCATGATGCTGTCGACTCGCTCCCTGTAGAACAATTCCGCTTGGTTCACCGACCTCTTCAACTGCTCCTTACACTCGTTCTCGATGTCCTGTGCCCGTTTCTTCCAGGATGCTTCTATGTCTTCGATGACGGTCGAGTATTGGCTGTCCAGCTCGTCCCTGATCTCCAGTTCTCGATTCAGGCGATCGCTCTTCAGGCTTTCCAGCGTCCCTGTCAGCTTATCGTTCTCCTCTTGCAACCTCTCGCTACTCTCCAAGCAATCCGCTCGGGACTTCTTCAGATCCTCCAGCTCTTCCAGCAGCTCTTCGTTTCGACGTCTGAGGGACTCGTACTCCTCGAAGCTGACCGTCTTTCTTGGCGTGTCACCGATTATCGGTAGCAAATAGGCTCTCAGGCTCCTAGGAGTCAGCTCCGACAAGTGTCCACGTCTGAAATCTCTGGATTCCGACTCTATCTTCCTGACGATCACGGACATGTTCAAGATGCCCATAGTTTCCGAGAGAAATCGATCGGCTGTGTCGATGGTGATGATGAAGCTGACGTGTTCCTTGCCTGTCAGCGCTTTTTGGAGGACTCTGGTCAATTTCGATTCGCGAAACGGCCCGACCGCCGGGTCACCGTTCGAGTAGCTGTCTCTGACGCTTTTCAAACACCTTCCGAACACCAGCAGACTGTACTTGATGCTTTTGGACTCTGCGGACGTGACGCTCCTCGAGCGGCCTGAGCCTGCCACGTCGCAGAACGTCAGCGTGCTCACCTGAAGAATTCGGAACGATAGCATGAAGACTTGCAATTTTACGGCAAACGCATTTGCTAATGGGGATTTGACGAAGTAAGTTGATAGCTGGAGTTTAATTAGGGACTTTTGAACAATTAACGGATATTTGAAGAAAGAGAATCAAGGCTTTGACTATTTGTAAATTGTTGGTTCCATTATTTGTAAAACAGAACTATCGACTTCTAGTTCGATTAATGTAATTGTCACTAACCTCCACGTCATTCGTGGCGTCCCTGTTCCGGTACTTCAGCAACCTGATCGTGAACAACGTGTGGGACCTAGAGCTCGTCACATTGTTCCCGTTCGCAGCCACTGTCATTCTAGACTGCGCCAGGACCAGCAGTTGACAGGCCTCCAATCCGGTGCTCACGTTGACAAAATTCAGACCCTTCACATACGTGGAGCCGTCCTTGCGAGTGCTCACCTTGAGCTGGTGCCTCTCCTGATGATTCACAGCCAGGAGATCGTAAATATTGTCGTTGTAGATCTCAGCTATGGACAGCCAAGCGGAGAAGATCCCATCACCGCCCCAGGACTCCCTCTCTTCAAGGTCCACGCAATCGAGCACGGAATTGTCGAGGGACAGTCTAGCCTGAACGTAATCTTCCTTCTCGATCACATCGCTGTTGATCAATTTCAGCTTGTTTTGAATTTCTTGAAGCTTCTCCGCGTCGTTCAAGCTGACCACTTGGTTGTCGTCTGTGACCTTGTACCAGGGTTGAAGGGTGCAGTTCACGGCGGAGAAAATAAACTCGATCGAACGAGGTATGATCCCTGGCCACTCTGGTGTCCCGTATAAGGTGTACGTTTTCCCGGAGTCGGAGGCCCCGTAAGCTACGATCGAAGAACTTTGTCCAGAAATCAGATCGATCACTCTCTGACGGGTACACTGATCGAAGACGTCGATCTGAGTGGATCGAGACTCGAAGATCTTCTTGAAAATGAACCGTCTCTCCAGGCTGTCGCCTTTCTTCACGAGCAAGGTCGTCGGGTTCAGGACAGCGTAATTCTCTTCGACCTCGGTCTCCGACTTCGGCTTTATTCTGAGGTACACGTTGCTCAAAGGCGAATTTTGAAGGGTGTGTCTAGGCCTCGCGGATTCTTGCGGTGTCATTATTTTTTGGAATGTGGGGGAAACGGTGCTCGACTGTTCCTGTGCTTTTCGAGAAACGAGAAATTAATTGACGAGCGAACTTCCGAGTTTAAGGACGAAATTCCAGGGTTTCACGAGGTTTCCTGGGCTTGGCCATTTTCTGCGACTGTGACGTTTGGTTGGGTTACCTGACAGTGATGGGAATGAAGCTGTGCTATATTGTATCTGTTTATGTGTTTCGCAAATGTTTCACAGAGGCGGAGTTAATTCATGTTGTTGAGCGTCGGAAAATTGTCGAGGATTTTTATGGATCGATAATTGGGAATTTGCATTGGTTGCAGGACGCGTAAAAATGTCATTCTTCTTTTAATCACCTGGTTCAGCTGAAACTAGTACATCGACGTCCTCAAATCTGTTTAATCTACTGTTTTAAATTGTTCCTGCGCTCGACAGAAAAATTCTGCTTTTCGTGCAGATGCACGAAGCGAATCGACAGAGTCTAATTCGACTAGCGGCGTCTCCCACGCGGAATACAATAAATAATCGGCGTCGGCGTTCGCGAAAGTTCGCATCGGCTTAAAGGAAGACGACGCGAGAGTCTGGGGTCGGCTCGCGCGGGTGTCTCGAAATATCTTCAAAGTCGGCGTCCGTCGGCAATTTATATGCGTGTCGTTCGGTCCATTAAACGCAGCCAATCAAAGAGGAAGCTAATAGCCGAGCCGACCGCGGCTCGAGATGGGCCGGCAACGTCCACGGACCCCTCTCGCCGTAATCTCGGCATCGGAATCGTATTGCGAGAGCACAAGTCGGCCACTGTGCGCTACTAGACTGCTAGCGAAGGGACCGGTGCCTTTCAACCCACAATCGACCCCTTGTATCGACAGCCCCTACCACCCAAGTCCTCCTTCTGCACGCGTTCAACGCCGGCGATTCCGCTTTTCGTTTTCGCCGCTCCTAAGCTATGCCTCCGATCCGTATCAAGCCTCATCGCACACACGCTCTTCCCTTTTCGCCATTCCGCGGCTTTCCAACCTATGGCAAGCCTTCCGCCGACCGGCATGCACGTCGCTGCTTCCTCTTCAAACCATTCGATCATTAGACTTTTTCTCCTTCCAAGCCGTTTCTTATTCTCGGAATCTTGATCGTGTCATCACGCTAGAAATTCGCGAATTTGTTCTAGAAATGTTCCAGGTTTTGTCGAAGTTGTTGCAGAGGAAGAGGAAATTTTATTTGGAATTTTAACTGCAATTTTCTTTGGATGCAGTTCGTTGAATGGGGACTTTGAGGCTCTGTAGAATTTTTGAATAATTTGATAGTGAACAGTTAGTTCATAAGCTCGTTTAGCATTTTATTCAAACACATATTTGACAGTACTTCTTTGTAGACATACTAGTCTTTCGCCACTGATAGAATCGCTACGAATTTAAATGTATCGCCGGAAAATTAATTGAACAATGATTTTGATGCTTCTGGGTCAAAGTAGACCCAGACGCCGTCCCCCTACACCCGAACGAATGATGTCCGCTTTACACAATTTACCGAACCATTTTAGCCACAGTTCGGAGAAAATAATGGAGAGTTCAATTTGTCCGTGGCAATGCGAATATGCGATTGCACGCGCTTGTTTCAATGTTGATAAATATTAACGGAAGTATGCCAGTATTTATGCTGCGCCATGAAAAATGATAGTAACATTAATGGGGATACAGGAAATTCAGCGCATACTTTCGTCAGTCATTGTTACAAGTAGAAACAGTCGACAATGGACAGACACGTTGACCAGACCTGTTCAGAAGCACGCCTGCGGAATATATTAAACTGCATTTTGTCAAAAACGAAGTGCTGCGTGTGACGGTAATTTATTCGGCTAACGAGTCAAGGTTTTTTCAAGTCTCTTATAAATCAGTGTTAAATATTGTGTCAAATATTTTTCAAAAACAGTATGCAAAATGTACAATCGAATTCGATAAATAATTATTTCTTACGGATTCAGAAATTATTTTATGTAACCGTACACGATTTAAAGCCGCAAGTCCTGACAGAGATGAGACTATATTTCAAGAATTATTTTAATTTATTCATTGCCTACGGAACAGTATACTTCCGATACTTCGATTCTTACTATACTCCGGTAATAAAATTAAACGAATGATACAAATCGTTTAGGGTCCGATTCAAGAAGATTCGCACACGGCAATGCGACAGCAACATTTTTTAAATAAAGCAACCCACCGTGCAGCACGCTGTCGGATTTTTTGCCCCCGGGTCACTTAATACGGGTATCGTTAAAATCCCAGCCGGCCCATAAAATAGTCCCATAATATTTTGGTAAACAGAGGAGGACAGAGGGGGACAGGGAATCGGAGATGAAATTCATGATCCGATTATTATAACCAGCATTTCGGTGGAAAAGATTCGCGGGCAGTGGTAGCCTTTACACAGCACGGCCTTCAGGAATCACGGACAGCAGCCGCGGCACCGTTTCGTTCTCGAGCGCCATTAAAGGCGCTATAAAAGAAGTGGCCTGACGGCGGCGAACGAGTCCCGATGGCGAGAGTGCCGAGCGAAATTTGTCAGTATTAAATAAATAACCCATAAACGTGGAACATCAATCCGCCGCGGGAGCATTAACGCCCGATATAAGGGAGCGAGGCAACGGCTGTTATTTTTCATACACAGGCAACCCGTCTAATATACGATCCCCGGGCCAGGGCCTCGGAATACGTAGCCTAGCCTTGGCTCGAGAGTATGTCTTTTTTCCCTTTCCATCTTCTTTGAGGCTTTTACGAGCCGCCGTATCGCGAGCTGCACGCCGTAGATCAAAACTGATGTATCTATCCTGACGGAAACGCCGCGGCACCACCACGATCCGATCGATCTGGCTTTTCCGTGCCTTGAAAAAATTTTATTCCAACAAATTGGAATCAGGCGATTACACGGATTGCGCCCCTTTAATCCCCTTCATTCCCCATATTTAAGAAGCCTTTATTTTTATTGCAACAAACCTCTAGCTAGAATGATTTTGGATGAAACAGATATAAAATTATTTTAATAACTCTCTACCCTTTTTATAAAAATCACGGGACGCTGAGCGGCCACGGAATTCTATGGAATTGATCGGAGAGGACATCAAAGAAAGAAAACTGGAGCAATTAAGCACTCGGGCGAGCATGGTCCAGCGACTGTTTGCAGATCCTTTAAGCCCGAAGGACGTCGATACGCGCGTATCTGCGATTCCACGCGGCGGATCCATCGGTTGCTCGTCTCCCGGGGGACATCCCGAAGAGGATATCCGAAGATTATCAATCTTAAAGCCCGGTGACTTCCCTGCGGCGCGTCGCAGTGGCCTGAATCCGCGGGAAGACACGCCGGGGCTCCTCAAGGAGCTTCGGCGTTCCGCTTCCGAGATATTAGATTTATCCATTTGTTTGCCGAAAGTCTCATAAATATAAGCTCCCTTTGACAGCGTCCCACGGGTCTTATCTGGCACCGTGATCTCGCGTGGGCGTCCCGGGCAAGATGAGACGAGAGGCGCTAAGATATAGACGAAAAAGGAGGGGGGACGAGATACTCTGCTTGCTCTTCTCCTCTTCGATCCCGAAGAGAGGAGAGGAATCGATACGAGGTAGGTACGCCGTAGCGAGGTTCCATGGGACACCATCAGTATTCCCAATTAACGGGCTCCTTTTCGCCCCGGGATTATGGCACAGCCCTGTCCCGGCTACATTTATAAATATGATGATCGTAAAAGGAGACATTACCATTCGATGAGACGAACGAATCTTTTCGGGGAGATGCCCCGGGAGGAGGTGATATTGCGCGGGCGAAATTGATGGCGGCGACCCTGTTGGGGTGGAAATTTTACGGATGCCTGTAATCTAAAGGGAATAATTAATGTCCCAATGGCGTGGACCCGTTAGACGCCTGGATGCTGCTTTTTATGTCTCGCTGGCTGATGATGTTGCGAGACGTTGCTAAGAGATTGAACTGATCGATGCGAATGATGACTGATGAGGTCGGACTGTAATGCGACTGTATACAGTGATTTCTCGATATATGTCGCCAAAGCCTGCATGGTAAACGTCGCGGAATTATCCCCACTAACGTAGAGTATACCCCGTAATGGCCACGAAGCTCGAGAGGCCAAGGGTGTTTCCTGAACGATACAAATCACTGGTAAGACCCGCCTCGTTGACATGTATCGAGAATTCACTGTATTATGTTTTCATAGAGACTCATGGAGAATTTTTATTGCGGGAATTCAATTATTCTGTATGATTGCTGTTGCTCAAATTAGGACTCTCTATGGAAACAGTCCTGCTGAAAAATTTATTTAAATAAAATTAGAATGAGAAGAGATCGACACTACCAGGAAATTCTACGGTTCGTTTAAGTTTGTACAAGAATTAATTTCTAGGATTTAGTAAACGTCTAAATAGCTACCGATGGTATAACAAGTTTTATGTTTGTTCAAACAAGAGATCCAAACAACTAACGAATAAAGACGGGAATCTAGCTTTGGGCACCGACGAGACATTATAGGGGTCTTGTAAGAGCTGATTAAGAACGATGGAGGTTTCAGAAGGAAAATTGATAAAGAGGGGCTTGCAAATGTGTCTCTGAAGCAGTTTAAGCAGAACGATAGCAGGAAGATTCCGAAGAAGATGAGGCTGGCAGAGACTAAACGCGGAGATAGAATTTTGTAGTCTCCGAACCAGTTCGCTCCCTTACATTTGTAACGTGGCAATCTCACGGAACAGTGCGTAAATATCCGAAAATGTGAATTCACGTAAAATTAGCAGTCTGTATCACCTTGGATCGAATTTAATTTCAAGTAGACTGGTGCCCAGCTTCCAACAAAATGAATTTCTCGTAAAATTGTGATGATCTTCTGAACAGTGTTCGAACTGCAAATTTCTGTAAAATTTAATAGCTCGAATCACGTTGTAATCGAATTTAATTCACCGTGGATTGCCAGAGCGTCGTCCAGGGATTGATCTGATCGATGTAGACCCGTTCCAGTGTAAATAGTAATTGAGCAGTGTCCGAAATATAGACGGTGTCTCGGAGGAGAACGGTAGCGAATTCAGGTGGACGCGGATCACGAACCGGCCACAAATCATCGACGGGCCGGGGTCCGCCGAACTGTAATCAGTGTTCATTAGGTGTACGAAAGCGCGATTCCACGGGGTTTCTCCCATGGGGAGATCTTTTCAATAACTCTTGGTCGCCTGTAATTGGTCGTCGGCGATATCTCTCGTGGCTCCAACTCTTCGTCCTTTCGTTGCCCCGAGGCTCTTCACAATGTCGTATATAACAATATACCAGACTGTCTCTCGTCCTGACCACTATAGATAGAGAAACATTAAGTGTCCCGGGTCACAGCGACGGACCACACCCACACAACGAAAGGGCAACCGTATAGAAAGCTACCTATCGTCGACGACAACCGACGGGGTTGTCGATGGAACGGGGCAGAAGCGTTTGTATTGTACTCGCATTGGCTACCGATGCTTCGCCCTTCTTTCCCTGTCTGTCTTATGGTTGCCTTCTGGCCAGCAGCTCTCATGCCGCGTCCTATCTTCCCTAGAAATCTGCCCACTTCGCTGCAGACCACAATTTTATTCTCGAGGTAAAAACAAATCAGTTAAAATTATATTTCCCTTCTTTGGAAAGACACGCCAAGATAGATACAAAATTTCAGAATGTTCCGGAATAAAAATTACTCGACTAAAGATGAATATAAATTTTACCATTTCTTTCAGTTTAGTAATATCGCAATTTTTCCAGTGGCCTGTACAAAGTAGAAATTGAAGGTACATAGAAGCAGAAAGAATTTTTCGAAAAGCTTGAAAAATATTCACTGCTTCATCAGATCCGAGGTCTACGTTAAGAAAGACTGAAAATATTATTGGTGGTTTGCAGACGTAATTGAATATTTTATAAATTAAATACAATGATCGGTTGTCAATATTTTTCACTGTAACAAAAGATTCTCACGAGCTTGCACGTAATAATATTTAAAAAGATTCGAGGACACAGGGAAATTGATTTCTCGATTGTTGAAATGATTCGACGTGCTGCGATGGATGATCTGGGAGTGGCATGAGAGCCACTGTGAGGAAAGCGGCGGATTGAACAGGTTGTCGCATGGTCAGGGGTTCGAATGGGCGCGCACTGGGTCATAAACGCTTATATTGCGCTCAGTGCGCCAGTAATGCCGATATTGGCAAGTTATTGGTCCCTTCCTCGAACGCGTATCACCCGCAAGGTAGCCGCAAGCGAAACGGTATCTTTGGTAATCCGGAAAAGTATCGTTGGCCGAACACCACGGAAAGTTTAATTGGAAATATCAGGGGATGAGATAGAGCGGGATGGAGCGAGAGAGAGAGAGAGAGAGGGGGGAAGCAAAACTAGAGGCTGAACCAGGTGTCCAGAACTGGTGCATTAACCTCTGGACGCCTTCTGGCGAATCATATTTTTGTTAACTGGTCGAAAGGGTCGATCGTCCGATAGATGGAACTCGTAATCACTTATGCGACTCCCCGCGGATATTAAATTCCATTGAATTATAGATTAATCCGAAAAATTCGCCGCACCTCCCGCGTTTTCGACCATCAAATTCAACGATCGGACACTTGTTAACTTGTGGACACCGAGTTACTGAATGCTTCATACAGGAGACACATACTTAACCCTCGGAGCCCTGTACGTACACTTTCCAGTGATTATTTATCACATTTTATTATCTTTTAGTAGCGGGGTGAGAGTGACAACGTCCGGATCAATTATAGTTTATTTTAACACTTTGAGTGCCAAACCAGGACCCTAAAAAATTCCATGAAACCAAAGTAAGTTATTTAATGAAACAAAAATTGAAAATAATTATGTGTGATATTGAGTAGTCTTCCAACTTTCTCGCATTTTACAGATCCCAATCAAATTTGGTACAATGAATATATTAACGTAAAAATTCATTTTAAAACCTGGACAAATAATTCCGTCACCCACATCTGGGTGACATGGCGGTCAACGTGTTAATAGCAGTGTAATGAAAGAATTTTTATACTTCACTCTATGGCAATCTTTAGTCCAAATTAATTATCGCTTGGGGTTGCTCTGCCGAATAAAACGTTGAATTTTGAATGTTCAATCTATGGAAAAAGGTTGACCCGAGTACAGAGATGGCCGATGGAAGCTGGCCAGCCCTAATTCCGGTTAATTTATCGAATTTTCTTCCAGTTTGAACACGGACGAGACAATTTACTCGGCGAAACGAAGCCCCGGGAGCTGCGAGAGACCGGCGCGGAAACCGAATCTCCTCTCCGGCGATACTTTTCCAGACCCAATCAACTGATATCGCGAGCTTAAGCCCCCCAAGAGCCGCAACTCCTGATACGACGGTAGTTCGGTCGTGGCCGGGGCGGTCTGATCACGAGTTAGTGGTTCGAGATGGCGAGGAAAGACCGTGGAAGTAAGAGAAGCCCAAGCCGACTTTATGTCGGGACGTAAGCCGGTTATAGGCGCTGCCGATGTTATTTGATGGCCAAATGCACTCCAGCAGCGCGAGGCAACCTAAACTTCCCCGCCCTATATCCGATCTCTATCGTCCGGCAAGCATTTTCCGGGCCACCTTCCTTCGCTGGCCATCATCCACCGAGAAAACTCGATGTATATCAAGTTTTTTAGGAATCATGCGACACCGAACCACCCTCTGTCACCCCCATTCTGCTCGCGAATTAAAAGTGTCGATAATTATAATGCTGCGATGCTTCCTCCACCCTTGCGAATAGACCAAACGAGAAACTGAAAAGACTTTGGCTTCTTCAACTTTACATAAAAATCAAAAATCTAATTGCCGAAGAGTTGTATCCTTTCTCGTAACGGTGCACCGCATTGCAAGATAATGCATTGCATATAAATGAAAGAAGTACATCTATTTACATTAAACATTTTTTCCTAATAATTGAGAAGATTTTTGTTCGGCATGAATATTCACGGGCTGTTCGCTGAGATATATTCGGGCACCGTTTTCAAAATTGTAGCATCACGTAGAGGGTGCAGATATCACTTTGCTGCATCCAGGTTCTCGGTTACTGTTCGGTAGCCGCGCAAGGAGCATCGGGAAGAGTAGAACACAGTCGTGTGGGCGGATGCACGGGTAACACGGGCGAGAGATTCGCGGCTCGCATCGGTCTCGCGCCGCTCCGCGCACTTAAATAAAGTGAGAAACCCGCGGATATCAAAGAGCCATCAATAGACAATCGCGCAACAGCGCGACAAAGGAAAAAGCGGCAGACAAAGGGAGCCAGGAGAGAGAGAGAGAGAGAGAGAGAGAGAGAGAAAGGGAAGAAAAAAAAGCGAGAGATTCACCTGCCTCTCCTGCACAGGGCCGGGCTTGTGCTCGAGCGAGCATAAAACGCGCCGCGTATTTTCCACCCCCGCGTATTAATACGTAACCGCGGCCGCAAAACTTAATGAATTCTTTAGCGAGATCAAAAAGAACTCCGGTCGGCCGATACGCCAACCGTTGCCAACATTTCCTTCTCTCTCTCTCTCTCTCTCCTTTTCCCTTTTTTTTCTTCCTGAAGAGCGAGGAACAAAATTGAACGGCGATATTCCCGGTACGGTTTAACGACGACGAACACCCCCTGCCTCGGGGCCACCCTTACACCCTGTGTCCTGTGTTTCTCTTAACGAGGCACGTTCTACCGAACCCTCTTTCCTACCCACCTCCCCCTCCTCCTCCTCCTCCTCCTCCTCTTGCTGCTAGTCCTCATCCTCCCACGCCAGAGCAGTGTTCGTGCCGGCCGCTAGCAGATACGAGGTGCTGCCGCATTATGCTCGGTTTCATCGCGAGCAACGTCTCACGCATTAATGGATTCCTATAGCAGCCAAGCCCGTAATGAACACCCAGTCTACCGTGGGCTGTCTTTTCATCGGGATCCGCTGCGCGTTTGGCGACTTACGTTTCATTGCCGGTGATACGTCCCGATAATGAGGTCGATATCTCTCGCCTCTGCCCGTCTCTCTTTCCCCTTTCTTCCTACGGCGGGGACGACGCGAGCGGTTTAACCGCGGTGTCGGGAATTTCGTGATTCGAAACGAAACGGTATTCCGTAGCCGACAAATGGGGCGACTCACCCCGTTCAGATAGTTAGGATCGCGACCGACGATCGGATATCGGACGATAAGGGACGGTTTGCCGTTTTCCGCACGTCGCAATATCACTGCCCGTATCGTCTAGTGATAAGCAGGTGAGTCAGGAAATTTTAGTACGAATGAAAGAAAAAATTGTAGAGCTGTGGGGATGTTCTGGTCGAGAGTGCCATTTCACAAGCCTTGTTTGGGATTTTTTTTTTAAAGAAACCGGAAGACTGTTTTGTACGGATTTTTCGTAGACGTATTTAGTACTACGTGGAGTATATTCTACATTTTTTTCACACCGAAATACTGAAAATTGTACCTGCTGGAATTTTTTAAAGAAAGCTTCGACAACGATCGAGTATCGGACGATAAGGGGTGGTTTGCCATTTTCCGCACATCGCAGTGTCGTTTTCTTTTGGCCGCCGTTTAGAGAATTTTTATTTGTTGAAGATACTGTAGAATTAAGGGATGTTCTATAATCGATGTCTAAAAGTTTCTTTAGACAACAAATGCCCAAAAACTCACAGATTTGGGGAGCCATTCGCCCGACCATTGTACCGCTGGTAGAATGTAGGTGTTGCGGCGGGTTTTGTGGCCGTCCCGAGTAATTGAAACGGAATCGAAGGGCCCGGTATCGACTGACTTTGGCGAGATGAGCAATCGTAAAATCCGAAAGACGGCCGAGTCCGAAAGGGCGCCTAAAAGGATCCCAGCCGGCGATAGGGCGTGGATGGCTTAATGTCGACGGTGTCGAGCAATCGGGTATCGACTTTTCCATTAGCCAGAAAAGTTGTGGTCACCGGAACGACGAAATTGGCTATACCAAAAGGGACGTTTGCGCCAAGGTGATGTCGCCAGCGTCGCCGTGAAAACGGCTCGTACAAGGAGGGTGGACAACCACGGCGGAGCTGAAGACACCACGCCGACGGATACCGGAGGCCGACATTAATTCTCATAACATTTTACGAGCTGGTATCTGACCCGTGTGAAGTCCTTCCAACGCCCAGAAGCACGGTTTAGGACTCATAACTCCCAATCACCTTAAGACATGCAGTCGCGGCCAATTCACCGGGACTATGGTTGACTGTTCTCCGTTCAACATTGCTATCCTCGGGCTCCTTTCTTACGATTCTGGGATCTGTCAGTGAAAGTACTCTGCTTCCGACTATCCTCCGCTCGCCTAATAAATAAATCATCAATCGCAATTCGTTTGGGGTGCAGGCTAGGGGTGCACTCATAACTCTAAAAAAAAATTCATCAAAATTGCTAAATTTATTTCTATCATTTAAGGTAAAGGCACCAATAGTTGATCACCATGTACCAGGAGTTGACCATTTTATAGAAAAACAAAAAATAAGGTTTGAAATGTTCTTATTGTTTTGAAATTTAAACAACAGACGGCATCCGAGGCTCACTTTCATCAAAAGTGCACTTATAAGTGCGCTTATAAAAACCTTATTTTTTATGATTTTTCTATAAAATGGTCAACTACTGGTGCCTTTACCTTACATTTCATAAAGAAAATAGAAGTTCCACCTAAAAGGAATTTTTATCTAACATTATTGTATTATCATAAAATCGCTGTAAAACGACCTTCGAAATTCGCGAATTTCTCTTTTCGCATAGCCTTCGCAGCGAATCGACGGCTCGATTAATATCGAAACGATAGACTCCTCGAACGACCGGAGCTCGAGAATGACCGATCGCGATATTAATTTTTATTGGAATGAGCGTCGATAGGGGAACAGAGTCGTTCGTTCCGGCATATTGATTAAAATATGGAGCGAGGGCGAGGAGCGCTTTGTTTCGCCGGGAAAAAAAATCATCGCCGCGATAATTTGGAAATATTGAAGCCGCGTTTGAGCATGATGGGGATAGCATAAGGGGGTGGGACGGCAGATTTATATACACCGAGTCGACACATGCGAGCGATTCGATGGGAGAACCGTCGCCGATACCGATAGGCTCCTTTGTTTTTCTACTAATTAAATTGCCCTGCGACCCTTTTTCGTTCACCACCACCCCCCGCCCCCATATTCACCCACCCCAGACCACTTCCCTTCAACCCTTCGCCGCAGAGAAAGCGACAGAGAGACAGAGAGGGAGAGAGAGAGGTATCGTTTGAACTTTTCTCCTCGCCGACGATTTCGAAGGGTTTCGCCATCGGTTTTCGCGAGATAGACTAATTAATTACCGTGGAAGTGGCCAGTTGATCCTGCATCCAAGTCGAGGAGATTTAATTTAGCGGCTTTGCCGGTTGATTTGCCGCGGCTATTGCTCCCTTTGTGCACGCGAAACGCTCGCGATTTTTCCTGCACACGCGGGAAATCCGGGAAACACCCTTTTTTTTATTGCGATGCGTGCGGAATATTGCACTGCGTTGCTTCCGCGGGAAACAGTCGATCGATTGTTAGCCTTCCGTGGACGAGGATTGTTCGAAATATTGTAAATATTTCCCGTGGAAAACTAGACCGTGTTATCCGGAACACTAGGAAAATAGAAAAATTCCTTTTCAGTGGTTAAATTATTCCTTTGCAATTTTACGAACGAAATACACGAGTACGATAACATTCCCTCTCAATAGATTAGATTAAGTTTCACATTGTTGATGAGTTGAAAATTGAACACTGGAAGCAAAAAATATTCTATTATAGGATCTGTAAAAAAGAAAATTGCGCCAGTAGAGAATTTTCACAGAAAACTAAATTTACAACGAACTGGATACTCTAAAAAATTCACCTCTCAATAGTATAAGACAAACGTTAATTCGAAGCTGGTGAAATCGTTTGCTGTTTGGGAGGAGGAAAGTTACCGGAACATTTGTTGGAATAAATATATTAAATTGAAGATTGGGGCGTTGTGACGTAGGAGTGATGGAAGAGGAAAGATTGGAGCGTTCGTGCAATCTTTCAATCGGCTCGATAGCGTTTAGGCGAATGGTACGAGCGCGCGTGCACGCGGCACCGTGGAATAAGACAGCCACGGACAGAAAAATTGATTCGATCGTGGCGATCGTGTACAGTCTATAAATAGTGGTACCGATGATGGAAGGCCTTAAACGAGATGATATGGCCTCTGATCGACCCAATCAATGCATCCACTAAATCATCGTCTAAACTGACGGCCGCGACACAGCTAGTTAATGTAGACTGCTGGTGGAACAGTGGTGGGCGACCGGAAGGGGCCACTCATCCAGCGATTGCCGATGCATGGCATCTTTATAGGATCACGAACCATTGCGTGTTCCTCTGTGTTTCCGTGTCCCTCTCCGCTACAGATTATTAAGCCAATCTTTTCGCGAATTGAACGGTTTCCTATGCTATACTAGGTGTTCCACTTAATCTCCCACAGTATCGTTCCCATCATTTTCCCCAACAATATCCCACCTCGTATAATTGCATTCATTCGAATCATTTAACCCCCACAATTCATTCTTACCTTTTTGCTCAAATTATTTTAACCTGTTCATATAAAAATTTTAGCTTGTAAAGTCATAGTATATTTTATTTACTGTTTTAAATAATTCTTTATGTAATTGTATTTACTCGGAAATATTTACGTTGTTCTATTCAATATTTCTATTTTCTAACGGTCTGCTAGGATTATTTGCTTCAGCCTGTACATGTCGAAACGTTCATCTCGAATTATAAATAAATATAAGTTCATTCTTAAAACATTCCAAAAGCTTAGGATCGTTCTACTCATCGTTTTTATTTTTTAACGCTCTGCTAGGATTATTTGCATCAACCTATACACGTGAAAATGTTCAGCTGGTAATAATAAATATCATAATTTGTTTCTTAAGTATCCCAAAAGCTTAGGATCGTTCTATTCACAATTTTGATTTATTAGTGCATCGGTAGTATTATTTACTTCAGTCCGATCACGTCAAAACGTTTAGCTTGTAATCATGAATACAACTAGAAATTAGAAATTAATTTACTATGTTCCGAACAGTTTTCTACACAACTACCAATACCGAATACTTTTACCTACCTCATCCAATTCGTTGTTTTTGTTATTCCACTGAATACTGTGCTCGTAACAAACTCGAAACGGTTCACAGAAAGATTCCATCACACGCAGTAATGAATCCTGCCCATACTAATTACGAACTGACAAAGGGGCGAAACGAAGATCACGAAATAAAGCAGCAGCTTCATAAAAACTGTTTCTAGACATTACCGTTGTTGCGCTGCAGGCTCAAAGGAATAGGAACAAACACTGGAACAAACGAAAGAGAAAAGCATAAACAACAAGCCGTTCTTACACAATTACTCGTTACGACCAATAAAATAGCTTTGATACTCTCTGCCGGCGACATTAGAGCACGAATAATAAATGCAGAGGCGGACACGTGAAAAAAGGTTTGTTGTTGCTAAACAGACAATAGGGATTCTTTGTGCCGGGTGACGAATTCCGGACGCGACTCGTTTCAAGTATGTATTTCCACTGGTTATTCGGCGTCGAAAGGAAATACGATGATGCGTGGCCCGGTAGGGTGGCACGCATGACTGCAACGTCACGCCGAGCGAACGCTATGACAGGTTTTGATATAAAAAAAAATATGAGGGAAAGAGAGAGAGGGGAGGAGGAGGGAAAAAGAGGAGAAAAAAAATAATCGGTACCGCGTTTCCTGTCATTAGCATCGCGGCAGTTCAATATAAAAACGAACGTTCAGTCGGTTAAATTGATAGGTAGTGGAGGTTGACGAGGCCGGTGCCAGAGGAAATCAGATTTTGCCGTCTCGTTAATAACTGGACTGTGTGACAATCGTTGAAACTCGCTTCAATTCTCTCCGCGATTTCCCCCCGTCCCCCGTTCTTCTAGCGATATCATCAATTTTTCCATTATTCCTGTAAATTCTAACCTGCGCGACACACAGCGCTCTTAAACATTAAGTGAATGTCGATTTACACGCTTCCCGTCTCTTATTATTTCGTAAATTATTTTAGTGTGTACTAAATTTAATAATTAATTCTTTTAAGCACAGTCCCATGCCAATATATTATCGCTTATCTCTCGTCTTTATTTCTGCATAAGTCTCGTATTAGCAAAATTCACTCTTTAAATAGTTGCAGGTGTCGAGTAAATACGCTTAGCGCTAAACTGTTTGTACTTTGGGCCCCCTATTGGGATTTATCTATCGTTTGTGAAAATCCTTGCTGTATTTAAAAATTGTATTGACGCAGCAGACTTTGTAAAACAAAAATTTTAGATCGCGACACGAGAGGAAACGGAGGAAGTAACAGATAGCAGGTCCAAGTCCTAAAAAAAAGCGAGTTGGGGCGACCGTTTCGGAGCAGGGGTGGGGGTGGTTAGGCAAACGCGGCCAATAATCGCTGATAATTTATTAAGGGGGTGGAAAATGCTCGGCGTTCGTCGGCGCGGCTTCTGCGTTATTTAAGAAAATAAATATTTGATATCCCAAACAAAGACTCGGGTCTCAGCGTCTTGATGTTCGCGGAATGGAAAAAAAGCGGCGAGGAAGAGAAGAAGAAAATGGGGGGTGGTTCGGGAAAAGGAAAAGGGCGAAGGGAGAGGCGAGCGAAACCGCTATACCGCTGCTAAAAAGTGTCGAGGGAGGGTCGAGAGTCTCGTGCAGCCGACGCGGAGGGCTTAAGGGCGAGGGGGTGGCGACTCATTGGCCGTGAAATATAGGGTAAAAGGTTCGATAATTGATTACACAGATTTTTTATGCCGCAAGAAGCCTTAATTCTCGCCGCGGCGCCACCCCTCGATAATTCCGCGCCGAGCCGCGCCGCACCGCGCCGGGAAAAACCGTCCGACGAGCCTGGAATATCGAGTCCTTCGATGTAAAACGATCTTTCAACCCTCCGCAGAAGTGTTCCGGTCCGTTGGGCCCCCGTTACCCCGTGAACAACCCCGCCCACGAAAGGCGTCGCCAGCGGGAATGATTTAATTGTTGCTAAACATTTTTCCTTCCCGCCAAGGGGCGCCAAAACAATTTTCCTTTTCACAGCCTAGTCTACGATTGACCGGAAAATATCTACTAAATTAATCTACCCTTAGAAGTAGATGAAACTCTAGACCAACCCCTTGCACTTTCATTTCTTTTACAATTTTTCTCCCATTATTTCGGAATTTTTTTCAGGAAAACTATTGAACGTTCTGCATTGGGATTTTCTACACACATTTACTGATATTTGAAGCACGTGTGTGATTTTTTCAAGTAGAAATGTCAAACACTGTACGGGTTATATTTTGTATGTTTGCATAAGAACGGAAACGTAACTAGTACCGTATGACATTAGGAAAGATTATTACCATATATCGCGTCCACAGAAAATTGCAATTCGGTATAGCAGAGTGACCAGGTATGCTTTTTGCTTTGCGGATGAGGAAGATCTTCGTTCCAAGTTCAATCTTTCCAGAGTGTGTGTATGTGTGTGTGTGTGTGTGTTTTTTTTTATCATGGGAATTACCATGGCAAAAGTATGCCGGGCCAATCAACTTTTTTCGGCTGTCCACGGCGGAGAATCAGGTGAGCTTCCGTCGGGTTAAATCCGAAGAGGCATTCGTGGTCCTCGTTCCGCGTGTCAATTATTCACGAGGCACTCGTTGCTCGGTCATTCGAGCGAGGCTAGAACGCGCGAAAAGGTCCGCATTATAGGCAGAGCGGAAACAAGGGAGAGGAAAAGGTGTTCTCTTTGACACGGCATTGATATAATATTAATCTAAGCGAGGAAAACTCAAAGGATAACCGTCCGAGTCGTAACGAGTCTTTGTTACCGGATGTACGAATTCAGGGGAACACGGGAATACGCTAGCGAGACTATAGTGCTTTCCGCGTACGAAACTTTCGCGTTTCGGTGATCGTCGCAATTGGGGACTCTCGAAACGTCGATGAAACTGCAAAATTGTTTCGCAGACCACTCTAAATAATCTCAGCAGGTGTCGAAAGAGTTAGAAAATTTTCCAACAGGCTCCATTAAAAACCTGGACCGTAGAACATTTTTGAAACGTAGTTAGATTTGGAAATTCCCATGAAAACATTTTTCTATTGGAGGGACAAACATAGAATAATATTCGATAGATAGTGACCACGACAATATTAAATAATTGGTAAAATTAAATTGATGTTCTGATACGAATTTTTATTTCTTTATTTTTATGTCTTGAACATTATGGAGGAGCACCGAAATTCGAATTTCGCGCACCATGATTTGCAGTGCACGATCACGTTGTTCCTCCGACCGCAAATCGCCATTCGCACGAAAGTTAGCCTCAAACGAAACTTAGCCTGCGCCGAGAGAACGAGACAGTGGACCTGACCTTTCCGCACTAATCCGAACGGCACTCTAACTACTTCTAATATGCCTTAAGTAGATTTTCAGTTTTCGTGTTGGCGAAATTCGAATCCGCTCAACGGGTCCGGAAGTTTTCGATTCGAATCGGCGGAGCTCCCGAAGCAAGCCCAACAAGATTTCTTCGGGTAAATGGTGCTTCAAACAGGGTTCGGAAAGCTTTCCCCAATTTCTTCATTAAATTACTCGATACCCACTCTGTATAACCTCTGCATCGTTTTCCAATTTATCGAGCTCCATTCAAACTGAATTCTCCATAATTTCGTTCCGTTCTCCAGTCGTGTTTACTTCTGAATCAATAATAAAAATATTTACTCGTCTATTATGAAACAGATGAAAATGTGTTGAGCCGATTTGAAGTTGAAAGATCGTGCGATTAAAGATTCGAGAAGTGCATGAAAGTTTTGACGAAGAAGCTGTGTTTTCAGGAATAGTTCTGCGAGTTCTATCGTTAAGGTCACGTTAATACGGACGAGGGTCAATGGGTTGTTCGACGAACAACGTCCTTCGTCGGCTTCAAGTCCGCTCGCGGCGGAAAGCTCAGAATACGCGAAACTTTTCCTCTCCGACGTTTTGTGCGGTGATTTTCCGACTCGCACGCGTATGCCTACACTCGTCTCGGCGTGGAGTCATGGCGTTTGTTTTTCTGCTTACTTTGCCACGTTGAAAAAGCATCGGGAAGTGGCTGCCGGGACGGCTGCGTTAAACACCACCCCTTGCGACAAGCTTTCGCAAAAAAAGGGGGGGGGCAAGATTTCCTTTTGCATCGTCGCGACGAATTACGCGTTTCAGGAAACGCAATCGATCCTGCGGACACTAATTACGTCCCACTGTTTAATAACACAAAGTTCGCGTCGCTACAGACCCTAAGCACCAACTATACCAGTCATACGGTATCAAACTTCTGCAATTTAATTTCTTCATCGATATTAGAGATATAATTTTAGAATCGCGGAAGATTCAGAAATTTTACAATTTTCGCAATTTATTCTCGAGTGAAGAAATTTACTTACGGATCCATTGGGTTTCCTAGCGAAGAGAAATAAAGTTATTTTTTAAATTGACGGGGGATGAGTATTGCCGAGACTTTGCAGAATTGATTAAGATTTTTGTAACACCAGCGCGAGAAGTTGGAAAGACGATAATCGGAACGATATTATAAATAGATGTTAATCGATTGTCTCCTGTTGGCGGCGAGGCTTCCGCCGTGTTTGTTCCCGTAGCAAACTTCGACGAGAACTTTTCATTAATGCCTGAATGAATAAATGCCACCGCGCCTCCCCCTCCCTTCTTTCTTAAATTCTTAATGCAGCAACCCCGTGGAAAGTACTCCGGGGTCTTCAAAATATCTTCAAGAAGTTATATCTTTAAAGTCTTCCCTCGATAGTATGTAAATATTGTATGTAAAGCGCGACATCAAAGGGATTCTTCCGTAGTATAATGCTTTAAATTTCGTAGCAAGGAGAGAGATTAGGGAACAACGGGTGGCGACGACGTCAGGGCGTGTCACGCGGAAACCTTCGTGCACCCTTTGCTTTTCGTCCGTCCTCAAAATTTATCCGCAGCCATTGCTCTCGGAGTCGTTTAAAAGAATGTCACGTGAGCAACGCCTTCTGGAATGCAAATAGTTGTGATACTGTAAATTATTTCATAGCGGTTCAAGAGCTGCTTCCAAGGGTCTCAATATGAATATAAAATTTTGCGAAAGTGAATACAGGTTCTCGACAATTTAATAATAATTGATTCTTCTTTTTGAGGACAGTAAATTCTTCTTTTTATTCCTGTTTGTTAAATTTTTTCACTCGGTAGCGCAGGTGAGTAGGTGAAATTGCGAAAGAAAAATGTTCCCTTTAGACACCGTTTCTTGCGACTCGCGCCGAACTTTTCATTCGACTGTTCAGCCTGACGGTAATTAAAGAAATTAAGAAACAGTTTCGAGTGTTATTTCTTACCGACATTCGTAGATCCCGGTGGCGAGAATGTGACACTTCCGCGAGCAGTTTTGGGGAGTTTGTCCAGCCCGGTGGATTCCAAAGGATTTTTCAAACGGGATCCGGCGAATCGCAGAATTCCTGATGAATATTCAAGAATCCCGCACGGGAACGTAATCATGTCAAAAGGACGACAGTGGTCAAAAGCGCAAAGGAAGAACAGAGATCGACGCGCGGGCAAAGGGACCACAAAATCCCTGCTGGCATCCGTGCCAGGACGTTCGCGGAAACTTTGTTACATTTTTGGTGCTGGTCCACGATACACGCCGGGCCGAATAACTGGATCAAAGGGACGCGGTTGAACGCGGCAAGAGGCTGAAAAAGAAGCGGCCGTCCCGCGAACAGAGAAGGACCAAACCTCGAGAACTTTTACCTCTCTCGGGCCCTCCCTTTCCTCTCCTCTGTTTTTCTTCGACGTTTCTGCCATTTCTTTTCGCGCACTGCCCCTGAGCACCCCCAGTCCCCCCACCCCCTTGGAAAAAGCTGTCGAAAGTCCTTTACTTTGCCCCGGACACAATGGACGATCGGACCGTGGAAAGAATGGCGGACGAGAGTAGAAAGTGGACGTTTGCGGATCGACTCGCTTATCGGGCAGGGCAAAGGACTCTGGGATTTTTGGCAGAGATGATTTTTGGTTGCTCCGAAAGAGCTTCAAAAATTTTTGTAAAGACAATATAAAATTCTATGCGATAAGAGAACTTTACGATTTTTAGGATTCGCGAGATTTCAATTCGGGAGGAAACTAGTCGACTTTTGAGATGGTTACAAACGAATAAAAATTCTATATACCGGGAGAACCACGAGATTAGTAGCAGGCTAGACTTCTCTATATATGTCGCCAAGGCCTGAATGATGAGAAGTGTAAACACAATACCGCTTGGGTGTGTCTCCTGCACGATACATGACGCTGGCAAGCCATGTTAAACTCTGCAATCTGCTTCCAAATGATAAAGATTAATCGACGCAATTCGAAAGAAAATGTACAGTGAGACAACATGTCTCTTTTCAGTTTTCGGGTTTTTCGAAAACGTGGGACGAGGCGCAACGGAACAGATATTCCCGGGCGGAGGCAGTGTATTACACGAAGAACAACAGCGAGTCACAGTTGCCCGGGCAATAAGAAACGCCGCGACTCGACGGAATAATTAAAACCGTTGAAACGAATGTTTTACCTTGCGACGTGTATGGCTGACGTGCGTGTGCTTCTAGCGGTGAAAACATACTGCACTTGAAAAAGAGAGAGAGAGAGAGAGAGGGGCGAGGGGAGGAGGAGTAGGAGGGTTGGCATAGGAGTAAAAGGAGGAGACGCAGGAAAGGGACGAACGAGGAGGAGAGAGCCGAAAAGCGTGGCAGGAACGAGGAACCACCGCGAGTAGCTCGCGCTAAACCACAGAGGAAACAAAAGGTGCCGCCGGCGAATTAAGAACGATATTTTAACGCTCGACTTAATTGCATTAAGCCGGGGAATCCGAGTGGGAGAGCTGCGAGCAAACGGGGAAAAGACGGAGGGAACCGTAGACGAGGATAGACGCTGGGAGCTGGGGGATGAAAGAAGCCTGTCAAGAAAAAAAATAAGAAAACACAGTCCGGCCGACGACGGGAGAACCAGAGAGAGAGAGAGAGAGAGAGAGAGAAAGAGGAGAGGGTAGAAAAGCGAGAATGGAAGGGTAAGGGACGCGGGTCAACCTTCATGGTTGTTCTATTTCGCGATTGGATGTGCCACGGTAATACGTCGGATTTTCAAAGTGCTCCTTACCGCGGCGCCGTTGTACCCTTTGAGCCGAAACAAAGAGAGTGCTCGCTTTTTTCGCGAAGTGGCCGGGGTGAGAGGCGGAACGGAAGAAACGGATTATGTTTTAGACCTCTGGAAGGCCGAGGGAGAAGAGGAATTGCGGGAGAGGAACGCCGGGTGCCACGGAGGGAGAGGAATCGGAGGGAAACAGGAAAAAGAGAGAAAGTTCTCCGGGACCACACGAGGCATTCGGGGTAAAAGAGTTTTCTTGTAGTGTTTTTCCCCCCGGTTTTCCCTTTTCTTTCCCTTTTTTGCTTCTTTCCCTTCTTCTTCTTCTTCTTCCGCTTCTTCTTCTTCTTCGGCGAATGCGCGTCACGTGGCTCTGCTGCAACTCGAACCTCTCACTCTCTCTCTTTCTGTTTAAACTGCGGTTCAATGAGACCCCTCTCTTTGATTCGATGCTCTTAGAAATGCGAAATAATGCCAAAGGATAGTCGTTTTGTTTTTTTTTTCTTAAAAATACGTGTATTCGGTGCGCCTCCTTGGTAAACGTACAGACACTCTCGATTCTTTGTCGATCGTCGACGTCGTTTACCAGCGATTAATTTATACAGTCTTTAGTGTCCGTATATTGTTCGTTTGTTCGCACCAGTGTTTCGAAAATGCACGGCGACAGCCTCGAGTTTGTTGGCTGCGAGAAATTTACAGTCGGCCGGGGAAACTCTTTGTACACGCGGGAAACACTTTTGCGAACACCTGCGAAATCTGATCGACTTTAATGTTCATTCTTCGCAGAGACTACCGAAAAATTGATATTCGAAGGCAACGCGGTATAGTGAGGTGGTAAGGCGTATTCTCGAATATTCTATACACTCTAATGATTTCTAACGATTTCTAATCGAAAAGACTTACTACCTCAATATATTCCGCCGCCTTCGTTGCTTTTAATCGAACATAATTCAACCATAATCTCCAATCTACCAAAGCACACTGCCTCCTCCAGAACGGATCAATCGGTACTGTGGAATATTCTCTTGTGATTGTCCAACGGTAACGCCCCCATGAAGTACTTTTGGCACAACTGGCAGAAAAATCGATGCTTGTTGTCGTGGCACTTCAGGTGCTTGTTCAGCAGGTCCTTCCTGGCGAACGTCTTCTCGCAATAAGTGCAGGAGTACTTGTCGGGCTTTACGTGAATCGCGTTGTGCCTAGCTAGGTTGTCCAGCCTAGTGTACTGCTTGGTGCAGATGTCGCAAGTGAACTTGGTCCTCTCGGAATGACACCTCTGATGGTATCTGAGGTACCGTTTCTGCGCGAACGTCTTCTTGCAGGCGCAGCAGATCACCTGGTTCGATTTGTCCATCTTCACGTCCATGTGATCGTCCAGCTCCTCCTCGTTCCCGAATTCCTGCTTGCAGAACTGGCAGGAGTACTTCCTGGGCTGCTTGTGCTTCTGGATGGTCTCCAGGAAGGCAGGATCGGTCATGATTTTGTACAGGAACGTGTCCTTGAGCTTTCCGCTGGATACGCCGTTGAGGTTCGATATATCTTCCTCCTGGTCCTTCTTGCACAGATTGACGGCCTCAGTTGGACTGTCGTCGCCGCCAATCCAGCATTTTGTGTCCTCCTCGTTGCATTTGCAAAGGGCGACGCTTGAGGGCCCAGCTAGGAATGCTGGTCTTGATGGCAGGACCTAGGAAATGGTAATGAACGAGTTAGAATATGTTATACAAAATTGTATAGATCGAGCGCATTAATATAAAAAGTGGTTAAGCAGTTGAAAATTATTTCAATTTTGTTGGGTCATTACGTTGTTATTGTCGTCGCTGACAGGCGTTTCCTCTGGCTCTTTCTTGGGGGATAATTTTGCGTGGTCGATGCTCGATGAACCAACTATGAAGCGTCCATTCGATAAATCTCTCTGCGACGAGTTACCCTGAAACGGTACAAATAACCTTGAAATCCTGTGAGTCCTTGCTGCTTAAAATATTTCGAAACGAAAATTGTATAAAATTACACAGATCTTATTTCAATTTCAAACCTACAGGAATTTATTAAATATTCTTTTACGAAATATTAAATTGACTCTCTTTAAAATTGACTGTTTTCACCATTAAAGATCTTTTAAATTGACCATCCATTATATTAAATATGTTTAAAATTGACTGTCTCTTAAATTAAATATGTTTAAAATTGACCGTCCTTAGAATTAATTGTGTTCGAAGTCGACTGTGTCTGCGAAATACTACGGACACTCGATAAACTGAATCGAATAGTACTTGCTTCTGTTTGTTTACATTCCCACCGTAATCCCAAGGAACCTGTCACCACGTCGTCCACAAATTCGCGCACGAATTATACTATACACATCAATGACTCACACGAACGCACGAATACTCCGAAGCTGTCAATCACCGTACCTTCCGTTTAATCGTCATGTCCAATGCTTCCGTCGAATAATTCAAAGGTTCTCTCCTCTCCTCTTCGCTTTTCAACGATTCGTCGGATTGTTTCTCTACGTAACTATCATCTTTGCCATCGAACGTGTTGCGTGCATCTTCCGGTTCCACTTTTACATTTTTATTATTCGAATGTCTGTCCGACTTCCCGAGAATCATTACCGACACTGGCTCGACGTGGTTGTTACCCTGAAGAATTCGCTGTCGTGGCACTGTCTTCACTCTCATCTTATTTGTTGCAACAATATATTGCCTGGAAGAAATGTTTCGATACAGTAAAATTACCAAAATGTCAGTAATTTTGTAGACAATTTTATAAAGAAGCACTTTAAAATATTTGGAAGATGTTTATTTAGTAATACACCATTTAAATGCACAAGTACATTCATGCATTTGTTCATTCATGCAGAGTACA
Source organism: Seladonia tumulorum (assembly GCA_913789895.3). Lineage (NCBI taxonomy): Eukaryota > Metazoa > Arthropoda > Insecta > Hymenoptera > Halictidae > Seladonia > Seladonia tumulorum. The sequence continues at coordinate 7,190,974 of OU565275.1, forward strand.
AATTTAAAAACTCTACATTTATCTTAAATTCAATAATATCTTTCAGACAAGAAGAACGTCGATCACTGGACAGAAACAATTTATACACACACGAAACGAATGACATTCCAAGGAGTAGACATTTACCAGTCAATTTATATGAACTATATAAACAATGAAATAAATTCTCAAGTCAGACTCACTTTGAGGATTCTGAACAGAGTCTAATAAATATGTATGTTATTAAACCAAAATGAAATTCTATTTTGTTGTAGTTGATATATATATCCTTCGGAGAAAACATAGGAACATAATAAATATAAACTATCTTTTTTGTTCTATGCAATTCTGGACGATGAAGAATTTCGAACCGTTATAATCACAAAGTAAATAGTAGTGCAAGGGGTTAATTGCAGTTTTTCCAGCAGAAACACCAACTATCCAATTTAATGTTACAATTTATACCAACTATCCAATTTAATGTTAGAAGTGATCGAAATGTTCCAATTTCCTTTACAACGTAGGGGTAAAAAAACTGACGAATTACAAACAAGACTATACGATATTATGTTATCGATTGATCGTCAAGGTGAGCGTAGAGTGTTTAGACAAAGAGTAAGAGAGAGAGAGAGAGAGAAAGAGAGAGCAGATGTAAAGGGAATGAATCTTACCGTGCTTAGACAGTCCACTGGAAACAGAAAATTTTCGTAAGCCCGACGGGTTGGCCGTCTTGAAGCACAAGAATTTCGGTAGCCAACGTTATCACCGTTTCCCGGACACACGACACACATTTCACGACGCGTCGACCGTAACTGAGAAGAAACACTGTTTAGTCGACCTCGGGCCGAGTTTGACGGTCGGCACAACAAAGGGCGGCTGGCGGAGTCGCCACACGGAAATCCAAGTTTGCAAACACGGGGCCCCGCGAGTTTAACGGAATCCGATGTGTCGTGTCGGCCGACGTAGACAACTCGAGGGACATGAACCTCTTGAAATTCGTCTGTTGCCATCGGGTTATAAATTGGAATTCTTGCGGAACAGAATGCACCGGCCGGAGAGCCCCGGGCTGCATCGGTCTTTTCTACCCCACCTCGACACTCGAGACAGCCTTCTACCACCCACACTGTTTCCCGTCCAAAACCAAAAATGAATTTTTACAGTGGTAAACGATCTTCGTTCAATTTCACATGCAGCTCAATTTTATTGATATAATGCAACTTCATTTTCCTGGGATTTTTTAGGCAGATGGTGTTTTCGTTTCGTGTAGCGAATAGTAAAACATTGATATTGAAATTACTTTTCAAGAAGATTGTTAAAACTGTCGATACGAAATTTTTTGTATTCAATCATACTTTGTATTGAATCATACTTATACTGTTTTGTATTTTTTGCATTTAATCGTACTTTTTTAACGACACTTTTAAAACTATCACGTTTTTAAGATTTTCAACAATTTCTACGGTATTTTAAATACTTCTAGCACGTGTAAGACAACAGACCATGCTGCTATTAAATTGTCTGTAGGAACTCGTTGTGCAGGTATGAACCATGTTTATAAACAGTGACGGTGACAAAGACCACTGACAATAGCACCTCGCAATAGCAAAGTTTTTAAGTTTTTTCCCATAGAATTTAAAGTCCATCCTTACAAATATTTATTTCGTACAGAACAGTACGTGTGTAACTGTGACGAAAAATTGTTTTTAATTTTTAAAAACGAACTACCCCGAGGAAAAATTTTATTTGAACTGCCCTTGTTTTGCACACAATCGAACGAGTCTCCGGGCAATTGCCAACCCGGCCGGCATCATAGCTTAACAATTTAATATGCCAAGGAGATTGTGAATATGCATTGTGCTTGAAAACGACGGGGGTGAGGAAGATAACCGATCAGCAGCCGAAATAAAGTAACGAGCTGTCAGGGGGGTTGGAAGAAACGAGCGCGTAGCAGGAAGGACAGATACCGGGCGGGGGTGGTTTTTCCGTGCGGGGGTGGAGTAGGACAAGGACGGTCTGGGAGATGGGGTCAAGCATAAAATTGGCAAAAAAAGGCTCGATGTTTGGTAGGATGTTTCGCGTCCGTTCCCCGCTGAACCCCTCCCTCCCTACCCCCCCCCCCCCGGTCGTTAATACGGCATAAGGAGAAAGCAGGGTTAAGCGAGGGTGAAGCGAGGATTTTTAATTGTAGTTCAGCCGGTATAACCCCGCTCGACCCGCCGGTATTGTCATACCGGAGCGGCGCTTTTCTTTATTTCCCCAGTGGCTGGATGAGGTTATACATTTTTTTTAACTACGGCAATGCCTCCGTCTTCTTATTAGCAAAGCTAATTGGAAATACAAATGGTTATTCACGGTAAGAAGGAAGCCCGAAGACCGACTCTGCGAGCCGAGTACCAGCCGATGGAGGGCTCTATGGAAAGGGTGGGAGATCTAAGGAGATGGGAGAGGACGTGGCACTGAGGAGAGAGAACCTGAGTGAGAGAGAGACGATGTCCTCTCTCTCTCGCTCTCTCTCTCTCACTCTCTCTGTTCGCGTATTAAGCTTGTATTTGCCCTGGATAATTAGGACTTTTTCCCGACCAATTCAGATGAATAATTGATTTTCCTCCGGCCCGGCGGCACACCCCGTCGCTTCTGGACCTCTACGAATGACAATCACCCGAAGAAAAATACAGATCTTTCGGATGAAATATTCAATACCTGCTCGATGAGAAGGGTGAACCTCGAGACCCCCGAGGTACCATCTGGCTTATTGTTCCCCGGAAGTATCGGGAACGACGCGGAAAAAAATTCATCGACGATGAATCTCTTCCTCATCAGCTCCTTCTTCTCCTAACTAGCCTCTCTCGTTTAATACTTCGTTCAACAAAATCGAATAGACGAAACTATTAAAGAATTATCATTAAGGCCTTGGCGACATATATAGAGAAATCACTGTATCGCGATTACTAAGAACGGAAATATTCGGAAAATTTTTATTTTATATAACTATTTATAATTTATTGATTGGAGATCTCGAGAGAGTTTCTTCAGAGTTTTTTCGGGGAAGATGTTTAGGGAATTTGCGGAGCCGGGAAGGTGTGATTTTGGGGAAAAATTCACGTTCCCCGTGGGTCGGAAACAAAGTGGGGTGGGAGTGCTTTAACGAGTCAAGCGGCGATTTGTCTCTTTGTGGCCTGGAGAGAAGTTCGGCTACTTTCGTTCGACGCGTCCTGGAGAGATTGGCCGTTTCATGGACATAAAGCAGAAAAGCCACCCCCTTCAACCCCGGCAAACACTTTGCCCGTTGGCCCCCGTCTCTCGCCCCTCGTGACCCGAAACCGCGGCCGGTTATAAAGCATTCTTCCAGTTTATTAGACGGAGGACTCGCGGGCTTCTTTTTATATTAAGCATGTGCATTATTAATGCGCGGGCATAACCGTAAAATGCTGATGAAAAAAAGTTGCGGAGCCCCCGGCGGGCGTTTCTTCAGCGGCGAGACCGTGGCTCCAGCAAGATTGCTGCTTGACCGACTATTCCTTCGACAGTTCGCCTTGATGCCTCGAGATTTCCAGCAGCCAAGTCATTCGAAAATTAAGGCAATCTTAGTCGAAGAAATTCCACGGCGAAACTTTCGCGCGTGCTAAAAAATTCAATAAGTTTCCGAAATCCTTCTGCGATCGAGAGAAAATATCGTTTCACCCGAAATTTTCTTTTATTTGGCACTGTCCCCATCACGCATTATTTTCTTATTTGTGTTTCGGCAAAGTGTATGAATATTTCTTATCATTTATCTGTTCTGTTTTCTCTCATCATTATTTCAAGTGTATAGGTCGGTGTACAGTAATAATTTAATACTGACAGTTTCTTGATATTTTCAGTACCATTCTAGTTTCATGTAAGCTATGTCTTTCGCACAATTTAATTCAAGCATTGTTCAATAATTTTATAATTTTATTTGCGTCTTGTGAAATGCGCCACAAGTTCTTTTCATCTGAAAGTTGTCCATACATTTTGCAATCTTGGTAGTTATAAAAGGAGCTAAGAAGAAGTTCAATGAGTTACATTTTTGTTCATCAGTGGATAAAATCACTTGCTCGCTTGCTTCAAAAAGAAACACAGTGAACAATAAAGTCATTGATACATACAAGGGCCTAGTCCCGATAAAATGGCCTTCATTTGCATAGACAGCATAAACCAGCCCGAATATTTCCCGAAGGAGGAAAAAACTAGGTCCAGATAGAGATCAGAGGAAACAGTGCGAATGCTTGAAGGTCCGCTATCTCTCGAAGTGTCGTGCGGCTGGTGATATTCAAATGGCATCAATTCCTACGGAATTGCTCCGTATATCTGGCCGCAACCTGGATGCAAGGCCTCTCTCCCTCCTTGAAGAGGGAGCGGACCGTATTGGCAGATAGCTACGACATCGTTTTACAACCCCTTATCTGGATAAGTTACGGACATCTATTCGCAGTTTCTCTCTCCAACCATCGGGTGCCGCGTGTTCCAAGTGGCGTCATCGATTTCCATGGAAATCCCTTGCGCATTCGAGTAGCCTGTCCCCGGGCAAAGTGTCTGGAACGAATGGTAAAAAACGGACTCTGACAGGAAACCACCCCTGCGCGTCTTAATGTCTCGCGATTTTATCTTGACACGCGACAGACTTGACCGACCACCATAAATCGAACGATTGGAGCCGGTCGTGGCGCCTCGAGTGACTGGAATGATTGAGCTTCGCTTGATGATTGTACCTTTGACGTCTGTCCATGTGGTGAAATCGATTTGTTCCGATCGAACGGAAATTGTTGAGCCAATTTTTGTTCGCTTGGAAAGGGGTGTAAAAGTGTCTAGAAAGGCTTTTTAATTTGTATTTTCGAAGCGATATGTATAGAAAGGAGTATTAACACCTTGACTGCCAAGCTAGAAACCTCAAAGATTCCATATAATCAAAGTAAGTTATTTGATGAAGTAAAAATTGAAAAAAATTAAATGTATGATATTGAATGGTCTTCCAACTTTCTTGCATTTTACAGGTCCTAATCAAATTTGGTACCATGAGTATATTAACGTAAAAATACATTTTAAAGCCTGGACACATAATTCCGTCACCCACATATGTGTGGCATGGCAGTCTACGCGTTAATACTGATTAAAAGAATTTAGATCTTAAAGGGTGTGAAAAATCACAATTCAGGAAAATAGAAAAATTTCACGAACCAGTTATTTTTGTCTCGGTATTGAGATGGGAGAGATATCTTTGTTTGACGACATGGCATAGTTCTGTGAATAATTTTGCAGAAAGATTAATTTTGCACAGCTGACTGAAGAATAGCCAGTTCCATAAGCAGGATAAACGGTAGTAACAGCGCAGGTGGATATCGTGACAGTCCGTAGATCACGGTGATTCCCTTCATCTGCTTATATTACACATACAATATCTGGGTATCGAAGTCGGTTGATCCCGGTAGGTTCTCTCCCTTGGCAGCGGACCATACATCATACTTTTCTTCTTTATTAAACTCATATTTTTCAAAAAGTCTCACCTCCGCGAACCGCCCGCGGCCTCCTCTCGCTCAGGCAACTCGAAAATCAGCTCCGGGGAGAACGAAAAAATTCATTTGACTCTCGAGGATAAGATGAATATGAAAATTGCCCGGCCGCGAAAAATGATTTACATTCGAACGTCACCCTGACGATATAACTAGAACCGACTGTCTTGCCATGAATAATTTATCCGGCCCGCGAAAATGATAGAAAAATATTTCGTCGCGCCTGCGCAAGATCTGTCCGCGAACTAACCTGTCTCTGATTTACCCGTTCCGTTGGCTCAGTCTACTTAAGTATAATCACAAAATAAATCAGAAGTCATACCCAGTACAATATAAAATATTATTAGTAGACGATACTTCACGTTGCTCGGTGCATAGATCGAGAGGTCACTGGATCGTTCGGTCGTTCCGGTGACGGAAGCGTTTCGAGGCCCGTTTTCGCGGATCTGTCGTGTGCGTCCTATGGTAATCGTCATGATTAGAGCAGCGAGAGTGCAGAAACAATGCACGGGAGGGGGAGGGGAAGGGGTTGTGCAACGATAGCTGGTGTACGTGACGGGGTCTCGTCACGTAGGCGTTATCTGCAGTCGTGTTTATCAAGTGCACCGCTCGAGTCAAAGTATGTACAGTGCTCGGTGCCCGTCAATGGCGTTTCTTAGCTTATGCATAAAGCTCTTTCGCTACCTCCTTTCGCGTCTCTGTCGGGCTCGCCTGGTTTGCCTGGCTGGCTGGCTGGCTGGCTGGCTGGCTGCCTGGTTGCTTGGTTGGTTCCCTAACCCCTTCCCTCACGGCTTCTCATCTCTCACGATTTCCAACCACCCCCGTTTCATCGAGGCTTCAACCCCTTCTTCGACTGGTGGTAGCTTGGCAGGGTGTCTCGCTCTCTCGCAAGTGTTTCCGCCAGGATATATCGCAAAATCTATACCGTCAGGAGGTGAGACGGGGTTCCGGGGGGGGTGGCCAGGGGGGTTGAGGGGGTGGTGGTGGAGGAGGTTGAAGGGGTGGGCAAGAGCCAGAGGATGAGACGGAGGAGTGGGCGATGTGGCGGAGGCCAGGGCGGTTTTCGAGAAGGGTGAGCCCCGTCACATTTCACTACAGACTAATAACTTCTGAATATTCATTTCGTGTTTCTCCTTGCCTGCTTGCGCACCCGTAAGCAAGGCTAATGCGACGCTCACAACGCGATCTACCCTTCGGACCCTTTTCCTGTCGAAACATTTTTGTCTTCCCGTATTTATTCGCCCCTGAAAATCCGTCCGTCGCGCGGACACTCTACGAACGTCCTTGCAGATTTCCTCCAGCATGTTTATTAAAAGAACATTCGCTCAACGAACAATTTCATCAACCGTCCTTAACCCTTGCTCGAAATTTACAGGATAATCTCGAACGCTCGTAGTGCTAAATAATTTTCGAGAATTTTTAGGCTACGATTAAAGTAATTAATCTGACAAGCAATTTTACATATTTTCTTTCCAACGGGAGAAATACTCTATATCTGGTCTTGTAAAATTAATAATATCTGTGTATCTTCTGGATGCCACTAAATATATATTTAACAGGTACACAAAGCCAGTCACAATCTAGAAACCATATACGATGCCCATAAGTAATGGAAAATGATTAATAACAATTGGCTTTCCTCGAGTCTCCTCAGGTCCCTCGGATTAAACATTCACCAAAGAAAAATCTCAGAGCTAGATTTCCATTAAAATATAAAATCCTGTTGAACGTTTATGTAGTCAAATAAAATAGAGACGTAATTATAGTCGACTTAGAAAACAGTAGCTGCCGAAATTCAAATCGCCTCCGTGTGAGACGAGCCTAAGGAGCACGTAACTCTCCTTCGTCGAAGCGAGAAAAACAGAACAGCTTGAAGGCGAGGGAAAAGCGAGAGGCGGTCGCCATGGTAACTATGAATTAAGTAATCAATGAATTATTATTGACATTGATGTTTTCGTCGGCCTCCTTGCAATACTTCGAGACGCGAAATACGCGTCGCCCATTGTTGCCGATTAATACGTCCGCGTGGTAGGGGAATGGTTTCATTGGATTTGAAAGGAGGAGAGCAGGGGAGGATCCGTGGGGTATTCTTTCGTTGCTTAATTACGGATTACGCAAACTGTTACACCTTGAGCAATACGCGTTTCAGGGGGCTCGATAATAAAATGTTTGGATTCTTCTATTTAAGTCGCTGGGTGGCCGTGATCCTCATTAGTGGCCACGCAGTTTATTTCTCCTTTTGCGTTCGCTCCTTCTCTCTTGATAAATTCGACATTTGTATACTCTCATCTATATTCCCAACATTGTGGTTTCAATTTTTGATTACGTATCAAATATCGTAGCAAACAGATATTACTCGTTCGAATAAAAATTACAAATGAGTATTAAATTTTCTAATAGCTCCAATATGGTTTAACAAAAGAGAATGGTCAACAAATGCGCGAAACAATGGCCGCCTGTCGACCGAGGAATTTCGGTCGCTGAGAACGAAGAAGCCATTTCGCAGGCAAAACAAAAATTGCCGGTTATTAATTAATTTTCCTAGCACAAAGGCTACAGCTAATTGGTAGATATCAATTAATTAGCAGATGCTCTTGTTAATTTTCCCGGTGTTCCTTCCGACAAACGTCTTCCTTATCGACAAAGAGTCGTAGCTAATTCGAAATGGAACTCGTAGAAAATACGATAGGACGCTGCCGTGCTAGTCTGAGAGGATGTAGGGGCTGCGGGGGATGGGTTGTAGCGTCGGGGGGTGAAAGAGAAAGTCAGGGGTGGCCGGAAGAAAAGCATGCAACGGAATGCTTCGGGCCAATGGAAGAGGCAACGCGCGCGCCTGCTTCAATTCCGCGATCTCTGCGACAAATTAGCGCAGACAAATTTCTCCCTTGTCTCGAACCCTCTGTCGTTTCTTCCTCCGTGCGTACTTCGCTGAAATTTCCTCGCGGTCCGTCGCTTACTTTAACGAAACATTCCCCGGGTACTCTTTCCCGATTCACCCTGATTCGGAAACGCAATTTCCCGGGCAACCGATAACCGATCCTGACCACCGATTCGACACCAATTATGTCACTCGCAAACTTTTCCTTTTTCTCATCTTAGAAAAGATAGCTCTACTAGCTATAATCTATACCGATCCACAAAATTAACTCTAGAATTACCGACCACTAAATGCGATTAATCCATTTACTCGTTCACACAATTTTTATTCTAGTGCCTATAACTTCAATAATTGCGGAGGATTGTAAAAAAATCATACAGCATTCTACTCGCGCTCCTTTTAAAGGGCGAGATCTCTACGTTCATGTCCTTGAACTTGGTTTTCCTCAAAGACCGTTGTCTACTATGAAACGTGACCCATTTCTACGGAATGAGAAAGTGAAGTTTCTTTTCCGAGTTCAAAATTTTGCAAATTCAAACGACACTGCGGACTGTAAAAATTTTTTTTTGGTACTGATTTCGATGATGATGTATAAAGGGAAGTTTCCTCTTTAGAATGGCATCTGAAAAATTGATCTACGATTTTTTCTTGCGATTTTATTGTACATTCAGTGAAACGTGCGCACCCGGTGTTAAAACATATTTTGTTTGGAATGTGTGCTTGGGTAAATGAATGTAATTTCATAAAATGTATAAATGTAAAATACAATTGTTGGGTTTAGTCTAGAGGGTTGAAAGGATGTTTCAGAGGTATTTTCGGTTGTGCAGTATCGAGGTAAATTTGCGTGCTAATAAGGGTGATTTTCCGTCGATGATATTGGTAAGGATGGGGTTTGTTAAAAGGGAATAAATGAAAATTTTTCAACGATAGCTGACAATTGTGAATTCGCCCCTTAGTTGTCTCCCATAGAGCCACGGACGACCAATGTATCAACCCTCCATTGTCTCCGACGACCCCCCTCCGGTTAGGAAGCGCACGATAATAAATATAGAGAAAATGAAAAATTATTAAAAACTTCCTTTTTAGCCTTGGTAATCCTCGTCGCCCCCAGAGATGCCGCATTAAAAACCTGCTGCCCCTTCCATCCCACCCCCGTGGTGGAGCCGAGGTCGACCTCTTTCTCCGACGCCGCTTTCTCCGCCCTTGTCCATCCCGACTCGAGATCCTCGGGGCTGGGCGTCCGGACACGCGAATTATTTATACGCAGAAGTCTCTCTGACGACATTACCGCAGTGTTAGCATTAAATCATAATGTACGACTCGCTGCGAACTACCGTGATTTCGTCCTTACGCGCTCGTTTCTCTGGCAACGGAATCTTTCCGCCGGATTTACGCCAGACCCCCACCGAAAACCGAATTTTCGCCAATCGTAATCTGCCGAATCGACTCCCAAAATCCCTCTCGATGCTTCCAAAAATTTTCTAAATTTTCCAAATGCCTCCAGATTTGATGCATTTATGACAAAAATGGGTAAGCACAATTTTAAGCAGTGGACACACTAAAAAGATTTAAGGACACCAGCGTATTGGTTTTAGCTTACTAAAATAATTAAAAGAAGTATGAAATTTTCATTTCACTCCTGCGTCTTGCAATCGATGCAAATATTTCTTATTTTGCATAAAGATCCGCAGTCTGATAACAATATAACAACGCTAACAATATTTCCTCTGAACTCTGTTGGGAAAATTACTACCCCTATTTTTCTATACATTTATTGCTAAAGATTGCTGATCTTTCATCACATTTAGACATCTATTTTAATTGTACATATTGTAACAAATTGAATTTTTGTTTGGACTTTTAGAATTATTCAACAAACTCATTTGTATGTGTATATTACAAACAAATGGCTAACAGCTTTATAAAGTAATGTAAAATAGTCACTTCTGGTGCTCCAGCAAAAATATGCTTCTTAGTAGTATCATAGAATTGTTGAAAAATTAATATTTCAGCAAGCTCTGACACTCTATTAATACTTTTATGAATATACTAATCAGTATAGGATTAATCTTTGTCTTCTTTTGCAGAAGCAGCTGTCACAGTTCAAAACCGCGATGCATAATCTATTTAGGAGAGCACTCTTCTGTGTCCATGTGCAAGTCAATTAAACTTGACATGTTAATTATGAATCTTCATCTTTCGCAGACCGAGAGTCGGAATACACGGCATGAAAGATTTTCGGGGAGCAGTAATTATTTCCTGCGACGATTATTCGCGGCTCCTAATGCACGGGGCACGTGGATAATTAAAACGATCCGAGGTTTCAATAACAATTGTATATCAGCGGTTCGGTATGTCGGGGGAAAAAAAAAAATCAACGAAGATTTATCTCGCTTGTAGCCCGGGCGTCAAGCTGAAAGAACGATACTTATCGTTCCCGCGGGAGGAACGAAACACGAAAATCCATATGAATCATCTGATGCAACGGGCGCGGGCCCGCTCTACACGCGTATCTCTTACGTCTGGGCGAACGACAGAAGAACACAAAGCTAATGCAATTTTGCAATTACACCGAGCGCCCGGCGCTCTCCTCTCTTCCTGTGAGCTCGGCCCGGGGAGGCTCGGAGGAATGTCGGCAATACCGCGAGAATATTTAAATTTCGTTTCGTTTCCGCGTCGTTATTCTTTCATCCACGGTCCGCCGGCTTTATCCCTCGTCGGCAATTAATTGGTAAATCCAATCGGCGGGCGAGGATGCAAAGGATGTAGCCTTTTATACCCCTGCTAAGTTACCGGGGAGAATGGATTCAGATCTACCAGGAATATTCCCCGTCCGCCGCGCAGCTTAAAAAATAGATTCCCTTCTCCCACCCCTTTTTTTCTTTTTTTTCGCAACCCGGCCCCGTATAATTTTTACAATGTTTTACTTGAAAAATCGCCACGGCTCAAAACAGCCACCGCCGAAATTAAATCCTCCGGCTCGTTCTCTCTTTCGCCCTGCCAGTCTTTGTACGCTCTTTGAACTACCCTGGACAACTTACAAACTGCACTACACCTTCGAAATTCATATTCGTTTTCAGGTTTCCAGGATTTTTTTACAAGACTGCGCTAAATACGCAGGATCCTCGCCGGGAACCTATATCGAAAACACGAAACTACAGGTACAATAAAAATTTAAGGCTCGCTAGAAAATTGCGGATAAATCCAGTGTCTAAATTTTGGGCTACAGCCACTTTCAAATTTGGGGGCTGCGTCTACCGTAAAAATTTAGGACTACAGCTATTACCAAATTTTAAAGCTTCCTATAGTAAAAATTTAGTGTTCAGATAGTGTTAAAACTTGGGGCTTCACATACAATAAAAATTTAGGGCTCCACCTAGTGTCAAAATTTACAGAGCTACAGCTACCTTCGAAATTGAGGGCTCAGCTATTGTAAAAATTTCGCGCACTATTAAAATTTAGAGTTGCAGCTCTACGCGTGCACCGAATGTCTACCATTTTTGGATGACTATGCTAAAAATTCTGGAACATAGGTACACTAAAAATATAAGGAAGTTTATACGCATTCTTCAAATAATCATGGATAAAAATTGATAAAATTTAATGTAGTGTTCCATCTTTAAAAATTCTTTTCTATCCAACCAAGGAAAAATTCACTCACAACCTACAAAAATTTCCATCGGATCATAAAATGCAAAGATGGACCGAAGGTAGCCTAGTATAAATTTATTCTTGATTCTCATAAAAGCCTGCATGAAAAGAAGAAATGTTCTACATAATTTTCCACTGGAAGTGTTTCGTGACAATTTAACAAAATCTACAGTACGATTTTACTTCCGATTCACCGAAACCGTAGTAAAGAGAACAAAATTTTACTCTAAATTTTCCAATGTAGGTACTCTGTAAAATTTCGCAATTAATACAGTGACTTGTCGGTGCGGAAATTCGTCCAGCAGGAGCAAAACGAGAAGAACGAGAAGCCCCGTTGGTCTTATCGAACGTCCACGGGGAGAGGGTGCGGGGAGGTGCGGGTGAGGGGGTTAAGTTTCCGCGTAATCCGGATCGAAAGCGACGTATCACGCAACTGTTCGCATTCTTGAAAGATTTTCCGCCGTCGCGTTACCTTCGAAATAATTCCAGCGACGAGTAACAAATCCCGAGATTAACGCGATATAGTAGCCGCGCCCGTGAAGCATTCAGAGCTTTCATACCCTGTCCGGGTCCGATTCTCCGTGCAGCGGAAAGTTTCCGAAGGATACGTAATAATCCTCCCTACAGTTTCCGCGCTCCGGACTTCGCGGACCAGTGCGAGAGATAGAGAGACAGACAGACAGAGAGAGAAGAGTTGGACCCGGAAGGGGGGATGAGGGAGAGCACACGAGGGTGGAGAAGAGGACACCGGGGGGAGGTGGTTGGAGAACGAGAAAGAGAGAGAGAGAGAGACCGGGGTGGAGAGATAGGTGGAGAAAGAGAGGTAAAAAGGGAATGTGAAAGATGCGGGCGTGTAGGTACGGTCGGCTGCTGTATTAGATTTGCTTTCTAGGACACTTTAATCAAAATGTACCTATGTAAATTTTTGAATACACATCCCTCGTCTCCCGCGATGTTTGTATAGGTCAGGCGAAGGTATTTTCCTGGCGAGCACCGGTGTCGCGCAGCCAGCCTCTGCCTCTGCCTGCCTCTGCCTGCCGTCGCCATCGCGTCCCCGTGAATTAAAGAATTTGCAATTCTGAAATTCAGGTGATCGCATACATACACACCATCCGGTTTTATCTCCGCGACGGCCTTCCCGGCCGGGGGTAAGTATCGACCGAGGCGGGCCTCCGGCGGATGATCGGGCTGCGAGGCAAACCGCCTGCTTCCACGCTAATTCTTCAAAATTTAAAGATTTCCTCTCTCCAACCCCAATACCATATAGTGTTCTATTTTATATACATTATCTACGGGTTGCTTACCCAGTGCGTGAATTGCGAGAGGTCGATGTACTTCTTTCTGGACAAGCAGGAAATAGATTGTTTGCTGTCTAATGGGTTGAAAGGGGTTGTTTTCTAAGTGTCTGATTGGGGAGGTTAATATTTTCGAAATTTGAAATTGATAGTTCTCTTCTGGGTTTTATAGTGCTGTCTGATGTGTACTTTAGCGCTCGGCAATTCGAGGACATTTATGTACCTTATTTTATAAAAATGAAGTTGCAGAAAAAATTATTTGTCTGCCTACAAAGTGTTATTGAACTTTGTTGAAGTATGCAGTTTTTTATGTTTTCCAATTGCCTTCAAAATTACAATCAATGATAGTCGACTGAAAAATGTCTGAGCAAGCATTCCTAATGAACAACGTGACAGAGAAGTGATAATAATTAATAGTTACTGTAAAAAAATTAATCGAGCAATTAGACCAAAGCGTAGTCCTAGAAGAGTGTCACATCTAGACGTAGATAATTTTTCTAATCGATGCTCATTTCTGCAAAAAAAAAAATAATATTAACATAAAGAATTTCTGCCAGAAAAGATCGAGTATAAAACAGCAGAGAGTCTGAAAAAGACGTCAATACACCAATTCAACGAAATGAAATTACTGCGGCTAGAAACAAAATCTGTATTCTCTCCCAGATCATGCAGCGAATGCAAAACGGGAATTTCGCGTGTAGATTCGCAGCGTACCGATATTTAACGGCGATCGGTATCACAGAGGACTCCGAAAATTCTGTTTTCTCGACGATGGGAGCCCATTTCGGTGTCCCCGTCCACTTCCGTGTCACGAAGCAGCAGCAGCGTTGTAGACGAACGGCTCAGCGAGTCACCAATTTCGAGATAAATTCCAAAGGACAATTACGAGATTTTAATTGCATAACATCCGAGTGTAGAGGGTGTCGAAGAGAGAACGGAAGAGAAAGAGAGGAGGATGGAGAGAGAGCGAGAGAGAGAGAGAGGGGGTACAGAGGAACGATGCACAGGCGAGGTAAAAAGGAGAAGAGAGGCGGCGGAAGAGACAGCCGTTGCCGTTGGAAAAGGTGAAAGAAGAGAAAGACGGACAAAGGGGTGCGATGGGGGTGTGGTGGGGAGTCGGACGGGTACAAGAAATGACTGACCGAGCACACACGAGTATAATTATAATAACATTACTTGACAGAGATGGCAGCGAGAGGCGAGCCCTGCCGGACAGGCTCTGGCGAGCATTGAAATATTATACCTACCAAAGAGAAAATAATTAAAATTCAACCCTTGCGCTTGCTTGCCTGCTTGCTTGGCTCGCATACGAACACTAGAGGGAGGAGGAAAAGGGGGTACGTGTGCGCGTGTGCATCGACGTACTTACCCACGTATTCCACCCCATCCTTCGCGGCCACCCTCCTCCTGCCTCGACCCCCCATCCCTCTCTCTCTCTCTTTCTCTGCACAACCCCCTGCCTCTCTCGCCTACCCCCACCCATCCACCCCCCAAGGATGGGGTTTCCCATATTTTTTCCAGCGCCGTAGGTACCAGGTATTCTAGAAACGTTTGTTCGTTACGGACGTGCTTCTGAGCAACGTTCCGTGGTAAGTAGAAAAATCTACCGTGGCTCGCAGCCCGGCGTTCACGATTATCAAATCTACCCCCCTTCCCCCATACTTTGACATCGTGAATCTTTACGCGTTCTACCATCCTCGGACATCCGTCCACGGGTTTACCACCCTGACTCCACCTCCCGGTTTTCGAAATCTCACGATCTGAATATTTTCATGATGTATTCAAATTTTAACACCACCCTACGGTTCCGATAAATCTTTTACGGTGTATTTTAATTAATTTGACAATTTTACGGTACGTCGACTCACTGTGATAGTGAATACACTTCGCTAATAAGTTACTAATGATCATATTTTTTCTGAATTATCACAGAAGAATATGAACCCTTACAAGTGAAAATATGCTTCCTCTAAATCAATATTTTATTGTAATTCAGGTTGTACCAGTCCGAACTTCAGACATTCGTGTCCACGATAAATGAATAAAATCCACAGTCTATGACAAAATTATACAGAAAGTAGAAACACGGTTAACGATGACGATGGTTAATTGTCTAAATCTACAGTAAAAATACTTGAACGACAGATGGTGGACCAGGAATAACTGTTCTCAGAGTCCATGCTCTTGTTCTACGATTTCTTCCGAAGCTAGAATTATTCTCGTCCTAGAAGAGAAATACAATTTACATTTATCACTTGTCCACGTTGATTCTAATTATTCCCGACGGTGATATACACTTTTATTTCGAGAATAATGAGTTTGAAGGTTCATCGAGTTCCCTAGTACTTTGGGGGCAGTAGAATCAGCAGGCTATGAACAGACGCATCTTTCTATCCGAACAAAATGTTTCGCATTTGGTAGTAACAAAATATTATATAAGCGAGGGTTTGTTTTTGATTCGGGAGACAGAGAGTGCTGGATGGTAGGGGCGACATTTTTCCGCGGAAGCGAAGATAAGGAATTATTTAATTTCTGGGGACAAAATAGGACACTTTGGTTAACGCGCAACCCTAACTCACCGCAATCGCCCGGGGGGCGCGGCATAAAGCAGTGGCGTGTCGCGCAGCCAGGGAAACTTCTTACTCGTATAAATGCAATACCGGGCACTTCGGTCAAATATGCATTAATAAAGCCGTATTAATCTCGGCGGGGAAGGATAGAGCGATATTATCGAGCGAACGTCCTCGGCGAATGTCGGTTCACCTCCGTCGTAACTTTTTCATGAATAATCCCGTGGCTAATTTGAATAAATTATAACAGGCAGCGTTTGACTGGCCCCGAATCCTCTGCCCGGGCGCTATTGATAGCCGTGAAAACGGAAAAGGAAGAGGAGCAAAGAGGGTGGTGGTTCGAGGTGGTGGAGGAGAGACGAGGTGGAGTGGGGGTGGGTGGTGGTGGCAAGGGGGACAATCTCCAACGGCTTCCATTAACCGCTTTGTCTTCCATTTGTGGGCAGAAGTGATTTTCAAGGACTTCTTTTTCCGGGCAATCCATTAAAATATCAATTAGAATGTACCGCGGACGAGGCTTTAAACCGGGATCGATGCCTTTTCTTCGTTTCCCGCGGCGAAATCAAGTCCATTGTGCCGCGGGGAAACAATGAAGACAGGAGACTCGCGAAACAGGAAGCACGAGTGCTTGCCGATTGGCCCTTAAGTGGCTGCGAAGAATTCGAGCGGACCGTTTCATTTCCCTCGAAATGGTCACGCTGAATTCAGATCGAGGAGACGCAATTGGCCCCGTTGAAACTGCGCCGTTCATGCTGCGAGCTCCTCTTCAAAACCCGCAACGCATCCAACAATTTTACCCCTACGTCCAAACCTTCTTTCCTCCAATATTCCCTTCATTTTTTTTTTATCAATCTATAGTGCTCGAACAATCTTTAGATTTTATAAATCTTTAGAAAAAATATTTAGTACAAATTTTGTCCGGGGTCAACAATTTTTTTCACAGAGACATTTCTAAAAAATATTAATCAGCAAGGCCCCGAAAAACAAAGCAGAATTTTTTTCACCAAAAAAGCCGAGCCGGAAGCAATTAATAGGAAGTTCTGCGGCGTTCCGCGAGTTTCGGGATGGAGGGTGGTATCGGAAACGCGTTTTCAATAATTGTGCGATTTAGCGGAAAGAGATTCGGCACGGGGTTGTATCGCGAAGAGGGTGGCCCCGATGCCGACATTGATTTTGCAATGTAAAACATTTCAGCGCGGCCCCGGGCAAGGGTGGCGGAGATCCGACTGCGGCTCGGCGATTTTCTCTGCGTCCGGGAACGAAAAGATATTGATGGTTACGGGGATTTGATGGCATATTGCTCGGCTCGGATCGCTCTGTGATGTCTTTGGTAACGCTTTCCGATGTCGGCGGGATGTATTAAGAGCGTAGGGGTGGCCAAGACGATTTCAAAGTAATGCGTCACTGTCAAGAGCAGCGCGCAGCCACCACCGCCGTCGATTTCCGCCCTCGCGTCCCTCCGCAACGACGCGACGCTTTCCGCGAACGGACAATTGAATCGCCGTCGTTGAAACGCCTCGATCGGCAAAGGGTGCAAACCGACGATGCGCGGATATTCCCTCGGAAGTCGATACGCAACCCTTATTTCCACCACTCGCCTTTGCGTTTCTTCTGGCGCCGCGATTGCGACGGCCACTTTATTTCTGACACGATGTTTTCACCGAAGAATCATTAGGGAGGTGTTACAAATAAATTGGGGGTTGCACAGGGCGGTTCTGCGATAAAAGGGAAGTCGAAAATATATGGATAACATTTTCCAAAGGAGACTTTGTTTTCGAGAAAATTGACTTTGAAAATTCACCCGGTTATCGTGCTCTGGAGAATAAGTAGATTCAGTGGGTCTTGATCAGACACAGATTCTTTTCTTTTCAGCAGTCAAATAAATTGTAACTCGATGATTTTTATGATATTTGTGTGGAATATAAACTGCCGAAAAATATTTGATAATCTCCAAAAATTTTGCGGTCCCTAAATTCTATTGTCTTCCACAATTTCAGAAATGGTCGAATCGATGTATTAATTTTGCGAACAGGACTCGTCTGTAAACGAATTTCTATGGACACGTATCTCGTTATTATCTGATTATTGCAAAAGGGGACGGACAGGTGTGTGTACAGTCTGTGCATTCTCCTAAATGAGATATCGAAATGTTTTCCAATCGTGAAAAGTGCCCCTACCCCGGGTCCCTTTGTCCATCGTCTTAGCAATTTTCTGTTCAATTAGTCCACGCGACTGACGTTCGCGTGGCGCTAATTCTCGGAGATACTGTCAACCCGACGGCGATTATCAATTGCCTTGTCAATTACACCCCGTCCAGGAGCGGCGCGCACATGCTGCTGAACCCTGCTCCACCGTAGGCTGCTTCTCTCTCGCTTCCTCTGTTGCCGTGACCGAATCTCGAGCTTGGCCTGATCGCAACGAGTTATTTAATTACCACGATCTATCACTGGCTGTCAGCCTCCAGTCTATAATGCATGATCGATCGAGTCTCGACTTTCCTAAAGACAACCCTTTGCGTCGATGGAGTTGCCTTTGTTCGACTAACAAATTCCTGGAAAAATCTGTTGCCCAAGCAGTTCGTGCGACAGTTGGGCAAAATTGATGGGAGACGTAATTCTAATGCTATTTCATCAAATGTAACATTTAAATAAAACAGTAAATGGAATAGAATCTCAACTTTTCATTTCTGTAAGTCATTCTCAGTGTTGAAATAATAGTGATAATAATTTTAACTAGTTCTACTCTCCTTTCGTCCAGAGTTTTATCGAGAAGTAAATAAATTCAAGCTCCCCGGTTAATATTTAATTTTAGAAAATAACAGTTGCAGTAACCACCCAAAATTTACAAACTACTTCGCGTACTCGACTCGACGGAAGGGCGTAGGTTTCTATTTAAAAATGTTAAGTCTACGTTTCAATTTCCGGCGAGACGTGCGGAAGCGTTATAGCAATCGCGTCTCTCGCGTAGAAGCGAGAAATAATTTCTTCGTACGTATAATCGCTTCCGAAATGTTCCGCGTTCTCAGATACACGGTCGAATTTAAAAACCGCCGTGCCGCCTCGGATGCCTGCTTGCCGAAATTAGTTTCAGAAGCGGCGAGCTTGCGTAAACATTGGATACAAATTAATCCCGGACAGAAATTGCGCGGGTTGCGCGAAGAATCAAAGGGACCTTGTTAAATTTCTTTGAACGAAACATCCGGGGGATAGAAACGACGAGACGACGCGCGGCGACGGATAAAAATCTGATAAAATATCGAATTTCTAATCGGCGAGGGGCTGGGTCTCGCGCACTCGATAGAAATTAAATCCAACGGAGGCGAAATGAAATTCCTTTATTCCGGCGGATGTTGTTTGCAGCTCGTCCCGCAGGCTCAAAGAGCTAGACGGGGGTGTATTTAGACATGAAATTTTTAAACGGGCGGAAGGGAACCGGGAATCGATTAAGATATAAGTTTGACGAGAAAAAGAGAGACCTTCTCTCTCTCTCTCTCTCCCTCTACTTGTTTCTCTCCCCGGGCTTTTTCATCGTCATTTTTATCGGCGCGGATAAGACAGCCGGGCTAATTCGCATTCCCCTTGATGTCTGCCGGAGTTAACAGTTTTAAGGGATGAAACGAGTATAGATCGAAGGTTGGCGAGTACCGTGAGAGACCAGAGGATCAGAGAGGGGAACGGAGACGAGGCTGAAGAGGGCGACGGACGAGGAAAGGAGGCGAACCAAGAAATTGATATAGCATACGAAAATGAATTGCCCCTTTGCCGAAGAATGTTCCACGGCAATCTGCCTTCTGTCTCGCTCCTTTTATACTTTTTATGCTCATTTTCAATTTTCCCCATACCACCGATCCCCGCCCCGCCCACCCGACCCGGTTACCCCATAAAACTTTGCGGTATCGCTTGAACGTGTGTCAAACCCCCTCGCAGACGCCCCCGCGTTATCCTCTTACTCGCCGATGACTGAATACAAACCGACTCATTATACGCCGGCGAACGCTCGCGTCAGGATCTTCGCTTTTCGCGATTTGCGATTTGCCTCTTTTGTGCACTTGTGGAGCCCACGCCTTACCAGAAAACCTCCGGAAATTGTCACGAAAAGTTCTACAATATTTTTGCCATGCGAAACTGTCGATAAACCGAAGTCCCTTGAGTTCAATTTTTGCGAATTTACTACTTCTCTTGCTGTTTTATTTTGAATTTATTAAATTGATTCCTAGGTTGAATTTCAAACCGTTTATCAGCACGAAAATGATTCGGACAGTCTCTCCTCATTTTCTAGTTTTGATTCTAGTTCTAGTTCTAGATTCTGATCCTAATCTACTTCTAGATTAAGTCTGTTCATTCGATGCCTACATCTACTGTATACAATGATTCCAGTAGAGTCTCGAATACAGAAAATAAAATTCTTTCGAATAATCTACCGTCTAAAATAATTAAAAAGAAGCTGCCACAAAAATTCCTAGCTTACGTATCAACCACAATTTTGCGTCGATATTAAATTTCCTGATCGGTGTATCGCGGCGCAGTGTAGTTCCGCGGAAATGTTTGCTTTTTCCGTGGCCGTAGAAATAGTTTGAGGCGCGTGGAAGTAATTAGACAAGGTCGGATAGGAGAATCGCGGTAATCGGATTCGAATTTAAAAGCGTCGCGTCTGTCTGGGGTCGAAGAAGATAAATTTCCACCGGGGGACTTGGGAATCAAGTATCTGGGAGAGGTTCGGAGGCGATCCGACGGTGCCGCGAGATAGAACCGTGTTCGTGTTCTGTTGCTTATTTGTCGCCGGAGAAACGAAACGAGCCAGGGAGAGATGGTTGCTCTTGTAGGGTGGGGTTCAAGTCGAAGGATTCTTCGATACGGTACAAATAACACTCGCAGACGATGTCTGGTTCCTTCTCTCCTTCTCACTCCTTTCTCTCCCTTCTACTCTCTCTCTCTCTCTCTCTCTCTCTCTCTCTCTAGCCTTTCCCCCTTTCCGTTCCTCCTCTCCGGAGCATTGAAGCTCACAGCGACAACCCTCGATTCTTCTATTCAAGCTGGGAATCTTCCATTCGAGACTCGATGGCTTGGTAGGCGCTATCTGCTGCCGAGGAATTCGATACCGTGATACTACCGACTCCATAAATTAAAATAACGCTCGCCTACCGGAGCGATTCTCCTCGAAACAAACACCTAAACTGCTCCGAAATTCTAGAACTACTGCAATTCTGCTTCTTGATATTTTTTTGGTTGTCGCTTGGCTGCTTGTTCGGTCGATAGACAATTTCCTCACGCATTTGCGACAGAACAGTAAAAATATCCGGAGAATTTTTAGCTATTAAATCTATCGAAGCACAGAATAAATTTCTATTCTCATAGGCAGTTACACTTGGCCTGGACAATTTTTATTACACATAAAATACCATACTTTCATTGTAATGCTGGTTTAATACCAATGAATTACTCTATAAGTATAATGCAAGTCGTGATTTTAAACACAACAGTATGAATTGACTTCAAGTAATTCTTGTTGCTGCTAGGCTCAGCCATGTATATGATAACAACATATAGAATATCCAAGTAAGGTTTGTAGAAACAGAATCAATTTTCTGGGTTCAAGGAGAATGTTTTTTTTTTTTTTCGTTGCTACTGGACTGCGATTGTTATGCAGTTCTAGGACACACGAATGAGTAAAATACTGAGAAGAAAACGTCAGAATAAATTGACGATTAAATGCTCGGTCGACTTTCGTCGTCTGGAAACATTTTGAGCAAACATTGGCAAAAATCTAGTGTATTCTTCTGTTCGTGAAATGGGGTGGGACGATTGCTGTTTGCAGAGAGATGCCCAGCGCGGTGATTCCGATGAAAAATCTCTCGATATCCGTACGAACCCATGGATTCGAGTTACGAGTCGCGTGTACACGGGAATCGTTACGGTTTGATCGCCGGCGTGCACGGGATCGCAAATATTCGCTTGTTCGATGAACCACCGAGAAATTGGGATGTACCGGATAATACATTATGCACCGTCCAATCTCGCAGGTGATCTCCCACCCTCCCCCTCCCCGGCGCCACCCCCTCGCCGCGAAATCGAGAGAGGCAATCACCCTTTTTAAATACTCAACGACGACCTCGGGAGGACCAATAAAAACTCACTTCGCGGATTGGGTAATAAAGCCCCAATCAACGGCTTAATTATTCGATTACGGGTGTCGCTTCGCCCGAGGAGGAAGGAGAAACGAGAGAACCCGGGGCCACTCGGATTCCCAAGCGTTTCCGACGGCCGGATTACGGGATCGAAGATAATTAGAAATAAATAGTAACGGATCTCTTTTCTCCTCCGTTCTCCTTTCCTCGGGTCCCTCCCTCTTGTTCTTATTGCTTTAATTAAAACGCAAGGCGATGTCCGGAATTCTTTCCACCTTTTACTCGATTGGACTCGCCGATGAATCTCGTTACGACGTTTCCGGTTGGTTTAAGTCGTTTTCGATTGCTCGTCCTGCAATATTTTGCAACCGGTATTTTTGCGCCCGGTAATGGAAGTTGAAATATTGAATCATCGCCGGAGCGACCAGAATGTTTTGCGATTACGAGTGTTAATTACGTTTGGTGTATACTTAGTGCTCACCGGAAAGGATGCTTCGTTGTGAAAACATCGGCTGTGTTGACTCGGTTCAGCAGTATTACAATAAGTTCCTGTCAGGAATATCGAAAATAATTGTATCAAATTTTTTACATTCTTGACACTCGAGTTCAATCATGAAATTTTAATATTTTACACCAATCGCTCGTTCTAGAGTTGAACTCGGTATCGTAAAAGATTTAATACTGTTTCTCAACGTTTTTACTTTATTTTATAAAACTACCGATACAAAAGTTGTACCTTAATCTGTCTTTTCCAGCTGTAAACGAATCTACAAACATTTGTATTTATATAAAAATTCTCAAATTGCTTTACCAGGAGAATCAACTGCGAAAGTTGACTGCAGCAACGTACAATCGCACGTCAGAGCATTCATACTTTCCGTCGAATTATGTACCACTCATTCGCAATCGAAGAAACCGCGTAATTCCTTGTTGCGCAGGATTCCGCGAGCAATCTGCCGACGATATTCGGAGCTTCCGTCGTGCTAAATATTTTTCACAATTTATTCGCGGAGCGTTTTCCGCGTGAAGGGCACGGTCGCATTAAAAATCGAAGGAGCCCGTGGTAAATTGCAGTAGTCCTCGCGGATCCGTGATATCGGAGGCTGGTAGTCCCGTCATTACCGTCGGGAATATCGAAATATTTGTGGCCATTCCCGTCGGGAATTTATAAATGCATCGCTTCCGCCGGCTCGATAAACGATTACCGGTAGATGGGCGCCGGATCCGATACGACGCCCGGCGACGATGGCATTAACGCGCGGCTTTTAATGATCGCCGATATCGAGACGAGAAGACGAATCGCTTCTTGCTCGCTTTATTAAATCCGTGTTTGCCGCGCGCGGGGCCGGAGGCGAGCGTCACACGTAAACGCGCACACATACTCGCCGATCGTTTGAAACCGGGGGCGTTAATACGTTCGACAATTTTTATGCCCGCGCGCGCTCCGGAGACATATTGGTGGCTTTAATGCGACATAAAATTTCACAGCCGCCCGACCCCCCTTACCCCCTTCCCCCGTTGTGCGGGGGCTACCGGCAATATATATCGGCGCCACCTATATTGAAATACATATTTCATGCAGCCGCGATCATCGCCGCGTTTACCTTTTTACGCCAACCCCATCCGAGCTTCCTTCTGGATATTCGGATCACTGAATCACTAGGCAAGTTCCCGCGGCTACGGCACCGCGATAAACCGCGTAATAAACACCATAAATCACGCATCACGCAGGCCGAGCTAATGCACAGTCGATACCGATCCCATTCCCAACGCCAAACGCGTCTCCTCCTACGCACATTATGGCCATTTTGATTCGTGTACAATCGCAGTTACAATAACTAGTGTGTCGCTTGCAGCTTCTTGGAAAATTTTCTAGTTGAATTACGTTTTGTACGTGCACGTTCTATTACGCCCAGTGTTTAAAAATCGGTTTCAATTCTGTTTCTTATTAAAATTGCCTTCTAACTGCTCGCTCAGATTTACCTTAAAATATACGCAAATGACATAGCATAATGACTGCGGATTTTATGACAAAAATAGCTCTAATTTGGAACGGCAGAAATATTTAAAAGATCGAAGAGTATCGATACATCCCTTTCAGCCTGTTCCAATTATTAAAGCAAGAATTATACTCCTAAATGGCTCGTGCATCTTGCAGAAAATGCACACAATTTTTATCCGAAATTTTGATCTCCTCTGTTTACCGATAATGCGTAATGCAATTTCACTGATATCAGAATACTCGGTTTTTCTGAAATCTCGTGGCACTGCGTCTTCAATTTTTAGCGAACCCGAGGCCCCCGAGAGGTTTTCTCGGCTCGTCAAAGGGTTGATGCGCGGCTGTCATCATTTCCGGATGGAATCTCGAAATACAATATCGCAGAATATTCGCCGTAGGAACGAAGGTCGTGGACAGAGGAAAGGGAAAGGGTACGCGAGGGATGAAGGGGGAAAGGAGTCGGACTTTTACCATGGCTCAATATTGGTACACCCGACGGTGTCTCTCTACCTTCAATTCTCCGTCGATCTCATTCCATCTTGTTCCTCCGGTCGAGCTCGTCTATTTCTTCGAGAGGAAGTTATTTGACAACTGTTATTTGCATTTCTATCCTATTGAAGAAAACATCTAATAAAGTTTCCGCGAGAAATGCCGTCTCGAAGAAGAATGCCACCCCTTTTCCGCCCCCCGCCCCCCCCCCGTTCCCACCATTCCGACGTTGCTTCCTCTTACATCCGCCCTTCAGAATCTGTACTTTGATTCGAAGCGCTCCGAGGCTCGGATAGTTCGATGGCCGTCGGATAATTGCAGTCCCCGCCGCTGGGAGACGTTTCCGCGTCGCTCCGAGCGATTGCCAACAAGTTTTCTACCATAATCGATATTGCAGCTCCGAATTCTACCGTGGGAAAATGATCCTACCATTTTCAAATGCCTCGCAGCCAAAAATATTTCAATTTCATTCGATACGAATTCTCGATTCAAGAGAAATATTGCTAAGGGGCTCTTAAAAAGAATTTTTTCCCATCTGCTAATTGCACCGTGAATTGCTATCGAATGGAAAAACCTAGCAAACAGTGGCACAAGCGAAAGAGGAGAACAGAAGAGTTTGTAAAAATTTCTATGGCGATGTCTTGATCCCGCAGATTAAAGCGGAATAAATTGAAACGGTTGCTATTCTTTCTCCGCGGAAAAATATTGTAAAATCGCCGTGTGCCGGGACGGCGGGAATGGCGCGAAGTTCCCGGGAGCGTTGAATACAATTAAAAGCGTCGGT
Source organism: Seladonia tumulorum (assembly GCA_913789895.3). Taxonomy (NCBI): domain Eukaryota; kingdom Metazoa; phylum Arthropoda; class Insecta; order Hymenoptera; family Halictidae; genus Seladonia; species Seladonia tumulorum. The sequence continues at coordinate 7,216,271 of OU565275.1, forward strand.
GTCGAGTGAATACGAGCAATTAATACGGCCATTGAAAATCGTTACGTTTGTCCGGGGCGTTCGTCGCGCTCGGCCGTCGCGAATTACACGGAATAGAAATAACCGATTAAAATCGCGACTCGCGGCCGGCTGCGTGAGATCAGCCACGAGCGGACGGATTAATTAAGCCCCGTGACAGCTGTTACAGCGTGAAGTTATTAGCACAACCTACTTCGCCAGCTAGATACTCTGGATCAAATGACAATTCGCCGATACAATTGGCTGCGCCGCGATCACGGCTATTTCTGACTCTGATTCACGCTCGTTTAACCAACGAATCGTTGCCGTCCCGATCCGAACGGTTTTATAAACAATCCCCGGCTGGTCGTGCCGTTGTCGTTTCGTTGAACCTTCGACGAGGATCGGACAGTCGAGGAAACGAAACGCGAGCTCCGCCTAGGCAACGGCCGCTCGGCGAAAAACATTCCGGGGAATCTGCATTTTCATTCGAATTTATGTCGTCTTCGCTGAGTAAACGGGAACGAGGAAAAGTATTCAAGTTCCCTCCATGTTTTTCCAATCTGCAGGCTCTCGCCGAGCTTCGCGCTCTCGCTCACCGCCCCCCTACAGTGAATTTTATAATTAATTATCTTAATGCATTCGACTCGAAATTCCTCGGAGCTCCCCGGCGGACTAAGGTGGTGGGAATGTTTTCCCAATTTTTTACCGGAGCGGAACGTGATTTTCCGCCGACCGTGGAAACGTGTTGTCTTCCACGCGCGACCAACTTCCGGAGGAGAAGACGCCGACTTCCGAAACTGCATTTCAAAATATTCGAACCGATCTGATTAGTTTCACAATTCCTACAGACGTAGCGGTGTTTGTCCAAGTTGATTTCTTTGTCAATAACGGTGTTAGAGTCTAAATGACGGCAAATTACAAGTTACAGTGTGCGAGAGAGAAAATTTAGTACTCGGAAAAAAATTTTAGTGGCTTCCTTGATTCGTTCCTAATACTACCCGTCACAATCGCGGGGTTCTAATATTTTTAATTTACGATTATTGAGATTGCGAAGATCCACCTGCATGGAATTACTCAACAAATTTATTTCTACGGGGTACATTATTTAGAAAATGTAATGTAATTCACTTTCGGTGCTCCGTAAACCTAGTGTTAATCTGGTCGACTCGTTATTGGAGAGGTACGTCGTACAGTGAATCAGTGAATTCTCGATATATATCCAAAACACGGGTCTAGCCTCGGACATGTATCGTCCAGGAAACATACCCGAGCCGATATTTACATTCCTCGGCGTCCTAGGACACTAGAGCTTGATGGCCCCTCGCAAAGTATAGCCCACAGTAGTGGGGATAATTCCGCGACATTTTCCATCCAGGCCTTGGCGACGTATACAAAGAACTCCGAGTAATCAGTTGTTTTGCGGTATATTCCACAACTGCTTGGTAACACGAACACTCTCCTGACAAGGTTTTTGTACAAAAAATTTGATCAACGTATCTTACGAGTCCAGGATTATTCTAAAAATGAGTGCCACTAGAATTCGCTAGAAATCAGCTTAACCGTTGGACCTGGTAGAACAAGACGGTCGTTCGGTGCTGATTGAACCTATCCGAATAAAATCGTTGTCCATGCTCAAAGGGTTGGGGGATGAACAGGGTGCGTAGGGTCGAACGAGAGGTCGAGTAATCGAAGAGCAAACGGTTCGACGGACCGAGGAAGGGCTCTGCCGTTCGCCTGAGACACGGGTCGGTGTTTTTATTTACACCGCATTATTTACTTGCCGTGTATCCTGGCGAACGAACGCGAACGGGCGCGCCGCTTGCCGGGGTATAAAGCGGTCGGAGAAGACTCGGATATAAGCACACAAGCCGGTTCATTAGAGACATTTGAGCTCCTCGCGAGGATGGCGGGCTGGAATGGGTGGACGGGTGGGCTCCCAGGGCGGCTGCAAGAGAGAAACGGCTCTGGCGACGTGGGCTGGGTTTCAGGGGTCTCGCTGGGGTGGTTGGGTGGAAACAGACAAAATCAACAACGAGTAACGAGAACTCCGCGATATTAATCCACTCGTCGAGTTTTCAAACTTCCTACAAAGGCACCGCACCCCCGACCCCGCCGCAGCTCGCCTCGCTACGCCTCTCGTTCACGAATCCTCCCCTTCCCCCCGCGCACAACCTATCCCCCGGACCAACCCGCGAGCACCACCGGGCTCACCTTTCTCTTGCAGTCTGCATGTTTGCGAACGAAACCATAATCAATATTTTATAACTGTAGCGCGGATTGCCGCGGCGATGAACGAGGGAGAACACCGGCTCTCTGTCAACTACCGCGGATCGTGTCAACTCGAATCGCGTCGCTTCGAGCAGACGCGCAGACTGACAGAACGGACATGAACGGAGGTTTCGAGCCCTTTCAGATGGTTTCAACCCTCTCACGTCTCCTCTGTCAGCTGACCATTTTGGAAGAGACGTCTCCAGAGAAATTTCTGCTTCGATTGCGACGTGAATAGAAATTTTTGTTCTACTCCCGGTCACCTTAAATCGGTAAATATTTATAAGGTGGCGACGTTCGTCTAGTGTTTACCGTTTCACACCATCGAAACGCGTTCACGCGTACGCTCGTCCCTGCCACCGGTGTATGTAAATATACGCAACTCCGCCGGGCCGAGGAAATTGAATCAAGTCGGTCTCGGGCGCGTAGGTGAACCGCTCCGAAGTGTCAGTGACTTGCGACGATTAGTCATCGGCTTCAATTGACCCCGAGATGATCGTCCCGGGTATTCTTGCACGGTCCTCGGTGTCAATTGCGGCACGCGCCGGCGATTCATGCGAGTCGTGATCGGCTCGCGAACGGCGCAGGTTACGTCACCGGCGAATCGACACCAATGATCGAGGACGCGATCGTAAACCGTACGCGTATTTTTAGTGCGGGTATTATTGGCTGTCAGGGAGGAACGCTCGAATTAGATCCCAATCTGGAGGACACGAATGCTGTCGAAATTAGTCCGTTGTCTTTCGTCTGTTCTTCTTCTTCTCGGTTTGGACCTATGACCTGTTTCAGGGCTGCGCTGCTGGAATTTAAAAATTATTTAAATTGTGCGAGACGATCGCAGAACGCAGCGATCCGCGCAGAGGAATTTGGAGCAGACTCTGGGTTGGACTGAACTTATTATGCATCGATTAGAGTGATGCTAGCACCACTAGTGAGACTGGAGAAATTTTTCTTTTATAGCTAAACCCTGATATATAAGTATAATATAAAATATAGAATTGATATAATTTACTATAAATCCATGAAGGCAAGTGTAGTTTGATAATTACAATGTACACTAAGTTTCTAAGTTCGAATTGTTTGCAAGAATCTAAATATTCGTAAATTAATTTGGCACAAATTGTCGAACCTGGATGCGAGTGGAAATATTTTAGAGACGGTAGGAAAAAAGTAGAATTTTTCAAACATTCCTTTGCTTTGTTCCATTTTGTGTTTCAGCGGAACGTCAACGATTTGACAGAGAGTATGGCAAATTACGCGTCTCCCTGTTGAGAGGGGGACAACAACAGTAGGCGTGTAAAGTGGTCGTTGAAAGAGATCTTAGGAAAGAAAGTCATCATATTTGTTCCAGGCACTATACTTTCCATCGTGGCGGCACTTCTACAGTTCGATACCCCCGTTTCACGTACGTACACATCCAGTACGGTCGACGAGGCGTCTGCCGACGGTATTACGTATTAAAAGCTGCAGCCGACGTGAATTTTTCACAAAAGAAAAAGTAGCTCGTATCTTCTATATTAAAATTTAATATGCGAGCAGGTAGACGTAATATCTATTACAGAGTAATATCGCCCTCGAAAACCTTCCACGAGTACTTTGTTACATTCACCGTTCATATTCGAAGGGTTGACACTGTATTAAAGGGACTCGCGCGTGCCGACCTCGATCCCTTCCCAGAATCGATTGTTTTTTAACCATCGATGCCGTAAAACGCTTCTCAGTCGACAAGAACTATTGTCTCGAGCCCTAATTCTTTTTTTTTTACTATTGTTGCCCTAATAAAAACCGCATCCCTCTATTTAGAGGTCTTTTCGAATTTTTCTGAGACCGTAAAAAATTGTAATATTGCAATATTAAAATTTTAACTGGTACGTTAACTTTCACTAGCCTTTAATCCTTTAATCGTTTGTTATTTTCCATCACCATAAAAATTTTAAGAACATTTGCACCCCGTGTTAACAGCTACAAAACTTATTTAGATACACTACCTCCTAAATTTTGTAATCATTAACGAATTAATAATTTGAGATCGGTTACCCAGGGACCGGCTAACAAGTAGACGAATGTTTCCCAGGATCGATGCATTTAAATAGTAATTGTGAATTAGGAAAATCGATCGAACATTTTGGAGGGGTAGCCGAGCAATTCCCATAGCAATCACGTTGATCCGATTGCCGGTGCATTCTCGGCGGGGACGGGATACTAAAGAATACATAAATACGGTATGTATTAATAAACAATGGCTGGTAACAAAGTCTCGAAATAGTCGGTCGATCGAGGTCTGGTAAGCAGCAACGTAATATTCCGCCTAACATGATAATCCTTCGCGGAAGAAGCGTGTGTTAATTTCAAGGCGAAGCATCGTCTCGTCTCCCCCTCCCCGTTATCCCCCTTATTCCCCGGCACCCTATTTTCCGAAGCTCCTTTGCATATTAACAATATCGCTGTTCGAAGAGACGAAGCGGTTTTAGGATAAAAAATTATGGAGACAGGGGGACCCCTCGAGTATTTCCACCGTCCTCTTCTTTTTTCTACGGAGAAAAGGCTCTCGGTATTTTTCTTCATCTTTCCGGCCAGTCGACTGGATCCTCTCTCTCTCTCTCTCTCTCCCTCTCTCTCTCTCTCTCTCCCTCTCTCTACCGCTGTTTCTCTTTCGTTTTTTTACGATACTACCAATTACACGCCCGTTTGAATTCACTATCCGACCGAGGCGAATACCCCGATATAAATTTTTATCGCCCGCCACGGGGTTCTGCTCGCTGCACTTCCTGTTCCTGCTTTACGACAGTCTTTACTCGAATGGCGACGACTCGACGTTCATAATTCTTGTCCCCCGCCTACGGTTCGCGACAACTTTCGAACCGGGCCGGAACGTGTGTATGTAATTGCCGCGCGATTCTACCGCGTTTAACCTGAATCTAATTGTCCGCCGACTTAACGTTAGTCATCGGAGCAACTAGTGGCCTCTCACCGTTGACGTCTCTCTGTGTTTTTCAGACCGTCTCCAAGGAGACCTCGAACTTGTTTAACCCTTCGAACGCCGACGCTCCTGACGATCTCATAGCGTCCATTATTTTTATAGAGCTTCAGCGACTTTCCTATTCGAAACGAAATCTAACATGCACAGGGTGTTTCTAATTCGGTGGTGACCATCAATCGAAAACGTGGAATGAAATATTGCCCGATCATAACCTGCAATCGGAAATAAAGATTGTCCGAATTAATTAAAAAATGCAGAGACTACATACACATTCATATGCTTCTCTAATCATTTTTATGGGTGGGATATAATACGATAGTACCTTCAAACGCTCTAAATATTTTCTCTGTTTTGTGATTTTTATCTTAAATGCATGAAATCTGCGCTCTACTGATAACTCAGCGAATTTTATGCGTTCACGAGAATAATGAGTATATAATATAATTTTTAAAACAGTGAAAACATCGGAGGAATTTAGAAATGGTTGTATTATTTACTAGTAAACATACTAGCAAAGGAAATAAATTTCGACGAAATATAAAAACGAAATATAGATATTGACACGACCATTTTGAACACTATTGTTTGGAGGAAAGTTCGGAGTACCGTGTTCGAGAAAATGGTCAAAAATCGCAGAACCTCCGTGACCGATAAAATGCGGAGAGTAGGAGCGACGAGCATCGGTAAAGTGTGTAATGAAAGATTAAAAAAGATAATTAACGAGCTCGGTGGGCGTAGAGAAGCGTCTCGCTGCAGTCGTCTGGTCGGTCCCGACAATAAAAACGTCGTGGTCGGACATTCTTATCGCGACAAGTTGAAGTTTCGCGAACGACCGTAGTCAAAGTTGGCTGGAAGTTCCTCTATATCGACGGGCAGCACGATGATGAAGAAAAGACGAAGTTTATGGTAGACGGTAACGGGCCCCGGTGTACAGATTGTCGAATCGGGAAAGGACAGGAGAGGGCAGCATGCTAATTTATGGCACCCTGGCGTTCCATTACGAATATTTATCCGCGGTGAGTTTAATCTAAACTTGGAGAGTCCTCCTCGTCGCCTTCCTCGTTCGAGAGTCCTCCCTCTCGCCGACCCCCACACCCCCTCCAACCCCACCTCCCTCCCTCTGTAAGGGAGGTTCGAGGGTGCGAGTCATCTTTCTCCTGCGTCGTCTACTTTCTCCTCCGTCTCGGTGAGAGAAATCCTCGCCACCTTAACGACGTATTGTCTCTGCAACTTATCAAAACAATTCGTTGAACTACTATTCCGTGCCCTCCGTCGACGGAACATTGTTTCGTCCGTTGCTGATTAAACCAGCTTGGACCCGTCTGCTGGACTCCCTCCACTCGCCAACCTTTATCGGAGCCACTCGCACACCTTTTTAGAACCTTCTCCGACGACTCCTGACACCCCCGCTGCTGAACCCCCTTTTTTACACCCTCCTGCGCGATCAAAAATTTCTGACACAGAATAGTTTCAAATAATCCTTTATCGATACTCGGACGGCGGACCATTGTTACAATTTTATAATCGATGATATTTAACACTATTCACGGCTCTATTTATCAGTTTTCATAATTTTTGTAATTTATTTTGATTATAGTTATATTTAACATTTTGTCTGCTTTGATTAAAAATTTTCCTGCATGCGTTGCGCGAGCTTGCACGGCAAGTCACTTACTTGATTTTAGTCTTCATAAACAGAGTTCACTTAGAAAGGAAACAAAATTAAAAAGCGATGGATCCACAAACATTTAAGCAGCCTGAAGTTGTGAAAATTAAAAAAGTGTCTTATTTATCTCAGTGGACAGTTCAAGGGCAGTGTTTTCTCCCCGAGAAGTGGATCCGAGTGCCGGATCTACGTCACAGATCGTATGGAAGACACTTTCGGTCGCGACGGAGGGTTCCCGGTGGGGTTAAACCGCTATTAATCCAGAGCGGAATTGAGTATTATTAGGGGATACATCCAGGATTTGCGGCGGACCGGGTTAAAATCTCTTCCCCGCCGTATCTCAGGAATATCTGGTAATCGTTACTTTACGTGCCGGCGAGAAAACTCTTTCCCTCTTCGTACCTCTCTATCTGCGAGATTAGACCGGACGCGGATTTACTTTATTTTATTGGCCCCGGTGTCCCCCGTCCCCTCTGCGCAGACGATTCGCCCTGAAAGGGACTTAATTGGTGTTGCGGGATCGCCACGGTACCGCAGACGCTCCCAGAAACCTGCCGGCCATCGAATTCCTACTCTAGATTTCCAATCTGGGACGATTCCACCAGCGAGACCACGTGTGTACCAACGATAGCGGATAAACGCTAGCCTTTAATTGGCGGGCTTGCGGCCTGCTGCTCGATGGAATTTAACAAATTTCCGGGGGTCATCGAGCACCCGGATTCCGTTTCCCGAATTTTCCTACCGATTCTGTCCGAGGAACGCTCTACAATATTCTGACAATATTGTATAAAATGCCAGATAGCTAGGTATCATTGTAGACTGCAAAATGCAATTTTCTAGATGACCTTAAAATATGTTGTCAAGGTCATCATTCTGAACAACTTTTTCCTATACATGTTACCGCCGCTCAGCTTTAGTTTCCGAGATATTCGCAAAAAAGTTTCAACATCTCAAAAAGTGATCGGAGTAGGTGTGTGTAGGACTGTGTAAAATAGTATTTCAAATAGTTGACAGTAAAATAATAAAGCATTTATAGCATATATTAAGGTTGATGCAAGGTTTTCTATCATATTTTGCAACGTATATTAACGATCATTAATGACTTGGTATATAGTATAATTTAATGTGGTTCAAATAAGATACTATTTTAAATCAAATATTTTTATTTTGATAACCAGATAGATAAAATGAAATATTTTTTTTTGTATTTCAAATATTTCCTTACAATGAAAATAAGTTGAGCAAGTTGTTAATATTATAAATTATAATTTTTAACATGAGAAGCTGTAATATGATAGTTAGCAAAGTATTATTTGTAGTTTAATTACGAATATGTAACATGTTGATGAACAGACTTCAATATCGTAATAACATTACAGGCAACAAAATATCATAAAAATATAAATTACTGTCAACTATTTGAAATACTATTTTACACAGTCCTACACACACCTACTCCGATCACTTTTTGAGATGTTGAAACTTTTTTGCGAATATCTCGGAAACTAAAGCTGAGCGGCGGTAACATGTATAGGAAAAAGTTGTTCAGAATGATGATCTTGACAACATATTTCAAGGTCATCAAAATCGGTGAGGAAACCCCTAATGTAAATAATTACCTTTTTTTGTTAATGTGTGGAATGTAGCAAAGGTTGGGATCTGCTAAATGGAGAAAGGTTCGCAAATCTTAAAATTTCAATTTTTCTATCTAAATCCAATCCTCGGATCCGTGCTGTGACATAGATCGTGTAGGGCTACTGTTTTCTTGTGACCGCGTCGACCGTAGAAAAGGACGGCGAACTATATCGAAATTAGTGCCATTTTAATCAGAAAAATGTCACAAATAATTTGGCGAAAGTCCCATAAGAAAATGATGAAAATTAAAGAAGTTTACTGTACTTTGATTTTATATTTTTCTGCATGATTTCATTCCTACGACGCTAATTTGAATTGGTGGGAGGGGATGAAGGTGAAGCCAACTGACTGTCGTATTTTACTCTGTCCTTTCATCTTCGCAATGCACAATTGAACGCCCAAACATTTTTCTACATTTTCTACCGTCGATACGACAGAGAAGATCAACATGTCAGCTGTGCCAACTGTCACAAGGAGGTAAACGATGCGACTGACGGAAGTGAACGCGTTAAGATCGAACGGGAACGAGGAACGAAGGAAGAGGAAAGTGGGACGAGGAACAATGAACAAGGAACGAAAGAAACAGACCGCGAAAGGTATTTTGAATCCCAAAGGTGTCTCTTTCGATCTCAATACATCTTGGCGTGTCTGCGACGTAATAGAGAAAAAAAGGTTCCTCGATGCTCACGGGGCTGCTTTCTGGATTGAAGTGGATTAATTGGTTGAACACTCACGGGGGTTGGAGCGAAACCACCCCCCGCCCCTCACCTACCTCGGGCCCTCTCTCGCTCTCTCTTCCTCTTCCCCCATTCAATTACTTGTGATCTTTGCCGCCAACCCTTCGGTACTCGGAGACCTCCGGACATATCTCGCCGCTGTGAAAATTGGTCCCTCCGTCTCTGCCACCCCTCGCGCCAAGGGAAAGGTGCGCCATCGCAGTTATCCCTTCGAATAAGGAAACCTTGCTGGGGGATCTTTCGACGCATTCCCGACGTGACTGTCATATCGATTCCGAATGCGATACCGGCTACGAAATCGTCACTGTCGTCGGAAATGCAAACCTACTCTCAAAAAAAAAAAAAAATAAATAAATAAATAATGACACGGGAAGGAAATCGTTATGGAAACGACGGGGTTGGCAAGCATTACAAATCTGTATTCTTTAACACTCGGACGGCGATCGATTTTTACAATTTTATAATTGGAGACGGTTAGGACTATTGACTGCCTCGTTTATGAATTTTTTTAAACATATTTTTGGCGGTTCATCAATTTTTCAAAAGTGGACAGCTGTGATTCTAAACAGCAAAAAGACTGAAAGAATTTGAGGGTGTAAATATTTATTACTAATAAATCCTAGTGGCTCGTTTTTCTTGCAACAGAGCCAAACAATTTTTCTTTCTGTTGTCCTTGCAACGTAAAGGATTAAATTGTAAAAGGAATAAAAAGTGCTGAACAGCTGAAAGAATGAAAAGTGCTAAGTTGCCACGGTTCCCAGGTCATCAGACGCGTATTTCCGGGAGCGCTGAAATCGCGGGCAGCGCCGATAACAATTAGTCGCGATATTTCTTAATTAAATATAGCCGGGGAGCCGAGAATGAAATGAAACAGGAGCCAGTATTTTTCGTGGGAGTTACCTGGGCCCCTCTGCTCTCGTTTCACGGCTGGCCACCCTTCCGTCCAACTCCTTGGTCTCGCCGACAATGGCGAATAAGGTTGCACGGGCAACTCCGTGCACCGGTTTCGAATAAGCCCTCGCTTTTCGCCCGCCATACATATTTCACGTCGAAATAATTAAACGTCGCTGGACCGCGAGTCGCCTCGAGTCGACCCGTGCTACGGGTCCCGGCCTCGCTGATTATTAATTAGATCGTGTGTGTGTGTGTGCGCCTTACCGGCCTCGACTCTCAATTTCCCGATAAGCTGACCATTGATACTACCAGGGACCCGTGCGCGGGACGGGTATTAATGAAAATTGATACACCGCCCGGGAACATGACTTGCCTTCGAAACTCTCGGTCTAACCGTGACTCTGCTCTTTCCGTGATAACTTCGCCATTTACCAATTAGCCTTCTCAGAAATTATTGCGGATTGATAAGGCTCTATTCAACCTGCTGATACCATTGATCATTAAACTGCGCATTTTCTGCGCTTATTGCAAAAATTAAACGTAAAACAGTGGGCATGTTATTCTAAAACAATTGTCGAGAGAAAGTTGTGTCTATTCAACTCCCTTTTCTGATACATTTTATTACATAAATATCCTCAGTCTACCGATCATACATGTTCATTAAATAAATTCAGATCAAAGTTGTATCAAGTCAATAATATCATCGGAGAAGAATATTGACAACATTTTTATATCTCATCAAATTTGAGCGATCCTTAGAACATGGTATAAATTTTTTTTACTGACCGAATATATTGGGAACTACGCATGAATGTTTCCAAAAATTTATTCAAAGACGGGGGACCGTCCAAATCGTTTTTGCACGAACATTTCCAGCCGACGGTTCTCATTACTTAAAACAAATCAATATTTTCAATATTCCTAAATGGAGCTGCTCCAGCTTTCAGCTCTTGTGACAGCGACCACCGTGTGCTGCATACTGTCTCTCCCCTTCTACTTGACAGTCTCTCTGTCCTGCCCTCGGATCTTTCCTTTCTTCTTTCATCAAGGACCACGGGAGAGCACGCGTATCGTAGGAAGGAAGGAGGCAGGGAGGGAGAATGTAAACCGTGAAAACGGCGAATATGCGGTCTGACAATAAAGGATGTTAGTGCCCGGAAACTGAACCCCTCATCGAAGGACACGTCGCGGACCCCTCGAATTCGACAGCGTCCCTGCAATTTCGTAAATGGGGATTGCCAATATATCGTAGGACATTGTGCATCGATTCTGTCTTGATCTACGGGGTGGAAAAAAAATTATCAACCCTTTCAGAGGCGACGGTACCCTTCCATCCCTTAACAATTGTTTCGCAAAATTAATCCTCGAGTGAAAGTCAGGTATCCTTTATTTAGAGAACCATGTATTCGAAAAATGAAGAGTCTAATAAGGTGGTAGAATGCCAATAGATTTTACTTACTAATTTTAATGAAATTCGACGCTCGGTTCGTTTAATGCCAAAATCGTAGGAGTATTTTTTAAATATCTATATTAAATGGCGTCGTACAAGTACACCGGTTTGTCAGCCAGACGTTTTGGCAAACTCAGGCGATTATCAGCGCAGCTCACTGCCCTTTCCCCGGAGGAGGTGGACGGGGCCGCAAGAAATTAAAGGCAATGACGAATCCACGTCGCGCAGATAATTGAAATAAATAAAGGAATAAAAGACCGCCGAGGCAAGGAAAAAGTGAACGGCGCGGAGAGCACGGAGAGAGGAGAGAGGAGGGGTACGGTGGAGTGAAAGAGAGCGAGAGAGGGCGCAGGGAGCGCGGCTACAACCCCTTGACATCAGTAATTAAATGAAAACAAAAAGGAAGTAATCGTACGGTCTCGAGAGGGCGAGCCCGGCCCAGAGAAATGAAAGAATCTGATAGGGAAGCGAGACAATACCCCCTCTTGCTAGCACAAGAATGAAATGTCACCCGCCGGACACAAATCAGCGATTCGTTTGGAATCGCCGTTCTTCCGGGCCATCTTTATATTACTTGAAGCCCCCTCTGCGGCCGATCTCCTTCCGTTCCAGTGGCTGCGGAGTGTCCTGGATTGATCCCGGCTCCTTCTCCACCCGTCTAATTTCTTCGGGAACCTCGTTCCCATTCTTCCGCTTCTATAGGAACCGCTGCTACCTCGACCAACGACGATTTAGCCACCCTCCCGGCCGCCATTTTCCTCGCATAATGTGCCTGTTGCGAAAGTAAAAATTTAAAGCCCTCCGGGTCCCTGAAGACGGTGCTAAATCCCTCGGGGGACAGACATTTTTGATGATCCACTAGCTGGCGATGGCCTACAGGTCTTCGATTTATTCGTAAGTCTAGCATAGATAAAAAGAGTTCGATTAAATTCACGATTTTAATTCCTGCACCAATTTTTAAGCATAACCAGTCCGTTTGTCTGAAATGCAAAAATTTTTCTGATTCGGAAAATCCTGTCAAATCCGTCGAAGGCAGAGGCATCGCAACGGGAACGGCCTCTCGAATGATTAAAAACCGCGGACGCCGAGGTAAAAGTTCGTCAGATCTCGCGATTAACGCGATTCCTTGAAACCATGTTGTCCCGAGGCAAAAAGCCAGCGCGCGAATGCAAATGGAATGGAGAAAGGGGGTCGGTTCATCGCGAATAAAAGATAAAAAACGAACGAACGAACGAACGCGAAAAAAAAGGAAAAACAGGAAAAAAAAGAAGAAAGCTCGCGTCTCACGTACGGCACGTTCAAAGTTCTCTTCCTAGCCGCTTCCACCCCCGTGCCCCATCCCTTCGAGCGCAACCCTTCGCGCCCCCGGCGACGCAACAACTTCGATATCAATATTCTAAAAACATCCTTTGTCGTGGCGATGCAAAAAAGCGGCGTGCTCGTAATGTAGGTTCGCGTGGCTGCAGGGCCGTTTGCAGTTTGCCAGTCCGAGTCTCTCTCCTCTCTCTCTCTCTCTCTCTCTCTCTCTCTTGCTCTTGCTCTCTCTCTCTCGGTTTCTCTTGCCGCCACGGTATCCAACAGGTATGTATCAAGCAACTGTATATAAACCAGTCCCCGACCCCTTGGGGCGCTGATATTTCCTGAATTTGTAGATATTACATGCTCGCGTATGTGCGGAACTCCCGGCTGCGACCGCATCTTTCACCGGAACGGGATTAACCGTGATAATCTGTGCAATTTGCAAATTGTCGGGTTGCATTGCGCGACGATCGACGGACCGAACTGAAAAACGCCGAACCTCCGACTCGCAACCTGCGAGAATCGGAAAACACCGTAACATCTAGACACCGGGTTACATCGATTCGAGCCGGGTCTAAATTTGACCGAGACTCGCTAGATTGTATCGAGAAAACTATTTATACTTCGATCAACACTCTTGTTTAAACATTCATTCATCCGAGCCCAGGATTTTGCAGACTGGAGCACTTAGAACTGATTGAAATTGAATATTTCATTTGCGATTTGGTTTTCGAGGGCTCTGCAGTCAATAATTCAACGGCGGATATTGATAAACCAACTAACAAATAGATTCCTGTCTGTGATTTCGTCGTCTACAGGAAGAGAAAGTAGCTACCTATAAATTTTTCAATGATCCGTAAATTATGTAAAATCGGTATATCAGCTCAAAACATTAAAAGAATTCGAGGCTACCGATATTACTGCCATCAACGTACTAAAATTATTACAGGAAGAAATGAATTGTTGATTAGGTTGCGATACTTTGCAAATTGACACAGAATATTTTCATTTCGCATAAAGATCCGCAATCTATTGATTTTCGTTTGAGAGCTATTCGAGTTCTGTATTCAGGTTGGGAGGAAGTGGAGAGTGTAATTGTTTTGGAGGTTATGTTCGTTTGCTTGATGTCTGAGCGGCACAAGCAATTTTTCGGGGAGGCTCGTTTTTTTCCCGGTGTAACAAGTATAGTTATTCGAAAGTGTACATCGTTGTACAGGGTGCTGTCGCTCACAGCATTTCGTTGCGCATTTCTCTCTTCGGCCCTCACCGTCTACCCTTCGATGTTACACCCCCAGCGAGGGGTGGCGCCTGTGTAAACCGCGTGTACAGCCGTTCACCGACACCTGTTTACTCCCTACGGACGGTCGCGTGCACGCACGCTGGAAGCTGTTGGTTTACGGCCTCGCCAAAGTCATCTTGTTGTGCATCCGATTAATTAAGATTGACCCAAAAACCAGGAACTATCGATCGCCACGGAAGCCAGTTTGTAATCATCGGTGAAACGCGCCTAACAGGTCCGTGTACTCAGAATAATCATTTTATTACTCGTCGCTAGAATATTTATGCACGTATGGCTTTGCGCTTTGTAGAACGCGAGTTGGCTATCATCAACAATATTTTTATTTTATTTTGGCTTCTACGGGTCTTCTACTTCTGCGCGAAAGAAATTTTTTACCTTATCCCGGGCTTCGTAAAACAAGGTACTAAAATGGGAATTTGCATAATTACCTACACTGTGCATTTTATGAATTTCAGATCTTCTAGAATCTGTTGCAGTGGAATATTTAAACAAATTTAATGAGATTCTTAGCTCCCTGGGAATATAATGCAACCTCAAAGCGAACGAAGAATATTTTCAGGGTCCAGTTTCTAGAAATGTCTATAAATTAGTACGTAGAAATATATATGTGCTTAAAGAGAGAGTGTATTCCACTTTAACAAATCAGAACCATCTAATTCGACTCATAACACGTATAATAAAATATTATCATAGTGCCTCCACATCAAAATTGTTAAATAAATCCGTCAATTGCACAATTGTGAAAACGGTCCGCTGTCCGAGAGTTAACCACGACTTACAAATATTAAAAGACAAACGTTGCTTGTTGTTATGTTGTGTTAAACGCCGTGGTGCAACAAGCAAAGGGGTGGTTTTTCCCCAAATTCAGAGAACGAGGACACTAATGTTTGACCAGGGGAACGACAATCCTACAATTTTCCACTTAATTTTCGATGGTTGTAAAATTATCGATCGCGATTTAATTAACAATATTCCGTACGTTTTCTCCCCATCGGTTTCCACCCTGTTCTTACTCGGGTAGCCGACCACGGTATTAAAACGAATAATGAACCCCGGTCGGTTCTCCGTTGGATACCATCTAGGAAAATGATACGAGAAAATTTTAACATCCGGCCTGTATATACGGGCCGGCACGATAGCCGCGTGGGCGTGGGAGGGTGGGTGAGGAAGAGGAGGGGGTGGGGTGGGGGGTGGGGGGAAGCATGTGTGAGGGCGTTTCCTTGGTTTTTTTTCCACCTTTTGGGCCGGGAGAATAATTAAAGGCACAAAAGAGTACGCCTAGCGAATTACTCGGCCGCTGCACCGCCCAGCCACCACGATTGGACGGTTATTCTCATTCCGAGATTCTCCTTGAACACGAGGTCCACGTCAGACGCGGAAACGTTCAAAGGGTTTCCGCGGAGCGGGAGGAAAAAACTAATTAACTTTTCGGAATAATTAAGATAAGACCGTTGGAGATCCGGCCGAAAGCTCGGCTCTGTGCCGTGCGCGCCGCTTCCTCTTTATTCTTCACGCCCGAGGAGCCGAGCCGAATCGGCCCGGGAGAACCCGCGCAGTCGGGAACGGTGATCGGTCGATTAAAATCGTTTGCATAAGAAGGGAACTGCCACTTTCGTTCGATGAGATCGCGCTGGAACAACGAATCCGCGGATTGATCGCTCTCGGCGATTACCATGGTGTGCAGGTACGCTTGGAGATTCGCGATGGCCACTCCAATCTGCGCCCTGAGCGCTGAATAGCTCTTAGATCGGCGCTAGATCCTCCGCGTGCATCCATTTTCGTGAATCACAACGTTCAACGTTTCTGGAATTTTATATTGGCTGTGTGCAACAGCTATGGAAGGGTTGTGAGTTGCGGTGAGTCCGGCTTTTATTATTCTCAGCTATTTATTATCAAACTACAGATTCGAATACAAAATAAAAATTTCCTGCACCTGCTGCAAGAAGTAGAAGCTAGTTGGCAATTTTTTCCTCCCTTTAATAATTTTAGTAGGTGAAAAATAGTGTATCGATACCCTTCAATTGTTTTAATCTTTCTAGTGTTTCAAAATACAGCTACTAATTTTTGTATAAAATCTGCAGTCTCATTATTAGCGTCGGTATCAACTAACTGTGAATCGCAGAGAGACTTCTACCACTAGAAAAATGTCTGCGTTCGATAGAAAATTTTCTTCTATATTTTTAGAAAATGAAACATAAAATAGTACCCATTATTTCCTTTTATTTACTGCCTCATAAGTGGTAGAAGGAAAGTATACAATACTATCGCATGTACGTGTTCCTCTGTCATTCGAGGGTGTACGGTTATGCTGGTAACTATGGTTCCGATAATGTCCAGACAGAAAGAACAAACCGAAGCGAATCAAAGGGATTGGCCGTTCGTTCAAGTTCCATCAAATTTTTCTCCTGACTTCCGGTCCCGCGTCGCCGCGGTGTAACTTTGATTTCACTTTAATTTAACTTCATCGAGAGACGGTCAATAGCAATATCTTTAATTGCTCGTTGGCAAATCCTACCGGTCGGTAATGGCACCCTTTATTGAAATTCGCGCTAGACTTTCTTTACCCGAACGCTTCGCCCCGGCTCCTTCCACGATCCGCGCCAGATTCAATATTTTAATCATACCATTTCCGCTGCCGAAGGAACTGTTTTATTATTTCTGAATATCTTCCGGCTCCTCTCCTTCCTCCTCCTCCCATTTTCCCTCCTACGTGTTCCAATTATACTAAAAAAGATTTTTTTAAAAAGTGTTTAGCATGACCTCCCAAGAAAAGAACCAACTTCTTTAAAAATTATATTTACGATTAGTTAAAACGCCAGAAATTGAAAATATACGAGCAACCCTCAACTGCTTCGTCCGTTAAAAGCTACGCTTACAAAAATTTAATACAAAACAACACGTCAGTTCACAACGAAAATTACTTTTTTTAAAAATTGAGTCGGTAAAAGAATTTCCCTTTGCTACAAGGTTACGCACAGAAATAAATTCAGAAATCGTAACCCAATGTCTAGAATCGATAAATCAGTCAGCAGCCATACCGAGTCCAGCAATCGTGAGCCGGGGATGGTCGAATTAGGCGAACAAGAACCGAAGCGTACCCGTAGAAGTTACAGGGGTGTATCCAGGAGAGGACGGTCGGCGTTGGATCTCGGCCCTCCATTGATAATTAGCAAGCGGGCTGAAGGTAGGACTGATAATTCTCAACAATGGTTCATTACCGTCGTTTAAATGTGCACGACAAGTGCATTCGAGTGGTTGTGTCTGACGTCGTTGGCGCAGCGTCGTCGCCGGGGGTAGCTGCCGCCTATCTGGCTATTTCCATACATCTTTCATTGTGTTCTTTGTCGCGCCTAACTATAGATTCGCGGACTGACATTTTTATGGTGGAACAATGGGGGCCGAAGCTAATGCCACGGACAAGGAGAAAAAGTGGAGGAACGAGGGTTGGAGGAAGAGAGGAGCCGAAGCGAAGATAGAGAACCGACTATGGGGACGAAGAGAGAGAATAAACGAGCACTGGTGGTGGACGGAGAGAGAGAGAGAGAGAGAGAGAGAGAGAGCGAGAGAGGGTGAGAGAGTGAGAGTGAGAGAGTGAGAGAGAAAGAGACAGTCGATCCCGACGTCAACCGGAGCATCGTTATCCGAGTAAATAGGCTGCCACTGTCGTCGACGGCCCCCGACGGCCCCCGCACACAATCCACGATTCGTATTGTTGTACTTTATTCCCCGAGTGGTCGAGGCCGCTACAACGAAGTACGAATGTCTACAATCCTCTGCAACCGGTAACCTGCCTCAATCTCCGCGTCACCGACGTCGCAACGAGAAACTACCTTAAATCCTCCGAGGAACCGGAATTGATAATTCCGCGGTTGAAAGCTCGCGACCGTCCTCCCGTTGCTTCGGAGGAAATCGTTGTGCCCGGGATACCAAAGCTCTCCAGTCGCTTTTTCTCGAGGATCCCGACGCCAAATTGGAGATCCAATCAACGAGCGAAAGAGGCGAATTATTTGCCAAACGATAACCTCGCTCCTCCACTCGTTGCCCGCGATATTGGCGCGCGAAGAAAGACGCTTTTCCAATGCTGTGTGCGTTTGTCTCGCTTAACCCCCAGGGCAATAATCCTGTAGCTCATTCTTATCGTCGGTTTCAATTTTCAGGTTAGGCGCCAATATTTATTTTCTTTTTAACGCTTTAACCATGGAATTTACAAAGACGAAAGTTTCTCTATTTTCCAGAAGATATCTAAAATGCAATTTCAGGGAGTTTGGATCGAGATTGACCGTGAATCTTGCGAATAAAATCGCGGGTGACACGATGGAAATTAGCCGGGACACTCGTTCCGTCGGGGAGGCTGGATATCAGAGGTGTAGAGGGTAGTCCGTGAAACGTCGTCATTAACTGCCAATCACTGCCATTCACCGGACGAGAAGACACGGCCGGGAAAGGAGGGCGGAAAAAGAAAGCTGACGCTGAAGGGAGATTCTAATTATTTATTTACGAAATCCGAGGAGCACGAGACTCGTCTCACGATTCCCGTTTTACCTTCGTTTGTTACCGATGTCCACAGAGTATTCCAATAACAAATAATCCTTCGAATCGACTCGCAATTAATTTACATTAACTCCTTGCGCTACTATTTATTTTGTGATTATAACGATTAAAAATTCTTCATCGTTCAGAATTTCAAAGAAAAATGGGACAGTTTATATTTATTGTATGCCTATGTTTTCTCCAAATGATATATATCATCTGGAACGAAATAGAATTTTATTTCGGTTTGAAGGAAATTAATAACATACATATTTATTGGTCTCTGTTCAGAATCTTCATCACGAGTCTGACTCGATATTGTAGGTCAAAGGGGTTAAACGGGCTCAATCATTAAAATTGAATGTTTACACTGAATTTGTGAATCGAATCGGCAATATTTAAATTTCGGATTAATTTAAGGAAGTAATATTTCTTTCCAAGCTGATTTTTCAACTTCCCAGAAAATGGCAAAACGAGTGACCACTCCAACACGGCTCAGCAGGTATTTAGCTACTTTTTCCGAATTAATACCACAGCCGGTGAATATAAAACGTTGCTGCGGGAGGAGAAAACGTCGTTCGGCGAAATAAATACCGTCAGGTTCGCGCTTTTTGTTCAACTTTTAGGAAGTCCGTGGAACACCCCCGGAACAAGTAGCAGCGGAGGTCAATTATAATGGAAGATTACGCGGCCGCGATTCCGCTTCGCCGGCACAAATAGCTGCAAAGAGTATTAAGTATTTCTCTCGGAGGTATTAATCTGGCCGAATCATTGGAGGAACTCGGGGAAACAACGCGGACAAATAATTGGATGGTTTTTCGCTGTCCCTTGCTACTGTTCACTGTCTCTTTGACAGCTTTTCCCGGCAATCGTTGGATGGAAATATTTCAAAGCCGCCCATCAATTCGCATTTGGAAACATGACCACTGTTGAATTGAATTCTTCTCAAACTCAATGTGTCCAACAAAATTAACCAGCATGTGCATCTATACTTCTTCAACTCCTTGTAATTCATCGATGAATATTAATAATGTCAAGACATTATGCATATCTACAGCTCTTATATACATTTCTCAAACACAATGTGTCCTAAAAAATTAAGCAGCATGTGCATCTATACTTCTTCAACTCCTTCCCAGATAGCACAGAGACGTCTTAAAGACGTCTTTAAGACGTCTGTCAAAGACGTTCAGACGTCTATTAGACGTCTGAATGTCCTACGAACGGCTTCCGAACGGCTTCTGAACGTCTCTGGAACGTCTTTGTGAAAAAACTGTACGTCTTAAAGACGTCTTTAAGACGTCCGTTCGACGTCTTTAAGACGTCCGTTCGACGTCTTTAAGACGTCTCGAACAGACGTATTCAAGACGTCCCGAAACAGACCCCTAGTACCACAAAAATATTAGATAGATATGTTTGTCAAATATTGGAACAATATTTTTTAAGCCACATTTTTTCTTGTGAGAAAAATATTGAATTTGAATATTGTATACATGTACAAGAAATATAAATTGAATGTTTGATATAACAAAAAAATTAAATAAATAAAAAAAAATAAATTAAAAGAATGTTTTTCAGCATATCCGCGCACATTAACATTTTATGGTTTATTTATTTATTTATTTATTTATAAATAAAAAAAATAAATTAAAAGAATGTTTTTCAGCATATCCGCGAACATTAACATTTTATGCTTTATTTATTTATTTAATTAATTAATTAATTTATTTATTTATTTATAAATTAAAAAATAAATTAAAAGAATGTTTTTCAGCATATCCGCGAACATTAACATTTTATGCTTTATTTATTTATTTAACTTATTTATTTATTTATCTATTTATTTTGATATATTATTTTGGATTTTGGATTTGTGATATATAATGTATAGTTTTATTATTAAACAATATTTATTGCTAAATTCTATTGCGAATATATATGTAATATATTATAATAGTACTAAATTAACAATTTAGTTATTTAACTTTCCTAAATAAATAAACGTCTATTCGAAGGATGGAAAACTGCGTTATATTGTGTTGCGTGTGTGCAGTTTGTAAAGCTTTTCTCTAGCAGTTTAGAATGACTGAAACGTCAAGAAATGAAACGTCTTAAAGACGGCTCGTAAAAGACGTCTTAAAGACGTCTGAAATGAGACGTAAAAACGACGTCTTTTACGAGACGTCTTTAAGACGTCTTAAAGACGTCTTTTCAGGACGTAAGACGTTCAGACCAGAAATGGACGTAAAACAGACGTCTTTAAGCCGTCCAGTGCTATCTGGGTTATAATTCATCGATGAATATTAATAATGTCAAGACATTATGCATATCTACAGCTCTTATATACATTTCAATATTTAATATTTCTCAAGGAACATTTCATTCCGTTCACAGATCAAGAAAATTCTGAACCACAAAAATTCTTTGATTCAAATTACTTCGAGTTACCGACTGGAATATAACAAGTCTCTGGATAAAGATCAGTAGTCTAATAAAAATAATAAATCTTAAATTAATAATTAAATAATAAATCTTATGAAATAGTTTCTAGCTGCAGAAAAATCTGATCTATTTTATTGAATAGTCTGAAGAACTTTTTAATCGAGAACGGTTCCAGTATCGTGCAATTAATACGAGTGTTTTAGTAACTTAACTTAAAGTCAATGTTTGTCTACGGGGTAACCCAGTATTGCTAAATTTCGGCGAGCTCCCCCGAGTGATGTATAAGCGACGTCCGCTGATTAGTCTGGCAAACATTGTTCCCGGACGATTGCAGAAAATTGCAGCGAGTCATCTGGTGAGAAGAGTCAATCAGACAGACCCTCGACGTGTCTCGTAGCATTTTGTATCACGCTTTTCAACAGATTCCCGGAGTTCCACGGTTTGCGGAAACGCGAAGATAGTGCACAGGCGTCCAAACGTCTCATACAGTTGCTCCGAGCACTGACTGGCACTGCCTGTTTCTATTTACTTGCTCTCGCCCAGAGATTCTCATTCCGGCCCGACACTTTTCCCATCGGCTCCCGTTAACCCTAACCTTCGCGTGAATCTCGTCGTTCGATCGTCTCCGATCGAATTTCGCCGGAGATCCGCGATGATCGTGCGGCGGTTATCGGTACCGATTGAATTGATCGAATCGACGGTGGTTATTGGATAAGTGAAATGAGAACAGCTGCATCCCTTAATAGCGGCCGCGGTGCATAGCCGGTATTACTAACAGTCGTGCATAGTTAGGATTTAATAGCGAGTATTATTGATTATAATATCGCATGATTGGTACAATCACGTCACATTGTGCCCATCAATGCACGACATGCAACCGGCTAACCGTTCGAAGCAACCGGCGCACGAAAACGAGGGGCATCGGCTCGTTTCCTATTAGGCCGCTTAGGGTTGCTCGATTAGAATCGATACGGAGCGCGAGCCGACCCATCGATGCCTCCTATTAAATGCTCGCGCTCTCAATTCATACGGAAAAATTGTTCCTGCTGTTTCATACTGTTCTCGCGGCATTATAAAATTATTTTTTACTAAAAATGCATTGGTAGATTCATTGTTAGATGGTAGGCGAAACAAATGCGTACCAGTGACTGCTAATTAGGCTTTTCAACGATCGTACTGTACTGTAAACTAAGCTTTTCTCAACGCATCACCTAGCAGTGACAATTTTATATAAACTGATCTCTAAGATTACTTTTGGTACTGCGAAATTGTCGAAAATGGTATTAATATTTTTTAATAAAGAGCTGCGATGATTTAAAAAGCAGTTGCTGGACTATATTCGTGAATATAGCTGTAGAACAATTTATTAAAAAATAAAATCTTTGGAATAGTCTAAAATAAATTGCGCTTCTTGGAATTGTGTCCACGTTCTGCACATCTAAACAACCTTTTTCGAGAAGGGAAAGAAACCCATCGATTGCTCAGTCAATTTAGGATCAAAGAGAGATTGTTAAGGGATCAAACGATGCCGATCGATTGCCAACGCGTCGAGAAGAGTCCTGGACGTTAGGTAGCTTCCGTTGAAGGGCAGTCAC
Source organism: Seladonia tumulorum (assembly GCA_913789895.3). Lineage (NCBI taxonomy): Eukaryota > Metazoa > Arthropoda > Insecta > Hymenoptera > Halictidae > Seladonia > Seladonia tumulorum. The sequence goes on from OU565275.1 coordinate 7,239,067, forward strand.
TGGAAAAGACGGAAGCAATTACAAACTCGCGCGCGAAAAAAGCAAAGCGAGGGGGGGAGGGGTAAAAGAGCTGAAGAGAGTATTCAACGCCTTCGAGATTGTCGCCCGGCCGGGAAGATCGACCGGGCTTCCAATAGCTTTCACGCAGCCACTAATGGTCGTCTGTGAGAGAGCTGATAGGTGGGCGAGAGACACAGCGGGCCCTGAAAATATAGACCTTTCGGCCAGACAAAGAGGGAAATAATAAACAGGGGTAGGTGCACGCATGGGATACAAAGGGGGCTTTCTCTTTCTCTCGTCTCTTCTTTGTATCAGCTGCCTCGGAAAGATCAGAACAGACGGAAGGACAATGCTATAAGTCTTTGTCGTACGGACGTCTCTTTGTATACAGCGGGGCCGTGTTATATACGGGGTGTCCCGATCCCGTGAAAAGAATCAAAAATAAGCGCGACGCGGGAGGCAACGGCGACGCTGTAAATCCTCGTCCCATTCAAAAAATCCTCTGCCCAAAAATTTATAGGTTCGATGGTAACCTCGCCTGCAGAACCACGTCTATTCCGTGGGTATTAAAAAATTTGCTCATGCTTCAAATTGACCAAGATCTGCAGACAGATCGTTTTCCCCAAGACGAACGCGAGCGTTGCTCCAGTTCGAGGAGTCGGCGAATTCCGCGATCCGAGAGAATCGCTGGTAAGGCGAGCCTCGTCGGTTCTCTCAGCGATTTTTCCCATTCTGAGTTCATTGGAACGTTCGAATACTTTGCTCTGGGTGGCTCTCAGAGCACTCTCTCTCTCTCTCTCTCTCTCTCTCTTTCTTTCTCTCGAGCTTGGGGGGTCTGAGGCTCTCCGGTTCTCCGTCGACGTCGACGGTAACCTCGCCGCCTCGCCGCGCGGCACATTTCCATTTGACATCGCGGTGCCGCGGGTAGACGGCGTCGCCGCTTGCCGCGGAGGTTGGTTAGCGTTAATTGTAATGCTTTTTGGCCCATACGCGATTACACGATGAAATAATCCCTCATTTATGAGTTAAGTGGTCTGTGGAACTACACGGCGCTTCTGATGAAATGCTTGTGGCAAGTGCGCCGCCGGTCCTGAGGAGGGTCGTTGACGACGGAGAGAAAGAGGGACGGAGAAAAGAGAGAGGAACGTTTGAGTGCAACGCTAGAGAACGCCGGAACACACCGACGGGAGAGAAACCGGGGTCCAACGACGGGGGTGTGCAAGAGCGGGGGCGCAAGAGCAACGGGGGGGGGGGGTTCGTTGGAAAAGGGGCCTCCGGAACGGGGGTTGGACGGGGGTGAAACGAGCCGGGGTCAGGGGGCAGGTAACTACGGCGCAAAACCCCGCACAACCCTCTCCCTCCCCGCGCGAGCCCGCGCCCGCCCGCCAACGACCCTACGGCGATACGGAACCTTTGCTCGTATTATAATTATATTCTGCCGTCCGTAAAATTGCAAATAATTAAGATTCGGTCGATGCGAAACGCGAGCCGAGCGCGTTCCCGGGCGCGAGAGTCGTTTGTTGCGATGAACCGACCGCCACAATCGCGTCGACGAGAGCCCTCACGTAACCGACGCGCGATAGTCGCATGAGAGAGGACTCAATGGACCGTGCTGCCGGGGATGATTAATTAAAAATACGAGGGCCGGGACACGCTAAACGGCACCAGCCTCCGCAAAAGACATTCGCGATGCTCTCGATGTTCGTTGCATCGAGGATTTTGTTTAGAGAATTTTCACAAACCATTATTTGTCCCCCAAATCCAGATCCTGTATCGGTGCAGAAAAATTTAACAATAAGGACAGAAATTCAGCCTAAAACCCTGTACACTGATTTCTTTATATATGTCGCTAAGGCCTCGGTGATAAACGTCTCAGAATTATCCTCACCACCGTGGCGTATACTCCGTGAAGGGCCTCGAGTATACGTCTTCGTTGACATATATCGAGAACTCACAGTACAGCCTTAACAGCCCAGGAATATCATAAGCTTCCGCAAAGAGAGAAGCATGTACGACAGATCGGTTGTCTAAGTTGTAATAATTATAACGCTAATGATCTTGCAGTTGAAAACACACACACGAAGAAGTATTATTTGGCAGGCTCGTTTCGAGATTAATGCGAAACATGATTTTTCCTCGTCTTTTCATCTGTCAAGCTAGCAAACGTAGGGAAACGAGGAGAAAATCGAAGGGAGAGACTGGCTGACGAAAGGGAACGCAGAGCAACGTAGTGTTTCCCGTAGGGGGTGGTGGCAGTACGTGACAACTGCCGAAGATATTTGGCTGCGGAAGAGTATAAGCTTAATCCTGCCGCGACAGCAACAGAAATATGGGACCATATTGTTCCCATATATCATACCACTCTTCTTCGACGTGTCTGCTCGAACCGTTATCCAACGATCCGCATCGTGCGACAGACTTAGGCGACATTACGAGCATACAACTCCCCCCCAGGAAATAGTACTTGGAAAACCAAAACCACATCGCGTCGCAAAACATCAAAATTTCTTTAATAAACTCCATCGCTCTGAGATTGACTACGTAAAAATCACAGATTCTTATTGATTTCAATAAGAAAAATTCCACGTAAAATCAAGGGAGTGACAAAATGATTTATGCATCACAAATGCATGAATTCCTGGAGTCTACGAGCTCCAGACTACTGAAAAATGTTCTTAAACATTGTGAGAGGGGCTGCAGGTATTTATAGGCAATTAAAGCAGTTTGGGGATAGAGAATTTCGTTTAAAATCTTTTTGGAATCGGCGAACAAAATTCTCTACGTCTCGGGGTATTGGAATCGGTGGGACACGCACGCGTACTTACACAGGTATAGACAGGTATCCCGAAAGAACCTTAGGGTGGAGGGAGGGGGAAAGGGTCCGCTAAAGGGTGTATGATTGATCGCGCCATGGCATGCCAAATAATGCAATTTTATTTCATTTGATTCCGCGGAGGTAATTGCTATTTTGGCGGGTCTGCCGCGGCGAACAGCCGACGGAGTGATGTATTGGCCCCGACTCGTTCTTTCTCACCGTCTCCTTCCTTTCGCATACTTATTCCCCGTTTTCCTTCTTTCCGCTCTCTCACCTTCCTCTCTCTCTCTCTCCTTGTCCCTCGAGCGCAACGCGATATATTAACTCCAGGGCTGGATTATTGCGCCAAGGGTGGCAAACGATGGATCGATCGGACCAAGGAACGGGAAAGATAGCGAAACAGTCGCCGAGAAGATTATGGAACCTGATAAATTACGGGAATCCCCGTTCGGTAAGCCTGTCTCGATCCTAACTTCGTTCTGATTGCCTAGCGTGCACTGCCTTCGGTGATATATCCTTAATAACGCGTGATTACGGATGTGTATCGACGTTATCATAAATCAGAGCTGTTCCGAAAACTTTGGCAGCAAGTTCTGCTGCACCAAAAATTCATTCTTCGAATGTGAGTTGTTGTGAAACCGATCTTAAATTCAATTGACTGTATGATTGGTTTAAAAAATATTATTTCACAACATATAGGAGGAAAATGTTCTTTTTTTTTTCAAAATTTGTCTGAAAATTCGAGATAGCGTAGAGTCGTTTTTTGGTAAAGTTAGAAAAATTAGTCCTGTAAATCTGAGGGGTTCGAAGACCATTCTAATTTTCTAAAAATCTGTCTAGGTCCAGGGATAATCTAACTATAGAATGAGCCTAGTGACAGCTTACTTTGCATTTATATGAGACGAAAATAATTACACAGTGACGTAGTAAGTCTGAACGTTTATTCTCGGGAATAATATTTGATGAACTATGAAAGTAGAAGGGGAAATAATCTGCTCATAGCTTTGAAATGTCGTCTAAATAGATGCCATTCGAGCAGAGAACTTATGTTTTACGGAATAGCAATGCAACGATTGATCCCATCGCAGAGTAATGTTCGAAGTTTTATACGGTTTTTAGAAAGAGCCAACGGAGGCAGACCGTTATTCCTCGCAATGCGATAAGTTCGTACCGGGCTGTAGGAGTGGCATGATTATTACTATTGCTATTATTGTTGCGGTTACATCGACCACGATCACTCAAACTCGTTAAAACTTTCGGTATTAGTACCGACTTCGGCCTGCATTCAACCCTCCTTGCCGTGCACTTCTCCCAGTTTCCCTTCTCCGCCGCCCTCGATCAAGTTCCACGCACGCCCCACATATACATACCCGGTGATCGACTCGATATTTCCGCATAACAAACTCTAAACAATCCAAACTGTGTCCTAAAAAATTCAAGACCCTCAGTCTCTTCGAGATTCCAAAAAACTACCCCCTATTGAAATTATCAAACATATTCTCACAAAGCTACTCAGTATTTTTCGTTATTCCTTACGATCTTAATCCATTTATTTATTTATCAAGTCGTTCCCCATTGCTGCTCGGCATGACAAAGTATTTTTTAAGCAAAGTAAAAATTATCTTCAGCAATTGCAAGAAATTGAGACCAAGTAGAAATTTCTTTCCTTCTCTGACAATTTAAAACAATTGAAAATAACCATTGAACTCTTTAAAATTGCACCTACACGGCCAAGACAACGTCTTCTAAATCATGAAACATAATTGGGACCACATAAAATCAATTGATAGCAAGAAACAAGGAAATTAAAGAGTACAAGCTGCTCAAAAAATCGGACGAGCTACGGGGGAACACAATGAACGATTTCTTCACGGTTTCCGGGAACAAAGAAGCTACGCGAGCAGTCAGCGCGGTTGCGAGGAACACGAAGACACCGAGGTCTTCCTCGGCGGGCAGAAAAACCGCGTTCTGAGCAGGATCTCGAAGTGAATCCTCGTCAGTCGTCGGGGTCAGCGTAATTCCAGGTTTTCGCAGTGAACATACATCGCGCGTGTCCGTCCGATTCTTTGCCGGTTCTTCTCGAAGGACGGCCGCTCGTAAACACCCTGGACTCTCGACGGGCCGGTGAAGTATGAGGCTGGCGTGCGGGGCCGTTAGAAAGTATCTAGGAATACGGAATTAATCGCCTGTTTCTCTTCCATTCCGGCCGGGATGGATACAACACACCGGTCCCTCTCTCACACAGTCTTACACCCCCGAAGAAATATGTATAGAGCAGTAGAGAGTTCCTTGCTGGAAGGAACGTGCAGACGAACGGAGAAAGAGAGGGTGAACAGAATTTTCGCCGTCGTCGCGAGACCGAAACTCTCGCAGGGCGTTACTGTGGAGTGGAAACCCGCGGGCTCGTAGAAAGAAACGGCGATATAAAAATAGATATGAGCCGATGGGGGTTGGTGTGTGGGTGGTGAGAAAGGGGGTAGAGACCGCGAGGCCCGTGCAAAAAGACACGAGCAACCGAGAGGAAAAGAGAGAACACCGGGGGAATGTATGGAGATTTCGAGTCATGCGATTCAACTATAAAACTCGCCGAGTTTTGCAGCTGGCGAGGCGTCGTACCTACCACCCTCCACGCACCCCCACAAACCCCTCTCCCCTACCTCTCACCCCTTTCCTTTCCTTTTCGCCGTTCCCGCAGTTATTTACGGTTTGATTCGCCTTATCTTCCCTACCGCCGCCGCCCGACCACCGAGTCCCATTCTCTCTCACTCTCTCGTTCTCTCCTCTCCTCTCCGCGGCTACCATGCGCCCAGAACTACCTGCAGGAAGATAGTCGAGCAGCCCGTTGCCACGGACTCCCCGCATCACCGCTGTCTGCCGAGCAACACACTTATTAATTGCTCAGCGCCGCCTACCTTCGATATTTACTGCCCCCTAACCACCCACCCCCTCCGCCCCGTTCTATCCTGTCTTCTTATTCGGGCCCACCGACTCGGAATTGGACCGTAGGCACGTACAATCGATCCTTGGGAACAGTTATGGTCGCCTGAACGATCATTCGCATGTGTTTAGCACGGTTAGTGTCACTGGATGCCGTGACAGTCAATCGACACTAGGTTTTGTGGAGGGTTGAGGTAGAATGGGGTGAATTATTTTATTTTAATTTTTTGCAGCGGAATTGGAGGTCGTTAGGAGGATTGGTCTGAAGTGCTACTGTTTTTTTTTTTTAATTTGAATCTATTCATTTAATTTTCTGACATTTATTTTTTAAAGCTGTCAATTAACTGGGTGTGTAAAATGGTTAGAAAGTATACAGGAAATGTGAGTGTGTCCATTGCGAAAAATAATGTGTCTGCGCATTGCTGACTCATTCTATTTAAAATTAATATTAGGAATTCTATACGAAGGTACATTGAGGCCCAATTTATATATACCGAACTCTACATTCAGTAGAAACAGCCAACACAGTTCAGACACAGAACCCAGTGATAAATAGATTTTCGAACGTCATTTTTAAGAAAATCAACTTCCACGTTAGTCCTACAGATATTTTGCAATGGGAAAATCATTGCGTACATCGTCAAGTATTATACCATGTCTTCAGGTACTCCAGAAGGTAATTTTCGACCGCACATACCAAAAATTTGTGAACAAATTGCACAAAAATAAATTGCTGCTCGAAGAGATTGTAAGTACTGCCTCGATTTCGGGCTACCACTGTAGACACAAAATACTTCTCGGCTTCCTCAGCAACCGCACTTCCATCAGCTCTGATACTAGAATCCCGAAGTAATCCTGCATCGAACCTCGCCCCTCATCTTTCTTCTACACTATCGGACTGTTTGGAATCGAAACACCGAGGATTACGTCTTTAAAGCAAATACTTGGTCCTCGTTAAGGTAACAATGTTCAAACAGATGCTACATTTCCTGTGTACCCGCCCTCACTCCCTTCTCTCAGACGTTTCGCCTCAAACATACCTTTCGACTCATTCAAACAAATACTCCCGGGAGAGATCCACCTCCGAACGATTCGGTTTCCCGGCGATAATTGCACAAAAATAATGGACTATCCATTATCGAATTCATTTGAGACAAACGACAGGCTCTTTCATCCTACGTTTATATTTCAAGTATGAAATCATACATACGAGGGATGATAAAATCTTTATGGAAAATAAAAATATTTTGTGTCAATTGTAAAAAGCAAGAACCAAATAAAGAGTTCTTCTTTTCTCTAAGAATTTCAAAAAGTTGAAAATGAGACACAGATGCTACTAAAAATTAAATTTTCATGTTTTCCTGTTCCAAATTGCACCTACTAATTTTTGTCGTAAATGAAGAAATCAGTGTACCGATCGTCTAACAAAGACTACTAGATATATGTCCAAAACTCGGGTCTAGGCCACGGACATGTATCGGACAGGAGATACTATTCTTTGATAATATACTAGAACTTTTATCAGCTAGAAATTTGCGATATACATATATCGAGTAAACACTCTAGTTCGATAGAAACATTTCTGTTACAAAACTATGGAACGTGTTCGTACGTTGCGTTACCATGGTAGCTGCGATCGTCCATTGGAACTGCAACAAAAACCGCATCCCAAGAGGCTGAACCAGCCTAATCAAAGCGTCGCCAGTTACCTGGAGCCTGGACACGCATCCCTCGCAATTTATCTCGGAGATAATTATCTATTGAGACGCGGACCTTTCGTTGATCCTTAGCGGAAGGGTTCGGCTGTCCAAGGAGGACCTGGAAGGACCAAGAGTACGCTGACCATAGGTCCTGGCGCGCGTTAAAGGGCTTTGAGGAGGACTTCCGGTTCCCGTGAACCAAGACGCTTGTCCAAATGTCGGAATAGACGATAAACAGACAGGATAGGAGAACATCAGAGGGAAGCGTATCTAGCCGTAAGCTCAATAGCCCCGTTTCTAAGACGCGGCGAGTCCTTGCCAGCGTTCACCGGATATATTCGTGTATACACACAGTGTAATTGAATGCATACACCGGCGCCCAAGCACGCCCATACACCGACACGGGACAGGATACACACACGACAGCGAAACCGACGATCGTACTTCGTCGTATAAACGCGTCTTCCTTAGCCGGATACGGCCGGATCTCAATCTTAGCTAGAAATGTAATTACGCTCAATGGACAGACGGTATTTCTGCTAACAGATAAATTTCTATCGAATGGAATTTCGCCCGAGCAACTGTCGCCGCTGTTGGACCCGCCCCCGCAACACAGAACCGTTGCGATACCCGTGCTTACGGGGAGTATAACTTTGCTTTCGAAACAACTATGGTGGCGCTCTGCTGGCGGAAATTAATTTGTTACGATTTTTCATGACGCCCAAAATCGTTTTTCAGAGCCGGCGATCATTAAATCTGTGACGGTGATAAAATGTACCTGGAATCAAATCGTTTCAATATTTATTTCTCTTCCAATTTATTTTTTAAGACATTATTATTCCACTCCTTCATTTTCATACACATTTTCTCGAATCTCCAGATGTAAAACAAATTTACGAAGGCGTTAAATACGGTGAATAAAATTATTTTAGAATTATTCGAAGTCTAGCAATCTTTTCATGACTTTTATGAGGTAACAAAAATTCGACGGTTAAATTTAATAGTCAAAGGTGTCAGTTTCGAATGAACAGCAAGCAATTGCCAAACCCGGAACAATTAAAAATTGTTTTTGACTATAAGCCGACGGGAAAAGTAAATTGCAAAGAGTTAAATGTCGGTGATTACGCGAATAAGTATTGAGAGGACGCTTTGAGAGGAGCAAGGTGGGGAATAAATCGTGTTGAAGTTGACTTCGAGAACTGATTTCCCGGGAACAGCTCTGCTCTCCCCGCATTGAAATAGAAAGATGGCGGTCTCGAGAAAGGGAATAAGAGGACTGGAGTTGCTTGGCACAAACGCTTTCGCTATCAGTTGGCTCTGGCAGCGAAGCCTATCCATCCATACCACAATGCGGAGATATTAATTATGAGATATTACGATAAGACCCGAACAATACACCCGTATTGAATGAGAGATCCTCCTTCTACCGTTCCGTCGCACCAAGGAGAGTGTCTTACCGCCCTCTTCAACCGGCGAATACACACCGAACGTGTTCAACATACACCCATGACTCTCCAACGAACAGCTGATAAGCGGCAAGCATGTACCACGGGCCGATTATAGGTTCCATGAAATCGCCGAAACTGAACGCTTATCTCTGCCCTTGACGGATCTACGATGGGGTCCCTCGTTCTCTACCACCATTAACGATGCATAGACGATAAATTTCGTTAATTTGCCACACGCAGAAAGTGTAGATTATTTATAAATTTGGTACTACGAAAAATATTCAGCTCTCATTCGGAACTCGCAATTAATCGGATAGACATTTTTTAAAAAGCTGCAGAGAACTTTCGTAGGTTTAAAAATCTGTAAATTATTTTTCAAGAATTTTTACATCTAATCGATAGTAATATGTAATATATTATGACAGTGAGCTATGCTTTGGGAAGAACGTTCCCTGTTTACGACAGTCACAAATCCAACTTCCATCGTGCATCGATGACATCAGAACGAAACCGGTAAATGTAAAAATAGTATTTTTACGACGGAGAAATGCCGGAATGATCGCAGCAAAGGCAATAAACAGCGCGAAGCAATATTTACAAGCAGCCCCGAGCCGTCAGGCCCGAAATTGTCTAATCCGAATACATTTAGAACCTCTTAAAACAACCCCCAGCGACGTCTCCGAGGGCGATTTCGAGGCTTACCTTTACGATAGATAGCGGGGATACTCGCCGGCGAAACTACGAAGCGGATCGATGGGCTCACCGCGGTAAAGGGTTTGTGATTACGCGGGGTTCGGGATAAGGACGCACTTTGGTTCCTTTTACGACCTCTTCTACCATGGATTTACGACTTATCGCGCGGTGGAGAACGTCCGCGATCATCCGTAGGACGGCTCTTTAAGTCTCAAGATTCCTGGATACGATGATGCGGCTCGCTGCACCGCGAAAACCCCCGCCACCCCGATCCGATGCGTCTTGTTGCACCCGTTTAATTAGCATTCGCAATTTTTCCTCCGTTCGACGGTCGACCGAATTATTTTTGAACGGCAATCGCGTGCTACCAACTCGAATATATCAGAACATTATTTATATACATTATTATATTATTTATCAATTTTTGGAAACACATTTTCGAAGGTATATTTTGGTTCCCACATCTATCTTTTGTTTCTAATGCAATAGCTGACCATATAATTGAATCGCCGGTAATTAACACGTTGACTGCCATGTTACCCATATGTGGGTGACGGAATTATTGTATAGGTTTTAAAATGAATTTTTACGTTAATATATTCATTGCACCAAATTTGATTAGGAACTGTAAAATGCAAGAAAGTTGGGGGACTGCTCAATATCATATATTTCATTTTTTTCCATTTTTATTTCACATACAACATATTTTATTTAATTTTTTAGGCTTCTAGTTTGGCAGTGAAAGTGTTAAATTGCTTCCTATTCTAAAATACAGTGATTTCTCTGGTTCCGCTGGGTCGAAGAGAAAAAGTTGAAGAGTTCCGTCGCCATTGCAACAGCTGGGAACGCCGGCAGTAATTTTGAAAACGCGCGTCCATAGCCGGAAAACCGAAACATCGCAGCCACCGGCATTTATGCAATTCGCATTAAACGCCGGGCAAAGAAGCGCCCCGCAGTCGGTCCGGTGATATTGTGCTCGAGTGTCCGGTCGTGTCAAAGTGGTATTTTCAATAGACCGCACGCTGGAATCCAGCTACGGGAAGAATTTGCATTTCCCGTGGGAATCGCGGCCGGTCATCGAGAATTCACCTGTCGGTGAATTTCACGGGAATTCGACGATCCCCGAGAATAAGAAAATCGAATCCATCGACGGGATAATATTTTTTCCGAAGGGTAATGGAGGACCGGGACGACGTTGATCGTCGGTGACAGCGCACCGGAATGTCAAGTGACAGCCGGGAAGAATTCGAATTTCTCTGTTAGACGAGGGTCCGGGACTCGCGATTCGATCGCAGCCGGGATTCGGCACGTGCAACGTCTTAGGAATCCGACTGATTCCGTAACAGGCAAAACGGAGCTCGATTGGGAATGACAAGGAGACCTGGCCAGAGACTACCCCACCCACCCTCGCTGGCAACCCCAGCATCCGGGAATGTGGAGCATCTGTAGTTTCCTAAATACTAAGGTCAGTGTCACCCTTCGTGAATCGAAGGCGGATCTTCTTCTCTCGGCTGACTCCGAAGAGGGTCCCCCGATGTTTCTTTAATCCCCGGGTATTGAACCGGGCCGGATGTCTTGCGGACAAATATTTCCATAGAAAAGAAACAAGGGGTAACCCCATGGAAAATATTCCCGTGCCCGATCGTTTCGAGCATTCGAAATCGGAGACGCTCCTCTTCAGGCCTGTTTCGATCAATGGGACCCTCGAGCAGTTAATTCTAATTAACCCCCGCGGGATCCTGGCTCTGCTCAGCCTTTTCGAACGGGTGGAGAGACAGAAGAATGTAAGAGGATTGCATTTTAATTATCCGCTGTTGAATCTTGACTTTTCTTCCGAGAAAGATAGGAGAAACTCAAAGATCGGAGGACAATGTTTGCGTATGTTTCACAGCTGACTCTCGGACGGTGGACCGTTCTTGTAACGGCACGACCAGTCATGCTTGAGACCATTCGCCGATTTCATAAATTTTTTAAAACATTTGAAGGCAGATTTGAACTGTGTAATTGAAGTTGTCGGTCGAAACAGACCCCTTGCACTACAATTTATTTTACGATTGCAATGATTAGAACTTCTTCGAGGCCTATAATCTAGCAGAAAAAATAGGACATTTATATTTATTGTATAACCACGTGGAATTTCGTTTCAATTTAAAGGGAATTATAGTGTAAGGGGTTAAAGGAATTATAGTCGATAATTCTGTGATTAGGTGTCGGGTTGTTGAACTCTTCGATGTTCTGTTTTACGAGAGAAAGAAATTAAATTAAATTAAAAAGATCAGGTTTAACCCTGCAAAATGGAGTGGAGCATTTTTTCTGGTGGAGCGGTAATACGACCGACAGAGTAAATTTCGGCCGAGTGCCATCGAGATATCGACCGGAACTCGCCTAATCTGTACGACACCGGTGAATTCGGGCCCGCGAGATTGAACGGGAGGAGATCGACAATAAAACTGCATATCGGCCGTGACTCTCACCCCCGGCTCCCGGTAATCTACGAAGATTATAGGCGGGCAGAGTTGCCGAAATAACTGCGCGCAAGTAAGTAGCGTCTGCCTGCCATTGTTTCCGTTCAAATCAAAAGCAGTCAAATTCTCCATTGTGATCGCGCCACGTGCTATGGTTTGCGCCGGTGTGCGGCCTCTATCCCCCCCTCTCTCTCTCTCCCTCTTTTTGGCAGTATAGTATACAGTATAGTCAGTATAGGCAGAGCGACGATGCTGGAGACGCACGATATAACGTCGCCCGCTTATGTATACACGCTCCCCGAAAACCGATGCGCCCGCGCCCACTGTACGTGTGAGATTTCCGGGTTTGTAGAATGCTGCGTATCCACCAAGGCCCTCGGGTGTCTCTACGTATACACCAACACAACAGGACACGGGAATTGGTATTCCGCCGACTGACAGAGCTAGGCAAACAATGGACGTTTGATTGTTCAAGATTTAGTACCGGTTTACTACTGTCGAATTCGAATTCCTACTGCCACGACGTCTCCTGCCATTCAGCTTCCGTTATCCTGGCTGAACCCGTGCCATACCACTTTTTACGCCGCCACATGATCATCCATCTTTCATACTTTCCCACCTGGATCTTAATTTTGCAATCTTTCTTGGTTGGCGGTACTAAGTCTTCTGCTCTTAGGCGTTTTCCGCGTCTTACAGCTTCTTCGAAGATGCAGGCGACAGATTAGTTTTAAGCAAATTTTACGTAAATTGTTGATGAGATTTGTGGATGAATTTTGTGACCAATTTTTTTGTGAAAACTGTGAAGATGCAACTGAAGATAGGTATACCGATTTTATAAATTTTTTGGGCGTGGACTGGATTAGAATTTTATTTCCTGGAATTGTAGACTCCGGACATATGATAATCATATTCTGTACTAAATTTGAGCTAAGTGCTGTATTTAAAAAATTATTTTGAGCGGTATATTTATAAGAAGCAGCAACCTCTAAACGATCATGAATCCTGAACACGATAAAATCGGACACAACAGTGGTGTATAATTAAGTAAAACAGCACAATAGATTAGAGATGAAAATGAAGAGGGTGAAACAGAGGTGAAATAAATAGAAAGATGAATTTCCCGAAATTCAGAGGAATAATATCCGCATTTGCGAAATCCAGTTTCTCAGCCGAGACATTACAGACGGTGAGGGGGGGGGGGGTTGGTCGGTAGCAGGGCGTTGTAAAATTAGTGTAAAATGTTCTAGAAGAGAAGAACGATATATTTTTAATATTTTACGCTGGCGGGGGAGCTCGAGGAGCCACCCCCTAATTTTTCTAGGATGAATATCCGGCCGCTCGGCCCTTTGTGCCCGGGCGAAAAAGGAAACAATTCTCGAAACGCGTGCTTTATCATCGGGTGCACAAAGGGTTGCGGAAAATATTCCGACCGATCCCGGAGCGGCGGTGTAACGTGTACAAAGTAGCCCGGGGAATTGACGTTGACTTTTCTTTCCGTTCGGGAAATCATCCGGCACCTTTCAAACACCGGCGGAAATCAGTTTCGCGGGGTTACAGTAGCACGCTCGGATTCGGCCTTTGTCTCGTTTCGGAACTGGCACACCGGGCAAGAAAAGGAGAAACGATAAGGGAGGAGAGAAAGAGCGCGCCGAGAGAGTGAGAGAAAGAGAGAGAGGAAGAGGGAGAAAGAGGGAGAGAGTAAGAGGTGGGGAGAGGGAGAGGCTATTACGTAGACGTAATTCAAAAGCGGGAACGTATGCTTCATTTATTAAAGAGATTGCCTCGAAAGATTGCTGTTTCGCGCATGGCTACGTCTCTGGCGCTGGCTGGCGTTCTGGCTGGGCTGGGCTGGATGGCTGTGCCACGGCTCCCTTCAGCCACGGCCGCTGGTTTCTACACAGCCGTCATCATTATTGTGTCGGTGCCGCTGCAGCAGGCATTCGAATTACGCCGCGTTTATATTCAATTTGTTTCTAGAAATTACAATTTGTCGGGAATTGGCGCGAGACGACGCGGGATGAACCGCGAGCAGCCTCTTTCCGTGTGCCCCCCGGCTCTCTTGGCACATCGTCCTTCGGGCACCTGCCTTTTTCAACCCCTCCAATACAACCTCACACCGACCGCAAACCTCCCCCGTCGATCACAATCTCATTATCGAAACCATCAGTCAACGATCGACACCACCGTGTTCCGTTTAATGCTGAGACTATGTTGTTGCTTTCTCTGCGACTACGGTCGAGCGAAATACACTTGAGGATGCGTCGCCTGATTCACAGATCTGATCATTTCTAAATTCCTTTTTGAAATCATTGGACAACCATTAGCAATTGGCAATACAGTATATCGTTTAATGTAGATGTTGTACGTGAACATGGTTCTGTGACTATGGTCCGATTTACAGACCTTCTTAATTATTAGAAATTTCATTACTGAAACCGTTAGACAACGATTGATTCATATCTGTTTGATGCAGACTCTGCTCGATTAAAATCCGCGGATCTGCAGTAAATCACTACTGTACGCTGTAGAGCAAAAAAATTCAACGTTTTGATGTTTTGCGTTAACAAATTGATTCTGGAGCACGGAAAATTATTTCACTCGCCGCGGTTACACTCGGGGAGCGTCAAGTGGAATTAAATAGTGTACCCTGGTCGGGAAAATCGAAACGAGATCGTAGAGCATGGGTTTAATTGCGACGATTCGGAGCCCCGATGACTTTTTATTATTCAACGCGGACCCGGGTCCTCGTTCGGGGATCGAAACTTTTTAATTCGTTCCGAGCAACCGGATTTTATAGAGAAATTGCGGATCCGCGGCTGTTTCCGTTTGCTCAACGAGCCGAAAAATGAAATGACTGCGGGAATTATTTAATATTTTATCCTCGCTCCGCTCCGTGTTGCCGTTTCGCTGGTATCGGTCCCGGCGACGAGGGTTCGGTGGAGAGAAATAAAAAAAAAAGAAAAAAGAAAGGGGGGAAGGGGCGTTTAGTATTCCGACGCAATCGAGGCTACGCAGGAGAAAAATATTTTTCTTCTCTCTCTTTTTCATCTCCTCTTCTTTCCCGGTTCGCCGTTTCGCCCACTCGAATTAACCGTATCCGATCTGTATGCACGCAATGTGTAATCGAAAGAATTGAGTATCTTTTACCGACCCCTCGACTTGTAACGAGACTCTGATGTTGCCCTACGAACCCGCTGTTCTTCCCCCTTTTTCACGCAAGGGTAGCCGGTGCCGAGTGTACCTTCAAGTGGCCTTGAGATCCGCGTCTGATTATGTTTATTCGTGCATGCCAACTAAGTATATTCCCGATTCTTCTGATGTCTCGAGAATCGCCCCAAATTGCTCCGTAATGGAACCCGCGGCGGCCTGTCGCTGCCTGCGGCCTCATCATCGCCACCCCTCACTCACCCCCTTCGACTTATTAGTCGATTAATCCACGGCGAACCGTGCACAACGCCGCAAGAAAATTATTTACTCGACTTCGGTTAAAGTAATCGAGTGAACTTAGCAACAGTTTGCTACTTTCTATCTAACAAATCTCCATTTACAATAAAAATGTAGACCTGTCATTTAGCAATTTGAGTGTCAGATCTGCAGTCCCAAAAATTCTATAAAAGTATAAAAATATTAAAATGTCTACCCAAATTTCTTACACCGAATAAAGCAACCCCCAAAATTTAATTAAGAATTTCGAAAAATTGTTTCAAAGCAGTGGACAGATTTTAAAAATCGAAAAGTATCGATACATTACTTTCGACCTCCTGAGTCTAGCAACGGACGAAGAAAATTTAAATTTCGCGTACAGCTCCAAAGTGTAATTGTGCTAATTTTTATGAAAGGTTAATTACCGACGATTAGAGATAAGCTGGGGGGGGGGGGGAAACGGCGATCGAAAAGCAGTGACAGGGGATGCTCGCGCGAGTCTATCGATCTCCTAAGGCTTTCCATGCGCGGTGCATCCGCGAGGCCGTGTTGCAGTCCAGTGTCGTATCTTACCACTCGGGGCTCGGCGTTCTTTTAAATAGGAACTTGCGAAATATTCATGGACGATATTCAAGCCCCATTCAAATACTCGGGGCACACACAAACTCGTGCTCGCCCGTATGGTACGGTTCAGCGTGCAACCCCCCGCCCGACCACCCCTTCGAGACTCGACCGAGGCGAGGGTGTATTTAGGTTGGCGTACGTTCAGATAGACAGAGCGAGGGGGTTGAAGGGGGTTGTAGGCGGCGAATGGTAAGGGGTACGAGGGAGAGAGAGACACCGTGTGGGGTTGGGTGGTGGATCGTGGATATACAAGGGAGAGGGTAGAAACGAGGTAGAGAGAAAGAGAGAGAGGGAGAGGGGAAGGGTGTGAGACGCGCGTTAACGCGGTATCCGCGCGTTTCGCGCTCTGCCCCATCATAAAAGAGCCCCCACCGTCTGCGCATCGGTGTATCTTTAGAAATATTGGTTAGATTTACATATTTTACCGTAAAGAGAAGTACCCGGGGCGAAGTAAAGGAAGAGACCGGTGTCTGGCGGAAGACGCGCGAAGGGGGAGGGGGTTGGTCGACGATAGCGGTGGCCGTGGTTCCGAGAGCGTGGAGCCGGGGGTGGCTTGGCGGGGGTGGAGTTAGATGGGAATCCAGCGGAGTTGCTTGAATGCGGGCGGCTTCAGAGATGCTAAATATTAATACCTACTAGTGTTCCTTTTATGCTCTGTCTACCCCACTACCAACCCCTATCGCTCTTTTCCACCAACCGCGCCACCCCCGTGGCACCCTCTCGCGCGCGTATCTACGCGTGTACGTTCTTTCTCTCTCTTTCTCTCTCTCTCCCTTTTTCTCGCTCCGATCTTCCCTCTTCCTCTCTCCTTCTCGATTCGTTTGCTCCACGTCCGTGTATCTCTTTCAACCGGCGTGTCTTCTCTCCTCTCTTTCGCCCCGGTGCTCGACGCCGCATATCGTTGTCTCTTTGGACGCTGGCCGAGAGAGAGAATGAGGACCACAGAGAAAGAGAGAAAGAGAGAGAGAAAAAGAGCCACGGCTCTCGCGCGTTTGCAGACGCTCGCCTCCGGGCTCTCTCCTCATTCGATGGTCCGTTTTCACGGCATCGTTTCAGAGTAATAATGAATGCACACTCGATAATACAACTGCCGGGCCCGAGCAATTTCGCTTTGTCGCCGCCGGTTTTACCTCTGTGCGCCAAGCATCGCGCGCGCGATGCACGCCAGCGCCACCTCCTTTTCAACGCACCGCCTTTCGCGAACGCCGGCCCTCTCCGCCGGGGCAAGTATTTATTTCAACGCTGTCCAAGTGCGAGAGCTGGTCGGCCGGCCGCCCGGGAATTTTACTTCGACCCGTGTTTCATTCCATCCCGAAGAACACACGCTTCGGTCGATCGACTCGATCTCGGGTTTCTTAGAGAATTGCCTTTCAGTAAGGACAATCACAAGAATTTAAATCTTTGTCCTCTTTAGAATCTCACACAGCCTACGAAAGGGTATAGAAATTTCTGTTCGACCCCATTGTCCGTAAATTAGGTTGCAAAAACGTATTCCGTACGAGAGGTCTGCAGGCTGATTTTAAGTAGAATCAGTTAGCGTCGAACAGACACGTTAGCCAGACCTAATATCTATTATAGAATACCCATGCAATAGAATGCAATGTAGATAGATACTTTGTTGATCCCCTCGGGGTTACAATTTTTATACCCCCCTTCCTTTTTCCGCCTTTTCTTCTCACGCCGGTCTTGTCCTAACCTTATTTTAATAACTGAAAGTAAAATTAAAAAAAAAAACGAAAACTAAAACTAAATGAAACAGAGAGAGAGTTACAAAGCTTCTTACTAACTTAAATCAACTCCTGCCTTTGACCTCCTACCGTACACACACACACCCTCATCCCTAACCGTGGGTCCTTCTCTTCCGGTTGTTCACTATCTATCCCAATCACTTTATCTTTTAATTCTTATTCGTGGAGGAGTGGAGAGAAGGGAAGGTCTAAATGGAAGGAGAATGCCATGTATTCGAGATCATTTTGAAGTTTGTAAAAATAGTTGACAATTTGAAATCCCGGGAGGGGGGGGGGCAGACATGATTTTCGTTAGCAAACTGCTCAAAAATCGGTTGTCAAAAGGTGCATCCGCACCGTGGGCGCAAAGAGACGCGTGCGTGACGAGGCCTGCGAAGATCCAAAGGGGATGGTTCTTTACTTAAGCATTTCCTTCGGCAGGCTCTCGCATCCGTCACACTCTCTTTTGATCGTTAGTTAAGAAGTGAATAATATTAATTAAAACGTTCTTTCGCGGTGTTGGTCTTTCTTCTTCGGGGCTGGAGGGGGCCGTCGTCGTCGTCGAGCCCTTCCCGCAGTGGAGAAGAAGCGAGTGAGAAAGAGAAAAGAAAGAGCGAAAGAAAGAGGGTGGTAGTTGGCGGGAACGTGGCGGGAACCGCCGGCACTCGACTTGTCGCTCCTTGTTGGATATTTATTCGTTCGTTCGTTTTTTATTTATACTCGAGGTCTGAAGACCCGCCTTATTTGCACCCATCCCACCCCTCGAGCTCTGTTCCCGACCTCCACCCCCGTTCCTCGCGAGCAGTTCCTTTAAACGACGCGACTGCTGCCGCTCGACTCGAAACCCTTTTTCGCTTCTCCTCCCCTCACCCCCGTCTCTCTCTCTCTCTTTCTCTCTCTTCGTCATCCAGCCGGTTCCGAAGGAAAGGAGGAGGAAAAAAGAAATTAATGGACGCATTCGAATGAATTTTATTAATTGAATCGCGCGCACGGCGCCGCGCTTCGACGCGACCCGATGCAACCCTTTGTGCGAACCGGCGGGGGGTGACTTGTTGCAATCGCCTTTTTAAATCGTCCTCCCTCCGGCTTGCTCAAAAAGAGACAAACCTGATGCCACACTGCTACCTACCGTGGCTGCTGCTGATGCTGCTGCCGATTGCCTTTTGCCCGTTATCACCCTTGGTTGGAGGACGGTTATTGCCGCAGACGGACACGGGGTAAAAAAGTAATTGCTGTCAATATGGAGATTCTATTGGCGCTGCGTGCTCCTTCGTGCATGAGCTCCCGTTTTATTGAAGTCAGACAGCCTCCTGGATTGGGGCGCGCGATTACGCGTGTCTGGCTTGCGCGAACCCATTCCACTTCTCTCCTCAACCTCGATCTTCAGACGTACAGCACCAAAAATATTTTTGAGACTCTAACCCTACGCTATGAATCCACGTGCACTACCAATCTCTTAATGCAACATTTCAAGAGACAATGTACCTATTTTCAATCGACATCTATTTCATGATTTGGACAATTTTTATTTTGCAGAAAAATCCGCAGCGTAATCATAATCATTTTCTTCTTCCTCTTTGGAGCTTGATCTCGGAATTCCCGTAACTTAATCTCTGAAATTCTTTATAGAGATAATTCATATTATCTCACACATTTCTGAGAAGAATGAGTAGATGGAACGCAAGCTAGAAGAAATATTAAAAAAATTTAAATACCCTATTCCATTATTTTCACCTGATTTAAATTGTCAGGGAAATAAATAATCTCCTGTGCTTCGCAATTAATGCAGGAAATTTTTATTCAGCACAAAAATCCGCAGTCTAATCGAAAATCCCTTGGCATCGAACTACGAACGAAAGAGCTCCGGCTTCCCGGTAAATAATTTCCAGCTTTCGGGTAAACAGAAAAATTAGTAAAAATACGGCAGCGGCAACGGCACCTCGATAAATCGGTCGATGGAGTCGCAATTTCCGCGGAACAATGGCGGGAAAAGCCGAGCGGGATTTTTCCAGGTGGAGAGAGCCTCGAAATATCTATTACCAGCCGACGCAAACTGTTCGCTTTGAATATTGAATCGGGCGTCGCGCGGATGCGTTCGGGCGGGAATCTAATCCGCGAAGAAGCAATTTCGCGGGCGCGGGTCCGTTGCATCAATTTGCGTCGTCTGCTTGACAAACGATCAAATTCTCTATGCAAAGAAATCTACGAGGGATATTTCGTTCGCCTCTCTTTCTCCTCCCCGCGTTCACCCTTCTTCTGCTGCTGCTGCCACGGGTCTCCTTTCCGTAGCCGAAAGCACGGCACCGATACTCTACACCGGGGCACGTTCTGAATACATTTATACCGCGCCGCGCGTCATCTCGCATTTTACACGACGTTGTAACGCGGCAGGGAAACCGACAGGTAATACATGAAGACGTCAAACGCGATGCTCGCGCTTGTTTTTCGCCGGAACGCTTAAACGTGCGCTGCCGTACGTCATCCCTTAACCCGCGAACGCTGTTCGCGGAAATTTTATTCGACGGCACATTGTTGCTTGCAATTGTAATTTTTATCGACCAAATATACCAGTTAATCCTTCGGAGAGTTGCAGTCAGCACAGACTCTGCGGGTCTTTATGCAAAATACAAATTCTCTGCCTCGATTGCGACAAACTAGAGCAAAATAAAGAATATTAATATAGGATTCTCAATCACTGTATTTTATTGAAAAGGAGCACGAAAATTATAATGAGGGAATTGTTAGGCTATGTTACCGAGAGAGCTGTTCTGGGTTAGGATTGAAATAGTCTTACCGAGAAACCCTTAGCTGCGCGTTATGTGTTGAGAACAATATAAGAACAGTTAAAAATTCTCTGAAAGCGTTCCCTGTCCCCTTGTTCCTCCAGTTTTTGTCGTAAATGCATGAAATCCGCAGTCCATTGATTAGGTACAAAGGGCAAATCGAAGAACGCCGGATCTAGGGTAGAAGAAGACGAGCGGAGATCTCGTGACGGGGAAAAGGAGGAGGATCCTGAAGAGGTGAGCTCGTTATCGGAGAATTGAATATTTCCAGGGGTTCGGGGGACGAAAAAAGTGGTCGATTAATGGAAGCCAGGGCTTCGGATAAGATCGAGCGGTGTCTTGAGCATTGGAGTGACGTCGGAGCGAGGTTCGAGGCACTCGAGGCTACAGGAAGATACACACGGTTGGCAACGGCAGTCGATAGGGAACGGATGGGTGGCTGTATACACACCGTGATTTCTGTCTTTGCGCCCCCACCCCCTCCCCCTACCCCCCGTTCCGCTCATACGCACGCTCTTTTCGTACGCACGCATCAGCTCATCCTCTCGTCTTTTGGCTTCGACTCTTCCGTGTCTAACGGCCTCCCCCGCTGCCTATCCGAGCCCGCACCCGGCTCCTTTAGGCCTTTCCTTTCAATGTTGCCTTATTGAATATCCCACGAGTGGAAAATCAGTTCAACCTCCCTGAAAGGAGTCCACGAACCCCAAGCTACGAGGCTCTGCTGCTCGCCTCGTTCTTCCTTTCGTTTCTCTGCCCCCCTCTCTCTCTCTCTCATCCCTAACTCTCTCCATCTTCTTCTATCTCCGCGTGCTTCGAGTTTATCGTGTTCAATGCGATTTCCTGCCGATCAAAATCGGATCGCGGAAGAAGGAGCCCTCGTCGACGGCGAGGGTTCTGCCAGCCGAGCAACAAATCGTCGCGTCGGATTTGCGGTAAAAGTGACGCTTTTGTGGACGGAGGGGCGAACGGGAACTACGATTATTGGCCCCGAGCCGGGGATGGATTAATTATCACCGACGGGAATCATTGTATCGACGGCTCCGCAGGTTCTATTCAGATCGCGAGCGATTCTCCCTCCGTTCAGCCCTCGAGGATCGAGATTCTAACCTTTATCCGCGAACTCTGTCTCTAATTTCGTTCTACGAGGATTCTCATTCTTTGCGGAGAAATTTGCAGCGTGAGTCTATGCGAAATTTTAATCTTGGACCGATGACCCATCCGAAAGAGTTCAAATTGTAATCTGTCCGACAAGCACTGACCATAATTCCATCCCTAGTAATGGGCCTTCCAAAAATAATGCTTTGCCAGAAGATTGCTTAACAGTACGGAACCTGTCAAAACAGTGGGTGTTCTTTAATATTTTTAATTTAAAATTATTAAGATTTTAAGGAAGCATACGTGAGAAATTATTTAGCAAATTTCATTCTTTCTGTATATATTATTTTTAAAATATTGCTAAAAAATATGGGTAGCACAAGTTCTTGTTCTTTCAGTGCTTCGTAAACCTAGTGTTACAAGTCCACTCTTATATTAAAATATCAAACAAAATTATTAGATTACTTTACTGTGGGCGACTTGTTCGTTTATTTAAAAGTTCTTGCAGTTTCAAAAATTCTGATATAATTGTGCCGGTGGGTATGTGTAAATTGTGAATTATTTATCTCCTCTTGCCGTGGCTTCAAACTGGAGAGCGTCGTAGTCAAAGGGTTGAAGAAATTCGATTTAAAAATATTCGATAAATCAGCGTGATTGAAAGTGACACTGTGGCGGATTAAAACAGCATAGCATGAGTGACGAAGGGTAGGTTCGGAGCCGGCAAGAAGAAGACGATCGGCGATCAGCTTTAAGCCGAACGAGGGGTTCCGGGTTGGTTCTTTGGATCGAGTGCATCATCAAGCGCTGAAGATGAAAGGTGGCTGGGCGCATAAAAGCTATTCCCAAATGCCAAGCAGCGTCGGGATGTCGGCGTCGGACATAGCCGGGGCTCTTTTCAGGTCTCGTCGCGGCGACGAGCGGCGCGGCGCGGCGCGGCGCGTCTCTCTTCTCTTCTCTGCTCTCTTCTACTCTCTTCTACGTTCCTCGTCATGGTTGTGCGCGTACGGTACGGTCAGCGCCTCGTATCAGCATCAGCTTCACTCCGTCGCGTCGCCGAAACACGATGTGCAAGGCCTGATAGGCGCGGATGTGCGAGAGCATCGCACACACGCGATCCCATGCCATGCAGTCAATAGATAATACCGCGGGAGTCGGGAGTTCTGTGAATGCCCGGCCCGAAGATCAAACAGCAAACCTAAACCGCTGTTTGTTTTTCATCACGCCCCTGATCTCTTATGCAACCCCCGTTTTATTCAGAATTTAGGTTAGGTTGGCCCGATATGCACATACATGTGCACATTGCACGCGCATAGCCTGCACGGTGCCCGCCGCTCATAGATGCACACGAGTCCACCAGGTATCGACTCGTTTTGCCTCCGTGAATTCGCAACGTCTTGCACTCCCCCACGCCGGCCATTCCCGTCCATCTTTCTTTTCTCGTTTTTCCCCTTTCTTTCCGAGTCTCCTCTATTATTCCGTTTCCTCTCTCTCTCTCTCTCTCTCTCTCTCTTTCTTTCTTTCTTTCTTTCTTCCTCTTTCCTTGTTTCGTCTCTCTTCGTCTTTTTCTCGAGAGCTCGCCTCGGTCACCCGTCTTCCATTCCCTCTTTTACTTTTTCTCGCCGCTCGGCAACTACCCTGGGATGCATCGAAAGTCACCTATACGCGTGCAACACACAAGCTCGCCCGCTCGCTCGCGCGCGCGCGCGCCTCTCGCAGTGCAACGCCGATTCACCCTTGGGGGCCGACAAGGAACGAACGCACACATGGCCCGCGACAAGAGTCTACGGGATGTGTCTCAAAGGTACTGTCGTTGCAAATTACTTTGTCTCGACTGCCTGCGGATGGCAACTTCAATTTGATTCCCGTGTGTGCGAAGAAATTCCGTCGATTCCGAGCCGAATATCTCTGCGCCAGGACGTAGCACCAAACTCGGACGTCGGTTCCTCGTGTGTAAAAAAAAAAACTGAATGAATTGTCGGGCGTAACGCTCTTTCATCCGAGGCTCCGTTTTCGGGGAAATTCGGATTCGATGGAACCTCGAGCGAAGGGGAAACGGACAGCCATCGTCAGACGATGGTGCGATTTTCTCGAAAACCGAGCCTCGGATTTGAAAATTTCGCTGAACTGTTTTTTGTACTTTTCTGAACGGGAAATTTGGCGAGATTGTGCTATACTTGCGGGCACAAATTGTGGACGTATAGAAAAGATTATAATTATTAGGAGGTGGATACTGTGACAGTATGTGTAAGAGGTCGTTGAGACGTCTCAAGAAACAATTAAATAAATCTTGAGGCAGCTTAAGTGAAACGTGTACCGTGAATCCGAGTGCGGTAAAGGGACTCGAATAGGAGGCGGATCGATGAAGAACTCTAAATCGACAATGGGTCCAAGATGGCGTCGTCAGAAGAGTTACGCCCGCGAGACTCGCGGCATTTCGCGTTATTCCCATACAGACGAAGTATCCGAGAGCATTATCTTCGTGCATAATGCATACACACCGGCAGCAGAAGCAACCTCCCCCATTTACAGAGGGTTGGATTCTCCGGCACCCGGTAGGAGAAGGGGTGGAGAACGGGGCTCTCGCTCGCGGGTCCCCCTCTCCCAACCACCCACGCCTTTTTCTCCGGCCAAGTATTTCATGTTATTTTATTGTGTTGCGACTCAATAGTGGCCTCCCTCCGTTTCGCCCGTTACACACGTAACGCTCTTTCTTTCTCTCTCTCTCTCTCTCTCTCTCTCTCTCTCTCTCTCTCTCTCTCTCTATCTATCTCTCTCCTCTCGCGTGCGAGGACATACCGAAATGTATGACGGCGCACGAGTTGCACATATGCGAGAGGATCATACCTCCGCGATGGCGGAGGAGTTAAGGGGAGAGGCGGGCAGAGCTCGGGGGATGCA
Source organism: Seladonia tumulorum (assembly GCA_913789895.3). NCBI lineage: Eukaryota > Metazoa > Arthropoda > Insecta > Hymenoptera > Halictidae > Seladonia > Seladonia tumulorum. The sequence continues at coordinate 7,263,675 of OU565275.1, forward strand.
TGCAGATACACCGAGTACTTAGCATTAAGTATTCAGCGCAAGGGGATCACGTATTATCGCCGACTCCCTGCACGCCGTACGATTATTTATTGCCACCCGGTACGTATATCGCGCCGGGAAAAAGGAAAGTACTTACCCGACGCCACCTAATGCCTCATCTCCTGCCTGCTCGCTGCTACTCTGTTTCCTTATTCCTGACGGCCGGCCGACGTCTTTCTCGCCATTCAATTCTTTACTGCACAAAAGAGGAACCGTTATCTGTATGCCACAGCCGGTGTCCACCCCGTACACCCATCTAAATAACTCAACATTCTTATGCGAATCCTAAGCCGCATTCCCGAGCACCAAGCATCACCCTTCTTCTCCACTACAATCAATCATATTTTATTTTCCCTGACACATCAGTAACTCTACAATATTTTTTTATCTTTAATTGCGGATTGTACGATATTGTTTTCAGAATTTCAGGGGATCGCAGAGGGGTTGAAGATGTAAAATATAAAATTACATCGTATAAAATGTAAGATAAGCTGTAACGGATCCGCCAGCGTATATATTGTTCATATATTTAACAAATATGTTCATGTTATTGATAAGCGATTCATCGCCAACAACAAGCGAACGTGTCGAAAAAAAGAGAAACGAACAGGATGAAAAAAGGACGAGCAGTCTCGTCAGGTCCGACATCGGAGAAGGACATATTAATAAATTATATACTGTCTGCTTTAATCCCGGCCATTCCTTACAATTTAGTATTTGAATAATTATTTCTCAATATTTGAATAATCGTGTCCCGCCATGTATTCTTAATAAAAAATGGCTACAAGGGTCCTGTAGTTTCTCATTGAAGAGGAGAATAATTCGTGCCCGATTTGTGGGTGTAGGGGAATCTGGGTTAAGTCTTATCGGTAATTACCATTAATTAAAAAAAAACTGGTGCAACGTGCTCAGAGCTGCAAGGCCAATAGATCGTCGGTGTTTTTGCTGGCGGGAGTGGCGAGTATTTTATTGGTCAATTCCCGAGATTATCCGGGTCTGCTGTGTGGTCTCGCGAAAATAAGTCCTCGCGCGAGGGACAGGAGGAAGCGACGGAAAGAATTCGGGGCAGGGGGTAGCGGGCGGTAGCGGAACGCGAAACTTCCGAGAGAACGGTTGTAGGGAAAAAGGGACGAAAGGGAGAAAGGCAGAGCTTGTTTCGCAAACAGTTAGGAAATAGCTAACGCCGAGGATAAAGTGGTATCGGAACGAGACGATCGTCGAACAGATGCCGGGCCATAAAACAACCGCTTCCTCTTCTCCACCCCCTATCGCTCTATCCCGGCCCCGTGGAGCAAGCCAACTAGCGTTTCTCCTAATGGGCCAAGACAAACTGCGCCCCCGCCGTTCGGTGTTTAGTGTCTGGCTTGCAGGGGTTGCTCCCGGGGAATTTCTTCCAATACCCATTATCTCGAGGCTCCGTCTTTCCATCCGCCCCCGTCCCTCGATCTTCGTTACCGTATTTCTCCGTGGTTTTCTTTTATTTCACGAACGCGTGTTTCGAACGCGCATCAACCGCGATAAGGTCGGCTGCCGCCTCGTTCCCCGGGTCCCCCTTCTTTCCGAATGGAAAACTCGGAGTCCCCCGACGGGTTCGTCGACCACCCGAGTGCAATTGAAATAACGCCGTCGTCGTCGTCGTCTACGCTGGACAACTATGAAACCTGGGATGCAGATTCTACGCATTGTCCAGAGTGCTTCTCGAGCTTTTCCAGAGGGTGAGAATATTAGGGAGGTCCATAAGTAATCGATTATTTTGAAATCTAAAACAAACTTATTTATTATATGATCCCCGTCATTATCAAGAACAGTTTGCCATCTTTCCTGCAAATTTTCAATCCCCCTCTTATAGAAATCCGGGGTTCGCGAAGCAAAATATGACTCAAGGTGCCTCCTTACATCTTCTACGGAAAGAGTGATTTTGTATGAGCTGATCGAATAAGTAGGATTGGAATGCAAGTATCAGTGTGTCTATTATTCACCAAAAATTACAAAAAGAGAGCTGACTTGGACATTTGTCCATATCGAAACAGTATCGGTAGTAAATCTCGCCTCACAGCATGATCGACCGTACTATTGATTTCCAGAACAATGCGCACCGTTGGCGATTTTCTTCTCCTCGCCTTTCGCGTGTAGGCATTAGGTATACATGGGAATACAACGGTCCAGAATGTATCGGGAGCCTGCATACATGAATAATATTGTGAATGTTAATGCACAAGACATATTGAACATCTAGGAGCGCCGGTACCCTGAGCACCGATCCCTTCTCTTCCTGCCGCCTTGATTACGGGAATCTGTAACTTCGTTAACAAATTCAACCTTCACTCGTCGTCCGTCATCAGGGGTCTCGAGCCCGAATCGATCGCGCTTAACGTTCTCCCACCCCTCTTTCAATCCCATCCCCAAAACTAAAATAATCTCAACAAATTCTCTCGGATGAATTTTAATCGTCGCGGGATCGGTTGCAGGTGGAATGCCGGCAGACACCTCTTTCAATGCCAAAAATATAAAACCACGGAGGAACAGTGGGGCGGGGGTGGTGGAATCATCGTCATCGCGTCGGCGTCGGAGGTAGAGCGGCGGAAGGAATGCACAAATAATGATAGCTCGCCGTTATTTCTCATTAAAAACAAGGGATTCGTCGTTCGCCATTATCGCAGAAGTGGCGGTGTGCCCTGCTTCAGGGCCGAAGCGCGGGAACACGGACACACGCGCGAAAGTGCCCCTCGCGCATCAATATGCCGGCGCGTAACAGCAGGAACAAATGAGTGTCATTGAGAGGTGTCACTTCGTGGCATATTCGTTTTTTATTTCCCGCGTGCTCGTTACCTATCCGCTACGCGGCTCATTGTCGCTGAGCGTCGGCCGCGCTCGAGTGCTTCAAGCCCGGCAGATTACAAATAATCAGCACCCGGAGCGTGGCTATCCCTTTCTCTCCGATATCTCTAGTGCGTCTTCCTTTTTACCCGTCGTCGCTCGCTCGTCGCCACTTCAACGGCAACCAAACCGAAACCCAACCCCCGCGTCGCGTCGGCTATGGACGACGACAGCACCTTTCGATTCATTTTTCCGGCGATATAACAACCCCGCGTCCCTGATCTGCTCACCGTTCCGTGTCTACCTGCTGAATGCAACGTCTTTGTCTCGCCCGCGCGACGAACAGAGCAAACGAGACAATCGTTTCGAGAGGACAACCCCTTCCACAACCATCCCCCGAACGAACGTCCCTCCGCAGCAAACTAACCGTGAAACGAAAAATTAATATTCGATCGCAGCGAGACCTCCCAGGATTTGTTTTTACCGTTTCAGTCCAGTGAGATTTAAAACGATAATTTTCAAATATTTTTATACGCAGGAGTATCAAATGGTGTCAGTTTAATTGCTCAGCGAACACCTTTTTTTAATTTGACGAGATTGTTTAATTGTGAGTCGTAGAATATTTTTTTTTATCGATGCTGAAAGTGAAATTGTTTCAGGAATTTGATGGAATTTTTAGAAAAACTTTGTTGCATGTTCGCTCCATAGTTTCGCCGTTCCTCGCACGGTCCACTGACCACATTTGTTTGTTCTGATGCTGCATAGGGATCTGATGCTGCATATTCGTTTCATAGGGAACACAGCTTTGAGCTATTGTTGCTGGCGTTTACGTTAATTGGTAATTTGACGAAAGCCTCTGGCTCGAACCGATGCTGGGAACCTCGCTGCGGGAATGGTAGTCACTGGCGAATGTGATTTACTGTGGCATCGTCGAGATTTGCGGAATAATTCGCCCACGCGCTTCATCTTATTTCGAATCGAGTACTTTAGCCAGCTTTCCTCCCGGTGTCTTAAATTAATTTAGAACTCGGATTACCATTTTTCAAAACAACGACCCGTCATCTAAAAATCTTCTGAATTGCAAAAATTTAGAGCTCGAACTGAAATCAATTCGACGTGAACATATCTTGATCATAATGTTATTAAATCCTCATTAAGTTCAAAATAGATGGAAAATATTGCAAGAGAAAATTTTCAGAATCGTTCATATGTAAATGTATTTTCGATTGTTCTCGTTTTAAATATTTTTTTTTTTGCAAATAATGAAATTATGGTGGAAATGATTATGGTATTCTTTGCATCGGTGGAACAAGGACGGTGACGCCAGCCGAAATTTTCGACGTACGAGCTTTAGCAGATTGCGTAGCTCATAAACGCAACGTAGCCTAAAGCTATATCGACTACTAAGCAGCATGTAGTACGAATATACCACGGTATATGCAGTGTATACGCCCGTAATTACCTTTACCCTTAATTATCTATCCAATTAGCCGCAAGCTATTATGATTAAACCTATACTATAAGTTTATAATAACAATTAGTTATTATCGACCACCCCTACGACATGGTAATTCGCACTTAGCGGGATGAATCGCGCCGCGATTGAGTATGAAGTATCGCGAGTCAATTATCTCGTCATTCTTTACATTCTAGACGGAGACCCGAAGCTATTATTCCGTGCTTCGGTTGCACAATAGCCTCGCTTCACATATTACACGCCATCAACACCGAAGTTATCCCGCATTTTCCTGCGTTCCCTTCAATTATTATTACGTATGAAAATTATTCAAAGAAGAAGCACATTTTCATCTATCTTCTGTTGCCTTGCAATTGGCATAGAAAATGCGAACATTTTAATTCAACCTCCTTGCAATTGGCTCGGAAATGCGAATGTGAACATTTCAATTTGAAATTTTAATGTGAACATTAACATCAATTCATATTTTTCTGCTTTGTTAGGTGGAGAGTTATAGTTTTTTTTTTTTCTTGTAACGGAAGAAATTATTACTGGTATGGCTCAACATTTTAGTAATTCCATCTCGAAGGAGGGCTTTTTTTCGCGAAACAAAGTGTTTGCGCGGCGAAACGTTCAATTTTACGGTGAATGTAACATCGCGAGGCCATTCAGCGGCGGTATTGTTTCCCCCAAAGCGACGTTTTTCTAGGTACAACGTAATTAAATGTGATACTCGAGCCTCGCTTCCGTTTCGAGTGGCCATTGAAAAATAAGGCACCCCCATACCATCGCGCAATTGTCATATTTCCAAGTGGCAAGAAATGAAATAGAAGGACACGGCCGACAGAAATATGGTGTTCGTTAATTTAGTGCTTCTCGCCCCCTCCTGTAGCTCCGCAGTCATTATACCTTCGGATAATTAACTCGATTTTTCTTCCACGAAGAAGGAGATAATTGCACCGATGAGGTACGAATGTTTCAGCTCGTTAAACGTGTTATTCCTCCTAGCAAACCGTTCAAAGGCCAATTATCTTTACTACGCCGCTTATGTGTAGTACAATCTATGTACACACCTATATACCTTCCCCGCCGATCCTACGCATAAAAACCCCGAAAGGAAAAGAGAGCTGGAAAGAAAAAAAACGACGAGACAGTGCCTGGTAAATTTGGTTTGTCGCTACATTATCAGCGTCCCGTTTGCCACTCAATAAATGATTTCCACGGAAACGAGTTATTAGTCCATTAGACGGGAATAGTCTGTGATGGAACGTAACGACGCTTTTTGCATAATGCTGCCCATAAAGTCACCGATGCGTTCTATGCCCCGGCCTCAAGAAGCTGTTAAAAAATCGCGGCTCCCCCGATGCTAATCAACTGGAATTAGCGCGAGCTACTTTATGTTTCCTTTGTTCGTAAATATCGAGTACATTCGATTCCTGTTGCTCGCCGGAACCACCTTTTTAGATCCCTATCTTCTCCTGATTAGCTGCCTCTGGCTTCCTCTGACTGGAAACTTGCTCAGCCATCATGTTTTTAATATTGCGGCTAGAATTAAGCAAACTTCAAATTGTTTATTGTATGCAAATAATTCTCGCTTCTTGGCAGGTAGTTATCATTTTCTGAGACTGTATTTGCGTGTCAGAAATTGCTAGCATGTTAGGTGCACCATCTCAGCAGATAATTAATCTGGTAATACAGAATTATTAATAGCGAAATATCAAAATTTTCTGTATTTGCGTAGAGTGATTAGAAATTGCTACCTTATCTGCTAGCAGATAATTAATCGGCTGAGGTGGTGCAAGAATAATAAATAGTGGATTCGGAATAAAAAGATCTAAAGAATTAAAATTTATCAGAATAATTAATAGTGAAATGTTGACATTTTTGTTATTGTTTGTTGACATGTCTGTTGTTTACTATTTTTTCGAATCAACGAACGGCTTTCACGCCCGACGTTCACGCGAGCGAAGCAGGAAGCGCACGTGTAAAAATCATCGAGAGAATTCCGGCCGGGTACAATAGAAAATCGGTGGATGCGCGCATCTGGCATCGAGAAACTCGATATGCAAAGTGGAAAACAAAACTCTGACCTGGCTGACGGAGGTACACCTTTGATACCACCGCGTGAAAGAGGTATGGAAATCACGGGGGACGTTTGATCGAAAATACGTTGGTCGTCTCGATTACGAGACTCCTCGAGATCGTTCAGGGAAATGTTCTAATAGTGTCACCGATTCGACATCTGTCGTTCTCACAAAAAAATTCTGGACATGGAGGACCGGGACTAGAAACCAGAACGAATGTTCGAATGTTGTTTGACAAGAAAAATTAAAAGCAAAAACGAAAGCATTACAAGTTTTACTCGATATATGTCCAAAATACGGGTCCAGCCACTGACATGTATCGGCCAGGAGTTGCTACAGTGAATTCTCGATATATGTCAACAATACTCAAGACATACCCAAGCTGTGTTATACCTCACGGGGTATACTCCGCGGTGGGGATAATTCTGCGACATTTATCATCCAGGTCTCGGCGACGTATACAGAGATATCACTGTATTCTCTGATCCACGCGACTTTACACTCCTCGGCGACCGAGTTCTGAGGACTTTTATCGCCTAGGCATATGGGACATATATCGTGTAAACACTGTAATCTGAAAACCGAAGATTGCACGTGCAATTTGGGGAACACGTCGAAACGAGTCTGCAAAAATCCGTAGAACGCACAGAGGCCGAACAACGGTCGTCGGCGACGACCAAAAAAGAGATCTATCGTGCAAAGGGTGGTGGTGGGGGTGGGGTGATGGTGAGTGTGGAGTCTAGCGTAATCGCCATAATAAATAGGAAAGTTTCGGTTTAATTATTCTCGAGAGGGTCTCCATCATCCGGGCGACGTGATTCCGACGCGAGGGGTTAATTATTAGAGCCGGAGCATATGAAACGGTTGACGAGCACGCGTGTCTGAGACAATGGCTCGAAATCCCGCAGCTTGTGATTCATTCAACGAGCGAAGTCGATCGCTCGCGAAACGGACTGACATCTCTTTTCAGCGGTTCGTGGCACTCGAAAGAGAGACAAACAGAACGAGAGAGGGATAGAGAGAAAGAGGGAGAGAGAGAGGTTAGAGTCGAAGGACCATTTACCCGCGTGACACGTCGTTTCCTTCATAAGTTGTCACGCGACAACGATGCAGACGATTCACGAGCGTCGCGGTGGCTCCCTTTTCTCAAGAGGGTCAGGGTCGACGCTTCAAAACGCACGCTCACGCGGCGCGCACACACACACACATATATATATATACACGGAACGATCCCGAAGGCGATGGTCCCCGGTCGGTCTACCGGTCCGCGGCGAATATCTGCAGGAAGTTAAACAAAAAGAAATCCCCGGGAGCCCCTGAATATTCTGAATCGATTAAATAATCGAAGCCTGCCATCTAGTTTCCCCGCCGACGCCGAAACCAACACACGGCTTGCCTCGTTCTCCTCGTGCTCGCCTCTCTGCCTCTGCCTCGCACACGCGTGCTCCCGTCGAGCGGACCATTCAGCCGCGCTCCTTCTTTTCATATTCAAATGGCACCATTGACGCTTCAATGAATAATACTCAATGATAAATTTGTGGGCGTATTCAGGATGGACCGCGGCGAGACCTTGAAATCCAACCGCGCCAAACGCGCGCGCATTTGAATACGTAACCGAAGGAGAGGCCCACCAAGTGAAAGGCGAGGGGCGCACGGGATCAAACCAAGGTGTACCCGACACGGTTGCACGCTATACCAAACGAATCCTTTTTCTAGCTACGAACTGCCTCGGGATCGCGATAGAACCTTCAGACGCCCCGATCCTACCCGATGATCGTCCTCTTCGATTAATCACGGTCCCCGGACGTCTTCAGCAACGAGTCTGCGCTCTTTGGAATTTTTTGGAAATTTCACTGATTCTTGACCGGAAGAATTTTTTAAGAGCCTCCGATGCTAAAAAAGACTCTAGAAGACTCTAGAGAAGAGAGTTGTCATTTTCATATTAATTCAGAAAGTCTCCAATCTTTGTAACATTAAGCAAAGCACACCAATTATGTGTTAATAGAATTCTTAGAACATTTTCTATGAATCTGACACAGATCGCTAGCACTCTGGAGGAAGCACAATAAAATACCTTGGAACTTCAAAGAGAAGCTAATCCCTCCAAAAAAAAGAAACTCAAAGCATCCAGGAAAACGGAATCAATCCCACGGAAGGATCTCCGATTAAAGATTGAAATCCGTTTGAGGGAGAAGTTCGACGCCGCCGGCTCGTTAGACATTAATATCCGCGCGGCTGCCGGTGGAAACGCGGGGCCTTAACAACGTTCCTGATTTTTCGCGCCTAACCGAGCAGAACAGGAATCGCAACGCCTCTCGCGTAGCTCTTGCAAAAGTCGATGCACACATTTTTTTTCCCCTCCCCGCGGCCGAGCCGCCCGATACCGAAGGAACCATTAAATTATTACGCTCAATTAACCGTATCCTTTAGGCCGCAAGAAATACAAGCACGCCGGATGGTTACAGTTTCCGCGGTAATAATTCGTAACCTCGAACCAGAGCACAGAGGAATCGTAATTGTCGTCACGAAATCGTTAACTCTTACGGCGAAAGGGAGTCCCAAGTTTGGGTATACTGCTCGCGAGTACTGTTCTCTCTCTCTCTCTTTCTCGACCTCTGTCCTTCTTTCCCGCTCTCTGTCGTTCTTTGTCGCTCTCTTTCCTGGTTTTTCTCTGTCGCGCGCACAGAGGCGGGCACCGACGAACGACAGCCGCTTGTGGAGCGCTCATTGTGCGACATTTTTAATATCCAGGTGGATGCACCTCGAGTCTGTCGCAAGCAACCCCCCTCTGGCTGTGCAGGGTTCGCCTACGCGACGACGCTGCATTCGGAATTACGTCACGCGTGATAAATTCTTGTCGCGCGCGCGTGCGGCCGCGCTGAAGGGACTCTCTTTCTCTCTCTTTCTCTCTCTCTCTCTCTCGCTCTGTGCCGGTTCCGTCGTCGTCGTTTTCGCGTTCATGGCGAGCGCAAACGATCTCGGCCGGTAATCCTCTCGTAGAAACGGCGGAAGAGAATAGACGCGGACGATTTAGAGCCAGCCGCCCAGCCCGGTCGGCCGAGTACACGCGAACAAAGAACTTTTTAAGAATTGTTACCGCCAGTCTAGACACCGCGAGACCAGCGCCGCGCTCGCCTTCGTCAGGGATACGGACCGAAGAATGCATGAAACGCACCGAAACACCCCCGCAATCTTCTAACTTCGTGCTACCACCTGGGGGAACCCCATCGATTACCACCCTGCCTTCGCGAAACCATCCCTCCTCGTCCCCGAACCAATAATACTATTTCTACCATTTGCAGAACTAGTCAAATACACAGCTTCAAAAAAATTGTCCAGCATCCCAGAGACAGTTGGTAGCAGCTGAGCCCCTATACCCTATTTCTGCTTCGATAACCTCGGCTGCATGTCGCATGTCTTCGGCTTCCAATTGTAGGAACGTGTACAGAGACTCCGAGACTTTGATTTAATTTTTTGATGAACCTGTTGTGAATTTTTAGTGGCTCTATTTACTTCTTTATGCTCAGGTATTATATATTACCTAAATCATCCGGCAAGATTTCCCAGTGAACGCGAATACGAGGCTGTCTTAAATAATATTCTAACGCAAACACGTTTCAGCGAAGTTCCCAGCCGATGAACGACGCTGCTCGTTCACAGAAAAGGTCACCGCTCGATGAATTCTTTTCCAGTCATCGTAACGATCTGTTGCGCAACGGAGTGATTGAGAGTCTAACGAACGATGGACAGGTATCAGCTTTTGCAGAGAAGTCTATACGTCGTACAGTGGAGAAGAAATTCTAGAGAATGTACAAGAACCACGGGAACCTTTGAAACTGAACAGCGGATTTTACGAGGAAAATGATTGAACGACAAAGATTGACAGAATATAACACTAGGTTTACCCGTCGACGGGTTCTAATATTTTTAATTTACGATTATTGAGACAGTGAAGGTCCATCTACGTGGAATTACTCGACAAATTTATTTCTTTAGGCAAACATTATTCAAAAAGTGGCTAAAAACTTGGATAGATACGTACTTCTCATTTTTATAAAGTGATGTAAAATACTGACTTTCAGTGATCCTTAAACATCATTTTCACCTTTCCGGAGTTACTGACGGAAAGGTTACGAAACGGTAAAACAATTTCTGCTTGCCACCAGTTCCGCGAAATTAGGCAATTTTTGTTTCGCGTAAAGATCCGCAGTCTGTTTTCAACTGGTAGCGAACGATCCGTGCCACGGTAAAGTTCGGAAAAAAGCAAATTCGTATCTCAAGGCAGAAGCGAAGTTGGCAGCAGCGATTCAGAACGGTATGTAAAACAGAATCGCCGTAACATCCCCGAATTTGTCCCGTGTTCCCCTTTCTCCCATCGGAGCGGTGAATAGGAGGTTCCCGGGTTGTTGCGTCCTCTGTTCCGTCGTTATCCTCTTTTCAAGACGAGAGCGTTCGATTTTTCCAGCTCGCGGAGCCTCGCGCAACCGGCAAACAATAACCGATCGAAGGGGAAGAGAATGAAGGAGCAAGGGAGGAACGGCGAGAGAGAGGGAGGGCCTTGCGAAGAGGTTCCACCCCCGGTGAGAGAGCCCCGTATTTCACGGGGATTTGAACCGAAGACATTTTCACTCGATAAATAGATAGTAGGCCCGGCAGCGGCGTGTTATACACGACAGCCGATCCTTATTATAAACTCTAACTAGCTGAAGCCTCCTGCCACCATACATATATACTCACGCCACGGGGTAACGACGATACTTGATGGGATTCCTAGCCGATGGTGCGGACAATCCTATCTCCGAAACCCCCACCCCCGCCCCTCCTGAAATCATGCGCCTCCGTCTTCGCCGCTGACATTCACTCGGCAGCCTGTCTATAATGAACGAGTCTTTGCTCCTGCTATCAGAAATTTCTTCTAGCACACATCAGTGGCATCTGTCAATCTTCATACAGAGTCCGAGAAACAGTTTTCGTTCGGTTTAGACTAGATTCTCGGTGCTAAAATCAACCCTTTCTTAATAAACCACCGAACCCCAAGGAATCTTTCCTAATTAGAAGTTTCTTCGTATCCCCCGTCACGGTGCTGTATTATTTCTTTCTTCCAGCTGGATCTGTCAGTCTTTATACAGGATCTGAAAGAAGACACACTTTTGTTCTGGAATCGATACTTTCATCTATACCGAAGAAAGTATAACGGAAACAATGTTTTCGCCAGCCTTGCACGTTTCTCGGTCGCTGATTTGCGAAACATGCACAAGGTTCGAAAATATTTTTCACAATGATTCGATGAATAGGTCAGTGTTGGAGGACTCGAAGAATCGACATTATTAATATCTCCGCACAGTTGGTCGCACGTGTGACGACTTGTCGCGAGAAGCTGTTGCAATAAACGCAGTGCTCTCGAGACGGCAAAGAGAGAGAGAGAGAGAGGGAGAGAGAAAAAATAGAAGAGAGGCCCCGACGAGTTCTTATCGGTGATTATGGATACGTCAAAAGAGAGTGAAGTGTTTAACGAGGACCGTCCACCGATTGCGAGTCACCGTCGCTAATGATCGTACGCCATTTTCTTTCATCCCGGGTGACACGTCGGAGCTCCGTGTGGTCCTCGAATTGCCTTACCTCGAGCGACAGTTTGATCGGCGAGAGAAAAAAATTACGGTAACCACCGCCCCCTCGAACTGCCATTACTAGCCCACCCATGATTGCGTGCGCGATTCCCTTTTCTTTTTTTTTTCTCTCGCGAGCACCGTGCATATATTAATTACGTCATGATTTATGAACCTGCAATCAGTCGCGGTGACATTGTCGTCGCATGTGACTTCACTGTGATATTCGAGTATTATTATTTATCCAGTTCTAAATATACGACAATTTCACGGTAAATGTATTTTTCAGCGAAGGAAATCAATTCTTCCAATTTTACCAGACTCTACGAGAACCGAAGTCTGAAATCCAGGACTAGCAAAACAAACGTGTGTACAATCTCTCGAATTAAATTGCAGCAAAGTCCTCGGCCAATTAAGCAACGGAATTCATTCTCCCCTCGATCCAGAGACAGACAACGTGTTCCCAAAGCAGCCGGGCAACAGAAAAACGTACCAATCTCCTCGAAAATTGCCTGAAAAGCTAATAAGCACGCCACAAGAACGATATTGACCGTACCCCAGACGAAGGACCGGATTCATTTACATATCAGCAGCGGGCGCGAGATTAAAAACGCAGACCGCGGCGCAACGCAGCGGCGGCGCGCACGAGTAAAAATAATTCAGATGACAATTACATTTTAACGAGATGCGTCGGACCGTTCCGACGATCCTTCAAAAGGTCCGGGCAGACGTGTGCGTAATATCGAAATCGATGGGGGTTCGTCGGAATCAATCTAAAGTGTCCGGGAACAATTTCCAATGCTCGCGGGGTGGGGAGGACACCGTCGCGTCGCGTCGCGTCGGCTCGCCAGCGCACAATCTCCTTGCCCCGTTATTATTTCAAAAGAACGTAGCTAATTAATTAAATCTCGCGTCGGTATAGTGGCGCCTCGATATCAAACATTAGCGAAAATACCGGGGACGTGGACAAAGCGACAAAGAGCATCATGGAAGGAGGCAGGGTGGGGTGAGGTTGAACATGGGTGAAAAGGGGTCGGGGGTTGGAGAAACGGAGACAGAGAAGAGGATGAACCGTGGGCGGAGAGAGAGAGAGAGGGGACCGGGGGAGGGAACGTGAACTCTACACACTTGTACGCGCATTAACAACGGCATCAAGGGCGGCAATGGCATACGCAACGAGAAACGGAAGAAGCACGCAACGGCAACACAACAGCGAAGGCAGCTCCCGGCTGATTACGTATTAATACGTTTCTCTGAATCCCGTGCCGTCAGACCGACGAACGGATGGACGGACACACGGCCAACAGAGGGGGTGGGAAAACCAGGGGCCGGGGAAAAACGGGGCTGCAAAGGGGGTGGACGGAGCGTCCCAGTGCTCAGGGCGTCCCGCGGGACACTCGGCCAGCCGTGCTCTGATGAGAAAAATTACCAGAAATAAAAGGAGGACCGACAGTACGATTATACAAAACGGATATTACAGCGGACTCACAGCTCCGTGTCTCTTATTAAACCCGGCGACCAGCCAGCTACGATTTCGCTGCGATCCGATGAGACGCTGCGACGACGTCTTCTTCCGGGGATCTTTGTCTACGGGATGCTGATTTAATTGACAACGGCCGCTCGTGCACCGCGGTACCTGCTGAACAAGTGGCTCTACCTTCGGACACTTCCTGTGGCTGCTAATGCGAGTCGTAGAGCCTTCTGAAATTAGAACGGTATGGGGAAATGTTAGCAAATATTCTTCTAGAGCGCATTTTGAAAATGCGAATAACACTACATTAAATCGAGACACGATAAAAATAATTGAACACTCCTCTTCTCTTCAGATATTTCTTAACACACGAAACGTACCGAGTTGTAAATGTAACCGATACATGTTGTCTTATAAAAATGACAAGATTTAATTTATTTAGACTTTGCGCGGTTCTTATTACAATGCGTGCTCTGCTAAAGATATCTATTGAATCAAAGCATCTTTATAATTTCAAAAATTGTCAAATAAAAAATCTAGAACCGGTCATTCGACCGATGGTGGTACGTGTAGTGTTAAAGACGTTCGGTCTTGTACATCTTTTATAAAATATTGACAGAGGTTAGCAGATGAGGACCTTTTTTAGGATCTCGAAATATTATGCTGTGTACAACGAAGTGTTAAAATTGACTCTTGATCATTTCGATTAAAATCGTTTCGAATGTAAATATTCTAGACGGGAATAACCAGGTTGGTTTTGATGTTAAAATAGCTTCGAGTGCAGAGGGTGAAGGTTACCCAAAGATGCGTGAGAACGGGCTCCGAAACGTTTCGGAGATTTACCACTCTTGAATTAATTACTGTGATTCTATGGAGCTAGAGCTGTACGGTTCGCTCGGCAGTGTTTGATTTATCGGAAGCATTCGTGAAAGAAAGGGAATATGAAAGGGTTTTTGTCGGTCGGTGAAAGAAAGGATCCAGACGACAGTGCGGACCTAACCCAGCAGAAGTGAGACGTCCAACGGAAGCCTGGTACGTCCGATATCGGGACAGAGGCACCTGATGTTTGATAATCAATTCGGGAACAGATGGATGCATATCCTTTCGACAAAGCCGAACGAACGCCGCGCTGGGGCCCCGGGTGGGTTACGCGATCGTTCGGCATTATCTAACGATCGGTCCATTTGAATACAGGTCAGATCGTGGGTCCGATCTACCCGTTCCACCTCCCTGGGCTTTGCATTTAAATATTAGCCTCCTACGAGAAACCCATTGAATGCCGGGTCGCAGGTGCACCACCACCTCCACCACCTCCACCACCACCACCACGGTCGCCAAAGAAACGCTTTTGCTTTCTCCGCAACCGGGAAACACGTATACAGTGTGCGTTCACGTGAAGGCGCACCCTTCGAGGGATTTCTCGATTCCTTCTGTTCTCCGTTGGGTGCCCCTCCGTTCCCCTTCTCCCTACAGTCCCTCGACGATCACTCCCACCAAAACCGCCGATAAAACCCACGGACAATGCAACCCGCGATGATCGACTCGTCAAAGGGTTAGCCCTGCATGGGAATATCGCCGAACCGAGCAGAGGAGACCTTGAACCGGTTCGGATCCCTCAAAGGAGACGATGGGTCGGGGCCTCGATCATTGACTCAGCTGCTTCCTCGATCTTTCGTTCGATGTGCTACCTTATCTTTAACCCCACGCTAATTTCGGTTCGCGAAACAACGCTTCCTGTTTCGAGAATTAGGACCCTTCTTCGATGGCTATAACACGAATCTTTAGGCTAGTTTACACCCTGAGTAGGCAAAAATAATTTAACTCCTTCAGGTACAACGCTGACTCTGACTAAAGATTGATTACCAGACTGCGGATCTTTAAAATAAAAATTGTTCGTATCCGTTACAATGAGTAGACACTAATACATTAATATTGTTAAATTGCGTCTTTGTAAATCTTTATGCATTTATGGATTCTGGAAATCTTAAAAAAATACAATAATATAAAATTCCACAGACGATTCCAATACGATTTTTATATATTTCAGATCTACAAGGGTCACCACCACTGAAAACTAGACTTTATTTGTTTCCGCTGTCCTAAAATTTGCCTACAAAAATTGAAAATTGCATAAACATCCGCAGTCTACTTATCATGAATGCATAAAGGTCTAGCCATATCCGTAGATCATATTTATTATATTTATAGTTGTACTCTTCGTCCCTCAGATCCTAAACAGAAAGAAGAAATTGTCCTATAATAATGGCTGTTTCAGAGTGATAAAAAAATTGGGAAAGCATACGAGCGAAGCATTTGGAGTATAGATAGCTCGCTGATTCTTTTTGGCGAGCGTAGGCGCGCGTTTAGTTGCCGTGAACGGATTCGTAAGCATGGTAGGTGTTAGGGGATCAACGGCGCCGTCGATCAACGTTATTTTCTCAACAATACCATAATCCCAGGAGCAAACGGGAAACGCCGTGTAATAACATTCGAGAATGGCGTTCCCTCTCAATTTTGAAGGTGCACATTTGCCACGCTCCAGTGCGCAGAGTTATTTCCGATAGATGTTGCGCCCGCGCCGAGCGCTCATTTAACTCTGGCCAGATGCTACAAAAGTTATCTCCTCTAAACTCTGCCTTCGATAAATCTCATTACTCGGTGCGCGCCGCGCCGGTGCCCCGTATCGAAGCGGAGCATCCACTTTTCCATCGCGTTTTCTCTCCAACCCTCTGCGCTGCCCTCCACCGCTTCTTTCTCTACTATGTGCCGTTATTTTTTTGGTTTTATTTTATTTTTCGTTACACTTTTTGCCCTTTTTTCCGACGGCTTTCGTTTCAGCAACGCGGTGCGCGCGCGTCCATCAATTTTCGCGAAAGTTCCCTCCTCGAGTGACAGAGCGAGGACACGCTCGCGCGCGGCCGAACCGAATTAAAATCCGATCAAAGTTGCGAAATTGACGCTTCAATATTTGAGCCGGCGGGGGCCAACGCGATAAACGCACCCCCGTACACGCGAGCCTAAATCATCGCGATCCTCCTCGAGCCGCGAAAGTTTCAAGGGACGACGCGACGTAGTCGATACTGAAACGTTTACAACATCGATGAACTCGGCTCATTTATCCTGAAACTCTCCAATTAATGATAGAGGTTAGCAGAAAGGTCTCCAATTAGTTCACTGTCAATGCGAAGCTATTTTTAATTCTTTTCTCTGTAGATTTGCAGCAGAAAAAGTCCCCGTGCAAAATAAAAATATTGTGCATCGATTTTAAGAAACAGGAGCCAAGTAAAAAATTCTTTCTCTCCTCGCTAATTGTAGTAAGTTCAAAATAGTGCAGTATTTAAATTCCCTTGAGCTGTTCGCTATTTTAAATTGTATCTACCCATTTGTGATACGACTAAGTAGTTAATTTCTCCTATCTGAGACTGACTTAGAAACTTTTTAGTTTACATAAACACCCACGGTTAATAATCATACAGGGTTTACAAGTGTTTGATAATGCATACAATAAACATAGCCGGTTTAATTATGCACGCCCTAACATGCTCTAAAACAGCACAATAAAACCGAAATGAATTTTATATGCGACGTCATTTAACGTCACAGCTAGGCTGTGAATTTCATGAATTTACGAGGCGAGCCACTGAATATAGTACGCAGCATATAAAAAAGTAAATGACATAATGAAAACATTTGATTCGATACGCTGTTCAGTCTTGATTGCTCAGAAACTGGAATGAGAAAAGTGGTTAGTTGCTTCAAACATCTAATTCATGTTTCTAATCGTTATATTGTGATGTTTCCTCTAAACATTCTACTGAAATTGTATTTTAGTCAAATTCATCGATCTGTGACTGGCACAAAAATCGTCTAAAGAACGGTGTTTCAAGTATTATTCCTGACAATTCGATACTGATCCTTTAGAGCTTGTTCTATCGGAATAAAAATCTACAAACGATAAACGACAGATCAAAAATTATATTTGTACGGTATTGTTCCGGAGTGCACGAGTGGAACAAAACGCCCAAAAGACATTTCAATGAAATCGGTCAATAAAATAGTTTGAAAATAGAACGGCAGCCGGACTCCCCCACGTAGAACGTAACGAGACGTTAGTTCTCGAGATTGAGCTAGCCAAGAATCGCCTGGAGAATCAGACTCTTCGAACGAGACAATAGGAGAGACGGTAATCAATGATAAAGAGGAAGAGCACGGGGCGGCACGGCGGGGCACAGAGGCCAGCGGAGCACTTTGATGCTGGCAGCCAGTCCGAATTAGGCTAAGCAATCGGAAGGACAAGTCTTGCCTATCCTGCAATTTCCTAAACTCCAGGCGAAATCCCTTAGAGGTGTGTGCCTCTCGCTCTCCCCGAACCGTTTCCTCTTCCCGCTTCCCTACCCGGAGAGATGAAACATTCGCGGGTTAAGATAGCGTCTTTTCGGTGGTGGCGGAGGGGCATGCAGGGAGGGGTGTAGGGGGTGGGACGGCGGTGTGGATGGGGGTGTGGGAAGGGAGCCGTTTGGTAGTTGAGGAAAGTGTACGGGGGTGGCAAGGAACCGTGGAAGGTCGACGAAGACGGGTATTTGTGTAATATTCCGTTTGTCTTGCCTTCAGAGCATCCGCTAATGTACACAACACTAGGCACTGTAACGAAGACACTTGGCAGAGAGCAAGAGGCAGCTACCGGAGGATGCCAACCAGCACCGCTACTAAGATTGTTATTGTACAATTTGCTACGTCTAAGGCACATCCCGAGCGTCGAGTGTGAGGGCAGCACCTTTGGACATCAGACGTGGGTATCACAGAGAAGAGCGACTAGTCCTCCTTTTGCCGGCGCGCGCCGTGCGCTAGGCTGTGCACTCGTGCCTGGAAATTCTATTGTCCCGAATCGAGCCACTTGCCGAGCACCGTTCTGCTGATTAATAACGAACGACCGGTCCCGGTCCGGCATCCTGACAGCCTATCGGCTCGCTGTTTCCCGCCTCTGCAAGGAAATCGAACGAGACCCGTCCCGATCGGCCGTTTCTTTCAGTGCTCGACCGAGGAGTGCCCGGTCTAAAGTTTCGCTGTTGATCGAGATCAAAGCGGAGGAGACCGGGTCTCGTATGGATCCCTGGAAGAGAGAGAATGGCCAGATCGGCGGTGGCTAATGGAGAAAACATTGACAAATAACAACGGCCCGCGGGGCTAATTCACCGGGAACCAAAGACAGGAGGGGCCGTTTCAACTTGGATTAACAACGCTCGCAAGATTCCGCGAGGCTGTTCGCGTCTCGACGGAATTACGCGACCGGAAGTGGCTTCGTTCAGCCATATTTGCTGATCTCCAGCCCCCCTCCACCGCCCCCGCTTCCCGTTATAGAATCGCTGGCGAATTGTGACTAGGTGAAGCCCTTGTTTGTGTACCCACCAGTCTATCTTCTGGGCACCGCGAGAGAGAGAGAGAGAGAGAGAGAGAGAGGATGATGGCAATAAAGTGGTTGTTCTTACACAAATAAAACAGCACTTAGTGCCGGTACTTACCCTTGCTGCCACTTTATCCCCCTCCCTCCAACTCCCTTTCTCTCTCACTCTCTCTCTCTCTCTCTCTTTGATCCTCTCTCTCGCTCTATTCGTCTCTCTTTACGACAACATAGACAATGGAAATGTGACATGTGCCCGGACTCCCTACAACAGCAGGTAACGCCGCGATACGAACTCGTATGCAAATCCACTCGAGCATGCACTTCAGCTGGAGCCACGGAGGCATGAGTTTCAGGAAAACTCCTCGGTTAAATCAGGGAACGCTCGTAATCACTCGATTGTGAACGTCTTCGCCGCGTCGGCGTCTTTGGTCTCTGTTCTCAAGTTACATTCGATTTCGGAACGAATCGGACGCTTTAACTGTACCCGGAAACAATTTTTATCCGCCCGGAATTATGCTAGTCGGCTTCCCAGAGCGAGGGTTTTGTAAATTAATAATTGAGGGAATGTTAGTAAGGCATTACTCTGACGGAGTCATTCGAAAATTGCGACAAAGAAATTTATGTGGTGTTAGGAATACTAGGTAATTATTCCGAAATTTGTGTAGATTAAGATAATTAATTTAGATGGTGTTAAAAGTAATAGGTAAGTATTGCTTTGGGAATTTTCGTAAAAATTATAGTGGCATTTGTATTGCAGTTTAGTGGTTTATTTGATGGTCATCGGTGAATGCGATGTTGGGAGGAAGTGGCAGCGAATTTCGCCGCGTTTTTGATAGTAGTTGATGCGCTTGCCATAAGAAAGAAGTTTCGGACTATCGTCGTCGCGGATGGACAAGGGCAGAGGGAGACGAAGAAGCGCCGTGGGCCGATTACTCGGCCACCCGAGTACAAACAGCAGATCGCTTGGTAAATGCATGAAACACGATATGAAATGCACGAGTTCGGACGTTTTGGCATCCGGACAAGCAGACAATCAACTCATCGAGGCGTGTGGATGCATTTTTATTATATATTATAGACTGCCCAATGCTTTCCTCCATATCGTACGTCACTCACGATGTCAGTCGCTAACGTACCATCTCGAACGTAGTTCACGTACCGGGTGCTCTAAAAATAGATTGAAAAACCGCCTTCCCTACCTGATCCTAATCTGACCGACCCTAATCAACAATTAAGTTCGAAACGAACCTCCAGAACAACCCAATAATCGCTCATTACAATTTTTTTCAAATAAACATTGCAACCAAACTTTTCCTTCTACGACAACCCCTATAACAATCTTTAATAATAAATCACATCGTTTCACACGTTGTGTCGTTTTCTGGCGACCATTTTAAGTGTAAAACAATAATATTTCCATTTACTTTTAATCTTTCTACAATTCTTTTCCTATACAAAAAATAGATTTAGATTTTCACAAAAATCCTATGAAAGCCGAATAAATTCAATACTGTTATTCTTATGAAGAAATAGTTCAGGGCTGGATAGTTCTGGTGTTGAAAATTGAGATGTCCTATCGAGTCATCGTAAATCCTCGAAGACTATTAAAATAAAATAAATCCATCCAATGATCAACTGCCAATGCTAAATCGATGTCCAGTCTTCAGCCCGTAGCGTGGATTACAAATCGAAGCTCGATGACGATTAAAATTGCCCGGCGAGGGGTTAGGTTAATTAATCAGGTGCGCAAGCGGGCGAACGAGGTAACGACCGATTAAGTTCGATGCTCACCACCCAGTATAGATTTCGGATATAGGTGTATCGAGCCGTATCTGCCTGTATCAGCGTACACATAATTACCATCTGATAGAGTCCGTTGTCTGTCGGGAGGATGATTTCATACTTGTTCTTGTTGCGGACCCGTCAAAGGTATCCCCGTGGCGGTAGGACGGTCGATCTCGGATGGGGGCCCAAGGGCCCTATGGACTCCTTCTCCCGTCTCGACCAATCACCGGGCCCTTACACACCGGCGTGCCGGCGAGCAATCGCGCGCCCGAAAAAAAAGTCCCCGATTAGGCTTGCTACAGGACGATGCATCGACCTGTCCGTGACTCCGAGCCGCATCGATGGCCGATCGGAATTCAATCATCTCGCCAAAAGATGGCGGACCGAATCATCCGTCCTGCACCTCCGTAAATTATTCGATCAATCCACCTCTTGGAGGGGTCCCGCAATCATTTAGGCTGCCGATCTTTATGCATTCATGGTTTCTTGAATTTTCAGAAAATGCTGGAATATAAAATTTGACAGAATTTAGTACGATTTTAATTGATTTCAGGTTCAAAAATGCTGCTACCACTGAAAACAAGATTTCACTTAATTCCACTTTCTGAAAATTCGTCTACAAAAATTGCAAATTTCATTGTCATCAGGATTCGATCCTGCATCCAGCTAAAAAAAATGACAGCTAGCTATACTTACAGAAAATTATTGTACTCTGTAATCCTGATGATACGAGAGAGAGAGAGAGAGAGAGAGAGAGAGAGAGAGAGAGAGAGAGAGAGAGAGTAGAAATTATTTTTGGTAATATAATTGCAATTTGGCCGGAGATGTAACGAGGACTTTAACCCTTTCGCTTCGGCAGCCCCGTCCGTCGAAGTGCTGTCACTGAACGGAAACTCGCGCCAAAAATATGCACAGTGCGGGTGGTTTCTGTATATTGGTACAGATTATTTCGACGCCGCATATATGCGGCGCTCGTACCCACGGGTCGTCGAGTGGATGCCGCGTATATGCGGCGCTCGTACCCACGGGTCGTCGAGTGGATGCCGCATATGTGCGGCGCTCGACGCGAAAGGGTTAAAAGATCGAATTTTCAACACTTTCATTGAGCAGGAACGGCATTTAAAAATCGGGAATGTAAAGTTTTCGTTCGCCCAGGTTGCGTGACGAGGTGAAGCCCCGTTTCTGGACAAAGTTTCATGAAGAAAGTCATACCGCGTCATTCCCACGCCACCGTGGACACTATGAAAGACGTGCATCCATTGAAGTCGTCGATTGCGTTACATCGGCGCAACACCTGTCGAAAATGCAGATTTACGGCGCAGCTGCTTCCGCCAGAGCGGACAAGCAATAATTCACGGGGAGAAGAAGAACTCGTTCGCAATTTCGCCGCTTCTTCGATTTCTTTGAGCATCCTCCTTCGTCTAACTTCCTTTCGGGTTTGTGCCGGGCATTGTTTCATTAAAACGCGTCATGATATGGGAACTGCGGTTGTAATCAGCCCCCTGAATCTCCTGTCAAATGATCAACCACCCTCCGAAACGTTTACTTTCTACTTTCGCAGATAGAATTTTAGAAATAGAATATTTTGGTCATTGGTTTTGTTCTCTAAATTGCATCTCGAGCAGTCATAAAAATGCGTATATGTTATTCTTGACTGTTCTATAAGCTCGGAATTTTTTTCGGGAAAAAATCGCAACCCTCCATAGTCATATAGGGTTCACGGAGTTACTATACCTTTTCGACAGAGCAGCGCATTGGCAATCACGCGTATGTGAACGTTCTCTGAATCCAAAGCCCCGTATCGGGACCGAGATACGTCACACGCACGAGTTCTTTTGTTATGACATTGTCGAGCCATTCATTGGTCCGTATTCGCCCGGATGGGACCGAGTCTCCCACGCACAACACCCATGGAACCTGTTTTCTTCTTTTATCGAGCAGACGAGGTGGTGAGATCGAGAAAAAAAAAGAAAAGAAAAGAATCGAGAATTTATTTCGGCTCCTCCGAGCGGAAAGTATCTTTCTGTCGAACGCCTTTGCGCTCCAGATTCACTTGACCGACTTTTCACGGGGGTGTCGATCTTGGGAGAATGTGTACCCCATAGCGATCAACTGTTATCCCTCCGTCACCTTTGAACTATTTTATAAAAAAATTGTTACCGAATGAAAACTCAGAGTCACCAAAGTTTCACACAATTTAAGACCTTGCAATTCCTCAAGAATTAACCCTTCCACAAAATAATTTTTCTAGATATAACCAGGCTAGTGGCAGGTGCGAAAATTTTTATTCTCTTAGAACATGCATGCAGGAATAGGTAGAAATTTTTACTTTTGCGTCAAGGACTATGTCAGGTTAAATATGAAATGAAAATGACACGAGTTATGTGGAAATCTATCGTTCTCTGGTGACTGTGTTACATCAAAAGAAATTTGGATTTTCTTACTGAGATAAAATTGCCACTGTCACAGAAAGATTGAAATCCTCGGCTGTCAATTGCAAACGAATAAATTTCGAATCCTCGGCACAGTGAATTACAGGTTTTCGGAAAGTCCCGAACAGTTTCTCGCACCCCTAACGAATCGTACCAGCGTCAACGGCGTCCTGAAGTTGAGATTGAAAGAAGAAGTTAGTTTTTCGAGTCCAGGGCGCACTCGGACCTTTGTTAATATCTCAAGGCAAGTACGGGGGAGCAAATCTTTCGAACTGGTTTGAACGACTTCCCCGGAGAGGGGAACGAAAGGATCACCTGTCGCTCGATGACGATCAGGAGAAGGCGGAGAGGACCATTGTTGGCCGCGTCCGGTTTCATATGAATCTCCATTGTCCGGGACTTATATTTATTCATTAACAATTACCGGGTACTCGCGATACCGGCATCGGTATTGTCCGCCTGATCGCCGCCTGTCCGTCAATGAATCTCACGATCTCATCAACATTTAAATAAATTGCTACGGGAGACCGAGGGGAAATTGGACGCGCGCGCTTGCAGCCAAATTATCGGCCCCTGTTGTCAACAATGTGACGTGCGCAACACTCATCTGAGATTCGAATCGTTCACACTTGCGAAGAAATAATTGAAAATTTCATTCTGAAGGTTCTTAACCCTTTAATTTATTTAAAGCTTGAATTAGAATCTTCTGAAATCCTGATGCATTTGTTGCAGGGAAATAAAGAGTCGTTGTTGTATGTGACACTTTTTGCCATTTTATCTATTCGTTATTTTAAAGACAGAGAAAATTCTATTAAAGTGGGAAAATTGTAAAGAAAAAAGTCTAAAACAATAAACATTTTTTGACTCAGTTTCCAGCACAAAATTCGATATGGATTTTTAGGACTCTTGAAAATTAATCGGCTGTTTCAATCAAGGGGTCTAAAGGAACAGATCTTTTTATGAAACGCTCTCGTCATTCTTCTCGAACGTTACGATGTGAAAATGGATTCGGAGCGTTACGAGCCACCGTGTATACACAGCGAGGAACCGGATTGAGAGAAGAAGAAAGTGTCGTTCTCGAACAGATACAAGCTGAAACGAGTGGACGTCCGATATACGATTCCACCGAATCCACCGGTTAAGCCAGTCGTGAAAGGACAGATAAACGAGGAATCTTCCACGGAAAATAATCTCCCGAGGACTCGATCTCGGATTGATACACCCCGGGGGGATCGCTTTGTGAGAGATTTTCTTGCTCGTTGTCCCGTTCTACAATCGCGCTTTGTCGAAAACCTCGTGAGAAGTCCTCCGGGGTGTTTGCGATCCTCGCTGCTTCGCGACACCTTGCGACAACCTATCTGCTCTTGCGTTTCCTTGCGAACGAGCTTCCGCTGTTAACGAGAGAAATCGGCTGCACCTGATGTTTACTCTGCACACACGAAAAATTATTCAAACCGCCCTGCTTTCCCCAATGAATTTACAAAATTCTCAGCTGCAGTGCCAGGGCTGCTTTCTAATTTTTATCCTGGGTCGATCTTCCAGAAAAATTAAGCTGCGGATATTTAATACTAAATAAAATAATAAAAGACTTGAAACATCTTACAGAAAAAATCTATAAAAATTCTGTAACCTCGTTTACAGTGGGTTCTCGATCTATGTCAACCAATGTATCGTGCAGGAGACATACACGAACCATATTATCACCCCGACCATGGCGACATATAAAGAGAAATCGACAAATGACGAGGGAGAGGGCATCATCCTAGGTGGAAAATCGTGGCCCGCACCGTCGGACATAACCCTTGCCGCGGTTATTGTAGCTTGGCGGAAAGACGAAAGAAAAGATTGGCCTAATCGAGGGAGAGCCCATGTCCGCGCATCATCAGCGTTGTCTGTCCATTACTAAAATTAACGGATGAACGCACCAGGGGGATTCAGTTCGAGCAACGGAGCGGAGCCGCAAGTTCACCTGGGCTGTGGATCTGAGGAAGCCGGCGACGGGTGCCGATCAATTAACTAATGATCGCTAATTAACGTTCCCCCAGGACGGTAATATCCGATAACGCCGGCTCGACGCACCAGCCTTACGTTAACCATCGTTCGTGAAGCCGGAACAATCTTGGCGAAGACCTTAGTTTGAGTTTAACCGTGGCTCAGCACCGTGCTGAGTAATCAAACAATTACGAGAGGGGGTGAAAGGTGGGGGTGTGTAGGTGGTAGGTAACGGGGATTGGAAGGGGGTGTGGGGGTGGCTTCAACCATTGCCGAACCAGTCTGAAATTCAGGGAGAATGGACGGGAACGAAGGGATCGGATTGGAACGAGACAGTCGAATTCGAAACGCGCGCGCCTCCCGAAGCAAGCTATTTCAGCAAAATAATGCCTACCAGTCGTCGATGTTATCGCGGCACACGGATTCACCAGCTCGCGGGATTCCGTCTAATTGACTGTTAAATGTCCCGTGGCCAAGATGTCTGTCGCCTACTCCCCACCACGCGATCGCAAATCCCTTTTCTAATCACCCTTCGATCCTGTTCGAACGCCGCGACAAAGAAGAAACTGTTGTTCACAAAAATTATGAGCCGTGAATTTTTTTGGCATTTATAGCGAACTCTGCTCGAACGAGAAACAGAATTGGAAACAGATTTAAAAATTTTCTAGCTTCCATTTTATTTTGATTGGTCTAACCGATTTATTCTATACTCGAAGATAAGCGAAATTAATTTGGACACTGCTTAAATTCGTAGTACACGGTGTCCCTATTCGGAATCCGTGACACCTTTTTATAAAAATTATTTTTTATCCGAGGCTCTCGACTCTGAGGCACCACTGAAAATTGTTATACCATCATTCGAAATATTTTTACTCCTTTAAATTTGTACTCATTAAATTACTGAGTAAGATTACATCTGATGTATGCCTAAAAGATTCAAATATTCTAGATCGGAAGAAAAATTTGATTTTAGAATTAGAATAGCTCCGAACGCAAAAGGGTTAGTAGGGTCGACGCTCGGAGAGTTTGGATTAGGGAAAGGACCGCAGTGCACCATCTAAGACGTTCATATTACAACCTTTGATAGTAACTCCGAAGCTAGAAGTCTTCGAAAAAATCAGCGGGAGAGTTTTATCAGACCTCGACAAAAACTCGAAGATCGTTTCGAGAGAAGCAGAGAAGAGGAGGATCACGGGAAACATGCGTAGCCGGAGACAATACGCGGAAGGTGAAGCTAATAAGCCACGAAGCCCGAGTCCACTCGCGGCTAATCCAAGGACAGCAATGGCCACCGCTCCCTTTACGGCTCGTAAAACTTCCGAAAGAGACAGGAAGGAAAGCGGCAGCCGAGAAAGTATTCGCACGAAATTGAAAACTCGACGACATGCATATTCATGCTGGCAGCTTTAATATATGTTTTACGGCCTCGCCGACCCCCACCCCCTGCACCCACACCCCGAGAGCTTCCCCCGGTCGCCCACCATCCTTTCGGTTCTTGTGTTCTTCTCGTGTGACCCCTGACGAAACCGTTTCTGACAGCTTCCAGTGTCTCCAGTTTCGAGACACTGTGCACTCGTCGCCCATGCACTCGGAGGCACCGGATAAATAATCGTTTCGCAGTCTTTGGAATTTATAGTCACCGTAAACGTCCAATATCCTCGGGATTCGAGCGTTTCAGCGATTACGCGATCGCTTAAGTACTGGTCGAATATTATATTTATTCTGATCTGGTTTGGGAAGGAGTGCAAAGAATAGACTGCAGGTATATGCGATAAATACAAATTTTCACATTCTTTCTCCCTTCGGCAATTTTAGCACATTGACAATAACACACAGGTATTCTCTATTTTTATTTATTTTCACCGTAAGGAATTTTCTAGTTGGCAAAGTAAATATATTGGGGCATAAATAAAGATAAAAAGAGAGTTTCTTTCGCTTTGTTACTATTAATTTTTCTCTGGATGTAGAGTAAGAAATTAAGAAAAGAAATTGTGCTAGAATAGAAGATTGTAGAAGATTAAATTGATTTTCGAGTGAAACAATCGGCCACAGGGGTCAACGGCCAGAAAAATGTCTACCAAGAAAAATTTTAGTTATTTCTTCGGTATCGGTCAACCATCGAAGGTATTCAGAAGACATGATAGATTCCGATCGTGTCCGAACGTCGAAGGTCCGCTACGGGACCAATAATTTGGTAATGTTAATTGGCATCGTGATCCGGAGGTTCGACGTTATCGCAACATCGATAGAGCAGTCGAAAGCGGTGGAAAGGCAGTGAAAATGACGGAGGATCGCTCGCGAGCGCGCGCGGGGGGGAGGGGACGGGGTGTGTGTGTATCTGCTCGAAAGCAGATTTTAATCGAGCGTCAAGCCGGGACAACGAATTTACGATCCGGCGTGGCCCTTTAGCAACTCGATTTAAGGCCGTTCGACGAACCAAACGATACGGTAATTAACATAAAGTATTAATAACGATTCTATCGTTGACGGTTCTCTTTTTTATGCCGAAGCTCTTTTTCCACGGTTTATGCGCCCATTAGATTTTACGATCGAACCAAAAAATAGCCGGGCGACGGGTGCGTAGGGGGTCCTTCTCCACCCTTTTGCTCTTCCTTTTTTCTTTGCCCTTTCCGCTGCCTTTTCCTCCCGTCTTTACTCTATCGGCCAGTGCAATTTATGTTATTCCCGGGCCCTCGATATCGACGCACATTTTCTTGCGTGCCGGGCATACCGATTTATTTTTTCGTCGACATACCTCTTACAGCTGCTGCTGCTGCTGCGTCTTCATTATTATTCGAATTTTATAATTTAATGGTGGAGCGGTCCACCATGTGGCCGACTTTCTGTCCGATTTAATATCGAATAGTGCTTTTACTAATTTGGCATTGGGAAAATTAAGCGCACGATAACTCCATTTTGATGCATCTAAATGCAGCAACTGGGTCTCAAATTTGCAGCAACGTATTCTTCAATGTTAATATTTTAATACGAGAATGTTTTACTGGGTCGTGTTCATTTAGCTAAAATTGTGTACTGGATCTCAAAGTTGCTAAATCTTTAATAGTCAAATTTTATATTTCAATACTACAGAATCTTGGTCTTCAGACATTGTGTAAATCGAGCTAAGAATGCTTTAGAATTTAAATACAAAATCTAGAATCTCTTATACGTACTCTTATACGTACAACTCTTTCCAAAAAGTGGGTACAGAAATTATATGAAATTTAAACTATGTTGCAGCACACGTCAATTCGTGACTATTAAGCGTGAATGCCGACAAGTGTTTTTGCAACAGAAGATTCCGTTTCCTCACGCACGTCAGGGGAGTACAAATGACCTAACATCCTACTCATCGGATCGATTCAACGGTTAATTAAGTTCTCTCTCTTTCTCTCTTCCTCTCGCTTGAAGCTTTTAAAACATTTGATCGACGTTCGATGGTTTCGAGTATTCGAGCTCGGAGGACGGCCGCGGTCGTAATTAGATTGAAAGTTAATTAATACCGGACAGCTAATTCCACGTCGATCTCGTCCCTCGTATTTTTGTGAACGGTAATAATACCGTGAACGGATGTCGAGTCGCACAGCTGTCAGGTATGCCCACCTGCTGATAGTCGGAATCAAAAATGAAGCGGATAAAACGGCTGGTCCAGTGAGCTGTAGAAACCATTGCGTCCGTAAACCGAGATCACTTCGAGCGTACTGGTTTTTTCGATTTCGCAGAAACATCGTCTCTTCTCTTTGTAATTTACACATTCACTGCTAAAATATGCGCATCGATTGCCGGCTGCGTACGTCATTTTATTAAGATTCTCGCGAATATATTGAAACGCTTCGTGCTGGTGATTTTCAAGAAATTACAACGCGACAAGTGTAACTTTATTTTGTCTTTTGATTCATTGAAAGCATTTTATTGATGCTCCGAAGACTTTCGATTAATATTCTTTCAGCTTCAGCTGACTATATTTTACTCGTAATATCATGCTCGGTACAAACCCTTTAAACGATCATAAAGAAATCGAATGTATCACAGTAGTATCGACAAAAATCAAATTATTCAGTTTTCGTTACGTACGAACACTAAATTATTTTGTGGAGCTTGATTATTCGGTGCGAATGCAATTTAAAAAGAACGCAATTGTTTTGTTGCGTTACTGCGTTTTTCAATTATCTTCCCGACTGCAGTTTAATGAAATTTACGAGACAACAGCCTGCATACTGGCCCAGCTGCGGTAATTGAAGCCAACGGAGGGACCGATCGGCACAGTTCGTTTCAAAGTATCTCCGCAAAATTCGGGCCGCATCCGCAGATGCAAGTATCGACGATCTTCCGTCGTCGTTTGCAAATCGGCAGGAACGTGCACGCTGAATAATTCAGAGAAGAGAAGACCGGCTCTGATACCGCAGGTAGAACGCAGTAGCGTTCGACGTCTTCTCGGGACATCAGTACAGAAACCAAGAAAAAGGAGAGAAAGCCCGAGGAGAGAAAGAAAGAAGACGAGAATGGTAGGACAGAGGCGGAGAGAGGTCAAGATTGTCGCGAGCCTCCGGCGCAAACACGGGAAGAACGAGAAACGCCGATTTACATATTTATTCCACGAGGAAGATCCGCCGGATAGACGGAAAATGTCGTGACGCATTATCGAGGCCCTTTCGTGGGAAATATTTCCGGTCAACCCTTCCGTGACCGAGCCATATGCTCCTCTATCGGCCCAACATCTATTCTACACTTCCTCCTTGCTCGTCCAGTCCGATTTTCTCAGCCCACACGTTCGCCGATTCGGCAAACAATTCGAATCCGATCGGTAAACATACAATAGAAAAAATAGGTGTTAGAATGGCTAACTACCGATAGATGTTCTGAATTGTGGCGTGTTAGTGATGCCGAATTATCGATAGAGGTCACCTGCTTATTAATTTTATTTTTCGCTTGCGTGTGCGTTCTTTTGTCTATCGGGTGTGTTATCACCGACGAGGTATAGGATAGACCAATCACCCAATGTTTTTTTCTGTCTCACGCTCGGGGGGCTCTAGAGCCCCCTTACCATTCCGTGTCACATCCTACCGTAACGGCCAGAAGCAGTATTGTGGAACCAATATTCTAGAACGGCGCTGTTGCTGATAGAAATTTAAATCTCATGTCGGAGATTCTATAAATGATGAATGAAACAAAGGAATGTTGTGTTCTTTTAATTTCGTTATGCCTGTAACGCGACTGCATCGAAGGAAACATTTCTACGTGAGAGAGGTTATATTCAAGTAAATCATGTGCATACATATACTTCTATAATGTACATGTATGTATAGCGAGCATCAAGAAGCATAAATTCACACTCATTCGGAGGAATTCATATTAAAAACATTATTATGAATTTTTGCTAATATTTAAATATATCATTAATGTTACTTTTTTGGTAAATAATCAGCCTAATTATGTGTATTTATTTACACTTTATTCCTACACACTTCCTTAACTTCCTTTTCATTCTATTTATGGCGTGTTTGGACTCATTTTTACCAGAAAAATATTTACAATTTATTGTTCGTATTTTCATACCATAACAATAAATTATTGCAAAAATTAGATTTTCATTAGTAAGCAATGCTTATGAGCTTACATTGTTGTGTCCGGTAGCTGTTTGCCTGGCTCACAAAAAGCCATTGAAATTCCCAAGACCTCGATCGGAAGAGAGTACGAAAGGCAACATTGTAACGCATTGCCTATTAATAATGAACAACCAGAACCCAACTGTGTTATTATAAAAAATATCGTAATGAAAATCTTATCAGCCGATTGGAGATGTTTTTCTGATAAAAACGAATCTAAATTCGCTATAAATCGGAGAATAACGAAGAATAAATTAATATTGAAAACAGAGTATGTGTAAACTCCGGTGGTAAGCAAACAAAGCTGAGCGTTGAAAAGAAGAGGATTAAATCAACCATAAGCTCTTGAATATAATCCGGATAGTTGGTTTAGTTTCAACCAATTTTTTGTTGAAAGTACATTTGAAAAGTTAAGGGTTGAGAATACTTTTCGATTCTTTTCACAAACATAAAACCATTTTGAAAAAGTAAGCACAGGATCGGTTAGAAAATATTGCGCAATAGCGTAATAAATTTACGGAAATCAAAGCCTGGGTCAAAAATGATCTATAAGGTGCAGGAGGTTTAAGCTTTCACTTTTCGAGAATATTTTATAGCAGGATTACGTCCTGTAAAACATAAATCCTACTTTGTGGACGTAGTTTGAATACTTTTCCAAAGACGTCGAGCTTGAAACGCGTGGTTTTCTTGTATATTCCAGAACATGCTTTTTACAATTAACACTTTGACTGCCAAGCTAGAGACCCCAATAATTCCATCAAATTAATGTAAGTTATTTAATGAAATAAAAATTGAAAAAAATTATATGTATGATATTGAGTAGTGATACAATTAATATATTAACGTAAAAATTCATTTCAAAATTTGGACAAATAATTCCGTCACCCACATATGGGTGACGTGGCAATCAACGTGTTAATATAAAAATTCTTGCACAGCAATAATAACGTAGAAGGAGGAGAAAGATGATCACTCAGCCATTCGTTTCTAAGAAGACTGAATGTGCTAGAAACTTGAAACTTGTGCTAAGACTTTGTGCTAAAAACTTAAGACTTGTGCTAGGACTTTGTGCTAGAAAATCGAACTTTTTTTTAACGAAGCAAAACGAAATAAACGGGGTTAAGAGGAGGAAAATGGCGAGGACACAGAGCAGATTACCAAACAGATCGAAACGTGAAAGATGGAGGAGCGCTCGGTTTCGGGTCACGAAACGAAGAAACGGTCGGGTCTCGGCGCGGCACGGTATCGAGGTTGTTAAAGGTTCTAGGCGAAAAGGTTAATTCCTCAAACCTCATCCTCATCCTCATCCTCATCCTCATCCTCATCCTCATCCTCATCCTCATCCTCATCCTCATCCTCATCCTCATCCTCATCCTCATCCTCATCCTCATCCTCTTCTTCTTCTTCTTTCTACTTCTACGAGTCTCTGTCTCCTTGCCTCGCGAGGCACTTTTGCCTGAGGCAACACGAGGAACGATTCGCAAGAAATTTTAAAATCAAGACAAATTAGAATGCTTCTCCGACATAACAAAGTATTAAGATAATTGCTTAACTAATTGTTTTTTACAAGAATTTCGAAGCAGTTTAAGTTTTCCCCTGCAGATAGTTTATATTCTTGATCTACTTGTCTTGTCTTACTTTATTTATTACAAATAGAATAATTTCAAATCATGCATTATAACAAGCAATTTCCAATTTTTTAAGTAAATATATAACTAAGTATTTTTTATTACATATTGTTGTAGCGGATGTTAAGACGAATCTTTTATTTAGTGTTAACAAATATAGTAATAGTTGGTGGTCAAATTTCAAATATCTACTAATTTGAGGATGTGATACGAAAATGGTAATGGGGTTACGTGACCCCACAAAAGTTGGCCTCGAAATTAGGTCTATCCTATCCCGTCTGTGATGATAGGTATATGGTTTAAGCTTCTTGTGGATCTAGTTCCAACATTTATTGTTTGTCAGCGTAGAGGGCGCAAGTAAACGAGTTGTTTTTGTATGAGACAGAAAATCCCATATGGTGATTGGTCTATTCCTATTCCTCGTCTGTGGTGTTATGTCCGCATGGTGACATCGAAATGTTTTGTTTTAACACGCGCTCCTACCAAATATAGTATGTAGTAATATTTTGATATCATATTAAATAACTATTATAATAAACGTTCGAGGGGATTCTTCCCAAAAACCTCAACATAGATGGGAATAAAAAATAGGACAAATAGGAATATTAAAACAGGGAAAATAAAAATACAAATAAAAATAAATATGAATCCGGAACAATGCTTCCGAATACAGCCAATCAGAGGAAGCCATCGTAAACGAGAAGAACGAAGATATTTTTGCCAGGGAACGAGCGAGGAACGGCTGCTGTCGTCTCGGTGTAAATCGCGTTTCTTCATCGTCGCGTGTCTCCGTATAGGTTATGGCGGTTTCGCGATCCACGCTACTTAACAAACTTACCCTTTAACCCCCGTCGTCTGGGCCGTGGCAGCGGCTTCGGCGCGGGGATGCGGAAATTCTTAACGCTGTTAAGATATGTTAATTTTGTTTACCTATAAGCTATTAAAGGGGTCCTAACGTGCTTAAAGCTAAACCGGTTTAGTTTTCGCCGGATGTGTTCACGGCGGATCCACCGGAATACAGCGTGCGCGACCTCGACAGGGATTTCGGAGACGAGTCGACGCGAGGGGGTGGAAACAGGGTCTAAGGGCTTCCGCGACACAGAATTCACCGTTGGCAAGGCAAGCCTTACCGACTGCACACGGGGGAACGAGATCTTATCGTAGCTGCGACGACATCTCGACAAACACGCGACTGGTTATCGAAATTTCGGGATTTTGATCCAGCGTCCGTGCCGGATCGAGGAATTTTACGCGAATCATTGTCTGCGTCGATCGCAATGGACAGCAGCCGTCTGGGAAAATCTATCCTCCTGTGATCATTTTAATCGGTTGGAAACAATATATTGGTGTGGTTAAACTCCTTTAATCTTTCCACTGTTTTAACACGTTGACTGCCATGTCACCCATATGTGGGTGACAGAATTATTTGTCCAGGATTTGTAATAAATTTTTACGTTAATATATTCGTTGTACCAAATTTGATTAGGAACTGTAAAATGTAAGAAAGCTGGAGGACCACGCAATATCATACATTTAATTCTTTTCAATTTTTATTTCATCAAATAACTTACTTTAATTTTACGGGATTTTTGAGGTTTCTAGTTTGGCAGTCAAAGTGTTAAATTGTACTAGTTCGTTTTTTTCATAAATGCATAAATATCTTTGAACAGTTAAAAGATGAGGATTTAGGCAACAAATGAAATGGAATGAATTCGTAAAACCCGGAGTCTAATAGTAACACCATTATAAATGTCTTTGAACAGTTTAAGGAATCAGACAGCGAATGATATTTGCAGTACTCTGCAATTTATAAACGATGCAGGTGGGAGTGTGTGATATTGTTGAGAATCGTTCGAGATTTATTGGACGGTCAAGGCAGCCGACGATCGCGGGATCGCAGCCGGTTCTCTTATTACTAATCCAAGGCGGAACAATTTAGGTGTTTGCCATTACTAATAACCTGGCGAGCAAACGCAGCATTATTAACAGGTTCGCAAACATGTTCTGTATTAGTGATCCCGTCCCCCTATAACCCACATAGTCTTTCCCGCGTGCCGATTTTCCAACATCAACGACGGGCGGCGGCGCGGCGGCTGGAGCGGAGCGGAGAGAGGCGCAACCCTTATTCCGATCTCTTGTACAGATATTTGCCGTGTCTACACCGACCAAATTATCTCCGGCGATTTGAAGATAAAGGATTTTCACCGGGGCCCGGAGATACTACGCGTGAAAGCCCTCCGCGTTGAGAATCGAGCGCTGATAAGTCGCTCGTCCGCGATTCTTTCGCCGAAAATACAGACCCCTGATACGCGAATTTACAATTTCCCCGTGAACCCGTATTAAACCCGACGCGTAACCCAATTCTAACACCGTCATCCGCTGCTACCGTTTCATTAGAAATAATATTTTAACAGACGAATTCTCTTACGGTGATTATATTTCATCATTTTTACGGATTTTTAGAATGCGCTGCACTTTATTCTTGCCCGAGAGCAATTTAAAATAAGCGAATCTTAAACGAAATAAACTACGACTGCACGAAGAACAATTTTCACGAGAAATTCTGTTGATTCGAACGACTATGTCATTGTTTCCGGAATATTCATAAAAGCTACAAATACGCAGAGACGTACTTTAGTCGTGTTCAAGAGCAATTTAGAATAATCCAATCTTTAGCAAAATTCAAACGACTATTTTATTCTATTCTGTAAATTTTTCAAAGCCATAAACGCACAGCGATGCACTTTATTCGTGTCCAAAGACAATTTAAAACGAGTGAATTTTAAGCGAGATGAAACACAATGTTTTTCATCGGAAATTATACTTTAAACGGCAAGATTGTCTTCGACTACTATATTCTATTACGAACATTTTTAAAACTGATAAACGTACAATACAGATTCGTTCTGTTCGTGTTTCGAAGGCATGCAAACTGGCCGAAGGCTTGCGAATCCGTTGAATATTGAAAGAGACACGTATGCACCGTGGACGCACGTGATCCTGATCGATTAAGTGTGAAAAAAATCCCGGCGAACAATGGCCGGGCGAAGTCAATGGATTTCCACACACGGACGCGTTACGATGAGATATCCTCAATGACAACGTATTCACCGCGGCCGGCCACGGTGGCTCTTTATGTCCACAACAAAGCGTAAATATAGCCGATTCGCCTAAGGCCACCTTTGTGCAAGTTACACCGGCCGATCCACTATCGAGATATCTGTGTGGGTCGCGTGTGAGGGAGGGGGGTGAGAGAGAGAGAGAGTGGCTGCCGCCTTGTATACGGTGAAATATGAACTCGAGCGAAAATGAGGAAAAAGGGGAAAAACGTAGATATGAAGATATCAATGATCTTTGGTCGCCGGACAAAAAGGAACGAGGTGTTTCACGATTCTTATCGAACGTATTAATACCGGACTTTCATATCGGGCCTGGAGAACTCTGGACATTTTCTCCTTTGTGCGAAATTTTTATTCATCTATGTTTACAATTTTATATATTTATACAGTATGCTTC
The DNA here is from genome assembly GCA_913789895.3 of Seladonia tumulorum. Classification (NCBI taxonomy): domain Eukaryota; kingdom Metazoa; phylum Arthropoda; class Insecta; order Hymenoptera; family Halictidae; genus Seladonia; species Seladonia tumulorum. The sequence goes on from OU565275.1 coordinate 7,299,508, forward strand.
ATTACGAGATTCGTAAGAACGGGAAAATTTAATCTCCGTCGGAGTAGCTCTTTCTGTGAATTTTGCACTCTGTGACAGTCTCTTGCACTATATCAGAATTATTTTGTCCCTTGTACATCCTGTACAAATACAACGGTTGTATTGTTTCAGTATGGGAATATTGCATTTAAATTGAAAATTGCCAGAATTTCACCCATATGTAGATGACTATTTGTCCAGGTTTTAAAATGAATTTTTACGTTAATACATTAATTGTACCAAATTCAATTAGGATCTGTAAAATGCAAGACAGTTGGAGGACCACTCAATATTATACGTTTAATTTTTTTTAATCTTTACTTCACTGAATAACTTGCTTTGTCTTCGTGGAATGTTTGAGGTTTCTAGTTTGTCAGTCAAAGCGTTAATCAATTTTCCAACGCTGATAATTTCAATAAAAAGATATTTAACTGACTATAAGCCCAGTCAAGTAAAAAACGACGAGAACGTGGTCCAAATTGGCACCGGAGAATATCCGAGGCGAGCAACGGCCGAGCGATGTATCAAGAAGCATGGAACAAGAGTAGAAAACAAAGAAGAAGGCCCGGGAGACAGAGGAAAGAAAGGAAGAAGAGGACGCCGAAGCCGTTGGATAAATATAATTCGTTAACCGATGATGTTAGGACATCACCCCCGACTCTAGCAAGTCCTGAGTGTACCAACATTATTTCTGGCATTGACTCCCAGCACGGTGTACGATCTGACGACGATACCGTCATCTCCCGTGACTCACGGAACCCGAAATACAACGTGCATTCGAGGTGATCATTTAGGCCACCGTCATTTCCTCCGAGTCAGATAATACTTTTCATTTCACGTTCGCAATTAACATTCTCCTCGGCGACCGCGCCGCACCTGGAATAAAATAATTCGTCGGATAGATCGTGCATGTACAACTCGCGGGATACAAAAAGGGGTGTCCATAACCTGTACTATCGAAAGCAGAGATCGTATCTCGGATCACTAATTAAAATCTAAATGTCCCAGAGAAGTGCCTGGCAGCTTCAAAAGTAATGTAAAATCGAAGCAACGAATTAAATTAAATGAAATTTGAAATATTTACGAAGCTGAGAGTTCTAACCTATCTGCGTACAAGAATTCATTTATAAATCTGGAATTAATAATTTTGCCCCCCCCCCCCATTTATGAGAGACATGGTTAAAGAAATAGTGAACGATTTCGTAGGACATCGTGAATGAAAATGTACGACTCACTGGTTTAAATGCGAAAGAAGCTGCGCAGCCGGTATCGAGTTCGCGAATCGCAGACTGCCGGTTCGAACGAAGGAATCGTGACAATCAAATTATCAGAAAAAGTTCAAACTGGACCAGATACAAGCGGGCACGGAACATCAAGAACTGGATACGGCGTATACGGATTTGTTATCCCCCCCGATCACCAACAGACTCGAGACAAATGCGCCCCCCCGACCCAGGGGGTAAAAGGGGGGCCGTACGGGAGTCGGTGATAAACAGTGTCGCTCATTCACAATGGCCGGCAAACACGCATTAAAACGGACTAATATGAAGTGTATTAATGCGAGCGGCATTGTCTAACCCATGGTGTACATGGCTACTGTCGTGGAGCCAGCCTTTATCCCACTGTGGGGGGCCTCGCGATGCTTACATACGTATATATAGGGCCCCCTCGATATACCCAGTGACTTTTTAAAAGTCGCCCTTTGCCAACCAGATCTCGCAGATGGTCCATTTGTGAAATTCGCCGATCGCTTCGACTTGTACGGCGGACCTTGGACAGTCCCGGACAATCATTCTTGATTGTCCGAACAGAAACTCGCTCTTTGAGATGTCCAAAATTCAAATTAGCCAGCTCCATCACGAAATTTTGCCTCGCCAACTTTTATTCTCGATCTTCCGTACCGTCGACGCGGAACGCACGGTCATGTTCGATTTCATTTTGTTTCTTTCTGTTCGTACGCGATTCAGAGAATGCAGTTCGAGTCCCGATGATGTTGACGTGAGATTATTTTGGATTTTGTAGGAATTTACTGGCCTTCTTTCATTATCATGGTGTAGAAAATTGTTAGGACCCTAGACAATTTTCGCAGAATTTTCTTTTAAACGCTTTACACAACTCTTTAAAGTCTTTGTCACCGAATCACAGAGATTCCACGAAGGTCTGGAACCTCTGAAAACATTTTGACAGGCATCTCGAGAGTCGTTTAACATGTCTCGGTTGACCTTGAAGTCTGCCAAAATCCATTGTCATTATTTTAAAACACAGAAATCCGCGTGCATCGGCGTCGGTATCATTTTCGTTTCACTTTGAATTTTGCGAATGGGAAAAAGTTAACGAACGAGGTTCCGCGAACGATCAGAGAACGAGATGTACTCGAAGAGGCGTTCAGGTACAAGGTTACCAGGTACACCCCGTATGGGACCAATCGCAGGGTAGTGCTGCAAGCTAGTTCTGCCCACTGGTCTAAATTATGGGGTCGCTGTCCAGCGCGCCACGCATAAATGATTGCCCGTGTTATGTTAAACATCCAACAACGGAGAGCCCTGAGAGAGCTCACCCACACGAAACATCCGATGGAGGTGAGAGTCGGAGCCTGGATAAGGGAAAGAAGAGGACGAGGAGGAAGGAGGAGAAAGAAGCAAACGTTATTTATCTCGAGCAGTTGCGCGCGCGCGAGGATTTTGAATAATTCCCGGTTGGCGGAAGAGGTCGAGGATCTCGCAGCTCCGGGCCTCTTCGGATTGTCCATAAATATTCTTGAGCTCTGCGAGAACTGTTCGAACACGCTTCACGCACCGGACCCAAGGACATTCCTTCGGGTTCGCCTAACCTATCATTCTCTCGTTAAGATCGCCAGCAACCTCTCCGTTCAATGCCTCTTCCCACTAAACTAAAACTAAAGCACTCTCTAGCACACTGATTATTACATGATTATTAAACGAGTGTACGAAAACATTTCCAGAACTTAAAAATACCGTTGTGCCAGTTTCAACTTTTGTTATTTCTTAGAAATAAATTCAAGACTTTCCGAAAAATAAAAACATTGTCGAATGTCACCACCGTGGCAAGAAATGTCAATTTTTAGTATATCCGTGCTCCAGATCCACGAACTCGCAATTACGAGTAACGAATGAACTTTTAATAGCTATAAAGATGACTTACGAGGTGCATAATCTCCTAACAACGCTGCAAATGGTTCATACTCTGACGATTAAAACCTTTACTTCAGTTTTTGATGCATTTACTTCGGAAATTAGTTTCCACTGTCACATTTTACTCCCCCACAAACGTCACACATTATTCTCCCCATCTTTCCACCACCGAAGAAATATTCTTAGAGTCGGAGTAGCGAGCTACGGATATAATGATAAAATATTCCGCAGGATGTTTTCGTATTGCAGATGAAAATGTATCTCGATCGTCTTGTTGGACTCGCAGAGAGGGAAACGACGGGACACCGTGGGACTTCGAAGGGTTTTCAACGCGGGAAGTTCCGATAGGTTTCGAGAAATTCTGAGCGCGGCGTGTCGAATCGCTCATGAACGCGGCGAGTGTTCTTTATGCGGGAAACGTATACATCTCCCGAGTGGTTGGTCTGTAACGAATAGCCGGCATTAGTTAACAGGATATCAAAAGGATACTCTGAGCCAGGCCACCAAGGCACCAGGACCCCACCCAGTCGATGCCCGGTGTAACATCAGGAACGAAACCCTACCGAACACAATGCCTCGAACCTGAGACTCTATCGCGATATCATCCGGTTATAAATTGGAACACAGCTTCGGCCTGGCATTATGATGTCTCTAATATGTCTTTTTCCTCGCTGGTCACTGACCGGCCGATCTCATTGCCGATCATATTTTATTATTTTCGGCTCCCGGCGATCGTTCCCAGTCCGTCAGACGTTTTCTAGCTCTGTATTCGCGGTTACTCCACTGCGGGCATTCTGCGCTCCTAAAATTCTCGATTCTGTCGTCTCAAAAGAAATTTCTGCTGGGTCTACCAACGAGGAGAAACCCATTCTCTGGATTCGAAGACTCAGGAAAATGATATGGAGATCTTTGAATATTTTTCTTTCAGCATTTAAGTATACAAAAGGAAAACTACATTTATATCTTACTTTCCTATTCAGGATTCTCAATTCTGTCGTCTCAAAAGAAATTTCTACTGGGTCTACCAATGAGGAGAAACCCATTCTCTGGATTCGAAGACTCAGGAAAATGATATGGAGATCTTTGAATATTTTTCTTTCAGCATTTAAGTATACAAAAGGAAAACTGCATTTATATCTTATTTTCCTATTTCTTACAAACGACCTAGACAATTTTTATTTTACACAAAAGTCCGTAATAAATTCCTGCGATTTTACCTTCAATGCTCGAATTTGACATTTTATCGTCAACTTCTTTGGGCATTAAAAAATTTGCAGTTTCGAGGATCGCGGTTTACGAGTCTCCGACGGGACGGTGCATCGACTGCATCGGAGATTAATGAGAGCGCATAGGAGGCGATGGCGTGTACCGTCCAGGAGCATAGGTCTCAGGTCTCTCGGTTAGGTAGCTGGTGGGGCGAGACAAGGATGGTCAAGTTGTTCCTCGTCAGGATCATTCTGGTAGGCGGTACCACACCGTGGCCAGGCCTACCTCTCCTCCGGCACTCGGGTCTAACAATGGATCTGCAACAATGCAAGCACCTCGCTTGCTGCCTCGGACCTAGCCCCGTCGCTCGCGTGACGAGTCGCCGGCATAGACAACCGAGAATTAAACGCAACTTTCTGTCTGGGCCGGAGTCCCGTGGTCCGGGGCCACGAAAATAAGAACTCGAAGTCGGAGGAAATCGCGATCAGGATAGAGGAAACCGGTGGACAGAATGGGAGGAATAATTCCCAGCGGAGACAAATGCGAGCATGTCGCAAATGAACGTGGTGGGGGCCTCTGGACGTGAGTCACACGATTCTGACCTTTTTACCTTGACTTCGCGCAACAGACTGCCCGCAATTTCCCAGATCCTTCGATCCCGCGCGCGAGAACAATGACCCATCGTTTGCGCGAAGATTCGTACAGCAATTTAGGATCGACGAATCGCTCTTTGGATTTATCGAGTTCGATTTCTCTGTTCTTGTTTTATTAGGAATTATTTGTTTTTAATTTATTGGAGCATCGTAGAAATCTGAATCTTGACATTTATTTTCCTACGTAATCTCCTAACTTGCAAACACATTTTTCCCAACGCATTTCACAACGTATCGGACGGTTTCACGCCTTGCGTGAGAAATTTGATAATATAATAATTGCGCAACGGACGCGGGTGCTCTAACATCGTGCTACTGACCGAAGCCGCGATAGGATGCGACACTTACGCGGGAGAATACAGACATACCAACCAACACCCCTACAAAACCGCGTCCCTCTCCGTTCACCCCGCGACTCGTAAAAAAATAATTCCGGTTAATATTTTATCGACCCGTATAGCTATTTTTTCATCAGAGAAGCTGTTCCTTAATGACTACTCCGTGTATAGAAGATGCTCAACAATTTTCGCAAACATGAAATTTTAAAGGCATTGGAAAGTAAATTATCGTGTATTGGAAACAATTTATCCGCGCAATAGTTACAGAATCCATTCTAAACGAAAGTGAAACGTTTTCTTTTACCGTGCTTTCTTGCTCCGTAAAAAATGGCATGAAAAGTTAAAGGGTTTATAAAATGCGCGATGAGTCGTAAGTTCTTCCACGTGAAGATTTCATTGAGATCGTCGGCAATTGAAATTAAAGTTCGTACGATGAACAATAAAATGCAGAATACTATAGGATAGATATACGGACACTGTTCTGTGTACGTAAAATAGAACGATGTGTGATCGCAGCAACGAAAAGACGCGTCATTGTTAAAAATATTTAATTGTTAAAGGTGTAAGTACCGCTGTTTTTCAAGATGGCGTTAAAAAAAAAAGAAAAACAAAGGGGAATAAATCACTGACGGATCTTACGCAGAAACATCCGCCGAAGAGGTGCATAAATGCATGCGTAAGAAGATGGCGCCACCTCCTAACACAGTCGGCATGCGCTCGACTGAAACTCGGTGCAATGAATCTCTTCGTAAATCATTGTGCGCTGCGATTAACGTTTCTCTAAATGAACATCAAAAAATTAATCTTCTTCTCCGACACATTAATCACATTCTCAATATTCGCCGGCCGTTCCGCAAGGATAAAAGAAGTCCTCTCTTCATTTAGCTGAACAAAATTGATCGTCGGGCAGTTAAAAGTTGTAAAAACGCACGATTTCGTGAACGTTTTCAAAGGAGCAAGAATAAGCATGCAATTTACTGCCACTATAGTACGTTCTACTATATCGAAGTGCTCTCTTCGAACTGCATTGACCCTAATCTACACGTTCGACTCAAGTCCTCGCCGGTTGATACAGGGTGTTTAGGTGAAAATTTTAAACGAAGGAGACTCAGGCGCGTAGATTTGACAGTCGCGTAATTAATTCAGAAATTAATTCTAGCCCGGGGGAAACAACGGGCCGCGTAAGAAAACACGATACGGCCCCATAATTAGTACTAAAGTAGCCCAATTAAATTCTACTACACTACTCGTGCGTTGTTGCTCCGAGGCTCTGATTTAAAAAGATTCGTGTTACACAGTATTTAGAAGCCAGCCACGGGAATATTACCGGGGGAACGTTTGTTCGGTTTCGTCCATTTATGCCTCGTTAAATGAACATCTCGTGAATTATAAAAATGTTCTACCTTTTTGACCGGGGGATTAAGTTCTACGGTTCTCGTGGCAACCCCGGTTGCGTCTGCGTTCCGCGTTTGAAAAAGTAAATAAGCCGGTGCCGGAAATAAACCGTCATTTATGCGTAACCAGCGAAAAACCATGGGTCATGGATTTTTTCAGGGGGGGAAACGTTTCCCATGGCGGAGGGAGCGAGGCGTGGCATTTTTTATTCAGGACGACGGTGCGCGTACAATTCGAAAGGGTGAAACACCGACGGTCTCGTTTCGTTGATCTCCTTAAATTACCATTAAGATCATCGCCGGCGTTCGTTAAGCCCTCCTCCAAAAAATTCTGCGAAATTAACAAATTCATTGCTGCATCCGAAACAGAGTTGTCCTGATAACAGCCATGACAGAATATTCTGCACAAGGTTTATTTCAATAAAAGACCAAAATTCAAGCTCGAGAATTTATATTAATTTGCAAGCGGTCGTGGTAGGTTAGGAATGATCCTGCGTAAGCTTTATTTCGATAAAAGGCCAAAATTCGGTAAAATTAACAAATTCTGTGCTTCCTTTAAACCAGCTCAAGAATTTATATTAATTCCTAAATGATCATGACAGTTATTCAGCACAAGTTTTGTGTAAATAGAAGATTGCAAAGCAGGCTCAAGTTGGAACAGCGTACCCGAAACCTACGAAACATGGTTCATAATTTAGGCAAGTGGTGGTTGCGAATCTGTTCGAGGAACAGTGATTTTGGTCGGAATAGTGTGAAAACGTTCTAGGAACGGTCTATCGATGACGTTGACGACTACACGTCGAGTGTATCACGATTCCGCTGCAGCCAGCTCGCTAACAAGCCTCATTGCCACTTTATTATCGTATCCAGATCGGCCAGGAATAGCCACAAATCATGCAGAACTGGTTATCCTGCGCGTCATACGCGAGCCTACGTTCGTATATCTCAACAGCATTACCTATGGGAACACTTGGACCAGCTCTCCTATATGAAATATGACGTGAAATATTCTCGAGATAACGCGGAACAGTTAACAGGTTCCCCTAAAACTGATTTTCTGGTGGATTCGCAATTTATCGGGCCTGGCCGAGATTACTTTCGCTGTCCGATCACTCGCGGCCCATTCCACTTTCGCAAAATTCAATTCCAATCGTCTTTTTTCCGGCGCACAATTAATCATTGTGTTTCAGAGACTCGTGAACACAAGAGTTCGGCTGCAGTCAAAACAACAAAATAAAAAGACAAAGTTTATCACAACAATAATTTTTGTAACATTCTCACACCTTGTGGATTTCATTAAAATTTGGTTTACTAAATAGATTATAGTAAAAACTGATTTTAAAGTTCATTAAGAAAATTGTATCGGTAGGACTGGCATTAGAATGTAGAATACGTCTTCTTTGAATTTGTTACTTGAGCGATTAATGTTTAATATTTTTATACTGTTGGACTATGTTGCTCCTAGATTTCCACTGTTCGTGGCTTATTTTCCCTACCGTATTTACGTTGGAAAGGCCACTTTAAAAAATAAGAATAACGGCACCCAGGTGGACGTAACATTAAAAAATGAACAGATTGCATCGAGCAATATTTACCGAAGGATCTCGACCGTGAAAATTCGCAATTTGATGTAGGACATCCCGGTGAAAAAAACAAAGCAGGCAAAATATCAAGGGAACAATTGATCAGCATTGAAACAGGAGCAAACTGGGCCGGCTTTCAAGGATTCGAGGGAACGAGAACCGTTCGACTGGCGTAAGACAGTCGACGCGGCTTCGGTGCACGGTTGCGCCGTGTGCAAGGCGTATGCACATGCAGCTACTGCGCCAGTGGGCAAGCCTAAGCTCCGGCAAAGAGCAGCCGAGCGGTTTCGCGATGTAACGGCGCGGTCTCGGGCCGATCTGCGGACGAGATTGGATCTGTAATTCAGTGGACCGATATTTATGATATTTATTGGCTGACCGAAACAATGGATCGATATTGTTTTTCGATTGGCCGGCTCTTTGTGTTCGCGTGGTTGCACCGTATGCACGGAATGCACCCGGCCCCGTCTCTCCCTGTGCGCCTCCGTCGCGTCGCGTCGCATCGCGTTGCATACACGCAACAGAGAGAAAGAGAGAAAGAGAGAGAGGGAGAGAGAGAAAGAGAGAGGACACGATAGTCCGTGGAACGGAGACTCGCAGCCAGCCCCGGACTCTTTATGCGAACGAACATAAATAATATTTAATATGACAGAGGGAAGCGGCGTTGCTTTGTGCGATATATTTGGTATAGAAATGTCACCGATCGCGTATCTTACTCACGAACACGAAGATCGCGCTATATTTCCGCTGCCAGACGCGAACGCGGAATATCACCGGCCCTGGGGCCACCGAATTTTGGGACTATTGTGTCCCACCTTTTAACGTAATCGTTCGTTACACGTGTTTCCACCTTTTTCCTATTTTATTCGCACTCAGAATTTCTTGTTAGATGTTGCAGGAAATCGCTCCTTGGGATTTAGGTTGCAAGTATATTATGATTCCTTGATGGTTTCGTTAGTTACAACATTCCCTGTTCATTCGTTAATAGCCACAGCGGCTGTTTGTGCAAAATTAAATATTTCCAAGTCAATTCTAGGGAACAGAAGATAAATTAAAATTTGTTCCTACTTTCAATCACTCAAATAGGTCGGGAATAATATGATAACTAGACTACCTTGGACTTATATTGCAAGATTATAAGACTAGACTACGGATGTTTACGCAATTTTCAATTTTTGTACAGAAATTCTAAGAAAGTGGAATATTGGAGCTGTGGTTGCAGTGGGTAGATGGACAAGGCTTTATAAGACTGCTATATAAATACGACCGATATTCGCAAGGACTTCGGCTGAACTGCGTGTCAGTTGTAAACATTCCAAAGGTGAGACAAAGCGCGTCTGCTTCGTCTATTCGAATACACTCGCTCGTGTTCGCTCGCATTCGCTTGTTTTGATACACGCTCGTTCCAACATGGAATCACATGGAATTTTATTTTCAGTGGTAATAGCCTTGCAGATCCAAAATACATAAAAATCGTACTAAATTCTATCGAATTTTAGGTTCCCGGATTTTTCGGAAATTTTTATAACCCACAAATGCATTTCCGCGGTCGAGCGATGACATTCTCAGTTCAGTCTTGCTACAATCAATCGTCCAGTCAACAGATTTGTCCCTCGATTCAATTTTCATAAACATCATTGATCACCCAATAAGACAACGACCCGCGGAGCGAGTCAACAAACAGCACAGGGACCCGAACAAGGAAGCTCCGGTGCAAGATCCACGGCATCTCGCGAACCGGCGATCCACGGACGCGAGAGAGGAAGGAAGGCTTCGATCTGGGATCTGCGATCGGTCCAGATCGAGCGTAGTTTCGCGGGCCAGCAGCAGAAGCAGAAGGAAGAACAAAAGCCGGGGCGCGTATCGTCCATTTGAATATCAAATTTGATGCCGCGGCATAGCTCTTGCGTATCTTTCGTTATCCATAACCGTATTCAAATGAAGATCGCATAAGGTATGCTGTTTTAATGGAGGTTACCGTCTTCCTTTTCCCTCGCTCTTCACCTACCTCCTCCACCTCCTCCTTTTCCCCGATCGTTGCTTCAGTGACGAACAATAACGATAAACCATATAATGGTTAAACGCGACAAATGTACATAGGCGATTCTAGGGTAGAGAGAGAGAGGGGAAGTAAAAGGGGGAAGAGACAGAAGTAGAAGAACAGAACGAAGAGTAACCTATACCCACGGGGGGAACGATATAGAGAGTAAGGGGAGGGGTGAAGAGGGGGGGATCCACATATGCATACAATTGATACAGATATACCATCGTCTTTATATACGCGTCGCGTTATTCTTGCCCCAGCGCCAGCTAGCCGGTATATATACCTCTTGCGGCACAACACGGGGCGTTTGTGAGCCTCGTAGGCTACAATACGATAACGCCGCTCTCATAGATCCGATGTAGGCAGCCGAACGAACGAGACTACCGGATACACGCGGCCGTCCTCTCCCGCCTGCTCGCTTGTGCTCGGCTGTGCTGCACGCCGCCTTATTGCGCTGACTATTCGCGACAGGACAGCCCCGCGTACATCTGTTCTTGTCATAAGGAGTGATTTAGGGCCGGTCGCGGGCATTGATCTACCCGCCTTATGGGATATCGAGCCAGAGTCACCGGGCGCACCGAGAGTACGCGCGACGACCACGCCGACAAAAATCTCTACGGCTCTCGATGCGTACCCGCCGGATGAATAATTAATTCCGCGATCCGACTTGTTAGGCGATCCTCGAATTACACGGGTAATTGGTTCCGAGAATAATTTGTTATTCGGTTGTAGTTGCCGTGAAGAACTGTATCGCGTTCTGTACTATTTATTTCGGTTTTTCTTTTGTATCTAGGAGCCCAGAATTTACGAGATCGTAAGACGGAACTCGTTCTAAGAGGTTTGTAGCGTTGCTAGGTAGAATTTGTCTGTAAAATTGTGCAAAATGGGGATCAAGGTGGGGTTTCGCAATTTTCGCAAGGTACCGTGGCAAGTATCGTGTGTTACGTCAATACAGGTGGTGCAAACGATCTCGATAGAAGGAGTCTTCCGGAGCGTGGATAAAAATGTGGGCATTGTGGAGAGTCACCGAGGAGTAACATTATATCGCATTTGTTCTGATGTACCGAACTGAGACACGCGTTTTGTACTCACGTTTCGGTGGCCATTTGTGCGTCACCCCTTCAGACACCGGGCTAGATAGCCTCCGCGAATTTGAAACGCTACGAACCCTGGCCACAGACATCTAGTACCACTTGCACCGGAAATATTAAAAATATATTAATTAATACATCGACACTGTGAATATCCACGAGATTTAAAAATTCGATCAAATACTCCAGAACTCTGATGATTCTAAACTTTATAGAATTGTTTCGGAGACTCGTGGATATTGATTCCAGTTGTTACATAAAAATTCAACCTGTTCTTCAGTCGCCAAATTTTCGATTCATTTCTGTACGTTTAGATTTCATCTAAATTGACACGAAACCGTATGCATATGTTGCAATTTTTGTTGAATTTTTGCACGAGGATTCGTTTTATGGCTCCTTAGATCCACATTCAGGTTGTTAAAAATTAAAGTGAAAAATTGTGGTACATTGCTATTGTAATTTATTTTAAGGAAAATACGAAACTAGCATCGCACAGTGCTGAATCCAGCTTAGCAAAGAGTTCTCTTCGCGATAGTACTGATACCGCCATCTCTTGGTAACCGACGGAAGCACTGTCAGGGTGACCCTTATACTCGACAAAGTTTGTGTTTTCTCGCGAGAAAACATTTAATCGGAAAATACTTCGTGAGAATGATTGAGAAATGCTTGCGAATGAACTGGGCGTCGCTATTTACGAATCCAAATGACGAAAATAATCCAAACAGGTTTTCAAAGCAGGAATGAATGCCAATATTCACAAGATACGATTTTAAAAATTAAAAATATCTTTTCCCATCTTATTCTCCTCCTATTTGAGTCTTCAGAGTGCATATAGCCCGAATAAACCTTACTACTTACCAATAAACCTTATTTCTAATAAATAGATTGCGGACTTCTAAAGTAAATTGGAAACAAGACACAGCTTCCATCAAACATTGAGCTCAAAAACCTGTTAATCCTTGAACTTCTTGTACACACCAAGTTCCATGCTCCATAATCCGCCGACAAGTTCGAGATGCTGAAATATGCAATTTTAAAATATGGATATACAATTTTCCCAGCTGGTCGATCAATAAAATACGACTCGGAGAAATCACTAGAAAATTAACTGTCGAATGAAATAATTAACTGCATAGTACCACATGCAGCCGTCATTCTCGAATCTCGTCCCAAATTTTCCGCTAAAGCTGGAAGCCACGGGGGCCAGGAAAGTAAGATGGTTCCTCGGCCGGGCGACTTCTTAGATCCGCGAAAAATCCAGGAAAGCCTTGATCGCGCGGGGAACGAGTTGTAAGGCGGCGTGTACGTGCACAGGTTGGATTCGCGAGTTTTTCGCTAGTATCCAGCCGCGGTATAATCTCGCATCGAGTGGTTGGATAGACTCAGAGGAAAAAGAGCCGGGCTCGGCTCGGCTGGAAGGGTGGAGACGCGGCGGAGGAGAACTCGCGCGCCGAGGGGGTAAGTAGAAAGCCAGAGAGAAAGAGAGAGAGAGAGAGGGAGAGAGAAAGAGAGATGGTGTACACGTGTGTATGTGTCCGGGAGGGGCGGGAGGAGTTAAAGAGGATTGCCGATCCATCCATGAGGGACGATGCAGTCTCTGAATGCGAGATAAAACCTCGCTGATGCCCGGCAGAGCGATCCGACTGGTGCGAGCAAGAAGGCAAGCTAACCGGCGGCCGGGAAAGAAAGGAAAAAATATACAGGGTTAAAGGGAACGCCGGACAGAGACAGCCAAAGGGAGAGAGAGAGAGACAGAGAGAGGAGAGATCCATTGAATGCGGCGGAAGGTAAAACTCGAGGTACCAGATCCGAAGAGACGCTGAAGACTCTTCCAAATCCATATAAATTGTCGTATTGTTAGAACACCGTACCGCATACCAATTCGAGATGACACGAAAAATCCTCGGGGAAAGAGTTGCGTTGACAATGCCGGTCCGGAGTGGGATTCTAGTCGCGATCCCGAAGTCGATATCGTTCGCGATTCGTTGACGTTACAACCGGCTTCTAATCCCGCCGTTCGTGACGACACGCGATTCAGAAAGAATCGTCGGGGAATTAACACACTGCGTACGCGCGCCGTCTCGAACGAACAATTTCCGACACGCCACCTTACACCTTCTTCCGTGTTGTCTCAAACTGAAACCAGTTTTCTGGTGGATCGATGGGCAAAATCAATTTACAATGTCGGATACGCTGGTGCTCGTTAATTGTCACGTTTCTCGCTGGGAGCTGGGAATTCCTGTTTCTTGAAAATTCTGGGCTGTAGGACATCTCGGATGATCATGATTTATCAACTCGATTCTCGAAAAATCTGTCTAACACGTTGCCATGTCACCCGTATGTGGGTGACGGAATTATTTGTCCAGGTTTTAAATTTTTATTCAATTAAATAACTTACTTTGACTTTATGGAATTTTTGAGGCTCCTGGCGTCTCGGTGAAAATAACATCAGTGGCTGTGAATCGATTCGAAAAATATGAGAAGACAGTTGCAACCCAGCTGGAATTTTCAGAAGCGAGTTGCTGCCCGGAAGAAGATAGCGATTTCTTTTGTCTCGCGAGCGAGAAGCAAAGTATAGTGAGCGTTGTTGCAGCAGGCGTCGGTGGTGTTGGTTCGTGTCCGATCGAAAAAAGAGGCTGGCGATTATCACGGTTGAGCGAACGGTTCGCTGACACACGGCCCTAACCACTGGAAATAGCCAGCGTGCGCTGCCACAAGTGGTAAAATTAAAAAGGAACGCGAGGAACGGCTGCCTTTAATCTCCTGGTCTATAAAGACTGTTCCGCGGGGCGGTGGGAAGAGCAGAGAGAAGAAGAGACGAGCCGAAGAAGAAGCAGAAGAAGAAGAAGAAGGGAGGAGAGAAGAGAAGAGGATCGCTGGTGCGTCGCGGGGCAAAAGAACGCCGGGAAGGAAAGGAGACGGCGGAAAGGATTTCGCGCGATTCGGCAGCAGCCGGTACGTTTTTCGAACGCATCGGCAGAAAGGAAATCGGCTTACCGGGCAAAAATATACTGATATTTATGAGGGTCGCGACATCAGAGCTAATCTTCGGGAGATAATAATTTATCGGCCACCGGCGCGCCAAGGAGGTGTATTTTGACTGAAATCTCTTTGCCCCTCCTTTCTTCGAGGCGTCTTTCCACGCCGAACCCCCGACCGATCCCGATCCTACGGAGTACCGACTCGTATTTCAACCGACTTCAAAGACGAGCGTGACAGAATGACAACCTGAACTCTGACGGTGCTGAACGAAACGCGAAAAAAAAACATGATTATTGGCAGAGTTACCGTTCGCGAACGCTTCCAGCCTTCTCTGCGAATTTGTCCCGATTCGCGCTCGATGATGTCACAATGTTGCTGGCTTCACCAAAAGATGCTCCTTTTAATATCTAAAACAGGAACAATTTGGAGATTCGCCTGTGTTCAATCCTGAGTCTGTAGGTCCACGAATCATTAGACGTATACTGTAGATTTTTTATGCAAAATGAAAATTGTCTGCCTCGATTACAGGAGCAATATTTACCTTAATTTCTTTTCTCAATAATTATAAAAATGCGTAAGCACAGTTTAAAGCAGTGACATATTAAAAAGATTTAAAACCCCCAACATATTGGTTTCGGTTTGATAAAATAATTAAAAGAGTACAGAAATTTTTATTTCGCCCCTCTGTCTGGCAATCAATGCATATATTTGTATTCTGCATAAACCAGTGCAACAGCATTTTTAAGTTCTTTATAGTTATTTTTAGCATGAATTCATAGACTCCGCAGTCCAACAATAAACTAACGTGCATAGTGTTGTGTAAATTCTATATTAAGGTGTAAATTTTCTTCTCCTCTGTTCCAATTTTCAATTTTTCGAACATTTTGCGTCGTTCGCTCATCAGCGAAATTATTTCGGGAGGAACTTTCGTCAGCCCGCGAATCTATTTTCTGTTTGGGTTTGTGCAATTTCACGGTAAATAAAAATGTCGGAATCGTCGATGTCGACGAAAAGCAAACGCGACGACGTCGGCAGCGAGCGCACGCGTGAAAGACCGTCACCGTACCAGATCGGAACGCGGCCAGAATAATAATAGGATCCGAATTCCTCGGTGATACATCGACTGACGTTTCGTTATTTACGACAGCTCCCCTTAATCCACGCTAGAAACGGCGAATCGCATTAACGGGAATGGTGAATCCGAAAATCTGTCCTTGCACGGGAGTCCCACAGGCTGCCGCTGTTGGCGTTGCCACTGCCGTCGCTGTTGCCTTTCCGTTGCCGCGTACGAATCCTGATCACGAATCGCGAGCGGATTACCCTTCCTCAAAAGCACGAGAATGTTAATGCGAGCAGGAATTCCTCCGGGCGACAAGCTTTCGCCTGATCCGATCAGAAGATATTTCTTGTTCCACTTATAAATACGGTACACCCGCCTTCTTTCTTTCCCTGCTACTGGATTTCTTTGATTAATCGTTTCCTCCGACGGTCCGTCTTCCTGCAAATCGATTCTCACAGTTTCATTCGGTCCAATTCCAAATTACTTTTCTGATACTTATTTTTCGATTTTTAATTTTATCTCCAGAGCGCTAAAAGACTGAACTCGATCGCGAATTTTGTGCGCTCGTGGCGAAAATAGGTGAGACAGAAAATAGAAAAATATTAGATAAATTAATGTTAATGGTAGCTCCCCCCCTTTCTTGTAATTTTTATTCTGTACAAAATTGTACAGTGACTGCAATCAATTTTCTTTAAATTTATGCTACTGCTTAATGCTCATGAAATTAAAAAACTGACGAATGTATTAGAACTTGTATAGTGTTTTAGAACAAGTGGAACAATGAGAAGGAGGTTGATTTCCCAGGCAGTTTTGAAATCTTTGAAGGAATAGCGAGATCTCTTTGGATTTTAAGAGACTTGTACGTACCGGGCAGAATAAAAACCGACGATTAAAGTGTTTTCCAGCGGGCGAAGCGGGGTCGGAGGGTGTATCACGTGTCCAATCAATCCGAATAATTCCGTTCCGAGAAATTGATCGTCTATTGCGTCGGGGCTCGAAAGATCGCGTGTCGCGGTAGATAACGGGGTCGTTTGTAAAATGTAAAATTCGTAATGCATTGCCGCAAAAGTGGAATAAGCCAAGACATACGGGGGTGGAGTCGTCGTGGGGTTGGTGGTGGTCGTACGGCAGCGGCGCAGCAAACGGGAAAAGGGGTGGCAAACGAAAGAGAGAAAGAGAGAGATAGATAGAGAAAGAGAGAGGAAGAGAGACAGACAGACAGACAGAGAGAGAGAGAGAGAGATAGTGGAGGGAGGGTGTAGGAGGGGAAGAGAGCTTCCTACGTGTACGTTTATGTGTCTCATTTATCAGCACAGATATTATTATGGCTCTACGCGGGCCGAGCTAGGAATTTTACATACGTACAGACATTTGTACCTTCGCGATATAATATAAGGACGTAATAATGCACGGGCATACAAACGAGCCGGCGTACCAGCACTTTCAACGACGTCCTGATGCCTCGGCTCACGTATTTCCACTTCACCGGGGCTGCTCGGACCGCCGCGCCGTGGAATTAAGTAATTCGCGCTTCCAATTGAATCCTTTTGCACGTTGCACCCTTCGCCGCTGCGTCTACGCGTCACTGTTCCCTGCAATTACGCGCTGCTCTCGATAATTTGCCGAAATTATCTCCACGAGCGATGCCACCGCTTTCTATGCTCGCACGAACCGCGAAACACCGTTTACCCGATTTTCCACCATCTTTTCGAACCGCAATTCCTACCCTGCACGTTCGCTATTCTCCTGCTCGTCTTCTTACATTTTTCCCCCCTAACGGAAAACTTAAAATATATCTGATTGTAAGAGAAAAATTAAATTTTGATTAACTCAAGAAACAGTTCAAGAAGCATTAAGCTTCTTCAATTTCAAAACTGTACCACTAGACTGTGGATGTTAATGAGAATTTTTTTGTGATAGATTATTTAAAGACGATTTTAGAACGCTGCTTAATTTTTTTGTAAAGCCCCCTTCGCTGAGCTTGAACATTTTCAGCGATGAGTCTTTTTTATATCTCATTAGAAAGACGAAGTATAGCACTGTGTATCAGCATTTTGTAGATCCAACGTAGGAGTCTCAGGGCTCGATGCAAGGTCCGAAAGCAACCCTAATTTTCACCGACAACTCCCGCTAACCTTTGAAAAAACACAACCTACCGAAACTCAAAGTACACAATGGGATCGAAATCTACCATCTCGACTGTCAGAGCTCGCCGACGCAACGAGAGGCTGCCAAAGTCGACTGGAAAGGGATTTTTCGAGGGAAAGAAGTGGGCCAGGCCAGGAAGGGGTGAGTATCGAGTTCTCGAAGCGTCTCGGGTCGTCCCGTGAATTCGTAAAGAAGAGAATTCGCGGTATCCCCGAGACATTCGGTGAAACGGCAACGAGAGGAAGAAGAAGAAGTCGAAGGGAAGCAGAGGTGGACGAAGTTGCGGAGGAGGATGAGGAGGAGAAGGAAGAAGAAGGAGAAGGTCGCGTACGGAAAGAAACGAAAGAGTCGAAGAAGGAAGGAGAAGGCATGTGTCCCAAACGACGTATGCACGCCGAGACACGTAAACGATATATCAGGGGGTTAGCCGCTGGGGACGGACGGCCCGGGCCATCTTTCTTCTACTTATACGTGTGATATTCACATGCGCAAACGTGATACACTCTATAGAGAGATCCACCGGCAAATATCCAGAACTGCCGCTCACGGCAGCGCCGAGTGCTCTCGTGAGCTGTAAATGTATTAAGGTTTGACGACCGTGAAGGGACTCTTCGGTTTCGGGGGTGCAAAGGGGTTGCTGTACCTTCTACCTTGCACGGTATGTGACGCACGCGTCAACGTTTCCTTCGTCCGGACGGGGCTGGACCCAGAAACCGCTCTAGCGATAATGCACGATTTTCATCAGAAACGTACAACCGTTCTACGAAATCGAAGCTAGTTTCCATGGCACCCTGTTATCCGAAATGGTAAGTGCCATTTAACGACAACTAGGCAAATTGTTTATAGTGCCCGTCAATCTTTCGATCTCTCCATCGAATGTTGAACTCATCTGATTTTTAATTTAAAGCAGCTCCGATAGTTTTTGAAACACTGTGAGCTAATTCTACATTGATGAACGACGATTGGCTCATGAGAATGAGAATGTTTAACCCTTTGCACTCGAAGCTATTTTAACCTAGATTATTTTCCTTCTATATAATTTTTTTTCATTTTATACACACGAACATGGTGCAATGTTACAATACTGAAGTGTTTAGTAATTTATTAAATACAAGCAGTTGAGTGTAGTAGTAGTAGTTGTAGTGTGCTAAGGGTTAACAGTACATCTCAGGAGTATTTTGTACATTTATGGTAATAAGGAGGAGGTGAAATTTAAAGCTGTGAACAGACTGAAGGAATTTGAGAGTTTCGTGGAATTAGTTCAAATTATTAATATCGTCGAGGGGAGAAAGAAAATGGCGACATTCGAGTGCAAAACCTGTATTGCGTGCTCGAAGAAGAAGGGATCGATACTCCGAGTGCCATCAACGTTCCATCGGCGGTGGGCACGGTCATTCGTGGGGTCATTGCCAATTCCTCGGCGACCTTCTGATTCTTAGGTTACTTCGCGGGAATCGTGGTCGCTCGGAGTATGGCCGTGCAGGATAGGATGGCTCTCGCACACACAGCGTCCCGCGATATCAGCCGCATTATCGCGTACGACATTACCCGGGCTTTGACTAATGTCCTCGAACGAATGCCTACGCTTCGCCGATTTATAATGCCGGTCAACGAGATGTGGACAAACACCGAGTACCAATATATTTCAGATTATGGCTAAGCTTGCTCCGGGAGTCCCCCACCACGCCGGTATACTTCTTCCAGGCTGGACGTGGAACCAGACCGACATCAGAAGTGCATCTGCAGCCCTCCTAGCCCGAGATCCTTTATGATAATCACCGATCGATGCCGTTGGCTCTCGATCCTGGAACCTCTTCCAGTTTCTCTCTCTCCTCTTCGTCCGTCCAGAAAAAGAATATGAATTTATACTTCGTTTATTTGTTTCAGCGACACGGGAAACTCCGAGCGAGTCCGTTGACGATAGCTCTTTTTATTCGCGACGCTTCTTGCTCGTTAATTGGCTGTACGTGTTGGTGCAAATGACATTACGAAGATTTCACCGAATATGACAATTAAAAAGAACACCGCTTTCGTACGAAGCTCTACGAAGTGATATTCATCAACTTGCGGCACAAAGGCTTCGCTGAATGTGCCAGTTAAAAATGACAGAGCTTTTAAAAATTCTATAAAATGATATTCACCGCCTTGCAGCGGCGCAAAGGATTTATTACACGTGCCGGTTAAAAGCAACACGGCTTTTAAAAAATTTATTAAACGATATTCGCCGCGTTGTAATGGGAGAGCATTGTCGACTGTGCTAATCGAACGAAGTGGAACTTCTAAAAATCCTGTAACACAATATTTATCCAAAAAAGCAATACAAAACGGCAAGTATAAATACGAAGAGACAACTTATCGCACTGAACCTACAAAAAAAAAAAAATTATAGGACACAGCAACCCTGTTTAAATTGCAATAAGCAACCTAAGACTCAAACATCGCGTTAAGACCTTCGCGAAAAATGATTCAGAATGTTCGTAGAGGGTTTCCTTCTTTTTTGGATTTCGTTCTAATCGTCGATCAGAGCACAGGTTTACAAGAAGGCTAAAATCGAGGAGCGAACTCGAAAGTCGGTTTCTTTGACCCAGGTTCGGCTCGAAAAAGAAGTTCGGGAATGACGAACGGCCAGAGATACACGTTAATCGCGGTAATACCTCAAAACCACAACGACAGCGTACCCTTTAATGGACCCGATAAGCGAGTAGCCGAGTCTTCGATTATTGGTAGCTATTACTTAGCTACCGATAAAGACAGCCTCTCGGTTACTATAGCACCGCGATCGGTGACTAATTCGTTGATGTTACCACCGGCGGGAACAGTTAGTCCTCTTGCTTCCTTTCTTCTATACGTCGCGACATAGTCGCCGGAGTCTCGACGACAAATTGGCCGATAAGTCTGCGGTTAATAGCATTTTCCGGATGTTTCGAGGAACGACGGGGATGGAAATCGCGTGGTATTTCTTAGGGTTTACTGGCCTGATCGTGCCAACTGCCTCTGCGATTTGTTATGCGCGAGGATGCCCCTTGTCCGCCATTTGTTTCGCTCTGACTATAAACAAATATTCTTATATTTTTATCAGAAAAAGGTTCCTTGGATTTATATACGATTCGGACTTCGCAGAATCACGGACACTCATTTTTCCACAGCTCCTGAAGTTCGTAATGAAAACGTACCAGGATTATTTCGTCAAGATTTTCAAGAAATTAATTGTTAAATCTTTTTTTTAGTCCCAAAAATTCACGATAAGTCATAGAAACCTTCATAAACCTTTCGACTGTAAACCAGGAATTGTCCAAAGCTATGGAAAAATTACGTACGACCGATATGTTAAAAATTGTGTCGCACATTTCGAAGGTGGAATGACAAAGGAGTAATCGAGGCTTGATCTGTCGAGGATTTCATGTCCATCGCCTAATGAATCGTAAATAGCGACGAACACGTCTCGGATTGTGGCTCGATCGTAAATATCGGCGGAGGTGTCGGTGATCTATGACTGTCTGAGGTGGCCACGACGACGAAGAAGAAGAAGAAGAGGAAGAGGGAGTAGAAGGTTGGAGAAGGTATCAGAAATCTCGAGCGGCAACCTGGAAGGTCCACGGAACCAATAGAATACGAATAGATGGTCCCTCTTCCTCTTCCCCTCCCACTCCCCCTACCCCGTATCGCCGGGTGGTTCCCCTGTACGTTTCCCCGGGTACGGTAATGCACTTATATAAATCAGGTTCAACCGCGGACCACCATAAAGCATTGCAATGTTTCGATGTCCGTAAAGCATTCCTGTGCGGGTTTCGCGTTTGATTCACGCTTGTCGGTGTGTGGGGCAGGCCCTTGAGGGTCCCATCGGCGCGGGGCCCATGGTGTTCCCTGCCCGTCCCATGGGTCCCAACGGTTCCTATACGGACACTGACATCGCCGAGACCATTCCACCACCGTGAAACAGGCGTGAGAGAACTTGTCGCCGGCGATAATAGTTTATTTGTCGCCGGGGCCTCGCAGGAACCGAGATATGTTCCGGTTACTCGTCCCGTTCCTACCCGCGGAGGATTGTTTATTATGCGAATTGAACGAGCCGAAGGCGATAAAGATCCCGTCCGTTCCTTTTCGCCGATCCATCCGCTTTAACCCCCCACTCTGTCTTCCACGTCTCCCCTCCAACCCCTCTCTCTTGAACCGACCACGACCACCCCTCGCATTTCTTCCTTTCGCGAGCCGCCATCTGTTTCGGCCTCTAATTGCCGATTATCTCGATTTTTCTAGCTGTTGTCTCGGACCTAGCAAATTAGAACTGATATATATCGAACCGTTTGCAGCGGTCACGTTGGATGCAATTGCATCGAGATAACGATCGCTGTTGTCTTCACTTTATCAGCGACTTTCCTCTAAATATCCTCGATTTTATAGGAATAAAAATACGATATGTATTACAGGGATTTCTCTGTATATGTCGCCGAGGCCTGGATGATAAACGTCGCGTGTGTCTCCTGGACGATACATGACACTGGCAAGACCCGTGTTGTTGACATATATCGAGAATTCACTGTATATGTAACGAAAATATTTTAGGTTATAATTTTGGAGTCCTAATAGCTCCGAATTCAAATAATTAATGAGTTATACAACTAGACTCCATCTGTTACTGTATGCAACTCGAAAAATTGATTGAATTACGAACGAAATTTTTGTCCCTTTTAAACAATCGAGGAATTTTTTCCTGTTAAAGTGACTAGAAAATTTCAGGAAAGTAGAGCGTTGAATTTTATTCGAATTTAAATTTCTACGTAGCACACACCGTAGAATGACTGTACATCATTGTGATCATGGGAAAGAATTCGTCCTTCCATCGAGACGTCTCCGAAGACCAACGATGTCGCCTTCGGCCGAGCACGAGGCGTTTGAAAAATCGCGAGCCGCGATTAAGCTTGAGCACAGGTAGATCGCGCCGCGCGAAAACAAACGTTCCTAAAGGTCGGCAATAATTTTCCATGGCGATTGGTCGCCAAAAATGGTATTAAAAAATTGTCTTTGCGGTCGTGGCGTTTGTCATCTGGGTCCTTCGAGAGAGAAAGAGAGAGAGAGAGGGGGAGAGAGAGAGAGAGAGAGAGAGAGAGAGAGAGAGAGAGAGAAGAATAGCGGAGAGAGAAGGCTCCGTCCCGGCTGTGTAAAGTTACAGGTTTCGCATTCGAACTTGTGCTCAGGTGAGTCGAAGGTGAGAACGCCAGTGCGAAAACGCTGATAGCGAGCGCGCGCGAGAGAGAGAGAGAGGAGAGAGTTCGCTGGAAAGACGAAGGGGAACATGAAGCAGAAACGAAAGAAGGCCGGCGCGGCCGACCGGTGCGGCGCGCAACGTGTTGTATATTTTATCCTGATGTTCGAACCCGGTGTCCCCGGGACACGGTCTATAATGAGGAAACTCGGATACGATGAAGTAATACGGGGTTAGCCGTTGTTTTTCGCCGGCGTCCCGCTGAAATATCGTCGCATTTAGTCCATCTTGTTGGTTCGTTAGTATCGCCGCGTGTTCACAAATGTTACCGGCGAACCGGCAGTTCTTTCCAACCTGCTCTCGCTTCTTGCGGTTCCTTTAAACCGTCCGAACGCTATTCGCTTGGATACCGATGCTAATTGTGAGAAATAGGCTCGTTGTTTCCCTCGATCTGCTTTGATTCCGAATTTCTTAGAAATCTTAGAACTGGCAAATTCACTCATTGAGCACAATTATGGAGCAATAGATTGA
The DNA here is from genome assembly GCA_913789895.3 of Seladonia tumulorum. Lineage (NCBI taxonomy): Eukaryota > Metazoa > Arthropoda > Insecta > Hymenoptera > Halictidae > Seladonia > Seladonia tumulorum. The sequence continues at coordinate 7,322,911 of OU565275.1, forward strand.
AAGTATATTCTCCCTGTTATTCAAAATTTTTAAAAATGCCTCTTCAAACTTGTTGTTGTTGTAGCACAGCTGTTTGTAAAAATTAATTCTGACCATAAAGAATCGGCGAGAAAAATTTTATTGTAGTTCACAAATGTTTCAAATTGTGAGCTATGTAAAATCTTATGAAGTAATTACATCGTAGACATCTATGAAAAAAGAATTCTTTTCCTTCTTCCCTGTATTCGAACATTTTATTTAACGTTGTCCCAACTGGTTTTAACTGACTTTAAAAATAAATTTGATGTCTAAAGTATGTGTAAAAAGCAGCTCACAGATGTTGCAAATAAAATTGTCCATAATCCTACGAATCGATTGACAATATTTCTGCCCCGGATAAATAACGATTCACCGATGAGTCACGTCTGTTTCGAACTGGTTTCGATGATCTATCTATCGTTTCGCAGACAGCGCGATACTTTGCGATTCACTTTCGTTGCGTGGATTATCACGTTGTTTCATTGTGGCATTCGCAAAAGGAGCTGGGATGCAAACTTGTGCCCCAGGAAGGCGTAGCCGCGAGTCGGCGTGGGTCCCGTTGCACAAACCTGCCGCAACTAGGTAAGTACCCATGCAACGATGCACCTTGTATTTGTTGTTCGAGGTTATCGTACCTCATCTCGCGGTACGTGACAAGGGACGTAATAACGATCGTGCGTGCCTTCGTTCAGCGTTCGTAACAGGTCTCCACCACCGTCTCCCCTAATCCCATCAGTCCGCGTCACCTTTGTTCTCCTCGAAACTGAGCGAGGATCCCCGCGTTTCGAAAACAGTTTTCAAAGTTGCACGGTGTTGTTTGCTGCTACTCGCCGCGCACGGTGTAAATCAGTCAGCCACGTCCTATTAATTGATATTTATTATCGAGCGGCGGTTTGATTGCAATTAATAAAAGACTTTGTCGGCGTCTTCAGGACCTCCATTGCGGTTTCGCGAACGCACCGCAGGTTCAGGGGGAACCCTCTTCCGTTCATTACTCGCGTTTCGTCGCGGTGATGCAATTGTGGCTGCCTCTCGTCGCGATCATTGTTTATACTAGCCTGCGGACGCTTCGGGACACTTTGCGGGTTGCAAAATTGGTGGAAAAATTGGGTAAGTGAAAGTATAGAGGAGCGAATAGGTACAATTTTGCTAAAAGTAAATTTAGACATGTAAAAATCTTTAGAAACCTCGGTGAATATATTTTTGTGATTTTTATCAAAATTATAGAAAACTATAATATCGTGATCCTCTTGAAATTTGAATTACCGGATCCCCGAGACTTCTTAAGATTAAAAATTGATTAAAAATTTAGAGAACGGGGAGACGCGAGTACCGTTGGCGGAGAGTGGTCTCGCATAGATTGATCTGTCGCGAAAAAGGGAGTAGCATAATCGTCGGTGGAAGCTCGCTTAGGATCGCGTAGCGGTAGGAAGTGCAGGTGACGCATTGCCGAGATCTACGAGGCGAGGAACGGTATAAGTGGTGAGGCCGTGTGTCTTCCTCGGTTCTCGGATCGAAGGGTTCTTCAGCGTGTATATATCGAGCTCTCTTCGGGTATCACGCTGCTGGAGGCATGTTGATTTATACCACCGGCAAGATTTATAAGAAGGAACCGCGCGATTGAGTCGCAACACGGCGCCGAGTTATCGCGAGTGGGTAGAAACGACACCGCGAAGAAATGTTGGCCGACCTGCGAGGGGGGGTGGATCGAAAAACAACGAGACCCTGTCCGACTATCGATCGACGCCTTGCGAAACACTATCGTGGAATTTACGGGCCAGCCCCGATCCACAACCTCCAGCGATTTTCGACACCCCGTATGCATTCCTAAATCCATCACCGAAGCCTGCGATTTTTCTCCTCCAATTATTTCTTCGGCCCTTCAACTATTGTCCTCGTTGTCGTTTCTCTTCGTGTTTATGCAAAAATGGGTACTTGGTGGAATGTGTAGTCATTTTTCTTTCAGAAATAATGGGCTAAATAATACGAAGAAATGACACACGGTCAGAAGTTATCGGAGTCCCCAAAAAATGGCACCAGATAAATTCTAGCAATGGTTTCAATTATCTGTTTGGAACACAGCAGAAGATCGGATCGGGGCGAATGGATTATTTTTGGGGGTTCAACGGTCGTGTGAATCGGAGGGCTGTGAAAAGAGTCTATCGGAAGGAAGCCATTATCTCGACGCGGGACCTCGGGGGCCGCGTTGAACTCAGTTTGCGTGTAACCCTTAAGGTCAGCCGCGGAGTACATTAGCGAGGTTTAAGGCATGAATGAAAAGAGCCCGGTGCTCTCTCTCCGCGTTGGGTGGTTTGTTCGCGGTTGTAAGGGCCGCGGCTGCCACAGCCAGAAAAGTTTACGAGCGCCTCTCATATCTCCCGGGCCTTTTCCTTTTTTTCTTGCTCGTATATCAGCCGGTGCGGTTTCGAAATTATTTTTATGTCCCGCCGTCAAAGGCCGGACCCGTGTGACGGTAAGCGTGCCCGTGCCTCTATGTCAGTGTGAGCGCGTGCCCACTCGCGAGGAACCGGCCTTGAATTATGCAATCTGCAGACTTTTCTTGATGGATCTACCCTCCTCGCTGCTCCAGACTCCAAGATGCAGCAGGGTCTGCGCATTCTTTTTTTTTTCGAATTTTTCTACACCTCTTTCGATCGAAAACGTTCCACTGAAAATCACTGTGTTTCCGATTCTTTCCTGATTTTGTGTATCTCGATTCGAGATGCTTTGTAAATTTGTTTCGTAAGTGGTAGCATGAAACGTCTGGTACATTGTTTCTTGTGTATAAATTTTAAAAAATATTCCACTGTTTCTTACTTGATTCTAACTTTTTTATATACTTTTCTGTCTGGTTTTGACGTCTGTCTTACATTGGAATGCACATTCTTGTGTTCTCGAAGACCCATCTCCGATTGTCGCTAATTTATTATATAATTGTGTTGCTCGCCAGTTTCCCAAACGATGTCCAAAGAATTTATGCTTGAATATATTTTCACGTGGCTTTCAGGCCTTTGTGCGTCTACTAAAAATTATTATGTATTTTGCAAAGAGTACAGATTCGAGATACGCATTGTCGAAATTTTTTTATTATTTTCCAACGATGCATCGAGACTGAAAAATTCGCGATTGCTCGAGTGTGTTGCGTGTCTAAAAAATTGAAAAAAGAAATTATCGGCTACGGAGAATAATTTGTTGAAGGAAGAAGGATGACTGCGAGGCCCGAAGGGTCGGCAGGACCGAAGGGTTTTCCTTGTATTGTCGCTAAGGATCTGGGGGACGGGCCTCTCGGCTGCCGCTTCCTTTCATCTGATAAATCAGCAGTCGTAAATAACTTCGAGAGGGCTCCTATTCTCACTATTTCGTGAACGGACGGAGAAATAGAGAGATCAATAGACTACAAGCTCTTCTTCTCGCGCAACACCGGAGACCCTCCCACGCTTCACAATGTATCTCTCTTCGGGGACGCGTCGAAGATATAATTTCAGGAAATTAGTTTCCGATTAATAAACGTTGCCGTGCGAAGAGTCCGATGGTACATGGAAAGTCGGTGTCCAGGGGGTTAAAAGCGATGGCCCGATAAGATGTGCAGGTTTCGAGACAAGTCCCAGCGTTGCGTCTGAGATTCGTTTTAGCACGCGGCTCCGATAACGAACGATGTCACGCGAACCAAGTTGCGATTATCTGCGGAGATTAAGGACGCGATATTGCTGACTTATCGGATTCTGTTGTTTTATGGCGTGCCAGTCGCGAAAACGAACATTCGCGATTTAAATTCCCGCTGATACACTCCCGGCGACCCGCAGAAATTTTTACAATCGCCAGAGACGCAAGGAACGGTGCAAAAATAACTTTAAAATTATGCATCTCCTTAATGCGCACGCAAAATGATCGTGGGTGAATAATTTAGAATTTTCAGACTTGAAAAATTACTCGCAGGCGGAAATTGAATTAAAACGGTCGCCTGCAAGTGTGAAAACTAGTAGAAAAAATAAACATGATCCTGTTTTGGAATAATAGGAATCTGAGTAAATTTAGAAGCTGACAGATTAATAAATTAAATTGATATTAACGGTACTTTGTCTGCTAAAGTAGTCAATCGAGTAAGAAGAGTATGAACAATATTATTTTTAAGATTTGATGAAAATTGATCGGTATCTCAAGTAGAAAAATGAAATGTGTCCCAGTTTTGGAATCGGAAGCCGGTAAGTTAATTAATTAAATTGGCAGGAGGTTGATTGTAATTCGGACGGCGGAATAAATAGGCAATTGCCACGTAGAGGGGGTAAATAATATTTAACCGGGAGAAAAATCTCGATTTGCATAATACTATCTCAGGTCCACTCAATTCTAGGCTATTGTTACGAAGCTAAAGATACAGCTAGCGGCGCTCGTTTCATTCTGATTAAATTAATTCCGAGAAGAGCGGCCGGCACTCTCTCCTTTTTGTCACGTATGGTTTTAGTTGATTTTATAATGGAGGAAAACTACCCTATTTCCTTCCGCGCTCGGTTATGGGAAGGAGCACTCCCAAATCCCTAGAAAATTCTAATTCAATTATCCACCCTGCATAATCACGAACCATATGATTGCCGCCTGTTTTTCGCGGTAAGGTTATTCGATTTAATCACCGGGGCTGTTCTTCCTTCAACCCAGCCAGCAACGCCGAGGCGAACAAATGTCGCCCACGGTTTCCGGAAATTGTCAATGTTAGCGGGATAAGGTAATACTTCTAGAATAATTAAATTCCGCAAGACATAATATTCCGACTATCCAATTATTAGGGATCCTCCGAGCTTTGCGAAAGCAACCCCCTTCTCGCCGAAATTTCCCTCGCTGTGCCAGTGCTATTTATTTAAATAATTCTCACCGGAAAAATTAATTTCGATCATCCGCTTCGGTATACACATTCTAAGACAATTGACAAATAAATTGTGCAATTTGTGATTATTATGCGAAGAGATTAAACAGTGTTTAAAATAGATTCTGTAGAACTAGAATTTTGAAGCGAGATATTTGTGAGGAAAGTTGTTTGTTTCATTTTACCAAATTATGTGAAGTGAAATAAATTTGTACGTTTCTTTTTACTCGATTTTTGTAAATTTTAATGTCGTCGGTTCTAGTCAATGTTGTGTGCTAAGTGTTTATTTTATTTTGTAAGAGTTTAGGATTGCTTCTCGAGTGGTTCTGGCGATGGCAGAAGACTATCTATTGAGAACCGCTGTCAGTAACGAAACAACCCATAAAATCCGGAGACTGATATTACCATGGCGTATTCCGGCGGTCAATTCCGAATACCCAGTGGATAGGGTTCAGATCTACCTTGGCAACTCTCGTTTCAACCCTCTAGCTTTTCCATCCTTTTCCCTTCATCTTCGTTTCACGGTCTTCTCGGTCGTAACATCTTTCTAGTGTCAAATATCTGTAGGTGGACTACAACAAGGGTGCCTCAAATATTCTAATCAACCCCCGTAGACATCTTATACCCCGTACAGTATCTCGAAAATAATTAATTTGTCTGGCACACGAGGAATCATCTACTTGGAGCAGCCACGAAATTTATTGCATTTAAAATACAGCTGAATAGGAACTTTAAATTAACGTGCTACCGATTGCATAACATTTTTAAAATAATTAATTTGTCGCATCTCCTCAGCATCGCTTTGAGGGTCACAAATATGCTGAGTTAAGACGATATTTAAAACACAGTATTTTAAAATAAATTATTTCGTGTAACGTGTACAAGATTGAAAAACGAGTAACAGGAGATAAAAGAAAAGCGTAACAGAAAACTTGTGAGCATTAAAAATCTAGTTGAAAGGGACACAACGGACCACAGGACAGTGTCCAGCGTCCTCAGGGTAGTTTCCAATGGAGGATTCTCGTCGGTAAGGACAGGAGCATCGATCCGTGGTCCGGCGGACGAGGTACAAACTGTTAAAGCCGTTAGAACAAACAATAAAAGGAAATAAGTAGAAGGAGGCCCTTAAGAACAGCAGGACGATGCGTGGCCTGGCTAAATTGGGCGGAGTCCTTCTCTTAAGGGGTCCATGGAATTTTATTCTCCGTGGAAAGAGGGCGAAAGGTGCACACTCGACTAGGCTTAGAAACCATAAAAGTAAGTGGTATAGATTTGAAACGGCGTTGGTTTGCCGGAGGACGCGAGGCAAAGGGGGGTGGAAAGCAACGTGTGCAGAGAGAGAGAGAGAATAGGATGACGAAAGAACACAAGAGGGTGTTTGCGGGGGTGGTTTGTGCAGGAGGGTTGTTACGAGCGGTGCGTTCAATTAACGGTGGTCGACGTGGTCCTGCCGTGCCACTGGTCACGGGGGTAGTTAACGCTAGAGGCATACCTACTTACCTAAGGCAGTTTCTTTTTATGGCCGGACCACCGCTACAGGGCAGTTTCTCGCTAATTGGTATCGAACTATTATTCTCCCTCATTAACGGCCGCCCCACACCACCGGCAAACGATTCTTCGGGATGGTGTTGCGATCGCGTGTCCCCCCCAGCCCCCATAGAACGAAAACCTATTGCGTGACCGTTCTTCTTACCGCGGGGAAGATTGAACGTTACGTGAGGCGGTTAATTGTCCGACGACGAAAATTCGGGGACCGATGCTCTTTTCGGGGCTCGTCGCGTGTCATCTGCTACTTTGCAAATTTTCGACGATTCCGCGGGAACCTGGGATCGACAGAGGAACCAGATTGAAACGCTAATTGAACCGCCCGGTGGCATTCGCTGCCACCACGATTGACAGAGACCCACCGTAACGAGGGTACTCTCCCACTTCCGAAACCCCGCTTCTTGGCAAATATTATTTCTAGGATCTTTCTAAACGCTAAACCACGGTCGAATAACCGGTTTTTATTTTTTACAATTTTTTAGATTATAAAAATCAAGACTTCTACTATACTAAAAATTGCGGACAATCTCAATTTTAGTGTCGCCATCGGTATGCTTCTAAAATGGAATTTTCTAAATAGTAAATTGAATTTGTTCCGATCATTGAACGAGTACTTAATGGAAGGAAAAAAAGTGCAAGGTTTTTTTTAGGGAGTTAAAGATTTTGGGAACCGTAGAAAGTTAATGATTAGAATGAGAATCACTGGAAGTTCATCGGTTCAATCCCAACCGCAACATAGAGTGTCCCAAAGGTTGTATCAGAATGTAACACGGTTAATCGAACGGTCCTTTAAACGGGAGGGTAGAAACCTCGATCGTTTGGTCAGCCATTACCCAGAGGCTCGTTTGTTCTTACGATCCACGGGCCTCGATCTTAATACTCTCCTATGATTTACGCTTTATCTGGCCTGTGATATTTATACCTCGAAATAACAGGCACTAAAAAGTACATAATCCGAAACACATTACTCCTGGACAATCATTTCCGGACATGCACAAAATGTTATCAATTTATTAACACATTTCTGAGGCTTCGAAGAGTAAACGAAGAAATAGAAATCAGCCGGTTCGGTCGACAAATTAAAAATTCTAAAAATTCGTTTAGTCCTGAAGTCATTTCCTCCCCCATAAAAATCGCAAAAAACAAAAAAAAGATAGAAGATGGCCAAAGGCCCAAGGAAACGTTTTTTTATCGTTCTTCGGAAGAGAAGGCTCGATTCGAAGTTTCCATTCCGCGGGCAAGGGAGCTCGACAATATTTCAAAGCTCGCGTTATCGCCGATTCGTCACGCGCGCGCATACACGCGCGCGTGCACACCGCGACGGCGAATTTTCAGCTCGGAGAAGAGTTGCCGGGGAATAATCATGAAATTTCCCAGGCGTCTACCGTTTTCGTAGAGCACGGCGAGTAGCTACATTGATACAACGTTTCCCAGGAAAAGAAAAATCCTCGGTGGAAATTGGTAGGACAGTAAGAAGACGCGGAATCGGTTATCGCGCCGGCATTCGCAGCCTCGGCTGACACTACATTGGGGTACGTCACTTGGGGAGAAAATAAGCGGCGGTAGAAAAATGCGAAAATTATTGATATTGCCCGGGTCACATATCATTGTCTGGGGGGATATAGACGTCGCTCCGTGAGCCCCACCCACACTTCTTCCATATAACTTTTCTCGATCTAACGCGTGGCATCGCGAGAACATCGGGTCTTCGGCGAGGTGATACCAACGGGGTGTGAACCGACGGGGGTTGGGGGAAAGGGTGCAGGGGTTGTAGACGGGTTTGATATATTCTAGTAATATTTTTCGATCATCGCGTGCTACGGAGATTTATAAGGGAGAACGGTATAGGCTTCCGGCCACCTGATCGCGAGTTGCTATCTTCGGAACACTCCTCGCGGGGGTTGGAACGCCTTCGAGCCGGGACACTGGATTACAAAGCAGCTTGCCAAGTGCTTTATTATCTTTAATCTGCTTCGGGATTCAATGTTACAGCTCCTGTTTCTGTAGATTACTACCCTGCAGTTTTCTATTTAATTCTTTGGAGAATTTTCGTCAGGGGTGAAATGTTTCTTTTACCATCCCTTGTGCTACGATTTATTTTACGATTGCAGCGATTCGAAATTCTTTGTCGTTCGTTATTTCCTAGAAGAAAGTGAAAATTGATACACAATGTATGCCTGTGTAGTTTTTAATGGTTATATGTTGACAACAATCGCACTTTCAGACTCAGTTTATTCAAGGAAGATCGCAAGCAGAATATTCGCAGGCGAAACGATCAATTCGAGGAGAACGCTACCAGTTTAGCGAAGCGATACTCGAGGGTGGACACATCCGCCGTTAGGATGGCTAGACGATAACGCCGAAGGTCAGTTAAACTGTTCGGAAACTCCCTGGCTTTCCAATTAAGCAAAGATCCAGGCAGCTAAGGGTCGTGCGGCGCAGTTGACCGCGCGTTTAACACTACATAAATCGCGGTCCATCTTATTGGTCCTTGATCTAATTACCTTCCGATGCCTGAACCACTATTTGAGACCCGTGGGCGCCGACCTACTTCGAGGGTCCCGCGATTACTTCGGCCCATAATGCCAGCTCACCCCATTGATCCTTTGATCCTTCGAGGTCAAGTCAGTCACCGTTTAAAATTGTCCTCTAATTCGCAGGGTTCCCCCTCCCCCCTTTAATTAAGGGTGGAACAATTAGTATCACTAACACTGTACGTACTTATCATTCCAGTAGTCCCCCACACCCTCTATTTACTAATTAAACCAAAACAATTTCAACAAAATTGATACATTACAGTTGTCTCCGTAGTCTCCTAAAGACGTTCTCTAAGAACATTTTTTTATCATATTTAATTGGTAATTATTTACATTAGATATTCGAGATATTCGCAAAAAAGTTTCAACATCTCAAAAAGTGATCGGAGTAGGTGTGGGTTAGATTTGAAGATAAATATTTACATCAAAAAATCTACATTACAAAATACTAATGTAAAGTGTAGAGTGTGTGAGATGGAACATAATCGTGTGCCTGTCTCGAGACAAACGAAATTTGACACTAGGTTCACGGGGCCTGTCAAAATGACGGGAATGGGGAATTATTCAACAAAATTATTTTTTTGGGTATATATTATTTAAAAAATTGACACAAATGGGGATAGACACGTTCTTGTTAATTTTGTAAAATAATGTTAAGTAGTCAGTTTTAGTGCTTTGTAAATCTAGTGTTAAAGGGACATTGAAGTTGCAAAATATGAAAGAAAACCTTGCATCCAATATTCTACATACGAATAATAAAATATAATACTAACGTACTACAAACTACATTATAAAATAGTGATTGTTGTTCAATTATTCGGACCTATTCTCGTGAATCAATAATTGTGTGCTATGGATCCGACGGAGGTACAGCAGATTCAGAAGTAAGTACACTTTACATTAGTATTTTATAATGTAGGATTAGTATTGGTATGTGGAACATTTGATACAAGGTTTTCTATCATATTTTGCAACGTATATTAACGATCATTAATGATTTGGTATATAGTATAATTTAATGTGATTCAAATAAGATACTACTTTAAATCAAATATTTATATTTTGATAACCAGATAGATAAAATGAAATTTTAAAGTCTCTCAAAAATGAGTAATAGTAAGTATCGTCTAGTGATTATGAAAACGCGAAATTTTCACTTCATAGTGAGATTAATTCATTAGTAACGTTGCGATTGTTTCTCTTTTCGGAATATACACGGTAGTACAAATTAGGTCACTCTCTCTCTAATGGCAGATTAAACGACGATTGCATCAGATTTCGGAAAAAATTCCAATGTTCAACGGACACCGTAAAATGGCGAATTACTCGCACGAACCTGATCCTATTTTGGAAAATACGCGCGCGCTCGCCCCGGGATTTCCCGTGCGACTGGAAAACAATTTCAATGTAATCTGTTTACGGGAATGGCGGTCCAATTAGAACGACTATTCACGGTGTGTAAACGTTAATGTCACTGCGCCACGATTATTCGATATATTTTGGTTTGTTCGCGAATTTTCGAACATTGCGGCCGCCCTTCCGAAAGGGAAATATTCCTGCGGCGCCGCGATCATTATCGGCCTGTCCCGGAAATTAAATGAGTTTCTTAACGTCTCGCTAATGAAATTACTCCGATAATTATATTAAAAATACAATCAGATATCCCTCGCGGATAACGGATTTTTTCCCGAATTTTTGATCCGTCCATTTTCATTTACACTCCTATTGCATTAATTTACAAAAGGGAACGCAAAAGCGATTTCATCATTGATTAAGTGTAATTCTTGAAATTCTAATGTTTAACCTGCTGTTTAAATTATTAAACATATCTTGTGTATTTTAGAATCGTAGCAGAAACACAATGAACTCATATTGCAACAATCAGTTGTATTATTGTAATAATTCTAGTGTTTGTCGTACTGTAAAAATTGCTAAACGAGTATTGTGTATTTTAGGAATCGTAACAGAGAGAAACTAAATTTCCATTACAATAGCTCCAATGTTTAACGTGATGTAACAATTACCGAAAAAAATTCTGTAGATTTTCGGATCGTGTCAGAGACGGAACGAATGTTTTAACAAATCCGAGAGAGAAATTCGAGGATGGATTAGAATTCGAACTCGCAGCCGGTTTTTCCCGGTGTAATTTCATTTCCAGGATTTACAACGCCGCCGCCAATCGTGTAACGTGATGTCGGGGCATCGATAAACGTCCCCGGTGCCGGACAAACACATAAACAAACATTTACATTTAATTGGTGGACGGCGTGGCTGAGTAATAGCCGGCCGTCTCAGTTTCGATGCGTTTCGATGCGATCGTCACTCTTCCGCGGTTCATGATCCTCCCGTCCGAGCAGAAAAATTCGCCTCGACGTCGAAATAGTGACGGATGCTCGGTCGGGTCAGTCATTGAGTGATTAATCGACTCGAGACAGCACGAGCCGGTTTTAAATCGCGATTTACTGGCGCCATCACGATCCGCGGGACATTCGACGAATCGAATTTCAACTGTAAAAGTTTTTACACGTTGAAAATAAATTCCACGTTGTACATCGCTTCGGATACTACGCTCTCAATTTTTTTACAAAATATTCAGTGCACCCTTTCAATCGTTAAAAAAATTATTAACGCATTCGTTTAAATATTCAGAAATATTCCGTTTAAAGACTATTTTATATTTTAATTATTAGATCTGTGAAGAGTGGATGTAAGCTCAAAAACAATTTTTTAATTTCAACTTGATATGTCGCATGCGATGTAAAAATTAATAATTTATATATCGGAATGTAATTATTCTCAAAGTCGTTGTGAAATGATTAGTGCAGTGCTGTTTTAATTTGCCATGTCCACTAATTAATTGGTAAAGATTTAATAAGGGACCAATGAGCGGAATAAACAATTGTACATCATGTTATACGTTAGGAGGAGAAATAAATCGGCGAGATCAAGCGAGAAATAAATTTATAAAGCAGTTTCGATCCCGAGTTCTCACGAGTCGCGTTAGAAGGCCGCCTCTAATTGGTTTTATTGATACGTTAATTGGTTATTGCCTTCGAGTGACCGTAAAGGTGTATCGCTATCGTACCAATAAAACATTTCACTCGCGTTGCATGATCGCGATCAACGGTTCCCTCGGCCACAAATACTTTCGACTCGTTCGAACTGTTAGCTTTGATTAACCCTTTCACAGCACAGTATTAATTGAATAAATCGTGTCGTTCGATTTTAACAGTTCCCGCCTACAAAAAGACGAAATCCAGTCCTCGATTTCAATTCCTCCTGTTCTAAAGAAATTAAACCACAAAATGATCTGGTCCAAGGACACTTAAAAATAGTATGCGGTGAGCCGTGACATAGTCTTTGTACCTTAACACAACCAAATAAGAAATATGAATATTATCCGAAGTAAAATAAAATTTCTCCGAGTATTCTCTACTGTTTAATTTGTATAAAAGAAATTGGATCTTTAAGAGCTAAAAAAGCCCCACAAAAAATTTATTTTGGGAGCTTTTTGAAATGGAGAAGAAATTGAAATGGAGTTTACTAGTATTTTAAAGAGAAAAATGATTATTTGTAATTTAACAAATTTTACAGATTACTAAAAAGAGCAGTGGCAAGTAGAGAAGGAGAAGGATAATTTTCGAGCTGATTTGACGTATCAAAAAAATCACGTGGGCGAATAATTAGGGTGGAAGAATCCCCGAAAAACGACGGTCGATTTTCCAGGCGGTCGGAACGCAGCCCCGGACACGCCACGGCAATAATACAACGATATTTCACATCAAGATCGTATTCGCCGCCGGGAAGAAAAATGACGGTCACCGGTAACTCCCAGGCGAAATTCATTTTGACAGATTTCATACATTGAATTGATGTTTATATGTCGCGTTCGCCGGAAGATAAGCCACCCGGAAAAGTCTGTTCTATCTCTGCAGCGGGGCGGACGTGTTACAAACGGACAAAACTTTGACCACCCCATCGTCCACGATACATATAATCCGTCCGAGGGATCAAATTCTTATAAAGGACGAGGTCGGGGACAGAGACAGTGGTTGGAAGACGAACTTTAAGGATTTTTATCCCCTCTCTGCCCTCCATTGACCGGCGTAATTCTCCTCCACGGATATCGGCCTTTTTATAGGAGAAAACCACCCCCTTTGTCATATTCCGTCGATCTTTGACGAAAAATGAAACACTGCCAGGGGGAGGACACTTGGTTTCCTCTGGGCGGGATTTAATATCTACGAAGGCGTATTAGCTCCTTGGAGACCGTCTCGGAACTCTATTTAATTAAATAGTGATCGTTATACGAATTGATGGCTTTTGATTCCGCCTTGAATCCAGTTTTTGATTCCAGTGTCCTTAACGAGGGTGTTCAACTTCTTTTATCGTAGTTTCCTATCATAGAAAACATATTTAATATTAGGAAAAAATTTGTAGAAAACATAGCCAGGTTTACTAGGCCGGAATAATTTTTTTTAATTTTTGTGACTACGAAGATGTACAATTTTCGTTTAAGTTAGACAAATCTAAGAGTACGTATGCAGAATTAGAGCTCGGCGGCCAAACAGCGAACACGTTGAGGCTCGAATTAAGATTCAGGATTTCCGCGATCGGTTTAAAAATCGACGTCTGAGAGAAGCGTCTACGAGGCCCGTTCTTTTCGTTTCGCAGCCGGCTCGGAGCGGAGTCTCCTCGTCGGGTGCTAAACGGATTACGTCGCGACGCGGATGTCGCTCGCGACGCTGATATTAATTCTCTCGAATGCATCCGTGCCGGGCGCTGATTGATTCCAAAGTTCTCGCAAGAAACTGCCGCGTGTCGCGCGTTAATACGCTGCGAGTTACGTACACGTTCGTCCCCTAGTTACGCGGTTTAACGCAATAACTCGTAGCCCGGTGATGGAGGGGAACGGGGAGCTGTTCGCAGGGGGGGTGAGTGGGTGGATAAGGGGTGGAAGAAGAGGGAGAGAGCTCGCGGCTGCCACGAAAATGCTTCTCATTTTCACGCGAGCAAGAGAGACACAGTGAAAGAGAGAAATAGAGAGAGAGAGAGAGGCCACCCAACGCTAGAAACCTGCCGGCAGCGTTGACATAGAAGGCTGCGCGACGAAAGGTGGGACGTAAAGATTCGTTAGCGTCTAATTCGGAGCCGCAGGCGGAAATGAACTTTAGGAAAGTGAGCCGGTGCCGCGGGAACACGGCGAAAATATATTTTGATCTGAATAATGGCGGCCCCTGCCTTCGAGGGAGAGCCGTAATTGAGCAGCTGAACGGGATTAAAGATACTTTGTCTTGCCTCGCTTACAGCCGCCGATCGAGCTTCCACTTTTCTGGCGATGATACTTTCGCGTCATGCTGATAACAAAATTCCTACCCTGACAAAAAATCAAATTTTTCTCGCGAGAATCTACGAAATATTAGGTCGTCCCGCAAGTTATTTACCATCGAAAAGTACTTTAATGAACTTTACTTTGAGTACTTTAATGAAAAGCCGCAGAAATTTTATAGCGACGGTATGACGTCTTTGCCAAAAAGGTCAGAAGAGGTTGTGGAATGAAAGCGTGATTATATATTTTTATTTTTAGAATTTAAATGGTACAAGACTAAACGGCACGAACTTATGGGACGACCTGATACAAGATTTTCATTATACAAAAATCCATACCTCTCGGGGATTAAATATTGACCGTCCATACCCGATTTATTCTTCGGTTCCGTGGCAGCCAGTTCGATTAAAAGCGTCCAAGGAAAAGTTTACATGTTTGTACAGATGTTAGGAAGTCGCCGGAGATTTTTCATATTTTCAAGAAGAATCTATTCCTCGATGGAAGCAGGTAATCGCCGGAGCAAACAGAGAAATATTTCACATAACCGTTATAATCAGCCGCATTTCTGTTTGTTTTCTATAAAATCAACTATGCCCTGAGCCCTAGCCCTCTCCAATTAGCACTCCCAACGTCCCGACGCTTCTGGACACATTTCCCGGGCTCTATTAATATTGTAAACAGAAGATATGCTGGAAATATTCTCTTGATACTCGAGAAGTTTTCCCAGGTATTTATGGCATGGTTAACAAAATTCTCGATACCGGCTGCAGGAGGGGAACGCGTGAATCGTTTCTTTCATTGTATCGGAGGTTCAAAGGAAACGAGAAGCGACGGGAGTTCGAGAAACAAATGCTGTTTGACGTAACATATTACAGTGAGGGGAAATAACGCTTCTACGTTGACAGTCTTAATTTGTAGACGAGGAAGCAAAGAATTTCTGTGAACAAGCTGATCATTTTTCTATTGCCTACGAACTATTTTAACTCGAAAATCAAAAATTTTCCGACCTAGAATATTTCTGTGAGTTTCTTCATTTTATAAAGTAACGTAATACCCCATGGTATACATAAAATACTGTGAGGAATTTTAGAAACATAAAAATTAGACTTTCCCGAAGAAGAGTTACCGAGGCAACACGTTGCATTAAATAACAGCGTACACAATACTGACTGGGCTTTCGTAAGCAAAGTAGTTTGCTGTGGAGCAAGACTCCTGAAAAATTGGAAAGTTGTCGCCACTCTGCGAATAACTAGGAATCGTAGATCGGAGAGTGGCAACAGAGGGAGAGAGAAAGAGAGAGAGGGAGAGAGAGAAAGAGGAAAAATAAAGAAATCCGCGGTTTTCTTGAATAAAACGGGGAGGCCAGGCTGGCGCAACGTTCGCTCGACGGGAATTGTGTGTACGCCGGCGTTGGCAATAACTAATAATACCGTGAAGCCAATTTCGAGGTGTCACGAGAAATGGCTTCTATATCATTCGACCGCGCGGTGTACACTTCCAATTTCCAATTTCATTGCCGCGGCACGCGCAGTTATACGGTGTATAGAGGCTGTGTCTCTGTCGCCGAGCGCCGCGCGCGAATCCGTGAACGCCGCTAAATGATCACTGCATTAACTTGCCCGATAAATATTTAATGGCGCATTGCGGCCGCCGCGGATTAACCGTTCATATGTAAACCATAGTAATTCAATCAACTAGCCCGCTGACGAATTTTCCGCGCGCCACGGAAAAATAAACTCGCCGGGCCCCGGCGGCCGACGCTCATTATGCCCGCGCAATTAAATACTAAATTGTTTCAACGAATCACCGGATTTACGCGCCCGATATTTACTTTACGCAAAAAGACTGCGCTTTGGAGGATATTTTGCGGCGCGATTGAATTCCGTGCTCGTTTCCATCGCGAACCACAGAAAATTCTCGATACATGTCAACAGCACGGGATTTGCCGGCGACTTGTATCGTCCAGTAGACATTCCCGAGTCGTGTTATGTTTACACTCTTCAGCGTCCGAGGCCTCTCGAGCTTCTTGATCCCTTACGAGGTATACCTCGCGGTAGTGGGGATAATTCCGCGACGTTTATCATCCAGGCCTTGGTGACATATACAGAGAAATCACTGTACACCGGTGGCTGATCGAGTGGAGAGTTTTCTGCATTTTGCAATCAAGTTAGTGGAGTGTAGATTTTACATATTTGTAATGGAAATGGGAGAGAGAATGGGAAGACATTTAACGAAATTTTGAGAGTTGTCTATGAAATTTCCTGGCCTCGATGAGGCTCGGTGGACTTCTGTTTGAGAGTGGAAGGAGCGCACACCTTACCGCGAAAACAATCAAGGGTGTTAGAGTTAGACGGGCCAAACAGTGTTGCAGCTTTGGAAGCATTAAGTGATACAATTTTCGAAAAGCGTCCCGCCGTCTTGGAGGAAGCTGCGGAAGGCAAAAGCAGCAAAAGTATCCGCGCGGGAGTACGATGAGATGGAAGCGTATTTAGTTCTCGCGCCCACTTTGAACTAACTTGGTAGCTGGCTTTGACGCCCTACTAATCCAGCCGTCCAGCCTTGCATAGAAGACTCCCCGAGGGTAGCTTGGGTTCAAGGAAAAAGCAAGCGAGAGAAAGAGAGAGAGAGAGCGTGAGAGAGGGACCGTTTGGGGAAAAAGAAGAGAGAGAGGGTCGAGCTCGTGGGAAAGGGGGTGAGAGAGGAAGAGATAGAGAGAGAGAGAGAGAGAGACTCTGGACGGAGAGAAAGAGAGACGAGTATATGGACGAAAGGCAAATGAACGAGTCGCTCCATGAAAGGAACTCGTACAGAATCCGGGAAACCCCATACGAGGTCCCCGCGACATGGGCCACCCGGCGACTAATTGGAATTCGTCTGTGCCAGTCGAAGCAAGGCTTTCTATAATTGAGACGCGGCCAGACCGGCAAAAAATTTAGAAAGGGGGAAAGGATGCGCGGACCCGCTGTCTCGCGGAGAGAATCCTTTTCCTCTCTTTTCAACGGAAGTCGAAACTTTCCGAGGGATGATCCATCCGGCCCCGACGTATATCCCGCATTCGTTACCTGTTATGCCCGTACATCTCTCAATATCGCCTGGGTTATGAAGGCGGATCGACTAAAGAGAGAAAAAGAGAGGAGAGAGATAGAGAGAGGCATGGAGTCCGGGAAAACACATTGGAGGAGAAGGGATCGGGTTTCAGAGAAATTTCACCTCGACGATGGCGAATTAAACGCAAAAAACCGGGTACTCGCCGACCTCGCTACATCGCCTCCGATGTCCTGCAGATTTAATACCAGGAAAACGCTTCAACGTCCCGATCATGCTCGGCGAGGATACGCGATCTAGTAGGAGAACTTATGCGAACGATCCTGAAGCGATTGTACAGTGTTTTCTCGATATATGTTAACGATACAGGTCTTGCCAGCGATATACATCGTACAGGAGATACTATTCCTTGTTCCACCTTGAATACTCTCGATCTTCGTGACCACTCACGAGGCGATACCCCGCAGTGGGGATAGTTTTGCCACTTTTATCAGCCAGGTATTAGCGACATATATCGAGAAAAGACTGTATTCGTAAAATTTAGGCGGAGGGAATTGTCTCAGCTGAGCCTTAGGCTGTAGGATGAATTAATTCGTGTCGTTCAAATGGATAGTGTTTGATTGAGAGGTCGATCTTCGTCCAGCTTTAATTCTGGACTTCATCATGCTGAAAAGGGATTCTAATCACTGGACCCGCAAAATAGTTCATAGCGACAAGGGTTTAACAATTCGGAGAGAGCTAGGGGTCGTCGATTTTTCGAAAGTAGAGAAGGATAGGGGTGGTGTTGCTCCCGGTGTAATAACATTCATCAATTCGAGCATCCGACACTTGGCCAAGTCTGGACCTTATCTATCGTTTATGGCGAGTGATTCCGGGTGCCGGTCGCCTTAGGGGACGATAGTTCGCGGAACGCTTCACGGCCGGATAAGTCGACCTTTAATATGCCGTTTGAATCGGAGCTTTATACAACGTTACGAGGAGAGATAGCTGCCGGTCTGACGTGTTTGCATTCGAGTAAACCGGGGAGTATTGGATGCATATGTTAATCAGCAATATGGCGCCACGTGGATATTACCCTGCGCCGTAGAAGACCATCCCACTGGATAACTTGCCTCGACTCTCTCTCCCACCCCCTCGAACCTACCACTATCTCTCGATCTCTATCTCTCTCTCTTTCTCTCTCTTTCGATGAATACATTCTAGGAATATGTGCGACAATGTTCCGCGCGTTTCCTTGCCTTTCTAACCCCGTGCTCCTCTCGCGTCTGCATAAAACTTTATACCTGTCCCTCCGTATAGGAATGTGATTGCTTAACGTTTCGATGACCCCATTGTCTCTGATCGCTGCAGAACCCCAGTCGAATAGGATGCCGGATCGTTACGAGCTCCAATGAAGTTTCCAGATGCAAAACGACACCGTTACAGTTCAGCGATCGTTGGACGCTCCGCGTCTGGCCTCCGAAACTACCTCTATTTCTCATTCGCCTCGCGAACCCCAAACAATTTTTCTTCTGAAACTCGTTTGCGCACTAAATATTCGTCCAACTAGCACTAAATGCTACACATGCATCGATCACTAGTTTCATATTATTTCGAGCCGATAATATTCACTTGTATGCAGCCTTGCAACACACTATACAGGACCAAACATTTTTTAAATAGTTTTATACACAAGCCAATATATTTCTGATCGAGCAAATGTCCTCTAAAACAGCAGAAAATATTGTGTGAAAATATTTTGGATTCACTATATCGATGTAGTGCACTCTACAACAAAAAAACGGTTTTTAAATATTTTTATACAAGCCAATATGTTACACTGCTTACAATGCGCTCCCAATTAAAAATCTAGTTTCCAACCACAAACGTTTCCAACTCACTTCGCCGTGTAAGGAGCCAAAAAATCTGAAGTCCTGACGCAAAGGGAGTATCGCAAAGATTAGGGGAACAACAGAGGTCTAGAATCACCGGCTACCGATCACGAAACGATTAAGAGATTCGTAAAGCTTTTTCTAATTAACCTGCGGTTTGCTGGATCGGATGATCGAGGCGGCCGATTGTTCGCGATAATGCCAATTCGTCCGGGCGAATCACGCAGCCGGATGGCTCTAAATTGAATCCAAATAAGAAATCCATAAAGGAGCATCCTTTGGTGATTACGAGCTCCTCCGACTTTGATCGTTCGGGCGTCGAAAGACGCTTTACCTTCGAGCCAAGCTTTGCCGTCGATCGTCCGGCTCTTTCTGCGAGTTCCTGTCTCTTTTGCGCGACGAAACGCTGGCAAGTTCAATCGGAAAAGCAAATCTTTGGCGTTTCTCGTTCCACCTACACACTCCGACCTCCCTTTCCCTTTCCCACCCCCCGGTCCTCTCCCCTTTGGCTCTGCTACGCCCTCGAAGTACCCCGATAAATTCGTTCCAGACGACGAGGGATTACCTGGCTTTTTAGACCAAGGCAAATGCGTAATAGACGGCAGTCAGGGGATAATCTTTGGCCGCGGAACCGCGAAGCCCTTTCCGCTTCCATGGGTTTTTAGCCCCGCAGAAACCCCCGCGGTGAACTCCTCGATCGATGATTTAGGGGATGCCGTCGCCGTGCTCCGTTCCGTTCCGTTTCGTTTCGTTTCGTTGGATCGATCGCGTTTACTTTAATTCCGAAGCGCGAGCTGCGAATTTCGTTACGGCTCGCGGTAATTCGGTCGAGGGTGTGTCTTGTGTGTCGGGGGATGAAAAATCCTCTGCAAGAGTTAAGGGCCTTGTCGAAGCTGCGCTAGAGCGTGTCGGTTCAATCAATTCGAGCCCGACCCTTAGAAAAATTTTCTAACTGCACAAACTTTGCTTGAACTACAATATTCTCGAAACGGTTTTTTGATTTTTAATGCCAGGCGTGTTTGACAAATTTTTAGTTTGTGCGTTAGAAGACTACAATAGGTACTGTTTAAGTAATTTTTAAACTGCTCCCGAGGAGCTTTTCTATTTTTTTATAATCTTTGAATCCTAAAATAGGGAGTAGAGAATCCATTGCCGAGTCCTTGCTAGTATTTCGAAAGGACCTCGCAATTAAGGTGACTGTACGAAATTGATAGGACTTTCTTGATCTGCACACGATTGTCAGAAAATTGTTTCACCGATCCAGGAGTGATTTGATTGCAAAATTGCGTGGCACGTTGGGGAAACTGGATCAGGGAAAAAGATATCGGTTGAAGGAAGGGGGTGGCTATCATCCCCGTCTATCCCGCCCAATCGTTCGCGATACATCGGGGTCCAGGTTACAGGCACACAAATCTTGGGAGCCTGGTTTACCCTCGGTGATTTAGCGGGTTTTCCAGGGGATTCAGGAGCCATGGTGCGGCTACCGAACTCTTTTATATCAATCGCAGATTGACCCGGTGAGAGTCCATTCAAAGGACATACTTACAAGAAGGACTGGCTATCCGGGACCCTTGGATCAAGTGTGAACCACTGTTCAGCCCCTTTGCTTCCTTTCGGATTACCTGTGACAGAGGAACACAAATTGTTATCTGCAATCTTGCTTCACAATTTTTATTCGACCCTTAGAATGGCAACTGTGAGCCACTATTAAAAATTTCTATTCAAAATATGGTTCAGATTATTAAAACCGTTTGTACTTAATAAATCACTAAACACTTAGCTATTATTATTACTGGAATGTAAATATTCTAGGTCGAAAAAAATGTTTAAAAATAGCTCGCAGTTTGTTGTTGTCTAGACTAGACTTTAATATAAACATGCAATTATATGTGTATTTTTGTGTATTATTCATGAATGAGCGAACAATATATTTATTAAGATAAAAACGTCCGAAGCCAAAGTAGCACCGTAATAATTAATAAAGGCAGTTTTCCAGCAATTCTGGAATCTCCAGAAACGCAAAGACGAGCAACAAGGGGAGGTAACCATGAAAGTTCCTCACTCTCTTTCCCTCTGTCTCGCTTCCTTTCTCTCTGTTCTCTCTCGTTTCGCAATCCTCTCCCGTTGTTTCCTTTCCCTCGAACATCCGCGGGAAAAGACCGCGATAACGGCACAGCAAGAGAGACATAGGAGCAATTGTAAAATTAATTAAGAGACTGGGAAAATAATTAATTTTTCTAATAATTCTTGCAGCCGCGCTGCTATTTTCCCAACGCGCGCGGCCGCAGCTCCGCGCGGCTCTCCGGACCCACCCCCTCGGGGAGGGACGAAATAATTTCATAAGGGGCGGCTTGAGAACCGCACCTACATTTGCGAAAACATATCCCCTTTTCCGCCTTCCTCGTCTCTGACCACGTCCGACCGCAACAAAGATCCCCGTCCCCTCGCGATCCAACCCCCCTGCACCCCCATAACACCCTCCGCGGGCAGAAAACCATCCCCGATGTTGCACGAAACGAATTTTCGCGACGGCGAAATTTCGCATCGACTTCTCCTGTTCTGCTCCTTGGAAAAATTTTACTGCTACACACCCCTATTGTATACACACCCCCAATTTTACTGGTACACACACCTGTTTCTTTCGATTCTCCTAATCGGCCGAAATCTGCGCCATTTTTACTTTAAATTAAATAATTTTTATAGGAAAACTGTGCAATAAAGTTTCCTCCATTATTTTAAGAGTACATATACATGTTTACCATTGAATCGATATAAATATTCTCCACAAAGTAGAGCTTGGACGTGAATTATCAACGATAAAGTGTCTCGAAAAAATTGCTTGAACCTTTTACAATTCTCCTTCTAAATCGTCGAATAAATTCTATATTATTGCCTTAAATATAAAAATTGGGCACCCCGAATTGCCGGCAATTAATTGGTCCTCGCTAAACGATATGCACGCCAACTATGCGCCCCATAGGCCACCATCATACTCCCCTAATTTCCCCACTTGTCAGTCTCTAAATTATTCCTGAACGTATCCACAATGAACCATAAAAAGTGTCACGATATTCATCGAACCGTATCGAAGCGAACCTTTGCGCGGTACCGGCATTGATTCCAATGATCCAATAGGCTATCCCCTCCTCTAATAATCGTTCTATCGCAGATCCATTGAAAAACTCGGAGGTAATTACGGTAATCGTGATGCCGGTAATACCAGGGTAGACGGGAAACGATTATTAATTTAAGGTGGGACGTGTATGTGACGACCATTGAAAATATTAATACGTACCGATGCAATTGGGTCGTGGGATCGGTGCCTCGGCGTCGGTCGAGTGCACCGGGACGGTCCGAACCCTCGACGTGTTTGATCATTGTGTTATACGGTTCCCTTGGCGCACACTTGCCATAAGTGTATTTTGAAATTTCGCTCGTTGTAATAATCTTCCGGCGCGGGCAGGTACGAGGTCCGCGTTATACCCCGCCCACGTGTCCGGAGCCGTATTTTCGCAACGGGTACGCCGTCGCCGTCGTCGGGGCGGTTCCTCAAGGTATGCGTGCGTGTGTTACGCGTGTCCGTGCGTGCGCCCGGGTGTGCGTACGCGTGCTACGCGCGTGTATGCTCGTCGGTTCACACGGGCGCGCGTGGAACGTCCTGCAGGTGTGGACGAACCGTAGAAACCCCGTAGTTTGGTCAGTCAGAGAGCATAAAGGCTCTCGAGAAATTAATTCTCTTGCAGACACACACACACGCGCGCGCGCGCGCGCACACATGTACGAAGAACCCCTGGCCATCGAGAGAGAGAGAACGTTCTTCTAGATGCATTCAGACACGGACGGAACGTACACAAACGTGCACAGGACGAGAGGACCGAGAGGTGTGGACCGCGAACGTTGAACGCGAGAGCGCGAACGCGAACCGTAGGTAGGTACGTGTTTTATTATTGAATGGCCTCCTTCCCGGGCTGCGAATCAACCTGGCAATTGGTTTATTATAATTTCATTGTGTTTTCATTACCCGGGTTAATTTGCGCACGACCCGCATGTCTCCCTTTATTACCAGACCCCCCGAGGTCTTCAGACGCACGCACACTTGGACCGAGTCTTTGCTCGCAAAAATCTTGTTTGCTGGCGTAGTCAAATTTATAATGTATCTCATCGATCTTTTCTAGATTGGATTTCATACGGGAAACACACGTTGGTTGGCTTAGAGAGACGAACATACTCGAGGTAGCGACCTAAATTGCCGCTCAATCGTATCGATTCTGTCCAAATGTTACTAACCAATGGACTGCGGATTTTGTGTTTTTATGACGAAAATGGGTAAGCAGAATTTAAAGCAGTGGACATATTGAAAATATTTAAGAGCACCTTGGTTTTGACTTAATAAAATAGGTAAAAGAAGAAACAAATTTTTATTTCGATCCTGGGTCTTGCAATCATATAATCAATTAATACTAATCGATTAACTGTGTAATAATCTACCTCACTGTCTAATAATCAAGTGCCAAAGAGACGACACTAGATTCACGAGACCCGTCAAAATGACGGACTCGAAATTTTTTAATTTACAATTGTTCGGAGTGCGATGACGCACTCGTGAAGAATTGTTGGGTACATTCGTTTCTTTGAGCACATGCTACAATAAAAATTGCTGAAGATCCAGTTAAATACAATTTACTTATTTTTACAACGCAACGTAAAAGAAAACTTCGCTCGAATTCTGCCCACTGCAACGCACTCCGAGAGTAAAAATTCTAATAATTCTAATCTCTGGACAGAGCCGGGTGTAAGGCGATAAGCATCGGTTAGGCGCCGGGTCCATCGGCTTTAGAGGCGTCGAAAAAGCGAGGTGAATCGAAAGTCGAGGTGAAAAACAGAAAAACGAGGAATCTCGACGGGAATCTCAATGTAAATGGCCGAACGGGATCCGAAGTAGTGGCGCACACGTCAATTTGTTTACACGTCGGATGCAGCAGAGAAGATCCAGGTACGAGGAAACGACGACCCCGTGATTCTACGGTTTCACGCGGTGAAATCCGGCCAGGCGAACGATCTGCCCCTCCTCCCCCTCCTCCTTTTTTCCCATCGGTAGAGGAGAGCGTGTTACTGTTCTGTCGTTCTTTGACACCGGTCACGTCAAACAGAGACGGTCGAACCAACGAGAGGGGGGGAAAAAAAAGATAGAGGGAGAGAGACACGACGGATGCAACGGCGTCGGTCGGCGTCGCGTCGGCGGCGTCGGCCACCAGCCCCCGGGAAGCACGGTAAAAGAGAGGAACCCCGGTGGAACGGGAGAGGAAAAAAATAGGTTCGAGGTGAAGCCTTTTGATTGACTGTTTGAACGACTTTTGCTCGGCCGACTATGCTCCCGGCCCTGGCATTGATTATCGCTTATTGAATTTGTATGCCAGGCAAGGGATGCTACGGAGGGGTTGTCCAAAGTCGCCCGAATAGGGGATGGCGCCCCGTAAAATGTTTCACTCTCGCGTTTAGATCACCTACGCGCTAAAGATACCGACTCCTCTCGAAATTCCCGCTCGCACCGCTGCTTTTAACCGTCCACGACGGTTTCGGAACGTTCGCGCACGTTTTTTTGGCAACTTGTTTTTAACCGGAGCAGGATTGGTCTGATCGAAAGCTGGCAGAATGTTCGATACAACAGTGTTGGTTATTTATTACAATTTTAACAACACTTGGAAATTGCTATTATTCACGATTCTCGGCCTCGAACTGTAACAATTTATTACAACGGATTTAGACCGCGGATTTTATACGTTTATGATCAGAATGAGTAGTTACAATTTGAAGAGATTAAAGATGTTTGAGAACATTAATGTGTCGGTGTCAGTTTGTTACATTATTAGAAGAAGAAAAGAACTTTTCGGAATGTATATAATTGACACATAAAAATATAGACCTGTGCAAGAAAAGTTCCAAGAAACAAGTTTTAGTATTTTCTCTGCGATTCCGACCGATTGCAATTTTTTCAAAATTTCTTTTCCACGTTCGAACTTCTGAGAAAAAAAACCATGGTCCACTGCAAGTCCCAGAAGCTGCGGGAGAGTTTCCGCCCCGGCTGCCATATTTCCGTGATAATTTTTACGGTGAAGTGTGCCGGAGTTAATGGACGGCTAATACAAATGAGGAAATTGGGAGCGAGGCACGGGCTCGTTTCGGAATCAATGGTCACCGTTGTTACGGAGAAAATTTCTGCTTCCAACCGGCAGAGGCGTTGCCTCGGACAGAGGAAGGAGAGAAGAGAGAGAACAGAGAGAAAGGAGAAAGAGAGAAAGAGAGGCTTGTTTCGAGATCCGCGGTTGATCCCCGTGTCGTTCAATAATTCAGGGATACGTCGCGAGCTGGACGAGGCACGTAAGCATAAATGCGAGGAGGGACGGCCGAGCCTCTAGCTGGAGAAGGAGAGAGAGAGAGGGGGGAAAGGGGAGGGGAAAAGGGTTCCAGGGACGAGATAGAGACACGGGTTACCTCTTTGGTCAGGCAAAATATTTCTCTCTGCGATGTACACTGAATCTCTCGGGGGATCAGCCCGAAGCAGTGCAATTTTCCGAAGAGTACTGTTCTGGCGAACAGTGAGCAAATGGGACGTTTATTGGCACGATGATGCCTGGTCGATTAAGGAAATATCTACTTTCTACCCTTCTTCTTTTTTTTTTACGTCCCACCGTGATTCTACCCGGTCTTCAAATAATACAGAACCTTCGCAGACCTCAATTTGCATAGCCACTCTTCTTTCCGAGCGGTGTTTTTAAATTAATTCTTGAAGACACTAGTAGAAGACTATTTTGTATTTTCTACCATTTTTATTCTACAAAGATTCTACTCGCCCTTAAAACGATATTGAATTTTTGTCGACCTCGATTGGCATAGCTACTCTTCTTCCGAAGCGGTGTGTTTAAATGAATTCTTGAAGACAAGGGTAGAAGACTATTTTGTACTCTCTACCATTCTTATTCTACAGAGATTCTACTCGCCCTTAAAATGATACTGACCTCGATCGGCATAGCTACTCTTCTTTCGGGGCAGTGTTGAATTAATTTCCAAAGACATAACACTTTATCTACCGGAAACTTATTAATAGGATTTTCAATAGTTGTACTATACCGAAAGAGAAGTTAAAAATAATTTTTCACGTGTGAATTTCAAACGAAACGTATATAGATTTCTGTACCGGTGACTTGTTGGTTCAAGATTGCGATTACCGTTGGAAGATCGATTAAAAATTCCTTGGACTTAAAAAAATTGTGAAATAATCGTCGGTAAATCATCGCGTGTGAAGATTGCCATAATCGATCGGTCTCTCCACACTCGGACAGCGTCAACACGGAAATCGCGTTCTCCAAATCGGGCCACCGTTGTCGCGAGAGCGTAATATAAACCGTGGCATTGTTAGGTCCACGGCAAACCGAAAAACAGAGAGTATGATAGTCAGGGTGGCGGGGGTGGGAGGGGTTGGAAGGCGAGAAAGGCTCGCGGTGGCGGAATCGAGAGGACGATAGCACCGCGAGAGCCCACTCGTAATAATCTCCGCTAATTTAGCTTCTGGAATACGGTAACTGTATCGTTAATATTCTGAACCCGGTAAATAATAGATGTTGATGCGCCATTTGGGCCAATGAGATTTCCGCGGATGGAGTTCGAGGTTGAACCGTACCGGACCGGCTCGGAGCCCTTTCGCGCCGCGACTTGCCACCGATTCGTTTCTAAATATTACATCGATATGGCCATTCTCGTTGGCCAGCCTGCACTCGCCGACTCTCTATATATTTCCCGTGGAACCAGGCGGATCCTTCGGTCTTCTTCGGGGATTCATCCCGGCCCACATGGAAATTGAGTTTTAATGAATTCATCCCGCGGCCTGAGCTCTTTTAACCCTTCGCGGGCCCGCTTCGGCGAACAATGCCGACCCTGTTCTTCGTTTTCGCACAGGATCCTCTGGATTTTATATAAAACGAGCCATTTTTCTTTTTCGTCGTTCTCGTCGGCGAAGCGACAAATTTTATTCCACGATGTTCGTACAAATATGTATCGCTCAATCTAGCCAGAAATCTGTTTTATCGTAGAATGACCACAAATGTTTTTACACAATATTTTATACAGTACAAACTCTTTTGCACGCAAATGTACATCCTTAAGACAGCCCCAGGTGCTATGCCAGTACAAAAATTCGTAATTCAAATTATTACGAGAGAAATAGATTGTTTCAATGCGTGTTACGAAGATTTGATTTTCAGCTCGGCGTTCCTTCGTTGTTTTTCTCTGGAGAATGCAGAGGGTGGGACGAAGCCGGCGCTGTCCGAGCGGAATCGCGTCGGCGCGTGTTTTTACGAAGGCCGGCGCCATTAATTTTAATATTATTGCATATTGCCGGGCCGAATTGGCGGAAAGTGCGCGGTGACGGTCAAACCCGCGATCGCGTCCCGCTTCCTCCCCCGCACTATTCATCTTGATTTTTCACGGTGGCCCCGGCAAACTACGATATTGATTCCCTCTATAAATATTTTCGGACCGGGGGAAAAACCGTATCGCTTCGGGGCCGGGGCCGACAACGCCACGCCACGCCAGCACACGCTTCATCCTTCGCATATGAAGATACATGTGCCTCGTTGAAACCGGCAACGACATTTTTTCTGCAATGCCCGGCTTAATGATTTCTGTCTGGGAACCCGCGTGCCGCAATGTCCGTGTCGAAATGCTGATCGACGAGCGCAATAGGTCTTAGGCGAGCCCGGCTTTTTCGTCGAACGTGTTTTCGGTGCGAATCGACGCGCTTCCGGATTTTCTACTCGCCCAGCTCTGCGATATATCACTGTTATTTCCATTGGAGGACGTGGACGGGTCCTTAATTAGCGCTAATTATTTTTCTAGGATTTTTGAGCGGTTATACAGGGTGTTTGGTAACTGGTGGTACAAGCGAAAAGGGGGTGATTCTACATGAAAGAATAAGTCGAAAATATAGAATAAACATTTATCGTTTGAGGCTTTGTTTTCGAGAAAATCGACTTTGAAGATCTGTCAGGTTTCTGTTCTTTGGTATATGCAGGAAGTAGATTTGGTTGGTCATGGTCAGACGCGTCAGACAATTCCTATCGAATAGCTGATTTTGTCGATAACGAAACTTCGGATGAAAAAATGTTATTCTATATTTTCCACATATTCTTTCATGTAGAATCACCCCCTTTTCGCTTGTACCACCAAACACCCTGTATTAACACTTTATCTACCAAGCACAAAATAGACAAAGAGCAAATGGAATTTAGTCCTCAAGAACTTAGTTTAAATCCTTTCAAAACGAGTTCTAAATAATACACATTTTTTTACTTATCAAAATATAAATTATAGCCACGAGAAAAATGTATTCAGAGCACGTAGAAATTCTCAGAAGATCTATATTGATCTCGCGAATTGTGGCTACCAAGGAAAATATCGGTGGTAGTAGAGGTTTCCAAGAAAATTGTCCGGGTTTCCGGGATTTTGGCGAAGGGTTGTAATCGCGGGGGTGTATGGAAGTCAGATTTCCCGCGTCGCGTCGGGCCCCCCATGGGTTCCCATGCGAGGCTAACAAGACGTATATATTTCCCGGCAGCGGTTAGCCGTCGGCAACGGATAGCCAGCAAGTGGCTTTTTATCGAGTGAATGCGCCATCCCCCGACCAGTTTTATTGGACCAGGGGGTGGCTTCGCTTTTCCACGCCGACTTCGGCTTTTTTCATTGGGGAGAAAGACTGTTCCGCCATGGGGGACGGCAAAGTGGGAAAACGGGGGACAGAGAAAGCAAACCGCCGTTCCTATTCGAGCCTTTCTCCCTTCTACCCGCGAACACCCTACGAGAGACCCCGGAAGACCAATTCCGCGAATAGGAATACGAGAAGGAGAAATATGGATACTCCGTTTTAAAGGACGTAAAATGACCCGGAGATGGTGGCCTATATAGACACGTCGGGACGAGGCACCTCTGGCGGTCCATAAACGTGATGTAGCGTGCAGATTTTGTCCTGACATCGAGATTGGATGGCGAGAAAAAGGGGGTTGGTTGTGTATCCCGTGAGACCGGAACCGTAGGTCTCGAAAAAAAAAAAAAATATACAAAAACCCTCGATACACAGAAACGGGAGCAGTAACGTAGCGGGTTCGAAATTGTTCTGCGGCTCGAAAGTAAGTGAATCCCCTAAACGTCCGTCCAGAATGTTGAAACCGAACGCTTCAGAACCACGTTTTTAGATGTATTCCCAGCAAGTAGATTCAGCCAGCGATGATCAGACGAAGCGTTCCAGTGGATCTATTTTAATTTTGCCAAACTTTGGATTCAGAGTCCTCCCATAAAAATTTGTTATTCAAGCCACCTTCAACTTATAAATTCTTATAAATACCGTTTAATATTTTCCCTAGGTATCTCCCAATTCTTGAGAGCGAATATTAATGCGTGATACACATGGCACCTGATAATCTCAACAACGGTAACCAATTTTGCAATATTCCTCAAAGTCAGTACGAGGTACTAACGTATTGTATGAGGGGTTAAATGTTTAAAATTGTACGCTGATCATCGCGCAAATAAATGAGAGAAAGCTCAGCGAAGAAAAATTGCAATCTAAGAATAATGGAGGGGTGAACGGATCGCGATTCGTTCGGATATCGATGTCCGGACAGAGGGGTGGTTTTCTCGGAGTTTTTCGAGGCTCGTGTCGTCAACCCTTGATTTTTCGCGTCCCGCTGCGAGGCGAAGAGAACGGACGCGCGAGTTCAGGATTTATTCCCCGTCGTTGCCTCTGGAGGCCCTCCACCTCTTGCAGCCTTCTTCACCCCCTTTGGCGCTCGGTTCCTCCTCCTACGCCGGGCTTTATTGACCCTTTATACATCTATTTGTTATGCCGTGGCCCTTTGTGCGACGGTAGACACGAATGGAGGGCCCCCGGCGCGGGCGTACTTGCCGAGTTCTCTCCCCTGGCTATATTTGACCAGTATTATAAAAATCAACCGACCGATTTCCTACGTAAAATATTACCCCCGTGCGTCCCTGAATATTTTATCGCTGTCCACCCCATCGCTTGCCCTCGCCCGAGCCTCCTTCCCGACCCGTTCCGTTTTCGCGTGGGACAAAGAGAAACGGAAGGAAAACATTCGGGACGAGGGCCGGGGACCCGCGATTTCGGTTTTGCTTCGTCGCCCGCCCTTCCATATCGCCGCATCCGAAACGTCTTCCCAGAATTCC
This sequence comes from Seladonia tumulorum, assembly GCA_913789895.3. Taxonomy (NCBI): domain Eukaryota; kingdom Metazoa; phylum Arthropoda; class Insecta; order Hymenoptera; family Halictidae; genus Seladonia; species Seladonia tumulorum. The sequence continues at coordinate 7,353,349 of OU565275.1, forward strand.
TGCGGCCAATGCCGAATTTTTACACCGATCCACGTCCGTCTGGATTCCTGGCGATTTTTCTGCCTCCTCTCGATAATCTAATTCCGCAGAAAAAATACTCCCCATTTTGTGTAGAACAAGATTTCAGATACGAACACTCCGAAAAGATTTTAGCGTAGGAAGGGGTATTATGATTCTCGATTTTTTTCTAAAAAAACTACCGAACCTTTTCAATTAGAATTCTGCTCACATGTTTATTGGCATTTGAAAAATAAACTTCATTCTTTTGTTTCCGATTGGCAAAAAGACGAGAATCAAAGCAACAAAACATATATAATATATACTTCAAATACCAATAAATATTCTGCGAAAAATTCGAATCCAAAAGGTTGAGTAGTTTTTCTGAAAAAAATGATTAAACATTAACGACCTCGAAAATCGGAGCACCCTCTTAAAGAGTTCAGTTGACAAGAAACATCCAATCTTTTTGTATACGCGTGGAATTATTGCAGTGGACACAGAACATTTTTCAGAAGCTGTGGATCCTTAGAAGATTGAAGGAGCCCGGTCCATGCTACTTGAAAAGTGTTCGACAGTCGAAAACTTGAGAAGAAAATAGCATAGCAATTAAAATAGGTAATTTACATGGACAGAGACAAGAGTAGAAGGGAAGACAATGCCAGGGTAGAATGAAGGGTCGTCAAGGTATTTTCTATCACGGTGATCCTCCATTAAGCGATTCAACATCAAGATTCCCGACTCCATGGGAACAACGACGCGGAGCTCGCGCGGAGGAGCGTATTCCTGCAGGACACCGGGGCTACTAATCTAACAGAATTATAGACGGTGACGGTAGCTAATTGTCTATCTATATCTGGCCTGACGTAGGTGTGTCTCAATGTTCCCTCTCGTATGCCGCTCGTATATGTGTACATTGTATTGTAGCAGAGTCCGAGGCTAGACCGTCCGTCAGGTCTCTCGGAGCGACTCCCTCGCTCGCATAATGGCCAGCCTGCGTACGTGCATTCCTAATAATGAAGACAACGATAAATCAACGCGGAGAATACGGCCGCGGATGTGCGCCGAATATCCTATGCATAATATCGCGTCATTATCTGCGGCCACTGTGCTTGCTCCCTGTGCACGCATGGATCTCCGACTCGACTTTACCCCGGGTACAGGACAATCCGATTACCAGGCGAGCGCGTCGGGTTGCGTCGGGTCGGCTCGGGTCCCGATCTGATCGTCGACCTGGTTCCTTCAAGAATTAGGATCCTCTTCTACATCGAACCCTACCGTTTCGAAAAAGAATTCTTCGCCAATCTAGCTCCTTTAAGAAGAAGGTTGCCAAGTTTGATAAACAATTTTAAGCGTCGACTCGGCTTCTTCAGAAATTAGAAGCTCCGATAGACCTAGCTCTCTCAATTAGCAGTGATAGCTAATTCAATTAATTAGCAGGTTGCTAACTAGTTTAAGTATAGCCACTCTAAAAACTGTCCTCTGCCAATGCTCTTTCGAAGATTATAAAAATTGCTTACTATAAAATTTTTCATGACACGATCTTTGTCACGATCTGTGAATTTTTGTCAACGGAGGACGAGGATTGGGCACTACGACGACGAACGTTCTCGGCATGGAATTGATGCACGGATCCAAACGCAATTAGGCTTTTAACACGGAAGCATTCGCGCACCGATTGTTTGCGAGACGGCATCTGACCAGACATTAATTCCAGCGGTGGCCAGTGACACGGAGCATCGATCGACGAAACCTTGCGACAGGCCATCCGTGATGCCAATAATGATCCGTCATTCTGCCGGCGTAACGACGTAGATCGATCTTGGGTGATTGACGCACTCCGGCCTACTCCCGAAGAGTGGTGCCACTTTCCCGACAAAAAACTGACTCGATGATCTATCCTACACTCGGCCACCAAAAATATATATATAAAAAAAAAAACAGTAGTCTTCCAACTACAGCTACTTTATAAAAGTCTCGTAGACTTTACTAAAATTTGGTTTACCGAATAGACTGTAAAAATTGATTTTCCTTTATGGGCGACGTGGCACGAAAATATTTGAGGTCTCTTATTCTCAGGGACAGAGTAAAGTAACGCAAAAAATCCGGAATAAAAAATTCTCGAATTTTAAAGAAGGGTCCCAAATCGACTAGAGACTAGTGTCTCCTGTTCTAGAGAAGAAAGTAAAGGAAAGAATGATAAAATTCCAGAAGAATAATGAAACGAGTGGAAGTCGATGAACCGCGATCGACATCGCGCTCGACCGAGCGCACATCCGATCCTGGCGCAATTAAGATCGCCGTGGAACACGAGAGCAGGATGTGGGAGGCGAAGAAATCCGGTAAGTCGAGCAAGAATTCGCGTGCCCGTCAGCGGACAGAGTAAAAGGAGCAGGAAGAAGAGACGGAACGGGAACGGGACAAACGGGCTAGCAATCCGTGATTCCTCCGGCAGGCAGATCGACCTGTGCGAGTCGCGTGTATACCTGGATATCGGTTACCGGTGATCTCTTGTTTACGCACCGTCCTCCTCCCCTCCCTCTCTCCGTACCTCACAGTTCTCAACCGAGCAGAGTCCCCAACGTTTCTGCTCGTTTACCTTTTCCTTCTGGCAGAGAGAGAGCTGTCACGCGGGATTGTCTTACTTCGGACAGCGACGCGAATGCCATGGAAAACCATAGATACTCTCCGCACGGAACGGATCTCGTCTTTCGTTTCCATTCTAACGAGGAACCAAAGAGACTCGAGTAACCTGCGCTCTGTCGCCTTCCGTTGTCTCTTGATCTCGGCCATCCGGTGGCTTCTCGGATTCGTACCGACAGAGGAAATTGGTAATACGGTACTCATTACCGCTGCTTGCGTCTTCTTCTTTTTATTTCTTAGTCATTTAATTTCTGGTCCTGCGGGCTTCCTTCGAGCATAAAAATTATCCCCGGTTCGCTTCAACTCCTTGAATCCCACTACTAGGGAAAAGGAATTATTTATCCAGATTTACAAAAAAAGATTCAGATTTGTGGCCCGCCTGACGGCTAACCGTGAACGGAAAGGCACGTGAAACCGGAGTGGCGTTTAACGTGTTAACCCCTTGCCCTAAAATAACGAGCCAGACTCGTCATGAAGATTCTGAATAGAGTCTAATAAATGTGAACGTTATTAATTTCCTTTAAATCGAAATAAAAATCTATTTTATTGTAGGTGATATATATCCTTTGAGGAAAATGTAGACATACAATAAATATAAACTATCTTTTTTTCTATGAAATTCTGAACGATGAAGAATTTCTAATCATTATAATCACAAAATAAATAGTAGTGGGGTTAATTATCACTGAACCTACCGAGCACCGAATGGTCTATGCTTGCCTTGTAAAAATGAAATGATTGGATTTAATGTAGTGCAATTTTTACTATATTGTATGCTTGAACGAAGAGACGTATTCAATCAGAAAAATTGTATTCACATTTGAGCAACTTCGTTGTTTAAGTAATTGAAATATTTTTTACAGAATTCGGAGATTGGTTAGGCATATCGCGAAGGTATTTTCAGCACGGCGTTCCGCAGAGGATTCGCATGAAAGCTGAATAGCGAAACGCGCGAGGCTCCTGACGGAATAAGCCGCGTCATCGAGGATGTTGCAATAACTTTGCCAAATGACGTGCGGACTAAAGGGACATGCATCACGATCCAATAGCCGTGCAGTACCAGAGCAGGACGTACAGCACAACCACCTACTGTTATCATCGATGCGATCAATCCCACTCAATTAGCCTGATCATTGATTATTGCCCTGTATAATGTCACGATCTGCTTCACGCGTCCGTGTATCGCAGCCCGGGCGCGTTTAATGCGTGCTCGTCCATTCCTCGCAATTTCGCCAAAATTTCGAAACCAACACGCGCGCGAAACCGCTCCAAAAATTTTTACAATCCCTCCCTATTAAATCAGAAACAATTACCGCTACTCAGATTTTTTTTTAACAATTTTTGATACGATATCGAAAATAAAATTAAGTTGGAGTTTAATCGACGAAATAAAAGAATCTGCAGGTACAATTGCACCGGGAATCGACGCGCAGAACAGCAAAGACGCAAAACGGCGACTAATCAGGGTTCGAGCATAAAAGGGTCGATCGCCGCTTTAAAAACAATAACACGGAGCACACGGTGTCGCGGCACGTTCGCCGATAGCAGGAAAAAAGTCGTACGAGCGGATCCCGGCAGCGTTAAATAAAATCACACTTGAAAGTGAATGCACACAGGAAATTCGCGGGCGTGCGAATAAAAAAAAAAAAAATGGGAAAAAATTGGCAGAGGAAGAGGAGGAGGAGGAGGAGGAGGATGAGGATGAGAGAAGCGGGGGTGTGTTCGATGCGAGAGGAGGGTGTGTAGATCGAAGCAGAAACAGGATTGACCACCGCCGGGGTCGGGGCTCCGGGGCTTTTAATAAAAAGAGAAGGGAAAAAGCTGGCGGGATACGAAAGAAAGAATAAAAAGCCGGGTCGCAAGTGGAAAATCCGATATAGCCGAAGTGCGTGCAAATATTTTCTCTTCCACTCGGCGGTGAACGGGCGGACCGTGGGTATCGAGCGACCGTGGCAACGTCAACACATCAAATCAAGTGTGTATCGGTGATGCAGCACACGGTAATATCCTTTGATAACCAATTTGTGCATCCTGCGAGGCTCCCGTCACGTTCTATACGCGCCGAGCCGCCGCGGCGCCGCGCGCCACACCGGTTTGTATTTACGTTCGCTATACCGCATCAAAAATCGTTCCCATAATTTTCGGATTATTTCGCTCGGCGTGTGCACTACCGCCCGGCCGGTTTAATGGCGATAATGGAAACCATTTAAATTAATGCAAAACTGGTTACGTTCGTTCTAATGGGCTAATAATCAGACGACCCGTCTCGCGTTTTGTTTACCCATAGTAATAAATTGTTCGTTCGAACTTCGCATTTTTACTCCCATGTCGAGCTTTCATGCTCTTTAGAAGAATTTTTGCACAATCGAAGAGGAAAGTTTTGGTACATGATTTTGTTGTAAAAATGTCAATTGAAAGTGCTAGATAAAACATACAAGTTTGAAAATCATTTTCAGGAACATTCGCAATGGATGTTTTAATTTTTTAGAATTTTTATAGACATGTTCTAGAATGCATACATTTGTCTTACGGAAACACAGATGTATGTGATTTAATGATTCAAAAATAATATTTGAATGAACTAACGGTTATTAACAAACATTTTATTCGCTCAAAAAATTAAGCCATGTTTTCAAGTGACTGGAAAAAATTATTATAAAAATTGCATCGGGATCAGTGAATATTGTAATTGTCCAGATAATTAGAAGATATAAGAATATAACCGTTCGAATATACACTCATCCAGTGCCAACAAAAATTAAAAATCTACCCCGTCAGATAATTGAAAGGTAATATTTTGATCGAGGGAACGAACGAACGTGTAAAGCGATACACGAATAAAAATCTCTAAATAATCCGTGTTCGCAGAAATAAATCCGATGATGCGAGCAATCGAATGTACAATCTGTTTGCGAATCAATCGAACCGCATGAAAATTTTCCGATGTACATACGGTATTTATCGGCCACTGTATGCACCCAGATCCCCTCGACCCACCTGCATATATGTACGCGAGAGCTCTACTTGCCCGTTCCCGTCACGCGGAATCGTATTATTCAGATAAATTGCACCTGTCGGATTTTCACCGGATTTTTCCACGAACGACGGAATTGTCTTCTATAGTATACAGCGATTCGTTAAACGCGAATCGGTCAACAATCTCGAAAGGACTTTTTCACGGGCAAAGCCGATTCCCCGTGCTCCGATCATTTTATTCGTCTTTCTTTCTCTCCCTCTTTCTATCGCTCGTCATTATTTTTCCATCGACGTAATGAAAATGTTCAGCTGCGCATTGCTGATATCTCGCGCCTGCAATTTGTCCGCTCGCGAGCCCTCGATGCGACTCGTTTCACTCGCAAAGGGGATTACTTCCGGTTGGCTCGCGAACGCTGCCACTTTCGCGCTAATTTCCAGCATGCAAAGAAAAATTTATCCCATTGAAAGTACAATCTTCTCTCGCCATCGATCCCCCGGAAAAATATTTTTATTCGCCTGCTTCGTTTATCGGTGTCAGATGGTGAACCAAATTTTTGCTTTGAAAAATTCGTTCATAAATTCATAAGTCTTTGAAAGTGTTCTTCGAGAGGTATTTGAGAATCATTCGCTACTTATCAGGAGTCTCCAACTGTTATCTGCTTACAATTATTATAACGTTAAACAGTGGAAAGATTAAAAGTGTTGAAGAGCATCGAGGGTTGATCAGAAATTTCTGGAAACAGAATATTTTCGATTTGCTAAAATTATTGAAACGAGAAAGAAATTTCTATGCGGTACTCACAACCCTTGGTCTTAAACAATTGTTCTTCGAATCGATAAAGTTCCGGGATCTAGTAAATGTGTTAATTCTGGAATTTTGTCTGGTCGTTGTCAATAACAGCAACGCGATCGCTAAGTACTGGTCCGTCTCGGTTGACGGGCCACTTGCACCCTGCACCCCCTTCGGCAGGGGCGGTCGTCCAACTCACTGACACCCCACAACGCGGCAGAAGAGCAGTCAATCGGCTTCGCTAACAGGGATATCACTTACATGCAAATTTAGAGCTAAAATCCTGACCGTTTCGATGAGCGTGCAAGTGGTGCAAGTGGTGCAAGCGTTGCGCTGCGGCGGGGGTGAGTGGCAGGACAGCGTGGCTGTAGCAACGCGAATCGCGGGGGTGGGCTGCCAAAAGGGGATGGGAGAGAGAGCGAGAGGGAGAGATCGGGAGGCGCGATGTATTAATTACCAGTATTGATGTCCATTTGCAGTGAATTGATGTGTGGTCAGTGTTGCATCACGCACAGGGGTCGACCGGCCGAAACACACGGTGTGCAAGCGGCTCTCGCAGAGGGATGAGCCCGCATTCAAACAGGGGCGAGTTCGAATGGCCGTGTGCTGCGAATTTAATCGACGTCGATCACACGTATCGATAAATCGCGATCCTCTCGATTTTCCCTGCTCGAACGGCTCGCGGTATCGCCGCGCCGATAGCACCACTCGATGATTTCATGTCTTCAACATAAGATACTATTCGCGGATATTTTAATCTTTCCCTTGCACCTAATGCAGCAGATGTTCACTTAATTGATTGAAACTGAGTAATGACTAATCTGAGTATAACTAGTTCGATATTTTAGATCGAAATGGATGGTTAATAAAATATAAAAATATCATCCCTTCGAAGAAAATGCTGTTTTTCCAGTTTCGAGGCGTTTCGTTTGTCTGAATTGTTTTAACCTGGCCTTTTGATGGATATCCAAGCTTTTTTTCTTGACTCGTAAACAATTCTAACTTAGAAAGTTTCTTTAAGAAAAAGTTGAAAACACACTGAGAATTATGGGAAACGCGTGAGAAAAATTGAGTGAATCGCTTATTAATCGAGCATTTAATCTAGCATTTTGCTTCCGAAGGGTTCACGACTGGGTCAGGGGTTGGGTGAGACCTTGACCCAGTTCGTGCATTCTCATGGGTGGGTAGGAGGCGATAGTTGTGGTAAGCGGTGGAAGAGTTGCCCGTTCTGGGTCACTGGTAATCAAATTTCACGGAGTCATTGAAAAATCCCTCGGCGGAATCATCCCTGGCTGCGCAAGCTCTTTTATGACAAACAGAAGCAAACTATTCAACCAGAATCTGCTATCCTACCCTAGAGAACAATAAAACCAAAAGAAAACCATTATGAAACGAGTATGTTTCCTGTACGATATACGTCGCTGGCACGACCCGTGTCGTTGACACGTATCGAGAATTCACTGTATTCGTTTTTCTCGTGAATGTATGAAATCCACTGCAAGCTTATGCTTGTCGGAGCTTTGCTGCTTTCGAGTGGTGGTCGAAAGTCAGAAAATGGATCACGGTTATTGAAATTGACTGGGATTCTTGATAATAAATATTGGGGCTGATCCCATGGCCAGTTAGCAGTGATCAATAGCCAGACCGGGCAAGTTCGATGAAGGGATAGGCATGACGGATGCCGGCCGCGGATCCCGAAGACCTATCAAGACATCCGTCGTCGACGTTTCAGAACGTAGAATCGGTCGGCAAGATTTATGAGCAGTCTCGACCGGTCTTTAGCCGCTTATTAGCATGCGGTATATCACAGCGGCTGGACCAGGCCAGGGTCCGCGACAATAATTAGATAGATACGGGACACAGACGGAACGGGAATGGGACGTAGGTGATGCTAGCTGGGCTAGCTAGGTACGTACGATCCCGGAGAGAGACCCAAAAGGGATAGAGAGAGAGACAGAGAGAGGGAAGAGAGACACACCAGGCTCTCTGCCTAGAGGACGAAACGCGGGGTCGCAGAAGTGGGTGGCGGTTGGGTGGCGGACTGGAAACAGCCAGAACGGTGCGTCGTATGCAAATGATGACGTCATACAATACCACCCTCCGGTACAAGGGGCTATAGACAATGCATCTGCACAGATAGGTCTCGTTCTACAACCCGTAGTGCACTTCGTGCTCCACGTTCTGGACGATTCGTGACTCTGACACGGGATCTGGGATTGTTCTCCGAGACTGTTACCATGATCGCGACGGGATTTCAAAGTGGACTCGCCGTGCACCGAGTGCGTAACACCTCGTCCATATGTCTGTCCCGTCTTTTCTTCGTCGCGCCTCAAATTCCCACTCTGCACAATTCATCCTCTTGTCGAACAGACTGTTGAATTCACGTGGCGATTGCAGATCCAGGAAGCTAAGGATTTTGTAATAATTACTGTGGATTTTTGTGCGAAATAGAAATTGTCTCGGCAAATTGGAAGTTTCGGAAGCTACATCAATATTTCTTTCTTTAAAATAAAATTTTTAGACTCTTTAAATGTTTCTACTGTTTTGTGTACTCGATTTTGTCGTAGATAATTTTATTAACGGACAACTGAACATCTGCGGGCCACGCGTGACGAATATATATCATTTCAGACATTTTAACAAATCTATAGAATTAAAAAATGAAGCCCCGGTTTTACAAAATTTAGTATCGTCCAACTTCGTTTCGTGAGAGATTATTCGGTCATATTTGTTACGAATGAAGATTTGCCAGTTAGCGAGGAAGGATTCCAATGATCCTGTTTCCAGAGACTTTCGCTGACAAGCTAAGGATTCGCAAAGTCGCTAAGTGGATAACCGTGGCAGCGTAACGCAACGCAACGGAAGCCGCAGATCGAGGACGATACGCGTGTACCTAGCCGCGATTAATCTGGATTTCAGCGTCAGTGCGATAGACGGAAAGCTTGAACAGTCTAGTAGCTCGTATTCGCCGTTTCCCCGGCCGCTGTTGCCGTGATATCGAATGTCACTCGCAGGATCCGTCATTTCATTCGGGCCGATTCGACCGCACGTCATTGCGGTAAGATCTCTCCCACCTCCGCCCACCCCCTCCCGATTACGCCTGATTTTCTGTCCAGGTGCTTCATCGAAATTCCCTTGAATTTGCGGAGACCGCAGAGGATAGGGGTTAAGTCCTGAAGTCATGCCAGCCAATCGACCGAAACTAACACGCTGATGCCGGTAATCAAGAGTACGTAACACCTACCCTAACGATCCTCGAATTTTTGCGCTTCCGAAGACCGCTCTGATCGATGCAATAGAGGCATATACTAGATATAGCAAAACAAACAAAAAAATAATAATAATAAACTAACTCTTTGCACTCGAGCATTTCTTTCGACCTAGAATATTTCCAATCTATACGAATTTCCTATTTCGTGCAAACCGATGCCATTTATTCGTACAATAAGTTTAGCAATTTATTTAAATTGATTCATGAAATGCAACGTACCTCCTTTATGAAATATTGAAACGATTTATGAAGCAGCAGAAAATCATGGAATCGCTGAATATTAAATTAATTTGACAATCTTTAAATTTCGAGATTGTGGATGTCACATATTTGTGTTGATGCAAATAATTTTTATTTTGCATAAAGATTCCCAGTCTAGTTGCCGATTAGCTTCCCTAACCATTATTAGTCGTGTTTTCATGTCCTGCTGTGATTTCGCGTAGTAATTCTCGGCCAATTTATTTTCGTTTCGAGTCTAATAAAATTGTTCAGAACGATGTTTGACGGTGCAGACTTTCCAAGGGTGATTCCAGCTCCTTGTCCTTCAGGTTTGACGAGTAGATCGGTCAGACCAGGATAGACAGAGCTCTCGAAGTGACAGCCGCCGCGGAACACGTGTCGGTGGTTGATCGAGGGATCGAATCATTAATTGATTTGATTGATAGTATCCACGCACGTTGACGGTTGTACATGTTGAATAGGGCGAGCGTATCGCTGGTTCGGCTGCGGTATGTCCAGAGGATTCGTACGTAGGGTTCGCAGAGACACACGGAAACAGGCGAGCACCCTCTACACACGGACACAGAGGTGTAGAGAGCAAGTATGTTGTTCGCGCTCGCGCTTACGCCTATTCCCACGTGCGTACGCGCATCAGCGAGCGGCAAACGTGCTCGTAGGAAGCCTAGGCTCCGAGAGGTTGCTTCCTCTCTCGGGTTGCTGGGTTGCTCTCTGGGTGTTCTCTAGGCTGTAGAGGCAACGGGCACACGTGTACGCCGAATGTCATTTGTCATCGCGGCTAATTTGCCACGTTCTGAGATACGGTGACGCCTCTGACGCGGTCATTATTAAGATGCGAATTAGTAACAATTTGCGCCGGATTTAGTCTGGACTTGATCTGTTTATGGCCCACACGGATTAGGCTTCCGGACCTTGCGCGTAAATCAATATTAACCGGCACGAGAGCCCGTCCGAGTCGCGCGGCGTTATCGAACACGCCGGATCATCAAGGTCTTCTGATAAGGATACGAAACGAACGATCCGGTATACGGGTCCGGGGCGACACAATGCTCGATGACGGCCCTGCCGTGGCCTGTCACTGTCTTATTCCGTGAAAGTATTTGCTTCAGGAATTCACAATTATAGAGGATTTTGATCCTCCTTAAAATCATTCGAGACAATTTTTATTTCATCATAGGTGTCCGCAGTCTGATGAACATTTGTTTGAAATTTTCGAATGCACACAAAACCGCATTATTTACACGCATTCGTTGCAGATGATAAATATTGTAAAATACCTCGACGATAATATTTTTTGCACGGCGCAATTAACATCAGCTGCAACATGTTTTCCTTGGCGTGGATTGCCGAGGCTCGCGGAAATTTCAAACCTTTTTGTCAGCCCGTCCGATTTAATCAATTAACAAAATTCGAGTGTGAATTTATTCGGCGAACGGGAAGAGCGAATATCGTGGAATGAAGGGGGTGAAGAACGAGAGGGAGAGAGAGAGAGAGAAAATGCTCGAAACCAGAAGAAGAGGATCTGAAGAGGGAGGGTGATGGCTGGACCACAAGCCTTTCTCGCTGGTGTATAGCTAATACAACGGAAGAGCCCTTTGGCAGGCTAGACAGAGCGACAACCCTCGACAATATACTCCATGACAAGACATGGATCCCCATTAATTTTTTTAGCCACTATAAATATTTAAACGACCATTTCTCATAGGTCGTGGGGCTCTTTGGCCTCCGGTTTTTGCCCTTTCGCCCTTTCACCTGGCTTACATTATTAATGGGCCACCGGTGATTTATTAGAAACTCCTCCGCTTCCTTTTCGAAATTTTATATTAATATTCTCCGATGCTCCAGCGATCCTTTCTTTTTTTTTTTATTCTTGATAGGTTGTAACAGTTTTTTTGAGAAACGTTCTACCCTTTAGCTTCTTCGCTGCACTAAAAATTTTCGATTTTCAGAGATCTCGAGGCCTCCGATCAGCAAAGCTTTTCTCAAAGCAGTAGCTAACTCAATTAGTTAAAAATAAAGTCAGTGGATTTCTCTATTACCGGGGTAATTAGGAAGAAGGTTCCTTCTAGCCGATCAACAGCATTTTCTACAATTTTCTTCTGATCGATGAGCAACAGAGTGGTACGTGCTAAAACAACGGCGCTAATTACAGCGTCGAATCGGCAGATTAATCTCGCGATCGGGGGCCGGAAGAAAGTCTGAAAGCGTCGGGTCGGTCAAACAGGTAACAAAGTCTCCTCTTAGACGTAAACCGGCCGCGTAACGAGGGGGTGGTCAATAAAGAGAAAGCTAATAACGAACGTCTAGGGGCAGAGCCGGGGCTGAGGGGGTTGGGCAGAGCGACAGAGGCTGGGGGAGGGACGGGGGTGGAAAGTGGCGCGCTCGAAGGCGACACTCGAGGCAGAGCGCGCGAGCGAGCCGCTATCGCGCTATTGAAACGGCAAGTGAAATATACGAAATAAATCTTGCAAGACCCCATTCACCGGAGACAATGCAGCGTCCAGTCTATGGACGGTGGCGGAGGGTAGGTAGAAACGTATTGTGCGATGTTAGGCGAGGGTGGTGCCGGTCGACGAACGAGAAACGCCAACTCGAACTGTTCTCCTCGTCGACCCCGTTCCCTCGTATTTTCTCGCTCCTTTTCTACCTTGAACAGCCGGGTGGCCCTCTTTTCGCCATCTTTCTCCCACCGAACGTGGTCTCTATTTCCCAACCCCCTCCCCTACCATCTCTACCACCACCACCACCGTCGCTGCCACCACCAATACCATCAGCAGAGGCAGCGGCGCGCTGCCACCGACCCACCACCGTCCTGTTTCGCCCTCTTGGACTTCTCGACGACTCTCCTGGCCCCTCCAGCTCACGACGACCTCACCCACCCCCGCAGCAGCTAGCAGGACGGTGTCCATCTTCCCCTTTCTCCTTTCGGTCTCTCTGTTTCGCTTCGATTCACGAAACGGTCCGCGAGTTGGTGTCGCTGGGTAAATACCGACGGCGTGCGGGCGATCTTTGCATGGGGTGGTCGTAAAGAATGGTCGTATTCAAAGTCCGGCACCACTTCTCTGTTCCACCCTACTCACTCACTCTCTCTTTCTCTCTCTCCCCCTCTCTCCCTCTCTCCCTCTCTCTCACACCTCCAGTTAGCCTCGCTCAACGTCCTCCAACGCCGAGCTCTGCTGCCTAGCGCGTTCACTTCCTCGCTGCGACCACAGTGCAAAGTTTCTGAACCGAGACAACCCGCAATATAATGCCACCCTCCGAGCCGAAGGTACGCGGACCAACCTCGCACCTCCGGCCAGACTCTTCCTAGATGCACCCCTCAACCACCCCTAACTACCATTTTTTCACATTTTATACAACTTGGCCAGGCTTCTTCGCAAAGTAACGCCGCCTTGCTTCCTACTCTTCGGAAATCGAACTCATCCGAGTGCTCCGATGCTTATTCTTCGGCCAAGGTGTGATGCAGTCTCTTCTGGGTGGTGCTGGATTTTTTGGTCGAACGGGTAGACGTGGATTCCGAGTATTATAGTTGTATAGAAACATGCCGCCCGAAAAGGAACACTAGAAAAGCCGAAACTATTTTAAATAAATGACTCAAAATATTTGCACTCGAAGGGGTAAGTACAATGAAGATCGCGACCTTCAAGAATCCAAGGTCAAGAAGATTTCCCAGCGAGCCAGACCGTACTCGACACGAGACTGCGCAATTGAATGGAACTGCCTGTAATTTATAAAATGTAATGCTCAAATGCACGGCAGCAATGTTTCGGTTATTGAATAAACAATTTCAATGTTTATCACGCGGGCGAGTTTGCTAAAATTGAACGATGGGAAAGCAGGTGAGCCATGAAAATCCGTTAAGTACGTTTGCCGGTTTGCCGAGGTTGGGCGTTCAAGATAAGACGCGCGCGGCCTCGTTAACGGTCGCATAACGGCGGATGCAGGGCCCTAATGAAGCACAAGCAGCCCTGGAATTTAGGAAGAAAATGTCGGCCATTCACCGGCGAAAGTATCGAAAATAATGAGATGAGCGGCCGGCACGAGGATCAATTTCCGCGAGCAGGATTTTATCGGGCCGGTATCGGTCTTCGTACGACGCGACGCGGCGCGGCCGGAACAATAACAGCCTTATCGCAGGCTCTAATTAAAAATAATTGTATTTTAAGGCCGACTCGCAATCGAGAACGAGAGAGAAAGAGGGAATGTGAAGATATACGTTCCAGCGACCGGGGGGCGGTTCTCCGGCGAGAAAACGACGCCCATTATCCCTCCAATAAGATTCTTGTCAATGAGTTATAGGCGTTTTTTTACAGATGTAAGAGGCTTCCCTTTATTGCGCATCAACCCTTTTTCCTAAAGCCTCCACTTTGTCAAACCGCTTTTATTTCGGGGGATAGTAACCGCTTCCGTAAGCCTTGATATCAAGAACCTTCGGTTTATCTTCGGTTCAATCCTCCCAGGTCGCTTTACATTCTTCCTGTTCTTCGTTTTGTCTTTCCTGGAACTGTGCAAGACATTGTTAACGCTTCTGTGTACCGAATAATTGAATTAAAAGAGTCTTTTGAGATTCCAGTACCTTTTCCTATGATTCTTCGGATTTGATAGATTTACAGAACTCTGAAATTCATACCATATATTTTTACTTTTGAGGCATGAATGTGTGATTGAAATCCATTATCTGAAGTAAGGTAAATATTCTTGAAAAATTGTAATCTCTACCAATGATTATATTGAAAGTCCTTATACTATATGCAATAAAATAAATGGTCGTAGCACGGCGATTGTTTCTTAAAAATCTCGAAGGCGTTAGGTTTCGTCGGAGGAATCGCAGCGACATTTACGAGCGGCGTTAAGATGGATTCGCCGTGAGATTAATAATTAAAAAGTCGCACTCGAGGTTCGGGATGGGCCGGTGGTTTTTTGCGTTCCCCCAGGCGGCCATTTCCGTGGCATTAGGTTCCTTATTTATGGACTTTCATTAAGATAAAGAAAAGTAAAGGGAAGGGTTGCCATCGCCAAACACCATGTAATTATTTCCACGAAGGTCTAGCGGAGAAGGCTTTCTCGATTCTTTCGAAGGAGGGTCTCTCTGAAAAGGGAACCGATGCAAATAAACCCATCAAATAAATTTCGATATCGATCTTCCCGGTTTCGAGCTCCGAAAAAGGGGTTTGTAACCCCTTCTAGCCTTTGTGCGGCTACTTTTACTCCTTTGGCCGATCGATCCTTTGCCACTCGAGAATTCTGAACCTGCTGTTGACACTGTGATCGCCGATTAAACAACCAAACGTTCAAGAACTGCCACTCGACGCTGACAAATGGGTCACGGATTTTTCAATGTTTCATCAAGATATTTCTTTTTATTCCCGTACTGAAAAATGACAGAAAAAAGAAAAATACAATGTTTCCATGTACTTAATTCTGCCACGATTCGGAATTTAGATCAAATAGACCAATTTTTATCAAATATGGATCAAGTTATTCAGCTTTATTCCCACAATAATAACGATGAGAAGGATTTTACTTGAGAAACAGAATAATCGCTTCAGGAAAATTTTTATTTTATGACTAAAAATATTTTAATTCAGATCGCCTAAAATTCTGGACACAGAGAAAATTAATTTGTTATAGAAGAGTTGGGGAGGCTAGTTCGGCAACATGATGAAATTCGCCAATTTTTTCGAGAGCCCTAACGGTGGAGATTTTTGCATAAAGTGTCCAGGGTTTCATTCTAGTCCGCGGGCAAGTGTTCGAACCGGGCGGCAAGTTTTCATTTGTTCCAAGTTACGAACAGGTTCGGCGATTGTTCCGGTCGGGTCAGGACGTAGACGTAGGTGGTGAAATTGAATGCGACTGTCGGGAAAGGGTGTGGGAAAACGTTGAAGCGGAGGTGACGTGAAGCCCGCCACGCTACCGGACCCGTCAACCGTATCTTTGGGACGAACATTGGTCAGCACTAGGTGTACACGAGACACACAGACACACCGACCAGTCTCTCCCTCTCGTACCGGGTCTATCTACCATCAACCAGAGAGAGAAATGACCAAGGGGATCTACGTACGACCATTGTCCCGCGAACTTTGAAACAACTTTCGGCGAAAGAGTTCCGTCATCGGAATGCAGGAACCGTGACTGGCCTCCGTCAAGCCTGGCTTTTTAAATTCTGCCCTAGGAATGCTTCCTCCGCATTGCCAGTTCGATAAAATTGCCCGAAATCATTCCAGTTTCTTCGGTACGCCTCTATAAACATTTTCTTTACTTTCACTTAACACTTTGATTGCCGAACTAGGAACCTCGAAAGTTCCATAAAATCAAAGTAAGTTTTTTAATGAAATCAAAATTGAAAAGGTACACGTATGATATCGAATAGTCCTCCAACTTTCTTGTATTTTAATATATTAACGTAAAAATTCATTTGAAAACCTGGACAAATAATTCCCATGTATTGGTGACATGGCAGTCAACGTGTTAAAATGTCTAAGACGATTCTGCGAATTTATACAAATGTCCGTGACTCTCCTCCATATAACATATCGAAGAAAAATTATTGTGCACCGAAAACAACAATAATAAAACTTGATAGTGTTACACTGTAAAAATCATGCTTCATTTTCGCTACTACAGGGGTGGTTGTTGGAATTTTGCCCTCAAAAAGACCGAATTCAGTTGAAACCGTGAACTAGCCTTACGTAAAAAAAATTACTATACATATTTAATTGTTGCAAGAATGAATCAAACCATGTAATTTTTACCCCACACGCGAAAAGAAAGTCTACCCTCTTTCTACACCAGAATTTCTGAAAGAATCTTCCGGTATTCTGTTGATCTTCGATCTACGAATAACTAAGAGCGTATTAAATATTAAAAGGCAATTAGAATGATCAAAAACTTGGCTAAAGGCAGCATAGTTCGAGGCTAGTTCGAAAATGTACCTCCAGATGGCAGCACTGAACAGCAGCCTTGCATTCCTACCTGTGCTCTCGGATCTCGCGAAATCCAAACAGGTATGAGCCCCGTAAACGAGCGAAAAAACAACAATCCTCGGAATAATAAATATCGTAATTTCTGTTAACATAGATGTAAATGGTTCCCAGGATTTTGGACGTTTAATCAAGTACGAGGAAAGTCAGTTCCGACCTATTTTCCGCAACGATCGAGAAACCCGGGGAAATTTTCGCAGAGACGCACGGTATCCCCGGTTCTCTATATACACGTCTATCTAATTACAGTTCGCAGTGACGCTGTAAATAAGATACTCGGTCCGCGATTACCATACAGAGCTCCCGTAGCATCTGAACGAAAAAGAAACGCTTTAAACACGAAATGAATATGCAGGATCCCCTATGAGACGTCACATATACATATACGCGTATATTCGCGGTGGCTGGTACACGCGCATAAAAGTCGTTACACTCGTCGCCGTTTTGTGTACCGTTGAAGAACTTTACAGTCAGCGGACCAACGTTCTCAATTTTGGAAGAATCACCCGTGGTCCGACACTTGAAAAAGATTCCCCTGCAAACACCGTGGACGTTCCTGCACGCACAACAGTTCGCAGAAATTACCTAGTTAGTCTAGGGACGTAGAATTTTTTGGCGGAGCACTATTAACAGTCCTGCGTAGAACGGTCTGTAATTACACGTTGATTACATTTTTTTTTTCTTTGTTTGGTGACTTGATAATCCGGAAATATTATCATACAGATTGTACCTTCTGCCAGGTAGTTGCCATTTTTTGGTATTGGTAGTTTTTAACAGCAGTGAAAAATGATTATTTTGAACCCTTATTTTCAGCCCTTCGAAACATAATCCTGTTTCACAGGGGAATTAATTCATTCATCAGAAAGTACAGGACGAATAATTCTCGTCCGCAAGGGGATAACCCTATGATGGCGGAGTCTGGGTCTGTGGTGACCCAGAGCATCAAAATCGTTATTTAATTTCTCAGTTTCTGGCGTCTCAATTAAATGTACAGCTGTTACGTGTCTACAAAAAGTACCAAAAAAATATGTTTAGAAAATTGATAAATAAAACTGGATAGGCCTAAACATTATCAACATTATATATTTGCAAAAATCCGCGAGCCTTTGATATTTTCAGTAGAGGTGAATCAGGTTATTGTGTGAAATTGTTTGAAGGGTGCTTCGTGTTTGTTTGTGGGGACGTTGTGGGTTGTAGGAGGATGTTTCCAAAGGACCAATGAGCGGCCCGAACGGATGGTAGACTCGGCCCGGTCGCAGAGTTCTGATAAGTCATTTCGAAATAATAGTGGTAGGCGGGTGTGAGGCGAGTTTAAGGTCTCGGCCGGTCCTTGCACGAGGGCGAAGGTGGCGAACGACAGTTTAGGGGTGTAAGACGGGCTGACCTCAGGTCGTGACCCCCATTTATACTCTATTACCACTACATTAGTCTCCGCTGCAGGGATTTATGATCCTTGTTCGAGTTCCAGGCTGACCGAAACTTTGAATCGATTGCAAAACGCTCTGCCTTCGAGTTTCAACTCTCTCGAACAACCTATCGATGGCTTTCCCATCATAGCAATTCCCTCTTTGCATCCTATTATAACCCTGTTTACTCAGGAATATTTAAAATCAATCCTCCTCCATCTAAACAATTTTCATCAATTTCCTCATTTCTTCCACTGTATAAACTCTCATTTGAAAAATTCCCTCCATGCATCCTATTATAACCCCGTTTACTCAGGAATATTTAAAATCAATCCTCCTCCATTTAAACAATTTTTATCAATTTCCTCATTTCTTCCACTGCGTGAATTAAAATTTGAGGAGTCGACAGCGACACGGTAGAAAAAATGCAATCACGGCCGCAAAAAATGGCGCATCCCTCCAGACATCAATTTCGTTCCGCTCTCGGAGTCATCGCCGCTCAGGAAGGAAAAGAGTCCGGGGCGATGATTCATAGAAGAAAATCAATATATCCTTATTTTGTTCCCCTCCCTGCCGGTCGCCGGTTCCCGGTCCCACCCCCGCACCCGTAATTTTTAATTACCGTTATCTGGTAGGGTGGCGCGCCACCCTGAAATATTTCTCCCCGCTACTCAGTCCGGAATCACACGCCGATGTAAATTACCGCCAGCAAGCCCCGAGACTTTATCTTCTTTATCTGGTCGAGTATTTTAGCGGTTATTTTTTCCGGTGGCCGCCATTTCCGACCGACCAACCCAGCCAACCAACGGCACCGTCTCGCCCAGACGAAGCAGAAATGGAATTAGCTACTTTAAACGAGAAAATTTTTAATTATTCCTTATCGAAAAGCAATCTGCCAGGACCACCCACCTCCCCCCCTCGTCTACTACATCCAACCCCGTAACACTATCTCAGGGGCCACGTAACTGGAGGATGCTGCGGGGTTAACGGGAACACTCGTAATTCAACGTTCCTTCCTGCGACTATTTCGTGCTGTGCATGATCTTGCGACTCTTTCTTTTCCGCGATCGATGCCCGCCAGAAATGCAGTCGCGACAAGGTATGCACTCGTCTATTATTCGTTTCCGCGTCAAAATATTTTATTTAGGCCATTTCAATTTTCTATGCGACCTGCACGCTGTTATTCCACACAGATCATTCGTCGGATACGTTCTCGTGAGTTTTAAGAAAAACTGACTACCATCATTGGAATGGGCTTCACAAATTAATTTTTATACTCCACACAAATAGGCTTACGAGATCGCACATTCTTTTATCCGATTGTTAAGGGATGGTGAGTTTTTGTACGCACTGGAAATTGTTTTTACTCCGCAATAATAATAAATGAATGAACGGAACAAATGCGTTACTTTTAACTAGTATGAACAGGATGCACAAATGAATTTTTATACGCGAAATTATGACACCTACGGAATTGAACTTTTTTTACTCCCACTCCTAAAGAATCGCCGTTCCAGAAGAAATTTTTCCATCGCCCCGAGAATCGTCCCCGCAAAGAAATTACGAAGAAACTTTGCCACGTATCGGGAAGCGAGCATAACGCGAGAAAGTCGTAATCAGACGCCGCGAAGCGAAAGAAAACATCGCGTTGGGAGAGACGAAAAGAAAAAAAAAAGAAGGGGAGAACAGCATCGGGAAAGGTTTTCTCTTAAAAGTGTCGAGTATTAAAATCAACGTGGCGAGGAAGACGCGTCGGGCTTAATAATTCAGCACGTTTGATGGAACGCGAAGAGACAAGGGGACTTATTAGTTCACGAGAGCGATAAAAAGGAACTTATTACTTATCCAGCCCTTCCAGCGCCGTCCTCCGCAGCGCTGAGGAATATTCATCGGGGTGCTTACGTACGAAGAGAAAGAGAGACAGATAGAGAACGCGAAGAAGATCGGGACATACACAAGGGGAGATTGTCAATTTTCGAACACCCGTATTGAAAGGCGCTGATAGGTCGACATCAAATATTCACCACTTCCCGAGGCCCTTACCGAGTTATTCCGCCAAGTCGTTTATGTATTATCGAGTAATGGGAGGAGTCGATACGCGGACCGAAAAACCTCGAATGCCCTCCTGCTTCGGCTTTTCCTGGTTTATTGATTTCTTCTTCGCCTTTTTCGCGACCCTTCATTCGACCGGGAAGAATAGAACAATTTCCGGGGAGCAACTAAAATTAAAATGTACACCGAGGTGGTAGGAAGACTCTGGAAAATATTTCGAAAGAAATTATCACTCGTTGAGTTCTTCCCTCGGCGAATTTGCTTTTCGATAATTGCTTTTACCGCGTGAGGGACTGTAGTCGATAAGTTGGAGCGAAGAGAGTTACTATGCTGCGGAACGAGCGATACAACGAACGTTTACAGAAGGCAACGTTAACGGGGGGCGGAGCGCGAGTAAAACGAATTAAACGTTATCTCCGAAACGGAAAAGAATCTTTCCACTCGAAAAAATAGAACTGAAACACGCAGCGTTCGCCGGGGCCCGCTCCCTTTTAATTTCATAATTAATTATACCAGTGTAAACATGTTCTTAGGTTTCAAGCGAAAGGCAACGCTGACGAGTTTACGTTTTCGTGAACTAAATTTCTGCCGAGAAATGGAGGCAGGCGCAGGCCGTCCGCGCTCGCCAAGCTGCCTGCTTTCGAACGATGTTATATTTCTTTCCGTAATGCGAGAACATATTTGCAATTTATTTTCGTAGATACTGCGAGAAACCGTATATCTCGTTTCCGGCGGGCACCGCGGGAAAAAATCAACGATTCCCGTTCCATAGTAATCAAATTTATTCAGACCACGCCACGCAAACCACCCCCGCGCGAAGCCCCACCGTTACGACACATTCTCTCTCTCTCTCTCTCTCTCTCTCTCTTTCTCTCTGCGTGTGTATGTAACATTTTTGATCTACGCACAAGTGCCGAAAAAAATTAACCGGCAAGCAGTTACCGGTTCAAACTGCGTTTCTTCATGAATTTTCATGATATTCGCCGTTTTTTCCTGCAACATATTCCACTCGAAAATGTAAGGGGAATGAGCTGTGCACGATTGTTACCCGACTCGTTTTCCAAACTGTCGACAATTCTGCTTTTGATTAATATTGACCGTGTCTACCGCCTCGTTCATCCATTTTGGAAACGGTAAATGTGCTACTTTGTTGCTGATACGCGGTGATGGCCTGCGGAAAAATTCGAAAAAATGTTTGTTCGAAAACCATCCAGAAGAAATACTATTAAATGTCTCTCAGCGTCCACGTTGGACAGACGTGACGTAGATTTATCTCCTTAAAATTATGCGCAGTTCTTGAAATGAATGCGGACAATTTTTATTTTGCAGAAAAATCCGCATTCTACTCATCGCGCTTACAAGTTTTCAATAAAAGTCGCTCTTTACTAAATCTGGCTTCATGAAATGTAAAATATTGCTCGTTTCATTCTACGATAACCACTGGAGAGTTGCATTTGCAACAAAAATGCGTGTGCGCAGTTCAAAAGAATAGGAAAATTTCAAACAAACTTTCCTTGTTAGGATATCGAAAGAAATCGCAAGGGAAGGGGTTATAATAAACGATGTCAGATTGGAGACAGCGTAAACGGATTTGAACAGCGAGTAAAAGGAGAAATCGAAAACCGGATTTGTACAGCGAAGATTGCCGAGGTCCGCCAGATTCGTATCGTTCATAATTAAGCCCCGTGCTCTCGAAATACACACCCCCCGGACAGATCTCGCAGAAAGGAAAAGAGAGTCGAGGCCGCCTCGCGCTTTTCCCTACGGCGTCTCCGTGTCGTTCCTGGCCACCCCCTAGAACCACCCCCATCGTCCCAAACCATCCGCGTAACTCTCCGTTGTCGAGCGTTGCGAACGAAACGAAAATAAAATGTAAGTGGAAATTTATCGCCCCGGGCGATAGGAGACGTTTCCGTACTTTTAAATATTTTATAAACTTTCTTCCTGTTCGTGCCTGCCCCGTGGTTCCTCGGCGAGGCCGTGACGATGGGAAACGAGAGGGACAGGAACAAGTGGAACGACTTAGGAGAACGGGAACCGAGTCTCTCCATCCTCTTGTCGATTTTTTACCTCCTCTCCACCCCCGGGGGACCGACGTTGTATGCATACTATATATCGTAATGTTATTAAAACTTCTAAATGGCTATGGATTGCGAGTCACCGGGCGCAGGCTTCATCCCCCAGGCGAGAACTCCCGATTCGATGTGTTTCGTTATTTAACGGTGTAATCGACCACTCGGCTCGACATTCGCATAATTACCACCCAAAAGTTCCTTGCGATTCTCTTGCAATACAATATCTTCCAATATAAGACTACCTAAATAAAAATTTTCTGCATCTGTCTCAAAAGACAGTTTAGAATTATTTATGATATTTTGAATCCTTCCTTCAAATTCCCGTTACCTATTTTGCAGTCACCATCGTGATTACGGTGAAATAAAAATTTTCTGTATTATCTCAAGAGAGTAGAATTATTTTGAATATTTTGAATCCTTCCACTTCTTCAAATTCCCATAGTTAAAGCCGCATTGTTGCCAATCATTTTCTATGTGATTCGAAAAAGATTGTGGAGGTCTCGAAGGGTTCGGGGCATCGATTCCATCAGCAGCGAAAGAAGAAACATTTTTCCCGCATAAGATGGCGGACTATATGTACATTTTCCGGTTGACGATGCGAGACCTATTTAACGGACGCGAGTCCGGTAATGGGATTCGAACTTACCGCCCCTGGGAGCCATTCAGATCCGTTCGCTTCATCTTCTTTCACCGCGTTTCGTGGGTACCCCCAACGTGGCTGAGAAGGGAACTGGGAAATTTCGATGGGAACGGAAGCATCGATCACTTGGACCTGGCTTTTTAGAATTTAAAATTTGTATGCTGCCGGGAACTACATCGCAAATGGGGTGTTCCCGTTTAGGGGATGGTTCAATCTTCAAAAAGAAAAATGTGTGAGGCGAAATTATGAGCCTTGTATGATTCAGGCCAAATTAGACTGCCAGCCAATGGTATTAAAAAGGTAATTTGCTTGAAAACTTCGAGACAATTTAGGGGGTAGTTCAAACCTGAAACAGAGAATTATTTGCAGTGATACTGGTGGTATTGAACAACTGAAAATTACATCGGTTAAAATTGTCACTGTACTAAGAACTTAAAAATTGTAAATTTAAAATTGCACGGGCTCTTGTGGTAAAAATTTCGAGCAATCCGAAGGCCACTTTTTCGGGAAAATCGTGCTACCGGCGAGATTAATTATAAAATATGGCGGTCCGTGGAGAATTAGCTAAGAGATGGCCGTCGCAATAGGTCCGCGGCGGTTTTCAGAAACGAACTAATTCCCGAGCCGCGGTTCCCTGAGACGCGCAAAACAATAGCCAGCTGTCAAACGGGGTAGAAACGATTCCCGAGCGGGTTTTGGTGACCGCTCGGTTTGCGGTTCATTTGTCAGGGATCTGTCTTGAACGTATCAGTGGTTGTTTAAATTGGCTGCGAGAGTAAGTAGTACGGCGCGGCTTGGCAAGACCAAAAACTAGCGATTTAAATCCATTTTCGTTCCAGGAAGCTGTTAAGAGGGCATAGGGCTGGTAAACGATGCCGTTTTACTCGGAGAGAACGGTTCTCCTTCCTTCGGCGATAATTTAGCGGTCAGCGAAGATTTAATGGCAAATTAAGTAATAATTACCCGGGAGAGGTTCGGGCGCCGCCGGACGTTCCCTTAACTGAAATGCGATTGTATTCCTCGAGTTCGATAATGGGAATGCAAGAGCCGCGAGCAGAAGGGCCACTCTAGCTCCATTATCGAAATAGCAATTAGAATAAATCAAAAGTGCGGCAACTCGTACAATCGGCCCACCAATTTGCCCCGGGAATTACCGGCCTTGGTGTGTAACTTGCCGCTGATCTGACGGATTAATAATCGCGCCCGCGGACGTCGATGAATAGCCAACGGCGAAATAACCGCGGATATTTCAACGGAATCGAGTGCATCGTGTCTCCTAATATCTCCCACAATCTGAATAAAAACCTTCATCGTCGTTGCATTTAACTCTCGTACGAAATAAATTTTTGCTTTCAGCGTAACTCACGAAAACCGAACCTAAAATATTTTTCTTCTTCCTCGAGGAAGGATTTTTTACTGAATTAACATTGAATTATAAACTATTGCATATATAATTACAATTAAGAATTTATTACCTCTCGTACTCTCTTTCAGAAAAAAAGTAGAAAAATGTGCACATTTTTACACACTAAGAAATTTACCTGAATCATTGATTTAAAATGAATGCTTACTCCTTGGCCACTTTCTACACATTTCTTAATTTTATTTTTCTACAAAGAAACAACTTGAATTTTCTGTGAAAAGAGATGTTATTTTTTGGAATCTTCTTCAAGAGCATTCTCGTGTAACAGATTTTTCAAAAACTGTATAACAAGGTTTCCATGGAGACGATTTATTCCAGACTGTTTTTAGAAACCTACCACAGTACATGCTTTGACCAGAACCTACTAAAATATTCCACGACTCTTTCGATCCCAGCAAACGATTCTCCGGACGGCGTCCTATTTCCAAAATGCCCAAAGAACACGATCAGGCCCAGCGAACATGTGTCTAACAGTTGGCTTCCGTGAGAACGACGTCGTGACAGAGGATCAAGGGTTCGCGTGACCCTTTGGTGTCGTCAGGAGCAGGTCGACAGCGTCGTTCAGCACCCCATGGGCAACATATTCGAACCTGAACAGTATTGGGTTAACCTGAAGAAAATTCGTCCCGTCCATTCCGAAGGAATGAACGCCGGCAAAGAGAGGAGAGAAGAGGGAAAAAGAGAAAAGATCGAAGTTCGTTGGGGAAGAAAAAGGGGGACGGGGTTGAGAGGGTAAGTCGCGGAAGCCTGGAGTATTGTTACCGGATGTCCCCGTCGGCGTTGACCGAAGATCGTGGTAATTGGATGGAGGAGATCGAGCACCCCTACGCGACACTAACACTCGCGCAATCCTCTAGGAAAACCTACCCTCCGGGAAACCCGTGGCTCGAATACCTTCTGGTCAATGTTTCTCCTAATTCTTTCATTTTCGAAGATTGCATAGCATCGGAACGACGATTAATAAAATTTGTCTTCATCTATTGTAAGAAACAAAGAGCCAATCACAAATATCTTCCCTTAAATATTGTACAGAATTGAAAATAATGTATCCTCATATTTTTGTAATCTCTTCGCTGTTCTCAAATCTGCCATCACATTTTTTAAAACAGCAAAAAGATTGATAGAATTAAAGGGTATCATTATATTCAACCTACTACAATTATTAAGGGAATAAAAACATTTCCCAGTGGCTCCCGTTTCTTGCGACGAATGCAGACAATTTTTATTGCGCATAAAGTCATAGCTACGAATATATTATAGATAAAACAATTCTATTTTTATAGCCAGTTTTACCGTCTTCGCAAAGTGCATACCTTTCTCTATCGTACCTCGTACGATAAGTAGAATGAGAAGTGTGTGGTCAGACAGTCCAGACTCTTGGGACTTCAAACGGTACGCGTTCTCTAGCAGCCTCAATCGAAATCCCTGAAAGAGAAAAGCTTGTGTAAATAATCATTCTGTAATATTTCACACTATTATCATTATTTCTATCAATATTTCCGTATCTTAAATATTTTCAATTTTTCAATCCATCCTGTACAACACAACCTGAGCCTTTTCTCAAAGTGTACAAAATTAATTGAGCTGTCTCCAATAATTATACTGTTAGATTACGGATGTCGCATATCTGTGAGGGTGGCGCGAACGTTGTTAACCAACTTTTGCCAGCCCCCGCGTACCAATTTTCATACTCCCAGTTCCCGTTTCGCGGTTCGCGCTATCCGGGTCGATTTTCCGCGAGTTTGGCGTACTTTTTTCGAATCGGGGGATGAAAGGAGAGTTCCGACAGGTGGAAGTTGGGGTGCTGTCGGTCCGAGGGGGATGTCCAGGATTGGAAACCAGGTCGAACAGCGAGAGCCGCTGAAGTTCAGCGGCCGGCCGCAAGAATTTCCCCGGTCAAGAGGGAGAGGGTTGGTTTATCAGTTCCAGCCCTTCTTGGACGTTAGTCGACTGGACGGACGAGCGTTAGAGGGGTTGGCTTAGTGCTCCGCCGGACAGCACTTGATCTTAGAGTAGCGACCACCGGCCGGGTTCGGCTCAAACTACGAGCGGGACTCGACGTTCGTGGTTTTCCCGCAGCCCGGGAGAGCGAGAGGGTTAAAGGTTGTCGCGCCAACGAGTTGGGTAAACGGCATTTAATAGAGGACGCTAATGTCATCTGTGCAATTTGAGCACGTCGTTCGATGCCCTTTTGTTCGATTTTAACGTCCATTTTCACGGCTTCGCGAGGATTTAATGAGAACGATTCGGGACCATCCCCTACACCCCCGCCCCCTCCGCGTTCTGTGTGTTTAGGTTCCGACGATTTACATTTATTATCGCTGCGTTTAAAATGTAATAGAATCGCGTCGGTTAAACGTGTCCAAAAGCGAGCTTTGTCCGCTAATAACTAGATTGCGGATGTTGCCGGACATTCACTGTTTTTGAGACTCGTTTGCGGAAATTATGCGGTTTGATGGGATCGTTCATTGAAAGCCCCGGGAAATTTGTTTTAAGGCTCTCGTGATCGAGTAGTGTTTTTGTTAAAATTTTTCCAGTTAGAAGGAAAGAGTGTACTCGTGTACAGAGGTGTTTTTAATGCTCGTGGAACGGCGGAGTTGAATTAATGTTTAGATTGCGCGGACAGACGAGCGGAATCAATGTTGCATCGATTTTTGCCCCGTTAAGCCACAGCGGCGAATGAACAGTGAATATTTGAGTGTTTAATCTACACTTCAACGTGATTAATTGTAATGTGTAACCGACTGAATGAGCGGGAATATTTATGGGGCGGAAGGTGAATAATTGACCACGACTTATTGCCAGACTGCGAATAAATACACGTATCAGACAGAAATAAACTTGCATTTGTTTCGTTGGGATTATTAATGTTTCCTATTCATCTGGAAATTAAAAGCGTCTACTTTATCGGAGCTACCGGCGCTAACATCTGCTCCAAAAATACCTAGAGTGACCGTCTATTATTATTAGACTGCGGGTTTTATGCGTTTCTAATAAAATTGGCGCAATTTAAAACGGGAGAAAAATTAAGATAAGAATGTATCTGGTCCCCATAAGATATTAAAAATTATCCTCGTTCGATAATTTAAATAATTTACGCCTATCCACTCTCGTCATAAATGCACAAAATCCAGAGTGTAATTACGGATAATCAAAGCCTGCTGCTCTTCAGAAAAATGTCGACCAATTTCATTGAAATTCCCCGAGCCCTCCAACAAAATTTCCAGCGTAATCATCTGTCATTACTAATCAAATGCCGGCGGTTCAGCTCGCAAAAATGCAGCCTCGCGCGAAGCTAGCGAAGTTCCTTGCGAAAATTCTGTTCTCAATGAAGCGTTGTTAATAACTGATTTATCCGCAGCACGTGGCTCCGTCGTGGTGCAGGTTCCCCGGGCGTAACACGCGAGTAATTCCAGGTGAAAAAGGGTTGGTGCGGAGGTTGAATTAAAGAATGGACCCGGAGAGCGAGATACCTTTCAACGGCCGATTGCATCGAGCAGAGGCCAGAGCGACATTGTGACCACACTTAATTCATCCCCGGGCTACAAAAGCCGTGGGATCTGAATCTGAATCTGAATCGAGCGTGTCGGATATTCCTCTGGCGAGCAGCCCCGGCGACGACGACGGCGGCGGCGGAGAGAGAGAGAGAGAGAGAGAGAGAGAGAGAGAGAGAGAGAGGAGGAATCGTCGTCGCCCAGGTGAACCCCGACGGTGTCGGAAGTCTTTTTCTATATTGTCCGGGGGTGAATAACGAGACCACTCAGTCATTCCCTCCAATTTAAGTGTAACGAGCCACACCGATACGTTCCGTCTTATTCTTTTCCGTCGCCGGCGGCCGCTTTCTCGCCCGGACCCCCGATGTAATCCCGCAGAATCCAGACATTTTTCACCATTACTCCGGCCGACCGGCCGTCGCGATGTGCCCGGCAAATAATTAATTTCTCACGAAACTAACGAGCATCGCTTTTCTCTTCGAGACCGCGCCGACCCGCTATAGGCACCTCCGCGAGAAAGAATAACAACGGATCGGGATCGAGACTCCGTTTCCCGTTCCACCGAGGCGGAGCTCGTTTAATTAACCGACCTCTATCGAATCCGGATGTTCGGTTGTTATTTGATAACTCCGGTTTCCTGAGAAATTTTTCCGATTCTTGGCGTGTTACAAGCACTGGAGATGATTTCGTCCGTCCTAGTTCGTGATACAATTTAATATTTGATATTTCCAATAAGAGGATTTTAGAACGCTTGCTATTCATTTCCAAGGGTTTTTTTTCATTTTCAGAACTGCTTCAGGTTTCAATTTTTTCAGACAAGCACACAGTTAACGATGCTTAGGACCATTTGGAGCTATAAATTGAATTTCAACTATAAATTGAAGACTTCTTTAATTTTCCTGTAATCCTAGAACAAAGAAATGTTTAACCCGCAGATGAAAGCAAAGTTGATTTTTTAATGGGATAGCGTGCTCGAATGATCGGTGATAACAGAGACTGGATGGCTTTGACGCGTCGTTAGGTCCCAGTCCGCCATGAATCTGTGAATAATTCGCATAATCGAAGATTCTTGAGGGTCGAACAAGTGGATCTTGGTTTCCTTATGAGGGTACACCAAAGCACCGAAGGGTAGTTCGGTTCGGGGTGGGAGCTGTTTCACGATAGTTCACACGATCTATGAGCTAGAGTTCGCTAAGAGACCATGAAAGGGTGGATTTACTGGTCCGTCCCACGTTCACACCACACAAATCCAAGTGACCGTTCGGGGTCTCTGCGTCCCCCATTCCTTCGTCTTCTCTGGGCCAACTTACAGCCGGCGAAACTGTTCGCATACTCTTGCTATCATTTACCCATCGACTGATGCAAACTTCTAAACCAAACACTAATTTCCCGCGAACTAACCTTTGTGAGTTTACTGGCTTGAGAAGCACTCCAAACTAGCCACGAATAAAATTACGGTCCTTAGTATCATAATTTTTGTAGCCTAAAAAATTACACACCCTTAAAAATCATAATTTCTGTGGTTAATGCAGTTGTAACTCTCTTGAAAATATTAATGCTTGTGTACAATAAAATTGCGTTTTCATACTGAAACCGCACCCTCGTAGAAATCACAATTCTTGTCGTCGATAAAATTGTGCCCTCTTGAAAATCTCAATGTTCATGCCCAACAAAATTTCACCCCTTTGGAAACCTTGAAATTTGAGGTTCAACTTTCACGTGAGCAGTCAAAATTTATACCTCCTAAGACAAATACGAAGAAGCTAAAATCAAATTGGAAATTACTTCATAAATGACTGTAGGGTATTAAAACATAAATTTCTCATTTACTACTGAGCTTGTATTTTAAGAATTCCTGAAGACATTGAAGGACTAAATTAATCCATAGTTGCCACAGATTGTAATAGCTACCAAAAATCGAGTCTAGAAAACATTCCCCAAAGTTTGCAAGGTATCTAAACATTAAAAAAAGAATTGTATCTCTAATGTTTATTTTTATTTTATCGTCAATCACGGTATCTGTAACTGGGAAATAAGTAAGAATCAAATGAAATGATGAAAAATTTAATCCTCAAATTCCGAAAGAAGCTGAAACGATTCGTCCCAAAGAAGCTCGCCTCGAAAAAACAATTTCAATTCCAATCTCGCCCCTCGCGGCCCGAAATCGGACAAAAATATAAGCCAGCCGACGCATCGGCATCCCAGTTAGGAGACTTAATACACCGCCGGCAAATATTGACACAGGGCCGCGGAATATTCGCCGGTAAGCAAACGAGAGCGAGCAAGGCGTCCGCAGATCAAAGAAAAATAGCAGAAAAATTGTAGTCGACTCGAGGCGTCGCCAGGAATCGTTCCGTAAGACGTAAACGTCGCTAATTCCACCCGGGGCGCACGGTTCCTCTTCCTTCCCCGTCATAAAGCTCAATTCTTTCCTGAACGTTTTCGCGAGACGCAGCGCCGTGTGCGCGCCTTTTCCGCTCCGAACCCGAACACCGGAAGGAGCCGCTTTTATGCTCGTACGGCGTTTCAAGTTATGCTAATTCGCGAACCGTCCTCGTCCTCGACTCCCACCCACACGCTCCCCGATCCTGGCTCTCGGCGCGGCGGAGGGATATTTCTCAAGGAAAAGTATTGTAGTCGCATCGAACGTATTCATAACCGGCGTTCAAGGAGACACGTCACTCTCCTCGGCCTTTTACTCGACCAACGCAGCTAGACGACGATTTTATGCTGGCTTTTACGAGCCGCGAGAGCACACTTTGAATCGGGATCCCAGGAGTTACAGGGTCTCAGAAACTGCTCCTCCATCGTGACACGGACCGGACGGATTTTAACTTTTATTCCGGAACATTGTCGCAACTTTGTCCGTACGTGGCTGGCTTATTTTTACCCGAGGCTTTAATTCGCCTTAACGAAAGTTCACTGACCCCCGAGCCAACTATAGTGGATGATTAGACTATGCGGTATGAGCTCTATCAGTAATCAATTTACCAAACTGTAGCATTTTTATCAATTTCTCACTTTTAAATCGCGTACAATCGACTCTAAATTTAGTACAATTTTATTTGTTGTCTGAACTCCCATGGAAATAAGAATGGAAATATCATGACACCATGTTAAAAAATGTGTCACCCCATTTTTGACGGCTGCTATGAATCTACGAAAATGATAAAGTCTACTAATCAATGTATGTAAAAATAATTAAGTCCCTGTTTCTTTCATTCGGTCCCGAACAGCAAACTTTGATTTTAAATTTAGCAAAAATATTGCTATTCACGTTTCTGGAGAACCCACACTAGGTTCACCGGTATGAAGCGAGTCTTCGAACGGCGAATGACGTCCATTAAAATGATTTTTCACATCGCAGCAATATTCTCTCGCGCGACTCTCGTCGTTCCATGACCTTCCGGTTCCAAAGCACTAACGGGTGCGTGGAAATATTTCATGCAAGTACACACAAAGAAACCCACGTGGTTCAGAGGGTAGCCGCGAAGGGGTAGCAGAGCGAGGGGGTAGTAAATGACGCGTGGCGATATTAAAATGGCATAAAAATGAGCTGTAATTTGTATCTGGCTTCGAAACTTGCCCCTCCTTTCGCCGCGACCGACTTATACACCCCCCGCCCACCGCTTCCACCCCTTGCTATGTCGTCTAGTATTATTGTTATTAATCTCAAAGGTCGCGAGTGCACTTAATACCCTGAGAAATAGCCGCGTTTCTTTATCGGCCCTCGACTGAAATATAAATTCTTTGAGGGTGGACTTTGTACAAATTTGTTTGTGTCCTGTAAAATCGTTTTGGGGTTGGAGGTATTTTTATCTTAGCATGGCTAATGGAGCTCGTTCACTGTGCTGGGAGTGTGAAAATTATGCAAAATTTTTTTTAATTCAGTGTACTCCTACCCTTAGGATCCAGTGCGGTAACTTTTCTTACTTATTATTTCGAGTAAAATTAAATTGAAGAAATCTTTGGTGTAATATACATATTACACTTCTACGACTGAATTAGGGGTGAGAAAATTCGAAGAATAGTGAAATTTTGACTTGTGAAATTAACTTTTTATAAAAATCTTGGAGCAAACCAGTCACCAAGGAATTTAAATGAATTTCTCCGGTAAATTTGTCAGTCCAAATGAAGAGGAATAAAAGTAAAAGTAAATTATGGTTTCTCCTGGGAGGGCTCCGGCGGTGGTAAATAGTGGATATTGGGGGTAGAAAATGATCTCGCAAGGAGCGCAACATTAGCGCCCGCTGAACGACAGTTCTCTTCATTCAGCCCGGCGAAATCCTTCCGCTCGAAAGGATCCGCGGATAAAAATACCATTTGAATATTTGGCGTACATCCTCACTGTCATTTATAACGCGTGACAATAAAGTCTCTGGCTGGTAGTAATCTTTATGGAGCGATACGAAAGACGTGTACACGTCTCTCCCTCCCTTCCCGCGACGCTTTTACGATATGCTAAGCGTCGCCCTTTCGAAGAAATTCGAATCTTTATCGTCCCCCACCCCTTCCAAGCATTTTCTACCCCCTTGGACACCGAATTGACGATCTGTGCTAACAAATAAACTACTTATGCTGTACAGTGTGTCGAGTGACGCCAGGACCGACTTCGAATCGCATTATCGCGTCGAATGCTCGCTATGCTCTACAAGAATCGCGTAATCCTCGAGTTATGGAGACAGGAGAAATTTTTAATCGGTATTGTAAATTGGGGACTATAGAACATTGAAAAATATTGTTAGTCATTGTTATCAAAATCATTTCTACAGTTATTTTGTAGAAAGTTTTACGAGTGCTGGTTCGACAAAGAGCATGAAGGGTCGCTGTCAGGGTCTGGTAGGGCAGATTCTTTCGGTCGAAGACAGTGCGCGCGGTGCAAGGGACAAAACGCTCGTTAACGACCGGTTATGTATCAGGTGAACGTCATTATGCTGACTTGCCAGTCAAGGGAACGTGTTGTGCGCGTTTCTGTCGCGCAATTACACGCCGGTAGACGCGTGCGGAGGCGCGGTGCAAGTGATGGACGGTCGAAAGTCAGTTGATTCGTGGTTCGGTGGATGCTGGTCCCGCAGATGGCGGCGGTTCCCGGTGAGAATGGGTGTTGAGGTTAATAGGCGGCGTAAGGAGGGTGGCTTTAATGCGAGTCCGCGCTAAAATATTTAAGTTCGGATAGGAGCGGCACCAGCGCGCGCGGGAACGCCCGACGAATCTGTTCCGTTTCCCGCTGTATACAACGCGTACACCCGCGCGCCTGTATCACGATTTACAATGTGTACGTGCAGAACCGGTACAGGCGAATCTGCCTCGGTGTTGACCCCGGCCAGAACCGGATAGGGTTAACGGATTAATGAAAGCCAATTCACCCGGTCCCGGTAACAATTCCTCCTACGCTCGCCTAACGTTGCCACCGCTATAAACAAACCGGAGATAACGAATGCTCCTTCGAGGATATCGGCCGTGCGGTTCGGCCCCCCGGAGCAATATTGCGCTTCCGAAAGTATAAGGAAATTGGCGACGGGAATTATTAATAGGACCTCGAGAGGGGTTGAAAGAGTGTCTTCGGTATCGTACGTCTCCTAAAGCTCCAACTTTTGTTTCGTTAAATGAATTATTTTTACGGAATTTTTCGGGTTGTTCAATTTTAAGAGATACGCCTCACAAGGCAGAAAGATATCAACAATATCTAAGAACAAACCAAAGACGAATTTTTTCTCGGAAGAACGTGTCAGTGACACACTGCACCGCTTCGTTATTCTGGACGCAAACGCGTATTCGTTTGCAGCCAACTATATCGCTCTGACTCTTTCATTTGAACGTTATTTTGTTATGGTTGTAATCATGTCCTATTGTGCGTATCGTTTTATTCGACCAATTATACAACGTCCATTGTACTCTATGCTTCTATTCTGACCGCTCCATGAGCGTCATAACACTCATTCAACACTTAAAACTGAACCAGAATCATGGCTGCCAGCTAGTCCGTTCATTTTTCAACTTTACACTTGAGCGTCCAATTTTCATCGCCCCTCTATCAAAAAATTTGTACACCCCACTGAAACATTAGTCAAACCACCCAGAAAATCTCTACAACAAAAATCCTGTACATTTACAACAACAAATTTTCAAAAGCAATCGAAGGTACATCAACATTTTCCTAAGAAGCTTCTCAAGCGAACCTCATCAACTACCCCAATTTTCATCCCTCCGCCACCAAAAAATTTGTGCAGCTCACTGAACTAGCACTGAAACCACCCACGAAACCCCGATAATAAAAGATTGCATACTTTGTAAGATAAGCTGTAACGGATCCGCCACCGTATATATTGTTCATGTTAATAACAAATATGTTCATGTTATTGATAAGCGATTCATCGCCAACGACAAGCGAACGTGTCGAAAAAAGAGACCTTACAACTTAAACAACAAAAATAATCCTAGAGCACGTCAACATTTCCCACCCCTAAGAACCTTCTCAAGCAAACCTGATCACCGAGGACGGTGATCTGAAGGAAACGTCAACAGACAGCAACGGGGATGAATTCCCCAGCAACGAAGGTATAATGTCGTCCAGGAAACAGCATCTCGATCCGGTCGTCGTACCCAGCGTCCGGCGGCGGCGGCGCCGCGACATATTTTCCGCGGTATGGCCGACGGACGACCATGCAGTATGTATATTTCCATTCCGGCGTTACGAGGTGTGCCGGATGATTTTATATGCAAAGAGTAGTTTAGAGCTAATTGTTAATAATAGGATTGGTAAGGTGGGAATTCGCCCCGGCGTCCGGGGGCCGGGGGCCGGTCACCCATCCCCCGTTTCAAACCCGGGTTTCGGTCCACACCCCCGCGACCACCCCCTTTTCTCTCCCCCCTTTTGCACCCCGGTTTCCTCCTCCACCCTTCTCGCCCCCGAATTCGCCCTCCGCCCTGCGCGCTCGCGCCGAGCCGCGCATCTCATTTGGCACTGGAGTCAGCGCGTTGCAGATCTCTTGCTGTCTGTCTGTCTGTCCTGTACGTCCGTCTGTCTGTCTGTCTCTCGGTGCGTCCGTTCCGTTGGACTGTCCGTAGGTATGTACCCTACACGTACGCAGAGCAGGAGCAGCAGCCTCGCACCATTTCCGTCCGGGGATACGGAACGTATATATACGCGGGTAGCGGACGCGTACCTACACCGGTACGTACGTATTATTACGTATAAACGCGTAATTCTGAGTTATACGCCGGCCTTGTTAATGATAATTAAAACGCCTCGCTCTATACTTTTTGCCTTGGAATATTTTCTGAAATTCTCGCCGGATAATGGCGCCATCCACGCTCTCTCGCTGCTGCTCTGCCTCCTACTACTGACTCTTCTGCCTCGCCATCCCCCTACAACCCCCTACGACGACCGACACCTCCTACCCTCCCCCGTACACCTTGCATCAACCCTTTGCCTTGCCTTTGCCTTTGCCCGCGAAACGCTGGCGCTCGGATTACCGGAGCAAAAACCGAGCCTCTTCGATTTTGTGCCATTCTGATCCGGGGATGGATCGAATAGGGGTATGAAATGGTCTTTTTAGGCGCATCTGCGGGATTTTTTATGGAGGTTTTAATGTTCACGGAATGGCTGAAATTTTCATACAATTATGCAGGTCTCGGGTCAGTGCAAAAAACAGAATTTAATAAACCTATTTAATTTTGCAACTACCGAGACACTCGAAGATCCCAATCCCACATCACAGAAGTCAAGTCGTAATGGCGAGGAAACTTTTATATTTGCCGATCGCAGCAGCGAATTAACGGCACCGCGGCGCGTCGGTATAGCTCGAGAAATATCATCGAACGATGAATATTCATGTCGATGAGTCGCAAGACCGTGGGACGGAGGGTACCGGAAGCCGGTAGCTATGTTATGAAGTTGCTCCGTGGAGGATCGGCCGCCACATTTTGTATGATATATTCCAGCCGGCGTCACCCTTCCTCGGTTTTGCCAGCGTCTAGCCTAACCCTTCCAGTCAGACAGATTGCTTCTGCTTCTTCGCGATTTTAATTCAATCCCATCAGCCATTCAATTAGCCGAACGTTGAACAACAGGCTTGTTGTTAATGCGGCCGTTGCATCGAGTCATCGCACAAATTATTCACTATTGGACTAGTCAGCCAGTTACGCCGCCGACATTCCGCAATTGCGTGGTATAGCGTCGCGTTATCACATCCCCGCGGCACGCTAATTGCGCCGGGAAATGTTTATCAGCTGAGGAGGAACACCCACACGGATCATCATCATCGTTCTCCTGTTTTCCTTGTCCCTTCCGCCGTAAAACTCGAGATTTCTATGTGATTTCGCATAGAAATATCTTTTATGCATGGGGACCGAGCCCGCGAACGAGAGCCCCTAACCCACACCAGAAATCCCAGATTTCGCGGACGTTAGTATCGTGGCCCACGAATCCCGGAAATAAATGACACTGTTTGCAGTTAATTATATTCGGGCACCGGTCGGCCAGCTCACTTTGCTGTTCGAAGTACAGTGATTTCTCTGTATATGTCGCCAAGGCCTGGATGAATTCTTCCAAGCCATTGGAAGAATTTAATGGTATTGTTATATTATTTTTAGACTCCTTAAAAAGATTGAAAGACGAAATATATCAAAAAGTCTTCAGTCTACTCGTAAAAAGTGGTTTAGACTCCGCTGTTAAAACGATCAAATGATCGCACATAACGACAAAAGTTAAGGCAATAGTTTACGAGACACGATACACGGTAATTAACAGGACCAATGGTATCAATGAAACAGAAATGCAAATGACGCTGTAAACGAACCTGCTACGCTATTAAAGCTTAACGCGGCCAAGACACTTCCTTCGGAATCGTAGTTAGAATCGTAATTAGTTCATTAATTCGTTCGTTATTAGATTTTCCTGCATAGATCGCGAGTAGCGCGTAGATTGCGGACAGACGTCATCCCCTGACTGTAAAATCTTCAGGACTTCCAATTAAAATGATCCCCAAGAAATCAATGCCACATCAATTTGTTAATGCTGAAATTAACTAGACTGTAATGCAAGATGAGAACTTCACCGCCAAGTAACTAGCAATTTTTATTAATGCGGATTTTACGCAACTATTGCAAAAACGGGCAGATGTGATTGAAAACAGAAAGAAAAATTTCTGATCGGCTCGATGAATTGACTAATAAAAAAGTGTCACAATTGTTTCCAGCGAGCTGAATCACAGGAAACCATCTTCGAATCTCAGAATCATCGAATCGCCGAATTTCCAACCCCTAAATCGTAACCTTGTTTCGCCCGCTTCCGCGACGCGCATTGTTGGCCCTCGATTTCCGAGTGTATCGAGGGCCGGTCCATATTTCAGCGTTGTTGAATTTGAAACTAGAATCCAGCATCTCGGCGTTAAGCAGGGAACATAAAAGGGCAATTCATGGGGGGCGCGAAGGAACTGGTTGGCGAAGAAGAAGAAGAAGAAGCCGCGAGGGGTTGGAGCCCGGGGACAAAAGTAACGCAATACCGGAATATGTCACGAATTAAGCGGGGAGAAACCGGGAGTGCTCTTCGTCGGCGTCATCGTCGTCGTCGTCGTCTTGGTAGTCGTCGCTTTTATTAGAATTATCTTTGTCACTTTCCCAAGTTTATATTTACTCCTCTCGCGCGAACCTCTTAAAGGCACGCCACCCCCTCGCGGCATCCACCTTTCCGTGCTTCCTTCGGAACCATCCCGCAAACCTGGCTCACCCCTCATCCCTCCTGTTGTCTTGCTCTCTTTCTCTCTCTCCGATTTTCTCCGATTCTCTCTCTCTCTCTCTCTCTCTCTCTCTCCCTCTCTATCGCACAGATCCATCCCCGTCGTCCGAGCCACCCCTCTCGTTCGAAGAAACAGTACCACCCAGAGAGAGAGAGAGAGAGAGAGAGAGAGAGAGAGAGAGAAAGATAGAGAGAGGAACGCGAAACGAAGCAGCCACTCGCTTATTATCTTTACGACTGGGAAGATGGAATTAAACTGAGTGTGCAGCCGAAATGTAATAATATTCATTACTATGCTAATGTCCGCGCGCGCGGCCCGCCGCCACCGCACTGCCACCAAACCAGCCCGGGCTTACGGCCGCCGGAAACTTGCCTCGTATTTTTGTTATCTGCCGGCGAACAGAGAAGGCCTAACTTCGTTCATGATCCCCGATCGACGACGATAACTGACCGAACTCGGCTTAGGGGATCATCGCCTGTTCCACGCCGCTCAACTTTTACCCGGCCGTGCCCTCGCGCGAATTTTCCGCAACCCTGGAACCACTCCAGCCCCGACTCCCTACTATTTTAACCCTTGAGAATTATTTTGGGTCCGATTCGGTAAAAATCCAATTTTTCAAGGAAAATACTGAAAATGATATCACAGAGAAATCAGTTCATTTTCATCGGATTGGATCTTGGATTCAACCCTTAAGTAGAGGATCTTTTCTTACGACTGTACAGTTGACGATGCTTGATGTCCTTCACGGTTTTATGTAGCAATTTTTTAAAACATATTCTTGTAGGTAATTCCTGTAAACCCTTCAGTCTTTCTTTTGTTCCGAGTATAATGGCTATCCATTTACTTTAATCCCCGGGAACTGCTGTACAAGTGGATTTTCATCTACGACGAAGATTTCCATGTTGTATTTAGAGCAACAAGTACTCTGTCTTATACTCTGAACCAATAAATCTTGTAACAGAAGAAAATATTAATCTGAAAACATGTTCTTAATAACAACGAACTATAGATATAATCGTTCCGGTTGTTATGCATAGCAAGAATGACTAGGCGCCATCTAAAAATGTAGAAAGATTAAAATAATTTGAGAATATTGATAAATTATTTCCAGTTGATTAAAATTGAAAGGAAGAATTAAATTTTTACTCGATCCCCTTTTCTCGCAATTACTGTAGAATATTTTTATTCTACATCCCCAACCTAATTTATTCGTAGACGTCTCCCGATATGAAAAGTATAATTATTATCTTAAAATTGCCTTGGTTTGCACAGTGCACGATTGT
Organism: Seladonia tumulorum; assembly: GCA_913789895.3. NCBI lineage: Eukaryota > Metazoa > Arthropoda > Insecta > Hymenoptera > Halictidae > Seladonia > Seladonia tumulorum. The sequence goes on from OU565275.1 coordinate 7,392,356, forward strand.
TATAGTGTACAATCTCTGCGGAACGTCTCGCCGAACGTCTCGAGCCTGAACAGTTCGTGCGCTGCTAAAAGGAACTTCATTAAATCCGTTGCAAAACACCCCCGCAATATCGATAGGATGCTTAACACCCCCGTTATGTCGCCAGGGGTGAAACAGGCGGTGAGAACGCGTACACACGCGTTCGCACACCGATGGAGTACATCTAGGTAGCAAGCCAGAGTTATATTAGACAGGAGCGAAGAGCTCCGGTGGCAACTGCCGTCTTTCACTTCGCAGTGAAACCCCGTGCGCCAAGAATCTTGCTAATTAGATATATAAGGAAGCTAATTGTAATAAGGTGGAGTCGGGTGTACACGGGAAAGTCCCTCTCCCGCGTTAGTATCCTACGGCACACGCACAAACGAGTGTACGCAAGCTTTCCTGACGCTTGCTCGCGTCTATACGCACCTCGGGGACAAAAATACACATTAATTAATTTTCTCCCTTAACGATGTCCTCTCTGATCCATCGGTTCGCTAGCTATTCTATCGGTTGAACAGACCGGAAGCCCCCGAAAATTGCAAAAATAGGTAAATTATTCTACAATTATTAGTATTCGGTAAAAATTACCGAAATTCGAATTCTTGAGTTATAGGGGAGGAATCGTAGGACAGAAAAATCCCTTTAATATTGTTGGTGGTGTTGATTGACTATCAGGATTCACTAGGGCCTGATTTAGCTGTGTATACTAGACTAGAAATGGTCGGATTTCACCTAAAGATCGCAGTAAAATTTAGCACAGACAACCTTGTCTATCATCCCTTGAAAAATGAAAGCCGTTGCTATAGAGGTGCTATAGTTATACTGTAGAAACTTAAATCTTGGAAAGCATCTGGAAATTTTCCCCTATTAATTCGCAAATCCCTCTTTCAACGTATCTTTGCAAAAAATATTTTCGAGGGGAATTTTTTGGTACTGTTAGGCAATCAAGGGGTGCCAACTAATTAGCGATTGAAGGATCAATGGATGCAGGTCACCGTGAAGGCTGCACGATCGTCGACGATTGCACGGAAGTTTACGACGAACTAGCGAAGGGTTGCGAGGTGGTGTGGGAGGAGCGAGAAGCGGGGTGGTGAGGGGGGTTAAAACGTGTTGTAGTTATAACGAGGAGCCGAGTAATTTAACCCTTCTTAGAGTCGTCTTGTCTTCACGGATCCCTCCTCCGCCGGGCCCCCACCGTGTCGTCTTATCACCTCCCTTCTTACGCTGTAATCTCCGACCCCATCGTTCAGCGTTGGTTTATTTAGACCCGGCAGAGGTGATCGCTTGATTAAATACTTCTTCCGTCGGCTTTACTTTCGTCGTACATGACGCCCACGGAGAAATATCCGACGTTATAAAGTTCCGGTGTAAAACGCGAACAGGGACCTCCTTAATTAACGGGCAAACTTCGGCGGAATTTATTTTTTTCCCGTCGCGTTGACGTTTACCGTCGTCCTCTCGTCGATCTCGACATCCGCAATTGGCCCAGCAATCTTTCTCGGTCTTTGGAAAAATCACTTTCGGTCGAAGACATTCGCGAAAAATAAAAAATCGACCAGTTCAATTTTTGATCAAATTCTCTCCGAGAAAACCGGCTCCAAAAATGTCTGCAATGATCCCATCCCCAATATAACATATAAAATCGTCCTCACCCCCTCTTGAGAAGCATCCCTTTTGTATCGACAATTTCCATGACTTAAAAAATGTCTATAACGATCCCAACCGCTAACTAAAATATAAAATCGTTATAACCCCCTTTTAATAATCCTAGGATTGCGAATAAAATATTGTAAACCCTTTCCACCCTCAAACTAGTTCTAAAAATTGTGTACAGTGGTCCCACCCCCCAAATAAAATATAAAATCGTTCTCACCTCCTTTTAAAAATCCTAAGATTGCGAATAAAGTATTGTCAATACTGTCCACTCTCTAACCGATCCTAAAAATTGTGTACAATGGTCCCACCCCCTCAATAAAATATAAAATCGTGTTCACCCTCCTCCGAGAAGCTGAACAACGTACGCTAAAAATTCGGAATGACGTTCGCAGCAGAAAATGGAAGATGGTGCAGCAGAAATATCACCGGCCGAGAGATTCCTCGAAATCAATGGACCGTCGGTCGGCAGTCTCTCGCGGGCTGATTCGCATGCACAAACGAAAAGAGTATGACGCAGGTAGGAGAGCAGATGGGAAGGGAAAGAGATGTTTTCCAGCAGCAAGAGTATCCAGGGGCTGGTGTGGCCGCGTGAGACGCGTCCGATCATTATCTCGAGCCTCAAACGAACAAATTATTCGGTTTCAACGTTCTCCCAAAACGACGAAACGCAAGGCACATCCTTTTTCTCCGGTGAAGCCGGACGAAATGGACTCGAAGAAGAAAGGAACGGCAACCAATTAAGCCGTAAAAAACATGGCGGGTTTCTAATTTCGCGATACACGCGGCAGCAAACCGGGGAACGAGGAACGAGGAGGAACGGGAACACGGGAACCGGGAGCGGCTCTCTCTCTCTCTCTCCCTCTCTCCCTCTCTCTGTCTCTCTGCTACCCGGGGAAAAACGTTCCTTCTACCGGGGAGAAAGAATAATTATTCGCGTATTCCGCGAGCACGCGAAAGACTCCTCTCTGACCCTAGAACGAGGAGGATCGATGCGGACGAAGCCGAGAGACCGAACGTGTACGCGTTGCCTGCGGGTCTGCACATTTTTAATTGTAGCTAAAATAATTACACTTTGAGGAGAACTGGCCGCTTTGACACCGTGGCCGGCAAAGGCAGCGACGGAATAAAAAGTCCGTACCGCGCGCACGTCTCCGCGCGGTCGTTGCGAGGAATATGTAATTCCAGGCTCGGCGGGGACATACTGCGCGCCTAAATAATAATAAGTACGTTCACCTGTGTCCTTCTCCCCCCTCCCCCCAGCCTCGGCCGCCCCTTTTACCGCCGCCGCGATTCTTTCTTGTTCTACCGGAAATTTGTTACTGATTTTACCCTTCTCCATGTTCCTCGCAAGATCTCCTATCCCTCCGCTATTTTGAACCACTATGCTATATCAGAAACGTGTATTTGACTGATCGATCCTTAATATGTCCAAATAGAAACACAATTCTTTACGTATCACTCACGACGATGATCTGCGTGTCTGAATTCAAAAGATTCAAAAGGTTTCATGATTTATCTTGTATTCTTCGACAAGGAGACGTAAATGGACTAGAAAACGTGTTAACGTTCACAATAATTCTTTCACTATTACGGTTATAAGTTACAAGCACGAAATCTTATTCATTTTAATTCCTTGCTTTCATTGATATTTTCATTTTTGTCGTCGAATGTGCTTTTCAATTAATTAACAGGCCAAAATGGGTCAAAAAATGTGCAGGACCTCCACTTCTAAATTGTCGTTCTATTTCGTGTTTTTATAGATTGAATCATGAAGATTGAGAACATTACAAATGTTACGATTAAATATCAAAGAAGAGAAAGAGACCGTAGGAATAGTACGACGCGTTGCAGATTATTTTCTAATGGCGTTTCTTAATTATCCGGCAGAAAGTGGCCGCTGCAGGTCGTAATACAGGCAGAAAATGCTATTCACGTTAGAACACACGTTCTCCTTGTATCAAAGAGGAACGCTGTGATTCGTAACAGTGGCAGCACGGTTGCAGGGTACGAAATATTAAGTAGCCCGGACGGTGCTTTTTGAGTGCACCAAAAATTTCGTCGAGCGGGTCTTCATGAATCATCAAGCTTCCAAATAAAAGAGATACGGCAGAACATATTGCCATCCCCGCATAATTCAGCCCGGGGATACGCGAAACATAGAATCTGCTTAGCGTAATTCTGGAAAAGTACGACCTCGAAATATTTTTTTCAAAGGCGTCTGATTACTGCGCCGCGGCCGCAGGACACCACCCTCTTTTCGTTGACCTCTCTGCAACCAGGATATATCATTCCGGATTAAATCGGCCGACCGGAAGTCGAAGGACCGCGTCCCTTCTCGTTCAAGATGAGTCCGCGATATTCGTCCGATATTGTCGCGAAATTTCATTTCCGAATAAACATTCTGTCCACCCAAAGAAACGTTTCAGATACTGTACAAGAAGAAGCATTTATAATGATGTAAAATTATGATCGACAAATGCGTTCATATTATACAGAATATATTTTGCGTTTGAAATTTTGTATGTTAAAAACTGGATCCTCTTTGATGATGTTGCTCGTCATTTCCCCCACCCCCAGCTTGGATTTATTTTGAACTTTAAATCTTGCAGTGATCTACGTAGAGCTTGGAACAAAATCTGCTTTAAAAATTTTCAACTATTTCGTCGTTGGCTGCCTGGTATAAAGAACCTTCAATTTCAAATTGTCCTTATTCTCGGTCTCGTTTATAAAAATGAGAAATTCTACACATTCGTTTGTACAACCAAAGATTAAAAATCAAACAACCCCTAGTAGATATTTTAGTCTACGTTTAAAGACTACCTCCAGTTATTTTGAGACATTCAATTTTCCTCAGTCTATTTCTTAGAATTAAATGGTTAGAGTTTTCTGTATTTTGTGTGTAAAATCTATTTTTGAATCTCGAATTGTTTTGCGATCAGCAGGCTTTCGTGTAGGGCGGAAGTTCCCATCCAAATTCGAGCACGCAGCGTCCCGAGCCTAAGACGAGGTTTAGCCTTGCTGCTAGTTCCGAGTAGGCGTGTTTCGGGTGGAAACGTGGGAAGGTGTTCCTCTCGAAATCTGAAGGCGCGGATCGACGGCGGAACGCCACGGAAAAAGATACTACCGGCACGTAATTACTTTTAACGAGGGCCCCGGCCGCAGAAAAATATGGCCCGGTAACAAAAACTTTTCCAATTTTAATCCGTCATTCGTAGCGGGGCCATGCTGCGAGAGAGATCGAGAGACAGAGAGAGAGAGAGAGAGAGAGAGGGAGTGAGTGAGAGAGCGAAAAAAAACAACACCGGCAACTTTCGTCCCGTAACAAGTTGTTGCTCGGGGGAGAGCAAATAAAGGGATCCACGGTGCCCTTCTCTGTGTATCTCTCTCTCTCTCTCTCTGTCTCTGTCTCTCTCTCTCCGTTTCCCTGTGGTAGAAAAGGGTGGAAGCTCGAAGAAAGATCGAGAAGCGCGCCATAAATAAAGGAATTAGTTTTTAATGGACGTTAGTCACTATTAATTGTGGAAAGTTAACCCCTTCCTCGGCACCGTGTCCCTTTTCTCCGCCCCTATCCGTTCTCGTCTTCCCTTTTTCCTTTTCTCGCGAGAGACCTGCCGCTTGTCCTTTGAGACTGACGAGTCGGGTGGCAAAGGAGCCAAAGGGACGAGAGGGTGGCGGTGGTGGACCGGCAGAAGCGGTTGCGAAAGGGCTGAAAACACGGCACGGCCTTTATTTTACATTTCCACGAGCCATTCTTTCTTTGTGCGATAATTAAGTAAGCTGAAGCCAACCGGTGGCCAGTCGTTCATTCAAATTTCCCTGCTGCGCGCACCGGAGATTAGGAAATCAGAATCGGACACTCTCTCTACCAGTCCCGGAAATCTACCGCAAAAATGATTCCTGGACAAACAACAGAATTTCAGATATATCTGGATTTTAGAATCATTTTTACCTGCCCTTTTAGAGAAGTAAATAAGCAGTGTGCTAAATTAATGAGCAGGTTTAATTCGTTTGAGACTGCTGTGGTTACTTATTGTTAGACTGCGGAACTTTATGCAAAATAATATCCGAGTCCAACGAAATGTAGCAAAATAAAAATTTATATTCTTTCTTAGTAGGTTCAATACGTTGCAAATAATGCAACCATGGTTCCAAATTCTTTTAACCCTTAGCGCTCGAATGGTGACCCTAAGGCACCACTAAAAATTGCTGTATCACTATTCAATATATTTTTTACATTATTAAATTTGTTTGTATTTAATAAACTACTAAGGTTTCGATATTGTACAACTAAATTGCACTATTTCCGTATATATAACATGAAAAAAAATATATAGAAGGGCAATATTCTAGGTCAGAAGAAATGTTTCCTTTTGGAGTTAAAATAGCTTCGAGTGCAAAGGGTTAATACAGTTCGATATTTTTCTTCCTTTGTCAAAAGTGCATAAAATCCACAGTGTAATGATTAGCAAGTTAAATGAAAAAAGAAGATTGAAACCATTGCTTGCACCCAATAAATATCCAACTCAACCAAGGATCGCAGCGTTAAGATAAATGTGTACCTGCGTTCCTGATTTTTAACAAATTAATTAATCCGGGGTCAAGAAAAATATTTGAAAAAATCCTAGCGGGCAAGGGCGAACAGATTCCGTGTAGCAAAAGCGTCCGCCCGAAAGGGATCGGGTTTTTCAAGTCCTCGAAGCAGTGTAACCCGTTGATAAGTGGTCCGGAATTCTTGAGCAGCGGTTCCGCAAAGGAACTCGGCCTATCCGGGGTGCGTTTCCGGGCGGTAAAAATTGCATTAGCCTCGAACGAGAGGCGAAACTTCGTTTTCATACTTGAAAAAGTCTGCGGAAACAGGCTCCGCTTCCGGTCACCGGGCGGACGGAAGACCGGCTCGCTTAATTAAGATATGTATTTATTTTAATTTCTCTGGTAGAAGCAGGCAGCAGACCAGGTCCGGGAACAGGATAACGCGATTTGCTTACAGCTCGGGTCCGCTCGCATACATTCCGCTCGCGCGGAAAGATTTTCAATTGAGGCGTAAGGAAGAGCAAAGTATAACGTAATAAATACTCGGGGGTGGGGGGATGAAGAGAGAGAGAGAGAGGGTGGTGGTGATGGCTGGAGTGTTCCGCGAGAGACCTCGGGGTTTGAATCTTGCGTTTTGTTTCCCGGGGGCCACTCGCGCGAGTACTTTTTTCAAAGACTATATACCGGGAGAAAAAGTGCTCTTCTCGAAATAAAATTAGGAAACTGTATTCTTCACCCCTTTGAGAAGACGCGTTTATTCTCCTTTTCGTTGTTTTACCGTTCCATCTCGTTAACCCCTTTATTTCGTCGGAGTCGAGCGAACAGTCTGAAGGATTTCCCTTTTCTTCCGCGCGCGCCCTTTGTGCCTTCGAGCCGAGCCGAGCCGAGCCGAGCTGAGCGGAGCGGAGACCACCACCGCGCCTCCGCTTTCTCTCTGCCACTCCTACGGCCTCTGTCAACGATCATCAACCGGCTCGCCGAGGCTCGCAGCGTTCACTCGAGGTCCGCGGGTCGCGTGTACCTGTTTACGATCCTCGCGATTCATTTGCATTACATCGAGCTGCCGCCCCCACCCTCCTGTAATTAGTTCCTCTTAATTAACTCGCCTTTGCGCGGCGACCGTCTGTCGATAAGCAAATCGACGCTGTTTGCCCGAAGAAATCGCTGCGACGACAATGGCGATCGATGCTTAAGTAGATCATGGTTCTCTTCCACAAGCTTTAAATAAGAGCTCTTATCATTTTTTGGAGGCCTCTGCAAGCCATGAGTGAAAATTCATGCAAAAGTTTACGCATTTAGAATAAAAATCAGTAGACGAGTAGATGGGTAGATTAGTAAATTTGGGTCTATAGAAGAAATTTAAATAGATTATAATATTATTCTCAAACCATTAAAATTATTAAAAAGGGATATATGTAGCCCCTCTGTCTTGCGACTAACAAAGACAATTTTGATTTCCCATAAAAATCCGCTAATGACGACTTCGTAGAGAAAATCTGCCGAAACATCTGCAGTTCCCGTAAAAATCAAAATCTGAAAAGCGTCGCCAGACACTTCCTCGTTGGCCGCGTTCAACAAATCAAAATTTCCCGGCGATTTCACGGCGCATAATCAAGACCAGCCGCATGTAGCCGGGGCCAGTATCTCCAAATTAGAAGTCGGACAGTGTTCAGTCTAATTTTATAAACTCGCAGGCTATAAATTCCAGGTGGAAGAAACGCAGAGGGACATTTCTACGTCGGCGTCGCGTTCAACATGATGGAACACCATGGTTACACGTGTATCGATATATATCCGTGGCGGTGGCGTTGGCGTCCGGGCCGGGCTACTTTGGTGCTGGACAAACACAACGCGCTGTTAACAGAGAAGAGTACGGCCGGGATCTATTTTATTTTTTGAGAGGAGGACAACACGGGCGCGCATGGGCTTGATGTAGAACGTTGGGCGCGTTACGCTGACGATCCTGAAACTAGCGAGAGACGATTCTCCGGCGCGGGAAAAAGGGCAGCGAAGCAGGCAGGAAGAGGGCAAGAGAAACGTCGACGGCCCCCGAGTATATAAGGCCGTTTCGTCAGTCTCGTTGTCACGGTTGTCGCGGAATGAGAACATACGGCCGGCTCGTATTTTAATTCCGCGGACAGAGAACCACCCCCCCCCCACCGGCTGCTCTCTCCGTGCTGGCCCGCGGGCCACCCCTTTCTTCGTTCGCGTCTCCTATGAGCCCTCTCTCTCCGGATGCTGCTGGTTCCTAACGGCGTCGCCGCCGACGCCAGCTGCGTTGACATTACCGGGCATAATATTTAATAATTATTTTCATTAAAGTCATAATAAAGTTTAGAATACTTTATTAATTTATAGGCCGGGGGAAAACACGTTTAAAGGGCGGGTGGCTTTCCTGGGCCCCGCATCTCTCTTTCTCTCTCTCGCTCTCTATTCCTCTCTCGCTCCCGCTCTCCTCGCGCCCGGCCATTCGTATCAATTATCGTCGCCGCGGCCTCGCGGAATTAAGGAATCGCGAGACGAGAGTACGCCGCCTCGTCTCGAGGAAAACTTCTTCTTCGACTCTGTTCGCCTTATCGACTCGCGTTCGCCCCGTGGTTTCCTTAATATTCCGCCCAGACCCCGGGTTTTTAATTAAAAAAGTATGCATCGGACCCGGTCGCTTTTAATCTGAGCATACCGCTCGGCCCTTCGCGGTTCAGGATGAACAAGGGCTGCCTGCTATGCGGGACGACTGTGTGTCCGAACTCGCTTTCCTTGGATCGTGCTGTTTTCCAAGGTGGCTGTTTCTTGGCTGTGTCGGTGAGTATGACAATTGGCAGTTTGATCGGTGGACCGAGGATTTAAGTTATACCGAATCTGACGCGTCCGAGCATGGCTGGTCAATTCTACTTCTCGCGAATTCTAGGCACGCGTAGGCGCCGGATTTTCAAACTCTAGTTCCTCGAAGACGGAGCGTCAATCGAGAATATTTCTTTAACCACTCAACCTCGTTTAATCGTTACCTGTACTTTCACGTGTGTTATCCTTTCTCCGAATCCTTACAGCAGTCCTGAAACAGAAAGAAAGGTCCCAGTTAACAGTGGAGTAGATACATCGGGTATATAAAAATTATAAAAGTGTAATAATGCAATCGGAGAATTAAATTACAAAATATTTCAAAATACAGTGTCTGATCGCAGCTTCTCTCCGAAATAGAAAAATGCTTAACCGAAAATATCAAACATAAAGGAATTTATGTTACAATCCAATGCTCCTCGCGTTCACTCCAATAAAAATAACAGGTTCAGAGTCACGTAAAAGAATATTTATACACAAAAATGTACCACAGACATTATACATTAGAATGGATCTACAGAGTCGTGAGATCAAAAGCGACAAAAGCTTAGTCACCGAATCGCGAAAGAAGAGGGACCCCGGTTATCAGGACAGGTGTGCAAAGAAATTATCGTGGTCCGGTAGAATCAACGCGTCCCGGTGTTCCCTCGGAGAAAGAGAAAGAGGAGAAGGGTAGCGAGGGAGAAAGAAAGACTGCCCGTGGCGGGTTTCGAGTAGCTAGACGGAGGATGCGGAAAGGCGTCATCGTCCGTTGAGGTATAATTTACAGCCAGGCCGTACCCAACCCTTGGCTCGAAGAGGAGTACCTACTAGTCGGCCGCTATCGCGTACGTTAGCTCCGGCGGGTGGCCGCGTATATAACGTGTACTCCGGGGCGTAGAAAATTTCATTCCCGCGGTTGGTTTGGTCCCGCGAACGAGTACGCTCCTCTCCGCGTTGCTCTGCTCCGCGCTGCTCTGCTCCTCCTCGCGGGCGCGTGCATGTACGACGAGGAAGGAAATAATGCACGAGTGTGCCCGCGGAACGAGTACGAATGCGAGTTACCGGTACCCGGGGTACCAGTAGCGGCCGGGTAGCAGCGGGTAGCATAGCAGAGACCGGCATACGTGCTCCGGCAAACCTCTAACACACGTTCTCCGTTGCGTCGCGCGATATCCCCCAGCCCCCCGCCGCACGCCGCTCTGGAGAGGAGCACCACCAAGGCATTTAGAGACCTTTTCCCCGACTCATCAGCTTTGTGCTTTTGCCGCGGCGCCGGGGCATGTGCCAACGAGTAATAACGCAGCTTTTGCGCGCCTCAAAAACATGAATTTTCACTTCAACTTCCCGTTAACTGTGCCCCCGTGCAACACCTAAGTAGAAAGTTCATTTTTTAATTATCCCCGCGGTGTCACCCGCGGGTTAGACCACCGCCACGACGAGCTCGATCCTCCACGGTTGCCAATTGGGAACTTGGACCAACCAAGGAACCACTCCTTTTGTCTCTCTCTCTCTCTCTCTCTCTCTCTCTCTCTCTCTATCTCCCCTCTATTTGCCGCGCTCTCTTTCGCTTTCTCCGGGTTACGACGATCGTTCCCGCCTAACTGCCGGCTAATGTCCCACTCGTAAATGAGCTCGTATTAGTCTTTCCGCGGCGATACGTAGGCTTCCGGTAAAAGCGAAGTTTCCAAGCCACCCTGTTCACCGCTTCGAACTGTGCTACCTGACGATGCGCTGGTATAGGTCTTTTTGCTTGCTTCGGAGGATTTTTATTCCCCTGGTATACGCGATCACCAGACTGCAGATCCAAAATTAAAATTTTTCCCATGAGTTGCAAGAAATGGAAATGATCATAACAGCCCTAGTGACCGACAGAAATAGTTACACTCAGGGATGATGGGATCCTGACAAAGTATTCCCAAGTATTCCCAAGTATTCTGATAAGTTCAAAAAATTCCACAATTGAAGCACGTCGAAGAGGCAGGATCGTGGACAGTCTATGGAAGGAGCATAAGGAAAATTCAGAAATAAAAATAATGAAAATTGGAGCCACCCTCTCGCCGCGTTACTTCGATGCGTAGAGTCCACGGTCTCGGTCGAGACACCCCTCAATTTCAACTTCAGAAACGAGTCTTCGCAGCAGCCCAGCGCCGCGAAGGCTCTGTCTTTGTTACTTTTATCGTTGTTCTCGTAATGGGATCATTTGGATTCTAATACGACTGGCGTCATCCCAGCACCCGTTTCCCCGGAGAAGTCACTTCGTACCCTATACATCTGACGGTCGGGAACCAGGCAAAAATAAGGGTGGACAAGCTGTTGCGTTGCTTACTGCAACATCGTATCTACTGTGCCACTGATATGAATACAAATCTAGTTGTAGCCCACAGACGCTTGATTTGGGTCTTGTCGAGAGAGACAAGTGCATTTCTCCCTTTAACATACCTATTCAAACTAATTTCTCTATCAAGTGGGTGATATATGAAACATAATTTGGAGCCACAGATTTGTAATTTGTAATAGATTCGTTGGTCCGATCGAATACAAATTTTAGCATCGGAAACACTTGATAGCTAGTTAAAAAAAAATGTCTATCTAATCAGGGAATTGGGGAAAGTATTCTAATTGGGTTATAAAATTGGTTGATCCACCACGTATTTTGAGAGAGAGAAATTATTTCAAGAGTTACTAATACTATTAATTGATTAGACATTTTACAGTATTACCAGTGGTGCTGTCTAACTATGATTTATAAATTACGTCCATCTTAGGCGCCAGTTTAAATTCGCCTGCCTCACGCAAAATATTCTTTTCACTTGCAATGAATTTCTTAGCCTCATTAACTCGAATTTCTAGTTCCGTCGCCACCAAAGAGCAATTATAAATTCAGGGTGAATTTTCAAGAATCATATTCAGCAAATCCTGCACAAACAAAAATTTCCTCGCGTCCCAAACTACTCCAGGACCTCTGGAAAAACCACACAGGACCGCCCCAGGTCCTCATCGCATAACAGCCTCGAACTACAAACTGATTCTTCAGACACCCTCACCCCCAAGAACCTCGAAAACCGCGAAAGAACCGTTTCGTAGCTCGATTTTCCCGAAAAAGCCGGCCGCTCAGACTGTCATAATTCAGGTCTAGGTTAGGCAGTCTCGGGCGGAAAATTCTAAAGACGATCAGGAGCGAGAAACCACCGCAATCTCCGGCGAGAAAAAAAGAAAACAGTAGAGAAGCAGGCAGGGGTTGAAGAATCGTAGGTTTGAATGTTAAACATTGCTGAATATAGACAAAGACTGAAACGGTGGTAATGGACGTCAAAGTCGATGCACGGGGTTGTTGTCCGTGTATGTGGCCTGTCTCGAGTAAAAATTCTAAAGACGATCAGTATGAGAAACCGGCATAATCTCCAAGAAACACGGGAGGAGAAGGAGTCAGGGGTTGAAGAATCGTAGGTTTGAAGGTTGAAGCTGGGTGGATGTGGACAAAGGACAGAATGGCGCGAGTGGACGTCAAAGTCGATGCACGGGAGGGTTGTCTGTGTACGGGGATGCTGGATAATGGCGTCTCCATCATAATAATTCTCGGAGGGTCCGGTGAAGGAGGCGTCGTCGGTTGGCGTCGGTTTGAAGCGTCGCGTTTACGCGAGACGCACCGCTGATAGTCCAAAGTTCTCGTAGACGTCCTCGTGGTTTCACACGCGTTTTCACCCGAGGGTGCCCCATGCTCCTGGAAAAAAAAGCCGTGTAAAAGGGGCGCAGGGGGGAGGGAGAGGGGGAGCAGAGAGGAGTAGGCAGAGAGGATAATACTGAATGGCTGGCATTTAACGTGCCAGGGTTCAGACGGGGTCCAGCAGCGCGAGGTTACACCGCGCTTCGTTTCGCGTTCCTTTTTCTTGCAGCGGCGACAGTGAAAGCCGCGGCCGCGATACACGTCGCATTACCCCTAAATGCATTTTGTGCTCGGGCTCTCTCTTCCGTGGCTGCGGGCTTCCTCGTTCGAGAAAGAATGAACCCGGTCTGAAGAGGAAAGAGAGACCGAGGAAGAGAGAGAGAGAGAGAGAGAGAGAGAGAGAGAGAGAGAGAGCAGAGGGGACGCGAGCACGAGCACGAGCGCGCGAGTGGGAACGTAAGCCGTGTTCCACCAGGGCCTAACTTTCAGGTGATTATGACAGGAATCGTGAAAGAAGCCTCAGGCGGCGGCACGCTCGAGGAGATCACAGAAGGAGGGACCAACGGCTGTGTGCCGCCTCGCAATTAAGTGCTAAACGATCCCGAGCCCGGCTCAGTTCACGGCAAATAGCACGAGATCGTTTTATTCGACGCCACTGTGAAAAAAAACGCGGATTTGTTTGCTAGGTGAAAGACGCGAGGGGGGATTTCGAAATCCTCTTGCGGCGGGGGACCCGACTCCTGGTTCGCGGGACGATGCTCTTCTCTTGTTCGGCTTCTCTTGCTTTCTTGAGACTTTCTTGGAAATTTTTCAACGCGTTAACGCCCCGTGAATTTTGCTTGCTTCCCGCAAGGTTCATCCTTTTCATTCACAGTAGCGATCAGCGTTGTTAAAGACGATCATTAGGGCAACACAGTTCTCGGTTTAAAAAAACTGCCACTGGCACTAAAGAAATTCATCAAAATATCGTCAGCTATGAATTACAGATTTTTAGAAACCGTAAAATAATTGGTACTAGGTAGCATTTTAATGCATCTTGTTCATTTGTGACAAGACATTTGTCTTTAAAAATGTCACTTCATTATTTTCACAGTCTATTAACGATCGAATGCTTTTATTCAAATGCATGAACAGTTGCTAAATGTACCGGCTACATGTAGCCGATGTTTCGCAGGTAGGTTTTTGACAGCAACAGGATTTGTTTAGTTAGAGGGCGTGGAGCCGGAAATCGTTCAGGTGTGCGAAGACTGTAGACTTTGAAGTTTTGCGGTCGCGGCGACACGAGCTACGTTAGTTCCCGTATAATAAGGTGTCGTCTTATCTAATGGGGTCGCCAACGTGAGCTTGGAAGAGTGTATCGCCGAGTATAATGGTAATTACGCGTTATTAACAAGCCTCGGGGGTGTCGAGGGGTGGCGATGGTTGCCTCTTGTCTAATTAACTGAGTTTACCGCGACACCTGCCCCCGTATCACGGCATCTTACACAGCTCAACCAGTAACTCAAGATTTACGCTAGTTGGAGAACGTTCAACGTCATCCGCCGGTTTTGTTATCAACCAATCGATACGCCAGCTTGCGATGTTCGTCCCTGGCAAGCGTAATCTGTTCTTCGTAAAACACTTCATTCAAAGCACACGTGGAGAATCATATCAAATCATATTAAACATCTGCCAATCGAGCCGTTCAGTGTCTACTGTCATTCTCCGATTTTAACTTTTGCACTCGAAAAATCTTTTTTCTACCGTTTGGTTAAACTAAACGTTCGTCAAAATGCTACAAGATTATAGGAAAATTTGTAAAGTGGGATAAAACGTCGCCTACTCGTGTCTATAGTAAGTAGATTTCATGCATTTACGACAGAAATGGGTCTGTACAGTTTCAAACAACTTAGATTTTAATTTGTTAACATTATTAAATGGAGGAACTTTTTATTTGGCTTCTAGTCTTCGCAACTAGACAATTTTTATTTCACATGAACAGTCATTTTATGATTGCATCTGATTTAGAACTCAGGAAATACTGAAACAGTTTCAGTCGTTACAATGTTCAACCATATGTGATATTAAAGATACTCAAGGACATATCCATCGTCCCTGAAGAATGAATTGCAGAACATCGGAAGAGGAAGGAGAACAGTAAAACGTATTAAGACTGAAACAGATACGGAACACGAGAGAATATTAAAATTCTTAAAATGATGTGGCAACGACGAAGAAAGAAGTACGACGGAGGCTCAGGAGCATGATTCCCAAAGTGCAATAAGAAGAAGGTATAATTCAAGGCAGGAACACGTGTCGGCCACCCCAGAATTGAAGAGTGCGCGGTTTGGTTGGCGAGGCGCGGCGGTTCGAAGAATGCCGATAAATCAGACAGTGTAACAACGTCGCTGGAGAAAGAAGCTGGATGAACAAAGACAGAGGACATCAAAGTAAGGTTAGGAGTGTCCCCGGGGTGCCAGGGAACCCTGCCTCCTCGCACAGGGTGCAAAAGGGGAGGGAGTTTGATCCGCAACCCTGGTTGCGGACCAACTCTCCCCGACTCATTAAGTACGATGCCCTTATCCTTCGAAAAAAAGAGGAACAAGAGAGAAAGAGAGAGAGGGAGAGAGGAGTGAGGGAGGAAGGGGGTAGACAAAAAGAAGGGGGGACTATAGCTACGTACATGCAGATATGTATTTTAAAGCTTCGATATCACCTATACTCCGACGCTTCGTTACGCGTGGGGTGTATATTGCGTTACTTTCGATTCACAATGGCTTCTACCACCCTAGTTGATACTCGGGGGAGGGGCAGCAATGAATCACCGAAACATCGGCCGGAATCGATAGCGACGCCGACATCGTCTTCAATGCGAGATCGATTGTTCCCTGTCTCCCCAGCAATTTTTATCTCCAGGAATTTTCTAAATTTCATTTAGTCTCGCCAATTTTTCTCGACACCTTGTGTAGGGGTAGTTTTAACAGCCTTCGAAAATTTAGATGTTGAACCTCGTGGTAAAAAAGGTTGAATGACAAAGGAGTTGCTCAAGGGGAGTGAGAATAGTTTTAGAATTTTGCTGAAGTGTTTTAACCAACGTTTTGTAATTCATAGAACGAGTAAATGAACAAAATTCTTACAAATTTTCTCAACCCTCACAACCCTCTGCATTCTGAGTGGTTTAAATTGAAACACTATTTTTCTTTTCCGGTTCCCACGGACTCAATCTCTTCAATTTCGCACGTGTCCCATAATTCCATGGAAACTACAGAACCAGCACCAGAAGATGTGCTCTTCGTTAAACAAGGGTGACCATGGAGCTTCATATTTCGATCAACCAAGACAACTGCGCGCTTCGGGCGTCGCGCGAGGTATCCAGCAACAAGTAAATAAATAATGCAGAGGCCCCGCATAAAATTGTTCCCTGTACGGCGGCCTGCCGCGGGTTCTTTGTCGCAGTTCGCCATAAAATTAGTGCCCGGTTACGGGGAATGGCGGCAATCTTCGAAACGCCGGCTCCACGTAAGAGGCGTCGCATCCCGAGAGCGTCCCCAAAGCCTCGCATCAAACATATTCAAATACGCAATAACGCATTATGATTTATTTACCGATACTTTATACGAGCTCGCGAGCGTGCGACGCCGTGCTTCATGGCTCGCATGAATATTAACGAGCGAGCACCACGCTCACAAACACACATCCGAAACCAACCCCCTTCCTACCCCTTTCTCTCTCTCTCTCCATAACACACATACACACACGGTTTCTCTCTCTCCGGAACAACCCTCCTTGGACAAAGTGCGTGCGTGCATGCAAATATACATCTAGTTAAGTGTATTGCAGCCCGTGGAAATCCAGCGAGCGTGTATCTTCTCTCCGCTCGCCGGGAATCCGTAGGCAGACCGCAGCCTCCTGAGCCACAGCCAATATTCGAAGTATCTAATATGCTTTTGTACTACCCGCCGCTGCCGTCTGATGCGCGCGGGGGAGTAGCTTGTTGTTCCCGAAACTGATTCCATTTGAACGATTCGCCGTTTGACTTTAAATCCACCGCATTCCCAGCCCCGAAACCCTCGCAGCCCCGGATTATCATATATTCTGTATGAATCTTGCCTGTGTTATTCTTATTTTTTCACGTAGCTCCCTTCAGCCTTCTCTAGCCCAATATTCCACAGCTCATTGGAACCTCATCCATCTTTACTTATTCTAACTATTCTGATTTATTCACTAGGACTGCGTTATTATATTGATAGCCTAAAGCTCTGTTCCCACAACTTTTATTATTATTATCTTAGCCCTTCGCACTCGAAACTGTTAACTCCTTTTCAACCTTGTTTGTCTACAAAAGTTTTCAATCATTTGATGAACCCTCGTAGACCAACACTGAATCAGACCACCTGTTCGCGAGCGGAGCTCCTTACCTAGTGATGCCTGTCTTTCCCCTCCACCCTCTGTTTGCATAGAACACGCATACGTGCGAGGTAATGTTGTGTCTACGAAAAGTAAGGAATGGAAACGGTGGCCGCGCGGTGGGAGAATTAACTATGATGGGATGACTGGTGATCGAATCGAACGTGGCTAATGCATATCATCTAGCAGGCGCTCTATTTAAATAGCTCCGTCGCACCGGGACGTTTGTGTCTTGGGGAAAATTTCACTTTCGAATATTTCGAAAGAGAAAAAGGGGGAAACATTTATCTTTTCGAATTTGATCCACAAATTTTTGATATTTTACCGAAGAGAGTAGTACAGTAGAGGCTTGAAAATTCTCTATGACGATTACCAATTATAGTAGTTTCTCGATATACGTCGCCAAAGCATGGACGATAAACGTCGCGGAATCATCCCCACTACGGGGTATACCCCGTAACGAGCCTCGAAGCTCGAGAGTCTAAACATAACACAGCTCGTGTTGTTGACAAATATCGAGAATCCACTGTAATATAAAATATTAAAAATTAGTCGCTAAAAATGCTGATGTAACTAAAGATCCTGAATCTAGTCGGTATCGTTAAACAGAGCGTAGGAAAGCGAACAACACCGAAACACAGGACCCTGAAGAGCGAAAACGAGTGTCCTCGAGCGAAATCGAGCTCTCGCCTCGATTCTCGCATCACCGTCGAGCGGATCCGCGTCTGATAGGTACCCTTCCGTACCTGTTCAGGTGGCATTATATTTGTTTCCGATGGAGGTGGGTCTGGTGAAGGAGGATTGAAATGATCATTCGCATTCTGCATCCGCTCGAGCGGTCCTCAATCAGATAAGAAGGGGTTAATCAACCGGCGGACCATCGGAATTCTCCTCGGCGCAACGGCACGTCGCGTTTTCCGTGCAATTGCCTCCTAATTATCGCCGTCAACTAATAACTCGCATTAATTTCGAGCGATTTAGTGGCGGCGGCGCGTGCGCGTTACGAATATCCGGCCGATCCGCCAACCAGCCCCCAGCACACAGCACAGAGAACCCAGCCACCCCCGCGAGCATCGAAGTTTAAATTGAATTGGGTTGGCATGGTACGGCGCTAGTTCGCAAAACTATACCTACATCTATAGATATACATGTAGCGTACGCATAACTGTTCAGGGCACAGGCGGCATCGTATCCGAAGACCATCGACTGGAGAATAGTGCTCTCTGTTTATGGGACAAGTAACGCTATGGAGATACAGTTCAACTGGCAACGAGCGGGGACTACGGCTAGACCCCAGACCGGCTAATACCAAACACAACCCCCTCACCCTCTCTCTCCCTCTCGAAAACCCGCCCACACACCCCTTTTCCGAACCCTCACAGACACCCACTTCCGCACCTGCTAATGCTGCGAACGATATCAAATCGATGCTATCGATTTAACTTGCCAACGTCTGGCGACTTCAACTTCGATGCTCTCCCTTGCAAACACTCCTCACTGGGAGCAGTGAACTTTAACATTGAACTTCGCAAACGGTCAAAGTATACGAGAGTTTGTCTTGTAGATAGACGTTTTCAGTTTTAGTATAATTCTTACGAGAGAATCCTGTAGAATTATCCTCGAACGAAAAATTGCAGTAAAAAGACTTTTTTTTCTCTGATAGATTAGCAAGTCGAACTCACCTAACTTTCAACCCCTAACTGATGCCTCATTTCATTCTCCAGAAAACTACCATCAACACTTGAATCACGCTCCTCACTCGAATTTCTTCGGATAAACAGGTAGAAGCACTCCGATCGGCGAGACCAATTTCCCGAAGACTCGGATTCGACTCAGGTAGGTCGATTAGGGTTCAAGTCAGGTGCGAACGAGCAGGATCATCCAAGTGGACCAATAGGGCTCGGTCGTTGCCGGAATCCCTGGCGAAGGGTGAGAGGAGGCAAGGACATAGTATCGGGCCAACTAGAAGGTATCGGGGAATGCTTCTTGCCGCGTAGGGTTCTCCCGCTTATCGGGAATGTATAGTGTGTTGGTCAGGTCGTTAGCAAGTTGTCGAGATTAAATGCCTTCCAGCGTATTAGAAGCTGCAGTAGCTTGATTATCCTTCGTAAGGGAGGTGGCATCGATCTCCAACCGAGAGAGGATGCCCTCAGCTACGACCGACGTCGTTGTCGTTGTCGTTGCCGTTGCCGTTGTCGTTGTCGTTCTCGCCGAACGCCCAACTCCGGACGACGACACACTCGATAGCTGAACGGAAGTGTATTATCTGTATGCTGTTTAAGCGATAACCGATAATTCGACTCGGTTATGACCGCTTAGCTGCTAACCGGACTCCGAGTGACCGGGACTGGCACGCCTAATCCTCGGCTCTGCCCCCGAACACTATTTTTGTCCGAAAAACCACCGACTTCGTAAAAGAAACTATGAGTCTTCAGCATTTACTATTCGGCACAAATACGGGGGTGAATAATTTCTACCTTAAATTTTAGAGGGTCACCGTTTTGGAAAACTTGAATTTTCTATATGAAAAATTTATATATACAATCAATATTGTAATACACAAAATCTACTCGCAATAAAGAACAGAATTTGCCAAATGGGTACACTATCAATTTTTTTTTCTAAACTGATAGAACAAAGTATAAAGAGCAAAGTTTTCTATACGCTATCAATTTTTTTTCTCAACTGATAGAACTGGATAGAAAATTTTATTCTATCTGTGATCGATACACTCATTAGTGAGAATACATTGGTGTCGTCAAAGTACAGAGAAGTATGTATTGGGAAGCCTAAACGTAGCCTCGTCGCTCAGCAGCGTTTTAAAGGGGAGAGTGTGTATCTTTCTTTGTTTGCACGTGCTCGATAAGAAAAAGTAATGAACATTAGGGGGCCGGTTGTCGAGGCAGCTGCAGAAAAGTTTATGCAACTGATACAAGCGTGCACAGACGTTACCGGGCCGGTTTCTTGCGGCACGAGATTTCTTCCACGTACTTTCCATGTAGGCTTGTTACTGCCTAAATGAGTAAACCAGCTAAAACCACGTCGATGCGGGCAAGAAGGCACCCTCCGGACGGTTGCTTAGCAACGTATACGAGCCTTCGTACATGATATCAGTAGGACGAGAAAAGCTCCTCGTACGAATGGTTTGATCTCGCCAAACGATTTGATCTTGCCGCATGGATCCAATAATATGCAGATTTCTGCCCGCGAATCTCGCATCGAATAACCTGAATAGACGCTACCATTGCCAAACGGCGGTGCCCTTGCCACCGCGGGATTAAAACTTCGATCCTTGTCGATCCACGAAATAACCGCGACAGCAATACTTTCCCCAGGTATATCCGGATAAGCCATTAAAAATTTTTATAGCTCAAACTCTGATGTGTCGATCAATGGCTTCGCAAAGTACCAAAGTTCGATGGAATCAAAGCAATTAATTCGGTAGCATTAAATCCGGCAAGTTGAGATTTACAATTTTGTACTATCCTCTCAATTTTTCTGTACTTTATAAGCGAAAATATAGATTTTCCGAATATCTCCGAATTAGACTCCTACTAATCGTACAATAGGGCATTTCATTATCTTCAATATTGAGAATAAGAAAATTTCGTTTCTCTATAAAGGGAGAATCGAGAAACTTTTCGAGCCCTCAAAACCTTGGCCCACTTATCGACAGTGTCCCAGGCACGAGCGGCATCGAAATCGCATAACACTTTTCCGCGACTTCTCGTTCGAATTCAAATCGGATCGTCTGTAAACAGGGCGCCTCGGTTGGAGATACTCGTACCGGAACGTTTAGGGAATTGTCGGTGGTAGTCGGGACGTTTCTTCCCCCCCGACTATAGTCATCCTGATGACTGTATTGAAAATTCGAAGGAACAGAGAGAGGTTTCGCGAAACCATGGTGGCAAAGGGAAAGCAGCAGCCACGTGCTCGAAGAGGCGAAGGGGCAGTAAACAAGCGCTACAGCACCGCGGCGCTATCCAATATTGAGATTGCTGTCTTTCGGAATATGCTAATGCGATAATACATACAAATGCTCCCATAAACTATAGAATTTTCATAAAGGACATGCAAATGGCGGCGCGTCGTGTATCGAAGCGAGGCTCTGCCCGGGTTTATTGGCCCTTCTAAAAGATTGATACTTCGTGGCAACGATCAAAACGTTGCCCCGTGCTGTCCGATTCGCAGGCAATACCGCGTAAAGAGTGAGGGAGAGAGAGAAGGAGAAGCAGGAAACAACTATGGCTTGTATCGCGGGATAGTTCGTTTACCATAAACGAGGGAGGGGCACGCCAGGCGCAATTAGCTAAAAGTAGCATAGATAGCTGTAAAAATATAAATGCAAATGCTACGGGAGCGCGCGGCGCGGCGCGGCGGTCGAAATAATCGTAACTCTCCCGGAATGCTACATCCGCGCCGGAGCAACAACGCTCCGAGCTCGAACAAGGGAAGTTCGAGGCCGCCCGAGCACCGTTTGTAAGTTTCTCGCTAAACAATTTGCTGAAGAACAATGCCGGATGAAACGGATGCTGACCGGCTCGCCTCGGCGAGTCTGCGGCCCGGTTTTCTTGCGCGGAATGCGCCTTTTGGGACGTTTTTGCCGGACGTTCGTCTGAATTTCATCCTATCTATCGATACACTTCCGAGCATTTCGGGAACCAGTCTATCAACAAAAATATAGTAAGTAGAATAAGAATAAAAATTGTTTGAATCAATTTCAAAGAGCAGAAGACAGGTTAAAATTTCTTTCATTTCTTAATGATTACACTAACTCTTCGCAGCCTATAATTCTGAGCTTGCCGGTATGAAATTTTTGGTTTTTCCAGGTGGGAGGATAGCAATCAGGTAAAATTGAGGCGAGTGGAAAGGTCGGCCCGGAACCATATCGATAGCCCCCGGAGACGTTTGGAGGTTATTAGGGGGAACGAATGGTCTAAACCAGGATTCTGAAAAAGCGCCACCGATTCCGATATAGTATAAAGCGAAAAAAATCCTTCCGTAATAGAATTACTCGACTCGGAACGGTCGTAAACGTATTCCCAGGGCCGATAGCCATTTTTCTCGGTCAAGGGGCGAATTGGCTAAACCGCACGCGTTTACCCGAAGACAGATAGTGGAAAACACCAGCACCCCCTGCTGCCCCGATCCTTCGCAGCGTGTCCGGTTTGTTTCCTCTGCTAGCCTCTCTCCTTCTGCATCGCTTTTACCGTATCGTTAGGGACACAATTTCATCCATTATCATTCTTGCTTAACTCGGCCATAAATAAAAATATCACGGCTGGTCCGCGGGGCCCTTAAAGCAAACGGAAAATTTTAAGAACACCACGTTTAACCCTCTTGTACTCAGAAAATGTTTCCAAAACACTCGAATAAAATTCGAGAAATAACGCCTCTAAAAATGATTAATGTACCGAAAGAGAACCAGGCATAGAAATACCAGAGTCCAACACAGTCTTCTATAATTTTTAATTCACCTAAGAGAATTAACTGTCCACCTTTTGTCGTGTAACGATGAGTATGAAGATATCAAATAGAATAAATGTTATGTCTGCAATTTCGGACGAAATAAAATTCGCCTGTGATCAATATTTATGTATCGATGTGGAGACACGTGTAATGATAATTTTACTGAAATTGAACTAGCTGGGAGGATCAAGGTTTTCCAAGAGAATTTCAGTGCCAAAGCAACGGGTAAAAAAGTAGCAATTTTCTGGTTGCATGTTCGGTGTACCGTGGCACGTTTGGAAACAAATATCACGATCCCATCGGCAAGATTTGTCACAGCGTCGGGTCAGGACGTCTCGGACGTCTTCGCAGAGCGCGGCGCATTGGTGGGCAGGTAAGAGCGATATATTTTCGAAGATTGTTTTCTCTCGTCAGGTAGCCACATACGTCACGCGGAATCCCTGGAGGGATCCTGGACGGGCAGCAGGAATATACAGGGTATAGATCACAACTCGCGAAGCGCCGGCCAAGTCCCACGGCGGAACGTGGCGAATCAACTTCCGTCATTGCCCGCCATCCCGAACCTAATGCCTCGCATTTCTCTTCGGTCTCCGAACAACCCACCGCCTGTACACAAGGTGGATGCGAGCGAAGCACGAACGAATGCATCTGTGTGCTCGTCCCATAGACCCGTAACCCTTCGAAACGAACCCCCTAATCTCCGACAAAAATCATCCGGTCCACCCCTTATTCGGACACGCTCTGCGCCAAACCATTTTTATAGGAAAATTGAATTTAACCGTCGATCTGAATCCCAGTTTATATCTTCATGCTAAATAAAAATTGTTCAAGTCAGTTGTAAGAAACAGTTGTTAAACATAACATGTACCAAAGTCCATGTTAAAGTCGAAATCAGGGGTTTAAAATGAAATGATAGTTTATTCTCATTGAAAGGGGAGAAATAATATTTATCAGCTTGAAAATTCCACAGCAATTTCACCGGTACATACCGAAAATAAGACCAACAATACGATAAACTACAATCAAACATTGCCATCAAAAGAGTAATATTTAATTTGGAGAAATAATATTAATATTTGTTAAAGTCTCTTTAGAATTTTTGCGACGATTTTACCTCTACGTTACAATGCAAAGAGGTCGAATAATAAAATGGGAAAAAATTTTGCGCAAAGGAAAATGAGTCCTCGCGGGGCTGGTTTTACATTAAAAATCGTGATGCGAGCTTACCCCGTTCCAAACGTGGAGAAACACATAAAAAATCTCGGGAGCATAAATACCGACAGGTCACGGGGAACAATTAACACCATCAATCGCTCGCATCGATGGAATCGCGCGTGGATATGGCGGGGGTGGAAAACGCGGAGCTTCTGGGAAGTGTAATGCAGCCACGTATATGAACTCACGGCGCATCCAGCTTTCGCGGCCATAAAGTTCGAGTTTACAACGCGAAATGGACTGGAAAGCAAAACGCGCAAAAAAGGAGAGTAACGAGGAGGAGGCGGCATGGAAGCGGTGGCGGAAGGATGAGCGGCGGGTTCAGCTATTCTCCCTCTCTCTCTCTCTCTCTCTCATTCGCTCCCACTCTCTGGAAAAAGAGAAACTGGAAAAGGACAAGCGGATAGAATAATCGGTGCGAAAGAAGGAAAGAAGGAAATTAAGAGTGACAGAGCAAAAGATGGTATTCGGGGGCAAGAGACAGAGAAATCGGAGGGGTGAGTGCGTGGGTGGAACGGAAGAGC
This sequence comes from Seladonia tumulorum, assembly GCA_913789895.3. Classification (NCBI taxonomy): domain Eukaryota; kingdom Metazoa; phylum Arthropoda; class Insecta; order Hymenoptera; family Halictidae; genus Seladonia; species Seladonia tumulorum. The sequence continues at coordinate 7,416,641 of OU565275.1, forward strand.
AGTCAGGGAGAGGGAAATCGAGAGGGAAGGCGGAGAAAGAGAGAGAGAGAGAGAGAGAAAGAGAGGGACGGAGAGAGGGAATGGAGAGGGAGAGAGAGACGGAGGATCGGTAGCAGCAGTCGGAGAAGTAATATCCAGCGCAACGTTCCGGCAGGATGAGCTTTAATTGGAATATGGATCCGCTCTCTGTCGTTTCCCGATACTCCGATAAATTATCCTACGTACCATTTGCCCCGGAAAGCGGCACTTCAATTCGTTGCCGCGTTCGTGTTCGGAGCGTAACACCTAGCCTGAAAGAGAGACGATGCGCCGCCATTCGTTCCGACTGAACACGATGAAGTGCGAATATGCGCGTTTTAAAGAGACGCGATTAAGGTCAATTTGTCGTGATTCGATTTGCGCTCGCGCCTCTCTCTCTCTCTCTCTCTCTATCTCTCTATCTCTCTCATTCGAACCAACGAACGCCATTCAATTACGCGACGCGTTCCCGACGCAAGGAACACGATCGGCGCCGCTTTGTGGGCCCGCGATTCCGTCAACGTCGAGAGCGACGATTATCCGACGACGTTATTGGCCGCGTTCTGTCCCCGTCGCTACTCGTCGATAATGGCAACGAATGAACGCCGAGATACAATTTTTTATTCGAACCAGGCGACTGCGAATCGCTGCTTTTACGCCAGTTGCAAAATATAGTAACTCCAATGCTTCGCTTCTAGCTCTGGAAAATTTTTAAAACTACGAAAGGAATAAATCAAAATCCCATTCGGGAATAAATGGAGACCCCAAATGAAAATAATTTTCTCGAAGAAAGCCCGACCCCTAATTTTTAGAACCAGCAGCGAAGATTTGGGAGTAACTAAAATTCCCAGTAAAAGTGATTTCAGATATCCAAGTTCAGTTTTGAAGATTCAGGAATAAATGAAAGTTTCAATGGCAACTTATAATTAGTGAATTAGACAGAGGGAATGATATCGGGAACTGATTACGGTTGGCACCAGTGTAGGAACAATTTGGGATTCCTTATAGGGTGTTTCGAGGATCGAAACGGATTCCGTGGCATCTCCGGAAAAGGCAAAGACACGCGGGTGCAACGTAGTTGATTTAGGATTCGTGTATAACCGCGATCGAGCAAGGCCAAGCGCCGTGCCGAATGGAATACTAATCAAAGATACACAAATTCCGCTGGCTAATACTTCAAATCCCCTTTAGCCGGGACCCTGAAATTAAATTATTGGATTAGATGCCGGCGACGCCAACCCTTCTGGTCTTCGTATTCGCGGCGGAATATCCGGTATCCCTAACGGAGTCGTGGAAAGCCGAACGGCTTTACTTACGAAAACGCCCTTTGATCTTAACTTCTTGGTGACTCGATCGTTCTGATTTCGACTCTGGGGTGGACAAGACGGTGCGCACGGGAATCTAACCGAAATTGGGCCAAACTGAGCAAGAAACACCCTACTGCCATCGTACAACTTGAAAAAAAGATGTAATAGACAAATCAATTGGCACGATATAAAATTACACACTTCTAATCTTTGCTAATCAAGAGCAGGAAACGAAAGAGCCTAAACTCTTTGCTGAAGTCTATTTTTTCGTAAACAATTTTTTGGAACGAAGATGAGATAGAACCATCGTTGATAGTTATTAGTTTCTGTTTTATAAATTTTTTAAAATCGCGAACATCTCTATCGCGTCAGCAAACGTTCGAACTGCTACTAGTATTAAAGCGCCCAGAGACCTAAATCAGAGGACAATAGACGAAGACAAGGAGACAAAATACAATCGGTCCATTTCTGCCGATTCTTGCGCCCTTTTGCACCCCCGTTTCTGCGAGTTTCACCCTCGGCCGGCCGGTCTCGTCACGAAGGAAGAAGGGGGGATCCGGTGAAAAGACTATATTTTCATATCAATGATTTTATGACCGCGTCCTTTTCCACCCTTCCGTGGCCGCCCCCCGTAGGAAATCTATATTTTATCGCGCGTAAAATTCTTGCTATTTATTCGCGTATAAGAATTTAAATGTTTCCAAAATGCGAGTTGGCCGGGCGTGGATCGTCTTCCACCCCCTTGGCTCTCTTCGGGTACGCTGCCGGCCCCGTAATCCTTATATGATTTAGACTCCGGGGGATCGTTTTCTTTCTTTCTTTATTTCCCGGGGACGTAGCCGACCAGACACACAGACGAAGGGTGTGTGGGTAGGAACAAAACGCTTCGCGTAGATTAAGTTCGATTCGCCGTGGCATATTCTTGGTGGGCCACGGGGAAATATGATCGTGGTATTTTAAAATAACGACGCCATTAGCAGCGCTCCGGGAAGACGCGCCAGGACTGTCCTCTCGTCTCGTTGCCCCTGGCCACACTTCCCACGGTGAAAGTTGTACTTTTTTTTTGTCGCTTCTTTTCTGTCTTTCCTTCCCCGAGGTTGTCTGTCGATTTCGCTGAGTGGAATCCAACGAACGAACCCCTTTGAGTGTCCATTTGTTTCTGTTTCGTTTGAGATGATTTTGGGAATGTGCTTTTAAAAATCTGAACAGTGTGGCCTAACGATGCTTGATTTTAATGAGATCCGCACAGACCAGCTGGAACAATTTTAAAAACGAATTTTAGGGTGGTTTAGTTTCGTTCGTGTTCGACAGATTCGAGCAAATGAATTGAAACAACGAAGGAGGACGTGTTGGCTCGACTCGAGCAATTTCAAAAAATGATTCGCTTTACTGCGGGTGACGTATGGCGAAGTATCGAGCATGATCAGGGGAAGGTGGTGCGAGGGGTGTTCGAAGACCGCGATTCAGCCGGCACGGCGCGGCGGTAGCAGGAATTATATCGGTGAGTCGGGTTCCTTGTATAAATCATACATATTCAGGCGCCGACAACATTTCCTCGAGTAGCTACCAGTGATCCGTCTAATTTATAGTTTAACTTATCTAAATGCGCGCAGCGCCTGGCCTGAAGAGGGGTTGGGCTTTCTGGCTAGACGGTTCGGCTGCTGTCGGTGTACTTCAACGAACCGGCGATGACACCGGCGTTCAACCCTTTGGCTGTTTAGCATTCCATCTTCGATTCGCCTGCGGTTCCCACGAGGGAAACCCCCGGGGCTCGGTTGAATTTTTACGCGCGTGGAAAACCGGACCAGAACCACCGTGTAAAGAGGACAGAGAGAGAAAGAGAGAGAGAGAGAGAGAAAGAGAGAGTGGTAACTCCGTCGATAAGTTAACTGGCCGTCCCGGAGTCGATAAATCATTGACGCCGGACACTGCACCGGTGAAAGAGAGGAAAGAATCCCGATAATCGGATCAACGTGACCGGAACACTTGTTGAGCCACGGCGATATAAATTAAACGTTCGCAAACAATTATTCGGCCGTTCTTCCTGTTTGCTCTTCGGCTTGTCCTGTGGACGCGATACGGATCACCTGGCTGTCGAAAGAACCGTTAAATCCCTTTTATCCAGTGATGAATGGCGTTTTCTGCATGAACGTACGCCGGGAATCACGTATTTACTATTACTGCGACGGTGTGCTCCGCCAGGTTCATACAGTGCGTTCGAAAATCGTGCCGGGATTTTTTATCCGAAGCAACTCTATCATCTTAACTATAATAAAAGCAGCTTTACGAACAGTGGAAGCCTACGAAAATAAATTTCTAAATAAAAATTCTAATCTTAAAATATAAAGAAGCGAAACAAGATGAAACGAGAAAGTTTAGCTTGAAAAGTGTAATTGTCCACCTACGAGTTTTTTTTCAGTATATTCTGGGGATGTTGATCAATTCGTCGGTTTGGCAGGGACGTCTCAGTACATCACGGTTCCACATTTCCGTCGATGACGCGTCGGTTAGACAAGGACCGGGGACAGTAAAACCAGTGGCCTGTTTTACAAGCAACGGGGATGACGAATCGTTTTCGTGGGGAGGGTTTCATCCCTTGATATATCGACGCGAAACTGTGAGCGATTCCCACGAAGGATACCGCGAGCCAATCTTTCGGAAACCAGCCCGTGATCCAAAGGAGCGTGATATTTATAGGGCGGATTTAAAGTATAAAGTTCCGACTGTGTGCGGGGAGTGGAGAAGAACGCCCCTGTTCCTGCGGTCGTCCTGTTCCTGTTTTACGAAAGATCGTCCTTACAACTCGGCATTCCAATCGTGTGCGCGCCGCGCGCGATGTTCGTGTCTCGAAATTCAACGTCCGTGCGGGAAGAACGTTGCCTCCACTCAGGGCAGTAGACGATGTTAACGCGGACCGAAAGTAGTCAACAACTTTTTCCCTTTATTCCTCTGTGACGGTGTAGCGACGGTCATTCTTGGCCCTGTAATTGGCCAGCCAGGACGATCCCAGCACCCCTAACTCGCCTGACCACGTGTCTCCAACGGGAATTATTTCTAGAAAAAGTTTTCGATGCAAACGGGATGTTACGTGTACTGTAACCATATTTTTATATAAGGGTGGCACTAGGGATGCTTCCAAATTTTATTCCTAGGCTTAGAGAACTTAATATTGCAATAAATAATTATACTCACATAGTATTTTCGATGCGAAGAGGACGCTATATGCGGTGAAATTTTATTGTTAAACTTAGAAAATTTAATATTGCGGTACAAAATTATTATCACGAAATACTTGCGATGCAATGGGGTTGTTGCTTGCGGTACTATATTTTTTGTGTAATGGTAGCAATAGGGGTGGCCGCAAATGTTACACCTAAACTTTCTTATAGAATTGCTTCGAAATTCTCGCAGATTTTAGTCAGAGTTCCAAGTAGACAATAAAACTCGGTCTGATCCTCCAGGAGCCGCGTTTCATCTCGAAACCACGACCGATCGGGAAGAATAGATTTCCTCCCCGAATCGGCACCCCATCCCCGTTTTTTTTTCCGCGTCGCATCTTATCGGGAATTTTGTAAACAACTTTCGCCATTTCGCAGCCTCAGATTTACTTGGCGAGGAACGGCGCCTTTTATCGCTACGAAACAAATGTGACAACTTTTCATTCCACCCTGCCTCCCCCTCTATCTTCTACCCCTCCTTTCGCAATAAACACCCATTTTATCACACACACACACATATACCCCCCCCCCTCTCTCTCACACTCTTTCTCTCTTTCTCCGTCTCATTCGCCACTTTTCAAATCGTCGTCTTTTACAGCCCCGTCATCAAGCAACCCCCCACGTTCAGTGGAATAGCGAGCGCAGGTAAGTAGTATCGGATCGCGGAAGGGAAGCCATAAGTAAGAATAAAGTTCGAATAAATCGCACGTGACGAGCCTGGGAAATTTGACCAGCGACGCGGCCACGGTGGCGAAACTTTGAAACAGAAGCGTGGGTGTGCCGGGGCCAATGCAATTTACCTTTGCTTCGACATTTGCCGGGGCTTTTTATGGGGAAACTTCTTCAATTGCTTTTGTTGCTGTTCGCCGGCGAACGTAACCAGGGGGTGAAGGTGTACAATGTTCGCTTAGTACGCGTTACACTTCCCGATTAAAAGCACTTTCGAAACGGGGCACAAGTTTTCGAGCCTGTACCTGCTCCGTGGCACTCCATTGATCTTTGAACATTATGGTCGCCATGCCGGGCTCTGCTTCTGCGAAACTCGCCGCAAAATCGACGAAGGAAACGTTTTAAATTGGCCAGACCTATTTCCTCAATTTATTATAGAGAGAGAGAGAGAGAGAGAGAGAGAGAGAGAGAGAGAGAGAGAGAGAGAGAGCAAGAGCAAAGTATGGAAATTATTATTATTGTGGAAATTAAAGTCTGTAAGAATTTTAATTTCGTAGTCTTTCATTCTACTGTTTATCGACAGTATTAATCATTTATTGCTCTTTTTATGCTTGATTGGAATGAATCTAATTTCAGGCATTACAGAGAAACATATAGAAATGCATAGAAGCACATACAGGCACTGTAGAAACAATTAATTTTTCAGCATGTAAATTCTTATGGAATTTGATGCAAGAAAAATTGTAACCCGTCGATACATCAGGACAGTTTCCCACCGCAACGGTGGAAACGAAAGAGAGGGTGAAGACCGGGTGAAAAGGGGAAAGGGGCTCCAAACGGTGTGAAAATCCCATTACAAACTGTCCTCGCCTCGGTCGGCGTTGTCTCCTTCTGCTGGATCCTCGAACGCGAGAGATCTTTGCATGAATATGTAAATCCTTATTTTCGGATCGAGTGCACTCGAAACCGAAAACCGACTTGGAGAGAAACGATCCAGGCCGACGTCCGCTTTCGCCGTGGAATTGATTTATTAGCTCGACTTATCCACCCCCGCGAGAGGCGATTCCTTTAGGAGAAGATACTCGGAGATCGACCTCGAACCTCGCGTGACTCGCATACTATATTATTTTCACAATTTGGAAGCGACAAAAAAATTCCTGCACCACAAACAAAATTTTATTTCGTATTTCATTTTATTGTTCACTACCAGAGACTCCTGATTTTCCATCCCTTCTTCAACTCCTGTTGGTTTTCATCCCTTGTAATTGCTGCAGACAATTTTTCTAAACTGGTTTAAACAATTTTTGTAACTGGTTGTTAATATTTGCACGTGTACGTACGTTTTTAGACTGTTCCCTCTGTCTGTATATTTTTATTCTGCATCTTTCGTCTCATTAGAGTATGCTTCAAAACAGACGAGCAAGTCGCCGAATTAACGAGGCAGGAACGTATCATTTCACTAAGGTTTAATGAACCCAATGTAGCAAAAGTGAAGACAAATAATTCGTGTTACTTAATTCCACTGAGAAAATTGTTACGAGAGAATACCCTGCAAATCATTCTTCTACGAATTACGTGGAACACGAGTTAGACACAATAGAATATAGGATCCCATAAAATTGACTGTCCCAGGCAGTTCAATGCTAAAATATTCCAAATATCGTTTAGCTTTCGTAAATAATTCCTAAGAAATGTTGTTAAGTACCAATAAGAGTATAAAACAGGGAAGATTCCTGAGAACGTCCAGTTTCAAATTCAACTCAATTCTCAAAATATAACTGTCCCAATTTCCAGAGCAATGCACAAGAGTTGAAGAATAATAGGAAATGATAAATGAACCACAATGGAAGACAAGAGAATCGCCGGACATCGATACGAGAAATTTTGCGGGGTCGTTCTCGTCGGGCGAAAGTTAGGCGTCTCGTCCTCGAAAGTTTTTAATACCGAGGCCGAGGGGTCGACAGACAACACGATGCGAAGGAAGACGGAAAGAGAAAGGGAATATTTCGGATGATTGGTATTGTCGGAGCTCCGCGAGATGCGGAGAACCGTGGGGTGGATTCGGTTGTATTCAAATGGGGTGGCCATTAGAGTTATGTTAGAATATATTGATTATTGGGGGGATCAAAGGGTAGGGGACGACGGGATGACGCCACTGCCGAGCGGCAAAGAGAAAGACAAAGGGTCGAAACAACTGATTCTATGCTCCCTCTTCCCTTCGGACACCCTTTACCATCCCCCTTCGATTCTCGTGCGCGTCGATTTTGACATAGTCTTCACCTGTCGTTCTCTGGAACTCGGTGAACTATGCTGCTGCACACCGAGCCTGAATTGTTCACAATTTAAAGTAGCAACAATCAGACTCATCTAGTTTCTTGTATAAATATCATGTGTTTCTAGATTTACTGTTATAAATTTTGTACATACTTTATATTCATTTTGAACTATTCAGTAAATGAAAGAAGTGAAACTTTAAGCACTATATATGAATAAAGTAATGAATAGAGAAAGATGAAACATATATTTCCGTTATTCCCAAGACAATTCTTCATTTCTGCATATTGAAAACACTGTCGCATGATATTTACTATTTCAGACGGTACGAATTGTACCCAACAAGTTGTTCAATTAATCAGAATATTAAAAACAGATCGAACCGTACGCCAATGAAATTTCGAAGGCGATAGGTGATCAAAGTAGATCAAAGCGCGCGTTCCATCCGGCTGGTAGACACGAAACGTGTCGAAACCGGGCGTCGCCGTTCGCAACGACACCACACTACGATTCCTTTTAATTGCTTTCCGATAAAAGCTCGTAACAAGATAAGGGTGTCCAGAGGCACGAGCGATCGCGGACTGTCATAAACGTCAGGTCCACAGACGCGGGCGAGAGAGCTCGTCGCATCGTTTCTCGTCGCGTCGCGGTGCCTGGTATAACAAGGCAGGAAATTACAAAGACAGAAATATAGTAAACGAGCAAATAATTTCACCGGTCTAATTAGTTCAACGTAATAAATGGACACTGGAACCGCGTTGTTATTTATGCAGGAGTATCGCCGTCGCCGGCGTCGTAAACAGACAGAGAGAGGGAGAGAGAAAGAGAGAGAGAACCGCTCCGGAAAATATTATTCGCGGATACACGTTGGTTTCTCTCGGCCACCCCCGCCTCCGACGGCTACCACCCCCCATCCCCTAGGGTTCCCCTGTACGCCCCCCTCTGTTCCAACAACCCCCCCTCTCCCTCCCCCGAAGAACAAAGGCATAAAAGGAAAACGCGCGGAGGTAAAAGGGGTGGCGTGCATTTCAAAGATACGCGAAAAGAGCGTTCGAGTAGGAGGCGATTCGGCACGACACTGGAAAGTCGAGAAAATATTCGCGCGAACAAACGCGCAGGGAATTATCGAGCATTAGTCGATGGCTGCTTTTGCCTTGCTGTAGCACCGGCCTCGTGGGGCGGGAGGGGGGAGGGGGTGGAAGCGGGAGGAGGGTTAGACCGGATAGGGTGGTGTACGGCGAAGGGATAAAAGGGAGCAGAGAAGTACAATCGATGAAAGGGTTGGACGTCAAACCCCTTCGTGTCGCGATCTTCTCCACCCTCAGTCGGTCTGCCACCGCCACCGTACCGCCGCGACTCACCCCTAAACCTCGTTCCCTTCCTCCCCCCATTCCCCACAACCTCGCCGCCCCTCTCCCCCGCCACCGGTTTTCCTCCGCAACCCCTAACCACCTTCCACCACCATCCTTCCGAGCGCCACCCAGCCACCCACCGTATACCCCCTTACCGTCATAGCTGTAACTCACCGCCACACGGTAGCGCCCTTGCCGCGTACACATTTACATAAATTATTGATCCCTAAAACACACCGCCCGCCAATGCCATTGCCACTGCGGAGACCGAGCCTTAAGGAGAACCAACGTGTCACACTGTCTCCTATCGCCGGATCGGCTTATCGACCCTGGCGTGCTCCTCTGTCCGAACGGGGATACTATACTTCGATACTACCATGACTTTTTGACGGCTTGCCAATTTTGTCTGGTGGACGTAAACAGGATGGGGATGCTCAGGATTAGCAGTTCTCAGAGATAACGACAGCTAGACCGACGATTTCTCTTTGATAATTATTTTGCTGTGAAGATTCTCAATTCTATTATGGCTTCTTAATGTCTTGGAAATTTTCTGATTTAACTACGACGCGAATGTACAGCAAAGGGTTAACGAATATTGCTCCCTGAAACTCTCTAATTTTTTATCAACGAAAATTCATGTTCAAGGGATGAAACTAGCCTCCTCCGTCCCAGAACCTGTCTCTGAGAAGATAAAAAATAAAAATCCATGAGGAACCCCCAATGAAGACTCAACTGAATTCGTCAGATTCAAGGTCCGCGGCTTGAACCCAGACACAGTGCACCGTCACTTGGGCCTAAAATTTTTAATTATAATATTTCCCCGAGCTCGACGGTGGGGGGTGTACGGGCATTCAAGAAGGCGATGCGCGCGCGAAAACGGTGCTGCTACGTCATTAAGCCGCTTATTGTTCGCAGAGGGCTGATTGTCTTGGTCGCTCGTTTTAGCCGTAGCTAGAGAGACAATTGTTCAATATTCCCATTGATCTGTGAGACGCCCCGAAGGCAGCAGCCTCATCTACCGTCGAATATACATACATAGGAGACAGGTCCACGCGTGGCTGTATATCCGTGGATAAATTATATATATATACGCATACATACATAGATCGTATACACGCGTGTACACAGATAGAGGAGAGGCTTCTATGTGGCACCGAGTCTTTTGTCAATATCTCTATTTTAATGATATGAGGCACCGACTACCCGGCAGCACCCTGTTCCTCCCTTCTTTCTCCGCGTGCTCAATGGACCGGGTAGAGCAACGGAGATGAAAACGCGAGCACACGCCGGGGCGAAAAAAAAAGAAAAACGGATAGATGGCTGGGCGACGACGACGACGACGACGACGACGACAACAGTTTGCGACCGTTTCGCCAGCAAGCGAACGGTTTTATCTTCCCGAGCACGCAAAGAGAGTCGACGACACGCGTGCAACGACGCGCTTCCGTCAAATCGGCCGACGCGAGACGATTAGTGAGAGCGTCGTTATAATTTTCTTTTTTTCACCCTGTACCGTGCCCCGTTCGTTTTTCTTCTTTTTTTTTTCATCCCACCCCCGGTCGGTTTTCCTCTTCTTGTGTTTTATTTTTTTTTTTCGGGGGAGAGGAAAGAGGAAATGCGCGACGACAAAAGAGAGCTGGGAAACGGGATCACGAGCGTCACCGGGCGAGCGTGACTTCAAGATCGGGAGACGACAACAAGGACCACGATTCTTCATGGCCGATGCGAGACTATTATGTCCTATGGCGGGACGCGGTGAACGTATCTCTCGTTCTATTTCTCTCGCACGTTCTCCTCTCGCTTCCCCTCTGTTTCGACTTTTGTTACTGTCGTCTAACGCGCTGCGAAAATGCGAGGGACCAACTTCCTCTCGCTTTGCGTTATTGTGGCGGATCTAACGTTGGACACTTCGATGCTGCCCTTTTAACAACCGGGAGAATGATCTCTCCGTTGCAGAAAAGAAATTATTTTCACTGTCATCTTCGTAAAGGTGTTTACAAAGCCAATATATTGCTCTATACTTTTTTAACGAATTATCATTCGCTCTTTGAGGGATGATGCACTGACGGATTATTCTCGAAGATGAAAAATATCATAAACGTATAAAATCTAATTGTCTAATATTTTTAATTTACAATTATTGAGATTGCAAAGATGCATTAATGAGGATATTTTTAACAGATTTATTTCTTTAGATATATAATACATTATTTTTAAAAATGGCTAAAAATATATATATTCTCGTTTTTCCTATAAAGTAACATAAAATAGTAGATTTTAGTGAACCCGATGTTAATAAAATATTATGTCTCGTCCCACGCAAATCCTCGTACCGACATAACAATATAAATACAAATAATACATTTCTCCAACTTCTTTTCAACATTCGTATCTTGTGTCACCCGACTGCTCAAAGTACTAATTTTGTACAGAATTTTTTCAATGATCCAAAATAGTCGAAACAGTAGGTATTATTTCAGGATAAATAGCGTTTCTGTGAAGTGATATTTTCGAAGGCAAGCAACTAAGTGCCAGCGGTCCATCGGGCAACATTTCGGAATGGCAACGCGTCAGGAAGATGTTTCGCAGTAACAGGGAGGAAATTAGTCACGAAATTCAAGATCGGCCAGCGGGCAGACCGGCAGAGACATTTGTTTCTTTCGCGTGGAACGACAGAGCATCAGTGACGGCCCGCAAACCTCGCAGATTCGCGCGTCACAGAGTCAGCACTAGTAGTTGGCTCTGTAGCAACCGCACCTCTATATCAATCACTTCGGCCAGTGGCTATCCCGTATAGCTCGGGCCCTTCGACTATCACCCTTCGTTCACCCTGCCGTTCCTGCAGGACACAACTACCGTTGCCGCATCCATCCTAATCCAGCCACTCTCTCTCCCGGACTCCCTCATCCCCCTCCTCCCCTCCGCCCACCCCTCGCCACCCAGTTCCCCGTTCTTCTCTCTGTTGCTCTTTCGCAGACACCGGACGCTGTCTTTGTTGTATCGTGTGCTGCACAGGCGCCAGGCCGCGCTGCTAACCGATGTTCGGATTGATAATTTATGACTGTTAATTATGACCGTGCGGTCTCGCGCCTGGTATTTGCCCGGCCGCGTAATCGCGATCCAGAGAATGCGCATTCTACTTACACTCGTCAAGAAAATCCTCCTCTTTTCCTAGAAAATGCTATTCGACGAACGAGCTCCTTAATTAGGCAAAAGTCTAGCAAGATTCAATCGATATTCCACTTTCGTGAAAATTGGGAACATCTGCATCATATTCTTTTGCAATTTAAAGAAGCAAGGGGATATAAACATGGTATATCTTATATTACTGTGAAGCTTGGAGTACACCTTTCATTCAAAGTTCGATAAAATGACATCCAAAAAATCCTACAAGTTTTTCATGTCTGAAAAAAATTTTCCGAGGGTCTTAGAGATGTTTCAATTTATTTTATTTTCGAATTAATATATTATCCCGAATTTTATTAATCGTATGTTTCAGAAGAAATTTAACAATAAAGGGCAAAAGTAGCAGCTTTATCTCAAGGCCAGATTTATCATCTGGTTCTTAACAAAATTGCGACACACATTGCGTATCAAGAATTTTCGGAAAATCTAGCCGGGCGACGCTTTAGTATATTTCCCGGGGTATGAAATGGGATTTTTACAAATCCGTGGAAAAGTGGGAGGGAGTGAAATCAGCTTTTCGTGTTTGAAGAAGGCGCACTCAATACGAAGCAATTATCTGATTGCTTATTCTTCCACTAAAAGCGTTTTAATTTCATCTATCCTCCAGTCAAACAGAGGGATGTAATTTTCCCCGTCGAATAATTTTTCCAAGGATAGCCCCGGCCTCACACACGAAGAACAGGTGGAAGTGGCCGAGCCGATAGCGATGTGCCCTGGCTATCTGGCGAGCGAGGAGAAGATCCTCCGAGGGAAATACGAACGGATAAACGGAGATTCGGGGTGGTAGACGGACGGACACAGCTCAGAGATCCGCGCGCGCCATGGTTATACGCTTTAATTCCTTCGACGGCTTTAATTCTCATATTCGTATTCCGCCTCCCCCAGATTTTCCCCTGACCGACGCTTCTCTCCCGCCTTCCACCTCCTCCTGCCTCTTCCTCCGTCTCTATCCAACCCTCCAAAAACCCTTCCTCTACCTACCACCTCCACCTTTTCCCTTTGCTCGTCTCCGCTTCGGATCTCAACCCTTTCGCCGCCTCTTGCCCGCTGCTTCAGCGACACACGAATTTCCAGGGCCCCGCAACCTCTAGTTCGAAACACCATCTTTCAAATATTAGACCCCAATCCGCCTGACCACGTTATTTATACGGTTCCGTGCTTGCTTTAACGTTCGCTGCACTTTTTATTACGTCCTAGACCTTCGTAGAAGTTTATTCGGCAGCACGAAAATTCCGGTGAATTTTATTATCATCAGGCTCGGTTAAAACTAAACGGAACTGGCATTGTATTTCTACTTTACGAATTTTTCTGATATTTTTCATATTTGAGGCTTGGAGATTTTCATATTATTACCTTCGTTTACCGATGAATTATTTTACGAATAAAGCCGAGTTTCGAAATTGTTTGGTAAAACGAGGTTCGAAATAAACGCAGTTATTGACCAAGTAGCATAATAATTTTGTCACAAATAAAACGGCACGATAAAACTCTGCCAATATTTGATTTCGTGACTGTATAATGCCAGAGACCGAATTCGGAGAAGTATCGAATTATTTACGGCATAATTTAGACTCATTTCGTGAAGTGTATCAGGTTTGTAAATTATTCGTAAAAACAAGAGCAAGGTACGACGCGAAGAGCGGTATTGACCAAAGTGTCTCTCGTTGATCGAAGCGAGCATAATAATTTTCTGAGACAGAAACGAAAAGGGAGAAGAAGGCTTTGCAAACGGAACACTGGCCATCCGTTACCGCGGCGCCGAACGACTCCCTTCTGAAAGGGCTTCCATCCCGGGAGAGAGCTTCCATTACTAATCCATGCAAAAACCAGAATATCTTTATCCCTCCGCATGCTGAGGACGTATTTCCGGAATAAATTCCATTGCGAGATCTCTACCGCCCCCGTCCCCCTCCCCCACCACGTACATTTTTCACGATCCCTCAATTTATTTCGTTTGTTCAATGCATATTATATAATTCCTCTAATTGCGCTTCTTTCTACGATCGAGAGCAACGAAATATATTCCTCCGCCATTCGTCGTCGCTCGCCGGACTCGCCGGGAAAAAAGGAAGCGATAGAATTTATTTCTAGAGATTACTCGAACGACGCAGATATATTCCTTCTTTATATTAAACTTGGATTAACTCGTTAATTCACTCTCGAAAACCAATAGTTGATAAAAAGAAATACTGTAGCGACGATTGCTTTACAATTGAAAAATGATTGAATGGCAGATAGCGTGTTAAATTTCAAAAAATCAATATCACGAGGAGAACGACGTGCTCCACGAGCCCGATACGCGCATGCACATCAATAAAAATTGAAGACGTCGGAATAGAGAACGAGAAGTGAAAACAGAATGAAAGCTGCAAGGAACGGGGGAGGATCTAGTCTCTAAAAATAGCAGACAGGTATCCGGAGAGTCTCCGAGCTAATCAATCTGCAAGTTTGATGCCCGGTTCCGGCTCGGAGGCGGCGGGCAAAAGAATTTCGAAACGAAACGTAGCAGAGAGAGGAGAGAAGCAAAGAGAAGAGAAGAGAATCCGCGCGCGTGGCGAGAGAGAGGCGATACAGGGGGTGGAAAGAGAGTAAGGGAAACGGGGCGGGGGAGGAGGGGGTGGTCTGATTTTTTTATTTCCAGCCTAGAAAAGCCTGGAGTCGGAAGGTAGAGGTACTCTCCGGGCCGTGGAACTGGGTGTGGCCGTGTGGAGGAAGGGTTGATGTAAGCTTATACGCATGCAGAAAGAGATGCCCAGAGGCGGAGGCGCGGGAGACGCGAGGATGGCGTGGAAGAAGGGTCGAAAGGATAACGAATATGACGTCAATTTTAAGGCAGGCTGGGGGAGAAGCAATCACCGTCGGCTGGGATCGACCATCCCCCGTTCCACCCTTCCTTCCCGCGATTCTCACACCACACACCCCCGCGGACTTTGAACTTTGACTTTATCAGACTACAAGAGCACCTTCAGCCAGGTGGAAACGCGTGTATTATGTTACACGCGAACCAGCATCCTTTGACGAGGCTCGATCTCTTCCTGCGAGTGGATTACGAGACGAGGAAAGATAGCGCCAGCAACAAAAACAAAAAAAAAACACGAACCCAACTGCGAAACCAAGGAGAAAGAAAAAGACAGAAAGAGAGAGGAAAATTGGAAGAGAAAAGAAACGCGGAGAGTGAGAGAGGATAGAGGGCGGTAGGGGCCGGATTCACCGTATTAACACAGACAACGCTAATTAGCGGATACTAATTATCGGCATAAAAGTTGCCACGCCGCCGTAAGTATAACCAATAGCCGGTCGCTCGGTGGCTCGTTTGTGCCGAAGCTCTCTCACAATCGGCCCGGTGTGTTCCCCTCGAAATTGCGCAATTGGTTTTCAATGAACGGGAAACGCGGTTCTCGATGCCTCGGCCCGCTAAAAGGCTCCTGTTACCCGAACATACACGTGCGCGCACATGCGATGATGAATATCGACGGCGAGGCGCGAGTCGAAAGATTTGAAAAAAACCTCCGACGTCGAACGGACCTCGAATCGCGAGGGGGTGTGTAGGAGGTGGAGGATTGTGTAGGTGGTAGGGAGAAACAGATGGCTCGGCAAGTTAGAGTGCCCTATTATATGCCTCGATGCGATAACGAGGCGACGACGACGCTGAGCGTCGAGGCAGAGAGAAAGAGAGAGAGAGAGAATGCGAGCGCGGCGGGTAACGACGTAATGACGGGAACGACGGAAAAGTTCACTTCCTTATAACAATTACGTCATTAATAATGATCGTAATGCTAACGACTCATCTCGACAGCGGCAGAAGCCAGCCGCGATAAAAGCTCGGAAGTACGTATAGGCGCCCGAAGCCACGGATATAGAAACGCTTAAGTGGTGCATTGGAATCCCCAACCATCCGCCGACGACTGCTACCGACCGTCCCTCTAACCCTTCGTCCTTATTCTGTCTCTTTCTGGCTTTCTCTCATTTTCTATCTTCCTCTCTCTCTCTCTCTCTCTCTTTCTCTCTCTCGCTTTCTCTTTGCCAGCCATCAGTCCCATCGGGCGGCCGACGACTGCCTATTGTTTCAACGTATTAGTCATTCGACGTATCGTAAAGTGTGCTGGTGAGGTACTCGCGGGTTCTCTCTCTCCACCTCCTCCGAAACCAGCCTTCAACCACCATCACCACCCACACAGCACACCACGCACCCGATCACGGACGCTCGCTTTAACGTACACGCAACCCCCGGCACCCGGAGCTTGCGAATTTTCCCGCGGCACGTCGCCATCGGATGGATGCGTGATTCGCGGGCAAATTGCTGGCATTCCCTCAGACCATGCCTAATTATTCTATCGGTTTTAATCGGCGTCGGATGCTGGGACGACTGCGCTCAACGACGAGTCAATTTAACTCGTCGGAATTTTTCTGATTTGCCACTAACCCCTCCTACGATTGCTAATTATTAGACTGCGGTATTTAAGAAAGATGGTCAATCGATTTGACTTTCGAACAGCTTAACTATAAATTGACTGCTAGGAGGATTCGGTGGATAAGGAAAAATTGTAATCGTTGCGGGTGGGAAATAAAATAAAGAATCAGCTCCGTGATCCTCGACCATCAAGGAAAGAGCGATTTCTTTATGAAAGAAATCCGGCCGCGATACCAGACCTTGGTAAAAAGTTCCGTTGGTGTCGGACGGATTTATGTTAAATTGAAATTTGCCCCGTGCCGGCCGGTTTTACAATGTGTTTTTATCTAATCGCGACACCGCGCGGATTTATGAAAAGGGACCAGAGACCACAGCGGCGCCCTCCTGTATAGGAAGCAATCTTTTGTTGCGCGTCCCGTCGCAACCTGTTATTTTGCAATGCAAGTTTTTCCATATCAGTCGGCGATTCCGTGTATACACGCTCGTTACTTTAACACGTGAACGAAAAATATGGATTCATTTCGTCGTCGTCGTCGTCGTCGTCGTCGTGCGGCTGGTTTCTCCGCGCAGGGAGAGGGGGACCGGGTGGTGAGGGATTATACCGAAAGCGGAACCACGCGCAAAGTGCAAAGTTCATGTCGATAACGGGGTGTATCGTGTCACGCCATCGCGATACTTTCCCGGTTGAGAATTTTTCGAGGCAGAGCGTAATTATCGAATAGGATATAAACGGCATGTGAACCCATTTCTCCGACGAGGAACGGAACTGAACGACCGGAGGCACGCAAAATCTTTTTACCCCGCGAATTTCAATCCAGGCCCGATCTCTCTCTCTCTCTTTCTCTGGGCGAATAAAAAATTTTACGACTCAACAATAGGTCGTTCCGATGTGTTAAGTCACACAACAACCCCCCGTATCGGTGTTTCAACGAGCTCCGCCGTTTACGCGGCGATTTATTTTCAATTTTGCTGTTACACGAAACGGGATTGATATTTTTAAAGCGTGTCCGTAAAATTTCCTTTTCTTGTCGGTGGGAAAATTTTTGCGATTGAAATTCTAGCAGTTGATTTTAAATTGTTCCCACTGCGAGAGAAGATGATACAATAAATTGTCCTATTAATAAAATTAAATTAAATACGACTTCATAGCATGGAAAATGATCCATGCAGAATTGCTAAAAGAAAAAGTCTAAGGGCATTGATTTATCTTCTGGCGCAGAGGACTGGCATTGTAATATTGAACGGCAGGTTTGATAAAATCGTAAAAAATTGAATTATTTAGAGGCAGCAGACATTTTCGCGTGGCCAGAGCCATAGCGGAGCGGATAGGATCTCGAAGGTACGAGCAGATCCGGCCGAAAATCAACTATAAGAAAAACAACAATGCCATCCGGCATACCTAATACTTGTCTCATTAGGAAGATCATACGATTAGAAGAGAGCGTGCACGCAACGGGAGCCGAGTCCAATCAATATCAGTATGAGAATCCACGAGCAATCGTGTGCAAACTGTTTCTAGTGTCGCAGTCGCACGACAAGGGGCGCAATGCGGTGCTCGATTGCATCGTCGGATTCAAGTACGATCGGCCGGTCACGATATACTGCGATCAACTGATCGATGAAGCCTGGAAACAAGACCGACGACCGCCGCGTCTAAGAAACCGAACCCGCGGAAACGGTGTGGTAGCAAAACTTTTCTCTCCCCCGAGGTAGAAACCGCGTGTCTAGCCAACCCCGTGTCCCTCCGTCCACGATACCATGCTCTTGTCTGGCATTCTAAACATTTTTCCGACGGTGTTTACACGTTCGATTAGCCTCGTGCACGAACAAACAGAAGCCTTCCGTGTAAACGTCGCCGGTGCCAATGCTCAGAGATGATAGATCGCTCGAGGAATTGATCGAAAATTAATTCGCGCTGTGCGTCGAGGAAAGTAGCTGTTCTTTCAGGATTTAATGACATGAACGCATAACAATGGAAGTTGAATTCAACTCAAAATTGTTTTAAACAATTGCTGGACTCCGGAACTTAACGCTAGAACTACCCTCCAAAATGATGGACTTGTCAGATTTCCATTCAGATGCAAGAAAGATTTAAATATTTTTAATCTCTCTGAATCTCTCTGACAAGAATGTATAAAAATTTCAAAGCCTTGTACATACATAGTTTCGGTATAGAAAATCAAAATATTAGCAACTATCTTATCTCGTAATACAGTAAGAAAGATTGCAATTTAAAAAATGTTTCTAGAGCCACGAAAGACTCCGAAGACTCGCGTTACAGTAAAATTATTATATTCATCCTAAATTTCTCCCTAGAAAATTACGATCGATCCGTTCAAGAAGAAGATAGCGAGCATTTTTAAAAAACGTATGGCAACGGCGGAGCATCGAGGAGTATTCCACGAGCAGAATCAAAAGCAGGGCCGGTAATAGCCGGTAATTAGTTGGCGGAACACATCGGGTCGCAGGAAATAGCTTAATAAATTAATCGCTGATGAAAGTTTGGAATTAATAACCGAGCGCTAACAAGCGGATGTTTGCACGAGCCTGAAAGGCGATCATGTACGGGCCGTCGGAGGACCGCGCCGCGCGCCCGTTGAAAAATGAAATAAAATACGAAAGGAGGAATCAGTTGTAAAGTAATTATTAATGCCGGGGCATGCAACGCCGTCCTACCGCCGGCAAAACTTTCGGCAGCACGCGAATGAGCCATATTCCTTTCGCCGTACGTAGTCCAACTTCAGTGGAAGTGGAAGGGGTGGTTTCCACCCCTGGCCCGATCGTCGACTTTCGTTTCTCATTGGCACCGTGCACTGCTTCGGAAGTGCACCGAGGATAGACAATGTTTTTCTACCTCGACAGATCCCCGGAAAAAAATTGATATTACAGTTATCAGATTTTTTAACAAATTTTTTTTAGAAACCCTACGTCGTCCCCCTAAAAATTCTGAATTAACCCATTTGACGTCAGGGATATGTTCCCGAAATCTCACAGTTTACTTAAAGACAGCCAAATTAATTTTATGCACTTTACTGTCTAAAATCACAGTACACAGCATAATTCCGTGTAGGATTGAAATAATTTTTGCAGGTGACTCGAGTCGAGACAGACGACCACACGAGGAACTCAAATTTGCCTGAAGTTCATCCTGTACAAAGCGAAATTTCTCCCAGGGCCATTAGCTCAAGAATTATCATCGCGAATCAACCCCCGTTCAAACATAGCGCCAGAAGAAGCGAAAGGGTTAAAGTTCTGAGGTCTCGGTGCGAAAACCAAAAGACTGCCAGCAGAAGTGGGTGGCGGGATTTATCCGTGGCAGTGATTTCCTCAGATTTTCCGCTGGTATTATTTGTTCGACATCGGGTCGGAAGAAGGAGACGGCTACGGGGAGAGTTCTGTCCGTTTCTTTGCACTGGGAAGAATATCAATTGTTAGAAATACAAAGGGTAACAGAGCCGAGGGAGAGACTTGCCAGAAAGCGAGAGAAAGACTACGTTGGAAAAAACGACGGAGAAAGAGAGAGATCTGCGTTTGTGGTAAGGAACGCCACCCGGTCGTTCTATGTAGCGATGTAGGGGTAGGGAAAGTAGGGGGTGCCGCCTGTGGCACACCACCCCTGTACAAACTAAATTCTTAAGAGAATTTAACCGTTTGAATAGCTCGCAAATCCATTGCAAATGTTTACACGGGATTTGCACGGTCGCCTCTCTCCGGCGTCTTTCCTTCTTTTCGCTCGCGCCCCGAGCTACAGCGACTCTTCGACTTTCTCTCGCAAAGATATTTCCGATCATCCCCGGAAAACCTCATCCCTCCACATCGACATAAATTCGCTGTCACCCCTTACGCCCGGAACTTTATGTATTAGGTTGTCCCAAAGGTTCCGATAATGTGTGTGCTCTTGACAAAGTTTAAGTGCAGTACGCGTAAATTGGATCAGTTTCATATGCCTAAAATGAAAAATTCAATTTTAGAATTAAAATAGAGCTCCTAGTGGAAATGTAAATAATTATGAATGGAAATGTTACTGCCGTTGCTCGCTTAACGGCTTTGATTCCACGGGTAGAAAGTTTTTGTTTGTCTTCGAGGCTAATCGCAGGCTTGCACTTCAAGATAATGCGAAAATACTTGGGTTACCGGTGGAGACGTGTCGCGATTAGGGAAGTATCGCGCGATCCGAATTTCCCGACGCTATCTACGCCCGTGCAAACGATGATAACGAACTGCGCTTAGGAGGGTAATCGTAATATCCTTCGTACGCCTTCCAAACGCGTCCTTTCGAGTTTCGTACTCTAAGAACGTTGAACATCCCCACGGGGTCCCGTGGGGTGGTTCTACTTTACGATCCGCTTGTCCGCGTACTTTGCACTCGGCACAAAGGACTACGCCACCTCGTTACGAAGGGACCAGTTAGAATAAAGTGTGATTAGGAAGATAGTTATGACATTTTGTATTATAATTCCGCGAGGGTAGCTCCTCTCTCCTCGTCTTCGCTTCCCACCTCCCGGTGCTTTCCTTCTGTCATTCTCTCCCCTTCGTCTCTCTCTCTCCTCGTCTCCTATTTCTTCCTCTCGTTCCTCGTCCCGATGGGGTTGTTAAGGCTCGGCCAAGTTTTCGATCCTGAGGAAACCTGAGGGTTCACGGCTTCGGAGACTTGTTTCCTAATTTGGGTATGGCGGCACCTAGCTGCAACCAAAACTCTGCCTTCGAGTCCTCCTCTCTGCAACTTTAACACCGACGTTTGTCACACCCCGTTCGAATCAATTTTCAACGTTTTTTATTATCATCGTTACAGTTCCTTCGGAACCGCAACTTTAATACTTGTCTACAAAATTGTCTTTGCAATTTTAATACATTTTTCTATGATTTGTCCTGGCCAATTTTCATCTTTTCTTACTGTGTGTCTTACCGTTCCCGAGTATTAAACATCATCCAGAGTATTTCAAATTTTGTTCAACTCTCCTTCGTCGTTAAAATAATTCTTACAATGACGTTTCAGTCATGAAAATACACCAAGAGAGAAACTTGTCTCCAGCAAGGTCGTAATACAGAAACTAATGATATTGAACTAATAAAAAATAATCAACAGCAAGGATTAACTTTTGCGTCAAGTAGATCAAGATGGAACAAGAGTACTTCGTAACTCGCTTCTCTCAGTCTGTCCGATTCCTTCCGTTTAGCTATCAAGATCATCTTCCCGATGCAATTCCTTCCACCTGAATGGAATGGGCCCGTATTTGTCCGACAGTCCGCTGGCAAGTGGTGTCAGAGGTGTCCACAGGGATCAAGGATCCCTCTGGAGCAACTTCCAATCGAAGTTTCCCGGAAAGTTGATCGATCGCGAAAGACTCGTGAGAGTCTCGGCAGAATGGGAAACCGAGCGCCCGTATTTGATTGTTTAATTAGTAAGATGACCAGGTCCTTGCCGGGGTTTCGTTGTCTCGAAGGAGTCGGACCGTGTTGCAGGCCGTAGGGAAGGCAAAGGGCAGGGCAGGGAACGAGAAAATCGAAGAAGCGGAAGGAAGGAGATACGGTCAGATCGAGGCCAAAGGCGACCGACAGAGACAAACATAGAAAACCAAAGGACCGGAGGGGTCGGAGAGAGAGAGAGAGAGAGAAAGAGAGGGAGAGAGAGAGAGAGAGAGAGAGAGAGAGAGACGGATCGTAGAGAATGTGTCCTCCATCTGCGGAGAAGATACAGTCTGAGGAACTCCACGGAGTAGAGAGCGGGCAGGCGGCTGGATTCCTGGTGTATAGGGGTATTAATCCCTGCCCTCAATTACCCTTTGTCTTGGGCGCAGCTTGGTCCACTTGTTAAGACACCGCCACTGTTTGTCTTGAGGAGCAGGTAAGGGAGTGGTCGCGGAGGTTTGGGGGCTGTTTCGGTCGGTGCTTTACATACGTCCGTAAACCGGAGACGAACTGCTACCGGGAAGGACTACTGATCGTTGTGGTCTCGGCTCTGTTCTTGATAGAAGTTTCCTAGCAAAGTTCCTGCATCGCGACTCCGCCTTGGGGAGAGCCTCCAAGAGGTGGCTTGATATGCGTCTCTACGTTAAATCGATCCCGACCCCCGACGAATCTTCCCTCCAGACCCTGGCTTTGCTCATCAGTCTGCCTCCGGAGCAGCCGCCGCGCGATTATCAACTCGCTGCTCAGTTTTATCAGGCAATCGGACCTGCATCTCTCACAGATTTCACACGTTTTCTTGCTACACTCTGGTCTGGAGATAGTTAAATTGTGCACCAGTCGGAAGGTTGAACTATGGGACTATCTTGGGCTGTTGGATGACGTCTGCTAATTTCAATCGTTGGTTCCTACACGATTTTTCATTAATCATTTGTTATCAGGAACGACGTACCGAATTTGAGCAATATTTCAGAACAGGAAACGATTACAGGAGATTATTAGGTGTTTTCACGAATTATTGCTCGTTTTCTAGAACTTCGAGATAGCTCAAAAAAATGTCAAAAAGCCTGAAACAATCAGAAATTGTTCTGTTATGCAGAATAGGTTCGTTAAAATATTTCGCGAGACGATGCAAGAGAGTTTCCGGATGATCGATGTTCGAAAATCGTAGTCCGAGGGAAAGATGACACCAGTTATTTGTCCGGCAGATCGCCTAGCAACACGCGTGGCCGATGTATTAATTATTGACCGGGTCTGGGGACAGTCACCCATAAAACAGCCAGGCCGAGGGCGGCTAATAGAAAGTCGGATCTGGCTCGAGCGCGTCACCTAGATACACGACACAAGATAATTGCCGTTTTAAATTTTACATTTCATTGCCGATCGACCCGCGGCGATAGGCATTATTGCGTGCGTTCGATTGCAACGCGCCAGTCCTTCTCTATCCAACGTCAGGCCTCGCGGAGAGACCCTACGCGATCCCTGAATCATGCCTGGCTGTCCTTGTTCTATCGTTCGATCAACCGGTGCAACGACAGCTGCGATCTAGAGGGCGCGTTTAACGGCTGCCGCGCAATTACGCCAAGAAGACTCTTTAACCACGATCGCTCTCTCGATAGATCAAACATACTTGAGCTGGCGGCCGTTGGACTATTATCGGCGCTACGTGGGGCCCGGAGACTCGATTCAGAGGGTGGGGGGGACGAGGATTTGTTCGGGGAAAATATTTCTAATCGTTTAGCTACCTGAAGTCCTCCAACAAGATTCTCAGTGACGGAGCTTCTTGATTTCTTTTAAATAATTATCAATGAAGAAGCGTAATTGGCACTCGAGACCACTTGATTTTGATGTGGAGAGACAGGATGTAACAATTAAAATTATCTGAACCGAAACTATGAGCTACACTCCTGGACAAAAAGATAGCACAAGTGTGCTATCATTTAGTTCTCAATGAAAAATCAAGAATTCTCTGAATTCTACAAATGGTACATAAACATCGTCTCACGGTAGTATATTATATAGCGACAAACTGGAACTACTCTGTCCGTACTTGTATTTATCAACAAAAGTCGTGTAACAGAGGTCGGCGAAATGATAGCACACTTGACTTTCTATTCGGATTTCTTACTGTTTCTACGTTTCGAGTCATATAAACATAACGCTGTGTAGGCACTCAGTCTTGGTAGAATTTCCAATCATCATTGAACAAAATGGGACGCGGCAAGAAATTAAGGGTAATTATTTACATTAGGGGCTTCCTCACCGATTTTGACGACCTTGAAATATGTTGTCAAGGTATCATTCTGAACAACTTTTTCCTATACATGTTACTGCCGCTCAGCTTTAGTTTTCGAGATATTCGCAAAAAAGTTTCAACATCTCAAAAAGTGATCGGAGTAGGTGTGTGTAAGACTGTGTAAAATAGTATTTCAAATAGTTGACAGTAATATATATTTTTATGATATTTTGTTGCCTGTAATGTTATTACGATATTGTAGTCTGTTTATCAACATGTTACATATTCGTAATTAAACTACAAATAATACTTTGCTAACTATTATAGCTTCTCATGTTAAAAATTATAATTTATAATTTTAACTACTTGCTCAACTTATTTTCATTGTAAGGAAATATTTGATATACAAAATAAAAATATTTAATTTTATCTATCTGGTTATCAAAATAAAAATATTTGATTTAAAGTAGTATCTTATTTGAACCACATTGAATTGTACTATATACCAAATCATTAATGATCGTTAATATACGTTGCAAAATATGATAGAAAACCTTGTATCCAATGTTCCACATACGAATACTAATCCTACATTATAAAATACTAATGTAAAGTGTACTTACTTCTGAATCTGCTGTACCTCCGTCGGATCCACAGCACACAATTATTGATTCACGAGAATAGGTCCCAATAATTGAACAACAATCACTAAATAACACACACAACACACACACACACACACAACACATTTTATAAAATCGTGACAACGAACGAGAAGATGTCACTCCGACCACGAACAAAATAATACTGCGATTTTAACAATGATCCCTTCCACGGAGGTGGTACGGTCAGGTTATCCTAGGCAGGTTAGACAATGAGGGTCTATAAACACTAGATACAAAACCAAGGTAAAAAAATTATGGCGGGGCGCCGACCCTATTTCCCGGAATTCCCTGTTTTCGTATCACACGTCTGTGGGAGGGGAAGCTTAAAATCGCAGTATTATTTTATTCGTGGTCGGAGTGACATCTTCTCGTTCGTTGTCACGATTTTATAAAATGTGTTGTGTGTGTTGTTTAGTGATTGTTGTTCAATTATTCGGACCTATTCCGGACACCTATTGTGTGCTGTGGATCCGACGGAGGTATAAAAGATTCAGAAGTAAGTACACTTTACATTAGTATTTTATAATGTAGTTTGTAGTACATTAGTATTATATTTTATTATTCGTATGTAGAATATTGGATGCAAGGTTTTCTTTCATATTTTGCAACTTCAATGTCCCTTTAACACTAGATTTACAAAGCACTAAAACTGACTACTTAACATTATTTTACAAAAATAACAAGAACGTGTCTATCCACATTTGTATCAATTTTTTAAATAATATATACCCAAAAAAATAATTTTGTTGAATAATTCCCCATGGATACGTCTTCACAATGTCAATAATTGTAAATTATAAATATTAGATCCCGTCATTTTGACAGGCCCCGACCCTCTTCGGTTCTTTGAAATATTTCAGTATCTTAAAAAGCGCAAAGAACATCAACACGCTGAAGGCGATGGTTGGGCTATAGCTTAAAAATGAACGGCATCGGATTACAGTGTAAGGTCAGAACTTCGTTACCCGGTAACTAACAATTGTCCTTAATAACGTCGATCGCTTCTGCGAACGAACGAAACGAGACTTGTGCGAGGCACGCAAAATTCGCGCGCGCGGCATTCGACGCGTCGAACAACGCAACAACGACGGTTAACGAACAAATTCTCAACAACCGTGGACGACAGGGGCAGGCTATCGCGCGAGTCCCCGATCCAAAAATACCCACAGTTCCCCGAACGTCTATCGTCGAAAGTTCAAAGGATACTCAGTATCCGACTCGTTCATTCGAACAGCGTACCGGCGAAGTAACGGTTAACCTTACGATAATTTACGAAGTAGTTAGCCGCGCAACCTTTGACCTACGAGCGTCTTGCATGCAGCCATCGGGCGGCGGTGGGTGGCTAAAAGGCAAGACTACCCGCCGATGCAACTTGCAAGGGCTAGGGTAGAGAGAGAAAGAGAGAGAGAGGGAGAGAGAGAGAGGGAAAGAGAGAGAGGGAAGGAAAGCAGTCGGGCACAGGCAGGGGTGTAAGGTCTTTTCGAGACCGTACTTATGTACATGTACCTGGCTGCGTACCTGGCAATGCCACCATCGATTATTAGTTGTTATCTTGGTGAAGTATTGCAACCCCACCGACGAGCCACAAGCAACGAACAAGGCGACCCGAACACCAGCGAACCCGGTCAACGGGTTCTAACACCGGTCCCCCACCCCCTCCCCTAACCCCTTCGACCCCCTCGAACCACCCCAACCTCCCTAAAGCCACCCCTAGAACGAGCTAGCATCGGGCAGACCTCGGCTACTTGCATACATCACTCGACACCGAGATAAGACTCGGATGGATCGTTATACTGCCCGGTCTATGATTAATAATTACTCGCGGAGGCCTTATCAGATGCCAGACGACGGTAGAGTTACCTCGATAACGAGTAATCAAACCCCAACGGCGACGGACGGCCTCTCCATCGCGTCCAATGAGTCCTGCGAGCTATATCAACCTTTCTCGAAGGTGTTTAGCCGACTTGCCGATACGTATGTATGTACGTTTCGCCTGACTCACGATGGAACAAAGTGGTATAGCTAGTCCAGAACCCGAGTGCTTTGATACAGATAGCAGCGCGCTCTTCGCTGGCTGGGAGGGAAACGAATAATTGTCCAATTGCCGGTGATTAGACTCTAGAGAGACGTAGACTCGAGGCGAGAAACCAAGAGATTGGGGAAATAGAGTTTTTGGGTCGCTGCTTGTTTTTAGCTACTTCAGCGAATAGGACATGGGGCTGGGAATTTGTGATTGGGGATTTTTGGGGCGAAATTACTGTGGTGGCAACACGAGGTCTTCTGGATTAACTCTTTTAATTCTTGCTTCAAACTGAGCGGAATAAATTAATACAATCTTAACAAGTAGAATTTTATCTTTAAAAGTGACGAGGATTTCTTTGAAATAAATTGTTTAAGGAAAAGGGTTGAAAGAAAATTATCAAGCCTCCATCTAATGTCCAGAATCGTCCGGACGATGAAGTATTGTGATTATTGTTATGGAAAAAATTTATAAAGAAAAATACAGAAACAGGGAACTAAGAAATAAAATAAACGGAACGTAATCTCTATAAATAAGAACGTGACAACTCAATTACAGGGGTTGAAATAATAACCAGCACAATTTCTGTTCCCCTTATTTGAAATTAAAAGTGATTTTTTGAAATGGTAAAGCACGCTTAATAAGTATGCCAGCCGCAGGTTGATACAAGATAATGTTAACCACTGTTTCGTGTGAGTTCGAAAGTGATGTTATTTATTTGATATTACAAGCTTGCGAAGAGAGATCGAACGAAAGAGAGAATCGATAAATGTTCGAGAAATTCTCGGAAGAGGCCACACGTCCGCGAAATTGTTGGTTACGGATTGCGAGCGTAATCACGGAAATCCTATTTAACTGTACCGACGCGGTCTTTCGTAGCCGCGTGTCGTGCCGTGACACTTTCTCGCCCTTGTAAATGCAAATTTTATTAATAACGAGGAGGTTATATTTCAAATTGGTCTGAGTTTCGCGCCGGCCTGGTAATCGCATACCTTGGGTCACGCACCCGACGCTGCTACGTTCCTCGAAATAAAAAAATACTTTTCTGCGATCCCAACTTGGTGTTGCGCGAGGGAGGATCCATCGGAACTTCAATCCTTGCACACGCGTTTTGCACGATCTTCTTTCTTTAATTTTTTCATTTCCATAGATTCGTGTTCTCAAATATAAAATTTAAAATCTTTGAATTATTTAGTCTTAAATCGTATGATTCAATGTATGGTGGAAAGTTTTTACGAAATTCCAGAGAGGCACCACTCGAGGGTTAAGTGGTAACTATTGCAACAATTGCCCCAGAAATGGAGGAAGAAAAGACACCGTAGAATAGTTCCATGTATTTTCCTTATTGCGAGGGCGAAATTCACGCGAGGATAGGCGGTCTCCGTAAAATTCACGGAGCCTCATCGTTCGAGGCGTGCAATATGGTTCACCGGGGACGCGTATATAGATTTTTATGCAAATTCTATTGATATCCGATCGTGGCTGACGATAGCGCACGGAACGTACACGTTGTGCTGGCTTGTAGTTAGCGGTAAATCGAGCAGACCACGTGAGTCGCTGCCACCTGCCATTGGTCGTTGCCGGTCGAATGGTCATTCCGATTGGCCGGGGTCCTCAGACCTCGACCGTGCTCGGTGGTAGGGTAGATCGCGATTAACGCCGTCCGCTCACCCCTAAACGAGACACACCGACCCCCGTTGACTCTGTGCAGCAGCCTTTTATCAAACGTATGTGTTTTAGAAATTATACGTGGCGGTGGATTTATCGAACGCCACGTCGAGCCTCGAAACAAAAGCCGGGGAAAATTGCGTTCGACCTTTTCTATTATTGCCGCGCACCGTTCAATGCACCGAACACGATTCAACGTACTCTGCTCGCAAAACTGCAGTCTGATAGTGTTATAATTAAACTACCGGCCTTCCACGCCCGCGTCACCGGGTCGAACACTTGAAATAAATACGTAGGAAAATATCCGACAGATATTTCATGCAATTTTTATTTTGTTTCAAGTCGAATAATGGCTGTGGTTACCACAGTGTGGTAACACAAATCGAAGAAAACATTGCATTTCCAATAATGAATATTCATTTCAATAATAAAGAAGGGTAAATATTGTAAAGAATGCTCGATATTGAGCAGCGTTACTGAAACTCTAAAAATGCAGTCGTGGAAAATAACGGAATATGTTATAATACAGGAAATCGAAATAAATTGAATGCTGTCATTTCTAAAAGGCAATGTTCACCATACAATTTTAGTGTTTACTACATTTAGTGTTTAATTGCTGACGACTGAAATAATTTTTGATGATATTAAAGAATGTGGAGATGGTCGAAGATTATTTAGCGGTGATTTGCGTAAGCGCACAAAGATGAGCCATTAACGGCGAACAAGATTGCTAAAAGGGGGTTGTTAGCAAAGTCTATTGAATAATTCACCGAGGTCGAGGTTGATAATGTCACTGCCGGCTCACAGAACTGACAATAGAAATTTTGGTGGTGTTGCAGGGTCGAGGAGGGGATGTAATGCACGAACACGGATCGCGAACGTTCCGAGTCACTCCCTTCGCACACGATGCATGTGTTTTATTCGAAGGCCCCACCTAAGCATCTCCCATGCCCTGTCGGTGTCGACACGCGTGTCGACACACCCGTAATCGAGACTCACATTCAATTTTAAAGCGCGCCTCGAAAGCGGAAGTACCGCGAGGGAAATACACCCCGTGCGTGTGAACAAAGACTCGAAGGGACGTTCGAATTTCCGATATCTTGAGAGCGAACCTCTGTTGCCGAAATTCTTCGATTGTTTCCCAAACTTTACACTCTTTCGGCATTATCGCACGAAAATGTTTCTAGCGCGTCGAACTGTGTTGAATCAGAATTAACCGCTAACTGTAACGACTGAAAATTTAGCAAACAGAAATGCCTTTCTTTTTAAACGAAACAAAATTGTGTTCTCTGGTAAACGAACCTCTCCGGCACGTTCGGTCGTTTGAGCATTTGCTCTCGATGCGAATAGGCGAATACAAGACACAGGAGAAATTAGAGTTGAACGTGATATTTAAATGGCGACATGGCGTTTTCGAGCGTGCGGGTTTCCCAGACTGAAGAACGAGAAACTTATCGGCGGAGCGCGAGGGCATTTGAGCGGGTCCCTCGGAAAGCGTTTGATCCATTCGTAATTAAGGCTGGTTTCTGGATCAAAAATCGAAGCCGTGGGCGGGGCGAAGCGGGGCCGAATGCAGGTAGGCAGGAAAGGCAGAACCTCAATTAAACGGGCGTAATAAAAAAACAGGCAGTTTCGATTCGTTACACGGGAAGCGGAAAGCGAGCGCAAACACGAGACGGCACGCGGCCCTCTCCTCCTCTTCCCTCCGCTTACAACCCCCTTACACACCCTGAAAGAGAGAGTGAGAGAGAGAGAGGGGGGGTCGGTAGAGAGCAGGATACTCCCATGAAAACGTAAAATTGTTCGGAATGAGTAGTCTGTAGCGATGCAAAAAAGAAAAAGATCCAAGAGACTAGCACGGTCTTTTTCCTCTTCTGGCCAGGAGCTCGGAGGGTTCGGTTTAAAGGCCGTTTTCGGCGAAAAACACTGGCCGCCTCGGTGCACGCGGCTGATTTCGATTGAATAATTTATGTTTCATTACGGCAGCCCGTGGCTTATAGACGCCTTGCAAACGCCCGGCCGTTCCGTACAGGCACAGAAAGGCCTGAGCCAACACCGGACCGTCTGAATCAGACGGCCTTTCACATATTTCCTATAGGCATTCAGGCCAACGATGAAAAGAATTTTGTATCGAGGTTATTGAAGGGACGCCCGGCCGATACCGGCGCGATGCCCCGGCGTCGTTCGTCCTTTCACCAATATAAGGAGCCATTTTTCCTAACGGCGCCGCGTCTTTCGGCCCCGGCCCGACATTATTTGCCTTAATGAATCGCCGGATCGGAGAACCGTACCCTCCAAACCCGGCGAAATTGCAACATTGTACGAGTATTGGACAAAATTCTAAGATGCCACAACAGTTATCGAAACGCTTTGTTATTTCACTTTTGTTGACCCTTGATCGGGTATCCGATTTTTCTTTAACGTAGAAATTAATTCGCTGCACTTTGGGCTTTGTGAATTTCTTGATTATGATATAATCGTTTTCCTTAATTTCGGGAACCTGGAACAACACAGACGTTTATTTCCCTCTTTGATACGTTCGTTAAGTCGTAAAAAATGGGTTGATACTCTAACATTCTTTTAACTTTTACTTCAATATTTGAAACGTCTATTTAAGAAAACCGAAGATCTTCTGCGCAAAAAGAAAATTGAACTCCCCCACTTTTTGCTCTACAAACATTTTCTCGCACCCTCGGTGCTTCGTTAAAAAGTAATAACATATGTGACGAGTTAATATTGAAGATAAAATTCAATTTCCAAGCAAGACATCCGGAATAATGGCAGACATACACTCTCGGAAGAGCGTCGCCGAAATTTCGTCGAAATAAACGACGTGTCGTTCGCGAATCGAACAGCTTGGGTAACAGTCGAAGAAGGGTGTCTCCAGCCAGGAGAATGGAATGAAAAACATCCCGGGAAAACGTGAAAATCGTCTGCTGCAATATTAAAGCGTCCCCCGGCCCCGCCCCTTCCGCCCTCGCAAACTACCTAGACGCAGAGTTTTGCGTCACCTAAAATATCCACCGTGAACGAAGTATGCATGTCAATATTTTATAATACGACAAGACACATAAGGGATGCCGCCCCTCCCCCCAAAAAGCACTCGATACCTTCTCGTTTGCCAGATATTGTTCGAGGGTGGAAATTGATAGGGTGGCGCTGATATAATCTGCGATACGCACAAAGACCCCCGTTTCCTCTTTTTCTAATTCAGTTGCAATCAATAATTCTGCGAATATTTCCCTCTACGATCAATTCTTAACAAACTGAGCAAACAATTGCACGCGAAAAGCCAACGATAATTAAAAAATATGAGTCAAAAAAATTAAAACGAATGAGGGCTAGATCTAGCATTATATGAACAACCCAAAACGATTAACCGCACCTTTTATATTATTTAAATTTTTTCTACTGTGGTATTCGCTTGATGCTTTTATCAATAGTGAATTAAGTTGATTAATAATCGTGTGTCTCTTACAATTTCTTCTGTGCGATTAAATGGAAAAAATTCTTTTTAAGATTGCAGATGTGTATTGTTTTGTTGAACTTTTTTAATATTGTTCGTTTTGTGAGGTTAATGTATTTTGGTATGTATCGATGAATGGAAATCGGTTCGATTCTCGAGATGTCACCAATTTTCCCGGCGACCTTCTCGAATCCGCGGCGAGTATGGCAACGGTGATTTAGCGGGTGAAATTTGAGTACCGCGAAGCACGCGAAATGCGTATCGCGAATCCAATATAATGTTCCCCCCTCTATTGGATGGCCATAACTCACGGAGGGGGATTCTGTGATAAAAGAAACGCGTCTACGCGTATTCGCGAGCTAACAAATTACGTTTTCCTTCGGTACGAGGCTTTTGCAAACTAAAATTACCACTTCAAAGAATACCTGAACTTCTTATTTCAATATATAATGCCTCAACTATTTTTCTATATTATAGAATTTATTGGAAATTTATTGTTTCCAACATGCTTGAAGATGAATATAAATTGAGCTGATATTTAAACGCTGATATTTGTCACTGCAGTATTTGTGCAACGTTTAACAAACGGAATATTTGATTTTCGACCAAACGCGATCCAATAAAATCAAAATGACACCCGGCCGCTATGCTAATAGCGGATAGACGCCGAATAGAAGAACTATGGTCACGCCAAACTGCAATCTAGCACGAGTTGCGACGAAATTCTTACAATTCTTTCAACGTTATCACACCAGCACTTTTGCCAACGAAATTCATAAATCTTTCCTCTACAGTGCAAACAGCAGAAGGATTCTTTACCTATTATTAAACCTTCCGCATATATCACAACAAAAAGCCAAACAACTTATCCGTCTAACGAACATCCCACATCATTATACCTCATAAATTATTCGCAACCCTCTTAAATTATTGTCAAATTATTTTCAAAGATTTTCAGGAACACTGATACACAATGGACAGAACATTCAACCCCTTGCAACCCTTCAACTAAATATCAGAAGAAACAAAGTTGTTTCTTCCATGAAATTATAAATGACAAAGAAACTCCGGTCATTGTAGATTTTAAAAAAATTATAGTGCAACGGGGTCGAGGGATTATTAACTATTTTTAAGAAGATAAATCTTACTGTAATCTTTTTCAACCAATTTTTTCCAAACGTTGTGTTTTTAGCGATTAACGTCGGGTCTAATGGAAAATTCAACGTTATGGTATAGCGAAGGGATGAGAGGGCTCGTCGCAGAGCTACCCCTTTCTATCGGGGACTCAGGGAGCCATTTTGCATTATGCTTCCAGTCGATAAGAAGACGGTCGGCTAGCGACCCCTTAACCTTCCATCGACAATATCTGCCGTACCGACTCAAGCAACGGGGTGGCTTTCCAATGCAAGAAACAGACCGGCAACATTATGCAACTGCGATGATACACCACGACTATATGTGTTAGTAATCTATCGTGCAACCCTGTAGAAGGGTGTAATCCCTACCCTCGAGTCGAGGAATGTGTAACGGAACGTATACTCGCATCCCCGATGCGTCGCCGGTTATCGTGTGAACTGCATCGCAGATTACGAGCCGGTAAGGTAATAGTAATTGCAATCATTATGCAAATACCGAAACCGAACGATCAGCCCTATCATCCGCAAACCACCAGGCTATCGTTTCACCCCTTGCTCGTCATTTTTACTCCCTTAAAAATGCGAAACTCAATTATTAAACATGATGCAACGAAAATTCAATCTTGATCAATCAGGGTGCAGCTGGGAAACCGTTCTAATGCATTCTGTAGCAATACAATTTCTTTTTAATAATGAATTATGAAGTGATATTCACTAGAAGTCTTTACCATTTGCGAATTCATTGATATTTTATAGTGTACTTAAATAATAAGTGACTGAAATATTATTGTAAAATATGCTTTCTCATTTTGAGAAGCTAGAGAAAAGTCGCGAATGGTTCAAGGTATGAAAAAATACTTTTTACAATTAAAAACATATTGAATTTCGCTAGTAAAAAATTGTAACAAAATATATTTTCTCAATTTTGCGGACTGCAATGGCTGAAGCCGCGGAAAAACGTTTTCCACGAAGAAAACTAATGTTCCATAATTCCCAGATTCGAGTATCCATCATGTCATCCGATTGATTGGCCCACCGGAAGCTACGTCATGGATAAAAACATTTTTTCCCGACTCCTTTCAATAAGAACCTGCGTGTTTCCCGGGCATCCGTGTGACAGAATCATTCTTCGGAAATAAATCGACAGAGGACCGTGGTCCATTCGTTTCCGTTGGCGAAAATGCATCAGTCCATTAATGTCCCTGTATTTCCCCATAAGACGTGCGGTGTCCTAGGGACACACCATTCATTTATATCGTTCAACGTGTACCCAGGATCGTGCCAATACTCGATCGACCCTCCTCGGATCGTTTGTCATGCGTGCGTTAAGTATATCCGTTCGCGCACGCCATTCTTACATTCGTCATGGAATCACACGACAGTGGTAATTACTGGCGCGCGTAATTACTTTTGATGCAAGTAGTGCAACTCGTGCCGATTTCCGTGCGGAAATACGCGTAATTAAAATTCTTAGCCTGTCGAGTCGCGTCGGGCAATCATGCGTCCCGGGAAAATGGATATCTTTGCGACATACGCCTCGTAAAGACATGACTGATGGCGGACCATTATTATTCTTTTGTCCAGAAAATCTTTAATGCATTCTCTGACGTTCCAAGATATTATCTTTTATATTGCTATTCCAATTACTGAATTAAGCATCGCGCAATGCACTTTTCTACTTACTAAAATCGAAGGACATTTCATCACTCGTAGTATTGTTTTTCTCGTGACTAAATTAAGAACAGTTGGCTGGAACTTTGCACGAATCACGTCCAAATAAACGCTGCTTCTCCTAAAAATGCTTTAAACACGGATAGTTTGCGCACAATGGCCGATTGTTAGCCGAACAGTTGATCAAAATTATTAACCCGGACCGCACCGGCGAGCGAGTTCAGAGCCTAGGGAGTCTCGCCCGACGATACTCGAGGGATGTATTCAATTTTGATGCGCTCGAATTCGATTTCTACAAAATTCCCGTTCGCGAAAACTCCACCCCCTTGCCTCGTACGCTTTGTTTGACGCGGCAGTCGGCCCCGTTTCATGTAAACGGTAACGACGTTACGCCGGGCTAACTGTATTAACACACGCAAGTTCCGGTAACGTGTTATGAAATCGCGGGCGCGCAGAGACGGCGCGCGGCGCGCAAAACCAACACCGCCGAAAGACGAAGAGGAAAAGGGGTGGGGCCGCGGTAGGAGCGACCGGTAACGTATGTACAATATTTGTAATTGTTGACGTTAAAATGAGCCGCCATGCTTCTCTCTCGTTAACGTGACGCGCCTACGAGCGAGGGTCAGTAGGAGAGACAGCCCCGTCACGTTTTCGGCGGAGCCCTCCTCTCTCCGAGTTATTTATTTCACGCTTAAAGAATCACCCGCCGTCTATACGCACGTCCTCTGTCTCTCCTGCTTTTGTCTGTCTATGTGCGTGGGCGGTCGACTTCGGGAGAACTGTCTTCTGCAAACACCGCCGCCAGTCCACACACATGGCGAATTCGCCGGAATGATAATGCGTATCATGCGAACGCGGCTTTTCGCTAATGCGGAGGACCGTGGTCCCGGAATAACGAATTCAAACCCTGAGAGACACGCTGTGTGCGGTCTTATTGCAATCATCTTGCCGAATATTAATTGCAATTTGATATACAGCTTTCAAAAGATGAGCTTCTGTCGATGATTATTAGCGTCGTTTTTTTTTTTGAGACAGTGGTTTCCACCCTTGTTGAAATGCCCTGTTCTAAGTGTTAGATATTGTTCATAAGAATAGTATCAATTGTCCTCCTCGAGGGTGGTTTCAATCCTTCTTCTACCAATATACGATTCAGATTTAGACACTCTGTCCTGGATATTAAAAAGTGCCTGTATCAGTTTGCTAGAAAAACAAGGGTGGTTTATATTAGTCGATTATAAAATTAATAACATAATAAACATAATAAAATGAGACCATTATCAGTGTCTTGCCAATACACATTCTATTGTATTCTACAAGCTTGTACCCATTTTGAAAACACCCGATGTGATATACACCTTTTTCATTTTATCGTCACAGTTTGTAACACCGCGCCCCAGTTCAATGACCCGCGAGAAAGTAAAAGGTTTCGAGAGCAGACGCGGCGGGCGTTTTAATGCGATCCGTAGTGCGACAGATTATTAGTTTTCTCCTTTCGTTGCAAACGGAGCTCGTCTCTCCCGCGAGCGACGTCTCCCCGGGAGAAAAAGATTGCCATACGTCTGCATAGGGTCGAAAAAATACACAGATAAGAATTTCCCCGGGATGGAAGACGTCGGGGGAGCAAGTCAGACAGACGTGGTGCAGCCAGATAGCGGAAGTAGTAGACGAGAACTTCCGATGGACTGCATTGTACCTCGGTCGCATGTAAAATACACCGAGAATCAAATGCGGACATTTTCTGACGCGCCGTTTCCTGGCGTTCTTTCGATCGACTTTCAAATACACGAAAACTCACAAGTTTTATCGAACGTCTTCGGTTTCCGGTGACCCGGGAGATTAATGAAAAGTTATTTCGTCTGTTCGTTTTTATCCTACAACGCGCAGTGAAACAAGAACAAAGTAAACCAATCAGTGGACGGTCCCATTAAACAAAAGGAGTTAAAACAGTAACTCGCGATTTATTGATTTATTAATGGGCCCGGTAATGAACAAAAAAGATAAGGCACAAATTTATGATGGCTCCGTTGAGCACACGACCAAAGTGAATTGATCGCCGCGTAAAGAAAGTCACGCTTGCACGCTCATTAAATAGAAATAAACCGCGGCAATAAACGGCGCGGGGCATTTGTCTTGCTCTTATCTCCGACATTTCATTAAGCACGAGTGCTTTCGGCTGAGTCGCCAATAGGAATCAGCCGAATCAATTACGTCAACACCTAACGAACCTCGGTCTAATTTCTTTATTGCGAATCGGGCGGTGTGGAACGCGTCAACGCGGCCTGCTGGGAGAAAAATAGCCTCTTCGATGCATCTGACGCAGCCGCTATGCTGCACTTCAATCGAGAAATGCAAGGACTGTCTACGCAATATTGTTGGAAATTCGAAATTCTAAGCTTCTCTAA
Source organism: Seladonia tumulorum (assembly GCA_913789895.3). Lineage (NCBI taxonomy): Eukaryota > Metazoa > Arthropoda > Insecta > Hymenoptera > Halictidae > Seladonia > Seladonia tumulorum. The sequence continues at coordinate 7,453,746 of OU565275.1, forward strand.
GAAATTATATTTTTGTTTGCTAACTAACTCTGCTTACTCCATTAAGTACTCGGAATGAATAAAAATCAAAATGATCTTCCTTCTTACATAGAAGAAACTGGTAGTATTAACCAAAACTGTTGCCTGTCCAAAATAAAAGCAAAACACAATGAATATTAACGATAATGCACACATTTTCTATAATAAATGTGACAACAGCACCTTTACCTCAGTAAAATAATAAGTGTTAAGCGCGAAATAAGATTGGTATACCTCTGTTACCATGATTGAGAGACTCCATCGACGGTTCCAGGAGGATTTACGGGTAGCAGGATCGCGAGTATCTGCGGAGTAATGAAGAAAAGCGTAAGTGGTGACTTACCAGCCTGTTACTCGAGCCCAGCAACATTTCGGGAAGTTTGGAAAGATGAGTCGGCGTGGCTTTGACGTATGAAAGACGTCGAGTGTGGGTTCGTACGGCGGTGTCGTCGATCCGTCTTCCCTTGCCTTTCGCCAATGGCGAATCCTTTTCGTTCTACAATTCTCCGGGTTGTATAAATGGTGCACGTGTCTGGCAGCAGGCCGCTGGCCAGGATCCATCGTTCTTGTACTAGATTGCTCTGTTCTCGGCTCCTTCGATTTATCAATTGGCTCCTTTCGGTTAGTCTTCCAGCAGCCCTGTTCAACCTTCGAACAAAGCCAAAGAATTTTTACAATACCCAATTCTCAGAACTTCCACAGATTCTCGACAGAAAATCAATATCGAATAAAGACATTATTTAGCCGACGAACGATCTCAGTTTGGGGATGATTAATCCCTTGCTGTACGATTTATTTCACAGTTATTAGAACTCCTCTGTTAAAAATTTATATTGAAAAATTTTTACGGTTTACAGCTTTGTTTCGATAAACTTTTAGGGTAGTTTCGAGAACAATTGGTCGTCACAGGGTTTGAATAAAAATTTCTGGAGATACAGTGATTGTAGAGGGTATAGTTTTTCAATTCCGGCGCTTCCCGTAGCGTCGTTAATAGAAATTACATCTTTCGTCGGGCCGACGAGCGAAATCATTCCTGGGAATTCTGATTGCCACCACATGCGGGTGCGTTTAAAGTCGTACTAATTAACACGGCAGCGATTCAAGATGTCGGCGCTGCACGCCCGGAATGGGTTGAGACGGTGGAGAAGTCTTAAGACGGCGTGTTCTCTCCGGGGAGCCAAGTGTTAGGAGAATTAACAGCAACCCCTGATCTTGGCCCTCTATGCTATCTCCCTAATAATAAACTGGTAATTCCCAATGCCCCTATAAGTTACTCCCTTTCAACGCCACAATAACCTACGAGTGTTAAGACGTATTGTCTACCGGGTGTTCGTTGTTTGCTCTGCCACACGCACGGGGCCCCTCTATTTGCTTCTTTGATTGATATTACCACCTATGCTGTGTTCTATTTTTTACCTGCAATCAATGTGGCTAGACCGTTCTATAATTACCTGCGTGCCACACTAAATGCCTTTTCTTGTCTGCTTGTGAGAACCCAGGAAAAATCAATAACCGTCCACAGTGATGTGTAGACTGCTGATCTTCACACAAGATAAAAATAGTTGCTTTCTTGATCATTTTAATTAAATGAAAATAGTAACGCGTTTCCAATTTTTCTCCTGCTATTAATATTTTGTGCTTTATTTATTCACTTTTGTTACAAATGCATAAAATCCGCAGTCTGTATAATTCTGATTATTGTAGAGTTCATTAACTCGTGTCTCCTTTATGGACATCGATGTAAATATACAGTTTATTTTCTTCTTCTTACTAAAGAATTGATTTGTCAATATATTGATTAAAATATTTTCATTCTCCATAATTATCGTCACATGTACAAGTAAATTGAATGTCCAAGGAACATTATTGATTATTCCCCACTGTATGAATCCATGAATTTGTTTCTGCGTTCTACGCATAATAAAATACAGTAATTGGGAGTAAAAAAAAAAAGTTGGATCGGATTATAGTGATGATCTGGATGGAAGGTAAAACGGCGACGCGGAAGGAAATAGCCTCGCAGAGGCCGGACCGCGAAGTAACGCAGCAACACGCGGTTAACGAACCAGAATTGTTGATTAATCGACGGTTTCTAATTTATCCGGCGAAGTAAGCAAACAGTGGGGGGCAAGACAGAATTTCCAGATTCCTGAGCCAGGTTTACCGCGATAGAATATTGATGATCACGCGTTTTGCATATGTACCCTCTTCCGGACATTTAGCGAAACTCCGTCGACCGGAAGGTAATTCGCAGTTCGAATGAATTCGTCATGATTTCGTGAGCAATGTTCACCCGTTACATCGTTACAGGCGGTGCTCACCTTCATCATAGACATCCACCGTGGCTTGCAAAGTACCTTGCTTTCGAGCCCGGTTTTCGAGGGGGGGTGTGTAAAACGACAGAAAGAGTGAGACAGACTGAGCGGGAGAAAATCAAAGCGAGGGAGAGACAGGGAGAGACGGAGAAACACAGACAGAGAGAGGGAGAGAGAGAGAGAGAGAGAGAGAGAGAGAGCAAGGGAGACAGAGAGGGGAGGAGGAACGTGGTGCTGGAAACTTTTGGCAGAAACACCGATCCTCTCGACGGAAACCGCTCGGATTTATGGGTGTAAATTTCTATCCAATAAGGACTCGGTCCCTGGAACACAGCGTTACAAAATCGACGTTGTTTGTTCACGCGACAATTAATTGCAAATTACCTCTCGCACACTTTGTTTGTCAGCACTGTAAAATAATCTGAAAAAATCTGCTAGTATTGTTTTGGTTCTTGTGTTAAAATCTATATCTTGTGTTTCAATTTTATGAGTCTAAAATTCATCAGTATAATCTTGGAATTTCTACTGAAGATTAAAATTCTTGCGAAAACTGTTTGTAAACCTAGAACAATGAACAATAGTCGTTGAGTTCCACGGTAAAAATCTAAAAAGTCTATCAGTATTATTTTGGAATTTCTGCCTAATTTTATGAATCTAGAGCAGCTGATATAAATCTAAAAAAATCTGCCAGTGTAATTTTAGAATTTCCGCTAAAGTTTACGGTTCCTGAGTCCCGTGTTTGAGATACAGTTTGTTGTTGGTTGAGAATGATCGCTGAGTGGTCGCGATAGTTCGCGAGGCCATTCACATACGTTTCTGATAAATCTAATCATGTTGCGGGGAATGGGCAGTAAAAAGCAACGAGAAGCGTCTTATTGCGGGCGTAGGACTTGTTCTCTCCTGTATTTAGCCGTGGGTATCTGCTTCGTAGATTAGGAACGAAGGGGATAGTAACGGTGACCGATAAATTTTCTGGCGACTGTCTCTTACTTGTAATTAAACGCACAATTTAAACGGGCCGTTAACGTCACCATGCCCAAACCAAAGTGTCTTCTCCTGGGTAAGTGTTCTTAGAAACCTGGTCTAATACCGGGGATCAATTGGACGGTGTAACGGGCCGTGTAGACAAGCTGTTGCTACCACTAATTCTGCCACGATTATTCTTCCTAGACATCGATTTAAACACCTCTCATCAATTTGAAACAGCTAAAATAACCTCTCTTTCAAACAGCTAAAATAACTATTTCCTTATATAATTATTTTTTAAAAATTTATTTTCCAAATCGTGTACCATTCGAAATAATGAATATATTCGTGTCTATTTACTATTTCAAAAATCTATTTTTCCCCAGTCCTGGCAATTGCCACACAGTAAAAAAAAAATGGAAGGTAATAGAGCTTTCCAACGAAGTCCAGAATGTCGAAATAAAAATAGTGACAAGAGGACGAATTGGAAACGGAAAATGAAACCAATCGCGTTGTCAGCGATTTATCATCGAAAAGAAAAGAATACAGTATTTGATTACGCATGCATATAAACGAAACACTCTCCTAATTACGGCATTGTGGCAACCCATGCCACGTACCAGTCGAACATCTGCGATCCATCGTGACGGATAAATCACCTTGGGACCACCCTCCAATCGCGTCTCGACCATCGCCTTGCATATAGACAGTTACTAATGAGCCAACCCCATTTAATTAACCGTATATAGCTTCGACACAACTGCCAGACTATTTCCCGCTTAACACACCGCACGCATTATCGTTCTCTTCCAATGCAGCCCTGGAAGAAGGGCTGATACTGCAATGAATTCTTACGCTCGCGCATCTGTTCGATTTTTAAGCGTTTACTCGTCGGTACCGTGATGCAAACGAGGGAATAAGGATTTATTGCTTTAAAATGGAACTTGTGTACTCTGAGCCGATACGTGTTCTAGGCAATTTTGATGAATAATTTTGTGTGCGTGTGACGGGGTAGCTGATAATTTTCGATAATTGCGAAATGGTAAAAGTAAATTAATCGAATACAATGTGGGTGTTATTAAATCTCTTATTTTCTGTAGAGAAAATATATCTGTGCCACAGCTAACTATGTGACCTGGAATCAATTAATAATCATCGCTAGACTACGGGTGATTTTACAGTAAATTAACACGTTCTGCAAGAGATTGTAGAATAGAGATTGATTTCCGCTTGTAATGATTTGGATCAATTGAAAATAATACTACAGTGGATTTAGTGGCTTGTTTTTTTTTTGTAGGAGAAATATTTTATGCAGTGCTGGAGGTTTGAAGTCAGCTTTAAAAATGTTCTGATAAGGAACACTTGTTAACACGAGTGTAGAACTTCGGCAGCGATCCGGATATCAGTTCGCGGATTCAGCATGTTTATCGCGGATTGCGTAAGATCGTCGACTGCAGGTTTTGCGATAAGAGAAAAATAATCTAATACTACTTCACTTTGAAGCACTCGGGAATCAAAAGGCCTCCGTGGCGCAATCGGCTAGCGCGTTCGGCTGTTAACCGAAAGGTTGGTGGTTCGAGCCCACCCGGGGGCGAATTCTTTTGGTTTCTAAACATTTAGACGATCTGCATAACAATAAACCTGCCGGTGCTTACAGTGATCACCTGAAATTTTTGTGGACAGGAAAATATACAACGGGAAAATGTTTCTCTATGCATCCCTTGCATAATATACATTCGTCAAGATAGACATCATTACAATATATAAAAGAAAGAAGAACATGTCCCTAGAAAATGAATTGAAAATACATATGCAGTATCTAGACAAAGTATTCACAGGATAAACATCTCAATACCTTTTTAATATTTTTACTTTTTGCAATTTATGAGAATAATGAGAAATACATGAAACAAAGAAGTGCACATTGGATATAGCGAACATCATGTAAATGTATATAGTTTGCTCGTCCTTGGCAAATTAATTGCACGTGCAATGATGTTTTTTAAATAGAAATCCTCGCAAGAAAAGTATCATGAAACCGTCCACATTCTACTTTTGCAATTTGTAGAAGAATAACAAGTAGTTTAAGAAACGAAGGAAGATGTTGGATTTGTGCTAAATACACAGGAATAAATTGTTGAAAAAATATGATTATTTATGGAGAAATTTATAAGGAAATACTACAATTAGGAGATGGAATTTCAACCGGCGCCGTGGCTTAGTTGGTTAAAGCGCCTGTCTAGTAAACAGGAGATCGAGGGTTCGAATCCCTCCGGGGCCTACAAAGCAATAATTGCTTTGAATCATTTTTTTTTTAACACCATTAAATATTTAATCAATTCTATTTTAATCCTTGATAATCAAAGATTTATGTAAATATTCGAACCAAAGAACTAAGTCATATATCAATGTTTCTAACATTGCTAGTAGGAGGGGGAAGTATGTACGTATACACATAATATTTATGATTCCTTTGTTATTAAATAATTTCATTATTTACTTAAAACATTAGGAATTAGATGCATAGGTCTGATGTCACGGGCGACATCTACGCCAATTCCTACCTTCATAGAATATTTTATAAAAATCCTAATGATTGAAAAATTTCTCTCATCGACTGGTAGATTTCTCCCAGTCAAAAGAACATAAATATAGTATTAACTTTTGTTAATACGGACAGTCCCTTCTGCTTCAGAACAATGTCTAAGCTCTAAACGCATAAACATTCGCCGTCTACCCATAAGAGGCCAACGAACCGCCATGTTTGTATCATACTTACAGACAACACAAACATACTAACATAAACATTATTTGGAGAGTACAAAACAAGTCTCTCGCAGGTGACCTTACATAACACGAAAGAAACAAATACACAGAAAAGTTTGCGCTAAGTAACACTTCCTTCAAACAAAATAGTATCAATTATGGTTGCATTGGGCTCAAGCCAACGTGCTTTTTCAATCATTGGAAGGAATACTTACATCAAAGCAGAAAACAAGTGCAATTCCGCTCGATGCGCTTGAGATAACAATAACAGGCTGAAAGCACGCCGCACAGGACACTTTAACCATAAATTTAGAACAAAATAAGTTCAGTCAACAAATAATCTTTCCTTTGAAAATCGCTGCTTCGTCCTGCTGCAAATCTGCCCGCCATATTCGAACTGGAAATAAACTCTGCCTCAGCGCTGCCAATCGTCTTCAAGTTTCGAACGTTGGCAACGGTAAACGTCGCCGGATTCAAACAGGGAACTTCGTTGTTGTTTAGTACGTTGCGCGCTGTTTTAACCTCAATCCCCGGAAAAATGAGTGCGTACACGGATCCATTGCGTTTAAATGAGAGACCATTGTTTCGGGAGTTGAAGAACCATGTGCCGAAGAACATAAAGGACACGAGGAACGTTTTGGAAATCCGTGACAACGTGCTGTACGTCTGGGACGCGAAGGAATTCTGTGTGGTGACGTTAAACGTTGCTGCGTCTCTTGGCAAGGACGGAGAGGACGTCGGTTATCAGGTAAATAATCAATTGTTCTTTAATTAATTCGCTGTATTCTCCGCTCCTAAAAATTGTTCATCGGGAACTCTCTATATTACTTTGTGTACAACGTTTCGATGCATGGGAACCTAACCTCTACAACGGCCGAGGCGAGCCGCGCAGGTGTCCTTTACTTTTTTCCATGCGTTCGAACCGCGTAAAATTGTCGTTTGTTTTTTCATTTTTTTCTGTGCTTGAACTATCAGTATGAAATTGTGTACAGGTTTGTATTATTATACTTGATATTTTATTTCACGGTTCAAGTTGATTTGAACGTGTACGTTATAACCTTGATTTTTAATTTGTATTTTATGTTGTCATTTAGGCGTTGTTTGGATTCTGCAATTGTGTTGGACAATTGATTATTTAACCTAAAATGATACTCTCATGAGGAAAAGAATTGAAGGCTTTTTTGTATGAAATTAGGGAATAACACAACTTTTTAGAGATATAAATAGGAAACAATATGAAACAAATATTACATTATTGATAAAATATATTAGAAGTATCTTTAAGAAGCAGTATCTTTAAAAATTGAGATACAAACTTAAAATTTATTGAACACCATAATGCTGGATAAAAATGTTGAATGATCATAAGGAATGATTAAGCATGAACTAGTACAAATCCTAAAAAATAACCGTGAATCTAATATTAAAAATAACGACGTGTTTTCTACTCTTCTGCAACAACGTGTTAAATTTTCCCATAACCCTGGAATAAACAATTTCCAGACAGAAGTAATAATGCTGTAAAAAAAAAAGAATGAAAATTTAGTGAGCGCAGAGAAGCGAGGTTCCTGAGGACTCTCCCTTATCAAATCAACGGGTGAACGAGCGATGATCGGTCCCTGAAGGGAGAGAAGAACCGGACCCTCCCTGAGACTCTATCCCCCTCGAGCTCTTTATCTACCTAGCTACGAATACCCATACGTAACCGGGTTGAAGGGTCTGAATTTGCATTTTATTCGCAGTTGCGGACCGCGGGTTTCCGTGGGTAACGTTCCTCCGCGGCACGGACATTTATTTTAATTAAATTACTCCGGAGCGTCGAACAACCCATTTCCTATAAATTATCCCCTCACCGGTCTTTTGGTCTTTCGTAGGCGTCCGCCCCCGCTTCGTGGCTGTTCTGGCGTTCGCTGTTCGCGAGAGGACACCAAGCTCGGTCAGCTTGGCCAAGCATTAATGTACCCGCTGATCCCACGGTGCCATTGAAATGAAATAAAAGCACCGGCCGAGAGAACGAAACGTTCTGCCCATTCTCGTCGGCGTGGCGCGAGCGTGGCCCTTTCCTCTCTCTCTCTTTCTTTCTCTCTCTCTCTCTCTCTCTCTCTCTCTCTCTCTCTCTCTCTCTTCCCTTTCATTTACCTCGTAATCATTTTCCACTAGCGCGCGTATGCACCTACACCGATTAACCCGCGGGACATGGGCTCCTCTCTCCCTCTGGCGCAGCACACGTGGCCCTACCACGACCTGTATATTGGTATCGTGAACCATAATTTAACCGGCGCTTAATCGTCCCGAATCAAAAGTTCGCCCGAGAAAACGCTTTCGCGGTAATCTCCGTTAAGCGACACACGCCGGTTAATGGCCCCGCCGGTGGTTATCGGGCAACTTCTACTTAACCGACCCCTTGGAATGCCATAATCCTTCGTTGACGTACCCCTGAGCGATGTATGTACGTTCTTTGTGCCCTCCACTTTCTTTGTGCAAGGCAGAGGAAATAAATCGATGGATTTGATTTTTGGCTCTCGATAGATCGTTGCTGGGGGTTCAAGAGGATCTCTATGGTAGCTATAGAATGTAGAAGAGACAGACTATGTAACAACACCAACAGATCAGTTGTTCCAGGTTCCTTGCCTGACCGAAGGAATCGGAAATCGAACTGAGACAAATGGTGGAGTATCGGCGGCTTTCAGAGGCGACGTTTCTGAGCTAGTCAATTGAATTGAAGAATCGCCGGTTCCCAAGGGCCACTTTACGGCCGTTGGCGGGTGCATGCGCGGCTCGCGCGGGCTGAAATATCGGTCGTAAATAATAAAAGTTAGCGAGGTTCCTCCCTGGCGCGCACGGTGGGACTTTAAACCGGAAGATAGGTGTCGCAGGATACGGACGAGGTAGAGAGAGTAGAAAGGGGGTTGGGGGGTGGCGGCGATGAGGAGGGCGAAAGAGGCGGCCCGGGGTAGCATCGGGGTACGGGGTGGAGACAAAGACGCGCTATTGTCAACCGCTCCGCCATCGGAACCACCATCCGCCGCGGGAAACTTTGAATCATTTTTATTGCATAGAGTTATCTTTGTTACCAGCGGAACGAACGTCTAAACGCGTCCTCTCTGTCCCTTTCTCTGCTGCTCTCCTCTCCCTCGGTCTTCCTTCCCCGTTCGTACAGGTTTATTCCCTCCCGTCGTTCGCCCTGGCCTTTCTACTAGCCGCCACACCGCCGCCAACCACCCCCGCCTTCATCCTCATCCTCATCCTCTCGCCCACACCCCCCTTTCAACCCCCAGACCACCACCCTCCTAGTCGACCGCGTACCCGCACACCCTTTTTGTTCTTCTCGCTCGACGCGAGATAATACGAACGAGGAAGCGTTCACACCCCTTTGGCTGCCCAAATGGAATAAGTTCTTTAATTCGCGAATTTACCGCCGCTCTAACGAATCGCCAGCCCCTGTCGCCAAGATAACGCCGCTTCTTCTGGAACTGGCTACCTTGTTACCTTCGTTTCGAATTCTTTCCCCGACGCGCGATAAACGCCGACGATGATCTACGCGCGGGACAACCGCGCACCCCTAAATAACCATAAGTCGCTCGGGGGACAGTCAGACAACGACGCCGTTGCCTACACTTGCTTGCAACTCCAATTTCCCGCTAGGCAAAGCAGGCTTTCTGTTAGGCCTTCTTCTTTAGGTTACCGCGATAGGGGATGAAACTGATGCTAGGACTTCGAGATCCTTCAATCTGGACGCACAGTTACTTTCAGTTGATTTTATACACTCGCAAGACTGCAAGGTGTACAAATCCTCATTTACGTTGACTGTTTTATACAAACAAATTAACCCTGCAGGGGTGACGTCTGTGTTCTGCTGACTCTGACGAATATTTCCAAACTTGTTACACCAGGTCAGATTATTATCAGGTTCGCTGTCTAGAAGTAGAAGTCAACTGTGAACAGTTTAAAAAGTGTAATTTATCGACAGATTAAGACCATAGAATATCAAGAAGAGTCATCCCTGATGATTTTGGGAAACATTCTTTGTAACGAGACAATACCTAGCGTCCTTGTCTCAATGTTAGGCGATGTTTTCTAAAAGCTAGGCAAACGCACCCTTCCTCCTTCGTGTAACGGTGATAAGGGATGAGACCGAGGACACCATGATCAACCGTGTTCCCAGGGCAGGCCGTCGGCCGCGGTTAATTATATTTAATCAATACTTCTTCCCTTGTATTTTATTCGGGACGCACAATGGCCGGCCTTACAATTCGCGCAAGCAAACGCGGGGTATGAAGGTAGGGGGGAGGATGGTCCCGTCAGTTCCTGGACACAGGTTAGGCGAGCCGGGGGCGCGCGTGGAAGTATACGAGGAGGCAGCTCGAGCAATAAAATTCACGGGAAGTGTTTTACATTGGTGGCGCGCGGGGGCCAGTGTGCACCGTGGACAGGGGTGCCAGGGTGAGAGGAAGCCTCGACGAATTTAGTAAGTGGCGGACAATGGCTTTTGTGGTAGACATGGGCCAACTCTCGCACCCTCGCCCTCTCTTTCTCCCTTCTGGTATGCGTATTTCGTTCCCAGCACGGATACATTTTCTCTCCGAGCCCCCGTGGCTGCTTTCTTTCTCTGTTCATCCACGGCTGGCTCTCGTCCCTGTACGCTCGCGTGGCTTGGCACACGCTGGTGTGTCGCGCGCTTAGAAATGTGTTAGGCAAGGCGACACCGGCGTTGAAAGAACGAGGAAAGAGAGTCCCTCGACTCCTCTATTAGCAGCCTCATATGCGCCGGAGAATGGCTGGCCACTGGGAGCAGAAATTAAGGTTTCGGGATTTTCTGGAATACGAATCTCGGCTTCCGCGAATATGCGCGCGGAATCTCGTCTTATCGTTGCAACTCGTCGGTGAATCGTGGATTCTATGCTTTCTGGAACTAAAATGGGAGAAACACACAACAGTATCCTATTGCACGGATTAATCCCGAAACGGCGGACCATTCTTGTAAAAAGGCTGCGGATTTTATGAATTTATGGTAAAAAAAGCTATGTCCGATTTAAAGCCATTATTAGTTTCGACTTATTAAAATTCTTTAAGAAAGTCAAAAATTGTAATCTATATGCGAGTCGTCTGCTCACAACTTTATAATTGACGACAATAATCTTTTCATTACGCCAGAAACTGAATAATTGAATAACAATTTTTCACACTCTTCCAGTCTGTTGCGATCGAGGTAGAGAATGTTTATATTTCGTACCCACATTTTTCTAATTATTCTGATTGCATACTCGTTCCAGTTCCACGTCTGTCAATAAGAACAACTGTATGCACAATAATTTGCACTCTTCCGGATGCAACCACCTGTCCAGCGACTCGCGCGGTTGCCAGCACACATAAACTCGGGAAATCTCGCAGAATCCACGAGTGTAGTTCTCTCGGCCAAGAACCAGTGTCTTTATCTCCCTCCGTGGAAGTCGTGTACGAGAACAACGTGGTCCATTGTCAAACCGGCCCGTTAAAATACGAAACGCCCTTTCGTCTTGGAAGGAACTGAGCGTGCACGCAACATCCCCTTTCTCCCGTATCCTCCATTATCGCCGGCTTGTATAGCCTATAAGCGTGAAAGGGCTGCAACTCCCACAATGACAATAATTCTGTGCTAATTACCCCTTCTGGGGGCTTTCTTCGGGGCTCTCGGCCTCTCCTTCATGCTATCCGCCCAAGCTGATTTCATTCCAATTATCTACGCGGAAAATCAAGCATCTTCATTCGGCAATCTTAAAACTATGATTAGCAGGCAAGAACTTCAACTCCTACACGGTTCCAACCTAAAAAAGAAAATATTTCTACACTCGTAGACAGACTTCCTGAAACGCCAAGATACGAGACGATCCCTCGGAGCGGATCACGCAGGGGTCTTCGGGGTTGTCTCCAAGAAAGAGGAAGTCGAAGACCCTCGATCGTCCGGAGTATCCGATGTTAACGTTTGCCAGCGAACGAGGGTCGAAGCTTCGCCGGCGAAGTGGCTCACGTTCCGCAGGGGGTGGCTTTGTCAGCCCTACAATACCTTGGCAAGCTAATGCATTTCCTTTACAGTTTTAATGGGCATTCATAACTAAGTTTAATAATGCCGGTAGGAGGCCAGCCGTCGTGGTTGCATATCTAATAATTCCACGGTTCTACCTCGCGCAGGAAGTGGCACAGCAGCACGGATTTTAGTGGTGGCTGCTCGAGTTCATCCCCCTACCCTTCTGACTACGGCGCACGTTCAACGTTGATCTCTTTCTCGCGCCCTCTTTTCCACCTTCCGCCTATTCTTCTCCCCCTTCGAGCTAAGATTTCGCAAATTTCCAGACCTCGGCCTCTGCCACCACCTAGAACGCTCTACTTCCTATTTCCAAAAATTATCTTATTAAGCCCAAATGGGGATCGTGATACGTGATGGATTAACGCAGACAATTTTTATTTTGCACAGAAACGAACAGAAAAATTGTTAAATAAAAGGAAAAGTGACCGACAGGGGTCCCTGCGAACCTGCCAAAGCGTAGTTCACACATGTAAGAATCTGCAGCGACAATTCCCGGGGCTTTCAGCGAGGTCTCGGCCGTAGAGCGAGACGTCGACATTTGCGTTTCAAATGGCCAGGTTAATCGCCATCGTCTCGACAATCGAGTTCCATCGCCCGTGAACGTCTTAGAGCCGGTCCGATCGAGGCTCGGTAATTCATACCGGCCTTGAATGGGAAAACTTTGGCCCGAGGTGTTTCACTGACTTAATCACCCCGAATCAAGTACAAGGAGGATTCCCGGGGCCGGGCGACGCGGCGGCGTGTCTAAGGTATCCTCGCAGCAGCGAGAAGAGGTTCCGGCACAGCCAGGATATAATGGCGTTTTGGTTGTGGACCAAGATATAAATCCCGGCACCGTTATGTGGCATAGAGCACCATCTTAGCTTGGTCTTCGCCGCGTCGCGTCGCGTCGCCCGGAGAGCCCAGGCAGCGTCGCGGCGCGGTCTCTAATAAATAACCGAGAGACAATGGACACTGTCCAAAACACGGTAGATCTTACGCCTTTAACTTGGGTACCAAGTCTTAACCCCTGCCTCTTCCCCTAGGCAAAGCGTTCCGCTTCCCACCCCGACCACTTTTCTTCAGTCTTGCCACCTCTACGAAGGACAGAGCCCTTCCTCTCTTCGACCAAAGAGCTCCGTGAGCAGTCGCCCACCCTCTATCTCTCCCTTCCTCTCTCCCTCTCTCTTGATCTTCCCCTCGCTCTCTCTTTCTCTCGCGCGCCGGGAATTATAATGTTTGTTTCTAACAAATTACCATGATAATGCCCGGCGTCGCATGGCGAGAGACCGTGTCTTCGGTAGCACACTTAAATTACGCGCGGCTAGAAACAACGCCGCTGTTCTGGCACACCGAGAACGCGACCGGAACATCAGCAATGCCGACTCGACAGCGGGAGATTCCTCCGGGGTAGTTGTAATGTTAATTAGCCACTTACCTAACCGTACACCCGTTGACAATCGGCCACCGCCGCGGCTACCAAGTTTCGCGTGCTTTCGACCCCCAGCGGCGAGGCCATCGCGCGATCTTCTGCCTTCGATCGTTTTCGAAACGAACCTTTCCACGGCAGGATTTTTTATTTTATTTTGGCCTCGCGTTGTCTGTAGACGTTTCGTTGGAAATGAGCGTGCTTCTGTTCGTGTTTAAGAAGATTATACGAAACGGGAGCCAAGTAAAAATTTCTTTCTTAATCTTTTCACTATTTTAACACTTTGACCGCCAAACTAGAAACCTCAAGGATTCCATAAAATCAAAGTAAGTGATTTAATGAAATAAAGATTGAAAAAAATGAAATGTATGATATATTGAGTATTCCTACAACTTTCTTGCATTATAAAGACTCGAATTAAATTTGGTACCATGAATATATTAACGTAAAACTTCATTTTAAAACCTGGACAAATAATTCCGTCACCCACATATGCGTGACATGGCAGTCAACGTGTTAAATTGTACCTACCCATTTTTGTCACAAAATCCGCAGTCTACTTGTTAGTAAGAGATTCGACAGCCGATGTCAGCGCTCACAAAAATGTGCTGGGATCCGTAAAAATTTGCCGAACTAACAAATCATCGAGCCATTGAAGCCCATTGAAATTTGTTGAAACCTCGTATCGCCCGTCAAGCTTGCCCGGGGGATTTTCAAAAGCCCATTCGAGCGGAAGCTGGAAGAGGAAACCGGCGACAGGATTTCGATCGAAAAAAGCTGATTCGCGGGCGCGGCGCTATTATTATTGTTCTCGAGGATAAATTGGTATACTCGGTCGTAGATTTCCGGCGGTGCGTCCGCTCGCCTCCCTCCATCGTTATTCGCCGACACGTTGAGCTGCCGCAGCTCCATAAAAATTACGTCCAAATCTACGAGCAACGACGTAATACTTTTCACATTTTCGAGCGTACGGGTGATGGTGGTGGCTACGAGAGAGAGAGAGAGAGAGAGAGAGATCGCACACGGGGGCCATTATGTTGGAGTGCTGCGAGGCCGCGAAGGCGATAAACTTTATTTTCCAAAATCGTCGGGTCGCGCGTCAGGTCCGATGCGTGCCCCGGTCCCTCTCTCGCCGTTACGATCGCGATAACGCGCGTAGAAACGTACGAGGGATGCCAGAGGATTCTCCTGCTCTCAAACAACCAACAAAAATAATCGTCGAACCCGGTGTATTTGTTCTCTGCTGTCTCTCCGCCGTTGCTTTTTTTCCTCTCTTTTCCTCCGGAGGGGGGGGGGGGGGCAGGTGGGGGACACCACCGGGCGTTGTTGTTCCCGAGTCGCGAAATAATATTCGGTCTCGCAACAGCGACGCGTAATGACGGAAAGCATAATTCGGCCGTTCGGACGGGGCCACGCATTCGCCGCGCACACAGTGGCAATTTAAACACGCGTTCGAGCCGGTTTCGGCGATAAATTGACTGTTTCGACGAGCGACGCGTCCTCAGGACATTTATAAACAACCGCGGACAGCATCCGTCGCACACGCTCAGTAAATTTTTGATCCCGCGAGAAGCTTTTATGTGCGACGACACTTAAATTTTTTCGTGAACACCACCGTTAAAGCGAGGCCACTCGCCGCGTCTTCTGCGTGCATTCTTGCGCACAGGTTTGCCGATAAGCGTACAGTGCAATCATTTTGTTGCACCAATTCGACAAAATTCCGTTCCTGATTTTTGCACGTGGTTCGTATGAAAGTTTATCAACAGCGATCTCAAAGAAACGTACAGCTTTTGCACACCGTTGCAGCTCGGTTGTCGTAAAAGTTCGGTTAAGCTTAAACCAGCCGTGTAACAGCCATAACTGCGGGAAAGTCGAGCGAGTTGGTTACTTTATCGACACTGTTTTATTGAAAACCGGCTACGTGGACGCTTTTATTAGAAATCCGCGACGGAAGTTTTTCAATAGCCGCGCCCCATCGCGTTTACGCGACGCTGTTGCGGGAAATGGATCGGAAATGGCAACGCGACCAGATTTTTATTAGAACGCCGATTATTGCACGGTTCTCAAAACCGATTAAATCCTTAAGAAATATTGACAACGACAAAATGAACAGGAAAAGCACCGGTGTACGCACGAAGACGTTACAGTGTTTTCTCTGTATTTTCGCGGGTCTTGCCAGTGACAAATATTATGTTTACGTATTATGTTTACACTGCTCAAGCTCTTAGCCCCCACACGGGGTATACCCCACGGTGCTGGGGATAGTTCTGCGACGTTTATCACTCAAGTATTTGCGACATAAGGTAAATGCACCAGTAGTTGACCATTTTATAGAAAAACATAAAAAATAAGGTTTAAAAACATAAAAAGTGCACTTATAAGTGCGCTTATAAAAACCTTATTTTTTATGTTTTTCTATAAAATGGTCAACTACTGGTGCCTTTACCTTATATCGAGAAAAGATTTTAAAATTTGAACTGGTTCGAGCAGAAAACCTGCAGGAGTTCAGTAGCTCGTAACGAAAAGTTTGATGGACGTCGATCACAATGATTCGGCCATTTTTTTTTGCGAAGACCGGGGTGTTCTCGGGTAAATCATCAGCACTGTCGAATACATAACGAAACAGGTGGTCTCGGAGGAGCGTCGGGCGAACAAGAAGATAAAATTGGAGAGAACGAAGGAAAAACGAGGCCGGTGTTGGCGAACGAGCGAGCGAACGAGCGAGAGAACGGGTCGAGGAACGTCTGGCCTGGCCCTCGAGCAGTAAATCCAGAAACGGTGTTACGGAGCGGCCCCGGAGATAATGCGCAATCATTTCGGAATGGAAATTAAAATCAGATGATGAATCCTAACGATGCCGTTTATTATTTTAATTTTCCGCGAAGGCCGCGGCAACGCGGGCTACCAACCGCTCCTACAGACGTCTCCGGCGCACTGGTAACTCGAGTTCGAGACACTAAATTACCTTCCTATTAGCCGTATAATTACAAGATGGCCCCGGTAATTTCCGTTTATTCCGACTTCGTCTCGCCGAACGGGGCTTTATATTACCGCGGCTATAAGCTCTGGGGCGCCGGGGAGGCTCGCATGGTTGAGTTTTCCTTATCGTCGTCGTTAAGCGCGATTTTCGTCAGAAATTTCCACGTCATGCTCGCGTTAGAACTATGCAAATATCGGGAACGCTAATACGAATATCTGTTTCGATCGAGCTAAGTCTCTGGACGAATTGCGCGGTACAGTGACATTTTATGGACATTTCGTACCTTCTTTATGGCTCGTTCGAGAAGACTGCTGGTAGATAAGTATTTGGAATGGTCAACGGAATTGTGCGACTCTGCGTCATGCAATTTATTACGCCAACACTTCATCAGAGTCGCAGTTTTACATTTATCTCGAATTTATCTAGTCCGATTCTTTTCACAATCGCAACCACCCCCAATTGATTTCTGTGAAACTGTGACTGTGAAACCATTCTCAGAGCATATCCGGTGACTCCAAGACTGCATTCTCGCATTCATTTCGAATTTATCTGTTCCAATTCCCGCCCCAGCCGCAGCAACCCCCGGAAGGGCGCCCTTACTCGCGAGCCAGTTTCCAAGGATCAGAACTAGCAGCGTTTTTTTTCGGCATCGTTTCCACCCAGCGGTTACGAGCCCCTAAACGTGCCAATAATCAGGACTTTCTCTTTTACATCGCCATAAATCGTTGACTTCTGCTGCCCTTTTACACGCCCCAGGAGAATTTCCATCCACAGTGATACATAAACACGGGCCCCGGTCGTTCGGCGTTTTCTTCGTTCTCCGACGCGTGGCTTATTATAATGTAACTATAACGTTTTACGAGGCTCGTAACCGTCGATACAACTGCGCGTCCTATTCGCGGGATCTCAGACATCGGTTCCAGGGTCTGGGTTCGATGCATCTGGCGTTTTCGGGGACGACGAAGAACCCTTTAAAACCGTACGATCTCTTTATACGATCGCCGGGGCTAATCCGCTACATAAATTCGCGTTTTGATTCCGCAAAACGGCTCGCGAATGGCAGAATGGTTAAACGGAACGATCGTGGAATCGTGGAACTACCAGCGCCCCTAAAAATTGCAGTATTGCTTCGCAAACTGAGAAATTGGTGACGGAAAACTACCTCTGTTCGAAACTGGAAATACCGAAGCGTGAAAGTGACGTAAAAAGTTCAAAATAATTTTTCAAAGTTGTTCGTGATGTACCCAGACGTTCAAAATGGTTCTCAAAGTGACTAGAAAAAGGTGGAAGTAAAAAATGAATGTCGAAAGCCAGCCCCTTTTGACTATATAAAGACTGTAGCAAAAGTACAAAGTTGAAGGTATGAAATTAATTTTAAAAAATTTTCTGTAATGTACCTGGACCTATCAAATGGCTCCCAAAGTGACCACAAAATGGCGGAACTGCAGAATCAACGTTATAACGTGCCTGCACTCGTTCTATAAGTGTCTCCGGGGAGGATAACAAAATGGCGGAACAGCGGGATCAGTGAAAAACATAGCCCCGGTTGGAGAGCACGAGCGCCAAACCACGGTGCAGGAGGTAGAATGCGGAAAACTACTTTAAAAAATTGTTTCTACGGTTTCTGCAAGGCACTTGGACCACAGAAATGGCTACCGGTCTGATTACGGGCACGGTTATCCATAGAGTATACAGCGAAACAAATACATCAAACATGAAGGACGTTGGTAGGATTCCTTTTCACTACCGGGGAAATTAGAATTTTTCGTGGAGGGCCCTCTCGTCCGGAACCCCTTGGTTGTTATTATTACTCATATACAGACGTTATTCCGTGTTAACGAAGAAAAGTGCTTGGCTAAGGCCAATATACCTACTTTGTTCCTAACGTCCGTTACGTAAATTCTGCGCTCGCTTTCACATACTTCCAAGATTACTTTTCTGTCCGGCGTAGAGCTAGGGGGTAGGTAATTAAAACCTCGAGTAGGTAAATAACCGACTGCCAGACCGGCAGCGGAGCTACCGAGAAACGTAATAAGTAGGCGAGTCCGTAGCCTTAAAAAGGGAGATCCTTAAAACACGTCGACCCCCACCCCCCTCCCCCCGCCCGCCCGCCTGACTCCCCCTTTAGCTCCTCCAACCCCCGAAACCCCAACCCCCGCACGCCCTATCCTGCCTCTCGCCGACGCCCCCGCATACCCCCGCCGACCTCTTCAGATCTCCACAATTTTTTGTGTTAATTTGAATTTCGTAATTAACCGGCTACGTATGAATTCTCGTGAGAATACATAAAGGTCCTTCCTTTAATTTCCGCGAGGATTCGTTATAATACCGCGCCCCCTTGCTCGCTGGAACGTGGATTTTCTGACCTCGAAGGGGACGGCTCCGGGATACGCGTGGAAAGGAAAATGGCCCGAGAAACTTATCACTGGAATATTGTATCCTTCCTGCGACCAACCGTGCGGCCGAAATTAGTTCGAAAATTCCCAGAATCCCCAATTATTTTTTCCCATGCCCCTCCCACGTTCTTCTTCCCCCTCAACCCTGGAACCCTTTCGAACTCTGTTCATTATTAAATTTCTACCGCCAACGAAATTGATCTGCCATCGATTCTGGTCCCCAAAGAACGTTTACATTTTTAATATCCTCTTGGACTGACCTGGATAATAATTTTTTTTTCTATAACTACTCGAAATTATGTGTAATATCGAGAATTTCTCGGACCTTCTTGGATAAATTCGATAAAATTTTGTGCTTGGAATCTAATAAAACAGTTAAATCCTGTACAACTGTGACTCCAGTGAGACTTTGAACAAGAAATGTATCGAAACGAGCGAATTGTCTCGTAAAACAGACAGCCCCGTTGGCAGCGCGAATCGAGCGAGTGAGCGTGACAGAAAATCGTTTGCTTAATAGTGATTCCTCCGTGTAAAACGTGGCAGTCCGTCTTCCGCTTTCAACTCTATTAAATTGCTCGAGATTAGACTGACGTCTTGAAAAATAGAACGTTCTCGTCGTCCTAATGGGCGGGGACTCTTAAAGAAAATCGAAATCTCCCATCCTCCGGCGGAGTAATCGAGACGACGGTGATTGGGGTGGTCGGGGGATGCTAAAGGGAGGGCTTGTCGTAATTACCGAGTATTTTTCTCGCCCGCTTTCTCCCTCGAAGCTGATTGATATTTTGTATTCAGGAGGTACCTCTTCGACGGTGGCTCCTCTCTCGTTCCGGAGGGGGTGATTGCTGCTCTGGCGAACGCTGTACGATGAGATTCCGAGTGATCTGATTAGCATCGAGGCGCTCAGAAACGTCGACGACGATTAACGGGCCCATCGACGTCCCCATTTCCATAATCCGCCGAATCTGAGTGGAAAGATCAACCTGGTTATTTTTTAGATATTCAATCTACAATCAATTTGGCAAATTTACGTCCCGGTTCGGCATAAGCTTTCAGGGTCTGAGGTCCTGATTATGGCACGGGACGAGGCCGCGATTTTTTTCCTGGCTGTAAATCTCTAGTGGACAGATTCTTAGTGGTTATCCATGAAATAATTGTGGACAGCAGGAAAATGGGAATAATTAAACGGGTGTCCAGTAAAAGGCGAGAGTAAGGGTCTAGTAAAAGCTAGTGTAACATTCTATAGTAAAGAACTAAAGTTCTAGTGCCACTGTTGAGTACTAAAATAGGCACTAAATAACATACGCATTTCTTCCAGAGATTTATTCAATTATTGTCTAATGTATCAATCGTAGTTCTGACCCACGGCCGAGGTATAATACAAGCTCCTCGAGCAAGTAATTGCAGCCTGGCATGTCTTCGGATGCAGGCTCCACCGTTTACAACGCTATAAAGCATTTTATTTCTCGATCGAGCGAACGAGATAACGGCTCGGGGGCATAAAACCGAGAAAAAGGAAGTGGCTCGGGTGTCTCGAAAACCGGAGGGTCCTTATAAACTCACGCCCCATTTCGCTGAAGGTTCATCTTTAATTTCTTCGCGTTTTTTCCCCACCCACCCCCCTGTACCCGACACTCGACACTCCTTTAAATTCCGCCCTAACCAACCCCCGTGTGCCCCTCTATCCCCCGGACGAAAAGAAGGAACGGAGACTCCGGGCGTTACTGTTCGCTCATTTCTCCGGTTGTCTTACGGCGATTAACCAGGCTCGTACTACCCCCCTTAGAGTGCCCCTCTCGACCGACTGCAACCCCCTCAGGGACCCGACACCGTGTACATTCCCTTCTCTCTGTCCACCTCGGCTACCAAGCCTCTCCGACACTCGAGTTCCTTCCTCCGAGTTTCTTTCCGCCCGTAGTCACATTCTTAATACCGTCTTTTTAACATTTTTTTAAGCGCCATTAAGGAAACTATATTGCCACTCGTTCCGTGGGAGACTCACCCCCATCCCCCCACTCCTCACCCCACTTTCGACTCTCTTCAAAGCACCCGGCATCGGAGGACACCCGCCGAACACACGACCGCCCACTAAAATTAGGCGAATAAATTTTCTTTATTTTTACAAGCCCCGGCACGTGATCCAACGACACCGAACCGGTGGACCGGGGAATGCTGCCCTTCCTTTAACGATTACCGTTATCCTGCCACGAGTTACGGCCCTTTCCCTTTTCCAAATTTCTTTCGAATGGTTCGGCGCTCGTTAGAGACTCGGGAATTGCTCTGAGAGCTAGGATAATGCTCGGGAGCGTTCCAGAATGCACCTCTGCTGCCTGTTCGGTTATTGGTTTTAATAAAACGTTCGCATTTTGTCCGTTTCATATTTTTCTGGACACAGGTCAGTGTAATATGTATGTTCGAAACATTTAGAAGAATATTTTCTATTTGAAAATCAAATATCCATACTCTATATTACTAAGCAATATTTTATCGTTGCTGTACGAAATGTTTTACAAAATGCATGTGAGAAGGCATGCTTTTTATGCGCTCATAACCTCTCCAGATTTTCCAGCATCGTTTCAAACACGCCGAATACATTAACGCAAGAAATAATCTTCTCTTCTGCCCGGGGTTTATAAATCTTGGCTAAACTCAATAAAATTCCGCTCCGAAGGAGCATCTTCGTTTCCACCTTTTTTGTTGCTGCATCGTTTTCGAGAAAGTAAATACATCGGTATCACGGTGCCCTCTTTCGACTACAATTACGCACTGTTTGATCCAACGTTGTCCCATAAACTCGTCCCTCGGAGCGGAGGAAGTCGACAGAGCGTCTCGATTTAATTGTCACTCGGGCTGCGAAGTCGCAGCCTTATTTATCGCGCGAAATGAGAGGCCGAAGGGTGAAGGGCCCCGGTGCTTAAAACGTACAAATCTGACTGTCAGCCTGCTGTCAGACCGTTCCACCCCCCAGCGCCGTTCTCTCCCGGCTGACATCCGCAGCCCGCGTGGAAGTTACGAAGCGCGAACGTCGTCGGTCGGTCCTTAAAACTCACCACGTGTACTTAAAAAGTAATTTCCCGCAGTCGTTGGCCCGCGCCAAGTAATTCTTTATCCTATCAACGAAACACCGAACTGTCTCGGCGAGGGCTTGGTCAAATCCTCTGCCTCCGAATGCTGACGTCTCCAAGCGATTCGGCTTCCATCCCACAAGAGATGGCCTACAAAAACCATAATTCCCAATCAATACCCTATGGAAATCGGTGATCGCGATACCTCAGAGTCGGCAGTAAACCTTTGGTAAATTATTGATCGCTGGAACCTCCCCATGGAATTACTATGGAGTCTAAAAATTGTAGGTCAAGATCCTCGGAGAAAACTTTGGAAATTCGGTTCCACTTTTGAGAATTTATTCGGAACAAACGGTGCAGCTCAGGCGAGAAAACTTTTTCCCCCTTTAAGGAGCAGACCTTGGTGACGCAAAGAAATTTTAAACTAATTTTTATTACTGTTAATAATTTTTGAGGGAAGAATTTTCTTGCACGAAGCCTAGTTTTTCGACACGGCGGATGCAGATCGAGTTCTCGAAGAAAGGGTGAGCATATTTCATAGTAACTCTCCCCCAGCGAGCCATTTTCCCCGGTTGTATCGGAAATTGAATATCGAGGAGCGAGAAGATTGCAGCCTCCGTTTTGTTTTCGTTTCTTCGGCTGGAAATCGAATTAAGGAGGCGAGGATCCGGATAATTCGAATATCCAGGGGACGCACGGTTTCCATTTAAGGGGACGTTCGTATCAATCTCCGTTTCAATTTGAACCGGGAAAATAGGAAATGTGCCCGATTGATTGACTCTGACGTCTCGGTTAGGGGATGCTTCGGAGATAAACGTTGGAATAATTGTTGTCACGGATTCTCGGACTTCTGGATATATGTATAATATATAAGGAGGAAGGGAGTGATGGAACGATGTTAAACTGCGCAACCAGCACCTTTCACAATTAGACTTTTTAATTTTTATTAGCGACACCCGGCGTCCGACTAAGCGTATGCATAATGCCATGAATATTTTCGTCGTAACTCTGCCAACTTGTCTCCTAAGGAATTAACCCTTAAATTAGCAGTTAGCTTCAGTCTCAGACGCAAAGTCCCTGCGTCCTGGTAAATTAGAGCCTCTCTTAGGCCGCTTCTTCCTCGCCCATCTTTTTCAAGGCGTCTCCCCGTTTCAGGACCGTCTTCATCTACTTCTCCGCGAAACTTTACTCACCTAACGCCAGATCATGCCCGGAATTACTGGGATATCGTGGATCCTAAAGCGCGATTAATATCAATCTGTGAACTGCAACTGTACCAACGCAATTTTGGATTTCCTTGTACTCTTTTTAGTAAACGAATCTTCTGTGCATTGATATTTATATTAATCTTTTGTATTGCTATCAAAATTACAAAATGGGTTTCTGGTCCTCAGGGGTGTAAATATTTCTCATAAGAAGTTACAAACTCAATTATCTCTGTTACTTTAAGATTTTTCGACATCACTGATTTCACAAATTTGGGATTTTGTAAGATATTTGTAGATAAACCTGAGACAATGTAGCACTGTTAGATATAAAGGGTTGTTTATTTTTTTTTTAATATTTCTGTCTTCCCAAAATTGGGGAGGCAGGGTTGTGGCCTGTGCACTGTCCGAATTTGGAAAAAGGCGTTATTTTGGCAAATGTTTCCCGCGAAGGGACCACCTGCAGTGGAAACATGCGCCACCTGAGACTTCGATGCATCGATCGAACGCTTCGGAGGAAGGTGGGGAATAACTGAAACAGATAGGAGACTTCAATGCCCGAGTGCTACGAATCGAAGGCCGATGGAGGGTGGTTCGCGCGGACGCAGCTCTTCGAACCTCGTCTCGTGCAATATAGAAATAACTTTCCCTATTAACAACACCCCAATACCTTTACAAAATTAGAAGAAAATTTGAAAATTCCAACAATTTTTATCCACAACAATTTTCCGATCAATTTCGACCTCTTCGATAGCGAAAGAAGCACATCCTCGACAAAATCCTTAAAAATCTCAGTAAGTAACAATGACATCACAAATTGTGTCACTTTTAACAGAAAGACTACTTTATAACACGTTACTCTGGCAGAATTAATTCCTTTTTAGTACAGCTAGTGAATCAGATAAGTAATCAAACTTTGGTTACTACTTATGATTGATGCTGCAGCTTTATCGTAGTTTTTCGTGACGTTTTAATTTTTTCCTATGTTCGTCAACATGTCGAGATGATTGCAGTTTGTCCAGATTTTTCGAATCGGTACTAGACGATACAAAATTATTGGAACTTGACCATTGCGATAACCGTGTTCTAGGGATAAAACATTGTGTTCAAGTTAGAATTGTCTACTTAAATAAATCGTTAACTGAAAAGAGACTTAAGAATGACGATACCGAGTACCGATATTGCGAATTTGTTTCTCTTCGAGCAGAATTGATTTCCCAGATCGAAATGCGAAGCAGCTAACCAGACATTAAGTTGCTTGGGCTGGTGGCCGGGACGAGGAAGTTAATTTGCAGGATGGGTTA
This sequence comes from Seladonia tumulorum, assembly GCA_913789895.3. Lineage (NCBI taxonomy): Eukaryota > Metazoa > Arthropoda > Insecta > Hymenoptera > Halictidae > Seladonia > Seladonia tumulorum. The sequence goes on from OU565275.1 coordinate 7,478,230, forward strand.
CGATGGCTGGTAGTTTTTGATCAAATATCGTAGATCTGGTAACGCGAGCACGTGAACGAGCAGTAATACTGTCGCAGAAATACGAGTCGCAGTCCGGCTGCAGCTCGGCCAGTGGAACTTATTAGACTTCGTGCTTTCGCCCGGAGCTTCCGTACTCCGGAGGTCCCAGGGCTTATTTAAGCCGGCTTCCTAAGTGCGCATACTAAATATGATAATATTGCAACGGCAAAAAACGTCAGCGGTATTTAGCCCCCTAATTAGGGGATCGTGACTCGTTTGCGAACGTTTCATTTCGTCGGTTTTCGCCTTTTTCCGGGGGCGGCGACGGCGACCGCTCGCTCGCTCGCGCGTTTTCCGGCTTCCGTCCGGCTTCTTCCCCCGCGTCTTATTGCGCTTTTGTTTCCTTCTGCCCGCTGACAATAAGTTGAGTAATAAATGGACGACGTGACACCGGGAACTTGCGAAATTACGGACAGTTTGCTTCACTTTCGCGACGCGCCGTGCTGCGCCGCGACGCGCAACACCAACACCACCTTTCTCTTTCTCTCTCTCTCTCTCTCTCTCTCTCTCTCTGGCTCGCTCCCTTTTACCTCCTTGCACACTTTTACTGGGAAAGTAATTAAATGCCCGTGAAGTTTCGCGAAATAGTGTCTGAGAGCTCGCGAATAGTCACGTTTCGCATACTGTAGACCAGTTTCGTATATAATTCATGGCGAACGGTGCTCGAGCGCACGTCAAATTTCGGCGCCCGCTTAATATTCATCAAAATGAGCGAAAACACCGTGCACACCGTCCGTCATACGAAAATTATTTACTGCCCAATTCTAATGTATACTAATGAGCGGCCCGCTAGATTTCGCCGGGAATTAGTCCTTTGCGCTAGAAAATATCCATTCAGACTCGAATCTCGATGGTTTCGGTTTCAATTTCGTTCCTCATTCATCTTTAATCGAGCGTTCATAATGGCCTTCAAAAATGTAACAACTCGTTCTCTGCATTCAACGTCCGTTCTTCCTGAATCGTTCAAGGAAAATCACTTGTATCTTTCGGTCTGTTATGCCTGTTAGAAAATCTTGCCGTACGATTCTCTTCGTGGCTACAGTGATTAAAATTCCCCTGTCTTGAATAATTTCGTAGAAGCAAAAGTAAAATGTACTTCGATGCTGAAAGACTGACGAAAAGTACAATGAGAACAGAATTTTCTTTCTTCCTCGGAAGAAAGGAGCATTCTTACTTATGAGATTTTCCTGGAAATCTTCGCCTCGAGTCTGACTCAACATACCAAGACGTTAAACTTCAGATGTGTAAAAAATTCTGATAAACATTCCTACCCCCTCATACTCCTAAAGATTCCGTATCTTCTCAATCATTCGGAAACAATGCAAATGAAAATATTCTACCTCAAGACCAAAATCTGAGGATCGCCGCACACGATAGCCGGGATCCTCGGCGTGTTCTCGTCGTAATGATTGCAGAGAGGAGTCTGCAGGTGGGTTTGGTCAGGGGGCGGTCTCGTCCGCATAATATCGATATATCATCCGCATCCAAATAGCGCACAAAGAAAATCCAAGCAGCCGCAATGCTGATTCTCCGGGTCCGGGGTTAGCAGCAGCAGCAGAGGTGGAGAGAGAGACGAGGTCTATACCCGAAAGTTGGTGCGCATGTATCCTTAATTCCTTAACGAATCCAGGGTAGCCACTCGATGACTGGCCGATGCCCGGCGTAGGAGGATGACGTCGGAAGGGTTTGGAGGGGGTTGGATCTCCTCGGTTATAGCCGCTATGAGAAAATAGCAAAAGCTCCTCGCGGGCCGGCCGGACCGGCGCGATGGACTTTGTGGGTGGAACCAGTTCGAATCCCCGGATGCCTCGACGGTGGGTTCAGCATGCCCAACCCCCTCATCCTCCCAGAAGCAAGGGGTAGGTGTGCGGAACTAGCTTCCACCCTCTCTCCGCGGAGCACGCCGCGTTGGAACAACCGGTGAGTTGGCGAGAGAGGTGCGTCTCTCCTCCTCGCCATCCACCCACCGGCCTCGCGTTCTTCCTTTCCCTCTGTTTCCCTCTGTTTCCCTCTGTTTCCCTCTGTGTCTATCCCGTGTCCTCTCTCGGCGTGTTCCCCTTCGAGCCTCACCAGGCAGGAGACCGGGAACCAGTCCGCGAGGCGCTGCTACGTTTTGTACGACTCGGTGCAATCCACTTGCGAGACATACTATGCAACGCACATACACTGGAGGGGGTGGATTTAGTATATCGGCACGCTGCTCCGACGATGACCGATTTTTTCTGCGAATTTTTTCTTCCACCGGCTCGTTAGAATCCTCTGCTTGATTAGGGGATGGCTGGGCACTCTTGTATCGACTGATCGTGCTAAACCCTCCTATAACGTCAGTACCTCGGAGCGAAAATTGCAGTTCACTTGATACCAAATTTAATTTGGTTTTATCTGATTTTTACTGATTCGGAGTTTCTTGTAACACGCAGCAAAAATTGCCATTTGATTTGTACCACATTTAATTTTATCTGATTTGTACTGATTCTGAGTTTCCTGTAACGCGGAGCAAAAATTGATAACAAACTTGATTTAATTTAGGCGGACACTCTTATATCGACTGATCAAGCTAACAAAAGTAGATACTTTACTTTCTTTCTCGGTTACATCCTATCGTAAAGCAAAATTCTCAAGGAAGTCTTCTGACCTAAGGCATCGTTTTGTCCTGTTTGGGAATTTTTTTAAAGAAATCGGGTGACTGTTTTGTATTGAAATACATGTTTTCTGTTATTTGAACTATACGATAGAATTTTTTGCAGTGGAAATACTTAAAATTGTAGGGGTTATAGTTTCTTGAAGAGGAGTATATAAAAACAACTAGGATTATTAACAGATTATTTTGCAGTTTGGGTCTATTAAAAAATTCTTAACCATTGGTCATAAAGTTTCGAGAATTAAGAAATAATCGCCGGTGGAGATGTGTTAATATTGCTGAAAATTACATCGAGAATGACAGTAGAGAAGGACCAAAATCTGTAAGATGGACGCAAGCCGGGCTAGCGAGCAAAGTAAGCGGGCAACTGCACCGGTGTGGATGGTAGCAGGGTAGCAAATGGGATCTTTGTCGGCGTGCACGATCGCGCGGGCACGTAGTTACGTGAATGAGGAGCAAAAGCATGAAGAACGGCGGAGGACATCGGGGAACAGCCCCTCTCCCGGTGTTCTCCGCGTCTCTTTCACCTTCTCGGTTATTCTACTGGCTCACCTAGAACGCGCGGAACAGCGTCAAGAGGGTGCGCGGCGGTGTGGTGCAGGGACACGACGACGACGGGGTTGTTCCGGGGGGAAGAAAAGATAGAGATGGCCGATAAGGGGATGAGCGGGGGATGTGATGCTGGCGCGGGGGAGATGGTGCGGGGCGGGGGTTGGAAGAGCCAGGCCGAGTCGACACAGCCGTAATGATTTTGTTTTAAGGGCGTGTTTAATTATGAATCCGCATCCGGTTGAGGCTCCACCCCCCTTTGCACGGTGCCCACCAGCACTGCAACCGACTCCGAAAGGGTGGGGGTTGTGCCGAGCCACCGTTGCGGGGGTGGAAACGACCAGAAGAGTGAGAGAAAGAGGATAAGAGTGAGAGAAAGAGAGAGAGAAGCAGTGTGCTTTCGCGGTGGCAACTAGGTGGCCCTCTTTCGGCCTTAATTGCAGCGTATATTATCCATGCGGTATTTCTAATTACTTATTTTTGCTCGACCGGCCACTCGCTCGGATAACTCTAATATCTTTGGCAGCCAGGCTGCACGCATTTAATTGGTGCGTAACGAGCCGGCAGAGACTCCACTCGAGGCCACCCAACAACCACCCCCGTCTACGCCACCCCTTAACCGCCACAATAAGCCGACGTCGGGATTCTACTTTGAGAGATTGACGCCAAAAGCCGCGCCGATTTCATGGCTACGAGTGTCAACGAGATCGAAACGCTATCCTGGGATCTTGAATGTACGGTCTAAATGGCAGACAGAGTGCCACCCTGTCTTTTCTCTTCGCCGATTATACGATTCTCCTGCTGTGAACTCTTTAAGGGTGTCTTTTTGCTTTGTCGATAGGGTTGATGTCCACGATGTAGGCAAATAAGGGTTGTTTCGTAACTACTTAGGGTGTACTCGATAGGGGTAGTTTTTCAAGGATGGACAAGCAAGGATAGAATCTGCGAGACTGAGGAAACGCTAGCAGAAAGCTTCTTCCACATGCTCAATGCTTTCACGTTAAGATACACGTGCTGAATAGTGGAGTTAAGGGTAGAAATTTTGTTGCTTACCATTATACTAAGAATTCCTAAATACAGGACAGTAGATAAATAGATATTTCTATTTTTCAGCACTTTATTATTCACAAGTTAAATCTTGTAGTTGTATATTTTTTTAATAAGATTATTTCCAAGATTGCTCTAACTATGCTATCAAGAGTCTCCTAAAGAACTTTTTCGAACTTCGGTCTTCCAAGTCTCCCGAAGAGCATCCTCTAGTAGAGCTTCTGCTACTAGTATCAAAATTTTCAGTGGACCACGAGCAACGACCGGACCTAACCAACTTCCGCGGAATCCTAGAAGAGTCAGAAAAATCTACACAAATGAAGGCTTGCGCTAGTCTGCGAATCTCGAGGAGTATGCAACGGCGAGGTTCATCGGGGGGTGGCGGCGACGGCGGCGGTTGCAGGTTCTTGAGGAGGTACAAAATGAAACTGAAGCGGCCCGGAGATCAAGAAGCGGTGCAGCTTGCAGGATACTCGTTATCGCGATTACGTGTTCACCGGGCGTGTTGGTTGGGCGGCCATTATCTGCGTGGTACGCGACAACGGTGGCCCAAGAGCAGACTGATGTCTCCTTTCGTGTTTGGCTCCGCAGAAAGATGTTCTCGCGTCGGAAATCACGCTCTTCTTTCAAGCCGAAAGAGCCACTGAATGCCACCGGAGAGAAAGAGAGAGAGAGAGAGCGTACACCAGCAGAATTCCGTCTGGCTTAATCCTCTCCTTCTCGACGCACGACACAAGGAGGGCACCGCCTCGTTGATCTCACCGGCGCGAACTCTGCATCGTTAGAGATAGAGAGAGAGAGAGAGGAAAGAAAGAAAGAGTGAGACCAAGAAAATGTGGCGAGAGAGCCGGGAGAGAGAGAGAGAAAAGAGAGGAGAACGATGATCTCTCGCGAGCCACGGGCCCGGTGAATGAAATGCCCCGTTGTGAGACGCGGCAGGAGAGAGGCAACGTTTTGCGGCCGCTTTTGAGGAGGTTAACCGAGGGCTCCGCTCGGATTAATTTCAACCATGCCAAGCGTTCGTAACAACCGTCAGAGCGATAAACCTTTCGCGCATCGCTCCACCCAGTCTATAGGCAGTCAGGAACGAGACCAGCGTCTCGTGTTCACGCTTCTTTCGAGCCGCGAGCAGCCTCTTTCCCGACGCCGTTGTCTCGCCAAGAGAAACACACCTTGGAAGCCTGATTCATTTACCACCTTTGACGACCTACCCCCCTTCTCGACGACCCCTCCCCTTATCGGTGTCCTCTGGGGCCTGGTCCAGGCTAAAATGTCCTGCAAGTTAAAGTACCGAGGACTCGAAGCGTCCATAAAGTCTTCATGACCCCTAAGGTCTTCAAGATTTGTTTCAGAAATGGTAAAATTTGGAAAACTTGGTACATTTTCCAAATTTGGAAGCTAGCAGAGCTAGTCGAATTAAAAGTAAGGTACACCCTTTACCCTGATATGCTCCCTCAATCGTCCTCATTGATGTCTTCTAGAGACTAGGTAATCCAGAACGCCCAACAAGTTCGCTTACAGAGGCTTCAAGCCCTCGGAATCTTCAGTATCTTCAAATCCTCAGAGTCTTCAAGATTAGTTCACAGGCGAGATGCATAGTGTTATCTTGCTTTCAAAGCTCACCTTGATGGCCTTCCTAAATCGTTTCGTCGACGTCTCTTGAACCAAAAATCGGAATCGGAATCCAGACGATTCCGTGCCCAAACTGGAGACAGCAGAAGAGATTGGAAAAAGTGTCCAGATAGTCAACCCAAAAATTCTGTATCGTTAACTGTGTCTGAGCCAAAAATTGCAGCAAATTGGGGAGCGAATTCCCCAAAATCCTGTATCTATGATGTTTCTAGCGTCTCGAAATCAAAACTAGTGCCAATAGAAGGGATCAAAGAGAGCGTGCAGGACCCCGATCGCTAAAAAATCGGATTTACCGTTGGAAGAAAGGATTCTTGCTGGGGCAGGCGGGTCCGGGGGCAAATCCCGCCACCTAGGCAGTGGTGTGCACAAGCTTAAGCCCGTACGTAAATGCGCGGCGGTCGGAGAACTCCGAGGCACACATAGACCGTGGGTGGATGGGCGGTCGGGTGGTGGAATTTGCTCTGTGGAACGAACAGAAGAGAGAAAGAGAATCCGAGGGAGATCGTCGAGAGTCACATGCATGGGCCGAAGAAAGAGCGGGGAGGCAGACAAGAGGTGGGGGGTTGGTCGACCGAGGCTGTCCGCAATTAAAATAATTCCCTTTCTGCTTGCAGCCGAGCGGAAAGAACTTACCAGCACCCTCTCGCGGGTACCCCCGGGGTGCTACCCTCTTCCTCTTTCTTCCTCGGGCCGGCAACATCCACTTCCTCTTATTCCCTCCTCGCCCACTACCCTCTATCTCTCTCTCTCTCTTTCTCTCCCGTCTCGTCCCACAGCACCCATCTCTCTCCGCTAGCCCTGGTAAGCATAGCTATTTTAATTGTGTCGTCCTCCGGCAGGATGACCAGTCCGCACGGGACGGTGCGGAATGAACGCACCCTCTACCCAGCCGCGGACCCGCAGAACACGAAAACCTCGAGTATGTGGCTACGTTACTATGCTTTACTCGCGAGAATTACTGGCGGCCGCCGGGGGTGATTGCATCACGGGGGAAGTGGACAATGAAAGACCGGCACAATCTTCCGGGCTCATCGGGATAGACGATTTTTGAGCAGATTTCGCCGTAGGTGAATTTTAACAATCGCTTCTTCATCATCCTTTCCGTCAAATGAGGCCTGAAGACGTAATCCTTCTCTAATAAAGTAGACAATCTAGGCTACACATGGCTAGAGGTCTCTGGAATAATTTTTCTAGAAAGATCCTAAGCTCCTACATAAGGGGATAGGTCTAATGCGAGATTGACCCCTTGCGCTGTGAGTTTCTTAGAAAACTGATGAATTAGATGACTTACATTTGATTTATTCAAATGGGGATAAACAAAATGAACACATTGTCTTAATGTTTGAAGATTCATCTCGGCTGCCCCATCCTCTCAGCTCGATTCTTACCTAGGTTGCGAAAATCCTACAATAACTTCGAGAAGCTACATACTTCTGGCACCTCGAATCGTCGAAGCCCTCCGAGAAATCACAGAAATTTTTCCGCTATCCAAACTCGAAGCAGCCACCATAGCTCCAAGACCCCGTAAAACTTTAGCCTCCTTCAGGAGACTTCAACAAGGCAAGACCTGCATTCAAATAATTCACACATCACGGTGCCCCAAGCACTCTTAAATCCCTACCTACCAAGAGGTAGTCCCTTTACAACAATATCGGACAAAGTCCAGCAATTCTCAGGAAACAGGCCGAGGATATGGCACCTGCCTCGGTCGCAAATAACCTGTCCTCCCTCTAGTGTCCTAACCATCTTCTTGCTCCCTTGGAACTCGTGATCTTTCGAAAACACCACTAGCTTGACCGTTTGCTGGTGGAGCGATACCCCTCGGACGATTAGAGTCGTTCCAAATGAGTGGCCTCTGCGGTGTCTTTGCCTTGTTGCGCGGTTTTGGAGATGCTGGGCTGCAGGAAGGTTTTCTGAGCTTGTTCGATGTCTTGTAAAAGGATCGCCTTTGATATTGATCGAACTGCGCTGTCCAATTTAGAAAGCTGTCTTCGTGCGTGTGTCTTTGGTAGGTGTATGACTCTTTCGTTTTACTCACAATGATCTAATCTACGGCTAATGGGTCCTAAAGGTTCGTTCGTTCGCGGAGGATTAAGGCGGAAAATTAGTAAGACTGCAAGAGCATCGAGATGACGCCCTCGAATAAGATTTGCCGGGTGGTCGGGGGTGGTTAGCTGGATAAGAGAATAAGGTGAAAAACGAGCGGGTTGAACGAGGGTCGAGCTGTCGGTGGCCGAGAGAGTGCAGAGCGGTTGAAAGAATATAACCGGAAGTGGCTTGGGCGGCGTAGGGAGAGAGCCCAGGCCATGCAGGCTCTGGGTGCGGGTTGCAGTTTTCAAGCGTCCGCTTCCGGCCAGGCCTGAAAAGGACGCGGTCGGCTTCATTGTTAAACGGCGAAGCCGACGTCGTTGCTAGTTACCGTCGGGGCTAGCACCGCTGCCGGCGATGACGCAATTACCCGCCGCGGGAAAATAATTAATAACAATTAATCTCTCGTGTATGGCAGCGGCTGGTGGTTCTGCTCTGATGCTGGGTGTGGTGGAGGACACGGGTGGTGCGGGTACGGCGCGGGTGCGGGTGCGGCAGGAACGCGGAGGAGGCGCTATACTGCCCGCCCAGTAATTATGCTCGGATTATAAAGGTCGAGAGCCACCGCGAGTACTGAAGGGCTGTTCACTCGAACTGTTCACTTGGCATTTACACTTGCGGAACACCCTGAATCGCTCGAGGCCCCTTCCGCATTTCACCCTGCCACCCCCTCTACACCCTCTCACTCTTTCTCTCTCTCTCTCTCTTGACGGTTTTTTACCCTGCCATCCCCGTGCCACGCTCTCCTCCACCATCATCGTACTTCTTGCTTCCTACGCCGCACAGGACTGCCTAGCTGTTAGCCTACCTTTTACACCGCGGAAACAATGAACGCTCTGCCCCTTTTCTGTTCCCAACACCCCCCTTTAACCATCGAGGACCTTCCGGTCTTCGGGAGCGAACTTTTTGAGAATCGACCACCCCTGCGCAAAAGCTTTGTCCACCCCTCGCGCCACCCCACGACATTGTGCCACGAAAAATATCGCGCGGACCAAGATAACCGTTTGATCCTTCGGTGTTCAGAGAGAACGCCATAAAGGAAGATTCATGGGATCGGAGAACTTCTACCGGTCCCGTGGTTTGTAACGAAGCTGGGGGTCCACGGTGTCGTTGATCATTGGTGGACCGAGGATTTTAGGCGTTTGGGGCGAGCGCGTTGCGGATCTTTGTGCAAGATAAAAATCGTTTTCCTTCCTCTGATAACTCTAATATATTGAAAATAATGCGTCGGCATTGGTCGAGCTTTTTAATCTTTCCAACAGGATTTCATCTACTAATTTCGCGCAAAAGTATAGCTCAGACTCGGAGCACAAAAATCCAGTTCTTTATAGTTCTTGGGTCATGTAGAAAGTAGAAGCAAAGAGTGCCAGGTGTCAGTGAATCGAAATGCACATTAAAATTGAATTTGTAAACTTGGATTCTATAAATATATTTTGTGAAGTTTTCAAGTATTAATATTAAGCAAGACTAGAAGAGACGGAACGTCCAAGTTCAATTGAGATGATGAGTATAGTAAGATTCGTGGGCTTAGGGTGTATAGGTAAATCCAATGTTGTGTAATTATTGAACATTAAAATTAGGTAGTGGTAGAAAAGTCAGAGCGTTCAAGTTGAAATAAAACAAATTGAATTGAAGCTCTCTGCAGGTAAAATTAGATTAATAGATTTTGGGTATATGAACCCTATTGTTTGTAGTTACCGAGTATAAAAATTAGGAATTAGTAGTAATAGATATAGTAGTGTTAGAGTCCAAGTAGCATTGGAACGCATTGTACTGAAACATAAAATTAAATTAATGAAATCGAGTTACAAAAATCCGAAATTTCGTAGAACCCGGTTCTGTTACGTCTATTCGGATTGGTCAATTAGGGTTCTGAAGCGAGCAGGCGCGAAATTAATTGTAAACTACACCGGGGCACAGCAATTGCAACGTTAACGCGTAACGGTGAACTGGCGGAACATATCGAGCTGATCGTAAACAGCGTCAACGTTTTGCGGTTGCATTAATTCTTGGCAAATATGCATTCTCTCTCTGTCTCTCTCCCACTCTCTATCTTCCTCCATGTACCGTTCCTCTATCCGTCTCTCTCGCTAACTGTTGTCGTAACCTCTGTATAGCCGACACACGCTCGGATCTAGAGCTCCGGACATTTGCGGCTGGTAATGATTATTATGCCCGTGTAACTCATGTCCGTCGCCTTCATCCTCATCCTCATTCTCGGCTATTCCTCTGCGGCCCCTATACAAGCGTTAATTCCATGCCGGAACAAAAATTTACGCGACGTTAACGCGCACGCTTGTTGAATCCTGCTCTTTACTGCCCGGAGCAGATGTTCTTCTGATAACTTTTTGGGGATGGTCCTCGACATTATTCGCGTACAAGCAAATACAATATTTTAATATCCTCTCTTGCCCGAATTCGGCTCTGTCCCTGAAAAAGAAGAAAATCTCCCACATAAAAATACAAACTGATCAAACCAAGCATCCCACAAATTCATAAATTTTTCTGACTCGTCGACCCACAAGTTATTAGAATAATCTCCGATAGTACAATAAATTTTTCTCAGCCCTCATTAATCCCTTGAACAATTCTTTTAACCTCTTGTTCTATGATTCATCTCACACCGGATATTAAGACGTCCTCGTCCTGAATTATTTCACAAAAGAAAAAGAAGACTCATTATGGAAAAAAAAACTTATGAGAAAGAAAACATTCATAACAGAGGAACACAATCGTGATCATGTTTAGGGGACTCTCCGAGGATGGGGGAAAAAAGCTCGAGTAAAATCACTGAAAAATTATGTGGAGATCACTGAAGCTCGGCAAGAAAGAGAGAAACACCTGGACCCAGACGAAACGGAGCGTCTCCGAGCGTGATTCGTTCGCAGGAACGAAGTTTGCCTCGAATAAAAAATTCGAGAAGCTCGAGTCCTCCCCAATCGTCGCTTTATACTCGGGGGCTTAGATTAAGTCCGCTAAGAAAAATCTATCCGACCCCCCGTTACGGGGCGCTGGAAAAAAGAAAGCCAGCAATATGGCCGTTGTCCCGGGCCGAATCTCTCACGAGCGATATCCCAGTTCTACGAGAGGGATAGTCAGCCCGAGGGTCCAAGAAGGAAACGAGGGGTCGGAGGAGCAGGAGGGGGAGGTGGTGGAGGAGGACGGTCGGGGCGACGAACCTAGGGGGACGTTCTCTTCCATACGTAGGTAACTCAATTTAGATCGAGTGGCGGACATTTGTTACCGTGACTCGGCTCCACGGTACATCCTGTCCCGAGGCACCGGCCGTTTTTATTTCCTATTATTTATCTGGATAAATAAGTCAGCCACCGAGGCCGGACCCTCCATTATCGGCGCTGGAGTCCGCTGGAGACTTATCGATGAATTATATTTGAACTGATAACTCTCAGATTAGCTCGTGCGTTCCTCTTCTTCGCCATTCTGCTCATTTTTGTTTAATCCCTGTCCCTTGGAATTGGAAACTCACTGTTTTGTATAAAGATTTTGGCTTAGACAATTTTTATTTAGGTCCCTTGTCTCGCACTTGGCTTAGACGATTTTTATTCGGGTTCTCTGTCTTGTACTTGGCTGAGACAATTTTTATTTTGCATAAAAATTCACATTCTACTTGCGATTTACATTTTTAGGAGCGTGGTATTTAAAGTGTACAATTTTCGTGTATGACTTTGGCGAATTTTTTCGAGATAACAGAGGGAGGGATCGAAGTCTGGTTGGCCAGAAAACGGAGTAGATAGGTATATTTAGAGGCTCGGATCTTTGATAAGAAACTGCATTGTGATTCCGCTCACCTACCGGCTGCTAACGATCCTCGACTCGCGCCGAGCGAACAGACCCTTCTCTTTCTCTCTGTCTCCCTCTCTCTCCTCCGTTCATCGCCAGCCCTTTTCCAGTCGATCTGTCTCTCTCTCTCGTTCTCCCATCCCAGGGAACCCTCGTTCTCATTTCTCTCGACTTCTTAGCCAATACCCCACAATTAGCTTATCCTGTTAAACTCCGACCTCTCGTGCCTCGTTGAATTCGTTAAAATTAACCTTTCTGGCAGACACCAGGTTCGACGTAAACCGCAACGACGTTTCGGCAGCCGGCACTTATTTCGCCTCCCGTTCCTACGGAAAGAGTGCTAACGACGACGATGCTAACTCAGGAACCGACGACTCCACCCGTTGCCGAAAAAGAGTCGCATTTTTGCCATAGTCGCCTCCGTTCCTCGAATAATTGATCCACCAAGTAGTTCACCCTGCAATTTAACTCGTTGCGGAAGCCGAAGGACCGATAATTGCATTTATCCAACACTCGAAGATACCAAATTTCATGTTTCTGTGCTGCTGTAAATTTGATGCACTTCTGACTGAAAAATTCGTCTTATTAGAAGTATCGTATAGAGAAAAATATTCAAATGGAAAATATTTCCCTGGCTCCAAATTGTTCTGAGCGCCTCCTGTAAGTGAAATAAATTCCTAAATCAATTTTTACGAAATGTACAGGCTCCGGCATCATTAGGAACAATTACAGTTCTATTTCTTTTTTCCGCGTGGGAAAGGGAACAGTTCGATAAGACGTCGCGGACACGGAAGGAGAGTAATAGCGGTGGAAAATCATTTTTCTTCGGGGATCCGGCAGTCGATAATTCAAAGCAGTAAGAAGACAGCGACAGAAACGTATCAATTCGTGTGTAGACGCGCACACGCGTGTATATCCAGAGCGTTCTCCCCGGTGATCCGGCGGCGATGGCCCGCCAAATCCCTATAGAGTTTCACAGCCAGCCCTGGCGGTGCGGCTTCCATGTAGGAACCCATTATCAAAATGGGCTCATTTCTTTCTCGGCCCTGTCTCCACCCTCTTATTGGAATTTTCTTTCCTGTCCGCAGTTATTCCCTGTTCGCGCGAATCTCTGAAGAATTAGGTTGATCAATCGTCCTATTAATAATGGAGGAACAGGCGAGGCTCCTTCCTCTGCCGATTGCGGCCAATAATGGGCCCAGTAAATTCACGGTTTCACGGCCGATAAAGCGAAAAATCAGAGATTATTCGAAGGAAATATCTTTCCTCAACCAGAAATATACGACCGATAATGGTACACGACAGACATGGTCTCTCAACGATGGTCACTGCATGCTTGTCTAAAAAATAGTACACTTTCTTCCAACATAGCAATTTATTGAAAGAATATTCTTAGTTTCATTCGGGAAAAAGAATCCCTACTGATTTCCTAGAAGGGAAACAAAATTGTATTGGGTAATAATTAGGTAATATAATGTTTACTGTATCTCTTAGCTCGTTGCAGTTTTATTCCAACTTAACAAAACAGGAACAATGTTCGTAGTTAACAGATTTTTTTTTTTGGTAACGAGTATGACTATTTTGATATTTCTTCGAGTCGAGTGTGGTGATCGAAAGGATCAGGGTGAAGGCAGAAGCACAAACTTTCGGGAAGGAAAGAAAATTGTTTGACGCAGCGTGGTAATTCAGTTTGTGGAATAATGGATCATTGCCCCGGCCGTAAGGCGCCGGTCAGTCCTTCATAAAGCATTCCAGCATCGTTCCGACAATCCCACAGGAATCCAGCCACCCCCTCGGCCTTCCACCCTTGATGGTAGTCCCTCTGCCGACAAAAGACCCGGCTTCGGGATCGACGGACTCGAATGTTCCGTTTCAGCAGCGTCCTTTTTGTTGATAGCGTTTTCCTGTATCTTCACCACACGAAAATAACACGCTTCAACCCTTCTTGTTACCCCCACGGGACTTCAAAAGAGCACACACACAACATTCAAAATTGATTAGATACTGTGAAATGTATTAAAAATTTCGGTTACTTGTGCGGTTCTTGCGATGCAGTTAAAATAGGGTAACTATTCGATCAAGAGGATCTTGCAACAAACGGTTGAAAAATTATTTGAACATTTTAGTTACAGGATGCTGTGCTAGAAAATTATTTCGAGCACAGTCCCACCCCATTTTACTGAACGATTTAATATATTATTTTCTGGCATACTCTCTTATTAAATTTCTATGATATTTCTCTGTGCAATTTAATTCTACGCTGACCATGCAACCCCTAAACGAAGATGTATGATCACTTGACTACAGATTTTATACGTGCCAAACACTGAAATTTAAAACAGTAGAGAGATTAACAGAATTGAAGAAGAATTAAAATATTATGAAGTTAAGACAGAGTCAAATATTAATTTGGTATTTGGTTCCCACTTTGCAATTGATGTAGAACTAAATTACAATCGGAAAAACATTCAAGATAATGGAAGCCAAGGCTCGGGAAAGGTTCAGTATCAGTTTGTGCCTCTTTTGAGGGTTTCCGATCGCGGTGGGAAGTTAGGGTGGCGAATATTGGGGGTATCGAGTGCCGGGGTCCGAAAGAAGATCCTCTTTAAAGCGATTTCGGTGTCTTGACAGAAAGTAAAGCGAAGGTAGCCCGATTACGGGACGTTCGAAGAGATATAGCCACTCGCTGGCCACTACACGACCGATCGAGGGTTGTTCCTGCCCCCGAACTCCTGAATAGCCTTCGAACCGTAACCCTCGTGGCCCCAACCCCATCATTCCAGATGCAACAGGTGATCCTTTCTCGATATCGGCCCCATATGCCGTGTTGCATCGTCTCCTCGATAGCTCTCGCCCAACGACCAATTCGCGCTCCCTTGCGTTCCCGTTTATTCCCGCTTTTCTTTTTTTTTCTCGGCGGAGCACCGGCTTGAATTTCAAATCGGGCTTTTCATTCGCATATTAGACGGGAATACCGCGGGATACCTTCCGCATTCAGTGCTCGCTTTACTAGAGATTTTCCATAAACCTCTGATCTGAATATCATGTGGTGCATTTCGATTCAAACATTTCTGGGAGGGTCTGAACATTTACAGAATCTTCAGTCAACCTATCTACAATTACACTTAAAAGATTATGTAGACAGATTTTGCAGTAGAGTTTGCTGCACACTGATGTACAATTTGATTATGTTTGTGTTAAGGTATAGAAATATTTTTATGTAAGAAGAATTAATAGAAATTGTTCTGACCGAAGAATATGGTGTCGACGATAGATTTCGAAGGGTTAATTTAATTGTTGGTGAGTTGTCAATTTCGTGCTATAGACTATTGAAAATGATTGTGTTCTTGAAATTAGCCAGGCTTTCTCTTTGTAATTCCTCCTTCGACTCGTTCTATATCTTGACGAGGAAACGAGACTGCCCTCCATAGTCATCGGTCTATGTCACGAACACAACCCTTTCCAGCCACCCTAACTCGGAGATCGAATCGAGGACGTTTGAATTAAAGATGGAAACGATAAACCCCGGAGCAAGAAGAGAAAGAGGAGACTCGGGACTCGGCTGACGATAACAGATTAAAATTAACAAAGCACAGAGACTCCCCAATTATAAATACATTACTAAACCGAAAAATAAAAAATTCGCAAAATCCGTAAAAGAAACTGAAATAGATCTGACAATTGAAAACGGTTCGATATGTTCCTACTAACTTTCTGGGATTAAATCTTGTATCGTTCTTCGAAATGTGGCTTTGGTAGTTCCAAGAATTTTATAAATATATGACGGAACTTTTTTCGTAGAATTGAGACAATCTCTGTGAAAGACAGATTAGAAACTTTTCGTAGGATCGAAGTGAACCGAAAGAAAGGGCGCCACTAGAAACCGTGATTTATATCCGGAGGAATCAAGGGCTGTTTCCCGAAGTCTGTTTCCGATACGGGGAGTCATTAATATTTTAATGCGGCTGCCATTCGGCCGCGGAGCAAGAAAAGAGAGCCGAGATATCCTCGTGGAATCGAGATCTCAATAATTACGTCAGTCGCAGGCGCGCCCTGCTTTTGATTCATAGCACAACAGAACCCTGGGACCGGCATAGGGGGACGAAGAAACCGTCTTTGGATAATCGGAATTCAATTAAACCATTAGCATCCGCTCCGTGGGGGAAAGAGCCAGACCTCTCTGTTACAGGATAGGAAATTCTTCAAAACCTTCATCGCTAAACTAACCGAGCATCGGAAGCGATTAGCATGCATCTATGAAAAGTGCAAGTCTGAATTCATTTCGCCGAGCTCTATCACACAACGTCAGAGTTCTTCAATATTCACCAATAGATACAAATTTTTCTTTCTTTACCAAATTGTGTTCGACTTGTGGAACAATAATAAAAATTGAGGAACGTTAGGGTGTAGAGGTAATCCTAGCCAATTATCAATTTTACCCACGGAAACAATTTTAAAATATTGAACAAATTATAATACACGTGTAGACGTTCCACAGTTACATTTTTACTGCATTTATGTGCAGTAAATGTTTACTGCATTTACATTTACTTATATTTTACTGGAAAAATGCAGCTTCGGCACAAGTATCCCGTCTTTCCTTGCGATGAATCGTCTCGGATCGTCAGATTAGAGTCCCGATCCGTTCGATTCGTCAAGCGAGCTGGCTTCAGCCCCTGAAATTGCGCAAAATGGAGGAGACCTGACACGCTGTCCCGGGGAATATTTTTCTGCGGCCACGCGCGTGTTTATACGTTTCCGTGGCTGTTGGGGGAGCAACGTTTCGGCAAGCATCAATATACAGAGCACGGAATTCCAGGGTGGAGAGGACGAGACGGGACGAGACGGTCGCCGAAACTGATACACCGAAAGACAAAGGGTGGCAGAGGAGGGTGGAGAAGGAGGCGGGAGTGGAAAGGGGGTAGAGAGGGGGCCAACGAGGAGAAAGACATCCAGAGCGAGGGTGTATCTTGCCAGCCACCATACATCATGCTTGATGTCGGATCCGATTCTCATATTGTACCTCCATACGTGGATAGATAGATTTCTGTCCCGTGGTTTGACGAGCCCAGAACGCATTCACGCATTCAGCACGAGCCTCCGCGTGTAATAGATTGCCCGGACGCGAATCGAAGATGGTTTTTGCTGTCGCTTGACCGATGAGCCGAGTCATCTGTCCGGCTTACCGATTGGATGACTGCTGGACTCCTCTGGGAACGATTGCGTTGCTTGATTTTAACAAAATAAAAATCATCTGTACTAATTTTTCCAGTAATTTTGAAGCGTCGAAAACCACACAACGGTATTTACAAATTCTCTAAATATTTTCACGACTTTGCGTAGGTGCATAAAATCCGAAGGTCGCGAATTTTGTGTTTTAATATTGCAGTTCTTGGGTGTAGCCCTGTTTTCCGAGGTTCTGGGGTATTCATCAATTCCCGAGGATATTCTGTGGCCCGTGGAACGGCACGGTATTAAGGAGTCCATTACGCAGTGGCGGGAAATCATGTCGTTATAGGTTGCGAAAAGACGGCCGCATTTTCCGAGCCATAAAAATCGGATATTGCGAGAATTATTCAAGATAATTTAAATTGAGACGCTGGTTCCAGCACGGCGATGGATTTCCCGCGGAACGCGCGCCAGGAAAACAAGGATATAAATTATGTACAGATAGGTGGCGTAATTTAAATCACCGCTCCCGCGCCGATACCGCAATTTCGGGGCCGTCTGTACGCGTCGTAAAATTCAAATCGACCCGTGTGTTAGGCGAAACCGCCCTTCTCGACGAACTGACTATAAAACGATGCTCTCAGTCGTTTGATAAATGAACCGTCGGGTAAAATTTCGTTTAAACTACTGCCGAACGAATCGGCTGATGGAGAAACAATTTTTCCCGTCCTTAAACATTTCTGAGGCTCGCGTAAGCGGTGTGAGATCTTGAATCGGACATCACAGTGTTCACTGACGGGCTCGTACACTCTTCCAATCATTTTTCTCTTCGGTGGGGCTTGTTACGAATTGTTGGAAAAAGATTTGTCAGAGATCTCTAGGTTTTAACATGTTTTACAGGATTTTCAGTTGGTTGCAATAAATATGAGGGCTTAAAATCTTTATTACAAATATTACAGCTGTATGTAATAAGCAAGAAGCTGCCTAAGAAAATAATTCAGTAGTCAAGGAGCTCGTTTGAGTTATTATTGGTCTGTTTCACTCGTAAATGTGATTTTCCTCATGATAACGTGGACCACAGTCTCAGAAAATCATCCAGGGATAATCAGAATTCAATAAACCATCAGAACAACGTATCATCGTTGAATCGGCTCAATTCTAGTATAAGAAAGTTTGAGGAAAAGATTTTGGCTGACCTATTATCGATTTTCTTCACTTGCGAAAATGATTTTTCCGAGGAAATGTGTTCCAGCGTGGTAAAAAATATTTCAAGGCTATTTAGAATGCAATGAATGATCGGACTGATTCATCAGCATTAAACCAACTCGATTTTCCAATAAACAAGATTGAGGGAAGGATTTCGTCTGACTTGTTATCGATCTTCTTCACTTGCCACGGTGGTATTTTAACCCGTTTCGCCAGAAAATAATCCAAGGATATTTAGGATTGAACGGAGCATCGAAACGATGCATCACCGATGGAAGAATCGATATCGAAGCGAGAAAGTGTGGAATGTCGACAAGAAAACAGGAAGGGGATAAAGTCCACCACAAGGGAGCAGTTTGAGAACCCCGATGGTGCAGCCGAAGCGGGCCGAAGTTAGGATATGTCTTTGATTAACGACCGTGACACTGGGTATATATATATATAAAGGGAGAGAGAGAAAGTACGTACCGATCAAAGCCCTCAGACGCACTCGGTAGCACCCCGCTAACAATAAGAAATATCGCCGTGGGTAATTTATTATCGATAGCAAAAAGCGTCAGTGGCGCATCCGCCGGGACGCAGGGCGCCACTGTCTGCAACCGAACGGTCTCACCGTCCACGGTATTACGGATGGCTCCTATTTATTAAGTGTATGACGATCTTCTGTTCGCCATTCGTCTCCTTCTCTTCGAATCCGATCCGTAACCCCTTCGAAACTCTGCTTAAAAATCTCCAGCGACGCTCCCACTTCCAGCCTCAACCACTGATACGAGATGCGTCCTCCTGTATCCTTTTAAAAGATAATTCTGGACCTCTGTCATCTACAAGAATAATTCTGGACCTGTATCATATTTCATTTGTGCACATTTTCTCAATATCTATGTCACTGAATTTCGTCGCGAAACAGGTGTGGAACGTACCTCCAGAGGGTGTCTCCGAACGTTATACCGTATACCATGACTTTAATTAGCAAAATAAAAGTCTTTAAATAATTTGCAATAACGTGAGCACCCTTCCTGCTTTATCAGAAACGATGTCAAAAGAATTGTGTGACACAGCTCGCAACATCTGCAGCTCGCAGATCAATTTCTCCCAATAGCCGAGGTCCCGAAGCATTTCCAGCACGATCGCAATTACTCACCCCCCGTGCACGTTAAATTCCGCGGCAGCGGCACGACACACGTTTTCCCGCGACAGCATTCAAACCATCTCGAATTTAAATAAATCCACCGCGAGGCATTCTGTGCCCGATAAGGTTCCATCCGTCAACAGGATATTACGTTTCCCGGTAAACCAATGATATATCAGTCTCCCCTAGCAAAGACATCCCGCCCTGGCCCCCGCAGCCGACTCCCGGGTCCACGGATGACGTGCCTTCAGCCTTCCTCTGGAATCCCAAAGAAACCGAGAACCGTGAGCGCGCGCGCGCGCGCACACGGGGTTACATATCGCGGAGAATTTATATTTTAAATCGAGTCGCATTAGGATGGGGTCGCGTTTAGACGTCTCCGTTCTCTCCCCTCCGGCCCCCTGTCCCCTCGCGCAAACGGAAGAGAATGCACGCGCTTGGTTTCCGCATCAGACGCCTGTAATAACGTAATAAATAGACAGTTTACAAGCGACGGCCAACGTCGGCGCATTCTTGCCGAGAGGGGGCATTATGCTTAATGTTTGACGCCGCTTCCCTTTAACAACCGTGACACAGGCCACCCCCCCCCCACCCTTAACACGTGTGCTACACCCCCCGTTCTCTGTCTCTCTCTTTCTCGCCTCGCGTTCCCTTTTGTGTTTGGACTTCGGATTGCCGAGCACCGAGACGTTGGATGACTCGTTTAATCGCTCTCAATGCCCGCTCTCCGTTGTCTTCGCAACGAGCTACAAAAAGCGCGAGCGTGGTCAGAGCCTGCGGTCCCATTATTCAACCCCTAACTGCACTGTCTTCGCGAAATTTTTGTTGCAAAGTATCGGGTCGTGTGCGATAACGCTTGCGCATTTTTCGCAATAACTTCTACACAACCGTTTCCAAGATGAAAATGTCCATGTAATTACAATAATTGTGTAAGAACAAATTCTGGTAGATTCAGTGTTAATATTCCATTCAAAGGAATTCATAGGAATTTTTGTGTAATTGTTTAATCAATCGGTCAACCAGAACGGCAATTTTTGCCACCGTCGGGGCGGTTTCGCGGAAAAGGAGCGTTTCACAGGGAAGGAAATGAATACGCGCGCAGGAATGCCAATCGCAGCGGCTGTTTAGGCCATAGGTAATATTAAAGCGTGTTTTTAATTACTTCTGGAATGTCGTAACCGGTGGAAAAGTGAACGGGGACGCACAGCCGGGTGACCGTCGCGGACGCGGGATGCACGCGATGCGTGTTGCACCACTGAAAAATCGTTGTCCGCGTAAACGCACGGCCCGTTAAGTACGGCCTACGCTGAAAAATAACCCGGCAAATTGAATGGAGGCGACGCAGCCTGTGGGAAAAAGGGGTGCGGGGCCCGCCAGACGATGTAAAGAGGGTGAGTTCTGATGGTCGGAATAAAAATTCGGCGAGGTTGCCGACGACGAGACATTGTACTTGTCACCCCACCGCGATTCGGGCTTTTATAAGCGGACCGTGAGCCTTTTGTGGCCGAAAAATACGCTGGTCTGGATGTTGCTTGCTGATCGATGCCCACCACCATCTTTGACTAGAAATTCCCCCACCACGCGACCGTCGTTTGCCGCGGAATCTCTCGTCGTCATCGTCATTCTCCACTCCAATCAGCGGCCCTGCTGAAAATTCTCCACAATATCCTTTTATCATCCCACGAAATATTTATTCACCGTACGCAGGTCCTGTGATTAAATGTCTCGGGCTTATAAGCGACCAAAATAACATAAATCGTATAATTTCATGTTTTGTGTGTCTGACGCGAGAAAACATATGTTTGTTAACACTTTGATCGCCAAATAAGAAAGCTCAAAAATTCCATGAAATCGAAGTAAGTTATTTAATAAAGTAGAAATTGAAAAAAATTAAATGTATGATATTGTGTGGTTCTCCAACTTTCTTGCATTTTACAGATCCTAATCAAATTTGGTACAATGAATATATTAACGTAAAAATTCATTTTAAAGCCTGAACAAATAATTCCGTCACCCATATATATATGGGTGACATGACAGTCAACGTGTTAATGGAATATGCTCAGCAATCTTTATGCAGAATAAAGAATCCAGTGTCTTCAACAAATTTAATAAATGATGTATCGATGAGTGAACGGATCTTGAACAGTTACCTATTAATTTTTGTCATTAATGTATCAAATCCGCAATCTAATATATTCTACATTTATAGCTCTGATTTATACATTTTTTGCCCATCAGCGAAATGATCTGTAATATGAATTTTCCATTTTCCTGTTTCGCGAATTGATTCTACTCCGAGCCGAAAAATAATCGACGCGGCGTCACAGTCGAAAATGATTGATGACGTGTTCGTTCCCGCTGCGTCGGCAGGCGGCAACTTTTGCGCCGGGATTTCAGACAACTATCTTTTTGTCCTTATGAAACATTTATGACGCTCCGGAGCTGCGTAACTTCCAGCTTAAAGTGCGCCTCGTACGTTTTTCTTTGGCTTGTTTCTCGATACGGGTCGCACAACTTCCCTCTCGTTCCTTTTTCACCACGGTTATAAGAGTTTTACCGCGGCCCACGACCGTCCCGGAATTCGTTACTGGAACTGATTAAAAGTTGTCACCGGTATAAGCTGCTTGAGAAACAAGTTTTGCAAACATTTACATAGGAAAACTCCCGGCCAGTCAATTAGGTGGGGCCAAGTTAACGCAGCTCAACGGGGCTCGTCCTTCTCTATACAACCGTAATTTCATCGCTTAATCAGCGAATTCGATCGGATCCTTGCTAAATCCCCAACACCATCCGCGAATGTATCATTACCATTCGGCTGGAAATCATTTCAATTCGCTCGAGGACCTCCATTCTCTGCGATCGTCGGGACATCTTCAAAATCCTGGGGATCCTTGAAAAGAAATAACAAAGTTCCTTGAAGCTCTGTCAGTTTTTCAAAAGAAAACATCTATTGGTCCTACATTTCTCGAGCCTAAACATCCATCGCTTCTATTACTCGAAGATTTCTGAAAATTTATATATCAACAGTTCTATATTCTTCAGGGTCAAAGGGTCTTTTTAACCCCTTGCCCTACAATATCGAGTCAGACTCGTGATGAAGATTCTGAACAGGGTCTAATAAATATGTTTCTTATTAATTTCCCTTAAACCGAAATAAAATTCTATTTTGGCGTAGTTAATGTGCAGCTATTGGAGAACATGTAGGCATACAATAGATATAAATTTTCTCCCTTTTTTAAGAAATTACAAATTACAAGAAACTTCTAATCGCTGAAACCGTGAAATAAATCGTAGTGCAAGGGGTTAACTATCAGGAAGATCTCTGGATTCTGGTCACGGTTAGAGAATAATGCAGGAAATCCTTGGATCGCCAAACCTCACCAGTTTTCGAAACTCCGAGGGTCTCCAAGGACGTTTAGTGTCCACGGAAGACTAAAAAGGACAGAGACATTAATAAAACAATTCGGAACCTTTTGGAAGCTAGGACGAGCTGTCGCAGAAAGTTCGCCATCGTTCGATAGAGGTGGAAAGTCGAGCCGATCCTCTCGCGGAGTCATGCTCGCAAGCCGTCAGTGACACAACTCTCGGAAGCTTACCTGTTACATCCAGCCCCGAAATTAACGCGGTTGTAGCGTGAAGAATACGCTTGTATCTGCTGGCAGATGCACAGTAGCGTTCGCGCGGGCGCGCAACGGAACTCGCGAGATATTTTACAATTACTGCGAAATCCATTAAGGCGAACCGAAACAGCTCCGCGGCGGAGTTCCATCGCGCGCGTACGTGTGGCTGCGCAGATATTCCGGATGCGACGAGAAGTTCTTGCGAAGTTATACGGGGCTCTCTCCTCTCTTCGTCCTCTCTCCAGGCAGGGCTAAGTCCCGCCTCGGGAAACACGCCCCGAGTAACGCGCGTTATTTATTTATTTATTTCGAGCCGCAACGGACGCCTCCATGAATCCCATTTTGCGGTTCACTGCTCCGCGCGCGCTCTCGCAGAGCAACCGGCGAATCTGCGCCCGGCCTCCTCGTACGTTCTCCTCGAATTACACCGTCCATGTTACTTCTTTTCAGGGCACTCTGCCCTCATCGAATCGCCCTCCACTTGCTACCACAATCCCGCTAATTAAAGGACCACGCCGTACAACGCATTACAAAAACGAGTAACAAAATCCCGGCGAACGTGGACTCGAAGGAAATCGCCGATAGAGGACACACGCGTCGTCGGTATTGTACTCTCACTGTGTGATCTTTTGTGTCGATCAAACGTCTCTTTTTCCACGCGTCGTTTCACCAACAGCAACATTCCTTTTGACAATTTAATAAAAATCATTTTTGCCAGTACCCACGAGTTTTTGTTTTTCACGTGACTTTAACAGTCAGGTTACTACATCCGTAGTTAAGCATTACAAGCATTGCGATTGCTTAATACACAAGAAATTGCCCAAGACAATAATTCAGCATCTAAAGCAGTTTGTCTGATTTATTACCGATCTGTTCCACTTGTAAATGCGTTTTCCCAAAGGGAACGTGCTCTAGAGCCACAGAAAATGTTCCAGGGACATTCGTAATTCACTGAACTATTACAACGATGTACCCCAGTTGTACAAAATCGATTTCACAATGAGTAAATTTGAGAGTAAGTGTTTGCCTGACCAGTTATTGAACCGTATCACTTGTAAATGTGATTTTTTCCCCAAGGAGACGTATTTCGGCTTGAACAAACAATGTTCTGGGAATATTTCGAATGTAATGAAGATACCTCGCACTTAAACAAAGATAATTCCGAAAACACCAATCTGAAGCGTCGTTAAAACAACGCAAGGAATCGTTGAAAAGCATGAAAAATCGTACTTAGAGGGACTGTTCTCACTTGTATCCGAACGAATCGCTCAAGTAGAAGTTGGCTCCGCAGTCGGCCGGTATTTAAGTCGCCTTGTACGATATCTGGCCAACGCACCATTCATCTGTGAGTACACGCGGCCACGTTAGTCGTAGTCGCAGACACACATTTCGCGAGCGGTGGCCCCCACGGTGCTCGACAACGAGTTTATCTCTGTATCTTTCGGATGTTAGACGACCCTTGGTATTTCCTGCAGTTAGTTTCCAGGGCGCGACTCCGTGTGATTTCGAAGGGTGCGTGTTTCAGGCCCATGTTTCCTTGTAATACATGCTCAGGTAGGCACGTGCACAACCGTACGTTCCAACGGCGGAACACCGGAACACCGGAGCGGCCGTGTACACGTACGCTTGGATAGAGTTCCCCTGAATCTGGCAATTTCATAACCGGGAGTTAAAACCGCAGCACGAATGTCGTATCTTAGCCCCAGAGAAACGCCCCCGTCCCCTAGCCGGAGAGAGAGACTTTCAGCCCGCTTTTCCAGCCGCCCTGGTTATTATTAACAGCCCAAGTTTCATTTTAGATATCTGGCCGTGAGTGATTCTCGCTGCTCCTGCAACCAGTGCTTCCACGCTGGTTGTACGGTTCGTGTCACTGACTTCGCGCCTTGTTCACCTGGAATTGCCATTTCTGTTTGTTTGTTTGTTTTTTTTTTTTTGAGAACGCTTCCCCAGCTACGTGACTGCTTCATCTCGTTAGTTTATCCGAACTGCGCTCGGATTGAAATAGATCTTTTTCACGATCTCAATACCGAGTTCAATGATTGAACAAATGTCTAGTAACGGGGTCGAGTACCGATAGCTTTGTCCAAGTAATTTCCGCATCACATTGGCCCTCGTTACACGGAAAAGTCCATTTTAGAACATTTGTAACAGGCGCCTTTTTTCCAAATATTCGTTCAATTCTATTTTACAAATTTTATTTGTGAATTTCTATGCGTTTATAATGCGAAGCTTTTATGTAAGAATCGAAGTTGACTGCTAATGAAACTGCAACAATGCAATAACCAAGCTTTGCCGTCTATTGCAGCTAGGGTTTGGGTTTGAGGGGACGGTACGACTATAACGGAATCATGTAGCAGGTTCGAGGAAATAGTAGTAGACGCAGCCAGCCTGGTCACGTCCCTGCGTGTGTTCCTAATAACGAAGAAGGATTAAAACTTGGCTGGGTAGTATTTTAATTCCCGACCGTTATCGCCCCGGTAGCCCAGGGTCAGTAGCAAAAGATACATGTAAGTTGACCCCGCCCTCGAGACCTCTCTGGACGCTTATGAATATTAATTTCGCCCCGTTACCCCCGCCCACAGAGCCACCCCCCTACCCCCCACCCACCCCTAACCGAAAACAGACCCGACAGGAACAAATTAGATCTTTCCTTCCATACATTTCCCTTTTATTCGTGCGGTTCCTCCTGGACCGGTCGGAATTCTTCCCCATTCAAAGCCACGTGCCTCTGACGTGACGCGGCTTGCTAATCGAAATGCCCGTTACCGACTAATTGAAATATAGAGAGCACGTTGCACAAAAATTCTTGCAAAATTGTCGACATTTTTCAACAATCAGATTGCAGATTTTCATACATTCATGATAAATAGACAGCAGATATTTGTGTGAAATAAACATTTTTTGGCATTATTATCAAGGTACTGGGACCAAATAAAAATTGACATCTTCAATAATTTTAATTGATAATAGTATAGTACTGAAATTATTTTCTCTTGCCTTATGGAAGGGTATTTTAGCATACATCCTGGAAGATATCGCAAACTTTTACAGTGTAAAGGAGTCCAAAGAGTTCTATCTACATAATTTAGGTACATATACATACGTAGATTGTCTTCGGTATTACAAACAAATTTTTTCTTAACTCAAATCTTATCAAACTTGTACAAAATAATTCTAATCGTAGAAGAAACGATCACAGTGAGCAATGGAAGCGATCAAAGCACGATAAAGCAACGATTAAGACATGGTGGAGGAACGATTGAGTCTTCGATGGATAAACGATAGTCCAAACATCATTAATCGAGTGGTTGAGTGGTGACGTTGCGATGGGTGGGCCACGAGGACTGTCTCGAAGACAGGGGCCAAAGGTGGATGAGCTGGCAGTTCCTGGCGGTATACAATTAGTCGTCGAGTATTAATCCTGGCCGGTAGCCGTTGCCCCGACAGGATATTATGGTCCCGCAGGCAGTAACAATGAGGATTATATGGGGAAAACGCTTCGATAGCGTTTCTAATAGAAGCTGTGTGTGCCCCTTGCCCGTCCTGCGCCTCCGCCGAAGGTAGTTACAGGGTGCGGCTGTTCCCGTAAACGTTCGCCCATGGACTGACTTAACTTGGCCTGGCAATAATAAAATGATATAGGAGGCGAAATATGCATTTAAATTATCGCTCCGCGATAATAATTTGCATACCACCGCGCGGCACCTCGCCGCCACTTCGATGCCGCCCGGTTCGCTTAGTTTAGCCCCGTTTAATTTAAATAATACTTCTCAGCGCGGGGGAGAGCACGGCTCTGCCAAGATATACATAAAATCGCCATAACATTGTAAATTATAACTGATACGGCTTATATCGCGGCGAGAGTGCGAGCGAGGACGCTGGTTCTCGTTCCTCCTTCGACCTCCTGTCCTCATCTCTGCCTACCCCCCTTTTTCCTCTCGGTTTCTACGACGCCCGCGAACATCCTTCTTCAACTCCTTTTGTTGTCGAGACGCTTCTGGACCGCTACGCGCGATTATGAAAACTTAAAGGGCCCGGTTCCTCGGGAAAATCGCTTTAAATCGGCGCGCCGACACGCTACTGCTAAATATTCTTAACGTTCAACCTCGGGCGATAGATTTTACATATTTTACTCTGCAATTATTCAAATTATTATATTTATCATTCGCTTCTAATTTAAATTCTAGTGCTTCGTAGGTTTTAAGCGTTGAAAGTAGAACAAGTCTGCTACTGGCCAGGCAAGCAGCGAATACAGTTGCTAAATAAGACCACTAAAATTCATTTTTATAAAGCACAAAATCCTAGTCACTTCCAATGCCTGGTAAATAATTAGAATAAGTCTACCAGTGTCAGACAAGCCTAGATGTTCCATAAATTGTACCGTCAACGTTTCTTTATTTTCAATCTCCAAGGTAAATGTTTAATCCAATAGCAATTGTACGTAAGGTATGAGATAACACATTTAGGTTAATTCGCAGCCAAGTATGCTCGGATGCAACGTTCGAGATAAAAGTTTCATAGAGGCAGTTATCGAGCAGAATTTCGGACGTGTTCGCCACGATTAAACGTTCCCGGTTGTTCCCGAGCGCCAGGCAATAAGTCCTCGGTAATGATTCTAATAAGACAACGAAGGGAATTGAGAATTTAAACCGGCCCCATAATTCCCGGGCGGTAACGGCGCAATAAAATCCCATGTATCTGGTATCAATAAAGCCCCGGCGTATTCGTCATCTTGCCGCGCTTACGTCGGCATTTATCTCGCTACGAAATGATCCGAACGACTATCCCGGGCGATAATAACGACCGTAAGTCACTCTCGCGCTGGCAAACAGCCTGATTATGCCCGCCGGCTGAAAACCGGAGGAGAACGTGCCGTGCCGGGTGAGAAAAATTAATAATTCGCCGGGAGGATCGAAGAAACGGAAATTCTATGATAATCAAATGGGGTTGTTTCTGCGACGTTCACGTGGGAGGGGGAATTTCACCCCTCGGTCATTTCACTGGTGCAACGTGACTCGAAATCTTGTCATTATTAGGTCATTTCAACCGCGGTGCCATCTGAGATCACTAATAAATCCGCCACTTTCGATATTAGATTAACTTTTATTGCAGTCCATAAACATTCTAAGTCCGTGGGGATGGTGCCTTCATTGAAATAGACTGTAGAATAGTTGCATTAATAGGAGAAGCTGATTTTCCTGGTTGATTAAAATTGAACAGAATTTTAAAATCAATTCCTATCAATGGACCACGTTTACTTAACCCCTTGCCCTACAATATCGAGTCACACTCGTGACGAAGATTCTGAACAAAGTCTAATAAATATGTATGTTATTAACTTCCTTTAAACCGACATAAAATTCTATTTAGTTGTAGTTGATATACAGGGTCATCCGTTTTTAAACGGCCAAACGTCAACCAGCTATAGAGGGCCCCAAATGGAACAACTTTCACCCCTAACACTTTTTTTGATTCGGCCTTGATTTCTTGAAAATATTTTAAACAATACGTACCCAAAAGATGTATTTAAAACCAAGATCCGAAGGTCATACAAAAAAGTTGACTTAATAAAAAAGATGCCCCTATTTATTTTAAACCAAACAAAGGAAAAAACATCAAGATACATAATTGCAGTCCTGATATATTTAATCTTAAGTGAACGCAAAAAATGACGGGTTTTTGCAATTATCTAAAAATCAAGACCGAATCAAAAAAAGTCTTAGGGGTGAAAGTTGTTCCATTTGGGGACCTCTATAGCTGGTTGACGTTTGGCCGTTTAAAAACGAATGACCCTGTATATCCTTTGGAGAAAACATAGACATACAATAAATAGAAACTATCTTGTTTTTCTATGAAATTCTGAACGATGAAGAATTTCTAATCGTTATAATCACAAAATAAGTAGTAGTGCAAGGGGTTAATAAAATCATGTACTTTTATCTGTATTTAAAAATGCGATGCATAAAGAAATAGGCTGCTTATGTGGACGCAAAGAGAGAACATCGATATTGGAAAGAATTATTAGAGCAGAGGAAAGAAGGAAGAAGGAGGAAAGAGGAAGAAGGGAAGAAGGAGAACCTTTCCAAAAAGTCCGAATAGAAATCTTGCGCCACAAAATACAATTAGTAACGTATAAAAGTAGTAAAGGTTCGGGATTAGGGCGCCCGGGGAACGGTGCAGCAGAACAAACGTTCCCCGCGTAAAAACCAATTATTTATGAAACGTACCGATATTTTACGGCAGCAGTATAGAGAGGCCGGGATGCCTGGGGCTCGAAGGGTGCCACATAACGACAGAAACAGCGGTAGAAACTGCAGGGTGGTTGATGGTGCCGGTCCGTGGCGTTCGCCCATCGTCGTGCCAGCCGGACCACGCAATTCCGCAAAGTATGCAGATCTAAGAATTCAAATGGCCGCCCTATAGCGGCCGTAAAATGGCGGACAATCGCGCTCGTAAAGCACTATATTAAAATTCTATATCGTCCCCCATTGCCAACACCGTCGATGATATCATTCCTCCGGCCGCTTCCTCCGTCTCCTTTCGTTCCTCTGTTTTGCCATGGGGCCAAGCCGATGCCCCGGACGTGTCCGGAGGCTTGACCTTCCCACCTACCGATTCTCTACATTGTCGTTGCACACGCGGCTCGGCCCCGCGTTTATGTGCGCGCAGACCCCGCTTATGCCACCCGGACGTTGGCGCCTCTCGGACCCCGGGATGCATACTTTCATCGTCGCATAAACCACCGGCCTGCGTACACTTTTGAAAATGCAGTTACCCCGGAACTGACCGTACAACCAGGAATTACCTGCGTCGTCCATCCTCGACCATTCGATTCCAGCGCTTCTGTGGTCCTCTCTATTCTGGCAAGGGGCTGTCAACATTTGATCGAACACACGATCCAATTCGTAGCACCGTCGTATTTATTTTCTTCAAGATATTCATTTCGAGTCTTCATTTTCTTGTTCCTTTGCAGGAATTAAAATACACTCGAGTTTTAAGCACTCGGAGCAATTTTAACTCCGGAACCAACCATTTTTTCCAATCCAGAATATTTCCACATGATTCTTTTCATTTTGTAGATATAATGAAATCGATATAATACCTCGTACTGTAATACATATTTAATCCAGCGAGAGTCGAATTTGTTTGGATTAAATTCGAAGGGTATTGGCTCGAAGACTTCGGAGCGCGGCTCGAAAGAATGTTTATTGGTTTCTTGTCTGCCGACTTTTATACACCATGAAGTGTACAACGTCCACCGGATATGGGCGTTCTCGTTTATGGCAAGCCAGTGTCCACGCAGGCGGACTTTGGCGCCGAGGTTCTTCGTGCTTGAATCCTGACGCGAGGATGGCTGACCTCTTTATGGTTCATTACAGAAAATATGAAACCTTTACAGCGGCGCGCAAAAATGTTCTTTACCGAAACCGACAGAGTATCGATCTTTCGAAGACTCGTGTAATAATTGCTGTTTCGGATTACTACATTTTTCTGAACGAATAAAAATAGGAAAAATAGGATACAGTCTGTATTGATTTGTCGTGCGGGAGAACTACCGCGAAACGATTACAATAAAACAGCAACAAGTGAGTCAGCGAGTCCCAGCTCAAGGCAGAACCATCACGAAAGCCGGAGGAAAGGCTTGGACGATAAAAAAGAGGCCGGTTTAATTAGAAAACAACCGAATTGGCTTGATCAAATCGGCGGAACGCGCCCAATGATTCGTCGAAAAGACGGGGCGCGCGACAGGTGGGTAAACAGGGAGAGAGAGAGAGAGAGAGAGAGAGAAAAGGGAAAAAGGGAATCGAGGAGACCAGATAAAGAGGAGACGATGAATAGAGGCAGAGGCGGTAATGGACATTGCGTATACGTGTATCGCTGATTCGTGTCTCACGTGCACGGAATGACGAGAATACGCAATAAGTTAATCGTGTTAGCGGCTCGCTTGATTAAACGAACGATCAGGCTGATGGTGACTGTCGTATACGCGCGCCGCGCAGGGACCATGGGTGCGGCTATGCTCGGGACATTAATACAAAACTCGATTGTCATTCGTCGCTTGACCCCACACCCCCTGATTACGTCGATTCATTAACGGGGTGTCGTCCAGACCCAAAACGAATTGCCGTTTCACCGTTGCACCGGAAAGCCTATTAGTTTTCATCGTTACCCTATTATTTATACTGCATTGTTTGCGCTGCCACCTTTCTTATCTTTCTTCCACCCCGGTCAATTACCGCACGCCTTTGTTTTCTTCGATCACACCATAGGGGGGGGCAATCTTTGCAACTGTTTGCAATCTTTGTATTCATTCCATAGGACTTCGATCTGTTTGAGCAAGCTCTCTCTCTCTCTCTAACACCAAACCTAACACGGCGGGTCAAATTTCAGATTTTTTATTTCACCATTATCGAAGTTGTAACGATAGCTTTAGGGGAATTGATTCGATAGATATCTTTACTCGTGTTACAATAAAAATCACACGAACTCGTGTTCTGACAATCTTTATATTTATTTATGGACTTGGTCTGTTTGATTTTGCCTCGAGGCAAATTTCCCTAGCAAATTCGCTTTTCGAGATTAAAATTATAAGGGTAAAATTTGTACATGTAATGACAATTTTTATACTTATTTATGGGATGCGTATGATCAGAACGCGTAAGCTTGGATGTGCATGATCAGAATCTTTAATCATTATTGCAGTACCTTAATCTTCTTTATTCTTGAGGCAAACTTTATGACACTTGGTTGGCTGAGAAATTATCCTGGGCTGCCCTTGTGTTAGCCAGCTGACTAGCAACCATTTTACTAATTGCAAGCTAGAAATTGTTGACTTGCGAGGAACAGTAGCCACGTGGAACTCCTCTTCTCCTTTGACAATTTTAACAACATAAAGACAATATATTCACCTTCTTAAATTCATTTAATGTTTCTACAGCTTTACAAAACGACGAATGACAACACGATGAATAACTATCGCTTCATCGCAGAGGAAACAGCGTCAGAAAAAGCTGACATTCCACGAAACGCTTCGAGATGCGACGCAGAGACGTCAATAAAACGTGCCGAAAGTTCCACGAAAGAGAGTGTAAGGATTAGTGGAAAGCAGGGACGGTAAAGGGTGTCGGAGGACGACGGAGGGTGTAGGAGGGTGTTAAAAGCGGGACGGGGGGGAGAGGGAGTGCGAAGGGTGAGGATACCGGGATTCCCGGGTCCCAATGCCGACAGCGGCGCCAGTGCCGCGCGAGGCTGTAATGCGTTATTAATGAACACCAAGAATTTCATTAAAGATTGTTTGTATATCAAACTGTCCACTAAATTATGCCCTATAACCCCCGTGGCGCCTTCCCGGGCCTGGAAACTATTGGCTGCGACCGCGGGTAGGCGCCGCCTTTCGCGCCTAACTAGGCGATTCGCACCGGCGAATCTTCCCGGGGAAACGCTTTATGGAATTTCATACTTAATTTTGTCGGGCAACGCGCCTGTCAAATCGCCCGGCGAACGACGCGAAAGATCGAAAGCACGAGACGAGACGATGCGTCGTTGTTTTCCCGGTGTAGTTGTTACGACCCGGGATGCCATCAGTCAGGCTGCCCTCTCGGCAAAGTCAGTTATTTCGCGACCTTTGGAACATATATTATTAGAAGGAACGATATAGGTAAGTACAACGACGCGCGGGCGACCCCCCCCCCCCCACCCCCGGTGGAGCAACAAGGATGATCGCGACGGAGAAAGAGGATGGTGGTCCAATGGCGAAACGGATGCGAGAGGGAAAGAGACAGAACGAGCCGAGGCATGACGCGTCGAATGAACGGTCAGGGGGAAAGAGAGGAAGAGGCCGGGTAGACACGGTGGGTTGGGAGATACAGTTAATCGTTGGGAAGCTATTAACTTCGGACTGGAATGCCCCATAGCGCCTCATTTCGTTCAATGCAAATTTACACCCGACGTCGACCACCTAACGGGCCTCCCTACCTCTTTCTCACTGAAAACGACGCGTATACCGGGTGTGTCTTCCTGTACGTATGTACGCTGATCCTCAACCGGCGGGGGGGGGGGGATGATCTCCGTCATTTTCCTTATCGATCCTTTCGAAATCAAACAGATCCTTCAGAAGCGAACAACATAGCAAGTAGAAAGAGCCAAGCACAAGTCAGCACAAGAGTCTTCCTAGTTGCGCAAGTAGAACAAGTCGGTCTAAGGTCAGACGACTTACAGAGAATCTCAGCGATCGACCAAGTAGTCAAGCCCGGGGCAGTTTAGGAAGAAAAATTGTCTATACGAATCGCATGTGTAACAAATTGGAGCTTTTTCGAGTTAGGTGTCGAATGGTTGCGCGTGGAGAGGGACGCGTCGGACCGGATGTGCTACTGTCAGAAACATCCGAAGGATTTGCGAATTCGAAAACTATATCTAATTGAAATTCTTGGAGGGTAATGGTCTAAGTAGTCAGCGAAGAAGCTGCTTGAACTTATCCAATTTGGTTGTCTCTCGTAGACGATCAACGTCGTAATCGGTGACCCGCTTCGTGGCTGCTCGGCGAAACTTGGATCCTTCTAGCGTCACCCTTTCCCCCCTCCCGATCGTCCCACCTCGGCTGTTGTCTTATTAGTTTAGAACTTAGGCTTAATATAAAGTTGCGTGTGTCGCGGGCGATGGAAGGTCTCCGCGGAAGACGGCGGGGATTCCTCTGCTCGCGCCTACCTGCAATTATCGATCCGCAATCGATAATTCAGCCACGATCACCGCCTGATCCGTCGATCCGGAAATTGATCCTTTTCGGATGAGCTTCGTTTCCGAACTGCGGATCGACAAAAATCAATATATACATTAACTTGTTAGAATTTTTATGGTGAAAGAAAATATTTGTTTGGCTTCGGTACATTTGGATGCGGAAAATTTGTATTTTGCAGCTAGATCCACAGTCTATTTATTATTAGAAGACATTATGGAACTTGAACAAAGGTGCTCATACTACTTGTAGTTAAATAAAATTCAAAATGAGCAGAAAAGTAGTTGAAAAGTATTTAGAGACATTACTGTATGACATTTATCTTGTAGAAATTATTGAACAAGGAATAACAATTTTTTGGGGGGATAATTCCGCGACGTTTGGAGAAATCACTGTAATGACTCTACTTCCAAGAACTTTCCTTTACCGCATGAAAACTTACGAGAGCGTACTTTAAAAAAAGTTTCCCAGCTCTGTCGATCAATAATTTGTATAACAAACCGAATTAGAGCGAAGCACCGAGGTAGTTGATCCGCAGAATCCACGTGTCACAGAGAAGTTTCTCGTCGTCCAGCAGCCGCCGCGGCGCATTCAAGACCAATATGTCTCGGCAAAGTGAAACATCCTCGGTGGCGTGCATCTTAACACGGAAAATAACGCGTGCGGAGGAAGCGACCGATGACAAACGGCCAGGTAACGGGTGCTCAAGATACACATAGTTAACACAGGGCCGTGGGGTTCCGGCTAACGACGACTGATGTGGCCACTATATAATTTCAAAGCGCGCACGCAACAGACGCGCGGAAACGAAACCGGCGCGGCGACGCGTTAACGCCTTAATATGGACAAATGTCGGATTACGTCTCGGATGAGGTTTGCTTTGCATTATTCGGATAACGGGCTAGTTTACCATCTTTGCTTCTGGCCGTGTGCGCGCTACTCGCTGCCAGGTTTACCATTTTTCCGCTCGCGTTTATGCTTCTGTTCCGATGAACGGTAAAAATGACGCTGTTAAGTGTCGATGTTGTTGGAGTATACACCGAAATGCACGAAACACGCGGTGAGGGAGGTCTTTTTTTACCTGCGGTTTATTGCGCTTCGAACACCGCCTTTTCCGTATTAAAGGGCCTAAGGAGGAAGAAGGCAACAGTCAGTCCAAGCCTAGTCTACCGAGCCAGTAACAGCTCCCACATTTCTATTCCAACTACCGATAGTCACACTTTCAGTGTATCAGTCAAATACAGAATTGTGTGTTATATGCGAACGATATTAATCAAGCTGATCAACGTTCATTCCGTTGCGGAGTTTAAATAAACACTTAAAATATAAAGTTGTGTGGTGGCGATATCACCACGTACGCCAATGCATATATTTATTCTAAGAATTTCTCTTTTCTTTCCAACTCTGTTACGCTAGTATTCTCTATTTCCTGTTTGCTGGTCGCACATTTGGTGACCAGCCCTTCACGAGTTTCCAATGCATCCTTGACAACGTCGCCAGGGTTCTGGTTTTCGTCAGTCTCGGTCCTCCGCCTACCTCTTAGCTTCCTCTGTTTATGACTCTTTTCCGCTGTCCCTAT
Source organism: Seladonia tumulorum (assembly GCA_913789895.3). Classification (NCBI taxonomy): domain Eukaryota; kingdom Metazoa; phylum Arthropoda; class Insecta; order Hymenoptera; family Halictidae; genus Seladonia; species Seladonia tumulorum. The sequence continues at coordinate 7,513,486 of OU565275.1, forward strand.
CGCTGTCACTGTCTGCTCAAGTTTTCCTTTTCTATTCTCTTTTCTTTTTCTTTCCTATCTTTTTGCCTTTTCTAACCTCGACGTGTTTAGGAATGCAATGAGAGTCGCCAGTTGATTGTAAGCCTCCGAGACTACGACATCGGCACTGCACTGACATTCGCGCTTACCGATATTATTAATAAACGAAGTGAGGACAATTTTATACCACCTTACCCACTTCAGTTGCATTTAATCTCCTAACCTCGTCATCCCAACAGATGTTAATCAATTAGACGATATTATGCATTTTTAGAGGTGCCCGTTGTCCGTTAAACTGCACGAACGATTGAAAAGGCAGCGAAAAGGGAGAAACGAGCGAGGAGACTAACAACGAAAACAAAGAGCGGATATAAGTTGGTGGGTTTTAAGAAGAGTTCTCGCAGACGTCCGGCCGACTGACATTTCTCAGCGAGGAACCGTCCCGGAACGATGGAGTTAATGATGCCGACTCGACAGTGTGTGTGTGAGAGAGAGGGAGAGAGAGAGAGAGAATCACAGGGTTAGGGGGCTTCGTTGGAAAAGAGGGTCACGGGATGAATGTGTTCACATTATAAACCCTCTGTTCTTTTAATTTCTTCAAAGGTCTTCTCTCTACCGAGCGACACCTTCCTCTCCTCTCCTCTCTTGAATCTCACCCCCTACCCCCCGGAATTAATAAGGCGTCGACGATGCGACGTCTCTTTTTCTTCTTCTTTCTCCCCCGAACCGGACCGGCACGGACAGACCGTGGCAAAGTGAATGAGAGGAACTCTCGGCGAGAGGATAACAGAGGGAGGAGCACTCTCTTACCGGTGCTTAACACTGGGACGAGATGAGCTGCCGTTAATAAATGTGTTTCTAACTGCGGGGACAGGGTGAGGACCGTCTTTGCCCGTGTTGCATACCGCCGACGTCCCTCCGGAATAAGTCTTAATGAAAAGAAAACTTTTAAACGCGCGCTAGACCTCCGCGCTTTGCGCCCCGATCCTCCGCCGTGTTCGGGTTTCACGCTGCTCCGAGGGGTGAGGATAGGGGGACAGTGATTGAATCGGGAGCAACGTCGGAGGTGCTCGTGTTTTCCGGCTTTTACCAGCTTTTTTCGGCCGGTTCGAGTTTATTTCTTGCCGTGGACTGTCGGAATTTTTACGGTAAAACTACCTTATTTATGTTGCTTTGGAATAACGATAATATTCCGTCTATTTAGACCTCGTGGTAAATTTTTAGTGCCAATAAAGAAACTCATTCGAAAATTTCTGTTGAAAACATTCTTATGATTTCAGCAATTGTGAAAGAAAAATATGAACCGGTCGGTTTGACAGATTTGGTAGTTTTAGTGTTGAGGCAATTTTTTAAGGGAATATTTTTCTCCTCTGATTACTAATGCGTTCTGCCTAGACAAACAGTAATATAAACGATAAAATAATATTAATCGTCTATTATAAATACCGTGTGTTTCGACTCGCATAGTTTTTCAAGTGGATAGACACTTTTATGAGAAACTATTGAATAATATGATGAGATTTTGTCATGTTTGGAAGACGACGCGGTGTTAAGGAACGAAAGTTGGTCAGATTGCGAGAAGGGATCCGGAAAAGGTTGAGTCGAAGGTTTCGGTTCCCCGGTTCGTCGTCTTGGCAGAAACTACCCCCGGGGTAAAAAAATAATTGCCCCTTGATACGCGCCGATACCCCACCCGCGGGGATGCCGACGCGTAATGATGTTCGCGTTCGCGAACTTAGTTCGAAATTAAATATCAAGGCGGGGGGATGAGGGTGGTCGGGACCCTGATGGGCGAAGGGGATGTTAAAGAGGAGTCTCGAGGGCGATACGGAGCGCAAGGGGGGCGGGGGGTTGGTCGTGCACCTGCCTTTTTCCCGGAGCCGCCGTGATAAAAATCAAACTGGAAAACAAACGAGAAGTAGGATCGTATTATAAAGTTTATTAATCGATAGACGATGCGCGAGGGTGAAAGTGGAAGTTATGGGGTTCGGGAATATCTCGTTACCGCGGGAAATTAAAATTGTAATGCTGCACGAGCAACGAGGAAGTTTCGCTCGCGACGATATCGTTGGAGTTAGAGCAACGATGAAGTTTATAAAAATGTTTCAGGTGAATTTTTAGGTGATGGAATTAGTTACTTACCTACGCACGATCATTTTTTATTATATTGTGTGCCGTACCAGGGATTTAATTCATTTTTAAACCTATTTTCATTTCATACGATTCTTTGCTTCGTACCAGCTGTAACAGGAGGTATGGAAAGAAATGCAAGATGGCGTCACTGGGGAATTTAATCCTACTTTGAAAAACAATTTTTGTTCTTCGTGTGCTGATCGTTTTCTTTTCCATTTGTGCTTCAGAAACTACGTCCCACGGATCCGCCAATCTTCGAAGTTAAAAATCTAGTAATCAACGAGACAGGAACACAGCTTGCACTATGGGGCAACATGGGTATAGTTCTGATGGAGCTACCGAAACGATGGGGCAAGGAAGGGATGTTCCAAGGTGGAAAGGAAGAGATACTTTGCGTGTGAGTATCTTCTACATGCGCACAAATTTTTGCAAATTAATTACAATCCGATTTCCGTAGAACACGTATCTGCAGTATTTCAACTAGTAGAATAAGACTGTTCTTGGTCAGACAGCCAGCGTAGCGAAGTGCTAAGATCACTGCTATACGATCTATTCTATGGAGCTAAAAATTGAACATAGTACACAGAAATTGTATCGATATTCCATCCACGATCCTGATTAGCCACCCATACGTCTGCTTTAAAAAAGTTAGGATATAGGATTGTGCTTTAGAACCTAGACTATTTTCTAGACTAGAAAACCCTATAAGCCAAGCATCTACTGAATTTCGACGACTCTTGACGTTCCTTCCCGCCACTTACAAATCGAAAGCGCAAGATTCAGTAGCAATTAAAAAAAAATGGAGGATCATCAGAGGCGGAATCAATCTCGCGTAGCCGGCAGGGGAGTTTACAGACCAAGAAATCCGGCACCTAAAAAGCGAGATAAGGTAGACCGCGAATAATAAATCGCACTATCTGGCTTCCTGCACCTCCGTGGCTCCTGCGGGCGTCCTAATATCCTGTAATTAAGAGGGTGTTACGATGACGCCCGAACCCCTTTGGCCTCCCTCTTATGGAATTAAGGTGGCTTTACTCGGTTAGTTTTCAAAAGTTCCAGGCCCGGAAAGCACCAAGCTGAATACTAACCGCCTCATCAACGACACATGCCACACCGGGACTACTGCCTCGCGTAACATAACCCTTTCGCGGGCTTCGTCACCGCGTCTCCTCGTTCTCGCTCGCGTCTAATCTTTCGGGTGATTAGAACCTGACGCAATTAGCCGCGCCGCGGGCGCCGAGATTATGCTACCGCGCTTTTCCAAAGCTTTTCTTATTCCTGCCTCCTTCTATCCCGATCCGTACGATCCACGGCGTTTTACGAGCAACACGTTGATCGACTCTGAACGCCTCTGCTTACTCTGAACTTCAAAAAGAGCCTGTTCATTTTGTACGAGAAAATGGTTTCATAAATGATTCCATTTATGTTGAACTACAAAAGCAGTATTTACATATTTATACTGAACTTCAAAAAGAGCCTGTTCATTTTGTACGCCAAGAAGAGTCCATTCGTTTTGCACAACAAAAAGAAGCCCATTTATTTTGTACGACAAAAGAAATCCATTTATGTTGAACTACAAAATGAGTATTTACATATTTATACCGGACTTCGAAAGAAGTCCATTTCTTTTGAACTACGAAAGAAGTATGTACATTGGACTCCACAAGAGGTTCATCTGTGTTTGACTGTGAAAGAAGTCCCTTATTTTGGACTCTAAACAAAGTTCATTAACACAGTAGCAATCGAACGAATGAATTGCATAACAACGTTTCGGGGAACCGTTTTAAGCAGTGTTCCTCGTCGAGGTGAGAACGTGGGAAATTGTGGGTGCGAAGGGAACAGAGCTTGATGATTTGTCGGTTGTATGGATTTCGCGGGATCACGGTAGCGGCCGCAGGACAGCGATTAAACTTTTCCCTCTGCGAGGGTGGGTAAAGATCTGTCGCGATGCTGGAAGTTTCGCGGGCAATAATGCATAAACTCCATTTAGCCTTATTTAAGCCAACGGAAGGAAGGAGACATTAAATCCCAGAGATTCGTTCTAATGGCCGCGGACTCTCTTACAAACTGTTCCTCCCGCGGTCTTTTATGCCGCGCGCATTTAACGCCGCTCGCTCTACGTACGGTTCTTATAAATTCCCTCGATTCCTGGGGCCCGCGGTAGCCCGGCCCGCAGAAATTGCTTAAGTGAAATAACGAAAAAACTTTAGCATAAACTGCCGCTCTTAATTTGACCAGTTTGTGTTGTTCGCCCGGGCCGCCAACGGTAGGGTATGGGGGCTAAACGTTTCGTTCGTTTCCGGAAAAACTTCGGAATTATGAATTAGCGGGAAGTCGGCAGGAAGGTAATGCATTTATTCTGGCCTCGACTTATTATGAAATTATAATGCGAAGGACAACTTGGAGCGAACGGGTACTCGTTCTCCCTCCCCCTCCCCCTCCCCCCTCTCTGCTCGTCCCTGCCCCTGAATTAAGTAGCTCCGTGTCTCGTCTCGTTCATCGTAATTCAAATTAATTTGAATTTCCCTCCTAAATGGCCCGTCTAACCTTCTCAAGAATAATTTCATCGACCTCTTTTGCTTGCTTCCCAGCGCGAGGTACTGTACGAGTGATTTTATCGTGGCTGAGACTGCGGAGCCTTGAGAACACTATCATCGCTATTTTTATACTTTACCAGGCTTGGCGAGATCAGACATTTCAAGTAAAAATTCATTCAACTCCAGCTGGAAAGGTTCGAACTTCAGAAATCTGAGATCGCAAGCAACAACTACAGATTAGGAAGTCTCGAACTTGAAGCGAAGATTCGCAGAGAATCTCAGCTTTATCATTGCTATTTTTATACTTTACGAGGCTTGACAAGATCAGACATTTCAAGTAAAAATTCGTTCAACCCCAACTGGAGAGGTTCAAGCTTCTGAGATGGCAAGCAACAACTAGAGATTTCAAAGTCCCGAACTTGAAGCAAAGATTCAAGGTCTGAGAGTCTCAGCTCGGAACTAAAGATTCAGAATTCAGTGTTTGCAAGAATCGAGCGATGAATCTTTCAGCGTTGTAGACCGCGTTCGCGGAGAGTTTGACGAAGGTTGCTCGTCTCACGGTTGCCCTAATTTCTAGATTGGCTGGAGCGTATCGCGGAGCGATTCAACGGATTCCATATTCCGAGGTGGTAGTTTCGATACAATGCCGGGAATCGTCATCGGCCAACAGACCCCAAGCCCCGAAGCGTGGAAAAGCGAGCGGCCAAGCTTCGGATTAAGCAAATGGCGGCAATAATAGTGATTATTCGGATTATGATATCAGAGCGCGAAGTAGGTTCGCTTGGACTTACCAGCAGCCACTAACTGCTGCGCCACCAAATCCCGACTTCAAGACACCGGATTAAAACTATTACCACTTCGCGGCGCCGCTACCCTCTACCCTCGCCGATCCACACCCTACCTTCTTCCTCTTTCCACTGTGTCTTCGAGGCTGGTTGCGCTCTGAAAAAAATCCTGGTCGCTCTACGCTTTCTACGCTTTCTTCAATTTTCCGCCTCGAACGCTCCGGAATCGTTTTGTAAAACAATAAGAGGTAGAATCTTCGAAGTTTCCACAATTTTTTTTTGTTTCTTTTCGGACTACTGTGCGGTGCTGAAAAGGTTCAGATTATTGAATTTAGCCTCGAGCCAGATTACCGAATCGCTTTTTTCGTGAACTACTCAGGATTGAGCTGCTAGAAATTTTAAATTGGTAGAAAATATAGATTTTTACAAAGGGTGCAAGAAATTTAAATTGTGACAGGGGATTTAATTAAGCAATATTTCTTGCTTGTTACTGGTAGTTACACGTTCGAGTGTGTACGGTAAAAATGAAGGTTTCTTTGAGTTAGTACTTTATGATTAGACCGCAGTATTTCGCTTTGTGCAAAATAAAAATGTGTGCTCGAATAGAGAAGTCGATTCGGTCGTTTTCTATGAAAGCAATTTTACAGTTTCGATAATTACGAAATGGAAAACCGGCTGTTTGACCGTGATGTGTTTAGTGTTAACCACGTTCTCGCAAAAAAAAAAAAACAGATAGCAACAGGTTAAGGTCGCGTTTCGACCACATGAAAAACCGAAATAAAGTTCTTCGGAAAGCGCAATTACGAGAGCAGCCTATCGAGGATTCCGTGGTGCACGGCTCCCTCCTCGAAGCAAACATTCCGCGGGATAATGGTCATAGGAAGAAGGTGCAATTCCGAGGTAACATAACTCGGATCGGGGTAAGTAAGTCGCGGGCGTCGCGAATTGTGGTATTAATTCGGGAACGGAACACGAATACAACGTTATTCCGCCGCTACGCCCGGAAGATCGTCGCCCGGTGGTTGGCTGTTGCGGCTAATTATTGTTTTAAGGATTACCGTTATGTGTTTATTATGCGGTCTGGGAGGACCTTTCCTGCCTTAATATTCGGTAGATTTCAGCTTCGGTCGGTCTGCGAGGCGCGCCACCGTAGACGAAGAGAGAAAAAGAGAGAAAGGGAGAGGGTAAGAGAGAGAGATAGAATGAGAGACACTCTGCACCCCCCCCCCCCCAGTTCTCTCGTCTCCTTCTCCTCATCCCTCACGTCGCCGGGCCGGCCTACGTTTATGAATAATTTTCACCTTTCGCGTTACCCACCCACGCCATCCGACCATTCCACTTCCAGCGAACGCTACTCCGAATCATCCCCGGAGTATTCACCTCGTAAAACCCTAACGCTGTGTCCTCGTTCCAGGGACATTCCGTTCTCTGATCCCTCAAGCTTCGAGCCCTAGCCTCCAGAAAGAACAGACACTTCGGAAACACGCCAGCTTAAACGCAGATGCGCTAGAACATCAATTTTTCGAACTCCCTGTTGTCTATTAGATCAGCGGAAAAGTTCGCGCCTTATTTTGTATTAAAATGCAACAAGGAATCCATGGTATCCATGACAAAAATTAGCAGGTGCAATTTAAAAGAGTAGAAACATTAGAAGAATTTAAAAATATTTTTATATCATTTTCGATTGAACATATTAACACGTTGACTGCCATGTCACCCATATGTGGGTGACGGAATTATTTGTCCAGGTTTTAAAATGAATTTTCACGTTAATATATTCATTGTATCAAATTTGATTAGGATCTGTAAAGTGGAAGGAAGTTGGAGGACTATTCAATATCATACATTTCATTTTTTCCAATTTTTATTTCATTAAATAGCTTACTTTGATTTTATGGAATTTTCGAGGTTTCTAGTTTGGCAGTCAAAGTGTTAAGAAAGAAAATAAATTTCTATTTCACTTCGTATTTCCCATCGTTGCGATCCCCAGACTATTCGTTACCGATGATAGTAACACGAATTATTGTACAGGTCAGTGAGGATTTGGCCCTTTTGTGTCATGCCCCTTTCATTAATTCGCATAATCGAGGCTCACCATGTCAGAACTCCCAGAACATTTGACTTTGGAAATCAACAGAAAAACGTGCAAATAATATCGCTCTAAAACCGTACTTCAACATTCCTACAATTATATAGAAAATCGTTGCAGGAAATATTAAAAATGGGTCTCCTGTGGCTCACACAAGGGTTGATTCGTCCCTCGAGTCCGGAGGGATGATTTTACGCGAACAATCGAGCGGAGAACGAAGTATAATTTTTTTTTGTATGTTGCATCGTTTTCGGGAAGCGCGTCTGACCACTGCCAACCGTATCTACTTTTTCTACTCTTCGTGCCTTCGTTTCGAACTTTTGGAAGCGATTATCTCGGAAACGAAGACTTGTATGAAAAGTCTGTATTCTACATTTCCGGTGCACTGTTCCCTGTAGGATCCGTTCCCCTTGGGTTCATTATTCTACTGGCTCTCGTTCGGGCTGTACATAATAAATTCTGTAATCCCCGTTCGAGTGAGTACACGATCAACCCCCTAGCATGGGTCAAGATTGTGCACCGGTACGAAGGTAGCAGCGGAACAGACTGATTCCCCAATTTCGCGCGGACTCTGTGACACGGCCGGGCGTTTTGTTAAGCGCTGATTCGACGAGAAATACCATTCGACCGGCAATAAAGTCTCCCGTTGGTCTGATAAAGCGCCGCGGTAGCAACTCGCGCGCTCGCTCTGCCCGGGCTGTGTGTCGGGGCTTCTATATTTTTTCTCCGCGGCGTGGCGACATTTTTCAAAAGGCGGCGGATATCATCGGGGACCATCTAAATCATCCGGGGCTCGCTCGGGCACAACGCACCCTATGCTCGGCCTCTGCAAACACCGCCCCTCTTACGCCACCCTCTCGCGGCTAACCGGTGATTTTCGTTAGTGCTTGCTCATCGAAAAAAAGTTGGAAAAAAACAAGAGAGAGAGAGAGAAAGAGAGGGGTGGTTTGAACAGGTCAAACCGTGTACGCGAAGAGGTCGTGCGCGAGGGAGGGAGGGGGGGGCGCTGGAACTCGGTTCCGTTGTGTGCACGGGGGATGAAGCGTGGGCGAGAGCGTACGTGGATTACCGGGACACCGGGATGTACGCGTGAACCGTGTGTGGTTTCCCGAGATTAGCCGCGGGTTTATATCGGGATTACATATGTAAAACCATTAGGTTAAATCATTTTTTAAATAAACGCATCCTATCCCCTTTCAGCGCGGGCCGAGCCGGCGCCGGGACAGATAGGCGAGTGCCTGCAACAGCCCTTCAACGGCCAAGGGGTGAGTCGCGCGACGGGACCAGTGAAATATTCCGTAACACGTCCCGTTGCGTGCTCCTGCGGGATTTTCACGGTATCGAGGAGACCGAAGAATCGATTCGATCGACTCTTCATCGTGTTCCTTTCGCTCGGTAATTTCGTATCAAAGAGGAACGTGGAACTACCAAAGGGTGTCGGATTCTTCGTTTACAAAATTTATTATGCAGCAAGGACGAGTGCAAACAGGGCAATGGAATAAACTCTTCTATATGGAACACTGCATCAGAAATGTGCAATACACTTTTTCGATCCGAGTCTTCGTTTCTGAGATAATCGTCTTCGAAAGTTCGTCTAACTAGAATAAGTAGAAACGGTCGACCATGGTCAGACGTGCGTTAAGCGAAAAGAATTCGATTGTTCTGAATCGTCATCGTCATTTCCACGCACAGTAGCCTAATTACTCGGAGTCCGAGAGGGTCTAAGAACGTCTCTGCTGGCCGGACGTCAACTTCCGGTTCCGTGTACGATAAAAGGTCCGAATTTAGTGCGACGCGTGATGTAATCACCGGCAAAACGGCACAGGTCAAGCCCCGGAGACGTCGTCGTTCTCGGTGGTAGTCAAAGATGTGCCTCTCGTCGTTTCGAATGCAACGAAGCAGGCATACACGCGAGGGGCCAGCTTCGAATATCATAAGCGTGAATAATAGGGAGCTTGAGTGCTTTTCCGGGTCCTTTCCGTTGACCTGGCATCTTTTCTGGGGAAAACGGTAATCTACGGTTCGTATAAACGTGCGCCGGAGCGAAATACAAAGACAGTGGCATGGAATAGCGTGGCGAGGGAACCGGGAATAGAGGACAACGACGACGACTACGACTACGACGATGACGGGGTGGTCGGGGGTGCAACATCTACTTGCGAAAAAAACACGCACTTAGGTAATCCTGCGACGCCTGTAGGCACCTGGCAGCGGTTCTTCTAATCAAAGAATTCCGGCCGGGACGCCGGTGGAAAATTTAAATAGGCGAGACGCATTCTGCTCGTCTGCGTCGACATTGTCCTGCACATCGTCGTTGTCGTAACGAAATAAAACCCGACGGCAAAAGAGAGACATCTGTCGGTTCTTTTAATTACCGCGGTACGTGTGCCAGGACTACCGCCGTGGACTTACATTTTCCTTCCTTCTCTCTATACCTCTGCCCTCTCTCTCTCTTTCTCTTTATCCGGTTCGTTCTCTCTGTGCGACCGTCTCTTTCCCGTCGACAGTGCCCGGGCGTTTGTTAGCCATTTTTCGTCGGCCCTGCGTCGTCGTTCGTTCATACTCTATCAGATCTCGCCTGGCCGCTCGAGTCTGTCACGCTCGAAGACTGAACATTTTCCCTCCGTGTCCCCGGTATTCCGGCTAATTTTATTACCCGAAATATTTTCTACGCCTTTGCTCCGCCAAAAAAGAATTCACCGCTCAACCAGCGCACCGCGGCCGCCCGTTTCCAACCCCGAAAAAAAAAAAACGGTGACCACGATCCTTACCAAGGAATTGCACCGACCGCCCTCGTTTAATCCTCGCGCTGACGAGCTGGGACCTATTTCTACGCTTCTCTCGACGATCTTCAATTCTACCAACCGTTTTAAATATTACACCTCCAATCCTAATTATTCGCTTCGCCGTTCCACTTAAGGAGCTACATTTTAATATTCGTGTTATCTTTTATTGAACTATTGCACGCTTCTGGGGCAATTGAACCTGCCAGCATTTTTATACCAATGCCTTCGTAATCACGATGTTTTATTCACTAGGTTTACGAAGCTCTAAAAGTGCATACTTTGCATTACCTTATAAAAGTAACAAGAATGTCCTGCCGAAAATTTTTAGCCTTAATAACATATACCCAAAGAAATAAAGTTGTTGAACAAATTAAAACTATAAATGTAAATTAAAAATATTAGAACCCGTTATTTTGATGTTTAAAGCTAGCGTTAAATGCAACCTTTTGTAGAAAACAAAAGCTACCGTCACAGAAAATTTATAAATCCTCCGAGCAACATTTTGTGCATTATAATTTCAAGTAGCTACACGCACAAAATTTATTTGCTTTTCTTTTTGTATAGTAATATTCAAAACCGTGTGTAATTCTATGGAAATTGATAGCAACTTGAAATATCCCGAAAATTAAGGTAAATAATTTTTCTGTGGTTCAAGATGACCGCAAAGAACGTCTGCTGCGTTCGCACGGTTGCGAAGTTGATGGTCCCGATGTGTCTTACCTTTGACCGTTGACCATCGTCGGCGCATTTCGACGCGGCGAACGAAACGGCAGGGAGGAAAACGGCCGCAAGTAGCGTCTTTCGCGTTCGCATAGAAAATTTACGATTCAAGTGTGACCGGCCCGACCCTCGGAACGTGCTGTGTCGCTAACGGGAAGATCGAGAACCAAGGCACGCAGGACGTAGCTGGAAAGTAGCAGCGCGGAGAAGCTCCTCGGATAGAACAGAGCAAGCGGAGCGTTGGAGAGCAGCTCCTGGAAACCGATGGCCGCGAAGAGAGCGCGACGCAACCTCGAGAATTAACGGGCTTAGTTGCCGACGCAGGTGTCGTCGGGAAGGCGAACGCAAGCGAGAGCCGGATGAATTACGACAGGAGCGTCAGCCAGCCCAGCAGAACGTTGCTCGTTATATTTTGCGTAACATCCCGATTTTATGGGCCACCCCACTCCCCCTCCGACCATGCCTCGCATCTTACTCGCGGTAACAGAGACGCCCCCTCCCCTCCCCGCCCTCCGAGTATCCTTCCCACCGAGTCCCGAATCCTTTCATCTAAATACGGCCCGATGAAAAATCGTCCATTTACATTGATAAAATGCCGGCCACCGTTTATGCCGCATCTTTAACGACCCAGCGATTTTTAATTGCGAGAACCCTTACACCTCCACCACAATCTCTCCATTTTCTTCTCCGACCCTTCGGAGATTTTTCTATCGACGAAATAATTGAGCAGGGAATGTCTCATTTGTGTCTAGCATTTTATTTCGACAGTACCGAATCAACCCTCAGTCTACAACCCTTAGTCCTTTAAAATTTAATTTTATTTTATTTTTTCCCATTAATGCTTTAAACATTTGACGCTCCAACGATTATATATTGAAATAGGGCCTTCGTTGAGTATTTCAGAATTTTTTGGTTTTTTTCTTTTGAATGTAAAACAGTGAAAAATAAAGTTGCAGACGACGTTCTTCCATGATAAAGTATTCCATGATAAAGTGAATTGGTTCTTTTATTATTTATTTGGGGTAGACATTGTAACCGGTGGTTTTTTGAGGGAAAGCAATTTGTGACGCGCGCAAAGCGTCTAATTTCCTGTCAAGCGTGAGCACCCTTGATCCCTGATACTTGGTCTTTCGTCGTACACGTCGCACACAGCCGGGTTAACGAGTTATGTCTAATCTATGCATCCGCTTATCATAATGGCTCTCGTTATATCGCGAGCATAGCTTCCTAGGCTTGGGAAAACCGCCCCCTCGACTACACCAGTGTCTCCTGGCCACCGTCTCTTTCTCTCTCTCTCTCTTGCTCTCTCCCTCTCTCGCCACCCCTTCTGCTTCGCCATGCCGCCACGGCGAACGTAATAAAAATACTCGGAGTAACTGAACGATATTACGTCGTTACGGGGTCACCGAGCGGAATTAAGTAGACCGGCTTCCTCGTCGACATCGATGTCGATTAACCCTTGTAATTTTTATCCATTATATAACATTTCTGAAAATTATTAAAAAAGAAATCGGCGGACAATTTTTATTTCGACCGAATATCCCCAGTCTGCTAATATAGACAGTTGAATAAACGAATAAAGAGGCAAAGAAATCTGCAGGAAATTTTTATTTCGATCGGAAATCCGCCAATAGAAAATTGAATAAATTCTGTATTTTATTAAGAGGCTGGAAAACGGGAGAGAGGAATGTCAATTAAGTCGCGTGGCTTGCGTATTTATAAATTATGCGTTTCGAGCTCGCCGAAAAATTCGAATAAAATGTAATTAAAATTTTACCCCGGCACTGATATCGATCCGACTATGGACTCGGCTAACCGGAAGAGAGATCCGGTCGCGCGGATGAGCATTAATGGCTTTATAATCTAATGAATTTTTAGGTTAAGCGGCGAAAGGACCAGCGGGAGATCCGGATAGGTTTTTTCCCCGAAATTTATTGCCGAGAAGGAAAAGACGAAAAGCGAGAGAGTCGGTTGCTTATCTCTCGTTCACCGTTACCTTCAGACCCGTTGGGGATAGGCACCCGGCATTTTATTCTACCGAAAATTCCGACTTTGCATGCTCCCTGTACTTCCGGAACCATTAACCCTTTTTTTATATACACGCTGCCGTCTATGATAAAAATGGTAACTTCATTTTTCGCTCGGCAACTTCGGAATCGAGTTAGTCCATTTTACGACAGCAAGAAATTTATTGTTTATTTAGTATATTAACTCTACCGTTCAGGTTTTATTCTACGCGGTTTTACAGTAAAAGGAAATTGATATTGTTTTTTGGCCCGGCACGTTGACAGTAAAAAGAAGACGGAGGCTGAAGAGGAGAGACTGTCCTGTGGAGATTGGGATGGATTTACGATTCAAAGTTTTACGGTATAATTAAAAATGGCGGTTAGGGGCCATCGAAAGTTTCAGCGTCGGGAGACATAAACTAAATTTATCTTCGCTGTTTCAATTTGACGATGAAGATAAAAAAACACAGAAAAATAGATACGGTAGAATGTTTGCAATGTTTCTACCACCATTTCCTCCGCCATCTTGAAAAGGGAGTATCAAGAATTTAAGCCACTCTTATCGTAAGTTGCATCGATGTTTCAAAAAATCGTTTAATCTCAGCCGACAAGAATTCTAAACCGATGTCAAAATGGTATTTGCACAATCCTGATCGCTTATATCGGCCTCTCACGCTCGCCGACTCCGCGGAGACCCTAAACTCTTGCGACAGCCGCAAAGGCGCTCAGTATTCTCGTCTCCCGCGCAACAAATTTGAAAACACTTTAATTCACTGGCACGGAAGAAAAGGCGAGGAAGTGGACAAACAAGCCGGGTAAATTATCGGGGAAACCGCGTAGGGGTTGGGACAAGAAGGGGTGCAAGGGGGTGCACGGTGAAAAGCCGCGACGGAAGCGCGGGTAACTTAAGCGTGCGGGCCAAGAGAAACACGAGGGAAAAGTTTTGCAAGAACAGAATGATACGACACCGCGTAAGATCCGCTTTGAAGTCGGCTCTCCGTGGGCCATTCTTTGTAGAAATTGGAAGAAAAGCGCGGCGTAAAAAGCTGCTCTCGGCTCCGACTCCGCTCGGGCTCTCTCCGCTCCGGGGTTAATACGTTTACGTAGGAAAAAAATTATTCTTAATTTTTTCTAGACTGGCCCGGACAAGAGGTGTACAACCACGGCACGAGGGTGTGGCAGAATGCGCGGCACCGCCGTGTAAGAATTTCTTAATTAGATTCGAGCAGCTGCCCGGCCCTCTATTTTCTTTTGTCCCGCCAAGAAATTTCACGTCGGTTTATGCCGGCGAGCGAGCCACCGCCCAACTAAATATTCGAACATTATTAGCAGCTCTCTTTTCCTTGCAACCTCCACAGATTATCCATTGTTTAACGAAACGGGCTATTCCAGGTCGTTTGGTCAAAGATTAACGCGTTCCCCACCACCGTTCGTTTTGCTGTTTATTTTCAGCGTTGGAATGTTTTGTCAAGATGATTTTTCATGTTTCATTCACTTTGACGAATTTAAAACTTTGATTCGATAATATTTTCGTGTCAGATACAATCGAAACATGCTAAGATTAAGAAAAAGGGCAGTAAGAGTGGCGCATAAGGGTTGATTTGATCTTTGAGTTTGGGGTGGTGAATCTACGCGAAGAATGGAGTTGAAAACATGGTATAACATTTTTCTGTACCATGCATAGTTCACGAGATAATCGAGCTTGAAAGACGCTGACGCGTCTGACCATGGCTGGCAGTTTCTACTTATTCCACTTAAAATTTTCGGAAACGATTATCTCGGAAACAGAGACTCGTATGAAAAAAATTGTTTACACCTTTCTGACGCACTATTTCGTGAAGAATCCTTCCTCGTTTGATTCATTACTCTGCTGACACTCGTTTCGATAGTATAGTAGATTTTATATTCACTATTCCATCCGATGTGACAATTCCATCAATATTCATCAAACGTACCAGATGTTCGTTCATTTTTGGACTCTGCGGACTTTACCCATTTATGGGCGGGTGTGATTTCAAACAATAAAAATACTACAAGAATTTAAAAGTGTCAATGCATTTCTTACAACTTAATAAAACTACGAAAAAGAGAATTACATTCCTGTTTGGTTCCCATTTCTGACAATTAGTGCATACGATTATTGGATCGAACAATGTTTTGAGACGTACTTGCGAAACGATTGGAAGAAGGACTGGCGGAAGATGCCGGCGAAACTAGTTGGAAAGAAGTAAAGTCGGAGAGCGAGCAACAAATTCACTATTCAGAAACGCGTAAACTGTTTACGGTGGCCGGTGGCCGTATGGCGCGCGGGTACACGCAGGGGTGGGCCATAAATTTTGATAATTCCGAAATTGTGACAGAACGAAGAAAAATCCCCGCGAGGCCGTGGTGCAAAGTGCGAATAAATCGTTGCGTGTGCCTTTGTCAACGAAGCATGAAAGGTTGGCCGTGCAAAAGGGAAAAAAAGAGCGAGCGAGAGAGGCTCGACCGAAAGCTCCGTGGAACGAGGAACGAAAAGAGAAAAACGGAGAGAGGGGGGGGTGAGAGAGAGAAAAATAGAGGGAGAGCAAGAGCGAGAGAGAGAGAGAGAGGGAACGATGAAAACGGAAGGGGTGAGCGGAGAGGGTGGTCAGACCGAGGCGCTGGGGTTGACCACGTCGTCTGGCTTTCGACCGACTCTCTCTACTGGTGCGTGCATGCGTACATTTTTATCAATTATTAAGAACTCTGGCGTGCTTTTGCAACGAGCCGAGGCTGCTGGTGATGGTAAAGTTGCTTTCGTCCTTGTCGTTGGTGTGCCCGGTGTAACCAGTCGTTGCTGACGATACCCTATGCCCACCCGACCTTTTTTGTTTCCTTTTCATCCCCCTACCCCTACGGCCGCTCTTCAACCCTCTCTCCCCCGTCCCCATTTGCGTCAGGTCGGCCTCTCTCTCTCTCTCTCTCACTCCCTCTTTCTCTCTTCTTCTCTCCCTCTTTCTCTCTTCTTCTTCTCTGTTTCCTCCACCCTTGCATCGCCGAACCCACAGCACCCTCTCTCCCTCCAGCCGGTACTGTGCCGCGGACATTAATAACGGCCACGGGCTAACCACCGTCAACCCCCTTTTGCCAGCGTTACCGTGTCCAGCCACGGAAAGTGCGAGAGTAATAATAAAATATACGAAATGTAGGCGACCATCGTTGCCGCGCGGCACAGCCTCGTGCGCCGCGAAAAAACAAACACCGCGACCAGGACCCCGGACGCTGTATTCCTTTCGTTTCGTTTCGTTTCGTTTCGTTCCCGTTCCCGTTCCGTTCCGTTGTGGACCGAGGGTACGGCGATCGTGAAAGATTACCGTAATTTGCGTTAAATAACGACACGTCGACCCTGCCCCGGCTAAGTAGCGACGCGCAGAGACAATGCTCGAGATACTCCACTGTAATTCGCGACGATCCCGCTACTGGCCGCGAATCGAACGCTTTGAATCCACTTCGTCTCGCTTCGCAAACGAAATCGCCCCTAAAGAGGCCCCAGGGACAATGGGTTCCTAATTTTTTAATTTAAAATTACTGAGATTATAAAGCTGTGTTCGTACAGAATAACTATATATTTTATTCGATTTTACGTTTTCAATCCACTTTGCCCCCTTGTGCAACTAAAATTGTCCTCGGGGAGCTACCTTTAACACTACGACTACTGACCTCCTCCTCCTCTTTTTTAATCGAGAATTATCGAGATTTTAAATTTTGAATACGCTTTATCTTGTCGCGGGAAAATTGTGTGTGTGACTGTGAGTTCAATTTTGAATTGCAGGGAGACTGTTTATCCGCTGTAAGTTGAATATTATTCCTCCGATCTGTTTTCTTCGGAAAACTTGGCCGACTCCGCACGCGCCGAACAGAGATCGTATATTTATGCAAATTCTATCAAATACACTCGAACTACCGTCAAATGATTGATTGACTTTAGACCGTATAAACTAGCACCGATGTTGTGTCAGATGCAGCTAATCTGCATAGTTCAAAACTCATTTGAATTCGATCCGAGCCAGATCTAAAGTGAATTAAAACTTCGGGCTTGCTTTGAGCCCGAGTCAGCCTTCTCGAAAATAAATCTTCGTAATTCCTGGACGTTTTAATTAACATTATTATCACGGCGATGCCCACGTAGAAACATTTCACGTAGACACCGTTCCCTTCACTCGGATCGATGCATATCATTAATGTCAACTTTTAATTATACGATAAAAATAGTTACAGAAACTTATTAATGTTCCAGAATATACAAGTTCGATCATTTCAACACGTCGATAGAGATTCGCCAGGCAAGATGGCATCCTGCGTCGACGAATGACTCTCATCTTTTAGTTCTGACGTCTGAGAACACATTCTGGTAAGTTTATTCAACAAAAGTATTGAAACAATAAATTTTCAAATGAAAGTCTAACTACACTGCACGTTCAGCGATTCTAGAATATTTCTGTGGTGGATTAAGTTCACAATGCACAATTCGAGACAATCTTACTCAGCAAGAACTTAAATTATCCAATTTTCGTAGCTCTCGATCCCATCTCGAGCTTTAATAAATATTCAAAACATCGTTCCACCTCTCTGAATTCCCTCGGAATTGACCTCGGTTCATGTCAAAATATTATAGTCGATTCAATTTTGAACGAATGCTTCTTCCAGCCTGTACGAGTGCGAACAGAGCAACGCACCGAGGCTCATAAAATCCTGGAAGGTCGGTCGCACACATTTCGGCTCGCCCTCGAAGATACCAGATTTCTCAGCTTTGGGGGAGACCGCGGTGGATTTCGATTTCGCGACGCCCACGCTTCGCAAACCGGAAATGTTCGCCGGCAAACACATTAACAAGGTAGGAGAGCGAACGATCGAACGTTTGCGGCACGGTAACTGCGAGATCTAAACGGGAATTGCTTCCAGAACATCATGGTCGATTGGAACCAAATCGAATGGCCCATTCTGGTTCTCCGTGGGAACGGCGAAGTGGTTATTGTTCATGGCAACGTGTTGCTCGATAAGTATGTAAATGCGATCTCAATTGCATCGCTCAGATCAACGCAATCTATTCGGAGATAGGATCTAAGCGGATTTTTCGTCGATCGTTGCACACTTTGGTTCTGAAATAAATTCTAAAATCATGTATTGCAAATCATAGCAAAATGTCTAGATGAAAAACATTACAACATTTCAGAACACATCGTTTTCGTCTCGTTATTGATAAAAGAAATACATCTTCATTTAGTTGCTGTTCCTTGAGAATGACAGACAAAATTTTGTTAAAGAATATTAATATCGATGATGTAGAAGATGTCGATTTATTATTTCTGTTTTGTTTCCGATTTTTCGTAATGTTAAGTTATGAAAACCCGGTGGTGTCAGGAACGCTCTCCATGTATCCTCCAGCCGATGACAATTACGGGATAGACTCGTGCTCCATCATGTGCGTGCAAACCACCCCTCCCATAGTGATCATTGCGATGTGCAGCGGCAAAATATACCACGCGATTTTGCTGAAAAAAGAAACGGACGAGGACGACAATGACAGGACAGTAAGTCTCCTTTCGATTCTATTGTTCAAGATATCTTTGTTTATATTATAAATTGGTTTGCAATAGCAACTACAGAGATAGGTAGAGTGTCGATTAATGACTTCATGTTCGTTCTCAATTTTCCAGGATTGGTCACAGTCCGGTTCCATGTTCAGCGTTCACACATCGGATCATGCGCTTTACGTTTTCGAGTGTGTTGAGATAGAACTGGGTCTATTCTATGCGGACAACGATAAAAAGTATAATTGTCCAATACATATTCGTTGCGACAAGAGTAACAAGTCCAGGTAGATACACGTTATAGTTTACAGACAGTGATAATAACGTGCAATCGTTTTTATCTAATTTAATATCCGGCGACAACGAATGGAATCTAGTTTAATGATAAATGTAATTAACAACCGCGTTTTCAGATATTTCTGTACTCACAATGCCGGCGTGCACATGGTCACTCTGCCGATGGTCCCTCAACTGGAGGAATACCTGAACAGTTCGGACAGCGAACAATCTATAGCACTGCCGTCGTTGTCCAATCAGTCCAGCTCCCAGTACCTGATTTGCAGAAGAACCAAGCACACGGGGACGAACGAGGCCACGCCGATCCTCGGCTTCGGACTTCTTCAGGAACCGTGTGTCCTGGTCGCCCTGTTGCACACGGGCGACATAGTCGCTCGTTCTGTCATCGATATGCACTATTTCCCAAAAATCGAGCCTCTGGAGCCCATAGTTAACACGGAAAAGGAGATATCCAAGGTACTCAACAAATAAACCAACACCTTGCCATTTAGTCTCTGGAAGATGGAAAAATTCTCCCGATAGATAAATTATGAAATTAACACAGTAATTTTCAACTGGTAATCTTTCGTATAATTTTACTAGCCCACCAAAGAAGCATTCGATGTCTACATAAAGAAATTGTTGAAACGCGAGACCTCTCAGCCAATTATAAAAATGGGACCGAAGTCGATGTCGCCCAGAGAATGTCTACAGGTATCGAATCGACAGAATTATTTATTGTAAATTAATTTTAGGGGCACTATTGTAGGAATAAGACAATCGCGGTGTTTACCGCGATTACCGGGGCAACGAACTCTGAAGACCACATCGCGTAACGAACTTCCAAAAGGTAAACACATCTATTGCCGGAGCGAGGAGCGATCGGAGTTCGTTGCACCCGATGAAAAAACCCTAATGTCAAGTTCGTTACCTTTCGAAAAGCGATGTACGTGTGAGTATGAGAGAGAGAGAGGGGGGGGGGGGTAGAATGCGTGTGCAAGGAACTATAAGGCGAGTGAGTGAGGGCGATCGAGGATTTTATGGCGAAAAGTAACGAAGCGACTAAACTGTTGTTGGTAGCGAGTTAGTTATTACCATTTATGTAAGTAGACATTAGTACTTTATTATAACTCTCTTATCGTTATTCCATCCTCCACTTCAGTAACCCTACACTATTGAGGCAAATGATTTTGTTAACCAGGTTCTGTATCACGCGACCGACATCTTCCGTAAGGAGCACTTCGTCAGACACGATAACGTCCGCAAGGAGATCGGCAAGAAGGTGCGGGCGTTGAAATTAATGAAAACTCATCTGCTTAAGCAGTTGGACAGCTTAATGGAGGCCAGGAAGGATTTGCAGCAAACTGCTGAACGTTTGGCCGAACGGTACGAGGACATTAAAGACGAGCAAGAGAGGCTGGCGAAAAGGTAACAAAAAGAAGGCTAAAAATTTGACGTGGTTCCAAAAATGAGCCTGCGCATTGTTCAACAATTGTTAACCGAGTAGTCGTTGTTTAGAGCGAAAGAAGTGTTACGGCTAGTAAATTACAAAGAACCGTCCATCACCCCGATCGAAAGGGCGGAAGCTGAGGAACTCCGGAAAATAGAGATGAAGATTGAGGAGATGAAGATCAGGTTGCTAGAGCTGCGGAAAAAATCGGAACAACAGTCCCAACACATAGAAAACAGCGACAGCAACGAGAGGAGGAAAGAAATTGTTTTTAAAGGCGACCAGGAAAGGACGATAAAGAATACTCTTAATAACATGTACGTATCTCAACACATAATCATACACAGACTCTAGACATTTGAAGTTTCTATTTGAATTGGTAAACTGAGTCTTTGAACATATGCTAATATTGTTCTTCGTTCGTCAGGGGAAAGGATATCAAAGATTTAATTTCCGATGTGAAGAAGCTCGAGGAGGAAGTGAGTAATTGAATGTAACAATAAAGTATTACGTTATGTAGAAACATTTTTAATCTAGTTCGATTATAACATAGGATTTTGGATCTAATAAACAATGATTTCATTCGTAAAATAATTTATTATACCGGATATATACATATCCTATATCTATATATAGCCACGGTACTCACAGAATACTTTATATGTACAATAATTTCATTTTGTGTGAAGCATAAACACTTCCCAGTGTTAATTTCGTGAATAACGGAACATTGATTGTTACAAATACTCGGGAATTGTTAAACATCGACAACGGTACACTAACAATTAAAAGTAAATTTAGAAAACGTTTACAAAATTAGAAATGTATCGTTACAATGGTTATGGTGAATCACATAAGTAGCGTCTCAATTTCTCGCCCACGTGGATCAAATAATTTATTCATGTTTCCATGTTTGTTGCGCTGCAAGTATTGCTCTCTCGATGATATCAATTAAATACTTGACTAAGTATACATTTCGCTGTAAGCTATCGTTTTTGTAACCTACGAGGGAGCATACTCGAGTCGCACAAACCAATTTAATAATTAAAAATTGTTTTCGCCCCTTTAATCTGAATGATAACCGATAAGAAAAATATATGCATGTATTCTAGGGCTTATCTTCCACAGAAGTTTCGACAAAATCGGCTTGTGTTACTCGAACGTCTGCCCTCGTTAGGGTAATTAAATTGAGTGGCTTTGGTTCATCACTGCGCGTACCAACAAGGCTGAATTATTGTTTTTCGCTCGGTTTGACACTTGAAAAGAACACAACATTTTAAAAAAGCGGCGTGGACTCGTCCGCGATGTATTTCACAACCGACTCGTTCGGTATCGTTCAAGGCACAAAGATGTAATGAGACACGTCGTTGGAATCCTCCATCACTTTCGACTGCAGCAACTTGATCTCCAGCCGCAGCTTCTCCTTCTCCATCTCCTGCTTCCGTATCTCATTCGAGTAGCAATTGATCTGCAGCTTCAACTTGTCTTTTTTCAATTTTAGCATCTCAGTCTCGTGGTACAGCTTCCCCTTTTCCGCTCGCAGCACCGCCAGCTGCTCCTGAAGAAGCTGATGGCTGGCCTCGTCAGAAAGTATCACTTCCGGTGCGTCGATGTCCGCTTTCCCGGTAGCCACCGAATTCGAACAGTTCTCTCCACTTTCTGGTTCACTGTCAGGTTCCGTTTCAGCGTTTGTAGCTTCCTTCATGATCCAAATCCTGGAATCCGCAGCCTCATGGAAAGCGTTAGGCGACTTCACTGGCTGTTGCGGCTGTGGACTTAGGGGTCTGTTCTGTGGCTTGGGAGACAATGATGCTGCCTTCATTTTTTCTATGTCGTTGGTGGGTGCAATCGTCTCTATGCCTAACACTGGAATAAACAATTCCTATTAATATTTCTTGCATAAAGGTTCCGGCTCTATTCGTTAACAAAACAGTATAATTATCAGAGAAATTAAAGATCATTGTACTATTATTTTCCATGTATCCCGTTAATTTTTATTTTACATAAAGTTCCATAGTCTACGAATTACTATTAGAATCAAGTTATTGTCGTACCTCTAGGGTTGGTCGATTGACTATCGTCAACTGTATGCGACAAATGGTTGTTGCAGTAAGTATTGAACTCCCTTTCGTCAACGAAAACCGAACCGTCAGCGTTCACAATGGATTCAACTATCACAGACGGGTCTCCATCCTGCATTACCAATTCCCCAACAATCTCGCCGTTCGCTGCTATAATATCCCCGTCGTTATTCGCTCTTAAAAGTTCGCCGTCCGTCGTGTCTATTTCGTCTACTACTTCTTCTTGCGTTAATTGACCACTGTAGGAATCCTCGCCATCGTTCCCTTCGCTCACTTCTAATTCCGTCGGCAGCCTCTGTAGACATGAAAGTTGTTACTAGGTATGCAAAAATATACTATCATGTATAGAAGAAGATAAAGCCTCTTACATCTTGACCCCAAGGCGATTCTTGCTCCTTCTTCATCTTCTTTATCGTCTGGGCGATTTCATCCTCGGACTCCGAGTACGTTTTCCTTTCGTTCTCCCTTCCTTGCGTTTTTTCGATATCGTGAATCTTTTTAAATAATTGATAAGCTCTTTCCGGAGTTATGTTTCGTTTTTGTTTATTAGCCGCCGCTATATTGAACAAATCTTTGGATCTAAGTATCTTGTTCGTCCGCAACTTTACGTATTCTTTCAGTCTCTTACGGTCTATGTGCAATTGCATTAAATCTTGTACTTCTTGCCTAATTTCACCGCATAATTTTCTCTCTTGCGGAAGGTTCTTGAACAATTCCTGATGAAAGAATGAACGTTAAATTTAAATATTTTATGGTGATAAACTCGACTATCTAATGATTTTTACTTACCTCTGAAATTTCGTGATTATGCTCATTGTTTACACTGGTTACCTCCAGTTTTGTACCATCTTTAGATGCCCTTAACATAATATGTGCTGGACAATTTGTTCTTATCGATCTAGAATAAAATGCATAAGATGTATACACATTCCAAGGTACAATGAAATGCATATAGTTATATATATTTAGTCTTTAATTTCATCAACTAACTGGGATTGTCTCCTGCCAGCTCCCCGTGGTAAGAACTTCTGTCCACCATAAATACAAGCGTATTTTACAGAATAGTATTTCAAACGCTCGCTGATCGGACGAGCAGTTTTCATATGAGCCCCACTGACTGTTCTGCTGTCTCTCCTCCAGTAGTGGACTAGACTACGCTTCGAAAACTTCTCCAGCTTACGCTCTAGCTCCTCGTAACTATCAAACATTTCTCCCAAGTGGAACGATACATCTTCATCCTCCACTATATTTACATCCATTATAAAAGTAACAGCTAACAGTCTGTTTTGTAAACAGATACAGGCATTCTTTAGGAATTCAGACGGACATCTACTTAATAGTTTATTAGGTCAGTTCAAAATTCGTGCCCAATTTCTTGTTATAGTTTAATATGAATCAAGCACGAACTTTTGCACTGACCTAATATATAGTATTAATATGTAAGACATGCAAATGTTTGGTGGACACAATATCAAGATCAAATAAACAAGGGAGGGTAAAGTACAACAGGGTTGAGTAACAGAATATTATCATTATGATTGTTCTTATTGTTTTCAAACGTAGTTCCTAAAATTGATCGCGTTACTATATATGATTTTATATGTGTGATGCTATATAAAAGTCGTATGCAGCATGAAAATATAAATCAAATGTTAAGGTCAAATAAACAATATTTCTAAATCATGATGCTATATATGGAAAGGAGGATGAAGTGCAACGGGGATGAGCAAAGATAGTGATAGTATTTTACGGATTTTTTTCATTATTTTCATGTAATTCCTGAAAGTAATTAAATCGTTTAAAAGGGGTAGAGTTCGGAGGAAAAGCATTGTTTTCATTCGTCGATGTTTTTGAGGTTAGTTGTCGTTTTGATTGGCGTGACAGAAGCCAAGGCGAAGAAACCGTGAACACAGCCAGGCAGAATTACTCGAGAACCGGACAAAGTCAGGCGGGATTTTCTGTTGCCTATTAATTTCTCAGTCTTTACTACAGAATAACTTACGTCTCGTCATATTTATCGCGGTGCCCCGGAATCTCTGTGTTGTTTTTATTCGGTCCGTTTGTTATGGGAACGTGCACTATGATTTTACGCCATTTCTAAAACAGCACAAGCGGCTGAACGACGGCGCAACTGTTGTAATTTCCATCACGATCAAACGTGTTTTCATTTTGAAAGAAATCGTTTGAAGAGTCCGTCAAACGTGTTTTCTATTGATAGACTCATCTTTTTTGATATTCGGACATTGTACCTTATTTATACGACATTCCTGGAGACATTTGTGTATATAGACACAAAACATAGACGAAAATAACAAGTCGCAATTGTAACTAAAATAATGTTTATTAATATGAAATCTCAGATTCCTACAAAATACTTTACATGTAGACATTCACATAATTAAAAAAGCTTTAACATGGAAAAATTGCTTGTTTACATTACTGTTATGTTAATTAAGGGCTGTTCTTTGTTCTTGTAGCATGGAAATAGATTAGCCTGAACATCTCAAATATTTCGCTTATTATTGATAACCAAGAAAAAATACTTATATCATGACCTTTAAGATTTTTTTGTTACCTAATCGTGCGTTCAACTGAAATTTTTATCTATTATCAATAACATTCGCGATATTTGTGGTGCTCAAGTTAGATAGGACACCATGTAGAAAATGTAGAATGAAAGCGTTAATGTAACCAATCGCTTTCATCTTCTGTGTCCATGGGAGGAATGGGTGGGGGCTCATCCTGTAATAATATGGGTGATACCTGCAAATAGAAAAAGCATAAAAATGTGTCTGAAAGTCGAAGTAAATAGACTGTAAAAAATAAGTAGTACATTAGTACTCTCAGAAACATAAGTCTGCTTTGGTGGCTGGGTTGGTAAAATACTTAGGGTGGGAGTAACAGTTTCTGTAACTTTTGGAGCCTCCACTTCTGTTACTTTGGCAGCCACTGATTCAGCCTTTTTACTGGCTTCTTTATCAGCATTGTATAAAACTTGTAACGTTGCATTCTACAATCACATTATCAATGGAAAGTTGTAAACCTAGAGAACCACTAATGTCTTATTTTATTTAGGCTTTACCTTTATTGTAGTAGCGATTGTTGATTTTATATAAGAAGTGGGATACGATTCATCCTCAAATTTATCCATGAGCGTATGATAAATTTTATTCATTATACTTTTAATTTCTTTGTTTTTATTCTGAAAAGAATCGTTACGAGAATATCGAATATTATTATGCAAATTAAGTAAAACGGAAATAAATAGTCTTACATCGTTTCTTTCCACGGAACTCGCGGATGTCGATGAATTGCACTGTTCAATAAGCTCAGATATTCTATTCTCTAACACAATTTTCTCTTCCATATATTTGCTATTCAATTCCTTCGCCTCTTCTAAATCTTTTTTCGTTCTCTCAAGATGCTCGTTTGTTTCTTTTAATGAATTTAACGTACTTGACATACTCGTATGTAATGTATTTAAACTTTCATTGGTTTTTGTTAAAGAGTCTTTCTGACTCTCTAAATTTTTAATACGGTCTGTTTTTTCAATCAATGCAGCTATAAATTAATTCATCAATTAACATACTGTTCCACAGAAAAGATGGTGGTAAGCAGTTCAGAATACCTTCCGACTCTGCCAATTTCTCCTTCAACGAGCTAACTGTAATCCTCATTTCACTCAACTCTTCAGAATCCTTGACAAAAGCAACGTCTGTAGTTTTTTGTAATGGTGCATCCGTTTCTCCGGTCTGAGATGCCTTCATGGTCAAAAACATCTTCACAACGGCATCCAGAGCTGTTTGATCTTTTACAGGAGACGTAGCATTTTGAAGTTCAAGAAGATGAAACTGTACACGATATGTAATGGCGTTTTTGTAAATGATAGATTACATTCCCAGCATATAGCTACCTTATCAAGCAACTTCTGTACATTGTCCGCTATTTTCGACATTCCCATTCGGAGTTCTGTGTTTGTCATTCTGGTTTCCGATAGCAACATATTCATTCCTGGATCTATCACTGACGATATTGTTGGTGCTACATTTGGTCGCTGTAATGAATACACTTGACCATCCAGAGTAACAACATTTGGCTACAATGTACATGTACACATATTAATATCAACACATGAATGATAACTTGCTGGTACGAGTGCTTTTCAATAATGAATAAATGATACAGAATGTTCCAGTAATCGTAGTACAACCAGAGAGAAGACGACTCTGCTCTTTCCGGTTGTATCACGGTTTATGCAATACCCTGTATACCTGCGAGTGTTTAGGAGACCACTGAGAAAACGTGGGTGCAGAAACAAAAGGTTTACAGGCAGCAAATGTTACAGGCACATCATCTTTCGATTTCGATACTCTATGCGCGTTCATTGTTGCTTCTTCCAAAGATTCTTTGGACGAATGCTTCTTATGGTGGCCATCGTCTGAAGAGTGCACCTAAAACAGAATATGACTATGCACACTAAGTTCACAGGATACAGTAATTGAGAGAAAAACGTATTTACCATCCTATGACGTGGTAATTTGTGTGGTATATCATCCTGCGCACAAAATACACACAAATTATTATAAACTATGAGTATTGTTAAATATTGAAACAAAGACCCTAAGTACCTCAGTGTCTTCAGAATCACTAGTGGTAGACACAGGTATTTTTGGTAGCATTGAATGACCCATTTTTGCCATTCTTGATATGATCGACGCTTTATCATTTGCAACTTTCTGCGATTGAGTAACTTCTCTCGGTTGTATATCTATTATTTCTATCTCCAATATAACATCTTTCTCTTTAGGAAACCCAGGACCCAAACTGATCTATGGAATATTAAGATGTTTATACTTATTCGTCCATCAATGTTTAGATTATACAAAGCATCGGCCTTCAAACTTCATCCATTCGCGGAACTACCGCTAAGATTATAAATTTTTGCTCTCTCGAGTTTCCTTTTTGAATTTGAACTTTGTCTCATGGAACAGACTTTGAAGACCGCTGATGTTAAGTGTTTGAATGCGAAACCTGTTTACTCGGCGACAAAAACAAAATTCTCTTCAATCCTTTGCTACTTCCGGTGAGTGTTTTCTCCCAATTGTCGTCTGTAGAGATTTCTACAGTCATAGTTTGCGATGCTAGGAGGTTGTATTTAAAAGGCTGCACTATTTCCGGAGCAATAAAATACTTTAGACTCAGACTGTCCCCCTCTTTCGCCATCAGGTCTTTGTTTGTAGGAGACAAGTCCTGATAAAGTACGTTCTCTATTTTCCCATTTCTTGAAAAATATCGAGCTAATGCGACTTCTCTACAAAATTCTAAACAAGTATCGTTATTTTCGAATAAAATTGACCAGTTCTCCTGGTTGCA
Organism: Seladonia tumulorum; assembly: GCA_913789895.3. Taxonomy (NCBI): domain Eukaryota; kingdom Metazoa; phylum Arthropoda; class Insecta; order Hymenoptera; family Halictidae; genus Seladonia; species Seladonia tumulorum. The sequence continues at coordinate 7,541,292 of OU565275.1, forward strand.
ATCATAGTAGCTTGAATAATTATTTGGTTGTACTAAATATAAAAAATCGTGTGTCACTGTAACAGTAGATACATGATCTAGCTTGGTTCTGTATAAAATAATCTGATACACTCTGGTAGCAGTGTTTCCTGTGAGAGCCATGCCGAGGTTGCCAACTGGCACGTAAGCTCCATTTTGCCTGCGAACAATTTGAAATACTATGTATTAATATGGTGATAAAGAAGGCTAAAGCAGCAAAAACATCGGATATTACATCTTACAATTTAAATGCACGGACTGCTTTCGCAATTATGACTTCTGTTTTGTTTGGTATACTTTGTTGTAAATTACGCGCATTGCTTGGAGGTTTTTTGACGGTCTGTTGCTTTGACGAAGAATGATTATCCAATGGCTTGGCTTGCAACCCAAAAATAGCAGCCAAATTAGACCTGAAAAGGTGTCATAACTTAATTAATTAATTAATTGTTTGTCAGAAATAAAATAATAATCAAAGCAGGATTTGACAGTATAACCTTCACGTTACCCTAACCAATCTTTCTTCGTATATATTTTCCACGATACAAGGACACTCGACAACAAAATATTCCCCTAAATTGTACAAGTTTTTTTTCAAGGGATATGCATTCATTTTTTCAGAAAAAATTATTAAAAACAACATACCCTCCAGAGGGTACAAAATCCGGCTCATCTTCGTCCCGAAAAATTTTATCGAGATTCGGCAATTGATTTCCTGAACTCATAATTATAAATCAAATGTAAAATGTAGGGTGCTGTTGTAATACATAAGAAGTAAATAAGATATTAATCGAAACCATTCGCAGAGAAGAATTCTCTGTCACTTCCAGATTAAGTGATCAAATTTCCAACAGACGGCGTACCTATGTATGTATATGTATACCACAGACGAGGAATTCGTCGGTGTGTATAGTATACTAGATAAGGAAGTTTCTTGCAAACAGGTGGGACGTTTACTTGCAAACATTCTATAAAAAACGTTTTAAAAAATTGTATCTCTATCCTTATTTATACTTTGTTAGGTTTCGATTATTTCTCTATATAAAAATGTACCATCACTTTTATCATCCTACAGTTTAGCTGAATAGTACACGTATTGAATAAGAAACAATTACTATCACTTGATATATTTATTTATTACAATGTTTGTGTAGGTTGTTTATTATACTAATTTTTACTGTACATATTGTAATTACAAGTTCAATCCAGATCAGGGAAGCTATAGTGGACTTCTCCTTTATATGGGAACTGTCTTAGACTCTAAAATAATGATGCATTAGTATTTTAATGATTAAAAACGTCTACTCCTGAATATTATAATCATGAAATTATACTTACATAGAGTGGTTTAGCGTTTTCTACCTTGTTTATCAAGTATAAACCGCCAAAATAATAGATTACGAAAAGCACAGCATATTTTTTGTAGTTATATTTTGTACGAACACCATATGCAAAGCGATCTTCTCCCATCATGTCGTACTCATAGTGTATCTATAGCAGTATAAATTACTGATTATTATTATTGTTACGCAACATATAAACCAGATTCTATAATTAATAATTTTATAAAGTATAGCTATTAGTATAAACTTACAACTTCCCCATAATTCCTTCTTAAACCAGGAAAGTCCCATGGATAATAAGGATCTTGAGCTTCAACACCTTTCCATGGTAACTTTGGATAATCTCCTAGACTTGTTTCGTCATCTGGATAAGGTTCGTATTCGCTCGGATGTAAGCCGTACCGTTTTGCAGCTATTTTCCTCTCTTCTTCTGTTTCCGGACGTTTAGCTGGGTACCACTTTTTAAAGTTAGGATCTGTAAAAAAGATGTGAAATTGGAAATTACTATTTGGTCGATCTAACCCCTTTTCCCTTTGTAGAAGTAAAACAGATGTTGTAATATTTAAATAAAACCATGATCGATTAGTAATTACGTTTGATTAAAATTTCTTTAGATTAAATAATTTCGTATCCATTGCGGAACGATTTTCAAAGAATCCTTACATAACAAACCCTAACCTAGTAATCGAAGAAAATATTTTAATATCTTTTACCGAGAAATATGATACCCACTTATCGCCTCGTTCAGTATTTCCTCATACATTTTATGATACTTAGTAGAATATCTGTAAATGCAAATATTTGGACTATTTGTCTTCAGTAATGTAATTGGTAATAAACCGAATTTCCTTAAAGCAGCCATTTTCGATGAACCATCACACAGTGCAAGTGACAGTAGCAAAACTATCAGTGAAATCAATGACAGAATGTTTGTGTACACTGTACAGTGTGTACTATCAGAAATTTCCTCTCTGATATAATGAACTATGACAAACTAAAAACAAGAAAGTTATCAACAATATTTTATTAGTTCACAATCTTTCGTCATTGCTTCAGTTTACAATTTGGATTTTGCGCCATTCTAAAATCGTATCATGTTAGCCATCTATGTGTAGCATGATGAACTATACATTAAGATTAGTTTACAACATGTACATAGGTTCGTGTGGTAATCATATAATATCATAAATTTTATACAGGGTTTCTTAAAAATGTTCTACTTTCTTAAAAGGGTGATTGCTGAAGTAATCTAATGTTACTTTTTCCTTTACGAAAATGTTCACCCCAGCTTTGTTAAGGAGTTATTAACGAAAAACGCGGGCCAATCAGAACGCGACTACAGAAGACGGATTTCGTCACGACCAATGCCAACGCTACGCTCAGCTGTAGCCGCGTTGTGATTGGTTCGTGTTTTTCGTTGATAACTCTTTAACAAAACCGCGGAGAACAATTGCGCATCAGAAAAAGTTACTTCAAATCATCTCAGGATTCACCCTTTTCAAGGAAGTACAACACTTTTGGAACATCTTGTATAAAATCGAGTTCATTTTATGCGATAAACGTGAAAAAACAACGTATGGTAGCATGAGAATTACCCGTTGGTAAAAAATCGCGAAATACACCAGATTGTATGTAGAACCAACGGCAAGCGTACGAATATCCCCAAAACGGTTGCATAGTGCATGTCTGCCATCTTTCGAACCGTAAGAACCTGGCATAAAAATCTGCCATAAAGTTTTGTTCACGATTGCGCACAGAGTACGTTCGCGGTCGTGCGAGAGTCCACATGAGCCTGTTGCCAGTTATTGATCCTGACACGGTTAAACAACACTGCATTGCTGTCAAGTACGAAAACAATTCTAGTCACGAAGCGTTTGCAAAAACGCGTCGTCAATCGGTTACGGTAACGTGTGCGCCTTTATTTCCACGAGGACACCGCGTTATCGAGATGTGCCGTGTCTCATCGACGTCATCGTTCCTCTGTCAAAATGTAGAGGAGATCCCCTAAGACTGAAATATCGATGAGTGACATTTGCCATTGATACGGGAAGATGTCATCGGTAGTTTTCCGTGAAAGAAGTAACACGTAGATAGAACGTGACAGAAACTCTTAGAAGTTACAACATTCCTATTCACCATTGTTAATCGAACACGCTGAAGAAAATAGAACCGCTCGAATATTTTCACTCGGAACTTTAGGGGGAGTTGAATTCGTGTTGCTGCTGCACATGTGATCCTTTAGGTGTTATCTTCGGTCCGTAATGAAGAAGTTTACAATTAAAGGTGTGTTCGACGGGTTCCGATCGTCGGTACCTCAACCCGTCAAACCTGACCAGGAAATCATCGAAAACTCACGGCCGGAACATTTTCAAGTAAAGAAGGTCAGTGAAAACAATTGTTACACATTTATCAATTGCTCCGAATACTTCTCGTGCGGCTCGAAATTTGTCAAAAGATGCTAAAAACGTGTGTACATTGATAGAGCCGCGTTGTTTGCAATCTATAAAACTCTTTCGGTTTATTTTTACTCTTGATCGAAATCTATCGATGTATACGCTGTGACGAGCTGTCTCATTTGTAGTCGAACTTATCTCTCTATGAAAATAAACGTGTATTAGTACAGTCGCTGGTGTTGTCATTAGCGTATGACACCGTAATGTCATTGTTGTCTTGGGGAACATGCGCATACAATCAATATGTTATACATCATCGTATTTTATTTTAAAGTTGCCAAGTAAGTTTCAGCGTCAACCGAAATCGGCGCGAAACGATTAATCCTAGAAGACTGTGCAATATTATCGCCATATATAACCATTCGTTTCCGATGCGCTCTCTCTGGGAGCTAATATTTCTTTCCAAACAAACAACAATTCCCCAATTCCAAGCTTGTAAGAAGTATAACAACGAATAATTATTTTTTAAGTATTTCTAACGGGAGAAATAACATATTTCTCCATTTCTGTAATTAGCGACTCCGAAGAAATCTAGTGTTTACACTCGTTTTAAGTTATTGTACAAATTGTATTATAAATGATATTGTAAACGCTAGACGCAATAAAGAGTCTTCGTTTAGTAATGAAATCATCGATTTCTACTTATCAAGTGTTTATTTAAGAATTAATTGCAAAATTAATTACTATGTAGGTCATCCGCGTGGTTTGAAACCGATATCATTTGTAGGGAAACTTTTCCGATATCAAATTAAGAGAGAAAAATCATAAATTCAATAAACATACGTATATAGTTTACGTCATTCGTGAAACGTTCTTTATTAACTCGAAAACTTCATTAAAAAGGATATCAATCGAGAAAATGTATGCATTTGTATAATGTGTATGTTATTTTCCGTAATAAGAACAAAATTTTTTTCATTGTTTTTGAGAATTTTGTGTCATTAAAAATCTTTCTAGCAAAACGTTTGCCATAAACGCGTATATTGCATGTAAAAACACATATTACATGTTTGAATAAAAATGGTAGTACGATTACGCTACGAGTTATTGAAAAATTAAGGAAACATAAACACAAAGCACTGGGACCAGCCCAAAAATTTGATAATTGACTTTTGAAAATCTAATAAAGTTGAACGTCCACATTCTGCGAGAGCTCAAAGGGACCAATCTCGGCGTATAAACGTATACTATACGCACGTGTTATACGCAAAAGCGGAGAAAAAAAGAATATGAATTTATAAAGGTAATTATTTTTATACTTCCGTAAAAGCGGCAAGAAATACCAATAAATAGAATGTATCAATCTTAAATAATTATTGTACCAAAATATGAAATAAGTAATTCTGTCTCTCCGTTGAATTTCGTATTACTGTTCCGTATTTTTGGGATTAGTATTAATAATTCACCAAATGTTATTCTTAAAAGTTCTTTATTCAAACATTAGCGACATATTTTTAATATATACGAATGCAAATTTCCGTAAATACGGATATAAATGCCTATAAGTAGACGACTTTAACGTATTTGCAATTTAATAATACCCAGAATTGAGAAAGCTTTGTTTAATTCCCTTTCCTTGCAAATTAGGCACTCTAAATACTCGCGAACTGTTAATGCCGTTTATTACGTATTCTGGACCAGCTACGGGGATTTAGCCCGTTCTTATATTAATTTATTCGCAGAGATTTTCGTTATTTCCGAAACAATACGATTCCAAGAATGATCTCCGTTTAAACGAAATGCCGGATTATAAACTAAATTGTTGCATTCGTTTCTTTTGCCATTTATATTCTGCACACACTGTAAAGTACGATTTTCACTGAAACGGCGCGATGAACCAAATGTACTTACATTGTTTTTAATTTAACTTCAAGCACCATTCTATTTTCCACTGTGAAAAGCGTACGAGGGTTAATTGAGCAGTCTCGACGTATGTGGACTAAAGCAAACGCTGGAAAATAAAATAATTTGAGGTACAAAGGGTGAAACAAACTCTTTTCATCGTAGAGGGAAAAATTTGAATCTCGAATTTATGCTAGTAATTATTTAATTTGTAACACAGCCGCCCCGGAAGATTGCGGGGCCCGGGGCAAGTCCGGACAGAAAGCTTACATATAGTATAGTAAACAAGAAAGTAATTAATAAAAAAATAAAAAATAGGATGATTACATTTATTTATCTTTTAGCAATTGTGGAAATAACCAGATAATAATCGGTAACCGGATAATAAGGACGGTACTGATTAATAATATATTTGTGGATGAGATTTCACTATCTCGCCAAGTTTCTATTTTCCATTCCGGCAGAGACGAATATTAAATAATGTTAAGTATAATTCAATTCGAATGAAATGAACGCGAGGAATCAGTCCGCGACCTAATATATTCGGTATTTCGGTCGGTTATAGTACGCCGATGTATCGCGCTGAAAAACATGCATACGTACAGCAAATGCCGAGTGCATATCTGGCGATAGTTTGTCCATAGTTTGTCCAAGTGCATCTAACGCGTTATCGGAGTCATGTACGTAAGCGGTGTACCAATATCGTATGTGGACGCGACGACAGCTGTACACTCTACACAACCATGCATTCTTTTGATTTTATGCATTCGTGGCGAACACGAATATAAAACGGCATAAACAAAGTACTTGAACATTTCGCTGGGTACATGCATTTTTCCATGATAACGATCTTTGTTGACTCCCGAAAATGAGTATAAATAGCTCTCAATTTTTTGTATATATTCCAGTAACATAATTGTAATCATTAGAAGGCATATTTTCTGCGATATGAAGTCAGTTTACGACCTACAAAGTTGTAACACGCTTTTTCCTAATCCTTTCTACTATCTAATAAATTGGCCGTACTCTATTGACCGTATGTTCCGTGAAAAACATACCCGTGCTATAAATGTTTCCGCTGTCGTACTTTACGGCTCTCCTCGAGTAAGGAAGATCTAATTCTTATCCCTTTGGACGTCCACCGTACGATTTGCTGTTGGACGCCCAGTAAATTTCGCCCAGCTTCATCATTTCATTCAGTATTTTACTTTTTATTACTCTTATCGGTACTTCAATTTCCGGTCTCTAACCGTAATTCGAATGCTTTCGTCGTTTCGCATGCCGGAGACTACCAAGAGCGTGTTAAATAGGACAGAAACCGCCATAATTTTATTTTCCGTTTCGTTCGCATGGAAATCGATCACGGAGATTCGCTAACGTAGCCGCTACCACTTATCTCTGCTCGCGTGGTTGTTAACAGAAAATTTATAGCAGATACATACCGGTAATAATAAATCGGAAAGACAAAGTTTCAAACAAGACAGGAAAAAGCAAACTACTAAATTTCAAAAAATGAACAAATTAGAAAATTTATATAGCTCAGAGGATGAGTATCAGTTTTTGAAAAAGTCAACCAACACGTTAACAATTCTCATGATTCGAGTAAACGATGTAGTAAATTAATGGAAGTTTAGCAAGCTAGAAACCAATGAAGTCAATCCATGTGATATTTCGCTACAATTTTCTTTCGATATAAGGCGACGGCTCGGGAACAGCGAGTTTCTTATTTCGAAATAAAAAGGGTCACCTTATATCGGAATAAAATTGTACATAATGGCGGTCGCTCGAGCTTATCCCCACCGCTAGGGGTCAGGAATGACTCCGGCATAGCGTACGGAGGGTTAAGATTGCATCTCTTCTATCCGAGCCACTGTAAAGCGAAGACAATAAAGTCGGCTTGCAGAATTACACTGAATCATTTGAAATGTGTAATTAAACCGAAGAGGCTCGAGCGACTTCGGGCGAGATTTGGTAAGTAGGGTGGACGGGGCGAGTCATTTAAATCATTGATGGTATCTATAGTGAAACGCGATGTGTATAGCAGCGTGTTATCCTATTGCAGTAGCGGTTTGTAGCTATACGGCAGTGGATTAAAGAAACTCCTTTCCAGTTCTTTGAGGATGGAATTAGAAAACTAGGTTATCACTAGTCTGCGAATTTCATGCATTTATAGCATGCTCGAATATGCGAGCTAGAATAGAATAAAAAGTTTAGCACACACAGTCGAACAGAGCGTTTAATCTATTCTTAATCTCGCGAAACGTTCGAGAGCAGGCAACAGATTTTTGTTTATAATTTCCGGATTTGTGGTCTCGGAGTTACACGATTTTAAAAAGCGGTACGGTCTTTTGCAGCCGTAACATCGTGTGCTCCACTTCGCGAGGTTTTGTAGCACATTTCTGTTTCCACTCGGCTCGCGTTGGACAACGCTTTTTGAATATTCGATTTTTAAAAGCAGCCCCGGCTTCAAACGGCCGAGCGTTTTATACGGTAGGTTTTTCGCGCCCGAATGCGTTCAATCGATAACAATTGAGTTAACTTTACAATTGTCATCCACGCCGTGCGCGCCGCGCCGCCGGTGTTTAGAGGTCCGCAAGTAACCGATTGTGTTGGCAATCAAATCTCAGCCAAAAAAAAAAAACAAAAATAACAAAAATATCCCGAGCTACCGTAGCTCGCTCCTCAAAAGTGGAAACGTGACGTGCGCCATCGTTATAATAGCTGTCCATCACGCCACGATCACTCTAGACTCTAGACTGATAACATTTAGCTGCGCTAGGTGGAGTGCATAGTTATTGCCACTATCGTTGCATGTACGTATGCATGTATCTCGCAAGCATGTTCCTTTCTTCGAAAATAGATCACAGTGTGAACGCAGCTTACGTTAGTACTTTGTGAGCTTATAGTTTTTATATTCTTTTTATTCTTTCGTATTTTATTTTCCAAAATGCAAAGCAGAAGAAGAATAAAGGGACACTGTCCTTGGACCGAGTTAAAACACTGATAAGCCATCCGGGAGGGTACGCAGTACAAAATTTTAACTCTGTATCTTAATTGGAAGGGCAATTACGACGTAAATGTCCGTTCGTGACCTATTTAATTGCATACGAAAATTCTGAAAAAAGTCTGGTATATTGAAACTCGTTTCTGATTGTTAAGTTGAAAAACGTGGTTGTAAAAACGTCAAAAGCAAAAATTAGAAATCGTCGTGTAAAAAATGGAAATCGTTTTTCGATTTTTTTCGGGAAAATCTACCATAAAGCTTGTGTTTTCGAATATTATTTATTCTGTAAATATGTTCAGCAACGACAAACACTTCTCGGTTTGTGAAAGTAATTAAAACGTTAAATCAACTCGGTAAAAAAAAAAAATAGTGTCCCATATTCTATTGTATTTCGTTAATCTTGTATTTTCTTAATTTTTTAAGCGTACAAAAATTTATTTTCAAGCATTCTTTCTTCCGTCGTTTCTTCGGTTATGTGTCCTCTCAATTGTAGGGCTGTTAAACATTTTTTGCAACTTCAATTTGTCACGCTTTCATCTTCAATTATAAAGGAAAGGTGATATATTGGTACCTTTCATGCAAATGAAAACCATTTCCATGAAATGTTGGGCGACAGATCGTTTATTTTACAATTATTGAGACTACAAGGGCTCTTCCGTGCGAATAAAAGCAATTTTATCATTTTTATAAAATAGTGCGAGCTAGTTGTTTTTATACGGTTCTCGTGGTGAAATGTTCGTTTTCTAAAGTTGCGGTGTTAGAATGTCCAGAGATGGTACGGTCTGGTTTTTATACTTCTGGTTTTAAAGCGCGTATGTTTGGCTCCTTTTCAAGTGGGGTAGATCGTTTGATAGCAGTTTTAAAAAATGGAACGTTTCAAAATGGGTCGCACAAAATTGGCAAATAATTTTCCAACTAAGCGAAGTCGTACGGACTAAGTGCTTTAGCCCACGTCGCAGGATCCGAGGGATATCAATGTTAGCGTTGCTTTGTACCGAGCAGATATACGTATCGGTCTTCTCGTTTGTCATTCCCTTTCGCTGGTATTACTATTCCTACATCAAGAACAACAAACTATTTGCGACATGTTGCGTGTCCTATTTTCATTACCCCCGGTATTTGTTAATTCCGCGTGTCTGCTACTACTGAGCCGGTGCGCTCAAAGCTGCATTTTTCAACGGGAATGTTGAAACAAAAAGGCACACTGTCGCAGTTGCCTTTTACAAATCCGCCAAAAAAATCTACATTAATTTAGCATACGGTGCATTCGAATCGCCGGGAAGGCAAATATACAGGCTGTTCCAGCTAACTTACCCCGAGTAACTATCAAACGGTTATTTATTTATTTTTCTATATTAAAAATAAGAGAGCATTTTATAAGCAATGTTCTCCACTTTCAACCACAATTTCCAACATAACAAGAACAAGTCCGCACCTTAAAAGTATAGAAAAAAATTGGCCCTCGTTTTTTGTTAATAACTCCTCGACAAAGCCGGGGAGAATATTTTTGCAAAGGAAAAAATTACTTCGAATTACCTCCGGAATCGTCCCTTCCACGGACAACATTTTTGGGACACCCAAATAGTCCATAATAGTCGGCACTGTCCGAACAGTTGTTGCGCTCTCGCGAGCAGCTATCTTCGGTGTTTTATTTATTAGACGAGGAAACGAGCGCGGCACATGTGCAATCAGAAATCGTTCCGAAAAACTTGTAGTGGCCCCGCGGGTGGAATGGAAATAATCTTAGCGTGACCGTTACAAGCATATAGCGTGAGCGGTAGTAGTACACCTTAATCAGATTGTGGCTGTTAACTTGTCAAAATAAGCAAGATTGGCATTCAGATTGGCACGTGTCCCAGGATTCGTTTCACTTCTTCGCGCGGTTATTGTTGCGGACAACCGAACCGCTCGACTTCAAGCACACTTTAGAAGGTCTTCTAATCCGATTACCCGGTTCACAAATAGGCGCCATTCAACGTTCACGTCCGCACCAGCTGCTTGCAATTACTATATAATTACTATATCACAGTTTTTTCACCTTTTTCACGAACTTTTCCAACGCGTCGCGCGCCTTACAACCTTTTTAGTACCTATACACGCTGACCAATAGCCATATTAAATCTTTGGCGCTTAATGTCGGTCGAATAACAATCGATGTACCGGAGATGTATTGGTTTTTCTTTATCGCTATGCAATTATATTTAATTAATTGGCATAACGAAGCTCCAAATATAATACTTCTCTCTTTGCTTCAGCGATCTGTATTTACTGCTTTACAATTAGACAGCGTAAAATATATAGATAGCCAAATATTTAGATAGCTTAAAAATTGGTGGGTGTAATTTAAAACAGTCAAAAAATATTAGAAGAATTTCAGGATACTGTTATATTGTTTTGTAACTGTTAAACATACTGAGAAAAAGGAAATAAATTTCTGTTTCACTCCAATTTGCTGTAATTCGCATAAAAAAATTTCATTTTGCACAGAGATGTCTAATTATGAGATAGATCGTGAAGATCTCTCTGCTAACAACTCTGTCGACAGTGTCCTCTGTTCCGAGTGATACGGTAACGTGAAGGAGACAATGGTAAGTTGATACAAGGGGTGGTTTTCGTCACTGGATATTTGCCTGGTCCAACCAAGATGAGATAGAAAGGTATTTGCTCAAGATTCTAATATGACAGAGAACGCGTACGCCAACATTTATATTATCAGACATCCAGTTGTTTCAACCCCCCCCCCCCTCCCGAGGTAAAATGTAAATATTCCCGTTCATTTCGAAAATTGTCCATAAAGGAATATGTGGAATACTCTAAATTCATTTGACTTTAATTTTACGTCGTTTGAAGATTAATTTTACTGTTTCCTCTCTTCGTGCGAATCGAATAAAAATTACTAAAGTTGGAAATCAGTAACGTAAGAATTCGCCTCCAATTTGTTCCCACTTATATTAGCATAGTAATCTCGACCGGTTACGTTGGCGTGTCGCCGTCGTCTACGAGCTTCTTATCGCGCATTCTTTAGCTTATTTTTTGTCGTAATTTTATTTAAAGAATCAGGTGAATGACAAAACGTTGCACGTTGAGAAAGAAGCGAGATACGATCTTCATTGTGTTAAACATCGCGTCAACTATTGATTCGCTGGACGACTACCTTTCTTACTATTATTAAAAAGCAAAGCATCACAGAATTGCCGCACTTAAAAATCTGTTCTCGCATTGTTTCGATGAAGTATATTTTCCCATTTATACGAAACGCAACAGGCTAAAACGAGGTTGAAGTGGGAATTCTAAGTGCTCGCCACTTTTAATGTTAAACAAAGTTCAGCACAGATTGTATTCTTTCTTTCTCAGCGAAAGCATCCAGCGAGATAAGAAGTTTCTCCTCCCTTCTTGTTCGCGGAAATAAATGTAGAAAAACGCGGGTTTGGATAAACGTGCTCCTTTTCACAGGGAGCAATCACGAAGCGCTGATTTTTATTCTTATTTTAGTGCTACTTACTATTACCATATTTTTTTCCGATATCGGTTCGAAGTTTAAACCGTAGGCACCGTCAGAGGAACTTACGCGTTAGACTACAGGTCAGTGCTAATGCTTTCCCTTTTCTTTTTCAACCACAACAACAATACAATAGGCGATGTACGGAACTACGCGAACAGTGGGATTCTCCTCGGATTGATGGCAACCTCAATATTCGAAACGATGATGTACCAGCAGGTCTTGGATGCTCGGCTGCATTTTCATTGTCTCGTTTTACTTTTATTATTTCGTTACTCGGTCTTTGCGAACCACCTCTCGTTCCGCTCGTGTCAAAACAATGGATTGTTTCGTTAGGTACGCCGTTATTATTTTTGAGTATTCTCATGCAGAGAATATCTCAAATATTGTTAATCAAACATTAGGCGCGGGAAAGAAAATTCTTCCGGGTTTGGGTGGAAATTGGAAATGAATTAATGAATTAATTAAAAGTTCTACCAAAACATAAGTATTTCCATTTAAATATTGATTCTGTGAATTTCAATAGAATCAATTTATTTTCGTACATCTAGTATTCAGCGGTGTGTGTGTGTGTGTGTGTCAAGAGGTTGCGGTTTTTCATGCGGTTTTTTCGGTTTCAAAAATTTCGTACGTTTTGGAAGCCGCTCAGAAAGATTCGGAACGCAAAGCGTAACTGGAAATTCGAATTATTGACGAAGTTACAGCTGCTCGACTAAAACGAGGCGCAGTACGTTCGAAACTTCGAGTCATAACTTCAAACACGTTACCCTCGAAATAGCATTTTGCAAAACGTTGGCCATAGCGACTGCTGCGCCGTTCATTCCATTAACTTCGCTCGAAATGAGATTAATTAGCTGGTAAAGGTTTTCGTGAATTGGCTGAGCTATGTTTCAGCAATTCAGAAAATTTATGATTCGCCCACGAAAACTATGAATTTTTTTTTGTCACCACCGCCACCATTTTTCTGTAAAATTCCTCCTAAACTCGGAACTGGGATTTCAAAGTGTTCAAATACGAAAAATTTTTGCTTCGGACCATTTGGGGTCAAAGGAAAATTTTATTCATTTTGTAAAGTGTACTTACTTCTGAATCTTCTGTACCTCCGTCGGATCCACAGCACACAATTATTGACTCACGAGAATAGGTCCGAATAATTGAACAACAATCACTAAACAACACACACAACACACACACAACACATTTTATAAAATCGTGACAACGAACGAGCAGATGTCACTCCGACCACGAACAAAATAATACTGCGATTTTAACAATGATCCCTTCCACGGAGGTGGTACGGTCAGGTTATCCTAGGCAGGTTAGACGCTAAGGGTCTATAAAAACTAGATACAAAACCAAGGTAAACAAATTGTGGCAGGGCGCCGACCCTATTTCCCGGAATTCGCTGTTTTCGTATCACACGTCTGTGGGAGGGGAAGGTTAAAATCGCAGTATTATTTTATTCGTGGTCGGAGTAACATCTTCTCGTCTGCTGTCACGATTTCGTTAAGTGTGTTGTGTGTGTTGTTTAGTGATTGTTGTTCAATTATTCGAACCTATCTCGTGAGTCAATAATTGTGTGCTGTGGATCCGACGGAAGTACAGAAGATTCAGAAGTAAGTACACTTTACATTAGTATTGTATAATGTAGTTTGTAGTAAGTTAGTATTATATTTTATTATTCGTATGTAGAATATTGGATGCAAGGTTTTCTTTCATATTTTGCAACTTCAATGTCCCTTTAACACTAGATTTACAAAGCACTAAAACTGACTACTTAACATTATTTTACAAAATTAACAAGAACGTGTCTATCCACATTTGTATCAATTTTTTAAATAATATATACCCAAAAAAATAATTTTGTTGAATAATTCCCCATTCCCGTCATTTTGACAGGCCCCGTGAACCTAGTGTCTTTCGTTTGTCTCGAGGCACGCACACGATTATGTTCCATTATCCATTCCAATATTAATTTTTGTACTTCAACTAAGAACATTACGGCCAAAAAATGATTAAACATAGAAAATTGTAATTATCGTTTCAAACTATACCTGCTACGAGATCTAAGATTGTATAGTAGATGAAAACAGTGTACAATACACAAGGGTGACATATTTATAGTTTCTATTTTAGTTTACCAATTCTGGCTGAATATCTAAGTTCACAATAAGCATTAAATATTTCTTTTCAGGTTGTAACATCTAACGATAATTAAAAAAATTTTGCACAAATATCCATAATGCGGTTATCATTTTATTTTTGTAACTCAGAATAATGTAAGAGCTAATAAACATTTGTATTTCGAACGTAATATTTACGAAGTTTGCATTTTACCATGTAAAATCACTTGAAGATCTTATCTTTGTTTTTAGTTGGTATCATATATGAGTACGTTGCTAACGGTGACCCAAGATGTAATTTTATTCCGCAATCATAACTTCCTGACTTGCAAATCGATAGTATCGATTGACCCCTTATCCTCCTCTTATTTTTAATTACTTTTATCCTTTATAGTCGCTTTTTTTAAGACAACATTAATATATTATTACAATGTACACCATAACGAAATTATTATACACGCACGTGTCGCTTAATTGAGTAATTTCGTTAAATAGGCGATTACATTTACATTGAATGCCCGAAATAATACGTAAACAGTGTGTTTTAATGAAAATCAGTAACATCATATCCATGCAATTCCTACGTATAAGTTATTTAACATAATTTTCATTCGGGATTGCTGTGTTGGGAAATTATTTTCTCTTCATCGACTAAAATTCCATCAATTTATTTAATTGGCGGCCGTATTTGGAGAAATTAATTAAAATATATAGGACTTTGAATGCATGAACACGTTCAAATAGATCAAAATGAGTGTATAGCAATTATTGGCATTTCTTCTTACGTCGCTGCCTCTTCCACAAAGTCATTAATTAATAATTAATTACTCATCATTTTTCCGAATTGAAATTGATTAGAATCATTTTTTTTCTCGTGTAAATATCTTCACACAATCAGTCAGAAATGGAATTTTTTTATCGATGTCGCAATTTTAAAGAATGTTCATTTATGTACGTTCTGCTCTCATGGATTCAATTAGAGTTAAAGGAGTATATGTGAGATAACGTCTTATGTAACATTTCCATGAAAATCGAGCCATTGTAATACGAAAAAGTTGCTGCTTTACGAGGTGTTATTTTCATAAAACCCATTTCATCTTGCCTTGAGCGTGGGCGTGTGTTGTATAAGTTAGGTTTATGTAATATCAGCACTTCCTATCCTCCGAGTCTTATTTCTTCGTTTTATTTGCGTGTCTTATTTCACTTCACTTCAATTCCAGTTCTCTTTTCATCTTCAATTGCTATTACATCGTGCATTTTTTAAATCCTTACGAATGTTATATGTTCCTTACCGTCTTTTAATCATTGTTAGTTGTGCTGATTATCCTGGATCTCTTCAATTACTCCACATTTCATATTTATGAGGTAACATTATATTTCCCGAACCCTTTGTAGTTTCAAATATAAATTCATGAAAATGCAAGTTGTACAATTT
The DNA here is from genome assembly GCA_913789895.3 of Seladonia tumulorum. Classification (NCBI taxonomy): domain Eukaryota; kingdom Metazoa; phylum Arthropoda; class Insecta; order Hymenoptera; family Halictidae; genus Seladonia; species Seladonia tumulorum. Next base: position 7,557,006 of record OU565275.1, read on the forward strand.
TATGGTGTAATATCTGAATATTATCAGAATTGTTATAGTGCTGAGTTTTATAGATTAGTGAATGATCTTAATATATAAAAGTCCGCAGTGATCGCAACTTAGGCTTACACCGATCGCTTCAGTAGATACTGTAAGGCAGCGATGGGCACGGTAGGGGCCCCTCACACGCCTGCATCCCCCACCAGTCTCTCTCTCTCTCTCTCTCTCTCACGTCGCATTCGCCGGTGTCTCGAGCAGTGTCGCCAGATCGAGACTTCTTCCCCCACTATAATCCTCCCCTCTACCGCACACCTCCCTGCTCTAAGGCTTGTTCCCAACAAACCAGCCACTCTTGTCATCAACTTTACGTGGTCGGCCATCTCTTCGTCTGTCAGATAGGTCAAACTGTTGTTCGCAGAACTTTACTCGCCACCGTATGCCAGTAAATTCTCCAGAATTCACATCTGCATGTACACTCTAGCCGAAAATGTTTCCAATGACACGCTCGGAACGTTGTACAAATTTGTGTACAATAAAGTATAATAAATGTAACTAGGTGTAACTAAAAGTAAAATTAATGAAATGATAACTTTGTAAGGAAAGGCCGGGATAAAAGCAAACAGTTTATTATTTAATTACACGTCCTTCTCTGGTGTCGGACCTGACGAGACTGCTCATCCTTGTTTCATTCTGTTCGTTTCTTTTTTCAACACATTCGTTTGTCCGATGAATCGTTTGTCTTATCAATAACATGAACATATTTGTTAACAACATGAACAATATATACAGTGGCGGATATGTTACAGCTTATCTTACAACTTTAAGTACAGTACGGTTGCATTGATCTAAAGCTTCGAAAGCTTTTAAAATTGTATAAAAGAAAAAGAAATATTAAAATTGTATAAAACAAGTGCCCCGTCTTTTTAACAATCGCACGTTTAATCGGTTCAATGTAAGGTCTAGTGTCACTCCTGATTTCCCCGCACCGTGAGCGCACATTGACAGACATTATTCACTTACACTCTGACGTCACTACGGACGAATGTCGAAGTTCAAATTATTGCAAACTCGTCGTATAGCGCAGAAACGTGCCGCGAAACAACAAGAGAAAGTCATGAAAAGTGGACGAGCGAGATTGTGAATTTGAGAAATAACATTACAACAAGCCAATGAAATTTTGGGGAAACGTAATATTCTCAGACGAGAGCGGATTCAATTATTTACGTCGTCGGCTGGAATGAAGTTTCAACCGAGGACTAAATGGGGATGAGGGGGTATAATAGAGTTGGAAATCTTATTACTTCCGAAAGGACAACGATTCTAAGTGTACAGCCCAGGGAAACGCAAAACTGATTGTTATGCGATACCCTGTGCTTGGGCCCAAAATTAAGGGGAACAGTTCCGAATTGTATCGAGCCATTTTCCACCTATTTTCATTCAAATCAATTATAATATATATGTTACATATCTGTTTTTTAATATTTATTATGCTTTAGAAATTGGTCCCTAAGTAATTGGACCGTACACATTAACATGACTAGAGAAAGGAACCGCTGTTTTTAATGAACTCATATGAAGAAAGAATTATTGTAAATTCGCCAATTGGAAAGGTAGAAACATTTTGACGAAGAACGTTGTCGCAGGTCCGAATAACAATTGCACAGTAATGCTCCGTTTAATCAGTTTATGAGTGCCGTTTACGGATGCATGAATTCCCGCGGAAGCTTTCAACTTAAGCATAAATTGAAGTATATTGTTATGTATTATTCAAGATCACGGTTTAGCCGGGTTCGCTCTTGGGTGGTCTTTTAAATTCCCTGGCATAATTGCACAGCTCCCTCTTCAGTTTCTCACTTAATGCATCCTTCCACATGCTCCCTCTTTCGCTCATCTGCAATATTTCGTGTACCCTTTCTCTCTCCTCGGCCTCTCTACGACTCTACTTTTGAATTCCTGGTAGACCCATATGTGTGCCAGATTCTCATTCTCTCTTTTGCATAACCTGCATTTTACCTCCAGCTATCTATCTTTATGTATCTCGTAGTATCTCCTACACGTTCATTACCGCTTATCTCGGCGTGCTTCCATATTTTCTTGCAAGGAGGAACATTTGCAACGACCGTCAACGATTTTAACAGTGCCGGTGACCCGTTTTGTAACTTTTAATGAAAACCGCTGCCGGTAGGCACATTTGCTGCACTTTGACGTGACTTAATTCGCCACGAAGTGCCTTCATGACTTCGCGAAATGTATAATAAAAGGCCTGAAATGGGTCATTCCGGTTTGTCTTGTAATTATAGTTACTAATCAAGTTTTATAGTCCTCGACAATCAACAATCTCGAGCAAGGATCGCGGGTTCCTACTCGCTCCGAATGTAACTCCTAAGTGGCAAGAAATAGCTTTTCAAAGAACCTTTTAAGTTTTATTAAACAATCAATTAACCGTGCATGCATCAAAGAAACATCTATCCGCAAGATTTTACATAAAGTTCAAGAGTTTTACAAATAATTTTGACAAATAATTTTGAAACGTTCTTAATTTTAATGGTTTCACAAAATGACGTGTCTTTCGTGCAAAAATAATCCAGTGCAAGTGAAATTTTTTGCTCCACCGTTTCCCAGGAGACAAAGCTGCCTGGTGTTGCAGTTGTGCATTATCTTAAAGTGGTACACGTATTTTAGAAGGATTAAAATACGTGATGCGTTTTAAAATGTCTTTTTCAAAAACTCTCCGTTCTTTTCGTTGTCGTATATTCTCCTTTATTATACAATTTTGTTTTTATCCGCGATAATTTTTACGACGAAAATATGAATAAAAGTTAATTGCGGCAGAAACTCTTGAACACTATCTCTCGATTACTATCTTCTCGATCCGATACTTTTTATACGACACAGCTTCACCTGCTGGCAAAAACAAAGATATTTTCTTAAAATACACCCATTGATCAATAAGAAAGATTAGATTAGGTTTAAAAATGTCACAGTCGACGCAAGTAGGTCAATAAAGGACAGTTATGCATCGTTTTTGACGCGGTCGCAGACGACGTTGGAGATATTAAATTCGGAGGAAATGGCCGTTCTTTGTGAAGAGCTTTTTCGGATAAAATAAAACTTGAAATTTTCCTGACGTCACTTGGACTACTACATACACAAAAACGATCGCGATATACGTGTAATTTCTGAAGTTATAATGTCACTTATTTTTGGCGTTTGTGAGTGCTGTGATGTCTATTTAATTACATTGATCTTTAATATTGTAGTGGTGTAATTACATACAATTTACTTCCCCTGTGTCAATTAACTCCCTGTCGTCTACCGAATACGTGTAATTAATTAAAGTTCCGTTGCTACATCAGAAAATCTGCAGAAAGATGCAGAGTCACCAGATTAAGTCTCACTTCCCCCTCCACGACGCTATCCCCCACGCTTCCGCCGCGGCATGGACACGTGACTGAACCGGTACTGGCAGAGAGAGGGGGTAACCTTTTCCCCTCAGTTCGAGTCAAGTCTCATTCAAGTAACAATTACTTTTTCAGAGCATATACCTTTCAGTTTTATATTCAGGTTCCTAAAGAAACAATTAATAAAGAAATTCAAGAAATTAAAACAGAAAAAAACTAATTATCAGATTCTACGCAACTCTTGAATCCGTACAACTTCCGTTTCGACCATTTTTTTCCCCATATGCAGTGATTTCTCTGTATATGTGGCCAAGGCCTGGATGATAAATGTCGCGGAATTATCCCCACTACCGATGAGTGTAAACATAACATGTCTCCTGCACGATACACGACGCTGGCGAGACCCGCGTTGTTGACATATATCGAAAATTCACTGTACCGCATAGTTCGCGTGTAATTTAGGTGGCACACTCGGCTGAATCAGCCTGTATGAAGAGTAGAACGAGTTTCTTGGAACCCTGACGTCTTAACCAGTCTTCTAGGTATCTCTTCGAGGTAACTTTAACCAACTCCTTGACACCAGAGCGTGACGCCTGTAGACAGTGCTCGTTGACACTGGAGCTGTTTTAACCAGCTGCTTGACACCTCTCTCAGACAACTTTAATCAGTTCTTTTAACGTCTCCGCGTGGCCGTTTGAACCACTTCATTCGACTTCCGCCGGGACGGTTCCAAATTGTCCTTTGGTAATTAGCTATGCAGGGTAAACTGGGGGTTAGCCCGTGATACTGGTTACACTCTGTGAACTTTTGCACTCGTCCGGAACTTAGAGTTGCTAAACCCAATCTACATAGAAAAGACGAACGGACAATGCTGATGCCCCGCTGTCTGATGCATTTATGGGAAAAATGCCTGGGTAAAATGCGAAGGGGTAAAAATGTCAAAAAAAAAAATTACCTTGCATTACTTGACACAGAAAATTTCTATTTTGCATAAAGATCCGCGGTCAACTGATCGTAATTTCTTAGAAATATGAATTATATCTACAGCAGAGCAATAAATTATGACTCCTTAAAAATGTACGTTCATCGTCATTTATTATAGGAATATTTTTCTACTGTAACGATGTAATCTGAATTTTACGTTATCGTTAGCACTGAAACTAATGAAGAATAATATACTGGACGAGGAAACGTAGTTAGCACGAGCTCATTAATGATCGCGATATCTTTCACATTCTTTTCCGCACACTTTCCGGAGTTGACAGATTAGTATTAACTGTTAGGCGGTGAATACATTCGCTCACTAACACTTGTGCATTACTTGGAGAAAATATTTCGAAAATGATTACAGGAATAGAATAGGTACCTTTTTCAAAATTTTCTCGGGAATAAAGCTTCGTGTGAAACAATTTTATTCCACATTTTCGACCTGTTTTTGTTACGTAGAATCACCCCCGTCTCGGTTTTAGCATCAGTTACGGATCACCCTGTATATTTCTCGGGAACCTGAAATCCCGCGCGATCAACATCGATCTTTAATACTTTAGAACTGCCGTCTTTTCGCATTCACGGTTCTTGCCAGTTGCGTCCAACGGGGTTCTATTATATTGAGATCAGGAGATCTCGCTGGCCACTCGAAAACACTTATTTGCTATTGATCGACCCTAACCGCCCCCGCATTTCGCTGTACGTACGCTTGCATTGCCTTGCTCCGGTTGAATATTTTTACCAGTGATTCACATGTACAGATCTATTTATTTTTAAATTTATCCTCTCGATACCACGCGTTTCACTATTGCAACAAAAATCAATCAGCATCTAATTAAAAATTTAGGAAACTTTTGTGATTATTTGCTATATTGCGGAAGAGTCTATAAATTAAAATAGTAAAAATCGCATCGAAATTTCTATTTTACTGTGCTTTGTAGACTCTCGCGTGTATTAAGTTCGCGAAATCTGTGGTTTTCTCATTACCGGTCTTAATAGCCTCCTAAGGGCCGAAATTAATCCGGATAACCCAGATTATGTCTCAATTTATGAAGATAAGCCAGTTGAATAATTATATTAGTTATTACTATTTGATGTTCAAAGTAAAGGGGTCCTTCGTTCTCGGTAATAATTCTGCAAGGTTTAATTACTCGAACGTTGGCAAACGTTTTATGATGAAACGATTTATTCACCATGCAGAACGTTCTGTATCTAGCGATACAAGTCAAACAATGGAAACTTCGCAAGAAAATGTACATCAAGAATATAGAATAATATTCGTCCGAATCAAATTTAGCGATGTTATGTCACTTTCGGATACTTCACTGAAGAAGAAAGTAGTAATTCTTTAATTAAAACAGTGGAAAAATAGTGGGCATTTCTCTCATTCCAGACAAAATCCATTTCGTAACTAGGGTATCTTGATGTTTTCAAGTTACAAATATTTGGTTACATCCGCGATAAAAATTCCTGTACGGAGGGTTAACCCGTACGAAATATAAATATACAGCTAACAAGAAGGGATGAAGCAATATTGTGCCAGCGTGGAAGGAAACAAGCGAGCCCCAGCTCTTATGTTCTTTTCAAACGTTGTACACAAATTAAAAAAAAAAAAAGAAAAAAGAAAGAAAGAAGGGTCCACAGGAATTAGAAGGTATTATGTACACAAAAGCGTAATGAGGGTGCAGGAAGAAAGAAATTTTTAGCATAAAAGCAGGCTTCGGATTAATTTGACACCCTGGGAAGAGCAGATACATGTTAAAATCGATTTTGATGCAGTACCGGTGCCTTCCCACTGGTTGTGAAAACTGCCCTCGTTCCATTTCGGCGTAACAGAGAAGTAGGTTAAAATACAACGATACGAAACTTACGAACACCGTCTGCTTTATTGTATTCCCGATTTCATCTTCCTAAAGTCTCCGGTCAATTTCCGACGTTTCCGTGCTACGGTCTTATAGCTGCGCAGACACCGAACTTTAGTATCCATTCAGCTCCTAGCAATCGACACGTTGCGGAGACCGCTATACAATAATATAACGCCAGGTCGGATGCTACAGAGTAAGATCTAGATTTTTATCTTTCCGCAAACGTTTCTCGGGTTTCAAAATGCACCCGCGCCGTCCTGGAAATCTCTCCTCGTCTTAACCTCTGTGTACCGTGCAAGTAATTGGTGTTCTCATATTCTCCGTCTATGGCTCGAGCAACGTCAACATTTAATTAACAGAGTACACTGTTCTATCAGCGTGTGTTTAGCAACGTACACGGACCACATTTATTTAGATATTTTTAGCGTGCGCGAAAGGGTTCAAAGCAGATCTCTAATTTGGGTCAGATTGACCCGAACCGTGCACCGAGAGGGTTCCCGATGAATCAATTATTAGAATTCTTTTCTCAATTTGCTTGTCCAGTAGAATGTAACAAAATAACGGATCCAGAGATCGGTAAAAATTGTTTGAACGTAAGAGATAATTGTATTGCGTGGAGAGTAGGTGTGTAGATAAACTATTATTCCTCGATTACTTGCATTTTCATTGTTCTATCGAACCAGTGTCGTTAGGTGAGGGGAGCCCGCACCAAATGAGGGGAAAATAGGTACCCCTTCTCTCTGCCAGTACCGGAGTGGAAGGGGAAATTAGAGTGGGGGAACAAGTCTTGATCCGACACTGTATTTCAACTTTGAACAGAACACAATTTATATGAAAAATTACACACAAAAATGTTCTCTTTGTAAAGCAGATGTTCCAATACTCCAGCAGATTAATTTTAATGCCTGTTCTTTCTCTTTATCGTAAACATGAATCCTGTTCGTGTCTCGTGTAAAAATACGACTTGGCAACTTTCTAGTTCGAAACGAATGAGAAAGCGTCACGGAAAATCCCCTTGTAACCCTACCTCCGAAACGTGTATCGAACTTTAATAAAAGTGTCGTTAGGCGAGAGTTACGATCTTTTTAAAGAAACGGCGGGCCTACACCCTAAACTTCCCGGCTTACCCTAACTGCGAGCAAGTTCGACTTATCCGCGCGACCCATTTCCGTAGAATAATTTCGAAACTATGCCGACAATTAATCAAAGGTTCCCAGACGCGGTGAGAGGAAGCGGAGAATTTTAAAAGGATGGTGGTAACAGAGGTGGCTGGATGAGAACGGAATAACGAAGATAGGGGGGTGTGTTGGACAGTGGAGTAGGGTGACCGAGAGGATCAGGTGCCAATATAATAGGTAAAGTACGGATGTCCGAACAGCTGGGAGTACTTAGATATTTGAAGTTGCCGGGGGAATGTGATAGGATAGCAAGGATATCGGGGCTGTAAGTTAAGGAACGAGATGAGAACGGCGAAACCGTTGGACGGGACGGGGATGAAAGGAGGTGGTCGTAGGAGGCGCGAGTATGAAACACCGGGAACATGTGTGGAACTAGGGCGAGAAGATGGACCGAGAAGAGTAAAGGTGATAGAAAGGAAATAGGGAACGTGTAGCTCCGGTGAAGCAGATTGACGATGCGAGAAAGACAAACCGAGAGGAATTAGAATTGTCTCGGGGTCAAATGAGACGGAGGGAAGAAATAAAATGCGAGCTACGGCGAGAGCGTGGACATCCTCGAAAAATTTTCCCGAGTTTCTTTGTTCGTCGAAACACACTCGACACTTGTCATACGCGGCGGAATTTTCTCCAGTATTTCTGTTGTAGTTTTAGAAGATTTCGTCTGATTACTTTTAATCAGCTTTAGAAAGGCGTCTTTTTTCAGAAACTTTATTCTCAAACGTAATTCTCGGAGCCGAGACGTCCATTAGACTTAATACAATTTTAGTTAGCCGCCAGACCACTCGGAAGTTAGGCGAAGATTCGAGAAAACCGGGGCAGAAAGAAGTATGACGCGTTTTTACGACGGACAAGCAAATTGGCAATCATGCGAATAGTACAACGAAAGTACACAACGGAAGAGGAGTCGGAAACTGGGCAGGTCGAAATAATTTAACCCTCGGACTCCTGCGAGTTCGACGCCTGTGCCGGTGTCATTTCTGACCCATATTTCGTTCTTTTCTTTCGATGTAAGGCGACGGCTCGGGACCAGCTGTCGTCGTATTTCGGACGAAGAAGAAGAATTTTCTTATCTCGAAATGAATAGCGTCGTCTTATATCAGAATAAAATTGTACCTAGCGTATCCCCACCGCGGGTCACGAAAACGACTCCGGCATAGTATACGGAGGGCTAAATGAAATTCCAATGCCGAGCGCAAATTTCGTCGAAACAAATTGGCGGAGTATGGAAACGACTTTGATGAGTTTTCATTTTCCGAGTATAACTTGTGAACGGAGCGTAATTTGTTTTAGCGTTAGGTTTCAAATAATCAATAATTTATAATGAAACGACATTGTGCTACAACTTGTCCCGGAGCTGCGAAAAATGCAAGGGTAGTTTTTTTTATTGGAAATCTGTTTAAAACAGAACAAAAAGTGCAGAGAAACATTTAATTTAGATCGTTTTGTTTTTTTCATGTGACGCGTTGAGTTCAAAATTGTTGACAATTAATTAAAGAAGCGGTAACCTGTCGCTAAAGGTCACAGCTAAGAATAAACTTTTTTGTTTGACAAATAAACTATCGCATCTATTCATTGTTGTGGGAGAAAAAAAATTTTTTTTCGATAGTTATACATCGTCTAGTTATACGTTGAACCTGCTCTTTTTATCTGTCAACACGTTATGAATAGATAACGAATTTCTCCGTGTTTCATATCACCGTATAATTGCACGTCGATGCGAGATACATCGCGTATGAGCTGTATTTCATGCAAATAAATTGTCGTCCATTGGGTATAGTTAACGATAAATAATTCTGATCTGCGTTGTGCTATCATATGTGTATTTTACGTCCACGACATCCGTAACTCACGGAACGTACAATTAATAAATCTTAATAAAAATACACGATAATAGTAAATCAAAGTGAGACAAAACGTAGTGTCGAATTTTTTTAATAAAGATTAATCAATGATCCGTTCTAGACGGATATATAGAAAATAAACTCTTCAACTGTAGTTTTTGCAAATTACCATAAGAAAATTTAATTCTGCACGAAGATCTGCGGTCTAATGAAAGTATTCTACATTTTCGCTTTTATCGCATTCTATCACGCAATTCCAACATGCGAGACTAATCCTTTCACGGGCTGAAAGCGAAAATTAAATGTCGGAAAACGGTTTTAATATTATCTCATTTTTCATATTACCGTTCATTATTTTTTATTTGTTGCTTTCTAAAGGGGGTATATTTGCCGTGGAAGTGTTAACAGGCGTTTACTCTATATACGTCCCAAATGCCAAGCCGGTAAAAGTCCCAAAACTATCTTCACAAAGAATAGTATCTCCTGTTCGATATATGTCCGTGGCTAGACCCGCGTTTTGTTACATATATCGAGTAATCAACGCCAAAATCTTTGCCTACTTTGTCTGTTTGATTTGTTATTTCTGTATCATCTTAATTAGCGTAGTTAATTCTTGTGCGTCGTTCAATTTACCGTTACATGAATGTTTTACAAATAAACTCGAATCGAAGTCGGTGTTCTATCGTGACGAAATACTTAGCTGTATTGCGATATAATTAGAAGTACGAATAATAGTTGCGGTACGACACACTGAGCGAGTTACGTCCGCATAATTTTCCTCGTAACGATCAAGTACCGATGTCATTTCAAGCCAACGTGTGTGCACATTGTGTTCCATCATTACGCGTTACGGGTAGTTATGGGAATTATGGGAAAATGTCAACATTTTTAATGTGAGAAATTGCGAAAAAAAAAAAACAACAACAACGGTTTGCTGGATTAAAAACCTCCCACGGTGTATTAAAAGCCAGGGAAGAATGGAATTAGCAGCATTGAAATTGTTATATAGATCCGGCTAAATATATCCGCATTGAAAGCTACAGGGACAATGCTATCTTTCACTTGGTATTGTTTGTTCTGTAGCCCTTCTGGAGTTGAATAGACTTTCAGCCGACTAAAGCGGGAAAGATGAAATGAAACAAATGCCTTTATGTTTCAGACATTCAGACACGGCTTCCCGCATCAGCCGACGGCTGTGGCATTCGATCCAGTTCAAAGGCTCCTCGCTATTGGTACCAAATCAGGATCCCTTAGGATGTATCCTTTGTGTCATATACAAAACACGCGTGCAACCTGCAACGTTTCTAGAACAAACTGTTCTCCGTGTTAATTAACGCCAGATCTACGGACCACGGGAAGAAACTGTACAGTACTCTGTGAAAACAAGAGCACGTTTACTCTGAGTTTCAGCGATTTTTTCTTTTTTTTTTTGTTATAATTGGACTGGATTTTTTCCTTTTTTTGAATTAATCAAGTAGAAAAACTGAAGACAGAAAAATTAAACGAGATACATTCTCGTTTAGTTTGCATGCGTTGCAACTGATTTAGACAATTTTCATTTTGAAAATCCGCAAAAATTTCAGAGTTTGAAGCAATTAATTATCTAGTAATAGTTGTTTTTTTTTACAAGTGCATGCGTAAAGGAGATACGAATATTACTTCCGTTTTTCAAAAGGCAACGGCTTAGTTTTTATACTGGATTTCGACAGATTGGTAAATTCTGAATAACAAGGTACTAAGGCAGATTTCCTCTAACACTCACCGTTTCGGAGAACTTGTTCGAAGTGTCGTGGCAAAGCCACTGGCTCATCATACGTACACATGTTCGATATTACGTATTACAAATATTGGAATTGGAGAAATGCCCCGGGTAAATTCGGATTCCGTACAACGTGTCTGTCACAATGATCGAAGATCATTAAATTTGATTGAGTTTGCTACACATATGGAACTGCCGATCACAAATCTGTGCCATTTCCGGCGTCGAAGGTAGAACCGTATTAGAATCATTAATACCGACGTTCAAGGATGTCACGGGACAATAGGTTTGTAATGTTAGATAAAAAAAAGTACTGTAAAATTCACAGCAATATCAGGCAGCCACCGAAAACTTGACACGACCGAGCTTGTTCCTAATTGTTGTTCTACAAAACAGTAGGGGAAAAGATCCGTACAACAATTGTTAAGAGGATTCGGCTAGGAAAACAATTTTCCATTTACAGAGGTTTTAAGTCATTCTTTAGGAAAAAATTGATCTTCAAATTCATTTGTTTTTTTTTTCTAAATTACCACAGGTTAAATTTTTGAAATTTGATGCTCAAATGCTTTTCGAAATTTCTGTTTGGCTATCCAAGTAAGATTACGGCTGGCCTGGGTTATCGTCGTTAACAATTTATTCGGGAAAGTTAGATAAAAGTAAAAACATTTCTATACTCGCAAGCTGACACGTGGATACGTCACTCTCGTGTCGCTTTGAGCATTCGAGAGTTGTCCGATGAAGCTGTCACTGGTATTCCACCCCGATGTGCCTCGCTTTCCATTCTCGTCGAAAGGTACATGCGTGGCGAACTCAGAGTCACCAACAAAAGGGGTCGTTATCTGGTAAAAAACGATCCTCCGCTTCGAAACATTCGAATGACCCCCGTTCGACAAAATTGTACCAATCCTTTGAAGAGTTACTGCGCACGGCGATCTAACTGCTAGTAGAAACGGAAGTATAGTGATTCTCTAAAAAAAAAAGAGGAAAATAAATAAAAAATTTCCGATGAAAAACTTTCATGTAACAGTCTGATAAGACTAAATATGCTTCGACCTTTTTCTTCTGGTGTTAGTATTTTTCCTGGTGACATTTTCGTTGGAAAGAAAATATTTCTTACTGTGGTATATTTAATTATTGTTAGCATTATGATTAACAGGGAACGTGCATGCACGTCAGGAACCACCGCAGAAAATAAAATGTTACGTTTACATACTCCTTTACGGCACTGTGGTGAGTGCTGTCCAACACAGTTCTCATCCGTGCTTTGCGGCCGGATCCTCTAAAAACAACGTTCATATGCAACATCGGGCTGTTTGCCAGTTCCAACTTTCGCTCGCGAGTCTCTCATAAACATTCCCGCGAACACCGTCGGTTGGATGACCGAACACGCGGCCTGACGACACTTTTACGTTGTCTCGCGCATCCCTTTTCGGTGGCGTAAACAATATGTGAATGCCTGGCAGATTTTGAGGCTTACTTCTACACTCCGCGACAAAAAGATAGCACATTATCTAATTTTGTTAATTCACGCAAATATAATCGGACAACAACAGTTCCCGTATTATATAACGCTGTTCAGACAGCAATAGGTTGTATCTGTTCAGGTTAAACACTCGTTTTCTGTTTATAGGTTGAACGTTAAGCCGAAAACGTAGAGTAGTGCTGACTGCTGCGTCAAAATGATAGCGCAAAGTCAAAATTGTGTACTTTTAGTCAGCGTCAAGGCGCCAATCTGTTCACGTCGGCGAGTAGTTAAGGTTGTTCGTGTTCCAGTGTTAAAATATTGCGAAATTTTCAACAATGGCTCGCGGTAAAAGATTGACTGGTCCTGAAATATTAACAATACACAATTTACGCAAAGAAAATTGTTCTATCGGTAAAATTGCGAAACTGTTGAATCGTAGTCGCAAGGTTATTTACAATTTATGAAAAAATGTAGACGAATATGGGAAAAGGAAGAGCACATGTCATGAAAAAGAAAATAAATTTCCATTTCACTCCAATTTGTCAAAATGCAGGTAGACAATTTTCATTTTGCATGAAGGTTCGCTGTCTGGTGATATTAGAAAATGTATAGAGAATTATCCTGAATGTGTTTCGATTGTTGGAAATAAACAACTTTACGAAGACAGGGTCACGAAACTACCTCGTGAAAATACGTCGACTCGCGTTCTTCCAATCTTCCATGAAATCATGTAATAGTACGTGATACTATTTTAAATCGCATAAAATTTTCAACACGTGGCTTACGACGTACCAATACGGGGCTAGGACAATTTCGAGACATTGTTCGCCGAAGATTGCCAGCTATGATGCTGCCAATCGTAACAACGACTTCCTCGAAAATGGCGTCGCGGTACTTCGATCATGTCGCTTCAATTTGAAAAATGGTAAAGGAGTTTTCGGTTTGCCAGTGTTATGCAAGTTTCGGTTGACCCCGCGTTTTTGGGGCACAGGATTTCTCGCAGTATCTCACCCGATCCTTCTTTCCTCTAACGGGAAGACGGAGGGTCACACAGATAAATATCCTGGCGACAAATAACCTAACCCAGCCAAGTGGCGCCATGCGAGAAGCACCGAGTCAGCCGTGGAAAAGTTTTCTGGCAAGGAATTTTGTCTCCTTTACGTATCAGTGACCCTTATTTAACACCACCCCTGGGAAAAGCGCACTGCTCAGCTCTCGGGGCGCTGCGCACTCTTTGACCTGTTCTCTCTCTCTCTCTCTCTCTCTCTCTCTCTCTCGCTCTCGCTCTCGCTCTCTCTCCCTCTCTTCAAAGAGGGAACAACCATTTAAATCGAACAGTCTCTTAGCTTCGTGAGATATCTCTATGTGCACCTCTCTCAAAAGCAGCGTTGGGAAAATGTATAATTCGGAATTATTAAGTTATTTACTCGCGAATAATTAATTTATTATTCACGAATAACAAATACAGTGATTAAATTATTCTGGACAGGTTGGAAAAATCGCACGAAAATAGCTCCTGTCAAATTATTGTATTATAACAGTGTCAAATGTTACAGTATATTCCTCTTTATAGTAATGATTCAGACAATTTTTGTAAATCCTTTTAACGATCTTTTTACCGTTTGTGTCTACCTAAGCACAAAAACGTTCCAAGTGAAATTACTTGCTTTGTGCCCCAGATGAAACTAGTATTGCTCGTGCGGAACTAGTGAAATTTTAATGAAAATATTAATAATTCATAGGGTGACACAGTATTCAATTAAATATGTGAATTTGACCAACACCGCTTTCGGCAGGAAGGTGCGTGATTTGGAATTTCATAAGTAATACGAAATTACCTTAATAATTCTATTACCACGAGACAGGAACGTTAATAAAGTATGGAACTTTTAACATAAGTTCCGACTAACTCTTTATACCGGTCAGAAACTGATTAACCCAGTTATCTGGGAATTTCAATCACGAATACAAGCGCCGGAAACACATTACGGTAATTAGTTTCTTAATGTTTCGTTTTCTTGTTTTTTATCGAGATATGATCCATTAAATGGAGTACCCAACATTTCACTCGGCTCAGTTTGTTATTCATCCTTAAACTTCCATCGCAGAAACACTTGACGACTAATTGCTTGTTAAGTGAAACAATGAATACTCTTCCATTTTATCGTGCATTAATACTGGAATGCTGCAGAGCCTCTTGTCGACTTTTTTTTTTATCCGTACAGAATACCGTATTCATTATTTGCATACTTGCCTTTCAATCAAACATCATTTCAGATGAATATAGCATAACCATTTCCATGTTTTGTTAGGTAAACACTCGAATGTTGTTAATCATTCCGTTGTTGATTTCGTTGGTTACAATGAGCAATTAACGTTTCATCATCCCCGGTTATTATTAAAGTATGAATTTTAGGCTTTTAATAGTACTAGAGCGTTTGAAATAATACGAAATAATGATTTAAATATTTTCATCCTCTTTTTGCTTCTTACGGTTTTACAGTGAATTCTCGATATATGTCATCCACATGGGTCTTGCTAGCGTCTTATATCGTGCAGGAGACATACTCGTGTTATGTTTACACTCCTCGAGCTTCTGGGCCCCTCGCGAGGTAATTCCGCGACGTTTATCATCCAGGCCTTGGCGACATATACAGAGAAATCACTGTATATTATTTTAAAAATCGTTATTTGTAAAACTAAAACTTTGCAAGTAAACAGTCAATCGTTTTAGTACCGAAAATCTTTATCAGTTAATAATAAATATTTTTTATTCTTGATTAGACGGTAAATACGGTTCATGGAATTGAAGAACGTACGTATTAATTTTCTTTTTAGAAATTTCAATGTCGAATACAAGTTGTCGACGCGTATATTTTATGAAATACGAATTTTCAATCCCGGTTTTGTAGTTTTCTGGCTGCCATTATTTTAAAAAATTCGTTAAGGTACGGAGAATTAATTCGGCAGCGGTTGGAGCCAAATGAAAACGCATTTCACGATTTTCTGCTCGAAACGATTCAGTTCGACAGCTGTGCAAATGTGTATCCACGGTCAAAAGAAAATTCGAACTACGACAGACGGACGCTTCTCGTCCGTGTAAGTGCACTCCGGGTTTCAATTCATATAGGCTACGCATCGCCAATAAGGATTTTCGAGTGATCTGTACACGAGCGATTGGAAACCGAGGCCCCCTTTCTGCAAACGATCTGCTATGAAATCTAAGTAAAATTATCGAATCTGTATGGATTCATTACACTGCACAGTTGTTTCATGGTTCGCCAGCCACGTGTTCTCTCACGTGGGTGGTTCTATTGGTCTCTACTCCGACTAAAGAGTTACCAGAGAGTGGATGCTCATCACAGCTCGATAAGCTTCCTGGTTGCTATCGAGATAGGCAGTTTCTACAAAGTAACTACTTTCAACTAAACGTCGCGCTTTATTGCTCAATAAAATCTCTGAACGGTCCGTGGCAAGGGAAATCGATCTTCTGTATATCAAGTATAACGAAAATCAATGATTGCACGAACAGGTGGAAGTGCAAAAAAAAAAGGAGATTCGAGGAAATTCGATGTCACGACCAAACCACGAATCTTTTTAAGGATCCTCTCACAAGCGACACAGACCAACGTACATCCTACATAAGTGCCTAGTAAATCAACAACAAATTATTAACACTTAAATCACAGATTTTTGTTACTTACAAAATTCATAGAACTTCGGCACAGATTTGAATAGATATGTGCGCTACTAGCATTTACTTCAGCAACAGTCTTCATGGTTATAATTAAACTGTCGATTTTCATGCAAAATAAAAATTAAGTCAATTGTAAGTCATATTTCGACTGCTTTCACGTCCGAAGGTAAACGATAACGTCGTGGTTTAGATCAGTGACTAACATTGGTTTTGCTTAAACATTATCTCGGTCTTTAGTTTACCGGATCTGGTTTCCTTAATTCCATCGTTTTAACGAGTATATGAAAGTTTTTGCTTCGAGAAGATTCTCCGCGAAAGATGATTTACTTCTATAAATGAAGTTTCACTAAACGATGCACAAAGGTTTGAGAAGAAAACTAATTGAACCGTCAGAAAGAACGTATTTTTTAACGGTACGCTTTCAGAGAATTTATGATTAAAACTGGCAATTTTGAGAGAAAAAAAATACAGTTTGGAACGTTCTTGTTCGTCGGTCAGCCGCGTGTATTGAATTTTTTTTTTCCTCCGTATGATTAATCTGGGATTATACGATAGCCTCCTACACTGTTTGAAGAACTTATTTTCTGTTTTTTAATTCTGACGAGCTGTTCTTCGCTTCTTTGAAGTCATGAAATATTGGTGGTTGCCGCGGTGCTGGGCGCTGCACGTTGCGGTTTTCTGAAAATATTTTACGCTGCAGCCTAATTTATCTCCATTGCTAATAAAATGTATTACCGCACGGACGTCAGAATATAATAAAAATTGCCAGCTCTAACTTTTCCCGGCCGAGGACACTTCGGGCAAGGCTCTTTTATCCTTTTAATTGTGGGCTGGGATATTTCCTTGTAATAAAATATAATAATAAATATATATATATATTCTCATTCATTAGAATAGATATAATAGTTCGTGTCACGATATTTCAGGCAGTAATCAGTTTTATATTCGATAGTATCTCTATAACAAAAAATATTATTAATTGATAATATGTTCAAACACTCGAGAATGTTCACATCAACCGTTTAAATAACCATCAACCTGGAAATTATCCACGTCAATAAATTATCAAAGTCAATATCTTCAAATCGATATCATTCAGTTTGTATTGCTATCGAAGAACAAATAGACTTGACGATATTTTGGTTACTATGAATATTTAAAATTGAGCGTTTTGGAAGTAGTACGCTTGACCTATTCACCTAAAACTATTTCTGAACTTTTTTTAAGATACGTACACAAAATCTATCCCGTGCTTTTATGAAGTGTCGTTCATTTCTTCAGATTAAATTGAAGAACTGATATTTACGAAGTAAATATATTTTTTCTATATTTTCCTTGACTATAAATAAAAACAGTTTGGGTCGACCCGGTGTAGACGCGCATGTGAAACATGAGGGAGGTTCAGCTGTGGTGCAATTGCAATTTTTGGTCAACGAGGGAGCTTTGGTTTCCGCAACGGCAGACGACACCTTGCATCTATGGAATTTCCGGCAGAAGATACCACAAGTCGTACAGAGTCTCAAATTTCAGAGAGAACGGTCAGTATTATACATTTCATATTTATTTCTGTTAATTAACCTGCATTTGAAAACCTTTATGCCGTCACCACTGTTCCCATTCAGAATTCAAATGTAACACAATTTCACGGAAAACTTGAAAACTTCCAATAGGTTTACATTACTGTTCCGTTTCTTTTGTTCAGAATAACCTGCATTCACCTACCACTGCAAAGTAAATGGCTGTATGTTGGTACGGAGCGAGGAAACATCCACGTGCTCCATATCGAGACGTTTGTTCTGTCTGGATATGTAGTTAATTGGAACAAAGCTATTGAAGTGTAAGTATGCTAATATTTTTGTTCATCGAATAGCCTCATAAATACGAACTATAGCAATGAATAGAACAATAGGTGTATACAATACTGCTTCAAAAATCTCGCAAAAATTTCTTCAGCCGAGAATGTCGAAGCCCGAAGTATTTTAAGTACTAACTACACGACTGACTGGTAGCGCAATGATATACCAAATCGTTCAGAGAAAGCAAAAATATTAAAAGTTAAAGAAAATAATTAAGCAGTTCTCCCACTTTGTGAAACAGCTAAATTCCCCTTTGAGAATGGCTGCGCAATCTCTTTCCTCAGAAATTATTAACTCGTCATTCGAATATGATGTCTGTTATATATACGAGTAATTTCAATTAGCACGAACGTATATTCCTTTTCATTGTCTTCTATATTTTTGAATCCAATATCTCGAGTGGCGTGCAGGCTAATCGAATCGATGGAATTGAAAAATGCAATTATTCTGATCTATCTATGAATTACGTTATTATGTTCTGCCGTGCTCTATACTCGGAAGTTAACGTGTCCTTTCGCAGGACATTTTTGAATTAGTTGACGCGCCACATATGGCCGTCTAACTATGCTCATAACACAGATGAAGCTCGGAAAGTCCAACTCGGGAGTAATGAACAAATTTTATTCATACTTTACGGAGATTCTTAAGTTCTCAGAGAAGAATGCCGAGTGTGAGAAAGTGCTATTTTATGAACCTTGCTGAACCCTGTAAAGAGATCGTAAATTTTCCAGCATGGAATATAAGGCCGGGAAACATCGTTTTACGGCGCCATTATATATTAGCACAAATATTTCACGTTCCGTTTCATCGTAAGTTTAACAAATGCTCTCGCAAACAACGGAACTGGCTTCCACGACATAGAACACTTTTAATCTGTTGAGATATTGTTTCATTCCTCAGAATGCAATACTTACAAAATTAATTCAATACTGCTTTGTACTTTTTTTTTTATTATTAACTTATTTTGATGCTGAAAAAATATCGAATTTTCCATCGGAAAGTATTCCACTTTGCACTATGTATTTTTAAATTGATTTAAAATTTCATTTCACTTGAAAATTCGCTTCGCGAAATATTTTTGTTTAGTCTCTGTCGGAGTCGCCAAGACTCTCGATTGACTTGCCGCGGAATGCGATTACTGCGACTTATCGCTCGTCAAATTAATCTCGAACAATTGCTTGTGCGTGGTGGAACAACTGGTTGCATAATATCCTATAAAAGTTTAGTGAATTTAAATTGATACAGGTAATCCCGCATAATTCGCGATTATCGATTCGAATGGCGGCGGCGGTGGCGCGGCGGCCGTCGTGAACGTTTCAAAGTGTTTACGGTCGAGGATTTTCGAATGGGAAAGCAGGTAATTGAAAAAAGAAATAAAATGAAGAAACGACCTTCGGAGACATAGCAGATAAACCTGCCAGATCCCCGTGTCTGGTTTCCTTATTTGATGTGAAGGAATATAAATCAGCTGCAAAGCACCACTCGTGCTCGGGATACGGAAGCCAGGTTAAATTGATACACATAGAAGCAAGTTGATACGAGGACATCTTTTTGATAGTGTATACGCGTAGTCAAATCAGGACACGATATAAGAAGGCTTTTACAGTGAAGTCTTGATCTAAACCCAATACTCGGGAGGGAACGCGAATTGAGCTTAACAAATTTTTCTTCCGAAGACCGTTCGTCGTACGAAAAAAATCACTCAACATAAAATATGTGTTCGACGTGGATCTATAAGTTTCGTTTAACACGTTTTTCGATGCAATCGGTAACTTGGAAGATAATCGGGAAAAAAACGATGTTATGAGAGTTTCATTAATTATTTTCATGTTCAAGAGCCTCGGGGGGCACGGTTTCCGTTCATCGGAAGAAGGCTAAAGTTTGCCGGAGTATTTCTTTTTTATTAATTGGTTTTATCCTGGACGGTGGCGTTAAAAAATTCAAACGTTAAAAGCAAGAACCACTCCGTTGTTCAGGGTAACCGGAATGAGACTAGTACGTAGAATTGCCACCAGGTGGACGATTTTCTCGCTAGCAAAACTGTACGCGCCAGGATATATAAAGGCAGCCACGGACTTCAATCGTTACTCTGGTTTCCCTTCAAATCACGCTTAAATCTTTCGCCTTTTACTAAAGATTTCCGTGGAGGGGAACAATTGATGAGTCTATAAGACAATTTTTTGCAGTACCCGACGAAAGTTGGGTCATAAGATTTATAAAAAATATAATATTTATTCTGAGTGTTCAGTATAAGGTTCATCACTGAATTTTTTCTTGTTTCGTTTTCTTCGAAACGGAAGAATATTGTGATACCTTTGACTGACGGGACTATATCTGCTCCCCGGACAAGAAATGTTGTCTACTGTAGCCAAAGAGTTAGCACATCCTCCTCTTGCCAGAGACGAAGAACATTTTTTCGGGAACCTTTGATGTCGGAGTACAAAATAAGAGGGGGGACCTTGAAGTTGTATACTACTACGTATAGACACGCGGTCCTGAGTTCTTCTTTACAGGCGTTTACCTTCATCACTTTCTGTCGGCCATTAGATAAAAGAGGGAGGAAGAAGAGAGACTATATACGCGACGTACCCGAAACGTTGAAAGGGTTGAAAACGCGCAGCAGTGATATATCTTGATATCCAACGCATACTATTATGAAAATGTATTTTTCTTCCACAAATAATTACAATCAATAATTATCAGAAAAATATAATCTATTTTGAAATAAGAAAATTTAACGCTAGAAGCCCCGAGCTGTTTGTCAGAGTAACCGAATTTGATTTTTTTAGTTAAACTGTAAAAATGCAATTATTGAGAGATTGCAATTGATGTTGCAATATTCCTCTCTGCAACAGACAGGTATTACAGTGGCAAATTTAGAATATCTGCACCCGTGTTCACGAGGCATTTCAGGATTTTCAGTCGATCGGAGCACACTGTGCAAAACATCGAAACAGATCAAGTCAAGTGGTCCTACTTCAAGATGGCGGTAAGAGTGGTGGTTGAAACCGTCGATTTCACGAGTTGTCGATGTGCACACGGTTTTGATTTCAAGGGGTCTTCTACAGCTTCGTTACTCGCTGTATTCATCCCGTTTGATTTCGGCACGATTGTTTTGCCCTTACCAAATTGAAAACGGAAATTAAGCAAAAACAACTTGAGCACGAAATTTCCGTCAGTATTTAACAAACATTTCGTTTGCAGTTCTCACCGTTTTATTTGAAAGCAGAAATTATATAACTACTGGTACGGTACAGACAGCTACTTCAAAAAATATTGGATTGTTAAATTTTCGAAAAATTGTCAATATTTACGTTCTTATAATTTCGTAAAAAAGGATCGTACTAACCCTTAACTCATTTTAAAGCTTTAACCCTTTGTGGATGAGGATTCTTTAAAATATTGAAAATCTTTTCTTTTTAACTAAACCATTTCACGATTGTTGAGATTGTAAAGATGTTTGTGGAACACTTATTTATTTAGACGTATTTTTACCTTATTTACGAAACTATAACAGTTGTATATCGACAATTTTTTTTCTAACTATTCTGTGCATTTGCTTGCAATTTGCTTGCAAGGTAATTATAAAATAGTAATAATTATAGCTAGTAATCTGTTTCCATTTGAGCTCCAAAAGCTTCGTAAGATATGTATACCTCTTTTCCATCAACAATATCGGGAATTTTTTTTTTTATGTATCTCGTGTTCCACATTCATCGGATGGTAAACGGAAATTGAAGCTTGCCGTTGCAATAAAAAGAGTTTCTTATTTGATTGGAAAAATGTCACGAAAACTGTTTGCAGCTGGTCTCAAATGGCCGAGTGATGTTTGAAGCATTATTGTATACTGTATAGTGGATTAGGTATTGTACATTGCATTAAAAATGAATTTCGTATTACTTCATAGAAATAACAGGCCAGCCATTTTTTAAATAATATCTAAACAAAGAAATTTCGTTGAATAAATCTTTACAATCTCAATAATCATAAATTAAAATTATGACCCATCATTATGACGGGCCCCGTAAACCTAGTGTTAAATACTTAATAATCGTGCAACATGATTGCGAAAATAATGTTGTGAATAATGGACGTCATAAAAGAGAAATATACGTATACCTAACAAGATATTTAAAGTATTAAGTAACAGATTCTAAAATCGATACTTCATTATTTACTACTTATAAGTATTATTTTTTAATTAATGCGTGCTGTTGATTTATCGCTTATTTAACGGTAAATCGATGATTATTGACATAATGGTTAATGAGACTCGATAAAATAGAAGCGGAAAAAGTTAGCTAGAGCAAACGAGAGAAGTGCAAACATTTAGAAGAAGAACTGTGTCACAATGTGTAACTATGTTATTTAAACTGATATTGTAAACATATCTGTATAGATATATGAACATGACTATGAATATGAATATGACTATGAATATGAATATGAACATGAATATGAATATGAATACACGCACACGATACACATACCCACTCATCAACACCGAGGCTACAAACACACACACTCAGATATTTTATATGTATATATATTTTTCAGATTTAGAAAGACCCATCCTGGTGCTGTAGTACACTTGAGTGATAATCCTTTAGATTTGAGCAAGGTACGCGTGTTTTTGAGTACATTTTATTTTGCATTATTACTCCATCCTTACCATGACGTCATACTTAACATTCTCAAAAGCAAAACCGACTCGATTCAAAAGAAATCATGAATTATCTCGGATAATTTTGATTAACATTTATTCTTAATGTGTTTTTCTACGTCTTTCGGAACGTGTTTATATTACATATATATCTATATATTGTATATTGTGTCGAGAATCAGAAGCGTGTGCTTGCATGTTGTGTGTGTGTGCATGCGTGCATGCTATTTATTGTCGTATCAAATAACTTGATAGAGTTACTTCTTCTTAAGAGAATCACATTATTCAATTATACTTACCAATGCGTCTCGCACATTCAGGAGATACGCTAGAATCGATCAATTGAGACTTTATATCATATATTTTCTGGATCGTTTCAAATAATTGATTAACAACATTCGATCAACGATGAATTAAAATTTCATTGTAAAAAACATTTGGTAAATGTATGACAATTGGCCAATAATCAATGTTTCTTCCCGTCTTTTTATTATTTTGACTCTATGGTTGGCATTATTTTTTCTTCATCGTTGTCTAGTAGTCGACATTGAATTAATTCACAAATAACGTTGCTTAGATAGCGTTTTCGTTTGTATAAGACGTCTGTATGTTCAATAACGTTCTCCTCCTTTCCCGATACGTTTTCCTTACGTTTCTATCAGTTTAGTACACATAGTAATAATTATGATATTCACAGAAGCTAGTTTGAGTTACACGAAAATTGATCTCGCAACCATAATCACTCCGTTCCCTTATATGTTCCACAATGTGGTTCGCGTTAATGTAATTCCATTAACATCGATTACCAAACTGCAGATCTTTGTGCAAGTTACCATTCTCATAGATTATTCGATAAAAACGCACTAACAAATTTCTTGTTTCGAACGCAAGGCGGTACAGTTATTTCTCTGTATATGTGTCGTCGAGGCCTGGATGATAAACGTCGCGGAATTATCCCCACTACCGCGGGGGTATAAAACGGCTCGGTTATGTCTCCTGCACGATACACGTCACTAGCAAGACCCGTGTCGTTGACATATATCGAGAATTCACTGTATCCTCTTTCAAGCTTTCGTAATCATAAAGTTTTTGTAATTTAGGAATTTGCAAATGCTATGGAAGCATAAAGATCTGCCATCCGAAAATTATAATGATAATAATTCACGTTCGACTTCGACCTTGAGAAGTTCCGAACACAAAATATTCTTTGACATATTCGCTCTTTGATGCCATTCAAGTTGCATACGAAACATTTCTGTGTCATCGCAAATGAGAAGATATTAGGTGATTTATTTTCGCTATGACGTTCTGTAAAGTTGCACAAGGAAAATACAGTTCTGAAACGAAATACAATGCGAATAGAAGTGTTATTACTCATTTTTGGATAACAAAGGAATTCCAGAACCTTTCTGAATTTACTGACCCTGAAGGGACTAAAAAGGGTACTACGTTATTTACACTAGAATATTTCAAAATTGCTATTGAAGAATTTTAATAAAACTAATTTTGGGAAAGAAATGATTTTGTATTTATGTACATATTAGATTAGTCTTTTAAGGGTTAAGTATTCATTATGAAATTGTTTCGAAACAGTATGGAGGTAGGTTGAAAATGGTCATTTTTGGCACCGTTCGCTAATAAAAAATTGAGGATGAATAAAAAGCACTTTTAACAGAACGGGAAGTGTTGTAATCGTTTCTTTTAAATGTCACGGAAGTGTTACCAAAAATATGATAAAGCGATAGCGATCGATCTTGCGTCATGAATCATTCGTGTCTAAATATTTATTTTGGATTCTACTTAATCTAAATGATTTTCTTATTTCAAAATAAAAAAACGTCGTCTTATATTGGAATAAAAACCACGACAGGTCACGAATGACTCCGGTATAGTATACGGAACCCTTTGCACTCTCCTATGTCGAGGCTGAGGTGACGTTTAACAGGTGTTTACAAAATTCCGGAGTGCAAATGGTTAAATGTCGTGCACGAACTTCCACGAACGGTGAGAAATGACAATTTTTGACAATCTTCCTTTATGATACCTATTCACATTAGCTCGTTACACCTAAGCCAGACCAGATTCATAAATCACCGAGTTTCAATCTGACATTCGCTTAGCAAAAACCAAAATTAGAATGGACTGGAATTTCCAATTAACTCTGAATGTTGAATCTCCACGTGTCAGTGTCATGTGTATCGGCAGGAAAATGTGCACGTTTCTATTATATCGTCTAGATGTCGTCAGTTCATTGGAAACTCATCATCAGCCGCTCATGTTGCAATTCTCGGCGCAATTCATATAATGTTGCCGACCGTTTATGCTCGAGAAAAATAATCCTCGTTCGAAAGTATTTAACGATCATTCTGCACTACATTCTCATCACCGTTCTCATTCGGTATACGTAACTTGTATTTATCATTTTTACGATCAACGATGCGATTACTTGTACTACGACCATATTACGTTTTTATTGCAGACCTTCGTGTTCAACATTTTTTCTTTAAATCTAGTCGTGTAGGAGAGAAACGATCTCGCCGATCGGAGACACGCGCCGCGTTCACGCTTTCCAATTCTGCTTGCAGATGCTGATAGGATACGAATCCGGACAAATAGTTTTGTGGGATTTGAAAATGAAGAACGCCGAGTACAGATGCATGTGCGATGTACCGTTGAGATCGATAACGTGGCATCACGAGGGTAAACAGTTTATGTGTAGTCACACCGACGGTTCCCTGTCAACATGGACGGTGCGCCAAGCGAAACCGACAAATGTCACGCACCCTCACGGTAAAACAACATTTTTTCTAAATGTGCGAGCAACCCCCGCGTACCACCGTAGCGTCCCCTTCGAATCCAACCCTTAAGTGGACCTTGAACATGTACTTCAGCAATGATTCGATCAAATTATATTAAATCTTAGCGAAATGGTAAATAGAAACGTAGTCAGATTTCAGGTTGTAGGATGAGGGACCCAATTACTGTGCTTATATTAATTATACTTGTTTTTAAAGCAAGATGAATATTAAAAAGAGATATATAGCACATTAACTGATTTTAATGAAAAAAAAATCAATATCTCTTTTTTTTAATATTCATTATGCTTCAAAAATAGGTGTAATTAACATAGACAGAGTAATTGGCACCATCGACAGTAATTAGGTCTCCTATTAGGTCGTTGAATATGAAATTCCCGGACTTCAGAATGCAGATTTTGTGAAGCGGGAAATATTATAATCTACCGATTTATCATTTGTAATACTACAATATTTGATTATGAAACTTTCTTTACTTATATATTATTTTTAATGGTAAATCAGCACAATGTTTCCGCGCGTATTAAGGCACCAAGAAAACCAAATTTTATTAATATGCAATCTTCGCCAATATTTTTTAAAAATACTCCCACATTTGTCGAGTCCTATTCTATGTTAACAACGAACAACGCAGGCTAATCTTTTTCTTCTTTATTACGGGCGAGCCCCGGGTTAAAAGGAACCGTTTTCTTTGTTTCGAAATGTTCATCTTGGGCTTCTCTCGGCAACACTTTTGTTTCCGTGTTTCGCTCCATTCACGAGCTATTTTTGCTTGTCCAGGTTCTCTTGCGAGATCTTTAGAAATTCCCCAATTTTGCGAAGTCGTCCCTTGAGCGTTTTTCTCTTTCAGCGAAAATGTTACGTTGCACGGAAGGTCTTTCGATTCTGCAATCGCGTTGTCAACATTGTCGTGTTACGAGGAGGTTGCTCTTGCACATTTACGATTACGTTCGACGATACCGAATCTTTTATTCGGACTGGTGCTTATCACATTGCCATTGTACACACAATGATAATTGTTGTGTACTTTTTGTTAGACTTCTTTTGACATGCAGATTGAAATTAATATATATTAAGCTAATTATTACTAGGATGAGCGACCCAATTACTGCGGGGGTACCAGTTACTGTGCATATATTAATTATACTTATTTCTAAAGCATAATGAATATTAAAAAAGAGATAGAAAATTTTTATTCCTTACCCTAGTACTTTTGCACAATTGAATCCAACTTGTCAAGCATTTAGATTTCGAGTATTGCATTATTCTATTTAAATTTCTGTATTAAAAATAGAAATACTACATTTTGTAATCGTAATGACCAGCACGATCGTATACATATATTTTTCCAGCGAAAACTACTAAAGATGGCGAACCAGAACCGTGCAAGTCAATTCAGAAGGTCGAGTGGAAGGTTTCCAAATCGGGGTAAGTATCTTTTTTTTTATGATTTCCAGCAAATTCGGAAGTAAAAATGTAAAATTTAATATTGTCCGGACATTTCGTTGCCCGATCATAAAATAGTTTTTCTGGGCAAAATTGTTTAACAAAATGAAACCTTTACGGCATAGAGAAACGTGTATGTCTAAATATTATTGCCAGCGTTCAGTTACGGTGGAAACGTTTCATTATTAATGTATAGAGCACAGTTGAATGTGATCTTTATTCGATACTGGCGTTTACGTAATCGAGCAATAAGTATTAGTGGCCTTCCACATAGAGTAGTTGTGTAAGTTTCGTTGTCTATAGTACTTAAGGGTTGTCTGTACTCGCACAGCATACTGACATCGTTCGATAGGAAAGATCTGGGACAATCTGTGCATTACTGAAGTTTATCGTCGCGCTAAGCATGTATCGATTTCGAAAAATGTTGCTTCTTCTCACGAGCACACGAGTTTTGGTTAACGTTGTAATCTTTTTCTCTCCAGGGAAGCATACGTTATATTCTCCGGTGGTTTGGCGTACGATACAACTGGACGAACCCCGAGCATAACTGTTATACATGGGAAAACTACTACTGTATTAGAAATGGAGCATAATGTGATAGACTTCATAACACTGTGCGAAAATCCATGGACCAGTGGTATATAAATTTATTTTCAAAATCCATCGACTCCTTATAATTTACTGACATACTTTGATATTTACTAATATATGCCTAATTGAAAAGATTGCTCTCACGTCCTAGAAGCTGTAGTCAATTCATTATAAAGAGCCTGAGTACAATCCATGGTAATTCCAAAAGTGATCGAACAACTCAGAGGCAGTTGTCAAATTAAGTAGCAACTGTTTTATTCTTGAAGTGCAATGCTTGTCGATTAAAATTTTCTTTATACATAATTAATTCGTCTAAATTCTTGGAAAAACTCGAGTCATGTGGTCGACTTTTAAAAAAGTTACATAATTTTAAAGCGGTGGTTCTTAACCTGGGGTGCATACACTCCTGGGGGTGCGAGAGAAGTTTCTAAATTTTCGATGGAAGATTTATTCTTCAATAAATAAATTACCTTGCAATAGATGTAATTTTCTAGATTGAAGAAATAGAAACACATTTTTCAAGGGGGTGCGAGAACCTATTTGTAGATTCAAGGGGGTGCCGATCACTGAAAAGGTTGACAACCACCGTTTTAAAGATTGTATCCGTTTCGAATTTGGGTAAAAATTTATTTTCGAGCCTCCACAAATGATAAGTTGAACGATAAATAATATCTTTGATTATTTTATTGAGGAGTTAGTTTCAATCGTAGGATATCAGTCGCAATAAGTAATTCTGTTTTTTTTCCACAGATTACCAGGAACCATATGCTGTGGTGGTTCTACTACATAACGATTTGGTTGTGATAGATTTATTAACGCCCGGATTTCCATGTTTCGAGAATCCATACCCGATGGATATACACGAATCGCCGGTGACGTGTTGTGCATACTTTGCCGACTGTCTGTCGGATTTAGTACCTGCCTTTTATTCAGTTGGATCTAAGTCACAGAAAAAGACAGGGTTTAGTGAAAAGGATTGGCCGATATCTGGCGGAGAATGGAGTTCAAGCTCAAGTAGTTATAACGAAATTATTGTCACGGGGTAGGTATACATAGTTCATTGTAATTTGAATGCCTCGTTATCGAGTTACGGTTCTATTAAGTAATAATTGCCGATTTTTTGATAAATAAAAGTACTTCGTTCGAATAGAAAAATTACGAATATATTGACCCTCGGACTCCTGCGAGTTCTAGGTCTATGCCGGTCACGGTCTTATCGGAAGAGTGTTAATCTAATTGTCGTAAAAAAAATTAAAAAGAAAGAATAGAAGGGTTAAAGAAGGCATGATAACACGAATGTTTTAATCGCAGACACGCTGATGGCAGTATAAAATTTTGGGACGCATCCGCGGGTAGTTTACAAGTTCTTTACAAACTGAAGACAGCCAAACTTTTTGAGAAAGCTAGAACGCGTAGTATAGACTCGGAAGAGGATCCGTTGGCGATACAGCTCATCTTCCTCTGTCCTGAAAGTCGGAAATTAGCGATCGCAGGAAGCGGGAAGCACGTTGTTTTGTTTAAATTCAAAAAAGTAGAGAGTATGTCTGAAGTAGTGGTAAGTAATTTGCTTTTCTCTCTACGTACTCTTAACAATTGTCGTAATTGTCTGTAATATTCTCATTCCGAAAGTATATTATAATGTATACTTTCAATGACCATCGTATGAATATTGTTTGTTGAACAAATCGTTCTATTGTAGATGCAGTAATCTTCGCGCACAGTAGGATCCTCAGGCAGTAACTTTGAAAACATTCGAGTTAGCGTTTTGTTTTCTGGTGTTTGTGCTACGATTAACTTTCATTTTCACAAATCTAGAGTTAATCCATTTTCTTTGTGAAAATTTCCCATACACACTTCAATTTGTTCGCATTAGGAATAATAAGTGGTCATAGTATGACGCTTTCTTAATTTAACTCTCGTCGTCACGAGTTGTGAAGATTGTGAGATTGCAGCAATTATTTAAAATAAGAAATCAAGAAATTCATTTTACATCTTCAAACTAATTGAAGAGTGTTCTTAATGAACGTGGATATTAAAATCATTGGACTTATGATACGTACGCTTTCGCTTATTGTGTAATTAATAATTGCTAATTATTAGTCGGTCTTAAAAAATCAAAAGGCTTTATGACTTATGTATCTACGCAGAAACGTATATCTCACATACTCCACATTGTGTGCAATGATAGTTGTGTAGGGTTAACACCGCAATTGTTTTATTTTGATAGTACCTTAATTTTGTGCGATTCTATTTTAACGAAACTTTCACGACACCTCTTGGAATGTTAACAATACTTGTTTTTCTTCATTATAGACCTTGGAGATCTCGCTCACACCTAACTCAGATCAACCGAAAGAGGTGGAAAGCTCTTCCGACCACGACTCTCCGGCTGGTAATACTTCAGGAAGTAGCGAAACTAAGAACTCTGAATCGAATCAACCGCTAAAAGTTAAGAGTGGTTTACAGAAGCGAGCTGCAGGCTTTCAGGCGACATTGGTCTGCTTAACGGTTGCTGCCAGCGGTGAACAACCCGAAAATATCACAGCGCTTAGTTTGAACACTTCCTACGGCTTGTGAGTATCAGAATTATGACACTCACAGCTATACTAAATTTTCGCACATGAATCTCGACGTTGTGCAAAAAGAGAAAACGATAGGAACGTTTGCAATCCTTTGGAACATTTTTCTTTATTTATTTCATCTCTCGATTCGAGGTCGAATGGATATAACTATTTAATAAGAGTTTGGAAGTCTTAATATTTAGTCACATTTGCCTGATATGGACGAAAGCTAATTGGAAACGGTTATTATTTCATTCTAGAATGGCTTACGGAAACGAGACCGGTTTGGTAGTAATAGACATCGTGCAGAAAATTTCTTTGGTTGTGTTGAGCACGGCGGATATCGGTGGTAACTTAGACCCATGTCAACGCGTGTTGCGCAGCCCTAAACGCCAAGACGATTTGAAACGGGAAAACGAAGACAAAGCGAGGAGTCCTAGCACAGATCAGGTAAAATGTATTTCTTTCTTAATAATGATCGTTTTAAATGTTCAAATTGTTACCCTCTCCAAAACTTTTCGACTACAACCGAGAAGATGTTTTTCAAACTTTTATATATTATATATATATTTTTTTATGCTTTTCCTAGACACTAAAAGTAATTATCTTCATTATTGCATGATTGTAAAAAGACTACAGAACTTGAATGTTCAGTTTGTTACCGAAATTCGTAACTTATAAGTCTTCTTGTCCTTTGTAAATACTATAAAATCTTCCAGTTTTGATGATGTTACCATAATATAACAGCTTTCATTGCCAATGCCAAGACTTCATTAAATAATCATAGATCATGTGACCGTATTATCTTCGATAATAGTATCCCGACAGTGTTATGTAGGTGTTTACCATTTCCTTTTGTCACTCAATAGGTCCTTCGATAATAATATATATAAGTAAAAAAAAAAGAAAACATTTTAGATAAATAAAATATTTAATTTTTCAGAAAAAAAGTAACTGGCGCATTACGTTATTTAATAAATATCATCATTTTGACCTACAGTTTTTACATTTACCATATTAAGGTAGAAATAACAAATATTAAACAATCCCTAGCGAGGACAATAACCAACTTTACATTAAATATATACAATACCAAACCGACTAACTGTTTAACCGAATAAAACTTACATCGGTAACATTACAAGAACATCTCCTCTTTTATATTAACACTTTAACATATATAAAAAAAGAAATGTGTAACTAACATTAACCATCGAATACGATACACGCCATTAAAGCTTGATTTTTATCATTGAATCTGTTCTTTCGAATTCACGACTGTGTCTCATGGTGTTCTAATCCATCAGCTGCTTTCGACTAACTCATCTTTTTAGATAAAAAAGAAAACTTTAATACTTAAGTTAATATAAATCGGTAGTATTTTCACATATTCCAAGCAGAAAATTTGCTAACATGCAGGTATTGTGTCTTTGTTATTGTTACTATCGTCGCAAGCAAAACGTTACTATTCATTTAAATAAATTTCAACATTTATCCAAGCACTCAAATTTTAAACGGTATTTAATTTAATTATTCCCTACTTTAGCAAGTTTATTTCTATTGTGTATTTACAAAACTTTTTAATTAAATTACCGACGTTACTTATTCCATTATTAAGTTGACAATTTTTTAAAAATATTGTTTTTTTTTATTTAACTATAATGAAGAAATTGTCGATGATTTTGTTTCAGTAGTAAATACATTTTGTTAAAAACTTTACACCGGTTGTATTATTGTATTTTCAAAAACATACATACATACACATGTATACATAACACATGTTTATTTTCTGCTTGGAACATTAGAGGATAGACATTAGGAGAGAACTAATTAGAGTATCAGAATAAATTAAGAGTTTTATAAACAACAAACGAGAATGTTATCGGCAACTAGTGGTCAAACTTGTCATTTTCCATGAGCCGAAAGTAGAGAAATTTAGCTGTAACAGATTTATGTAAGTTACTGCATTAACAATTATTTAAATCCACATTGGAACCCTTTAATGACAGATACATATTACATAAAATATTACTTATACACGTCGTAAATATTACCATACTATTTCCAACACCGAAACTGTCGTTCTTAATCTTAAAACAATAAAAAAAAAAGAAACAAAAAATAAAACCGATGTAATCCTCCCAAGATAGATACTCATGTTTCTTATGCATTTAATGTTTAGCCAACTATGTGTCTGCCTTCGTTGAAACAAGTAAGAACAATATATTTTTCGTTAACGAAACAGTTAGAATGTTTATTTTTACGTTCTATGATATGCGATATTACTTTGTTAATGAATAAAACGAACCCGATGGAAGTAGGTAGTAAATTAGTAGATGATTTTTCTGTTTTACCGTTGGCTTTGGTTCATACTTAGACGTTCGATCGATATTCAACATGTAGAAACGAAGAACGATACAGTGGACACGACCAATAAATATGTAGCTACAAGTGCCCGACAAAGGATGTTAAAGCGCAGCTGAATTTAGGGTAGCTCGCACACCTAAAATAATGATGAAATATTATTCTTTAGGTTCTAAGACAATGTAGACCCACCATTGTTTGTCGGCAAAATGATAGGAAAATTGTATAAAAAATTAGATGAAGTAGAAAAGAGCGTAGAGCGAAAAGTTGAAATAGTTAACTTAGAGTGGGGGAAGAAGTCACGGCAAGTGACTCAACGGAGTAGGGGGTTGCCGTAGCTTGCCTTGTCCGCCTGGGCGTGGTTTCGTGCCCACTGGGGCGTGGCTTCGTGCCCTCTAGGTCTGTTCTGACTCTCCCTACATGCAAGTTACAGTGAAATTTATCTATCTTTTTAACAACTTTCCTGGCATTTTGCCGACAAATGGGCTCACACTTTTTCAGAATAAAGGAATATTCTATCTAAAGAATAACTCCTTATCAATGTTTTGGGTCTCTGAGCTGCCCAACAATTGGCTACCCTTCAACATCCTCCTTACTACCACAAAAATTGACGTCGTTGCAATTGCGAAATTATCGAACACGAATCACGTATGATGTACTGACAAACACAGTGAGATATACGAGTACGCCAATTTTCACATAAACGTTTGATGGCATCTCGTACGAAAAATCCAACGAACAAAAAGTACAGTCAGCGCAAGACACACGAAACGTGAAAGTGAACATAAAATTATCGGGATCCCATTGTTTGCGGAGAAAATCGAAAAGTGCGTGAAGGGCTTAATAACAGTTCTTGCGCCGTGAAGACAGACGACAACGAATAAAAATTTGCTTTCTTGTGCAAATGACTATGAACAAAGTGAAAAGCTGAACAACCGTGACGAAACCTAAAACAATATGTTTATTTCATTAGTTATATGGAACCTTAAATTTTGAACTCAATACACCAAATATTTTGTTTATATTAAAAGTCGCTCAAAAAGAAATTTGACCAATAAATAAGAAGGTACTCAATTTGCATAGAACATACAATTTATCCTAAAATTAAAGCAATTTCATTTCCTAAGGTATTCGTGCTTTTTATTATTAATTATTTAAAGTGATTATCTCCTGCGAACTTATACTACGTTCAATAATTACATTCAATCATTGAAAAATATTTTGTGATAGGATAATTTTTATAATTTTATAACTTTTCAACATTGCATACACTACTGACTTGCAAGTGGTTAAAAATTTCAATTAACACTGGGACCTAATATTACAATTTTACAAATAATAGTTACTACGGACACATTCGATTAACTTTTTCTCTACTGACCTACACGCGTAAGAAATATCTCAAAATGTGATCGTGTTTTGCATAGTAGAGTTGGTTTTTTTTTAAATATTTGATTCACTTCTGAATAGATATAATGTGAATGTAAGTATACCTTGGAGTTTTTAAGTTGTAAGGAAATCGTATTATACACATAGTCTGATGATTAGATAATATAACGTAAAAGAGTTATATGGTTTAATCATAGTATTTGTAATGTACTCGTATGTGTAAGCACGTAGTTTTAAAATGTATCAGTAAATATACGATTTATCTTGTATGATAAAAACACGTCATATATTATACACACTGAATTTTGGTGTCGATTTTCTAACGAAAATTTTGAAGAAATTGATAGAGACATTACAAGATAGGTGTATCGTTAAAAGTAAAAAAAAGCAAGAAAACGTTGTGTAATTTTATAATGCTAGAGTAACAGAAGTAATTTCGCAGATTAATAATGTTCCGAACAAGTATATCTTGATTTGTAACAACGATTTCTGAAATGTTTCAGCTACGTATGATTATCACAGCTATAAGTGAACAAGTCATGACGGTCGTATCAGGTGATTTCAAATATTTCTAAACGTAATCACCGAAGTAATGAAGCTAGTTTACTCCGTTTACTGAGAATATTAGAATGTCCCAAAACATTTGCTTGCAACTATGCAAATTGCGACAGTAATGTTTCTTTTTTCAATACGCTAGATACATTTTGCGATCCAAGTAGTCTGTTACTCCTGAACGACGATACATGCTGATGATGGCTTTGACAGTCTGACAAACGAACGTGCTACAATTACCAAACAATTGTAATCAAAGCATCTTTCAATGAGACTACCGCGAGAGAAAATTCATTTTCGCATTCGTTCGTATTGTACGAACGTGTGTTGTGTACGAATATGTTTTCTGCTTATCAACGTTATAATCTTCAATGTTCAATGAACGATCTAATCCGCACAGATTGGAAACGAACAGTTTTTCTTTCTTTTTTCAATGTTTAAACATGCATGCTTACTATTTAGTTAATCGTTGACAAAATGTATTCGTTTACATTGATGTTTCTAGCTACGGATGCTAAGTATTTTTAAGCGCATTAACGCACGGATAATATTATCGGAGTGACACAAATAGTAATGCGAACAGAAGAAACTGAAAGTACAAACTATAGTTTGCGTGTTTGTTTGTTTTTTTTTAGCATTTATACGCAACATAAATATTTGTTTCATTACCCAACTCTTTTTAAAACAAGATAAAACAAGATAAAAGATTATTCACGTCGAAGATTTATTAAACTTTTGTTTTATAATCGGTATTATAAACTTTTGTAACTTTCTGCATAATTTGCAACACTTTCGTGATGTTTATATTATCGATTCATTGATGAAACTCATTACAAAATTACTATAAAATTATTTCAATAAGAAATATGTAATAGTTGATTCTAGAAACATTGCTGAGCGATCTACAAAAAAAGTGGAGCATACTTATACAGTGTAATTATTCGTACGTTAATGAATTATTGATTAATGTTATAGAAACAGGAAAGCATATGCCTAAGTTCGAAATTATCAAGGATGAATTATTCAAGATTATTATTTTCTAAAAAATTAGTTGTGTTTACGTCTCCTGCGGTGATTGCAAATATTTCATCACAGTTTCAACGTTCTGTTTTGTTTACAATATTTGAAGTATATCTATAGTGAATTATTTACAAACGTTCCAACATTCCCGAAGCGATTAACCCCTTAGCTGGCGAATGTTCATCATTGAAATTAGCAGGTCGTTTTTAAACAAACTGTTTATACATGCTTGCATCGGAGACTTTATATGTTAAGGGGTTGATACAAATTTTATTGTAATATAGACAGACTGTCAAGACAAATTAATCTAAGTTAGTATCACAATGTCTGCAGTCGTCGTGTACAAGCATACTGTACACCAGGCCTGGGCAACTTCTTCCCCTCCGTCGCTTCTCGACCCCCACTACCAGTGTGCAGGTTCCCCTACCACTTATTATTACCCTACCGTGCTTTTATGTCTCCTGTACAAGTTCCTAGCCCACCGACCCCTTCTCCCACACTCCATAGGAACATGGTGGGGGGTCTCAGGAGTGGGAAGAGGACTCGCGAGCCACCAGTTGCCCAGGCGTGCTGTACAAACTATACTATACGACATACTTACGGCACAAAATGCTTGTTCAGAAATCAGGCTTCAATTCTGACCAATCACGTCTAAAATTTCTGTAATTACGGCTTACAATAATTCTTTGGCAGTATATGTGTTTAAAAGAAAATTTAGAGAAATTGAAAAACAGTCGGCGGTTGTTGATTACGAACGGAACGTTCTATTAGTATGAATTTCTGAAGAAGCAACGAACTTTCAAACATGTATTTACGTTTTCCAAAATTTCCGTCCGTTAAGGCAGAAAATAATGTGTTAACAAATTGTTTCTATGAGCATCTTAGGTACGTCATGCATTAATGTGAACTGGCGTAAATTGATTAGCATTTTGTAAAAATGTACGAACGCCTTCCCTTGTCCGCA
Organism: Seladonia tumulorum; assembly: GCA_913789895.3. Taxonomy (NCBI): domain Eukaryota; kingdom Metazoa; phylum Arthropoda; class Insecta; order Hymenoptera; family Halictidae; genus Seladonia; species Seladonia tumulorum. Next base: position 7,593,400 of record OU565275.1, read on the forward strand.
CTCTTCATCGTAATCATTTTCAAATAACGTCTGTTTGGGAAGTGACAAGTGACCATACGTTTGCGATATCTATCCGTTTGAAGACTGAACCTCTCAGCACTATCTTTATAAATACACTCTCTCTACTTGTAACGAGACATCTAGTTATTAACATATTTATATCTATCTATATATATATACTATAGCATAATATTCGGATTAAAACGATAAGCTTACGTTGTGCACGATTTTATAACCATCAGAGTATATATATATATATATATATATATATATATACGCAGAATATAACATATACATATAGTAACAATTAAGAAGGGATGCGTTGCTAACAACATATATTACAACACATGCAATAATGCTGTATATTGTACGCATATATAACATGTGAACAAAATGATTTGCTTCTAGAGTTTAGTATTAAATCTATTGCTGTTTCGTGTGCCTTGATTCATTCTGCAAAAATCCAACATGTTAAATTCATCAGACTCACCGAGACTCTACTGTGCCGTCTGAAGCCTTATTAGCAATGGTAGCCGAGAATGCTCAACAACAATCGCAACAGTGCCCACAACGCGGTGAACAACAGCAAATCGGATGCAATAACGAGAAACGAACCACGGAGGAATCCGTAAACGAAATCAGTAAGCCCGGCCAACCGGCGAACGAAGAAGAATGCGCGAAAAACCACGGCTGGAAAGGATTCAGCCTGAAGAGGCAGCTCAGCAAGGTTGATCTGAAAATAAAAAGTACTTTCACTCCGGCTTTGGTGACGTCTCAAAATGGGGTACTTGTATGCTTTCTTTTATACTCATCAAATATACCTTCTCTTGTAGATCACCGTATGCAAGGGGAATTGCCTAACCACTTTCGTCTGAATAATACGTCATACATGTCTATTCAGAAACATAAAACGAGTTACTCTCAAGGAAAGTTCGTCAGATTCTACGATTTTACATTACACAATATTCTTCATAGTCTTTTGACGCTTTTGTCGCCAGATGAGGGGAGGGAGCACGAATCGAGGGGAAAAAGTTACCCCCTCTCTGCCAGTACCGAGTTAGTCACGTGACCCTGCGACACAGACACGACAGAGACGGAACGCGTCACGTGACCGGGGCGCGGAGGAACCGTGGGGGAATAGCGCGGTAGAAGGGGAAATTAGAGTGGGGGAACAAGTCTTGATCTGGCGACTATGGTTCCGATACAGCAACTAAAGTGTTACAAGCTGTTTTCTCAGAATCTAATGAGTATATCGATTTCAAATTTTCTTTTTAATCGAATGGCTGAAGGAGCTCAATATTCTAGTATGTATTAGATTTTTTGGACCAACTTTTGGCGGGAAAAGGGGGCCCCTAATATTTTTTAAAATAGGAAGTTTATTACTGTGACACCTCTCATTAAACTGAACAGTATTTACTTGAACTATTTTTTTTTATTATGCATAATTACAGAAGGCAGGTTACATTTAACAGAGTGTGGCTATTTTAGCTATTAGTCGAAAAAACGATGGTAGACAACGTACATTAACTTTGCGATTTAGTTTATTTGTGTGTTGAAACAAACAATAATCTGACCACACACTTTATTTTCCTAGCTGATTGCGAGGAAACCGACGGTACCGTAATCATTTTTATGAGTATATACATATCTATAATACGAGCTTTATAGAGCTTAATAGAGTTAATAACGGTAAGATAGAAAAGTAGGCTTTTTGGGAGCTTTCAGGCGCAATTTTGTTAATAGCTCGCCTCGTGGACTGATATACCAAAAAATGAATGTCGTATTCATACAATTTTATTTAATTTTTTTTTACGAAGAAGCTTATTTTAGGAAACAAAGCTCTATAAACAATTATTATCAACGCTATCGACGGCTTTACTATCTGCAATTGCAACGATATAATCTAAATTATTTTCAGATGCAGATATTATTTTTGCGACATATACAGTGGCTACCACTAATATTCATACTCTCTTTAACAGAGAACAACTTTTTCAAAATTGGTCTATTTTTAGAAAAATTATTCTGTTTTAAAGAGTGTACGAATATGAAATGGTAGTCATTGTATTTCTTTTCACAGAATGTCAAATCTTGTGACGTTTAATTCAATATAAAAATCTAATGATTCAAAATAAACTTAACATTTGGCGAACTTCCCTTGTCAGTTCATATCTTTTTTTTTTATTTCTGTATTTGCTTATGTATGAGAAAATCTCCATTATTGCAAAACACAAAATAATGACGTAGAGTGATGAAAGTATTTGTGTACTGTTGACAATTATCTAAAACACATTTTAACACTTTTTCATCTGTCATTAAACTAACGTAACATGCAGCTTCGTGTGACTAATTTTGTGTGGAATATATTGAAAATAGTATTGCCGACTAATAGTAGTATACAGTGATTGTTCAGTTTTTCTAATGGTAATACGGTGTAACATATTCGTAATACATATTTTTTTCGGTGGAGAAGTGATATGTTCTTCCTTGCATCGTAGTCATTACACTAGAGCCATTGTTTTACTTTTTTTATTTCGTCGCTTTCGTTTGAACAACGTTAACTTGTTTGTTGAGTACAAAAGTAAAACAATCTTGTATGTTATTTCAAACACAACAGAACCTCATTTGTCAGCCACTGTTTTTACACAATATCGATGGCAACATTACACGAGTCTTTTAATATAAAAAAAATTATACACTTATACGAAATTTTTACACACAATCAGCGCCGAATCATTTTTTCGAGCCACATTTCTCAAAACTAATCCAGTTCACGTGCAATACTTTTCCAAACTTCATTTTCCCGTTCACTCGCGGAAAACCGAAAACGGAAACGACCAGTCAAACTTGAATCAACATTTTCTTAACATCAGCAAGCGGTGTGTAACAAGCAATATGTCGATTAGATTACAAAAATGTGTACCTTAAAAAAGGTCTGTGAAGCAAAAATGATTCCAGCTTTCTCAAGTTTATAGTAAAATAAATAATTACGTTGGCGATTAAATTGTATTCAAGAATTTTCATTTTAATATTATCGCTACTTTCGCATGTATCAGAATGTAATTATGTAAAATGTAAATTCGTGGTAAAATGAAACGACAAATCCGAGATGTATTCGATTAGTTTGAAATAACATTAAGTAAACACAGAAAAGGGTAATTATACAGAACTGAGTGAATCTCACTGTACTCAGCTCATCTCTACTTCTACAGTATAGTGATCTAAGTCAATGTAGTCCAAAATTACTAATAAATTAATACTTTTTCTATATTTTTTACTTACATCATAATTACAAGCAAGGCTATTGAGATCAGTGAGGTGGAGCCCAGTCTACATAGGGAATCCCTGGGATGATGAACACAATTGGAAAAGCGAAGTGATTCTTCATGAAAAAATAAATGGAAATGGTAAATCAATGTTTTTGCGCATGTAGCTCCGGTTTTGACAAAACCGAAAATTCGTCGAGTGCAGTTGTGGTAGAAATTGTCACCAGTTTGTGATCGTTCTCTCTTTTCGCAAACCCGAAAGGACGCAAGAACTTTGGTTTTTCCACATTGTTTCTCGAAATCACTCGTTTCTCAGTTGTGTGTATCACAAGTGTGACACTGTATAATTACCAGAGAAAAGCCTGTTGCTTTGAACACCCGCTTCACGCATACCTTTCGCTTCGCCTAACCGGGCGGAGAGGACAGGCAAACTGCTTCCTTAGGAGTGTCGTGGCTCTATAACGCGACAGCTTTGAACCTTGAACCGTTGGCGCTTTCTGCATCCCGCGTAAAAGCGGCCATACAATAACGCGAATCTGTTTTTGGAAGTTTGAACAAAAAAAAAAAAAATGAAAGAAAGAAAAAAGAAAAGGTATGTACAAGTACCCCATTGTTAACAGGTAGGCACTGATAGTAGCGGTCAGAAATCCTCGGTTTTTTACTGTAACGTCAACGAATCCGCGAGTTCGTTGTCGCCGGTCGAAAGCGTCGACTCCGAGTCGCCGGTGTCGTCGGAAGGTTCGATACCGGGCCACGAGAGCCCGTTGAACGACGACAAGAAACGAACGATCCAGGAGGCGAAGAGCCCGGTCGTCGAAGGAGAGAACAATAACAAAGGATCGTTGAGATCCCAGAACGAGAACGCGCCGGCGAGATCGTCGGCGATCAGGCCGGAGAACTTGACGTTGCCGGAGCCGGAACCGAAGCCGCCGCGGCTCAAGAAGATCGTCAAGATGAAACAGGCGAAGCGTGAAGGTCGTTTATTGTCCGTACCGAATTTAAAGCTACCGAAAACCGATCCGACGATATGCGACCTCAGGTGCGAAGAGAACACGGCCCCCGAATCCTTCACCGGCAATCTAATAAGAAGATTCAGTAAGTGTTTACAATTAGAGTAGAGGAGAGTCTGTGTTGTCCGTGTGCATTTAGAAACGTGATACGTGTTAGAGGTTTAATCGTAACATATATTGCGAATGCGATGTGTACATGATGCGTGTGAGCGTGAGCGTGAGCATTCCGTGTCTACTAACCAGAAAAACGAAACCAATGAAAGAGAGTACAAAGAAAACAAAAAAAAAGAAAAAAAAAAGAAAAAGCAATTTTTCTTCCGATCGCGTACGGCGATCCTCGGCACTTTGAAGGGAAAGGACAAATCTGCTCGACGAGAGGGCGTGTTTTACCTGTGCTCACGATGGGCTAGATTCACATAATTAGAGAAAGAGCTCGGCCTACCTCGTTTTTTCCGACTGTGCTTCTATCTTTTTCTTTGATTTTGAACACCAAAGCCTAGGATGCTCGTAGATACATGTAACATTTAACCATACTAGAGGTAAACGTCAGATTGACCAGTGTCTATACGTGAACGAAGCTTACGCTATGAAATGTCATCAGAATCAAAGGTTTATGTGAAACGTGATTGACTTTCGTTCAGCAAGGTACCGGATACGACTGTGCAACGCGTCTCCAATCGTTTCCACGGAACAGATCCAGAAAAAAAGAAACGTCGCGTGCAATACCATTGCATTGTTCGCGCGGTACTTTTCGTTAGAATAAAAAAATTAAATAAAACTCGATATACGACACGACTCGATACGTCTCGCAGATGCGTGTGGCAGAGACGAGTACACGGATAGATAAAGATTATTATATGCGTTCGAAACACGCGAAAGACTCGTTTATTAACGACGACCAGCTCACATAAATCTGAGAACAGACACGAAATACAGGAGCTTGCGAAAGTAAAGCCAGTTGCAGTGCTAAACCCTAAAGCTTTCTGTTTGAACTCGTTAGACTAACTCTAGTGACTATGCATGACCGATGTTCAGACTTTACCCACGTAGGAAAACCATGATTTTTTATTTTGTGCTACAGCACACCCTATGAATAACTGTAGAGCCCTCCCACACCAGCCCCCACCCCCACCCCCAGGCCATTTCCGCGGAGCATGTACCATTTACAGTAGTGCCCGCTTAATAGACGTATCTCGGTTAAGGTTTGGACGATACAAACTTTTGACACCATAGTGATTTCTCTGTATATGTCGCCGACGCCTGTATGATAAACGTCGCGGAATTATCCCCACTACCGAGGGTTATTATTATAGGGGAAGCCTCGGGTATGTCTCCTGGACGATACATGACACTGACAAGACCCGTTTTGTTGACATATATTGAGAATTCACTGTATTTCGCTCGTGCTTGCAAGGCAAGGGATTCCAATTGTCCGATTTCAATTTCGTCAGGTTTTTGTGAAGCGATATTAAGCGGTAGAGGTGCCATAACTGACTGTTTTATATCTACGTGAAATTGTAGAATTAATTTTTTTCGGGATCTATTTGATTTTTACGGTGGATTGTGAGGAAAACTTTTATGTTCTTACATACATAGGTCCTTGTTAAAGTGAATAAATTTTGTGTGAAACATTTTTCAAAGTTATGTACATTTTTAAAATTACAACGGCTAAAAATGTCCGTACTAACGCATGTTAGGGGAACAAGCATGACAGACATTACCAACGCACAACCATCCCTAGCTTGAACGATTCGTATTACTACAACTCTTGGGGGGTATAGTTTTGAAAAATGTTTCAAGAGAAACTTGCTCGCCAAAAAAATACCAAGTTTGAAATCTTGAAATCCAATTTGGTGCCTTTTTACACCCAACAATTTTTACGCCAACAATTTCTTCATTTTTAAGAGGTTTACAAGGTGTTAAAATAGGATTATTAAAATTGCATACCTACATACGTTAAATTCTTTTATCATTAGGAACTCTAACGAGAATTTGTTCGAGTTGAAATCGGATAATTAAGGTAATCCTCTTGTCAGTGACAGGTGAAAAGTAACAGGTGACAATTCTCAGGGTGCTTTCCTCCCTCCCTTATTAATCGTGATACGATCCTGAGTCTGCGTCTATTAAACGGACACTGTTGCATTTTTCTTTTCAAACGACCGATAAAGTATGGTTACCAAATCCAATGAGATCACATTTCGATCTAACAATTTTACCATTCGAAAATAGTTCTATTGTCATCGTCCTCTTTTCATTCTTATCTGTTCATTGGACAATAACGACGCAGCTTTCAACACTTCTGTGTACAACATTCATGATTTAAAACGTGGCATTAGCAATGCGGTGGACAGTGAAAGTTTTTTAATAAGAATATTTACCATTTCTCTAATATTTTCTGAAAACGCCTAAATTATGTTTGACAGACGTAGTACAAAAATTTCAATATTGTTATAATACGATTTAAATTCCGATTACCTATTTTATCATCCCTTTAATGAAAATGTAATGAAAATTATTAAATCAATCAAAAATTGTTAAATGAATCAATCGCGTTTACTTGGTCTCCTCTCGCTCTAAAAATGAAATATAACTTTTGATTGTGTTTTGTCGCTTTCACGATCCGCCGCCCTTAAAATAATTCCATTTTAATACAATATCGATTTAAACCAAATGTTTCACGAAACATAAAATCAGGCAAAGTGACGCACTAAATCTTTAAATTATATAAATCCCTGAAATCACCTTAACGGCTCTAAATATCCGCGAAAAATTAATAAAAACATTCATATTTTCTCATGTCATTGATCTAAATTAATTAAGACAAACACGTACAACTAAAAAAAAAAATCAACAACTGGTGAATCACAAGAAAAATAGTAATAAGCTTTCTCGTTAATTACACTTAAAAATTTTAATTTTCCGTTTCTTTTGTTTTTCGTCCGTTTGCATCTAGGTCTGTTTTCGTTCGCACAATATAATGTTTAATTCAATTCAAAATTTTCAGAAATCATAATATAACCGAAAACCGAGGAGAAAAATAATAAATAATTCGTGACGACACATGTGATCTTGAGTTATGTGGAATAAAATAACTACATTTGTCTTCGCTGATGGTAAAATGTAGAGTCTAATATAAGAGTCAGTCAATCGGTTCTGTTTCTCTTTTCCAGGGAACTATGTTTCAAGGAGTTTTGCTAAACAATATTCATGAAACTTCTAAACAATTTTTCTGAAGAACGCGAACACGTGTTGTCCGCTCATGATCGATATAAACAAATAGGCTTCCATGTTGTACTCAGAGGATGCGTAATAGAGTTTCGACGACGTCGGAATCGAACGTCTTGCGATTAAACTTTTCTTGAATCCAAATCTAATTAGCTCGAAAGGTGTTATTGTAAAGTACCGAGCCTAAACATGAACATTTGCGCACATGTTTATGCTCGCCATGGTTTAGTGATAATTGGACTGCGGATTTTATGCATTCATGACAAAAATGAGTAGTTGTAATTTAAAAGAAGAATTTAGAAATACTAAACATATATTGAGAAACAAAATATATTTCTATTTCATTCTATTTTTTTGCATAAAGACCCGCAGTCTGGTGATAAAATGCATTCTGTCTTGATGACTCAACTACGGATTAATGGGACACGCGATGACATATACCTTATACATAAAACTCAAAAACGAGTGTTATACAACGTATTGATTATAACAGTTCCGGTGGTTCTGTCAAGTTGGACATAACAATTGTTCTTAATATTTTTATTCGTTATCTATGTGTCTGTATGGTGTAACAGTATATTTTCTGTTTTTTTTTTTTTTTTAACATTGTATCGCATATAAAAATAAATTTATCCCGTATTATCGGTCTAATTTTACAGCAAATGATTTTAAAATAGTCAAGGTGGGCGCCACTTCTACAAAATGGAAAACAAAATTTCTAAATGTAAAATTAAACTTATTTTCTGAAACTTTATTTATTAAAGCATTAAATTTAAACGGTCATTATTTATATACTCGCAGTATTTCTTATGTTATTCTTTTCAACAAACTTTCCTCCAGTTTCTACTGAAAATCAACAAATATTTGTGAATATTTATTTCTCATTGGTCTCACCATCTTATACTGTCAACATTTCATTAGAAATGTCGTTAAAATTTTAATTAAAAAGTAATAACCATGTTGGTGAAACAGATAACGAATAACAATGTTCGAAGCAATTGTTAAGTTCTGTTGTTGAATGCCGAAGGGAGGTTTAACCTTCACCTAACATCTGTTGTACTACATCTAGTAAACAATATATCCTTTGTATTGCGATATTTCATCGATGCATATACAGCTTGTACCCCACATGCCTTGTTCGTTTCTAGAGAACTACTTGTATTGGCAACAGCATATGTATATTTAAACTAGGCACACCTACGAACTATCTGGAATGCGTAGTGTACGTACAGTAACACTCTACATATTATCCGCATCTGTTTCTTGACGCCCATAAGTGTGGATTTCATTTCGACATACTTTTCTCTTTTTTTTTTTTATTCTTACAATAGACTCCTGCCACTCTTTGTAATTTGCTCCCCTCGTTTATGCGATGCCAGAATACTCCTTCGAATGTACACCTCAAGAGATACTTACAGACTTCGATAAGTTTCTTCGGTTTGAACCAATCAAAAAAAAAAAAGAAAAGAAAAAGAAAAAAAAATTGAAAATATCAAAACCAATAAGTTACCCTTCAGCATAATGCCAATCTGTTAATTGAATTGTGAAGAGATTCTACTTTAACGCTTTTTCAGGTTCAAATCAGTTTTGCGGTCTTCCCCGACAGCAAGGTTGATTCAGGTAAAGACAAGGTTTTTCATATTTTGACAGTTGTTTTTATCACCGAGAGAAAAGTATATTTGTACACATGAGACTTTACACGGTTTTACCTAGGTAACGTTCAAGCATTTGAATTTGTTCTGTTCTTTGAGTATGTTTTTCCTAGCAGCTCATTCAATCACGATAGTGTCCAATGCAGACTATATATTGTTAACAATGTCAACATATCCATGACCGTCCCATTCCCGTGTATTTATTACGTATACACTGTATATTGTTTGCTTTAATTCTGATGTATGTGTTTTTACAAAGTACAAGTACTGTATCATAGGATTCGTTATCTTGACACCTTTCTCTCGGTACAACATTGCTTCCAAAGCTTGTCGACATTTTTTTACTGATTTGCACGCAATAGCAATAGCAATAATAATAACACGGATGGTCACGGCATCATCAATGACAACAGGACGTGAAGTTACGAATATACGGTAGGACCACAAATAAACACATCCGAATGCTTTCAAAAGCTGTGTCTAATGTTGGTAAAAGATCAAGTTACATTCTGAACATCAAGGTACTTTTATTACAACAGTATTGTATAATAATATTGATATTGTAGATGTTAGGTTCGAAGGACACTCTACGATGCACAGGGTGTCCCAAAAGTATTGTATTTCCTTGAAAAGGATGATTCCTAAGGTAATTTGAAATAACTTTTTCCTTTGCAAAAATTTTCTCCGTGGCTTCGTTAACGAGTTATTATCGAAAAACACGGACCAATCAGAGCGCGGCTACTGCGGACGGGCCCCGGCTGAGCCAATGCCAACGCCACGTTCAGTGGGACCAACCGCCACGCCGGACTCCGCCCACCGTTGCCACGCCCCGATTGGTCCGCGTTTTTCGCTAATAACTCGTTAACGAAGCCGCGGATGAAATTTTTGCAAAAGAAAAAGTTACTTCAAATGACTTCAGGAATCATCTTCCTTTCAAGGAATGACAAGATTTTTAGAACACCCTGTATGCTCCATTTGGACAATATTTTTCAGAATCATCGATCATGCGAAGATTGCAACAATATTTTCTTTATTCATATTTTTTTTTATCAACTTGTTTTACCGATGGAAATATTCCAGCTACTTTATTCTTTTTTTTTCATGTGGTGTATCAATAATGTTCTTTTCATACAGGGTTATTACAAAAGAAATACACCGTTGTTGTTCTGTTTAAGAAAAATACTTTTGAACGCATTGAGACGCGCCTCGAACTGAATCGTTGAAACAATTAGATAGCATCTACTTTTACGAAGTAACCAACTTCTAACGTCAGTGGCTTCTCAGTGCTCGAGTTTCCAATCATATCGAAAATTATAGTAAACTCTCCAAACATACCTGCGCGGTGTTTCCACAGTTCACACACCCCCAAGAATTACCTCTCGTACACGCACAATTCCAACACTCGTACATTACTATGTAATAAAAGCATTATGAAACACGAAGCGTAACTTCATTTTCTGGAAACATTAAACCTCTCTTTGCACGAAAGCGTTCGAGTATAATTCATGAACCATTCTATATCCTTTACTTTCTTCAATGTGACAACCGTCTGGGATATTTCATACAATACATACATTTTCTGAAAAACAAAACAAAACAGAACAGTCGCAATTAAACGATTACGTAGCTTTAATGGCTGACAGAGCGCTTTATCAGTTAAGTTTTTCGAATTTCTTTCTCGATATTGACTGACTGCTATAAAAGACTCTGCATAACACGCGTTGGTATTCCACATAGCAAAATTTCGTAGATGGGTACTTGGTCAGAAGAGAGAGAAAAACATGAACAAAAAGAATATAGCTCTTACCACTGACGAGTATTAATCTTCTTTTCTTCAGCACGAAGCATACCTTACGTAAATGTAGATGCAGACAAGAACCGGTGCACTTTTGACCCTTCGCATTGTCCAGGAGTTCTGGACTCCAGGAGCGTAACTTTTGTCGAGGGTGTGGCGCTGGCCAAGCGTACAAATGTCACGGTTAACATTATTTATTTATGTTCAACTCCTTTTTCAAGGGATATGCAGCATCTCCTCGAAAGTTTTAAACGCCTTCGCTTTACGAACCAAGATTTCTCTGTAAACGTTAAATGTCGACTAACGGTAAACGAACCTGTAAATTAAAAAAAAAAAAAAAAGAAAAAATGCTAAAGCAAGCGAAGGGTGAGTAAAAGGAGATGGCAGCGTTAGTGGGGATGGAAGCGGACATTTTGTTAAAGCACCTACATGTGTACAAAACGAAGTGATTATAATAGAAATGTCTTGTTCACTGTTACACAGGAAATCTAATGAATAATACGAGAAAGCAATTTAGATGATAAAATGATTGAAATTTTCCACTTGATAATGGATACATGACAGGCGAACAACAGGTGACACGATCGTGCGTCTCATTCTGGAGAGTAATTTCCAGGATGAGCGGCCCAATCGTGTTTCAGTGTTACAGTGTATCCTCGTTTAAGTATGGGCGAAACTATCTCTGGACATGATGGACGCACGAAAAAATACTTGTACGGAAATTACATGCTACGAGGGAGCAAACTTTCCAATTTATATTAACAATTTAAGAGATGATCAATATTAATAGTAGCAAGCGAAAAAAAGAGTACAACGAATAAGCCGATAAGTTTGGAGGTATTGTAATAGTGATAGTTAGACTGCGGATCTTTATGCATTTGTGGCCCTTGGAAATTTTCTAAAAATGCTAAAATATGACGTTTTCAACAGAATTTGGTAGAATTTTTATTTATTTCAGATCTACCAAGGCTACTACCACTGAAAATAAAATTTTACGTGACTCCACATTCTTAAAATACCTCTAAAAATATTACAGATTGCATAAACGTCCGCAGTCTAGTAATAGTATTTTGTAGCAGCAACAGATTTATGAAAGATAGAATGTCTATATAAAATAGAGAGTTGGACATCGTGAAAGTAAAGATTGTGGGAAAATGTTTGCGACCTCGTGCGGTTGTAACTTGCGTACGAGCATTTTCTCGTGGTACTTGAAGGGGCAACGGCGATCCATGCTTGAGCAAGCGGCACACTGTGAGACAGTTGGAACCGAGAAAAGATTGACTTCACATTTGATCTGTCGCTCATTTGTAGATGAACGGGATGTGCATGTTGCCGGTAGCGCGACGAGGTACGGTGGTCGTTGGTGGTAGTGGTTGCGGTGAAAGAGGTGACAACGCCGATAATAATAGCAGTAGCCCCTGTGGTTCGACTGGCGACGGTGGTTGCAATAATGAAAGCGGTAGCGATGCCTCCGGCCCTCGTACGGGCACTCGAAACACTCTAAATAGCGGGGATGACGATATCAGTGGGTCGAATGCGAATCCTCGGAAATCCCTAACGGTAGAGCCACGTCCGTCTCGTGCTCAGGGTATAAGAAAGCTCCAGAAGTGTCTGAGTACTACTACCAACCATTACGAGGTGGATCCCTCGTCGTTGAACAACCTTCCAACGCCTTCGCTATTCTCTGGTCACCGTAGCACCGAGATGCGAAGCTATCCGCCGATCGGTCCGCAAGCTTCTTTGAGCTACCAGAATATCCTCTCCAACACCAGACAGTATAACAGTTTCGGTAGTATCACTGAACGCAATTATATTCACCTATTTTATGCAATTCTATTATCCTATCATACTAAAAATTCTGTAGACCGTCAGATTTTGTTTCTATGTTACTGAATGAGACAAGTCTGTTCCTCTCTTCTAAGTGCTTTGTTTTTCTTCGTTTCGTTGTTGGTTTGATTTTACACTGTCAATAGAGCGATTCTTCTACGATAGGCTCAGCCGCGATCGATGGAGACCAGAATATCTCGAACGGCGTTCTATTATTCACTCGACACCGGGTGTCCGGCAAATTGTGGTACCAACAAAAACGGCAAAAATATTATATTTTCCTTTTTTTTTTTTTTTTGAAAAAAAAACTGTGACGAATTTTTGAAAACATTTCCATTTGCGATACAGAGAAAACGGCAGATCAGCAAAGCGTCTTGTAAACATCTGCCGTTTTCTCTGCGATTCGACGCCATGATTTTTGAAAAATGAACATTTCCGGAAAAGTGGGCGCGGTTGAAAAAAAAATTGAAGACGAATGCTTCACTTATGCTTGACAAGTTTTGGTGGCGTAGCACGAAAATAATTGGACGAGTGCTGCAAACGTTCCAGAATACTAAAAACTGCAAGATTCGAAAATGCCGGACGGGGTAGAGACTCGCTTAACTCCGGTAACTTAACGAGATGTGAAATTTTTATTTTTCAGCAACCGTTTGGTGTCGATGGCGACATCGCATATGATGAACTTAATTTTTTGTAAGTGGAGTCGTTCGTTCCGTTTCGAGGACACCTTCTCTCTCTCTCTTTCTCTATCTCTTTGTCTCTCTTTTCTTCTTTTTTTTTTTTTAACCGACAACCGTGTGGTCTGAATCGTAGCCCACCATTCGACGAGTGAACTATCACACATAGTCAAAGTTCTGACAAAGAGAAACATGCATGAATGAATTGTGTGCCACGTTGCAGCAGCTTTCAAGCTTTTCTTTTAAGATGGAGGAGACTGTTTTCTTTTTCTGCGATCATAACACGATCACGTAGCATCGTGGAACAGACATGATGAACGTCGCATACAAGAAGTAGACTGCACCAGTCTCTTAGCGAAACACATGCACCGTATTTTCTCGTTTGAAATCATTTCCTTCGATAACTGATCATTGACAATCGTTTGCATATTTCTTTTTATCAAGCGTCATTCTTCCACAATTTTCCGGACACCTCTTCAATGTGTAAACGTGTCTGTGCGAAATGAAACAATCGAATTTCTTTTTTTAATCTCGAAATATTCGAAAACGTGTCATTTATGCATTTACAGCGAAAAATGAGTGAAAGACAAAACTGCTAGTACGCTAGACGTATTTAAGAATATTAAGGTTGCCAACTGAAGAAGAGATGACCGCTTCTGAAGTCAAATATTTGATGAACGACTCGATAGATTTGTATCGAATCCAGAAAATTCTTGTTACGAGAGAAAGTTATTCGTAGCACAGTGTTCACTCTATATATGTCCCAAATGCCTAGACGATAAAAGTCCCAGAACTATCCCCATTGCCGCGGGGAAAACGCTTCCCCCACCAACGTCTCTTTCGTGCAGCAGCATCTTCACTGCGCAGCATCCTCTCCTCTTCCACGAGGCAGCGCTGCGCAGCGAAGATGCGCGCTGCACGAAAGAGACGTTGGTGGGGGAAGCAGGCATCTCAGGGGCCCCTACCGTGCCCCCCCCCCACTGCTCTACAGCTTCGTTGTCTTTTTCTACGTTCGTCGTGGATCAAAAAACAGTATCTCATGACCGATACAGGTCCCTGGCTAGACGCGTGTGTCGGACATATATCGAGTAAACACTGTACTTCGTATTTCCTTCGAGCCTTCTATTATTTCGGTGTCGGTTATACATTTTTTTTAGATTGAAGACCGCCTCTTGTCGCGTGACAGACGAAAATGAAAAAAGAAATTGTAAGTTCTCGTGGAACGCTGTTTCGAAGATTGGTCTTCCGTTATCTCGTATCCTTTTCCCGCTGTGTCTGATTGATAAAATACTGTCTGGTCTTTGCTGAGTGTCGATCCGTACCTTCGGCAGAATTTACTTCTCTGCATCGCATCTTTGTTTCTTAATGATCTGCTCACTCGCTCTTGATCAAACCACTTTTCTCCAAGACTACACGGAAATGGCACATCATCTGACTTTGCGTGATTTCTAGTTCTCACTCTGCACATTCGATAAAGATTACTCTCTACCGCGTTCTCTACCGACTTTTCCTATTCTATCTGCCTTATTATTTCAGTTGACTCTTTTTCTCTAATAGATGTGGCCTAACGATACATTTGAACTAACTTATTGGCTGGGTGTACGATGTATGGAATATCGGATACGCAGGATGTTCATGAAGATCAGTCACATTCCTTCAAGATCGATTCCGCCACAGTGAAATACGTATGCGCACGATATAGTGTTCTGACTCGAAGCGAGGGGAATACCCCCTCTCTGCCGGTTTAGTCACGTGACATTGTGACACATGCACGGCAGGGACAAAACGCGTCACGTGACTGGGCCCCGTGACGGAAACGTGGGGGGAATAGCGTCGTAGAAGGGGAAGGATAGAGTGGGGAGTTCCTTCTTTATAGTGTTGCGTTTAGAACCATAATCGCCAGACGAGGGGAGGGAGAACGAATGGAGGGGAAAAAGTTACCCTCTCTCTGTTATGGCTGTGGCGGAGGTGTGGGGGGAAGGGGTAGAAGGGGAAATTAGAGTGGGGGACAAGTCTTGACCTGGCTACTATGCTTACAACTGGCGACTGGTCCTATTTGTACAAAATTTTAATACTAAATTAAGACAGACTCTCGATCGACTTGGCCAACATGTAGTTTTTTAGAAGTATTTTATTCTTATTCTATGCGAATTAGACATTATTATTTGGGTGGAAAATGCAAATAGAGAGGAACCAATAATTTAGCTGGGAAATTTTATATTGAAAATATTGTATAAAATCTACGATGTTAAATTTGCTATATTTAAACAGCTAAACTGTGATATGTAAATTTTTTTCTCGAGCCAACGATCTAAGGTTATAATCTGTTGTACTATCAAGTGGAAGCATCTTGAATATATTATAGTAACGATTGATACCGCTTGATATTGTTTCATTTAAGTAAAGGTTGCAATTTACATGTGTTTATAACTAAATTTCGAGGTCTAGCATGATACGAAAGTATTAATTTTATTTGGTTTATTTTTTAAGAATATCTAAGCAAAAAGTGATGCGTGCGTTTCCGTTGGGAATCGATCTTAAGCGAATATACTTGGATCTTCATTAAAATCTTGTGTAGACGCGCGCGCACGTGCGTGTATGTATACCAGACGAATACGAAAACATTTAGACAGTTCAAGGATGTTAAAGAATGCCTTTTAGTGAAAAATGCATACGCATATATATAAATACATATTACTGCTACTGAAATTTCGTTTCTTTCTATAGAGTGTGAATTTGTCTGTGCTCATTTTGACTCTACATATATATACATATATATTTTTCAGTTTTGGAATCAGGTCATCCTTTATGTTCGAGCTTTGAAGTGTCTCTGAGAGTGTGGGATGTGTCGAACTTGCAATAACTCGAGTAATCATTGACAAATTACAGCTAATATCTTTTCGTCGAGATAAGAAATATGATAAACTGCAACGTTATGTCACGTGTCTGGTATTCGAGCACTATAATATTGCGTACGAGATTTTTTTTTAGAATGGTCACGTACCAGAAACCGAATTACGGAAAGAAATGGGGCTCGTTCCGCACATGATGTATTAGAAAATATGACGTACAGATTTTCAGTAGTTCTATTGGATACATCCAATTCTGCGCACTCGGGCGAAAGGATAACGCATGTGTGACGGTGCGACATTGAATTATTGTTAACAAATTTTTAATTTCAGAAATTAAAATTCTGAGGTTTCTTTTTCAATTTTTAAAATTAAAAAATTCTCAATATTCTTTCGGCAGCCTACGAAGGAAAAATGAGAAAATTGTAATCACTGGCGTCTTGCAATGCTCCTATACAAAAGTTTATTTTCCTACTTCTAGCTATTTTGAAAATGCACAGTATTCCTTCCTTAAAATCACGCTTCGCTAACTTCTTTATAGTCACCGTCCTCCCCACCTTTCATTGCGCTAGTTAACAGTAAATGTAGTTTAGAGTGATAAATCCACGCATGGAGCGATCATATATTAATTATTTCATTGCTTCAAACCTATCTTAGCTAAACAGATTATTTGAATCCAACCGCGCGACTTGTCAATTGCACTGATTATCTGCTGGTCTTATCAATTTGAGGCCTAACTAATTTTAGACACAGTGGCCAAATCTGACGAAAATTTTTAGATCACGAATATCGGATTGACAAAAAAAAAACAATTAACACTCGAATATTTTACAAGAACGTCAAGAATCTTAGACAACCTCTGCTTCTTTTCCACAGTCGACAGAAAATTGGGGAATAAGTAGAATTATGACGTCATTCATTAAACCATATTTTCTACTGTCACATTCTTAGCCCCGAAAAATATACGATTACGGGAAAGGAATACTGTAGCACATTTAAATTAGTTGAAATGCTCTATATTCCAAATAAATTAGTCCCTTTTCGCAAAAACAAAAAAACCCTTGTTAAATAAAAGAACATGTGTTCTATGCGATCATTCCTCCGATTAAGTTAGTACGTTAGATAGACATAATTAACAAACAAATGTTGTGTAATCACGTTTGAAACTTTACTGAAAACGAATATCACTCGAATGCAAGGGGAACGATAACAGATTTTCGTTTACTGCGACACAAAGCGGAGATAAATCAACAATAGTGAAAGAATTCACATTTGACAATTTCAATTACAATCGCTTTGCGTCATAGTAATCGAAGTACTGATATGATTCCTTTTCTTGAAATTCGGTATATTGTTTAAAGGATTTAGGATCTTTTTGACAGCACACATGCGCTGCCTCTTGTCCGAGTGTGTATTTCGAAGGGAATAATCGTTTCAAATTAGGTTTTAGCGTCTCATGACTTGATATACAGGGTGTCCCAGTATTGATAATGAAGGGGGTGATTCTGGGTGAGAAAATGTGTCGAAAATACGGAATAAATCTTTTTCGTTTGAGGCTTTGTTTTCGAGAAAATCGTGTTTCCGTGCTTTAGCGTATACGGAGGAAGTAGAATTGGTTAGCCATGGTCAGACGCGCCAGACGGGTTCCTATCGAACGACATTTTTAAACTCTATTTTCTCGAAAACGGAGCTTCGGATGAACAAATTTTATTTTATATTTTCGACTTATTTCTTCTATCGACTTAGATTTCCCCCCTCCACGGATGTCCCACCAATACCGGGTCGCCCTGTATTTTACAAAACGCATTGAAACGTAATCAAGCCGAAGTAACTCTACGCGCCTTCTAATTTCGGACGTAGAGACTTGAAAATGACATTTAGCGACAATGTGTTGTATTTCTGTGTAACCAGTTGAGTTAACTGTAACAGTTACAGTTCACGTTAACTATAATCCGAACTATCTCCGCCGATTGTGTTGCAACACAATTTGTTTGATTGTGTTAGTTTGCTGTGCTGCGCGCCGCGGCGTTTCGACTTTACGAACGAGTTTTTCTTCGAATTTAAAATCAGTTCATCCGATCGACTTGATGAATGCTGAATTGAATGAAAGATTTTATTCTGTGAACTATCCTCTCAAGAGAGATACTAGTCGTCATAGTCGTTGTTGTTGCTGTCGCTGTTATTATTATTATTGTTGTTGTTGTTATTGTTGTTGATGTTGTTGTCGGTGTGATTATTGTTGTTCCTTGACATTGTCGCTATTAAACACGACACACTTGTTGATCGTTTTCTTTCACACTCTGACCGACTCTCTCAGCGCAATCCTGTCTCTCTCTTTCTCTCTCTCTCTCTCGCTCTGTCTCTCTCTCTCTCTCGTTAATTCATTAATTAAGAACGCTACGTGTCAGAGATGTGTATTGTAATAGACGTTGCATGCCCGTTAAACGCATAATCGGCGACCCTTCCCCGTTCAATATATAATTTTCCATTTATTGTTGGGATTGCTGGTCGGGTAGACAAGTATGACAGTTCGTTTCAACGATCAAGGAGCTCGAGCATGTCGTCGCTTGAGAACATCACCACGGAAACCATCAGCTGCCTTACGTTCGCAGATTCCTACACGAAGAAAACCGGTATGTCACACATGTACAATTCGATTAACCATAAACGATAGTAAAATATTTGTTATTTTGAATTTGCTGAAATTATAAAGACCCCTTTGCATCCAAAAGCTGTTTGATCGCTCGATTCTCGAGAAATTCTCAATATCTGAACCATGGTAATTTTATTTTTAAAATATGGTAAAATATTTGGACTCACCTTAATGGTCCCAAACATCGTCGATTCCATAGTTAATAATCCTTAGTTAGATAATTGTAATTTTGATCGCAGAGACTGTTACAAAAAAATGTCACTGCTACAGACACTTCTCTAAATTTTTCAGATACCTGTCCGGTACCGACACTCTGGATCGGAACATCGTTAGGATCTATACAAACGGTGATATTTAACACGCCCGCTCGTGCAGACCGACACGCTCACCCAGTCGTTATTTCTACTTGCAGTAAGTAGCATACTGTTCCTAAATAGCTATAAAATCACAACATTGTTCTACTATACTTCACGTCACGAAAAAGGTTGTACAAGATATTCTTCAGTTGTTAAAATTGCCATCGTTTCACAATTCTTCTATGTAACACATGCAAGATTTCTCTTGGCAAAATCAGTATATCTCCAGAATTGATAAATCAAAGTCAGAAACTTGTTTAACCGGCTTGCAACTACGAAGTTTGTGATGACAACAATATAATAGAGCAATATCATTTCAGGGAGGAAAATGCGATCTCAGTGTAATTTCTGTTTTATCTGTTGCAGATGGATCTACTTTTAAGCTAAAGGGTTGTATTTTATCGATAGCCTTCCTAGACTGTAACGGTGCCCTGATCCCTTACTCGTTCGAGTCCTGGAAAGACGATAGCGCGGAGGGCAAAGATCGTAACAGTACGTTCCGTTACTGATTTACAATATTTCATAATCACGACGTATAATAATAACAATGTAATAAGGTAATAATATTTTGTGATTTCTCAGAGAACCAAGGTAAATGTACAAACACTCGGATGTCACCGTCGATGACTACGCAAGCAGCTGCAGGAGATGGCTTCGAAGATCGTCAATTCGTTGTACTAGTGTCTGAGAAGCAAGCGAGGGTTTTGGCGTTACCATCGCAAAATTGTCTGTATAGACAGCAACTGGCTGAAACTCATATCGTAATTAAGGCAGACATCACCACTATAAAGGGTGAGTCACCCTTTTATGCTTCATTGTTGTACGTGCTGCTTGTTAACTGACGTTTTCGCCTTGAAGGTCACTTCAAGGTCATGGTTTGTGGGTCGTTGAACTGATCTTGATGCCAACTACACACATTGCGTTATAGAAAATACGTTTCAGTATGCAGAAGAATGCGATGACCTTGAAAAAACCGTTAATGTGACCTTAACAGCATGTACATCATATTCAGTCATCTTTTTCTTACTTTAATTGTAATTGGGTCCCCTTACGCTACTCTTCGCAAAGCAAATAAGATCTGCCAGTTTTCGTAACGCGAGAATAATGCGAGAATTAAGATAACAAAAGAGATATTATGTTTTTGTTCGCAGATAATGTTTGTCTGGTATGCTACGTTTCAAATGGGCACATAGCTACGTATAGTCTACCGAGCTTGAGGCCGCTGATAGAAGTCGATTTCCTGCCTCTAATAGATTTAAGGTAAGACGAATAATAATTTCATTTAGTTAGCTTTTACAGCATTTAACAAGGCAGATAATGATTATATTTGCACACGGTATATAATAATGCACTAAATGCTATTGCAACGATGCAACACTGCAACACTTTATATATACATATATATATGTATATTATATATTATCGCTAACAGTAGTGTAAAATTCGCATTATACTAACTCGAGTATGTTTTCGATCGATACTTTTTAAATCGGCTGTCTTTGAAATGCAGTATAGAATCGGTTCCGATTCTTGAATTTAACATTCTTAACCTGTTAATCGGGTGGTAATTTTTCCACCTACGTGTCAACAAAACATAGCTTATTTTTGCACATTTAAATGTGCACAATTTTCTAGCAACTAAATGAGAAAACGAGAATCGCAGAAATGTCCTGATGAGTTCACGAACTCGTTGATGAGTTAATTCTTTTTTCCTGGTTGACAGGTTAAAACTTTTATGGATACTTACTTAATCAATTCATTTGAAAGAGTTTGATAATGTAAATAAGATCATTTTGCACTAAGAACTTACATTTTTAGCGTTTACATAATACAAAATATGTTATGGTTCTGATCGACCTGGCAATAAATATTTGATCAAGAAAACACTATACAAAAGAAAATGAACAATCTGCCTACACATAATAGAAATACTAACATAAAAAATACATATTTTTAGTCATTTAAAACACACGCAAGAAAAATGCTAATTTATTCTCTTGCCATTACTTCTGTGGTAGTGTTTTTACTGAAACGTATTAATAACTTATATAATAATTAATTATAAATTAAATAGTGTATAATAAAAATTATTCTGGCGATGATCATGTTAAATTGCTTGATTGAATACTTTTTACCAGGAGCTATAGAATAGAAATTAAAATCTAACATACAGTATTGCTGCGTGGAAACTTTTCAAGTCATTCTAACAGCTAATTATTTTACATTGATTGTCATAATATAAGTATAAAATGTAAGATACGTTATTTATACACGATATATGTATATTTTAATCTTTCCATTCGGTTATGTTCGACTACTAATAACAGTGGTTTCACGATAATATGTGCGTGAAGCATTACCTCAGAAAAATAATAAAATTTCGAAGATAATTATGTGGAAAGGTTGGAACAGCACATTTTGCATCTAGTAATGATTTTTTCTCCAAAAATAATATTTACTCACCAGTATTTATGCCTAACACATCGAGCAAAATAATTTGTTTCTTAGAGACTGTATCACTGTGTTCGTACTTTCTCATGTCTTATCTTATATACTATTTGCATTGGACGCACAGTTTCTATTCTAACACGTTAACTAAGCTCGTTTCTGATATGCATACCAGCACGTGTTATGATACATTAATACATTAAAGAACGTTTTACTTTCAATGCAATCAACTAACATTTCGACATTTTGAATGTGTAGTTTCAATTTATAAATAAGTTCACAAGACATGGCTAATGTCTTATTACAGTGTGTATAATTACGGTACAATATCAGTGAGTAATTACCCTGTCGAACAAACTATTTATTTTATGTTTCCATAACCAGTAGGCCAGTATTAACCAAACCGTACCATGTTGGGTATCATTTTCATAAAAAAAGTAACTGAAAACAAACAAGCTATCACTGAATTTGACCAAACATGCACCGACCATTCTAAACACCTTGATACTTTTTTAATCAACATTCGATATTCTTTCGAATCACATATTTAAATACCAAAACAAAAATCGAATACAAAAACTCAAGGTCACCTTTACGTCTCGATAGAACATCAAGACATAAAAAAACTAACGATCACATTGCATGTCTTTTGTCTAAACTTTTGTGTAAATTTTAAATTGAAAAATTTACGAATTTTTTAAAGAACTATTTTAAAACTAAACTAACTTTTGACATATCTTTTAAGCAAATCATCTCTTTAAAAATCTGCAAGTGCAGGAAAATTCCAATTATATTTGAAGAAACGCTAATACTCATTAGTGTATTATGGCATGCCTCATGTAGACCAGAGCTGCTCAGCATGTCTATTAGCTGACCACGTAACGGGCGTGGCGTCATGCTCACAGGGCGTGGCTTCGTGCCCGCCGTTCTGTGAATGCCCACGGCAAGAAAATTGCTGCCCGTACGGGCAGACGCTGAGCAGCTCTGACGTAGACCTTTATAGCACTTTTACTGCACCGTGTAAAATCTCTTTTATAGTTGGCTGCATCAGTGAAAAGTCCTCTACATTGATTGGTCACTTCCATATTGCAGATAATGTTCGGTGTATACCTTCAGGTCTTATTCGCCTACATTTCGCGTTTCCAAAGTGTCGTCGACATCGAATAATGAGAATATTTATGTCCCCATTAGGAAACACATTAGCAACATCACCAAACCTTATTTATTCCTTATATATTTTGTACACGTTTCATTCAATGCATAGGGACCCAATTACTGTGGGGCTGCCAATTGCCGTCCATATATCAATTATATTTATTTTTAAAGAATATTAAAAAAGAGATATTAAATTGTTTTCATTAGAATCAGTTAATATGTGATGTATCTCTTTTTTAATATTCATTGTGCTTTAAAAGTAAGTATAATTAATAATTGGCATCCCTTTTCTTACACCTCTTACCTTGTTAATAGAACACAATATTTTTATTTTTTAAGTTTTCTGGAACTTACCTTTTAAGATAGAAACACTTCGATTGTTTACAAGGTTACGCAATTTCGTCTTTTCAATTATTGCTGTCAAATATAACATATTAGTAGATTAGTCGATTAAACATTTCAATATTTAAAGTAGCGAATGCTCTTATTCCTTAATGCACGAATCATTTTACTTCAATTTTTATACGTATCTCTTACTAACATAAGTAGTGATTATACATTTAAAAATAGATGAATTTATTATCGAAACCACTTGTATAACTCGAATTATTGCAGAGTTAGATAAAAGTATTTTCACGGCTTTGATGAAAAGCTTTCATGAAAATTGGAGACTTCGGCACAGTTGTTTGTCAGAGTTGAATTTGTTACATGTAGAACGTGTAATTTTTATATTAATAGCATAATCAAGTATGCAGAGTGCAAGGTAGACAAATTGCTGACGACATTTAATAACATTTCAACATTATTTTAATCCCAAGCAAATCTTTATCACATTAACTACCATGGAAGTCATAATCATAAGGAAACATCGCAATAATTATTCGCGAAAACC
This sequence comes from Seladonia tumulorum, assembly GCA_913789895.3. Classification (NCBI taxonomy): domain Eukaryota; kingdom Metazoa; phylum Arthropoda; class Insecta; order Hymenoptera; family Halictidae; genus Seladonia; species Seladonia tumulorum. Next base: position 7,617,205 of record OU565275.1, read on the forward strand.
ATTACTGCTGAGGTTTTTAATGTTTTTACGTATCGAAATCACTATCATCTCCCGATGGGCGCATAGTACATTTACACTTCACAGGAGTTTGGTTGGGGGGACCCAGGAGTAGGGAAAGGGGGAAGAGGAAAGTAGGGAGGGGGAAATTTCCCAGAACTGACATAAACAATTTTTATTTTGCATAAAATTCCGCAGTCTAGTAACAATACTCACACAAGAAGTGCGTTACTACCTTGCTTTTATAACAAAATAAAAATTGTCTAAGTTGATTGTAGGGAACAGAAACCACACATAAAAATGTATTTCTTTTATGTATAATAATTATGATTTTCTATTTCGCCTATTCGGTTCTCTTATAAATTCATAAAATCCGCCCAATCATTACAATTTACGTAGTACAATTAAGTGATGTCCCTTGTTGGTATAATTTTAATCATGCTCAGTCTACATCATTATACAGTGTGGTCGTTTTTAAATATGGACAAGCCATTATCTTTCAAAATAATGAACGTACAAAAAAATGCTTATATGGAGATTACATGGTACGAGGGGGTAAACTTTTGGCAGAAACAATTTCTTTTGATTACTGAAAAATATTTATCAGTACTTTTAAATAAAAATGGAACAAATTATAAAATACATACAATTTATTTGATTTTAAACGATTTTCAACTTGAGCTCGAGAAAACACTGGTGCATCAATGAACGAACTTTAAATAACTAATTCCACATGGTAGAACGCTTTTTAAACATTTTTATACACGGACCAAGGCGGTCACCTGGTTATTATAAATATATCTGTGCATAATGCACTCCAGTTACCAAATTTATAAATTTAGACTTGCGTACATTGTCAAAATGGAAATCCGAACTCTATATGTGAACAATTGAAAAGTGTTCTGCGGAACAATAAAATCTATGTAACAAAATATTTCGCAGGTATATTTTTAGTACAGCGGAAAATGTATAGTCTGAAAAATATAGTACTTCGCGTACGTTTTTTTTTTCTCTAATATTTCCTCTTGGTTGCATTCTAAAAAGAAACTGTAACTCCTGTTTATAGATATAGTCTTAAAGATTAGTTAAAAAGAATACTGAATATGCAATATTAATCGTGTTGTTTTTATACTGGCGACATTTAATCTTTTAATATTACATACGAATGACTGGTATGCTAAAATTATGGAGAATTAATTAGACCGAGTCTCCGCTGAGGATTTTGTTAGCTAGTATATGAATATTTGCACATTTCACTGCACCTCAATGTTCGCGAAAGCAATTGAACAATGGTGTGTCAGTCTTATGAGCAACGTATTCGTATTAGGTCGTTTCATACTGAAGTGATCATCTTTCAGACACGACGTCAGGAATTAATTTCCTTGAAAAATGTGAAACTACTTTTGTGACTTTGTTCACGAAAACGTATTGTAGTAATTAATTACTGTCGAGTTGCCACTTTTATTCTGTCTGAAAATTGTAGTAAGATACAAATATTTTAATATTCAACAGAAACAAATTTCAAAAATTCTTTGATTGACTAATTAATAATTACCAAAGCTTTACTAGAAGAACGGTAATAAAAAAAGAGAACTTAAACTCCCGTAATTTCGCATAAAACAATGCTATATTTCAATTTTATCGGAGTCCCTGTATCGCGTCGAAAAAATGATCGAAATGGCACGAAATGACCTCGAGAGTCTGACTGGTTATGTTTACACCGTGCTACGTAAAATCGAAGTATTTTATTTTAAGGATTATTAGGGTTAATGGTATAGTCATGCAAACTAAAAATCTCTTTTTACTCGCGTACGCTTAACGCTCCACTTTTCTCCTGTCTCTGTAATCTCTAACAGTTTTCAGACCACAAAACATGGCATTGTAGACCCCATGTTGTCCATATGGGGTCACCAACTCTTTGTTAATGGCGATACCGATCAGTAAGTGAACTATATAAAATAACACTTCTCCTAATAAGTATTTTATGAAACATATGCAATGCCTTGCGTGTTCTATACATTTAATTCCTTCTCCGACACATATTTTTCATTCCTCCGCCTCCTCTATTACATCACGTTAATTGTTTAAGCGTCATTCAAGCATTCGCTTCGATTTTTATTAACATTTTTATTATCTGGTAAAGCTTAGTCGCCTGTGTACATAAGCGTACAGTTTCTTACCTTTTGATAATACGCCCTGGTACGTTCATATTTTTCATTGTGCTTTTCACGCGGCTGTTAGACGTTATGATAATGGTCTTATATATTTTTTACAGGATTGCAAAGACACTTTGCTTCAGCAATAAAGGGCATGGCCTCTACCTGTCGTCGCCCACGGAGATTCAGAAGTTTTCAGTATCCAGCGAGTTCTGGTAAGCGTTTGTCCCAAAAGTTTGCAAATTTAACAACAAACCTGTCTACCCTCAATATTAAATCTACGTAATCACCGGTTGATTTTTAACAACCGAGGTAACATAGACATACATTAGTTATATTTTAAAATATAATTTAAATTTCAAGTGGTCATAAAAACAGAAATACATATTTTTGAGACACCCTGTACTTATAGCATTCTGTGAAGAAAGTATGTTTTACGATAATCTGCTTCTAACATTGTAAGTGTTTGACTATATAGGAAGTAATGGAAAAGTAAGTCATAAAAATATAATAAAAAGAGTTCGAATGTAAGTCATATAAAACTTACTATAAACGCGTCTCTGACTATTGGATGCAGATGTATTTCCATCGAGGAAAACAATGAAATATTAATTGTGCATCGTGTAAATGACATTTTGAAAATCTGCAAATTGTACGTACAATTTTTCCAGCGGCGAGTTAACCGAAATGATGGGAGATCTATTCATTGGTCACGACATGCCTGAGCCACCTAAAGAAAGTTTCTTCAAAGGCCTCTTCGGTGTTGGATCGCGAAGTCTTGACAGAGAAGAACTATGTAAGTTTAAACTATTCATTAGATGATAGTGAGAAACTGTTATTTATTCATTCATTATTATGAATGAAATAATAATGAATTACTTATTTATTCATTTTTTTAAATAAAGCCGAAATGGCAATCTTTTTACTCTTCATTCTCGTCTTAAACTGTCTTGGAGAACCATCCCTTAAATTTTCTCTCGCCTGTAGTCGAGAGCTCACTGTATCTCCTAATTGTTTGAGGGGATACTGACAAGTTTGACCGTGGGAACGTACCGTAATGCTAGCAATGTGATTTTCAGTTGGCGAATCGAGCGGACGAGCATCCCGCACCGTAGCGAAACATATACCAGGACCGAACGCTGGGTCAGAGGCGATGCGCGAACGGGTGTCAACCGCGACCGGCGAGGTAAACATGGCCCATCAAATGGTCCTGGAGCGTGGTGACAAGCTCTCCCAGCTGGAAGAACGAACGGCCCGCATGATGACGGAGGCGGAGGGTTTCTCAACGTCTGCCCACGGATTGATGCTCAAGTACAAAGACAAGAAATGGTACCAGCTATGAGAATATTGTTCGAGTTCGACCGAGATTTGGAATTGCGTACAACTCTATTGTAAGATAGCGGCGTTCACGTTTCGCGTATGAGCTCTTCGCCATGCTGAGAACGCGCGGAAAGGGGGACAAAATTTTGTTGGGATAAACAAGCAGAGCACGACGAACGAATCTGCAAAAAAAAAAAAATCGGACATATTTGTGGACTTTGTACGCACATACAGGAAACATATTACACGGGATATAAAAAAAAGAGTGAGAATCGTTTTGTGTATGACTGGTGTATGCGTGCAGACGCGTGCGTGTCTCTATGTGTGTATGCGAGAGTGAAAGGGAAAGGGATCGTCGGAGGCAAAAGTAGGCGAGTCGGAGGAGAGAAAAGAAAGAGAACATATTCATGCGATACCTTGTACAAGCAGGTAATACACACGCACATCTTTCAGCGGAGAATATAAGGAAAACAAAAAGTCGTATTGTACACGTCTGAACACAAATAAGATTTAAGTATATATGATACGCGATCTCTCAGAATGTGTTATAATCTCTATATATATAAATAAATGAATAAATATATATATATATATATAAATAAATGAATAAATAAATATATAAATAAATATATACACAACGTGTAGCCCGAGCAAAGAAATGGGTATATACGTAACGTATAGACCAATCGAACAGATAACAAAAATGAAACGGAAGGAAAGTGGAATGGCTGCGATTAAAATTAAATGAATTACTAGCGCATACATAAATTACGATAAGGTTTAAAAGCGTAAGTACTTAGGCGGGAATTAAGAGGATGATTCTACTACGTGCGAGTCAATACATACCAAAATTATGTAACAATTCGCCTTTTAAACCACTCTCGTTAATCCATTCGGACGTCCTGTCATGGCGAAAAATGTTCGCGCGAAATGGCACTTTGACCTCACCTGTTTTTCGTTAAAAAAAAAGAAGAAAAAAAAAACAGAAAAGAAAAGGAAAAAGAGAAACGGGAGAAATGAATATAGTGATCGATGCGCGTAGAAGAATAACATTGTCCGAATGATCATGGGGAGGGTAGGGGAGAAAAAAAAAAGAATGATTCCAGGGAGCGAAGACGAAGACGCAGCGACGTTATTCCGAATGTATTGACAATAAACGTAATTAATCGAGGTAATAGCGCATTGAATAAACGTTGAACGCAGTGAAATATATGATTTATCCACGATGCTGGACCATCGGACTTTTACCACGACGAGACGATAGTAACCGCACCGATGCACCGTCGATAAATCATATATTAGTTGTTATTAATTGTAGTTGATCGCTAGATATGCTATGTATATAAAGTAACAAATGCAGTAGGAAATATTATACGTCAAAAAGAGCTGTTTGTATAATAACATGTTGTAAGTTACGCTACTTCAGCGTCGCCGGTCGATTCAATGGAATTTACGCATGCGTGTGTACGCGTATACACCAAGGATTACAAAGATGAAACCCTACTGTAATTTAAAGGAAAAGAAAATTATACGTATCGTAGATTACCCAAAAGTCAATAACGCGAGTACACGTATACACGCATGTGTGACAAATTCGTTTGAATTCATCGATGTGACGCTGAATCGTCGTACTGCTTCCATAGCAATAACTGTATAGTTGATGTTAATGGTACTAATCACCTACATAGAACTATATTATATAATATGCCCCGCAGTGGATTAACTAGATCGCAATTTCTTCGACATTCGGATATAATTTCCCTTTCGGACAATACAATAGGACCTCGATTAACCGGGTCGCGATTACCCGCGATCTCGATCATCCAGGCTATCGATTATCCGAACTCTCAGATTGTACCTCGAAATACGTACGACTGGAATTGCTGATTTTTGTGATTTTTTTCTCTCTTTGCTTCACAAAAGAAAACGCGTTTCGAATGAGTTAAGTAAGGGCGAACTGCCAAAAGTAAACATATTTTTCAAGAAAGGGTGCGTGGTGTTTGAATCGCACCGATATTCGCTGGTCAACACGCCAATGAAAGCCATAAGGGGTGCGCGATCGGCGAGAGAAAGTAATTTTCATTGCAAACTGTACAAAATGAAAAGAAAAAGATAAAGAAATGGGTAAAGATATACGTATACAGTGATTGAAAGAAGTATGTAGGGTAGGGGACTCTAGGGGTAGTAATTACTGTGATTATATTAATTATTTTTGAAGCATAATGAACATTAAAAAATGTAATATCTTTTTTTTAATATTCTTTATGCTTTCAAAAATAAGTATAATTAATATATGGCACAGTAATTGGTACCCTCCTAGTAATTGGGTCCCTTATCCAATTACCGTTTCGTTCCAGTGAAACAATTGATTGTTGATGGCGCGTTTGCGTTGGAGTATCCATATCTGGAGTGTTGCAGTCTTGAACTAAGACGCGGTCTTGTGTAAATAATTTTCAACCGAATACCACATTGAAACACACATATATTGTTGACGAAAAACCAGTAGTTTAGCGATGGATGTTCGTACGTTTAGGTACTTTCTCCTCTCTCACTGTATGCGTCTATACATTGTGCCGTAAGAGGTGTTGCATTTCCTATCGAATATAGTGCTTACTGTGCCGATAAGCTGCGTTTAAGTTGTCCCGTTTAGGTCTCGATTATCCGGTTGGTCTCGATGTATTCGCTCGTAGCCGGGTTAATCGAGGCTCCGCTGTATACGCGGCTAGAGTTTCGTTTGCGAACGTTTCAACCACCGCCGCGTACTTTTTGCGTCAGAAAAGTAGCGTACCCGCTAACGACTATTACAACAGGGTGGACTAGCTCTCGACGCGACGTTTCCGTGGTGTCGCAATTGCACAAGAGAACCGAGAATCTACTGTTCCTCTATTCTAACAATTTCTTCTTTCATTTTCTTCTTCATCGATTTGTTTGGTCGTTCGAGCGATATTCATTCCGGTAGCGGCTTTTACTCGGCCCGGGGAACTTTGTACGCGGGGTATGTTGCGACGAGATATAAACGAGAAAAGGAGCAACAAAAGAGTATTGAAACAAGATGATGATCGCGTTTAGAACGCGCACGGAGATGCGTCGATAACCGAATAAGCGAACGGAAGGGAGCCAACGCGCGGCTGTGCGACGCGAAATGTTTTCTCGGATCTTTTGTGAGAATGGAGACGTTGTTTATTGCTCTAACAATAGATTAGTAAATGTAAGATAGTTGCAGGTAAAGAACAGAAAAAAAAATGATGATACATTACTATCTAAGTGTTTGATAATATAACATATTCTAACACTTGTTGTATAAAGACTACTGTTTAGGTGATTCTGGATTATTTATCATGTCGAACAGGTTGAAATGTGTTTGAAAATAATTTAACGTGAAGGAAGGAAACGGAAAGAGAGAGAGAGAGAGAGAGAGTTGAATGAGATATTAGAGAATATTCGACGAAGGAAAAAGCAAACAAATGAATCGTAATTGTTAATCGGCATTTCTATTGCACGTTCGTCTACGTTCGTTCCGTTCTGTGTCTCGGCGAAGACGTTCAGAATGAAACAAAATGATCATTTCCGAAATTATTTTCATACACAAGTATAGATTTCCTGTGAGGCTAGTTGTTTTGCGTTAATCGATTAATTAATTAACTTTGTGAATCCTTGTCGCGATGTACAAAAAAGAAAAAAGAAAGAAAAGAAAAAGCATCGTCACTCGTTTCGACAGCGGACAACAATTTTTGCGATATTCTGCACTTGATTTTCAAAGTGAAATCCAACATATTCTATGTATTCGAAAGAGTTTTACTTTCGTGAGAACGTAAAGAGTTGTTCTGTAAACGAATGTAACTGCTTCCTATATGTTCGAATGAACGGTAGCTACCTCTCCCACTCGCTATGCCCTTTGTATGAAATGTTCATTATTTATTGTGTCTTAATCTATTTCGACGCAGTGGCCTGAATATGTAAATCTACTATTGTAAATGAAATTTTGTCCTTAGACGCAGCGAAATATCTAATACTCTCGATTTATACCATTACTAATCTAGTACAGTTCTTATTTTTCAAGAGATATAATACCATGTTATTGTAAAAGTACTGCCTCGAGGACAGACTGTATCTTGGCTCCGATTAATAAATGAGTTCGAACCAAATTCAGCGCTTATGGCATTCACGAGAGAGATGGACTCCTGGCAATTCTCTGGTCCTCATCCGCAATTATTGAAAAACCCCGCGACCTTGAGCAACCATAACATCAAAGCTAGAACGATTTGAAGATTTCTAGCAAATTGTTCGTTGTACCGGATGCTGAAAATTCGACATCAAATTGGATAATAGATTTGTTGCATCTTCGAGGCCGCTGCGGTCCTGTTCTATGTATTTATTATAATGTTCAGCTCAAACCACGACGCTTTAACTTCGCGACGTGACTTCTTCTACTAAAGGTCTGCCTATCTCGCGGAGTTTTCAGTTGATCTTTGAACCTCGAGCTTCCTTCAAATTTCGAATCTTTCCGTATGAAAGTAATCCCGTGTAACGCGGCTATTCTGCTCGTGAAAGTTGCCGTGCTATCCGAGCTCGTACCTATTATACGAAACTAAGAACTAATACAAAAACAGGGTAAGGTTCCAAATACTAACAAAACTACACTATTTTGCTTTTATAACTATAAGAAACATGTTTAATAAAGGTATCAATAACCGTCGAAATATACTATATATTAATGTTACATAATGCATGCGAAGTTTTTTCTTCTCTCCATTGCTCAGCCACCACCAAACGTCATCACTTTCCTCACTTTTTTCAAGTTTATTCTTTGTTAGGTAAAAATACCAATTTGTGCTGGACTTTTCCTAATTTTTTAATCATATCGGAGCAACAGTGGATGGTTTTCCACCTGCTGGGGCGGGGACCCAATTACCGTGCCCATACTCAGTTTTAAAGCGTAATGAATATTGAATAGAGATATTAAATTTTTCTCAATATATTGCTACATTAATATATTGAGAAAAATGGGGGATTCAAGCTTTAAAACGAGTGCGAGTTTATTGTAATTTTCTCGTTTTCAATAAATCATTGAAACATCAATTTTTCGAGAACCAGGAATTTAGCGTTAGAATACCTTTTGGATTGACTGTAGGCAGGTGCAATTTCGCGCCGGCACGACGCCGCGATTGATAAATGAATTACACTCGCGTTCCTCTTATTTTCCAACCATTATAATTTACGAAATTAATTCTTCTCCGGATAGATGGGGGTCGTGTCAGCAAAGGAGAAGACAAACGACAAAGCGAGCCTCTGAACTTTAATGTATTCAGTGCCTTCTGCTCTCGCAAAGGAAGACGAGAACGAACGAAAAGAGAACCGGGGGAAAAGTGGGGTAGGGCTAGGGATGCCGGTATACTGACGCTGAATTGAATTTTCTTTTTTTTTTCAATTCATTCCACTTCCCACAAGCGAGACGTTCAAGCTCGATGAGTATCTGTGCGCGACAGCGGCGCCTATTCGCAGTAAATTCTCATTATTTTTAAATTGGAAATGAGAAGAGCACGCGGCGGGTGTGGTAAGAGCACCTTCGCCGCCGTGGAAAAAAAAAGTGGAAGTCCGGCAGTGTATTATTCCAGACCGATGCCTACCCTGAAGGTGGAGGAGTCGCTGAAATTAATTTAATTACGTAGCCGATGTCAATAACAGTCATCCTTCCCCGTCGAAACGGGGATCCCCTGGGATCTGCTCGGTATGCTTGCACACCATTTTTAATCCTATTCTTCGGTACAAATTGTTCGAAATTAACTAGAAATTTTCATCACATAGACTGCCAAAGGACATAGATATATATATACAGTGAGTAACGAAAGTATTCGAACGCCCTTTAAATCAGTATAACTTTTTTTTTTAAGTGAATCAAACGACCTAACTTTTTTGAGGAGTTAGAAGAATTGGTTTTCCAAATGATGTGTAAAAAAGATTTTGAAAAAATTGCAATTGGTAAGAATTACATGAGAAAATAAAAATGGCACTTTTCACAACTTTTTTATTTGAACCTGTAGTGAAAATTTAAAATATGCGTTTTGTAGATATATGTTAGTTATATACATACTGAAAATTTCATTGAAATCGGTTAACGTTGTCATGAGATACAAACGTTTAAAGATGATTACATAAGGGCGAAATTCCCTGGCAAGATAAAAAATCTGCGTCTTTCACCCTTAAACTCTCATTTTGAAATGTTTGTAGTTTATTGCAATGTTGACCGATTTCGATGAAATTTTCAGTACGTGTATAACTAACAGAGATCTACAAAACGCATATTTTAAATATATATATATATATATATATATATATATATATATATATATATATATATATATATATGATCTTATTCGTTAAATAAATAATGGTCAATTTCACATGTTCTGCTTCTAAGCGAGTATTTTCTTGATAGTTAAGAATCAATTTTTATAGTACAGGCATTTATCTGTCTTTACTAAAAATATTTTTAACTCCTCCTAAAGTCCGCAATTCACCGTTATGCTATCACACAAAATTCGGTGTTGTAGTTTGTTCGGTATGGTTGGGTACATCAAAATTTTTCCATTATTTTTCAATGAATTCAGAATTTGGCTGCAACCGTGAGACAAAAGTTGTTTAAAAAGTTGAAAGAGAAGGGTGTTACGCAGCGCAATAATAATTTAACAACAATTTCAATGCTAACTTTCGTTCAAATTTCGTTTCTTTTTTCTAGTAATTTCAGGTCTCCGTTCATTTAAATTTCGTTTAGACGCGGCAAATTCACACCGAGTAAAAATGGTAACATTTAAGCGATTCATTGAATCTGGGTCGCCTGTTAAAAATATAGAAACACGTCTTCGATTAATACGATCGCAAAGAGTTAACATATATTAGGGGGACCGGAAAGTAATGTCGTTTTTGCGCAAGTCAATATCTGACTGATAACAACAACTAACTTCGTACACCTACGTTGTTCAGTACATGTGTGCAGGTTCGGGAGATTAGTTAGTACTGTTTTGTACAAAAATATCGTGTTTTTAGAGACTATGTTCGAAATGACCGATTCAAATCCAGAAAAGTTTCACATTCGGCATTGGATACTAATTTCGAAAGGGCAGCAATGTCGCAATAGCTACAAGCAACATTTATCATGTTTATCCGAAAGTATTGACTGTACGTAAGTGCCAACGATAGTGAATTTCAAACGGGCAATTTCGATCTTTTTGACGCACCTCGATCAGGAAGGCCTGTGGCACTCGATAATAACATTTTACCTCGACAGACGATTGTAGAACTCTCGGGGAAAAGCTTCGTTCATCATGGTCAACCGTACGAGAGTATTTATATGTCACAAATTAAAAATAAAATGCCAATAAAAAATTACTCTACTTCAATTTTACGAAAAATACGACATTACTTTCCGGTCCCCCTAATACATTGCGTTTCAAAGAACTGTGTTACTCATTCTCTTGTTGTTCGATGATTAACGGTTTTGGGTTGTAGAATTTTTGCGCGAGGCGGGTGAAATATTTAGCAAGCGAAAGGAGCGTCGCGTCGTTAACCGTTGCTCTCGTTAACTTGCCTGAAATCGATCGACACCGTTCCCAAGTGCCTGCTAAGCAGCAATATCGTCGCGGGCCTCGATGCCTCCGTCGTGGATGTGTCTCGTAGAGGAAGAAGAATCCTCGCAATCCGAAAAGAAATTGTAAAGCGCGGCAGCCAATCGAATCGGCGGGGCAACGGACAGGTGGAGGAAACGGATAAAGACTGGGGAGAGGCCGGCAATCTGTCTTAGGCACGGCCAATAAAATGTAAATTCGTGGCAATTCGCGCCCAATATCGAGAGGTGGGGGGGGGGAGCACAGCCACCTTCTTCAGATAGTTTTCCGTTTGTTCGGCCGGGGACCGTAACAGTGAATAAGTGGAGAACGCTCAGCCGTGTGTACCGAACGGGCCCGCAGGCTACGCCGTCATTTGCGTGAGTAACGGCGGAGCGGAGAAGTTAGGGTAGCGAGACGAGTAATTTATAGTCAATAATTCTTGGCGAGGCAATTTTCGCATCGAGCGCGAACGTTTCCTCCGGAACCAAGAAGGAGAAATAGGAGGAGGTGAGGGCGGTGCCGTAGAGGCGGCAGGAAATGAGGCGGAATGTTAAATAGCTACCGTAGCTTCCTCCTAGCCTGTCATCTCAGGTAGCCTTTAAACTGCACGCACGGAATTATTCCCGACGCGGGTGCCTATTTTCTCGATATAACCAATATGCCCCGCCTGACAATTATCCTGCTTCTTTGACCTCCCCCCTCGCCTACCCATTTATCATCCGTCCTCACCTCCGCCGATCCTCCTTTCGCAATCGCGACTTCCCTCCACAACGCAATGTGTCGACTCCGGAGTGTCATTTTGCTGGTACAGTCGGGGACAAAACGATACGCTCTACCTTCGTTCCAGCTTGTACACAATATTAGGAGGAAATGTACATTCTAGTAAATCAACTTGTGAACAAACGTTACAATCAGACTGCGGATTTTATGCATTTGTGACGAAAATGAATAAGCACAATTTAAAGCAGTGGACATTTTATAAAGATTTAAAGTCGTCAACGTATTGGTTTCAGCTTAATGAAATAATTAGAAGAATGAAGACATTTTTATTTCGCCTCTGTGCCTTGCAATAAATACAAATATTTTTTATTTTGCATGAAGATCCGCAGTCTAGTCATAATCAATTTACCGACGAATTTCTCTGGCTAATATTATTCACGAACAGTGCTTCAAAACAAGATTAGACATTTTCTCTGAGTTTAACCAATTTTTAATCCGTTAAGAGATTATAGGTTCGTGTTAAGAACAATGTACTTCTACCGAACACAGAGAAATTCTTCAGCCGTTATTTTGTGCTAATGCTTCAATCTTAACTATTTAACTATTGAGAGGACAGGCGCGAGAGCTACTCTCGAGAATTACTCTCGGGAGTAATTCTCATTTGAGCAGATAGTATCACTCTCAGGAACTCGATTAATATGTAGATGCGTATAAATGATTTACAGGTAAAAGGTTCGACACTTTTGCACGGTGTCCCTCGTTCGAATAACGTTGTTTCCCGTTGTTTCCGATCCAGAGATAGTTGCGCGCATTTTCATAAAATAGATATCCGAATGCAACCATAAACACCGTGTTTATTTAGCTTCGCGGCGTATCGCGTGGCGAATAATAGGGACCGAGAGAAACTGCGAATTGCAACGAGCAAGTACTCCCAAGATGCCGCGTCCTCTTCCTCGCTGGCGGCTTTCGTACTTTTATTTACCAGTCGGCGTTCCACTTATGTGGAAAGTTTAACCCTGGTGTGGGGAGGCGAAGATTACCCGGGGCAACATAAACCGATACCAACAACATAAAGGTGTGCAGTCGATATTAGATATCAAGGCATCCACCTTACCTTTCATCCGCCATCGAGTGTCCCACCGAGAGCTATCAGACTGATAGAATATGTTTGACGCTGCCGCGCGACACTATCCCTACCTCCTATATCGGCATACTCCCGGTATGCGATTACCATACATCTACCACCTTATTTAAAATAGCTTTTATCGCGAGCTTAACTTACATCCTGAATTTGCTCCAAGATACTCTCCTGCACTATGCGCACACCCTGCCGCATAGACGAAATCTTCCTCCATCTTGCCGTTGTTATTGAGATTACGAAAAGCAAAAAGAAAAAAAGACAAGCTGGTGTTCAATAGCGGCTTCTTTCGTCCTTATTTTTGATCAAATATATTTACAAAAGAAAACTGTGGTATCACATGCATATTATTATATAGACATTTACTTGGAATCGAATATGTGATTATATTGTGTTATATAGGCGAGAGAAAATTTAAGGGGTGATTCTTCAAGACAATATAAGACGAAAATGAAGAGTGAAAAAATTGCGATTTCCGCTTCACTTTTTAGTTATTCTCAATGAAAAATCCGCCTAAAATGCGGCAACCCGACCAACAGAGGTGTACGTTCGTTGCGTCATAAAGGCGCGCGACAGACTCGTATCAACGAGTCATTTATATTGTATTTTAACACAATCATTTTATGTAACAATCGACAATAAACAAATAAAGACATTATATTGTAATAAAGAAATAGATATTAAGAAGTGGATATTATATTAAAAAAATCTCGGAAAATTTTAACAGTCTTGTCACTGACTTATACTACTGAATTTCGTGCCACCTCCTTCGATATCATATTCTCTGATACAAAGCTCGAATTATATATTTTCAGGACACAATCAACTGATATCTTGTTAATACTGTTATCATTAATAACGAAGAAAACACACAGATGTAAGAGATTTAATATCTTCGTAATTTACACCGAGACTTAATTCCACGTGACGCAATAATCCCCAGGAGTTAAACAAAAGATGTTCATAATGATCTTCGTTTAACGCCACCTTTATCTAATTATAATGTCATTGTAGAAGTGGATTGGCACTATTGTATTGGGCGCAGGGGTAGCCGAGAAACAATAAAACCCCTGTCTAGGGCCGAAATTACGTTGTCGCGTATGTGCAGGGCGAACTGGACAATGGGACACCATTATTTCGCCGGAACGCCGGTTTACAATGACCGATAATGAAATTTCCATCAGCGATACAATGGTCGCCGAAGACCGGAAACATTCTTCATTGTGAAGTATTTATCAATTTTAAGAGTTCGTTGCTGCGGGGAACGTTGTTGCTGGTAAAAGCACGGCATAAACAATTATCAAACCATCGAATATTTTTACGTACGTGCTCTTGTATACGATTTTAATAATATTTTTTCTCGGTTAAAGTGCATAATTCAATATGCACACAATGTCACGTGACTACATAACCAGTACCAGCAGAGAGGGGATAACTTTTTCCCCTCGATTCATGCTACCTCCCCTAATCTGGCGACCTCTTATTGCCAATATCACGCATTACACTAGTCAGTAGACAAGTGACTAGGCTAGTGCAATTTAAAACGGTAGAAGAATTAAAATAATTGAAGAACTATATTTGGATTTTGCATAATGATTCGCCTACTCGAGAAATACCACTCAGTGGAATTAAATAACGATTTGCAGATACAGACAATTCAACAGACAATTTCAACAGTTAATGTCTTTTCAATAGCGATGTGTAAAAAGCCTGGAATTCCTTTGCAGTGCCATTATGTACATGAACGATATCGTTAATACGAGTCACATGTCAGTAGAGCAAACTATAATACGAATGCGAAGCGTGTTGTAGAAACGAGCCGAAGAAGTTTCGAATTTAGTGAATCACCTCGCCCGTCGAGGGCCATTATAGTGTTCAGAGGTTTTCTTTTCAAACAAAACATAAAGCAAGACAAACCAAACCTATAATTTTCCTGTTCATAATAACAATTATCTGCTGGCGAAAGGACGGCGAGGAGGCACGGGGGAGCCAGCGAAAATAATGATTGAAAATAACAGGAATCACATAAACGTGCAATCATGCAACGTCGAAGCATACCGTGGCTGTCGGAAATGATCACAGATTTCAGGGCAGTGTGATCATCCGGCTCGAAGACAAGCATTACGCTAATGATGTCCATTATGCCGAGATTATAGAATTATAACGCTGTTGAAATAAATTATCCGTCCATTCGCCGCTATTTTTCAGGCCATAATCTAGCTTACGTCAGTGCATAGAAATCCCGTCGTACGTGTACGTATGCATAGGTGGGTACTTACATTTTGCAACAAATGTGTAATCATGTATTTAAATGTAGAAAGAGTTGACGCAAATGCAAAAATTTTTCGTTCCACGTCGAAAGTTGAGGTCTTTTATTAGTACCATTATTATTGTTATAAAGTCTAAAATAAAATGTAACGAATAGACTGCAGATTTTATACATTTACAATTTGATTAAAAGTCAATCAAAAATAATTGAATTCTTAAAATTTTAGTTAAACGAATCGAAAGTATCGAAAGTATATATACACTAGTTTCAAGTAATTAAAGTGTCTAAAAGAAAAAAGAAATTTGTATGTCGCTCTTATTTCCAGGAAATAGTACAGACAATTATTGTTTCGCATAGAGATCCGGAAAACTAATTGTAAGAGTACGGTATCAATTGTTCTCTGTGAGAGAAAGGTATTCGAGCTTCATCGTTCACGTACAGGTGTCGCTAAGTGTCTCTTCAACTGTGATCTCACCACTTAACCTAAAATGCCAGAACTCAAAAATCTTCGGGTAACAAAAACGTTTTCGATTTTCTTCATCTTTCTAAGTATCGATCTGTTAAATATACGGGGTCGCCTAACTTTTGCACCTGAAATTTCTCTGTTATTATTAAAGATACGTCAAATGTCTTCAGCACAAAGTTGGACGGTTTAACGGGGGCCACACGATTCCATAAAAAAATTTGTTTCTACGTTAGTTTTCTTAGAGATTTCAAGGTCACCTTCATTTTTTTAAACAGGACCACCGATTTTTAAACGTCTACGACGACGGGCTCTTTGATTCAGAGTTCGGTGACTAGGATTACTCGAGGTCATTCAAGGTGACGGACAGAGGAAACGTATTAAAAGATCAAAAAGATCGCAAACAACCGAATTTGACGTTGAGAACGTTGACGCGACGCTGTTTGTTTTAGGGCCGGCTGAATTGAGCGGTGAAACGCTATACCAAAGATGTTTATACGTTAGGCTGAACGCTGTCGGCGCCCCTTAGTCGGAGCGTCACGAATGCGCCCTACTGGCTGCCGATGATTTCTCTTCTTTCACTCGCGGTAATCGATTATCACGGCGAATATTTCCGTTCAGGTCGAACGGGCCCCGGGACCATTGTGAGCGGCACTCCTAGCGCGAAATAAATTCTGTTGTACACACAACAGAAATGCTCATGACGACCATGAAAAAGTTTCGGGGAAAGAATTGGTCCGGGTCATGCCGGATGGGGGATATCTGACAGCATGTGGCGATATCGCGTGATCACTTGAAAAACGCTCCGGGTAACTAACTAGTTTTTAATGTCTTTGTTCCCCGTTTCAGCGGCTCCAATGTTTTACACCGATCGACTTTCCGACGAGAATCGTAGGAATCACGGATGAATAAATTTCAGCCGCCGTTAAAGCCACCCCACTATTTTTTTTTTTCCGAACAACATTCGCGTTAGTTATAGACTCGCCGCGGGAACGTCAACGACTGTGTTCTCCTCAGCTTCTGCGCTCTCGCTCGACTTAATTCGGTAAACATTGACCGACGGAATTTAAAAATAAAATGGGTTCTCGTTAAGTGTTGGATCGAGCGCAAACAATAGATTCATAGGTTCGCGATAAGGTAGAGTGACTACATTACCGTCAAAAAATGATTTTACGTGCCTCGAGTTTTCGTCCTCGTATAAGAATATGGTAATTATTTACATTAGGGGCTTCCTCACCGATTTTGATGTCCTTGAAATATGTTGTCAAGTATCATACGTCAGACGTATCCATGGGGAATTATTCAACAAAATTATTTTTTTGGGTATATATTATTATATTTAAAAAATTGATACAAATGTGGATAGACACGTTCTTGTTATTTTTGTAAAATAATGTTAAGTAGTCAGTTTTAGTGCTTTGTAAATCTAGTGTTAAAGGGACATTAAAGTTGCAAAATATGAAAGAAAACCTTGCATCCAATATTCTACATACGAATAATAAAATATAATACTAATGTACTACAAACTACATTATAATATACTAATGTAAAGTGTACTTACTTCTGAATCTTCTGTACCTCCGTCGGATCCACAGCTCACAATTATTGACTCACGAGAATAGTTAACGAAATCGTGACAGCAGACGAGAAGATGTTACTCCGACCACGAATAAAATAATACTGCGATTTTAACCGTCCCCCTCGAACGGACGTGTGATACGAAAACTGGGAATTCCGGGAAATAAGGTGGGCGCCCCGCCATAATTTGTTTACCTTGGTTTTATATCTAGTTTTTATAGACCCTCAGCGTCTAACCTGCCTAGGATAACCTGACCGTACCACCTCCGTGGAAGGGATCATTGTTAAAATCGCAGTATTATTTGTTCGTGGTCAGAGTGACATCTTCTCGTTCGTTGTCACGATTTTATAAAATGTGTTGTGAGTGTGTGTGTTGTGTGTGTTGTTTAGTGATTGTTGTTCAATTATTCGGACCTATTCTCGTGAGTCAATAATTGTGTGCTGTGGATCCGACGGAGGTACAGAAGATTCAGAAGTAAGTAGACTTTATCAGACCTACGGTTGAAATATGTAAAATAACCTACCCGTTTTTGAATGCCTGTGAGCTAAATATCTGAGAAAATTGTACAGTTTATAATAATGTATAATGTATAGGAAAATAATGTATGGCAAAATAATCTCTACTTTGAGATTCTAATTGCATTAAATAAAAAAAAAAAAGTACACTTTACATTAGTATTTTGTAATGTAGATTTTTTTATGTAAATATTTACCTTCAAATCTAACCCACACCTACTCCGATCACTTTTTGAGATGTTGAAACTTTTTTGCGAATATCTCGGAAACTAAAGTTGAGCGGCGGTAACATGTATAGGAAAAAGTTGTTCAGAATGATGACCTTGGCAACATATTTCATGGTCATTAAAATCGGTGAGGAAGCCCCTAATGTAAATAATTACCAAGAATATTTAAAAATTGTACCAGGACTACAGTCCCAATAATTTGTCAATTTTTATCTTGGTGGTAAAACTGTTAGGCTGCGGATCTTCGTGCAAAATAAAAACATTTTTCATCGATTGTAGGAAACCATATAAAAATTGTCTTCAACAATTTCTCAAATTGTCACCGTTTCAAATCCGCTAATTTTTCATGACGAACGCGTAAAATCCGCAGCCCGGTGATTAGTCACCGTTGGCGATCGGCTAATTTTAGTCAGGCGGTCGAATATGTGTTAACGCGACCGTCTCGATGATTTAAAACGCGGAGTAAACCGAGCGTCGGGTGGTTAATGGGACGAAAGAAAATTTCGGCCAGGGACGGGAAAAACATCAAAAGAAAATTGTAGAAAGGAAGTGGGCGATTAAGTGTAGCACAGTGAGGAGTATAGAAGTCGGGTCGAGTGAAGTCGAGACGAGCCGAGCGGAATGGAGTAGAGGTGAGCACACCGGACACGTAGAAACGAGCAGGGCCGCCCCTTCTGCATCTACTTTCGTGTTTACACGTATCCCGGAGGCCATAAATAAACCGGTACGGTGCCGGACACGGTCGCCCGAGCACGGGAAAACTTGACTAATTGCGAGAAACCTACCTGACATCGCTGCCTGTTCCTTTCCGTCGAGTTATCCTTCGTTGGGGTGTTCCTCCCATTACACGCGGGCTTCTCTTTTCCCCTCGTCGCGCCAATCTTCCTTCTGTCCCTCCCGTAATGTACACTATGACACATTCCGCGGTTTTTCGTCGGCCGTTCATCATCTCGAGACTAATCTCTTCTACTTGAGCTCCGTTGACGCGTCGTTTGTCTTCCTTTTGCCGTGCCCCTGCCCCGTACGTTCCGCGGCAACGATCCTACACGTGTGTCCATATGTACGTGAGATTCGCATGACCGTGCGCGTCGCCTCACCCCCTCCCAAAAGATTTCTCCCCTCGGTCTGCTACTATCCCGAAGATCCTCCCAATTTTTCCCAAACGCCGGGAAAATCTCTTACCCTAATTTCTCCGGGGCAATGGCCGGTTCTGTTTATGCTTCCTCCTGGAAAATATCAAAATATTTTTTAGAACGTTCGACAAGCTCGAGGACATAATTACGAAGATCCCCCCAATGTTTCACGAACGCCGGGAAAATCTCTTACCTTAATTTCTGCGGGGCAATCGCCGGTTCTGTTTATGCTTCCTCCTGGAAAATATCAAAATATTTTTTAGAACGTTCGACTAGCTCGAGGACATAATTAAATGCCCTCTAAATCGAAGTCAGTTTATAATTACTCGAGAAGAAGGATTCTGGAACAGTTTATTATTTGTCAATATAAGATTACAGAAATAGCAACAAGAATATAAAAAAAGTAGGTGGCGGGGTACACGGTTATTAACATACGAGGGTCAAAAGATTATTAATACCTGTTTCCCTGGGTGCTATATAAAGGTATATTGTATTAATATTTCGATGCGTGGTGAAAACAAGTTGTGAATTATTTATATTTATATTTTTTATTCTAGAGGAAAGTGCGAAATTGACAAATACAGTGTCACCAGATTTGAATCTCTCGAGCAATTTGTTAATGTAAGATCATTGAAGCGTCCATTCGATTGGTAATCGTCTCGTCGTTAATATCAAAGACGATCAATTTTCATATTTTTCGTAACATCCTATTTTTTTGTTTCTTTTTTAATGATTTTCGTACGTATGTGCGAATCGCGTGACCGGTTCGTATTTACGCGATACATGATTACAGGAACGTCGTGCGGAAAGAAATAAGCACTTGTGCCACCGATGGAAGCTACAGGACGCGTCCGATCATCGAAATAGCTAATTAATCACGCACGCTTCTTAAGACGGCGTTGCGTGAACGCCCAACATTCTGTAGATGACTGTTGTAATAACGTCGGCGGCACAAAGAGCCCATTGTGTTGAACGGCGATCCTTTGTGGGGCACCGATTAATCTTCTTTTTCAGCAACCGGCTTTCTTGTCACCGAGTCAACCAGCAAGTTGATTGGCAGCCGACAGGTAAGAGTTTTGAAGCAGCTGTGTGCCCGCGCGCGTTGCTGAAATTGTTCATTATACCTGCCACGGAATACATAATACACTTTCACAGCTGGAAAAAGGGAAATACTCGCCACGGGCGTTGCGCAATGCGAACAATAATTATTTGCAACGGCTGCCTGCGAGAAATTTGTTTCAGAAGAAAAAACAAAACCAGCGTGCTACACTGCCGATCTCTATTTCACACGGAAACAAGCTTCCACAACTTTTTCAAAACGCTTCTATATTTATTTATAAATTTATTACGTGTGTGCTGAGACAACTAACAGAAAATTCGGAATAACAAAAACAACGCTATATCAGTATACATATAATAAGCAAAGAAACACTACAAACGCACCACACGCCTACAGCTACATATTACTCATAGATACACGTCGATAAAGTAAATCCCGTGTGTACCACTTTCTTGTTAAATAAATGAGATTCTACCACTAACTGAACAGCATTGCACGTGAATTTTATGCAACGGTGAGTGTACCAGTAGGGTGAAACTTGGCTATAGTTGATTATTTTGCAAAATTTTTTTAGTCTCACCCTTCGAATTGCGACGCTTGTTGGGAAATTGATCTGGAAAAAGTTTGGGGTCGATTGGATCGTTTGTCGCACGAGGAAATTTTTATTTTTCACTTATTTTTTTCCATATAGGATCTCATCCTGTACGGTCGGGCGGACAGCTACGTGACACCCTGTATGTACCGAAGACAATGTATTTCGTTAGTGAAACACGAATCGATTTGTAGGTCAATTTTCGAGGAAATCAGGGTTACAAAATGACGAAATCCTTCGGCCTGGTAATCTCGTTTCGCGCGTGTAATTGCTTCTTAATCGCGCGCGACCAATCAGCCTGACAGTGTTGTGCCACCTAATTCGTTTACACGCCGTAGTTGAACCGGTTGCCATCTCACCCTTCCGTTTCCCCTCTTTCCCACATGACACGGGACCGGGATTACTTCATTCCTTTTCCACTTTCCGGGTATCTCACGGATCAACCTAATTCTGTTCTAGTTGCCAATTCTAATGAATAACACCCACCCGGTACGGCTTATCAACGTAAACGGCAGATAATTTGCCTCGAGCAATTAGCAATTATATCACGGCGTGCCTTCTCAGAACGAAGAACAAGCGTCCCCGTTATAGTGAGCAGACTGATTCAGAATTTCAAGTACAATGGCTGCAAATAGTATTGATTTCTGATTTCAGAGAAATCACTGTAAGCTCTGAAAAATATTTTTTAATATTTTGGAAATATTCTAATTTGCAGTAGGGTAAGGGACCCCATTTTATGTAGGGGTATTAATGTTAATTAATTAATTCTACTTATTTTTAATGCATACTGAATACTAAAAAAGTGATATAAAATTTTTTCCCTTTTATAATATTAGTCATGGGATTTGAGTTAGAGGATCTCTTTTATTGTAGCTTTACCAGAAGATGATACTCCACATATGAAGACAATTTCTTACGCAAACAAACTATTAGATTGGCGTATAAGAGATACGGTTATGGATCCTTAAGTACTATGATAAGACAGTTTAAACGAACCCTGTTATTGTGAAATTGCGACGGATTCCGCGTTTATGACCGTATAGGTCATGATTATATGTATACATCTACATATATACATAATGCCTGATTACCCATTTATTAACATACGAATTCTAAACAAATATGGAGACAGCTATGTATGTAGAGGTTTTACAGCTTATGTAGAAGCTGCACTGTCATCTTTCATTTGGCTTAATCTTCGCTGAAGGAACATTACCATTTTTGCAATCTTGTAAATTAGTGGTTGGACGTTTAAAGAAATTGTTTTCTCGATAAAATATATGTACTTAAAACTAATGCGACGCAAATTTATGACAAAACGACACACAAGTGTCACGGGACAAAGGTGTTATAGCAGAATAGTGCAAGTACTCTCTCGTTCCTCTGCACTTAGTTGATTGCAGGTAATGATGAGAGGTGGATAATTACAAAATGGGATGTCGCTCTCGTATGTATGGAGCAGTATGGATTTGAAGTTTTTGAAAGTCATTCAAATAAAAGTAAATCGAAATTATGTATAACAAAAATTAATTTTGTGGTGAAAATAGTCAAGGAACTGAAAAATAATGTTGCATTATTTTCAACTCACTGAAACTACTGAAGGGAGAAATCAATTTCTATTTAATTCCTACTTCTTCAGTGGAGGACATTTTTAGCTAAAAATCTACAGTGTGTTCCAAAAATGTATTTCCTTGGAAGGGGTGATTCCTGACGCAATTTGAAGTAACTTTTTCCTTTGCGAAAATCTTCTCCGCTGCTTTGTTAAGGAGTTATCAGCGAAAAACCCTCAGCCAATGCCAACGCCACGCTCAGCGGGGGCTGTCCTCGGGGCGGGACCTCGCTGTTAAAGCCGCGCTCCGATTGGTCCGCGTTTTTCGTTAATAACTCCTTAACAAAGGCGCGGAGAAAATTTTCGCAAAGGAAAAAGTTGCTCGAAACGATCTCAGGAATAGTTTCAAGGAAGCACAACATTTTTGGGTCACCTTGTATAGGCCACTTATGAGCTTCCCAAATTGTGTCTCTTAAAGTAAAACGGATACACGCTTCCTTTTTTCCCAAGATCTGATTTAGGTTCCGTTCGACGTCCCTTTCGAAAGACTATATCTCGAGAGCATAGGCTGATATCTGCCCACGTGTTTCTGACGTGGCATTAGTTAACGCGTTAAATGCACGCGGCTACTTTGAAGCATTTCTTCATTCGTATTTATCGCCGCGTAACGAGACAAACGAAGATTTATCGCGCAAACGACGAGGAAGAAATCCGTTAACGATCAAGGGGACCAGATCGTGGAACATAATTTAAATGATATCAATTGGGGGAAAGACAATTTGCAAACTGCGATCCAATTTGGCTGACGTTTAATCACGCCCGACGACTCCCGACGAGTCAAAGATATAATTCAGCGGAACACTCCTCCTCCGAATACACCGTTCGCGCCCACGCTTCTGCTCCGGCTGCCCCGAGGCTGTAAAAGTAAATCGACTTTATCCCTGTTGCAGACACGACCCTTAACCGATTCGTCTGGCAAGGAGAATTTTAACAACGCCTGTCCACCAGGCTACCAACCAAATCTACCTGTTCTTTCTTTCTTTCTTTTATTTTCACCCTTGTGCTACCCACCTGTAAACGTTATCGCCTGTTGGATTTCAATTAACATGCTAATATCCTACTTTACAAACTTCGCAAATTTCAACCCTTCACCAAGCATTAGCTGTATGAGAAGTCGCAACAGTGATAAAGCTCGACCATTTTTTATTCGACACTATACCGACAGGAAATCACGATCCGAATAAATGATTTTCTGCAGGGCTTAAAATTAACGAATCAAAATAATCTGTTTCGTTTAATAAAATATTTTAAATGTGGAAAAAAAGAGCTATAACAAGTGATCCGAAAAATATCTTAGAATCTGTAAAATAAAAATTTCCAGGGAAATAAGGTCTTTTGGAACACGATTATTAAACAAGTCCTCATAGATTAAATGAAAAGAGCAAATTATCGTGTGCTAGCTTCGGTTTAAAATGAATTTTCAGAATAATTTATACAGATCTGCAAAAAGTATTTTTCAAGTTCTCTATATAGGCCCATACAATGTGTTTGATGTGAATGAAGTATTGAACTGCGGGTTGGATTTATGAGAAAAATGAATAGTTGAAAGAATTTAGGAACTTCAGAATGCATTGCTTTCAAATTCTTCGAAATTAAACAAAAATTGAGATTTTCGGCTTCTGTGTGTTCCAATTAACGTAGAAAATTATGAGCCGTTTATTTTGAAAGTGTCCACTTATACTTAAATTGAGATATTTAAGGGTTTCTGTTTCAATAAAATTAAAAATAAAGGATACCAATGTGTCATACTGCTTAAGTGTATCCGAAAGAGTTAAATTTACAGTTCCTATTAAAATAACAGCAATTATTAAGTGAATAACATTTGTTTTATTACCAAAAATGGTAACTTTCAAAGTTAACAACCAGATTCGTTATAAAATTGTGTTCGATCGAGGGGAAAAGGTTACCCCCACTCGGAAGGCGGAACGCGTCACGTGACCATGACGGAAGCGTGGGAGAAGGGGAAAGTAGAGTGGGGGAACAAGTGTTGATCTGCCGATTGTGCCAATGTCACCAGATTAAGATTTGTCTCCCATTCTACCCTTTATATTTTAAGAATCTGCAGTCTGTGTGTGATAAATAAAATTAAATAACAGCGAAAAGTGGAAAAGTGAAGTTGGAGTTCACTTTGGAAAAGTGAATTTGTGGGGAAGGGACAGTGTGTAAAAAGATAGGATCTCTCTCGAAAACCGTTCTGCTGTCGGACGAGTGGTCTCGGCAGCCGGGGAAATGTAAGCAGCAAAGTGAAACCGGTTCCTGAGTCAGAAGATAGAAACCATTGAATTTTCTGGCGCCAACTAATTCGTTTGAAGCACCCTTCGGCTAGTCTGTTTCGCTGGCGTCCATGGTTTGTCGCCGCGCCGGAAGGAAGCTCTTGACAAGCCACTAGGCCCTGTCTTTGCCGCCGACTTTCTTCTCGCGTTCGAGAATGAGATCTTACATGCCGCCCCTCTACACGTGCACGCGTGTAATCGACGGATATTGACGGACAGGAAGCAATGCTTACCAGTCGGACGACGGAAAAGAAACGCCGGCCGACCACTTGTAACGCGTAACAAATTGCACGGCCACGTTTCCTATATTAATCTTCGGCCAGCAGAAGGGAATGAATCACAAGCCGAGTAAATTTCCACGAACTCACGGTCGAACGTAATTAAAGTAAACTATTAATAGCGAGTCCGGTTTTAAAATACACCGCAATTAACTGATAACTGGACTACACAGTTACGCAAGTTTACATTTCTGTAATGCTGGAACCTTGAGACCGTGGTAAAGTGAGAGCTTCTTTCCAGAACGAACGGTTTTAATTGTTTAAACGCAGCCAAAATTACAGTTCAATTGCTACTGGTTTTTTCTTTTACAATTACGTAACGAAATTATACAAATTTCTTAATAAACTTCGTTCGAGCGTGCATTGAAATAAAAATCTTAGGAGATTTTACGAAATTTTGTCGGAATTTTTCTCGAAAGTGATATTCAAAAGTTGAATCGCCGGTGCCGTTTTCTCGAATGAAAATATGGAAAGTTGACATCCGCGTCAAAGAGTTCGTTTTTCTTTCCCTGAAATAAAACCCGTAGATATTTCTGGCACCGCAGATGTGTTCGCGAAAGATTCGCCACGTTTGCCAGACTGTTGTGCAGAAAGAACGAGTTGTAAAAAATCGTTTGTACATAAAAGCTTGACGCAGCCAGGAATACATATTGCAATTTCTGGTTTGAAAAAGAAACGGGGCGAAAAGAAATTCTTGGAAAGGTTTCGTTGCACCTGTTAGACGTACGAATGTAGTTCGAGTGCTTTCGACGTTGCACAAGATAATGCGATACGTAATGCGAAATAAAACTGCACCTACCGGGTGTTCGGATCAAAGTCGATTTAAGGATTGTTTCCACACGGTTACCTCGGACGTTCGAGCTTAGAAATTCACGGTAACGCTTGGGAACGAGCCTGGCCACTCATGAATACATTATCCTTTCTAACGAGGTGAATAGGTGAAGTAGACGGAGTCACAGCAGTCTGTCCATAAATCACTCAAAGAGCAAGCAAGATCACCCTCCGAGTCGGAGGCTCCGACCCGGTGGAACACACGATGCCGCTCTCGAACACTCCTGCATCGGTTTCCGTTTCTACTTCTTTTTTTTTTCCTTTCTTTCTTTGTCAAGCCGTATCCTTGCGAGGAAGTGCTCCTTTAGCCGACTGTAAAATTGCCCCGCCACGATTCTTACCATTCACTCCGGGAACATCCTGTTGTGTCCCAAAAACCCATTAAACGTCTAGTCGGAAACGTCGACGCGAGCTACGCGTCCTGCTTTCAACAAGTATGCTTCTTCTGTTACGTATAAATAAAGCTGATAGCTTCTGACAGACATGGTTTACCGTTCGAAAAAACATCAGAAATAAACGAACCTCTTCCTTAACACAAACCGTACCACAACCGGTCGAACTATCGGTCTCACGTGTTTTATTCTATACAAAATAATAATTTATTGCATGATTATTGAAATTAGGAAGATGCTTCTCTTCGAAATTATTAAATAAATTACTTCGTTGTAGCACTTATTGCAGGGAATATTGTGGAAATTTAAGAAAATTCTGTCCTGTCGAAAGATCGGAAAATTGCGTGAAAATAAAGAAATTTATTTAACAAGTTTGGCTAGTTACTTTCCCTTTTAAATGATTCCATTGGGTCCATTCATCTCTTTTATGAGATATTAAATGTTAACTTGAAAACGTGCAAAGAATTATTTGGAAAATTATCTGGAAACAGTTTAAAGACTATAATTACTGTTATAGTTGTTACATGTAGCAGTTATTATTACTGCAGCGACAATTGTAGATGCATAATAAACAAAAGTTGGATAGTATATTCTTTCCGCTACGACTACAGTTTCGTTCAGAAATGAATTTGTTAAAACCGAAAAAACTATATTTTCTCGTTCTATAATAATAAAACAATATCGTTTTTTTTTTAAATATATTTAAAGGGGACAAAAATTTACATAAGAGAAACAACTTACCTTCGAGTGAAAAAGTAGACAATTGGAACACCATTTGTCCGCTCATTTATCACGTTGTGCTTGTTAAAAGTTAAAATGGCGTATGAAAACTACTTTTGCAGTGCTACGATTCTGGTAGTTAGACTTTGCTTAAACGGTGTATGCAACTCAACATTTTAATTGATCTAGAATCGTGTGCGTACGTTCGCATAACTTTACCTTTTCATTTTTCTTTTGTTTTAAATACTATTCAAAATTCTCGATACTATTTAAAATACTATTTAAATGGGACTAAGCCTTCGTTTTAGCAACTTTTGCAATGATTGTAGCAATTTCAATCGCGGGTCAATAGATCATCCGGAATATAATAATTTCTCCTGGGATTGTTATTTGAAAGATGAGCGAGAATCTCGTCCAAAACTCGGATGAGTGAAGGGTACAAAAATATGTTCTGATACGAAATATGTTCTCATATATTTCACTTTAATAGGGTATCAAAGAGCACTACGTAATGCAGAACAATAATAATAAGAATCAACAAGTCAACACAGATCTCATTGTGCGTTCCAAGACGAAATAATAATATAATAAAAAATACAAAATTCAGACCAAAGTAGAAACTAATCGCTATACGTCTAACAAATAACCAGAGGTTTTGCTTTTACAAGTCAAAAGATTGTCCCGACATTCAGAATGTCTTTGATCATAATAATCGTAATTACACACACACACATACATATATATAAATAAATATATATATATATATGTATGTATACATGTCTGTATATACATATACATCTCGTATACGATAAAATAAATCTATTTACAACTAAATATCTCGCAATACTTTTTTTCTCTCCTTTTCAATCCCGCTACATAACGTTGTTATAGAGGAACCCGTAACGCTACGAAATTATCGATCGATTACTAAAACTTTGGTTACGCAAAAATATAGACACGATATAGTCGCCACCTAATCAGAAATCTGTTTAACCTTCCATACACGCGTCTATTACCACCAGCGCTGGGTAAAAGTTATTTCGAGCGGTAAACAGTCTATTTCATCCTGCGTGTAACATTCAAAATAAAATATCTTATGTCGTAATAAATTTTATAAAATAGTATTGAAAAATAGAATTTCATTCGGGGAACTTTTGGAAACAGTCTCGCGACATTTCCGCTTAGTAAAATAAATTTATCAATTAATCTACTCTGCCAAATGGTTACGGTCACTCGAGGTGCAATACAATTTTCATTTCTAAATTCACTCCGGTCGCGAAAAAATATTTGATTTGCCGTGATCGCGTTCTCTATTGAAAATATCATTTCACCTGAACCGTGAAAGCGCGCTATTAGAAAGATTTCTTTAAATTTTACCCAGCTCTGATTATCACTGAGCTCTCCGCCGCGTCGCGTCGAAAAATGATTTTTTTTTCTCCTTTTTCTTTAGACTTACATCCTACATATCTATGAACAAATGTACAGTAATTACAATGAAGGTTAGCGATAGAGATAGTTAGTTCATAAATACTACACATAGACTGATTGCATTACATTAATTCGAATGGCTCGCAATTACGGAGAGAGTATGTCTGCGAATTGCACCGTCGACGAAACATTACGTCATCCAGAAGAGAACATACGGTGTTCAAGTTTGCTCGTCAATTTTTATCAATTTGTAATACAAATCTCGACGATCCGGTCTTAAAACAAGCTTCGACCAATTCTTGAACACCTTCGCCGCCATCTTGTTAACCA
This sequence comes from Seladonia tumulorum, assembly GCA_913789895.3. Lineage (NCBI taxonomy): Eukaryota > Metazoa > Arthropoda > Insecta > Hymenoptera > Halictidae > Seladonia > Seladonia tumulorum. The sequence continues at coordinate 7,645,839 of OU565275.1, forward strand.
GCATACATGTTGCTTCGAGTAAAAGAATCGGTATCACATGTCCGTTATAGTCATTAACGTATGACTAAAAAAAGGCACCAAGTGTGAAAAGAGACCAATGACAAACCTAGTTTTTTTCCTCATTAAACCTACGATTGGATCGTGTAATATATTCATCCGTGGATAACAAGTTGGTTAACAAGGCGGCGAATATGTTCGAATAATCGTGAGGTTCGCACCATTTCCAAAACAGTGAATTCTCGATATATGTCGCCAAGGCGTAGGTGATACACGTCACGGAGTTATCCCCACTGCCGGACGGCGTGGAGTGTAAACATAAACACGGAGCAAGACCCGTGTTGTTGACATACATCGAGAATTCTCACCAGAAATGAAACAAAAAAGAAAAACAAATTACTTCCATTGCGCGAAGGTCGTCCGAATACAGCAACGTTGAAAGCCGCTAAAGTCCTTTCACCCTTGTGCACTGTTCTAGAAAACGGCGAAACGTTCCAACACTTTATACGTGATTGGTATAAGTAAAAAGAGGTTCCCGGTGAAATTAATTGATATATTTCCACGGCGAGGAGCCTTTTCGAGTGGTCGAAAAGAAAAGTGTGCTTCTGGGTCAGATGAACGCGAACAGTGCACGAGGCCTCGAGCCACGACTCCGTGATTGCGCGTGTATCGATAAATTCTAGAGTCACGCATACACATACATATTTTATATACACGTACAATAGCTCTCTTTCTCTCTTTGTGTAGCGGAAGCACAACATGTCTCACTCACGCACGTCACCTTTCTCACTCGGAAATCACAGTTGAACATTGGTTTTTCAACGTTACCCGTGGCACACGTTTAATTTCTCCGAAATTAAGTAACACGTCGGCCGCAGCGAGCCGACCGGAACGCGTGACTGTTGCAGAAAACGTGGAATGATTTTTAATCGAAAAATTATCGGAGTAGGGGTGGAGAGGGTGGGGAGCGGCTGTGGGATGGGGTGAACGAAAATTCATTAACGGCCGTAACAGGAAAAATCGCCGGTATCTCGAGCGTGATACGCCAGAGAGCACCGAAGGGCGTAAAACGGTTCAGATTCGCGAATGAAAATTACGAGCGGAGAGAGACGGCGGGTGGGGGCGCGTCGGGAAATTTGAACCACGAGGCAAACAGAGCGAGTACGCGGCATAATATTAAGATTAAGCACCGGGGAAGCGTCGTAACGCCGCGATTATACAAAAGAGCCTGTTAAACGCGCGTCGACGGTTCATAATTACGCGGCGGCCATTAGGATTTTTCTTTCAGGCACACGTTCTTCTCAGATTTTGCTCCCTTCTCGACGCTCCGTTATCCCCGCGCGAAAAATCACAGTTCAAACGCTTGATACAGTAATACTCGCCCCTGTCCTCTCGGATCTTTTCACCTAACATCTCTCTCTCTCTCTCGACGAAACCAACGCGGCCGATTTTTTAACCCCTATTACGAATCCGCACATCAACCTATTGGACGCGTATAGCAACGATTAGGGTCGTCTGCCGGAATAATAAACAAAATTTGATTCTCCCTAAGCTTTTCAGAAGCGAAACGAGAGATTTCTCTAATCCTTTCTAGAATTCTTATTTTGCAGAATTTTGCACTATCAGAGTTTTGTGCAGTGTAGTCATCTGTATGCAGTATTCTTATACTAAAAAGAATAATTCAAAGTCAATCTTTTCTAGACGATAACATAGAGTGACCTGTAAAATTATTATTTAATGCTCTGAGTATTATTTCTGCAAGCAGTAACCGTATAATTGTTAACATTATATGGTTCAGAACACAATTCTAAACGATAATGGGCCGAATGACCAATAAGTGAACATTAATTACTAATGAACTAGCAGAGGTGTCCTCCAGTCAATGATACTTACACAAACATATGGAACACGATAACAATACCCAGTTAGACAAATTTTGATCAATTTTAAATAAAGACGGCCGTTTTGGCACCAAGAGGCACCAAAATTTGTTTGTTATGAATGTCCTGCGAAAACTTGTCGACGAATCCCGATAATTTGAATATTTGCAAATCTTATGACAATAACCCGATATTCACTGTTTGGCATGGTTTTGGCATGAATTTGCAACTGCAAACTTTGCACTGAAATAGCCTAATGCGGAAACAGATGGGTCGGAATTTGTTGACACTGGTTTGTGGCAAATTCATAGCAAATCAAGAGGCCAATTGCTTGCTGGGTATTTAGTTTGAATAAGTGGAATGTCATTCAAACAACCGTTTCATTGGCTTATGTGTGGATCACAGTGAACAAATTTAATCGTTTAACTCTGAAATAATCTTCATAAACTATTTCATAACATTAGGACAATTACGAGGCAATTTTGCACTGAAAGAGAAATTCTTTGCGAAACACGCTATATTAATTTCGAATTTCAAATTGACGGATTTCCCTTAAATATTTATTATAGACTTATGCATGAAAAGCATGAAAGTAGAATGTGATAAACCGTTTTTGTCTTCCCAAAAAGCAATTCAATAATTAAATATGTGTACAACAAAGAACATATTTTGAGCCAGACTGTATTGGATTAAAAGAATTTGCATATAAAGTAAAATAAAATCATCTTTGGTACGACTATTATTCGATAATGTAAATTGAAAATAAATTAAGGATTGAAACAGTAAAGAACATTTTATTAACGAAAACTACATACTGTTAACACGGCTAGACAAATTGAAGAATAATAATATTATATTTAGACTGCGGATCTTAAAGTAAAAATTGTAGTAATTACAAAAACACGAGTCAAACAAAATTGTCGTTTTTCCTTTAATAATTTTTCATAAAACCCGCAGTCTAATAACTATCAATGTGTTAGGTAACTATCTGCATACCAAGAACTCTGTTTCGCACAAAATGTACATACAAAATAAAAAATAAAAAAGAATCTATATTAGCGCGAGAATGGACTGATTGACTTCATTGGTAGGATTATCAAGAGAAACAATTTTCTCCATTGTCATTTTCCTTCGACAGATCAAAATCAATTCAAACATTTTTGTTACTGCAGGATAGCTATTGAAAAATAAACACGTTTATAACGAAGAGCAAGTCGTTTACCCACAACGAAGAAAAGCTTCCTGCCAGCTTCCACAAGTTTTTAGAACGATATTCGTTTACATTTTGATCGACCGTCGAAAACAATAACCTATCGATCGGAACCGTTTCCTGTAATTACGGTAGCCGTACGAGAACAAAGTAATTAATTTCCCTGCAAGGTCTGCACGTGTTGGGACCACAACCTGATGGACAACCAAGGAGAATAGTTAAAAATAACAACTCCTCCAGCTCGCCTTTGCCTTCGATTCTAATCGGTACAGTTATCTGAAAATCGTCTGATTCGACGACAAATCAATTCGGTGGGGTGATTCCCCTAGAAAAACAAAAAAAAACAAACAAACAAAAAAGAAAAGCACCAGAGAATCGCAGAATCGTATTCGCAACGTTACCGCGGATAGCATCAAGCAACCAATTTATTCGTCTAATGAGATTACGGATGAGGTTACCTTAGCAATAATACTTGTTCGCTCTCGGAATTCCGTTGTCTTCGGGTCTCCCGTTTTTCTCATACTTCCGTATTTATATATATTTATATATATATCAAACACACTCCGTTACTTCGTACTCATAACATGGATCACAGTTAAACGGTTGATAGTTTCCTACGTGTCCAATCATGGTCAAGGTTCATGATCGAGGACTCATTGCGGCATGCCGGATGCGGCACCGAGACGCGGTGCTCCGTACAGCGAGTACGGTGAGAAATAGGGTGGCAGGCCTGCAGGAGTGTGAGGATGAGGCGGTGGAAGCGGTAGACCCAGGGACGACAAAGACGGCGGCAACAACGGCGAGGGTTTCCCGTACGGGTGATAACGCGCCGTCGCGAGCGGGCTCAAAGGTGGCGTCGGATAAGTTCTGGAGAACAAAGGATGCGTCGGCGGTAGTCCGACGGATGGTGACAGAAGAGACAGGGTCGCTGCTGAAGGATCCGTGGCGCCGCTGGTGGAGACGCTCGTGTGACTTCTCAGATGTTGAAGCAGCTCGTCCGACGTGGAGAACCTTTTGCCGCAGTAAGCCGTGTCGCCGGCGATCCAGTTGCAAACGTAGGGTAGCTGCGAGGCCGCGGCCAGTGCTGCCAACTGTGCGTGAGCGTAAGCAGCAACCCCAAGGGCTCCGTAGGGTGTGCCAGGTTTGTGATCGCACTGGGCACAACCGGCGGGACAGGTGCCCGACGTGCTACCAGTGCTGGACGTTAGTTTCCCGTTAGCAGCCGAGCTGGCGAATAGATGCGAGTTCAGTTGGCAACCGGTGCAGTACGGGTCTCGGCAGATCGGCATCAGGGTGTCCGGTCCGGAACCGCTCTTCAACCTGGCGTAGCTCAGATACGGATTCCCGGCTACCAGGCCGTTCTTCAAGGCTGCGTGGTGTTGGGACATTAAAGAGCTGGCCATCACGTCTATAGGTAACTGCGGGCTGTAACCCAGATACGCGGACGTCGTGGCTAAACTGACGCCCGGCTTGAAAGTGCCCAGAGGAAGGTCCTTGATGGACGGATCCGTCATCGCTAGAACACCAGCGGGACTGTACGACGGTTTCACCTGCAACGACGGACTGCTCACCACGACAGGCTGAGACGAACTACTGGATGACTCGAGCTGCGACAGATTCGCCGCCGATGTTCTCGAAGCTGGCGACTCCCTGGCGACCTCGCCGTTCGGCGTCGCAGTTTTCCGACCTTGCGGCGTCACCGCCCGTACCGAAGAGGCGCTCTGATTACTCGAACATCGTTTATTACCGCCGCCAGGTGTTCTCGATCGGCCAGACGTCGAGTGACTAGACGCCGACCTCTGCTCATCCGGGCTGGCTGCTTTCTCACGACCCAAACACGACTCGTACGGCTTGAAATTGGTCTTGCTCGGTTCCGTCGACGTCACCGCGACAGCCGGCGACGATTTTTCACGCGATTGATCCGACTTCGACGATTTGTTATTCGACGGTTTGTCCAACGAGCCCAGCAGAGATTTATTGGACGGCGTGTCGGCTCCTATTTGGCTGCAGGTTTGAGCGAGCAGTGCGAGGGGACTCTTCTTCGCGTCCAACTGAAACCAAAAATAAACGTGTGAAGAAGAATCTGCGTTTCGGAGAACCTCTCTGGGAAGGAGTTTAAAGATTACGCGGCGCAACTTCCGTTACTTTTGCTTCGATAATATCTCATGAAACGAGTTATAAATGTCTCGAATGTGTCAGCCTGGAAAAATTCTTTCGAAATTAACCAAATATTTGTGGACGGTTCGGGGCCAAAGTTGTAAACGCGTTTCAAATACATTGCAATAGCCGTTTGAATCATTGAGTGCATTTTAGACATTGCTTCAAGAGAGGAGTCACATTAATTTTTGGTAAATTTCGTCGTTTCATTTCTGAAATATTATTAGCTCATTCAAGAACTAAATTAAATATGGTTAGGTGTTCCTGTTTGATCGGGTAGAAAGTGAGTAACTAGTAAACCAAACAAAGAAACTATCTGATGAATAGTAATATAGTGGTTGGCTAATAATTTCCTCTGGATGTATCTTTAATTGGTAGTAATAAATTCCGTTTGAAACGTTTGAAATTCACAGGATTATCGCTCCCCGTCTTTTGATCGTACCCTATAAAATCGTACGTGTCTGGCATGGGAGAATTTATGTGAAATAAGTTTCATGTTACAGGGTAGAAACTTGTTAAATGGTTGCCGTCGGTCCGTAGCTACGAGCATTTAACGGGTCCCTGTTACAATCGGCACACTCGTTGCATATTGAAGCCGATCTAATAAAACGTTCCGAGAATATATAATCGTCTTACGGATTGCGCAAATCTTGCGATCGCGCGATAAAGGTAAATAACGATCGTTGAGTGAAAAATACAGAAACATCGCCGATAATTAATACATACATAGTCGTGCGGCGCAGCCGGCTATCGCCGTCGAGAATGTCTGTGATAATTTAATATTGGCGCCGGTCGAGCAATCGGCACGGAACCAGGTCCGAGATGATGCAGTTCGTATAATTAGCGTATAGAGGAACAATATTTCTCGCGGCTGATACGTTCGTCGAACAGATGTTTGATGTAATTAAAATACAACGTTCGTGCAACTATCCCCACCGTTTACGGTTGCTTCTGCTAATGGCGCGACGCCGACAGATATTAATGCCGTGAATTGCAACAGGCTATTACGAAATTACGGTTAAAGCTGTATGTTAATTGCCTCCGCAAAAGTTAACGGAACGTTCCCGCATAATATTTTAATCCGTTAATACCGTCCTCCGTCTTTTCATCGCCGTCTCTAACTTTTATTGCGCCGAAGAATACTAGTTCTTTTTTCCTCTCTATTTTTTTCATCTTTCTTTCTTTGCTTTTATGTCATTGCGGTTTTCTCGCAAATGATTTTCATTCCGAAATTGTGCTTCGCGATGCCTGTTTTATTCAATAACCACGCGGTTTGTAATTCTACGTTGAAATGTGTATGATTAATGGAAGTGTTTAAAGGAAATCCGTTTCAATATTCATAGTGTTTCGTGGCACTTAGTACAACTGAAAGATGAATGATTCGATGCAGTAAACCGGGTGTATATTTGCAAGTCTGTGAAAAATGTAGGATTACATTTTTTGAAGCTAATTAAACGTACATTTTTCTCAGTAAAATCAGTTAAATTAGTAATTGAGTTATACCACATAACTTTGAGTATCTAACTTTAACTTTACTTTTTGTCCATAAAGTAATGCCAATAATTTTAATCGATGCTGTACACGTTGTCAAAAGATTTAATTTTGGTGAAATTTGAATAGCACGAGTATGGTACTATGAAAAAAAGAGTTAACTATTTGTACAAAAATGTACTACATTAGAAAAATACAACTAATTAATTTCATTAGACAAAAACAATGTTGCTGTATGTTCATTACTCATACAATTAGCTAATGCATGTGGTAATTGTGTGAACAAAAAAAAAAAATAGCAAGTTGTTGCATTCAAAATACCGTATTGCTGAATATTGTCGGTAAATTTGTTCTAAATTCATTTCACTTTTTCAATGCACATTTACACTTTCACGAATAAATTACAAAAATTGAAAGTAATTTCCATTCATTTGAAGCTAAAATTGTGTCTTACATTCATGTTAAATCTTACGGTCAAATTAAATCTCACAGTCAAGTTTTAAAATTTCATTCGAGTCAATTTAATTCTGGCGAATTAAAATTTTCTATTACCACTTCTGATGCCAAGAGGTTTCCATAAACATTAATCAATCAAATTTTTTTACATGCACTTTTTACCATTTTGAATAATCGTATAATTTTATTCTTAATGTGGTACGAGATAATCCGACGGTTACCTAATCTAAAACTCAATCGGCAAAAAAACTACATTTCGTATGCATTGACCTAATGCTTTTTTTCCTTTATAAATTATTCTCAATTTTGCACAGAATCATAAATTAGCTTACAGAAACGTGGATTTAAATTTAAGTTATATTTATATACCATATTTAATATGTAAACGGTCCTAGATTCGAAAAATTAATTTGTAACTTTACAAGTCATAAATAAAATTATGACCTATATATATATATCTCAGTGCTATGCATACATCTTCATACGTAATAAAAATGTTAATTAACCATACGTGGTAATTTATAATTGAAGTATAACACAGCCGAATGGTAACCAAAAGCGTCTGAGGGACAAAACATGTAGACCAATAAGTCAGATTTACCTACAAAATGGGCACAGGATTTGAATAATTTGATCAGCAATTATATTATTAATATTGAATTACTTATTAATACCAAATACTTTGATTCTGTCTCTTATCGTACGATCCAGTTAGACGATATTAGAAACGCTTCAGCAACATTTCGACAACCAAATTTTACTCCGTTTTCGTAGCAAGATGTTTGATAATAGTGTCAATTACTTGTTGCTTTATGCTCGTGATACCAATCGAAACACTACGCATGCTCTCGCCCCGTTTACTAAAGGGGATGCACGGGAATACCATGAGCGTATTGCATATTTACTTGATAATGACGCCGCAAACGGTGTGGTTTATTATCTATTGCAATCTCAACCGGTTCTCTTGTTTACAACACACCAATGATCAAGAAACCAGATTTCTCGTTGACAATTAAACTGACAAAGACATTTCTCAACCCATAACCGGATGTACATTTTCATCTACCTAACAAAATTTCATTTATACCCACGTTAAAAAATCATGAAAATGCTTTCACTACTATTTTTTAATAAAAGTGTTAAATTTAATTATTAGTTATAATAATAATTTAACTTACAGCGTAAAAATATACACTGGTAGTTTCGGAGAAAAATTTTAGTTACCGCACTTTAAACACCGATTTCATTGTTCTTGTAAAATTATTAGGGAAAAGAAAGGGAGTTTTTAAATAGCGTACAAAAGATTATTATACGCTGTAGGGTAAGGGACCCGATTACTGTGGGGGTGCCAATTACTGTGTTTATATTAATTATACTTATTTTTAAATCATAATGAATATTTACAAAAGGGTAGATATACATTAACTGATTTTAATGAAAAAATTTAATATCTCTTTTTTAATATCCATTACGCTTTCAAAATAAGTGTAATTAATATAGTCACAGTCATTGCGTCCCTTACCGTACAAATATTGTCCCTCTCTACCAACGGCGTTTAGGCCAAAATCCACTCCCTCCAATGTTGTTACTTTGCAGCAGAAAATTAAAAAGTGTACGCGAGAACGAAAATGGTCTCCAGTTCACGAATTGCTCCGGTAGAATTGTAGCGAGCGAGATAATACGAAAAACAGTGTTTTCCTCTGGAAATTGGCGAATAAATAAATTTTTGTGCTAAAAAAAAACCCCATCGTAGGTATTTTCAGAACTATTCGCACGGTCTAAAGTAGAACAGACTGTTTACTATTCGAAATAATATTTTATCCGGCACTGCTATCCTCGCAGCATTGTATTACCGAATCGCGTTTTGATTTACAACGCTCGTAAATCAGCGTACGTTCCAAGCAGAAACGTTGCCAGCACTCGCTGTCCTCAAAATAGTTTACAGGAGTTAAAGCGTAAGACGTGAAATGCATTCCCGTCGAGATTAACGAAACGCCGACAGCCGCGATTAATGGGTCCGTCGAAACGATTGTCCTCCGCGGGTATTTATTTCACATCGGGTTTAATAACGACCCGATGGCGGTCTGTTATTACATTGACATCGTACCGTCAGAGTTTAATTGTTCGGCATTTTACCCGCCAATTTTGACAAATCGATTTCAAATCACTCCCTCCAGTCGTTTACCCTACTTTTTAAACTCGACAGATTCAGTGTTGCATCTTTTTACTTAAAAAAAAAATTTTGTTTACTCTCAAGAATATTCGGCCACTAACGGTAATCCTACAGAAAACAACGGAATAAAGGACACCGGCGGTAATACTTTCTCGTTTATGTTTATTTGTATTTTTACCCGCTACATAATATAAATACGATCAATCAATAATTTAGTGATCTATTCCGAATGAGTTGCATTCGGAAATTCATTCCGAACAATAACGACAAATACCGAAGTTTAAAAGCAACCTGAAAGGCAAAGCGAAACTTTTCCGGTGTAAAACACACTATAGAATGCATAGAAGTTACGTCGAAGGGTGATTTCTGGCGCGTTCCGAATGTTTTTGTACGCGGTACACTAGACGGTCGTTGTACCGTGGGCAAGGAGAAATAAAGAGTGAACGATAGAGAAAGAAAACACAAACCGTAGTAGGCAGAGGCGTAAGGTATTCCGGACGGAGGTACTGGTTCGCGCTGGAGGTAAGCATTGTCGAAAGATGTTCGCCTCCTTTTTTTCGCACACAATTCTCCGTCGAACGGATAACACACTGTGATCACACGCGACAGACCGCCGAGGACGAATCCTGCGAGACACTTTTCCCGTACTCTTCCTTTATATCCGTAGCGACGAAACGACGGAGGCGCACGTAAACGAAGCCATTTAGCGGCCTTTCAGCTGCGTTCTCTCTTGTACACACAATTCTCTCTCTCAACGTGCCGTGAGCACAATACACGAGGACGTCGAGGAAAGTGAAAAAAGGGGTACAACACGATACGCATTACACAACACAAAACACTTTGCTCACGCGGCCGACTTCGAATCGCGACTGACTAGGTTCGCGCACTGTTCCGTGTTCGCTCGGCCGAGCCGCCCCCTGCCCCCGGCCCCCCACCACCGGCCACCGTCGATGAACGTTCAGCTGACTCACCCCGCCGTGCCGCGCCGCGTCACGCATTTCGCTGAAGCTTACCCTTTCTCTGCTCCGTCGGTAACGTAGGAAACTGCGGTTACCGTCAAGGGGGGGTATACGTCACTGTATACGTACAGTGATTCCCGTTAATATTCGGATGATTTTAAAAATCGTATAACTTTGTTAATACTGGACCATACGACTTCATATTTTTTAAGAAGTTAGCACAATTGCTTTGCCACATAAAGTAACACAATTTTTTCACAAAAATTGCAATTAGTCGAAATTACAGAGGAAATACTAAAAGTTGTGTATTTTGCAACTTTTTTATGCGGACTTACATTGAAAATTTCGAAAGTACGATTTGTAGATCTGTATGAATTATATATATTCTGAGAATTTACAAAACGTACTATTTAAATTTTTAAAAAGTTGCACAATACAACTCTAAGCACTTTCTCTGTAATTTTAATCGAACTTTTTTTTTCGCGTTATGTAGCTAACCAATTGTTTCATCTTCTCAGAAAGAAATTAAATTAGTATAGACCAAGATTGACAAAGTTATGCGATTTTTAAGAGAATATTAGTGAGAGTCACTGTATATACATTCTGATTTTTGCATTCTCGAATTTGTTCGGGATTTTGTCACGGTTAAAAATTGGGAAAAATCATAAAAATGTTTACCGTGCAGGAACGAGACGCTATACTCTAAAAAAATTTTACACTAATTTCGAAGTGAAGCTGTTACGCAATGTATCTCTTTGTGTCGACATAAAATACACGCGTCTAACATTTTGACTATCAGTTACATACAGTGTAACGCGGTTCTTGGTTACGAACTTAAAAAAAAATCAATTTTTTGTTTGCGCATTTTGATTTGTTTGAGTTCGCACAACTGATTGAGACGCGTTTGAAGAATGTGCAACTCGCAGTTGCGACGTGCATTCACACCGTAACGTGAGACATGTATATTTTTCTCCTTCGTTGGAAGTGCGTTGTCGAAACACGATATAAATGTTTATCTAGACTGAGATAGGAAACGATATTTATAGGGTAACCTAATATTTCGTTTGTGATACGGGTTTCTAAGTATTTGCGTTCCGTTTAGCAGATTACCAGTTTAGTCCCTTCAACATTTTTAGCTGCGTGGTTGTTTAATGAGGAATTCTACAATGCATAATACAATATATTCCGAGCATTGAGATCACATATTGGTTACCGTTGCTACCAAGCAGAGATTAGCAAATTACGCCAGATGAAGGGAGGGAGCACGAATCGAGGGGAAATAGTTACACCCCCTCTCTGCCAGTTCCGGAGTATGTGCGACAGAGACGAAACGCGTCAAGTAGGGAGGAGCGCGGTAGAGGGGGGAATTAGAGTGGGGGAACAAGACTTGATCCGGCAACTCTGAGCGCACCCCTCGAAAAGTGTACTATGTGTGACGGGTTTTGTGGGTCTTGTAATTCCAGTGTTAAATATATGAAAATCTGTTGGGGTCGAGAGAGATCCGGGGCACGCGGTAGAGTCGAAATGAGGGGAAAGTAAAACGAAAATTGCGGTGAACGTTTAGCTGAGATGGTGCATACAAAAGACATAACAGAAAAGATTCTATTCTGATGCTCCGTCTGTGGTGTGACTGTGTGGCGACGAAAACGACGAATACAAAGAGGAGCTTGACTAACCAATACGAGCGGAAGAGCTAAAGGCGACGCAGCGGTGTCGGCGACGACGGCAATGGAGGCGGTGATGTTCGAGACACGGTGGTCGCTGTCGGTACGCGCTGCGCCGACACTTTTGCCGAGTGCAAGCGACCCGACCAACCACGTGTCAACTTGTGCGAGGTGCCCCTGCGACTCCTACTTCGACCTGCCCCGCCATCACTTTTCGCTTCCCCTCTCTCTCTTTCCTCTTCTCTACTCTCCTCTTCTCCTCGCTCCTCTGACCGTGCCGCTGACTCCTCTCCTTCGTCTCTACTATTCTCTTTCCATATTACTCTTACACCCACTCCGAACCTTCCAACCGGGGATCGACAAATTTATGGAACTTTTCGATAGGTTCTATTTAAGACGCGGACCGTACAATTTTTGGGATATGTCACAAGTTCTGGTGGAAACAAAGAAAAATTCTGGAAATTTGTAGCTTCCGTTCAAACAGAACTTGTGGAATATGAAAAATAAAATTGTCTGCTACTCGGATAGATGTTTTGCTCATTTTGCTAATTTTTGATAATTCTGTTTTAATTTCCAAAATGAAACATTTCTTCCGATCTAGAATATTTCCCTCCTATATATATTTTTTTTTTGTACATACGAAAATGGTGCAGTTTACTCGTACAATACTGAAGTGTTTAGTGATTTATTAAATACAAATAAATTTAATAATGTAAAAAATAGTTTGAATAATGCTACAGCAATTTTTAGTGGCGCCTTACTTTCGAGTGCTAAGAGTTAAAAGAATACCTTTGTAAATAATGATTAAATATGTAATATATTTCCACTTCATGCGAAAGGACTTTCACCATGCAGAGGGATTCAATAGATGTGAGGGTTACCGCAAAATACCTGGCCCAGTGAAAGCTCACACAGGTGAGGATTATGAAAGGTTCGCCAGTCATTTTTCAGCCGCGGCAGCGTGCTAAATAGCCGAACAATGAAACAATACTTCCGATTGTCCCTCAAGAATGAATCGGGAGGGGGAGGTCTTATAATTAAACAGGACAATATTTTTCTACCTATGCGATCGTTACTATCCAGTACGTTTTTTTTACGGTAGGCACAAAAAGTTTTACGACAGGTACATAAAATCATTTCTATTTACAACCGTAATCTAGACGCGACTGCTTCGAATGATTGCGGCCGGTGATGGAAAAAAAACAATAGGTGATCATAAACCATGTTGCCTGTGCAAATTATGTTCCAAACCTCTATTCAAAATGATTGCCCGTTATAAATATATATTTACGGTGCATTCTTTCGGATTGCAACGTATACGAAAATGTGATTATCATCATTCGTTTATAGTATAATTTAAACATTTGGTTTTAAGTCAATTACATGTGAGTGACCGAAATAATTGCATTTCATGTTTTTTTTTAGACGATATCTTATTCCTTTGTGTAGATACACCGTACATACATATTATTTTGTAGGTTTCTTCTGTTTTTAAATAAAGCGATTTAAGCCGAAGTAAGTAATATTATTTTATTTCTAGTACATTCTTTCATTAAACTTTAGACTACTGCAAAGCTTCCTTTGGTATTACAGAAATATGAACGGAAACAGTGGGGAGGACATTAAATATAGAACAATGCATTTCTAATGCGAACAATTTGAATAAAACTTGCGTCAAAAGTGACATTTCCACGCTGTAATGATTTAACGAGTTTACGAGAGCCAGCGTGGTTGGTATTACGCGAAAGTTCAGGAGGTTAAAGAAAAGTGAGAATGGTATTATACAAAATGTTTCAATTAAACACCGCGCATCTGCGGAAATTGTCTGCGGAATAAATTTACCGCAGATGCATTTTAAATGCATGCGTAACTTGGGGTCGAATGCATATTGTAACGATTAATAAATTTGGCCGAAATAGATTGAGGCGGTAATGGTAGTCGTATATGGACCGCAGACGTGGATAGGTTCATGCTGCATCGAAATGCATATCAATTGTTTCATGGAAATTCGAGTGTTACTTCCCTTCATTACTATTCACCGAATTATATGATTGCACCGCGTACACGTGCAACGCAGACAAGTTGATTTACATAATATTCGTATTGATCACGGAACTGCGCGTTATTAGGTAAGTTAATTTGATCCGTCATTTTAAACGGTAATTCACGATACGTTCCTTTTTCAATCGGTAATCGTTCAATTTTTTCCTTCATCTTTACGCATCTCGAGTAAAACAACAAATATATTTTTAAAAAATCGCTTTTCGAATACCAATTGCAAAGCTTAGTCATTAAAATCACAAAAGAACATGATTAACAGCCGTATATATATCGTCCAATATTTTTTCTTTTCTATTTTATTTTCAACTTTCCGAATGTTGTCAATTTAAATTAAATTCGAAAGTATTGCCATCATTTCGGTAATTAGAAAATAAAAAATGCAAAATGTACAGTATAATTTTGCTCTATTACTATAGAGCTAATATTTGTTACATAAATATCGAGTACGAACCTAACGATAACGGAACCGGTGTTATTAATATTCGACATCATCCTCGGCGCATACGTCGTTATTATAAATCAACACTTTGCTAAAAAAAAACGTATGTCGAAACACTTAAATCCAGACTCGTTCACGTCTGCCGATCTAGTGTCCTGGATGGTGGAACATAGTCATTGGTTTCTTTAGTCGGCGCCACGTAAACATGTTGTTCTCGTCCGCATAGACAGGGTTGGTGGGGGGAGGGGGGAGAGGAAGGGAAGACACGAATAATTATATAGCACTCTCATCTCTCACCAAAGCGTATCCTCTAACTAGCGCTAATAACGCCGCTAATGTTCTTCCATGAAAACTACTCGTATTTAACAACCACTTCGCCACCATCTTCACCACAAAGATAAGATAAGATCGGTAGTTTATAACTTGTTCCTTTTCTAGGTAACAATCGCATCTCCGACGAAAGTAATTGGCAAACATAAATTTTTCTTCCTTCGCTTGTTAATCACGTTAAACATTCGTCGAGCGTTCAGCCGGAGTTTCGTGTGAAACAATAAATAGACTTCGGACCTTTATGCAACATAAAAATTGTCTGCTTCAATATTATTTTTTATTCCTATAATAATCTTAATAAGTCAATGATAATTTATGAACACTCTTCAATTAATTTTATCTCACAAGTTTTAAAATAGTAATCGACAAATTTTGATGGACGATTTTCTGCCATCTTGTGAACAGTATGTAGTGTGTAGCATAAAATTATTATAATTACGAAAGAAAAATAGTACAGTTTCATCACAGTTTGTCAAAGATTCCTTAATTTCGGTGACGATCACAATTTTTAAGCATGTGACACAGGGATTGCCTGGGCGTTGATTATGGTCGCGTGTCTGTTCCCGTAAGAATTCGATTATTCGAAACGTGCCATCCGATTTTCGTCGTCCCCGTGATTTCTCACGTGTCTCCGCAGGAAGCTAGTCGGGAGTAGATAATCACCCTCCGTTCACCACACATCGATCAGACGAAGCGTAAACACGATTAGTATAACGTACAGCTAATGAACTAATCCCGCCACGTCGTCGACGAGCACGAACCTATCGCGTAGGATGTCGGTGCGCCGGGGACTCACTAATATTCGTGACTTGCCCCCACCTCGTGCTTCCTGTCTTCTATTCCGATTCCCATTTTTTTTTTCTTCCCTTCCTAGGCTATGCTCCAGAAACGAGCGCGTTATTTATGGGTAGTCCGTTGCAATTCCGCTTGCGCATTCTGTGCAAGGGCTGCACGAAATCGACAGCTGTCGCCCCGCTCGGCAGCTCCGTATATCCATCTTTCTTCCTCGCCTCTCTCTTCACTCCTTTACCCCCCTTTATATCTTGACGTGCTCGCCTCACTCGTATCCTTCTTCTTTGCGAAGCTTAAGTTTGTCGTCTCAGACGTGCTTCTGCACGAACTTCACGCGTACAGGCTGCCCCATTCGTGCGGGCCAACTGCAGCCAATATGGAACACCTGATTTCGAAAGTTCAGCCAAACTCGGAGGGTGGCTTCGTAAATTTTAAGAACCTTTTGTTGCATCTAATTCTTTCAAGCCCTGGATCGGGGGGATGTTAAAATTTTGACAATTTGTTTCCTAAGGCTTCTAGTTCGCGGAGCAACAATTCTGAGAAAAAGTCTAATTTCGCAATTGAAATTAAAAATATCTATAGGTGTGTATATTGTGTAGGCAATTACACGTACATACGCACATGTAATAAGTATTAGGATGAGCGCCGTAGTTGGAGTGGGGATAGGCATACCGACGCCCGGCGTAATTCGGCAGTCGCTCCGAAATCGTTAAGAGATAAATACATAATTAGGTTCGTTCCGCAGTCGTAGAGAAGGTAGCACATAAATAGTCTTATGTTATATTCTTTTGTTAAATATATATATCGAATAAATATATAAGTATTCTTTACCACATTAAATACAACATATTGAAGGTGTGCTTTTAACGCTGATTAGCGGTACTCGAATACCTTTCTCACTTGAAAGTTCTCCTTACGATGGAATTTAGATTTTGCAAATATGCAATTTTTTTTTTTTTTTTTTCTTAAGGAAAATTGATCAACTGTGTTTTTCGATGCGGCGAGGTTGGATTTGGCGAGAAACGCGGTCAAAGTAAAGATCCTTCAGCAATTACAAGACAGGCTACGTACGTGTGGACCAGCACAACGGTGGGTTGCACGTACAGCCGCGTCTGCCGGCGCATACTTAGAACGGCGCGGTGTTAGTGTTGGTGCAAAAGGCGTTATTTATGTCCTCTTTGTCGGGCCATCGATAACCGCTGCAGAGAACTGTGGCGTGGCATAGCGTGGCGTGGCCTAGTGCAGCTCGTGTCCGTGTATACGCACATAAATAATGCGAGCGCAATTTCCCATGTAATTGATGGGGTGCCCCCACCTTCCTTGCTTCCCTTCCCTTTCCATAATGGTGAGTGAACTGAGCTCTGGACGTTAGCCACAGAGCACCCCGTGGGGCGTAAACTCGACAATGCCTTCGTCACGCCGCGCATTGTTTGCCACTGCCGAGAGTTCACTCTCGGGGTTGATTTACTGTCCCAAGTTCGCTCACGAGCCACGGACGGCTCCGCAGCCCCGCAAAGAGCGTGTACCGAAATTTTCGTCGAAAGATCGTCGCTCCTCTGTCATCCCGTTCCTCCCGTTCCCGTTCCCGTTTTCTCCGCACCATCCCGACTGAAAGATGATTTTCGTTGCCACTCCGAGCCATTATAACCACCCGACTCTTTTGCCCCGAGTTCTTCCTGCTCTATTTTAACTACTCCACCTTAGAATAGGTCGGCTGCGAACGAGGTAACTAGGCGTCATTGCATACCTTTAAAAATTAAAAATAATTCGACAATTTTTTTAATACATGGAATAACTGAATATCAGAAACTGGAGGAATCCAGTATCGCGCTAGAAGAGAAATTCTAGAAAAGAAAAAATTTCTAGACCAGAAAAGCTTTGTGGAAACCGATTTGTAGAACAGTTACAGCTATTTTAAAATATTTTTCGTCTATATACCAGATAACAGTTTCTACCCTTCGCAGTGAAGACCCCTCGAAGTCCAAATAAAATAATAAAGCCACGAAGAGTAGAAATAAATTTCGTAGCTTCTCGGGAATCTTGATTTCAAAATTCGTAGGGATTTGGATAAAATCAGGAAGGCTTTTGTTTCGCATTCGAAAAGCTATCTTACGCGGAGCTTACGTGTGAAGAAAAGGAAGGACCCGGAATTTCTTTATCCGTTTTCTTCAGGAGGGCTAATCGTAAAGTCGGAACGCGGAACACGTCGCTTCCACTTCTGTGTACCCAGGTATGTGTTATCTTGTTACGTTGTCCTGACAATCAGATCAAACATCAAGCCAGCCCAGACGTGTAGACTAGATTAGGAAGGGTTAACCAACGGTACGTTGATTTAAATCAATGACGGCGGCACATCTGCTGGCAGAGATTAATGATTAGACGCACGAGAACGAAGCCTGAAACTCGGTGCTTTCAGAGATCGGACAGATTAGAAACTAATTTAACGAGCTGCTTTCATCGTACAATCCAATATCCATCTTGATCCCCCTTACTATATTGTGCAGCTATCCACTACCGGCAATGTTGATTGATCGACATCGACGATATCGCGAGCCCGATATATTTCTTTTCTCTTAAACTGTGTCAGATTTTCATCCTATAAAAGCGAACTCTAAAAAGAAAGAAGTTGAAAAAAAAACCCTCTCCCCGCTCCATTGTATCGAAGGCAACGATTTCGTTGATCAATCAATTCTCCTTGCTTTCAGAACGAATAGTGTGTGCCCATCGGCGAACACAGAAATAACCTAGAAAACGGACCGTGCGTCACAGATTTGAAATATTAAAGTCGTGCGATAAGGATACATGTTTCTGCTTCGACCAAGAATAAATTAGGTTTGCACGATATTTTAATGTCTTGGTATATTATCATTTATTCCTACGGTTTACGTCGATGGACAATTTTCATTATCTCTTGAAACAAATACGTCATTGCGTTTTGGAACTGCGCCGTTATCGGTTCCAAAGTATAACACAAGTAACAACAAAAGTATTTGAGCGATAAATTTTACACGAATTGTTCTGTAATATTTTGAGGTCCAAAGTCAAGTCAAGCAATTATACATAGATTTCTAAATGATACTAGAAAGAAGTGTAGACTGACCTCGGATGAGCGCAAGGTGATCTTGATACCTCAAACAATGTGAGAACTAAGAGTGCCAACGAGTCAAGAGTTATTTTAAATATTATGGAGCTCTTTTTTTCCAATTGTACCAAGCGTATGTATTTGTATCCGAGCATTAGAATTTTTTTCCGAATTTTACAGAATTCTGGCACTGGAGTTTCGGCTGTCCGAGCAATGGCGTTTTACAGGTCGTATAAAGTACAGTTCTCGTTAGCAGTAAAAAGATAATGTCGGAGCCGGTAATTGAGATTCATTAACGCTGAAACTACAATTAGAGCTGGTAAGTGGAAGTCGGTTATGTAATAGCAGTTTCGACTGGCCAATACGAGTGGAGGCGGGATTGGGTATTGCTTGTTTAGGACCGCGTATGTAGAACTTTGACTTTCGCGGGGTGGCCACTTCGTGATTGTCAGTTCTCGGCCGGGCACAAAAGACTAATGGTTAACGCATACAGATTGGGAGGACACTTAGCAGAGTTAGCGCCTGCGGCTACTTTATTTACGCCATCCACATGTCGACGCCGACGACAGTCCTATGCATACAGTAGCATTCGCCGGTAACTGACCATGCAAACATCATCCGTAAAGGTCGTGTTTGTGGATGGGCCCGCTGCCGTTCGCAGGCCTGGTTTTCGTTGCTAAAGTGACATTAGTTCTAACAGTCGAAACATTCGTGCTACCGTGCCCATTTGTCTAAGAAAACAACTTTAACCGCTTAACACCTTCGGAAAGGATCACGGGCTCCCTTCTGTGTCAGCAGAGAAAACCGTTCGGCAACAATAACATCGCACGCTAAACCGAATCTATTCGGTTTTTTCCACTAGGCTTTTCGTTGGGAACATATACAGGTATAACAGTGATTTTCCGGCGCGGGGTAGAATAACAATTCAAATAATATGTTCAAGCACTAGTTTCCAAACTGTTAGTTCATGGGAGACGGTAAATCTTGTACCGAAGCAGGTATTATTGAAATTATTTATTTGGCTTTATAAAAATGCGTACTTTCAGTTAATTGAAATAAACACTTCAAATAAATATAAATTCTTGTAGTTAATTGAAATAGTATTTACAACAGAATAAACTAGCGAAGATACCATCGGTAATTTAATACAATTATTAACACTTTGACTGCTAAACTAGGAACCTCAAAAATTCCATAAAATCAAAGTGTCATTTAATGAAATAAAAATTGAAAAAAATTTAATATACGGTATTGCGTAGTCCTCCAACTTTCTTGCAACTTTACAGATCCCAATTAAATTTTGTACAGTGAATATATTAACGTAAAAATTCATTCTAAAACCTGAGAAAATAATTCCGTCACCCATATGTGGGTGACGTGGCAGTCAACGTGTTAAGAGAAGAAATAAATTTTTAGGCAGCTCCTATTTCTTGCACTCGATGCACAAAATTTTTTTTTTTCACATATGTGAAACGAACGTAGAAAAGTTGCGGATTTCTTGAACAACGTGTAAAAAATTAGTTTAAGGTTGTGTGCAACGATGTGCATATGTATATTTCCTGCGGTCCGACACGGTTCCTAGAACTTGGTGGAAATATAGAACACAGTTCAATAAATCCGGTTGAATTATGGTGTCCCTTTGTGCCGCGTATAAAGGTATTGTCAAGTCCCTCCTGCCGTCACGCCTATCCGCCATAATCGACACTCGAATATTTCATACTGACACTTTTAACATTAACTCTATTCGTCAGGGTTGGTACACCATCGGCGGCATTCATCGGTGTGACATTCGGTATACATGGTTTTTAGCCTTTCTCTGCGGCCTTGCGCTCAAGCCCGACAGCTGCTCGACTTCGGACACAGTCATTATGTATAAACTGTCACGTTCTCCACGCTTTGTCGCAAAGGAATAGCGTGTTTGGACAGCCTACGTTTTCGGCATCTCCGTCACGGGGAATCTTCCGTCACAGAGACTCCTGGCCGCGCAGGTGTGACTTTCGCTTATTTTGCTTGCAACATTCTGCGATTCCTCTTCCGCTGTTTCATTTGTTGCATCGCAGGGCCTCGCGGCCAAGAACAACAAATAAATTCCCGCCTCTATGTATTATCCGGTAGGCGCACCTACACATGTAAAGTCGGTTTATTTTACGATCGACACAATTTACAGAAACGTGGACCGACCGGTGGCCAGTGCATTGTTTGTATTAAGAATTAGCTGGGCAATCTTTGCAAATTTGCATTAACTAGCCGACGTTTCACGCATCTTACCTAACGCAAGAGAATTGATTTTACACTGCTGGTCAAACGAATAGCGTACGCGTGCTATTATTAGATTCTCCAAAGGTTGTAACGAAATTTTATTTC
The DNA here is from genome assembly GCA_913789895.3 of Seladonia tumulorum. NCBI lineage: Eukaryota > Metazoa > Arthropoda > Insecta > Hymenoptera > Halictidae > Seladonia > Seladonia tumulorum. The sequence goes on from OU565275.1 coordinate 7,666,894, forward strand.
GGTTTAAAAGAAAATTAACGACGATCTCTTCATCTAAAATTAGTGGGTGTGCTGCTACAGACAATTTCAGCTTCCCGCGTGCGCATACGCGCAGCAGTCAAACACCAGAGAAGCGTAACCCAGGAAAAATTGTTGTTTTCTTTTCATTAAATAAAATGTTATCGATAACATCACAATTGGAAATTGCTGCTACTGCTGGACACAGTAGGGCAAGGGGTTACGAGTTTGAGAAAGGTCATGGCGAGAGCTCGAACGTCGAATTAACTCGTCATCCCCGTTGAGACGAGGCGGAGAGGTGATCAAGGTGAAAATGATAAATCGATAATACACGGGAAAATGGTTCGAGAACGAAAACACAACTCGGAATCTGTTGGTTGAAGTCTCTCTCGCATGCTGTGAGCCAACGAGTGGGTCCGCGTACGCGAATGCAAACCAGGATGAACGATATCACGCCGGTAACGGAACGGCGGGATCGGATGTCCGAATACATTGTTCTTACCGAAGCGTCGGAGGTTTCGAAAACGACAGCGCGGAATCACGAGATAGTGTTCTTATGAGAATACCTAGAAGATAGGGAGAACCCCCGTTCGACTAGGAGCGCGTTCGTGACTACAAATTATTGTCATCCTAGCAGGTCCCCGGAACCGGCTAACAGTTTTGTAAAAAGCTTTTGTGAGTTTACCGGGCTCGTAACTTCTACTTTGTCGGCGACAGTGTCTCTCTGCCGTGGGACAAGAGACAAGCGAACCTGTATACAGGCGGCTAGGGTAGAGTGGCTGCCGGGGTTCAGGAACGGGGCGCACGGAGACGAGAAGATAAAGCAGGAGGGGCGAAAGAGACGCCCTCACTGAAATTACAGCCTCGTAACTCCCGGTAAGCGGGAAAGAGCGTATGTGACAGCGGGCGGACGAGTGAACGGGCGAACGAGCGAACGAGCGAACGAGCGAAAACGGCGAAACCGGCGAAACCGGCGAACAGCCGGACGAACTGCGCATGGTTTCCGGGAGTTTTATAGCCATCAGGGGGGGTGTTTCAGGCCGAACTACCAGGCGTTGCCTTACGGGTCTACACCGTTACACGGTTCCCGCATTCTCGTAAACAACTGGCCAGACGTGCTTATCACGTTTTCGCGATACGCGGCTTTACTACCTCACTTAATCTCCATTGATTCTTACGCGGCTAATAAAAACGCTCCCCGAATCGTGATTAGGAACCCACGAAAATTCGACTGGTCCCTAATAAACGCTGCGTGCTTCGCCGAAATTTTGCAACTTCGAAAGATCAAGATTCCCGCTCGTCGAAGCTAATTAGGTAATTTGGGGAGGACGCCAAATGAGTGCTCGGTCGGTCCTCCCTTTTAACAAGGTTCGTTCGTTCTGGGTTGTATCGAAAACGGGTTAAACCGAACGTGAAAATACTGTGATTTCTCTGTATACGTCGCCAAGGCCTTGATGATAAATGTCGCGGAATTATCCCCACCACGGGGTAAGCCCCATGAGGGGCCACGAAGCTCGAGAGGCCTCCGAGGAATGTAAATAATAATACTCCTGGATGATATATGTCGCTGGCAGGTTTGTTGACATATATCGAGAATTCACTGTAACGCGAGTCATAGGAACGCGTTGCATGCTATATCCAAACTGTGGTTTTGGCGTATTGTGTTGTATAGAGACCGTGTTTACACTCTGAGGCTCTTTAATAATTAATGAGCTTTTTAATCATTGTGACGTACTGAGAGGAGTTTTAGAAATCTTTTTTTACACAATAATCCCAAAGGAAATAATTAGATTACGTTACCGAGGATGACTTGTTGGTTCGCGATTGAAATTTCTACTGCCGTTGAAGGATCTATTAAAAAGTCCTCAGCCACGGACCATGGACTTTCAAAAATTATTAAATAAGTATTTATAACATGCATTTTAGTTGAGAGTAGGAGTCCTTCTGAAACAAAATTGAGAAATGTTGGGTTGCACAGTACCCGTGGAATGTTATCACACATATAGTATACATATAGTAAATTCAAAATGTGTATTCGTTCGAGGTTCCATTTCCAAGAAAATGTTTAGAGATTTTGTTGAATATACTTATCATGTTTGATTATATCCATATAGGTGATGTTCAAATTCAATTTTCTCAAAAATGTGATGTCAAACAAAGAAAAAATATATACTCTAATCGATATCGATAATACTATCTGCGCTCACGAGTTAACTAAGCGCGTGTGTACTCGACAAATATTGAAGCTTGCTTTACTAAAAAATGAGGTGCCAAATGGAAAAAAAAATTGATTCCTCCCGACTTATCTTGTCACGTAAGATCGCCACCTTCCCGATTGGAAGCCGTTATCGGTTACGGCGCATCTTGTATGTTAAAAGTTTCAATATTTTCACGCTATTATTTACTAAACAATTTTTTATTCTTTATTCTTCTTTATTCTACTCACTTAAGTGTACCAAAATTACATAAATGTATTAATTGCAACGAAGAACGTTTTGAGCTTTGCTAGAATTAAAAATCTTGCAAATTAAAAAATTAATTAAAAAATTTGTCATCCCATATTCAATTCTCTCTTCAACCACAAATTTAAAATTGACCTCTTGAGATAAAAAGAAAACTCGAGGTGATCTTTATATCTCGATAAAAAATAAAAAAGAAACTAATTATTACAAGCTATTTTTGAAACAGTAAAACTTTTTGTTTTTTCATAATTTTTTCACATACCAAATAGTTATTTAGATGGCACGCTTGGCTGAATCAGCCTTACGGAGATTAAAAAAGCTCTGATTAACAAAATGTCCAATAAACATCTCGGTGAAATTTCACTGGATGCAGCTTGTGTCGCGGCAGGTAACAAGAGACGATTGTCTTTTGAAATCTAATAGGGATGCGTCCTCGGTTTACTGATTGCATGCCCATGATCCGCAGGCAGCAGTATGTACACGTGTATTCAGATATAAACGCGCATACTTTCCAGTTACCTGAAACGATGCAACTCACACCCTGCGTTTGTGATGTTTCACACTTCAATTAAATAAATATGTTCATAGCCACCATTTAAAAACGGCTATTTCTCAAAGGAAAATATTCAGACGCGTATAAATACTTTTTTCCAAATTTCCATGTCACGGGGCTGCCGTTTAAATTTTCACCGCGGAGTTCCTTTGCGCGTTCGGAACGTTAACAATCAATTTCCAGGTAAAAATACATTTTTTTTCAAAAATTCAATACTTTTCGATCAAAATAAAAACAAAGAACTTTTGTGCGCTTAATAGTTCGGGAACAGAAAGCACGGTTCCAGTATAAATTTTTGCGAAAATTGCGAAGTATCGATCGCCATTCAATTTCATACAATTCCGTAAATATTTAAAGCTGGGCGTTGCGCAGTTATTTCAGTATTCGGGGACGAAAAATTGATTTCCGTCATTTACAAAAGTTGTTGACAAACACATTTTAATTAAAATATTTTGTATACATGCGGGTTTATCGAGAAACAGCAAAATTTGTATCTAATCGTGTTGTACAATATTTTTCTGTTCGTGTTGCTCCATGGAAAAATATTATTAATCGAATCTCGTATTTTAGTTTAATCTTTTGCCATTCGTTTTGTTCTAATAAACAGTATTAATTTTTTGAGTTACATTTTCTCTGAATTACTTTCTCGTGACATTTTTACCGATTTTCAAAATCTATTTGAAATTTCAAGAGAGAAAAAGCACTCCGCTATGATTTACAACACAATAGAGACATTCAGGAAAAATACCTAGTTTACGGGCGTGAAAACAGACTACTCGCCCTGTAAAATCAGTATAGGTAAAATACAATAAAATAATAAAATTTGTCATGGGCAGCTTTTAATTGGACAGGATAAAATCTTTCACATTGTGTGCGGACATGGTTCCACAAAAATTAGGGATCAAGAAAAATGACTCCGACGATCTAGAAACTCAGAAACTGTCGCACACAATGGAACCGAAAAATATTCCTACTTTATGTTCGACTAATGCTCAAACGTTCCCGATTACCTGGAGAAACTTCGTTATGTCTTTATGGAGACATTTTTCGAATGGATGCTGTTTCACATTACCTGCGTTTACCCGAGTTCCAGGTAGCAATAATAAAAATGTTTGATGATAGTTCCAGGGCCTTTTGGGAGTCTATCGTAAAGTTCTTTTCACGTAAAGTTGGTGGAAATAGGAACGGATTGTCTAGGGATCGTTAAACTTCTATGTCAGTCCGGAGACATCGAAAGCGAGGGCACGAGGGTTTTTAATATCGCCATTACTGGCTAGGTGGTCTTCTCCTAACCCTCTTTTAGTTATATTCTCGGCAGGAGCGGTAAATCTGCGGGATGTCAAGGGCGAAAGGTGTGACATATCTTATCGTAAACGTCTCATAACGGCGTTGCGGCTCTAACGATGCGTGACACACGACGACGTAAAGCCGTGGCGCCCCGTCGGAAAGCTCGTTCGGCTCGTAAACCTCGGCCAGCGTACCCTTTTCTTCAACTACCGCCGTATTAGCGTCGATCAGACCTGTTCCAACACGGAATACGTCTTCCCTATTTTCCTTTCGATATTTTTCAATCATTCCGCCTTCTCCCTCGGAAATATTTTACCGCCGGGCAGCCCGAAGCGAATCCGGGAAAGTCATAAAGAAAAAGAAAATTTCCAGGATGAAATGTCAACGCATTGTCTCGCCAGTCTGTGCAAAAGTAGCAGAATATGAGCCGTTTATTTTTGACACTTTCACTGCCAAACTAGAAACTTCAAGAATTCCATAAAATGAGAGTTAGTTATTTAATGAAATAAATATTGAAAAGAATTAAATGTGTTATATTGAGTGGTCCTCCAACTTCCTTGCATTTTACAGACCCTAATGAAATTTGGTACAATGAATATATTAACGTAAAAATTCATTTTAAAACCTGGACAAATAATTCCGTCACCCACATATGGGTGACGTGGCAGTTAACGGGTTAAAGTGTCCACTTATACTTAAATTGAGATATTTGGGGGTTTGTGTTTCTATAAAATTAAAAATATAGGATACCAATGTGTCAAATAATAGCAATTATTAAGCGAACAATATGTGTTTTCTTACCAAAAATGGGGCTAAGTCACTGTCAAAGTTAACAACCAGATTCGTTATAAAATTTGGAAGAGCCCAAGTCCATTTGACAGAATTTAAAATGCTTCGTAGAAGCATCGAAGGGAACGCATACTCTAAGTTCTAAATAATATAAAGATTTCTAAAAGTGTCTGTTGTATCGAGTTCGAAAAAGTACGTCAGCGAAGAGCCCAGTGTTATTTTTGAACGGTAACGAATGCAGAAACGATTGTTAGAAACGTTCGCTTGAATAACCGAAGGCAGGATATATTCATTACGTCAAGCAGACTGGAAGAGCTGTACTAGTTTTACGGTGGCACGTAAAACGCAATCGTCCAGCGCGTTATGTCCTGATTGTGTCTCGTACGAACGTCGGTGTACGTCACTTAACGTCAATCTTGATCGTATCGCGAATTTGTCCACGTTACACAAAGGTAGTCTTTTCAACGAACTGGCGATGATCGCATCGAGGTAGCTGCTATCGATCCAATCCTATTCAACTATGTTCAAAATTTCTCGAAACCATAGAAATTAGAATTTCTTTTGTAACCACCCAGCAACTACAGCTACTAATATATATACAGCTACTAAATCTGTATAGACACCGAGTACGTATGATATAACCGAGATGTCCAATTTTAGAGTTTTTGAGCAAACGTTGGGAACCGTTTAGATCAAGACCCGGCAACTACAGTGAATTCCGCCCGCGACATATACAGTTCAGTTATGTTTACACTCCTCGTGAAGTATACCCCGCGGTAGTGGGGATAATTACGCGGCGCTTATCGTCCAGGCCTCGGCGACATATATATAGAGAAATCCATTTAACGAAGCTGATGTTGGTTAATGAAGAAGTATATGCGGTTCAGGTAGAAAACGGAGCACCTTGTGCAGGTATGGTTGGTAATATACGAGCGGCGAATCTGACGAAAGTGCCGACGAACGTGGCACTCTGGCGCCGCGCTGCCAGGAAGTAAATTAGTCGACCCTTTATAACCTTTGGTCTTCGACGAATATAATGGCCGGGTCTTATACTACTTAAGGGATCGGCTGTATCCATTTATTAGCTGCAAGATGACGGGCAGTTTCGAAATCATCAGCGGCAATTAGACACGGCGGGCTCAATTGTTTGCTTGGCGGCATGTTGGAGGGATGTTCTTCAAATTATTAGCCCGACGTCGAAACGCTCCTGGCAGGCATCGGCTTCGCTTCAGAAAAGAGGAGGCCCTTCACGGAACTAATGAAATCTACGCTCTATTGTTTTCACTCTGACCTACGCCAAGGCCACACACAACTATCGCAGGGATACCATTTTCTTCAATCTGTCCATTCTCTTTACGACACTTGCTCCCACCTTTCTGGTAATTAGTAGACCGCATGCATTTGTAATTATCTGAACATTTTTTTAAATATAAAAAGACATGTGGTGCTCGTCGCCTGGAATTCGTCCTTCTGGTTTGCACCAAATAATCCATAAAATTTAGAATTCGCATAAAACGCCGCACCCTAGTAATTAGTGGCTGTAAAATAATACGAAAAAATTGAAACACAGTAGAGCGTCAATTAGACGAACCTCGATCATCGGTATTATCGATTATCCGAACAAGCGTTGCATCATCGCTACACTCACCGCTTCTTGGAACTACGTTTTAATACTTTTTAGTCTCATTAATCGGCACTTTGACTGGCCCGTGTTTTTCGTTAATAACTCTTTGAAAAAGCCGCGGCAAACATCTTCGTAAAGAAAAAAATTCCTTCAAATCACTTCGGCAGTCACCCCTTTCAAGAAAGTACATTTTTGGAACAGCTGCATCAGTATTGTCGTTTTTTCTATGAGATGCATATTCTAAATTGTCATCAAGGGCTCAAATAAAAAAAATCCTTTCTGCGCGTCATTTAGTCAATCAGTGGTTCCAATGATTAAAAACAGGTCAAGTCGTTAGGTCCAATTTGAAAAAAGTTATCCTGCTTTTGAAAGGGCGTTCGGACACCTTCGTGGAATAAGAGAATTGCGTTTTGTTGTCGCGTTAATTCGCGACACTAGAAGAAATAAATAAGTGCGAAGGAAACAGGTAGTAAGGTATCTGTGTTTAAGGTGACCAAGGATAAAAGTTTCTTCGTCTAAGTGGTTACGTTCGAACTAGCCATAATTCGCAACGGTGTTCAAGGGAAGGTGAAATCGTCTTACGGGGCTGAACGGCCGTGTCGAATAAACTAATAATAATCAAGAGAAGCCGTAAAATCCGTCTATTCATAATGACCGTAATTCTGAGTGGAGGCAACCGAGGCCACGAAGAAAGGGTCATAAAGATGCGGCGTTGTGTGTCGACAGCGAATGCAAATAGAAAATCGTATACCGGTATGACTCGTAAAATAACTGTGCTATAAATTATGCATTTTCAGTCCTGCCGCCAAAGTGGCATCGTTGCGTTCTTGCATTATTGACCTCCATCGCATTTCATATTAACAAGCCTTATTATTATCTCCAACTTCCAGCGAATAGATTTAGAAAATATGGCATTTGCTTCTGTTTGCACCGTATTCGACTTCTATTTTCGGTGAAATCAAGAATACACCGACGGCCATATTGGTTACAACTAAACTATACGTCTCCGTGCAAATTCCTATTTTGATATTCAATTTCATGGAAACTAGAATAAGGAAGGAGTTCCTTTGATTTTTTCCGATAAAAACAAAATATTATGAATTTTTTCACCCGAATAACTCGGTTGCTGCATGGTTGTTAGTAAATTATGTACGAGAATTATTGTTTTTCATGTAGTCGTGTCTCCGAATCATTACTAAACAAACAGTTTACCAGTGATGCATAACAGTTTGGAAGAGTTATTTTGGGAACGGTTCGAAGCCGTGCCGGAGACGTCAGAGACGGTCGATTTGTTCAGAAATCAATTGTAAATTTCGTGTGTCGGTGTAATCAAGGGGGATGATTTCGTGGATTCCAGCGATATTCTCATGACTCGATGGCATAGAATTAACGACTTGCCTTGACACTAATGCGGCGCTACGAGCTTTCGCCGATTGTTTGTGACGGTGCTCGCGCACACGTGTTGTGACTCAGAAATGATAACCGATGATTTATCCGTGACAGGCTGCAGGTACTGCGGATGGATTATCGTTCTGATTGCAAAGTATGAAATAATTAGGGAGCGGACCGCCGACCATCCATCATTGGGCAACGATGGCCGCTTGTCAGGCACCGTTCATTTATCATACTCGCTCAGCCATCACCCTCTTCCTATTCCCATCGCATCGGCAGTGTTCCATTGTTCGTATATCGGACGTAACTGTCCGTTACTGCTAATTACCTCCTGCCCCTGCGAAAGATTACGCAGTCAAGGTATCAAACGTATTAACATGTACGTACCTCTCGGTGCATACAGATGTAACACCAACACCGGCCTCACCGGCTTACCCGGTCGAGCAACGACTCCATTAAGCGTATTTACTTGGCCAAAGATCTCGCCTATCGGTCAACCGTACGGTATATGGATGCTGTTGTATCCGCTGCGACGCTTTGTCGCAACCTGACCGCATTTCCACAATAATCTACCCGTACGGTTAACTTGTCACGCGACCGGCTCCACGACCAACCCCCTGAAAGCGGGATTCTCTCTATGCCCGCCTCTCAATATTGTCTTTCACTCTTCGATTTCGAGCGACGTATCACGAACGCTCACTCCGTTTCGACAACACCGCGTTTCAACAATCCCAACCATGAACAATAAACGTTGCGCAAAACGTTCCAACAGCTGTTCAATAACAGACAAGAAGAAAAAACAAAATTAGAGCATCAAGCGTTTAGCAGAGGCCATCGCACAGTTCATCAATCATTAACCACTCTTCGCGGCGGATCTTTCTGCAAAATAAAAATCTTTCGCATCAATTTCCATTGGTTTCGCCAAGTTACTTATCAAGTTATTTATTAATCTTTTACTATTCGAAATTACACTCACCCGTTTGTGAACATAAATACATAAAATCTGTCTTTTAGCTGATAGAAGTTTAACGTAGGGTGGGGGAAGCTACACTGTCGAAATTACACTCACCTTTTTTCGAACATAAATATTGGGTTGGCAACTAAGTAATTGCCGATTTCAGTTATAGATGAAACTATAACTTGGCTTAGTTTTTGGCCGAAAAGGATCAGACTTTCTACGAGCGTGGAATTTTTAAGTTGTCAGAAAGATGGCAAAAGGTCATAGAACAAAATGGAAAATATATCATAGATTAAAGTTCATTCGAAGTAAAACAAAAAACTCTTTTATTTTATTGAACAAATCGGCAATTACTTATTTGCCAACCCAATACATAAAATCTGTCTTTCAGCTGATAGAAGTTTAACGTGGGGGGGCAGGGAAAATTATATTTTTGTAATGTAAAATAAGAGATAGTGGCACAAACGACACATATGAGATTTAACACGCGGCTGTCTAGGAAGTGCGGTTTTGATAGGGGGGAGGGGGGCCTGCATGAAAGTATGAACCACTAACCGTGGTTCTCGGCAACCAAATTACTGTTTCGAATTGCTATTCAGCTCGGAGCTCGATTCGAAACGTTCCCTTTCGCCAGCGTGCACCGGACCCGAAGGAGAGAAAAGCCGTGGTATATTTACTGCCCGACATAAACCCCATTGTTGCAGAGCGACAGCTTGTCTAAACACTCTTAAGTATTTGACTTTCCTCCCCGGAGCTCCTTTTGACCTGCACCGGTTTGTACGCTCGGTTTTACGCACAATGAAACGAGAAATCGTGTTTTGAATCGCACACCGCTACCCGTTACAGTTTAATGCTCTGGGGGGGTAGTGACATTGTTATTGCCGGCAACACATCTTTCTCGGTCATTTTCTCGGCTAGCGTGGATTCTATTATGTCTCGACCATTCAGTATTATTTTTTTTTTTTTACTCATATTTAAGTATACGTGCGTGTAAGCAGCAGTTTTTCTGAGGTCGTTACCTTTTTATTCGTCGCCGTTCTCGGGCATGTACCTGGGCGCTGTAAATCGAATCATTGTTGCTTTTCCTTTCCTCAAACGAACTTCCGAAGCGTGTGCTTACGCGTCACTTGGGACGCGGGCAATCTCTAAAAACTGTTTCGCGCGTATGGCGTGTCTCGGTAACTTACTTTCTTGGGAAATAGTAGTTTTATAAGAGGACTGCGGGTTTTATGTATTTATGACGAAAATGGGCAGGCTTATTTTAAAACGGTAAAAACATTGGAAAAATTTTAATCCGCTGTTGCATTATTTTCAAGCCATTCAAAATATTAAGAAAGAAAATAAATTTCCATTCCTCCCCAGTTTGGCGCAATTCAGGTAGAACATTTTCTTTCGCATAGAGAGCCGCAATCTATTTATGAGTATTACAGTGTTTATATACAGTAATTTATAACAAAAGATCTTTATAGACTTATATACAACCAGGTACGTGCTGCCACAAGTAAAAAAAAAGGAGACTTTATTGGTCAAGCGTTTAGTCCGTGTTTTTCATTAATAATTCCTTGACTAAGCCGCGCGGAGAACATTTTCACAAAGGAAAAAGTTACTTCTGGATAGTACAACATTTTCAGGACTGTACGAGTCTCGACTCGTTAAAATTATCAACAGAAGAAATAATGTAAAAATTTCTGTTTAACTCGCGTCTCTAATTTTCATTTCGCATAACAAGGTTTCCGCTTTTCGAGCATAGTTCGGCGTTAATTGTGCGGCTAGCGTCGAGTTTGCATGCGACCGTGTCTTTTGTAGAGAGTAAAGAGAGGAAGAGAAAGTCGAAGCTTTTTTTCCGCAACATCCGGAAACGGGAAAGTTTACAGGTCCGGCGATCCCGGAGGGACGGTCGCCCTTTTTTCTCCCCTGAACCGTACATCGATTCGTTTGTCAAGTAACTTTCGAGTCCGGGGGTAAGCCAATATTTCACGAGGAGCGGAACCAAGATTGAGGCTAGGAAGCAGTGGGAAGGCTGCTGACCACAGAGAAGATAAATTTGTTCCGCAATTGAGACGGGCGTGCCGTAGTAAATCTTGTCTATTAGGTATCTCTTCTTCTCTCCACCACAGGTATAAAACTATAAATCGAGCCTGGAAAGACACCTCCGTATTGAACCTGACCACGAAGAATTACGTGTAAAGAACAAGAAATTTTCACCTGGTCCGCACGATTTTCCCCGACCAACCTACCTCTTGTATCGACTTAATTCCTGCGTGACAGCCGGCAATTACATTCGGCGAACGATTGTCTCGAATCTTTGCGCACAATACAAAACTGTGTTGCTCTGTGTAATTTAATTCACTAATTACTGTCGCGTTTATCGATACGATTGTACAACTTTAGACTTGTCCAGTCGGATAGAAGATAATTTACAGATAGCGAACAATCGACGAGAAACAATTACAGAATAAGCAACCGTGTCTAATATGGAGAAAATCAGTGAACTTATAAAGATAAAAATTTGTGCAATTCTTCTATACTTTCTAAATAATATTCGCTAACTCTAGTTACCGAAAGATTTAAATATTGTAACTGCAATTGTGATTGCATGATTTTCACCTGAATATTTATGGATTAAATCGGATCAAAATTGACAGCCGAATAAAAGAAAAAGATACATTTATCCAACTGAATCGAATACAAATTTTGATGATTCGTTTAAGAAATTAATCATTTTTAAAAGCGAAGAATAAACAAACGGTTCGTTTTCCTTTGGTTAAGTAAAATTTGATTTTAATCCTGATAATGTCTAACTTACGTATTCACATAAAAAAGGGTAATTAAGACGAAAGGTCAGAATTCCGCGTGAAATTGTTTTGAAACGTGCACAATGGTTAAGCTCGCGAAGAATAGAGCATAGAATGGGTGAATGATGTTGGCGACCTTGCGACCTGGAAACGATCAATAAATCTTCTGTAATAATAATATCAACCAATAACAGGGCACAGTTTTTACTGCAACGTAATCGGCCGATCAAACGACCAAACAAATACAGTTTTTTTCTTTCAACGACGTATAATCCGCGAAAAGCGTTTTCAAGTGTGTTCTCATTTACATTGATACAATCGTTGCACGGGTATTGCGGACGTGTCGCGTGCATTAGGAATCGTTTTGTCTTCGTCCTTGGATGTATTGTTTGATACGGAACTGTGACAGATCGGAAAACGATGAAAGACGTGAAAGAATGGCAGCAAATGTACTGTGAAATTTTCACTCGAATAAAACATTTAAAATAATTGGAAAAACTCGAGCTGCAAAGGGTTAAATATTGACACACAGGATTTCAGATTCGAATGCAATCATCCCCAGGTAGGCGGTACCTGGATTTCGAAAAGAAAAAGACGAGGATATAAAATAGAAAAAAAGCTCATTCCAGGAACATGAGAGAAGTGAAAAATGTAAAATCGTTATTTTTCCAGAGATCTAGAGCGGAACTTGATATCGATGATAAGGATTAGTGATGAGAGGGGAGGGGAAAGGATAGTTGGTTCTTTCGAAAAGCGGCTTCGTGGGCATTACGTAATCGCATCGACGACCGCATACAACCGTACGTACATCGAATATTATCTCTGCTCGTTCTTAAAGAGCACGGTGTACATACATACGGCCAGTCGTCCGTTCGTTGGCATTCTGAATCATTCTCGATTCCCCGAGTTCACCGCAGACGCGTGTTGAGAATGATACATTATTTCCCATGCGAATGTTTCTTTGCTGCGTAATGGGCGATAAATAACATAAATTAATGCCTTATTCCAGACATGTCGGTTATTTATGCCCCGGAATAACTTTATCCCGACGCGTGATTACCGGCAGGCACGCAGCCCTGCGTTTTACTCGTTCCCCCTCCTCTCTCCTCACTCACTCTCACTCTCTCTCTTTCTCTCTAACCTCTCTCCCCCTCCCCCTCTTCCACCCCCTTCTTATCCTTGTAGCCAGCACACTCCCCTCCCGCCCCTGCAACCGTGCTCTAGTCATTTGCCAATGTGTATTTCAAAAGTTCAAATTGTTTCGACGTTCTGAATTTACGGCTTAATCTTTGGAACTGTTCAATCGCCTCGCGTTCCGTTATTAATATCCTCGGTTGCACCCTTAATTGGATAAATTGAACTGGTCAGCTGGCTGCTAATTGCAGTCGCCTTGAAAAGTAAGTTAACGACTCTTTGAAAATATGCTTGCCGGCCGGCTCTCTTGATGAACAGTTCGAATTTATACTTGTTGCTTCGGGTAACGAACTTGACCTCGTTGCAACAAATTTGCACAGTCGATTGTTCTTACGCGTCTCAGCTGTTACCGGAATATTTTCAATTGAGATAATACTTCTCAAAATAATATCCCGAGTAGACACTTTAAATCATTCTTTAAAATTTAATGATTCTTTATTAAAAATGTTTGTTAGGTTTCCAGTGTGAGCTTAGAGTATGCAATTTAGAGTATGCGGCGCGTTTCGAAAATAGTATTTTCTGCCCGAAAATGTATTCGTAATAGAAACTGCTATAAACATGTTTGCAATTATTGCGATACGAATGCACACGGTGGCGCATTAAATTAAATCCGAGGATGGTTCGATTTATGGCAGCAGTTTAATGAACGAGGTAGTTTAAATTGCCTTGACGACGTAAAGGGTTAATTATGAACGCCGCTCACAAATTCCAAATATGCCTTCATCGGTCAGAATACCACAGAATACTGGAATTGTTACAGTCGCGCGATCACGTAAACACGGGGGTACGCAGCAATAAATCGCGGCTTGCGAAGCGGTCTTGCGGAATGTAGGTGAATCCACGGTAACGTTTGTATATTCTTCGTAAAGAAATGAGCCGGGGGATCTTAAACGGGTTGTTAGGTTCGGAAGATTTCATTTGCCGATCACAGGTGGATGTGTTTCTCACGAAATTTTCACGGCAATACTTTTACTGGATTATTAATGTCACTGGTGTCCTTGCACGAAAGTGCTTTTTCTTTTCTCTCTTTCTTTCTCTCTCTCTCTCCCTTTGTACATTCGGAAATAGCCATCAGAAAACCTTCCGCAGTCGAAACGGAAAGTCCTAAGCCGATTTAAGTGTCAGGCATTATAAAATAATAAAACACCCAAAACCTCGCCTTCTCCCCAGTGGTCGGGACTTAAAAATGCCAGTGACGTTCTGGCATAATTTTTGCCACGAAATTTGAGCCCTATAATGTAGCAATGTTAACCTCTAAGTAGGCTAAAAGAAAAGAAAATCAGTACTTATATATTTTAAGAACATAAACAATAGCAAATAAAAGTTGCGTCTGCATCTCCTTGGATCATGGAAGAACAAGTGTGAGAGAGTACAAAAATTGAAGTATCAATTTTTCATGATACTTTTCATAGAAAATTTCTATTTTTGTGAATCGGTGAATAAAAATTTAACGGAACATCCAGTGTACAATCGTCTCTTCTTTTGCAGCTTGCAATAAAATGCAATAAAATGCTGTGGAGTAAATTTTTAGTATTTATCCTACCGAAGACGCGAAACGCGCAACTTCAACATTTCTCAGCTAAACATAATTTTTCTTGTTGAAGGCTAATACGCAATAGAAAAATTTCTTCCAGGTCTAAATCACCAACTGAGCGTAACCGGCGGAGCTATTTTATTAAATCAATCCACACCGCTGGGACGGCAAAAAGAATCCGCAAGAAAATTCTGGAATTTCTAGCTGAATAATGCTAAACGGACTTTTAAGGGTTAATAAATAAGAAGCAATCTGCGCATGCGCCATGCGCTTGGTATGCATAATGACCCGCGCAACTAGTTGCGGTGCTCCTTTGAAACAGGATCCAAACGCAACTTAATTCGGTGAGAATGTCAGTCAATTCATTCTAATCGGCTCATTACTCAGTTAATTAAGAAATCTTGTTATTGCAGAAAATATCACCGGGAAAGTATCTGCTTTTAAGATCGGCCAACTAGCGTTACGACAACGATATAACCATTTATGATAAAACGAACTTATGCAATTACTACGTTAAAAATCGGTCAAAAAATCTTGAAGGAATACCGGTTTGCTGTTTCTATTTAATTCAGTAATTAGAGATTGTAGCACACACAGGAAACTTGTCTAATATAAATATATTTATATCTTATCGTTTAATACAATGGGGATCCAAGGGGTATTTTACCATTTGTTAAATTGCCAATGTACTTTTCTGATATTAAAATGCAACTTGGAGAATGAGGTTTCTAAGATTAATACTCATAACTAGATAAAAATGGTAAAACCTCAAATACAATGTAATAAATTACAGAATTTTTATCTTTTCTCTCCTCCCAAAAAGTGTGAAGAGCGTTAATGATAAAATATTTTTGGACAGTAACTTCATTTCGTTGCAATATTATTTTTTTAATCCACTGTTCTATTATCACATATACGAAGAAATATAATTCTACGCGTTCCGAATAATTGTTTGCAATATTAAAACAATTTAAAATCTCCAGTTGAAAGTTGATCGACGGTAGCTTCAGATGGCGTTAAACACGTGAGCTCTGCATTGTCGGTAATGCTGTTAACCCTCTTTACCTCACTTCTTCCGCGCAACATTGGATGTATTTATTTACAACAAATTTAACATATTTACTATGTATTACCATTAATGTTCACCAACAGCCACCATAGTTATAAAATTACAACGTATTGTCCTATAAAATATACAAACAAATGTTGTCACAGAAAAGTCATAAATTGTTCGAATATCCTGATGCATGTTGTGATTTCAGGTAAACCGACATGCGCAAAATTAATTTGATTGTCTTTCCATGGAATACAAAATCTCGATCGTCGCATACATGTATGATGTACGCGAACCGAAGTTGTTAATTACATTGAATCTATTATTACTTTGGTTCCCGCATGCTAAAAACAGGCGTGACTATAGTCCCGACATTATTATAACCGGATTTAATTTTGCAGCGCCAATGTAAACAATGAAAGCAATTCACTGGAAATTCCAGTTAACATTAATTACGTGTCGAGATTATATTGCACTACCGTTTAGCTTGTGGTTATAGCGATTAGAAATTCTTTATATATATTCTAGAACAAAATGGAATTTTATTTCCGTTCAAGGAAATTAATAACAAACATATTTATTAGACTCTTCGGCGCGAGTCTGACTCGATATTGAAGGCAAGGGGTTAGTAATCATTAGACTGCGGATCCTTATGCAAAATAAAATTTTTATACAAATTGCAATCTACAGGAGCCAAGTAAAAATTTATTTTCCTCATTAATAATTGTTAAAAATAGTATCTCGACATTGTTGAACTTTTTTCATCTTTCCACTGTCTTGAATTACACCCACTAATTTTTGTTAATGCATAAAATCCACAGTGTAGTAATCATGTAAAGAAATTGTATCCAAGTTTAAACAGTCATTTGTTCGGCGATTGTGTATTGTTTAGAGTTTCGAGTCTGAGGTCACCTTTCGGTCAGCAGGGCACGGTAGTCAATGGACTCTGTTATTAGTCTGAGGTTCGCGGGCATCTTCGGGTAACCTCTTTTAGATCGTGCCTCGAAGAATCCTGTGGAAGGAGGTTGCTCGGTGAGTTATGGACTCGACAGGGCGACGTGCCCGCTGCAACATTAATTGGTTCTATCGCCCAAACGAACACATGTCGGATTACTCGTCCTGCTCCGTTGGTACATATACATACGTCAAGCGGCAGCACCATCGAAGGAGAAGAAGAAGAAGAAGAAGAAGCGGATGAAGAAGAAGAAGAAGAAGAAGAAGAGGAAGAAGAAGAAGAAGGACACGAAGTTGAAGAAGAAGACGAAGAAGGGAGCGAAGAAGAGGCAGCGACATCGGCAGCAACGGCGACGGCAACAGCAGAAAAAGAGGAAGAAGGAGAAATGGAACAAGTAAAAGGAAGAACGAGATCGGGACAAGTCTGTTCTTTCATTAATCAGCGATTAAGCCCCTGGTCTCGGCCTTTATGAATTATTATGATACCACATCTCACGACATCGCCATCAGTCACGACTCGTCGTGTATCTCGGTAACTATCTCCGGGGCCGCCTGGCAGACGGGTTTACATTTATCACCGTCATCTTTTCAGCATGCTTGATTTATCTTCTCCGCATTATCATCTGGCACTTTGACATTTTGTTTGAATGGATAAGAGCGGCTAATGTCATTTCGCCTCTGGCTCAGACACGCACGTAATACGTGTGCCATCTATAGAAGGAATTTATCTATGTGTGCGCCGGGCCTCCACACCTGTATCTCGATCAACGACAATGAACTGACAATCTTTAATCTGTCAAAAAGTACACAGGCACGAACATTGTGGCAGGAGATTCGCATGTCAACCCTCCCGACGTAGTTTCTCATCATTTTAGAGGAGTTTCCGCTTCGGCAGTGGCTTCAAAAGCGGTGCAAAAGAACATTTGAAACAGTTGAAAAGAAGTGTAATTTAATTGTTTATCAGGGAACTACTTATTGGCCATCTGAAATTAAATTAATTTCTGATCGGATATTTTTGGTATAAATATTTCATGGAAAATCGTGAAATATTTTCCGGTCGGACAGAAACAGTGCATATAAAATTGAATTCTTTTTTTTTTTTGTTCTTGTGGAAGAATTGGACGATTCGTCACATTCCTATTTGCGGAAGACTTACCTACCGCTCCATGTTTAAAACTTATTCCAACACGCGCCTTAGGCCACCGATTCGACGGCTTCTAAAACGCTTTCGAGCGTGGGGTGACGGAGATTGAATTGTCGAGCTTATCCAATTTTCTTCGTACATTGGTGAGCAAATGTCTCCTGGGAGTGCAGAATCTACTTTGAGTTCTCGGAAAAGTAATAAAGACATCAAAGCCCCGGTTTCTTTGTAAGGCAATATTCGCTGTAAGCTATGTTTCCTATATTTTTCAGCGTTGTTTACGCAGCAATTGAAACGTGGAAAGCGTAACCCAATCACCAAATATACTTTTCTTACGGATCCTTCTTCTAAGAAATGAACAATTATTATTAAAACTGTTTCCGCGTTCTCTACTCGACTTTGTTTACTTTGACATTTTCGTTACAAACATCACCTACTTTTATTAAAGACATGGTAGTGGAAATTGGAAATTGCGATTAGAAAGCAACAAAAATGGATTTGTCAGTGAAAAAACACTGACTTGGAAAATCAAAATACAGGATTGATTATATTTGCAAAAGTTTATGCGGTATAAGGTAAAGGCACCAGTAGTTGATTGAAAAACATAAAAAATAAGGTTTGAAATGTTCTTATTGTTTTGAAATTTAAACAACAGACGGCATGGCATCCGAGGTTCACTTTTATCAGAAGTGCACAGCTTATAGAAACCTTACTTTTTATGTTTTTCTATAAAATGGTCAACTACTGGTGCCTTTACCTTACTGCATACGTTAAGAAGGACGTCGCTAACGAAGATGTCAACTTTAAAATTAATTTGCCCGTTTTTGTATCTCAGCCGATGTCGAGTAACATTTACGGACAAAGTAAAATAACTATGGCGTTCCAGAGTGATTTATTCCCGGCATAGCGACCGATACCTCCGTGCGAGGAGCACAACCGCGAGCGCTCGAAACCAAAGCGTAATTTGCCGATTCGTGTAAACGTCTCTCGCATAAAAGTATGATGTCAACCAACATTTGCGTAGTAATCGAAACGTAATACGAGATAAGCATGCGTCAAGATAAAATCTGCCAGGAACATCATCGTTGAAGAATTCCAACGGTAAAGCTAATATCATTTTGCAGGGGAGATATACACGGAGGTGTAATAAAAGTTTGCAAATAACCCTTGGCGTGCAGCGCGGCGGCGGCGTTTCAGTTATGGGAGAAAACGATACCACCGATAAGGCGAGCCGCACAGTCCAGAACGGAGAGCCTGGCAGGAACATGACTATTTCCATGTCGATGCCTAGCCCTGAACAGGAAGGACAACCAACCCCCCTCCCCCCAGCGTTTCCTGTCGCACGCATAAACGCATTAGCACCCGGGAATATGTTTAAAACATATATTCCGTTTCTGCGAGCAGTACAATAAACGTCCCTGAAAATAAAATAGCTATCCAGCCGGCAGATAAACCGGTAATATGTTTCAGGAGTAAATGGCTGGATCCTGATAAACACAAGTTATGCGCTTACGCGCAATGTCTTTTCGGCCGTCCAATAAATTAAAGTCTTCTCTCCTTTCCTCTGTCCTCTTCCCCCTCCCTCCCCTCTCACCCCACCATTCCCGTCTCCCTTCTGTATGAACGAAAACCCGGAGGCCGGAGACGAGGGGTGTTAGTATGATTATAATTTATTCTTGATTAGCATTAATCCTACGGGTCCTCTGTCTCCCTTTTTCTCTCTTTCGACATTAACTTCTCCGGTAGCTTTTATTGGACCATCGGCCCGATCGTAACTTACACTTATGATTATTAATGCCGACAGATTTATCGGAGATTGGCACGAAAATCTGATACGTAAAATAAAATGGTACATAAATTCAATTAGGGGCAATGCCGTGCGTGAAAGCGACCGCTCCGCCGCGCGGCTAACGTCCGCATCCTTCCGTAGAAAATAGACGTAATGCTCTGAAAAATGTCGTCCGGTGTTGTTAAACCACTATCTGTTCCCGGAGCCGGGTTTCAAAATGGTCGACACTTATCTGCCCGAGCCTCGCCCCTTGCGTTTGTCATTATTTACGATCGGTCATATATTTTTCACGCCTCTTCCACTACTTTTACGTTGCCCGCACCGCCCTATTCGTAGAATGCAATCAAGTATTTCGAATAACTCGTTATTTCGAATCATTATTTCTTATTTTAATTTCAAATCAAATGTGTCCGGACGTACACAAGCTCAGGATTTCATTAAATGTGAACGATGCGACGGCAAAAATAAAAACAGCTCGACGATAAACAAATCTGAGATGAGCGGTGCCGGAAGTAGAGATCCGTAGGGGTACCAATTACTGTAGGGGTAACAATTACTGTATTACATATTTACCATATTATTACTATATTAATTCTACTCATTTTTAAAGCATGCTGAATATTAAAAAAGAGACGTACATAACATATACAGAATTATCCCCACTACCACGGGGACCAGGAAGCTCCAGAGACCTCGGTAAACATAACACGGCATGGGTGTCTCCTGGACGATACTTGTCTCTGGCAAGGCCCGTGTTGTTGACATATATCGAGAATCCACTGAATATTAACTGATTTTAAAGAAAACAATTTAATATATCTCTTTTTTAATATTCAAAACCCTTTAAAAGTAAGGTAATTGGTACCCCCACAGGATCTCTTACGTTCCCCGTTTATTGTGGTTGAACCATGCAGATTCCCCTTTGACCTTACTCGCCGACATTTTGAGGCTTGGATCGAATCGCACCAACATACTCTCCATCTTTCATCGTTCAGCTTTCACCGCGGATGATTCATCGGCGATGTTGCAGATCCGAAGCGAAACAATGTAAATTCGTCTTTGATACGTAGGTATGGTAGTTGGAATAAAGATAATGGGGAACAATAAGAGAACGACAGGATTCACGGAGACCGGCGGTGAAGGGTTAAAGACCGGCGGGTACATGTGTTACATTTATCAAAGAATTCCGAAAAATGTTTGTCGGCCGGTTATTTCTGAAATGGTGTGAAGATAAAACTGCCAGATCGGTGGTATAACACGTTAGAGGCGAAGTCCACGGCAGGGACAGTAAGAATATAGGAAGAAAGAAGATCGAGAGGGGCACCGCTTATTTACTCAAGCCGCGAGTTGATATATGGCCCGCTGCTGGACGTTGTCGGTGCCTTTCATTCGACCGCCTCTCGCAGAGACAAGAGATAACCTCGCCTCTGATCAACGACTCTCTACGGTTCTCTAAAGGCCCTCGCTACATGATCCAAGCATGGGGCTGGCATGAATCTCGAGCCATTCGTGGCGGAACCGGGGGCCCCAGGCGTGGATCGTGTAATGGAGAACTCGGAGGATTGTTCGTTCCTCTTTCCCCGGGCTTCTCGAGGCGGTTTTCGAACACACCGGCGATCCGGCTATCCGCGGACGTCAGAATGCGTTTCGACGGCCAGCCAGATTTCACCGCTGACGCGATAATTAAAGAGGAATGACCGGCGCGATTTACGGTACGTAACGTGATGCAGCGGTGCTTGTTAACTCGCTCTACTAGCCGGTGTGACATAATAACACCGGCGTGCAACGAGCAATACAAGCGGTTACTTTATTCGAGCGATAGACGATAAAAGATCTAACCGGCTGACGCAATATGTCACCATCGACATAATGACTGAGACTTCTGCCAGCCATCGCATCGTTGCGCCATTTTCCAGCTTGAATTTCCCTTCGCGCAAAAGCTATAGTCTCCTCTGCAATCTTCTTTTATAATCCTTATTAAAATAATTCACATTCAAAGGTAATTGTATTTTATTTTATTGTTGGATAAGTTTAGATTACAGGTATTTTTAGATATAATTGTTTTTATGCGATTATTTATATATATTTATTTATTTTTACTGCAGTTTATTTATATATATTTTATGTTGTTATATATACATGTGTATTTAAATCGTAGGTACCGCTTTAGTGCAGTTTTATGCTACTTTAGTATGTAAGAGGAACGACGCCAATTGCTCTCTCTCTCTCTCTCTCTGGTCACATAGGAGCGTTTTCTAGGTTAAGTTAGATTAGGTTAAGTTAGATGTAAGGGTGAGTAAAGTGTATATTGGATTGTAACCCTAAGGGGAACAATAAAGATTCATTCAATTCAAAGGTAATTGTATTGTACCGATGTCTCGCTCAGAGTCGGATCAGGGGAATTGGCTCGAATCGAGGGGAAACGGTTACCCCCTCTCTGCCAGTACCGGATTAGTCACGTGACATTGTGACTCATGCGCGACAGAGTGGAAACGCGTCACGTGACCGAGCCGTGACGTCAGGATGGGGGAGGCAGGTCTTAATCTGACTCTGTTCATAGTCACTGGAATTTTCTGGTCCACTATAATTTTTCGCATAAATTTTTCATTGAAAATTCCTTCAATTTTTCTCTTTTCGACTTAAAAATAGTTTCTTGCTCGATGAATTATTGCTTGCATTATGGCTCCTTTGTGTACACGTCTTTTTGACTAAAAAAACAATATTTCTAGTTACTTCAAACAGTTCCTGAATTTACAAGAAAGTAGATTCCACTCGTTGGTTGTAACAAACGTGCGAGGGGTTAGATCAGGTGTTCCACAATAGCCTATAAATTTCGTTTCGAAAAGCTCCGGCCGAAATCCCGATATTCTTCGATCGTCAATGAGCGAGGAGGCCCGTTAACGACAATATGGAACCGTCGGCAAAAAGAAATGCAATTCACGGGAAAGGAAGGTGGAGGGGAAGGGAGGGGTGGAGGAAAGGTGGTAGCACATCCACTTGATTCTCTTGTGTAACCAGAAGAAGAGTCCTTCGATGGCTTCTTTGTCCATATGAATTCCCGATTCGGCGAAGCGCCGAGTCCCTCCGAAAATGTTACAGCGGGAACATCCACGTCGTCCTCGTCGAATACATTAGTGATTCCTAGCAGGCAACGCGCCGTAATGAATGTTTCCGGTGACAGCCGACAGCGGAGAATGCCTTCCGCGACAAACAATGCGCTCCTCTGTTCATCGATGCCGCTCTTCCACCCCGTGTGCGCCTTTCCTCTTCTTTCGCTCTGTGTGCGAGTCGGTAACATTCGCCGCCAAAGAGATTCGTCGCCACCCTGTACGACTGAAATTCATGCGGCGCGGCGGTTCTAATCCAAAGACTCCGGTGTGCTTTCGATGGCCCGGTTACGTTAATTGGCCCGTGCCCCACCAATCTATACTCGAAAATAACAATTCTACCGACTCACATTTAAAGCCTCTCTTGGACGCTTCGACCATAAAAATGCGTTAAAACGAGTACAGGTACATAGCTGTGCTATTTTTTCAAATTATCACGGTACAAATAATGCCACTTCCTCGTGTTAAAATACTGTTTGGATCCAGCGTACCTAGCTGTAGGTAGAACCAGCGTGCCGGATCAAGACTTGTCCCCCCACTCTAGTCACGTGACGCGTTCCCTCTCTGTCGCGCACGCTGCGGTACTGGCGGAGAGGGGGTAGCTCTTTCCCCTCGACTCGTGCTCTCTCCCCTCATCCGACAACGCTGGGCAGGACGGTTAAATTAGAAGATTATGCACGCATATTTGCGTCTGGTCGATATAACCCTGGACCAACGGTCTGGATCAGTCTGTGACACGGTTCGCGTTCGAGCGGAAACCGCACCGGAATATCAAAAGGACCGAAATCGGTGGATACTACGTTTCGAAACCGAAAGACCTCCGTAGATATCGTATTCCCCGGATTTGGGGCGATTACATTGTAGGAGGTCTTAACATATCGTCGTCCCAAAATTGGCCGATCTGTTAGCAATGTGGTATGCATGCATACGAGAAACGGGGCGCGAAACTGCACTTGTGGTCTTCGTTCGGCAATGCTTGTACGTTCACATTTCGAACTCCACCAACGATTCGATGTTGGAATGCCCGACCACTTGTGGGGGCCACTCAATACCCACGAAGTCCATTTCCATTGTTACCGGTTATATCGGTAGCCGGTCCGCGAGAATTCCGAACCCTTGTGCGCGGAGATTCGATTCGGCCGTATTTCGCAATATTCTCTGTAGTTCCTCCGGCTTGCATTGCTCGCATTATTTCCGCGGCATTTCGTGACCGCGGCCATATTAGACACCTTGTAATCGTTCGCCGAATCGTCCCACGGTGCATTTTAAATCACGCGATACTCCCGCTCCATTATTCATTATTGTTATCCATTTATCAACGCTAGAACCACCGGACCGAGTCAAAATTGCTTCTAATTTTTCCTTCTAGAAATAGTGAAATTATAAACATATTTCCACGTGAAAATTTCTTAACAGACTTCTCTATCGAAGTAGACATTTAAACAAAACTGGTAAACCAAAATGCAATTTTTGTTGTAACTATAAGGCAATGTATGCCAGTTGCATTTAGTGCTCGATTTATCTAATGTTGCATTTTATTCTTTCCATTTTGTCTCTTGGTAAATCATTGATATCGATTTACCGAGAGAGAAAAATTACACGGCATTCGAGTAACAAAATTGCGAAAGTAGAAAAAAAGGTAAAAACAATGTCTAAACGATTAAATAATACAGCCTACGCTCGTTAAATTTCTAATTCATCGGACTGCCAATTATCAAGTACGTTAAGTATGCATATTTATCGTTATTTCAGTGAGTCCGAAACATAGCTGTCAGACCACTGATTAGGCATAATGGAGTTCAGTAGGTTTAGTTTATGGGTTCCCGGAATGTTCTCCTCAACCGCCATTTTCTTCGCCACTAGTCGATCATCCATGACGGTAACGAATACTAAGTATAGTGTTCTAAGAAGCTTGGATAGGTATCATTAGCCTGTTTCCCATTCAGACTAAATTGAACGAGGAAGAGAAATATTAAGCCTAGCGATTGAATTAAATGCTTCTAAATAAAAAGCTATTTCATTTAATTGCGCTATATCGCTGCATAAGGAATCAATTTCGTCTGAATTTGATATGCCTACGAGAGCCGAGGAATGTATGAACATATTAAAATAGTAATGTAAAATGACTTTATAAATGTAGGTTGTCTTTCAATTTCGCCAAATGGAATTAAACAATTTCGATGGAATTTCAAGAATTCACCGTTTCCGTTCGATTATTGTTAAAAATCCGCGGGGACCGCGCGCTTTTCGCAAAACAAGCGAAACGACTGCTTTACTGCATTTTAATTATGCCATGAATGAAGGTGAACTACATTTTCAGCCTCCTATAAAAACTTGAAAATTATCTTTATGTATCGGTTCGAGGTATGTCCCAATGCCTTGCACAGTTATCCCATCACGAAATGTTAAAGTCGGTATACATTTCTCGAAATGAACACTGCAATCTTCCCAAAAATTATGACACCTAGAAATGAATTATTTGTTGAGCTGCAACAGGTGAGCAGCCATTTATCGGTATATTTTTACAATAATTGACTTCCTGGTCGACGAAATAAAACTTTCATTTCTTTCTACAAAACAATACACAACATAAAAATTCGCAGTCTGTGTGTCACCGTCCAAAAATAGTTGAACAGCCCAAACCGAGCAGCGCACCGTTTGTTGCTAAAGACAACCGACCGAAGAAACCGAGGAGGAGGAAAAAAATTCGTGGAACAAACGGGAAACGTATCTTCCGGCGCCATTTGAAGAATTGATTGGAAACATAGATACTGGTATCGCACCACCACTTAAGCGTCCGCGTTCGGTCCCGACTGGCGACGCTTAATTGTCGGCTGGAGTACATTGCGTTGAAGTGGTTGCCCTGCATAAGGAGGTCTTCCGAGTGCTTAGGGCCGGCGAAGGTCTTAATCCGACACTGTTACCTATCCGTCCATTTATTTTTTCTTGTCCCGGTGTCCCGGAGAGGTTTTATCTCGTGGAACCGTTGACAGGCAGATGGTAACAGTGTGTCTTCTATTATTTACAACTATGCGGCCCCCATCTCCCCGGCGTTTCCAAAAGAAGAGAGGTATCGTGATTGCGTGTGCGGGCAGCGAGCGGAGAAAACGCGTCGGTTTCAGGAACGTTAGAGAGTTGAAAAGCGTTTCGAGCAGGCGAGTGCAAAGTTTATAGGTTCCCGGAACGGATGCGGGCCCGGGTTAAGTCAAATCGAATGCGCGTGAATGCCTTCCATAACCGTCACTTTCTTCGGCGGGCAACCGATGATCGAATAAGCGTGCAGAGCAAGTATAGCCTCGCCGAGGATCCGGCGAGTTCTTCGTCATTGGCGGGTGTTTCGTTGGCCGGAGAAGTTTGATAGCGAGAGGGAAGAGCATTTCTCGGTCGTAGCGGCGTTGCTAGCAGGCCGGTTGTTATCCAGCCGTAAGTATACAGAACCGGGCGAGGGGGGAAGTGCACACATCGGTACCAACTGTGTAATTTGAGGGTAATTTCGCGAGTCGTATAACCTGTAGGTAATGCCAGCAGGCAGGCAACCAGCCAGAGAGTGCATCAGTGCGCTGCTCGTTTCGTTTAATTGGTCGTTCCCGGGTTTACGAGGTTTCAACCGAGGCGCTACGACGACGAGAGATGCTACGCATTGCAAAGGATGGCTGAACTGCCAACCACCGGCGAAAATTTACGCTCGGAGTTTCGCGCACTGCCAGTAACGCTTTCATCGGAAATTTCGTGCCGTCAAGAAATTTCTACCGGGCCACGTGCTCCCCGCGAATTTCGTTCGGTTTTCCGGATTGCTCGTGTCCGTTGCGGTTTTCCTACACGGCTGGACAAACTGTTTCACAGACTAGGGACGAAGCTAGGCAGAATGATCTTCCCGCTGCGAAGTATTCTTTTTTCGGAGCGATACGCGTCGGAGCAATACGCTTCGGAGCAATACGCGTCGGAGCAATACGCTTCGGAGCAATACGCGTCGGAGCAATACGCGTCGAACTGGAAATATTTGGTATTTTAACCCATTTGCATCGTAAGGAAATATGGAAAGAAGGCCTATATCATCAAACTTTTTTTTTAATTATATTTAAGTACAAAAATGACTACAAGTAAAAGAACTTCATATTTCAGCATTGTAAGAAAAAATCAGAATTACTACTTTTATCTCCAACAATACCCTCCATTTCTATTTTTTAGCTAACGAATAATGATAGTGATCAGGAAAATTGAACGTATATATACGCTAATGATGCAAATGGGTTAAGGGCAGCACTGTTATCACAGCAATGTGATTGAATTTTACCGTGTTTAACAGTTGTGCTTCTCATTACCGCGGAATTAATAACGGAATTAATTATTGCTTTCGATCTCCTGTGGGAAGTGAGACGTTTATAGGCGTTTCTCCAATTTTTAGCTTGCAGAAAAATGCGCCCGTTATGAAAAATGCTACTTCTAAATGATCCCTTTATTACTGTGTTCGCATGGGAATTTACTCGAGGCCAATAACACATGTATGTTATTGCTACTGTAGAAGCTGGATTTTTAGTTTTCTTATCTTACTCGTGAAAGGGTGGCAAGAAAAGCCATGTCATTTTGGAATAATTAATATAGTATTAGAAATATATTGCCAGGCAAGAAGGGTAGTAGAAAAAGAAACTTAAAACAGTTTCGAATTTGACGCAAACGTGGCTCAACAGACTATTTCTGACAAAGGAAACGACAGCTTTGATGCTTCGCAGGGAAACGAGCATGTTGGTCAAAATGATGAGAAACGAAAAAACAGATGGTTCGATAAAACACAGTGATTGACAACCCCGATTGCACGCAAGCAGCGACTATATTGTCAAAAGGAAATTTTCAAGCGGAAACAGAAACCAAATGCTGACGTAATAAATACAAAAATGTACTTTTTTCTCGAGAACAAATGGAAATTTTTCCAATCCACAAACGCAACAAATAAATCATAGCAAATAGAGTCGAAAACCATTCTTTAAACTTTTGTATTTTTAATTTCGACGTACTGTTAATAATTTTGAACATAATGATCTAGCCGTCGTTATAGTCATCGCCTTCGTGCTCCTACCTTTTACGGATTCACGGCAAGAATGATCGCAAGAAATACATTTCGCGCGCCATCGCCGGCTTCTTTTTACGAATCTGTATTCCTTTCGCGATAAAAAACAATCTTCTTTTGTTATTCCTGTTGCTCTGGTCGTTCGGTTATTTTCAGTTATAAACGGCGTGTGTTCCTGCTCGAGCTATCAAGTTATTCTTAGACGATGATAATGTTCCTGTCTCGCTGCAAAAGTGCTATCGGGAGCAACTAAATAGTAATCATTTCGGAATGAAGTACTCACGAAAGACTGGTAAAAGTTGTTAACGTTGATACGTAGTAATTTCCGAACTGAAATTGAAAAAAAAATGGAGGAAAACTACAGTTTTATAAAAAACAAATTACGGCTACTAGACTAATAAGGGTGATACGAGCTGAGTAAACCGCATAACTTTGTGCAAGCTCCGGACCATTTTTAATTATAAATTTTATTGAAAACTCTTCGGTTTCATTCTGGAATTTTTCGAATTAAATTTGGAAATGATAACGACCGGGTTACGGATCTTTGTATGAAATACCAATTTTCTATATTAATTACAGGAATGCTACAATGACACCTTGCAAATGGAATTGACCTTGAAAATTCGAAGGAGAAGACCTTGGGACGAGAAGGTCGTGTATCGTGTTCTGTGACAATTTGTTGTACCGGCGAAAATAAGAAAGAGGGACACCCTGTGTACCCGAAGAATGAAAAAAGGGGGTGAGATGAATGAAAAGGAGAGGGAGGGAAATTTGAAAAATCTGGGATCAAGCAGAGTGAACGGGGAGAAAATCAGGAGCGTAGACGGGGCGAGCGAACAGGCCATTAGAATTTAGACGTGCGTCCGGAATTTACTAAACGGTCCGTGGCGATGCGCATGATTATACCGTGACGATCATCCTTCCTCGATGCACTTCGCTAAGCCAATACCGAGGGTTCGCCACGTAGGTGGAGAAGCGTGTAACGTTCGTACATAGGAAACGCGAGCAGAGGGTTTAATATCGCTAGCCGAGATAGAAGCAATAAATGCTTGTCAAGTAAATCAGGATGAAGCGCCATCGAGGAGCGCGTAATGGCCGCATTAAGTGAATAACTCACGGTTGCAGTGTCAGACTCCGGGGCGCAACGTGAGCTGTGCGTTGAACTGTTAGGAACTGTTAGGGGTGATAGCGGTGCCATCAAACAACTTTACGGCATTAAGTGCTGCCGAGACCGGCACTTGATGCATTACCAACCTAATTTCTGCCAAATGCCGGTGCACACGCTGTCTACCGCTGAAACATGTATATTAAGGCCTCTCCTTTCCTTTCTTTTGATCTTCCGAGCACCGGCGTTCAACTTGTATCCGATTACTTTTTCAATAATTAAGACACTTGTCCGCGCATCTTCTCTGCTCTGCTTTTACCCACCGACTGCTCATACCATTTCGTTTCAGTGTTTATATCATTAATATACCACGATGACACCGACGTTGTAAACGCGGTGGAAATGTATCATATTTTTATTTATTTGAAACATCTCCAGAAATAAAATGATATTTCTCAACCCTTCGATCTTTTAATGTGTAATTTTACTAGGCATACCTGTTTGATATTTTATTTTGCGAAATTCGTGCACGACGGTGGCTCGATTAATTGTCAATACTAAATTAAATGGAAGCAAGACAGAATAATTGTAAAAATAGGGTGATCGCGTGTGCAAAAATGAAAAAGAAATGCGCGACATATTGTATTAAAAAATTTATAAGTTTAGTATTTTGTCTGCCTATTGCTCGCTATTTCTACTTTTGATTAACTGTCCTTTCACTTTCGTCGGATCTTCGGGAATACAAACGAGAATACTTAATTTATCGAAAAATAAAAAATTTCGTTATATTTCCATGTTCTTGAGAAAGATCAGAGCCTTTTCTTAAAATAGAGAATGGGAGAGCTTCGCTGGAGGAGGGGGTTAAACAAGGGTGTCATTGATAGTGCTTACCCCGACCGAAAATTGTTCAGCTAAACCGCGGCGACGCTACGTAAGCGGGAATCGAATTACCCAGAGCATTTTCGAAATTATGAGTCTATTATCAGAGGTAGGGAGCACGGAGCCGCGAGAAAGGAATCGATAATTTGTATCGAGGCAGAGTACCGCGACGGCAATGATGTCTAGTGGGTATTTAGGTTGGAGGAGTGAGCTAACGATACGACAATGGCGGCGCGGTAAGCAGAAATAATTCACGCCGGTGCCAAAACGACATCGTTTACACCGAACGCCTTTGTTCGAGCCGTTCCCGTTCGTTCCCGAAGACCGGTGCCACGCTCATTCTTAGAATTAGTGACACGGAAAACATGGCAGTTCGACGGCGTGCAGAGAGACAGCGATATACCAGGAAAACAAGCGTAAGAGCGCAGGAACTGAGGAATATATTTATAGCCGCCTCGAGCTATTAAGATAATTTATCGGGGCCATTACCGAACAAACGAGAGCATTAATCTATTCTAGCTTCATAAAGAGAACTTCGTCGACGATTTTGTAGCCTGCGCGCCAAACGAGCACTTCGGAGTAAATTGATGGATCCCCCTGACCTGGCTGAGGACCCTCCGTAAATTGCTCGTAAATTTTTATTTATTCCGCCGCAAATAAAACTGCGGGTCAAAGAGAAGGAAAGGAGAGAAGCGTGATAAGGGAGCGAGACAAGGAGGAGTATGGGGGGGACGGGGGGAGGGGGGGGGGGAGAAGGAACTATCTGTCTCGGTCGATGGCTTCGATTTCCCTGCGCTCCCATCACCCGTCATCCGCCGGTTTCCTAATAGTGTCGACGATTTTCCATCGACCGTAATTTTTAAGCGAAATCGTTTTCCTCCGCGTCTTTACTGCAGCCGCCGATATTCCCCATTTTACAACCGCTCTCTGTACTCACAGTCGCGGATGAAAGAAATTTTAACTTTGGAATTTCTGTCTATTAGAACTCTAGACGATTTTTCAATTGTTCTCGATTGATATACGAATCCTTTAAAATACCACCGTGGAGAAACGAGAGAATACATTTTTATACGTGCGTTTTGTAAAACACGTTTTAAGAACGCTCTCTCTCTTTCTCCGAGTTTTAATGGAGCGTTCATAAAACCGACAGATTTATAACGCTCTGTCAAGCTGTAGGTAAGAAACGGGCGGCTGTGCCAATCAGCAGGTGTACTTATTAATTTATAGCAATGTAATTTATCGCGATTTAACATCTGTTTTATACTTTTAAGTGGTGCCAGGAAATTGTGAAATCGATTACACGTAACGCCGAGAAAAGAGTGCGTCAATTATGCTCGAAAATAAATGCGACATTGCGACATTACTAATTGAAATGATCATTGAAGAATTAGCTGCACACTATGTTTGAATTTGTCATAATTCTTTCGAATACGCGAAGGAATTTTGCGAATGTTTCAGAAATCATTTGTTAATGTCGTTATTTGCTGTTTTCGTGGCTAGTTACATTGGACAAAAATGAGTAGGCGTGCCTGCAAACGTTGTTAGAACTTTAGAACAATAAAGACAATTTATTAGCATTTTAATGAGGTAAAGACGTTCTTCTTGGAGACTATATGAATATTTTTGGCGACAATAACGAGGAGGCACGAAATGACAAATCTGAAAATTTCTATGACAATTTTTGCCAGAGACATTATTTTGTGAAATTAGAACTTGGAACTGACGCTAATATTTTGTCAGCAGATCCTTCGACGATCTCTACAAAGGCCTCGTAAAAGTCTTGGGTAGTGAAAAGTGTTAATGTTGGCGAGACACTCTATTGCCACTGCCAAACAATTGAGGCTCATATGTGAAACACGCGTAAATGTTGCTTCTGCGCGAAATAAAATATTAGGGTCGACGATGACAGTTTTATAAATACTAACGAGCTACTTACGATATGCTTCAGGAATAGCTGACATTAATTTACATCCTGTTGTGATATTGTTCATTGCACAAATTAATAAAAATTTAACCGGGTATTAATAACCGAGCAACTTCTGATATTAGAGCATGTTCAGAATATCTTGTTGAAATGTATAAAATATTACGAGGAAGGAAGATAACAAATAAAACTGTAAAATATTACAGGAGAAGTAATAAACAAAAGGTATCTGAAGCTTTGGTCTAACTAAAAATTGGGTAATTATTTACATTAGGGGCTTCCTCACCGATTTTGATGATACAAACTGCATTATAAAATACTAATGTAAAGTGTACTTACTTCTGAATCTTCTGTACCTCCGTCGGATCCACAGCACATAATTATTGACTCGCGAAAATAGGTCCGAATAATTGAACAACAATCACTAAACAACACACACAACACACACACACACACACAACACATTTTATAAAATCGTGACAACGAACGAGAAGATGTCAACAAGATGTAACATATGCGGTCTCTTATAATTTCTGAGAAGTTAAAATTCGAGGTAAGTGTCAGTTCTATATTAAAAAATTTACTCCCGGTAGTCACAGGTGTAACTTCCGGGCGTAATAACCGGCATATTCGCCGTGTGCCCACATTTCACGCATGATGCACCGCACTCACTTTTCCCCCCTTTTGTCTTCGTTGTAATTCACATAGCAGAAGAAGCACGCTGCGTCCTTCTCGGCGTTCATCTTCGGTGTTCCGAATTAGCAACGTGGCAGTAAAACATAACTGCGGTCTCGCTGGCAATAGAATGGTAATCCGCGGTTTATGTTTTTCAGACGTAACAGTAAAATTTTCTTCGAGTTTCTGCCGTCGTTTTATGGGATAAATTATAAGTGCTCAGGATAGGGGTAAGTACCCCCCAATTACTGTGCGGGTACCATTCTCTGTGTCCAGATTAATTATACTTATTTTCAAAGCACGGTGAATATTAAAAAGAGAGAGGTACTAAATTTTGTTTTATCATGCCTCCAAAATAGGTATAATTAACATAGGCACAGTAATAGACTGCGGATCTTTATGCAAAATGAAAATTGCTTGCCTCATTTACGAGTAACAGGGGTAAAGTAATATAATTCCTTTCTTCTTTTAATAATTTTAAAAAACTGACATCAATATATTAATATTCTTAAATAGTTTTAATATCTTCATTGCTTCAAATTGCAATACTACTCATTCTTAGCATAAATGCATAAAATCCGCAGTCTAGTAATAATCTTATATTTGTAATAACGTTACAATTTGGAACAAGTTCGAAAAGGGACATAAACTGGGAACCAGACAAATTCGGAAATAAAATGTTTTATAATTTTTTCGGTAAAAATAATACCGCCTAAATCCAAGCCGTTTGGTCCAAAAAAAAAGTTATTCGTCTCCAAAGTTAAGACTTTTTAAAACTCACTGTTAAGCGATTCGCTAAAATGTACATTTTCTTCCCATATGGAAACACATAGAAGCGTCGTGTCTTCTGAGAGCTTAGTTAACCAGAGTTAAGCAAAAAATTGATTTTCTCGTAATGCCTGGTTGGAAAATATTCCGGAGTGTGCCGGCACACTTCCGGTGTCACCGTGGTTTCCCTCGATTAACCCCTTGCGCTCCTTTTGTCGACGCTGAGGTGACATTTAAGAGCCAAGGCTCCGTAGATGGGCGATAAAGTAGAGTGACCACGTTACCGACAAAAATAGGCGAAAAATGGTTTCATGTGGCCCAACTTTTCGCGCTTATATGGGAATATTTTGTCGCTGGGAAACGGCTCGTTCGAAAGAGGAAGGTTCGATCTAGCTCTTAACCCATTTGCATCATTAGCGTACATATGCGCTCACTTTTCCTGGTTACTATCATTATTCGTTAGCGAAAAAATAGAAATGGAGAGTGTTGTTAAAGATGAAAGTAGTAATTCTGATTTTCTCTTATAATGCTGAAATATGAAGTTCTTTTACTTGTAGTCATTTTTGTACTGAACTATAAAATTAAAAACAGAAGTTTGGCGATAAAGGCCTCCTTTTCACATTTCCTTATGATGCGAATGGGTTAAGCGAAGTCGTTCCCTAAAAGTCTGAGAAAATGTTGAAAGGAAACGGATCGAATCGATACAGCGAATCAAGATCCTGTGCAGGATAAGGGGTATAGTGTACATCCGCGGCACGGTCGAGTAGGCCGGAAAGGATCGCGTTGAATCCCAGTGGCGTGACGGGCTGCCTACTCGCGGCTGGGTTTGCATTGATCAAAGCGGCAATTACTGTCATCGTAATATTACTCGGGACGTTACTCGCGGCGAGGGTAGAGCAAGCAGCAGGCAAGAGCAGAGGGAGAGGGAGAGGGAGAGAGAGAGAGAGAGGGAGAGAGAGAGAGGGAGAGAGAGAGTTGGGGGCTGCGGATCGCCACCACCTCTCGCATCAGCCGTTTAAACGTTACGGCTCGTAGAAGCCGCACCGCACCGCACCGCACCGCACCGCACTGCACCGCACCGCACCGCACCGCATCACCGGTACAAGCCGAGTAATGATTTCCCGGAATCTCGTTTGATGTGGCAACCCGTTATTAGTTTTCCATGGAAGCACCGGCAATTTTTCACGTCGCTCGTTTTTGACACCGGCTATGATTTGTCGTTTTCGGTCTTACGGCCGAGCGTTGTGCTCCGCGGGCAGCCCGAGCCACGCCGACGACAGTTACTTCTCTGTTCGACAACGCCGTTCGTTCCTCATCAACGGTAACATTTGCTCGCCTATCTGCCACTTTCAAACCCTTCGGCTGTGACGCGTTGCAACGGAAAAACCGTCGCAATGCGTCGGCATTGTGCGCCGCGATATTCCGCGTGACAGTCGCCGAGGCTGCCTGGTTGGCCCGATCTATATTTTTGTTTCATTTTTTTTTTTTTTTAACTCATTGTGAAACGTGAAATCACCAGAGAACATTGAAACAGATATTTGATCGGTTGCTACGCGACAGCCGACAATATGTCCGGCCGGTAGTCGGTACGTTTCACCGAATACGCACCTTGGGCGCGACGCCCAAGGCCTCTGCAGCAATCAACCCGCGGAGAAATTGTGACATAAAGAACCGCGGGACAATCGAAAAAGACCGAAACTTGACAAACGAACGAACCAACCCGGTAATCGTTGCGCGATATAAATTACCGAGATAGCACGGTGACAGAGAAAATTCGTGACACACTGGGTGCACCTAATTTCCAGGCGGTTAGGATTTCGACCGATCGGGAGGACACCGGGCTTCAGCGCAACTTGACACGGCAAGACGGGTAGCGAGGGACATCAAAGCTGTTGACACCGGGGCAATAAATTCGAACGCGTTTTCGAAAAGGACAAGGGTAAATTCGTAGCCGGTCAATAAACGTCGGGGAAGCGAAGGAAGCGTGGTGAGTTATAGAAGCTTAGTTACGGTGCGGTTTCGTGAAATTCTTGGTGGGGTAAGGCTGAAAGCTGTGTCTAATAATGGTATAGTCGCTCGGGGGTCACACACGTAAAAACAGGGCGAAGATTTATGGCGCACCACGCTTCGCTCAGCGTGATACCGGGGGATAGAGACTCCGCCGAGAGTTCTTCTCGAAAAGGAGCGGCGGCTAGGTCAGCTTAGGTACCTCGGAGCATAAAGGGAATAACGCTGCGAAACAAGCGCAATGCGTCTTGCCGGGATCGTGCCGCGTCCAAGAACACCGAAAGATACGAATTGATTTCGGTCGATCTGCTTGTCACCGTGCCGTTTTTCATCCCTGTCCTTCGGAACGCGTTCGGTGGCCAACCGAACAAGATCCCGAGTCACGATTTCGAAGGCTGCGTCAGTTTTCCCCTCGGCCCATTGAAAATCTTCCTCGAACGCATCCATCTGCGAATCCTTCGAGCCTTTCTCTTGACAGGGTGTTAGCTGCACAAATTAATTCTCGGCCTTGACGCTGAATCAGCTGTTGCATTTATTTTGACGTTTTTTCCTCGCAAAACCTTCGGGCTGCGTGACACCAACTTATTAGCACTATTCCTACAGACATTTCACGTATACCTATTCCTACCGCGACAAGTCAAATGACCGGTCTTTAGCACAACTTATATTATTTAATATAGAATGAAGATTATTCTTATCAATAATCAGAGAAAATGCCGTCATAACTTTACCTTTCATAATATTTCGTTTACTATACCCTGTTGGGCCCGATGTTCCCCTAAAAATATTATGAATAGGTGCTCTTCCAGGATTAGACCCTTCTTTGACTTCTTGCCAAACAG
This sequence comes from Seladonia tumulorum, assembly GCA_913789895.3. Classification (NCBI taxonomy): domain Eukaryota; kingdom Metazoa; phylum Arthropoda; class Insecta; order Hymenoptera; family Halictidae; genus Seladonia; species Seladonia tumulorum. Next base: position 7,702,789 of record OU565275.1, read on the forward strand.
TTCCATCTACAGCAGTTTCGATCACCGCTTCCTCATTCTCACTATCGGAACTAACTAAAAATCTCCTTCTCTTTTGTCTTCTACGTACGTTCGAAACATTCTCTTCGTCCTCATCCGTGTTCGAGTCGGTCTCAAATAGATCATAATTTTCCGCATTGTCATTTTCAATATCAAAAGTTTCCTGATCATCTTCGGAACACTCTTCATCAATATTATTTATTTTCTCTAATAATAAACTTGACATTTTCTGGGACATTTTCTGGGATCTTGACATTTTGGGAATGAATATTCAAGGGATAAAATAAAAACTAGTCGCTGTTGCCAAAAACTTGACACAACATTTGCGATTACTCAAGAAATTTGTGTTCGGTTGCAGAAGCTAGGTAAACTTGTCGAAGAGGACCACGAGCTTCAAATCCTGGCGCTTTTATTTGAATTTGTTAAGTATTTTCGATTTTCCAGGACCTATCAATCATGCCCCGCGCCAGTATTTTATTCAGTTCCGTGGCACCTCGTTGAAGTTTTTATTCGATTGACTCCGTGCTCTCTCGCAGTTATAACTGCATTAAACTCATAGCCCTGGTCATTAGAAAGTTCAAAATTTGTTCCAGCGATGCAACACTGTTATGTGGATGGACATGAGTGTAATTAGGTTGCGAGCCTATCCTTTCGCACCACCTCATTTCCTTGTGCCTTTGTAGATCCATTTTCTTGCTTTTTCTTCCGCGAGAGAGCTGTTGGACTGCAATTGTAATTTATATAATAATTTTTATTTTGCGTAAATATCCGCAGTCTGGTTATCATTCGTTGCGAGAGCACGGTTCTGGAACATGGTTTAGAACAAAATTGTGTAAAAGTTATTCTGCGAATAGCAAAAAATAGGAGACCTAGTGTATCAAGGTTAGGCTATCATTTTGGGTTGTCCTTTACAGGGCAACTTACAGTACAACCTTTTAGGTTGAAAGTTCAAGTTAACACTAAACTATAAAAGTAACAGGTACATGTTGCCCCTTATAAAAATGACAAGGTTTAATTTATTTAGACTTTGCGCGGTTCTTATTGCAATGCGTGCTCTACTAAAGATATTTATTGAATCGTTGCTCACGAAAGCATCTTTATAATTTCAAAGATTGTCAAATAAAAAATGTAGAACCGGTCATTTGACCGGTGGTGGTACGTTTAGCGTTAAAAATGAAATTGCTGTTGGTGGTCCACCAGTGGAATTTCGGGTAGCGACGCGTTTAGGGTGGACGGCCATAGATCTAGGGGTGCCAGGCCGACCGGAAGGGTCGTACTCTTACCCCCAACCGCGGATTTCCCGAAAAAAGCTTGTAGCAACAGTGCGTCCAGTTCTGTGAGGAAGCGAGCTCATGAAAGTGAATATATCGGAGCACGGGGTTTGCAGTTTTGCGCGACCTTCCACAGGATGTCCCGTGGCTTCGGCCGGATACCTGGTCGAGGAAGTCACGGAAATATGTGGGAGGTCTTTATTCAAGGTGGAAATGGAAGAGAACAAAAAAAAAAAGGAAAAAAGGGAACAGCGAAGAAACGAATCCGTGTCCACGTATCTATTCGTATTCAGGTTGCAGGACCGTGCAAAGCGTGCCACCCTTGGCTTTCCGAGGCCACGTTCAAAAACACGTTTTCGGCACCTGGAAAACTCAAAGTGAGATCGGTAAACAATAGACAGCAAGAAGACGGGAAACTAACAAGAAAAAACTCGAATTCTTCGTTCCACGAAAATAAACTTGGGAATGATTTTGGACGTGGAACCTAAATGTGGCTGAAACGTGTCGGACAAAATAAATAAATAAACTTAAATTGGTAATTAACACGTTGACTACCATGTCACCCATATATGGGTGACGGAATTATTTGTTGAGGCTTTAAAATGAATTTTTACGTTAATATATTCATTGTACCAAATTTGATTAGGATCTGTAAAATGCAAGAAAGTTGGAGAACTACACAATATCATACATTTAATTTTTTTCAATTTCTATTTTATTAAATAACACACTGATTTCATTGGAATTTTTTAGCTTTCTTGTTTGGCGATCAAAGTGTTAAAGATAGTTTTGGTTAACTAGTTATTTTTCAGGCTCGGTAGGTTTAGTGTTAAAAATATTGTTAACACGTTAACTGCCCCAGAGATTCTTACAAAATCAGAATAACGTGATTAACGAAAGCGAAACTAATGTTACAAAAAGACCCGATGTTAATGATTGGAGTGCGAGATCTTTATGCGGAACAATGTCGCAGTTTACGGGAAAGTAATTTGTAATAAACATTTCATCTTTTATTGCGGTACCATTAGATTTATAGCTCGAGTGATCGCCATTTACCGGAGCTTCCCTACGTGACCAAAATGTGGGGATTAGGAGATAGAAGCGGACTTTTCGGCCCACCCAATAGATAGATGGCTAGACGCAGAAGATAAATAGATAAATAGATAAGTGAGAAAAGGGGGGAGAGAGTGAGAGGGAGGGAAAGGGAGAGGGGGAGAGAGAAAGAAAGAAGGGGTCCCCCATCTATTTTCGCCTCCCTGTTCCAAGCAGAAACAGGATGATTTATGCGAAGCGAGTGCCGCGTCTCCACGCTGCGGGAGAATTCTCGCTTTCAGCTCTGCACCCAGCCGTGTCGTCAGGGTGGCAAAGTGTGGCATTGCCTTCACTCTCTCGGTCTTCTCAACATCGCCGTGAGCACTGCGATGCATCTTTCTTGGATGACGTGCAACTACCGACCTTCGTTCCTCTTCTTCCATCGTTCTTTCTCTCTTTTTCTGACCCCTTCTCCTTTTCCCTTCACGACCTCACTCGCATTCTCTGTCTCTTGTATAGGCGCGCGAGCGCGTGCACGCGAGCGAATGTTTATTCAGGAAAGAGGCTAATCATAGCAACGACAAACACACCGCGAGTTATGCGTGCTCTAAATGAACGGTTCGCAACGGGACGATACGTTAGGAAAATTCACCGGGCACACCGTATCCCGGTGACGTACGCTGAAAGGTTGTTTTAGCTCCGTTTCATTCCTTAAAAGCTTCACGGCAACCCGGCCGACAGTTTTAGATGTTTATCGTTCACCAAAACTCCTGTCCCGCTACGAGTGTCTCCCTTGAAAATCCCGCCTCCGTTCCTCCCCACCACCCGGCACCGGTGTCAATTTGTAAGAGTCGGAGTCTCGTGTCTTGTGGGACGGAAAGTCACGTATTTCCATAACGACAGTCGTACGCTATTAATATTAATAACCGTCACGACGAAGCCTCTCACGACCGGACGCTTTTACGCCGCTTTGATCCACCGGCCACGTGCGGAATCTTAAATGTTATGCCATATCAAATACAATTTTCTCTGCTGTTGAATAACATTCTGGTTCCAGGGCATCATTTTGTCCCCAAAAAGTAAAATCAATTTCTACCGGGTGTATAAATTAATTGGTAACTTTCTCTTGGATTCCAACCACCCGATTGGAGGTTCATTAATCACAAGATTAAGTGGACGGAGAAATAGACCGGAGATCGTTTTGAAGAGCAAGCTTAGGAAGCTGCATTTTTGTTTCCCAATCGAAAACATTAGTGCACAATGATTGAACACTTTGACTGCCAAACTGGAAACCTCAAAAATTTTATAAAAAGCAAGTTGTTTAATGAAATAAAAATTGGAAAAATTAAATAAATGATATTGAGTAGTCCTCCAACTTTCTTACATTTTACTGATCCTAATCAAATTTGGTGGAATGAATATATTAGCATGAAAGTTTATTTTAAAATCTGGACAAATAATTCCGCATATGGATGACATGGCAGTCAACGTGTTAAGGATCTAATTGCACCAACGGAATGACATTTCCGTCTACGGTAGAAAAACAAATTGCACGAGAGTCGGTCAATGACGTTGCTACCGGCAATACTAATCTGGAAGGTGTCAAGCCCAGCGGACCGGAGAGACCCTCGGAAGAGGTCAAAATAAACCCGGCCGCCGGTTTCCGGGGGTTAAAAGAGGTCCGGGAATGACCCCATCGTATTCGTAGCAGTTCAGTATGCAATCAGTATAATGGATTGGTCGTTACCAGACGACACGGTCGAATCGGAGTAACATATGTCCCGGGTACTCCCGCGGCAAGGAATACTGGCGCGGATATTGCCGAAGAAAGGCGTTTTAAATTACCTTCGATGAGTAGAGCGGCAACAAAGCCACGTGTTTTGCTTCTTCACTCCGGTTCCATTTATCTCCGCCGGCACAATACGGCCCGGATTTGACACATCTATCAGCGTACAATGCTCGGCCCAGCCCGCCCCATTCTTCCCTTTCCGCCCCTTCTTCTTCTTCTTCTTCTTTTCCTGCTCTTCTTTTCGCTGGTAGGTCGGTGCTCGGCCTGACAGAACACAACCTTCCGACGAAGGTTGCAACCTTCCCTCGACGGGTGCAACGCGAACGGGGCACGCCTGATATTTCCAGCTAACTTCTGCCCGACGTAATTGCTGTTTTTCTACGTCACCTCCCTGTTTACGGATAATCTAGATTTACCGGAATTACGGTCACGTAAGGAGAAGCTCTCCGGGCGGTCTTGTTGACTCGCCGCGGCTGGTACCAACGTTTATCCAACATCTGACGATCCACCGTCGACCGAGCAATTCCAGCTGAAAATAAGGTCATCGTTTCCACGATCACCTCCAGCGATTTTTAATGTCTCGTAACGCGCGCCGCTGTTAACACGTTGACTGCCGGACGGATTTTCCATGATTTGTCCCAGGCGCCAACATGAACTTTTCATTATGCGATGCATATTATGATGAAATATAGTTCCCAGCAAATAATATGAGTTATAAAATCATGTTTGAAGCATTTTTTTTGGTGGGGGTCACCGGTGCCCCCCACGGCGCTGTAGGCAAGTATTACTTTTTTCTTTTTAACAATTGTGCTTCGGTTGCTAAGTGATTACTCTCAGTGTTTCGAAAAAAAAAAAAAAATTATTTTGTATGTTCTATATTGCATTAATTTCTTCAAACCATTATAGTAACAATGGTATTATTGAAAAATTGATCAGTATCCATATTTACTATAATTATGTACTTTTAGTATTGACCACGCCGCCGGTCACCGGTGGCCCCCACGGCGCTGTAGCAAAGTCGAGTGCCGGTCACCGGTGCCCCCACGGCAGTTAACGTGTTAACACATTAAGGACCGCTCACGAGTTTTCTCGTGTTTCGCGTCCCATCTGTTAAGGACCGGTCACGAGTTTTCTCGCGAGAGAAAAGACTTTTTTCTCGAGTTTGCCCAAAAACGTGCGGTCCCTGGCGTATGTCTTAGAGATTTCTATGCGGTACGCAATGTGTTAATTTGCAGAGTGTGACGTGGCCAGAACGATCGCACCGGAACTTCGTTCGTATTAACCCTTAGCACTCGAATGGCGACTGTAAGGCGCCACTAAAAATTGCTGTATCGTTATTCAAAATATTTTTTACGTTATTAAGTTTGTTTGTATGTAGTAAATTACTAAACACTTCAATATTGTACGAGTAAATTGCGCTATTTTTATATGTATGACATAAAAAAAAATAAATATGTACAAGGCAAATATCCTTGGTCGTAAGAAATGTTTTGTATTGGAGTTAAAATAGCTTCGAGTGCAAAGAGTTAACAAGGTCGGGGCTAATCGATTCTTGTGCCACTGAGCGACAGGGTTAGGCACATCTAGATAACGAATGATCATTCGAAGCAATTTTGAACACTTTATCATTTGTTTGTCACGAATAAAAAAGTTATTTGCCGTGTAAAACTGTTCTCAAACTTGATATTTTACTCGAATAATGTTGAAGAATAAGTAGTTTCTCCTCAAGAAGCGGTTATCGAAGTGGCTAAATAAATTTTTAATGATTCAAGTTTAGCTGCATTCGATTTTTAAATTGTTCTTCGGTATAGGATATATATTTCTCAATTTTTCTAGGCAAATTTTACAAATCTAAATTTCAGTAGTCAACTTTGCAGATCTAGAATCAATAAAAATCGTACCGAATTCTGTGGAATTTTATATTGTAGCATTTTCTGAACATTTTCAGAAGCCATAAGTGCACAAAGATCCGCGGTCTGTTTAGTAGACAAGTGTTTCCCGATACATGTCGACAGGACGGGTCTTGCCAGCGACATAAATCGTCCAGGCGATACTATTCTGTAGCGGGAACAGTTCTGCGACGTTTATCAGCCAGATAACATATATCGAGAGAAGACTGTAGAGTTTTAGAGAGTAGGAACGGTATTTGATCGAACGAGAGATGGAATGAAAAATGATTCGAGTCTCATTTGACGGTGATTTGAAGGGGCGCAGCATCATTAGAATGCAGGTTCGTTAATATAAATAGCGGATTCCTCGGTAGCGTGTGTAATATGGTAGAGTAATCGAGCGAAACGTTAAACACTATAACGATAGAAAGGTTACTGTTATCGGAGGAGCATAGAGGAACGTGAAATAGGGAGTAAGAGTGGAAGGAAACGATGTCCGTAAATTAACGATTGTGGAGGCTAGCTTGGGTCAAAGCAAGCCGCTAAGCCGTAGAATCGTCATTATCGCTCTCACGAGTGGTGACGCTGATAGATGCCACCTCTAAATGATGATGGATGGCTCGTATAACTGTCGTAACACATGGCTACCCGATGAGCTTCGTATCTTGATTTAGAGTCTGTCCCTTCGCAATTTCGCAATTCTATGCGCACGGGAGAATGTCAATCGTATTACGGCAGCGTCTTTTTCTTGGATATGCTCATCGGAAGACAGAAATAATGCTTGTCAATCGACGTTCGCGAAACACATAATTATCTCCGTCGATGAAATCGTCCGGCAGGAATAGAACCGGAAATTTAAGCATCGACAGGCAAATTCGAACCGGAAATCAGGCGTCAACATCATCGTCGAACCGAACACGCCCGAAGTCATGTAAATTAAAATGACCGATGAAATTTGCAAAGTTATTCGTGTATTATTCGAGACATCTTCTGCCAGTGGTGGACCAACTTGTTTTGCTCTTCAACAATGGAGACTCGGAGCGGAATTTCCGAAATATAATAATAACACGAACCGATTATAGGAGTTGCGCGTGGATTGCGTGCGTACTTGAGGCGAGTTCTCATTACAGTTTCAGCTAATTAGCTCGGGCGGTATCTGCCTCGTAATTCGTATCGTCTGCAGGGGACTTGGCGTTATCCGGCAAGTGTCAATCGCGAGATTTATTTGCGTCTTATCGGTTCAGTGCAAACATCCGTCTTCTGCGTTATTTTTGCGCGGCGGGAGGAGCAGGATCTATCGATCGCCGATACAGATTAATTGTCGAGCATGTAGAAGATTTTTCATCGGATAGAACCGACTGGCCCGCGGAGCATGAGGTTCGTAACGCGTGTACAGATTAGCATGGGCAAAAGCATCTATCTTGCATTTCTGACGGGGGCCGCGCTTTCTTTATTTCTTAACGTTTCGCGCAAACGGCCATTAAAATGATTAATTCTTTCGTTATATAATACCGTTCCCGATAATTCACGCAATAACATACGCGCGGTAACGCGGACGCAAGCGTATTATCGGCTCGCGCGTTATTACCGCACGTTGTAACGGGACGCAAGATGTTTTCCAACGAGAAAAAGCAAAAAAAAAAAAAACGAAAGAACATTGCGGCAAATGGCTACTTGTTACTCGGCGATTTTGCGCACCGAGCAAACACGATTCCGTTGTTAACAAAAAAGGTCGACGTAAAAAAAAAAAGAAAAAGCAAACAACGGTGCTTCTCGACCGTGGCTCATTTTTAATGCCATCCGGCGACGACCTCGCCTTTTTTCAATAATAGATGTTGATCGTATAATGTATACAAAATTATGCAGATAGCGAGTTATTTAGGGTTCGCGCCATTAACTTGCGATGTATTATTACAATGATACGGTGTGTTGCATATCTATAAACGGGTACACACACACCGGATGCAATTTCGAAAATGCCCGCTATTACGTGCCCCGTATCTGCTACTCGAAAAGGCCCATAGATTATGCGAGAGGCACTTTCGAGAATTTTAAATGAAGGTGAAAACGCGAAAGCGGGTACGGTTACGCCGGTACCCGCGTGGCCTGTAATAAACGAGAGTTTTTTAGTCGAACGGCGTTGAAGGATCGACCTGATCCACGTATCGCGTGCAGATGGTCCCCTTCCATGTTCCTTTTCGTTCACCGTGGCGCGGCCACGGGACATCGTTTATCACTCTGATGCATAAGCCTCCACGATGCTTGACAGCCGAGCGACGACGAGATGACCGTGCCAGACCCCGAACATTTCCTTCTCGCGTCGCGGAATTAACGTCTCGTCATTAGCAGCTTGTCTCAAACAATCGAATCACCAGCGAAATTTCTGCGGCACCGGGTTACGCCAGCAAATTAGGGGAGACTGACAATGCTGATAAGCCGTTCGAAATCTGCCACAGCGAATCCGAAAAATTATTTCAACGCTAAATTTCCCGTTCTAGAGTACAACAATATCCTGTGCTCTTTACAGTCAAACCTGTTTTTGCGTGGTAGATAGGGATCGCATAAAAGAAACCGTACAAGAAAAAATATTCAGAAACTTCATAGATTGCTATAACAAATAATTTTTTTATGCGGTGGAGAGGGACCGCACGAAAAAAAGTGTCGCTTGGAATATATGTCAAAGACTTACGAAATAGCGAGAAAGTGCTTTTCAAAGAAAATAATTAAATTACACATGAAACATTTCAAAAAATGTAATTTCTAATGTTTTTGCTGCTTTAAATTACACTTACTCATTTTTGTTATAAATGCATAAAATCCACAATCTAATAGAAACCGCACAAGAAAAAAATATTCAGAAACTTCATAGATTGCTATAACAAATAATTTTTTTATGCGGTGGAGAGGGACCGCGTGAAAAAAAGTGTCGCTTGGAATATATGTCAAAGACTTACGAAATAGCGAGAAAGTGCTTTTCAAAGAAAATAATTAAATTACACATGGAAACATTTCAAAAAATGTAATTTCTAATGCTTTTGCTGCTTTAAATTATACTTACTCATTTTTGTTATAAATGCATAAAATCCACAATCTAATAGAGGCTTCGCAACTGTATTGCGTTTGGTGTAATTTTAATCAGAAAAACGAGACGAATACGATGGTAAAAAAGTTTGATAAAAATCAAATTAATTAGAAAATTCGCAATCTTTTGGTTCGCTCGGATCAACGCGAGTCTCGCCGATGCTTGACCCCTCGCTGGCACGGTCGTCAAGCTTGTTTACCACTTGACTGGTTCCAAGGGGGATCCCCCAGTGGTGGGGAGAAAATGTTGACAGTTACGACAGAGACTTCCGCGACAGTTACGGAGATACCATTTCCGAGAATAAAAATGTTTCACGATTAGGTACGTAGACCCAGGTGTTCCGCGTTAGGTGCAGTTGGCCTAATAATAGAAAAAGGTGCCGTTTTCGTTTTCGTTCTTTTCCCGGTGGTTGTTTCCCAATTACGATAAAAGAGCGAAACGAATTCGGCCGGAGCGGGCCAAAAGAAAGGCGAAGATGAAAAAAGAACACTAATCACGTTCGACATCCGTCAATCATTGAAATTCAGCTATCCCTCACGGGTTTCCGCAAATCTAACCGCGGGAGTAGTTAGTCGGCGCGGAGAAGAGAACGACACTGATCGATAGGTTCCTAACGGACGGTTGAGGGGTTGTCGAAGCCTTGACCCTGCTCCGTCGGCAGCTTTAATGCTCGCGGTCAGCGGGAGCCGACGCTCTCTCTGCTCGTCCAGATCGGGGCTCAGCTGTCTGTTCAGATAGGAATCTGGTCGGGGCTTAATGACGGCTCGTGACGGACGGGTATCGAAGCCGGCAGCACCGGACAGAAGACGAAGGGGTGGAGGAACGCGGGAGTCTGGCGTGTCACATCAACGGCGCCGCGAGATCTACGGCCTCAGTTTTACCAAACGGATTGGATTCTTTTCGTTTTGGTACTTCTCTACCTCTCTCTCCTTCTCTTGCTGGCCCGTCCACGTTCAAGACACACACACACACACAGCATCCGTTTCTCTTGCTCTGTTCAACTTCGGCTACCTCTTCCTCTACGCACGCTGCCAAACGCAATCCGATAGTTGCCGATGCCGACCATTCGGCCCTTTGCCTCCGTCGAGTTACGGCCGTTTTGTTTGCGACCAGGAATGCCCTTCTAATTTTGAATTCTTTCGATTCCACCCATTGAACGCTCCTACGGTGTATGAATCACTCCGCGACGCATCACCTGTACAGCTCGCGGCCTGCAAACTCCTGGACCGCGAGATTCAGACATCTTGCTAATCATCCTGCCCATCGAGGGCTTCGCGACCAACGATTCCTTGCTGCTTCTTACTGCTCCCTAAATAAAAGGGTTGTTCACTGTAAAATATTTTTTCACCAGCTAGTTAACCCATTCTCATCATAAGGAAATATGAAAAGAAGATCTTTATCTCACCAAACTTTTTTTCAATTAACATACATTTGAGTACAAAAATGACTACAACTGAAGGAACCTCATATTTTGGCACCATAAGAAAAAATCAGAATTACTACTTTCATCTCCAGCAACACCATTTCTATCTTTTATCTCACGAATAATGACAGTGACCAACAAAGTTGAGCGCATATGTACGCTAACGATGGAAATGGGTTAACCAAATTTGCTGAGAATCACAGTTCTTCACGATTTTCTGCATACTTTTGCCTATAACTCGTAAATCGATACAATACACATTTTTTAAATTTTCGTTGTAATTCCGACTAAACGCAATTGTTCCCAAAATTTTAATAAACCGGTCTGCCTAGCTCGGCGGAAAAAACTGAATTGTCGTTCGGTGCGTTTATAAAAAAGGTAATTCCGATTTAGAGCGTGTGCCATCAATTATGAGACCGGCTGTACGTTATCAAACGTATCCCGAAGCGGTGTGTATGGCAAATTTCAGTTTGTGAAAATAAATGAAAATCCATTAAATCTTGATTTTGTCGGAGAGTGTACGCGCTGCCGAAACATTCCGGCCGACGTCACAGCTCTATTTAATTACTTGCGAAGTGCAACGGCCTGATAGGGGTTGCGCTACGGGTAAGGGTACACGTACACGTATGTAGGGGGTACAACGGCGAGGTATAATGAAACCATTAGGCGACAGCATCACGTAGGCGCATAACCTGCGTGTTTCTCCTCTCAGTTAACAACAAAAGGCCCGATACGTTTACCGTGGGAGGTTGTTGCCGAGGTTGTTGCAGCAGCGGTGAAATGTTGGCCGCGGGGGGAGACAAAGCGGAGAGACGACCGTTGAAAAGAAAAACAGGTCCCCCGCTTCGCGTATACGTCTCTCTATTACGTATAAATTAAGAAAACAAGAAGCGGCCATAAGTGGCGGCCTTAAATAGTAAATAGAAAATTCCAGTAGCCGGGGCTCCGGAGTAGGGTAGATCAAAGGGCGCCGACCAACTCGAAGCTTCGGTGCAGTCTGCCCACTTCTTCTGGGATAGGCTGCAAGGGGGATGGTAATAGATTGCCTCTTTCTGACTTTTATTGTGCCAGAAAAAGCTTGTCAGATTCAACGCCGGGGGACCTCGGGCACCCTCCATTACCGTACCCCGTGTAAGAATAAGCATCCGAGGTGAAGAAGTCGAGAGGAGGTGAACCGAAGTCATACTGTATTAGAAAAGGGCGGAAATGCTAAACGGTTTACAAGAATTTTTCTCGAACGGAACCGTGTCGACAGCGAACCGGGGCAAAAAAAAAAAAAACATTTACCGTTGCCAACCGAGTGATGGATGATTTGCGAGCGGAAAATAAAATCGCTCCTGCAAACTCGGATCTAGTTTCAATATCCATTTCAAAGCATAAACACCGATTAAAGTGCTCTGTCGAATTTTTCACGTTGCTATCCAGATGCGTTAAACATGCCAATCATATTTTTAATTTTATAAATTGTTTTTTGGTGTATCAGTTTTTGTGGCTTTACACGCGGATTGCTTATGTTCGGCCAAAAACTGTTATTTAAACAGTTTGTTCGTTATTATAAATCTTTCTGCAAAATAAAAATTGTTTGCATTAATTGCACGAGGTGGAGATCAAATAAAAATTTATTTCTCTCTTTTGCAGTTTTACTAAATTGTAGGAAATGTATTTATACTTTTGAATTCCTTTTTTTTTTTTGTCACAAATTCATAAAATCCGCTGTCCAATTATTCTAAAAATATCTATGCTATTATTACACACATCCGTATACAAGAATGCAGCAGTTTCGATTAGCTTCACATTTTATTGCATACGAAAACTATCATTTTTGCATCGTTTATTATAAAAGTAGATGCAATAATGTGTCAGCTTTTGAATAAATAATACGAATAAATTTGAATCGGAAATATTTTCATGTAATTTATATGTTCCATCTATTTTTTCTATCCTGCATTAAATCACAATGCAAAAGACACAAATCGATTTGCAACAACGTGCTACAGACCGTGGAACATCTTACAAGGTTGATGATGATGGGTTTTAATTTTTTCTTAATGTAATTCGATTTAATTAACGGGCAGAATTCATTAATGTTAACGTTTATATATTCTCACGAGATCGAAATCTGGAAACCAGTTATACAAAGTAGATAATACGAATCCGGTAGAGCATTATCGAAAAGAAGAAAGAAAAAGTCTTGAATGTTTAAATTATGAGAGACTCTATAGGAATTTATTACGTTTTAAAATTTTTTTGCCAAATCGGTGTGAACAGTTATATTTATACTGTATATATAATCTGCAATGAAATTCAACGAAGGAGGAAATGGAGCTGTTTGGGTTTTCTGCTGACACACTAAATTTCTAAAATTATGAAACAATCAAAATCAAAAGAGAAAATATGATTTTCCACATGACTAGACTGCGGATCTTTTGGCAAAATAAAACCTAAACTGTGACAACCAAGAGTGAAATAGAATATTAGTTTCTTTTTTAGCATGTTTAACCCCTTGCCCTACAATATCGAGTCAGACTCGTGATGGAGATTCTGAACAAAATCTAATAAATATGTATGCTATTAATTTCCTTTAAACCGAAATAAAATTCTATTTTGTCGTAGTTGGTATATATATATATCCTTTGGAGAAAACATTGGCATACAATAGATATAAACTATCTTTTTTTGCTATGAAATTCTGAACGATGAAAAATTCCTAATCGTTATAATCACAAGGTAAATAGTAGTGCAAGGGGTTAATAGGCCGAAAATAATACAGTAGCATTTTTAAATATCTATAAAAATCTGTAATAATAAATCTGTGATGATTTTTAGATATCTGTAATGTCTCTACCGTGTTAAATTTCGCCTATACGTTTTCGTCGTAAACGCGTAAAATCCGCAGTCTGCGAACACGAACGTAGTGTCTTGTTGTTGCTAGTAGCAACAAAGTCGGCGTAGTTAAAACGGATTTAAAGAATCGGTAAGGAAGGGTTTTATCAGCCGGATCCGGGCATGTATCGATAGCGCGGTGTATAACGAGCTCGTGTCGAGACTTTATTGTTCCGGATAAGTGGCAGCGCGCTAAATTTGCCAATGCCCGGCGAAGCATTTACATATATCCCTTATTACCATTGGGAACGGTACGCTTGAACCATCGGTCGTCCGTGGTATCCGACGAAAAGTCAGATGTTCCGAAAGATAAAAGCCCCCGCGGCATCGGGGATCCGCGTACCGCCGGAACAATCGGTTGATTGCTGACTGTCGTGGCTGGGCGAAACGAAGATTTCAAGATATTCCATAAATGTAAGATGTTCGAATGACTGCGGTTCCGGCTGGCAGCCTCGGCGGGAAAGAGACGGACAGAGAGGCGGAGGGAGAGGGACGGAGGCACGTAGCACGAGGGCCATCAATCGTCCTGAGACATAGACGAAGAACCGTGGCCCACGGCAAAGCGGACCGACATCAGTCGTCGTCGTCGTTGTCTTCGTCGTCTTCGGCAATGCGAGAGACGAAGGCGCACCGGAGGCCGAAGACGCGTAGACGCGCCGGCAGAAGCCGCTACTTAGCAAGCAGGCATGTGTCTTAAACCTGGCTCTCTGGGCTCTTCAGGCTCCTCAGGAGGCTCCTCCGGTCCCTCCGCCTTTTCTTCGAGCGTATCAAAGGGCCGCGTCTCCTTTGGAATTCTCCAGTTGTTAACATTTAACAGTGATGCTTCTCCGCGATTTTTGTCGCACATCCCCGGGGCCCCTCCTCCCTCTATCTGTGTGCGAGGAGACGTCGTCGTCGTCGTCGTCGTCGTTCCGCTCGCTTCTCCGCCGTTGTTCCCCGGCATTTTCGAACGAAACGATTTCAACTAATGCAAGAAGTCCCCGCAGCTTTTTCGCAACGGGGCCCTCGAGCGGGGCCCCGGAGACCGGCCGCCAGTCACGGGGACACGAAATCGCGTGCTAAATTATGTTTAATGCACGCGTGATAAATGTTTTCCTGCGCCGTCTGCATACCCAATCAACGGCTCCGCCGTGAAAAATGATCCTCGCCCGGTCATTATACACCCGGGATGCCGCTCCGATAATATATTGCGCTTGGCGTGCGTCTATACTTATATTAATATCACAGGTCCCGGTAAGTATAGACCGTCTCATAGGCGGTTCCGAGGTGTTCCGTTTGATCGAAGGGGGGACGGGGGACGGGGGGTGTCCGCGCGAGTATAGAGATTACGCTACTTATCGGACGGGGAATAATCCATTCGATGATCATTCGGTGATTCTCGAACGGCAGGCTTATTTATGGCCGAGAACCGGGCACGGAGCGGCGTCTCCCGGTGTGTGTAATTGATAACGAACATGAACGGGAACAGCGGATCGGAACGACGGCCCTGACGGCCAGCAATTTCGTAGGCTGCTGATCGTTCGGAGGCGTCGCGTTTACGTTTCTGTTCGCGGTCGTGCCCGTTTTTCTGTATCGGAGCGGCGCGGCGGTTTCGCCGCAACAGAGTCTGCGGAACCAACAGACTCGTCTCTGTTTCTCGCGGTAAAACGCGAGGCGGAAAGGTAACAGGGTAACTTGTGAATCCTCCGGCACTCGTAATGCTTTCGCGAAGACAGGCAGGAGTTGCGGAGGTGGCCTTGACGTTTTTACGACGAGAATTCGTCTCTATAAAACTGTCTTGGCCTTCCTACGCCCCGTGCTCTGGCCTCTCACTCTCTCTCTCTCTCTCTCTCTCTTTCTCCCGTTCCCCACCGGTTTCCAGGATAGGGTACAACGTTGATACAATGGGGCTCGGGCGGAAAGCAAGAATAGCTGTCTCTGGCCAGCGCAGACGTACGAGCGCGACGAGACAAAGTGCCCGTGTTAAAATCTAGTTGAGGTCACGGACACAATGCAATAAAAGTTTTTCATTGAACGTATCGCACGGCGATCTGCGAGCCCCTTCCTAATCTTCTACCTGCCTGCAAACGAAACGAGAACGGGGAGCCAAAGGTGAACAGGAAAACATTCAACATTTTTCCGTGCCCGGACCCTCTCGTAATCGTGCCCGTTTGCTTTTATAATTTTCGCTGCGGATTTTATGCATTTACGACAAGAGTCCAATGGACTGGCTACAAAAATCCGTGGGAATTTAAAAATACCATTGTGTTACGAACGCGTTAAGATTATTACGGGGACGAAGAAATGCGAGTCCTTGAACGAGGTGATTGCCGAGCTCATTCGAAGCAACTTTTTCCTTTGCGAAAACGTCCTCCGCGGCTTCGTTAAGAAGTTATTCACGAAAAACACGGACCAATCAAGGCGCGGCTGCGGCTGAGCAATGCGGCGTTCGCATTGGCCGAGCCGGAATCTGTCCGCTGTAGGCGCGCTCTGATTGGCCCGTGTTTTTCGTTAATAACTCCCTAACGAAGCCACGGAGGACATATTCGTAAAGGAAAAAGTTGTTGCAAATTACCTTGGGGATTACCCTGTTTAAGGAAATACATTTTTGGGACATCCTGTATGTTTTATACACAGTATAAATATATACGTACACTCGCAAGTTTATGCAAACAATTATCAAACCCACTCTAAAATTGATAAGAAAATAATAGTAGCTCACCGCTTTCCTATTTACGATTTCGACAGAGATGAATATTAAATATGACCATACCATTAAGTACGATTTAATTGAATCGTTGCATTTTTAAGGTGCATTTTGAGGGTCCATGTAAGGGTTAATGATTAATTTGAGGTATAGCATTTCACGATACGGGTAGCGACGTCACGTCCGAATCGGGGGAAAAAAAGTTGTTCGGTCGTAGTATGCGATTTGAATCGGTCCGATAAATCTTGTAAGATAATAGCAGTACAACGCGGTCGTTTCCTTTGTAAAGCAATCTCGGCTCCCCTATTCAGAATCTTGCCTTTTCCTTACGGGAATCAATGAATCAACAGAACGGTTACGCAGTTAACAAGATTTACGAGAATTTCGATCGATGGGACACGTATCCCTTAACGTCATTAGCAGCTGGAAATTTCTTCCATGGACTTTCGATTGACTGTTCCCATCTCATGGGAGGCGAGGTTTCTCCCCGCGGCCGACGAAAAATCGCATCGAGCGATTCAAGACACGCTTGTCCCGCACACGGAATGCGAGTTCCTGGGTCGCTCGAATATCCGAGATCCTCTCAGAAAAACGTCAGCTAGGTTCTTCGTGACGCGGAATACTTCCTCGAAGCGAGAACGACTGTTGTGTCTGGTTCGTCCACGTATACAGTATCATTAGGCGTTACACTTTAGCTATCGGTGTTCTTTGGTTTCTTCGGGAAACTGGCAGCTCTTGTCGCGTTCCGTCAACAGGCGTTTGCTGTTTCCCAACGTTTCAACGATTCTACGGAATACGCCTCGACAGCTGGCACAAGGAAATAGTAGAACAACACAATGTACGATATAAGAATCACGACGGGATAAAATTAAATTCATGGAAATAAATTCGAATAGAATTTCTATACAATGCCTCGTAATTGTTAAACGTACACTTTAAACCTGAATAACTTTTTCTTAAGTGGACCAAACGACTCCAGTTTTTCTAACAAGCTAGATGATATTAATTTACCAGATAATATGTAATTAATATGTTGGAAAAATTACGAATAACTGAAGTTGGTTTTGATTACTTTACTAGTTGGGCTTGTAACGAAAATTTGAAAATTTGCCATTCTTGAAGAAGGGATAATTCTACATGGAAAAAAATAAGTCGAAAATGTAGAATAACATTATGTTATACGAGGCTTTGTTTCCGAGAAAATCTAGTTTGAAAATTCGGCGAACACGCGTGGTATTGAATAGGAATCGTCTGACGCGTCTGTTCATGACCTACTAATTCTACTTAGAAATGACAAGCAGGCGAACTAGACAGACATTGAAATTCGATTTTCTCGAAAACAACGCCGCATATGAACAAACTTGATACTACATTTTCGACTTATTTTTCAAAGTAGAATCACCCCATTTTGCACAACCAATTGCCGATCACCCTGTACAATTCATTTCATTATTTTAACCCTTGTACGACGGACAATATTTCTAGCTACGTAATCGATGATAACAATTTTTACAAATATACTTTTAATGATATTTCTGGTAGGTGTATTATTCTTTCTGATACCCTCAACGCAGATTTAGTTTAATTGTCAGAAATTGGGCTGACGTTCAATTTTCAAATGGAGTACTTCTGGAGTAGATCTTCTGGAATCCTCTAATATTTTTATAAAATAAAAAAACTAGCTCGTTTTAGCACCCCGTGGAGCAAGTGTTGGGAACGGAAGTTGTTTCGATGCCGGATGGAAAGTTGAAATTGAATTTTTCTGCCGAAACGTTCGGTGGACGCACCATGGTCAGCGGATCAGAGTGTAATGGCTCGTAGAGGGCAGGAGTACACACGGAGGAGCAGGCAGTCAGGCAGGCAAGCAGGCAAGCAGTCAGGCAGGCGGGTAGGCAGGCAGGCAGGCAGGCAGGCAGGCAGGCGGGCGGCCAGACAGAACGTGGACTGCACGCGGTGCATTCGCCGCGCAGGATGCATATCGCATGCTAAATATAAAAGCAGCTCGCGGGCAGCAACGGAGCGACGTGGTGCGCGGCGTATGCCTACGCCATCTTGCATGGAAGAGTCATTTGCGTTAGTCCTGCCCACAGAGGGCAGCTTGGCTCCGCCTCCAGTTGCCGGTTGTACATAAGCAGAACCATCTTTATTACCCTCGGGCACTAACCGTAAAGGAAGCTAGGCCGAGGAAAGCGGTGAACGGCCGCGAGAAAGAGAAAGAGAAAGAGACGGGCTGTGAACTGGGGGGCCGGTGGGGCCAACTGGCCGACTGGTAGACTGTACAGTCTGCCCTGCACACGTTGAAAGGATCCCTGTAGAGATACGTGGCCGGAGCGTATACCGAAACCTGTGGGGAGGGCAGTACGTCTCTCCTGGAGATCGAGTGGCCGTTTCAGGGATCGGCCTGAAGAATTATGGTATGAAGTGGTGGGGCATGACGGTGCCGTAGGCATAGTTTGTCTTTATAACGTCTGCGCGGCCGCGGCTGAACTTCAAACGAGCCGCTGATGGCTCAAAGTGGCTGACCGGGATATAAATCCACGGCCCACCTCGCTCGTCTGCCTGCTTGGCTTTTCTCTCTTCTTTGCTCTCGTTGCTTCTTTCCGAGACCCCTTTCCGAGACCAGCCTGGATCCTTCTCTCTCGTCTTCTCTCTTCTCTTCTCTTCTCATCTCTCATCCTTCCAGGCCGCTTTGGCTTCGGCTTTAGCTTTAGCTTTAGCTTTAGCGCTCTCCTCGTCCTGGCTACGCTTGTGCCCGAGCTGTTCGTGCCTGAACATCGCCAACGATTCAGCTCCTTCTTCCGACGCGATATATTTCCTCTCTCGAAACCGTCTATATATTTATTGGATGACTCGTATTTTGTGCTTGCTGCACGCTTTCTATGATAATGTTCGCGGTGTTTCCGTTCGTGTGGTTAGGCCGCCGATTCACGCTCTTTTTTACCTGTGCCGGTGCCGTGTGCGTGCCCCCCAGCCTCGCCCGGTAGATCGAGGGAGTGTTCGAAATCGCGATTTTCGAGGCTGCCGGTGTCCGTGTTTTCGGTGCGTCAGTGGTTCAAGATAATCGACCGCCGCGCCGGTTTTCTTTGTGCCCTGTGCCGATCTTTCGACGTGCTTCTCCTCTTTCGAGCCGTGACCGGTACTCGCCCCTTTTTCAAGTTTCCGTTTTCCTCGGTCTGTGCTACTGAAAAGTGAAATTCGTTTAGAACAAGCGGAACGTGGCGCCGCAAACGAAATTGCCTGATCGCTTGTTTTTCTTTCTTCCTGGATATATTCTTATCGGAACACGTTTGCGTTCGATTTGATGCGTTTAGAGCGTTCTCGAATGTGCAAACAATTTTACTGAATTTTAAGTTCATATATCGATGTTTCTCATTATTGTGGTTATTACTCGTTAGAGAGAAAATAACTTTAACTGCAGTGTTAGAAAAATTAGTTTGCAACAGACTTGGGCGTTATCCAAATAAATTATTTGGAAAATAATAATTATGTGCTGTCTTATTTGGCGATAAATAACTTTTCTTTGGATTACTTGGAATTTATTTGAAATAATGTTTCGTTTTCAAACGATATCTCAGACTGTCTAATTCTACCACAAAAAAAAGATTTCATTCAATTATTAATTATTTGAGTTCAACATTTTATGTAAAAGTATTTGTTATTTTCTTTAAAGCAAGTATTTGAAATCAGAAACTATTTGAAAATATTGCACTTGAATTAGAGTAATAACATTGATAATACATTAATTTTACATGTATAAAATATTTGAAAGTTGAGCATTCGGTCCTAAGCATAAAAAATGAGCTTGGAGTTTTAATAATATGCTTGTACGTTCGTCCATTTATACACTAATAAATATAGAGATAAAATAGCTGCGTTTTTCTTTGAACATTATTTGAAATGTCTTTAAGAGATAGTTATCAAGGTTTTTATAATATTTTGAAGGTAATCGATAATGAACATAATTAAGATTTCTTAATCGGAACACGAAGTCCCTTAATTGAGTGGAATCAAAGACTGGATTCCTTCCTGCCGGCGATCGATGTATCAATTAATTATCTATACCGGTAATTAATTCGTCCCCTTTTAATTAAAAACTGTCTTCCATCCGCAAATTAGCTAATATTATTGAACATCTAATTTCAGAGTTCTTTTTATCACGAACATTAAATAACATTTTGCTTTCCAATTTTAATTAAGTACTATCTAAGAGACGGCTTTCTGATATGAAAATAAATGTGTACAAAATAAAAATATACATCGTATTGACCACTAAGTTGAGGGATAAACGCCAAGTTTGAGTTTGTTTAAATATAGCAATCAAGTAGATTGGAACAAAAAATTGTTTATGAAAGCTTCCACATTTGCTGCCGCATGAGATACATATATATTTTTAAAAAATTGTATGATCGCGTTATACGGGAATTTGTTGTACGCAAAAACCAAAAGTAAAGTGCGTTGTGTGACAAAAATAAATGGCGATGCTTTGGGGGACACTGAACGGAAAGGATAAATTATAGTAGCTTCGTGATTATTATTTGAAGAAAATTAATGGAAGTTGTGGTTTTGTCACATTTTGTCTTACCTGAGCGACGTCCATTCAATGTTGTCGGAAGGGGCAGAGTTAACTAACTTTTTCTTTGACATATCCAACATATCCGGTATTATCAGCGGGTCGCCAGTTGACAAAGCATGATCATTATTCAAAAGGACGCCAGCGTGGAGGGCGGCGAGCAGTTTTGTAGCGGAAGACATTGGACAAATGGGGTTGTTCCGTGGACAGGCAGGTTATCTCGGTCAGTCGTCGAGTAGCCACCCCACTAAATCACTCAGTTCTCGCCCTCCAACCCGACGACCTCTGCCGTTGGCACCCTCAATCTCGATAATGTCTGAAAATCTCGGCGTGTCACACTCGCTCCGACTCCTTCAAGAATGACCGTTTCTTATTTACTATTTCTTCAGAGTCTGACAAACAATAGAACTTGCTACGCAACCACTATTCAACAAACTATTATTACAAACGCCGAGCAGCCCATTTTATTTATCAAACTACCCTTTAAATCGGAATAACTTTTTTCACAAATGGCCCAAACGACCTCAGTTCGCACAATAAATTTTCAGCTGTATTTTTCATATAATTTCAACTTTCCCACTGTCCTACAGTGCTGCACATTGTTCTATAATAAAAGTGGGTTAAAAGTAAACTAAAAAAAAGAGGTAAGTTCGCATCGCTAAACAAACAATACTCATAATCGTGTTCAGTGTGAACAATGCTTATTTTTTTTATTGTACTATCCTCTCTCGAAGGCTGTTCTTCCTCAGCCGGATGAGTATTCGCCTGAATTCGCAATATTTCTTGACAAAGGTTACCGATAATTACATGTTAATGTTGCTACGTCCGGATCGCGGGAGCGGAGTGCATTAACTGTTGAATGAAGTACGATGGACAGCGTAAAGATAATGTGAAGTGCATTACAAGCTAATGAGTGTGCATAATTTTACAAAGACACATTCTACCAGAGTGCTTTTAGATTGCTTTGTCGAGCTTCGTTGTGCACACCAGTGAAGTTCACTTTGATACATACTTAACAACGCGTGAAATCCAAGAATGTTAGGTTCTACTAACCTTTTTCTTTATTATAGACGACGATAACGTGCCGACTTTACGGCAGACTTGCGCTCAAGCTTTAACGGCTAATAGAGTTTCCCTCGATCATTTGTTTCGCAACCGCCACTTTTCTCCGCGGCGCAATTTAAAACAGTTAGTCAGGACTATTTTCGAATGTTACGCTTGTTTCGTTGCCCCTGTAACAGTTTACCTTCCGAGAAACGACTTATTGTTGTCTGCAGGTGGATCGTTGATTTTTGTGCCTTTCTTTAGCGAACGTGACTCATTGAAAATTTCAACGAATCTGAACGCGGATTTAATCTAGTTAGCAATCGATTTACAAAAATGTAAATTTGCAAAAGCATACCTCCCTCCCCCCTACCAGGACTGAAAGACCCGATCGTATCACTTATACAAATACATGTGCCGTGCATATCAGAGCGAACAGTACAAACTACTGAAACTATTTATTCCTAATAAATATTTGCATTATATATGCTTATTATTGCCATCATTGCATTATAACTATTAATCTTAATATTAATTCATACCAACATGAGTAGGTGTGGCATTAGTTTGTTAATCCAATTTCGTAAATGTAACTTTTCGACTTTAACCCTTTGCACTCGGCGCTATTTTCATTCTAAAACTAAATTTTTCTTAAAGAAAATATTTTAATAGTGAGAAAATATTTTGTACGCAGGGTATTTGCTGTTTTTAGCTGTATTGAGGAAGAAACCGTTCATTTCCACGATTATGAATTTCCAGTAAAAATAGCGAACCTCAACATTTGCTTGAACCTCGAACAACTTTAGCAAGAACCGTTGTTATTATTTCAAGGATGCACTACAGGCTGGTATCTACATGCAACAAACGCAGCTTGAAATAAGCTCTTTTTCCCGGTTATCTTTCTGACCTATAATTTACAACCTGTCATGTAAATGATACGCCTTTTACTCAGCTATAGTTGCAGTTCAATGTCCAGCTGGCATAGTTGCGATACGACGACCAATATAAGCACGTGTGCATGGGAGCGACGGCTGATCGAAACAAAATAGAACACAAAGATAAAAACACGGTATGTATTACGTTTTCAACAATTTACCATATCATGGTAATGTTGCAACTGTGTACGCTGAAATGCAAATACGCGGTATTCTTTATATTCATGAAGTCGCAATGGACAAAATTGCTCGAAAAAGCTGTTTTGTGCGATTGATAAATAATGACCACTTACAGCACTGCTGTAAAGTGGCGGTGTCCTTCACCTGTTACTCTTATCGAGTTTTCCGATGACGCTAAAAGACTTGATTGACGTAGCGAAACCAAAAACAGTAATATTATTTGCGTGGAAAATATTTCCTTGTTATAGAAAAGTAATAGTTAGACTGCGGATTTTTGTCCTCACCGGTTTCAATGACCTTTAAATATACATGTTATTCGCAAATAATTGTTGCTACTGCACAGAGTCCATTTTCTAACCTATAACGCGACATACATACATACCTCTCGTATACTTCATGTTATTCTCTTTCCTGTCATCACAGGTCACAGTCTTGTGCCAATTGTTGTTTCTATGGGATGAGTAGATAAGAAATGCAATATATTGGTTTAAATAATTACTTCCATTTAACTAGAACGATTTATTAAAGCGCGCACTGTACATAGCGCATACTATACGCATCCTAAATAGTTTCGCAATATTGCCGTAGGAAGGCGCATTCGTCGCAGGTATGCGTACAGCATTGTACGTAAAGCAATTAAAAATTAAATTTTGTTCACTAACTATAATTAGTAATCATTTACATCGAATTTGAACTTTACACCTTCTTTTACCATTCTTGGAGTAAATAACGAGTGACATTAAAAAAGAAAGATTCATTTGAGGGTAACATTGTAAAGTTAGATAAAACAGTATGTAGACACAATTTCTAAATTAATATATACGTGTTCAAATTGTACATCTATGTACTGTATAAATTTCAATTCTTTTTAGATAGTACAAACGAAACTTGTTAGCACAAACTAAAGGCTAAAACAGTTGAAAATTTTGCGCAGTAAGCACAGCTAGTGCAACAAAGTAGTTAACATAGACTTGCTTTCGGAGTGTTCGGTTCGTTTCGAAAACTTTCGTTCCCATCAGGAGCAGTGAACGCAGAACGAACAGCTCTTCCGTAATCGGTTTTTTGCGCACACGCCCGTCTCGCAGGCATCGGCTGAATTTTTAATAATAATAAACGGCAATGTGTTCGAAAAGCCGTTAACTTACTTTCCAAGGCGACCGTGCGTCCACATTAATCACGCAAACATGAGTTATCTGCCAGGCCGGCGCGTCCCATTTATCTTGGTTGCTCGTGGCTGAAATAAATTCCAGGTAATTGTTTGAAGCCGTAAGCTATTAAACGAATCGCGTGGTTTCATCGGTCGAAAAGGAACTCGTCGGCGGCGGGGTTGGAGGGCAGACACGGTCGGCGAAAATAAAAGAAAAACCGCGGCGACGGAGGTGTGAGAAGGTGGGTCGGAAAACGGAAATGGTCGCGAGGAAGAAAGAGAAACGCATCGGCTTGGGGGCGGAACGGAAAGGGACGGGAAAAAGGATCAAATGGAAGGAAACGGAAGATGGTGAAAGAGGAAGAGAGAGAGAGAGGGGGGGATGGAAGCGAGAAGGAAGAATGGTAGGATAAGAGGAAAGTCTGCGGAACACACGATGTTTCCGTGGCAGAAGCGGCTTGTTTACTGCAACCGCTATTAGCTCCCTATCCAACTACGAGCCACCGAGTTCTGCACAAGGCTAAAGACAGGGATATTGCTTCCCTTTGTGCGCGAATGCCGTTTCCTTTATTTATTTATCTTTGTCCGTCAACCGTCAGCTACGCTTGCCCTCTTGTCTTCCCTCTGGCCTTCCATCGTAGGACAGTTTACGTTAGCACTGCAAACGACATCACTTTTTAAAGCCCTGGATCAAAGTCATCGCGAAGTAACTGTCTTCGTTTGCAGACGCGGCGTCTTGATTGCGTGATCCCCGCAGTCCCGTTCTTCTCCAAAGGATATTCGCTTTTCAAAGCCGCTAAAGCAACACATTTTCCCAAATTTTCTTTTAACACGCGACTGCCAGCCATACATATGCGGATCGCGGAATTATTCATACAGTATATGACATGCCAAACCTGTTTGGACTGAAGTTTCGAAAATCGGTTCAATCGGATCGAGCTCAAATTTTGCACGTAGCCTCATTTTGCATTAAAAACATGTTTCCCAAAAGGATTTTTCGCGGCTCGAAATAAAATTTTTTATCATATTAGTATCACTTTCTACATTACCGACGAATTTTGTCTAGGTCTAGAGCCCCAGGACGAGGAGCTCAAAACTGATATTAATATGATAAAAAGAATTTTCGGGTCCTCAAAAATCCTTTTGGGAAACCTGTTTTTAACGCAGCATGAACCTATTTCAGAAGGTTAGCGTTTGTTTGGCATCTATAAAATATAAGGAGGTGGTGAGAGTGCTCAGAGTTGTATAACAATAGTAATATTGCATTGTTAACTATCTAATGGGTTCGGAATTTTTCCCCTGAGGCTTAAATAGCCGATAGCGGGGGTGTTATTCGAAGAAGCAGCGGAGCCGTTGAAGTCTCGGATGTCGAGACTGCAAGCAAACCAGCGGGATCTTTATCGATATTCGAGATGGAACAGGGTGCAGATACTGTTGTCACGTGCACGGATACGCGACCCGCCGGTTCTTCATAAATCGCAGCATCGGCGATACAGAAATTAATCAGGTAGAGTGGCGAGGTATGGAATTATCAGGTCTCGCATCAACACTGCGGTTTTGCCCGGCCGAGATCCCCGAAGTCCTCTCTCACACTCTCGTCTCGGATCAGGGGTTGGATAGTGTTGGCGGCACCGGAATGGATCGTTGGCCTCGAGGGTGTAGGTGGATACGTACGAATTGAGAAAGGATGGGTTTTCTCTCTGTCTGTTCTCCCCCTACCCCACGCGTTTCTCTTGCTCGCGTTCGCACTATCTGCCCTACTCTTTCCCTGTCTAGCTCGTAAAGTGATCGGGCGTTTATTCGCCACGCTGTCGGGGACAAAGTGTGCTACGCTCCCTGTTGACTGCTGCTATTTGTCTTCCGACAAGGAAACCTAAAACTACGCTCCTTTTTCGGTGTTACGTGAACAGTATGAAAGGTTAATGCGAAAGATTCTGCGGAACTTTTCATACGCGTAATCCCGCTGGAAAACTCGTTAGAAAATCGTGTTACCAGGCCCTCTTTACGAGGCGAATTATGAATATTTCGAGAGCTCAGCAGCCAATCAACTTGACTCCCTCAGCATGAAAACCGAGATGATGAAGTCTTTTAAAACTTAATTCTACGAAAAATTGTACTTACTTGCACATTGTTGTGTGAATAAGTTTTAAAATAAAAATGAAGGCATTAAGCTTAAAACGACGAAACACTCGAAAAATAAACTCGAAATTTCACTGTTTGTGAATATTATTTGTAATGACGTAGTTCATACACATTAGCTTTGTTGCAACTTATGTGGACTACACTGTATACTTCTAAGCCAGATGCCGAAAAATAAAGAAATTGCAAAAACCAGAAATCTCTCTGAAGTGCAATCATGAAATATCAGTGCTTTCTTTCAATTATAATGTCAATCACATCTGTCTTTCGCGTTAATTCAATTTCAATCACTAGTCAATGAAACTCGAAATGCGATTACAACCCTACATTGAAGTCGAGAGGGGAACATGTTGATGTAAATATTTCCATCTACCCTGTACACTAGAATTAACGTAAAAATTACAGCAGACAACATTATTCCTGTATTTCTATACGTTTTAAATATACAGTGGTATTCCCAATATCATCTGAAGTTACTTTTTCCTCTGCGAAAATATTCTCAGCGGCTTTGTTAAGGAGTTATTCGCGAGAAACACGGACCAATCAGAGGGCGGATTCCGCTGAGTGTGGCGTTGGGATTGGCCGAGCCGGAACTTTTCCGCTGTATCCGCGCTCTGATTGGTCCATGTTTTTCGTTAATAACTCCTCAACGAAGCCAAGGAGAAGATTCTCGCAAAGGAAAAAGTTACTTGAAATGACCTTAGGAATCGGCCCTTCGAAGGAAGTAAATTTTTGGGACATAAAAATGGCACCTGTATGTATAAAGCGGCAATTTCAAACTGGACTTTCCTTTAAAAACGTGCTTGTAAGTACCCGAAAGAAATTTTTCACTATATTAAAGACATTTGTTAAGTATAAATGGAGAAAATACAAAGGCTAGCCTATATATACCTAGACTATACCATACCGGACTAACGAAAGTATGTGCGAGTTGCAGACGTGTGCTTCACCGGATCGAACACCTTTTGGCAGGAGAGTTATCTGGTAGGCGAACGGCACTCGCGCCAGCAGAGTGGTTAGCGAGCAGAATCGTTACAGTTTTCTGGCACGGCGGGAAAATGGATTGCGGACATCGAGCAGGAGCCGCAAGCTCGTCAAGAACGGGGCAGACAAGGAGACAAATGAGGTACCGCTAATTGCCGCTATCGTTCGGTAGCGATTCTTCACAAGCATTTATCACCGAAAGAAGTTTCGGAGTGTGCCCTTGGGCGAAAAGTTGAAAGAAGGGATCAGAGAGACGAAGCTGGTTCCCTCTTCGAAACTCTCTTTCACTGGAAAGAGAGAAAGAGAGAGAGAGAGAGCGAGAGCCGGATTGGTATCGAGGCGATATATCTCGGGATTGGCTTCGCAGTGGCGGATAGTCTGCATCGAAGCAACGATAGGGGAAAGGGGTGCCACCTTGATAAACGAGCCCATAAATAACAGTAACGTCTCCACCGAAAACTCGGCCGGGTAAATGTATATCCAGAGGCGGCAGTGGCAGAGGCAGGAGGCAGGAGGCAGCAGAGGTAGCAGAGGCAGCAGTAGAGGCAGCGGAGGCAGCGAGGCAACCAACGGCAGCGGCGGAACAGCAGCCAGCAAGCGGTTGAGGGAGTCGCAGACTCCGGCCGGAGAGGTAATTTAAGATCCTATTGAGATATTTATGGGATCATAAAGCGGAACTGGCTGCTTCTATCGCCGGCAGCCATGCGTGAGTCGCGGTCCCGTAAGCCACAGTAGTTTGTATCTTTGTTTATAACCGACTTAGCACTGCTGTGTTTTACTTTATTTCGGCGCGCGCTCGATCAAGCCAAGTCGAAATCGCCGGGACGCTACCGTTCGAATTTATTGCGACGCGACCAACTTTGCGACCCGTAACCCGCATCCCAGACCTACCCGCTTGCTATCCAACCTCTCCCCCATTTCCCCTCCAACTCCTCCCACCCCACTCTCGCTACCATCCCGACGACGTCTGCTACCAATCCAAGAACGAAACCTTTTGTCCTAGAACATTCGTATTCCTTCCTGTCCGACGAAACTTAATCGTTCCATGGTGAAACGTCTCTGCGACAGGTTCACGCAGTAATCCCTTGTATAACACCGAGGATACCTTTCCATGTTATACCAGTCACGTCGGATATGCGAATATAGGTTACGCGTGCAGTTGAAAATGCATGTTTATAAAAGATACGGCAGTCTGTTGTAAATCAAGTCTCCAGTCAAAAATTAAGGCGCCGTAATACTCCCGGTTTCCTGATCGTGAAAACCATTCTGAATCCCCTGTGTTCCACCATATCGCTTTAAAGTCAGACTCTACTAAATCCGGGTTTTTTACCCCTCGCCATATTGTTTTCCCTACAGCTACTATGGAACTTACTTATCCCCAATAGCTTTCCTCTGGAAAATGAACATTTATTTTTTTCGCTTGGATATATTTATTTCAATACGTTCATTTCGATCATTAGCGAATCTTTGTGGAAAATACATATTTTCCATCTCAGTTGCAAGAAATACAAACCTGAAATACAAATCTATCCCCTCGCTTGATCATTGTAATAGGCTGAAATCAATGTAACAACAGTTTTTCATTATCCCAGCATTTTTACTATTTTATATTGTACCTATTTATTTTTTCCATAAATGCAAAAGATCCGCAGTCTGCGGTTCGAAGTCTTTGTCAACGTTTCCAATCATAGAGTCGAGATTTCGGACTTCAAGTTCATGCGAAAGTCGACTACAACCGAATCCAGTCGAAAATTCACTGCTGCTACTAAAATGCTACTAGAAAAATTCAACTGGTTCTTGATCTTATATATTAACACTTTGAGTGCCAAACCAGAACCCTCAAAAATTCCATGAAATCAAAGTATTGAGTAGTATTCCAACTTTCTTGCATTTTACAGATCCCAATCAAATTTGGTACAATGAATATATTAACGTAAAAATTTCATTTTAAACCTGGACAAATAATTCCATCACCCATATATGGGTGACATGGCGGTCAAAACGTGTTAAAAAATTGTTTTACTCACGCAAATGGCCAAGTTGTTGACTCGATCCGAGGCATTTCCCGTAAGATTATTGGCGACAGCACAAAAATGGCGAACACTCTGTACACCTGGTCTACATGTACAAAGTTGTCGGGCGCGTTTATCTCCGGCGAGAGCGTGGCATGCATGCGCGTTCTCATTGAAAGGAAATTATGATCGGCTTGGCGTACGATTCTAGAAATTTCCGATGGTGTCTCGGGGAAACGCGCCGGAGCACTTAGTAACTGACGCCCTAAGTAAATCAGCGAATTAAGCGGAGCAATTCGTGGAATACGGGCTCGGGAGTCACGCTATTAAGCGACATTTTCGTGACACTGATCGACCGTGGCACTCTCGGGACACGACTCAGATGCAAGCACCGAAATTTATTGCGATACAAGAGGCTTAATCGCGTAGGCCGGCGCGCGTATGTCGCCTTCCTGTTTTCTCGCGTCCATTTCAATTTGATAATACATACGCACGGCACGGCGTCAAAGAACACGTGGGCCGCGTACACGTTTCAAGCCGATTACTCCGGTAATGTATTAGGCGTGATTCATTCGGCGACAATATGGACGTGTAATAGGAGAACGATGAATAGCTGCCGTGGCAACAAAGAAAAGCGCACAGTATTGATAAACTTTTCGCTCAATTATTGCCCCGTGCTCTTTACGCTCGCTGTTTCTCCCAGGATTTACCACCCTTTCTCTTCTTGGATGAATTACGTTATTCTTCATGCCTGTACGACATTGTAGGCACGCTCGCTGACAAAAGTTAATGAGCGAATCGATTCCAACACCCACGTTTCACAGTTGAATGGCGTGACACCGGTCCGTTTGCGAAGGCATCGTCTCTGGTGATTAATAAAATTATGTTTAATCTCTACACCGATAACCGGGGTACCGACTTTTAACTTGTTTTTCAAGTTTGTTGTATCTTTTCGCCGATACATAACGATTATGACAGAGTTGTAAATTTTCACAGGCCACGTTAATACAAAAATATTTCAATTACAGTGGAGGTGCTGATATCTGTATTAAGTATACTTATTTTTAAAACATAAGGAGCATTAGAAAAAGAGATGTTAAATTTCATTAAAATCAGTTAATGTATATCTCTAGTTTTTCATATTTAAAGTGCTTTGAAAGTAAGTATAATTAATATAGGCCCAGTGATTGGCACTCCCACAGTGATTGGGACCCTCACTCCATTGAATATTTTTCGAAAAACTGGGGTTCGCAAGAGTCGCGTGAGAATCGACGACTGTCGTTTCGGTCTGTTCCGGGGTAAGTGAAAAATAGGGTTAATTAGGCCGTAAAACCAAGCGAATATCTGGAATTCTAACGCTCCGTGGTATGAAATCTCTCTTCGTATGCTGTTCGTTCCGCCTAAGGCGCCAAGCCTATCGCATCCGAACTGCAAGAGAAGCCGAAGAGACGGTTTACGGCGGTAAAGAGTACTTGTCCGTGTGGGCTTCGTGTTGGTAACGAGCGGATTATACTCTCGGCGTGGTATCAGATGGTCCCGTACCTGGTTCCATGGTTGTTAATTAGGATGGATGCCCACGCCTTGGGCGACTTTTACGAGCGGATACGGCGCGAACCGAAATAGCGCATCCGACGTTAACGCGCCGACCTTCCTTCGAGGAACCGTGGCGAGCATCTCGATAAGAAGAAAATACTAAAAAGAACGACGGTCTCGGCTATTTAGAATTATTTAGATGAGTTCCAAAAATCAGATAACCCGATGAAGAGGCCCCGTGTAACCTTTTTGTCGGTGCCTCGTCCCTCTAACAAAATCTTCCGTGGTCTTGCCGACTACGCTGCGTAGAAACAACTTGTTCAACTTCGTTCCCAAGGAATCTAGTTTCTCGCTTCTTTCGCTACGTCGCGAAATATCCAAACAACGTAAAATAACACAGATGCCGGTTCACACTTTTTACGCTCGCAGAGCACGATAAATTATCGCCAAC
This sequence comes from Seladonia tumulorum, assembly GCA_913789895.3. Taxonomy (NCBI): domain Eukaryota; kingdom Metazoa; phylum Arthropoda; class Insecta; order Hymenoptera; family Halictidae; genus Seladonia; species Seladonia tumulorum. Next base: position 7,733,857 of record OU565275.1, read on the forward strand.
CTTACACCGCTACCGATAAATCAAATAAGCAGATCTTTAACGCAATTTTATTTACCTTTCATGAGCTGTTCAATGAAAAGACGATGGAAGTAACAACTGTTAATCATTGGACAGTTGAGTAAAGGTTTATCAGGTTTTATTCAAGCCACGCTGTCATTGTACAGTGATTTCTCTGTGTATATGTCGCCAAGGCCTGGGTGTTAAACGTCGCGGTGTTATCCCCACTACGCCCGGCCTCGGACGCCGAGGAGTTTAAACATAACACGACTCAGGGACGTCTCCTGGAAGATACATGACGCTGGAAAGAACCGCGTTCTTGACATATATCGAGAATGCACTGTATTGCAATTATTTTGTGAGGTGAATTGAAACAGACAACTTACACCACTTTTGCGTGAAAGGATTCATATGTTTCAGCGGTATATCAACAGTAAAAACTATTTATATCAACAGTTTAAAAATAGCTATTCGCAATAAAAATGAAGGAAAGTAGTTCTTAAATTTTGCAGGATTTTTTAGGTTATCTCCTAAGAGCATAGACGTTTGACCTTTGAAAGCCCGCCATTTTTCCACCGAAGTTTTAAACTTCTTTGAAGCAAAATTTGTGCATATACACACCGCTCGTTTGTTAAGGTTTACAAGTTTGTTTACTACCGTGGCTAGTCTGACCCTGAATGGTAATGGGAACTATCGAAAATTTGTAAAATTATGCATGCACGTTAGGTAAATAATGGTCTACCTTGCGCCATTAAACGACCATTCTGGCCTTGCATAGGTTAACTAATTAACAAACTGAGCGGAGTTCCAAAAAGGAGACAAAGTGCGGCAAACAATAACTAAGACGTGCACGAGGATGCCTTAATGAGCTGAATTTTAAAAGCGTGCAGACCCGCGTATTAACCCTTCAGGGGCGGGCGCTTATATGCGCTGATATCTTAGTTCATTCTGATCGATACAGTATTTTCTCGATATATGTCACAAAGCGGGCCTAGCCAGGGACATATATTGGCCAGAAGATTCTTTGATCCAAGGCGCACGTAGAAAAGGACAGCTCGGCTCATGGTCCTCCACGGGGTATAGTTCTCAGCCCGCAACAGTGGGGACTTTTATCGCGTAGGCATTTGGGACATATATCGAGAAAGCATTGGATTTAGCAATTTTTCTATCCGAAAAGCTCTCCGTCTTTTATTCTAATTTTTCTTGCGGAAATATACACACAGGTCAATTGAAAGCATGGTACAATAGAACGCGAGCGAAGAACCGGTTTTTTTTCCAAAATTTAGAACTCTGATCCAATTTAATTCTCGAAACACGACCACCCGGAACAATGCAATTTACACTTTAAACAGTACGATTGACAAAATTGACTGAATTTGCAGGCAAAAACCGAACGGACCATTTGGAAAATGGTGGAACATTTCGGGGACAAAGTAGAATTTTCTGGAGCAGAGTTTTCTTGCGAGCCGATTAACGTGAAACAGGAGCAACAAATAAAAATAAGACGCACGGCGGGATCAGCGTCGTTCAGCGTTATATGCAAAGGAAGATCCATGCGACGGTATTGTCAACGAGCAAGGGGATAGAGATTTTCGCGGGGAGGCAGGCAAGGTAGAAGGCGTCGAGGCGGTAAATCAGTATCAATCGTAATTTTTAATCCTATGGCAGATCGACGGAGCCGATTCCATTTGAAAAGATCGAAAGAGTAACGAGCTGGCGATACCGGGCGTGTATCCTCGAATGAAATCGTACGGTGTGCTCGTAGTAAATCAACTGTCCTATTCCAATCTTTGTTGGCGGCAGACTCGCAACAGCCGGCGCGGCGCGGCGCGGCGGGGCGGCTCTCTCTATCTATCGGCTGCAGGAGGGAGGGAAGTAATCTGGTGAGTCGTAAAACGTGTCAGAATGTCCAACAAACACCTACTCATTAGCCCAGGTAGGCTGGACCGTGGCAGGCAAGATTGCACAAGCACACATTAATTCCGCGTGGGTAAGTTACGGTCCGGGGAGAGCATAATTCACCCGGGGCCCAAGAAAGTGTGGGTTTTACCTCTCTCGGACGTGTTCGTGTAAGGGCTTGGCTCCTCGTTATTTTATCGGCTGCCGGCCGCCTCCAAAGTCTTCGGGCTAATTGAAATCCACTTTCTTAAATTCGGAAAGACCAGTGTGCTCGGTACCGACTCGGCAACTTATCGCCGATTCCTCGTATCTTGACGTCGAGCGGTATCTCTGCCCGCTTGAAACATTAAACGGTACCCGCCGCGCGGAAAGATCGATTTCATCGACTTCTTCGGCTAACCGGCCCCGTCCCGTCGATCTACCGGCGAACCCTTAAGCGATTTCTCCTCTTGCGATTTTTGATAAACCGAGGGGCACCGTCCGAGGCGCGGCGCGATATTTTGTCAAGGAACCGATCGACCGACGCATACCATTTACGTAATTATAACGTCCGGTTCCCCTTCGAAATTTCCAGCCTCGCTTTTTCACCGAATCATTACCGCGCCGCGGATTTCGCGTCGATACCGCGATAACTCCGAGCCCACAAAATATTTCCGTTATGCCGTGTCTTCGTTACGGAGGACAATTTGAGTTGATAAGGTAATTCGAAAGAGGAGAAGTATCATCGATGCTTTCATGGATCGATAATATCGTTTAGGATCGAATAGTTACAATGATTGGACACTCGAGGAATAATTTACACGTTTGGAAGCATTAATGGGGAATACCATTAACACGGACGCGGGCGATTTTCAACAATAATAACTCGTGACGCGCGACGAAATGGGGAATAATACTTACACGATTGTGTAGAAGAAAGTATGCTGAAACTACTCCATTTTGTAAAATTCTATGATCTCGTATGATACAAAAGTGATTCCTTGCGAAGTCTTAAGAATTTTGAAAACTTTCTACATTGCATTTGGCGTAACATGTTTAACACGTTGACTGCCATGTCACCCATATGTGGGTGACGGAATCTTTTATTTGTCCAGGTTTTAAAATGAATTTTTACATTGATATATTCGTTGTACCAAATTCGATTAGAATCCGTAAAATTCAAGAAAGTTGGAGGACTACTCAGTATCCTACATTTAATTTTTTCCAATTTTTATTTCATTAAATAACTTACTTTGATTTCATGGAATTTTTGAGGTTTCTAGTGTGGCAGTCAAAGTATTAATACATTATGAATAGTAATTTATAATCGACAATGGTAATTCACAGCTCAAGGATAAACCTTTCATGAAAAAAAAAATTAGAAGGAAAATATTAAAAAGGATTGTCTGGGCATCTCAAAGAAGAAAAGGGGTATCTTCAAAACTTCCAACTTTGATCGTTTATTACAGTAATGGTATTTATTAAATTTTATTAATTTCTTCAAGGTTGACGGATATGTGGAAAGCAATAAGCATTCACCGTAAGTCAAGACAGTTGATTTTTTGGCAAAATGTCGCTAAATTTCGCGTTTTAGACCACCGTGTGGCACCTCGTTTGTAAAGTTTGACTTTCGGCGATCGCTCGGCACAATTAAAAAGCTGGCTACCGCGGGCCGCCATTACGGCGTATCTGGGAAAGCATGTTGTTTCGACGAAAAGTTCCGTAGCCGGGCAACAGCGGCGGCCCGACTGGCTGAGTAACGAGAAAGATTTGCGTCTATGTACCACCGATATATCTTCGGGATCGGCCTTAGTTGGTGGAGAACAGAAATCACCGTTGAATCAGTTTCTAGGAGGTACACGGTTGTCTCTTATGGGGGACCCCTCGCCAGGACACCACGGTGTTCCTTCTACCCGTGTTGAACCTCCTCCGGTACATGTGTGCGAACGTGCGCAAGGTGTGCTCGAGGTGTGCGTGCACCGTTCGTGTAGGTGCAACGGTGCAGGAAGCTGCAACAGCTCGCTGGTGCAGCCGCCTCGTACGAGAGACCAGATAGACATCTTCGCCAACTCTCCCGCCGCCGTCTAACTAATTGGCTACTGAATTACTGGCCGACATGACCAGTTATTGCTTCGTACCTCACCTCAGCCGGGTATATCGGATCTTGGATCTTGCGGTTCGAAGAGTATGGCTGGCGGTTGTTCTCTCCGTGCTTGTGTTCCTTCTCTCCTGTCGCGCTACCATTTCCCCCTCTCACTTTCTCTCCCCCTCTTTTTTCTTTCCAACCGATTTCCTCCCACTCGCTGAATTTTCTCTCTTCATTTCTCTCGGGCCTTGTTTCTTTTCTTTTCTTTTTTTTGTTTGTTTTCCGGGCGGTCGAACACGTGTGTCCCCGTTCATATTAATGACGACCAGCAATACGTTGCTGATCGCGAAATCTCTGGCCGGTAATGGACCCGCCAAGTCGGTCGCTTTGGCGCGCCACCGCGCATATTTATCTAGGCGGTGTCTTTGCACGGCTAAAACGCCTCTTCCGATGCTCTCTACTCTCCCTTGGCTGCGAGCCCAATCGCTTTCGAGCGATACTCTTATGAATATCACTCACATTACAGAATTTCGCGCTCGTTTCCTTATCCCCCTACATTTTCTTCTTCCTCTTCTTGTTCTTGCTCTGATCACGGGTCCACCGTTTGCAACTGGTTCTCTTGATGATCGTTCTTTACGCCCCGGACCCGACCCATAAACAATCGCTCACCGCTTCACCGCGACCCGATTATCGGCTCTCCCGTTTATCCGGCACTAAATCGATCGAAACTTACAATTAAAGCGTAACTTTGCGTCGCGGGGTTCGATCACCGTGTTCCGATAGCAACCGATACTCGAATCGAAACTGTTGTCGCGCTCTCACGAGGCCCTGCACATTTCGGCACATCTACGATTCGAATATTTTTATTCCGATATTTGTTTTATCGTTGGGAAACTCGAACGAATACGCGCGAGATTGTACATGGAATTTCGCGTAGCGACAAACGGGTGTTTAACACGTTGACTGCCAACTACGAGATAACTCGTAGTTTGTGTTATTGCCTAGGACGCCAACTACAAGTTATCTCGTAGTTTGTTAACATGCCATAATATAATTAATAGTATTTTTGCACTAAGAAATGACAGTCGCGAGTCAGCCAGTAACTTGCATATCTTTAATTTTGTGTAATGCTTGGCAGCCAAAAAGGCGAAAAAAATTAATTTAATTAAGTGTAGTAATCAATGATACATTTGAGTGGTACCAACGTCGAATATGCATAGCGACGGCCCTGGCGAGTCGAGAAAAGGCCGCAATGGCCGTCTGGCGCGAACGCGTCGCGCACAAGATGTCAACGAATATTTTCTTAACCTTCTCGTATACTAAGGGAACCAAATACTTTTGGTGAATGGTTGCTTTACCAGAAATGTCTGTAGAATGCATTCCTGTATAGTAAATTTCTGCCAGATAAAGGATTTTTCACATAAATACAAAAATAGATCGTAAAAAGTACCCGCGTCGGCACATTTTCAAACTTTAACAACCATTTACAACTATTAGGAAGTACATAAAAATATAATTGACTATATGTATATGTAGAGGAGAGTCCGCTCTATCTCTTGACTCAAACTTGAACTTTCTCGCGTGTGTAGTTTTTGCGTAACATGTCATTTTTTTATCAAAATTATGCATTTTTACAAAAACCAAGTTTTTTCGAAAACGTTGCGTGATAGAGAAATTCTGTTTGCGGATTCGGTTTTAGAATGACAAGGTGTATAAGAATCACCCAACAGGCATTGCAAAAACTTTTTGGTGTTGGACAGTGTAATTAAATTAAATTGGATTTTCACACCGGAATCCTGAAAAGTACCGTGGCAGTCAACTTGTTAACGACGATCGACAACGAATTGTCGTTGGTTGTCGGCTCGGTAACGTGTTAAAATTATGCTTTCTCGTGAAAGTTAATAAAATCACCCTGAAAATGAATATCTGTTTGACGCGGTGATTTCGTTCCGTTGAATGCTGAAATATTGTGCAGCGGTTGTGTGTACGCGCAGTGTGGTTCCGAATTTGCGCCTATTAAGCGGGCGGTACTGCAGTTAGGGGACACCCTCGGGTAAACGGTTGAATAGGCAGTATATTTCGGCGGGGGGATATTGGTTGGCGAAAGTTTCGGTGTGTGATATGAGTAGGCGTACTTAATGTGAAATCGGTGTCTTCTTCGCAGGGGTTTCTGTGCGGCAAGTTAAGGTGCCAGCACAAACGGAGGTACCCCCGGGTGATATACGACTTTGTGGGTGCTCGCGCGATACGCCGCCACTAAAAGGCTTAACGAGCATCTTCGTACGCCACGGCAGTCCAGAGTAAACAGGACGTGGCTTATCTTGTCACGAAAAATCTGCGAAGGGAAGCTCCCGCGCTCACTCTTATTTTTCTTTCACCTCCCGGCTTCCCTTCCTCCTTTTTCTCTCTGTCTGTCTCTCTTTCTCCCTTTTCGTAATGCCCTCGCAAACACGTACCCTCGGCCAGAGATACGCAATGCCTAGCTTTCGGAGCTTTCTTTTTTTTTTTTTTTGTTCTCATTGCACGATGAGAAAAATTATTGAAGGCCACGGTTATGGTTATGGGGCTTTAATAACGCTTGCCTACGTTCGGGATCTCTAGACAGCCGTGTACTTTCGACTGCGCCGCTCTGTTTACACGTTTACGCTCGTCGATGCTTAGATTGCGGATGTTTATGCAAATACTGATTTTTATCGAACCAAGTCGAAAATTAAAACTAGCAGTTCATGCTTCCCATATCGGCGGCGTACAAGCCGAACGCGTAATCAGATCTTATTAAAATTTTGTGCTGCATCCTCGTTCGGTATATCTAATGATCAATTGCGCTTGTCGTTAAGTTGTTATTTATTCATATTTCTACGAGTCTTTATTTTTATTTTTTCTTCTGTCTTTCTTTATTTCATTTTTTTTTGTCGTTGCACTTTAAAACCAGAATAACATGAGATATAAATTAAGAGAAGTATGGTTTTGTGAAAATATGAAATAACAAAACTTGCGATACAAATTCTTCCAAAATCTTCCTTCGACGGTATTGATTTGCCCTGCTTGAATTAAACTAATCGAAGACACTGATAACTTCATTGAACTTCTTGACATGTTTTGGTTTGAAGTTCATTCCTGAAATAAATATATTTAAAAAGTTGGATTCGTTGCGCGCATGATTAAATCTTTCTAAATGTATAAATTCTTCGTGCGAGCCCGGAGATAGGCCGGTTGCTTTTACGATGATTTTAAAACGTTTATCATCTGTAAATTTCACATTTGCCTGTATCGAATGCTTCACCGTGACATTAATTGCAGCTTACGCGCTTGTAATATATGCTACATTATGCGTCAGGACGCGAGTTAAAATAAACTGGGTATAAATATAAGATATAATAAGTGACGCGTTCCGCGCGAGGTTTGGCATGTAATCATAGGAGAATGTAGAAAATATTTGCAACGCAACTATTCCAAAGTCGTTTGTAAATATGTATGCGGCGAAAGTTATTTATAGCACTCGTAAACATTGGGCATAGAAGAAAATAAATATTATCCGGTCATTATGAAAGGATTTTACTCTATTTCCAATTTAGATGCGCCTGTAATACAAGGAGAAACATATTTTCATAATTTTCACAATTTATGATTATACGAACATAGAGTCTATAAGCACTCGTCCCCTTATTAACATTTCACACTCGCGTTTAATCCGATTATAGAATAAACTTCGGAAAATATAAACGCGTATTTTCATATAAATATTTAAAATGATCTTAGGGCAAAGTAAACACCTGACTTGAGAAATTATAAAATTTTAGGAAGATTTGAAAGTTGAACTTGGAAAACGAGATCTCTTGCTCAGGGTCAAACTTTCTCCGGGCCAGCTCTACATAATTAAATTGTAATAGTAACTTGTCCCGGGGCCCCGCGATCTCTAGGCGCGGCAGTGCGACCTTGATAATAAAAAGTAAACGGAGAAAAGCAAAATATTGAGTCGCGATAACGTTCAATAACACATGAAATTCGATTATTACCATTTCTACGGCCACATTATTGTGCGTTGTTTACGCTTCGGCGAGGCTCCGCATGATTTAAACGCGAGCGATACGAATCGAGTATGCGTCTCGAATTTTGATGGCGCACCAGTAACGACTCGGCCGCGTTTAGTTTATTTACTGTGGCCCCAATTAACATTGGAGTCGTTACACGCACGTCTTCCCCCCCGGCGAGTATCTCGCTAGGTAATTACAGGATCTTTACAGGAAATTATTAACTCGAACGCTTCATTATCCCCTAATGAAGCAGACGCGTATCGGCTCGAAGTGCTGATGGAGACGTCGTCCCGCTAATTGCTGGTTTAGCACATGTGTCACACGTAACGGCGAATGCTCCGATGCATCGGATTACGATTACGCCGCTCGATATACGGTTTTTTGAAACGACCGCTGCCGAAGCTTTTTCTCGTATTAAGCGGTGGAAATTATAAATAACGATCGCCGCAGATTCCAGATAAGATTTATGGCGACCAGTGAGCTCCTCTAAGGTGTTCGATTGCATCGCGTACCCTGCGACTATAATTACCTCCGCGTAAGAAACGGCGGATTCACTAAACACTGTGCAACGTTAATAGCGTTGATCCGTGTTAAGAATAACGAATCCAAGGGAAAAAACTTAATTACCTTATTCACGTCCACGTAATGCATAGGATGCACAGATTAAGTGCATCCTCCGTTTTTACGGGATTCCCGACGAGAATAATATTTGAAACAAAAAAATTTTCAATGGAAAATCAAGGATACCCTCATTTTGGGATACCCTCGTGGCACTAAATTAATTTAACAGGGTCGTAATCGACGCCAAGACTAATTCGACGAACACTATGACCTTGAGCACACAAATTTTTACAATTATTTCACAATTACAATTATTACAAGTATTCCGCTAAAGTTATTAAATTCGAGGTCACGCAAAAGTTCAATAAATTGCTGAAGATATAGTATTATAGGCATCTGCATAGCGGGAATAATACTTTAGCGACTTCCGCGTTTAATTCGCGCATAATTCTCTCGATTACTCCGCCGACAATAAGAACAAAGCACCGCACGGCATCTTCGACATTTCCGTTGTTTTTTTTTCTTTTTGCCGATGCTTATCAAAGTTTCATTACCGTTTCATACGGACTCATTTCCCACGTCATTCACTTTAATAAGCACTTACCAAGCATTTCTTTTGTAAATGGAAACCGGTTCACTTACTTCTTCTTCTTTACAGTTATTGTTTATACGTTCTTCGGGTAAATTGCACGATCGAAATAGAAACGTTTGAAAGTAATTGCTACATTTTTTCCCACGTGTGTGTTTTCCTGCGCGCATGTGGTCCCTGCTTGTTTACTCTACTATTTGCTGCGACTAATAGTGCGCAATCTTTTTAATTTGCAAGAAGCTACTTAATAACTATACATATATTTCATTGATCGTCTTGTATAGGTTACTTCATAGTGGCGACAAATCCTGGCAACAAATTCTCATTTATTTATTTTTATTTCTTCGTTTAGTTGAATGGAAATTTTTCTACCCACAAAAATTGGAAAATTCGAGGAGAGGCTCCTTGAGTCCTACATGGCCTGGTTATACTGCTGCACGATCATGCCAAGGCTCATACAGTATTGTCTCCATAACAGTCGCAAAACTCTCTACCGTAACTGTCTTGTTAACGTACTTCTGATTAAATCGTTGTTTGATTTCGAACGAGTGGACATTAATGTTTCCGTGAGAGGTGTATACTTAATTTGTTATTCGGGTGAAGGTCCGGCCACATAGGCGTCGTAGCGTTGACGCGAAGTGATGGTCAGATGTCGAAACTGAGAACCACTGGCAGACGGCCACCTGTGCATCAAGCTTAGGTGTATCCCTATTATAAATCCGGCAGATAATGACGACATGTTTATACTCTTCATTTGTATTCTAGGCGAGGAACTGTTCGTGGCCGCACACCGAAGCCAGTCTGACTGCTCGACTGCTTGGCTTTGCTGTCCGCAGTGGCGTAGCAACGCTCCTTACTAGTTCTACCATTCAACGAAAATTTATGTATCCTCGGCAGTACGGTGCATTACAGTTATTCTCACGTAGCCCCGCATCCACTACAACCGCCGCGTTAGGACTGGATACCGCTATGATTCCTGAAATGGGACCATTTGTATGGATGGCGTCTTAAGTTTTTTTTTTCAACCGGAGCCACCAAAGTCAGCTGCGTGCTCGGTTTACGCTCGCGATAACTATAATTAACAGATCCCCGACAAATTCTGATTGCCCGATAACGCTCTCCGAAAAAAAAAAAATGGTCACGTCCGTGTACTGCTTCAACTTGTGTCACACAAATTGGCTCCTTCGTAGCCACCGCGATCCTCTTTGCTACTGATCTTTTATAGCGACTTCTGTTCAATTAACCATGTTCTTATTGAAATTTATCCGTATTTTCAGAAAATGTTCGATACGAAAGCACAATACGAGAGCACTTTATTTCAAAAGAATTTTTACGGTAAAAGTAATGGTCAATTTAATTATTCCGTAATCGATGAGATTGAAATTGCATGCAAGTATAAAAAATAAAAAGTAAGTAAGAAAGTATGAAAGGGAAGGAAACAAAATAACTGAAGGTAACTTGTAAGTAATTTAGCATTAATGTCTGCCAAGGTTTATAAATAAAACTGACCATTTTTACCATAAATGGTTCATCCTCGTGATGTTGTTTACGCGAACAACAAGTTAAAATTATTTCCTCGATCAGACTGACATGTATCTTTCTCTTCACATTCTGTAACAGCATCATCTGAGGTAATTGTTTAACGAGCGAGATCGCGGAGCACTCTTCCGAAAGCCTCTAGCAAAAAAGAAGTTAAATCGATTAACTTCCTGTGATTTAATGGCCAATTTGCAAGATTGCGTAGTTCGGGACCGTACAACAACGTGACGATCTCCGGTTGATCAATAACAAACATTGACTATCTAATCAGGAAAAAAGCAATAACGTGTCACTATTAATTCTGATGCGTGAATATTCGAATTAAAAATTTCGAAAAGTTTATGTGTAAGATATTAAACAAAACGTCAAGGTTGTTGCCTGGACTCGGAGGAAATTTTTAATTTCATTTCAATATCACAGTATATGATGATGCATACATTTTTTTCACATTAAGAGTATCTTGTATACAGTATACATTTAATATAATTCCAAATTTTACTCGAGTCAGTTTCATTGTTACATTTTGCCAGTTCTGCACAGTTAAACCACAATTATCCCCCTGTCTTTAAATGATATAAAACTTTAAAGCTCTTAATACGTATATCGGTATAATCATTGATTGGCGTGGCAAATCCTTATTGACAGCATAAACACCTGAGACATTTATATTGAACTGCTTCAATATCTCTGATAAGATTGTGTCGACGGGGGTTCTGAACAGATGATATCATTACTGTAAGCTTGAATGATAAGCTGTTTCATCAGAAAAATGTCGCAAATACGTTCGTAAACGTTTAACGATTAAATAATCAAAGGAAAACAGTTTTGTCATTGACTTAGTATAGTCGCATCGATACGTTAGTGTCGACGGTTTCTTTGCTGAAGTTCCGAAAATCGGTCAACTCGAATTGAGCTAAAATTTTCCAGATAGCCTTATTTTGCATTAAAAAGACGTTTCCCGAAAGGACTTCTGGCGACTCGAAAAAAATTTGTTATCGTTTCCTACGTTACCGACATACACGTGTTCCGATATTAGCATGATAACAAAATTTTTTCGAGTCGCCAGAACTCCTTTTGGGAAACATGTCTTTAATGCAAACTGGGACTATTTACTAAATGTCCCCTGTATACTGTAACGGGTGGCGAAGTTGGAAGGGCGAACGTCGTTCCGTTAGCAATTAGGATTTTAATAAATTCCGGCGAGTCGTGGTCGGTAGCGGCGATGAAAACATGTTTGCGGCGTTCCCGATTTCGCGTCGGGTAGTTGCGTATCTCCAAGGATCATTTATTTCCCCCTTTTTTTTTGTTTTCAATTTTTCTTTTTTTTTTATATCGCGGCCATAAAGCACGAGATTCGTGCCTCGGCGTAAAATAGCTTTATTATACAAAATACATGCAAATTATCTTATTTATGGTTATGGCCGCTAATTATATTGCGTGCTTATACACAAAATGTCAACGTGGTTGGAACCGCGGCGCGCGGACGTGTAATACGTTTGAGTTTTTACGAGGCAGCACGATGCTTCGTATATACGTGGAGAGCTATATACATAACGTATATATCAGAGGCTTAACGATCGCAAAATACCGACAGATACGCTCTCTACGTATCGCAATATGCGGACATTACCAAGAACAATATTACCGAAAGGGATCGTGGCGAAAGAGAAGGCGCGATATAGACAGATGAGAGGTAATTGAAAATTATTATTCGACCCGGACCGCGTCGGACAGATTCGGCCGATAAATAACGGAGGAACGATCGCCGTGTCGAATACTTGTAACGTTACGTTCGAATAATTCAATAAGAAGAATCGCCGGAGATATCGCGTATTAGATAGTCGATATCTGACAAACAAGAACTTGTTTCCTTCAATCGATTTCTAGTAGCGGACACTCGAAACAGCGTTTTACGAGGCTAAAACAATAAATACCTTGAGAGGTATTTCCTCTGATACAACTTATCATTGTAAACTTTTCAAATAACATTTCCAACGTACGCTTACAATCTTGCAAGGCGGTGAAAGCTGAAAAACAACTGACAATACAATAGATTTACGTGCAAACAAACGGTAAAAAATATAATGAGTTTAAGAACTACAGGGTGTTCCAAAAATGTACTTCCTCGAAAGAAGAGATTCCTGAGGTCAGTTAAAAAAAATTTTCCTTTACGAAAATGTTCCCCGTGGCTTCGTTCAGGAGTTATTAACGAAAAACACGGACCAATCAAAGCGCGGCTACAGCAGACCGAGTCCGCTGAGCGTAGCGTTGGCATTGGCCGAGCCGGAATCTGTCTGCTGTAGCCGCGCTCTGATTGGTTCGTGTTTTTCCTTGATAACTCCTGAACGAAGCTACGAAGAACATTTTCGTAAAGGAAAAAATTACTTCAAATGACCCAAAGAATCTCTCATTTCAAGGAAGCATATTTTTAGGATGTTTAAATAAACATAAAGACTTTGAAAACTATTGATTCACTCTGGATATATTAGTTGTAAGAGTTTTCAGGTAAAAAAGTTTGGAAAACTATGGTTTAAACAAGTTTTAACAAAACTAGTCCGCAAGAATGTAAAGGACTCTGTTTATATACAGATCAAATTCTACAGGTTTTCAATTTATTTAACGTTATCTTCTTCCAACCGTTGTTCACGATATAATTATAACGTACGCGTCATAGCAAAACCTTTAATCTGCTGCTAATTACACTGTCACTACCGGCGAACTTAAAGATTTACTACATCCTTCGCTATCGCTTAAGCAGTTTGCGGCGCATGCATACGATATTTGTCATTCAAAACGCTAGATGATTCAACAACTTAACAAAAAGTGTATATTGTCAAACTACGTACAAATTTATTTCTGTTCCTGTGCCATTAGCATATCTATCGCGCTCGAGTAAATATTTATACACAACGTCTTCTGCGGAAAAATTATGTGTCTCATTAAACCAGGTGGCTCTTTTTCATTTTGTTTATCGTATTCGTGACGGTAACTTTTTCAAACTGCACTTCGCAAAACGATGCCTCCGAAAACAAAATAGCTGTTCAGGAAATATTCTATATACTGTGGATTTTTTTTTTTGTTTACTATCAGGTAATATTGAATTCGTGAATTTTTAGTGTCATTTTTCGAAATGAGTGACATAATAAAATACTGACCAAACTTAAATTTGGTCATCAAAATTTAATTCATAAACAAAATAGTTTCATAGAGCCGTCAGGATAAATTTTTCCAGTAAATAAAATGTGTTTCTCTTGCGCATAATTTTTCTTCTTAATGGTAAATTCCACTGCATAACATATACTCGAACTCCTAATTTCTGGAGTATATAATTAGATACAATTCTAATATTTGATTGCTGCTAAAAAAAGACTTCAGTTTATAGCGTCAGTTTCTAAAATTATTAGCTATAACTATGTCAGTCGCGTTCTAATGACACGTTCAATCCCCTACTATTTACAATACGACTATTTAACTACCGCTTTGGCAGTTTGTGGCGTACGAAAACCATGTTTGCAAGCAAAGACGCCGTGTGATTCAACGATTAGATAGAAGTATCGTTGCATAATGTCGTCAAGTCGCATTGTATTCGTATCGTATATTATCTCTGACATTTGAACGCATTTGTCAAACTCGACATCGACAGCTATCGCGGCTAATAGGCATCTAACGCGGGGAAGTAACGGAAAAAATCTTCTGCGACAGAGAACGTTATTATAGTCGACCTTGGCTTCGATGTATCTATGCAGCCTCTCCATGGCTTCGATGCAATTAATATCGCTGTCACGTTGCAATTACACATTCAGACGCATGCGAGTGTTCAAGTCGAAACATTTCCCAATTCAATCGACATCGTATAAATTATAAATAACCGAGCGTAGCGATACGACTGCACCTGCGCGGAACGATCAATCTTTTCCTTTGATCGTGATAAGTCGCTGACGGTGGGCTAATGTAAACGAGCATTTTTCGTTTCTTCTTTTTTTCTGCCAAACTCAGTCAGCACACGCGCGCGGTTGATAATTGTCCGCGCATTTTCTGCGTGTCGCTTGAAAGTATGCGTGCGGCGAAAGTGCAACAATACGAGCACAGTCCTCTCACATTAATTATTTTATGAAGGCTTTCGCATGTGTGAGGTAATTGGAAATATTTTAGTGACGTTTAAGTCCGTTTACCAAGAACGCTTAAAACTTTTTAACACTTAAAATTTTTACAAGAGTTGGAAAGAAAATACAACTAAAAATAAAAAGTTGCTTGCAAGATTGCAGCTTTACTAGACTGAGTTTTCAGCGCAGTACAATGTTGCAATAAATCAATCTCATCCGTTAAGTAGTTTGGACTAAAAAATTATACTTTTTCTGGCTCCTGAATATTTTAGATTTTCCTTTGTCATTTTTCAGAGAATTTTGTAATTTTTATTGCAAGTAATAATTTATATTAATTTGTGAATATGTTTGACGGTGAGTCTACAGGCCACAGTAAAACAAAAACTGAGAGTAATAAATTTGAGGTTATAATTTAGTTTTCAGGCTATTAATTATTGTACAAAGTCCATTAAAGCGAGAGAGAGAGAGAGAGAATATCACTATCTGCGGTCTTGCTGATTTGATTTATGCGCGGCCCACCCGTGTCGGATTAATCAAATTTTTAATCGTTAATTACTTGAAAGCGAAATCGCTACCGTAATTTCATCACTTTCGACTTGTGATTTTTATTGATTTCGGCACCTTTGCATTAACTTTACAAATCTGAAGCTGACTTCATAAATCTGAAATTGATTACGATAAACGCGTGTGGCTTTCTGGTATCTTCTGTTTCCTCTTATTTTTATTCCGGGCTCATATTATATATTTTGAGTATAGATAACATGATTGTTTATGTTACTTCTAACCTCGCCAATCCAATTGTTTTCTTCTTATTGCCGACAGTGCATTTCGATTTGCGAGATAAAAGATGTTGTCAGAGGAAGTTGCCATATTAGATAATGGATCGATGACCTTGACCTTCGCACATGTTGTCAAGGACTCTGAGTAACCAAGAGATTTTACCCACAGCTCGTTTCTAATTTAAAAATCAATAACGAAGGATATTTATAAACGTAAAATCCTCACTTTAAATATCAAAAAACTATTAATACAGTAGATAAAAAAAAGTATTCTTATACCCAGTTTTGTAATCATAATTTTCAGTGAAGCAGTGTGATTTAATTTAATAATAATATTCAATGAAGAATGTTAGTACTCGAACCATAAGAATTATAGCTTCGATTATTATTATTATTGTGCTCATTTGTATGCCACGCTAAGCGTCGAAAAATTCAATGCACGCACACGCCTATAACTGCGCCGACACCGAAATTGCATTTGCAATATAATTCAGTTGAACTTCCACGAACGGAGGCGTATAAATTTATATGGAATACAGACGTGTTTCCACCACTGTAAATAATAATACGTTACCACCGATCGGACACATCGAGGTACCATTTTTCGGGCATCGAACGATTTCCAAGTAAAGGAACCGCGAAAGCAGTGCTTTTATCGCGAGCAACAGCGGACGATTTAATAATAAAAACCGATGATATATTTCGTTCGCTGGCTATCGTAATTTTCCGTTTCGCCGTTTGACACAAAGTGTCACAATCTACGGGTCGTATCGCCGGACATTTAACACGGCTAATCACGAGAATAAAGATGGAGCAGATACGAAAATAAATATGACCGAAACCCAAAGTGCATTCCGGGCCCGAATACAAAATGACATCCGTATCTAAATGGCGCACGCTGTTATGGAACCAGTATCCACGATCTTCAATGTACCCGCACCGAAATGTAACCGTGCATTCGAAATTCATGAAATAATACGTCTACCAGCATCGACTCTTAAAATACACGAAACCAACAGCTTGTGTCGTCGACTGTTGGATTCGAGCCGAATAGGTTAACTCGACAACTAAATTTTTCACATTTACGACATTGTCGTTTGTGTCCGCCGACCGTCTTTTAAATAGAAATCGTAGAAATATTTAATCCTACTCTATATTGTCTCCTAGTCACTGGTCAAATTATATTGATGTGTGTGGCCATTTATTCAATAACACGGCAGCCACCAGCATCCACTAGTAAAATTTTCAGAAAATTTCACACTAACATTTATTCCCTCATTTTCTAACAGAACTTATCAGATCGTACTATGCGAATTTTTTACAAATAATTGATGAGAGCTGAAACACAACCAAAAATATCTAATTAATTGGACCGCGGATTTTATGAATTTACGACAAAAATTAGTAGGTGTAATTTTCAGTAGTAAAAATATTAGAAAAATATTATTTTCAATCCGCTAAACATAATAAGAAAGAAACTCTGTTTTGACTTCAGTTCGTTGCAATTCAGGTAAAAAGTTTTTATTTTGCATAAAGATCCACAGTCTACTAATAATATTCGAACCCACTGTGTATATGCGAATTTTGATATTGAATAAAATTTTCATATCAAAATGCCTCAGCAGTTACGACGTTATATAACATTTTACATATTCAATCTTAAAGGACCAATTTTTCCCATGATTGACAGCATGCATGATGTATAAACTGATAACGGTTATCAGGATACAAGCGATTTTACACGTTTTTATCGCGGTAACCTAAACTTAGATCTAGAGATCCCAAATTGATTTGTACTGTCCGTTATTATCGCTTGTTGTTTTCGACTAATCAATCACTCGATTGTTCAGAGAAGTGTTTGACCGGTGGATAGATCTGTTATTCGCAAAATGTAATCGACAAATCGATATACTGATTTTCTGGTTTATAAATAATACGTTAGATTTGATTGCCGATTTTCGATTATTATAGATGAAGCTATTATTTTTAGGGAAAGTAACAAAGATTGTAGACTTTACCTTAAATATAGATAACGACTCGTAGCATAGTAAATAAGATTAAGACGAAACTTTTATGGATTCACCGTTCAACGCTTAAAAGAGAAATGAATCATGCTTATATGGTGACGGCTATAAATGACCATTGTAGCAGTAGCATTTCTATTTCCCGAAGACGAAAGGCATTTTTATTTCGTGCTCTTCGGGAAAACCTGCAATTAAACAATAAATGTAATTGCATGTAATTGAGGGGCGTTATAATGGCGGTGCCGTTTGTCGGTGCCATAAAGACGTAAAAAATATTGTTGCGGACAGAGTAAGAGACTATTGACACGACCAGGTGATCCAAGCCCAGTCCGGTTGTTGTGCCGTACCTAACGGACCACAACTATGCCTGGAATTCTACTCGAATGAAAATACTATATACTATGTATTAATACTATGTATATTGTATTGGAATCTATCGAATATTAGAATATTTGAATATTCGAATAAAAGAAACTATAGAATATTAGAATCTTCTTCTTTTACAATTGAATCTTTCTCTGCCATTAGAATCGATTTTTTGTTCTAATTTTCGGCTTCCTCTTCACCAACTACCATAAATCTGGATCACCGTTAAAATGCTTAACTGTAAACCAATCAAGCGTTAACAGTATCTGGCGAACATTGCCTTACAAAAATGCCAACCCTAAGTCTATCGACATTGTCCGTGATTGTCAATAAAATAAATGCATGGCTAAAGAAATTTCATCCACTAAATAAATGAATCTTCATAGTTTCGACGATCGTAAAATATAAACCCGCTTTATTTCGACCGCTAGTGCATTGCGACTCTAATAATTTAATTACCGGCTCGGAATATATTTTTGACGAGAGATTACGCTATTGGGAACGCCGCGGACGACCCTAAACGCCGGAAACGAACGAGAACCGGGTTCCTCGGTGGCACTGTTTCGAACAGAACAGAGAAATTAATTGAATAAACTCAATCGAAATCGCGGCGGTGCGCGGCGGCGAGGACTCGAGATCAAAGATACAAAGAGTCCCGGGTGATTCCTGGCGGATAAGACGCCTCTGGCGTCGGTGTCCCGTTGACAATAATCGGGAGTACGGCACGAATCGCGATCTAAAAGAGAATCACAATAGAGTTAATTAAACATCTCAATAGCAGACGGCTGCCCAAGGGTGATTAGGCATACTCCGCGTCGTGACACAGGGACACCGCCGGTGGCTATTGTACCCCTGCGCGCGGCAACGAGTCGCGCGGCCATAGAGAGAGAATGGAAACGGAGGATGACCGAGAAAGAGGAGGACCAGATGGCTAGAGAGAGAGAGAGAGGGAGAGGCTGGCTCCAGAAAGGGACGAGGAGGAAAAGCGGACGGAGGTTGACAATAAGAGAACGAGCGAGCTAAAGAGGAAGGAGGACGCAGAAGATCAGGCCAGGCTGTCCGGGACGAAGGAGAAAGAAGGAAACGAGAGAAGGCACAAGCAACAACACAATGCAGGTGACAGCACGCGCACCCCACAGACCCTGTCCCGTCTCTTTTGTTCCTGGCGTTTCGTCGACTTTCTTCCCCCTGACGGCAAGACAACCGTGGTCGCTGCGGCGCGGCGTCTCGGCCTCGTGTCGTGCTGAAATTGCTCAAATGGAAACGAGTGTGTCATTCTCACTACGTCCGCCTGTCACTCGTCGCTGCGGCAACGTTCTCCTCTCTCTCTCTTTCTCTGTCTCTCTCTCACCCTCCCTCTCTCCCTGTCTGTCTTTGTCTCTCTCTCTTTCTCGCTGACTTTCCCTCTCTCGCGCTCCCACCAACCCATTTATCCCCGGGTCTTTTGCTCACCTCCGTTTCGCCAGCCGCGGATAGCACGGCTGTCTATCGCCGCCGCTGACGTCTATGATTTAGGAGATTGACGAGCGACGGTACACCGCCGCGTGTCTTACTTTTTTAATCGCACGGGCAATTGATTTCGAGTTTTATCGCACCGCACGCCTCGCGCACCGGGTTTCACTTCGCGCACCTTTACGTAACCCCCCCCCCCCCCCCGGTATCAACCGGCGATTAGTTTATTCGACATTACGTTACGCGTTATTCTCGCGAAATTTGTAACGGTTACATTCGGTAATTATCGCACAGTAATTGGTCGAAATTGCCGGGGACACGATCTCGTAAACTTTCCTCGGTTAATCGGGATCGATGATCGTGCGTTTGCTTGTAATCGATCAGTTTTCTCGAGTTCCAAGTATGTTAACCCCTTGCACTGTAATATCGAGTCAAACTCGTGATGAAGACTTCGAACAGAATTTTCTAAGTATATTGTTATGTATTGAACAAGACACTTATTTATTAACGGAGTAACTGGTATATATTTCACGATTGTTGTGTTCGTCTTTACATTTACTTTGCTTGTGTATAGCACGCACCGCATATATTGTTCGCCTTTGGAGCTCATACGTATACTGCTCTAATAGCGTTACGAATTCCGGTGTCATCCTCATTCTATAGATCGGCTCGTTAATGGCTATTTTAGTATACTGTTGTTTATCCAACATATGTATATTATTAATTCCCTTTAAATTGAAATGAAATTTCATTTTATCGTAGTCAATATTTAGCTATTGCAGACCACGTGGTTATACAATAAATATACCCATCATTCATATTCGTTTTAATGAACACATTCGACATATAAATAAACGTGTGACTGTGCATTTACGTATTTCGTCGCCACTATACAGCACTTCGGAGTAGTTCGAGAAACGCGGTAGAAATTCTCGAAATTTTCGAGAACTGGGATGTTCTATTAAAGTTTGTTAATTAAAACCACGTCTACGGGTTATTCGATAAATAACCGAACAAAATTTGAAATTTCGTGTTAGGTAATTTTCCAGATACCTTCCGAGAAAAGATGAAAGACTGTACGCTGGGGATAGAAGTTTTCACTGAAATTTGTTTTTCCAGAAGTATAATAGCCAATGCCGGACAGTATCAGGGTCGATCGGGGCGGCTTGGTGGCTTGCAGGGGTGTACGCGGTTAAACAACAGATTTTGAAGATTAAACAAGCACGGATATCCGTGAGTCGGTGATCGCGTAAAAAGTGAAACCCCTCGGTCTAAATTATTGTCCCCGGGCGATGAAAGATAGGAAGGTGCAGAGCGGACGAGGGTCCGGAGATAAGTATCGGGCCGTCGCGCGTCTCATTCAAGCCGGCAAACAACGTTCGTTGTCAACGTGGTAGGTAGCGTGTTAGGCGACGATATACACGCGTTCCGTTAGTCCGCCGGTCAGAAACAAATGGACATCCTGATTCGTGACTACTGTTCGTTCGCTGACTTATAATTGTTAGGTTCCCGATTTGATGCATGATAAAGGTCGAACGACCGAGTCGATCCCCGACGAAGATACATAATATTTCAAAGGCGGCAGTTTTCGAAACAAACACCCCAGAACCCTGTTTCCGACAGCTCCCAGAGAAAGGTTGGGCAAAACAAAATGGATCTTGACGCGTTCACGATCCGCTGAAATTTTGGCTGAGTTACTGCCGAGGAAATACTGTCCCGACATTTTATAGTGACGGGACTGTTGAAGGTACTGAGAAATGTTGTTTGAACGCCTAGCTAGAGGATAATTACCTTACTCAATAAATATTAGCAAAAGAACTGTAACGCAGCATTTGCCCGGTAAATATTGGCACAATCCTGCAAGGGACCCAATTACTGTGGGGGTACCCGTGCCTATATTAATTATACTATTTAAATCTGTATCTAGGAAAATCAGAACTATATATATTAACCGATTTTAATGAAAGAAAAATTTTATATCTCTTTTCTAGTGTTCATTATGATTTAAAAATGAGTATAATTAATATAGACACAGTAATTGGTACCTCCACGGTAATTTGGATCCTTGGTATAGTAGATAACATAACAGCAGAACATACAGCACGCTATGAAATACCGGAAATCCTGCAACGACACTTCAGTATCTTTCCGTCTTGCTCATTATGATTTTGTATGTTCAGGCTTAGACGTAAAAGGCGCAGACTAGCAATTATAAAATTATTATCTCGGTTATAAACCATCTGACGCACTGCAAATATTCATCCAAGGAGACACACGTTGACTTTTAAAATGTAGATTCGTGTTCGAATTTTATATTTTTTAATTCTTGCAAAATCATTATGGTTTGAACGCGACTACACGTACATATGCTCAAACGGACTGTAATCTCTTCGCAAAGTGTGCCAGTAAAGTGAACACATTTCTGTCAATTTTTTATAAATTTACTACGCGCGAAGAACCATAATTTTCATTTGTTTCTAATGCAATTAAAATAAACCAAAATATGTCGCGTTGCTTTTTAACGCGCGTTTGCACGATACTGCGATATCGACATCACAATTGTAATTTAATAGCACGCACTGTATGATAAGTTAAACCAATTTTACGTGCAATATTAATATCTCGATACGAAACATTCATTTATTCTCTCTTTTATAATTTGATTTATGTTATGCACGTGTATCAATTTTTGAAATGGAAAAACCTGATGTGCTCGATTTTCTCCATTTCGCCTACAATAACTTCAAAATTCGTTCATTTGTTAAAAATCAGTGTTGTTAAGCGTGTCGCTGTTTTCATTGTCAGACTTAGTATCGAGGTGTAGAATTTAATTCGCTAGCCTATCGACGTGTACATTAAAATCAATTAGTGTCATACATCTCTTTTTTAATATTCATTACACTTTAAAGATAGGTATAATTAATATAGGCACACAGGAGTAATTCGGTCCCTTACCTACAAGGCATTGCACTTTTATAAGTATTGTGTTAAGACTAAACAATTCAAATGTTCTAAAGAAAAATTGAATATTTGCAGTTATAGGACAAATACAAAGTTACTGTAGAGAGATTTGGTACCCCCACAGTAATTCGGTTCCTTGCCCGACAAGGCGTTTCACTTTAATAATTATTGCGTTAGGACAAAACTATTCAAATGTTCTAAAGAAAACTTTAGAGTATTTGCAGTTATAATATAAATACAAAGTTGCTGTACAGAAATTTGGTTTTGGGCCCCCAGACCCCATCCGATATAGCAATTAACAGGGTTCTGTTCGCGTGTAATGACTGAAAATACGAGCGAACGTTGAAGATAGTGAGTGACGCTAATTTTTTGGTCCGGGGGTTGCGAGCGATCAATTTCCCGGGGAGTTTGCAGAGCACGGTGGTGCAACTGTAAAAAATCCACGTCGATCTTGCTCACCGTGCATTAATACCGATCCGGTTCGGAATTAACAGGAGGGTAAAGGTCGGCCCAAACAAGACGGGCAAGACGGTTAAGATGTTTGGACGCTTACATTTAAGAACACGGGTCAGAAATTTGCCGGTCGGAAAATGGACCTCGAGTTGGAAATTTTTCCCGACGGCGTTGGGGCCATAAATTTGAACGTCCTATTGCTTCTAGATGGCCCTTCGAGTGTACGGTGACTGTTCCCTGCTGTGCATGGCACAAAAGAAAATGTTTTTAGGGGCTTCACAGTTCCTTTAGGTAAACTATCGGTCTCTCTTTTCTACAACATCATGGGGATAGGAATCGTCCCTGCCTCTTGGTGAAACAGCATCACCCATTCTTATATTGTTACACGTCAATTACACACATATTGTAAAAATAAGAATGGTAGTTATTTTTTTTTAAGGCAATATGCAAATTAGGAAAGGGGTGATTCCATGTGAATTAAATCATTTTTTGTGACTACGTTTCGAATTTGGATGAAACTGAAATATTTTGTAGCCCGAGCGACAATTGGGGGTGGGGGTGGGGATTGAGCTATCATTTTATAATCTTCGAAATTGTTTAAAAGATACAGACCAGAAAAGTTTGCTATTTTGGATGAGTTTTACGAAAACCGCCTACACAACACTTTTTATACCACAGTTATTATTAAAGATAAACCAATTTTCTTTCTTTAATCGTCATCGCAAAAAACTTTAAGAAATCACATTCGAATATAAAATGATAAATTATTTAAGAAGAAAAAGGTTTTTGCGATGACGATAAATAATCATATAATAATCATTTCTATGCACAATACAATTTTGCAATAATTATATGTCAATCATTTTTATGTATTCCTAATTTGCTTTTACTATATGTTTTATATACCTATCCGAAAAGTAATGTGAATGTATATAAAGATAGATCGAGATTGTTTGCAATAGCGTGAATGGGGATCACATTCAAAGTACTGAGAATGACTCGGAAAGCGAAATAACATTCAGTTATTATTAATTTCGTTTTGGATTTGTTAGTTTTTAGAAATAAATTTTTTAAAACACCACGGGGGTTAGCTACCAGAATTGCAGAACCGTCCACTCCCCTCTAGATGGGAGATGCCTATGCTGGGCACAGACGGCCAACAGACAGGCAAACAGGCAAGAGACGACGGGCAACAGACGACGGGCAACAGACGACGGGCAAGAGACGACGGGCAAGAGACGACCGGCAACAGACGACGGGCAACAGACGACGGGCAAGCCACCGACAAAATGACTCTGGATTCTGCCGGTACGGACGCAGTCACGGTGCGGAATTTACTGAAAAAATTCAATATTCGTGTATATCACGATATGAAATACATTTCTTTTGCATAGAATGCGTATGAGGATGGAAATTGTTATAAATAATCATATAATAATCATTCCTATGCACAATACAATTTTGCAATAATTATATGTCAATCATTTTTATTTATTCCTGATTTGCTTTTACTATATGTTTTATTATATACCTATCCGAAAAGTAATATGAATGTGAAGATAGATCGAGATTGTTTGCAAAAGCGTGAATGGGGATCACATTCAAAGTACTGAGACGAAGGGTGCGGCGCTCAGCGATTCAGGTAGCAAATTGCAAGTGCACCGACTGATCGACCGCTATTGACCGGCAGGTTTGAACAAACCAATGCCCTTTGTACTATGGATGGCATTACCTTTACTATACACTTGGAGTGCACAACACGCTAACAACAGTTTAGGTAAAATATGTAAATGCGATCCCCGCGTTCTTTTTTTCATTACGTAAAAATTTCAATTTTAGGACAAACGCTGTCGACCCTCACTTCAGAATGTCTAAAGAATATCCAGCAATTTTATGTACCCAAAATAATAATTAAATTGTTCAATAAACAGTTTTGAGGCTCCGTGAATTATAAAACAGAATTTCAAACAAGAAAAATCGTAAAATGTGGCCATATTTTTTCAAATTTTCTAACAGTTGAATCGATGGTAAGATTTGCAAAACAAAGCTGTTAGTAATATGTTTGCATTAATGTATTATGTTTTCTTCTTAAATAATTTATCATTTTATATTCGAATGTGATTTCTTAATGCAAACATATTACTAACATATTTGTTTTTCAAATTTTACCATCGGTTCAAGTGTTAGAAAATTTGGAAAAATATGGCCACATTTTACGATTCTTCCTGTTTGAAATTCCGTTTTTTAATTCGCGGAGCCTCTAAACTATTTGTTGAACTATTTATTATTTTGGGTACATAAAATTGCTGGATATTCTTTATAGGCATACTGATGCGAGGGTCGACACCGTCTGTCCTAAAATAAAAATTTTCACGCAGTAAAAAAAAAAAGAACACGGGAAAGGTCATTCACGTATTTTACCTGAACTGTTGTTAGGGTGTTGTGCACTCCGAGTATACAGTAAAGGTTAATGCCATCCCTAGTACAAAGGACATTGGTTTTTCCCAGCCTGCCGATGAATAGCGGTCGATCAGTCGGTGCACTTGCAATTAGCAAGTGTCAGGGTCATTCCACGCGAAATCGGACATTTTTCTGCATAGTCTGTTGGATTTTGTAAAAATTTGAATATGTTGTCTGAATGAAAAGGCACCATTTTGTATGGATGCGACACAGTATTGGTGCGAGGCCGCGAAGAATGTTCCCTGGTGGGAATGCGGTGACGTATCTATACCTTGTCCAACGAGACGATGCAGTAGACGTAAACATAGCCACTCGAGTGCGACAGAGTTGATGTTACGCTTCCAGGTTAATTAGCAAAGGACATGTGCTAGTACTTCACTGCCTCGTCTGGTTGGGCAGAGTGTAGATACAAATGCGTGGCTGATTGGATCAGTGTGGAAGAGGCAGGCCTCGTTTCACACGCATTTCCGGCTACAGTCGAAATATTGGCTACAGCCGTCACACATACTCTGTAGCGTGTGACGTCGAAACACAAACATTGGGACTACGGGTGCGGCTGAGGTGGCTCTCTGGCGCTAACGATAGACTCCCCAAAAATGGTGACCCTTAAGAAATGGCGAAATGAAAATTATTCCCGGACGGCCGAGGAGCGGTTACTAACAGCGGCTGGGCAGTTGTACCAAACGTCTTTATACCATGTACAAACAATGTGATCCCCATTCACGCTTTTGCAAACAATCTCGATCTATCTTCACATTCATATTACTTTTCGGATAGGTATATAATAAAAAAATTGTATTGTGCATAGGAATGATTATTATATGATTATTTATAACAATTTCCATCCTCATACGCATTCTATGCAAAAGAAATGTATTTCATATCGTGATATACACGAATATTGAATTTTTTCAGTAAATTCCGCACCGTGACTGCGTCCGTACCGGCAGAATCCAGAGTCATTTTGTCGGTGGCTTGCCCGTCGTCTGTTGCCCGTCGTCTGTTGCCCGTCGTCTGTTGCCGGTCGTCTCTTGCCCGTCGTCTGTTGCCCGTCGTCTGTTGCCCGTCGTCTCTTGCCTGTTTGCCTGTCTGTTGGCCGTCTGTGCCCAGCATAGGCATCTCCCATCTAGAGGGGAGTGGACGGTTCTGCAATTCTGGTAGCTAACCCCCGTGGTGCGTGTCATTGGCCTTTGTTGCGAGCACCCCGAGCGACCGTCAAGCGGCCGACGGACCCGACGGGTCCCTATAAACGACGATTTTGGGCGTTCAAACATCTTCACCGTCTTGCCCGTCTTGTTTGGGCCGACCTTAATATGTCACTCCCGACTTCGCTCGGAATTTCGGGAAGAGCCGTGTGTAATCGGAGACGACATCCCGTCTGTGACGGTACAAGTCCTGGCGTCTCGTCACTCGGCCGTCTGCTTTCAACACGATGCCCGTCTCTCATTCGACGGTAGACGTCGCCTCCCGCACTCTCGACCAATACGTCGACTCCCTGTACCCGAGAAACCATTCGAACATGAAAACCTATCATGACAGCCGATCCTAACTGTTTCACGCTACTTGCGGACAGGAAACACGACGCGCTTATTATGCGAATTAATTGACCAGAGCGCAATCTCGCCTACCTGGGTCTACGTACGTTCTTGCGAATATCTGAAACCGAATAACGGGACACGCTCGTTGTCTATTAGCCGGGGGAAAAAACACTAACAACGCAAACCTCCTGAATACCACGCACACCATACTTGAACCTCAAGGTATTTTTTCGAACCCGAACTACTAGGGATACGGACCCAATTACTGTGCGGGTACACATTAAAATTAGTTAATATATATATGTTCTATACCCTTTTAAGATATTCAAAGAAATTTCTGTCTTTCATTAATGATTTTAATGTGCTGAAAATAAATATCTTCAATCTTTCCACTGTTTTAAATTTCGCCTAGGTGTGTTTTGTATAAATAAATTTCTGTTCCTCGTTAATGATTTGAATGTGCTGAAAATAAATATTTTCTACTGTTTTAAGTTTCGCCTAGGCCCGTTTTGTGAATAAATTATTCAAAGTATAAAATATAAAAGAAAATATATTTTGCATATCAATGCTATTGAAATCTACCATTGAAAAAGCTTAATCGATATGATAAAGTCGGTATATTTAAATTGTAAAAAATTGTACAAGTAAAAAAGTCCCAGAACCGTGTGTTCACGGATGCAAACATAAATTTATTCTCTCGACAAACGTTAAACGGTTTCGTACCCAGATAGCACTGGACGGCTTAAAGACGTCTGTTTTACGTCCATTTTTGGTCTGAACGTCTTACGTCCTGAAAAGACGTCTTTAAGACGTCTTAAAGACGTCTCGTAAAAGACGTCGTTTTTACGTCTCATTTCAGACGTCTTTAAGACGTCTTTTACGAGTCGTCTTTAAGACGTTTCATTTCTTGACATTTCAGTCATTCTAAACTGCTAGAAAAAAGCTTTACAAACTGTACACACGCAACACAATATAACGCAGTTTTCCATCCTTCGAATAGACGTTTATTTATTTAGGAAAGTTAAATAACTAAATTGTTAAGTTAGTACTATTATAATATATTACATATATATTCGCAATAGAATTTAGCAATAAATATTGTTTAATAATAAAACTATACATTATATATCACAAATCCAAAATCCAAAATAATATATCAAAATAAATAGATAAATAAATAAATAAGTTAAATAAATAAATAAAGCATAAAATGTTAATGTTCGCGGATATGCTGAAAAACATTCTTTTAATTTATTTTTTTTATTTATAAATAAATAAATTAATTAATTAATTAATTAAATAAATAAATAAAGCATAAAATGTTAATGTTCGCGGATATGCTGAAAAACATTCTTTTAATTTATTTTTTTTATTTATAAATAAATAAATAAATAAATAAAGCGTAAAATGTTAATGTGCGCGGATATGCTGAAAAACATTCTTTTAATTTATTTTTTTTATTTATTTAATTTTTTTGTTGTATCAAACATTCAATTTATATTTCTTGTACATGTATACAATATTCAAATTCAATATTTTTCTCACAAGAAAAAATGTGGCTTAAAAAATATTTTTCCAATATTTGACAAACATATCTATCTAATATTTTTGTGGTACTAGGGGTCTGTTTCGGGACGTCTTGAATACGTCTGTTCGAGACGTCTTAAAGACGTCGAACGGACGTCTTAAAGACGTCTTTAAGACGTACAGTTTTTTCACAAAGACGTTCCAGAGACGTTCAGAAGCCGTTCGAAAGCCGTTCGTAGGACATTCAGACGTCTAATAGACGTCTGAACGTCTTTGACAGACGTCTTAAAGACGTCTTTAAGACGTCTCTGTGCTATCTGGGTAGCGAAAGTATTAAAAACAATTTGTTAGGGTGTGGGCAGGGTGGCGATGGAAAAGGCGAAAAACATAGGGGAAGATAGACGCGCGCGGTGTTTTATAGAAATATATTTCAAACGGAACTCGTCTCCATTTTTCGCGGGAACGGCGAAATGTTCGGTAGCTGATAAATCACGACTGTCATACGCCAGGTGTCGTACATCAGGACGAAAATGCGTTCCACGTCGTCGGCGACGTCATGTCTGCTACGCGGAATCCGCTTTTACGCGCATCCCAACGACAAATACAAATTACACGGGAACTCACGAGGCACCCGTGTTTTACGCCTTGGCAGACGCGATTCTCGGGATCCGCAATGGAGTAGAAGAGTAGTCGTTGCCTCTGTTACCTCCCCTCTCTCGCTCTTCATCACTATTCCCCTATCTGTCTCTCTCTCTCTCTCTCTCTCTCTCTCTCTCTCTCTCTCTGTTTCCACGTCTGTACCTTCAAATACACCTGGCGGGAGCGCGAGATTTGTACGATATGATACACGTCGCCCTCCTA
This sequence comes from Seladonia tumulorum, assembly GCA_913789895.3. Classification (NCBI taxonomy): domain Eukaryota; kingdom Metazoa; phylum Arthropoda; class Insecta; order Hymenoptera; family Halictidae; genus Seladonia; species Seladonia tumulorum. The sequence continues at coordinate 7,763,065 of OU565275.1, forward strand.
CAATTTTATTCAACCCTTATAAGTATCGAGACTTCTGCGCGAGCATAATTCACCGGGTGAACTCTGCGGATGTCAATGTGTCATCGTGTACGCGGGCATTTTTTACGGGTCGCGCACAGTCAGCCGCGCGCGCGCGCGCGAGTACTTTTCGCGTAGATACACGTACACACACGTGCGCCGCGACGGCGGGGCGTGTGCGAGCGAGTATGTTTGGTGTACGTATCAGACGGCGTGTTCTTGACTATGCTGCCACCACGGTTTATACGCCAATCTCTCGCCCCGTTACCCTCGGTCTGGCCGTGGCTGTGCGGTCGTGTGAAGCTTACGACTCTTGTACGGCTCGTCTCTCCTCATCAAAGAACCACGTTGTGCCGACGCGGCGAGCAACACCCGTACAACTCCCGGTGTATAAACAACATTTACCCATGGACAACACACGTGCGTTTGTCGTATTTCAAAACCCGACGGTTCGCGTTTCCCCCTACCCCCGAGGGGCTCGACTCGCCAGTAATTTCAGCGTTGTACCGTGCGCCGACTTTGAAGGCGGGCCGGTGTAAAAATGCGCGTAAAAAAAACTGTTAATGCTTGTACATGTTGCGCCCCGGCTCCCGGGCCGGCTATGCGTATTTCATTAGCGTGTGTCGCGCCGCGCCGTTCGAAATTTTAGGGTGGAAAACGCGCGCCGGACTCTTTCGCTTTATTCGATACCGGTAAATACGAAATTAGCACTTGAGCGTCGTTCGCCCCGACGCTTTGCGAAATTTCGCATATTAATCGCCGCGAATCGATATACGTCGACTCTTGCCGTGTTTCACGCGTTCGACAAAATCCATTTTCCCATCGATGGACCCGCCAGATTGGAAAAAGTTATTCAAAGCGCGTGTCGACGACCCTTTGTACGGTCTCGAAAAAATCTCCGGTGCGCGTTTAACCCTTGGCACTCGAATGGTGCCTGTAAGGCATCACTAAAAATTTCTGTATCATTGTGCTAAAAGTATTTTTCACATTATTAAATTTGTTTGTATTCAATAAATTACTAAACTTACTATAAAAATTACTAAAAAAAAATATATAGAAGGGCAATATTCTAAGAAATGTTTCGTTTCGGAGTTGAAAATAGCTTCGGGTGCAAAGAGTTAACAGAATCGGAGTGTTAAGGTCAACGAAACGGAAAAAGAGTTTTTTCTTTCAGAAGAAATTTTTATCTTTTGCGTACGGATTTGCAGCGGAGAAAACAGGGCCGTAGTAGGATGTGGTTCCGAGCCACGATTTCCGGTGGTAACGGTTACGACACGTTTGTTCGCGCTATAACTCATCGCGCGGATGTGCGAAGCAATTTAACGGTTCGCGATCTTATTGGAGCTCTGATAGACAAGTATGGTGGACCGGCCGGAGAGAAAGGTATCATCAGGCCCTCCTATTTTAATAACACGATTTCAACGGGGCGTCCGTTCGCCTGGGCATTGTCATTACGCGGTGGCCGGTTTGGTCCTTTCGCCCGAAATAATTAGCGGTCCCAAGACTTGTCCCAGAAGAGCGGATTGGAACGTAAACGGTAATGGCAGGGTGCCCTCCCCGATAATTCCGGCAAGGACGAAACCGCCGAACGAATTCGACCGGGAAATGAGGGAATTAGTCATAGACGAGCGACGGTAACGTCGTCCCGCGATACCCTAAAGGCATCGACATGCTAACCACCGTAACGATACCACGGCGCCAGATAAATAGAGGGCACCAAAGGCCGACTTTTCGGAAATCAAATTACGAAATTTGGGGTGCCAGTATCCCCGCACCCCCGATCTCCAGTCTAGCCGCTCCCCCTCCCTTATTGCGGCGTAACGCGAGCTGATTTATTGCTAGCATTGCCGTTTTCGCATTCGAAATGCCCAACGATGAGACCGTCTGAGGCTGCATTCGATTATGGTCCTCCTACTTGATCCAAAGACGATCCCTGAGACATTTTTACTAACAATACAGTAGACTCACGCGATCGAAAAACCGTTTAAAAAGAGTGTATGTATGTGTATTTTATTATGTGGCAGTAAAGACTGTACAGTTACTGTGCCACAAAAAAGATATGTGTATATACAATTTTTTTATCGCGTTGTACGAGAGTACTGTATATAGTCAAACAAATAGATAATACTCGACAAACAGTAACGAATCGAGCAAACACGCTCGCATCCATAACCTGCCATGAGTGTTATTAGACTGCAGGATTTTATGCGGTTATTGCCAAAATGCGAAACAGTAAAAACATGCGGAGAATTTGGAAATACTGTTGTATCGTTTTTAACTCGCTAGAATTATAAAGAAATAAATTGTCTACACAGTACTTTAGAATATTAGGTAAAAAGTTAACAATTTTTAGGCTTATTATTATTATATTATTGCTATAGAAAATAATAATTTGCAGCACACAGTTTCCTAAGAATTCTAATTCTAAGTAATATTTATTACTACCATTCAGTGTATAGTACGAAACAATTATTCATTCGTATAGATTAATCACATACCTCGGTAACACCCTGTATATGGACTCGCATTGAATACATGTGGTTCCAGATTGTATTGACGTTTTTATAAACGTATTAAATTTTCGGAGTTGTGAAACTGTCGTTCGGTATTTTGAGGGAGACAAATAACTCAGGAAATGAATTTATTGATACCACCTTGTGTTTAAAAAGAAATTGGACATTCAACTATTCTAAAGATTTATTGTATTAGAATGAATCGGAATTTTCCCTGCTCTTGTTGCGATGCTACGAAAAATTATATGTTGAATTAAATAAATATTACTATTACCGTAATTATATTACTGTTACCATTCTATTATTATTTATTTTCAAGAAGTAAATTGTATTTACAGCACACACCTGCTTTATCTGTTCGAGTAAACGACAAGCAATCAATTTTCTTACATATTGATTACGTAATCATTACTATTAACGTTATGACATATTCTATTTATATAGCGGTTTCTACAACATGACGTCCGATAAGTATCTACACGATATGGCTGAGGTATTTACTTGCGATGGTAAGTGGCCTAGTTTAACAATTGATTCCATTACGATTTTTTAGTTCTACACTACTATTCCCAGTTCTACAATATTAACCTGTACTTTCTAATGCAGATTGTAAAAGTACATTTCTGTAATATGCGTTACCTAATTAATGCATTCAATAGCTGTTGTTTTCATGTATTTAACCCAGGCAGCCTCCACACGTATAATATTCCATTTATATTCCTAAAAATTGCTGTGCCATGCAAATTCAGATTACACAAAGTAACAAGTTAATACAACAGCAAGGTTAGTTTTCAAAAATTACAAAAAGTATCTACTTGTTTGTTATTATTATTGTTATTTACGCGACCGAGCAAAACACCGAAAATCTTGTAATATTTTTCATTCTTTCGCCCTGTATATGTCTCCTTTATAATATTCGTTATGTTTTAAAAATAAATATAATCGATATAGGCACAGTAACTGGGTCCCTCACTATGTTCTCTTATGTTAGTGGTAGTAGTATTAAATATTTCTTAAACAACGTGGATTAAAACGAGTAAAGTACAGAAAGTCTATACAGTGCAATAATTAATTCGATTGGGTATCGATTGAAATTTCGTTGGAATAAAAAGCATTCGGATAAATCGTGCCATAACGCGTACCGCGACAGGGCACATAATGTTCACGGTAGCATGAAAAAAAAAACTTGTAGAAGAAAGTTAAAGATGTCGACGCGCCGCAGAAAATTTACATGCCGCCGCGGAACGCCATTGTAATGTTATGTTCTCCATATTTTTTTTTTTTTGTTTTTTCCTTTTTTTTCCGTTCTCCGTCCCACGTTTTTATCCGGCGTTTTCGAGAAAATCTGTACGCAGATCTGGCTGCGAACATAAAAATGCAGGTCGTGCACGCTTGCGCGTTGGCTGGGTGACCCGACATGGGTGTTTTATGGCCGACAGCTTTGTGTGTTCCGAGTAGGCATTATTTTTCCTTCTAAACTCCGTTATACCTGGAACAATGGAGAGATTAAAACATAAAATATGATCCCCGGGGTATAGTTTGGGAGTGGGGATCGGAGGATGGCGGTGTACAGCGCGCCTATAATAAATTTGGTATACCTGAGGCTCTCCCTTTCCAATAACCCTTTTTTTTCGACAGGTGCGACGTAGTGATACCCGAGGATTCATTGACTTAACAGCTCGGAATATTTTAATTTCTCTATCTATCAGATATATCTTAGGCTACCAGTACACTAGACGCGGGGACCGAAAGATAGCACGCACTAAAAGATTTACGTGATTCTAATTTATTTTCACGTCGCCCCACACACACACACACACACTGAAGTTTCTTACTATACATATACAGTCAAACCTATTTCTGTGCAGTAGATAGGGATCGCACAAAAGAAAATATTCAGAAACTTCATAAATAGCTATAACAAATCATTTTTTACATTGAAGAGAATTTTTTTAACCGGTGGAGTGGGACAAAATAAGAAAAAGTCTTACTTAGAAAATATGTCAAAGATTTATGAAATACCGAGAAACTGCTTTTCACACAAAATAAGTAATTAAATGACACTTGGAAACATTTCAAAAAAATTGATTTTCTCATTTTAAAGATGGAAAAATTTTCAAAATGCACAACTCAGTTCTACTAAACAAAGACAACTTTTTCACAAGGGAATAGTCGAAAATAAATATTCAAGCGATGCAAGAAGCAGCGTGAACATTATGCATGCAATTTTGTAACGATCAATATGGTATTCTAATTTTCATTATAAAAAATATGACATGATTTACACGAGGAATCGGACGCTGCATACGACAAATGTGATTTATAATTCTTCCTTTCATGCTTGACAACTTTTCATTCATATGTATAAGCTCATACATAAATGTTTGCGTTTTAGATAATTAAGAATTATGGAAATTTTGGAATACTAAGTAGTCGATAAATATCCTAATAAACCTTGGCAGTCCATAGAATTACTTATGCACCAATGATACCATTTCTACCTTAAGTATTGCTTGACGCAAATAACAGGAATAATCATCGGATCGACTGTTTTCTGTTCTGTTGAGATTAGAATGATTATCTTGTTTTTTCTTTTTTATTGAATTCCGAGGAAGACTCGGCTAACGAGTCGCCACGATTCTAAGCACATTTCGTATCGTCTAATGAGAATATTAAATAACTTTTCCAACAGCCCGTTTAATCGATAACCCGCCATTATTGATTGACACTGATAAAGCTATTTGATCAGTCATATGTACAAACTATACCGAGAACAGGGTCGATTGACACACTGTCACCTCGCCTGTTGTCTCAATTAAGTTGTTATTCGAGTCAATCGAGCAACGTGGTTATTACCTGATGCTATTTATACGCGCGTACTTGCACTTATTAACGTTATAATCGCGAGTTATAATTACAGGAACGTAATTCGCCGTATCAGCTCTTTTTTTTCAAGCCTGTACACGTCAGCACAGGTAATACGTAAGTACGCGATTCGTTTCACGTTAACTTCTTTCGCGAGAAATAACTTCTGCTTTCAGGACTGAAAAATAATAGCGGAAAAATTCTCGTACACGTATTGCATGCATTTTAATTGCTCGAACACAACCGAAACAATTAATAGTCGTATACACAATTTAAACTTTAGTACGCGGGCTAATGCAGATACACATTTTTATTGATCAATCTACACAACCGGAAACGCGAGCTGTGTGCTTTAATTACTCGATTAAGCATTTTACTACATTGAAAGTAATGCGAAGTGTGCATTAAACGTTATGATGCTTCTTATCGAATGTTTCACGTTCACACGCGCAATAAACGCGTACACGTTCACAGTCAATATATTAACTCGATTCCTGTCTCGATGTTCACAGAGAAAAGAAACCGCTTTTTTAGTCCTCCTATTTCGTAATTAATATTAATGTTCGTGCAACAAGAAATGAGGTGAAATCGCGTCGGTTTCGAAAACTTAATATTTCAAAGATATCTTAAAAGTGAATGTGCAACACGCTCGTAAATCGTGACCTTACCGTCGCAAAAAATATTTTACAACACATCCGAATTCGATTTTAAGCAAGTTTCACGGTGTGCGTATTTAATGAACACACGACGAGGTCTCGTAAAGTACAATGTGTTTTAATCAAAATGCCACAATGGCAACGACCTATGGGATAACTAATTTACTTAATATTCGTCGCGACAGCGGTAAACGACTCATACATGAAATAATCGTTAAACGTATCTCCATTTGATTGTGCGTCTTACGTTGTATGGTGGTCGACTGAATTCCACGAAAACATAAGCCCGTCAACTTTTAGTTGCATAAATACGATTCGAATCTATCACTATAATTCTTTACATAACTCTTTACATCACGAGACGTGTGAGTTTTATTCATTACTATTTTATACACCTGTTTCAAAACTATTGCCATAGTGTATCAGCATTTTAAACTTCAGCAAGGGAACCCAGAAATTTTTAACTTTTTATCACATAATCCTGTACATCTCGACGAGGAGATGCCCAAAATCGAAGTTTCAAGGCGAGGAATTCACTGGTCCAAAAATGATGTTATTATTTAGACTACCAGCGCTGGGAAAAGAGAAAACTTCGATCGATGTTTACATCACGAGATGTGCCAGGTTCGTTCATTACAGCTATTTCATATACATGTTTCAACGCTATAGTGTATCAGCATTTTCGGTCAAACTTCAGCAAGGGAACCCAGAAATTTTTAACTTTTTATCACATAATCCTGTACGTCTCGGCGAGGAGATGCCCGAAATCGAAGTTTCAAGGCGAGGAATTCACTGGTCCAAAAATTATGTTATTATTTAGCTTCCGTTTCTTATAGTCAGGTTGGACAATTTTTACTTTTTTTGGACGAAGATCCACAGTCTAACGATCGCACGCGAGACAAAGATGCGACTATCAGCGGTGGGAAAAGAGAAAACATCGATCGACGTCTCCAGTTCGCGATGTGTTTGAAAGTAGGGTTAGCCTAACCGTGAAAAAGCGCATCCGCGGTAACCGCAGCCGAGGCAGCGCCGCCGACGGACGTGCCATAACATTCCGAAGGAAAAGTAAATTTATTTGGCAGTGAAACCCGAGCTAACCGTTCCGTAAATTCAATCCGGAAGAATCACGTGAATCCGGTAAGTTGAAAGGGGCGATGAGATAACAGGAAAAGTGGGATCACGCGATCACAGGGTAGCAGAGAAACGGAGATCGAGAGCGAGAGGGGAAGGGTGAAGGGGCAAGGGGGGAAGGAGGGGGGGGTTGAAGAGAGCCACACGGCGCGGCAGAGCAGAATCGAAACAACCAAAAGTGGTCGTTCAAGTGGAGGAAAGCATCCTATTACGCGATTCGTTTTTCCATAAAAGCGAATGTCTTTTGGCCAGCGGTGAAGATAGTTGGCAATGGCGGCTGGTCCGGGTCGCGACCGCATCGCCGCGCGCTGCAACGCGCCGCGCGCCGGACCGAGGACGCTCTTGTATTTGTCGAATACGAAGTCACGTACAGAATACATTATCGGGAGGAATACGGTCTATGCATGTGAAGGCTGAAAAGCAGGCAAGCAGGCAGGCAGGCAGGCAGGCAGGCGGACAGACGTACAAACGGACGAACGAACGGACGGGTGGGTGACTATATTGATTGTGTAGCCGGCTGACAGCGACAGTGACATATGTCACCGAGGCTTCTCGTTATCGCTGATTTAAACATGAGGCAACGAGGCCCTTGCCGAGTTGTCTGCGCTGCACCAGCTTCGTATTTCTGTCTACGTCTCCATCCTTTCCTTCTACCACCCCTCTGTTATTATTATTGCCACACATAGCTCTCTTTCTTTTTCTTTCTTTTTTTCTTTTCCTTATACACTGTTTCCCGGATCAATGTACATTAACCGTCACCGTCACCGGAAGTCCACCTTTTTGATCAGCGCGAAACGATCTCGGAAAATGTTACAAGCTCGCTGCGCACAATGGCCGCATTGTCGCCTGAACGATCCCTTGCCGTTATCATCGCTTTCGCGCCGTGTATAACTGCTGATAACTGATTTCAATTATCGGTACACTGTGAATTTTTTCACCCTTTGCGGTCGTATGTCTACTCTCAGCCGCCAAAGAATCATGCTGATCTCACATTTCCTCCATAAACATACTTAAAGAATCCGTATAAAGAATATTAAACGATGGAGAACTACAAAATACAATTTTTACATAAAACATATTACCGTGTTAATTTCGTTTTTCTTTCGTATCACTGTTCTTCGTTCAACAAAAATTAATTCCGACCGCAAAGGGTTAAAGAGATCATTGTGAAGGAATAAACAAATTTTTATTCCGGTTTCGGTACCTTGAAAATAATGCTGCGGATTTTTATTTTGCATAAGAATCGGCAGTCTTATTTCGAATGAATTTTTGAGGGAACACGAAGCCGGCAGTGGTCTAGTTAGGTGTTACGCGTTGAAACAGTTGCATACGAAAGCAACGACATGCACATAATCACGTAGCGCCCCTGTCATTCTGTGCCTCGAGTTCGGTATATATAAGAAATAAGGGGTGAAACGCAGGGAAAGAAAGAAGACTGCTATGATTTATTACCCGGCCGCAAATTCTGTTTCTCCTCTGTGCACGCCAACTGCGTTTGCGTTCATCTATCTTTTTCCCTTTCACGGGGTTGCCCGAGCAACTTTTCCCCAGGTTCTCAACCCCTCCACTCCTTCATTCACCCCCCTTTGTTCCGCGTCATCTCTCAAAGTGACTGACTGCCTCCTTTATTATCCGGCTGTCAGCATTTTTACAGTTTTATCCAGCGTTCTAGTATCCATTGTCCCCGAAACGAATTCGCATGGTCACAATACGTCATGAGGGACGCGCGCGACTATCCTGAAGTATTACCGCGCGTATTGTTAAGTCCCCGGGGCGAAAATGGCCGATGATGTTTGAAAAGCTATTGCGGTTTAATGGTTGATTCGAATTGATACACGGGTTATAAATTACGCGGCCGGCGCGCGCAATCTTTCTTTCGAATTCGGAGATTGAAAATTCGAGGCAGCTGCCCGCTTCTAAGCCGGCGCGCATGCATTTCAATGCGAAACCAATGTTAAATGTTCCGTGCGAAATTTTGCAGTGCGATCGGCTGATTGGATTTATAAAATGCCCAGCATTCTCGGTGGGCACGCCGCTTTTCACGGAATTGTTCGAACAGAAATTAATCTATTAACTCTTTGCAGTCGTATTCGACTGACGTTATGTATCTCTGCATTTTATCTGAATTAATTTTGACAGGAATCTGTAATAGAACCAAACTCGATTAGGATCCACGGGACATAAGAAGATTACAAAAGTAAAGACACAGAAGTAAAATAGAAATTTATGTGTTGCAATAATGATTTTGTATACCGATAGTCTTAAATTTTTTTAAATCTTTCCCACATTTTACACTTCGCCTAGCCATTGTTGTCACTAATGTTTCTGCCGTTTAATTGTATAACAAACCTTGTTTTTTCTTTCCTCGTGTTAAAGAAACCACAAGAAGTTAATAGCCACGGTTTGAAATAATGCTTCTGTTTCAGCAGTGACGAAGGCTGAGCCATCTGGTTGTACTTTATAAACAATAGGATTTTTGTGGACACGCTTAGTGAACTTATTCCTGCGCAGTTTTTTGCCGCTAGAACGTTACACCGTTCGGGGTGCAGTAGGGTAATTTAAAATTTTACGATACGGTACCTGAGAACCTTTTGACGAGCCCCGGCCTGTTCTATTCCCTGATCCCTGACTAGGGTATGTAACCGATGTCCTAATCCAGATTGACAATAGCCCGAAACATTATTACCCTGTCACAACAAATTGTGCAGAATGCGATGAGCCGTTCCATGTTTGCAAGGGGGAGCCCCTACTACCTTATTTATTGTATTACCTCTTGCTGGCAGATTTTACGGATAACGTGCTGACTACGAGTTCCGCGCGAAGATCCTTTTGTGCCCTTCCCGAAGGAGCTGAAATTATTTTCGGGCCGGGAGCATCGCCCAAAAGTGGTTAGTGCAGTAATAAAGACAATAAATTTTATAGCCCTGTACACTAGGAAGCAATAAAACTGTCAGGCGTAAATCCAGGTTAGAAAGAATTTTGGTTTAACACCGGCTACCATTGCTCGAGATTTATGTAACATTATAAATGCACAATTTACGACGAACTAGTTTCCGAATACATACCTGAAACTATTCGACTTAACGTACGTTCTTACAGTACACGAAACACCGTTCGGTTAACGATGTCGAGATAGTGTGCATCAGAGATTATTACGTATAAATAAAAATGTAGACCCTTGATGTCCCGCATCAAGCTGTTTCATGAATTAATTTATATTTATTATGTGTAATAATTAACGGATTATTTTCAACGGCGTGCAACGCGAACGGCAAGTGTTAGATTCGGTTGCAAAAAGGTCGAACGTGAAGGTTAGAATGGCGCCGCGTGTCGAGACCGAGTTCAGGACATCAAAGCAAACGGCACAGCACGAATCGATACTCTTAAAATATTATTTACGATTGTTCTTGTCTCGAAGTTCAATTTTCGCTGTCAGAGCCGTCCCGAGCGCGTTAACACGTTCGGGAAAGCCGTCGGCGAATGTGGTAACGCTGGCGAAAAAATTAGATCATAAAAATACCAACCGTGAAATTGAAAAGGCGCCGCTCGTCAAAATCGAGCGAGGGGGGCCAGGGACATCAAAGCCGCCGCCACCGCGGCGTTAATTGATACCAATTATTAATATTTTATTTACGACTCTCTTTATCTCGGGGCTCCGATTGGTCTGGCAGGACCGTGTTAACACTCGAAAAAAAAAAGTTAATCTTTTTAACTGGGCTTGACGAATTAATTCTGAGGATTTTATGCATTTCTTGCAATCAATACGATTTTTATCTCGCAGAAGAATCCGCAGAATTCTTAAATTTTCGACGAATGACGCTTACGTCATGACGGCCATATTGGTGTAAATTGTTATCTGAACTTTACTAGACGTTATTCAGGCTTTCGCGTGTGTTTGAAAGATTGATATTCGCGGCGATTAGATTCGCGGAAAATCGCTTCCGCGAGCATCTGTTTCGTTTTTCAATATTATGTACGATATAACAGCGTAGTAAACGTTGTTTATACCAGTACAGCCGTCAATAACACATCAAAGCCGAATCGTTATCCGCCTGGTAGCTGTCGTCTTGAAATTTCCGAAACGCAGGCTGAAGGAGCTCGAGCGGCAGAGATGAAAGAGAACTATATTAGCCGTAAACTCATCCGTCAGCGTCAAAACGTCAAAGACTTGCCATTGGGGTATTAACGGCGCCATAACTTCACAGAAACAGAGGCGGAAGGGAGGAACGAAAAGAGAGGAGCGGAGAGGCATGGAAAAAAGAAAAACACAGATATTCTATGGAAGCCGAGTTGTGGAAGAACGTTATTTCTTCTGAGAAATATTGCAAGTATAGAGAGATTTAATATTACCCGTTTTCCGCGAGTGTTTAGCTCGAAACGGGAATTCAATGAGGATTATCGATTTTGTGTCATATCTTTGCTGTCGCTATAAATAATTTGCAAATATCAATTAAAAATATATAAACATAAATCGTCGCGCGGCGATTTGATATACGGTCGATTATTATACTACCGGATGAGTAATTTGTCGAGTGAAAATGTAATTTTATTGTTGACGCGCAGTTGCATGTTTACACTGTTTCATCGTGTCTTGATGAGAACTCTAATTGGCTCGTATTATCGTTATTGTATAGCTGTACCCCCTTGTCTTATAATAATTGAACTAAATAAGTGTCCCTCGTGTCCATTAAAAAGTGTAGTGTTATACTTAACTTTTACAATGAAACTACCGTTATGATATCTACCTGATAGAAAATATTTGATTGAATGTGATATTAACGAAATGCCAATGTCCTTTAAATAAAATAATATATACAATCATGTGAAAATTGTAAAGATAAAATCTAATTTCATGTATAATTTTGTAATCGATTATATAGTTTTATCTATAATTTTCAATAGGACATATATAACACGTGTAACAAGTTGTCTATGTTAGGGGCAGCGTACATAATTGATAACGTCCAATTAACTGCAATCTGTATTCGTTGTTAAAAAGTTAAAAAAAAAACAGCGACTGTAACTCATTGATGTTTTCAATGTTACGTGGCATGTTATGACTTTAAGTGCCAACACACGCAATACGCGATAGCGGTTATCACAGATACGTGATGCTGGACAGCGAGTATGCCAAAAAAAAAAGAAAAAAAAATATAATTATCGCGACATTTGTATAATAAAGTGACGATGACGGAGGAACAGTAACTGGTTTCGTTTATACCGCGCGTAAAAGGACTGTTATTGGTGCATAAAATAACAAGCTAATAAGGAAAATGTTTTTCTCAGTTGTCGCGCTGTAGCATCTGAAAAGTACAGATACAGTATGAATTGAACTTAAAAGGACAAGCGAGTAGGCATGTATACTCGCTTCGGAAACACTGTACAGTTACATTCTAGCGCAATACGTTTCCCAATCTAATTATCTCTTCTCGCGGGTATGTGGTCTACATACTCGGTGCGTGGATATTGTCATAATTCGTCGTAATTACCCTTTAACATAGCTACTTCATCGATCGGTTTATCGTACAGAAGTCGTACTAACAAGTGAAACGGCCGTAATTTTCTAACCGCGCGGAACGTTTGAATTTCAACGCGGCTGATATTCAAGTTTTTTAATGACCAACGTCGGGGCTGAGTGCAACAGCCACGATGCGTAACTTTTAACGTGCAGACATATACGCAATGAATGTATAATTATTTCCGGGGCTTTATATAAATACCTCCTCGCAATGATCATTGCGAAAGTAATTTGTAATAGTCATGAACAGATATTTATCCTCGCGGGTAACGTGACGTGCCGATCGCCCGATAAAAGAATTTCATTCCGTTGCGTGGCTTTTGAAAGGTTATTTATGCTTCAAGTTATTACCGAAAGACTGCAATACGAATCCTAATCGTAACATTACCACTGTCAAACGGATCAAAATGAGCGATCGCGTTTTATTCGTTACTCTACCATTATTCCGGTCGTAAGAACGACTTATCTGAGAAATTCCGAAATAAATTTATTCGTTACAATAAACGTACGTTTTTCTAAGTTCTTAATGATGCGAAGTGACGGAACTCTTCGGGGCCATATTTGGTTGAATATTACAACTTTGATGCTGTTGGGGGACCTGTTAACCCTTAGCACTCGAATGGTGACTGTAAGGCACCACTAAAAATTGCTGTACAATTATTCAAAATATTTTTTACATTATTAAATTCATTTGCACGTAATAAATTACTAAACATTTCAGTATTGTACGAGTAAATTGCACCATTTTCGTATGTATAACACGAGAAAGAAACATATAAAAGGAAAATATTCTAGGTTGAAAGAAATCTTTCGTTTTGGAGTTTAAATAGCTTCGAGTGCAAAGGTTAAAAAATTCCAAAGCGGGTGACGGACTTCCAAAATTCGAGTAATCGAGCAGTTTCACGGGTTTTCAGCAAAAATACGATTTCGAGCGATCAAAAGCAGAGGATTTAGGTCTGCCCGCGCCGAAATGCGAAAGTAGGGACCAATCGGCGGATGCGGGTAAACGTGAGCGGCCGGTTAACCGTCGAACAGGTCGTCTTCTTCTGTTAACAAGTTGAAATAACAAGGAAGTCAGCGGAGATCAGTCGCTCGGAACGTTCAGTATCCGGTGACTTAATGCGCGACAAAGTCGAGGTGCGGTCGAGGCGATAATTAAAACGCTTTTACAAAATTGTAGGCAAACAGCGCTTAAGTGGCTGTCATTCGTTATCCCGTGGGCTGTGGCAAGTCGGTAAGTCGCTGAGCGAGCAATCAATCACCCGACATTCCCTTCCCCACCGGCCCATTACATTTCTATTTTGAAAGCTGCTTATTAAGCGAGGCCGGTCGGAGAGACAGACAGGTTTCACGGTATAAAATATCGGGTTGCTGTGGTGGCAGGGACGGTTCCATGTCGAGGTAGCTATGGTAGGCGAACAGGCGGCAAGGGGGTGCGGAGAGAGTAAGGGAACGAAAGAGGAGAAGGGAAGAGAGGGAGAGACGGAGAGAGAGAGAGAGAGAGAGGGAGTGGGAGAGAGAAAGAGAGAGAGAGAGAGGAGCAAGAGAAGGGAGGGGGGATGGACGGCTGTAAAAGCGGTGAAATATCAAAGCCGGGATGGGAGCTGTCATCGTCGGGCCAACATCATGGGTGGCGTGTTGAATTAGAATGCCTTCCCACACCCCACACAGGGCCAAACCCCACCGCAATTCTCCCACCATAATCCTCCGACCAGAAAATGGTGGGGATGACAGGAGAGGACAGGTTATACACCCCGGCTTGTCGAACAGGGAGGGGAAGAGAGGGGTGGCCGTGTCGCCAGGCGGCGTTGCGGTCGCATTCCACTCCGTGCTCCGAACAGCTCCGCCGAGAGCTACCACTATTTTCCTGGATTTCACTCGGTGTACGTCGTTTCAGTTTAATCGCTTCGTGCTACGTAAGGATCGATCGACCAGAGTACGCAACACCCCGAGAGACGCTACGTGTGCCACCGCATCTTCTGCGTGCACCCCCTCCTCCCCTCCTACCCCCTGCAACAAAACGGTTTACACCATTTTATTTGTGATCTGTGAGAATACATTTGTGGTTTCGTGCAGTGATTGGCTAAACAAGTGCAAAACCAAATGGTTGTCCTTGAGGAAGGCGGTATGCTGACTACTGGACATAATCAGTACCTACAGCCGGATTATCTTTCTCCGCTTCCAACCACGGTTAGTATAATAAACGTACAAGACTTGCACAGACCTTTCATTCGGGAACACTTCTGTGCCGTCGGACACTGTTCCGTCGCTCGTGCGACACTGAAATTTTTCAAGAAAATGATATTCTTAATTAACGATAAATCGGAGCGAAGGATATACATTGTTACGTTTTTTTTATCGGAGGAGATTTAACTTTAATATTATTTGTCGCCTATTATCGCCTATTATCCGCTTTCCGGCGGCACGCGCTCTCCGACGGGTTGCTGTACGTTCGCACATCTTTCTCGAAACCATAATTGTCCCGCGACTTTTAATTTTAACGATCCCTATCGCTTTACAAATATTCCGTACCGTCTTTCGTAACGCATTTTCTCCGTTTTCGTGTTACAGTTGGACGCGAAGAAAAGTCCCCTAGCGTTGTTGGCGCAGACATGCAGTCAGATCGGCGCGGATTCTCCGACGAAGCCGTTGATCTCTCCGCTGGATAAAACTCCGAAGGGCATGAACGCCGGGACGAACGCAAAATCGCCGCCGGCTGCGAAGCTGGAACGGAATACCCGCAGCAGCCCGTCGGACGGGAAGTCGTTGGCGTTCAAGCCGTACGAGACCAACGTTGTGTCGAAGAGGTCGAGCGACGAGGGTCGGCCGACGTCGAAGGCCAGTGTGCACAGTGTTAGTGGTCAGGACAGTGTGAGTGTATGTGATAACGGTCACTCTGAGAAAAAATCCTCGGGAAATCGGACGCCCGTCGGACGGAAATCCGCGTCGCCGGCTAGCCAGGCGACGGCTACCACGACCAGCACACCGTCGGCAGACAGGAAAACGCCGGCGGATCGCGAGAAGACCGACGGATCCCCACGCATCAACAACAATAACAACAACAACGGTGCCAGCCCGATCATCCGATCCGGAATGGAGATTCTATCCGGCGGCCATGCGAAGGATTCGAATTTGGGCGCGTACAAACCAGGGCTCCCAGGATTCTCAGGGAATCCGCTTTGCTGTCCGCCGGGTCTCGCGGAGAATCCAGCGTTCAGACCGCCGTTTGCCGGCGCGTCACCGTTCTCGCATCATCATGCTGCCGCGGCGGCTCTGTTAGGCTACCCGTCGACCACCCCGACGGGAGGCAATCCTTACTTGAGCTACGCTCGCGTCAAGACTCCTGCCGGCGGCGAAGCACTCGTGCCGGTCTGCAAGGATCCTTACTGCACCGGTTGCCAATACAGTATGCACAGCGCGCAGTTAATGATGGGCACCGGGACCTGCCCGAGCGGTTGCACGCAGTGCGATCATCAAAAGTACGGATTAGCCATGGCGTTGTCGTCGTTAGGACCTATGGCACCGCCGTCCCTCTCGTATCCATCCACGCTGACCGGCGGCAGACCGTACGTTTGTAACTGGATCGCCGGCGACGCGTACTGCGGAAAGAGATTCACCACGTCCGAGGAGCTTCTGCAGCATCTTCGCAGCCACACGAGCCTGACCGGCGGCGATCATGCGTCCTCCGCAGCGCTCCTCAGCAATCCGCATCCGCATCCTCTGCTCTCGCCGTCGGCAGCTCTTCATCGCGCGAGCGGCGGCTCCTATCCAACGCCATCTTTGAGCCCACTCAGCGCCAGATACCATCCTTATGGAAAACCGCCGACGGGACCTTTGCCAGCGTCGCTCGCAGCGTCGCCTTACAGCGCTTTCAACGCGTTAGGACCGTATTATTCGCCATATGCGATTTACGGGCAGCGAATCGGTGCCGCTGTACATCCATAAAAAGGATACTCGGTGTTGTATTAATTGAGAACAGAGTGTACAGGATAGTGTAAAATAGAGAGAGAGAGAGAGAGAGAAACTCTGCGACTCTTGACAGACTGTTGTGTAAATAACGAAACGTGTATAATATAAATTTATTTAAAAAATATATATATATATATAAATGAATAAATAAATATATATATATACATATGTGTGTATAAATTCAGAATTATGATTAAAGTTTATAAAGATATATTGACAGTTTGTTTCATCGCGAATATCATTCTTTGCAGAAATCCTATATTGAACATCTCACAACATTTTTGATTATTACTCTAGGGAAGAACATGTACACCACCGGGAAAAAGAAAGGAAGTTCGCCGGTTTCGAACGATAACTCGGAATATTTTGACCGTGGCGGTAAATCGTGTGCAAAAAAGGTTTTCTTTTATTCACGGCCGTGAAGAAATTGAGAGACTTTGTGAATAGTTGAAACAATGTCTGTATTGAAAATTGCCTGTGCCCCCTTCGGTTGCTCAAGCTGCTCGGATACGTATGTATTTTGTATTTTCCGATTGTGTTTCGAGCGATGCGTTCACTGCATACTTCGGAAAACGCGAGCACGATTGCATTCTCGGCGAAATTGTGCGACACGTCTGGCTCTGTATACACCGCGTCCACTTATGCCAACAGCCGACGCGACGCGCGACGGTCGTGCATGTTCTATGTCCATGATATAACTGTGATATTACGCTATTTTTCTTCTTTTTTTTTCTTTTTCGAAGAACGAATAAGAAATAAATACTAACAATGGTATCTAAACTATCTCTGCGGCAACATACATATTTTACGTCTAACTTATTTGCATCGTTTTGTATATGAGAAGAGAAAGCTGTTCGAACGGAAACAAAAGTGTGCAGATCATTTCAAACGATTTGAAAATTACCATCGTTGCGAGAGAATATGCAACGTTTTCAAAATTCATTCACCCGCGCGTCAGATTACATTGTAAAGTACATGTTTACGTGTAAAGTATTCTGATGGAATCGTAATGTATGATATAATATTATTTGCACTGTAAATATCTCTTGTAAATATCGTTGAGTTTCCATACCGCTTTAATAAAAACAATGTTTGTGGAATCATTAAATATATGTCTTTACTAGCATTTTCCTCTTTACCTGGCTGTTGTGAAATCCGTACTGTGCTGTTGTTGTTGTGCGTTTATGTTTTTAACTTCTGTACGATTATTTTAAAACTTAAAAATTTAAGAATTGGAGAATTTAATTCAAGAATTTGTTTAATTTATTTCGTTTAATCGTCTTTCCCAAAATCGTAGTTTCGGATAAAATCGTTCAAATGGTCGAAATTGCTTTCATAATCATATTTATAGCATTTGTATTTCATTAAAAATAATTTTCACTGTCGGTTTCAAAAAGATTATTCTTTACTCCAAAATAGACTGTGAGGCGGCTCCTCGGAAATGTCAGTTGTATAACTTGAAAAATCCGTGGTGTTTGTTTGAAATATATCAAAATAATTATTTATTGTCACTGTGTAATACTGGAAAATAGAGTATACGTTTAATAAACGCGTTGTTTCTTGAGAAAAACACAGAAGAATGAAGTTTATACACGCAGATAAGTTGCTCCGTTTCGGGATTGAATTTTTGAGGGTTAAATTCTGTTGCTAATTATATTTGTTGTAATTAAATGGAGCGAAACTTTAATTAAGGACACGTGAGCTCCTGATAAGAAATGTGAATTGTATATCGAGATTTTTGCATTAGATACGGTCGGTCAACGTTTGTCCTTGTTACAATTGATTCAGTGCGATTAAAAACTATATGCATAAATAAGCAGTTGCTTTTTACGACCTTTTCGGAATAAAAGAAAACAAGTTATCGGCATAAAGTGAATAAAATTCTCAATATTTTTCTAAATCCAACCAATTTACACCCTTAATCGGTAACGTGTCACCTGTAAGACTGTTTAATAGCCATATTCAGGTATTAAAATACCTTCTTCCTTTACTCTTAGTCCTGAAGGGACCAGTTAAAAATCGCGGTTAAACGGTTAATGTCGCGAGGACTTGCAGGTATTTTGTACAGGAAAAACATTCACATTTCTGCCATCTTTCCCAACTGTGCAGTTAACACCTCGGAAACGTCTTCGACAGGTGGAACCACGTCTGGCGATAAGGAAAATCGTAAATTAAACTGTAAGAATCGGCATCGATTGATGCGGCTTGTCTCGATGTCTACGACGCTTGAGCCGAGGCCCGTCGCGCGGCAGCTTTGATGCCGTCACGATTGACATTTTTATTACCACTGGAAACGGTGTACCACGGTTCCCCCCAAACTGTTGATTGGTTATTATTCATCATTTTATAAAATTTGTTCGGACCCAGCACCCTGTCTCTCTACAATTCCTCAGACGTCACGGTTCCCAAAACAGAATCAGGTGTCGTGTTTGATCTCGGGTGTAATCGGCTCTCGGCGTTTAGGTTTCGCGCGAACCTCGGTAAGCGGCGATACAAATGGAAAACGGAGGAGGAACGGATGATCCGTCGGGGCTCGGAACGAGACTCGGAAGCGCAAGGATGAGGCGCGTATAGTTTTGATTCGCACCACTAGGGTGCTGTGTTCTCGTGTGCGCGCACGAACGGGCGAGAGTCTCAATCCCCGGGGGCACCCAGGAGAGTAAATTTATTTCTTTCATTACGGACGGAGCAGGTCGCGAGTTCTCGGATATCAACGCTGCAAGGCGGGGCGCATAAATCTGCAGCCTAGTGTCGGAAGGCGGAAAAGGAGATGGGGGTAGTAGGGGGTTCGAGGGGTGCGGAGGGGAGGGTTTGGGGCAGGGCGAGGGGAGTCGGGAGGGCGAGTGAAAAACGCGGAGGAGCGACGGGAAGGGACACGAGGGAGAAACGGAGTGGGTGGTTGAAGGTTTTTAGACCCATGCGGAGGGAGAAGACTTGCTTTACCCTCTGCGTACGTCGTTTCCATCGCCAGGGTGCCACGACAGGCGGTGGCAGGCTCAGCTGGCTCAGCAAAGTGAAATATTCGGTGATTTTAACCGTCGGGATGAATAGTCTCCTCGTATTTCGCCTTCCGGGTTCGTTCCGCGGATTGGAATTCATGTTATTTCGGTACCATTATGCGCATCGCTGAATCTCAATTAGCGACTCGTCCGCTCTAACTAGAGTATTTACGTCTAGATACATCTAACCGGGTGAATTATACCGGCCGTGATTCGAGAAAAATACTCGCGAGAAAAACATATTGTACGTTTCGCGGTTTCTAGAGGCTCGCCGACCGGATAACAAGCACAGCTAATCGTGTAATGGGACCAATAATCATTTTTTTAAATGAATTGCCCGCCGATAAGAGGGCGGCTCGACGCAACCGGGAAC
The DNA here is from genome assembly GCA_913789895.3 of Seladonia tumulorum. Taxonomy (NCBI): domain Eukaryota; kingdom Metazoa; phylum Arthropoda; class Insecta; order Hymenoptera; family Halictidae; genus Seladonia; species Seladonia tumulorum. The sequence goes on from OU565275.1 coordinate 7,783,107, forward strand.
GTATCAATCGTCTCGCCAATTAACCCCGCGACTCTCGATTTTTTCACAGTTTCATTCGCGAGATAGGCTACGTTAATATAATTTGCCGAACGAAAAGTGAATTGCATGTTCGTTGTACGACATCGTTCGCTCCGAAGATTAAGCGTCGACCGTTTGCGGACGAATGCCGTCACGTTGACGAGGTCAGGTCGACGTGTCCGATTTTGGAAAAGTTGCAAACAAATAATTCGACCGATTATAGAACGAAGGATCTGTTTTAGCCGTTAGTTACGAGCCCCCCGGGGTTAGCGGGCGACAATTTTGTCCGGTGAGCGGAAAAGTCGTAAATAAGAATTACAAAATAAATCATCGGTTTTTTCGAAACTTCGGGCGTATTGGACTTTCTATTTCCGGCCGCGTCTATTTATTCTGGCCGTGTCTTTTTTTTGGGGGGGGGGGGGCTCCAGATAAACGCGAACGTTTATAAACATGATAGAAATTTATTTTAATCCACCCGGTGTTAACCGTTTTGTTTCAGGAACGAGGGGGAATAGAAAAAAGAAAACAGAAAAAAAGTCAAAAGAATTAGCGTCAGGCGCGTGACTTCACTCCGAGCCTCAAGAGTGATTTTATTGATCTTCCGCGTAATATATTTCTAACAGCTGTTCCCCGCACCGGCTTTGAGTCCCCGGGTCGTTCCGACAAGAACTATTTCTTCGGCATTAACGCCGGGACACTGTAAAGTATTCATGGTAATGGCGGAAGGGAAAGTGTAAATCTATCTTCAGGCATTTGCCGTCGTGCCCGTCGTCGAACGTCTTTCACGCAAACGTCATGTTCTTGCTATGTAGATCGCTGTGCCAGCTAGATGTGTCACATGATGAGTCGCCTATCGGACGTTCTGTCCCGTTGCTCGAAACGAAGTACATCATCTATTAACCCGAGCGCGATGAAGCAAGCAATTTAGCAGCGGCGTTGCTCTCTGAAAAACGATTCAATCAGCGGTAACAGATTGCGCTCTGTCTTTAATCGAAAGATAATCGACGCAACCGGAACTCTAGTAATGACGGTGACATTAGTTTATCTGCTCACGCATCGTTGCCTCGCGCAAAGCAAAAACACTAAAAAGAGCCGTCGAAGCAGACTATATAAATCTTTTCCATTGTTCTTATTTAGAAAATCTTAATAGAGACTTAGATTAAATTGTATTTAACTTATTAAAAATAATATTAGCAGAATATGTATCATTTTCTAGTTTGAAATAATATCAACCGAGTAAGGAACCAAATTACGATGCCTATATTAATTACACTTATTTTTAAAGCATAACGAATATCAAGAAAGAGATATTCTGTCCGAGCATTGTGAAAACTCTTGAACAGAGATTAACATTGTGTTTTACTAATGTTATTTACTAACCTCTTTATTTAATGTCCCTTTCAAAATGTTATCCAATGTTTCCAAAATTTAATCACAGCTATTATTTGATTATTATTAACTCCCTTATGAATACAGTCTTTCAATATTCATTAATAGTAACGCGGCTTGTAAATCCGGTTCAAAGTGCTAAGTGTAATTTACTTGTTCGATAATTTGTAATTTTATTGTTATTGATTTCGTTTTACGAGGTGTATATATTATGAATCGCATTTAATTTACAGGTGTATAGTAACTGACATTAATTTCTGATCATAAAGTTTCGGGATTAATGTTCCACCATATAAATCTACTCGAAGCATTTTCGGGTCAACCGTTGTCAAATTATGTTTTATGTTGCTCTCCGTAGAAATTGGCATATATTTTTGTTACAGTGGTGATTGCAACAAGATGGAAGTTGAGACATTTAAAAAATTAGACATAGTAATAGTAGACGTTTTAACGAAGAAAAGAAATTTCATGAAAGTTTCATTTGATCCGATTTGCGAGCGTCCTGGGAAAAATTCATATAGTAAATTTCATTCAGCGGAGAATGAATTTTCATTTTTCAAATAGCATTCCAAACGCTGTAGCTTTCATTTTTCGTTTCCGCTCTCAAATGTAATGTTTATGAATAATATGCTGGCGAGCGACGTGTTACTTCCCATCACTAAATAAGAAATATGGTTTCCTACTTTTTCCCAACGATTACAGTGCACCGGAAATTACAACTTTCTCCGACACACGTCCGCAAACCTACACGGACATAGAGAAACAGTGCACTTCGTGTTACGACGTGTGTATCGTTATTGTGTCGGTTGTAGGTGTCGCGATTAATACCCATTCTGTTTCGTCGTGTCTTTTTGCTATCCTGTCCGGATCTATCTCGATAACCAGAAAGACGAGAACGCGAACAAGTCGCAAACAAACGATTTATTATCATTCAACACTTCCGGAACGCGGGTTTACATATTCTCGAATCATTCTCAATACATTAGTGCGATCAGCGGAGGTCTTGAATTTCATTAAAAGTCCACGTGTGGTCTTAGGAATTAGGTTTGAATGAAAAGGCAATTGTAATACGATTTTCCGAAGAGTGAAATATATTCTGGAGAAAATGGATTCTCAAATGAATTCCACCATAAATTTTACAAAATGAATTCTAAAATACATTTTAAAGTGAATCTGCTTCGTCCAACAATTTTTGGCTGGCATTTTTCGCGTGTTCGTTTTTATTTAAACATTCATTCTTGTCGCGAGTGTTCGAAAACAAATTCTAATTCTATTTTCGTCTTCTTCCTTTTTTCATTATTGTTACGTCCCTTTGGTGATGTTTCTATTCATAATAAAACATTTTAAGCTTTCATTTCACTGTAGTTTGTTTCGCTGAATTATAAATATGTTTTAATATAGAATTGCAGCCATTTTGGTTGCAAGTGGATGATTTTTAGCGTGCCTTGGTGGACGCAAAACTCGTCCAGGTAAAAAAGAAAAAGAGATATTAATATTCATTATCTTTTTTTAATATTTATCATGTTTTAGTGTAATTAATATAGGTACAGTAATTGGGTCCCTAGGTTATTCTTGATGGGGAAAATCAAGAGTAGGAAGGTGATGGACGATTTGCAGCGTGAACGGCCGTGTGTCCTGCACCGGCGGGGTTTTAGCATAACTTCGATCAAAGAAAGTCCGTTGTGTCCTCGATCGAATCTTTTTGTCGTCGGGAACACGTCCCTGAACGATGTCTATCAGCCATCGTGGCCAGTCTTACGAGTCAGGGCAGACAATTTAGCACATCAATAACAGGCCGTGGATAAAAGCAGCCCATACATCGTGGCTGACGTATCGTTTGTAATAAAACACAAAGGGGGTCTAGCCGCCAGCGGCATCTGTGTACCGCGCTGTGCAGCCGTTCGTTCATTCTTGCTGTTATTAACAGGCCGTACATCGTGGATGTTTTCTACCTGCCATCTCCCGTCGAGTCATACATCACCGTTGAATGCGCGACAGCAAAGAGCAACTATAATTCATCTATAAGCTACAGCCGATCCCCCTCGGCAGAAATTGTGGAAGACGAAATCGATAGGGCAAACCTTGCTGAAGGTTTTACGATGTTCGCGCTTCTGACACATAAAATTGAATTTTTAGAGGATGCAATCGAGGGGGAAAGATATCGTTGACCCGCCGCGCCGGCTTTCTTTCTTCGACGGTGAAACGCCTCTGAAACACGGAAACTTTAAACTTTGTATCGCGGGATGCTCTCGCTTCCTAATATACGGGGTGTCCCAAAAATGTACCTACTTGAAACAGGCAATTCCCGAGATTATTTACAGTAACTTTCTCCTTTGCGAAAATCTTCTCCGCGGCTCTGTTCCGGAGCTATCCACGAAAAACATTGGCCAATCAGAGCGCGGCTACGGCGGACCGATTCCGGCTTGGCCAATGCCGACGCCGCGTTCAAAGGGCCCTTTTTGAAAGGGACCTGCCTCTGATTGGTCCGTGTTTTTCGCGGATAACTCCATAACAGAGTCGAGGAGAACATTTTCATAAAGGAAAAAGTTGCTTCGAATGACCTGTACAGTATATTTTAATAATAAAATTTCTGTTCGGCTCTAGTTTTTTACAATTATCGTAGAACATTTAAGATTCGGTATTGAAACTCGGAGTATCGAGAAATATTCGATATATATTTTTTTATGGGCGAAATGATTTGTTAATTGTCGCTTAGGGGATTGTAGGGAATGCGACAGCCCCGTAGATTTTGCTTTCACGTCGGTGTCTCCCGCAGCGTCATCGTACGCACGCCGCTGAACGCAAGAATCAACCGCAGGCCGGTGATGCATTGTGCCTCCTTGTTACTTCCATTTACACCCAGCATGAATGCAAGCCACTGTTTGCGTATGAGCGCATTTAATTTCGATGATACGACTTACCTCCGACCGGCTCTTTCTAAAGGATTTCTGCGGGTATCGTGTAGCAAATCAATTCAGACGTTCGCTGATATACCTATTAAGGTATTTCCTAATAAATCGTGCGTGTTGCGTGTGCGTAAGTAGACTGTGCACGTTTGTGGATGCTTATCTGCGATTATACGGAACTCTTCAGGAAGTTTTCAACGTATTTCTACGTATAATAAATAATTTATACACTCTTTGCATTAATTTACCTACTTGGGGAACTATGAGGAAGTCTTGAAAGTTTTATTATAAAAACAGTAAGAAGCAGAAGCTAATGTAAAGATTATTTACAAAATCAGACTCTTTGCATCAAAATCAATCTCATTTGTGTATCAGGAAGTCATTACTATGTAGTAACATAATGTAATCTTTCCTTTCAAGATTATTATTGAAAAGAAAATGTTTATGCTTCTTTTTGTGATACAAGACGAAAATTAAAAACGTAAAAGAGTAATTACAAAAACGTTTAGTAACTGTGGAAAATATGGCATACATTTGCACAACCTAGCTGTTTGAATATTTATTTCTTGCGCAACAAAAAATCTTTTAAAATTAAACGAGTATTTATGTAAATAGTATTATTTTTTACTTACAGAAAACAGCAAAATTTATTAATTTATTTCATCATCAATAGATACTTAAATGAATAATTGCAATTTTCGCTAAGGGAGATTTTCAAGTATTTTTTAAGATGTACTTGCTGCTTCTGATTGCCTGACTTTTGCAAAACCACTTACAGTTGAATGCTTAAATACAAGCTATTTGCATCGAGCGTAACAATATCTAAGAGACGATAATAGCATTCCGATAACATTTGACGTTTATAATTGCAAATTTTTCGTGCTCATTTTTCATGTCATCGCTTTTCAAGTTAATGGTTATCTTATTTAGGAAGGAAATATATAGGCAGAAGTTCTATCTCATATTCATTTCATCATTTCTCATTGATTATTCACGAGAGGATAATGTATAGTGGTACAGTTTCCCGATGCGAAATGCGGAGGTTAAAAGCTGTTATCAATCCAAGCTATTTCCACCTAGTGTTGAAGTGTTCGCCGAGATCTACTTGGATTGTTTATTTTAGAAACGATCGATACTTACAAAATCTAATCCGTCGCATGTCGCATATCGTATTAACGCAGCTTAACCGGTTACTGTTTACCCGGTTGGATTAAGTTCAACGTTATGTTTCAAATTATATTTTCTTGAGAATTTATAGGTTACAAAGAATATTCCCATGGCGTAACACTATAGCCAATCAAAAGAAAAACTCGACTGTGTATAGTCCGTTGCCCTTCAAATGACCTTTGCAGGAGTCGCAGCAGAAGCAATGTTTATTAAGGAATGTGTGAAAAATCTCGGCAAACCGTGTAAGAACGATAAACAAGTATACATTAAAAGCAGTTTTCGCTTAAGCAAAAGCATTAGCACGCTTATGAGTATTGTAGTCTATTATTATTTATTTTATGTAGCTAACAGTTTTGCAGTTAACCGATACAAAATTTTTCCCGTTACATATATTCTTAATTCGTAGATCCAGCGGTGAGTACAGAACATTAAGGTGATATTATATTTTCGTCTTTAATTTTTATAGATCCGTAAAAACCACAAAATGGCGAGCACAGGCGAACGAAGTCCGGGTAGAAAGAAACGAAAGTCGTTCCGATCGGGGCGATCTGTATTTATAACGACGTGGAACCAGCGCGTAATCAACAGCTGCTTGAAATCCAATAAGATTTGCTCGATAGTAAGTTTTACGCGGATCAACTTGAGCGCGGCAGCTCCAGACGCCGCTCTCGCCGTTTCATCGATCACGGTGCCGTCAAAGAGACGGCGTTAACGATGCCCAGCTGGCTGACGTTTCCTTTGAGTGGTCGGCTATGAGACAGAGACACCACCAGATCCAGTTTGCCCGTAGTTGTCACGGTTTTAGTAACGAAACTAGGCAAGTCTGTCGAGAGAGAAAGAAAGAGAAAGAGAAAGAGGGAGGGGGAGAGGGGAGAGAGAGAGAGAAAGAGAAGAAGTCACGGCGGCGACGGTGGCTGCACTGAAAACAGGGGGAACTACGGCGGAGTGAAAAGAGGTGAGAAAAGTGGGTGGAATCGAGGGAAAGGGGTGAAGTGTGTATTAGGCACGGAGGGGTAGGAGGAAGGTAGAGGAAGGAAAGAGAAGCGAGGGAGAGGGAGAGAGAGAGAGAAGGAGATAGAACGCGACGGACCGGATGATGAATTAGCCGAGGTGACCTCTCGCGCGAAATCTCTCCTGCTAGCTCTCGCAGTAGGCAGCTCCCGGGATGTCGGCCCCGAGATGATGGATCGCTCCGCGTCACGGAGCCATTCATCACCTCCATCTATCAGCCACCCCTTCACCTTGCTTTAGAAAGCGAGCATTCGACGGCTATCTACTCGCTTCGGATAGTGATTAATGTTGATCGGAGCGCTGCTATTCGACCTCACTTCCATCTCTATCTCGGTCTTTCTCCTTCTCTTTTTCGTCCTATCCTCCTTCTCCGCTCGGTTCCCTGTCCCTCTCTATCTTCGCGAACTGCGCTACGTCCACACGTTTCTAGACGTTGACTTCGTATTGACTATGCGCGTTCATCTTCTCCGGATCGTCGGACAGGTCGTTGGGAACGGCGTAAAAGATGACCTCCCTGCAGCGCGACGCGACGGTTCCGGCTAAAATAGTGGTCTACCAACACGCCTTTGCATTCGATTTTTCCGAGCGGAACCAGTAGTCTAATCCGGAGACTTTGATACATCTCGGTACAGTTTTCAGCCAGACACTTCCTTCTTCGTTCCGTTATCCAGTCGGGCTTCCGTGAAGGTTATTCCGAAAATATGGGACCGTTCGGGATACGAATATTTTTGGTCGAGACATTTGTAAAACGGAACGTCCTTTACCATTGTTGCTATAACTCCTTGCGAATTGTTAGCACGTTTGCTATTATACAGCTTGTAAGTCTTTTATATCATCTTTTTCTATGTAGAACGTCACTGTGACGAAAGAATGTTTCTCTTTATTCTTTCAAGGTTATTTCAAGGTTTTCTCAAATGGAATGGTTGTTGTTTCGATATTGTGGGAGTACAGAAACAAAACAAGTTCAGCATACGTCTTTCCCGTGACCTTGATACACCGTGCAGGTGACACGTAAACAAGAAAAGTTAAAACTTAAGACGCGTTGTTTTGTTATGATTACCCTATTTTCTCCTACGTTTCAGCCGAAGCTACATGGTTCAGTGCCTACTGCGCCGAAACTTTCTGCTGTGACTATAGTAGAACCTCGTTCTAGTTGCACGAAACGGGACCAAAAATGCGTGCAAAAATGGAGGTGCCTGCAACGAAAGGAGTAGCCAATCACGCGATGCGTTTTCCCGCTTACCACGACAGTCCAAGTTTCAGAATTTCCAACAACTCGTGCTGAGAATCCCTAGTATGCAACGAATGAGGATTCCGCGGAATGAACGAGGTTGCAACGAGCGAGGTTCTACCGTATAATGTCGCGTTCGCGGGTGAACGTTTCGAAAACTGCAGGAATGGTTTCTTCGCAGTTGATTTTCCGAGGTCTTGTAAACACGTTACGGCCGGGAACGTGCGCGATAAATTCGTTAGCAATCAAAGGGAAAGACGGCATCTCTCGGATTATAGATATCTTATAATATCCCGCGAGGAATTACACGCGCCGGCAGGAATAACCCGAAGATACTTCCGCGTCCACGTCGCGCGTCAGGAGCTTCTCGCGGCACCGCGTCGCGTCGCGTCGCGTCGCATAGCGTCGATTCGCGACCGCCGAGAATTCCATAAGGAAGACACCAGAGAGAATCCTCCGCGAAACTTTACGTACGGGAATAACTAATTGTGGGGTCAGAGCTGATGTCAAGAATTTACATAATACGACAGCGGCATAGCGATCAGCTGAGTCGACGCGGGTCGGTGGCTAGGAAAGAGGCAACCACCGTTCCGCCGCTACGGCTGATAATGTTGCACAAGTCGTATATCCTAGTCTTCTTAATGGTACGGCATTAACAATTTTTTTACGCGGCTCCCTCTACGATCGGCCCCGACTTCTGCACGCCCCTTCTTCCGCGGTCACCCGATGAATAGTCGCGAGTATAATGAATAACGATAATTGATGGACGCCTTTGAATTTTCCTTTTATTTCGCTGGCCGACAGCCGGCGTCGATGCGCCGCGCATGATTCATACGTGTACACACAATGTTATCGCATCCGATGAAACGTCCTTTTCTCGTACTTCCGACGGGAGGCGGCTGCGTTTCGATTTTGAAAGACGTTCCGTTTTTGGGTGCAGGGGCCCGGGTATAGTCACGTGACTTTTTAACACATTTGCATCATTAGCGTACATATGCGCTCAATTTTCCTGGTTATTATCATTATTCGTTAGCTAAAAAATAGAAATATCTGCATAATCTCGGCAGCTCCTGTCCAGCGCGCACTAGATTGAACCTTACTCTTTCGAACGAGTCCTTCACCAGCGACAAAATATTTTTATATAAGGACGAAAACTTGAGGTACGTAAAATCATTTTTCTCGGTAATGTAGTTACTCTACTTTATCGCCAATCTACGAAGACCGGGCCCTGGAAATAATGAGCCTTTTTCTTTAAGTAATAATATTTTTGTTTTAACTAATAGATGTGTTATCGAGGCCGACTGTTTTTGAGCCTGGAAAAAAATGTGCATAGGAATATGTTAATGTTAATTTTGCCACTTCTCGCGTCGCGTTGGGGTGATACCACAGTCTAAGAATGTCGCATTGTTCGCGAATGTTCGCAATTCTTGAACCGTGTTGCAGCAGTGCCATGTTAAAAAAAGTATAAAACTGCGTTTCAATTATGAAATCCGTTTTTAAAAACGAAATATACACCGGCGTGAATATTTCACGATTCAAACATGTGCATATTAAGTTGGAAATTTATGAAACGGAGCATTTGAACGAATGCTTGAAGATATCAGGAAAAACAACAATAAAATATACCACCGCCGTGAATATTTTACGATTCGAACATGCGCATGCTAAATTGAAAATTTATTGAACAAACGCTTGGACATACCAGGAATATATAATTAATATATGTTACACAACATTATATTTTTTAACTGAAAATCTGTCAGCGGAGATAATGTAAATCTTAGACCGTAGATCATTTGTCGCCACAACCGATTTAATGTTGCATATTTTTCTTTTTATACCTTTTTCCGTCATAACTCGTGTCCGATCGAATTCAGCTATAAATGCGTATTAACATTTACTTCTCGTTTTTTCTTTTGAGAGCATAAAATCCTGACGAAAGCAAAAAATTGCATACACGTGGATTGTTACTACAATATACCAGCACAAACAGCATATTAAGCACGTCGTAAAATTGATAGGTTAATGATAGTTCTTCTGTTGGCGACTTTATTAGAAGTTATTAAAACTCGAGGAAACAGAACGTGGGTAGTTCGAACAATGAATTGAATTTAAAATCAGCATGAAATAAAATCGTTCGTTTAATTCATTAAGAACGGGTATGCTACGCGTGGTCCGTAAAATTCATAAAAACGACCCACAGTTAACCAGAAAATTAGCAATTACAAAAATTATTACCGCTCCCGCGTACCGTTACGATGAAACGTGAACGTTTACTCTCGGCTCTGGCACCGTGGTGATTACTCGATGGCGTATCCGAGCATGATACAGATCTGATTATACAAACGTATCGTTAAATTAATTTGGTGGAAAGTTCCTCGGGAACACCGTGCCGGTTGGTATCATATTTTTCATTCGTTTTGCTTTATTTCGCGAAAGCGATTCCGCCTCTGGAAATCAAATTAATTTCCGAGTCGATCACCGGTGCTCGATTCGAAAGAGTAAAAAAAAGAAAAAAGAAAAAAGCGTTTTACGACATCATGCCACGACGCTGTAGTTTCGAGTGTGTTTGACCGCGCCGCGTCCGCAGCCTATCTACCAGTACGCTACGCTTGTAATTACCTTAAATTATTGGATCGAGCATGAAGGAGGGAGTTATCTCTCAATCTAGTCGACTACAAAGGGGCCGACAGATTAATTGTGATTGGTGTAACGGAGCCAACTGACAAGAGACTTTACTCACGTTTGATTATATATGTGTCATACACGCGTCCGTACGCGCCACCGTTGTCTGTGTACGTGCGCACAAGCACCGCGTACACACACACACACACACACACACACACACACACACACGCCAAACGTACTTCTGAAAGCATTCACTTTTTCTTCGTTGCCCTCTTCGGTGCAGCAGCTGACATTTCTTAACGCCAATTAACGATTTCGTGACGCGGTGCGAGAATGCGAAATCCGTTTGGAAATTTTAGCTCGCGCTCCTCTGCAGAAATGATTTTCACACGGGTATTAAGCGGGAATGGCCTTCGGAAGTTCGTTAGAAATTCGCACGCAAACGATCGAGTCGTTTTCTCTGTTCTTGTTCGAATGTCTACGGTTTTGTTCAATAAAACACACAAACAAATCCGCAGTTCGACTATTATAATACAGAGCCATTACGAATACAAGCAGAAATCGGATACGTAAACATTAACAAAATGAAGAAAGAAGCATTTGCTAAATATTTTCAGCACACACGTCACAATATTTATATCTGCTTGTTTTCACTTCCGTAGTAATGCTTCGGATCTTTTGCAAAATAAATTTTGCAATCTTACCGGCGACGGTAGGTGATCTTGACATGCTTTTTTCTTCATTGCATTGACGTCTTAAATCGAAAGAAATACATTAATCCGTTCGGTGAATAATATTAACGTACTGTGAAAAATTGTTCATTTCTCGTTATTAATTCGATATTTTCGTAACTTTCTCGTCATAATCGCCCTGTTAATTTCTCGTTAATTCACTCGGATCTCCCCGGGCGTTGATGTTTTTAGTAAGACGTAATAACACGTTCGGCCTGCCGTACATTCCGTTGTTGTTGGAAACATTGGAATTAAGAAACATGGTAGTTTATTCGTGCGCGACGGGCTGAACGTAAACGAGTACCAATTTACACTGATGAAACTGGTTTTTATATGCGCAGAGAAGAAATCGTGTGGGTAATATCCCGTCGCGTCGTTCAAAGAAAATAAATTCTCCGGGTACATTTCAAATATGTAAAATCATTAACTATTCGAATAAGTTTATTCTTTTTCCCCGACAGGCTGATCGGCCCGGACGTCTAAGCCCGAGCATATGTAATGACAGATAATGACTTCTTAAAGGGCAATGATATGCGGGTTTTTCTCTTAACCTGATTACGCTGGGTTATTCCACGCGTTTTAAATTAATTTCACTTGCAAGTGTAATAGCGCTTGTAGCTCTGAATCACACGTGTATCATTAAACTGTTATTCCAAATCGTCGTGCCTCTGTGATCAAATGTTTTCGTACCGTTTCTAATATTTATATTAGTTTCAAATCTCAAGAAAATAAATAAATTGCACTGATTTTTAATTTGAATTGAAAACGAGGACCAATCACAACGCGGCTATAGCGAACGGATTCCGGGTGGGAGACTGGCCCCGCCCAGCGCGGCGTTGCCGTTGGCCGAGCCGGAAGTCGTCTGCTATAGCTGCGCTCTGATTGGTCCGCGTTTTTCGTTAATAACTCGAAAACAAAGCGCTTTGGCAGAAATCGGCAAAGGAGAAAGGTGCTTGGAATCACCTGACGAATCACCCCCTTCTTTTTCCGACCCTTTTTTCGTGCCACAGAAATTTATTTAACTTAGTGACTGTAAGGGGCACCACTAAAAACTGTTTTATCATTATTCAAAATATTTTTAATTACCAAGCATTTCAGTACTTACTGTACGAGTAAATTGCACCATTCTCGTATGTATAATATGAAAACAAATATATATAAAAGGGAAATATTCTAGGTCCGAAGAAATGTTTCCTTTTGGAGTCAAAGGTTTAAAATTTATTTTTGAGGAGAAAATTATTGGTATGTTTTAAAATAGCAATTTTAACTGGTTCGCGGAGGGTTAAAGGTGTCTGAGTAAATATATAGAAAGGTGAATTCGAAATCTAAGTGAACATTGTATTAAAAGAGGGTGGTTTTCTTTGCGTAGGATTAAGGCTAGCCACCGTCAGATTCTTGTTGGAGCCGTGGCAACAATATCACGGTAATATCGATTAATTAGATTACAGAGGGGGTCGGGCGGCATCGTCGGTGAACCGGCTCGCGTCTTTGTCTCGCTTAAGCCGCGGTATCGTAATTTTCGTGTAAAATGTTAGTGACAAAAGCCGTATAACGAGGCACTCGAGAGGAGGCAGGAAGTCGGCGACGCCAGGTTGGATGGGACATTGATGAGGAAACTTCGGTTGGTTATAGCCCGGCCTGGTGATAAGGAGCCAAGGAGTTCCTAAGTAAGAGGAGGTATAGCAGTGGTTGTCGAGGGGGTTAAACCCGAACTATCTCTTGCCTCGCGTTATCCTGCGAGCCCGTATATATCCGGCCGTGCTGAGGGTAGATATACCTTCGGATGGAAGGCGGCTTTGCACTCCTTATCGCGTCGTTTTACAATCTAAATACAAGGAATCAGGAAGAATCAGCTACAACCTCGTCTTAATGAACCGCAATGCCTTCGCCGGGTTTCTCCTTCCCAGGCAACAACGTGGCTCACCACCCGGGATCGATATCGCAAATAGAAATTGAAATCTGGACGCGGCAGATTCCCCCTGAATTACAACGCTCCATTGCTAAGAGATTATTGAATCAATTATCGGAACCAATTTGTACTCCTCCGACGAATCGCCTTGCGATCTTCGCCTCTACACTCTTGCATTCGTCGCAATATGAAACGTTCTACGAAACTGCTGAAATTATATAAATTATATAAATTAATATAGATTCAAAACTTGTGGTGCTCAGCTACATCGACAAATATTGACTTACACCATTTTTACGTTAAACACCTGATCTATAGAAAATTATTTATTATCATTAGATGCACAAAATGATTATTTACAAGCATTTAACATATCTCTTTAGAATCCAGCACTTTCTGTGCACGTACTTTCTCTTGCAGGTGATTAATATATCCCCAAGTAGCAGATATGAAAATAAAATAAAGTTACAATTGATCGATTCTGAAAGGAATAAATTAATTTGTACTACCGACAGGCTTCAGTGAACTAGAAAGCTTTCGAGTATATTTAGAATTTTAATTTTCCGCGAAATTATCACGGTAAAGCAATTTAATAATTTTTCGCACCACGGATAAGTGATTTCACTTATCTTTATTCTGATCCATCAACGGGAACAATGTGGTGTACGAGGAAGCGATATTTTCTAGTTAAAAAATGATTATTTATAATTAACTGGAAGTTATCGGACACACATTTCACGTTACCGCAGGGAAAAGATACATCCATATTCAATATTTACTCCGATCGTGAAATATTCGGGGCGTTGTATTGGGTCCGGCGTTATCATTCAGCGGCTGCCGGCTCTCGCGCAAGTTTCACCTCGTATATCAAAGCACACAGCGAAAGTGATAAGTACACGAATATTTTGACCGATATAAATTACACGTACATTCAACGAAACATCGAAGTGTATTAATTAAAACGATCGTGAGCCCGCGAGGCCCAAAACATATCGGGTAAATTCAATCACAAATCAGCCGGCTTCGGTTTTTGCGTGCGCGCTGACCAATACTTTTCTCCTTTCGCTCGTAAAGACATAAAATTTTATATTCAACGATCAAGTATACCGAAAGCAGCAATTCATCCAAAGTTACATCGGCCCGTACCGGTCCCCGTACTTTACGATACTATTAACGAATAAATGTCCGGCGAAGATTTCGAATCGTGTTAAAATACATCGTAATTCTCTGGCTATCGGTCGTATCAGCCGTTTATGCGAATGAAATTTCCATTTCTTTTTTCTTCTCACTCACTCTCTCTCTCTCTCTCTCTCTCTCTCTCTCTCTCTCTCTCTCTCTCTCACACACACACACTTTTTCGAAGACGATTTTTGATCGTGGAGTCAACAATGAATTAACGTCTCCATTTCGTTAACGATTCCGGATTTTTTTTCGCCGGTTTCGCGGACGATCATCGTAATCAAGGCGAACGAGATAAACGAAATTTCTGGTCTAGAATGATGCAAGCTATAATTCATTTGTGCATGTCGGCAGGTTGTTACGTTGTCGCTCCGCTGACATTCCCGAAATCGAATAAATTAGCAGTTACGCGTCGCGTGATATTTTATAGCGGTTGCAAAGTATCGTTCTGCGCAAGAAAGAAGAAGAAAAAAGAAAAAAAGAGAAGAGAGAAAAAAAAACAAGGAAAAGAAAAAAGGAAGGTGGTTCTTTATAATCGCCTGAAATGGACGTTCATTTGAAATTCAACCGGTGGATCCTCGCGAGCCTCCGTTGTTTGCGTGCCGGTCCGCCGTAGTGAGAGAAAGTCGTTGAATTACTGCCATAATTCACGGAGAATAATGAGGGCTTAATTAGCCACGTGATGTAATGCAGACGCGGCAGAAGCGAAACGAAACGAAACGAAACGAAAGACACATCGTGCTGCGCGCCGCTCGTAAACCAGTAATTCTTACGATTAATGCGGACATTGTATCTGCGTTGTATCTGGCACACCATGTTTATGAAGTGATTAGCCAGTAGGAACGATGAAGTGCTTATTAAAGTTTCAAATTAACGAGCATGCTTTACTGATCTTCAACAGCTTCAGCCTATCATTTTCTGTTGTTCGTTTATGCGGTTTCGAAGAACGTACACGCAGTTACGTGTACCGTCTTCAGCTGCGAATTCAATTGTACTCTTGTTTTCGTCGGAGCGAGAACGCTGCCTCGGTTACAGATCTGCGTAAAATGGTATTGCAAATAATCCTATTTACTTATTAGAGTGTCCGTACCACTTTAATAGTTCTATGAATGTGGGCTAGAGATTGTTACAAAAATATTTTATTCTAGAAACTATATATTCTATGTAGAATACTATTTTTTAAGCCAAATTAAATGTAGAATATTATATAGTATGTACACTAAATATTTATTTCGTCAAATATTGACCACCTCTTGCCAATTGGTGGAATCGATATAACGACTAAGCTGTGAATCTTTATGTGTTTATGAAAACTGACACTAATTATATGATCTAGTAAAATTGAAAATTTTAAGGAAATTAAATTAATATTATTTTTAACTCGACAAAAATCGGTCGTTTAATAGTGATTTTATATTAGACGTATCTGCATAAGCGTTACTATTTTATCTTTCGTTCTTACTGTTTAGCCACCCATGTTGCAGCAAATAAGAAGAAACAATTCAAATTTCTTTTTTGATTTAATTTGTATGCTGTCATGTCGTAAATTTCTCTTCTGAATCCTGGAAGACTGAAAAAAAAAATCTCAGGAAAATTGAATCCGTTGCGAGAACAGTGAATAATTAGTGAAAATGCAGCGTTCAGAAGTGCAAATAATCGAACCAGAAACAATATTTTTACGCTTTCGCCGGTTGTCTACGGGGAAAGCATTTATTATGATTGATAGACTGAAAATTATGTTCGGTTTTAACTTTCAAAACGTTTCATGCTTCTTCGTGCGTCGTCCACGTTAAATCCTTAAAGGAAAGCGATAGCATACAATTTAAGTAACATATTATTTACAATGACGATGCCTCGATCAGTGTCGCCAGGTTAAGACTTGTCTCCCACTCTACGTTACCCTTTCCACGATGCTATTCTCCTACTCTTCCGCTGCGGGCCGGTCACGTGACGCGTCTCTGTGGCGCATGCGTCGCAAGGTCACGTGACTAATCCGAGAGGAAGGGGGTATTCCCCTCAATCCTGGAGCAGCCTGTACAAACGGTTGCGAGTCATGGTTTCCTAGCACGGTCAGATCGATCTATAGACAATGCTGGATAATCGGCAGGATCTCGGCGCGAGGCTGGAAAAGCAAATAAGCCGAGCATAATGCAACGTTCGGCATAGCGAAACGGAGGTAGTCGCGGATAGTCACGCGAGACCGGACGAAATGCGTGACCAGCTGCAACGTGACGCGGTCCGCGACGACAGGCCGAGGCTAACCATAAAAATAATAGGGTTTCCAGTGAAATAAATTGAGTTATTAACGTGACAGTATCACAATAAATTATGATGAAGTGGTTCTGGGGGCAAAAAGGTACGGTCAGATGACGGTTGGCGAAAGGTCGGACGGGGCTAACAGCGGTTGATTGCCGGTCGCTCGTTTGTCTCCATGTAGCCTGACAGGAACTATCCTGTCTGGAGTAACGTTAGCCCAAGCCCGCGAGAGCCGGACCAACGTGATTCGTCCCGTTGTACTCTTCTCTACGCTTCTCTGGCCTACTCTGCTCCGCTCCGCTCTGCTCCGCTCTGCTCCGCTCTGCACCGCTCTGCATCATGGTATACGCTGCTCGTGGAAACCGACCGGTGAAGAGACCGGGACACGAGCGTTATTCGATGCTGCTCGTAATTATCTCTGTCCATAGATTGAAACAAATGGCACGGGACTCGGCGAGTGCGAACCAACACGTCTCTCTCTCTCTCTCTCTCTCTCTCTCTCTCTCTGTCTGTCTCGCTCACTTTTACTTACTGTTAACGTTACAGGACAAAGTGGCAGAGGGAACTCCGCGCTTCGTCCTTTCTCACGCGCTTCGCTCCTTCTGACGTCACTCGGTTCACTGTTCCTCTGATCTTCCGCCTCGTTCTCGTCAGCGACGAGACTCTGCCTAACGACGTTTGCCGTAATATCGATTCAGTGTTAACGAGACGCTTTATTGTTCGAGCGACGACTTTATTTAGCCTTTCTACGGACCGCGCGCTGAATGCGCTCGTTTAGAGGACGGCTTACCAGCCAATCTATGCGCATACTAATTTCACAAGCGAGCCGACTCCCTGCCATCGAAATTGTTACTTTTATCAGGGGGTGCGTACACGTTTTTCCATTGTTTGCTTAAATCTTCTCAAACGTGTGCGGTTAATAGACTTACTGTGAAAAATAAAAAATTTTTGCAGTGATTGCACGACACAGGGCTCAAATAGAAATTAATTTCCTTTTTTTTTTTAAATTGTCTTATTCTGCTGCAACTAATACACCGATGTTTTTATATCTTTTTAATATGCTTTAAATTGTACTCACTTATTTTTGTCATAAATGCATAAAATGATTACTGGGCTTTCAGTTTTATGTCTGAAATAACTAGACTGCGGATCTCTGTGCAAAATAAAAATGGTTTGCATTGATTGTAAGACATAGGAAGCAAATAGGAATATATTCCTCTGGGTAATGGTTTTATTATGATGCGAGAAATGTATTGGCACTCTTAAATTCGTGTAACCTTTTTATTGTTTGACAATACACCCACCCATTTTTGCCAGAAATCCGTAAAATCCACAGTCTAGAAATCACACATGAAACAACAGATTCCAGTAAGAAATATTATTGGATGATTGCAAATCACACAGTTTTAAGGACAAAAGGATCCACCAGCCTGCTGAAGCATGTTTAAATATTTATAAAATATCTATAAAAAGCGTAGCGCTGTATCGAAGAAGCGTTTCGCGGTTAAGGCAGAAGAAATGCTTAATTTTCGAAATTTGACATTTTCTACCGAAACTTCTCAAAACCTCAGGCCGATAAAGAAAAAGCCTTCCGTTGTCGCGTTCAGCTCATCAAAATTTATGAATCACCTGCTGCGATTATCGATACGGAGAATTTGCGTTTGGACAGTGTTATTTGCGATTCAGAAGCCGTTCTCGTTCTCCTAAAGTGATTATATTATGCTCGTACGTATTTTTAATTTGATGTTTATTAACTATTCTCGTATCTACACCGGCGATCAATACAATATCTGCATATATTTACATGGAAAGAGAAAGTATGAAAGTTGCAAATGAAAGTTACGTTTTGTTAATTTGTATAACTTTCCATTTTGTATCTTAAAGTTAATCTAGCCTGAATCGTATTCGAAGAAATTTCGGAATCACGCACCTGTTGCACAGCCAATTTACTTTTGATCAGCTAATCAGTATAGACACTGCGATTATGGTTCCCGAACATTTCCGATATTCACACTTTCGAACGGTATCGATGAATTTCTATGGTTATTAAATTTTAATCAAATTGCAGAGCACGCGCGTGATTATTTTCGATTTCTCGTATATTTCATGAGAGAGAATTTTCTTTCTGGAAAACGGAAAATTTAATTTTCTTTGAACGTCATATCAACACAGCTTTTCAGCTTTTCAATTTTCCTATATTCTGCAATAATTTCAGGTTTAATCGAAGAATTATCGGGAATTGTCTCGTTTTTTATGAAAAATTTTGCTATTTTGACATAGAGGCGATCGGTTTGACCCAGTGTGCGGTTGCGGTGTCTCCTTGCTAGCCAAGGATGAGCCTTTCCCCTCGCTCGAAACACCTACGGCCCTGGCGAGCCATTAATTACCTTCATCGAGCTTCTGTGCCGGTCTCGGTCGTACTTGTCGATCGGCCCTATCACTGCCAATCAATCTTGAACGCAACAGCGGTGGGGCTTCGTCAAACGTCCCGACGAAATCAGCCAATCTACCGCGGGACAATGGGCCAGCATGATTCGATCGTGTCTCGGCGGCTTTGCATCAACCGGGCGTCCCCCCACTTCCTTTTCTTTGCTTCCAACATTTATACCCCCGTTCCGAGAACGCTTTCTCGATTCATTTTTCGTTTTTTCATTTTTATTTCCTTTTTTTTTTCTCACGACCCGCGCGCTCCGGCGAATGCCGATTGTTACAATTGTCCGCGAGACTGCCGCATTAGAAATAGAAATAAACATGCGCAATCGTTTCGGACGCGACGGGATGCATAGATTATTACGCCGGCTCGTTTAGATCCCGGTCGATGATTTCATAACTTCGACTTTTCATTCTGTTCGCTCACCTATTGACCTTCCTGAACTTGACTTTTCACCGCCGACTCGATCTACATATGAAATTTGCGACAGAAGCGAATAGATCGAGCGCAAAATGTTAAAAACATTTACAGTATTTCAGGCGTCGAGCGTTCCAATATTTAATATGCTTCGAGTTTCAAATTTTTAATGTGCTTCGTGTCTGTTCGTCGAATGAATTGCAATTCCATTATAATTTGTAATTTTTTCACATGATTTTGTGATTGAAATATGCCAATTTTAATATTCGAAAAGGACGGTATACAATGCTGCATATAATTACGGAGTCGTATAAATTGACCCGTTTCTCGTGAAGCTGACGCATTTATTGGAAATGAGCTTCATGTATTTTCATTCGTTTGACGCAACAAAGCGTAAACTCAGAGAAAGATATGGAAGAGGGACAAATGGAAAAAAATGCAAATTTCTGGGCAGTTTTTCAAATAGTATATTTCGAATAAAAATGTTAGACCCGTTAATCCGTTATTAAAAGAAAAAGGAGAAGAAATTCCTACTTCATCCCTATTTCCTTAAAATACAGGTTTCAAAGCAAAGATCTACAGAGCGACAATGATACTGTGAATTCCAGTTGTCGCTACTTATGCTGTCAAGATGTGTTATCGGTCTCCAAACGGATCCATTGATCGATTCTAGGTACGACTGACCAATTGAACAGTAACGTCCGCTTGTCAAAGTGCGAAACTGCTGTCCCGAATCAGTTAAGTAATTGCTATTACATTATTTAGCGAGATTTCGATAATGGAGATTCAAATGAGCGGCTAACGAAGCACGATAGGGGCGTCAATTTCGTCATTGGATTTTCCGCGTTTCGTAATAATCACCGTCAATGGCAAATTCCCGTCCGAAGATCGAACGAATTGAATTATTTGTCACGGCCGTGCATTAACACGCTCGGAACTGGCCCGACAGCTCGGACTCGAGATAAGGAAACTCGTAAATAATATTTTCGAAATCGATATCGCTTCGGTGTCCGACTCCGTTTTACTCGAATCTTCCATCTTTTCACTCGAGAACGAGGAATCGTGCTTTGTTCTCCTTAACGCCAACTGATAACGATGACAAATTGAACGAAGATTTGGAAACCATTGGCGTTTGTCCTCAAACTCTTTCGAGGAGGACTATAAATAATCTTCCAATATGGCAGAAATTATTTTTGGCTAATCTAATTGATATGGCTGCGTGTTTGGTGCGACTGGTAAATCGATAAAAGTGCAATTAACGTTCAATCGTATTTCGTTCCTAAAATATACTCGATACATTATCTATGAAATGTTTAAATTATTTCTTGGTCTGTTAAGATAGAATCAGACATGGTCGAATTATTTGTCGCGATATTTGGTAGGTTTGTAATAATATGAATACTATTGCACTAATTATAGTATATAATCGGTATTAATAAAATATAAATGTCCCCTCGTTTCTCGGATAATATTGCAAAAATTGATTGTAACTATATTGTCTTTTTCGTCGATGTTTCGGATTTACTATTTTCAAGACGAGTGCCGGCCAGTGATAATGCGAACACCTATAATTTCGATATAGTATATTTCTCCGGATCTTGAAAACTGTAGAATATTTTCGTTGCCGAAATTGTGACCAATAAATTGAATAATCGTCGAAGTAATTGGTGCTCGAAGGAGAAAGATCTATTTTTACTTATTACTTCCTGACAGCTTGGACGATGTGGGTATGTGACATCTGAATAGCTGGTGTCACGATTTCAATTTTCTACTCACCGGTTCGGCAAGCTGTCCTTACTCGTTAAGTATACTGACAGCATCATTGGAGCGCTCCCCTTAGATAAATTAAAATATCGATCGGGACACGCCAATTATAAGTTTGACGTTGTACTAATATCAACCACGTCACCATGCCTGCGCAAGAGTTCCAGCAAGATGCGAATGAACGCTGTAATAAATAACATCCGTGAATGCGCGGAAAGTATATCGTATTTAGGAGCATTCCCTGGAAATCATCGACATTAATGACACGTTTCTCTTTATAAACAAATATCTTTAAATCCGCGTTCCAGTTGCCTGGCGACAGAGTAACCAAACAATGAGAACGGTATTATTTGTCAATATCTGTTTTTAATACCTCAGTACCTTCTAAAAGTTTTAATTGGAAAAAACGTTCTCCTTTACTTTTTGCAATTTTATGGCAAAACTGCTATTTCGAAGTGGCACTAATTAAACTCTAGCAAATGACTTTTCGTTTTGGCGTGACGACGGTGTCTGGAGACCTTAGTTTTCTATAAATTTGTTGAATATTGAAAAATAATTTTAACGTTAAACAAAACGCAATATAACATCGCAAATTGCCTTTATTAAAAAATGAAGGTTAATTGATAAAACAGTCGGCCGTGTTCGCCGATGTTAGGTCGTTTGTCTGAGGTGTTCATTAAATAATCGTAGTCTTCTTGCATATCTTTCAAATTAAATAACAGTGGTATACTTATTTCCGTCTCGGGTGTAAGAAACCGTAGAATTGCGTAAAACAATTAAACACATTTTTTTCTCAGTGAGTTACGCCTCCGCGTCGTACCTCATACGATTCTGAATAAGCATTTTAATTGAACATTAAATTCAATTTGAATATATATGAAACACCGTGTTTCGTTCCAGCTGCGGGCTGTCTAAGGAAAATGTTAATGAACAGGTTGTCTTGTACTACAGGCAGCTGAACTATCATTCCGTATAATATCACGGTTTCATTAATTTTTCCACAACGAACGCCGAACCATTTCGATCCACCTACTGGAACACTTACCTGCGCGTAACAAATCCTTTTTTCTGGTTTTAATGCAAACAACGATACGTCGGGGATAGCGCATGTTCCCGAGATTGAGGCGTAACAGTGTTTATCGCAATAGCAATGAAATGAAATTCAAACATCTCTCTTACACACAACGGATGGAAGATATTATTGTACTCAAGAGATTTTCCCTGAAAATTTAATTAGGTCTTGATTACTAGACAGCGGATCTTTATGCAAAATAAACAATGTTTGTATCGATCGCAAGACGCTGGAGCGAAATAAACATTTATTTCTTCCTTTAACACTTTGATCGCCAAACAAGAAAGCTAAAAAATTCCATAAAATCAAAGTAAGTTATTTAATAAAATAGAAACTGAATAAAATTAAATGCACGATATTGTGTAGTTCTCCAACTTTCTTGCATTTTACAGATCCTAATCAAATTTGGTACAACGAATATATTAACGTAAAAATTCATTTTAAAGCCTGAACAAATAATTCCGTCACCCATATATGGGTGTCATGGCGGTCAACGTGTTAATTATTTTATTAAGTTGAAACCAATACTGTTTCAATTGCATTTTGAATTGCAACAAACTAGGGTGAAACATATATATCTAATTTCCTGCTTAATACGTTTAATAGGTCAAAAATAATATAATAATATTCTTAAATTCATCAAATGCTTTTACTGTTTTAAATTGGGCCTACCTATTTTTATCATAAAATCCGTCTATTCATTGTGCTTCACGAATAAGTATAGTTACCAGGCACAGTAGTTGGTACTCCCCACGGTAATAGTATCCCCCCTCCCATCCAACGTAGCGGGGACGAATGTCTAGCGAATATCGTGCGCATCTCTGTGACGTGTATCGAGACATTACCGCAGTCCCAGCGAGTTAGGGGTTCTTGTTGTATTGACAAATGGAATCATTGCTCTCGCGGTTTAGCAGTAAGCAGTTTAAAGTGGTTTTCGGCAGTTCGTTGTACCTTTCCGGCATCGGCGTGGGGTTAATGGACTGTTGGTCGCGGCACGTCAATACCACGCATCTGCAAATCCCCTTTTTGTTCGTATATATATAAATATACATATATACAATATTCGTATATCTATAATACATATGTATATGCATGTACATATGTGCGTAGGCATATAATGTAGACATATATATATATATATATATATATATATATATATATATATATATATATATTTCTGGTTGGTTTTTTGCGCTCGGTCGAAGGAGTGGGGTGAGTTCTGATGCGTGGACAACAATATCGGGGCCTGTATTTCCGAGCGATGGTAGCGGCAGCGATGGAGGCGATAACGGCGGCGGCAGAGGCAGACGCAGAGTCGAGGACAGAGACAGAGGTAGAAGCGGAGGCAGGTAGATGGTATGCAGACGTTGACTAGAATCAGCCAGGGTGGTTGTGCATTTAGCGAGCTGTCGCCCCCAACCAGTCCGCCGTGTCAGGCCACTGACAGTTTTCATTCCGCACATACTTGACGTGCAACCGGCTCCTCTTCGTTCGTTCGTTCGTTCGTTCGTTCGCTTGGTTCGCCGGTTCGTTCGTTTCGTTCGTTTCGTAGCTACGAGAAGCACCAACACCCGTGTGCTTGATGATCGGTCAGATTAATTATTTCGTCGACCGGCAACTTTTTCTTTCGCCCGTTCCAACGACACGAGTCATCACCGATCCGTCCCGGATAACTATCTTTTCTATTATACGCATACCTGGCTTCTTTGTATCGACTCCCGTCCCGTAAGCTTGTCATGCGAAACGATTCACAGTCCGCGACAATACTACAAGTCACCGCTTAAAACGAAATAATTCTTTCGTACAGAGTGTTATTAAGGTAAAGGCACCAGTAGTTGACCACCATGTGCCAGTAGTTGACCATTTTATAGAAAAATATAAAAAATAAGGTTTGAAATGTTCTTATTGTTTTGAAATTTAAACAACAAACGGCATGGCATCCGAGGTTCACTTTCATCAAAAGTGCACTTATAAGTGCTCTCATAAAAACCTTATTTTTTATGTTTTTCTATAAAATGGTCAACTACTGGTGCCTTTACCTTAGTTACTTCTGGAGGCGTCGTTTAGCGCAGTGTTTTCGTTAGTATTTCTAAGAATTTAAAAGGTAACACTAACTTATTTTTTATTAACTGCGACAAAACTATAATACAGGTAATGTTTTTGTAAAAAATTAACACGTACAGCTTATTTTTATCGGTTATTGATATTTTGTGTTGCCGTGTAACGTTTTATCTCGTATAAAACCACTTAAAACGAAATAATTCTTTCATACAGAGTGTTATT
Organism: Seladonia tumulorum; assembly: GCA_913789895.3. NCBI lineage: Eukaryota > Metazoa > Arthropoda > Insecta > Hymenoptera > Halictidae > Seladonia > Seladonia tumulorum. Next base: position 7,807,499 of record OU565275.1, read on the forward strand.
AGTTACTTCTGGAGGCGTTGTTTAGCGCAGTGTTTTCGTTAGTATTTCTAAGAATTTAAAAGGTAACACCAACTTGCCTTTTACTAACCGCGACAAAACTATAAGATAGAGGTAATGTTTTTGTAAAAAATGAACACGTACAGCTTATTTTTATCGGTTATTAATAGTTTGTGTTGCCGCGTGTAACGTTTTATCTTGTATAAAATGCTTCGGGGACGAGTGGTTGCTATAATATCAAACACTTCGGGGGAATATACGGGAAATCGATTTCTCAACAACAACGCGATCTTGACGCTTCGAAACGAAGGTTGAGCGTTTAAGAAAAAAAAAAAAAAAAAGAGAAAGAAACGTTGTACGAGTTTGTTCACAGGCGAGAGCTCGAGAGCGTTCTTATCGTCTGTTACATTTCAATTGAAAAACTAGCACTCGACAGCCGCGAACACGTCGAACGTGCTCGGAGTCGTTGAAAATTTTGCGAACGTGATTAACAAGCCGTTAGAGATAAACCGGCCGATTGGGTTCTTATCGTGGTGGTGTTAAGATCATCGAACAAAATGAAATCGTTATCTTCTATTAAGATAAGATGTAGGTTTCCGTTATTCGCTCTGCACAATCGCGGCGGACTGATACGCTCGATATAACGAGCTGTTATTTTCGGAGAAAATTGTCAAGTGACAAAAGATTAGATCCGGATACTCTGTCCATGATAATTGATTACTCCTATGTTAGTCCGACATCAATAACGACGATTATACCTTGGTCGTGATTGATTAATTGATTGAATTGATTCTCAAAAATTGGCTCTCTCGAGATCTCAACAGTAATAATTTCATCGAAATTTTCATATCGATGTTTATCAATTGTACGAAAATTCTACAGATTTTTTATAATTAATCATTACGTTCAGTTCAGAAGTTATGACTCTGAAGAATTAAAAAATTAAATTATTTGTCGTGTGTATAGATTATTTCTTAGTTTTAAACAACGAATCGCGTAAGGTGTTTGGTAACCGACAAACGAACAATTGAAAAATTCTCTTTTTATATTACAAGTTTGTACCGTCATTTTTAGTTCGATAATAAAAATATTAATCTCAGCATTGTGTCTCCATTAATGACTCACATTCTCGGTCAGTTGTGACTCGAAAATGAAGCCATGATCGCAGCGTCCGTACCTCGATTTTCATCTTACGTGATAACGAAGAAGAATGATTGCTTAAATTTTCTCCCACCTGTTGCTGAACATCCTGTATAACATATTTCTCACGAAACAGCAGCGTCTGTGCATTGTTTAGTGTCTCCACTAATTATACACTATTTCCAGGGCGTTCAATCATTGTATTGAAATGGACAAGATCGTGTGGAAAGGTCGTGTGTAGATGGGGTTGATATAACTGTGGTACAGAATAAGTTTGTAAGTACGAAAGTTTAATTGGAACGTCTAGAAAGCAATGGAACTATTCGCGTGGCTAAAGTGTTGAGGACGTGGAACGCTATAACAAATTCCAAAAAATAAAATATATCGTTTTACGGTGTATACTCGATGTATGTCAACTACACGGGTCTTGCCAGCGTCATGTATCATCAAGGAGACATGTTATGTTTACACTCTTCGGTATAACCCGCAGTAGTGGGGATAAATCCGCGACGTTTATCGTCCAGGCCTTGGCGACATATACAGAGAAATCTCGAAAGTAAAGTTTCTTCACTTTTTTACAGAGTGTTTACCCCTTTTTAGTATTCCATATTAAATTTAAAATTATGTGATTTGGCTTCTGAACAAATGTGGGATCCATAAGTTTTCGTTACAGGAGAGAAGGGAGATTGAAGATTGGAAATTTTTGTTTTTTCTTGACTATTAAATCAAAAATAAATGAAAATTCTGTTATAGGAATACTTTTGTTTCCCAGAGGGGGGCACTTGATTTCAGTTCCGCGAAGAGGCAAGCATTGTTCAGATCGATGCCGTTCAATCGAGCAAAATTTGAGCAGATTGTAATTTCGAAATGAAGGTAGGCGTGCCGTCAAACAATGCGGCGCATTGTCCGCTTGAGCTCTCGGCACGGCAAAACCCAAGCCAGATCCACTTCTCGGGAATTTAGGTTCTGACAATTGCCGGTTCCCTCCGGCTTCTTTGGAACACGGTTATTGGATGATCTAGGGCCATTGACCGGCCGTACTCCGGGGGATCAGTATCGGCCTTGCGACACTGGGTGTTCCGAGCGGTTTTCTAATGCGTTCGCACCTCGGGGGCCAGATAAACCCCCGTGGGTCGCTGCTCTTGCGGCGCGGTACTTTACGGAAGACTTACTGCGCAAAGGTGACAAGTAGGGCTGTGCGAAAATCCAAAATCCCGGGTATACCCGATGCTTGCGGCGGGACGGGTCGGGAACCGTTCAGATCGTATCGGAATGGGTTCTCGAAAATATCTCGTCGCATAAGAATGTCGGAATTTCCGACGTTTCAAGGGTCCGAAACACGTTTTAGGACCGCGTTTGTCGAACACTGCTGTCAACTTTTCTAACAGAATTTTATCTCTTCGAATCATGTCTGAAACCTACATGCGATTTAGGAAAATTATTAGGATAATATTATCCGGCTCAAACGGGACCTGGCCCGATCCGGAAAAATCGTTAACAATTTAACACGGTGACTGCCAATCTAGAAACCTCAAAAATTCCATCAAATCAATGTAAGTTATTTAATGAAATAAAAATTGAAACAAATTATCTGTATGATATTGAGTAGTCCTCCAACTTTCTGGCATTTTACAGATCCTAATAAAATTTGGTACAATTAATATATTAGCGTAAAAATTCATTTTAAAACTTGGACAAATAATTCCGTCACCCACATATGGGTGACATGGCAGTCAACCTGTTAAATAACAACAAGTACAGTATTTCATTTGTTGCACATTTTATATGTACACTTTGACAAGCGAAAGACATACAAGTTTAATTTAAATGGGATCGCCAACAACAGCTGGCACCACGGCTAACGCGATGGCACAGGGACAAAAGGGGTTGTACCTTTGACAATTTCGCAGTGTTCGTCGTGTAATCCGATTAGTACAGCCGACCGTTATAGCCAATAATGGAAACGCGAGTGATAGGAAGTTGAGCTATTAGACCCAAAATAGTGGTGGGACTATTAGATGCCAGTCAGACCTACATTTCTTTGCCCGGCCAATTTGTCATGGACATACGTAGCGTGCGCATTCGTTGTAGGTCAAGGTGTATTGGTTCTACACCAAGACACAGAATATGTACCGGCAGAAGTATATGTTTTAACCTTTCTGTTACAGCGAGCACACCTGAGCACTGTGATCTATTATTGTTCTGTTGATAACGGAAATGGTAACGGGGCGTTGGTACCCCGGAGGATTGGACCTCGGAAGCACAATAGATATCCGATTTATACTTATATCCCGTCCACCTTAATAACCTAACAGCCGAACAGTTTAACGATGCCCGTGCGAATTGTGATTGCGAATCTTATATGCATTTATGATAAAAATGAACAGGTACTATTTAGGGCAGTAGAAACATTATTTTAGTTCCAGCTTTTACTTGCAATTGCCCCCTCTTGGAATCGATGCAAACAATTTTCATTTCGCATAAGCATCCGCCAGTTACGCAATACAGATATTTTTGGTCGGTACTTGATAATCAGAAAATCATAGTGAATTTCGATTACCGATCAAGAAGAACAAAGCAAACATTATGTCACTGTCGATGATAACATCAATGAAGTGGAACAAACAAGGCGGCTTTGTGTAACGTAAAAGATATTTAAAATATCTGATAACACTTATATCTGTAGCTTCGAACGATTATCATTTATCGAACAGACCACGAAATCGATCTCTTGGAAATTTCTGAATGGCAGAAAATATTATTTATTCTCATAGAACCGAATAGTAAAAATATTGTTCAAATTATAGTGCTCCATGTCAAAATGGACCCGGGCATCGTCGTCGAAGGGCTTAGAAGTAACAGGAATATCAAACGGCTGTAAAAGAAGAGTGTATAAACAATTATTTTATGAAGCATTATTATTCAATAGTTTACCAACACATCGGTGTACGAATAATTCGATAATTCAGCGAGATTTATCGAACTAACAATAAGTTTGATAGGGTAATTTGAATGTTTAAATGTTGCTTGTAACGAACAAATAACGCTGGCGACTGGCCGTTCATTAGAGCTAGCCTGACAGACGGCGCAGAATCAATAAACGAATGCTCGCAAACACAAATTATTATTTAATAGCTCGCGGGTAAACAATAAGCTCGTTTTTCACCGGGTACGCGAGCGCGGATATCTGCAACCGGGTATATTTTATTTCGGCAGCTCGATATCGGCCCTTGCAACTCTCAATTATGGCAGCCATCGGTAATTACCGGGAGCGCGACCGACACTATTTTAATAACTGTAAACATTTGTTGTGTTTTGCGGTGCCAAATGAAAAGTGGTAAACTGCGCTCCCGCGTTATTTATTTACCCAGTCGCGGGGGGAGAAACGGATCGTTAGCCCGGGACCCGCCGAGTGCATTTACGCGAATCCACTATAACGCGGAATTCGGAATTGAAATATTCCTGCTGTGAAACGTCAATTCGCACGCCCTTTACACGAGTAAATTCCATAATACTGAGCGGTCGCGAGCGTTATTCTCTACAGCCGGGAATAAATTTTATATGATACCGCCATAAATCTTTTTTCCCCGCGACGGGAATCGGCCTTTGAATATTAACAGCGGCATAAATAACAAGCGATTACACTATATTTTTGCAAAAAACACAACGCCCGTTTGTCCGGCGTTTTGTTAACTTGTTAAGCTGCGCGTGCTTAATGCGTCGATCCTGGAAACGTGTCTACAAGCATTTTTTATGCTTTCAGAATTTTTTATTTTAAATCTCGCGCTCAGAATTCACGAAATATGTTTCGCAGGATCATTCCGCAAAATCATTCAATAATCCTGCAAAACACAAGGTTGAATAAATTTACTCGAGTTCCGTTTCTCCAAAATCGTCTGTAACAATGCAAGTCCGCTTGGTAATAATTGAAAAGCTAGCGGCTGTTAATTTCGAAACTATCTCCCTAGCGATAACTCTATATTATGTAAATAATGTTATACACTGCCGGTTCATATGCCCGCGCATGAGTTACGAATGCTAGGCAGCATTTAATCTGTTTCTTTGTAATAACGGCGTGTATCCAACGTGGTCGCGCCTCTAATCTCTCTAAATCTTAATAACTTTATAAATCATGTTCAGAGACAATTTCATGAAAATTACAGAATAATTCAAGCGAACGCGTTATCACGGTCGGAAAGTGCCTCAACTATTGTGCTCCGTTTAAGCTGCTCTTTCATATGCATAGCATGTTTCATGTAGCTGTATATCACGTAATCAAGAAATTAATTCCAGCGCCGCCGCGGCAGACCTTTCCCGTTCAACCACTTTGCAAATATTTCGTCTGTCACGGTTCCGATAGGTAATGTTCCACCTGCCGTTATTATCGGCGCTGGTGTGGTAGTTATTAAATCGAACACAGAAATTCAGACCATTTTTAACTGTCGCGGCGACCCGACTGTCTTACGGTTGAGCAACGAGCGTGACTATAGATCATTGTCGTATCACACTTTGTTAACCGTACATAACGAAAACGAAACTTTTCTCTTACGTCTTGCATGTCTCGCCGGCCCGATCTTAATTTTCTAATGAGTTATTTGAAATTCTGCTTGGTGTACATTCATCATTCCAACATTCTCACCTCTCTCTCTGTCTCTCTCTCGAGAGATAACAATTCAACCATTTTCTTTTTTCACTGCTTCTTCTCTGTTTGCGTTGCAAGATATACGGGATTTATTCCGATTTAACTCTTTGCGTTGCAAAGTGTTTCCTGCTTTATATTTCCATATAAACTCACTAACCTATTTATCTACCTATTTGGTTTATTAGAACAGCTGAGAGATATTGTGGTAATTATTTACATTAGGGGCTTCCTCACCAATTTTTATGATCTTGAAATATGTTGTCAAGGTCATTCTGAACAACTTTTTCCTATACATGTTACCGCCCCTCAATTTTACTTTCCGAGATATTCGCAAAAGAGTTTCAACATCTCAAAAAGTGATCGGAGTAGGTGTGGGTTAGATTTGAAGGTAAATATTTACATTAGGGCAATGCATCCAATATTCTACATACAAATAATAATCCTACATCACAAAATACTAATGTAAAGTGTACAGTGTGTGAGATGGAACATAATCGTGTGCGTGCCTCGAGACAAACGAAATTTGACACTAGGTTCACGGGGCCTGTCAAAATGACGAGAATGGGGAATTGTTCAACAAAATTATTTTTTTGGGTATATACTATTTAAAAAATTGATACAAATGTGGATAGACACGTTCTTGTTATTTTTGTAAAATCATGTCAAGTAGTCAGTTTTAGTGCTTTGTAAATGTAGTGTTAAAGGGACATTGAAGTTGCAAAATATGAAAGAAAACCTTGCATCCAATATTCTACATACGAATAATAAAATATAATACTACTGTACTACAAACTACATTATAAAATACTAATGTAAAGTGTACTTACTTCTTCTTTTGTACCTCCGTCGGATCCACAGCACACAATTACTATTGACTCACGAGAATAGGTCCGAATAATTGCACAACAATCACTAAACAACACACACAACACATTTTATAAAATCGTGACAGCAGACGAGAAGATGTTACTCCGACCACGAATAAAATAATACTGCGATTTTAACAATGATCCCTTCCACGGAGGTGGTACGGTCAGGTTAACCTAGGCAGGTTAGACGCTAAGGGTCTATAAAAACTAGATACAAAACCAAGGTAAACAAATTATGGCAGGGCGCCGACCCTATTTCCCGGAAAATGCGCTGTTTTCGTATCACACATCTGTGGGAGGGGAAGGTTAAAATCGCAGTATTATTTTATTCGTGGTCGGAGTGACATCTTCTCGTCTGCTGTCACGATTTCGTTAAGTGTGTTGTGTGTGTTGTTTAGTGATTGTTGTTCAATTATTCGAACCTATCTCGTGAGTGAATAATTGTGTCCTGTGGATCCGACGGAGGTACAGAAGATTCAGAAGTAAGTACACTTTACATTAGTATTTTATAATGTAGGATTAGTATTAGTATGTGGAACATTGGATACAGGGTTTTCTATCATATATTGCAACGTATATTAACGATCATTAATGATTTGGTATATAGTATAATTTAGTGTGGTTCAAATAAGATACTACTTTAAATCAAATATTTCTATTTTGATAACCAGATAGATAAAATGAAATATTTTTATTTTGTATTTTAAATATTTCCTTACAATGAAAATAAGTTGAGCAAGTAGTTAATATTATAAATTATAATTTTTAACATGAGAAGCTATAATAGTTAGCAAAGTATTATTTGTAGTTTAATTACGAATATGTACCCTTTGTTTGGTGACCTTTGTTTTCCAAGTGGAATTATACGTGTCGATATAGTCCTACCGGTAGCCCGTTCTATGATGAATTTATGGACCTAAATCTGTGGACATTTCAAGGTGACTCAAGGTCATTTATTACCGTTGAAATCTTGTTTAATATGCAATAAAATCAAGAGAAGCAGTTTGCTAAAACTTTTATACTTTGCTAAAATATTATATGAAGTCGTTTTCAGCAAAAAATATGGACTGGAATAAATCCATTGCTCGATCACATCGGTGATGAGAGAAGAATGGATCAGGGTCGACCCGAGGGCAGGCTACGCCGAAGTGGACGTTAATTTCGCGGCATGCCGCTACCGCGTTACACAAGGCCTGTTATCGTATCCCGAAATGGGATTTATGGGAAGAATAACGGGACGCTCTAAAGTAATTGCGTTGTGGCAATTTCCATGTTCAGAGTGTCCGGTGATTAACATTGAACGGTGGGCCGAAAAGTTTTCCCGTAAGAACCGTGTGCCATGGGGCACGGGGTCGAGGCTAATAAAACGAACAGCCGCGGAGCAATTACGAAGCTAGATGGATCGTTCTTATCGCGTAGGCCAGCGAGCGAAGAAACGCGAGAGGAGAGCGGGTGAAATAGTGAAACGCGAAGCCGAAATCGCGGCTAGGCGCATGAATCTAAGCGCGCGGTAAGCGGTAAGTGAATTGATTGCTCGAGGTGGCACATCGTTACGACACACCGGTGTCTCCATCCATCTATCCCCGTCCTCTAAATCGTCGTGTCCCGTTCTTTGTTTAACTCCTTTCTCGCCTCCCCTCGGCGAGAGGAACGAACGTATTAGGTTATGGACCTCGCTTTTCCAGGCGCGCAAGTTATAAATGGCCGTTGCACGCCGAGCTGAAACGTATACACAGAGTGCACGGTGTATTCTCTCCCCTTGTTCGCCGCGGCGCGGCGAAAGAGGACGGGGCTAGGTCGCAAGTTAGAAGCTGAAGCGAGACCGCGGCAACACGAGAGCGAGACTGGAAGCGGGACTAGTCGACGTAGTCGATGGAGGCGCGCGGGCTAGTGGACTCGGATTTATGAGACCGTCATATTTCGCAAGTTGCGAGCCGGTAATTCCTGGCCGTGTGGCGATTTATGGCCGCGGTGTGTCCCGCCTGCGCCATTAATCCTTCCCTTTCGCCCTGAATCGAACTTCCACCTATCCTATAGCCCCCTCAAACCCCTCGGCCGCCTCCGCGTCTCGTACGCTTGTCCTGTCTCATCCCGTCTCATCTCCTCGCCTCTCTGCTCGTCTCCTCTACTCTTGTCTCGTCTCATCTCGTCTCGTTTCGTTTCGTTTCGTATCTTACCGTCGCGTCGCATCCCGTTTCTTCTACTATCGCCGAGGGATGATAGCGACCCCACGTTTCAGTTTGCTACCGTTTCAAACCTACACGGTGCCATTTCCACAAAATGGCAAAAAATCAGTAGAAACCAAAATATCACATTCCGGGGGAAAATGTCTGGAAAGTGGGCCGCAGGTACTGCGCTGGTCCAGCAAAAATAAATTTTCCAAAATATTGTCGAGCAAGGTGTAGTATTGCTTAAACGAAAATATCCAACATAATTGTGGCAAAATTTCTGGAAAGACAATATCGAACAAAGTTGTGGGAAAATTTCTGGAAAGTGGACCGCAGGTACTGCGCCGGTCCGGCACAAATAAATTTTCCAAAATATTTTCAAGCAAGTTGTAATATTGCTCCAACTGTGGCCAAAAAATCACAACCACCCTCGGTTCCTCTTGGCCGCAATTTAAGCTTAAAAAGAAGGACCATGAAACGAGGAATTTCAGATTCGTAATCAGTCGACTGCGGATCTTTATACATTTATAACAAAATCGAGTAAACAAAACTTGAAATTGTAGGAAAATTTACAAAAATTTCAAACATCGATATACTATTTCTAAACTATTAAAATAAATAAATGAAGAAATAACATTCCACTGGGTTTCTATTTCTTGTAATCGACTAGTTCTTCCTCGACATTTGTCAACAACACGGGTCTGGTCAGCGACATATATCGTCGAGGAGGTTCTATTCCTTGACCCTAACACCTCTCGCGTATACCCTTCGGTAGTGGGGATAGTTCCGCGACTTTTACCATCCAGGTGTTTGCGACATAAATCGAGAAAAGCCTATTTTCGTTAAAATGTCATAGTACCGAGTAAAGATCGATATAAATGATTTCACGGTGGCAAAAGTATGTCTGTCAGAGTATCGTTGGACTCAATGTAACGAATTCTCGGTTGATAATCACGCGGAACGTATGGGGTCCGGAGCGTAATCATTAGCAACTTTCAGCGCGCGGAATAGATACCGTGGTCCTGGCCAACTACTAAAACCATTCGCGCCAAGGTGTTGGGTAATGGAACACATCTTGACGAGTTAATTAGACGTTATTTGGACGTGTTTAGCTGAGAGCAGAGCTCAGACGGTTGCTACGTCGTCTCATCAGCGTGTATTTCAAGCCTGTGGATCCCGACGTGTCGTAATTAACTCCTCGCCGCCGCGGAGCGTAGATGGTCAGTTTGGATACCGTTAGAATGAAAATGCTCCGGCATTCTTTATACGCACGTATACTAATTTCATGCACCCTGTTATCAGTTAATAAATAATAGCAATCGGGATAGGCCGGGGAGAATGTTTTGCGGTAATTATTACTATATACCGTACGCGCATGAATTTATGTAGAACGGCCGGAATGTGTGCGTATAAGAAACGCTGCAACAGATTTATTCGCATTCCTTCGGTTTATAATGTTCAACGCACGAAACGGTACCATGTGGCCACTGTTGCGTATTTCAATTTCATTATCTTTAACACATTTATTAGACCGACATACTTCTACAAAGTAATCTTCTCGTTGGCGATCGCTTTATTCGCTGACAGAAGTGTTACTCGCAAGTGTGAAGAATGTGAGTTAGCTAAACCGTGAAATTTCTACTCTTTTGTCGCAAAACTTTTTTTATTTTACTTGTACTCTTTGCTATAAATATGAACGAGTGCAATACCAATAGTAAAATTTTGTGAAAGCGCTGATTTATCGGTATGCATTTGCGTGTAATTTTACTGCAGTTATTAACAGCGTATAATGTTGTCCATTATTCTTGATAAACGGGTACATTTATTAAATAACGTATGCATTTGTAAACACACATTCGTAATAACATTGCTAGTGTGAAATAAAACGTTGTACAGTGAGTTTTCGATATATGTCACCAACACGGGCCTTGCCAGCGTCCTGTATCGTCTATAGGGGACGTGTTACGAGGCCTCTCGAATAGTGGGGATAATTCCACGACATTTGTCATCCAGGTCTGGGCGACATATATGGAGAAATCACTGTACTGTGTGATCACTCTACAAAATTTTACTTATACGAAGTAAAATAAACTATAAACAGTAATATTCAGACTATAAACTATGTTCAACCAGATAGGTAATGTCCCTTAGAAACATATACTTATACCTTGTTGAAAATTAATACGTCACCGTTTCCATGCATCCAATTAACGACCCACGCTTTTCAAAATAAATTGAAAAATTATTATGACTCTAATAAAATCGCTCAAACATAGTCAAACGTTACGATAACCACCTAATTTGGCAAACTCAGCGGAACTATTTCCTTCAGAAGCGTTCGCACGGTGTCATGTTAAATGAAATTCCTGAAAAGCTGCGGGCGATGTAGAAACACGGTATCAGTTTCGTATTTAAGACACGCGGAGACCTACGGGAACCCAGCTCTCGGTAATTGGATCGCAAAATATGTATCGAGCGTCGCAATTAATCGAGAACGATCAGTCGAATGTGCGCGCGTGTGTATGTACACGTATATTACGGATCCGCAGAACGAAACGGAATATAATGACACAACAAGGCTGACGCGCACGTTTATGGGGCCGGCCGGCCGGCGCAGAAATTTACGCGTCCCATAAAATTTCGGGCGCGAGAGATGCCCTATCGAGATTCATAAAGTTATAACAATAAAATTTAAAGGCTGCTTCGATTTCGCGGCACGTCGGGTTTCTCGGTGATCGCGATAAACGGTCGGAATTGTACGACAAAGAACAAAAAACAAAAAAAAGAAAAAGAAACAGAAAAAAGATGGAAAAGAAGAAGAAGAAGAAGAAGTAAAAATATTGATAGCGGTATAACACTCAGCTTCATTAGTTTCCATTCGATTAAAGCGAGACGGCCGAGGGGAATGTACGCGCGGTTTCCGCGCGTGTAAGTATGCGGTTTTGCACGGACTTGGGACGCGGCTCGCACACCGGCACGCACTCACCGTAGAAGGCGGGCAGAGCTCGTTACCATTCATAACGTTATCTCAAATTATAAAGTATCTCGCATTTCATATCTTCGGCTCTTTCCTCGTATCTCCTTAACGACCGCCCGACAGGCTTAATCGACCGTTAATCGAACGAGCAACAGGCGAGCCTTAGTGGGAGCGAGAGTTACGGTCTGACAGGTATACGTTACTATGTTATGTTGTATTTCTACGATATTAGAAATGTACATACACACGGATTGACGTCCGCGCGGAGGCCGATCCGTAAAATATCTCGGACAGCTCGTGATAGCTCCGCCGATGAGGGTGAGATATACACGGTACCGTTCGGTAGGCGCGATACGTATGCTTACACACCACTCTGCAAAAGTCTTGAGCCACCAACGTAACGTTTGTTTTATACGAGAATCAATCTGTGCCGGTGACGCACGTCTGTTACCCTGGACAGCGGATCTTTCTGCAAGATAAAAATCGCAATTATGGAAATGACAACGTCTTGACTAAGCTTCCCTAACGAGGCACAAGTTATGGTAAAAATTGCACGAAATCTGAATAAATGCAATCTCCTCGTTATTGTACCTACACAGTCAAACCTGTTTTTCTGTGGTAGACAAGGACCGCATGAAAGAAACCGCACAAAAAACAATATTCAGAAACTTCACAAACAGCTGTAACAAATAATTTTTTGTACAACATATTAAAGAAAACTTTTTTTATGCGTTGCAGAGGGACCGCATAAGAGAAACCGCACAAAAAATATTCAGAAACTTCATAGATAGCTATAACAAATAATTTTTTGCAAAAGGACCACACAAAAACAGGTTTGACTGTATTTATATATTTTTTCCTTTTAAGGATACGTCGAATGTCTTAAGGACAAAATTAAGCGAGACCCACACGAGGTCATCAAAACATTTCTTTTTGTTATTTTCTTTCAGAAATCTCAAGGTGACCTTCACACCTTCTTTAAACGGATTTTTTAAACGTCTACGACGATAATACGACCTCCTTTCATTACGAATTCTATGTCAATAATTACTCGACGTCGTTATATATTGTTTTGATTTGTTAGCTTTACAATAATTATGAGATTGCAATATACATATGTACATATATATAAGTCGTGTTTAGCGCACGGTATTTCTAGCGTTAGAAACGGTGCGATGGAAACGTTTGAATATTTACATTCGGCGAAACAACACGGTTAAAATAATTCGCAATTCGGTCCCTCGGAATCGCTGTACACATATATGGCTGTTCAATGAATCTAATTGATCGTTAATCGAGCGGTTAACGGACAACTAGGTTTAACAGGAACGAGTCTTACGGCTTGACAGGTATATGCACGGTAATTCTTCGCAATAATAGCGAAAAGGAGGGGCCCCAGCGAACCTTAAAGGCAGTGACAGTGGCGCTAATTGACGGGTTGCCAGTTGCAGCTGGGAACGTGAAAGTCCCCGCCGGAACCGGCGTAGCCTTCGGATTTTCTGTCTTTCACCTTAACACTATAATTAATCTGCGGCTTGTTACGATAACCACAAGAACCATTGACTGCGAGTGATTAACGTTGAAACGTAATAATGAATCGCCGGCTACGCCCCCTTCAAAATTATGACGTCCACGTACTTGTAATTAAAGGAAAAGTGATATGATGTTAAGAACACTTGCATGAAATATTGCAACCAGCTCCTTTTTATTTTTTTTTGTTTTAACTTAATAACGGTGGATTGAATGGAACTTTTTTCTAGAAATTAACCTCTGTAAAAGTATGTCCCCTTTTATTATTTTTTTTTAAATAAATGCTACGAAGAGTATAAAATCACGCTTCGTGAAAGGGTGTTCGTAAAATAATTTTTATAAAAAGTACGGACTCAGAAGTATTGTCTTTTTTTACGTACAATTAATCATTATTTATTACGATAAAGAAGCATAGAAACGTAGCGTAAACTGTCATAAATAAACTGCGGGTTCGATGCATTTACACTTGCTCTACTAAACTTTTGTTATAAACGCATAAACTCCGCTTTCTGATAATAACAATATTACAACGAAAATACCCTAGGCTTTGCATGTGCAAGTCTGTGAAGTTACATTAACCTGGAAACGATGTGTTTCCCAAAATATACATATGTATATATCTGAATACAGTCTATCACTATGCTAATACTAGTCTCGGAGCGTCTTCTAGTAAATTGCCAACTAAGAAGCACAAAGTATTTTTTGATTATGCACGGCGATGTATATATTTCCTGTGTCGCGTCGTTAGTGCGCGATGGACGCGGTCGGAAACAGGTATAAAAAACACCATGAACCCGACTAAGATCGCATGCTTACGAGTGGTACTTTCCCCGAGTGTAACTATAGTGCGAACATAGAAGACAAATGAAAGTGGTGAGCACGCGTTGTTTATGGCAGGTCCGGGCGCACTGACAATAAACTTGCGTACATTTTAATATTTCATGCGAGAGTGCAGCTGCTCGCAGCGAAAGCGAAAGCAAACACTTAGCCGCGTGTGTGCATATATCTATATTACACATGCACGGTTTCCAATGCAATTTTCATAATACCTCCATATTTTCTGACCTCGCTGCAAAACCGATTTTCTTCGAACTTGATTTTAATTAAAGATTACACCTGCTAACGTTTCAGCATTTTATCCTCCGTTCCGATTCTGTGCGACTCGTACTTTCCGTTTCCGCAGCATGCGCGGCGAACGTTGGGTCTGAACGGACCCACAGGGGTCCAAACGTTGTTGTAAGAATGTTTATGTCACCGTTTGTATTACTCATATGTTTACTTGTTATTGTTTTATACTGTTATATATAATTTTATTGATTTATGCGTTGCGTTAGCATTTTGTTAAATTGATGTTACCATGAGTTTCAGTTAAATAAACAGTTTCCTCTGAGTCAAGCCTCCTTACAGTTGCTAACATTTTATTTCTTTGCAAAAATAGAATATACATTATCTCCCCTTATTCGAATACAAATAATTTGAATACCTGACAATTCGAGCCTGCATCCAGGAGATTAGAATGTAAATGGAACACGCCGGCAACTGGGTCAAAATGGACCCGAGGGTCAACTCAAACGGGAATTTAAATCTGCTCGATGCATAGGAGTATTTGAATGAAAGTAGAATTTCAAAGTAGGCCTCTTCGGGGGTTCAAGAGACACGTTACCCGGCTCTCGATTGTCAGGGTCGCGTCTTCGGTCCCCTCGGAACTTCCAGCCAGCGTAAAAAAGGAGCGCGCGCTTGCGATATTTCAAAGGGCATCGCCATAAATAAATTTCGCAAAGATTAATGTGTCACGCTCCGGCGACGTTGCCCGTTGGTTAGATTTTGTTGTCCGGCGCATTAATTCAAACGGCGGCGTTCCACGGCGTGGAAGTAAAATTTCGCGCGCGTTGTTGGATCGAAGATCGCGGCCGTGCGAATTTTTCTGCGTTCACCGGTCGCTATTTCGGTGCGAAGCGACCGAGCTGGTCGTCGGGGCTCGGTTTGAGCGAGATATCGCGATGTTGACCGCATAAATCGACAAGCAGATATGGCGGTTAGTCCTGCATGCGAGTAGACACAGCCGAGTACAAACAGGTACACCCACACGTCGGGATTTTAACGCGAGTTGGCTGCCGGACAACCCCGTGCATACGTGCGTACGGTTAGGGTGTATTGAAAGTAATCTACTGCCGGATTACTTTGATGGCGCTGCCAGCCTAAGCGGATCAAAGAGACTCCGTCTCGTTCTTGCCGATTCCGTTTCTTCTTGTTCCTCTTTTCCACCGAGCCGACACGCAGGAGCAGTTTCCCTCTCGCTCTCTGTCCTCCTCCTTGTTCCGTCTTTCGTTCCCTCTGTCTTAGATATCTCACGGAGACGTGTCTAATGCGCTGTCCGCATTAATACCAACCGATCCTACACGGTCCGCCTTGCCTTTCATCTCACGCTGATTTAGCCGTGTTGTAAAAAGAATTTACTGGATCGTATATATCCGACCGTAACATCTTCGGCTGGTGGGTAAAAGCGAAGAGAGGACGCCGAGATGCACAGGCGATCAGCGGAACTAACAAAAATAGACGCCGAAGGTTTGTCACGCTGCTTCGTTCCTGTCTTCTTCGGTCTATCGTCCTCGTCGTCGTCGTCGTCGCGTCGCGTCGTCCGTCTCTTTCTTTAATCCTTCGACGGAGAGACTCTTTCCCGACGGCGACGAAGACGAAGAGCGAGAGAGGTCGTTGGGGAACGACACGTCGATAGTTTGTCGTGTGAGTCACGTATCCCCGTACAGAACGCATCGCGCATTCATCCAAGAAAACCCCCCTTTTAAACCTTTGGCTTCCGCGGCTCGACGCGCCTCTCTTTTCGAAACATCTTTTACAAGCTTTACCCCACACGCGCGACTCCAAACTGTTTTATGCGTCACAGGTGCGGCTACTTACGGCGAAATTGTTTTTCCGAATATATTTTAACCCGCTGCCCGATAACGACCGCGCGTATTTATAACATTTACAGGGGACATCGTGGCTTGGATCATTTTACGACGGCCCTGGGTCCTTTCGAAACGTTAAATCGGAACTGATTCTGTTTTTTTTTTTTTTGTTTGCTTGTTCTGAAGTTGGCTTATGGTTGTTGGCGACCGCGGAACGAGTAAACCATGTATTCACGAAAGTTGATCCACGTTAATTTAACCCCCAATGCCGCCGTGTAAGCGGCATCTTACTGGGTCCAATGTATACGGCGGCAAAAATCAGATTTAAATCATCTTGTTATCCTATTACTCTCAATATATAATAAATTTTCACTGAAATGCAAATATTTTCCTTTCACACCATAATCACAATCATACTAATCAAGAATCCTTTCGATTTTGTTCATTTCAGATGAGCTGAATGATCGCAATCGTGTCGACCTTCTTTTTTGAAACTAACCTTGTTCGATGACACGTAATTCCGTCGGTTTTGATCGTTGTCACTTAAAAAAAATTGTGAACATCCTTAGAATATAAACAAATATGTATGCAAACTGCCGATATTAAGAAACTTATATTTTGTATGTAAAAAATTCCCGAAAACGAACATGAAAATTAAAGTCTAGACTAGAGTACTCCCTTAACACGTTAAGTGCCACGTTATACGGAGACGGTGATTTTTGGGTTTAGAAATTAATATTCTTTATTGACTGCGGATATTTATGTGAAATAAAAATTGTCCGTAAATAAAAGCGTATTTCCTCTTCTAATAATTCTAAAAAGTCCAGAATAATTTGTCAACATCGATCAATTCTACTAATGTACTTTCAGATTTCTATTTGACCAATCTGTTTTTGTCTTGAATGCACAAAATCCGCAGTCTAATTATAAGATATCCCGAATTTATTGGTCTTTCGAATTCAAAAGGGTTGAGACAGCGTCCCCTAATTTCTAGGTGTGGTTTCATTAACACGTTGACTGCCATGTTACCCATATGTGGACGACAGAATTATTTGTCCAAGCTTTAAAATTAATTTTCACGTTCAATACATTCACTGTACCAGATTTGATTGGGTTCAGAACAATGTAAAAAAGTTGGAGGACTGCTCAATATCATACATTCAATTTTTTTCGATTTTTATTTCCTTAAATAACTTACTTTGATTATGTGGAATTTTTGAGGTTTCTAGTTTGGCAGTCAAAGTGTTGATAACTCTGATTTTGTAAGAATCTCTGTGGTTGTTGAGTGTCCATCATTGGGTCACCAAGTCAGGTGGCCTCGGTTGATGCTTTCGAGGAGACGCAGCACACCACGTCATCCGGAGCATTGCACTCGCGAACAGGGTTGTTGCACGTTTCGTTATCTGGCCGGAGCGCATCGAATATCCGGAGGACGTCCCTCCATCACGAGGGAATATTTCTGTCGGAGGAGCAAAAGGCGGGTAACCCTCGGGTGTGCGAAGGTGAGATCACGGGTATCGGGAGCGCGAAGAAGACAACTGCGGAGGAGCCGCGCGGCTCTGCGGAGAGATGTTAAGAGCGGGTTGTAGCATAATTGTGCTCGTGCTATGAAGCGCGCGGAGCAGGGGTGAAATGCAACATATTGCCTCGTAGCTGACTCTTATCGACTGAGGGCAGACAGGCGGGCTGGTAGGAAGGCTGGCTCGCTGGATGTCGGGCAGATTTACGAGGACCGCTCGGATAGCGAATGATAAACGCGAGTCGAGATAGCTTTATTTATTCGCGGCGTGGCTACGGGGACCCCTCTCGCGCCGCCTGCCCACACCTTGCCACTTTGCTCGGTTGTATGCGGCGATTGTCAGTGCCGCGTCCGGGATTCTGTCAGATCGGGGATGCCTCTTTGACATAACGACTTTGTTTTACATACCTACATACGGGTCCCTGGCAGGTCGCGCAACCGCAACCGGCGTACGCGGCGCTAATGGCTTTTCTCCTATCCGTTCGGCCGATCCGTAAAGAGTAAGCATCCTTATTACATTACTTGTAACAAGAGTCCGCGATTTGACGTTCGCTTTGTCTCTTTCCTGTCGCAGAGATCCTCCGAGGAGGAACTGTCACGCGTCAGTTTACACGCGCGTCCACACACCTCCTCTTCGTTGCCTCGCGTCTACCCGCGTCACCCGATGTCCCCTGTCTTATCTGTTTACTTGCTCGCTCCCTCGCTTATTCTTCTTTTTCCTATTTTATGAACCTTCCCTCGCTTCTCCTCGTCCTATAAAACCTACAACGCGTTCCAAAAACACCCTCGATATTTACAGATTTTTATTCTTCTTAACATGTTCACTGCCATGTCACATGTGCGTGACGGAATTATTTGTCCAGGTGTTAAAATGAATTTTTAAGTTAATGTATTCGTTGTACCAAACTCGATTGGGAACTGCGAAATACACGAAAGTTTGGAGGACCACTCGATATCATACATTCGATTCTTTTCAATTTTTATTTCATCGAATAACTTACTTTGATTTTATGGGAATTTTGAGGTTTGGCAGTCACAGTGTTAATTCGCTCTTTGTTGGAGGATTACCGAATATACAATGCATTCGATTCTTTTCAATTTTTATTTCATTGAATAATTTACTTTGATTTCATGACATTTTTGAGGTTTCTAGTTTGGCAGTCAAAGTGTTAATTCGCTCTTGGTTGTGTGTGGAGGACTACTCGATGTCATACATTTAATTCGTTTCAATTTTTATTTGATTAAATAACTTACTTTGATTTTATGGGATTTTTGAGGTTTGGAAGTCAAAGTGTTAATTCGCTCTTTGTTGGAGGATTACTGAATATACAGTGCATTCAATTCTTTTCATTTTTATTTCATTGAATAGTTTACTTTGATTTCATGGAATTTTTGAGGTTTCTAGTTTGGTAGTCAAAGTGTTAATTCGCTCTTGGTTGTGTGTGGAGGACTACTCGATGTCATACATTTAATTCGTTTCAATTTTTATTTGATCGAATAACACTTTGATTTCATGGAATTTTTGAGGTTTGGTAATCAAAGTGTTAATTCGTTCTTTGTTGGAGGATTACTGAATATACAGTGCATTCAATTCTTTTCAATTTTTATTTCATTGAATAGTTTACTTTGATTTCATGGAATTTTTGAGGTTTCTAGTTTGGCAGTCAAAGTGTTAATTCGCTCTTGGTTAGAGGACTACTCGATGTCGTACATTTAATTCGTTTCAATTTTTATTCGATCGAATAACTTACTTTGATTTCATGGAATTTTTGAGGTTTGGCAGTGAAAATTTAATTCGCTCTTTATTAGAAAAAAGAAATGTTACAAATCGCTCAAATGGTTACCATCGTTTTCCTTGCCATTATTTTTCCAAGGACGGGCCGATTTTGCGTCGAAGGAACGATCGGACGATTTTTCTAAATTTAAACTGTTTTCCGAAGAGGTAGAGATCCGAGGGTGCCCGGAGACAATTTCTTCTGTTGAAACTGGTAGATTTAGCAGGCTCTAAAATTAGCGCTCGGAGCCGGCAATATTTTCCGGGGATTCTATAATTTTCTCATAAGCCTGAGGGCGTCGTGCCCGAGGTGGCTATTGGAGAAGACGGCCCTGGGTGCAATTTGTTTGACTCATCCACCCCCGGCGGTGGTTTGCGCCCCGCTTAATTTCCCAATTGGAGAGGTACGGGCGAAAAGCCTGGAGGCGTTCGGCGCGTTGCTATGCTCGGGTGTACAGCCGAAAACGACACTAAACGGCCCTGGCCGCGCCCCGCAACGTCGATATAATTTATGCGTCTTTCTCGGGACCTTCTTCTTCTCGCCGACATCGTGCTACCAACAGACACGAGCTGTTGTAAAGTTTCTTTCGCGTATCATTTACTCGCCGTTCGGCCGTTACGTGTGGCAATTACCGGGCGTGCTGCACCGGCGAGTTATAATGTCTCGCGAGAAAACTGCGCGAGCAGAGGAGAGAAGCCTTTTACAACGCGAAACGACAAGGTGCTCGTTGATTTTCGTATAAACACCGCGGCACCGCCGGTAATAAGCCGGCAATTACTACATCGTCGGCGTAATGGACGCGCCGCCGCGTTTTCGCTGCGGCCGTGGAATTTTCGCGCGATGATCGCGCGTTAAACGCCACGTTTGATGCTAATCGAAGGGCTCGCCCCCTCCTCCAAGGGCTGTTAACTTTTATTTTATAACGAAAGTATTGCGGGCAAAACAGTTTTCTACGGTGCTTTTTAATGGTCGTTTGAACAACAGCCAGGGAGCGGAACGCTCGCCGGAGCGCGGCGGATGTTCGTTTCGAAATATCGTGACAGAAACGTGTCCGTAATTGGAAAAACGCGAGGCGACGTTTCAACAAGCACGCGTACTATCTGCGGACACAATCTAAATGCTGAATGCCTTCGACGGAGGTTCACGGCTGCACTTTCGTAGTTTACATTCTGCACGCTCTGGTGAAATATTCAATCAATTCGGCGGCGGAGCTTCTGTAATACGTATGCTAAGTCGCGAAAGCTGCTTTCGAATCTCCGGAGACTGTCGGAACGGACTGTCCGTTGCAAGAAAATTTTCGATGTTTGCGGAGATGTATCGAAGGTCAACAAGTGTATACGTTGGTTCGGAAGGTTCGCTGCTGGTGATTATGGTCTCTCTGACAGGCCTCGAAGTGGACGACCAGTTGAATTTGATGTTATTTAGAATTTTAACTCAACAACCCGTTGGGACGCTTTTGCAGATTATTCTTTTCAATTTGAAACTAATTTAACACAATTACCATTCTTCCTTGTTTATCGTATCGCGATCCATCTTTTATTATTTAGAATTTTACAATTGAATTTGATAATTACACCCTAAAATCTCTGGTGGAAGCTGATCCAAAATTAAGTATGCAAGAATTATCAAGAGCCTTGGGTGCCCACATGGTCAACTATACAAAGGCACCTACTCGAAATGGGAAAGGAATATGGGTACCGCATCAATTATCTGAGACCAACAAGAATATTCGTCGATCAGTTTGCACTTCATTGCTATCCAGATTTCGTGGGGATCCATTTCTTAGCAGAATCGTTACCAGAGATGAAAAATGGATTCTTTGTGATAACATAAAGCGTTCCAAGCAATGGCTTTCTGCAAATCAAACCGCAACATCAACCCCTAAACCTAGCTTATCAGTTGGAAAGGTGTTACTGTGCATTTGGTGGGACTGTCGTGGCATAATTCACTTTGAGTTGTTGAAACCTGGAGAAACAGTTATTGCTGAGTTGTATAGTCAGCAAATACAACGGCTGTATTCAGAACTATGGAAAAAGAGGGCCCATCTTTAGCCCATAGAAAAGGTGTAATACTGCAAATTGACAATGCCCGGCCCCGTACAGTGAAACTCACTCAGGAAAAAATCAAAGAATTGCAATGGGAAGTTTTGCTGCACCCCCGTACTCACCGGATATTGCTCCCTCTAGCATCTTTTCAGATTTTTGGAGCATTATTTAAGAAATAAAACATTCGCTTCTGTGGAAGATGCGAGGAGGCACCTGGAGTCATATTTTACGTCACGAACCCTGGATTTTTATAAGAGGGGTATTGAAAATTTGCAGGAAAGATGGCAAACTGTCCTTGATAATGATGTCCTTGAAATTAAAACCGGAATTTACTACAAAGTTTGTTTTAGATTTCAAAATAATTGTTTCAAAAAGTTTCTTCTACGTCAGGCTTGTAACGGTATCAAAAATTTGTCGCAGGCAGGGCACATTAATCGTTTCACTGTAAAATAGCAATTCGTACGTCCCTTGTCCGGCAACGCCATTGCTTCCGACGCGATGCGACGCGACGCAATGGCTTCCCTTATGAGAGTATAATTGCACGTAGCCGCGCAAAGTGGCGTGAGCTGCCGACCAAAGACAATCAAGATTATTATTGTGCGCGGCACCACATATCTGCTCCGGTTCTGAGTAATAACGCCGGTAATGGTAACGATAATAGTAATGATAACGATAATAAACTGTTCCTTGAAGCACACGTATGACAGCCGCACGGCGACGCACGGAATTGTTGTAAATAATTAACAGGGTATCGGGGTCCCCCTTTTATATGGTTGATATCCATCTGTGTGGAACAGGTTCGGTGTTAATCGATCACGTGTATACCGCCAATTTATCTTACGTTTATAAATGAAACAGAACTGGTTCGACTGACGCACTACCGATCGCTATTTCTTCGACTAATCGCCGATGAAGTTCGATTTCTCAGTGTCACTCGTTCCCGCTTATCGGTATGCACGGATTCGTTTGCGCCGGAGATAATGTGACAATTCTGTCTAGTCTCTGTGCAATTTTTCAAGTGTTTTCTACGTCCGCTTGCATTATTTATAACTTGTTCTGTTGTTGCCGGACCGTGTAAACAAGAACTGCGCAACGCTTATAACCAGACTGCGGACAGACATAAAATTATGTATCGATTACAAGAATTGGTAGGTGAAGCGCAAAAATGTCAAGATATCAGAATCGACAAAAATTTGTTTTTATTTAACTTCTGTCGCCACCAACTTATAAATTTTTATTTTGCACAGAGACCTGCAACGTGATTGTAAACGAAGTCTGAAACCTTCGTTTTATAAAGGTTGTTCGATAATGCCGAGCAGCGATTCGAAAATAATTACGAGCTAATAACGCGTACGGTGTTATCGTATGAATCCGCTTGCCGTTACGCCGCCATTTTGACGAAAATCGGCCATTGTCGTTGCCGTCGGTAACGAAAGAACATAGTCGGGAGAAAAGAGAGCTGACGATGAGAACGAAGGTAACAGCTTGTATAAATTTGAGAGTGTGTACCGGGGGCCTGTATAGCGACGGTAACCATTTTCTGCGGAAGCAGCCTTTCTTTGAAACGATCCTCATAAGCTCGACATAAAATAACTCCATTTTCACGGTGCCATTGCGATGCTTAGCACCTGGAGTGGAAGTCACGGCGTAAGCACGGCCACCGGCGCCGCGCACCTTGAAAAATACACAGGCGACGCTTCGTTTATGGAAATGCGTTTGGCTTATCTCATATACGCTAAACAAACTAAAAGTTTCGCGTATCCTCTTTTTCCCCCGCCGCGGAATTCCTCCGGAACGAACGTACACGCGCGGCCATTCTTTTGACCGGCCGAAATTCACACAATCAAATGCTCGCTATACCGTTTCTCGTTGCGCGTGCTCGAAAATTTCCTCGCTGGGAAATACACAGAAAAATACTTTTCCCGTTCCATTTTGGCATAATTAAATAGTTTCTTTCTTTTTTTAGGTAGACGCGTAGAGGACGTTTGAAGGTCAACTCCGTCTTTTTTTCCAATTAGAACGATATACTTTTCTATGCTCTACGATATTCTATATTATCATAAGTAAATATTTATATTAATGTTCACAAAGTACGTTAACCCCTTGCACTACTATTTAATTTGTGATTATAATGACGAGGAATTTTTTGTCGTTCAGAATTTCATAGAAGAAAAAGGTAGTTTATATTTATCGTATGCCTATGTTCTCTCCAAAGGATATATATATCAACTACAACGAAATAGAATTTTATTTCGCTTAAAAGGAAATGAATGACATACATATTCGTTACACTCTGGTCAGAATCTTCATCACGAGTCTGACTCGATATTGTAGGGCAAGGGGCTAAGTTCTTTACAATAATTTTTAGAGATTTTTCAAGTTTTCTATGCCGGTTAGTTTACTTTAATACAGCAGAACTACGAAGGCTCAAAAGATCCCATCTTGAAATTTTTATTGCACCAAGTTCAAACAATATAGGAGGGATTCTGACAAAAATCAACTGCAAATATCTGCTAACCTGCCTGTCACAATTTCTTAAAATCTTTGTAACACCTTATATGTTCCTTCTTCGAGTCACAACATTAATTTTCTGTTCGCGAAACAAAAGATTTCTATTGAAATTTATATCCTCGGCTTTACATGCCCGTGTTACAGTGCACAAATTATTTCATAGCGTGGAAATAAGTGAATCATGCCTATTACAAATTTTCACGACGCGGTGCGTTGGCTTGTTTCGCGGACGCAGTCTTTTTCCTCGACCGAATGACGAAAGTCATAGCAGGAGATACCAGCGAGACGGAAGACCCCCATCGGGGCGATGGCGGATGGAAATAAAATATATCGGAGCAACTGGTGACGAAACGAGGGCTCGGTAGGCTCGGCTGAGAGCCGCTGATCCCTCACGGGTTCTTTCGCAGCAAGCAAATGAAAAGTTAAGAAGGCGCGCGCGGTGCCTTGTCGTACCGCTTCGCCTGGCATAATGATTAGCAGGGGACCCGACGTGGATACACACGTAGACGGACACAGGCGCGCGCGTTCAATGAGAGAAGGATCGACGATGACGTGTTCAGTTGCTCGGGAAAGAGACGCACCAACGTGGAACACGATCGAGAAGACGATGCCCGGGAGGTTGAAGGGAGAAGCGTGTAGTCGAAGGGCCGATCGAGACGGATGTATACGAAGCCAGAAAAGAGGATAGAAGAATATAAAGGAGGGAGTAGAAAGAAGGAAGAAGAGCGAAGGGGACGGAGAGCGATTAAGGGAGGAGGAGTCGAGAGGGGAGGGGAGGGGGGGCAAAGTGGAAAAAAGTCAGCCGGAAGAATAAGAAGAGAAGAAGAAGGAAGAAGAATGAAGTAAAGAAGACGTTGATAAAAAAGGAAAGACAGATTCGCCTATCCTGTCTGTCTGTCCCGGTTGTCCGTGTACTGTCGGCGGCATGCTTCATGTCGAGCTGACAGGTCGTATCTACATTCTGCCCGCGAGAATCTTTATAAGCGTTCGTGGGCGAGTGACGAGCTCGATGACTGGCGGGCGTGACGCCTGCTGCCTTGCCTGACTCTGCTTGACTGCCTTCCTTCGTACCTCGTTACGACGTGCCACGGTGGCTGACGGCGAAGGGCACGGGGTAAGGAGTTACGATGCCTAGCTATTGCACAGGACAAGCCTTCGATCTGACAGTCATAAATTTCCGTCGGCTTTCATCGTCCTTCCCGTCAGCTCTCTGTTAGGAACCGCTCCACTATGCCCTGATCGGCTTGTTCTACACGCTCATCTGTTTCTACTCACCCTCGCCCTCTCGTTCTCGCACGCCTAACCCCTCGGCGCCCTCGATCACCGCGCGCGCTCTCTGTGTAGATCCTATTTGCGTACGTCGCTTCTAATTGACCGTGTTACAATTACATTCCGCGACAACTTGTCGAGCTTGTCCTATCTCGCCCGCTAATTTTTCCCTACCTCCGGGCTAGATTTAATTACAACGCTGTTAACCGTTCCATTCGCACCGGTTCTTCGCCGACCGTCTTGTATATGGTAGCTTGCAGATCTGGATCAAATACTATCTCAAATGGAGTACCGTAAATAGTCTATTCCATTTGGAATCGGGCGTGCACCTTTGGAAATAAAATATTTTATTTCGAGAAAAAATATGGTTTATCCTCACTGTTTCGAAACAGTGAAAATTCCATTTGCGATATTGTATTCAAGAAATTTTATCTCTGAAAATATTGATGTACACGGTGCATATAGGAAATACGTGTAAATTTGTGAAAGAAGTTTATGCAAAAATTTCTTGATCTTGATGTTCAAGGTTCGCGTTCCTCCGTTGCATCGTATAGTGCTCACAACGAGGAACTAAAGCCTCAAAAGTCATCCATAGCTCGCAAATGATCCGTTCTCTTGAAAAACGATTCTAAACTTTCCTGATTATAATTAAGTGTAACTATACGTAAACATAAAATTTCCCTAAACTTGAATTATGTACCATATGCCCAGATCACTTGTGGAGATTATTTTCTAAGTTTTCCTGTAGATAAATAATCAGTTTTGATTTATATTTCAATTTTTTATCCTACGCAAAATATACATCCCGGAAAAGTGTGGAATAACACATGTGGACAAATAATATTGCCGTGTTAACTGTGTCTTGAAAAAATTTTGTGAAGAGCGAATAATTTAACAAAAATAGAGAAAGAATATATATTTTATTAAAAATCAGAATGTCGAATAATTTAACTTGTTCGCTACAAAATGGCACACGCTAGAGCTTGTGTCCCCCTTATTTCCCTTTGTTTCCCTTTATGTGTGCTCGATAGGCAATAAAAATGGCAAACAATAATAACAAGCATGTTAATAGTGTTAGCACGTATTCGTGAGACACGAAACCCGTTCGGATCGGTCGTTTCGATCAGAAAAGAGACCCTCACGCATCAACATTCTAGGGAGTGTCTTTGAACTATTAAGCGGGGCCAAAAACCAGTCCCAGGTCCTGATGCATTATTCGGTTAAGTGGATGTCACAAATTCGACCTTAATTGTGGGGATGACAAATGGCGCGCTTGTGTCCGGCATGTTTTGTGTCTTCTTGGACGTCAACGACATTGCAAAACGTTCCGCGACGTTGCCAACGGACGTTCCATATTTGAGGACTAGGAAGGAGGCTTAATTAAGAGGCACGGGAGTGTCGGCGCCGCATGCCTCTGATTACGAAACGTGTCCATTAGCTCCGGTCGATGTTTGTCATTTATCTCGAAGCCCTTGTTACTAAAACCTTTTGGATTACCGAACACGACCAATACGAACACCCTTTCCGTATTCCGTGCCATTTATTCTGCGACATAGTTAGAGGCGCCGACCGGCGAACGTCTCTCATAACAAAACTTCGGATCTTTGTAAATTTATGGCATAAGTGGACCCCTAAATTACAGGGCGAAACATTAATAGAAACCGATAATATTTTTGTTTTATTTTCGCAACAATAAATCTACTAATCGATCAAAGAAATTCCTCCCTTACATTATTTTTCATAAAATTATAGATTACATTCTCCGTTTATTTATATAAATTTCATACATAATGTAGAAAAATAGAACTCCCCAAGATAAAATTATTTTCTAAAATTTAACGTAATTTAGAAGAGGCTTTGAATAAAGTTGCACAATTATTTTGTCACACAGATTGACCCTTCGGAAAGATTTATTATTTTTTACGATTATTTCAAGGAATGTTTTTAGAATGCCGATCGCGAGAACCTAACGGGCAGTGCATTATTGTTCGCAGGCGAGAGAATCGAGCCAATCAGAATAGGATGTTGGAAAAATTGCTCGGGACGAAAGTTAACACAGTCATTCCGAAAACTTCTCCGTCAAACATGCCGAGGTAAAGAGGCAGTCTAAACGAGGCTCGTGAATGCAATATGTATTATGCGCATGATGATAATATAGAGCCTCGGGGAGGTGGTGGCTGACTGAGTTTATTCCGAAAGACAACAATAGAATGCATCGGTAGAGCGTATTGTATGCAGGAGGGCGCGGTATGGTTCACAATACCTGCTGCATTATGCATCTCATGCCGGTGGTTATCTCTATGTGTTGTAATCCTAAACAACCGTCTATACACGCACTTCATATGGTAGCCATAGTCCCAGTGGCGTAGCGTCGCTCGCTTATGGATCAACCGAATCATTACTAATATAGCAAATAGGAATAGTATAGTATAGTGTATCCAGAACGTTCTGCGATCAATGAGAAACGAAGGTTTTCCAAACCTGAGTACAAAGACGATTTTCCATGCGATCGGTATGTCTCGGCTCGGTAATGGTTCAGAACATTGTTGAAAAAAAATTAAGTTTTTCTTCTAGTTATTAGAATGTTTTAGTTATTGGAATCTAGTATATCGTACTATATTCTAGTTATTGAAATCTAGTACATTGTACTATATTCTAGTTATTAGAATTTAATATATTATAGTACCTATACTTTAGTTATTAGAATCTAGTATATTAAACTACGTTTTAGCTATTGGAATCTAGTAAATTAAACTATATTTTAGTTATATTGGAATCTAGTATATTATACTATATGTTAGTTATTAGAATCTATTATTTTATATCATATTTTAGCTATTCGAATCTAGTACATTATACTATATTCCACTTATTAGAATCTAGTATATTATACTACCTTCTAGTATACTACCCTATGTATACTCTAGTACATTCTAGTATATTCTATGTGTATTGCATTTCATTAAGCCAAACACTTTTCATTCCATGACTGAGGAGTTGCATCAGATACCACCACAGTCTCCCCTTATTTACAATGGCGTCAATGTTGTAAACAATGCGGTTTGAGGCGCAGCATGAACCCTCGACATCGCTAAATAAGCTGTAATAGGCGCAGGGACGGAGGCAGAAAAAACAGTGCTTTGAGATGCATCAGAAAGGAAGAAAATGGGTGCATAAATCTGGGCGGTCGAGAACATCGTCTGCCAGCTGGTTTCTGTCACTCACGCGGCTTCTTTGATCTTTCGCGTGTCTACCCCGCACTTAAGCGCGTTTTCTCAACTTAATTTCAACTGGCCTAGTGTATGCATAACGTTGCTCTCAGTTGCAGCATGTTTCTGCCGCGGGAGGATGTCAAAGTCAGCGGGATTTCTGAATTCAGCTCGTCATGCTCGACTAGCCGGACGTAAGAGTGAAACAGTGCGTTTCGTGAACCGCTTTTTCCGCTGAAACTCGAAACTTTTCGAAACTCGGCGAAGCTGTCTTAAGCGAGTTTCAATGTAATGTAAATGGAACGACGCCAGGTAAGCGGAATGCAAAACGACAGCTTACCGAACGATGAGAGAAAGTGTAAATAAAAAAAAAAAACAACCGCTTGTCATACTTTGCTTGAAAACGCAAAGACAATGGAAACACGTGTTGCCTGAAAATTTGCAGTATCGCTTAAACAAATATGCTTATTCCGCTCGAGCAGCATATCTAATAAAAAGTTCATGTATCTGCTTCATTGATTTATTTATTTGCTCGCAGTACAAACGTTAGGTGTAGACTGCGTATTTTTTATGAAAAATAAGAATGTATTCCTCCAGTAATTTCGACACGTCGTAAACAATGAAGCAATGCTCTTAAATTCTTCTAATGTCCCTGCATGTCCCTGTTATGTTTCCCACGTAAACGACAATTAAATAAAAAATATATGGGTGATCGAATGAATCATTGCATTCAAATATCTTCCAGTTGAATGACAAAAGTTCTAAATTTAGTAATGACCTCACAACTGCAAGATCTTTTCGATTTTATAGCTGCAATTTCTTACTCTCGCCGTTCTAGTAGCCAGCAGACTCACCAGCCAATGGAAACAGAGGAAGAAATATTTTCGTGATTTTACAACTGCGACCCGTATCTTTTCAGCTGATCGCCGTCATGGAGCCATAACCGTAGAAATAATGTTTTCCTTTTGTTTGCAGGCTTATAAAATGTACAAGATCGTTGTCTACTTGCAGCAAATATTTCAACTGGTGATTCATGAGCTAAGATAAAATGGAAGTGTGAAGTAAACAAAAATTCCGTTGGTATTTTCCTTTTCAAATTGATAACATATAGTGACGAAACACTAATACAATTAAGCATCCTCTAAAAAATGCACATTACCTTAATTAAATCATTTCCAAACTATTACCAAACAGACTGCGGGTTTTTAATATTTCTACATAAAATCTGAGAGATATGATAAAATGTAAAGTTTTATAATTACAATCATCGACATGGGAAATGCACTTTCGTCCAATTCAATCTGTATAAATGATATCTTCTGAATTTGCATGAAAATCCGCAGTCTACTTATAAATGTGCATAATCATGTTTTATATATCTATTAAATCACTAGGAAAGAGGGGTGAATATCATTACATGCTCTTTCATTAGCCACCATATTTATTTATAAGATTTAATTATCAGTAATTTGCGATATAGAGAAAAGTATAATTGAAAAACCCCGCTTGATCCTTAACATTCAGATATTAGTTGAATAGAAGCATTTAAATAATTAAATAAGTAAGTATTGCGAATGTACGTAATTGTAAGCAACAATAAATTCCATATTTACAATTTTAAGAGTTTATATCGCCTAGAGTGCCCAGAACAGTTCACGAAATGAAATATTTCGCATTTTGCATTTTGCGGTATAACCACTTTGGACTGAGGTGCGTCGGGATGACAAATCTTCTGGCTGTCTAAGGAACGCTGCCCTTTGCCGGCCAGGTGAAAGGGAAATTAAGGTGACATAAACCTTGACAGCAGGTAGTGACAAGCAGGATATAATACTCGAAAGCGGGCTTTGGGTTATAGACAACCCCGGTTTATCGTGGCCGGTAAGTATCCCTCGGGGAGATGTAATCCGGGATAATCTACGATTTGTTTGGTTTCCGTTGGCCACGGCGTATTTGCTAATCACTGGACACGCTCGGTAATGGATCTTGAACGTACTCTCGTACATTGATGGATAGGACGTTTCTTCGGGGATTTTCTGACAGCATATCAATTTAGATTTGGAATTTCCAATCCCCGACTATCTTCTTCTTCGTCATCGAGAAGCCAGTTTAAACAACGCTTCGAGCACGCTGTTCAAGAGCCTTCGTTCGCCGTTTGCACGATCCGCTTCTCAAAGCGTCCGCATTTATCAAGACCGCAGACTTATTACCGCCGTGGACACCTGAGTGATTCCTTCCTGATAGCTTTCGGAATTTAGAAGCTATGCTAAGCTCCTACTAAATTCCTCTTTGTCCGTGACACGGCCAACAAAATTTTAGTAACTCTTTCTAGGAAAAAGTTTTGCTTAACGTTCAGAAATCGTAAATCTCATCGGTCAAGGGAATCGAATTGAATACCCCCTCTCTGTCACTGCCGGAGTCACGTGACTTGGTGAGCATGCGCAACAGAGACGCGTGGTAGAAGGGGAAGGGTAGAGTGGGGGAGTCCTAATCCGGCTGTATTTCATATGCACCGACCCGATACAATTACAAAGGGTAAAATCTAATTGACACTTTGACTGCCAAACCCTCAAAAATTCCATAAAATCAAAGTAAGTGATTTAATGAAATAAAAATTGAAAAGAATTAAATGTACGACAGTCCTCCAACTTTCTTGCACTTTACAGACTCTAATTAAATTTGATACAATGAATATACTAACGTAAAAATTCATTTTAAAACCTGAACAATTCCGTCACCCACGTATGGGTGACATGACAGTCAACGTGTCAAATGAAACTCGTACTGTAAGGAAGGAAGGGTGAGGAATGGGTAATTTTTTGAGGTCACATGGACGCGGCTGTAGCCGGGTTCGATCTAAAATGTTTGCGGATGCAAAACTCGGCACGAGAAAGGAATAAATTCATCTGGCTGAACCGGTGGGCACCTGATGATACCATCGTCGAATGTCTCAACTACGGTATCGGGTCCGATAAAGTCGACGGAGCGTAGCGTACGAGAGCGGACTGTCACGCGATGTCGCATTCACGTCGCATATACGACGTTCTGCGTTAACTGGAACGAACATTCCGGACGTCCCAGCTCGAAAGTCGGTGCGTCGTTTTCCAGTTCGTCGGCGCGTTTATACATCCGCGTCCCACTGTGCGCGTCAGTACCAGTATTTCAAGTTGAGCCACGTCCCTAAGGCTTATAATTTACGAACGGGTTGAGTGAAGCGCGCATAAGTACACGCCGCTCAGTCTCTGCCGGTGACTCCTCGAGCGGGGACGTGCTCGTCGCCAAAATAGAAAACGAAACTAGACTAAACACCGCGTATGTCCCGACGAGCTAGGAATTTCGAGCAGGGGTTGGTTCCTTCGGATCGTGCCGAGTACCGCTCCGAGTTTCTAAGAGTTCCAACACGCCTCTCTTGCGCCCTGTATGGGACACACTGTAGAATTCGGTGCACACGGTTACACACGAAAATGTACCCAATACACAAACCCCCCAAAAGAAAAAGATCGTCCATTTTTGGCCTACTTCTAACGCTTATATTACCAAATGTCTGCATAATCTCATTCAACCTTCCTCTTTCGAACGAGCCCTTTCCCAGCGACAAAATAGTCTCATATAAGAACGAAAAGTTGAGGCACGTAAACCACCATTATTCGCCTATTTTTGTCGGTAACCTTGTTTGTAACCGAGTTGTTCTAGACTTTCATTTTCAGGTCCTTTTAGGGAATTTTTTACAAAGAAAATATAATTTTCTTAATATCGGCATTTTGCACACATATTTATCTGTACTCTATGAATGTGCACGATTTTTTTTTTAAGCGAAAATTATCAAAACTGACGGAGTTACGTGTTGTTGAACGAGGTTCGTTAAAAAAAATTGTCCTATGGTCGACAGGATTCTGATCATTCTACTTATCCGAAACGAAAAATTCTTGCCTCTTTTTTCATGTTTAGCGAGCTAAAAAACAAATAAGAAAAATTTTCTTTCTCTTCGATTCTCAAAATATTCTCATATAAGGATAAAGTCGGTAACGTAGTCGCTCTACGTTATCGCGAAGACCGGGTTTTAACGGTAAACAAACGCAACTTTTTAAAGCACCGGTAACAAATGATTGTTGATGGTATTACGGTAGAAATTGAATTTCTTGCTGGTCACTCGCGTTCTTTATTCTCATGACGATTGTCGTCTCCGTTTCGTAAATGTTTTTTTTTCCATCAGCGAATAGAACGTGTTCCGCGGGCGCGAAAGAAATTTGCGGTTTTAACGTTGTGTACGGGCTGAAAAGCCATCTACGATGCATCAACAACGCCACTTTCATGTGCTCCGACCGTGACTCGAGGTGGCGCGACATAGCAGCAGAACCGTGCTTATGCGGTCCGCCGCTTCCCGGCCTGCATAGCGTTATTCATCACAGTCGCCGTAGGCGTGCAAGCGGCAACTTTGTGCAGACCGTGCCGCTCGCATCCAGAATCACGATACAGCCGGTCAGATATAATTTTATTATACCGGCGAGGAGAACGCGGGGAGTGGTTTATCACCAACCAAATGTACCAGTTCCACCGCCTCTTTTTCGTTTCTTCCTGTCTCCTTTTTTTCCCCTTGTCCCGGCCATCTTCTTTAATCATTTTTACCTCCGTTACACTTCTTGCGCTTCCCGATGATACTCTTTCGACTCTCCTGTAGATGATCTCCTTCTAGCTACTCACCTCTCTCTCTATCTCTCTCTCTCTTCTTATCTTTGCTCTCCTTCTTAGCTTCTCAATGTGTCTTTTCGCTTCTCTTCTACTCATTCCGCAAGGTTCTACACTTCGCCATGGTATGGCGTGTCAGGGAATAATATAGTGGCGGCGGGTTCTAACGGCGGTAATGTATGGCCGACACTCCGGGCAAAAGGGGTACACCAACTCGGAGGACGGCAAGGGTGAACACGGGCCGAGCCACTCTGTCACGCAGTTTTCACTGAGCGCTTCTTCTTCTTCCTTCTCTTCCGCGTCGAGAGATTACCGTCTCCGATAATTACGACGTTTGCACCCACCGAGGCCGATTTGTCTTTCACCTTTGCGGAGGGGTTGCGATTCGATGTCGGGACCCATGCTCGCCGACGTTATCTGCGTCTCTCACCTCCCCCCTCCCCTCCTTAACGAACACACGCTCGTCGATTGCGAATAGAAAACACGCTCGTTTAACCCTTTGCCCTAAACCTTCATAGCTGCCTTCGTACACCGGTGTACTTTTTCGTGGACCCATCAGGGACAAGTCTCTTCTAGCACGATCAACGCTGCGCAAAATTTATCGGAGATTTAACACTTCGAGTGCCAAACCAGAACCCTAAAAAATTCCATGAAACCAAAGTAAGTTATTTAATGAAATAAAAATAGTCTT
Organism: Seladonia tumulorum; assembly: GCA_913789895.3. Taxonomy (NCBI): domain Eukaryota; kingdom Metazoa; phylum Arthropoda; class Insecta; order Hymenoptera; family Halictidae; genus Seladonia; species Seladonia tumulorum. Next base: position 7,841,430 of record OU565275.1, read on the forward strand.
CCAACTTTCTTGCATTTTACAGATCCCAATTTGGTGAAATGAATATATTGACGTAAAAATTCATTTTAAAACCTGGACAAATAATTCCGTCACCCACATCTGGGTGACATGGCGATCAACGTGTGTTAAACGTTCTGATATTTTTTTTTTTGACAGCTGACTTCAAATTCTAGGAAGTAAATTTTCGGGCCCGTTTCGTGCAACCAACGAGTCCTACTGTATATTTTAGAATTGTCAAATTCAATTTGACAAGTAGGATGATTCCTCTATATATGTCGCCAAGGCTTGGATGATAAATGTCGCAGAGTTATCCCCACCACCGCGGGACATGCCTCGTGAAGGGGCCAAAGAAACTCGAGAGGCCTCGAGGAGTGTAAACGTAACACGGCTCGGGCGTGTCTCCTGCACGATACATGACCGGTGTTGTTGACATATATCGAGAATTCGCTGTATCGTTTCACAGAGAATTTACGCCAACATACTTGTGACAAGTGGAACAAGATATTCCTTCGAAAGCTATCAAACACAGCCGGTCGAGATCCAGCCTAGAAATGTCACTGGCAAAAAGAAAGAGAAAACAATAATTACCGAACGGTATTCAGTGAACTGGAAGTAATCAATATATCAAATTGTACAACGCCCAGCCGTTGGTGTGCAGGTACAAGTTGCGCCTCCGACATGCGGCTCGCGGGGCAATAAAACAACGCGGTTTATCGCGGAGCGTGATATACATACGCCTTGCCCCGTATTACTTCAGGAACGCGTCAATTTCAATGCTTATCTACACCTTGCACACCAACTACGACTTCAATCTCCCGACATAATTAATTTCATAATATTCCTTGGCTTTGCCTCGCTTAATTGCTCACAATTAGCGCCGAAGCGGCGGAGCCTAGTTTCGGATGGAGGGGGCAGGTTGGGAGAAAAAGTGAGCAATCCGAGAGAGCGTTAGGGCGAAACGGGGGTAAATGAGTGGGGGTGCACGAGGGTGAAGCGAGAAGAAGGAGGGTTAGAAGAGGAGCAGAGTCCTGCGTAGGCGGAAAGCAGTTAGCAGCCTCTCGGGTTCCGCTAAGCGTTTAGCGGTAAAACTAATTACCGCTTGAGTTTCAAGGAATGCGCCGAGTGTAAAATGGCCGCGATTGATATCAAGCTACGCGCGAACCCGTCTAGGTGTAATTCAATGGACAAGTCGTATTTTCGAGCGTGTTCGTGTACGTGCCGACTTGTTACGCACACGTACACGCTCGTAGTCGAATGAAATTTCCTATCCTCATAACGTGGTAGCCAATGCTTTCACTAAAATAAAATAAAAAAACAAAACAAAACCGGGCAGGGGGTGGGGAGGAAAGAACTAAAAAAAAAGAAAAAAAGAAAAAGAAAAAGGAAAAGGAGAAAGAATCACGGCGGATCGTGTTCGTAATTAAACTGACGCGAATGGGGCTAATAAATTTGTGCGAGAGCATAAAACGAGTCTTGTAACTCTATCGAGGTAATTGCGGCGACCACGCCTCGTTGCCGTGGGCTGCGGTCGGCTCTCTTACACCTTTTCGCATACCGCAGCCTGATACGCTATACTACAAACCGCTGTAATATCTACCATGTACCTTGTCAAAGCGTCAGGCCGTGGCAGTATCGGCGTCAGCAGTTAGACAAGGAACGGGAACAAACAATTAACGGGCAACCCGTTAACCCATAACGTGTCTATTCAATGCAAATGACGTACTAATGAAAGATAAATCTTATCCAGGCATCGAGACGTGCACGAAGGCGTACACTCGAGGCGTGTTATCTTCTCTGGTCGGCGCGGGTTTCACGCGAAACGTTATCCGCCGTTTTTCACCTCTTTTCGCCGGTGCTGTGCTCCGGCTATTCGAATTTCCCGCCTTTCCGTTGTCGCGTTGTGACGTCCCGATTGCTCTCCCGGGGTGGTTCCAGTGAGAAAAATTCCGAAATAACGAATACAGCCGGGCGTGTAACGGCCTATCGACGTTTCAGATCATCGACAAAGGCTCAGGCGAGATTTAAAAAGCAATCCCGGGCGAGCCCGAGCCAGGCCCGAGCCCGAGCTGCGCGCATGGTAACATAACGACGTTATTAAACAGTACAAAGGAACTCGCGCCACAGGGGCCATTAACGTCGAGTAGACTCAAAAGGACTTCCGAGAGTGCTACGATCAGCGATGTCGCCGGACACTATTTACCTGGCGGTATCGTCGTCGTGTGTGTGTGTGTGTGTGTGTGTGTGTGTGTGTGTGTATACGTTCGTGAAAACGCGGTACGGATGCGTGTGTCGGCGCGCGGAATACACCGAGAGAGCCGGTGAAGGCAACCGGTTCCCGGAGTCAAGATGGCCGCCTGTGAAAGTAGAAGGGCGAAGGAAGAAGAGGGCAGTTAGGGACGCGAGGAGGTAGGCAGCCCAAGCAGGCAGGCAGGCAGGCAAGACAGGCCGAGCAGCCAGCCGAGCAGGCAGGGTGGGCACAGAGCGATCATAACTCAGGTGACCGCGGACAAGCAGCGCTTGTTCCATGCATTCGGAACACGGAACACACACGAGTTCGCCGACGTTCTGCACGACGTGCCTTCCATGGGCACCCGGAACACTATCTCTCTTCCTCCTCTCTTTTCTTGCCTCTTTCTATTTAGCTTTTCGTCTTTATCTCTTTCTTGTTCGATCGCCTTCTCTCCTCGCTTTCCGCTTCCCTTCCTCCTTTGCTGAAGCATTTGGACGTTCGTGGCGCGGACGGTGGCAGCCGCGGCACGCCACACAATCCGACGATCTCTGTTGCGTATACTCGCCCGCAAAAGTTCAACGATCAACCACAGTGTACCACGCAACACTTAAAAAAAACTCCGATTTTACAGGCACAAAATCGAATAGAATTTTTCCTGTGAACAAATTAATAATACACTGCTGATGCAACACAACCCAACGTTTTTACTATATTATACTGTACTTACTATGTACTACATTTACTATATTATACGTTTTTACTATATTTTTACTATATTTTAGTACTATATTACTTAGTAAATAATATAGCTATAATAGCTATAATATATTTAAGCAATATAATAACGTACCAAAATATAGTGGAATATAACAGAATGTACTAGAATATACCAGAACATACCATAATCATCCAGAATATACCAAAATATACTAGAATATAGCTGAATATACCAGAATATACTAGAATATAGCAAAATACATTAGAATATACCAAAAAAAGGCCGGAATATACAAGACTCTACCAGAATGTACCAGTATATACCAGAATATACTAGAATATAGCAGAATACACTAGAATATACCAGAATATACCAAATTATATTCAAATATACTTTATATGAATATTATATTGCGAATTTATTGTTAACATCGAGTGCTTAGAGTCGAACAGAAAACTCGACACATTTTCTGAAACTATTTCCCGAATATTTGTTCAGCTGTTTTGGTCCTTACACGTTACGTTAAGTTTTACAAGGCTTTTCAACCCTCATCAATTTTTATTAATCTTAATCTTAATCTTTTTAAATATTAATAGTCTCTTTCGAAAAATTCTATTTAAAAATATTGTATGTAAACGCAGGTTAAGGACGCATATTTCGACATTAGTGGTCCGATACTGTAAAAATTTTGTAATTTTTAGTTAACCCGTATTTCTTAGTACAATGTAGAACAGTACAGTGTAGAAAATAAATGGAGTGACATGTCCCTGGAATTCCCGCGATTAATATTTTAAACGCATAATGGTGGCGTTCGTCGTGATAAAGGTTACTGTCAGCATAAAGATCCAAACGTCGATACAGATGAATATATCATTGGGACCAAACTGAGCACGTCTTTGAGCATTGAATGTTTAATGATACATACCGAGCAGCGACGATATGAGAACACGGACAGACCTCTAATTTAAGCGAAACTATCGGGTTCTACGGAAACTTTCACATGTTCGATCGGACGATCAAAGAACTGCAACGTTGATATAAACCGGGAGACAAAGAAAACGGTTTGCAGCGCGAGAGGACAGTGTATAGGTATCGATGACGGTAGAATCATATATTTACTATCCTCGGCGGAACGTGATCGATCGATATACTGGAGGTGATCGCTCACGAAATCATCCGCGCGAATATTAAAACCGAAAATAGCGTTCTACGTTCATTAACAAATTTTGTTTTGTATTTATCCGAGAGTTTCTCTACTCAACATCCGATATTTCCAAAAGAGACGATAATTCACCTATTTTTGTTCTCCACTTTAAATCAACAAATATAAACAGGAAACGTAATAAAATTTTTCGAAGTAATGTTAAAACTTACCGATATGCAAGAATTATAGAAAAGCACAAAGTAGTATGACAAAGTGTTAGAACTCTTTAAACAGACGAAGAAGATGGCGGCCGAGGATGTTGGGAAAATTCGTTTAACATCTTTTTATTTGGCATATTATACCGAACCAAACACATTTTTGTATTAATCCTCAAACGTTTAAGATTTCAAACAGTGTGAATCCAGCTTAAGAATCATTTTATCATTCTAACGATTTTATTAATAGTCTAAAATATAGTCTATATTTATTTATTGTATATATTCCAATATATTTTAATATACTTTATTTTATTAACAGTTTATGTATAATCCAACATGTTTGTAATATCTCCCCACCACAAAGCCAGATTGTCAACCTGATCTAACACAAATTTTCCTATAAAAAAGAGCAAACGTGTCGCAAACTGTGGATCATTTTTGACACTGTGTTAGTCGTTTCTTAGAGTATTGTAATACTATTTTAGTGTAAGTAATGTTATACAGATGCGGTGTGGCGAGTAATTGTTACGAGAGGTGCTCGGTTTGTTGGATCGAATACTTTTTGCGAGGGGTACAGTACTTTTGTGGACGATTGTACCTGGAGCGTACACGGTCGTCCGAAGAAGAACTGGCTTCGTGGTCGCCAGTTCGTGTCCGTCCATCCGTCGCGCTACAAATGAAGACTTTAAATAATTTAGTCGCCGGCTGTAAATCCCGTCGGGAAGCGACGTTAATCGATACATGCCGCTGTGTACCGCGCCGTTATACGGCTCGGGAACATTTATGAATGCGCGCTATGAATCACGAGATAATAATATCGCGCGTGCTCTCGCGCGTCGGTGTGCGCCTATGAACGCGCGCGGCCACGCTTGTGAACGCCTCGCCTCCCTAGATTCATCCGTACGCGTTCACTAATACACGCCTTCTGCAACCGGGAACCCATTATTACGATTATACTTTTCCAAATCCGAACGGAACACTATAAACAATCCTCCTGCACCACCCCCCCCCCTGGCATCTTTTACAGGGCGACTAAGTATTATTTAGTGAGCACAACAAGGCTGTGTTTGTTCAGATATTTAGCGGAAATTAGTACGCTAACGATTTGTACACAGGATGTCCCAAAATTGTACTTACTCGAAAGGGGTGATTCCTTAAGTCATTTGAAGTAACTTTTTCCTTTGCGAAAATGTTCTCCGTGGCTTCGTTAAGGAGTTATCAACGAAAAACGCGGACCAATCAGAGCGTTGCTACGGCGGAAGGGCCCACCGCTCAGCCAATGCCACGCCGCGCTCAGTGGGACCAGTGCCGGGGTCCGTCCGTCCGCGCTCTGATTGGTCCGTGTTTTTCGCTAGTAACTCCTTAACGAAGCCGCGGAGAACATTTCTGCAAAGGAGAAAGTTACTTCAAATGACCTGAAGAATCACCTATTTTAAGGAAGTACACTTTTGGGACACCCTATAGAATCATTAATTTTATTTACATCTACAGGAGTAATTTTAATCTTCGTGTTTTGGTGCACGAAATATAGCAATGCAAACCTTAACATTTCTATTTGGGTAAATAATTGCCACACACGGATGACTCAGCTGGAAGCATGTCATTGTAACTTTAGTTATGCAAGGTGTGAGGGGCTGTGAGTCGAATTGGCTTCAAGAGTAAATAAGAGTCACCCTATTGTACACGCTACAAATTAAAAATTGAAAAAAGTGCCGACCAATGATGTGTAAAATAGAGCACACATGAGACATGTCAATTCGAACGGTGAACGTTGTTTATGTCGCGTTCGAAAATGAAAATGGTATTTGTCCGGCCAGTGGAATTACAAAAATAATTACCCGCGGACGCCGCTGGCATTGATGTCACTTAATAACTCTTGCTGTAATTTAGATACTCGAACAGTTTATGGACATCACGGAGTTCCTGTTAATTATCGCGGTGTAATTGCGGCATGAATAATAACGTCTTAATCTTAGGCGGAGCGTAACTGCTTAGTTTCGTAACGCGATAAGTGACGATAAAATATTCGTTCGCGTTGCCCTCGTATAATATATCTCCCGGTCGGATCCGTTTCTCTTTTTTAATCAAGATCCCGTATATCATAGTCTTAAACGGATAAACTAATTCCCGTGCCGGTATCGCGCGTTCGTTTAATAGCCTCATTACGACCGATCGTCTTGGATTATCCGTGATCCGTTTTCGGGGCCGAGTGCGTTGGATCGATTCATTCCACCGGAATGCCGCTAATAAATTACGATAATAGCGGTAAGATGGATCGACGGATAGACGCGTAGGCGTGGAGACGTGGCGGCGGACAATATTTTAGCGTGCAGTAGCTTTATGACCACAGGTTACGAGCCAGGAAGAGCCATAACGCCTCGTATCTCGTTGCCTCGTACCCCCGCGTTCTTTGCATTTGCGGGAAAGCTCAGCACGGGTGCCAATTCCTAGGAGCGTATCGGACCATAAACTGGGTACGTGATGTATATTACCTTATACCCTCTTCTCTTGCAATCCTTCCACCATTGGTTTCACCCTAACCTCACTCTCTCTCTCTCTCTCTTTCTCTCTCCCTCCCTCTCTCTTTCTCCTGGCCTGCTTCAGCTTGTCGAATGCGTTCGCGTCGCAGTCTCGTTACTCTCGATACGCGGCTGCCATGATATTCGTTCTACGTATTTGCATTGGTTCCTCGACAGACACGCCACAAGAGGATAGATATCTCTTGCACGCGACTTCTATCATTCGAACGATTCCAGTTCTTCAATCTAAGGTCACACCGCGATCCTTATAGTGCATAGACGCTATTCGATCTGACCTCGATTCTCCTTCTTCAGACCACACACATTTTTATGAGAACCAGTGTCGGCGATTCTCCCCCCAAAGGGACTTTCCTCCACATACATGTTTATGACATACTTCTCTTTTTAACACGTTAACTGCCACGACTGACAGTGATTTTTTATTGAGTTTAGGAATTTATTTTCATTATAAGTAGACTGCGGATCCTTGTGCGAAATAAAAATTGTCCAAGTCAATTTTAGGAAGCAGAAGGTAAATAAAAGTGTATTTCCTCTTCTAACAATTTTAAAAAGTCCAGACTAATTTGCCAACATCAATCAATTCTACTAATGTTTCAGCCTCTATTAATGTTTTAGACTGCGGATCCTTATGCGAAATAAGAATTGTCCAAGTCAATTTTAGGTAGCAGAAGGTAAATAAAAGTGTATTTCCTTTTCTAACAATTTTAAAAAGTCCAGACTAATTTGCCAACATTAATCAATTCTACTAACGTTTCAGCTTTATATTCGACCAATCCGTTTTTGTCGTAAATGCATAAAATCTGCATTCTAATTATAAAACATCCGGATAAACCGAATTTTCTTGGAGTCTTTCGAACACGAACGGGTGAAGACAGCTTCCCCTAAAAACACATAACTCTGCATTAATTCGGAAATGTGTTTTCAACAAACGAAAACAAACTCTGAATCACCGAATAAGATGTTAACTGCGCTGCTATGGTCAGAAATGGGCATTTTTTTCTCAATTAAAACAAGGTCATCCCCACCATAGCGCCCACTGTCCCCTTCCAGTGGGTGCCTGAAGACGGGAGACTGGTGGGAGAAATAGGCGTTTGAGGGGCCCCTACTATGCCCATCACCGGTTACGGTACTGTACAGTCCTGTGTTGCAGGAATGCGCCACCCGATCGGAAGTCTAAAGTTTCAGAAAGGAACGTTTATTCGATGACAATCATATATCAACGGCGGGCATCGCTGAGTATAGGGAACATATTAATTGGATGAAAAATCCCGTGTAAACAGTAGTCATAAGAAAGTTCGCAAAACGGAGTGTGATATATATGTTTATACGGTGCGCGCGCGGTGCTCGGATTGTAATAAATAATTTTCGTTTCTCATTGACCGGACGCCGCTATTAAACGAACGTTTCGATCGGTCGAATTTATAAAGTTCGACGTTTAATTAATAAGGTGTTCGGAACTGGCGAACGATACATCTCGTCGGCATTATCGCGTGAATGTCGTCGGGTAACTTTTATTCGGTCAGTAAAGTGGAACATTGGTCGGCAGAAAAGCACGCAGGCCAATATGAATAAATTAAATTATCCGGCCGGTTGTATAACGCAAGCACAAGTCGTAACACTCAAAGACGCGGTAATGAGAGTAAATCACGGATTTATAGCCGTTCGTCGGAGATTATACGGTAAACACGTATGCAGTTTATCGTCGGTAACTGCATTCAGCCGTCGTGAAGGCGGGCGCGCGCGCATGCACACACGCACGCACACGCACGTGACGGCCCATATTTTTCGTCGCCTAAATGCCGAAGGGAGACGTTTCAACACCGATATAATATTACCGGCCTATTCACTTTCAGCAACCTTCGCTGATGCAACCTTCCTTTACGTCTTCGTCCAGTGCCGTAACGCTGAAATCCGAGAACAAATTTTCCGAGAATCGTAAACTATTCTTACTGCAACACCAACAGCACACATACACGCGTCACAAATTATTACGCTCGGTTCTGATTTTCCGGAAAAATATTAATTTATATAATTTAGATTAGCTTTAGATTTATATAATTTAAGATTTATATAATTTATATTAATTTGATTTTCAAATAATAGACTGATTTTCAATTTTTAACGTTCAGAACGAATATAATTTTATGGGCGCCTTTAACAATCTACAGAAAATTATAAAAATTTACATTAAAAAGAAGAAAATATGCTTCAGTTTTCTCGGCAAATAAGATTAAATTGTGTTTGTGGTAAAAGAAACAAAATTCGAGGGCCAGATAAATTCCCGTAATGAAAAATCTTTTCAGCCAAGCGATAAGGGTTGAAATGTTCCGACCCCGAAAATTACGGCACTGTTCCTGTCAGTGCTCTTCCTATTCCCGACGGCCGTTCGTATACGCCTATAGACTTCCATACGGCTATAAATTAGGTTTTATGAGGGAGATAAAATGCGCGTTATTATCTAAACGGAGACGCCTTTACAGAGATCGTGGCCCACGCTATTCTTCGGGCACGTACCGGTGTGTGTGTGTGTGTAGCACGGGCATTGTGTGCGGCGGCGCGCGCGCGCGCGTGTGTGTGTGTAGCGTGTACTCTGCGCGAAAAGGCATTCACCCTCAAATATGTCGCCTACGACGGTGCTTCGCAATATGCATAGATTGACTGTCAAGTTCAGGGAATGAATAGGAAACTGGATGCGGGGGATGATAGCCGGGGAAACAATAACATTCGTCACGAGCTGTTTCCATGTTTCGGTAAAATGCCCTGCCAAAAATGCTAGATCGAATTTTCAAACCGACTTTACAAGAACATGAATTTTATTTAGTTATTTGTTATCTTTATTGTTTCTTCGTGTACAGAATGAAGCAAGAGTTGCTATAATTATATTGTCAAGTTATATTATATTCTTAAGTTACTGTGTATTTAAGTAAAAAGAATTAATATTATAAACTGCATTTAACTAATGTTTCTTTAACATTCTTGTTGACAAATAGCAAAATTATTGTAGATTTTTATGTTAAACTGGAAATTTAAAAATGTCAACACTCGACATAGGGGTGAAAAGAGTTAAGGGTGCAAAGAATGTCACCTCTGTGTTTTTTTTAATCGGGTAGCATATTAGATTTCTGATATTCAATAGGAACTGATGTAATTTTATTTATTTTATGCAGTTTAGAAATTATTATTATCAAAATTGCTGTTTATAGTATTTCGGTAATTACAATACACATCTGCTACAATACAATTCCCAATGACCTGAAATATTGATAAATATCAATTTGTTAACATTGATACATTTTGACCAAGAAAAAGTGCGCACACTTAGAAGCTCGCTAGATAAGATATAGTAGAAGTTACTGCGTTGTCATTTCAAATATATTACTAGCTCAACAAGTCAAGCGTAATTTATTGTGTCGTCAGAATGTTATTTCAATAAATTTACTGTTCAACGTTCTCTGTCGTCCCGGTATCGTGTGTCAGACTAAAGTTCCAAAGACAAACATTTTCGTCACCATCAGCTCATAAATTTTGTCTTCAAATCTTTATCGACTATAAAGTTTGACCTTTTCTTCAGTAAACCGGCAATTCGTCGAACATTATTCAGCATGATAATTTGAATTGACATCAGCATTGGAAACCTCCTTTTATTCCTTCTCTTCTTCACTTTCCAGAAAAAGTTGAAACCTGGAACGTAGAACTTCGACGCAGCATAATGTTCTTATTTTTCGTAATTTCATAAAAAAAAAAATAATAATTAATTGGCGAATTTCTACAAACAAATGAAATGCGAACAATGTCACATATCTGGTCTTATGTTTATCAGTGAAGATATTTCACTTCCTCTTAAATGAAATGTCTATTGCGGCTGCAAAATTAAACTTTTCAGTTTTTTAATCTTACATCTCAATTGTTTGGAAATTCAATTATGCTTTACAGCGACTAGGTTTTACGATGCTGTCTGATTCGTAAACAAAGCGTGTTTGTTCAAAATTAATTGGCAGGAGCACACTATTCAGAAGGGGATTTTTTTTTAACGGAAAAATCTGCATCAAAGATTTGAATAGCATCCTTCAATATTTGATGCAATATTGTGGCACGCTAAAAAAAAAAAAAAAAAAACTATGAACGGTGCACCATTGGCGTGACGAAGTATTTTTACGTGCACATATCGCAAAATAAAAAGGAACGAATGACGACACGCGTACGCACTGATTGAAAAAAATATTCATGCATCGTTGAATATTTCCGTAGAACAGTAAGCTCAAGCGTATTTATAACAAACTATTCTTTGCCAACGCATCCATGGATCACAGTGTAAGTAGCCTTCTGTAAATAATTTCAAACTTGAAGATAACATTGTAAATAATTTAAAATGTGTTATAATCATTATTCTGTTTTGCTATAAAATTATTTCTAATTCTGTCTCAGTGTGACGTATGCATACATACGTATGCTTTACCCAGTGTCACCAGATGAGGGGAGGGAGCATGAATTGAGGGGAAAAGGTACCCCTCAAGGTTACCCGTTCTCTACTAATACCGGAGCATGCGCGACATACACAGAACGGATCACGTGACCGGGCCGGTAGAAGCGGAATTAGAGTGGGGGAACAAGTCTTGATCCGGCAACACCTGATTTTCGAGGGTTTTGCTAATAAAATTTGTTACCAGTGTTCAAGTAACGTAAGCCATCTTGAACTTGACACGGAGCATCGTATAACGGTTGGTATCGGTGGGCATTCGCGAAAAAGGAGTGAAATCGATCCCTAATCGCGGTGCCATGAAAAGATGCCTACTTACGTGCTCGGAAAGACGAAACGGACAATTTACGAATACGAGACCGACGTCCCTTGTAATTTATAACAGTGGGTTTCGCAACAAGAGCAGTCAGAAATGACCACCCAGTGGCAGGGTAAAGGATGTTCAGTCATAACATCTGATGAAGCGAAACATTAACGAGGCGATATATCAACCGGCTCTTATAGACGTAGCGTGGGCGGTATCTTGGACATCACCCAGAAGAACGAGCACGAAGTGAAATGTGAAAGAAGTAATTTCTCGGGACTGCTATGTCCGTTCATTGAAGTGGTAAGAGACTCTTTGGCTTATTCACGACTCCCATTAAATTGTTAGGACGATGAAGGACTGCTGAAAGTATGAAATCTATAGCCCCCTGCCAAACTGCGAATGTTGACATATAGACCGCTAACATAATATATAACGCTTCGGGATGTGTTGTGTTACGCAATGTTTAGTGGGACGTGTGCTCGAGGTCGTTTAACCCTCCCTTAATCACGTTAAAAACATTTACGTCTTTGTGCAGGTAGCCTACATTTTTTCGAAATCCTTCGCTCATCAGTTTAACCCTTGGAGTAAGGGACCCACTTACTGTGGGGGTAACAATTACTGTGCCTATATTAATTATACTTATTTTGAAAGCATGGTGAATATTAAATATATGTTAACTGATTTTAATTTAAAAAATTAATAACCCTTTCTTACTATTCATTACGCTTTAGAAACAAGTATAGTTATTATAGGCACAGTATGTAATTGGGTCCCTTACCCTAGTCGGGTGACGACCCGCAACAGTTCATTTTCTGGTTGCAATCGGAAAATTCACTATACTTTTCTCCCGCACAAAGTGTGCTACATTGGAAGATTAATTTCGAAAGTAACGTTACAAAGTCGCGGCGCTTAAAAATACTTTTGGGTGTTTTTGCTCGGACCTAGATTCTGTTGCTGAGAGATATCGCGGGAACGTTTATTTACTAATGTACTTTCAAGCACACCGGAGTGCGATTTATGTGTTCCGAACGCACGTCTGTGAAATATTAAAGAAGGATCGTAACAGACTACCCGTGAAAACGTAATTCACAGATGCTACATGGGCGTTTATCAATGCCTGAGAAGTATTCGCATCTTTTATTTCATAAAACCTTCCACTTGACGTCGCATGTCCATTGCACCGACCTCCTAATTCGTAAACAACGATTAATTAAAAATCGAAATAAACAGCTTTCATTTTTAGAATAACCATGTTCGAGCTTATGTAAGATTTAAAAAAAAAAAATCGTTCAAAGTATGCGTCGAGTTGCGTGGAATAGAGTGTCGCGTAAAGTTCGAGAACATGAGAAATAAAAAGCGAGACGATACGGGGTAGTTTCCTTTCTTGGCGATCCAGTACGGAAATCTAAGGTGATTTCCTTGGTCTTGATACATGCAACTTATTTCGCGTGTCAAAAACCGAGAAAAGTGTTCTCGCCGCGGCGTTATAAATAATTGCGACTTGGTGGGTCAGCGCAATAAGTCTGCGCAGAAAAATACGAGCGGCAGCGTTGGGACGAAGCCCATTATTCATTGGCTTAAGTCCGATTCCCAACAGCTAATGAGGCCTGCATACCGACGTGACCGTGATCATCCTAACCGGTATACTTTCCTTAACAATTAGCGAGACGGGACATTGTCACGTCCGTATGGAGAATGCAATAAGTATGACTTACCGTGCGACAGAATATTACAGTTACGCGCGCGGGAGTGTTACGTTGCGCAAATTGTGTCGCGCAAAACGTGTGAATATTATAATACGGTCATGCAGTCGCATTTCATCGACCGTTTTGTTTATATTTATACATTTCCGATTTCGGATTCAGGCTAATCGAATGTAGGACAGCGACGAGTGGCTCTCTAATAAAATTTTCAATGCTTATTAATAAAATGACTGACATCTGAGAAAATATTAAAGTTTAATTCACTGTTTATTTTTATATTTTAAGCTGCGATTATTCCCGTGAATTAAATAGTTATGCAAATACGCACAGTTTTTATTGACCCAGTGTCCGAGATGCGACCGAGCGTTTCTTAGTCCGCGGTCCGAGGATTAAACAAGTCACCATGAATCACAGATTAAATGGACCTGTTACAAATTTGGATGAAAATAGGCCTACGTACAGCTGTTCCGGTCTTAAAATACCGGGACTTTTGAGAATCGCGCAAATGACGGCACTTAGTTTCGCTCGGGTCCGTTGGATTTTCGCATGGCCATTTCAGTTTCTATTTCCGAGGAGAGCAATTTTAAATCACTATTTTTGCGTGTGACACACTCTTTGATACTTTCCGAAAACTAGTGCCCACTTCTGGTAATGCAGGTCGAAACTGGTACGTTTATCACTATTATTTTGAAAACATCCCTGAAACGACATTACTGTCCACCAAATGACCGGCTTCACATTTTTTGTGGTTACTAAAGTTATTATATTAAATTTAAAAAATACCGTATACGTGTATTTTATGTGGCCATAAGTGTACGAATAATTGTTTAAAAAAAACTGTGTGCCTATTTCGACTCAAGACCTTTCAAACAATTTTTTAATTTAATATAATATACATTATATATGATATTAACAGTCCTTTTCCTTCCTTATTGAGCGAATAATTAGCACAGGTTTTTTCATAAAAATTGTGAAAAATCGAAATAAATTTAACCTCGTAATTTTTATAAAACAAACATGCCACTTTTAGTGCCGAATGGGAGGATCTTCTTACGAATTAATTCGAAGGTTAAAGCACTGACGTTTCCAAACTGCCCATTGAGTTGTGTCGACAGCTGGCTCGGAAGCACATTTTGAATCATCTTGAATCATCTTGAATCATCTTGAGTCATTCGGTTGCGTTTATATTCGACGGGCACCGTTTCACGCGCGGCAATCCGCATCCGAGGTTCGTATCTTCGACAAAGAGCAGTGGAAGAAGCCTAAGCTCCGCAGCTTAGATTGGACATGCCTGGTCTAAAATGAGATCGCACACATAACATTCTGCGTTGGTATAGCGCGTAACGTAGCGGCTCCGAAATTTAGAGTACGCGCATTCTCGAACCAGTGCTCTTGCAAATTTTAGACTGTCATTTCTCAATGTCGCATTACATTGTTTAACGGCTCACTTAATCGTTTCGTTACAACTCACATTTATTATTTGGTCATTCTTTAACATGTTATTGGGCCATGTATCAATGGTACTTGAAAAAGATAAATTAAGGTAAAGGCACCAGTAGTTGACCATTTTATAGAAAAACATAAAAAATAAGGTTTGAAATGTTCTTATTGTTTTGAAATTTAAACAACAGACGGCATGGCATCCGAGGTTCATTTTCATCAAAACTACACAGCTTATAAAAACCTTATTTTTTATGTTTTTCTATAAAATGGTCAACTACTGGTGCCTTTACCTTAAGAGCACCGAAGAAATGCCAGTTTCAATCACTGAATATAAAAATGTGTAAAAATGGTGAAAATGACCACCGGCGCCAGTGTCAACTATCATCGCTTTTGTCACACGTTTAGCAAAACAAATTCCTCCCGATATCGGCAACAAGGTGTATGTACAATTAATATTTAGCTTCCGTTGCTTTCCATAAAATGACGATTAACATTGTCGCGAGGAGGGAATTTTTCAGCGTATAGAATAGTTTCCGACCCTTAACACGTATGCTGCCATGTCACCCATATGTGGGTGACGGAATTATTTGTTCAGATTTTAAAATCAATTTTTACGTTAATATAATCATTGTACCAAATTTAATTAGGATCAGTAAAATGCAAGAAAGTTGGAGGACTACTCAGTATCGTACATTTAATTTTTTTCAATTTTTATTTCATTAAATAACGCTTTTATTTTGTGTTTGGTTTTTAGTTTGGCAGTCAAAGTGTTAATGCTCGATCTAAAATAATAGAAAATAGTTTAACCAATGGAAAGGCGTGTTGCCCGTAGTCGGAGGCGAGCGGAGCGCACGATTCCGAAAATGAAAGCGAGATCCCGATAAAAATGCATGGCCTGACAACGCGGATTGTGAGGCGTGCTTAGCGAGCAGCCAATAAAGGAAGACAATAAATCTTTCGAGAAAGATATGAGCAAGCATGACAGCGGCACCGTGCAGAGACCCATTATTCATTGGCTTAAGCCGGACTCGAAGCAGCTAATGAGGTCGGCATACCGGCGTGTTCGCGGTGATCATAGCCGATGGACAGGCATAATAATCCGGCAGAGATTGCCGATCGGCGAAACGTCCGTCGGCGTGGCACAGTAGCCGCAGATGGAGCTTCGATATGGTCACCGAGCCCGCGTTCTACGTTCGAGAAACCGAGCGAGAATTCATTCCTGGAACCGGCTAACTACTTCGTCGTGTCCTAACGCGTACAATCCCGATTCCAGCGAGTCCAGCTCTCATTGTTAGGTACGCGTTAAGTTGACGGAACATCCTCCACCCCTTAACCCCCTTTGCGTCGCGTCGAGGCTTAGGTGTACGCACTCTTCATCGATCGATGTCGGATCATAACCGTGTACCAGCAACACGTAAGCTCGATTAACCTTCCCGTGACGGACGTCTCCGACAGCTACACGGACGATGATGCCTAGATTGAACCCCTTACACGGCATAATTCAACAGGCAGGGAACAACTACGTTGCCCTATTCAACAGTGTCGCACTGTGCAACTTGCACACCCCTTGCAGTCGACGCTACAGTCGCTGACAGAATTTCGGGAAGTCGTACTAGCATATTCGCAAAGCTGAACCTCCGAAGATTGGACAAGTCAGACTCGGCTCAAATTTGCATTGAAAATGTATTTACCAACAGGATTTTTCGCGACTGGAAAACAAATTTTTTATCATATTAGTATGGTTTTCTACCTTACCGACGATTTTACTTTACCCGCCGCAATTGTTCACTTAAGGGCTAAAAGTGGACATGATTTCCAGCAGCAGCGAATGCGTCGCGGGGGCAGATTCATAAGTCTAATGTTGGTTGGGGTTTATGCGTTTGTTCGTGCCACCGCGAAAAAATTTCCGCCAAGACTGCAAGTTTGCAACAGTTTGTCCTGCGGTGAATTTATTTCGCTTTGCAAAGTGTTTTCCACGCTGCTGTTCCAAATTCTCGGCTCATAAAGATATGACAAAACGTGGAAAATTTGACGGAAATTACTGTGAACCCACGTGTTTTATATACAATTAGATATTGCAGAATTTTAAAAGGAACAAAATGTGTATTGAAATTGAGAAACATATAAAGTAGTATGACAAGCAATAGTTTTTCCTGTTCTAAAGTATACTGGACCAAAAAAGTATCAGGACATAACTTTATGTTCATATAAAAATAATATATTAACATAGTCCAAAAATATTATTTTAGTACGATTTTGGACCTTTATGCAAAATTTTCTCAAGTCGTTTATAAAAGACAGAAATCAAATAAAAATATAAATTTTCTGTAACAACATTAATAAGTCAAAAAAAAGTTTGATGCTTAAATTCACCTAATATTATATTTTTCTTTCAACTATTAATTTTTCTCATTAATGCATAAATATCTAGAGCGTAAATATATCTATAAAAAATAATGCAAAGGAAATGGAAATCTGGCGATCGTAAAGATAGCGACACGCTATTGATCCTTATACTAACCGTGTATTTAGCAGCGTCATGTTGCAAGAAAAGCGATAAGAAACTCATTTGTAAATGTTAGATATTTATTCACTGATATTGTGCCATTATCTAAAGAGAATATCTGCACCCGAGTCATGTGAACGATATTACTCTCTCTTGATATATTTTCCCATAGGTATATTGATTTATGTAGATCCAGTTTCGCGAACCTCAACCGTTTCCCTTTGCACATACCATTAATGAATGATTTTTCTTAACTGCTCCATCACGGCAACTAGCAGAACGCAATATATTTCTCATGGTTCGAATACTGACATTAGTTTGCATAAGTCGATCCATAACGGCGACACGAAGACTTGTTTCACTTTTTCCAGCTCA
Source organism: Seladonia tumulorum (assembly GCA_913789895.3). Classification (NCBI taxonomy): domain Eukaryota; kingdom Metazoa; phylum Arthropoda; class Insecta; order Hymenoptera; family Halictidae; genus Seladonia; species Seladonia tumulorum. The sequence continues at coordinate 7,859,091 of OU565275.1, forward strand.
GCTTTTGTTATTAACAATAAACTAAGAAATGGGGATCGCAAGAAAGATATAAAGAATTATAATTAAAAAAAAAAAAAAAAATTCAGTTGCTGTTCCCTGCAGTCGACACGGATAATTTTAATTGTAATAATTCTTATATTCCGGGTCCATTTTGACCCGGAGTATAAAAACCGTCATCCCGCGTTTGTCAGAGTCTCTACGTATTTTGCCATTTTTCTAGAAATGGTAGAGGAGCGCGCGATAGATAATGTTATCTCTCGACAACCTACGCGCACGTTTCACTCGATTCGTTTCAGAGCGGAACGACATTTGTGTGTCACCTTACTAAAGATGTCTCCTCGTTTTACGTTTCCGAATAAAAGTTTCCAAGCGTCAACGCGGACGCTTTTTAGCAGCGCCGAATATCCAACAGTTCTCGATGTCGGCGGGTCTTCGGTTTCATTCGTCGGCTCCTGTCGTTACGGGTTCCCCGCGTGTAGGAAACGGGATGTAATGGAATATCAGGTTTCTTTGCCGTATCGATACCGACTTACTATTACCGCATGTCAGTTTTATGAAAATACGAAGCTCACGGTTTCTCCACCCCGCGTTCCCCCAAATTCTGCAATCATTTTCTAAAAACATTCGCCTCCAAAATAAATATGCATCGACTCCCAAAACACGGAATTTAAAGGGAAATTTAGTTTTCACGTTACCTGTAAAATATCAGTTCGCCAGCAATATTTATTGCTATTGTTCAATATTATTTTCTTAAATGCACCGTGCTTGATTTTTATGCAATTTTTAATTTTTTCGGAGGTATTTTAAATAATTGGAGTCAAATAAAATTTTCTTTTCAGAGGTAGTAGCCTTTGTAGATCGGAAATAAATAAAAATTCTACTAAATTCTGTCGAATGTTATGTTTTAGCATTTTTTGAACATTTTCCTTTCATTTTCATATTGAAACAATTTACTATCTTTAAACGAACTGCAAGGAAATGCACGTAGAAAATATATATTTTTATTATTTTATTCTTGGTCTATATTTCCTATAAACGAATTTTTGCTAATTTATGAAAAATATTAACTTGCGAAAATAAACAGCGATTTCTACGTCGCGTTCACCTTTATTAATATTTGTCGTCGAAGGCGGTCATTTTCTCTGTGTAAACGCGCATGAATTTTCGACGTCAAGTGCGGATGGCTTATTGAAAATTAAAAAGCAGTGTTTACGGGCGTCTCTGTATGCGTGGGTATTTAATTCCGTAATTTTCCACGTATAAACCCTTCGATCAGCAGGGAGACACGTATTTGTAGAGTCGATCGCTCGACACCTCACGGTTTATGATACGATCGCGTTACACATCGTCGTCTTGTGTTCTACGGTGAGTTGCGTCAATTTATTTTACGTTCCCGTGTAGGCTGAACAAGTTGAATGATATAAAACGACAGTGGTACATGTTTCTTTCACCTTTTACACGACGCACACACATCGATCGTGTCACGAGATACGTTCAGCTACTTTAGGAAAGCAGCCTCGACTTTCTCATAATTTAGCCCCGAGACAAGGGGACATGATTTTTATGAACCAAGAAATTGAATAGGTTATTCGGTATCGATGGAAATATTGACGGTACATCAAGCCCACAGCTTCTATTCGAACCGTTGAACGTTGGGAAATAAACGTCGCCGTGTGTAAAGCATCGCTATCTTTGCAGAAATTCTATACGCAACGTTTTACTGTTCTGTTTTTTTTTTTTTTTTTTTTTTTAACGATATCGTATCTACTGTTTAGAACATGCAGAAATTCCGCTGAATAGCTACAATGAATTCAGTTCATAAATACAACAAAATCTTTTGTGAAACACACCTATCTTTCCAACTGAAATTCAACTTACGATTAAACGTATAAATGTGCATTTTAACAAAAAATATTTATTCGGCGGACCAACACGTTTCTAGATATAAATAAATATTGCGCTCTTGGTAATGAAATTAAAATTGCGTATAAAATATTGCTTACCAGCCACAATTAGAAGAGATGCTTCGATGGGCCACTTCGTTGTACACTTATACTCGTATTTGTTTCATTAAAAAATTTAAGATGTATTATAAAACCAACTAAACGACAGATACTAAATCTTTCGAACGCCACAGCGTGTACGCATAACCATTCCAGGCAGGTAGCATAAATTTAACTCGTTTTCCCTCTCATTATTGAATTCTTCCATGCAAATGTATTTTCGAAGATGAAGCGATACGGAGATTAATTTAATCGATGTCGGATTTACGTAATAACAGTAGTTTCGGTGATTTGATGTAGACATCAGGGTGTTTTACATGACCGCGCGGAGGGCAGGTGGGTAATTAGTAGTGATCCGGGAGTGGTCCGATGCTTTATCATGATCTTCAAGCAATTTCAAAGAATTCATCGAGCAAACCAAGTGTCTACCACCGTAATTATTTATATTTTCAATGTGGAAAATACCGTAGCCGCCGGATGAGGGGAAGGAGCACGAATTGAGGGGAATACCCTCTCTCTGTCAGTACCGGTATTGGTCACGTGACAAAGAAGGCATCACGTGACCATGGCGGGAGTAGAAGGGGAAATTAGAGTGGGGACACGAGCCTCGATCCGACGATTATGGTTCCGGCAGGAGGGGGGAACGTGTCAACGTGTTCAGGATGAAAGACGAACGCCCCGTGAAGCGTCCAATTAGCAGACCGCAACAGGGTGTCGTCAGATCCGTTCCCGGTTTTGCACTTTTCCACCGGTCGGGTAAATTCTTCGTAAACTCCATCGAAAAGGATTCTCCAGGTGCTCAGTTATCAAGGGACTTCAGCCTATAGAAACGCCCACCAACTAATCTTCGCATTCGCCCGCACAAAGGTCATGACTAATGATCCCAGTATACCGGCACAATAAGATTTGCTTGCCCCGTCCCGCAGTCCCTTGTGCTTTTTGCCAGCTGAATAACGTTGCTAATTCCTTTTCTGACCTTGTCACCCGAAGAATGGAATCCAAATTTGCACAGGCGCGCCGAACGACGTCGGGCCGGCCCCATTTTCGCGTACAAATGCAATTATCCTCGTAACAGTTTGTTGTTCGTTTACCGGAATAAAATATTGGGTTGGAACGAAAGATAACGGTAATTATTTACATTAGGGGCTTCCTCACCGATTTTGATGATCTTGAAATATGTTGTCAAGGTCATTAATTACCAAATAATGTTAAGTAGTCAGTTTTAGTGCTCTGTAAATCTAGTGTTAAAGGGACATTGAAGTTGCAAAATATGAAAGAAAACCTTGCATCCAATATTCTACATACAAATAATAAAATATAATACTAATGTATTACAAACTACATTATAAAATACTAATGTAAAGTGTACTTACTTCTGAATCTTCTGTACCTCCGTCGGATCCACAGCACACAATTATTGACTCACGAGGATAGGTCCGAATAATTGAACAACAATCACTAAACTCTACACAACACACTTAACGAAATCGTGACAGCAGACGAGAAGATGTTACTCCGACCACGAATAAAATAATACTGCGATTTTAACCTTCCCCTCCCACAGACGTGTGATACGAAAACAGCGAATTCCGGGAAATAGGGTCGGCGCCCTGCCATAATTTTTTTACCTTGGTTTTGTATCTAGTTTTTATTGACCCTTAGCGTCTAACCTGCCTAGGATAACCTGACCTTATCACCTCCGTGGAAGGGATCATTGTTAAAATCGCAGTATTATTTTGTTCGTGGTCGGAGTGACATCTTCTCGTTCGTTGTCACGATTTTATAAAATGTGTTGTGTGTGTGTGTGTGTGTTGTGTGTGTTGTTTAGTGATTGTTGTTCAATTATTGGAACCTATTCTCGTGAGTCAATAATTGTGTGCTGTGGATCCGACGGAGGTACAGAAGATTCAGAAGTAAGTACACTTTACATTAGTATTTTATAATGTAGGATTAGTATTCGTATGTGGAACATTGGATACAAGGTTTTCTATCATATTTTGCAACGTATATTAACCGATCATTAATGATTTGGTATATATTATAATTTAATGTGGTTCAAATAGGTTACTACTTTAAATCAAATATTTTTATTTTGATAACCAGATAGATAAAATGAAATATTTTTATTTTGTATTTCAAATATTTCCTTACAATGAAAATAAGTTGAGCAAGTAGTTAATATTATAAATTATAATTTTTAACATGAGAAGCTATAATAGTTAGCAAAGTATTATTTGTAGTTTAATTGCGAATATGTAACATGTTGATAAACAGACTACAATATCGTAATAACATTACAGGCAACAAAATATCATAAAAATATAAGTTACTGTCAACTATTTGAAATACTATTTTACACAGTCCTACACACACCTACTCCGATCACTTTTTGAGATGTTGAAACTATTTTGCGAATATCTCGGAAACTAAAGCTTAGCGGCGGTAACATGTATAGGAAAAAGTTGTTCAGAATGATGAACTTGACAACATATTTCAAGATCATCAAAATCGGTGAGGAAGCCCCTAATGTAAATAATTACCAAGATAACTAATAATTTGGAAAGATTTGCGGATGGAAAATAAAAGAAAAATAGACGTGTCGTTTAGAACAGAGCAAAAGAAAATATTGAAATTTTTACTGCTAGAGGTTTAGTGGGAATCAAAGAGGTGCTTAATTAATAAGTTTCTCGAAGCGGTTACCAGCGGAAGTAACGCAATCTGTGGTAGTCTAGCCTTGTAATTATCGATTACAGATTGAAGAGCGTTGAGCATAATTGATCGAAACGCATCAGTTATTGATGCTCTTGCGTCTGTAATTGATCTGCGCGCTGTACCTTGTAATTATTTGTAACCTCAGAGTTACTCCGATATTCTTTTAATAAAACAATCCCGTTTTGCACCTTGTTTAAATGTTTTTAGCACGTTGCAAGTATTTCCTGAAGTTTAAAAAAGGTTGTGAAATCAATGTTTACCATTTTTGTCGCAATTCTTGTCAGTTACGATTTTCTTGCAATTTTCTTCACACGGTATTTGATAAAACGATTCTTCTAGATTTTTAAAAAAGCTCAAATCGCATGGTCCAATTTTGAAAAATTTACACCACTTTAAAGGATGCATGGAGACTTTCTTGACCGACTGTATTTCAAGATTATAAACTGCCAGATAATTAGCCTACTATTTTTACTTTTCTCGCGAGAAAGAACACCAAAACAGCAGACATTAATAACACGAACGAATTGAATTTCTCTCATTTGTAGCGGCACTCCTTCCTCAATTTAATTTTAATTAACGCTGTTTCGCACATATCGAATGGAACAGTTTTTATTCGAGATTAATTAACATTTTATCGATACGATCGCACAACTCAGTTTCTTAATGAAATGAAATTAAAATCACTCTGTTCCATCTTCGCGGCATCTTTCAAGAGCGGATCCGCTAATGTCCTCTTGGTCTTTGTCATTGGTCGAAAAGGACCAAAAGGCTCTGGGCTGACGGTACTCTTGTTGATGATTACTGGGCGGGCTGTTCGGACAGGTCATAAATTTTTGTCCTGCAAATTGTAATGTATTCTTACCGGTTCTTGATGACTTTTATTGTACGCCGTCGTTGCCGTTGATGTTTTTCATGGAACGTCTCAGACAGGTAGCACCTATAATATAACACGTTTCTGTTGCTCGGCCGACCATACCCCTCTTGAATGAATTTTTCAAAACTGCACTATCATTACCGCGTATTCCATCATTCCAATATCAAATTAACGTTTCGGAGAACCGCTAACTATTCGACTTGAACTGTATTCGATTAGAATTTACTAGAATCTTTAATACAACAGTCATAATCCAAATTGAAAACATAGAACAACCAGACTATAGCTGTATCTAAGTTAGAATTGAATTTACAAGAATCTTTAATATAACAGTCATAATCCAAATGGAAAACATATAATAATTGACTAAAATGTTTGAAAAATGTGCTAAAAATCTGAATACATAAGATTTCTGTCATTTTTATAAAATGGAATACAATAAATATAAATCCCTTTTTAATAAATGGAATATAATAGAATATTGTGCAGTTGTGAAGATTGTTGTCGATAAAAATGTTGCCAGCCAACGTGTTAATTTCCGACAGAGAATGGGGCTTTTGTTTACAGGTCGGAGCGTGTGTGTATAATATATCAGGCAGATTTTAGTCGAGATTAGAACAGTTCCGAGCGGAATATTTAACCGATAAACCATCGAAGCATTGGCACGGGTATTTGCTTAACTATTACGTAAGACAGCGGCGAGGCAAAGGAGCCATAATTCTCGGGGGAAGTTTCATCTATAAAGTAATTACTAGACCGCGGGCAGCAGTAACGGATGACTCACGATTATGTTTTCCTTGGGTCGTTCAAGTTCTTTGGAGGGAGAAATGGAGCGGTCGTGGAGCGAAGAACGTAGGTTGACGCAAAGCAAAGTAGTACAATCTGCGGGACTGCCACTTGGCCGTAACAGATACGCCAGGAAATAAATGTCTGTATAAAGGAGTTGGCAAGTTCCTCGGGATGATATCAAGATGCCGTCGGCTAATACAGCTTGCTTGCTAGTTCGAGATAAGGGTGAGGAACCGTTTCAACGAAAGACATACCCCTTTTCTCCCTCACCTTTCTTTTTTCCCCTCCCCACTCCGCCAGCGACGGTGTCCCGATATCAAAAGAATTTTGGCTTTATCTCCGCGCATTTAGCCACCAGGGAAACGACGTACTATGACCAATAAACAGAAATTATATTCTGTCTGAAGCGGGACTTCTGCCCGAATACCGAAATGGCTTGTACGCCGTTTCTCTTCGGCTATGCTACGCGAAAACTGTATCGCATGCTATATGCGTTCCTGGCAAACAGATTGTGCATACAGGTATTGTTATAAAATGACCAATTTTTAATAGCAATGTCAAGAAGATGTAATTCTTTTTCGAAATAAAATTGATCAATTGTATAATCAACATGATCTATCAACGGGGTACATTTTCGAATAGTCCATTAGCAAATGAACGCCATGTTTAAATCACACGAGCCGCCCATTTGCCAAATGGAACAACTAGTGAAAACGGATGAACATTTAAACGTTCTTTCGAATTCGTCGTTCGGTGATATCACGCGTAATTATTAAAGAAACTCATTTGGAATATAAAATGTGAAAGATTAACGAAGTGCTCTGGCGGTAAAATGTCAGAAAACTGGAAAGGTGGGTTAATCGATTTCGTCTGCGGTTCACATAATGTCGCTGTCATTCCTGTGGAAATGGTAAATAGAAACGTAGCGAAGCGAGGTAGTAAAATTTCATCTAAATCCTCAAATCGTTGTATTATCAATATACTGCCAATTTTTATAGATTTATGACGAAGTTGAGTAGATCGAATTTGAAATTGTAGGAAAATTTAAAAAAATTAAAAATGTCTATTTCTCGTCTATCGATATTAGCAAGCGAAGAATTCTACCGAGTTTCTATTTCCTGTAGGTAATCGATGCAGACAATTTTTATTTTGCCTAAAGATCCGCAGTCTGATTGTCAATATTTACTTGTGTTTGTTAACACGTTGACGGCCATTTTACCCATATGTGGTTGACGGAATTATTTGTCCAAGTTTTAAAATTAATTTTTACGCTAATATATTAATCGTACCAAATTTTATTAGGATCTGTAAAATGCCAAAAAGTTGGAGGACTAAGGTAAAGGCACCAGTAGTTGACCATGTACCAGTAGTTGACCATTTTATAGAAAAACATAAAAAATAAGGTTTTTATAAGCGCACTTATAAGTGCACTTTTGATGAAAGTGAACCTCGGATGCCATGCCGTCTGTTGTTTAAATTTCAAAACAATAAGAACATTTCAAACCTTATTTTTTGTTTTTCTATAAAATGGTCAACTACTGGTACATGGTGGTCAACTACTGGGGCCTTTACCTTACACAATATCATACATATAACTTTTTTCAATTTTTATTTCATTAAATAACTTACATTGACTTGATGGAATTTTTGAGGTTTCTAGTTTGGCAGTGAAAACGTAAAAAATTGCAAATATTTGACTGGAAGCAGAGTTCCAGGTGGGATCCCCAGTGTTCCAGCTTGGACCGAGTATAATATGATTCAGCCCACCTTTCGGTTAGGATGAATAATATTGGCTTGAACGAGGGCGGTAACACGAAGTGGCCGGGGCTTGATACAAAGAACCGTTGTTTGTTCTCCGTAAGCGTTATTTCTAAGAAGGTGCCGCTCCGTCCCGGAAGATTCGTTTTCCAGACGAAGTAGCTAATGTCCATCCAGCTCTCCATCCACCTTAATTGCTTGACGGAGCGTGTGAGAGGAACCGACATAGCGGACAGGGCGACCATGATTCGTGACCACCTGTCCATGATGAACTTCCCCTCAGAAGCGCGCGAGCGCGCCTGTGTGTGTGTGTGTGTGTGTGTGGTGCCGCGTATGGCCTGTACCCTGTGGGTAGTACGCTATTTGTTAATGCTGGTATGATCATCATGTGGCCTCTGTACAAACATGTCAAGTTGTCGCGGCGTAGTGACTCTATTCGTTGGCCAGGAACAGTTGGCCGGCCGGTCAGTGTTGCGTGTCACGGCCCTGTCGCTATTTAACCTTCTATCAGATGCGTCTTTCGCGCCATTCACGCGACACGCGCATTAATGGCACCTGCCGAAACCTAGTTTTCACCGGCTGTTTCGCTCGCTCGCATTTTCGTTGCGTAATCGCAAATTTACTTTACGTCGCCGCGGAACAACCGGTTACACGCTCGATTAATCCGAAATTATACACTCTTCGGAAACAATCGGCTCGCCGTCCTCTTTGTCCGCCCGTTGTGTTACGTCACTGTGCAGAAAAATGCGCCCCGTTCGCATATTAGAATAAATAATGGCAACGAGTTTCTTTGTGGAAACCGTTTCCAGGAGTTTGAAAATTGTGCAAATGGAAATGTGACAATTTTAGCAGGTCCTTTAAAGAGGGGCCATAATTAAAAAGTTTTTAAAACGGGTCGCTTCAACCCCGTACAATTACTTAGGCGTTCTTGACAATTTTACTAAAAAGTGTTTTTAACAAAAATTACATATACGCAAGAAATGTGAAATTCGGTATGGTGCCCCCCTAAGCACGCGTGTTTAGAACCGAACTTCTGGAACGACCAAAATTGAATTTTCGAAGTACCCATAAGTAATCAATTATATGCAAGGAATTTGTTTTGCCTTTGGTTCCAGTTTTCGAAGAGGAAAGGTGGCAAACTGTTCTTGATAATGATGGAGATTATATACAATAAATTAAGAAATACTTGAATTTCCTACAAAGTTTGTTTTAGATTCCAAAATAACGGTGGCAAGAATGTGTAAAAACAAATGTTGGGTGGTCTATCTTAAGCGTGTCATCCCAGAAGATAAAAATGGATCGTGCTTTTCTATTCTGGAACGGAACGCCGTGTCTAGCCAGGCGTGCAGCCCGGCGGTCGTGGAATTAACTCTTTTAACACCGAAAGAACATTATCGACGAAATCGTGGTGACGACGGTTTATTAATATTCCGGATTAGAATAGCCCGGCATGATTCACGGAACCGGGCTTTTGTGCGAGCCCGAAGGAGAGTTCCGGGGACACTTACAGCATAAATAACGATATCTCCCCTGGTCCGTATTCAACTGCCGCTCCCTAACCAATGGGTGCCGCCTGCTATCACCGAAAGTGACTGACAAGCACTCCATCAGCATCATATTTCGTAAACATAACGAGATTAGGTCGCATTGTGACGGGACTCGAAGTTAATTTACATTCTAATCCCTACATGCTACTGCTGCATCTCGTCCCGTCACCTCCCCCCTCTCCCCCCTCCCCTCCCCTCCCCTCTCGCCCCTCTGTCAATCCCATCCCGGAAACCACTATCGCCTGGTTGTCAGTTTTATTATTTGCCCGGCTGTCGAAACGCAAGTACCCGGCCGAAACTGTCTACGGATTAATTTCCTACGGTCGGCCGCGCCGCCTTTTCTAATGTTTATAATAAGCATTCGGTTTTGAGTGCCGTTTCGTTTGCATAGGCTGACAGTTCCTTCTTTCCGGCGAAAATGATATTCATGGAAATGAGGTGAACTAGTACATAGGTTTTTGGTTTGCGGGCCGCTGAATAATACATGAAATATAAGAGGAAAGACATGGTGCACGTTGAATGAATTGTACTTCGTATAATAAGTTGTCAAATTACTTCCGGGTGGTCTCAGAAGTTTGTCACATTATTCATTGAACCTTCGCGTTCTATTCAAATCTCGTGACAGAATTAAAAAGTGTCTCCTCCTTCATGCATTTAGACGGGATTTCTCGATTACCAGGATTAGTCATCGCTGAGAGTTTGCGCTAAATTTATGTTCGCTGATCAGTTATTCGAATCAACATTTGGAACGTGAAATCTTGAATTCATTCGTGAAACTAGTGATACACTATTGAGCACTATATCGCTGGACGGATTTTATGCATTTAATTTTCTAATGGCCGCACGAACAATAGACATCAGCCACCAACTCTGCACACATGTGAATTGAATTACAAAAATTATTATTATTATATTATTTGATTATCGATTAAATACACTTTTAATTTTTACGTATAAGTGCACCACCGATACGAAAATTAAGCTGGCCTTGAAATTTTCTAGTTCAAATAATACAGCTAATTACCACAGAATTAATTGAACGCTAGTTTACAGCCCACCTGACGTACAGATTACATAAATCAAACTTAGCCGGATAAAAATGTAAATAATTTACTACCCGAAGAACGAGTAAATAACCTATCATTATGTAAAGGAGAGTTGGCTAAGAATAAGTGAAGTAACCTATTATCTTTCTTGATTCATGGGGGGATTATTAAATCTACGAAGTGCAGTGAAGAAAAATATTGCTTTCTACGAGGTATTAATAGTGTTTATACTTGCAACAGTTTGAACGCTCACAAGTGGTCAGATGATACTTCGCTGTAAGGTGTGATTATTTCGAGTAGCACTGCGAGCGATTAAGTATGATAGAAGTATGTAAATTCCATCCGCTAATTTGATATCTCACTTTCTGTTTTCTTCTACAATGTGATACGGCTTTTTGCATTACATTACAAAATTGGTAACCTTATCTTGGAATGCGTAGTTCATATATGCATAATTATATATAATAATTCTCGAAGAATTTTTATGATGCGAACGAAAGGCAAAATTATTTTGCTGCTGGATAGAATAAATAGAATAAAATAATGAAAAGAATAAAGATAAAGTATAATAAAGAGAATAAATTAATAATTTGGGACTATAATAACTGAAATGCGGATCCTTGTGCCAAATAAAAATTGTTCAATTCAATTATAAGAAACAGATGTTGAATTAAAATGTATTTTCCCTTCTAATAATTAAAAAAGAAGCAATTTCATCTACCCAATAAATCCAGTATCTTCTTTTGAGGTGGCCCAATTATATCGATGGTCTCTGTGAGAGAGTAATGCTGTCGCAAAAATTATAAACCTGGAAAGCCTAAATTTTGTATAAATTGTACGTATGTAACGTATATTTATAGGAATATAATAGAACCTCCGTTATATGGGCATCCGTTATGTGAACGTTCTGTTATACGAATACCTGTTATTTATAGCAATATCTATAATATCAACATTGTGTTTCCCGATACAATAGTGTACTTAAATATACTCAGTGTCTATATTATATTTGCTTGTATAAGATGGAATCTAATCAGTAAATTGCGAATTTTACGAAACAAACGAAATTAACTGATCGATAATAAAAATTATCTATACTTTGCAAAATATATCTCTTACAAGGAAGGCTATTCAATTGTCGATAAAATTACACAGCAGCTTATATAAATCAATTAGATTTTATTTGACTCGGAAAAACAGTATTTTGCAACGAATACATAGTTTCAAAAATAGAATATTTTTATTTTGGGGACTGAACGTTCTAAATCACAAAATAAAATATTTTCGTTTCAGGAATCCGAGTCCTAAAATGAAACATTTCCATTTCAACAATCTTAAACAGAAACCAAAATACTTAATTTTAATAATCCGATATAAAATAAAATACTCTAATTTCACTTACAAATACATTCGATACGAATCGTTATGTTGAGATATAGAAAATAAATTGGAATAGAATATTTCACGAGGAAACCAAAATATTCTCGATATCTTTTAAATACTATTTCAAAAGCTTGGAATGGAATACTTTATTTTCAAAGTGGCACCGATCGTTCGAAATAAGTATGATTATTTAACATTCGCCGTTCGAAACGCCATTTTCCTCGGATCCTAGCGATTCCATCGGGATAACGCAGAAGTTGCATTCCGGCGAAACAAAGGAGGAAAGAAGAAACGCGGCGAATGGAAATGGCGGATTCGTACACGCAGAAGGATTCTACAGAAGTTATGATGGATACGCGTCTATATCAAACTATCAGCGGCGTCTTAGCGAAGGGTGCTGGCATCGTTATGGGCACGACGTTGACGGACGGCTCTCTTACGCTCGGTTGACGGGAAACACAAATTGTGGGCGCAGCTGCGCCGATAGTAATCAAGAAACACGGTAGGTAGCGGAGTAGAGTGGCCGGATAATAATTCTCTCTCTGTCCGTGGAAGCGTGTACACACACGCCCTGGGTTATAGACTAGGAAGAGACGTGCGGTGAACAGACAGGAAGGAGCACTATAGAGAGAGGAAAGGGAGAAGGGGGCCTAGAGAGAGAGGGAGAGAGAGAGAGAAGGGGAGAGAGAGAGAGAGACACCGAATGAGTAAGTGAGAGGATGGGACAAGGCTGGTGGCACTTTACAGGAAAACGATGTTGATCCAGGTCGATACCTGTCATCCGTTGGCCGATGCACTGTCGAGATTGCTCCCAGTTCAGGACCCGTCTCACTTTACATTGATATTCGTGCGTCCCCCCTGTCCTGTACTCCTCTATAGTCGCGTACAATGAAGGCCGACCTTAGTTTGGTAGTGACGACAGCCACGGGTATGGTATCCGACTTCAAAAGGTGCAAACCCCTCCGTTGTGTATGAAAAACGCGTGCACACACGCGCATGCACACGCGGCTCGGTCGAACTTTGTAGCGCGTCTGAAATGTTCGGTCGAGCGGCACCGCGCGTTTCGACGTTGCCGTAATTACGGTGAAACTTCATTTATTTCGACGAAATTCGAATGGGAACGATTAACCCTTAACCCCGCGCTTCGCCGCCGTGCAACGAGTCAGACTCGTGACGAGAATTTTAATGGAGGCCTAACTGATATGAGCCAGTCCTTCTTTTCGGACCGGGTAAAATTGTACTTTTTTCGGAGCAATATTTAACACGTTGACTTGACTGCCATGTCACCCATATGTAGGTGACGGAATTATTTGTTCAGGTTTTAAAATCAATTTTTACGTTAATATATTCATTGTACCAAATTTTATTAGGATCTGTAATATGCAAGAAAGTTGGAGGACTACTCAGTATCATCCATTTAATTCTTTTCAATTTTTATTTCATTAAATAACTCACTTTGATTTCATGGAATTTTTGAGGTTTCTAATTTGGCAGTCAAAGTGTTAACACTAAACGTACCACCAAACCAGGTACCAAATGACCGGTTCTAGATTTTTATTTGACAATTTTCTAAATTGTACAGATGCTTTCACGAGCAATGATTCAATAAATATCTTTAGTAGTTTAAATAAATTAAATCTTGTCATTTTTATAAGGCAACATGTACCTGTTACATTCATAGCTCGGTACATTTAGTGTTAACACTAGGTTTACAATTGTTCAGATCCTAAGGGTGCCACAGTGAGAAATTATTCAGCAAATTTATTTCTTTGGGTATATATTATTTTTAAAATATTGCTAAATGCGTGGGTATGCTCTGGGTATTTTAATAAAGTAATGCAAAATAGTCACCTTTTCATTCCCCTTTTGCAACGTATTTCTGGATGAAGAAGCTAAACCCTCGCAGCACCGTTTATTTTTCCTCGTCCTTGGTCGTTTCTTAGTGGAAAAAGAAAGTTTATATTTATTCCATGCCTGTACATTAATCACACTTATTTTTATTACATAAATGATGCATCGCAAAGATCGTCGATGCTATCGGCTAATTCGCGCGTCGACTCGCGAATAAATGAATAAATTCAGCGGACAAATTTGCAAGAAGTGTCGCAAACATTTTCGCAGAATGCACGGCTCATGTAGCTCGGAATGCAAAATGGAGGAATAAATTTCGTCGACTTTTACGAGCAAAACGGACAGGCATCGACTTTACACCTTTGTCTTTGTTATTTTTTCTTTTCTGTTTCTATTGGAAACTCGAACTGACAATGAGTTGCGTTGGTAAGCTTAACTAAGGTCACGTTACACGGCTACCGACATGTTGCTCGGCGAGCATAAGCTTCTTTGCGATGTAACACCGATTTAACAGTCGGCGAACATATCGACGCTAATATCGCGATTACATCTTTCTTGCGCTGCCTTTTAGGCGTGGCAAATTGTTCGCTGACATGTTATAGCGTGATTAACGGAAATTACTTATTGTCGATTGCCCTGAGTCATATCTATGAATCACTTTCTGTCAAACGTAAATTCCCGTTTCACTGTTACAGCGGGAACGATAGTTGATTCTCCGCGATTCCAGGAAATCGTTCTTCACGCGTTCGTTTCGCTGATCGGTAATTGCATTTTGTTGGAAAAACAATTCTTCGCGCGGACGCCAATTACACGAGCATAATAAATGTGGCAGATTCGGACGATAAAAACACATGATACGTATCGATTTATTCTTTGTTAGAGGAAATTTAAAAATACGAATCTTGAGCACCGTTTAACCTTCGTATGCTTCTCGGAAATAGTTGCATAAAAGAATACTTGACCCATTTTTAATTCACAAGTCAATAAGTTATGTTTCTTTTATATTATACGCAGACAGAAAGAGACTGAATGCTTCACAGTACGTAGAAAAATAAAAAGGAAACGATTGAATTTTTGCTCCCAGAAACACGCGATGAGAATTACGTATCTCAACCAACAGGAACAATTTTATCAATCGAACATACTGACTCGAAATTAAATTTTTAAATCGGAACAAGAAAATTGCATTTTTAGATTTCCTTTTTGTCAAGGAAGAATTCACTTTGAATTATGAAAGAATAAACGACCGACAATTTGTGTCTTTCTCGAAAGAATGCACTTATGCCAGTCAATAGAAACTACTTTCATGGCATGAAACAGTCGGAAACCGAACAGTGTATTTATTCAAATTTCTCTTTATGAAAAAATAATCTTACGTGCGCCGACCCAACAATTCCACCGCTTTGTTTTGAGGCAGCTTAATGTATCGAGAGTATTGCTGTCACAAAAATGATGAACCTGGGAAGCCTATATTTTGTATAAATTGTACGTGTGTAACGTACATTTAGAGGAATATAATAGGACCTCCGTTATGTGAACATACGTTACGCGAGCGTTCTGTTACATGAATGCCTGTTATTTGCACGTTCTATTATATGAACACACTCCACTTGCCGATACAATACTATGTGTAACTACGCTAATTGAAAATGTTTACGAATTTACATTCGTAGAATGAAATGTATTCGCTGTGCGTGTCATTCGTTTATGAGAGAGATGAATAGATGAGATCCAAAATGCTAGAATTAATCATTAATATTTTATCTTAGAAATATTACAATTATTAAACGAATGAGTCACTTTCTATTCCGGCTTCGACATCTCGCAGTTGACGTCGAGAAAATATTTATTGGAGGAGTTTAAAGAAGGTCTAAATATTAAATGGTAATGTTAATATTTTTGATATTATATTGTCTATTATATTTTTAGTATTCTTTTGAATATTTTTATTTGATTTTGTCTTATACATATAATCCGAGTGGTAAATGCTTTTCCCATAGGATTTGAAATTTGTCTTACGCGGACCCTATTTTCCCTAATTAGTTCGCGTAACGGTACAGTGATTTCTCCAGAGCAAGGGCTGTTTGAATAGCGAAATTTCGATCTGGACCGGATATCGTATTAGTACGTACACGCACAATAGGAAAACGAGCGTGTGTAATGGTAGAGCCGAGCCGAGCATTTATTTCGCAAAGGGAGTGGGGAAAAAAATGGCCGAGAGACAGTTCAAAATTTACCGCTGTCGGATGGAGGAGTGGTCCCATGGCGGACTGTCAGCTGTTTTTCGAACTCTGTCAATTCTTGTCAGTTGCACCGTCCAGTTTAGCATAAAAATGCTGTTACGGTAGATGGTCGGCTTTCGAAGGCTTTGGCCGACACGGTACAAACGTATCGTATATCAAAGCAGGCGGCCATGGCCACGGGAAAATAAGAAAGTTTTTGTTCTTTTTACGGAGCCACGGTCGCCGTGGGCGGTGTCTGATATACGATCGGAGTTCAGCATTTTGTTGACGAAAAAGCTACTACCTTGGCTCGGATTTTTCTACTTTGAATACGAAAAACATAAATATTACGTTATTTTGCAAAACCGAGCTCCGTTTAGAATCCTCGAAACACGTGTAGATGTCGTGTATAGAAATTACGTTTCACTTATCCGAAGAAATATAAAGGATCTCGAATCCTCAAACTAATCCTAAACTAAGCAAATGTTGTAAACAATTGGCCATAATTAGATTGAAAGTTTTGGTGCAAAATAAAAATTGTTTAGATTAACTCCAACGCGCAGAAGTTGCAATTTATACCCTTTCCTTTTCAATTTTAGTGAGTTGAAAATAATACACGGTATTTTCTTTAAATGTCTCCACCGTTTTACATTTTTACCATAAATTCATAAAATCCTGGTCACAATTCTTTTTACGTTCACGATGCATTATATTTTACTGGCATTAGGACTCCGTATTAATGTATACCAAAACCTTAATAAAAACATATATAATATTCAGTCATCGAATGACATAAGAAAATTAAAAAAAAAATTATTTTATACCGCTTTCTTAAATTGTAAAGTTTCAGCTGATAAAAATTCTGGGAACGCTAACTCGAACAAAATTACTGTTAAGTGAATTTGATAACAGCAGATACTCCCAAAAAAATTAGGAACAATTGAAAATCGCGTATTGGCGCTACAGAACAGTGCTTTCAACAAAAGGAGGAGTAAACAGAGACTTTCCATCGCACACCATTAAATTAAATAAGAAAACTGGGTATTGGTTGCAGATGAAGCGCGGCAAAGTTAATTAAGAAAATAAAGACGAGCGAGCTAATTGTCGGCATTTAAGATAATTATTCAGCGTGGGACGACACCGGAGTCGTTAAAATGCTGAAAATTCATTAAACCGTTCTGGAATCGATAGGCTTCTACACGCGCAGACATAGGACGAACGCAAATTCCTCGGTATACCAGTTTGGACCTATTCCCGGGATGCCTATTTAACTACTGTAGTTAACGTAATATGACATCCGCCACGGCAAGCGATTACGGGGAACACGCGATGCAAATTTACGGTATTATCGTAATAAACAGGTTATAAAGGCTGATAGCTTCCTCGTGTATTGAAATTATACTGCAGCAGTACGGTTTCTGCACGTACATTGCCACTATGTAAACGTGTGTTTTATACCGGCGGCTCGTGTGTGTCGCCGGTTTCTGCTTGTGTTCGTGTGTCTACGTGTGTGATTTCTCGCTGTGCGTGTACACCTAGAATACACGGTGTGCACGTGCGTGTGTCTGTGTGCGTGTACGTGTGCATATAGAGGAGTGCGTTATTAAGAATGTTAACGTATGTTCGTGACGGGTTGTCAGGAACCCCCTTATCCGGCTGAACTCGCCTCGGATGGTAGATATAAATATGCAATAGCGCTTGTCATGCGCAGCGCCTAATAATTGAATGTATAATAAAGAAGGCGTCGCTCGGTGTCATGCTGACAGACTACAGAAAGACTACGAGCGAGAGGATCACGGCAGCCAGACGTCAACTTTCGATTTTATTTGCTTCTTTCACCAGCCGCGCGTCCCTTGCCTCGCCTCGCCTCGCCTCGACATACCGCCTCTCACGCCCGGCTGCTCCGTTTTTCTGTCTTTTGTAATTTCACTTGACAATGGCTGCTAAATATGCCATCGATATTATCGCGAACTTCGGGCGTTACCACTGGCTGAAACCCGTGCACACCGCGAACGCTCGCGCGCGCGTCATGCCCACGTTTTCTTTTATCCAGCCCCGACATATTTCAAGAACGTGAAACTTAAACGCAACGGCCCGGCCATTGTGTTACTAGCGCGTTCGCACTCGGCACAATATAAACGTTCCCGACGATTGCGTCATAATTGCCGCTTCGTGTATATTATTGTGCGTGAAAGTTATTCCGCGAACCGACCATCGACCGCCGCTCAAACATTTTCAACGAATCTGTCGCGACCGCGATCACTCTTATCCGAAAATTATGCGAGCGAAAGTCGCCGAGACAAACTTTTTCGATCGTCGAGGATATTTCGAGTGATTTGTTCTTAAAAAGTATACAAAACGAATCCAACGACTTGTAACGTTATGACCTCAAAATTGGTAACCAAAAATTTGTAAGGTGATATATAATATTCTAATATCCGAAGAAAATAGAAAATAGAAAAAAGAAAATTTCCCTGAATAAAAAAGAATTTCTATTCGTCTGAATAAAGTCCATCTTCACGCGCACAATTTCTATCTACAATTAGTTATATCAATTTTCATGTATATCCGCAAACAACGAAAGTGTTTAAATGTTATCATGCGTGTGCAACTGGTACAAGGTAAAATTCCAACACTATGAATCTAATCAAATTACCAAGTACCTTGCAATAAATATTAATATTTCAGCTCAGGTTAAAGGGGGTACACTGGTTACTCGATAAATGTCCACGACACGGGTCTGGCGAGTGACAAAAATCGGACAGGAGGCACTATTCTTTAAAGGCCTCAGGAATATGTATAGTAATATGTTTAATATTAGGCTGGAAATAGTGAAATTGGAGATAATTCAATTTCCTTGATAGAAATTGTTGTTCCCCGACGTACTCCAGCTTTCTAATGTTTATGAAGCTCCGAGCAGTCTGTTTGTCTTTCCGGTTCTTGTTACGGGGTTCCACGAGTGTCGGCGTTTCATTGATAAAAAATATTTCGGAAATGACAGTGGTGGACGATGGTGCGCGTACAGGAAGAGGGCTGCAAACGGCCGATTCGATAACCATTCGAGACTGAGAGTGCCCTTCACCTCCCTGACAGCTACGTAAACACTGAACTGACGTTTAGAATAGCTCTTATTTATTCTAACCTGTTTATTTAGGCTGCCGGGATCGCATTACCTGAGAGCCTTTCGAGTGGCAGGGAGAGAAGACTACCGTTGTCAGCGCTGGAACTCACTGTCACGCGTCGGGCCCATCAGGCTACGATATCAACATATGGAGCCGCATATGAATGCCCGTCTACCGACACTAACAAATGGAAATTCAAACACAATCATTTTACAATTAGACACTCAGACCCCATTGTATTCCCATTATTTTCTATTAACCCTGAAAGGATCCGCCTCCAGGCTGTGTAAGCTTTAAATTATTCTTGCTCAGAACGATTTATCTTCCACATCTTTCTTGAAATGTTACACAACCAGAGTAACAAAATTTTCATTGACAATCTTGAAAATATAAGCCGCAACAAACATCGTTCTTTTTGTTTTACAATATGTTATTTGTCTTAAGCTTCTAGTCTTTTTTTTTAATATTTCGCACGAGGGAAAGAATACTTTTAACATTTTCTAATTCACGAGTGAAAGAAGAATATTTAATATACCTTTTAACAAATGCCACACGTTACATAAAGATTGTATATATATAATGTAGATCAATTCACAAAAAATTTAATATCTCTTTTTTAATGTTGAAAATAAGTATGATTAATATAGGCACAGTAGATTGGGTCCCTTGCCCTGTCTTTTCCAATGTGCTAATTAAGACTTTGCGAACTTATGGCACATTTTAAATGCAGTCAACAATTTATCTACTATCTTTTCAGTTCGGTACAACTGTTCGGTCGGATTAAATTTATGAAGTTATTAATACACCGCCATCGATCATATTTCTTAACCCTCACGTTCTAGTTTCTTATCTTCAGAATATCACTTACGTGTGTATGTGTACGTATGCCTATACCGAACCGAATTTGCTCACCTATTACGTCAATTCGGCATTTTATATCGGCAAATTTCTCTCAATCAGTCAGCAAGAATATCGCATGCGTTGCATGATATTGTAACCTGAAAATCTACTTCTTACAATGCTACGATAAGAATTTTAAAATTGATATAAACGACTCGACCTATCGTGTAACCTAACATTCGCATTGCATATAACCCACTGTCAACGTGTATTACGAATGCTAATGTCACGTTACGATTCCAAGCCTGCACGGCAGGTATTAAGTTAGCATAGTAATTGCACATGCATGCATAGTTTTATCTAATAATGGCATCGATAATTAGTCCAACAGAATCTTCCGGCGATAATAATACTTCTGCGCGTAGATATTTCTATTGCAATTTCCTTGTTTGCCACCGTTTTCGCGACTAATTATTGTACTCTGGATTTTAAGCGCTAATGACAAAAATTGGAGAGATAGAAAACAGCGATAGCATCCATTAGAAGAATTAACGTTATAATATTCTTTAGGCATTTATTAAAATTATTAAAGAACGAAATCAATAAATATTTTATTTTCGCACACAGATCCGTTAATAATTGTGCAAAATGGACGACGAACACGTTGAAAATGTTATCAGCGGCGACACGCGAAGATTTTTCCGCGCGAAGAACAAGTTTTTATAGTTTCGCATTATCATGGCGATTTGCCGTCAGTAATGTCGGCCGTGCAAAAACTTTTGCAATGCCTACGAGTAAATGATTTTAGAACACCCGGTGTACGGAGTGGAAGCGTAATGTATTATACCAGCTAGGCAGGTATATTACAGAGAACCGCAGTTATGTGCGACGGGCTATGATTGATGACAAGTCGTTGCCTGTTATGAATATAATATCGATCAATCACGCTATTTACCGGACGAATGCATAGGCCCATTCTATCATCCTCCTGTGCTTGCTTACCTACCCCTATCTATATCTATTTCGACTTGACCCGATTCCATCGCGCTACTCAAACTTATTTTTTTCTCTCTTTTTTTTCTTTTTTATTGCACGTTACACGGAATTATACGCGACGCGACGGCCGATTCTCAGAGATTGCACGCCCGATTACCATGATAAGCGAATTAACCTCTTCGTGACCGCGATACATTTTTTATGAATCTTTTTTACTTATCTACCGGCCTTCGCTGCCGCTAGATCAATTTCTCAGTTTCCTGGAAATGTCACGTGGGACTAGCAAAAGTAGTTCGCCAAATTTAGGGTAAGGGACCCAATTACTGTGGGGGTGCCCGTATTGATTATACTGATTTTTAAAGTTTTTAAATAAGTGTAAATGTCACCCATATGTGGGTGACGGAATTATTTGTCCAGGTTTTAAAATGAATTTTTACGTTAATATGGTACCAAACTTAATTAGGGTCTGTATAATGCAAGAAAGTTGTAGGAATACTCAATGTCATACATTAAATTTTTTTCAATTTTTATTTCATTAAATCACTTACTTTGATTTTATGGAATTCTTGAGGTTTCTAGTTTGGCAGTCAAAGTGTTAATATAGGGACAGTAATTGGCACCCCCTAAGTAATTGGGTCCCTTAGCCTGAGTGAAATATCAAGCATGAGATCTAAAAATGCTGTTACATTATTCTCAACCTATTAAACCTAATAAGGGTGAAAATAAAATTATATACAGTGGATCCAGTGATTTAAAAAGTATTCGAACACTAAATTTCCCATTTCCGAGAAATTTCCCATTTCCCATTTTTATAAAATAGTATAATATACCTAGACTCATTTTCTCTACTGTTGCCAACCACATTGTAACTTACAACACAATAGTACATATGTTCTGTACTGTAATAACCCGGTTATGTGAATAGCAGGGCTACAATAATTTTCAACACAACTAAAAATAAATTCTAAGTAACTCTTTTTACCGTGTCTGGCACATAAATAAACTTTCAAACCGGACATTGTACAGACGGATGAAATTACGAATGAATCTATAATAACTCGCCGTGAAGCCGTTAAATAGCTTGCGCGCACGCTCTTAACTGATCAGAAATTGATGCGAAGTCATTGGGGAGATTTCATCTTATGACATTTTATGATTGTAACAGCCGTATAATTATTAATGTAATTAAATGTCCAACCACCGACCCGAGACATTTAATTATTAATGAGGGAGTGTCTGGCACCAATATTTTTAGTTTCCCTGTGGTTTTGAAATAGTGACATTTTAGCCTGCGTAAAAAATACAAAATGTCATCGTTCGCTGAAGGGCGGACAAATTGATCGCTAACACGGAGTTCAGATGTTCGTATGCAAAATTCAAGCATTGCTACATTGCTGATCGCAAAACTGAGATAAAATAGAATTTTGTTTCCCGTATCGTCAGTTCTATTTTTTTTTCCCCCCCCCCTCGAAGATCTTTACAAGCTATAAATGAAGATCCGCCGGCCTGTAATACACTTCGTTGAGTTGTCGATAATTGAGTGATTATTTCGTGCTTTTCGGATATTTCGAGTGCGACTGGTTTCGTCTCGAGTGGCGTTTCTGCTCTTTGAGAGGAACGCGGAACGTGTTCGAACGGAAAAGGAGGCATCCTCGTCGAAGGAGGCGTGGCTCCGAACCGTGCTAACGACTCTCGCAAAATGTTCCCCTGTGCTCAGACCGCCATCTTGAAAACTCAACATGACGTTAAACGAACTGCGCCCGAATGAGGAACTTCGAAACGAGGAGCTAACGAGACCGTTCGCCGCAGGAATCATTCATCATCTAGTGTACTTACGGCATCAGCCTGTCAGCAACGATTGAATTTCTGGATTTCTACATCTCGAAAACCTATAAATACAATCCCCCGTACGTTGAACTTCTCATGCTTGAATGTGTTATTTTGTTTATACGTATTATCGTTCAGAAATACCTGGAACATATGCTGCAATTGGACAAAAAATTCACTATCAGCATTCCAGTGGTACAGATACCTGTGAGATAGTATCTTCCGCCGGGGAAAACGTTTGAAAGAATTAAAATAGCCGCTGTATTATATTCAACCCATTAAAATTATTTTTTAATAATTATAGGAATTATCTCTTTCAAGGAAGTACTTTTTTCGGACACCCTGTATATTATACGTGTGACTTCTCTATAAACCTCGGACGCCGAGGAGTGTAAACGTAATTCCGCGACGTTTATCGCTCAGGCCTTGGTGACATATATCGAGTATTTTGTACATTCTATATAGGTCCCCACTATATTTTCTTTTCTTCGATTTTTCCAACGAGTCGTCGAGCAAAAGATGAACTTGCGAGAACGAGGTGCGCGCGCGAGTCAACAGCGTTAATGTGACAGCACACGGTATGAACATTGAAAAACAGAGAACTAACCAGAGAAAAAGGCCGACACCGTTAGAGCGCGTAAGCTGCCGGTAAAACGAGATGCGTAAGAGCAGTTGTCGGGATAGTTGTCCCCGCGTCATATTTCGATATTCAAGATAACATTACACGGACAGATAAACACCATTAAATTAGAGGAATGCGAAAAGTGTTGATACGGCTGTATAAACATCGAAAAAGTCCGCGGCCGAGGCTTTTACGGAACGATGCCGGGAAGAAAATAGAGGAGCCCGTGTATGTGTGCGTGTGTGTGTACGTTATCCTATGCGTCAGCATATTCGATCTTTATCGGTGTTATTACTTTCTTGGCGCGGGCGCTGGACGTTAGAGCCTAATATACATATGTAAACGACACCGGCTTACAAGTTAGAAAGTTGCGAATCGCCGAGCGGTTTATATGCGTGTGTATGTTAAAGCCACGGTGGCCGGATGTCCCGACGAGGAGCGTCGCATTCCGGGCGTCGTCATTTCTGTTTTCGCGGCGCGCATGTATGTACATATACTCTTGTTCTCGAATCTGCATTTACGTGGACGGGGGGGGGGGGGGCAAACAAAGGGGTCCGGGGTTTTCTTTGAAAGGGCAACGATTTAAAAGCGGGGACACACGTTGGATAAAAAAAGAAAAAAAATAAAAAGAAAGAAAAGAACGTACGAGCCGACCCGACCGTGTGCGATATCTGATCATCGTTTCCGCGCGCTGTCTCCTTCGGCCGGGACAGTACTCGACTATCGGGAGCTTATATACATTTTTTGGCTAACAAAAGGTCGTTAAAAATCCGTTAGATACGGCTGTCAGATAGGCGCGGCTCTAGTGTGCGGTTACGGGAGAAGCTCTCAAGTTGAGCTCTTTGTGCGTGATTTGAATGCAATCGGAGGGATGCCGTACGGTCGCCGGAGAGCTAACAGGAGAGGGGAAGGGAAACGGGGGGAAGGGGAGAAAAGTAGGGGATTGTAGGGAGGGTGGGGTTACCGGTGCTAATCTCCGATCAGTGTCGAGAGCGTAACGCGATCCGACACGACGTGACGTGATCCAGACTCGATAGCCAGCAAATACAACCCTGCAGCAGCAGCAGCAGCAGCAGCACCAGCCAACAGCCGCCTTGTGCATGGTGTCGAGAAGGGCAAAGCCTGCCCCGGAGGCTTTACAAACCATACTCCCGCGAAAATTGACACAGATAGGTTTACGTGACGTATCTTCTGAAATTGAACTACTTACTACATTCGTTAACCACCGCGGACGACCGGCGTACGCCGAGATTAATATGGATTCCGGATTAGAAACTTGGGACGCGTAATGGCGTCAACGTGACACACACCGGTTCCCTTGAATAATTAACCACTCGCCGTGGAAACGCGCATCGATTTTCATTGACGCGAATATTAACCGTGTTGCATACGTGTAACGCATTGACCCAATTTTTCAAACCCGCGGGGGAGGGGGGCTGGAAGGTTTAATTGCTTTACCGTGAGAGGCTAATTATGCAGTCGTATTGCTCCGAATCGTATCTATTATAGCCGCGGCGAATCTATATGCTTATGCGCGTTTTTGCAATACGGAAAAATATATTAACCCTTTGCACTCGGCGTTGGTTTAATTCTAAAATCTTTCTTCCATCTTAGAACATTTTATTTCCGCAAATAATATGTTTAGTAATCCACTGAATACAAATTTTGTAATGTTTTTTGTCATTTCTTTGAAATAACGCCACAACAATTTTTAATGGCGCTTCAGTGTCACCACTCGAGTGCAGAAGGGTTAACTATGACATTTCACTGATAAGAAATTTTCTAGTTGGTAAATTGGGATTTGCGAACAGTTTCATGGATGTTATAATTGTCAAGTTCTCGTGTCGTTCGTATGAGATTGTCAAAATCACAATTAAATTAACGACACGTGACCAGTTATGGCTGCGGATAATCCTCTGCGTTAACACGGTGTCCCCGCAAAATGATTTTGTACTAATATGGTTAGACAACCGACAATGAGTAAACACGCGTGATGACACGATGTACGGTATGATGCAGCGGGTAGATTGTTTACTATATGTGTATAATGTGTCTGGACAAGCAACATTGTGGCAGCTTCTATTTCTAGTAATAGTTTCCATGATCATGATCACGCTGCACAGCTGATTTTAGAAATGCGACTGGCAGAGTTACGTTAGAATTCGGATAAGTCGACGACTCAGTTATTTTAAAAACGTCTGTACAATTTAATTGACATATTCGATCGAGAAGATGTTCAGAAACACACCTGCGATTGTAATTAAGTCTAATTCAGACAAAATCGGAAAACTGTCTTGTTTAAGAAAGTATTTAATTTTTGTGACATTTTTCTGATTAGAACGAGACCAAACACGACACAATTCGAAACATATTTGCTCGTTCAATTCACGATTTAGTAGAACCTCGATTATCCGAACCGGTATATCCGAACACTATTTCACATGTAAACAGCTCGGTCTAAAGCGATCCATATACAACACGATTTATTGTAGCGATCAGTAAAGGTTTAATCTAGCGCTGTAGCGACGTAACTGTTCTATTGTCTGAACACTCATCTTCCATTAATTAGTATGGATAACATAGGTTCTACCGTGTCCTGAATTAAACAAGTAAATGTGATCCAAATTGTGTCGTGTTTGGTGTCTCTTTAATCAGAAAAATATCGCAAATGTGTTGGTAAAGACGTCATTGGAAAGAGTATTATCATTGGATTGGTGTTATCTAACCAACACTGCTGATGTCGAAGCTATGGTTGCTTCCTATCCTTTTCAGCGCTCGTCGCTAACGGTACAATACTAACTATGCGATTATCTGTGCGATCTACAAATTTTATAATTTGCTTGTTCATGACATTAACACGCGTCACTCTTCTCCTGATATCCTAAATAATAGTGATTTAAACTATTACTATTTAAACAGTCTGGATCTTAGTCTTATATAGTACACTTACTCCCTTTTTTTGCAATTGTGACCGATAGAAATTAAAAGAAAAAATTATTTACTGATCTCCTGGTAAACTAATCCTTCTAGCATCTAAGGAAAATACTCGAGTCGTTTGACAAAATTTTAAAAAAGTTATTCGTTTTCAAAACGTGTACTATTTGTCACCGGTAGCTTCGTCAAGGGTTGTAAATTTCACCGTGCACCGCTGTGACGCGAGAATCGGGCCCGAAACTTTGGAAATCGAAGGGATGGCTGCTTGTGCGGTTCGAGCATGATTTTTTGGAAATGCGCGCACGGTGGTTGTCGTACTCGGAGAGCGTCAAGAGTCGCGCCACCCTTGCGTGCAGCCAAGCGCTTGTAATACAAACGCCGATGTAGTACGTAGTACCCACACGATGCTGTCACAAGTGCTCGCACGTCATTGTGACATTGTGAGCGCCCACAGGAGTGTGAGGAACCAGTTGTCGAGTGCAACAGCTGCTCGACCCGTAACCCACATACATCACCACACGTCATTGTTCCCCGTGTGCATTATTCGAAACAGGTATGGGGACGCACCTTGGCGTTACGTCACTAGGAGACACTAGACCAGTTAATGGGTATACGTCATCCTACCTGAGGAATGGTCAATAATGTTACTCAATCGCGCGTGAAGTCAATAGTGTGAGAAAACCTTTCAGGAGGCTAAACCCCCATGCACTTCACCATGAATACAAATTTCACGGCGGATCAAGATACCGTTGACGCCCGCCATTGTCCAAATACTTCCAACTCCAGAGCGACACTCGTTTCATTTTCCAAACCCACTTGGACAACAAATAAAATCTAACTGGTTTAACCCTTGTGTCAATGACCAGTTACAGTGAACTCTGGATATATGTCGATAACAGTAGTGGGGATAATTCCGCGACTTTTATCGTCCAGGCCTCGGCGACATATACAGAGAAATCCTACTTCCACATGTACAACACCAGTTTCTTTCAGCTTTCGTTGTTATCACACTCGGCAATAGTTCCGAAAACTGGTCAAATCCGATTGAGCTGAAATTTGGCGAATAGGTTCATTTTGCGTTAAAAATATGTTTCTCAAAAGGATTTTTGGAGACTCGAAAAAAATTTGTTTGCATGCTAATATCATTTCCTACCTTATCGGCCACTCACTGCAGCGAACACTGTCCTCTTTAGTCGACAAAACAAGTATTTTAGAGCGGGGGAAGTTCGGTAAAGTAAAAACCATGGGATTTTTGAACGCACAAGCGGTGGCTCTGGCATACTAATTCGCGCATTAATTGTCAAAATTGAGAAGCTAATAAAAGCTCCAAATGCTAAACGAACAGCTCAGCCAGGAAATGCGAGGTCAGCTACAACCATTAACCCAGTAGCCTGAATTACAAAATTCCAGCAGAACAGGATTTTATATTTTCCACATAAATAAACAACTCGTACGCGTCGGTTAAACTTCTTACGAGCTGTTCCCATAATTTTAGATCTCTGAAACAATCTGCACAACAAATGAATATAATTTATTTCGCTCGTTTTACCAAGCTTCGAACGAAAGGTGTATCACTAACTAATAAAAAATAATTGAAATTTCTTTATTTCTGTTTTGTAGAACAGCTAAAAAATCAAGCTTGTGAGGAGGAAAGAATCTTGAAATCTGTGGGAGATTCGGTCAAGGGAAAAGCGAAAGATCAGTTTAAAAATAATTTTACAATTTTACGCTCGTAGGAGTCAGATTTTAGCAAATTGGGGGAAAGTGTTTTTCTCCAGGCACAGATACACGCATATTCCGAATCTGGCGGAACAATTCGCAGGGTGCATCATTGACAGGTTGTCGAAGAGGCGATAGATAAAGTGCATTTCCATTTTCTTGCACGGGCAACGGCGCGCCGTGCAATTTCAATATGAAACTGTGAATAATGCATGCCGAGAGATCTTGAGCCACCGATATCGTCACGCAGCTCACATCCTCCCGCGATGTAAAACTGAGATAAATGGAACGCGGTAAGTTTGAATAATGAGCACTCGTAACGATGATACGTCGACTACTCTTCTAAGCGCCTTCTGCCGGTGGCGCGTGCACTCGATTCGTTCAATGGAAAATACGATGTTGAGTTCTTCTATAAGACAGTCTAAGCGACTCATTAAACAGTCTGCCGGCGCTCGTTTATCATTCGATGGCTGACAGTCCCACGTCTTGCAGCGATATATTCTTAGCCGGTTTGCTCGCCGGAAAATAATGTTCGCGAAATACAATCCTAACACTTCGCGGATCTGCACAATAATTTCGGCCTTATAAATAAACCACCGGCTAATTCGGATTATAACAGGCACACAAATATCCTGTTCACGATCAAATTAATTCATAGCTTTCGTTCAACCGTCGAATAATTTTCTGTTCGAAATCTGCGGAAGTGCAAGTTGTTTTGCATATAAAGATCATTCTTCAAGTTCCGTCCCCCGCTCGGTTATCGAGCGAAGTAACGTTTCATGTCTTTGAAGACATTTTTATGCAAATATTATTACCACTTAGATTTACAGAACTGTTATCATTCGTAGCGGAAAATGGTATCTAGAGTTGATAGTTTTCTTGTAGAGGACGCATGACGGTCATCGGCTTTTTTTAAACGGAAACGGATATTTTTTGTTGCACCACTCGGTGGGCCCTGTGAACTTACAATTACTGCATAGATTTCAATTTTGTTCATTTAAAACATTTCTTATGACCAAGAATATTTGCCTTGTACATATTTTTTTTTTATGTCATACATATAAAATGGCGCAATTTACTCGTACAATACTGAAGTGTTTAGTAATTTACTATATACAAACAAATTTAATAACGTAAAAAATATTTTGAATAACGATACAGCAATTTTTAGTGGCGCCTTACAGTCGCCATTCGAGTGCTAAGGGTTAATATGTTCATTTACCGGTGTTCATTCCTGGTGATACTGCTCGGTGTTGATTCGATTGGCCGACGTAAGTGTTTGTTGCTTGAAAATCTCGAGAAAGAATCGGATCACCGGCGTGGCTGGTAAAAAGCGAGGTGGTGGAGAGAGCTGCATAATTCCCGAAACGCTGGAGGCTCGGAGGCCGGTTTCAAGTATTCATGGCCGCGAGCCCGGCGGAGAGGAGTATAGGCAAAGTGAATATTCCGCGCATTCTTTTGTAAAAGTGCCGGACAGATTATACTAAATATTGAGAGGATAGTCAACCGGAGAGACGGAACAAGCGCAATGGGTTCGCGCCTTCCTAATCCTACGGAATCTGGTCATATGTAAGGATTACGTTGGTCCGACTCAACATGGTCGCGTTGTCGCGCTAAAGCCGCGGACCAGCCATTAGCCACTGGCGCGCACTGGGTAGCCAAGGCCCGCAAGCTTAGAGACGCTATCAGCATTGGCTTAGTTGGCTTTCTTTCTATCTCATCCCGTGATCCGACTAGGTGGTACTTGCTCGTAGTTACAACACGCTCACTGCGCTGCCCCGAAAGATGTAACGAGCTGATAGTTATCTTCATCGCAGCGGGTTGAAAGCGATAGGACAGGTCCGAATGGGGATAGGTGGCCAGGCTACTTTCAAGGTAAGCTAAGGTGGCATAACAGAGAAGATTCAAAGTAATAGCGGATGCTTCGCACGATCTTCCGTTCGTATTCGTTATATGAAGAACTTTTCGTAATTTCGAAAAGAAACCGACGACGCGACTGGGATCATCGTGTCTTCGCTTCTGATTACTCGAATTCAGGATTTTTTACAAGTCCGGCTCGATACGCCGGTTCTGCGAAAAATCCTTGAAGACAACGTTGCGGACGTTGCTGGCCAGCCTGATGATACCGTCCGCAAAATTGCACCGGCGGATTCTTAATGTAGGAGTTTGCACGCTCATCCCAGAAACGGATAGTGTCCGTAGGCCGCCGATTATCCGCGCAGAACATTTTTCAAATGATCACCTGCTGTTCCATAACGTCCCGGTAATTTCTTTGTCTTGGATCCTACTGTTCTCTCGGTGGTTTCTAGAATTTGCTGGAGGACGTCATCGGTGAAAGAATTTAACGAGGGATGACAGTGTTAATATTTTGTAAACGCTTAAACAGAAACGACGATGACAGCTTTTTATAGGAAAATATAGAATTCATACATATTTATCTCAAAATGGGGAAAAACAAATGTTTTTTTTCTTTTCAACCCCTTGCACTACTATTTATTTTGTGATTATAATGATTACGAATTCTTCATCGTTCAGAATTTCATAGAAGAGAAAGATAGTTAATATTTATTGCATGCCTATGTTTCCTCCAAAGGATATATATCAATTACAGCAAAATAGAATTTTATTTCGCTTAAAAGGAAATTAATGACATACAAATTTTTATTAGACTATGCTCGGAATCTTCATGACGAGTCCGACTCGATATTATAGGGCAAGGGGTTAAGAAACCAGATACAGGTTTAATTTATAATATCAACTGGAATTTGTTAACGGGGTTCTCGCGAAAGATCGGAATGAATTTCGTTGGACAGGGAATATGGTGGAGGTGATACGTATTTTGGGACACCCTGTATACGTTAATTTGACTTTCTTCGGTGCATTTCGGGGCTGCAAACCCTCCCCCACCATTTTCCTCTGCTCGAGGTCTTCCTACTGTTCTCTTAGCGGTTTCTAGAATTTTCTGGAGGACGTCATCGGTGAAAGAATTTAACGAGGAATAACAGTGTTAATATATTGTAATCATTTAAACAGAAACAACGATGACAGCTTTTTATAGGAAAATATAGAATTCATACATATTTATCTCGAAATGGGTAAAAACAAATTTTTTTTTTAAGAAACCAGATACAGGTTTAATTTATCAACTGGAATTTGTTAACGGGGTTCTCGCGAAAGATCGGAATGAATTTCGTTGGACAGGGAATATGGTGGAGGCGATACGGATTGTGGGACACCCTGTATACGTTAATTTGACTTTCTTCGGTGCATTTCGGGGCTGCAAACCCTCCCCCACCATTTTCCTCTGTTCGAGGTCTTCCTACTGTTCTCTTAGCGGTTTCTAGAATTTTCTGGAGGACATCATCGGTGAAAGAATATAACGAGGGATAACAGTGTTAATATTTTGTAATCATTTAAACAGAAACAACGATGACAGCTTTTTATAGGAAAATATAGAATTCATACATATTTATCTCGAAATGGGTAAAAACAAATTTTTTTTTTTTAAGAAACCAGATACAGGTTTAATTTATCAACTCGAATTTGTTAACGGGGTTCTCGCGAAAGATCGGAATGAATTTCGTTGGACAGGGAATATGGTGGAGGCGATACGGATTGTGGGACACCCTGTATACGTTAATTTGACTTTCTTCGGTGCATTTCGGGGCTGCAAACCCTCCCCCACCATTTTCCTCTGTTCGAGGTCGCGACGTCGAGCGTTACGTGTCTGCGGAAGACGGGATCGGGCAATTTATCAATCCACAAGCGAGAGAACGACTCCTGGCCGGGCGGGTAATTTAACAAGATTGATGCGAAGCCGACATGCCACAGTTTCGCAGCTCGCGAGAAGGGGTCGGTTGATGTTGGTGATGTCGGCAGTATGGGGTGACGTCGGAGGGCTCCGAGAGGATGAGAGAGGTAAAACCAGACGTGTGAGCGACTGGTTATTAGGAAGCCTCATCACGCAGACCGGCACAGAATCACGCAGAGCATTAAAACAATGCCGCAAGTGATGGAGGTTGCTACATCACTAGTGTGTCTACCAGTTTCGCTATCGCGTAATACGGAGTTTGACGAGTGTCAGTAGTATGTATTGTGTTTCCCAATCAAATCATATCGACATCGATCTTCTCTTATTCCTTCGATGCTTTCCTGCGGAATTTAATTAAACCCGAAGATCACTTATAAATACGTTACGAATTTTATTCATTTCGACGTTTGCGGTATTAGTGGAACCTTTATGATCATCGAACGGACGTGATTCGGGACATTAGAAAGATTAATCCTTTGCATTACAATAATGAGCAGACTGCGGATTTCATGCATCGAACGGACGAGAATTTACTTATTCAAAAAGAGCCACTAATGGATTTTGTGTAACGAAGATGAAATAAATGATTTCAAAATAAATTATTTTCATTTGTGTTCCTAGACTTTTAAACATTTGTTTCTAACGATTACGAATGCACAGAAAGTATTAAATTGAATTGTTTCTGACAATTGTATTGATGTTCTTAAACGCTGTACAATAACTACAATACATTGCGGATTTTGTATATTGATGGGAAAAATTAGTAGGAGAAATTTAAATCGGTAGAAAAGAGAAAAGAATTGGAGGCTATCGATTTTTAAAGTCAACGAAGAATGGAAGAAATTCTTAATTGATATAATTTTGATTTTGTATAAATTCCGCGGTCTAATAATAATGATTTAGATTTGCGGCGCTGTTCTGCGAATTTGTCCGGTCCCGACAATGTTCCGATAGCGATTTCCGAGTTTCCGTAGTCAGTATAATGACGGCCAACCGCGATCCTTCGTCTAGTCGCTAGTCGTTCCTCCAATTATTCACCGACGCGCAGGGATGATCCGGTATGGCGTCAAGGGCAGTAACAAGTTCAAGGGGGCAACAATATTAATTGGCTCGTTTATTGCGATGTGGGTGGCCGTAAGTGTCGGTTTCTCCGTTAACTTTCCGACGGAGTTAGGTGGCGGGTGTTATAAGGGTTGCAGGGTAATGTGGCGTACGATGTGCCTCGGTAAATCACTGCCCTCCTCCCGGTTTGCAATATTTAACCTCATTTTTATGAAGCCTTGTCCCTCCTTCGTGGTTTTATTATCGCGCGACGCGTAACATTACCGTCCATTTTAATATAGAAACCTATGAATTTAAACTAAACTATACAGTCCGCTCAACTAAGCCAGACGATAGTGGAATTTCTAACTATCTTTATCTTCACGTAGGTGTCCTCTACAAAAACAAAATGTTTATCACACGAGAGAAAAAATTAATGACTTCCAACATAGAAAAATTCTAAATTTGAATGGCAAATAACTATTTTTATCTTTACCTAGGCGTTTTCCAGAAACAAAATGTTTATCACAGGAGAGAAAAAATTAATGACTTCCAACACAGAAAAATTCTAAATTTGAATGGCAAATAATAACTATTTTTATCTTTACCTAGGCGTCTTCCAGAAAAAAATGTTTATCAAACGAGAAAAAATTAATGATTTCCAACACAGAAAAATTCTAAATCCCCAAATGGCGAATAATGTTAATGCAATTTGATTCGTCGCTCGCGTCGTCAGTAATGAATTTCCTTCGAATATATATATACATAAACAGTTGAAACACCACTGCTGGAATTTCTTTAGACGTTGCCTCTCGCACGAGGCGAATTTTGCACAAAGCAAAACATACATAATTAGTTAAGATAACCAGGCTGCTCTACATGCGAATGACGCAATGTGAAGTCATATTAATTCAGAATACGTGCACAAGGTATCACATTACGTCCGAAGATGAATAAGCATTCTACACTCCTATGTATCTTGTCCTGGTTGGATTACGTACAACGCTCAATGTCGAAAACATTTATCTGTATCAACCTGTTCCTGTCTCCTGCGATCGGTTCTTTGTGTTATGATTTCTTCGACGTGATTTATGGCACCGTGCGGCTGCTAGTCGCTAGAATCTAGGTGATCGAGCGATCATCCGCTTCACAAATTGCTGTGTCACGAAGCTACGCTATGGTTTTGTCACCAGTGTTGCCAGATGAGGGGAAATGGTTACCCCCTCTCTGCCAGTAGTACGCACGTCAGAGGGGTGGAATGGGTCACGTGACTGGGCCGGTAGCGGAAACGTGGGGGAATGGGGCGGTAGAAGGGGAAATTAGAGTGGGGGAACAAGTCTCGATCTGGCGTCTCTGCTTTTCACACCAAATTAAAAGCACCATGACTTTGAATAGATTTATGATTTCGTTTACAAAAAAATATGAATTTAAATATTTAGAGTCTCGTGATATCCTGCATTGTTATTCTTCCGTTCCCGTTCCACGTTCTTGAAACTGTCAAATAGTTTAGCTTTTCGACGACGTAGTTCGGGCTCGTTCCGCCTGAGCGGTCCGAGATCATCGTGCATCTACTTAAATAAATAATTTAAATTGGTAACCGCTTAATTACGCGCTCGCTTACGTATACAGCCTAATTATTACCTTGCCTCGACAGAAACACGCGCAATTCGAAGTTGCCGAGCCTCCTCTACCGGTTATGCAAAGCAGATATAATTTGTTGCACACAGCGATTCCGGTACGGAGATTCCAGGGCTTGTTCGGGGTGATCGTTGAAAATTTCGGTGGTCGATACGAGGATTGAATTTCGAGCCCTCCTCTAGCGGGCGTCGCGGGCACATTGTGGCAAGAGAGTTCATAAAACGTCACGGACAGGGTTGATCGCATGAGCGGTTGTGTGTGTGTGTGTGTGTATCTTAAAGATATTCAGGAAATTGGCCGCGATATCGGCGCCAATTTATCGCCGGCGGGATACCACTCGAAAGTTGCGGCAAACGCTATCCGCGGATGACTCCGCAAACGCGCCAGTTGTCGTCGTCACGGTAACGCAGAACCACTTGCAACCGCGAACATTTGAATAATTCGGTCGTTTGCAAGCGAACTTACAACGCCGTGCGCATATACCCGGATCATGGCCGCTACTTACTGCGCGGTACACCGATCTCCGGGTAGTTTTCGAGCCCGTTTTCGTGTCCCGTGAAAGTGGACATGTTTTTGAACGCGCACCGACGACTCGTCCCGTTGCTCCTCCTCGTTTCTTTTCTTTCTTTTTTTTTTCTTTTTTTTTCGTTTTCGGAGCTTTACGACGATCCTGCGCGCACCAAACAGCCTAGAAGCGGGATCAATTGTTACCGTTCCGTAAACTCGCCGGATTGAAAGGTTACAGACCGGAAAATGTCTACCGGGCTCCTTCATGCGCAGCGCCGCAGCTCCGACAATCTATTCCACTTCGGGCTTCTTCGGCAGTCATTGTTCCTTCGTTCCTCTGAACAGTGCGTGCCACGAGGTGGCAAAATATTTTATAATTTAATTTTCAATATTTAATATTACAGTGGCATTTGAAATAGAAAATAGTAAATAAGGTAAAGGCACCAGCATGTTGACCACCATGTACCAGTAGTTGACCATTTTATAGAAGAACAAAAAATAAGGTTTGAAATGTTCTCATTGTTTTGAAATTTAAACAACAGACGGCATGGCATCCGAGGTTCACTTTCATCAAAAGTGCACAGATTATAAAAACCTTATTTTTTATGTTTTTCTATAAAATGGTCAAGTACTGGTACATGGTCAACTACTGGCGCCTTTACCTTAGTGGTATTTTATTTCTAAAGCGTACATATAATCATGGAAATAATTAATTTTATTTATAGGAAAAAGTTTTTGAAATACTATTTCACCAGGTCACTGCGGAGTTTAATTTTAAAAGTCAAGCACAATGACGAACGCAGGCCAAATGAACCATATTAAATTATGCTATTTACAACAGTATTTTAAATCTTTTTTCTCGTTAACTACAGTCCTTTCTCGATATATGTCGCAAATACCTGGCTGATAATAGTCAGGCAAGACTTGTGTCATATATCGAGAAAACACTGTATTTGCATTAGGTCGATAAGATCAACATTGATCCAAAAAAGTTATGTCTAAAAATATGGAAAAAAGGGTGCAAAAAGGGACACCTTACCATTTGCAATAAAACATCGCATCGCACTCGAGCCGAAGATTTAAAACGGAAACTGTTAAATATGGATGTCACTCGTTTGCATTAAATTGGAATAAAACGGTGCTGTTAATATTTAAGCCTCGAAGTGAATGTAAATGCGGAATGAATATAAATTTTGATCTCTTTCCGTAGGACGAGAAAGATTTAAAATTGTTTTTACTGTGAAAAAAGTCGTTCGACACATAATTTCGTATAAACTTTTACGTAATGTTACGGAAAGTTACAAAAATGTTATCGTTTTTGAGTACTTGTTTAGCGACACAAGCCAGCAACGATTGCATCGTTATCGTCGTATGTTATGATTTTGCGACGTGCAGAATCAGCACGCAAATTACCGCAATAAATGAAAATTACAATTTGAAGACAAAATAATAATTATTCCGAATCGAAGTGTAAGATAAGATGTTGCCAATAAACACCGATGAAATTACGCCAGGAGACTAATTGTAAACAAAATTATCTACGATAAAATAATGTTCAACATATTTACTACATTTATCAAATTAAAAACGCGTTCTTGGTACTAATCTTAACGATACAAGCAATAATCAATACGTTTCGTTGAATATTGTAGATGAGATATAATTAACATTTCGCAACAGTCGAAAACGTGTTAAATATTTTTTAGGAAATATGTAAGTGCATTATTTATAAATAATAAAAAAATTATTGGAGCAGAATTCTTTGTACAGCGAAACAATCGACTGTTATGATGCAGGTTGCGGTCGATTGGGAGTATAAATATCTTCGAAATGCAAGGAATTTTGCAAAGATTTGTATTTTAAGTGGAAAATCAGGAGTTTATTTAACGCGAGTAAAATATACAATGTGAATAAGGTTAAGCCGCCGCTGGCTAAATAGAGCAGGGCTGCAGTCCAAAAGTATTTATCTTATGTAAATGATGCTCACTGGCGTAGCATCTGAAGCATAAAAGGCTGAAACTCCATTATAACCGGAAAATAAAGTTTTGTTGGTAACTGTGTAGCTGGCACAGTTTTGTCGGGATGAATTTACATTCAGATGGCGCTATCTAATCCGCAGTAAGTTAAAAAATTTACGACTTTCGGTAAATCACGGCTCAGATCTGCTTACCCCGCAAGTGAATACTGCCGTGCGCCTGAATTGTTTATGGCCCTGCCATAAAACAATGATATGAGAGATTATAACTCAGTGAGTAATGAAATTCTTTGTGTGCGAACCACCACCCGCGCTGTTTCACCTGCTCTGAGTTATAACACCTGTTTGTCAATAAGAATTGCAATCACTCCATGTTGGAGAAATTTCAATGCTTTTTATCCACCGATTGTTTATTTTACCGACAGAATTTTCGTTCGATATAGCTAGTCGATTCATCCGGATAATCGTTTTAAAATAACAACTAACGAGCTAGTCGACTTTTTTTACATAATTTTACTTTAATAATAAATGAATCGTTTTACCGATAATCATCAATATTTGTCATTTTTCAGTAAATGTTGCGGAAAATAAATGACTGGTTTCTTTGAATTAAGATAAATTAAAATCATTTTGGTGGAAATATAATTTATTCGAAAATGTAAGAAACAAGTTTTCAGTTCTTGATTTCAATGGACTCCTTTTACTGATATTTCGTAGCGATCACATGTAAATGCACATGCTAAATGTGGAATCAATAACAGATATTGCTGCGAAGTTCATACATGCATAAATGATATCTGTCCACATGAAGGGTGTTCAATTTCCTGCATCGCGTGCAATATTATATCAGACGTTTCTACAATAAACGAGGCATGCTAATACAATAGTACTTCCAAAGTTATATAATAATGCACTGCACGAAGAGAAACAACTGGTAATGCGTTGCATATATTAGTTTCTCGCGTCAAATTTTCATTCCTAACAAATGATTATTAGAAAACTTTCAGTAAACGGATGCTCGTTAACTGTTCACAAATTCAATCCAAAATACAATTTTTAAAACTAATATTAATAATTTCGAGCGTCTTTTTAGCGAAAACTGTTAAACACAGGTGTTCCAAACTTTATGCGATTTATTCATGTGTGTTTAAAAAATATTCAAGATCTTTTTCAAATTGTTCTGCGTTGCCCAAACTTTATGCGATTTATTCATGTGTGTTTAAAAAATATCCAAGATCTTTTTCAAATTGTTCTGCGTTGTTAATACGATAGGGATCACTGAAATTCTGAAAACCTTAACAAACATTAAACATGAAGAAACATTAAACATTAAGTGTAAACATTAATTAAGAATTAACCATTCAGATTGAAATGGATGCTTAACAACTCTTTCCTTATAAAAGGAACAATTTAATTAATAAACATTTATTCCATTTAATATTATAATAACACCTGAAAAGTTAATGTATGTTGACCAAGAAGAGTATACTCACCGAAGAAACATTCGAGGTATTCCATAGTTGACAAAAATTGAACGAAAATTCTCTTTAACGCTCATTGAATGAAAATGATCTTTATTAGAAATTAAATGAAAATTAAATCGAGTGAACGCTCTTTCCTCCCGATGATGTTACGCCACTGAGTCGTAATTTACCCGGAGCGTTTATGGCATTGTTGTGAAGCAGTGCTTGGCGTCGTCTTATAAAACCAATTTCGCGGGTATTATGCAAGCTGTCAGTCCCATAGGTGAGTTATGGCAAACGTAGCCTGCAGCACAAACACGTATTACTCTGTACAGGCGTTCTTTATATTTACGCCAGCAACACTCGTTATAATACGAAATTAGCGGGCCCTGCTTTTAGTCCGTCAACTGATAACAGCATGTTTCCTTTCGAATGTGTTGAAAATCAGAATCAGTTAAATCGGTTGCTATGCATTATTTGTGCCTGTATATTTACATAATTGTCACTGCAAATATCCAGAAAATGACACCCAATAAACAGCTGAAATTGGTTTAGACTGGGCCTGTTCCGATATTACACCTACCTATCAGGTTGTCAGCACGTTGCAATTGTTATTGGAAATATTCAGAAACTGAAATCCATTAAACAGCTGAAATTGGTTTAGACTGGGCCTGTTATGATGTGTTATACCTACCTATCAGGTTGTTAGCATGTTGCAATTGTTATTGTAAATACTCAGAAACTGAAATCCATTAAACAGCTGAAATTGGTTTAGACTGGGCCTGTTCTGATGTGTTATACCTACCTCTCAGGTTGTTAACGGGTTCCAAATGTTATTGGAAATATTCAGAAATTGAAATCCAATAAACAGTTGAAATTGGTTCAGATATTATATTAGGGGGACCGGAAAGTAATGTCGTTTTTGCGCAAGTCAATATTTGACTGATAACAACAGCTAACTTCGTACACCTACGTTGTTCAGTACATGGCTGCAGGTTCGGGGGATTAGTTAGTACTGTTTTGTACAAAAATATCGTGTTTTTAGAGACTATGTTCGAAATGACCGATTCAAATCTAGAAGAGTTGCACATTCGGCATTGGATACTAATTTCGAAAGGGCAGCAATGTCGCAATAGCTACGAGGAAACATTTATCATGTTTATCCGGAAGTATTGACTGTACGTAAGTGCCAACGATAGTGAATTTGAATCTGGCAATTTCGATCTTTTTGACGCACCTTATCAGGAAGGCCTGTGGCACTCGATAATGACATTTTACCTCGACAGACGATTGTAGAACTCTCGGGAAAGCTTTGTTCATCATGGTCAACCGTATTAGAGTATTTATATGTCACAAATTAAAAATAAAATGCCAATAAAAAATTACTCTACTTTAATTTGACGAAAAATACGACATTAATTTCCGGTCGCCCTAATACCTACTTCTCAGATTGTTAACACGTTGCAATTGTTATTGTAAATATTGAAAAAATTGAGATACCTCTGAGCACGGGATAGAATTGT
The DNA here is from genome assembly GCA_913789895.3 of Seladonia tumulorum. NCBI lineage: Eukaryota > Metazoa > Arthropoda > Insecta > Hymenoptera > Halictidae > Seladonia > Seladonia tumulorum. Next base: position 7,899,294 of record OU565275.1, read on the forward strand.
TTCTATCAAGGGGTGCGCGATAAATCTGGTAATTCAACAAACGGATTGATAAACGCATATAAAGAAGTCCCGCCGGTGGGAAAGAGCGATCCTTCAGATCTATTGGACAATAAAGCGGCGTGTACACTCTTCATGGCGGCGAGTCGGAAACGAGTATCTGAACGTCGTGTTTAACTCTATTGGAATATACGACGCTATATCCGGAATTTCGTTCCAGACCGTTAAGACACTAGATTCCACTTTATCGGCACCGTAATGGTTATATAGCTGTTAAAGTTGCCCCTCATACAACTTTTCCAATCTTATCTTCACGTATGGCTTCTCCTTCCCTGCCCTTTCCTGTCCTCCACACTTTCCTTTCGCGCGTCCTCTCTCTCTCTCTCTCTCTCTTTCTCACTCGCTCTCCTACACGCACGATGTCTCTCTCTCTCTCTCTCTTGATCTCTCCTGGTCTTTTTTCGTTCTCCCTCTCCAACGCGAAGGAAAAGCGGAAAGGATTTAGTTAAATTGGACTGCATGCGAGGAGTTGTCGGTTAGATTTGTTCAGGCATCAGAGAGCGCTGACCGTTGTAAAAGCACTCGTACCGGGACCAGGCAGAAGAGAAGAAATGTAGAGGCGGCGGCAGGTCGTGGTTACGGAGAATGCAATGTCTTTCTCCTTTCTTTTTATTTGGGATCGCCATTGAGCGTGTTGGTGACCAGGTTGTCGATACGTGCTTCGCATCCCCGATTCGACTCTTCAGTCCTATTCCCTGGTAGGACTCGAAATTGTATGGTATTTCCTACTGGATTGCTGGAATCTGCCTAACTCGATACCGTCCCTTCGATACGCTCTTTCGGTATCGTTTTTTTTTCCTTTTCCATTCCCGCCGCTTATGAACACCTTCGAACAATCTCCGCCCGGTCGGGAAAAAGCTTACATTACTTTCAATATCTGGCTCGAATCTCGCTGCTTTAGCAATCCGAATTGCAACAAGTTAAAATAAAATATAAATCTGTCCATAACATAGAAATGTATAGTTTATTAATTGAGTCTACGAACATTTAGTTGGAAACTTCGTCCATAAAATAAGAAAGGTTCTTTAAAGAATATAATAACATTTTAGGAATTACTTTTTTCATAAAAGTAAACACTTGTTTTTTCCTATTGCAGCAAAGTAGTAACCCTGGTTACACTTTAGGTTGCATAAGTTTTGTATATCCAGACAGATAAATTTATATATTCAAATATAATACTAAACAAAGATTTATAAATGTAAAAATAAAATTTATGAATTTTTATTTCTAAATACTTTACTAAATGGGACGTGAAAATGCATGTGTCTTTAATTATTTTTCTGCTTTTTTTTCGTACTGTACTCTCCTAAATTTTATGTAATAGCAAATGCAATGTTTGTCCTACACGACGAGTCCACCCGTCGTTAGACAAAATAAAATGCTATGTTTTCATGACGAGTATACTCGACGTAAACGGGTTAACAGCTAATACTTTAATACGACAGAAATTGATTATTATTCATTGCTTGTGATTGCAGGTATTCGCATAAAATTAGTATGCGCATATATAAACTGCATATTACCGTATCCTATTTCGGATTTAACAGATCTAATAATTTGACATTTTTCTTACTTGAGAATGATTGTATTAGGCAAATCGAAATTGAGTAGTTATTCGTATGTTATCGTGAGATAGAAAGATTAATAAATAGATTAACCTTTTGCGGTCAAAGATATGCTAAACCTAGAATATTTCCATATATTCTCTAAAACATCATTAGTTACAGCAATAAAAAATTTAATACATTAATAATCAAGATAATGTAACACTGGACTCTGTTAAATATAACGGTAAGATTATTTAAAACGAAATTTATTTGAAACTGCTATATTTTTCAGTTTTTCTATTAACCATTAATGACAAGTATTCATTTCTAAAAATGAAAATTATCTACAATTATTGCGAAATTTCTACACTTGCATTACCACGAATGCATGACAATGAATAAATAGTATTGTCAGTTTGACACATTTTTTAATTGATCTTATATTTTTACTTTAAGAAAACGCTTTTCTTCGATTTGTTTCTCTCTCGGAACAGGTCAACTCTGCACGAGCATTCGGAGCCATATTGTTTTTGACGTTCTGCGAAATGTCGGGCGGACCAGGGGAAGATTGTTGCTCGATACACGCAAACAAAACTATTCGAGTGATTTATTGAAATTGGTAAGGTTGCCAAATGCATGCGGTTGCGAGCCTGTATCATTAAGGTTGGCAATAATTTCACGCAATTGATTAGAACTAGTCGACGTATTTAATTGCCTGTCGTGCGGTCACCTTGTTATTTATTTGCTACGCGTTGAACATTATGATAGTTGGCGATTTTTCAGACGTCGGGAACTGGAACCGACCAATGCAACGTAAATTACTTGCACGAATAATTCCGTCTCAACGCGCGCTCGACACATCGAAAGAAGAATTTCAGACTCTCCAAGTATTAATAGCTGGATTAATAAATGTTCATATCCTACGTTGCACATTATATCGCGCGTACAACATCTAACATCGTTGGTGAACAAGTCGTACGCTTCAATATCGTTTCATAAATATTTCATTAGACTCGAGCGAAGTGTTAATGGCGAAAACCGTTTAATTTGTTGCATGTCAACCGGAATTTGTATCGTAATCCATAATTTAGTTGACATTATCGAAGCATGAGCTACACGTGTTCGGATGAACCGTTATTTGCTGGACACGGTCTTTTTATTTAAACAAAACGATCGCGTACGTTGAATGTACAAGGTGCTTCATTTTCTTTTGACAACCGGTACTAACCTATTCGAACAGTAAACATTGCAAAGACATTATTAACAGTTCGAACATTTTACCGAGGTTGCGTTTACTACACACTGCTGCCCTCAGGGGTCACGGGGCCCGGGGCAAATAATATTATTCAAATTGCAATGTTCAAAATGCAATGATTTGTGTATTAGTTCTTTAAACACCGTAACATCCGCATACGACGAAGTCGTTTCGTATATTTCGATAACATCCCCATAAACTTTTGACGCGCCTGCGTTCGTACGTTTTTCGCTATTCGCGAAACACGTTTCCCATAGCATAACTGGAAATTCCGGAGGCAGCTGCCGTATGAAAAATTCAACGCAGCAATTAAATCAGGGGATCGCACGACGTCTTGATAATATTACAGTACAGCATTAGGGGAGCAAGATAGTTACGGAGATCCGTCTGCTGGGTTGAGTAACACGTTCTAGTTAATGGGGTGAAAATCACTGAACCCCTCGTCGGTATAACCTAACTGTACGATATACAATTCCTGCTTAAGCCACGGATAACGACAGCACGGTTGAGTTACTGTTATTACTTGGTGCCGCTATCGGCTTCGATAATCGATAATACTGATTAAAAGTAGTCAAGGCGGCAGTTTCTCCGTGGCGGCGCACCAAACGGTTAACAGGTCAGGAAATAAATAATCAACAATACTTGCTGCGTATCCATTCGACCGTTAAACACAGCGGCGGCAGGCTGTCCCAATAGTTTTCTCACAAAATAGTTTCCCTTCGGCGCAGGCATCTGGGAATCCTTAATTTTTGTTTCACTAGCAACAAAATTATTTAACACGTTGACTGCCATGTCAACCATATGTGGCGGACGGAATTAGTTGTCGAGGTTTTAAAATTAATTTCTACGTTAATATATTCATTGCACTAAATTTGATTAGGATCTACAAAATGCAGTTGGAGGACTACTCAATATGATACATTTAATTCTTTTCAATTTTTATTTCATTAAGTAACTTACTAGTTTGGCTGTCAAAGTGTTAAAAATTATGGAGACATACCTGAGCCGTGTTTAAACTTCGAGGCCTCTAGAACTCGGCGTATACCGCGGTAGTGGGGATAATTCCGCGACCATTATCATCTAGGCCTCGGTCACATATAGGGGAGAGTTGCCGAATGCGTACCACTTAATTTCGAAGGCAGTTTATATATTCTTTAGTAGGAATTTTAGCAAAAATTATGTTTTGTATCTATGTATTAACTATCGAAGTTGCAATTTAATATGATTTTTTAAATATTTATTGATAGATCACTGTGATATGAACACTTTTGTAAGATCATGCAAACAGTACGATTTAGACAACCGGTATCCTAAATGGTACCAGCCGGTTTCCAAAATTGTACCTCATGTGTTGGATTAAAAAGATACAAAAAAATCATAAGAGAAACTGTATTTTGCGTTTAATTTCAGTTTAATATACAATACAACATAAAAATGAAATGAAATATTACATTACTTAACTTAAATACAACTAGGACAATAATAAATATTGTCTTTTTTCAAAACTCCTCCACAAGCTTCATGTACCCACTTTTGGCACTTTAAGCATTGGATCATGTCTTCTAAATAAGAATTATCGCAAAGAAAACAGAACCAATCGTTTTCATTCTCCACTTCTACGAGAACTGGAGCAGCGGTGCTGGTTGAAGGCGTGAAATCAATTTTTCTTTGTTTCATTTGTTTTGTTTTCATTGCAACTAATTCCTTTTTATAGGGGCTACTGTAAGCTACTTTCCCATGCTAAAAAAAATTTGAAATATTGTAAATCGTTTATTTTCGCGGTAAAATTTGAATAACAGTATCTTAAATCGTACTGGTACGATTTACGAAACCACAATGTGGTACGATTTAGGAAAAAGACGTCCCGCTAAATAATTGAAGCTAACCTTTAAAACATTATCAGCATGTTTTATAAACTAAATAGAAATAAATAATATGACATAGCTAGTTTTCAAAAATATATAAGACTACCTCAGAAACAGTAGATTTATATTTAATTCAGCCGATTAAAATCGTTTAAAATTGACATCAGACTTGCCTGATTTCTTTGTGCTTCTGTCATTCACAAAACAACACTTCATGCGACTGACTTTTTGGTCCTACTTTATCGACATAAATAAAAGTTCATATCTTTACCACCAAGAGGCATCAAAATGCATTACTTTTTAAATAAAAGAGGTGGTACGATTTAGGTGACCAGTACGCATTTGGCAACTCTCCCCTATAGTTTCTGAAACGTTACAACTCGTGCAAGTAACATTTTCTCGTTTGGAATAACCAAGTGAACAGAGCTCGTCAGAGTTTGGCAGACTATCGGGACTATCGCGTCGCGATTTCTGTCCGCGGGATAAGGCACCGTGGCCGGAGTAATGGGGTGAAAATCACTTAACCCCTCGTCAATGCGAGAGGCGAACGCGAGGCGCGTTATTCAATTCGCGCTTAAGCCAACGATAATAACATCAGCCGGCGGCAGGCGGCGTGCAAAGTCAAGGACTGACGTAGCGGCGAAGATTTACGGGCACGGGCTGGGGCATGCATCCTGTATGAATGTCGGGGCAGCTTGTAATAATTCAACTCCGCGGCCACACCTCGGCCACTTCCCGTCTGCAGTCTGGCAGGGCACGACCACCAAGCGGACTGCTGCTCCGTTGCGGAGGGGTTTCCGGTAACTGCGCGGTCGACATCTCTCCTTCTCTCTTCCTCTCTACCCTGTGCTCTCTCTTTCTCTTTCTCTCTCGATCCCTCCCTACCCCGCTCTCTCTTCCACCCTATCTCCGGATCTATTCCTCTCTGTCCACCGGTTTCTTCCTTCCTCTCTCTCTCTCTCTCTCTCTCTTCCCTGCATCCACTCCCCTCGTGGCCCCCTCTACCCCTCCCTGCGCTCCCCACCGAACAGCCACCCTTATCCGAGAGAGCTCGACCCAAGAGAGCGAAGAGCTCTGATATATCGGCCGCACACATTGCACTGGATGGAACGCAATATGTCCACCGAGAAAGGCAATAACCATTAGGTCCCGAGAAAACTGCCCCATTTCAAACGACACGAACGGTCGAATATCAGGAAATTTATATCTGGTAGCCTTCCCACCCCTTCGGGCCACCCCCGCTCCCACCCTCTATCTTCACCCCTGCCGGGCTACCACCTTCTTCGTCCCATTCGTCGAACCCGGCCGCGAGTCGTAGAGATCGGAGCCGCTGCCTGGCTAGGAGGCTCCGAGACATATCGTGCAGAGTGGAAAAGGTTATAAACGTGGAGGCAACTCGCTGGGGAGGTCGGGCAAAGTTTTCGTGAGGGACCTTATACCCGGTGAAACCGGCGGCAGCGGCAGCGGTACCCGCCCGCGTTTCCCGCTTTATACGATCGGATATGAAGTGGTTGGTCACGTGCTCGTGGCCAACCAACGGTGTTACCCACTCGGCTCCGCCGATTTGTCCGGCTATGTCGAAAATCTTTCTACGGTCGTTGCTTTCGCTTCCCCCTCGGATATACGTATGTACATACACACACGCAAGCAAATGTGTGGGTCGTGAATAGGTACACTACACTTGACAGTGAATACATGCACACCCGAAAATTGATAAGCAATCCTGTATACATGCAATGCAGTAACTGTGCTTCCACAGACCACACCAGCCTATAAATTTGATGGTTAGGCTCGGGGTCTAGGCTAGGCACAGACTTGATATAGATCGGGTCAAGGCTAAGCCTAGGCTAACTTTGGATTGGTTTCCGGGCTCGTTCTTCCAACATGCACAAACAAGTCCACCCTTAATATGCTTAACCCCTTGCGCTACAATATTAGTCACACTAGCGATGAAGATTCTGAACAGAGTCCAACAAATATGTATGTTATTAATTTCCTTTAGACCGAAATAAAATTCTATTTTGGGAGTTGTTAATGTACAGCTATTGAAGAACATATAGGCATACAGTAAATATAAATTTTCTCCATTTTTCAGGGGAATTACGAATTACAAAAAAGTCTTAATCATTGAAATCGTAAAATAAATCGTAGTGCAAGTGGTTAACTACATCTGTCGAGCACCAGGAGCGACCATTTTACATTTTTAACAATTTAATAAAAATAGATTCTATAGAGTTGCACTTTTGTCGTATAGTTCTAGTGTTAAGCAGGCTTTCGGAATTAACCTAAATAATATAACTTAAATAATATAAGTTCAATTAAATAGAATTTAATCGGTGAATGTTCATCCTGGTTTTCAAATTGAGTGGGTTCTAATACTGTTTTGATAAAAATGTGTAGATGTAATTGAAAACAGTAAACGAATTAAAAGAATTTAGGTATATCGATCTATTATTTTTACGCTGTTTTTGAAATTATTAAAGAAATATTGGCAATTTCGTTTGGCTCCTATTACTTGCAATTAATGCGGACAATTTTTATTTTGCACAAAGATCCACAGTCTAGTCATCATTATACTCCGCTAAAGGATTGAAATCTCGACATAAATACTGTCACAAATGTCGTCAGCTTAGAATGATTTTAGCGAACAAGTACTATGACAGACAGCGGATCTTTATGCATTTATAACAAAATTCAGTAGATAAAATTTGAAATTGTACGAAAGTTTAAAAAATTAAGAATTTCAATATACTATTTCTCGTCTATCAAAATTAGCAAGTGAAGAAGTAACATTCTACTTAGTTTCTATTTCTTGTAATCGATGCAGACAATCTTTATTTTGCATAAAGATCTAGTGATGATATACTACGTTAGAGACCGTCTATCACATTATAATTTACATTGGCACTAGATTATGCCTAATTGATACTTTCGCTAGCACGTTACGCAATCGCGACGATTGATTAATAAATTTCGTGGGTTCGTTAAATTCGACTTGCGTCTGTCGCGGCGTATACGTATAATCCTCGGCTAATTTTACACGAGACGTTGATGAAAACGATAAATCAATGGTTCACCAGTGGTTCAGAAGTGTGTAAAGATCAGGTTTATCCGCGCCGCGGATTCTCATAAATTATGTAAACGGATTACACGGGGGATACACGGTTGAGAGACATTTATTTCGCTTCGGGTCGAGATTTATTTCGCATCGCCGCGACAGCGTCTTGAGATTTTTCGAACGAATTTACCCCCGGTCGGTCTTTGTGCCGTTCCCAGCGAACGGAAGCCTTCTATTAGTTTCAACGTCGATGATGCAAGCATCGTCCGCGGGTTCTGAATATTTATATCGCCGATAAAAGATAAACACATCATCCGCACGATATAAATGGCGGATTTACGGCCGGAGCCGAAACGTAGGCGTCGTTCCGTCGACTGCAGGAGAAATATTACGCATTGCTCTTTCCATGCGACGACGGCCGAGAGCTGTCACGTAACAAATGCTCGTAGCCGACACTCGTAAACTAGACTCACGCTAAAAGCCTTCGTTGCCCTTTCTTCCCCGTTCAAGAACGTCAGACTTATTTTATGTTTCGTCGCCGCTCAGACACGTTTTCGGCGACATCGACGTTAATTGAGTTTCGACCGACGGGTCCAACGTTTCTCGGGAGGGTGTACGCGTTTCACCGGGCTCTCTGATTTATAGTAAAGAATCCGATTTCTTTCGCATCTTTTCTCGATCCCCCGCGTCGCCGGACTCTCAAAGCGGTTCCGTGCGACTTTGCAAAATTGGGGCGTCCATGTTTAACACGTTGACCGCCGTGTCACCCATATGTGGATGACGGAATTATTTGTCCAGATTTTAAAATAAATTTTCATGTTAATATATTCGTTGCACCAAATTTGATTAGGATCAGTAAAATGTAAGAAAGTTGGGGAGCTACTCAATATCATACATTTAATTTTTTCCATTTTTATTTCATTAAATAACTCGCTTTTATTTTATGGAATTTTTGACGGTTCTAGTTTGGCAGTCAAAGTGTTAAAAGTAACTGGTGCTCTCGTTGTCTCAAAATTTCATTTTGTACTATTTTCTCCACGATTCGGACAAATTATAATATTCACAAAAGTTTCTTTTATTCGTCCTCCGGTAAACTAATTTTTAAAAATTAATTTACCTTGTAATTTAATTTGTAAAAATTTATTCTATCGCGAAGAGCGTCCGAGAATTAATAAGAACCGTGTATGTATACAAATGGGACTTGTATCCGATGCTGTCTGGAGGGATAGAAAATTAGGGTTGCACAGCACTGTTTGAAATTGTCATAATAGAACAGGACGTAGGAATGTATAATAATAAAAATTAAAAGCGGTTCGATGAAAGTTGGAGGGGCGACTGCTGGGCGCAACGGTCTCTGTATGTTCATGAGAATTTCCGGAAAATATCTCGCGGCTAATCGGTATCTGGCCGCAAAATTCGAGAAAGACCAACTGGCTGGAATATTAGACGGTTCCGTTAAGAGGTGAGAATCGACGTATCTGCGGCACGTCGTAACGTACATCGAGTACGGAGCCCGAGGCGAGCGGGTACAGCACGGATCTGCAGGCAGAAATTGCTTTTCCCCTATAAGGCGCCATTATCACGCACCATCTTGTTCGAATGGCTTCGTAAAATGCCAAACTGGGAACTCGGTATTGCTGTGTCCAGCGCTGCGGTCAGCTTTGACCGTCGCAAAAACTTCCCCCACCCTTCCGTTTCGGTACGCCCCTGGTATCCCCCCCCCCCCCACCCCTCAGCTGGCCGCAGAGAGACATGATTGTGCGGGGAAATTGTGGTTGCTCTTTCTCTTCGTGTCCTCTTTACATCGTCTATGGTCCCCGGCACTTTCGCCTTTTCTTTTTCTAACATGGAGTGGAAGCACTTTTCTTCGAGGGTGTTGGAGTGCGCGGAGAGAGGACATCGTCGTCTGGCGAAAAGAGGGCGCCAGTTGGTGGTGGAACGGAGAAAGACGAGAAAGGCACGGATAGGTCGGCGTAATATCACCAGACTACCTTGCACACGCTGGCCAAACATAACGGTGCAACTTTTGCCAAATGATGCCATCCGTTTAATTTCTTGGAACGACTGAGCGGACGTTTTCCGGGCGAAATATTAATAACGCGCCACGCCCACGCCCGGGATTCCATGACTGTTACGTTGCAAAACTTTGTTATACTTTGTACGGGCTTGCCCAACGATCTGCAAAGCCTGCGCGCGGAACGCTATTTACTTTTTATCGTTATTATTTCTTCACTTAACGGGATCAAAGCTTCTTGTCCCCTGTTGGGTGTGTTTCGTAACGCGTTTTAGACCCGCTTACACAATGCTCGAAGAAGATTGAAGCGGTGAAACGCGTTTTTGCCGGTCTACGACCACAGCACTGGAAATTAGTATTCCCCCTCGGGACGGCTACTTTCAATTGGTACATTTTTTTTTTAACAGACATTCGACCGTCACTTTTTTCTCTGCCCAACTTCCTGTTTTTTGTTATGTACAGGGTAATGGGCCCAAGTACTGTGCCTATATCGATTATACTTTGTTTTGAAAGCATATTGAATATTGAAAAAGAGATATGTAACATATACAGGCTGTTCCAGAAATGTCTGAAAATCTTCGAAAAGGTGATTCCTGAGGTGATTCGAAGTAACTTTTTCCTTTGCGAAAATTTCCGCCTCGCCTTTGTTTAGAAGTTATTAATGAAAAACACGGACCAATCAGAGCGCAGCTACAGCGGACACACTCTGGCTCGGCCAACGGCAGCGCCACGCTCAGCGCCCACCCGTCGCCAAGGCGGAGTCTGTTCCCCATAGCGGCGCTCTGATTGGATCGCTCTTTTTCGTTAATAACTTCTTAACGAAGCCGAAGCGGAAATTTTCGCTAAGGAAAAAGTTACTTCAAATTACGTTATAAACCTCCTGTTTCAAGGTTTAACTGATTTTAATGAAAAAATTGAATACCTCTTTTTTAATATGCATTATGTTTTAAAGATAAGTATAATTAATGTGATTAATGTTCATATCCATACGACGCTGTACATTATATGTGGAATCAGTAGACATAAATTTCTGGAATTATTTCAAAACGTGTTTAAAAGGGTATGAGTTATGAGGAATGACACAATCTTCAATGTCATTCTATTTATTTTGGTGCCAGATATTAGGATCATGTCATGTTGAATAGACTTTTATAGATTGTTTATGTAACGACACCGCCGCACATTGCCCACAATGTTGTGATGATTTACTAAAATCTGTCATTTTAGTATGTCTGCTTGGCAGACCAGTTTTATTCTCAAATTTCTGGCAAACCGAAAGTTTTTAATTCTATTTTCAGAAATATGATACGATTCAATTTAGTACGGTGACTCGCAGAAATATTCGGCCACTTTTAGAAGGCCTTTGTCAATTTTTAGAAATTAGGACAATTAGTTTACTACGTGAAAGGAAACTTTTGAAAAAATTGCAATTGGTCATTTTCCATCAAAACCTCAAATTTTTAAATTTACGCTCGGATAACATTCAATTCAGTAGCAAAAAAAAACACATAAAAAATCACATAAAAAATGTTAGAAAAATTATTAAATTTTCAAGTTCACTTCGACAGCTACCCCATTCTTATCATAAACACATAAAATCCGCAGTCTGGTTGTAAACGTAACACCGAATACAATTATGTTGCAACAAATGATGCGCTAAGCTATCTTTAATCTCACGTTCCGCAAAAAGGAAGCATGCTTTTTTCTTATTTATTGTGGAAAACAATGAAAAAAAGGCGAAACAAACGAACAGATAAAACGAAACAACGTTATTTATGGCGGAGTCGGACTTATGCGCAATGAAACATAAATATTTGTTTCTTCCTTGGAGATAACTCATAATATACGCACTATATAAATCCATTCGTCTTTCCAGCTGTGCCGGATTCCAACGTGCCGTCGTCGTTGCGGGAGATGCGTTCAATACATATTGCCTTTTACCTAGCGTCAAGACTTGTCTAACGAAAATTAATTATCCTTCCCGTAGGTCCGCTGTTGTTATACAAAACGGATGTTCCACGATTATATATATTTATAGCTTTTTCTCCCCTCCCTCTCACTCTCTCTCTCCTTCTCTCTCACTGGTCGCATTCAAGCGTAAGCTTCGTCATTGTTCGGTCTTTCAAAATTGATCTTCGGTTCAGTCGAGCTTTTATCACTGACGTGCCATGTGTACAGCTCCAGATTATTTAATTAACTCGACTTCTGTTGTAATTAATCCTTTCAATTTTATCTTTATGTTGTGTTATGCATAATAAAAATAGTTTCTGTTAACTGGAAACAGAGGTAACGAAGAAACAGAGTTCGAATAAAAATATATTAAAAAGAATTTCTGGCGAGATGGTGAATTTTCTTAAATTCCTTAACGAAATGGACTTTTCTGTTTAAAATTTTTTCGGAACGAGATTTCGAGCTTTTCTTTGCCAAATCTGTGTTAGGGTTTGTTCGTTCCCGGAAGATTCGACGTATATATATCCAGCAATAATGTACTGAACAAAAAGCAATACCGACTATGATGGTATGTACGAACGAAATCGAAAAACTTTCAATCCTCGAAGGAGCTATTGCAACAAACGTGGCCAATAAACGCCACGTATACCGTTAGACCTGGTATCGGCAATAGAAACGCACCCTTGAGATGCGCGGTGCTGGTTGAACTTATAACAACACTACTTTTAACGCCTTTTTCGTTCTTACATGTTGTTAAAACTACATTTATCGACGGGCTCCGTTTATACATTATTTATGAGCTACTATTATAACTCCTTTGGCAGTGGAACAAGTTCGACGGTGTCCAGCTTTTCTCAGTGTCTATTAAACTACATGACAGCACACTATAGCTACACAGACAACCTTACTTCTTTTTGGAAAACTGAAATTTATTTCTGAAATAGATTTTTAAAATACGAATGGCTGCTTGTATTGATAATTTGTAGAATTTATATAATAAGTAACAATTGTATACTAAATTCTTAATTATTGTTATAAATTTGTTATCCCCTGGATCATCAAATTAAAATTTTTTTATTATATTTATACGAATACCGAACTGATTTATACGACGATGCTGAAGAAACTGTGAAATATTTTCAAAAATTCTATGTTTACGAGCACACGAAATTAGAAACTATTTGAAAATTTCAAGGCAATTTAAAAATATTGTCACAATAAATATTAAGATTTTGCCCAAGTTTGTCGGAATTCGAGTAGCAAACGTATATTTTGCACAAAGATCCGGTCGGCTCTATTCACCATGAGCCCATGGGTAGTCCGAGAGCTTGACCCCATAACTCTCTCGCGCGGTGTATTAATAAAACGCGTATTAAACAGAAGAACGAAGATAAAGCGATACACCGGACCCGTATCGTATGCTTCGTCGCATTGAATATATCATCTCTATCGGTAATCGTTGAAACTTGATCATCGATGCGAACCGGGAGGGGAGATTGTAACGGGAACAAGACGAAATGGGAGCGATGACAGGGTCTAAAAATGATTAACCGTCGCATGTTACACGGCACTAAACTAGGCTGATGCTCGCGGGGTGTGTGGCTCGAAAGATGAAGCTTCTCAGCATGAGTATTGAGACGTTCATTAGCGGCGGGTACACTCTCAGCGTGAGTCACTGTGCACGATGGCGTTACGTGTGGTCAAAAGGAGAAAGGGGAAGACAACCATCATTGACGGGTGATGAAGGGTTGTCCCCTGCGGCGATCTTTCCTGCACCCGTGACCTGCGCGACTATACCCTCGCTATACCGGATGATGCACACACGGTATCCTGTGTCCCTACGATATCCCAGCTTCGTTCGATCTTATGTTGTGTCAACGTGAAATCCGCTTAAATTCACTCGCGCGCACAGACAGCTGTTCCGATACGTTTCTTTGTATTTGCCACACTCGGCTCTCCATAGATACACAGGCTCACGAAAGTATTCGAACGCCCTTTAAATCAGTATAACTTTTTTTTAAACTGGATCAAACGACCTGACTTTTTTGAGGAGTTAGAAGAACTGGTTTTCCGAAAGATTTTGAAAAAATTGCAATTGGTAAGAATTACATGAGAAAATAAAAATGGCACTTTTCACAACTTTTTTATTTGAACCTGTAGTGAAAATTTTAAACATGCGTTTTGTAGATATACGTTCTTTATATACATGCTGAAAATTCCATTGAAATCGATTAGTATACACACGAGCTACAAATAGTTAAAAGTGCTGAAAAGCGTAGATTTTCACGACTTTTGGTCAGTTTCTGCTTAAAATCCTCAGATTCTAACATGTTTCGATGCGTGCCATTTTTGTCTGCTTCGGCCGATTTCGATGCATTTTTCAGTACGTGTATAACTAACATAGATCTACAAAACGCATATTTCAAATTTTCATTACAGGCTCAAATAAAAAAGTTTTGGAAAATACCTTTTTTATTTGCTCTTATAATTCCGCGAGCTTGAATTGAAATTTTTTTAAAATCATTTTTGCACGTCATTTGGTAAGCCAATTCTTCTAATTGCTCAAAGAAGTCAAGTCGTTTGGTCCAATTTTAAAAAGTTATATTGTTTTAAAGGGCGTTCGAACGCTTTCATGAGCCAGTGTATGTACTAGATCTTCGAAACGAGTTCGCATCTTTTTTTTTTTACACTCCAGACATGGCTAATCAAAACTTTATTTTAGTTTATAAAATGAACACGGAGGACCTATAATCCAAAACATATTTAACCCTTTGCACTCGAAGCTATTTTAACTCCAAAACGTATCATTTCTTCCGACCTAGAATATTTCCATCCTATATATATTTTTTTTTTCACGTTATACATACGAAAATGGTGCAGTTTATTCGTACAATACCGAAGCGTTTAGTAATTTATTACATACATTTATAATACAGTCGCCATTCGAGTGCTACGGGTTAATTTAATTATTGTATTCACACTCCTCTCGGCGTTCGAGGTCTCTCGAGAATGGTGGCCCCTCACGGGGTACACACCGCGGTAGTGGGGATAATTCCGTGACATTTATCACCGAGGTCTTGGCGACATATACAGAGAGATCACTGTATATAAATATATGAATATACTATAGCGCGTGTTCACTTCCAGGTGGGCTATATATGGATTTCGGAAAGAAAAAGAGTGGGAGGAATGGAAGACAAAAAGTGGATGCTCGTGTGGAGGGGGTTAATGCGGTACGATTTATAAAGTAGTAAACACAGAAATTATGTAACACCAGCCGAGGTCGGTTGGAACAAATGGTACACTGTTGTAGTACAGGAATCGGTATGAAACTAGTTACGTATAAGCTTGAACATAAATACGCAGCGGCGCGGGGTAGGTGCCGACTGATTATAAAGGTTTGATATTGCTCCTCGGGCATTTGCGGTGAAGTAATGCAAGCCGCCGCGCAAGACTTACGGGCTTGTGCGCATGAGGAGAGGGAAGGAAGGAGATACGGGAGGAGCAGCAACAACACACAGAGCCCGAGCCGGGGCTGAGTAAGCGAGACGGAACGAGCGGGGATACATAACAGGGGAAAAAAGAAAGGAGCACGACCAGGTGAGGCGGACAACCGGTGGTAATGGAGCCGAGAGCCGACTGTAAATAATGCGGCTTATTGTTAAATCGCCGCGGTCCCAGCATCATTAACTCTATCGCAGATCTCCGTGGCGCAGCGGGTGTCGCGGTAACTCTTACCTCGAGTGGGTATGCGTGTTGCGAGTACAATGCCGGCTAATGATGCTTCGACGCCGGTATGTGGAGCGAGCCAGCCTGCACAGAAGGGGTTGGATGGTACCGCAAAAAGAGACCGAGCCGCCCGCGGACGAAGACGGATGACGCACCGAATCAAACAGATCGACGAACCATCGAGGAAACCGAGCAAGACAACGGTGTCGCGCGCAACACCATAGCAAAACACGGAACCCTCGGGTTCAACGGACACGCGATACCGGAACCCCGATATTAACCCATTCTATACAATTTTTACTGAAACGGGTGAAACTTCACCTTTCCAACCCAGAAATTTTTCACTTTTTATTACATCGTCCTGTACGTCTTGACCAGAGGATGCCAAAAATCGAAGTTTCGAAGCGAGGAGTTCACTGGTTCAATAGTTATGCAGTAATTTATTAAAATATATTCTGATACAGCAAGTTTCAGTGGAGCCTCAGAGTCGTAATTCCAGTGCTTAGGGTTAACCCTCGTCCATCTCCTATTTTTCCAATTTGCATTCTGTAACCATAAAATGCAGCCAGTAAACAATTAAAAGTACGAAAAGAATTTACCAGTTTTGCGGAGCAAATGACGACAATTAATTTTTGCTCTGATAAACAAGTAAATATTTTCACGCGGAACAACAAAATATTTTCAAAACTGGTGTTTCTGAATGTGCAGGAATGTGTTAATTTTATGTAACATGGAATTTTAATCATTTCGATCTCTCATGCATGTTGGTTTTATTTGTGTCCTCTCCTCGCTTCGTTAATGCTCTTTTATTGTGGCAATCAATTTCCACCGTTACAAATTTGACAACTATATTATCGCATAATTTACGACCTTCGGGGGTACCATTCTTTTTTCTCGCACTTAACCGGCAGAAAAATTATAAATGATCTTGAGATAATTAAGGGGAATTGACAGGTTTCCTCGGACAATTCATTAAATGACAATTATAATTGTTGGGCGGAGCAATCGTGGAAGTGGCAACTTTCAGGGGCGCGGAAACACTTGAAGTGGAAGGGGAACGTCGAAATCCTTGCGAGAGGGGCGTAAACCTCATTACGCTACTCTTTGACGAGACTTTTTACGATGATTGAACGTTGAAAACAATTTTCTGGATATTCTAAAATTGCATTTTTACCCTCGTTAATTTTGCAGAAAATGAAGCTCTAGAAAAAAGGAATTATTTTTCGACACGAAGAAACAAATTGATATTTGTATTTATGAAATTAATTTTGTTAGCATTTATGAAATTAATTTTTAAATCTCTCAAGCATTAAATTGGCTTTGAAATCTTTATACTCATGTTGACCTCGATATCTTTGCACATGTGTTTATCGGATTGAGTTCGATATCTACGTACTCGTGTTTATTAAAACGATTGTACGACCCGTGTATTCGTGTTTATTAGATTGACATTGACAGTCTGGTTCGATATTTATGCCCGTCTGGTTCGATAATTCGAAGGCGAAGGGTTAATAACGAACGTGCAACACGCTAAGTTGTTAACAGTGAACTCGAGAGAGAACACCATTTGGATCGAATAGATTTACTTTACAAGCGTGCGAGAGCAACGGCGCGATAATAACTTCTGGGGGTTTCAAGTTCAGTGAGGTTTAATTTTGGTTAAAGCTTGATTGTCGCCAGGGGAGGTTGCTTGTTACACCTTCTGCAAACCGGTGGCCAAAACGGTACACGCGACAACACACTTGGGAAATATATGCCCGGGTTTCAATCAGAGCCCGTAATCCTAAGGATTTTCCGATGTTGTTATCTAGCGATCCTAACAACCGCCCCACCTAACAAGGGTCGTTCCCCGTATTTTCATAACGCGAAATTAAATCGCTGTTACTGCCAATTAATGCTGTACATTGCCAATCTCGTTTAGCAAGTGTTTATCGATGATGTTCTTTTATTTTTCTTTTTATTGAAGTGTGTTGATCGGTGCTCCCTGAATTTTTAATAAATCAGGGAGAATTGATGTAACTGTTATCGATTTTAAAATAAGTGGATCTTTATGCAAAATGAGCAAACTAACGTGCAATAGAAATTTATTTTCTATCCTTAATGTGTATGTTACAATGATGTGTAATAATATCTAAATATGTATATTTGTTCTTTTTATAGGAGTGTGTTGTTCAGTGCTCCCTGAATTTTTAATAAATCAGGGAGAATTGATGTAACTATTATCGATTTTAAAATAAGTGGATCTTTATGCAAAATGAGCAAACTAACGTGCAATAGAAATTAATTTTCTATCCTTAATGTGTATGTTACAATGATGTGTAATAATATCTAAATATGTATATTTGTTCTTTTTATAGGAGTGTGTTGTTCAGTGCTCCCTGAATTAAATTTAATAAATCAGGGAGAATTGATGTAACTGTTATCGATTTTAAAATAAGTGGATCTTTATGCAAAATGAGCAAACTAACGTGCAATAGAAATTAATTTTTTATCCTTAATGTGTATGTTACAATGATGTGCAATAATATCTAAATATGTATATTCTTTTTTTTATTGGAGTGTGTTGTTCACTGCTCCCTGAATTAAATTTAAAAAATCGAGGAGAATTGACATAACTCTCACCAATAATATAATAACTGGATCTTTATGCAAAATAAAAATGTTCTACCCGAATTGCGCAAACTAGCGTGAAAAAGAAATTTATTTTCTTCCTCGATATGTTTAGTAGGTTGAAAATATTGTCCGTATTTTATGTTCCATTTGAAGAGTAATTTTAATTTAATAATTACTGCTCTGTCCTAATAAAAATTGTATCCTGCTTGTTAACATCTTCTCGACTACTCGTGTCGCAGATTAAACAGACTTTACGACCAATTTCCCGACGTCCATTTGCTACCATAAAATTATATTTGGAAATTGGTACTTATTAGTTCGAACGCATGTCACCGAACGGGTCCCGTCGCGACTTTCGAGCGAACCGTACGACATCAATCTAAATGAGTTATGCCACCGGAGAACGTCAGAGCGGAAATGTGAAATTGAGAAAGGACAGAGTGGCCGGATCGCGTAAATTGTGTAAATTTTCGTTTTTATCGTCTGATGAACGCCGGATGAAGACGAGGAACGTTCAGCAGCTGTCCCCGGCAAAAAGCGCGGTTATTGCCGTGACAGGAACACCAGCCGGTCCTAACCAGACCTAAACTTGTCCGTTCGCATCAGTAGTTGGTATGAATCCATTCGAGGCGGCGCTCAAAACTGTGCCATAAATTCCAATTAATTGCAAACAGGTTCTCGTAAACAGTGCAGATGGCCGATTAAAAGGTTCGAACTCTCCGCGAGAGTACCCCGGGGGCTCGATGACAAGCAAAAACGAGCGTCATCGAAATCTTTCACGCGCGTCGAAATTTCTTGTCCGGCGACGGTTAATCGCCCGAGTAACCGTTCGACGTTAATTACTCGGCCCGCGGATCTTTGTGCGAAATAAAAATTGTCCGCGGTCTACTGCGGAACATACAAGTTTCTCCCTCCCTCCCGCCGGGGGAATTTGAAAGTCTGAAACAGCGACGGCAGCAGGTGACACACCACGCTTTTCAACGGAAAATAGTTACCGAGCTAAACTGCAAAATTTCCGTGATGAAACTCGGAGAATATTCATTGGAACGTACGAATGAGTCACTCTGACAGTTTTTCCTTGAAACATCTTGAAATTATGTGTTTCCTTTATGTCTCTGATGAGCCGTACAGATGACACTTAACTGACATTAACTGCTACGACCAATAATTGAGTGTTACACGGAAGAGGCCTGTGTTCAAATGGTCATATAACTTTTTATGCGTTTCATGCTCGTCAAAATTACAAGTTCTTTCAAGAAAACGTTCATACAAATTGCCAATGTTTATTCTACGATCCAGAGTTGCTCAAGGGCACCATAATCGCCAGATCGAGACTCGTTCCCCCGCTCTAATTTCCCCTCCTACCGCGCTAATCCCCCACGCTTCGCCCGGTCACGTGACGCGTTCTCTGTCGCGCATGCGTCACGTCACGTGACTAACCCGGTACTGGCAGAGAGAGGGTAAGTTTTTCCCCTCGATTCGTGCTTCCTCCCCTCATCCGGCGATTACTATTTAATTAATAATTTCTTCGCAAAGTCCTTGTACATTTCTTTTTATAGTCACGATGTCATTTTCAGCAATAAATGTTAGAAGAAGAATGATTTCAATTCAACGAAGCAGAACTTGCCTATAAAGATTGAACGCCTAGAGTGTCCGGCGAACCGAGACAAATAATGATTTACACTCTCCTTAATTACGAGCCCCGGTCCCGTATTTCTGGCTGATGAGGTATACCTGACGTGGAACAGTTGTCTGAGCAATTTTCAGGTCGCTTACGAAAGATATTTCGATTGTAGCTGTATTTAGACTTGTTCTCGCCGGGCGTGACGAAGTGCCGTTCAATAATAAAATTATTTTCGTCGACTATTTTAAAACGGACAACGATCAAGTATATAACCGTCGAGTCTAATTGACACGGGAAGCTCAGCGGCGACGTCGTCTTAGCAGGACGGACATTTCGTAACGCGCCGGACAGATTAAAATACAGCCATTTGCTGACGTCGAATCCGATTTAATAAATACGTCGCATCTGTCGCCTCCCTTAATGAATTCCTGATTTATCATCCATTAAGGTGTCAGGACGCGCTCGGGTTTCGTTGCTCGGCTCAGACTGGCGGAAATTTATGTGGATAGGTGTGATTAATGCGATGTTCGCGGAAACACACGGACATCTGTGTTAATGGTGACGGATGGCTGCGCTAATGGTGTCAGCCAACGTCAGGCGCGTTCTCCTCCGTTGACTATAGACTTCTGACTAGCTGTTTCGCTAGATTAAAACCGCACTTATATCGCGAACCCGTCTACTTTCCGCGGGATTACAGGATTTTACGGATTAGCTCAACTGATTCGTTCTGCCGAGCCAGTAAATTGACGTTCCGCAGGAATACTTTTAATTCACCGTAGAACCTCCATTATCCGGGTCCGCGGATCGCTGAACTCACCCGGTCCCCTAACACTCATTTTTGCCCATAGTAATCGCTCGCGATTATCGGAAACGCGCTCAGAATTATCCGGACTCCAGAGTTCACGCCACGGTCAAACCGTGGATCCAAAAAATATTTCAACACTAAACTTCCGATTCCCCGAAAATTCTCAATATTTCAATTATGATCATTTTACTAAAAAAAAAAATAGTACTGTAATTAATTTTAGAGGCTCGAAGCCTCTACTTTATATTTTTGCACAATCCCAATTACCGTGCCTATAGTAATTACTTTTTTAATATTCACTATGCTTTAGAAATAAAATGCGAAAAATTAAAAGTCTACCAACGCATCGAATCATTTTTTTTCTGAATGAATTTCTGCTAGGTTAAACTGCATTCTACAAATGTATTTTAATATCTAAAGGTAGAAACATTAAAAATCATAGTTGTTGCATTGGTTTTCAGCTTTGGCGTTCTCTTTAAATATTTCTTTTTTCCTGCAAAATTCTCGACTTTGTTCTATTTTGAAGAATAATTTCCTAAAGCCTGTTGCTGAGATGCAGGTGTGTATTTGCATTAATTATGGAATGGCACTTAATCCCGTGGGTTACGACAGCAAATAACTGCATCATTCTAACGGCGGGTCACGCTATCTTGAATGTGTTGATATGAATAATTATTCCGCGCAGTTCATTAAAAAAAAAGAAAAGAAACTCGACACGATGTTTGTTCGGCTTTAAATTATGTACAATTTATTTATAACTTCATGCATGTGTGCGGACGTCGAGAGGAAAAAGATCAGATTTAATATCTGATAATCATGTTGCTGGCAAGTCGTCTTTACATTCAACAACCTAGATCATAGTTCATGCTAATTA
Source organism: Seladonia tumulorum (assembly GCA_913789895.3). Lineage (NCBI taxonomy): Eukaryota > Metazoa > Arthropoda > Insecta > Hymenoptera > Halictidae > Seladonia > Seladonia tumulorum. Next base: position 7,920,685 of record OU565275.1, read on the forward strand.
ATGCTAATGCCAGAGTGGAACTTTAATTGATTAATTGCAAGCTGCTCTGCAACGAGTGAATAATGTTACAACTGGCAAATTAATTTGTTTTCCACCGAAGGTAATAGCACGGTGAACAAACAGAATTGATTTACGTTGAAGTAAATCATCCTTTTAACAATTTCGTGATTTTGTTCAAATTTTCAAATGATCGTTCGAGAGAATTTTAAACAATGGAAAGAAAGTATTGAATAGATTATGTACACTTTACAAATAACTCTATTGCAATTACTGACGGTTACGTTTACTATCCGTTCACATTAACGAGAGGCCCCGTTAAAATTACAGAGTGCTATCTCGGCTTGTCACGTGATTAACCTTTCACCCCCGTTCGTTCAAGCAAAACTTCGCGATAAATCTTCGCACTTTCTTTTGCTTCTATATTTTGGCACATTACTTTCATTTTGTATTTTATTGCGGACAGATCCTTAAAGTACACCGACCTGTTTTTATTGTGGTTAAATAAATACCTGTTTTTTTAAATGGCTAAATAAACATTGATCTCTATTTGAAATAATTTTGCCGGTTTTAAAATAACGCAACAGCAGCTCTAATTTTCAAAAATATTTTTACTGTTTTGCATTTGATCTACTTGGAAAGCAACTACTCGCAAGGAGTAATGTTTATTTATAAATTCCACTAGTATTAGTTTCGGTTTCTTGTCAATCTCGGCGAAGATTAAAAAGAACATAATGTGTTTTAATACAACAATGTATTTGATATTGTATATTTTTTAGTTTTTCAGTATTACAAATTATAACGATCAGCAGTTCCACAGTCTGCAAATGTCGCACAGCGAAAATAAAATGAAGATATCATTAATATGGATTAGCGTGAACGTTTTATTGCATCTTACAAACTCGCCAATGCCATAAATGCGCACATGTCCGCAGCCTACTAACCAAAAACTCATAAAAAACTCCATGGCCGCATATTTTTATCAGTTTTCGAACAGCATAAAAATCGCATGTATGTATATAGGTTCCTCGAAGTGACCTGTAGATGTGTTCCATAAAACTGTACAGTGCATAAAAGCCGTATAGTGGCCGGAATTAATGTTCAGACAGTCTACACAGCGAAATAACATTTTAAAAATTCAACCAATCTTTTCGAGTCGTTGAAGGACTAAAAAAATTGCCAGGAACACAAAGAAAGCAACATTGGTTGCTTTTTCACGGCTGCGAAGCGTTCGTTTAGAAGATACAGTGAGTCGCCTAATTGATCGCACACACGTTAAATCAGAATAACCTCTTATAAATGGACCAAACAACTTCGGGTTTCCTGCAAAGCTAGAAGAATTGGTTTATTTAGAAAATGGCGTGTCCGGTGTGTAATGAACATTTCGGAAAAATTTTATTTTCACGGTAATCTGATAGTTTCAGCTTATCACGTAAAAGAAAATTGCTGAGCTTCTTTTTGGTACTGTACGACTCTTGAAAAGTTTATTAACAAAGTGTATTAACCCCTTGCACTACAACATCGAGTCAGACTCGTGATGAAGATTCTGAACATGGTCTACTAAATATGTGTGTTATTAATTTCCTTTAAACCGAAATAAAATTCTATATTGCTGTAGTTGATATACATCCTTTGGAGAAAACATGGGCATACAATAAATATAAACTATATTTTTCTTTAGGAAATTCTGAACGATGAAGAATTTCTAATCAATATAATCACAAAATAAATATTAGTGCAAGGGGTTAACAAAAGTGTATTAACGGATCAATGCCGCGTATATGGCGGCAAAAATTAAAAAAAAAAAAAAATATAAATATATTAACCCTCTATGGGCCTAATTTTCTTCCGTTGATATCTATTTGCAGGCAACCTGCAAGGCATTTACTTTTATATTCCAAATTGTTGGTGCAGCTAACCGTCATCGATATTGTTATTGGTTATCTCAGAGACATTATATAATTAAGACGTATACGTCATCTTCTGAAAAAACTAAAATTATTTGGTAAAATGTCGATATATTAGCACATGACCTGAAAGTTACACGGGCCCATAGAGGGTTAAATATAGAAAATAAAATGTAAATATTTTCCTTTCTATGCTTGATAGAAAAATGTCGAGTCCACAGTTTCTCTTCGTATGAAGAGACCCGGTGGGAATTAAACTTGAAGTACTTGCGGACCGTTAAGGGTTAAAGGCGCTGGCTATCGTATACCAAAGTTGGTGGTAAGATGAGACTGCCGTGGTTCGAGGGCAAGAACGATCTTTGGGAAAGCAGAAATTACGTGTGTTGGTATAGAGAATGGGAATAGAAGAAGTAAATTCCATAACACGTCGGGCTCGGTTCGAAACGAGGTCCGCGGAGGAGCCGAAAATAATTTTTCCCGGCGAGATACGCGATTACCAACGAGCTGAACGAAAACTACCCCGACAGCGGGGCATGGGCATGGGCACGGGGACATGGGCATGGGCACGGGGGCACCGAGAGACCGACACAGGATGGTCCTTGAATCGAAAGGGAAGGAAAGCTGCGGAACGCGTTGGGTAGGCAGGTAGGCAGGCAGGCAGGCAGGCAGATATTGAGCTCTATATTTCCATAAGCTGATATTTACGCGGCAATATACGCGGCCGTGCCCGCTACTTTATGGGCCTCGTAAATATAGCGGGCCGCCGGGAATTGGCTGGCAAGGCGGCCGCGTTCTCTCTCCTTCTGTCCTCTGTCTCCGTTCACCGCTTCCTTCTTTCCCTCGTCCTTTCTTTCTCTCTCCCCGCATTCTCCATGCCTGCTTGCCTGCCCTCATCCGGCACAGAGACATAAATCGCCGCCAATTGTAAATAATACGCGACGTATGCTGATCTCCGTTTCTACGTACGAATGCCGCGCCGTACACGACGACTATGTTCCTCTGACCCGTGCGTGTGTACGCGCGTACCCGCGGCATAACTAGTCGCCTAAGAATTCAAATCCGCAGAACTTCGGACGGGTTCAGCGAATCCTCGCCCAGAAGCAACCGTTTAATCGTCCAGGTTACCACATTAGGTCCCTACAAACGAATACTGCGCGATTTCTCTGTACATGTCGCCGAGGCCTCGATGATAAACGTCGCGGAACTATCCCCACTACCAAAAGTTCCCGGCCAGATCTACGTCCATGCCTCGTCGTTGTGCTGCTGTTATTGCTGCAAAAAGCATGGCTACGAAATATTAATTGTAACACGGTAAATAATGTACCGCAAAATTGTTACACAATGAAAAACAAGCATAATTTTCTCGTTAAACACACTGGCCGGAAATTTTTTAACATGTTAATTTACTTATTCTGCACATAAACAAGAAAAATAATTAGCGTTGATTTTTTTTGTAATATCCTTTCATGTAATACGCCCTTATATATGATTCTAATAAAAATTTCTTAACGCTTTTTCTTTTAAGAAAAATAGCAAAAACCATCTGGTCGGGAACTTTTGCACACCACTGTATATCGAGAATTCACTGTATTATTGTATGGTCCTGGACAGTTTCGTGGGCTAAAATTACCCACACGTGGATGACGGAATTATTTTTCCAGGTTTCAAAATTAATTTTTACGTTAATTTATTCATTGTACCGAATTCGATTGGAATCTGTAAGATGCAAGAAAGTTGGAGGCCCACTCAATATCATGCATTTAATTTTTTTCAATTTTTATTTCATCAAATAGCTTACTTTGATTTTATGAGGTTTCTAGTCTGGCAGTCAAAGTGTTAATTTCATTTGGAAATGCACTTCTTCTTGAATATTGTGTACAGTGAGTGCATAGTCGCCAGATCGAGACTCGTTCCCCCACTCTAATTTCCCTTTTTACCGGACCGGTCACGTGACGCGGCGGTGACGAAGAGGTGGGTATGACAGATCAAGCACAATATGTATGGAGCGTTCAATATACAATTGGAAAATTGTTCCTATTCTAGCAGTCGATATTGACCTATAATGACACTAAAAAAATTTAAATATTCCTTTTTTCCTGATTCAAAGTGGAAAAGAACAGGAGAAACTTGCGGGCCAACGTTTAGTAGAAAATTTTAATCGAACTCGTGAAACAACGACATCGTTTCGGATAATACGTTAGGAAATAAATTTTTTCTTTTTAGGTTCTCTCCGCATTCGTCGACAATTTGAAGCGTTCAATGATTCAGAATGTTCTCCAGTTTCCGAGGTTTTAGTTCCCATACAAATCCAACGTATTAACACGCGCTGGATCAATGTTCTTGCTGTCCTATCGGCAGTACATTTGCACAATGTTATTCCACCGGTGGCGCAAAAAGTTTTCTAGGTGACTACACTCGTTTTCAACACGCAGTCAGTCAAAATTCGCTATAAACGAATGTCAATTTAATATTCATGAGGCTGAATTTATGCCGCGTAAAATGCGACAAGAATTTTATAGCACTCGTTGTCCGTCGTCGGTATTGACGTCAAATTTGATAGACGTAACAGGTGTAACTGCTCGAATGCATTAAAATAATGTTGCGCCATGTATCGTACGCTGCGAACCTGGCTATTACACAAACGCGCGTTCAGCCACAGACGCAAGAACTTCATAGTATATGTTTTCGCGAGATCTGCATTCCAATGACACACTCGAACCGAATCACGGAAAAAGCTCTTCTCAAAATGGCAACACGACGAAGAAAATTTTCCTCCTGAGTCGTGTGTGTCGGTCATTTTGTATTTAAAAATATGTAATAATTTTCATATCTAGTGTTACACCACGTCATATTGTTTGTCTTTATCAAGAGACCCATCAGTTCCTATTAACATTTTCTCTTCCTCTTGTCATAAGCCTTGAACGATTATAATAATTGACTTTTATGTCACAATGTGTTTCCCGTCATCGTATATGATAAAAATTGCCTTTATTATTTACAAGAAATAGAAGCAAATACATCCTCATTTTTTTTTTTAATAATATTAATAAGCACAGAAATTCCCAGTCCAGTCATATTTTAACTCTTCATGTACTGTCATTTTATTTTTTCTGCAGCCAATGTTATTAAATTGTTACGCTAGAATAAAAAATGAATAACATTCTTACTGATACGTATTTTTCAACAAAGAGATTCCTGGCTTCGTGGACTGCTGTCCGAAGAAATAAATGCGGATGTAATAAATGAACAAATATGTTGCTCGGCGTGAAGAAAAATTTAAATTGAGAGGGAGATCCGGTCGGTCGGCAACAATAAAAATTAGCGCGATAGTATGCAGGGCGGTCGATAAATTGAAATAAAAGGTATCCCGGTATCTTCTTCTAAGCCGACACCTTCGACATAACCCGATGTAATCTTTTTAAATCGATCGGCGTGGAGGCAGATCATCCCATAAGATCTTACTTGTAGTCTGACTTTGGTTGGCAGCCGGTGATTATCCGTGAAGTAGGAAGGGGCTGATAGATGGGGGTGCTTCCCGTCGATATTCTCCACCGCACGCTACTACTTTATCATCCCTCGGCACCCGATCGTCCATCATTCGCAATCACTTCCTTGCGCGTTTACTCTCGGCGAGGAGCTGCGATCAATCCAAATTTCGTTCCACTGCACATCTTCGAAGTTGCATCCATTTTCAATTTTCTGCTGCCGTTCTCCTAGTCGGCTCTGTTCTATTATATCGTTAGAATGCTTTCAGGATATTACAATTTCCTTGAAAAACTCGCCGATTCTTTCGCAGTTTAATCCCGTTGCAACTGCACCACCCAATTTTCAAACTGTTTTTCTAGAAGCGTGCTTTAATATTTATTTTTATGAATTCGGCGCACTCGATATACTTCTAACAGTCCTGAAATCCGTGGTCAACAGTTATTTCTTAACGAATCGTTCCAAAAGTAACAGCAAACTATACTGAACGTCCCGAAACTGTACTTCCTTGAAAGGAACGATTCCTGAAGCCATTTGAAGTAACTTTTTCCTTTGCGAAAATGTTGTACGCGGCTTCGTTGAGGAGTTATTAACGAAAAACACGGACCAATCAGAGCGCGGCAACAGCGGACCGACTCCCGCTCCGCGACAGGCCCCGCTCAGCGTGGCATCGGCATTGGCCGAGCCGGAATCAGTCCGCTACAGCCGCGTTCCAATTGGTCCGTGTTTTTCGTTAATAACTCGTTAACTAAGCGGCGGAGAACATTTTCGCAAAGGAAAAAGTTATTTCAAATTACCTCAGCAATCACTCCCGTTCAAGGAAGTGCAACATTTTTGGGACGTTGGAACATTTTGGGATTATTTAAAAAATTAAATAAAGTGTGAAATTTAGATGTAAGTGTTCTTCAATTTTATACCTTATTAAGAAAGTACAAAATTGTGTTGTCAATTGTACAATTCCTGTCATAATCAAATCGTTAAAATTTGAACATATTTAGATCTGTAACCGAACGAATTTATATTACAGCTTAATAACGCATCAAGATACACTTACAGCGTTTAATAAAATAATTCGGAAGCTTCGTGAGATAATGTTTGGTGTGTTATATGTTTTCGTGAATTTGCCTGAAATATAATAATACGTGTAATCAATCTGGAACGGGATGGAGTGCGTTTATTAAACGAAGATAGATGGAAGAGTACTTTGGAAAGTAGTTAGAGAGTAATTTTAGATTTTTCAGTAATCCTAGTTCGGCAGTGTTTCATAAAAAGCGATATCTTACGGGAGACCCGGGACCATTTATCTCACAGTTTCTTGTCTTCTTTCTACTCCATTTACCGTTACGTCCGGAACATTAATTTCCCCTTATAGCCACGAAGAGTCGTGTTTATCATTAGTTCCCCGCCACTTAGCTCTGGAAAATATATATAAGGCTTCCTCTGACGGCAGGTTATGCCTACATCGTATGTATAAAGTCTGCACGGTACATAATAATTTTCAGACTGAAAACCAAATGATCGAAAAAACCGCGCAGCTGCTCGCCATAAGTTCCCCGAATAAGTATCTTCAAACGTTGTAATAACTGTCAGAAGGGGAGACGATGGAAAGCCTGATGTATAAGGCATGGCTGCCGCGTCGATTTGTTCTGAAAATCTCTTCCAATGTTTCTAACGTTTTCGAACATTCGCTGCAGAGGCACGCTCGTGAATTTAGGCTTGCGGAACACTAACATTTTACGTTTAGAAAAATTCATACGTTTTCTCGTCTAGCTTCCGTAATTTTTATTTCGCACACAAATCCGAAGCAATAACATCGCCGAACGCCGTTCACAACCTGTTTCGCAGAAACGTTCATTTTTATGAACAACTGGAATATATCTTGTCGATAAAGATACTACTTCTTGCGAACGATCGGCAATAAAACTTTACACGTTTTCCACTCTGTATTTTTCTGATTTACCCGGGCTTTCTATCTTTTTCTCAGGGCCCGGTGACGCGTGGTCTTCCGATGTGTTTGAAGTACTGGATAAATTCTTGAATATAAAATATGGCGACCGAAAGTTAATAACCCGGAGAATTTACGGCGAAGTACATCGTCAACTTAATTTTATTCGCTGTACGTAACGACGCGTGACTAGTTGATGGTCAGGAGTTAGAATCTAGTATTCAGTCGACATCAAAACATCCTGGTAGTAAAATTTATTCGTGCTCTTCGGTTTCCCCGGCAATCACGATAAATCAAAATTAATTTACGCGCACTCCGCATACGCGGAATTATTATATACTTTCTCTATGTTAATCGAATTCGATCGTTAATACTTAGTGAAACTTTATGCGTGCGCGTGTCATAATTTTGAGTTATAATTCGCCAGAAGTTACCGGATTGTGCAAGACATAACGCATGTATTCCTAAATAAAGTAGTGATCGTTGCGCGTCAAGAATGTTCGTCGTAAAGGAAAGAATTTCAATGGTGTTTCGAGTATTTTCCGACTTATGGTCACAAAATAGCAAAAATTAGTAAAACATTACCAAACGTACCGATATACGTATGTTTTAATTACACAGTACCTGCTTGACGACACTTATAAATAAACACGGGGAAAAGTAAATTACAGTCTCGCGTGAGATCACAGAATTTCCGGTAGGAATAATATTTATTTTATATATTATGCTAGAACTAATTCAGATTTTGTACTATGAAAATATACAATCTTCGCTTTTTACCCAATTGCTGTGGGGGTACCAATTACTGTGCCTATATTCCTTAGTTTCAAAGCATAATGAATATTCAAAAAGAGATTCAGTGATTTCTCTGTATATGTCGTCAAGACCTGGATAATAAACGTCACGGGATTATCCCCACTATGGGAATATCTCCTCCACGATACAAGTCACCGGCAAGACCCGTATTGTTGACATAAATCGAGAATTTAATTTTTTTTTTCATTAAAATCAGTTTATATGTCTCTTTTCTAACACGTTGACTGCCATGTCACCCACATGTGGGTGACGGAATTATTTGTCTAGGTTTTAAAATTAATTTTTACGTTAATATTCATCATGTTTTAAAAGTCATTCTTGTCCAGATTGAAGATTTTTACGTTAATATATTCATTGTACCAAATTTGATTGGGATCTGTAAAATGCAAGAAAGTTGGAAGACTACTCAATATCACACATATAATTATTTTCAATTTTTATTTCATTGAATAACGTACTTTGATTTCATGGAATTTTTGAGAGTTCTGGTTTGGCACTCAAAGTGTTAAAGGATTTCGCGTGCTCAGTGTGTGCAGAAAGTAGAATTGGTTGGTCATGATCGGACGCGTCAAGCGATTCCTAATAGCACGCGCATTCACTGTATTTTAAAACTCGAATGAAAAAATGTTATTTTCCTTTTTCGACTTATTTTTAAGTGTTAATATTCATTATTAGACATCGGATGTTTATGCAATTTTCAATTTTTATAGAAACATTTTAAGAAAGTGGAATGAAATAAAATTTTATTTTTAATGGGGACAGCCTTTGTAGATCCAAAGCAAATAAAAATTGTGTTAAATTCTCTCGAATTTTATATTATAGCATTTTTTTAACATTTCCACAAGCAATAAATGCATAAAGATCCGATGTCTATTCATTATGGTTTAGAAGTCATTCTGTCCACGTTGAAGATTTGGTGCACGCTGCGCGGTTTGGAAGAAGACAACTTATGGCAGCTCGGGTAGAGCAGGCACGCGATAGAGAGTTTCGTATTTCGAACGGTGCAATCACTCGATAAGGCGTATGAAATACGCGGTACATACGAAAAGGCGTGTAATATCATTTCCGAGTGTGGAGCGGGGAAACGTATCATTGCGTGCACGAAGAGGAACAGCCGGCAATTTCTCGGAATAAATTGTAGTAGCCGGTGTCTGGATATCCCTGCAGCACTTTTCGTCCGCGCGGAGGGTATTTTCGTGGCATTCTAACGATGTGTCACGAGATCTACGAGGCTGTTTGTCGGTGAGCACAAAAATAGGTCTCACTCTGCACTCACTTCATCACTCAAGCTACCCGCGATAGCGTCAGCGCGCGCCTTCCCTTCTTCTTGTCGTTAGGCACAACGAACGTCCGACGACTGGTTGGCTGAAAATGTCGGCGACGTCGTGCGTACCATTAGCCCGGCCGTCACGGTCTTACCGTCGGATTAACCTTAGCCGAGTGTAGCATACACGAACGTCGCGGTTTCATCGAAGCTATGCGTCCGAGGGACTTTACAGCGTCGGGCCCGATGCTAGAAACTCGCCTACTCGACTGCTGGAATGTTTCTTGCGAACAGATACGCCATCGGGTGTCAATTATGCGACTGCTTGTACCTAAGACGTCCTGCGCTATCAGCATATGAAACGGTATCACCCGCCGATCAACCTGACTTTATTCGCGGTGACGTCACACGTGAAAACCTCGAGACCGCTTGTATCACCATTGCTTGATTTTTACAAATTGTAAGTTAAGCTGTAACGGATCCGCCACCGTATATATTGTTCATATAAATAAGAAATATGTTCATGTTATTGATAAGCGATTCATCGCCAACGACAAGCGAACGTGTCGAAAAAAGAAAAACAAACGGGATGAAAAAAGGACGAGCAGTCTCGTCAGATCCGACATCGGAGAACGACATATTAATAAATTATATACCGTCTGCTTATTCCCGGCCATTCCTTACAAAATTTATCAAAATAAAAATTTTCTGCCCGAATTGCAACAGACTGGAGCGAAATAGAAATTTATTTTCTTTCTTAATACGTTTAATGTAACAGTATTTGTAAAATTTTTCTAATGTTTTTACCGTTTTAAAATACGCCTATCCGTTTCTGTCATAAACGCATAAAATCCGCAGTCTAATAATTACGAGATCTCAGATATTTACACAAGAATTAGGGTGTCCCGGAAGGAGCGTAGGAAAAAGAAGAGTCAATTGTGACCGATCAGAAAATTAAAAATTAAATATCTCGTGCGTACAGTGTTAGTTGTAAAACTAGGAACAGCGAGCCTTAGCAGCGTAACGCATCCCATTCCGATTCATCAACGGAATGATCGTACGCGCGCAACATTTATTACACGTTACACGCGAGTGGTGTAACCCTTCAATCTGTTGAACCGGGCCGTTAGAACAATGATAAATACCGGTGGACGCCAAATAAGCGGACCAGCGGCGAAGATCTAGCGCTAACTATATTCACCTTGTCAAGTCATCCTGACTTAGTAAACACACTACGACAAGTAATGTCTAAGATTTTACGGTGACTTGACTTACGACAGAAGCGGCTGTTTATCACAGTGTCGGAGTGACGCTCGTGCCGTTCAAGACGATAAAACGAATGAGCTATGCGAGGAACACTCTGAGAAATGGTGCGCCGTTCTTGAGGGCCTTTTGTTGCGACACTGATTTTAAATTAGAATTTATGGGGTGCCTGAAAACGTTTCGTCGAGGCCACTGTAGTTACTCGGAAAATCTATTTATCGCGATATAAAACTTGGCTGCATCGGCGAACGGCTGCTGTCGGTCCCGACAGAACGATGCGATACATCAAGCCGTACGGTAAACCGGCGCGAAACCGATTTTCTCGAACCTAAACTCTGCGCGTCGTTCTGCAAAAATTATTCAAAATCCTCTGTTAAACCGATTCTTACCGGACGAGGGGTTAGAGCGATTCTAAATGTAAAAATAAATCGAAGAAACTCCTAACTCTACGCGTCGTTGTGCAAAAATTATTCAAAATTCTCCACTAAACAGATTGTTACCGGACGGGGGAGGGAGGTATTTCCACATATAAAAATAAGTCGAAAAAGGAGAATAACATTTTTTCATTCGGGTTTTAAAATACAGTGAATGCGCGTGCTATTAGGAATCGGTTGACGCGTCTGATCATGACCAACCAATTCTACTTTCTGCACACACTGAGCACGCGAAATCCTTTAACACTTTGAGTGCCAAACCAGAACCCTCAAAAATTCCATGAAATCAAAGTACGTTATTTAATGAAATAAAAATTGAAAATAATTATATGTGTGATATTGAGTAGTCTTCCAACTTTCTTGCATTTTACAGATCCCAATCAAAGGTACAATGAATATATTAACGTTAAAATCTTCAATCTGGACAAGAATAACTTTTAAAACATGATGAATTGCCATCGGCAATTATAAACAAATGCTTAAACGGTTAATAATGCTATCGTTCACAAATACCAGAAAAATTATATTTTACTATTATCAGATTAAATATTATTTAATGGACAATGGAAAGAGGATCCCAATCAAAGGTACAATGAATATATTAACGTTAAAATCTTCAATCTGGACAAGAATAACTTTTAAAACATGATGAATATTAACACTTTGACTGCCAAACTAGAAACCTCAAAAATTCCATAAAATAAAAGCGTCATTTAATGAAATAGAAATTGAAAAAAATTAAATGTACGAGATTGAGTAGTCCTCCAACTCTCTTGCATTTTACAGATCCCAATCAAATTTGGTACAATGAATATATTAACGTAAAAATTCATTTTAAACCTGGACAAATAATTCTGTCACCCACGCATGGGTGACATGGCGGTCAACATGTTAAACTCGACTCGAAGCTCTAAAAACTCGATTTTCTCAAAAGCGAGCTGTCGAACGAAAAAATGTTATTCCTTTTCTTCGACGTATTCTTACCCCTAGAATCACCCCCTGCGCGGTGGTACCACCCCTCCGTCCGGTAACACCCTGTGTTTACTTCTTGTTCTATCGTGGCAGAGATTAGTCGATATCGCATCACCGAAACAGCTGTCAAAAATATTTTCTCGGTACAATAAAATCTCTCCGATCGAACAAAATAAATGTCACGGATGCTTTGTTTTTCAAACATTGAACCGTTGATTCACCGCGGCTAGCATCGTGTGCCGCGTGCAATCTAGCTTAAAGAGTTGGCTGTAAACCAAGAAGTGCCGGGGATAATTCGCGAGCATTTAACGGATCTGCTCGGTAAACATTCAACGCTTGACCGTCTAACATTACCGCCGAAGTTTAGGAATCCCCTGGTAACTCCATCGGGTGTAAATTAATCGTCATGTTCTGTATTAGCTTTTATTATATATTTATAATAATACACGAATTTTATGTTATTTATAATTTGCTATTCAGAGTTTTATTCTGATATCGAAATGGATTGCAAGCGATGTTCCACGTCGGTATTAAAAATTTGGAGCAGCATTTTTCGCCCAAGTTTAATTCCTCGACGAAGACTGAAAGGGTCCGTGATGAATGAAAATAATGGCAGAAGGAGGATAATTTTATGTTATTTGTAATTCGCTATTCAGAGTTTGATTCTAATATTGAAATGGATAAACTGTTCCCACTTTTTTATTTTCCATTTCGCTGTTCGAAATTTGGAGCAGCATTTTTCGCCCAAGTTTAATTCCTCGACGAAGACCGAAAGGGTCCGTGAATGAATGGAAATAATGGCAGAAGGAGGATAATTTTATGTTATTCGTAATTCGCTATTCAGAGTTTGATTCTAATATTGAAATGGATAAACTGTTCCTACTTTTTTATTTTGCACTTAGCTGTTTGAAATTTGGAGCAGCATTTTTCGCCCAAGTTTAATTCCTCGACGAAGACTGAAAGGGTCCGTGATGAATGGAAATAATGGCAGAAGGAGGATAATTTTATGTTATTTGTAATTCGCTATTCAGAGTTTGATTCTGATATTGAAATGGATAAACTGTTCCCACTTTTTTATTTTCCACTTCGCTGTTAGAAATTTGGAGCAGCATTTTTCGCCCAAGTTTAATTCCTCGACGAAGACTGAAAGGGTCCGTGATGAATGGAAATAATGGCAGAAGGAGGATAATTTTATGTTATTTGTAATTCGCTATTCAGAGTTTGATTCTGATATTGAAATGGATAAACTGTTCCCACTTTTTTATTTTCCATTTCGCTGTTAGAAATTTGGAGCAGCATTTTTCGCCCAAGTTTAATTCCTCGACGAATGGTCTTTAAGGCCTGGAAGAATGGGAATAATGGCAGAAGGAGGTCGCGAATGCGTGTCGTTAGAGAATTTTATCCGGCTTGTCGGCGGACTTTCCGCTGAGAGGCGAGTTCTATTGATTCGGCGCGAGGCACGAACTGTCAGTGCATTATTTTTGACCGCGCGTGTCACTCGTCGATAACAGAACGAGCGAGACAACAACTGGCAGCCGTTTGGCAGCGATCTGGGTCGTGAAAATTTCAATCATGCCGCGCATTAGAGGCATCCAAATCATCCGGATTTTTCAGCCGGCGTGTTTTAAGCCGGCGCATCAATCTGTTCGGTTTCGGCCGCGTCGCGACGCGTCGCGATGAAAAGACGAATGCTTACGTGGATAGGTGCTCTGGCTGTTCGCCAACCTACCGGTCAGTACGTTTATTCCGGCCAACTGGTTTGTGCAACGCGCACATCGGGGATCCGCTTTAGTCCGCCTGCTAACATACGTCTACGGTTTTTATTCTCGAACGGTTTCAGGTTTACGTATCGTGTAAAACCCCGGCCGCGTGTCAAACTAATCGTTTCTGGCATTGCGATTCCCGCTCCCCGATTCGATTTGTACTTGTTTGATCAATGAAAATTCAAGTGCTCCCCCCCTACCCCTCCCCCCCTCTCTCGCCCGCCTCCCCTAGACTTCGATTTACGCTGGACAGCTCGCGTCTAGCCTGCGAATCAGTCTCTGTGTGACGCCCGACAATAGGGAAATGTGCTATGTCACGTCGAATCGCTATCGGAATTTTAGGGTAACTTATTGACTCCCGACAGGAATTTAGAAATATCGATTTTCGGAAAACTGTGCGCCGCTTGGCACAGATTTGTTCGTCTTTTGCGAACTATTAATTAATAATCACCGTATCCAATTTCCACCAAAACTTATTCGACACTGTATTTTAATTCCTTGAACAGTAATATTGAAACATGGAGGAACAGTTTTTTGACTAATTCAGTTAAAGAATACGATTCTGTATTAAGCACATTTTCGAAAAGGAAGTACAAAAAATGAATACTCGATGATTGTAAGCGTATCTAAACATTCTGTGCAATTCTATAATTTTATCGGTCGATGAGATAAGAATTTTAATCGTGTCTTGTGTTTCATGAAATTGTAAATTCTCAATATTAGGTGAAATTTTATAAAACTGTTCTTACCCCGTATGTTAATAGGTATTGCTCATATTTGAGTGGTTAATTGATCACACGGGCCATAATAAATAATAGGCATTTGTTAATGCAAGAACAGGAATATTACATGCAAGGATCGATGCATGGTTAGCCGAGCGTTCATTTCTCTCCATTAATCATGTTCATGAACTCCAAGTGCGTCTATGTAATGGCCTATTAATAGGATATAATGGCCATTGCGTCTGCTGACATGTGACTTTGTAACTGACTAATGGATTAATGTAAAATTATAGGCGTAAAGTATCTCCTTTGCATGTCGACGACACGAAACGAGATATTATAGATATACCGCCGTGCCACCTACCACGGTTTTACGTAATTTTCCACATACGCCTATGTCTGAAAACGCACAGTATTCCGGACTGCAAGATATTTGCAATGAAAAGCAGGCAATTGATCGAATGGCGTTCTCTGAAATCCAAAAATCATCCGTGTTTTCATGAACTCTAATTTCTTAAACTTTTTGTAACCACTGACACTACACAATCGCAAGAAACAGAATTTATGTACAAAAACAAATCGACAAAGTGTAATACAATTCCCTGTACAAAGCATTAATTTCGGGGTAATTAATTTTTCAAATCCGGCACCTTTTTGAATAGATCTAACTATGTAACGTGTATGTGTATATATGTGTGTGTGTAGTACTTGTTATTTATAGGACAACAATTTTTGGCGCCCACGACAGTTTTACACGGCCAATTGTATACAAACTTGTCAACAGCCAACTAAAACAATCATTAAATTGGGCAGCATCTTTTATTGCCAATAAAAGTACTATAGGAGAGCAAAACGATACTTGCATCGGTGTCTGATATAGGTAGTCTAGTGTCGCCATCGGCAATTATAAACAAATGCTTAAACGGTTAATAATGCTATCGTTCACAAATACCAGAAAAATTATATTTTATTATTATCAGATTAAATATTATTTAATGGACAATGGAAAGAGGCTCGTTGATGAATTACAAACAAACTGACATTATTTCAAACGGCATGCGACCGCATAAAATAATGTATTATCATAATGTATGATTACTTTTCAAATAATTCATTTCGATAATGTCCGAGCCTGACGCGCAACAGTCTTTCCCATGTTAGCAACAATATTCGTTCTTCCACAAGTACTTTTCACTGGAAGATAAATTATACCCGCATAATAATAAATGTTTCGCATTCGTCCTCCTCACTATGAGTTACCACTCTTCGATATTTCCTTCGCAACGACGGAATTTACTTGACGCGTAATATTTTCAATCTTTCGATAATGTTTTCGATAAAACCTGACCAGAAAATTGATGGGCCGGTTGTCACATGGAAATGTTGTGCGATTAAAGTATCAATAAATGAAACGAATGGGGTAATATCAGTCATTTGGATAAAGCGTCGCAATTAACCGTGTGCATTCGAATCGACATACACTTGTCGGAGCCGTTCGTTTCCCTCGATTTGCCGTTCCTCCTCACCGGTGAAATCTAAATGCACCTGTTCGGTGAAATGACACGACGACATCTCCGAGCTGGTAATGCTTCTTCCCTTTTGGCCTTATCGGCGGCACCGGTTTCCTTCGCGGCTCCGGCCCGTCAGGAATAACTTCAGTCAACAAACTGCGAACGCGTTATGCAGTTGAAACGCGGTATCGAGGCCGCGATATATTTTTCTGAGTGGTGGTGGTGTTGCTACGACGGTGGTTGTGCTGTTGCCGTGCCGAGGGTGGCCGCCGGTATCTTCTTTCAGAAAATTGCACGGCCGCTCGTAAAGATAAGTACTTAATTCCCTGTTTTGCCGGAAATTGTTTTTCTCCGCAACAGAGTCCATTCGGCTTTATGAATCGCTCCGTGAACTTTATACGACATGTAAAGCTTAGCACAACCGCAGCAAGGAGTTTGCTGCTCGCTAGCACCTGGTTTCGAGACCCGACGATGCATATGATTTGTTTCCGGTTCGACCGCGGATAACACACTTAACGGGGCCACTCTCCCTCCCCTGCAAACGGGCCAAAAAATCGATCTCCTTTTATCCACCGAGCACATATTTACGACTAGACTGCGAATTTTATGCATCTATAGCGAAAATTGTAGGTGAAATTTCAAACAGTAGGAAGATTACTTCGTTCAACCACCAAACGGAGAGGCAAACTGCGGATTCGGCTGAAGTTCCGAAAATGGGCCCAACGCGATTGAGCTCAAATTATGCACATAGTCTCGTTTTGCATTGAAAACATGTTTTCCAAATGGATTTTTAGCGGCTCGGAAAAAATTTCTTATCATAACACTATCACTTCCTACCTTACCGACGAATTTTCGACTCGAATTACCGATATTTGGGTGTTCCATCGATTGAAAATATAGAGTATCCAAAAAAATTTTTCGAGTCGCCAAAAATCCTCTTGGGAAACATGTTTTTAATGCAAAATGAACCAACGTACCAAATTTCAGCTGAATCGGATTTGGCCGATTTTCGGAACTTAAGATTTACGTGGAAATGTGTATCTCTAGAGAAAGGATAAAGAAGGAATCTACCTGTTTGACTTTACTTAACCGAAAAATTATAAGTGGAATGACTAAGAGGCGTTTTATCGTATGGTTGACTAGCGTTACATGGATCGCCGACCCTGATGGGTCCATATAAATGAAGTTTTGTTGCGGGGGAAAAGGTTGCCGGCAAAACCTACGGGACACTGTGTATAATTTCGTCGGAGAAACAACGTGTGAAACATCAAGGCAATTAAATGTTGCGGCAGGCTCGAGTACCGAACGACCTTGAACGGCCACTTAATTTTGATCCGACTGTATCGCTGCGAGACCCCAGTAGAAAGGCCTCTCAGCTCTTTGACGCGAGTACGCATAGGAATAAAGTGTCGATGGAAACGATGCTTGGCGTTGCACTGAGACATTAATAGCCTTTAGACACGGAGTATTTTATTACCGGTAACCTTTCGGTACATGCAATCCAGCAGTTCTGCAGCGTTGGCAATCGTTACCGTCCAAGGGTCCACATTTCCTTAGAGGGGAACGTCAGACGATGCATACTTAATAAGCGGCTCGATAGCGCGGTTTCTTAATGCCTTCTGATCGGAGCAATTAATTACCATGCCCGGAGCGTACGAAATAAATGTTTCACAGCGGCAAAAAATTCTTGTCGATCACTCACCATCGATTCCGAACCGTCACACGGTGTCAACAGCTTCGAATCTTACGCAAGACACGATTTATGCTAGATTAATCTCGTTTCTCCTTTGTCTACCAACAGTAAATTGAATCTTTTACTGGCAATAAATCAACCAGTTTTATTAACATAGTCATCTTCCCTTGTATCGTTATCCCCATTACGGAATTACTAAAATTACCTTGACAACGGAAACAAAGTCTAAAATTTATTATTACACACTAGTCGTTATTGTTTTCCACCTGTTAAACCTATTACCAAGGAAATAAATGAAAATTTTTAAGTCACAAAAAAGTTATAATTGTGACACAATGGAATAGTATAGTAAGATTATCATATTGTAACATAATGTACACCGTATTGTATAATTATATTTAAACGTGTAATCATTCTCCTGTTTATCTGATTTTCTTGATATTATTGATTGGAATATTTTAAAATTCAAATGAAATTGATCGTCTATAATTCTAATGAAACGGTAACACGAACGTTGTCGATGCGATCAAGTCGCTCGCTCGTACTATTAAATTATTTTTTGCGTTATCTATTTCATGCACGAATTGAAAATGTTACGGTATCGTTCCAGTATGCATGAAGCAATCGCGAAGAAATAATTGAGTGCACGGCGGAGATTATTAAATCAACTAACGTTTGGGCTCGATAATGGTCAATTAAATATCCGGAGTACAGCGTAATCAATGCAAATTGGACGTTCCTGTTCAATCCGTTTCTTTCCGATTATCTCGATAGATAAAAAAGAACTGGTTGCGCCAATTCGAATATATATCTAAAGACATTAGATACACATTGAGCCTGATCCGAAAATCTAAATCAGAATCTTAATTATCCGCATGCACACGCGGAACGCATGAAAATAACATATGACCCGCGCAAATCCGTTTTTATCTGAAACCGGTATCCGTGCATCTCATTAGTTTAATATTACTATTATTATTATTATTATTATTTTGGATTATTGTATCTCGCTCGTTGTAACTGATATTTTACACTCTATTAAACCTGGAAAGATAGCCTGTCTTGTATTACATGATTCATAATGGTACTTCTCTCCGTCATGTACCACGGCAATAATTCATTTTCATCATTCCCGATTTTTTCCACTGGAAAATCTTCATTAGGTATGTTCGTTATTTCCTGCGCTGAAACTATATGTATAAATAGGTCATTTTACATTTACACCGCGGAACATAACAAGAATTATGAATATATTTCTGGACAACCAGTTATTAACTGCTATTAATCATTAACTACCGCAACTGATTTGATGCAGCCGGTGCAATTACGCATGAAATATGACTTATCTATTTCGATAAAAATCACAGAATTTATACGCTAACATTACTCTTTTGCTCTTCGAGCTACTTTATGTTTCAACTGCTTTATAATCTCAGACCCTCTGAACATTAAATTGGGAAACGCGAAATTGTTCACTATGTGAATTTATTATTTACCATTACTATATTTTCGATTTCCTGCCTTGGAATGGAAAATTCGAAAATTATTCAAAATCTTCAGACGGTTTAATTTCTTCACTTTTACAAGCTTAATATTCATATAATTATACACTTATGAGTGCTTGGTGATTTCATTGTGGATCTTTATGCAAAATAAGAATTTTCTGAAACAGCAAACGAATAAAAAGTTAGCTAGCTGCTTTTAATTTTGGAGACTTTGGCAGCAATAATGGACGGTTTCCTATTTTTATGGAATATGGTATTGTGTGCTCATAATCTACGTTGTATATTTATTTTCTATTCTGGACGTTGCTCCATTTTCTGGTTTCTGTGCATACACACTTTCGCAAACAAAGCGTCAACAAATGGTGTGATCAAACATTTACCTTTCAAACATTGTAACTCTTTCAATTCCAAAATAACTAGCGGCGATAGGTATCGAATTGAAATAAAATGTAAATAGCATAAGTTAATTTGCACATCTGTTTCGCTCGTGTCTTCGAAATAAACGTTCACAATACTCGAAACATGAGCCGAGACAAAAACTATTTTTTCTTCCACATACTATTTTCACAAATACTACATTTGGAAATCCTAAATCGCATAAATTGTCACTTGTTGCGAACGGAAAAATGGCAGAGGTAGCCAGAAAACGTGACAATTAAAAATTCGAACAGAATATTCACAAGAACTTGAATACTAAACGACTGAAACAATGTTTATCAAAACATAATAAAATTAAAATAGCACAATTTAATTCTGAAATCTTTAAATGTTTTTTCAGTTCAGTCATTGTTTCGTGCACTTACGTGCGTATGTATACTGGTCGTAAAAATATTCGAATATCAAAATTTAGTGATCGAATAGATATTTTGCATTCCCCTGTATATTATTACAAAATTATTCTATTAGCCCCGTCGACGATGCAGTTCAGAAATAAAGATTTATAAATCATCTAAATTAGCATGTTTCTGCGGGTCCCATAATATAATGCTATCATACGTGGTTTCCTCTATAAGCTTGAGATTATCGCACATATGAAGTTAGCGCTAAACTCCTGGTAACAACTAATCTGCAATGTGGGATAATATGCATGCCGGGGCTTGCATACAGGATGCTTCGTGGAATAGATACGCGCACAAGTTTAATCGAGCTATTATGCACAACGGAAATCTTAGATTGTAAATCTGCTTTAACAGTGTTACCCGCATAAATATTTCACTCCGGTGCACGGCTGTTTATTTTCAATGTGGATGCATAAACATGAAAAATACTAATCCGCCGGGAAATGTAGGTCACAGAATTACTGACGTATCGCATTACGATAACGTACGGCCGTAGTTGATTACTATTTTCCATGCAAGAATGCGTGCGCTAATTAATTTAGTAGAATTAATGGCCGGCGATACGTCAATTACAGCAGACTGTATTCATACTCATTTTCCTATTTTTAAGAAGCCATTGCTTGAACTGTAAAGTCAAAAAAATTTTATGTAAAATTATGACAGAAATTAGTTTCGATAAAGAAAATAGAATAAAATAAATATTGGTCGGTGTTGAGATGAAATTTTTCTGCTTAAAAAATGATTTGGTGACCGTGAATAAGCGAGAAAGAAGATGTGATCGAGAAGGAATACAGATAACAATTATGTCGGCAATTATTTGGAGACACGTAGAAATTGCTGGCCGTTAATAACCGTCCGGGTCGCGGGAAAGGAAAAATAGAAAATTCAGGTTACGCTATATCTGATTTGTCACAGGACGAGGAAGAGGAGAGGCAGTGCGTCTCTATTTAGGTCTGCAATAAAACAGCCGGGACGCGAAGGTACAACGAAAATGACATCGACACGAAAAACTCGTTGACGGGGGCCCTAGCCTCATCGTGTCGTGTCGCGCAATAAATTAATGGCCGGTCATCATTGCGCTCATACACGGTTGTACAGGCATGCGGACACATCGTAACGCATCATTTGTCTTCTCATTATAAATGTGAGCCACCGGCTCTACCGCGCCGTGACAGTGGGCCGAAATAAATTGCCATGCGTTACGTTTGTACTTTCGTTTTATATTTAAAATGGCTACATCGGAGAGGGCTCGTGCGCGGGCCTGCCAGCCGGAGACAAATTGCGCATTTGCATAATGCCGTTATTTATTAATGATTGCGATACAGGTACTCCTGATGTTACATAAATACCCACCTGCGGCGTCGGCCAATCGACAACCTTCTAATTCGACGTCTGATTGCCGCCCGGTATCGAACAATTTATATACGTTTCGACCCTGATATCATTTCGAGCGTTAAAACAGGCCGTTTTGCGTTTGCCTTTCCGCGTGCCATTTATCCGTGCTCCTTTCTCACAAAGAAATAAGGAAACGCTGCCGGTCCGGCAAGAACTTGTTCCATGTCGTTTCAAAATCGTTTTACATAATCAAGTCAAATTGCTCGCGTTTATTTTCCTTCGATAGATAGGAAATTACCACGCATTCAGGCTAATGCATTGTTCAATTTCCATTCTGGTTTACAATCGTCGAACGTCCTCCAAACATGCTATCCATTCATTTAACAGCATACTCTTACTCTAAGAATTGTTGTACGCTGCGTACATTGTTGGCACCGTTCGAATTTTTAACACTTGTGAACATTTACCTATTATCTACTTTCGAAAGAATTAATTTAAAGAAACAAAGAATTAAATTTACGTTAAGAAGAAATTATACGATGCCATGAAAATATTTTTTTTGTGCTATTCTTTTTTTTTAGAGATCCCAAGGTCACCTTCGTTTTTTCAAACAGGACCATTTTTGAACACCTATGTTGACAGTCCCTTGCATTGGGAATTCAGTGCATATAATTACTCGAGGTCATTCAAGGTCACAGATTTACTCTGCACAGCAGCAGAATAGTTATAAGGTAGTAACAATATTTAATTTTGACAAATTGGTCGAGCTATGATACAAGTTGTTAAAATGAAGAATATTAATAGTATTTATAACTTTCTTACGCTTTCGGCATGCTCCCAATTTTGTTGTTATAAATAATGGTGATTAATAGGGTACGAGTTAGGCGACCAGTGCGCGTCTGGTAACTTCCCCCAAAATAATTGTTTGAAATTACAGTCGTCATTTTATTAATGTAATCAACGCGAAACGATTTGGGATCGATTGTTGTTACCACCTACAGTGAGACTCCATTTATGCGAACTATTAGCGTCGGAATGTCCAATTTATCGAACTCGTTGCTTCTATTCACATAATTGTGAACTAACTGCTCGCGGCATACCACTTATCCGAACCCATAACATTCGTAAAAACAATCGTAAAGGAAAAGAAAGCATGGGTTCGGATAATCGAGGCTCCACCGAATCGTGAATTGAACAAGCAAATATGCTTCGAATTATGTTGTGTTTGGGCTCGTTGTAATCAGAAAAACGTCACGAGTATGCTGATAAAACTTTTATGCAGGAAAATTTAAAAGAACAAGTTTCGTCATTGGATTAGAATTGTTTCAATGATATATCTAATCGTGTTAACACTTTCCGGTGATCGTGGATCTCTGAGATGAACTTTCTACGAAGACCGTGCACATCTGTTTCACACAATATCGAGACATCACTGTAGTTCGCGCTCGAAAGGAAATTTCATCAGTGGACGTTCCACTTAGCGTTTATATTCAACATTCATATACCTCAAAATTTCAATTCTAAAATAAAGGTAATAGTAGGACGCGAAAGCTTTACCGCAAGCAAAAATCTAATTAGGTAGATTCCACCTAATAAACCCAATTTCTACTCTTAGCCTCATATATTGTTCGCAATTTTAGATTCTTATTATCATCATTTGCGTAATAAGTTTCCAAGAAGCTTCGTTTTATTTTTACCTGAAAATATCGCGCAGTGTTGCCATTAATTTTCATCCAGATCCGTTGTCGCGGATGCGTGATAATTATGCTTCCTATTTTATATAAATAATTAATCTCATTAGCCGGAGGTAACTTGTCCGGATTAATTATTGTTACATTTTCGCCAAACAGAAAAATAGGGAGATATATGTGGAGGATATCCGCGAAAATATTTCTCACGAAGTAAAAACCGGACAATGACGCGTTTCTTGATACGCGTATTCATAAATTAACAAATTACCTACGTATCGATGCGCCTGATAGTGTCCGAATCCTTCTCGCTCCCGTAATAATATAACATAATATCTTGAGTTCCGTTGACAGGTAGCATGTGACTGACTGATCACAGTGTCTATCAGAGACTGTCAAAACACTCCCATTGAGAGTGCTGGGCACCGGCTGACGGTGTGGTGGTCAGATGTGACGGTGACGAATAATGAGAATATCTGAATGCAAAACCCATTGAACAATGTTTTGACAGACGGCTGACGGACAATTTCCTGCTGCCAGTTAGATGGAGAGTGTGAATCAACTTTTACGTGTTTGCATCATATACGGGGTGTCTGCTTTATACGTCGACACATTTATGGTGTGCCAGAAAAATCTCGATTCTTCTCACTCGTCTGGCCAACAGCTACGACTTACTAACTAACTTGTTAGTCACGGAGCCTGTTAATCACTTCAGTTTTAGTAGTAATCGTTAAACCACGATATAATTGAATATACAGGAGGAACACCAGACAAAAATAATTAATAACTGAACTGTGGGTTTTATGCATTTGTGACCAAAAATGGGTAAACACAATTTAAAGCACAGTGGACATATTAAAAAGATTTAAGGACATCATTGATTTTTAATAGAATGATTAAAGGAAGACTATTAATAAACCGACAGTGAAAATTTTCTGATTTTTAATCGTGTCTTGACATTTATAACAACTATAAAAAAATACTAAAAATTTATCTTGAAGCTAAACAGAATGTATATTGCAATTTTACCGGGCGGAATGCATATTTTCACATCAATAAATATGACAGCAACATTTAAAAAAAGAAACATAGGATTTTAAAAGAGAGATATATAGCATATTAGCTGATTTTATTGAAAAAAATTTAATGTCACCCATATGTGTGGGTGACGGAATTATTTGTCCAGGTTTTAAAACGAATTTTTACGTTAATATATTCATTGCGCCAAATCCGATTAGCATCCGTAAAATTCAAGAAAGTTGGAGGACTACTCAATATCGTACATTTAATTTTTTCCAATTTTTATTTCATTAAGTAACTTACTTTGATTTCATGTAATGTTTGAGGTTTCTAGTTTGGCAGTCAGAGCGTTAAAATTCATTATGCTTTGAAAATAAGAATAATTAATGTAGGCACAGTAATTGGGTCCCTATGTTTTTGATACACAGCCGGAGGTGTACAACTTGGGGAAAGGTGGTGACAATGTCGAGTACCGTTCATATAACGGAGATAGTATTGGTTTCCGGGCAAATTGGCAGAGAGTAACATAATTTCTAATCCGACCAATTCGATTTGTTACAGGATCAGTGTCAGTGACGGGAAGGCCGAGACCGATTACCGAAAACGATTGAAACCGACGACGAGAAGCGGGCGTGATTCAAAGCGGAAGAGCGCGAAGCCTAAATCAAACCGGAGGCATCGGGCGAAAGAAAAATGGCGAATATAAAATATCGAGGAAAGATACAGAGGGAGTCGGAATTGCTCGTACGAGCGTGCCAGGCGTTGGAGTTCGCGCGACTTGGTGGCGTAACCAAGATATACGAGCACTTTTCCCCAAAAAAGTGTTAAGGAATTATGCTTCGCGGAGTAAATGAGATGTGTCTGCACTGGGACATAGATCACCGGCACGCTATCCATTCTCACCACCGTGGAAATAAATACGATCTTCTTCGCGAAAGAGGCTGCCGCCCGGTGGGTACGTGTTGGAGAAAGAAGACAGAGAGGAGAAGATCGGGTGACGGGAGGGTAAGACGAAGGAATGCCGATGGTCGGAGCGGAAGAAGCGGATCCCGAGGACGGCAAAGTCAGAGGGGGATAGCAAAATCGTCTCCTAGCGGCCCGTATCCCGCAGCACATCTTTCTATCCGACACTCGGGGGATCCAACGTAGCCATTTCTCTGGCCTGTTATACGCCGCCTATATACGTATCTACTACCCCCGGTAGGTACCTACAGTCAGCAAATAAATTGATCCATTACTCAACCGAGCAGTCATCTTCCTTCCTTTGCTTCTGTTCGCCCCGTTCCCGCTCCTGCTCCTGCTCCTGCTCCCGTGTCGACGCCGTCCTTGCGCCGCGCCGAGCCTTTTTCCTCCTTTCAGACTTTTCCGGGAACGCTGCCAGAGATTCGGTAAAACCCCTTTCACGCCCTGCTGCAAAGACGATGATACGCCGCGGTTTACTCACCCGAGTCCGTCTACCCGGCAATCAGGAAACCGGTGAATTGATGGCACTTCGGAGGAATTCGTTACATGCGCCCCTCCCTCTACCCCCTCACCCCACCGCCGCACGTAAATTGATTGCAACTACTCAACGGACCCCGAAACCTCTTCCGATCTCGTTCCCATTAGACCGCGGACATTTGACAGATCTACATAATTCTGATTTCTGCAACCGGCACGTCGCGTACACCGTCGATTACAACGTCCGACCACAATTTCGCGTTTCGACTACCACTACGATCCCTGCTCTGAATTTTCTTCCGTTGATTTCTATTTGCAGGCAACTTGCAAGGCATTTACTCTTATATTCCAAATTGTTGGTGCAGCTAACCGTCATCGATATTGTTATTGGTTATCTCAGAAACATTATATAATTAATACGTATACGTCATCTTCTTAAAAAACTAAAATTATTTGGTAAAATGTCGATATATTAGCACGTGACCTGAAAGTTACACGGGCCCATAGAGGGTTAACCTATTTGCATCATAAGGATATATGAAAAGGAGGCCTTTATCACCAAACTTTTTTTTTTATTATATTTGAGCACAAAAATGACTACGAGTAAAAGAACTTCGTATTTCAGCATTATAAGGAAAAATCAGAATTGCTACTTTCGTCTCCAACAACACCCTCCATTTCTATTTTTTAGCTAACAAGATAGCGATCAACAAAATTGAGCGCATATATACGCTAATGATGCAAATGGGTTAACGTCGCTTATTTGCGAACTAAAAATAGTAAATGACCTATTTCATTCGAAACCGTACCTGCGATTTTTCAAATAAAATATTTTATTTGCTAGAGAAAGTTTCTAAAATTCCATTTGAAGGAAACACGTGAGAATTTTATTTACTTTAATTTTTCTTTTCTTTTTCTCAAATATTGTTTCTGAAAGTATTAATCCACGGGGTGTATAAAAATAAGTATTGAAAATTATTTGGATAATATCTATCGTGTTTAGGATATACAAGGGCATTCCAAAATTGATTCCTTAACAGGAGAGATTCCTGAGGTGATTTGAAATAACTTTTTCCTTTGCGGAAATGTTCTCCGTGGCTCGGTTAAGGAGTTATCAGTGAAAAACGCGGACCAATCAGAGCGCTGCAACAGCGGACCGATTCCCGCACCGCGACAGGCCCCGCTGAGCGTGGCGTCGGCATTGGCCGAGCCGGAATCAGTCCGCTGTAGCAGCGCTCTGATTGGTCGGAGTTTTTCGCTAATAACTCCTTACGGGAGCCTCGGAGAAGATTTTCGCAAAGGAAAAAGTTACTTCGAATGATCTCAGTAATCACCTCCTACAAGGAAATAGAATATTTTCGGGTCAAATAGATTTTTATTGGCGTCTAAAGAAATCAAAGTGATTTTGAAAACGATTGTATCGCAATATTTCCTCCTGTATGAATATAATTTTTTCTTGTTATTACGAATAACGGGTATATACACGGTGAAAGTTGTCGGTGCACCCAGTATAAAAGCGTATATGAAAATAAGCGATATGGGGCACGGACGACAAGGAAAGGAAACGTGACGAGGTGGACACATTTGCAGTATGAATACGCGTCAAAGATTCAGAAGGGGACGCGGATGGCTGGTCCTTTGTAACGTCATGCGAGATATAAAAGGAAATAGATGGTGTCATTAGTCAGCGAGAGTTCCGGTTTCTCGTTTCTTTTTCCCCCGGCTGATATTTGTCAACAACTATCGCAACGTCTTCGTCAACGCGAGCCGGACCGGCACAATTTGTTACCTTATATTTAGTTTTTACGTTGAACGCAATCAACGTCCGGATCATGCCTTAATGACTCTCTCGCGTGCTTAATCCGGGATAATTCCGTTTCGCTAGATAATTTTTCTCGCGTTGAAATGATGTACTGTTTTCATTGTTTCATACACCCGTTCGCGTTCGTTAATTAAACAACGGATTAGTTAACACGCACGGGACTTCCTGCTTCGTACAACTCCTAATCCGGAAGACACCGAACGAAAATACATTGGTTTTTACGTAGTACCATTATTTTTTTTAATTATTTATAAGACCATTGTGTTCGAGTATGTTAGCAACAGCGGGAAACTTGTTTTGTTTAAAAAGGGAAAAATGGACAATACGAAATACATGCAGCTATGTTAACATCTATGTTTCATTGTTACTGTTCTGTCAGTTAATGTAAGTAATCTAAATTTTTATTTGCATTTTCGATTCACCTAATGGCTCTGTCATTTGTTTAAAAGTATTTTCTGTGACTTTTCAGTGACCTTCGATGTTCCTTTTAGTGTTTTACGATACTTTCAACTGTATTTGTTGAATTCATTGAGATTGTGAAAACAATCTGACAGACTGTGAAAACAAAAATTAAACAAATACATCGTTTTGCCTTTAACAATTCTAATCGGTTAAAAACAGTGAAACGGCGTTTCTAAATTCTTAAACATGAACGCATAAAATCCGCAGTCCAATCGTAAGTAACATCACACGCGAGAACCTAATAAACTAATGTTGATTACTGCTTATTATCCGTAAAGAGAGTAATTCCGCAAATCGGGCGCGTATTACAACAGTCGAATATTACGCCGGATTGTGAGAACGTGTGCGTTCCATGCACGTGAATCGTTAAAACGCGCGGTCTCGAATTTATAAAATCGAAAAGTACGAAATCACACTTTTTACGTTGGCTCGCGTGTAAAATTGGCTTTTTTTTTATCGGGCAGCGTCGAACGATTAAACCTGCAGTTGTTTGCATATCCGGTTTATGTTTCAATCTGGTTCCATCAATATGAATAAACACCGGTACGGGAGATAGCTTACTTCTGCATTAATATGTATTGGCAATAAATCGATATCGATAATTAAAATCTGTACCTGCCAGCGGAGCCTTCGGCCGTGAGCGCGTTTATATAAAAGTTCAATTTGTTATATGTAACTGTACGAGATGACTATAAATATTGCGTTACCCTTTTTAACTGCGATCGTAAATCCGCGTGATTTATGCCCCGGCCGTCTGTAAGAGCGTGAAGGGGTCGAGATTCTATGTATCGTTTGACTGCGTCGTTGGATTTTCATATTTCTTTCCATTAAACAACGGCCGGTTCCATTTCTCATTTCGTTTACGTAACCGACGATAACGCGCATCAAGATAAATTTAATGTACTGATAAATAGCTCACAAAATTCTGTCAGGAGATGCCAGAAAAATATGCTCCCTAGGTTTTTTCCACGAAACCTGTTACGTATTTCCAGCTGAATCCGACGGAGGTCATCGCAAACAAAAAAAAAGAACCACGATGACAAATATATTCTTGTTGTTAACGACAATCGAGAACTCAATTCTCTTTCGGATTAAAAGTAAAATAATTCGGCATTATTAACAAGAATTGTTAAGTTTTTACCTTACACTCGGAGCTGGATTTTTACTTTATCTTGCCTTGGGCAGGAAGCCACGCCCCTACGGGGAAGAGTGCATGTGTTTGTCGCACGCATTATCACAGCTACGTGGCAACGGCTGCGCTACGGCCTACCCCCACTCCAAGTCACTTGTCCTTGAAGCAGTGTCGCCAGATCAAGACTTGAGCCCCCACTCTAACTTTCCCTTCTACCTCACTATTCCCCACTCTTCAGTTTGGCAGGGAGAGGGAACGTTTTTCCCCTCAATTCGTGCTCCCTCCGGCGACACTGGCTCTGCCTGGAGGCAGCTCACGCTGTAATCTAGTTAATTTCAGTGTTAACGAAGGAATAATCCAGTTAATAATAATCAGTGTTCAACGTGTTAGCAAAACATTTTAAGAGTGAGGATAAACAACGAAACAGATGGCGGTAGCAAACGTGGGAGTTAATTCCACTTTGCGGTACTATAAAAATAAGAATTTGAATAACATCAGCAGGCTTATCCGGTTGGTCGGAAATCGAAAAGAATTCCTGGCCACCATGGATGCGACGCGCATCTGGAATGAATTTTTCGCAAGGCACCGTGGCTGACGAGTATCGTCTATGGGTCGGCCGAGAGCACGGCAGTCGAAAAAATATTTTCGCAGGGCAGATGCGTACGGGTGGCGTTGTAACGGGGCCAACGAGTTTGAACATCAGTCACGAAAAAGAGGGATTAAAAAAAAAAAGGAGGTGGGAGAGTGCCAAAAAAGTCCAGGAGATGGGTTGCCCGAATAAGTGGGTTGAGTGAGTGAATGACAGATAGACAGCAACCAGACAGGAAACTGACAGCACGGCGACGGGCTGACAGCTTGCCACTCTGCCGAGCGTTCGCAACATCGAGAATTACCGGCTACCGTACGTGTTGATCCTTGTCCCATTCATCGACAAAAAAGCGAGCGAACCTGCGATTTTGTTCTATCGCATCGAACGGGATCAACGATCATCCTCAAGAAAACCCGCAAATCTCCAACCGTTTGCTCTCTCGTTCCGATTGCATTAATAATACCTGCGGAATTTACCGAGGTTGAATAAAAAAAGTCCTTTCGTGCACCTACTAAATTACAAATCCTTGGAAAACGAAATGATGGTTTTGTACGTTGATTAATTTATCGGTAAAAATTTAATTCCGAAAAAATTACGACTACTTTTTGGCGTATTTTTCCTATTTGATCATATGCAAAAATTAAAAAAAAAAACTAATACATATCACATACCTAGATACGTATACTGTAATTAATTCAGACTTTTAAGTAGAACATCCTGGTTGTAGAAAATCAAAAACTGGAAAAAAAATCGGAAAAATGCAGTTTCGTATTGAAGTTTAACGTCATTTATATTTTTACAATATCAGTGCATAAGAGAGAGAGTGTACATATTGTTCATGAATTTTTTCGGATTTTTTGGTGAGTCAGCCGTGGTAAAAAACAAATAATAATAGTCCATCAGTCTTTTAATTTGGTCCAAGGGAATTTTTGACCGCTCTGTCCGGCTATACCCTATGATTATTGTTATTATGCTAATAAAAACATGTATTCATTTTAGGTTATGCTAATGAACGTTCATAATAGATAGTTATAGTTTTTCGTACTTCCTTTTTCGAATGTTTATGGAAGGTCAAAAGTTTCTGTCTCTTTTCCGTTTCGAATATTCAGAATTAAAAAATAAATAAATGCTTCGGTACATATTTAAAAACGAGTACTAAAAATTACCTGTTTCAAGAGGTATTCGAATATCTACACGAGAATGGGATCGTTCTGTTTGTAAATGCATAAACTTCGTAGTCTAATGATGAAACTTTCCAAACAAGTAGAGCACCGAAAAATGTGCGTCACGTATTTTTTTATGGGTGTCCGTTTTCATATTCACGGGATGAAAACGTCCCCTAAAACTGGGGATGAAAAAGCTGTTTTATGAAATACCATGGAAAACGATGCAAGCAGAAAAGTATGTCAAATACGAATATTACTAGTTATTTTTCAAAGCTCGAGGTGACACGAAACTTATTTCCAAAAATCTGTATGCACGATAAAAAAAAATGTAGCATCTCTTTTTTAATGTTCATTATGCTTCGATAATAAGTACAATTAATATGGGTACAGTAATTGGTCCTTTACCCTGGGTAATAATAAAATTTTTATATTAAAATTTTTTCCACGAAAATTCTCAAGAAGTTTGATCAATTGCAGACATTCGCGTGGGTAATGGTTTAGAATATTTGGATTTTCAAAACGGCGAAGCACACGGAATGAACGACACAACTTTTCGACACAGTCATTGACTTCGTACAGAACGAATTACAGGGATAACGATTCCTACGCGGACGTCATCGGTCGGAATAGGAGCGACGGCTCCATGAAAGTATGGGTTACTGTCAAAAGTAAACCAACGTAAGGTATACTTATGACTACAAATTACGTATAATTCCGACGGTCGTAACAACGTAACAACGGGTCGGTACATAATTATTCAGCGTAATCACTAAGACTCCGGAACGCTGCACTACCTTTTAAAATTGCGCTTAAATTACAGTCATATGGCATTTGAGGAATATCAGTCACGTGTCCCGTGCTAAATGCACACTCAGATAGGTGCAGACGTTCGACATATCGCTGAAACGGTAATGGGCCCTCCATATTTAACAGTTAAATGGAAAACTGTTCGGAAAACATTCTAACAGTTTGCGATCCTTCTTTGTAAATGAAAATATGAGAACACATTCGACCGTTTATTTTGAAAATGGCCTAAGTCCATTTGTCAATTATTTTTTCTTGCCCGTAATTACTTGTACAACTTCGAGTTAGCTGTCATGAACAACATTTGCTGCTAAGTATATTCAGAGTACATACGATAATTTTGGACACATAAGTTTTCGCAATTAGTTCAATAATTAAAACCATCGCTTTTGAAAGTGACCCAAGTCCGAACCATTATTGATAATGTCCGAAGGAAATCGTTCATGTCTGTCAGTCTAGTGATCACAATGAACAATTAGCATTCTTAAGTTCTCGACTTCGTCCCCTTATACCTCAAATACAATACTGGAAACTATTACACGTTAATATTTATATTAAAGCTCGTTATTTGGACTACAATAAAAAATAATGCACCGAAAGAGTCATTAATGAAATTGTATTCTTCGGCTCTAATATTCGAGTCCTTAAAATTCCAGCATAAGTGCATACTCTGTGCGTGCTGGAGTGTAACATCCTTTCGTGTATTTCTGGAACGAAACAGCACCGATGCTAAAAAAGTTATATACGTTGCCCGATTAAATTGTAAACTTCGGTAGTCACTAATTGCGAAATTAACCGTATAATTACAACGAACGCCGAACAACTGAACGAGGATATGAAACGCACGGATCTGATAAACTAAAAATATCTGTATAAATAATTTTGACGGGGTTGAGCGTCAGTTTCCACAGTGACTCGAGTGGAAACAATTAATGAACGTTAACTTTAATGAACGCTTGTAAGTTTATTTAATTACATCGGGACTAAACGTCACACGATTTAATCAGTCCGTGGACGTGCTCATTAAAATTGTGCGAAAACGGAAGTGCAAGGAACTCACAAATTGCAAGGAGCATGTTCACCGTAAGACATGATACAAGCGTTTTCACGACTACGTACCGACCATATTTCACCGGATAAATCGGAGGAACTGGCGTTAAGTATTCCACATCTTCAAGTATTTTTCCACGAAAGCGTTTTCCCATTTATCCGGCATAATTAAATCGACTTTCAAAAAGTCTCGAATTTATTTCTGCACGGCCTCCTATCGTGCTAGATCACTACATGATCTCGATTAGACTGCTAACGAGGAAAAATCACACGTCAAGTATGACGCACAAGTCTGAACTGTGACCTTTTTTTTCCCGGGAAAAAGTGACAGCGTCGGTCCAACTTTATATTCAGTGTCCACTTTACGATTGTAAAATTCATGTATGCATGGCCGTGTAATTAAATAAAATGCTAATCAATGTTCCCATTAGCAACAATATCGGCCACACGAGTTAGGTGTTCCGCTTTGCAAAAATCGTCGATATTTAAATTCTGATAATTTCCTAAAAACAAACAGTAGCTACGACCACAAGTCTGGACTCGTTTTAATTCGCATATTTTCACGTGGTACGTAGCAGGTGGGAAACCGAGGAGAATTTTTTCTATTTGGCTTATTAAATATTTTTAGTTCCCAACTTTTGTCAAATATTCCAACTGACCGAAAATAAGTAGGAAAGGTGCAAAATAAAAGCAAAAAGCCCAAATTGGTAGCTTCCATTGTATACTTGGCTCAGTATAAGGCGAGGTGAGTTAGGTATAATAGGTGTGATAGGCTAATGGAGTATTTTCGAATGCACATATTATTCGATAAAGTAGAATGAAAAAACAGTTAAGCTGGTTAGAGCGTATTTAACTGTCCTGGTACTACATTTTTCTGTATGTGCTGTTAAGAATCAGACGTTTCATATGCAACAAGCTGATACAACAATATCTAAGCCTGTGGAGATAGCTGTGGAGATGAGTTCGCGAAACGGTGCCAAAATGGACGCTCTCCCACAGTAGTTTGCGCTGTAATTGCTAGGCGCGGCAGAAAATTCAAAAGAAACAAACACGGCAAAAAGCGTTGAAGATCGTAGCGGTTATTGCAAAGAAACTCTCAGGAAAGTTTCGCGCTCAACCGATGTTTAGTGAAAATGACTACGGCGTGACATGTCTTTAATTAATAGAACGTATCGTAGGGTAATAATTCAAGTTGCAAAAACCGTGGAATGTTATGCAGATTGATTGTCAGGTCGGATAGCGAGGAAATGAGAGACAAAGCGAGATAGATAGACAGATAGAGAGAGGGAGGGAGGGGAGGAGGATGCAAAAGAAACGCGAGAGGCAAAGTGGCCATCTCCCCCCACCAACAACGAATGGTTTCTCCTCTTTTCCCCTGGCGTGCCCCATTCCACCTTCCCGGGCCGGGCAGGTGAGCAGCGAGTCCGTGGCGCGGGTTACCATTATGTCTATAGCCTTGAATTAAAATGCCATATAATGACACAGCTAAGCAACCTGTATAATTTATGTCCATAAAAATAAAATCATAATTACAGAGGCACGGACTGCGAAAAGACGGTAATAATATGGCTGCCCGCCGTGCTCGTTGCGTGTTCCGCGCGTGTATATCGCGTCGGCCGTTGCTCGGGCTGTGTTGCTATTGTTGTTGTTGCCGCCATTGTTATTGTTGCTTCTATCCTGTCGGATGTCACACGTGGCGGCATTGACAGGCTTCGTCGTTCGACGTTGCCGCTCGTTGTCCTCCGTTTTCACCGAACGTTCAACGGTCATTTTCATAAATTCACCGCGCGCTGCCGACGCGACGCGACGGTGTCTTAAATGTTTCATGGACGCTCGTGACTAAACGAAAACCAGGAATAGAATCTATTTATTTTTTCATCGGGGAGGTATTAACATGTTGGACAAATTGATTTGTACTTTTTAACACGTTGAGTGCCATGTCACCCATATGTGGGTGACGGAAATATTTACTAATGTTTTAAAATGAATTTTTACGTTAATATATTCATTGTATCAAATTTAATTAGGATCTGTAGAATGCAAGAAAGTTGGAGGACTACTCGATATCATACATATAATATTTTTCAATTTTTATTTCGTTAAACAACACTTTGATTTTATGGAATTTTTGAGGTTCTAGTTGGGCAGTCAAAAAGTGTTAATTTTTGACATTTGTATTTTGCAAGTGGAGAATCTGAAATAAATTCATACATTTCTCGAAATCGCGACTTTGACTCGATGGAAATAAAATTAATAAAATAATGTAAATTGAAAATCCTCTGATGTAAATTGAAAATAAATTTAATCTAGAAATTATTAATCCTCTGATGTAAATTGAAAATAAATTTAATCTAGAAATTATTAATAGAACGTGTTTGTATTTGTAACCGATTTTGTGCGTTGCAGCTGGATATAAAGTTCCCAAACGTTTAAATATAAAATTTTTGCGAAAAAGTAAAGAAGTGATGTTGAGATTGAGGAGGTCGGAGGGGGAATGAAAAAATATTGAGAAAGGATCGCAAGAAGAATTCGCAGGGAGTTAGGACGTTTACCGTCAGCTTAACGTCGAGATCTTAAACTGCGAGCCGAACAACTGCCGAGTAAGGAAAATTAATAAATGTGCCAGAAAAATTAATGGCGCCGAAAACTCGACTTCGGCGACATTAATCTTACGTGGCAAAGTGGCAACGGGTTTTCCAAGACGCGGGCGCGCGCGCGCTCGCGAGCGCAAAAAGAAATCGTTTCAGCTCCGTTTCTCACCGTCCGTTCGTAGTGCAAATCGTCATGAGACTCTGAAACGCGAACGGAAAGGCGATGTGAGATCGCGTTGATGAATGCCTCCATTACACGAACACCGCTAGTTACTCCTCGGAGATAAACCGCCTTCATTACTCACTTTCTGGCGTGACCTTATTCCCCCCTACGGTCTCCTCCTCTACCGGCTCTTTCTCTCTCTCTCTCTTCTCTCTCTTCTCTCTTTCTCTCTCGCTCTCTTCCCTGGCCTCTCCTCGTACCCCTCCCGCCCCCGAACACCCTTCCCCCCTCTTTGTTTCCGTCTCTCTCGCACCTATTAGGCTAATGTGAATTAATAACAGCAGCTTTTTCTAGTCAACGGCCGCTTTCTTGCAACAATACCGGTGTTTTAGTACATAATAAATTTCGACCTCGGAAAATATATAACTGTGACGTGAAAGCGCGCGCGCACGTCAAGGGGTGGCACACTCTTAACAGATTGGATCGTTTATCTTCGGGCTCGAAGCTGCATTATGTTAGATATGTATTAATGCGACAATGCAATTATCAGCGGCGGTTAGAGGCGGTCGTTTGGGCGTTCGTACCTTATTCCTTTTTTTCTTTTTCTGCTTTGTCACGGAGAAGCGATAATTTTTCACCGCTGATTTATGGCATGATTATTAAGAAACTGAAGGTTTATTAGCGTTTGTTAATGCGAAGTGTGCACGCCGATAAATTTTAAAATAACCGCGATACGATATCCCGGCCTTCTTACCGGCAATAATGTGTTGAGCGATCGTTGCAAAGAATGTTATGAAACTTTCTAGCGACGAAACACGCTCTCGAATCGTTAACAAATGTTCATGCATTAAGACTGCTTTACCTTTTTACGGACTGCAATAAAACGATTGTTTCGGTACAATCATTTTTACCGGAGAACTTTGTGCGCTCGATTCAACTAAATAATTTCAATCATGGAAATATTTACTTGGCGAAAATTAACTGTTTGACTTTTTTCTAATAACTTGTGTATGTTTTTTGTATAGTCATGATTCATAGACTGATCGAAAAAACTGAATTGCAAAAATAGAAAATTTCCACTTCTCTAATTGTCCGTTTCAAATTTTGCACAGATTATTTTTTCATCTAATGCCACATCCCTAAGCATTGTTTCAAAAGTACTTCATCGACATGAAAAATTTTCAAAATTTCAAGTATTAATCAATTTTCATTGCAACAATTTTTTCTCTATATTATTGTTTCCAAGATACAATAGATCTAACTAGACTGTAAAAATTTATGCAAATTAAAAATTGTCTGCATCGATTGTAAAAGCAAGGATCAAATGTCGTTCTTTCTTTAATAATTTTAATGAGACGAAAATAACACGTCGACATACTTAATCTTTATGCGTTAATTATTTGATCACAATCACAATAGACTAACTTTTTACTAATACGACAGCGCAGCTTAAGGTCAATAAACTTTCCAAACACACTGCGTTCGATAAAAGTGTCACAAAACATTTGGAAACAGTTTCATGGGAGCAAATATTGAATTTTTGCGGGAAGAATGGTAAATCGTCGGGTGGTACTACAACAGCGTTTCGCAATGTTTTGCAAGTATTATAGATTACGATCACGTTATCTATACAATCTACACGAGTAACGTGAAAGACCTGTGGAATTACTTGTAAATCAAGGGTAAAGTGAAATACTGAGAACAATAATGGGTGTACCAAAGATTACCTGACGTGTCCTTTTTTAAATTCATAGACATTTATCAATATCGTGTGAATAAATATCAGGCAATTACGCTTAATGGGTCACGTTACGCGTTTAATAAAACCAGCATGCCGCTTAATTGGATATTAAATTAATGGGCGCTACGTGCAAATCAAACAAAACAATATAAATCCGGTTAAAAGGGAAATCATAATTTATAGTTGCCAAGCGACAATATGTTTCCAGATAAAGGGCTTCAAACGCTGCATCGTTGCATACGAACGCGTTAACGATGCTGACCAATCTTTTTAATTTAAATTTAAATTTTTATCTCACATCTATATATTTACACAATATATTTCACATAGTTTCATATACTCATTAAAGAAGGAATTGCTTATAAGAAATATTAAACTGTACTCAACGAGTAGACAGACGTTGTTTAAATGACCGACGAGACATCACCAGCACAAATTACAAATTATATCAATGATTCTTTTATCTGTGCCTCAACTCCGCAGTATGTACACCGTCTCTCAATTACAGGTTGTATATTGCCAGACAGATTCCGACGCGCTGTTGAATTGTTATGCACATAAACATTATGTCACATCATCTTGGTATAATAACGGTGTGTAAGCAATCACATTGAAATATCAAACAACGATAAGAATGGCAGTGTTACGTCGTATTTGATGCCGTAACATTCGAAGAACTTTCATGTGCAACTGCGAATCCATTGATCGCTGAAAGTACAATCTGCAAAGACCGATTTTATGCTCGTACTTTTACAAGAACGGTAATTCTTAAAATATCGTAAAACTGAAACAGATTATAAGAGGTTTCTTTATACAAAAAAAAATGTTCCACAGTCTCCATAAATTGTGAAGCATTTGTGAAAAATATTGATGCATAAGAAGACATATTTTTTAATACGGTCGGATAATGCCAAAGCCTGTACATATATTACAAAATTTTTTCACTGTATTTTCGTGGAGGTTCTACTGTATTTTTTCATTTATTTAAAAATGATCTCAAGGACCTCCCCTACCCTAGCAGCAGTGTCCCCGGATCAAAACTTTTCTCCCACTCTACCTCACCCCTTCTGCGCCGCCATTCCCCTATTCCAACATCCCCACTCTTCCACGGGCCAGTCACGTGACGTGATGCGCGCACCTAATTCGCGTAGCGTCCGCGCCTGCGCTTTAACTAGCCCGATAGCGACAGAGAGAGGGTAACCGTATTCCCCTCAATTTCCCCTTTCTGACAACGGCGGCGAAACCGGTGTTCCGCAAACTCTTCAGGGCACTGTCGCGCGTCGCGTGTCGGCTCTTCTTGGTCCTACGCCGCTGGTAGCCGGGTCCGATATTCCAAGCACGCCCGCAAAAAACAAAACACAGGGGAATACGTTTCCCGCATATGCGTCTCGCGTGTATTCGCTGGATTCATTTTGGCCGGGACATTCCGCTGTCAGCGCGGCGTTATCGCGCATCGCCGGCCAGTAAAACGTTTCGGCCGTGCGCCGATAAACCATGAATCCGCAATTTACAGGAAACGTGAGTGATTCGTTTGTGCGCCCGCACGTACCACTGCGTGCGTGTAACGCGCACACCGCCGCCGCCGGGGTTACACGGTTTTTCTCGCAGCCGGACGTTTACCAGATTGCGATTCCCGATGCAACAATTAATGGCCATTTACTGTTAAGGCCAAACTTTTACCGGCGATATTTCTACCCGATCCACGCGCGCCGGGGGTTGCACACCCTTACGATATCGGCCTCGCCTCTTCAAACAATCATAACGGGATTCCTTAACACTGGATTTACGGGACCTGGCAAAATGATTCTAATATTTTTAATTTAACACATAATACATAATTTAATACATTTAATTTAATTTATACGATATCGGCCTCGCTTCTTCAAACAATTATAGGGGGATGCCTTAACGCTGGATTTACGGGACCTGGCAAAATGATTCTAATATTTTTAATTTATGAATATCGAGATTGTAAAGATGCATCCATGAGGAATTATTTATGCATTATGTATGCATTATTTTAAAAATATTCCTGAAAATGTAGTTAGCACGGTCTTGCTATTTTCATAAAGTACTGCAGAATAGTAATTTTTAGTGCTCCGCAAACCTAGCGTTAACTGACCGAATAAATTGTTTTTCACCTTGTACTTGTTGCCTACGATGCAGTGACAAAATACATCAAACGCGCTAAATAATAAAAATATACATCAATGTTTGAATTAAATACTTAATTTGAATAATTTTTCATTTCAATTGCATTGTTCAAATAAAAGAAATAATTTCACCTCGCCAAGCGGTTATCGAGGTAACTAAATGTTGAATGTAGAATTCTAAAATTGTTCTTTAACGCGCGAGGAAAGTAGAATTTCCGAGAGCGCGAATCATTCGATAAAACGAAATCGAATAGAATAATATATTATCTTGACGATGGTATTTCAAACAGCTTTATGTCGATAAAGCCGAAGCCTGGCACGTATAATACATAATCGGCAACAGAAACCAGTAGTTGCATTAAGGCTAACTACCAGAGAGCACCGCAAGGAGCAACGCGTTTCCCGGCCAATAGAATGGCTATTGTGTCCATAAATAAGGTTTTTGATTTTCTCCTCGGGCCTCGATTATCCGGCCAGTAAATCTCGATTTATCTGAGCCGCCAGTTTGCTGATTAAGCCGGTTAATCGAGTCTCGACAGCAGAGTCGCATTACTTTCTTTCCGCGCCGCGTATAGAAATGTCTGCGCGGAGCCCGGTCCGGCCCGAGCCGACAGTTAGTTTTCCTAGCGGCTGATTAGCGGTCCCCCCCCCCTGTTCTGTTTCAATGGAGAATTAATGCCGGACCACGGTTCAATTTTGATCTTTTCATTGAGCGTTCCCCGTCGGTGGAGAGCAGAGCGAACGGGTGTTTGAAATGAAATAAACTAACCGTCGCTTTCCTGACGACAGGCGATACATCACCGTGACCAATTCACAATGGGGCATTACTCCCCGGGAGTGAGACAATAGCTATCTCCGGGGCTGTATAAACGTGTATGTGCGTGGTTATTATTCGGACGCGCACACGTGTCACCGCCAACGGCGACAAGTAGCGCCATTGGTGCTGTCCTGAAACGCAGCCCCCGTGTCCTGAACCTGGAGTTTCGAGTTGCCCGTTTGCGGAAGCGCCGCGACGCACGGCGCTTCACTCAATTACCGTGCCCGTTTAATACACTCCTAGCAGCTCCAGTGATTCACAAAGCGAACCACCTCGTCGCGACGCGTCGCGTCTTCCGCGACTACTTGGAAACGTGTTTCTCGCGTGTACGGTCGGTGTGTTCCCGCGATTTTAAATAGGTTCGTGTTTTTTACAAGCCTCGTTTACGTCTCATTTATCATACCAATTAAGTCGCCGGTAATTACGACAGGTGTAATTACCCCCGGGCACTGATGTAAATATTGATTGGACACCGACTTGCCTCAACGTAGCTGCCAACAGGAGCAACTACGACGTAATAATCCTCGACCTGCCGACGGTTTTATGAAAATCCCCGTTCATTAACGTATCGATGCCGACGAATTATTATTTCGGATTACGCACCCTTTCTGGGAAATTTCATTCCGCTGCCCGTTCCTCGAGACGATAAATACTAGGATTAACTTTCTTTCTCAGAAATTATTTATACATTTACTGTGCCACAAAAAAATATTTTATCAACAATTTTTTTATCACCTTACACGAAGCTCTACTGTAATTAAAAGTACCTACATGCGTTCATCGCTACA
Organism: Seladonia tumulorum; assembly: GCA_913789895.3. NCBI lineage: Eukaryota > Metazoa > Arthropoda > Insecta > Hymenoptera > Halictidae > Seladonia > Seladonia tumulorum. Next base: position 7,961,560 of record OU565275.1, read on the forward strand.
GCTGGGTAAAATAGTATTTTAAATAGTAAATAGTAAAGAGTCGTATTTATTTTAAGATTGCGTACAACTTTGAAAATAAAATATTTTATTTGATGCCATATGTTTAATACAAGGATTAACTTCCTTTTTAAGATCTTCTTTATACATTCACTGTACGCTTAATCCATTTGCATCATAAGGAAATATGAAAAGAAGATCTTTATCTCATCAAACTTTTTTTAAATTAACATATATTTAAGTAGAAAAATGACTACAACTGAAAGAACCTCATATTTTGGCATTATAAGAAAAAATGGTAATTATTTACATTAGGGGCTTCCTCACCGATTTTGATGACCTTGAAATATGACCCGACGTATATGATGTATCCATGGGGAATTATTCAACAAAATTATTTTTTTGGGTATATATTATTTAAAAAATTGATATTCGTATGTGGAACATTGGATACAATGTTTTCTATCATATTTTGCAACGTATATTAACGATCATTAATGATTTCGTATATAGTATAATTTAATGTGGTTCAAATAAGATACTACTTTAAATCAAATATTTTTATTTTGATAGCCAGATAGATAAAATGAAATATTTTTATTTTGTATTTCAAATATTTCCTTACAAAGAAAATAAGTTGAGCAGGTAGTTAATATTATAAATTATAATTTCTAACATGAGAAGCTATAATAGTTAGCAATTTGTAGTTTAATTACGAATATGTAACATGTTGATAAACAGACTACAATTTCGTAATAACATTACAGGCAACAAAATATCATAATAATATAAGTTACTGTCAACTATTTGAAATACTATTTTACACAGTCCTACACCTGATGTATAAAATGTTTATACATGAATCGCAATCTACAGGAGCCGAGTAAAAACTTATTTTGCTCGGTACGTCGACATTGTTAAACTGTTTTAATCTTTTTCCAGTTTCGAGTTACACCGACTTATTTTTGTCATAAATGCATAAAATCCGCAGTCTATCGATAACTAACTTAACGGCAAATGTAAAAGGATGGCTATAGGCGGTACCGGTTAGTATTTATTTGTCTAACAGTAATTTCTAAATAATGTTACGCTATTACAATGCTCGAGAACATCCTCTTTGCGCATAATAAATAGCGATCCTTAATGGCGTGTCGTTACGTTAACACACTTCCAGTCATGTCAGTTATATCCAGCGATAATTTCGAGTGACTATTCAGTAATATTTCTCGTGCAACGGTGTGTCGTTAACAAGTAATCGGGTTCTCGAGAAGTTTGATTCTATCATCCCATTCCGCTGACTGCTCGAACTAATTGCTTCATGATTCCACATGATATATAAGATACCTCTAATATTCTATATGAAACGATAGCCCCGAGAACTATGTTATTATCTGTTCTTAGGATTCAACACGTCAGATATGTCTTGTAAAATATTTATTTTCCGCCCAGGGAGCAGGCGCATAGCTTTACATAATTGCAAACGCGAACGGAGTATTTGTAAAGCGCACGGTGTAATACTACATCCGGTATGCTAGACTATTTATTCCGGCCAGGTAATGCAGAATTTCATGCATAAAAATCATCTTCTTCACAGAAACATGTCAGTAACCTGTAGAATGACTTGCAAATGGTATAATAAATTATATAATCATATCGTTGATTTCGCAGTACGTACAGCCGAGCGTGTAATGAATTTTCAAAACGGAAGATCGCATCTCCGAAAATCCGAGCTTACTTTTTCTTTCGGCGAGCATACAATATCGTTGCACACTGGATTCAAAATGGCTTCCAGATTCTTCGCGCGGAACGGCTTATAGCACACCCGCTTAACTACGCGTGCCTTGTTAACTTTTTAGTTAAAAACGTTCCCACAGCCACGGCACTGCGTACCAATTAATCAAACCGGAAACGCGTACTCTTCTCGTACCCTAAAAACCGAGCGATTCCGAGGCTTCGTTCGGAGGCTATACGTAAACGGGCATGCTCGTCTGAATTTCCCATTCGGAACGGGACTTTCGTACATGGCGGGGCCAGGAGAATAATCGTTGTTAATGTAATCGACGTATAGACGTACCAAAGTGCCCTGTCCCAAGTGCGCTACCGTGCGACCCGCGAAGAACAAAGACCGTAAAAGACTTATTGCCCGATTCGGCGTAATCACTTTCCCGGCGGGGTTGAAAGTACGGTGAGGCCGTTCGCCGCAAAGTTTTAGGGTGGACGGGGAAGTAAATCAAACTAGAATTACCGGCTGCTTAGCATACGGACCGAAGTCTCGTACGAACAAGATGGAGAGAGGCGGACGGAAAGAGAGAGAGAGGGAGAGAGAGAGAGAGAGAAACAGGAGAGGAGGGGAGGTGGAGCCGACGACGACCGTGAAAGGCAACCAGAAATAATATCGCCATGAATACAAGAGTGAGCGCCATTACACGTAATTGTGATCTATAGGTGTCATATATTACGGCCTCGACGACGTATAAAGGGCGTTCAGGCTTGCACGCGTAAATCCCCGTCCTCTCCCTACCGCCATTTTCCCTTCCAGCTCCGTACCCCTCTTGGCTTGGCCCCTCCACGTAACCTCGTTCACCCCGCGCCGGGAATCATCCCCAGTGAAATATTTACGTGCATAATCAGCCCATATACAATAAAGTAACCCCCTCCCCCTCTCCTCTCTTCTGACGTCCAACTACTTTCGCCTCATCACTGACGCTTTATGCTTCTCGCGTGACACCGGGGTTTTTTGCTTTCCCCGTATTTCGACCATAGGAAATCTCTTCGTTTATTCCATTATCGTGTCCTCGCGCCATATAAACAAGACACCGATATCGTCGTCGTCGTCGTCGTCTGTACGCTCTTATCAATGTTTCAAACCTGTCGTAACGCAAATAGCAAATACTCTAACAGCCGTTAACATTTATTCCCTTCGAGGAGTGTAGACTGTCGGATTTCTCACGTTTGTCGGAGCGCGATAAAACTTGTAGTTTGTCGTTCGTAAACTGCCAACTTGTATTGCATCCAGACTTTAATAATCCATCGTAACACCCTGTCATGACCATCGAGATGTTTGGAGGTACTATTGTGATAAGGAGTATATCAGCAACGGTGGTTTCACAAACTTTCCGAAGGTGTAAAACACCCTGGGGGTGGGAGGAGCTTTTTTTCCAGAATTATGTCTCATCTACCTTAGCAGTCAGTTTAGATTATTAGCTACAGTGATTTCTCTCTAATATGTCGCCAAGATCCGGACGATAAACGTCGCGGAGTTATCCCCACCTTCCCGAGGCTCGAGAGGACTCGGACACCGAGGAGTGTAAACATAACACGGCTCGGGTATGTCTCCTGGATGATACATGACTCTGGCAAAGCCCGTGTTGTTGACATATATCGAGTAGATATTTATATTAGATCCACTAAGAGGATTAACATTGAAAAAAGGTGGGTTCAACGATATGTAAAAAAGTTGACGCTGTGCGGACAACTTCAAAAGAAGGTGCGGGGATAGGAATTTTCTTATTTCGAAATAAACTGAGGTTCAGGAGTATCTTTAGGGACAACCTATTGGATTAGGCTAGCTTCGCCAATTTGCCAATCGGACCGGACATTCTAAGGCATCAGCCACGAACAATTTAAGTATGCCAATCTCCCCTGCACTCCCGCACCCTCCACCGGCGTTCCCCCCGTTGTTTCTTGTGCAATATTTTACTTTCTGTTTCCTCGAAATGTTATTACCGCCACGGGACATACGTGGCAACACCGGCGCGGATGGGAAATGTATAAATCACGGCAATACAATGCGCGCAAGGAATCAATCTTCCTTCACGGTTCGTGGTTTCTTGTTGGCGTTCCATGGCAAGAGCGTTTTCACGGTTTGAAAGTGGCGCGCGCGGGAAGATCGATTGACATCGCTCCGGGCGATAGGGTGATCGGTCGATGGCTATGTGTCGGACCAGGACAGCTCTCTTCTGCTCTCTTCTCCTCTATTCTCTTTCTTTGTAGGGGCCGGGGGGCAATATTACATATCGCGGTGATGTATGGTCCCCCAGTGTTCGGGGTGCGTCACGGTACGTTACACCGGGATCGCTCGCCGCGAATAAAATCATTGTTGGTAAGTGATTAATGATTGTGTTATAAGGGGCAAACTGAACGCGGCTCCCTGTCTCGACGATGCTGTAAACTTCGCGACACTTTCATGCTGTTCCCATGATCGATACATTCGGAGTTACAACCTTCCCGTCCAATAATGGCGATTCGTCAATCTCTCGTTATAATGACGGTGCGCCCGTCCATGCTGCGTCGCGAGCAAGGCTGACAGTAGGCTCATCATGCTTCGTTTCAGTCATCGGTCACAGGAAACAGGAACAGAACAGAGGAGGGATCTCGACCGAATGCGAAATCGGGTCCCGCTGTTCTATACCATCTCGCTGCCTCCCCCAAGTAACGCGTCTATACGGACTCTTGGTCGCCAGATCGAGACTTGTTCCCCCGCTCTAACTTCCCCCTCCAACCGCGCCATTCCCCCACGCTTCGGTCACGTGACGTGTTCCGTCTCCCTCCCTAGTCCGTGTCACAATGTCACGTGACTAATCCGGTACTGAAGAGAGTGGGTAAAACTTTTTCCCCTCGATTCATGCTCCCTCCCCTCAAAAATACTTGTTTAAAGAGAATAAAAATTGTTAAGGGAGCAGAGTTGAAAAAGCCACGCTAATGAACACCAAGTGTTTGTAAAGGCACGCTAATCGGGACAAAAACCCTTCTTTGTATTTTAGTTACATCATCGCCCAAATATTAACATTTTCAATTTTAAAAGAAAACTGTTCCAATGAAAAGAAAGAGTTTGAGAATCAACGTGTTTTTCAACAATCTGACGGTAATAAAACGGTGCTCGAAAATTCTTCGACCATTCTCAGAGATGTTCTCTGTGTAATTGGGTACCTGAAATAGCAGATTCTGTTTAAAAAAAAAAAATGACTACAGCATTTTTCTGCAGGCTTCGTTTCGAACGCGGTACACGTACTAATGAGAAACGCATGCACGACGAGGAACATAACGATGACTATACGGTTTTGATAAGTCCGATTAACACAATAACAACGAACGCTACGGGAATAATTTAGTAAATGCACGACGATTCTATCAAGGGAAAGAGCATTAATGATTGAATCGTAGAAGGCACGCTGATCGTATCTCAGCAACAGCAACTCCAATCTACACAATTTATCAACAGGGTACCGGCTCACCCCGCGCTTCTTTCAGATTGATGTTACTATAACAACACGTCGGTTATTCATTGTGCGCCCGGCAGTGCATTAATCAAGCCCTCGCTCTGACATCAAATACAAATGATATTTTATAGCGTCATAAATCTTCGCTGGCTGTCACCGTTCGTGGGCGTTTGCTACGAACACGTCTCCTGGGACGTTCCCCTACTCTTCCACTCCTGTGTATCCTGTTTTGTCCTGTCAGACCCTGGCAGTTCCAGTTAGCCGTACGACTTTTATCTTGTCGCGGCTTCAATTTGGCCTAATCATTTTCCCCTAATTTCCCGGCAAGCACAAAGCCGCGTCACGGCCAGTCGGGAACCTCCGGCACACAAAATGGGCCCCGCTTTGCTCGACTCTGATAAATTTTTCTTCCGATCAGGCGAGAGAAAGCGTCGAAGAAGACGATTCGACACCGAACTAGGGCGAGGGACCCAATTACTGTGGGGGTATATCAATTACTACTGTACCTTTACAATCTCTTTCTTAATATTCGTTATGCTTTAGAAATAAGTACAATTAACATAGACACAATTGGATCCCTTACTCTAGAGCGTTGTAAGATTTTTTCCAAGAAGTTACAGGAGTCCAGAAACCGAAAATGTTTATTGTGACACGAACCGAATATAATTTAACGATCTTTTAATTTTGTAAAGTGACATGTATCTGGCCAAAAATTGTAAATCTGAGTCCTAATGATTGGGCTCGATACGCCTAGACAATAAAACAAGCTTGATTATAACTGTTGTAAATGGAAAATATTTTTCTGAAACATCAAAATTGCTGAAAGAAATTTTGAAAGTCTCTCGAGCAAATTCCTGCTGGCAGTTCCCTGGACAGTGTTTTGTGTATAAATAAACGTATTGTTTGTTTCTTTCTATCTTCAAGTCCAGTGTGTGTATTCCCTTTCACATTTAAACATTCTCGCGCAAAGTTAATAAATTGAGTGTTTAATTTTACACCTAACGCCATCTGCCGCGGCCGGAGCTAAGCAGCTGTCGGTAAATCCGTCGGTAAAACAGTTGTCGGTAAACTCGTCTCGCGGAACGTATTCTGAAATTATTTAAAAGGGAATCGTTGAGAAAACCGTGTTGTTTGTTCTTACGCGTGCAACTTACCGTGGATCGTTCGGCGGCGAGGCTGATAAAATGTTAGTCACGTGACCGAATCAGGAAACAACGACCTAGATGTTCAGTCAGCACACGGGGTTTCCAGAAAAGGATGTAAATACACAACGTGTGAACATTAATTTCACGTTGCGGGGTATAATCAACACTCATACGAGAGTATCAATTGCGATTAATTACCATGATAGTGACCACGGTACGGAAACGTGTTTCACTCGCGCCTCGCAGGTGTTCTTTTACACCTTCGCGTGGCCTTCTGGAAACACGGCCGATGTTATTTCCCGCGGTGAGAACAGTAATTTTCAGAGAAAACGAAAACTAAAGGGGGGAGAAGAAAGAAAAAACCCCCGATACGACTGAAACAGCACCGGAGCCAAATAACCGGTGAATTTCGAAGCGGAATAAGCAAACGAGAAGGCATACAATTAGACAAGCACCTGGCTCGGACATCAAATGAAATAGTGGAAGCAGGGGGAAGGCGGGTTCGCGATGTGCTCGTGGGTGAAGAACAGAGAGATAAGGAGCCCCAGGCCGTGTCTGTCATGTCAGCCGGCGTAATAAGTTTGAAATCCACATCAAGCGATTAATAATGCTCGAGCGATTCACAAAAAGGTGCTGCATCGCCGGTAAGAGAGAAGTTGTTAAGCTAGCCCGAGGCCCCCGCGGAGGCGGCCATGTTTGCTGTCAGTAACAACTCTCCCGCATTGCCGCTCGCCGCCGCTTTATATATCTTTTGCAAATAATAATCACACGGCTTTCTTATACCCCACCGAGCGAGGCGCGATGAATAACCGTATCAGAAATTGCCGAACCTATTGTCCACAGTTTTTACCTTGTCAATAAAAAAATTTGTCGACCACAGAGAACAGAACTTAGACGAAAATGTATTCCTTCTTTAAAGCGAAAATAATGTTATTTTATTTTAAAATATGTTATTCCATTAATGTCCTCGCAATTTTGTGATCCGCGTGTATTCGCGTTTGCCAGAAATGCAGAAAAAGAATTGTGAAACGTCTTCGGCGCTAATAAATTCTTCTGCCTCGAGAATTTTTATTGCGGGGCTAAATCGACAATGAAGCTAGAAAGTAAAATGTTTGCATTACGTAAAACGTAGATAAAAGGTAGCGCTTGTTATGAAATGTAATAACCGTCGGGATTAGTACAGCGAAATTACGTAAACGCGAAAATGCTAAGAACGGAACATAGTATAATTTATTATGAATTGAAAGCAATAAAATACGTATATCTTGTTACAACAGTACACGTACACCGATAGAACGGGTCTGGTCTGTGTAACAGCCGTTTGTGTTCGAAACAACACATTAAGTTTTCTGACGCGGTAATGAATGCACATGCGCGACACATAAAAGATTTCTCACGTTAAGTATTTATGAAGCCGGTGAACGTATAATAATTAGCGAAAAGGGAAAAAGCGTAGCTTGTCATTTCATTAGTTTCATTGACAGTAATTCATACGCGGCGAGTCGCAATTAGTTGTGTTCGGTGCATAATCAAAGATAGAGATATCTTTCCGCGAATGAATGTTTCTTAAAATAATATTCGAATTCGACGAACTGCAATTTTGTTTGCCAACGAATGATCAAATGTAGGCTTACATATATGGGTAAAACCGTTCGAAAGAAATTCTCGTTAGTTAAGAATCGGACAGAGAAATGCAAGAACCGTATGATCCCGTTCAACTTAAGCGTACGCTGATAATGACGAAGATACAGGTAAAAGATTTATTAGCAGCGGACGCTGAGCGCGCGCGTCTACGCCCGTAGAGAGGAAACGAAAGCTCGTTAGTCAGGTTTGAGTTAGGTAGTCGATATGGACGTCAGCCACAATTCGTTTCGTTGCCTAATTATAAAGGCCGTAGCCCTTGAGGCTCGAAGCGGCATCGTTTCAACTTCCGAAGCGTGTCGTGGATGCCCGTGCGCGGACTTTATAAATTATTCAGGTCGTCGATGCCGGGAAGACGGCACCGATGCGATGCAAAAAATTAAATCTGCCGGATAGTTCCCGTCGTTACCGAACATTATTGTTATTAATGTTTCGCATTAATTACGGCCAGAAAAAAGATGCCGTCAAAAGTCAACACAAAGACCCCGGTACGACGGAATATGGTCGTTCCGCTAATGCACACACCGAAATCAATTTACGAAAAATGCCCTTCCACAACTATTCTATATTAAATATACTTATTGTTAAATCATAATGAATATTTAAAAAAAAAAATCTAATTTCAATGAAAAAAATATAATATCTCTTTTTTAATATTCATTATGCTTTAAAAATAAATACAACTAATGTAGGTACAGTAATTGACACCCCCACAGTAATCGAGTCCCTTAACACGTATTTATACTTCTTTAAAAAATCTAATTCTCTAGCAGCAACGTAAAATATTTTCCAGTGTTACAATATTATTATGTTTTTTCGTCGCACTAATAAAACTGAATTGGAACGTTATGTGTCTACAACATGATGCTAATGAGAACATGTAATCAGAAGAAGAGGCGATGATTGGGAGTCAGTAGGAAAATAATAAATTATAAAGTATTACCGCCGAAATTAGAAGGATGGAGGACTGGTATGTAAATCTGCCGGCGTGTAACAAATTCTCACATGATAAAGTTTGCTACTGGAGTAGCTGAGCCTTGAGTGGGTCTCCGAGTAGTATGTATAGTGACAAGGCTGTAGATAGCAATCGTAATTTATACTCGACCCGCGTATTCAGCATTTCCAATCTAAATGAATGAACAGCAATAGATAAGGAAGAGCTAATAAACGGTGCTGTCCTAAATCCGTTCCGAACGTATTACATAACGTAGAATCGATTTCACAGAATTAACAGTTCGCAGAAATAGATGAATGCCCGTTCTGCATTCATTACATAAACATATCAATAACCATCATTTTTTCAGTATTCTTTGTATTTAAATTAAATCGGACTTTTCCAATCGGTTTTCAGGTTAAATCGCCTCGTGGCTTATGCTATCCGCTGCAGAAATGGAACTTAAAATTTAGAAGTAAAATTTGGTTTTATGACTGAAGTAACGAGCTTCATGCATTTTCAATAGCGTCTGCTTAATAATAATCAGACGTCCAATTTAGATCAATTAGATTCAACTGGCTTTAACAAATCTATGTAAATAAATTTTAAATTATTTTTCCACAGAGAGAAAGCAGGCCGACATGGCGCGACGTTGCCTGGGAAGAGCGCGTGTGCCATTGGTTGCTCGATACAGCGAATTCTCGTTACGAGTCAGTGACAACATTACAATTTAGAGTCAGCGAAACTACCCACACCGCTAAATAGCCGCTTTCTAGAGAAGACTACCACCAGAGCCCAAAAAGCGGCTATTTATCAAATGGTCAGTGTACCTTAAAATATATATTTATTTAATTTCAACCTTATGGTCAAGAAATGGACTCTAAACCAGAGCTGCTCAGTGTCTGCTAAGAACGGCTACCAAGGGTTCTCGATGTAGGGTGAGGATGTTAGTTGAGTATGGGTTGCGAGGTCATGACATTTTATCTTATTGTATAATACGTGCGGCCTGCGAATTCAACTGATTTTCAGTATGACTTATCTACGACTATTGTTTCGCAATGACCGATGAATGAGATCTGCAAGGAAACTACGAGCTGACACGCGAAATATAACCAGGTTATCGATAGCCGCTCTCGGGATTAGCAGGATTTCGAGCGGGCGTCTGAGTAGTATGGATGGTGACTAGGAGAGAGATAGCGATCATAATTTATATCGAGCCGGCGTGTTCGACGTTTCCAATCGAAACGAACGAGTCGAACAGTCGGAGATATGTTCGCGCTAATAAATGACAGAAACTGCTTTCCACTGCTTCCCCATAAATATAGTAAACAACTGGCGGGAAATTTACAACTTCTAACGTTTCATACTATCATGGACGCGCGCGATTGCGTGCACGAATATTGTTTGTAATAACGCATCGGGCCTCGGCTAGTAGTTCTTGCCTTTCGTTCGCGGCCCTTATGGAGATGCAACGTTTCGTTATGCGCTATTTGATTTTACGATACAACGAATAGCGTTACGTGATATCGTTAAAGCCGCCACGTTGTAATAAGATGTAATAGTTTACGATATCACTCTTTATCCGGCACATATTTTACCTCGGGTACAGGCTATAATTGTATGGGTGCTTGCGGGTGAATGAAACTACACGCGTTGAAGCCGCGCTCTCATGGATGTACAGTTAATAGACAAAACCGGTTAGTTAAATTGTTCGCTATATTTTTTATAGCTCCACTTTTGTACCGCATCGTCTGTAGCATGCAAGTGTTCCTTTCTTCATTTATACTGAATTCGTATAATATAAATATCGGTAACGGTACCGAGACATATACTATAAATACTGCTACGAATATTGGTATATAAAGATATCGACAAGTCGAGTGGTTCCAGTTGCAGCGTCGTTGTGGAAACGACAGTCTGCTTATTAAAAACAAAACTGGTAACCAATAGGATAAGGAAAATAAGAAAAGATGAAGAAGAACAGGGGCAACAGAGAATATCGTCGGTAAGGTAGGAAATTATTATGATACAAATTTTTTTTTCGAGTCACCAATAATCATTTTGGGAAACATGTTTTTAATGAAAACTGAGGCTATGTGCAAAATTTGAGCTCGATCCGATTTGTCCGATTTTCGGAACATCATATAATTAATAACAGCATGCAATTGTTTGCCGAGAGTCTGTTCCAAAAGAATGTTATAATATCCATTTTGGCTGGGATTCGATTGAGCACCACACAAATGCTTCTGCAACATGATTGTAGCACACCGTGTATGTATTATGTTCACCGAAAACGACGTTCGCTGACACCGTCAATTACCTGAACGTTCGTGTGACTACAACGGCAGACCAGCCGGCATCGTGAACGCATTTCGATGATATCGCTGAATATACTATGCATAATAGCTTAGCGTCGGCACAAGTGTGTAGAAATTAACACATCGGTTCATTAAAATAAGTCAGAAGGCGTGCGACTAACAGCCAACGGCTGGATGAAAACTTCATAAGTGTTTCCTTTTCCTAACGGAGACAGAATGAATTACAGGCCTATAATTTATCCCACATTATTGCGGGCCCGTTGCAATAGAACTCGTCACACGGTAAACATATGGTAATCAGGCGATTCGACTCATCAAGGCTCAGCTTTGTAAATGGCACGGATGTCCTCGGTAATTTATGTGATGCACAAGCGTGTAAGTGCGACCGGTGATCAAGCGAGCGCTCACCTCGACGTGCTATCATTAAATTCAATGCGAACGCATTACGTATCTCCACTTATGCGCGTCGCTGCGGGATTCGTTGAAGAAAGAAAATGAATCGCTTAAAAAGGAAGAAAAGCGAAAGCGACAAGAGTAAACTGATAAAATGTGCCTTTCACGTGTTGGACAATCACCTTGCCGAGCAGCAGAGAAGGATTGCGAGCAGCGTTCGATACGGTTTGATTGATTGCCAGTTATAAATATTCGGCGTCGCGTATCAGCGGTGAACGAAAACGAAAAAAAGAGCGGTCTGCAGGCACCGTACATGTCACGAAACTTTCTCCAATAAATTTCCTCTTTAGATTTACGTACACGCACTTTAACGTCAGTTGAATTGTTAAGGAATTATTTGGAAATTATTTTGGAACCACCTCTGTACGGCTTTCTACTTACGTTTTACCTTTTTTTTTACTGTTTATTGTTTGTAATGACGAACGCGACACGAAAATGATTGAGTGAGATATCTTGTCTGTGCTCTTGTTTCCTCTCTGTTCAGCATAATAGGCCCAACATGTAATTCGGCGTACTAGTCGAAGAACCTCCAGCATCAAATTTCAAAATATATCAAATATATTCTTTATGTGTTCAATCACAGATTTAAAATCAGGATAGAAATTGCATCAGAGAGGAAGGGGTTCTGATCCAGAAAAGACGGCCCAGGTTCTTTTCCTTGCTAAAAGACGGCCGGGGTTCTGATCCAAAAAAGACGGCCCAGGTTCTGTGCCATGCTAAGGCTGAGCAGATGTCACTACTATAACGGGATCACGAAAACCCGGCCATGAGCACTCTCCCTTCCTCTCTGCCTATACCTCGTCGGTGCTCATATCCTCTCTGCATCATCTTTTAACATTGGAGTAGCATCTACTCTGGCATTATTTGGAATCAGCTGCTAATGGTGCAGTCGGTGGTGCAGGTAAGATGATGCAGGCACCGACGAGATAGTCGGTGATGCAGGTGCTAGTCCAGGCTAAAAACATGATGCAGGTTCTGGTCCAGGCTAAAAAGATCATTTATCTCTCATTTCCTCTCTGGCTGTGAGACAGAAAATACCATATGGTGATTGGTCTACTCCTATTCCTCGTCTGTGCTAAAACCCCGGGCGTGAGCACTGGTGAGCACTCTCATTTCCTCTCTGGTATTACCGCTCACTTTTTCTAGTTTAGGCAGAGAGGAATGAGAGTGCTCACGCCCGGGGTTTTAGTGTCCCCACTTTTTCTGCATCATCTTTTAGCCTGGAACAGAACCTGCATCATCTTTTAGCCCGGAACAGAACCTGCATCATCTTTTAGCACCAATCAGAATCCGTTTAATTTTTGTTTAGCCTGTGGCGCGAATCAGAACTATATTGCAACCAAACCTTTATGCGACATTACCATGCATTAGAAACTGCTTCGTGCGACATTTCCATAAACAAAAATCAGTTGAATTCTATGAAAAATGTGAAACAAGTAGTTTTTATTTTTTGATCTTGCCAAAGTAGTATGCATAAAAGAATTATACAAATGATTATGATTACAATGACTTGAAATCCAATATACAGGGTATTTCATTTATCTAAAAGAATTGAAATATCTCGTAAAAGACCACACCTGTAAAAAAAAGTTTAGAAATAACTTGTTTGATACGAAGGGGGACATAATACGGAGTACGTTATTTTTTTGCAGGGTAGGTTGTGCGGAAAATTTTTAAGTCGATTTTAGTTTTTCAAATGCTACCCTATGTTTTCCTGTATTATGTCGACATTTATCAAGACAAATCCAATGACCTACGCCTACACTTCCTACGACCTGCACGTCCTGACTTTTTCTATTCTTCTCATGCTACTCAATTTAACGTTCGTAATGTTCAGAAACCTTGAAAAAAAAGGAGTTTATTTGGCAGATGTAAACAACATTGTCACGGACGCGTTGTCTAGTGGCGCGACGCGACGACGCGATAGCTGTTCACGAACGATAAGACTAAAACAGACTAGTATATGAGAAAATAATTTTTTTATAGAGACAAATTTCTATACATTATAAAAATTTATTTGTTTAAACAATTGTTTTAACAATAAATTATTATTGAAATAATAATTCAAATAATGAATACAGAAACATTATAAAAATGTATTTATATAAAAATTGTTTAAATAATAAATAACAATAACTAACTACTTATAAATAATAAATATATGTATGTATAAGGTTGAACACAATCGCGGTTCTTTTTACTGCCTTTCATACGAGATCGGAGGTTCTCGCCGAGCGTCCCATTTGAAATACAATGTTGTACGGTGGTGCTGACAGCGAATCTCGAGAGCCGTCGCAGCCGAAGAGTGTAATATGACACTATCGGGTATATCGGTGTGAGATCAGAAGACCACTACTAATCCAATTACAAAACTTTTTTATTTTTCGTTATATTTTTATGAAACTTTTACCAACATATTCGTGGCATTATTCTGATTAAAATGATATCAAATATGATATAATTCCGATGATATTTACTTATTAACAAGCGATAAAAGGTTCGAACACAGAGAAGGACAGCGTATGGGAAAGAAAGAGCCGTGGAGAGAAAGGTGAAAGATAAAAGATAAAAGATGATAGATAAAAGATAAAAGATAAAAGATGAAAGATAAAAGATGAAAGATGATATAGATAAAAGATAAAAGATAAAAGATGATAGATAAAAGATGAAAGATGAAAGATGAAAGATAAAAGATAAAAGATGATAGATAAAAGATGAAAGATAAAAGATGAAAGATAAAAGATAAAAGATGATAGATAAAAAGATGAAAGATAAAAGATAAAAGATGATAGATAAAAGATGAAAGATAAAAGATGATAGATAAAAGATGATAGATAAAAGATAAAAGATGATAGATAAAAGATAAAAGATGATAGATAAAAGATGAAAGATAAAAGATGAAAGATAAAAGATAAAAGATGATAGATAAAAGATGATAGATAAAAGATGATAGATAAAAGATAAAAGATGATAGATAAAAGATGAAAGATGAAAGATAAAAGATGATAGTGATGTGACACAAGACAGCTCTAGAGCCCCCCGAGCGTGAGATAGAAAAATACATTGCGTGATTGGTCTACTCCTATACCTGGTCTGTGCTAAAACCTCGGGCGTGAGCACTCTCATTTCCTCTCTGATGCAGGTTCTGGTCGAGACTAAAAATTAGACTAGAGGGCAGTACTATACCGGGGACACTACTCCTATACCTGGTCTGTGCTAAAACCTCGGGCGTGAACACTCTCATTTCCTCTCTGCCCGAGCGTGAGACAGAAAAATACATTGGGTGATTGGTCTACTCCAATACCTCGTCGGTGGTATAGCCCTTTCAAACCGACAAAAAACTTGTCGGTACTGCTGTGATCTAGTAGTTCGCCAGTTGGTTATTCGATTTGAGTAGAGTCGGTATTTCAGATCGTGCGACACGAAATAGCATAAGGTGACTGGTGTACTCCTACGTCTCGTCTGTAATATTAGTTCCACATTAGTAGTTTCGACCGATACGGTAGGGTGTGATAAAGAAATTGTAAGGGACCTCTAGACAGATAAAAGATAAAAGATGATAGATAAAAGATGAAAGATAAAAGATGATAGATAAAAGATAAAAGATGATAGATAAAAGATGAAAGATAAAAGATGATAGATAAAAGATGAAAGATAAAAGATAAAAGATGATAGATAAAAGATGATAGATAAAAGATGATAGATAAAAGATGAAAGATAAAAGATAAAAGATGAAAGATAAAAGATAAAAGATAAAAGATGATAGATAAAAGATGAAAGATAAAAGATAAAAGATAAAAGATGAAAGATAAAAGATAAAAGATAAAAGATGATAGATAAAAGATGAAAGATAAAAGATAAAAGATAAAAGATAAAAGATGATAGATAAAAGATGATAGATAAAAGATAAAAGATGATAGATAAAAGATGAAAGATGAAAGATAAAAGATGATAGTGATGTGACACAAGACAGCTCTAGAGCCCCCCGAGCGTGAGATAGAAAAATACATTGGGTGATTGGTCTACTCCTATACCTGGTCTGTGCTAAAACCTCGGGCGTGAGCACTCTCATTTCCTCTCTGATGCAGGTTCTGGTCGAGACTAAAAATTAGACTAGAGGGCAGTACTATACCGGGGACACTACTCCTATACCTGGTCTGTGCTAAAACCTCGGGCGTGAACACTCTCATTTCCTCTCTGCCCGAGCGTGAGACAGAAAAATACATTGGGTGATTGGTCTACTCCAATACCTCGTCGGTGGTATAGCCACCGACGAGATATATTGAAAGACTGCCAGCCCCCGTGTTAAACTGCGGGCCCCAAAGTGGGTGCTGAGTGGGTGCTGGGAGCGGTCGGTAACGGCCCCAATGCCGAGATACTCTCATCGGTTGTGGAACTAAGAACGTGGAACTATCACTGATCTCAAATAGCAACATCGCTAAACATGCCGCGCTCACTATGTACCTAAATACGACATTTGCTCGTGAAGTACGAAAGAAACGTCAGTGACATAGGCTATAAATAAACATAGAATGCTGACATAATGCATTCCGTAATTGCTTGGAAAATAATTATTTTTTATTATATAATTTCATTACACTCTTATTGCCTTCTTATTTTCCATATTGTTCACCATTGTAATCATTGTTTTATAATCGATAGTTTATAGGTGTAATTAATTAATTTGGAAATTATTGCGATATTTATAAAATAATGATTATTCAACAAAATATATTCTGTAGTAATTACAGAATAAAAAACAAGAATAAATACATACACAAGTAATGACAAAATTCAATCGTTCTTATTGTGATCCGTAGTAAAAAACAGAAAATTAATGTTTTTACTTATTTATCCGATAATACCACTTCTAATGCTCAATTGCATTGACTTCAATTATTCAAGTAGAGGTAGTAACAAAATAAAAGTGTTCAGTAATGAAACTAATTTTTGACGGCTTCTATCCGTATAATACTACAATGTATTTGGAGACAGTATTATTGCTATTTGTCCGCACTGTGCGACGCCGTGAAAACTGAGCAGTCGAACTCGAGACGAGAAGGTCTCGCCGGTTCTCTTTCTTTCGCATACGCTGTCCTTCTTTGCGTCCGAAACTTTAATCGTTCATTACACAAGTAATTATCATCGGAATCATATCATATTTAGTATCGTTTTCAATAAAAAAATGCTACGAATATGTTGGTGAAAGTCCCATAAAAAAATAATTAATAATGAAAAAGATTACTTTTTGATTTAAAGGCCTGAGTTGACGCCAGTCTTTGATCTTTTCCGAACGCTTCGACTCGCCGCGTCTCTTTCTTTCGCATACGCTGTCCTTCTTTGCGTTCGAAACTTTAATCGTTCATTAGACAAGTAAATATCATCGGAATTATGTCATATTTGGTATCATTTTCCTTAGCAAAATGCCACGAATATGTTGGTGAAAGTTCTATAGGAAAATAATTAATAATAAAAAACTTTATTTTTTTATTTAAAGGCTCAAGCTCACGCTAGTCTTTGATCTTTTCCGAACGCTTCGACTCGCCGGTTCTCTTTCTTTCGCATACGCTGTCCTTCTTTGCGTCCGAAACTTTAATCGTTCATTAGACAAGTAATTATGATCGGAATTATATCATATTTGGTATCATTTTCATTACAAAAATGTCACAAATTTGCTTGTGAAAAAGCCATAAGAAATAATGAAAAATAAACATGTTCTTTTGTTTGATTGGTAGTGATGTCACACCGATATATTCGATGCAACACGACATACATATAATGTTACACTCTTTGGTGACGGAGGCAGTCGAGCTTCACTGTCCTCTTCTCCGTTCGGCAGGGGATCCCAGAAATCATTTCTTGGAAGCTAAATCTGACCGGACCTGAGTGTGCAGAGCCTACAATAATCTTATTCTTTTTGTCAAAATTTGATTTTCTATTTAAACTCACTTGAAATATTTTAAATGATATTGAAATATTGGAATATTACAATTTGGAATATTTCGCCGGACAATTTAGTCAAAAATTCCCTTCAACAGATTTGAACGGCCGTTGCGCCATTCGATTTTCGGTCAATTTTTCCCAATTAATTGCATGTAGAAATATAGAAAAAATCTGACGAATTACGGTTATTTATATTCATATTTGAGGATTTCTGTCGATTTTTCGGTTGAAAATCATATTTATAAAAAATGAAAGACACGTAAGAATTTCACAAATGCAGATTCTTTTATAAAAATTGAAAAAGGACATCGATCCTATTTTTAAATCAAACCAAAAATGAAATGATTCAAAATTTGAAAGGTTTGGAAAGAACTGAGATTTATAAGTGTGTGTCTAAAGTTTTATTCGAGCCCTGTTTTGGTCATTGGGCGATGCAACTACATTGTAACGCTCGCGTCGGTCTTTGACTGGTCTGTCCTCGTTACAGCATTTGAACGCGGCTCCGAAAATTATTCGAAATCAAATAAACCATCGAATAAAGACACAGATGAAAATGAACACTTTTTATTCAACACTAAAGATGAATCGCTCAAACCAATGAAAAATTCGTCGAATAAACTTATTACGAGTGGAATAGAGATAACATAATTATTTTTATTTGCCGCGTGCCATATAAGTTTTTTATCTTTTATTCGTTATTATAAATATCTATTTCAATAAAAATTTGCCCATCTTTGCTCCTACAATTACATTATTTTATATTATATTAGTTTTTTTGTGTGATTCTCACTCAAATTCTGTACTATTCGGAATAGTATGTCAAATAAACGTTATTCTGGTTTTCAACATATTTCTGTTCCCACAGTTCAATTCTTGAAACAATCAACTATAAAAAAAGTGTAAAGAAATAATGCTTGTTTATGAAATATTTTTAAATTACAAATTGTGCTATCTCATATGAAATTTGAAGTAGTAATTATTGATTTTCCTAAAATTATGCTTTAATACTTTCTTACGTAAAATATTTCTAGGAATTTTTTGTCCTTGATATTAGTTTTACTTTTAATATTTTATGTCTTAAAAAGCAACACTAAAAAAATATCTGTTTAATTCGAATACGTTCGTCGGAGAATGTAATAAATAATCGATATGGTTCCGTGATGATTCACCTTCTCGCCGACGAGAATTTCCTTAGTGGTCTTCTGCACCGACGAAATACCGTAGTTGGCCTTCTGTTTCTTACTCCAGCCAAAATCTATTCTAGAGGGCGGTAGAAGACACCGTATTTTTCGTGAGACACGTTCTCCCGTAAGGCTGGCAGTCTTTCAATATATCTCGTCGGTGGTATAGCCCTTTCAAACCGACAAAAAACTTGTCGGTACTGCTGTGATCTAGTAGTTCGCCAGTTGGTTATTCGATTTGAGTAGAGTCGGTATTTCAGATCGTGCGACACGAAATAGCATAAGGTGACTGGTGTACTCCTACGTCTCGTCTGTAATATTAGTTCCACATTAGTAGTTTCGACCGATACGGTAGGGTGTGATAAAGAAATTGTAAGGGGCCTCTAGACAGATAAAAGATAAAAGATGATAGATAAAAGATGAAAGATAAAAGATGATAGATAAAAGATAAAAGATGATAGATAAAAGATGAAAGATAAAAGATGATAGATAAAAGATAAAAGATGATAGATAAAAGATGATAGATAAAAGATAAAAGATGATAGATAAAAAGATGAAAGATAAAAGATAAAAGATGATAGATAAAAGATGATAGATAAAAGATAAAAGATGATAGATAAAAGATGAAAGATGATAGATAAAAGATGATAGATAAAAGATAAAAGATGATAGATAAAAGATGAAAGATAAAAGATGAAAGATAAAAGATAAAAGATGATAGATAAAAGATGAAAGATAAAAGATAAAAAGATGAAAGATAAAAGATAAAAGATGATAGATAAAAGATGATAGATAAAAGATGAAAGATAAAAGATAAAAGATGATAGATAAAAGATGATAGATAAAAGATAAAAGATGATAGATAAAAGATAAAAGATGATAGATAAAAGATGAAAGATGAAAGATAAAAGATGATAGTGATGTGACACAAGACAGCTCTAGAGCCCCCCGAGCGTGAGATAGAAAAATACATTGGGTGATTGGTCTACTCCTATACCTGGTCTGTGCTAAAACCTCGGGCGTGAGCACTCTCATTTCCTCTCTGATGCAGGTTCTGGTCGAGACTAAAAATTAGACTAGAGGGCAGTACTATACCGGGGACACTACTCCTATACCTGGTCTGTGCTAAAACCACCGACGAGGTATAGGATAGACCAATCACCCAATGTTTTTTTCTGTCTCACGCTCGGGGGGCTCTAGAGCCCCCTTACCATTCCGTGTCACATCCTACCGTAACGGCCAGAAGCAGTATTGTGGAACCAATATTCTAGAACGGCGCTGTTGCTGATAGAAATTTAAATCTCATGTCGGAGATTCTATAAATGATGAATGAAACAAAGGAATGTTGTGTTCTTTTAATTTCGTTATGCCTGTAACGCGACTGCATCGAAGGAAACATTTCTACGTGAGAGAGGTTATATTCAAGTAAATCATGTGCATACATATACTTCTATAATGTACATGTATGTATAGCGAGCATCAAGAAGCATAAATTCACACTCATTCGGAGGAATTCATATTAAAAACATTATTATGAATTTTTGCTAATATTTAAATATATCATTAATGTTACTTTTTTGGTAAATAATCAGCCTAATTATGTGTATTTATTTACACTTTATTCCTACACACTTCCTTAACTTCCTTTTCATTCTATTTATGGCGTGTTTGGACTCATTTTTACCAGAAAAATATTTACAATTTATTGTTCGTATTTTCATACCATAACAATAAATTATTGCAAAAATTAGATTTTCATTAGTAAGCAATGCTTATGAGCTTACATTGTTGTGTCCGGTAGCTGTTTGCCTGGCTCACAAAAAGCCATTGAAATTCCCAAGACCTCGATCGGAAGAGAGTACGAAAGGCAACATTGTAACGCATTGCCTATTAATAATGAACAACCAGAACCCAACTGTGTTATTATAAAAAATATCGTAATGAAAATCTTATCAGCCGATTGGAGATGTTTTTCTGATAAAAACGAATCTAAATTCGCTATAAATCGGAGAATAACGAAGAATAAATTAATATTGAAAACAGAGTATGTGTAAACTCCGGTGGTAAGCAAACAAAGCTGAGCGTTGAAAAGAAGAGGATTAAATCAACCATAAGCTCTTGAATATAATCCGGATAGTTGGTTTAGTTTCAACCAATTTTTTGTTGAAAGTACATTTGAAAAGTTAAGGGTTGAGAATACTTTTCGATTCTTTTCACAAACATAAAACCATTTTGAAAAAGTAAGCACAGGATCGGTTAGAAAATATTGCGCAATAGCGTAATAAATTTACGGAAATCAAAGCCTGGGTCAAAAATGATCTATAAGGTGCAGGAGGTTTAAGCTTTCACTTTTCGAGAATATTTTATAGCAGGATTACGTCCTGTAAAACATAAATCCTACTTTGTGGACGTAGTTTGAATACTTTTCCAAAGACGTCGAGCTTGAAACGCGTGGTTTTCTTGTATATTCCAGAACATGCTTTTTACAATTAACACTTTGACTGCCAAGCTAGAGACCCCAATAATTCCATCAAATTAATGTAAGTTATTTAATGAAATAAAAATTGAAAAAAATTATATGTATGATATTGAGTAGTGATACAATTAATATATTAACGTAAAAATTCATTTCAAAATTTGGACAAATAATTCCGTCACCCACATATGGGTGACGTGGCAATCAACGTGTTAATATAAAAATTCTTGCACAGCAATAATAACGTAGAAGGAGGAGAAAGATGATCACTCAGCCATTCGTTTCTAAGAAGACTGAATGTGCTAGAAACTTGAAACTTGTGCTAAGACTTTGTGCTAAAAACTTAAGACTTGTGCTAGGACTTTGTGCTAGAAAATCGAACTTTTTTTTAACGAAGCAAAACGAAATAAACGGGGTTAAGAGGAGGAAAATGGCGAGGACACAGAGCAGATTACCAAACAGATCGAAACGTGAAAGATGGAGGAGCGCTCGGTTTCGGGTCACGAAACGAAGAAACGGTCGGGTCTCGGCGCGGCACGGTATCGAGGTTGTTAAAGGTTCTAGGCGAAAAGGTTAATTCCTCAAACCTCATCCTCATCCTCATCCTCATCCTCATCCTCATCCTCATCGTCATCCTCATCCTCATCCTCATCCTCATCCTCATCCTCATCCTCATCCTCATCCTCATCATCATCCTCATCCTCATCCTCTACTCAAATCGAATAACCAACTGGCGAACTACTAGATCACAGCAGTACCGACAAGTTTTTTGTCGGTTTGAAAGGGCTATACCACCGACGAGGTATTGGAGTAGACCAATCACCCAATGTATTTTTCTGTCTCACGCTCGGGCAGAGAGGAAATGAGAGTGTTCACGCCCGAGGTTTTAGCACAGACGAGGAATAGGAATAGACCAATCACCATATGGGATTTTCTGTCTCATACAAAAACAACTCGTTTACTTGCGCCCTCTACGCTGACAAACAATAAATGTTGGAACTAGATCCACAAGAAGCTTAAACCATATACCTATCATCACAGACGGGATAGGATAGACCTAATTTCGAGGCCAACTTTTGTGGGGTCACGTAACCCCATTACCATTTTCGTATCACATCCTCAAATTAGTAGATATTTGAAATTTGACCACCAACTATTACTATATTTGTTAACACTAAATAAAAGATTCGTCTTAACATCCGCTACAACAATATGTAATAAAAAATACTTAGTTATATATTTACTTAAAAAATTGGAAATTGCTTGTTATAATGCATGATTTGAAATTATTCTATTTGCAATAAATAAAGTAAGACAAGACAAGTAGATCAAGAATATAAACTATCTGCAGGAGAAAACTTAAACTGCTTAGAAATTCTTGTAAAAAACAATTAGTTAAGCAATTATCTTAATACTTTGTTATGTCGGAGAAGCATTCTAATTTGTCTTGATTTTAAAATTTCTTGCGAATCGTTCGATTCGGACCAATTGCAATAATCGAATCGTTCGATTCAGACCAATTGCGATAATCGAATGGTGAGATGCGCGCGCAGGCTTCCTAAGCAGCTATTAGTCTTCCTTGGCGCTCAGGAGAAATTAGACGAAGTATGTAAGAGAGCATATTATTTAGTTTGTTTAAATAATTGAAGTAAGCGTAGTCATCGCGCAGTCAAGTCAAGCGCAGTCAAATTAATTGAATTTGTTCTTTCTGTTACAGAGCCGGAGGGAAAAGAATATCAATAGCCGAGATCGAGTCGAGATTGACTCGAGATCGTGAAGGAGAACCGTCCAGCAAGCGTTAGCCACATAAACTGAGTAAGTGTACATTTTATTTCGCCAATAATAAATTATTTGTGTTTCTTTTACTTATTATTTTGATAAATGAATCCGGTATTCTAATTGTGTGTTTTATCAGTTATTCAGGTATATTGAGTATGATCGCACTGAATGCATCGCGGGACAAGTTCGAACGCCGAACATAATTTTTGTAAGTATCCACATTATTGTGTCATGTATTGAATTGAATTCATTTTAGTTTCTGGTTCGTTTTAATGGACATTTTGATTTCGGCTCAAATTAATTTTGATTTTATATTCAACGTGAATGATTTATTTTCTATGAATTTAGATTTATTCTTCGACTATCAATTGATTCAAATCAAATGAATTTGTTCTTTGTGCTACAGAATTCTTCGAGGCTGTCTACTTGAATGCCTGAGGCTTCTTACCACGATGACCAATGACGACATGGTTACTTAAGATCGAGAGCTGTCGTGTCGTGCTTTCTTCAAGGGAGAGAGAATGTAAGTATCAAAAGACATATATTTCGAATTAAACTATCTTATTGGTGGAATTATACGAATCGTTTTTTAACATCTTGTCCCTTTTTTTGATTCCAGGACTCTAACGCAACTTTCGCATCCCCACCAATAAGTAGTAAGTGCACAAACACCTGCCTTTTTTATTACTACAATTGATTAGTAGTTGATTTTTTGACGAGTGTAGTGACCGTAGAAAACGCCTGGCGTTTTCCACGGGTAGTAATCTGTTTCCTAGGTAGGTAGGGTCTTTTTGTACGTCGCGTTCTTTTTTAAATGAAACAGTTTCGATAATGGTATCACCAACTTTCGAAAAGATAAAAATCTTCCGTAATTTGGTATACTATTAACTAGAGTCACTTTTTATTATCAAAATAATTATTTATCTTTGAAATATATTTGAAATGAAATAAAGTTGCTTTTTAACTTTAAGATAATTATTGATTTTTTAAATTCATTTAAAATTCAATACAGATCGTTTTCTAATATTATTTCGAATTGCTCAGAAGCACTGGCTCTCTTGCGTACAAAAAGACGATTCGCGACGGATAGATCCTCGAGACAAAGCATATACACATATCAATTTAACTTGGATTATTTTCTCGAGTACATTACATTTAGTATAGTACTCTTTCAATAGTTTCGAAACTTTGCTTTGTTGAAAGGATCGACCGAGGGCTCTTTAATATTTTATTAAAAATTTCAAATAAATAAATTAAATTAATTAAAATCTTTGTCTTTTTGCTTAACGATTAATGTTTTCTATTAATTCTTTGAATGATTAAATATCTTCAAATACCTTTAAATTTCAATTCAATTTTTTTTTGCAAGTTTGTATAAATATTAGCCCGTATACTAATGAATTCTTTTAGTTAGGATTTTCAGGATATTGAGGTTCCCTGTTCGTTGCTCAAATCCTCTCGCGTGCCCAGGTGCTACTCGGGAGGGTGAGAGCAACGGGCACATGGAATATTGTATTAATAATATATATATATATATATATATATATATATATATATATATATATGTGTGTGTGGCGACTGACAATGGCCAGTGTATCGTACACGACGTATTTTCCACTTGTGTGTGTGTGCCATTAGGCAGTGGAATTGCGTCGGTTCGTTCAATTAGATTCAATAATGCATATTCCTGTCGATCTGTGACATGCTACATAGATCTTCATGGAATATGTTCGCGAGTAGCTTTTCTAAAAACTACGTTTGTAACATTCAGAATTACACGTAGTTCAATTGAGTCTCGAAAATAGTTTGTTATTTCAATTTACCGATTTATATCGCAAAGGTCACTACCATTGTCAGTGTGCGTTGTTTGCGTGCGCTCCGCTGTCTCTTCTTACGGCAGAGAACGCCGTACGTGTGCCCGTTCGTGAATTCGTGTCCTTTTGTACGCGCCTACGGGTGCGCGATCCCACATCCATGCTCGCGGACCGAGCGTGCACCACCGACGGCCGACCAACACCGCGCGCGCGCTTCGTTCCTCAAACGGCCTGGTGTGTGCGTGCCTCTCCTCTCTTGTCTGTTGCTTGCTTACCTGGTTGGTTGGCTGGCAGGCTGGTTGGTTGGTTGGTTGGCTGGTTGGCTGGTTGGCTGGTTGGCTGGTTGGTTGGTTGGCTGGTTGGCTGGTTGGTTGGTTGGTTGGTTGGCTGGTTGGCTGGTTGGCTGGTTGGTTGGTTGGCTGGTTGGTTGGTTGGCTGGTTGGTTGTCGCCTGGTTCGGCTCGATTTAAATTTTCCGATATGCCTCGGCCGTCGCCGCGGCGTGTTTGCGTGCGCTCCGGTGTCTCTTCTCACGGCAGAGAACGCCGTACGTGTGCCCGTTCGTGAGTTCGTGTCCTTTTGTACGCGCCTACGGGTGCGCGATCCCGCATCCATGCTCGCGGACCGAGCGTGCACCACCGACGACCGACCAACACCGCGCGCGCGCTCCGTTCCTCAAACGCCCTGGAGTGTGCGTGCCTGCCTCTCCTCTCTTGTCTGTTGCTTGCTTACCTGGTTGGTTGGCTGGCTGGCTGGTTGGTTGGTTGGTTGGCTGGCAGGCTGGTTGGTTGGTTGGTTGGCTGGTTGGCTGGTTGGCTGGTTGGCTGGTTGGTTGGTTGGCTGGTTGGCTGGTTGGTTGGTTGGTTGGTTGGCTGGTTGGCTGGTTGGCTGGTTGGTTGGTTGGTTGGTTGGCTGGTTGGTTGGTTGGCTGGTTGGCTGGTTGGCTGGTTGGTTGGTTGGTTGGTTGGCTGGTTGGTTGGTTGGCTGGTTGGTTGTCGCCTGGTTCGGCTCGATTTAAATTTTCCGATATGCCTCGGCCGTCGCCGCGGCGTGTTTGCGTGCGCTCCGGTGTCTCTTCTCACGGCAGAGAACGCCGTACGTGTGCCCGTTCGTGAGTTCGTGTCCTTTTGTACGCGCCTACGGGTGCGCGATCCCGCATCCATGCTCGCGGACCGAGCGTGCACCACCGACGACCGACCAACACCGCGCGCGCGCTCCGTTCCTCAAACGCCCTGGAGTGTGCGTGCCTGCCTCTCCTCTCTTGTCTGTTGCTTGCTTACCTGGTTGGTTGGCTGGCTGGCTGGTTGGTTGGTTGGTTGGCTGGCAGGCTGGTTGGTTGGTTGGTTGGCTGGTTGGCTGGTTGGCTGGTTGGCTGGTTGGTTACCTGTCGGGGGGAGGAGTCCCCGACCTTAGTGACGCGCAGTTCGGCTTCCGGGGGGGTCTCTCCACCGTCGACGCAATTCGGCGGGTGAGGGCTCTCTCGGAGGCCTGTACGGGGGGGGGGCGGTGTTGCGTTGGCGATCTCCTTGGATATCGCTAACGCGTTCAACACCGTCCCCTGGGATAGAATTTCGGAGGCCCTGGTCTTCCACCAGGTGCCTCCGTACCTTAGGAGGGTAATCGGGGACTATCTCTCCGACAGGAGCATAGAGTATCCTGGCCGGTACCGGATGATTCGCAGGAGCGTCGTGCGGGGGGTTCCACAGGGCTCGGTGTTGGGCCCGTTGCTGTGGAACCTCGCATACGACAGCGTCCTGCGGGAGGGGATGCCTCCCGGTGTCAGCCTAACGTGTTACGCCGACGATACGTTGGTGCTTGCCGCCGGGAGGTACACGAAGGAGGCCGTCTGCCTGGCGGAGCGCGGCGCATGGCGCGCGGTACGCGCTATCCGGTCTCTGGGCCTAGAGGTGTCCGTCGCTAAGACCAGGGCCATGTGGTTTTACCACCCGGCCCGGCTGGCGGCACCTCCCCAGTGCTGGATCGCCGTGGGGGAGGGAGTGGTCGAGGTCGGGTCCCAGATGCGGTACCTGGGACTCGAGCTCGACGGCCTGTGGCGTTTCTGCCGCCATATCGAGTCGCTGGCGCCCCGGGCGGAGAGGGCGACTGCTGCGCTCGGTCGTCTTCTCCCGAATCTCGGGGGACCCTGTGGACGGGTGCGTCGCCTGTTCGCGGTGGTGGTGCGGGTTTTAGTCCTGTATGGAGCCCCTGTGTGGGCGTACGATGTCTTGGCCGGGGGGCGTAGTGGTGTGCGAGCACTGCTGCGCCGAATTGAGCGCAGGCTGGCTATTGGCATCGTGCGGGGGTACCGCACCATTTCTTACGCGACGGCGATGGTGATGTCGGGGCTTATCCCCCTCGAGCTGGAGGCCCGCGTGTTGTCGGACGTACACGGGTACGCCAGGGACCTCCGGCGGAGGGGGATGGCTCCGGATCGGGTGGCGCTTGATGTGGCGGAGTTCAGGGGCCGCGCTCGGCGGGCCGCCGCCCGGGAATGGCGCGAAAGCCTTCACGGGACGGAGGAAGGAGGGAGGCGGGCCGTTCGGGCCATCCTCCCCGTGTTCGACCGGTGGAACAGGGGATGGATGGGGCACAGGGTCTCCTACCGTGTGGCGCAGGTGATGACCGGACACGGTTGCTTCGGCGTGTACCTGTGCCGCATCGGGAGGGAGGCCGAGGAGGCGTGTCACCATTGCGGCGAGCTGCGGGACACGGCGCAGCACACTCTAGAGGAGTGTCCGGCGTGGGCGGGCGAGCGCCGTGCTCTGCGGCGCGCGGTGGGCCATGACCTCTCGCTTCCGGCTGTTGTCTCGGCGGCAGCGGGCGGCGAGGGGGCATGGAAGGGGTTCGCCTCGTTCTGTGAGCAGGTAATGCTGCAGAAGGAGGCTGCGGAACGGGATCGTGAGCGAAACCACGATCCCGGCCGAAGGGGTGGGAGAAGGAGACGCAGGGCACGCCCCGGGGGCGTGCCTCCGTTGCGGCGTCCTTAACGCGGGCGGGGGCGCCCTTGGCGGTCATGAGGCGGGGGACCAACGGGTCCCCTATGCTTGACTGCCAACGGCGTCCCCGGAGGCCGTCGGGCATATCGGGCGGGGGCCCGGATGTCCATCGGGCGGCCTAAATGGGGGGGAAGGCGTCACGTCGTCCGTTGCGTGGCGCCTTCGGATAGAGTAGGATCGGGTGGAGGCCGCGTCCTCCACTCAGGGAGGAATGCTAAGGCGGGGGCACACCGGATTGAAATGCGCGCGCGGAACACGGGTGCCCCCAGGAGCCTAGGGACGGACGGGGAGGAGTTAGTGGGTATACTCGGCCTTGCACCCACCAGCCGAGGAGTCCCACATAACCCGGCCCACTCCCCCCCGGGAGGGGTCGGGTATCCGTAAAGTGATTACCTCCTCGGAAAAAAAAAAAAAAAAAAAAAAAAAAAAAAATGGTTGGCTGGTTGGTTGGTTGGCTGGTTGGCTGGTTGGTTGGTTGGTTGGTTGGCTGGTTGGCTGGTTGGCTGGTTGGTTGGTTGGTTGGTTGGCTGGTTGGTTGGTTGGCTGGTTGGCTGGTTGGCTGGTTGGTTGGTTGGTTGGTTGGCTGGTTGGTTGGTTGGCTGGTTGGTTGTCGCCTGGTTCGGCTCGATTTAAATTTTCCGATATGCCTCGGCCGTCGCCGCGGCGTGTTTGCGTGCGCTCCGCTGTCTCTTCTCACGGCAGAGAACGCCGTACGTGTGCCCGTTCGTGAGTTCGTGTCCTTTTGTACGCGCCTACGGGTGCGCGATCCCGCATCCATGCTCGCGGACCGAGCGTGCACCACCGACGGCCGACCAACACCGCGCGCGCGCTCCGTTCCTCAAACGGCCAGGTGTGTGCGTGCCTCTCCTCTCTTGTCTGTTGCTGGCTTACCTGGTTGGCTGATCGCTTGTCGCCTGGTTCGGCTCGATTTAAATTTTCCGATATGCCTCGGCCGTCGCCGCGGCGTGTTTGCGTGCGCTCCGCTGTCTCTTCTCACGGCAGAGAACGCCGTACGTGTGCCCGTTCGTGAGTTCGTGTCCTTTTGTCAGAGAGGAATGAGAGTGCTCACGCCCGGGGTTTTAGTGTCCCCACTTTTTCTGCATCATCTTTTAGCCTGGAAAAGAACCTGCATCATCTTTTAGCCCGGAACAGAACCTGCATCATCCTTTAACACCGCCTTCGATACCAGATCCGAGGTTCTCGCCGGCGCGTCCCATTTGAAATACAATGTTGTACGGAGGTGTTGACAGCGAAACTCGAGAACCATCGCGTCGCGGCCACAACATTGTCGGCTATATCGGTGTGAGACTAGAAGACCACTACTAATCCAATTACAAAACTTCTTTATTTTTCATTATGTTTTTATGAAACTTTTACCAACATATTCGTGGCATTTTTCTGATTAAAATGATACCAAATATGATATAATTCCGATGACACTTGCTTGTGTAACGAGCGATGAAAGTTTCGAACGCAGAGAAGGACAGCGTATGGGGAAGAAAGAACCGCAGAGAGTCGTGGCCGCCGGCAGAGATCGAAGCTAGCGTGAGCGCAGGCCTTTAAATGAAAAATTTAACTTCTTTATTATTAATTATTTTTTTATGAGACTTTCACCAATATATTTGTGGCATTATTCTGATTAAAATGGTACCAAACGCGATATAATTCGGATCACATTTACACTAATTTTCCGTTAATGTAATTGTTATGGGAAGCAACTTTTATTGTTCATTACACAGGTAAATATCATCGGAATTATACCATATTAGGTATCTTTTAAATCAGAAAAATGCTACAAATATGTTGGTAAAAGTTTCATAAAAAAATAATTAATAATAAAGAAGTTTTGTAATTGGATTAGTAGTGGCCTTCTGGTCTCACACCGATACAGCCGACAATGTTGTGGCCGCGACGGCTCTCGAGACCCATCGTCGACCGATTTTGTACCGGCGATGGTAGTTTTCTAAACGCAGGGTTTCTTGCGCTCGTAACACCTAACCGTTCTTTCCACTCTCTTTTCTCTCTGCCTTTTTGCCTGTTCTCTCATACAACCGTCTTCCTACAAGACTTTAGTCCATCCTTGACATAGACGAAAACCGGACATCCTCGCCAGCGATCATCCCTACTTTCACTTTTTACTACAGCCATCTTTCACTTTTGCTTCCGTACAATTATCCTACCCTAAAGTGAGTCCGCAAGTTCAATATAAAGGCTTTTTATCAAACCACTAAAGTTGTTCTCCTTCCGGGATGACGGCAATACTATTGAAACTCTATCGAGTTTGGCTTGATTTTAACCAGAAAAATCTCATAAATCTGTTGATAGAAGTTACTTACAAATAGAACTAAAAATTTAGGAACCACATTGTCTTGATCATTAATCACTCTTAGAAAAGTTCCTGCCACTCTCTGCCTCTCTTTCTTTTGCATTTGCCGTCCTCTTTCATGCCCGAAAATTTAATCGCTTATTACACGAGAAATTATAATCGCAATTATATCGTGGTACATGTTGTTTTAATCAGAAAAAAGAAAGAAATACGCTGAAAAAAGTGTTATGGAAGAAATAAAAAATCATTAATTCGATCTACCTGTTAGAAAAGTCGATATAAGCAAATGGTCGAGGCAGGCCATGTGGTTTTTGTCAGCGCGTTGTCCCTCCCTAAGGGAAAGTCCTTTAAGTTGGAGGTGTCATAAACAAAGAGGCATACTGTCGAAGGCGTTCTCACGGCTTAGTATTTTTGGGACAGCAGGACATCCTTATCCTGACTGTCGTCGTGTACGGTTGTCTTGAATAAAGACTCTTGGTATTTTGCAATACGCCCACGTTTATTTAAATTAACCATATCGCGTTATCCACCATCTCGGTATTTTTCTTACATACCATGATCGTATCAGAATGGAACAATATTTTCAAGACAGCGCGACGTCGGATTTCTTACTATGTATTTCCCACTTTTATTCTCTCGTAAATATTCGTGTGTCGTTCTATAGCTGATTGCTCCACTACCTTCATTTGCTTCCACCCCACATAAGTTATAATTAATCTCAAGCGGTTCTATTCAAGACTGCACACAGTCTATCTTTTCATAAATCCTTTTGAAGGCTTTGAGGAAAATGTATATGATCGAAATTGTTGTTCAACGAAGAGATAGTTTTATTTAATGCTATTTAACATAATCTATTATTACAAAGAACGGTTCTTCTTCTCTTACAAAGGAACATGATCTCAAAGTCTGCCTCACAATGAATATTAAATGACTATAATTTATATTATTACCTCAATTGTTGCAAAATTTACTTAAAATATAAATTAATTTGAGAGTAAAACGTGCTTTATAATTTTCGGAATTTTTTCTCTATTAGATATTGGCTGCGGATGCCAAATAATGCCAGCGTGGATGCTATTTCTATGTTAAAAAATGATGTAGGCTCTGATCCAGCCTAAGATGATGCAAGTTCTGGTCCAGGCTAAAAGATGATGCAGGTTCTGTTCTGGGCTAAAAGATGATGCAGGTTCTAGTACAGGCTAAAAGATGATGCAGGCACCGACGAGGTATAGGATAGACCTATCACCCAATGCATTTTCGTGGCCACGTTTTCGGGGGTCACGTAACCCCCTTACCATTTCCGTGTCACATCCTGTATTACCAACTGGAACTAAAATTTGCTGACAGCGTCCTTAGTGGTAGAAATTGAAATTAAAAATAGCTATATATATAGCTATATATATAGTCACTACAGTCTCGCGAATACAATAGAATATTGTTTTCTAAAACGCTTCAACGATTTCAAATACTAATTTCGATTATGATTAGCTAAACTTTATGTTGGGTATAAATAACAAATGAATGAAGCTGTACGTACAATAAAGAATATGTTTAACTGCAAAATTCGAAATGTTGTAAACAGCCAAATATTAATATGTACTTTATAAATTTCATGTTATAGGGTGACATAATTTTGTTCCTATTATTAATTATCTTCATTGCTTTGAACAATAAGAAAAGAAATAAATAAGAGTGTTGTTATATAAATCATATGTGCATTATATAGCATGTGGTTATTATGAAAATTTTCATGAACATTAGAAAACGAATGTTTTAATAACTTACTAAAAACTACTAAGTAAGCCAAGCTTTATATTTATATTTGAAATTTGAACACCAATTATTACTATATATGTTAACAATAAATAAAAGATTCGTCTTAACATCAACTACAACAATATGTAATAAAAAATACTTAGTTCTATATTTACTTAAAAAATTAAGATGACCATAATTTTTTATTAAAACAAAATATTTTGTAATTTTTTTCTATTGGAATTTATAGATGACTGAGTATCGATTAACTGTTGTTAAAAACATTTTCCCACCAGATTATCCGAAATTTTTAAAACATCCGTAGATGCCTTCTTTTGGGTCGCTGATGATAGGCCCAACAGAGCTGTGCATTATTTAGATAAAAAATTATTTGCATTGATACGTAATGTTACGATAAAAATTACTATCTTATTGAAGACGGTCCAAACGATGTCGTGTTTGGACTCATTTTCATCCGGATAAGTTCTACAACTTATTCGTATTAACAATATTATTTTGATTAAAAATATAAAAGTTCAAATTGCCAATAATGCTCGATTCTCCATCTGTTTACATTGTAGGCTGTTTGTCAGTCTCTGTGTCTCCGACGTTCGGCACCCAACGGGTGTTGTCGGCCGTGTCGTCGAGCTGACAAAAGTTATCCGAAGATTTAGGGTCGCCCCAGACAAGACAGGCAAGATGCCGAAGTTGTTTGGGTGCCCAAAATCGTCACCCATAAGGGCTGAGCGTATCCGTTGGTCGCTTGAGAGGTACTCGATGTGCTCGCAACAAAGGCCAAGTGCCGAAAATCGTCTCATTTGCTAACAGAACCCCAGTACCGTCCACTCCCCTCTACACCCCTAAGATGCCAATGCTGGAGCGTGTCGGCCACGGGCAGGTAACAGGCCACAGACAAAAGTTAGAAATCTCTGCCAACACGGACGCAGTCACGGTGCAGAATTTAATGAAAATATTCAATATTCGTGTATATCACGATATGAAATACATTCCTTTTCCATAGAATGCGTATGAGGATGGAAATTGTTATTAATAATTATATAATAATCATTTCCATGCATAATACAATTTTGCAATAATTATATGTCAATCATTTTTATTTATTCCCAATTTGCTTTTACTATATGTTTTATACCTATTCGAAAAGTAATATGAATGTAAAGATAGATCGAGATTGTTCTTCCAAGAACGTGAATGGGGATCACATTGAAAACACTGAGAATGAGTCGGATAGCGAATAATAACTGAATGTTATTCGTTCTGAATGTTATAGTTATATATAATAGTTTTTTCAATAATTGTTAAAAAGTGTTACTTCGATACTTCCCCTTCGAAATTTCGTTTTTTAATTTTGCGGAGCCTAAAAAATTGCGGTCAG
This sequence comes from Seladonia tumulorum, assembly GCA_913789895.3. Lineage (NCBI taxonomy): Eukaryota > Metazoa > Arthropoda > Insecta > Hymenoptera > Halictidae > Seladonia > Seladonia tumulorum. Next base: position 7,994,932 of record OU565275.1, read on the forward strand.
GTAAGACCGGCGAAGGATGCGGCGTTCGGCGATTCAGGTAGCTAATTGCAAGTGCACCGACTGATCGACCCCTATTCACCGGCAGGCTTGGAAGAACCAATGTCCTTTGTACTATGGATTGCATTACCTTTACTGTACACTCGGAGTGCACAACACCCTAACAACAGTTTAGGTAAAATATGTAAATGAGATCCCCGATAACTGTTTCAGTCAGAACTGTTATATATGTAACAGTTTGAAACAGCTATTTGCAGAACATTTTCAGTCCCTATCAGAAAAGTATAATTGCGAGGAACAAGTGAGAACGAACAGACCGATGTACACATATAATGTGTATCAATATATCATTTCTTTCCTTGAGACTGTCTACATTCTGAATCCTACATGTATTACGTATGACTTTTTAATTAATTTATTAAATACATAAAATGGTACTATTTATTACATCCTGTGTTTCATATTAGGTACTGATATTCTAATTGCAGACAATTAATAAAAATGTGATTATTAATAATCACTGTATTATTTTGTGGAATTAAATACAATGTATTAAAATTCCTCCGTTTAAATACAATGCTTTCTGTTTCTATACTCATTTAAATTTGAATAAATGCTTTTTCAATTTATATAAATAAGCTTTTATTTATTGATAGTAAACATAATAATAATTGTTGTTGAAAATTGAAATACTTGAAATAAATAAATTGAAATAAATAAGAAGATGATGATGATGATGATGATGATGAGGATGATGATGATGATGATGATGATGATGAGGATGATGATGATGAGGATGAGGATGATGATGATGATGATGATGATGATGATGATGATGATGATGATGATGATGATGATGATGATGATGATGATGATGCGACGTGTCTATTATTATATATCATCATCATCATCCTCATCATCATCATCATCATCATCATCATCATCATCATCATCATCATCATCATCATCATCATCATCATCATCATCCTCATCCTCATCATCATCATCCTCATCATCATCATCATCATCATCATCATCATCATCATCATCTTCTTATTTATTTCAATTTATTTATTTCAAGTATTTCAATTTTCAACAACAATTATTATTATGTTTACTATCGATAAATAAAAATTTATTTATGTAAATTGAAAAAGCACTTATTCAGCTTTAAAATGAGTATAGAAACAAAAAGCATTGTATTTAAACAGAGATGAAATATTCAGGTTGAATTAATCATGTAATGGCTCGTTTGGTTTAGTTTTCCAGAATGCGACTGTAACTTGGAAAGTAGCTGAAATACGCGCTGTGCATTACACGTCAGTAACAGTAAATTGGCAACTATGCGACGAATATTCTCCGATGTGATTTGGCAACTACGCCTTCGATGTCTGTAATTCAATATAATTCCTAAACTCACCACTCTAAATCGTAGAGGGCATACCAAAACCTCTGATTTTTTGAAGAGTCGGTATTTCAGAACGTGAGACACGAAGTCCCATAAGATGATAGGTCTATCCTATACCTCGTCGGTGATGCAGGTTCTAGTACAGGCTAAAAATTATACTAGGGGGCAGCACTATACCGGGGACACTACAAACCCGGGCGTGAGCACTCTCATTCCTCTCTGGTTTAGGATCGTATCACTGAATATACGATCATGGGTTATTAAAATTGACTGAGATACCTTATCTATGTAATCCTAAAATATCACGTATCAAGCTTATAGAATATCATAACCACAGAACATTCCCAGTCTGTGGTGATATTATTTAAAAAATACATACAGCAATGAAGTATAATCTTATATATTAAAAAGGAATGGATGAAAAACTCATTAAAAAAAGTCACCGTAAACAACAACGAGCCTACCATAGACTTCTTAGAGATATGAATATTAAATGCTGTACTAATCCAACAAAGGTTATTATCTATTTTTAAAAAATAGATTCGGTAGAATTCATGAATGATAAAATATGTACTAAAATCTACTTATTTCTCTTATATTCTATTATAGTATTTAATGATTTGCAATGCTGGTTTGGTAACTGGGTTTAAACGAGAAGCATTACAAAATATTACAGACCCAATTCTTTCAAAGTATGATATAATAATGCCACCAAATAAATCCTATTGTTTCATTAAATTTTCTTCAGTGGAAGATGCTGAAGGTGCATACAAAAAAATCCATGGTCATGTAAAAATTAATGGTTCAGATACACCATTGTATGCAACATTTACAGAATCAGGTACTTCATTCATTCGTAATTTTAACTAAGTACATATTGCTTTTTCTTACTTTATGAAAATCAAAAAGTCCATATAAATGTCAAAATTATGTTTCAGTTCCTGATATAGATGATCAATTAATTTACGACCTTCCTTCAGGACTTAGATTAATAGAAAATATTATAACTGAAGAAGAAGAAAAATGTTTATTGGATTCAATTAATTGGACCACTGAAGGTATCATAAATGTTTTATAGCTATTGGTACATAGTATGTACATTATATATATATATATATATATATATATATATATATATTTCTTTTTTACTTTTTAGAATCTGTTTCATCTGATTTAAAACATAGAAGAGTTAAACACTTTGGCTATGAATTCCAATATAATTCAAACAAAGTAGATCCTGATAAACCAATTACACCCATTCCAGAAGAATATCAATTTTTACAAACATTATTTAAGCAATATCACAACGTACCATATGAATATGATCAGTTAACAATAAATCATTATTTACCTGGACAAGGTATATTACATGAAATGTTCTTTTTAATGTTGCTTTATTTCTTAAATCTTTGTAATCTTCTATAATTTAAGGAATTCCTCCACACATTGATACACATAGCGTCTTTGAAGATTCTATATTGTCTTTGTCATTGGGTTCAGCATGTATAATGGACTTCAAGCGAGGAGACAAAAAAGTCAATATTCTTTTACCTTCTCGTTCATTGCTAATTATGTCAGGAGAAGCTCGCTATGCGTGGTCTCATGGAATTTGTCCTAGACATAATGATGTAGTGAAATCTAAAGATGGAACAACAACACAACCACGAAGCACAAGAGTGTCATTTACATTTCGAAAAGTGAGAAGAGGTGATTGCCTTTGTATTTTCCCAGAATGCTGTGACACTAAAGCAAAATCTTCCACCATTCTTATTGATGATAAAATAGCAAAAGGACTAGAATACTCTTATGTACACAATGTATGTGTTATAAATTATATACTGCAATATTTTGTTATAAAATATATTACTGTAGTTGTAATGAACTTATGTATTATAGGTTTATGAAAATATTTCGAGTCATTTTAACGAAACAAGACATAAACAGTGGCCAAATGTTCTAAAGTTTCTGCAATCTTTAAATCCAGGTGATATTCTTTTAGATGTAGGTTGTGGAAATGGCAAGTATCTCTATGAACAGCAACATATATTTAAGGTATACTTTCTCTGTGTTTTTATTTATCCATTTTTCTATGTACAATATGATTAAATCTTACAATCTATTAAAAAAATTAACTACTTCAGGTTGGATGTGATCGAAGCCAAAATCTAATGAAAATATGTTACAAAAAGAAATTTGAAGTTTTCTTATCCGACTGTTTGTATTTACCATACAGAGATAATAGTATGGATGCAGCAATAAGCATAGCAGTAATTCATCACCTTTCAACTCATGAAAGAAGAAAACAAGCAATTTCAGAATTAACACGACTTCTTAGACCTAATGGAAGGTGTTTAATTTATGTATGGGCGAAAGAACAAGAAAAGGATTCTGCTCAAACTGCATATTTAAAATATAACACAAGTAAAAAGGCCAATACAACATCATGCGAACAGAAATTAACAGAATATGGTGTAACATTACCAGTTCATGAAAATCGTACCAAATTTATGTCTACAGATATGCTTGTTCCTTGGAAAAGAAAAGGAGGAGGAAACTTTCTGAGATATTATCATGTATTCGAAGAAGGAGAACTACCACAGTTGTGTTCTCAAGTACCCACGGTTAACATAGAACAAGTATATTATGATGAAGGAAATTGGTGTGTCATTTTACAAAAAAAAAGTGAAACAATTTGACTCCAATAAATTATTTTTATATAATAACTGATGTGCATTTTAATACCTTCTTAAATATAATAACTATAAACATGAATTAAAAATAAGACACATACAAGAATTATAATGCTTTAAATGATTTTACCTTTATTGGAAAAAGAACAAAATACATGGAATATGTGTACTATACAGGGTTTTAGATATAAATAGTCCCTGATATCTAGTTTTGTCATTATAAACATGAATAATGCGTAAGTAGACAAGACAAGTGCACTGTACAAAGCTCACTCTGCTTGACTTTTACTTGCTATTGTGCTTCAGTTGTATAACATATTTAATAGCAATATAGATTATCATTATCATCAGTATTAATAATAATATTATTATCATCGGCATCATAGTTTTCATTATCATTACTATTGATATTAATATTAATTATTTGTATTAGGTATCGCTTGTCAATATATTAGCACACCTTATTCACATAAAAATAGTATCCAATTATGAAATTAATGGAGAACGATAATTGATATCGAACGCTATTTCCAAAAATTGCAACTGAGTTTTATAATAAGTGTAACTTTTTTTTTAGATGTTAATGTCAATAGTGTACATAATATATACAACGATTGACAATACTAAACTATTAGTAAAATTGTTATATATTTTTAATTGGCGAGTGCTTGATTTAGGACAAAGTATACTGTCCTATGCTGTTTCATTTATGTATTCAAGACTTACACAGGGCCAACTTCTTCGGGATCATAGTTTTTTACTCTTTTGTTGTATGCTATTATTTCCTAATGAAAAGAATATGAATAATTTAAGTGTAATAAATATTAATTTTGTTATTATTTCAACTTTCTTAAATGTCTAAATCATTTAAGAAAATCAGCTTACTCTTTCATATCTGGCTCTATCCTCTTCTGCTATTGCCATATATTTTGATTTAGTTTGAAGATCTGTGCTCATCCACAGTTTACCCAATTCTTTGGCAATATCACCTACTCCCATCTCTGGATGTAATTCCCTCATTTTACCACGTAATTCTTGGCAAAAATAGAAAAATGCAGACCTGAAAAAATACTTATAAACACACCATCAAGCATAGTAATCGTAAAGTATACAAATAAACATACAGAGCTCTTTTAGGCGCATCTTTATCTCTGTATCTTTTTGTTCCTCTACGTGTTGGTTTCTCTGTTTCTTCATGGCTTACATAATGTCTATCATAATAATGCATTTTTTTATTGCAATGTGCCCCATCTTCAAGATGTACAATCTAATAAATAATATTTATTTATTTATGTGTACACATCTATCATATAAATCTTTTTTTTAGATTATTTCACTCAAACTTACTTCATTCTTCACTGGTACAGCATTAATGATAAAATTTTTACTTTGCATATTTGACCATTTCGTTTGATTGTTTGAAACGCTGGATACATTTCCAGGTTTCATTACTTGTTCACCACATTCTAAGAGTTAAACAATTGATTACATGTATATTTGTCAATGAATGTAATAATTCTGCATTCAACTGTATTATATATGTCGCCTTGTTATTAAATATATTTGAAAGTTATTAAAAATTATCTCAAAATGAAATAAAGTTTTACCTGGAGTCATATTTGTTTGACCAACGATCATTGTGTCTCGCATTCCAGAATTCAAAGAATTATCACCAGTTTTTGTAAGGTAAACATTCTTCCTGTCAGATGATTCCATGTTTATAAAAGATTTTTTGCTACCAGTCTGTGCCCAAGAACTTGATGATCTTTATAAAAGTATAATGATTTGTGTCAAATATATATACTTCTTGCTTATAATGCTTAAAAGGTATTTACTGCTATACTCTGACAAATCATCATATACTATTATAAATAGAAGTACTTTTTATGGATTTCATATTTTAAAAACGAAGAAGCTATTGGTATTAAAATACCAAGTTTCATTTGTAGTTTCAATGCAATTGGGTGCAAACTTAATACTCCATCATATAAGAACTATTGAATACTAAATTGTAATTTTTCGAAATATAATTTACAGAAAGCGTTTAATACCCATTCTGATAACCTTAATAAATATCATTATTTTGTAGAAGATAAACAAATGTAACATATTTGTTCATGAGTCTTTGTAAAAAAAATTTTAAATACCATATAATCCACAGAAAAGGTATGTCTGAGCAATAATATTTAAAACAACCTTTTTCCGAATATTATTGTTTGTTTAATTATCGAATATTTTGACATTAAATACATAAATTCCGATTGTATAATTGTACCATGTCACTGAAATAGGTTACAAATTAGAAATAACAATATTAGACTTTATTCGTATATTTATTAACAATACTTTCACGAAATCTAAACAAAAAACGACATCGTAGGAGAACAGATTCCTTCGTTACGATACAAACTATTAAAAAAATTGTCTATAGTCACATCGCGTACTTTCGTCGAAAAAATAAAACAAAATATGTAAGAATAATTTGATAATAAGAAAAACTGTACTTACAATAATAAAATGAACCAAGATATTAAAACTTTCGAATATAATAGCAACATGGAAGTAATGGAAGCAAGAGACAAATGTAACAGATATTTGCCTACAGATGACGTACAAAGGCAATCGCTGCTACAACAACACAATATAAATGCTTCTTGATGCTCGCCCCGAAAGAGTTAAGGAGAAATAAATAAAACTAATATTTAATCTGGTTCATAAACAGTGTTTCAACTTACCAGCAACAATTGAATGACAGCGTTTCAGAAGGAGTACGGAAAAAGCGACTATAAGTAACGCGGAACGTAACTTATTAAGCATCCATTCCACAGATCGGTCCTATCTATACACATCTATCCGTACGTATCACGCGTACCGTGATCAGCATTATACACGGAACACGTACAGTGTTTAAACGCAACTTTTTACCAAGCACTTAAAATCAGATTTATTGGAGTAGCAAATATTTAATGGTAAAATACTTGCCAGTTATTGAATCATAGAAAGCGAATTATTGACAACAAGACTCGATGTTAAAAAACAGATCGTATAAACCAAGCTGATTGAAGCAGATATGACCGGGCATGGCCACTTTGTGGTGTGCATATACACGTATAATGCGCGCGCGCGCGCGGATAAACATAACTCCTACGTAGTACAGGGTGTCCCAAAAATGTTGCACCTCCTTGAAAGAGATAATTCCTGAGGTCATTTGAAGTCACTCTTGCCTTTGCGAAAATGTTCTTCACGGCTTCGTTAAGGAAATATTAGCGGAAACCACGGACCACTCAGAGCGCAGCTACAGCGGAGCGTGGCGTTGACGTTGGCCGAACTGAAATCCGTCCGCTGTAGCCGCGCTCTGATTGGATCGTGTTTTTCGTTAATAACTACTTGATGAAGGCGCGGAGACATTTTTGCAAAGGCAAAAGTTAGTTTACTAACTTCTAACTTTTAAACTGTAGAACAGAAACGGATCTGTTGTTCTTTTAACTATGTCTCTTTTAACTCTGTGAAATATATAAAATTGTTTATATTTAATTTGATTGGCTGTATTATATCTTTTCTAATGTACAATTTAGTCTATATGTATACAATAAATAATATAGATGCATGTGAATGGGTATTATGTTCTGGTTAATTGAATATAATTTTATTTAAAAAACTGTTATTAAGTACAAAACTGTAGTTCATTTACATTTTTTACTAATATATTTTGAATATTTAAAATACATATGCATTATTTCTTACAGGGAAAATTTTAAAAATTGTAATGAATCTTTCAAAGGTCGATACTGTTGCAATTTATCTCGATCCATGTATTGACGTATCGATATTAAATATTGAAAAAAAATAGTATTTGATTACAATTATTTATTACACCATAACAATAAAGAAAAAATTTATTTATTTATATGACTAGTGATTATAAATTGAATAAAAAATACTAGAAATCTGTACAATGCAACTGAAATAACAAGTACATATTAGTATTGACATTTGTGTCAAAGGTTATGTGCATCTGAGCATTGTTATATATGTACAGTTTTATCTGTCCACGTGTTTAATGTGTCAATAATATACAAAATCATGAAGGAAACAATATTAACAAATTGTGAGAAAAATTTCATAAATAAGGCAGTGGAACAAACAACGGTACAATATTTTATTTAATTGTTTTATGGAGCCCTACAGTACACAGTTTAAAAATATTATTCAAGTAAAATTTTATATATCCCGTGTATGAAAGTCTTATAAATTTTTATAAGACATTTTCTCTTTTGGGATTATGTGACTAATTTATTTTCAAACGATTAAATTTAAGACTAATTATGTAAGAGTAACAAATAAAATTAACACATTTATCTAATGTATTAAAATACTTTCAGCGATTAGATGGCAGAAATTTATTGGAAGCAAGGCCAGTTAAAATTTATTTTGGATCCAATTGGGGAAACTGTGTGGTTTTACTTGGTCAAACTAGGTACAATAGACACAATTATTTTCTTATTTCAGGCTGTTACAATTTCACATATAAGAGTAGATATTAATGTTGCCGTATATATAAATAACTATTAATAGCAACAAAATGACATATTATATGACACTATAAAATATTATTGCAGAGTGGTAGCACAGGTATCATGTGATATACAGCAACCTAAAACATCACGACCGAATGAAGGAATGTTGCATATCAATGTTGAACTTAATCCACTAGCAGCATCACATTTTGATGGTGGTAGACAATCTGAAGCTTCAATATTAATTAGTAGACAACTTGACAAATGTTTTAAAGACTCAAAATGTATCGATTTGGAATCGTTATGTATTATAGCTGATAAAAAGGTTAATAGTTTTGTAAATACTATCAATTATCAACATAGAGTGCCACATATAGTTTAAATAATTAATATGACGCAGGTATGGAATTTAAGGGTTGACATAAATATTATTAATCATGATGGAAATTTAATTGACTGTGCTTCCATTGCTACATTGGCAGCACTTTTACATTTTCATAGGCCAGATGTAACATCAACTGGCGAAGATATTATAATTCATTCTTTTTCTGAAAAAGATCCTCTTCCTTTGACATTGTATCATTATCCAGTTTGTGTATCTTTTATAACATTTGAAAGGTCAGTACTTTTAATTGATCTAATTCCATTAAGCTAAATGTATTTTAATGAAATTTTATTTTCAGTGGAAACACAATTATGGATCCGACGTATTTGGAAGAAAGAGTTGGAGTTGCTCAACTCACACTTGGCATAAACTCTTACAGGGAAGTTTGTAGTTTACATTTTAATTATTTGACGAAAACTATGACTGTGCAAGATGTAATATCAGCAGTGTCGCATTATGCAGCAAATTATGCAACTAAATTAGTACAACAGATTAGGGAAGCAGTAACTCACGATGTGGAAGCAAGGTTCAACTTTAAATATATATTAGATTCTTCCTTTTTTATTACTTTATCATGCCCTAATTTCTAGTATACATACATACACATTTTATTATGTTTGTAGGTATAAAAAAGACGATCGTAATAAAAATCGATTTAAAGAGTGTATAACGCTGAAAAAATTGACTACAATCAACAGTGAATCTATTAGTATTAAATTACGTAAATGGGGTGAATTAGAAAAATTAGAGTCTGAAGGTAATATTTTTATAACCACTTACCAATACTTCCTTTTCGTTCTATGAAAATGAATATAAATCGAATACAGTCTAATTTTTATAGAAGCGTATTCAGAAGAAACTGAAGAGAGTAAATGCAAAATTTTGAATCCTGGAGAAGGTTCAGCTGAATTAATAATAGACACTGTAAGTATTCGTAGAATTATCATTGAACTACTACTAATTTACTGAACGAAATCAATTCTACAGGGTATACCAGTTGGTGAAGGTGGACCCAGTGCATGGAATATGTCCGAATCCTCAGAGGAAGCCAGTGATGCAGAAATTACAGCTGAAGTACAAAAAGGAAAGAAAGTGTTAGATGATATAGGTATGCTTTTAAAAATTGCATTTTTTATCAAGAATTTTGATTTATTTCATATTTGCAATTTATGAAATATTAATAATGTCAATTATTATTGTTTTAGAAATAAATGAAGATAGTGAAGAAGAAGATACTGAAATGTTAGACTCAAAAGATATAATGCAGTAAATGTAAATTGATAGAACTAACAAACTCTATACAATTATAATAAAAGTATTCTATCACTTTTTTTGCTAAGTCAATATAGATATTATTTCTCTTGAGTATCGTGAAATATAAATCAAATAAATGAAAGTTCAAAACGTGTTATACATAATATATTGTTTTAGCATGTTTTATACATAGATCTTATAAAATACCTATGCCTATTAACAAGTAAAAATCCATACATATACTTTTGATCTCACTAGTAAAATATCATTACAATAACAAAACTCATATTCGTAAAATGTAGCCTAGGCTATGTGGTATCGTTACTCAAACCGTTCTTCTGATCCAATTTGTTTGCATTGGTTTTTACTGTGTACATGAAAAAGCTTAATGCTTCTCTTTCAACTACAGGGATGGTCTTAAAATGCTTCATAAGTGTCTGAAATAAGAAAGATACATGCTTCATTGATAAAATATTTACTATAATATCTTCATAACTCACTCCTTTTATTAATTATTATACCTACATCAGCTAATTGAGCTTTATTTAAACCTGGCCGCGTAGAAACTTTGTAGTGCCTCTTGTACCGCCTTAATGTGCCAACTTGTAATTGAAAAAGGTCAACCTCTGGAAGGTCATTATCAGTTTCTCCAGAATCTTCTTCAGAATCTTTACGTCTTCGCTGTTGCTGTTGTTTTGATCTTGCACATTGGATTACTTGTTTATGATAATCACAAATGTATATATGACGTGCCTATTGACAAATCAGGTTTACAATGATATCAAATGTTTATCTAATTCTACAAAATCAAATTTCGATAGTAAAGAATTTTATTTTAAAATGTGATTATTCATTTTTCCAACCATTAGCATTTAGAAATGCTGGGTGTACAACATATGTAGGTATATATATTTCATTCTATAATTAGTGCAAAAACATACAATAATACACTTGTTTGAAATAACACATAATTAGTAACACTCAATAATAAACAACATTCGGTGATACATCTATAATGTTGTTTACTGTTAATGAACTTCAATCATTCACAATGTAAAAGTTTTATTACATTTCATATATATAAATAATATTTGATCTGTCACTGTTAACATATGATGTCATAATTACATGAAAGAAAAAAAATCTGAGAAACAATTTACTACAATAATCTTACTAGAAGTATTCGTAATTGTTAATCTTACCACTTGATCGAGATTTAGTTTCAATCGCCGCTGTGTTACAGTTTTTTGAATACGTTTGCTGTAAGAAGCGTTGCCAGCTGGCCGAGTGCATCGTTCACCCTCATCTACAAGGCAACAAATTTGATCAGCAGCTCCTCTGGAATCTTCTTCACCGGTACTGAATCCATTCATTTTTTTTTTATTCTTAACATCAACTAAATCGGTATGAAGAGTATGTAGAACTTTAACAACCTCGAAATGTCACGACGTATATGTTTGCGTCAAAAAACGGCGTGTCCCAGAGTAAAATACACTCGGCGATGTCTGCTTTTCACACTCATAATTTCCTGTCGAAATTCATTTGTTAAACACCGTTCATTAACGAGATTTACACTTCTTTATTCGCGGTATAATATGAACTTTGATAACCGGTGTCTAGTCTGTTATTTAATGAAATAATTCAAGCTTATAAATCGATCATTTAAATAATAGAGTTTGCGTATTACGGGCACCTCAATGTTGAGCGATGTCCTATAACGTTTCACTTTCTTTCCCTCAAACGATTTAACATATGAGTTGTTTTTATATGTTCACTGTAACAAGTGTTTCGCGAATCTTGTCACAATACAGACGTTTAACCTTGTTATTCCCTTTGCAACGGGTTTTCGAATTAATAAACTTCTTCAATGTTCTTTACTATAATTCTTTGCCAGCTACACCGCGTTTTGTTATTTACACAACTACATTGATTCACACGATACTGCGTAAAGGTGCATAAGTACATATATATATTTGATATATGTACTTACATATATGTACATGTGCATGCAAGATGGTTCAACTTTGAGGCATTCCCATTCTGTCAAATTCAGAACTACCAACTTTAGATATTATCATCGACAGACGATAAAATAGTTTCATACCTATATTTTTTACAATTTGTAGTTAACACAGAATATGTATTACATATTTTTATGTTCACGCAAAAAACTGATTACATTCCTTGTAACATATTTTAATCATTTTCTTTTCCTATGAAATTTATACATGTAAACTCTAACGTGAAAATTATAATGGAACAAAATTATTTATAATAATAGCCTTTATATTACGTTACAATCTATTGTAGATAATTAATAGAATACTTAAACGCTTGCAATGAAACTTTGATAATACCAGAACTCTCGATTCAAGTTATTTCGTACTCTTATGTTGTTTTTTACTATACGTATGAGTAAACCAATGCATATGTATATTTGCTCGAATAAAAATTGTAAATTTACTTATTTAGAATATATAGACATTCTTTTAATATATGCTGTAACACATGAATCATGAATTATTTTTTAAATATCATAGTTAACGTACGGCAATAACATTATTTAAATTTCAACAAATTCATTAAGTGCAAAACATGACTCCGAATTACTTTTATATAACTGCTATTTTGGATAGCATACATAATTTTTCTAGAAATCGTTGGTATTTCAATATACCAAAGCATATATTATTTACTGAATTATTATAAAAAAGTGCATAATACTAGATAAATATGATCTTATTGAAATTTATGTAAAGTGATATCTTCATTAATTTATGGAAAAATGCCTGTTTATATATAAGTATATATAGGCTTCAGAAATATTTCTTGTAAAACAATCTACAGAACATATAATGTAATAAGACTACAATACTGGGTGTATTTGTACTTTTTATTAAATATTATATCTGCATACTTGCTTATTCGTCTAAACGGCGGAAAACATTTAAGTAATGCTTGCATAAAGTTGGCGATACTGTAATTTGCGCCTTAAATTTAGCTTACGGAATCTAGCGCCATCTACTGTAATGATAAACTCTAACCTTAATAATTTAAACCATTTATCTGTCAGTATATACCATTCGTCAAATCAAAATTAGTAAGTAAATTTTATTGCGGAAAAATCGTTTATTTAGTTTCGCGAATTAGATATCGTTTAGATTGGTATTAACGATAAGCTGTAGACGATTTTCCACGCATGATTTTTCCCGCCCTTTTCACCAGCAGACATTTTATTGGGGGGGTAAAAAGAAACGCTTCAAAACATAAAAGGTTGATGCTGATTGGCTTACTTTTTGCGGCTTATCTGAAATAAGCCAATGGTAATACAGATTTTCCCCATACACTTTCATATGCCGCACAAGTGGCGTGGGGTCGCGATATTCGAAGCTGAGAATCCTTTTAGCTGTAGAGGACCGTCCAGGTAAGAAAAATCGAAATATTTTTCTTTCCAAGCGTTGACAGATTTCAGCGACTAACAATTGATTACTAGGCTATCACCGTTGTATGATACGCGTAATATGGGCAAACATTTGGTGAAGTGCTGTTGTGCTGCGTATCGTGCATATACCTTTTATTTCTACACAACCGTCATAGCAAATGGCTGCCCGGAGATGTGTTTAGCAAGAAGGTTCTCGTGTACCTTGTTATCGTAATGTGCTGATACGTGAAGAAATTTTGCGTGACAGTTTTTACTATCGTGAAAATATAGATATTCATGATTTGCAACGTAAAAATGTCGGCGTGGCTTATATTACGGGTGTTTCGTCATAAATCAGCCGTCAAGGCTATAGCCCGCGTACGATCGGTCTCTGTTTGGCTACTTACGCCATGCATTAGCATATATGGGATCTTGCACTATAGCACCCGTTATGGTTTTATAACGAATAATTTATCACTTAACGCATAGGTTACGCTAGCAAGCATTGCGCACTTTGAAAATTTATGAAAAATAAGAGGGACTTTTAGTCATCAGTTTAATGTCTATGGCACGATTCACAACATATTGTGATGCTTTTGATTTCCCGCTCACGTCGAATTCTTGAGCATCGAAAGTTATATGTACGTAATCGGCAGTGACATATGCACGGTTCAGTCCATTACAACTTTTCAGACAGTAAACACCTAACATGGCCAGTTTATGTTATTGTGAAATAATTGAACCGATTTGTAGAAACAAGGAAAAAAGAGGAGTGTCATTCGTAGTATTTACGTGTACACAGTATAAGCGTCTCTTAGGCATCTGTTTTTCTATGTACGCCATATCTTCCAACAGAAAATACACAGTGTTCAAGGCGCCAAAATGATATTATTTATTTTCTCCAATTTTTACCCGATTTCTGGAAATAGTATGTAACCTTATTGTTAGTCTCTGAAATTTCTCGACGCTCGTTTCCTTGTATATTTTTCATGTAAATATTTATTGTGTTGATTATGTGGATAATATGTGAAGATGATTATATACGTAAAATGGTGGGAATATAATCAATGGATGGAAGACATGTTTGCAATACGCAAACGTCACCGTACTTGTTGTATGTGCGTAATATGAGGTTATATGTAGTCCGGTGGAGATATGTACGTGATTTTCTACTTGTTTCTTTTGCTGATATTTGCCAATAGTTATCAGGACTGTGATTTTTTTCTGGAAAACGTGAGTGTAGCTGTTTGTATGATATTGTCATTATTTAATGATCATATATTTTCCGAAATGAAAGTATTGGCCGCATAACAATTTCGATATTCTGCACTATATTTATAACTGCCCACCCAAAGAAAAAATAATACTCTTGGAAATAACATGTTAATGTTATAAGACTTATGGTATCTTGTTCATTTTTACGTATAACTGTATGTAAGAATTACGAAACACATTTTTGTACATAAATAGCGAAAAGCGTATCACGATGGTCTTGTAGTTATAATTTTTATTAATTTATAACATTAAAATCTTGCACGTTAAAAAATGTTGAAGCTTGCTTTTAAGCATAAGTGCATTGGTAGTTACTATAACGATGTATACTTAATTTCGGATTACACTTCCACGTTTAGAGACTGACGAATCGCAGATAAGATTCCTATATCCAAGACCTATAATACCACCAGTTGGTAAACGAAGAACTTCTTATTCAAAAACAAATACAAGTTACATTTTGTAGCTTATATTCTACCATTTTACGTACAAATTAAATGCTTATGTTTACAATATATATATTCGAAGGTGATTACTGATTTTATGAATTAAGAAATATTTTTATGTGCTAAATATGGAAAGGTCTTTCATTAATTATTTTTAAATTAATGTTGAATCTTATGAAAATTTATGAATTTACATGCATCGTGTAATACGGCCAACACATCGTTGGTAATATTATGAAATCGAGAACCAACCACTATTTCGTTCATATACGACGGAGAATCGTATTAGATACAGGCGTATACTGCGGGAAATATAATGTTACCGGCGTCCATATAATCATACATGCAAAATACAATTTTGTATTACGTGAGTGCATTTAATATTGAATTTGCATTAAGAGCCCAAGCGGATCGATGCTAGCACAATGAAGAAAATTAATTGTAGGGTGAATATCGTATTTTCTCAGAATATACGCGTATACACATAGATATTCTATACATATCGCATTGTGGATGGAGTTCTTGTAAATATTTATCTGGTTCTGAAGAACCATTAAATTCAAATTTTTATACGATTTTTTTACCATCTGCTCGAGAAACTTTTGAGAAAGTTTTTACACTGTTGAATAAACTGATTAAAACTCGGGAAAGTTTAATAAACAAAGGGCACCTTTTTATTTTCGAGATGTTTTATAACACGGATATTAGAAATCTATAATAAAAAATTGTTGTTGAAGTTAAAATAGAAAATGGGGCCCGTATTATTTTTATAATATGTTACTACATTTTTCGCTGTTAAATGTGTAACTATTGTTGCAATATATTAAAGAGATAAATAATGATATTTACGATATTAATATTAATATTGAACATCATTTATTTTTGATAGTTTGTTTATTAAATTTAATTTATTACTTCGACCCTAGAATAATTTGGGAAAGCGAGTTTCTAGAACCCATGAAAAAAAAGTCAAGAAAATATTATTTCTCTTCTGTCGGAAAATGTTCTACAATTGTTTATTGTCACTTATATCTGCAAGATTACTGTTAAATTATTGATTTTGGCTTAACAAAATCATTATTAAAAATATGGATAGAGTACACATATACGTTTGTAGGGCATTCCAGAGTCGCTGCAAGGTCAAATAAATGAGATCGTGATGTTCCCCTTGACATCGTACAAGTTCAGTCTAAAACATTTTTTAATATTATTCATACCAGACATTTCAGTGTTTCGAGGTAAACAGGACACACTGTATATTACCACTCTATCCATATTTTTAATAATTGCTTTGTGAAACCGGCAATTTAATAGCAATATTAAAGACATAAACAGGATTTTGTGAAATTTTTAACGTAAGAGTGATAATTTTATTCTCTCATTTTTCATCTGGTCTGTTTCTAGCCCCCCCTCCATCCCAGTTTTTCATATAATAGCCCAAGGCTCTGAAATTCTATGGTCAACAGAGCTTAATCATTTTATAATTAATTAATATGATTACATAAAAATATAATTATAATAATTGATTTCGTAAAATACTATTTCCCATGGATTTTCTTTGCATTTTTTAGTGAACTATAATAATGTGAAAATTTTATTCAATGCTAAATATTTTTTAAAAATTATGTCATTTACACCAACAATTTGTTCGTGTGTAAGTCATTTTTTCTACATATATTTTCAGTTTTACGTTCTACAAAAGAATTGAGAGAAACGTGTACGAATTTATGTATTAGTTAATTATCTGAAGTTAATATAGTATAACTATTTCTAATAGAAGGTACGTTATTCATATATATTAAAAGCTTATGAAATAATATATTCTATTACTAATTTGCAAAATATTATTACTTAACTAATTTGATGTAATTAATTATTATATAAATTAGCGTATACCTTTCTTAATTGTCTTGTATGACTATTAAACGGAAAAAGGTCAACGTAAAAGCAGAGAATTAACGAACGGAATAATAAAAACCGCGAAGTACGTGTAATGTACGATTGATTATAATCAAATATGTTTCGTTCCCCATTGTCCCATTATTTACTTACCCACTTTAACACGAGACCAGTGCGATATAAAGCACTCGAGTGTGACACGTACCTCTACATGTTACGTGTATTAATAATCGATTATCGAGCATCAACATTCATTTAACGTTTATATGTTATAAAACTTATACCCGACCACTATTAATACTCTACCCGTGGTACGAAAGTTATGTAAATTTTACGTAAACTTATTGGATATATGTACGTAGTATAAAGGGTAAAGCAACAGTAAATGATCCAGCTATGACTGATCAATAATAAAATGTTATCTGCACGTAGGTTTAGATTACACGAGGTTAATAGTTTTATCGAAATGTTGTTATCATTTAATTTAAAAAGTTTGAGATTATTGAGAAATACGTAATATTTTAGTATACAAATGATAGTCTCATATTTCAATGAAATTGTAGAATTTTTACAATTTTTATTAAATTATCAGTAAATTATTCCATCATATTTATTAAGAATTCAGTGTCTTAAATTTATTTTTTCCTATATTGGACGTACACCCAATTTATTTTAGACACAGGCATGTTTCTATAACTCTGACATATAAATTTGGCAGCAGAGATGTTCAGACAGTTATATAATATCTTATCAAATGTTTATGCTTTGTAAAAATAGTCCACAACAATAGGGGACATACATCAAACTGTTCGTATTCGATTTGATAATTGCTAAACATTTTACTGATGAATTAAAACTTCATTCTGTTTTCTTGTATGCTGCAAAGCTACGTATACAATAAGTCTTCGTTAGAAGGACAATTTCTGTACGAAAGCTTTTGAGCACGTTCTCAGACGATTTGTAAATCGTTCTACTTATACATTTTTGACTGATACCATTCAACGGTGTGATAGTACATTTATCGTTTGCGGTAGTATACACAGACATTACGGGCTCTAAGATATGAAAAAATTATGTCTGAGAAATAAATTTTCCATGAAAATCTCGTGGTTTCCACGAGAATATTTGTTTTCCAAATATAATTATTAATCGAGATACTAATTAACGAGTACAAAATGACAAAACTGCAAAAGCAGATAAAGAACGTGGATTTCCGTTTAAATGTTAATGTCCAAACATTTTCATACAAGATTTGTTCACATTTGAAAATTTCTATATTGAAATGAAATGTTTATAATACTTGCGAAGATTTATTTGGAATTAATATTTGTCGGTTGATTCGCGCCTGTACAGGATTTTTAAAATAGTATAGAAACTGGAACGTTAATCCGCTTATATTTTCGTTTGCTCGTCGGACGAAACGTTTCAGCTTGTTCCACAAGACTGTAAATATATAAATGTATTTTGATAACTCTATAGGAAAAGCTATAACTAAAGATTTTACTTTCTTGAGCAAAAACGCTCCTAACCCGAGCGAACGGTGCACATAGGAATACACACGGCAATATAAGTAATTGTTTACGGTTTCTTTCAAGCACCGGTCCTCCCTGCCTTCCCTCGTTTTTCTAGTTACCCGTTTGACCAGTTTTTATTTAGGCAATCTCGTTGCATTATTCCCGTCAGGTATGTGGGTGAAGCTAGAAAGAATGTTTACGGTAATTGCGGAGCCTAATCGAACCTATCTTTACGATGTAAAACGTTCGCCGATTGGTGTGCGGTAGGAATAATACGACTGTGTAATTATCCAATCGAAAAAAACATCAATAGACGTCGAAACGGTGGCTTCTTTCGGGTTAATCGCTTTTATATGATTTCACGAATGGCAAATGTTTGTATAATTCTTATATACATAGGCTCGAATCGAACGAATGCACGCCATCATTGTGGCACTTTTTAAGGTTTTCTTTCAATTTAAAATTACTAGCTCTTATTTCATTTAATTCTTTCCTCGTCGGAGACATTCATTTATTTAATTACGTTAGTTGCAATCACAGTACAGATCTATATACAAATATAGACTTTTATGGATTAATTCACATAAATTTTAATGGATGTCCATACTTTATTAGAATTTTTATCATAGTCCAAACAAGATAAAAGTCACATGAAAATCTTCCAATCATTTTTTTATAAGTACATATTGTCTCTATCGATCGCTATTAATTCAAATGTACAATTACTGGTTAGCGATGTTCAAATACCTTCTTAATTGTAGTTTTTATTGTTTTTAAATTTATTTTACGATGATGAGACTGTTAACATTTTTAAACAGGTAAATAACTAACAAAACATAATGTTTTTCGCGTACGAATATTTATTTGCTGTATTAGCACACAGTGTTCGGTTAAATGGACTTTCGGGACAGCCGAGTCGTTATTCCAGAAATAGTGGAATGTATAAAAAGTATACATAACTAACGTAGTTTTTCGTTCAGAATAATTATGAACGGAGTTCGTTCGGTCGAATGAACGAAAGTATAGATTATACGTAAACACTCGATGTTTACAACAGAAGGTATCCGTTACTACGTGAGGTAATGAGCGTCCATAACAGAACGATTGAACATTAGGGTACCCAAGTAATAGTCGTTTGACTATTTTCAATGTTGTTAGAATGTTGTCGTAATGGCAAATCGGTATTTGAGATGAATCACAAAAATGTAAATTAGTATGCAAATATTGTTTAGACATTTATGACTGATTTTTTCTTTTACAGCAAATTATTAACAAGTTGTATAAAATGTATGTATTTACAATAACAGTTGTAAGCAATTCGTGCGTTTATACTTGTAAATTATTGCCTATAACTAATTTTATTTGCATTTAGATATTAACAACAACATTTTTAAAAGGCAAAAAATACATTATCTGCATTTATGCCTGAGTAACCGTGTACAAAGCTACGAAGAAGTAACTGTATTTAATTAAAAATATAAATAATAACTTGTGAGACAGGAAGGCTTAAGCAGCTGTTAATTCTAGATAGGACTGATAGGAAAATCAATATTTTAATTACATTAAATGTGATGTAAAATTGACATTGATAGTGTTAGTATACACAGTGACGTGATGAAAGTTGGAGTTTAAATAATATTTACTAGTCGTTGAAATAGCGGATTCTCTCGAGTAATTTGTTTCATACGAATTGAGGAAATTGCACATGTTTGAATTACTTCAAGATCATAGCAGAACAGAATTTAAAATTCAAATGTTCCAGCTGCTTAGTCAGTTTAGATTGACGAACCGAGTCGAGCAAATTTCATTCTGTGCGGCGAAGGTCTGAATGAATTGATAACAACGAAGAAATTCTGATATTTAAATTCAGAATTCAATCAAATGATCACCAAGATATTATGCTCTTGCGAAATATTAACCACTATATTTTATTGATTTTTATCAATATAAAAACAGCAAGCAAATATACAATAGCAATCTCTCTTTTACTTATTTCTTGTTAAACTTTCATAAATTTTCTTCGTAATATCCCGGTTTATACCTGTAGCATTTTAATGAGATTTACTTGACTAAAAACATGTTCGAAAAACAGCACGTTTTATTCGGTGTGTAAAATTTCCCGTTCTATCGTATTTGTAATGAAATATTCCATAGCACTTTATATTGCATATGGATATCCCGCAGGATAGGCATCTAAAAGTAAGAGATTAACTTCAGATTACGTATAATGTAGTATTATTACGTAACTGTTTTGCGAAATACTTCCTGGTAATACTTTGTCCACGTATAACTTCTGAATTTCGAAAGATATGAACATTTTTTACTTTAGTTAATTGATACTGAAACTGTTTTTAGAATTAAAGTAACATTGTTACAGTTCGAAAATATAAATAAATAGTATACATATATTAGACATTGCTCATAACTTCTTGAAAATATTCCTCGATCGCTAAAAAGAACTAAAATACACTTTGATTAGTTTACATAAAACTAGTATTATTCTAACTGAACGAAAAAACAACGATTTTGTGAGATAATTAACATTTTAAATACAATATGAAACTGAAATTGTCCATGTATCAATGATTGTTTATATTTATATTTAAAATGATTATAATGATGAAATTGTTTATGAAATGGCTGGTCAACTACTTTAAATTTAATATAATGTTTATATGTTGAGTATGAGTTTAGTTTCATACTTTGGATAATTTCATATAGTATATCCAGATGTAATTAATTCATTTAGCTAATGCTATAATCATTTGGGAGTATATTAATAATCGTGTTTAAGCAAACGGTGATTTCAATTTACACTTCTATAATTTCGGTAGAGCTACTAAAGTATGTACACAAAATACATTTAGCGAATTTTAAGAAAATCGTTGTTATTACTTTATGCAAGACTATGGCAACCGTGGAAAATTAAGTTTATATAAATATTTTATTTTCAACATGCAAGAAAACGAATAGTCCTATTCTTGTATAATGTTTCGTAAATGATTACGTTCGTATTTTACAAATTAAATTGGATCGGAGATACCATCCAATTAAGAGAGAGAGGAGAAGTACTTGTGTATAACTCGATTGGAATATACGAACACTATGGATATTAAATTAATTTGCATGCTTTTCCAATAAAAAATACGATTGGTACATATAAATTAAATATGAAATTACTATGAGCTAGTTGTTCAATTAATTAATTAACAAATATGCGCTTTTAGATCGAATCGACCCAAACGGTGCATAGCGGGTAAATAAATATTTCAAATATCGTCAAGGATTCAATAGAACGCATACAAACTTTTCATTTGTACAATAATTGAACATAGGAGCAATCTCAAATATAGGAATAATAAAATTGAAAGTGGTGTTGCGCAATACTGACAGGCATGTTGAACGTTATATACGTATATATATACATATATGTAGCACGCAATTACCATTTATTCGTTGTCAAGAAATAGGAGGAGAACGTTGCATAGGCATTTATACGAATTCATTCCAGTATACTGGCATGAAAGAAAATATTAAATAATTCGTACTGCCTCTTTGTACAGGTGCATTCGATAAACGGGAATATAACGCTGTTGCATTCACAGTGTAGCACATGTAAATGTATTCGTTTGGCAGTAGTCCATAGTTGTTAAAACGCATAGTTTTTCCTGCCGTATAATAAAATTTTACAACATTAATGCGTTTCAAAATCGCCATGAATACAATTGTTTGGACCTAACATACTTAACAATATAAACAAAAATTGTATATTAATTCGTTTCAGTACATGAACGTGTTAATTAATTTGATAATCAGTTACTTGACTGTTTATTACTTTCTTAGCTAACGCTGGAGTGAGCTGAGAATAAACGTTTACACAAGTTTGAATGTTTATATATGCTGTTAATGTATGTATTTTCGAGTTTTCGAACATTTTTATATGCTATAAATGCATAAAGTCTCCCACCCTACACGCTATTTACACTCACCGTCTAAAAATACGAGACCAGATCTCTCTTAACGAAGAAAGAAACTATTCTGCAAAGATTTAATGAAACATGGATATTATATATGGATATTGCCTCCACAAATTGTAATATATCGTGTAAAATAATATTGTTCCTTTTTAATCTGTAGGTTGTTTACTTTGTAACCACAGATATTAGGCAGACAAAGTAAGCTGAGAATTTTTGGTATCTGCTCTTGATCTCTTCATTTAAGACAATTTTCTGAATGTACACACGAAATATTTCGGCATCGTATTTATCAATTTTTCCAAAAAATACTGGATGATCCCGCGAGTTGTACAAACCACTGTTTTTTAGATTTATAAGAATAATAATGAGCTTCTAAATTGAAGATTGTATCATCAAACCGTTTAGTTTAGTCCTCACGATGACGGAGTTTCGGAATCGCGTGTTTCGCGGGAGATCGGTTCGTTTCGGTGGGAATCGGCTCGCTTCGCTCGAGCGAACATCGCGGTACCAACACGAGCCGGAGAATTTGAAGCCGGGGCTCTCGTTGCCTGCTGTGCCTTTTCTCTTTCGTCGTATGTTTCTTTTTCTCTCTCTCTCTCTTTCTCCTTCCTTTCGTCATCGGCGCCTCTCTTTTTCTTGCCATTCTACCATTTCCCTTGTTCACCGTAGTGCCCCTTCTTGCATTCGTTCGTTCGTTCGTTCGTTACGTTGCCTAGCCCTGGGAATGCGCGGTCGCTGTACCTCTCTCTTTCTCCCGCTTACTTGCCTGCGCTCCCTCCCGTCGTTTCTCTTTCTCTCTCTTCTCTCTCTCTCTCCCCCCTCTTGCGTTCCATCTCTGTTTCACTCGCTCATGCGTCTTATTGACCCGGACCCGGTTCCTCTTCTCCTCTCTCTCTCTCTCGATTCGCCGGGTTGCCTCCGACTCACCCGCCTCTTGATTGGGGGTTGAGTGGGAAGAAAGGAAGCCCGATGTATAAATCCTATGATATATATTTTCATTTTCTCTTGTCTATGCGTAACTCGAAAAAATTGGAACTTCAAATTACACCACGGTTTTGCGACGTTTCATCAGCGTCGCCAGAAATTTTGAACGTATAAAGTCAAGGATCCGTCTCGTGATTTCGCATTAATGAATTCGATCGGTTTCAATATCGATTGAAAGTTTTAACAACTACTTTATTCGACAATAGCTACATCAAATAACGCTATAGTTTATCTCACGCCACCGTTAACGTACATTTTGCTGTGTGAAACATTAATGTAACGTTGATTCGAACATCAATAGGTTGTACAAAAGTGGTTCTAATTGATGAAGCAATTATTATCGTAACAATGAACTGTTAACTACATTTGCGATAGGTTGTTGTCTCTGAAATTGATAGAAAAATGTTTCATTCGTAAGACATAATTTAATTTAATAATAGATTAGTTACTTGTTTGTTTGACCATGTCAGAAATGATTAAGCCATGTGTCTAATAGTAGCATATAAATATTCAGGGGAATGTTAAATTAACCATGAAATATATTCATGAAGCATGAATTGTCCAGACTCTGGAATCGAATCTATTTTTAAATGAAGGTATAGAAGAAATTTAAATTGAACAATTATGTTATGGGTTTACTCTTTAAGATAGCATTCTACACTAACATGCCTAGGTGAACTTTATATACGTCTGAATGAAATGTGCGAGGACTGGAAGCATTGTGTCGTTCCGTTGAAAGAAAATTATTAAGAATTCCTCTGTCACGTGATCCTTGAGAAATTTAAAAGTTCTTCTGTATCGACTGACAAGTAACATAGAGAAGCAAGCGTTCTTCGGTCGGTAAAGCCGACTTGACACGCAGGAAAAAGGGTGCGCGAAAAGCAGGAAGTGCCAATGTGGAGCAAATTCCAGTGGCCGTAGCAGTGTAACGAAACTAAGAAGGGTAAAAAAAGGCGCGAGAAGAAAGCGCACGGCGACAAGTCAGAGTTGGTGTATCTTCCTCTCCCTTTCGCTCTCTTCCTCTGCCTAAAAGTTGACCTCGAGTTTCAAGGGTAGAGAAGGGTTTGCAGTCGTTTACCCCTCTACCTTACCAGGGACTACGAGCCATGGCTCTCGAATTCTCTACGAACGGAAGAGAGAAAGCGACGTTGCCTCGATGTCAGTAGTGGTAGTCTCCCGCCATCCCCACCACCACTGTAATGTAGTTCGATTGGTCGGCGTGCTCGGGTTTTCCTTTGTGAGCGGGCGGGTGAAAGCGTGGCTTGGCAACGCTGTACGAGTTCGCCGGCGTCCGCTGGAAGGAAGGCTAAGCTTGGGCGAGAGGGAGAAGGACGGCGAAACGCAGAGAAAGAGACAAACAGACAAGTAGCGAGCGAGACTTCAGGTCGAATGGAAGGGGATCGAGTTGGAGAAAGAGAAAGAGAGAATATACAAGCGTCCAGCCAGCCCGTCCTCGCCAGGTTCGCCCTCTGTGTGTGCGGCATCGCGTGTAGAGTCGGTGACGAGAGAAGCAATCCGCGCGTAAGCTTCTCCATGTGAAAAAGCTATTACGCGTTTCCCTACCACTGTGCAGCAGTCAGCGTCGGTGTGCATATATACACGTAAAAGAAGCATTGCGTCTCTACGCGCGCGTGGTGTCGCATAGAGTGCGTAATTAGCGGCGTGTGTACAAGCAAGTAAAAGGGACGTCACGTTTTCGAAGAAGAAACCACCAATATATATACATATGTATACATATAATATATTGCAATATTCCGTAGGACCTTTTACGAAAGCGACGGGAAAGAACAGTGTGCGTGGATAAATGAATGAGAATACTATTTCTTATGCCTAATACTTTGATTAGAATATCATCGAGAAGAAACGCTGTGTTTCTCGAATGAAAGGCTCCCATGAGTACTTAGGGGAGGGCAGAAAGAGAAAGAGAGAGAGGGAGGGAAAAAGAGAGACCAGCCAAACGGCGCGTTAGAGAAAAAGAGACGGACCGTGTGCGAGAAGGGAGAACGAAGAGAGGAGAGACCAGCAAGAGAAAGAGGGAGAAAAAGAGAGACGGAGAGACGCTCTGTATCTGTCGATGGTGGGGAGACAGAGGGAAAAAGAAAGAGCTAGAAGGGGAGAGAGAGCGCCCTCCCCTACCCACCCGCCCGCCCTCCTTCTCTACCCGCCGTACCTACTCACGGAGCTAACGAACGGTTGAGCGTAGCGTCGAGGAGACCGCATCCCAAGTATAACGTACGTATTCACGAGGACCTTCTCCTATACATCGTGGAAAAAGCGTGTATGAAGCCGCCTGTGCTACCAGGAGTACTAGTAGTGATCGTGTAGTGCGCCGGCTGGACAAGAGAAACGTGGTGTGACGACAGTGAGAAAGAGAAAGAGAGAGAGAGAAGCACGGTAGCGCGTGCGGTGCGTGTCGCGATACACACGACGGCCACGAACAAGACTCCGTGCGAATGTGAGGGTACGTGCCCCGTATACATGCATGTGGGGTGTCCGCGTATACACCTTGTGAGAGAGAGCGAGTGAGCGAGAGTGCGTGCGTGCGTACGCGCGCGCGCAGCGTGTGCGTGCCTGTATGTCCTGTACGAGGGAGACAGAAGAGCGTATGCGTGTTGGTGGTGTGAGTGCGTGAGTCGTGTAATTTTCTTCGTGCGTCCTTCTTCTTTTCGTTGTCGGTGGGACGGTTCGGCAAACGAGGCCGAAGTGACAGACAGATCGTCCGCGTGTACGATATGTCGGAACACCACCGCGTAGCCGGTGGCTGGGGCACAGCAAGCCCAGGAAGCCGCGAGGATGCCTCCGGTGGTACCGCCTGGTGGTCCGCAGGTTTAAATACTGTATCGGCCGAACAACAACAACAACAGCAGCAGCAGCAGCAGCAGCAACAACAGCAACAACAAAATTTACACCAACACCTGATGAACCAACAGCAGCAGCTCTCGCAGCAACAGCAAGCCCAACAGCAGCAACATCATCAGGATATCGTTAGAAGTACAGCTGCCGCTACCCAGCAGCTTTTCTCCTACAAGATGGCCTCCAGCTTTCAGAACCCAGCCACCACGGGCACGCAGTCGAATCCCGTCTCGACGTCTACGCCGGTTGGCTCCTGCATGAGGGGAGGCTATGATTATAGATTAGGAACGGGGCCCGGATCAGGCGGAGGTGTACCAGGTACACCTTCCGCACCACCGCCTGGCGTACAGTGGTGGTACCCAGGTGGAGTTATGGACGCCGGACAGAACAACCTGCATCAGCAATTGCAGGGCCAACAACAGCAGCACCTCTCGCCCATTACCACACAAACGTCCACGCCCCCCATTATGTCCTCGGTATGTTGCGACCACGATCGACCCCCTTTTTTTTTTAATATTTATGTATATATATATATGCTTCTTCATTTCTCGTTCTTGCCTGCTTTTTCAGTTTTATTTTAACGTTCTTTTTGTTCATTTCGCTCTGTCTTTTCTTACCTTGTCCGCGTACACGTATTATTTCTTTCGGTTACGGAAGAACCGAGCAGGATTACTACTTTATGCATTTGGAATGAAGAACCGAGATATATCGGTACTGTCGTGTCTTGTATAGACATATTTCGTGATCTTGTTCAAGCAATGAACCTAAGGCTCCTAAACTAGTACCACATCGTGGTTCTTACTTATTAATGATTTATTCTTTCTTTGCGTAGATTAATGCAAATATTGACTACTTTTTAGAAATTTTTTCATTTTCTAAGTTTTAAGCAAAAATGTTTGGCGATGTGCTTGGATACATATAGACAAATTGCTGTTCGTAACGAATATGAGGCTTTGCTACACTTTAGGTTTGAAAATCACCAACCGAGATTGATACAAGTATTTCTTTCTTTTTTTTTTATAAAAAAATAAGAAAATAACGTTACAATAATTACTCATTTAAATTTGCAGATGTTGGTAAGATTATACTACGGTTTGTAACTTCCTCTTATTATGCACACTTGAAACCATTCTTATGATACATTTTCGTTAAATATTTACAGTCGTTTAACCTTGCTTACCCGGGGCTAGAGGAAACCATTTATCGCAACGTTTTGAAGGAATCGCGACCTTTCCGGGAGTCCCGTTGCTATTTTCGTATATATTTAATAGCCGAACGGAATTTCACGGAGCATTCCTTTTGAAATTGATATTTTTCATAGTAAATTGTTGGTATTGTTTTAGCAGAAAATAATTTGGTTGTTGTTGACATGTTTGCAGTAGTCGCGGCGTTAATCGGTTCTCCAGCGTTCAGAAAATCTTAATAACCGATTCTATCGTGGCTGCTTTCGCACGACCGTCTGCGTTTCATCCTGACTCGCGTCCCTTGCCCCACCGACCGTTGTCCGCTATTGATTCCGGGTTTCGTGCGGCCTTCTTCGTATGTACGTTCGTACAGCGGCTCTTGCCGCGCTGGGCCCGGTTCCCTTCCTTTTTTTGTCGATCACGCCGTTCCACGTCTCTTGTTCGGTTATTATTAAACAATTGACTCGAACTTTTCCCACAGGGCGTAAATTCCTTGTGAAAATCAAACGTCGCTTCCATGAAAATTCGAACCATTCGAGAGCCGCTACCTAGTCTCTTTCTTTTGTGCTCGATCCTACCTGGAACCTGAAATTTTGTGAAAATAACGGTTTTTAGCCATTCAGCACCGTTTGGGAAAATGTAACTCGAAGTTTAACCGTAACCCGTCGCATGCACGAACGAAATTTTTACAAAATGTTTCGACAACGGTACAATTTTAATTTATATTTTGAACAAGTATACAGCGAGTAATAAAACTATTTTGCACTATATTTGAATGTACTATACAGACAGCCAAAATTGAAAAGCTGAGTGTTTTGTAACGTAAAGTTGGTTAAATAAGGAAATTATGAAATACGTTTTTTATGATCAACAAATATTTGGATAGTTTATAAATTTAACCCAAAATTTAGTTAACACAGTTTGGTACAACCAATCGCTTAGTTGCATTTCTCAAATTTTCCAGCATTATTTAAACAATCTTACGTAAGATAAAAAAAGTTCTTTTTTAGTTTTTCTATCTGTAAATTTTTCTACAATATGGTGTAATGTATTCTTACTACTCGTTTTGTATTTATTCAAAGTATCGACTTCAGAAATAATGATTGTATTGGTGTCTAAATATTTACGTCGCTGATGAAATATTCATAGTTATCTACTTAAAAATTGTACATTTCTTTCAATAACGTGAAATATTCCATGTAACATGTTTTCTACTTGTTTTTACTTTCTCACGGTTAGATATATATTCTGATATTAATTTCATGAACATGCAACGTGCGTAGTGAACGATAGAAATTTTTATAAAGATCCTTTTCGAATCGTTTTTGTTTCTGAAAAAGAAAAAAAAATTCATTAACTTCCTCGGTGATTATAAAACGCGCAGATATATTCATTTTACGACGAGTAATTCAATCCTTCGTAATTAGATACAAAAGTTTCGATCAATAGTCTCCCTATTTGCTATGAAAGGGGCATGTTTTACCCCCGTCGAAGAAGAAAGAATTTTATTTCCCAGGGTTTCTGGCTGCCTGAAAACTCAATTTAAGTCATTTCTGTTCGTGCCGTTCTCTTTCATGACTGTAAATGAAAATTGTCTACAATCAACCATCGTTTATTTTATTCAGAGATACAGAAACTGGAAATTTGTTGTTCAGTGATTTGAAACCGAGACGTACCAGATCTGGGCAATATTCGCTTAATATTTCACATTGTCAATTTTTGTATTTAATGGAAATTTACAGAATTTTAATTAATCATATCTCGGCCATTCTGCGAAAACGGTTCGCTTGTGAATTATTCTGTAGTTTTGTCTTTACATACATATATTATTTTACCTTTTAATTTGCCAAATCGATAATTGGTAAATTAAGGTCTTTCTAAATAATTTCTTATATTTTCATTATAACTGTATCTAGCCGTGCAAAATCTAAAGTTAAATATTTTACAAGGAAATGGAAATGTTCAATATTTGAATATACATAATATAACATACGGGGTAGTTAATTATTAATTGATTATTAATGAAGAGAACCGACAGTTTGAAACATTTCACGTTTATTTTTATTTTGTTTATTTCAAGTACTGTTATTTTACATTTATGTGAAATATTTTTCTTTTTTCCATTGATTTTATATATTCCAATGTTTTATGTATTTTAATATGTTACATCAGATAATTTATGTACAGGTCTGGTACACATCTCTGTTTCGGCAATGGCTATCTGGATGTAATCGGAAAATATCGGTACAGTAGTTGTATTTTGTATTTCGGTACGAGTCCTTGGTCACAACATTTTTTGCATTTACACGAACGAGAATATCGACCGAATAGTATACACATTAGGAAGCCGGTGTAAACATTCGTTGTATCTTCGAGACAGAAATTGACAAATTTGAACTTATACAAGCGTATATTATAGGTTTCTATGGAAATAAGGGCCGGATATATAGAGACATATAAACAAAAATTGTTTTTAAAAATATTTGAAACATTTGTCCTGCATGTGATAATTAAGTTCGACAAGAGGGATTGATTGACTAAATATTTTGAAATTTTTTTAGTAAAAAATGTTTCAAAAGTTTATGTATATACACATTACGTTAGGAATTTGACAAAAATTCATAAAATATATGAAAGTATTTAGTAAGATGTATTTCAATGAATTCTTCTTTTAGTCTTTTTCTATGAACTCTTCTAATTCTTCTAGAGTTATTAATATTTATTTTTGTATTGAAAAGCTTATGGCTCGCATATCAAAGAGTATCGAAAATGTATTTGGAGCAATATTAAAAGCGGGACTGAAATGAAAGTTAAGATTGAAGTCCGTATCTATCAGACGAAGAGAAAGTCGGAAAGTGGTCCGAAAATTCAAGATTATGGTGATAGAGGTAAATGGAAGAGGCCAGACTTGCTTTCCTGCACGTGTACACGTGTGAAGTGGTGTAAGAGTTTTTTTGAAAAATTCCACCGTAATTTTCTCTTCATCTTCAACTCTTCATTTTCTTCTTAAGAAATTTAATTAACTTCTAAATGAGGAGGGAGAATATTTCAAATAAGATAATAACGATATACCTTGTTCGTAGACTAATGAATCTTTTTGCTGAAGTTAAATTTCGATTTTATTTTTTTAAACAAAGAATATTTAAACTTATTAATAATGTTCTGCTTTTCAAAGATTACATTACTTGCTGCTAAATGCTAAGATATTATTTACCGTCGTTTAGATAATTTAATAGTTTGACTATCGGACGTTTAAATATTCCATCAAGTAATTCAAGTTTAAGCTTCTCAGAAGTAGAACCAATCGATTTTTTTTATATATGTCTGACTTAATATTTTTCAAAGATTTATTATAATGCGTTGTATTTTGTTGTATAAAATCTTATAATTTTCATGGATCAATATTTACACGATTTACTGTGTAATATTTATAACATTATCAATTTTTCTGTTTCTTTTTTTCTTCAGTTAGATTTTTAAATTCATCTATTCCCAAAAAATCTAGGGTACTGGGCAAATTCCTATAGTGTTTACTAAGGAATTTCTTTCACAAACGTTTTCTTCTACTAATGGTTATTTTTCGCGACATGGCATACTTTGTTAATTGGCATGTTCAATCATGACCGTACGTAGTCATTTAAAATTAATCAAGTCAAATGATAAATGGATATCAAATTCAACTAAACGTATGAAATCAATTTCAATTTGAAAATTTAATATAGTATTTGAAATTGACGGTGAAATCTACATACATTTTGGTAAATAAATTGTTCAATGTAGGGACTATAAATGTGAATGTTTATATGTTTTTCTTTATTGAATGAAATTGAAAAAATATGGAGAACAGAAAACAATTGAGGAGAACAATGATCTGTGCTGCTAATAATTGCTTTCGGATAAAATATTTAGATCTGAATTTGAAATTATTTTAGTATTTGGAAAACAGCTTTTAATTACTTTTCTACCGTGGAACAAATTAATTAATTTGTAGGATATTTTAAACGTGCACGAATAATACTTGAAACACAAAAGAAATGTAGCAATCGTTTATAGGAATCAACCATGCGTTGAAACTATTCCTGAATGCGTGTGTGTTTCCTTTTGTGCTCGTAGACTGACGTTCGAACAGTTCATTTCAATTGATTCCGAGAACGATTAAGTTTCATGGACTTGTACGTGATTCAAGTTAAAGAAAAATTGCATAGAGATCACTTTTTAAATTATAAGATCAAACCGATGTATAAATTCATGTCAGTCCTTCGTTTATTTCGAGTTATTGATTCCTTCGATTTTAATTAATTCCGTTGACTTTAATTAGTTCGTGGAGTGGTACGAAGTGTTTTCCGCCGCTAAAAAAGTAATTACATTAATTGCAATTTTCCTTTCGCAGACAATATTTCTATCTTCAGAGAATCTTCATGCAATTAATACTTGATGCGTAAGCGTATGAAGATAAACTGTATGTCTTGGAGCACATTCTCATTTTCGTAGATTTTTTTAAAATGAAATATTAGAATTAGTACATATTTCATTATTGTATTCATTGAATTGAAAAGAAAAGAGAAATTATATCACTCTTTAAAGTTTTCGTTATTTAGTGTTTATGAATTCACACATACCATAAGGGCATAAATTGACATAGAAAACGAATTACACGCTTTCTTATCATAGCATGAATTTTTTAATGTTAATATTTACATTTTAAAATTAATTTATTTTCATAATCTTTGAGCTAGCAATGTAACGTAATTATCGTTTTGAAGTATGATAATACCAATGAGAATTTCTTCACTAATCGCTTTGTTCTGCAGAATATTTATAATTAGAGAAAAATCTAATACATTAAACACAGTTAGGCATTTTAATAAAACTCCTATTTTAGAATCAATAATTAATCATTCTTTTTATTAGCATTCTAAAACACGAAAACAATGAGGAAGAATTCATTAGTCACCGCATAAAACAGAGATGATGCGCACAACTGAGTTAACTGGCAAATTGCGAATTTGCATTCTTATTATACGAAATTTTTGTTCATCGTGGAATTCCATTTTGATTTTAATCTTCTGCAATAGAATGCGATAATATTTCCGAATAGATTTTAAAACACTGGGGAAATGAAATGGATTTTTTGGTTCGTTATAATATTAGTCTAATAAAAGTAGGACTTATTTTTATAAACTACTATAAACTATAAAAGTTACCAATTAGAGATTTATTATTTTAGGGTTTCTATAGATTAATTTACAATTAAAATTGTAATATATTTGTTTTATATAGAAATTTATGGAATGCAATATGAAATGGTAATTTAGAATAAAAAATAGTGGACTTTCTTCTTTCAGAAACCGTAAAAAAAAAGAGAAGTTAGACTAGCAAAAATTATTATAATGTTTTGGTGTCATTAAAATATTTAGAAAATTATAAGTTTCAAAATGGTCTGGTTTCCTCTATTATTATAAGTTATTGTTGTATTTAATCTTTTATTTACTTTTCATTTTTCGCAATTTAGCTCGCGTGTGTTTGATAGTTCAATGAAATTCTATATCGTAGATCTAGACAACCAATTTCTATCTGATCGTTCGTTAGCTGCTAACATGCGATCTAATTTTATCTACATCCACCAGATTTAATCTAACTTAGTGATTCTGAATCTCGATGATTTTTTAAAGTCTCCGTTCACGAAGTTATATTTAAATTATTGAAATTCTCGTTGTTCAAAAATTAATTGTTGAAATATTTTATTTCGTCACTTAGGCAAAAATTGGAACAGTAGTTCTTTATATTAACATTTTTTTTTACGTAATGTCTATTATTACACTTGATTAAAAATTGCAGATTTATTTAGAAAAGCACATGGTGCACGAATGTAGTTCGAACGTGCTTTGGATACACGTTTAATATGACTCTACATACGCATTATAAAATACCTGCACGCCATGCACCCATGCCGTAATATCTTAATGTTGTACATAATGCTTCGCATGTAAAATCAGGATTTTGTTAGTAACAGAAGGCCCACTCTCTTTGAATATTTATTACACATATTATGAAAATAAATTATAGACTAAGAACAGTTCCGATTGTTATTGATTTTTTATAATCTATTTGTATTTTTCGATATTCTTTTGTTTTTCGGGCTTGTTATAATTTTGCTTAAAAAGTATATTTCCTTTAAAAAAAAAAAAACAAGATATCGTTCTTCATATCCTCATAAAGGATGTGTAGATAAAATATTCTGATATAATATGAAAGTTATGTAAAGTGATTTATGATTTAATTATAGTTCAACCTTTGTCTGACGCAATTTTTTTATAAAGTTCAAGGGAAGTCCTGGAACTTTATGGCGACTCAGTTGTGAGACACCCTTTTTATACAGTAGACTTCTATACTGCAAATATTGCAATTCTCGTATAGGGTAAGGGATCCAATTACTGTGAGGATATCAATTACTGTGCTTACATTAATTATACTTACTTCTAAACCATAATGAATATTAAAAAAGAGATTTTAATGAAAAACATTTAATATCTCCTTTTTTAACATTCATTGCGCTTTAAAAATAAGTATAATTAAAATATAGGTACAGTAATCGGGTCTGCAAATTTTGAATATTGCCATTTTTAGTGTTAAGCTTGCGGGACCGCTAAGTATTAAACCTATTAAACAGGTCGAAATAATTTACAATAGAATGCCAAACGACCCATCTTTTGTGGGAACTTAGTACATAATTTTATCCACTTGCGCGTACATAAAATAGAAGCTGCGCGAGATCTCAACATATATATAACATTTTTATAACGAACTGAGAAAGATCGCTATCTACAATCCTGTAATCGCTGGCTGTGTTTGTGAGAAACTCAAAATCCGAAGATATTTAATTCAAGAGTATGCATACTGTTCGTGCACGTCCGCGAACATTTTGCATAGCAGACGGATGTCAAGGTCTAGTTCAAGTATCACGTGCAGTGTGAAGCTTTGTTACTCATGTCCACTAAAAAATTACATTATTAATTGGCAACCTACGTCTTCGAGTTTGGCACATTTGTTTATATTAATTTTCTCTGTGTTCGACACATTAATTTTGCACTTGGGTGAGGGACCTAATTACTGTGGGGGTACCAATGTGCCTACATTAATTATACTTAATTCTAAAGCATAATTAATATTAAAAAAGAGATGTATAGCATATATATTTTACTTTTTAGTATTCATTATACTTTAAAAATAAGCATAATTAATATAGGCCCAGTAATTGGGTCCCTACCTGGAAATCACTGCTGTAAGGGTCACTATCTAATACTGCTTTGAATAATAGCCCTATAAATTCGTCTTAATTATTCGTATTTCGTCAAACACCTTTGGGCTATTCTCGTAGGAAAACGCTATCGATCTACGCAGAAACAGAAATAGTGACATCTTTATCCTACCAGAAGATATTAATTAAGTTGAACGCAAACTACAGCACAGTAATTTGAACTCGAGAATAAGGTTTCACGTTGTTCCGAGTCTTCGCCGACTCTCCAACACATGTACGCGAACTTAAACTTGACATTTTAAACATCTGATCCGACTCTCTGTGGATACAGGGAACAAACGGCGCCAGAAAATATGTTCAGCATCGTTACTGTTTTCCTCTTGTGTACCTTTGTTCCATTTCTGATAGACAGTTTTCTATTGTCTTCTTGCTATTCTTTACCTTGAGACGATGTGTTTCTTCGTTTATACGATGACCGTGTCCCAAACATATGACTAGACATTAACAGTTTTAGGCATGTAAGAAAGTTGTCTAACCGACAACTTTCAAAAGTTCATGCAAATCAAGAAAGATACGATTGTAAGAAATTGAAAAATCGTCACTGTGAGATAACATATGTTGGTAAACTTCAAACATGTTTGTCGGTTTCGTAGTTCGCACCGACGCGCGACGGTATTTTCGTAGGGAGAGGAATTTTGACCACGTCTCGTCCTTCTGTTCTATTGTTTCACTGAGAACGGACGTGAAGTTGTTTTCGAGATGTTTGTTTACGCAGAATTGTTTGTCGGTCACGTTAATAATTCGGTCGTTTGTTCGGTTGCAGCACCAGCTACAGTTAACGCAGCAACAAAATAATCTTCAGCAGAATAACGCTCAAGGCTTGCAACAGCGAGACAATATGCCAAGGGGAAAGGATTCGAAGCCTAGGGGACGGATGACAGCGTACGCGTTCTTTGTGCAGACATGCCGTCAGGAGCACAAAAAGAAACATCCCGAGGAGAAGATCGTTTTCCGAGAGTTCTCCAAAAAGTGTGCAATGAGGTGGAAGGTAAGGGATCATGTTTATTATACTATTTACATACACGTTCACTGTCAATGGAAAACTTCACTCCTGGCAAATGCAATTCTCCTGTAATTAGTTCATTCAACGCACTTTAGAAAAATGGGAGTGGCTTCTAGCCTTGTTCGTTGAAATCCCACTAATTTGCAATTAATCTTATCTGGTACCTGTAGTATTTATGCAATATTTAGATTTCTGAGAGAGACAGAGAACGAAAGAGAGAGGGGGGAGGGCAGATTCTCCTCAACGTGAAAGATTATGACAATGAAATCATTGTAACTCTTATACTGTTCAACTTCTTATCCGAAATTCATACTTTTTGTATTTTTTCAAAAATGATCACAATTGGAAAGAGATTTTGTTAGAATTGCGACAAGAATGTGGAATACGTTTTAAATCAAACAATGAAACCATGATCTTTTCATCTTAATCCTAATGTTACCAAATTCAGTTATGTGGATTCTCTAATTGAACGGATTTTATTCGGTTCTACTACTCTGCAACAGATACTGGAAATTTAAATTTTGTCTAGAGGCTGTTAAATATTCAATTCTTTTTTTATATTTTTTAACCTTCTATCTGTGCGAATTTTCAATTATGAACATTCACCAAGACGCAATGAACTATTGCTTGTTTGTACCACGTTGTACAATTTGTTTTTAACGAAATTATTATAGTTCAAATATCGACAATGAATGGGAAGTTTCGTATTCAAATAAGGTGATGGACCCATTTACTTTGGGGATACCATAATCACTGTGCCTATATATTAATTATACTTATTTTTAAAGCATATGTCTCATTATGCTTTGAAAATAATTAATAATTAATTCATAGGTCCTTTTCCCTACTTCGTGGATCCACTGTAGAATGAAAATTTCTAAGTCGAATGAGACGTCTGGTTGTTCCAGTGTTTAAAATAGCTTCTCGTGCAAAGGGTTGATGCTACTTTTTGTAAACTGGATAGCAAATGTGTGGATTTGCATATGCATCTGCAGTTTAGCGATAAGTACTCGCGTATAACAGATGCGTGTGTCATGAAGCAGCAAGACGGTTGAAAAGAAAGAAAAAAAAAGAAAGAGAGAACGTCGGACATATTTTTCGGAGAAAGAACTTGGAAATGTGAAACAACGTCGTCATTATGAACAGGTGCCACACTAACATCTGGCCATCCTACTCCTCGAACAAGGGTGGGAGATACTTTCTGCTGCGTACTTTTCTTATGGACTCCAGGGGCCACATGGTCCTTAGAAGGATTAAAGGCGTTGACCTTCCCAGTTATCGTGGCGAAATGTTAGCCGGAGCAGCTGCAAACTTTTGGCCCGGTCTTTCGTGAAATGATTCCCCGTCTCGAATGCACGTTTTCAGATCATTTTTGTCAGCGACAGTAAGTCCAAGCAGAGCTCCTTGTAAGCGGAATGATTCCCGATGGAAAATTCTGTTTGCTAGTCCCACCAGAATCAGTTTAATTGGATAAATTGGCATCCGCTTGCAAAAATTATTCTTACAGTGGCTATAGAAACATTACACAATTGAAATGTTAACCCTCCAGTGCACGGGACGAATGAAACACAATGTCCGAATAGAAAAACGTTCGCCCGCGTTTCCATTAATAAAATTGTTCTTTCTGGTTGTAACGGGGTTTAGCGCAAAACACTGCTGCGAGACAAAGGAAGCTAATATATTTAAGCTATTGAGTAATTTCAAGAAGTTAAGCGAACATCAATTTTCGTCATGGATCGCCACAAACCCAGCCCAGAGCACCAGAGCGTTGCTTTGTCTTTGGCGCGTCGCATTGTCTTGGGGTTGAAAAACGCCATTAGAAAAATTCCCGCGAGCGAGCACGAACGAATCCGATAACGCCTTATCGAGCCTCCTTACAGCTTGTTAGTAAACAGACCTCGTTTTATCTTTGCTGAAAGAATACCAGTATTTATTTCTTTTTTCGAAATACTTTCATTAAATATTTATCAACTGCTTTATTTCGTTTTCTTAATTGTTGGCGATGTGTAGAACGCAGCCACTTTTTGTATCTCACATGCGAACAATTTCTTCAACGATTCACAATTTTGTTTAGATATTCTCTGCCAAGAATAGTGGCGCTGTACTATTTGGAAATATGCAATAATTTTCATTACTTTCGGAGTGACTTTTTGTGGGACGTTTTGTTTTCCAATATAATTCGACGTACGTTCTTAAAATAAAAGAGAAAGGACACTTGATGTAGTCGAATAAAACCTCCATTTTATTCTTCGACCCTGACTGTATTTTAGTGCTATTCCTTTAAATGAAAATGGGAACACGCGAGAAGCAACGTAGGCGAATACTTTTTATGCTATTGTACTGAATACGCACAAATTATGTTATAAATGTACACGTTCTCAAGAAATTCTCTATTTTTCAATCTATTTCGGTAGAACCTCGATATTCGAATTGGATCCATAGTTATGTTGTTTAAGAACGAAGTGATTGTTCAAGCTTCATTATATATTATAACAGTTGTATAACAACTTAATGATAAATTTCTTTTGTTCAGGAGTATTATAGTGTCGAGAGAATAAATGCAAAAGAAAAAAAATGTTACATGTCATTACAAATACCAGAGAAAATCGCGTGTATTATTTATGAAAATCAAAGGGTTTGTAACATGACTCACAAGCAGGCATTGATCACACGATTAGTATCTTCATTAGTACTTTTATCATATTACAAATATACCCGCTAACAGTGCCATTTAATTTCGCTGTGTTTATAATATAATTTTCACAATATAAAAGTCACTTAATGATATTTTACTTATTCAATTTTTTGAAAATGATTCTGCCCGTTTACAATATGCAGGATATTGCATTATTGTAAAGCGATATAAACCAAATTTTATACAATTTAATATGATATTGATTTTGTTTTGAATCTGATAGAATATTTAGTTTTTACTCAGTCTCTCACCCTGTACATTTTTTTATATGAATGCATAAAAATTTGGTATTTTTATTATCCAAACAGATTTACATTTTTATAGAAAATAGTGTGTAAAATGAACTTCAATCATTTTCAGATTGCGTCTACGTTTTACTCCACCTTTATCGACCTACCCTCCCGAACCAATGTCTCTTCATTCCCGAACCTCCCCAACTCATCGTATGAAAACCAACTCCAAGTTCGTTTATTACAAATCCACTAACACACTATCAATCTCCGATATCCAACGATAAACAATTTTATAAGCAATCATGGCACAACAAGGACGACAAAAAAACACACTTTGATTCTATTGATAATCGCAGGACAAGACGAGTATTATGTAATATTATTTACTCCAAATACAAACATCGAAGCGATCAAAAAATTCTACAAAGATATATATCTTCAGGAGAGATACATATCTTCTTCTGTATATCGATCAGGAGACTGAAATTTATGTGTATTGCACACCATTCGAACCAATACAAATATGTGTGTGCTACACATAAATAAATATGAGTTATTCAATTAATGTTTCTTCCCGCCTCACTAATGTTTATTTATTCGAATGCAGTATATAGGTTTTGTTTATTTCAAGAACAAGAAATGCGTAATAATCTTTTTGTATTTACAAGAAATTCGCATAAATAAAAAAATCCGTCCCATATAAAAAAATCCGCCCCATATAAAAAAATCCTTTGTGAAATACGGCTCTCTTTAAAATTCAATGTTATGTTATGAAGGTTCATTTATAAATTTTCACGCGCCCCCCAGTTTGGAAACCGCTAGTTTATATAAAACTGTATAAAGAAAATGAAAATGATCAGTCTCTTAAACTTTTGTGTACGTGATATTTGTTATATTATGCATAAGGGTCATTTCACTCGAAATTGTGCACTTTTCAGAGAACCTCTTGTAGTCTTTAATGACATATGTACGTAGGTCAAACAGTCTTTCGAAATCTTCAAAATTGTTGGTTTCACAAACGTCTACAATAAGATGTCAACCTTTTTTCATTAAATTATAGCAGTTGAACGAACAAACCGATGAAAATGAATTTTTATTCTGATAAAACCGGAAACAGTACTGCAAAAAGTGTCTGATTTCGTATGGAAATGATTTATAATTTATTATAAGACTAATTTAATGTATCTTGTGATTCTAGACCATGTCAGATAAGGAGAAGAAACGTTTCCATGAAATGGCAGAAAAGGACAAGAAGAGATATGATGCTGAAATGCAGAATTATACACCACCTAAAGGCGAAAGTAAAGGCAGAGGCAAGAAACGCAAACACATCAAAGATCATAATGCTCCGAAGAGGTCACTGTAAGTACTTGTTGTGATAGAAAGCGCTTGCTGAACGATGTAATAATACCGGGCGCGATTAAAATAAATATTCTTCAATTGTGTCTGTCGTCGTATCTTTTTGTATCTACGAATGAATTAATGTACAACGTAAACTTGTTTAAAAATCGTACGGTTATTGCATGTTTTTTAGGTCTGCCTTCTTCTGGTTCTGTAATGATGAGCGTGGAAAGGTTAAAATGCTTAATCCCGAATTTGGCGTAGGAGATATTGCTAAGGAACTAGGCAAAAAGTGGTCCGATGCAGATCCTGAAACCAAATCGAAGTACGAGGCTATGGCAGAGAAAGACAAAGCTCGATATGAAAAGGTATGCATTGTTTTTACGAAGTTGCATTGTTACACAACAATGCAAACAAAATTTTCCCGTGTACGTTAACTACACTGATAGATTGTAATCATTTTTTCAATCTTAGTATGTCTTATTGCTACTAGACATTTCTCGGTGTTTCATATGATACAAATATATATATGATACTGTTGCTATTGAAAAATTGTATGTGTTAAAGCCAATTTTAATATTAGAATTTCTTATAACAATTTCGCAAAAAAAAAAGAAAGAAACTATATTATGATCTGTATTATTTAGGAAATGACTGCGTACAAAAAGAAAATAAAGGATGGCGCACCAGTTGTAGCAAATCCAGTAAATGCTGTAAAAAGCGACAGTGAAGAAGAGTATAAAGAAGACGATGAATAGCGGATACACGACAAAATTTCATCTATCACCCCGTGTCCTTGATCCTGAAAGCATACCTCACCTACTGTACGTACCATTGACCTTAGCGTGAGCGTACTTACACCACTAGGGAAACGAATAACTAATCACCAGTCCTCGATTATTTACAATAATAATTAAAATACCCGCGATTATAATAATTATTTTAAAATTGTATGTATGTGAGGCGCGAGAGAGAAGATCGTATGAGTGATATTTGTATTTTAACATATTGATAGTAACATGTAAAATGGCGTAGGATAGCAGAATGGAAAGAATATGGTGCCCACTTTGTATCAGGTGGAAGGCGCAGGGGCTCAATCATTGTTGACATTGTCTCCAGACTATGTTAAAAGCTAACGTAGTTGCAAATCGTAATACAGGATACGGCGGCTCCATAGTTGGGCGGTATCATTCGATATATAGTTTGATATTTATCAGTTCAGTTCATTCGTTGTCAGTGTAAGAAGACTTATTGTATATCCTTGTACAGAACATTTCTTTAAATCAAATCTGTCGCAGG
Organism: Seladonia tumulorum; assembly: GCA_913789895.3. Lineage (NCBI taxonomy): Eukaryota > Metazoa > Arthropoda > Insecta > Hymenoptera > Halictidae > Seladonia > Seladonia tumulorum. The sequence goes on from OU565275.1 coordinate 8,036,622, forward strand.
TGGGGCATGGGGCTGCTTTGTATGAATGTAATTGATTTAAGTACGTGTCGTATAGTTGTAAGTATTAGGATAAGTATATTTTAAATGCAATTTCGATTCTACATCTGCGTCAACATGTGATAGTTTCCACTAACAATGTATTCTAAACCAGGAGATTGAGCCTTATATAGCTTATAAGTAATTGGAATCGAAACAAATATCTCTGATTGACAACTTTTTGAAATCAAAAAAAAAAAAAAATTGGGACAACAACCCAGCCATGGAGCAGTGGTATATTTTGAAGTCCTATTATAATTACATAAAAGTGAATAATTTTTGTTCGTAAGATTTTTGATCGTCGGATCCATCCGATTTTTTTTTTATAAAACTGATAATAAGTTTATAATCATGTTGTCTTAAATAATCGTTATAATCTCAATCTTTTTTAGAATGATCCAAAAAATAATGATAAATTTTTGTTCTTATTGAAATCAATTGACAGTCTTCAAAGACATACCAAACTAGAAATGTATTTTTGAGTTTTATCTAATTGAAGTAGTCCCTGCCCTTACCATCGTCATCCTCCCTCTCATATTCATTTTTCCAATAATGGAAATACGTTTAAATCCTTTCAGAATTATGTGATTCCGTTCATTGTTTAAGAAAGTAAGATAGGGCGTGTCTTGTACTGCCTCGAGTCATCTGGTGTACAGCAGGCTGTATTATAATAAATTATTGTGGTTTCTTGTAATATTAACATTCCTAGATCTTAGTATGTACAGATCTTAATAATTGAGATTAGAGCCAACTGTGTAAGAAGCATACCAAACAAAACCGGCTAGGTAATGCAGATGTGAATTTCGTGGCCAAGAATTGGTATGCAAATCGAATATACAAGAGGCTTTGTTACAGTCAGACTGACTTGCACCTTGATTTGGCTCAGCAGGTAACCACTACTTTTTGACATAAAGCTTTTCATCTCCCCTGCACATTGTCATATAACGGATAATTGTGTGATTATATAAGCAAAAATAAAACCTGTTTTAGAGGGAGCTAGAGGACGAATACTGTAAAATATGAAATTGTAATATTTTAATACTGATTTGCAGATGTGCATAATTTTAACATAGCTGGTTAAAATGAATTGTACTGATACGAAGGTATCCAATTGATGGAGATAATTAATAAAAAGATATTGAAAATTACGACAGAATTTTCTGTATTATTATAGGGGAATTATAACAGTTATAAAAGAGATGGTTGTTTTGTATATCACTTAGGATAAATAAACTTTTCAAAAAATTTGTGAATATGTTTCTGGTACTGCTCCAAACCTGTTTCTAAACATATACATGTCCGAAATATTTGATTCCGAAAGCAGTACTAGACTTAGAGTACTAACAGTTACGATATTTGTATAAAAGTAAGTATATACTATGGCCATTTGTTTATGACATGAACTATCTTCTTTCACACTGCTGCTTTCTTGTAATACGAATGATTGCATCCGTATCTTACAAATTTATACTGACGCTAATCACATAAGAATTAGCAGATAATCCAAACCTGGAAGTAATGTGTTAACTTATTTCATGTTATACACATTATATGCTTCAGCGCAAAAGGACATTACTGTAACTTTTTTATATGTATTGCATAGGTTCGAACGATTTTCTATTATTTTATAAGCATTACCTTAGATTGTAAATGTACCCCCTTGACGTAGTATTTCTAACAATAAATCGATAATTGTTATAATATAAAACTTTTTGTTTGTATATCAATTAGAACAATTTAGTATCTTGTAGCCGCAATTCATGATTTAACGAACATAACACATTCGTACATGTAACGGGTAATACTCGCTTGTTTTATAATTCCATTGTAATAAACTAGCAATCGAAACGTACACACAAAATTTATTGTTGCATTTAGTTAGTAATCAAATGTATACTCTTTACTTATCAAACATTAAATCATCTTTTATCATGGTTTTATTACAGTACTTGCAAATTCTTAAACTATTAATATACATGTTCAATTCGAGCATTTTTTTAGTTTACAGAATTCCAAGACCCAATTATCTTTATTTCAAGTCAATATTCTGAACGAATTACCTCTATGTACAATGTATGTATAATCCACATAATAAATATACCTATATATTAATATAGGGAGTTAGTACTATATTACTTTTGAAATCACATTCTAAAATGAAACTGATATTGCATATTATATATAATGAAGGTATTATCATAATACTCTATGTGGTAGGTACCAACATTACCAGGTTCCCAATATAAATGTTACTTAGATAAAAGATGTGTGTAAACATGTGGAACTTGTGCTAAATTAGAAGATATATAGATAAAGTCTGTGAATTAAGAAATTATAAAAATCTACGTTTTAATTGCATTCATAAGGGTAAAGTTTCTTATACATATGCATTTATTTTACTTGAAGAAATGATTACAAACATATATATGTAGATACATCAAAGGTATTTTTACTCTTTTACAATACACATATTATATGGAATCAACATACTATGTACATTATATAGTTTGAAAAAGTACTTAAAAGACTGCTATCACTATAGTATTATTAGTAAGCTATCTATGGATCAACGATGGAGGTAAATTTGGAGGTATTTGCTTGCATATATGTATACCAATACTCTAGAAGAAGACGTCCATTGTGTTGTACAATACTTTATTCGTTTCTGAGACTTTATTCGTATCTCTCTGTTCGTATCAATCGTTACAAGAAAGACATTTCTACAAAATTAATTAACAGCAACATTTTTAGTATTATGTGTCGTGTCAGTCTTTTAAACGTCCAAGAAGAAGTTAGATAAACAAATCTTCTCTTTCTTTTTGCAATATTTGAAAATAACGGTAAGAGAACGAAACCAGCTTCGGGACAAAAGAAACTTGCTTTTACTACCATCTACCGACGCAACCGGTGAACTGCAACATTGACCGGGTTCGCAAAATTCATAGTTTCGAAAGATTGTTTTGTTTGTCTTTTCGTTTACGTTTCGTCTTGACGGTTGCAACGAGGATCTTGAAGACTATTTACAAATTAAATGTAAAGACTCAACATTCGACAAAAGGTCATAGTGGACCTTAGCCTGACTACTCGAACGGTTCTAATGTATTGAGTCAACGATTTTTCTACGAACGTTGACTGTCCTGTCGAAAATTATTCTCGTATATCCTCGTTTTTTTGAGGTAAGTTCGAATCTTTAATCATGAATCCTTTCGATTAATATCCGAAATGTCCAACTGTCACAAGTCGTCGTTGTCTTTGCTCGTTCATCCCAACACGGAACATCTGCAAAAACAAATTCCTACTACTTTCAACACTTAACGAAATGTGTGAATCGTTAATATTCAAACATATCGACATGTAGCACATTTTTGTGGAACAAAAGAAACGTTCTTCATTACGATTTGAACGCTTCTGCGAAAGAAATGATCAGTGTCCTCCGAATGTAATCATTTTCCGAATGTAGTAATGAAATCTAGGTTTTTAGCTACTGCCTTATAAGGTTTGGAAATAACGTCAAGTTGTAACTTATGACACTTCTAACTATAGTTTCGTTTATTTGAAAATTGTTTCCTTAAAACAAGGTTACTGTTAACAAATACATAACAAAATTCTCTGTTAATTATTTGATGCACTACATCTATATATATTCACAATATATCGCTTATTGTTTCTTACTTAAGCCATATGTAATTATCGTTAATGTTATTCAAGTTTCACGTAAATTAGTAATTTTCAGAATTTTTAAAATATGGAACAAGATACAGAATATATTAAGCTACCATTAGAGGAACGATGTGCGCACAAGGTAACATGTCCTATAGTTTCACTTTTCACTTTAATACAATACATTTATATTTACAATAATTTCTTATATTGATATTATACAGTTATGGAGAGCACGTTTGCATGGTTATAACGAATGTGTAACTACGTTTCAATGTATCGACGATGAAAAATCACCTGAGTGGAACAAGTTCCTAGGATTCATAAAAAAGTTTGTAGTAGACAGTAATGCTATAGTCCAAGAGAAAGGATTAGAAGCAACATTAGCATTTATTGAAAATGCTGCAGTAGCAGGAAAGTAAGTTTTACTCATCAAAATGAATCTAATAGCTTTGAAATGATTTATTACTACTATTTTATTATTATTACTAATATAAAGTAGTGGTATACATATATTTGTATGCTACAGAGTAGCTTTAAAGGCCTAGATAAAACAGATTCTTTATAATTTTATAGGACTGTTGGTGAAGTTATGAATGGAATAGTTACTAAATGTATTGCAGCCCCTAAAGTTAAGACGAAAGAGTTGGCAGTGCAAATAACATTGATGTACATAGAAATTGAAAAGCATGAAGCTGTTCAAGAAGAATTGTTAAAAGGAACAGAAGCGAAAAATCCAAAAATTGTTGCTGCATGTATCAACACCTTAACGCTGGCATTAAGGTAATGAAATGTTATTGATTTTTACAATTAAAATAAGGTAAGATATTACTTTATGTGTACTATTGCAATATCTATTGATTGTTTCGTTTACACAGACAATTCGGTCCAAAAGTGATTAATATAAAGCCTCTACTAAAAAAGATTCCTGGTTTTCTTGAGGACAGAGATAAATCAGTTAGAGACGAAGGCAAATTCATGGTCATTGAGATTTATAGGTATTTTATTAATATTATGAAATTATCTCGAAAAAGTATAATTGTTTGTGTAATACAATTTGTATTTGTATATTTAGGTGGATAGGCGCTCCATTGAAACAACAGTTGAACACATTGAAGCCAGTACAAATTACAGAATTAGAAGCAGAGTTCAATAATTTGAAAGAAGAGAAGGTTGTACCAACTCGTTTTCTGAAATCTCACAAACCAAAGCAAATATGTGCTGCAAGTTCTACAACCGATGTCGTTGAAGGTAGACACAAATGCGAAATGATTCTAAAAACATTTTTGCGTTTCAATTTCTAATGCAAAACATTTTCTAATTAAGATGGCAAAGATGATGGTGATGGTGCTTCTGTACCAGATATCGATCCTTATGAATTATTAGAGCCAGTAGATATTCTTTCTAAGCTTCCAAAAGATTTTTATGACAAACTTGAGGCTAAGAAATGGCAAGAGAGAAAAGAAGCTTTAGAAGCTTTAGAGGCTCTTGTAAAAAGTCCCAAGCTAGAAAATGGTGATTACGGGGACGTAGTAAGAGCTCTAAAAAAGGTAATTTGATAATAATTCGTAATTTAATCGTGTTTAATGCGTTACGATTATGTTACTTATAATATTGGAAATATTATGAACAGGTTATATCAAAGGATACTAACGTATTAGTGGTTGCACTTGCTGGAAAATGTCTAACTGGTCTAGCTATAGGACTTAAAAGGCGATTCCAACCTTATGCAACTGCTTGCCTTTCATCAATTTTAGAGAAGTTCCGTGAAAAGAAACAGAACGTTGTACAAGCACTCAGAGAAGCTGCTGATGCTATCTTTCTTAGTGTAAGTTTCAAAAAAAGTATTTAAATTCGATCTACCAAATATTACATCTCACTATAGTTATTAGATATGTAAATAATGATATTGTACTTTCCGTTCGAATTAGATCTCCATTGATGTTTTACTGGAAGACACACTTGCAGCTTTAGAAAATAAAAATCCTGCAGTCAAAGCAGAAACAGCTGCATATTTATCAAGGTGTTTTTCTCATACACCACCGCAAAGCTTAAATAAGAAGTTATTAAAGGCGTATACCGGTGCACTTCTAAAAACACTAAATGAGTCAGGTATGTCTTATAATGGAATTTTTATATAGAAAAAGTGGTTAATGCACGCAATAATATAATGCTAAAAAAATGTCTTTTAGATCCGACTGTTCGAGATGCTTCTGCAGATGCTCTTGGTACAGCAATGAAATTAGTTGGTGAGAAAGCCATGACACCATTCATTACAGATATTGATAATCTGAAGATGACAAAGGTACTTTCTAAATAAAAACTGTTAATTTTACTTAGTTTAACATTGTGTTTGTGATTCAGCGTTCAGATGTACCATTATCTTTCAAATTATTGAACACGTAACAAAATCTGTTTTGCATTCATTTAAAAGACTGTTTATTCTCTAAAGTTCAGTGTAGATACACCGTGAATTAAGGAATGAACTATATTGTGTAGACTTTATTCTCGTTTTTGGTTGTTAGATCAAAGAATGTGCAGACAAAGCTGTAATACACGTTAAAGTTCAAAACACGCCGAAAACGGTCGTTGAAAGGCCGAATACGGCGCCGAGTAAAATTGAATCGGCAGCGAAAGCTAAAGAATCAGATTTCAAAGCTCCAAAGAGACCGAATACAGGCGTAAATAAGAAACCTTTAGCTAAGAAGCCAACTGGTTCATCTTTGACAAACTTAGGTATTCAAACATTAGAGATTGATAATAAATACTAATATTATACTGAGCAACATTTAATTTCTATTTTTCAGCTGTTTCGAAGAAGTCATCTGCTGCAAAAGGTCAAACAGAAAAAAATTATAGTGCTGAAGAAATAGATGAAATAGCTATACAGTATTTACCAGGAGATACTCTTTCGGGTCTCGTTGATACTAATTGGAAGACCCGCTTATCTGCAGTCGAACAACTTCTAGAGGTAAAATACAAGCCTGGGATTATGTTTGACAATCCAGATTAACAGGATCCGGATAAACAGAATTCTACTGTATGTCGATGTTTCAATAATCTAATTATATTTCAGTCTGTAAAACAAATGAACCCATCAGAAGTACCTACACAAGTGATTGTGCGGACATTAGCAAAGAAACCAGGTTTCAAAGACACAAATTTCCAAGTTCTGAAATTGCGGTTAGAAATAGTGAAGTATCTGGCCGAGAATTTCCCGTTTTCAACGTAAGATTCGTGCATTTAATCCTACGTTTGAACGAAGTGACCATATTAATTAACTATTTTCCTTGCAGTACTGTCTGTGAATATTGTCTTATGGACATAACAGAGAAATTGGGAGATGCGAAAAATAGTACAGTGGCAGCTGAATCTCTTCTATCAATTTCGGAAGCAACTAGTTTCGAATACGTGACTAACGAAATAGTATCGTTTGCTTTCAACCAGAAGAATCCAAAAGTTCAACAAGAGACGTTATCGTTAATATGTAGAGGTCTCATAGAATTTGGCTGCGTGTAAGTATTTAATTTGTTTAAAGACTGTAACCGGAGTAAAAAAGTGCTGTAACGTTCATATTATGTATATATGTATGCATATATGTTTTAGTATCAATGTTAAATCATTAATGGATAATATGAAAAAAGCAGTTGCAGCAACAAACCCTAGTGTTCGTACTTCAGCCATTACGTTGTTAGGTACGTTATATATGTTTATGGGGAGACCTCTGCTCATGTTTTTTGAAAATGAGAAACCTGCCCTACGTCAGCAAATCGAGCAAGAATGTGAAAAGGTAACCATCTGTTTCTTTAGTTATATCTCTGTAGAAAAAAAATTGTGCTTAACGCGATCAATAATTATACTTAACAAAATGTTTATTTCGTAGCACAACGGCGAAAGTCCTCCAGCACCAATTCGTGGAGTAAAAAGCAAAAAAGGCAAAATAAGTGACGACGATGATGATGATGCTGAAGCAGATAAGAAATCGTCTTGCAATAGCGAGCTCGATATTAATAATCTTATTCCACGAGTTGATATCAGCAATCAAATCACAGAGAGCCTTCTGAATGAATTATCCGATAAAAATTGGAAAGTGAGTCGTACATTGGCTACGATATATTCGAGAATCCCAAAATTGTTTGGGTTCTCGCACACCTCTAGGAATATTTGCTAATTGTAATTTTCTTTGAATGCTAGGTGCGGAACGAAGGCTTACAAAAAGTGAATGCTATCATTTCTGAAGCGAAATTTATAAAGGGCTCTATAGGCGATTTGCCTCAAGGGTTGGCTCTGCGATTGGTTGATAGTAACAGTAAAATAGCACAATCGACTCTAGGTATATGTCAGGCATTGGCACTGGCTATGGGTCCACCAGCAAAGCACCACATTCGAGTTCTATTTCCCGGTTTTATACAATGTTTGGGAGACAGTAAAAATTGGATTAGAACAGCGGCGATATCGTGCATAAACACATGGGGAGACCAGTGCGGCTATAAAGAATTTTTCGACGGAGAGATTATAGGTGACGCATTAAAGTCTGGATCACCAGTGCTTCGAGCTGAATTGTGGAATTGGTTAGCACAAAAATTACCACTGATTCCCGTTAAGCAAATACCGAAAGAAGAACTTCTTGTCTGTCTTCCATACTTGTATAATAATTTAGAGGATCGTAATTCAGATGTTCGAAAGAACGCTCAGGAAGCAGTTTTGGGTTACATGATCCATCTTTCGTACGAAGCGATGGCTAGAAACACGGAGAAATTGAAGCCTGGGTCTAGGACAGTGGTACTTGCTGCGTTAGATAAAGCTCGACCGAGTTTACCTATGAAACCATTGCCCAAGAAGCAGCCGGTGGAAGAAAGTAATCAAAAAGTTGTTAAGAGTGCTGGAGCCGTGAAAGCAGCAAAAGCAACAGTAAAACCAAAACAGAATCAAGCTGCAGCAAAACCTGGCAGTGCGCGCAAAAAGGATGATGATACAGACACGAGTCCTTTATTGGTCACGAATAATCTGAAACATCAGAGAGTAATTGACGAGCAAAAGTTGAAAGTTCTGAAATGGAATTTTACTACACCGAGAGAAGAGTTTGTCGAACTCTTGAAGGAACTTATGACTGCTGCAAATGTAAACAAAACTTTGTTAGCAAATATGTTTCATTCAGATTTCCGCTATCATCTTAAAGCTATCGAGGCATTAACCGAGGTAAATATTTCGCGGAACGAGTCAATATAGACCCCCCTTGTATCGATCTAATGTGAAATATTTTTATAAATTCTAGGATTTGCCGAACAATAGCAAAGCATTAGTGTCTAATTTAGACCTAATCCTCAAGTGGTTAACGTTACGATTTTTCGACACAAATCCTTCAGTGTTATTGAAAGGTCTGGAATATTTACGAGTGGTATTTAATCTACTAATAGAGGATCAGTACCATATGTTGGAGAATGAAGCAGCATCATTTGTTCCATACCTCATTATTAAAGTAAAATTTCTTTTATATTGTTCTTGTTTATTGAATATTTTTCTCAGCAACTCGTACATGTAATGTAAATACTTTTCTTAGATTGGCGATCCAAAAGACGCAGTGCGCAATGGAGTTCGTGCATTATTTAAACAAATTGCGTTGGTATATCCAGTAAGCAAGTTATTTTCGTATATAATGGAAGGTTTAAAATCTAAAAACGCTCGGCAAAGAACGGGTAATTACATATATATTAGCCTGAAGGTTAAAAAAGATAATCAAGCGGTATTAAATAATTATAATTTTTCAGAATGCTTGGATCAACTAAGTTCTCTCATAGAAAATTATGGACTATCTGTTTGTCAACCGTCTCCAGCTGTCGCATTAAAAGAAATAGCAAAGCAGATAGCTGATCGTGATAATTCCGTTCGGAATGCTGCTTTGAATTGTATAGTTCAAGCATATTTCCTTCAAGGAGAACGAGTGTATAAACTTATCGGCCAGGTAACAATTATTAAAAAATGCCGTTCTTTTCAAGTCTCTAGTCTAGATCTAAATTCTTCTGGGAGAAATATTGTTTACCATGTTACTCTACGAGCCATTTAATTGATAAAAGTAGTAAAAATGAATTTTTTTACACTTGTAGATATCGGAAAAAGATCAGTCGTTGTTAGACGAACGAATTAAAAGGGCAGCTAAAAATCGTCCAACAAAATCAGCTTCGGCAAACAAGCTTGCCCCGCCCACAAGTACAACTCCTATTGCTTCCAACGAAGACGTTAAAGCAGATTATGAAGAAGAAAATGAGGAGATGCTTGAGCCACAGCCTGCTTCACCACCACCACCACAGCCGCAAAATGAAGTGTACGTATAATATATGATTGTTCTGTACAATCAACCAGTATTATTTTATTATTGGTATTATGTTAGCAAATACCGAAATTTAAGTCTCAGCACTATACTATGCTAATGCCATATCTATATAATTTTAGTTTTTCATATAAATTTTTTTATTTTATTTATGTTGGCACGTCTTTGCTTTTTAATGCTTCTTCAGGGAAAATGTAACAGACACAGAAGCAGTAACGCTAGACAGCACCGCCGACGAAATACAGACGTGTTCTACCGCTAATGAAAAAGCTTCAAAAACATTGGCAAAAATTACCATCAACAACTCGCCTCAAAGTGATCATGAAGATAACACTAAAACGTTCGTGCTTCTTATGTATTCGTTTGCAGTGTGTCGCTATGGTGGTGGGAACACATACAATTGCAGTATCTATTTATTTTTTTCTAATCTTTCTTTCTACCCTTTTCTTCAAATATCATTGTATTTAATTTATGAGACTCATATAAAACATAACACTGTTAAAAATCCAACATTCTCATAAATTAAATTATTCCATCTTAATGTTGCACTTAATATTGCGTTTACTAATTGACATAGTATTTGTACATATCATTGGAACGTATCATGTTAGAATACATACGATTACATATTTTTTCCTTCGGACTGTAAGGTCAATATTTTATAGTTTAAAAATGATAAAACCAAAATAAGGTGGTGTCATGCAGATTAATGTCTATATCTCTTAAAAATATCTTTCAAATATCGTAATACGTTGTTTAGTTCACTTCTTTCTATTATAGTAATACATTAACAATTTAATCATTTAGATGTAATTCATCGTCGCCGCAGAAAAAAGTCACGGGTCCATTTGGACTTGATATGGATTATTTGCAAAAGATTGAATTAGAGGCTCCCGTAAAATTCAACAACCCTGTTCTTGTGGAAGTGAATCTAAACGAGCTCGAAGCTCTACTCGATAGTCCAAATACAATCAAACTACCTAAAGTACCGTAAGTAATCATGTACTTACTATCTACTTGATAAATAATCAGTCCATTATGAAAAGTAAAAATTGTCGTTCGTACCGATCGCATGTATCAATTTGATATTTTAATTTACGATGGTAATAAGATTATCGTATGGTGTATATTTCAGAATGATACCAATTTCTCCACCGAAATTGTTGGTATCGAAATCATCAATGGTAACACAACAATTGAATACAGCTAACGCAAGCAAAGAAGATAGTCTTGAACGCAAAATTCTTGCAATGTCTAGCTTGGACTTAGCTGTTGCGATACAATCGATGAACAGTATAGATAATGTTTGTATTTATACTGAGCGTTTTCTTCACTTACTGTTTAATTTAACTTGTTCTACATATATTTATTTTGCTTTTTGCAGTTGATAAAATCTCATCAGGTTCTGAATTTACAATCCAAAGAAGATAAATTTATTGGTTCGATAAACATGCAATTGAAACTTTTGCAAACGTATCCTTTACAACAAGGAGGAACAGATATCTCGAAAGGTTTTAGGAGCACATTTATGGTTATTTTAGCGGTAAGAATAAATATACAATACATATATACATGTAAATCTCTCAAAACTAAACTGGTTGGCACGATTAAATAAGGGGGTAAAGAAAGTAAAAATATATAAACTTTTTCTATTCTGATATTATAGTTCTACGACAGTGGAGTTCTCGGAAAAAACGTTCCGTTGATTCACTTAAAGGAACTTGTGGATCAAATGATTAGTTTGTTAGCCGAGCAAAAATTACACCATTTACATCAAGCTGAAGTATATTATCGTGTGATTAACAACATTGTTTGCAAAATAATAGATAATTCTAATCATACCACGATCATATGGTAATATTCTAGACATTAATGTTTTCATTAACATTTGATTGACTAGGAGAGGAATAGATGTTACAAATATATTGACTATCGTCTATTCTGAATATATCATTCTATCTATTTGGAATGATTAAATAATGACATTGAATAACCTGGTAATAGGACATTGTCTTTCGTTGAAGAACTTGGTCAATAAATTGTTAATATTGGAAACAATAAACAAATATTTAATACATTAAATATTTTTTTTCAATGTTCAGTGCTTTAATAAAGTTGCTCCACGGATGTGCTGAATCTAATGAACCTTCTAAATACGAAGAATTAGTTATGAAATGTTTGTGGAAAATAGTAAAAACAATTCCTAACTGGGCTGACGACTTAAATTATGATACCATTCTTTTGGAAGTCCATCGCTTCTTGAAAGTATGTATTTCTCTTATTCGTTTGGTAGAAGAGTTTGATAACACTGATATTTTGTAGGATTATCCAACCCTATGGTGGAAAAAACGAAAATCTGACACTCCGTTACGGACAATTAAGACAATTCTTCACAGTATGACACGCATAAAAGGCAGTACAATTCTCAGTCATTTGACTCGAATAAATAACACTAATGAATCGGAATTGCATACCTACCTCATAAGGTTAATCACGGTTAGTTCAATTATGCAATGCAATTATTCGTGCAGTGATGTCTATTGTGTTCTAGTATGCAGAAATTCTAACATATTAAAATTTAACAGACCTTCAAACCCGATGAAATTAATAATCCAAGAACAACAATAAAATCCAGTAATAGTGGTAAGACTCAAGAACATTTATCGAAGGTTACGCACCAACAATTGTCTGAAATATTTAAGAAGATTGGATCAAAGGAACACACGCAAGAAGTACGTGGAATAATTTATATTATGCATTATTTCATTATTAATATTTAGTGCAATATAGTATTTAAACGGCTTTCTAAACAGGGTTTAATACAATTGTATGATTTTAAACTTCAATATCCTGAAGCCGACGTACAACCATTCTTGATAAAGTCTCACCAATTCTTCCAAGATTTTATAGAACAAGGATTAAGAAACATCGATCAAGCAAGAAAAAATCAAAATCTTATATCACAAACTAATAATGAATACTTAACAGGTAAATAATATATGCGAAATATTGAAATGAATTTATTATTTAGTTCATTATCCAAATTATCATCTGAATTTATATACGTCATGTATTGCAGATGATCCCACTGGACGCGATGAAAAAAGCCTAATGGATCCGTTGCACAGGCTCGAAAAACATAGAGCAAACGAAGCACAATGTAAATCTACCACTCAACCAAGTACAACATGAATTACCCTCCTCAATATTAATTACGTAAGAAAAAACTTTAATAGATAAAGGCGAAAATTTATTTTAAGAAAGCTATACTAAAAAATTAAAAAATATAAATTCAAAATTTTTATAAAATTTTACAAACGTAAATATTCGTGCATATTCCATGAATTTATTATTTTTATGTACATAATAAATTCTGTCTTGCAGAACTGCAGTGCTTAAAATGAATGGACGAAGAACCAACAATACATATAACACAATATTAAGTAACGTACATAGTACATACATAACGAATGTTAACAAAAATACCCAATGTAATGTTATGCTGTTCAGTGCAACATTAACTGTAGCATTTACGTTCGAATTTTCAGTAGTTACATATAGATTATGCTGCTACTAACTGCAAGTTTATGTGTTAAAATATTCAATGGAACTATGAACGTGTTATATTACTCATATTTATGCGAATTTTATAATAATTAAGCTATAAGAAGGAAGTATTATGCTCTCTATAGACTGATTTTTACAGTCGATTTACATTTCGTTATTTCTCTTAAATAAACGATCTTTAATGTATAATATTATAAGCTCATTTTTTGTTAATTCTGTATTTATGAAGCGAGAATATAATAACTACATTTGTTATTTAATTAATCGAAATTGAATCGTACTATGAGAAATACTATTATCCATATTTATATCCAGGTATACGACTAATACGAATAACAGATTTATTACGTTAGTTTTTCGTGATAAAGTAGTATCTAGCATTAGGAAAATATTATATAATAATTTAATATGAATGTCTTCAGGAAATTCTAGAACATCACACGTAGTGTAAATAGATTGTGTATATATTCAAATATTCAATAAAATATGTCTTACAATATCATTGTTGATTATATTTGCATGGTAACCAGTGATAATCACTTTATTATAATTTACTGTTTTAATTTTAGTTCATTTACTCGTTATGAATGATGAATGGGGATGATAATCAACTTTGTATACTTCTTTTTCATTAAAAATATAATTAATATTTATTGTATATAACGACAATATTACATGTCAATACAATGATAAAGAAAAATACTCCCAATATCTCGTATTGCCATTTACAATTAATAACTTCATTTTCCTTAGAATCGATAGGAAACAACTTCACATATATAAATAATGTTATATCTATAAATACTCTTAACTCTGTTATTCACATTAAAATATGAAAAACTAATTAGATATTATATACAAAGTACTTAAGTGAACTCTATTTACAATGATCGTTATGTTTAACAGAAAACATGGAATATGTAAGTACTTTCTAAATATTTAAATTACATTATCTGTAATAATTATTTATAGTAATTACAACTAAAAATAATTTTAATACTATGGAAAAGTGGTATGTGTAAAATTTGTATGAAAACAAGCTTTCTGTGTAAACTACTACTAATAATTGAAATAGTCTAAAATAATTTTTTAACAAAACTAATTTCTATTTATTTGTTGAAATAAGTATTTTCTCAAATTTGTTACAGTATACTTGGAGGTAAACATAACATAGACAAGTCCTTCTAATAGATACATCAGTTAGGTAATCCACTTACAAGCACAAGAATAGAATATAGATTTTCGTTTAGTGGTCAACAAATGGTGTAATAATAGTAAAAAAGTAATATTTCACTTAGTGCTGTGAAAGCTGAATTATTTTATTAGTTTGGATTCACAGAACCTAGCAACTCTGAGAACCTGGAAAAGAAGTTTTATGCGTTTCCAAATGGATATACTCTTACCTCCAAGTATATGCATTCTTACCATCTTGTAGAAGTATAATCTCTTTATATAAACATTTAATGAAAGAATAAATGTTTGTACCAAATATTTAAAAAACTGATAAGATATCTCAAATACAATCTTAAAGTTAGTTCGAGTAGATAAATTAAATTTTGTACAATACAAAAGTTTGCTCTATATAACATATAAAAATTCTTACGTTATATTGCATTTCTTTCACATATGCACACATTAAATACCGTAAATATGTCTTTACACATTCTCTGTGGGGCTGATGAACAGTGCTGTTAAGGCAAATAATAGGAACACTAATCCTCCAATTATGGTAACTAGAAATGATAGAAGAAATTTTCAATTTGTATATTAATATAATCATATATGTATGTCAACCACAAAAATGCTAATCTGCGTTGCGCTTGTTTCACTCCATGTCGAAAACAATTGCCGTCGTTTTATACCATATAAAAGTATATTATTCTCGAATTTCAAAACGTCGTTAAATGAATATTACGATAACACGATAATACGATAATAATATGATAATCGATACGATAATACTTTTCGACACGACATATAAACAGCACAAATAACTATATGTAATAATTAGACTGCGGATTTTATGCATTTATGACAAAATGAGTGGGTGCAATTTAAAATAGTGAAGAGATTAAGAGAATTTAGAAACATCGTCGAACTATTTTCAACTTGTTAAAATTGTTAAAGAATTGACACTCAAAATTTTTATTTTACATAAAGAGCCGCATTCTAGTAATAATGTAGTTTAGTAAAGCATTAATATAGCACATAAAAATATATCATTTTACCTGTCCGTATTGAAATTTTTTGAGCTATCATTCTACCCCCTAATACTGCTAGTCCTGTACAGAATACATGTCCTAATATTCCACCTATTATTACTCCATAAACATTCTGAAATCATGTCTTTGCTAGTATCTTGATACTAAATAATACCAGTTAAACGTTCAAAAGAAATCAGTTAGTAATTTATTACCTCTCTTGCTGCAAGTATAATAGTTGTAAGTTGAGAACGATCTCCCCATTCTGCTAAAAACGTTAGTGTAAATGATTGAAAAAATATCCTAAAAAGCAGCATCAGTGCATTAATTTTTGCAGTTTTTCTAATGACACCAGTTTCTGGATCCTGCACTAATGTGCTGACTGTTTCTCTTTCATACTGAAAAAAAGAGCTATATCAAGAAAAGGTTTTCAAGATTCTGAAGTGCCATAAAATTATTTTTTACTGTAATACCTCATCCTCTCGCTTTTGTAAATCAGATTGTACTTCTTCTAATTCTTCCTGTCCTTCTACTGCTGACATATAATAACCATCTCGTAACATTTTTAAACCAAATATAGCAAAAAGTGCTGTAGAAATATAATATGTATAAGCTCGAGGAATTATAGTTACAGCATATCCAAAAATTACTGGAAAATAAATACAAATGTTACTCTTGTAATCACTTTCATGATTTCTTTCATTGAAAAAATTACTGAGATTGGCATTGATTATTTTATGCATAATATTACAGATATTAATACATTAGTTTTAAATGAATGAACTTTTCTCTTTTCTTAATGAAAACAGATATTTTGGTTCTGCTTAATGTTATTATTTTTGATAGCATTGTATGTTCCAGGAGTTACCATTCATATTGTATTTATATTTTTGTAATAATTTCTATTTTAAATTTTAATTTCAAAATCAAAACGATCACTTATGTGTCAAAGAAAAAGATGCCTAATAATAATATAAATATTATAAATACGTCATTGGGTATGTTATTTGTTAATTATGTTCGTGCAACCAACATTTCAAATTTTCTGTAAATTTCGAATACACAAGTCAGAAGTACTCTAAATATATGTCTTCCTATAATTTATTTTTCTACGCTACAAAATATTTCTCGAAATAATTTTTCCATATAGTAAACAATTTTGAAATAAAAATACCTGAAAGAACAGTCATAAGAGCTAAAGCACAAATTGCACCTACAAAGACAATCATTCGTGGATGTTTCATTGCCATAATTGCGGCAATGAAGAAAGTTTTGTCTCCTAGTTCAGAAACGATAATCACTGACAAAGAAGCTAAAAATGCATGTAAAAAGCCAAGGTTATCCTTGGCTTGCGATACCATCGCATCATCGGGTTTCTAAAATTTGTTACAAACAGCATTACTATAGAACAAGGGAATGTAATATAAGAGTATAAGATATAATACTTACAGTTGATGTTAATAATATTTGATATTTGTCATCGTACCGGGGTTCGCTTTCACCCGATACGATAGATAGAAGAAATGTGCTTATTGCACATATACTTAAAAGGTATTTGTCCTTTAATAAAAACCTACTAAAATCCATTGTGATTTTCATTAGATGTAGCTTTTATCATATCTTTCCTAACCTTACATTACAGAGCAAACAAGAGTGCTGTGATACAACGTACTCGACTAGAGGTGAAAGTTCAGCGTTATTCGAGATATATTTCCAGTTGCGCATGCGTGCGAGAGTTCCATAGAGATATCAGAGAGGAGATGAGAACTCTCACCCGATGTATTTTTTTAGCCCCCTTATCATTTCTGTGTCGCATCCTACCGTATCGGCCGGAACTAATATTGGGCAGCACTGTACCGGGAACACCGAAACCCCGGGCGTGACCTCTCTCATATCTTCTCTGCTATAATCAGCCTGAATCAGCTGTACTTGGCTGTATTGCTGTACCAGTACGAAAGAGTCAAAGACAAATTTAAAAATTTTATCAAACCTTTGTCAAATTGCTGATTTCTTTGAGATGCGTATTGAACTATTTTAAATGGTACTACCTATACAATGTTATGTATTTGGTTTTAAACGATTTTAATTGTACAGCAAATCGTTGCAAGTTTAACCTATACAAATGTCAATTGTACAAATTGATGAAAATATTCAAACAAACATTACAAAGAATTTATACGATTTTATGACAATTATTATGATAAATATTATTTTCTAATCAATGAAAATGAGTGACACGAACGAAGCACAAAATAAGGACAACTTACCGGGTAGCCTAATGGAGCTAGCGCAGAATTTCGAGTTAGCACAGAATGCGCTCACCGAATTTCAGAAAGGCGCGTACAGCAGTTGTTTGTCATACTTAAATAAATTGGAAACACTCAGACCTAAAGATTTAAAAGTGATGCACAACAAAGTCGTGGTAGAATGTTATAAAAGTGACTTGAAGAAGACCGAGTTGTTGAGGAAAAGTTTGAATGCGATATGTGGACAAATATCAATGACTGATTCGACTGAAACTACCATAGACGATATTCAAAAGTGTGTTATGAGATACAATCAAGCCGTTTTGCTATATCATACAAAGCAATACAGTGCTGCGCTACAAATTATGAATAGATTATTTACTTTTATAGAACCCATGGGTACGTGTGAAATAATTATACTTAGAATTAAGTGAAATTATTCTCTTGGGAAAAGGTTGTTGCATTGAATTTAATATGTACACGCATTACATTTTTCTTCCAGAAGAATCACTGGCTCATAAAGTTTGTCTGCTACTAATTGAATTACATATAGTAACTGATCAGCTAGACGCTGCACTTTCTTTGATAACTTACATAGAAAGTCAACTGGTATCCACAGACAATTCTAAACTCGCATCTGTGGACAAGGAAGGTATCATGAAATCTGTGACGGATCAGAAGGAACAGAAAAAAGAAACTGATACAGCTACAGATGCATTCAAGATAAAGTTATTAAAATGTAAAGCTAGAATATATCTTATGATGCATCAGCTGAAATTATGTAAAAGAGAATGGAAGACTATAGTTTCCCTGGGTACACCTGTAGTAAGATAATAGAACACTATTTTTTAAATCTATTATATGTATACATTTTTCCAAACTTCTAAAAAATCCTATTTCGTTTTTAGAATGTATCAACGGTATTCTTGAAAGCAAATCTCGAATACTTAAGGGGAAATTATAAAAAAGCCATCAAATTACTGAACTCTGTAACATCTGAAAATTTGGATTTTAAGTATGTCGAATTTATGTGTTCACACACTGTATATTTTGTAGTAATATTAACAATAGTGCATATCGATAACTTTTAGAACTACTGGAGAGTCCTCTGCTGTTCTGTATTACAACAATATGGCCTGTATACATTTCGCAATGGGTAAACCAAATTTAGCTTGTTTCTATTTAAGGAAAGCTCTCCGTGAGAACAAATCTGCATTAGACAGTGTACAATCAAAGGACAGTGGTAATTATGATTTCCACCTTTTATGAGTTTCACTTATAAGTTCAGATATTGGAAGCAATTTATGCAACAAAACTATTTATATTTAGATCCCTTATCTTCTCAACCCCTGTATACGCTTGGTGGTAATAAACACTATCAATTGATGTACAGTTTAGGTGTATCGTTGTTACACGCGAATCAAGCGTTGGCTGCTTTTGATTGTTTTATGGAAGCTGCCCAGAAGCTTCATAATAACCCTAAACTATGGTTAAGAGTTGCAGAGTGTTGTATTTATTGTCACAAACCGGTAAGGACATGAAATCGTATCAGTGTATTTTTGAAATGAACTATAATTCCCGTTCTATTTTCAGACGAACGAAATTGATTTCAATATCCCCAAACGGAGGAAAGATTTAGTGCAGAAAGTTGTAGGTTCTGGAATTCATAGAAAAATTATTTTAGCATCATCTCTTTCTAAAGATACGAAATATCACTCTGAAAGTTTCCCTTCCGCAATGCCACAATTAACGTTAGAATTCGCATCTCTTTGTTTAAAGAATGCATTGTTTTTGTTACCGAATATCAGCGAACTCAATGAACTCAATGTTCCAATTACAACAATTACTGGTTCACAGTCAGTACCTCTGTCGTTAACAGCGGGTACTAATTTAGGTATTAAAACATTTTATATACATTTGAAAACAAAGATACAGATTTTGTTTACTACTATTTATTGAGTTATTGAATTAATGAATAATAAAAAAATGTTCAGGTGCTCCACATTCAGCTCCGATGTCACAAGTGTCGACTGCCGAAGCGCTAAATTTAAAGATTAACGTTCTAGCAGCGAGTGCTTACGTGTGCTTATGTTTAGGCGATTATGTGGTCGCTCTTGAACATGCAAAGTCGCTACTAAGTATCAATAAATTGCCGGGGGCATACAAAATGCTAGGAAATCTGTATGCCGCGGAAAGTTTGATATTTATGGACAAGATCAGCGAAGCAATAGAATATCTTAAACCAGAGAATATTCAAGATTTAAATACTTTTGTACCTATACCTGACTCACAAGATAAAGATAAAGGCGATGAGGTTGTCACGAAACCTCTAAAGAGTAAGAACAAACTTCCATTTTCTTTATTCTTCTTACGAATTTGATTATCGCTATTTACACTTCGAATGATGGTTAATTACTTTTTACAGCGTGGTATCCGACAACTGTTCCTACCGGTATCGCTGTACTTAGATACAACTTAGCAGTAGCTTATGCAATTCGCGGCGAACTTGATAAATCTGGAGAAACCTTAAAACAGGTAATTATTAACATTGAAGAGCTTCGTTTTACTTTATCACAGGCTTGGGTATTATTAAAAATGACAATTGTTTAATAAAACCTGCCCAAGCTTGTTTTGTTATTACCGCAATCATTCGTATTAAACATTGTGTAATTCTTTTTAGGTGTGGATGTCTAAAGGTCCAGACTGCGATGTTCCTATACATGTTATAATGTTAGCTTTATATATAGAATTACAATTAGGTAATATTACTAATATATCTCGCATTGAATATAACATTAAAGGAAAATACGATCACTTGTCTGTTGTGTTGCAGGTCACGCGGATATTTCAAGGTCAATAATAAAACAGCATTGTCCACAGTATCGTTGACGGTAAATTTCTTTTGTAAATTCTGTTTTCATAAACGTGAATCAATTGTACGCACCTGCGTATTCGAGTACATACGTATGACATAAAAACTTAAGACTCCACGGAAATATAGATTGAATTGGTTGATGAATACCATAACTTTTCTATATTTTGTAAAGTTTTGTAAATATAATTCTTATATTTCTGGAACCATGTGTATTTTAAAATTATACTGTCAGCAGTATCCTCTCGCTCTAAGAGACATTATATTCGGTTAGATAAATGAATTAATTGATTTCGAGTGAATATGATTTTGCATGATTTTGTTCAAACTGTAATATAGCGTTTATAAAATTGAAATGGGTGGATGGGAAGGACGATAAAGTTATCATTTTATTGGTTTCTTGGAACCAGATCTATTTCATAGATAAAATTTCAAGGAAAAAGGTTATTTTTCCATGTTTAGACCTTCGATTTTCAAGGTAAAATTGAGAACGTAAAAATGTATTTAAAATTCTAATATTGTGTACTTCGTTTTGTCCTGTGTCAAAGAAAATGATTTTGTTGCGGCGCAAGTCCTAGCGTTGTAAACACGCGTGTTAACTTGCCAGCTATGATTTCGCCAATTGTTACTGGAAGCGAACTCGCTGGATGGTGTTGGAGGCCTCTGGCCTGTAATATGGTCATGGCCGTCTAGGCGAATCACCCCAGGGCCTTATACTGGACCTTACTCTGACTGACTCACACATATCCAGTGGTTCTCCACTGTTAGTTATTCCACGTGTGACAACGTTTCCTCTATTTAATATGTATGATCGGTAACAAGACATAATCGTTTCCTGAAAGCATGCGTGCACACGAGTTCTCGACACGCAATCAAATATACCTAATGTTACATAATTTAAACGGCAGGGTCTACATAATTATTCCAAATTCATAATTGTCAAAAATCGACCACCACTTTTGCAGGGCATTATTAAATAATTAATTTCAATAGTCTTACGCGAGGCGGTAAAAGCTGAGAACTTTTAACGCTCGGTAGTTCTTATGTAAATTTAGACTTTCATAGTACAATTCTGAAAAATTGAGCATGATCGTGAATAGAAGAAAAATATCAGTAGATTTATGCAATTATTTTACTATATCAAACAGGTGATCGCAGCAAAAGATACACGACCTTAATACTACGATCCATCGCTTACTTGTAATTATAATAGACTAAACAATGGGGGAAGAGAGACAGAGAGAGAGAGAGAGAGAGAAAGGATTCGATTGTATTGAAGATTTATCCGGAGACCTGAATGCTTCTCCGGTTGAGGAGGAAGGACAGCGGAAGGCTGTCCGGTACAAGCTCGACAGAAGAAAATTAAAACGACGCGCTTCCTTGAATTCGAGGTTCATTAAAGAAGTGTAATTGCGGTTGACGATGCGCAATTAAATCTAGTTAATTTTTCCCCGTTTTCGTCACCGGGAACAAAAATCGGTAAACGATTCTACCGAGTTGCGGAGCACCTGAATCATTTTGACAATAAACTCGCAATTCAATTCCAATTTCAGAATTCTCCTTCTGAACCATCCACTCGCTTTTTAACGAAGATAAAATGTAAAAGTAAAATGTAAAAATATCGTTTATCATTTAAAGAGTCGAAAGCACATGATGATTTTCATATAATCTCACTTAGGTTTCAGCTTGATAATTTTATAACGTTTCTAGGAAAACCTGCTTGTCGCAAGTTGAACTTTCTCGGAGCAGAATAAACGTTCCAGAGAACCATTTGTACTTTAAAAAAAAAAAAGCGTGTAGAATAAAATTGTCGTGTAGAGGACAATGGTCACGAAATCTCGGTTGTTCCATAATTAATTGAAAATCACATTAGACCTCTGGTTCGTCGTCCTCGACAGCTTTTATGACTGACAGCGGCTAGAAACGTTTCCCACAGATCCATCGGGCAGGTATTCTGCAAAATAAAAAGCGAAAGTGAATGAAATATACCCGGCGGTGGTCCGGTTTCCGTGTTGCGAGCACACGAGACACAAGGCAGCTCTTTGAGCAACGGTGCCGCTGGAAATCTGAACTGATCACGCGTGTCCGTGGAGCCAAAGCGGACTTGATAAATTTAAAATAAAATTGATCCGACCATTTGGCGCGCTGCCCTGACCCAGTTCGAGTTCTGCTCCTGTCTCCAGCGAGCAGAACAAGACGATGCCGCCGCGCCGCTCGGAGCACCGAGAAAATCGCCTCGGGGAATCACCGATTCGCCCTCGCGATCATCGGATGACTATCGGGCACCCTGACCGTCTCCCATACGTCTCTCTCTCTCTCTCTCTCTCTCTCTCTCTCTATCTCTATCTCTATCTCTCTCTTTCTCCGTAGCAATTCTCATCGTTTCAATTACGAACAATCGAACCACTGTTCATCGACCAGCCTTCGGCCTAAACTCGATTACCGAAATGACACCGGTGGCTCGCGGATTCCAAGAACGCTGCCGCGTCTCGATTAGGTGTCGACATCAATAAATATCGACAAAGGTCGGACAGTGAATGACACGTGACGGTGAAGAGCGAGGTCGCGTGACCGGCGAGTTTCCTTCGAGAATTCAAATTAAGAACCGCCGCGCGCCGGTGAGAATCGTGCTCGTTCGTTTGTTATTTGCGGAGATTAACAAGGACGACCATAACGGAGATAACAAGTTGCTCCTAACGTTTTTTCCCCGGAGGTCTTTGGGAATCCTCGATTAAAAATGTATGAACATTTCTCTTGCGCTGAATCGAATCACTCGGACCTATTGAGTGTCGATGTTACATGTGTGTTTTATAGCGATTTTACAGGCTTCCGCTGTGTAATTAGCGATTTAGATTTTAGGGGAGAAGACCGATTTACTAACTTTTGAAAATTATTTCTTTGGCAATTTTTTGCTTCGATCGTGACGCGCAAGGATTGTATACCTGAAGCTTCAAAGTTCCAAAATAATTGATTTCTATGTTTTGAGTAGAAATCGATTTATCGGAAATAAAATTCCCTGCTTAAAATGCCGGGAATTAAATGATAAATAATTAAACGCAGCGAAATAAAACTCCCTGTTGCCCTATAAAAGTGAGAAGTCGGAATTTATATGAATCTTCCGCGATTGTAATATGTGCTTGAACTATAATTTGTAACTAAAAATTTGTAATTTGTAATTTGAACTAAAATTTGTTGAAACATTTCCCACGGAATTTCGTTTCCTCGAAAAATGGCTACTTCGACTCGAGCGAGTTGAACGGGAGACCGAAGCCGGGGCTCTAGTTGAAAGTTAAAGAGGTGTCAGCCACGCTTACGAGTTAGATCATTCGACAATACATGCATAGAAAAGCAACGTGTGCGCCGGTCGCTATTCATATCGTTTATTGCCAGTATTCGCTCCGGGCGATGGAACGTTTGACGGATGCCCCAGGCCATCTATCTCTGGCAGCGATCGAAAAGGCCGATATTGATTTGCCCCTATCTATTGTTGAAAGTTATTTAATACCTGGCAAATCTGGTTCATTGTCTTGTCCCGTTCATCTCTACGAATTACAAATCCGAACGGCTCCGGACCGACTTTATACAAGATTAATTGCATCATAAGGAAATATGAAAAGAAGGCCTTCATCACCAAACCCTTTTTTTTTTAAATTATATTTAACACTAAACGTACCACTACCGGTCAAATGACCGGTTCCTTTTTATTTGACAATTTTTGAATTTATATAGATGCTTTCATGAGCAATGATTAAATAAATATCTTTAGTAGAGCACGCATTGCAATAAGAACCGCGCAAAGTCTAAATAAATTAAATCTTGTCATTTTTATAAGGCAACGTGTGTCTGTCACATTTATAGCTCGGTAGGTTTAGTGTTAAGTACAAAAATGACTACAAGTAAAAGAACTTCATATTTTAGCATTATAAAAAAAAATAAATTGAGCGTTAGTGACCAGGAAAATTGAGCGTATATATACTCTAATGATGCAAATGGGTTAATTGTCGCTGATACGGCATTAAATCCACGGTGAACGCATTTTCTACCGTTTCTATCGTAGCAGATCTAGTTACGAATATGACTACGGCACGGCGCGGGTCTTTGCATACTTATATGTTCCTACGTAGCTTTTTAAAAGTGTTCTCTTTTGAAATATCGCCTCGGGGAAGCTGAATGCTTCACGCGTATACGCACACACCGCGCTAAATACAGCCGTTCATGGAATCAATTTAAATGACACTGGATTTAGAACATTATATTTATCTCCGGTTACGGTTACCTGGTAATTGTTATGCGGCAAATAAAAAGCATTTTTTTTTATCGGCACTGTACACCTACTGCGAAACGTACCGAATAGCTGCTTACGCAATCTACGAAGCCGTACACATGGCTAAGAGGGTTATGCGACTATCCGTCGAACGCTTTTACGTAAATATTAATCCAATTGTATTTCCGCTTTACTATCGATTCCCCTAATTTTTGCCGTTCCCTGCGAACAACGCCGTCCGCGTCCGTGAAACGCGGCTTCCAAAAAAAAATCGTATTTAACCCACTTGCATCATTATATTCTTATAATGCTGAAATATGAAGTTCTTTTACTTGTAGTCATTTTTGTACTTAAATGTAATAATCGTAAAAAGTTTGTTGGCAAAGGCCTTCTTTTCATATTTCCTTGTGATGCAAATGGGTTAATGCTAAAAAAAAATCAGAGAGCTGATAGAGTAATAAATTAATAGACATTTAATAGACAATATAAATCTCTCGACTGAGAGATTTATAATAGGCTGCGAATTTTATGCATTTACAAGAACCATGAATTTATGAGAATGATGTTATGAGAAATTATTAAAAAATTGATTTCTTTGGGTACACGTTATTAAAAAAAAAAAAAAAAAAAAAAAAAAAAAATGGCTAAAAATTTGGCCAGCACGTTGCCGTTATTTTTACAAAGTAATGTAAAATAGACGCTTTTTCAGTGCTCCGTAAACCTAGCGTTAATTATGGTGTTCAACTGACACCGTGCAAACTTGAGGCGGTAACAGAAGAATTTGGATCGAAATGTTGGATTAGTTTTAAGTTAGAGGTCAACCGGGAATTACACGGGGCAGACAGGTGGTCCGCCCCGAAGAATAGACGAAGAGACGAGAAGCCGGGGCGACGAAGACAAAGAGTGAACCCTTTCGATTCGACAACGATAACCTGCGCATATCTTCGTCCTTCCCCACTACAGGTATGGCCATACATGGTACCAGCCGCACTTGACCTATATCTTATTATGCTGGCAGCGTCCGGATGCAATACGAAGCGTTTGCGAATAAGCCCGCCGGGGCTCTTCGAGGTTGTCGAGATTTGCCTCCACCGTGAAGAAATCCTTCCTTCCTGTAGAAGCTGTCTCGCCGGCCCAACTTCCGTGACGGACGCGGAGACTAGACTGAAAGAGTCTCGGTCTTCTAGCGTACCCTGAACAGGCAGCCTAATTAATTATGATCGTTTCCCTGAAATTCTTTCAGCCGACGCGAGAGAAAGATATATCTCTTGTACAATTTGCAAACAAAAGTTTAAATGACTCTGGAGTGGAGTAAACATATCGCGGAGACCATTGTCCTTGTTACATTTCCACGCGAAGTTAAATGCCAACGATTACGCGTTGCGTACAAGGAACAAACGACCCTGAATCAGCAGACAATAATCTTTTCTTTTTCTCTTGACGGCAGCCGACGAATTACTTAGCGGACTCGCAACGGAGGAGGTCTTTTCCAGCAGCGTGGGACCATCTTTTAACGCCACGATCTCCGATATAATGAGTTTTACAACACGTTTGACCGAGAGGCAACCCTTCCCAGCGTCCATCGCGGCGAGTACCCTCCGTCGGACAGCAGCCTTCCCGGCTCGCATGCCTCTCGTGTTCTCACTCTTGACCGGTATTTAGGAAGGTCACGACCTCAGGGTAGGTTTGTCGCGGGACAAGTGATCACGCATGCGCAACCCACGGGCGAAAGTATTTAAAGAGGTGGACGCGTGTTCGGGAAGGCCACTGTTCCCCGAACTGTCACGAATCGCGCAACGAATCCCCCACTTTCCTCCCCTTCCGAGGCGAACGAGCATTCCCAACCGGAGGCGGGAATATCATCGGCGCTCTTTTGCTCTTCTCGCCTTTTCATTTTTTTTTTCTCTCCCTAAAGGCAATCGCCTCTACCCCTTCGACAACGAGCCCCCTCCGAGCCCCCCTCTCCGAGCTAGGATCCGTTCGTCCTCTACGGGTTCCCCCCTCCAAGGATCGCCATCGAATCGTTTAATAGACCTACTGGCCTGTCTCCGCAGATTCGATTTGGCGCCACCAAACGTGCCGCACCTGGTGACAAGAGGACACCGCTCGGCGCTACCGATCTCGCTTTTCTTCTCCAGTGTCAGGAGCAAAAGCACTTTGATCATCCATCCTCGGATCTTCACTTCCTCTTGGGAGCAAAAGGACTCCGATCATATATCCTCGGATCTTCTCTTCCTCTTGGGAGCAAAGGGACTCTGATCATCCATCCTCAGATCTTCCTCTTCCTCTTGGGAGCAAAAGCACTCCGATTGCCCGAAATCTTGGACCATCCGAACCGGTCGTCGACCGACCGCGTCGATTAGGATGACCGTTTAATCGTCGGATTGAACTGTTGGAAAAGTGTTTCTCGAATGAGTATCAACTCGAGGGACGCAGGGATCCTCCGACGGTTCAGATTCCCATCTGCGAGACTCGCGGCACGTCGACATGGAGGACGTGGAGGTTCAGGAGTCCAGGGATAAAGTGGGCAACCTGATCTTCTCCCCGCCGCCGATGAAAAAGTCCGACACTAGGGACAGCATCTCCTCGGTCGACAGCGACGTCAGCCTGACCTTCGACCGCAGAGGCTCCAAAGGGGAAGAAGCCGATCTATCGGACAGCGTGAGCTCCGACAACGAGATCAAGATGACCGACCCAGCGAAAGAGCCACAGCCCTCGGATCCGGATTCGGGTACGGACCTGACGGAGGACGTTGTTAACCCTGAAGAGTCCCAAAAGCTGGAGAACAAGTCGGTCGAAGCCGAGTCGACGGACGATTTCGTTCCTCCCAGCGACGAACTAGCCGAGAAAATCTGTACTCAGGTGGAGTTTTACTTTTCCGACGAGAACATCGTCAAGGACGCGTTTTTGCTGAAGCACGTGAAGAGGAACAAGGAGGGGTACGTGTCTTTGAAGCTGATCTCGAGCTTCAAACGAGTGAAACATCTCAGCAGAGATTGGAGGGTGGTTGGCGCTGCCCTGGCCAAGTCGAAGAAGCTGCAAGTCAATCCGCAGGGGACCAAATTGAGGAGGACCGATCCTCTGCCACCCTTTGATCAAACCGCCCCGTCGAGAACGATCCTGGCCGCGAGGCTACCGGTCGAGAAACTGTCCGTCGAATCCGTGGCTGAAATTTTCCGACCTTGCGGAGAGATCGCTCTCATCAGAGTCCTTCGACCTGGACACCCTGCGCCCGCGGAGGTAATACGTAAAACTTGTGAAAGTGACTCCGTTCGATAAGTAACCGTTCCCTAAAAGTACTAGAGCCCCTAGAATAACTACTTATCGTGCGTTTACTCTACCTTTGCTATAGTCAAACGATTTCTGTCTCGAGTAAGTCCCATTTTTTTTGTCAAAGAGAGGGAGAAATTGTTGCAACGACAAGAAAAATTTTTGTTCAGGTGCGACAAGCAATCGCTAAGAGGCCAGAGTTGGCGTCTAGCGAAGAATGTGCCATGGTCGAGTTCACGGATTCAGCGGCCGCTCGTCTTGCGTTGCAAATGACCTTGGGCAATGCCAAGGTGTTCGAGCTGCAACAATCCAGCGATAAGAAGAGGAAACAACAATCGACGAAGAAAACTGCCCTGACGAGATTGTCCAAGGAGGAAGCATACAACTCCTCGAGCTGTGCCAGCGGGTCGGAGGCCGAAGATGGGAAAGCCAGACACAAGAAACCCGTCCACGGCTACCCGATGTATCACGCTTATCCGGGCCATCCCTATCAAGGTATGCTCATCACAGATCACGATTATATCGAGCAACTTCTGGTCCCTGTAATAGCCATGAAGAAGAATACTATGACACGTGATTTCAATCATTTTTATAAACCTCTCTCGTCAACTCTTCGCAAATAGGACTTTCAATAATTCTGCTTCACCAAAAGGAAGCTTAAGAATCATTTTCTATATAGTTGTCGACAAGGATCTATTAAAAAACTCTTAGCCATAGACTTTCAAAAATTAAATCAATTCACTTTGTAAAAAATATTAAAATACTATCTGGAGGGAGATATCAAGTACATTGTAAACTACTCCATCAATTAAGGGTTAAAAAGATTGACAAATAAGTTACCGAAAAGATCTGCTATTCGAGAACTTCGTAGATTCGCGATAAGGTAGAGTGACCACGTTACCGACCATCTGAAATGAATAAAATCGAAAGGATTATTGATCAGTATAATTGTAAATTATGTACGAGTGTAAATTCGATTGCAGGACCCCCTTCGCCGGATGCATGGCTGTCTCGTCGATTGTCCGGCTGCTCCGTGTCTGGGTCGGAAAGCGGTTTCATTCTTCGTCGTCTGTCTTCCTGTTCCGGTTCAGGGTCCGGTTCCGGTTCGGATATCGGAAGCTTCGGCAGACGTTACTCAGCATGTTCGTCCGGCTCGGAGACCGGTTACTGTCACCCGGTCTTCCCGCCAAGTTACTATCACCAGGAGAACCGACGCTTCTCCTGCTGCTCGAGCTCCGGTTCTGAGTGCAGCACTGCCTGTTATCACTCTAGTCGTCGAGGATCCGCGGATTATGGATCGTACATGAGGAAGCTGTCCGCCTGCAGCCGGGACTCCGGCTTCGACATGTCCCCCAGGAGATTGTCCCAGTGTTCCTCTGGCTCCGAGCAGATCACCTTCTGTCGGCCCAGGAGTAACAGCGGTGTCACGCTGACGCATCTACCTCAAAATGTGACCAGGATGCCGTCCGGGCCCGATGGCACCCGAGGATTCGGCAGGCCACCGAAAATTAGCCATGCCATGGAACCCACCTGCTGAACGCCGTTTCTGTTTCTTCCGGACTCGAAACCTGCAACGCAAAGTTTGCCCAAACTATGAACCACGTCGTGGAACTGTCGAGTGGCCTTCGCCTCTTCGATCGCCTAAGTTTGAAACTCGCAACACATGAAGTTTGCCCAAACATTAATATGGAAAGCGAACCATATCACGGGACCCACCATCTGAATGGCGTTTGCCTCTTCCATCCCCTAAGTTTGGAACCCGCGACATGAAGTTTGCCCAAACTTTTTAATATGGAACGTAAATGCCGTGGAACCCACCTGCTGACCGGCCTTTGTTTATTCCATTGTCTAGCACCTGGAACATAAAGTTGCCCAAACTTTATTTTGGAAAGCAATCACCTAGTCTATCAAATGATTTCGGACATTGCGCGTACCCCTGCGGCTGAAAGTGTTCATTTCAAAATGGTGGACATCGATTCGAGGAAGCGTTATGATCGATCACTTTCAGTCAGGGTAGTGCTTTTATCGATTTTGTACGCAATCATAGCTCAAGAGAGCCCACTGAACTAAACGAGGATTTTTTATAGAAAAGATCGTTTGTAAAAACTTTTTCGATTTCACGTTGGTATTTTAATTCCGAATTTATTTTTCAACAGTGTATTATTTATGCCTTCTTTATAGTACGTCTAGCGGGTAAGAGACTTTTTTTTATGTAAGATGTAAATAAATGTATATTTATAATAAGGTTTGTAATTGCGACGATCGTGTCGGTTTTGTTGAGAATCATAGAAGCTATGCATATTATTCGCCGTTTATATAAACTTGAAAGAATAAGTATTATACGAGAACTCTTCGATTACGAGATTCTGTGATATATCGATCAGTAACGTACGGGCTTCGGAATCTTAAGTAGAATATACCATACATTATTTTTTGAACAGACTTGGCTCGTAAGCTATTTGCGACGCTGTACCACTACTTTACTACATAGCAATAACTGCGAAACATTGTAAAAAAATATATTGGTATGTTTTCGTTGTAATTTGATTTACATTTCCGTCCTTGACCGATTTTCCTAATTTCCGGTCGTTCTTTTATTTATACTATTTGATCCATCAAATATATAAATACGTTTTGCGATATTAAAAATTGGACAAAGAATATCCTAATATCTAAAACTAATTAGCCGAAAATGGTCGTTGGATAATCGTTCATAAGAAAAATTACACGTAATAATATCTTTTGCAATTCAAAGTTCCAGTAAGTTACAGTAAGTTGAAATCACAGAAAGTTACGACACATGTAACTGCACAGCGTTCGTATGTGTGTACGTACACGTACACAATTGCACATTGTTTTATGTATTTTTTAATCTTTACGTATTCGTGTCAATTTCTGTGCACATGCGAATACGACGCTCGAGTACGTTGTATAAACCGATGCGATAATATCATTATGGTTTCACACGACAGTGCGAATGATTGTGAATTGAATAAGTAGTACAAATGTTATGAGCTGTTCCCATGTATGTATTGTGCTACGTGGACTTCGGGAGACAGCTTCATATCATGCCAGTAACCTAGCATTTATGATCAGCGCAAGATGGTGAGGTTAGGAAGTGTTTACTTGTCAGACTCATCGGTGCAAGGGATAAAACGCGAGAGTAATTTAAGGGAAACAGGGATGTGAGCATGAAAAGTGGACTATTCTGAAGAGAAATCATGTTTTTCCCGATCGGGTGGCCTCGGGTCCTGAACACGACAGACCCGGAGAAGATAAATGCAATCGTGTGCAACAGGGACAAGATACTTTTCTCTGTTTTGACCACAGATTCTCTCACCATCTGGTATTGCAAGGCATGTCTCTAAAATACGCTATTATTATTCGATAATTAATGCTTAGCATAAACAAGATACTTTTCTGTATGATCTGCAGTCTCAGAAGTAACGTCACTATAAATCTTAGTTGTGAGGAATGAAACTTGTAGTTCAGCCATATAAATGAGCCAAGTTTTACGTTCCATCCACCGATATTTTCTTTTCAAACAAAGCTATGTGTAAATTGTTGTTTTTTCTATGTCCGTATATGATTTACAATAAAAAACACATTTAATTACAGCCGTGTGTACCCATTCTATTTGTCAGAAGAACTGCAGATTCTTTAAGGAAACATGGCGAAAACATTTTGGTACAGTGGAGACCAGACTCCAGTATGCTGGTTATAGCGGTATGAAAAGTTATATAATAGAATCGATTGCAATGAAAATGCTAATTGTAAGGGTTTAGAGTTTCAAATTATTATAATTTTAATTCTTTCAGACCTCAGATAGCTATCTTTTATTTTACCGATTATCAGATTCCAGCCCAGAAGGGAGAGGTCTCTACGAGCAAAGAGACTCTCCAGTTACTAGTTTGAAAAGAGATAGTGCTGAACTTTTCATCAAGGAAGTTATTCCGTCTTTAGTGTTGACATTTGTAAGTACATACATGAACATTTAACTGTATTTTCTGTGAACATTTATTTAAATAAACATTTCATTTTTAGGAGAAATCAGCATGGATAGACGGAGGTATTAGTTCTTTAGTTTGTATACGCGATGAATTGATGGTAGCTACAAAGACCAGCCATATAATACGTCACAAATGGGATGGCACTGTCAATCGAGATTACTCCCTTGATTTAAGAAGAATACCATTTAGCATAGATCAACAAATATCCACTGTGGCTGTACCACTAACTGAGAATAATGTTTATGTTACTGATATTGAATATTCTCCTCTGGTTGGTGGATTCGCAATTGTTCTTAACACTGGCAAAGCAGCATTTCTTACTGCACAGTCACTAAAGTTTGATCCTAATGTACGTCGATCCTGTAATAACACCTGGTGACACTTATACTATTTTAGAAGTATTAACACCACTAATATTACTTTCTAGCAAGTGCAAGGAATTTGGGCTAGAGACGTTGACGATGCTACATGCGCAGCGGTGAATCATAAGTATCGGCTTATTGCAATTGGAAGGCAAAAGTACGTTCTTTCGCGTTTGAAGCTCATGTTCGAGTACATACAGTCGGGGACAAAATTAAGTGGGACTGTATTTAGTGGGTCCCCGACTGTATTTATATAAATTCATTGAGACATAATATATCATTTTTATCGTTAGCTCTGAAGGCATAGTTTATTATGTGGACGAAACAACGGGAGGTTTAGAAATGTCGCATACACTGAGTCTATCTTCGAAGGATTACCCGGGAAGACCGGGTCGTGTAAGGTGCCTAAGGTGGACCCCCGATAGTTGTGCCATCGCGTTAGCTTGGGAAGATGGTGGCCTAGCAGTGTGGAGTACATTTGGTGCTCTTTTACTTTGTAGTTTAAAATGGGATTATGGCTTGAGAGTAGATTTATCCCACGACAATCCTTTACATATACATACAATGGTAGGCCCTCTGGTTGATTTTAATTTCTATTATTAAGTTCGCTTTCGTGTAAAGGCTCATTTTTTTGTATATCGCAGGAATGGTCCGCAGAAGGCTATCAGCTATGGATGTTAAGAGAATCTCCGGGTCCAACGTTAACAGAGGAAAATGGAAATGACCCAGTTATTTTAAGACGTTCTTTGATACAATTAGATTTTGCAAAAAGCCCTTTAACAATCAATCCTTGTATGGTAATACTCTAAAAAGATATTTTGACAAATTATTTTATATACCGCAATAAGTAGAGGTGTGCGAAAATCCTCGATCCGACATTTTGTAATAAGCCGCTTCAGTTATTTGTATTTTGGTGAACAGGGTCACCATGGACACTTATACTTACAAGGCGAAGATAGACTGTATTTAAATCTTGGTAGCGGCGTTTCGACGAACACTTCGACTTTTCATATCGGTGGTGATATTCCTAACGATTCCACATTGCAAACGCTTGCGGGCTGTAAACAATGGCTAGTTGTTCCTATCCCAACTGCATATAGTGGTTCCAATTGGCCAATACGAGTATGTAAAATTAATATTCGTAGATGTTCCGATTCTTACACGATACTATTTCATAATTGTATTCTCTAGTATACTGCTATCGATAACGAAGGCATGAGTATCGCTGTAGCTGGACGAACAGGGTTAGCTCATTATTCGTTACCCACAAGAAAATGGAAACTATTTGGTAACGAGACTCAAGAACGCGATTTCATCGTAACCGGCGGTTTATTGTGGCATCGAGGTTTTTTAATAGCTAGCAGTTACTCAATATTAGATGATAAAGATGAAGTTAGAATATACCCCCGCGACACACGTTTGGATAATAATTACGTTAGGACCGTCAGAATGACATCGCAAGTGTTATTGCTCAATACGCTGAAAGACAGGCTGTTAACATTTTGCGCCAACGCGCAGATAAGTATTTATGATATGGTAGTAGAAAACAATAATGGTGAGTAGGAAGAAAGAAGTCGCTTTACAAAGGATTTTGTGCAAAATGCTTATGGAAATATAATTAATGTATCGTTATTAAAATCGAAACACAGTTGATTTTTATTTAATAGAGCGGAAATTAGACTTTTGTAGATTATTTCATAGGTATTTTGCACACGATCCATTTAATAATTGGAACTCATACATAAAATAAATAATATTTTCAGACGCAGGAAGTATCGAATTAAAAAGATTGCAGACTGTAGACGTTAGCGGGCTTTGTGTTCACCCAGCTTGTGTCGTAAGTGCCACATTGACTACTATACGTGCTGAGACGGCCGGAAGTCATCCGCATCCTGAAAGTCTTTTGCTGAATGTATCTGGACGTCTTCTAATGGTTCAACGGGAACATTGTACCGACAATTCGGAAATTGTACGTGAACAGTTCATTCAGAGTTAGCGTAACCATCGATTTCTTCAGTTTTATACTTAAAAATACTTTACAGCTGTACACGTGCAGTGCTCCGACAGTATTAGCCTCTTATGTAGAAAATGTTTGGGTACCGTGGAGGTCGAGGAGAGACAAGCCACATTTAACAGAGGCTCTGTGGTTGTTTTGCGGTGCGCATGGTATGCGTGTTTGGCTTCCATTGTTTCCTAGAAATCATCAAGAGAAAACGCATACATTTATGAGCAAACGAATCATGTTACCTTTCCACTTGCGTATCTATCCTTTGGCTATACTGTTCGAAGATGCCATTTTATTAGGGGCAGAAAACGACACAGTACTTTTTACTTCGGACACGAACTCTCCTTTTTCGTTACCTTTCAGTTTGTTGGAGCTTACGGTAAGCGTATTATCGTTAATCGATCAATAGGATAGCATACGATAGCATACTTTGCTCTATTAAGAGTCCGTAATAATCGCAAGCGTGGTATGAATTTTAGAGTCAAGTATATCTTCATCAAATATTACGACAGCTTATCCATCGTAATTTGGGATATCATGCTTGGGAAATTGCTCGCTCGTGTTCCTCACTGCCGTATTTTCCACATTCGTTAGAACTTCTGCTTCATGAGGTACTAGAAGAAGAAGCAACTAGTAAAGAACCAATCCCAGATGCTCAGTTGCCTTCTGTGGTGGAATTCATCCGTGAATTTCCAGGCGTGTGGGCCAGGGCTGTTGTACAATGTGCTAGAAAGACCGAGATAGCACTCTGGCCTTATTTATTCTCTGTTGCTGGACCACCGAAGAAACTTTTGCAAGATTGTTTGCAGCGGCAGCAACTTGACACCGCTGCTAGTTACTTAATTATTTTACAAAACCTAGAGCCTTCCACCGTTAGCCGGCAACATGCTACTTTGTTGTTGGATGCTGCTCTGGAACAGGGAAGATGGGAGCTCTCGAAAGATCTCGTTCGTTTCCTCAGAGCGATAGGTAAATCATGATAAACTTATTAAAAATCAGGCATTTCTACCGGTTTCAAGTCCCTATTAAAAACATACATTTTCGTATGATCCAAAGATCCAAACGATGTGGAGTCACCGAGGACGTCTTGGGGCGGTACATCGAAGTTAGGAGGACCTCCGCAAACACCGCCAGTTTCTCCTCACGAGGACGATCTATCTTTAGTATTAGGGACTATGCAAGTATCGAGAAGTCGAAGTTACAGTACCACTGTGACACCTAAAGTGCAATCTGAGTCAGTAGCCAAAGACATAGCTCCTTCATCGATGCTAGAAAAAACTAGGAACGTAGTTATGAGACGAAAAAAGTCTGTGCCTACGAACACTTCTAAAGTAGAAAAGACGGATAACAAGTAAGCTCTGATAATTTGTAGATTATGGTGCATTATTGTACATATTCGTGATAATCGTATACAATAGACGAAATTTATTCTGCAGGGAAGGTTCAGCGGAAGAGTTCTTCATCGATGTGATACTACAGCGCCATGCCCGTCGATTGCTTTCAGCGAAACGACTCGCTGATTTAGGTAGATTTGCTGCTCGATTGGACTTCCATTTAGTTACATGGTTCGGCAGAGAACGCGACAGAGCAGCAAAAATTGATGATTACGTAGCAGCGTTGAAAGCGGTGCACGAGGATTTTGCGTTCGCTTATCCGGTACTATCTCTTCCAACGTTGCAAAAATTTCGAAGGTCCAGCCTCACGTCTCTGCGTTCGATAAGGTCGGTTAGTCTGGAAAGTCCGGAAGAGGAACCACTGAATCCAAGTTTCGCGGTCGACTTACCCGACAGCGGTTACACTAGCTTACCAAGCGGACGGCCACCTTATACCAGCTTGGTATCCCCTGTTGCTAGCTTAGAAACACAATTTCCTGCCGCCGAAACTAAATTAACAGCAAATATGTTACACGGTATGTATCTTTCGGGTGATTCCATGTGAAGCAGATCATTTTCTTAGCACTATTAAGATAAGGGGGGTTCGAGTCATCAAAATTTGCAAATATCGATTCCTACAAAAGCAATTTATATCCAATAAAATGGAATTCACATGGACTGGCCTTTACACGTCATTGTGATGTGGTATAAATTACTTGAATTTGTTTTCAGATGCCAACAGCGTTCTTAGTGATAGCAGTACCATTTGGAGGGACGATACCGAATCTATTGTTGGGACAGGTGTTGGAACAGTGTGTTGGGTACCACCAGAACCAGTAGAACAAACCGAAGTCCATAATGCTTCCCCTTGCGCGCCGATAAGCCGTGCAGAAGTACAACTTAGATACCTCTTGCAACTGTTTCTCGAAGGCGGTTGCTTAGGATGGGCTGCGGTGCTGGCAACGGTTTTACGTGATGCGCCTGCTATGGCTAGAACTATCCGAGCGGCTCATGCTCCTATGCAAACCTTTGATTCTGTGATTAACCTGAGAGACGGTCTTCTTACCTTAACCAGATGGTCTCACTCGGAGTGGTGGGTATTATTGCTAGTAACTGCAATAGTTTAAAGGATGGTTATAATACGAAGAAACCAGAAATGTGCGAGATTCTCGAAAATTTCGGGATTCTCGAGGGTATTCGGGTTTTCGAATGCATTAGAATTCTTGAAAATTTTCGGGACAATAATATTAAAAATTTTTGAGAATCCCGATTCATTCGAGGACCCGTACCGATCTTTTGAACGAACCCGATATTTTCGGGTCGTCGCATACCTCTGGAGGAAACTAATTTTCGTGTTTGTTTCAGTTTGGGTTACAGGCCGTTTATGTCGGGCATCCAAGTTCAGGTTTCTTTGTTGAACCGATTAGTTGTAATTAAGCAACAACAAGAGCAAGAACAAATACCGGAAAGTCCATCGCCTAGTCCCGCACCTTCTGCTGGCAGTAATCAGCGAGGGAACTTGTCTCGATCGCGGCATTCATCGATCAGTCATGCATCAACGACTGCTCCTTTAGAAGAAGAACGATCCCATGAACTATCATTAACTGTCGACGAGGCGGCTTTCCGGAATAGCTACAGCAATCTCAACAACGCGGATAACACTTCTTCGCAGTCTACATGCGTAATCTCTTAAAACAATAGCGGTTTTCACGAACATTATATTATGTATAGCGTTTTAGTACGGGCAGATAGGGTATGAGTATTTGTTCGGATCCACTTGAGTACCGTTTCTTACCGAGATTTTTCTTGAAGCAATATTGGACTATAGGTGAACGTTAACGAGCCCACGCGTTTAAGAAATTAGTTACACGTGTAACATATAAAGAGCTATAATAATTTTTCATCGTGACATCGGGGAGAATCGTTGAACGTCGAGGTGATCAATTATATACACGATAGAGAATTGTAATGTTTCTCAATTTTTTAAGCATTTCTATATGTGTAAATACGCTCTTAAATTCTTAGAGAAGGTACTGTTGACATATTTTTAGATTCATTCTTAAAAATACTTGACAGATAATAGTGATTGAAACACCTACTAAACATGACTGATACTATTTCTTCCTTTATTCGTAGACAATATAATACGTAACAAGTCTCGATATTGAGTACAATTGGTATTAGTAGGGCTGTAGATTTAATCAAGAATAAAACAATAATATTGAATTCGAATATTTTGTACGATGTAATAATCCAATGACTGAATTTCAAACGAGTAGCGTGTAGTAATTGTTGCCAGTTTCGACGTAGATCAGTTGTTTCAAAAGATTCGCACCGTGGAAATCAACAACGACACAGTATCATTGTGTTTGTACATTGAACTACGGTTTGTATGTTAAAAATTACCGTCCTCCAGATTCGTTTTTAATGCAAATGAAGGCAAATGCTAAGTAATCAAATTGAAAGCAGATTGCTGCGTGAACGCAATGTCAATAACTTTGTAATTGATATTACTATAGATATTGCTTTTGTACGAAAAGTTGGTATGGCGAATGGTGTAGTGGAAAAATATCATGTCATCGATGAACACCAGTTTGTACAATATAAAATTTGTAAATGTATGAAAATCTACAACCTATTAGTTAAAAATATTGTACATAATTTGATGGTTGCCCATATTGTGCAAGAACGCTATATTTAAAAGAGAAATTATATAATACTCATAAAATAAATTCTATAATAAGAACAGTAACGCATTTATACGACACAACAAAATTTTTCAAACAGTAGCTTTAATATTAAATTTAAAATTCACCATTCTATTATAGAAGTTGATTTACGCGGTCTTATAAACATAACGTTACAAATAATAACAATTTATCAACACACAGTTATTTAAATGTTTATTTTCTGATCTGTTGTCGACATTATGAATAATTTAGTCTTAATTGTATACAACACACGTATAATTGAAGCATTATTTGGCAATAATTTGTATAAATAGAATTTCACTGATTATGAATAGGAATATGTTGTCGAATGATTTTAATAATAAGCTCTGCAATATAATGGAGATCAATTGATAGACAGTGGTATCGCTAGATGCTCTGTTCATGAGAAGCTACAAATAGTATTTATTTAATATATTTTATATAGAAAGTATTTAAATAGACATGCTGATTTATATTGTCCGATTGTATTGTTGACAAAACGATTGCAGGTTCTATCGATCTACCGATTCCGTGTACTGTACTTTTGAGACGGAAATTTCAAAGAAGAAAAATAGTTTGTCATGAATAGCAAAAAATAATAATCAAAACTATTTATAAGTATTTATGTCAGAAACATAAACCTAACAGCAATAGGGAAATGATTTATCAATGAAATCCTGTAAGCCTAATTAATAATAATTGTAATTATATTGTTACGCAGTTTCTATATTTGCGACAAATTGTCTAGCACGTTCCTTTTTATATGTTTCATCGATTCAAGTGAATGGACAACCCTCTTCGAGCAAGTCACTCACGTCAATGTAAAAACATAGCAATGGATACTCAATGTGGTCTTGTATAACAAAACATTACTACTTACGTCATAGAGAAAGCTGTGTAACACTAGTAATAATATTTATACATATATACATATTGTAACATAGATATTCAGAAAATATATATTTTCCTATAAGTCATGAAATGCTTTCTTTTACTTGACTGATTTAAGGAATGGTGTGCAGTTAAAAAAAGTCTATGTATAAGCTCGCCAAATTTAGGACATTTGTAAATTGTTTATCATGATAATAAATTTTATGAATTTTAATACACCCTCCTGGTTATATATCATTTTGTATTTCGAATTTATTTGTGTTTCCAGGTAAACAAATGCAAGCAACATTACTTGCAAATTTGTCCGTAATATTGTTGTTCTGTTTATTTGTTATCTCGTACAAAATTTCAGTATTTGGTATTTATATATATGTAGACTTTTATAATTAACTGTAAAAGTATACTTATAGTACAGAAAAATTAAAATTTGATATCGTGTTGTAGTATTTAAATAATATTTCTAAGCGCAGCAAGATGCGCTATCGCATGGAAAATGACGAACACACACACTTTTATTCTTAACATAATACTTTTATTGTTCTCTTATCGTACAGTAAACGGTGCAACAGAACTCTTGCGTGAGTGTCACGCTCGAGCGTACCTATACAACACTGCGATTATAATTTGATATTGATATTTATACATATAAACAGTATTTGTTCAGGTGTGAAACGTACATTTCATTTCGATGGCGAAAAATAAATGAATATTTATTTATTTCTATAAAAAAACAGACGTATAACGACGATCGATGAACTTTAGTCTTTGTTTGTTAGGAAGACGGACACACTTTCACAGACTGAGTCTTTAAAACCTGGTCACTCTATTGACGTCAGTGTTTTTAACAATAGCAAAAAGTGCATTAAATCAGTTTTGCTTAATCAAAAATGTACATAGTTATGTTTATTAATTTTTTTACAAAGAAACACCACAGATGAGACGCAAAAATCAGTTTGATTTTTTAGAATGCTTTCTTTAGTTACCTTTTAATGGTATGTTTACTCTATAATTAAAAAGGCAATTCGGGATTACTGATAATTATGATGGAAAATAAATTTATTCAGAGGAACTGTTTGAATATTTCGATGGCTTATTTAAAAATGATGATTTTAAACACCAATATACGTTGTTAAGTGTTTGTAATTTAAAAATTATTATGCAAATTAAACAAGATTGGTTTAATGCATTAAGAGTGCATGCACTCTTCCCTATCGTCAACGTCGCAGAGGAATTCGTTTTAAACGGGTCATTCTGTTATATGTATGTAATATATGTATAACACGTAAAAAAAGATTACAGATATTTCTCAGAAAGTACAAATGGAAGTATAATACCAGTGCGTCTTTTTTTCATAAAATTTTTACTTGAAATAATTTCATTAAGCAATTGATTCAATTAGTAAAACCGTGTAAATTGATTGTTCGAAAATGTTAAGTAGTAACAAAATGTACAAATTGACGTATCAGTTCTTCCACGCAGTTTCTGTTAGAACTATAAAAACCATACAAAAGGATAGTCCGGGTGAAGGATCTGATCGCATAGTTATACATATGCTGAACACGTATTCACGACGTTGCGTCGACTGTGTTTTGAACACGTTCAGAACGTCTCTGACGTCCCAAACTGAATCTCAAGACGAAGAAAGTTGTAAATACAATTTCACAAATCGATTAGGTCTCCTACTATTGCTCGGATTGCACGTAGTAACGTGTAAACTCGAGTACCTTTGATACTCACACGCTTTTGATACAGGCGGCCGAGTATTCGAATACCAATTCAACTTAGATACGAGTGTACAAATTTATTCGAGTACTCGGATACTTAATTTACAAGACAACATATTTGAAAAATATTCAATATATATTGTTTTATCGGCCATTATTCATACTGAAAGCGTGAAAACAGCCCTTAAAAGTGGGGGTTAAAACACACACTTTTAAAAATGTTTTTGTAACTATATAGAGGGTTTAGGGCAGTAACATTCTTTAAAATTATGTGTTTTGAATGGAGAATTTAGTAGTATAAGAACATTTCAGAGAAACTCGTTTGTTTAAATAATATCTTAATTTCTGTTGCAACTTCTCTTACTAATTATTCATTTTAAATGTACTAATTTTTATTCGAAACTGCTATTTAACAATAATAATTAAATTCACATTTCCTCATCCGTGTAATGGGAAATATTCAGGGGCTTGTTTTATAGATGATAACATAAGCTTTTAGAGTACTTTAAATTACAATCCTGTGATAGATATCTCTAATTATTTTCTTAATAGTCGAGGATGCTGTTACAAGATACTAATCGCCAGAAGGAAAATATGTGTTGAATATTTTTCAAAGAATTACCTATCACATAAGTTTCATCATAATTGACTTATGTAATTTGGATATGTTTTTCCTCATTGGATCCGAGTGACCGAATGAATCCTCGCATTCAAGTTTGAATAGTATTCGAGTTATGGGTACTCCCGAATACCGGGATAGTAAGAGGTCTAATACTCTTTGAATCTAACTTTTGGTGCACGAGGCACTGGGCCATCTGTCCAAAAGTGTTAACGATCTCCTTGGTAGAAAAGGCTTTTTGTACGTAACGACCGATCTAGCGATCGAATATTCACTGGCGGACACCGTTGAGAAAATGCAATCTCAATGGAACTTTTTGTTCAAAACTGGCGTTGTTGCACGTTATTGGCGGCTGGGTCGATATAACTGGTATTATACGGTGGCGGTTTTGCATAGATATCGTGTGGGTTTACCGATGTTGGCGCCGCTGAAAGAAGGAAATTCTGTTACAATCATTCTAAATACAGCAATGTCCGGATATATGGCCACATTTATGGCTACGGCCATA
This sequence comes from Seladonia tumulorum, assembly GCA_913789895.3. Classification (NCBI taxonomy): domain Eukaryota; kingdom Metazoa; phylum Arthropoda; class Insecta; order Hymenoptera; family Halictidae; genus Seladonia; species Seladonia tumulorum. Next base: position 8,079,269 of record OU565275.1, read on the forward strand.
TATCCCCACATCACTGTAAATAGCAAACTTTATTATTACGGTATTCTCGAGACGGATTTAGCCGTGCTATCCGTCCTTTTCGTTTCATTATGTTTCGATAAACACAGCATTTGTAATAATCACCTTGCATTGCTGAATTTGCAACGTAGCCTGAGTGCGGTATAACATTCGCGGGTGTGTGAATTACTTGTACAACATGAGGGGCTTGTACGTCTGAAACAAATATTCCCAAAAATCAGACTCGAATCATTCGCGTCACATAGCGGCGAACTTTCCCGCCATCTCGGACAAAATTAATGTATCTAATAGCGTGCCTAAGGGCTTCTCAGATTTTATTAAAGAAAACTGTAATGATGGAAATGACTATTCACATAGGTGTTCAAACACACTCAAATGTGTTCAAACACACTCAAAAACACTCAAATTCAACTTATTACCACTGTGCGCTGCCCGTGATCCGCAACGTATCACTTTCTCGCCGAAAGCAACAAGTTTCAACGTGAACTGTGACCTTCTCAACGGCTAAAAATAACGCGTGACCCTATAATAAAATAATATCGGCCAGTTCCATGAACTTTTAGTACAGCATGTTTGAAAATACATCTCGGTCTGTACCATTGAGAGAAACGCATCGTTTATAGGGGACGTTTCAGGAAGTAGGTCAATATTTTTTATCACAGGCTAACACGTACCGTTTTATTTCTATATACATAAACGGCACGCACACTGGTGCGCTAATAATAACGCAACTGTAAGACAGAATCCTATTTTTAACGTACTAATGAGAAGGAAAGTGTTCGCTCGTATTCAAACACCAAATTGTTGTTTATTGTGCAAACGGTACAATAGAAAGCGCTTATCTATAATACGTATAATATTACGTAGGCGTTTATTATAGCAATTCGTTGCCAAGATTATATAAAAAAAAATATATATATCTATATAATTGTTTGTGTATACATAAGTAGATGTCTATATAAAATTATTCTCATGGAATGTTTAGCGTCCCTTCTCTGTGTAGAAACATATTTCTTTTGAGCATAGACAGTTCTGATATTTCCCTGTTGTTCGTTAACAAGGGTCGTGTAACGTTCTTGATAGCAGTGTTCGTTGTGCCAGTGTATAGTAGATGTCTACGGATAGTCCGCGATTTGAGGAAAGTATGGCAAAAGAGCGACGAAATTATGCTAGAGGCTTTGTTTTCAAATGATTAACTATAGGTTACTAGGATGCTAACGGTAACTTTATATAACCCTACATAGAAATTTTTTTTCCAAAATTCGTGCGAAAATACCATTGCAGAAATTATTTGCTCACAAATACTTTTATAATAGCCAAGTTTTAATGTTTGCTACTAAAACTTGTTAGTCAAAGATAGAAAAATTTAGCAGTGCTTTCTGATTAATTCAGTCACGTTTGCGATACATTTAGGCTCCCCTATATTAAGGAGAATCATATCCATGAATGCATAATATATTAGACGCAATGATGCAAAAACCTGCGAACAGGAAAACTGCAATACTTTATATTCGAGACTGTGCACGCGTGACTAACTTATAAATTTTTAATTATTTGCGTCTTCCAATAGGTTATTCTTATTTTTTACTGTCATTTTTATCTCAGACAGTTAATTCCGTTCATAACTACGATTTTCCAGCACCGCTTATAATTATTCGAGACAGATAAGATTTTATATTTTATACTATGCTTATATGCTTCTATGTATTTTAATTAAACACCATTACGTTGCAGTCTAGTCTTTGAACTTGTCACGTAATCTTACAAAAGAAAAAGACTACACACCCGTACATAGGATGTTCAACTTTATTAAAACGCATACAACTTATAATTACTAAATAAAATATAAATGCTTTGATAAATAGCGTAAAGAGAATATTTAGTGGACTAAATACGACATATGATTTATCACAATTATCACACAAAGTATAAAAACCGCATCACGATCGAGTAAAATATTTATGAAAACAATATCGCGTGTTTCTGTCATGAATGTTACAAATCGAATAGTAACGATTTCTTATGAGATCAAAAATAAAAGTTTAATCAATATTTCGATATTGTAGCTGCAACAAAAAGTTTCGCAAGACCGTCGCTGATAAGATTCACATCACTATTTCGAGGAACGTTTAGTCATCGATAACGTGAAAACGTTGCCGCTATCGCAATTCCGTCGTACTCGATCAAATAGTCGCGACACCAATAAAGCTTTCCGTTTTATAACTTAGCGAATATGTCATATATATATAGTAATAGTAGTTCTGGTAGTAACGAGGTTTGGAAGCTACGCATTTTTGTGCGTATATACGTAGAAAAAAGCGAGGTATCAACTAACACCTTAAAAAGGTCTTTGTATCCTAAAGTAAAATCACGGGGAATTATCGTGTGTAAAATAATGTCGGAGAGTGGAAGAGGCGATGTAATGGAATCAGGCCTTGGATGCTCCTACAAACAATTATATGGTCAAGTACCGTTAAGAAAAAAAAGAAGAAAGAAATTATATTCTACGTAGTATTCAGAATCGGGGGTGTGTAGTGTTCGAGATGTAATGTGTGAAATGATACAGCTAATTTCTACACCATGTGCAACTATAATAATTCTGCTGTGCAACACGTACTTGGATTTGCAATTGCAATAAGCACTTCTGTTAGATTTTTGATAATTGAATACGAATTTAACAATTTTAAATTCAATTTTGAATTTATCTATTTGGAGCTTAATGTTAAAGAAATTGCTTTGATTTTACCCTATTTTTGTGGGAAACCAACACGTTAAAAAAATGCAGATCTGTATTTCAGAAGTGAAAATTTGTTGCACAGCGTAATTGAAGAGTTCATCGTATGATGGGAGAACTATATTCTAGGGATAGAGTTACAAAAGATACCCACGTTCGTAAACAGTTCCTTGGTTACGTCTACGATATCGCCGGCAACAAATGCAGCATAGGCAGGATATGCAGAAAACCACCACCGACAGCACTATTACGGACACCACTATGAAGGTAGCACCAACCCTGCAATAAAACAACGAGAACTTTGATTCCTGTAATAAATTTATCACGGTTCCGTCGGAAGATTATTAGTTTTTTTTCAATACCATGACGTCATCGACGCGAATTCGTAGGCATCGCAGCAGTAAACCTTGCTCGTTTCGAGGTTGTAGCAACAATAAGATTTTTCCGAGGAGTCCAAAATTCCCGGACACCTCGTCAGCATCTGATCCAGGAAGTTTTGTTCTCCGAATGAACATTGCATTCCTGAAAAAGATAATAAGAGCCCGAGTTTTAATCGTTCATTTTATATTATTCTGTACGAATATACAGGTCAAATCGGCCAAAACTAATTCACAAACTGTGATGAAACTATGAATTAGTTTTTCGCTAATAATTCCTTAACAAAGCCGTGGATAACATTTTCGCAAAGGAAAAAGTTACTTCAAATGACCTTTGGAATCAGCCCTTTTCCAAAGAAATACAATATTCTTGAGACACCCGGTATATAATGTTATAATTGGTCAATCTCCCAGCACCGTTTTGGTATTACACGTATAATGTATCGCTTCTACGTGTCCTCTATCGCGCAGATCGTTGCAAAAAGGTATTCGATCAACCTGACCAATCGATTAGTATAATAAATTATTCATACGTTGGACTGAAATAATATTTTCACGATCGGTGAAAACAAATACATACAACGATAATGACCGGCATGCATAAATGAGATACTAATGAAAGGGGTTCAAGGGAATTCGCCGACAACGAACTTCACAGACACCAATCTTGATCGATAACAGAACATTGATACTAGTAATAATGATCGAGGAAGAACTGCAATTGCATGAATCATGGTGGCAAATATGCATTTAGATTTTTTACAAATTTCTCTTGGTAGTAAAAAAACGATCAGATTTTAAAAACCGTCTATCTTTAATGTTATCTCTGTATTTCGTTCATTTCTTTTTTTCATATTCTACCGGAAACAGCGAACGGATATCGCAGTTATCGGTATCTCGAGCGTGGTGCGTGTAATCAAGAGATACTGAACTTGGTGTTTCATTTAATTAATAAATTTGTCAGGAGAAGATAATGTTGATAATGTCTTCCCAGAAGCATAATTAGTTCTAGACCTATGCCGGGGTCACTTCTGACCCACGCTGATATTTTACTACAGCTTTCTTTCGATATAAGGCGATGCCTCGGAACCGGCTGTCGCCGTATTTCGAATGATGAAGAAAATAGGTTTATAATAATATTACGTGTCCGTTCTCGGTTTCGAAGGACAAAAATGGTCGGCATAAACGCATACGCAGGCTGTAGCCTAACTCCCGGTCTGATATCTGATGCTAGTGTAAAACAAGTCGGCGTTTGTCCATAAATAGTTCAGCCGACCGAACCTCAAGATGTAATGCATTTGCAAATGATCAGTTTTTTTTTCATTACAGCTGACGGAATTCAATCCGTTGTAATTAGAACCTCGGCAAATGCAAACGTCAGAAATTCAGATTTGCGTAGCTTCGTGTATTCCTTCGATTTCTGGAAAATCTTGGACGTGTTCACAGTCCAAAATAATACTCTCGAAATTGCGAAATATTTTTTATCCGAGAATCAAGTCCAAATTCCACAATTTGATCGTCTTGGACGTCTTAATTATTTTTCAGGATATGGAAAAACATTTTGAAAAATTAGCGTGTTGCGGAAAGGGATCATGCTGGGAAGTGTGTTTATAAAATTATACGTGTCTCTTTCGATTCTCTTGTGCGTTAATTGTCTTAATCACTTTGGCTTGCGAATAATGGCGAATAATGGCGCGCAACGTTCGACGGCATCAAAATAGGCTACATCTGTTACAAGTATAATTATTCGAACATTCAGGGATATCTATACAAGCTTCATGAGCCCATTCTTGGCAACTCGAGCATTGAGCACAATCTTTGTCAGTGCTCTCTGAGCAAATGCTGTTCCTTTAGCGGCAACATCCGGTGAAATGACACTGTTTTGAATAACTACGAAGGCCCACGCTTGTTCTGTGGCTTTATGACTCATTGGTTCTCTTGAATTTTTTCTCCCTCCTTCCACGATGGAACCGTTTCAAATCGTTTAGTGAAATAATTCATTGGAGCTTGATATAGAGCCGGATACATATCTTATTACTGGTAGATTGATTACAGCACATGCTGCATCCTACAGCTCTATTATTATTATATTATGTTATGTTCTGGTTAATTATTTAGTTATCTATTTAACTAAAAAGGTATATTCCGCATGTAGATTTTATGATTATTACACCGTATCGATTAAATGGTCAGGTGTGTTTAAACGAGAAATTGTTTAACAATTATTAACTTATTTATTATTATTATTGTATTTAACTTAATGATCATTTACACAATCGATAATTAAGAAATAAAGGTAATAATTAATAAATTTAACAATAAAAATAGGTAATAAATACAATTACAACAAATTTCGGGAAGTATGTTCACATAAGTTTAAAAGTCCAAAAATTTCATTTTTGGGATTTCTAATGAGAATAATTTTAAAAAATGACTCGAAAATTATTTAAAATAAATATGTATAAAAAGGAAATACATGTCTTGTTTAAAATTCTTTTCCATATCTCTTGCGTTCTTGAGATATTCAACGATAAAAAAAATTCCGAGTTATGTTAAGGGGTGTTTTCACCCCCAAAGCCGTATTATGGCACGAATGACTTACTTTACCTACACACGAAGTTTTGTGAATGACTGATTTTAATGGGTCACCTCGTATACTAATTATAAATCCTCCGAAATCCTAAGAAATTATAAATTCTCCGAAAGAATTTTTTAATCTTGATGATTATCAAAAATATTCGTACAAAATTGTAGAACAGTGTGCTCCACGTAATATACAGTACATGCAAAGATTAGTATGCACAGACAATGTCGATGTTATGAAGGGAGCATTCATAGAAAAACAATATAAACCGTCTGCGATATCATAATTGCATAACATAATGATTAATCATAATGATTATCAATCCCTAGAATTCTTCTTTGTTGAACGACGGAAACAATTCAACAGAAGTGTCGATTTCGTTTCCAACATAATAAAAATAATTATTATCTTAATCTGACGACTAAAAATTACGAAGTAACATGGAACACTGGTGCACGTTCTGAGTCAAGATTGACCGGAACAGCAGAAGTTTGTGTACGCATCTATTCAGAAAAATTTGCGAAATAATTTTACACATTTTCGGATTCAGTGCCTACAACACCGTAATCAGATCAAAATGCACGATAGAATAACATTACAACGTTTATTAATAATAATTTATCCGATTTATTTCACGCGATTTATCGTCCGCCAAATTGAATTCACTCGAAACAGGTATTCATGCGCCAAAGTGTGTGAAGTAGAAAGAAGAAAGAATGATAAGGTGTCTGTAAGTATGATCTCGAATAAAAACTGTTTGTATCTAATATAAAGGAATAAAACTGTATACATACGTCATGTATACACACCGCCGTATACTTTTTTTTAAATAGAATTCGTTTGCAAAAATTTGCCTCTTAGGAGCGGCATCCTTCGAAACTGATATTTCATGTTATTGCCTTTAGTAAATATAGGACAGGAACAAAGAAAGAGACTCGAGGAACGTGAACCGCACTGATGTATCAATCAAAGTTCAAATGCTTCGTAAGTATTAGCATGTTAACGAGTCACGATTAATGGTACGGAAGTCACAATGTATATACGGTCGCCGATTAACAACCATAATAAATATTGCACTCACCGTAAGATAATCCCGCGTGAAGGGTGATAAGCAGTAGCAAGGTGGTGGCTCGCAACATTTTCGAGGATTTCAATATGAAAGAACTCGGACCGAATTTCAAGAAAATCTCCTATAAAACTTCACTGTAATAAGAAATATTGAACTGTACCAAATAGCAAGAACACCACACTGCAACTTGCGCGGACTCTTAAATGTTTCCTCAAATACGAGTATGAGTCAGAAGATGTCAGATTCGTCGTTCCTGACCGTCGCGACACCTGGTGACTAACCGAATCACTATAGCGTTGTTGTCGGTTCACTTACTGCATTCGAATATCGATCAATAAATATATTTTCATTTTGCGTTTCCTCTATAACTATATTATCATTTGTCACAATTATCTGAATATTTCTGTACAAATTTCTGTTTCTGTTTGGTCTATTTTGTATTAGAATTGGTAGGGATGAAGTTTATTTAATCCTATCAGACTACTGTACGTATAAAAAAAGACAAGTATTCAACAGGGTTAAAGTACAGTAATAAATTCCTGTTGTAGCACTATTAATTTGCATTTGCAATAAAAGCAGATGTCATATCTTTCTGCTATAATATTAATGTTTTATTTACAAAATTTGTTAAGCAAAATGTACGCCACCTTGACCGGAAGATTCGGCAGAAACAGCGGCAAAACAATTCAATTATCCGCACAAGATATCCAGAATAATTTATTTTTGGATTTATTCATTGCAAATTTACAAAATTAAATCAATAATTCAGCGAAATATATGTGTATAGAATTTAAATTATTTTCAAAACAGACAAATTTTAAGAAGTGATTTATTTCACAAGTGGAGAACCGTAAAAGATATGGCTAAGCAAGAGGATTCATTAATATATATTTTAAATAAATTCAATCATGAAATTAATTAAAGAATACGAAAAATCTGATTAGCAGACTAATAAACTAGTATTTCGATTTAGGTTATGCGATAACGACGCCATCAAACCGTTGCAAGTTGCAATTAGTGATGGAACGGGCTTTTCGCGCATGTGCATCCGAAAGCAATAGCGTATCAATATTGTGGAGAAAGTAACAGGGTACTTTTATTGGCGGAAAAGTACCGGAATAGTCCAAGATGAGACGATGAGATAAACATGCTACGAATTTTTGGTAAATCATTATTAATATTTGAGTGGCATACACTTCTTTTCTTGTTCCTTTTACAAAATCAAATCATAACAAATTTTGCGAAATTATGCGAGGTGACGAAGGTACCACATTTTAGCCAAGCTTTTACTTTACTGTTGTAAAAAATCGTCGCACATGCGCGATAAAACCGTCGAATAAGCCATCACAGGTTGCAATGTTCTTTTGGTGGCAGTTTCAATTCATAAAACAAAGTATCCGTATTTCATATTATATTTTTATTACAAAAAACCGTAAATAAATACGTACAGGAATTTTAAAAGATGCGAAAGAATTTGCTAACTTCGACTGTTGCTACATTTTGTTAACCCGTTTAATTTGTGGAGTTAATACAGAAGCTTAATAAATTAGTTACAATCTAAAAGTATTATTAATAGATTTGTATAATTTAAGCAGTTATTTAATAGTAATTCGCTATTCAATCTTATAATATATTTTCGTTAATTAAATCTCCTACAATACATCCCATTTCTTTATCAAATTTTAATACAAAACTATGAAGATAACCATGTTTACAGACTTCTGCGTTCATATTAGGGTGTCTGGATTTCATACTTTCGTAATATGTAAGTGGTGTCCAGCCATCGCGATTCCCATAATAGAACCATAACTTACCAATATGCTGTGAAAGTATATCATCATCTCTCTCCTTTACCATTTGCATTTCTTCATTTGCCAGTTTGAGGACCCTTCTTAAGCTACGAGGGTTTAGAAATTGGTGTACTGCTTTGCTGCACTTTTTTGGAACACCATATATAGGTGCAAACAAATTTATTAAGAAAAGTTGTAAAAACATTGGTAAACATGAAAGAATCCAACATAAAAAGATTAGGAGAGGTGCAATACGCCATACCTAAAAAGAAAGTACCTTATTTTAGATTTTTACTTTATGCCATATGTATCATAATATTATCATACCACAAGAACTTACAACTCTATTGAAAATGTGTCCATTAGGACTGGCAGACATGTTCTCAATAGTTGGAAATAATAAATAACATTTCTTGATTCTTTTGGATATAGAATCATCCTTGAGCAATTGCAGTGCTATCCAAGCTCCTATTGAATGGGCAACAAGATGTATGTTTACATCTTCTGGTACATACTTTTTTATAAAATGTTTCTGTAAGTAAATTAATATAAGAGTATAACAAAGGATTGCAAGAAGGAATCTGAATACAATGAAAGAAAGTACCTTATGCTCCACCTGTGCCATTAAACTATAGTTTTTATTCCAAAGTGAATCGCTTGGCATAGTACGTAAGAAATTGTCTGATAGTTGTACATGTCCTGAGTGTCCAATCAACCAAATAGGTGTTTCAGCAGGCACTCTTGATTTAATAGAGTTAATGAATCCTGTGTAGAATTCTGGAATACCAGGGTTGCCTGGTATAATTACAACTACATCTTTCTTATCAAGTAGTGAAAGGTCTTTGGCCACCCAGCAACCTTCTGCAATGACTGGGGTAGGCACATCATTTAACGTTAAAATAGTGTGTATCATTTTTCCTCCTTCTGTAACAAAATATTTTATGTAATTACGTTATAATTGATAATAGCAACTTAAAAAATTTGTTTAATATATAGGAAACATGACATTAACATATACTATTTCTTCTTTGCATAATAAAATATCGTACATTTTTCATTATTCTGTCTACAGGAATAAATGTAACTTTAAAGGAGAAATTCATTTAAAAGCACTCACCAATATATCGACTACGCAGTTACGCAATGGCTGCGTGGCGGGAATGCATCGCACGCTAACTGTCAATGAATATTTTTCGACCTACTCATATACCAACTGAAACAAATACTTCTCGTGAATGGTTTCTTTGTCAGAAATGTCTTTAGAATCCAATACTGTATTATAAATTCCTGCTAGATAAAGGATTTTTCACATAAATACAAAAATCGTGCTTATAAAGTACCCACGCTAGCTGCGTTTCAAACTTTAACTAGCACTTACAATTGTTAAAAATGACAAAAAGATACAATTTTTCACATGAATATATAGCGTCCTCTCTATCTTTGGACGCAAACACCAAATACTTTGTTCTTGAATACTTAGTTTTCACGTAATACCTCATTTTAAAATCAAAATTATGCATAATCTGCATGCATTCTTATAAAAACCGATATTACGGGAAGCTCGACCGGTTGATTCGGCCCAGAAATGTAACATGATATGATGGGTCGGGTGAGCTAACACTAACGTAATGACAAAGCTTTTTTGTTTTTTATTATTATTTTATGAAACTTTTGCCAACACATTTGTCACATTTTTCTGACTAAAATGACATCAAACACGATATAATTAATACAGTTGCATTTATTGTTTGAGCGATCGATATTTTTAATGATTGTCGGCTACTCTAGTCTCTTTTTCTTTTTCATTCGCTGTCTTCGTTGCGCCCGAAACTTATTATCGTCAATCAAACAAGTCAATATGATCCAACTGATATCGTGTTTGGTATCATTTTAATCAGAAAAATGTATTGAATGTATTGGTAAAAGTTCGAATAAAAAATAATAGAACACAAAAAAGTTCTGTCAGTGCATGACCTGTGTCATGTTACATTAGTCGGTCCAATCAAGCGATTGACCTTCCCAGCCTTGAAGGTCCTCGAATCGTGTCTCCTATACGATATATGTGAAAAAAGTTCTTCTCTTATATCGAGACATTGGTGTATGCTGTAAATATGGTTATTTTGAATAGGTAACTATATTTGGTATCATTTTAAACTGAAAAATGCCACGAATATTTTACTGTAAGTTTCATAATATTAAAACCAAAAAAGTTTTGTCATTGGATCAGTATTCTCACCGTCTCGTTGGTGCTGATGTTTTTAGTCGCTCGGCTCAACGCTGGCGGCAAAAGGCAAGAGACTCTCAAGGAATCGTTTTCCTACCGATAATTGTGAAGTTTCGATCCCGAGGTCTTTACTTATATTACGGCCAGTATTCCCCTCTACCACTGAATGTGGCTCGATGTCCCGTACAGAGAATCGTGGAAGGGGAACAATACAGGGGGATAATACTGTACTTGACGTTTGGCACAGCTCTGTCAAGTTACTGAGTTTCAGCAGTAAGGAGAGTTGTAGCTGTATCTCATTCTGTCGCGTTTTGTTTCCTTGCTTCATTACGTCTAATACCCTCCACAATCCAAAGTAACGCGTCGATTGGACAAATTTCGACAAAGGGGTAAGGAGGATCTCAGGGACTCCGCTAACGTAGTAGGGATGTCACGTTCTGGAGGGGACGTCCTGGCATGCCCTATCGCTCTATTACCAGTCACACTCGATATGTACATTCATTTGTTTTCCTCGTTAAACGACTCGGACTACTGTGAAATATGTACTTTATAAATTGTAATGCAAAATAGGGATACCAGGTAGTGGGGCAGGACGTTAACACTTTACATTATTCGACCAGCCTTCGCGGCGTCTCAAGGGTGTATAGTTTAACGAATAGTATACACGTAACGTTTGCACCTCAAACATCTTTATTGTTTTTAACAATAAATTAAATGTCTTAAAAACCCGTAAGGTTACTTAAATAGTACCTTTCAGTAGGAATTCGATGAATATAGTTACTGAAGGTCATCCAAGGTCACCGACAGTGGAAACGGATATTTGAAATATAATAATTCCCCATGCCCTTGAGGTTTTGCAGACGTCTTCGTCACGTCCACGAAAAATTCCTTACCGGAAGTACAGAAAGTGTAGCATTCATCGAGCAGATACACATCGCTCTTGAAACGGTATCGCCGCGATATATTCTTAGGACTATGTATTGCTCAAGATTAGTTATCTCTTCAGTTCTGAATATTGTCATGTTTTCAATTTGGTATTGTTACCTCGTTATTGCAGCTATACCTGTTACTACTATCTAGTTCGTATATAATCGCAATTTGTTACTGTCGCGCAATGGAATGTTACTGTCGTGCAATTCGTGTTATGCGAACAGACCGGCAAAATAAAATAAAGCCCTATCGGAGGTGTAATACTTAGTATGTAAGAAATACTTAGTATGTAAAAAAGTATATAATCATGTATTCGTTAAATTATCTATTCTATTCTTGTCCAATCTTCCTGTATATGATTGTTTGCATCAATCGTACAGACTTTAAATAGTTGACACAATTAAGAACTTTGATAACTTCATGAACTATGATACTACAGTGCTTTGCGTGCCTAACATTTTTAAGTGGAAACAGTAGGTCGTGATCAGACACGCCAGACGATTCCTTCTTAATAACCGCAAAATTGCCGAATTTACAGACCCGATTTTCTCGAATGTAAAAATAAGTCGAAAAAAAGAAATAACATATTTTCGTTTGAGAACCCGTTTTCCAAAAAACCGAATTTTAAAATGCAGCGAATGCGCGTGCTACTAGATATGTAGGAATCGTCTGACGCGTCTAATCATGACCAACCAATTCTACTCCCTGCATTGCATGATATACAATACCACTAGAACTACAGCACGTAAAACAGATCTTGATTTTCTCAAAACCTTAACCTTTTCTTCAATTTTCAATAACGTTTTCTTGTGCCAAATGATCTGTCGTGGACTGTCATAACATACGACTTCAGAGTAATCTTCTACATTTAATTTTGTCTGTATGGATAATGTCATTAATACATATAACCATATGTATATTTAATCTTTGTCTCATGTTTTACGAAAGACATTCCTCACTGAAAACGTTATTAAGAAGCTTTGTGGAGTTAAAGAAGCTTAATAAATTAGTTACAATCTAAAAGTATTATTAATACATTTGTATAATTTAAGCAGTTATTTAATAGTAATTTGCTATTCAATCTTATAATATATTTTCGTTAATTAAATCTCCTACAATACATCCCATTTCTCTATCAAATTTTAATACAAAACTATGAAGATAACCATGTTTACAGACTTCTGCGTTCATATTAGGGTGTCTGGATTTCATACTTTCGTAATATGTAAGTGGTGTCCAGCCATCGCGATTCCCATAATAGAACCATAACTTACCAATATGCTGTGAAAGTATATCATCATCTCTCTCCTTTACCATTTGCATTTCTTCATTTGCCAGTTTGAGGACCCTCCTTAAGCTACGAGGGTTTAGAAGTTGGTGTACTGCTTTGCTGCACTTTTTTGGAACACCATATATAGGTGCAAACAAATTTATTAAGAAAAGTTGTAAAAACATTGGTAAACATGAAAGAATCCAACATAAAAAGATTAGGAGAGGTGCAATACGCCATACCTAAAAAGAAAGTACCTTATTTTAGATTTTTACTTTATGCCATATGTATCATAATATTATCATACCACAAGAACTTACAACTCTATTGAAAAACTGTCCATTAGGACTGGCAGACATGTTCTCAATAGTTGGAAATAATAAATAACATTTCTTGATTCTTTTGGATATAGAATCATCCTTGAGCAATTGCAGTGCTATCCAAGCTCCTATTGAATGGGCAACAAGATGTATGTTTACATCTTCTGGTACATACTTTTTTATAAAATGTTTCTGTAAGTAAATTAATATAAGAGTATAACAAAGGATTGCAAGAAGGAATCTGAATACAATGAAAAAAAGTACCTTATGCTCCACCTGTGCCATTAAACTATAATTGTTATTCCAAATTGAATCGCTTGGCATAGTACGTAACAAATTATCTGGTGGTTGTACATGTCCTGAGTGTCCCACCAACCAAATAGGTGTTTCAGTAGGTACTCTTGATTTAAGAGAGTTAATGAATCCTGTGTAGAATTCTGGAATACCAGGGTTGCCTGGTATAATTACAACTACATCTTTTTTACCAAGTTGTGAAACATCTCTCTCTACCCAGCAACCTTCTGCAACGACTGAGGTAGGCACATCGTTTAACATTAGCATAGCATGCATCATATTTTCTTTTTCTGTAACAAAATATTTTGTGTAATTACGTTATAATTGGTAAGATCAACTTAAATAACTTGTTTAAAATATAGGAAATATGACATTAACATATACTATTTCTCCTTTGCATAATAAAATATCGTACATTTTCATTATTCTGTCTACAGGAAGAAGTTTTACTTTCAAATAGGAGAATTTATTAGAAATTTTACTTTAAAAAATGGAATATATTTTCGCGTCTACCTAAACGAATATATACAATAAACAAATGATAACTGCGACGAGTTCGCTTGAAAAATAAGTATTATAATAACTTGTCCCTAAACAAATGAATTCATGTATGTACATTACATCTATATATTATAATTTAGTTGAACAGATACGACTAATAACTTACAAAATAAACTACTGTCGATAAACGTACCGTTTCTTTTAATTAGAGAGATTGAACTCTTATAGCCATAACCTACATAACGGTACTGTCTAGTACTGTCACGGAAATTAACATTGTCATTTTTCAAGAACCAATTTCTACTGCGCAAGTAGGACATCGTGAACATAGTTCTAGTTTGCGACATTTCATTTCTCCGTATTATAATTTGAAAGATTTTAAAGAAATTGAAAAATCAACGTCCCATTTTTCATAATTTTTTTGTGTATATTTTTATAAATCTACAAGGAAGGACATTCATTTGTGTTTCCAGTTAAACTTACAAAAATTCCATTTTTATATTCTTTTAAATTAACTTTTTAGATTAAAAATGAATTTTTAAATGATTAAAGAATTAGAATCCCTTTAAATAAATCAATTTTTCAAATGACAACAGTCAGAAATGATCAGCATAGTAAGTATCGTTTCATAATTATCGATATGTATCGACGGTTTCGATTATCGATATCGTTCCAACATTTGAAATACTTGAGAGTTTTAATAATTTTATTTACACTGATATAAAGGTACTACATTGTTTTCAGTACATATAAGACAAGTTTTAATAAAATTCCAGAATTTAGACACATTTATGATGCACATTTCGAATTTTGGTACCCTTTTGGCGCCGTGAATTTGAATCCGAATCGCGAAGGATATCCCGGGCCGAAATAGCTCAGTTGGGAGAGCGTTAGACTGAAGATCTAAAGGTCCCTGGTTCAATCCCGGGTTTCGGCATTTAAATTTTTTCTTATACTTTTTTGTACTGCTGCAAATGTATTTACGTACACTACATGTATACGTTATATTGGACTACATTTGATTATATTTCTCTATAATTTTACAAAACAAAATAAGACAATAATTGGGAACCGCGAAATTGAAATAGACGCTTCGTTTTCAATTTATTAATAATTAGAAATGTCTTCAAACTATGACTTATTCCGAAATAAAAAATTATGACTACTTTGGACAAAAAGTGTTTCTTCTTTAATAGAAGACAGTCTACAGATTTGGACGAGCCAACAGTTTAATCTCGTGTAACGATCTATTTGTAGATTTTCAAAAAAGACGTAAGGAACCCCAGGTGGGCATGGTACGTCACTGTTAGCGCTCCTGCAGATCTGCGTTTTTTCGTAAAAATGGAGCTTATTTTGTATTTCTTAAACGGGGTTCTAGACATTTTCGTAAATCTAGACAAAATCAATGATGCTAACAAATGATGGTCTAACACTAAATAATTTAATTTTAAATAATATACCTAATATCCATATGGATAGAAACAGCTCAAACATTGTGGCAAGCAGGTTTTTTCGCAACCTATTACATGTACATATGTACATACTGATGAATAAATACATTTTACTTGGAAAGTATATGCATTTTTCTCAGTTTTCACACTCCTGTTATAATTTCCGCGAAACCGTTCCTATAATTGTTCAAAGAAATCGTACAAAATATATTTTTCAAATTCCGTGTTCGCTACGCTCGCGTAGCAGTCATAAAATAGCACAGTGAAACGAAACAGCAGCAACATCGCACAATGAACATCACGGACCGAACGGTAGCTAGAAGAGACAACAACACACGAAACATGTATGCAAATGTATGCAATATCTCGCGTCTTGCATAATCTCTGTACAGTTTTATTCATGGTGTCGATAAAATAGTTTGCAATTACGCGTGATTTATGTGCTTGGTCCAGTAAAAAATGGCGCAACGTTTCCACCGAACGGTGACTTGGCTCTCGATACCTAAATCGGTTCGATGCCGATTTAATACCAGATTAGCATTAGTGCAGTGTCATCGGCGTAAAACGCTGGCCGGACAGCACGACCGGGCCACGTTGCAATCTAAATAAAGCATCGGACTCGATCCAAGGAGGAGAGGACAAGTGTGCATGTTGGATCTCGATAGACGGCAGGTGGCGTCGGTCCGCCATTTTGGTAGCTTCTCTGGTAGCAGCGTTATTTCCCACGGTAGCCACGGCGATAGTCGGTCCAGGAGAAACAAACAAGTGGGAGAGAGGCTAAGAACCGGCCGACAGGAGCAAGGGAGATGAAGTCACGGAAAGGTACAACCGGCCAAGACAGCATGTAAGAAAGAGAGAGGTCTGTGGAGCGAGGAGAGCCGACGATGACGAGGAGAGAGAGAGAGAAAGTTACGTTAAGTCTATATACTAGCGATTCTAGCTGGTGGAAAGATGGCGGAGGGGTAATTCGAACGGGCGTTATACAGGGACCCGTTGATCGCGCATGCGCGAATCGGGTGGATGACTGCGATGGTGTCGGGAGGCGGAGCGACATCTAGGACCGACTCGTACCGGGTGGTATATACCGCATCACTGTCAGCAAAAACCGCATGAAATGGCACCACTTGCTTCTCCGGGAGGGAGTTCGGGTTGGTCGCGGGGCAGACAGAAATTGAAGCACTCGAACCGCCACAAGGGTCCGCCAGAAAACGCTATACCGACAATTAGACGTACCCAAAGCAGCCAGGTAATCGCATCACCCCTTCACCTTGCCGCCAAATTTTATTTCTCCTACAATCGAACTCGCAATTCTTTCCAACTCCCTCAAAATTTGAAACACGCGTTACAAACAGAACTTGCTAAGTCATGGAAACAAATATCAATTCGCTACGGTCTCATACGAAAAACGAAGGAGCTTCCTACGTATCAAAAACGCTTTGGATATAATTTTCTCCGAGTATTCTTTCACTCACCCATCGGACAACAAAGGAAACCTATTTGCGAATGTCATTGTTGCATTTTCCCCGCGAAATCATGTACCGCAACCGTCACGTTTCTGAATTCGTTTCGCTGACAAATCGACTGAAAACTCTCGACCGCAGGAGGCTACAGCTTCTCAGGCGAGTGGTTATGGTTTGCGCGTCAAAAACACGTTCTCTTCGAAATAATTTCTAATTTCGTATGACGATCTAACTGCTGAAAAAGCGCGGGAATGTATGCGAGTCGGCCGGGTGCGTTTCGTTCGAGTGTTTCGCGCGAGGTCCGAAAAAAAGGGGCGCGGCCAGAGAGGGCGTGGAGCGAATGCCGGTGGGCGTGGCATCGCTGGAAGGGGAAAACGCGCAACTGATTCGGGCGTTCCGCCTGGCGAGTTGGGGAGCGGCGGTAGTGGGGGTGACGACATCGAATCCTGCCAGCCGCAGTCGCAATTCAGCCGTTCGACGGTGAACATGTTACGATGTTCCGCGTTACAGGAGGATTTCTTTTTACCGGAAGCGGACAGGACAACTTGTCCATCGATTGATTCGTAACTTATCCGTATTGTCTCAAAACGGAGCCGGGTTCGTCGTTCCGAAAACGATCGAAAAAAAATACAGCGTTACAGTGTATACAGCGCGGGCTGTATGATCGAAGTGTACCCGCCCAGAGGCCATCGATAAAAGAGTACCAGTGGATTAAACGTTCTACGGGTGTGCACCAGTTCGTGAAACGTGATATATCCAGAGAGATTTATCGCCGAGTGTTTTTTGGGATATTCGGATGCACCGGTTGGATACGAGCAGAAACTCGTTTGGTCGGTCGAGGGCCGCAGCTTTAAGCCGGCCGGCGCCCGCATTAAAGGGAATAGTATACTCGAAGTGTTCGCCACCCTTTCAACAGTTTCAACTCGCTGCGTGATTTTCGCTCGGTCTTAACGTTCTCGTCGCGTTTCGACCCCGTGTGTACGTATAGATCTGTGCTACAGCACCCGAGCCCGCGATTACCCCCCCCCCCCCCCGCCCCGCCCGAACGATTTCGGGGAAACTATTAACTCCGAAATGAACCGCAGCTGCTCGGTTCGGTCGCAGCCCTGCAACGGAATTCTTTCGGGAAAATCGTAAACATTCCTTCACCGATGAACCCAACGAAAATGTAGCTTCTCGCGGCAACCCGAAACACGTCATCTTGGCTGAGAAGGGGCGTCGCATACGCCGAATGTTTACGCGCTTTGGTCCAGCCTACTTGGCCAGCGAAGGTCCTTGCGATCGAGGATCTATCGATCGAGACCCGGCAACACGATTCTTCGACGAACTCGAGGACGCGATCGCCGATCCAACGGGCTCCTTTGTCGCCAGCCAACGACAACGGTGTTGTTCTGTGCACGCGTTCCGTTGATCTAAGCGTTTTTGCGAATTTACCAACGGTCTGTGCTCTCCGTCGCATACAGGAACTCGATCACGGTGTGCAAACCAGTGATAGTGTTCGTCGCAGCTGGAACACCTAACCTGTGCCAAGGGAGTGACGCGTTCCGACGGCTGCGAGTTTAGTCCTACCGGGAACGAGCATGCTACTCTGAATACGGATACCTCTCTTTGTGCACCTTGACAGACCAGGATGACCGAAACCTGTGACCACGGAGCGTTCGCATAGCCGCCACAGTGGAGTTCTGCCTAATCGCAGGTAATTCGGGCTTCCTATTTTTTCCAGACGGCTGCTTTGCGTTGCAACGCGACGCCTCGTGCAGTCTTGCCGACGCGACGCTACGGTCGTTTTTTAACGAGTAGCTCACTATGTTTTGGAGCGGTTTGAACCCCGGTTCTCCCTTGTTTTTAATCCTTAACACTTTGCCCCCACCCAGGTACGAGGCAACCTAGGATAGTGCTTCTGATGACACAACAAATTGACCTCTATTTCAGAATTTTAGAATTGAACAATGAAACTGTGGGACTTGTCAAATTACGGGATCCAAAATTTTTTTCTTCATAACTTGTTATAAGAATTCATAGGAATTGAATACGTTCGTTTGTTTTTTTTTTTTTTGCTATAATAAAAATTGCGAAATAATATATTCTTGTTAGCTTTAGAACGAGAGTATTTTAAAAAGAGCTATTTTAATAGCCTTCGTGGTTATAGTAATCTATTGAATACAATGTATTCTCTTGGAAACTATGGAAAAGGATACTGTCATTGTGACAATAGCAGTTACTATGGACTAGAATTATAAACGGCGACGAAAATTGTGTATCAAGTAATGTAAAATAGATCATTTGTCGGCGCACCGTGGATCTAGGGCTAAAGAAATCGGTTTTGTAACGTAAATAGAAAGAAATCTGACATTCCGCAAAATATAGAAATAGAAAATGGGTGTTTTCACCCTGAAGGACGAGGGTTTTAATGGTTTTAGAAAGTCTATGATTCATAGCGAAGGATTTCTTAATTTCTGCAGCAACAAGAATGTTAATTGTGTACTCAGGAATTATTCTCAGTAACGAAACACACTCATTTCTTTCGGGATCGTTATTTAATTGAGTATTTCGAATGTAACATAATTATTGAGGATCTTAGTGATAGATTTCCAGTAGTTACAGCGTTAAGTGGGTTTTGAAAATGATCTTTAAAGTAGGACAACTTGATTAATACATCGTACATCTATTTAAATATGCCAAGTCGATATTTTACTCTGCAGACAGACTTCTATTGTTTAGGTTCAGACATTTTGAAGATTTTCGTCCAAATCTTTAACCCTGTATTTGACATAAGGACAAATATTTGTTTAAAAGATGTGCTACAACGTCCACAAGTTTTGTGAGCATCAAGAACAGTTTTATGTCATAAATATATAATTCAGTTTACTCCAAAGTACCGTTTCAAGCGTTCACGCTCCAATAATTGTACAAAATGTTTATACTATACTTAGACGTATATTTAGCCAGGGTTGAAGTGTCCAGATTAGAGACGCGAGTAAAAAATGGCATAATTCAAGGCTGAAGGGTGAAATTACACTTGCTGTTCGTAATGTACGTAATGAAGCATGCTAGAACGAACATAATTGCGGTATCACGTTCATTGTAGCCGTCTGTTGGTTCTAGAATACATTGAAATGCACCTCACATGATGTTTTAGGGCAAAAAAGGACAAATTACAGTGCAATAATAATATAAAAATTAAGTTATCTTATTCTCGTAGAAAATTTAAATATTATAGACAATGTTGAACGAGAAGCATAAGAGCTAAACGAAAGAAATGGTTTAATTTTATGATCGTTCTAGCATTTCAATTTTATTGATAACAAATGCTCGCTGTAGTATTATATTTCACTATGTACTGAATGACGGGTCACGTGATCTCCTTTTCGCGGTTTTCCTTTGTGCCGTACACTTTGTTTTTGGAGCATTTGATGACATTCAACAAATGATCGTAAAACGCCCTCCTCATCATTACGTTTAGAGTGTTAAATACGTACATTATTGCAAAACGCAAAATATACAACTAAAGATATCCAGTAAGGAAGAACGATTATTCAGCTTTCAGCTGAACTGCATTAGGAACAATAGAAAGACTAACGTGTTTCGAAGAATTACCTTAAAAAACATGTTTTAAAAAATTGATTAGTAAACTTACGTAAAAATTATATAGGTGTAGGAATGGTCAATGTGAATTCCAATGTTGACAATTGTTTTTCTCGTTCAATGCAATCAAAGGGAGGAACACACGTCGAATATTTTCGAACGAAAATTTCTAAAACCGGCAACTCGCGGTTCAGAATAGTCCCTCGCAGAAATAAAACTCTCCGTGTGTTTGTAGACACCCTTTGCGGACAGCTATTATCGGGTAGCATTGTTGCGTTGGCGCGTTCTTGCATAACACCGGTACGCAGGGATTCAAATCTATCTAATTTTATTTCTTTTCACTTGCCACTCTGTTCGAGGAAAATATTCCCCAACACCAAGTGCTTCTCCTTGAAATTTTCGATCCTGAACTTTGCAAACGCATTCTCGGCGGATTAATATTTCAAATTAATTAATATTCGAACACTCGTTAGAGTCGTGGAAGACGAAGATTCCGTTGATTCGTTGGGAGGACTGTTTGCAACAGAATGGGCCGAACTTAAAGCACCGTTTCCAACTGTATCGGCAATAATAAACGATAAATACTGTGCTCCTTTATTCGAAGGAAACTGCCGTCGCTTCGAGGCTGTGCTTTCGAACGTACGCTCGAAATATTTCACGTTATGGCCAGACGAGCGTCGTACATCTTGCGTATTACAAATCTCTGATGCTTATTCCGATCGATTTAGGGAGTTTTTCAACCGTGAAACGATCGCATTTTCCTGAAATAATTGTCGGCCCGGCGACGACGCCGATGCATCCCCGTTCTTCCGTGCATTCTGTGCGTCCAAACTGCTTTACAACACTACAACATTACAGTTTCTCGTACCTCATATTTTATACTGTATATCGTGCACGAACCATACAGCGTCGCTGAATTATGTTTGATCAGGTGTTTGGTAAACAATGAAATCAGGTTTTTCAACCAACAAGACCCAACCGGTTGCTTCAGCTTCTATACATTGAAATTGAAAAACAGGATGATACATTTGCTAATAGCTCACATTTTCTTTCTGGCTGACCAAAATAAAACTTTTCTACTTTCAACAATTTGTATACACATTACTTACCGGCAGCTATTTAAAAGATTGACAATTATTTACAATAGGGGATTCCTTACCGATTTCAATGACCTTGAAATATATTATTAAGGTCGTTTTTCTGTACAACTTTTTCCTGTACATGTTACCCTCGGACGAGCTGCGTTTCTGAGCTATTTGCAAGAAACTGTTGCCATTGCACAGAGTCTGTTTCCTAACCTACAACATAACCTAATCCATACAACTTTTTCCTATACACGTTACCCTCGGACGAGCTGCGTTTCTGAGATATTTGCAAGAATTTGTTGCCATTGCACAGAGTCGGTTTCCTAACCTATAACACGATATACACACCTTTCCGTATACATTATATTATTTTCTTTCCTGTCATCACGATTTACGGTCTTGAACCAATTGTTTTTACATGGTGATATGATTGAGATGGGAATGTAAGAAATACAATATATTGGTGTAAATAATTACTCAAATTTAATACTTCGGACGATTTAATACTTCGTGCACCATGGTTTATACTATACGCATTCTAAATAGTTTCTCAATATTACCGTGGAAAGGCGCATTCGTCGCTGACACACCGGTGCATCGGTGTATACACGATAACCGCATATTTACACTAGTTAGCAATTAGCAGAGTTACTTTATCTCCTTCATATTTCAGGTAAACGATTGGTAATGAAGCTATTCAAATTTTTAGATATACGAAAGGTCAAAGCCAAACCTAACCAAGATTCTTTTCAAATAGCAATCTAAATCTAAAATACTTAACCTAACTTAGGTTTATATGGTCACTTTGAACGAATTTTCGTTAATTTTTAATTGCATTTTGCAGGTTCATTTACGGGTTAAAGGAGAGCCTTTTGTTTTGTTTTTATGAAAAAATGCGATTAGCATTTCACAGAAGAAGTTTGGAACGTTATTTAAGATGCGAACAGCGGGTTCGGAAAGCAACCTGGATCGGTTCGCGTTGCGAAATCATATCGGACATCGTCCTTCGCGCCTTCGACCGTTAATAATTTCTCGTAATTATTACCACCGACGATAATCGCTCGGCCAAGCGTTAGAGGATCAGCGGTCGCAATAAAATGATCTTCCTAGATTCGAGATCGCGATAAAATTGCACCCGCCGTTTTCTTTATTTCTTTCGTTAGTTAGGTAACCACGCCGACGCTTGTTCAAAGATATCCCATTACATCACGCCAGAATAAATTTGCCTTTTTTCTCTCTCTTTTTTTTTTGAAAGACCACGGAACAATTTCCTGCCGCGATGCTTTTCGAGTTATTGCGAACTTGTCCGGTACCTCTCTCGGGAGAATTTCACGACAATTCATTCTAGGCGTTGAGGCGCGACGTTAATGTAATACGCGAATATTTAACAAATTTGTCCGGCGAGCCGATGAACACGGTGGCGGCGCGAGGCGAGGCGAGGCGTAGCGAGGCAAGGCGAGGCAAGATCGAGTGTATATTCCAAAGGTTATAAAAACCGGTCCTCGATTTTGCCAGACGAAACATCGTGGCGAACAGAGGCGGACGAAGCGTGTTCGCTCCGGCCGAAGAACGCTCGAAAGTTGCGAGGTTTCACCGAGCCGAGTCGTCTATGAACGCTCGCGTTTTCTTGCGATTCATGCTTCTTCCCTTCAAAGGCTCTTTCATCTTGGAGAGCGGAAAAAAAGTGATTTTTTCTTTTGAAAAAGATTTTTTCGTTCCTTATGCCCCTCCCGGCAACCTTCGAACCGATTTTCTGCAAATCGCCCAGTTACGAAAGCTACGCAGCTTTAATTATTCATAGTCGAGATGTATTCAGAGAGTATTGGTAATGTTGGTAAGCTCGTTCAACGCGGTATCTTATTTGTACATAAATATGCACGGGCAGACAGCGTTATTTTATTGAAGCACCGCAAACCAAGATTTTGCTTAGCCCGCATTAACGCTAGACAAATAAACCCGAAAATTAATGTCACAATCAAGAGGAATAGAATATAGTTCATACCAGTATGGATTTTATGACTCTATGAAAAGTCAAATAAACTGCATTATTCACTGACCTGAGGAGAACGTTAACCTTTTGACATACGAATCGAATGAAACTCGGCGTGTCCGAAGGTAGCATTTGTTATTTAAGTTATCGTTTGCGTAAATGCGACTGTAAATTTTCGCACGAATTCAAAGCAGTGTACCAAAGCATTTCCTTTCAGTATTATAGATTGATTGAATTTGAATCCTTAAACAATATATTACGTTATTGTGTGCAATTGCATAAAACAGAAAAGTATTTTTACGTCAAGGGGCTAAGGGATTCACTCGTCGCCCCCGGTTAAGGGGTCAGAAACAATTGCTAAATTTCTTTAAAAACGTGCTCTAAAATTGGACAACTTCTTCTACCGTTGTAATAAAACAACGAAATTAGGAAACAAATTATTCGAACGAAGTCGGATGATTTCGATTCCTGTTACCGCGATCGAACGCGTTTCGCAGCGTTTCTTAAACGAACGGTTTGCAGTTCCAGCAGAGTTCCAGCCCGCAAGCATTTTAAAAGCTGACAGTTTCGGAGCGCGACCGTTCGATAATTAAAATGGTAGCTCGCGCAGCACGTAACACCGAGTCCGCAACAATGGAAAGTGATAGAAAAGTCTCGGGGACGTGTGTAATTTATCCTTCAATTTTGTTCGGGGCATGTCGCGGAGTTCGTTCTGCTTCGCAACTATCCTCGATTTTTATTAACTCTGACTTTGTGTACAACGCCTGGAGGTGCCCACTGCAAGACACTCGTTTTCGAGCTTAACTAGTGGCATACTTGAACGCAGTGGTTTACACAAACGGGACTTGGTTTACATTGTTCGTGTCGCATATTCTTCCATATCTCGTTCCCTATTTCTTGTAAGGCGTCACTAAAAATTCCTAAACATATTGTATTGTGAATCTATTGTAGATTCCTAAACATTTCAGTATTGTGGAGTAAATTGCACCCATTTTCGTGTGTATAACATGAAAAGAAAATTTATAGAAGGAAAGTACTCCAGGTCGGAAGAAATGTTTCGTTTTGGAGTTAAAATAGTGTTTAAATAAGCAGTTTAAATAAACTAATATCTAATAATACTCCCTCCTACTTAATTCACCTCAGCTTAAACCTACCACTGCTTCTATTCTTTCTTTGGTCTCCTCTCCTACTTCTTACAAAGACAATGTGACTGCCGATCTTTGTTCTGCCAGGCTCCTACGATTTGCAATTAATGTAACTTTTATTTGCAGTCTAGTAATAAGTATTGACGCAATTCTTGGCATCAGAGGACCGAGTTGCGAGAGTTCTGAGCGTACTGTCTTGTACACATTATAGTGGTTCCGTTCATTAATCAGCATGGTTTTTGATTTCCCGGGCAGCGAAAGGGTTGAGTCGTTTTCAAAACAGCGTTCGTTCGGTTTCTAGTTTCGAGGAGATCGAGCGAGGCCACCGCTCCCGCGATAATGTAATACACACGGGAAAGGCGAGGGACGTAAGTAAATAATTAAATCATGTTCGGAGAAATGCGAAAAAGGAAGAGCCGCGATGTTGATTGGACAAAATTTCACAATACGGCGCTAAGATTGGCCGACCGGTTTTCTTCTTGAGCACAAAGAAGCGAGGTCCCTTCTTGTTGCTTTCTTTATCCCACGTTCCCTCTTTCTTTCTCTTCTTGTCCCGGACCGGCCGCCCTCTCGCCTGCCTGCCTGCCTGCCTGCTTGCTTGCCTGCTTGGTTGCTTGGTTGCTTGGTCGCTTGCTTGCCTGGCTAGCTGCCTGGTTGCCTGCTCGGCTACCCGTCCGCCTGCCCGGTTCGCCTGCGTGCTCGTTTTCTTTCTTCCTTTCCGCCTTCCTCCTGGCTTTTACCAGTCACGTCCTCCAGCAGGTACCAGTACGTAAAATGTACTCAGGACATTAGTCCTACGCGGAACATGATTCGTGCGGGCGAGACCGACGTTCACCGGTCTCTACTCGTTACACGTGTATTTTTCGTCCGCGAGAAGAACCCACGGAGACACTCTTAGGGCCGGAGAATAGGGTAATCGCGGTCAGCGGGCGACGATGGTCAGCGGTATTATTGTTATTACAAAATGACACGTCCCGAGATTTCAATTTCTCTTGTTTACGGCTCACTGCGTACCGTTCGCCGCACATGCTTACGGCCCCCGCTCAATCATCGTCGAACGGCTAAGAAAAACGAGCTCCGTTTGGTTTTCGCTTAGGGAACAATAAATTTCACTTAAATTAGTAACACGTTTCAAGCTTTTTTTACGATTCGACTTAATTCTCGTCAAGGAAAACTTTTTTTTTTTAAATTAAATACATAGAAATACATTTTTGTGACATCTGTCCCTTAGTTCTTTGACCATCATTGCACGCGGAAAATGTCCGGAAATGGAAAAATCCGAGATCGTGTACCGAAAGAGTTAACCCGTCGCTTGATCTATACAACATTTGCATTCGAAAATCCAACATTTGACACGCAACAACCTGATACGTTCTCGAAATGAAATTTTGACCAAGAGTAGTCCAAGTTATAGTACCAAAACCGAGAGAAAACAGTTATCAGGAGAATGTAGAGAAATAAAATCATTGACGGGAGAAATAAATTTCCGTTTACCTTTTCTTGCAAATGGTACGTACAAAGTTTATTTCTGTTCCCGAAACCGAAACCGATATTACAACTGTTTCGAATCCCTACCCCTGCACTCGGTTATCATTGCCTCTCTGATAATGCTCTTGCTCGCTATCTCCCCCTGACTTCTCTCTCCCTCCTCTGCCTTTGCCGTTGTTATAACCCCCGACCGACGAGTAATTCTCTCGTCTCGCGGACAGCTCGAACCCGCCAACCCCGAACGGTGCCGTTTAATTAATCGCGCAATCGGACAGCTCGTTTAGCACGGCCGCGGGACACGCCGATCGTAATTCCATTGTGATCGCCGCCGAGCAACGTTTTCATTTTTTTACGCAACGCGTTAGATAAGATACGCGCCCGTTACCAGGTTCCAAGATGTTTGGACAGCTGACAATGGCGACCGGTGTAAATAATGCCACTTTAATGACGCTCAGAGACAGTCGGCCGTGGTCGCATGCGAGTGCTTTTATGCTCCTCGCGAGCGAACGTCTTCCCTCGGCACTGCTCTGCTCTCAGAGAGGGAGCATCGTCTTGCGAAACCGCGTACACGCGTCGGTGATTTAATATAATTGGTACAAAGACACGTATTTAGATGATCTATACTACGCCCGGCACCGCGACGCTCGCGCGGCGCCATTCGCTTCGCGTTTGCTGGACTTTCCGTGGGAAAAAGCTTGCTCGAGGATTCTGGAAGATTTGTCAATCTGTTGGTATTAATATATTTTACATTACTTTGTGAGAATACCAAGAATGTGCTGCTCAGATTTCCTAAATGATATATACCCAGACAAATAAATTTGAGAATAATTCAGAATCCTAATAATCGTAAATTAAAAATATTATATTTTTGAGCGTGTATCTCGTTGATTTTGTTTAGGGATTCTTAGGAATTTTAAAATTCAGAAAATTTCTATGGGTCTCCCCCTTTTCTCTAAGCACGTACCTAGTTCGCTTATTGGCTCGTAATTTATTTTTAAATAATATATACCCAAGGAAAGAAATTTGAGAATAAATCCTCGTGGATGTATCTTCAGAATCTTAATAATTGTAAATTAAAAATATTACATTTTCGAAAATTTCTATGGGTTTCCCCCTTCTCCCCAAGCACGTGCCTAGTTCGCTAATTGGCTCGTAATTTTTTTTTTACGCCAACTTATTAGCGTAACCGAGGCAAGTTCGAGCGATCGTCGAATCTTAGCTCGGTTAGGCGCGCGTCGAGGAAACACGCGTGTTGCCGTAGGTCGCGGAACGCGTTCATGCGTTTAAAGTCGAATATACATGACCGAAGTAGTATGAATCGCGGCGGAGACCGTGACGCAAGCCGC
Organism: Seladonia tumulorum; assembly: GCA_913789895.3. Lineage (NCBI taxonomy): Eukaryota > Metazoa > Arthropoda > Insecta > Hymenoptera > Halictidae > Seladonia > Seladonia tumulorum. The sequence goes on from OU565275.1 coordinate 8,106,930, forward strand.
GTTTCCTGTTTGCCCGGATTGATCCGACCCCGGCACGACCATCGACCTACGGTTGCGTCTCCTTTTCCCATCGACACCGTCTCCTATATACTTTGCAACGATGTCATCGAACGTTGGCGAACCAACTACATACTACACGCCGATCGCCGCGTGCCAATGGTCCGATCAAAGGGAATCGACGTTTAATAAGCCGGCTACATCGTTTGCTACATTGTACATACAGTTGTTCCTGCGCTTTGACCGACCGGAATTTTCTGTGGCGCAGCTACGGCCGTGGACGCAAACAGAAGCGATTTCCAATGGCTTTAGGATGAAACATCGGCCCGTTGCACGTCACCGGACCACCGGTCTCTGTGCAAAATAAAAATTGTCTGCCTCGTACGCAAAAAACAGAAACTAAACGCTCCGATAATTGTAATAAGTCCACAGCGGGATATTGAAAAATTTCATCGTGCCGTTTTTGTCAGAAATGAAAACAGGATTGTTTAACACTGACTGCCAAACTAGAAACCTCAAAAATTCGATGAAATCAAAGTAACCTATTTAATGAAATAAAAATTGGAAAAAATTAAATGTATGATACTGAGTAGTCCTCCAACTTTCTTGAATTTTACGGTTTCTAATCGAATTTGGTACAATGAATATATTAATGTAAAAATTCATTTTAAAACCTGAACAAATAATTCCGTCACCCACATATGGGTGACATGGCAGTCAACGTGTTAATTTCTAGGGTAGCACAGGGTTGGTCTACAGTGTTTGAATCGATAGTGATCGAACGATTATAATGTCGTTTACAAGTGCTGCTTTAATCTTCAAAAATTAATACTTCGTAAATGTGAGAATATTTAATAAGGATAAAAATTAGAAGAATTCGGTGTAAGCTAGACTTTCATTTGGGAATTGATTCTTTCGCAGGATAGTTAACTTATGCAAGTTGTTGTAATATTTGCCGTTTGTCGAGGATGTATTTTCAAAGAGATTAAATTGCAAAGTTACGAAGTCGCTGATGCCGCGTAAGCTAGCAAACTTCGAACGCGTTTTTCTTGCTACTTAACGTTTCAATCTTGCACGAACTTTGTCTCCGGGGTATAATCGCTTTGTCCCTTTAAACTTGTAGTTTATTTGCATTATAAATACATAAAATCCGCGAGACATCACACGAATCTAAAAGGAATGTTCTTCCACTTACAAACAATTACTGTACGACGACAACGCCGTACCAAAAATTCACGAACACAGTTTAAACGTTCGTAAACAAATCTGCAAAACTTCGGTCCGATCCAGCGACTCGGTTTCTGGGAAAGAAAATCCGAGAACACGGCCTAAAGGCGAGTCGACAAAAGGCGATATCCTCTTAAGTGGTAACTTCCTGGATCCTTTGGTCGACGGTGTTTCCCGGAGCATCCGTTTACCGTGCTGGTAGACGGAAGCACAGTCGATAATCCCTAAGCAATTCGACTTTTATTCCGCTTCGTGCCAGACACTCGACAAAAGCGTTCGAACGCGATGAAAAGTTGATAACGCGTCAAATTATTCCTGAAACACACGCGTACCGTCGAGCTCGTCGGGAGCACTCTTTGAATCGATGCAGAACAGTTACGCCGGAGGCCCCCCGGGCAACAAAAAGAGAGCATCGACGTATACTCGCGTTTCATTTACTCGACGCGACACGACGCGACGCGCTGCGCCGCCGTCTCGGCCGTAAGCGTAAATGATCGACACCGGGCTGCATGCAGATAATCCGCGGCTCGATTCCCATCCCCTCGGCCATCCACCCCCTGTAAACCCCTACTGTCGCCGTGTAAACGGCGAACCGATCAAAGAAAAAGTGTATCGGACAGCGGGTTATTAGTCGACGACCGACTGCGACAAGTGTTGATACGTATTCCTCGGTCGACTGGAAGATTCCATCAGAAACGAAAAGAATCGACGTTAACGAAAGGACACATTCGTTTTGCCACTTTTGATCGAACTCGTGTGAAAGGGGGATCTTAAATAAATATTCGACACATCTTGCGAAAACAGCACTCAGTGTTGGGGATAAAAAATACGTTTCTTGACATCTTGGAAACTAAAATTCTTTTTAAATTGTGATTTTTCACAAAAAATTAAAGAAAAGGTTAATAAGCAGAATATGTGCCAAAATGATCTTTTACCATTCGATAGAGCCACCCTCTGTGGCAAGTTTCAAGTCGCTACCCCTCCCGCAAGGGTAGTGTTTACAGGCTGAGCACGGTTTAACGAATAATCCTCCGTTCCTCCGGTTCTGCCGAGCGAAAAATTACGAAAAAATTCATGAATGCTCTCTCCGATGGTACGCATAACAGTGAATTTTTTCCGAATTTTAAAATCAATTTTTTAAAAATTCTGAGATCTTTTACACGGCAGTTTTACGAGTTGCTAAAAGAAGTTCTAGGAATAAAATTCTCAAGCAACGGGTTCGTAGGAGGAAACATGGTTGCAACATCGAAAGTTTAACTTTGAACCGTTCGTCTAGCGTGACTATTGACAGTGCAGAGAATCCTGCTGGCGTATTTTTAGCGAGAAGACAAAAGTATGCGAAGTACGGAAATCGCGTAGATCCACGCGAGGGTGAGTTTGCTTGGTGGGGGGGAAGGACTGAGAAGAAAGAGGTGGGAATTTGTGAAACGATTGTTTATCGGCGAAGAGCGTTTGATTAAGCTGCAGGAAGAAGAACACGGTCGCAGAAGCGAAGAACTTCCCGGCGTTGCGTCGCGTGTCTTCCGTTTTCTGAGGGTCAAGGCCGACGACACGCGGCGATTTAGAATACGCATTTAGATTCTTGGCATCACGCTCTCGGAGGAACGCACAGATGACGGTGACGACGATCGTGGCCGACGAACACGGGACGACGGTGTTTCTTGGTGACCGACGCCCTCTTTCCTCGCCGGCTTTTCTTCTATTTACGCTTTCTTCATTTTCTTCCATTTCCTGCGCCGTGGTTTCCGGAATGCGGCGCTGCGCGGTCGAAAACGTGGTTATTTCCATCCCCGGAAACAAAACTGTTCCCTTGTTGCTGATCTCTGTACAAAATGAAAATTCTTAACTCTTAACACGTTAACTGTCACGTCAGTTACATACGACCGACACTGATCCTTTGACTAGGTTTAGAAATTCATTTTTATTGTGACAGATAAACCGAATTTTATTAGTATCCTTAGAATTCGAAAAGGTTAAGACAGCATCCCCTACAATACATTTTAATTTCTCTTAGTTTTGGGATTGATTTTTGGCACTTAACTTTTACATACTTTTTTATAGTATAGAATAGAAATAGAAATTTTTGCGCAGCTTCAAACCTTCCCGAATTTTAAAAAATTTGGAGAAAAAATTGAGGTTGTTCCTCAGCGTTCCTCAGCTACTCACCTTTTAGTGCCTAAAATTGAAAGAATCTGCACCGTGGACGATAAGTGTCCTCTCTCGATAATATTCAATCGTTTTCGGTGCATTTAGTAAATCATTTCCGTCACCGATATACCATTTAACGTTATAACAGAAAATATTGTAACGAGAATCGGTCTCCTTCGATCTGTAGCATAGCGTTTGGGTCCTATAAAGGTGGCAGGTATACGCGGCACAGTCTCGAAGAAGTTTTCAAAGGCAATAAATAGGAAACGGAGGAGCAGATATAAATCGAAATATCCCGTTTATATTACGTCCTTTGTGTTCGAGGGAACGAGGTAAGAAAGTGCTTCGGCCGCCGTTGTTCATCCTAAAATCCTTCGCTTTGTTCCTTCCTTCTGACCCTGGCTGTCTTGGTTCATTAACGGACGCCCCTGGGTCGTCCTCCGACTACAATGGCGTGTGTTCCACCGAACCGTCGAATTTTCCGTCTAATACAGCTTAACAACTTCGACGGTGTTTTAAATTTTCAATGTTAGAAACTCTCGGTGCATTCAATTCTCTTAACACTAAACCTACCAAGCACAAAACATATAAAAGTGAAACGGCTTATAGAAGGGAGAAGATAATAAATTTTGTACTATTTAAATAAAGAAGTCAATTTCAATAATCGTGAAACAGAAAACCGGTCATTTGACCGTGGTAGGTTTAGTGTTAATCATGCTAAAAGAGCTACAATAACTTTTTTCTTGAACACGATTACACAATTTTTCGGAGCATAAAATGCTACAGTTTTGAATCTATTACATATGACATATTGTGCTTGCAATAAATGCAAAAAAGAGAATTCGTTGAACCTGTTAGATTTTCTGATCAATTTTTCGGAGCATAAAATGCTACAGTTTTGAATCTATTGCACAAGCAGGTCCTCTTTGTTTTAATTTAATTCTATCCTGTTTTATTAGAGATAAAAAGATATGACATATTGTGCTTGCAATAAATGAAAAAAAGAGAATTCGTTGAACCTGTTAGAACTTCGTTTGACCTTGTTTAGGGAAAGAAATGAGTTATGTCGGCCGCACTGTGAAAGTTGCAGGGGCCGTTTTCGTCTTGTACGGTCGATGATTCCTCGTCGAATGATCTCCGACTGGGTCATCGGGAATGGTAACGCCTGTCGCGGCACTCGGCGAGACCGGCCGTCTGTCTCCCGGGCCGCAACCATCTCATTAAGTTGCAACTAACGTCGAAGCAATTAATCTGAAATCTCGTTGTTCGCGAGGGAGAGGAGATTGACGGTTAGGCGAAGGTGGCGAGGGCGAAGGAGGCACTCTCCCGTGCCTCGGTGGTCCGAGGGATCTTGGTGTCTCTCTCCACGGTGCGCGGTGTAGTATAGCGTGGCGAGCCTTATCGCCGAGAGTCGGGACCGGGGAGGGCCGCGAACGGTGGGAGGATGATAAAGGGAGCGGTTAACTACTTGAAAATGAACTTCTTCCTCCCCTCCTCGCACCACCGCCGATCCTCGAACGTGTGACACACGACCGATTCGCCTCGAAGCAACCGGCGGCAGTTAGCCCCGGGATCCGATAGGAAATTAGGGGGGCGAGCCTGATCTACACCGACGACAATGAATTTTTCGAATTTATTGCGACTCGTGGGATCGAACGATCCTTCTCAAATTTTGGGGACATTTTGGTACGCTATCGGAGCCGGTGAATATATTTTTCTTGCACGGAAAGAGTTCTACGTTCAGAAGTTGTAACAATTATTAGCAGCCCGATGCGACAAGCTTGATGCAAACCGTCGACAATGGGGAATTTATGGCGAGTCATCGGGTACACTAACCTTCTTCAAATTTTGGGGACATTTTGGTACGCTATTGGAGCCAGTGAATAGATTTTTCTTGGTCGGAAACAGTTCTACGTTCAGAATTTATAACAATTATTAGCAGCCCGATGCGACAAGCTTGATGCAAACCGTCGACAATGGGGAATTTATGGCGAGTCATGGGGTACACTAACCTTCTTCAAATTTTGGGGTATCTTAGTACACTATTGGTGCAAGTAAATATATTTTTCTTAGTCAGAAAGAGCTATGTTTACAGAAGTTATACACAGTAAGGTAAAGGCACCAGTAGATGACCACCATGTACCAGTAGTTGACCATTTTATAGAAAAACAAAAAATAAGGTTTGAAATGTTCTTATTGTTTTGAAATTTAAACAACAGACGGCATGGCATCCGAGGTTCACTTTCATCAAAAGTGCACTTATAAGTGGGTTTATAAAAACCTTATTTTTTATGTTTTTCTATAAAATGGTCAACTATTGGTGCCTTTACCTTAGCGCACAGCATGATGGGGCGAACCTAATGCAAACCGTCGACAATGAACATTTGGGAACTCATTGTAACTAATGGGTTCGACCAATCCTACTTAAACTTCAGGGCAATTTTGTTGGACCACTGTTGTCACTGGATATATTTTTCCAGGTCGAAACAAGCTACACGTAAAGGAGTTATAATAGCTTATGTGCAGTCCGATACAGCAAACCTGCTGTAAAGCATGAAAAATGAATTTTTGTGTTTTTATTGCAACCACAACTTAGGTACCTTCTCTACGTGTTTTACAAGTAACTTTATTTGCATATAAGCTAACGTACAGTGTTGCACAAGAATGCAGAAGATCCTGTTATCTTTGGTGCTCAACTAGCTTTTCGTGTGTGTATATTTATGTTTTGAAATTCGACCTCCCTTATTAATTTCGAACTGCTTCGGAAGTTCGAGCTGCTCTAAACAATAAGTTCGTCTTCGAACTAGTTCGAGCTGTTCCAAAGTTCGAACTTTGCCTGCACCCTAGTTTTAACCCTTGCTCGGTAAACGCCGAGTCCATTGCGGCCCACGCCTATACATACTGTCAGGAACACAACGTAAAACTTTTAACAACACAGATTAATGCATACCGCGGTGATAAACTTTCCGGAAGAAGTAAAAATACACCGACCTGCCTGTTGTATGCGGCCTAATTAGCACTTTTCAAAAAGTTACGTCACTTTTCTTGTCTGACGCGAAAAGTGGAAATTACAGTGTTGACACAATATATGTCCAAGTCACGGGTCTAGCCAGGGACATACATCGAGCAGGAGATACTTTTCTAGAGTGGGGATAGTTCTGGGACATTTATCGGCTAGGCGTTTGTCATATATATATAGAGTAAACATTGTAATTTGTTCGGACGGAGCTCTAACCGCGAATGAACGGGGCACGTTGGCTTCGCGGCACGGTTCGACAAAAGAAATGTTAGTCGACAACAAAGAACGGCAAATTGTGCGAGAGACACCGGCAGGAATTCTTGCTCGGTGTCGTCACTGAAACGCTGGAAACGGTGAACGTGGTGCCGCGGCCGTTATTCAGAGATACTCGCAATAAAATACTGAATAAATCCTTATTCATTAATCCTGTTGACGCGAAACGAGTTTGGTGCCGAGGGAATAAAGAAGGGACGGGGCAGCGGGGGAGGGGGAACGGGGCCAAGTAATAATTGCAGGATGCACATTCGACGGGAGGAAGGTGAAGCCGATGCAACCGATGCAAGCCGATGGAAACCGTTGCAAGGCGGGACGACGGGGGATGACGAGGCGTAATGACGGATATCGAGGTGTCGTGAATGCGTCAATCTCATTGGCCGAGGATAGGAATGATTCTATCGACTGCACGTTTGTCGGACGCAAACAGGAAAATTATGGTTGTCGGTGTGGCTCGGTCTCTGTACCTGACAGCGTTTCGTTACGCATGGATTTGCCTTGAGGCGCGTCCACGCCGGAGACAAATCACTGAAAGCCACGCGAGCGCTTATGCTAGAGTCGCTTTGTACGATCGGGGACTTAGGGGATCGGTGCCAATTGGCAAACTGATTTTTCCGAATTTTTTCCCGGACACTGTAGGGCTTTGTTCGACAAGTGGGTTTTTGTACCCGAAATGATCTAGCTTAGAGAGTGGGTCCTAATATTTTGATCGAAATATATCTATCGATTGTAAAGTTATGGTTGATCAGTCTGAACCTGCTAACCACTTGCGCTGCAGTTTTTTTCACGTGTAATAATTATACTGCGGATTTTATGCATCCATGAAGATAATGCATTCATAAATGCATTTATAAAAATGGGTAGGCGTATTTTAAAACAGTAAAAACGTTAGAAAAATTTTAAAATGCTGTTACATTATTTTCAATCTATTAAACATATTAAGAAAGAAAAACATTGCTATTTCACTTCTCTCGAAAATTTTTATTTTGACGAATAGATGATATCTATGCGGAATGGAAACTTTCGAAATGAATTATATAAATACCGCGACAATGTTCTCAAATTCTTCGAATTTGCCATTTTCGTCGTGAAAGCACAAAATCCGCAGTCTATCGACGACTTTAAAGTCCCATGGCAGGTGCTCTTTAAAATGAGATAAATTTGGGGAGTTTTGTTCGTACCACCATATAAATATATATATAGTCACAGAGCTTAGGGGTTTAACTGTTCCACCCAGTATTTAGTACTTTTGTTCGAGAGAAGAAGTATTGGGCAGAACGGGAAGTTCGTACCGTTTCTTGTTACGAGAAACGTCTGTAAGAAATGGCAATTGTCCTGGCCAATTGCCTTAACATAGTAAGACAGTTTCCGAATTGTTGCAATGGTTAAACCAACGTCCAAAGATTGGTCGCTTCCGAAAAACGCATTTCAGTGTTAATAAAACATGTAGGTTAATAATGCTGGTCCAGAAATATGCTTGAAAAACAAATATAACGTTGAACGATAATCGGAATAAAAACTCCAGAGTTTTAATTGCTCATTAGAATTGAAACTGTACGTTGAAATCGTCGAAAGAGTTAATTAGCGAGCCGCGGATGAAAACCTGCAGTTTTGAAGCATAATCGATATCAATTTGATTTTTGCGTAGATTTCATATTTGTGTGGAAGAAATTCTGCCCGTCGAGCGGTAGAATTTTGTTCATGAAGGTTTTCCATGAAATTGCCTTGGCACGATGACGCGCGAAATTTGAATCTCGGGCGTATTCGGAGCGGATTTAGATAGCAGTAAGAAACTTGATATAAACACTATGCGTTTCTATTCGGGGCACGTTCCAGCATGATCGTTAGAGGCTAGAAACGCGGTTATTGGGAACGGTAGACGGGATTCTCTCTCGGCTGGCAACGAAATGCTGAAATACTAATTTTCACCGGTTTTTATCCGCTCGAAACATGCTCACGAGGGGCACGACCGCTCGCTGAACACGACCGAGCGCTGCATCTTTGCGCGCGCGTACACACACACACACACAGACACACTGCTTTTATTTCGCCTAATCAAACTTTATTATCATCTTTCTCGCGTAACACGAGACTGACGTATCGCGCGGCGTTCAACCTCGCGAACTCTAGAACACTTTCATAATTCCCCCACTTTCCCGCCATACTTTTTCTTCTGGTTGTTTGTGAGAGACCTAAATTATCGGGACCGTGGGTGCTATGGCGTACTTTTCGCGGAATTAGCACTAAACCTACCAAGCATTAACAGTATCTGGTAAATATTGATAAAAATGGCAACCCTAAATTTATTAAGATTCTTCGTAATTTTCAATACAAAATATGCTCGGACGAGGAAATTTATTCCATGAATGATTTTTTATAGAATCTTTATTGTATTGTCGCGGAGCTAACCGGAAATTACAAACACAATAGGAAGTGAAATATCAACGTGTTTTTAAATTGATAAAATTAGCGAAACCAGTTTCCACGGTGGTGCTTGTTAACAATTATTTCAGTCATGAATATTATCATCAAAAGCATGAAAGTAGCCAAGAGGTGCGAAGCGAAGAGACGCCCAAACAATAACATTGTTGCCTTTATTAACGTCATTATCGTGATCACTGAGCGCGCATCAAATGCAAAAGGCATAATGCGCAAAGAAATTCGAATAACGTTGTCGCCGTTATTGACATCATTATCATTATTAAACGACTCGATGCGACTCGAATACAAAAGATACGCGGTGCAAAAGGATCCGGATATAATTGTCGTTATTATTAATATTATTACACAGACTTGATACGCATTAAATTATTAACACATAAACTACCAATCACGTGCGCACGACACACACGATCTCTAATCTTTGACCGCATTTAGAAATTTATTTTAATTGTGGTATATTCAAATTTTACTGTTTTTTTTACTAGGATTGTTAAGATGCAACAGGGTTCGAGGGTAGCACTCACTATGACCAATTTAAAACTTTTTAGTTTCAGTATTATCGACACGTTGTGGGAGCACAAAAATTGGATGACATTTATATTGTCGAAACACTGGCACAAAAACTCACACAAATTCAAAAAACTTTATTTAACAATGTGGTAACCTTCTCGCATCCTGTAGATTCCAATAAAATATGGTTTACCGATTCTAGTAAAAATTTTTTGTATTTTAGGAATATTTATAGCTGCGATTCGATCACAGCTTGAATTATTAATCGTTTAAAATTCTTAGATCAGCGTTTCCGATGTACCCAGCGCAACATTCATTCGATTCCATCGATGGAGATTAAACGATTAAATGCGATTTTGGTAAACAGGGTCAAAATAGACCCGGGTTGAGGCATCGAAGGATTATCGTGCGCGAACGTTCGTAGCAGACGGCGAGCGAAATAACAAGGTAATCCATTTGCGACTAGGTAGGTAGGTCGGTACATAACTGACCCAAGGGACCGCGTCGAGCTCCCGAAACTCATTGCCAGAAGAAGCATGATCGCATCGCGTTACCGGGCCTCGCGGTAGCACCGCACAGGTAGGACAACTCCGACAAAGTGCTGCCTCGGCTGGCGTTCACCGGTTCCCCGTAGCCGTGGTATCGGTTCGTATCGAGTTTCTCACACAAGCACGCGCAGAAATGCAAGCACGTTGCAGCCGTGCATAATAAGTGGGAGGTGATCGAGGAACTCGGGAGGCGAGAGACGGCCCGCGAGTATTGTCGCGAGCGCCACGTGCTGTGTCGACGCTGCTGCTTCTGCGAGAACGGTTCGCGATTTGCCGCATCTTTCTGGATCATTGGGGACGCACGCGAATCATTCGAAACAACCACTCGTGCGCTCCTCGAAAATCGTTGCACCGATCATTAACCGCGCTTCACGCAAAATCGTCTCCGTCGTTTGCAAGACGCGGGGACCGAATAAAAGAGTCTCCCCTCTTCAAGAACTCGAACAAGTTTCAAAACCCTTCGATTTAATCATAAATGCACAAAATACGAACTCAAAGGAACTCCTTGTTTCTAAAAATTAATTTTTTTTTTTTATAGATCCTTTGGAAAGGGAAATATCGTATCCAATAATCACTTAGGAAGTCGAAGGAACTCCCTTTGTTTCTAAAAATGATTTTTTTTGTACAAATCCTTTGAAGAGGGAAATATCGTATCCAATAATCATTTAGGAAATCGAAGGAACTCCTTTTGTTTCTAAAAATGAATTTCTTTTTCGAGAACTCGAGGAAGTTTCAAATCTCTTCGCTTTCGTCACAAATGCATAAAATCCGAAGTCAAAGCAATGTCCTTGATTCTGAAAATGAATTTTTTGTGTAAATCCTCTCAAAAGGGAAATATCGTATCCAATATTCATTTAGGAAATACAGTTCCGCGAGAGGTTAATATGATTGGCCGCACACGATAAAGACGCGCTCGAGAAGCTTTTGAGGGTTTACGATAACAGCGGGACGTTAGAGAGGAGATATTTAGCAAATCAATCTTGCCGATTCTACAGTTGAGAAGGCCGCTTTAAAGGACGAGAGTATGCACATGGCTGTACGATCATATAGGATTTATGCTGCCGAGTCCGAATTGGAATTAAATCGGGCACGCTTCGTTCTACGAAGTTGCCGGAACTCGTCTCAATCTCCGTGGCACGAAAGTGAACCACTTTGTCAAAGAGCCGTTCGGGACGGGTAGACAAACGGAACGATAGGGATGATTGTGCCCAGCATTACTCCGAGGCAAAGTCGGCGCACTAATGCAGACTTTACTGTTCGGGGAAAAGAGGCAATAGGGGACGCTAAGGAAAAGTTACTTTCCGGCGTACCTAATAACTGCGGATTTTTATGGAAAATAGAAACCCTCTGCATCCGATGCTGGGAACAAAAACCACTTGGGAATCTCTTTCTTTCTTTGATAATTTTAGTTCGCAAAGAATCCCTTCGATTCTTGCAATGCTTCCACCGTTCCAAATAACAGACACTGAATACAGCGAATTCTCGATATAATTTCTGAATTGTATCGATTAACACTTTGATCGCCAAACAAGAAAGCTCAAAAATTCCATGAAATCAAAGTAAGTTATTTAATAAAATAGAAATTGAAAAAAATTAAATGTATGATATTGTGTAGTTCTCCAACACTCTTGCTTTTTACAGAACCTAATCAAATTTGGTCAAATAATTCCGTCACCCATATATGGGCAGTCAACGTGTTAAGATGATCCAAACTGCCCATGAAGGTTTTCTCAATGACTATCGAACCATTCTAAAGCTGCACAAGAAAAACCGAGTAAAATTTCAGTATTAGTTTACAGGGTAAATTTGATTTCGCGCTTTCCCGCGCATTTTCCGCTTTCCGATGCTTCCTAAAATTCTCAACAAATGTGCCCTATTTTGGAGCCCAAGGCGCATTTTAGAGAATTTTTTCCGATTTTTTTGGTTGCAAACTGTGGTCGTAAAGAATGGAAAACTGTGGACCGTTTCATCGAAGAAGATTCAAAAATTGATCATCGATGAGAAAGCTAGTTTCTCCAAAAGCAAAATAAATAGGCACGTTTTACGGTGAACATTGTACAAACTCCGAAGGACCCAGGGCCAATGTTCCTATAAGAAAACAAACAGCATCCCCTTCATGGTGTACGATCCCATTGCCCCTCTGCGAACCACCAAATGTTCCGAACGCGGCCCCCTTTCCACAGTTCGATAATGGAAAAGCCGGAACCGAAATTTTTCTAGCCACGATCGCCGGTTACCGAACGCACGCTGTCGCACTCGAAGAGGCAAATTGAACATTCATCGGCGTCGATTTCTCCAACGCTAACGAATCCCGCCGAATCTCGTTCCGGGGCTTTCTATAGAATTTGGGGCGTTCGATGCGAGGCTACAGACGGCCGAACGTCGAGGATCGATCGAAACTGGCATTAGCAATTACTGCCTCGATTGCACTTCCATTCGCGATAACGGCGTTCGCGCGCGGAACAGAGCGCGCAAGCCCGGCTCCGCTCGCATCACCATGCTCTCGGACAATAAGCAGGGGAGAGTCGTGCGGCACCGGCCACTCTAAGTTCTCGCACTATAGTTCCAGTTATTTGCAATCGAATTTCGAAAAGGACGGTAGAACCTCGTTTAGGACATTTTTCATGCGACTCGTCACGGAAGCTGTAAAATGCAAATCTTGGTAACCGTCACGGTAGAAACGTTTACTGCAGATTTTGGGCAAAAGTAAAGCGAAAATATTTTTCAGAAAATAGTACCCACCATTATTGTGCTCCGATACCTTTTTTCGTTCAGAATAATAGGAGGAATTGATTCAGGGTAAAAAAATTCACCGAATAGTTGCATTTAAACAACTCGCATTACAGAGTGATACAGCTTGAGAAATCGTGCAAAATATTCCTGCATATTTTTATTCTATCTTCGATATTACCCTAGCACACTATTATTTACTTGAACGCGTATTCTGAAGTGCATAGAACTGACAGGGTTATTCAATTACCTGGAAAATGAGAAATAACGAGCATGAAAAATAATTTGTATAGAACACCGGCTCCGGCCACACTGGATGCAACATTGAACAACTTTTTGTCGCCTCTTGTTGCCTTATTTTCCTTTTGTTCGGTGAAAAAGGCGAGAAAAAGTTGCTCGACGTTGCTCCAGTGTGGACACAGCTTTCAGAACTTAACGGTAGACACTCCTACAGCTTCAGCTAATGACTTCAATCTTTATTGTCTAATGTTTTATACGAAAGCTGAATTTTAATATTTCGATGCACTGCGACATGTTCTATCCGCGCGACACAATGACGCACATTCGTGGGACGAATGCATGTGTCCCAGTGACAGCCGGCCTCTTGTGTTTCCGACGAAGGTTACTCATACCCTTCAGAATGCAGACATTGGCAATAAACGGTCTTTTCTCTAGGAGCGCTCCGGATTGGCCCCCGGGGGCAAATGCTTCGGGGCGCACGATGACGTCAGAGACTTTCGATATTGCGAATCCGGAATCGGTTGTCGGTGGAGAAGACCGTTATCAAGGTATACGGGTCATGAATGTAGTGTACACATATTGTATATGTACGCAAAGTTAGCGATGTTGTATTACTTTTTTTGCTTGTTTGCCTTTTCCCGTGGCGCTTTCTTCATTAAATTAATCTCTGTTTAATTTTATTACGAGCCATCAGGCGTGCTTCTTGTCCCTCTAATTATTCACGACTTTATTATTCATGACCAGTTTATTCCCCTGTTAAGAGTAACGGACGGCTCGGTAGAACGTTCTTGCACCGTAAACTGCTTTATGGCTGATATTTTTACGAATCTACCTTGTACTTGCTGCTGGAACGTGAAAATCGACTGAACAAATTTTAACTGCACTGATCTCTAGAAGCTTAACTCTAGATTTTCAATTTTATATTCAAGCTAGAATGTTTCTTTTTGTTTCAACACACCTGTCGTTCAATAGCTGTGGAACTATAAATGACCACCGTCGGTCAAAATGACCGTTCCAGATTTTTTATTTCACAATTATTGAAATTGTAAAGACGCTTTCGTGGGAAACTAATAAAAATCCAAATAAATTAAATCTCGTCATTTTTATAAGACATGTATTAGTCGCTTTAAAGGCTCGGTAGGTTTAGTGTTAAGGTGGGAAAAAACAGTGAAGAAATTAGGAGAAGATAGGAACGGTGTGAAATTATTTAGGTCTTGCAAACAATTTTTCTTTTAATTTTTGTTTCTCCCAATGCACATCGGAACTCACCGCGATGGTGTGGGTAGTTCCGTTGTGTGACACCAAACTGTGAGATCGGCACTGACTCGTAACGAGAATTCTCAGTATTTTTCACCGGCGGCGTACGGAGTGCTCCCGGTGGGCGTGGCCTCGCGGCTCCGGGAGCCAGGGCCGGTGCCCCACGGGGCAGTCGTCGCAGATCCTTTGCTGGTTGCAAAGCCGATCGGAGCATACGTAGCCGGTCCGGTCCGCATGGAAAAACGAGCAGAAGGTAGTCGTTCCCTCTCGGGGGAACGAGAGTCGGGTTGATCCAAAGATTAGAAGAACGCGAGCAACAGGAAGGGGGCGGCTCGGTGGTGAAGGGGGTCGGAAGAGGGGGCTTTGAGCAAGGTGAACGGACAACGACGATCGAGTTAACGAAAGAGTAAACGGGAAAGAGGTTGCGGGGATAAGTGACCAAGGAAGGAAGGAAAGGAAGAATGTATAAGGGCTGAGGGACTATGCACCAGGGAACAGGAGGAGATAGACCGTGCAAGATATAGAACGGAGCGAAAGAGCGAAGCTGATAGCGAAACACGAGGGAAACGGTACGTGACCGAGTAAGATAAAGGGTCCAGAAGGATGCGAGATAGGGTCTGGTTTCGAGAGGAAGAGAGAGAGAGAGAGAGAGAGAGAGCAACAAGGGGGGACTGTGCGAGGCTGTTGTATGCGTGACACGTGGGTGCGTGCCTGCACACATACACGCACAGTGTGTCACGCATTCTCTCGCCAGTCTTCTTCGCGGTGTAGGAGGGCTCGGATCCAAGCGCCTCCCACACCGTACACACGACACGCTCCCCGTGCACGTATGAAAGCAGCTTTTGCGCGGGCTGTAGTGCGTCCACGCACGGTTTCTCTCTGTCGTTACTCCTTCCACCGTTCGCCGTTTTTTAACCGCGATGTACTATACTCCTCTCTTTCTTTCTCGCCTCTCCTCATCCCTCCTCCTTCCCCCTCCCTCCCCGTCTCTTTTCCCCCCCTTCCTTTTTTCTCCTCCCCGGCCCGCTACCCCCCACGCCACGTCGCACCCACTGTACATGCGAGTGACTCGTGTGTGCGCGCGCGCGCGTGTGTGTGTGTGTACGCGTCACACTATCGCACCGTATCGCGTTGTGGTATCTATATACTTTTGTTGCATGCCTACGCTGTCTCTCTTTCTCTCTGTTGCGCGCACCGAGCGAGAGCTCGTCCTGTCTTTCGTCTTGTTTCGTACCTTTTTCCCCGGTCGACGTTTTTTCCCCCGCCCCTCCTGCCCCACCCCTCCTCCTCCTCGTTCTCCTCCCCCACGGTGGTTCTGTCCTACCCCTCGGGGCCGCTCTCGGTTTCTTTTGCGCTCTCGCGGAGCACGTTGCCAGCCGCCTCGGAGCGCGAGACCGACGGAAACGTTCGGCCAGAACTTTTGATGGATTCTTAATGGCCGGTGTGATCATTATTACTTCCTGGAAACAATGGACAATCTTGCTCCGGGGGACCTCGGGCCGGGGACCGGCGTCTCAAGTGTTCAATCGCCTTTGCACGAAACAAAAATTGTCTGCGCCGATTACGGGACACCGGAGCCACTCAGGGATCTGTTTTCTTCCCTTAACGATTGAAAAAAGAAAATTGAAAATTCCACGTTCGGTCATTCCACGAGAATTCGGATTTTGTTCGTACTTACTGTAGTCTTTAGCGATACTTGAACTGAAAGGATTTTACAAAATCTTGAAAATTGACGGGTTACAGACACGTAAAATATCCACCCGTTATTGTTATTAAATTATAACAATTGGATTCATCAACCCACGAGAACGAGTTTTTAGGTACTTATAGCGAAACATAAGAGTGTATCTACTAAAAATTAGTCCAGCAGAAAGTTAAACAAGACTTGTGCGAGTTTCTTAGAAAATGAATGAACGAAACGTTCTCGTATCGATACTCTATAAGACGGAAATCCATTTAAAACCGGAACGACCGTGAAACGAAATAGTCTGAGATAGCAAGTAATTAGTCGAGGGTTAAATAAATTATCTGCAGCAAGATAATACTATCTACCCAGTTTCCTATTCGAGCCATAAACTCCTGCACTCATCTAATACTCATGCCCGCGCGTTAGAATTCTAAAGTTTAGAAATGCACCCCCCATCGTTCCAATGAAATTCGGTGGGGTGATAAATTTGCGTCTACCATAAACGTAAACCTAATTTCAGCTACGAACCTCCGTTCAGTTTCGCGGGCAACTGCGTATAAAGTTTAGAAAACTTGCGTAATTAGGAACGCCGGAGTAGTGGGAAGCCTCGTTCGATAATTACTTTAGGGTGGCGACGAGCGTGACTGGTTTTTAAGCCTCGTTCGTTCTTCGCGTCAATTTTTCACGTTCTTCACGGATTCCGAGTGTGAATCGTATGTTCCGTTTATTGCTTGCGAACGTCGCGAATCGTCTTGTCAAAATTGCACATAGAATGTGTGAGTGTTATGTAAAGGTAGATGTAAGTTAGGTTAAATTAGGGTAAGGAATTGCAAAAGAGGATTTACAACCCCGAGGGGAATAAATAAAGGAATTGATTGATTGATTGAATCGGACAACAATCAATCTTTTGAAGCTTCAACTCTTTACTTTCGTAACTACCCTCGAGAACTTGAAGCACAATTTTTTCCAAATCTGTGGTAATTTCTAGCACGATTCTTTTCTAGAAAGTTGTAACAGTTTGAACACGCAGTATTTTGAAAAAATCGGGAAATAGAGGATCCAGTATTTCCAATACTTGGTGCACGATGCCAATATTTTTTTTTGGAGCCACGTTCAAACGTTTTAAGTGTGTCAATTACGAGTGTTTCGTTCACGCTCGTTTTCCTCAGGGCCGTACGTCTTTAGAACGGGCCGAGAGAAGATTCACGGCGGAAGCGATGGATGCCCGATGAAAACGAAATGGATCTTGCTCGTCGCCAAGGCCATGTTATTCAATAGGTACGTTAGGCACATTGCCTAGGGCCTGCGAAATACTCGGTGCCCGCGACGAAATGTTATGACTAGACTCTGCGGATATTTACGCGAATTTACGTTTTACGCGCGGACCGATTGATGAAAATATGAATTAGATAATCGCTATCTCTATCTCTCGGCAAACGTGTTTAGCGAGGAAAGCGGGGTATTTTTCGCGGGTCTCCGGAAAAAAATTTTGTTTTGCTGGACTTCGTCCGGCAACGTTAATTATAAAGCCATAAATCCCCAGTCAACGAATTCCGGGTCTCCTTATCGATTTAACGTAAACAGTGAAGCGCTCGCTCGTAGTATAGCGCACGTGATCGAAGGAGAACGCGTGTGTAACTTTAACGACGAATAAGTGAAAAAAAGTAGCAGAAATTGAACGATGGAATATAGTAAAATATTGCGGATTTATGGAAGATATAAATCAGAAAGTGAGCCGACGATCAGTCTAGTGAAAAACGATGCTATATCTGCATGCGAAATGGTAATAAATAACTAACGTGCGCGAAAGTTTTTTCTTACAAACACATTTCATTGATTTTCAAATTTATTAGCGGATTTTATGCATTTATGACGAAAATGAATGGCCGCACAAGAAATGCAGGGTTAAGAGAATTTAATGTATAATAATGTGCAGCGTACACGTATATTAAGACACAATACTACGCTGTATAATGTAACAAAAAATTATTTCACCATGGTTTTCATAGTTTCTCAAATTTTATAGTCAATCTGAAAGAAATTAATGAATCATATCGAACAATTCGCAGAATTTAAGATAAATAGATTCAGTATGTAAATATGCTGATTTAGCATGTTCAGTCCACATTCTAAGGTTACCACCACTTATTTCCTAGGTCGAAAAGGCCGTCAATTAATTTATGAGAATTTCGCGTTCTGTGGCATAACGATTCCACATTAATGTTGACACTTGTACGCGGATTTGCCATTTCAATAGAAAGTGGGAGCAGTCTAGTTCCAAGGTCGGCCAGGACGGTCCAATAAATTCACACTGTTTACAACCTTTCGAACCACTTGGAAAGTATCGGTACAATAAACTATACTACCGTGGGTCAAAGTGACCTGGTAACCATTCACCGGGTTGTTATTCGAGCGTCCTAAATCCGATGGTTCGGTACCTGGACATACTAACTTATAGAGGGCCAATTTAAACATTTTTAAACAGCATCCTAATAAATTACTGGGCCGCCAAATCTTTGGAAGCACCTGTCTCACGAAGGCGACAAACGTGTCTACATAAACTATAATTTTCTGGCAGCCAATTCGTATGTTTAACGGGTTTCGGAGCCCGTTTGCGTTGCAAGGATTGGAAAATACAAAGGCAAAGTTAACACGTTGACTGCCATGTCACCCATATGTGGGTCACGGATTTATTTGTCCAGATTTTGCAATAAATTTTTACGTTAATACATTCATTGTACCAAGTTTCATTAGGATCTGTAAAATTTAAGAAAGTTGGAGGATTACTCGATATCATACATTTAATTTTTTTTCAATTTTTATTTCGTTAACCAGTTAAGCGTGTTTGACGTGTATACAAGTCAATCCAAAACTCTATTGCGGTGCGCGTTAACGTTAATGAATTGTTAATTTCTTATCGAATAAAAATGTAATTTTTGAACCCTTGCCCTGCCCCCCTTTGAACCTTTTTTTTCTATTATTTTTTTCGTGTACATTCCTCATTGCATGATTTTAATTCCGCGCCGTGGGAAATCTCTGAAATTGAGCTCCACAGTTAACTGGTTAAATAACATTTTGATTTTAGGGAATTTTTGAGGTTTTCGGTTTGGCAGTCGAAGTGTTAAAGGATTCGTGGATTGGGAGTTGTCGAGTCGAAGAAAAAAGGGAAAACAGTATAATTCGCGACTTCGTCAGCCTACTCGGCTGTCCTCCCCTTGGCTGGAAAAAAAGGACGTTGAATAAAATATCAGGATTACAGATCGGCCGGTACCCTCGTTAATGCGTCGCGTCTTCCTGGAACGAATTTGATTGATGCCACTAAACGATAAAGGAAGCGACAACAAAAAAAAAAAAAAGGAAACTGCATTAGGGTGTAAGAGGATTGGAAAGTAATAGGAGACGCTCGACGAATCGCAAAATCGAGGACGGAAAAGGGAGTTGTCGCACGCGCATTCAGCTGGCTCGCGGAGGAATGTCGAATTCATTTGGTTCGCCACGTATGACGACCACGCGCATACATACCCGCGAGCGCCCGCGCGCTCTTACTATACATGCACGGAAACACCACCCGAAAAGCCCTGAACGTGGAACGCTTCGGCCGCCGCGTCGGAGCTGATTGAAAACGGCGATAGTTACTTTGTTAAACAGCTAGATTCAAAGAGGAACACGCGGAGATAAGGGAATTAAAAGGCAGCGGAACGGCCAACGGAACCGGAAGGTGCGCTTCCGGGAATAGAAAATTACCTTTCCAGGGATTTCTCGACCCTATCTGACCGGGCCCGGGAGTCACGAATTATTTATCGTGCGGCTCCTGGTCCACCAGTGTCACGAAAAAACAACTGAACCTCGACAATCGCACAGGCGAGCAAAAACCGCGAGAACTTTTCCGGTCACATCCACGAAAGAAACGAAAATTTAGCAGGATTGCACTATTTAAAAAATTACAGAACCACCTTCTCTAACTCGCCTAATCCAGAATTGATGAAACTGTACGTTGAAATCGTCGAAAGAGTTAGTTAGTGAGCTGCGGATGAAAACCTGCATTTTTGAAGCATAATCGATATCAATTTTATTTCTGCGTAGATTTCATATTTGCGCGGAAGAAATTCTAATTCTTAAAAAATTACAGAACCACCTTCCTAACTAGCCTAATCCAGAATTGATGAAACTGTACGTTGAAATCGTCGAAAGAGTTAGTTAGTGAGCTGCGGATGAAAACCTGCATTTTTGAAGCATAATCGATATCAATTTTATTTTTGCGTAGATTTCATATTTGTGTGGAAGAAATTCTAATTCTTAAAAAATTACAGAACCACTTTCCTAACTCGCCTAATCCAGGCCTGGACTCCGGCTAGCCCGGAGTAAGTGTACCGTGGAATCTCAAAAATCGTACCCAAGAATCGCAAGAAGAATTAGTTGCATAAAACCTCCCTAGCTCTCTTTTTTCGTCAGGAAATTTATCAGAGTTACGACAAAGTGAAAAATCGTTGTTAAATGTTGTCGGTAGGAATTTCGAGAGAAATCTGTATTTTTTTTTTTTTGTTCATCTTCTATCCGAGGGAATACAAGCACGACCGCACAAATTGCGGAGTCGCCCGGTTCGGAAACGAACGGGACCAAGTTATGTGTCGTGTATAATGCCGGCCTGACACTTCGGTAATCCAATAATGCTGGCACTTTGAAAACTCTGGTCCTCTTGTAATCCGACCCTCACCATCGGAGCATACGAGATCAATTTTAGTACGAGCACACCGGCGCGGCGGCGAACTCGCTCAAGTAGCGTGCGCAACTAATCCGAGTGAAATTGAATCCCGCATTCTTCGTTCGTTTATCTACACCGCGTGTTTAAATCTCAGCTCGCTCCTAATTTCCGTGTTCGTTTCACGCCGGATGTCGCCGAAAAATCGAACCACCGGGTCCCTAGACGCTACGTACGGTATGATTATGGACCCTAGGGACTTTTGAATTTGCTCCGTTGTAGCGTGGCTCGTCGAGATCACGGAAAATAAATTATTTATTATTATTTGATGTCCTTCTGCGGAAAAGAGGGAGAGATTAATCACAAGGTTCTGTTCGAATATTGTTTGAATATTGTTAGATACGATTTATCTTACGAAGGACGATTTATATTATTTGCTCTTTGTCTTCTGAATTTTGTTTAATTTTCGAATATTGTTTGAATATCGTTAGATACGATTTATCTTACGAAGGACGATTTATATTATTTGTCTTTGTCTTCTGAATTTTGTTTAATTTTCGAGAATGTTTGCACGTCTTCGAATTTACGTTTCTCCTAATCGTTTGCAAGGGAAATATTTGAGTGTTTGTTGTGTTACGGGCGTTCTCTTTTTAATGATCAAGAACGGTAAAACATAAACGAACAAGCAAAAAGTGCTAGACCAGGATTTGAATCGGAGCGGAAACAAAAGCCGGAGCTTTGCGAGCAAACGCTAATGCCGGACGGTCCTTCTGCGCTTTGTTGACCGCGGTTCAACTCGCGCAATTGACACTCGCCGAATAAAATTTCCACATTTTCAACAATTTATTCCTGGAAAATGGTAGGAAAGTTGCAGTTTACGAGGTTGTTTCAGACATTCTCCTCTTGCGCGCAACAAAACGTTAATTAGAACACTTGGCTGCAGTCCCCTATTACCCTTTTTGTCACAGTAATATAATTGTAATTGCATTTTCGTTTTTCACGAAAATAATAACAGTAATAATTTCGATGTTCGTCATCGACAGCAGATTTTCAATACAAACCAGAGCTTTTCTACAGTAAGGTAAAGGCACCAGTAGTTGACCATATACCAGTAGTTGACCATTTTATAGAAAAACAAAAAATAAGGTTTAAAATGTTCTTATTGTTTTGAAATTTAAACAACAGACGGCATGGCATCCGAGGCTCACTTTCATCAAAAGTGCACTTATAAGTGCGCTTATAAAAACCTTATTTTTTATGTTTTTCTGTAAAATGGTCAACTACTGGTGCCTTTACCTTAATGACAATTAAAATTACAGTATACAATTTTGACAATCGAAACCGAAGAGCATACTTTTATTTAAGAGAATATTTCGATAAAAGGTCTTGCCCGAGGAATTATTTATTTATTTATTTATTTGGGGTCTTAGGAAGACGCGAATTCTGGAATCGGAAAATTACTTCGATTTCACTTTAATTATATAGAAAATTCAAATAAAACGTCCGTCAAACCTGCTCCAGACCTATGCCGAAGTCATTTCCGACCCACGCCGTCTATTTCGTTTTTCTTCGATACAAGGCGACGACCTGCTTTCGTCGTATTACGGATGAGCGAGAAGAAAAAGAAGCGATATCGTCGTCTTGCATCGGAATAAAATTGTACGTATCGACGGAAATCAGAAAAATACAAAGCCTTTCAAGTGAATCTCGAGGAGCACGGTAGGCTCTCGTGTAACGTGATAAACAAATTGTCGGGTTCGAACGTTAAACTGTCGATAAAAAAAAATAGATATATGGATTCATGCTACGCGACAATAAACGCACGTATTTAATTCCTCTTGCGAACAAAGCCTGCAATAAAAAGCGAATCGCGAAGACTTTGCAGCGAGCCTAGCATCATAGAAATTTATATATTCCCGAGTACGCGGTACAAAAACCGCGTGAAATCTCGTTAACCGCGGTCTCGTTTCTTTCCTTTTCTTTTTTTTTTATAGCGTGCTTGATACTGTTAGCATTAAAAGGATATTATCTCCCGCGGCGTCTGTGCGCAGGGACGCGTTGAAAGTTTGCGGAACAAAGTACGGGAAGAAGACGTGTCAAACGACCCGACGCATAGGCGAGCTCATTGCGCGAAGGCGTTTAATCGTTTCGAATCCATTGTTGCCCCGGGAACGCGCGAAAAGAGTTACGGACGCGCGAGCGAGCGCGCGCGCTATATCAAGGATAATATAGGCGCGTTGATCTGACCGGCGGCGTTGATAAGCGATTATCAACTCCGTCGTCGTGCTCCGTCGACGATCAGTTTCATAAGAATGTGCCCGGGGCTCGGCGACGGGGAGCACACATTCTTTCGACGTCGACGGCCGAGCCAACACTATGGAATTCCGTGTATTCGTGTACCGTATACCATTCCACGTTCTGATAATGTGTATCGCGCACGGCCGATAGCGGCCGGACAGATAAAAATTGTCAACGCTTTAGCAAGATCAATCGTGTACCGTATCGAGCTGACAAGATAGATGTCGAATAAAATATCTTTCATTAAGCTCCGGGATTATACCGTTCCATTCTAGGCGCGGTCGCGTCCAGGTAAACATCGAATGTTTGCCGAAATATTTTTACTGTGTCTGGTACAGTGCCTCCATCGTTTCTAACGTCCTCTTTTCTTTGAAATTGTTGCAGACATTTTGTGTTCCACTGTACTTTTTTTCTGCTCAGTCCTACTTTATCGCTCGGTGTAAAATACTCGTGGTTTTCAAGCATCGATTTCGAACTATGTTTCAGTTCGAAATAGATTTTACCGGGTATAAATAAAAGCTATTTGCGTACGATACTACGATTATAAATAAAATGATTGTAAAAACTATTTGTAGACGATAGTATGCTTGAAATAGATTTTACAAGTGAGAACTGTTCGTACGCGACACTATGTTTTTGTTTAAAATAGATCCCGTGATTATTAATAAAATGATTGTAAGAACTATTTGTAGGCGATAGTATGCTTGAAATAGATTTTATATGCGAGTAGGCGATTCTGTGTATTTGTTTAAAATAGATTTTATGATAAATGCTGTTTATAAGCGATACCAGTTTCAAATAGATTTTACGTTATTAATAATCATTCGCGTTTACTATACTGCCGACATGTGGTTCTATCCGTTGGAATTTTGGAATTACAAATAATTCTTAGTCTTCGTTTTTGGAAACGTTTTTCGATAAGGCAACATGATTGTAGGGAAAATTAGCGAATACAAGGTTTTATTGTCTTGATCGATTGTGATAAAAACGAGTAGATCAAATGCGAAGGAGACAAAAGCCTGAAGGAATTGAAGAGTCGCGTTGAATTATTGTCTATGAAAAATATTAAGTAAAGAAATGTACGTGTGTGTTCCTTCTCGACGGAAGGTACTGTTCTTTTTAATTGTGTTTCCGGACAAATACGATCACGATGCGACGGCGAATGCTTCGGAAGCTTCTCGAATGAGCCAGCAAGGTCTACGAGCAGTGGAACGGCAGTCGGCAATACGACACGGAGACCGGTAAAGATCCCGTCGATTAGGCCCTTTTCTCCCTTCGTTAGTAGTCTACAAACGTTCGTTAGCGTCGCTTCGAAAGGACTCGGGGTCCTCTTTGGTTGCAACCAAACTGTTAGCATTCATCGCGATAGAGAGAAAAAATTTGTCCCCGCGAAAGGATCGATCACTGTTCGAGGAAAATTGTCTCGTCGCAGATGCTTCTGCGATCTGCGCGGAAACTTTACCGGCTAATAGACCCGCGGCTACCTGAACGCGAATATAATATTTACAGGCAGGATGTTTACCTGCACTTGCCAAATTGCGAATTATTTGGCACCGGTCGCCGCTGGTTTCTGACATTTTATGGACATTAATTCACGTTTCAGCCAAAATTATACCGTGTCCGAGTATATGTTGTACTTGATAGCAGGAAAATATAAATAACTTGTTTTTGCTCGTTTTTTCAAATCAAAAAAGATGAATTTCTTCATAAATTCTTCGATAGCTATAGCAATTTCGTAATTCAATAATCTTTTAGTGTGACAACTTTTTCTAAAATTGATATTAGAAAGGAAACCAGTATTATCACAATAATGTCGTCATTTTGGCTGAAGAATTTTCATTTCACAATTCCGTGGTTCTGATTTATTAATGTTCACGTGTAAACGAATTTAAGTTGCTGATTTATTGTCTAATGTTCGTGACTAATTGAGATGGTTGCACGAGAGACGCTGAGATGACACTTCGTTCATGCTCCACATTTTAAATCAACAAATTGCGTTTTATTTTCAATTCCTCGGTTCGAAGAAGTGGATTTTACAGCACAGAGAAAAAGACAGACATTTTCATCCTGAGGAGTTATTTCACTGATTTATTACTTTGGGGTCTCGGAAAGAAATTCACTTGTGAATTTCACTTTGATTATACGCAAAATTAAAATTAATATTTGAGGAAAGATTCTCGAGACAGTGGAAGAACGCAGTAACAGGGCAATCTTCGGGTGAAAATAAAATTGTCATAAAAATGTTCTCTGTTAAAAATACCACAGGAGGGGGAAGGGGAGGTTGGTTAATAGCGTGGTCATTGATGCGGCCGTTGTTTGAACAAAAGTCACGGTATTATACGCGCCGATAACGCGTACTGTGTCGATACCGTCGGCATTCGGGGAGGTCCGCTTAATTACAATTAATTTGAGCGCTCGCCGTCCTTAATAACACGTATGTTAATTCGAGCGGAGGTATCGCGTCTCCTCCGGAATGGAACCTGAAATGCACCGCGCGTTTAAAAGTTCGGGATAATTCCGTCTCGGGGCCACGATAAGGTTGTTTCGATTACCAGGTTCCGGATGGCGTGTCGCCGGTAATCGCGAATCACTGTTATTACTAATTAACACCGATTATTATTTTCAGCCTCTCGAATCGCCGGGTATTGGGTGTCGTCGGGCATCAGTCGGTTAGAAACGGTGCGTGCCCGTGGCGTGATGTTTCGCAGTCACGCTTAGGCTATGCAATATTCGATGCTAACAATCGCGAGCGCGCGCGCGCACCACAAAAACGCACCGGCCATGAAAGCAATCAAATAAATGAGCTCTGATAAAGGTTCAAGATCGTTAAACTTTCTTATCCGCGATCGACGTTCCGCGAGACTTTAAGGCCGCCGCTATACGTAAGTCGGAACACACTGTTCCAGCGATCACACGCGTTCGATCGATCCCCGCAGATCTTCGGAAATCGCTCTGATCATTTTCTGGACGATAGGTGATCGACAAGTGATGCTTGTCGATTTTTTTACAATTTTTTATTCTGACAGTTCAGGGAATGGTAATTATTTACATTAGGGGCTTCCACACCGATTTTGATGACCTTGAAATATGTTGTCTTGAAACATGTTACCGCCGCTCAATTTTAGTTTCCGAGATATTCGCAAAAAAGTTTCAACATCTCAAAAAGTGATCGTAGTAGGTGTGGGTTAGATTTGAAGGTAAATATTTACATTAGGGCAATGCATCCAATATTCTACATACAAATAATAATCCACAAAACAAACAAAATACTAATACACAACAAAACACAACAACACAAAACAAAACAGTACATTACAAAATACAAACGAAATTTGAGACTGGGTTCACGGGGCCTGTCAAAATGACGGGAATGGGGAATTATTCAACAAAATTATTTTTTTGGGTATATATTATTTAAAATATATATAAAATTAATTAATATTATATATTATTATATGTTATATATTATTATATATTATACATTATTATATATTATATATTATTATATATTATTAATTAATATTATATATTATTTTATTATTTTATATATATTATTTTATTTTATATATATATTATTTTACATTTAATAATAATTAATTAAGGTAAAGGCACTAGTAGTTGACCACTATGCACCAGTAGTTAACCATTTCATAGAAAAACAAAAAATAAGGTTTGAAATGTTCTTATTCAAGGTTATCTCTACATTTAGTCGAAAACTTCTCTTACAGCGTTTATAAACCTTTTATAATGTTCCAAATATAGTCCTCTGATGTTTTGAATGTCCAAAGCGAACAATATATCCCAACATGTACCGAATGGAAACCTAACGAAATGAGTGTTTACGCATGCAGTTCTTTTTTTAAACGTTTATTTAAATAACTAATATTTATTTCTATTTTTACATGCCGAAATTCTCGTAAAATAGCTAAATATTACAAGATCAACAATAAAATCAAGCTAGAGAGTTGTATCTGTGTTTTAACCATTCTTTTGCTGAAAACGATTAAGTGTCCGGTGACTTATGGACGGGAGTGTATGCAGACTCTCTCGCAATGATCGAATACTTGCGGATAAATCGTGTATAGACGCGCACCCTATCGTGGTCGATTAGGAGCCGGCCGTGGCCAGGTTGTTTCCTTAAAACGGTACAACAGTCGGGTGTATCGTGTCGACGGAACGGAAAAGCGCCTTTAGGGTTGCCTTTGAAAGAGCATCCAGCCACGCGCATTACCGCCCTATCTGGCTCCCTAGCCACGGGGTGGTTAGCCGTTATCAGATCGCACGTTAACTACAGGTGCGAGAAACGTCGGTGCGGTGGGTGTTCTATATACGTAGAGGTAGCGGCGGTGCTGCGAGCTGGCCGATGGGAGCGCTTGGGCGAAACCGGGGCCAATTATGGAGCCTTCGGATCACGGGACTTGTCGAACCGACTCGCCACCGGGGAGGAGGACATCACGGTATTTTCCGTCGATCAATATAAGTGCCCTTCCGGACGAGCGGCGAGATTAGCCACCCTGTGCCGCAGCCTCCTCCCTGAAAACTCTGCTCGCGTTCATGCCTGATCGATTTCGGGGCAGCCGCCACTATTTTCGCCCGGCCGACACAGCCCAACAGCCTTTTCGCATGGGGACACGCGATTTTCACGTGTCGCCATACGTATCGCGATTCGCGTCCCGCTCGCGGTGCACCAGCATCTCCGTAACTGTTGCAAGTTAGAGTACACTACATTCTTTATAGAACGCTGAACACGGAAATCGGAATTTTTACGATTCTTTGGGGGCTTTTGCAACCAGGATTTTCAACAAATCTGTCTGTTCGGAATTTTTTCCAGTTTTCTAGAATATGTCAGAAACTAATTTTTTTCCAGTTTACCCCATAATCACCCTCCGCGTCGAGATATGGGATTAAAATTTTTTGACACATTTGTTTCTCGAATTATTAAAAAATTTTTGTCCTACCTTCCCAAACGTAGTACCGGCGGATTATTCAGATTCTTCCGATTGAAATGAGCTCAAACACGACCCAAATCGGACTACTTTTAACTCTAACGTAGCTAACAATGTAAAAAGCGCACTATTTTCGAAATTTATAAAAGTAGACCGATTTACGCCGTGTTTGTACTCGTTTTAATCGGAAAGATCTTGCCAATCCAGTGGTACCATATTTGGAAAGATAAGTCGGACATGACAGGTTTTGACAGTTTTTTTTATCGCGCGTTTATTTCGTACACGTTTTTATCTCTGTCTGCTCCATGGACGGTGCTAGAGCGAATCCCTGGAAGGGGAACTCGTCCCTGTAACGAAAGAATTTTACTTCCGGATCCGAAACTTTGCCAAGCTAAGTGCGCGTTGTTCGTACGCGTGCACGTATGTACATATGTAACTCGCGTATGCGACACGCGAGTCGCGGTTCGTGTGCCTCGATGCGGAAAGGCTCTTATCGTCGATTGAAAATCGAACGGCCCCCGTCGAAAACACCCTCGGAATCCACGCGCTGTTCGAACGGCGCACCTGCCACGGCTGTTTCGAAATAGAATTCGGCTCCGGCATGATCGATACGCGGCGATGATCGCCGAACATGTGGCGGTTGCGCTCCAGTTTCGCCGGCGCCGAAGTAGGCATGCTCGATTCACTATCAAAGAATCGATGGGAAATCGAAATGCGAGGATCTATTCTCTGGAAAAACGAATCGACGTGCAACGAACTTTTGCAAAAATAAAAGAGTATTTATATTCGTATTTCACCTCTTGTACAACAAAATTATTAATTTCTGTGTCGTTGTCGTCAAAATACAGGATGAGTCAGTGAGAATCGAAAATATTTCAGTTTTTCAAAACCAAGGATTTTGTTTCATGACCGATTCACTGACCTGCCGGGCACCAAAAATGGTTATCCTATAAAAATCGAACGATTGGATTAATTTAGTTTCTGCACGATTTTTGTCGAACAAAGATTATTTTTATAATTCGGCCATTTCGCGATGGCAGGTTTGCAGACCGCGGGAAAGGTATGAGAATCGGCGAAAAAGATCGATCTTTTGATCAAGAGAATCTTCGGATGGATCGAATGGGATTCGGACATCCCTAATTCTGAAGTTTAGGTGCTCCGACGGTTGGCTCCGTGGAAGAGCACGTTGCCGGTCAGCGGAAGCCACTTGGGCGCCGGGATTCGATTAATTACACACGCTTTTATGATCAAGAACGTGGCTAGGACGATGCGTACATTTACTATGGAACAGAGAGCCGGCGCACACCTTCCTCCTCGCCGACCAATTAAGCCGAGGAATGGCGCAACGGCCACGGCGTTGAGTAACCTAGTTGCAGCTTATCTCGCATCGGGCCATCGGTAACGTAGCGTGCGAAACGCGTGTATCTCGTTGGCGCCATCTTTTTTACCCCAGCACGTACACTTATCCGATCCATTCGATCCCGCGGCCGTTATTACCCCGTGTCTCATGGTTTCAACTATGGACGACTCCGAAAGCCGCGTCACCGAGACCAATCACCCCGAGCGATCGCTGATGATTCTTGCGACTCCTCGATCGATCGCCAAGGATTTTTGCGACACCCCGAGCGATCGCTGGCGATTTTTGCGACACCTCGATCGCAATATTCACATAATTTTGAGATTCTTAAAAATAAGGAAATTACAGCTCTGGTTTTATTATTCGATTTTTTTTTTTGAGGAATGGAACTTTCGTTTTAATCCGCGCCGTTTTGTAAATAATTGATATATCTTAATATCCAGAACTACTTTGTATGTGCTTTAACAAAATCTTATCTGTTTTCGTTTTAGGTAATTATGACGAGCCTGAGGTGGACGGCCGTTTTACTTTGCGGAGCGTGTAAGCCCGAAGTTACAAGCAATTTATACTAATTGTAAGTTACGAACAAATTTTTATGGCGACAAAATTTCTACGCTACTCTATGGGAAGAATAATTATACGTAAAAAGAATTTGATAATTGGCTTGTACGTACGCAGGACTGATTTTCGTATTTGAAATATACGCTCAAATAGTTGGCTCGAATACTTTATGCCAGGGGTTGCTTTGTCCACTTTCTGAAATAATTGAAAACGCATAGTTGATGTACATTGTGCTGCATTGCGTTGCGTTGCGCTGCGTTGCGTCGCGTTGCATTACGGTTTCCACGTTAGATTCGAGTAAAACAAATGTCCCCATTCGCGGTTGCTGCCTATTCCGGTCAGCAGCTCCGTTCGCCATATCAAAAACAGCTAATACATATTTAAGATTAAAGTATTCCAACTTCTCACTCACTTGCTACTAGCTGGTCGATGTGCTGGGTCACACGAAGAATTGGAACAAATATTTAAATAGACTGAATTGTGCAGTGGACTGTGAATCTTGCACACCAATTCCTCCTCTTTTGTTTGATAAAACTTTAAAAAATCTAATTTTTCTTCCGTCTATCTGGAAACACCTTGGATAAACCAGATCAGTGATATTTCTGATAGCAAAAGGTCATCGAGCGACAAACTCGCATTTTGATCGACGAGAATTGCAAAATTTGCAGAATTTTCAAATTGAAAAACACAAGATTTATAGTTTTAAAAATTTTTTTTAAATCGTTTCTTTGCACTGACGGTACAAATACAATTTTTACTTTGCATTGAAATCCACCAGTCCACTTTTGTAATGACTAGAAGATTGTATGCATTTATGAGAAAAATGGGTAGGCATATTTTAAAATGGTAAAAATATTAGAAAACTTTTAAAATACTGCTGCATCATTTTCAGCTGATCAAATACATTAAAAAAGAAAATAAATTTCTATTTCACTCCGGTCTGCTGCAATTCAGATAGAAAATTTTTGTTTTGGATCAAGATCCGCAGTCTGGTCATTGCAAAAATGGACTGGCGGATTTCAATGCGAAGTAAAAATTGCGTTAATTGGAAAGTGTGGACATTTGTTTCTTTTCTTAACAATTTCGACGAGCAGAAAGTAACGCAACACAGTCACTAGAAATCGGAAGAAATGTAGTACGATCGAGAAGACGCTGCTTCGTCGCGTTCTCTTTCAAAGAGAAGCCGCGTCAATGGAAACTCTGAGGATTTCAAGCTGACCGTGCTCGCAACAAGAAAAATGTTGCTTGTACATATTTCCCCGATCGACTCGTCGCGGCGACATTGAAACGACGCCGGCCGTACCGTCGTCGCGTCGTGAAACACCGGATTATTATAATGTCATCGCGTTACAGTGACACACGATATGGCACGGTTGGTTATTCGAACTGATGCGAATAAATTGCCGCTTCCTTTTCGTAATAATACACCGGCCGCGTATTTTATCACCCTTGCGACATATTAATCCTTGGAAGGCGTTCGATACCCTCTCCGCACGCATCGCATTCGCCACGTAACGAGACTTCAAACTCCTCTACTCCTCTCTTTCTCTCTCTCTCTCTCTCTCTCTCTCTCTCTCTCTTTCGCGACCGGCGTGCAATGCTCCGATACTTTTTGTCACGGAACGGTATTTTCGTGATTATTGGATTGTTGCGCACGGAACGGTGGCTATTGGCATCGAAAGGAATGCGAAGGGGTTGAAATTGCGATTATAGGGAACGGGGAACCCTATACGTGTGCGGCGGCTATAGTCTGTCCGAGAGCGTGTGCGCGGCTACATTTTTTCCTGAATGCCGATGTCATAATAAATCGGGGAAAACGCGGCGGAACTGCCGCGTGTTTCGAATACCCGTTTGTTTAAGACGAATAAAAATAGGAAAGCGTGGGAAATCAGTCGAGATTGCAGAGACAACGGTAAAAGTTGTATTTTGCAACTTTTTTACCTACATCGAAAATTTCGAATGTACGATTCGCAGATCTGTACGAATTATACATACTCTGAGAATTTCGATCAAAATCGGTTGCAATGAGCAACAAGATGTTTCAACATGATCGCATTCAGTTTTCATTGTTAAACGTTTGTAGCTCGGTGCAACGTTGACCGATTTGGATGAAATATTCAGGATATGTATAATCGATACGGATGTACAAAATGTACTTTCTAAATTTTTCATATAATCCCGGAAAAAAGAGTTGCAAAATACTTAGTACTTTCCCTGCAATTTCGACCAATTGTAATTTTAATCAAACATTTCTCTCACGTTATGTAGCGAGGCAATTGTTCTAAATTTTCAAAAAAATTCAAGTAGTACATTGTATTAACTCCAATATTAACGAAGTCCGAGTATCAGTGGGAATCACTTCTCCAAAGTCTCGGCGACGTAAAAACATTGTTCTACACCATCGTAGTGGAATCGATACGCGTGTTTTGGTCAGTTGCGCCGGGTTTCGGAAAAAGGCGACTCTCGTCTCGTCTTCTTTTCTCGATTGGCGACCGAGAGAGAGAGAGAGAGAGAGAGAGAGAGAGAGAGAGAGAGAGATTTCAGCGAGCACATTAGACAGCGGGATCCGTCGAGGATCGTTAGAGCGGTCACTCCGAAAAAGAGAGTCGTGAACTAGCGACAACTCGGATCCGCAAGAATAAGTAATCGGGGTGTCCTTAAGCGTCCCGTTGATCGAGTACTTCCACGAAGTCTCGCATTATTTAACGAGCCATCCCGAGAGGGGCACATGGGTCTGCGAGCGCTGCCAGCCAACCTCCACGAAATTCCTCGAAATAGATGGCCGTTTTTCTTACGCTGCGAGCGTCGTTTTTGCGAGACCCGGTCAGAGATGCTAGAGAGAAGGAAACTCTCGGCTTTTCCTGTGCTTTGCCGGGAGGCTCTCTTTGTTTCCCTTCGACGCGCGTACCTGCCCCAGCCGGCTTCGATCGGACCAGTCCTCGGAAATCTTCGGCTTACCCTTGGCTTGCCAGAAAACTTTTTGACTCGGGCATTTCTGGCGAAATTCGCCAGTCCGCACGCTTTGGAACGCTCGCTCTCTGCGGAGAGATGAACAGTGTCACGAAGACGATTCATTTTCTTCAAGAGTGACGAGCACAATGGTCAAAATCCTCTTAGACGGAATTAAAAATTTCGGTGTGCTTACCGTTCTGCGGAAGCGACATTTCACTGTAAAGGTTCTTCATAACTAGGTCCCAGTTGTAACGCACAATTGCCATTAAACGATTAAGGAAATGGCAATGGCTTTGGTATGATTCACTCGATCAAAATGTCTGTTTTATCCATTTTTGGACACAGAGCGACAATCGAGAGTTTGTTCTACGGCTCTGCAGGTTTACTTTTAGCAAAGAAGTCCTTTTGTACGGAAGTCTACGCCATTTTTCACTGATCAGTATAGTAGCAAGATTTAAACCCTTATGGGTACATATGGTCCACCAGTAACGTCGAAAGGTCCCATTTGGGGGATTAACGAGAACTGACGTAATGAATGGGGGCATTGGCAACACGGAAGCATCGTTCCTCGATATATTTTTTAAATACAGCAAATAGGCAATTAATTAATTTCCCTTGGTCTCCAATTAGGAAGACTCTATTCCTCGTCTAATGATTTTTTAAAACCTTGCCAAACATTATTCTGCGTTGCGTGTCGTTTGTTGTATCGTTTTGTTGTCTGCGAATTTTTATGCAGAATAAAAAATACCTCGCGAGATAAAATAAAATGGCCCGGAAATAATATTATATTTTTCAATTCCTGGGATTCCTCGTCTAAATAACGGAATGTTGAAACAATTGAAAGATGCGCATGTACAGTGACTCCCACTAATATTCGGACGCTCTTGGAAATCGCTTAAGAGTTTGTCGATATTGGACTATACTACTTGAATTTTTTTGACGAGTTACAACAATTGGTGCGCTACATAAAGCGAAAAAAAATGTTTAATTAAAATCGCATAGAAAGTGCTAAGAGTTTTTCTCTTTAGCAAACCAAACCAATTGTG
This sequence comes from Seladonia tumulorum, assembly GCA_913789895.3. NCBI lineage: Eukaryota > Metazoa > Arthropoda > Insecta > Hymenoptera > Halictidae > Seladonia > Seladonia tumulorum. The sequence continues at coordinate 8,140,867 of OU565275.1, forward strand.
CTAACTTCTTAAGAAAATCCAAGTCGTATGGTCCAATATTAACAAAGTTATACGACTTTTAAAAGCGTCCCAATATTACAAGTGGGAGTCACTGTATATCACCAACATAATCTTTTCTCGATGTACATGCTACCGCAATTCGTTTCTAGGAAGAAAACCGCACGAAATTTTGCCTAAAAAAAAAAAATCAGAGAAAATTCTGAATAAACCTCGTTATTTCTGCGAAAAGCACTGTCAAAAAGAAAAAGTCGCTTTCAGTAGATCTAGCGTTAACGCTTGACAAATGTCGAGATGTTGCCGGCGCGTTTCGAAGGGGTGCGCCGAGCCTCATCGAGCCTCGTCGAGCGGATCGGAGCAGAGCAGAGCGGAGCGGAGCGGATCCGCGTCGCGAGAAAGCCACCGCGCGTGGGAGAGAGAAAATTTTGAGTAAGAATTGCCGAGAGAGACGTTTGACGAGCGGTCGGCCTTCGCCGCCTGCTTCTCTCGCTCTCCTTGTCCGCCTCGAGCTCTCCTCTCTTTTCGGTTTTATTTGACGCAGGCACACAGTCGCGCGTGCTCGTCCCTCTCTCATTATATCCCCTCTCCTTTCCACCGAACCTTTTCTCCCTCTCTCTTCAGGGGTTCTCTCCCTCTTTAGCTCTATCCCGCGTCTCTCTCTGTCCCTCTCTCCGGCAACGAATCGTGCTTGCTTGCTACTTCCTCCCTTCACTCTTTGCTTCTCTCTCTCTCTCTCTCTCTCTCTCTCTCTCTCTCGATCACCCTTCCTCGGAGCACACACGTGCCGTTCTTCTCTTCCATCACGTATCTAATCGTTCTCGTGCCCTCTTCTCGTCTTTTTCGCTTCTTTCCGTTGATATTCTGGGTCCTTGATTTCCACGAGGAACACGCGAAGTTCTGAAGTGCGTAAAAATAATTACAGGCAATAATTACGAACCTTTCAACAATTTCATCACGGATCGGTTCATGACGTTTGCAATTTTTCCGGGTGCTGTATTTCCAAACGTCTCTTCGAGTTTCCTTCGGTTGCCTCGTCTCACTGTTCGCGAGGTTGTTAGGTTAATTTTCACTCGACTCCCCTAATCTAACTAGACCGTATTGTTCCCGGAACTGTTCTCGAATTGTATAGACCGAGCAATAACAACAGACGAAAGCGTCCCGTGCCCGATAATCTGGCCCGCTGTAATAAATTTCGAAGCACACGTCCGGAGCCAGTACACACGGTACACGGACGTCGTCCCTGAAAAGATAATGAGCTTATTTAGTAAATACGGAACTGGAAGAAGACGGGCCTGGGGGTTCACGGAATGGCCGCTGCTCGGTTATTATTACCCGTCGATTTCCATTCGCCGACGACCCGAAACCTCGTGGTCGCGAGAGGCACGCGAAAGTTGGGCGCGGGAGTCAGCCAGCCGCAGAACGGAACGGAATTCCAGGACTGCGGGACCTTTTGCGCGAAAACTATCGCTCGCCAACCCATTATTACCTGTGACTAACAAGTGGGAGACGAGGTGAGAGCGGATAGTGAAAGAGGCCCGGTCGAACGGGATGCGTCTCTAGACAAAGAATCCCGTCCGACGCCTAGGACCGTCGAAAACCCTTCAAGAGAGCCCTCTGATCCAGGGCAAATGAAAAATCAATCATTCTCGCTGCTCTTATTAAAGCGTATTAACACTTTGACTGCCAAACCTCAAAAATTCAAAAAGTCGAAGTAAGTTATTTAATGAAATAAAATTTGAAAAAAATTAAATGTATGATGTTGAGTCGTTCTCCAACTTTCTTACATTATACAGATCCTGAACAAATTTGGTACAACGACTACATTAACGTAAAAATTTCTTTTAAAACCTGGACAAATAATTCCGTCACCCACATATGGGTGACACGGCAGTCAACGTGTTAAAAATGTGCAAAAGGATTCGTTTGAACTCGCAGGAGTAAGGGAGTTATTCACTGTGTTCTTCTTCGAGGAACTATAACTCCTACAATTTTTAATATTTTGACTTAAAAAAATTCTATCGTGTAGTCCAAATGTTGGAGAATATGTATGCAAAACCTCGATGCAAAGCAGTCTTCCGATTTCTTAAAAGAAAATTTCTAAACGAGGCTTACGAAATGACGCTTGAAACCAGAAGACCCCCTTTCCCCCATTCCACTTTATTTATTTGAATGGCTAAATATTGACAACGAGGACAGAATTTTATTTCGTTTTAGAGGAAAAGAGTAGCATCCATATTCAGTGGATTTTGTTGAAAATGTTGGTCACACTGGAAACAGGGGGATGAAGTGACATTCGGTCTTATATATTGACCAGTGGTATTCTAGAGAACGATGAACACTGTTTTTTATTTAACTTGTAAATTAATCTTCCGTCCACGATTTCCGAGTTTCGGGGTGATTCGTCGTGAGGATATTTCAGCAGGATTGATCCCCGAGGCAGGGGTGAATCGTGAAGACGGAACGGAGAATAATGGTTACCGATAGCCCAGTTCCACAACAGCCATTAATTCATTACTTTTGCGGAGGAATTTGAAAAGTTGGCCCGGCCGTGTCACGTGCCCTCGTCCCCTCCTCCACCCCCTCGCGGTTTATTCAATTTACTCGCGTGCCGCTTCATTTAGCAGTGTCACGCGCTAACGATATTATTATTATGATCCCCCGTGTATTTTGCCTGGCTAATGTCTCCGGTTAATGGATCACGCGACTAGAATGATCGAGGCAATCAATCTTTTATCTTACCGACGAACGAGATTATCTATCCGCGTGCGAAATCAATTTTTCGCGAAGGGAAAAGGAAAAGGAAATGGATCACGTCGTGCGTCTCTCGGAGAGAAGAAAAAAAAAGGAAAACTGTGCGAAAAGGAAGGAGGAAAATCAAAGTACCGTGTCGAAGATATTGAAGGGGGACTAATAAACTGCCAGATAAAATGACGAGCAAAAAGGAGGATGATGGGGATGGAAAAGAGAGATGGTGGGGGAAGAGGAGCGTTCCTGCGCGACCCGTACAGGACTGCCAAGGTCCTTGAACGGAGAGCATGCAAAAACATCGTCTTCCTTCTTTCTTCCGTCTTTCTTCTTCCCACCCAACGTGCGCCCATCCTTCTATCTACTTTCTCTCTCTCTCTCTCTGTCTCCCTCGCTTTCTCTCTCTTTCATCCTATGGGCTGGGTCTCTCCCATACATATTCACTCGATAGCGTCGCGTCCCGCCGCTCTATCTCTGACTGACAATGAGAGGTCTTTTTCTGGCCCTCGACAGCCACGCAGAAAAACCTAAGTGCGAATCGACAACGGATGATCGCTGCAACGATAAAAACGATGCACCCCGCGAAGACAACGCCCATATCGGTCGGCCACGCTCGAAACAGCCGACACGAACTCTGCGCTTCCTGTTTCGATTTCGTGCCGGTCCTACCAATGCACGTATTCGCACCAGTATGCCGTGGGACTCCTCGTGGACAAAATAAAATTTCGAATTTTTCACTTTATTGTCTCGCTCGCGGCCATTTCTTGCGGCTAAAAGCACCGCGATAAAATTATCGAGAAAAATATGGAACCACAAAAGAGTTAAACGAGTGTTAAAGCCTCTTTCACCTCGGGAAACCAGAATTTTTTAACTCTTTCTTATGTCATCCTGTAGATCTTGGCGAGAAAATTCTGAAAATCCTAATTTCAATCACAGGGGATCACTGGTTCAAAAGTTATACGTAAAAATGTGCGATTTCTAGCGTTTTTGACCGGTAAGGGCACCGCAATTTTGATATGTATCGACCGTCGCGCTTCTCGGCCGCAGCTCTAGTTGAATATAAACAATTTTTAAAAATGATAAATTTATACGATTACTTTTCGGGGTCACTGTCTTTTCAGAGCAGAGCGACCAGGTTGCACCGCGATCACTATACACGCTGTATACGTTTGATACTCGATAATGAGCTGGCCATTACTTTTACTTACACCTAATGATAAATACCGGCGGTGGGTGGTACTTTCATGATTCACTCGCTCGATATATCTCGCGCCGCTACGAAAGGACTACACGGCCGTCACGATGTTCGTCTGCCGATGTTATTGAGAACTGTGGATTTCTAAGACCATGATCCGCACGAGGTGGGAATAATGAGTGATGTTATTTATGGGACGGATAGGATCGGTGTAACAAGCGTTTTAACAACGTTCTCTTTACATACGATGAATATGTAGAGTCCGGGCAGGAAGTTATTACGCGGTGATCTGCTGGGAAACGTCGCGGAAACTTTTTTCTCCTCTTCTTTTTTTTTTCTCCTTGCCATTCGATAAAAAAGTTCTTCGGCGAGCGTATCAGCGCCGGGCTCCGATTATCTCGAGTATAATTCGGTTCCGGAGTGCCCCAGTGGCTCCTATCTGCCGACGAATTTGCAATTTGCTAATTTACCTCGCGTTCAAATTCGCCGAGATTGCGATCTGCGCGATGCAATACACGGAATACAAGCTCGGAACGTTTCTGTTGCAAATTAATATTTGTTGCCGAGCAAACCGCGGATCGTTGTGCAAAATAAAAATTGCCCAAAGTTAATTTTAAATTAAATTAGATGTAGATTTAGTTTTAGATGACTGTTCAACCTGTGTCGCCTCTTTCGTAACGCGATACAGTGTCTACTCGATACATGTCCAAAACAGGGGTCTAGCCAGGGACAAATATCGGGAAGGAGATACTATTCTTTGATCCCAGCCGAAAAGAAAAGCTGGAAGCCTCGGTTCATGGCCAGTAGGGATAGTTCTGGGACTTTTATCGGAATTCGAAGTTCGAAGCGTTCAACGTTTCGGTTGCAAATTAATATTTGTTGCCGAGCAAACCGCGGATCGTTGTGCGAAATAAAAATTGCCCAAAGTTAATTCTAAATTAAATTAGATGTAGATTTGGTTCTAGATAATTCTTCGCCCTATGTTACCTCTTTCGTAACGCGATACAGTGTCTACTCGATACATGTCCAAAACAGGGGTCTAGCCAGGGACAAGTATCGGCAAGGAGATACTATTCTTTGATCCCAGCCGAAAAGAAAAGCTGGAAGCCTCGGTTCATGGCCAGTAGGGATAGTTCTGGGACTTTTATCGGCTAGATATTTGCGACATATATAGAGTAAACGCTTTTGGTCCTGTTTGGCGCAACGAGGGAGGTTCTACCGTGTGGATTTCGCGGAGAGATGCTTTCAGCGTGATAATTGCGACCGAGGATGCGCTTCTCCGCGTGCTTTTCGACTGTAGCGTGAAGCGCGGACGCTTCGTGCACGAAATACGGGTTTGACGGGAATTAAAAGTAAATCGTGTCGGAGCACCGCGACGACAAGGACCATGTGTCGGACTGCGAACAAGTGGGAGGGCCGTCTAGACAGAAAATGCGACCGAGGAAAGTAGGGCTTTCTGATGCACACCGGGACACGCCGAAACGTCGGCGAATTTCCGCGAGCTGAACGGTACATTTGAAATTTTTACAACCCGTGAATCCGTCGCGATCGCGTAGTACGTTTCGAGATTTCGTGGCCCGAAGTATCGGGACAATTTACGGTCAGTCGGAAACACGTTTACACGCGTGCGCCGGATCACTGAACATTTTACCGCGTATTCGTTCGTTTCATGCGCAAAATGAAACCGACTCTGACAAATTGATGATGTGCCTCATGTTTTTACAGTGACGCGAGTAAACTGAAAACCCGTATAGATATGTTTCGATTTCGATTGAATTCGACGATTAAAAGCGAGAAAATATCTTGCCCGGAAAAAATTCATACTTCGTTGTCATCTGTGTCGTACAACTGTTCGACTCTGATTCGTGTAAGTTTGATAAATGTGAAATCGAATCGGTGTAGATTGAAATTGTGGGTGGAGTTAGATAGAAAAGTTCGAGCAACTTTCTGTCCACAGAAATTTCGGTGGAATTGTTAAAAAAGTATTTCGCCTTTCTGGTGACAAAATGTTCAACCTACATAAAGAAAGTTATTATTATATTACTTGATAAAATAGTTAGTATTAATAGTATATGGCTTTTCTGTGGAATACATATATACCACAGAAATAAATTATTATGCTCTAGTAACACTATAGTAAAGTATCCCATATAAGTATTCCTAAATAAAAAGATAAACTATATTTTTAATCAAATTCTTCAAGATAAAACACAATCGTAGAGGACTACAATATTTTGTAGCGTTCTAAATGTTGGAAAATTTTTATTGGAAGAATATATTGGGGAAAATTTGTTTTTCTTTTATACCAGCTTCAACCATCTGAAACATTTGTTACACATAAGCGAGAATGCGGCCATTACCGGCGGTCGATGACTTTATTGTCCCTTGTTACAAGTACTTTCGGATTATTGATCAACTTTCAGTTTCTGTCTGGAATAAAGAGCAAGGTGAATTACCTTTCTCGTGAGTCCTCTCTGGTGGCTTTAAATGCCAAACTAAAATTGTTACAATAAATATGTTAATCTACTTGCAACGTTAAAAGCTTGGGAAAATGTGTCTTTTTGTAGTTGAATTAATTTTTCATAAGAAACTGCGATTTGAGAATTTCCCTTTACAGAATAGTATACAAAATTGTAATTGAAAAAACATAGTATTGGCACAACAAAACAAAATAATAGTTCACCATTTTATTAACGTATAAATCTGTATGGAAAAAATATCAAAGAATAACTTATTTTCACCTCTGTGAATCATGTTCAAACGGTACACACGTAATGCCAATCAGTACACATCAAAATTATAGATTATTTTCATTCTTACTGTATCCGATAAGCGTATTACACAATGATTCGAGTGTTTCTGTCTTGATAATAGACAGATTGTCCCCTTTTCGAAAAATCATACTGATAGATCAGCAGATAGAGAGCATACATAATCTTCCACTCTTCTGATAGGTAGAATTTCTGCTCCGAAATATTTTTTACTACCTGCGCGAATTTTTATTCGAATGTGCATGAAATGATCCATCTTTTTTACCGCTTTTGGATATTTTACGGCAACCCTGGGCCATCGTCCGGGTAAAATAAAAAAAAAAATACTTTTTTTTATACGTCCTATAGTACGCTCTTATCGCTCATCGCATCGACTGCTTCCGTACGCCCGTCGTAATCCGAAACAGCTGCTGGATTTTTAATATTTTCTTTTACGGTCCCATCACATTTTCTCGTAACTCGAGATCTAGATGCAAATCGCTAGCTTATTTTTTAATACGTCGATTTTGCCGCGTTTCCGCGCAAGTGATAACACTTCCGTTCGTCCAAGCGATCAACGTTGTTAATAACAACCGTTAGTTGACTGATAACGCAGCTTTCACCGCAAACTGTAACCTGGTTTGGACTTTCGCGTAATGATTTATGCTAGATAAAAGTCCGTAGACGAACTTTTTCTTGTAATAATTTATACGACTGTAAAACAGTGTAACGATATTCTGAAATTATTTCGGTGTCTTTACACTTTTGTATTGCAAAGAACCGCTCGTGACGATAATTTTTAATAGCAAAACTACCAAGTCTAATTTGTAATTGTTTTGTAAAAATGAGAAATGTGATTTCGAGGCTACCGAATTGCGATTTTACCAATCACTAAAATATCCTAATTTGTATCATAAAATCACGCAATTTATATTGTCTTGTAAAAACAAGAAAGCTGATTGTATTCTGATCTAGCGGCTACCGAATTGCGATTTCACCAATCACTAAAATATCGTAATTTATATCATAACATCACCTAATTTATATTGTCCTGTAAAAACAAGAAAGCTGATTTCCTTCTGATTTCTGAATTGCGATTGAAGAATGATCAGAAACGGCTGCCCGAACAACAAATACGCGTTGAACAGTGCAACAATAACCAGTCGAAACGAACGTTCAGCCATGGCTCTAACTGGATATAGGAGCACGAAATATTTGAAAGAAAGCGGCGCGCATGAGACCAGGAACCGTCAGCTGATTATTTGACCCTTGAGCTATTCTCCCTTACAACAGACTCATTGTCAGTTTTTCACCTTGCCTGGAGCGCAAAGAAGCCTCCACTCTCTCTCTCTCTCACTCTCTCTCTGTCCCCCCGCTCTCTTCCCCTCTGTTCTTATCTACACAAAATAAAATACGAGGCGTAAAGTTCGCGGAGGACGCGAGCGTAATGAAATTGACGAAAAGAAGCGATGGAGGATGAACGGAGACGGCGTGACAAAGGAGAGGGCGAGAACAGAGTCAAAAGGGGGACAAAGGGCGAAGGAAGAAACGAGCGGGACCGGTAAAGGGTGGGGGTCAAACGAGCAAGAGAGAGAGAGAAACGGGGGAAGAGACGGAGGGAAAGAGAGAAAGAGCTAGAGAGGGAGATGAAGAGCTAGTGAAACGGAGAGGGAGCAAACGGATGGGAGAAAGCGAGAAGGAGTTAGAGGAACGGCGCGCGGATGAAAGTGAGAAGGAGAGAAAGGGCAAGGGAAATAGAGAGCGATGAGGAGAGAGAGAGGGATAGAGAGGGAAAGAGAGGCGTGGGAGGAAGCGACAACGAGGAACAGAGAAGGAGCGAAGCCTGTTTGAAGGGGTAGCTGGGTGGGTGGATGGTGGCAAGTGAAAAATTCAGAAAGACACGGAAGAGGTGGCAACGAAGGCGAACAAGAAGATGGGAGGAGAGGCGGAGGTGGTGAAATAGAGGCAGGAGAAGCTAGAGGTGGAAAAGAAGGTGGAGGAGAAGGAGGAGCGGACAGAAACTCGTTGTTAAAGCAGATAGAACACTGGCACATCGACATACACGTTGCCACAGCTCTCTCTCTCTCTCTCTCTCTCTCTCTCTCTCTCTCTCTGCCTATGCTCACGTATCCCAGCTTATATATCCCCTTTATGCTCGTCGAGAGACCTCTCTCTTTTCCACTTCCTATATGTCTATACCAGCCCAGACAGATGCGAGTTCCACGTTCCACCCATCTAGCTACGTTCGTCATAACTTTGTCGCTTCCAGGTCCCGCTTGTTAGATAACAATCCTCGGATATTAGTTAACTCCCCTCCACCGCGTCCCTTCTCCCCTCCCCCATCGCTACACTGTCCAACAACGATTTCCATTCAGATTTCGCCTTTTGTCCTAGGCGTCCTTTCCGCTACGAATTTTTTTGTTGAATTCTTCAAATTTCGACTCATCGTTTCGAGTTTACTCTAACTGTCGGATTGGTGGAATGTACTTTATATTAATTATAACCCCGCCATTCTCGATCGCGGATAATTATATGTTACAGTCTTCGGGATTGATCTATATGTCGACAGTTGCTGCTAACGATTCATTCATTGGTATTTATTTTAAATATTATTTTTTGAACCTACCAGGGTCGAAATGACCGGTTTTCTATTTCTGAGTTATTGAGAAATTATTAGAAGAAAATTATTGAATTGATTTCTTTATTCGAGCAGATATTGTAATGAAAATTTTACTTTCAAGTCAATCTTTTCTTTTCTACAAGTAACGTCATTTGTATTTGTTTTGTGATTGGTAGGTTTAGCGTTAACCCCTTGCCCTACAATAACGAGCCAGACTCGTGATGAAGATTATGAATAGAGTCTAATAAATGTGAACGTTATTAATTTCCTTCAAATCGAAATAAAATTCTATTTTGTTGTAGTTGGTACATATCCTTTGGAGAAAACATAGGCATACAACAAATATAAACTATCTTTTTTTTTCTATGAAATTCTGAACGATCAAGAATTTCTAGTTATTATAATCACAAAATAAATAGTAGTGCAAGGGGTTAAGCACATGTTGTAATGAAAATTTTACAAAATTCAAGTCAATCTTTTCCTTTCTACAAGACACGTCATTTTTATACGTCACGAAGGCTGTCGATAAGGTAACTCCGGCTTACGTTTATTGCGGAAGAGGCCGGCTCGCAGCGGATGTTCGCGAATGGACCTGTTGCGAGTCTGTCTCGGCACGCGAAAATCTTCGAAGGAGATTCAATCGTCGAAAAAACTGTCCTCCGGGGCTCGTCTTTACGGCGTGGACAGAATTAGCCATTAACCGGGCGAACGCCGGTAATTAGTCCGGTCGAAACTCCGCGCGACAGCCTCGTTCCACGTATAGGCGTCCAGGTTACGTTCGCGCGAATCGTTTTTTCCCTATTTCATAACCGTTCGCTCGTTTAATTCGCCTCTAGTTCCTTTTTTTTTTTATTTTATCTCTCCGCCGCGCGTTTCGTGCCGAGGACGGGATCGAATCTTAATTTACGGACGAAAGATAGAAATCGGACGTACGATGTGGGAAACCGATACCGGTTCATTAGCATAATCGGCGGGGAGCCTCGTGCTCTCGTAGCCTCCCGGAGGATCGGGTATGTCACTTCGATCCGGAAAAGGACCATGCATGTCCGTCGATTCGGCGACACGTAACCAGGACTCGTCTTAATGCCTGCTGTGTGGGTAATAAAACGAGAATAAAATTTATTGATCGTAGGAAGCATCGTTGTAATTGTATTTATTATTATTTTTCCCACTTTGCATATTTTCATTAATTTGTTACACAGAGTTACAGTGATTTCTCTGTACATGTCGCCACGGTCTGGAGAATAAACTTCGCGGAATTATCCTCACTATGCTCCCCACTATTATATTATTTTTGACCTATTGAACGTACTAACCAAGAAATTGAATAGTTATTTCACCTCAGTTTGTTACAATTCAGGTAGAAAGTGCTTATTTTGCATAAAGATCCGCAGTCTTGTAATTAACACTTTGATCGTCAAACAAGGAAGCTAAAAAATTCAATGAAATCAAAGTAAGTTATTTAATGAAATAGAAATGGAAAAAAATTAAATGTATGATATTGTGTAGTTCTCCAACTTTCTTGCATTTTACAGATCCTAATCTTTGGTACAATGAATATATTAACGTAAAAATTAATTTTAAAGCCTGAACAAATATGGGTGACATGGCAGTCAACGTGTTAATATAGGCACAGTAATTGGTACCTCGCAGAAACTGGGTCCCTTCATATTCGAATTTTTTTTCTGAAAGGAGTATCTCTGGAATTTGATTAACTGAATTCTGATTAACGATTTCAAACGTAAAATTTTCTCATTTTTGCAGATCGCGATATAGCTTATTAATGGGAAAGATATGAGAATAAAATGAGAGATGATAAGAAGATTTACCCCTAGGAAATCATACAATTTGAAACCGCTCTATTTTCATCGGCAAAGTATCTCTCTCTTTCTCTCACTCCACTAATAATACGTCGGACGTCGAATTCAGTATTCATGAGGGCCGGGACGCGATCATAACGAATTGCAATAAATGCAGGCCACGTCTTCGTCTTTGCCTCCGTTCTGAACGTTTATGTATATATCCTTTTCATTATCTTTCCCTGGATTTATTACGTCAACAGAGACGCCTTTCTTTTTGTTACTGGTTTTCCACCGTCTTGATTCGAACTTGAGAGTTTGATTTATCTTCTTCGCCGAGTGTACCCACATTTTTTTTCTCTTGCTCTTTGAACTCTTGTTTACGGACGCTTTGTTTCCTCTTTACCTTTATATTCCCGAACGGTAGCTAATTTTATGGGAGTTTTACTGGCTTTCTGCCATCTCCCTTTTTCCTGCTTTCAAAATAGAGTCCGGGATTTTTTCGAAACTGTTTAACCGGATCGGTGGATTATTTATTAGAGCTGTGTAGCCAAAGATAGGATTAGTGGATCGAGGGCTATTTTTATATTTATATTGCCCCACTTATTTTCACCAAGTTATACAATGTCTCGGTTTCGATGCCGGAGAAAAGTTTCGAATTTTTTAACTCGTTGAGGGAAGTTTTAGAAGTATCTTTCCATAGCTCTAGAATTTTCCCTTTTGAACTATTTTTCACAACAAAAATGTTGCCACAGGCAAAATAAATACGCAGTCTATACTAACACGAATATTATGACCAGACTGTGGATTCGATGGACAAAACTGAAAAGACATTAAACAATTTGAAGGATCTTCTATTATTTTCGACTTTTCAAGACGATCGATAGAGGAAATACATTTTCCCCTAAATTCGGTTTCCCACAAAAGACTTGGCCAAAAACTGATGCAATAACACGACAGAATAATTCGTCGAGTTACGAATGAAATGAGAGTTTCTCTTCAACGCGAAGGTCGACGTCATCTCCGGTTGAAAAGTTAACCCTTTGCACTCGAAGCCATTTTGACTTCAAAACGAAACGTTTCTTCCGACCTAGAATATTTCCCTTCTATAGATTATTTTTCGAGTTACACGTACAAAAATGCTGCAATTTACTCGTACAGTACTGAAGTGTTTAGTAATTTATTAAATACAAACAAATTTGATACAGTCAAATATATTTTGAATAATGATACAGCAATTTTTAGTGGCGCCTTACAGTCGCCATTCGAGTGCTAAGGGTTAATATTATAGAATCGATACTCGAAAAAGTTCTCCGGTTCCGTAAAAGAGCGGCAGTAGCGTATTAGCTTCGTTCAGTGCCCTGTAATTGCCGAAAAAAGGACGTGAAAAACGTCGATTTTTCAAGTTGGGTCACAGCTCCCGAGGCTACAAGTTTGTCCACACTGTTCACCGTGTTCGCTGTGTTCCCCCTACAATCACCGAAATACTTTCGTCGATTTCACACGGGAGTGTTTATCAGACCTGTCGGCCGAGCCACTGTCTAGGCAGAATATTTAGACGGATGGAGAACGGACCGCCGCGACGGATAGATAGTGTGTGGACCTCTCCTAAAACGTGGAGGCCTCAGACGCGGAGGATTGCCACGCGGTGGTCCACGTACAAGTCTACGGCGTAGACTAAACACGAGTATGGTCGGCGCTGGAAACAAGTTGGAAGAAAAGAGAAAAGAGACGCGCGCCCCTAACGATACGTCCGGGCCCGAGTCGTGCCATCTAAAGCCCCGTTCACACTGCCCATTCCTCCTCCTGCCTTGCAAAACCGGCCCTCAGCTTTTTCGTCCCTCCCATTTTCAATATTCCATTTAGAATTTGCCTCAAGAGAAGTACATTCCAAGTCCTTCGTTGCTCCTAATTTTAAACAATTTCTTTGTGGGAATTATATTGAAAACATTAGGTTGGTGCACATGAAATGTCGGATTTTTTTTACATGCGAACGTTTGTCTCCTTGTTTTCGTTATACTTTTGTTTTTGGCATAACCTCGTTTATAGTCGTACTGTCCATTCCCAGAGTCACATTTCAACAAAGGAGATTTTCTCGAAAGTGTTCCCTTTTGTTATTTGTTTTGAATTTTGTACCGGTATGAATTCAATCGATATTCGTGTAATTTTTTTGTAAGAGTATAAACTTGGTAATAATGCTGCAAAAGCTGCACGCAACGTAAACCATGCGTTTGGGGAGAATACTGTTAACGATCGAAGAGTGCAGCGTTGGTTTGAACAATTTCGGTCTTGTGATTTTTCACTAGAAAATGATCCGCGTGGAAGACAAAACAATTTCGAATCGCACAAAACAATTGCGAAATTAAATGAATTGAAATATGAAGTTTTGAAGCACCCAGCCTATTCACCGGATCTCTCGCCAACCGACTTTCATTTTTTTAAACATTTAGAACTATTTTTACGGGCTAAACAGTATGAAAATGAAGACAGTTTGAAAAATTCGATACCAGAGTTTATTGATTCTAAAGATCAGAATTTTTTTAAGACAGGCGTTTATGCTTTAAAGTCTCGTTGGGAAAAGTGTATTGAAGCGGATGGAACATATTTTGATTGAATAAACAGCTTTTGAAAAAAGATACGCAGTTTTATATATTCACTTAAAAATCCGACATTTCATACGCATCAACCTAATAGCTAAATGCAGTCGATCCGGAAAGTATTCGAACACCGATTTTCGAGAAATTTTCGATATTTGAACTATGATAACTTCGTTAAAAGGAATAGCACGATAATAAATTTAAAATTTTTTTGTTTTTTTTTTATGGTACGGGGAATTTAGTTTTCACTTTTTCGATCCACAGTGTATACGGCGACGCGTCGAGTGAAATTCCACCGGACGCTTAAATATTCACGCGACACCGTTGTGTGTCCACGCAAATTAGAGCCGTCCTAAACATTAATCGTTAATTCATCGCGTAGAAGCGAGCCGCGCGTTCTGTTGCAGTTGCAGCACACCGTCGACGTGCATATCGTGCCGCGGCGGTCGTATAATAGCTATGATGTAATTCTCAAATGCCTGTGCATCTATGATCCCGAAGAATGTGCATCACTGGCGCAACTCGCACGCGTTGCATTACAAAATATCGAACAACCAGCGGAAAACTTGAAATTAAACAAACCGGTGGACCACCGTGCGAATTGGCACATCGATATTCCCGATCATGCTACGGCACTGGAGGCCTCGCATAAGAGCATAGATATTTTTGCAAATATTATTCTTGATATTATTAATATCACTAGTATCCGTAGATACTCTTAACCCTTAACGGGCCAAAAAATGAAATATAAATGTATATAAAATAAAATATAAATATAGATACTCTTAACCCTTAACAGACCAAAAAATGAAATATAAATATATATAAAATAAAATATAAATATTCTTCTTTCTATATTTGATATAAAAATGTTGAAGTAAACTTGAATTATTTCCGGACCGTTAAGGGTTAATATTATTCTTACAACAATTACTTGCACCAAAGTCGAGATTAGTTGACTGCGTAAAAAATGAAATATACATATATATAAAATAAAATATAAATATTTTCCTTTCTATATTTGATATAAAAATGTTGAAGTAAACTTGAATTATGTCCGGACCGTTAAGGGTTAATATTATTCTTACGACAATTACTTGCACTAAAGTCGAGATTAATTGATGGCGTATCTTTACGCGTTTATGCCTTATGAATATCAAATACGACAGAATTTACTATCCTTTCTTTATTTTGCTTCTGTTATCGCTTTTCATTACGTATAAGCAGTGTTTAGAAAAGTTCCAGTCGAACTTTCCGTTGAAAAGGATGTGTAGTTTCCTGAGAAGTTCAGGTTTGAAAAGCTGCGGACTATTGTATGATTAATGTGTGAATTAATCTTGTCTTTGAAGGTAGCATTCTCGGCTGTGCCTGGTCGGCGACACATGAAATATTTATTTGACCACTTGGTTCCTCTAGTGCTGTAACGTGGTATAGCTTGTTCAGCGATATCGATTTATTAATTTGCCTGCCTCCGGTGCAGGTAGACCTGCGTTTCTTCGAGCGAGATTTTAGTTTAACGCAAACCGCAGTCTCAACTTAAAAAATATTATTATCTCGAGCCGCAAACGCCTTTGTCGTTACTTGCGGGACGACCGAATATATGATAAAATATAAAAATATAGTTATATTTTTCAGAATTTATTTGATGTTAAATGTCCCGTTCTCTGTTCTTTCCTTCATCTTCTCCACAAAATAAAATATCGAATATAAAAATATGAGTGTATTTTTCATAATTTATTTTATGTTAAACGTTCTCCGAAAGCCATGCAATAATTTGATACGATCATTAGTCCGGTGCCGTGTCTACGTTATAAAATGAATAAAAGATGGACTCGCCAAGAGTCATAGATTCATTGTTCACGCAAATCCATTCCCTCTGCACGGCCTGAAGCATTATTATATACGAGAGAATGTTTAATGGACTGCATTTATCCGATCCCGGACTTCAATTATTTGAACGGAAAATTAGGTTGGACCCTCGGTATAGCTACGGCGCGCACGGTTGTTTCTCGTCGGGCGCATGCAAATGAAATTCAACTATAAACCAGAGAACGTGCTTCGGAGCGAAGAGTGCAACAACGAACGATTTGTTGATAAAATAACTAAAAAAAAAAAAAAGAGTAGAGAAAAACAAAACCGTCGGCATCGAGTTTTTCTTCGATTTTTCCGATTCGTTGGTGCGCGGTACGCGTTCGCAACAGCCATAAATTTCGCGGCGGCGCTGGCTAACAAGAAAAAATCGTGGCAGTTTTAAGCGACATTTAAAGGGAGAGGTATGCGACTCGCAATAAACCCTTTACGACAGGGCACGGACACAGAAAAACCGGGTCGAAAGTTGCGTGCTCGGTGTGACCTGGATCGTTTACCAGTTTTGCGTGGATCTACGATTTCGCGTGGACAACATAATGGATGATAATGAATGCTTTCTTGCCGATGCTATTAAAATCCGCGCAGGACCGCCTTTTATGATCTCGCCACCGACTTTCTGTTCGAACGATCGCGAGAGCGTCTGTACTTATCTGGAAGCCGATCGTTTGCAATAATCGTTATCACTCGATAACTTTAAAATCGCGCTGAAAACGAATCTCGAGAAGCCTAAATCGCGTGGCTCGAGCAATCGCCTTGTTTAATGACCACACAAGTTAACTTTTTTTTTTTTTTAAATTCAGCAAACTACACCGCTGAACATTTTAACATTATTTTATGCGTGGAAGCGTGTTCCCGTCCGTAGTACTTTTTTTCAAAAAATGTGATCTTCGAATCTGAATATTTTCAATTAACGTCTCGAGTATAATAGTGATTCTACGTTGTTTAATATTTTATTGTACAGAATGATACCGATCGCTTTAAATCGAACGAAATTTTGATTTCATTCGCGACTAATCGATTGGAAAAATTCTGCGAATAATATCGAATCACAGAAGAGAAGATGATCAATATAAATGGCGCTCTGGAATATATTTTCGCACGAGCGTTTGAAAGATCGCCGAGCCTGCTCGTCGCCAATAAGACTTTTCCTTTCAACGCCGCCTCCATTTCTATCTCGCGTAACAGCGTAATCAACTTTTCTACAACAATGCCGTTCCCATAGGTTCCACCATATGCGAAACGATCACCGTCACGTGAAAAAGACATGCCAGGCTGTGTTGTGTCTGCAACGGCCAATCGGTTCTTGCGTTCCGAACTAGCCTAGCGCATTGCTTTTTATGCAAATCGGTGCCGAGTTAGCATTTATATCGCCGCGGCCATTTCTCGGCATTTTCGGCCATTTTGCTACCGGCAAAACTGCCTTGAGTAGCTCGCTCCGTGCACCTGCTAAAAATGCACGCTACCGTGCGGCAGTTTACAACGAGAGAAAATGGCGTCACGTTTTCCCCGGGTTTTCACCCGGTCTCTCGCCGGGCACCCTGAAATCGGCGCGACCGATGATGAATCCTTAACGGTCGCGTTTTCGCAATCTACTTTTTCCTATCGCCATTAATTCCCGTACCCTTTCAAAATGGCGTCGGATCGCATTCATTCGCGACACACCCTGCGTTTCACGTTCGCATTCACCTCCGCCGCTCTCCTACCCGCGTTTCCTTTTACCTAGCCCCTCGCGCTTTCCGCTACCTTTTCCTCCGCTCCCACACACCTCTTTTCTTGTTCGCTCCTCGAGATTCCTAGCGTCGCTGTCCTACACCCGTTCCTGATAACGGACACGCGTCTACAGGGTCCCCGACGCGACAATAACCAGCCAACGATACGTCTCTCTGTATATGTCGCCAACACCTCGATGATAAATGTCGCGGAACTATCCCCACTAACGCGGAGACGAGAAACTCGAGACGCCGAGGACCCCGAAGAGTGTAAACCTAACACAGGGTACGTCTCCTGGACGATACACGACACTGGCAAGACCCATTCCGTTGACATATACCGAGCATTCATTGTGACAGTTACGATATCTTTTCGGAATAAAGTCAGGAACCTTTCTGTCGCTCACAACCCTTACGTAACTTGTGCACAGAGTGGAGCTATAGGTCCCGTTTTTAAAGTCACATAACATTCGGTAACGACGACCTAGAGATACTTTTCCGCATAAACTATTATACTTTACTGTTACGTAGGTTTCTTATCGACACTTAAATTGTGTAGTTTAATTGTAGCATTAAATGTCGGTCCACCAAAGAATAATAAAAAGTAGGGGTCATGTTCGCGATCTCGAACCTAGACCGAGCGGTGTTTTAATATTTAAACATTTTAAATTGCAAAATCTGATAGCTAACCTCCCCTAAAATTTTTTTCTCCGATGCACCTACTTGTCGTCTTTGAAAAAGTATTCGGGGTCTCTGCTCGAAAACGGATTGGTTTGGAAGTTATTAATTTTCGGCGCATAACTGTTCGAAGAGTCTGATCTCGAACCTATGCCGAGCGGTGTTTTAGGATTTAAAATTAAAAAATGTTTAAATTTGAAAATCTGGTAGCTAACCTCCCCTAAAATTTTTTTCTCCGATGCACCTACACTACCGGCCATAAGTGTTTACCCACCCACATATTTTTTAACATTGTAGTCCACGGTTCTACGGTTCAGCTTCAATAACTTTGCTATTTCTCTGTTACTTTTTCCGATGCTATGATGGGACACTATTAGAGCGCGCGTTTCAATCGATAATTCTTTTCTCCCTGACATTATTTGAAATTTTCGCAAAATTCTTTAGGCACGTGAAAATCAACTGTTTACTGTATGAAAGCTTAATGCAGTATGAAATGCAGTATGAAATTTGAGAAGACTAAGATACCTGTATTACCTGCGTTCATATTCCCTACTGACCGTTATAAAAATTTCAGAAAAATGGGTTTTTTTACCTGAACTCCAAAATTGTCGTTTTTCATAAAAATCTGTAAACTCATTTACAGTACCTGATTGTGTATGTACAGAATATTTTGCATGTTTTTTATTAACCTTATAATTAGGATTTAATGCTACGGACATTTTCATAACAATAAAATACCTATTATTTGAATAGTAACGAAATTTGAAGGTGGGTAAACACTTATGGCCGGTAGTGTACTTGTCTTCTTTGAAAAAGTATTGGGGGTCTCTGCTCGGAAACGGATTAGTTAAGAAGTTATTAATTTTATAATTTTATAATAACTGTTCCGAAGAGAGTGTGTGTCTTTTGGGAAGCGGTCCGCGTGGCGCTGAGTGTTCTCGCGGCAAGATGAGTGAAGCGGATGGAAAGACGTTTCCTCTTTTCGGCGAAACTTGCGAAAGGAACACAGCTCCGTCGACGCGCGAACAGGAAGTCGTGAGACGGTCAAGCGAGTGCATATTTTATGCGCTCGTTTCAAAGCCTTTTTAACGAGGACGAGTCGAAGGCAGGGAGAACGGTTCGAGAGTCGAGAGCGGAATCGAAGGATCGTGTCGTGGCCCCCGAAGATCTCTCTCTCTCTCTCTCTGTCTCTCTCTCTCTCTCTCTCTCTCTCTCTCGCTGTACATTAGCAGGGTGTTTCCTTGAATCGGAATACCTAATGATTCCAGAAAGTTTTGCGCCTCGTGTACGCCGCTCGTTTATATCGCAATCGTCGTCGGGAACGATGATAGTCTCCTGACAGACCTGTCCGTCTTCCACACGGTCCCTTGGGTTACTGACCCTCGTTTAGCAACTTGGTTTGCACCATGCCCGGCCACTTCGTGCTATTTTATTTCACCGAATGACGCACGGCGAACTTGGTCGCGTGTCATCTCGTTTCATTTCACGTTGAAACCGCCGATTCTCCCATAATTACCTCCGGACCGCTGCTTGACAAAAATCATTGCTCTCAGATTGTCTGTTTTCACACTAAACCTACCACTATCGGTCAAATTGACCGGCTCCAGATTTTTTACAATTATTGAAATGATAAAAATTATTTCATGAGAAATGACTGATATCTTTAGTAGAGCATGCATGACTGCACAAAGTCTACGTAAAATCAATCTTGTCATTTTTACAAGGGAACTTGTACCAGTAATTTTTAAAGCTCGGTAGGTTTAAAAGGATTTGACATACATATATAATATAATTACTAGACTGCGGATTTTATGGTATTTTATGACAAAAATGGGTAAGCACAATTTAAAGCTTCCAAGCATACAATAAAAATGGTCAAAAGAAGTAAGCAAGAAGTAAGCATTTCTGTGTCTTGCAATCGATGCAAATACTTTTTATTTTGCATAAAGATCCGCAGTCTATTTATTAGATTCTGTTCAGAATCTCAATCACGAGTGTGAAAATGATGCAACTTGTTCGTACGACACCGAAATGTTTAGTAATTTATGAAATGAATATTAGTGGGAGTCACTGTAGGTGAACGGTTTCGTGGAATGTCTTATAGTATCGTCGTACAGTACACCTAAATCAGTGTCGCTATCAGAGCGCTGTCAGCGAAAAAGCCTTTCCGTGGGTCTCATCCCCCCGATCCAGGGGTAGAGTCATTTTTCCCATTTGCATGTTTTTCTGGATCTGTCGCGCGTCACACGCAACCGCTGTCAGAGTGGTTCAGGTTCGGGCATCATCTTCGAAGCATCGGGCGTGCACGGTTGGCCAAATTTTGATGGATCACCCTATAGACAGGGGAGCATGGAAAAGCACGTTGCCCTTGCAGGGTGGGGGCGTAAGTTGCCTAGCGACCAGACCCTGGAAACCCACCCCCGTAATTCCCCCTCCCCCCTGGGGCGCACTCCTGCACCACTATCGCCACAGATTTCTTCGGAACACCCTCGACCCGTGGTATATTTTTAGTAATAACGAATAAAATTCTAAATCCGTCCCGTCGTCGTGTCGAGGTGCCGCGTCTCTCAGGACGAAGGCGTGCGAAGGCTTTGTGCGAGCCTAATCCGGACCTAACCGGCCCGGCAACGGCCCGATAAACATGATCTTATCGGCGCGCGGCCCGAGAGTACCGAGAGCAGCCCCCGCCAGTCTCAACGATCGGGCGCAAAAATAATAACGACGAGATAGACGTAGATAATTATTGACAACGATCGCGAGCGATAAGCCCAACCATAAGCGCGCTCGCTGCCCTCGAGGCTCCGGTTCTTTCCGTTTGCCAGTGAAAGTTCCCCCTGCCACGGGAAAACCTCGCTGCCGGTGGGCGATTTGATCCTTGATCCTTGATCCTTCAAAGGCCCCCAGGGACGAGGAGGCAAATGGAAATGGCGACCCCCTGGCTTCTGCCCACGGTGGGAATG
The DNA here is from genome assembly GCA_913789895.3 of Seladonia tumulorum. Lineage (NCBI taxonomy): Eukaryota > Metazoa > Arthropoda > Insecta > Hymenoptera > Halictidae > Seladonia > Seladonia tumulorum. Next base: position 8,161,786 of record OU565275.1, read on the forward strand.
ATCGTCTCGCAAAAATCTGGAAATTTTCGTTCGCCGTTTTCTGTCCCACGTTTCTGCAGTTTCGTATTTTCCTTTGTTTTAAATCGACATTCGAAGATAAATAATTCTATAAATCTCTGTCCTTCCGAAAGCCCCAGAGCCCGACAGTTTAGAATGTTGTTAAGAGAATTTTCGTGACGACGTTTTATCGGTGACAACAAGACCCCGCAGATTTTTGGCAGCGAACTTTTACGGTGAATTTTATCGGTGATCGTTGCATCGGTGCGTTCATGGCAAAAATTAATCGACGAGACACGGAACGGTTCAAGGCGAGGAGGAATGTTTTTATTTTGCATTCAAATCCGGAGTTTTAGGGACGGGTGGTTTTTTGTGAAAAATAAAAATTGTCTTTCAGGATACAGCTTTCACAATTTTACCGCGTTGGGAATAATACGAAAATTCTAATTTAAATTTTTTGGACATTCTTATTTTTGCGTTTAATCATAAACTGTACTCAAATAAAATGTTATTGTTATCTGATATTAATACTCCGCCTACCGTTACTGGTCAAATCGACCGGTTTTAGTTATTTCACAATTGTTGAGATTATAGAGACCTTATGAAAAAGGATTGAATTTTCTTATTCAAGCCTGTATTCTAATAAATATGAAAAGCTTGCATATACGATCGCAGCCTTATTGTTTATTCTTGTGATTCGTCTATACATGTGACCAAGACCTCAATAATAAATGTCGCGGAATTGTCCCCACTACCGTTGGCAAGACCCGTGTTGACGACATATATCGCGTATAGTTCGGCGTCCCGTTAATTAAAAATTCTTCGACATTTTCTAAGACGATTACGGCGTATCAGTTTCTACGTGCATATAAAAATTTACGATTTTCTACTGGCTTCCCGTTTCATACGTGGCACACATACGTTTCATCATCGAGCGCTTTCAGTGAACGTACTTCAAGGAGGATTTCATGCTTCGCTATAAAATCGTAACGATTCGACTCGCAGTATGTTTCTATATACTATAAAATGTTTAATTGCTTGTCGTGTACATTGTAATTTTGCATACTCTCCTAAAATCTAAAATAGTGAATAAAATACCGACGTATACGCGACGGGAAAAATCGATGATAGTCACCGCGTGATTTTAAAAATGAATATTGTAGGGAATAAAATGTTTGAGATATGACTTGAGTATAAAAGTGAGAGTTACGAATAACTGTGAAGTCGGTGTGAGAAATAAAAAAAAGGTACGAGCATTGTAGGAACAAACACACATTTTGTTGAAACACACAGAGTTAGAGTTGCAATTTTATATATCGGTTAGGATTGTGATTTTTATATTTTCTCTTCCAAAAAATGCATTACTTGCGGAAAAAATAAGGAAAAAATGTTAAACGAAACTCCAAAGCGGAAACGTTAAATGTTGAAACATCCCGCAAGGATCTCTCTCTCTCTCTCTCTCTCTCTCTCTCGCGTACCTAATTTTGAGAGCCGTATACGTGTTAAACCGGTTGTTAATTTAGCCTCGTGTTCGAGCGATCATTCATCATCGAACGTGTATGTATATATATATCTGTCCGGATTACTCGAGCGATCTATTCGAATCTATTTCAAACGGAGCAAATAAAAACGCGCGGCGTGTTTGTCGCGAATTCGACACAGGCATAAAAGCGTCGTTAATGGTTTATCGTGGACCATAAAAGCACCGTAGCGTACATAAAAGAATCATATTTTCGAGCCGAGTCCTCGTCGCTCGTAAATAAACCGAATCCCACCGAAATAAATAAAATAAATAATTATTGGCCCGCTTCACGAATTCACTTGTACACCCGATAAGTCGTGGAAAGTCTCTTTCTTGAAACTGTCTCCTCTCATCTGCAATTAAACATGTTTTTTTAAGTACCGGAAGCCATTAATATAGGATTTTCAATAATTGAAAGAGGAACTTCGGAATTTCCAATTCCGAACGAAACGATTGTACAGGGTGTCCCAATGCAACGCAGACAACGGCAACAATGCAACGTATTGCTTGCAAAAATGTTGTATCTCCTCCAAAAGGGTGATTTCCGAGGTCATTTGAAAAGACTTTTTCCTGTGCGAGAATGTCCTCCGCGGCCTCGTTGCGGGGGATTGAGTTATAATTAGTTATTAATCGTTGATAACTTGCTTAACAAAGCTGCTGAAAACATTTTCGCAAAGGAAAAAGTTACATCAAATAGGAATCGTCCCTTTCAAGGAAGTTGTATAACATTTTTGGGACACCCTGTATAATGGTACAGGGGGCGAGTCGTTGGTTCACAATTGCCGTCGAAGGATCCATTAACCCTCGGACTCCTGCGACTTCCAGGCCTATGCCGGAGTCACTTCTGACCCACGCCGATGTTTCAAGACTAGTACAGTTTTCTTTCGATATAAGGCGATGCATTTCTGTCGTCGTATTTCGGACGAAGAAGAAGATTTCTTATTTCGGAATTAAAAGCGTCGTGTTATATCGGAATAAAATTGTAAATATTGACGGTGGCTCGAGCTTATCCCCACCACTTTGGTCTCGAATAACTCCAGGAAGTGTTCGGCCTGGAATTATGGGCTTTTAAAAATTCTGAAATAGGTGACCAAGAGAATCGAATTGGACCATATCGAAATCGGGCATCCCTAAACCTAAGAGGGTTCCTAGACCGTACGTCTGTTACGTTCTCGATAATCGAAGGAGTCCAATTCGACTCGCATGGAACTGTTTGTACGGTCGATGCAGCGAGGGGATGCCTAGAGGTTCGCTTATCCATTCAACGATCCTGATGTTGACCCTGATCCTGGCAAAGGGACGAAGAGGAGAGGCTGGGTCCTGGAATGCTGTGCCTAGCTCCAGGCTGCACCGTCCCCTCTCTCTCTCTCTCTCTCTCTCTCCCTTTCTCTCTCTTTCCATCCGTCTCTTTCACTTTCGTTTTATTTACCCAATTCTCCCTCCCACTCTCTCTCTCTCTCTCTCTCTCTCTCTCTCTGTCCCCCTTCGCCCCATCCCTTGTTCCCACCTCTCTCCCCCTTCTCGCTGTATTTAACATTCTTCTATTCTTTTCCTTTTCTATCCGTTTCCTATCCTCATCCTTTTAACTCCTCGCTCGAGACCCTCCTCCAACGTTTTCCTCTTTCCCCATTACTTTCCCCACTTTTTTTCTTCTCTGTCATTAACTTCGCCCCGTTGTTCCTCTCTTTAGCATCTTCCTGTTAGGCCGCAGGAAATTTTCTTTCGACCAACTCTTTTTTACTATCCGCCTCGTGTCTTCATCCCCTTTAACCATTCATCTGTTCGACTCTCTCTCCCTCTCTCTCTCTCTCTCTCATTTTCGTTGCATCGTCTACATTTGTAATCTCGGTTTATCATTACCTCTAGCATCGTTTTGTTTCGCTCTCTTACTATTGGCAGTGTTAGGAGCTCCGAGCTTTAAAAAAAAAAGCTTCAACTTAGTTGCCGTACCGAGTTAAATGCAGAATGAATCGCAAGCAAAGTTAAGGGATGAAATTAAACAATTTCTACTTTACTCGAGTACGTTACGACCGAGATAGACAATGTTCTCTCGACATAAAGATTGCCGGTCTAGTTACAACAATTATGACACTGGATTGGATGCGAAATAAATCGCAAGATAAACGGCTAAGGGATGAAACGAAAAATTTCTATTTCACTCCGGAATGTCAGAACCGAGGTAGAGAATGTTTTCTTCGCGTAAAGATCTTCAGTCTATAACAGAGGTGTTCGGTCTATGGTTTCGGTTAGGTGACAAATAAATCATAAGACAAGTGGCCAGGGGATGAAATTTGAATCTCACCCGGGCGTGTTACGACCGAGCTAGGAAATATTTCAGAGTCGTTCGGTCTAGTTACGGTCTCCGGGCGCGTCCTCGAAGAAAAATGAGCACCGCTGATCGAGACACGATCCATGACCGAGAGGCTTCGTAAACGAAGGAGACAGCGAGAGAGATGGAGAGCGACGGGGCTAGCGAAAAAAGAAGGACAAGTGCGAAGGAGGGAGGTAAGGGAATAGGGTCGAATAATCGGTTCGAAAGGAAGGAAGAATGGTTGTGTCTCGGGCTGGTAGGTAGTGGGCTCTCTTCTCTGCCTTCCTCAACGTCCTCTTCGCCTTCGGCGGGGGCAGAGGTGGGGCACAGGGGCCCTGTGGTCCCTGCGGACCTAGTTAGGCTCTCTCTGCTCAAGGATCGACCACTCCAACTGCATATTTCGTTCTCGCCGGTGGCGGACCGTGTATTTCCGATCGTTCGCCACGCTCCGTTCTCTATCCGTGGGGAAAAATCGTTCATCGGGTCCAGCGTTTCGCCGTTATCCACCTGAAATCTCATTAATTTTTTTTTTGTTTTTTTCTTTTCTTTTGACGTACAGCTCATCGGTCAGCTCGGCTCTTCCACCCAGACACCCCTCGGTTTATCAACAAGTTCAATCGTCTGTTGAATTATGTGCTTTTCGGACATTGGCGATCAGTGTTTTGATCCCAACGTGTCGGTGATTATTAGATTGCGGATTTCATGCGTCTATAACAGAAATGAGTAGCAACAATTTAACACGTTCACCGCCATGTCATCCAGCTGTGGGTGACGGAATTATTTGTCCAGGTTTCTTATAACCTTCTTATAACATTTCTTATAACATTTCTTATAACCAAGAATATTTGCCTTGTACATATTTTTTTTTTATGTCATACATATAAAACTGGCGCAATTTACTCGTACAATACTGAAGTGTTTAGTAATTCACTACGTACAAACAAATTTAATAACGTAAAAAATATTTTGAATAACGATACAGCAATTTTTAGTGGCGCCTTCCAGTCGCCATTCGAGTGCTAAGGGTTAATATATTCATTGTACTAAATTTGAAAGTAAAATGTAAAATGAAAGAAAGTTGGAGGATTACTCAATGTCACACATATAATTATTTTCAATTCTTATTTCATTAAATAACTTACTATGGTTTCATGGAATTTTTAAGGGTTCTGGTTTGGCACTGAAAGTGTAAGAAAGTTGGAGGACTACTCAATGTCACACATATAATTATTTTCAATTCTTATTTCATTAAATAACTTACTTTGGTTTCATGGCATTTTTGAGGGTTCTGGTTTGGCAGTCAAAGTGTTAAAGTGGTGAGCAGATTAAATGTATGTCGGAATATCAATGTATCGGCTTCAGCTTATTAAAGGCATTAAAGGAAGATAGACAATTCCATTTGGCTCCCGTTTTCTTCCAATTGATGCAAACAATATTTATATCGCGTGCATATGTAACGAACATCTAATAAACAAACGGACCAATTTATTTGGGATTTTTACTTACTCTCATAATCGCGAAGAACAAGGTTCACGACGCGGTCACAAGAAAATAGTAGCCCTGCACGATGTATGTCACAGCACAGACCCAAGGATTGGACTTACCGGCGGCATCTTCTAAGCTGAAGTTTTTCGAGTCTCCGACAGCTACGATGCACATGTTTCGGAAACGATATCCCGGAAAAACGCAGAAATTTTCGTGTAGTTTTCCGCGTTATTCCTTTGCCAAAACTTGTGTAATATGCAAGGCCGTGAACGCGCTTTGTTAGCCGGTATCTCCGCCGTGTTCTGCTACCCAACCAGCTATTTTGTTACGCAAATCTGCCAGTATTATGTAGCGTGCGCTACCAGGAAACTCGAGAATACAGCGGTGAACGATTATGGCTTTTCTGGACATACCTGGCAACGGTAGAGAGGCAGGTAACAGGGAAACTTACAAAACTCACCGATAGACCCAAATGACAGTCGAGGGATTCTATGTGTTCGTAAATGAAGTAGCAAAGTAGCACCGTGAAGAATTACAGGTGGAAATTCTCTACTTGGTTATCGAAAAATAATAAAAATAATTTTTAGTATCTTTTTGTATTTATCCCAAACGAAATTATCAGATTGCTGAGAATGAATTATCGATTTTCGAAATTGCTGTTACTCCCCCCCACCCCGCCCCCTTCTTATACGTCATTCTATTCGTTTCGACGTGAATATGATTCTCGTTTTCGGCGGAAATTGCAACTTCCCGAGATATTCGCGGAAAATTTTCTTGAGAAGTCAAAGCGCACGAGTGGCGACTCCGAGGCACCAAATTGCTGTGGCATTCTTGAAAATATTATATACGCTGTCAAAAATGCAAAAATGAAAAAAATTGTACAGAAGTATGGAAACATAGTGTTTTCTCGATGTATGTCCACAACGCTGGGGATAGTTCTGGTACTTTTATCGGCTAGATACTTGCGACAAATATCAAGTAAAGACTGTAATCGTACAATGGAAATAATCTAGAATGGAAAAATATTTGGTTTCCGAGCTAAGAAATCTTTTGCCACGACTTTCAAAAATTATGGAACGATCAGCGGCGAATAAAGACGCGTTGGCAATAAACAATGCCGATCAGATTGTCAACTAGCGTGTCTCGCGGTTCATTGGTTGTACCAGCAGACAGCTCTTGCCGAAGGATCCTCTCTGTCCCACCGGTGGCCCGATAAATTATGCCGTATCGAACGGGCAGGAAACAATCGCGAAATTTATGCAAAGCACAAACGTACAAATAACGATGAATGCGTGTCGACGACCGCCGTTGCCGCCGCCATCGTCGCGCCCCGACCAAAATTTACCTTTCATCCAGCCGCGCAAGCGGGACACTAATTAGTCTCGTTATTCAATTGTCTCCGGTTGTAGTGCCGGGGCACGTAAACCGTTCCTCTCGTTATATTTAACGCGGGAACGCACGGCGTTAAATTGGAACAGGCTCGATCCATCGATTGTGCATCGCGATTACGTTACCCGGCGATCTGATGCAGCTTAGGGACATCCACCGGTACGTTACTTTATAGATGAGGGCAAAGTAAACGGTAAATTAAGAAGGAAAACCTAACCTCCCGGGCGCCTCTTCCGTCCTCGGGTTCCGTGGCCGAGATCAGATTTTCATTTTAATGGAACTTTCTGGCACGCGATTCTATTGCCGGCTCCCTGACCAACTATAGCTCGCCTCCAATAACCTCGTACAACGCAATTTCCACCTGCGCAACCCTCGACCTGCCTTCTCTTAGTTATTGTCAACAGAAGAAAAACCATTTACACATCTTTCTATCCTCGGAGAACCCTCTATTGCACTGAGAAAATAATTACAGTGATTTCTCTGTATATGTCGCCAATGCCTGGAGGATAAATGTCGCGGAATTATCCCCACTACCGCGGGGTATGCAACATGAGGGGCCTCGAAGCTTCGGACGCCTAGGAGTATAAACATAACACCGGCAAGACCCTTGTTGACATATATTGAGAGTTCACGGTATTGAAATACAAATTAACACCTTACACTACTATTTATTTTGTGGTTATAACGATTAGAAATTCTTCATCCTTCAGAATTTCATAGAAAAAAAAAATAGTTTATATTTATTGTATGCATAGGTTTTCTCCAAAGGATACATATATCGACTACAACAAAATAGAATTTGATTTCGGTTTATGGGAAATTAATAATGTTCACATTTATTAGACTCTATTCAGAATCTTCATCACGAGTCTGGCTCGTTATTGTAAGGTAAGGGGTTAAGCTAGAAAAGGTAAAGAACAAAATTCGAATTGAATCTAATGGGAATTAATTCTTGCGTTTTTCTCTTGTAATAATTCGATGCCCGACCTTCCGGAGTGACCGAGCTTCGAGACCCGGGTTTTTCTTTTCCGATATCAGAATTTTCGTGCAAACCGAGTGCTCACCTGTGTTCCGAGAGCACAGGCACAGGGAAGAAGAGTCAGAAGAGTCTCGAAAGGGCAGGACTCCGGCCGCGATCGATTTTGTTCCGGCTGCATGACTCATCCGTACGAACGGAGGTTCTTCCTTGTAAGAAGGGACCTTTCCTGGCCAAGGTCTCGTCTAACCGCAACACAGCCGGCGAGGAAAAGAGGGAAATCTTCTCGTCGTGATCGTACACATACACACACACACAACTTTGTGTTTACCTGTACAATTGTTCGCCGCACAGCAGCGCCGAGAAGGAAGATTTCGTCGAATGCAACGCGGCTCGTACGTGCATTAAGGGATGCAATCTCCGTGCGCAAGCCTCCACAGGTTGTCGTCAATTTTTCTTTGTCCCCGTGTCCCTGGGGAATACTACTTTAAATGCTCGGCCGCCTTGCTTCCGTTTTTTTTGACGCGTAACTGGAGAAATCAAATGGAGAAATAACTTCTAATATTTTTAGTTTCTAATATTTCTTCTGATATCGATAGGCTTCTAATATTTTTAATTTACAATTATTGAGATTCCAAAGATACATCCCTGAGGAATGATTAAAACATTGCTTTCTTTGGGTATATGTATGTTTTCTTGACGCGGCTTCTGCTTAACTGGAGAAATGAAATGGAGAAATAACTTCTAATATTCTTAGTTTCTAATATTTCTTCTGATATCAATAGGCTTCTAATATTTTTAATTTACAATTATTGAGATTCCAAAGATACATCCCTGAGGAATGATTAAAACATTGCTTTCTTTGGATGTATGTATGTTTTCTTGACGCGGTTTCTGCTTAACTGGAGAAATTAAATGGAGAAATAACTTCTAATTTTTTAGTTTCTAATATTTCTTCTGATATCGATAGGCTTCTAATATTTTTAATTTACAATTATTGAGATTCCAAAGATACATCCCTGAGGAATGATTAAAACATTGCTTTCTTTGGATATGTGTATGTTTTCTTGACGCGGCTTCTGCTTAACTGGAGAAATCAAATGGAGAAATCACTTCTAATATTTCTTCCGATATTTTTAATTTACAATTATTGAGGTTCCAAAGATACGTCCGTGAGGAATGATTAAAAAATTGCTTTCTTTGGATACATGTTATTAAAAGCAAAAATGGCTAGAAATCTGGGCATCTCGTTATTTTTATAAAGTAAAATATTCACTACTCTTAATGCTCCATGAACCTAATGTTAAAATTAATCTGCGCATTTGGGAGGCTATTGGACGTTCTCTAACGAAGCTGGAAGTTTGACTTTTGGAGGAAAAAGGTGTTAATCTGCGCATTTGGGGGAGGCTATTGGACATTTCATTGACTTCCGACCAAGTTGAAAATTTGATTTTTCGTCCGTGCCGGCTAGATTATTGAAACGGCGGTGCGCGTCGTTCGGAATTTATCGAACGAGCACGGGAACCAGAACGGAATAAGTCGAGTGTGTGCACCGTCTCCGATTCTCTCGACGGTTGTCCCTTGTTCTAGTCGCGGCACGATAAACCCGGCAGATAAACCGAGCGAAGGCACGCGAAGAGAAAACGCGTGCGTACAAGATGAGAGCGGAAGAGATGGGAGAAAACGTCATCGCCGCCGGTTAGTCCGCGTTCGTCCTAACTAACAATCGGTTGTCCGTCGACTCGAGAGCGGGCACCGTTAGCGATCGGCTGGCTCGGCAACGCTCGGCGCAACATGGACAAACGCATTTTCCCTTCGCTGATCACGCAGCGATCCTCGTGACCGCGGCGGTTCGCCCGCTCCTGGCCAACGTCAACATCGCGATCCTCGGAATCTAATAAGAGCCCCTGGTTTCTGTCGACTGACCTCCGGATGTTTCGAATTAGAGATTCCACGGGAATTCCGAAACGGCTCACTTGCCGCCTAACTTCTGATTTGTCGCACGCTGGCCGGGTTCAACGAACAAACGTTGGGTTCCTCTTTTGAGGTGCACGTCCAATTTTTTGTTCAAATAAATCCTCGAATGTCCTTGTATATTGTATGGTATATAACAAAAATATTAGTTACAGTATAAAAATCGAAAATCCTTAGGCACGTAGGTTACAGGTATTTAAAAAGGCTATCATATACAGGGTTATCCGTTTTTAAACGGCCAAACGTCAACCAGCTATAGAGGACCCCAAAGGAAATAACTTTCACCCCTAACACTTTTTTTTATTCGGTCTTGATTTTTAGATAATTGCAAAAACCCGTCATTTTTTGCGTTCACTTAAGATTAAATATATTAGGACTGCAATTATGTATCTCGATGATTTTTCCTTTGTTTGGTTTAAAATAAATAGGGGCATCTTTTTTATTAAGTCAACTTTTTTGTATGACCTTCGGATCTTGTTTTTTTTTTTTACATGGGGCACGCCGTGGAGACTGAATGAAATAACTTCGAAAAATTCGGATTCAAAAAAATTGATTCAGAAATTCAGAAAAATTTCAAAATTTTTACAGCAATACCTAAATATTCAAGGAATGTAACGGGACTCAAGTTTTAAGAATGATTTTAAATACATCTTTTGGGTACGTATTGTTTAAAATATTTTCAGGAAATCAAGGCCGAATCAAAAAAAGTGTTAGGGGTGAAAGTTGTTCCATTTGGGGCCCCTCTATAGCTGGTTGACGTGTGGCCGTTTAAAAACGGATGACCCTGTATACGCAAGCAATGATGTTAGGTTCAGCTATTAAGCAACCTATGTCCAATAGCAATTGAAAACCTGCTCTAGCGAGGTTTTGGATAAATTTGATCCTCTGATCATTATATAAGTTGCACTGCCAAAGAACATGGTCGAGCGAAGCTTAACCCAATTGCATCATTAGCGTATATATGCGCTCAACTTTGTTGGTCACTGTCATTATACGTTAGCCAAAAGATAGAAATGGTGTTGTTGGAGATGAAAGTAGTAATTCTGATTTTTTCTTACAACGCCGAAATATGAGGTTCTTTTGCTTGTAGTCATTTTTGTACTTAAATATAATTAAAAGAAAAAAGTTTGGTGATAAAGGACTTCTTTTCATATTTCCTTACGATGCAAATGGTTCGTCTAAGAACTTTAAGATTGTTCAAGGAATATTAAGAGTCGAGATTCCTGGATTGCCGATAAGGTAGAGTGACCAGATTACCGACCAAAAAATAGACAAAAAATGGTTTTACGTGCAACTAAACTTTTTGCCCTTACATGAGAATATTTTTCGTTGGGAAAGGGCTCGTTCGAAAGAGGAAGGTTCGATCTAGCTCACGCTGATCGTGAACTGACGAGATTATGCAGATATTTGGTAATATAGGCGTCAGAAGTAGGCCAAAAATTGACGTGGAATCCAAGAATTTTTATGCCATTAGAAATTCTACAGCAGTTAGTGACTCTGCAAAAGTCGTTTGACTACCCTTGGCTCTTGATACGGTTGATACAGATGATTTTAAAAGTGGAATCGGAAGGAAAGTCTACGACAAAACTTTGCTTTCAAGATAAAATCGCATTCGGAGGAAGACTCGCGCAGGTGTTGCAACCGAACACGGAGCCGAAACGAATCTCGACCGAGGTGGCGCGAGTTGAATAATTAAAAAGGGGGAACACAGGGATAAGAAAACACGGGACGCGAGGGAAAACGGGGAAAAATGGAGAAACAACACGGGATACGTGTTCCATGGGGCAAAGGGGAGAATAGCGGAGGAAAACGAGAGAAAAAGGTGGAGAGGTGGCTCGGTCCGGTAGGAGAATGGCGGTACGAAAATTACAGAATCCCCTAGATGCTCAATTAGCGGGTAACAGTATCCAGAGGGGTAGCAGTTGCCCGTGGCTCGTGGTTCGTGGCTCGCGACTCCCAGGGTCGTAGGTATTACCGGAATTGTCGGGGGGACGGAAACTCGCAAACCTCGGGGCGATGGACAGCAATTGCGCGAACCAGCACGCGTGTGCGACGCGAAATCGCTCGGCTCGGCTCGGCTCGACCGAGGGATGGTCGATTCCGTAGGGGGGATGGAGGAACTCGTGGAAGGGAGGATATCCTCGTCGTTAGGTTCGTTCCGACCGGCACGCTTACGATAACAGTTCACCCTCGCTCGGGAGACGAAATTTCTCGAAGGAGCTTCTCGCTCTTCCACGGTCACGGCCCGAAAAATGGAACACTATGTTCCCTTGTGCTTTCATCTTCCAACGGGGAAAATGTTCGCTTTAGTCAATTAATTATACAACGTGAGTCTTCTTCCTCCGGGATATTTAGAACGCGGTCTAATAATCTACAGAATTTTGAGAAAAATCATCGTTCTACTCTCGTAACCCCTCGCGCTACTTTTCATCGTTCAGAATTTCATAGAAACAAAAAGATAGTTTATATGTATAGACGCGGTCAACGTGTTAAGGGAAATTAATAACTAGACTGCTGATCTTTATGCAAAATAAAACTTTTGTACCTGAATTGCAACAAACTGGAACCAAGTAGAAAGTTATTTTCTTTTTTAATGCGTTTAGTAGCCTGAAAATAATATAACGGTATTATTATTTGGTATTCAAAACTAAACATTTCTTTCGACCAAGAATGTTTCCCTTCAATATATCTTTTTTTTGATATTATACATACGAAAATGGTGCAATTTACTCGTACAATATTGAAGTGTTTAGTAATTTATTAGACAGAAATAAATTTAATATTGTAAACAATATTTTGAATAATGGTACAGCAATTTTCGGTGGCGTCTTACGGTTGCCATTCGAGTGCTAAGGGTTAAGACATCTTATTTTTTCACTGTTTGAAATTACGCCCGCTCATTTTCGTTATAAATGTATAAAGTCCGCTGTCTGTTAATAACATACATATTTATCAGACTCTGTCACGAGTCTGACTCGAAGTCGCAGGGGTTAAGAGAATTTCATCCCCTAACTTGCCAAGGTTCTTTCTCGCGCGAGTAAAAGTGACCCTTGACAACGCGCTCGCCGCCTTTACGCCAGACTGATCACGCTTTCTCTTTACACCTGCAAACTTCATTACCGGCACTTTTACCCGATTAACCTAGAATCGAAGAATTATTCCTAGCCTGTGACCGCGATCGCGCGTTTCCGATCGTCCAGAACCGCGTTCGAATTATACCTATACCGTCCCGATAAAACCGACGAAAAAGTTTCGGAATATCACGTACCGAAGAACTAAACGACACAGCAACATAATTGATCCGTTACACTAATTTATAGAAAGTTGCAGCTCGTTAGAAGCTCGGTGTAGACCGTCGATTCGAACTGCAACTGTGCCACCATTTACTGCACACCGTGTGCTGTAGATGATGGTTGTACAAGGACAATTATGATCTGCAGAAAAGTACTTGATTTGCTGTGTAGATTTATATTAACCCTTTGCACTCGGCGCTGTTTTAATTCTGAAACTAAATTTCTCTTCGAATAATTTCATTTTATTCGTACGAAACTGATCCGATCTCCACGTATAATATTTGAAAATGTTTAGTGATCTTTTAACCCCTTGCCCTACAATATCGAGTCAGACTCGTGATGAAGATTTTGAACAGAGTCTAATAAATATGTATGTTATTAATTCCCTTCAAAGCGAAATAAAATTCCATTTCGTTGTAGCTGATGTATATCCTTTGGGGAAAACATGGGCATACAATAAATATAAACTATCTTTCTTGTTCTATGAAATTGTGAACGATGAAGAATTTCCAATCACTATAATCACAAAATAAATAGTAGTGCAAGGGGTTAAGCTCATCATAAAAATGATAGGACGATCAGTATTTAGTAGCACAACCGTCATATTGTAATTAATGGGTTGCTGGTTGTGCAAAATAAACATTTTCTGAGCCGACTGTAAAGAACGCCAGTTTAAAGAAAAATCTTTCTCTTAATAATCACTAGAAAATAATGAGTTGGTGTAATTCGAAATAATATAAAGATTAAGAAAGTTTAACAATGTCGATATACCATGTTTATCTTTCTTGTTCCATGAAATTGTGAACGATGAAGAATTTCGAATCATTATAATCACAAAGTAAATAATAGTGCAAGGGGTTAAATACAAATTTTGTAACGTAACAAATATTCTGTAATATTTTTTGGAATTTCTTTCAAATAATGCTACAACAATATTTAGTGCCGCTTCAGAGTCATCACTCGAGTACAAAGGGTTGACCGTACGAAGAACGCTTTATTCCGTAACGATATCCGCAAAAAGACGAGATTACACGCAGATATAGTAGTCAATGAGATGAGTATAAAATTTGGACGACAGTTTGCAGATCCGCGGTAACTGTCCAGTAACAGGTAACAGCGCACCGTCAAATATATACCCTCTCATCAAAAAGTACCCGTAATTTGTCATTTAAACGAAGCGCGCTGAAGATATTGTCGAAATCATTTGTTTTCTAGGCTGGTACATCTTTCATTTGTTTACACATCAATTTTTAGCGCAATCTGTCGGATAGTTTGTGCGTAATAGCCTTGTAAACAAGTCATAGTTTGGTGTACTCTGCGAATTTCGATATGTCTCATTTAGTGGAGCAGAGAGTCTGCCTGAAATTTTGTTTTTCGAACAAAACGCGACTATTTAACTAAAAACAACATCAATACCGTTCCACAGGCTCCATATTCACCTGATATGGCCCCGTGTGACTTCTTTTTGTTTCCACGTCTCAAATTACCACTTCGGAGAAAGCATTTTGAGACCATTGAGGCGATAAAGGAAAATTCGCAGAAGGAGCTGAAGGCGATGCCAAAATCGGCCTATAAAAAATGTTTTGAAGATTGGAAAACGCGTTGGCATACATATGTGTATTGCTTGCGATGGAGATTACTTTGAAGGGAATAAAATAAATATCGATGAGTAATGGAACCGTTTTCGTTTTATTGACAAATTCCGGGTACTTTTTGATCATAGGGTATTACAAACAAATACAATACAGTCTGTTCTGTACAATTTTCTTCGGAAACATTTTTGCGTGTCACAAAAATGGAATTTTCCGGAATGTTGTCCGAGAAAACAGGCTTCTGGACGCACAGCGCGTCGCGAAGTATGAACGCCACGAGGACTCTACGGGTCGTGGCAAAATGGCGGCCAAAACGGCTCGGCGTATCGCCGCCTGGTTCGGAGTGCTCGGGGCTCGATTTAATCGCGATTTTCTAACCTTGGGACGACAAATTACATTCGCCGCGGCGTGTTCGGATTGAACCGTGCCGGATGTGACGGACACCGGTATGCGCCGGCCGCGTTAATTAAATGCAAATACCGTGTAACTTGGCCGACGTGACCCCCCGATCTACGAGCACTTTCGCGTCGCTTCGACCGGGAACGTTTCCGTTTAACGCTTTTATCGTTACGGAACCGATGGGTCCCGTCCTTCCGACACGTTCTTTTTACGACGTGTCGTTCCGGGACCGCCGGCCGTTTCATTGCTCTGCTACACTTAGGCCTGTGCAAAAATTATTGCGACTTTCGGCACCGAAAAATGTCCGACCTGGTGACACCGGACCTGGCATTCCCCAGGGATCCTGATGGGAAATCCAGCGGAAATTCACCAGGTTCCTTGGTCGTGACAATTATGGCTCCGTTCGGAAATTCTGTGCGAGAAATTGAGGGTAGCTGTCGTCGCTTGCTATCGTTCGGCAGCAATTGCAATATTAGTTTGGTGCGTATGAAATGTCGGATTTTTAAGTGAATATATAAAATTGCATATCTTTTTTCAAAAGCTATTTATTCAATCTCAAATATGCTCCATTCGCTTCAATACACTTTTCCCAACGAGAATTAAAGCATAGATGCCTGTCTTAAAAAAATTCTGATCTTTAGAATCAATAAACTCTGATATCGAATTTTTCAAACTGTCTTCATTTGCATACTGTTTAGCCCGTAAAAACAGTTCTAAATGTTTAAAAAAATGAAAGTCGGTTAGCGAGAGATCCGGTGAATAGGTTGGGGGTGCTGCAAAACTTCATATTTCAATTCATTTAATTTCGCAATTGTTTTGTGCGATGTGTGCGGCCGAGCATTGTCATGGAGAAGTAGTGGGCCATGCCGATTAACAAGTGATGGGCGTATAATTTTCAATTTTTCAATATTGCAATATTGTTGTATGGTCAACTTTCATCCTGGTAGCAAGTTCCCTCGTGGAAACAGTTGGATTCGCTTCCACCAATGCCTTCGGATCATCATTTTTCACAAACGTTTTGGGTCTTCCACGCGGATCATTTTATAGTGAAAAATCACCAGACCGAAATTTTACAAACCAACGCTGCACTTTTCGATCGTTAACAGTATTCTCCCCAAACGCTTGGTTTATGTTGCGTGCAGCTTTTGCAGCATTATTACCAAGTTTATACTCGTACAAAAAAATTACACGAATATCGGTTGCATTCATATCGGTACAAAATTCAAAACAAATAACAAAAGGGAACACTTTCGAGAAAATCTCCTTCGTTGAAATGTGACTCTGGGAATGGACAGTACGACTATAAACGAGGTTATGCCAAAAACAATAGTATAACGAAAACAGGGAGACAAACGTTCGCATGTAAACAAAAAAATCCGACGTTTCATGTGCACCAACCTAATAGAATAAATACGGGGAAATTCAAAAGAAGCCGACAATAATTTTTGCACACGAGACAAGCTTGATCCCACCGACCAGCCGCCGCATAGTCGCAATTAATTCGAATGTGTTGATTGTTCAGAAACGTGCAAGAGCGAAAAGGCGAGGTGCGGGAACAGATAAAATAAAACGCATCGTTATCGAGGCGCAATCTCGTCCTTTCCATCGAACCGATTGGATTTTAAAGAACCTCGGGAAAGAGCGATCGTTCGATCGATTTTCTGAATCTCTGGTGAGTCAAATTTTTCTATCGAATTATAGAACGCCTGAGATATGGAGCCCGTCGGAGAACTTACGTCTCCGTTTTTATTTTTTTTTGTGTTGTTCGAGCCGTAGTTCCTATTTCCGAGTATAATTATTAGTTTTCTTTTCGGCTGTCGCATAAACGATGTTTGTATGTATATACCGTTCGTTCGAGGTTTCGTCGGAGACGTAGCAGCTTGTACGCTAACATTTTCTTTTTCTTTTTTTTTTTGTTTCTTTGCACGATTGCACGATAGTGTTTGAGATAGACGAGTGGCTCTGTACGTCTTGATATGTTATTACTGCTTTATTGTTCTTTTAGAGACTGCGAGATTTCTGCACCGTTTACAGTGCCACCGCTGCTGTTCTTCGACCCGAAAGACTATAGCGCGCACCGGCGTGCGTTGGTTCGTTCAATTTTCTCGTAGAAGAGTGCTATACATACTGCATCGAACATCCTCTTCTCCTGTGACCTAAGTTGCATTACGTACCGAGCACACAAACATCTTTTTATTCTTCGCTGAAACTTGCGAACACTGATATTATTTTTCGATATCGGACTGTTTCGAACGTTTTAACGACAAACAAATTTTACAAAATGTTTTATTGTGACAACAAGTCATGACGAGCACGTTGTAGTACGTAGAACATGGAACAGCAATGAAATTAGACGTTCCGCAGTATTTAGAAATAGAAAAAAGGTGGAATCAGCCATTCTGCGGTATTTAGAAATAAAGAAAGGGTGGAATTTTCTATTTTGCACTATTTGAAAATAAAAAATAGAAGAAATCAGATTCTTTTCGGTATCCAAAAAATGGAAAATATGTGGAATGCGCCATTGTACAGTATTTAAAAATAGAGAGAAGGTGTAGTTAGCTATTTTGCACTATCTGAAAATAAAAAATATATGAAATCAGATACTTTACAGTATCTAGAAATAGAAAAACTGTGGAATTCACTGTTTTGCAATATTTAAAAATAGGGAGAAGGTGTAGTTAGCCATTTTGCAGTATCTGAAAATAAAAAATATATGAAATCAGATACTTTACAGTATCTAGAAATAGAAAGACTGTGGAATTCACTGTTTTGCAATATTTAAAAATAGGGAGAAGGTGTAGTTAGCTATTTTGTACTATCTGAAAATAAAAAATATATGAAATCAGATACTTCTCAGTGCCCAAAAAATGGAAGGTATGTGGAACGAGCAATTTTGCATTACCCAGAAATAGAAAATGGGCGAATTTGGAAAAACACTTGTGAATTTCGCGTTTAAGAAGTATATTTTCCAAGGGACACCGGTAATAGAAACGTAGAAACGACGGAGTTACATCGCGCTCGACCATAAACGAAAAGAAAACACGAATCCTGGGACACCGTCGAATCTCTGTGCGCCCTTCGAACAGGTCCAAGACGAAATAACTTGTTTCCTCGAGGGGTGAAAACACGAGCAGAATTTCCCGTTTCGTTCCCATCCCCTTCCGCAGACGGGAATCGCTTCGAGTCATTCGTTGGACCGTTCCTGGCTCGTTTCTGACTCGTTGCTGGCTCGTTGCTGGTTTGTTTATTGACTCAGGCGGTGTTCCAAGTTCCGCGGCAGGAACAGCCGTCGTCGAACAGCCTGGAAACGTAACGCGGGAACCGGCTTCGAAATAGCGTTTCAATTTTTCATTTATTACTCGCCCGTATTGTTCCCGGAATATTGTTATACGCCGCCGCCGCGGAGACAAATAATTGCTTCGCGGAATTAATTGAACATTCCATTGAAATTTTTAACCGCGTTCTCGCCTGTGTTTCCCTTCAACGTACGTTATTATTTCCGGTACGGGACCGGGACATTTTCGTTTTCGTGTCGCGCTTTCGCTCGCGTTTAGGGACGCGGGAACCGAGGGAAAACTGCAGTTTATAGGCACAGGTTGTCTCCTAGTGCACACCGTGCGAGACATTCTAAATGGAGTTTTCGGTAAATTAATATTTTCTGGAAGTACAGCGAATTCTCGTTACGAGTCAGTGCCGACCTCACAATTTGGAGTCAGTGGAACTACCCCCACCACCGCGGCGAGGGACCGAAGAGTGACGACTCTCGAACTGACATTTTCTCAGTCTTCTTGTCACTATCGCTTAACACGTTAACTGCCACAAATTAAAGAGCAAACTGCTTGGAATTATTTGTCCAAGTTTTAAAATGAATTTCTACGCCAATATATTAAGTGTATCAAATTTTATTAGGATCTGTAAAATGCCAGAAAGTTGGAGGGACTGCTCAATATCATACATATAATTTTTTTCAATTTTTATTTCATTAAATAACTTACATTAATTTGATGGAATTTTTGAGGTTTCTAGCTTGGCAGTCAAAGTGTCAATAGTCATAGGTTTCTAAGACGGATATGACTGTTAGGTTTCCAGCGTGCCCTGTATATTTCAAATGCTCGGCGACAATCTTGGATTTCGTCTAAGAGTCAGCGACCAGAACGGCCGCAACCGACTCCTAACGAGAATTCACTGATCGCGGCGATTGTCGCTGCGCCGGTAAACAAATCTCCGCGGATCCGTAGAATCCCGGCAACGATGGCCGGTGACATATAATTTCCTTCCACCCTGCAGCAACAGAGAATCAAGAATGGAAAACATGGCAGACGAGGGAGGAAGCCAGGGATACACGTGGAACGCGTGCGACGGACTGTTTGTTTCGCGGCAATATTTCAGGAACATAATATCGCGTATCCAAGAGGGGCGATTTAGAGGGGTGGCTGGATGACAGGGAGAGAGAGAGAGAGAGAGAGGAGAGAGGGGGAGAGACAGAGTAGTGGGCAGAGGTTGGGTGGAAATGACAGCCAGTTTCGTTGTCCCCTGGCAAAGTCACGCGGGAACCCTTCGGTCGGGCCAGCCTGGTATATCGACCCATTGCCGGCAGCCAGGACACCAAGAGGAATCTAAGATCTTTGACACGCGTTGGTCCAGCGTGCCTCTACGCCTGCATGCGCGCCAGACAATACGGGCTACTTCAAAGACACTTCACCGCGGTCGTGTAAGAGGGAAACCGGACAAATCATTAAATTGTTCTACTCGTTCCACGAGGTTCGGCTCTTCTAGGGTGAGGCCGAAACTCTTCGGCAGAAAGCACCGACTCCGAAGTCCTCATACTGAGAATACCAATCAATTTCCGCACAATATTCCCGAACAAAACAATATCGCTTTGCAGAAATTTGCGTAGATCAACGATTCTAAATAGTCAATTATTAGGGGAGTCAAGACGGCCCTCGCAGCTGGAAAACATACACCAAACACCCTTATACACAAAATTTAAGAACACCAAAGAAGTTCGTCGCTAATGACCTAGATGTTGATGCGACGTTAAACCAGGAAAAAAATTTAACCCTTTGCACTCGGCGCTATTTTCAATCTAAAACTAAATTTTTTTTCCGTCGTAGAATATTTTCATTTTATTCATACGCAACTGATCCGATTTCCACGTATAACATTTAAGTGTTTGGCAATCTATTAAATATAAATTTTGTAATGTACTAAATATTTTCTAATATTTTTTGTAATTTCTTTGAAATAATGCCACAACAATTTCTAGTGGTGCTTCAGAGTCACCACTCGAGTGCTAAGGGTTAGTAGTAAAAGTCTAATAGGTAACACAAAGTGTGCCTGAATTTTACGTGTGAGCCAAGACCTGATTCCCCTTCTTCCAATATGGCCTAATAGGGAAGCCGAAAGCTTGGTCACCCCTAATCTAGGGGGTTGAAAAGAAAATATTAAATTTTTTCCATTAAAATCAGTTAACATGTTACATATCTCTTTTTTTAATATTCATTATGCTTTAAAAATATGTGTACTTAATATAGGCACAGGAATTGGTACCCCCACAGTAATTAGGACGCATACCCTACAGTTTAACCGTTTGCATTCGGCGCTATTCTAATTCAAAACTAAACTTTTCTTCCGTCTTAGAATATTTTCATTTCATTCATACGAAACTGATCCGATCTCCACATATAATATTAACCCCTTGCCCTACAATATCGAGTCAGAATCGTGATGAAGATTCTGAACAGAGTCCAATATAAATATATATGTCATTGATTTTCTCTAAACCGAAATAAAATTCTATTTTTCTGTAGTTGATATATATCCTTTGGAGAAAACATAGACATACAATAAATATAGAACAATCTTCTTTTTCTATGATATTCTAAACGACGAAGAATTTCTAATCAGTATAATCACAAAATAAATAGTAGTGCAAGGGGTTAATAAACGTTTAGTAATCTATTGAATACAAATTTTGTAATGTAACAAATATCTCCTAATATTTTTTGAAATTTCTTTGAAGCAATGCCACAACAATTTTTAGTAACGCTTCAGAGTCACCACTCGAGTGCAAAGGGTTAATGTACAGTGAATACTCGATATATGTCAACAATACGCGTCTTGCCAGCGACATGTATCGTCCAGGACACATGTCCGAGCCGTGTTATGTTTACCGAGACCTCTGGAGCTTCGTGGTGTACCCCTTGGTAGTGGGGATAATTCCGCGACGTTTATCGTGCAGGTCCTTGCGACATATATAGAGAAATGAATGTATTGCGGTGTTTCTTTGTAATCCACGCTGAAAAGAAGTGCCTGTACCCACGCATGGATCGCAATACACGATGCAACTGACAGTTAGAAGGAACCTAGGTGGAACATCGTGAGGGATGATATTTCTATCGCCGTCATTTGTTCGCGCGAGTTTTTCGGGTTGGTTCATTAGGCAACAGTGTTTTAGGGACGGCGAGCGGACATTTTTCCGGAAATGTAATAGGATAAAACGGTCTCTCGCGGCCGCAGCTACCACGCGCCGCAAACTGGTTTCCGTGAAAAGGCGCAACCGTGCCGGTTCACTTTTCAGAGAATCGCAAGAACCGTCGGCCATCAAAGCGTCACGTTCAAAATGTCCGTGTCATTCTTTTTGCCGCGGTCCACGGTGCACGGTAATTTATCATAGCGCGGATTTTTCCCGCGGACTCCATTAAAAAAAAAAAAAGAAAAAAAATACCGACTGCCTTACGTCGAACTTAACACGCCTCGGACACACTTGTTCCCTTCGAAAAAAAAAGAGCGGTTCAACGCCGCGGACCGATCCTATCGAAGATATCCTAATCACGTTCGAACGCCTTTCGCACGCGTGAAATTTCCACACCATAATTCAGCCGGCCGGTTCGACGAAATATTGGAAATTATGCGACGCTTATCCGCTGCCTGAGTTACGGACTAAATCACGGACAGTTGTACACGAAGCGGTTGTTTATCTTACTTGATTTTTCTTGTCGTTCGAACGGGCGCGCGATCGGAACGTTTTCCCGTTTCATTTATTGGAAATGTGATGTCCGATATACGGGGTGTCCCAATAAATTTTCTTGGAAGAGCTGATTTCTGGAGTCATTCGAAGAAACTTTTTCCTTTGAGAAAATATTCTCCGCGGCTTCGTCGAGGAGTTACAGCGATTTCTCTATATTTGTCGCCTAGGCCTGGATGATAAATGTCGCGGAACTATCCCCACTACCGCTGAGTATACTCTATGAGGAACTTCGGAGCTCGAGAGGCTTCGGACGCCTAGGAGTGTGAACATAAAACTGGCAAGACACTTGTTGACAATAATCGAGAATTCACTGTATCGGTGAAAAACGCGGACCAATCAGAGCGTAGCAACAGTCGACTGATTTCGGCTCGGATAATACCTTCGATCTGGACTGATTGGTCCGTGTTTTTCGTCACTACAGTGAATTCTCGATATATGTCAACAAGTGTCTTGCCAGTTTTATGTTTACGCTCCTGGATTTTCCTACACTCTCGAGCTCCGATGCCCCTCGTGTTGCATACCCCGCGGTAGTGGGGATAGTTCCGCGACGTTTACGGTCCAGGCCTTCGCGACATATATAGAGAAATCGCTGTAACTCCTCGACGAAACCGAGGAGAATATTTTTGTGAAGAAAAAAGTTGTTTCGAACGACCTCAGGAATTACCCTGCTCAAGGAAGTGCAATATTTTTGGGACACCCTGTATAGTTCCGAGGTTATAAAAAGATTCGTTTCTTGCTTTGAATATAATCGATGCTTGAGAACGGCACGGCGAGCGCCGGAGAAAAACGTTTCCTTAGGCGAGTGAATCCTCAAGGCAATCGGGTATTAAAGCTCGATTAATGCTCGCTAACTATGACGATGCAATAGCGTCTCGACGTTGCATTTTCTTGCCTGAACTTACCGGAGTTTCCACCTTCGGGTAATTAATTACGGAAAATATTGTACGCTTCCGAGCTGTACTCTTCTTAATGGAGAATCGATTGTTTTTATATTTTGCAAATACCGGCCGCGCCGATACGCGACGATAGAAAAACGATTTGTTGCACCATGTTCATTGGAAACTGATTAATCTGCCTGTCCCGATAACAATGTATGTATTCAGACCATGGACCTCTTGTTTCTTATTTGTTTCAATTCGTATTTACACATATTTCATATCTGTAACAATATATGTAATCGAACCATACATCTCTTATTTTTCGTGTCGCTTAATTTTACTTGAAGGACAATTATTTGAATATTGTAGTAAAGAAAAGAACAAGCATGTTATCCAAATTGTTAGCCTTTTTGAAATTCAATTACACTAATTGTAAAAATATTAGAACCCGTCGACGGGTCCCGTGAACCTGGTGTTAAATAAATTCATATTTCTGTATGTGAAATTAGTCAAGATAAATCAAACGATATTTCTGTGGAGTTTCACTAAAAATTTAGTATGAAACTACTGCGAATCGGCAATGTAAAAATTAGCGCTCGGAAAATCGCTATAACAGACGTTCGCAATCCGACGAAATTGTTACAATAAAACTTCTCGAAGTTTTTGACGGTCAACCGCGCATAATTTCCTCGCGTACGATTCTCCCGCAACACGTTGCCCGAACTGGGACGATGATTTTGTGTTTTACGATTTCATAATTTACGATGTCGTACCGATAATGTGATTTATGGGCCGGCTAATATTCCTGCACTATTTCACTTTCGCCGGAAGGGGGTCAACAATTCACTCGCGTGATGCTCGATGATGTATTTTTAATACGGTCGCGCAGATCAGATACGCACTCGCAAGAAAAATAGGGGAGAGACGTGCGCGCGCGTGTGTGTGTCGGTGCAGTTTAAAAAGTGCAGTCGCTTGCACTTGCTCGCGCTCGAACCTAGCGAGGAATTAAGATGGACGATGTTTGGAAACCCTTCGCGTGAAAAATCCTCGCGTGCCGCGGCCGAATTTCAAATGCCCCCGGGAAAAAAGAAACGGAACCCCTGGCTTTTGCTCGTCGGAATAAATTAAACGGAAAACACGAAACATTCGGATCGCAAGGCTGCGATACGCGCGCATGGAACCTCGTATTTCAAGTTCTCGTTTCACTATAAAATGGCGACAGAGTGTTCCGACGCGCCGATTTCCCGATTTTCCAAAAATTCTTTGCTCATTTAATAAATCGATTTTTCTCTTTCTCATAAAATCTGTCCCACACATTCATTTCCCATCTCATTCAACACGAACAATAACCGAACAAAATTGGCTAAAAATGAGAAAAAATTGTCTAATTAAATCAGATTTTCCAATCCAAAAAGGAACCACTAAACCCTTAGAAATAAATAATTTAAAAAAAAGTACAAATAAGTATCAGGAAAAATAAGCACCAGCAACCGGATGAAAAGCAAATAAATAATTCTGATAATAGGTAAATAAATGCTGCAAAATATTACAGTGACAAAATAGTGCTCGACCGTAATAGAAAGTAAAAATGGTGGGCGCAGGATGAATTTATACCGCCGAAAAACAATGCAACGATAAACCATCGACCACGTGAGGACTAATCCAAATTCCTGAGCGGCAGCGTAGCCTAATCGCGACATTCCCATCGTGATCGCTGCCTCCGCGGTTCCCTAACAATATTATCTGGCCTCGGGCATCGCCGGCGAGGCTTTAACGAGAACGCTCGTTGTATTGTTCAATCTTTTTTCATTTTTCCACCGTAAAATCACCGGGCGATATTAACCAATTTCATAACTATTAGGAGCGATTTTTTTCTATTCCATTACGATGCTTTCACTCTGTACCGGGGATAGAGCGAGCCGGAGAAGTCTGTGGGAAATAGCGAACGCGTTACGAGATCGGCGACGGTGATTTTTCCTTTTGATCCCGCGGCAATTTGTCGGGGCGCAGAATTTCTGATGCCTGTGTCGCGCCGAGTGGGAGGACGCGGTGGGAATGGTGGAAAGAAAGAGAGAGAGAGAGAGAGAGAGAGAGAGAAAGAGAGAAGACCGAAGTAGAGGAAAATATTTTTCGTAGGCTCGAGTGTCGAGCGAAACACAAGCGTTTGTGCCAGACCACTCTTTCGCGCGGAAATACCCGGCCTTATGAAACACACGCGGACTTCGGTTAGAAAATCTTACCAACGAACGAGCCTCGTCCACCGAGTCTCTTAATCAAAGCCGCGAAGAATTTCCGTCTCCCTTTATGCTGCTTGGCAACTCTATTACCTGTCTGTTTAAACTAAAAAATGCTCGAATCTTCGAATCGCGACTTTGAGGATCTATGGCACTGACATTCGCATTCTATAAATTGCTACAAACTTTGATCCGGTACAAACAGTGAATTTCTTTGTGCGCAAATTGAGAAAACATTATGAGGTAAACATAGGAAACATGAGGAAAACATATGAGAAACCTTAGGTTGTTTTCTTAAATAAAAAGTGTAGCCAGATAAGGAGGCCCAAAGTGCCCCCAAAACCAAATTGAGTTTGTAACAGGCAAAGCCTCGATAGCTTATTCGAAGAGAGTACTCTGTGCCAATTTTCAACCCTATATGTCGACAATGGGGGTAGTAATGGGGTGACAAACAAAATCAGGTTTTTTCGTCATTTCTATTATCCCCTTCAATAGAAAATTCTGAAAGAAATCAGGCATATTGTAGCTATTAGAATACACGTCTATGAATTTTTTCAGAATTTTCAATCGAAGAGAAATTACGTAATGGGGTGATGAAGAAAATCAGGTTTTTCTGCAATTATTTCTCTTATGACCTTAAACTGAAAATTCTGAAAAAAATCAGGCATATTTTAGCTGTTAGAATGCATATCTATGAATTTTTTTCAAAATTTTCAATCGAAGGGAAAGTACATAATGGGGTGACAAAGAAAATCAGAGTTTTCCGTAATTTCTCTTATCTCCTCCAATAGAAAATTCTGAAAAAATCAGGCATATTTTAGCGGTTAGAATGCACATCTATGAATTTTTTCAGAATTTTCAGTTGAAGAGAATAAGAGAAGTTACGTAATGGGGTGACAAAGAAAATCAGGTTTTTCAGTAATTCTTCGTTGCCCGCATATTCGCGTTTCTCTATTTCATTCGCACGCGTTCAGGTTCGCTTTGTTTCGATCTTAAGCGTTGTCTCGCGATGAAGAGGAGGACGAAGAGAATACGTAACACGCCTCTTCTTCTCCTCTTCAACTTCATGCCGACTTTTGATGTTCAAAGCTGTACGTGTCTAGCTGCATTCTGAAGGGGTTGCACCGATGAATGCATAATTGTCGTGTTGCAAAAAACAATGAACTAGCCGTCAAAGGACTTGAAGAAACCTGCAAATTATCTGCCACACGCCTGTGTCCTTTTTGTAGCAAATTTCACAAATTTTTTTGTCGGATGTTTTGCTACTAACAATGCTAAATATATTTATTTAAAAAAAGGGAGGTCACAAAGTTTCATATAAATTCTCCTACAAAAAGATCATTATCCTTCACGTGAAAAATTGTCACAAGGGACGGCTCAAGGTTAACTCCACTACTATTTATTTTGTGATTATAATGATCAGAAGTTCCTCATCGTTCAGAATTTCATAAAAAAAAAAAGATAGTTTATATCTATTGTATACCTATGTTTTCTCCAAAGGATATATGTATCAACTACAGTTCTTCATCGTTCAGAATTTCATAAAAAAAGATAGTTTATGTCTATTGTATACCTATGTTTTCTCCAAAGGATATATGTATCAACTACAACAAAATAGAATTTGATTTCTGTTTAACGCTTCTACTGCAAAACTAGAAACCTCAAAAATTCCAGAAAATCAGAAGAACCAAGTAGAAAGTTATTTTCCTTTTTAATACGTTTAATAGGCTGAAAATAATATAACAGCATTATCAAAGACATCTAATTCTTTTATTGTCTGAAATTACGCTCACTCATTTTCGTCACAAATGCATAAAATCCGCTGTCTATTAACAACATACGTATTTATAAGACTTCGTTCAGAATCTTCATCACGATTCCGACTCGATATTGTTAAGGGGTTAAGGACGTGTCCCGAACTTTATTCGACCTGGAGAGCAATAAATGTCCCAGACTCATGGTACCCCGAACGTTCCTCTAAAATTTTGATTCTCCATTGGCCTGTCCCAGGATCGACAAAGGGCCGTTTCGAGTTAGGAGGTTCTCGAGCTTGTCCTCGCGAAACTCGGAAAACGGCTTTGCTGGTACGCGCGTGCACACGTATACATATTGGGCGAGGCTTTGCGAGACGAGGCGAGGCGCTCGTGCACGTGCAGGTTCGACGTGACGATTTATGTAGACGCGAACGTGAATGGTGTAGTAAATTCAAGTACACGAGGGTACGGCTTGAACGGCCAAGCTGCCCGGAGGGGAAGGGAGAAGAGAGGGGGAGGAGAGAGTGGGGGAGGAGGAGGAGGAGGAGAGAAAGATTCGGCCCGCTCGCAGCCCGATGTGATTTGCAGCCCGAAACTCTCTCTCTCCTCTCTCTCTCTCTCTCTCTCTCTCTCTCTCTCTCTCTCTCTCTCTACTTTCCGCGCCGGTTTCGTGATTCCCTCGAAACGCGCAAACACGCGACTCGCCGACCCGTCGATTATCCCCCGAAACTGTATCACCATAACCGCACCGCGGCGCCGGTAATTAATCCTTTCGGGTACTTTATATACTTTATACTCGGACGCAACCTTCTTCTTCCTTCATTCTTGCCGGTGACTTTTTTCCACCCACAGATTTTTTTTAACGGCGATCCTCCCTAATTGTCGCTCGTTCTCGATTACTTCTTGATCCTGGCTGTACCGGGCCGATTGGCGTGGTTTTAATTAACACGTTCGTTAACGACGCTACACTCGTCCGACAAACCCTTTGTCATATTTTCTGCGAGCGCCGGCCAAGTGATTTTGCGCGCACCGTTGTCTGTCGGTCGTTGACCTGATCAGAAAAATTTGGTAACATCAGTGTTCGTTTTATCGAATAAATCGGAGATCGAGGAGACGAGATTTAGACCAATTAAACAGAAATCCGATGTAAGTAGACTGTGGACGAAAATGAATGAGCGCGAAAAATAAATTACACAAAATTTAATTAGTACGAATTCATTCGTGACTCTCAAAGTTGATCAGTTGCAACTGTACGTCGAATTCAAGTCTTTCGATCGCCGTATTAATTATTTGTAAAATGAAGGAAATTAGTAGAAAGTGGGGAAAATTATTTTGGACTTGAGGGAAAAGCCTACGAATCATTTTCTATACATCCAATATCACTTATTAAAATTATTAAGAGAAGAATTTAAACGAGATTTGAATATAATTGTTCTTCCTCTCCGTAAACAAAACTTACAAAAAGTAATAAAGCGAGGGTAGTTCAAAATTGCACTTTGAGATGCCTAGAAATTGATGCCGGAGCTCTAGAAAATAATTATAAATTGGAAAAAATGGAAAAATTGTAATTTTGTAATTTTAAATATTTGGAGATTTGAGAAAATCCGTGGGGTACAATTTCCGGAAAGTCCCAAACGCGTCGAAAACTAAATTTCGAAAAATCCGCGGTCTAAATTGTCCAACAAATTCGTCAAACTATCGGCGCAATGGATTTCCAGAAATCCGAAAAAATTCGTCGAGAAGTGCACTTTTAAAAGCCGCTTTAAAACAGACATCAGAACCCACGAGACGCTAAAAATGGCCAAATCCATCATTTTCAAGCCGAAAGTCCGACAGCAGGAGCGTCGATGAGAACCGTATATAGTCATAAGTTTGCGCAGTATAAAATTTGATTAAGAGCAGAGCACACAATTTTACGCGCACCAATCAAATACGCGAAACGCTCGTGAACCAAGCTCCCTCGCGAAAGCAACGGTGTTTGAGAAGCGACTGGCATTCGCTCCGAAATCCAACAAAGGTAAACCGAACCATATTCGGTAATACGCGATTTTACCGTGCCGGAGCGTTTCTGCTTATTTTAATGAAACAACAAATATTTAATACTAGCTACTCGTTAACTGCGAATTTTTACGCGTTTGCATAAAACTTCGTACTACATCTACGTACAATCTACGTACTTTCAAAACACTGGGAAACGCTTAATGTAATAAACATTCGTGTATCCTTGCGATAAAGATTACTTTTGTGACGAAATAAGCCTTTTTTCTTAAATCTTGTTTCTATAAATAATCGATGAAAATCAGAATTCGCACGAAAACACCCGTCTAGTTATTAATGAGAAGACTCCGTTTTTTATGCATTTATGACAAACATTTTATATACTACACTGTGGCGAAATTAAAAAATTTGAGAATATTGATTTGTGATTATATTAGACTGCGGATCTTTATGCAAAATAAAATTTTTCCACGTCAGACGCAATCTGTAGGAGCTAAGTAAAAATTTAGTTTGCTCGTTAATAATCTTTATATGTTAAACATGGTATATCGACATTGTTAAACTTTCTTAATCTTTTTATTATTTCGAATTACACCTACTCATTTTTTTCTAGTGATTATTAAGAGAAAGATTTTTCTTTAAACTGGCGTTCTTTACAGTCGGCTCAGAAAATGTTTATTTTGCACAACCAGCAACCCATTAATTACAATATGACGGTTGTGCTACTAAATACTGATCGTCCAATAATTTTTATGATGAGCTTAACCCCTTGCACTACTATTTATTTTGTGATTATAATTATTGGAATTCTTCATCGTTCAGAATTTCATAGAATAAAAAAGATAGATTATATTTGTTGTATGCCTATGTTTTCTCCAAAGGATATATACCAACTACAACAAAATAGAATGTTATTTCGGTTTAAAGGAAATTAATAACGTTCACGTTTATTAGACTCTATTCAGAATCTTCATCACGAGTCTGGCTCGTTATTGTAGGGCACGGGGTTAAAAGCAGATTTATAGATCTGCTTCATGTAGTTTTAAGGAAGATTGAAAAAATTGTGATTAATCTTGATTTTACTTTCCCGCAAACGTGGAAAATACATTTTTTTTTTCGTTGCGCAGCCTTAATAATTCAAGCAGCCGGTGTGGCATCGTTGTTTCCCCCGTGAAAGTGAACGCGTTCGAGAAGCTACTGGCATTTGCTCCGAAATCTAACAAAGGTAAACCGAACCACGTCCGGGAACGCCAAAAATCGATATCCGTGCGTCCGTCTCTTTCTATCTGTCTGTCCTGCGGAGAGTGGAAGCACACGCGGGTCGCGGGCGCGTGCTTGAGGATTCAGAATGGGGTTGCACAGGGTTGCGTAAGCGAGCCAGCCCCGGCAAATTCAGGGAAATGGAGCAGCGCAGGAAGTTAGGAATGCTTTCACGTGTTTTCACGCAGCCTCGCCTGCTCTCGCATTGGGTCAAGCCGGATAAATTCGTTCGGTCGCAATCGAAAACGCAAAAGAGAAGTAGTCCAACATTTAACATTAAATATCCCGGAAATCCGATCCTCGACAATTTTCGTACACTTGAACTGTGACAATTTCGCAACAAATGATCCTACGACAATAAATCTGGACCCATTTTAAAGCCTCGAGTTTCACAATCCGTTTTTTCGTCACCCACCGAGAAACTGAAGATATTTACGAAAGGAAAAATTTTTTCGTGACTGGAATAGACGATTTTTCGAAACATTTTCGTACACTTAAACTGTGACAATTTGGTAACAAATGATCCAACGACAATAAATCTGGACCCATTTTAAAGCCTCGAGTTTCACAATCCATTTTTTTTTCTTCGGGACCTAGCGAGAAACCGAAGACGCCTGGAGAAAATGAAAAATTTTTTCGTGACAGGGATAGACAATTTTTCGGAAATTGATAGCGTTTCAACACTTTTTGGATCTACCGTATCCAGTTACCGGTCCCTTGTCAAGCCAGGAAGGGCTAAAGTTCCGAGGTCGTGGACGTGTCACCGTGACAACGGTAGCTAACCGTGTTGAGTATAATTTTTTCAGCACCGAAACCTGCAGCGGAGAACGCTTTGCGGATTTTGTATGGAGCGTGCTATACCCGGTGTCCCTGGAAAAGCGATTTCTTCACCCCGGTGGTGTTTTATTTATTTTTTGGGAGATGAACGTCTCGAAGGTTCCGACAAAGGCCTAATTCTTAATTTCCCTCGCTTCTGCTGCTGGACGGCAGAGAGAAGATGAAGGAAGAGTTGGGGGAGGGATAGTAGAACAGGTTTCCAGGTCGGTAGGATACGAGAAGGAAGGGCCAGTAAGAATTGTGACTACCTGACGACGCGAAACTGGGCCCCTCTGCGGCTGGGAAATGGTGGACAGGTGCTCGTAAAAATTTGACGTCTCCCGACTTTCCTTACCTCCTCGAACGATTCTCGAATCATTCTCGAACGCAGGATTCGTCTCGCTTCGATCCTAAACTCCTGACTCCATTTTTCAGTCACCTGCCGTCGACGTTGTCGGATAGGACACAGTGGAGCTAGAAAATTTCACGTACAGTAATAATTACACTTAGGTGCATTTGTGACAGAAATGGGTAGGCGTATTTCGAAACAGAATACAAATTTTTAAATGCTGTTAAGGTAAAGGCACCAGCAGTTGACCAGTAATTGACCATTGTATAGAAAAACATTAAAAATAAGGTGTTTTATAAGCGCACTTATAAGTGCACTTTTGATGAAAGTGAACCTCGGATGCCATGCCGTCTGTTGTTTAAATTTCAAAACAATAAGAACATTCCAAACGTTTTTTCTATAAAATGGTCAACTACTGGTACATGGTGTGGTCAACTACTGATGCCTTTACCTTACTTTATTTTCATCCTATCAACACGGTAACTCGCTCACTGACACATATTACTGACAGCAACTTTTGACTAGGTTTAGAAATGAATTTTTATACTATGACATATCCAGATAAACCGAAATTTATTAGGATCTTAGGAAAATTTCTATTTTGCATAAAGTTCCGCAGTCTAGTAATACTTATTTAGATACATACTTTGCGATTTAAAGTACAACTATTACACTTTTGACGAAGTTTCTCTCTCGAATTTAATTAAAAAGTCTGAATCGATAAACGTCGTATCATTTATAATCGTGCAGTACGAAGAGGTGTGCTTTACAACAGGGACAGTAAGAAACGAAAGATTTTATCGTCTCTAGAAACACCACACTGGTGAATTAAATTAAATTATATTTTCTCAAGCATGATTGCCCGTAGAATGAAAACTGTTCGTACACGAAAGGGCGGGTAAAATTCATGATGCATTCAATTATCCGGAGTAAAAAATTACATTTAAAAATGAACGATAACCCGGGCCCCAGAGGATTGAGCATGCTATTCATTGCGGAAGAATTATGTTTCCTGCGCCGGTAATTAACACATCGAAAGAGAACCCGGCGCTTTCCAGCTGCAGCGCTAGTTATTTAAATTATTCTAATTTGACGATCAATAGAGCCATCCGCCGACCGGTTGAAATTGCTACGTGGACTCGAACGACCGGGTATCTGCCGATTGACAGATTATCGATGGTTATTACCGAACTGGTTAACGAGGGTTTCAAAGACGCTCCTACGGGCTTTTGCGCTCGCTCGCTCGCGCGCGCACGTTTCTCCCTACAAAAGCAGTCGACTTTTCACAATTGATTCGCGCACGCAGCGTTTCTGGACACGCGACATTCGCTCCCGTCATTTCACCTGCACGCGTGAACGCGTTATAACACTTCTACTGGCGCAAAAACTGCGTGAAATCAAAGTAACTTATCTTCCGAAACCCCCTTGCATTTTTAGCGAAGCTTCTTCAACCGATCTCGAGCAACCGAGGAGCCTGTGCGAAAACTCATTCTTCACGCTAGAACTACCGAGCGTAACACGACCACTTCAAATCACAGTCATTCGTTGTGCGAGAACATTTTTCAAACAAACGTTGCACGGCTTCCAGGTGGACATAATGGTCGTGGCATAACATGCGCATAACAATCCGGCCTCGTGTAATTAATTTTGCAACACTCGTTGGATTTAACACAATGCGCTGAGTTTGTTCTTGAAGGGTCAACGTTATTAAGCGAAGAAGTACATTTTAATTCTACTTTTTCAAGCTTTCTGTGCTTGCACATTTCTAATTGTTTCGTCTAAGAGAGTTAGAAAATTTTTCAATCCGACCGGTTTTTGCATCAGGCTGTTCAATTATGGGACATGTCGCGGCAGACCTCGCCAGAATGAATACACGCGTGTGTACGTTGCACCTAAGAGGCTACATTATGTTTGCCGACCTGTTGCTACCCCTCCTCCGCTTTCACTCCTTCCGAACCCTCCATGACCATCCCTTCGGAGACTCGCACCCCGCTAGCAAATGGAACGCTTTTGCTAGCTCCGTTCTCTCTCCCTCCCTCCCTCTCTCTCTCAAGTTCAATACATATTCTCGATTATCCAAATCAATAACCAAGTCTCACTGCACAAGTTTTGATCTCCGTTCGAAAACGGTTTCAACGACCACTTGCCATCATACAAGTTAATTTCGAACCCTGGTATACTTCTACTTTTGGAGTACTTTTGGAGTACTCTTTTCTGACTGTTTTCTGATTTGTGACATTTTTCCGATTAAAACGAGTCCAAACACGGCACAATTAGGATCACATTTGACCGTCTAATCCACGATTCAGTGGAGCCTCGATTATCCGAACTGATGATATCTCAATTTATCTGTATACATCGTATTTCACATATAAACAGTTCAGTAAAAAACAAGCCATACAACAACAACACGATTTATCGCACAAATCAGTGAAGATTTGATCTAACGCTGTCGCTAACTGTTCCATTATCCGAATACCCATGTTCCCCTAATTATCTTGGATAATCTAGGCTCTACAGAAGCAAGTGAATATGACCCGAAACGTGTGCGGTGACCAATCAGAAAAATTTGTGTTGGCAGAAGTTTCACAAAAAAATAATTAGAAACAAAACAGTTAGAAGTTTTCACGTATGTCTATCGAGGTAGTGCTATACTCATTGAAATTACAAATCTGGTTTAGGTTCGACTGTAGGAAGTACTATCTTCCAAAATACTTCTAGAGGTCTCGCATCCAATCAGCCAAGGATTGAACTTGTTCGCAAGATACTCGATCCCATCGCTAGCTTCTTTGCATGCGGATGCGTCGTGATCAGTTCACCACCCTTCTGCAGCTTTTCGTTACTGTTCTCCGGATGTACACGGTGGAGCATAAGTTACGAACATGTCCGAGACCACGATCTTGTGATTCACCTAAAGAATACAAATTAATTTTCTGTACGTTGTTGTTTAGATTAATTTAGAGTGAATTTTTTAAAGAATGTTTAGAGAATTTCTAATCTTTCTGTGCGACAGTATTTTTGTTCGTATTTTACAAGAAGATACGTAGCAATTATTAAAGTATTGTAACTATACAAATATACTTGCAAAATTAAAATATT
This sequence comes from Seladonia tumulorum, assembly GCA_913789895.3. Classification (NCBI taxonomy): domain Eukaryota; kingdom Metazoa; phylum Arthropoda; class Insecta; order Hymenoptera; family Halictidae; genus Seladonia; species Seladonia tumulorum. Next base: position 8,196,142 of record OU565275.1, read on the forward strand.
CGATGAAGTCGAAAATCGGGTAAAAATGTTGCTATAAATGCATAAAACTCTCAGTCCAGTTAGAACGATAACCATTGTTATTGACAATGTCTTGCCTATTGTTGACCATTGCTATTAAGTGCTGGTTCGTGTTAAAGTAATAACTTTTTTATTTGCCAGCAATTCTATGCTTTTCCCAGAGCAAAGTACAAAGTATGGAGATTATGTGACATTAACATATTATTGACCGGATGCAATGGAACGGATATCCTTATCGCTTTTCACCAGAATCATAAAAATTAAATTTTGAAGATGCCATTTGACCTCGCGGCTCGCCGACACCTGAGAAACAAAAAATACCGATTGTCATGTTCCGTTAATAACATTTGACAAACGAGAGACGTCATTTGCCGTTTCTGGGCAGCAACGTTCGAAAAATGAAAGACGGCAATTATCGTTTCCGGTGAATAATGTGTTAATCATGAAGAAGCATGTTTATGGCTTCTACTTTCAATTTTATACGTACAGGCGGACTCTTATAGCATGTTCCATGATCATTGCGAACGTTGGCTGCAATAACGTAATTCCTTGAATATTGATCCTGGGCTTTTGCTCGGGATTTAGTAACGTGTTTCATTTCCTTGAAATAATCTCATAGGAAGAAGTCAGGCTCTGTCAAATCCGGCGAGCGTGATGGTCAGTTTCCTTCGTATCCTGTTGACATAACATGCTGTAGATAGAGGAAGCAGTGGAAGACGTTTGCGTGATGCGATTTGTCACACCTTATACTTTGTTATGCAATAAACGAAAATCACGATATTCAGCGAATAAAGAGAACCGAGATTAAAATAACGTCGAATTTAATGGGTTAAAGCGGTGGGTTCACGAAAAAGAAAATTCGAAAACTTTGTTAAGGGATGATGTCACCTAAAATAAAATTCTAAAAGCTTGTTAAAGGGTGATTTCACAAAAAAAGAAAATTCTAAAACTTTGTTAATGGATGATGTCACCTAAAATAAAATTCTAAAAGCTTGTTAAAGGGTGTTTTTACAAAAAATGGGAATGCTAAAACTTTGTTAAGGGGTGATGTCACCTAAAATAAAATTCTAAAAGTTTGTCAAAGGGTGATTTTACAGAAAAGAAAATTCCAAACTTTTGTTAAGGGGTGAAACAGAAGTATCTTAAGGTAGGGAATGATTTCCCGGGAAAGGAAATTTTTAATTTTTTGGGTAAGGGGTGATTTCACAAGTCGGCAAGTGTTCCTTGCAAAAGTCGTTGTCGAACTGGTTTTCAATGCGTGGATGTGGTTATTTTGCGATAGAAATAGGAAGAATTAAAACTTAGCATGTTTGATTGTGAAATAAAATGTTGTTTTGTTTGATTTCAGCCTCGGGAGGGGGAGGTTCGATGTTGGTCCCTCCCGTGGCCCAAAGTGGGGATCGTGCCGTGGCCGACACGGGTACCCGGGCCCAACAAACGTCCGGCCCTGCCGCGGCGGCAACCCTATGGCCCTTAGCACCTGCACAATCCAATCAGGTTCCTAACCAACAATCACAGGGCATACCACCATTGGCCGCCACCCCTGCACCCGCTCACAACCAAGGTAAACATTCATTTCGACCAGAGAGACAGTTCTGGACCATTTTAATAGATTCTACTTAAAACATAGGGGGAAGTAGTCGAATTTGGAACCAGCGCCTAGGTTGGACCTAATTCATAAATCATAGTTAATTATCACCACTAGTAATACCTACTGTAAGATTTTTCTTAAACCAGATTCAGGACATAGTTTCTCAAAATCAAAATTGAGAAAATTTTTCACATCCAAATTCGGCTACTCTTCCTCTTCCCAAATTCTACACCACAGAACATTCTTATGTTTTAGTATTTTTATTAATTGTTTATATCTCGTGACGGCAGAAGAATTAAAAGGATTGAAAAATGTCAATTATTTGAACTTATTGGAGATACTAGAGGAGGAAAGAAATTTCGAAGTGGCCTCAGAGTCTTGCAACTGCCGTAAAAAATTGAAAACATTTTTTTTTAATTTGAAAATAGCATATAATAGGTCTGTCAATTGACAGTCCCTAAGCTCGCAGTCACCGAACAGCCAGGTTCTGTACTCTGTTTTATCAAATGGCCTTAAGAGGTTCGGAGGTGGATCCCCGATGAATTAATAGAAAATAAAGATAATAGTATGATATCATCCGCCAGATATTTTCTTATCGGACTTTCAAGTAATCGATTTGTGTACATACATCCCATACCGGGAAATCGTTTCTCCGTAATACGTAGTCATTCATCGCGATAAAATGAAGGAACGTGTACCTTGAAGAAGCTAAGATTAAGAGCTTACGGTTGTTATTTGCTGCCATATTTTCCTACCGGTCAGCAGCTTACTAAAATTAGTGATCCATTGGCAGTAGAATTTTGATAACCTGAAAATGTCGATTTTTTTTTAAACCTTAAGTGTACAAAACATTAGAATAAATGTATTAACTTTCAAGTTTCGGGGTTTGGAAAGTGGACACCCTTCGAACTATAAATTTTCTAGTTTATTTATATCTTAAAAATTGTAGCAGATGTATGAAAGTGATAGGGTATAAATAAAGTTAACTAGATCAAGAAGTTAAAAATAGACTAAATTGAACTGTCGATGAAACATTCGATTGACTAAGAAAGGAACGCACCAAGCTTAAATCCGCCACGTAGAGAGGGTAGTTACCGGGGAAAACCGGATTATTGATTTTTCTTCTCTTTTTCTATTTCATCGCATAAAAAAGATCTGCAACAAATCTGGCACATATATCTAAATCCGTAAAAGAGAAAATAAAAGATTTCAACGGGAAGTTCGAAATTTATCTTGTGCAATATTCTGAACGAATATAGTTTTGAAATAAATTGAAATATATATTTGTCACTGTTATCTAATTTGACAGAACGTTGAACAAATAGAATGAAAACACTAAGTCTGAACGGAAATGAAATAAATAATTTGTGCACGTTTCCTAAAAAGAAAAATGAAAATCAATGTTGTTGAATATCAATTTTATCGTGCACGTGAGTTTTATTCAGACGAAAAATTATATTTATTAAAGAAAGAAAATGTTGACAAACTGATAAAAATTGTATTTCCTGAAGCTTTATTTATGTAACGTTCGATTCTTGAAAGAACAAGGCATACAACATTGCGACACATACAAGCCGAAATAGCTCAGCTGGGAGAGCGTTAGACTGAAGATCTAAATGTCCCCGGTTCAATCCCGGGTTTCGGCAGTTCGTTTTTTTTGCAATTTTCTTTTTTTTTCTCGTTCAAATTACCATTCCACACATCATTGTTATGAAATATACATTTTTTAACCGTCCATTTAATCGTATTTTCAACAATAATGGCAAGAGACGTAGGTATTGGCGAGCTCACTTTTTCTTGGCCAACTCATTTTTATGGATGAATTCCTGCAGAAGAGAGACATATAAGGCAGCACTGCTCATCGGCCGAAATAGCTCAGTTGGGAGAGCGTTAGACTGAAGATCTAAATGTCCCCGGTTCAATCCCGGGTTTCGGCAGTTCGTTTTTTTTTTCTAATTTTATTTTTTTCTCTCATTCGAATTATAACTCTAACCAATGTTGACATAAAGAATGTTTTTTTTTATCGATTATGACTTATATTTTTAATAATAACACTGAAAACCCCGAACATCGGTATGCTTACTAATTTTTTTCTGTTTCATTGCTTTGTTAACATTTCCTTTTTTCATGTTCATTTCATTACTATGCGAAATCTCACAGACGTCATGTACGTAAGGCGTAAGGCCGTATTCCTGTGGCCGAAATAGCTCAGCTGGGAGAGCGTTAGACTGAAGATCTAAATGTCCCCGGTTCAATCCCGGGTTTCGGCAGCCCATTTTTTTTGCAATTTTATTCTTTTTTCTTGTTTAAATTACAATTCTGAATATCACTGACATGAAAATTGAATTTTATAATCATTCGTTTACTCATATTTTTTATAAAAACGATAAAAAACCCTGGTTTTCGGGATCTTATATTTTTCTACTTTCCAGTTTCATTGTTTTTATTGCATTTTCCTTTTTTTCGCCATTTCATTTTGTACAAGGAAATCCGAGTAGAAGACCGACATATACAGCAGTACACCTCAGTGGCCGAAATAGCTCAGCTGGGAGAGCGTTAGACTGAAGATCTAAATGTCCCCGGTTCAATCCCGGGTTTCGGCAGTTCGCTTTTTTTTTTAATTTTCCTTTTTTTTCTTGTTCGAATTACCATTCCAAACATCATTGTTGTCAAGAATTAATTTTATCAGCGCGAATTTGTTTGTTTTTTTAATATTAACGGTTATGTTACTGCATTGAGATCATCGAGAGAGCTCTCACATGTACTGTTTTCATACCGTACCTCTCCAGGAAAATTTTTTTTAATATTCATATTTTATCAATTAATATTCTTGTATATTTTTCGTTTTATTCATCCTAGCTTTTCAGTGTTCATAATAAACACTACACCTAATTCATGAAGCACGTATAAACGTGGTCACGTTCTCGTAAATTTTTATTTTATCTCTCACAATCCTGCTTTAACAAATCTCTTTTGTTCCTTTTATTTACCATTGCTTTTTTCTACAGAAACGCAGTACCAATAAATCAATTTCAATAAATCTATTTTTTACGAAAATAACGTTCGTTATAAATTCCATATCGTTGTAATTCGTGGAAACTCGAATGTAAAAGGCTGCATTCGTACCGTATTATATTGAATAATGCTTACTGTGATATTTTACAATGGTAAAAAAATTATTTAAAACGTACATCATTTAAAAGTAATATTTTTCATTAATACAACTTGATTGTAAAATAATGATAATAAAATATACATAATATAAATATAATAAAATAGTGACACAAGACATTGTTAAAAAGATAATACAATTTCAATTATTTATTTGTAGTCATTCAAGCTGTAAAGATGGTTTTTTGGGGAAATGACTGAATAAATTTCTTAGTTCAAGAAAATGGTATAACAAGAATGTATAAGAAATTATTATATTGTGTTTGATAGCTTCAGCGTTAAAATAGTGCATTTTTAAATTAATATTGTAAAACGTGACTTAACTATTTTCTTCCACACACTGTTAAAAGTGAAAATAAATAATTAACGGAGAGTTTGAATGACAATATATTATTTTTAGAAAACATTAATTAATTAAAAACACTTTAATTATTTTATTCTACACCCTCTAGGAGAGGAAGAGAAATAAAGAAAGAAGACTTTGAATGACAAAATATTAAATACTGTATGTGAGGTGTTAGGTGTATGTGAGATACAATCTAAAATCATGACAATAAATCGAAAAATAATTTATATGAGTATAATTTATTTAGATCAAGTGTAATAAATCACTGTAAGGTCAACCTTGTACGATCAGTGTAAACTAGTTGCAACTGATTTGTGACTGTTTAAAAAAAGATGCTGTGCAACCATAACAGCGCTGTTTGTGCTCTTCACACGTTCTCACGTTTGTTATTATTAATATATTATTTCCTAAATTTCTCACATGTAGACACGAAGTTACGGAGTTGAAGAATAGACAGACCATTGTGCTCATTCGAATGGGAAAGAGTGGGGATGGGTGGTGCAAATTAAAAAGTGTCACAGATTTAGTAAAATCGATGTGGAGCACTACTGTAAATCAGTATGAGTGTGCAAGGTATAAAAAGTCAATTTCGTACTTTTACGATGTTACAGGTGTGAGTCGTTACGGGCTGTACTCGTTATTTCCTGGGGGTGGCGGGGGTAGTTACGTCGCGACCACCCCCGCCACCCCAGGTCCACCCACGCCAGCACGAGCTTATCACGCGACAACACACAAGGGTAAGTTTACTACGATTTATAAATATCATTTATATTTTATTTATACTCGTTACATTCCACCCCTTCCTCCCTCATCCCCCAACGTTACTCGCCTTGTTTTTTCGCCTGGCTTTATCGAGACCCCCCGCGACCGCCCGTGCAAATAAATGTTCACATCAGTAAACGGCCGGACGTTTATGCAAATTCGCTATTTCTAGATATCAATTTATGGGGCAGAAAGTTGGGCAGAATTTTATTCCCCTGTACTATCGGGTTTATTTTGTTCGCGGCGGCAACACGCGTACGGCGTTAAACTTTATTCAAATCTTTATTTCGCTGAGGTCTGCGTGCTATCACGGGCCCGCGGACTTTTATGCAAATCCTGTATGCTAATTTTTTACGGGCAACCATCGAGAGCACAAAGGCATATATTGTAGATTTTTTTCCAATCTCGAATTAATTCTCTACGACCTGGTAAAACTTTCAAATTATTTGTTTAGTATTTCGATCTCTTCTTTTTGTTCCGATTCAACCTTCCGCCCGTTATCATAATTGGTGGAACACAGAAAACGAGCACACAAGCTTTCTGTGTATGTATAATTCTCTAATTAATTATTATTAGACTGCGGATTTTATTAAGGGGAGGCGTATTTTAAAACAGTAAAAACATTAGAAAAATTTTTAAATGCTGTTAACATTATTTTCAACCTATCGAACTCATTAAGAAAGAAAATAAATTTCTATTTCGCTCCAGCCTGTCGCAATTCGGTTGGAAAGTTTTTATTTTGCACGAAGATCGGCAGTCTTATACTTTAATAGATCACCTTCCAAAAACGGGAAAAGTCAGGCGGTAAAAATTTATGTTTTTCGTGCAGTGGCTCGAATAATTGCGCATTTGCATAAAGTTGCACATCGTCCGATCCTCCTTTTACATTCCGTTATCGCGTCGAAAGTCGACAGGCTTTATTGGTCGCGTATTCGAGTTAGTTTCGTGATCGGGGGAAGTACGAAGGTGGTGTGCCATTGTCTTTAATTTCCCCCGAAAATTTCCCATTATCCGGTAAACAGCTGCAGCAGGTGATGGGGCCGGCCTCGGGCAATCATTATTGTCGGGGTGCGTATATTATTTTATTTAGATTGCATCGCGCCGGACAAATTATTGGCACGCGCGTGTTCGACGGGCTCGCCAGGCATAAAGCAGCTTCGAGAGAAGCTGCCACGAAGAAGTTCGGGAGTTCTGGCACAACAGCGCGGCGGCACGGGAACAGCTGGCCCTGTCTTTAATTTATTTCCCCGGGAAGTATCGACCTTTTGCTGCTCGCGCGTTAAGTTTGAAGAGCGACGCCCGCGTACGCTTTATTCGATAATTATCGGCCGTACACGAAGGTCCTGTTTCTGTCTGGGACCACGTCGTATATCAAACCCGGCCCCCGACAACCAACGCTGCCTCGTATTTACGATGTCGGAAGCCCGCACGTTTCCAAGACGCTGTCAGAAAATTTGTCAGTCGGCGAAAAAGCTGTATCAACCGGCCACCATGTGGAAACTGTCGCGTACACTCTCTGACAATACTATTCTACCAGAAACTAACTCGCTCCCATATATGGGTCACGACCATTTAGAACGAAAAGTTAATTCGTGCACGAAGCCGAGCTCTGCGGACCAAGTTGATCACAGTGTTTACTCTCGAGTGACAAATTTATCTTCTTAATATGTTTAACGCTTTGGCTGCCAAACTAGAAACCTGAAAAATTCCATAAAATAAAACCGTTATTTAACGAAATAAAAATGGGAAAAATTAAATGTATGATATTGAGTAGTCCTCCAACTTTCTTACATTTTACTGATCCTAACCAAATTTGGTACAATGAATATATTAACATGAAAATTTATTTTAAAATTTGGACATGGTGACATGGCAGTCAACGTGTTAATAGCTTGAAAATAATATAGACATATTTTTCAATTCTTCTAATATGTTATCCTCAAACGCAACTGTGTTTAGTTATTTTGAAAATATCATTAAAAGACAGTGCCTGTCCGATGAACAATATTGAGATTTAGGTGTCACAGGAAATTGATTTCTTTACTTACACACATATTCTAATGAAAATTGTACAAACTTTAACCTATTCGCATCATTAGCGTATATATATACGCTCAATTTTCCTGGTCAACTTCGTTGGTCACTGTCATTATTCGTTAGCTAAAAAATATAAATGGAAGGTGTTTTTTGAGATGAAAGTAGTAATTCTGATTTTGTCTTATAATGCTGAAAGATGAAGTTCTTTTACTCGTATATAGTCTTTTTTAATTATATTTAAGTACATAAATAAGTTTGATGATAAAGGCCTTCTCTTTTCATATTTCCTTATGATGCAAATGGGTTAAATAAATTAAATCGTCTCCCTTCTATAAGACGTTTCATTTTTATATGTTTTGTGCTCGGTAGGTTTGGTATTAGAAAAAAAAACACATACAAAATCTTTAAATTTGATTTACCCATTAAATTGAGTGTACGATGCAGAAAGGCGAAAATTTCAAAATGTCTGAACGGAAAGTGCAGCAGGTGTGCTGAAGAGCACGGTGTGCGCGTGTTAGTTGACTAACACTCTGATTTTTCCGGGGATTTTTGAGATTTATATTCGGTGTTTAGCGTGTTAAATAAACTTTAGCTCGACGCTGATCCATCTAGATCGGCGATCTGTGACGCTACGTAGCACGCGGAGGCCGGCTTTCTGTTTCGAGCGGCTTTCGGCTCCTCGGTTCTTTTCTTCTCACGCGAAGAGAGTGCTTTCTCTCTCTCTCTCTCTCGCTCGCGCGCGCGCTCGCTTGCTTGCTAGCCGTCGTTTTGGGTTACTCCTCGGACAATGAGGTCGTTAGGGGGCGTACGAGAAGAGAAGTAGAAAGTAGACGGACGATGCTTCGCCACCCTCGCGTTCTCGAGGATCGCGGCGTCTCTTCCTTGTTCCCTCCTCTTCAACACCTCCGGGCTGGATTCCCGGCTGGATATCTCGCCCCTTCCTCCTTTGTCGATGACCGACGCGAGAGGAGAAGCTGGCCCAGGACTCGCCGCGCCGTACACGACGGAATTCTATTTGGCCCGAGAGTTTTTCTAACCCCCTCGCCTCGACCCGAGCCCCTCATTTACCCCGTTTTAATTGCATAATTGTGCCATTGTGCCCCGGCGCGGACGGGGGGCCGTGAATGGCCCGGGGTCCCTTCACGCGCCGCCTCCGACCAGGCCACCTTTCGAGGTGAGAAAAACTGCCAAGCGGGTACCGAACCGGAGTCCGAGGATGGTTCCTGGCAGCCCAGGAATTCCCGCGCGAATCACGTTTACCACGGGTCTAATTAGTTTGACGAGTCCGCGGACAGATTAGCAGTGCCCCCCACCCGATCGGTTACATTCGTTTTCGAGCGCTGTTTAATAAACTCTTGGCCCACGCAAGAATAAAGGGAAACCGAATAGGCACCCTGATCCGAGACCTCTGCTTCTTCTCGAGACGAAACTGCACGCGTGTTGGGACTCATTTTAACCGGAAAGACGTCACAAGTACCTTGGTAACATTTCCATAAAGAATTTATAAAAATTTGATGAAACAGGTTAAGGTAAAGGCACCAGTAGTTGACCATGTACCAGTAGTTGACCATTTTATAGAAGAACATAAAGAATAAGGTTTGAAATATTCTTATTGTTTTGAAATTTAAACAACAGACGGCATGGCATCCGAGGTTCACTTTCATCAAAAGTGCACAGCCTATAAAAACCTTATTTTTTTATGTTTTTCTATAAAATGGTCAACTACTGGTACATGGTCAACTACTGGTGCCTTTACCTTAACAGCATTTAAAAATTTGTATTCTGTTTTGAAATACGCCTACCCATTTCTGTCACAAATGCACCTAAGTCTAATTATAACTGTACGTGAAATTTTCTAGCTCCACTGTGTCCTATCCGGGACATCGTTTATCCGAGTTTCCGGGGATTTAAAATTTTCGCAAATATCGTATGCATCCCTCTCACATATATCGAGACGTTCCAGCACTTAGAAAATAAGTTCAAACTTCGTGAGAAGTAATTGTTTTTCAAAATCGTATAGAGCGTTGCTTAAATGTTTTCCCAGGTGTATCGGACCCACTTAGAAAATAAGTTCGAACTTCGTGAGAAGTAATTGTTTTTCAAAATCGTATAGAGCGTAGCTTAAATGTTTTCCCAGGTGTATCGGACCCACTTAGAAAATAAGTTCGAACTTCGTGAGAAGTAATTGTTTTTCAAAATCGTATAGAGCGTTGCTTAAATGTTTTCCCAAGTGTATCAGACCCACTTAGAAAATAAGTACCTGCTGCGTTTTTTTTTTTTTAGTCGATTGGGATTTACTTTGCGGACACGTCTCAAAGCAGCGCGCCTCGGCTTGTCTAAAATCGAATCTCGGACCGCGAACCCGAGATTTCAATTATCCCCGGCACAATGCAAATCCGCGCGGACGAACCGCAACCCGCTCGCGTGTCTCCGGCACACGCGCGTGTCTCGCTCCTTTTCTTTTTCGTTCCGATCGTTTCGAACACTGTTCCCCGGCTAAACGATGTTGCAGCTCCCCTCGAATCGCCCTCTCAGATTTATCGAATTTCTTATCTTTCATGCTGCGGATCGTTCGCAGAACGAACAGGTGAGTGCACTCGGAGGAAACGGAGTTTTATTCTTATAATTTTACATAATACCTCTCGTCAGTGAGCGCACATTCTGCTACGGATAATGTATTTTTTTGTTCTTTAATTAATATGTAAACTCTTGATTTGTCTTTACTCGTTTAGAGCGTGTACCGAAACTATATTCTACAATGTCAGAAAAAATTCTATTGAAGTATTTCTATTGAGGAATCAAATAAACTGTTGAAACATTCAACAGAAACATAACATAACACACTTAACATTTCTATTTTAACTCGAACCACGTAATCATTCATATTTTTAATGTGGGAAATGTTTCCACCAACAATAACGGTTTTTTAGAAGATGTTAAGAACATGCTTTTGGCAATGTCTCAATGCTTTGTTGTGCTACTTAATTTCTTTATAATTCAGGTAAAAATGCGAAGGAATTCGTGATCTTGTCAATATGTTTCGTTTTTTAAATATCATTAACTTACGAGTACTACTTTTCATATTTAATATACGCTCAAATAAGTTAATAAATCAATAAAATCGTTTCTTTATCGATTCGCATAAACGTACCACTGAAATATTTTTCAACAAAATCCTACGGTCCCTGTTTCAATCCCAACCGACTAAGAACTCCCATAACTCTTTCGACCTACGATTCGAATTTTCCTGGACTCGCTGCACCTGCAAACAATCGCGAAAAGAATCGCAGAGCGGAGGGTTAACGGAAGAAAACGCGATCGCATCAGGCACGAATCTGCGAGCACGGAAGCGTTCCACGGATTAGTGCAAAAGGATAGCAAGAGCCTAGGGACGGTTGTCGAAAAAAGGAAAAAAAAAGAAGATCAGTTGCATTTCCCTCTCCACCGGTCCCACGTTTTCTTTCTCCGTTTCTCTTTCCCCTCGTCGACGGGACTATCGCGAGCAATTTAAATGAATTTGCATGGATTTTCCATTTATCCGTCTGCCGTTCGTTTATTGCATATTTATCGAAAACGGCGAACAACTAATGCGATAAATTTCAATAAGCCCGCCGGGCGACGCGTCACTCGGCAACTTTAATATTCATACAAATTCGGTGGATATTCGATTAAGTCGGGGGTAGGGGTGGGGGGTTGGGGGTGTGGGGGATGGGACTTGTCGCCGTTTGCGAAATCAGGAAACGCAAGCGGCTTAAGCCACCGGGGGCAGGGTCTTCGGTTACAGAGCTTCTACCGGTACGTACAGAGACACGAACGATCCTCCGGACGAGGATGCTGATTTACGATCGAAAGTCCGAGTCGGAACGATCCTCGCGAGATCCACTCAAGCCAGCTAACTTCTGTCATGTTTTTCCCGCGGAGCCACTGCGCGATCTCTTAGCGATCCGCCAATCGGCTTGTCCAGTTAAAAATTCCTGTTAGAAACTTTACTGTCCCTTACGACGTTCTTTCTCTAATCGTTGTCCAATCCTCGATTTCTGCAGCACTGTCGAAGACTCGCAACACCAAAATAATTTCGCCACTGCAATTAAAAGTGTAGGGTTCACCCATTTGCATCATTAGTGTATATATACGCTCAATTTTCCTGGTCAAATATAATAAAAAAAAAAATTTTTATGGTAAGGGCCTTCCTTTCATATTTCCTTATGATGCAAACGAGTTAAAAACCCTTAAAGATAAAGATTGTTCATGAAAACATGACACGAAAGACACGCGAGTCTAAAGTCTAAAGCACTGTCCACACTGAAGCAACAACGAGCAATTTTTAGTGTGGATATTTCGGTGTGAACACCGCTTTAGGCCGCAAAGCTCGAAGCCACAGAGGCTGATGACCAGGGATTGAAAACAGTTATGAACTGTTAAAAACTGTTATGAAGATATCGGTTCTGGATTATATCAGCGACGGTTATGGTTCTCGAGAGCCGATAATATCTCGTCTCGCAGATATAAGGACCGATATCCTCGTAACAGTTATAACATTATCTCGGTTCTGCGTAACTGTTTCAATCGGAACAGATATACAGGGTGAATCTCGTAGCATGACGTAAGCAATTCGTTGATCCGAAAAAATTTTTAAACAAATGTTGCGTGCTCTGCAGGGTGACGTACAGTGCTGTAATAATTTTCTGTTGCTTCGCTTTTTTTAACGAGATATAAACTTCGGTCTTTCGTGTTTTGAAAATTAAAAAGTTGGCGAGTATCTCGGTAATTATTAATTACAAGCTCTACTTGGTATAGTACTATTTGCGCAGAATTTGTTGCTTCATCCGAATGTGAGAAAAAATATTGGGCATTTAAAAAACTGAAGGTGACCCTCATACCTGGACAAAGAAGCAAGGTCAGACGAAACAGAGTACAGCACTGTCCCCGTGGAAACCATGCAACATTAGAGAAATTGTGTCTTACAACAAATAACTTCTGATTATTTGGAGTGTTACTAGACTGACCCTGTATACAGTAACGCTCAAAAGTATCCGGATACTTATAAACTCAAATATCTTTGTTGTTTCTAAAGATACGTAAAATATGGTAAGGACAAAGTTGAATGATACAATGGGGCTGACACGATGTTATAAAAAATTTTTGAATGACCTTGGAATAATTATTGTCACTGAATTCCTAATGAAAAGGACTATCATTGTAGGGGTTTAAAAAATGGTGGTTCCATTTAAAAAAAGTTAAGGTGACCTTGATATCTCTAAAAAAAATGACATAGAAACAACATTTTTTTATAGCATCGTGTCAGCCCCATTGCGCCATTCAACTTTGTCCTTACTATACTTTACGTATCTTTAGAAACAACAAAGATATTTGAGGTGCAACCTTTAGGTGACTCACCTTGTATATACGTAATTTTTAATTTAGAACGTTAGATATTTCACAAGAAACTAATAAAAATCGATTTTAGTCACTATTTTAGGCACTGAAATAACTTTGATGCAATGCTAATAACGATATTTCGCAATTTTCCGGATACTTTTGAGCGGTAGTGTAGCAGTTTGAAGCAGTCATTTTCGGGACCTTTTCAGTCCTTGTCAATGACGCAGTTCGGGAAATGGGAAAAGTATGGTTGCACGAGGAAATCTTGGGATTGACTTTTGCTGCACCCCCGTTTTCGGATGAACCCCCCTAATTGGAAGAATTAGTTTCGATTCGATTATAGCGACAGAGGCGGAGGGTCGCCTTATTCTCGATCAGTCGGGGGAGCAGCCGATTGATTAATTGTTGAATTCTGTAGTTTCAGAGAGCGTGTTTTCCGCTGCCGTCGGGGTCGGTGTGGGTGGTTACACCTGGGGTGCTCCCACGCCACCACCCGGATCACCCTACAGCCCTGTCCCCGTGACGCAGCTCGAACTACTGGCCAAGAATTTGGCCAGTTTGGCTCCTCCGGGTCAACAGGCGCTCAGTCTTCAAGGTGTCGGTGTGAACGTCGGCAGTTTGCATCACGCACAACACACCCAGCACACGCAGCACACGCAGCACACGCTGAACCTGACTGGTCTGCATCATCTCCACCATGGTGAGTATCTCAACGCTGATGATCACGCTGAAGAGAAGTTGTGCGGTACTGTGTCAAAACTGGCTATGTCCACCCGAAGCATTTTTGAGATAGTCAGTCGCCATAATACACGCAAATTGTTGAAAAGACTTTTTTAATATTGGTCCACACGATTTGGACTTTCGTGAGAAGTTAGAACAATTAGTTTACCACGTACATTAATACCACGACTGCTTGGATTTATTTTGGGAAAGTTAGGAGGATTTACTAAGCGAAGGAATTTTTAAAAAATTGCAATTAGTCCACTAATACCACGACTCACTTTGCCACGACTACTTGGATTTTTGTTTGGGAAGTTAGAACGATTTACTAGGTGATGAAATTTAAAAAAAAATTGCAATTGGTCCACTAATACCACGACTACTTGGATTCTTTTTTGGGGAGGGGATTAGGACGATTTACTGAGTGAAGAATGATGATACATAATGACTTCTTAAGTTGGTCTGAGTCTAATTCTATCGGGATTTAACGGAAGCTTTACGATGAACATAAATGAGGAGGTTTGGAAATCATCGTAAACGTACAACAAGAGTTAATTCACGTAAGGGCTGTTTGCAATTACCCGTTCCATATATGGTATAGTAGCAGGCTCATGCATATTCAAAAGTTGAGCGAGTACGTTAGTATATTTTTTTTAATGAACTGCGCCGTATATGGCACGGTAGATCGAAATGAGTTAAGACAAGATGGAGTAAAATACAATTTGTGTGTAGATAGGTTCATACGTGAAGCGATAAAATCCAACAGACAATAGAGAAAATAGAAAACTAGAAAATAAACTAGAAAATATAATTCGAAAACAATGTAACAAACGAACCCTGTCTATTATTTTCTGTCTAGTCGATTTTATTTTCAGCGAACTGAAAAATCTACTGGATTGTTTTTTTGTTAATAGTTTTGCCAGTAACCCAACAATGTTGGCCGTGTTGAATGGTTCTGTATATTTTGTTGGCACACGGCGCTTTTACTTTTAATTTGCATTCGTGTCTACTGTATACGCAACATTCAAAAGTGATCAGAGGAAAGTTAAATATTCGACCTTTTTCGCAATGTTTGCGAGGAATGTTCTTTTCATAAAGGGGAAAAAATTGCTGGAATATTTAGTCGAGGATATTCAGTGTAACGTATTATCATTATTATCTCGCGGTTATTGTGATACGGCTGCATAAAAAGCATTGCGAAACGTTTACATGTGCAGGCACATACTGTACACATAGTCGCACACGTGGGTGAGATGTAATCAGAAGTAATTTGGAAATCTAACCTAGAAATCTTTCGATGATGTCACGACTGCCATAAATAGACCCGTTCGTACCTTCACGTACCAATTCTCTTTCATATATTTCTTAACCTACTTCTTTGAGATCAATGTTGAAGCTATGTTCCATAAAATTAGGAAAAATTAATGGCTTACCTTAGGAAACTAAATACCAACATGGCGTTGCCCTTAGCTGTCAAAAACGCTAAAAATCGCATGTCTTCGCGTATAACTTTTGAACTAGCGATGTCCTAGGATTGAAACTTGGATTTTCGACATTTTCTCGCGAAGATCTACAGGATCGCATGAAAAAAAGGTTAAAAAATTCTGGTTTCCTTGGCTGAAGTTTCACCAAAATTACTATTTTCAAATGGCAGGGGATTAGTCCTCCTATAGGATTTAATATAATAAATAGCTATTAAACATTTAGAATTTAGTTGGTACGTTTGCGTAACTCCGGGTCAAAGTGGACCCGAGTCCTAATGAACCCAAGAGGGTTAAAACTAACTTGTGATAACACGAGACAGAAAATATACTACTCAAGAACTACCTATAGGCACAACATTGTTAGAGCAACGCTGACTGCCAAGCACACTATAAAAGGGCACGGCTGATTACGCGGAAAAGTAGTAAGACGAGAATTAAGCGAATCGCTGTAAGATGAAAGTTTTCTCCGCGCGTTTGAACGAACGGATGAAAACTCGCGGATCGCAGAAGGCAGAAAATTATAGTACGCAGCGAATCCGTATGCAAAGGATGCTTGAAATTTAGACTCGTGGTATCGCGAGCTGGGTAGAGTGATCTTCAAAAAGAATGCAAAGGAACTTGATTCGCTCGGATTTCGAGCAAAGTTATTCCAATGAAATCCTTTGCCATTCTTTCTACAAATGTGCGAACGTTACGGAAACCTTAATCTCGATATTCAGTATCACAACTCTCGCTTTATCTGCCGGAAGCTTATCAACGGGATTCTCAATAATTGAGATCGACGAGTGATTTCGAACAATCTTTCATATTCGCGCGAAACCTACCGATCGATCATTGCCCGGCGATCGCTGTTCGACGATTCTCCCGGACGATCGTATCGAGAGGTCTGAAAAGAAAATTTTGCGAACAGGTGGTCTGCATCAGAATGCGTTCTCGCCGCAACTGTCGCTGGTCACCGGGAACGCGCCAACCCTGACGATCAACAGCTTCTCGTCGCCAAATTCGACGGGGAACGTGGTGCCAACGACGGGAGTGGTCCTCCAGGAGTATCAGTCGCCGACAGGTTCGACTACCGGATGCTCGGTCACCGTGAACGGCACCTCGTGCCCGACCAGCTCGACGACGAGCACGATGGTGATGCAGGGAGCAGCGGACCAGGCCACCGGCAACCAGGTCGTCCAGGCCATCGGCAAGAAACGAGAGGCCTTCCTGCCCAGTCAAGGTCAGCCGGTGAAACTGGAGAACAAATCAACTAGGCAGCCCTGCGTTTGCAGGAACAGTGGTACGTATAGACGACGACGCCCGTCTCTTCCCGCTTCTCTTCTTCTCTTTTATTTTGTTTCTCGTTTCTGCTCCGTTCCATCTTCTCCGGCTCTCTCTCTCGCTCTCTTTATCTCTCTTTCTCCTTCTCTCTCTGCGACGTGCTTTTTAACGATCCAGACCGAGGTTTACGATCAGACCCCGAATTTCATCTGAACGAACCGCTTAGAGAGACGGCTCTTAAAGGAACAGAGCACACAGGACGCGTTATTTCTAGCTCGCCATCTTCTTCGGGGCTGATCGATCTTGTCCGAAGACCACGAACGCACAACTTTCAATGTTTGGTACACCTACACAGTATTTTACAATTCATCGGATCGCGTGACGTAAAAATCATTTTTATGGGCTCACCAGCATTTTTCTGTAAATGCGAAGAAACGTGTCCCACGTTCTATCACGGTATATACTATAGTGCTCCGTATGCTGAAGTGATTACCATACAAAATTTTATCTTCTGTAGTACGGAAGAGTTGCTTTTTATTTAGTAACAAAAATATTTATTGTCTTCTGTAGCAAGGGAAGAAGTGCTTCTTATTTAGTAACAAAATATTCTTTTACCTTCTACAGTATAGAAGAAATGCTTAGAAATCTATAGTGTAGTATCGTATAGTACATAGTATAATCTATAGTATAGTATAGTACACGTTCTATAGTATAATCTATAGTATAGTGTAGTATACATTCTACAGTATAGTATCTTCTATAGTATGGAAGATAAAAATATTTTCGTTACTAAGTAAAAAGCATTTACATAATTACATTTGTGTTTCTAATCAGCGTCGTCACCTCCACGCGTCCTAGTTTAATTGTCAAGAGTTAAGATTCCGAAATGGTAGAAAAATATTCGAGTTGAAAATAGTTTTGTGACCGACGATAACGAAGAAGTACTCGATAGAGAAGCCGAGTGGTCAGTTATCGAACAGAGCGTTATAGTATGTTCGTGTAAAATCATCGGACGTTATGATGTAGCACTTGGTTACGTCGGAGCGATTGTACCGAAAGAAAATCGCGTATGGGGTCGTCTACGGTGTATTCCGACGACAAAATGGCGCGCAGGCTGTGGAACCAGGAAGCTTCCGGACGCAGCCGACGCTGATGCAATTGACGACCTTGCAGCGAGTCCCTTCGGGTGTTCCGCAACACGAAAACGTGTCGGTTGTCCGAGTCGGAAGGGGAGGAGATGACGCGGGTTCCTCGGACGTGCAAAACCTGAAGAGAAGCGAGGGGGAGTGGCCCGAGGACGCTGAAGAAACGACCAGGATGGTAGGGGAACTGGTACCGCGAAAAAATCGTGAAGTCGAGGATACGAAAAATAGGTAGATAGATAGAGAGAGAGAGAGATAGATAGATAGAGAGAAGAAGAGGGAGATAGAGAGAATAAGAGAGAGAGAGAGAAAGAAAGAGAGAGGGACTAGAAAGGATAGGAGAACCGAAGCAGAAGAGAGAGGAGAAAGAAAAAGGAGCAGAAGGGGCAAAAAGGAATGCGAACGGAAGGAAAAAGACGCAAATGAGAAGAAGTGGTTTTCAAATAGGGAGGTAAAAAAGAGCGGCAAACATAGTAGGAGGAAGCAACCGATGAACAGGCTCCTCGCGGTGAAAAAGGAGACACGAAAATGAGAAAAGAGAGAGCAGAAGGGACCTGCTTACGCAAGATTCTCCGGCTTCTATATTTACTGTAAGAACCGACTCGCCTCTCTCTCTCTCTCTCTCTCTCTCTCTCTCTCTCTCTCTCTCTACGGTGTGTTCTCTTTGGTATCCCCGACGCCACGCCAGTTTTACGGTTCGTTTTCATGATTCATTCCACTCCACCACGTGGCTCGGCCGATGCTTCCCACGACGGGCTACTTGTTCGGTCGCAGCGATGACTTTTGCTGGCCGAGGCTCTTCGTTATCGAAACTACGCTGACAATCAGTAAATCACACGGAATACCGTGAAAACTATGCTCTACGTGCGATTCCGTGCGGCCCGGGCTCGACCAATATTTCTATAGCGCTACCCCGTGAACATCGTGTTCGTCACGCCTGATATTTCGTCTCGCGTGTTATGTCACTCTGCGTCGAGCGAATTTCACCAAGAAAATAACTCGGAGACAGACCCTACATTTTTCTTATTATTTATACACCATCTCTTCCATCAATATTTATAATTACACCGTTCGACGGACTTTAATCTTCAACTATTAACTTGTTTCTGGACTTTCGGGAATCTTTTCTCTAAAGAACAATTTTCTAAACAGAAATGCTCAGCCTCAGAGCTTCACATTTGACTTGGAAATTATTTCTTGGATATAATTTATTCTGGAAAATTCCGAATGAATTTTCGAGCGAATTGTACGAAGAAAATAACTTGGAGATAGACCCTACATTTTTCTTATTAATTATACACCTCTCGTCCACCTCTTCGGTTAATATTTATAATTACACTGTTCGACGAGCAGTTTAATCTTCGATCATTAATGTTTTTCTAGACTTTCGGGAATCTTTTCTCTAAAGAACAATTTTCTAAACAAGAATGCTTAGCCTCAGAGTTTTATACTTCGCCTGTAAATTATTTTACAGATATAATTCGACTTGATAAAATTCAAATGACGCACTAAAAACTAGGTAGGATATAACGGGTAAGAAAACTAGCAACTGTCCCTATCGTTTCCGACTTAAGGTTACGTTATTTTCAGGATTGCATCCGACGAGAATTTTCTCGTGAGATCTGAAAATTCTCTATGATTTGTTTCGAGTATCTTTCCCAGGATAATAGGCGACTAGTACAGCACTTAACGCGTCGAGTATTCCAAGCCGAAACGTCTCGGCGCAGCAGTGCTCTTTTAATTTCGCCGGGCCAGTGTTTGCCAGGCCTTTCGTCGGGAACCGTGTGTGTATGTACTATGCCGGTGGCCTAAAGGCGGATTAAACGTAGGCCAGGCGGTATCGCGCGGTTGACGCGTTCCGAACGCGACAGAGTTTCATGAAAGCTCGTCAAATTGTAGGTCGGCCATAAAAGTGTCTCGTTTCGTTCGCGAAGTTATTGGTCATCCTGATCGTTCCAGCAACGGGGCGCACAAAGAGCCCGGCGGCGGCAGTGTGTTCGGGGACAACGAAATTCACGGAAGCCACGGCGGAAAGGATGTTCGTTGGCCATATAATTCCCGCTACTTTGTGTCGCAAAGTGCTGGACGATATAAATGTTTTCATTGTCGGCCGAGCGAGCTACGAGCACCATTGCCCGCTGCCGTCGCCGCTGCTGTGTACATTGTAAGGCAAATATTCTCTTGGGCCTGTGCGCGTAGTCCACGCTCGGTGGCATAAATGTTCACGGCACGGACGATACTATCTAGATCCCTCCCTTTTTTTTTCTCTCCTCCTCTCTCTCCCCCCACCCCGCTCCGATAGAAGCGGTGGCTCGCGGAATTAATGTCGGCGTTGCTCGTGCAGTTATTGACCTCGTTGCGAATTTCGTCTCGCCGATCGTTCCGCGAGACCGTTGCCTCCGCCGATCGACCGATTGCATAAATGCACCCGCAGGTATGAATTTTCCAACGACAGCGGGAAAATCTGCTGAACGCCTTGCGAACTCTTCGTGGTTCGCTCGCTCTTCAACCCCTTGCGCCGCCACTAATTTCACGGTTTCGATGATTAGAACTATTTTTCTGTAATTCGTAATTTCCGAAATATCGGAATAATTAGAAGAGATATAAGGTCGGGGTCAAATGTTAAAATAATTGCAACAATTTTAGTAGGTGAGTAGACTGTCGATTTTACGCGTTTGTGACAACAAATGAATAGACGAAACATTAAATAGTACGGATAAAAAGAATTTAAGATTGTCGATGTACTGTCATTAACTGTCGATGGACTGTCGATTTTACGCGTTTATGACAACAAATGAATAGACGAAACATAAAATAGTACGGATAAAAAGAATTTAAGATTGTCGATGTACTGTCATTAAGTTATCGAATTTATTAGCGGTAGAAAGACATTTTTGCTTGTGGTACCTAGTAATCGATGCAGAACATTTTCATTTTGCACGGCACAGTAATAAATTCAAGGTATTTTTTCTAAATAACGAGAAGACTACGTCTGTTCAGGCTTCGTGCAAGTTTTAGTGTAACATGTAAAGGTGTTCATTCTCGACGGAAGCGTTTTCGTAATTTCAGTGACTGTGAAAAAAAGAATTAGGGATCAGCTATTTTGACGAACGACGCGTCGTGCATTTTTCCTACCGTGGTAGGTGCCCAGATTATTTTGATCGTTTGCCCTCCTAACGATCTGGTTTCGCAAATTCCAGGCAAGACGAAGGTGGTACATTCCGACGCGGGCTGCAGCAGGACGCTGCCGGTTGCATCGTCCTGGAACGGGCAGGACACGAATTGCAACGGCAACGCCAACGGCGTTGGTAACATAGTGAAGAGGGAACCCCTGGCTTCGGTGCCGTGTCAAGTCGCCGAGGTCTCGACCTCTCTTCACGCGACCACCACTTCGGTGAAAATCGAGCCGGTACCACCGAAATCGGAAAACGGTGAGTTTGTCACTTCAAGCGTTTTGTAAACCGACAGCAACTCGTTTCCTTTTTTTTCTCTCGCTTGTTGGCTGGAACGGTTGGAGAGGGTCGATGCATTTTCGAGGACCGAATAATATTTTAACGATGCACGCAGCAATTACCCGTTGTATTCTCGAACGAAAACAAAAATGGGAAACTTCTACTAGGTCGGGGAGGGTCGGTACGCTTTGGAGAAAATAAAAATTGCAGAATGTTTTACTGTTCGACATGACAGACTTTTTGTTAAACTTGACCGGGGGAGAAAAATGTGGTTTCGAATGCTCAGGGCAGGATTTTCATCGCCGTTTGTTGGCAAACCCGAAAGTTCAAGAGTAGCCCGCGCCGCTGTAGGATTCTGACGTCACTTGCCCCGAAGCGTTGCTCCCGGGGCAATCTAGAGCGCTTCCAGGGCAAAGAGCGCTTATTGCCCAGGGCTGGTCTAGCCCGTGACCGACGCCGACTGCTGCGGCTCGCTTATGTCATGTTCACGGAATGGCACTGCTATTTACTAAATGTTTCATTCTCTAAACCAGTAGCGCTTTATGTAACGTTAAGCTGAGTGTACCGGACATTAATACCGTTTATAAACTCGTACAATGTGGCGAGACAACGATTACATCAACGAGGATTAGTGTTACCTCGATTTCAAAATTGTCGTAAAATCATTGTAATTTTTCACAATGCTGGAAAATCGGAATTCGCGTGAAAGTAGTCGATTTAAACGAGTTCGTCTGAGAATGAAGTGTTTGAAAATGGGTACGCGTTGCTCGGGTAATTTCCGAGCAGTTAACTTGCAGCGATTAACATTCACGTTTCGCGAATGCTATTAATTAAATTATCTTTGGCCGCTCGAGCGAAATTCTCAATTCAGTAATTTCTTCGTTTGTGACGTCGATTTTATCCGCTGATTATATTCGATTGAGAAATATGCTTGAAGTAATTTGTTTGCTTTGCACGCGTGGATTTGAAGCTGCCCTAGTAGCACAAAGATATTGGATAGATATTTTTTTCAAATATTGGAAAAATATTTTTTAAGCCACATTTTTTCATATGAGAAAAATATTGGATCTGAATATTGTATACATGTACAAGAAATATAAATTGAATGTTTAAAAAATATAATAAGCTAAATACTCGGAGGATATAAACTAGATATTTAAAAAATATAAAGTAAATATTAAAAAAATGTGAATTCAATATTTGAAAAATATAAATTCAATATTTAAAAAACATTCAATAAAATTTTCAAATTTCCGAAGTTTCAAATTATAGCAAAAATTAGAAACTATGAATATGTATTATTTGTAACTTATATTTTTATGATATTTTGTTGCCTGTAATGTTATTACGATATTGTAGTCTGTTTATCAACATGTTACATATTCGTAATTAAACTACACATAATACTTTGCTAACTATTATAGCTTCTCATGTTAAAAATTATGATTTATAATATTAACTACTTGCTCAACTTATTTTCATTGCAAGGAAATATTTGAAATACAAAATAAAAATATTTCATTTTATCTTTGTGGTTATCAAAGTAAAAATATTTCATTTAAAGTAGTATCTTATTTGAACCACATTAAATTATACTATATACCAAATCATTAATGATCGTTAATATACGTTGCAAAATATGATAGAAAACCTTGTATCCAATGTTCCACATACGAATACTAATCTTACATTATAAAATACTAATGTAAAGCGTACTTACTTCTGAATCTTCTGTACCTCCGTCGAATCCACAGCACACAATTGTTGACTCACGAGAATAGATCCGAATAATTGAACAACAATCACTAAACAACACACGCACACAACAGATTTTATAAAATCGTGACAACGAACGAGAAGATTTCACTCCGACCACGAACAAAATAATACTGCGATTTTAACAATGATCCCTTCCACGCAGGTGGTACGGTCAGGTTATCATAGGAAGGTTAGACGCTGAGCGTCAATAAACACTAGATACAAAACCAAGGTAAAAAAATTATGGCGGGGCGCCGGCCCTATTTCCCGGAATTCCCTGTTTTCGTATCACACGTCCGTGGGAGGGGGACGGTTAAAATCGCAGTATTATTTTATTCGTGGTCGGAGTAACATCTTCTCGTCTGCTGTCACTATTCCGTTAATTGTGTTGTGTGTGTGTGTTGTGAGTGTTGTTTAGTGATTGTTGTTCAATTATTCGGACCTATTCTCGTGAGTCAATAATTGTGTTCTGTGGATCCGATGGAGATACAGAAGATTCAGAAGTAAGTACACTTTACATTAGTATTTTATAATGTAGTTTGCAGTACATTAGTATTATATTTTATTATTCGCATGTAGAATATTGGATGCAAGGTTTTCTTTCTTATTTTGCAACTTCAATTCTAACCCATACCTACTCCGATCGCTTTTTGAGATGTTAAAACTTTTTTGCGAATATCTCGGAAACTAAAGTTGAGCGGCGGTAACATGTATAGGAAAAAGTTGTTCATAATGATGACCTTGACAACATATTTCAAGGTCATCAAAATCGGTGAGGAAGCCCCTAATGTAAATAATTACCAAAATATTCTACTTCCAATATGAAATAGATTCAATTAATATTTAGAAAAAAATATTTTTCTCGTAACATGACATAGATATTTCCTGAATATTTAAAAAAAAATATTTGTTACGTAATATAAAATAAATATTGCATGTATATTTGAATATTAAAAAAAGATTGAATCTCTTTTTAATATTATATGAATGTGTATACATTATTTTGTGCTACTAGGGTGTTTTCCATATTTCCCGAGAAAGTGATTGCAAGCATTTTTTGACGTGTTACCATGAATTGAAATACTAACATTTTGTAATGAAACTGGCGAGGAGGAGTTCTACGCACGGACTTTTTTTATAATAATACAATTATTTGTGAAGAGAATGTTATACCACGAAAAAGAGCATTGAAAACATTGGAGGAGGTTTCTTCTGTAGTTGTACCCTCTGTAATTCAAATTTGCAAAAATTTTGTCACGGGTCCCCAATTTTTGAGAAGTTCTAGGCAACATGCCTAAGGTGTCTATTAGCTAAGACGTCTCTGGACATATGTTATCGTAGTTTGGAGCTAGGCCAAAAGATGCAATTCGAGCACAATTATCCAGACGTTTCTGAATAATACTTTAAAGACTGTCGCGGGGACTTAAAAATAAAATCTCGAGGACACAATAGCAGAAACAAATAGCAAACTTGCATAGTCGCATAAAACCAGGCTAGCAACAACATTTTCCATGTTGCAATGCTTAAAGTATCATGTGTTGGTACTATAGTTACACTCTACCTTCTGTATTGATCATAGGATACGCACATTTGTTATAATTAAACGGCGGACCTTCATGCAAAATTAAAAAAAAAATATTTTCTGAATTTCACCAAACTAGAGTCAAATGGAAATTTTTTTATCTTCTTGGATTATGCCACCAGTTCAAAAATATGGACCTAGATATTAACCTGTGGGATAATCACGCAATGTCTATTTTCACTATGCCGAGATCATTTTCTCTTAGCACCTTTCTGTTAAATGATCAACCTATAACTGTCTGACAAGCTCATAAACTAGCCTGCAGGCTTTTCGTCCGATAATATTAGCCTAATCTTAGTCTTACGGTACATCCTGTCATCAACGTCGAAATCATCACATTCGAGTCCCATAAAATAATGTCGATGTGCAGCAAATAAAATATGGCGGTCGCAAGATTCAGAAATAGTTACCCGTTGGTTTACCCGACGATTTTCTTCGGATAATGAAAATGCAACGTGTTCTACGTGCGCTTTAACGACCTCCATTTTGCACGCGCAGTCTTCCGACAAGTATTATCAAAATATGTGATAAAAGTACAAAAAAACTTCCACGTATTTTCGTTTATCGGCTCTACTTATCGCCACCGAACGTAATTAACATGAAAACGTTTCTGTTAGGTTTGTTAACAAATTTATTCATGTATATATTCAGACTGCGGATATTTATGCAACATTAAAATTTTCTGTATCAGCTACAAGATACAGGAGCGACGTGAACATTAATTTAATTTTTAATTATTTTAATCAGCTGAGAATAGCTCTTTTTTTTCTTTGTCTGAAATACGACGAAATACGGTCCCGAGCCGTCGCCTTATATCGAAGGAAAACGAAATACAGTGAATTCTCGATATATGTCGTGTATCGTCCAGGAGGTCCCCGCGGTAGTGGCGATAATTTCGCGACGTTTATCATCCAGCCCTTGGCGACATATATCGAGAAATCACTGTATCGGTGTGGGTTAACCTATATTAATTGTTTTGATTTGGTCAAATTAACGATTAGTTGACGTTTGCAACTAGACCACGTGAGAATTTTCGAATTTCAACAAGCTGTGCGCGCAGCTTCCAATCGAAGATTTTTCGTTGTTCAATTCAAGCGTCGATAATTGAGAGCAAGATTCGCACAAACGATCTCTATGGTGGCGCGGCGAAATTAGTTTCGTCGGCGAAGGATCCGCGAGCGTCGTTAGCGTTATCGATCACAGCAATTAGAACGGGAATGCCCGAGGTGTGCTCGCGACCGGGGATAATAGCTACTTTTTCAATGGGGAATTTCGCGGCGCGCGTAATTAAGCGATTTACATTTTACACGGGAGATCGAATCGTTTGCGCTTATCGAGGGGCGACAGCCCTCGACAGCCCTGCAGGTTGTATTTCCTCGGAAGGGCTGATTTCTGACACCATTTGTTGTAACTTTTTCCTTTGCAAAAATTTTCTCCGCGGCTTTGTTCGGGAGTTATTAACGAAATACACGGACCAATCGGAGCGCGGATACAGCAGGCGGATTCTCACTCGGCCAATGGCAACGGGATCTAGCTCAGCGGGATCTATAGCCGCGCTCTGATTGGTCCGCGTTTTTCGTTAATAACTCCTTAACGACGCCGCGGAGAAAATTTTCGTAAAGGAAAAAGTTATTTCAAATGATCTCAGGAATCAACCTCTGAAAGGAAGTACATTTTTGGGACACCCTGTATGCATACCGGGTAAATACATTGAGCTCTACTTGTACACACCATTTGGACGTATTCTGCTGAATTTTGAAACAAGAAGTACGGTCACTTAAACATTACAATATAATTTGTATATGTATATGTAAATTACTATTATTATACTATTATTATCTTACTATACTATTATTACTATTATTATACTACTATTATACTGCTATTATACTACTATTTATTATACATAAATTATATTGTAATGTTTGCACAGCAGTGATCAATTAGAAATTGTTAGAGCTTCGTTAAACCTGGAATAATAAATTTTGCTATTTACTCGGAAGAAGTCTCAGGAGTATCACCATGGCTACGACGATCGTTGAGGGTTAAATATACTCCGTTACTAAAATCCGAAGAATCTGTGGATCATTAATAACGCGAGGCAGGAGGTAGTCGTCGTTGACGTTAATTAGTAGGACGCCGTATATGAAATACAAGCGAGCGCAGCCTTGGCTGTGTAGTATTGAGCACCGTACGAAAAATGAATTACTTCGAAAGATTTTACATCTCATAGTCGAAATAACCGTATTTTCTTTAGTTTTCTAAAACCAGTTAATAAGAATATTAAAGGAAATTTTTAAAAATTGATTAAATTGAGAAAATTGAATAGACTGTTTATCTTTATAGACATCCCGGACTAGAATCGCAGTATTTTTGTTGAAAATCTCACAAAACGTGACAAGCAGCGACAAAAAGATGAAGGAAAACTTTCCAACTAGAGATCACTGACAGCGCAGAAAGTTGGCTTTCGAGAGAAACACAGAACGCAGACTATGTATCGAATTGTTTTACGACTCACTGTAAATCTTGTCGAACGTTTTCGAATTCCTTTGACCTGTCCGACAGAGGATAATGAACCGGAGATAATTACCTCGGGTCCAGTGTCCGGAGTCAGCTTTGCGACAATAAAAATATCTAGTACTCCTTAGAACAATTGAGAAGCTTGCAAATATTGTCAAGAACCTTGCAAAATATTTATAAATATCGGTATTTTTCTCCTTTTAGTAATTTCTCCGACTAGTAATCATCAGGATCTTGATCACTGTGAATCTCTGAAAGAAAAATTTGCTGCATTTCGCAAAATATTTATAAATATCGGTATTTTCCTCCTTTTAGTAATTTCTCCAGCGAGTAATCATCAGGATATTGATCACTGTGAATCTCTGAAAGAAAAATTTGCTGCATTTCGCAAAATATTTATAAATATCGGTATTTTCCTCCTTTCAGTAATTTCTCCGACTAGTAATCATCAGGATCTTGATCATTGTGAATCTCTGAAAGAAAAATTTGCTGCATTTCGCAAAATATTTATAAATATCGGTATTTTCCTCCTTTTAGTAATTTCTCCAGCGAGTAATCATCAGGATATTGATCACTGTGAATCTCTGAAAGAAAAATTTGCTGCATTTCGCAAAATATTTATAAATATCGGTATTTTCCTCCTTTCAGTAATTTCTCCGACTAGTAATCATCAGGATCTTGATCATTGTGAATCTCTGAAAGAAAAATTTGCTGCATTTCGCAAAATATTTATAAATATCGGTATTTTCCTCCTTTTAGTAATTTCTCCGACTAGTAATCATCAGGATCACTGTGAATCTCTGAAACAAAAATCTCAAACCAAAAAGGACATCTTTAAAATAGAATAAAAGAAACGGAAGCCACATTGCGATCTCTTTCTTCCCTAATTTCCGGCGCTGGAAAACAACGTATCCGCAAAATTTCGTCATAATGATCTAGAGTCTACAAAATCACTGATCGCATCAGAAACGACTGCACGAGTGTTTACCACCGGCGGCAATCCCGAGGGAAATATACAGCCGTCAAAGCGTTAAGTGCGAAAGTTCGTAGCGATCAACGTTTCGCGAAAATTATAAAATCCCCGCGAATACGTCTGGGAGGGGTGCGAATAGCGGGGCGGGGGTGGGTTGAGGGGGGTTGATGGCAAAACGATAAAAGGCGAAAAAGGAATTAAGGAAGTAAGAAAAGGGAGCACCTATACGCCGACTATACCAACACGCGTAAAAGGGGTAGGGGAATAAGAGAGGGAAAAAAAGCAAACCGTGGTTAGGAGTGGGGCACGGGGGAGAGGGGGAATGGTGGAGTGGGGTAGGGGAAGGGGGGAATGAAAGGGAGGGAAGGAGAAAGAGAAACGAGCTCGTTAAGTAGGAGGTGCGTGGCACGCATGGCGACGCAAACACAAGGCGTGGCTCGAAAGAGTCTCGACCCTATGTCTATCCCTGGCGCACCGAAGTGTGCTTCGCCACTTGCACATTCGCGAATGGCATGATCGCCACTCTACGCTTATCCCGCGAGCGGGGTTACGTCATTCGAATCCCGCGGCAAACGACGCCGAGTAAAAGGCGAGAGAACGAGAATCGCGGGGACTCGTCTAGTGCGATTTTCGATTTGCGAAAGGATACTAAAGGATATAGCTCGACTATCATCCTTATCCTAATCGGTTATGCACAGTACAAGGTGTGAGAATTTCAGAAAAATTATTGTTACGACTAACTTTGTCTTTTCCTTCCCAAACACAGAGCAGTCAATATTTCATTAAATCTGGAAACAGGAAATGCATGATTCCAGGAACCTTTTAGGGTTGAAATCTTTTAGCGTCGTTCTTGTTACTGTTACGTGAGACATGTAAATTTTTAAGCACTTTCGGTATGCTTTAGAATTCACATAAATATTTTACACGTACTTCTTTCATCAGCTAACGTCCATATCGAACAGATGATTTATTATAATTAAACAGCGGACACTTTGTGCGAAACAAAAATTGTCCGAATTTCAACAAACTGGAGTAAAATGGACATTTATTTTTTGTAAACCTGCTTAATATGTTCACAATTATAAAATCACTGGGTTAAACAAAGCGGAGTCCCAGTGGGCGTGGAGTAAGTTTTGCTAAAAAAAAAAAGATGGGATGATACACGAAATAAATTTATGATTCCCCGATCTAAAGCCAGGAAACGAGCTCGGGTTGAAGAGCATGGTTAATACATAAAAGTATCCGAGATCTACGAACGCCGTGGCGCGGTTCTAATTGCAGCCAGCTGCACCCGAAAGGTACGGAAAACTCAAAGGAGACCGGTTTTCTTTGATCTCGTTCATCGAAACCTATCCGTAAATCTTTGAGCGTCCTCCAGCGTGATCCGCCTCGGCTACCGGAAGTGTCTGCGAGCACGGTTTTTTCCATAGAAAAGCGCGGGGGAGAAAGCGGGGAACGCGAATCGCGACAGCGAAGCAACCCCCCAATAATGGGGCTCGAAATTTATGTGCATCCGTATCTGTCTTTCAGGGATCGTGGTATCGAATGCAGGAACCGGTGGCGTGCCGGTCGGGATCGCAGTCGGCAGACAGAGATTACAGCACCAAGAAACCTCGACGTCGATCCGCAATGTGTCCCTGAGTCATCACACCTCGCATCATGCGAGCTATCATCATTTTCAACCCGACAATCTCGGTGAGTCTCCGCTACTTTTGCTCGATTTCGATCGAACTGCAGTTCCTCACCACAGAGAAACCCGCGTTCTATCTCTTTTTTGATTCGCCTAATTTCCTGGCGGATCACTATTAACACTGGAATTAGATTAAATTAGATTAAATTAGGTTTTATGAAAAGCGAAAGAACGTATTCATTCGGCTCTCCAGTTTCACCAGAAACTTTTCAAAAAGTGGACAAAATGAAAACTTGGAAGAATTAGTCAAGTACACGATATGTAAAGTAAATTAAAAAGTAATTTTTCAGTCATAATTTAGAGTCCGTCTAAAATGGAGACGTGCCTCTTCTAGCTTTGTAAACTCTTCAGCTTGTTTTCGAGCGACTAACGAAGGATCCCGTTGCCGTGTAATTATTTATAATTGTAAAGTATTCGCGAGAGCGTTCCGGATTGTTTGCGAATCCCGTCGACGCTGTCCAATTGCTGCGCGGAATATCGATACTTTTTCGCGCGACCGACACGCGATAAGGATCAGTCAGCCGACAATGGTGTACACACGCTCCTGGCAGCATGAGAGAACTGCTCGGTGGATTGTCGGAACGCGAATAATACTTCGCTTGAATCGCGGCTAGATGCACGCTCGCATTATCTGCTTTCTTCGGAGTAGAAATATTTCTATTGGAAGCAGATAATATCTGTGCGAAAGGGGGAGGCGGACGAGAGATTCTGGAAGAGTTACGCTAGGGTGCTGTGCTTCTAACATTCCTACGCGCGCACTCGCACAAACACCTTAGATTAAACATATTAGACACTTTATTATAGAACCGGTCGCTTGTTTTATCACGAAGTTCAAACACACGAATTTCCTTCTATCGTTTCGAGCGAATTTCCGCTTGCGAATTTTCCTCGAATTTACACACAAATATGAACAAATTCATATGCAGTACGCTCGAGTCCCGTGGACAACTTTTTTCATTAAAAATTGGTATTGGTTTGGGTCCGGAAAATTCCCAGGGAGCGTCGCTCGTCGCTCGGAGATATAGTCATCGTTCTGGAATAACTCTTTTTCACTATTTTGAATTTCATCCGTAGCCTGGATTAATACACTGTTAACACACTATTTTCTGAACGTTTCATACGAGGACCTGACACAATGTTAGATTGATCATTATATGCTCTTTGAAGTCTACAATAGGAATCTTTTTAGCAGATATCTCTTATCGTTAACACGTTGACCGCGCCACGTCACCCAGATGTGGGTGACGGAATTATTTGTCCAGGCTTTAAAATGAATTTTTACGTTAATATATTCATTGTACCAAATTCGATTGGGATCTGTAAAATGCAAGAAAGTTGGAAGACTACTCAATATCACACATATAATTATTTTCAATTTTTATTTCATTGAATAACTTACTTTGGTTTCATGGAATTTTTGGGGGTTTTGGTTTGGCACTCAAAGGAAGATTATCGAGTAGGGACCAAAATGCTACTCAAGTTCGTTTCTTTGTTCGGACGCGTACGACACAGGTTGCCATAACCACCGTAAAGGCGGCTGACTCGTGTGGGGCTGAGGGGGTGGGGGGAACGATCGTCCGCCGGTTAGTTATTCGAGGCAGAATGGTGACGCGCCAATTTGTGTACACATTGAACCTGTTGTTAGGTTCAAGCACGGCCATGGCGGTAGGCGGTGCGACCCTGGTGCATTGCGGAGGACCTGGAGGGGAGGACCGTCCGGCCCACCTAGCCATTCCTTCGGGAGCCCTGGCACCCTCTTTGAACGCCACTCTCGGCTCGAGCCTGAATTCCAGCCTGAATTCCAGCCTAAATTCCACGCTGGGCAGCATCGGCGCCGCGGCGAGCGCAGCCACCGCGGCCGCGGCCGCAGCCGCAGCCGCATGGCCGCCTACCTTATGGCAGTACCCCGCGGCGGCCGCGGCCGCTGCAGCTGCAGCTGCAGGTGAGTCCCATTCCCCGGCTCGCTAGCCTACTCTCTCTCTCTCTCTCTCTCTCTCTCTCTCTCTCTCTCTCTCTCTCATTCTTCTCGATTTTCTTCGCGCGCGCTTCCTCTTCCGATAAACCTGCCAAGCAGAACTGGGAAATCATAATTGGTGTGCTATGAAAGGAATGATGGTGAAATGAAAGAAATCTTAGAGCGCGTTATTGCGAGAACGATGAGCGCTCTATGTCTTTAATGCGTCAACTGCCACGTCAGTCACATATGACCGACAGTGATTTTTGACTAGGTTTAGAAATTCATTTTTCTTGTCGCATATCCAGATAAACCGAATTTTATTAGGATCCTTAGAATTCAAAAAGGTCAAGACAGCACCCCTCCCTATAATACATTTTAAATTTCTAGTTTCAGTTTCGTTAGTTAACCTCTTAAGCCCTGTACGCCACCATAGTGGCTTTCCGTGGAAAGCATCAGTTCGAACAGCACGAACCACTATAGTGGCTTTTTTGCCTTCCGCGGATAGGCACGCCGTCCCTGGCAGGCAGCGTTGCGGACAAACGCGCCGTGCTTAAGAGGTTAAATTACACTGATTTTGTGAGGATCTCTGGGACTGATTTTTGGCACTTAACGTGTTAACGCGTTGGAGGAATTCGCGTTCTACCGTATTATTGCGAGCACAGTAGACCATTGAGGCTCAAACGGGTCCTATTCTGTGCGCTCGTTGTCGCGCGTTTCCGACATATTGTCTTTTCGCGGCTGTTACAGCGTTATCGATTATAACAGAGTACAGAAGATGTTGTGAAAGAGAGAATTTTTTAGCGCCCAATTCTAGTCATGAAACACACAGCAATCTACCCAGAAATTGAGTAGATTGACCTCAGTTTTGGCTGACGTGTCTGGTCGTGGCCAACCTATTCTACTTCTGGCGGACGCTGGCCCGCGTGGACTCGCGAACTCGATTTTCTCGAAAAACAGCCGTCAACCGAAAATATTATTAATATATTACCTGTCTTTTTTTGCAAATTTCTGTACATAGAATCTATGTTAAATTGTTTTCGCAAAATAGAGGTTCGGTTCCCTGTTCTTAATTCGCGTTTCATTCGGAAATTTACGGTCCTGGATGGACCCTGTTCCTTGCAACAAAAAATTTTTTCTTTTACATAAAGATCTTCTATTTTGTAATTGAATCTGAACCTTCACGCGACAGTTTCGAACAGTTATTTTCGGAGCCGTTCCAAGCTCGGCTTCGGAATTGCAAATTCGCGTTCAATAAATTTTCTCCTTCCGCGTGCTTTTGCCATATGGCGGGCCGGTTTAGGAAAACTGATTTTCCTTTAGCGGTCCCACGAACGTTATATGTCACGGACACTCGATGTGTTGCCCTGTAATAAAATTCCACCACTCCTTAACCTTCTAACAAGCCCGCCGTTAGATCGGTGTCTGCACAACGTGCTCGGCTTTTCTCGAAGGACGCTTATCGATATTCCGGTTTCTCGTTTTCTATGATTAATATTTAATTGCCTGGTCGTTGCGCGCGTCTATTTACGTTCTATTAATTTCACGGAGCTTCGCGCACGCTATTGTACCTTGCATTGTGATCCACACGACCATTCAGTCTCCGAATACTGGCGAAACTTCTTGAAACTCGGATACTGTGAACAGTACCTTGTTTATTTATTAACGTTGCTTTGCGATATGGTTTGTGTCACGTAGCAAGCGTGGATTGACTTATTTGTTTGGTATAATTTTTAGAAAAGTGTACGAAGTAAATTAGAAATAAACATCATAAATAATAGTAATCATCGTTAGGAGTTGAAGTCAATTGCAAATCAAAAAAATGTGTGAAACATTATCTGACAATCGACTGCCTAACTATTCCCGAAGAGTATAGAAAAATACAATTTTTAAAATATTTAAACAGCTGCACAGATGAGCGGTAATTATACTGAATTATTTCTGAGGACTTATAGATCTGTATTCCATCGGATTTGATTTTTTTGAGAGAGTATGATTTCAGAGAACGATCCTGAAAATGAACTGTTTCAAACATTGCTCAATTACAAAATATTTCTGCAAAATTAACGTTCGTGGAAGGATTTTTAATATTAATTTTCCCTGGAACTCGAATAAAGAAAAAGATTAAAAAGATTTTAAATACACGAACGCATGCACACATGAAATAAAAAAATGGAAACCGTACCTTCCACATCACAGATAACTGATCTCACCAATGTAGACGCACAATTTTGTTATTTGACAGGTTTCGGTGCTTGCAACATATAGGTATACACTTGTTGCAAGCTCATCAGCGACCGAGGAATTTTAAGGAAACCTTGTAAAGCTTGACAAAAAGCCCGATCGAAACACAATTATAGTGTACGCGGAGTACAGGTTTTACATACACTCGCACAATTGTAACTGTAACACTGCACACTGTAATACTTTTCACACTTATTCCCGTGCATTTTATGCCACGAACCAGTTTGTAATCGTATATCTATATTCCGCGGTGTCCGACGTTATAAAGAAGAATTAGCGAGAAGGTACGTTATTCTCGTTTGCGGGACTGTATTTAGAAAATTTCATATTTATTGCGAAAGCACCGGTGCGCCCTCCGTTCTCTGCATTAGTATAACAGCGATGTTACATCGGGCGACCTCTTTTTTCGGGGAGAATCCGTGGTCGGGCTGCGTGCTCGAATAAATCATTTCAGTAATCGGATATTTATTTGCGAGCCTGCGACCGCCATTTAGTTAATCCGGCCGGATCTTTTTGCTCGGGGTGTTGGCTCGCTTGTCCAATACGTTGCGAATTCTGAAAACATCTCCCCCACCCACTCCGTCGCCGTCTCCCAAAAAAAATCGCGAGCATCCGTTTCGCTTGTTTGAGGTAATTTCGAGCCGTCGAGCTTTTTCAACGGTTTCGTAAATTATTGCCGTCCGTTCGGTTGCAATAACCGAATCACTGGTAAATATGCATAATTGACGCCTCATTAATACGCTCGCTGTAGAAATTACTCTGCTGATTACCCACGATTCCCGTACATCGGCTTATCGTTCTGGATACATTGCAGTAAATCAATCAAAAAGTCTCCTCTCGAAACGGAAGAACATTTTCAAAATCTGGTCGAACCGCTTCAGTTTGTTTAACCACTTGTACTACAGAATCTGCTAAATATATATACTATCAATTTCCCTTAATCTGAAATAAAATTCTATTTTATTATCGAAATATAGCCACTGGAAAATACACAAGCACGCAATATACAATGAAAAATCAAGAATTCAGTTTTAAAGATTAAAAAAAAAGGCTTTCATAATTTAAAAATTATAATTAATTATAATCACTCGCATCACGAATTACAGTTTTTCTTCGAAACAAGGCGATGGTTCGGGACCGGCTTTCGTCTTATTTCGGACAAAGAAGAAAAGGAAATAATAGCGATTTTCTTATTTCTAAATAGAAAGCTTTTTTCGTAATAAAATTGTACGGCATCGTATACTGATCATTTGTTCGCATGATTTTGAGCTGTTCTGCCGTTCCAAAGACGGCGAAACTTCGTCGTTGACCGAGTGACCTTTAATCGGATAACGAAGATCTATATTCGCGATGCTCGCGCATTGGATCCTTAAATCATTCACGTGGCTCTGCATTCGAACCGACAATATTGTAGGCTGCTTTCGGTTATATTCGAAGATTTTTCTCATGCGACCGGAAAACGAGGAAATGAGCGCACTTACGCGAGCTTAGTTATCCACACTAATTGTCAGACGTCAAATGAACGACCCTAATACAGACACATTTCACTTGAGAGTTAAACTAGTCACCCTCGTACGTTGCTCAGAGTGAATATTCATCTTCTGAAAATTCATCTTCTAGATTCTGTGATATGCTTGATTTCTTTCCGATTGTTTATTGGACCCTTGTTTATGTCCTATAAAAGTACGGAAAGGAAATATATTAAGAAATATATTGTGTTTGGAATATATTTTTCAACTGGTCGAATTTATTTTCCGACCGAATGTTTCGCGCAACAATTACGAAAGAGCCTACGAGGGTTACGTTTTCCAAACGCGATGTTCAACCTCGATGTCTCATATTTATTAAACGTATTTCACAGCGATGCCGATGGAGCCAGTCGGGTTTCCACAAATGGGACTCGGAGTCCAAGGTGGTTTGCAGTTGGTCAGAGATCCAAATACGGGCCATCTTCTTCTCATTCATGCCGCAGGTATGCATGGAAATTCCCTCGTATTATAGACCAAAGTAGCCAAACATGGAACATTGTTTCGTGTCTCGAAAGTCATTCTTACAAACCGGACGAATAAACGATTCGCCGTCAGCATATCGACGAGGAAATACCAATCCAGTGACAGGACTTTTCCATTTTTAATGATTTTTTTTTATGTTACCTCTGCTGCTACATTTGTCACATTTTTCTGATTAAAACCGAGACCAATCAGGACACAATTCTTGTTCGATTAACGATTTAGCAGAACCACAATTATGTAGTCTAACAGTGTCTTCTCTGATTTATCGTGATTTCTCTATATATGTCGCCGAAGCCTGGATGATAAACGTCGCGGAATTATCCCCACTACGGGTATACTCCGTGAGGGACCACAATATGTCTCCTGGACGATACATGACGCTGCCAAGACCCGTCTTGATGGAATATATAGAGAATTCACTGAATAGCGGTAGTGGGGATAATTTGGCGACATTTATTATCCAGGCCTGGGCGACATATATAGAAAAATCGTTGTAACGCGGCGTATAACCAAGACCCGTCTTGATGGAATATATAGAAAATTCACTGAATAGCGGTAGTGGGGATAATTTGGCGACATTTATTATCCAGGCCTGGGCGACATATATAGAAAAATCGTTGTAACGCGGCGAATAAGCGGTGATTAAAAATTCGGAAATTTGTTTGGAAACAGAGCAAATGCAGCAGGCGGTCGTGTGGCCAAATTACTCGAATCACAATAGCGGAAACGTCGCGCCGCCGCCTCTTTTGCTTCCGCCGCCTCCACCACCGCCACCGCCGCCGCCGTCTCTTCAGCTTTTGAGCGACATCGGCGGCGCGAGGTTGGTTCTCACTGAAAGCAAGAGAAAGCAACAGAGCACTCTGCCTATTGTGAAGATAGAAGCCGACTGCGGCAACAGTCCCACCACTATAATCAGTGAGTACTACGTTTTTCCTTTCCCCTTTTGTCGCAAAGCGAATTACACGCGTAACTCACGACCCCAGGTGTGTAGTCCCTGGAAAAAAAAAATAAAAGATGACTATAGTCGTTCGGGGTCGAACAGTATGCCACTGTAAACGTGAGTGTCAAACAGTACACACGCTTAAAATCTCACGGTGACGAGGAATAAACATGCTGTAAAGGTGTCACTGTAATTATCTAGTTTCGAACGATCGTTGTGTTCGAAAGGTGTCACTATAGGCCTGTCGAACAGCTGCACTCAGATAAGTGTAGCCACCATGCGCATAGTGATTGCACCTTAGACAATTCGAACAGGAAACAAGGAACAATTTCTATGAATTATTGAACAAGGGCGATCCTTTATTAGAACGTGTCAAGTAGATATTTATGTTTCCAAGATATTTCCATAGACTTTCAGTTGCATATAATGAAGCCTTAATGAAAATGGAGGTCTCGAGTCTCCCTCGAAAACGGTCAAATATTTACACATTATTTTTAGACAAGCATACAGCACTTTAACCCTCGTTCACTCCACGTGTCAATTTCACACATTTCCCACCTATGGGGGTTGAAAAGCCTGGACTTTACAACTGCCTTCCCTCTCCCCGTCTGTGGCAGATGCACACCTACAGAATTCAATCTGCAAAGGTTTTTGCAAGTAATTAGGTCGTCCCATAAGTTTAAATTCTAAAAATAAAATATGTAATCAGCCTTTCATTCCACAAAATGTTTCTTCTGACCTTTATTGGCAAAGACATCATACCGTCGTTATACAATTTCTGCGATTTTTCATTAAAATACTTTTCAATACCTTTAAACGTATCCACGACACGAACTTATGGCACGACCTAATACATCGGTTACTTGAAATTTCCGTCAAAAAACGAGCAGAACAGTGTAACAGGTGGCAAGACCGGAGGTGGGGGGTAATTGGAAAGTTTGACGGAAAACCGTAGGAGAGGTTGATAGTGGTGAAAATGACGTCGCGGTTATCTCTAGATAACGTCCAAATCGTAAATCCCATAGCGTCGACGGAGTCGACAAAGGCGTTGCAGACGGTGACCTCGATGACCGGGGCGATCGTTCCGGACGCGCCACTGGTGACCACGCTGCACTACTACCCCCATGCACCTGCTCTGGTCCAGATCAGCCAGGCGGAGCCGACGCATTGTCGATCGCAGGTATGCCAATGTTTTTTCTCGTCTTCGGTTCCCGGGCGTGACGTGGTGCCGCGATCGATCGATCGATCGCGTCGATCCTCATCCCCTTCCGCGGGCCGATAATATGAAAAGCAAACGACGCGGACGAAGAGGAGGAACGACAGTAATTATGCCAAGCCCAGAGAGCTCGGCCCAGCCGTTCGCATAATGCGGATACGTTGTGGCACATCGTATTAACTATGCGCAAAGCGATTTGCATCGATATCTGCATCGCTATCTGCATAGATATTACGAGCCGGCTCTTCGCTGTAGACCCCTCGATTCCTCTGACGTTTTCAGCATTCCCTGTCGGCCCTGCTCGACCCGCAGCTTTCTTTTCTTCCCTCGCACCATCTCTCGTCGTTTCATTCGTACCCTCATCGATTCTCGGCCCGTTCTCGCTTCCTTCGACTTTTCCTTTGTTTTCCCGCCGCCGTTACTCTCCCCCCCCCCCCACACACCGACACCCCCGCGTTGTCCCAATCGCACCCCTTACTTTCGCGTTCACTTGTTGCGATTCGGTGCTTCTTCCCGACGCCGTGAACCTCCGGAGCCCTTTGGGTGCTTGTTTCTTTGGTAATTCTGCTGATTAGGGGTTGATGGTCTTGAAGTGTGCTGTAACTGCTAGTGTTCTCGGTAGATTTGCTAACACGTTCGCTATAGCCCTCACAGACGACGTCCCGTGATCTCGTAGTCCACTGTTTTCTACGCGAGGAAAATCAAATTATCGTAATACTAATCATTGAATTGATATCAATTAGTAGCGTAATATTCGGAGTGCTCGCAACTATTCTGTGACAGTAACTTACACCATGCTTTACGAGAGGATATATTGCGGTTAACGCTAGGTTCACAGAGCGATAGAAGCAACTATCTTAAAAATAACAAGAATGTGCTGCCAAAATTTCTAGCCATTTCTAGATTTTTTCTAGATTTTTTCTAGATTTTTTAGTCATTTCTCGAAATTTTTAGTCATTTCAAACAGCATGTACCTACAGAAATAGATTCGTTTCATTATTTTCTCATGGATGTGCCTTTAGAATCTGAATAATTGTAAATTGAAAAGAACCCGCCATTTCGACTGGTCCCGTAAGCCTAGTGTTAATGGAATATTGTGACCACGAAAGCTATTGCCGAAGTAAACGACAGTAGCGGACCTGTTGAGTCAAATTGATTTTGTATACTTCGTTCTGTAACGTCATAGTACAGTGGATAATACTCACTGATTTCACGACTTTCTTCTGCCGAATTGTTTTAATATTTTATAAAGGAGATACGTACCCAGTTATTCTAGACCAGATACGGTAAGTTACATATTGAGGAATAAATATCTGTCTTGACCCGTCGGCACGGCGGTGTCTGGGTCTATTTCGACCCGGAGTATGAAGATCGATGGAAATTTTTGGCAATTGCACTGAAGGAACAACCGTTGCATCGGAAGTGACGCGCGTCTGCGAGAAATGCCTTTAAAATGATTTTTCAAAAAATTAACAATTAATGAGTATCGTACTGAACAATATTGTCCCGAATATCATCAACTATTGCAGTTGTGAAAAAGGTCCGCCGTTCGAGGGTAACACTTTATAGAATATTAGTAATACGAGAGATTGTTTAATAACGTGTTTACTATTGGAATGTACTAAATGCTTTCACTACTGGGTACACATAATTACTCAGAATATCTACCATTAGAACATATTTCAAGGTACGTGAAAATCAGCAAGCTACATATATATTTATATAATTACCAACTGTTTGATATTATCAGTTCGAAAGAAAACGAGCAAACACAATGTCACAGACATTTTATAAAAAAAAAAAGAGAAAAAGGAAATAATGCTACAACAACCGATAATTTCGAACGAAACAACGAAATTCCCGTTAACCTTGCATTAGCAAGAGATAAACATGTGTCAACCACCCTATACTTTCCTCGTTCCACTATCTACGCCATTTTCTTAGAACAGAGTAGTCGCAAGCTATATTTTATTACGCTATCGCGGTATTTACATCTTCGTATCCATGAAAATGCATGATTTCAACCGTTTGTGACGTCGATGCCAGAATCACCGTGTTCGACACGGGTCTCTGAGGCACGAACGCGAGCACGTCTAGACGCAAACGCTTAGCTAACGCTTCGTCGTCGTGTGTCGTATGATTTTGTCAATAAACATTATTTGTGCAACGAGCGGCCGGCGTTCTACATATTCTGGTTTTGAACGCGATTTATTAATTTTTAAATATCCAAAGAAGAAATCCTTTTGTACACAGGAATACTCTTACTTAATCTCTTCAGCACGACGCGCCTGTCCGCGACTCTATCTCCCAGGTACGGCGCGCCTGGTCGCAGAAGGCACGAAAGCCACTATAGTGGCGTTACCGTTCAAACTGACGCTTTCCACGGAAAGCCACTATAGTGGCATATCGCTGAAACTGATGTTTTGTATGGAAACCACTATAGTGGCGTTACCGTTCAAACTGACGCTTTCCACGGAAAGCCACTATAGTGGCATATCGCTGAAACTGATGTTTTGTATGGAAACCACTATAGTGGCGTTACCGTTCAAACTGACGCTTTCCACGGAAAGCCACTATAGTGGCATATCGCTGAAACTGATGTTTTGTATGGAAACCACTATAGTGGCGTTGCCGTTCAAACTGACGCTTTCAACGGAAAGCCACTATAGTGGCATATCGCTGAAACTGATGTTTTGTATGGAAACCACTATAGTGGCGTCGCCGTTCAAACTGACGCTTTCCACGGAAAGCCAATATAGTGGCATATCGTTGAAACTGATGTTTTGTATGGAAACCACTATATTGGCGTTACCGTTCAAACTGACGCTTTCCATGGAAGCCACTACAGTGGTTCATACCGTTAAAAATTGTGGCCTTCCGCGGAAGCCACTATAATGGTTCATACCGTTGAAAATTGTGGCCTTCCACGGAAGCCACTATAGTGGTGTGTACCGTTAAAAATTGAGGTTTTCCAGGGAAGTTACTATAGTGGTTCGTACCGTTCGAACTGACACTTTCCACGGAAGCCACTATAGTAGTGTACAGTGCTTAACCCCTTGCCCTACAATACCGAGTCATACTCGTGACGAAGATCCTGAACAGAGCCTAATAAATATGTATCCTATTAACTTCCTTTAAAACAAAATAAAATTCTATTTTGGCGTTGTTAATGTACAGCTACTGAAGAACAATGGACATAACAATGGGCAGGTGTACAATGGACATAAATTTTCTCCTCTTCATAGAAAATTACGAATTCTAAAAAAGTTTTAATCACTGTGACGGTATAATAAATCGTAGTTCAAGGGGGGTTAATAGGTTCAAAACCAGAATAGCCCCGGTTAACTGTCACCCCGCTCGTTCGCCGACACCTTCGACTCACTCCGTTGGCGGTGCGCGTCGCTTGAGCGTACCGAATTTCATTCCCGAATATCCCTGCGCGTAGCAGCGAAATTCGTTTTTGTCGAAGGCAACGTCTCCGGTCTCCTGTCTGACGCCGCCGCCGGAAGTGACGACGATCCACGCGATCGAGCCGCCGGAAGTGGTGCCAGCGATCGTCGGTGTCCAAGACGCCTCGAACCAGACGGACGCGCCGGAACCGGAAGATCCGGATCCACCGGGGCCGTTGCAACCAGCGGAGTCGGCCACGTGCGTGAAACAGGAGCAAAGTAGCATAATCAGTCCTTGCCAGGTACTGAACCCGACCAACCTGTCCGCGACGTCGACGAACCTGACGAACCTCGCGAACTTCGAGGTCGTTGCTCCCACGCCGGAGAAGCTCTGCAACGTCGTCAGGATCACGACCACCACCACCACGACCGTGAATCCGACCGTTTGCAACTTCGTCGGCAAGGTGGACAAAGGGGAGAACACGGTCATCAATATGATCGATTGCCCGAAGTACTCGGTCACGAAGGAGTGCAGGAGCGTCACCGCGATCGACAGGACCATCGAGCACGTGGTCAGGCACGCGAAGAGGCCTCACGAGACCAGAGGTCACGCGGACGAGGAGGACGACGAGGAGGACGAGATGGCCGGCTGCAGGGACATGAGGAGCGGGCCGAGGATCATCGAGATTACCGAGGAGAATTGCGATAGCTTTCACGAGAACCTCGAGTTCTTCGGGAGGAGGAGAGATCATCCGCTGGACCGGCACAAGGAGAGGAAGAGGAGCTACGCAGCGGACGCTGCCGCCGAACAGGATGCTGAAGAGGAGGAGACCACCCAGGTGGCGGAGAAGTTCGAGGTGAGGTTCTTGCTTCTGGTAATTTTTAATCGAGGATAGAATTAAAATTGCACTTGCTATGCTTGGTCCTATTTAAGATAATTTAACCCCGAAGAGAATTTAGAAGAATCCGCTAAAATGATTAAGAAGAGAAAGAACTTTTGACCCCCGTTTCTCAACATTTTTATTGCCCACAAAGATAAACCGTAACCACATCTTCCAGGCTGAAGCATCCAAACCCGAAGAAGCAGAGGAGACCCACATGCCCATCAGCTTCGCGTCGGCGGAGCCCCCCGAAGAGTCTCAGAAGCCAGCAGAAGAGTCGAGCGAGTCAAAGGTGCCATTCGACGATTCGAGTCGTGACAATTACAGTAAAAACGAAGACGATCATGCTGGCCATGCTCGACCGCAGATCAGCGTGAAATCATTCGACATGCCGAACATCGACTGCGAGGAGCACGAGGCCGAGAAAGTGGTGGTGAAGCAAGAGGCTGAAGAGTCGTCGTACGACGAGTACGCGTACAACTGCGAGGCTGTGACCTTGGAGAAGCCGAAGAGGCATTCGGTAGAAAAATCCCACCCTGGTATCGAGAACGTGGTCGAGAAGCTGAAGAAAAACGCGGCCGCTGCCTTGCAAGAGACAGCGTCTCAGAGGATCGAGGAGACCACGAAGGAGAAGGACAACCTGGGTACGCAGAGGCAGTCAGAACCAACACCGAGGAAGCTGGAGAACGGCTTGAAGAAGCACATCCTGAAGTCCTGCGAGAACGCGCAGTTCGACAGCTACGAGGTTCCAAAAGACCACCCTGAAGACCCTGCACCTGAGGTGAACGGCTCCGACGCGCAGCAGGATCAGTTCAAGTGCTCCCCGACAACGGAGACTTCAACATCGGTGAACAAGCTGATCCTGTCCAGAGAGTTCTTCTTGAACGACAACAACAACGACACCAGGAGCAACAACAACAACATCAAGCAAGCCGACAGCAGCGAGCCGATCGTGAAGAAGGAGCAAAGTTCTTCCGTGGTTGCTTGCAGTCTGGAGGAGGTCAAGTGCTTCGACAACGACGTTTTCACCCCGAAGAAGCATCGGAGGGTCTCCCAAGACCCTTTCGAATCCGACAATCAAAGCACGAAGCCTAGAGCGAACCCTAAACAGAGGCTCGCCGTTGATATTAGCGGTTTGGAGTTGCTCTCGAACAGCATCGAGCAGCTGGAGCACCTGAAGC
Source organism: Seladonia tumulorum (assembly GCA_913789895.3). Lineage (NCBI taxonomy): Eukaryota > Metazoa > Arthropoda > Insecta > Hymenoptera > Halictidae > Seladonia > Seladonia tumulorum. The sequence continues at coordinate 8,239,847 of OU565275.1, forward strand.
CGGACACCCAGAACAACTCTATGTCCGACGACCTTGAGAAATCGCCTGTCAGGACTAACTTGATTTCTCCTCACGGAGAGAGCAATAATAATAACAACGTGGACAGTCCGTTGGGTTTGTTGTGTGCTCTGGCGGAGCAGAGGTTCATGGAGGAGGTCGGCGACAAGGTGCCCAGGAAGTTGAACCTGGAGAGTTCAGAGGAGATATCTCGTGCTGGTAGGTTGCTGTTGAACTTAGGGAGGATCAGTCATCATGCGAGCGAGGGGGGATCCGCTCAGGATAAGAGGAAGTACGTGCAAACTGATGCTGAGAGCAACCAGAGCTCGAAGAGGTTCAAGAGCGACGCGAAGCTCGAGAATGATGAGGCAAAGTGTGACGTCAGTTACGACGATAAGCAGAGAGCGGAGAGCCTGCAGGACGAGGTGATCTTCAGGGCGAAGGAGAAGACCAAGAGGAACATAGATTTCTCGGAGAGGAGTGAAGAGGTTGATGAGGAAGATGAGGAAACGGTTAAAGAGAATACTGTTGACCGGAACGGTTCCTTCAAGAACTCCGATTACGAGAGCAACGAGGCTTTCGAGGAATTTGACGTGCCCTATGATCGATACCAGAGGAACGGAGTGTACTGTCAGGGAGAGGGGGACACCATGTCGGACTCTGATATGGAGTCGTATCACAAGGAAGCTGCGGAGGATGCAGAAGAGATGGACGGCAGTGGCAGAGATATGAGCAGAAGACTGTCCGCAGGGGAATACCGCGATTGCCACGATTACAGGAATTTGCAGGCCAAATTGGACGCGAAGAAGTTCATCGCGCGAAAGGGTCACATGGATAACGATGCAGATTGGCCGAACATGGACGCCATGGAGTTGGACATGAGGGTCAGGCTGGCGGACATTCAGAGGCAGTATAGGGAGAAGCAGAAGGAGCTGTCTAAGCTCACCCCGAAGAAGGAGGAGAAAAAGAGTCCTGGCAGACCGAGGAAGAAGAGCCACTCTTCGAGGTAAATATTTTCGTTTCGTGTCCATTCTTTGTCTTCTCATATTGTACATAATAGCGTTATTATAACAGTCGTTTACAATTAATTTGATCACCCATTTATACTTATTATTAACCATGTTCTTCTTCGTGTTTGGAAAATGGTGGAATTTACTCGTACAATACTGAAATGTATGGTAATTTATTAAATACAAACAAATTTAATAATGTAAAAAATATTTTAAGTAATGATATAGTACATTTTAGCGGTGCCTTGTAGTCACCATTCGAATGCTAAGGGTTAAAAAACTGAAGGTGACTTACGAGTTACTTGAAGTGGACGGTATTACGAGACTCAGCCCGTGCTATAGTAGGTTCAAATGTAGATTGATAGTTTTCTGATAATTTACAGTTCGGATCACGGGCCCCTCGCTTCACCACCGATGCTGGAGCCCATATCTTCACCGCAGAAATCGCCCGCGCACTCGTTGGATGGAACACCACCGCCATTGACCTCGACTGTCCTAGCTATGCCCAGATGCAACGTAAACTTGGTGAAACTGGGTGAGCCAAGAAGTCACATTAAACTGTTGGACAGTATACCAAGCATTCCGATCCCCGTACCGCCAGTCGCCTCGCCGATTACTGTTCTACCATCGAACAAAACGCCGCAGGACGACGACGACGAGAAAAGCACCGGAGGGGTGAGTTACTGTTGCTATCACGCTAGAGCCCCTACAAATCCGTTTTAATTGGATTCGGTTTAGAATTACAATTTAGGTATCATGTTAATATGATTAGCGCCGCGCGAATTTCGTGCAAATCGCATATTCGCTTCAACGTTAAGAAATATCTTTAAATATTTTTATGAAAAATACCAATTCTCTGCGTGAATTGCAGGAAATAGAATCCAAAAAAGAAAGTTCTTTCTTTCTTTAAAAATTTCAATAGATTTATAATAAGATATCGACATTCTTAGATTTATTTAATCTTATTATTTTTAATTTATTTTGTCATAAATGCATAAAAAAAGAAACCAACAAAGTCCATTTTTCAGTAAAATTGTACTTATCAAAATTCTATGTATTTTTGTATGTTGCTGATTGTCCGAAGTAAAATCTAACTTCATCTAATTTTTGCAACGAGGTCTCCAATTATTCGTTTAACGCACATTACTGATTTTACGATATTTAAATAAATTATGATAATGTATCTCCAGCTGGGGTACGACACCTCGTCACCGGTACCGACTGTGGCAAGTTCGAGTTCCGCTTCGAAGAAACGGAAGGTCGGTCGACCCAGGAAGCTGATGTGCACATCCGGAAGCGTGAGACATTTAACGGAGACGATTGTTGCAAAGAAACCCAAAAACAAGAGCTCGCTGGTGGGCTATGTCTTGTCGTCGAAGAACAGACATCTTCAGACCAAGGTAAGCTAATTTTGAGAGTTTAAAATGCTTCTCGAAGAAATACGTTTGAAGTGCACCGGTGATCGTAATTAATGTGCCATATTTCGGACACTTATACTGTAAAACAACGTTTACATGATTATAAAAACACAGCATTTATCGCAGTGTATATCACATAAAAATTTCTTTGCAGTACGTGAGCAAAGCTTCGTACACACCGTTGCCCTTCAAGGGCGTGATGTCCACGATGAAATCGTCGACAAAGAACCACAAGTCCGGAAAATTGAAACCAAAACCCGTCAAAGAAACGCCTCTGCACAACAAGAACGTGATAAGCTCGATAGTCGCGGAGAAAGCGAAATTGAGTCAAGAGCTGAAGCTGGAGAAACAGAGCAAAATAAAGTCAAAGCTGAAAACGGAAGTGAAGGTGAAAACTTGGGAAGACGACGAATCTAACAGCGTTGTGGAGAACGTGTTGCCTGAACCTGTCGCACAGGAACCAATAAAGGTAACGTAGCAACAGGAAGCAACAGCTTATAAGGCTGGCCGTGTTTGCCTGTTGAAAAAATGAATGAGTATAATAACCACTCGTTCCTACGGTGCAGTGGTGTATACTAAACTGAACATAATTAATTCTTAAACGTTTCGGACCTTGATTTTATTTATTACGATTAAGAAGCATAAAAAAGTAACACTTTCTCACAAGCTTTTACTGTGCATATTTATTTGCACGTTTTCCTTAGCATTAATAATTTCCAAAATAGTTGAACCCCTTTACATGAATCAGTAAAGTAGGTACCTATATAAATTTTACATGAACCATTACAACCATTTTAAAAATGATTTAATACACAATGGGAATAAATGTAAATAATAGTGGTATAATATAAAGTTGATTTATTTAACTATTACTCAAATATATTTCTTTGTTTTATGATTAGCAAATAATATAAATTTAATATTTTATCATAATATAAGTTTGCTCGTTTTAGGAAGTTCCGGTGGAGGCGACGGAGACGATCGAGCACGAGACAGAGCGAAGCCGACACGAGAAGTCGAAGAAGAAGAAGCGAAAGTCGAGCTCGTCGTCGCCATCGCGGCACAAGTCGAGCGACAGGGAGAAGAAGGAGTCGAAACGCCGGAAATCGGTCGAGTGCAAAGAGTGCAAGGAATGCGCGAAAGCCGCGAAGGCCGAGAAGCCCGAGAAGACCGAGAAGCCGGAGAAGCCGGAAGTCGTCAACAAGTGCAAATTAACGTCGTCGCACTTGGCCATTGACCAGCTGAGGGTTCTCACGGCGATGGGCGGGCTATTTTATGCCGGGAGGTTGAACGCCGTTCAGGCTCCCGACGTTTATGCTATCACGCTGGACGGCGAACGAGGCAATAGACCTCACATCCATTCCAGGGAGGAGATTCTGCAAGACGCGGTAAATTAACGTCAATTCATTGATCCGTTCCTTTCGTCGAAATACCTTTCGAGGTCCAAAGGGTTTTTTATTTCAGAACTTGTCACAGTGTCGTGTGCAATGAATGATCCAATTATTAGAGTCATAGTACGAAAACCATGTGATGGGTATAGCTATGTCCATACTGAAGCAAGATCGAGCAATTTTAATACAATACAAAAAGTTGTCATCCGAAACTGTATTAATTGCAAGATACAGTAGCTACGTAAACATGTATTTCTTTTCTTAATAGTGCTATTCAGTTGAAAGTATTTTTAAATTCTTCAACTGTTTTTACTGTTTCACATTTGACCTACTCATTCTTACCATAAATGCATAAAATCCGCAGTCTAGTAAGAAGTCAGTGTAGCAAGATTTCCATTTAACAAGTTCCAAAGTCAAATCCTTAATCTATGCAAACGACTCTAACAATTTAATCACTCAATTAGAAATCACTCAATTAATAAACCATGCAGCTTGCTAATTTCTTTAAGACAATTGTACTATTCAAGAATCAACGGCGACTGTAATATAAATCAGTAGAACAAGTCAACGTTGAATCTGGTGTGATACCGGACCAGGAATGAGTTTAAGTTTGACTATGTTGTGTTCTTGCTCGTCACAGATCGTAGAAGTCTGTCCTGCTTCGACGAAAGAGTTACCACCTGGCACAAGACTTTGCGCTTATTGGAGCCAGCAATACCGGTGCTTGTATCCGGGCACTTCCGTGGAACCGACGGAACCGGATCCAGAGCTCGATGAGAAATTCGTCAGCGTGGAGTTCGACGATGGCGACAGTGGGAGAATCCCTTTGGACGACATCAGGTTGCTGCAACCTGACTACCCAGTTGTTGGTACGCCTCTGCAACTTTGTATTCATTTATTTCGTGCAGAAAGTACATTGCAACGGTGCACTGAATTAATACAATCAATCAATTATGAAATCGTTGACTACAGACGGTTTCTATTTAATTTAACATGCACTTGCAATGAGTCACAACTAAATTGTTAAAATTAGAACATATTTGAAACCTAATACTTGATAGACTCTGTAAGTTTTGATGTGAATTAAGACATTAAGACATTTATGTGAATGAAGACATTTCGCCTTCATGAATTGCTGTGCAACTGATTGATTGAATTTTGCATCGCAGAGTACGATCCAAATCCGTTGTTGTCATTGGGCAAACGTCGAAGACAGACGTCCGTGTCCACGGACGACAAGCGTTCGTCCAGCACCATGCAGGCCTCTTCATTGAACGCAAACAACGCAGTGCAGACTGTCACCTCCACAACATGTTGCTACGTCTCATCGTCGGATGGTCAGTCGCTGGAACGACAGAAATCCGACGACGTGGACGCGAAAGATCTGGAGGAATATCGCGAAAGGAAACGCATGAAGAAGAGGAGGAAAGACAAGTTGAAGAGGCTGCAGGAGGCCCAGGAGGGGAAGAAGAAGCACAGGAAGCACAAATGCTGCGACGAACACAGAAAACACAGGCATAGGAAACACCGAAAGCACAAGCACAAACATAGCCACCAGAGCAGCAGCCATAGTGATGGGAGTCATATCAGGTTTGTTCTTCTGTTAAGTTACAGAGTGTTTATAATATGATACTCTTGGGTTAAAAAATAATACTAGATAAACATATTAATATAGAGAATATTTCCATATCTTTTACGTGTTGTCTTTAAACTATTTTCCAGTGGCGGAGAGAGTTGCTGCAGCCAGAAGAGCGAGGAAGAAGTAGTAAGAGAGGTAGCAGTGACTACGGTCGAGAAGGACGAAGTAGCAACCGAGGAGGAACCGATACCTGAAGAAGAGATTGTTGAAGTTGCTCCCGTAGAGCAGATCAAGGAATCTGTTCGCGAAGAGAAACACGAAAAGCCGAAAAAATCGGATAAGAAGACGAAAATTCGCGAGCGGCAAGAATCCGTGGAGAGTCGCAGTAAAATGGCTGCGTTCCTACCTGCCAGGCAGTTATGGGGATGGGCTGGGAAAGGCTACAGGCGACGTGGTGCTAAAGGGAGGGCCAAGAAGCAATTCTTCAGGGCCATTCAACGCGGAAGCGAAACTATTCAAATCGGCGACAGTGCAGTATTTTTATCGACCGGCAGACCGGACAGACCCTACATTGGGCGCATCGAATCCATGTGGGAAACTTCCAGTTCCAACATGATTGTCAAGGTCAAGTGGTTTTATCATCCCGAGGAGACGGTTGGATGTCCCACAAACTTGAAATACCCGGTAAGAACTGTTCTTTTTACGCAACATTTACTTGGTACATGTCAGATCGCGCTTTGACCCGTTCAATTTTGCGTTATATATTTCTTAATTTATAATACTCCGTTCAGATTAACACGTTCACGCCGGCACTGCTGTTTGTGTTGCTTACCGTGGGGCGATTCAAAATTTAGCGGGGCGCCATCTTGAATTGCGCGCATGTGCGGAAAGCAACTACATTCGGATACACTTTTTAACACCGAGTTGACACTCTCTAGTGTGAGTTACCGGTGGTACGCGCCTGCGCGAACGTGTTAACGTTGACGTTCTTAAACTGTTTGAATTTAAACGTCCAATCTTTAAAGAGTGTCCAAATATCACTGTGAGCGAACATAGAGAAATTATCGTAGTTGTAAAATGAGAACTCTGAGGACCCGTCGCGCAAAGAGTTCCGTACCTGTAACGTTGACTGTTTCATGGTTGAATAAGAAGTAACACAACTTTGTGACTGTCCCAGGGCGCGCTGTTCGAGTCCCCCCATATGGACGAGAACGACGTTCAGACAATCTCTCACAAATGCGAGGTGCTACCGCTGGAAGAATATACGGATAAGCTAGGTAAAGAACCGCACAGGTACCTAACGATCTACGACAATAACGACATGTATTATTTGGCCGGTGACTACGACCCCACCACGTACCTCTTGACTATGCAACCGGGGGTTGTTTGAGACAAGCTAAAGCTGACGATTAAGCTAACGGGTGTTACTTAATTGTCGTCAGCAATCTGATCGAATACTGCGAAATAACTATGAAACGCCGTGGCTGCGTTTTACCAGCACAGTCGGGAACTTACGGTTTGCAGCGAAGCAACACGCTTCCGTGGCGAACGGACGAAATGGATGATGATGATGATGATGATGATTTCGTCGGAGGGATGGAACATTTTCAACGAACAAAACAGCTTCGATTGTACTTTTGACGAAACCCCGCGGGTTTCGACCACAAGGCACAAGCATTATTTATTACCGCATTGTGAACGGTACATCTTACTTCCCCCTAACCTCTCTACGTTGTTACAGCCGTTGATTTTTGCATTTAACCGATTTCCAGGGGAAATGCGTGGCACCGTGATCGGGTTTCTCGAAGCAGCGAGAACCGGTTGTTGATCGAATAGTTTATCTTACGTCTTTCATGCGCGTCCGAACGTGTCGAGCTTATTTTTTTCTTTCATCAATCATTGTCGAATGAACACGGGTTTCCGTGTTCCCGGTTCGTTGTTACGATTAGCGGGAGAGCGATGGGACAAGCAACAGACAAGTGCAATGACGAGTTGTTTCGTTGTTCAAGAGGTATATATCAGACTTGGTCTGGTATTGTGATAGTTTTATATACGGGCACGCCCGAGGGGATCGTTGTCGAACGTAAGCAGGAGGCTTGTGCCTTGTGTAACAGAATTCAAAAACGAAAAAGGGACTCTCTGTCTTTTCTGCGGTCATCGGTGAATGCGCACCGACGGCAAGACCGTTCTCGAGAGACGGCGTGTATAACAATTCTGTATAGGAGAGATGCAATAAGTATACCGAGCGGCATTACGACGACGCGAGAGAATCTACGAGAGAAGACTCCTCTCGGAATTGAGAATGTTTTATTGACTGTGTATATACTATACATGCATAGAGTCTATATATGGATGTTGTACATAAACGTTAAGTATCTAACTACGAAAGAGACTCGCCTCTAATTGTTAATCGTTAGACCCGTGTTTAATAATACAAGTATCGTCCCGGAAACCCTCAAGAAACGAACGGCGAGCGAGAGGAGATTCCCACGGGAATTCTCCTGGATCTCTTTAGACCGAGGAGAACGAGCTACCAGGATTTTCGAGGCCCCCAGGTTTTCCAAATAGAGACCTTGTTCAATACTCTCGCGTTCCACGCAAATACACACAGACACACATACACACAGGGATACCAGTATATGTACTTAGATTAAGAATCGCCTGCTCGTGTCCCTTCGATTCTTTCCCAGGTCTTGATATACAACGGTCGCTCGATAAGCGAGTGACCCCCGGGGCTCTAGGGACCGGCGCTTCCGCTAAGTGGCTGGCGCGCGACCAATCACGAGCGTCGGGCGTGGCTACGCGTAGAGGGAGCTACTGGCTTGTCGAGTGACAGGTGTAATTCTCGTAGGATTTAAGGGATCGTGGAGATGATAGATCGATTGTGGTGCGAGCAGGTGCCCTTCTCGTTTTATTTCTTAACAATGCAAGGGGAACAGGACCGGTGGAGCTGACTAGGTGCTACGTACAACCTGTTAGGGCTACGCGCGTATTGTTCTTAAACTGTTGATCCTGAGGCAGAGGTGATGCTGTCGATTGTTGATAAACTGTCCAAAGCTTATTGATATCGATGTGTCGATATTATTGTTAAACTGAATAGAAGCGGCCGAGGTGGAATGTATTAATTTAGTTATACCTCACATACAAAAATGTAGAAGCTTCGAAAGAATTGAACACTTTATTCGCCGGAAGTCTATTGTGCTGTATCAAAAGGAGGCTTAAGGAACTCTTCCTTTACATAACAATTCTAAATGAAATTATTAGAGCTTAATCAGTTGGATGTTATTGACATTTGTCGATAGTCGCACCTCTATTCGGGATTAAACAATGGCGGAACTCGTTAGCGTTAAGGTCTTCTGATCATAGTGGCTCGCGAAAGTATCTGGACGATTATTTTTGCGGTTTTTGAGCAAACGTGTGTATTTTCAATTGGTAAATGCAGGAGACGTTCTTGATTAAATTATACAGAAAATGATGAGTTGGCATTGTTGTTGAAAATTTCTTCTGAAAACTATGCATTGTCGAATGGAATGAAACATGTTCGACAGAGGACAGGCGAGAAGTTGAATCTTGGCAGGCTGCGTACAGCAATATACAGGGTGTTTCGTGAAATGTAGGACTCACTTCAGGAGTGTACACAAAAGCAACGAGAAAAAGCTCATATAAACCTGTGTTTCTATTTGACCTTGTTCCAGAGTTATAACTACTTGCGTGTTTCAATAATCCACGAAGCACTTCTAGCTAGAGAACTGAACAATTGAACTGTACACTGGAATGCATAAGCTCATGTATGTATAACGCAAACGCTTGAAGATTGGCATGATACAAATCGACGTTCAATAATTGCATAAAACCGAGGATAATCATGTCGAGCAACTTTTGCGGAGAGAGGCTATCGCAGATTATTAAAACACAAAAGTACCTATAAATAAATAACTACGTACTAAATAAAACAGTTTAAAATCAGGACCGATCAAGGGACCGTCTATTGAAGTACGTTACAAATAAAAAAAAACTTATACGGGGTCCCCGGAACAAATTGTTAGGGCAAAGATAAGTAAGAAATCCGCAAACATAAGCGTTCGAATACTTTCCGAAATTGTCATAAGCTCCCCCGGCGAGCTTGCTTTCTCCGAATTCAGGGGACCTTCCATGCCGGAAAGGAAATTGTACTGTGTTGACTCGAGAGGGCGGCGCTCGATCGCGATTCTCGATCGATTCCCTGTTTCAAGGTCACGCCCTTGTCCTTTTTTGTTTGCGCGCGATCGCTGCCGAGCACAGGATTTTATCTGTTGCTCGGAACGGGACGAGGCACGATCTTAGTACAAACTGCAGTTACAATAATCGGCCATGCGGTTTCGGCGACGACGATAAATGTACTTACTTGTGCGTCGTGAACGGGTGCGATCACTCCAACGGTGTCCCATGCGGTCTCCGATAGATCACGATCTCCGTTTCTACTGTAAGCGATCGTTCATCGCACGCCGACGCGACGAGATCATTTCGTCGCCGATATCCGGGGCGACGGATCGATAGATCGCCTTCTCTAGCCAGTATCGATCGCGCACGCCATGCACGGTCTCTGTATATTTCTATGGTATTTTGTAGAGCTGTGCGGGAACCCGAAAATGTTGGGCCGGGTCGGGATTCCCGAAATTTTTCGACGAGCTTCACCGAACGGGACCGCGAACTGAAATTGTTTAATACATTCGAAGAATGCAAGATCTCAGTTCGCGGTTGGATTTATTAAATTTGTCCTCCCGACATTTTTTCGTCACGAGATACTTGGGAAAAATCGATTATGGACTCCGCAAAAATTCAAATCAGAAAGGATTAGATATTCTTGTGAACAGTTCCAATTTGTCGGGTCTCCCGATTCGAGTAAAACCATTTCCGGCCCGACCCGGCCCGAGTTCTCGCGCGCCTCTAGTATTTTCGTCGTTTCCCTGGGGAATCACTTTATACTGACTTATCCTCGACGCTTCGGTTCTGTGAGAAGCAGCTTACGCGTAGACACAACGTAGAGGAGGCATGTTCGCTTGTAGATTTGTAAATATACATAGATTTTAGGTATAATAGAATCTAAGGAAATGTCGGTGTCCTCGATCGTTTTTTTATACACGTCCCGATCGAATTTACCTGTACCGCCCCGCGGATCTAGCCTTCCGCTCGGCGATTTATCTTCGACGAATCAGGCGAAACGGAAGTATACCGGTCCAAAGGAATCATATCTAGAATCTAGAGTATGGATCGGTGCGTAGGCGATACGTATTAATGGCTGATCACTCTAAACGGCTCCGCGCCGGAACGTTTCGTCGATTATCACCGCCGTAGTGAGATTTTTGAAGCGCTCGTGCAATCTGTCGCGGAAACGATGCGGTCGGTTCGAAGCGAAGGTATTCGCGAAATTGTGTGATTGATCGATTTCAATGATCCTCGAGTATCTTCTCAAGGTCAATATTCTAAACAATTGTTTCTTATGCGTGTACGCATACAGTGGATAATGGAATCGTTGATAATGGAATCGTTATAGCTGCTCACATAGATTGATAATTTTGTATTAAAATCAATCTTTCCATGGAAACTTTGCTACACTGAATAATTATCATTCGTTCATAGAGTATCGCTCATTAAATGCGAATTTAGCAATACTCGGATGAGAAATATGGTGTTCGTATTGGGAATAATTTGATCACTCACTGTATTTGACATTCTTTTTTTTTTATTTGACATTGTATATATTTCCAATTTTTCTGATACGTTCTCATTAGTTTGGATTAAGTGGATCGGTGAAAGATTCATTCTCGCTTTTGCTTTTCCTTCATAGTACACGATTTTTAGTTATCAAATTGAGTTCGACTTAAAGTCTAACTCAGGCCTAACCCTTCGTGAACTATAATGCGAATCGTAATGTTGAAAATATTCTCGAAGGACTCTTTCGAAGAAGTTGTTGAGAATGTTGAGGTTGATAGCATCAAAAGATCATTGAAATTGGTGTGGACCCTTTCGTAAACAATTACCGAGTTTCTCGGTAACAGACTTGATAAACGAGTCCGTGCTCTTAACAATAAAAAAAAAAAAAATAATCAGTGCGAACAAATTCTCCCTCGCGCACAGACATATTTTCGTTGATTCTGTGCGAGAAGGATCCTCATTAACCCATTAAGCCCCTAGCAAAGATTTATATATATATATATATATATATATATATATATATATATATATATATAATTATTTCTTCCTTATCGAATCACAGAGAAAAGCATATAAATGCTTAGAGTGAAATTTTCAATCGTGGAACTTCTGATAAATAAGATACAATAACCGTAAAATACATAGCACTTTGTCGAGATATAAACATTAATACAGTATGAACATCTATTACACGAGGGAAATATATAAAACTGACTTCTCATAATTTAAGACAAAATTGATTGATCACTATGTAGATATTTCAACTGATTTACGAAGGTCACGAATTAATTAAGAAAAGATTTTGCAAATGCTGCATTAAATGCTTGGGCCTTGATGGGTTAGTTTAGCAAGCAGCTGATAGCGCGTATCGATTAGGCTGTGGCTCTAACGAGCCTCTAACGAGCACGATCGGATCCTTGGACATTTCGTCGGCTCGAACACATTTTGTACATACTATTGATTCGTCGGATCGGTCTCGGGAACGACGAGACGAATGCCGATACATCTCGCACCGACACTTCTTTCTTCTCGAGAAATCTTCTTCGTGGAATCGAGCCGCGTCCCGGAGACTTACACACGGTCGCTTCTTGAAGAATAGACGACGTGTCCTTCGAGTTAAGACATCTGAACCGTGATTCCCTCTGTTCTGGCAGATTCGAGATTCGAGACTCGGTGAGACATTTTTCTAGGAGATAAGCGTAGACCGTTCGTGCTAGTCGTGCCGCTGTGTAAGCAGTGCTGGGTACAATTGCATTTCGAACTAAAAAATATCCACGGAGAGTATTTCCCAAATTGTGTGTATTATACGAACCAGTTTCAAATTCGTATCATTCGAAATATTTGAAATATTGATTTTGAAAGTATGTTTAGTTTTTCCTTTAATGTTACAATTCTTTTTATGAATTTGAACGATATTCATTTGAAATGAGAGATAGAAGTATATTTTCCTATTTCCCAAATTCTGATTAATTTCAGATTATTCGTATTATTGGAAGTACCATCTAATTAATTTTAACAAGTATGTTTAATGTATATATTCGAATCATGTATTTTTCAATATGAACTCTGAAAAGTTATTAGAAATAAGAATTTCTGTCCTTAATCGTATAATGGAACTTTGTATATTATTTTTGATTGGCAAAGGCTTGCCTCTCACAAAACAAAAATTAAATGAGGGTATATTATATCAATTTACTGACCCTCTTGTATAGTGAAAATTTTCAAATAATTTTGTACACAAACGCAGTAGGTGTAAAATTCAGAGGCGAGAGAAAATTGCCTCAATTAACTAAAAAATGTTTTATTATGAAAACAAAATTGAAACAGTCTTCCCGAGAATTGGTCTTTCTATTTTAGAAATCTGCATTCTCACTGTAAAAATAAACTAAAAACATTCTTAGTTCTCCTGGGCATTTTCTATAATTTACAAATACACTGTAAAAACAATTCCGCGGTAACAAGAAATGACAAGAATCTTGCAAAATATAATCATCTCAGACAGGTTTCAATTACCATTTGAAAACACGTTTTGTTTCAAATGTACCCAGCTCTGCGTGTAAGGGTGACCTGTAAAAGTTGCGATTGCAGAATCGGTTAAAGGATGGACGAAAGGTTCGCGTTTCTGCGTTCGTCTTCGGAAGGATTGTCTATTGTATCTCCTCCCTTTCTTTGTCACTTTCGCTCTATCATTCTCTTCCACCGATGCTCCGGACACTGACATTTTCCCGGGCAGATTTCTCTGTTTAAGAGGAGACACGAGCATTTCGTCGATCCAACGACACACACCATGAAAAAAGCGGAGCCCCGCGGGGCGGACCGTTTTTTGTTTCGTCAAGTTGCGTACTCGATTTATTGCCATTTGTATCTAATTGTTCGCACGCGAATTGACACGCGTGCACGACCGCGACGATGACGATGACTACGAGGATGGTGGCGGACTGCGATAGTGTGTTAGCGTTTAGAAAACGAAACAACGGCGGACCTGTAATATGTATAGTTCTACGTGGTAAGGTATGCGCGGATGACACTTAAAACGTGGGTGTGCGAGAAAAACACAAAACACAGAAGACAAAGATGAAAAAGAGGAATATTTTATTCTAGAGAAAATCGAAATTGTTCTATATTTTATTAACGGAGAATTAATGAAATCGCGGGATAGTCGATCTAACAAATACGTAGATGACCGCGAACGCGAGATAACGGAGCGACGACGCGAGTAAGTTATAGTAAGCTAAACAAACAAACAAACAAACAAAAAAAAATGAATAAAAGCAGCACATGAAATGTCAAAAAAATAATATCTATATATAGATATATATAAGTGAAAAATATATATATATACATATACGATGGTAAACGAGAGAAAGAGAGAGAGATAGAGAGAGATGTGGAAGAAAAAAAATCGTAAATTGCGCGAGTTGCTATAGAGAGAAGAAGAAAAAAACGTCAAGGGGATCTTCAAAGAGCGTGGACTGTTTCGAACCCAAAAGTCTGAGAACAAAAAAATGAAAAAAAGATGAAAGAAAGAAACAAAAAGAAAAGAACACAAGACAAAAAAAAATTACGCAACATTTCGCAAGAATAAAACGAAGAGAGATACAGTTGAATTTCATTTATATTTTCCTACGCGACTTTTGTATGGGTAAGTGGCGTGCGTGCGTGCGTGCGCGCGCGCCCGCTCGTCCGTGCGTGCGTGCGTGCGAGCATGTGTATGCGTGTATTGTAAACCGAGTCTCGGTTTGATGCTTGTAATAGAAAGTGTACACGAGTTTCTGAGGTCTCGCTGAAATATGCTAAAACGGAGGACACAGAAGAACATTGCGGCGAATTGTAAATGCTGACGAAGAAAAAAAAATGCACTGCGTTAAATGTACATGTACATAGTGGTATACTGTTTTTTTTTGTTTTTTTTTTTCTTAATTCTTTAGTTTCGCTTGATTTCTAACAGTATTGTCAGGTGAAGAAACCATTTTCTCCCCCGTGGGCAAGTGCGCTTCGGTTCGAATTCCTTTCTTTTTTTTTCTATCTACTCGGTAACAAAACAAGATTCACGTATTTATGTTGGAAACAGTTGAAATAAATGCCATTGTCATTGAGGACTCCGTTACAGGCTGGCCAGACTTATTCCAATCCTTGGTGACATTCTTTCAGATCGAGCTGCAACGATAGATCGCCGATGCAATCGAAATGCAACGAGAGGGAACTTCGTTCGCCGAAGCATGCGCACATTTATTGTTACACTTCGTTACGCTAACTCGGAGCTTCAATGGACTGCAGATCTTTACGCAAGATAAAGTCCTCTTATCCGTAACGAGTCCTTATTATCCTTAACGAGTCAAAATTATTATACCAGCGTGCCTAAATTCTTTCAGTTTAAACTTTTTGTTCCTTTTGTGTCGTAAACGCTTAAAATCTGCAGTCTACTCGTCAATTTAATTGAATTTAATTTCACTGCTGCAATTTACCAGAGTTATTTCCTCGGTATTGAAACGGAAATGTAGCAGCTGAAATTATTAGAGCCACAGTGCTTTTACAGTGAAATTGTTTTGGGCAAGCAAAAATAATATGTGAACAATGAAAAAGCGTTTAATATTTACAAAATCTTGCAAAATATTGTGCCAGTGCAGACTATTCTGCCAGAAAATTTCATACCGAAATCTCCGCAAACACAAAATCGTAGCTACTTTTTCACGAAATTAAATTTAAAATGCGCGGTCACAATGAATTCATAGAAGCGTACAGTCATTGTGTGGGCGGAACGGTGATACAGCCGGATGATTTTACATGTAAAAATAAATCGATAAAAGGTGTAACATCTTTTCGCTTGGCGCCTCATTTACGAGAAAAGCGAGTTTAACGGCGCGCGTGCTTCCGTTACACGCAGGAAGTAGAATCGGTTGGTCATGATCAGACGCGTCAGATTATTTCTACCGAATAGCACGCTACATTTTCAAGCTAGATTTTCTCGAAATCGAGAGGTCGAACGAAAAAGTGTTGTTGCGTGTTTTCGACTTATTTTTACACGTGGATTCACCTCCTTTCAGCTTGTCACCGCCAGATCGGTGACACCCTGTATAATGACGTCCACGATAGCAGGCACAATACAATGAAGTTTACAACGCTACCGAACAGCAGGCTCCCAAATAGTGCAATAAAAAAAATTAAAAAACTTGAACAACAGGAGTATTGAAACGTCAAAAAAAAAAAAAAACAAGTTGCGATAATCCGATAAATAATTGGTAAATCTATCGAAGTAACAGCGTTTAACGTGTACTTATCTATAAACTATACGCGATCTCGTCGAACACTCCGATTAAACCAGTACCAACAATTAATGACAAAACGATCATCTCTACTTTCACCAACCGTGTCTTTGGCAACGAGAACTATGCACCCCGACCACAAGGCACCGAGTTAATTATAATTACTCTACGGTCGCATCGGTTGTCCACGGTAATTGATTGTTGAGAATTGCTCGGGAATAATATCGAACTGCTATCAAAGTCGGCGTGTACGCGTAAAGCTCTCCGCGTTACGGTTGCAATCTATATCTAGGTACTCTTAAATTACGCCGGTTGCGCAAGAGGAAGGGGGAGGGAAAAAAAAAGGTGACGCGGATGCACAGATTGTAAATCTCGACTATAAATCGTAGAGTTGACGGTCGAATAAAAGAATAAGGAGAGGAACAGACAAAACTCGTCGTGTACATACAGCATGTATATATAGTTCGGGTCCGTAGAGTGGGGGGATTGTTGAAGACGAGGGGATGGTGAACTATTCTCGGAGTTCGTTCGGTACGCTTTTCCCTCTCTTCCAAATTCGGCGGCGGTAAACGTCAGTAAACCTTTGTAAACTGCATTGAATAGTTGGGAAACTTGTTTCTCTTTCTACTATCGTTCAACCCCCGTGTGTTCGACGGTTTTTGTGTTACGGTGCTCCGTGGACAAGTGCGAGTAGTGTACCCCCGGCTATACCGACTCTACAAGGAGGAAAATACGTTGTGCAACGCGTTCAACGTAACTGCAAGTTTTTCTTTCGTTTTGTGAAAAAGGTAGTTATTCTCGTCTTTGGAGAAAAAAATATTCATACATACGTGTTTCACTTGTTTCCATCAGGCATTATTTCGTTGAACTTGTTGCTACGAGTACAACACACGTTTCGTTGCGATGTCATTTTCGTCCGACTACAAACATTTACCTATATATACAATAAATTCACAGTTCATAAATCTAATAGACGCTTTTCAATCGTTCGTTTTTCTTTTTATTAATCATTCTTTTACTCACTGTTCAATGAGAAATCTTGTTGTTTGCTTGGAGACAGTTCTCGATTAATATAACACAGATATAGGTTTTTAACAATAATTTTATTCCCTGTTGTAGTCTAACAATGTTATATCAGTTTTCGATTCATGAGGTGATCTCTGCAGTCTTATTTCAAAAACCTTACATACTCTATTACATCACTGTTATGCGTGGATATACGGGGTGTCCTGTAACTTGTCGTCACCACGGAGGGGGTGTTTACGTTTCGCATAACTCTCCTGTTACAACCATTATAATTTTACCTCGAGTCCACGACGTTTTAATTGAAAACCGAGGAGAGGAAAGATTTAGATAACGAATCAATTTCTTCAAATTTTAGTTGAAACAATTTACATAATTTATGGCTGAACAAAAATTATATGTCTTATGTTATCATAAGCCTTGATCTATACCTACTTATCGTTAACGGGTGATCACAAAATGTGTTGAAAAGTAATCAGATTTGATCCAAAAAGATCCAATTGATTTTTATTTAGTATATTCTTAAATTGATACAATAATAAATTGAAAAGATGGTGGCACTTTGAATTTAAAAGTTTCAATTTCTTCGACCTTCTCTTGCCTCCGAGAGGTTGTAAAAATGATTAAAAAAAAATATATTTCGCCATGACTTGTGTCGAAGACATGTGCAAAATTTGAGTTCGATTAGAACGACACTTTTTAATTCTCTTCAAGGCTGATCTCTGCGTCACCCAAAACGACCTGCAATTTCGTTTCTCCCTCGGCTACGATTCTAAAATTTTGGGAGCACGTTGTAAACACTGTGCTCTGGATACACGCAAAAATAATTTCGGTTGTTCACCGGAATATCCCCTAAAAGCGTCCGAGCCTCGTGTATCCGGTGACAAAACTGTCGACTTCCGACAAGGAGGTACGGGGAACGGTATACTAAATCGAAATCGTGTAAGAGAAGGTCTAGATCAGGCGTGTAGCAAGCCGGCGCGGTTGTACGAGCCAGGTTCGGGGAACGGAGAGCCAAGAGCAACGCGCTGAGCAAGCCACGCTCTTCAAGAACCAGAGTCTCTCTCGCGGTGGGGTAATCTATGAGTCAGGCATTGTCGCGAACGCTGCTTGCGTGCGACCCCTCCGATCTACTAGACCTCCTCTGCAAGCCTCGCGAACGCACGACGATACAGTTTTCTACCCTTTTATAGTTTTGGCACTTCGGGCCTGGATCCGAACCTCGCAGGGCAGCTCTCTTGCTCGAGAAGCATCCACTTGGACATGACTCATCTATATTCGACGTAAAAGTCCTCCTCAAAATAATATGAAATTCAGATTCACCACTTCTCTGGTTGGGAGATGAACCAGACTGGCCTACGACCATTTCAAGACAATTTTAGAGACTGTCATGAAAAGACTGCGGATCTTTTTGCGAAATAAAAAATTCTTTGCATTGACTACGATGCACAGGAGCCAAATTTCTTTCTTCGATAATTTTAATAATTACTGAGACTGATTTTAGAGACTGTCATGAAAGGACTGCGGATCTTTTTGCGAAATAAAAAATTCTTTCCATTGATTACGATGGACAGAAGTCAAATTTCTTTCTTCAATAATTGTAATAATTACTGAGACTGATTTTAGAGACTGTCGTAACAGGACTGCGGATCTTTTTGCGAAATAAAAAATTCTTTGCATTGACTACGATGCACAGGAGCCAAATTTCTTTCTTCGATAATTTTAATAATTACTGAGACTGATTTTAGAGACTGTCATGAAAGGACTGCGGATCTTTGGGCGAAATAAAAAATTCTTTGCATTGACTACGATGCACAGGAGTCAAATTTCTTTCTTCGATAATTTTAATAATTACCGAGACTGATTTTAGAGACTGTCATAACAGGACTGCGGATCTTTGGGTGAAATAAAAAATTCTTTGCGTCGATTACGATGGACAGAAGTCAAATTTCTGTCTTCGATAGTTTAAATAATTGCTGAGACTGAAATTAATGGCGTTCTTAAATTTTGTAAATCTATTTACTATTTCAAGTTGCACATACTCATTTTTGTCACAAATGGATAGATCAAATGCGAAACAGTGAAACACACTTTTGTATTGTTGTCAACTATACAGGGTGGTCCAATAAGATTTATCTCCGTTGTTTTCGTAGATAAAAGGAAGCTTTAGTAGCAAAAGTTGTTTGTCAGCAAAATGAAAATTTTGTAAGAAGCAGGAGCTGAATGAAAATTAATTTCCCTTTAAGTAATTTAATTAAGTCTGTACCGTTTCACACTGAATAGTCTATGTGGTTCATTATACGAAAGTACGTTACTACCAACCCTGTATGCACTGAATAGAATTGATACTAAAGTTTCCCTTTGTATTACTGCCAGGCTGCAGTGTTCTCTTTATCAGTGCCCTTTGTTTTTACATTTCTATGTGGCTCTATATAACAGGCTTTACGGTGTCTGTATCAAATCCCCTCTACACATTACGAGACATACTTTACTTGTACTATAGCAACAAATCCGGTGCAATCTCCGGCAAATCTTTTAAATCAAACTTCTTTAAAAAATAAGATTTTAATTCATTTCCTTTGGATTAATTTTATTCCAATTTTGTTCTGGATTTACTGCTTGATCCACATAGATGTTCTTTGAAGTATGCGATATTACCATCTGCAGATAATATGAGCGTAATTCATGTTCAACAGATAATGTTGTTATCAGTGTTCTTATCGAACGTATGCTCCAGAGCAAAGGTTTCACTATAATCTTTTACGAATTTCTGCGCGAAATTTCTTGCGGCCGGCACCATTTTTTGTCATTTAACTATGTATACTATATCAGAATTGATTTTCGAAACTCATTTACAATTCCACGTTTATCCTTCAATTTTTTATACCTACTTGAAACCGGTCTCTAATCAAGTGGGATTAAAGTTTTGATAAACAATACTTATCTTAATTGGATTCTAATCTTGGTATTTATGTTACTTTCTTTCATGAAAATATGTATACTAAATCTGGAACAGGATATCCAATTAATTTCTAGTTACACATTATGTTATTAGTGACAGTAACATCGAATACAATTTGAATGAATTTTTCGGGATTTTCGATACCCTTTTTTCCCGTGTAAATCTGTAAAACAGGTATTGTTGTCACAAATCCTCTTATTGTAGTTGCGCTTTTATTTTTGCATGCTAGCGGGCTCCATTCAAGCCCGATCCGTGTAAAAAGCCATGCAGAACGGAAATATCGCATAAATCTGCAGAGACAAGCGTACTTCCTAGTTCACATCACATTTTCAACGATTCAATCTATTTTTTGCGTAAAATATTAGACCTTGGAGAAAGGATACGTATATCTGTCTAAATCCAAAAATATCTTGGCACTAAAAGCTACAAATGGCTCGTCGTAATTCAGGATGGATCCAATTATTTCACTTTTACGCGTACTCATCAGATTCAATGCATTTCTTTTCGTTTTCAAATTTTGTCAGCATTTTTCCGCCGGAATGTATCGCTTAAAATCGGGGATTTTAGCATTTGCGAAATACCGCGTATTATATCGAACACCATTAATCCTGTAATTTCATACAGTAAATCGTACTATACCGCGGATTTTATTAAGTCATCATAACCGTTTGCATCTGGCGCAATTAATCCGTAATTTAAATTAAATCGTACCCAGCGATTAAGCCGTGTAAATAATTGGCAAATGTCAACAAAATTCATTCGGTATTATATCGTTCCAAACAAATACGAAGTTATCTGGTCAAAATTTGCAAGATTCGAACCGGAAGTCAAATTAACTCTGCCTTATATTTTCATAAAAATATTAATAAGGAAGGTACAAGTTTGCGGTTATTACTAAAAATAAAATCGAAGCTAGTAAGTTTAATATTTGTGGAAGGGCAGTTTTTGACTTTATTTGAACAAACAGTCTGCGCAAACTGCGAGAGCATCGGGGTCGTATTTTTGAAATAATATCGAAAACAGCGAAACGATGTTTGAAATTCTTCACTTTCTTTTCGTGCGGTGATACGGTCTATAACATATTTCAATTACGATAAAATCCCGGACGACAAGCACAGAAGTGATCGATTTGGCGCAAAATGGCGCGACCCTCGAAAGAGCCCAGTATAGGTACGAATGGAGATCCTATATTTTACAGAGCATCCGTATTTTATTTAATTTTTGGTGCCGTACATTTCGCTTGGTAGCATCGTAAAATTCAATTTTATTGTATATGTCCAACCACAAGTATAGCCTATAGTCTAATATTATAATATTCTGGTATTTTGAGTAAATCTGAATAGGAGTCGAATATTAATTTCTTTCTTTGATGATTTTAATGATTTGAGAAATAAACGATATTTCCAAAAATATTGTACTTCCTTGAAAAGGCCAATTTCTGAGGCCATTTGAGGTAACTTTTTCCTTTGACTCACCCCTTTCAAAGAAGTACAACAGTTTTAGGAGACCCTGTATAATTAAATTTTATTATACAGATAATAATAGAAAACGTAGTGTATGAACGGAATCATGAATGGAAAACGTACGTAAATGGAGTGAACCAAGTTTCTTAATGCATGTTCGTTTATCTGTGTCAACTTGCACCGACTGCCATGTACAGTACAGTCAATACAAGAGCCCCAAATTTCGTGCCGCTCGAAATCCTTCGAAGGAGATCGTCTCGCCATTTCCACAGATTGCCGAGAAACCTGCGAACAGTTTTCACGTTTCCTTTTACCTCAACTTCTATTTCTTTTATCAGGCTGTGTATTGTGCTCAGTGGTCCCAACAATGGAACGACATTGTTATCAGTGGTGCTGCAGACGGTCTCCCGTGATTTATAAGTCTCCGTGTCTGTTAATGTAGCGTAAACGCATTTAATTTTGCTTGGATCTTTAGAGCGTTGCTAAAACCGAGACGAGGCGTTGAAAATGACCATGTTTACCTCATCTCTGCTTATGTACAATAGGTACAGTCGGCACAAGAATAATCGTACGTGGGAATTCGTAAAATTAAATCGATCCAAGAAATTAATAACCGAGTTGTTGACGTTCAATAAAATTATTGAAGATATTTAACGCATAACAAATATCGATGTCAAGCTCGTGTCAATGTACAAGGACGTCACTTTGAAAGAAGAAATCGAGCACGTTAAGAGATTGTCATTAATGATATTAACTATCAGCCGTATTGAATTGTCTGCAAGCACACAACGTAATTACAGATAAAGTTCATTTCATATTATTCCAATTGCTGCCAAAGTATTATTTCATATTGTGTTCGACATTTGCTCACGACTTTGAAATAAAGCATTTGCAACTTTTATACAATATTATTATTTTTTTTTTTTTGCTTTTCTAATCACATTTTGGTGGGAAACAAATTTTGGCTCGGGGCAAATATGAGCTCCGCATTTACAATGTAGTCTGCAATATTTTTCGGTTCATGATATGCTGTGTCCCCTCTCTCTTTCTCTCTCTCTCTTCTTCACTTTCTCAAAAATTTATTACAAATATTCCAAAGTACAAATTACAAATCTCAGCCGGACAATAATCAATCTCTTCTTTCGATCGAGCACTTCCTGTCAGAGGTTCGAATTTGCAAACTAATCGCAATCGGAAAAAATACCGTCAAGTCTAAGATAACGAAATCGTATCGACAAATGCCAGATAGCAATTTTCTCCGGTCCGATCACCGTTGTATTTTTAGTGTCGACGATTCCATCATTCCTGACATAATTAAAGCGAACGATGACGTACACGATGCACATCGGTATCAACATTACCGCGATAAATCCGACTACATAATTCCAGTATATATATAGGTACACACGGACAATAGTCCCACCGATAATATACTTTATCCGTACAATATAATTTTTTTCGCCGGAGGACGCCATGCCGGGCGTTTTTCTACGAACTTGTAGCTCGTAAGAAACGGGCATAATAACATGATAAAAATCGACAAGAAACCGAATGAAAGCAAAACATTAGAGTAGAGAAGGCTACTGGAGAGAGCAGGAGGGCGAGTTTACGGGGGTGAGGGCAGGGGAGAGGTGAAAGAGAGAAAGAGAGAGAGAACGACGGGTCTGTCGAAGAGGGAGAGGTGGCTGCGCAGAGCAGGCACATACGAACGCACACAATGTTGATTTCCACCACCACTTTGCTCACCATCACCAATGTCGTCCCCATAGGAGCGAAGCGGCCGATAAAATGTGCGAGAACGATAAGTCAGTTGAGTGTGAGAACGCCGAGGAAGAGGACCTAGAGATGCTGGATCAGGACCTGCTCGAGGATGCACCGTGGAAGCTAATCCAACGGAACACGTTCACAAGATGGGCCAACGAGAAACTGAAAGTTATAAACAAACGGATCGACGATCTCGAGTGCGACCTGTCCGACGGCCTCGTATTGATAAGCCTGATCGAGGTGCTCGCGCAGAAGAGGCTACCGAGGCATAATCAGAAGCCCACCTTCAGGTCGCAGAAGCTCGAGAATGTGTCAGTCGCGTTGAAATTTTTGGAGGACCAGGGGATACGGATCGTCAACATCGGTAAGTCACCAGACCGTCTTTACCGACGCCTTTTCATTCCGCTATTTTCATTTCGAGAACCAGGAATCTTGACAACCGGTGTGTGTGTGTGTGTGTGCGTGTGTGTGTTCACAACAGTCGTTCAGACTGTTTTGGAATTTTTTGTTGTTGTTTTCCTTTCTTCGTGTGGCTTTGTGCAATTACGGGTTTCGGGAGTTACGATTTTCGGTGTGGTTTTATTAAAATTTTGAAACCGTAGATGTTGTTGTTCGATGGTGATTTTATTTGTGGTAAGGAAAATGTGGTGGGGATTATTTTTCTTTCATGATTAGGATTTTAAAGATCTAGCGTGTGTCGAATAGGATCGCAATGAGATTTCAGAGAACATTTAGTTTATCGTTTCGGTGAAATTTTAAATGTTGAGGTGTGTTTCGAAAACTACTGTCGAATTGTGATTGATTTATTATATTGAAAATGTGATAAGGAATACTTTTATCTCATGTTGAGAATGTTCAAGATTTCCCTGTCGGTCAGGCGTATATGTATGAAGCAGTTAAAATTATAATTGTAGAGGAATTCGGGAAAGTGTCATTTTGTTTCTGCTTTTATTTGAATTTAAAATATAAATGAAAAAGTTTTATCTACGATTCCAAAAAATTTGTATTAAATCTATATTATTGAATTTACTGCTTTTCTCTCATGATCAGAATGTTAAAGATTTTAATGCCGGTTGAGTACCGCTGATCATTATTTCAAAGAATTATTTTTCATTGTATAGAGGAATCGAATTTTAAACGTGAACGGCGATGAATATAAATAATTTTATGAGTTTAACGTCTGGCGAATTTTTCTGAGAAATAGGGGGCTATTAAATTTGAATTAAATTTCGAGTGCAATAATATTTACGGTCGTGTCAAGAACAAGTACCCACTGATGGATACGATCAAAGTTATGGTCACGAGCAATAATCACAGCTAATAAAGTGTGACACAGTTAAGCAAGTTCTATAGGAGCAACATTACAACGTGCTTGTAGTAAATGAGAGAAACAAATAATGAAGTTGTTTGTAATAAACGACAGAAATAAGTAATATAGAATACGAACACTGTAATCTTTTAAAAATGATTCCCGTTTTCGAGTGAAACTGTTATGTTAATTTTATGATAATTCTCGTTTTCAAACAGGCGATTTGCATATTTACCTTTGAATTCTTTTCAAATAAATTGCTCGTGAGTTTGATTGATGTTTGCACATTAGTCGAGGTAATTAAACGAAACGTTTGTTCCGATGGAATAATATTAACAATAACAGTACAAACAATCATTTAATACGCCTTTATAATTGAGGAAGTAATAAAATCGTTTAATAAAATAAATCACACGGAAATAAACAACACAAATATATCGTCTTCTGTTAAAGTCGATTCGTTGCAACCTAATAATGGCGGTGATATGAAAATTAATAATTTATGTGGAGCGAGATATAGATTTCTGCGGGTCAATATAATAATTTGAAATGTATGTCGAGAAACGAAAATTGTCGCGCAAGCTTATCAAAAATTAAGATTAGGAGTGACATCATTCGTGAAAATTACGGTCAAAATATCGTTATCGTGCAATTACCGCAAAATAATTCTGCACAAAACGGAGCATCTTTAATTACATTTCAAAAGTTGTATTAAGATACAAAATCGGCTGGAGTATTAATTACTATAATTTTGGTTTCCTTGTAATTATGGTCTGACAGATTCGAAAAAATAAAAGATATTGGTTTCCAGTTGCTATTAGAATTTTGGCTGTCCCAGAATTGTGGTTTGCAAACTATTAAATTTAATTTATGGCCAAAGTATTGCAAAACATTACAATAAAACTTTATTTTAAATTTGTGTCGTATGAAGAAGATAATAATGGGAAATAAAAATAATTAAATATTAGCTAAACCAGACAGTTGCTTTTGTTTTTGGTATTAAAAAACGGTAAAATTTTTCTTTGACCTGTGAAATTTTAGCGATGTTAAAAATAATAGAACACGCAATCAGCTGATTATTAGTTTGTACACAACATGCTGCCAGCTATAGTTTGCCTCTGTGAAGTGTCAATAAGTCGATGCAAAACAATACGGTATGATAATCTTTACATTGATAAGCTGACATAGGTGTACGAGTGTTATTAAAATGTAGTTTGAGAGATTTGTATTATACTTTCTTCCACATGATTTTCTCAGATTTACAATATGAAATTATCAAAAATCATCGAAAAAATCGAGTTATTTAAAAATAATTATGCCGTGTAAAGTTTATTTAATATACATCGTTGCAATCTGAAAAGTATCAACCGAATTTGGTGGCTTCGAATAATTTATTTATTTCGAACATAATATCGATCATTAACGCAGACTCTTGAACAAGTTTTCATTTCCGCGCAAATGAACGCATACATCGCGAGAAGACTACATTTTTTCCCACATAATTAGACGTGAAGTAAAAGAGGAAAAGGCCGCTGTTGACCCGAATTCCTATTTGGAAGACGAGCAAAGTCGATTTCACTGTTTCAAATTTTTGTAATTTAAAAATATGCATTAACGAGACCGTCTGCTAATGCGATTTTTATTATATTTCCTCGGTGATGATCGTTTGCCACCTCAGAGCTTCCGGCAATTATGAATCAGGCAACTGTAAGGCAGAGAGTGAGTCACGTGCTAATAGAAATTTAAATAATATTTTTATCGTAAGTTACCTATCATTGTCGCAAAATAATACACAATATTTCGACAGAAATTATTTTTATGCAAACCTGCAAAAAATATTTTTCAACGATATAATTATATAAAATTCTATCTGATCATTAAAATTAATTACTTCCATTTCTCTGTTTATACGTCACTGTATGGAAACACATAAAAGAATTAAAAATTCTAAATATAGAAGAATTAAAATATTCCTTTGTTACGTTTAAACATTTTTCTGCCAGTTATTATTCCGACTTTGTCACAAGCACGTTCAACTGTTTCAACAATCACTCGACGCTCGGCATTTATTAAATAAGAGCGGCAATTATTTTTATATAACGGTGATTAAAAATCGGCTGTTGTTCGGAGAGCGAAGCGATAAATTCAGTAATTAACCAGGGAAAGGGGTCAAGTGCCTCGGCTATTTGCTCAGCGAAAAGTTTGAATGGAAACCAGATAAAAAGAAAGGGATCGATAAAAATAACGGCGAAATGGTTCAGTGGGGTACGAAATCGAAAAACCAATACTACTGATTGTAGACAATTATAAGAGGAGCACGGATCAATGACGCCAGTCCGGGATGCCCGGGAAGCTGTAGGCTAGCAACAACTTCACGTTGTAGGGAAGAGAGTTGTTTATATCGAACGATTTAAGACACTTTGTATTGTACGTCGCGCTACCCTGTACACAAGCGAAGGGTTTAATCACGTTTGATCGGTTGACAAATTAAAGGAACTCTCGACAATCTTCTGTAGAAAATTATGTTTCTTTAAAAAATCAATACCTACGTCCCATCTTACGACATTTAAGTAGCATCCGAACGTGTTGCTTTCCCAGAAAAGAAATTTCTCAAATGTAGAACTATGCAGAGAGACTAAAAATAAATTTTTTCCAAGTACGGTTCCAAGGATCAAAGAAGTGAATCATTCCGACGTAATTACGCTCGATAACCCAATTCCTTAATCGACGAAATCAGAAAATGTGTCGTGTTCAAAAACAGCGAAAAATACCACAGCAAAATAAAAAATAATAAAAAAGTGTATTTCACTCCAAAAAATAGTGAAAAAATTAATAAAAGACCCGTGCTCAAAGAAGCGTGCGTTACATAACAATACACAATACACGTAGACAACAATAGAGAAAAAGAAAAAACAAAAGAATTGTGTGAAAAGAAGCAAGCGTGTTTCACTCCAAAAAAAAAAGAAAAAAATAGTGAAGTCCTGGAAAAAAAGAAACGAGTGATAGAAGAAGTAAGTTATTTTAAATGTTTATTTCATTTAGTATTTTAGGTACTGTAGGTATTCTAGTGACGAGTGTCCCGCTCCGAAATAGTATGGCAGACACAATGCGTTCGTTCTCTTCTCTTCGAGACAGGTTGAGGAACTTCCGGAGTCTACGAAATAGATTGCAGGTTGTCTGCGATAGTTCGGTTTTATCTAATGCACACAGGCTTCTAGTACATTGAATTCACTGGCGACACGTGTTCGAATGACAGTAGCGTCTCTTCCCAACCTGACTGTCCATGACGTTTTCCTCGACCGTATTCCGCGACGAGTTTAGACGATGACGTCACTGATGGCTAACCGGTTACGTCATGAGAACGCACGCTTAGAGGGAACCCGAAAGAAGGCTTAAAATCGTGCGATTCTTGCGTTTGCCTTTCACAGTATCTTTCCGATTAATTCGTCGTTTTTAAAAATTTACAAATTCTACCTTTACTCCAAAATTTCGATATACACTTTTTGGACATCTTTAAAAAATATATTACTATTTTTCATTCACGCAATGCTCAAGTTTGAATATTTCTTACATTACCTCATGATTTGTAGTCGGGTATTCTTTATTCTAAAATTTTGATATACACTTTTTGAAGGTCTTTAAAAAATATATTATTATTTTTCATTCAAGGAATGTTCAAGTTTGAATATTTCTTACATTGTTTCATGATTTGTAGTCAGGTCTTCTTTATTCCAAAATTTTGACAATTTGTGGAGGTCTTTTAAAAATATATTACTATTTTCTATTCAAGGAATGTTCAAGTTTGAATATTTCTTACATTGCTTCATGATTTGTAGTCTGGTCTTCTTTATTCCAAAATTTTGACAATTTGTGGAGGTCTTTTAAAAATATATATTTTATTTTTTATTCTTGCAACGTTTAAGTTTGAATATTTCTTACATTGCCTCATGATTTGTAATCGGGTATTCTTTGTTCCATAATTTTGGTATACACTTTTTTGGAGGTCTTTAAAAAATATATTATTATTTTTCATTCAAGGAATGTTCAAGTTTGAATATTTTTTACATTGCTTTATGATTTGTAGTCAGGTCTTTTTCTGCTTTTTTCTTTTCAAAGAAATATTCAGAGTTAATAATAGCCTGGTCACGTGCGACGTGCATACATCGTACTCGATCGGTCAAAAGTTTGGGTGCACTTGCGATATCTACAGCCCTGCGCGGGATTAAAATACCACACGTAGTTCATGGTTTCATATTTTATAGATTTTGATATTTCTGCATAGTCGAGGTCACGCAATAAAACAAATTCGCTTCGTATAAAATCAATAATATCAAATATGTATTGCCAATAAAAATGAAATAAAAATAATTATAGGAAAATGCACTGTGCGCATAATATCAAGAAAACATGATGATAAACTTGGCAAGTTGGGAAATCTCGTTTCCAAATTCTAAAAAAAATGTTTGTCCGCCAGTGATCGTCGCAAAATCGGCACAGTTTAATTAAATCTGACTGGCCCGTCTCGAGTGGTGCTCTCTCGACTGAATGCAGACAGAAAGTGCAGTCTTACTTCGGAGGCTTATCTGCTGCACCGCATTTCACGAGTTTATAACCTAAACAGGGCTTTAGGAGCAGTTACTTCGCTGCATGAAACGACGTGAAATAGACAGCTCGACACGTAATAATAATTTATTCTGTGCGGCACAATAGCTATGCAATGGTCCTTGCATAATTGCAGAATGCAAAACTATTTTTACCATAAAAGATATTCGCTAATAAATGTAACATATTTTTACAAATCTTTATCGAGTATTAATCTTTTAGTATCCACTCGACCCTCTTCGAGATCTAGCCCTGGCCGGGGTCATTTCTGACCCACGCCGATATTTTATTACCTAATTACTGTGGGAGTACCAATTACTCTGCAAAATATTTTTAAAGCATAACGAATATTAAACAAGAGATATGTAATATACAACTGATTTTAAGGAAAAAATTTAATATCTCTTGTTTCTAATATTCATCACGCTTTAAAAGAAAATATAATTAATATACGCACAGTCATTGGTATCCCCACAGTATTTGGTCCCTTCCCCAGCTTCTGTTTCTTACGCGGAACTATTTTATTTTATAAATGAATTCAACTTGCCTAGAACACGAAGAACGTAAAACAAGATCGCAAGTATTTAAACAAGCACACAGTTATTTGTAACTTCGACAGAACCAACTGGACGATTAGGAAAGCGTACGTTGCCGTACGTGCCGATTGCCCGTAGGCATTTGTACACGTCGAAAACGTTTTGCTTGACCTTTCCTCAGGTGTTCTCATTTTGACCGTGCACTTTCTAGAGAAAATGTATTCTCGGTTATTTTTTCGCAGAAAATGTAACACGTTTCAGAAACTAAAATCAGATTTTTTATAAAGAGAAACATAAAATAATATTGCAGAATAATTTGGAAACAAATATAGAATTTTATAGATGCGAAGAAATTCTGATTCTGCAGGAATAGAGTCCACGTCGAATCGATCATGGTGGGAACGTGAAATAGGTTTACGGGACACGCAATCGAATTTCTTTTAATTTTTTCTCACCGCACTGTATTAACACGTTGGCCATCATATGACCGTATACGGATGACACGTTCATTTTACCGTGAGCTGCGTCATCCATATATGGGCGCTGAAACGTCATTGACGGTTTTGCAAGTAGATACATTGCGGGTCAAAAGTTTGGCGCGGTTTGTCGGCGAAAAATGAATATTTTGGAGGCAGGAGGTAAATAAATCTTCTCGAATTCAGGCATTTGTAATTGACACGGTTGAGAGTGAAAATGTCGGAGAGAATTGTAGCGTATTTTATTGCATTTCGCGTATTTTATTGCATTTCGCGTACAGTGATACGTTTGACTTGCACTTTTCAACGGGACTGTATTTATGAAACAACTGCATGGCGCGGTGAAACATTTGGTAGACAGGTACAAACCGATATTTTTACATGGAGATGAGTAATTATTCAATACATTTTTAACCTTGTCAGTTTTACACGTATATATGCACACGAGCTCCAGCATACGCGTAGTTGTTAGAATGACACATGTTTTACTTTAGTTAAATCATATTTTTATTTGGCTGCTTGCGCAAGTGTCGAACTCTAATTAACAGATATCCTTGAAGACAATATTTCTGACGAAAGGGCCTAGCCGATTAAGATGGTCAAAAGTGCCCTTAGACGTTTTTCAATGATTGATGAACCATTCGAAAGCTGACCAAGAAAAACCCCTCTGAGCAAAATTTCAACCCCCTATCTTACTCGTGAGGGTAGTTACAGGGTAAATTAGATTTTGAGCTTTTCCGCGCATTTTCCGCACTCTGATGCAGCCTAAAATTCTGAAAAAAATGTGGTATATTTTGGACCCTAAGGCAGATTTTTGAGAATTTTTTCAGATTTTTTGGATGCAAACTGTGGTCGTAAAAAATGAAAAACCTCAAAAAAATCGGAAAAATACAGGTTTCTCAAAAATATGAAAACATGCTATTTAGCTGTTAAGTGCCCCAATATAGTATTATAACAGGCAGTGTTGTCAATTTTTTTTAGATTTTTGGTTGGGGTAGATCATTGTCAAAAACAAGAAAAACCGAATTTTTTCGACGTTTCTGCTATTAGGAGGAAAGTTACACTTGTTGATTTTATTACAAGTATATATTAAGTAATTTTTAATGTTATTACATTGAAACAAGTAATTGTTTGACCCATGAAATATGATTTAAGAGAAAGAGTAATTGTATTTCGTGTGATATATACCAAAATGTTTGCAACGTTTACAACATCGCCGGTTGGCAGGGCGGTCAAGGCGATTGACTGTGGAGCGGAAATGCTGGGGTTCGAATCCCGTTGGTGGAAAAGTTTTTTTTTCCATACATCATCTTTATTTTTTCAATTTCTTATTACCCATGGTTTATTCATGGGATTTTTTAAATATTTTTTTAACGGTTTAAAAATATTTAAATAACATTCATATTTAAATATTTTATTTATACGACTGCGATTTTACTTCGAATTTAATGATATTATTTCCTTCGATTAGGCAATGAATATTTATATTATTGTGTTCGTCCACGATTTCCGTAAGATATGAAATTGCTTGTGAAAATTGGTAAGACTCCGTGAAAAGAATTTTTAAATCTACTTCTATCATTTCCGGAAAATCAAGATTATCTGCCGAGGATACTGTATGAAATTGAGTCTAGAAGTGTCTACAATATAACCATTCGTTGTGCAGATTGTGAAGGGTTTACACAACGGTACATTCTTTGGATTGAATATGGCTTTCGTTGGTACTCGTTGTTTGTACTTTTCTGGTGATGAATATACGTCCCATCGAAAATAATGAACTTCCTGATCCGTATCATAAATGTCCACAGTACAAGTCTTTCAGTCAAGTAACTATAAACGGGAATTACTTTCTTATGTACCTTACAAGAAAAAGGATTGGCTTAAGTTATTTGTACTTGACACCTCACTTTCAAAACAGTGGTAGTATGTAGCCCTTTTTTTCAATTTGACAAAAACCAATACTTTGCTGCGTGTTATTTATTCAGAGTCCTTCTCATTTCTTCCCTAATTTCTGAAGACGCAAGGCTTAGAAACTAGATTAAGGAATTTTAATATTAAGAATGTTATACAGGACCGTAATGATGAACATATACAATTAGAAAATCGTGGAAGTAATAGGTACTCCAAAATTATATTTGCATGTATTTTACTCAAAAATGTTATTTAAATATTTTTAAACCATTAAAAAAATATTTAAAAAATCCCATGAATAAACCATGGGTAATAAGAAATTGAAAAAATAAAGATGATGTATGGAAAAAAAAACTTTTCCACCAACGGGATTCGAACCCCAGCGTTTCCGCTCCACAGTCAAACGCCTTGACCGCCCTGCCAACCGGCGATGTTGTAAACATTGCAAACATTTTGGTATATATCACACGAAATACAATTACTCTTTCTCTTAAATCATATTTCATGGGTCAAACAATTACTTGTTTCAATGTAATAACATTAAAAATTACTTAATATATACTTGTAATAAAATCAACAAGTGTAACTTTCCTCCTAATAGCAGAAACGTCGAAAAAATTCGGTTTTTCTTGTTTTTGACAATGATCTACCCCAACCAAAAATCTAAAAAAAATTGACAACACTGCCTGTTATAGTACTATATTGGGGCACTTAACAGCTAAATAGCATGTTTTCATATTTTTGAGAAACCTGTATTTTTCCGATTTTTTTGAGGTTTTTCATTTTTTACGACCACAGTTTGCATCCAAAAAATCTGAAAAAATTCTCAAAAATCTGCCTTAGGGTCCAAAATATACCACATTTTTTTCAGAATTTTAGGCTGCATCAGAGTGCGGAAAATGCGCGGAAAAGCTCAAAATCTAATTTACCCTGTAACTACCCTCACGAGTAAGATAGGGGGTTGAAATTTTGCTCAGAGGGGTTTTTCTTGGTCAGCTTTCGAATGGTTCATCAATCATTGAAAAACGTCTAAGGGCACTTTTGACCATCTTAATCGGCTAGGCCCTTTAATTTCAGCAGAAAGTATGTCTTTCATTCGGATGACATTCGATTTTTTTATTTATTAGAGCAATTGGCTCGTTTAAAACGTATCTAATAACGTCGATCATCATTTTACCTTTGAAATAAAGATTGATGACTCCTCATTGTTGTTACCTCGTCTACTAAATCATTCTAGAACATCGTGTCTCAGCGACAGTTACTATCTGTTTTGAAACATTTATGCAAATTTGCGATTAAATAATCGTAAGTTAATCGTCTTTTCAGTCGTAAATAGAGGATTACTTGCGAAGCTACTCAGCAACACAAAAAGTGTTTTATCTACAGTCATTTTTTCCTCCTCCTTCGTATTTCTATACATGTATTGTTTTGTTTTACAATTCGAAATCTTCATTAATTGAATTCTTCAAGACTCTGACGAATTATTTTAATTTAAAAATCTCTCATTTCTTTTAATTTCCAATTTGTAGAGCAAATAGAATGCAGAGTCGATTGCGAACTGCCAAGTTTATGAGAAATAAAATTTATAGTCTTTTAATTGACGCGGCTCGAAATGGTTTGTTAGAACCAGGAAATGTTAATCACAAGCAGTATAATGATATGCTTGAGGTTTGCGTGGTTAAGAAATATCGGTGAATGAGCAGGATGTAGGTTAGCTTTTTAGTATTAAATCTCTGCACTCACTGAGAAAATACTATTTTCGAATCGTATTTTTAGGTCACTCAACTCGATGGAAAATTGCAAATTGTGACAGTGAGAAAGTAAGTTAAAAACTAAAATTTCTGTATGCAAGGCTCTTTTCAGCATTTTTGTAAATAGTCATTGGAATAAAATTCGCTACAAATATATTGTAAATGATAATGGGAATACACGGAGTGTCCTCACTGACTTTTGCATAAACTTTACCAGTGACTAAAAGTAACAAAAATCAGAGAAGATTTATTAATGAACAGCTTTAACTGGAGCAAATTGTTAAGTTCAGTAATTACTCAAATATTTTTCGGTACCAAACGATAAACGTTTCGACGAATTATTCACTCCGAAAGAATGCTTCGACGCAAGCTATACGACCATAAGCTGCGTTAACAGATAGCGAGAGTCCAAACGAAGGTGTTGCACCTCACGCCATTCGAACTCTGCGTTATTTGAGCTCGTATTTTGTGGATTCAGCATCACGGTATAATAATTGTGCGTTCACAAATTTCGATCCGATAAGCGGAAAATTGTAGACTCCTGCAACTTCGAAAAAAAAAAATCTCAAAACTAATTCGCAGGATTTTTTTCATCCATTCCTGTCGTAACCTTTTAAAAATGTTCTACGACCCACGAACCGTACACAGTTTAAACAATTTTTTCCAGACAAATATGACCTCGTAATGGGAAGACTACTCTTTGCAATGATCTCTGAAAAATATGCGATTTTTTGTATCACAATTTTATTAAACTTCAAATGAAAAGTGTGCTGCAGGTATTAGAACGATTCGACATATACTACGGTCAGATTTGTACTTTGTATTTGTCTAACAATTTGTGTGTGGGTGGGGGGGGGTCTAATGTGTATCTAATACGCGTATTGAATGTGTGTGGAATGTGTGTGTCTAAAATGTATGTCAAGTCTGTTTAGGAGAGGCTATTGTGTCTTCGTTGGTTTATAACTGTTACTTTGAGTTATTCTCATGCCGAGAGTTTTCACTTGTAATTTGTAATTTTATTACTATAGAAACGTGTGAAAAAATCTTCCAAACTCCGTACAAGTCGTTCTTTGTAAAACTGCAAATAACTCCAGTTTTTCCCACGGTTCTGTAACTAAAAAAAGGTTTGAAAAAAATTCAGTCCAGGGGTTGTTTGAAAGTAGAGGAATCACCCTTTAAAATTAGCATAGGCTGAATATTTTAACAATTTTTTACACGGAATGTAAAACGTTCCGGTTATAATTGAGTATTCCGTTTAATTCCGCGGTGTATTTAAAACTTAAATGAATTTTCGCCGTGGTACAGTCGAAGTGATTGTTTAATTTTATGCGCTTCTAAATTCGCATGCAAATAACGCTTCGCCACTTGGCCGATCAGTAGGAAATGCATTGTTAGCTTATAGCTTTCGGATTAACATGATATGAATTATTTAGTCGTTCGATCGCCACGAACATGCAGGATAATTCGCGTCGAATCGCTGATGCGATTGTGCGTTCGAAAGTTTCGGGGAGCATGAACAACAAATCTGTTACGCGCGCGGAACACGCTGTCCGAACGGGTAGAAGTCTTGTCGGAAAAACGATTACTCTATACTTGATGCGTCAAGGTTGTTTCAAGGTCATTCTAATCTCTTCGAATTGAGCACTCCATCTCTGATTTCACGGGGTGACAGTCTACGAAGAACACGTTGCTGCAAATGATGTTTCACTTTTGCTGCAAGTTTGCCCGAGTTGAGGTGCATACTGTGCAACAACGATTTGTTGCAAACAAACTTAATTCACTAAATTTAAATTTCTAGGCCTATGCCGGAGTCATTTTTGACCCACACAGATATTTCACCACCACAGTACCTATGCGGCTTTGCTGAAAATTATATTTTATGTCGCTAGAGGCACAGCATACGGAGTGTTAAGTATAGTTGTGGCTATAGTAAAACACTCATTAGCAATGCTTTCACACCTCACAGCCCGCGTGTTGCGCACCTCGGAGCAGACTATACTGTATTTGTACATATAATAGGCTTTACACTTTAAAAACTTGGGGAGAACATGTAAACGCCCTGCAATGAGTGTATCGTAATTATTTATAACACAGCCTTAAATGTCAGCAGAGTGCAACATATAAAGTAGGAAGTCCATTAAAGGTCTGTGGTCCGAAATGTCGGGTGTATACGTCAGAAGTGTAGTTCTTCCAATCCCTATTTTTAAACTTTGAAATTATTAATCTCTCATTACCAAATAGGTGATCTGTCATTTAAACGCTGACCCCGTAGTCTAGAACTTCCCCTAGAACTCCCCAAATTAATATCTAGGGACGTGGTCTTTTAGATTAAAATCTAGGGACTTAGACTTTTAGATTAATATCTGGGGACTTCTCTAAAACGAGGACCAACATTGAAAAAAGTTTCGCAGCAATTAAATTAAATTAAATTAAACAAAAATCGTTTAAAGTGTCAAAAAGATTATAATGCATTAATACCTAGGAATTTACACTTCTGGATTAATATCTGAGGACTTCCCTAAATCAAGGGAAAAAATTGGAAAAAGTTTCTAGACCACAGGAATTAAATTAATTAAATATGCAGTACACCCCTGTATAATGCGAGCAAAAAATTGTATAAAAGTATAAAGTTCCAAATTCCACAGTAAATGTATGCAGAATTTTTTAAAAAGTCTGTGCACGTACTGCCACAAAAGGTACATATGTAGTCTTTTTTAAACAATTTTTTGTCGTGCTGTAGAGGGTCTATAAAGGCAATTTTACATTTAGGGTCTAAGTCTGACACTGACAATAGCAGCAGACAAAAACATTGTGCAGTTTAAATTATGCGACATATTAATAAACTACCGTGTATCGATAGAATCATTAAGGCACTTTATCTGATTATTGAAGTATCGATTTATAAACAGTCGACGCAATTCTCTTTGCGTCATGCATATTCTTAAGCAGTATGGGAAAGAAAATATAGAATGCCATTGAGTTTTATAAAACCTGCTTCCTGTTCTGTGGTAAACCGGCTGTATTATAAAGTATTATAAAATCAAACACATTTTTTAATAGTTAGGCGACGGATTTTATGCATTTATAACAAAACCGAGTAGATCAAACCGCGATTCTGGCGTTAAAAATCAAAATTGCTATAAATTAATATATTTATACAAAATTAATTGGCACAGCAATTGGTACCTCCACAGTAATTGGGTCCCTAACCCTCGATTGCAATCTTCGTGGTCCCCAAATTGTTCGCGGTTTCCAAACACACCTAACGCATAGAGCGCCTCTCCAACTCGTACACAAACATATTAGTCAGCACGTTGGTATTAAATAAACAATTCAACCACCGTTACTAATCTTATCACATGCGAACAAGTGAAATTTCCCGAAATACTTCGGTTAAATTGTCTCCGCAACGGTTTGTCATTCTCTATTTGTAACCTAAGCGAGACAATGTCATGCCAAAAATACGGCGCGCGCGTAATTACCTGTACGCGATTCGAGTTCCTAAAATTTTCTTCTGTAAAATGCAAATTCGTTTCGATCCGGTTCGCACGATTTCCCACGAAACTTCGAGCTGCCATTTCACTATGATTCTCCTAATAGCTTCTAGTTAGCCGCGGTAGTGAATACTCCGAAATGTTGCTGTGACGTAATGCAATATTACTATAGCGTACTGTAACGTAGCAAGACGCTTGGACACGCTTCCGATCGCATTCACATTCTCGAGCGTTTTGATTCATCAATTTTTTTCGGTTTCGATGATTCACCCGCGTATATAAAGTGTTGTCTCCGGTCGTTGCATCATTATTATTTCTCATCGACTACCGCATTTTGTATGAATATGACAATCGATTCAGAAAATGTTGAACTCGCATAAAGGTTTTCAGTCAAAGCTTCTTTATTTTTCATTATTTTTTTTTACGGGACTTTCACCGACATATTCGTGGCATTTATTTCAACAAATTTTACATACAGTGTCTACAGTGACTAGAAGATACTATTCTTTGTTACTAATCCACTACTAATTCAGTAACAAAGCTTCTTTATTTTTTATTATTTTTTTATCGGACTTTCACCTACATATTCGTGACATTTTTACTTGTGCAATGAACGATGAACGTTACTTCTCATTACAATTATATTAACGGAAAATTAGTGTAAATATGATCCGAATTATATCGTATTTGGTATCACTTTAATCGGAAAATTTTTACAAGTATATTGGTGTATCATAAAAAATAATTAAAACTAAAGAGGTTTTGTTATTGGATTTATAGTGGTCCCCTGTATACCCCGCGGCAGTGGGGGTAGTTCTGCGACTTTTATCGGCCAGATATTTGTGACATATATCGAGTAAAGTTTGTATCGACGGTCGCTCGAGCTTATCCCCACCTGGACGGGTCACTCGTGACCCCGGCATAGCGTGCGGAGGGTTAACGATAGAAATATGGAGTACGGTGATATTGCAATTGCAAATGTGCAACGGGCGATGATGGCTAGAAAAGAGGTGTTCTTCGCAAACAAGCTTTTGCTCGGCGTGGCACCGAGCAGGAAAAACATTAAGGCGTATCTTTGAGACGGTGATTCACCGATTGAAAGCTTGCCAATAGTCGTATGTAATACTAGCTAATAAGGAGACCTTCAATTAGTCTCTGGCATTTACCCGGACATCGGTACACGCATGCAATTGATCCGCGTGAAATTCATCTTCGGGCAGCGGTTCTGTCACGAAGGACAAATCTTATGCGTCTTTGTCGCCGGGTCTCTTGCTCGAATACTTCGAGCCTGAATTATGCGAACGGTTCGCGTTTAATCGCATCTTCTAGGATTTCGTGGCAAGTTGTCTCGCGTTCCCGACGTTGCGGACAAAAATACTTTGTACACACGGCGGGCCGATCAAATTATTAGGTTCTCACTCGCGTGCGGATTAACGAGCTTACATTAAGGCGATCAATTTCTAAATTGAGATTCAGCTAGACAGGATTTTTTATTACTTTTTGCATGACGAATCGGTGCAAAACATGTTTCATTTATTGTTTATAGATATTAAGAAACGACATGACAAGTATTAAGGACATAGAAAATAAATACATCAATTTCTAAATTAAGATTTAGCTGAACAGAATTTTTATTACTTTACGATTATTATTACGATTCAAATTACAAATTTATAACGCCGCGTGCAACCTCACGTGGATGAAACATGTTTCATTTGTCGTTTATAGATATTATTAACCCATTTGCATCATAAGGAAATACGAAAAGAAGATCTTTATCACCAAACTTTTTTTAAATTAACATATATTTAAGTACAAAAATGACTACAACTGAAAGAACCTCATATTTTGGCATTATAAGGAAAAATCAGAATTACTACTTTCATCTCCAACAACACCATTTCTATCTTTTAGCTAACGAGTAATGATAGTGACCAACAAAGTTGAGCGCATATATACGCTAATGATGCAAATGGGTTAAAAAGACATGAAAGTATTCAGGACAAAATATTTGTAGTGCATTAAGATTAAAAGTCCTGGGAGTCAAGAAACCTGTAAAATTTACATAAAAATACAGAAAGAGCTCTTCGACGCGTGACATTTTGGAATTCCGTTGGATAAAACTAATTTTTTCTCGCGTGGGTTTATAGCTTGTCGATTCAGGTGGTATTTCGCGACACCCTTGTTGACTTTTCCTCTTGATAAGGCACGCCGGTATGGCCGATAATGGCTAATTGATTTCCGGTAAAAAAAGCTGACATTCCCGCACCGATTTGCCGTTGCAGATTCGACGGACATCGTCGACTGTAAGCTGAAGCTGATTCTGGGGTTACTATGGACCCTAATTCTGCACTATTGCATTTCCCTGCCGATGCTGGAGGAAGAGGACTTCGAGTCGGACAAGCCCGTGGCACCGAACGCGAGACTGATGAGATGGATCCAGTCTAAGATTCCCGATCTGCCGATCAATAATTTCACATCGAACTGGAAAGATGGACGAACCATCGGCGCACTCGTGGACGCTGTTGCGCCCGGTCTCTGCCCAGAATGGAAAGATTGGAACCCGAATAACGCATTGCAAAATACATCGGCTGCAATGGACTTGGCTGACAATTGGCTGAACATACCACAGGTAATAAAATAAATCATAACTTATTTGTTGTACGACAACAAATTTTCCATGGTTTCCGGGGAAGCATACCGTGTTATAATCTGCTTTTTGTTGCTTTGTTGTTTCATCGAAATACCTGGGGTCACCTGCAGCTTTTTAAATGGACTGCTCAATATTTTTCGTAAAAAAGTATTACACCAAGTAGGAATTAATTAATTACCTGGATATTCACTTATTTCATTTTTTGAGCGTTGAAAACCGAAGTTTATTGCGAGTCGTAAAAACTGAAGGTGACCCTCGTATCTCGATAAAAAAGGCAAAGTAACAGGAAACAGATTACGCGACACTCTGTGGCCCGCAGGGAACGATGCAACATTTGTTTGAACAATTTTTTCGAAGTCGTCATGTTGCGAGACTCGCATTTGCTGAGAATAATCTGTGCAAAATTCGAGTCTGAGGGAGTGCAAAATGGAGTACAGTAATTATTTGTTTTTATTTTTTGATGAGAGCATTTTGTACCTGAATTGAGATTTATTATAAAATATTAAATCGTAATTTCACCCACAATTTTGTTACAGCTCATTAAACCTGAGGAAATGATCAGCCCCAACATAGACGAATTGTCAATGATGACTTATTTGTCGCAATATCCTCATGCTAAATTAAAAGAAGGAGCCCCGTTGAAGCAGCGAACAGGTCCGGAAAGGTAAAGGCATTTGCTTCGCTTCAGTTTGATTGAAATAATTAGTTAATAGAAAACCCTGAGCTCCGTCACACAATGATCCAATATTTAAAGTTACCGTCTGACATGGAAGTTCGAAAGAGTGGTCGTATATCTCGAGGAGTGTGATATACGCGAAAGATGCGCTAGTATTAGAATGCAATTAACAAACCGAGACAAGAAGTAATTTATTAATAAACGTTTTCCTATAGGGTCAAAGTT
Source organism: Seladonia tumulorum (assembly GCA_913789895.3). Taxonomy (NCBI): domain Eukaryota; kingdom Metazoa; phylum Arthropoda; class Insecta; order Hymenoptera; family Halictidae; genus Seladonia; species Seladonia tumulorum. The sequence goes on from OU565275.1 coordinate 8,280,544, forward strand.
TATGGACCCGGTATCGAGCCGAACGGTCCGGTCGCAGATGCGCGTAACAATTTCATAGTGGAAACTTATTCGCCGGGCAAAGTCGACGTTGTGGTAGAAGATCCAAAAGGAAACAGGATACCGGTAAGCATAAGTCTTTGCCGAAAATTTGATATCGTTCTTCTTGACATAATTGCTGGACTAATTCTTGTACATCTTAACACACAAAGGAACATTTGCAAAATATCTACCGACAGGTAATCTGCCTAACATTTTTAACCCTCCTTTAAACCTTTGAAAATGATGTTCCCCTCAAAAAGTGTCATTTGTTGTGGTCATTTCAACCTCCGGAAGTGATGCTGTTTCCGAAGAAAAAGTATCATTGGATGTGTGTCGTCTGCTAATATTGATTGAAACTACCGGACCTGCACGAACCAAAATCCCAATTCCTACATTTTACACTTTATACACATTTATAAACATTATACACACAAGATTATACAGTGAGCGATTAAATTATTAGAGTGGCAGAGAAGTTACAGTGTTGCTGAAATTATATTTTCAATTGATAAACGTGAATATCCCTTGAAAAAAAATAATATTTGGTATAGCTATGGTTTAACTTAAGGGTAAATTAGTACAAATGGCTGTAATAACTTGATCGCACGCTATAGCAAACAGATTGTAGACACCTCGATGTTAATGTATTTTCCTTTTGGCAGGTGGAAACTATTCCCGATGGAAAACTTAAAAACTCTGTCTCATATGTTCCAAAAGCTCAAGGACCGCACAAAGTGAAGATATATGTCGATGGCAAAGAGTGTGCTAACAGTCCTCACACAGTAAATGTGGGAACACAGTCCGGGGACGCTACCAAAGTTACAGCTAGTGGGCCTGGCTTGCTACCGGACGGTGTCACAACTGGCAAACCAACCTATTTCGAAATATTCACGAAAAATGCTGGGCACGGCGTGCCGCAAGTCGGGGTAAAGGATCCTCAGGTAATACAATTTACCTGTTCTACGCAATTGGAACACAAGAATGATTTTTGCAAGCGCATTCAATCGTTGATGCCATTCAAGCAGCATACAAGTCGTATTTTATGTCCACAAACATATACAAATGTCCACAAACATACACAACTATCCACAAACATATACAAATGTCCACAAACATTTACAAATATATACAAACATACAAAAGTATACACTTACATACACAAATGTCCACAAACATTTACAAATATATACAAACATACAAAAGTATACACAAACATACACAAATGAACACAAGATTGACACAGAAATATACAAGATAGACATAAATTTATTAGATAAATACACACAAATGTCCGCAAACATTAAAAAATGTCCGCAAACATTAACAAATGTCCACAAAAATACACAAATGTCCACAAACATACACAAATGTCCACAAACATACACAAATGTCCACAAGATTGACAGAGAAATACACAAGATACACACAAATTTATTAGATAAGTACTCAAAAATATGCACAATTATACACAAATACAGTAAAGTCTTGATCCAAGCCCCATCCTCGGGTCTGTGACATAGATCGTGTAGCTCCGTTCGACTTAGATCAGGACTTTACCGTACACGCAAATATACAGAAATACAATGTAATGCATAAAATATTGCTGTGTGTACAGGCAGTTAGAGTCACTAATTGATACAAAATATTGTTTTTTTTTAGGGATCCCTGTCAAGTGTGCCAACAAAATTACTTCGACCCTCGCCAGACGTGTGGAGATGCGAATACACGCCGCTTTCGCCCGGTTTGCATTCGGTAAACGTAGCTTTTGCTGGTAAGCCCATCCCCGGAAGTCCTTATCCAGTGAACGTGGCTCCGGTGGCTGACAGTAAAAAGTGCAGAGCTTATGGCCGCGGAGTCCTGCCGAATGGCGTGCGCGTTAAGGATAACGCAGACTTCACTATCGTCACCAAGGACGCGGGCGACGAAACGCCTGGCGTTAAAGTGATCGCTCCGGGTGGGGTTAATTGTCCTGTGCAGTAAGTAATTTGCTGATACAGGTGGGCTGTTCCACGACTAGTTTCGAGATCCCTGTTACGTTGGTCTCACTGTATTAAATTAAGTTGTATAAATATTAATTGATCTAAAGTAACAAATTGTGGAACGTTTCCAGCATTGCCAAGGTTGATCCAACGACCTACAAATGCAACTATACTCCAGTGAAGGAGGGCCGACACATCGTGTCGGTAACATATGGCGGTAGGGACATATTGAAGTCGCCGTTTGAAGTGAATGTTGGACCATACAAAGAGTCAGCCATCAGAGCGTTCGGACCTGGCCTTCACGGCGGAGTGGTCGATTATCCGGCGAAATTCACGGTGAACACGAACGGCGAGACCGGTGGCCTTGGTTTCTCAATCGAAGGTCCATCGAAAGCGAAGATCATGTGTTACGACAACGGCGACGAGACAGCGGATGTGTATTACCTGCCGACCGCTCCGGGACAATACGCTATCCACATATTATGCGAGAACGAAGATATACCCAACTCGCCGTACGTTGCCAATATTTTGCCGAAAACTGGCTTCATGCCCGATAAGGTTCGTACATCCTGTTGTTTGTTGTCGCGCATGATCCGTGACGTCTCATGGGTTCGAGATCAGATCACACTCGAATATCGGTTGCAGGTTAAAGTGTACGGTCCGGGAGTTCAAGCAGAGTCCATTCCTATCGATAAACCAACGAACTTCACGGTAGACGTGAAACAGGCCGGGCAAGCACCTTTGGAAGTTATTGTTCAGGATGTAAAGCATGGTAAAAACGTTCCTGTTCAGTTGGAGGACACTCACGATGGAAAAATTAAATGTCAATACACTCCCACGTCCGGGACACAACATATCATCATGGTTAGATCAATTGAATTTTCTAATTTAGGGACCGTAGTACACTATTCCCTGAGGAGCTTGAGAATCGAAGCTTCTCCGGTTTGAATTTTTTTGCGACGCGTTTACCAACATATTCCTAGAATTTTTCTGATTAAAATGAACCCAAGTATGGGGTGTTCGTTCTTGCAAACTTGTCCAATTAGCGATTCATTGGTACCCCGATTATCCGAACCCAGAAGGCCATGAGTAAATTATTTTTTTAACTATTAATGCATCCCTAACCGAAGCTAATACCGTAATGCACCCCTGGCTAGGTTGACTCTGTATGCTAAAATTATGCGATAGACGGAAGTAATGAAGTTGCGGTTCGGTTTCGATTTCACGTAATTAATAATTGAATCCCTTCCCGGCCTACTATGGTCTGCCAACAGTGGCGCTAGAGGAGATAGGTCGATACGAGGATGAACAGTGACGTACCATGCGAAAAGGTCGCGTTGCCATCAAAATAGAGATGTTGGGCTCCTTGTAATGTTTTTGAGGAAAATTCCTCAGAAGAATAAATTTCTGTATTCAAGCATTTATTTTAAAAGTAGTGGAAAATCTAAATATATTTTCAATGTTATTATTTTTATAAGGGAACACTTGCCAGGTTACTTACATATAGTGTCTGATAGGTTTAGCATTAAAATTTAGATTTATATAAATTAAGTATACATCATGTACAGTTATCTGAGAAAGTAAAAAAGTCTCCAATCTATAGAGTTACTTAAAATTGATAAATTACAAAATCGAAAACAGTGAAATTTTGGAAAAATATGAAGACGTTATTTTCAACCAATTAAAATCATTTATATAGAAAATTTTTGTTCGGCTCCATTTACTTGCAAATGTTGTGTAAACATTTTATTTAGCTGTCTACCGATTACTGTTACTTTTCAATCTTAATCATATGGTTTTGTTTAGGTAAATTACGGTGGCGTGGCGATAAAGGAATCCCCATTCAGGATGAAGGTGGAGACACCATTGAATCCTGCTTTGGTGTCAGCATACGGGCCTGGCTTAGAGAAGGGGTTGAAGTCGAACACGCTGGCGCACTTTGACATCGACTGCCGGAAGGCTGGGCAAGGTGACCTTCGCGTCAACATCACAAATTCCGAAGGGAAGGATATTCTGTTCTCCATGAAGGAGAAAGAAGATGGCATCTATACCGTCCACTATTCGGTGAACCAGCCGGGAAATTACTTCGTAAACTTGAATTATGGTGGACTGAACGTACCCTACTGCCCCATAAAAGTCAATGTACAACCGCACGTCGACGTCTCGAAGATCAAAGTTGACGGCCTTGCACGAAGTAAGTACACGCTATGCTTTTATCTGCCAATTACTCATTAAATACTTCAATTTATCCTTGTCGAGATAAACGACAAAGTATTTTTAGACCATCGGTAATTCTCAGAAGATTTTATTCTGTCAAGCATTTTTCTGAAGTAGAAATTACAGGCATTAAATTAATGGCATTTAGCACGCATCAAAGATTACATTTTCACTTCAATTCTCATTTTCATTAGTTTGGCATAGGGTGATGAACGTGGCGTTGTTTACGATGGCAGATGAAAACTCGAGACGCTGTTTTCACTGTCAGCGTAAATGTCTAAATGCCCGTTAAATCCGACAGACGGTTCTCGAAATAAGTGTGAATATAATGGCGTTGTGTGGCTCATTGTGACGGGTAATGAGGTGTCAAGTTAAAAAGTTAAAAAATTCTGGTTTCCTGAAGTAAGGTTTAGCCAATTGAGATTATACATGCTCGTAACCATCGAGTATAGGTGACAAGCTATCACAGTCTAGAAGATGCAAATATTTTAAGCGTAGTCAGAATATTTTCGAGAGAGTGCAAATGGTTAAAAAGAAAATAATAGAGAAGAGACGAGATTTGTCATAGCGGAGTAGGCTAGTTGGGTGCTAGCAACCACGATAAAAAATGGACGGTAATAGCAGATGATCATTGAATATAAAACCATGCTGCAGCGGCCCCGGTGAACAGCTTGCAGCAGTTCCACGTAATAACTCAGGACGCAGGAACGGCGGCGGACTTTCAAGTGGCGATAACAGCCCCTTCTGGAAATCGCATAAAGGCCCACGTGTTGCCTACCCACGATGGTTACCTGGTGAACTTCACGCCGACAGAGCTCGGCGAGTATCTTCTCGGGATCACGTTCGGCGGCGAGTCTATATCGAATCAACCGTACAGATTGACCTGCGTCCACGGCTCCGATCCCGGAAAGGTCAGAGCTTCGGGTCAAGGTCTGTCCCACGGGATAGTGAACAAACCCGCCGAATTCGTGATCGACACACGTGGTGCTGGACAAGGTGGTCTCGGCGTGACGGTCGAGGGCCCTTGCGAAGCCGCCATTAACTGTCGCGACAACGGCGACGGTACGTGCTCGGTCGCATACCTGCCGACCGAGATCGGCGATTATGGTATCAATATCACGTTCAACGAGAAACACATCCCGGGATCCCCGTTTCAGGCCATTGTCGCCAAGGACGTCGATCTTTCCAAGATCAAAGTTACCGGGAACGGCATCCAACCGCATGGTACTCTATTATATGCGTTGTGTGTGATGTTTGGTATTGTTTGACGGTTTTCAACTGGTTTTTGGATGTTCTGATGATGTCGCGATATTAACCCTTAGCACTCGAATGGCGACTGTAAGGCAACACTAAAAATTGCTGTATCGTTATTCAAAATATTTTTTACGTTATTAAATTTGTTTGTATGTAGTAAATTACTAAACACTTCAGAATTGTACGAGTAAATTGCGCCATTTTTATATGTATGACATAAAAATATATATATATGTACAAGGCAAATATTCTTGGTCATAAGAAATGTTTTGTTTTGGAGTTAAAATAGCTTCGAGTGCAAAGGGTTAATGATTTGGACGGGATGTATGTACATGGAAAATGCTTCACTTTGAACAACAATCAGTGTGACCAAAGATATACATTTTTTAACTTATCATTCGTCTAAGTTTAACGATGAATTTTCTGGGATGACGATAGATGACCTTTATTACCTGAGGTTGGTAATACTTTCTGTTGATATTGAACGATATTTTTCTGCAAAATTTACATTATAAACACATTATGCGAGATCGTCTAAGACGTCTCTGTGAGTCAAGGGATTAGTATTAAACAATTTTTAATATTACAATGGCAAAGAAATGATTGAGTAGTTTTCGAAGGTCCATTTCCAGACGAATTGAAAATTTTGTAGAAATCGTTAGAAATATATGTATATACCGTCCAAATTTGTTTATTACAACGTACGTACGTGGTTTACACCGTAGGTATCTCGTAAATTATTTGGACACTGCCCATTCTAGTACAAATTATGTCTGCAAGATTGTCCTCGTCTGAAGAGACCGTGTTGAATATCTTCAATGCAGTCGAGATATCTACGCGAAGTGCACGTAATTGCATGAACATGATGTGTTCCTTACACGTTACTTTGGCTTTGAAAAATTCAATAAAACCAGTGTCGGTGCGAGGAAATACGAATTTTTGCGGAAAGAAACGAATTCTCGCCTGCAGCGTGTGGCGCGAAGACGTAATAATTATCACTGAAAAGTACTAACATTTCGTAAAATACTCAAATTTTTATTCGATATTATATGGGTATACTTTTCGAAAGATTCGCGAAAAGAATCTAGCCTTAAAATGTACAGTGTAAGAGTGTTTAGGCAATGATTGTCGACCAATTAAGAGCGAAGTGATGTTTTGTTAACGTTGGTGATGTTGACATCTATGTTGTTAGATGTAGAGATACAATATCATTTTTCTGTGATTTTTCATTTGATTTTGGCCCCCTTGATTTTTTATTATTTACTTCTTAGCATGTAGAATCTCTTCTTAGAAAGATGTCTTCCTGTAATCGAACACTTTCTGTTTAGAAATTGAATCTACATACTTTGGACGTAGAGTTAAACATTGAAATTTTTATTGTTTCAACCCGTTCATACCTTTGTTCTATCTCCGGTAGCCATTTTAACACCTCGCCAATTTTTATAACCGTCACTGCATGCAAATAGAAAATCGATGAACGAATAGTTAGTCAATGTTTAGAAGTAAAAGAACATTGTACCTCTTTGTTCCTACACTATACTGTTTCACAAGGAACTCAATCACGGATATTCAAAACGATTCTCAAATCAATTACTATTAAGGAACGACTAAGTGAATTCTACAAATAATGACAATATGAAAATTATATGTATTTTTCACATTTTTCTAACCGAATAATGAAAATGTTACACGCGAATTGTACAAATAAGATTATTTCTTAGAGCACAAAATTAGTGATGGAAAATTGTGTAAAAATTGTTTGTATCCGCGAAAGCTAAAGATTGGGTTAACAATGTCATACAATCGACTTATTGTTAGTTCTTCGACGCGTTATTAAACAAGAAACATGAATCTCTGACTCTGATTGACACAGAGTACTTGAAGCTTTCCTGGAAGCTGCGTTACATTACAAGCTAGAAGATCAATGATTTACGGTCACAGATCATTCGCTATCGGATCGTCGTGCTGACATGATTGGCGTGTATGTACACTAACTGCGAGCCGCTCGCGAACGTTAACGACGATATCGAAGATCATCGGACCTGGATGATCTCATGATTAATCCTACAACTTGGTTTCCCTTTCATTCGAGATGATCACACTGTAAACAAATGATTCATTCAATTCTCTATCGTCTCCTACACATTTATTCGTATTGGAGATTTTTCATTTTTGATCCCACATAAATGAGTTGCCCCAATATCGAAGAAAAGACAACTATAATTGCAACTGGACTGCGAATCTTCATGTAAAATAAAAGTGTTGTATATATCTGTTTTTAAATCATTTTGACACGTGGAAAATGATGATCGGTCTCGTCATAAAATTTGCAGTCCATTTGCAACGCATCAAACTCGAATTCAACCACACTACGAACACGATCGATTCACCGGAAAAATCTACAAAATATTACAAATTTGAATAAAAATATTTTTATTCTGAACGTAATGTAACAATCGTAACTGTAGTTGTCTATACATACAGTTATGCTCGATATAAACTGTCACTTGCTAGTGAACTGCTGTGTTTTTGCTTTGTTTGAACTACTGCGTGTCACTGAATGAGTTAACATAACAATAAATAATTACGTAGACAATCGAACACAGGACCCACCTAAAAATACACATACTTCTCAAAGTCGATTAAGCGTGAACATGATTGAACGACGTCAAGTTTCACGTTTAATCAAGAAAAGCAGCACAGTGCTTTCTCGATATATGTCAACATATATGTCGTGTATCGTGCAGGAGACGTACCGGTAGTAGGGATAATTCCGCGACGTTTATCGTCCAGGCCTTGGCGACGTATAAAGAGAAATCACTGCACATGTTTTTCGCTCTACACATTTCTAATCTAGATACACGTACAAAAGCAAATCGAAATAACATTGTTGTTTTTGTGAATTGCAGGAGTATACGTGAATCAGCCAGCAGAATTCACGATAGACACACGCGGAATTCCAAAGTCAGAAAACGATAGCAAGAAGGTTTCCTATGTGATCAAATATCCGAGTGGCGACGAGACCCAAACCGTCGTCACCCCGCAAGAAGATGGCACCTATTATGTGAGCTACGTACCGTTCGAAGAAGGATGTCACATCATAGATATACTGTACGACAATATTCCTATTCCTGGCTCGCCGTTCACGGTCAACGTTGAACGTATGAGCGATCCTAGAAAGTGCAAAGCATATGGACCGGGCTTGAAGGAGGGATTCGTGAACAAATCCAACACTTTCACTGTAGAAACGAAAGGTGAGTTCATTCGAAAGCCAATTAACCAGTTAACTGTGGAGCTCAATTTCAGAAATCCCCCACGGCGCGGAATTAAAATCATGCAATGCGGAATATACACGAAAAAAAAAAAAAATAAAAAAAAAGGTTCAAAGGGGGGCAAAGCAAGGGTTCAAAAATTACATTTGTATTCGATAAGAAATTAACAATTCATTAACGTCAACGGCACCGCAATAGAGCTTTGGATTGACGCGTATACACGTCAAACACGCTTAACTGGTTAATTAACCCTCCGTATCCCAGGGTCATTCATGTCCAATTTCATTCCGATATGAGACGACTCTTTTTCTTCTTCGTCCGAGATACGACGAAACCCGGTCCCGAGGCATCGCCTTATATCGAAAAAGAAAACTGTAGCGAAATATCGGCGTAAGAAAATGATTAATCCTTCTTTCGCTTGCAGATGCCGGTAACAGCGGCCTGGCACTGTCGATGGAAGGTACTGGCGAGGTGAAGATGACATGCAAAGACAATTACGATGGCTCGTGCAGCGTCGAATACGTTCCGACCGAACCAGGCGACTACGAGTGTTCCATCAAATTCGCGGACCAACACATTCCGGGGTCACCTTTTCAAATCCTAGTCTTGAACGAGCTCGAAGCGAACAATGTCACCGCTTATGGCACCGGATTGGAGACTGTGCGAGAGAACGTGCTGGCGAAGTTCATGGTCGACACCTCGGTATGCAGTCCGGCGCAATTGGACATCACGTTGAAGACGGACAAGGGACAGGTGCAGAAGCCGGTAATCAAAAGTCACGGTGACGGTCTGTACGAGGTCACTTATCAACCACCGCCTATGGGAAGCAACTTGCAAGTTGGAGTGACGTACGACGGGAAGAATATACCCGGAAGTCCTTTCAAGCCAAAGATACTGCCTACTGTGGAGCCCAGCAAAGTTGTTCTGTCCGGACCTGGAGTTTCTTCTGTTTGCACCGCATCTTTCCCCGTTGATTTTGTCGTGGACACTTCGAAGGCTGGCTACGGGGACCTTGAAGTTCAAGTTCTGGTAGGTGGTTGACGATTTTATAAATAATTATCCCAGGGCAAAACTATTACCGATATATCAGTACCAGGAAATATTATCAGGAACCAAAAAGTTGTCCTAAACGTTTCAAAGTGAAAGCAATCTCTTTCAATATTATTAACAAAAATGAAACAAAAGTGAGTTATTCTAAACAGTTTTCTGAAAGCAATATCAATATTATTACTAGGGGCCAACAGTAACAGTTATCCCAAATATTTTTATGAAAGCAACCTCTTTCAATATTATCAGGAAACAAAAGTAGCAGTTATTCCACACCACATTTGTGAAAGCAACCACTCAATATTATCAGGGACCAAAAGTGACACTTATCTCAAACGTTATTGTGAAAGCAATCTCTTTCAATATTATCAGGAACCAAGAGTGATAGTTATTCCACACCACTTTTGTCAAAGCAATTGTGCAAAACCGTTGCGATTATTTTTAGCCACGACGGCCGTTTATTGAGGGCCATAAAGTTCTTGCCTATCAATATAAGAACCATCCGCTTGAATTGCAATTCTGTAGTAATGAACAACGTTTGTTTCCAGGGTCCTGATCAAGTCCCTCGCAAAGTGGAGATCCAGGATCTAGGGGACGGCAAATACCGAGCCAGATATTTGCCCGACGATTGCGGCCGTTACCAAATAAAAGTCCGCTACGGTGGAGTAGAGGTTCCGGACTGTCCCATATTGGTGCAAAGCGTTTCGACGGGTAAAGCAGACGAATGCAAAATAAAAGAGGGAATACAGCACACGTTGACACAGGGCGAGGAGCAGTGTATTACAATCGATACCATGAACGCGGGCCGCGGTGCGGTGACCTGCAGAATAAAATCCACGTCTGGAAGGTAAGTGCATTTTTACTGTACAGTTTTATCGCGTGCGCAAAGGCTTTTGTGTTTTACGAGACGCTTTTGTGTTGAGCGATCTGAAAGAGATAAGTGGAGGATATAGTCGGGAGATATCCGTTGCGCTTTTATTTGTATTTTCAAGGGATGGAAAAATGATTGAAGCTTATACTTTAGATTTGAATTGAGCTAATTGGTCTATAGAAAGTTTGTCACTGGAAATATTTAAAATCATTTTAATTCGTTATGCTTTAAGATTTGTGTCGTATTACTTTTTTGTAAATTTCTTCTTTGTTAATTTATTGCACATTTATATTTCAAAAAAGAAGAAATGAAAGTTTTTATTGTGGGACATACTGGTACTGCAGGGACATTTTCTTTTCGGTATCTTCAACAACGATTCTTCTTCTTTGTTTTCTTTTCCTCTGTTATTACTCTTCATAGATCAAGCGAGTATAAAAATACATTCGAGAAATTCAATGGGAAGAACGAATTCTATAAATGTGACCTACAAAGTGCCGCGTCTTGAGCCGTCGTTATAAAAGAGCCCCGTATTAACAGACTCAACACCGATAAATTTTCGGATCAAAAATAAATATCGAGGCCGTGGTAAAGTTTTTAAAATAAAATGGAACATCCTCGCTATTTAGATGGAATGTAGCAGAAGCGAGTGTAGAAATTATTCTCATTTCCCTTCTTCTTTTTACTTTTCCGCTAGAAAAGCTCACAGAAATCTAATTCATTATTGTTCATTATTGCTTCTTCGCGGGAAATCACAACTGAAATTAACAGCTGGCAGCGAAGAATTTCTTTACGGTATTAAGTATGTGATTTTCAATTTCGAGATAATAAATTCGACACTCGTTGCAACTTGTAAATACTTGATTTGCAGATCTGACGAAAATAGTCGTGTTTCCATACCAATAATTTAATTTTAATGGCCCGTGTATAATTCGCATTCAGTGACGTATCAACTGATTTAAATAGAAGATCAAAACACTACGGAGTCGTGATCGGACGAAAGTTATTAGATTTGTTGACAAATACTCGAGCAAGGTCGAATAATAGACGTTCATAGTAACTGCTGGCTCAGTAGGTCAATTTTCATTGAGCGCATCGTAAATGAGCCGCTCGCGTAATAGCATAGTGAATTTACAAACATGACACGTAATATGTAACGGAGCAATTTAATAATAAAAAATCGTATATTTTTAGATCACGGTAAGAGAAAAAGCTTCGATCCTCAAGGCTATGGTTTCAATTTTCAGTCCCCAAAACATTTTTTCGATGTTTTCAGAGATGTTTCAATTTGTAACATTTTCGAGAGTAACATGTCGCCAATTTCTCTTCTGCTATGTCGTGTCAAAACAGCTTTAAAAAATGGGCAGCGCCATTGGAAAAGTGGTCATTGTACTGTTCTTTTTTTATGAACTCACAACAGTTTAAAGATCGAAATTTGTCAGAAAATCAGAAATTCTACGTAGAAATACTTTATGAAATAATATGATACTTTTTATGAAATATTAGATATTTTGTTAAAACTTAAAACAGGAAAATTCTGAACTTCGAGAACAATTTGAATCTGATATGTGTTTTTCTGATTTGATTTTGCAGTGAAGTTGTAGATATTGACATTGAAGATAACGGAGACGGCACTGTTAGCATTTATTATACAGTTGCGGATGCTGGTGACTACACGCTCAGCGTTAAATTCGGTGGTCAACCGGTCCCTGGTGGATTCTACACGTTCACGGTAAGTTGTTGCTACGTTTTATAATAATTTTATCCTATATTTCCAAATTTATTCTATTTCGTTAGCATGCACGCGTTTACCAGAATTGTCGAATGTTTATAACTAGTCTGGTCCTTTCTACGAAACATTTCTATACTTTATTTGGACTGCCAGAAATTTTCAATTAACGAAACACATTTTTCCTTCGACAAATAAAATATAAAAATGGAATTTCGTATAAAGATCTACGATTTGGTTATGCTAGTAGATAAATAATAACATAAATAGCCGTCGGCAAGTATACTAAGCAGTCGATAAAAGTAGAGAAGGACTAATTAGAATTTATCTTAAACCCTAATGGTGCGGTAAATAATTTTACACGGAAAACGAAAGAATAACCGTTACCGTCGAAAACCGAAATATTTTTCTAATTAAAAATTCGCTTTCCACAAACTGAGATTTCGGAAAACTGGTTATAATTTAAAAATTGGTGGAAAATCGGGATTCCTTGAACAGTGTAATCAATTTAACAGTTGCCGCCGTGTACACTGTCGGAAAGTGCCGGGCACCGAAACAGGTGCTCAAATGTAGGTGCCAATGCTTGCTCAGCCTTGCATAACTCCGAACACCGAGTATTTCGAAAATAACGTGGACATATCTTCGGTGGTGGATTCGGCACAGAAAAATTCGGAAAAAATTTCGTACATCCGATACGGTTTCTCGTTTCGCGTTGCAACCACGTTTCTGTTGCATCATTTGTCCTTCTTCCTCCTTCCTGCCGTCACTTGACATTCTTATATATCTATTGTTTACGACGCTGCAGTTTGACAGAGATGATTCACTTGATAATTCGAGTGAAGTTTGAGGTCATTAAATGCGCCCAGTTTCATCCAGCGCTAAAAATATTCCAACCTTAGAACCACGGAGGGTGGCTAAATAATTCGTATTTCCATTTCTGAAGATCGTGCAGCAGATTCGATAATTAATTAATCGGTATTAACTAACTAACTCTGAGCTTGTGTTATGTCAGATTTTTAAAACAGCTTTATCGAAGGCTAATCGTGTTCGTTGACTCGTGTATAATAAATAATTAATTCACCCTCGGTCTCGGAAATTGTTAACGTCAAAGTAGCTGTGTGGAATGTCCAAACGTGAAGCGAACGTTGCGCAAGGAATTAAACTTAACGTTCTGTAATAATAACCAGCTTGCGGATGTTTATGCAAATATGGAGCTTTATAGGTCGAACTACGGGCGCTACAATCTACCAGAAATTCGTTTGCTTTATGGAGGTCTCTATCTCTTTTAAATAATAAATTTCTAAATAGTTTTTTCTTAACCATTTTAGGACGAAAAAATTAAAATTTAGCTTCTAAAGCCTTCTAAGCAAATAATTTGATTATTCGACTAGTAAAAGATCGGTAATTGTGTACAAGAGAGAAATAATTTCAATCTTTTCAAAAATTCTCATTGATAAATGAGAATATTCAAAACATATTTTGAATATTTACGGAACTTTTTAATATCATTCGATAATATACTATATAATTATTTCCTTTACAAACAGGATTCGATTACTTGATCCTTAAAATGCTTCCATTGGAAATTATTAAATAAATGTCTTCATTCAAGCACGTACTGTTCTAAGAAGTCGAAATAAATTCGGCTTTGTCATTTCTATGAAAGCATAGCGGTCGCATTTCGTGCTCGGCACGGCTAAAGCCACTCGCAAGCTCGTAAACAAAACCCATAAAGCAATTAACGCGCACTTGTGAAGTACCGGCTATTCTTCGTCGTGTCGTTTCCCGCTGTCTCGTGGATCAAATGGGTTAGGAGAGCTTACGCGAATTCAGCCGCCATTAATACAAGCGCTTGGACGTTTGTCAGGTGGCGTTGCTTCGTCCCCAAAGTATATTCGTTAATTATCCCCCGGTACGCGTAAAGTGTAAGGGAGCAGCTGTTTCGGGACCAATGATACATTAAATTAAACCTGGTAATCCGCAGAACCGGTGCTCCAGGTAAAAATAGCTCGATAATCCTGCGAAAAAATTTCGCGCATTCTTCTTCCAATTAATTAATGCTTTCAATCTATACACAGCTTAATCAGTCTCGTAAAATTGATAAATATCGCTTTCCAGTGGCTTTATCTCCATCACCGAAGGTGTTCATAGACGCGGGTAACGTTTATTCAATTTATTAATTTTGTACCAAGATTTTTACCGAATGCTCTTATCAGCCAATTAAATTAGGTGATTATGAAACCTTTTTTGAGCGAATAAACGTGCTTATAGACATTAATGAAATCTTGGTTGCATCGATTTAATTAACTTTAAGTTCGCATAACTTTTGAGCCGGCGAATTCCTCGCCTTAAAACTTGGATTTTTGGCATTCTCTCGTCAAGATGTACAGAATTATATAAAAAAATTTTTTAATTTCTCGATTGCCCAGTTGAATTTAAGCAAAATTAAATTATTATGAATCATAAGCTACATATAATTCTTGAAAAGGCATTAAAAATAAATTGGACAAACTTCATCCACCTGTACAAACATTCTACCTGCAATTTGTTTGTAATTTACATTAAAAATAACAATTTGAGCACACTCGCTTCGCAGCGAATAAACCATCGACACTTTGAAGCACCTTCGAGGCACATTATAACACTGGTAGCTTAATGTTTGCGAAATGATCCAATAAATCCCGTCGAGTACCTCGATAAAAGCTCGCCACGCGAAACTATAATGAGCGTAGATACCTTTGTCATGTTCCGCCATTAATAAGACCGGGAAAGAGCATAATGCGAAGCATTGGTCGAAGCACTGTCACCGGCACACAACACGGGTCGAGCTATTAAAGATTTAGCGAATCTATTACACGATCCAGTTTGAAATTCAATACGCATCTTGTCCTCCGTGGAGGCCTAGACTATTTCGAGTGCATGTCAGGCTTTCCCAAATTTATAAGCAGATGCCTTGGTGGGTAGGCGTGGTGGAAGGAGACATCAAATTGATAAAAAAAAAATCGCTTTGCTCTCGGCACCGTCCACATTTCACCTAACTTTCGTGGCCGTTATTCGATGATGTGTGCCACTAACGAAAATTAAGTCTCTCGCCGTTCCTTCGAAATAGCTCGACGAAAGATCGTCAACCGATGCTCCTACATTTTCATGTTAGTCCGATCAATTTCGCGAAACGTCTGTTCGAAATTCTTTCGCGAACAGAATGTTAACGTTATAAATGAAATAGAGACCGTTACGTAAATATAATTGGAAAGTGGGTCAGGAATAGCGAGCTTTGATGGTAACAGTGATCTTTCGTTGTTGAGAAATATTTGATGGCACGCAGTGGCCAGTTAATCAGTTTAATCTAGCGCGTCGGTGGCTGCTTTTCCTTTTTGATTCCCGAAACAGTGACATAGATCTCGCGTACACCGTCTCTCTAAACTACACTGTGTCCTTTCAACGCTTAAACGCATTCTATACGGGAAAAATTTCATCGATTCTCCTTGTCCGAAAATTCTTTCAAATCCAGTTTCGCCGTGAAGTATTTAAACACCTATCTTCGAAAAATTGTCCGTATTTAAATTCTAATAATTTCGCAAAGACGAACAGTACAACCATAAGTCTCTGGACTCGTTCCGAACCTTGAAGCCTCTATTCTAGCAGTGTCCGTTTTCCTCTAAGATATTTTTACATTGTACAGCAGGTGCGAAACCAAGGACCCATTTTTCCTAAAAAAAGCTGCAAATTCAAACCTCTCTAAAAACTTTCAAAAATTTTTCTCCTTAACAAAACTACCACGGATTCGAAGATCGAAGCCTCCTCTTTACAACGACTCATTGAAAACCGATGTTGGATTTTTTTTTCGCCGTTTTACGGGCTGAAAATGAGGAACAGATTCGATCATGGAAAGTTCTCGTGTAACTTATGTAAAACTTGGCTTTTCATTCAAAGCTCCATAAAACGATTTAAAAAAATCGTACAGTAATGTTCAAAATTTCGTTGTAAAAAGGAAGCTTTAGTCTTTAAATCCCCGGTGGTTACAGTCACGAGAAAAATTTTTCAAAGTTTTCACAGATTTTGAAATGTGAGCAATTTTCTCGAGAATCGGGTGTTTAAATGTCCAACATTGCTCCGAATGGATGCGATTAAATCACAGTTGAATTTTTTCCTGCTTCGATTCAAGAATTTCAGACAACCGAACCTGTTGGCAGCCATGTTAAATCGCGTGAATTAAGCAATAATCAAGTACACAGACTGCTCTTATAAAACGTCGCTGGTTCATGCTCATTGGCAGCAATTCATTCCCTATTGTTCTTGGCCAAAGAACATTAGCTTATCTGACAAGACCGACACGCGGTAGTGTCAGATCAATGTTTCAGAAGATGGATCTATTGTAGCGGAACTATTGCTTCATAAGTTGTATCCGCTCAAAGAAGAACTCATTTTCTGATACTATGTCCCTTTTTTAAACGATTTATACTCAATTCTTAATATTTTAGTATTCGTAAACCCTTTGAAGATACTAAGAACATTTTGCTTACCATTTGATCTGTCACTTTGCAAAAATCGATCTTCTTAAACAGTCTCTGCGTGTATCTTTATATAAACTTTATCAATTAAACCATTAAATCATAAATGCATAAACAGCAGAGGTATTTAACTGTTTATACGACTATGCTGTACACTGTAATCAAAGAATTTTCGAAACGTGAACGCAATTAAAACGAACATTGAAAAAAATAAATAAATACATTGAAAAATGGCAATAAATAGTGAAATAAAGTGAACCTAGACTTCCTCAAAAAAAAAAAAAAAAAAAATGAAAAATGGCAATAAATAGTGAAATAAAATGAACCTAGACTTCCTCAAAAAAATGAAAAATGGCACACGGTAGTCGAATAAAGCGAAGCTTGTCATTAGTCACCCTCGAGAGAATGAAAAATGGCACAAGATTGTCAAATAAAGTGAAACATGAAATTTTAAGTATCTCAGAAAATTCTGGAAGATTTTTTATCGATCCAAGGCTAATTTCCCAGGAATGTCAGGTTAAAAATTGGAAAAATCGAGATAGCAACACGCCGCAACGTTCAGCCACCACGATAACTATAATAGGTGCCGTTTAACGGTCGGCCGTCATGTTCCCTGGCACCGCGAGCCCCGCTAGATCGCGAATATTCGCGAAAATTTCTACATTAATCAATCGCTGTGTTCCATTGTACAATCGTGTGTACGTGTTACTATCGAAAAATATTTTGTAAAGTGGAATGAGTGGGGGCTGGCCAGCTATTATGGTAACATCGAATTCAGCATTGTGCCCGAAATTACCGTCGGTTACCACGAGTTTCGTGACGACCACCGTCCTGGCTGGTTCCTGCTGTAGCATTATTCCCACCCGGTACTGTATAGTGCAAATTTAGGTACGCATCGAGCCTCGAAAAAAAAAACAAAAACACGCATAATCGATCGCCACCGTAAGTTATCGCGAATAGAACACGATTCCCCGGATATTTCGCCGATGACGGGAGACAACTGCGGTAGTGACACTTGTTGCTATGCCTGGCCGATAGTCATGGCTGATAGTGATGCGATTCAGCCTGATCGAAGATTTTCCGATGCATTTTGCAAAAAATTGTACAGGAATCTGTTCGTTCTGTAACGTATTAAATTGCTCATTTGAGGAAACCTTCTGCCACTTTTTCGGAGCTCGGAAATTCAAATAATTGAAATCAAAGTATTTGAATCATTTTTTTTGTTAGCCCTCGTACGATACAGCTCAGTTTATTCATCTGTTTGCCAATATATTTCTTTTTTTAATTGTGCAGGACCTGTTCGTTTCGAGATATTTATTTATCTATTTATTTACTACTGCGTTGAATTTATATTACAGCTTGAAAAGATGGATTTTTAATCAAATTTTTGTGCGGTACTTCTCGGCCATAAAAATAAAAATAGGATGAATGTAGATGGGACGAAATGTTAAATAATTCGAGGTTTTTTTTAACGATAAGAACAATGGGCGAAGTCGCGTACAGACGTCTCGACACGCTATTGTTGCACCATACGGAGAAGGGAGCTTGATTATGAGATATGTTTATTGGATCGAATCTGGTGGATTTTTCCCGTGACTTCGTGTTTTGCAATAATCCTGTCGGGTTACATAATAAATTCTTTACACGCAGCACGCTTTGGCTAGTTACCAGCCTCAAAATACGTAGATTCTATCGTAATGAGCTGTAGCATACACCATTACCTGAATTCAGAGATATTGAGGTACTTATGTCGTCGATACTTATGTGCACTGTCATTCGAGATTTATTTTTAACTCTCGCGAAATTTCACGGATCTAAGTTTACTCGTACACGCAGCAAAATTCATAAAAATTTCGAACATATTGCATGGGAAAGCTTTAAATAAACGCGAACTAATAAACGACAAAGCTTCTTGTCAAACAATCCCTGCTCTTTTTCGAAAAAATTATTTGTAAAAAAAATATATACAATTTGTACAGTTTGAAAATTTTACGGTTCTCAAAAAACGAAGAAAACTGACAAACGTGTGTTGCGCGTCATTTTATTTTTTCGCAAATTAATGCCTCAACCGTGTCCTATTTAAAAACTGTTTCTAAAATGTTTAAAAGAAGGAATCCAGTGAATAGAATGCTTGGTAAACTACTAAATACGTGTGAAATATTTTTCGTGCAAAATTCGTAGGAAATAGATCAGGTGTTAAAAATGAATAAAATGCACTTTATTGGGCATATTAAATAAATTTTATTTGTCAGCAAAACTCTAAATTGAGTATCGAAATTCCGTATAAAAGCTGTTTCTAAAGACCGTTTGAAAAGTGGATAAAATACAAGTACTAAATCTAAGTAGAGTAGAATAAATAAATATTCGTTGTTGGTAAAACGGAACAGAAACGGAAAAACGAAATCGTGTTGCAGGCTTCGGAGGAATATCGAGAGCACAGCACACAGAAAACTCAAAGGACAAGACGGTCCCGTCAAAAGCAAGAGCAACGCATCGAACAGCAGAGCACAAGTGTAACAGACAGTTCTGTTAGTCCAGCGAAGAAGAATTTCAACGTAATCCGTTTGAATAAAATCCGTCTGCCATTATCAGCTGGAACAGTAACAGGTGAGTTCAATATTCTGTGTACACTAAAATACATCCCTCAGGAACTGCATATTAATTTTCCTGCTATTAACAATTTCTGAAACTTGTGAAATGTTCTAAAACTAACATTTCATAATTCTGTTCTAAGATAAACGTTAGTTTTAGAACATTTCACAAGTTTCAGAAATTAAGAAAAATTCTGGACAGGATTTCGTGTTTAGAAAATTAATTGATGTGATTTTATTTAATTGAAATTCCTATGACTCGGCAATTATTTTAGAACAGAATGATTAAATGTTAGTTCTAGAACATTTCACAAGTTTCAGAAATTAAGAAAAATTCAGGACAGGATTTCATATTTAGAAAATTAATATGATTTTATTCGATTGAAGTTTCTATAACTTGGCCGGAATGATACGGTAACGAACATAAGTTGCTCCGACTAACTCATAGCCGAGCCCGACTATTTCAGTCAGTACATAAAATTCTAATTTTGCTACCGGATGGATATTAAAATTTAGGATGTATCTATTGTTTAACGACCGAGGTAGTATTATGTTCGAAAGAATTCAGATCATTCGTAGCAATTCGAGGTGATTCATAGCTGACCAGAAAATGCACATAAACTTTCGGACACGAACATGTATTATATTTCACTCCTTTCGTGATTCTCTGGATTCCAATTGCTTTCTGTGAAACAGATTTATGAACACACTTACTACAATTCTTCTCTAATTTTCCATCTTGATCGATCAGAATTTAATTATGAATCGAAAATACTGTAGTAGCTGCGCCGAGAGTCGCCAGATCAAGACTTGTTCCCCCACTTTAATCTCCCCTTCCCCGCCGTTACGCATACTCCAATAATGGTAAGGAGGGGGTAACTTTTTCCCCTCCGTTCGTGCTCCCTCCCCTCAACTGACGACACTGTGCCCACGGTTATCTGCGCCCTTGTCCGCTAATAGCAATAATAAATCCCTGGTGGAAAAAATAAAGTATTAACGCAATTAATTTTCATTGATATGCTCGTCTTCTCGAAAGCTCGGCAGTCTAGTAATTACCAAGGGGGCTAATTATTCTGTTTTCGGTATGCAAAAATCTTCGTATCCGATTTTACCACGAAAAATATTTTCAGTAAAAATATCCCTCCCCCATACAATTGACAAAACAATTTTCCGTCTAATTAACGAAAACCTATTTCCGGGTATCTTGTTAAGGGTGGAACTCTGTTTGTTCTACGCTGTCAAACGAAACTGGTGCGCCCATAAGTTTGCCATTAGGACCCTTCGGAGAAAACAGCTTGCAACAATTTGCAGTGGTCTCTTCATATATAAATCGAAGTTGCAGTTTCACTGGAATTATCCCTCATTCACGATTCGCACACTCGAGCGTGGACAGGATGTACGAAAGAATAAGTGCGACAGGTTCGCACTTTACGTCTTGCTGGTCGTTCCACTACCACACCAAAAATACAGTTAGGCTGTGCGACAGGGACAGCGTCAGAGAGAGAGAGAGAGAGAGAGAGAGAGAGAGAGAGAAAGAGAGAGAGAAAGAGAGAGAGAGGGAGAGAAAGAGAGAGAGAGAAGGAAAGCGAGAAAGAGCGATGTGCGAACGGTTGTGTGTCGGAAGCAAGGCGGTGATATTAATATTGGATGATTAAATGGCTCCGGATGTGCGGATTCGTCATTGGCCCCAAAAATCGTAACCTGAATCCGAAATCCGCTGACGGAGACGACGGACGGTGGGAAATATTGATCCCCCCTCCTCTCCGTTTTCCATTGTGTCTAATTCGCACAGCGAGAAATTCAACATTTTTTTTTTTTTTAACAAACAACAGTTATAAATACATATTTATTCTTGTCCTGACATCTTCGTTGCGCGCTAGCTTGTGTGCACTATACTTGTTATCCTACGCACTATAATTCAAAATCAATTGGACAAATTCGACCGTGGCAAGTTGTTAATTATCCGATTAATGACATTTCTTAATATACTATTCTATTATTTTCTAATACACACGGTGTATCGAAAAAGTATTCGAACACTTCTCGAGAAATTGTGGAAATTTGAACTATTATGATTTCGTTGAAAAGGAAAAATAGTATAATAATTAAATTTGCTTCATAAGATTCGAATTCTCGAGCAACTTCTCCAAGTTGTATTATTCGGCTATGAAGGTTTTGTTTAACCTACATTTAGCTAATCTAAATTTAATACTAAGTATATTCAGTATTAACTAATATTTTTAAATTATCCTATAGTACACATATTCTACATATTTCTTGAAGTCTCGCAGCTCTCTAGCTCTTTCTTTCTCTCTTTCGGTACAGTTCAAATATGGGTCAGCTATGAAAAATTGAATTTTTTTATCAGGCTGTGTCACCGTGGCGTCTCTATCCAATTAGCGTTCGGTTTCAATGGTCGCACGTGGCGTAGTATATCTAGGTAACATTTTCACCGGATGCAAACTTGCATGAATAATGTGACGTCGCCTAGATTCATCGAATCTCTGTTGTTCGTAATTAGTCAAAAGAAGCGGGCTCGATTTCTCGCATTACCGGTGTTACCTTTGGCACGCATTTAATGTGTACGAATGTGCTGATCCGTTTGCTCGACGACTTCCTGCGCCCAGTGAAAACAGCGACACCGGTGGAAGAGGAGCCAGGATGTTATGCGCCAAATTCCTCTCTTTTCTATCTTAAGAATTTCGGGATTCCTTCGACGCGATAAGAGCAATTACGTAACTCGGCATGTAATCGATCAGGTCGCGTCCACAACTCAAAAATAATGCTCTTGCTGTGTTCATCGGTTGACACAATAGCCTCTTCTTGCGGCAGCTTGAACACCTGGAACCACCGAGCACTAAAACCGTTGATATCACCTATCGAAACAAAAATTAGCCAAATTAATCCCTGAGAACAGAAGCGAAACGACAATTTTATTTTGCTTTCGATAATTTTAGGATTTTCAAAATCGGCTCGATAATTATAGGATTTTCAATATCGGTTTGATACTTGTAGGATTTTTAAAATCAGTTTGACAATTTTAAGATTTTCAAAATCAGCTTGATAATTTTCAGATTTTCAATATCAGTTTGATACTTGTAGGATTTTTAAAATTAGTTTGACAATTTTAAGATTTTCACAATCATTTTTAAATTGAAAATCATTTTTAAAATCAGTGTTCCTCATTCTAGTTTCTTTACATAAAATTGTCTACTGTACAAAGTCGAATCACGCATGCTTAAATAATTTGTAAATATTAAGAAATTACAAAAATACTTCAACTCCGCAGTAGTATGTAACGTAACAAAAACGCGAGATCCAAGGTAAACGCTGAAATGTTCATCAACTACAATTTTTTTCTGACCACGCAAACGACGAAAGGCGAGAAAAATGTCCGAGGTAAACGCCTCTGAGGTCCGCAAGATTAGAAACGTATAAATACTTGTTCGAACTAAAAATATAGGACGCTAAACCCAAATAGATTTCCACGTCTCATTAAGTTTGGATTTATTAACCCTTCTGGTGCCAAAATGAAATCATATTTGTTATAAAATAGCGCGCATACCGTTCCCACACTGAAAAGAAAAAACCCAATCGAATATGTTAAAATTACAAACGTACGAATAGATTCAACTGAAAAGTGAATTAATATTAACTTACAATTTTTTCCATTAAATTAAATTAACATTCAAGGACCTAGAATGCCGCCACAAAATAGCCATGACACTAAAAATAAATCAATTGGTGAATTTATAAAATTATTAACGACAATTTTATGTGATACTTTTATATTACACAAAAATGATGGAGAATTTCTATTGAATTTTGTTTTGAGAAATTTTTTAAACGAATTGTTTCAGCAGCTTTCAATGTTTAATTCATTACATTCGCTATTAGAATTCATTCAATTTTATTCTTTCTATTTTACGTAAAAATCCGCAGTATAAAAAAAAAGCATCTATGTATTGTTCAATCCGTTGGCAATGAGAGAGGTGTGTTAATCGTCGCTAGAGACTGCAGATTTTATGCATTTATAGCAAAACTGAGTGTGTATCATTTCAAACGATAAAAGATTTACAGAAATTGAAGACTGCCAATACATTTCTTATAATTTAAAAAAGCTATTAAAGAAAGGAATAAATTCCTACTTGGCTTCTACGTCTTGCAATTAATGCGAACGATTTTTATTTTGTATAAAGATCCTTTTGTATAAGGATTTTTAATTTCCAGTCTAATCATCAAGAATGATCTCCTAGCGCAGAATAGAGTTTCGAGTCCCCCGCAAAACGCACACAAAAATTCGCTAAATTCGAGCGAAACTCGAACAAGATAAATTCCAATGAAACTCAACGAACACTTCAAACAAAACACACAAACTTCAGCAACTCGGCATCCCAGGATAAAATCACGTTCCCCCGAATCGAGTCGCATAACACACAAAGCTTCGCGTAAAAACAAGCAAATTGGCGCGAATGCAAGATCCGAGGGTGTCTCAGGATTTATGCGATCGCAACAGGTCCCTGCTTACATAGCGAGGAGAGCAGAGCAGAGCAGATCAGATCAGAGCAGATCGGAGCAGAAGAGCAGGTGCAAACCGCGCAGGGCCCCATCATATCTCCGTTGGAAATGATTCATTACGCGTAAGAGCGGCCCGCGCATAATTATGCGACGATCCGCGACCGGTAGCCGAGAAGGTGTGGGTGCGTCGGTGTGATAGAGGTTGGAAGATTTATTCGACGCGAGGCGACCACCGCGTGATATAAAGTCCGGTAGGCGGGTAGGTGTACTGGAAAAAAAAAGAAGAAGGTCTTCCGGGCTGGCATGGTCGCGTTCGGGCCGCTATAGTAATTCTCTTGCCCGCGCCCGATCGTCAGTCGCGCCAGAGATGTATCCTCGAGAAGTCTATTGACGTCGCCAATCCAGCTGGAGAGAGGAGAAGCTCGAAAACTGTCCTGAAACGTGACTAAAGAAAAAACCGGGCAACTCTGCGCCGCTGTGACTATTTCAATTAAACGGAAGGGAATCCAGGAGAGAGGGTTTCTTTACGGTGTAACACGTTCGGTCGGTCTTTCTCCTTTGCGCGACTTAGGTCCGTGATCTCTTCCCTTAACGATCACTATGTCTCTGCGCGGTGCTCTCGTGTCCGATTCCTCTCTGCCCGTTCTCTTCACGAATCGCCCGACTATTTCGCAAATGTGTTGCACACTCCGTACACCGGTTCGCACAAGTGTCCAGCGAATTTCCTTTCCGAGTCGAAGTTTCAACGAATTTTACCGGATACGTGTCTTCCTCGAAGTACGCGGAAAACTCCGTTGTACTCCGTGCAAGTTGAGAATCACAAGTTCCACCAAAATGTTCAAACGTTTGTTTCCGCGACAGAATTTTACGGGATACGTGTCCTCCTCGAAGCACGCAGGAAATATTGTTGCAAACAGATTGCGCGGTGTTTTTCGCGCAAATTAAAAATTGTCTGTTCTTTAACGCTAGAACTACCGAGCAACAAGAGTGACAAAACTATATATCTATTCAGACCTCGCACAACTTTTATCGCAATATGTGCTTCGATGAAGAAGTTCCATTCAAAAGATTTTTGTAATTTCAGTGAAAGTACAAATTAGTCATTTTGACTGGTTCGGTAGTTGTTGTTAAATAAATTTGGTACGACAGTACCTTCGTCGAATTGTTTACCAGTCTAATTTTCTGTGGCCAGTTTGTCGCAATTTTGTTGCAAGGGTAGAAAGTTTTCATTTGGCACCAGGAATGTCTGTTAATTATAATTAGAAATGGTTCGAAAATCGAGATGGACTATTGTCGATCGTGATCGAGTTGCTATTAACCCCTTACACTACTATTTATTTTGTGATTATAATGATTAGAAATTTTTCATCGTTCAGAATTTCGTAGAAAAAAAAGATAGTTGATATTTATTGTATGCCTGTGTTTTCTCCAAAGGATATATATCAAGTACAACAAAATAGAATTTTATTTCGGTTTATGGGAAATTAATAACGTTCACATGTATTAGACTCTATTCAGAATCTTCGTCACGAGTCTGGCTCGTTATTGTAGGGCAAGGGGTTAAACGATTTTTCAGTCGATTGTTTGCAGAACGGTGGGATTTTTGAGTTCGTTCGAGGGTCTGTTTGTAGAACGGAAGTCGTATTTCTGGGGGTTGTTTCGATACGGCTCGTTTGTCCCATAACAGTGACGTAATGTTTAGGGTTATGTTCGAGTAGTTCGGGTGGTCCAGCCGAGACGATTTTCGCAATGCAATCGGCTCAGAAGTCGGTTTCCTGTGAAGTTTGTTACAAAGCAACGGCGGAATAATTTATTCCCCTCCGGGGGTAACATGATACAGGCCCTCGTCGATATTTCGAAGCAAACACCGCAGGAATTCGAGAGGATGGAGCGTCCTCTATCGAGACGCATCGCGTCAAAGAAGTTATTCTCGGAATGACGGACATTTTTGATACTGCATTCCTCCTCCAACTTTATTCATCACACCATAACTGTTTCCCGTGTGTAAAATTATATTTCTTCGCGCTGGAAAGAAAAAACTCTCCCCTTCTGTAACTCGACTCTTTTCTTTTTGCGTTCGATATATTCTGCTTTTCACGCAGATTCTCGATTTTTATACCATTTTCACCCAGATTGACTATTTCGTGTACATTTGACGAGAAATTGTTTAACACTTTGACTGCCAAACTAGAAACCCCAAGAATTTCGCAGAATTAAAGTTAGTTATTTAATGAAATAAAAATTGAAAAAAATTAAATCTGTTATATTCAGTAGTCCTCCAACCTTCTTGCATTTTACAGACCATAATTAAATTTGGTACAATGGATATATTAACGTAAAAATTCATTTTAAAACCTGGACGAATAATTCCGTCACCCACATATGGGTGACGTGGCAGTCAACGCGTTAATAATTTGGTTCCTCTTTTTAATCGAGGATTTGGGACACTTTGACTCGAAAAAACAGACGCAGAGCGACATGCAACCCGGAGATGATTTTTCGAAAATGAAATCAGTCGAAAACGTGGAAGAATCGATTTTCATAGGAAACTTCGTATCTGAAATAATTGATTTCGAAAGTTCCGACGCGTCGCAGCGATTGGTATTAATAAATAGTGAAAACAGTGCGTCATGAACAGACCCCGGGTGACCCATTAATACAAAGTGCCAAATGAACTTTCGTAAACGAAGCTTCGTACGCAAAAATATTCCTTGCTGTCGACTTATTTTCTTCTCTTTTTCTTTTCAATGTACAATCATCCATTGTCAAGATACATGACGTCTGGTGTACACCGTACATTCGCTCTAGCAATTGCGAGAATGCGTTACTCGTTAGGCCCCCAAACGTTACATACGAAATGTCCGATTTAAAAAAAATCGATTTTGCAACCAAAAATTCGGAAATAATTCACTGTCGTGCCTGCTATTAGGCAGAATGTTCACAAATTTTTTCGTAATTTTTTGTTGATCCTAACGGAAGAAATATTGCATAATTCGTTAAACCGTTTTCACCCTATAGCTACCCCTGTGGTAGGGGTAACGACTTGAAACTTGTCGCGAAAGGGGTTTCTTTGGGAACGGTGTAACCAAAAATCAATTTGCTTTGGGGGTACTTTTGCATATTTTACCCTTTCTATTCAAGACCCGTTCCTTGCAATTTATGGGGGCAATTTTTATTTCGTATAGAGGTCCACGGTCTAACCATAGCAATTGCGTGTTCTTCGGTGAAAATATAGTACAAACTTTCTTTATAAAATCGGACATTTTTCTATGGAACAGCAAAATCTTTGATCGACGACGAATAATCGTTGACTTCGCCGAGCTGTTCTGCAAATTGAACGTTTAATGTTATTTGGTATCAGTGCATCGGCCGAGTTAAACATTTGGAAATGGTTTGGGAGGAAGAGGAGGTAGAAACCACGTGGCAGGAGGTGTCGACCTTTTACAGACACGGGCTCAAGACTGTTTCGTGCAGTCCGTACGATTCCGCTGTCCGTGGACCGATCTGTTACACCAAGATCTATCCGGAGACCGAGGACACGGCATTAATTTTTCAGAGTCTTTACTACGTGCAATCGAGAAAAGGTTTCACAGTTCAGGAAACTATAATCTAGATAATAGTTAACCCCCCACCCCCCTCCCCTCCAACACGGTCCACGTCACGCACTAATTACACCGATTTCCATTTTATCGGGACTCATTCGAAACGTCGCGAGCGTGGCAATCCTAGTGAACTTATTCGTTTCATAGTATTCATCGTCCAGCCGAGTCGACCCTAGCATACTGTTTCATAGTACTTATTCTCATTCGTTCGACAAACGTTCCGAATCACATTCGTCACGTGGTTCAATTGTGATCATGAAATTTCAAATGAACACTTCTTTTATAAGTTGCTGTGTAACGTGCAACGCTTTCGCAACACTACTAGACAACTATAGTTAAATGTGACGCTCCGTGCCATGTGGATAGCTCGTGGAACTTGTCACAAAAGTGTCGGAAATGATCAACAATTGAACGAACGTGGCGCTGTGCAATTATTTAAACAATTTTCTTAGGATTTAATATGCGGTTCCACGATTTATAGGGATTGATTTCGAATGAAAATATTATTAAACGAATATCTCGTAACATATGAAATAGTAAATTTGTTGTAATTTATGAGAATTCTATATGCCATCGATGCAATTATGGTTAGCGATGTAGACGATTAAATGAATTTTGAAATTTCAGCCGAAGTGAAGATGCCGAGTGGGAATATGGACAAACCGGTGATCGAGGACAACCATGATGGAACGGTGTCGATTAGGTATGATCCCAGGGAGGAGGGACAGCACGAGGTTGTTGTCAAATTCAACGGCGTGCATGTGCAAGGTTTGTTATGTCTTTTAATATCCTCGATAGAAATAGTTCTGAACTATAAACGACGAATTGAACATAGTTGGCAACAAGTTTTTGCAGAATTTTATGTAAAAACGTGATGAAATGAAAAATTATGCATATAAGAAAATTGGCATTGCACTCCTTTTGAGAAGTGGGTAATAAATAATTATAATTGAAGAGAAAAGAAATTTTTACTTTTGTTCTTATGTTTAAGAATGTTTATGGCTTCGTGCCTAATGTTTTACACTTTATAAAATGGAGGGTGTTCAAATATTTAGCGAGATATACATAAAGATATTCTATAATAATTAGTTAACGTTTGAGATACGAATTGGCACTAGTGCAATCGAAACAGTATATAAGAAAAAATTTTGAATATTTTTAAAACAAATACAATTATTAAGACAATTGTTTCTATATTTTTTTAAGGAAAACAACAGCAGTAGCTTTGAATTTATTGGACAGATCTTACTGTCGTGTGCCACAAGAGAAGCGTTGTTAATTAGTTCTTAGTTTCACATAGAGCTTCGAAATAAATGTCGCAGTATATTATAGAGAGTGTTCAATGAATGTGCAGCGCTGACAGCCGCCAAAATTTATATCGAATTCTCAATGAAAATATTGCAACCGTTCGTGCCAAAAGTAAATAGAAATAATTTCATACGGTGCTACGAGCCTTGAAAGCCAGTCGGACTATAGACGTTTATTAATGACACTCGGACAAAATCCTCAAAAAGTAATGGAACGAGTCGCGATACGCTTGATTCAGTTCAAGACCGTCCGATTATATTTTGAAAAGTTTGGTTACATGTAAAACCGCTCTAAAATTGATTCGACGGATTAAAAGTACGAGCAACTATATTTTGGGGATGCAGCCAAGAGATCGTAATAACTGCGTCTGAAATATTAATCGCAATCAAACTGGACTCACGGTGTGATGGTATACAATTTCGGAACATCGAACATTCTATAAATATTGCGCGTAAAATATCTACATGTACTAGGGCAGTTGACTGCTAGCGCAATTTTTTACTCGCAAGCAATTTTTCGGTTTATATAAATAGAAGCAGACTTCAAATTTGCAATTTTCAATTTGCAACAATTCGATTACTACGGGAAACTAAATTTTAATCAATTTAAAAATTAAAATTTGAATAATTGCAGTGTCCGGGTCACGAAAAGAATCATTTTTTATTTGTTATCGACACCGTTTATCCAATTAAATTAATTCTTTGATATCAAGATAACGGCGAAACATTTTCGCGAAAAATTGTCAGGTTCAAAGGCTTTCACCGTGTAAACAAATCGGAAATCAGCGAAATGATGACTTAACCCCCCCCCCCTAATTTTGCATATGGTACATCATACTCCATTTTGAACAAGACCCTGTTTGTCAATGCCAAAGAATCGTTTACACAGGGTGTTTGGTAACTGGTGGTACAAGCGAAAAGAATTGTCTGACGCGTCTGATCATGACCAACCAAATCTACTTCCTGCATATACTAAAGCACACAAACCTGACAGATCTTCAAAGTCGATTTCCTCGAAAACAAAGCCTCAAACGAAAAATGTTTATTCCATATTTTCGACTTATTCTTTCATGTAGAACCCCCCCCCCCTTTTTCGCTTGTACTACCAGTTACCAAACACCCTGTACTTTGCAGTCATAGGCATTGGAAATTCAGTGTTTGGAAATTATCTGCTATTTCTGAACAGATTGTGTTGTTTAACAGGTTCCCCGTTTAAATTCCACGTGGACTCGTTGGCCAGCGGTTATGTGACCGCGTACGGGCCCGGATTGGTCTACGGTGTGTGCGGCGAGCCGGGAAATTTCATGATTTCGACGAAAGGAGCCGGCGCAGGTGGACTTTCGTTGGCGGTCGAAGGGCCCAGCAAAGCAGAGATATCTTGTCACGACAATAAGGATGGCACCGTTTCGGTATCTTATCTGCCGACCGCGCCAGGAGAATACAAAATTAGTGTGAAATTCGGGGATAAGCATATTAAGGGCAGCCCGTATGTTGCAAAGATCACGGGTACATTGTTTTCTTTACAGACATATTTTCTACTAACTCGTGTAACATACACTCTCATACATGTCATTTGATCTGTACGTATATCGAGCTAGCCTAACAATAATATAACGTTTAATTTCTGTATCTTCTCAATACGAGGAAATGGAACCACATAACACTGATCGGACTCTCGTTTAGCTGTCATTCTTCATTCACATTCACTAAGCATTCAATCTAATTCTAAATTGTGTGTGAACTGATCTTTCACGGTTCGGAATGTACGATCGAGATTAAATCAAGCTAACTGCACGCTTTACGCAATTCAACGTACAGTGATTTCTCTATATATGTCGCCGAGGCCTGGACGATAAACGTCGCGGAATTATCCCCACCACCGAGGAGCGTAAACATAACACGGCCTGGGTATATCTCCTAGACGATACATGACGCTGGCAAGACCCGTGTCGTTGACATATATCGAGGATTCGCTGTATCATGCTACCTGAACATTTCACATCTCTACATTCGCGATTGTTCGTCGATCCAAATTCTTTCACACCGATTCGCGGGAACACCGACGACTACAGTCGCATTTTCGAAAATATTTCGGGAATATTTGATAGAATTGTTTCATTTTCTTTGATTTTATCGCGAATAGAAAGTGATTTGTAATTTAGAATCGACAAAGACAGAGGGTAGTTTTAGTGTAGAAGAAGTTGAAAGAGATTAAGGTCGATCAGCCGAGATATTGTTACATGTTATATTAAATCTTAATGAAATTTCTTGCATAGCATTCGAGGTACCGCTGCCGGGATACTTGTGACAATGACCTACAATGATATTCGAAACGTCCCTTCGTGTTGTGCGTCGATTGCTTTCGATATACGATTTCCGTTCGATCGAGAAAGTGCGTTCCGCTCGAAGGAACGTCGTTAAACAAAATTTCAATGTCACGTTCTTTCGGAATACCGAGTTTTGAACAGAACAATTGTCTTCTCGGAGTGATAGATGTGAGTGATATTATACGCATACATATATGTCTCATCATAAGTCCTCCTCCTGTTATACATCTGCGTGATAGACGCTATTTTATTCATAGTTTGCACTCGACACGTTCACACATCTCGAATCATCACTTCTCGTCCGCGACCATCGTTGTCATCATACGCCATTTTCACTCTTTTCCGCAGCATGCTATAGTTTGCTGATCGAAGTCTTCGTTGCTTTATCTTATTTTATCTTTTGTTATACCTGTTGTAGCTGTGCAAATTAATCCGTGGTTCTTTGCTTCGTGGATTTGTCGTTCGTTTATAAACAATCGAAATGTATTCAAATCTTCATTATTTTTCCGTGGATTATTTTGACCATGGTAGTGCAAATTTCAATTCAAAACAAAATCCACATGATTAATTTGCTAGGGCTACAATTAAATGAATTTGTACACCTAATATTTCTACTTTGGACTGTGTACGTTTATACTCGTTTTAGTATTACCATGTTCATTATTTTTCACGACACTGTACTGTGCTTCTCTTTTTGTATAGTGCATGTTCAGGAAAGAATATTTTTCTTTCAGATTTCCAAATCGTTGTGTTTAGTCATAGCTGTTAACTTTGCAAGTGTATATGTTCGTAGTGATTTATGAACGTTATATATTTTTAAGGGATTACACTTATTAACGAAGATGGAAGTAATATTTATAGAGTACATGTTGATTACTGGCCTACAAAACAAGAATTTTAAAAATTTTAATTTCGGATTTTTTAAATAATCGTTTTTTCGACGTACTCGGCTAGACGTGATCCCTTAAATCTACAGGCCAACCTTTAGAGAGCCATAACTTTTCCATAGAAGTTTCGAATTTTTGTATAAAAAATTCTGGGCGACTATGGTGAACACATTCTGCCCGAAACGGCATGACACATACTGAAAATTGTTAAGTTCCACGTGTGACGGTGATTTTCACAATTAACGGCGCTTGAAGTCATCCACAGCTTTATTTATTGAAACAAATCGCCCGGTGACCGCAAAAACACCTTGAAAATGCTAACACTGAAACCAACGAACAAACGAATTTCACGTTCCGCTTTCGCCATCCAAGCAACCATAAGCGCACCAGAGTACAATCTTGCTGCTCCTTTCTCAGGTGAGGGCCGGAAGCGTAACCAAATCTCGGTGGGTGCGTCCAGCGAGGTCCAATTGCCAGGAAAGGTGACCGACTCGGACATAAGGTCGTTGAACGCGTCGATCACGGCGCCGAGCGGCCTGGAGGAGCCTTGTTTCCTGAAGATGTCCCCTAACGGCAACATGTGCGTGTCCTTCACGCCCCGCGAGGCCGGCGAGCACACGGTGGCCGTGAAGAAGATGGGCAAACACATCCAGAACTCGCCGTTCAAGATCAGCGTGTCGGACCGCGAGGTCGGGGACGCGAAGAAGGTCAAGGTGTCCGGCACAGGGTTGAAGGAGGGCAAAACGCACGTGGAGAACTCGTTCACGATCGACACGAGGAACGCCGGTTTCGGAGGTCTGTCCCTGTCGATCGAGGGTCCCAGCAAGGCTGAGATCCAGTGCAAGGACAACGAGGACGGCACCCTGAACATCTCCTACAAGCCGACCGAGCCGGGATACTACATCATGAACCTGAAGTACGCGGACCATCACGTCGAGGGCTCGCCGTTCACCGTCAAGGTCTCCGGAGAGGGTAGCAATCGTCAAAGGGAGAAGATCCAGAGGCAAAGGGAAGCGGTGCCGATCACCGAAGTTGGCAGCCAGTGTAAACTGACCTTCAAGATGCCGGCCATCACCTCGTTCGACCTTGCTGCGACTGTCACGTCGCCTGGAGGTGTCACCGAGGACGCCGAGGTCAAAGAGGTCGAGGACGGCCTGTACGCTGTCGCGTTCGTCCCCAAGGAGCTTGGAGTGCACACCGTTTCCGTGCGTTACAAGGAAATGCACATTCCCGGCTCGCCCTTCCAGTTCACCGTCGGTCCCTTAAGGGACAGCGGGGCGCATAGGGTTCACGCCGGCGGACCTGGTTTGGAGAGAGGCGAGCAGGGCGAACCCTGCGAGTTCAACGTCTGGACCAGGGAAGCTGGGGCTGGAACTCTGGCCATCTCTGTGGAGGGTCCCAGCAAGGCCAAGATCGACTTCAAGGACAGGAAAGATGGCAGCTGTTACGTCAGCTATGTCGTCTCGGAACCTGGTGAGTAGTTGCTTCATTCTTATTGAATCAGGGCTCCTGTGTGTGTTTGGGATTCAGAGGGTCTGTCCGAGGTTTTCTGTGATTGAATCGCTGGACTGCGGATTTTTACACAAAATTAAAATTGTACTTGTTAACTACAAGATTTAATTTTTGGGATACCACTTATGCTTTCTGTATTTTTATGTTCGTACATAATTTAATTGTAATGCAGCTCTCCGGGAGTTCGAGTCTCATTATACAATTTTATTCGCTTGAGAGAAAAATTACACATAATGATGAAAAGAAGAAATACATTTTTATGTAATTTCTGTACTTGGAAATTTTTACCTGGAAAATTTATATACTGGATAATGATACGCAACCTTATTGTGATATGTTCACAATGATATGTAATATATTCACAAAAAAAGATATACGATACAACATATGTAACCAAATATTAATAACATACATAAAAGATATATCTATAATAATATATTCATGATAATATTATCACTAGACTGCAGATCTTTATGCAAAATAAAAATTTTCTACCTGAATTGCAACAAACTAGTGAAATAGAAATTTATTTTCTTTCTTAATATGTTTAATAGGTTGAAAATAATGTAACAGAGCAGTTTAAAACTTTTCTAATGTTTTTGCCGTTTTAAAATACGCCTGTCCATTTTTGTCATAAATGAATAAAATCCGCAGTCTAATTATCACAGTGAAACTAAACTTCAAATTTTTAATCTAGTGAACACTGAACACAAATTAAAATTGTTTAAAATATCAATTTCACTCTCCATCACTATAAAATCGTTGATAATTCGTTGGCAAGAACAGTTGCTTCGCATAACGCCGAATGCATAATCTCTACAAGTTGATGAGATGTCTACTGCACTTAGGAGCATAACGTGCTAAGCACACACAAAGTGAATATCTACCGAGGGTAGAAGACAGTTTTGATGTAACGAAGATAAAGTTGACAAAACGCACGAGTGGAAATAACATAGTGGATACAAAGCGAATATTAATAGACCATGTAGCCCGACAATAAACTATTTACCATATGCAATTCGTGAAACATATTGACACGAGCCTTCCATTCAACTGTCATTTCAGCTATGGAGGCTCGCCAAGAAATTGTTCTTGTCACTTGAGCGCGCTTGTAACACAGTAAAGATGATTAAACTTTCTTGGTGTATGCGGTCGAACATCGGTGAATGATATTTTCGAAAATGATTCGCGTCGTTGGACCGCGGAGATGCAAACATGAAGTTTCCGTACGTCTTCGAATTATATTCGGGGACAAAATAAAAAAAAAGACGGTATATTGTTCTTTAAAATGAAAGAAGAGTCAGATGAACAAAATTAATTTGCATTTATACGTAATACAATAAGAGAAATCCCATTTCGAACTAAAAATGCGTATAAAAACGAAAATAAATTAGAAAAGAAGTCGGTGAAGTACTTTCAATTGTCGATCAAAAACGAGAATATAATTAGTCGGAAAATGTAAAAATTAATATAAAAGTGGTCATAAAGGTCATTAAAAAATTTGTTTGTTTTGAAAGTTGATGTTATGTTTTCAAGTTGAAAGTGTATCTAGAAATGCAACGTAGAAGCATGTGAAAAATTTGTGATTATTAAAATCGTAAAGATGCTTGTAAGGGAAATTGTTTTTAACGTAAGCAAAATTTTCTACAAAAATTGCGAAGAAATCTAACTGATTTTAGTCTCGCAGATTTTCTGAAACGACACAGGCGACGTTTAATGTTAAAGAGCCGGTACAACGTTACATAATTTCAGTTTGAAATAGCAAGCGTGACTCAGAATGAATGAAAATCGTCCTTACAAAAAGGAACACGCTGTATCTTCGAGTATCAGTGTACAGAGACTCCTCAGAGCTATCCCAGAAATATCTTGATCTGTATTTGCGTCTAAGGAGTGGACTCATATTTTGGGGGCTAAGACTGCAGAATTTGAATTAGCGTAGTTGTTATATTTGGATAGTGTGCATCAAACGTGGAAGAGAGACGGGCGCAGCAAGGGCTGTACGGAAGCGAGAGAGAGAGAGAGAGAGAGAGAGAGAGAGAGAGAGAGATCGTTTCAGGAAAGTGAGAAAACGTGGACGAATCGAAATCAGAAGTTAGAATCAGACTGAGGAAAATAGTGGTTCGAGAACAAGCTGCGTTCAGTCATCCATTTTCCATTCTCCATCCCTTCTCTTTATGTTCTGTCTTCTGATCTTTATTTCCTGAATTGGACAACCGATTCTCTACCGTTATTTATTCATCCATTTTCTCTTTTTATTCTCCGTTTCTTTTAATTTCTACTTCCGGTTCCTCGTTTCTTCTCCGACCTACGCAATTCTACCACGTTTATCTTTCTCTTATTTCTACTGCACTCTCTCTCTTTACTTTCTACTTTTTTCCGTTTGTAACTAGTATTTAAAGTCACATTTGTCCGCGGTATATATATATATCGGGAAAAGATTCTTGGGCACAATGGACACTTTCAAGGCCACCACGCAGATAATCCTCTCGGGAAACGACTCTGATCGATGCGAGAACAGCGGTTAGTCTGATTGAAGGACTGATCGAAGGATTTGTCTCCGATTTATTTTTTTTTTTTCTTTCTAATTAAATGAGACCGTACGATCAATTCGATTTTGTTTCGCGGGCCCGGTCATTCTAATTGGTTGATTTGCATTTTCAGGTGATTACCGGGTGGGAATAAAATTCAACGACCAACATATTCCCGATTCCCCGCACAAAGTTTATATATCGCCGGCCATGGGAGACGCTCACAAGCTGGAGGTTGCTCAATTCCCAGAATCCGGCACACAACCAGACAAGCCAGCCACCTTCCTCGTTCGCAAGAACGGTGCCAAGGGTGAACTCGACGGAAAGGTAACATTTATTCTCGCGCTTGCACGCGACCATACTCTTGTGTACACGACGGGGATTACTTTTATCTTTTAATCCCGCATCGCGCTCCGGTCAAGAATATTCCACGGGCGTTGCTCATCCCGCAAATATTTATTTCGGTTTATTAGCTATCAGGCTGCCGGCGTTTATGCGATATCCTATTTTCGTGGGCGTACCGTCGAGTGCAGTCGAGCAGAATTTTTAACGGTCGTTACGTTCAACGCGTTATCCATTATTATTTTCCATAATTTTTGGAAGTCCATGACGGAGGATTTATTTAAAAAATTATTTTCTAATTTTAGTAACGAACCCCTTCCCCTTGGTAACGTAATATAATCCTGGGATTGTTATATGAAAAATTATTTCCTAGCTTCCTTCTGATACCGCATAATGATTGAAAGTTCATTAATAGGCTTGGTTATTAAATTACTCGCGCGGACGCTGTATGGAAAATAGATTTTTTAACTGTTGTGAATTTGTGATTTGTGAACAGTAGAAAAATTAAAATTAATATTAATTAATATGCTCATTGAATTAACAAGTATTAATGAAAGATATAATTTTGAATTGAATTTCTAGATCTCCCAATTGATGAGGAAATTTTTTATTTTGTACAAAGATTTATTTAAAAGATGGTCGGTGTCTCGAGGTTTTGCAATGTTTACAAGCTGTTCGCGTTTGTTGGTTTCGGTGCGAAGCGAGCCATGCAATAATTATAAATGGCACAGAGGTTTTATGAACCGTCAAATGAATAGAGATTACACCGGTTTTACAGTTTCCTTGGGGTGTTAAACGTTTAATAACAAAACGCTTGGAGACCTTCGGTCTTTATAGAAACTTGCATCATTTTGGTGACGAAGTCCTTGCGAAAACAGCGCTCTAAATAACTTCCTCTTGTGAAACTGCGCGCCACATCATTCTACGTGGGTGGCGAGATCCCGTTCTCATCGTAAATAATGCTCCACTGTAATTAAATAATTTCGCGGCGTTGTTTTTGTGGAAAATGTGAATGCAAAAAACGCGAAAATAACTTGGAACATTTTTATACAGCCGTGAAATATTACCTTTTCACCACGCTAATTTTCTAGTAGAAGAAATGTATTACGAACTTTGACAATTTTTCATACTTTACAATTTCCAGATACGTTTATTAGGTAATAGAAAAATTTGACTAGCCCGGCAAATAATATATAATTTTATTAGATACATTTTGAGAAGCATGCCCTCGAAATAAATTTTTTTTACCATTCAATAGAGCACATACAGTGCCTTAAAATACAGTTAATGTCTTTATGAAATTTCTATAGAATAACATTTTTATTTATTCAGTTCTATGAACCTCGAGTATAGCATTAATTAAATACTATTTATTGTATTTGAACACCAAATCAATGCAAACATAGAAAATATTTAAGTAATTGCGATATAGAAAATTATTTAAAAAAACGCAAATACAGAGAAATATTTTTAATAATGCAGAAACTTTGATTTTTAAAAATGCAAAGACAAATAATTTTTAAATGAAAGTCTAGCTACCCTAAAATTCCTGTGTTTGTAAAGATTAAAACTAATTGCTATTCGCTAGAGTGTTCTCGCCCAAAAATCCATCGATGATAAAATAATTCCATTGTTTTGCAGATTGTGTCGCCCAGCGGCACAGAAGATGACTGCTTCATTCAGGCCATCGATGGCGACACGTACTCCGTGCGATTTTTGGCACACGAGAACGGCATCCACAACATCCACGTGAAGTTCAACGGGGTCCACATAGCTGGAAGCCCGTTCCCCGTTAAAGTCGGCAAGGTGGACGCAGATCCTGCCGCGGTGCACGCTTATGGCAACGGTCTGAAGGACATTAAAACGGGAACGAAAACAGACTTCATCATCGACACTTGCAACGCCGGTAGCGGTTCGTTGAACGTGACCGTCGATGGCCCGAGCAAGGTCGCAATGGACTGCACAGAGGTCGAGGAAGGGTACAAAGTTAGATACACGCCATTGGTACCCGGTGACTATTACATCAGCGTCAAATACAATGGCTATCACATTGTCGGTTCGCCGTTCAAGGTGCCATGCACCGGTTAGTATTTTAATTATAAATTTTAGTTACTGACTAAGCGAAGCGTCCTTTGTTATTTGAAAATTTGCGGTGAAAAGGTAGTTCCTTAAGATTGTTCTGACATCTGTTGGGAATATTCGGAATTTTATAAGGCTAAGACCTTCTG
The DNA here is from genome assembly GCA_913789895.3 of Seladonia tumulorum. Classification (NCBI taxonomy): domain Eukaryota; kingdom Metazoa; phylum Arthropoda; class Insecta; order Hymenoptera; family Halictidae; genus Seladonia; species Seladonia tumulorum. The sequence continues at coordinate 8,319,302 of OU565275.1, forward strand.
ATGGTATTGGTATATCCTATCAGCGACGTCTAAAGAGTGAAATTTAATATAATATTAGAGAGGAAATGAGAGTGCTCATGCTCGGGATTTTAGTATCCCCACTTTTCCTGCATCATCTTTTTAGTCTGGAACAGAACCTGCAACATCTTTTTAACCTTCACCAGAACCTGCATCATCTTTTTAGCCTGGACCAGAACCTGCATCACCTTTTAGTGAGCACTCTCATTTCCTCTCTGATAATATATAAAAAATCACAGGATCTTCGATGAATTTCTATATTCTATTTTTCTCCACAAAACTATTTTTTTTTATCCTCTTTAGGGAATCCTCTTTACCTTCTGTTGGAAACACCCCTGACACAACTTCACTCTACACTTCTATGTGTATGGAGGGAATATCATGTAAAAATATAAATAGGTTTTGAATTTAATTTAATTTAAAGCAGAACACGTCCGAGCAAACAGTTTGAACAGTTTAATTATTATAGATTTTAGCAAATATATATTTGATGGAGAGAAATGATGAAATTGTAAATGGTTGAGAATTAGATTTTTCAGTTGAACAGGGTAGAAGACTTTATACTGTATAGTTCTTACTGTTTAGATGATGAATAGTGTGACGAATGTTCAATTTCACATAACTATGCGTTACAGGTGCGGACCTCGCCGAGAGGGGTGCTCAAGAATCAAGTACAATCCACGTGGAGACTGTTCAAAAGATTTCGAAATCGAAACAAACAGGTCCGGTCTTGCCCTTGTTCAAGTCAGACGCTAGCAAGGTGACAAGCAAGGGAATGGGCCTGAAGAAAGCATATCTTGGAAAGCAAAACCAGTTCGTCGTCAGCGCAGGAGATGCTGGTAAAGTATCACAATATCACAATGCAATAATTAAAATAAGAAATCAATATCCGTGCAGTTTCTACAATTGTTACGTACAATTCTTATTTTTACTCTTTATTTGTCCTTGAAAAGATCATTCTAGAAACGAAACTATAAAGTTGAGGGAGCATCGGATAGTTCTAAACAAAATATTTAAAAACATGTAAATCTTCGTTCGAGCATTCTTCATTAAACTGATCGTTTTTCTGCGCAGGCAACAATATCCTGTACGTCGCCGTTTATGGGCCGAAAGGACCATGCGAGGAAATTACAACGAAACACACGGGTCGCAATAACTACAACGTGAGCTACATGGTTCGCGAGAGAGGGGAATACATAATCCTCGTGAAATGGGGCGACGAACATATCCCTGGATCGCCTTACAAGGTCGAAGTATAAATCTCCCTCGTGTACATCGCGTCGTTGTTTCTCTTCGGGGCTGCGAGTTTACGAACATATTTTCCTGAGTATCGTTCTTTCTATCTATTCTCCGTTGCGTTAATTGCACGTTAATGTTACTTGTTCTATGTGTTCCGAGACGGAACAGTTGTTTCATGATGGTGTCACAAAGGTCGATAACAAAGACAGCAAGACATTCTTGCACTCCACCCAAGAAACGCTAAAAAGTCAATTCAGTCTTTCAACTATGGGCAAACTTATGTTTTCTGCTACACCAGGAATGGACATTTTTGTCTCAAGTGAGAGGAGACCTTCCTCCCTCCATAGGGCTCATTAAAAAGAGAGTTAAATATTCTTTTCGAGGGCTTGCCTGAAAGATGCACTCCAATTACTATAAAATTATCTTAAACGAGAAGGAAAGCACATTAATAAGTATCCTGGAACGAAAGAACGAAACTCATGGAACTATGGCAGAACCCTAGTTTTACCGTGAGCATCGGTGACGATTCAGTCCCCCGTTTAGGGTTTTAATTTCAACGAATGAAGCACTTGTTTACTTAATATAAGATATTAAAACGCGTACCGGGTGAACCGATCGACCCGATCAGCTTGAATTGATCCTGTCAGCGAGTATGCCGACAGAAATTATTTTTCCAAGTGGTTTGCTGTCTGCCGAATGTCGCAGTCCAGAAGGAAATTTTTGAGTCTCGTTTCGAAACGTTTGTTGGAACGATTTCAGGCCGATCGTGTTAGGCGATTCGCCCGGTATACTATTCTGTGTAAGAGTCCTTGCGTAAGAACACGAAGGTGCTATTCTGTTAACGCGAACACGTTATAGCATACTATTTATCGTTATATAGAAACCACTTCGAAACTATTAAGCCCGATGTTGTTAATTTTGTTTGGTTGTTTAGAAGAAGAAGAAGCGAAAAAACTAAAAAGAGAGAGAGACGTGCGAAACGAGTGTAATGTAATTAGGATGATGTATAATTTGTACTTTGCACGATACGAATCTCTGTGTAGGCGTTCGTGTCATAGGTGACAATATTTGTTGGTGCTCTTTGTCGATTCTAACGAAAATTATGAAAACGTTCGAAGTAGTGGTCAAAGTACAAATGATAAATTTCCATGAAACGACATGTACTTTAACTTGCGCGAATTTCGAGGAGTATCGGTTTCGAAAGGGAAACGGTTGCATGATCGATGATACCACCATCATGCGTGTGCTATTGAGATCGTCGTTGACGGTGCGCACACGGTCCATGAATCATTTTATGAAAACGATTGCGTTGCTCTCTTTAATTATACCCGGCGCGCGAACAAGCTGCGAGCTGGCTCAAACATAGCGAAATAGGAACAGTGTTTCGTGTTATTTTAATTATGTGACGTATTAAGATGTTTGACTCTTAATCAATGTACGGTTCACGCGACCTTCGTTTTGATTTGGGGTTGGAAAAACGCAGCGAGAACTGCGAACAACGTGAAACTGTGTTATGCTACAACCATATTGTATGTCAATTATTCAATTGAAGAAAATACCAATTGTGCCTTCCATTCTAGTTTAAATTAAATTTATTCTGCTAAAGCGCGTTATGATGTAATCATATCAAATATTTAAGTATAGATTAAATGCATCGATCATTATAAATAATACAAAACGAAATAAATATTATGTTTATTATGAAGCTCCGCCGAGTTGTGTGTTTCCTGATGTGCTCCAGAAACTTCTTGCAATTATGGCAAACTATAGGAATTGAGAAAGCTAACTGAGATGTGCATCGAATTTGGAGAAACCATGATACAAAATTGTTGTTGAAAAATAATTTACTCGTACTTACAGAATCCATAGTCACTGTAGAAAAATATTCTAGGTTATTTGATAGTATTCAATCGTTTAAACAGTTATTGAAGAAATTAATTTATTTCAAAAGTGTACTGAATCTTAATTGATTTTCATTCACTTTAACCTGACTTGTCAATGCAAATAATTTAGTAACACTAATCGATTGGAACATCATTGTTAACCGTACAGTAGAAATATGTGAAAATATTTTATATTATTTCACATTACAGTGCCATACTTTTCTCTTGAAATAATTATGACGATATAGTGGATTCCAGAGGAACAATATACGGTTTGTGTTTTATTATACATTCTTCACAACAGATGACACCAAATGCAATAAATAATCATAAATTGCAGCAGACAGTGTGTTGTGGCAGTGAGCTGGAAGAAGAAAACATTCTGCACTGTAAGTATGCAATTGTTTTGGTACATATGGGTCTCTTATTCTGTAACCTGTTATTATTTATTGTACATTCGGTTATACGTAATTAATGCAAACAACCAACAAGCCGAACAGATTTACAAACGGTGACACTTATAAATGAAAAATAGTACTTTGGATTTATAGCATAAATTGCTGCTATGGTATAAAAGCTACACTCTACATAATCGTAGTATAATCTTAAAAAATTTAGGGAATCCATAATTTATTTTTAGCTTCCTCAATCTAGAACCAGTATTGTTCAATTTAGAACTAGTATTTGATCATTTAAAAGTATCATTTGAGAGTTTATCACTTCACAATTAAAATCAAATAATAAAAATTCCTCGATTGTTATGACGAAGTTTTATATTTACATAGTCTTTCTTACTTACAATATTACAAATAATTGATAGAATATTAAATATTTACGTTTCACTGCACGCGAAACAATAATGCTAAATACGTCTACTGAATTCTTCCACATCTTCAAGTGCATTAATACGACATCATAATTCGACTGAAAATGAATTACTTTAAAAAAATGTGTTACACTATTACGCGACAGTTATATATTTCACAACTCATTTTCTATTCGATTCGAATTCCTCTCACGCATTGCATGTTAAATAGCAAAAACTATAGCAGGGGTATGTCTTCTTTTTCGACAATGTCTTCGTCTCCTTTTTCGCGTCTATTTAACACTAGATTTACGGGACCCGTCAAAATGACGGGTTCTGGTACCTCTTAATTCACAATTATCGAAATTGTAAGGATGCATGAAGAAGATATTATTCAACAAATTGGTTTCTTTGGGTATATATTGTTAAAGGAACGGCTATAAATTTGGATACATACACTTTTGTTATTTTTATAAAGTAATATAGAGTAGGCACATTTAGTGCCCCGTAAACCTAGTGTTAAAGGGACCAATTTCTAGTCACATAGTCACCATAAAATTGATCCCGCCCAAAATTACCACCAAAACGTATCAAAATGGCCAACACTTGTCTTCTCGTCCTACACTCGACGAGTTCATCAAAATCTCAACAAAACTTGCAACCAAGCTCTCCAATTCCTTCGAAATTACAAACAAATCGGTCTCACCACCCTCACACAACCAACCATCAAAAGAGGACCAAAAAACTTCTCCACAGACACCAGCGAAAAATTCATAAAAGCTGCACACAAAATTCCTAAACAAATCCACCTCAACAAGAGGTTCACCAACGCTCTCCAAAGCATGAACCCCCCCCCCCCCCCCCCCACAAAACCGACCAAACGATCCAGCACAGATAACATCGAAAACAAAATTGCGAGTCAGGCTATAGAAGTAGCAACACATTTTTTATTCGAGACTCGGTGGTGCCAGGAGCACCGGGAAAACAGAGAAACAGTGAATCGGAGCATGTGTAGATAAAACAAATGCAATGAGCAGGTTAAATCCCCGAGAAGAGTAGGCGAGATGAGAGGATGGCAAGTAGAGAGTGAGAGAGAGAAAAGGGTATGAAAAAGGGAGAAAAAAAGAGAAAAAAGATGAAGAAGAAGCCAGCTCCTCTGTCCTCTTTTGACTGGGTCGCTCTATTCGTTCTCCGGGCGAAGTTATTGAAGGTCGTAGGTGGGTAAACCGCCGGGTGGATAGGTGGAAGAGGTCTTCCGCGGTTCGGATCCGGGCCGTTTCGATAGGATGGTAGGCGGTCGCAACCAGTTTCATAGGTGCCTTACGCTCGAGTTCGCAGGCGTCGAAAACGGGTGCTTGACTTGCGCCGTCGTATGGCCACCCGTTTCGCTTTTCCTCGCAGATACACGCCCTTTCTCGCGATCACGCCAACGCCTCCGTCGCCTCCGACACCACCCTTCCGGGCTGCCTCTCGCGTGGCGGCTCTACGCTCGGACCTCCACTGTCAGACGACGCCGAGATACCGTCGCGACGCGTCTCGACAGCGTCTTTTTCCCTTCACGCTTCTCCGGTCCACCATCTTTTCCCTCCCTCCGTCGCGCGTTATACCCGTTTTTTTTTTTTCGTCCGGATACGAGCCGCGACCACGAGCCCAGCCGTTCCGAAAGATTCTGATCGTTGCATTACGCAAGGCTGCGTTTAGGTTAGGCAGAGGGACGATGAGGATGAAGCGTGGAAATATATTTTGTAATAATTCTTCTTGTTAGATCAGATCTCTTTGTCTTTCTTGATCGCATCGTCCCTTAAAGATTGGGATCGTTGTTGTGCTAGGTCGGTGCCTAAGGGTGCGTTTAGGTGAACGAGTAGAGGGATGATCATGTACTCCTCCTTTTTGTTTAGAGAACCAGCTGCAGCCGTGCGTGCGCTACGCCATTTTGTTCTCGGAAGGTTGAGATCGTTATTGTACTCGGTTGTAAGGGTGCGTTTCGACTGCATGACACAGACACGGTAAGAGTGAAGCTTAGAAATATATAGGATCTTGTTTTTTAGATTGATACGATCATGATTTCCCCCTTCGAGCACATTTTCGTTTTTTCAGTAAACGGAGTTTCGTTCGAAAAGTTGATCGTGTTAGGTTGATGCCTAAGGGTGCGTTTAGGTTGATCAGACGAGCGGAAATCATGAGAATGAAAGGTAGAAATAAACCCCTAATTAAACCTTCTGGTAGTGCCAAACGTTTTCTAGGACGTTCGGTAAAATTGTACTTCGTTGATTTAACATTTTTATACCTCAATTGGAAATGGATTTGTAATTGTCCGAGAAATTGTCTGTCTGTCATTTGTTCAAGGAGAGCATCAAAGCAATTTTTAAAACAAATGGGGTGTGGGTATCGGAGTATTTATATGGATTTGATCAAGGATTAATTTTTTCAGGACGAATGTCCACGTAATTTATAAAAACATTTCGATAAACGATAAATGTTGCAACTAGATTCACGAGAACGCGATCAAATCTTATCAAATACATACAGATACAAATCATATTACAAATTCGTAGTAAAAAAGAGGTATATGGAATATTCAGTTCTTGCTAATACTGATATTCACGAATAGTTTTCAGATGGATTTTTGCACTGTTTTCGTGTCACGTTTCACGGGTTGAGCACCCAGGGAAATTATTAGAGCAACAATTCAAGCTCTACTCGAGTCTGTTTCGCGCGGCTTCCTTTTTAAGTTCCTGCGAGCATCTTTCGCGTTCAAGAAGAAGCCACAACGTCGTCTGTAAAACATTAAAACAAACAACGGAGTTCCCGATCTTCAGAAAGAGAAGAAATACTCGTCAACACTGCACATACTACCAGCTATAATCATCTGTACACTAACAGTCGACCTGCTCGCGAAACGGCCCGTATCATGCTACATCTTGTTCTATTTTGTATCTGTACACGTTTAACATTGTAATTTATTTGGTGAGAAATAAAGAGTATTAGTTACAACAGTCAATGTGTTCTTCTTTCCCACCCTGGACACGAATATTCCATATCCGAATTAAGTTAATGTCCTCGAAAATTTCGGGAGCAGCAAAATTTTTGAATTTAGAGAAAATTAGATATTGTATTAGGAGAATATGATAGTAGAAGAGGTGGCACGAAAATTTGGGGCCACCTCTTTTGCACTTATGTTCTCCTAGTAGAATTTCGAAAATTGCGAAAATTTTTGAAAATTCCGAAAATCAAACTTTGTATTAGGAGAATATGATAATGAAAGAGGTGGCACGAAAATTCAGTAGTACAAGTCAATGACAAGTCAGAAGGTCGAAATTTTTCGAAATTTTCGAAAATCGAACTTTGTATTAGGAGAATATGATAATGAAAGAGGTGGCACGAAAATTCAGTAGTACAAGTCAATGACACGTCAGACCGTCGAAATTTTCCGAAATTTTTCGAAAATCGAACTTTTTATTAGGAAAATATGACAATGAAGGAGGTGGCACGAAAATTCAGTAGTACAAGTCAATGACAAGTCAGACCATCGAAATTTTCCGACATTTTTCGAAAATCGAACTTTGTATTAGGAGAATATGATAATGAAAGAGGTGGCACGAAAATTCGTAAAGATTTCGAAATTCAGTAGTATAACTCAACGACTAGTAGGACGTTCGGCAAAAATTGAGGGTTCAATAATTAAATACGCCGAGATACGTTTTTTCGTTACATTGTTTTTATTTATTCATTGTCGATGCTTGCATAAAATGATTGTGTTAAAATACAACATGAAAGTTCACATGTTGAGTGCATTGTGCGTCGGTAGCAGTGTTATCGCACATGGTAGAGTCCAGCAATTGTCGTGGACAAGAAAATTGACGTAAAAAATGAGTTGTTATAGCTATCTATATACGAGGTTTCTGAATATTTTCTTTTTCGTGCGGTTTCTTTTACTCGGTCCCTATCCACCGCACAAAAAGAAATCCTCTTTAACATGTTGTAAGAAATTATTTGTAATAGCTATTTACGAAGTTTCTGAATATTTTCTTTTTCGGTGCGGTTTCTTTTACGCTGTTCCTGTCTACCGCACAAAAACAGGTTTTGACTGTGACGGTTAACCACGTAGAGGGATAGGACAGCTCAGAATTTCGATCTCCGGAGGATTCGGGACCGCGGCAGACGAGTCGTTTCGGTTCGGAACGATCACCGGATCTTGAGAGTCGAAACGGCGGAGGCAGAGTCGGAGCGTTTCCGGTATTGCGAGGGTCACGAGTGGCTGGCAAGTGGTGAGGTATGGAAGACAGTGGTACGTGAATTTGCGTGTAAGTAGAGGAGGTCAATTGTCGGCAAGTGGAGGATGGAAAGCATAGGCGGAGCCTTGAGTTCCGCCTCCACCTACGATCCCACCTCTTATTATGCTTTCCCCGACCTTTTCCAAACTCCCTCTCCGCGCGTCCTCCTATTTGTATCGTTTCCTCGCTACTTTCTCTCTCTCTCTCTCCCCTCTCCCACGCCCTCCGAGTTCTCTCCACTCTCTCTTTATCTCGCTTGATCAGGCTCGTTTAGTCGCCTCGAACCCCCCCCCCGTTTCCCCCTTCCCACTTTTCCCCGTCTTTCCCCATCTCCGACACTGTCTTCTTTTCTCTCTTTTTTCCCATTATGCTCTTCTCCTTCTCTCGCGCGGCCCTCTTCTCGCGGACAGACGCTCCTCTGTCTTTCTCGCTGGCAAAAAGAATCGATCCATCCGCACCTGCAAACCGCAGAACCTCTCCCCCCCCCCCGTTACCACCTCTCGACCTCTTCCAGTTGCATCTACTCGGATTACCGCGAACATGCGTTTAAGGGGACTGCAGCCATTTTGCACCAGTTTTTTCTTCGCCCGGGCGACTTTGTTCACTTTGTTGCCGCGTCGTTTCGCCACTGTGTGTGCAACGAACCTTTTGCCCCCGGGGATTTAAATGCTGCCCCCGTGGATGCGATCACTGTTCAGCTTATGTGTGTGTGTGTGTGTGTTGTGAGAGAGAGAGACAGAATTCGGAGACTGAGATTTGTTGTACGCGGACTGCAGCTTTTTAAAATTAGCAAGTGTAATTTCGAGCAGTAAGAAAGTTGAAAGGAGTCGAAGGTGCCGAGGTGTGTCGTTTGTTAACGTCCTGGAAGGAAAATTTTTCCAATTTTTCTCTCGACTCTTGTTTGTTCCAATTGATGCGCGGAAATCTTTGATTTTGCATGCAAATCTGTGGTCTAATTATCGGCGCAGTTCTACTTGTCGATAGAGATGTTTTGTTGCATTTTTTGGTACAGTATTAGTCGAAAAGAATGCATTGAATCTTTCTTGTTATGGTCAGTACAGTGTATAGTATAGTATAGTATAGTGTCACTATAGGTAAGGGACCCAATTACTGTGCGTATATTAAGTGTACTTCTTTTTAAAGCACAATGAATATTAAAAAAGAGACATTAAGTTTCTTCATTAAAATTAGTTGATGTAGATGTTATATGTATATCTCTTTTTCAATTTTCATTACGGAGAATTTGATGTCATTCTCTAACAATTATACTTACCTACGGCAGACACGAGCTTGTTGTATATTAAATGTAATAAAAGTTACGTATCCAGAAAGTGAGCAATATTAAACTTTTCTGTTTTTAACGTATATGCATTCTGTATCTCTTGAAAATTACCTGCATACTTTACTCTTTCCGCTTTATTATTTAAATAACCGCGTATTCAAAGCATGTCTAATTAAGGCCTTTGCGAGCGAATAAATCTCAGCAGTTCGTTAGTAACCTCGCAAGAAGAAGCCATAAAGGAGAGCGAAAGAAGTATGTCGGCCAGTGTTAATGGAAATTGTTGAGGGACATAGTCACAAATCATAGCACGTTTTTGCACTCGTAGTTTGCATGCTTGCAGTCACTTTTTCCTACTGATCGATGAGTTACGCAGTCCGAGGTAGTATGCACCGAATAAAAGCTTGTGCTACTTGTCTTAAGTACAACTATGATTCTAACGAACCGTAGTTTAGTTTCTTAAATCACAACGTAATCGAAGAAAGTTCGATAAAAAGTATCGTGCAAAAACAATTTATTTACATTTCAGCAAGAAATTTAAATATTTGAGATTTATCTAAACAATTGTGCAAACGCCGTTATCGAACGAACTTATATTTGCGAGACATTAACTAATGGAGTTTGTAATAAGTTATTGTTCGGACGGTTGTGTAAAGATTTACAGAAAGAAAAACCCATGGCAATCTTTTAGGTGAAACAGAGAGATGACTATAGTAAGAGAAGAGAGCTGTATCGAATGTCAGAGTAAATAAAAAATGTTTGTATTGGAAGTATTTGAAAAATTAGTCAAATACAGACACGACTATAATTTGTTTAACGAGTGCGTTTATATTGAAGAAAATTGTATACGTACCTTTGCTGTATTTTCGTCGATGTAAAACATGTTGATATCTTCTTGCTGGTAGGATTTTTAAGAGTGGAGGAGAACAACCTTGTGATCCAAGAAAAAAAAAAGAATCTTTACTTAAAATGTTTCCGTTTAACCAGAAAATGAAAAATCAAAAGAACTCCTGTTACAAAAGTAATTTGCAGAAAAGAGATCGTTCCGTTCGGAACAGCATAACTTATTCGATTCTTCGAATTTCTGCACCGAACCTGGTCCATAATGTCCCGAAAACGTTACTCTCAACTACGGACAAAAAAAAAGGATCGATTTTCCAAAATCTCCAAACGGTTGCAGCCCCTGGAGGGGGGAACGCTGATTCTTGAAAGGGGCAATTCAACATGAACGGCTTACATTCCATGATCATTTATTTCGGTTACAGAACAACGCTCGCATCGGGCAGTTGGTTTCTCTGTTCTCTTGTTTCGTTCGTGTATGTACAGGAACGTCCCCGACGTGCGCGAGGGGACGATTATGTCAATCTACGGTCCAGAACGCTTGGGAGAAAGGCGCGAAACTTGCAAAAGCGGTCTCCGCGGCGTCGTCGTCGGGGAATGTTCGCGGGGGCGGCCATTTTTCGTCCCTTCCTCCCCCGGCGATCGACAGATCAAGACGCATATTTAATCCTAAGACGAGAGAGTATTGTTAAACGCAAAATGCATCTGTATAGTACGTTTCACGGACAACAAGTTGCGGTAATCACGTTGACACGCACGGTAACCGTTCCGATTTCGCTCTGAAGTCGAGGATCTCGTCGATCGGATCGATAGATCCCCTGGGATTCCGGGCAACGGGGGATTTCCGTGCGCAATGATCAAAATCTGATCCAGGTGAAATCGCCGACGATCGCGGTCGATCTCCGCGAAACAACGATTCTCGATGAACGGCTCCTCGTCGAACCGCAGTGTTGCGAATGATCTGGACCAAGGTCATTCTAATGGACACCAAGTTGACCTTAAAAGACGTACCGAAGAGGAGCTACCGAATGTTATTAGGTCGTCCCATAAGTTCGCGTCGTGGATATGTTTGTATTATTCACCGTTGAAAAGTATTTTAATGAAAAACCGCAGAAATTTATGATGTCTTTGTCAAAAAGGTCAGAAGAGGTTGTGGAATGAAAGGGCGATTTTTTATTTTTAGAATTTAAGTGGTACACACGGCACGAACTTGTGGGTCGACCTAATACTAAGTAGCATCGGTAAATTAATTTTGTAAAGCTGGCTTCGTAACATATTTTTATGATTTTTGCCACGTTATGTTTCACCAGCAATTTGGTCCAGCAGATTCGCAACACTGCTCGTCGCCTCAAGTGTCCTCCCACGCACGTTGTCAGCACAAAGGAAACATACAGCATCGCCGAAATGATTACGCCAACGAATCGGAGACAACGATCGCGCGAAAGTTAAATCGATTAAATTCTAAATCGATTTAATATTTTCAATTGTAAATCGATTTGGTCCTTCTTCTCTTAATGCCGTTCCTTCCCCTTAGGTACCTCTTTCTCGTCGGCGAGTTTTGGCTAGCTAACGTGAACAATGGTTCGTTTCGACTGTCAAGTATAATTATGTACATCGCGCGGCGAAGACAACCAACGAAGCGCGTTCTCCATTGTATCATCGTCGAACGAGAATCGAGAGACCGGCTACCGAAAGGAAATCGTCACGATTTTGTTCCTGATCGAATTAGGTATCTCCTAATCGAATTTCGCAAAATAAGACGTTCACTTTGTGCGATGATTTTTTATTCAGATTCGAAACGCGCAGTATTTATTACGCATTTGTAAAATGTTGTGTTTCCTTAAGAGGGACGATGCCTGATTTTTAAGCTTTTAATCTCGATCACCGATTTAATCTCCTTTGCGACGAATTGTAAAAAATTTGAACATTTTACAATTTTTGTACATTGTACAATTTTTGTAAATTGTTTAACGCTACTTTCTAACATTTTCTGTTGCATTACCAAAGTTTCTGGGATAGTTGTTACACAGAATGTCGCCGAATATTTTTCGAAACTCCAAAATTGAAATTCTTACGCGAGAAATTAGCGCAAAGTGCTCGTTTTCGAAGAAACCGAAAACTCTTCGACGATGAGTGCACTCGAGCACCATTCAGCTCACGTGACTGCTTATTATCAATTATTTTTACCTGCGTTTTTAACCACTGGCCGCGACTGTAATTTTTTATAAATATTGTAGATATCGACAGTGGTTGAAACACTTTCAATATCGTCGTAAATGTTTATCGCAGATAAAAACAGCTGACGAGAAGCGGACACTATACCAACTATACAATAAGAAAGTGCATGTGTTCGTCGAAATTGTGAAATTGACTTTTTCGAAAACGAATCCTGCGTCTAAAAGTACCAGAGTATTGTGATGTAGCGTCACCTGGTTTAAATTTGTCCAAATTGTACGAATACAGGTAAAAGAACATTGACATGTGATGTTAACAAACTTGAATTATAACAAAATTTGCTTCGATTTCACTTGTCTCGTGTTATATCATTCCAAGCGTTTGGAATTTCAAAATCAGTCAGAATCATTTGGTACACTAAAATTTTATCTATAATAAATATCTATTTATGCAGACTTTAAATTACTTTCTCAAAATCTGAACGAGGAACAAATTTCTTGTATCAACTACAAGATCGTTTACAACAAACGCAAAACTTCGTGCTTGAATTAATTTCGCAATTAATAATTAATTTCTCCTAATATGCACGTTTTATTGCAGAACGTGAAAGCTTTTTGCACAAACTTGCACGTTGCATCAGTGCATACACAGTCTATTTCAATCGGTATAGTAAAATTACTATTGGTTTCAGAAATTCTACTTATACTAACAGCTAAATATTAACTTAAAAAATGAAGTAAAAATTGTAATTACTTTACTTTATATTGCAGTGAAAAACCCTATATTTTCTCTCACCTGGATATGTTCGGGGACATTCTGTGCATGCACGCCGTAGTGTTTATGGATCGAACGTGGTGGGTTCGAGACGAAGACGAAGAAAACGTGAAATTCGGCAAGGGAACAAGTCTAAGGTGGTCCTTGAAGTGACACTGAAAACTTCGGGTACGCGCGAATACTCCTCGATTCGTGTCCGTTCGATTTCGAGATTGAATACATCGAAGGCAATCGATGCCTTGGAAAATCTCTTTGCGGGGCGCGGCGAGATAACGTTGACAAAATGTTTTTCATTTTCAACCAAAAGAATTTGCCAACAATAATACGCATTCGTTTGCGTACGCTAATATATCACTGTGACAATGCCAAATTAAAAAGGATACGATTGCAACTGCATCATTAATCGAATTCTGTATTACGGTTTTATAATTTTTATAAAAGTGAGAGGGTGCCACTTAGACCCTTGTTAACTGGTACGAAAGTGCTCATCTAAAATTTGGTGAAATTCATGAAAATAATGAAAATGTTACAATTTTCAGCTGCGTAAAAATATTTCACTAAAGAAAGTCTGTTATTTATTTATTTATTCATTTAAAATTGAAGGGTCACGCTTAGCTAAGCCCTAAAGAAACTTGATATTTGTAATTTTCTCTGGAAAAATTGGTGGACTCTTTTTTTCATCAAGTACCTTATATTTAAAGGTACACATATTGCCCAACTTACAGTAATTTTTATATTGCAAGAACTTAAAAAATGCCCAAGTAACAGCCCCTTTTCCTGGGTCATCAAAAACAGAAAAATGCTTCTGTGATTTAATCTAGTAGGTGAATCAAAGTTTAATCATTGATTTACTAGATAAAAAGATTAAAAATATTTAAATATTTTGTATCGTGTGCACTGAAAAAAGTGTCCAAGGAGAATAATTTTTCGTTCGTCTAGTAAATAAAATAATACATTAACAAAACCTACACTCTGTACCTTTAGTAACTCAGCAAAATTTTTAATGTACTTATAACTTTGCAATATACTTAAGTTGAAACGACGTTCAAAAAAAGTAGTCGACAATTTTTGTTCCAGAAAAAATCCCAAGACACGTTCCTTCGATATCGTTAACAAGGCACGAGCCCTTAAATGATTAATTCTTTTTTTCATTCACAAATCGATCATAAAGAAACGTCAACGTTATTGTCGCAGCTCCTTGCATTACAAAACGAGAATTAGCTGCGGCACTATGGCTGCGGAGAACTATGAATTCGAAAACCGGTGCGCCCGCGCGCGCGCGCGCAAGGAATCATGCACCGTGATCGCGATGAAAATGATTGAAATACTGATTCTGTGAACATTGCGACCGCGTTTTGTTCTGACAGACGATCCTCGACGCTAATATACAATTACCCTGTTAAATAATATACATTGATCGGTAATCAGGAGAGAAAGTTACTCCGTTGCTAATAACAACACACGATAATTACGTAACTATTTATCGTAATTGCATAACGGGGCTAGTCACCGATTTACACGTGCAGAATATCCAGAAACTAGCGGAATTCGAGTCGCGGGAAATTGGGAAATTGTTGTTCCTGTCGGCTGAATAAAAAAAAATAAAACGATGGGAATCTACGATCGAGACGTTATTCACGCGCGCCGTTCACGCTTAGGTTACTGTATAACGCTACGTTTACGTAACAGTGCATGTTTATGTCTAAAAGAGTTAATTTAACGTGACGCATAAATATGTACAGGTATTTACAAAGGAAAGATCCGCGCGCGTTTAGAACGCGTCGACGTCTCTACGAATAACATCTGGTTCAACGATGTCTTGTTTGGCACAAAACCTCCTTCACATGTAGATACGCCGTAAATCTGACGGCGATGTTATCATGTTGCATTGCGGACAGAGCTTTTTTGCACCCTGGAAAACACCAAAATGTCGACGTTTCGCTATTTCTATTTTTCTTTTGCATCTATGCATATATTCATTTGCAATGGCTCTAAAAAGCATTGACACACTGATTTTGAACAATTTGTTAATATGTAACCCGTTTATTAATTCGAGAGTAAGCTGATCATTTTTTGTTTTTGTCATTTTCATTCAGCTTTTTTAGAAACATGCTAAGATATTCTCTGATACTCTTCGCATATTACGTGTGGTAACACGATATATGCGAAGAGAGTTTATTTGCTAAAATAATCATGTAGTAGTTTGCCCTAGGGACGGACAAGTTGATACATTTTTTAGTTCTTAATTTTTGCAATTTTTTCGTTTCTTTTTATTCCCTGTAGACATTGTGTATAGAAATTTAAAAAAATATGCTGTAACAAATGTAGCAAAAATTTTGAGCATCGCTGAAAAATTTCCATTCCTTGACCTGTTCAGATGAAATTATAATGCGTATAATTTCGAATACAACAGTTATTGTAGACTAAATAATTAAAAAAACTTAATTTACCTCGGTTCGAAAAATTTGATAATAGGTATATGCGTACAACAGAACTTACCAGTGTGTGCAACCAACATTGTTCACAATGCACATGCCAGCAGCAGACGGAAGTTACAGGTTTCTTGTATTGTTCCTGGGAACAGAGACAAACAGAAACTCTTGTATTTTTAAAAATGATTTCACTGGGATGTACAAGCTTTACGACAAATAGACGTTGTGAAAAAGCTGTCGAAGCAACTAGTAAATATTTTGTTAAATAAAATTATATTTCTTAGAGGAAGCTGTCCAATAGCTGTCTAAACAATGTTTGCACTAGATCAAATTATTGGAGCCACAATGCGAAAAGTACTACAACACAAAAGTACCCACAGTACTACTAAATATGTATTTGTAGTTTGCATATATTCACTACTTGGTAGAAGTATAATAAGAATTCAGTACCAGATGGGATCTCACTAAATATCACTAAATAGCTGGATCACTAGATCACTTATGCAAAATTGTCTGCGTCAATTGCAAGGGACTGGAGCCAAATAGGCATTTAATTCTTACTTCAATCATGTTAACACAGTTTGACTGCCAAACTAGAGACCTCAAAAATGCCATAAAATCAAAGTGAGTCATTTAATGAAACAAAAATTGAATAAAATTAAATGTATGATATTGAGTAGTCCTCCTCACATTTTACAGATCCTCATAAAATTCAGTACAATCAATATATTAACGTAAAAATTCATTTTAAAACCTGAACAAATAGTTCCGTCACCCACATATAAGTGACATAGCAGACAATGTGTTAATAAATCTGAATAAGGCTGAATTAACCCTGAGCACTCGAATGGCGACTATAAAGCGCAACTAAAAATTGGTATATCATTATTCAAAATATTTCTTACATTATTAAATATATGTTTGGATTTAATGAATTACTAAAAATGTCAGTACAACATGAAAAACAAATATATAGAAGGAAAATATTTTAAATCGGAAGAAATGTTTCGTTTTGGAGTTAAAATAACTTCGAGTGCAAAGGGTACCCAAGAAAATGAATTGAATTGTACAAATAATGAAAATAGAAGGAAAATTTTATAATAAATTTAAATCTAACTTGAATTTAGAGGAATTTTCAAAGTAACCTTTCAGGGTAACCTTTCTTCTGTTTCAAGTCCCATTTTCGCAACAAACTCATAAAATTCGTTATTTATCGTTTAACAATTGGTCGTTACAATGCAGAGTCGTCGACTGATGTGGCTCCAATGATTTTATCAGTGATTTGGAACCATTTGAAAAATTTACCATGCAGATGAGACACTTGAAAGGTTGTCCACGCATCTCCGCCTCGAGTTCTCGGACTCTTCCCCTGAGAGCCTCGATGACAGGCGTGTCTCCGTCTCTTCTAGGCGACGAGGGTACACCCTCGCCTTGCTCGCTCTGACCCAGAGCAGTCATGGTCCCCGGCTCAGGCTTGACCTCGACCATCCCTTGACCGACTTGCTCCGGAGTCTGCGGCGTGTGTATCGAATTTGGCGCGTTCGGCGAGATCACCGCTTCTCGGAGGGCGTCTCTTTCTTTCTGCTCCCTCGGCGTCCCTTCCATACGCGGCGCGATCACGTCGGCTTCGGAATACTGAGCTGGCCCAAACTCGGCCACATCATCGCCGTCAACCACCAGATCAACGTCCTCGTCATCCTGCTGATTCGGCCCGCCGTTCCCGCCGGCCGACGAACGATTGCTCGATGATGTCGCCAGACCTGCGGCTATAATCGCAGAAAAACAACGATTTAAAAATATTTTTCAAAGAATACAGAAACGTTAACCCTCTTAACGAGCCAATGCCGCCATGGGGCGCTTCTAAATCAAATTTAAATCATCTTGTTATGCTATTACTTCGAATATATATTAATAAATTTTCAATGAAATAGAAATATTTTCCTTTCTATGCTTGATATAAAAATATTGAGTCCACAGTTTCTCTTACGAAAAAAAGCTTCGACCTGCTGGGAAGTAAAGTTGAAATACTTCCGGACCGTTAACCCCTTGCCCTACAATATCGAGTCAGATTCGTGATGAAGATTTTGAACAGAGTCTAATAAATATATATGTTATTAATTCCCTTTAAAGCGAAATAGAATTCTATTTCGTTGTAGTTGACATATGTGCCCATAATTATGAAAGTGGTCTGTCATAAAAAAAAAAAATTACATTGAATAAATTTAGTTTAAAATCATGTCGTGTGAAATAAGTGATAAATTCATTTTTTTTTAATTTTGACAGACTACTTTCATAATTATGGGCACATATATCCTTTGGAGAAAACATGGGCATACAATAAATATAAACTATCTTTTCTTTTCTCTGAAACCCTGAACGATGAAGAATTCGTAATCATTATAATCACAAAATAAATAGTAGTGCAAGGGGTTAAGGGTTAATAGTAATTTTACAGTGTTGACGATTGCAAAAATTCATCCCTGATTCTCAAATACCATACCAGCCTTCTCTGAAAGCACGCAGGTTTCATAAAAATGTGAAACTTGGAATCCACCAGCAAAAATAGTAGAAAATTAATATTGAGGTGAAATGTTATTTTGATTTGTAAAATTTTGTGTTATTTTTGGATCAGGCACGAGCATCCGCAACGATCTGATAAAACGTGTAAGAATGCGCACCAGAAAATCCTCCGACAAGCATCGACGTGGCCCTCACTCTTCTTTGCCCGGCCCACTCGTATTCCTCGAAAGTTTCGGCATCGCCTTCTACATCGACCTCCTCGTCGTCGAGATTGTTCTGCCCAGCAGGATTGCCATTGTTGTGTTTGCTCAAACATCTTTCAACGTGTTGATTCAATTCCTCCGACGAGCCGGATAGCCTCTCGTTGCAAACGGGACACGACGGCTCGTCCGCTTTTCTCTTCCGATTCTTTACGCGGATTCTGGCCTGAAAGTACCAACAATTTAAAAAAAAAATACTACATTTCGAACAATTACGGGGCTATTGCCTGTCAATTTCAAATTGTTGGACACGAATTTCTCGGTAATTCGTGTGTTACAAATGTTTGACTCGGGTTAGTCAAAAATGAATCGCGATTTTTAAAACTGGGCGAGTCGCCTAAAAATAAATTTATTCCTTTAGAATATTTCCACCGGAAACATTCAATATTTTATTAAACAAAAGAAGAGCAAATTTTTAATTCACATTGTCCAAAAATAGATTGCAATTTTTCTGTGTAATGTACAGAATTGTACAAGCTTAGACAAAGCAAATTTATTCAGTTTAAAAAATTTGTATAAAACATTCTAAACACTGGATTGCCGATTGAATTAAAATAACAGTGGTAATTTAATAATAGAATAAATCAAATTTTTCATTCAGATTGTCCAGAAATTGCGATTTTTCTGTGTAATGTACAGAATTGTACAAGCTTAGACAAAGCAAATGTACTCAGTTTAAAAAATTTGTGTAAAACATTCTAAACACTGGATTTCTGATTGAATTATAATGACAGTGGTAATTTAATAATAGAATAAATATAAGTGTGAATATTCAATAAATTAAGTATTGGTAACACTAAGAAACGTTGGCGTATAGCATTCTTTTTTCGGTCGCTTGGTGTATACTCTGTTTCATCGTATGCAGAGTTAGTTGCATATTATATTAAGCAGTACTAATTAGCGGCTGGGTAGACAGTATTACATATCTGTATTTATTTACCTGCCTATTCGCTTTAATCCTCTTGTAAGTTTCCCATCGTCCGTGAGGTGTTCCGTCCACGGCCGATGGGGTGTGGTGCATCGGCCCATGGGGATGATCCTGCGGATGTCCAGGGGGTAAGTTTGATCTCGGGGCTCGCGCTCGTGACGACGCCGACGATATCTTGTAAAGTCGATCGAGCTCCTGAGCAAAGTGTTGCTCTAATTCCTGTGGCCTCACGGTCACTCCGCAAGCTGGACAACACGACGGATCCGATGGAAATTTCTTTTTACCTGCGACACAAAAAGATTTCCCCAATTTATCAAAACAAAAAAAAAGAAATATTAAAATCCATCGATCGCTTAAAATCTACGTTCTCAAATTAATTGTCAAATTTCCTTTTTAGTCTACCGTTATTGAAATGCGACAGGGCTGTAGGAAACTTGTGAAAATAAAACTGGAAATGGCGCAGAAATTTTATTTTTAAGGACCAAGGTCATTTTTCCGTGTAGATGTTATTAATCTCAATATGTATATGATTGTTTATATTATTTAGCTTAGATATCCAATCTACGATAAATTTTCAGGTCCCCGGAAATAATTACATGAAATTATTAATAATTCTCAAAATATTCATTGCCACTTTGGACAATTTATTTAACAGATGAGAAGAAATCTAACTAGTTCAGATTACTACAGTCATTCAAGGAGTAAAGAAATATTTATTTGGCTTCTGCTTTTTGCGATTAATGCAAACAATCTAATCCAATAAACGATCCAATCTACGATAAATTTTCAGGTCCCCGGAAATAATTACATGAAATTATTAATAATTCTCAAAATATTCATTGCCACTTTGGACAATTTATTTAACAGATGAGAAGAAATCTAACTAGTTCAGATTACTACAGTCATTCAAGGAGTAAAGAAATATTTATTTGGCTTCTGCTTTTTGCGATTAATGCAAACAATCCAATCCAATAAACGATCCAATCTACGATAAATTTTCAGGTCCCCGGAAATAATTACATGAAATTATTAATAATTCTCAAAATATTCATTGCCACTCTGGACAATTTATTTAACAGATGAGAAGAAATCTAACTAGTTCAGATTACTACAATCATTTAAGGAGTAAAGAAATATTTATTTGGCTTCTGCTTTTCGCGATTAATGCAAACAATTTTTATTTTGCATAAAGATCCTCGGTTTAACGCATACAGTGTTTACTCTATTATATGTCCCAATATATCCTCGCTGCCTACTTCGGTCGCCTCTAGAGCTCCGTTGTCCTTTTCTACGTTCGGCGTGGGTCAAAGAATCTCCTGCCCGATACATGTCCTTGCTCAGACCCGAGTTTTCGACGTACATCGAGTAGACACCGTAATTTAACCCTTTGCACTCGAAGCTATTTTAATTCCAAAACAGAACATTTCGTCTGACCTACTAATATTTCCCTTCTGTATATTTTTTTTTCATGTTATACATACAAGAATGGTGAACAATTTACTTATACAATACTGAAATGTTTAGTAACTTATTGAATACAAACAAATTTAATACTGTAAAAAATATTTTAAATAACGATATAGCAATTTTTAGTGGTGCCTTACAGTCACCATTCGAGTGCTAAGGGTTAACAATCCAAGAATAGAGCCAACTGCAATTTCCATGGGATCCGGTTTCTAAAAAATCGTCCCCAATTTCGTTTGCGACGCAAACTCGCGACGCAAATCGATTAAAAGATTTCCGCAGCGTTTACGAGCATCGTAAGTCACCGCGGGTAAAAGAATTTCGGGAACGCCAACCAGTTTAACATATATCCCGAAGTGTTTGTCTTTCTCGTTCGTTTTCTCGACTCCGCAAGTCATCGGCTTCCCTCCGCCTTCATCGTTTTCTCTCCCGCGCGAGTTTCCTCTTCTTCTTGTCGGAAGCACCGACTTCTCGGCTCCGCTGTTCCTTTTTTTTTTTTGTTCGCTTCCCCCCTCCTTTCAATTAAACGCGCTCGCAAATTTATGTCCGCGCCCCGCGCCCGTACCCCACACTCGATATTCCGTTTTCCTTTCTTTATTGAAACAGACACCTTCTGCTCCCTTTATAGGTATTGCGAACGGTCTCGATTGGAAATAATCGCGATGCAAAATACCGGTAAACACGCTCGCTCCTTCGTTTCATAATTTGCCGACGGCCCCCGGTTCGATTATGGCGCCCCAGCTCGGGATTCGCGAATATTTCACGGGAAACGTGCCGCACTCCACGCTCACGAATGCGACCATTTGTTGTAATTTAGAACATAATAAACGACCTTTTTATTATCAATTCGATTTCTACGCCGCTGTCGTATTAACAGTAACATTACCGGGGGGATCAAAGGTGACTCGATCTTCCCTTATCGCGATCGTCGGAATTATTAACCCTTTGCACTCGGCGATATTTTAATTTTAAAACAAAATTTTTCTTCCGTCTTAGAATATTAACATTTTACTCATACGAAACTGCTCCGATTTCGACATATAATATTTAAATGTTTAGTAATCTATTAAATACAAATTTTGTAATGTAACAAATATTTTGTAATATTTTTTGTGACTTCTATGAAATAGTGCCACAACAATTTTTAGTGGCGCTTCAGAGTCGCCACTCGAGTGCAAAGGGTTAACACTTTGAACGCCGAACAAGAAAGCTCAAAAATTCCACGAAATCGAAGTAAGTTATTTGATAAAATAGAAATTGAAAAAAATTAAATGTATGATATTGTGTGGTTCTCCAACTTACTTGCATTTTACAGATCCTAATCAAATTTGGTACGATGAATATATTAACGTGAAAATGCATTTTAAAGCCTGAACAAATAATTCCGTCACCCATATACGGGTGACATGGCAGTCAACGTGTTAAAATGTTCTCAATTCCTGAACGATCTCTATCGAAGCACAGATTGCATTAAAAATTATCGTTTCGGTATTATTCACGTCCTCGGGTATTTATAAAATATACAACCGATTGAAATTCGACGAATCTAGAAGCATTTATCAGCGACTAGATAAAATTTTATATTCCACAATATTTGTCCGAGGAAAAGTTTGCATAAACTTTCGCGGCCAGGCTGTAAAACGAACACTTCGTTTACCTAATATTACGTAGCCGAGTGGAGATTCAAATATTCGACTTTCCCCAGCGTGCTCGAGAGAATCTTATTTCGCCGGCTCCGGTTCTTGTCATTTCTTTTAATTAAATACACGCGCGCCCTCTCTGTCTGTCTGTTATACCGGTTCTAAAATGCAAATCATAGCGCGATTATGATGTCGGGTAAAACGAGATACTGCGTTGAAAAAAGGGAGTAGTATCGTCGTTCGGTCGAAGTGAATGGAAAAACGTGGAAGTGACTGGAAAATATTCGCATACTCTCCGTGCTCACTCTCGAGAACAAAGTAGAAACCTCATAGGTACCCTCGTTCGAAATAGAACGATACCTGGTCCCCAGCCATCGCCTTGTATCGGAATGCAACTGCATTAGTATCAGGGTGGGTCAGAAATGACTCCGGCGCAGGGCCTAGCAGGAGGGTTAAAGCTGAGAATGCGTATTATACCGAAGGAAAATGTTCTTACTTACTGAAAAGCAGAGATTTATGCTGCAGAAGCAGCCTTTTTCAAACAGTTACTTCAGCAATGAATTTATTGCATTCACATCACTGTATCTATATTTGTATCACTGTTTAACACAATAAAAAATTAATTTTGAGGATTGAAATTAATTAATGAGATAAATTGATAGTATGAAATAAATTTCTGTGAACGCTTATGTTTCCGTTTAGCAGTGTAACGTCACTTTTCCAGAGAACAACCGATTGTTATTTAAGTGAATTTATAGTTTACGTCGCATTGAAAATATTTCAAAGAAACGAGCGATTCGTAGAAGCAACGAGGATTCAATTATAGTTCGTCAGCTCTGTTTTCGAAGGTTTATGGCACCAATTTAGATTCCTCTCGCATAGGTCACCATCTGAATGCCTGTTTGATTTAATAGAGAACATCACCGCAAACCCGGAGGGTGAGAGAACCGCACCGATATAGTCGCGTTTGAAAGGGGTGAAACACGGATTCCTTCTGGAACGGACATAAAAAAAGGAATAAAACGTTTGCGATAACATCGTTGCAATGATGAAATACATTTTCGACTGATAACATCGAAAACGTGGCACATAAATGCTTAACACCGTCCGTTTCCCCTAATTTAAATATCGACCATAGCTATGACAACTGGACACAATTATGACCATCCCCTTAAAAGAAATAGCACGATAATAAATTTCTTCTAGAATATTTGTGCACGATACAGCAGGTGAAAAAATTCAGAACACATTTTTGGTCAGAACTGCAATAAATTGAATCATCTGTGAAAGCATTAAAAAAATTTTTTTTCTTAACGAATCCATTACAGATTCGAAGATTGTATCCTCCCCTTTACAACCACTGCTTGTAACTTAATCTACGATTTTTTCCTTTCGCTGTTTGATAGATCAAAAATGAGGAACAATGGAAGTGACCTAAAGTGATATTTCTTATTATTATGAAACCTCTCATTCGAAGCTCAATAAATGGGTTAGAAAAAATCGTAGATCAAATTTTAAGCGTTCGTTGGAAAGGAGAGGCTTCGATCTTTAAGTCCACGGTGGTTTCAGTCACGAGAAAAATTTTTCATCGTTTTTGCAGACGTTTCAATTTGTAACGCTTTGGATCGAAGGAGCGTGAAGTTTCTGTAACGCGAAAAAGTATCTTAGGCAAAAATTTTTCGAGAATGGAAAATCTAATACTTTTTGGATCTACGGTACAAGTGTTAAATTTGGCAAATATTGCGTCACCGTTTAAAGATTGCGGAATGATCGACAAATATCCGCGGTTCAGAAATAAATCTGTTAATGGGGGGATCGCAATTTGAAGCGACGCGCATTCACGACGGATTCAAGGAGGAAGGAATTCCCGTATCATTGAAATATTATAAGCTACGGGTAATTAGTTGAGAGCTCCTGTAGTATTTACGACCGTTTAATCCGGATAGAACAATTAGTACATATCGATGGTGCCAGGTTGGTGGTTACAGATGTAGCATGGGGAACTACCTATCACGTATAATCCGGTTTTAATTAAATAACGGAGTTTCTCTTTCGCAACAGTTGCTCCCTTGCTCTCCTCCCCCCTCCGTTACTCCCACAATGGAATCTCAGATTCCTGATGGATATTTATACAATAATGCACTCTCGTGCTTCTTCTCTTTTAAAACCGAAGATATACAAGAACTGACATTAAATCGAATTGCTTTCTCGGCGTGAACGCTGTTCAAATTACAACTTTGTACAAATATTTTCAATTTACGAGTTTCTTCTATGCGCACCTTAGATGCTTCACGATACAAAGAAGAATTTGTAATTATGTGGTCATTGAAGACCTTTGCTATACCTATAATGTGTTAAGCATTTGTTTTATATATAGTTTTCAACTGACCAAAATTATTCAAAAAGGGAAGATTTTTCTATTTAATCTCTGCTCCTTTGCGATCGGTGCAGAAAATGTTTGACTATATTTTATATTATAAATATAGATTATATTTCAATTGACTATATTTTAATTTATGGCTTAACTTCAGCTTTGCAACCCAGAAATTTTTAACTTTTTCCTGTATAATCCTGTACATCTTGACGAGAAAATGCCAAAAATCGAAGTTGTAATGCGAGGAATTCCCTTTTTCAAAAGTTCTGCGTGTTCAAAGTTGCGCTTAACGTGTTAAAACCATAACCGATGGATTCCTCGCCTTAAAACTTCGATTTTTTGCTTTTTCTCGTCAAGATGTACATAATTATACAGGTCAAAGTTAAAAATCTCTGGTTTGTCAAGATGAAGTTTAACCAAATTTAGTAAACGAAGCTCGTGTAGTAATTTTCTGGATGACGTACACTTTCTTGGACAATTTCAGAAGTAATTGTTCGATTACATTGATTGGTAAAACATTGAAACGAATGAAATTGCTGTCGATTTTGAACAATTTATTGAGAAACAACTGTTGATCTGTGGTTTCAAAGAGACGAAGTTCGAAGTGGCTCGAATGGTGTAAGGCTAATTACGTACCGATCAATGAATCGGTTTTTGGAATCAGTGGAGAGATAAAGCCTAAGTCGATGGCACGCAGTGAAACATCTCGCTTGATGTTATGGTGGCCAGAAAGGGTTGTCGGCGGTTTTGCACCGCGGCGTCACCATTACAAATTCCCTCAGGCATTTAGCCGCAACTGCTGGCACCTCGATGGGTTGGGTCACTGCCCCTACACACATCTCCACCATCAAAACATTTTTTACCTTCTATCAAGTGCTATTTTATTAGCATGTCTCACGTGTTTGCGTACTATACCACACATATTATTCAATATAAAATTGCGCACACTGCCTCTAGCGATTCATCGGACGCCCCTCAAAACGGAATAACTTTCTTGGAATTAGATTTAACGAGTTGAGCTCCCTTTGAGAAGCTGCAAACATTTTTTTTTTGGAAAGATTTTTTTTCTGGAAAAATTGCTACAGGTCGTTTCGTAATGTAATTAGTATACTAGATTTAATGCATCTAATAAGAAAAATGGCAAAGATATTAGTATTATTTCGAACTTGTTCAAATTGTTAAGAGGAGAAATCAATTTTTATTTAACTCCGACTTCTTGTACTAGGCTGGAACGATAGTTCGTAGAGTTTTCAAATGAAAATTAAACGGTATCAAAAATTATTGAACGAACCTACGAATAAATATCTCAATTTTATCTTTGAATTTTAATGTAAACCCCGCTACAAACTTTCAAGAAAGTTTCTGCTTTAAAAATCCACAATTGCACTGTAAGCACGTCACGAACCTTGTAAAATTAGTATTGGACATAGCAAAGAGTGATTTACAAATTAGCTGGAGTTAGTATACAGTGCAAGTGTTTGTCTTATTTTTATTATTTTTTAACTTTCGTATAGTACAAAGCATTTTCGGCATGAGGGTGTTCCCGACATCTCTAAACATGATAGTATATTGCAACACCGAACGGGACATGCAATGAACGCAGCTGTAATGACGTTTTATCAATGAATTATTATAATGACTATTCGCCGGCCTTTGTATAGAGCAATAAAACGTCGAAATGGTAGTCAGACAAACCCGATAACTGCTAACACCTTTCGTTTTGCGCCGATGAAAACGCACCTGCTGCAGGAACGATTTCGACTTTAATCAGCCGCTTAATTATCTTAATGAGAACCGAACAAGACACGGCCCGGGTACGTAGCTGTGTAAACACATTTCACGTCGGGAAAGCACAATGTACATATTATTCATATCAATGTAACTGATTGTTACTGTGCGCGTCGTAATAAAAACTAATTAACTACAACTTTTGACGGAGAACGAAATAAGAAGGCTCGGAGAACCGTGGAATTATCTCACGTATTATTCTATACAAAATAATGGGAATGTTGATGCTCCATTATGCGGCAATGTATTATGTACAAAATAATAGGATGTTGTTGATGTTTCGTTATGAAGTTAATTGAGAATTGTATTTACACGGTTCGAATTATGTGTGCAAGAACAGACTATGTAAGAATTACATGTAAAAGAATGTCAGATTGTAATTGTAATATATACATAGTGATTCGACAGATTTTTATCACATTGAATAGCGATGGCTTCAGATATAATATGTCTAAATTTTTATTCATAGTGTGAAAAGAAAAGTGCATTATCGAATATTTAATAAAGTGTCACAGTATATTTACTAAAAATTACAAAGATTGGAAATTGGAAAAATATGAGACTTAACATTTTCTACAATATCATTAACCGAACAGAGAACTAGATGACAAATTTTCAAAAATTGAAAACTATAGTTTCTTTTTTGATGATTTCTGAGATTTTCTGTGCTCTCAAATATGTTGGACGGTTTTCATTGTTCTGATTGTCTTTATTTCAACACGTTCAGTTTTAAATCGATTCCCAGGCCACCGTCATATCATCGACGTTAACCCATGCAGGATATTTGCAAGCTTATCACGCTTAAGTGTTCGCATAAGTTCAGCAGTTAAGGATACAAGGGTCTGAGGGTGGTTTCCGATTCGTTCACACGCTCAAGCTTCCCTAAGTGCAGACTTCCTGAAAGGGTCTCGTCTAAGGACATGCGCCCCTTCATGCATACTGAATTTTCTGTATCTCCTAAATCGGGCTTTATTGACAATTTCTCAGAAAAGCAGTTTTCTATGCCTCGGAAGGAATCATAGAATATTTTTATAACACATTTCCAACCAGTATCCTTCCCTATTCCTCGTATTCCCTATTCGAGAAAAATGAATACTGCGAAAGTAACACTTCGAAAGCTCGAAAGCTTTAAAATGAGGCTTATGGTTGTCCTATTTATTTTTACGAAATTATTACACTTTAAATTTCGACCATTTTTCGAGAATCGCAAATGCTCAAATACTTTTTGGATCCCCTTTATTCAATTTTATATTATAAAATTGGTTGTCATCAAACTTCATTTCATTGTCTCGACGTTTATGCGAATGCAGATCTGCACAGTTGATACTAAAGTCAGATAAAACAATTGAAACTGTAACCTACAGTATAAAGTTTTATTCACTTAGGTGTGTAACTTTATATTGGTGTCTAAAATTTCATGTGTGTACACACTTTTATAGAAGCTAAAATTAACTGAAAGGATTGAAACTGTAACCTAGAGTATAATAATAGTTTATTCGTTTTATATATCCAATTTCATATTGGCCTCTAGAATTTTATTTCAACATATATTTTTATAGGCGAAAAAGCCTAGAGTGCAATGCTCCATTAATTTATTTATTGATTTAGCCAGTTTTCGTATCGATGTCTAGAATTTTTATCTGTGAATGTACATTTTTCAGTGATTAGGAAAAAGTGAATTACTGTAAAGTTTTATCGGAGAACATGCTTCATAAATATTCGGAAACTTTTGTACGTTGTGAACGCGTAAATATCTTTAGTTTAGCTATACAACTAATGGTTATTTTGCAAGCAATTTTTGGAACTGTGTATTGAACGTGTAGAGCACATTTAATTGGAGTCTGAAATCAATGCTCATCAAACTTTCATTGTGCTAATCGTTATCGTACGATAGATAGATGCCTGCGCCGATTACAAAATACCATATATTACAAAATGGAGAACTAGATGGAAAATGATCTTATCTTTTAGGATCGGAATGTACATTAAACTTCATTAACAAGTTTACTCGAACGCGTTTTTTTCACCCCTATATCTCATAAACGCGAGCAACCTGTGACTGTAATTAGACGTAATTACAGCACTTCGAGGAAAATAAATATTGCGAACAGACTTTGTACTGGGAATTGATTGAGTCATTAGAGATACGTTGGAAATGTAGATTTGAGGAACCGGTCCAGCAGTTAGATTTGCCAACTTCTTCTTCAACGAAGCGTAAACTAAAACGGGATAAAAAATAATCCAAGTTACGACCGAGTAAGAATATAAATGATACTGCCGAAGAACATATAATTAACTAAAAATGTGTAATCACTTGAAGATCCCCGCTACGGCTAAACAGATTTCGGTGCAGGGTTTAATGATTACAAAAGCGAAATTTAACCTATCAGTCGTCTGTCTAAATAATTAGCAAACACATTCTGCAGTTTTTATAACACGGTTACGACACAGCGTGTAAAACTATTCGAATCGCGATGAATATATAATCAACATATAAGTTGCACAACGCGGTAAACATTCTAAAAATTCGCATTTTATATAACACTCATAAAATATTGCTGTGGGCATCGGACAGAGGATTATAATTGCTGTATTGAAAAAAATGTTGTTACTACTGAAATATAGTCGACTATAAATGCAAATATTAATAAAATTAAAAAGTATAAATAAAGCTACGTGAATAATTATGGAGGATCTGTCTTATTATTACATTTAAAAAAAGTTTTCTGATTCCTAATGTCTTAAAAAATCAAATGGAAACTTCCAAACTTTGACAAGCAATGTTTTAATTACACGAACTTTCGTTTCGTCGTGAAAAATATTTCCCATATTATGCGCAAAATATTTCCAAACATCTCTTGCGTGTTACGCTATTGGAATTCTTTTTATGTTACACGCAATAAACAAATACAAAATTGAATATCAAATATGCGCATAAATAAGCATCAAATTACAAGATAAAATTCAAGAATGAAGTTGCAATAAAATACACGTGGTATGAAAATATTAAATTAATCATTACTATTCCATAAATGAAATATACTAACTAATAGCACAGAAGTTAAATTTTTATATCAATTTTAAAAAGCTCTTTTATTCAAGGAACGCGGTAAGTAAATAAAAATTAAAAATCTACTAACATACACAAGCGCCAAAGCACAAAGTGCAATTGCAAATTCAGTTTCTTACATTTGTTAATACCTTGGCAAATTATTGTCACTGCACCGTAAGATCGTTCGTTCCAACACATGTTTCCCAGCAGCTCGCCTTTTAAATAATAAATGTTTCAGCTATCTGCTCGTTTCCCTCGTTTTGTGACGTAATTTCAACCCCCCTCCCACCCTCTACACATTCGTCCTCCCTTGTTACACTCTTGTTCATTTTTTACGAATTTAGCTTCCGTTCGTTTCTCTCATACTCCGTCGTAAAGATGAATTCTGCTCCTGACATGACATATACCTCTCGAGTGATGTTCCTGCATAAATTCGAGGAGAGGGGGTGGGGGTGGGAGGGAAAACGTATTCCGTGAGAAAAGTCGAGGGACACCTAATTTGCTTTTACAGCCTTGAGCGAGCTTCCACGTTGATCAAAACACGTCGTACACGCTGGTAAGCCGATCGAGACAGCTATACCAACGAATTCCTCGCGATTTGTATATGCGAATTTATAAATTTTAAATTTGCTTATACTTTCCGCTTGCACCGAGTTTTCCGTCTCAATATGTTCGCACGTTCACGTGAACATTTGGAATAAATTTATGCAGGAAAGTTCGTTCCTGCAAATTTAATGCGAATTTGTGAATATGCGTAATTAAAGGAAGCGACATCAAGGAGGTTATTACTGTGGTTGTATATGTATAGTCACTGTGTGCTGTGTGTATTTCAAGCAACATCGTGTCCGTAGCTAAATGAAAATCTCTAGATTATGTCAGCAAAATTAAAAATACGATACGTTATGTTTATTAAAAAATTATATAAAACAGATATGCTATTAGAGAAAAATAAAATTGATTTTTTTTTTAATTTCTATAAAAATTAATTTTGTTTCTGGGAATTTTTGTGCTCAAATCTGGAGGTTCTAATTTTCTATATAAAAATTAATTTCACTCCCAAAAATTCTTGTGCTCAAATTTGGGGGCTCTAATTTTCTAGAAAAATCAATCTTTTTTTTAATAAATTCTTGTGCTCAAATCTGGAGCTTCTAATTTTCTATATAAAAATTAATTTCACTCCCAAAAATTCTTGTGCTCAAATTTGGGGGCTCTAATTTTCTAGAAAAATCAATTTCTTTTTTTTTTAAATAAATTCTTGTGCTCAAATATCGAAGCTCAATTTTTGCTAGAAAAATTAATTTCAAACGTTATTATCGCTGAAAAAATCGAAATCCGTTTGAGAAAGTGACCTCGACAGATTTCGAGCATTTGATTCGCGAACACCTAAGCGAACTTATTCGAAACTGACCCCGGCTGTTGTTCTTGACAATACTGTTTTCCTTGCTCATTCGGTCGCAGCATATCGGCGAGCCGGTCCACCGATTCGCGACCCCTTGGATTTTCGCGCACGCTTAATATCAAAGAGTTCTTGTGGATCGCGATGGTGGAACCGAGGGAAGGGGAGCGACAAAGAGAAGAGAACGCACGTAGTTTTGGGAAAAAGCAGGCGGATGGTAATCTTTCCTTTGGCCGATGTGCAGGATCACGCGTCACCGCGCCCGCATCCCTCTAACTGTTCGTCCTTTCATATAGACATTCCTTTCTCTTGCTCGATCTTCCTTGCTCGCGATCCTGCCTCTAGTCTTTTACTTCGACCGAATCCCGCTAACCTTACCGCTGATCAGCCTGCGAAAGTTTCTGCGAGCTTACAAACCAACGAAACTGAAATCCAGAAATGTTTTCTTTTCTTCGACAGTGCTTTTGGTACGGTCACCACGCAATTTATCTAATCCTTAAGTGGACCTTCGCTCGATTTAATTATATTTAATCTTGTATAAAATATGTAGAATACAATTTTATAGAAAAATATAGAATAAAATGTACATGTATAGAAAAATATAGAATAGAATTTTATAGAATAATATAGAGCAAAATTTTATAGAATAATATAGAATAGAATTTTATAGAATAATATAGAATAGAATATACATGTATAGAAAAATATAGAATAGCATTTTATAGAATAATATACAATAGAATTTTATAGAATAATATAGAATAAAATATACATGTATAGAAAAATATAGAATAGAATTTTATAGAATAATATAGAGTAAAATTTTATAGAATAATATAGAATAGAATTTTATAGAATAATATAGAATAGAATATCCATGTATAGAAAAATATAGAATAGAATTTTATAGAATAATATACAATAGAATTTTATAGAATAATATAGAATAGAATTTTATAGAATAATATAGAATAAAATATACATGTATAGAAAAATATAGAATAGACTTTTATAGAATAATATAGAGTAAAATTTTATAGAATAATATAGAATAGAATTTTATACAATAATATAGAGAGTAAAATTTTATAGAATAATATAGAATAGAATTTTATAGAATAATATAGAGTAAAATTTTATAGAATAATATAGAATAGAATTTTATAGAATAATATAGAGAGTAAAATTTTATAGAATAATATAGAATAGAATTTTATAGAATAATACACGTGGAACAAAGTGTACAGGATAAACTGTGCAGAGTACAATTTTCCAGAACAAAATGTTTAAAGTGCAAGAAAAACAATAAAAAATAGCGAGATCGACACGTTTCAGGTAGCTCTAGGAAATTATACCGCGGCGAACCTTATTACCGATACCGAAGTAATTTCGAAAATTCCCGCACGAGCAACTTCTTTTCCTGTTTCTCGTTACTAGAGGATTTACGCAAATTCTTCGCCGATAAATTCATTTCAACGATCCGCAATCTTGTAAGCGAATCACCTCGGGCGTACGAGGGGCGATAGCGTTCGACTCAGTTTCCCATTCCTCTTTAAAGTAGATGTACATGCATACGGTTGCGAGCGTGTGTGCCGGCAAGCCTATGCGCACGAATTTCTACGATTTTATCGAACATACACAGCACGGAAATTGTGCAATATGATTTATTCCTTTCACATTCTGTATTTACACTGGATTACAGATCGTCGGTTGATTAACACTTTGGCTGCCACACTAGAAACCTCAAAAATTCCATAAAATCGAAGTACGTTATTTAATGAAATAAAAATTGAAGAAAAGTAAATCTATGATATTTAGTAGTCCGCCAACTTTCTTGCATTTTACGGATCCTAATCAAATTTGGTACATTGAATATATTAACCCTCTATGGGCCCGTGTAACTTTCAGGTCGCGTGCTAATATATCGACGTTTTACCAAATAATTTTAGTTTTTTCAGAAGATGACGTATACGTCTTAATTGTATAATGTCTCTGAGATAAACAATAACAATATTGATGACGGTTAGCTGCACCAACAACTTGGAATATCAAAGTAAATGCCTTGCAAGTTGCCTGCAAACAGAAATCAACGGAAGAAAATTCGGCCCATAGAGGGTTAACGTAAAAATTCATTTTAAAACCTGGTCACATAATTCCGTCACCCACATATGGATGACATGGCAGTCGACGTGTTAATCTATACGACGTGTACGCATAACAGGGTGCATACGTTGTTAACAACGAAAGAATACGTTCCCCTTACGTGTTCTTGGCATGAATTTTGAATTTCCGAAGGATGCTAAAAGGGATCGCAGGACACCATTGCGATGGCGGCATAACTTTCGGAATATTCCTCGGGCGCGTTCGCGTGTACAAAGAGCAGCGTAAATCGGAGTACTTTCCGTGGGATTTTGAGGTCACGAGAGTCGGAGGGGGAGAGAGAGGGAGGAGAGAGAGAGAGAGGGAGAGAGAGGGAGAGAGAGAGAGAATAAAGTTCGGCGAAGTGGCTCCGGGTCCTGTTGTGTAAATGAGGGATCGTAAAGAAAGCTACACAGTATCAGCTACACCTCGGACACCTACCGAAACGTGGTCGGTGCTTGGACCCCCTGCCGCACGGCATCTCTTAAATCACGGCTGTTTGTAATTAAGTGAATGAATGGCCTGTATCAGAGTTAATATTTGCGACATGACGTATGACGCTGCCACGGAGACAAATCCCTTATATATCATCGCTACGCTTTATATAAGTAGCCCTCTTTGCGGTTTAACGGCTTCACTGCGAATGCCGATCCTCGAAGGGCACATGTCTCCGTTGCTCATTTGCACACCTCCGATTGTCTCCTGGCTGGCTAAACTAGCCTAACACGCACCTCTCCCAACATAAGATCCCTAACCACCCCCCGTTAGAGAACTCTCGACTTTCCCCTAATTTTACGAGTTATCCAAAATTGCGAATGAATTTTTCTCTACTACATTAAGGTGATGGCACCAGTAGTTGACCATTTT
The DNA here is from genome assembly GCA_913789895.3 of Seladonia tumulorum. Taxonomy (NCBI): domain Eukaryota; kingdom Metazoa; phylum Arthropoda; class Insecta; order Hymenoptera; family Halictidae; genus Seladonia; species Seladonia tumulorum. Next base: position 8,353,449 of record OU565275.1, read on the forward strand.
ATAGAAAAACATAAAAAATAAGGTTTGAAATGTTCTTAATCCGAGGTTCACTTTCATCAAAAGTGCACTTGTATGTAAGTGCGCTTATAAAAACCTTATTTTTCATGTTTTTCTATGAGATGGTCAACTACTGGTGCCTTTACCTTATTTGCTAGACCAAATTACGTAAGCGAAATTTAACCCTTGGAACTCGAATGGTGACTGTAAGGCACGACTAAAAATTGCTGTATCTGTACTGTATAAGTTTGCATTTAATAAATTACTAAATATTTGAGTGTTGCGCGAGCAAATTGCACCATTTTCGTAAGTATAACATGAAAGAAAAATATATATGTGCCCATAATTATGAAAGTGGTCTAAGTCAAAATTAAAAAAAAAATGAATTTATCACTTATTTCACACGACATGATTTTAAACTAAATTTATTCAATGTAAAAAAAATGAAAGAAATATATGACTTAGACCACTTTCATAATTATGGGCACACATAGAAGGGAAATATTCTAGGTCGGAAGAAATGTTTTGGAGTTAAAATAGCTTCGAGTGCAAATGGTTAAAATATTAAAAGGAGAGCCGAGAAGAGAGTTTATAGATTAAAAGAGTTTATGAATTTTTGGGGTCAATCCTATCTCGAATAGTAATTAACATGTTGGATGCTGAATTCGTAACAGGTTACCGGGAGTTAATTAGTTTCTTCGATAGTCTTCGAGCAACGGCAGGTCTCGCCAAGCGAGAAACGTCAAGCTTAGAAGTTGTAAGACGCGTGCGATATTTGTTGTCCTTGTTAACATGCGTTACGCCGACTAATAGACGTCCAAGCACTTTCACCGCTAACCGTGTGGTATAAGTTAATCAGTCAGTTAAGTCGCGGCGTCCGAGCTTTAGACAACTAGTCAGAAGCAATTAGGATTCTATTAGTCAGCATAGCCAGTTGACATTCGAGGCACTTAGGCTCCTATTAACCCCTCGACTGTTTAGCCCGAGCGAGCGGAACGTTCGAGCGACACGCGAAGAACCGTTCTTCTTCGTCGACTCTTCGTTGAATTCAAACATCGGTATTACTTGAATAAAAAATGTATTTCACACACACACACACTGTCTTCTCCTAAACGTGCATGGACCGAAAAAGAGAAGCGTGCCGGGACTGATGACAACGAGAATAACAAAGGAGGAGGAGACGAAACAAGAACGATAAAAAAAGAAAGAAGCAAAGAATGGGAGGACGAATGAAAAGTAGGTTAAATACGCGAAAGATAATGACGACCAACATTGCGAAAAGAACAGTGGAACAAAAATCATATACGTGATGTTTGCGCGTTGTAATGGTATTACAAATCTGCTCGATCATTTTTCATTCCTTCAGCGAAAATGAAATTCGAGTTTCAACCTTTCCCACCAACCCTCCAACCAACCTTTCTTTATTTTGACTGCCAAACTAGAAACCTCAAGAATTCTATAAAATCAGAGCAAGTTATGTAATGAAATAAAACATGAAAAAAATTAAACATATGATATCGAGTAGTCCTCCATCTTTCTTGCATTTTACAGATCCTAATCAAAGCTTGGTAGAACGAATATATTAACGTAAAAATTCATATTTAAATCTGGACAAAAATTCCGTCACCCACATATGGGTGGCATGGCAGTCAACGTGTTAATTGTATAAATAAATTGATAAAAACGTCTGAGCAAATTTCTGCATCGGAGCAAAGTCTCGCTTCCTTTGAAAATTGTTCGAACTTATGTAAATGTTTAGAACATTATACAAATTTATGCCACGGTATTCGGGAGAGTTTACAGAAACGTTCTACGTAAAAATAATTAGTATAGTAATTTGCAACGTCACAAGTTCCCACGATTGAGGCCGAAAAAATTCCCAAAGTTGAAAATGTCGCTCTCCCTCGAAAATCGAATTTCGCCGAAAGAACCGAGGATGATGAAAATTCGAGTTCATATTCGGACTGCTAAATTGATCGGAGAGTGTAATCGATATTGAGACAATTTGCTCGACAAGCACACGGAAATATCGCGACACCGAGCGTGTTAATATTGCGGAATGGAGTCGCGCGAGAGTCCGCGAGGAACAGCGAGCCGCAAACTGATCGCTTAATCTCTCGGTCCTCGTAAATGCTTCTGCAGAGGTCGCTTAACTAAGATATTGCCGCCTTTCGGACGTGTTTATGAATATTGGTAAGTTGGTGAACGAGTTGTTTCGGGCTACGCGATGTTCCGTCTGCGGTTGCCGCGCAACGTCCGAACTGTTCCGTGTACAAAGTCGAGCTGCCGGCTGTAACATAAGTCGTTCGGGAACGTGTTTCGATATTTATTGCCCGGCGCACGGCTTTTCCGACCGTGCTGCGACTCTGATTTAAAATGCGGCCTATCCAGAATTTCTTAAGCCCCCTAATTGGCCCGTGTGGTGGAAAAAAAATAAAGTCTACGCGGTACCCGCACAATCTTTCTCAAAAATAAAATTATTTTACTGTTCTCAAAATTGATAAACCCGTTTCGGTTCCATTCGATCAATATAAGTAAAATTTGTGTAAAATATTTCCTAAAAAAAATATATATAAATATATATACACTACTGCTCATAAAGTATCTGGAAACTTGTGAAATATGTATTAGCATTGCATAAAAGTTATTCCAGTTTTTATTAGTTTCTTATGAAATATCTAACTAAAATTACGTATGTATGTGGAATTTACCAATACTATACTAAAATTAACACGTTGACTGCCATGTCACCCATATATGGGTGACGGAATTATTTGTTCAGGCTTTAAAATGAATTTTTACGTTAATATATTCATTGCACCAAATTTGATTAGGATCTGTAAAATGCAAGAAAATTGGAGAACTACGCAATATCATACATTTAATTTCTTTCAATTTCTATTTTATTAAATAACTTACTTTGATTTCATGGAATTTTTCAGCTTTCTTGTTTGGCGATCAAAGTGCTAAATACGAGATTCATCGACGTATCAGTGTAGCAGCGTATTTCCTAAAATATTCCTAATAAAATAAAGTTTCCTTGCTGGTGAACGAAATACAAGAAAAATGCTTTCTTCGAGAATAATTATTTTGCGCTTTCAAATTTATCGTTTGTAAATTTCCACCAAAGAATCCAGCTGTATAATTGTTATTCCCCGCAGTAGATGCAATTTTTATTTCGCTGGAAGGTGCGCGGTCTATGAGAAATGAACTCCGCCAGCTTATCCGGAGCTAAGTGATTCCGCGCGTACGATTAGTTGGCCAATTAATTAACAATCGATACGGGATCGCGCGTTCGTCGACTTTATAACCGGTTTTCATGTAATTGGGAAAGCATGGATCGCGCGGCGTGTAACACAACCCCTGCAATTTCGTTTCTTTTCGTTCACGCGCTCGTCCGCCTCTTTACCTTTTAACCACTGTCTTTATCCGCAACGGTTTTATTTTTTTTTAATTTTATTTTTCGTTTTCTCTCGTTCGTGTGTCGACGGTCGATTTTTTCGTACGTCGACGGATCGCTGCTGGGCGTAGTTCGCACGTGGTAGCGACGATCGACCGGCTATCAATTTCAATTCGGTGTTCTCGTCGACCGCTTTGTAATCTTCTTCTCGCCGATGTAATCACTTCTGACCGAGGAATGAGGGAACCATCCTGGAACCCTCCCCTCCGCCCCTCCATCGTCGGCCCCCGCTGCCAGCCGATGCACCCTGTTGCATCCAGGCCCTGTTACTCTTAAGTCGATCGTACGTCAAAGCCAGTTGCATGAGCGGCGCATCCTCTTCTCGAAATTGCACATAAGTATTCCCCGGGTTACCTCGCGGGAACACTGGCCCCCAATATACCCATCATCGTTTTCACGATGAAGAGATCGTATTAACTACTGAATAATGATCGGCCGAGATCCGTTTGTCTTCGCCCGGTCTCCATTTTACTTCTGCCCGGTTTTAAGCGGGCCCATCTTTTACGGCAACCCTCTCATGCTATTCTCCATGCTGACACTTTATTCCACCTGGAGAATTTTCATTCTACACTGATCCGATCCAGAGAATAAACAATTAACCGGCACATTTATGTTGAAATTAGTACTACTATATAAGACGGCTGCGTCTTTGTTAACCCCTTGCCCTACAATAACGAGCCAGACTCGTGATGAAGATTCTGAATAGAATCTAATAAATGCAAACGTTATTAATTTCCTTTAAAACGAAATAAAATTCAATTTTGTTGTAGTTGATATATATATATATATATATATATATCCTTTGGAGAAAACATAAGCATATCATAAATATAAGCTATCTTTTTTGTTCTATGAAATTCTGAACGATGAAGAATTTCTAATCGTGATAATCACAAAATAAATAGTAGTGCAAGGGGTTAACGGTAGGTTCACGGGGCACCAAAAATCACTATTTCACCTTACTTTACAAAAATAACAAAAATCTGTGTATCCAAATTTTTAGTATCCAGGGTGAGGACTGAAACACGCCACCTAAGTATGGCTCTGTTGGTAATAGCAAAACGAAATGTGTCAAGTTGATAGTTTTTTTTTTTGTAGGTGGACGCGTAGAGGTCATGTGGAGGTCAACTCCGATTTTTTAATTAGAACAATATACTTTTCTATCTATTATCTTATAGGGTCTTATAGTCGATAGGATCATCAACTATGATCAAGAAGTGCACCAGAAGAAGAAATCCTTTTTTAACACGTTGACTGCCATGTCATCCATATATGGGTGACGGAATTATTTGTTCAGTCTTTAAAATGAATTTTTACGTTAATATATTCATTGTACCAAATTTGATTAGGATCTGTAAAATGCAAGAAAGTTGGAGAACTACACAATATCATACATTTAATTTTTTTCAATTTCTATTTTATCAAATAACTTACTTTGATTTCGTGGAATTTTTTAGCTTTCTTGTTTGGCGTTCAAAGTATTAAATAACTTACTTTGATTTCATGGAATTTTTGAGCTTTCTTGTTTGGCGATCAAAGTGTTAATTTGTATAGTTTTGTATAGTGTAGTATGGTTTTGTATAGCGTCGAATTGTCGCGCAATCATGTGGCAGGTTTTTAGACCGATTGGAGTGACCTTCTAATTTCTGCAACGTTCGTTGTCCACCCCGAGGATAGGATTGAGGCGTAAGAGTGGCAGCGTGTGCAAAACGGAGAAAAGGAATTGCAGGAAGGGAAGGACGCGACGCGAGGAATCCTGGGATTTACTGGCCCGAAACCAGTCGTTCATTTGCCAATGTAAATCCACAGAAGCTCCACCATATCTTTTTCTCTCCGGTATCGTGGTTGACCCGCTGTTCTTTGCCGCAAGGTGGCCACTTTGCCGGATAAAGAAGATAAAGATAAAGACTGAATCGAGAGAGGACGTACGAGCTTGTCCGCTACGAGAACATTCTTTATGAAGTAGATTTTTACGTTATTATAGTATCGGGCGACACGCACTCTCGCTCTTTCCTTCTTCGCCTTCTCCTTCTTCTTCTTCTTGTTCTTCTTCTTCTTCTTCTGCTTCGTGCCTCTTCCCTTTAGGATTTAAACGGCCATTGTATTTTACACGTTATACTTCCAACGCTTCTCTCCCGATTTACGTTACCCTCCGCGGACATGCTGCTTTATTGTACGCTATTTGCATCCTTGAGAAATATTACGCAGAAAAATACGGCCCGTCTGTCTTTTCTTGCCAAAATAACCGGCGGATATGCGACTTTTTTGCGTCATGGCGCCGCGCCGGCGCGGAACTTCCTACGTGATTCCTGTTACATATTTTCTGGCGAACGGCGAGTTAGGCGAGTTTTTCGGCGGGGACGAGAATGTTTCGATGATTCAGAAATTATTGTTTCCCACTCGCGGGTTTCCGAAGCCGTACCGACTTCTTTCGACTGTACCTTTCAGGTACAGTCTGTTATGGATGTTCTTGTCAGAAATTTTCTGCCCATTAAGAGAAGATTTTAAATAAAGATTTTTAATTTGAAACACAAGTTAAGTGAAGATTTTTAATTTGAAACACAAGTTTTGAAAAAATATTCACTGAAACTGTTGCCGGAGAAAATTGAATCTTACCCGATTTTTGGAAAAAATTCTTTTCTAAATTTATGTCAACTCACAAAATCTTCGATAACAGTATACTGCGGTTCATTTATTAATTTATGACAAGAACGTGTAAGTGAAACCCAAAACAAGCTTACAAAGAATATATTGTTGCAATTTATTGTAATTATTAAAGGAGGAAATGCATTTTCCAAGAATCCAACAGTAAAAAGTGACTATTTATTTTCATACCTATTGTATCTGTTAAAAAAATAATTGTTAATGCTCGAAATGAAATGACGAAAGTGCCGTTACAAAAGAAATTTAAAAGATCTGAAAGTAGGTCGGTAACGAATGCAGCTCGAAGGACAACGTGCGCAGTATCGAAAATTTAGGGTGTATTCATAAGATAAGTCGATACCCTATCAGTATAAAAATACTGCACGTTTCGAGAAGATAAGGATATTCTCGTGAATTTAACCCGTTAGCGAGATAACGACAAGTATTATCAGCGTCGCAGAACAAAGGCTGAGGAGGGCACCGGTAAGGATTCAAATCTGGATTTCGCGTGACTGTTCAAGTATGATACGACGTGGAATAAAACATTTGCGTTGAGTCAAAAGTTCAGCTGAAACGAATAATATCCAAATTTCATAAATTATACATAGGGCTTTTCCTAAACTCGTGAAAATTACATTTTATTTCATTAATCTTTTAACACGTTGACCGCCATGTCACCTACATGTGGGTGACGGAATTATGTGTCCAGGTTTTAAAATGAATTTTTACGTTAATATATTCATTGTACCAAATTTTATTGGGATCTGTAAAATGTAAGAAAGTTGGAGGACTACTCAATGTTATACATTTAATTTTTTTCAATTTTTATTTCATTAAATAACTTACTTTGGTTTCATGGAATTTTTGAGGGTTCTGGTTTAGCACTCAAAGTGTTAAATCACGCAAGAGTTTCATTGAACATTTTGATTCCTTCGGAAAACAATATGTCATTTGCACTTCCATCTAGAGAGCCAATTGTTCGTGTTTCCACGAGGAGTCCCTTTCAAACACGACAATTACTTCTAGAGTCCTAAACAATAAAACAACTTGACCTACCCCTACCGAGTCTCCGAGAGATACGTGTAAGAAAGAGCAAAAGAGTTCGCGACCCAAAAGCAAAAACGTCGAAACTCCCGACCCAAAAGCAAAAAGTCAAAAAAAAAAGGGATTTGTGATATCGGCGTGCGTGCGTATTGTTCCGGGCTGGTCGGTGGAAACGAGCATTGGATTTTCCAAGAATTATACATTTCCCGCAAGGACAAAACTTGCGAGCACAAACAGGACACGCGAGCGTGCCGTGGGCGTAGCGTAAACGTCACGAACGACGGTCAGTTCTTTGATATCGCTGAAGCGTGAGGACGTTTTGGCAGACAGACGGATGGACGGACTGACGAGGGGTCTGGTTATGATTGTGATATTACAGTTGGTACGTAGCCTCTCGGAATGTGTCTGCCTTTCTCTCTCTCTTTCTCTTCCCACCCCCTTTCCCACCCCTTTTCTCTACCACCCTGTGTACCCTCTATCTCTCTCGTCCTCTCTCTCTCGCTATCGTTCACCCCGTACCCGGTTTCTGCCTACGTGCGTTCTACGCGGGTGCATGCCTGCCCATCAAGCCGCGCAACGTAGGGCTAATCAAACGGGCCAACCCACTGTGCGAATATTAATTAAACTCTCCGTTACGCCTGAATAGCATATACAGAGAGAGCGCGCGAGAAGAGGAAAGAGGGCAAAGGTATGCACAGGAGGATATCCGTTTGCCGTGTTACGTTCCGGCACCTACGGACTATACCACCTGTCGGCGAACCTTTCATCCCAAGTGCCGTGCGGCCGAAATGTGTTGGAATACTCGCCGAGACTTTTTTTATTAAGATACACTCCTGGACAAAAAGATAGCACAAGTGTGCTATCATTCAGTTCTCAAGGATAAATCAAGAATTCTCTGAATTCTACAAATGGTACATAAACATCGTCTCACGGTAGTATATTATATAGCGACAAACTGGAACTACTCTGTCCGTACTTGTATTTATCAACAAAAGTCGTGTAGCAGAGGTCGGCGAAATGATAGCACACTTGACTTTCTATTCGGATTTCTCACTGTTTCTACGTTTCGAGTCATATAAACATAGCGTTGTGTAGGCACTCAGTCTTGGTAGAATTTCCAATCATCATTGAACAAAATGGGACGCGGCAAGAAATTAAGGGTAATTATTTACATTAGAAGCTTCCTCACCGATTTTGATGGCCTTGAAATATGTTGTCAAGGTCATCATTCTTAACAACTTTTTCCTATACGTGTTACCGCCGCTCAAGCTTTAGTTTCCGAGATATTCGCAAAAAAGTTTCAACATCTCAAAAAGTGATCGGAGTAGGTGTGTGTAGGACTGTGTAAAATAGTATTTCAAATAGTTGACAGTAACTTATATTTTTATGATATTTTGTTGCCTGTAATGTTATTACGATATTGTAGTCTGTTTATCAACATGTTACATATTCGTTATTAAACTACAAATAATACTTTGCTAACTATTATAGCTTCTCATGTTAAAAATTATAATTTATAATATTAACTACTTGAGGAACTTATTTTCATTGTAAGGAAATATTTGATTTTATCTATCTGGTTATCAAAATAAAAATATTTGATTTAACCCTTTGCACTCCGCTGTCCCCTCTCAGGGGACATTAAAGTTTATTAGCGATTACAGGGAATTAATTTATTCCAGCGCAACTTTAAATAAAATATTGATTTTTTTGCAAATATATATTCCTCGATGTCAACCAATAACATCGATGTCATATAAGTCCAATATCATTATAATACGTTACTTGGTTCCAAAATTATACTAAATTATACGAGGATTTGTAAATTTCTGCCAGAATGGTTCGGAGTGCAAAGGGTTAAAGTAGTATCTTATTTGAACCACATTAAATTATACTATATACCAAATCATTAATGATCGTTAATATACAGTTGCAAAATATGATAGAAAACCTTGTATCCAATGTTCCACATACGAATACTAATCCTACATTATAAAATACTAATGTAAAGTGTACTTACTTCTGAATCTTCTGTACCTCCGTCGGATCCACAGCACACAATTATTCACTCACGAGAATAGGTCCGAATAATTGAACAACAATCACTAAACAACACACACAACACATTTTATAAAATCGTGACAACGAACGAGAAGATGTCACTCCGACCACGAATAAAATAATACTGCGATTTTAACAATGATCCCTTCCACGGAGGTGGTAACCCGGTCAGGTTATCCTAGGCAGGTTAGACGCTGAGGGCCTATAAAAACTAGATACAAAACCAAGGTAAACAAATTATGGCGGGGCGTCGACCCATTTCCCGGAATTCCCTGTTTTCGTATCACAGGTCTGTGGGAGGGGAAGGTTAAAATCGCAGTATTATTTTATTCGTGGTCGGAGTAACATATCGTCTGCTGTCACGATTTCGTTAAGTGTGTTGTGTGGAGTTTAGTGATTGTTGTTCAATTATTCGGACCTATTCTCGTGAGTGAATAATTGTGTGCTGTGGATCCGACGGAGGTACAGAAGATTCAGAAGTAAGTACACTTTACATTAGTATTTTATAATGTAGTTTATAGTACATTAGTATTATATTTTATTATTCGTATGTAGAATATTGGATGCAAGGTTTTCTTTCATATTTTTCAACTTCAATGTCCCTTTAAAACTAGATTCACAGAGCACTAAAACTGACTACTTAACATTATTTGGCAATTATTTACATTACGGTATTCCTCACCGATTTTGATGACCTAAGTTAATGCCTCATTTATTAACATGTGCTATCATTTCGTCGACCTCCGCTACGAGATTGTTGTTAATAAATACAAGTACGGACAGCGTAGTTCCAATTTATCGCTATTTAATATATTACCGTAAGGTGATATTTACCTACCAATTGTAAAATTTAGAGAATTCTTGATTTATCCTTGAAAACTAAATGATAGCACACTTGTGCTATCTTTTTGTTCAGGAGTGTATATACGCGCAACCACTGTACTCCCCATCAACGCGGCCAGTGCTCCTCGAATTTATCGCGTTTCGCCCGAGTTTTGTTCTTAGAACCGATCCTTAATTGTTTATCAACATCGCATCCAGTCAGTGTCCTGATAATGAAATGTTTACTGTACGCAAACCATTGTGCAACATATCTCCCATTTATCTTGCAATTTTCCCATCGTCCTTCATCGCTATCCACTACGAGCCCTTTCGTTAAACTAAAATCTGCAATTACTTGAAACGTTCCCTATAATCGTTTGCTTGCTTTTGTTAAACGTAACGCGCTTGTTTCGCGAAATATTTAGATAATTTGAATATTATGACTTTGAATAGCAACATCTATTTTAGCAGAATACATAGCGAAGTAAATTCACCAAAAGATAGTCGTCTCTGAATATTATACCGTGTGCTATGATTTTAAATGGTAAAGTTTGTGGTTGAACTTTACCTCGGGAAACCAGAAAGTTTTCACTATTTTTAAGTAATATTGTAAATTTTGGCGAGGAAATGCCGAAAATCCAGGTTTCAATGTTAGGAGTACACAGGTTCAAAAGTTATGTGTACTTAAAGTGTATTTCAAACGTTTCTGACAGCCAAGGGCGCTGCCATGTTGGTATATACTCTAGGTGGCAGCACGAGCACGCTGAGAGTATATCAATATGGCGGCCTTGCCTGTCAATTGTTATCTTTACAGACACATAACTCTTAAATCAATGATCTCCTAACATTAAAACTTAAATTCTCGGCGTTTTCTCGACAAAATCTACAATATTGCATAAAAAAAGGTTAAAAATTTCCGGTTTCCTCAGGTAAAGTTCAGCCAGAATTTATTGTAGCAGAATAAATAGCAAAGATAATTTAACAGAAGACTTTAAATGTCGAAAAATTTACGTACGAAGACTATAAATAGCTTATAAAATTAATTCGACAAGTTTGCAGCCTCATACACGCGTCGAAGTCCCTGCACTTCAACTTCCTCCCACGTGACTAACTTTTCATAGTACTTCAAGGCACCGCGGCGGGAAAAATGTCTCACTCGCGTGCGTAAATTCGCAGCATCGTTAGTATCAGTTTGAACGGGAAATCGATTCGACGGTTTGATAAAACAAGTATGCGAGTCGTTTTTAACTTCCACTGGCCGGCGACCGACGGCCGTATTTATTGAATACAAGCTGTCCGGTCCTTATTTCAGCTTCAACATGGCGCAGCAAGTTGTGTATCGCTACCAAAGCGTTCGCGATACTTGTCCTCATAGTAATAACGAACAACGGGGGCGTGCGGAGAACTAACCTGACCGATAGTGTCCGGTTTTATTATTATAGTTCAAACAGTACGTGTTTCTTTGTTACAAAACCGGTAACAATCCGACGCGAGATATCAACTTCGTTATCCTTTAAATTGTATTTCAATCCGGCGCATGCGATATCGGTTTTTCCTTTCTTATTTTACCGAGACATTGATGACCGACTTTTCTCGGTTATTTCACTGACACATTTCGCTCCATGGTTTCGAGTAATACTTAGCGTGTATCTGTTCGAACTGTATTTGCCATAAAATTGTTTCGGACAATCGCAGATTAGACGGTAGAAAAATCCCCAGTATAATTACCCAGGTGGTAGTTTTATTTCCGACATAATAGAGTACAAAATAAAAAGAAGAAACAAAATTTAAAATTTACATATCACTATATAAAAATTAAAATTCTTATCAAATTTCTTAGTTCCTCTATATTTCTATCGTAATCTCTGTCTCTGTTTCAGTACCTCCGCGGCAATATTTTAAAAATTAAATAAATAAGATATTATTACGAAACCTGACGGACATGCTTAGACACATCCGGCCCACAATAACGAATTTTTACAAATAGCTATCGTCAAAATCCTAGTAATTGTTCACTGAAAAATGAAACCCTTTCACCGAGATTTCACCGACACAACTTTGACAACTTCCATTCATTGGACACCGCACAATCGTCCATTTTAAAAATTATAAAATCTCGTCTAATCACCTCCAAAAAATTTATTGAGATCGAAAAAACGGAGATGTTTCTCCCTGGAATGCGAGTGCATTAGAGACGTTCGAGCGGTTGCAATAAATGGCTTAATTAACTTCGCGAAGCAAGGATAAATGCGTCTATTAAGCTTCGATGAACTACTGCGCGCATTACGGAGTACATCGCTTATAAACGGCTATAAACATTTCGCGCGGCCTTAATTGAGTAAAACAATAACATTCCATTAAACGAACTCTGCGCGAGCAAGGAAAGGCTGAATACTATACTCTCGAACGAGAACAATATCACGGTCTTTCTGCGCGCGTCGATATATCCGGCAACATTATGTCTTTCTCGTAACGAATCCGATCAAGTGTGCGTCGTTAAATAATGACGCTTTACAATGCAGATAGAAATTAATGATACGATACGTATTAACGATACAGATAGAATATAATCAACTCGCGTCGAGAGATAGGGAAACACTCAGTTCGCGGTGTACTGATGGACGTAAATAAATTGGAGTTGGAGGATAATCGGATCTGTTCGAGGATTCGCGGAATAATAGGCGGTGGCGTGAAATTGTCTAGAAAGCGTCGGGAACGCTATAGCAAACGAGAAAGATGCTACGCGGACAGAATTGCTTACGCGTACAGCGAGACACGAGAACGGAACCGTAGAACTCTTATATAGATGTCAGATTTCAGACGTTGTAAACGGTATATGGATCGTTGTAAAGGCGGCCTCTTTGATACCATGGACCCCATAATGCGTCGATACATACGTAGAGCCTCCACCATAAATACCATAACTCCCTCTTTCTTTGCCACTCCCGACTATCTTTTTCAACTCGTCCTTTTATTTCCATCTCTCTTTCTCTCTCTCTCTCGCGCGCGCTCGTTTTTTTTTCTCTCCTCTACATAAATTAGCTTCCACCTTCTCGATGTGAAGTGCTATCAGCCAATCTAAGCCCTGTCTTCTTGTGACTCGCATTTTAATTATGACATCATAAAACAGGAGGAATGAGACTGTCTCTGGCTCGCGCTTAGTTTATATTCGTTTCGTAAGTCGATTCGTTTTGCAGGTGAACGGATGCGACGGAATTTGCGAGCTTTTATGCGACAGTCTTATTCGAATATAGCCGTGTTATCGGTGACATCCGGGTTCCTTTGTTCCCCGTAATAATTGTCGTCCGACGCTAACCGTGCGGCGAAAGTAACCGTTGCAGCACAAAAAATGACAAGAGTTTTTCGACTTTACAGGGTTCCTATTGTAATAGGATAAGGGACCCAGTTACTGTGGCGATACCGACTACTGTGCCTGTATTGATTATATTTTGCTTCGAAGCATAAAGGATATTAAAAGAGACGTATTAAATTCTTTTCTTTAAAATCAGTTGATATTTTATATATTTCTTTTTTAATGTTCGCTATGCTTTAAAAATAAGTGTGATTAATACAGGTACAGTATTTGGTACTCTGGTTACCCTATGTAAAAACCTGTCTGGTACTAATGATATTTTAATTATTTCCAATGAGATATAATTTCAATAAATGTGAGATAAAAACTCTGAAACTGCTGGTAGGTTTAGCGTTGGTAAGAAAAAAAAGGGAAAGGTGGATAATAAATCCTCTTTGGAGAGTTGGATTCTACCTAAATAATTTGTTGACTATTCCAGGGAAAAATTAATTTTGGGCGAGAAATGCCATACCAAGTTTGTGATACCAAAGACAAATAAATAAATATAAGGAGAAATATAAATAGATGAGAATAATATATATAGAAGTTAGAATAAAATATAAGGATGTACTTTAAGTTTTAAGCAGTATACTCAGACTTTTTTGGCACTACACAAGGTGGGAGGTTTAAATAAGAACACCTGAATATCTCTATTATTAATGTACTATGGGAAAAAAATATTTAGGACTCATTTTGTTGCATCCACGGTAACCGTGTGCAATTTTAAAAATCGGAATGAAGATTGCTGTCTCCCAGCAAACTTTGCAACAACAACGGTAGCTGATGATTAGACTGCGGATGTTCGTGCAATTTAAAATTTTTATAGGAAAATTTTCAAAAAGTGAAAATGGATTAAAATCCTATTTTTACTGGGAACAGCCTTTGCAGATGCAAAACGAATAAAAATCGTGCTAAATTCTCACGAATTTTATACGATAGAATTTTTTGAAAATTTCCATAATCCATAAACGCACAAAGATCCGCAGTCTACTGATCGTACTCGCTCACGAACGATTCAAGCAACACGAAATTCGCGCATGTCCGAAGCGGCACACGCGCGTGCACGCAGCTGGAAGAAACAACGTTGTTGCTACTCACAGTGGAGATTCCATAGGAAGGCGAGATTGAGATTATGATACATCCTGAAATTTCCAGCGGGCTGTCCCGTAGGGTCGGTAGTAGCTCGCGTGCCATTTACCGTGAGACCTTTAAGTGACCATTCGCGGACGGATCAACGCGGAAGGGTCGAAAGCGTCGTACCGAGTAACCGACTAGCGCACCATCGAAACCGAACTAATAGTGGCACTGGCCTGTGCTCGTCCGTCAGGGTGACTTGGCCTGGGATGCGTTCAGAGAATCGGCGGGGAAAGGGAGGAGTTAAAACGTAGGGTGAAAGCCGTTTCGGGCACCCCTGCTAACAGCAGCCTCCAATGAGATTTGTAGATAGGGCCCGTTTCGATGTTACACCGGTGTATCGCCGCCGATTTTGTTTTCTTTTTTTTTCTCTCTCCCTCTCTCTGTCTCTCTCTCTCTCTCTTTCTGCTCTCGACGTCTTGCGCCACAACGACGAACTCTGACGATTCGTTGCAGTCTTGACTTTGGATTCGACCGGCGCGAGTGTGTGTGTGTGCGCAAGTTTGTGTGTGCGCGTGTGCCAAGAGCTCCGAAGCCCAACTTCAATTTTCTCTATATCATTTTATTACACAGTAATTTTAAACCAGTATAACATTTCTGCCAACAAACGACAAGTTTCTCAATTATCCTACAGTAAAAATTGAATTTTCTGGTCGTTCGCGTTTTTCTTTCGTGAGATTGTCACCTGTATTTTTTAAGGCACACGAGACGCTCGTATAATATTGAAACAAACTTTATTTAAATGTTGTAGCAGATTATTTTGGATCGAAGCACTTTGTTTACATTTAGATTTGACTCGGTTTGATTTCATTCGTAAAGCTGAAAATATCCCATGAATTTATATTCTTCCTTGTTAACGTAACAACGATATGACGCGATATTGTGGGGCAAGGGTTTAACACTAAACCTAGTGAAACGTCTTATAGAAGGGAGAAGATTGAATTTAGTTAAATTTTTTACTATTTTTATTACAATACGTGCTTAACCCCTCGCACCACTTTCTGTATCTGTATCAATGATACCTATTCTGAGAATTTAATCAAAATCGGTCAACGTTGCAATGAGCTGCAGATGTTAGAAAATGATTGACATAAGGGCGAAATTCCCTGTCAAGGCCAAAATTGTGCAACTTTCGCCCTTAAGTTTTCATCGTTAAACGTTTGTAGCTCAGTGCAACGTTGGCCGATTTAGATGAAATATTCAGAATATGTATAATCGACACGGATGTACAAAACGTACTTTTTAAATTTTTAGTGCAAGCCCGCATTAAAAAGTTGTAAAATACAACTTTCAGTACTATCTCTGTAATTTCGACCAATTGCAATTTTAATCAAACATTTTTCTTACGTTATGCAACGCTCCGATTGTTCTAATTTCTCAAGGAAAATTCAAGTAGTATAGTCCAACGTTGACAAAGTTATGCGATTTTTAAGAGTGTACGAATATTAGTTGGAGTCACTGTAACTCAGTCGTGTGAACAATTCGGTAATTCCCTATGAAAACGGTTTTCTAATTTCAATAATCGTAAAATAGGAGACACCGATCTTTTGACCGTGGTAGGTTTAGTGTTAACCCTCTATGGGCCGAATTTTCTTCCGGTGGTTTCTATTTGCAGACAACTTGCAAGGTATTTACTCTGATATTTCGAGTTGATGGTGCTGCTAACCGTCATCAATATTGTTATTGGTTATCTCAGAGACATTGTATAATTAAGACGTATACGTCATCTTCTGAAAAAAGTAAAATTATTTGGTAAAATGCCGATATATTAGCACGTGACTTGAAAGTTACACGGGCCCATAGAGGGTTAAGCAACTCGTGCAGATTTTATGCAACCGCTCTGACGGGGCAAGTTTGAAAAATCGTGGTCGAGGAGCGAGCGTAAACGGAAAGAAGGATGGCGGCAGCAAATTGTCGGGAAGCTTTGAAGAAAGAGTGTCGGAACAAGGGGAAGGAAGCGAAGCGGCGTTGGTACATCAATGGTAGATGTATTCGCCTCTCCGTGCGTAAGCCACTGACATCTGTATTAGCAAGATTACCGGGTGGTTTCCGCGGCAGAGGGTTCCCCGGTACGTGACGCGCACCCGGTTTTCAGCAACGGAATGGATCGGCGAACCAGGCCTACGGGGTTGCAGAAAGGAGGGCGAAAGGTTGACCAGGGATATATTCGGGTGTTTGCTCGACATGAATGACTTTGTATATAAGTCCACTAATATGTAGGCTCACATGAAGCTGCGCTTTTGTATCGTCCGTCGGCATGAAAGTCAGTCAGTCAGGCCAGTCAAAGTCAGTCAGACAAAATATACAGTCGGCGGGAGCTCTAAGCCGGTTGTGCCGCTTCATGGGACGGGCATTAGGGGTGCTTAGTAGATGCGCGGAACGCGTTCAATTAAATCTACTTATGTCGTTCAATCTGTACGGCGGAATATTTGTGCAAATTATATCGGAGATACCCGGTGCCGAGAACGAGAATTTCGTTCAGATGCCATCACTTTTATTCCGACGAGTCTGCTAACCCATTTGCATCGTAAGGAAATATGAAAAGTTTGCTTTTATTATACAGGGTGTCCAGTAACTGGTGTGGTGCAACCGATCAGGGGATGATTCTACATGAAAAACCGAGTCGAAAATGTAGAATAAAATTTTTTGATACAAGGCTTTGTTTTCGAGAAAAATGAGTTTGAAAATTTGTCTAGGATCAATAGGTCAGTTTTCTTAGGATATTTATTTGCGTTTTTTTCCCTCGATCAATTAATACGTGCTTGTAAAAGTTGCAAAAAATTGAGCATTAATGTATTGGTGTATTGATAAACCGCCTTGGGAGCACTTTAATCACTGAATTTCGACTATCTATACCATACATGTGTGCGTGTAATGTTATGGAGTATATTGATTAGTCCGCAGTTTCGGTAATTGAATAATTTGATTTCGAACGTTAGGACGTGCGAAAATTAATGTTTTCGCTACTATTATTTATTCAACGAAACGGGCTCAATTAAATCAGTGTGGGATATTTTAAACACGTTCACTTTCATGTTTTATTAAATTCAGTGCCTCTTTAATTTTTCGGAGCATATTCGAACGATAAAATAAACAGTCTTATATACCAACAAAATAAAGTAATAGCGATGAAGAATTACCGATCGATTTAAAAATCAACAAAAATTCGATGAAAATAAATTAAAGGAAAAGAACACGTATTGTGTGTAGAAAATTGTAGAAATTACTGTGAAAGTATTGTCAGATAAAATGGACGATTTAGAGAGTTTAATACGGACGGAATGAAAGGAGCAGATCAGGCGACAGGGGAGAATTGTTCCATTACGGAAATAGGGTATACATTTCGAAAAGGATACGTCTGACGTACGCATGAAAGCGACGGCCGGTAGAAAGCCTAAGTCGTGAAAACGTAAAAACTCTTACTGGGTAGATCCATCGAAGCTGAATGGGACAGGGACACGTCCGTTCATGGTTGCTTGGAGTGACAGCATAGTATCGCAGCGTTCTGCCATTCAGAGGTATGTTATTCAGTAAATCCGTTCACAAGGACTTTCCCAGAGACATATAAAGAGGACCAGGCCGGGGATTATACAGTCAAAAGTCGGGACTTCGAATTTGTCGGTACATCGAGCAGCGGCGCTTCTAAAGGCTTCCGGTTTTTCGAACACCTGCCCGGTTTCTCTGTGCACACCGGAGAACCTAACAGTGTTCAACGATTTCACGCTTGCCGACGAATGCTTGCAATTGTGGCAATCCGTTCGCTCTAATCTGCTTCGCCTTCTTTTTAACACTTTGAAACTAGAAACCTCAAAAATTCCATAAAATCAGTGTTATTTAATGAAATAAAAATTGAAAAAATTAAATATATGATATTGTGTAGTTCTCCAACTTTCTTCCATTTTACAGATCCTAATCAAATTTTGTACAACGAATATATTAACGTAAAAATTCCCACATGTGGGTGAGATGGCAGTCAACGTGTTAAAAATGCTTTTCTCCACTTGTGTTCCTTCCAGTGATAAATAGACCACGGGTGTACGACAATCGAGTAGATGAAGTTAAAAATTAAAGAGTGTCTATTATTTTCCAAACACTGAAATTATTATTTACAGAAGCATAACTTAGAAGAAAATTATTATTTTGCACGAAGATTTGCAGTCTAGCGATAACTTGGAGTCGGTAAAAGTATTTAACCGTCATGTGGGTGACGGAATTATTTGTCCAAATTTTAAAATGAATTTTTACGCTAATATATTAATTGTATTAAATTTTTTAAGGATCTGTACAATGCCAGAAAGTTGGAGGACTACTCGATACCATACATATAATTTTTTTCAATTTTTATTTCATTAAATAACTCACATTAATTTGATGGAATTTTTGAGGTTTCTAGCTTGGCAGTCAAAGTATTTAAAAGTGTTTAGTTTGTAATTTAAAAATGAGAAAAATCTCGTGGCCGAACAAGCGGTTCGAATAAATAAAATTGTAGAAATAAGTTTAGCATACCATCGAGCAAGGCGTATTTCCGATGACACGTCGCAGCACGAAACAGGATATTCAGGAATTTCGGAAAACATGAAAGCCCCTTCTTAAATTACTCATTTTCAATTTCATGGGAAAGCTATTTATAATTCCGCGTACAAAACTGTACAAACGCACAGACGAATATATTAATACGGACGCATTAATATGCGAAACGTCAAGTATAGCCCCAAAATTGCTCTCATAAATGTAAATTCGCAACAAAATAAGTTTTTCGGTTGCATTATTGTAATGCAGTATAATTGGGCAGATTTAAAACATAAAACGCGGAAGATGGGACATAAAATTAAAGAGGTATGCACACAATGACAATCAAAGTGCCCGAAATTAATTAACATACAGATTCCATTAAATCCGTAGAATATTATTCAGGATCAGTATCTGCGGTTTTATGCACACGTTTTGTGAACGTGAACAATCAAACCTTTATGCCGGCCAACATCAATATTATTATAATTCTACGCAAGTGCACCGTACGCAAGTAACATTAATGTCCCATTAAGTAATCGTTATATTTCCACTTTATATTGTTTCAACCCTCCCCCCAAAAATCAAAAACGTTCAAACATTTATTTCAATAAAATACAATCTGCTGTCCAACTAATTTGTTCGAAATTCGTGTTTCATTTTCAAAATTTCCGAGCAACGATTACAACAATCTGAATTTCAAAAAGTACCTCAAATACACATTTATTTATTCATTTTTCAAAAACATTTGCTTTTGACAACATTTTTAAACGAATATTATTCCATATTCGAGTGTTAAATTTGTTACAAAATAAATGTTTGGAAGTGAGATTCTACCGTTTAGTAATTTTCTAGATTTCCTTTTTCTACTGCTTAAAATATAAATTTTCTCTGGAGTCTCAAAACAATACATATACTTGTTTTGTAGAAACTTGCTTTTTACTTTGCTTTTACATTTCTGTAAGTTTAGAAAAATTACAGTTACCGTGTGCCAATTACAGCTACGGGCACGTGACTCAGCGAAGTAGGGGTAGACCGTAGCTTTCCCGCAGGGGCGTGGCTTCGAGCCCGCAGGGGCGTGGCCTCGTTGCCCACCGTACTGTGTCTGCCCAGAAAATCGCTGCCCGTGCGGGCAAACGCTGAACACGGTATGAAACGTGCTTTAAATTATCACGCGATTACACGGAGCCCCGAATGTTATTACTATTATTCGAGAAAATTTAAATAGCAACGTCTGTTAAATATAAATTTCACCGCAGGCTGAATGACTTAACGCGGTCGATTGAATAATTTAAGAACAATAAGTATTATACGGAACGGCGGATATTTTAAACCGTATAATGCAGAACGTTTCACAAAATTGTGACTTCTATGCCGGGGGGATAATAATAATATTTTACGGATTAAGTAAACCATCCTATTCGGTCTGTACCGCTTTACGGTCATTAACAATCCGCATAATCTACTTATTGACGGGAAATGCTGCATAACGAGTGGATGCATAACGTCGTTCAGACGGATCGGATAAATTAATCATTCGATTGATAGAATAAGACTCGCGCAACAGCACCCATAATACTGCACAAAATTGAAAATTACTGGAAGCCATTCATTGGCTAGTTCTTCTTTTGTTACGCGCATGAATAATCGTTTCAACAGGATCGGCCGACGGCGGCGGCGATTCAATCAAATTCTTCCATTCGCAAATATCAAAGCAAATTGCGTGTTTCTTTCTTCTTTTTTCTTCTTCTAAATACACGACGCCGTACGCCAACAATCCGCGGTAATCATCACTCGCGTAATCAAACATGAAAATTACAAAATGATTATAATAACTCGTGTAATTATCCGCGGAATTAAAGCTGCTGAACAAAGCCGATGCGGACAAAAATTTGACTAGCGCGACTGTTCGACATTGTAAAACAGCAATTCCTTCATCGATGTTACTTCCGTACCAATCGCAAAATTAATTTAAATACGCCTGGCTGAAAATTGTAGTGTCGGAAAAATTTTTCAAAGTTTTTACGGGCGTTCAAATAGCATTTAGAGTCTTAGAATAAAATGAAGAATGGATTATAGAAGTAAAGGTCTCTAGATCTTTGAAATGAGTCAAAGTTTACAAAATTGTTACGGTTTAAGTGTGGGAAATTTTTTTTTTAAAGTAGGGATATTTCGTGTTGTGGCAAAAATATTTTAGGTACGTTTTGACGGAGCACCCTGTATAATCCGCGCGCTGAACGGTTCGCGTTCGCTTTTGCGAATTCATTCACAGGTCGGTGATAGAAGTAAATAGGAGATGGGGGTTAGGTTAACGGTGTTTGATTTTTCGCGAGGCTATTCCGGCGAGGCATCGTGTTCTTTTCTCGAAGCTAGCAGAGTGAAGCAGAATTTCAAGCCGATTACCTGTTACGCTCGGCAAAACAAGCGAATAATTGATCAGAGAGATGTACTTGTGAAACATTTATCGTGCCGCAATTGTGGCTCTCGTCGTTCATGAAATTAAATTTCACCCGCGCTCGCCGTTTAAGCGGAGGCAATCGCCGGTTTAAAGGATCAGCCGGTGTTCTCGCATAAAATTAGTCGCTAAAATTAGGGCTAAGGATGCGCTTTAATATCTGTAAGGCAGCCGGGGTTATAGGAACGCCTTGTAGCCCGTGAGTAGTAGTCGCGCTTAAAGCGCAGTCAAGGGGGAGGATAATAATAAGGATAAGACTAAAGGATATTAGTTGGTACAACCGGTTTCAACCCGAACCTCCCCCATATCTTATCCCCCCCACTCCTACCACCGGTTAACTAGAGTGGCTGGATTTTAGCTAATTGTTTGATACCGACACCCTGCCAATGATTGCTGAACCACCTCGGTGTGCCACTGTTTCATAGCCAATTTAACGAGCCCTTCTTCCAGCCTCGAGGAATGCTCGTTTCGCAGGGAAGAATGGCAATAGCGCACCCCTATCGACCGATCGAGAACTGCCTCTGTCTACTTCTTTCGCTCGTAAACCTACGACACTGTAATCCTTATCTTCCACCGTCGACACGATCGCGTGAAATATCTAATTTTTATTTCCTCCGTTCCGCAAAATGAAATGCACCCCGATTCACAAACGGTTCTTTTCACTTTCACAACTTCAGATTCAATTTTTATCGTAACCAGACCTTCTGGAAGTCAGCCATGGCTTCGGGAATGCTAAATATTTTAAATAAGTCATTCGAAATATTCTTAATCGGGTACTAAATATTTTTAAATGTAATATCATATTTAAACGAGTTTTTAGAAGAAAATTCTCAGACTCCTGACTGCGTCTCTCGACCCTTAAATAATTTTTATTAAATTCCAACAGTTGTGAAAATCATGGAAAATTAAAGAACCAAAGGTCCCAAGGATCCAAGGATTAAAGGTATTGGAAGGGTATTGTAATTTAACAATTTTTAGAAAATTCTAGCAACTGTTATCTTGCCTTCGAGTCTTGGCAGATAAAAGTAAATCCTTCAAAATTGTTTTAACTAACGTAGAAGAGGTATTCGGATCAGACGTAAATTAAAAAGCAATTTAAAACTATAGTACGTTCGATTTACAAGTTGAGGATTGCCTAGCCCAAAAATCGAAAGTTCCGACTGGTGTAAAAAATTCCGTAAATTTTTCGAGGTATTGGAAGGGTATTGTAATTTAACAATTTTTAGAAAATTATAGCAACTGTCATCTTGCCTTCGAGTCTTGGCTGATAAAAGTAAATCATTTAAAATTGTTTTAACTAACATGGAAGAGGTATTCGGATCGGACGTAAATTAAAAAGCAATTCAAAACTATAGTACATTGGATTTACAAGTTGAGGTTTACCTAGCCGAAAAATCGAAAGTTCCGAGTCGTGTCCTCGGTGTAAAAAATTCCGTAAATTTTTCGAAAGTGTCGGGTAACGAACGGGGTCCGAGCCAAAATGGCAAAACGAAGAAACGGAAGGGGCATAAAGGCGCAGGACGAAGCCAACGCACAAAGACGATAAAACGTAAACTAACACGTTCGTAGAAGGGTTACACAAAGGACGGAAAGAAAAACGATTTTCTGCCTCTCCACCTTTCGAAAGCTTTTACAGCCCTGTTCGGAGGTGCCTCGGATACATCCTCGAAATGTTCTGTAACCATAAAACGAAGATAACCGTCGATGGTACCCGTAGTACCGTTTCGAGCAAGCAGTCGCTATTAATTAATGCTTCAGTATCTGTATTGCCGGGTCTGTTTCGAGCGTCGGCGAGCCCGGCTCAAAAGACATGTACAGAAGGAGCGGAGAGGATGCGGAAAAAAAGAAGACGAAGAACCGGAGAAGGAAAAGAAATCACGGTTGGAGAGAAGAAGGGCAAACCTCTGCAGTCATCCTCTACGTTTCACTTTGTAGCCACTCAGGATCGGCCCTTCAAGCCCTTTAAGAGCCCTCTAATCGACGCTACTAAACCAACGAGATCATTCCGAGGGCCGCTACGCTCGTGTGTACGATGTTTCTTCATAACTCCACCTGAAAGGCCGGCAAAACTCTATAAATCTAAACGGAGAGCCCCGATTTCTCCAGCGAAAATGGCACCGCGATTATCCAACCTTCGGGAACCTTCCTCCGGAAAGCTTATGCCAGCTATAATTGTTTTTCGGTCGAAAGATGAGCAAATTCGAGCTTGGGACCCTCTGAACTCGAAATTTCGTCAAATATTATATTTCTACTTGTTTCCAAATTATTTTTTTATCAATTTAGTTTACGCGATTAATCTGGAAAGCTTATACTACTTGTACAGCGAAGTCTTGGGCTCGTGTAGGCCGATCGTAGAAAGGGACAACTTACAGTTGAATGTATATTAGTGTTTAGTGTCGTTTTAATCAGAAAAATGTCACAAATAAGTTAGTGAAAGTCCCATAAAAAAATAGCAAAGAATAAAGAAATTTTTTAATTGGAGTTAGACCCCTCGAGGGGTATGCCCTCCAGTGGAGGGGATAGACGAACTAAAATCGTGTAGCTCCGTTAGGAGCTTAGATCGAGACTTTACTGTAATTATATTAGCTTTGAAAATGACGTACAAATCGTAGTACATAAAAATTTGCCTAACTACCGCGGATTAAACCCGATTAATGGCTACTTCTTAATCGTACTTAGGCGAGCATATTCTGCAACGATCTATGTAACGATCTACTTCTTGAAACTAATGCAAGCTGTTCGGAGTCACCGGGCGACATAAAAATAAAATAATTGCGAGAGATTATTTTATATATACTCGTAGAGCTGCGTCAGAATTTATACGTTCTTCGAACATAATCGGGTATCCTGCTGCTCATGCTGAAGACTGTGCACACAAGTGATAAGTCGATGATACTTCTCGGCCAAGCGAGATAGTTACAAAGTTTTACAACTTCGCGTATCTCGAAGTGCACGTCATCTCGGTAGTTATTAACAGATTGAAGATTTTTCTGTCGAAATGCCACGTACCCGGTTCGTGGGGGAAGATTTCTCGTGTATTTCAGACGTATTTTAGAAGATCGTATTATGGTATACGAATGAAATGCAAGAAACAAATAAACGAGCAGATAGAGCGATAGAGGCGAGGAAATTGTTGCATAAAACAATGAAGACTTTATGAACTTTAATCGGTTGGAACTCGAATTGAACCTGTTATCTGAATCTCTCGACCATGCCCATATGGGCGCAAGTAAAGGGACGCGATAACGATCTGAAACAATTTATCCTGTAATGAATACAATCGTAATTTAATTCCCATCTCTACCGATATCATTATATGATTTAATAGAACGATCGAATAAATGAAAAATTTAGATATCGTATCGAACATGTATTAACAGAAGAAATGTCCTAACCTAGAATAATTCCCTTCTATATATTTTTTTCATGTTATACATACGAAAATGGTGGAATTTACACGTACAATACTGAAATGCTTAGTAATTTATTAAATACAAACAAATGTAATAATGTAAAAAATATTTCGAGTAATGATATAGTAAATTTTAGTGCCGCCTTATGGTCACCATTCGAGTGCTAAAAATGTTTTAAGGAAGAAAAATTAATTTTCATTTAATTCGAAGATCCGCTAATAATAAGAAAATATTGCAGTCCTTCGTCTACTTTTGAATTGAAATATTTTAGGGGGGAACTGTTAAAGTATTTACACAATTCGATATTCTTACAATCCGTTTAAATCGATAGTAATGTCAGGAGGGGATGGGGGGTTAATTCGACATTCGTAGTTTTATTAAAAGGTTCCCGCGTTTTTTCGGCTGTGACGCCTCGGAAAGTACGAGTGTGTCGTATATTCTAATGTCAGTATGCATTTGAACTAACCGGCACTCGATCCGTACTTTTATCTCCGCATAAAAGCGTGCATAACTCGACACGCTCGGCTGGCCTTCGTCTTCCTCCCGTGGGGACCCGACCCCCGATCCCTTTCCTATCGGTCTGATTTCCTCTAAATTTGCGAATAAAAGTTTACACCGCGAGCGTTCTCTCGCGGGGGCATCATAAAATCGGGATTCAATATCGTAAGGGCGCGTACGGGGGGGAAAACGAGCCGCGGGGACCCAAAGGAGGGTGGACGTCTCACGCGCGATTTTCGTGCGTGCAAACTATCCTGTTCTGTACGTTCATCTGCTCGCGATGCGCACTGGGACGAATTGTTCTAGGCGGGAGAAAATCCGAAATCGTTTCGAGTTGTTTGCGGTACAATGCTGTCTCCAAAATTGAAACCAGAGGCGGGCAATATTTGGTGAGATAAATATTTCAAGTACCATTTGATATTTCACAGCAAAATATTTTTACAATCTAAACCATGGAATAAAATAATTGTGTATTTCGAAAATCTGAATCATAAGATGAAACATACAAAGTATAATATTTTTAATCGAATACTTATATTGAATACGAACATTATCGATAAATACTTCAAGTACTATTTAATATTTCACAGCAAAATATTTTTACAATCTAAACCGTGGAATAAAATAATTGTGTATTTCGAAAATCTGAATCACAAGATGAAACATATAAAGTATAATATTTTTAATCGAATACTTATATTGAATACGAACATTATCGATAAATACTTCAAGTACTATTTAATATTGCACAGCAAAATATTTTTACAATCTAAACCGTGGAATAAAATAATTGTATTTCGAAAATCTGAATCACAAGATGAAACATACAAAGTATAATATTTTTAATCGAACACGAACCATTATCTTCGGCAAGAATATTTAAAATAGAAGGAGTAAAATATTTCGAGATGAGATCCAAATGTTTTTAATATTCTTCGGATAAAATACTACTTTAAAAATTTATTGCATCAAATAAAATATTTTATTTTCAAAGCTGTACGCATACTTTAAAATAAATAGGATTATTCACCATTTACCCAGCTGTGCTTGTAACGAGGTTTCATAGCATTTTCAAAATAAAAACTGGATTTTTATTAATATGCTTATTTGTGTTCGGAGTAAGAGTTATCGTACTTGGAGGGGGATATACGTCTGTGTGGCTGAAGGTCATCTCAAGGTCATACTTACCGAGACCTTTTGCAAAATAAATGAACACATATGAAATAATTACATATGGAAAATTGAAAATTATATGGATGGTATCTAGTTAAATATTAGGTTCGGGATGTATAGAGGTCAATACATTTGTCGTATATAAAATAATAGCCTGAAGGTTTGCATTAGTGTTTGTACAAAATTGATTAATTCGTAAGCAAGAATGAAACTTGGTGTTTCTCGAAGCGAGCGAGGGTTAACGCGTCGATATTAAATAGAAAGCTTGGTACACAACGAAATAAGCATACGTCTATGTAGGAGCGTGAAAGAGGAGGTATGCTTGCGTGTTTCTCGATGCATGTTACACCTCTCTTTCTCCGTTCTCCCCAGCTCCCTTTCTGCCTCACTCGTTTTGCGACTCTCTTTCGCTTGGCTCTCGAAGATGCTCGTGTAGGTAGTTTGACACGGTCGTAAAAGACGGGCGTTTTAATACAATTTACAAGAAACTATCAAGCTGGCGCGCCCCGAGCCACTCTACTGGGTGTATCGGATAAAATCCGCCGATGTCCCCCCAGCGTTTTGTTTTCTTCGCGTTCCGACAGTTCGCTGAAAAATTTTTCCCCCACGCTAACTCCTCGCACTACGATTTATTTTGCAGTGATTAGAAATTCCTTCTATGGTTATAATTCACTAGAGAAAACAAGGAAAGCTTAAATTCGTTCTATGCCTGCATGTTAAACGAAATTAATAACATAATTATGCCTGAAATCCTCAAATTTGACTCGATATTATAGTATAAGCAGGGAGGGGTTATTTTATCTACTGGGACCCTTTTAACCCTTCGACTGCTGCGAGTTCTAGTCCTACGCCGGAGTCATTTCTGACCCACACTAATGTTTCAAGACTGGTACAGTTTTCTTTCGATATAAGGCGACGGCTCGAGACCGGCTTTTGTCCTATTTCGGACGAAGAAGAAGAATTTCCTTATTTTGAAATAAAAAGGCATAGTTAGTAGAAAGGGTTAATAGGCTTTTCAATAATTGTGCTCTAGGAAATGGAAGTTTAACAGTTCCTAAACTATTAGATTGCGTTGTTGGGGGTACGATCAATTATTGGATCAATTGTCTTCGACTTTTACAATGCTTTTGAGTTGTAAATATTTGTATCTTGTAAAATTGTGAACCGATCGAAAGTCTAAAATTTCAGTGCGTACAACACAATGGCGTCGCCAATAGTCCCTCTAAAAATCCTAATAAAAAGAAACTCGAATTCCCAGTATCGATACAAAGTATAAACAAAGTATTTCGTTGCAATGTCGAAAAGCGTAGACAAGTCACACGGATGCCGGGCTAATCAGAAAAATAGAGCCATACCGACTCGCACCCTGAAATAATTCGCCGGCCAATTCCCGCGTACTTTATTATAATAGTTTCCATCGAGGGATCTTGCCGGCGTTCCGCCTTTACAAATTCGCAATGTAGAACTCGGGTCGTTATCTCGCTAATGATTCCAATCAGGGGAAAGAAGAGAGAAATAGGGGAGAGAGAGAGAGAGAGAGAGAGAAGAAAGGACAAAAAGAAAAACCAAAAAGAAAAAAGAAAACAACGCGGCCGGCATCGGGGTGAAACAACGATTTGTATACTCCACAAATAAACGGGGTATACTCTTTCCGATCGACGGTGTGGATCGACGTTACGGCCGATGAAATATTTATATAGTGACCATTCCGCGGAGATTGTGTACGTCGGCGTGCTTTGTATCGAACGCGAGGTAATACTATTAAAGGATTTAATTATCTCATCGCGATGTTTCACGATTTCGCCGGGGGAAGGGCGGGGGGGGGGGGGAGAAGAAGGGAGGGGGAGGGGGGGAATAGAATTCAATACGATGCTCCCGGATGCCTAATCACCTTCTCACGGGGGCCACGGCACACAGTTTTCAGGCAGTAAGGTTAAGGAGTCGAGCGGAGGCTGCCTCGTGGCGCCAAATGTAATATTTTAGAAGGTTTACGAGCCAGTCAGCTCGATCCTTGGAAACGTATACCTGGCGACATCGGCTACGGCCGTGGTCCGAACGATCGCAAAATTCTCTCGAAAGGAAGGAAAGGGAATGGTGGTTCACCGCCTCCTTCAATGCTCTTCCTTCGCTAATTGTACCTTATTAAAAACGGTCGTTCTTCTTACAATGTTGAGAGGATGATGTCGATGATGTCCCCCTTCGTCCTTTTCGAGGATCAAGAAACAGGAACGCCCAGTTCCAAGCAATTGCCGGCCCACGGGAATCGTTTTCTCGTTGGAAAATGTTTCAGATGCCATCGGCGATCGTCGGCTCGCAGTTTTCTGTAATACCGTGCGCGTCTCTCGCGTTTAAGAATTCGGGTTCCGTTGTTTTTTTTTTCTTTTCTTTTCTTTTTAATCGACCAACATTATACTTTTCTGTTCTTCTTGCATGCCTATTATCGGCGAGGATTAAGTCGGATTCTTCGACTCCTGTAAGCCGGGGGTTACACGGATATTGACGCGAGCGACGACGCCCGTTAAACTCTGACTGGTTTGCAATGGAAAACCGAAGATCCTGCGAAACGCGCAAACGACAGTCGTACGAGCAAGCATAAATGATAAGCTGCCGCCGGGGAAATCGTGTGAGTCTTCAATTAAATTCGTGCGCGACTATGTTACCTGCACAATTGTATTTTACTGCGCGTCATGCCGGTTTTGTGTCGGCGCAGTCTTCGGGGTACTATAGTACAGAAAATGTATTGTACATAGCACGTTCTCGATGCAGAAGATTCGCATTTTAAATCAAATAGCAAAATAAATTTTTTGGAAATTGTGTCGGTAGAGTCTCCATATTTTATAGTGCAGAATATGTTTATAGTACATTTTCAAAGTAAAAGTTTCTCCGAAATGCGACACTACGAATTGCAAAGATTTATTTTTAACCCCTTGCACTGCTATTGATTTTGTGATTATACTGATTAGAAATTCTTCAATTCATAGTTTATATTTATAGTATGCCTATCTTTTCTCCAAAGGACATATATCAACTATAACAAAGTCAATTTTTACTTTGGTTTAAAGAAAATTAATAACATACATATTTATTAGACTCTGTTCAGAATCTTCATCACGAGTCTGACTCGATATTGTAGGGCAAGGGGTTAAGGGGGAATATCTTTATTTTCGAAATGGACTTTGAAGAAATTAATTGGGGGAGAAAGCTTTGTGACACTGGAATTGAATATTGAATATGAATATTTGATGCTAGAATTAATTGGAAAATGTGTTTTGTGACTTTGGAAATTCTAAAATAGAGAATTGTTAATGGAGCATTGTGTTTGACAGTTTTTGGGGAATCGTGTAATAAAAGTGGGGCCCGGTATTAATTTGTCTAGCGCAGGTATTATTCCAGTAATTAATCTTCCGGTTCGGCTAGAAAGCATTTTCGGGGAGAAAAAAAAACCACTGATTCGTGATGAATTAATCAGCGAGGTACTGATGCTTTCAGTTCCTGTGAGCAGATTAGAGGCGATTAAAGCGGATGCTTTCAATCGTGAATTCGTAACTTCGATGCAACCGAATTCGAAACCTAACGCAATAATCACTCGCGCGAAACACCGAAACCTATTAGAATGATACATAATATGAATGAGCAAAGGCGATTTTCGTAACCATCGAAAAAACCATTTTTCACAGAACAATATAAAACTATACCGATTATCGAACATAATCTTTATTCCTTTTCGAACAGTGTGAAGAGTATTCGTATAATTTGTTTAAAGGGTAAAATATTTTAGAAATATATATTGGACGTTTCATGGAACTGACTCAATTTTTTAAATATTTAGAGAATATTGGAAAGACAGTAATTTATTTATTGCGTAACTATGAAATACGGTATTGTTCTTATTTATTCTTAATATGTACATATGTTTATTAGCAAACGATTGGCTTTATGATATTTATATTTTTGCCTAACGATACTAAGCCATTTAAAAAATATTAAAACTATGCTCTTTCGTAAAAAATTTCGAAGAAATGGTCGTCCGTGCATTTAATGAAAAATCGTGTAGTGAATTTTTGTCGGCAAATAGTTCCACTAGATTCTAGTACTGCATGTTACAGAGTTCGGGATTTGTTTACATATTTTTGTCTAAGAATTGTTAGAGATGTATGTGTTATCGACGAACCAATTAGCTCGAGTGAAAACTAGAAAAAGTTGGACACTGAAAAACGTATCAATTTGCTCCGATCTCCCCCACCGTTCTGGAAATTGGCGGAAGGTAAAAGAGCGTGCGGATAGCGGTATAGCAAGAGTGACACTATGCGGAGGGGATGTTAGGGGGGGGGGGGTTACAGCGACCACAACAACTACACATTTCGGGCGTTCGGTCGGTCGTGCAACCCGCATTATTTCGCGATTGTCGCCAGGCTACCGGTGGAGTGAGAAGAATGTGTTAATTTTCTGGCTATGTATCAACATAAACTTGTGCCGGCTCCTCTTCCACCATTGTGTTCTTTCCGCGTCCGTTTTCTTTCCCATTTGTTTTCATATCCGTGAAATCGATCCTGACAGAATCCTTTCAACCGAACAATAACAATTAACGTACTACTGTCGGTTAAAAAGTCCTCGTATTTTTCTTCTTAGCCTGAATCTACGAAATGTTGTTAAAACTCCACTTAGATGTCGCTATATTATAGAATATCATTTGTCTGAAATTATATATAGTTTAGTCCGATCTGTTTACCAAGCTAATAATCGTTTCAATGGATTATAATATATTATTTTAATTCCATTATAATTATAATTTCACTCGTTTCTTTTCAGAGTTAATGTTACGAACGTCTTCAGCAATGGTCGCGTATATTTATCTTCGCACCGACTTGCCCCGAGCAACCACAGTTGCAAAAGAAATAACATCAACGAAACAGTAAAATAGAAATTCCGTAATCAATCGAATTAGAGGGGATGAAATGAGAAAATTATTAAATCATATTTTAATGAAGCCTCTGGGATGCGTGTGGATTATTGAACAGCAACAATACTGATTAATTAACATTGGAAAACTGATACAACGATTGAAAATACGCTGCGTGCCCAATACTTAAATGTTCCATATATATATGTTCGTACATTTTTAACTAAAGTATGAAAAATCCCGAATCGAATGACGCTTTCCAATTAACTCCCATACATACGTTGCCCAACAATCATTACGCGAACGACCAATTGCCTTTTATTCATAATCTCGTATTTTAAACAAACGTATCAAATTACAACGCGATTGTAGGGGACGTAGACAATTTTGCAAGGACTACAATAGAAAATGCATTACGAATTAATTGTACGCGAACAAATACGTTGAATTACATGATAAAAGAGAAATAAAGCATTTCGCGGTATGTACAAACAGAAAAGGGATGAATTTTCATCAGAGGATTACACGTACAGTCATAATCATTCAGGATTATGTGTACGGGGTTGAAAATTACGGAATTATGTATAAAGCACAATTTTTAAATTGTCATGGAGAAATCCTTTCAGAAATTTCAACGAGCAACAAAGCAATGATGGTTTCTTTTATATACACTGTCAACGTTTTTACATGTAACAAAACTGTGAGAATACAGCCTCCATTCAACACGATTAGATTAAAAACGTACCGATTTCCTCTATCTAGAAAAATTGTCGGCGTTAAAACTTCGATTTTTGGCATTCTCTCGCCAAGATGTGCAGGATTAACCCTTTGCACTCGAAGCTATTTTAACACCAAAACGAAACATTTCTTTCGACCAAGAATGTTTCCCTTCAATATATATATTTTTTTCATATTATACATACGAAGATGGTGCAATTTACTCGTACAATATTGAAGTGTTTAGTAATTTATTAGACAGAAATAAATTTAATAATGTAAAAAATATTTTGAATAACGATACAGCAATTTTTAGTGGTGCCTTACAGTCGCCATTCGAGTGCTGAGGGTTAAATATAAAAAATTAATTACTGTTGTGATCAATTGGAATAACATTTCCATTTGGGGATGACAGCGCTTGGAATGTGTTTAGTATTTTTTTATGCCACCCTTCACTTCAATCTACGTGCCTGATTCCAGATGGAGATGTTTTCGAAACTGTGTAACCCCATCAGTACCAAATTTTTATTTTTAAATTTTTGCTCCAGGCGATTAGTATTTATATATTTGAGACGATTTATGCCAAAAGATAAGTTAACCAGTTAACTGTGGAATTTAATTTTAAAAATCCCTCGCGGCACGAAAAAGTTAAAAATCTTTGGTCCCAGAAGGTGAAGTTTAGCAAGATCCGCAGTCTCTCTAAACTGTTGAAATTAGAATACATATATTAGTGTTAGCAACCGAGTGAATTTATATTGCGAGTGGACACGAGAGCGAAATACAGTTGAACCGAGAAACGTTGCTGCATCGACGTAATAAAGTCGAAAACGTTTTTGCAAGTGCAACAACGACGATCGGAGACGGCTGGGACACGCGCAAAAGAAAACGATATGTACAGAAAGTTGTTCTGCGGTTAAACGTCGAGGCAGCGCGTGGCTGGGTCTGCTAGAACCCGTGGTTGGGGATGGAATTCGCGGCTACGGATCGGCACGTCAGGGGCGACTGGCTAATAAATAAATTGACAGGACATTTTATCGTGGCTTGTCAACGAGCGAGAAACCCGATAGTCCCCTCAGTGGAAACTGCCACCGGAATGAAACAAAAAACGAGTCGGGGACAATTAATAATTCGCCTGCTACCTACCAATTTGTCCGGCGCAAGACGAATTCCGCAGTTACCGCTCCGTCTTTTTCGACGGAAACAAAAAGGATTCCCGCAGGGAGAGAGAGAGAGAGAGAGAGAGAGAGAGAGAGAGAGATTGTTTCTCGAGTCTCTCCTGTCATCGGACCATGGATATATTACGAGACATTCTTCAACCGAACGGGATACTGTAGCGCTATTTGCGCGATGAGCTCTGTTTCAATTTCCGATTCCATGAACGGAAACATTCGTCACACGGATTAATGTTTGCGATGAATGAAATTAGCCGCCGGACAGATTGTGCGATTTTATGGCGAGAACGTTTCATTAATTGCTCAACGATTTCCGAAACACGGTTACCATCTGTTACAGTTTTTCAGAATGTAGAAATTAATTCGTTCTCGAGAAATTGTCGTTATTTAAACTGCGATCATTCCGTCGAAGAAAAAATAGTAGAACAATAAAATAAATTCACTTCGATGTAAGATATTTTTGCGCGATACAGGAAACAAATTTATTACTCTACCATCTTCTTTTTTTAAGGAAATTGTCATAGTTCAAATGATAACATTGTCTGGAGAAATTTAGTGTCGAAATACTTGTTAACAGATTTTGTATTTTGAAGAATTTAGAATTTCCATGGTATCATAAATATGTAGAGGGTAATTAACCTAAGGGGAGGAATCGATTTTAATTGCTCAATACATTTAATTTTACACTTGGCAATAAATAGAAATTTCGTAGTTTTATTTTCTATTTGTATTGTACATTAAAGTACACGAAAAAAACTGCTGTTTGGATACATTGTCTTTGTAAATATTCTCAAATATGTGTAGAGATTAATGATTGAAAGCATGTATTTACATTTTCGAAGAAGAAAAAGTACCGACACAATTTCTGTTAATATTAATAAATTAATATTTGTTTGACCCGGAGCTCGGGAAATTTTTGTTGATCACGGCTCCCTTCCCGGGATATTAATTTTGGAAAATGATTTTCCGTTATTGTGCACTTTGGAGGCGAGCGTGTTATCATCTTGTTATCGTGCCGGGAGCGCGGCACGGGCCGGCGAAAAATTGTTATGAATATTCGAACAGCTACGAATTATCTTTCATCAGAGTGCTCCTATTTTTCGCGGTATTTATTTGCAAGGAATAAACGATTATCAATTTCGATACTAATAGTCCTCCCGTCCATTGATCCGGAAAGTGACGATATGAGTTTGCCAGACGCGGAAACAGATTGTATCGCGAGGAAAAATTGCTCTGTTCAAACCGACCGGTGTGGCCTCCCTTACACCGCTTATCTTCTCGCGCATTTCAACTACAATCGACCGTTTAATTTTGTCGATGATTTAAAGACTGATTACACGGTGTTATTGCTATCGATTACATTATGGATACAGATGCTGTACCAGCTACGCTAGAATTTTATTACTCGATAGCGGGGGGGGGGGGGGGAGTGGGAATAAAAAATTGCGACCAGCCGCGAATGTAAACGCGAACGGAATTTCGTTGTATCTCGTTTGAAACGTTCCCGACTAATTTCGCGTGTGAGATGGCGCAAATATTTATTATTCCGCAATAAATAATTATTTGCTCGTGTTTTTGGTGGCTCGGTCAACATCATTTGCGATGTTAATGTCGTTTATGAAATAATTTGTTTTGCAGTTTTTTAGTTCGTCGGTGCTTGTAAACAAGATGTAAATATCTATTTACGATACGCTTTTAAAGCGGTATTTGACCGTGTTTAATTGATGTACATTGAACAACAAGAAATAGGTAACCGTCAAATTAATTTATGTTTAATCATGTTATTTAATTATGCGTGTATTTTTCTTTTAATATGATACGTTTTTACGGGTTAATGAATGGTTTTGAAACCGTGGATTCACACTTGTTTATTCGGTATGAGAAAAAATTGTGACAATGATAGGGCGATGTTAGGCTATTGTTAAAAATTATATTAAAAAATGAAGAAACTGAATTTTTAATAATTAACGCTTCCACGGAATTATATTTCTAATTAGAGTATCGGACAAATTTTCCAAATCACCTCAGAACTACAGGATACCGAATTGACTATTATCCAGTGGTTCGCAAACTATATTTTCAAAAAACAGCACCACGTGCTTACACGATAAGGTTATCACTACTGATACTGTGAATAAACATTGGAACTGTTCGTGATATCAGTAGTCACGATTTTTAATACCATTTAAATCAGAAATCGAGTTATTAAAAATTTCGTTTTTAGAAATAAATTCTCGTTTATGGAAATACCTATGGAATTTTGTATGGATGCTGTTAGGAATTCTTTAAAAAATTTATCCTCACGGGACTGACAGTTCAGAAAATGATAAAAGTTCCTTCGAGACAAATTATTTTCGGATTTTAAGGGGTTGAATTAGTTCGCAGGGGATGAAATTTCTTCCGCATCGCCATTAACCTTGAAGATTGAAAGGGTGGAAACAGCCCTTGGAGTCGTCGATTTTCACTGATTTCGCCCAAGTCCAAGGGCTGTTGCCACCCTTTCAAAAGGGAGAATGGCCAGAAAAAATAGCAAATATTTTTCCGAAAATTATCTCTCACAGAAATGTCATAAAAATCGGCGTGCCCAGATTCGACATGTTCGTCCCTTCGATCCTAAGTAATTCATGGTAAATCGAATTTTCTATGCATTCCGAAAGTAATAAATAAATGAAGACCACCCGGAGAATATAACAATTTTGCATAAAAATCCGCGGTTAAATTACAACCGGAAACAATGCGGCAAGGAGCGACGGCTAAATATGGCAGTTTCTTGGAGTGCTAGGAAAACAGAGATGGCAGGTTTACAACAAATCAGTTCGAATACATGATGAAACGACGGATGCGGTGGACGGATCGCTAAAGGCCGGTGGACGTTCGGAATGGTCAGATTCGGAACGTTATATGCCGGAAGCTGAATTGCGTTGCCCCGATAATGGTACCGCTGACAATTGCGCCGTTGCGTTGGATATCGAGGCTTGTGACTAATAGGATACACTAACAGAAGTGGCCTCAATGCTCGGCTGCTGCCTACAATACGCGTATTCAGCCGTGACAATAAGAATATCGTCTTCCTAGTACAAGCCCGGTACAAACCCGCGGCCATTGCGAATTTTTCCACCGGTGCAGTACCGTTCATAAATCATTCCTTTGAAAAATAGAATCCTTTCAATATGCGATTAATTTTATCAATCCGAGGCTCAACGCCCCTTTGTTGCAAGTTGTTACTCGGCGAATGCTCTTAGCAACCACTTCTTCTATACTAAAATATAGAAAATTAACGCTTAGTAATTTATTAGACACGATAGTACTGTGGAAAATATTTTCACGAATGATTTTTCCTTACTTAACTGCTGTGTCGGTCACTTATGACTAAACTGCGGATCTTTATGCGAAATAAGAAATAGTTGCATCGATTGCAAGACACAGGAGCGAAATAAAAATTTCTTCCTTCCTTTAATTATTTTATTTTATTATTTTATAAATGCATAAAATCCGCAGTCTACTTACGGTCAAAAGACTGACGGTGATTCATATTTATAGTGACATATCCAGAATTTTATTGAGATCTTTAGAATTCAAAAGGGTCGAGACAGCACCCCCTCTAATGCATCCCCTTATACATTTTAAATTTCTAGTTTCGGTTCCATTAATTGAGTTACCACTGATTTCGTGAGTATCTCTGGGACTGATGTTTGGCACGTGTTAAATTCGAATTATTTATTGTAATCAGGAGGTAAGAAGAAAATTCTTATGCGTGTTATTCATAGTTTCGTCGCGCAGGACAGCACCCCATTTTGTCAAGCCAGCACCCCCTCTAATGCATCCCCTTATACACTTTAAATTTCTAGTTTCGGTTCCATTAATTCAGTTACCACTGATTTCGTGAGTATTTATTTTGTGATTTTAATGATTAGAAATTCTTCATCGTTCAGAATTTCAAAGAAAAAAGAGATAGCTTATATTTATTGTATGCCTATGTGTTCTCCAAAAAATACATAATCAACTACAACGAAATAGAATTTTATTTTGGTTTAAAGGAAATTAATAATATACATATTTATTCGACTCTGTTCAGAATCTTCATCACGTGTCTGACTCGGTATTGTAGGGCAAGGGGTTAAATTCGAATTATTTATTGTAATCAGGAGGTAAGAAGAAAATTCTTATGCGTGTTATTCGTAGTTTTGTCGCGCATAGTCTCTGCGAAAGACGGCGGGGAGAAAAGAACGAAGAGGATGCTTCTTGGGGGGAAAAAGGCGAAAAAAAGAAGCAGACGGGCCAGTGACTGCCGCTGTCATATATAATAATCGCATAAAACAGATACGCGCGAACCAGCCAGCCCACGAATATATTATGTTGCTGCGGCTAATTTACGATTATAACGTACGTGTATAACTATCATTGTTGATATACTGCCGCGGTGGAATAGCCAGGAGCAAGCTCGCAGATAGCCCGGGAAGGTGAAAGAGGGGCCGAGGTGGGGAGAAGGGGGTCTGTATGAGGGAATCGGCAAGAGGAAGAGGGAACAGGACTCGTCGTAGTCGGGGGTCAGGACTCTCGGTAGTAGGGACTGCCTTGAATTACTTCGTCGTCAGTGGTAGTCGTTGAATCTCGTTTCCAACGTAATCTTTTTCGACGCCGCGACTTCGCCCCGCGAAACGGAAAAACTTCTCCGATAAGGATCGATGGGCAGGCCCGCCCTTCGGCCGTTAACCGGCGTACTGCCTAAGAAAGGGGTGATAATTGGAATTATCTTATTGTTATGGGGCGGTAACTCGACACCTTAATTAAAGAATAAGATAGCGGAACGGCTGGCTAACTTTTTTCCAACAGTCGAGGCGAGGAGAATTCTCTACTTGCTCGATTTTTTCACCTCTAACTTAACAATTATTTTGTACAAGTGTGTATTGTATTGTATTATAATGCCCCAGTATTCTCGGGCTTTTAAGTTAACACATTGACTGCCACGTCACCCATACGTAGGTGACGGAATTATTTGTCTAGTTTTTAAAATAAATTTTTACGTTAATGTATTCATTGTACCAAATTTGATTAGGATCTGTAAATGCCAAAAAGTTGGAGAACTAGTTAATATATCATGTGCATTGAATTTTTTCAATTTTTATTTCATTAAATAACTTACTTTGATTTTATGGAATTTTTTAGGTCTCCAGTTTGGCAGTCAAAGTGTTAAGAGGTGAATGTAAACAAGTATTAGATCTGAAAAATTCTTTCATGAAATTTACCAGCGCTGGTCAAACGATTTTTGGATTTTCTTATTCCGCAATCACTGAAATTAGAAAGACCATTCCGTTGGAAGTTAATGCACATTTCTTTAGGAGATAACATTTTTTTTTTTTGGAAACTGGATAAGTGCAATTCGGAAGTTTATAATGACTGGAAGAATTGATCGATCAAGTTGTAGAAATGATTAAAAAATGAAAGAAATTTTTGCTTGGTGCCTTGTAATCGAGGCGGAATATTTTCTATGTCTGTTTACAAAGCACGAGTAAAAAACAGTGCGGCTGAAAAGGGAAAGATGCAGCGTAATTTTTTTAATAGAATGCGAGGAACATTTTTACGCGATAGCATAATCCCTACTGAACTGAATAACTCTATGTTTTTTTTGTCGAATCAGTACCATATCAAGCTCGAAAAATGTCGTTCCGGGAGAAACGCTTTCGCAGTTGTGAATGGGGGTTTATATTGTACAATAGCATTTTTTCTTTTATTCGTGTTCACGAATTTTTCAATAAAATTTTTAACGAAGATGCTTTGACGGTGACGCATTCGCATGAGCGTGCCGGTATATGTGTACGGCGCACAGAATGCTAGAACAAACTGTAGAACCTCTTTTGGTATAAATAATCTGTGAATCTTTATAAAAACGCTGAGCCTGTTCTATATACAGTGAGCAACGAAAGTATTCGAACGCCCTTTAAATCAGTATAACTTTTTTTTTTAAGTGAATCAAACGACCTGACTTTTTTGAGGAGTTAGAAGAATTGGTTTTCCAAATGATGTGTAAAAAAGATTTTGAAAAAATTGCAATTGGTAAGAATTACATGAGAAAATAAAAATGGCACTTTTCACAACTTTTTTATTTGAGCCTGTAATGAAAATTTAAAATATGCGTTTTGTAGATCTCTGTTAGTTATACACGTACTGAAAATTTCATCGAAATCGGCTGACGCAGATAAAAATGGCACGTATCAAAATATGTTAGAATTTGAGGATTTTAAGCAGAAACTGGCCAAAAGTCGTGAAAATCTACGCTTTTCACCACTTTTAACTAGTTGTAGCTCGTGTGTATATTAATCGATTTCAATGAAACTTGCAGCATGTATATAACTAACATATATCTACAAAACGCATATTTTAAATTTTCGCTACAGGTTCAAATAAAAAAGTTGTGAAAAGTGCCATTTTTATTTTCTCATGTAATTCTTACCAATTGCAATTTTTACAACATCTTTTTTACACATCATTTGGAAAACCAATTCTTCTAACTCCTCAAAAAAGTCAGGTCGTTTGATTCACTTAAAAAAAAAAGTTATACTGATTTAAAGGGCGTTCGAATACTTTCGTTACTCACTGTACATACTATGAGGAATGTATGAACAGCTGCAGTCTTAAAAAATTCTTAAAAATTGATCGAGGAGAAAGATATGGTCCGTCATTAATTAATTGCAAATAAAAATTAACAGAAATAAGAAAATTTCATTACAATATTTTTATATATATTTTTAAGACAACTGAACAACTGCGGGAAGGGTGTTAAAAATTCTTAAAAATTGTTTAAGCAGAAATATAAGGTCCGTCGCTGTTCGATTGCAAATAAAAATTAACAGAAATATTTTTCTGAAAGGCAACTTCTTAGCATTCGATGCGAAATCACTTGAACGCATTTTTGAAGGGTATTAGTCGACGACAAGCTGCTGCCAACATTTTCGAAAACCCTTTCCCAGCAAGCTAGAAGTCGGTAACCGGTTAAAATATTCCGCTGCAGGTTCCGAATTCGAAAATAATCGGTCGAATGCTAATCGAGATCCTCGCGGAGCCTCTGTACGACACGATCCGAACATCTTCGGATCTAGGCGCGGGGTTCCTCGGGGAAGCTCGCGTGATGAATATTCGATCGTGTGTTGATAATCGCGTTGTTCCTAAGAAACCACTTAATCCTCGTTCCAGCGGGTGAGAAATAATTTGCTCGCGAAAAACAGGGTGAGACACGTTTGCATGTACACCGCCAGGAGGTTTACAACCTTGGCCAGGATCGTACGTAGATTCACGGAGGGGCTCCTTCGCACTTGGCAATATTTTAATGGTTACGTGGAGTGCGGCAAGATTGCCGCTACACCGTTAAATCATACCGCAGCCTCTTTCTTGCCAACTGTTTTTCCCCCTCTCTCTTTCTCTCTCTCTCTCTCTGTCTTTCTCTCTCTCTCTCTCGCTCTGCCTGCGTCACGTATAGGCACGAGTGGACCATCACATCCTCATTACGGATTATTCATTAATTGGGTAGCCGGATACCTTGTACGTACGTTGAATTATACACGGAGATTCTGGCACCTCCGCTCCGTGGGACCATCTTCCTGTTCACTTGCTTTTTGCCCCCCTCCGGAGGGGCCCAGCTCCTTTGCATCCAACGTAACCCGACTTCCCAGCTATTTATTTGACTCGGTACAAGCCGAGTCGTGTAATACCTTAACGCGGGCATCATATAAAGATTCGTTTTCGTGAGCTATGGAACGGACGTGGAAACAGGACGAAATTTCGCGAGCCTGTGTGCGCGGCGTCGTTGCTTCGCGACTGTGGCCACCACCGATGCTCATTTCCTATACTACCAGTTATATTTATATAGTTAATTCCCTATAGCAACACGTTGACTGCCATGTCACCCACATGTGGGTGACGGAATTATTTTTCCAGGTTTTAGAATGAATTTTTACGTTAACCCTTTGCACTCGACGCTATTTTCATTCTAAAACTAAATTTTTCTTCCGTCTTAGAATACTTTCATTTTATTCAGACGAAACTGATCCGATTTCCACATATAACATTTAAACGTTTGGTAATCTATTAAATATAAATTTCGTAATGTACCAAATATTTTGTAATATTCTTCGTAATTTCTTTGAAATAATGCCACAACAATTTCTTGTGGTGCTTCAGAGTCACCACTCGAGTGCTAAGGGTTAATATATTCATTGTACAAAATTTGATTAGGATCTGTAAAATGCAAGAAAGTTGGTGGACCACACAATATCATATATTTAATTTTTGTTCAATTTTTATTTCATTAAATAGCTTACTTTGATTTTATGGAATTTTTGAGGTTTCTAGTTTGGCAGTCAGAGTGTAAATCATTTTTTGGAAACATTTCTTCCAACCTAGAATATTTCCCTTCTATATACCACATATATTTTTCATGCTATACATGCGAGAATGCTGCAATTTCGTACAATACCGAAGTGTTTAGTAATTCATTAAATACAAACAAATTTAATATTGTAAAACATCATTTGGATAATGATACAGCAATTTTTAGTGGGGCCTTACAGTCGCCATTCGAGTGCTAAGGGTTAAAAAGCCAAATTGGAGCCACTAGGTGTTTTAACCCTCTTCAATCTTAACACACCTTGCTAATAGAAAGAAAGAAAAGATAGTATAAGATTTAAAAGATATAGGATAGTATAGTTGTAAGATATTAAAGATAGTTTGGATTTTGTATAGGTGAAGGATAAATGTAAAAAAAAAAAAAAACAGAAAAAACAGTACAGTGTAAAGGGAACGGGATCTCTTTGTAACCCGTAAGGGAACAATAAAATATACATACATACATACACACCTTGCTTAACATCAGATTTAGGGAGCACTAAAAGTGATAATTTCACATTAATTTATAAAAATAAAAAGAACGTGTCTATCCAAGTTTTCAGCCATTTTTAAAATAATATATACCCAAAGAAATAACTTTTTCAGTAATATATTATACTAATACTAATGTTCGGTAAATCATACCTGATCATTCTCTGATAAAAACTGAATAATCAAAAAAGATTATATAGAACACTAGCATAAATTCTTGATTTACCCGTTTTCGGAGATTCTCAAATTCCAGTATCGCAAATTCCAGCCTCGGTACTATCGGTTTGCAGAAAGTTGCAGGCACGTTGCGAAGGGCAGGGGCTGCTCGTTAGATCAAAAGCAGAAGAAACGTAGGAAAGAAGGGGGAGCAGGTTCGCGGAGCCAAAATGGAAGGGTAAGGTGAACAGAAAAAAAAGAAGAAGTAGAAGAAGAAGAAGAAGAAGAAGAGGTGGAAGCCAGGCGAAAAAAGACGATAGAATGCGGGGCCGCGTGTAAGTACGGAAACCGCAGTTATCGAATCGCCGAGCAGAAAATCGTCGTGAATAACGCTGTCCAAAGGGGCGCCGCGCGGATTTTTTGCGGCAATGAACGCAATTGGAAGCGCCCGTGAGTCAATTTGATGCTCGGCAGAGATCCCTTCGTTTGTGTTTTCGGATCGGACGGGAACCGGTTGTCATTGAGCCCGAGAGAAATCTTTCGCTACCGCACCCGGGGACAGCTGTAGGCCCTATCGATGACAGTTACATGTCAATACAGAATTGAGAAGTGGCCTCCTCTTCCTTTCTTGCTCCTCGACTGCTTCCTCGACTTCCCCCTCCACCGCCTACCTGCCCCCACCCATTTTGAGAAAAACGGTTTCACGCAACAGAATGCGTCCGCTGGCAAAAACGTGAAATTCTGCGAATGTACGGTGCCTGGCAAAAAGGCACACCTTTCGTTTCAACCGATTTTTTTTTTTTTGCGCACAAACAGCTGGGCGTTGTGCTCGTTGTTCTCTTCAGGGAACACTGTCGATTACAAGATCTTACAACCAGTATATTGCATTAATAGTAGACGATAACTAGTACTACGTTAATTGTAATGTTTAACGTGTAATTCATTTATCGGTTAAACTTCAGTTTGGGAAACCCAGAAATGTTGAACTTTTTACCATAATAATTCTGTACGTCTTGACGAGAGAAAGCCGAAAATCGAAGATTTAAGGCGAGGAATTCACTGGTTCAAAAGTTATGCGTGTTCAAAGTAGACCGACTACACTTTGTGCTGGTACACCTTATGTACACTTTGTAATATATACTCTAGAACGTTATTCTATTGTATTCTAGTCCATTGAAACGTTATTTAAACTAGAACTGTAAAGGAACCGTAAAACTAGAAATGTATATATTTATAAAATTTTACGTTTCCATTGCAACACACTCGCCGATCGAACTGATTTTGTAAAGGAGTCGATTAATTCGGCCGCTATCATTCTCTAACGAGCCTGTATCGCTGTATATTATTATTTATATTCATTATTCCCATTAACTTTAGTATTATTACGCCGACCTACCTGTCCCATACCAAGTCGTACACTATAATTTCCCGC
This sequence comes from Seladonia tumulorum, assembly GCA_913789895.3. Lineage (NCBI taxonomy): Eukaryota > Metazoa > Arthropoda > Insecta > Hymenoptera > Halictidae > Seladonia > Seladonia tumulorum. The sequence goes on from OU565275.1 coordinate 8,397,258, forward strand.
ATTTGAATCCACCTCCGTGATTACGTAAATACAACGTGAACCGCGTAAATGGGATCGTGTCAACATCTATGGTATTTATAGTCCCCCGAGCAAAAAACTGTTTAATATGTTCTAAACGGTTTTATTATTTACCCGATCGTCTATCCGCCTGATCTCGCTCCACGTGATTATATATTTATAAATTATAAATAGAACGGTTCACCGTGTCCTACAGAGTTTTTGTCGCAACGCGCGACCATAAACGCCGGGAGATATTTTACGCGATCCCATTTACGTTGTTTAACCCAGAGCAAGACTGCCTATTCCAATAAAGAGGTAAATATGCTAAATTTTAATTTCACGGACAAACGGCTGATTACTTGTAAATAATGAATAAATAAATTCCGGCCTGCGACCGTAATTGGAGGACCCAATTACTGCGGGAGGTGCCCATTACTGTGCCTGTATTAATCATTTTTGAAACATACTGAATATTAAAAAGGAGATATTAAATTATTTTTCATTGGAATCAGTTAATATATATGTTAAAAAGAATTTAAATTGATACATTTATTTGATTTGAATATTTTCGTAATAGAAAAATTTATGAAAGGTCTAATAGTTTATGTAAATTTAGTATTTTCTTAGTACTTTTTTTTAGTATTTATTTAATGAAATAACAGTTAATTTGTGCGAGTGCCGGAGTCAATAATTGACAAATTTCTGCATCGATACCTGCATTGATTTCTCAATTTCAGTTTTATGAATTTTATCTGCGGCAACAGTAGGCATTTTTTGCGACACGTGACAGGTAAACAAGCATTAAGAAATAGTTGTGGGTGACCTCGGAATGAAAAATTCGACCCCGGTATGGTTTTTTGGTCCGGATAGTTTTAAAGTTTCCGTTCCCGGAAACAAATATCATCTTATCCGGTCGGTGACGAGAATCGACAACTTGCCAGCTTCTTCCTGTTTTGACGGGAACCGGTTTCATGAACTTTTTCTCTTTTCCCGGAGGATCGTCGCTTGAAGCAATATTTTGACATGTGAGTTCTGGCTGGCTGCGGATAAACAAAATGAAACGATACCCGACATATTGCTCGTAGTCCAACAGTCGTGTCACAAACATTACTTCATTTAATTGTACCCAGAATTATCAATACCTCGCGGAAAATATGTGTTCCTTCTTTTAACACTTTGACTGCCAAACTAGGATCCTCAAAAATTCCGTAAAATCAAAGTACGTTATTTAAGGAAATAAACATTGGAAAACTTAAAAATTCATTTTAATAAAAATTCATTTTAAACTTGGAAAAATAATTCCGTCACCCACATATGGGTGACATGGCAGTGAACGTGTTAATAATTTCCTGCGATTCCGGATCCTTATGCAAAATAAAAGGTTTGTGCGTCAATTGCAAAATACAGGAGCAAAATATAAATTTCTATTTTTCACTGATAATTAGACTGCGGATGCATTTATCGCTTCTGAAATTTTTCAATAAATGCTACAACATAAAATTCCACCGAATTTCGTACAATTTTTATTTATAATATTTCAGATCCCAATACTACTGAAAATTAGAATTTATTTGTTTCCAGATTCCCCAAAATTTGCCGAAAAAAATTGAAAATTGTCTACTGATAATATTAACACTTTGACTGCCAAACTAGAATACTAAAAAATTCCATAGTATCAGTGTTATTTAATGAAATAAAAATTGAAAAAATTAAATGTAAGATGTTGAGTAGTCCTCCGACTTTCTCGCATTTTACAGATCCTAATAAAATTTGGTACGATCGATATATTAACGTAAAAATTAATTTTAAAACTTAGACAAATAATTCCGTCACCCACATGTGGGTGACATAGCAGCAGTGAGCGTGTTAATATAGTGAAAATGATATATCCCCGGGTAAGTGAGTGCGATCAATGACCAGTAATTAAATGAAGAAAATTGTGAATGAGCAGTGTTGGTAAACGGTGGCGATTTACAGGAACGCCTGGAGCCAGCGGTCCGAGTCCCGGCGTCCCGTGAACCAGGAGGATTTTTCCACGAGCTTCCGGTTTTTTATTAATTCAGTGACGGCTGACGAGAACAAGGTGTTGGTTACAGCGGCAAACAGAGGGGACCGCGACAGGTCCGACTGTCGGCTAAGTGGAGTAGCAGAAGCAAGCCTCCGAACAACAGAGCAGTCGAAGGGAGTGATGCGAGTGACACATGGCAGCGTTGACAGTTCCTAGTCCCTCCCTCTACCCTCCGCCGTCCTCCTTGACATCCACTCGGTGACTCTGCTGGTCCGAATGTCATTAGCCCGGGACAATCCATCTAGGATATTTCCGCTTCAACTGCTTTTCTCGAATTTCCTTGCTCGCGAGGACCTCTTTCGGTGCTCGCATCAAGATTACATGGGACGAACGGAATGATAACGGACAGAACGCGTTTGCGGACGTCTCGTCTTGCTGCCGTTGATAGAATTATAGTCGTCCAATCCTAATCTGTAACCTGAATGCGCTACTCTCCTGGTCCCGGATGAAATGCTGGAATTAATCTCGACGTCTAATCGAATTTAGACGGTCGAGACTTTATTAGGAATATCTCGAAATGTATATGTATTGTTCGATAGCTTGTCCCAAGAGAATACTGTCCGCCAATTTTCAACCATATATGTCGACATGGGGGGGGGGGGGGTAGCAATGGGGTGACTAAGGAAATCAGGTTTTTAATTTTCATTTCTCTTACCCTCTCCGATTGAAAATTCTGAGAAAAATCAGACATACTTCAGCTACTAGAACGCACATCTGTGAATTTTTTCAGAATTTTTAGGTTCGAAACCGAATTTTAAAAAATCAAACAAATTTTGAAATGACGATTTCTTGTAGAAGTTATGGGGACACTAACTTTATATTTTTACAGTTTCAGCATCTCGTTATGGTTGTTAACATACGATTTTTTCAGATTTTTCAAAGTGGGGCACATAGTTAAAAAAAAATTAAAAATCACTATTTTTTACCTGTATGAGTAATTTCTTAGATAGATATTGTATCAAATTCTAAATAACAGGTATGTATTTCCGCCTATACTGATGCTTCAATTAGACAAAATATGAAATTGTTTCTCCCGAGTTCGACGATGTTTGTCCCCGAATAAGTTGAAGTATAAGCATTCGGAGGGTTAATGAGCAGCTGATAAACATCGATAATTTCTATGTCGGAGGATCGTTGGTCTATCTCTTTGCGTTTAGAGAAGGCTCACCCCCGTCCCCCTAATTGCCATATAAATACATTAAAGGCGGGGTTACACTTGCGAAAGAAGGAGGAGGAGGGACTCTCGACTCTTTTCGCCGTGGCTACACAAGAGCATGGAGAGGAAAGTTCTGCGTCTTTGCAAAATGAGCAATTTATTCTGTTAAGAGTGCCGACTGAGACGTGCAATCATGGGCCCAACCGACGAAGTTTGCCCGCTTAAATGGCCGTGGTTCCGAGCTGGGGTGGCTAATCTTCCAGCGAATGAGCACCAACGGAAGCTAGAGGGCTCTTCAACAGCGAGAAAGAAGGAGAAATTCCAAAGGGTGATCCCGCAGGAACGAGGAAGACGAACGACGAATATTCGTGATGGAGGAGGACACGCTTCCGCATTACCGTAATATCAGATCATGGAATGTTATTTAAAATGGCAGATTTACAATCGGCCGACACATTGTTCGGGGGAGCGATGAAACTTGTGACTGGCCGTTTGCATTTAGAATTTCGTGGATTTTACCACGAAAACCTCGATTTTACCTCGATTTTACTTTTTATCTAATAAGATGAGAATTTTTTTGACAATGTTCTTAAAGCGTTAGATCACAGATCGATATGATAAAAGTCTAAAATATTCGGAAAATTCTGCTGATCATTTGTTACTTAATTTCATCGATTAAATTATTTGAAAATGTCACCGATACGGCAATCAAACGGTTAAAGAGAAAGGACAATCTATTCTGCATAAACAATTGCGAAATGATAGTTTTTGTGCTTAGTAACAACTGGAATATTGATTCCCTTGGACATTATTGATAATAATTTCTATTTTAAACATTAACTGCGGTTGCATACTTGATACACTTTAATTTACGTTTTCGTTTCGGATCTGTAACGAATTGTTAATATTTAATGAAATATACTGCTGAAATAATTGACGGATTAATTACTGAATCTCTGCAAAACAGCTGTTAAATTTGATCACTCTAATTGGAATTTCCGTCCAATTTTTCCGTACACGATCTGCTTAGTAATTATGATTCATAATGCTTCAAGCTCTGGAAGTAAATATAATTGATTGAATGAGTCGGAAGAAATTAATCCACACAAATATATAGAATTGGAAAAAATTCAATTTTCAAAATTATTCATTCCGAACACGTTTCGAAACTGACGTCATTCCAGCAAACTCGACATTCTAATTAATTTGAATAAAAAGCCAGAAAATATGTTCGTAACACTATTAGAGAAATATTACAAATTAGAAAATTATTAGAAAAACTATGAAAAAATAATAGAAAAATTTAAACGTACTATTATTTTCAATCTGCTAATCATAATACGAAAAAAATTTCTATTTCGCTTCAGTTCGTTGCAATTCAAGTAAAAAAATTTTATTTTCCATAAAGATCCGCAGTCTAGTGATCGCACAAGTGGATTTTAGATCTCTCACTTGGGATTTTTGCACTTTCGGTCGGAAATTCGAATTCGGCAAGCCGAGAAACATAAGAATAGTAATTTTTATAAAAATCTCACGGCGTTTCGGTTTGTTGGTCGATTTTATTCTGTTTTAAGGTAAAGGCACCAGGAGTTGAACATATACCAGTAGTTGACCATTTTATAGAAAAACATAAAAAATAAGGTTTTTTTATAAGCGCACTTATAAGTACACTTTTGATGAAAGTGAACCTCGGATGCCGTGCTGTCTGTTGTTTAAATTTCAAAACAATAAGAACATTTCAAACGTTATTTTTTATGTTTTTCTATAAAATGGTCAACTACTGGTGCCTTTACCTTAACCGTTTGAGTCCCAGGGGGTATTGAAAAAACACTGTCGAAGAATCCCAAACAGCGCGACCGCGCTTTCTCTAAATGAGAATTTTTATTTTGTAATGTATTATTGCATTCTTATAGTATTGTTCTAGCTATTGTACTATTTACATTAAAAGGAGCTGTGTGATGTACTTGCGTCAGCAAATCTGACCGAGCGACTTCGACAATCGGTAACGCACCGTCAGTTGTCCACAATGCTCGAAATGTGCTGGGTTTTCTCGACATAAAATCTCAACAGCGCGATCGCGCCGCTTGGGACTCAAACGGTTAATATAATCCCGCGAAAGTCGCATTCCGAGATTTTTCACGATGCAAAAGTTCAGTCAAAATGTCACCGAATCCGACGATAGTGTGCGTCGCCGGTGTCGAAGAGGGACGCGAGAGGGCGGAGGTTGGAAGCTGGGCGCGAAGGGAGGCCGAAGCCTATTAAGACGTTCGCGCCGAGATAAAAGAAAGCTGTTGAACCAAGAAGAACAAGAAGGAGCTCGGGAGGAACAGGAGGAAGAAAACGAGCACGGCAAAGTGCGACGACGAAGAAGAAGAAGAAGAAGAAGAGGAGGAGGAGGACGCGAAACAGTGACCAGAGGATGCGGCGGCGGCGGCTGTGAATAAAAGGAGCATGGCGAGACCTTTGAACGAACCGGAGGGGGCCAGAGAGCAGAGGGTAACAGAGGAAGGAAGGGCGAGAAAGACGCGAGACAAATAAACGAAGGGTGAACGAGCGAGAAACGGTTGCGAGAGAGGAAAAAAGGAGGAACAAGCGCGAAAGAGGCCAAGACGTGGGTGCAGGGGTTGGGGGAGAGGTGGAGGGGGGGAGTGTTTTTAGTGGGTGGAAGAGAGAGAAAGATACTCCCGGGCGAAAAGAAGCCACCATTAAAATGAAAAATGACATTCTCGCCGACATCCCCGCAACGGTCTCACTTGCTCCGCTCGGTAGTTACATACCTTACCCTTCTGGACGAGCAAACAGCCTCCCTACTTGGAATTATTGGTGATTTTTTAAATCTGTTAAACAGGCCTCTCGACCACAGTCAGCCCAGGGGTTCCCCTTTCTGCTAACCTCCATCTTTCTTCCTCTCGGGGGGATCCCCAACGATTCCCGTTCCTCTTGCCCGGCCGAGATCTGAGGGGTCGTCCTCTCCCCGGCTGCTTAGCACCTTGTTATTTATTTTTCAAACTTTACACTTTCCACCCCCTCGTGCCTCCTTTATACTCGCCCCGAGCCGAGCCGAGCCGGACTATCACCCGCCGACGAGCCCTGTCGCCGCAACGACGCCTAATCGAATACAAAGACTAGCAGCGGGGGGAGACTCTGATTTCCAACTCTCAAAAAATCAATTTTATCTCGGTCTTTGACAAAACCGAAGCAGAACTGAACCAGGGAAACCAATTATTCCAGAACTTCGTTATCCACCTATTCATTTAAACTTATGATACGAGTAACAATTTAATTCTGTTACATCTAATTTACCTAGTTACAGTATTTCTAAATTGCCTAGGCTTGGAATCTATTAAAACAACATGTGCTTCCTCGGAGGGGAAATTAAATAAAAAGACGTCACCCCTCACCACCACCACTGGGACAATCTCGAGCATAATTCTGGAGATTTACAGCAGGAGTAACAATTTAATTTTGTTACATCTAATTTACCTAGTTACAGTATTTCTAAATTGCCTAGACTTGGAATCTATTACAACAACATGTGCTTTCTCGGAGGGGAATTTAAATAAAAAGACGTCACACCTCACCATCCCCACTGGGACAATCTCGGGCATAATTGTGGAAATTTACAGCACGAGTAACAATTTAATTCTGTTACTTTCAATTTTCTGTTTAAAATATTTCCACATTGCGCAGACTTGAATTTAATGAAATATTACGGGCTTCCTCAAAAGGGAAATTAAATAAAAAAAAACGTCACCCCTCACCACCTCCACTGGGACAATTATGGGACCGAGTTGGTAATCTCGAGATTAATCGTGGAGACTTGATAACGAATGTCCGGAAAACTTGATAATAAAATGTTACGTGATTCGGTGTAAAAGTTGTGTAACGTAAAGTATCAATTTTTAAAGTGGCGGGAGAGTATGAAAGTGCCGTTTTCGATTGGATAGCGGTGACATTATTTGGGACGTGAATGAGCCCACTCGATCATCGGCGCCGGAGCCCTTCATTTGCATCGATCGACACGTACGAACCGCAGAGACTACAATTTCTCGCAAGTTCCACCAGTTACAAGGACTCCGCTCTCTCTCTCTCCGGCCGAACACATGGGACCGGTTAGACAAAAAAAGGAACGAACGCGCATCTCTCGATATCCATTCGTGTCAGTGGGGTGAGCACAATGGCAGATCGCACGAAAAGTCTGATTTATCACTCGCATCGCCCCGGGGATATTTGTATTGGGAGACGTAACGAAATGCGACATAATAGCTCACACTGCGGACCCCGGTGCATTGTAAGCTTGTAATAGCGTGACAAGACCGCTGACACGCTGGAACCAGGGCCATTCCGTCCGGGGGAACTGTTTGATTTACCATTAGTTTCGCTATGGAACGACAGATTTCGCGAAATCTTTTCTTTTCTGTTACTTTCTGCTCTTCGCGGCTACATTTTTTCTGCTGCGAGCGCGCAGGAAGCGCAGCGTATTTTAAATTGTACTGTTGGCAATTGGGGAACATTGTTTTGTACATTAGAAATGTTATGAATTCATGGCAATATTGAGTATTAGCAATTCGAAACAGAAGAGCGATTAACAGGATCTAGAAATTTCAATACATTAGTTTCCACTCCTTAGAATTATTAAAGCCTCTTCTATTTGGCTTCTTGCAATTGATGAGAAAAACTTTTATTTTACACATGGAATAGGTACCATTAAATTTAAGAAACTCAGTGCACTACTTTTAATTCGTTAAAATTATTAAAGAAAGGAAGATATTCTATTCTTTTCTATTTCTTGCAAGTAACACGTTGACTACCATGTCACCGATACGTGGGTGACGGAATTATTTGTCCAAGTTTCAAAATGAATTTTTACGCTAATATATTAATCGTACCAAATTTTATTAGGATCTGTGAAATGCCAAAAAGTTGGAGGACTACTCGATATCATACATATAATTTTTTTCAATTTTTATTTCATTAAATAACTTACGTTGACTTGATGGAATTTTTGAGGTTTCTAGTTTGGCAGTCAAAGTGTTAATAGACTTTCAAACATTTCAAAATAATCGCTGGCGATCATTAGTTTTATGGTTTCGTGTGAATTTTATCGATTCGAAATATCGAAGATAAACACTGAAATGATTGTGTCCCTTCTGCAATGCGAATGGCAAAGAAAAAGTAGAGTGCAGTGTTTGGTGTGTCAAGTGTAAATAATTTGTTGTTTGTAATGTAACGTACATACTGTTGGCGTTATTCAATTATTTCCCAATTGTGCTGACACAGTCTTGAATCTCTCTCTCTCTCTCTCTCTCTCTCGCTTTGCAACGGATACCATATCGTTTCAAACGGTTCGGTTGAACGCGTGCGTGTTGTAAACTGAAAGTTGCAAACGTAAGCTTTCGAATACTTTCGTGAGACACTGTATACCTATATTCGTTTTACTAAACAACTCTGTTGTTGGTTTTTGTTTTGGAACTCGATGATATTACACACGGTCTGGTAATTCAAACCGAAAGCATTGTTACTTCATACCGTAACGGAAGTATCATAAAGGCCATTTTTTACCTACGTGTTCCGCGTGCTGTTTCATCTGTGGTTAAATAACAATATTTTTGAAAATTGTTACAAATTCTTATTCAATTTTCTGTAGCATCTTCAAATGTTCCTAAGAGTCGCGCTCATTTATTTTTTATTCTCTGTTGTAACTGTTTGTAGACGAAAACAATAACAATTCGTGTTCAGTGCCTGCAATTGCAACAAGCTTTCAAAAAAAAAAAAAAATTTATTACATAAAAATTCAAAAATTCAGTCTTCTTAAACTCAACATTACTGTGCGAAAATGTTGTCCAACAAAAATCGATAAAATTAACAAAACGACGGTGGAAAAATGTTATTTGTGTCGTTTCTATTTTTTTTTTAATAACGAGAGAAGCGAAAAGTGTGAATAAAAATTTAGACGCACGCGAAAATCGTTTCGGAAGATTCGAAAACAAACTGGTCGATCGGCGATTTGCAAAAAGGAGGCAGGATCCTGGAATGCGGGAGCGGAATCCTATTTGAAGAACATTTTCCTGCGATTCCCCGAGCATGCTGGTAACACAAGGCCGAGTGGTATGGGGATTGCCTAAAGGGGGGTGGGTTATGGGACGAGGGGTGACGGGGGGCTATAGGGGGGTGGGGGTTGAAGCGGTGGCTCGAAAAGTGGAAGCTGCAAACGAGGGAACAGAGAGAGGGAGCGTTACATCGTGGAGTGATTGTCATTTATACCGGGCGATGTGGTACACATTGTTAGCCGCGATGACGGGAGCACTATCCCTGTCAGGCATTGTATATTTTTTGGATCGCGATTTAGCTGTGATGTACGGCTGCGGCTTTGCGTGTTATACTAGTCATATACGGCCGTCCGTCCGGTATTGCGCTATTACGCGTACGAGATGCCACTTACCCGAAAAACGCGTCGCAACTGTTGAAGGCCAATGCGGAAAAATTGTGTCAGTCGACGCCGATATTTATGGAACATTATTCCTGCGCACTCGTTTCGGATAAACAGAAAATAAAAAAATATATCGGGCCCACCCCCTCATCCCGTGCTTGCCGTGTATCACTAACGCGGCGATTAATTAATTGTTTACACGAGTATTTCTCCAATCGAATCGCATCGAAGTTGTCCTTCATTTCATTCCTGTATCGTGCATTGTTTCAATTATTTAGAAAATTGTTAGAGCAACAGAAGGTTGTTTCATCTTCCTTTTCAACCTTTGCTGTTAAAGAATGTGTACAAATAGTATAAGGATTTCACGCTAACGATTAATTCGTATATTAATTTATTTCTTATTATTATGTAATATATTTTCAGTGCTTTTTCTGGGGAGATCTCGATGAGGACTACTTTTAAGTGTACTGTTATCGATGCATAATCGCATGAAATTTAAAAAGCAAGCCAGACAGAGCTCTCGATAACGCGCGTTTGAATAATCGATCGTTTGCTTAATAATTGCGGGGTCCCCTCCGAATTCTGCTAATTTATCTCCGATAATTGAAACGCGCACACAGATTTTGAATTTACTATGAAACGTATCCGCGCCCAAGATTACAGAACGATCGGACGCGTGTAACTCTAATGCACTCTTGCCCCGTTACATAATACACAAACTGTTTGGTTGTTCCACTCGTCGGCGACTCGTTATTTACCGTGAAAAGAGAGTTTCGATCGTTAGTCTTCAGTGAATCCCGTTTTCTCTGTTTACACTATTGCGAAACGTATACGGAACAAATTATACGTAAAAACGTTCAAATATCGTTTAATTGGAAACGATGGGCGGAATCTCATTATGCGAAATGTTCCACCAATATCTCCCACCTTCTCTTATCGTTGCTCTATCTCTCGCTTTCCGAGCTTCTTGACTTCTCTGTATCTTTCATTTTGCTTCTCGTGTTTTTGTCTTTTATTCTAATTGTTCGTCCCTCTATCTGCTCTATCTTTCCCCATTTCTCGTGTCCCTATTTATTTCAATTAATTATACGATAATACTTCGTTCCAGTTGTCGAGAACATATATGTCATAAAGAACTACAATTGATAAATTTATTTAATTTTAATATTTTCGTATCATAGAAAGGACCAATAGTTTTTTAACTTTAATATTTTCGTAATACAAGAATTGATAAAAGGACTAATAATTTTTCTACTTTCCCCCCTATCTGTTCTATCTTCCACCTACTTATCGTCTTCCTATTTATTTCAATAAATTGTATAACAATACTTCGCTCGTTTCAGTCGTCGAGAAAACGTTCAAGTAGAATAGTCTTCTTGAACTTCCACTTGGTATTGTCCAGATAAGAACTCCAGATTCCACTGGTATTATCCAGATAAGAACAACTGTGCTGTTGTGCGACATAAAATCCGTTCAATATAAAATTTATATTAACACGTTGACTGCCGTGTCACCCATATGTGGGTGACGGAATTATTTGTCCAGGTTTTAAAATGAATTTTTACATTAATATATTCATTGTACCAAATTCGATTAGAATCCGTAGAATTCAAGAAAGTTGGAGGACTACTCAGTATCATACATCCAATTTTTTCCAATTTTTATTTCATTAAATAAGTTACTTTGATTTCATCGAATTTTTGAGGTTTCTAGTTTGGCAGTCAAAATGTTAAACAAAAGATCTCTCAAAAGGTCTCTCTCACACACTTCCCGACCTTTTCTGTTCCCCTAATGTTCAACGGAAAGGTACAAGGGCTAGACCACCCCTTCTAATACTGTCAACAGGCACAAGAATTCACACATAGTCGATTAAAAGCAAAATTACGACTGTCTATATAATTTTTTCCCTCTCTCCAGGTAATGTACCCCTAATGTTCGACCAAAAGGTACAAAGGCTAGGCTACCCCCGCTAATACTATTAACACGTTGACTGCCATGTCGTCCATATATGGGTGACGGAATTATTTGTTCAGGCTTTAAAATGAATTTTTACGTTAATATATTCATTGTACCAAGTTTGATTAGGATCTGTAGAATGCAAGAAAGTTGGAGAACCGCACAATATCATACATTTAATTTTTTCAATTTCTATTTTATCAAATAACTTACTTTGTTTTCGTGAAATTTTTGAGCGTTCTTGTTTGGCGTTCAAAGTGTTAACAGGCCGTTACAGAAGAATTTACTGATAAAAATTGTTCGATAAAATCTGTTATCGATCCCGAAAAAATTAACTACGCCAGTGTACGTCTCCTTCGGTCCCCTTTCTTCCGCGAATGTTCAAGCAAGCTGTGCAAGGACTGCAGCAGTATAGGTCGGCTAGTGCAACTGCAACAGGATCGTCGTGACCTGGCTAGTAAGCCTCCTTAAGTCCGTAACTCTGCAGTGATTTGTGCCTTTTCTCAGGCTAGTCTCCCTTTCCGTTTCTGACAGAGCGTGCCCCGACCTCCCCACATGTATCCAGCTCGTCTCTACTGGCAGCCTACCGAGCAATTAACAAGTTCCCCTCGAGGGCTAATCCCGCTAATCCCTTGACTGATGCCCGCCCCACCACCCGCCCTTCTGTGCCACTCCTCTCCTCTCCTCTCCTCTCCTCTCTCTCTCTTACTCTCTCCCTCCTTCGTTCAGGTTCTCCATGACCCGGTAGGCTCGGGACACCAGCATCTCCGCCGGCCACAGGATCATCGGATGTCCGATCTTCAATACGGGCTGGCCGAAGATAGCCAAGGGCTTCGTCCCAACACCTAATCGCCCTCACAATTAGACTTTCATTACCCGCTGCCGGTTTTCAAAGTCGCTCGAAAACCGATCGACCCCGGTCAGCAAAACTGTCCCCGTGCTAGTCAAACAATCAGGCTTGATGACTACACCGAAATTGTCCAATCAAACGACTATTCGCAACCATAACGATCATGAAAGAATTTTCTACAATTGTACCTATAAACGAAGTACTATTTTTCATATATTGTACCTATAAATTTCATAGGTTCCTACAGTTGCATACGTCCTGGGATGGTGCTTTATCAATTTTTCACCCGTCAAGACTATACGTACTAAATCGTTTGCTTCAATATTAAATGTTTAAAATAAAATTGAGTGACTTGTGGTTTTCAATATTGGTGGATTTTTGTTGAGAATATTGACTGGTTCGAGCAGTCCGTAGTTGTGTTTTGTAACTATGCGAAAGTTAAGCGGGTCCGAGTGATTATTTAAGCGTGATTTTGCAGCAGTTGCTGTGTATACATTTGCAACATAATGCAAACAGCCCGGCATCGAAACGGCCGTTGCACCGACCGCGGAGGATTTAAAAGTTAACGCGCACACGTATTACATACAAGTTAACGGAGTCCGTCACCGGTGACAGGTGTGTTAACGATGCATTGTGCATTACAGGCCGATTTGTAGTCGATTTCGCGTGCTTTTTGTTCGCATCACGTTTGAGAGTTACTCGATACGCGGTCTAATTGGAGTTTGTTTTCTATTGTGCGTTGCCGAAATATAAAATATCGCGGCACTCTGCGGCCGCCGGCGCAGTATTTCGATGCTATTCAAAAGATCCTGTTCTGTGCGGGTTCTCGTTCGTTACAAAAAAGTAGACAGGATACAGTCAATTATCCAGCCGGATTTTTATATGTCGCTGCTGACATTTCCCTCGATTATTACAGCATTAGTCGTTTTGTAAATTTTAGTTACAAAACTCCCGGTAAAAATGCAATTTAGGACTTGTATAACTCCTATTAATTTCAATCTCAAATTCTTTGCCGACAAATTTTTCCGCTGAGAGTAAAAGTGAAATAAAATGCTAGGATAAGGGATCCAATTACTGTGGGGGGCTACCAATTGTAATTGGGTCCCTTAATAAATTCTAGAAAATGTAAGAAATGCTTAGACTGCAAATTTTGTACGCATAAGATAAAAATTAATAGATGAAACACACAACTACGAATACATCATAAGAATTTGTGGATACTGCTGTATTATTTTCGACTTAATAAAATTATCGAGGACACCAAAATTGACTTGAACAATTTTTATTTTGCACAAAGAACCACAGTATTATAGAGGCTAGTTTGCATCTTCTTCGCGAATGAAAATATTTTTAAGAATGTCTAAAAATTGAGCTTCGAGTATTGTTCTTTGGATTCGTTAGAGAAAACCGCAAGCAGAATTAATAACCTCCAAACAGAATTTAGTTCATTCATGAAAGGGGCTGATTGTGGCTCCGCAGCGATCACCATGGACACTCATCGTGCTACATTAATCTTCGCAGTAGCACCATTTGCAACGTACCCTTGGGGGTGAGGATTACAATAACGACCTTAGAAAAATCAGTTATCGGCTCGGTTTGGGGTCCACGAGATTTAACGGTGTTCGGGCGAGGACTGTTAATAGCGAAATTAACTTACCCTCTCGTTTCCTGCCCTGCGGATCATTTTTTAAATTTATTTTCTGCTCCCGCTTCGATCGAACATTTATCACCGTATAAAATAATAAATATTTTCCTTCACGCGTTCGTCTCTGTTAACAGCGAAATTAATTTAATCCCCCACCCCTTTCCACTGTGCCAGTAATTTTTACAAATTTTTCTCGTACTCGCTTCAGCCTGTAGCAAAATATTAATTAAAAAGTGCTTCTTTCTAGGCAAAATACGAACTGTGCAAATTTGTAACTGATTCGAGAAAATCAAGAAATAGTTTTTTGGTAATCATTAGCGTTCAAATACTTTTTAAAAATAATTAACGTTTTCTCTCACCTTTTGCATCGTTTCCTGTATCAATTCCTGACGCCACAGTGTTCATTAAACTCAATAATATTTGGTCTCTGCGAGACCGTCGAAATACGAAGGTACAGTAATTAATTAATTGCAATAGCATAATGTGTCTAAATGTATAAACAGATAAAACTGTCTGACGAGTACTGTGCACGCACAATGTACATTCATCCCAGATATCAATTTTCCAGTTAATTAGATCTGCTGTCGTTGAACAATCTACACGTATCCCAGAAGCTTCATTAAAATATGATTTAATTACTTTCCTATTTCGTACCAACTAACCCCATTGATTACTGAATTTCGGTCTTATTGTTCCACTTTATTCGTTCTCTTATTGCAAAATCGCGATAATTCCGTTCAGCAAAAATTTGTGAATTACGGTGACGATATACATTAACGTAATAATTCTCGAAAAAAGTTAACATTCTTCCGCTCGTGCTGCGATCGAATTTTCAGTTGCAGTATAAAATGAGCAGTAACCATTTTGATTACATTTTTACGACAGCACGTTTTCGGCAATGCAGTTAACTTGCATCAAGCATTGCAAAAAATTGCAAGACGCATGCAACTTGTCACGGGCTCGATAAAATGGCCACAGTAAAATCAAAATTTATGGCTGAAATTCGAAGACTTGAAAAATTAAAACAGGGACGTTCATTACAATTTTTCCACCTTGATGTTTAACTTTACGATAACCAAAATAAGGGAGCAATTTCTTTGGTTCTCCCTGTATTGAAAATTTTTCCACCTCGATATTTAACTTTACGATAACTGAAATAAGGGAGCAATTTCATTAGTTCTCCCTGTATTGAAAATGAAAGTATCATTAATTTTTGTTTACCTTGTATTTCGTATGTGTGAAAAAATGCATACTAAAATAGTGATGATAATTGCATAAAAATTCTACCGAGCCGAACAAAAAATTCTGAAAACGATCTCTTCCGATGATTTCACTGAAATTTTTCGTGAACGCATTAAATATCCGCTGTCCAACGATCATAAATCGAGCGCGGTGTAAGTAAGACATAATAATTAATATTACGACCCGATTAGCGAAAAGTACGAGTGCGTTTTGCTGTAACAAGGCGGTCGCCGAAAAGGAGGGACCCACATGTGTGTCGAGGTAAATCATCCTAAAAGCAATCAGCTGGAGGCAGTAACAATGATTTACAGCAAACGGCCTAGGTGTTTACGGGCGTTTTCTGTCGCAACGCGAGTTCCGAGTCCGTACGAGGTGAAACGGTTTCGCGGGACCGTTCGGCCCGAAACCGACTCAAGTTCTCGGTTAAGTTATTTACGTCCGGTATTGTTCGGTTTGACGAATATAAACGTCACTGGCCCGGGATTTACGGTCACCGCGCATAAACTCGTCACCCTGTCTCACTTCACTGTTACATCTATATTGTGCAACTCCCGGCACACATTCGACCCTAATTACCTACACGTAGCAGATCTAAATAATCGGTTGTTCGGAAAATCATTTCGTTTTGTTGGCAACACTATTACTTTGTTAACACTTTCACTGCCAAACTAGAAACCTAAAAAGTTATTTAATGAAATAAAAATTGGAAACAAATGAATGTATGATACTGAGCAGTCCTCCAACTTTCTTGAATTTTACGGGTTCTAATCGAATTTGGTACAATGAATATATTAATGTAAAAATTCATTTTAAAACCTGGACAAATAATTCCGTCACCCACATATGCGTGACATGGCAGTCAACGTGTTAAAGCATTTTTTTACATTCTAGTTAAATAAAATAAAGGGACACAATTTGAAGAGGATGGACCGTTATTGCGATACGGCAGCTATGAAAAGTGATATAAAATCGTACAATAACTTTTGCGCTCCGAACTACTTGAACTAAAATATTTTTAAGGTTAAACTCCACTTTGGGGACCCAGAAATTTTTAACTTTTTACTATACAGTCCTGTACGTCTTGGCGAAAAGATGCCAAAAATCGAAGTTTTGAGGCAAGGAATTCGCTGGTTCAAGAGTTATGCGTGTTTAAAGTTGAGCCAATGCACCGATGTCAACAACTTGGATTATGCTTCTCTTTGAGATCCCGTATACAAATTTTTTTTATTTTAATTGCTATTCAATAGCAACTTATCCCAGAACAGAGTGTATCGCTCAACTTCAAACACGCATAACTTTAGAACCAGTGAATTCCTCTCGCCTTGAAACTTGGATTTATGGAATTTATTTTCTCGTCAAGATGTACAGAATTATATGGTAAAAAGTAAAAACTTTCTGGGTCCTTGAGGTGTGAAGTTAAGCAAACAAAAGCAACAGCGTGTTATTCTGAAGTACAGCCCGACGTACAATAACCATTTCCGACCCCATAAATTGTGTAGAATCGACAGCTCTGAGCAGCGACACACTCCTGTAAAGTTAATTTTTAACTGTGCACGAACAATCGCGTCAGCCCGAGCACGATTGTCAACGGGTTTAGGGGCCGACAAAACGCGTATCCTCGAGGATCTTTCACCCGAATTCCCGGTCGGTGGTTCGAAACGTTTCACAGCTTTTGGTATTTCGCGATACGGCGGGGAGAGCAGTCTCACGAGTAATTTATGATACCAATTGAATGTTCACGCGTGAAAGAGTTCCCGCAGCCGCGAACAGCAGAATTTCATCGTGGCATTTCCTGCCTACTGAATAGCACTGTAACCATAAACCCCTGCCGGACTTCAATGACGATAGCGAACGGAGGTCTAATAAAAATGATAAAAGGAGGAAACCCGTAGAGTGTTCCAAGATGGCCGGCTCGAGGAGAAAGAGACGTCACCTCGGTGCCTCCATACGCACAGCTGTGGAAGCTGCAAGCCTGATCGCAGTACAATATGTGAAAGAGCCTACTCTCGACTCCACCTCGCCCTGCAGCCCCTGTGCCCCAGGCCTTCTATCTTTAAAGTCCCTCGAAATTTTATAACCTTGCTTGTAAAGATTCCTACCAACGACTCGATTTAGAGACACTGAAAGGTGCCGGTCTCGATTATGACCGGGAATAGACGAAAAATCTGCCGCCTAGCGATGGTACGGACCCAATCTCCTCGGCTCTCGAGCAAATCGCGTACAAATCCCAAACACGTTTTATTGCCCGGTTACATTTTTGTACTTCTTTATTGCCGCCCGACCCCTGCCGGAAAGGATTTAATCGAATGAACGAGCCATCGGTCGTGAAAATTATTCTCGGATGGAAAACCATTACGGCAGAACCGTCTTTATACGTCTCGAGAAATCCGCACTGAAATGTCATTTGCATCGTCTACCAACGCTTTCATCTCTTTCCGATAGAGACAATATTAATTTCATGATACCACTCTCACGTTTCTAACGATTTCTTTAGGAAACTTTCATTATAACATTCTTCACATTTTTCCGGTTAAAACGACACCAAACGCGACACAGTTTCGTTCGCGTTTGCCTGTTTAACACTTTGACTGCCAAACTAGAAACCTCAAAAATTCCATAAAATAAAAGCCAGTTATTTAATGAAATAAAAATTGAACAAAATTAAATGTATGATATTGAGTAGTCCTCCAACTTTCTTACATTTCACCGATCCTAATCAGATTTGGTGCAATGAATATATTAACATGAAAATTTTTTTTTAAATCTGGACAAATTATTCCGTCACCCACATATGGGTTACATGGCAGTCAACGTGTTAATCCACGATATAGCGGAACCTTCATTATCCGAACTGTGGAGTATAAGCACTAGGATTATAAAATTGTTATCTAGCGCTACAGTATTAGACTCCATCTTCGATAACTTCTACAAAGAATCGTGTTACATATGGATCACTGGATAAACGAAGAATCGTGAATTAAACAAACAAATATGCACCAAACTGTGCCGTGTTTGGGCTCGTTTTAACCTGCAAAATGCCACAAATATATCCATCGATGTTTCATAAAAACTAATAAACTAATTTTGAACATTATACGCAAGAGAGCAGGTTTAAGAGGAAGCATGCTCTCGAAAGTAAAAAAATGAATCCAATCCTAGAAACATCCATTTACAAATTAAGGAAACAAACGTCGAAATAAATGTTCGTCTTCAGAAATGTCTGACCAATATCGTAAGTTTTGCTCTTTATTGGTTAATAATAGAACGAATTCTTTCCGAATTGAACGTTCCGGGAAGATCCGGCAGAAAATCGTAATTATTTTCTTACCGCTAACAGCAACATTTTAACAAACATTAAATGTTTCGCAAATGACCAATTACGAGATTACACGCTTCCCTTCCCGGTGCGCCGAGAACACATTTACCACGAAGTTAGCGTAAACCGCGATTGTAGGCAACAGTGAAAAACCAGCTGTACGATGGTTTTCCGAACAGGGGAAAAAATCGTACACCGTTGAAAAACAAAGTTGCTCCGGCGTCCGTGCGTTTCAATAATCCACGGGAGGAAGTTGATCCCATCGCTGCGAGTAGAACCAGTTCTCATTTAATTTCATCGTGTTAGACGCGGTGGAGAATTTCATTTACAAAAGCGAGATCCATTTGCCATCAGGTTCCTGATGACAGTGGTAACGGTCTAATAAAGCGAGCACAACAGGTAACCACAAACGTTTCGTCTACCGAGTTACCGTTCGTCCGTATACACTCGAGATAACTACGAAAGAGACGATGTAAGAGCATACTTCTTGCCGCAGATCCTTTCTATTTTATAACCTTGTCTACGCGAAGACCTTTAAACGATTCGACGGTGTGTCGGTCGTTGCACTCGTCCACAATCACAGCCACCATTTGCAAAAAGAATTCTACTTTTTCTCCGCAAACGCTTCGACGGTGAAAAGCTCTATTAGCAGGGCAGGTTTAATTTTTTTCAGAAAAATATATATACAGGGTCATCCGTTTTTAAACGGCCAAACGTCAACCAGCTATAGAGGGCCCCAAATGGAACACCTTTCACCCCTAACACTTTTTTTGATTCGGCCTTGATTTCTTGAAAATATTTTAAACAATACGTACCCAAAAGATGTATTTAAAATCATTCTTACAACTCGAGTCCCGTTACATTCCTTGAATATTTAGGTATTGCTGTAAAAATTTTGAAATTTTTCCAATAATTTTGTGTTAATTTTTGTCTTGAATTAAGCAATTTATTATGCATGAATCCGAATTTTTCGGAGTTATTTCATTCAGTCTCCACGGCGTGCCCCATGTAAAAAAAACCAAGATCCGAAGGTCATACAAAAAAGTTGACTTAATAAAAAAGATGCCCCTATTTATTTTATACCAAACAAAGGAAAAATCATCAAGATACATAATTGCAGTCCTAATATATTTAATCTTAAGTGAACGCAAAAAATGACGGGTTTTTGCAATTATCTAAAAATCAAGGCCGAATCAAAGAAAGTGTTAGGGGTGAAAGTTGTTCATTTGGGGCCCTCTATAGCTGATTGACGTTTGGCCGTTTAAAAACGGATGACCCTGTATATTTTGCACTCTGCGAGTGAAAAATATATTTAAATTACGAGTTTTTATCTAAAGAATTCTAAAAGAATTCTACTTTTACTCCGCAAACGCTTCGACGGTCAAAAGTTCTATTTGCAGGGCAGGTTTAATTGTTTTTTTTTTTTTTCAGAAAAAACAGAAAAATATATATATATATTTTGTGCTCTTTGCGAGTGAAAAATATATTTAAATTGTGAGTTTTTGTCTACGTTCCACGGGGCCAAAAGAAAATAGACCTACACGATGCATGTCATTACACGGACCCGAGGATTGGGCTTAAATCGAGACTTCCCCGTAACTTCCAACGCAGTAGAAAAATTAGTAGAAAAAGGGAGTGCACAAATAATTGGAAAAATCGACAGTTAAGACACGCGGTGCACTTATCGAAGTGGACAGTTGTTCACAAAAGCGTACGTGTACCCATTGAATTTTGTATATCCGTTAAGCACGACGGAGGGCATACATATAATGGTTTGGGGTGCGATTGCGGCGTCAGGAGCGGGAAATTTATCGTTTATTTAGGGTACTATGGACCACTCTACATATCTCAATATATTGCCGGATAATGTATTATCTTCGATTAAACGTTTGGGCCTCGGAAGTCAATGGACAAATTCTGATGAATACGTTTTGTATAATTGGACAATCGAGTAAAAAGGATCACCGGCGAAAAATATTTGAGATTTTATTCGACGATGCCCTGCGACGAAATTGCACGAGGTTGTGTAAATCTTTTTGTTTCGCTCGACACGGGATTTATAAAACGTTAATTGCATTCAATGATGAGTCCGTGGAGTTTAAAGATGGAACTGGTTCTGTCGAATCATCTTTTCTTTGGTTTATATATTTTGTAATTTTTTACTTATAATATAGTTTAAACACTTCTTTCGGTAAGGATCTTTATTCAGTTAACAAACTTTTAAATTATACATTTCATAATAATACGAATCTGTATCTGCCAAATATTTGATGACGTCCGTTTTTATCAAATTTAATAGTTTAACTAGCAATATTTTCAGAAACAGTTACCAAAACTCCTTACTTCACTTTTCATAAATCAGTCATTATGAAAAAAGAAATTAGTAGACGAGAGCAATATTAATTATTAGAGGAAGAACGTCTAATTTGGCTATTTTATAAATATAATTTTTAAAGATCTGCAATCTAATAAGGGAAGTGGTAAGAGAATTATATTTAGGGTTTATATTAAATTTTGGCATGGGATTTGTAAAATGGGATTTATCTGAATCGCTATCTTTTTGAAGCGAGTTATTTGAAATAGTGGTCGCGATTTAATATGTCGATCACAAATGCGAAATGTTAGAGAGGGTGATTTCAATAGCGAAACATGAGAAGGGGTCTCGAATCGAGGACTAAACTGCTTCGATGAGAGAGCGTTGAACATACTGATCGGTATGTGCAAAAGCTTTTTAATTGAATCATGAGTTGGTGAAATTTGACTTTCCATCGAGTACTTACTGTCAATGCTATGGTCACACACGGACGACTGTTTCGCATACTTTCAAACTATGATTCGTAGTCGAGCCCTTCAAGTTTTCACAAGAATCAGCGAATTTGACTTCAAACGCGGCAATAATTGTTCCAACTTAAAATGACGAGTTTCGTGATTAAACATTATCGTCGCATCGTCGATCGACACTATTTACAATTTTTATAATACTCCTGTAACGGATGAATTTTTTAGAATTTTTATAATCTTACTGAAATTCATTTTCACTGTAAAGTTTTCTAAAAATAATAAACATTGCTGTTACTGCACTATTTTCAATAAAATTGCACGCACACGATCAAATAGGTGAAAGATCCGAAGTATTTGAAAGTAGCCTACATATTTAGTGTTCGCGCGTGTCACAGTACATTGCGTTTTATATTGTTCGACATATTATTACTATCTTTATAGTGATTTGGCCAGCTGTCGCAAAAGTATTCGACATTTTATACGGAATATAATAAAATCCCTCGGTAATGCAAATGAAAATGAGATTAACCTGACCGTATAATCTAAACTGAAATACTAACCAGCAAGCTATTCCTTTTATTTGCTAGTTAACATTAGAAACTACTGAAAATGGTACACGAGTTATTTGCTGTGTCGACATTTATGTTTTCAGAGAATAAAAAATAAATATAAACTGCGTAACATACTTCCAGGAAATTTTGCGGAATTTTAAAATAGATACTTCGCGTCGCATTTAATATATTGTTATTATTAGACTAGACTTTTATACACGTATGGTAAATCAAATATCTAATTCGATCAGTATTGTTTGTGATGCGATATTAAAATACTAGATTCGTACTTTAGAATAATAAATGGAAGATAGATACTTTCTCGAATAATAAATAGAATGCCAAAATACGATATTAAAATACTAGCTTCCGTACTTTAGAATAATAAATTTAATAGAAGATAGATACTTTCGAATTAAATAGAATGTCAAAATAATGTTTCTTTTGTTTTTTTTTTCCGGTAATCGATTGCAGACGTAACAGATCACAAACACACAGAACAAATCCTTGTTTCCCTGCCGATATCGCATCGCAGTCGAAACGCGAGGGTGGAAATGAATTTGTCATCGTTACACTATAAACATGTAAACAGCATACGGTCCACGTCGATCTTTCAAACAGTCATTCAGTCATCCCACTCACGCTCGCTGCTCTTATCTCTCTCGTTCTACCACCACATCGACATTCGTCCCCTTCTGCAATTCCGTACTGATAACCTGCGATGATATGTATCTCGCTGCTATTCAACGTGTACATAACTACCTATAATCCTGCACATACGTACACAAATACGCGTATACCCTCGTATATTTGTATGCGCGTGCGTGTGTGTGTGTGTCTGTTTTTTCAATATTTCCACGTAACAACTGGAAGAGGAATGAGCGAAAGAGCGATAAAACAGTTTGATCCGTCCGGCGATTGTTAACAGGGATTAATTATAAAAAGATACTTGCTCTGTACACATTTGTTATAAAGTATCAATCCCGAAGAATGTACGAAATGCGGCATCGACTTCAAAAGATTTCCCTAGTCTGGCCGACCGATAAAATTCCTTTTTTGATATTTTTACCAACAATGCTCAGATTCTGAACTTAATTCTTACTTCAACAATCGGCAATTTGCATATAAAACACGCACAAATTCTGTAAGAACAATTTCACTGAAAAATGGACTTGCTCGATGTTTTCCGGGATGAAATAAAAAAATATTTCAGAAATATTTTCATATTTTGTGCAATCGAAAGTGTTCGATGTTGCGGACATATATCGAGAAAACACTGTAAGGTAAAGGCACCAGTAGTTGACCATTTTATAGAAAAACATAAAAAATAAGGTTTTTATAAGCGCACTTATAAGTGCACTTTTGATGAAAGTGAACCTCGGATGCCATGCCGTCTGTTGTTTAAATTTCAAAACAATAAGAACATTTCAAACCTTATTTTTTATGTTTTTCTATAAAATGGTCAACTACTGGTGCCTTTACCGTACTTGCTTGTATACGAACGACAGACCCACGAAGGTTCACGGATTAGTTTGTGCAATAATTTAATTAGTTTGTGCGAAATCCTGAGCCTAATAAATAATTTTAAAAAATGCCTAAAAATTGTGAGAGCCTATCAATTAAAGAACAAGCCGTCGATTTGTGACGAAGGGGTAAACGAGGGCGGGTCAAGCGGTGGTCGAAAGATCAAGAGGACTCTGCGCGAGCGAAAAAGAAGAAGAAGAAGAAGAAGAAGAAGAAGAGGAAGAAGAAGAGCGTGAACTCGGTCGATTTAGAAGACCCGCGTCCAGCGGCGAACCGCGAAGAGGTGCTCAGAAACAAATCGAGCGAGTCCAGGGTTGCGGGGGTGGAGGTTTACGATATCCAGAGGCCACTTTTTCTCCGTCCTTTGGTTCGCGTGGTTTACGGGAAAAAAGGTGAGAGGGAAAACGTCGGGTCGGTCCCGAGCCTGGTTCGGGTTCGGTTCCGAGAGAGAGGTGGGGATAAAAAGGTGAAACAAAAAGCCGATTATGTAACCCCGGGGGATGAAATACGGGGTCGGCAAACGTGGGCGGAGTGCCGACCCAGACACAATAGGGTAATTTTCACGCGAGATTTGGGAGGCGATTTCGCGAGAGAAGGAGCGCATCTTCCACGAGCCGCTTTCCGCGTCCTCTATTCCCATGGATAAGCCCGTCTCTGTTCCACCGTGGTTCCCCGTCCATCGTGTTTCCTCCCTCGCCCCAGAGAGCCTCTCCTCGACACCCTTCCTCCACGGTCCAGGACCGTGAGATACGGCCGTCGAGGCTATTTCAATGTACCGACGCGTTTGTTATTTCCTACCACTTTGTTATTCAGCCGCGGCAACGCGAGACTCCGGGACAAATAGCCTTCTTCTGCTCGCCCGGTTCCGTTCCGTACCGTTTCCTCCTCTTCCCCTCCCTCCCTCGACCTTCCCCTACGCCGAAATACTTCGCGAGTAACCTACACCGTATCCCGTTAATATTCTCACACTATTTAAAAGACAACTTTTTTAATATCGGACCCTTATGACTTGGACATTTTCTTGCATTTTTCTAGACAGTTTTCGAAATCGGATCATATTTTGCAATAATATTCTCAGCCCCCCGTGTACAACTTTATATACGACTTAAAATGACGAATTTCGTGATTAAACGTTATCGTCAATTTTTATAATATTTCTGTACTGGATGAATTTGTACAATTTTTATGATACCTTTGTAATTCATTTTCACTGTACAGTTGAAAGACAACTTTTTTAATATCAGATCGTATGAAGGACATTTTCTTGCATTTTTCTAGACAGTTTTCGAAATCGGATCACATTTTGCAATAATATTCTCAGCCCCCGTGTACAATTTTATATACGACTTAAAATGACGAATTTCGTGATTAAACATTGTCATCAATTTTTCTAATATTTGGACATTTCCTTGCATTTTTCTAGACAGTTTTCGAAATCGGATCACATTTTGCAATAACATTCTCAGCCCCCGTGTACAACTTTATATACGACTTAAAACGACGAATTTCGTGATTAAACGTTATCGTCAATTTTTATAATATTCCTGTACTGGACGAATTTGTACAATTTTTACGATACCTTTGTAATTCATTTTCACTGTACAGTTTTCTAAAAATAATAGACATTGCTATCGCTACACTATTTTCAATGAAATTGCACGTACACGACAAAATAGATGAAAGATCTGAAGTATTTGAAAGTTTAGGATGTACTGAAAATTGTGTAAAATTAAGAAAACTTAACACGTTGACTGGCATGTCACCCATAAATGGGTGACGAAATTATTTGTTCAGTCTTTAAAATGAATTTTTACGTTAATATATTCATTGTACCAAATTCGATTAGGATCTGTAAATTGCAAGAAAGTTGAAGAACTACACAATATCATACATTTAATTGTTTTCAATTTCTATGTTCTTAAATAACTTACTTTGATTTCATGGAATTTTTAAGCTTTCTTGTTTGGCGATCAAAGTGTTAATATTCTTTAAAAAGAGACCCGACATACAGAAAATGACAACAGTCCAGAGACCCGTTAGCCACCAGCCGTCGACAATGATTGCACTATTAAGACAGCCAGAGTGGGTAACATATTTTTCCCAAAGAAAGGAAAACAACCCTAATACCGGCAGGAATGCAACGAATCAATTCCAGCCGTCCACACCCGAATAATTAGGACTGGAAAGTCGTCGTAACTTCTTGTTCTTCGCGGCGGGGTTCGATAGAATTTGTTGCAAAAATCGTCTCGGCGCAGACGTCGTAACTTGTCATTAGATACGACGGTCGCGTCGAAACAGTGCGTCTCCGTGGTGAAATTCGACGACTGCCCGAATGGCGTTATGACTTCGCGAAGTTTCGCGAGCGTATCTACGACACAACAACTTAACATATGTGAATCGTTCCGTGTCGATAACCTTTAAGATATACGGTCTTATAAAACCGGATTTCTTTGCGGGGCAGAATTTCGCGCGCGTGTTGTTATTGCGGCGAAAGGTATGCGCACAACACACACCACCCCCTTTCCGCTCGTTTCGCCTCTCTATGCTCGGAAACGCCAAAAGACATATTCCTCCACCTACTTACGGGTACAAGCAGCAACTATAAACATAAACTCGGCGACGAAAAACGCCGCGACATTTTACTACTCCGGCCGACTAACAGTTTTTCGAGATCGACGGGATCACTTACCTGCAACAGAAAAGAGAAACACGTGTTATTAGACCGGCGGGGAATCGTAACGCTTCGACGGGTTTGAATCGTGCCGGTTTACAAAGTGTGGAAACGCACATACGCCTCAACCGAGTTGATAGGTAAATCGGTCTCGAGGCACAGTCCGATGTGTGACAGTGTGCATAAATTGTTTGCAAAGTGGGTGCAGAAAATTCGCACGTTTGCAACTCGAAATTATTGTCGTTCCCTGCGCGTTGATGCTTTTGTCTGCGCACGTTCCTCGAGCGAGGTTACACCGGTATTTATTTCCCGTTCATTTGTCTGTCGAAACTTCGCCTCGGGAAGCCAGAAATTTTTCACTTTTTCTTATGCAATCCTGCAGACTTTGCCGAGAAGATGACGAAAATCCTAATTTCGATCCTAGGAGATGTCAAAAGTTACGCGTGCGCAAAAGTGTGCGATTTTCAGAAAATTTTGACAAGTTCTCGCACACCCTCCTCACGTTTTACTGCTTTCTAGAATTTAATATTTTGTGAAGAATTTAAGATTTGTATATAAATTGCAGGAATATGTTTAAGTATTAAATGTTTATTTGCAGTTTTCACTGACACGAACGGAGAGTCGGTAGTAGCATGGTTACGATAAGGGCGTTTCGGGTGAAAAGATAGAATTTAGAGCGGAGGTTGGCATTGTGGGTTTTCTGAAAAGTTGTTGCTTGTGGAAGACGGAAAAATTGAATGGAATTCTGGTCATGGAAAGGAGACATGTGTTCGCGGAAGAGAATAGGAGGAGAGACGTTGGATAGAAGAGGAGGGAGGCGGGTAGAGATTTAGGCGTGTAATTGGCTCAGCTGGTGTTGACGCGATCCTATCATCAATACCTCATCAGCCGTCCCCAGGAAACCTGTATCTTCTCTCTCACCTCCTATCCGCCTCCCAACGCTACAGCTCGTCGCCTAAATCCCTCAGAACTTGTGCCAAGGGCGCGTGGAATAGCAAGTACAAGGTTTATTTTCGAAAGAATAATCGAAACCGTCGAATTTACCCCAAAAATCGACACAAGACACGCTCCAGAACGAATACAATTAAATCCTGTGAGTCCTACGCCTATACCGGAGTCATTTCTGACTCGATGTTTCAAGACTAGTACAGTTTTCTTCCGATATAAGACGACGACTCGGGACTGGCTATCGTCCTATTTCGGATGAACAAGAAAAATGTTCTTATATGGAAATAAAATTGTGCATATTAACGGGTAAATACATGAAAATTTATTAAGTCGTTATTAAGTAGTTTCAAACCTTCGAAAAATCAATTTCTATTGCATTCTAATGCAGTTCTTGACCAGGATTTGTTTGAATTTGAAAAATTGATTTAGCGCACTGCAGAACTGGTGCATTTATCACAAAAATCAGTAGGCGCAATTTGAAGCAATAGATTAAAACAATTTCATATATTCGTTTCAGCTTATCAAAATCGTTCGAAAGAAGGAATTTTTATTTTCCATAACAATTTGCAGTCTAGTTATTGATTTAATGCAACTAGCACAACAATTCCTACAAATAGGGGTTGCTCGGGGGGATGAATGTCTTTGAGTGGCTTCTTTATTTATTTCACAATCTAACGCACAGATTTGTAATCGTCTCGTTTGTCTCCGGACAATAAACATCCGATTGCAAAACAGTACGTGTGACAGATCGGTATTTTTTTACTAAATCATCGTTATCCTTATATCAGTTCGAGCGCGATGTCGCGCAAATCAATTACCACGTTCGCGTCCGATCGTAACACGACTATTTAACTGCAATCACCGCAGTAAAATCGGTAACGTTCCTGTAAACAAAATGGAGAAACTTTGACCCGTACTGTCCGCGCTGTACACGCATATTGGAAACATTTATTGCGTTACTCGAATATTAATCACCTCCTCGCGCGCATCTCTTGCGTTGCTGCTGGTATCGCAAATTAATAAAAAATTAATTGAAACAGATACATATTTTCGGACACCCGTCTCGCTATCCGGATAAATAAATCAGACACGGCTCATTTTAACGACGATATAAAAATTTGTCATGCTAAGTAGAAGATACTAATTAACAAATTGCGGGTCTTTGTACGATTTTTTTTTATATAGGCGACTTTGGGAGATACAATGATACCTTCTTTTCGTTAATAAACACAATTTTCAAAGATTTTCATTTCGTTCAAATTGCTAGAAATTATTTTTTTCATTTTAGTACGTGCCTTTGGTACGAGGTACTCGGATGATGAAAATAAAAAAAAAACCATATTTTTTGCGACTTGTTGCAAATGAATTTTTTTGCATCGTTTAGTGAACAAATCATAGTTTATGACAGTGTATTCGTTGCTAGGTTCGATTAGGTTCCGGCTAACACGTGCATACTTAAAGTTCAAATTGAGGTGAAAAACTAGTGCTCGCTTGAAAAAACTATAATTTTCAAAATGTAATAACAATTACTTGTTTTAACATCGTTTTAAATCCTAGAACATGTAAGCTTTCGTATTGTCTAAACCCAGCTCAGTTATTTTTGATAGTTTTCTTTTAAATTGCACTTAAATATTGAAAAAATCATGTGCGTTTCTCGAACTTTGGCGGCCTCCTGTGGGCCGTGGTGGGGGGATAACAAATTTTTTTTCTCGGATTTGCTTCCTTCGGAACGTTCTTAGAACATCGGTCGTTTATTTAAAAATGAAATTTTCCATTTTCGAGCGCCGAAATCGGGTTTTCGCCGAGTGTCTGCCGCGTTCTGTTAAGTGGCGGAGCTTGCGTATCCAGTAGCTTTTACGCTACTAAGCCATATAAATCTGACCATTTTACCGAGGCATAAGTCTGCGGATTAACCAGCATTCTTCGCATCAGCGGCTCGGATTCGTCGTTCTCCCTTTTTTCTCCCTTTTCGTCCGCGGATCCCGGGGGCAGCTCCCGAGCGAGCATCCGAAACCGCAATCTTTTACTCGCGTTTTCGGTTTCGCCGGTTTCTTTTTACGCCTTCAACACCTCGATGAATGTTAATTTCCTTAAGGCTCCGTTGATCGGGGGCCGCGGGTCCCCGGATCCGATTCGTCACCCCTGATATAATCTGCATTTCGCATAAGCTCTGCTCTGCTCTGCTCTCTCTCTCTCTCTCTCTCTCTCTCTCTCTCTCTCTCTCTCTCTCTCTCGCTCGCCCGATCCTATTCCCTTTCTGCGATCATTCCCCGGCATTACTCTGAACGTGAATTACCGCGTAACACTCTCGTCATTCGGGCCCCGGGATATATCTTAATAACATTCGGTTTTATGAAACCCGAAGTTGTAAACTGTTACGATTCCCCGGGGACTTTACTACAATGTTAATTTACGACATCGAATCGCCGTTTTGCTTTTCTTCGTATTTTTGCTTTTCCTCGAAATCAAAGACAGCTGCACGAACGTTGTAATTACGCTGTTAAAACTTTACGCGCGCGGTTCGGTTTTTTTTAATTGGACAATCCGACCGAGCCGAGTTATACAAATTTTGGATTTTACAATCTTTTCGGACGATTATTTGGACGAAACTGTCGCCTTCATGTCGAAAAGCCTTTATCGCTTCATGTTTCCGTGTACCGGAGGTATTAATCCGCCAGAGGCTGGGCCCATTTTGACCCGGGGTATCGTCTTTCGATCATTCAGTTTCTCTGGCGAACTTATTTCTTGTATTCTTGTTAGAGTTTAACCCTTAGCACTCGAATGGCGACTATAAGGCGCCACTGAAAATTGCTATATCATTGTTCAAAATAATTTTTACATTATTAAGTTTGTTTGGATTTAATAGATTACTAAAAATTTCAGTATTGTACAAGTAAATTCCACCATTTCCGTAGGTACAAAAAAAATGTATAGAAGGAAAATATTTTCTAATATTTATTCGTTTTGGAGCTAAAATAACTTCGAGTGTAAAGGGCCAATATGACCGGTTCCAGATTTCTAATTTTACGATTACTGAAATCATAATGGTGCCGTCACGGAAAATAATGAAATATTTGGAAGAACATGTATTAAATTCAATCTTATCATTTTTATAAGACAACATGTACCAGTTACTTTTAAGGTTTAGCGTTATTATTTCTCGTTGCCTTCGACGAGGAACCAGTGATTTGATCGATCATTCTGCACACAGGCAAAGAATGCGTAACGCGACAGCGATTGCGGTCGTGTGGGTGAAAAATTGGGCGAATCGGTGAACGGAAGATCGCCGGTTTCCCTGAAAAGCCAACCACGAGCGACATTGGCTGCACGCTGTCGAACGGTGACGACTTTATCGTGGATTAATTATGGAAAATTAGCCGATCGAACGTATCGTGCCGGAGGAAGCGACGTGATTGGATATTAGCACTCCCGCATTTGCAGCCTCTCTTGCGCTGGCTCGCAACAGCAACGACAGCAACACACCGGCAGTATTGGCTACGGTAACAGTAGCATCATCATCATCATAGTCATCAACGTCCCAGTCTTCCTGGACAGCCGTGTTCGGGATGAGAAATGACCGGTTCGGAAAATTCTTCCCCTTTCGTTAAATCAACTATTCCATTCCCCTATCAATTCTAATCGCATTTTCGATCCTCAAATCTGATAAAAATCTTGCAAAATTACAGCCGTTCAACAAAATCCAATCGCTCTTTTAACATTTTATACCCCAATATTTTTAATTAACGGCTGCAGAACGCGTCGCAGTTTCAAACAAGCCGATCAACCGAATGGAAATTGCAAACTGATATGATTATATCAAGATTAATCTAAGTTAGATATTAAACTACTGAAACACTGTCACAACCGTTGGTGTTCTATGCGGATTTAGAAATTTTATATTTTCACAGCTGAGGAAGGAAAAATCAGGTGAAATTCGATTTTTCTTTACTGTTCTCTGTGAACAAGCAGTTGTAACTAAACTAAGTAGTGTAATGACTTTCAGCTAGTCAAGCGTTTAAGGAAAGAATATTCATGAAAAAATCATTAACAATAATTCTCAATGATCGATGGTTTGCAGATTAAACTGCAAAACTTTGTATTCTTAAAAGTGGGAAGAAAAATGCTTCAAGGAACACATATTCGTGCAAAATTTGTTTGTCTTCTGCAGAATTAAAAATAAAACTGCATGGTAGCTCGTCAAAACTTGAATTCCGCCAAGTTCGAAAAATGCGCCGCAAGAAAAGATCTAATTCGATCTCGCGGAACGACGGTATTATTCAAAGTGTAAACTGAAATTTCGGGATACACAGGCGAGCAAGGATTGTAACCGAACGATTTCTTCGACAGAGCGATGTATCTGTTATTTTTTTTTTGTTTTCTGTTTTTTTTTTCTTTCTATCTTTTCTTCGGAGAAAATCTCATTTCGCAGGCGAGTCTCGTACGGACTGGGATTTTAGGCCAGCGTGATCGCTTCGATTCCCGAGATGCTCCCGCAGGAAGACGAAACAAATCCGTGGACATCGAGTTAACCTCTTTCCACCTATTCTCCCTACCAGGGCGCACACCCTCGCAGCATCGAAATATCGGTGTTTTCTTTGTCCGCACGTACAATAAACTAAAGTCTCATCATCCGCGGGATTTGGACGCGATAACACGGGCATCGTCCCTCGAGGGAGGAAGATCCGAGGTGTCCGGCCTGTCCACCTAACACTGAAATAATGATGGAAGGCACTGCTCGGCCTCCCCGAACGATATCTTTGATCTATACCTCGAGGAAAGTTATGCTCGAGCAATGAATGCTAATGTACCAAAAAGATTCTAAGCAGTCGCATCTCTTTGCAGGAATATTAAGAATTGGAAAAATATTTTAACCCTTCGTTTGAAACCAAAAATCGTTGTGACAGTGCCCAACGAATTATCCGAATTATAATTTTTTTCTAATTAACTTGGTCTTGCAATTTATAATCGCCAGACACCGTGGATGCTTCCACACCAAAATTAATGAAAAAGAGTATAAAAAATGCTGTTATTCCGAGCTCTCAAAAAATTATTCCAAAAGGGAATCTCCGTAAGAACAGCTTTCGAACGCGTTTTATTTTGGCATAAAATTCCACAGTCCACTGATCAGGTTTGGTCCGTAAAGTATCGTACAGTGCCTTTCGACTGATATTATATTTCTGCTTCGGAATATTAAGAATCGGAAAAATATTTTAACCCTTCGTTTGAAACCAAAAATCGTTGTGACAGTGTCCAACAAATTATCCGAATTATAATTTTTTTCTAATTAACTTGGTCTTGCAATTTATAATCGCCAG
Organism: Seladonia tumulorum; assembly: GCA_913789895.3. NCBI lineage: Eukaryota > Metazoa > Arthropoda > Insecta > Hymenoptera > Halictidae > Seladonia > Seladonia tumulorum. Next base: position 8,429,711 of record OU565275.1, read on the forward strand.
ACACCGTGGATGCTTCCACACCCAAATTAGTGAAAAAGAGAATAAAAATGCTGTTACTCTGAGCTTTCAAAAAATTATTGTAAAAGGGAATCTCCATAAGAACCGCTTTTGAACGCGTTTTATTTTGGCATAAAATTTCACAGTCCACTGATCAGACTTGGTCCGTAAAGAATCGAAGTAAAAATTTTATATTTGCATTATTTGGTATAGTGCCTTTGGACTGATATTATATTTCTGCTTCGGAATATTAAGAATTGGAAAAATATTTTAACCCTTCGTTTGAAACCAAAAATCGACGTGACAGTGTCCAACGAATTATCCGAATTATAATTTTTTTTGTAATTAACTTGGTCTTGCAATTTATAATCGCCAGACACCGTGGATGCTTCCACAACAAAATTAGTGAAAAAGAGAATAAAAATGCTGTTACTCTGAGCTCTCAAAAAATTATTCTAAAAGGGAATCTTCGTAAGAAGAGCGTTTGAACGCATTTTATTTTGACTCAAAAGTACACTAATGGCAATCTACTGATCAGGCTTGGTTCGTGAGGGATTTAAGGAAATTTTTAAACTTGCAACATATTTGGCATGGTCGGCGGAATTTTTCTTTCAATTATGGGAAACGCGCGGAAAGACATCAGGGCTTTCCGACGAAGTAAACTGCGCTGATACAGTAATAACAGTGTTGACGATGGTGGTAGAAGTGACGGAGGGTCGGGTGGACGAAAATGGGGGCGTACGTGACCGCGGATCAACATGGAGTGCCTTTTAATTTAGACAAATCGTCCCGATTAGCATAACGGGATAAATTATACTCGAGGACCCGACCGATGGGGTGACGAGACTAGTAAACCCTAGAGGCATGTCCAACGATGGATGATCCATTCGCTGCGTCCGAAAGCGCGGACAGGATTGTTTCTACCCCTCTTCGCCACCCCGAAGACTGGCTACCGAGATTAGGAGACGATCTCCAAGGATAACTTCTTTGATAAATTATACAGAGTTCCCGTGCAATACTCTGGACTGCTGTGTCCGCCAACGATTTATGGAAATCCGTGACGTATTAGGTGCCCGTGCTAATCTGTTAATTTTTCTCATTTGCAAACTATTCAAATACGTTCTACAAACGAAAATAATTTCTATCGCTTCTCGTGTATTTACTATGTTTTACAACTGATATTAGTGGATCTTTTTATTTCGGCGAAATGAATTAATGGATTCGATGTAGCTGGTAAAATATTTGAATGTAAAATAAATTTATTCTGACGGACACGAATTAATTTCTGCAATTTTCTACATATTACAGGAATTTCATTGTGATTATTATACTGCGGATTTATAACCAAAACTGGTGGGTCAAATATGTAAGAATAATTAAAGAAACCCTTTGCCTTATAATGCCTATTTAATTCCAAGAGTGCAGCTTCATAAATTCGGTGGAAAATAAAATAAAATAATAACAAGTTGGTAAGCTCAAAATAATCGGACTTCCCCGAGACCAAGGCAAGGAGTTAACAATTCCACTTGTTAAAATTATTAAGGGAAGAAACACCTGTTTATTATTTCAAATTGATGCAGACTATTTTCGCTTCCCATACGAGTCTGCAGCCAAACGATTATGGTGGTCAGAAATTCCCGAGCGGAGAATAGTTTTATTCTGAACATGTAGGCAAGAAAATTGATAATTTTGTGCACTCGGTGTCAGGAATTATGACGGAATGAAATCGCTGTTGATTTAATGTCTCCTAAATTGCACTCTAATGGAACAATATACGCGGTTAAATACGATAAAAAAATATATATTTATAGCACGATTTAATTCGTACTCGGGAAATTCCGAGCTATCTTCCACTTTTCTGTGATGGCAATCGTAAAAGATCTTGAACCAGTTCTTTTCTACCCACATCTCCTAAGACACTTATGATAACATAGCTTCACACTTCTATGCGACGTTGTGAGTCATTGGTCACCGAATCGAACGTTTATTCGAGATCCTGATGCAATACAATTAACAGGGTTTTGCAATTTTATTATTTCTATTGGGAGAGCGTTATTATTTCTTAATGCCACTTTATGAGATTCGCTGACAATGAGATTTTTGTTTGTTCGTACCTTTCACAACGTGGAAAACTCTTATCGAGCTCCACTGTGAATTGCGGACAACTTTCAATATTTTCATTTTTGTTAACCCAGTGATTCTCTCAATAGACCTGGTACGTAATTCTTCGTAAAAAATATCACAGTCAGATAATAGTTGAATTCCGAACGGTTTCGAATTTTATTTTCAATCGTAACTCCATTTACTGTCTCACTTACGATTCGACAGCGGATTTTATGTATTTATGATAAAAATAGGTGCAAGTTGAAACTATTAGAAGATTTTAAAAGTACTGTCAAATTACTTTCAACCTATTGAAGTGATATTAAAAAGGAAAATAAATGATTATTTCACTCCGGTTTGTTGCAATTCACGTAGAAAATTTTTCTGTCGCATAACGATCCACTAATGATGCCACGAAATTCGTAGATGCGAGCAAAATGAAAATAGTTAGCTGCTCGTCGGCATCAAAATTCGGTCTACGATAAATTCTGATTACTTTGGCACACAAAACGGTGCTCGGTGATATGCACCACTAGAAAAATACTTATTAACCCCTTGCCCTACACTATCGAGTCAGACTCGTGACGAAGATGCTGAACAGGGTCTAATAAATATGTTTCTTATCAATTTCCCTTAAACCGAAATAAAATTCTGTTTTGGCGTTGTTAATATACAGCTATCAGAGAACGTATAGGCATACAATAGATATAAATTTTCTCCTTTTTTTAGGAAATTATAAATTACAAAAAAGTTCTAATCACTGAAACCGTGAAATAAATCGTAGTACAGGGGGTTAAACCATCAAAATAAAAATAAATCAAAATATACGTTCTAAGCGAAACTGTGCAAGGAGTCCGTCAGTTGATGGTTCACTGATATGCACAGCCAGAAAAATACTTATTAAACCATCAAAATAAAAATAAATAAAAATATACGTTCTAAGCGAAACTGTGCAAGGAGTCCGTCAGTTGATGGTTCACTGATATGCACAACCAGAAAAGTGCTTATTAAACCATCAAAATAAAAATAAATAAAAGTATACGTTCTAAGCGAAACTGTGCAAGGAGTCCGTCAATTCATGGTTGACTGATATGCACAGCTAGAAAAATACTTATTAAACCATCAAAATAAAAATAAATAAAAATATACGTTCTAAGCGAAACTGTGCAAGGAGTCCGTCAGTTGATGGTTCACTGATATGCACAACCAGAAAAGTGCTTATTAAACCATCAAAATAAAAATAAATAAAAGTATACGTTCTAAGCGAAACTGTGCAAGGAGTCCGTCAGTTGATGGTTCACTGATATGCACAGCCAGAAAAATACTTATTAAACCATCAAAATAAAAATAAATAAAAGTATACGTTCTAAGCGAAACTGTGCAAGGAGTCCGTCAATTCATGGTTGACTGATATGCACAGACAGAAAAATACTTATTAAACCATCAAAATAAAAATAGATAAAAGTATACGTTCTAAGCGAAACTGTGCAAGGAGTCCGTCAGTTGATGGTTCACTGATATGCACAACCAGAAAAATACTCATTAAAACCATAAAAAATGAATAAAAATAAATAAAAATGAATAAAAACTGTGCGGTCCGTTGGTTCAAGCCGAAAGACGCCGTCGACTCGGCCGTCGGGGTTAAACTCGAGACTCGCGAACAATATAAACGAACTGAAAAACGTGCGGCTCATCAACATGTTCTCCTCCGCGGAGATACGGCTTGGGAATCGTTGTCGTCCGTATTTACCGGGTCGATCGTCGGCGAGGTGGGTCCACCTTTTATTATCTTCGCCGACGGCCGCTTAAGGCGATGCCACGGAACGACCAGGGAGAGTTTTAAGGATCGCCGGTATAAACGCGGGGAACAGCGCGAAAGCTCGTCGCCGCGTACGTGCCGGTGCTCGCCTGTGTGTAAGAAGAGACAGCACACGCACACCCGGCCCGCGTCCTCTTTGTTCATTTTTGTTCGGTTCGCATTCGTTCGTCCGTGGCCGTCGTCGTAGAATCGCGGGAGAAGACGAAGAAAGAGGAGAGAGAAGAGGACCCGAACGACGCGGCCCTCGGGATTTTACGGCTTTTTGACGGACCACATCTCACACCGACGAACGACAAGTCGCGGGGCCCCTCTTCTCCCTGTGTGCTTAGTAACAAACTTGCAAATTTGCATGCGTGCACGCGCGTTTTCCGCCGCGATGTAACGGGTGTTTCCGAGATATGTACGAGCCGTTTAAGCGCCGGCACGCATCGCCCGAAGGATCAACCTCCGGGGACCGACGAGCATGGATCCTTCGATCCTCGGAGCTTGTTCCCGATTTTAATTTGAACTGGTTTTATAGGAAGCCGCGCCGGCAGCGGACGATCAAAATATTACAGCCCAGAAGTAAGATATTCGACCACGTTCTTTATTGGATTATTAACAGTTTGCGCCCGGACAGCCACGGCTCCTCGGAAAGCCGCGGATACTTTGAAGGATTTAAGTATCCGCTGTGCAACACAGAATGTTCGTTTTTTTTTCTTCTTCTTCTTTTCGTTTTGTTTTGTTTTTTTTCGTTTTGTTTTTGTTTTTAACGCAAGCGTTTCTACGTCGAATCCAACGAGTAATAACCGTTGCGATTTATTCGAACCAGCCGGATAATAATATCGCGATTCCGCGGGCGACGTTACGCAGCTCTTTCGATATTCAAACTCCAATTAAACTTGTCTTTTACACCGTAATAAGACCGGCCGGCCTCTTCGACCTTTTTCAATCGGCCGACATGTTTCCTGACGAGTTTATGCGGGCTTTAGAACACCGTTTACAGACGGGCTGTTACAGGCTCGAATTTGCTCGGACGGGAATGCCAATCGCACGGGTTTAACGGCGATGCTTCAAACCGAGAAACTGTTCCGCCATTTTTGCGAGCGGTTCCACGCTAATTTTTGCAAGTTTTGCAGTCGTAATGTCTTGTTAGCAACCTCCTCTCTATTCTTTATTTTCACAGGGAACTTTACGAAATTTTGCTCGGCAAGAAAAATTTCTCATTTCCGAAACAATGGTGTTCCAGATAACCAAGAAATAGTGCTTTGGTATTTTATCGTTTATACTGTTCTTCTCATGTTTTTTATAGCACATTTTACTGAATTTTGTTCGTGAAGTTTCAATAAATATTTTATATCTCAACTTGCAAAAATACCGCAACCCAATATTATGTAAGAAAGGCAAAAGATCGTGACCACCATAATTGTAAGTAGACTTGCAGATTTTGATTAAAAATTAATTATTTCACGGAGTTGAGAACAATAATTTCGTAAGCACCAGTAGTTGACCACCATGTACCAGTAGTTGAACATTTTATAGAAAAACAAAAATAAGGTTTGAAATGTTCTTATTGTTTTTAAATTTAAACAACAGACGGCATGACATCAGAGGTTCACTTTCATCAAAAGTACACTTATAAGTGCGCTTATAAAAACCTTATTTTTTATGTTTTTCAATATGTCAACTACTGGTGCCTTTACCTTAATTCTTCAAATATCTTTTACCGTTTCACACAAAATCCGCGTTTGCAAATCCCGCGTTGCAGAAACACGATTGTTTGAAATTTTGAAATTGCATCTTAATCTTTTTCGACACTAACTACGATTCTATGCAAAACATGTTTATAAATGCTTCACGGTGAATTTTTCGTTACGGGGAGATCGAAGAAGAAATTATGGCGTAAAGGAGCGAGCGTGAAAGCAATATTGCGAAGCTGAATGCAGCGAGCATTTTCGACGTTTGTAATCACGTTTGAAACCAGTCCCATCAAATTTACTTGGTCCGTTGATTGTCATTAATCGGCGAGGATCAATTAAGCGCCGTGCCCTTTTTGCTTCTGTTTAATTGACGACACGCCTATCTTACTATAAAGGAGCCTCGTAAAACCCAGCAATGACGCATTTACCGAATACGAAATACTTCGAAGGAAAACATTGTTCCGATTTCATTAAAATTTATCGCATTCGTTCCCGTTTTCTTTCGCTCGGCGTCGTTCTTAAAGTATGCAAATTATTGACAGCGAGGCGATGACGGCGAGCGTATCGGATATTTACGATCGAACATTCAAATGTATACAATGTCTCTTTAAATATATACAAAAAATATATAGATCATAAAAGAACTTGTTACCGTAAATAAATGTGCGGCGTCATTAAAAAATAAACATGTCAGCGTATTGGCAACCTTTCGCAATTCTTTAACAAAAATTCGTTACTCTTTCAATTTATTATTGACGTTTCTCATTTATCAGTTCGTAATCGTCGGAAATGAAATTTCGACGATAAATGAAAATTATGATTTGTTAGAAAATGTTGTATTTAATTACAGTATACATTTGACCAGGTTTCACACGTTTGCATCGAATATACATAATAACCCTCGGACACCGAGTTCTAGGCCTATGCCGGAGTCATTTCTGACTCACGCCAATATTTCACCAATACAGTTTTCTTTCGATACAAGGCGATAGCTCGGGACCGGCTTTTGTCGTATTTCGGATGAAGAAGACAAACGGAGGATTTTTTATTTTCTTATTTTATTTTTATTTTTTTTATTTTGAATTTGCTTTTCTTATATGAAAAATAATCACCATCTTCGCTCTGGTTGGCAGCCCCGAGCTGCGTTCGTTGTGCATTGCATGATGCTGTGCGTTGTATGAAGCTGGATGTGTGAACCGACATACTCTCAACAATTTTATCTCACTTATTGTTACCTACTGTGTTATTGTATGTACACAAAAATATAGTAATACTTATTACGAACATAGTAAAATAATATTTTAGTCATCGTTAACAAACTTGTAAAATATTTTGTTCTTAGAATAAACTCAACATCTTATATATCGGAATAAAATTGTAAGTATGTACGGTCGAGCTCGAGCTTTCGAGAATTAATAACCACTCTAATTACAAGTGAATAATAAGAAGAATAATTGAATAGATTATTAACAGAATAATTGAAAAGAAGAGTCGCGCGTGCAGATAATAAACGTGCGAATGTTTGCGGGTTATTGACAATAGACGAGCGAACCTTGTTAAAGTCGAAGGGGGGCAATTACGATTTCCATTTTCCGCGGTGGAATACGGAGAAACGCGAGCCGCGATTACCGCTTGTGATTTATATTTACTGCCGTTTTTTCGAAGCGACATTTTTTTTTTACGCTGACAATCGCGCGTCACAACAGGTACGGGCCACGGTGAAAGATCTTTCGATCTGGTCGCCTTTCAGTTCGAGGGACCTCGACCGGCCCCGATCGATCGTTAAACTTCCCGCTTAATCGCCATGTCAAACCAGTGTTGTAAACTTATACTGCCGACTTCTACTACTTTCTCAAGCTGCTGGCGGCGACCGCGAGTCAGGCCGGATGATTCGAGACGAAATGAAACGAGACGAGACGAGACGAGCCGAGCCGAGACGGGACAGGACGACCAACGCCCGTCTCGAGGATTTGCAAAATCTTAAATTGATCAGCATTCTTTCACGCGATAAAGTTCTGCCTTTATTTTCGCGAGGTCCTCTCACGGGCTTTCTAACATTGTTGCAGGCACCCTCGAACGCATGAAATGCAAGCCATCTCGAACGACCCTAAAAATCACTCTTCTACAAAGCCGAATGTTTCTTCTCTTTTATTTTCCATTATTCAAGAACGATGCACCCGCGTTTTTCTCAATTTTTTCGCTGATTATTCTTGGTGTGGGGAGACCAGGGTAAGATGATATTAGTCACTAATTTTTGCAATTTCGTTTCTGCAATTTTTGTTCGAATCAATTGCCTAATAAAAAAATTGAAAATATTCTCCAAACTTTCCTCTGTAGATATTGTTAGCGAAACTTCGAGAAACATACATAGCTATTAACACTTTGACTGCCAAACTAGAAACCTCAAAAATTCCATAAAATAAAAGCGTTATTTAATAAAATAAAAATTGAAAAAATTAAATGTATGATATTGAGTAGTCCTCCAACTTTCTTACATTTTACTGATCCTAATCATATTTGTTGCAATGAATATATTAACATGAAAATTTATTTTAAAATCTGGACAAATAATTCCGTCACCCACATATGGGTGACATGGCAGTCAACGTGTTAAATATTTACTCCAAAGTGTACCACCGCGAGATAATAATTAATGAAACAATCGATACACAAAATGTTACACGTTCAATTTTGTTCAAATTTGAAGAAAATACAATGTACATTGCAGTGTCGGTACGTTGTTTACTTAATTTTATATGAACGTTTAAAGTTGATTGCTCGAATTAAAAAGAAATATTTCGAGCTGCTGCGATTTTTCAGTAATACTTGCAAATATTCGAATTTCTCTACGTCTCGCTCTATTGCACGTCTATCTTATACGTTTAATAATATATCGATACAACAAAAGAACAACAGTTTGTCCGTCAAGGTTGAAGTGAACTGGAGGATTTTATATCCGCCATCTCGAAGAATGTCGCTCGCAGAAAAATGCGTTTACAGTTTCGCGTACCGTTGTAAAGACCAATAAAACTGTTTATTAGTACGTTTATTATATTTTTCAGATGGACGTGAAACGGACTTCTCTTTTTGACATTGTCACGGTAGGAGGTTATCGGGTCTAGATACTCCAGCGATATGCAATAATTCCGAAAAATTAATTTAATTATCGCACGCTTGTCCGCCATTAAGCACACAGTAAATTATTTCTCGGGCATGTGATACCATTAGAAAATTGTAGAACCGTATCCTACATTCGAATATTTATTGCCCGTATAATAGCATTAGCTTCTGGAAACCGACAATGTTTCACCGCTTTGCCATTTAAAAAATTCCAAAAATCATTTCATATTTAATTATTGCGCATTCGCCTGTCGTTAAGAATACAGTAGAATGTTCATTAAGGCGTGTACCACCATTGGGGAAATTGTAGAATCGTATCCTACATTCGGTAGATTATTTATTGACCATATAACAGCATTAGCCGGGAAAGTGGGAAAGCGCCTAAGCGGGTAATTATTAATGAAGATGTTTCGCCGTTTTCCCATTTCAAAAATTCCAAAAAACATTTCATATTTCATTACTGCGCATTGGCCTGTCGTTATAAATACAGTTGAATGTTTTTTAAGACATTCCACTTTTGACATACAGAAATTCCAAAAAGCACGTCATATTTAATTATGGAAAAATATTTATTGAGGATGCAATAGTATTAGAAAATTGTAGAATGGTACCTCACTTTCCATTCTCCACTTAGAATATTTATTTTTTATTTATTTACATTTATTTAAAGCAGGGAGAGGCAAAACCCTGCGCCAAAATTCCAGAAATCAAGGCATTTTCCACTTTTAACATTCAGAAATTCAAAAAATCATATTTAATTATGGTAAAATATTTATCGGAGATATAATAGTATTAGAAAATCCTCAAAATCTTCTTCACCGATTTTGATGACCTTGAAATATGACCCGACGTATATGATGTATCCATGGGGAATTATTCAACAAAATTATTTTTTTGGGTATATATTATTTAAAAAAATTGATACAAATGTGGATAGACACGTTCTTGTTATTTTTGTAAAATAATGTTAAGTAGTCAGTTTTAGTGCTTTGTAAATCTAGTGTTAAAGGGACATTGAAGTTGCAAAATATGAAAGAAAACCTTGCATCCAATATTCTACATACGAATAATAAAATATAATACTAATGTACTACAAACTACATTATAAAATACTAATGTAAAGTGTACTTACTTCTGAATCTTCTGTACCTCCGTCGGATCCACAGCACACGATTATTCACTTACGAAAATAGGTCCGAATAATTGAACAACAATCAGTAAACAGCACACACAACACACTTAACGAAATCGTGACAGTAGACGAGAAGATGTTACTCTGACCACGAATAAAATAATACTGCGATTTTAACCGTCCCCCTCCCACGGACGTGTGATACGAAAACAGGGAATTCCGGGAAATAGGGTCGGCGCCCCGCCATAATTTGTTTACCTTGGTTTTGTATCTAGTGTTTATAGGCCCTCAGCGTCTAACCTGCCTAGGATAACCTGACCGTACCACCTCCGTGGAAGGGATCATTGTTAAAATCGCAGTATTATTTTGTTCGTTGTTTTTGTTTGTTTTGTTCGTTGTTCAATTATTCGGACCTATTCTCGTGAGTCAATAATTGTGTGCTGTGGATCCGACGGAGGTACAGAAGATTCAGAAGTAAGTACACTTTACATTAGTATTTTATAATGTAGGATTAGTATTCGTATGTGGAACATTGGATACAAGGTTTTCTATCATATTTTGCAACGTATAATTAACGATCATTAATGGTTTGGTATATAGTATAATTTAATGTGTTTCAAATAAGATACTATTTTAAATCAAATATTTTTATTTTGATAACCAGATAGATAAAATGAAATATGTTTATTTTGTATTTCAAATATTTCCTTACAACGAAAATAAGTTGAGCAAGTAGTTAATATTATAAATTATAATTTTTAACATGAGAAGCTATAATAGTTAGCAAAGTATTATTTGTAGTTTAATTACGAATATGTAACATGTTGATAAACAGACTACAATATCGTGATAACATTACAGGCAACAAAATATCATAAAAATATAAGTTACTGTCAACTATTTGAAATACTATTTTACACAGTCCTACACACACCTACTCCGATCACTTTTTGAGATGTTGAAACTCTTTTGCGAATATCTCGGAAACTAAAGCTGAGCGGCGGTAACGCGTATAGGAAAAAGTTGTTCAGAATGATGACCTTGACAACATATTTCAAGGTAATTTCCGAAAATTGTAGAATGGTACTCCACTTTCGGTAGAATATTTATTTTTCATTTATTTAAAGTAGGTAGAGGCAAAACCCTGTGCAAATATTCCAGAAATTTAACATTTAATTATTGGCCTGTCACTAAGAATACAGTAGAATTGTTATTGGGACAATCTGGTACTATTAAAAAATCGTAGAACCGTATTCCGCTTTCCGGAACCGTAGAATGGTACTCCACTTTCGGTAGAATATTTATTTTGCATTTATTTATAGTAGGGGGAGGCAAAACCCTGTGCAAATATTCCAGAAATTTAACATTTAATTATTGGCCTGTAATTAAGAATACAGTAGAATATTTATTGGGACAATATCTGGTACTGTTAAAAAATCGTAGAACCGTAATCCGCTTTCCAGAACCGTAGGAGTAGGAAGGCGTATACGGTAAATGCGAATAATCATTTAATTACTGCGCGGTCGCCTGCCATTAGGGAGGATATTACATTGATATCGCGACAGTGCTAGAAAATGGTGGAATCGTGCGGAAACTGGCTACCGAAACGAGGTGGAATACTTCGCAATCCGACGTTGAAGTCTCCGGCGTCAGGGCTGCCGGTGAAATTCTTTTTCACCAGGTGAAAACCGTTCGAGCCGAGCTGCTCGACATCTTTCGCGATTCTCGGATGGTTTGAAGCCCGTGGCTATAACCATCGATCCGACATCGAGGGACTTCTATTACCCGGTCGTGCCATTATAATTTTCTGAGAAAAAAAAGGTAAGAAAAAAATGAAGCGGTGGCCATCCGGAGCGCGTTTCAAGTTTTCAACTAAAAGTAATCACTCCTCTCCTCTCTCGGGAGAAGTCTCTTCCTCATTGGCCGTTCTAGATTCCGGTATCCTTTACAGTCACTAAATTACAACTAACATTTCTGCGACTCGGAAAAATACCGAGTATCTCCTTAAACGGCCGAACCGGGGGCATAACGCCGTATCATTTGCCAGATAGTTGAAAAAGCATGCTGCCCGGTTGGCAACATAGTATGCCGTTGCACGGCCCCGCGGACCGTATTATGGAAATCGGAAACAGGTGACTTTATTACATCTTTAATTATTCTACACCATAAAGGCGGACTGGTTAGGCTCGAGTTAATAGCGTCAACGGTGCGTTTATTTCTTGTTGGTAGAACCTAAGTACGCCGACTATTAAACGCAACAAAGTTATTCGCCGTGAATTTCAACAACCGACGATGCGTCCGCCGACGGTAATGAATGTGCCCCGTCGACTAACGGAGATATTTCAACGGCTAAATTTTGCAACGATTTTTCGCGATTTTTAGTTCAAGATTAACGAGATTGTTACGATGAGAAATCGTTCAAGAAATTTATTTCTTTTAAATAGCCAAAAATTTGGATAAATATATTCTTGTTATTATTATACTGCTGATGATATTTACAATGATATTTACAGAATTTTCATTTGTCGGTACTTTTAATTGACCATGTAGATTCTAGGCAAGATGCAATTGTTTCGCAGTAATTTCGTTAGTCGAAGAATTATTTACATTGTAATGTTTTGGCTGCGAATATTTTTAGCACAAAAACATACTTTTATATTGTATATAAATACGAGCAAAATTGTTTAGCTGTTTCAGTAAATAATGAAGATATTTTTGTAACCATTAAAATATAATTGGAGGAGCCAGCAATGTTACAGTATATGCAAAATGTATGCTCAAGAAAATCAAAATAAATTAGAAATAAATCAGTCCATGTAAAGAATGTATATTAACGTTATTATAAATATTTCTTTACAGTTGTTAGACGTAACCATGAAAGACAAGAACGCGTTTACTGTTTTCCTTGAAACATGTGGCAGTTAATAGAGGTGTGTCATTGATCGAGAGTTATAATTTTTTCTCGAATGTGTCTCGTGTTAGGCTGCTCGTTGAAATGTGCACGATATTTGGCCGGTGTAAAGCAGCCGAACGCCGGAGGAATATCGGCAAGCACATTCGCCAGAGCTTTCGAAATATCGCCGGAAACCCGTGTGATACCCGTCGGCCTAGGGAGCCACAGATATTCAAATGTCAACAGGGATCAGCGAGCTGACACATTTTAGCGGCTGGAAATATTATTCGCGGTCGTATTTGCGTCGCCGTTCCTTGCGACGTCCATCGCCGAGAACAAAAACCCCTGAACAGAGGGGGAGGGGGAAGGTGGAGGGGAGGGGGGGTTGCGCGGATGAAACGAGCTCGAACCAATGGGGAAAAAGGGAGAAACGAAGGTGGAGAAGAAGAAGAAGAGAAGAGGATCTCGGGGACAGCGTTCGTGTTAGAAGAAATAGGGGGCCGCTAGGGGTCGTTCTCGCCTACGTGGATATATCTCTTTATTCCGGCGCGGCTTAACAATTCAATAACAGATCAGGATATCGGACGCCCTGATGCAGAAATACGTCAACCTTCCGTAGTTTTGCATCGAAAGTGTTTCCCCCACGGTGTTCCCGCGACTGTTATTGTTACCCGTCTTCCGCGGGATCTAACTGTCCGCCGTCACTGCGTCGATCTTTTGTCCGACGATCCTTCCTTTTGGTCGCCATACTTCTCCTTTATTGCACTTGTTTGTTTCGTTGTCCGAGACCGTCCGCGCGTTAACCTCTCCTCGTGCAAGTGAACGCACTCGATCTTTTAAGGGGTTATATACAGTTATCATTTTCAAAAAATCGATTTTTTTTTTTATTTCATTTTCGTAATGTACACAAAGTGAGTAACGAAAGTATTCGAACGCCCTTTAAATCAGTATAACTTTTTTTTTTAAGTGAATCAAACGACCTGACTTTTTTGAGGAGTTAGAAGAATTGGTTTTCCAAATGATGTGTAAAAAAGATTTTGAAAAAATTGCAATTGGTAAGAATTACACGAGAAAATAAAAATGGCACTTTTCACAACTTTTTTATTTGAGCCTGTAATGAAAATTTAAAATATGCGTTTTGTAGATCTCTGTTAGTTATACACGTACTGAAAATTTCATCGAAATCGGCTGACGCAGATAAAAATGGCACGTATCAAAATATGTTAGAATCTGAGGATTTTAAGCAGAAACTGGCCAAAAGTCGTGAAAATCTACGCTTTTCACCACTTTTAACTAGTTGTAGCTCGTGTGTATATTAATCGATTTCAATGAAATTTGCAGCATGTATATAACTAACATATATCTACAAAACGCATATTTTAAATTTTCACTACAGGTTCAAATAAAAAAGTTGTGAAAAGTGCTATTTTTCTTTTCTCATGTAATCTTTACAAATTGCAATTTTTTCAAAATCTTTTTTACGCATCATTTGGAAAACCAATTCTCAAGTATTATGATAAAAATTGTGCGAACCCAGAATACGTACCAGTACGAATCAGAATCATGATTTTCCCGGAATCATATATTCTGTCCCGAAAAACGGTGCAGTACTTATCAATTGTTCTAGCTGCCCCAATGTCATTTCATCGCATAGAAACATGCACCAGTCATTTTGACAGGTACTGGTATAAGTGCCAATAACAAAAAATATATTCGTTACGAATACATATAAAATAATATAAAGTTCATAAAACCGATTCTTTAGTTATGGCAACAAAAGTTATGATATCATTTCGGAAAGAAAATGTTACATGCAGTAGGAATTTTTAATTGAAATTGCAAAACCAGTCATTTTGACTGGTCTAGTAAATCTAGTGTTAAGGAACACGATAGAAAGTTGCGTGAAATCTGGAGAGCCTGAGGAGCTTCGCACGAAGGAAGAAGATGAAGAAGAAGAGGAAGACGTTCCTGAAGAGTCTGTGCACGGTCCACACGACGCTTCGAGAAAATTAAATGATTATGGGTAAACGATATCAAAGGGGAGACGAGGATAGTAGAAAGGAGGGTACGTGTATTTCAATTCTTCAGCCTGACAGGGCCGCGAGATTGCGTATTTTTAGCAGAAAGAGGAATGATCCGCCGGACCCCTCCCCTCCTCACCCCTCCAGCCCCCCCACCCTTCTCGCCGCGACGCCCTCGAGCGGATTTCGCCTTCCGTTTCGTTTCACGCCGCGACGATTCACCGGAACGACGACGCCGCCGTGCAGAAAACGCAAGAAACGCCGGCAAGCTTAACCATTTCGTCGCGACCGCCGAGGAGAGACAGATTTTTCGTTGATCTTTTCTTACGCTTTCCCGATCACGAGCAGCCCCGCCATCCGCTTCTACGATCTGCCCCCGATAAACCGAGGAAAGAAAGTCTGACAACCGATGAAACCGTTTACGACCGACGACCACGACCACGCGCCCTCGTTTCCTTCACGCGAAATTAGAGCCACCTTCGCCGATGACGCACAGTGGCGTCGCAAAGCCCTTCTTCTCCCCGAGCAAACTCCACGTCCTCGAAAATATAAGTGGTACAACAAAAATATCTCCGGTAAAAATTGTACGGTACAGGCGATTGCGACGCTTTATCCGAATTCGGGAAAAAATATTAGCCCCTCCCAAAATTTTTTCGGGAAAATCGTTAGGGAAAAATAGTTTAACACGTTGCCGCACACTTTTAATTTAACTTAACGAGTAAAGCATGAGAAAACCCATAAAAGAACAATTAATATGCTGTCTGGCATGCTATACCTTTTTTTTTCGATGTATTACTCAATAATTAACAAGTGTATGCGTTAGTACACGCGTGCATGCGTTAGTATCTGTTCTTCAGATCGGACGGCTATAGCCGTCATTTGCGGCAATGTGTTAAATGATTTATTATTTATTATGTGCAGGATCAGCGGGGAAAAATAGCGTGGGAACTTGACATTGCATGATACTTCTTTATACCAAATGTGTCGCTATATCCGAATTCGGGAAAAAATAATATTACTTTTCCGGGGAAAATTATTGAGAAAAATAATTTAAATATCAGGCATACACCCATGGGTCAGCCATACAACATTTGTTGGAAAACTTTTTCCGTGCAACAAATAACTTATTCGAGTTATTCGAGTTACAAGATTAACAAAATTTCTGTAATTTCGCTAATCGCGAAAGAAAGAAATCTGAAATTCCGCCATTTCTAAGCGCTGATCGATCAGGCGACGCGACGCATCGGTTGTGACAAAATATGCAGGATCAGCATCGAAAAATAGCGCGGGAACGGCAGACAGAGCGATCGTCCGAAACGAATTTAGTTACTCGTGACGGTATTTCCATGTACATGAATATTTTCGGCCGATCGAATCCTATAATGTCACTGCGGCTGAACCGCATCCGGATTACAAATTAATTGCAGCGCGATGAAATCAAAACATCCACCTCCGCTTATAATTAATATCATTCCGTCGTGTAAAGGGCGGTTCACCGCAGGTAAATCGTGCAACCGGACGCGCAAGTAAATTCGTGTGATCTATGATCGTTCGGACGAGAGTATACGGGGACACGGACTGATATCGTAACATGGTCAGAGGCCACCCCCTCTATCGGATAAGGACGGGAGAAAGACAATTAGTAGAATAGCTTCTCGAAGGACGATCAATTGGATAAACGGATTAGGGTAACTTGTTTTGCGGCGGCTCCTTGCCCTTCACGCTGTGCTTCACTATTTTCCAGGATTAAATGCTTGCTGCTCGGATTTACTTCGCACTGGTATTTTTTCATTATTCATCAGCTTGTTCTTTCTCATACTTTCTGAGAAATGATGTTGTCTTTAATATCCATTATTTTAGGCCATTTCGATTTAACTCTCTACAGCTCCGTTTTTTAATCTAATTTTAAACCTTTTTTATTTTTAAAAATTCGATTTCGAAGCGAAAAATTCTGAAAAAATCCATAGATGTGTATTCTGATAGCTAAAATATGCCTGCTTTTTTCAGAATTTTCAATCGAAGAGGATAAGAGAAATTAAGGAGAAACCTAATTTTCATTGTTACCACACTACTACCCCCCATATCGACATATAGAGGAAACATACAAATAAAAGATTGTTAAATGGGGATGGCGAGTTAATTCGTCGTTCGAGTTCGCCATCAATGTTTACGTCAATGTCTCATAGCGTCCATATAAATTGCTATCAACATTGATAACAATACAGTTTTCGTAATCTCAATTTTCCTCGTCTTTCGACTTCGTGGCAGTTCAGGCTTAAAAATTCCTTTAAAATTGCAACAAATTCCCATGTGCGAGTTTCGGAGCGAACACAGGGGTTGTTAAACGAGAGAACGCGTGTTCTCGGAAATTTCGAGTCCGAACGAAAATATTGCCGTGAAACGGTAAGAAATGAAATCTAGTCGATCCCGGCGCGGAATCCTTAATGAACGTCCCATAAATCACGGCGAAGGGGATGGTAAAGGGAAAAAGGAAACGTATCGCGGTGGAAAGCAAAATTTGCAAAGCCACGGAATTTTAACGAGAATCGAACGTGGGGAGCGATACGTCGCGGATACGTGTATATAGCGGGCGGGCAATAGCGGTGTAGGGTTTCGGGTTTGATTTACATCTAGCCCCGTAATCGAGGAAAGATTAGACAGCAGCCAGCTGCCGGGTCAGTGCACCGACGAGCCCGTCTGCGAGGGTATTTGTAAGCGAGGCTTGTCGAAATGTAACGCGTACCGATGCCCGCTAATCACCCTGACACTTCGGCTTAAGCCACGACGGGACCCCTCCCCCTCCCCACCCCTCGATTTTCTGCTTTCTCGCTTTCCTGCTTTTTGCTATGTCATTCATAAGAGCCGCCGCGGCTACCAACGATAACTTCGATCCCGAATGTCCATTAAGCAATACCGGAATACCCTGTCAGACCCACCCGAGCCCCTTCGATCTACACTAACGCGATCGCTATCGCCGTGTCGCGTACGCAATCTCGGGGACAGAGAGCCAAGACCCCCTGATAACCCATTTGCATCATAAGGATATATGAAAAGGAGGCCCTTATCACCAAACTTTTTTTTTTAAATTATATTTAAGCACAAAAATGACTACGAGTAAAAGAACCTCATATTTCAGCATTATAAGGAAAAATCAGAATTACTACTTTCATCCCCAACAACACCCTCCATTTCTATTTTTTAGCTAACGAATAATGATATTGACCAACAAAATTGAGCGTATATATACGCCAATGATGCAAATGGTTTAAGCTAATTTTTATTCGGTAAATAACAAAAAATATCGTACTGCTTTTATCGATATGGTTCAGTTGGTAAATCTATTAGAGAAATGCAAATTTGATAAGGTGCAACACATACATGCGTAAGCAGTGTTTACCTAGTCACATGTGCGTACGTGTACCTGCAAAGTAACCATAAGAAGCATTCGGGTCTGAGAGTTAATCCTTCCCGCATGACAGCGGAGTGTAAACGAATGTCTCTTATCGGACCCACATGCTCCTTTCACGATTAATAGGACTCGCGTGAAAAAGAAACATTTTACCGTAAGCTGACCTCCTCCCAGCGCGGAAGGATACTAAATAAAAATTCTGCCATTTAACCGACTGACTTTTCAATCATGAACGTGCATAGAAACGTAAAACGAATAAAATGGACGTAATAAAAATCGTGGTTGGCGTGAATATAATTTATATTGATACGGATATTGCGATGAAGTGAAAGAATTATTTGTCGAATTGTTAGCGTGGATATAATTTATACCGATATGGATATTAAAGTGAAAGAATTATTTGTCGAATTAAGAGGGAAGTGGAAAATTTTTAACAGGTGATAGCAAATACGAAGAACAAACTAGGACGTCGTTCCCA
The DNA here is from genome assembly GCA_913789895.3 of Seladonia tumulorum. Lineage (NCBI taxonomy): Eukaryota > Metazoa > Arthropoda > Insecta > Hymenoptera > Halictidae > Seladonia > Seladonia tumulorum. The sequence goes on from OU565275.1 coordinate 8,448,362, forward strand.
ATTAATTCTAGTAAATATGACACTTGAAATTGTTTGACAATGTGTTCGTCCGGCGAGCGAGTTGTGAAACAGTTTTGAAAGAAACAATTTCGGTGTCGGCTGCTGTCGAGTAGCTCAATATTGTACACTTATGCAAGACCGACGAAACACCGTAATCATTTGTAGTGCACGATTTGATTAGTGTTGATCAAATATTGGTCGTTCCATTTTGCAGTATTGATCGTTTCGTATCAGTATATCCCAGTTTCTTGTTGCTTACGCCAGTTTCAGTCTGGTCGGTATCGACGTGCTTTTGTTGCTGCAACGAGTTCACGTAGCATCATGCGTACAACAATTATTAATCCACTGCCGTTCTAAATACTTACAACACGAGGTTACAATCTTCGTTTCAAAATTAATGCAATCAAAAATCCATGCAATCCTTGCATCGCACATCGTTCGCTCATAAAAAAGAGTGACACGTCTCAAAATATATTTACGAAAAATAATTATAATAATATTTTTCCTGTGGGACATTTGTAAGATTTAAAAATTTATGAGATACTTTGAAGCATATCGTTTACGACTAATGTAAATATATTCCAAAAAAGTTAAAGAAACTTCGCATTTGCAATGCAGTGGCGGAAATCAAGGTGCAGAAATGTTCGTTTGATTGCAGAGGAAATGAGTAACGATTAGGATATAGATTTCTGGCACGGTTTTGAAGTTTTTCAAGAATATAAAAAAGAGGATCGCGTAGAGGGGGTTGCTCCCTTTCCCGAAGCGATTCGTCGTGCAGTCGAAGAGGGTTAAAGTGGCGAATGTCAAACGCGTATAATAACGCGGGAGTAAGGGGTGACTGAGGGCGGACAGAGAGGGTGAAGAGTGAGAGAGAGAGAGAGGGAGGGAGGGTTCCGACGACGGGGTGAACGATGCCTGGTATAAGTCAGAATGCGGACAAGCGTGTGGTTTCGGGGGTGAGAAGTTTAAATGGCTCGTCCGTATGGTGCTTCTCCATCCCTTTACCCGTCTCTCTAACCCCATCCTACAACCGTAAGCGTCCCCGGTCGTAACAACCTCGTAGGACCTATCTTTCGACTTCAAACATCTAATTTTACCCGGCGAATCACACCTCAACCGTGCTCACCGTTCGCTTTCACTTTTCGCTAGACCCGCAAACGTTCCCCGAAATGTCTCATTCGATGGAATTTACGATCCTGGTTTTCGACTTTGCGGATCCGATGCTTCGAGCGCCTAACTCGGCCCCCCGAACCACGTCCGTAGACCTAACTCACCCTCTAATAGAATAAAACCATTTGTGCGGAGATAGATTCGCCTATTTAAAACATCTAATTAGGAATGCCGAAGAAAGCCATTGAAGTGTTAGCATAAATGAGACCCAGTGAGAGAAATAGTGTGCAATGGTATAATATAAAATTTTATAAGATAAAACTTAAAAATGTGCAAACAAATCGAAAAACCAGCGACTATCTTTAGGGGATATTTCCACTCTGAAGCATCAACAATATTATCCACTATAAAATACTACGTTCATTGCAACAATTTTTATAGAAATATAGTCTCAAAATGTACAAAGTCAAAGTCCCATTTAAGGGATGTTTCTATTCTGAAGCATTAGAAATATTATCCACTATAAAATACTACGTTCATTGCAACAATTTTTATAGAAATATAGTCTGAAAATGTACAAAGTCAAAGTCCCATTTAAGGGATGTTTCCATCCTGAAACATTAGAAATATTATCCACTATAAAATACTACGTTCATTGCAACAATTTTTATAGAAATATAGTCTCAAAATGTACAAAGTCAAAGTCCCATTTAAGCGATGTTTCCATCCTGAAGCATTAGAAATATTATCCACTATAAAATACTACATTCATGGCAACAATTTTTATAGAAATATAGTCTGAAAATGTACAAAGTCGAAGTCCCATTTAAGGGATGTTTCCATCCTGAAGAATCAAAAATATTATCCACTATAAAATTGTACTTTCATTGCGACAGTTTTCGAAGAAATATAGCTTGAAAATGTACAAAGTCTGATTTAAGGGATGTTTCCATCGCGAAGCTCCGAAAACTAGTAAAATGAGTGTAAAAAGGGGTAAGTGAACATGGTATCAGCGAAGTACTATGGTTGGACCGTCGGGCTCATCATGCTCGGCAATATCCATCGCGTTGAACCGGTGAAAATCGCGGTAAAATTGATGTTTGGCGAAGGTATGCGATACAAAACGGGTCAACAAAAATGTTCGGCGAAAAATCCGTCGCGTTAAAGGGAGAATTCATTATTCTGTCGCGGACAGGTGATCGTTAATCTCGCGAATCTGAAACGACACGTCGAGTCTGTTGCTCTATGGTGGGGGGTGGGGGTGGCTCGGAGTTGTTTAGATAACGATACTTTTAAATATCGCCCCGAATGAGGCTGCGGTCCCGGCGATGGCGGCGAGGATCAGAAGGGGATTGATAGCGATCAGGGACACGTGTCCATCGCGGAAAACTTTACGGTGTAATAAAGAGTCGGTTGTCCGGGGATCCGACAAGGGGATGAACTTTCGGCGACGAGGTTCTACGTGGAAGACGAAACTAGGCATCATCCTCCCGCCGCGCCCCACCCCCGCCGACAGTGATTTAAGTGGCAGGCTAACGTAGTAACTTCCTAACGTGCACAGATGCGACAAATCGACAGAACTTCTGTGGCCCCGCGATACCGGTGTGTGTCCTTGCTCCTCGATTTTCTTGTCAAGATGCTCTGGCTGTCTCCACTCCTTCGTCAGGTAGCCTGATCGTGTGATATTGCTGGTGCCCAAGCCACCGAAGAATTAACTTTTGCGAGGAAATAGCAAATTTTAACACGTTCATTTACTTAACACCACTTATTCGAAGCACTAACCATTTTGCATTATTTTATGAAAATAACTAGAAAATGTCTATCCAAATTTGTATCAATGTATTAATTTCAGCAATCGTGAATTAAAATTATTAAAACCATTTTGACGAGTCCTGTGAACCTAGTGTTAGTAACTATGCTAGGTATTTTACTAACTATTTTAGATTACTTCATGAAAATAACTAGAAAGTGTCTATCCAAATTTTCAGCCATTTTTAAAAAATGATATATACCTAAAGAAATAAATGTATTGAACGATTGAATGCATCTTTGCAATTTCAGCAATCGTGAATTAAAATTATTAAAACCATTTTGACGAGTCCTGTGAACCTAATGTTAGTAACTATACTAGGTACTTTACTAACTATTTTACATTACTTCATGAAAATAACTAGAAAGTGTCTATCCAATGTTCAGCCATTTTTAAAAAATAATATATATCCAAAGAAAACAAATAGAAATGATTAATATTTTGAGAGTAGCGGAGAATGTTTTGGTTAAGAATGTATATGGAGTTTCAGGTGAGAAATATAGTACGTTTGTTGATAACGTTTCAGTTTACGCGGTAAACTTAACACAAATGGTTCTTCGACAGCTGGATGGGAGATTTCCCAGCATCCTCCCTGCTAGCTCGATTTTTCTCTGACAGATTACCAGCCTCCCTGTTTGCTTCGCACCGTTTCGAGCGAAAATTCCGCCTATAGTGTCACAGAGCAGGAAACCTAAATTGCGTAGCCAAATAGAATCAATATTACCAAACGTAATTAAATATTCAATATACTTTTACTAAATTTCTTAGTAACACAGAAATTTTCACCAAACAGTTCCAACATTATTTTCCAAATAAACTCTCACTAGAATTGTAACTAATTATACATTCTTGACGGAGAAGGTATATAAAAATTTTCTAATTCAATTCTACAAAACAGTATTTCTTCTTTTAATAATCGTGATAGACGTTTGTAAGTTGAATAGTCTTTGAGGTTTGACATTTCGCCTAGTCATTTTTACCGTAAACGCACAGAATCCGTGGATCAAATAATTACGAATAATTTGAATTACAACGCGATCTAAAAATAATTTAAATCACGATCTAGAAACCTTTGAAAAAGGGAACCGAATCGCGTTAACCGCGGAAGGGATAAAAGAGAAATCCGTTGATCGCAAAAATTTCTTTGTGGCAACTACACCGGAAGCCCGAAATCATCTGTAAACCGTCACTCGAAACTACGCACCGCATACTACGATATTTTAATATTCGCCAAATAGTTTCGGCCGTGCTTCAAAGGATTATATTCGCGTATTAATAAATCCGCGAAACGCTCGATGAAACCTACCTATTGTAATTTCATAACGCAACGCATATTGGAATTTTGGAAATTTTCATGGCCCTCGAATAAATTCTCCCGGGCAACTTCTCGTCGTTAGAATATTACCGGGACCGGTAACGGCTGCTTAATTAAGATTAATCACTCGCGAAACAGCCTGTCGCGTGTCCTCGCGAATTCGCTTTTGCCTGAACACGCGAAAAATAAAGAATGGCACCAGGAAAAAAACCCGCGCACACACACACGCGGGCGCGGAAAAAGGGACAGAGAAAAAAAAACAAACGCGCATGTATCCGAAATGAAATTTCGTCGAATTCTCGTTTGAAGATCCTGCTAACGAACGTTTTCGTTTACAAGAGTCACCGGGAATATAGTCATCGATTGCAATTTCGTACATTCGTATGTGACAAAGCCAGTGCGCCCGGTGGATTAAATAAATTCCATAATGCTCTCCACTTCGATCCCCGGTGAATAATACGTGCTCCCGCGTATTTATTTACTAGGGATACATGTGCGAGCCCATATACAGAGCCACGAATTTATAAAGCTATCACGTGCCCTGCTCTGTCGATCATCGCGCGCCACTTGTGCTCCGTATAAATACGAACAGGCGCGGTTACCAGACAGCATCCTCTAAAAGATATGAAAGCTTCTCATTTTATTTGCGCCGGATTATTCCCATCGATACTTGCCCGCATAAACGAAGGAATCGACGGAACGCGAATTATACCGCGTCAGTGTTCGCAAACCAAGTGAAAAAAGTAATCCGGTAGAAATGTCAAAAAATCGATTTCTCCCCTTTTTTCCATTTTTCTATTTACACTCTCAAAGAGAATTCTACCGAAACTGAAACGGCGTATTCCGATTCCGAATGTCAAATTTTTATCAATTTTTAGGAATTTTTTTCTGGAGAACTACTCAAGCCTTCGCATTAGGATTTGGTATACGTGTTAACGCGTAGAGGCAGTATACGAATTATTTTTTTTTACGTCGAAATAATCACTATTACTCGAGTTATATATTTCTTTATTCAGTCTTTTAACACTTTGAGTGCCAAACCAGAACCCTAAAAAATTCCATAAAATCAAAGTTATTTAACGAAATAAAAATTGAAAATAATTATGTGTGATATTCAGCAGTCTTCCAACTTTCTTGCATTTTACAGATCCCAATTTAATTTGGTACAATGAATATATTAACGTAAAAATCTTCAATCTGGACAAGAATAACTTTTACAACATGATGAATATTAACACTTTGAACGCCAAACAAGAAAGCTCAAAAATTCCATAAAATCAAAGTAAGTTATTTAATGAAATAAAGATTGAAAAAAATTATATGTATGGTATTGAGCAGTCCTCCAATTTTTGGCATTTTACAGATCCCAATCAAATTTGGTACAATGAATATGTTAACGTAAAAATTCATTTTAGAACCTGGACAAATAATTCCGTCACCCACATATGGGTGACATGGTAGTCAACGTATTAATAGTGCAGTCTCCTGCGAACGATGCAAAATCTAACCATGTTTAGGCATTTTTTTCGGAAAAACTATTCATCTTTTTGAGTTAGGATTTCGTGTGCGCGTTCATGGGTGTTTGAAGAATATAAATTCTTTTCGTTTTACCTCAACTATACGAGGAAAGAAAATTGTAAATTCGTGCAAGTAGCTGAAACAATTCGGTCGCTGAAGCCTAGAGATCACGATCGAAATTCCGATCGAAAAGCTAGCTGACGGTGGGTGGTATTATACAGAAAGAATGAAACAGATTTGCGTAACCCGGCTTATCAAGCCCCAGTCCGGCGAAGTTCCGTGTAAATTCGAAATTTTCGTGGAAAGAGGGAGCAGCGGGGGCGGCCCCGCGGTGGAAACTTTTCGATAATAAAATCATTTTGCGCGGCTACCCGCAGGAATCCCTTGGCGTGTCCGTTCCTTTCGTTAATTACTAATAATATTCAGACAGCTCGGCGGAAAAAGGGGGCGGGTGTGAAATGTACACGAGGGTTGAAAAGTGTTGGGTCGTGGAGGAGAGGAAGTGGTAGTTCGGCCGGCTCTCGGCATTTCCATAGGCAAACAGACGGCCGCGTAGGATCGCTGGCAAGAAAAATGAATAAAATTACGAAAGAAGGGAAAATTTTCGAGAGTAGACGGCATCGGAAAGAAAAAGAAAGACCGCTAGCAAGAGAGAGAGAGAGAGAGAGAGAGAGAGAGAGAGAGAGAGAGAGAATAGCGCGCCGCTGTCAGTCGTCTGACAGCGAGGGGATGAAACGTGCTGGAAGAACGAGCATACGAGTCGCCGAGGGTGTTCGCCGTACGATTTTTGCGCGAAGGGTGCAAATCGCCGACAAGGAAATTCGCGTCTTTTTTTCGGATACTTTACGCCAAGCTACCGTGTCTTCCACGCCGCCATATTTGCGCCTCAGTCATGCTTTAATCCACACATAAGAATTCAGCGATATTTTTTCAAAAATTCAACCCCTCAAATCCATGTCCATTTAATTTGAGCTCCCTCGCAAAAGTAGAAGCTGTTAATTGTAACTATTAACGTGCAAACGATTCTATGCATTTGTGACAAAAATGGCCCAGCAAAATTTAAATCACTTTTATTCAGCTTGATGAGATAATTGAAAGAAGGAACAAACTTCTTATTCTTCGCAAAGGCGAGCAGTCTAATGACAAGAAAAAGGAAATGCATTTCTATTAACGTACAGACTATAGATTCTATGCATTTGTGACAAAAATGGTCGAGCAAAATTTAAACCACTTTTATTCAGCTTGATGAGATAGTTAAAGGAAGGAACAAACTTCTTATTTTTCGCAAAGGCGAGCAGTCTAATGACAAGAATAAGAAAATGCATTTCTATTAACGTACAGACTATAGATTCTGTGCATGTGTGACAAAAATGGTCGAGTAAAATTTAAACCACTTTTATTCAGCTAGACGAGATAATTAAAAAAAGAAAGAAATTTATTAAGAAAAGAAAGAGGAAATTAATTTTTATACAATTTCCGTTTCGTGCAATTTGGACCAATAATTAGCAAAATGTATTCGAATCGTCCGGGACCGTGTCTGTCAAAGTTTCGGTAAAAAAAACCTGTTTAAGAGCGTTCACAGAAATGATGTTCACCCCACAGCTCGTTTACGATGAGCAACAAAAGACATGGAAATGCGCGACGGGTACGTACGATGGTATGGAAAAAGCGGGGGAGCTCGGCGCTGCCCAGAATTATCGTAAATACTGAAAAAGGGAAAATTCGTATTTTCCATTGTGGGTTTAAAATGAGCAGGCGAGCCACCAGCTCGCGTTCACGGCCGAGCGATCGCTCGTGGGTCAATCAGCGTTCACACATGTATAAAAGCTGAAGAGAGAATAGGTGGCAAGAGGGGAAGAACGAGAGTTTGCTTTAAACTCGATAGCACCGCGCGGGGGCCACCGCCGATTATAAATTAATAACAAACGCGCCACCCGGGACGAGTTCGACGCCCAACGCAGAACCGTCTGTTCTCCTCGAGTGGTCCGACAAAACGATCATGCTCGCGAAAAGACACAGGCACGAGAGCGTGAGGTAAGAAATGTCAGACATTTATACTGTGTTACGTTCAACGAAGAATTATTAAACCGAAAATATTGCTGCGGATTTTTATGGAAAATAAAAATTGTTCGCAAAGCGTAAGAGCCGCCCATTTAGTTCCCTTTTTAATAATGTTAAGGAGTTGAAAATGATGTCAAAGTGTTTTTAAATTTTTTAAATACCCTCACTGTTTTGTATTCGATTGCTCCTTTTTTATCGTGAATGCATAAAATCCACAAGTGTAGCTATTAGACACCTCATAATATAGATGCTGATAAACTAATTCAGAAGAACATATTTTCTTTGTAAGAAAAGGATCGATAGATGCTTGTTCGGTGATTCCAAAATAAAATGCAAAGTATTCAAAATAATAGTTTTGTGCATCAATTATAAGACACAGAGGCTAAATAAAAATTTCGTTCTTCCATTAATAATTTTAATAAATTCTTTTCTTAAATTCTCTTAGTACTTCCACTGTTTCGTACTTCGTGCAGTCATTTTCGTGACAAGTGCATAAAATCCGAACTAATTATGACGAATAAAACAGTTCCGTGTCAGTCATTCTTCAGTTTTCATATGTACTATTATAATTAAAACCGCGGATTTTGTGTTTAACAAGAAAAACATTTTAGCCTGCGAAGAAACGGTATCGAATTTGTTAATTAAATCCTGCACCTCGTAACTGAGACTGTTAAATTTTCATGAACTTTTTTCACGGTTTTTGAGCATAACCACCGTGTAAAAGGTCTACCGTGATCTTGTCTATTTTCAGGGGAAAACCAGGTTCGCGAAAAAGCTGTTGCGCGCAGAAAGACGCGCGCAGGCAGTCCATAATTGTTTTGGAATAACGTTGTCAATTGAAATATCTGTTCCGCGCGGCAGCGGCGGCGGCGCGAATTTCAGCATAGCTGTAATTTAACCTGCCGGTGGATTATATTTCGAACGAAAGCTTTTGCGAAAGTATCAACGGCCGCGGCTTGGCACGAGCGTGCATCATCTGCCCTCCAGCTCGGCCGGTGCGAATTTCAAATGTCGAAAACCTGATATAACGAACGTTATCGCGAATAATAGCGAGACCGTTGACAGACGATGACATTGAAGAGTACTTTTCGCTACGAAACCGAATCAAAGCGGAATATCCGAGCCGACGAATCGTTAGCACGTTAGAATCGACGGTGATCATAATCGCGAACGGTGATTTCCTCGCTGTATGCAAAACAGTTAGCGTACCGAATTTTCTCCCCGCAAGCCCGTAATACCGTTCGTGAGATCGATACACTTAGGCGAAACTGATTTTTCTAATTAAGTAATGCGTTCGAAATATTTATTTCATTATCGAGCAGGAGGCCAAAGTGAAAAATTTTAAATCGCTCAAATTTTTAATCGTGACAGATGCTTCAAGCTTTCGAAGTACCACTTTTCCCAAAAGCAAAGAATTTTTGCTTTGAATTTATTTTTCCTTCAATTATACTACTTTCGAAATATTTATTTCATTATCGAGGAGGAGGCCAAAGTGAAGAATTTTAAATCGCTCAAAATTTTAATCGTGACAGATGCTTCAAGCTTTCGAAGTACCACTTTTCCCAAAAAAACAAAGAATTTTTGCTTTGAATTTATTTTTCCTTCAATTATACTGCTTTCGAAATATTTATTTCATTATCGAGTAGGAGGCCAAAGTGAAAAATTTTAAATAGCTCAAATTTTTAATCGTGACAGATGCTTCACGCTACACGTAAATTTATAGTTTAACAATAAGATAATCTTGTTCCCCAGAAATTGTGTTGCACGGCGTGCAGTGCGCTGCTTATGTAATTCTCACTAGCACCACGTCGTGTGTCGTTACAAAGCAATCCATCTTAGGTACAGCAAATTAGAGTGTCAATGCGGTTAGAGCATAACCGAGGTATGTTCGAAACGGCTACGTTGCTGAGCCTATTAAATATATTAAATACATAAATCCTGCGATAAAAATTAATCTTGAATTTTTGTGGCTTTCTTGTCGATGTTCTGTCGTGTTTAGTACTATAATTTGCATACTTGATAGCAGATGTTACTCTATTTTGACCAAGCTTTATTTCTGAATCAGTAGGAAGCATCGAGGGCACTGTAGAATTCACAATTATCCTTATCAATAATAATATAACAAAGTGATTAAATCGAGAAGAAAATAAAATCATTTAAAACTACAAATATTAAAAAAGAAGGGTTTTCTTATTGAAGGAAGTTTAACATTCATTAATTTCAATATACTTTTCGCCAACATTAATGTATTCGCGTCCCTTCGAAAGCAACAATTTTGATTGTCCGGAAAACTCGTGTAACCGCAGCGACGCGTCCCAATTTAATTCGGATAATCGAGGCTCTATTGTTTTCTTCGAACATCCTCGTCGATTATGCGAATTATCATTGTCGGAGTAAAATCCACGGTGGAAAGAACTTCGTGATAAACGCGTGTTATCACCGGTTTGTTTTCGGAGTATTAACTGTATCTCAATTTCCTTTTCGCGCAACAGCCATTCAACCGTGTCCAGGCATTATACGTATAAAAACGGTATTACTTACGATATAACCGAATAAATTCCGTTCCGTCCGGCACGCCGGTGGGGAAAAAAAAACTCGTCGACAATGTCGAAAGGCGAGTAATTAATTTAACCAATTCATTGGCAGAGATTATGGCGGTGAACAATCGAGCGGGGCCAAAAAATATTGCGGCAATAATTTGTGTTTAGCTCCATATATTTTTCGGCCGGTGGCGTGCCCAGAATTTTTCGGTTATTTTTATGATAAAAACCGGATATTCCACGCTCGCGATTTAATACGGCCTATTGACGCATTGGCGCAGTTACACCGACGAAAGTTACAGTTGTAAATCTGCGAGCACGACCGGAACCGTGCGATGAAATATTTTTATCTAATCTACATTCTAGCATAAAAAAAAAATTGCCGGCGAGCAACGCTGTTTTTTAATTTTCACGACTTTCTGCTCGTTGTTCTCTGACCCTTACCAACGACGCGTTTAAGATAATTAAAAGGCTCTGCGAAAGAATTTTTGTAAAGGACAATCGGTTCTGTACAAAAATATTTTAATTTTTCGATATATGTAACTTTATATTTTGAGTTTTACACGAAGAAGTTAATATACGTTAATACATTAATATTTCTGTGTCTCATGCAAAATATTTCTGCACTTACGATTTGATTAAAATTTGTATGACGAATATCGCAAAATGTTGCAACACTACAATATTTGTTTCGTACTCTTTTCGCGAAAATCCCACGCGACAGATGTAATTAAAATTTAAGATTAAAAATTGAAAAGAAAATACTTCACAGTAAAATGTAAGATTTATCAGAAAGATCGCACTTTTAACTATCCAAACTGACAATGCTTTCGAAATTTAGTTCATTCAACGTACATCTATAAAAATTAATACTTGTCTAAAAGATTTTATCCATATGCTAAAATCGTTACGATGGAACATTGCATTTGAAAGACTCGACTCACGTTGGTATGCATGTACTACTCGACATACTCAATTGCAAAACTGTTCTTTGAAAAGTCAACAAAAAAAAAACTCCGAACAGGCAAGCCATTTTTCAGGAGGACCAATTAACTATACACCAATTCGAACAGTCGCTTGATCCACTTGACTACAACCCTTCAACCTGTCACTCGCACATGGGTCAATTAAACTCGCACGCCCACAGTCAAAATAGTCCATACTATTCCAATCATTGAAATGTTATCAGCCTCGAGTGATAAGAATAGTGAGCGCAACCATTGCGACATAATTCGTCTACAACGTGTCCGTAAACTCAGTCTGCAAAGAAGAAAAAAACATTTTTTTCAAATCCCTACATTTCACAATATATTCAATTGAAACATTTATTTATCAAGAAACGCGAAGACAAACGTACGAACTTGTGAAAACATTATTTACGAGCAAAACATGTTAGCCCATTTTCCGATTAAATTAATTAGTCAATCGGTAAACGAAGGGGGGTGATTCTACATTTTAAAAGGCGTCGAAAATGTGGAATCAAATTTTTTCATACGAGGCTCCGTTTCCGAGAGAATCGAGTTTGAAGATTAGGCGAATACGCGCGCTATTCAGTGGAAATGGTCTGACGCGTCTGATCACGACCTACCGATTCTACTTACGAATGCCAAGCACGCAAACCTGATCTTCAGAGACGATTTTCTCGAAAGCAGAGCCTCGTACAAAAATTTGTTATTCTACACTTTCGACTCACTTTTTCATGCAGAATCGTCTCCGTTTTCGTTGTTAATCAATTAAGAAATACTAACGTATTATCTTCAAACATATTAAGAAGGAAAATAAATTTCTATGTCACTCCACTTCGTTGGAATTCAGGTAAGAAAATGTTAATTTTCTAATTTCTAATATTTTTAATCCATGAACTCTGAGATTGCAAAGATGCGTCTATGAATTTATGTCTTTGGGTATATATCATAATGAAGGTGGCTAAAAATTTGGATAAACACGCTCCTGTTATTTTTAACACCTTGCCCTACAATATCGAGTCAGACTCGTGATGAAGATTTTGAAGAGAAATAAATAATAATTTCTTTAAAGAGAAATAAAATTCTATTTCGCTGTAGTCGATATATATCCTTTGGAGAAAACATAAGCATACAGTAAATATAAGCTATCTCTTTTTTCTTTGAAATTCTGAACGATGAAGAATTTCTAATCATTAAAATCACAAAATAAATAGTAGTGCAAGGGGTTAATGTAAAGTAGTCGCTTCTAGTGCTCAGGACCACAAAAATCGAAATGTCCCGAAGAATCCGTAGCTAATGAAAACGTAGAGATGAAAGAGCTTGTGGCGGCAGTTGTTTTTCGATCGGTCGGCCGAAGTAACGACAATAAACGATAGTGAACGTGTCGTTTGTCGAGCGTCTCGTATCTTTTAACGCGACGCTGTAGGTGGTGTTATTGCATAATGCCGGTGCACGGTTGTACGATTAACGGTGCCTATCAGTTTTTCATGGAGAAATAATCCTCTCAGTATCTACGTCATCGCGTCACGAGGCGGAAAAGGGCAGCACGTGTTCCAGGTGAATTTCATCTCCCGTTCACGAGCCCGTACACCAATCCATAGACGGAGGGAGGGGGGGAGCATGTATCCGCATAGGTTGTACATATGCGTGTGTACATACGGACAGGGACCAGTCACTATAAAAGCACCCACACTCACCCCCCGCGCGCGCGTTGCTGCAACCCGAACTGTTTCCAAATAAAAATGAAAATATAGCCCATGTAATGTATGGATTACAAAAGGACCGATACCCGACGTTTCCCATCGTCAATATTTGTGGTACTTTGTCCTGGAAAACTGAAAACGAAATTCAACCATGCGTAAATTGTTCCTTCGTCCCATATATTCATCGGCCTGGCACACCTTCTAACCCCGGCCGTACCCTTTTCAATTCTGATTGCTCTAGTTTGTTTTAATTAATTTCACGGTATTGTTTTTTCCCATCGCGCACACGTAGAAAATCATTTTGTTGCACACGGGAGAAATACGCTTCCTGTACCGAGCCCACTCGTTAATGTTATTATTTCTTTTTCGCTATTATCGAAATAATCCGGTTCTTTTTTTTTATCGAATATTTCCGGTGTTTTCTGTTCGCTTCTCATAACGATCATTACGATCTGGCGCATCGGTATCGCATGAAAATCTGTGAAGATTTGTAAGATATAAAATTGAAATGTCGCGGTTTTTCTTTTCTTTTTTTTTTAGATCGGTTTTTCGTTCTGCGAATTCGCTAATGAAGGGAACAAAAGTTTTCTCCAATTATCAGTTTCTTGCGCGAGTTTTTGCGAACGTGGAATAGCGAACTGTTCCGTAAATCTAATTAGAAGAATTCGATTCGAATATTTCGTTGCTCTGCTGTGGATTCTTTCATTTAATTAATGATTGTTCTCTTATATCGAGTTACGCCATGATCGAATAGAAAATACATTTTAAGGGAATTGTATTCGATATTGAGCCAAACAAACAAATCTCTTTCATTGTTAACAAAGGTATTGTTAAGGTATTTTTACTGTATACTATTTTATTCTTTAAACATTCATTCCGCTATTCATTCAAGAATTACGATACGTAAGAATATTCCAGCGTCATTCTGAAATTGTTAAGTAAGAAAATAAATTTCAGGTCAGCTCGTGTTTCTCGAAATTCATGCACAAACTATTTTCCATAAGTATTTGCGTTTAGCAAACTGTCTGCCATAGCGCGTCCGCTAGGAAAGTAGCTCAAAGACAAATTTCGCTCGCGGTATCATATTCTCTACTCATCCAACCATTAACTTGTTTACCTATCTCCGAGCAATGTAGGACGTTCGAATGCGTCGATGCAATTACGGAAATCGTCAGCGAAATGTGCATTGACTGTGTCACTGCTCAGCAGAACATTGTAGCGTCACCCCTTCGCACTTCAGTATGCACGATACACAACGTTATTCCCCCGTATACCATGGGGGACGCATGTTATATAAAATGCAGGTATGCGATTGATTCGCAATCGTTCGTTTGATTCACATGTATTCGTTCGATAAAAGTATTAATAATTTAATAAACATACACTTGGGAGAAATACGACGAGAAGAAAATTTTATTTCACGTCTACGTTTACTAAACTGTGGATTTTATGCGCTTATACCCAAATTGCATAGAGGGAAACCTAAAATAGGAGAATAATTTGAAGAATTTAGAGATAAACTTGACCTTCCGGGACAAAGAAGTTTTAACTAATTTTGTACAATCTTGAAGATCTTGGGAATAAAATACCAAAAAACAAGGTTTTAATGCGAGGAATTCGCTGGTTTAAGAGTTACGCGTGTTTAACGATGAGGGATTTGATAGATAAGGGCAAATTTATCTTATAATTGACGAGGAACATTTTTATTTCGCATAAAGGTTCAGTGATCAAATACCGATAGCAAAATTTCACTTGATTTTGATTTGAAGATTTGATTTCTTTGGAATGATTACTTATGTCACGATATTATGGGGCAAGGGGTTAACCGAAAATGCCAGAAAAGGAAACAAAGGTGGTAAAACCATAGTCGACGTCAACGGCGGATGAAATGTGCGAGCACGGGGTCAGAGAACGAATTAGAAGAATTTCGCCATAAAAACCGGTTTTCGAGAAGGTGAAGGGGGAGGGAGGGGGGCGGGGTTGGTTGGTTGGTAGAGTACCATGGAATATCGGTGTCGGTGATATTGTACGGTACCCGATATTAAAATGCCGGTGATTGATGTGTGTACCGTGCTGAGCGGTACCGCGTTACGATACACACCATAGCATTGGGGCCAGCCAATGGGAATCTCACCCTACACACCTTACTAAAATACGAGGCCGTCATAACGGGGTGATATTGCATCTTCGAACGGCCTACGAATTCCCCGGTTCTTTGTGATCCATCGAAGAGTAGCCAAAAGTTTTCGTTGGTCGACAGAGAGAGAGAGAAAAAAAAGAAAGAGAGAGAGAGAGAGAGAGAGAAGGAGAGGACGATCGGTATTTATATGTGCGTAAATCATCCGGCCATTGTGGGACACCCGGCATCTTTCGGCGTTCAGAAGGGGAGGCGGCAGTAAATCTTCTAACTATACTTTTTCTATTCCGCATGATGCCCTGGCAGGTTTCTCTTCTCCACGCTATACCGATTTTCATTGGCTTTCGTCTCGTTGCGATTGTCCAGCATTCGCCTGTTAGGTTTTTAGGAAATTAATTTAGTTTTTCAGGGGAAAGAGCATTTTTCACTATTTCGAAGAAGTTTCATTCGGCTTGCAGGTTGTCCTTTTTGGCGAGTTGGTGATCCCGCAGAATTCCTGTTTGTTTTTATTATTGGAAAAAATATACAACTTTTGACGCGTTCGTTTTTATTCGGTGATGCAGGTGGCCATTTTGTTCTACGATCTTCCGCCATCTTTCTGGCGAGTTGGAGACCCTAAGCTCGTGGAATATAATTAACACTATGCCGTCCGGTGACACCACGCTGGTGCCATGCAAAAACTATCTGTTGTATGCCGGTGGTACAACTTTGGTGCTATTTTAAAAAACTGAAATGACATTTGAACTATATTTCTTGGGTGTTGAAAGGCAGCAAACTAACTATAGCATTGTGATTATTTAACTAAGAATTAAGTACGAAAACGAAATTTTTTTTAAATCTAAAATTTCCAAGCTATTACGCCGGCGTCGAACAAAAGAATCATATCTAAGATCTGCGGACGGCATAGTGTTAAGACGAGGAAACGATGAAACATTAAGACAGAGCGAGGATTCGAGAAAAAATTGGCCGAGCCGGGGCAAAGTAATAAAATCTTCGCTCGAATCGTTTACAGGTACAATACGCTAGCCGGGAACAAATTAATCTCCATTTATACGCGCCATTTCCGAATCATCGATTAACACATTCAATGAACGCTCGATAGAAAGTTACAAAGTATGCGTGCATGCCTGTTGCGAGAGAGGCAGTGGCCATCCGAATGCTTGAACACTAAAAGCGACATTCGAGGCAAACTGCCAGGGAGCATCGCGTTATCATCAGCTGTTACCTGGCCGGCCATTAGCGATAAATTGACAGGCAAACACGGAATTGATTTTAGCACCGCAAAACTCGGTTTCTGCGGTGTCTCGCCACCCACACTTAACCGTTCGGCGTTCGGTATCCGCGCGCAGAAAGGGCTCGAAATCTCGGCGTAATAAATCGATGTAAACGCCGCCGACGACAGAAACAAGAACGGGTGACAAATCATCGAATGGACTAAGCGATTCGATCGGGACCAAAAAAATAATACCCGCCGATCGACTGTTATCAAAACAGTGTTTGTCAATGAAACGAAAATATTGCGCTGGGACCGGACTAACGGTTCAGTTACCAGAAAAACTCTGACAAACCTTCGATTATCCCCTACCCTACCCTCCCTGGCACAGTTTGGTAATAGAAAAACCATCGTGCAGTGTGTTCGAAATGGAATAGAAAAAATATTTCATAATACGGTTTTCGACGCGTGTAGATTTTATTGTGAACATTAATTAATCGCCATTAAATTATGGACAGATTGTAGATTGTATGTATTTACGATGAACATAAGTAGATCAAGTGCGAAACAGTGAAACATTTAGAGAATTTAAAAATACTGTTATTTTCAACTATAAAATTATTCTCCTTTTTTAAATGTCTATGTAGCTCCTGTATCTCTGGCAATCGATTCACACAATTTTTATTTTGTTCTTTTTCATTGGACTTTCTAAATGTCCCTTAAAGAAAAGAAGTGCGTGATAATTTAAGTTTCGATTCAAAATCATATACTACTTTCCTCCAATCGATACTCGATCTTCAGGGTAAACGTAAATTTACAATAAAATGGGTTTTACGTCTGACAAATTATTAAAAAATTAAGATACATAATATATTCTCATTTAAATTGATCTAAATTGTATATAAGTAATTTTAAAAGAAATTGTTTAAAAAAGAGAAAATTCTACCCTAGGTTCTGTTCTTTACAATCGATGCTAAAAATTTTATTTTGGCAAAAAATCCACAGTCTGACAATAGCACTGTTATATCCTTCAGAACAAAGGTAAATAACACTGTTTTATTTTATTATATAAAAATGTTACCACTCACAGTGTGCCTAGTAGAGTGTACCAATTAGGGCACCCCTTAAAATTCTTATCGTTTCGGACGTTAAATAATCTTCGTCCAGGTTTAAAAATTGATTTAAAAAATTTCTTTGAAAATGTACAGGAGAATATATTGTATACTGGAGAACGTCAAAACGCAACGAAATGAAGTTGTTTGGGAAAATTTGGCGACACATTTGTTCGGAAAATGTCTAATTTCGTCGGAGCAAAAAAAAACCAATAACTTTTTCTTTTGTCCCTCGACTTATAAATGTCCTCCTTGATCCAACAACAAGGAACGAACCAGCATTCCGGTTAGCAGTCGTATTCCTAGTATTATCAGGTTGGAATGTCGCTATAATAAATGGTGGAATCATCCCCCGCCCCCACCCCTGCCACAACTGCGTGGTACAAACAATCCCCGACCGCGATTCACCCTTATATTGTTACCCGAACAAAGAGTCGCGCCATGGATGACTCGTGCTATGTGCTTTATGGTAACCACCCCTTATCCACTATTCCACTTCTCTTCCGAGTCACCGCAAAAAGTATGGCTATCTCGGAGTACAGCTTAAAAATGGTAATTTCCGGTGAAACGTCCAGTTTTCACGTTCCATTGCGTTTATTACAGCTCCGTGACAAATTTTTTAAACTAGTTTTTTCCACGATGCTTTTCACTCTCTACGCGTGACAGATCTTCGACTTTCAACAATCTTATTTATTAACTAGGAGACAACAAAATGGACCTACTTGAACCAATCTCAACGTATCACAGCAATTACAGCTTCCTGACAATTTTTAAAAATTATTTCTTTCGCAATATTTTATTCTTTCGACCCTTAAAAAACCTTCCACTCTAAATCTCCGGTATTTATCACTTCGAGAACAATAAAATTGATTAAAATGGTCTGAATTTATTAAATTGATTTCTTAACTCACGGGATGTAATCTTATTATTATAAATTAATAAATTATATTTACCGCAAAGAATCTCCAACGTTAAATAATTCCGTACATAGTTGAAGCTATTTGTTAAAAGCAAAAGAGAAAGTTGGATGAACAACGTCGCGTGTTCGGTCTTCATTTTATGAGAAAACCTTACTAATGCCGCGGTGAAAGTTTCGTAAAACGACAATAAAGAAGACAATTTTTAGGTCGCCGTAATAGTTGACAACTCAGAATCGTTCGGCGTCGCTTTGAAGTATAAAAAAACAATTTAATTGGTCAATCGCCAATTTTCTGCCTTCCTCGCTCCCGTAATAGCTTCGCGGAACGATAGGTAAGAGGTGATCAGACTCGATCCAACGATGAAGAGTAATTGAGGAAAATCGTTATCTAGCCGTCGAATGTCAGGTTACAGTCGCAGGGGAGATTAAAGTCGAACAGTCTAATAAAAGTACATTCGAAACTTTCATTTTGCCAAAAACCAATGCGTTCTATTTTATTATATAAAAACGTTCAGAGGTATGTTTATATCGAAAGTGGTGCAAGTCATATCTCATTTCTTTTTTTATTGGACTTACACCACTTTCAAAATAAAGAAAATTAAGACTCTACAAATTCGATTCGAGTAAGGGGTGAACGCAGTTATTGCAGCAAAAGGGGGAGGGGAGGGAGAAAAGGGGAGGGGGCCAGGAGAGAAAGGGGTTGCGGCTCTCTCTCTCTCTCTCTTTCTCTCCCTCTCACCTAATAATTATTTCCTCCAATTACTTCAAAAAATTGAACTATTTTTAAAATTAATTCAAACGAAGAGTTATCAAGCAAAGATATTCCAACGCAAAGGATTCAGATTATTTATCTTCGAGGGAAAGCACATTTCTCGCCGAACCGCTCCAATAATTCGCGGGAGCATCGCACAGTCCGGGCATTACGGGGCGTAGGGTAGCAACAAGTATAAACGACGAACGGTGCAACAACCGAAGATAAGAATTTCGTCCACGTCTCGGTGCAGATCGTCCGAAAGTAAAGTCGTCCCGCGGGATTTATCCGTCGGCGATCTCGGTCGTTGCGGTATCGCGATGTTTTCCGTCTTCCCACCGCTTCATAACTTCCTTTCAACCTCGCCAGGCAACGGGGAGGGGGGAGATAAAGAGGGGGGTTGGTGATTTTTTGATTAAACCACCGTGTGCTATTTGCAGTCGACTACGAGAAGTGTAACTCTGAGATATAATGCAGCCGCCTGTGTGTGTTTGTGTGTGTGCGAGAAGAGAAGTTTGCGCACCGGGTTGACAAACGTTCCTTTCCTCCCGGGTTTGTCGGTAGCCGCGCGTGTTTTTGCGAGACGCGAGGCGTCGCGACGCGCCGCGCTCCGCTCGACGTACATATACGTCGGCACACGGGATAGCGGTCGCGCGTACGTGCGCAGCCTGTGTGCCCTGGCAATATGGAAGATCATACGTCATGCAGAAGCCCGTGGAGGAGAGAACCGGGATGAGGGTGGGTCCACGTACACTCTGGTTGTCGTTTGTTTGCACACAAAGGCGACGGTGTGCGCGCGTCCGCGGGGGCAGGGGGGGCGTGCCACTGCGAAAGAGAGACGCGCAACCGAAACGCAAACTGGAGGGGAGGGAGAAAAGGGGAGGGGGCCAGGAGAGAAAGGGGTTGCGGCTCTCTCTCTCTCTCTTTCTCTCTTTCTCACTCTCTCGCACCGGGAGCCCTAGGTACACACGAGCAGCGGCGTAATCTGTGTGCACACGAGCGCGGGGGCGAGCAGCAGCACACCCACACGAACGGAGATTGAATTCCAGCAAACGGCGATATAACGCCGTCGGAAACGAATAAGCCAAATAAAATAAATACTAAGGGCTTTCAGCGTGTACCGGCGGTCACGATTCCGTATGTACGCGCACACGCGCGCGCACAAGCGCACGATTCTCTACGCTGCCGTAGCCGATGCCGCTGCCGCTGCTGCCCCGGCACCAACGGCGTTTATTTGCACGCGAGCCCGTGACTTTATGTGCGAGCCCGCGGAGTGATATACACGTTGTATAGGTTCGCGCGTGTGGGTGCGTTATTGCCGAGCGTGCGGCTTATTAATCTGACGCTAAAGCGATAAAGCGGCTGCCCACGCGACAGCTACGATAGTACTTCATACGAGTACGACGACACTCTCTCTCTCTCTCTCTCTCTTGCGCGCGAGCGGGCCGATCTCTCTGTACAACTACGAACCGGCTAACGATTCTCCCCATTAACACCGAACTAAGATCGCGGATACACTTTAGGCGCGCTTCTTAGGTGTGATGGGAACCACTCTGATTTATCCGTGGGCTCGAATTGAACTATATCCTCGTGTTCTGGGAAAGAGAATTTTTGTTCCTGGACGGAATATTGGGAGGTATTGGTCCGTGCCGTGGATATGTTTATATTATTCCATTCAAAAGTATTTTAATGAAAAACCGCAGAAATTTTATAGCGACGGTATGTCTTTGCCAAAAAGGTCAGAAGATGTTGTGGAACGAAAGGGTGATTACATATTTTATTCTTAGAATTTAAATGGTACAAGAGGAAACGGCACGAACTTATGGGACGACCTAATAAATAATGATGCATGAAACGGGGTTGCTCTCGGTAACTTAGCCTTGCGTGGTATAATAAATATAGGATCTTTATGAGAGGTAACAATTTTGTACCAAGAATTGCAAGAAACTGGAGTAAAACAGAAATTTAGTTCTAAATTGTATTTCGTTGTTATCAATGTACAGGCTACTTGCAAAAATAAATAAAATCGAGTTTGAAAATCGACAGTGGGAATGGCTGTTCGATGGGAATCGGCCAACTCGTCTGATCATTGCCAGCCAATTCTACTTCGCCTGAAACTCTTCCTTCGAACTGGTTCTACGAAGTAAAAGCTGTTCTTTCGATTTCTCTTTAACACTAAACCTGCCAAGCATTAACAGTATCTGGTAAATATTGCCCGATAAAAATGACAACCCTGAATTTATTGAGATTGTCGAATAAGGAAATTTATTCCAGTATTTTCCGCAAATGAATTTTTATAGTTTCAATAATTGTAAAATATATATATATATATATATATATATTGCTTTATTCTGCCTTACAGCCAAGAACTGGACTCAGTTTACAATATCCTATATTTATAAAAAACTATCTCATCCACGCATTCTCTCTCTCTCTCTCTCTCTCTCTCTCTCTCTCTCTCTCTCTCTCTCTGACCTATCTACCTATACTCTGCCGACTGCTCTACTTGAAAAATATAAAACCGGTCATTTTGACTGTGGTAAGTTTAGCGTTAAACTAACTTGGGAATAATGAAGTATACTAAAAAATTTTCCAAGCAAACCTTTTTCTCCGATTCCACTAATTGCAAACATCTAAAATCCGTGCTTCTTATAATAAACGTATCACAATTATTTTTATAATGACCACCGTGTAAATAAACACTGATAGGAGGTTAAAAAAAAGAAGGCGCACGTTGAAAACTCATAAATACCAGAGAACGATTCATCTGTTCCGTATCTAACGTGTTTTTTTTTCCCCCGCCCTGTGCAGGGAGATTATCGATAACGAACGGCAAAATCTCTGGCGAAAGTGTTGACAACACGATAGCATTAAACAGATTCACGGGTCGCCATAAACGCGACGTTTGTAAATCGCGCTTCAACCGGGGAAAAGGAATAGAATCGAGGAAACTGAATTGGCCCGAATCCCCCGAGCGCGTTATCGTGCGACACGCGCACCAGGATTTGTGTGAGCGCGAACGCGTCGTCGTCGTCGTCTACAAGAATTTGTTACCCCTCGCAAGTATTTAAATTACATTCCCCGCCAGCATTCCGACGTTTCAATTCTTTAAGTCCGAGGAAAAAATCACTCGGAAAATCACCGATACATTTGCGAGTGGACACTTCCTGTTCCCAAACGGTTCTGCTCTCATCGAAAACTCATTCGTGTAACCCCCTTATAATATTCAAATTATATTCAAATTTTTCTGGAGAAACTTCAGCCCGTGAGAAATCATTTTTGGTCCCCTAAAGACAAAATTATATCTCTTTTATTCAATTTTATTTTATTTTTGATAAACTGAAACTTGGTGCTAGAAGGGCTAACACGCCAAAATGAATCCCAATTACTGGTCAACCCTTTGGCCTACAATATACAGGGTGTTTGGTAACTGGTGGTACAAGCGAAAAGGGGGTGATTCTACATGAAAGAATAAGTCGAAAATATAGAATAAACATTTCCTGTTTGAGGCTTTGTTTTCGAGAAAATCGACTTTGAAGATCTGTCAGGTTTGTGTGCTTTAGTATATGCAGGAAGTAGATTTGGTTGATCATGATCAGACGCGTCAGACGATTCCTATCGAATAGCATGCGTATTCGCTGCATTTCAAACTCGATTTTCTCGATAACGAAACTTCGGATGAACAAATTTTATTCTATATTTTCGACTTATTCTTTCATGTAGAATCACCCCCTTTTCGCTTGCACCACCAGTTACCAAACACCCTGTAGATCTGTACGAATTTGTACATATTCTGAGAATTTCATCAAAATCGATCAACGTTGCAATGAGCTGTGGATGTTTCAAAATGATCACATAACGACGAAATTCCCTGACGAGAACAAAATTCTGCAACTTTCACCCTTAAGCTTTCATCCTTAAACGTTTGTAGATTATTTCTACTTTGACCGATTTAGATGAAATATTCAGAATACGTATAATTGATACAGATCTACAAATCGTACTTTCTAAATGTTCAATGTAAAACCACATAAAAAAGTTGCAAACTACAACTGTTAGTACTTTCTCTGCAGTTTCGACCAATTGCAATTTCAATCAAACATTTCTTTCACGTTATGTAGCGATCCAATTGTTTTAACTTCTCAAAAAAAAAAGTTCAAGCAGTAAACTCCAAAATTGACAAGATTGTGCGATTTGTAAGAGCGTCCGAATATTAATGGGAATGACTGTATGTTATTAATTTCCTTTAAACCGAAATAAAATTCTACTTTGGCGTACAGCTGTTGACAAACATAGAGGCGTACAATAGACGTAAATTTTCTCCCTTTTTAAGGAAACTACGAATTACAAAAGAGTTGTAATCACTGAAACCGTAAAATAAATCGTAGTGGGTTGAAATCGTCTCCGTTAGATGTGCAATAAAGTCGTCCGAGGAGAGGGACCGGAAAGTGGGTGAGAGACGAAACGTCAGAGAGAGAGAGAGAGAGAGAGAGAGAGAGAAATATCGGTCGGAGAAAATGGGTTCCTGGGAAGAACGAATCCGGGCGTGGAATCGTTCGAGAGGATCTGTCAGGGTGTGAAAAGCGCGGCGAGGAAACTAAATCAGTGGGAATCCCCGGTAGCCGCTTACGGGTCGCATATGTGCGTAGATTTAACCAGGCACGGTGGTGAGAGAGCGCGAGAGAGGGAGACAGAGAGAGAGAGAGAGAGAGAGAGAGAGAGGGGGGTTGCTGGCTGGTTGCATGCTTCCGCGTTATCATTTCGAAAATCTCTAAACAGCTCCCATCCTCCCCGAAAGCCAGGCCCTATCCGTCAGCGCTATCTCCTGCCGCCTTGCGGCTGCTCGAAAACCAGGATTGTTTTGCATCCATCCACTTTTCCGTCCTTTTCCTTTCCATGTGTCAGGGCGGCGGTGGGGTGGCAAGGGGGGGGTGAGCAGGGCCGGGGAGATCTCATCCCTGTGGCGAGTTTAAAGAAAATCGGTGAAAATTTAAAGCGCTTACCCTCGTGGGGGCTCGACGGTGGTCAGGGAATCGCGGAGAGGGATGGCTGCGACTGTTATCGGAATGCTTATCGTGTGTGAGGGGCTTACGTGGATTGTGCTCGACAACCACGACTGTTACGATGCTTCGCACACCGTCAGGATACTACCAAATATACTCTCACCCAATCGCCGACAACTATGACCCCCTCCTCCCTCTCTCTCTCTCTCTCACTCTGTCTCTTTCCCTCGCTCCGATACCCCGTGCGACTACTCTCACACCCCCATGCTTACGAGGCCGCCGACAAATAGTCAACGTATCGTGATTATGCTATGTTTGCGAGAGCGCGACCCTCTGTTTCCCGCGCACCGCGAACCGGCGCGGCGCACGATCTCGCGAGCCTCGGTGAAAGATGACGCGCGCGTTTTACACCCGCGATCGGCCCGAACAACGTAGTTAAACGATACTGCGCAATGTCAATATCAAATCTCGGCCGCTCTGAATTCGGAGAATCGTCTCGAATGTTTGCGCTTTATTCCCGCCGCGATTCCCCCAAGTTTGTATTATACGGGCGCGGCGTGCCCGCGGTGCACGCGCGTGATCGATGGGTTTAATGATACGCGTCGTTAGAAACGTAATTTAACCCGGCGAGATGATCGCCGGATCATCCGCGCGCCGGCCAGTTTTTGGAAAGGCGGCCGGAAACCACGGTAACGCTCCGATATAAGCTAACGCGTACAGTAACCGTTTAAGACCCGTATTTAACACTGTGCTTACGGAGCACTTTATGCTACTTTATACTATTACGTTACTTTATGAAAATAACGCGAATGTATCTATCAAAATTTTTAGGCACTTCTCTGATAATATACAGAGTGTAACTGGTGGTACAAGCGAAAAGGGAGTGATTCTACATGAAAGAATAAGTCGAAAGCATAGAGTAAAATTTGTTCATCCGAAGTTTCGTTATCGAAAAAATCGAGTTTGAAATGCAGCGAATACACATGCTATTCGATAGGAATTGTCTGTCGCGTCTGATCATGACCAACTAAATCTACTTCCTGCATATACTAAAGCACACAAACCTGACAGATCTTCAAATTCGATTTTCTGGAAAACAAAGCCTCAAACGAAAAATATTTATTCTATATTTTCGACCTAATCATTTCACGTAGAATTACCCCCTTTTCGCTTGCACCACCAGTTACCAAACACCCTGTATATCCGGAGAAATCAATTTCAATTGCATCTTTGCAATCTCAATATTCATAAATTAGAAATATTAGGATCCGTCAATTTTGACAGGTACTTTAAAAATGTGATTAAATTATGTTTAACGTTTTACCGGTTTTTACCCCTTTCCATCTAGATACAATTATACATCTGTAGATTGTGGATCTTTATGTGTTTATGGTTTATGAAAATGTTTAAAAAATGCTGTGATATAATATTCGATAGAATTTCGTACGATTTTTACTTCTTTCGGATCTACAGAGGCTGTTCTCATGGAAAGTGGGATTTTATTTCATTCTATTTTCTGAAAGTTTGTCTACGAACATTGGAAATTGCATAAACATCCACAGTCTATAAAATCTGTCTGTAAAATCAGTGAAAACGCATATCTTTTCTACAACAATACGATCGATAGTGTTCGGAGCCCTTCGCGACTCCATTTACCAATTTCTCTGAGCAAACTTTTTCCCAAAATTACATTTTCGGAAAGTTAAGTAGCCGCGGCGCATGAAAGCAGCAACAAAAACACATTGTTACGCGGCTTTAACCAGCGGAGATGCGGCGAGCATGTGGGAGTCGCGTTTTATTCAGGACGCGTGTTGTCGATATGCCTGGTAACGAGTTAAAAAAAAACGTACACAGCCCCGGAAAATGCAGGTTATACAGGAAATAGATATTGAAACGTGTGTTTGCTGAAAAAGGAAAGTAGACCGGATATTGAAATATGTTTTCACGAGACTGTTTTCGATCGATGCCGGTCGTCGAGTCTTGAGCGAACGAAACAAATCAGCAAGGAGACCAAATATTTTCTAGTGCCCGTGTGTAACATTGCCCTGACGAAACAAAAAGCATCAAACAAATTAGGTGCGCGTATTTCCATAATTTTGGGAACTGTTCTCTCCAATCTTTCGGTCACCGATTAAAATTTTTTAGTACAATTCTTCTTTGACAGGCAGTTTACTTCTAGGGCTTATCCAAATCTTTACCAAAAAATTTTTTTAGCAAATATTGATTTCTCAAAGAAGCATAATTTCGTGAGAAATAAATTGTCGAATTGTCCTAGGGGGAGTATATCGTGGAAAAAGTCAAATTAAATAGAATCCTGTTTCGCTTTCAGCTGGTAAATGCGCTTTATGTTCCGCCTACCTAAATATACCCGTCGAGATTAGGGTGTTTCGTCGCGTCGGGGATGAAATACTGAAGGGAAGTGGCCGAAGGAAAGGCGGGAGAGCCGGTTGCTCGATATTTTAATAAAGAAGATTGCAGGACGTCACACACTTACTTAGTCACTAGAAACGATTACGATAAATTAACAGGTCTCGTTTTATTCCCCGCTGTCTGAGAAATACCTACCACCCCGCTCCACCCGATGTACCTTCCCGATTTTAATTACCGATTTAATTAGTTTCGCCCGAGGACGCTCGGTTCGTTGTTCCGCGTCGAGATCTTGGAATACAATGAAATCATTGTTCCCAATATTTATATCGAGCCCCTTTGCCCTTTCACTTTTCGGAATACATTATCTTCGATCATACTGGCACATGATTTGTTTTTAAATCAACGTTTCTCAACTACGTTGGTCAATTGAACCAGAAACTTATTTTTTTAAATTACTGCGTTGGTCTGGAAAGTCCAAAATGTTATTATGTTCACAAGTGCTGCCGCGTTGGATTGAAATTAATAAAATATTCGTGAATAAAAGACTCCACAGCCTTGCAGCGTGTTTATTTTGTGTTAATATTTATTCTTGTAAATAATACCGTTAAATGGAAAAATGCAACAGCTTTTGTGACCGACCTAATATAATTTCATATATAAATAATTCCTGCCGAGTAACATAAAAATATTTTATAAGTTGCACGGTGTTGTGCACGTGTCAACTCCAAACGTTGTTTATTATAAAACTTTCTGCGCGATATTCGACATTTTGTCGAAACGTTAAGGATCGTGAGTATTTAAAAAACGTAAAGTGAGCTGCATACTGCGATGAAAAAATCAGGGGAGTAAAAACGAATTGCAATTTCATGGAATACTTTTCATTTTCAATTTAAAAAAATTATCAGTAGGAGATCCCAGAAGTGCGAATAAAACAAAAGGGTTTGTGATTGCACGAATTCGGGGAAAAAATGGTATTTAGGAAAAGTAAACTTTTGAAAAAGAATGCTGCCGAAGATTTTGAATAATTCGAGACTGGTGGAGACCGGTGTACAGCGAATGAAATGCCGGCAACTAGGTGGATTAATACACTGAATGATTAAAAATGCAAGGAACAATGCGCTCGAAGAGTACTCGAATGCCTCGGCCCGCTCGCAAAAACTGTCTGTAACGCGCGCGATTAAAAACACGTTGGATAGCAAAATCTCTGCGGTTCATTTCAATGGCGGAGGGGGTAGTGAAACGCAACAGAGCAAAAACTGCAGCTAAAATATGCCGGAACGATGCATAATGCATTTTGCGATAAAATATGAATTTATGCACGTGCTGAGTTGCACTGTTTCGATTCGATCGACGATTACAAAGCTCCTCCGACCTCTGTAACGCGTGTAATTTTCACGGAATATTTCAGATTAAATTTTGAAACGCTCGGAAACGCCCGTGCAAATATCACGAGTATAATCCATCGAAAAATACAAAGCGCACTCTTGTTTATTATTCGCTTCGCATTTGCAAAAATATGCAGGAACACATTTCTGAAATCTTTCTATAAATATCTCCCTGCTCCCCTGCAGCCCCTCTCTCGATCGCTCTCGTCGAGAATATTCCGCGTGAACGAGAGCCGGCCCGTTTAAAAACTGCAAGAAACGAATTTCTCCAACCCTCGCGCCTAAGGTCGACAATTATTCTCACACGATTTCCCTGAAACGCGGAATTTTCACGGACAAAACCTGCAAAACGTTTCGTCGAAAAATGATTCAACCTACTTTAAACAGAATCGCAACGTTAATTCGATTTCCGGGGAAGAAATTTCACGTGAAATCGAAGGAAAAGAGTGTAACGGAGTACTCGTAACGTTAGGAGTATCATTTATCGCATAGTATTGCCGCGTAAAAACCGTCGTTGCGATTTTTCGGCACGAGATGATCGCCGATTAAACGTCGACTGCGGGCCCTTTTCGCGACGATAGGCCGGCGGAAATGATTTTTAAAGGTCTCCTCGTGCGGCCGCCTGACCAGCAGGGCCGAGGAATATATAAATTTTAACGGCTACTATGCTGGGCCTTAATATCCCCGTTGGCCAGTTTTGGTCCTGCGTTACTGCTCTTCCTAGTACAGCGGCCTTTCTGTGCTCGTAATCGCGTTAAACCAAAGTACCGGGTTTTTGCAGCTTCTCGTCAAATCGCGCTTGCGTTCTCACGCGACTTTTAATGGCGCGCCTGCCTATGCCTCGAATTTCGGACCTATGCGCAATAGCAACGCCGAAGGAAACAATCGCTTTAGCATCAATTCTTTTTCCAATTAAATTTTTCACCGCCAATTCCTCAACGACGAAGAACAGATTATTTCGATAAATTCGACTCGCTTAAAACTACGCGACAGAAGGCAACGAGTATTTCTTTGGAAAATCATCTGCCACGGTTCAGGGGAAAATTACATTTTGTTTAACCCATTTGCATCGTAAGGAAATATGAAAAGAAGATATTTATCTCACCAAGCTTTTTTTAAATTAACATATATTTGAGTACAAAAATAACTACAAACTGAAAGAACCTCATATTTTGGCATTATAAGAAAAAATCAGAATTACTACTTTCATCTCCAACAACACCATTTCTATCTTTTAGCTAACGAATAATTATAGTGACCAACAAAGTTGAGCGCATATATACACGCTAATGATGCAAATGGGTGTAGAGCACATCCAATTCTTTTTCGAAGAAGAGATTGTTCCAATAAATTATCCAGGTCGCTTAAAACTACGCGATAGAAGGCAACGAGTATTTTTTTTTTTTTTGGAAAATCATCTGCCCGGTTCGGGGGAAAATAACATTTTGTTTAAGAGCACATCCAATTTTTTTTCAATTCTTTTTCGAATTAAACGTTTCACCGCCAATTCTTTATCGAAGAAGAGATTATTCCGATAAATTATCCAGGTATTTTTTAAAAATCATCTCCACGGTGAAAACAACATTTTCCGTGCAAGCGATAATCGGAGAAAATCGAATCTTATTGTGCAAGAGCAGCTTAACGTTAATCAGCGGCCCCGATCACTTCACCGGGAAAAACGGTTTTTAGCAAAACGTTCGATGGAACGTAATTTCCGCGAGTTTTACGCGATCCCGCGTATTGTTATTTCCCCCGAGCGAAAGCACTCGAAGGAGTAATTCTGATTTACCGTGGAATTAAAAAAATTAATCTGCGATCGCGGGCGGGCTGGAAAAAAAAGAGGAGAAACACAGAACGACTGTCGATTTTCGATAATACATCGAAAAAATATGCAACACGGTGCAAAAATTGTCGACACGCGTACACGTGTCTTCGATAGATAACTTCGGATTGATCGTGACGATGATCCGGCGCTATTATGTAAATTTATGTGCGAATAAAAAATCGGCCACGCGCGTACAAAACACGACGCGGAAACAAAAATGACCGTTCCCGGATGATATACGTCTCGTGTTTAATACTTATTTAAAGCCCTAACCGATTAAAACGAATCGGGGCCCGCGGATAAAAAAATAAATCAAACTATTCAACGTTGGTCGGACGAGCTCTGGAAAAAATTTATTAACGCGAATATATATCACGACGATTCCGACCCGTTGATAAATGGCGTTTCGTCTATTGCCGGTGCGATATTTATTATTACCGAACAGTATCTGAATATTACCATGAAATTGAAAGGGATAATATAGAAATAGAAAATAATGTGCAATCAACGGACGGTCGGATAGTGTCGTCGTTAAAACGTTTGATTAATTTAACGCGCGAGCGCCGGCTACTTTTTATAGCGGGATAAACATCGACGGTTAAACGCCAAGCGTCATCGATGATGCGACATCAACGCGCGGTTTTGAAACAAGTATAAAATTTTAATTAAAACGTGGTAATACCCCACACTATTTCCCTCGCGTCGTCGCCGGAGATTTTCAAGAAAAATCCTCGTGAGAATGGTGGGGGAGGGGGAAGCAATGAATTTACGCGTTATTTAATCAAAGAAGCCGCGTTCAACTATCATTTTCACTTCTTATCTCTTTATTTCGTCTTTACGCTCCTTATTCTTGGCAGTCAAGGTCGTAAGTAAAGGAGCAACCCTATTCGGCGTGCCGTGGAATATTTAATTAGTTTTTCCAGCCGACAGTCGCCGTCCATAAATGTTAATTGCAGATGAAGTAGTAATAAAAAGTCCCCCCCTTGAGTCCTTGCCGGAGAGCTACCCTTCTCCCACCCTACCCCCTCTCTCTCTCTATCTCCCTTTGGCCCTTGATACTTACGACGCTTAACGAGTACCCGCAAACATTATCCAACGAAAACCACTATAGAGACATTTTTCCCTCGTTTACGGCCTCGCTGACATCTTGCTGTACGCAATTGCTAGATCCTCAATGTAAATCATTCCTCATCCGAATGGCTACCCCTTATCTTCCCGTAATTTCCCTCCCGAAGGTCTCTTTATCTTTTCTTTTCTTCTTTTTACTTTTCTCGGGACGCTCCCTTGGACCTGGACTTCGAGTTTCGCGGCTCAACCCTTTCGGCACGAGTTAGGCTCGTGTATAGATTGTTAACACGTTGACTGCCAACTACTAGACAACCCGTAATTTGTTTACTTGTCGTAATATGATTAATAATATTTTTGCATTAAGAAATGACTAGTCATAATATTTTTAAGGTATTTTAAGTTATTTTAAATGGTAAATTATTTAAGAAGAGCATTATTTTGCGATTATGCTTTAATGAAATTGGATTTTTACACCGGAATCCTGAAAAGTACCGTGACAGTCAATGCGTTAGAGTCGCAAACGAACGATTTAATTGTTTAGACAATCGGTAAACAATTTTCTTCGTATTCGATTCTTTGCGATCCAATTTTCCGAGGAGAATATTTTTTTCATATCTCAAACAATTCACGCGCATGATTTTTTCCGTCTTGGAACGTCGAAAAGAATAACCGATCAGGCCTGCTCGCGATTGAAAAAATCGTGTGATTCGAAAATTCTTCACAATTATTTCCCGCTTCGGCCTCCATTTGACCCATCATTTTTTCAATTGACGATAATCCGCGATAAAATTGTTTTCATAGAAACCCCTCCCCAGGTACGGTGCTGCGCGCAAACGTGTGAACAGTGTGAAATCGTTTTAGCAGTTTTACATGATGTATCGCCAATTTGAGAGTCCAAGTAAAAATATTGATACATTTAAAGTGGCGGGCATTTTTATTCTCTTTATGCGATTCATTTTGATGAAACCCGGTCAAAGGGCGTCACTTGAAAAACCCCGCTGTAGATGAAATTTCGAAAACCGATTCAATCGGAATATTATAACAACGTTAAATACATACATTACTTGAAATTTATGTCCCGAACAAAAACGCACGCTTCCGTGGCTACTGCGACGTGTCTTTCGCATTAAAATCTCCAAAATCTAGTCTGCCAGTAAATGAAATTATCAAAATACATTATCCTTTTTTGTATGCAATATTATATTATTACTTCTCTATTACTTCTAATTATATTATTTGTATTATTAAACCCTCGTATGCCATGCGAGGGTCATTCGTGACCCATAGGGGCGGCGATAAGCACGGTATGTACAATTTTATTCCGATATAAGAGGACGCTTTTCATTTCGAAATGAGAGAATCGCTGTTCCCTCTTCTGCTTCTTCTTCATCCGAAATAGGACGAAAGCCGGTCCCGAGCCTTATATCGAAAGAAAACGAAATATCACAGGAGTCCAAGGGATAAAAAATTAATAAAATTTTCCTGTGTTTAGGTTTCCTTCTGATGAGAGGACCCGAATCCTTTTTCTAAATAAATAAAAATCCTAAACCCACCGCAGGAAAACACACACGCGCGCAGAGTTAAATAGGGGAAAAAGCGTGGAATAGGGGAGGGAATATTTCGGGAGAAAGCTTGAACCGTAGAATCGACGAGTGTGTAAAGGCGATTAATTAGAGTCTCGCAAACGGTTGATTCGCCGAGCGGCTGAGAAAACCCGAAGTTTCGGCGTCGTCGGGTGTTGTCAACGCTTTTAGGCTATCCCGGCGAGCACGAAATTGTGGAAAAATCGTTTGAAGCTGCGACGAGAGGAGAAGACAGCCGAGAAAAATCAGTGACGATCCTCGCTGGGCGATAGAAGGACGGGGATGGCCAGAGGGGTCGTACCAGCAAAGGCAGAAAGAACGGAATTTAATTAAGTAAAATTACTGTCGCGCGAAGAGGCGAGAAGCAAACGGGACGAGGGGATGAGGGGGGTTGGATATATATATATATATAGAGAGAGAGAGAGGGAGAGAACGGCTGCAGGAAAGGGGATGCAGGATGTCGGACGAGAAGGTGGCGATGCAAGACGTTACATGGGGAACCAGGAGCAGGGACTGGCATAATGATCTTATCCCTCGATGAAAACGTAGTAATAGAAAGTAAACGAATTCAAGCCAGCCGGAAGCGCCCCGGCTCTATCTTGCTGTTCTCTTTATGGTCGCGGCGTATCGGTAACGTATCGCTTTAATACTCCGAGTCGCTTGACAAGTATTGCCCTCTGCCAAAAAATACCAAACTTTGCGGGAAACTACGAAACTGCTATGCTCCAAAATTTTCTTTACAATTCCAAACCGCATTTAACATATTATCGGCGGGAAGGGTATTAACACTAGAACTACCGGATGGATCAAAATGACTTGCGCCTAATTTTTTCTTTTGGAAGGAAATTGTAAATGTTTTCATGAGAAAATTTTTTTATGAACTCGGTCGAAGTAGATATTTAAACAATACTGGTACGAAATCTAAACAACTGCAGTTTTGTTGTTGTTATAAGGCAATGTATGCCAGTTGTATTTACTGCTTGGTAGTTCTAGTGTTAATAACTTTTCCACAGACTGGCGCTTATCGGCGGGTCGGGTATTAATACCTTTTATGCAGAACGTACGCTAAGTGTTAGTAAAACACTTACCAATGCTTGTTTTTTTTTTCATTGTCACTAATTTTTGGGTACGAATGATGATTTTGGTTGTTTTTCGTAAAGCCTGACCAGTGTTTAGTCCCAAATTTATTAATTTTTAAGAAAAACTAATAATTTTACGAAATGTGCTATTTTGACACTGCAAGTTTCGTGCTTACAAAGTAGCATACATTCAGTTGATTGATTTTGATAGCATTGAGTTTAAGTTTTCTGTAAGTATCAAGTGCATGTGTGTCGTTTTACGGAAATGACAAAATACAAAGTTTCAGGGCGTAATAATAAGTGCATGTTTTCTAAAAAGTGCACTTTTCTCATACTTCACTATTTTTAGCCCGCTATACGTGTGAGTCAAGCTCATGATGTTACCCGCCGATAGTGTGTTAACATCGCTTACGATTCCTATTACTGACAGAGAGATTTCCTAAGATTTTTAAAATTGTATTCGATGACAATTTTTGCCCTATAAACTATAAGCGGAAAAATTCCAATTTTTTCGAATACCGCAAATTGTACAGTTAACAAATGCCAACTGTATGTAACTGTGAAAATTCCTGCCAAGATGTCGTTCCCAGTTGGATATAGTAAACAGAGCTCCGCGTATAATTTGTAAAATAAATTGAAATGAACATAAAATAAAACATTACAAGGCCGCTAGAAAAATGAGCGATTCCAGGAGAAACGTGTTAAACGCGCGATGAAGAAAAGGTGTTTCGAGGATCGTCGGAATTGCCCTTCCCGTTTCGACCAAAGTAAAACCGGGAACGCGTTCATCCTGCAGGATCCATGCAATCACACGGAACGGCCATTTACGCCCCGCTTATGAAAAATAATACCTCCGTTCTGAGGAGGATCCTTGTCGTTCCGGCGGCAACGATGATCTAGGAGAACGAGAAAGCTCGAAACGAGTCATTGTTCTTGCCTTTGAAATTCCATTCCCGCGGCTGACGTCGTCGGGTGCACCTTGCTCGGCGAAACAAGCGAATGCATAATTTAGGGGCTTCTCGAACAAAAAGCTCCACACGTAATATGAAATGTTCTTAAATCAAGAGACGGAGCTACCCTTGCGCGTTTACGAGATTAAATGGTGCATTTCTTACTGTTGCAACTTTATAGAATCGATTGCAATCCCAAAAACATTCTCCGAGAATAAAATTTGCAGAACGGTACGTTTAATCGAGTGGATATAATTTTTTACATAAAATACCTATGGCTCTGAAAAAACTGCATCTGGGGGAAACATTATTTTCGCGAAAAATGTAATATTTGCTGTAACAACTTTCTAGCTCTGTCTAAAAAATTACAATACGCTTAATCAGTTGTGAAAAATATAGTTCAAACATCTGCATCTGTGGGAAACATTATTTTCACGAAAAATTTAATATTTGCTCTAACAATTTTTTAGCTCTGTCTAAAAAATTAGAATACGCTTGTTCAGTTGTGAGAAATATAGTTCAAACATCTACATCTCTGGGAAAAATTATTTTCAAGAAAAATGTAATATTTGCCCTAACATTTTTTTAGCTTTATCTAAAAAATTACGCTTGATCAGTCGTGAAAAATATAGTTCAATAAAACTTTCATAAAATTGTGTAAAAATGTCCATTAGTTAGCTTCCAGCGGCTAAATTGGCTGCTTCAAATTCAGTTGATATCCGTGTGATGCAAAGAGGGATAAAATTCAACATTTTATATTTTCCATCGTGAAATAAACGACTTCGAGTTTGCAGAACTTTTATGGCAGCCGGTTTGCCGGTGAACGTGTTAATGTTGCGCAAGTTTGCGAACGCTAGAGCGATCGTTGTCACGCATTACCCGTCGCAAACCGGCCTGGAGATATCTGTCGGAAGTGCAAGCTTGTTTGCGATCGGTCTTGTTACATTTGTAGACACGAAGATGAGCATAGCTCGTTGGCTTAGTCTGTGCAAACGCGCAAGTCGATCTTATAGCTGGATTTCGGGGATCGATGGACCACTCTAAGCCCGGGGAATTGCGGAAATTAACAGAGCAATCGATATTCTTGTCTCAATATATCGGTTCGATGATGCGATCCGAGGATCCATCGTTTATGAGACGGTTATCCGTTGCTCGCCAAACCGCGATCCTTTTACGTCATATTTTCGCATATTTTTCACAATCTAGTTATAGCGAGGTCGGCGAGATTGACTTTATCATCGGAAGCAAAATGGCCTCCACCGAGCAACCGATTCTGCGTCATTGAACTCTCCTTGGCTCAGCTATTCTCTTCAATTTTTAAATTTTGGCCTTTGTAAAATGAACTCTATCTACGTCTGCTATCTATCTCTAGGTCCCTAATAATTTTTGTTCCTCGCTGAGGATTTTTATGCAAAATTTAAATTTCCAATTGTGAAAGACAGGGGCCAAGCAAAGAGCTTTTTCCATGCAAATAATTGCAAATTAAAAATTTTCCGTATCAGGAAATAAAATCCAAATAATAAGTTCTTTCCTTGATTATTGATCCGAATGAAATTTTTAATTTCTCAGCAATATTTCAAAATATGTCCTAAAATATCTCCTAAACTAATCCCTTTTAATATTTCAAAATATATCTCCTAAACTAGGCATTTTCTCGACATCGGTAAATACTTGCTTTTTTTATTTTAGTAAAGAATAAAACAAAATGGGAACCGGGTGTAAGTGTCGATCGCTTAGGTTAATTTAGATCCGCGGAAGACCAAGTCTGATTCTGAGCCACGAGGTTGAATAAACATTGTGGAGAATAAAAAGTATAAGCATCGATTGGCGCCTGAAAAATATACGTTCTCGTGTCCACAAAAAATATACGTAAATTAGGGTGGTGATGTGTGGTGAGACACCCTGTATAGCAATATTTCGATAACCCTGGAAAGTATGATCTATGGAGAATTCTGAAAACGAAGGAAACAAGGGACCAGAGAGGTTTTGGTTGACGCCGAACGGAACAAAGGATTAAAAGTTTAGTTGAACGAGCCTAACGAGAGGGTTAATGAGTGTTGTCGATTGGGGATGGTATGCGGCGTTAATGAAGATGGCTGGTAGGCCTACCTTGGTCGAATACAAGGCAGCGGGTGGTCTTGGCAGCGAGTCCCGGGGGCAGAGCGAATCTGTAGGCTGGGCCCAGCGACAACCCTAACCCCAGCCCGAGCGCCTCCGCGCCGCATCGGCCCCCGAACACAGGCCCCACTAGAATCACCCACATAACAACGGTCATCAGTCATCGTCATCATCAATACAATACATGTTATATATATAGATTAGTACAAGGTTCATGCAAATTCTCTCCTTTGGCGCAGTTAATAAACGCGTTGCTCGTGTAGACGAGGACTGTCGTCTTAAACCTTCGGAGGGTGGGTCCATTCCGACCCAGTGTCATAAAAGTTCCATCTAAATTCGAATTTTTCTAATTCTAATCATTTGTTCATTGGATCCAACAAGGACCGAATACGAACAAGCGAAAACAAGAAATATATAAAAAATTATGCTCAACGTTCGAACGAATGTACGGTAAAATTCTCGATCTAAGCCGAACGAAGGCCCTCCACTGGGGGCCCAGAAGCTCGAGCAGTATAAAATGTAAACATGGCGCGTAATATCGGTGTGAACCACTTCTAATCCAATTACAAAACTTCCTTACTTTTCGTTATTTTTTCATGATAATTTTGCCAACCTATTAGTGGTATTTTGCCGATTAAAATGACACCAAATACGATATAATTTGAACTATATTTATCAGTCTAATAGACATTTATACGGGCTATCCTTTTCTACGTTCTCGGTAAACACGACGCGGTCACGAGAAAACAGTAGCCCTACACGATCTATGTCACGGCTTAGATCAAGTGTTTACTGTAGTAAAATTTCACCCAAAATCGTCAAAATCATCCTTGCGAGGATGAAGGTCTTTAATCATAGATCACCAATCTCGATTAAAATTAATTGCTGCATAGAAATCTGCATACTATAAGTTTCGAAATGTTCCATTTCTTTATTCAACTGTGATTACCAATAAATAAAATTACTTAATTATTCTCTAATACTCCGTTTCACCAAAAAAAAGTTCACGCGCAAATTCGAATACATTAATATTTTAATCACCGGCGGATTTTCAACATTGAACGTACACGCGTGCGTGCTTCTGTTTTGACGCTGAGTATTAATTGCAAGGTCGTAATAAAGAATACCCTTGACGTCGAAATTGGAAATTAGAAGCCGACGGTGAGGCTGAAAAGCAGGCTCTTCAACGACGCGATCGAACAAGATGAAACGGACAGATAAACGATATCGCTCGGAACAGTATTACACGTATGATGTTTTTATCCTGCTCGTCGTCTTTCGAAGCTCGCATTATTACGGTCAAATATAGAGACAGCATTGTCGTCGCGTTCGACGCGGATTATATTGGTTTTTTAGTATGCAGCCAGCACGTGGCGGTCGGTTGTCTATCAAAGACCCTTCCTCTATCTGATCCAGCCCGCCAGCTTAAATTCATATTCATTAGATGAAAGCTATGAACGAATGCTGCGCGGCCGCGTGCTCGTTCGTTATTGATACGTAAAAATGTCACTTTCATTATAACGACCGCGTAATTTTCGGCTCGGCCCACGGGGTCATCGAAGCGACGGGCCGAGCAATATTAAAAGATTAGTCGGGTACTAGAAAATTAATCGCTAGAAATTAACTAGAAAGAAATAACAAAAACTGATCTAACCTATCGTGCATCCCGCGATTACCGCGTTAAGTGCCAAAAATCAATCCCAGAGATTCTTACAAAATCAGTGTAATTTAATTAACACTTTGAGTGCCAAACCAGAACCCTAAACAATTCCATGAAACCAAAGTAAGTTATTTAATGAAATAAAAATTGAAAATAATTATATGTGTGACATTGAGTCCTCCAACTTTCTTGCATTTTACAGATCCCAATCAAATTTGGTACAATGAATATGTTAACGTAAAAATTCGGTAATTATTTACATTAGGTGCTTCCTCACCGATTTTGATGACCTTGAAATATGTTGTCAATGTCATCATTCTGAACAACTTTTTCCTATACATGTTACCGCCGCTCAGCTTTAGTTTCCGAGATATTAAAGAAATTTAAAATATATTATGTGGAATGCTGTCTTAACACTTCTGCATTATAAAGATCCAAATAAAATTCGGTTTATCTAGATATGTCGCGATTAAAATGAATTTCTAAACTTAGTTAAAAATCACTGTCAGTCGTATGTGACTGACGTGGCAGTTAAAGCGTTAAACGAACCGGCAAAATTATATTTTAATTAATCTGCTGGAACGAACGAAGCGCTGTAATCCGCGAGCTTCCAGTGTATTTTTCTTTTTTTTTTTCGCGAGCAATTTCTCCGCGGGATTATAAAGGAGGAAATGCTAGAAGTAGCGAGGAGCGGCACACGCAGCGCCTAAGTCACAATCTAAATTCATGCTCGCGGGGAGGGTAAATGCATCGAGTGTAATGTCGGAGGCTGAACGCGGCTTTTAAATTCGGCCTTTGAGATGCAGAGTACGGAGAAGCGCGCGAGCTTCCTCTCCTCGTTCTTCTTTTCAAGACCTTTGACTTCAGGAGCTTACACGCTGATTAAGACACCCGATACAATTAGGCGGCGAAAAGAACCTCAAAAGACGCCTCTCTTTACCTGTCTCTACCCCTCCCCCCTCCATACCGTCCCGTGCCGGATGTAGACGCTTAACCGGTGCCACGAAACACTGGGGTGGTTTTCTCTTCGTTGCCGAAGAAATTCGACGAGCTCTTTGAAAACTCATTTCGTACGACGACAAATACCTTGCTCGTCGGAAAAAAATGTATCTCTTTGTTAAAGTACGGTAATCCAGAATTTAGTTAATTAGAGACGCGTCGACTGTTCAGGGAACGCAATCAGGTTTGCTGTCGACAGGGGCTTCTTCGTGCGACCGTGAAACAAACGGATAATGTTCGGGAATTTTTTTGAGGTATACTACCGAACATATTTAAATCGTAATTTTCATAGGTATTATATTTTATATTTCTATAGAATAGTAGATAAATTGACAATTCTCACCCAGAGCATTTTTCAGATATTTACGAATTTTAGTTTACCAATGTTTGAGGTGGAAATCTCAATAATACTAATGATAATAATTAAAATAATTAATAGCGATACTATAGTACTCGTTTCAAGTAATATTTTTGTAGACAGTGACCTGTTCTAAAGTTTCAGCAATTTCACAATAATTTCGGAAATGTTGGTAATTGAATAACCGTTGCTCAGAATACGTAATGGAAAGCATACTCTTTTATAATATATTATAATAATTCGTAGGCCGCGGAATATTTCGCAATTTCTCAAAATTCGTTTAACATTTCATTTCATAAAACAAAAGGCTAACAACCGTTTCGTCAAACCTCCAACCACAAAACTGCACGCTACAATTAAAAAGACATTACATTTCAGTACGATTGACATAATCACGTTCCACCGATAAGAATAAACTTTTTAAAAATCTATCCAATCCTCTCGAATCACCAAACCGGTTAAACGATCATTCATACAGGAAACACAGTTCTCCTATAAAACCTCCAACATCGGAATAAACAATGACGTACTCTCAACTGTAGCCAGATGCAACACAATACAATAGTTTGAACTAGATAGGTATGTACATCTACGTTCAGCACAAACTTTAAAGTAGATACCCAAAAACTCCACTAAATCCTTCCGAATCACCAAATCGGTAATACACAAAAACACAAGAAGTCGTCACGGTTCGACTCCCTCATAAACCTACCACCATCAGAAAAAAAATCTCTGCTCCCATTGCAGCCAATTACGCAGCATTCGATCAACAAGAAACCTCTTTTTACCAGGCAAATCTTTTCCAGAAGCGCGTTCCAAACATCCATAATCCAGTTAGGCAATTGTCCACTAGATCTTCCCAAAAAAATACAAGAAGCCATCACAGATCGACTTCCCCATAAACCTTACATCATGAGAAAAACCTGAACTCAATTATGCAGTCTTCAACCAACAAGAATTCCTCTTTTACCAGGCAAATCTTTTGCAAAAGTGTGTCCCATTTGTAAAAGGCAATTAATTGTCCACTAGATCTCCCCAAAAAATACAAGAAGCCATCACAGCTCCACTCCCCCATAAACCTTCCATATATACAGCTCGTTGCGTTAGTCTCAAAATGAATTCACCTGTTAGCCAGGTGAGTCCTTCAGGGTGTATATTCGATATAGTTATATTCGCTCAGAAAAAGAAATTTCACTTTGAGAAAAATCCTCTAATATTCAGCTGAATCCTTTCGACTCGGCAAATCGATGAAACTACAAGAAGCCATCACAGTTCGACTCCCCCATAAACCTTCCATATATACAACTCGTTGCGTTAGTCAGAATGAATTCACCTGTTAGCCAAGTGAGTCGTTCAGAGTGTATTCGATATAGTTATATTCGCTCAGAAAAAGAAGTTTCACTTTGAGAAAAATCCTCTAATATTCAGCTGAATCCTTTCGACTCGGCAAATCGGTTCAAACTACAAGAAGCCATCACAGTTCGACTCGCCCATAAACCTTGCAGCACTAGAAGAACCCATAGCTCCTACTGCAGCCATAATGCAGTATTTAGCCATTAGCCATTCCGTTTTTCTTGCGAGACAAGCTTTCCGCGCGCGGAAAAACAGTTGGGTCAAAAATCGGTGTGGTTTTTTGGACAAGAAAAGTCGTAGGGTACGGTGGCGAAGAGCAGCGACGGACAGGGTGATGCAGGGTGTCAGAAATAGCCGAGGCGAGGAGTTGGCGTAGAAAGCGAATCAGCTAACAGTGCAAACAGGCTACGGAACGTCAGTCGAAGCTGAAGCAGTAGCAGCAGCAGCAGCAGCAGCGAGTCTCGCTTTCTCGATGAATTATTCAAGGCTT
The DNA here is from genome assembly GCA_913789895.3 of Seladonia tumulorum. NCBI lineage: Eukaryota > Metazoa > Arthropoda > Insecta > Hymenoptera > Halictidae > Seladonia > Seladonia tumulorum. The sequence goes on from OU565275.1 coordinate 8,489,757, forward strand.
CTTGATCCGGTCTCTCAGCCGTATAAACCGACAGACGGATTCCCGTCCTCTCAATCGACCAGCTACCGATTTTTTCCTTCTCCCCCGTTCCCAATCCCCCTGTCCCCATCCCGGGAGAGCAGTTCTTTCCCTACTTGCGAGTATGTTGACCAGATTAAGATCGCAGGATCGACTGTCAGCTGCCTTGATCATGATGCGCAACAATCGGATGCCTCGGAATCGTCTCGTGCACCATGTTAGGGCGGTCTCCTGTTTCCCGTTGTTTCCCCGGTTCTTCTTCTTCTTCTTCTTCTTCTTCTTCTTCTACTTCTCTTCTTCCACCGCCTTCTTCTTCAGCTTCGCCTCCCCTCCATTCACGTAGACATCCCAGACACCGTCGTCTATCCGCCGCGAGATGATCCGTCGTCCTCCTCGCAAGAAATTGGACACTCCCCCCGGGGGAATGCGGAGACTTTGTTGCGGGTAATTGTTACATAAAACGCGTTTTGTTTGCCGCGACGACTGCTGCACCCGATCCTCTTCTACACGGATCCGCAGAGATCGACGCGCACCGATCACAATCGTGCGACAGGTTTTAACGCGTTGTCACTCCTGCGAGTTCTAGGCCTACGTCATTCCCATCATTTTCCGTCATTTTTACTCGCGCCGATATTTCGGTTTCTTCCGATACAAGGCGACAGAAAAAGAAAAACTCTAAAAGCGAACGGAAAATCTAAATTATTTCGAATAGAAAAGAAATCTATCCAATCTGTCCAACTGAACAAAGAGTTCGACGCCATTTAAATTAAGATAAAGACACCAGTAGTTGACCATTTCATAGAAAACCATAAAAAATAAGGTTTTTGTAAACGCACTTATAAGTACACTTTTGATGAAAGTGAACCTCGGATGCCAAGCCGACTGTTGTTTAAATTTCAAAACTATAAGAACATTTCAAACCTTATTTTTTATATTTTTTTATAAAATGGTCAACTACTGGTGCCTTTACCTTATGCCATAAATATTTTTTGTCCAATTTGTAAAGAAGATGGGTGGCTTCCTTTAATCGAGGTACCCTGTATAGTCTCAGGGTTTTGTACTTGATCTATGCAGCATCTAGCCAGCGCGTCTTGGAAAGTTCGTTTGAAATCAGATTGGGGGTGCAAGACGAGATTGAAAAATTCCACGGTTATTAGAAAGATGTAACAATTCGATTGAGCGTGTTGCAGGTGCACGACATACCAGGAGAGGCGAGTGCGTGTGCGAAGGGACGGGATCGCTCTCTCGCAAGAATGAGCAATGCGCCGAGGAAAGGGGGAGAGCTCGGTTACTGTAAAACAGAAGAAGTGGTAGAAGACGAGACGTTCAGACATGGGTACTCGAGAGTGGATTGTGTTGCGGCAACTTAGCTGGTTCAGTTCCCGGCGTGAGATCCAACGCTGCGAGCACGAGATCCAGCTGGAAAAACGGGCAACGGATCGACAGAACCCGCAGCCAGGGATCCCGGGAACCATAAGATCGATATCGAATCGTTCACCGGCTAATACTTCTAATTAGAGAAACTTCCGCGATGCGGTTTCCGAAGCATAATCTCTTTGTTAGCCGATTTTCCACAGAATTCAAGAAACAACGAACTATATCACCGAGAAAAACTGTCGATTATCGAAATCCTTATTAAACTGTAAGGTGCGATTAAATTTACTATTCCTTTACTCCAATATTAATGCACAGAACTAAAGGGACACTGAATTATATAACAGAAAGATTTTTCTGAAAGAAATTACAGTAGAAAGAGATTTAATTCCACTGTATATTTTATTGCAATTTTAACTTTTGGATCACTATTTAATAGGAATTGTTAGTACAGTATGTTTTACAATTTACGAAACTTTCCGAACTTCGCAATCGGAAGAGTTAAAAAGATCTAAGAAGATTTAAAAATATAAATACAAGCTACAAACGAATCCTGCAAGTCCCGAAACAGGCAACAATAACAAAAGAAGCGAAATTGCTGAACTAAAATTTAACTATAATTTAAATTGTAATTTGAAAATCTACGGAACGTTTACGAACTTATATTTAACCTTCGAATAAGAAGTAAATTATTATTTCGCGTTCGTTTCATTACTCAAGTTAATGCAATTAATATTTACATTTGATGGGTAATTGAATCCGAATACTTGTTAATGTAATTTTTACTGTTTACTCGCCCGTAAATTGCATTTCTTTCTTATCACACGAATAATTAATATATTTACCGTTTCGGTAAATATATCATAGTTGCGTACAAAAATGATGATTCTGCACAGATACATTTCGATAACTGGGTATCTGAAACTTGTACAAACAACACTAACTCGCTTTAAAATGATGGTGATGTTTATACAACGTTTTTTGTACAAAACCAATGGCAAGTATTTTGTTTCACTCTTAAAAAATCTGAAGTATTTTGTGCTATTTGAAAAAAAAATTTGTTTTCATCCTCTGACTGAAGCATTTTAGAGTGCTCTTAAAGCCATAAGCATTTTGCTGTGCGATATTCGCGTGGCAATCGTTGTGACTGGCTAAAGTAATTCCCAATCAAATTGTTGCTGCAGTGAAAGCAGTGAAAGCGCACTATTAAGAACGGAAAAGCGTCGAAACATTTCCAGATATTTAAAAGTCAGCTCATTAAAATTATTGGAAAAAGAAATAAATGTCCACGCAGCTCGTGCGTTCTGCAATTAATGGAGCCAATTTTGATTTTGCACAAAAATCCGCAATCTACCGATTTCTTGAGCCTAGACATATACAATTACTCGCAATAATATTCGAACATTTTCAAAAAGACGGTAACTTTTTCAATATTGGACCATACAACTTGCACATGTTTTTTTTTTAAAGATAGAACAATTAGTTTACTGCGTGACCCGAAAAAGAAATTTTGAAAACAAAAATTGCAATTGGTCGGGAGTGCAGAGGAAATACTGAAAGTTATTTTTCACAACGTTTTTGGGTCTATATCGAACATTTAAAAAATTCATTTTGTGTCAGTTATATTCCGGAAATTTCATCGAAATCGGTTGATGCGAAAAAAAAACGCTAGGTATCGAAAGAAGTGAAAAATCTTCAGATTTATTACAGTTAGAGGCTGAAAGTAAGTTGCAATGTTCGCGTTAGCCGATTTTGATAAACTTTCCAAAGTGTATATATAAATAAATAAATTTTCGATATATGCCGACACAAAAAAGTTGTAGAAGACAATTTTTAGCATTCTCTCCCGACCGATTGGAATTTTTCAAAAATTTCTTTTTCACGTAATAAACTAATTATTCTGACTTCTCAAAAAAAAAATTCCAGTCGCCCAACCGGTTGTCAAAAGAGTCCAAGTCTTTTGCTAGAATATTACTGCAAACGACTGAACGTCTTTCGCGGTCAAAGGGTCGAAGATCACACGGAAACTGTAACAATCGTTCTCGCATTTCCGTTGTTGTTCCTTTCAGAAAAATTAGTCGCTGTCGAGCGTTCGATGGCCGGCAGTGTTAAACAGATTTCGGCGCAGGGCATCGCCGAGTAACAAAATGCCGCACGGTATTAGTATTTCGATTAGTTCAAAGTTAGAATAGCGGAATGAAGAAGAGAAAGGTGGACGAGAGCAGTCGAAGCTGTTGGATGATAATCGACGTCGATTTTCACCGTAACAGCCGGCGTGTATCGATTGTGGAAAGACTAATGGCCAGCGTGGTTAACCGTATTATCCCACGGCGGAAGTCCGCCAGTTCAAACGGGGACATAAATAGCGGCGGTTCCCGAATCGTCTGTTTCAATATTAGTTTAACAATCACGGCTACAGGATCCGCCCCGATACGAACGTCACTGCCGACCAATACGCGATATGAAAATATACGCCGGAAGGAATTGTTGAAACAAAATCGCGCACTCGCGTTCGTTAAGAATTCCTCGCTTTACGATTCCACTCAATTTTTCACCGGACTTCGGAACTTTCTACCAAACTCAAATCAATCCGAGATTCAACCATGTTTGACACGTTCACTGCCATGTCACCCACACGTGGGTGACGGAATTATTTTTCCAGGTTTTAGAATGAATTTTTACGTTAATATATTCATTGTACAAAATTTGATTGGGATCTGTAAAATGCAAGATTGTTGGAGGACTACACAATATCATATATTTAATTTTTTTCAATTTTTATTTCATTAACCCCCTATGTGCCGAATTTTGAAACATGCAAGGCATTTACTTTGATATTTCAAGTTGATGGAGCAGCTGCTAACCGTCATCAATATTGTTATTGTTTATCTCAGAGACATTATACATTTAAGACGTATACGTCATCTTGTGAAAAAACTGAAATTATTTGGTAAAATTTCGATATATTAGCATGTGACCTGAAAGTTACACGGGCCCGTAGAGGGTTAAATAACACTTTGATTTATGGAATTTTTGAGGTTTCTAGTTTGGCAGTCAAAGTGTTAATTTTTATTGAAAAATTTTAGGGAAAACTGGTAATCTTGGGAAATTCCGTGAAAATTCAATCGTTTACGGAAGCGTACGGGAATATTGATAATCCTCGACTGTCGGGGGCTCCAGAGCATGAAGCGGAATTGTGTCGCGGAAATTTCGGAAGAATCGCGGTCAAATTTCCATGTATAGAGGGCTCCTTCGAATCAACCCCTCCATATTGCGGATATCCGACGGCCGGGAAGGTTGCCGGATTCTTTATTAATTTTACAACTTTTTCATAAAGCAACGAGCCTCCGCGATCTGATATACTCGCGCGCATAGTTCGGTGAATATTGGCTGGTCTTGCGAGGACCTCTTCCCGGCTTGCCGTGCGGCTACCGGTCAGCCGGAGTTTCCCCGGTTTTTGATCGAAATTCCCAAGATTTTTCAGCCTCCTAATTTCTGGCGAACCCGGCAGATTGCCGGGGCCGATCGAGCGAAAACGAGAGTCGACGGAGGATGGCTCGAAGTTTCTCAGGGCGTTCAAGTTTCACGGTGGTTGATATTTCATACAGAGCCTGCGACGGGGTGCCCCTTTCGTCGCGTCGACCTGTTCGGAACCTAACGTCACCTACATTGTTCCCGTATTATTACTACGTGTCCTCCGCCGGTCTATATACCCCATTGAGTAAAGTGTGGTTTTGCGTCCGGCTGCAAGCGTTCGACCGTAAACCTTCCCTCCGTTCGAAATTTTACTTTCGTTTCTAACACGTCGCTAATAGAAAAATTCAATTCCTACTGTGATACAGTGGCCGAAATAACGATAGGTTCATAGCCCGAACCAGCGTGTTTACTGTTGTCATTCTTATCCGCGTGGTGGAACACCTCCTGTGGTGTTTGTTTATATTTTCAAATGTCGTGTTCTCACTACTGGAGATGCATTTAGTTTAGTTTCGACAGCGCCAGTGTTTGGATGTAATAGATTGTGAAATTTGCTGAAAATTATTAACAGAGCGAAATAATCTTAGGTTCACAATAATTTATCTAAGAAATACTTTTGTTACTACGTAGAAGAAATTTTATAAGGCATGTGAGTACAGAATACTTTCATGTTTGTATGTTTTAATATTAATTCTAAGTATTTAATGCTCTGAACAAGTTACAATCATTTAAAGCGTAATGGGTCGTGGAAAGTCATTCAATGATCACGAAAAGTGATTAATCATTGCGTTCAAGGACATGAATCTGTCAAATAGGAACGTCGCAGAGAGAATTCATAAATCTTTAAATGTTGTTAATCATTTTTTGCAATTGGGTGATAAATATGGGGCAAAAAGATCTACAGGTCGTCGATAGAGGAAAAATTTCTTAACCCCATTCAAAATCTATGGGGTATTTTATCAAGAAAAATTTACAGTAATTGCAAACAATACGCAACGGTTAACGAATTCAAAAATGGCATCAAAGAGGCGTGGTCTCAGATCGGATCAGAGACTTTAGAGAAACGAATAGATTCAATGTCACAATGGATATTTGAGGTCATAAAAAACAACGGAGGACCAACTAAATACTGAGTTTTCTGGTCGAATAATTAATTTGTACTTATATTTGTAACATTTTGTTAAATCCAACTAGAAAATGATTCAGTGAACCTATATTGATTTCGTACAAAAATTCCAAATTTTTGTAATATTGATTAATAAACACATTAATAAAAATGATATTATTCAAATACATTCTGTGTTCTACTAATTACATTGTAACGAATCGCGTACCAATAATAAAAGATAGAAATGTTGCATGAAGAACACTGTTATATCATAAAAATGATATGAACCTATCATTATTTCGGCTACTGTACCTCGCTTTCACTTGTTCTATTCGGAAAAAGCTCGATAAAAATTAGCAATTTGATCTTGCGTCGACAGGGTCCGGATCATTAGCGTCGGGAGCGATACTGGAAGAATTTCGTGGGCCCCGTGGGTCCCGAGGGAGCCTATGGAAACGACCGGTGAAGTAAGCTTCATGGTGTCGCCGGAGGACAACCGGAGAAAATACAGGCGAAGTCAAACACAGGCCGCCAGTGTCCTCTTTTGCATTAAACGCGCATTCCGTGGCGAGCGATTAAGACCTAAGAGAAACCGCTTGTCCGAGCGCGCCGTGGCCCCGAACCCAAGGGACGAATGAATGTCCTTATTGTCCTACCGTGAGAACTCCAGGCACGCGCTTCTCACCGTGAATTCGATATAATTAAATAAATTATACCGGGCCCGGTTGCATCGCTTCCACGCGATCTTCTCTTTCTTCCACGCCGTTGAACACACGCGGATGTTCCTCGATGGGAATACCACCGTTTATCCAGCTTATGGTCGCTGCATGTCGAGCTTGCGCTTGCTTACGCAATACCCTCTCTCCTCTTACGGTTTTGCTTGACCCTTCGGGAACGACGCGCGGTCCACGATTTTTCTTACCGGAGCCACTAACAGCCGAGCGTTACTTGAAAATTTACGCTCGGAAATGCACGAAAATACGGTTAGTGGAATTTTAATAATTTATTTGAATTTTCTTAGTTGCGAATTCGCCCCCCTTGTACCGTAATATCGAGTCAGACTCGTGACGAAGAATTAATTCCCTTTAAATTGAAATGAAATTCAATATTTAGCCATTAGAGAACACGTGGCTATACAATAAATATAAATTTTCTATTTTTCCTAGTAGATTATAGGCATCGAAGAAGTTCTAATCATTGCAATCATAAAATATATTATAGTGATCGTAGTCAATCGAAAATTTATAAAATAATTCTTTTGAATTTTCGAAGACCTAAGCCTAGGCATAGGCCTAGAACTCGCAGGAGTCCGAGGGTTAATTGAAAATAAGTAATAATAGAATAATAAAAATATTGAACAGTAAAATATAGTAAAAAAATATATAATATTTTATGTAGTACAAGTTTTATATAGTTTTGTATAGTAAAAATATTGAATAGAAAAATAGCTTAACACGCATGCTTTTGATCATTGTTATATGTTTTTCAAAAATTAAATTATGAAGTGTATTTAAACCTGATGATGATGATGGAATTTTTGATTAATATTGCTGATCGAAAGGGATGGTATAAAATCATTGACACTTGGCCGGTTTAAAAATATGCCACGGCATCGTGTTACTTTTCTCCAACTCATGTTACTTTCAGCATTTACGTATAACAAACTATCCGTAAACCTGACGTATCGTGAGACTGAAAAACTGTCGAGCAGGTAATTCGAGAAGAGAAACCATATTGCATACCCTGGTCACTATAGTATCGCTAAAACAGTTTCCTTATGTCACCAATGACAATTAAAGAGTCCTGTTATTAACATTCTTTCTCGAGGATCCGTCCGATGAATATGTTCATAATATTATGTCACCAATGACAATTAAAGAGTCCTTTTATTAACATTCTATCTCGAGGATCCGTCCGATGAATATTTACGAGGATACATGCGAAACTGTGTTTGTAATCGATTAGAAAAATGTATTTTTGAAATTCCAAAAAAATCTACAGCATTACGTTCGACTTAAACATAAGAAACAGAAGTAAGTTCTTCTATTGATTTGAGTAAGTCGCGAATAATATAAAAATGAATTGATATGAGAATTAATTATTAATATAATATAGATCAGTTTTTGACGTTTTTGGCAACAGGAAGCCGTGATACGTTTGAAGAGCAGCTCGCCTAATCTGTAAAGCTCAGACGACAAGAAAATGGGACAAAGATCGAATTCCAGAAGAACAATAAAAGCGGAAGAAGAATCGAAGAAAGTTGGAGCCAGTTTACGCGAACGAATTGGCGAAAATACTGAGCTTTATCGCGAATTTCGTACAAAATGGTAGAGAACAAGCTGTCTGCTAATGCTTGTGTAATCCCATAAGCGGCATAAGTCCCGATGACTGGTCGGAATAATACCGATAGGCCGTTCCACCCTCTTCGCTTTGCTCGATATATCCGCCTGCCTACTGTCCCGTGCCGCACGCACCCCTTCCACCGAACTTTGCCATTCTGCTGCTCACTTTCCACTGACAACGCAACATTATAACTTTCACCGCTCGCTTCACACCATAAAAAATAAATTACACACCGAGAAAAAATAATTAAAGGCATCTAAACCCGTTTTTCTCAAAATTAAGCTTTTAACCTCCAGCCAATTTGCAGTAACATTCTTAATCTAGTCCAATTTTCCACTCAGAAGAAAATCTGAAAATTCAGATTAAAAATTATATATATATTTGGGTCAGCTGTAACTTTTTCACAAAATTCTTGGAAATTGGCTTCGACTATTTTGCCTAGTTCAATTGTAACATTTAAAAATTGTATATTAAATTAAACCCAGATATATTTGATGCCACAAACTACGTTTCACCAAATACGTTTACCAAATGCCATATAAGAAGACGTATTCTTTAAAGCACCTAATTATGTGTATGAAAAAGAAATTGTTCAATTTCTCCTGTACCTGAATCGCAGATTTTATGCATTTGTGGCAAAAATAATTATGCACAGTAAGGAGATCGGAAGCATTGGAATTATTTTCGACCAGCTGAAACGCAGTTTTAACACGTTGACCGTCATGTCACCCATACGTGGGTGACGGAATTATTTGTCCAGGTTTTAAAACGATTTTTACGTTAATCCATTCGTCGTACCAAATTTGATTAGGATCTGTAAAATTCAAGAAAGTTGGCGGACTATTCGGTATCGTACATTTAATTTTCTTCAATTTTTATTTCATTAAATAACACTGATTTTATGGAATTTTCGAGATTTCTAGTTTGGCAGTCAAGGTGTTAATTTTGCACGAAGACCCATAGAGTCTGCTTATAACGTACTCGACGAAAGATCAAGGCTTTAATCACCTGGGCTGAAATTGAAATCGAGACTGCCCGGAATGAATAGCAGTTGATACGGTTTGTGGTATCGAGGAGACCGCGGTTAAATCACTTAAATGCCTTATCGTCCGAGGCGGCACGAAAAGGAATGTTTCGGCAGCGACGCTCTTTTTCTCCCTTAACGAAGATTTCCGTCCGTTCAACCCGGCTAAACGCGGTGAATACATACAACCCTCTTTCGCTCTCTTCAACTCTGAAGAGGCGAGACTAACTACACACAGACATACACACACACGCACGGACACAGACACGCTTTACAGTGGTAGTAGGGGAATTGGATGCGAGGATCTTTTCCCTGTAATTAATTTAAGAGGGCTCCGGCTCTCCGGGAACTCTTGGCAGGCACCGTCTGACTAGATCTACCAGGAGCTTCGTGGCATCTCGCGGATCGTCGAGAAAACGAAGAGGGTCGCGTCCTCTTCCTTATCGTCGTGACTGGCCCCACTCCTGCCACGGTTTTCGATACTCAGCAATTTTCAATTTTTCTTTGCTGCGGAAGAAAATCTTTCCCGATTTCTTCGGTAAAAATTCGTTAAAAAAGGGTTTTCCGGAAAATTCCATTTTTCTGTAGGTGGCATTAGGATAGGTCCGAATATGTCAGAATGATTGAAAACAAATGGTATGCGTACATAGCCTAAAAAGGTGATCTTTCAGGCATTTTTAGAAAAAAGTTTCATTAGGATACATTAATTTTTGTCAGTTTTATACGCCCTTAAATATGGAAGGAAACGGAGTGAATTATAGGCATTTTATGCTTATTTCTTCCAAAAGCTGTTGGAGCTTGGTTGGGAGGTGCTACCTAATTTATGGCAGTTGGTATGTTGAGTTGTTATGTACACTTCGCTATGTTGAGTTTATTCTAAGAACAAAATATCTTACAAGTTTGTTAACGATGACTAAAATATTATTTTACTATGTACGTAATAAGTGTTACTATATTTGTGCGCACACTATAACAGTAGGTAACAATAAGTGAGATAAAATTGTTGAGAGTATATCGGTTCACACATCCAGCTTCATGCAACGCATAGCATCATGCGACGCACAACGAACACAGCTCAGTGCTGCCAACCAGAGCGAAGATGGTGATTGTTTTTCACTATTAACCAGACATTACACCCTCGGATTTTCATCTCTTTAGGTCAATACAAAATTCCCATTACGATAAAAATGTTGACATAGACCCATGTACAGAGAAATCACTGAACCTGGTATGATAAATCCGCAGACTGTCTTGTAGAAAAATTGTCGGTCGAATGTACGCGAAGAAATCGAGGGATATTTTTGTTAACGAATGAGAGATGCGTCTGGAAATGCGAGAAGCAAATGTTTAAACGAACGTAACACGGTAAACGCATAAACTGTAGGAGCGGCTTTCGCAGGGGTTGCACGGTAGTTTCGAGTTGTCGCGGCTTATAAGACGGTGTTAAGCCCGTGTTACCCGAAAAGGGTAACACGAACAGGATGAAACGGAGAAGGAAGATCGATATACCAGGTACTCAGGAAGCTGGACTATCGAGAGAAAAGGCGAAGCAGAAAGGGAGCGCGTGGTAATCCAAGATTTATCCCCGCGGGCTGTGACAGCAGGACTGCTGCTCCTACTGCGATTTAAGGGCTATCGGATCCCTCCACTTTCGCAGACTGCTTTTGCCAACCAATCCGACCAGGAGACAAGAGGAAATAGGCGCCGGGAACCGGAGAAAGAATCACTGCTTCCAGCCGATAATATCTGTCCGTATGTTGTGCCTAATTTCTTTCGCGTCTCCATCGACTCCGACGTCCACATGTCTCTACCAAATAATTATACACGAACAAACCTAAATCAAACGAAACAGTTACGGACTCTTCGCGCTCGAAGACACCATAAATTATTGCACACAGAAATTTCTGTATCCTTGCTCTCAGACTGCATTTTTCATCTTCGAATTGACGCTTTGATCGCCAAACAAGAGTCCTAAAAATTCCATGAAATCAAAGTAAGTTATAAAATCAAGTTATGAAATCAAAGTAAGTTTTATAAAATAGAAATTAACAAATGTATGATTTTACAGATCCCAATCAAATTTTGTACAACGAATATATTAACGTAAAAATTCATTTTAAAGCCTGAACAAATAATTCCGTCACCCATATATACGGGTGACATGGCAGTGAACGTGTTAAATAAAACAGTTACAGACTTTTCGCGCTCGAAATTTCTGTATACTTGCTTTTCATTCATATTTTATTTCCTTTTATTGTACTGTACTTTTCATTCTTTCTATTCAATTTTTATGTAGCAAATACGAGTACGTATGATTCATTCTATTATATTGTATTTTTATATTTCTTTCTTTCTGCCAGTTTCGTGATTTATATACTTCATTCGTTGTATTACCGGTCGCGAGAAAATTGCAGCCCTGCACGATCTATGTCACGGACCCGAGGTTCGGGCCCCGGATCGCTAGGGGTCGGGATTAAGAATTTAATTAGAAATCTCAACAGTTTGAAGAGGATAGAAAAATTGAGAATCTCTGGTGTATAGCGCAAGTGACAAGAACATTTTTCGAAGGCGGCGGCTCCATTAAAATGGCGACGCCGGCAATTCGGCCTTGGCGGTAGCAGAAGATAGGGGAACATCGATCAAAGGTGTCCAAGGGAGTCGCGGAGTCGATGAAAATATCTCGCGGCGAGATGAAACGCGGGGTTCTGCGCGAGCTTGTTAAAACCGAAATCCCGCTAGGATCGCGCAATTACACGTGCCCGCGCGTATACGTCTTCGGGTTTATAATCTTCTTGAGGTGCGAGCGAGCGAGCGCTTTGGCGAAGGAGGTGGGAAGCGGGCAGAGAGTCAGAAGCGTGATAAATCGTCGTAGCCAATGGTAGCAAGCCGATCTCTACGATTAAAGTAAAATATATGGCAGCTTTAATTACGAAGAGATTTCGGAACGCGACTGGACGAAGTATTATGCGCGCGCGAGAGTAGAGAGGCGAGGCGAGCGAGCGAACCGCACAGAAGAGAAGAGAACGGAAGAATGGTAAGCGGTAAAGGATGGTCAGGAAAGGGAGACGATGGGCCCAGAGGGGCGACCTCCAAGATGCATTATTCATGGAGTGTGAGAAGATACGATATGATCCAATATGTGGTCCGCCCATACCCGCTAAACGCGTTCAACCTGCGAGGATGCTGTGAACAACATCCCCTCCCTAATCTGCTGAAAATTGGTCCGCGAATTTTCGAGTAATTTGCTGCGCAACGACAGGTTCCTAACACCAGCCCCTCTAGAACCATGCCGACATCCTTTCGTCCTGATTCCTGCACTTTTCTCCACGCTGCAAACATTCCCTCTTTTACACCAAATTTTTCAAACATTCGTTCTCATCTAAATCCCCCTTTTTACTCAACTTTTATCTATATTACATTTCTGCACAGGTATACAGGGAATTTAGGAATTTTTAGGGTCATTGGTCCAATCCTGCCTCATAGTCATAAACAATTGTACCGTTAAAACTGTACTCTGTACTTTTACTATCTCGTCACAATGATATATCCTTTAACACGTTGACTGCCATGTCACTCATACGTGGGCGACGGAATTATTTGTCCAGATTTTAAAATGAATTTTTACGTTAATATATTTGTTACGAGCCAGGGCTTCGTGCAACGCGAGAGGCCGGCGAGGGGTTTATTACCCCAGGAATATGATTTCAATTTGTTAGTGAGGTACGCGGACGAACCCAATGCGAAATTGGGGAGCCGCTAGGATAGTCGATGTCGAGGACGAACCTGATGCGAAATCAGGGAGCCTCTAGGTATGGAGTCAAATGCAGACGAACCCGGTGCGAAACCAGGGAGCTGCAGGAGGGTGAAACTTCGTGAACGAACCCAATGCGAAATTGGGGAGTCACTGGGAGAGACACGCAGACGAACCCGGTGCGAAACCGGGGAGCTGCTAGGAGGTTGTGTAAGTAAGTATGGGTAAAAAGCACAGACGAACCTGGTGCGAAACCAGGGAGCTGCTAGGATACGGACGAACCCAATGCGAAACTGGGGAGCCGTTAGGATGGTATAATATTCGTGGACGAACCCAATGCGAAATCGGGGAGCCACTAGGTTGGAGAAATCTTATTGGATTTTCGGTTATGATTGTTAGTAAGCCTCGTAACTTTATATATATATTTTAATTGATACAATCCGAGCGGTAAGATTGTATCGTGTGGGAACGTTCAATTACTAGATTAGGATATTAGGCAATAATTAAGGTTTATAGATTTCACGATTTGATATCAAGACAAGTATATTCTGTTATAAGTTTTGTTACAAATGTCTGTGTCGCGAATGAGTTTAAGGATTATAATTTGAGTATGTTTTACCTATTTTGCACGGTTTTGACGCACTGGCAATGCGGGGTCAGAGTTATGTTTGATTCGAAAGGGACTTTAACCCGATCTCACTAGAATTGAACTTGAGCGTGTAACGCGACGTGACTCTAACGTGATAGCACGATCGTTGAATCTTGCGGAACCGTTACTGTACGCAACTAAGATCAACCGAAACGTCGTCTAACGTTTCTGAAGTAAAACTGAACCGAAGAGGATGAAAACGAGCGGGTTTATATACCCTGAGAATGAAAGGGGTGCTCTGTTTAAAGTTTAATGTCACGTGGGGTCACACAGATGTTTTTTGTCAGTTCTAAACGAAACCAGGTCTCAGTTACATTTTTCGTTAACAAAGGGGGCTGATGGACATCTGGGCTATTTCCAAATAATTAACGGATGCCAGAAGGGAGTGTTATCAAGAGTTTCATAAACAGTCGTACTGTTTTAAAAAGGGGTCTGTTGGGACGTCTTTCGTTCTGGGAAAAGAGATTAGAGTTTTGTAAACGAAACATCTGGATGGAGACATCTCCATACGTAACATCTCCCCCCCTAAATGAAACATCGCGGTTCGCGTGATGCTTTCTATCTCAGAACGAAAAACGTCCTGTAACTATTGAAAAAAAAACGAAAAGTGTCGGGTGTAGTGTAGTGTTGTGTACTTATATTTCTAGGTGTTGTCTTCTGCTGCTAATGCCAGGATTCCGTGACGTCTAGTGGGGGTTGGTTTGGCAGTCGGTCGAACAGTTGACGGCCCTCGGTATGGCCACCACTGGTGACAGCCACTCAGCTAGCATAGTTATGGCTTTATCTCGTTTGTTCTTCGTTTTTTTTTTTTTTTTTTTTTTTTTTTTATTTTTTTTTTATTTATATCGGATTGTTTGCAGTCAGATTACGTATTCGGACTATATTGGTTATTAACTCTGTTAGATAGTCTCCATATGTTTTCAAATTCGTATCAGTTGGGAATGAGGTTGGTTCTCGAGCTTGTTTACCGAAAATTAGTTCGTATGGTGTAAAATTGGTGCCTTCATGAACTGAGGTATTGTATGAGAACATTGCAAAAGGAATTAGTAAATCCCAGTCCTCATAGTTATCCATGTAATGTTTCAGATATTCTGTGAGTACGATGTGACTTCGTTCCAACGATCCATTGGTTTGCGGTCTATATCCAGAAGTTGTGATTTGTTTGATTTTGAAAATTTCGGATAAATTTGTCATGAGACTTCCGATGAAACTGGTTCCTTTGTCTGTTAGTATGGCTCGAGGTGTTCCATAAATTGCGATGAAATGCCTTGCGAAAGCATCGGCAATGGTAGTGGCTCGGATGTTGGGTATTGCTACCGCGATACAGTATTTGGTTAAATTATCCTGCATGGTAAGAATGTATCGATTGCCTCCTGGTGTGACTGGTAATGGTCCAACGGTGTCCAGGGAAATTTTATCAAATGCGTCCAGAGGTGTGTCGGTGATCAGCATAGGCTGACGAGTTTTTATACGGACCAATTTTTGTTCTTGACAACTTTTGCATTTCCGAATGTAATCTTGGATTTCATTTCGCATGTGCGGCCAATGAAATCTCGATCGAATACGGTTGTATGTTTTTGTAACTCCTTTATGTCCTCCGATTAAACTGTCGTGTGCTTCGTGAATGATTTCTTGTCTATTGTCCACGGAAGGAGTGGTAATAATGCAATTACATATTGTTATTTGAGGGATTTGTTCTGTAAAGGCCTCTTCCAGTGTTTTGAAAAATTCGTTGGGTGGTAATTTATGCGAATCTCCGGTGGCTGATATTCGGAAAGACTTGATTCTATTTTGTTCTAATGCTGGCTGGAGGGTTTTCAATCCGTTGACTATGTCCATTTTATTTAGTTTATCGTAAAAGTTGTCAGAAACTATTATGCTGAAGGTTTTAAATGATCCGTTGTTGGAAATTACAACTTGTCCTTTCTTTGGTTTTGCAGCTAGAAGTTCCTGTTTGTTTATTAGTTCCGTGTCTAAAAGTAATTTTCCAACGGGGGTTATTAAATTGCAATCGGCTGACATAAAGTGTACGTAATTATCTTCCTTTGAAGTGAGGGTGTTAGAAGAAATGACGATCTCTTGTTTTGGTTCCGGTTGCATTTCCAGGTCAGTTTCGGTAGACGAATTGTCGGTATCGGTGTCAAAAAATGGATAGGGGTCTATTGTACGGTCAGGTAGCTGCCTTGCACTGGCTTCGCTTCTAGGTAGCTGAATTATGGTGGGTTGTAAAATTCCACCTGCTTTGTGTAATTGTTCCTGCTGTACGTTAAGATGATCCATTTGCAAATTGTTCGTATTTTCAATAACCGTATTTTCGATAGCTGTATTTTCAATAATCGTGTCTTCGAGCGGTTCTTCAAAAGAAATTAAATCACCAGATAAGTTTATGTTCTTATCTGTAGAAAAAATTTCTGTGGAATTTGCTGCGGGTAAAAAATTGTGTGTGGTGTCTTGATTTTCGTCCGGCATTGTTATTTCTCGAGATAAACTCGGAAGGGAGCTTTTTCTGTTTATTATGGGAGAGTGCCGCACTTTTCCAAGAGCGGGCTCTTCTCCTTCATCCGAACTGCTTGATTCCGCATATTTCGGTCGTTTTTCTCGGTCTCGTCGTAACTGCCTGATGCGTTGTCCTATTGAATCAAGGACTGTGTTTGTTTTTGATATCTGGATTTTAAAATTAGGGTCTCTGAGTTCTTGTGGGACAAGTGGTAAGCAGATGGAGGTAGGATTACGCGATAATGCGTCTGCGTTCTTGTTTGTTTTTCCAGATTTATGGACAACTTGATAATCGTACTCTAAAAGTCTCAATTTCCATTTCATAAGCCTTGATGTCGGATCCTTTACAGAGTGTAGCCAAACTAGAGGTCTGTGGTCTGTCACAAGGGTGAATTTAGTTCCACAAACATATGGTCGGAAATATTGAACGGCGTAAACCATGGCTAAACATTCTTTTTCTGTGGCGGAATAATTTTTCTCTGCTTTGTTAAGGCTGCGTGATGCGTAAGCAATCGGCAGGTCATTTCCTATTTCGCCTTGACTAAGCACGGCTCCGATGGCATGTTCTGATGCATCTGTTGTGACGATGAATGGTTTGCTGAAGTCGGGATATTGTAGAATTGGTTCTTGGCAGAGTTCTTCGCGTAATTGTTTAAAACTGTTTTCCTGTTCTTCTGTCCATTTGAATTTTATGCCTTTTCCTAAGAGGCTAATCAGAGGTTTTGCTTTTGTGGTGAAATCGGATATGAATCGTCTGTAGTATCCTACTAATCCCAAAAATTGTTGTATATTCTTTTGATTGGAGGGTGTGGGAAAATCTTTGACGGCTTTTAATTTTCTAGGATCAGGTTGTACTCCTTGTCTTGAAATGATGTGTCCAAGGTATGTAACTTCTTTTCGTAAAAATTCGCATTTATTGGTTTGAAGGGTTAAGCCATGTTCTCGTAGACGATTAAATAATTTTCTGACTTTGACATTGTGTTCCTGTAGTGATGATGCGTAAACCACGATGTCGTCCAGGTAAACGAACACGTCCGTGCCCTGAAGTCCAGTTAGTACTTGATCCATAAGGCGTTGAAAAGTGGGTGGTGCGTTTTTTAAACCAAATGGCATTCGTGAAAATTCATAATGTCCATTAGGCGTGGTAAATGCTGTTTTCGGTCTATCCTTTGGGTCCATCTCTATTTGGTGAAAACCATTTGCGAGATCGAAAACGGAGAAGTATTTAGCTCCACCGAGACGATCTAATATTTCTGTAATTTGTGGTAGCGGATATTTATCAGAAACTGTTTTATCGTTAAGCGCACGGAAGTCTATGACCATACGCCAACGTTTGTTTCCCTGTGCATCTGGTTTCTTAGGTACAATCCACAAAGGTGAATTATACGGAGATATCGACGGAGTTATTATGCCTTCGGAAAGTAATGCATTAATCTGCTTTTTAATTTCGTGTTGATGTATGGGAGGATAGCGATATTGTCTCGTGTTAATTGGAATTTCGTCGGTTGTATGTATGGAGTGTTTGAAATCGGAGGCCTTTCCTAGCTTATCTCCGGGGAGATAGAATCGGTCGGGAAACTCCTTTATCAAAGCGGTGATACTGTACAATTCTTCTTTGTTCAAGTGGTTGAGATTTAATGTTTGAGAGATTCCATGTATCCTATCTTCTCTGTTATTGAAATTAGTGTGACCTTTTACCTCTGTGTAATTATCTTCATCTGAAGTGCTTAAAATGTCATAGGGTTCCAAAATTTGTGGTTCTATTTCTATGTCCAGGTCTTCTTCGCTAGTGTTGGTTGCCATAACATGACACCTTCCTTGATTATTTAAAACGGCTGCTTCTCCTATGTACAATTTGTCATGAGTCTTTATACGGGGTAGATAACCTTCCTTAATCTTTGGATTGGCTATGTGAATAGCGATCTGTTGTGAGGTTCGTGCTGGAATGTAATGTTTAGTTGGTTTTTCCGGTGCTTCTAAATAGTTTGAAAATCGAATAGGCTTGGTAGGTTTGTTCCTTAATACCAGTGTTCCATGGTAATATGAAATTTCGGCCTGTTCCTGTTTTAAGAATGGGCTTCCGATCAGTCCATCTGCTTCTATTGCAAGGTGTTTAACTACGTAAAATAATGCAGGGGCTTCATGGATATGCAGGATTGTTGTTCCTACGGTAAAAATCGGAGTTGTGGTAAGTCCAGTGATTTCGATTTCTTCTCGCGAAATCTCTGTTGTTCTTTCTAGAGCGTTAAGGACTACCAAATTTACGGACGCTCCGCCGTCAATTAAAAATTCTCCCTTTCCTGATTCCAGTTCTGGGATCGTAATTTTGATCCGTGGTGCAGGTGCTTCCTTGATGAGGGTTTCTCTTCGAAGCGGACGGATCTTTGACGATCTTCTTTCTTTTCGTTCATCGTGTCGCCCGTACGGTGAACGCGATCGTAGTTTAAAAAATTCTTGGATTCAACAGACGAATCTCGCGAATCTCGCGGGTCTCGTCGGAATCGCGGACTACGGGGACGATTCCTACAGAATTTCCCGTCGTGCCCGGAAGTGCCGCAGTGCCAACAATACATGTTTGACATGCGATCTTTATCGGTATTCTTTAAAATGGTGTACCGTTTTTCTCCATCGTTTCCCAGGGATGACTCGGAACGATTAGAGGGGGAATTCGAGGGGGTCCTGTGACGCAAGGTCCAGGCAGAAGCGCGTTCTTCTCTTCCCTCTTCCGAACCAGATGGCCTCATGCGTCGGTCTCTGTGTCGATCATATCTGCTGGGAGATAGAGGATATGACACTTCGCGTTCGCGATAACGAGGATCCTGGTCAAATGAATCTCGGCGGGACCACCTTGATGGTGATTCCCTCTGAGGCGACTGTCGTCGATTTCTTAATCGTTTATCCACTTGTAGCACGGCGTCGTAAGCTTCCTCCAGATTTTCTGTATCTTTTAGGAGAGCCGACACCTTCAAGGCAATGCGATCCGGTAATCCATCGATGAAATTTTCCAGAACATCTTTTTCCATCTCCTGGATGAGAGTTTCAGCGTGGACCTCGTATTTGTCCTTGATGGCTCCGCGCGCACAATAGACAAGGTGGCTTGTCCTATCAATATACTGTCGTAGGCTCTCACCTTCGCGGATACGCAATTTCGCGATTTCCACTTGGAAATATGACAAACTTTTGCCAGGCGCGAATCTTTTCTTCAGGTGCTGAATCAATTCTTTTACGGTTTTAAACTTGTGCTCTAATGTGCTTCTACGTGCTGGCCCGACGAGTTTCGTAAGAACAATTGCTAGATACTCGGTTTCCGTACCCTCAGGAATCAATGTTAACCCGTCCTCTATAGTCTGCGCGAAACGAGACAAGGATGGGTCTTCCCCATTAAAAGTCGGAATTGTCGAAGTAACGTTTTGTAAACAAGTCCTTTGCGTCAAGAGCGACATAGAATTTGCAAGCGACACCGTCAAGTTCATTATGTCAGCGTTAGAAGTATTTGCTGTTCCGTTCGGCATTTTTTAAAACGTAACTAGAGAAAACTAGTATATAGTTATTTTTTAAAAAAAGCTTAACTAGCGAAAACTAGTATATTGCTTATAATATTACGACGTGACTAGCGAAAACTAGTATATTGTCGTTACTCAGTTACGAGTAATTTAATGTGTAAAAACCCAAAATTAAAGCGATCCTAAAATAATTGAAGGTATCCCACCGCTGTCACCAGTTTTGTTACGAGCCAGGGCTTCGTGCAACGCGAGAGGCCGGCGAGGGGTTTATTACCCCAGGAATATGATTTCAATTTGTTAGTGAGGTACGCGGACGAACCCAATGCGAAATTGGGGAGCCGCTAGGATAGTCGATGTCGAGGACGAACCTGATGCGAAATCAGGGAGCCTCTAGGTATGGAGTCAAATGCAGACGAACCCGGTGCGAAACCAGGGAGCTGCAGGAGGGTGAAACTTCGTGAACGAACCCAATGCGAAATTGGGGAGTCACTGGGAGAGACACGCAGACGAACCCGGTGCGAAACCGGGGAGCTGCTAGGAGGTTGTGTAAGTAAGTATGGGTAAAAAGCACAGACGAACCTGGTGCGAAACCAGGGAGCTGCTAGGATACGGACGAACCCAATGCGAAACTGGGGAGCCGTTAGGATGGTATAATATTCGTGGACGAACCCAATGCGAAATCGGGGAGCCACTAGGTTGGAGAAATCTTATTGGATTTTCGGTTATGATTGTTAGTAAGCCTCGTAACTTTATATATATATTTTAATTGATACAATCCGAGCGGTAAGATTGTATCGTGTGGGAACGTTCAATTACTAGATTAGGATATTAGGCAATAATTAAGGTTTATAGATTTCACGATTTGATATCAAGACAAGTATATTCTGTTATAAGTTTTGTTACAAATGTCTGTGTCGCGAATGAGTTTAAGGATTATAATTTGAGTATGTTTTACCTATTTTGCACGGTTTTGACGCACTGGCAATGCGGGGTCAGAGTTATGTTTGATTCGAAAGGGACTTTAACCCGATCTCACTAGAATTGAACTTGAGCGTGTAACGCGACGTGACTCTAACGTGATAGCACGATCGTTGAATCTTGCGGAACCGTTACTGTACGCAACTAAGATCAACCGAAACGTCGTCTAACGTTTCTGAAGTAAAACTGAACCGAAGAGGATGAAAACGAGCGGGTTTATATACCCTGAGAATGAAAGGGGTGCTCTGTTTAAAGTTTAATGTCACGTGGGGTCACACAGATGTTTTTTGTCAGTTCTAAACGAAACCAGGTCTCAGTTACATTTTTCGTTAAAAGGGGGGCTGATGGACATCTGGGCTATTTCCAAATAATTAACGGATGCCAGAAGGGAGTGTTATCAAGAGTTTCATAAACAGTCGTACTGTTTTAAAAAGGGGTCTGTTGGGACGTCTTTCGTTCTGGGAAAAGAGATTAGAGTTTTGTAAACGAAACATCTGGATGGAGACATCTCCATACGTAACATATTCATTGTACCAATTTTAATTAGGATCTGTAAAATGCAAGAAAGTTGGAGGACTGCTCAATATCATATATTTAATTTATTTCCAGTTTTATTTCATTAAATAACTCTTGCTTTGATTTTATGGAATTCTTGAGGTTTCCAGTTTGGCAGTCAGTGTTAAGGGAACGGTGCTATGAGAAAAAGGTTCCAAGAAAAATTATTTAATATAGAGGGCAGTGGGGGGTATATTTTTACTCGGTATATTTTCCTGATACCTGTTATGCTTGCGGGAGATTTCGGTCAATTTGATTTTTACAAACAGAACGCCATATTTTTGTGTAGGTAATGCACATTTTCAGGCGAATTCAAAGAGCCGCCAACGAGGTCGTAAAATTGTAAGAAAAAAATTAATGCTGTAAATTAAGCGCTGCAATCTAAATGAAAAATTGCAATAACAATGAAACGAGTGTTCTGTCGAGCCGATAAGCGAAACAAGAGGATGACGATAAAGCGTCAGAAGTAACC
Organism: Seladonia tumulorum; assembly: GCA_913789895.3. Lineage (NCBI taxonomy): Eukaryota > Metazoa > Arthropoda > Insecta > Hymenoptera > Halictidae > Seladonia > Seladonia tumulorum. The sequence goes on from OU565275.1 coordinate 8,511,502, forward strand.
AAACAAATTAAAGACTGGAAGTTAGTCGAAGCGAGTTTTTCGCAAAAGTCGCGCGCGCTATTGGGGTTACGCGGCATGACTGAAAAGCGTTATTGCCGATACTCGAGTTTGCGCGAAGAATTCTCGAGAGCTACCTCCGGCGTGAACCGAGCGGCAAGAAGAGGCTCGCTTGCCAAGAGGAACTTTGAAATGAAAAATAAACGGTGCGAGAGGACGAGCGGAGATCCAGGTGGTTCGATGTTCCGACAGTTTTCACGCGCAAACAAACATACGAGGGTTACTCCGAAAGTTTTGACAAGCCGGGGATCCGTTTCGAATATGTTAAACGCGCTTACATATTGTGCAAGCCGTCGTTAAACTGGTCTCCCGAAACCATCGAATTTCTGACAATTTTTCCAAAATCCTGATCGAAACTGTTACAACAACAAAGAATTCTCAGTGGTGGCAAACTTCAAAATGGTCCTTATGGAAATTTCTGTATTCTCGCGGTGCTCTACGAAATTCAAAACGTTGAGAGAACTTGTGTTTCATTCGTACGAAAGTTTCCTGCGGTTAGAGTAGAAGACAAAATTAATTTTTGTCGATGTACATGATTTTTTATAATGTATCTTATTAAAATTTCTGTTTTCTCGAGGTGCTCTACGAAATTCAAAACGTTGAGAGAACTTGTTTTATTCGCACGAAAGTTTCCTGCGGTTAGAGTAGAAGACAAAATTAATTTTTGTCGATGTACATGATTTTTTATAATGTATCTTATTAAAATTTCTGTTTTCTCGCGGTGCTCCACGAAATTCAAAACGTTGAGAGAACTTGTTTTATTCGCACGAAAGTTTCCTGCGGTTAGAGTAGAAGACAAAATTAATTTTTATCGATGTACATGATTTTTTATAATGTATCTTATTAATCTTAAAAGAGTTGAAAATTTCCTGGACAAATTTAGTTTACTTGATATTTTGATTTAATTTATTTTCATTTAGAGTTTAGTTATGGTAAGCTGAAAATACAGTCACATTTTACATAGAGTTTTTACTTGATCATTTTAGTATTTTCGACCCTTATTGAAACTTCTAGCAGGAGCTAACTTAGAAAGGAGGTAACAAAGATTCCTTAAAATTGAAGTATTGTGTTTGACACTAAAATTTTAACTATTGGACTGTGAATTTTTGGGAAAACTTATAGCAAATACAGGTGACGAAAGTCCGGTAAAATTAATTAATTAATTTTAACAAAAACACGTGTAACACTCTCTTTTCTCTGAAAAACAGAGTTTCAAAGTTTTTTGATTATCTCACACTTCATTATTTCTGTGGTCAATTAGACTTGAAAAAATACGTATCGGCGGGCCGTAAATTCTTAGCCCTCGGCAATAAACAATCCCAGGTGCGATATCAATTATGCATCGAAGGTTTAACGTTCGGCTGCATTGTCGTTTCTTCGGCATGCCCGGTTATTCCGGCGTGTTTAATTTCCGACAACAAATGCTGCTCACCTGTTCCGCCACGATCTATACGTCACATTCCCGGTTCTTTTTTCTTTTTTAATTGAAACCTTAATGCTGCGGGTATTGCGATCTCGCTGCGTTGCAACAGTGCGGTGCATACTTGCAGTTGCACGCCGCTGAAACCGAGGCGGCAGCGGCAAAACGTATTAACACACAATGAGATAGTTTTGTTCCACCGCTCCTTGGGAGCCGTGCACTCGCTTTGCTTCTCTTTCCGACGGAAGCACGTTCCGTGCCATGGATATCTGTCTACCTGGTGTCCGAAAATTTGTTAAATGCGACGCACCTTGCACCGTCCTCGGTTCCTCCATTTTATTATTTTTTTCATCAATTTTTCTTCGTCAGCGTCGACAATTTTCGTCGACTAACTATCTCGGACATTTCATATTTCCGTATAAACGCTTTAATATTTTATTAATGTTGATATCTTGTTAACGCGTTTGCCATCGCCGTCTGATTCTCGAAATATTAAAACAATTTAACAGAAGAGAATATACAAATTTAAATGATGAAACAATTAAACAGAACGTGTGTAAAATTTTACCGTCTTTGAGTAAATTGCGAAGTTGTGACCGCAACAGTCTGTAACAGTAACAGTTAGGCTGCGGATTTTATGCATTAGCCTCGAAAATACAAAACAGTGGAAATATTTCGAGAATGTAAGAACCGATTATTTTCAACATATTAAAATGATTAACGAAGGAAAGAATTGTTGTTGATAACCAACCTGCCAGCAAACGACCAACTTTGTATATTTTATTCGACTATCGCTGGCATTGCAAGAAACTTTCCAGGAGAAAGTTTTCGAAATTTTATTATTCAAGACGCGTGTTATAATAAAAATCTTGTTATTTTTATAAGCCGACACATGCCAGTCACTTTTAGTGCCTGGTAGGTTTAGTATGAAGTTGAAATTGGACACTAATCTTCCTGTTAATAATGCTTGACCTTTAGCACAAACGTAAAAGCAAACCGTGCACATGCTAGGAAATTAATAACCATAAAATGGCTCTTATAAACGTAGTTGCAAAATCGCAAGGCAAGGAGTTCATACTGCCTGGTATAGTAACGCTCGGATAGCGAACGATTTTAATGATTGCGCTAATGGCAATGTTTAGTTCCATTTAGGCAGTTTATCAATTTTTTAAAGTGCACTTTTAATGGCACTTTATCTAGATCCATTAATCTTATTGCACTCGATTGCACAACCAGCTAAACGACCACTAGATTGCACGTTTATACGAGAAATAAAAATTGTCTGCATTAGTCTCAGAATGCAGAGGCTGCAAAGAAAATTTGTTTATAGAATGATTTACACAACGGTGCTTCTAAATTTCTTAAACAATCTCAAACTGTTCCGCATTTTATCTATTCGCTTTTGTCATGGATGCAGAAAATTCAGCGATCGCTGATCTGTTAAATGTAGTTGACAAACATTTTTGTTAATTCCCATGGACAAACGGTGAAAGTAAAAAAGAAAAAGTGAGCTTCGAAAGCGATCAAAAACAGCAAGGAGATTCAGATCGACCGGGATCGAGAGGTTCCGATGACCCGGACAATGTTGTTCGAGGAATACCCGCTAATTAACACTGACAGTGAAATAATCAAATAGTCAGCGTTGTACTAACAAGATAGATAAGAAGGGAACGCACGTGAACGAGCAAATTACTGGTTCGGCAATCAGCGAAGGTATACAAATGGCGACGACTCGTGAAATTAGTGCCTGTATTTCCGGACGTATTCCGCTAATTGGCGACGGTTCACAATTATATTCTCCGCAGTGGCAAACGTGAACGCGAAACGAGTGGAATTAAAGCCAACCTTCCCCGGGGTTTGCTTGTAATTGTAAGGAATACATTGTGGCGAGGCCCAGCTGATGGGTTCGGATCATCTATCTGGCTAAGAGCCGCCCCGAGAGAAAAATTTCTTGCGGCCGGAGAGGAGTTCAGGCGAATCTTCCGAGTACCTTAGGCGAACGAGCTGATTAAAAGCCAACGCCGCGATTTATTCGACTTGTCCACCTTTTGTTGTCCTCTCGTCCACGCGTTTTAACCACAGCTGTAGCGAAATCATTCGCCTCTGTGCGCACCACGATTTTATCATTCATCGACAGAGATTGCAGCATTAGCTTCGACAACGGCCACTGGTAATTTTTATTTCAATTATTGAACAAGCACGCGTGAATTTACCAAACTATTGTACCAATTATAACATTTATAAAAATTTGTCGCAGTTATAGTTTACCCTAAAGTCATAACTTCTAGTTTAATTTCTGCTTTTACATAATATGTAGGTTCCTTGATGAAAAAGAAAATTGTCAAATCTTTCCGAAATATAGTGTTTTTAAGAATATCTGTACAAAATTGCTTCACCACGTACAGAATTTTCCCGTTTCAATGTTTTCGATATCGATTTCTTTTTCGTATTAATGTTAATTTCATTTTTTCATTTATAAACTTGCGGTATCAGGGTGTAAATGCTTAAAGTTGAACGTCAGGGACGAAAATCAAAATCGAGTATTTTTCGAACACCGCTTACATGGAGGACTCACAAAGGACAGACCGTTAGGCATCTCCTTTGCGCGAAACTCGCTGTGGACCATTGTGTGCGGACGTTTTGATAAATTGCCGAATAATTGTCAAATGTTAAAAAACGACGAGGCCGAGGCGACACGCAGAAAAAGCCGGTCCGAAGTAGAAGACAACCAGAGGCGTTGACCGCTCCTGTTAAACATGTGCCGAGATGTGTCCGAATTCACTCCTGTTATACAGTTGATCGTGCGAAAGAACTCTATGGAACTCATCTGCGAGAAATTCGTCGCCATTTTCTCCAGTGTTCCTGCGGACTTTCCTTCGATTCTTTGTCCGGGGAATTTTTCTTTAGATTTCTCCAAACTTTTGTCCAATTTTTTTCAGATTTTTCTTGGAACATTTGTCTAATTTAAAAAAATTTTCTTCAAAGGTATGTGCAATTTTTTAGATTTATTTTTAAGCCTCTGTCTATCGTTTAAAATTTTTCTTAAAACCTGTGTCTAATTTTTTGGATTTTTCTTGAAATCTTTGTCCAATGAATCTATCTATAGATTTCTCATGAAACCTGTGTCCAATAAATGTTTTCTATAGAATTTTCTTGAAACGTAATATTTCATTAAAAATACCTGTTCCAACTAATATTTCATCCCTAACGATATACAATTTGAAATTTCCCTGTACTAGCAAGACACTTTAAAAATTTGGAAGAGCCTTTATTCAACGAATTTTCGTATTTCATTATTTGAAATAAAATAAAATTTCCAATTTCTGCAATAATTTCGTACGATTTTGTTCCTTAGATTTTTCATGTTGCTTCTATTTTGCAGAGTATCGAATGTGCGCTTACGTAGGCTGGAGCAAGCTTCGTGATTTTAACTAATTAAGTTTTAAATTCAAAGGGTCCAGAACGAAACGAGAAGCGAAAGGATCGACCCGGCTGGTGGAGAAGATCCAGATAAAGATCGAGATACAAAAGACCAAGAAAGGGAGCAACATAAGAGAGGTGGTATGTGTTTATGCTTGGCCTTTTAACACTGCTTTGGTTACTGTTCGGTCAACCGTGCACACGCAAACGCATACAAAGCCATTTACGCCTCCGCGCTGCACCGATGCAGCAATGCAACCATTCAGTCCTGTATTTTCTTTCGATATTGCTTTCACTCCAGCGACAAAGATAATGCATCAATAAAATTTGTATGCATTGCCGGACGAACTTGGCGCTGTTCGCAAATTCTATCCTTTACGTGGACAAATCAAATCAAAGCAGACGCTGTTAAACAAAAGATTCGTTCTTATTCGTCGGAATTGTGAAATAAATTTTCACGGAGTCGCACGAAGATTACTCGAAAATACATTTTTACTTCCCATAAAAAGTGCCGAATGTTTGATATAACTTTGAAACGTTACATTGTCGGCGGCAGTTTATTTTGAATGGATTCAGAATAAGAATTTATACCGATTGTAATTCGTTTGGATTTTTTTTTGGAAAAACATGCTTTTTCAAAACATTAAAAGTTTGCGTCCGAAAATGCGGAGAAAAAAAAGAAGTATGTTTCTTTCATGGAAGGTTTATGCTTTTATACAAATACTTCCTAAATACACAAACACGATATTTCAGACAACTCGTATGAAAAGAACTATAAACTATGTTTTCGACATATTTTTTCACGCAAAATGCCTTTGCAGTTGCAGTCACATAACATACTTACATAATTATTTCTTTTGTAACGCAACCTAACAATTGCTTTCACAGTAAAATAGTAAAGTTTCGTAATTTCTAGTTCCCTCTGAGCAGAACAGGGTAATTGTCAAATGCGTACAAGTGGCAGCAGAAAATCCAAAACATCTTACATTTGCTAAATGAAATAACCATTTGTTCCGCCATCAAAGGAAAAAAGGAATCCTTTTAAAATTGAATCAAATTTTCAGTACACCAAAAGCAAAATAATTTATTCAAACCGAATCAGCGAGAACTCGGCAAGCTTTCAACAAAACACGATTTAAAGCAGAAATTTTTACAGAAGAGGACCAACAAGGAAGAAATTAAACATTAACGCGTCTGTATATTGAAATGACGCTGTAACGACCACCAACGAGATTCGTCATTCGTCTCACACAGTTCGTCGTCCGTTGTCGTTCCGCGACGTATCGCAAAAGAAGCGTCTAATTGCGACGCGACGATCGAAAACGGGATATAAAAACGCACTTCGGCGTTTTTGCGAGCGTTTCCGCGAAAATTGCAGCAATTTCTGACAGGACCGACGCGACGGCAGCAAAAAAGATGTGCGTTCCAACAAAATCCGGTTAACGGTTACCGATGATCTGATTTGAACCGGAGGGATTAACGAAGAAGAAAGCGCAATACCTGCGAGAGGGCGAGCCGGTATTCGACAAATAGTGCACTTGAAATCTGCAGGAAACAGCAGGAAGGGAAAAAATCGCGACATACAGAGCTTCCCGGCATCCTTCGGGCCAAAGGTCTCTTTGACACGTATCGGGGTAACGCGATTAAGTAATTAGAGGATTTTTAATCTTGTCCCTCTTTCGCCCTCGTTTTGGCGCCGGTCACGAGTCGGCGAAAAAATAAATAAACTCGAAGCCGCGCGTCGTTCACGAATTAAATCGCTGATGAAGAGCCGCAGCGGCACCCGTGCTCTTCTTCTTTTTTTCTCTCTCTCTCTCTCTCTCTTTCTCTTTCTCTCTCTCCTCTCGCGTCGCCGCCTCGTTCTCCTATTTTTCGCGTTGCTCTCCTCTCGTCTGCTCTAAATCGATAAATTATCCTCGGCAGGACCAGAGAGAGCCTATTGGATACCAGCGAAATACTAAACTCGCAAATGAAGCTTTCCGGAATTAATTAGAAGGACACATAACTTTGTAGCAAATTCAAGTTTTTGTTTCTTAATTTATTATACAGGGTGGGGGGCACCACATTTTGCCATCTAGATTTACGTCATTATTATTACGCATAGCAAACAATTTTTTAGGTGAAGTTGAATGGTTTTGAGAGGGGCACATTCTGATGGTACATTTTTTTTTTGTAGGTGGACGTGTAAAGGACATATGAAGGTCATTCATGTTTTTTTAAATGGAATCATATATTTTTTATTGCATCAGCTGATGCTCCTTCATATTCTTTACAAAAAAGTATTAATCTGTTTGTGTAAAAAAATCATTAGTTTAGTTCATAAAACTGATTCTTTAGTTATGGCTACAAAAGTCATGATATCACATTTCGGAAAGAAAATGTTACATGCAGTAGGAATTTTGAATTGAAATTGCAAAACCAGTAATTTTGACTGGTCTGGTAAATCTGGTGTTAAATAATGCTCCAGAGATCTGAAAATACGGTAGTCAGAGGTTGTTAATTCGTATCTCCTTGGGGTCCCCATGAATAAAAAAATTAGTACCATATTATTTTTCTGGTGCATTCAATATTTTTACACTGGTATCGGATTGAGTAGATTTTGTATTTTTAGAATAAAGTAGTGAAATTTTTAGTGGTCAGTAGTCATTCGGTGGCGAATCCAAAAATATTTTTGGCACTATTACGCCTGTGTTTGGGCCTCGTCACAGATAAGTTACAGGAGTTATGGGACCGACGGCGACGGGTTCGGCGTGCATTCCCCGTAGACGCGAGGTCGTTTCCACAAAAGAACAGCAGAAAAGGAGAAGGGACTTGGCTGACGGTTGCGAGGTTAAGCTGGGATAAACTAAGCCTGCGTGGAGTAAGACGTTCCACCTTTAGCCCTTTACCCGTACCATCTTTAGGGATATTTACAACGTCGTCGCCCGGGCAGAAGCCGAGAGCCGTTCGAGTGAGAAATGGCCCCGCCGACAATTAACTGAAATCACACCGGGCCAAGGCGGTTTGTCACTGTCTAACCTTCGACTACCGTACCCCCCCCTCCCTCTCTCCCTCCCACTCCACGACGCTAACACCTCTGTCGCTGTCATCGGTATTATCGTTAGTGCTACCAGCAGCTGTTAATGTTACGCCACCTATTACTGTCGCCGCTCTTATCGTTCACACGCGACGCCGGTTTTTATTGGGCTTGATCGTCCTACACCGTGCAAGACGCGGCGAAGATTAATTGCGCGGGCAAACGGGACACTTTGTAAACGCTAAGAGTTATCGCCTTATCTAGGGGAAATCGGTTCTCGAAAACCTGTTGTCACCATCGCCGGGAAAATGCAATCAGCGATAAAAAGGCAGGACACAACGTTTCTTCGTCTTCCCGCACGATACCGGAAGAAAATTTTACTAAACCGGTTATATTCTAGCAAAATTAAGTGTAAAAACTATCGCAACTCTACCTTTGGATCGGCGGAGATCTGTTTGAAAAATTACGTGCGATGACCTTGACCGGTTTTCTCAAGACCTACTCACTAATGAGACAAACTGTCTTGAAGAAATCATAGGCCTCGAGACAACCGTTCTCTTAAAAAACGGCTCTGAATTTTCCTAAATTAACTTATTCCATATGTCTACAGGGTGTCCCATAATCTGTGACTGTTTGGACAAGAGTTCAAACTATCGTCAAAATTTTTAGTCTTAACACGTTGACTGCCATGTCACCCATATGTGGGTGACGGAATTATTTTTCCAGATTTTAAAATAAATTTTCATGTTAATATATTCATTGCACCAAATTTGATTAGGATCAGTAAAATGGAAGAAAGTTGGAGGACTACTCAATATCATACGTTTAATTTCTTCAATTTTTATTTCATTAAATAACGCTTTGATTTTATGGAATTTTTGAGGTTTCTAGTTTGGCAGTCAAAGTGTTAAATCGAAGAAGAAACCGTAATCAATAAACTCGCTAAAAATCCAGATATTGGCACAAAATGGAGTTTTCGAAGCCTATGTCTTCGTACAATTCGAGGCCTAGCATCGAACTAGAAATTGCACCTGGTGATAGTCAGACGATCGCTACGATACGTTTCTCGCTTTCGACATTGGTTTTTATCGGTATTTATACTTTCTTGTAAAAGATATAAAAACCGCTGAGCTCCACAACGCGACACGGCACAAAAAAAAATCGTGTCACCCTTATATGGGTTTTATCAGTTTGAAATGGTCATTCTCGGATATTCAAGCGCTGCGAGCGACCCGGTGTTTTGTTAATCCGCAGTTATTGCCATAATTTTTGTTACAGTTCTGTGTTATATGTGAAACTCCTGCAATAAACTGCGACGTTTAAGACGTATTCCGAGTCTCACAAGTTTCTCAATCAGAATCCAGCTGCAAGCTTGCGCAACTTTGTTTCCGAGTCGAGCAATAATTTTGCAACGTCGGTCCACGTTCGAAATAAGGCGATTTATACGACTGGCAATGTTTAAAATAATTGGGGAGTCGCGTATCGTGTTGCTGCTTCTCGTACTGCGGCGATCAATATATTTACATAAAGTTGCACGAATTATTAACCAAGTACAAGCGATTATAGTTGATAATAAACATTTATTTTCAATACGCTACAACCTCGGTTAGAAAACTTGATTTTTGTTATAATATTTTCACTCTGGTCACAGTGTACATCCACAAAGATGTTCACACAGCAAAAACTCCATTTTATACACATTTCATTCGAGAAATGACAAGTTTGCAAAATTCATATCACACGTATCCCCTGTTGGCCGACTAAAAAACAATGTTGCGGTACCGGCGGCCGTTCAATAGAAAAACTAACGAGAACCGAAGTAACAATCACCAATATTGACAAAATTTTGCACAAAGTTGGAACGCTGAAAAATAGCTGACACGCATTTTGTTTTATCGAGAATCAGTCGTGAATGGGAGATGAAAACGACTCTCAATTGTGGAGATGGAAACCATATTTGGCTGACCATTCCGGAAACTATCGGAAGCAAATGGCAAAAAGATCAACCTGCCACAGGTTACACAAATTGTGCAGATTTAATTGATAAGTTTGAAAACGCCGGATTTATGGGAACGTAGATCGAACAGGAATCGGTGCATCATTTTGCATCGGTTTTTCCGGGCAATAGAAATTTTACACAAAGAACTAATACAATTACAAAATACCACCCTATTTTTCCAACAGCGACAAATATACACGAGAAAATCCAATTTTCTTCATTTCATCCGTCTTCGGTAAAATTGTACTTGTTCCACATATTTTTATACGGATAAAATAATATTACTCTTTTCGTTTTATCGCTTTTGCATTCTTCAAACTGAAACTGATATTTCCCTCTTCAAGGTCACTTCAAGGTCATGCTGTGCAGTTCGTTGAACTCGTCTTGGCGTAGACTTATAAAAAGGCTTATAAAAGGTGTAGTAAAAATGCGATGACCTTGACTAAACCCTTAAAACGACCTTCACAGGATTTAGCCGTGTTCTCTTACTGTCGATAGTAATTAATTCAGATGTGCCTGAGTTATAAAATTAAATAATTGCAACCAACTGCAACTGTTTCAAGATTTCCTGCAACACCTAGTAAACTAATTGCTTTAACTTCTCGAAAAAGAATCCAAGTCACTTGGTTGGTAACTTTTAAAAAAGTTATTCAATTTTAAAGAGTTCACAAATACTTGTGCGAGCTATGGTGCATTTTTGTCATTTTCCATTGCGCTGGAACGTTTGCGAAAGAAAGCGAGCAACAAGTGAAGAAGGAACGAGGGAGCCAAACAGAATCGAATCTCCGATTGGCAAAAACCGTTAGGGGACCGCATACGTAATTATCGTTGATGGAACAGGAAAGGGGGGAAAGAATATCGACGCTTTAGTTTACTAGTTAGCCATAAAACGTCGGTTGGCCGAGTGTCCTGACTAGTCGACCACAGTTATTACGAACGAATATATGACACGTTGTCGTGGTGTACACCGCCATACGGGCTGATGGTGACAGTTCAATCCGAACTTCGGCGTTCGGCGGTCAGAAATGCTGGCCGCAAAACCGCACGCGTGATTTCTGCCTCTCTTTGCCCCTGCCAAATCATCGCCGTTTCTCCAGCGGCACTTTTGATACGTTTCTGTTGTTTTTTTTTTTATTTTTCAAACTCGTTGTCCGAGCATCGTCACCAGCTTTTATCCGTGTCGCATTGTCATTTGGCCACCGTTTGGTCGCCGCTAAACCTAATCGTTGCGCATTGCCTTATAAAAATGTTAACGCCGGAACGCCGTACACGGGTCTCTCGTGACCCCAACAAAATCTCCGTCCGCTAATTTCAGCTACAAATAGGTAACAATCCTAGTAAATTTGTACAATATTTTAGAACGATTACAGTGTGGCAAGTCCGAGCCAAAATAACTAAACAATTCTGTTCAGACCACCTTTTAAGATTATTACCGAGAACAAGATTATTTGGTAGAAAAACCAAAACTGTGTACAGTCTTTTCTCGATATATGTCGCGAATACCTCGCTGATGAAGGTCGCAGAGCTATGCCCACTACCGCGGGGTATAGCCCGTGATAGGCTTCGGTCACCGAGGAGTGTAAACGTAATAAGTAGACTGCAGATCTTTATGTAAAATAAAAATTGTTTGCATGGATTGCAAGAAATAGAATGTTATTTCTTCCCTTAATGATTTTAATCGATGGAAAATAATATGTGCCCATAATTATGAAAGTGGTCTGTCATAAAAAAAAAAATTACATTGAATAAATTTAGTTTAAAATCATGTCGTGTGAAATAAGTGATAAATTCATTTTTTTTTTAATTTTGACAGACCACTTTCATAATTATGGGCACATATATCGACGTCTTAAAATTTTTTTAATTTTCCTACAATTTTGGGTTTCGTCTACTCAGTTTTGCTATAAATGCATCAAGATCCGCAGCCTGGTGATAAGGATCGGGTACAACGTGCAGCGTTAAGGATCAAAGAATCTCCTACACGATATCTGTCAAAAACACTGTGCCAAATTTTTGCGGCCAGTACAGCTCGTCCACCCACCACCTGTGACACATTCGCGCGCCCCGGGTTCGAGAATTGCCGGATCCAAACGCGATCATCGGGACACGGGTGTTTTCGGTCGTTTCTTTTTGCGCGGATCATCCGGTTTATTGGAGCGTCGTTTGGACGAGCCGCGGGAACGGATTCCTGAGCTCGTAGCTCGGGAAAGGATATTAATTCGTCGGTGGTTTGCGCGATGATCGACGCGCGTTCACGGAAATCGTTCTCCAGAACGATGAAGAGGAAATGGAAAGCGGACTGGCACCGCAGCAGACCAATTTCCCGCAGGCGTTGTGCGTAGGTGCGCGACCGGTTAACAGGTTGGGAGATGAAGTGCGTGAACGAACGAGATTCGGAGAGAGGTGACGCGGAGGCTGATGTGCGGTCGAACAGATTAATATGCGTGAGGCTCGCACGCTCGAACACCCCCGCAGGGCCCTCCTGATCTTCCGTCCTTCAGTTTCGCCCACGTACCTAGATACATATATATATATATACATACATACATACATATACAACACGCGGGCCTGCTGCTCGCCGTATCCTGGCCGCGCGTCGGGTCGCGTCGCGTCCTTTCATTCTCTGCTCCCATTTGCGAAACATACAATACGTGCATGAACACGTAGGAACCTACGTATGCCCCGCGATTGTGCGAGCTACGAGTGCCCGGGCACCGTTTAGTAATTTCTGTCACGAGTCGAGTGTTCCGCACGGAACGTCAACGCGGCCCGTTACTGCAAAACGCCTCTCACTCCTTCCGTCCACCCTCGCCAACACCCGCTCACACCCCCTCCCCCTCGTAACACCCCTCGACCAATCTGTCCTCTCTTTCCCTTCCCCTTTCCACTGCTTACGTATGCGCCGAGGTGCCGCGCGAATCCGTGGCACGCATCTCTGAGAAAGTTCGCGGATGCGGCTAACGCGAAATCCGCCGTTCGCAAATTCTATTAGCCCGCCGACGCCGACGACGACCACGTTTTTCGGCGAGAGTGACCATGCTAGTTGTCGGTTGCGATCCTGGGTAGGTTAAGGGTTCACACCCAAGTTTGACAGTTTGCCATCCGGTTCTCTTTTTTAACCCTTTACACTCGAAGCTGTTTTAACCCTTAGCACTCTCATGGTGACTCTAAGGCACCACTAAAAATTGCTGTATATACATACATTTTTTACATTATTAAATTTATTAGCTTTTAATAAATTACTAGACGCTACTAAACTTTAGGAAAGTGGAGTTGAATCAAATCTTATTTTCGATGGTAGTAGCATTCGTATATCTGAGATAAATAAGCACTCTGATGGTGACTCTAAGGCACCACTAAAAATTGTTGTATATACATACATTTTTTACATTATTAAATTTGTTAGCTTTTAATAAATTACTAGACACTACTAAACTTTAGGAAAGTGGAGTTGAATCAAATCTTATTTTCGATGGTAGTAGCATTTGTATATCTGAGATAAATAAGCACTCTGATGGTGACTCTAAGACACCACTAAAAATTGCTGTATATACATATATTTTTTACATTATTAAATTTGTTAGCATTTAATAAATCACTAAACACTACTAAGAAAGTGGAGTTGAATCAAATCTTATTTTCGATGGTAGTAGCATTCGTATATCTGAGACAAATAAAAATCGTACCAAATTCTATCGAATTTTATATTCTCGCATTTCTTGACAATTTTCAAATGCCATAAATGCAGATCCGCAGTCTATTTATTAAATCCAAACAAATTTAATAATGTCTTACAGTCGCCATTCGAGTACCAAGTGTTAACCCTTCGAAGGCGACTTCTTTCTTCCCTTCTTTCTGTATGAAGGACATTGCATGATGTTAAGAATGTTACCGTAATCTATCGGTTTCTCGCAACTATAACAATTTCACCTGGCGTAATCAATTTTACACTTCGAAAACCGCAATAAAAGAAACCAATATTTTCGTAAAAACAACCTTCTGCCAACAACTCCTTAAAATCAGATTGTTTCTACTGTTCTCTTCTTTTAATTATTCGCTCTCCTACACAGCTATTTCTGATATTTTCATCATTTCAAATTCTCTACGAATACTCCAATTTTTAATCATTTCATCGCAAAGATCCAGAGCGTGGTCACTTCAGAGCGATCTCTCGCGACAATAATCATCTAAGAAAACAAGATTCTGCGAAAAGTATAACAAAAATGAAAGAAAACTGTTGCCGGCTGTCAGACATTTTCTCGGAAAAATGTTCAGTTGCGAATCGAAAGCGTCTAAAATCCGTGAAACTACCAGGGGGGTTAAGTAACGCGTCGTCGGAATAAATGAAAAAAACATAAGATCGTGGAAAAGCAGCGTTCGTCCCGGAAGAATTTTCCGAGCGATTCGATTTCCAGACGACGGCGGCGTCGCGACGATTCCCCGAGAGTAAACACCGTCGGAGCAGTTAGCAGTGCCGGGGTATGATAGCGAGCGGTGATATTCCTCGCAGCGAAATTTCTCGCGTAAACGCGTGCACCGGTGCATGGAGGCAGGATAATTGCAGGCTACCGGGGTACGATGATGTCTGGGTGGTGTGCAGACATCCGGTTTGATGGTGAATATAAAGGAGTTCGCGTGCACGATAAAAGAGAACTCCTCCCTCACCACGCCCAGATCCTTGCAAAGAGATTCGTACCTCGAGATCCACCCACGTACCACAGAATTCCTCTCTCTCTCTCTCTCTCTCGCTCTCTCTCTCTTTCACTCTTTCTCTCGGTCTACGTTCGTTCCGCGCCAGAGAGAGACAGCTCGTCTAGGAGGCGGAGCATCTATTTCTATCCCCGGCGAAACGCGAGAGAGATCGTTAAGTGAACGGCGTCGCGACGCTGCAAGACGAGCAGAAAGAGTAGGAGCACGCGTAGGAGTATACACGCATATAGGTGGGAGAGGCCACGGAGGAGATCGCCATGGCGCTCGATGTCCTCTCTCTCTCTCTCCCTCTCCTCTCTCTCTCTCTCTCTCTCTCTCTCTCTCTCTCCTCTCCTAGCAAACTCCATTGCAACGAGCCAGAAATATAGTTTCAAGTCGGCAACCGGCGAACAAGAAGAATACACACCATTTCCTTTTCCGTTATCGCTGACCGACGCCGGCCCGCTGTAACTGCAAGCAGACACTACTCGGGACCAGTATTAACCAAGGAAAATGTCATGCCACCGAAGAGATACGGAACACGCGTACAATGGATAACGGAACTCTGCCCATACTTTCGGACTTCCCGAGTTGAGGAAAAATGTCGATCCTTACGCTGCTCGAATTTTGCGAAGAGTCGCTAAGAATTAGTTTAGAAACGCGTTTCTCTGTAAAATGCGACAAGTCTAACATCCCTGGTGACGTCGAACAATTTTTTCGTGACCGAATATACCACAATCTTGAAGATCGAAGCCTCCTCTTTACAACGACCTCCTAAAATTCGAGGCCAGATTTTTTTCGCGATCTTTTTACCGAGTTTCGAACGAGAGGCCTGGGTGCAGCCAACTTTGCTACAACACAAGGTACACCCTGAGATTTTTACTTTTTTACTTTGACAACATTTTTTTCTCGTTTCTTTCCGATAAAACAGCTAGAAAATAATATACACTAAATTGAATTCGCCATTCTACAGTAAGGGACCCAATGACTACATTAGTTACACTTGTTCTTAAAGCAAATGAATATCCAAAAAGAGATATGAAATTTTCATCACTAAAATCAGTTTAAATCTCTTTTTTAACACTTTGACTGCGAAACTAGAAACCTCAAAAATTCCATAAAATAAAAGCAGGTTGTTTAATGAAATAAAAATTGAAAAAAATTAAATGTATGATATTGAGTACTCCTCCAACTTTTAATGAAATAAAAATTGTAAAAAATTAAATGTATGATATTGAGTAGTCCTCCAACTTTCTTACATTTTACTGATCCTAATCAAATTTGGTGCAATGAATATATTAACATGAAAATTTATTTTAAAATTTGGACAAATAATTCCGTCACCCACATATGGGTGACATGGCAGTCAACGTGTTAATATTCGTTATGCTTTAAAAGTAAGTATAAGACTGCGGATCTCTATACAAAACAAAAAATATATCCGTTGATTACAAGCCACAGGAGCGAAATAAAAATTTCTTTCTCCTTTCGATTATTTTCGAAACCAAATACATTGCTTCCGCTTAAATCTTTTTAATACGTCTACCGCTTTAAATTAAGCTTACCCATTTCTGTCATAAATGCACAAAATCCTAATAATTGATACAGGGTCCCTAACCCTACCGAATGATCCCACAAAAACGAAAACTGCAATCTGCCCACAGAGTCTAGATAAGAGCAACAATTTGAAAGAAAAATTATTCGCCAAAAATTCCACTAACCCATTTGCATCGTAAGGAAATATGAAAAGAAAGCTTCTACCGCCAAACTTTTTTTTTTACTATATTTAAGTGCAAAAATGACTACAAGCAAAAGTACTTCATATTTCAGCATTATAAGGAAAAATAAATTACATACGCCAATGATGCAAATGGGTTAACAATTCACATTAATTCATAATCGACCAAGAATCGTTTGTTGAACCCCACGGAAGTGCAACGAATGATAAACAATTGGACCGTGCATTTTGAAAGTGGTGTAAGTCCATTTTTTTTAAGACGAGGTATTGCATAATTTGTATATTTGTATTTGATATTTGTATCTTTTTTTTTCTCAACAGGAAATGGACTTGCACCACTTGCAAAATAAACGGTCCGATTGTCGCACGATGTTAAGGTCCGTTTGCCCAGGTGCGTTCACCCTAAACAGTCGGCTGAGGCTCATGGTGCGCAGAACGTTAGGCGAGCGCGAGTTCGGAAAATAATAGTGCGAGCTTCCGGTTCGAAATAAGACGTCGGATCGATCGTGAGAGGCGGTCAGGAAACGAAAACAAGTATAGTCGGACAAGTATAGCTGTCTCGGTTTGCTTCCGCGCAGGTTCGTGCGGCAAGTTGCAGCCGGCCTCTGTAGAGTGTGTACCCGTGTAGGTGAGAGAAAGAGAGAGAGAGAGAGAGAGACTACGTCGAAGAAAATACATATATACAGGGCGTCTAGGTAGAAACCGAGTCCTTTCCATTGCGCAAGGATCCAGGCGGAGGAGTCTTTATCCAATGCACATGCAGCTCGTATACAGAGCTCCGCCTAGTTGGCTGCAGTTGAGAGGAGGAGGACTCTACGTCTCAGTTATTTTACGGCATGCAGCGCCGCCACCAATGCTGAGCTACCTTCAACTCTCCTACTTCTTCTTCCATTCTGGCACCGACTACATGTATATACCGGCAAACGGGAGGAGCGTACTCGACGTCGTCGCAGTTGCAGCTGCACCTGCTCTTGTATAATAAATCGAACGTCTTCCTTCACAGCTATCCGCTCCTCCTCCTCCTCTTCTCTCCCTCTCTCTCTCTGTACCCCCTCCTCTACCTTCCCCTCTTCCACTCTCGCCATTTCTCTCTCTCTCTCTCCCCGAAGCCTGGACCAACCGAAAATAGAGGAAAGCGACCGTCTCTCTCTCCGCCGGAGATGAAACGAGAAATACCGTCCTCGTAGAAATGGTTGTTCCGCTTGAAATCATCGGTAGTTTTCCGATTCGAGTGGAAGTATGTCCAGGAGGATGTTGACCGGCTGGAATTCAATGAACACGCGGCGAACACACAGTCTACAGACGGTTCCACTTTAACCCTTTACCTCCCGCCGGGTACTTTAACTGCCGGGAGAGACCGACGGAAAATAGTAAATAGTCCTTTTCAAAAGAATGTCTAGTCGAAATGCTTGGGAACAGGATCAGAATTTGTAATTATTGCATCGGGGTATAGCGGTTTCGCCCTTTGGCCCCTGCAGGTATGTCAAGAATCAAGAGATACGAATCAAACGTTTTTCTGGAATATTTTAGAAAATAAAGTGGGCTTTGGAGAATGCGGTTGTTGCGTATCCGAGATCATGGTTGCCAGGCAGAAATGCTTGGGAATAGAATTAGAATGGGTGATTATTGCGGAGGGTTTGAGCGGCAGGAAACGCGGTTTTTCTCTAACTTGTAAAATTTGTGGTACAATTCTGGTGGCAATGAAAATAAGTCGAGAGAAGGGAATGATATTTTTTCGCTCGGCGCTTTGTTCGCGAGAAAATCGAGTTTGAAGATCCGGCGGGTTAGCGTGCTTAGGTGTACGCAGGAAGTAGAATTGGTTGGTCGTGATCAGACGCGTCAGCCGATTCCTCCTTCGAACTCGGTTTCCTCGAAAACGGAGCGTCAAACGGGAAAATGTTATTTCTGTTTTTTGACTTATTTTTGCACGTGGGATCACCAGCCAGACGGCGTTTACAGCGAATGATCCGATCTTACCGATTTTATGCATTTACGGCAGAAATGAATAACCGAAATTCAGAACGATTCTAAAATTAGAATATTTTAAATCGATACATTGCTCACGACTTTTTCAGTTTATTAACACTAGGTTCACGGAACACCAAATGTGACCATTTTACAAAAATTGTGATCTATAGAAGCACAGTGATCGCACCAGAGCAGACGAGCGCCAGAGTGCCCGAGAGTAAAATTGAGGCTGTTTTTCAGAGATAATTGCTATAATTAGTCTGTAAACTAGCCATCTTAATTAAAGTAACTACTTCAAAGTGACGATCAAGCGGCAATATGCTTAAAATCTAGTTCGAAGCTCCGAAACGACATATACAATTAAAAATAATTATGCGTCAGGAGGTCGAAGTACCGCAATACACGTTTCACGGTTTATACGTGTTGATCGTCACTTTACTATACCGAAGTGGAACTTGGTCTTGTAATGACACGCAACGACGGCGATAATTACTGCAGAGGCGAAATCTACTTGGTGAAAAACAATTTTACGAGCAAAACACGACAGTCGTAGAGTTCACGGTCGTTACAATTCGTTGCAAAAAACCGAACGTTCATCGCAAGACATTCCTGCCGTATATGCTCGTGAAATCGAACATAAACTGTTCCAATTTAAAAAGTTTCGGTGACCTTGATATCACCTTGACGCATTCAATTACACATTAATCGCTCCATGTCGCGAGATGTTCGCCTTCGAGGATTTTATATGCGCGCTGCGTCGTAAACAATTGTGCAATATCCGGTGTATGCTAAAAATTTTATTCTGTACAGCTCTATAGAAAATATGAATTTTTAATGATATATATTACAAACACATTTATAGAAATATCTATTTTATAAAGAAACATTATATATTTTTTTAAAATATACATTATTTCTTTTTTAATCAAAATATTTCGAAATAAGAAAATCGCTACCCCTCTTCTCCCTCTTCCCGATTCCGAGCCCCCGCCTTATATCGAATGAAAACAGTAGCGAAATGTCGGCGTGGGTCAGAAATGACCCGGCACAGGCCTAGCGAGTCCGAGGGTGAGTGTGCAACATATTTTGTTTTTCATGGAAAACACATTTATTATCACGCACGTTTCACCATTATCCGGATACTGTCTCTCTCCGTGCATTCATGATTCGATCAATTTTTTTCCTGGCCGGCCACTTCTTCCTGTGCGTAAATGTGTTCTTTCGGAATTAATTTGCATTTCCATTAAACTAAATCCAATATATCCGCGCGGTCAGCTTTTTAATAGGAAACGATGTCACGAGAATGTGTACGTAATATCAAAATGGTGATACTCTC
This sequence comes from Seladonia tumulorum, assembly GCA_913789895.3. Taxonomy (NCBI): domain Eukaryota; kingdom Metazoa; phylum Arthropoda; class Insecta; order Hymenoptera; family Halictidae; genus Seladonia; species Seladonia tumulorum. Next base: position 8,531,145 of record OU565275.1, read on the forward strand.
ATTATGTCAACGCTCTTTCCTCGTTTATAACACCTACGTTTATTACGCGGGCACAGATATTCGACTTCGAACTGCATTTTAGTGCACCTCAAAAATGCAAATTTCGTTGCGCGTGTTCGCCGACACTCGTCAAACTGCAGTTTGTTTTTTTTTTCTAGTATACAATTCTGAAATATTTATTGCCCGCCCATTCAATAAATATTTCAGCTCGTCAATTACGTCAGACCAACGATTCAACACTCCGTATGCTTTGCCAGGGTCGTTCCTGACCCGTCACAGTGGGGATAAAGCTCGATATTTGCAATCTTATTTCGATATACACTTCTTATTTCGAAACACGAAAATTCTCCATCCGAAATACGGATCCCGAGTCGTCACCTTATATCGAAAGAAAACGAAATACCGGGGTATCAAATATTTTGAAACGATTCAAACAACGCTAAACTAAATTAAGGAAAAAGGAATCTGAGTGTAATCGACTCGTTGTAATATTTTACTAATTTTAATAACGTAAAATATTCTAAAATATTCATTAACACTAGGTTTACGGGACCCGTCAAAATGGCGGGTTCTAATATATTTAATTTAAAATTATTAAGATTCGAAGGACGTGAGAAATTATTCAGCAAATTTATTTCTTTGGGTATATGCTATTTTAAAAATTTTGCTAAAAATGCCAGTAGCGCGTTCATGTTATTTTCACAAAGTGATGCAAAATAGTGACTTTTAGTGCTTGGTAAACCCAGTGTCAAGGATTCGGATTAATTGGTCGCGGGCCGCTCGAAAAAAGATCAGCCCGCGAACGTCGACGCGTGTCAACGACGATCGCGACGCGAAAAAAAAAAGTTGAATTGCAAATTTCCGCGAATTATAAAATGCGATTGGAACGACACACCGTTGATACCGGCAAATCGATACACAAATAAAAGAATCAACACCCGATATTCTGCGGGCGCGGGCGCGGGCGCGGCGCGAGGAGATATTCACCGCGTTACGTTTTCCCTATTACCATTATCGCAAATACCCGTGGCCGGGGGTATCGACAACTCATTACGAGGAACTTTCCAGCTGTCCGCAGCGAGAAAAGGCGCGTAACGCGAAACTCATTACGATGCGTGAATAACGAGCCGCAGTATAGATTACCGGATTACAAACGAACTAGAATTATTGAGTTACAAATGACCGGCATTCCATCGACTACTGTCCAACCACGATCTGTCGGCCTGCAGATAACTGATCGCGAAACACTCTATACTCTTTTCGCGTCTTCCTCGCTGCTCCTCCGTGCGGTTTAAAAATCAAGAATTAAATAGAAATGTTCGTTACGATAAAAAATTCGCTAATTCCATTATAAAAATTCCCAAATATTTGTCGAAACAAATCTGATTTGATCTTGTGATTTTACGACGAAGCGCAATCTTTAATGCGTTTTGTAATGCAATAATCCATTTTCAAAAATATATATTTTTTTTAATTTAACACGTTGACTGCCAACTACGAGATAACTCATAGTTTGTGTTATTGCCTAGGACGTCAACTACAAGTTATCTCGTAGTTTGTTAACTTGCCACAATATAATTAATAATATTTTTGCACTAAGCAATGACATTCGAGCATGAACATGAACAACAGTCTTTTGCGATGATAATTAAATTAAATTGAATTTTCACACCGGAATCCTGAAAAGTACCGTGGCAGTCAACGTGTTAATATTCAAATTTTCCAATATTTCTCTGTACGAATTAGAAATAAAAGATTAACTTTAAATGACCGGTTTCATGATAAATCAATTTCTTCGCTCAAGCACATATTGTTCAATCGTGTCATTTTTATAAAATACTGTGGATGTAATAGTCGCATTTTGTGATACAATTTTAAAGGTAAAATTTAATTAAATTCGAAGGAATTCACCCTTGAGTGGAACAGTCTTCACTGAGATAACGAAGCATCGTGCTAGGACCTTTCCAAAATTCTGTGTAAATTTTCTCAGTTCTTTTAAGTTTATAATTTAATACATTACCTACCGGCAATTATTTTTAACTGTTCTAAATAGGATACCTATGGAAATAGAATCACAGCATTCTGCAACAATAATCCACGTCGTCCCTCGAGGGTTTAATTCGAAGAAATTCAAATTTTCTCAGTTCTTTTAAGTTTATAATTTAATACATTACCTACCGGAAATTATTTTTAACTGTTCTAAATAGGTTACCTATGGAAAGAGAGTTACAGCATTTGCAACAATAATGGACGAACGTCGACGGGAGACTAATTAGCTAAAAAATATAAGGTAGAGCAGAAATATGGAAAACAATAATTTACCAGAGTAATTTTTGCAACAATAATCGATGAACGTTGCCGGGGGACTAATTCGTTAGAAAATACAAGGAAGAGCAGAAATATGGAAAACAATAATTTACGAGAGTAATTTTTGCAACAATAATCGATGAACGTTGTCGGGGGACTAATTCGTTAAAAAATACAAGGAAGAGCAGAAATATGGAAGATATAGTAATCGCGAGATTCCCCGGCCGATCGATCCGCATACAATTAGTCTTGACAGGCTGTCCCGCGTTAAAAGTGGTGGTGCGTACGCGAAATCGTTTTCGTGGCACGTTTTACACGGGCTTCCTAATGGCCCTCTCACGCAGCCACCGTAAAATAGAGAAATCATTGTAAAAGGTCCGAAACGACGTGGCGCCTCGCCGGCCGTTTTCTCCAGAGAAGGGTGGACGGCGGAAAAATTTGATTACCAAATAATTCGTAGAACGTGCTAGTAAATCGCGGCGCGGCTCGCCGTGTTCGTTCTTAGAATACAAATGAGGGTAAGTGCTCCTACGCGGCCGAGCGATAATGAAACCGACGAACAAGCGGACAAAAATCTCGACAACCTTTCTTGCCGGATAAAAAGGCTTGAATATGGATGCGGCCGACCGGCCGGGCATTTTGGAAAATCCGGAAACCGGTTCTCCGCCTTCCGCTTTTAATAAGAATACGTTTCAACCATTTTCGACCATTTGCACGGCTCGAAATTTAATTTTCCATACACGGAATAAACTACGGCTTCCCTTCACAATTTTCTCATTCGGAAAAATCAAGAATCTCTCCGCTCGAACTGCCAGAGAAAGCAGAAATTTCTTTCTTCGACCTTTAACCCTTTGCACTCGGATGTCCCCCCTGAGGGGACATTAAGAATCTAGGATCGATACCTCCGAGTGCAAAGGATTAATTACCGATCACAAGTTAATTCCTAGCATTGCAGAAAACCGGAAGACGTTTTTAAAAATATTTTAGAAAATTCCGAAATCGTAGGACGGCGACTGACGACGCGTAGCCGACCTGATTACCGTCCGAATTTTTAATTGCATTTTTCGACCGGTCAAAGAGAACAAGGGGTGCCTTATGGGCCATAGCAATCCCATACCCGACCATTGTCCTCTTGGTTCGTTTGTATCCGTTCGGCGGGGAGCGTGATGACCAACGGTGACATTGCAGACGGTCGCGACCATTTACCAATCACTCTTGTCGAACAATAAAAGCGAAAACCGGTGGAAAAAAAAAATTCTCGTCAAAAGTATCGTGTTTCATATGCGCCTAACGTGCGGGGCCCCGGCGCGCGTATGTGATCCTCGCGCGAAAACAAAAATTGAAAGTCAAGTGTCACTCGGCGAGAAAGATCGGCCGGGCGCGTCTCGATTTTGCTGCGGCACATATTTTCGCGCGGTGAAAATTGATTTTCCACGCGGAACACGCGATTCCCGAAAAAATTCCGTGCGGACTGTCTTTCTGCAAAATGAAAATTGCGTCGATCGCAAGAAACGGGAGCCAAACAGCATTGTTGTTCTTCCTTTGATCCTTCCGGCAAGTCGAACATAATATTCCCATATTCAGTCAATCTTTTCAATGTTATAAATAATTTAAAGCTGGTACTCTGAAATTCTGCCATGTAAAATTTAATGTATCTTTATCGATACTAAACGATGACAAAATATCTCATATCCATTACTTTGGGATCTTTGTAACGGGAGAACTTTGATCCTTCGAGTCCACGTTGATTTCAGTCACCATACAAAATTTTTGAGACATTTCAATTCGAAAAATTGCATTTCTTTTTATTTAAAAATCTAAGAATCGTTGAACACAGAAAACAGGAAGCCAAAGCTTTTTCCCCTCGTAAACGCACGGCGTGTCATGCGTGGCGAGGGTAATTTTTATAATTCATATTTATACATATTAAATACACACGCCGAAAGCAATGGGGAGTTGCAAAAAAAAAAAAACAATGCATGTTCGAGCAGAAAATGTGTGGATTAAAAATTTCCAGTGTTCCACTTTCTCTTCTTACGGAAACATATTTTTAACCCCATTTTATGTCACACTGTGCGAGGACTAGAAATTATGGCATTATTTTGTTGTTCCGCTTGTTTTCGCTAGTTCAATTAGAATATTTATGCCGCAATAAATTAGCTTCTATAATTATGTAAAACAAAGGAATTTCAGGTAGAACGCGACTAATATCATCACTAGACCATGAATTATATATGGAAAATTTTCTGAAGCATTGCACAAAAGAAATTTGTTTCTTCTTTTATAAATATATTTCTAATACACTTTTATTCCGATGTAAGGCGATGGTCGGGACCGGCTTTCGTCTTATTTCGGATGAGTGTTAAACTTATCTGAAATTATTTAATTTTCTATATTTTACTAATTTTTGCGTGAAATCTGCAGTCTAGTCGGTTCACAGCGAACTAAACAGTGAACAGCGAATTAAAAGTATGCTCGCCAGCAGAGTTGGTCGATTGGAGGCGTTCGACGAGTATAAACGACGCTTCAGCGCGATAAGCGAGCGATTTTTCGAGAAACGATTGCGCAACGAATTATTTTCGCATTAACAAATTTTGTTTGCAACGCACGGAAATGTTGTGAAATTTAATCGTTCCAATTTAAAAGTTCGCCGAATCCGGTCCCATTAATTCGTATCACGTCTTTCAATGGCAGCGCGGAACAATAAAATGAAAATTAATATGTAATAACAAAACAATGAAATAAAATACAGACTCTCGTTACTCATTCGTTTTTCTCCGCGTAAATACCCCACACCCCACCCCACCCCCCGCCACCCAACCTCCGAGGATCATATGTATAAACGATCGACTACAAACTGCGTTTTCACGCGGACAGAAAAAAAAGTGCAAAGTGCACCGCGTGCATCACATAAGCGACGCGTGGAATCATGGCGCTCGTATATGAGTGAACTGTCCATCCACGTGGTTTTTACGTATGCATAAAAGCAACGAACTAATGCGGAACGAGAAAAGTACCTTGTTCAAAGGATTTCGGATATTCTTTGAACATTAAATTTTGGCAAATACGCGCCCGGTATCTTTTTCAAACATTAACACTTCGATCGCCAAACAAGAAACCTAAAAAATTCCATGAAATCAAAGTAAGCTATTCAATAAAATAGAAATTGAAAAACATTAAATGTATGATATTGTGTAGTTCTCCAACATTCTTGCATTTTACAGATCCTAATCTTTGGTACAATGAACATATTAACGTAAAAATTCATTTTAAAGCCTGAACAAATAATTCCGTCACCCATATATGGGTGACATGGTAGTCAACGTGTTAAACAATACCAGTTAGTATAAAGAAATATTATAGCGACTAACCGAAGTCCCCGTAAAAATTTAAATAATTTACAACAAAATTGTAGATATAGTTTATAGCCGCTATATTCAAGTCTCTCGCACGTTCTCGACAAATCCAAGCCGCGTGGGTACCCTCATTCGAAATAAGACGATACCCGGTCCCTGGCCATCGTCTTATATCGGAATAAAACTGATTAGTTTAAAACCGTATTTCAATTAGAAATAGAAACTCCGGTGTAGAAACCACAGGAGTCCCAGGGTTAATTTGAGTGAATTTTAAACACCCCAACCCCTCCACCCTCTCCCCGCGGGGTAAATCAGTATCGGCCAATAACGTTGATCATTAACGAAACGCGGGCGTACATCGATGTTAAACCTGATGTACCACCTTGCCAATGAGGAATTGTATAAATATCGACAGACGTTCAGCGAGTTTGACGTTGAGCACTTTACATGGAGGACGCAAAATGTTCCACCGGTACTAGGTGAACGTATTGAACAAACGTTGCTTCAATGTCAGGCTAATATTTACCGAATAACTCCGTATTGACTCAATGACAAACTCGAAAATTAGTCGTTATGCGAGTCCACCTTTACACCGCACAAATAATCCGGCATTTGTAACAATAGCGGCAACGAAATTGTTTGATATCTTCATAGGGACCGCTGATCGTGGACGAATAATTTTTCTGTCAGAATTTTGCGAAATTTTTTTGGCAAAAATGTTGGCAACGTGTACTCTGAACACCCCAAAAAAATTCAAAATTCACCCCAAAATTTTTATGCTGTTACATTGAAAATTTCTATTTTTCTTAAATATCCGCAGTCTAACTGCGAATAAAGTTAGGACGTTCGAAAATCAACCATTCGAACAGTTTTTTAATAGTATTTTATATAGTATTATTTGTAAGGTCTAAGTACAGTGATCTCTCTATGTATGTCGCCAAGACCTAGATGATAAATGTCACGAAATTATTCCCACTACCGCGGTCTCCTACACGATACATGACGTTGGCGACTCCCGAGTTGTTGACATACATCAAGAATTCACTGTAGATTTATTTTAACGCACAATTTAAATGAAAAAAAGCTTTAAATTCCCCGTGTTCTAAAATTCTTAATGTTACTGTGACTTTGACAAAGTAATAAAACACTACAAAGATTGTTGACAGTCAATTCCACGCGTTGAGGTATCCGGCAACAAAAATAAAATATGGAACGTAAAAATGTAACGACAGCAATAACAGAAAGAAATGGACAGTTATAATTTTGACGGGGAAAAGCGACTCTTACAAATTCGCGCGTGCACGAGGGTGAAAATCCGGCGACATTATAGTTACGATGTAATCTACGCGCAATCAGTGTAATGCCCGGCAAAAATGGCACAATGAAATTAGCGAAAAACGCAAATAATTGGGAAATTTGGCCATAATCAGTTCCTCGCGCAGTACATCCCCGGCTCCCCGTAAATTTTATACCGAATCGGAATAATGTGGGTAAGCGAGGCTCGGCGCAACCGATATGCACACCCGTGTGCATCGTGCATCGTGCACCGTGCACCATGCACCATGCACGCAGTCCAACAAATGTAGTTTGGGATGCGCCGCGCCGGGAGAAGAGGTAAAATCGTCCCGTTTGGCAGACTGTTTGAACGTTTTGCGACGAGTTTATTCGAGTTATCAATTTCCTGACAAATATCTGCATTTCCGTTTCGATATCTCTCCGCCCCGACTCTTTCGCTTCCCCCTATTTTCTCTGTTTTCTGATTACAATACAATCGATTTGATTTCGATGCAAAAATACGCGTTACTTGTTATACCGGTAATCCTTCACCGATCCCCCCCCCCCCCCCAACAAAGGCATTCGTTCCACTGAGAACTGCGCAAAGGCTGCACACCGTACTCGTTGCGCACTTACCGCGTTCGTCATGCTTAAAATCGCATATTTCACAAGAAACTTAGTCTCGACGGAAAATATCAAACTCAAAAAACCGGTGTAAAAACCCGTGCAAAAAAGTTACATTTCCTACAGTACAATAGGAGATTTCAACTTATTAAAAAAACCATATTTCATTCAGCAAACCGTACGAAAAAGTGGTGAAAATTTACGTGTAAACAAATTTTAATTTTTTGTTTTTTTTTTAGAAAAATCCTACGAATTTCAATTATATCCCAAGCAAAAGAGAATTACACGCGAATATTGCAAGAGGAAGAAACTAAGCATTTTCGATGGAAAAGAAATACTAGAAATAAATAGGGCATTGTTTCGACGATTAATTTGTCGAAAAATAATCGTGAAAATTAGAACGGCGATTTCGCATCGTTTCGCGGCGATCAGATAATAGTGATCAATTTTTCCGTGTCGCTAAAATCAAATAACGATAGTGTAAATTCGCGAATGCCGAGGCAAATGAATATTTACCATGAATCTCTGTCAATCGAGATAATGAGCATATTTCATGCGTAGGTATTGATATATTCCAACCTCTATTCGGTGTAGCTACCAAAAAGGGTGGACGGCGGCTATGTGAGCAAAACGATGCGCGTCGTTCAGTTTAAAATACACAGAAACGGCCGACAGGCGTACGCGCCGATGAAATTATTTGCTGATCATGTCACAATTTTCACCGTAAATTCTTCAAACTCCGTACGCCGATTATGCAATTAATATACGCCGTTTAAAAATCTTACGCGACCGAGTGCCGATCGCTCCTGCCGTTACAAACAAATAATAATTGATAGAATTTCATTATTTTACAATGCAAAACTTAGCAATTGATCTGGTTTTCAACACTAGAAAACGTCTAATATAAACGACCCTTTCTATTTTTCAGAAACTGCATAAATATACACTGTATAGATATTCGAAATGTAATCGTTCACACTGTTCATACTTAAGCTTCACGCTATAGTATCTTTTTTAGGTTTCGGAACAAAAATATTTAAGATACTTTTAAAATTATTAAACGCTATATAGAATCTGAGAAAATAAGATTTAGGACAGTTTAACACGTTGACTGCCATGTCACTCATATATGGGTGACGGAATTATTTGTTCCGGTTTTTAAAATGAATTTTTACGTTAATATATTCATTATACCAAATTTGATTAGGATCTGTAAAATGCAAAAAAGTTGGAGAACTACACAATATCATACACATTTAATTTTTTTCAATTTCTATTTCATTAAATAACTTACTTTGATTTCATGGAATTTTTGAGATTTCTTGTTTGGCAATCAAAGTGTTAAAAGTTTTTGCATTGTATAGTGGATTTTTAGGGGAAATAGAAATTTTGTGTATTCGTTGTAACAGGGGCCAAATGGGGAATCCTTTCTCGCAGTAATTTTAAAAAAGATGAGAAGCATATATTGTTTTTTGCGATTCTTTTAAACTTTTCGCTGATTTAATTCTCGCTTTGCCAAATGTTGTTATGAGTGCACGAGATCTGCAGTCTACTCAATTTGCATCGCTGGCAGAGAAAACGTTTGGCTAAAAAACAATGGGGGGCCTACTCATTTAGACCCATTTCATCATTTGCAGTCACATTGATTACCGTCAAGTGCGTAAAAGCTCAAGCATGCGTCCGTATTTTGTAACAGAATAGGGCAGGCGAACGACCGGTTGGCTCATAATTGGAAGGTCTCGAATTCGGCCGCGTTCGTGTTTTGTTTACCGAAAGAGCCAAGTCTCATTTTTCAACAAACAAGCGGTCAAACATTTTTGAGCCACCCGCTCGATCCGACATTAATATTTCTCCAAAAAAAAAAAAAAAAACAGAAGCCATTAACGTTAAAAAAATAAAAAAAAAAGGAGTAACATTAACGATTCCTGACAGTCGGAAAATTCATCGGTAAAAATGTAAATTGTCGACGGGGTCCGCGCGCGGGTCTTTACGCAATTGAAACGAATTCTCGATTCGACGCCACAGAACAAACAATATTTTACGCAACGCGAGATCTTCTGTGTCAGGACACGAGGGGCCCCGCACACGCGCACGGTGACAAAGTGAATATCGACTAATTAACAACAAGGTTACATAGTGCTTGGCCGCGGTCAAAGGACATCGTTATCCTGGCATCGGCCGCGTTTCGGCCGGAAAAAAGGAAAAATGAAAAATAAAAACTCAAAGGCGGCTCGACGCCAAGGTTGCACGCCTTCGACCTTTTTCCAGCCCCCGTTTTTATTTGCTCGTCTTGCAATCAAACGAAAATTAGCAAGGGCAGAGGAGAAGGATACAGGAATCTCGACCGCTCGTTTTTCTCTACCTCTTTTTTCGCTGATTTTTAACAAGAGAGAATATACAAAGCGGGCGAGACACGATTCTTTGAGGGTGCAAAAAACAAAAAAGAAAAAGCGGGAATGAAAAATGCCGAGAGGAGGAGGCACCGACGACGGAAACACCGAAATTTCTAGCCAAAGAAAAATGTATGGCTCTATCTTTCGGTAATTAAGACTACGCCGCGCACCGAAAAATAAGCAAACCCGTGGAGAACGAAACCCGCGCGAGCCATCGGACGCGACGCAGCTGTTACGCCCCTGAGAATTCAAATAAACGACTTAGGTAGATTAAGCATACAAATCTCCGCGGTTCTTCCTCTGCAAATTCCTATATATGTTTCAGCTGCTCTTTGTATATACATCGTTTGTCAACGTAAAAAGTATGAAATCCTCCAACTGGTATATTAAATGCAACGAGACGCTTCGCTCTTACTATGATCACGGAAATAACTGCAATAAATATAATAGACAGGATTCGACAAACACGTTACCCACTTTTTTTTTCTGGTTAATTGCGTCAAAGTCGAGGGAAATAAAAATTAATTTCCTTCCTCGTTCTCAACGTTGAAAATAATGAATCAGCATTTTTAGATTATTCTAAATTCAGTCGATCTAAAAAATATCTGCACAGGAAAATTTAATAAAACGACATGCATAACAAGAAATTGAATTTGGTAGTTATCGCTTATCGTGACAACTTTTTAGTGAAAAATGGCTCGTTAACACGGATGCCCTTTCATAAAAGGATACTTTAACGTCTAATTATACTCTTTCGTTGTATAAATATATACATTAATTAAAAACAGACAGTCTATAATGCAATCGAATTACAGATAAGTTTTCGTCCCCTAATTGGGCATCGTGTTTGATAGGATTCAATTAATATGCCAGAACAGCGAATTTTAAATATTAAGAAATATTTCAACAGATACTCGACAAGTTCAAATTTAGAACTCCGTTTAATCAGAGAGGTGTCTCGTGACAAATCCAATTACTTTTTCATTATATCTTTAATCGTTCGCGAGCATGAAGGACACGTTTCCACTTGAACTTTGCTGGAAGGAATTTTTTCCTCGGCGAGATAAATTTTCTCAATATCCTGGTTCTTATGAAATAATCTATGACAATGCGAGAATGCATAAAGATGCGCAGTTTGGTCACGTGCGTGTGGCCTCCTCTTTTTATCGCCACAGCAGACCGCGACGATTACTTAATCGCCTTTTTTTTACACGATTATGCCGTCGCGTGAGGAACATGAACAAATTTATTGCGATAAATTTATTGCGGCGACGGAAATTCCGAAAATCTGAAGTCACCGTAGAAAATAGAGAACCCTGTCTCTAACCTTTTAACCAATACATAAATAGATCTTCGAACGCCCTGAAAATCGGAATAATTTTTCTAAAATTGGGCCAAGCGAGTTGACTTTTTTTCTTGAGCAATTAGAAGCATTGGTTTGCTAAATGGCGTGAAAACAAAATTTTACAAAAATTGCAATTGGTAGGAGTTATGTGTAAAAAAGTGAAGAAAGGGGCTTCTTCAAAACTTTTTCATTTACTCCGGTAATAAAAATTTAAAACGTGCGTCTTGTATTCGTCTTTTCCTCTACAAAATGAATCTTTAAATTTTCCATAAGGACCCACATAAAACAGCTGTGCAACACAATTTTCAGTATTTTCTCTGCAAAATTCCGACCAATTGCAAATTTTTCCAAAGTCTCTTCTATACACCAACTAGTAAACTTCCGTTTGAACTTTTTTGAGTGACCGTATGCGCATATATTAGTGGTTAATAAAAATTAAATTACGGTTCTGGGCTTTTGATTCTACAGTTACCGCGCAAAAATTGGAAAAATTAAAAGTAGCCGTGATTTGGACTGGTGTCCACCGGTCGATTTTTTTCTTTTTGGTGATGTTGGCGTGTCGCGCCTATGTGTGTCGCGTCGCCCCGGGGGGCGTGGCCAAGAAAGAAACAAAAGGAAGAAAAGACTGCGTGACTCACGGCGATATGGTCGTCCCTCTTCAGGCGTGGACCGCTCGGTGTTTTCGGAGCCGGGGGTAGCGTTGGCGTCGCGATCCTCTTCTTCGGGGGTGGTTCCTCTGTTGGGTCCCGATCCGGGCCCAGTTCCGGGGCCAGTCGGCGACCGACTCGTCGATCCAGCTGGGCTCTGGGGTGCCACGTCTTGCCCCGACGCGCTGCTGGCCCCGCCCCCAACGCCCCCGATGCCCGTGGTGGCGCCGGAAACGGACACCACGGCGCTCCCGCCGGCCGAGGACAAAGACGACGGCGAGAACATGTTCGATATACTGGACAATGAGCCGATGCTAGGCAACCCGGAGCTGGTCACTGGTCCGTTTCCGGTTTCCACTTTGAGACACTTGCTCGGCGGAGCGAAGGCCGATGGCCCCAGGGGCCTGAACCCTCCGAACGGCAGACGATGATCCAGAGGGTGCAAAAATTGCGGTGGCAAGTGGAGCATGTGATGAAGACCGTAGCCCAGGGATGCTGCTGTGCTGAACGGCACTTGGAGGTCCTTCGAATCAGTCACCTGGGCATCAGAACATCGCATGTTAGCGGTGATTAGATCACAGAAATTTTTGCACAAGCCTTGCGATCCCCAACAGTCGGTTAGTATCGCTTACAGCGACTCGAAATCGTGTTAACATTGGACCATACGATTTGGATTTTCTTAACACTTTGACTGCCAAACTAGAAACCTCAAAAATTCCATAAAATCAAAGCGTTATTTAATGAAATAAAAATTGAAAAAATTAAATGCACGATGTTGAGTAGTCCTCCAACTTTCTTGCATTTTACAGATCCTAATCAAATTTGGTACGATGAATATATTAACATGAAAATTCATTTTAAAACCTGGACAAATAATTCCGTCACCCAATTATGGGTGACATGGCAGTCAACGTGTTAAGAAGTCAGCACAATTGGTTTGTGCTACATAAAGTGAAAAGCAATTTTTACGAAAATCGCAATTGCTCGAAATTGCACAGAAAATACTAAAAGTTGTATCTTCCAGCTTTTTTACGTGGACTTACATCGAAAATTTAGAAAGTACGTTGCAACGAGCCACGGATGTTTCAAAATGATCACGCAAGGGCGAAATTGCAATTTTAATCAAACATTTTTCTCGCGTTATGTAGCTATCCAATTGTTCTAACTTCTCAAAACAATTCAAGTAGTATACTCCAATATTGACGAAGTTATGCGAGTTTTAAGAGCGTCCGAATATTAGTTGGAGTCACCGTATATCCTTCTGCTTGGTGTTAGAGCAAGCGGCTAAGCCGAGTTAACCCTTCAACCCGTATGCAGTGATTAGAAAGCTGTCTTAGTGCAATAATGTCGGTACAATGCAGTTATATATCTTTTTCTCATAAAATTTTTACCAACGTATCCGTGACATTTTTCTGACTAAAACGACACCAAACACCATACAATTTGCACCATAATTTACTCGTTTAATCCACGATATTGCAGAACCTCGATTATCCGAACTGATCAGTGGCCTGTTTGGACAATAGGATGGTTTCTTGATCATAGTGCGAGATTAAGTCCTTATTAATAGCACGGGACGCATTTCTCTTTATTCTTATTACTTCCAGACTTCGTGTAAAACATTATTTGTTTTTTTGTTTTTTTTTTGTAATTTGGAGCCAACGACAAAATAGTAGAGTTTAAAAGATTAGACTTCAGAGAAGAAATCCAGGACTATAAACGACACGATACCGTGGTTGGTTATTGCCCGTGATACTTTTCTTATTTATATAAACGTGATTTAGCGGGGACTGTCATGATCACGGCAGCTTACGACACTATGGCGTGACACTCTGCCGTTATTGAATAAACACTTTGTTAACTGGGTCAGGTTTCGACTGCTTGTAATCGGAGATTACCGGCTAATGTCTTTACGTCACTTGAATGCCTAGGAGCCTGTGACCGTTGACGCGATTCTACGTCAATTTATAGATACGCGGCACGAGCAAAAGTGACGTGTATTTTACATTTATGTACTAGGATTTTATCGCTCGGTTTCACGTTTGCCGACAATAAATTTGATTTTGTATGCCAAATTGCGTTACCGTTTTTATTTATTTATTTATTTTTTAACTCGTTTGCGTTCGATGAATTTCAAGAGGTTGCTCAGTTTTTATATTTCCATGTTGATAAATTTTTAATTTTTTTATTTCGCATCTGTAACGCCGAAAATTTGTTTTCAATTTTAAACAACAAGTGGTCGCAAACATGATATTATAAAGCAATACCTTTTTTTCGCTCCCATTTTAATGCCCAGCACCCTGCGGCACACACGGCTATTGATTTTCTTTTTTTTTTATATACATATATATAGATCCATAACGGAATATTTTCAATCGAACATTTGTTTACTTAGGAGGACACGCTTTGTTTTAAATGATAACATGCGCCAAATTTTTAAGCGGCCGCGTATACATTTCAATCGTTTAGGTGTGGTTTCCCTCCTGTTCTCTGCGACTCTAATTTCAGTTTGGACACTCGGAAAACGAGTGATCCGATATTTGTAACGTAATTTTTCAGTTGTTAAAAAGCGCATCACTTGTTTTTCCGTAATATCGTACCGGCACAAATTATTGAAACTATTTGTCAATTTTCTCCAAAAGAAAATGTTATATACACAGAAACTTTCGTCCACATGTTTCACCAAGTGAATTAATAGTCATAAAAAGTCATGTATGCACACGTATAAATTATAGTTTTACTACAAATTGTTTATCGCTTACATTTATGTATTAAGTTTTACTTAAAAAAATGCTGTATGCATAAATTGTAATTTTGTTCAAGAATTTTTACTATTTACAATTATGTATACTTGATCGCTGACACTGCACTTTTAATTTTCGCTTTAAAAAACACAGATTAACGAAGAGGAGCCCATTAATTGGTAACAAGAGAGACTCAGCATGTGAAGACGTTACCTTTTAATTTGATACTCCATAGTTAGAGCACCGTAACGTGCCTAATTAGACTCGGGAAGCTTATTTAGTAATAAAATTACGGTGTACATTCGTCGAACGCAACATTTATACCCATAAAGAAATTAACATAAATTCTTTCGCACTTACCTAGAGCACGATGGTGCATCGTCGAAGCGTCGAGCATTGTCATTGATAGAAGCAGAAATAATTAAATTCACGAGCTCGCGTCTATGTAACATGTACAGAGAGCCGATTAACGCGCTCGTATTAATTACGATGAATGCTAATTTCGCGGTGGCAAAATTGTTCATTTTCTCCCCGGCCCGCAGACTATAAAAATCAACGGAACGCATTAAACGTTCAAAGAATGTCAATGGCTACCGCTGTCTATTACAGGAGGCGAGGATGACATTTACCGTAGCCTGATATTTCGTTATTATAAACGTTACAAAACATAACTCGTTGATTTCCATCGAAGCATTCACTATGCCAGCTTAATAGACTCGTCAATCACTCCGAATAGAATGATACAACTGACGGGGGAAAGCTTCACCGTTTTGACGGATTATTATAACACAGTGGTTTCACGTTATTAACAGTATAATGCCATATTGCTTTGGTATTATACGCTATTTCAATGTGCCCCAATGCATAGGAATACCCGTATGCTGCAAATGAGATATCCGGTTATATAATATGATAAGTTTTAGCCACGAATTTTGTCGGATATTTCAGGGAATATGAAATATCGAATTTTCATCCAATCACCACTATCGCTACCACGCTTATTAAACAATACCAAAAGAAAACTTCTCTGCATTATTTACCAAGATATGATCATACATAATCCCTCCTATTTTGTATTCATTTTAAACCGTGTATGCTCGATATGTATACCATATAGATCAGGAGAGGGAGCACGAATTGAGGAGAAACGGTTATCCCCTCTCTCTGCCGGTAAGCGTGGGGAATAGCGCGGTAGAAGGAGAAATTAGAGTGGGGGAACAAGTCCTGTGGACTCAACATTTTTATATCAAGTATAGAAAGGCAAATGTTTATATTTTATTTTGTTTTTTTATTTTTGCCGCCATATAAGCATTGGACCCAGCAAGTAAAAGTACCATGCCGCTAATATGGCGGCATTGGTCCGTTAAGGGTTAAGAGATCGATCATATTTGCGATTCATTGAGATCGTTACGAGAGGAAATATTTTTATTTTGCATGAAATGTTTTTTTTTGTTTTTATTATCTCAGTTTACTAATTACTCATTTTCAAGCAAAACTACGTTTAAAAGAATGGATAAATAAAGCTGCGAATGATCCTAATTAATTTTATAAAAAATCTGTCATTCGAAGGTCACTGAAAAAATCCGCGACACTGCCGGTTCATATCATTGCAAACGTGAAATCGTCGATAAAAGATTCGCTGTGCACTCCAAATAGAAATGCGAGCGTTCCAACTTCTAACTGGTCGAAAATAGTGTGCTAATATTCGAACAATGCTTACGCACTATCGGATCAATATTCATTCCCATAGCTGTTCAGCCTCGCGTCGAATCCACGAAACGTCGTTCTAATGTATGCTTTCTCTACAATTTTTAAAATTCACTGTAACCTTGAATCTGTTTTCCATTAATTCCATGATTTCTTAAAATAGAATTAGAATAGAGTCTATAGTAGCGAACTAATCATTCGTTTTCACGGGCACGCGTAACGGAGTCTCGGTATCGGTATTAATTCGGCGAATTATTGAAAAATTGTTGCAACGTTGCGCTCTCCCCGGTTAAAAATTGCAACGTTCGATGCAGCTTTAAACGGAAAACGAGCACCGCAGCGGAGGAAAAAAAAAGGATCGTCGACGGAAATGGTGCCTGGCGATAGGTTTCCGAATTTCCGAATAAACATTTCATCGAATCGATAATGATGTAGCCGACGAGTTGTACGGGAATTAGTACGGCACGATTAGTTTATTATTCTTTTATGCCAGGAAATGAGCTTCTCGTTTGCAAGCCCTCCCCCCACCACCGCCGGTCCTCCCCCTTTCTGGCTCAGTTCAATCAGTGATTTATTAGGTATTCATTATTATTTTAATTACAACCGACCGACCACCGATGGCCGGCTATTTTTTTCTTTTTTTTTTGTCGCCGTCCGACGGCTGGTTTTGTCGATCGCCGACTGCGTTTTTTGCATATTCACAATATTTTTTTTAATTCGCCGATACCTCCCCTCTCGCTGCCCCTTTGTGCACCGGATCATTGTCGTGCATCGAATAAAACGCCGCGCAAATCTGGTTGTTCCGCCGCGATTAATTTCGAAACGGAATTATCTCATTTTTTAGCGTTACCAAAGTTTGATGCACTGCCGCGCGTTTTATTGTCCGGCCCGAATCGATTGATGCGTACGTGTCTTGAAAGACACCGAGGCTTTTATACTTTTTATTCCGCGCACTCATTGTAATTGGTTTCCATAATACCATCATATCGGTCTCTGCGACGTGTGTTCAAACGAACTCGTTAATGAACACTTTAAAAATCCATACGCCCGGCACGCATTCGAATCGAACGCTTCTGCCCCCCGCTTTCAACCCTCCGTGTCCTGTGCCCGAGTCGTTCGTGACCCGTCGCGGTACCGGTGGGGATAAGCTCCAGCAATGTGTGCAATTTTATCCCTATATAAGACAACTTTTATTTCAAAATAAGAAAATTCTTCTTCGAAAACGAAATACGAAGTTTTAGTTTAACGCTACACTTTCGTGTAAGTCAATTGTTCCACAGAATTTTTACAATATTTCTTATCGTTCAGTTATTCTTCCCCTTGTTTTTCTTCAATTATTAATTGGTGTTTTTTTTTTTCAAGGATTTATTTTACGGATATTTCTGTCAAACAATTGACCAAGAGACACGACGGAATTGTTGCTGCAAAAGTTAAACGAAATTGTATATGTACAGATTTAGTTTTAGACGACTGTGTTTCTCTCGCTTTGTTCTTTCCCCTCGTCCAATGTATTTGATATGGTTGTTTGCGACCCGAGTTGGGTTTTTGTGTCCGTCGAAACGGGTCTGAACCATTTTAAAATTGGTCGACAGAAGATTAGAAAAGTAAAAATTGAAGTTTGTAGAAAGAATTAGAAAAATTAAGAAAAATCGTAAAGAAAAAGCTTGAGAAACAGTTGTAGGAATTATGAAAAATCTTATGAAAAAAATTATGGAGAAATGCGAGCAGAAACATTTTACAAATCCTGTCTTCTCTTTGAAATCAAACTGTCCAATACTGACAATTTCTTTTCAATTAAAAATCTGTTTTATTACTGCAACGAGTTTTGTTACCGCAAACCTATTTTCACTTGTTTCTTTCAGAACAAATACGACAGACACACTTGAGATAAATTCTTGCATTTTTGTGTCAACTGTATTTTTGTAACTGACGCAGACAATTTTTATTTTGCAGAAGCACCCGCAGTCTAACAGAATTTATGAAGATTATCTGGAACGGAAAGAAACTTCAACACGCGTACTATGACTATTACTATAATTCGGACAACTTCTGTGAAAATGAAAACAGTAGACAGACTTAAAGAATTAAAAGAAGAATTAAAAATGTCGATATTGTCGATTGTTCCTTGAAATCAACGCAGAGAATTTCTATTTCGCACAAAGGTCCAACAACAACAATTACAACGGTCTGAATAACTTTCGCAGTCGCATGCAATACTTACGGTCGCCCCGCGTCGGTGAAATGATTTTTGTCCCGTCATTTTCTTTTTTTTTTCCTCCCGAAGAGTTGCTATTGTAACGTGCGTATATCTACACGTGCATTTGTCTCCACTACACTACTTATCCCGTCCGTACACGTACGCAGGTTCGCCCACATGCAACAAAATCCCTATTCAAAGCATGCATTAATTATCAGTGGCCGTGCATAAAGCAACAAGCGGCCGAAGCGATTGCATCTGTTGTTGGCCCATTGGAATGGACATTTTTCGAAGCATAAAGATTGGGCGGCGGCGGCGGCGGCTCCCTTTTATTATTCACTAGGATAGTGCGCTAAAACGAATTCGCAATAAACTGCGAGAAACATAAAGACCAGCGCTGCGCGAGGCGGCTTTCATTAAACGTAACACTGATTAAAACCGCTTTTGATATTCTAGCGCAGAGTTTTCTCATCGTGATTTTTTGGACAATGATCGACTCTGCTCGCCGATGTTCTCTGGAAAACGAGCGACCGATGTTTCGCGAATTACAGGCCACCCCCCTCCCCCACCCCCCGTCGAACGGGGAATCGCTCACGATGACGATAATGTTCAAAACGTTTTATAAACAAATTCCTATTTTTCCGGCGGACGGTGTCAATTCGAAGGAAATCCATTTCAACTCGAACAAAAGCCTTTTCACCCGTCGCGTGGTCGCACGTGGACACAGTGTTCACTCTATATATGAAATCCAAAATGTCGATAAAAGTCCCAGAACTATCTCCAATCCTTTTCTACGTTCGGCGTGGATCAAAGAATAGTATCTCCTGGACGATATTTGTCACTGGCTAGACCCGTGTTTTGGGCATGTATCGAGTAAACACATTACGAAAATCAACAATGTTCTGCGCGTTAACCAGACGACAATTTTTCCAAAAATTATCATTGTAACCTAGCCCTGGCTTCGCCGAAAAACTGAAGTCCATTTATAGAAATAGTTATTCTGAATTAACGCGTGTGCAATTAATTACGTGAGTCACTGTAAACGAAGACGGTGTAGTACTCAATATCTTTTCACGATTTTAGTTTCGTCATAAGAGCATAAAATCAGCGACGCGGTTGGTCTTGATGAAGCAAATTCTGAAAAGGAACGTCTTTGTTTGAGGTTCTTAGGTGTAACACGTAACCAAGAAACGGGACCAGTGGATCAAGCGATCGCGAAGAAAGGGGATCAAGCCGATCGTCAGCGAGGCATGGTCCTGTTGCAAATATTATTTTCAGCAGATTGGCGTGCGAAAGCGGCGCTGCGAGGACGTACAAGCAAACATACACACATACACACACATAGGCCGAAGCGTTATAGGTAAGGATAATAGGACACTAACTTGTGGATTGAAGGGTCTTTGCATTCTCAGAGCCTCCGGCAGCCCTCCGGACTGTGAAAACACAACCAGAGACGGCGGCGGTAGATGATTTGGCACGTACGCAGAATTATCCATCTAGAACAGATACCGTCGTGTTCCATTTCTCAATCAATCGCCTAACGGCCTCACCGTCGCGAACTACAACCGCGAAATTAAATTGTCGAGAGAGAAAAAAATCGAATTTCTTCGTCGCGATTCATCTCGGTTCGAGGAAAGAAATTGAAGAAAATTTGTCCGGTGTAAAGATATCCGTGTAAGCTGAGAAACTGCTCCAACTCGGACGGAGATCGAACGCGAAAATACTGTTTGTATCGAATCGAATGTCTAGATATGATTTCTGCATTGGTCGGAAACATGAGACTCTCTCGCACCGTTTTATCGGTCTCTTTAACGCTAGCAACACCGACTGCGGGTTTCCAATGTCTCGCGAGAATTACGAGAGGCGAGATTTTGCGTAATTTTTCACGCGGCCCCGCCGAATAAATAAATTTGTTCGACGGCTTTGTTGCTGCGGAGAGCCCTCGCGGTGATCGCGAGACAAGAAATCGCGGATTCTGGTGTTGAAACTATAGGGCAGAACGAATCGCGCTCGTTATGGTACCAGGCTACGCTCGTTATCGTGTAAAATATTCTTTCGGAATGTTTAAATGTTGCACGATTCTTTATTATCCTTGTTATCGCGATCGCGTGGAGAATTAGATCTATCCAGACGATTTTATGCTCGCGTATTTTTTGAAGAGCAGAGATCATTGTTCCTAGGAAATTAATGACGACGCTGTTTTAATTGTATTATAGGAATACATAAATGTTTCGAAAATTAGAAAGAAAAATTGTAAAACAACGCAGATATTACGTTTACTCTATTATAGATACGTATTCGATAATGGAATAAATATGATATCTATGTTGTATCACCATTTTTCTATAACATATTTATGTACACTAGGTTGTTTAACAGCTCTTTGAAGATACATTTATGTACACGTAATAGAATAAATATAATAACTCTGTTGTGCTTTACAGTACGATGGATAATTTTCTGAAAACAATGATCTCAAAATATTTAGATGTTACACAGATTTTTAACCAACGATTATTTCTGCCATCATAGAACGGAAATCAACTCTATCTTGGTTATGGAAATTGCAGAGGTTGAATGAACAAAAGATTGCAACAATGCAGTAAACGAATGATCAAGAGTACAGGCACGATTATTTGCCACTTTGTAATTGAATTTCTATAAAATTTATTTCTACAAATCTCGTAAGATTACTATGAGACATTGGATTCGATAAGAAACAGTATTTGTGGTATTCTTCATAAACCTTATGTTGTGTTGTCGCAAGTGTGGTGCAGTGTGATGTTAACAATTGCCTGTGCTTCGTACAATTCGTCGAATCATTTTATAAGAAAGATTTTGTACATTTAAATAATCTGATACAGCTGACCTGATCTGATACAAATTATTAACTATTTAGTACCACTGCCTCCGGTAAAAAATGTTCGATCAATCGTGCTGACTCAGCAACGGTAAAAACTATTGTTACACTTTCTCCAACAGCAAGAGAAGCGAAGAAACTAACATTACTCGCAAATCATTTGAAACTCACTATAAAATTTATTATCGGGAAAATACAAAATGGATCGCAATGGATTTTCTCGCTAGTTTCGATAAAATCTTGGGTCCGGTTTTTTAATGACGATCCAATTTTTCTTTCAACAATTTGGTTTCTTTTTTTTTTATTTCTGTCTCTTTGAAAATCGACGGTATAACCCTCCAATATACTCATGCTGATTCATTGCCTCGAACTCTGAATCAGAGCTGGTAGAAACTGAAGACTATACAGCCCGTTGCGCAATCATTACAAATTATACAGCACGTTTGATCGACTAGTTGTAAATCATTCGGTAACCTCGTTTCAAATCTCACGAATTTCAAATTCGAAATTGTAAACTAAAAATTTCATCATCCCTGAATTATGCATAGACCGCGGATTTTATGCGTTTACGATCAAAGAGGACAGACATCGAACGGCGAAGATATCAGAAAAATCGACTGTTATTCTCGATTTATTCAAATTATTAAGAAATAAGCCTCGTAACTGCAGCAGACAACTTTTATTTTGCGCAAAGATCCGCAGTCTGATTATGCATACTGGTTGCAGCGGTACAATAGTATTTGAAATAGACTAAATTGTTCCAAACAATTATTTACTGTAGTAAATAAATCTGTTGATAAAATTTAAGGGCAACGCAAACACGATTACTTCCATCGATATTTCCAATTCGGATGTAACAAAATAGATATTTTCAAATATTCTTGATTTGCAGAACTGAGACAAAATTTTACACATTATTAACTGGAACAAAAGTATTTCAATCATTACTTCCAATAAGTACTTTTCGTTTGAAATGCATTTGTTTGTGTTTGTTCTGCTCCTTTGGAGCACCTCTAAACAGACAATTTGACAAACAAAAAGACACCGTAGCCTAACGCTGTAAACGCAGAATAATTTGGAACATTTCAGGACATTTCGAGCGTGATGTAGTCAACGACTCGATCGACAAATGACTTTGATTTCTGTTCCTTCTTGTGTTTCAACGAGAGCTATCGAATTTGATCCACGAGCAACTGCATCGATCGTGGTGTTGTATCGAGCGTCTCTCTTCCATCGAAGAGCGCGGGGAAAAGACAAAAAAATAAAAAACGACGCGCTAATTTCCGTCGCGAAAAACTCGAGGAATCGAGAGAGAGAAAAAAATCGTCGTGGGTGTTCAGATCCTTTTATCGAATATCTAAAAATCAGTAGCTCTCTCGTCTCGCCGACTCTGTATCGCCGATGGAATTTAATTGCCGGCGCGCGTTCGGTTGCACGATAATGGTGCGCGACGATGAATTTTATCGTATAAATATACAAACCGAAATTCCAGAAAGTACTCGAATCGGCCTGTTTCGGAATTAGCTTACAGATATGAAATTAGTATTTTAGCTTCCGTTACCGAATATCGAATTTTCTTTCACGCTCGCCGCGTTCCGAGCAATTTTTCAGGAAGCAATAACGGGCAAACAAATTTGCTCGCGAAACTGCTGAATTTAGTACCCTCGATAATTCATGTATAATTATATCATGAATATTCTCTAATTGTTTACATC
This sequence comes from Seladonia tumulorum, assembly GCA_913789895.3. Taxonomy (NCBI): domain Eukaryota; kingdom Metazoa; phylum Arthropoda; class Insecta; order Hymenoptera; family Halictidae; genus Seladonia; species Seladonia tumulorum. The sequence goes on from OU565275.1 coordinate 8,554,315, forward strand.
GTGTATCGATAAAAGATACTGAAATTAAAAATTATAGATGCTCCTGATGGGAAAGCCAAATAATAATTTTTTAATCCGTTCACTACACAATTTTTATTTTACAGTTACTAAGGGGCCCAATTACTGATCTATATTAATTGTACTTACTTTTAAAGCATAATGAATACTAAAAACGAGACATATTAACTGATTTTAATGAAAATAACGTAATATCTCTTTTTTAATATTCACTATGCTTTAAAAATGAGTGCAATTATATGGGCTCAGTCCCTTACCCTATATAAGAGTGTTTCTTGAAATTTGTCATTTTAGTAGTGAACAATCTAATGCAAAAATATATTCGGCGTATAAATTAACTCAGAGCCCTCACAATTAACCATTTGAACTTTGTTTTAAACACTACTAAAACTGTTTGTCACATTGCCATAAGGGGTAACCTATGAAACACTTAATAAAGTAAACAAAAAATTTATTTTCCAGCAACTATACGCTTACAACCGACTAATTTAATAATTATCCCAGTATCTATCCGAGATAATTTTTCAAAAAATGTCTGCAACTAAACAAATTTTGTAAAACAGCGAACAGGTCCGTAAACAAGAATTTCAATTCAATGCAATTTATTCGGAACTCTGATTACCGTCTAACGAATAAATGCGACTTGCTTCGAATGTCGTAAAGCAATAATATAAAATTTTTGAAACACTTTCAACGAGCAACGAACGCGTGACAGCACTGAACACCCGCAACGCAACGACGCAACAGGCTAACGTAATTTCGATCGGTGTTGAAACGCGTCAGAACACGTTGCGTACTATCGTTATTACGTGGAGAATATGCTAACAAAAAATCAGTGTACGTGTGCGTGTGTAAATATGAGAAATATCCAAGTAAACAAATGCATGTATACAAATCACCATCACGCGTACATTTTGCTGATCACCGAAGAAGTCACTGCACGAAATACGACCGTCTGAAAACATTCACTCTATTTCCATGGATCTCATGGTCCTTATCCGTCTCTTAGGGAACGTGTCCTTATCACCAGCTGTTTGCACTAACAACCGCATAAATCGATTTCGAAGCGAGCAGTCCGTTCGAAAAGAGCGCGTTAGGCGACGGATAAACCTAACCTCACCGGGTGGCTGTCACGCGGTCCGACAGCCGCGTAAACCACAAACAAACCGTGGAACTGTTTTGACAGTCGTCGAATGGTATTGTTCGTGACCGTTCAACGTTGATGTACAGTGATTCGGTAACCCCGTGGTGTACGACGATCAAGCTCGGCGAACGTGGCGCGACGAATTCAAATTCAAACGAGACCGTGAGCCCGCCACGGGTGATCACTGTGACCTAACCTCTCGGGCGACTGATAATACCCGACACCAAGTACCTCAACTGGTGGCTCGGTTCACTCGGTACGGATGTCTGGTAATGCACTAAACGTGGTGAGCCAGGTACGAGAGAGGGGTCAGTGCGAAAGGAATGCGCCAAGCCTTTGCGAGCAACCTCGTGGACATGCGAGTGCAGACTGATTGGAGTGTGAGGATACTTACCCACGAGTCGTGAGAACGGTGGCGGTGGTGGAGGCGAGGTAGAGGCGTGGAGAAACAAACCGGCGGCGGTGTAGCGTGCGCGCGTGTTTTCCGCCGCCATTACTGGCGCCACTGTAGCGACACTAGGGCACCGCGCATGCGCGGCATGCGCATACCGACCACGCGCAGCCGCCACTGCGGCGCACCGACGTTTAATCGGCCGTCAACAACGTAGCCAGAAGCATCTCGAGAACGCACGACACGAGACCAGTTGTTCTTCCTTTTATCCTAACGAGCTTTGTGATACTGTGAATCAGTTCAAGTGTCTGTCGACAGTATACGAACTCGTTTTTATCACTGAACACACACTGTACGACTGACCTGACCATTTTTTGACACTATGTTTCACGAATCACTAAAAGTAACTATTTTACATTACTTTGTAGAAGTAACACGAACGTGTCTATAGCAATTTTTAGCCAATTTTTTAGTAATATATACCCGGAGAAATACAGTTATTGTATAGTTTAGGACGCATCTTCACGATTTAAATAATAAAATGTTAGAACCCGTCGTTTTGACGGGTAAGCATAGTGTTAAAGAAATACGTTAAGATTTAAAATCGGAGCTATTAAAGTTGGGAAACTTTTTAACAGACTCGGTATAAATGTCGACTTGTTAGGAAACGTTTTTATAGGATATGTACCGATGAGGTCGGATGAAGAAATTCTTGGACGTCCCAAGTAGTAGAAAAGTGATAAAATGGAAAATGGTCAATCAAATTTTGAATTTAGAAGGAAAAACAAACATTATTTCCGTATAATGTTCACCAATAAAATCTATTGTACCAAAAGAATATGAAAATAGAAATAGATAAATGTTGTTCATTGTAAATAATTTTTTGTATCAAATATAATTTTTTTTTAGTAGAGAAGATACTGAATATGTTAAATAACGTACCGTATAAATCCCTCACTTAGAGAACTTTGCTATCACGATTTATTTTACAACACGTAAATAATAATTCATTGAAATCTTAAGCATTTCCAATTGCATAGCTTGAATAAATCTTCCTACTGATGTATGAATTATACGACATTTTATAATAGGATAGTAAACAGCGCGTATTCTATAATTAGCTATAAAGCCATTTTGGAACCAGTAAAATGGCAGTGTGCAATCCGTGAAAGATTTAACTGATTTAAACATATAATGATAACATTAATTAATTTAAACATAGTATAATGCTTTTTAAGAATGTGCTCGTAAGACGCAATATTTGCAAGAATCATGTTTCGTGAAATCTGCATTTAACGCCATTCATGATTGTGACAAAATGCTCAAAGTAGTAGAGGAAAGTTATCTACAGACAAAAGAATTTCGTGAATGACGGCGCTATCTAGCGGTGACAACGAGGAACATTAAAACAGAGAAAGTTAAATATCTCGGCAATTAGTAGCTCAAATTTATTAATTTTGGTCTCAGACTGTTCCTCGTGTTCCTACGCATCAAAACCATGTCGCATATTCCCATAATCATAGCTAGTTACGGCTTTGAAAAATCATATCTCTACAGGGATAGAAACGCTATAACCATCTAGCGGTGGAACATTCGAATTAAATCACCCTTGTGAGGGCACCGACGAGGTATAGGATAGACCAATCACCCAATGTATTTTTCTGTCTCACGCTCGGGGGGCTCTAGAGCCCCCTTACCATTCCGTGTCACATCCTACCGTATCGGCCAGAAGCAGTATTGTGGAACCAATATTCTAGAACGGCGCTGTTGCTGATAGAAATTTAAATCTCATGTCGGAGATTCTATAAATGATGAATGAAACAAAGGAATGTTGTGTTCTTTTAATTTCGTTATGCCTGTAACGCGACTGCATCGAAGGAAACATTTCTACGTGAGAAAGGTTATATTCAAGTAAATCATGTGCATACATATACTTGTATAATGTACATGTATGTATAGCGAGCATCAAGAAGCATAAATTCACACTCATTCGGAGGAATTCATATTAAAAACATTATTATGGATTTTTGCTAATATTTAAATATATCATCATTAATGTTACTTTTTTGGTAAATAATTAGCCTAATTATGTGTATTTATTTACACTTTATTCCTACACACTTCCTTAACTTCCTTTTCATTCTATTTATGGCGTGTTTGGACTCATTTTTACCAGAAAAATATTTACAATTTATTGTTCGTATTTTCATACCATAACAATAAATTATTGCAAAAATTAGATTTTCATTAGTAAGCAATGCTTATGAGCTTACATTGTTGTGTCCGGTAGCTGTTTGCCTGGCTCACAAAAAGCCATTGAAATTCCCAAGACCTCGATCGAAAGAGAGTACGAAAGGCAACATTGTAACGCATTGCCTATTAATAATGAACAACCAGAACCCAACTGTGTTATTATAAAAAATATCGTAATGAAAATCTTATCAGCCGATTGGAGATGTTTTTCTGATAAAAACGAATCTAAATTCGCTATAAATCGGAGAATAACGAAGAATAAATTAATATTGAAAACAGAGTATGTGTAAACTCCGGTGGTAAGCAAACAAAGCTGAGCGTTGAAAAGAAGAGGATTAAATCAACCATAAGCTCTTGAATATAATCCGGATGGTTGGTTTAGTTTCAACCAATTTTTTGTTGAAAGTACATTTGAAAAGTTAAGGGTTGAGAATACTTTTCGATTCTTTTCACAAACATAAAACCATTTTGAAAAAGTAAGCACAGGATCGGTTAGAAAATATTGCGCAATAGCGTAATAAATTTACGGAAATCAAAGCCTGGGTCAAAAATGATCTATAAGGTGCAGGAGGTTTAAGCTTTCACTTTTCGAGAATATTTTATAGAGTCCTGTAAAACATAAATCCTACTTTGTGGACGTAGTTTGAATACTTTTCCAAAGACGTCGAGCTTGAAGCGCGTGGTTTTCTTGTATATTCCAGAACATGCTTTTTACAATTAACACTTTGACTGCCAAGCTAGAGACCCCAATAATTCCATCAAATTAATGTAAGTTATTTAATGAAATAAAAATTGAAAAAAATTATATGTATGATATTGAGTAGTGATACAATTAATATATTAACGTAAAAATTCATTTCAAAATTTGGACAAATAATTCCGTCACCCACATATGGGTGACGTGGCAATCAACGTGTTAATATAAAAATTCTTGCACAGCAATAATAACGTAGAAGGAGGAGAAAGATGATCACTCAGCCATTCGTTTCTAAGAAGACTGAATGTGCTAGAAACTTGAAACTTGTGCTAAGACTTTGTGCTAAAAACTTAAGACTTGTGCTAGGACTTTGTGCTAGAAAATCGAACTTTCTTTTAACGAAGCAAAACGACATAAACGGGGTTAAGAGGAGGAAAATGGCGAGGACACAGAGCAGATTACCAAACAGATCGAAACGTGAAAGATGGAGGAGCGCTCGGTTTCGGTTCACGAAACGAAGAAACGGTCGGGTCTCGGCGCGGCACGGTATCGAGGTTGTTAAAGGTTCTAGGCGAAAAGGTTAATTATCCGGAGTCACCGCGAAGAATTCCGGAAGATGTTTGGCAACTGTGCCTGCAGTGGAAGCGAAAGCCTTACTCCCATTGGCCTGCTCGAATCGGGGTTACTGGTCAGCTCGCAAAACAGCCGTTCGATGCCTCCAGGCGGGCTTTCGGCGTAATATTGAATAATACTCGCGTTAAGCGTATACGAGTTAATTGTCGGTAAGAAGAAGAAGAAGAAGAAGAAGAAGAAGAAGAAGAAGAAGAGGATGAGGATGAGGATAATCAGGATGAGGATGAGGATGAGGATGATCAGGATGAGGATGATCAGGATGAGGATGAGGATGAGGATGAGGATGAGGATGAGGATGAGGATGAGGATGAGGATGAGGATGAGGATGAGGATTACATAACAATTACATTAACGGAAAATTAGTGTAAATGTGATCCGAATTATATCGCGTTTGGTACCATTTTAATCAGAATAATGCCACAAATATATTGGTGAAAGTCTCATAAAAAAATAATTAATAATAAAGAAGTTAAATTTTTCATTTAAAGGCCTGCGCTCACGCTAGCTTCGATCTCTGCCGGCGGCCACGACTCTCTGCGGTTCTTTCTTCCCCATACGCTGTCCTTCTCTGCGTTCGAAACTTTCATCGCTCGTTACACAAGCAAGTGTCATCGGAATTATATCATATTTGGTATCATTTTAATCAGAAAAATGCCACGAATATGTTGGTAAAAGTTTCATAAAAACATAATGAAAAATAAAGAAGTTTTGTAATTGGATTAGTAGTGGTCTTCTAGTCTCACACCGATATAGCCGACAATGTTGTGGCCGCGACGCGATGGTTCTCGATTTTCGCTGTCAACACCTCCGTACAACATTGTATTTCAAATGGGACGCGCCGGCGAGAACCTCGGATCTGGTATCGAAGGCGGTGTTAAAGGATGATGCAGGTTCTGTTCCGGGCTAAAAGATGATGCAGGTTCTTTTCCAGGCTAAAAGATGATGCAGAAAAAGTGGGGACACTAAAACCCCGGGCGTGAGCACTCTCATTCCTCTCTGACAAAAGGACACGAACTCACGAACGGGCACACGTACGGCGTTCTCTGCCGTGAGAAGAGACAGCGGAGCGCACGCAAACACGCCGCGGCGACGGCCGAGGCATATCGGAAAATTTAAATCGAGCCGAACCAGGCGACGAGCGATCAGCCAACCAGGTAAGCAAGCAACAGACAAGAGAGGAGAGGCACGCACACACCTGGCCGTTTGAGGAACGGAGCGCGCGCGCGGTGTTGGTCGGCCGTCGGTGGTGCACGCTCGGTCCGCGAGCATGGATGCGGGATCGCGCACCCGTAGGCGCGTACAAAAGGACACGAACTCACGAACGGGCACACGTACGGCGTTCTCTGCCGTGAGAAGAGACAGCGGAGCGCACGCAAACACGCCGCGGCGACGGCCGAGGCATATCGGAAAATTTAAATCGAGCCGAACCAGGCGACAAGCGATCAGCCAACCAGGTAAGCAAGCAACAGACAAGAGAGGAGAGGCACGCACACACCTGGCCGTTTGAGGAACGGAGCGCGCGCGCGGTGTTGGTCGGCCGTCGGTGGTGCACGCTCGGTCCGCGAGCATGGATGCGGGATCGCGCACCCGTAGGCGCGTACAAAAGGACACGAACTCACGAACGGGCACTCGTACGGCGTTCTCTGCCGTGAGAAGAGACAGCGGAGCGCACGCAAACACGCCGCGGCGACGGCCGAGGCATATCGGAAAATTTAAATCGAGCAGAACCAGGCGACAACCAACCAACCAACCAGCCAACCAACCAACCAACCAACCAACCAACCAACCAACCAACCAGCCAACCAGCCAACCAGCCAACCAACCAACCAACCAGCCAGCCAGCCAACCAACCAAGTAAGCAAGCAACAGACAAGAGAGGAGAGGCATGCACACACCAGGGCGTTTGAGGAACGGAGCGCGCGCGCGGTGTTGGTCGGTCGTCGGTGGTGCACGCTCGGTCCGCGAGCATGGATGCGGGATCGCGCACCCGTAGGCGCGTACAAAAGGACACGAACTCACGAACGGGCACACGTACGGCGTTCTCTGCCGTGAGAAGAGACAGCGGAGCGCACGCAAACACGCCGCGGCGACGGCCGAGGCATATCGGAAAATTTAAATCGAGCCGAACCAGGCGACAACCAACCAGCCAACCAACCAACCAGCCAACCAACCAACCAACCAACCAGCCAACCAGCCAACCAGCCAACCAACCAACCAGCCAACCAGCCAACCAGCCAACCAGCCAACCAACCAACCAACCAACCAGCCAACCAGCCAACCAACCAACCAGCCAACCAGCCAACCAACCAACTAACCAGCCTGCCAGCCAACCAACCAGGTAAGCAAGCAACAGACAAGAGAGGAGAGGCACGCACACACCAGGGCGTTTGAGGAACGGAGCGCGCGCGCGGTGTTGGTCGGTCGTCGGTGGTGCACGCTCGGTCCGCGAGCATGGATGCGGGATCGCGCACCCGTAGGCGCGTACAAAAGGACACGAACTCACGAACGGGCACACGTACGGCGTTCTCTGCCGTGAGAAGAGACACCGGAGCGCACGCAAACACGCCGCGGCGACGGCCGAGGCATATCGGAAAATTTAAATCGAGCCGAACCAGGCGACAACCAACCAGCCAACCAACCAACCAGCCAACCAACCAACCAGCCAACCAACCAACCAACCAACCAGCCAACCAGCCAACCAGCCAACCAACCAACCAACCAACCAGCCAACCAGTCAACCAACCAACCAGCCAACCAGCCAACCAGCCAACCAGCCAACCAACCAACCAACCAGCCTGCCAGCCAACCAACCAGGTAAGCAAGCAACAGACAAGAGAGGAGAGGCACGCACACACCAGGCCGTTTGAGGAACGAAGCGCGCGCGCGGTGTTGGTCGGCCGTCGGTGGTGCACGCTCGGTCCGCGAGCATGGATGTGGGATCGCGCACCCGTAGGCGCGTACAAAAGGACACGAATTCACGAACGGGCACACGTACGGCGTTCTCTGCCGTAAGAAGAGACAGCGGAGCGCACGCAAACAACGCACACTGACAATGGTAGTGACCTTTGCGATATAAATCGGTAAATTGAAATAACAAACTATTTTCGAGACTCAATTGAACTACGTGTAATTCTGAATGTTACAAACGTAGTTTTTAGAAAAGCTACTCGCGAACATATTCCATGAAGATCTATGTAGCATGTCACAGATCGACAGGAATATGCATTATTGAATCTAATTGAACGAACCGACGCAATTCCACTGCCTAATGGCACACACACACAAGTGGAAAATACGTCGTGTACGATACACTGGCCATTGTCAGTCGCCACACACACACATATATATATATATATATTATTAATACAATATTCCATGTGCCCGTTGCTCTCACCCTCCCGAGTAGCACCTGGGCACGCGAGAGGATTTGAGCAACGAACAGGGAACCTCAATATCCTGAAAATCCTAACTAAAAGAATTCATTAGTATACGGGCTAATATTTATACAAACTTGCAAAAAAAAATTGAATTGAAATTTAAAGGTATTTGAAGATATTTAATCATTCAAAGAATTAATAGAAAACATTAATCGTTAAGCAAAAAGACAAAGATTTTAATTAATTTAATTTATTTATTTGAAATTTTTAATAAAATATTAAAGAGCCCTCGGTCGATCCTTTCAACAAAGCAAAGTTTCGAAACTATTGAAAGAGTACTATACTAAATGTAATGTACTCGAGAAAATAATCCAAGTTAAATTGATATGTGTATATGCTTTGTCTCGAGGATCTATCCGTCGCGAATCGTCTTTTTGTACGCAAGAGAGCCAGTGCTTCTGAGCAATTCGAAATAATATTAGAAAACGATCTGTATTGAATTTTAAATGAATTTAAAAAATCAATAATTATCTTAAAGTTAAAAAGCAACTTTATTTCATTTCAAATATATTTCAAAGATAAATAATTATTTTGATAATAAAAAGTGACTCTAGTTAATAGTATACCAAATTACGGAAGATTTTTATCTTTTCGAAAGTTGGTGATACCATTATCGAAACTGTTTCATTTAAAAAAGAACGCGACGTACAAAAAGACCCTACCTACCTAGGAAACAGATTACTACCCGTGGAAAACGCCAGGCGTTTTCTACGGTCACTACACTCGTCAAAAAATCAACTACTAATCAATTGTAGTAATAAAAAAGGCAGGTGTTTGTGCACTTACTACTTATTGGTGGGGATGCGAAAGCTGCGTTAGAGTCCTGGAATCAAAAAAAGGGACAAGATGTTAAAAAACGATTCGTATAATTCCACCAATAAGATAGTTTAATTCGAAATATATGTCTTTTGATACTTACATTCTCTCTCCCTTGAAGAAAGCACGACACGACAGCTCTCGATCTTAAGTAACCATGTCGTCATTGGTCATCGTGGTAAGAAGCCTCAGGCATTCAAGTAGACAGCCTCGAAGAATTCTGTAGCACAAAGAACAAATTCATTTGATTTGAATCAATTGATAGTCGAAGAATAAATCTAAATTCATAGAAAATAAATCATTCACGTTGAATATAAAATCAAAATTAATTTGAGCCGAAATCAAAATGTCCATTAAAACGAACCAGAAACTAAAATGAATTCAATTCAATACATGACACAATAATGTGGATACTTACAAAAATTATGTTCGGCGTTCGAACTTGTCCCGCGATGCATTCAGTGCGATCATACTCAATATACCTGAATAACTGATAAAACACACAATTAGAATACCGGATTCATTTATCAAAATAATAAGTAAAAGAAACACAAATAATTTATTATTGGCGAAATAAAATGTACACTTACTCAGTTTATGTGGCTAACGCTTGCTGGACGGTTCTCCTTCACGATCTCGAGTCAATCTCGACTCGATCTCGGCTATTGATATTCTTTTCCCTCCGGCTCTGTAACAGAAAGAACAAATTCAATTAATTTGACTGCGCTTGACTTGACTGCGCGATGACTACGCTTACTTCAATTATTTAAACAAACTAAATAATATGCTCTCTTACATACTTCGTCTAATTTCTCCTGAGCGCCAAGGAAGACTAATAGCTGCTTAGGAAGCCTGCGCGCGCATCTCACCATTCGATTATCGCAATTGGTCTGAATCGAACGATTCGATTATTGCAATTGGTCCGAATCGAACGATTCGCAAGAAATTTTAAAATCAAGACAAATTAGAATGCTTCTCCGACATAACAAAGTATTAAGATAATTGCTTAACTAATTGTTTTTTACAAGAATTTCTAAGCAGTTTAAGTTTTCTCCTGCAGATAGTTTATATTCTTGATCTACTTGTCTTGTCTTACTTTATTTATTACAAATAGAATAATTTCAAATCATGCATTATAACAAGCAATTTCCAATTTTTTAAGTAAATATATAACTAAGTATTTTTTATTACATATTGTTGTAGCGGATGTTAAGACGAATCTTTTATTTAGTGTTAACAAATATAGTAATAGTTGGTGGTCAAATTTCAAATATCTACTAATTTGAGGATGTGATACGAAAATGGTAATGGGGTTACGTGACCCCACAAAAGTTGGCCTCGAAATTAGGTCTATCCTATCCCGTCTGTGATGATAGGTATATGGTTTAAGCTTCTTGTGGATCTAGTTCCAACATTTATTGTTTGTCAGCGTAGAGGGCGCAAGTAAACGAGTTGTTTTTGTATGAGACAGAAAATCCCATATGGTGATTGGTCTATTCCTATTCCTCGTCTGTGGTGAGGGGTCTAACTTTTAGCCTGGACCAGAACCTGCATCATCTTTTTAGCCTAGACCAGAACCTGCACCATAGGTATATGGTTTAAACTTCTTGTGGATCTAGTTGCAACATTTACCGTTCGTCAGCGTAGAGGGCGTAAGAAGTCTAGTTGTTGTTAACGATGTCGGTATTTCAGATCGTGAGACACAAAACCGCATATGGTGATTGGTCTACTTCTATACCTCTATCACCGACGAGGTATCTGTGCCTCTATATTCGCACGCATAAATTTATCGTACAAAATTCACCGTTTTTAAGATAAGATTTAAGAAATTTAAGATAGTGCTGATGACAATAGCTCATTATTAAATTAATATTCAGTATGGTCGCTTTTAAACGTCGACATAAAATTGGTATTTGTTCGAATTTTTCCGGGTTTATCATTTTTTACAACTAGAATTTGCAACTACAAAATTGGAAAAAAATAAAATACGTATCATTACAATTAATATTATACTTCATTTATATTAATTGGAGATTTTGTACACATGATTTACATGTCAGTTACATATTTCATATAAAACAATTAAGCTGTACGTTCTAATCCGGGTTAAAAAAATAATGAGCGTTCGGTTTCAAGACTGTCAAAAGACGGCCCTGGTTTCTTTTCCTTGCTGAAAGACGGCCGGGGTTCTGATCCAGAAAAGACGGCCAAGGTTCTTTTCCTTGCTAAAAGACGGTCGGGGTTCTGATCCAGAAAAGACGGCCCAGGTTCTGTGCCATACTAAGGCTGAGCAGATGTCAGCACTATAACGGGATCACGAAAACCGGGGCGTGAGCACTCTCCCATCCTCTCTGTCCTCGTCTGTGATGATATCTACAATTCAATGGTGTTAAAAGGCGGGAAAATCTATTATTCTGTCTGTGCATATGTAGACAGCTGTCAAAGAAGTAATTGTATTATAGAAGTAATTATCAATGATGTTGGTTTTTTTTTATTTTAATAAGCACCGTGTATAAACATTTATTCATTGGGAACCCTGCCACCGCCGCCACGGGGCCTTCTCAATATTAGTTTAAAATAATGGCTGATGAAAAATTAGTGAAATCTGTGCAGAGCACTTTTTCCCTGTATGGTCTTGCACTTTCAAGGTATACTTTTTTTATTTATTTAGAACAATGTATTAAACAAACTTTCATATTGTGTAACATTACGTGAGATTAGCATATTTTGTTTCATTTAGAAAACTCAGTGTTTCACTTGCTAAAGAATTGCTGAACGTTGTTGAAAATGAACGTAAAAGTTGGCTAACACAGATTGTGGAACAAGTTTTGTCGCAGAATTTAAGTGACCCTCATGTTACAGTGGAAAGCCTGAAATTAGCAATAGAAGAGTGCATAAGGCCTGATACATTGAAAGATACAGAAACAATTTTCAGTGTCATAGATGCATTTGAAATACCAAAAATTAAACATGACTTGAGCAAAAAGAAGTTTGTTCTGTCACCTGTGACCCCAGACTTATTTGCTGAAGCTCCATATAAGTCAACTATATTTAAAGATCGATTTGAGTTACTCTGGTATAGGACTATGAGGCATGAATTATTTACTCCCCCTAAACTTGGTGAAAAAAAAGAAACATGGATTGAATTGGTACCCATTGAATGTTTATTAAGTGAGAGTAAAAAAGGGAATGTTTATGTAATGGGTCTTCTAACACAATTAACGGAAGGCCAATATTATTTAGAAGATACAGGGGGAACGATTAAAGTAGACTTGAGAAAAGCAATATCCTTTATCATAGAAAAACTTAACTCGTATTAATATATTCATGTGATAATAATATTTCAAAACATTGTTTTCCTTAACAATTAAATACAATTTTCAGGATGGTTTAATTATGGAAGCATCTATAGTAATAGCTGGTGGAGAATATAAGGATGGTATGTTATATGTACAAGACATAGGTTTTCCACCAGCTGAATCATCTGGCAATGCACGTGCAGACTTTGGTGATTCCAATATATTTGGAGGTTCGCATAATCTTTCTTTAAAACTATCAGAAAAATTGAAAAGTTATGAAGAAAGTAACAAAGATGGAATGATTATTTTTCTATCTGAAATGTGGCTAGATGATATCACTGTTTTACATAAATTTAGAACCATGTTGGAAGGATATTCTGAATATCCACCCATTGCTTTTGTACTGTGTGGACATTTCTTGAGCTTCCCAGCAAATACAACTAGTACACAAAAATTAAAAGAAGGACTGAAGGATCTAGCCGATATAATAATGCAATATCCGGAGATAAAACAATCTTCGAAATTTATTTTTGTACCGGCACCGGATGATGTGGGATCACCAAAAATTTTGCCAAGATCTCCGCTTCCAAAACATATTACTGAAGTATTCAGGAAAAATATACCTGGTGCGATATTCGCTTCAAATCCGTGTAGAATTCAATACTGTACAAAAGAAATCGTAGTGTTAAGAGAGGACATTTTAACAAAAATGTGTAGAAATACGTTTCAGTTTCCACGAGAAGGAAATATTTATGATCATGTAAGTTTACTTAAATGAATGTTTTTGTTTGTACTCTAACTCAAAACTTGTTCTACTTAATTATGTTTTCTATAATTTTTTTAGTATGCCAAATCAATTATTTGCCAGTCACATTTGACTCCTATAAGTCTTTCCGTAATCCCAGTATATTGGAAATACGATCATGCTCTACAATTATATCCAACTCCGAATGTAATTGTGGCCGCAGACAAATTTGAAGCATATGATACCGTATACTCTGACTGCCATATTATTAATCCTGGACTATTTCCGAAAAATGATCATTCATTCAAAGTATATGTTCCAGCCTTGGATGTAGTTGAACATTGTGCTATCCCAAAAGACCTGGATGGTGTTAATTAAGAGTAGTGTGTACATTTATAAATAAATAAAATACAAACTGGTGAATTACAGGCTTTCGTCAATAATATCAATAATTGACAATACAATTCGCTTTTCCTTAAACAATTGGGTGCCGATTTTGTAAAATGTTTATTTTCACATCACAATTCTCATCAATTTTACAATACTTCAAAAAATGCGTTGTCAGTTCATAACTTATTTCACAACAATCTTCAATATTAAACATAAGAGCACATTAAATTAAGTTCATTCATTGAAATAACTTAATCTCTTGATGAGGATACTAGATATTGGTCCTCTGTGTCCAATAATACAATGAAATAAAATCGAAGAATAACTTATTAATCACATATTCTTGCGATTGAGTAAGTTTAATATTATCAACATAATACACCTTAGAAAAATTCAACACTCCCTGCTTATCTCTCTTTCTCTACACATGCACACGCACTTACACACACACACATACTCTTTCTCTCTCTCGCTCTCTCTCTCACACACACTTTCTTTCATCTCCACCCTTTCTCCCTTATTCAGATTGACTAACAAAGTTTGTATATCAGACTTTCTATCTGGGACACAGGAAGTACGTGTTTATTTTTTCCGTTTTTACTTATTCGATTTATATAAATAGATACAATACAATAGTAAACACAGTGTTTCTACCTTTTCGCAATGTACATAACAATATTACAGGTACAGACTGGGCCCCAACATATCTCAATTCTCGACACTGGAAGCATAAGTCAATTACTGGCCATTCAATCAAACATCAGTAGAAGGATTGTAACTTGCAAGAACAATATGTAATATATATAAGAAGTGATAATAAAATCGTAAGAATTTCGCAATTTTATATTAATAACATGCTGAACTGTTATTAATCTCACTAACTATACACAGGATAAGGGAAAAGTTTCTTCTTCTTTTTTATTTTTTTTTTTAATATAATAATTAAGATGTAATTTTAGAAAATTTTACACATACAAACATTATTTTATTATTCAGATCGCTCACTTGCTCTTTCTCTCTACATTCACACGCTTTGACTATTCTTCCCTCTTTCTCTCTCTCTCTTTCTCTCTCTCTCTCTCTCTCTCTCTCTCTCTCTCTCTCGTACTACGCATGTACACGCATAGACGCATTAATTTCTCTGTACACTATTTCAGCAAATGTACGAATCACAAATCGCCGTAAGAATTGATCGTACTCCGACTATTAAAAGCTAAGTATCGATGTCGATAACGAACAAACTTTGAATCGAATGGCAAGCAAATACTAAAATGTTTACTCTTGAGACATTCGGTTAGAGTGTGAGCATTAAGTGTTAGAAAGAACGGAGTTACGAATTGTATTTATAAATTGAGAATTGTAAGAGCTATTGCGCACTTACCTCACGTTTGAATATATTTCAGTGCCGTATGTATAAAAAAAAAAAAACAAAAAGAAAAGAACGCGCTTACAACTATTGCACATTCTTGAAGATCTTTTTTTTTCTTTTTCTGTAACTCCAATGTCAGTAGCTCCTGTATTCGACTATATCTTAATACATAATAATACATAATAATTTTATGTACCAGTGCTTTCTTTGTGTAGCTATATACACGTGTATAAGTTCAGCTAATAGAGTTACAATTTCAGTCGACGGATGGTGTGACAGTCTCTCACACTCCATGTCTCACGAATTCTCTTTCTTAGCATGCAGCTCTCCTGAAAGTCAGATGAAGAGATATATATTTCATTAGTCTTTTGAATTTATTAGCCGATATTAATAGAATCACTCATTTTGACCTTTTTGATGTAAAGTTTGAAATGAATTTAATTTCAGCGACAATAATTAATATGAATTTTGATACGCATAGATTATTAATACTTTTTTATGCGTTTAAGATTGTTCGATTATGTTTGGCTTTTTATAACCATCAGTTTCCGAAGAAGTAGATCTCTTAAAAAAACGATTTTTAATTTGTATTCATATTGCGTAAAATATTTATGCAGTGGGAATATTTTGTATAATTGAATGATTCGCCAATAATATCAAATGATGCTTTCAAAAGTATAGCTATAAAGAAAGCAGTCTCATGCCGAAGGTCATCGAGGAGATATATCTATAAATTACGTCTGCCACTCTTTTTCTGTGTGTAAATCTAAAAACAAACATTTTGAACATAAAGTAGGAATATGAGTCATGCTTTATGTAAATCAAAGTCAGAGAAGTGACCTTCTGCGGTTCTTCCACCTTTTAATCGTTATCTGTCCTTCTTAATTAATTTGAGTTTAATATAATCATGAATGAAGTAAACAATTTCTGATGTCTTATGCTCCGAAATTCGAAGAACATTTTTCATGAAGAATCACGTCTATTAAAATGGAAGAAGCATACAGATTACAACTAATATACCCACTTTCTCTTTGATATCTTCGGCAAGCTTGATTCCTCTCTTCGGCGTCGAAGTACCACAGAGTGATCGCATATCTGGTTTTGAATGCCGGTTGTACTTCGTGCGGATTTCTCCTGTCGGACCAGAAGAAAAGTATCCTATCGAAGAGAGGCTCGATATCTGCAACTTGATCGCGCCAGCCTTCTGGAAATATCCTCAGGAGGCCGCCATTTTTCTGTAATCACGAAAAGCGTAATTATTGTTAGTCGGAAACGTAAAATTTGATCTTTCTGTCAAAAATAGATGCAGCATGTCTGGGCATGCTATTGTGGTGTTTCTGTCTTTTTAGAGTATCACAATGGTAATTGAATTGTATCAATTTTTGAAAATAAACTTTATCATGTCTAACAAAATAAGAAAATGGAATTTTAAAAAGTGGAACACTGAAGGAATTTAAGAATGTAAAATATAATGATTTCTAATTGAAATAGAACTTTATTTTGCACAAAGATCCGTTGTCTATTGATAGTAAATATTATAAATCCTTCTTGTCTAATTCAAATTAAGTTAGTGAAGACTTAAAGTGGAGAGTTTCTGCTGATAAAGACAGCGTATATATATTTTCTTGTAGTCAATGTAAACATTTCTCAACTCGGTCTTCCGGTGCATATGCGAGATACATGTGTTACATGGTGCAACTCACGTAGGCCCTCAACGCCCTTGAGATTCTGCTCGCCCTTTTCACGTATCGTGGCTATGACAATTCAACCGTTTGGGAGTCTGACTACACGTGGAACGACTTAATACTAGCTCATTGTTACATTTATACAAATATTCTCTATCTTTACGTCCAAAAATACCATCTAATTATTTTAATTCATAAAACTCCATAAATATTGCCCTTTCAAAAAATTGGAATATTAGAATATAAAATGGCGAACTCTTTTATTAATTTAATTGTTTTCTGTAACAAGATTTATTTTTAGAACCAATTTTATATTATTTATAACGCGATGCTCTGCACGCAATCGGGAATAAAAAATCATGTTGGAACGTAACGATTAAAACGTATCTTTACCTTAATGTCCCAATCTCGATTGAGATAGTATATTGCAGTGATGCATCGTCCATCTCGATTAGGATTGTCCACATGTTTCACGTAATGCGAACCATGCCCAGGATAGCATGCTACCATCGCCTGAAAAATAATGCATCATATTACGAAGCTATTCTATGAATGTAAAACCAACTTTTTATACGAATTTGCAGAGTTTTTGGTAACTAAAATTTATCAAAACGCAACCAAAAGTAATGGATGGAAAATAAGAAATCAGTTGTAATTTAATAGACTAAAACAGGAAACATGTATGAAACAGGAAATACGGTGTTGGTTGTAAATGGATTTGACGTGGCGACCGATGAAAACAATGGACTTGGAATAGAAAGTGTTGTATCCATACGTAATGTCCCTCACGAAGGGTAGCAACGTGCTTCAGGTTTCATTGAACAGAACGCTGAACACGTGTTACGCTGTACTCGAAGTTCAAATGTACAGAAAAGTCACCCCTCAACGAACATGCTAATAACTACTCAAATACATATGTCCAAAATATATCGTAGATTTTTAACAAGAGAATTACAGAAATCTAATTTTTTTTTTAATAAAGATGCAAAGATCAAACTGACTTCTCAATCAATTGCATAGTTAAAATAGCGCACGATGTTGAAGAATCCACATCCAAGTAAATATCGTGAAATATTGATTTTTTTTTAGAAACAAATGTTTGGTAAAATTAAAATTGATTCTTTCGAATAATGAGGTAAAGCAGTTTAAGGTCAAGATGGCTTCCTAACGAGCTGCATAGTTAAAAGGCGCACGATGTTGGAGAGTGAAGAAAATATTTAAATAAATAATTAGTACAGTGAAATACTGATTCTTTGGAAAATAATTGCTTGTCAAAAATTAGGGAATGATATAAATGGATTCTTTTTAATAAAAAAGCAAGTTGATTTAAGTTCTTGGCTAAAATGGTGTACGGCGTAAACAGTGAAAGTATTGTAATACAAAATTAATATCAAGAGATTCCGATCTTTCGAGAAATAATTATTTAGCGAAAATGGTTGATTATTCGTCGGTAAGCACAATAAATAATTCTGAATCGTGGCGTGGGCGTACCAGTGAAATGCTCAGGCGACAAAGATCTCCCAAAGAGCGCACGTGCGCAAAAAGGGCTGACTTACTCGTAAGGTCTCTGGAGGGAGGTGTACAAATAGGGATCGCATTGTATCCTTGACCCGAATAGCAGGCTAACCTTGGTACTACATTTGTTAGCGTGTAGATTCTCACGTCACCCACAAAACAGGCGTCGCCGCCCAGACTTCTTTTTTTTTGTTTTGTAAATTGGACATACATTTGTACAAAGAATATTTCTAACATTTCTACCTATTTCTAACTATAGAACCTAACAAGTTTAAATAAAATAAGAAATTGACAATATATAAATCGTTGGGCAGGATGATGATACTAAAACGGAAGATAGCTGTCTGAACCATCTCAACCGAAGGTAAGCAAATACAAGCTGCCAGAACAGAAAACGATTTTTAGAAGGTCAAATAGAACATACATTCACACGTACTTATTTGTTCTGTAGCTCTAAATCCATCTTCGGTACACGTATAATGGGGCACGCGCTTTATATGTACATGCACGGTTGCACAAGCAACGGTGAAGAATTCGAGAATGTAAAAGACGCGTTGAACATGTTAGAAATATCGAATCGAAGTTTCCTTTGCAAGATTACACAAGATACAAGATCGTTTTATTATAGACTCTGTATGTGTTAAATAAAATACAAGTCTAATCTAACCAAACTTTCAGATAGATTTCCGAGCATATAAAATTTCCTGTACTTTCCTTAAACCATATCTTGTATTACAGAAAAAAATACATTCTAAATGAGATACCAGCGCTACCTGTTCGTTAGCGGCGTTACAGGATGCCTTTCACTCTGTTAAAAAGGTAAATGATGTAGGTGGGACAACGTTTAATAGAACTTCTGAGACACAGTCCGACTGGAAATAGTTTTTGACAAACATCATTCTAATAGGCGGGATATTTAGACTTTCCAGTGGCCATTGTTCGCCCATTGTGCGCCTTGCGAGGAAACAGCCGATCATAATTCGCACGCTATAACAATAGATATAATCATTGTTATGTGTACAGAATGTCTCTGCGATCGATTAGTTTGCCAGTAACTGCTTTAACTTTTTTTGTTTCTTTTCAATGCAAATTGCCGAGAGAATCATTCGCGGTAATTGCACACAAGAACGCGCCATTCCGCGGCTCAGTGTATTTTCCGCGGACTATTTAAGATTTCTCGTTAGCGAATGAAAAACAAATGTTCTCTCCTGATTTTTCATTTGAAAATCACCATAAAAATTAGCTTTCTGGAAAATTTTTGTCCGGTAGATAGAACAATATCGAACTTCAAAAAATAAACAGTTACATATCATCTTTAACAAAGCAACGACGTGTACTTTTTAAATTCTTCTTTCAAAAATGGCGTAACACAACCGCCATACACGCGTCGCAAAACATGTTTTGCAAACTGTTTAAAGAATTTAAGGATAATTCTTATTTTCTCAGACTAGAAATGCCTACACGTATTTTTTCGTTCGCTTATATAAACAATATCTCTGGAGCTTTAAGTCTTAAGATATGAATTTCTGTTAACTGCATATTGAGATCGGTCGGGTACCAGCCGCAACTTTTCATTGCGATACACAGTCGTCCTTCGATTTGTTTTCATGAATTTGCAACCGTGTTATCTTCTCAGATGATTGAATTTATTAAGCGATGCCGATCGATACTACACTATCGGTCAAAAGTACTTCAACTGGCGATAGTGAAATGAAGAAGCACTGGCCGATGAAATATTCATTGAAATTCTTTTGACAATTCGAGAAATTTGGAACTTCTCCAGACAAGTGGAGATCGGTTTCTGTTTCGCGAATTTTTCGCTGTTAGGGTTCATTGTCCAAACGGTCAAGTAGTTTCGCGCGACAAGGGTAGGTGGGGTGCAGCATCGAGACAAAAGATCCGACACTGAGCCACTTTACGTGCAGCCGGTCACGTTTTACAGATAAAGAGCACAACCCGCCGAAAGTATATACATTATCGAGATAACGCGGGAGTCGTCGCGGGGCTAGATTAACCGTAGTACTGGAACAGTTGAAAAATGTGTAAACTCTTGAAAAGTCATTCGCGAAAAAGCCAGGTGACTGATAATCGCTGTTACGCCGATCTCTGTGACATTCAACAGTCGCACGAATCGGAGCTCGAAAGTCTGTCTGCGATCCCGTATTTTCGCTCGATAAAAAGTTTCCTGGAAAAACGCACAGTGCAATTGTGTTACCTTATCGTTCAGTTGCTTCTTCGTATAACCCGTGCATTAAAACGTATTAATGTAGCAAAAATCTGTCATTATACTGGGCTTGCGCAAGCTCCTTTATCTTCGCTCCTCGAATCGCCAAAAACATCAACAGTTCGCAGTTTTCGAAAACAACCTGTATTTTTCTTCCTCGATAATGTTTCCGAGGTAAATAAGAATTTTTAACTGTTATTAGTGATTTTTCATTTGCCCCCGTATTTTATCCCACGTTCGCCAACCATCTACATACGTTGTACGCTATCACTGAACAAACTAAGCTGATTCATAGTTTTTAAGACTCCTCTGTCTAATTTTAGAGTGAACAGCGAACTTGTTTAGCGGATATTTTGTCGAACAAATCGTTCTCTGTGCGACGCGAAAAATTGATCAACCAAAATCGGGATTAGTTTCTGAAATAGTGGACGATTGATGGCGCTTGACATTCGGAGCAGAACTGTCGACGATGTCGTTTAGGTTTCCCGCAAATTAATCACGGAAAGCTTCTATCTTTTGTTCCAATTAGATTGTGACGCAGGATTTATGTAACTGCAAGTACATCGAGAGATGACTTTAAGTCGAAGATTCTATCAGATCATCCTCCGACTAGTTCAGTTTTTTTTCTGACAGCCGAGTTTACAACAATAGAGCTCCTCATGATCATCGCACACACTGTCTCGGCAGTGGTGATTCATCGAGAAACAGATGATTCCCCATACACAAGTTCGAAAGCGAGTAAGTTGTTGTATTGATTTCTGAAAAAAAACATCTTTCGCAAATCCGTCAGGTACGCGTGCTATTAAATCGGTAGGTACACATGTCTGTTCATGACATACCGTTTCTACTGGAAAATACCAACGGAGATCTGCATTTTTAATCACGTTTTTGCAGAAGTTGATCTAATATTCAGTAACTTGTTCAGCACTTTCGATGAATTTTTTCACGAGGAATTACCCCTTACGTCACGCAAGGGTTACTATCATTGCATGAGTCATTGCGGATATTCTTGCTACACTTTCTTTCGCATGCACGAATAGCGGTCGACGAAGTGACTTGTCTTCCGACACGTGATTCACGCCGAAAGCATTTCAATTAGGTTGATTATTTTGATGCTAGATTAAAATTCTATTTTAATAGTTTAATTGTGAGTTCCGATCACTATAACGAGGCCTAAAAATTATATTAGGTATCGGAAAAACTTCCCATTAATTAATTTATTGTTTCTGTAGTTAGGATTCTAGTCCGTAGTTCTAAGGATTCTGAGTCTTTTAGAGTGATTTGACTGTGGCAAAGCTACGTGACTTGGCGGAGTGGGGGTAGACCGTAGCCGTAGCTGGCCACGTAGCTGTGACAATGCGTGTGACAAATACATGCAACTTTGCCCGCAGAGGCGTGCAAGGCCGTGCCATCGTGCCCACCGTTCTGTGTATGCCCAGTGTCGCCAGATCAAGACTTGTTCCCCCACTCTAATTTCCCCTTCCACCGCGCTATCCCCCAAGTCGTGCATACTCCGGTACTGATAGAGAGAGGGTAACTTTCTCCCCTCAATTCGTGCTCCCTCCCCTCATCTGCATACACTGGCCCAAGAAAATCGCTGCCCGTACGGGCAGGCGCTGAATAGCTCTGTTGTAGGGGAACGGTACTCGACTTTATCGACCTATCGGTCATTTTTCTTCGTACTGTCCTTTTTCAGTAAAGCTTAAAACTGTCATACGGGCCTGTTATGCATGTTATCTATGCTAATGTCAGCTGGCACACAACGAGGGCGGCCACATTGCTGTCTAGTGAGAGAACCTGTTAACTGTTGGTGGGACATGTGCAGTTGCTGACGAAGAAATTCGTCATCGACGGCTTATACGACACTTCTAAGCATGCCTGTGAATGTGAGACCGAACGATGTTCATATACTTGACAGATTAGTTTTGCAATTATGAGCAACGCGACGCACGACACTTGCCGCAAAGATGCACACCTGTCGAAAGTTTTCAAAAGTATTATATGTCTCTTATACGATGCGAAATTCGACAGGAAGTTTGTCTGGTTAGTGAACCGCGAAACGATTATCCTTCTTAGCTTCCTCGGGAGATAACGGGAGTGATAACGTTTTCTTCTGGAAAACAGTATTTTTGTCTGCTTGTGAAAGACCACATTTCGCTTGCTATATTTTCAATTCTAATCTCAACTTTCTGCACAACGTCCGCTGACCGAATATGTGGAAGAAACTGCGATTCCTCTTTTAAATTTGCAGTACTCACGACACACCGCGGTTACGTCAGAATGGCTGTTTTAATATTTGAACAACGTCCAAGATTAATTCGAATCGTCGATCCAGGACTAATTTCACCGTATAATAAATCCATACGATAGATACACGTTTCGCAACGCTTAATTACGCGTAGCGACGAATGTTCTTGCCAGGTAGACTGTTATTTTATTGATCGTTAAAAAGAAAGGTGGTCTTGAGTCGTTGCCAAAAACGATGGGCAGTAAGGATTTATTGGAGATAGCAAGAATCTCCGGTTCGGCGGGAAGATCCGCGCAGTCAGTCAAGCTTGGAAGCAGAAATCATTAGACGCTCTTGTATTTACAATATTGAAAAGCATAATTGGCCGAGAGCTCCACGAATTTTCGCAATTCGTGAAAAGAATACAACAGCCACGAAGTAAATAAAACATCTCTGCGTCATCATGAAAACAAAACATGACGTTCGCACAATAACACGGGTAGCGTTACGCGAGACAATTTCTCGGAAAAACCATCTGTCAAAAGTATAGTGCGCGGTTCATAGAACCGACGAGGAAAATGCAGAAACACCGTCGCTGCATTTCAAATACCGTAACACGTTTCTGTACTGTGAATCGCCGATCACGCTCACGGTATTTTTCGTCGTTCAATTAAGCACCGTTTTTAAACACCGTTATCGCAGAAACTGTTTAGAAACGTCGTTTTCGCGATACCGCGCCCACGCAAAAGTCATACGCGAAAGTACGAAATAATCTCTTTCGCGGAAATCCTTCTGGAGAATATGAACGAGGAAAACGTCAATGTTATTTCCACAGAGGACAATGAAAAATGATCTTTCGCGTAGCTGGTATTAATTTTGCTCGTTGCTTTTCCAGGTAAAATGACCAGCAAGTATATACAAATAATCGAGTCCTGTATTTGTTCAATATTTTACTTAAGCGCTGCGCTGAGTTGTTAAAATATCCGAAATAAAGTTTGCAGTGTGGTATACGCGACTACCGATTCTAGAGGTCACGCGGAAGGTGAACTTCAGGGTAAACATGTTCACCTTTGCGAAATTAACGGGCGCCTTAAATTATATTTACATCACTAAGGATCCCGGATCCATGAATCTACTTTCGAGACGGCAAACGTAAAATTCTGTAGGTAAACAAAAGTACGTTAAATCCCGCATTCTAAAGAGCTCGCGATTATTACTCTATTCAAGGAATCTGAACGTATTATCTACCAGTAGTTATTTCATTGTTTTCAAACATTTATCAATCACAGCTAAAGATCTTCTAAGCAACTTTTCAATAACAATAAAAATTGTACTTGCAGATCAATAGGTCACCTCCAACGGCGTAATCTAATCACCTTCTTTGCGATTAGTGTTTAAAAGAGATCCTCAAGTTTCCCTCAGATTTCGCGTAGTCATTAAAAATCCTATGAATGGGCTTGGAGTAGATAGTGTCAAAAGAAAAAGCACACAATTTCAGAAGTAATTTCTATTTTGGGACGAATTATAACCGATCTAGACGGTCGTACGAATGACAAATTTTTTTTTTAAGGTGCCAGCTTTGCTTCCCCCCACCCCGAATCATCTGTTTGAACAACCTTGCAACCCGCACGCCATTCGCATGGGGCCATTACAATTACAAATTATACAAAAGGTATTCTGAAACAGTCGGAAAGTGAGACCAGACAACGGTAAATATCCTCGTAGAGACAGACGAACAGGAACGGGACCGTCCCCAGACGATTGGCACGCTCTCATCACGTATTTAAGTATATGCACGGATGCATATGTACATATAGATCGCACCTCGTCGATTCTTTCACCTTCGGCAAGGTTAAACAGGGAGATGCAGCTGGCTGTCTCCAAGGATTTGCTCGAAAGAGGAAGAATAGTGCAAATGTTTCACGCGAAATCCCGGAAATTGCGCATAGTCTCTTTAACCGCTTCCAGAACTGCTAAAAATTCGACTGGTTTTCTTACATTTTCACTTAAAAAAAACCTACATACTATATTCGTTTACCAGTTATTTTCTTCGAAGCTTTTTGCTTTCAATTGATTTATGCAGGTCTTTTAAATGAAAACCAAATACATAACTTCAAAATTTAAATGAATAACCGAAGCGCAAGCAATTAAATTGTTCATTAAAGAAAAAATATTTTGTTCTTATTTCGAATCTCCTACTAAAAAATTAGCGAATAGAATATCGTTTAATAACTCTTGAGGAAACAATTATTTTCAGCTTTTTTACATACACTAGTAAAATTATACTGAAATAGACGAATTAAAAGTACATACAAAATAATTTTTTAAGAACTTTTCGTTTGACTGGAGAACGGAATTAGAATTTTTTTAAGCTATTATTTCGTAATCCCAATGAAAAGAGCCTGAAGAAACAACATCCCGTAGAGGCGAATAGAGAATGCACTCAATGGAGTATTCTTAAAATACAGGTTGAGTCATCAATGATAAAAGATACTACAACAAGTCTAAAATGCTCTATGAATTGACCTTCTATTGAATGGAGTATATCCTATGAGCGTATGAGAGACCCTATCTAAAACCATACAGCACATGTAACTAAAGAAAAACTTAGAAACGCTGATGTCCTCATAGTTATGAAGTTTCGAAGATTGGTACGTCGATAAAAAGAAGCGCTGCGATCAATAATACGAATAGATAATTGATTAAAATGGACTCATAGTTCGAAGAGTCTCCAATAAAAATTGATTATCATTTCAAAAATGAATAGTAATCGTAACAAAACAAGATAGTGTGTTAGAAACAAGTTAGTTCTCTAAATATAAAATGAAAAAGAAGGCGTATTATTTGAACTGACTGGAGTTTCAGTTGACACAAATGGCGGACAAATAAGTCTATTCTTCGAATAACGTCTTTCAATCAGGGACTCAAAACCGGTAGGAATTTGATACCCGAATTGTCCTAAAAAGATTCTACTGAAATCGTGACACTACCGAAACCGAAATAATTTTCTTTTGCCTCCAAATCGTGGCGTAATTGCGGCCGCAAAACAGATTGGATTGGTATAGATATCACAACATTGTATGTATTATATATATCTCTATAAGGGTTTCAAAGATACAACTGAAAAATACCGGTATTTTGCATTTCGGTAGAAGTCCCTACTCTCGACCATCGCGTTCTTATGTGGCAACGATATTTAGAGCGATCGATATCATAACTATATTTCCGAACAATTCGCTTCACAATTTTCCAGACCAATCTAGAGCCGACGAATTGCAACCTGGGAATGACAATATTCACAGCATTATCTCGCGGTGTCTGATTCAGAAATGACATTTCCATGACAAAAAGAGGAAACGAAGATAACCTTAAATTCTCAATGTCGAAACCTTTACGCAAACTACTTCCTCGAGCAGCCTCTCGACAACTTCGGGAATGACTTGAGGGTGTGCATAGTACGCGTGTCGTTTTTAATCGATGACATTCCGTTATCTGGATCCGCGGCGCACAGCCTCGTTTCACCTGTGCCCGTCTGCTTAGAGCAGTGTTTACAAAAGACGAGACCGTGTAATCGGGACGTACATTCATATAACGCCGACGGGTTTCTGGGATAACAGAAGAAAGAGAAAGTTAGTGACAGCGAAGGAGATAAAGATATAACAAGGAGCGAGCCAACAGTACGGCGTACGTGACCGACTGCACTACGTGTGTTGCCCGCTCTGCCCGCTCGACGATCTCCCCCGAAAGATCGTTGCAATTTCGGGATCCTGACCTTCTCAGTCTACCACCTTCTTTCCTCCCACCTTGCCCCTTGTTTCGCAGCCAACGAAACACTGGATGTCGATATTCGCAAGCGAAAACCCGTCGGTATTTTTCGTCGGTGTCGGTATCGTTTGTCGGAGCCTCATGACCAAACGGGAAAACGTGGCAGGCTGGCTGCATTCAACAATGACTAACACGATTACGGAAAACATCGCGGGAAACAATATCTTGTTTCCTACAATCAATCTGTACCAACAACTTGTATTATTCCGACTCATCTACGCACGATTTCACAGAATTTCTCTTGCAGTTTATGTTTTGAAACGGAACGACTAGCCACGACTTTTCCGAAATGTCTGTATTTAAATTTAATCACTCGGAGAAGCCGTGTATCTACGTACACATGCTGTACACATCGCGAAAATTGCAAACGCTGCGTTCGAAAAATGTGTAAAGAGGAAGTGTTTGTTAAATTTCGATTTAGATAGCTTTTGAAGCCCACCCAGTTGTATCTCGGCTAACGCAATTTAAAGTGTTCTGCTTAAAATTCTCGTTTAAAATCGAGGGTCTAGTTTCGTACGCGATACTCGATATCACGAGCTGCGTTTGTGAAAGAAGTTTACCTTGCCAAAACATTCAAGAAATTAATTAATGGATTTATTTGTTATGCGTCCGATTACTTTACATTTTACGCATAACCGATACTCGGTGAAATTTACCGTTCTAAAACGCACGGTGAATTATTAAAAAATACTCGTTTAAAAATTTCGATTATAAACCAAAAACTTCAGCAACAAGTTACCCCTTCGAAACAGTGTTGTTTCGTGTAAAGGGCCAAGTCTTAGTGTGGGTTTGCTTACCTTTGTTCTACCGTTGATTGTATAATTTCCCATTTTTCCATTGTTTCGCATCTTATTCGCCCTCATAATAATGGCATCGACTTTGGATATGAGCATTCCAATATTCTGACATTGTTTTTCTTTCCCGTCTAACCACGTTATTTGATCACCACGAATTGTTTTTAAATCATTTGCACCTGCTTTATTAGAAACCAATTGTCCATCCTTAAATAATCCAGCACTATACATATTTAAAACTTCATTTAATACAGCGAGACCTTTCTCGGCCCCTAAAAAATTGTCTACCACGCACACACCGTATTCATCCATGTCCTTGATCACATTTCTGCAAATTTCATTCAAGTGTAACTCTTCCAAGTTATTTCTGTTTTTGTGAAGGAATGGTGGTAACAGTTCCTCCTCACGAGCTAAATGAACCTCTGGGAAGTTCTTCATACCGTTATGATGGTGTGTAGGCATGTCTAATTCATTATCTTGTAAATTATCAAGAATCCTTGAGTTCTCAAGAACAGGGTTCAACAATTCTGCTCTGGCGCCTAGAATTGTATCTTCGGAGCTGCCTTCATATGTTATAGGAGAAGTCCATCCATCTGCTCTACTGTTGCTAGTACCTTTTCCCTTAGATTTCCTCTTTGGATTTTGACTTCTCTTGTGTTCAGACAATTCTTTTGCTTCTCTCGTGTGTTTGATAATTCCTGTAAAGAAATGTCATTGAAAATACAATGTTCATCTATATTGTTAGAATATTATACTATACTACTCAGTAATCAGGAAAATTGTTGTACGATGCGGTTTCAAATTACCGAGGTTGAACTGTATTAAGCACCATGCTAACAAGTACAAAAATTCTTTAGGGAAATACCAGAATGTATGTAGACAATTTTCCTGTCATTGATCTATTACTGTTGATATATCTTATTTGTAAACTTTCCGTTAACGCTTTTCAAATGTAAACCATAGGGGATACATTTGAAGAACGTTAACGATACAATTTGACAGAAACGAAAGAATGATATATTTTCATCAGAAAGACATATTTTCAACTCTAATCCTTTCTACGAAGGGAGACACTTGTTTTGCATAAAACGATCAACAACGATGAAACCAAAAATATCAAACGAGCTTATCGAGGAATGCGAGGAAAGCAAAACCGAATTGAATGTACCTCCAAGGTGTCTTGCGTTATGATGCACTTCTGGAGTAGCGTTCGATCCCTGCGTTCTTTCTGACACTGGCTTCTCGGTTAGGTTAGAAACCACTGGTGCATTCGCCCGTTGATGATTTTTGCCGGAGAATTCCTTTTTATCGGACTGTGGAACGGAATTTTGATTCGTAGATGAAACGGTATCGGGCAGAGTCGATTGCGAGGAATGAGTTGTACAAAATTCTTTATGACGTTTCCAATCCCGCCTTTGGTGTTCCTTAGTGCAATAGAAGGCGGCCTTGCACCGCGAACACTTCAAAAGCTTGTCAGTCCTGTTACAAACTACGCAGATCACCGTTGCACCTATTTGAACATCACCGCCGAGTGTCTGCGCACGACTGACTGTCGGACCGGACATGTTTCGCCGTTTATTTCGCGGCCACGAATGCCGACGACATTTCTCCAACCAGGGAAGTCACACACGCACTCGATCTGCGTACGACACTACCGCGCTATCGGAGCACCGTACTGCTTTGCTTGTACGTGCGAACCTTGGTTTACATGCTATATATACATTATCGAATCTGCGAAACACCTATTGGCGCAACGATGATCAAAACTTCGATCTTCAATATCCATTACTGCCTATTACGATTGCACGTAGCCTCGCGTGGACGTAGTTGTCTGTTAACCTTTCCAAGACGGTTAGCACGTATGTGTACAAGTCTAGGTTCCTCTAAGCTGTTAAAATTTGGTACACGCTCGAGCCATGTGCAAAAGCTGTTGGTACCACACCTTGCCCCTCATTCCTCTAATTTCAACAGCACAATAAGCTTCCATAAGCTTATATTTGCCAAAGAAACAATATAAAATGTTTTCGGAGTCTTTTAACGAATAACTTCATCTTGAAAGGAATAGTATCGACTTGTACTTCATCAAGATTTTTGAAAACTTATCCGATAGATCTGCATGCATTTACTACCTCGCATGCTTGCCTTCTTCAAGATAGCGGCACTTCATAGTTTCTTATTCTCAACCTACTCAGATCATGATTCTACTTATACGTTCAATATACTTCACGAAAGATGTCTTAGATTACCTTTGCGCTAGGTCATGAAACGTGTTATTGTTCCGTCACAGAGCACTTGACCAGATACGAAACTTCTGTTAAAACCTTTGATGTTCGTGTTCCTAAATTTTGAGACCTTGAGGACAATTAATATTTAAAGCTGGAGTTGCTAATACAGATGAATGTATCTTATCATTCTTTATGAGTCACTGCAGGAAACATTAAAGAGATCCTATATATGTATATAAACAATCGAAAACTTTTGAAAGCGCGGAAAAATTCAACATACGATTTGATAAAAAATGATATTGAAACATGAACAGTTTCATGAAGTGAATATTACTGAAAACTGACTTTCATCGTTTCACGTGTGTAATTCGATATTCCTACGCATTTTTGAGAATTATTTTCTAGAAAAATTGCTTATAGAAATGTCCCTATCTGATGAACATTACAATTCGCATAAATGTATGTTCATGGAGCACAATTTACGTACGCATGCGCAATGAAAATACTAATTTAAATGCCTCCCGACGAGCGTGGGAGTTCTCCTTCGGCAAAATATATAGCGGTTGCGTTCAAACCTCCTAAAAATATTTTTTGAAAACGAGATAGCAGTTTTCTTTGTTTTCTTTGTTTTAACGCTAGCTTACCATAAAACTTCATTTTTTACGTTTACCATATTTGTTTTGCATATAATCCTCTTCCCGTGAAGAAAGCATTTGTTTCTATGGTTACGACATGCAGGCTTTATCAAAACATTGCGCGATAGTCCAGTAGTTAAACTAATAGTAATTCAGTGGAATGTTCGTAGCACTTTGCAAATAAAAAAGTGACTTATAAAACATGAGTACTTTCATAGAGAACGTGCAAATAAAAGATGGAGAATATACAAAAACAATTTATACAATGGTAAATTCTTTTTAAATCACCAAAATTAAACAGGGAAAACTGGAATATTAAATAAAAGTACAAAAATGTAAATATCTATTTTCCAGATAAAAGAACAGAGGTATACAGAAACAATAAAAGTCTTAATTACACTTCTTGATTCTTATAATTCTGTAAGTAAGATCATGTTATAATAATGTGATCTTTCTTTTACTAAGAAACGATTCTATGTAGTTAATAATTTATTTTACAGTCAAGGCCCTGTCTATCTCTCCTAGCATATTGCTACTTTTACACACAAGATTTCATAGCTTCTGCACAGTGTTATGAAAAATTAGTTCAATTATGCCCAGATGAAAATTTATATAAACTGTATCATGCTCAATCTTTGCACCAAGCATGTATGTATCAAGAGGCTTGGGCAATATGCTCCAATATTATAAATCACAGTAATTTAGAATCTAAAGTGAAAAAGCTGCAGGCAGCAATAAAATATGGACAGGAAGATATGGTTGTTGCAAAAAGCCTTGTTGATCAATGCCCAATGGATGATATTGATACAGAAATTAATTTAGGCTGCCTTTTATACAAGGTATTCAAAAAAGGTCGAAATTTTCTTAGAAGGGATTTCAAAATTTTTCATATATTTTTTTATTTTAGGAAGACCAGTATGAACAAGCTCTAAAAAAATTTGCAAATGCATTACAAATTGCAGGTTTTAAACCTCATTTGTCTTACAATGTAGCACTTTGTTACTTTAAACTAAAAGAATATGCTGCATCACTGAAATATATTGGTAAAACTCATGTTATTACCACTACTAATTCAGTTTAATGAATTCAAATAATGTAACATTTATTCTATATTATACCAGCCGATATTATTGAGCAAGGGATAAGAGAACATCCAGAATTGGGAGTAGGAATGACCACAGATGGTATAGAAGTCCGTAGTGTTGGAAATACACTAACATTGCATGAAACAGCTCTGACAGAAGCATTCAATTTGAAGGCTGCAATAGAATATCAATTGCAAAATTGTAATTATACACAGAGAATCTTTATTACTTGACTTATCTTCTATCTTTAGTAAATTTCATTCGACGTATTTAGATGAAGCAGCAAAAGAAGCATTAACAGATATGCCTCCAAGATCTGAAGAAGAACTTGATGCTGTTACATTGCACAATCAAGCTTTGATAAACATGGATACAAAGCCAAGCGAAGGATTCGAAAAACTCCAATTTTTATTACAACAAAATCCATTTCCACCTGAAACGTTTGCTAATTTATTACTATTGTATTGTAAATATCAGTACTATGATCTAGCAGCTGATGTTTTAGCCGAAAATGTACACCTGACCTTTAAATATTTAACACCAGTAAGTATGATTTTTATTGCGATGTTACATGTATTGTAAGTGCATTTGTCACAAATCACACATTGAAAATATTTTTCGTAATTGAAGTAGTTATAAAAGGTACATACAAATTAGTCTTAGATTCTGTAGGAATTGCATTGTATCTCATCGATCTGGGTATTTACTTTTTGAGTGTTTACATTTTTTTGTACGTTTCTCTGAGCTCTCAGAGTGTTTTCGTTTGTGAACTTTTACATTATGACTAGAAGAACTGTCACTAGAACTATCATCGCTAAAAGAACTATCGTACTTTCTTTTCTTCTTCTTCTTCTGATCTTTGGAATGTTTCCTTTTCTTCTTCTTTGTTACTTCTTTCTCATCTGACTCACTATTATCTGTACTTTGTTTGCTTTTCTTAACCTTGTGTTTTTTCTTTACTTTCTTATGCTTGTGCTTCTTCTCCTTTTCAGTTTCATCAACTACTTGTTGTTCAACAACTTCTTCTTTGATCTCTGGAATCAAGTCATACTTTTTCCCATCAGGAGACATAAAGCAATCGTTGGATAGATGACCTGCAGTTCCACACTTTGTGCACGTCGTATTAAGCACTGCTTCTAACTGTATCGCTTTACGTTCATATTTTCCAATGGTTTTTTTCTTTTGAGCATCCCTTTGCAACTCTACCCCGTTAGGATCTAAATCAGTGCCATTCCCTTGATTGACATATTTCATAGATAAGCCTATTTTACCATCATCTCCCATAGAAATGACTTTGCACCAGACTCGTTCTCCTTTTTGCAAAACCTGTCCAACATCGTCGACACGAGCAGTGCTTACCTAAAGAAGGTTATGTTAACGCAAATCATTTACATCGTAAACTTGTAATAGAAATAGGAATTTGACTATTCTTCATACATTTTTTAATAGATTGTTTCTTTACCTGGGATTTGTGAAGTAGTCCCTGCGATGCACAGCCAGGAATTCGAATAAAAGCTCCGTAATTTTGTACAGATGCAATTTCCCCAAGAAATATTTGATTTAGTTTGCAATTTACCATTTTCAACAGGTTTAACGAAAATGTGTTTGCATGAAAGTCACGCGACTGTTTTATTACATTAAAACAATAACAATAAATTGGCGTCAAGAAAACATGACACAAAGGTTAAGAGTACCTAGTTGTTTAGGTTCAGGACTGTAACAAGCATAGACATGTTGGGGTGACAAAAATTAATAAAATGAAATTCATATCGTCTCTGATAATAGCATTGCAAATGTTAACTTATTTTTCAGTATTTGTACGACTTTTTGGATGCATTAATTACGCAACAAACATCACCAGAGGAGGCGTATCGTAAATTCGACGATCTTGGGAACAAGCACATGGAGATTTTAAGAAAAGCCACAAAGCGGGTCCAAGAAGCAAGGCTTAATCACGATGATATTGCTGTTAAAAAAGCTGTAACTGATTATGAGGAAGCTTTGGAGCGATATATACCCGTTTTAATGGCTCAAGCTAAAATTTATTGGGAACTTGGAAATTATACGCAGGTTGAAAAAATTTTTCGGAAGAGCCCGGAATTTTGCAATGAACACGATATATGGAAATTAAATGTGGCGCACACGCTATTTATGCAAAAGAACAAGTTCAAAGAGGCAGCAGTATTTTATCAACCCATTGTCAAAAAGAAAAGCGATAATGTTAGTTATCATCTTGTTTTTTACTTTTTTCTTGCAGCAACCGCAAGGGATTACTAATCAATTTACGAACATTTCAGATTTTAGACGTAAGTGCTATAGTACTCGCTAATTTATGCGTAAGTTATATTATGACTACTGAAAATGCAGAAGCCGAAGGGCTAATGAAAAAGATAGAAAAAGAAGAACAAGCAATTTCGCGGGAAGACCAAGATAAAAAATTATTTCATTTATGTATTGTGAATTTGGTCATAGGAACGTTGTATTGTTCTAAAGGAAATTATGAGTTCGGTATATCTAGAGTAATGAAAAGTTTAGAACCATACAACAAAAGATTAGGAACCGATACTTGGTTCTACGCGAAAAGATGTTTTCTTTCGCTTTTGGAACAGTTGGCTAAACAATTGGTAGTTTTAAAAGACACAACACTCCAGGAGTGTATACAATTCTTAGAGCACTGCGAAGGTATTGGTATTTTTTTTTGTCCGAAAATATAATGTTATACAGTTGTAAACATGTTTAATTTTAGTTTACGGAAGGGACGTCATGACGGTGGTGGAACAACCCTTTGATTTGCAAGATATGTTTTCCATGGCTCCACAAGGGAAACAAACAGTCGTATACGAAGCGCGATACTTAAAAGCGCTATTTTTAAGATTCCAAATGTCATAAATTATATATTATATATAATGAACATGCGTATTAAAAATAAATAATGTTGATAATTGTAAAAAGTACAGAACCCAATGAAGCAATATCTTTAACTCTAAGATACCTGTAACTTAAATAATTTCATACTTGATTTGTAATAATGTTTTGATATTTTTAATCTTCAAAAGACAGACATCATTAAACTTTAAAAAGTACACATTGGATTCAAATGGACGCATGGATCGCTATCCCCTAAGTACGGCATTGAGGGCTTATCGCACGTCACTAGAAGCAAAAATGGTGGCCGATATGGAATTGCAGGAAGCTAAGAACTACGTCCTTCAGCTTATGAAGGATAAAGATGAAATCGAAGCGGAATTGAAAGTACTTAAAGAAATCCTAGATTCCGTATGTATATAGAATTACTTTGGATTCATAACAAATACAAACCTAACCCTGTCATCATAAGCGACTACATATATTTTTGTTTTGTATGTATCATGACCTGTTAATTTTCTGAATTTTAGAATCATGTTGGTATGGATGATCCGTTGGTTGATTCTGAAGGATATCCAAGACAGGACATAGATGTTTACCAAGTTAGGCATGCGAGGCATAAAATTATATGTATGTATATCTTTATACAATGTTGTTGCATTAAATGTAAATAACTGAAATGATTAGGTTTCAGAAATGATCATAAAGCTTTGATGAAAAAGATAGAAGAAGGATTGCACAAAGTGCATGCATTATCAGGAAATCAAGCAGAAAGTTCTAATGGAGCTGCATTAAATGATGTCGAACAACCTGTGCAATTAAAGCCTTTCCTTATTGTGAATTTGGTGTCACCTGGTTCACCAGCTGAGATTGCAGTAAGATATATGTCGTAACACTGAAATAATTTCTAAACACAAAATATATTGCATAATATTTAACTTTATATTCTAGGGACTTCAAGTGAATGATTTCATACTGAAATTTGGTTCTATTGATCATCGAAATTTTGGTTCATTACAAGATATTGGTACTTTGGTACAAAATAGTAGGTACAATAAAATTGCCATAAAGATTAAGCGTGGATCTAATATCTTAACGCTGAGCTTAACTCCACGTCCTTGGGCTGGTAATGGCCTTTTGGGTTGCAACGTAGATACTATTAAAAGCTAAAAGACTTTAACAAAAACGTCTATTTATTATGTATAATTTTTGTGTATATTATTAAATAAAAAACGTATGTAAATTATTGTATTTAATAACGTATTTTAAATACTTTTTATACATGCTATATTACATTCACTTTTATAAGTTTGAAGTGGCTTTAATAGCATAATCCTGAAATGTAACATTTAGACCTTGAAATACAATATGTGTAATCTTTCTAATGTGATTTAAACTTGGGTATTTAAAATGGTAGAGGTAGTATAAAATGAACAATTTCTGTGAAGTAGCAATCAGTATCAGAGAGCAACAGCAAAATGTATTTCGTACTGTTTGTAAGTTTCAACATTACGTAAGTATGTATAACATTATTATGTTGACTTATAAAGAATTGTTTGATCTAGGGAGCATTGTACTTGAGTATTCTTGCATCCCAAGTGTTAAGTGAAGAAAATACTTATACAGAATATTCTGATCAGCATCCATGGTCATTTGTTTATGCCATATACCCATTTTATAATTCTGAGACATTGCTTGAGGTATGGAAAACTGAAAAATCTGTGGATATTTCTGCAAATGCAGAAACTGCTGTTCCTGACAAGCAAGGCAAAACGGTTTTATATTCTGACGATGTTCGGCAAAACGGTACAAATTTACAAACAGAAAATGTATCTTACTTCATAAGTGAAGCGAAAAATGTAAATGGGATACAATCACTGAAAAATGTACACCAACTTTCTAGTTATGTAAGTATGAAACAA
Organism: Seladonia tumulorum; assembly: GCA_913789895.3. Lineage (NCBI taxonomy): Eukaryota > Metazoa > Arthropoda > Insecta > Hymenoptera > Halictidae > Seladonia > Seladonia tumulorum. The sequence goes on from OU565275.1 coordinate 8,590,509, forward strand.
TACGACTAGGGAATCGGGGAATCCTTGTAAAATGCATGACCTGATTGGTGAATGGGGCGTGGAGAGGGGGCTTAAATTTTTAAATTATGCGCGGGAAACTTTTATTTTAGTTGAATGTAGTAGTGGCAGATAGGAAATGTAGTGGTTGGTCATTTATATGCTCATCTATATTGCAGAGAAACAAACACAAAAATTAATCTTCAAAACGGACAACAGGATCTCACATGGGCTTAGTGATGCAAAGAAGTAATCTGTTTCCATAACTGTATTTATAATGTAATACTGAATTCTATTTTTATAATTAAAAGCTAAAGATGTGCTTGTAGAAATTATTAAAAGATATTATATTTGCAAGTAGTACTGTCTATACTTCCCATACTTAGTTTTATGTTTACTCCAAAAGTAACGTTTTTCTTACTTTACAGTACTCTACTAACAAAATTAGTACGAATGGTAACTCTAATGTCTAGCTATATTTTTCGTTCATAAAATATGCTGTGACTGGCAACAGAGAGAAAGGATAAATTTAAACCATGATTTTTATGAACTATTCACATGCGCGAAGTTAGTTATATGTGGTTATATAACATCCTTAGAATTGTGATTTGAATGCATATCAGAAAGTGCATATTATCCGTCGAATTATATGAAAAAACTTTTTCTATTGATCTTATATCATATAATTATTCAATAATAATTGTCTTGTGCTATTGTTCGGTTCCATTACGTATACCAATAATCATTATAACTATTTACCCCGTTTTAAAAAGTCCACCAACACATTTGTGTTATCATGGCCGGTACCTACAGGAATTACATGAGATTACTGGAGTCTTGGCCCCTAGATAAATCAAAAGCTGGCAGGTAATTTCTCTCGATGTAACAAATTAAAGATATTTTCATGGTTTTCTACTATTTTTGTTATAAATAATATCACTGTCAATTTAAGTTAGATCTAATTTTTCGTAGAAACGTGAGTACGTTAAGGTTATAGGAATGCTTCAAAACGTATATAATTGCAGATTATATAAATTTCGATATGCCCCGTTTCCTAAATGATTACGTATTGACATTTAATTTACTGTTTATTGCCTCTGAACAAATTTAATGACAAATTGTATTTATTTTAGAGACTTAGGTCAACACATCCGTGATCAATTAAAAATTGCTTTTACACAAGGTGAGGCAACTACCGAGGTAAATCGTGAGGTATGTGACCGCTATTATTTAAGTTTGAAAAGACTTGCTTCCAATCAACATGGAGAAAAGTATGCCCGTGCTCGTAATAACAGTGCTAGCGGGTTAACGAGGGAACAATGCAATTTGGCACTCTCACCAGAACTACGGGAGTTTTTTGAAACAGAAGATAAAGGAATTTTCGTATATATAGCTGCAAGAGCTTCACAGATATTTGATAATTCAAGAGCTAAGTTGTACAATGTTATCAAAAGTAATACGTAATATTTTCACGCTTCCAATAGTAGGATATCACAACATTAATCATTGTAATAGAAATGTTCATTATTTATTACAAAAACAAAATTGCTTAAAATACTTAAAAACTATAAAAAGATACAGCCAGTTAGTAGATGAGAATGTTAACAATGTATCGCATGTACCAGTTATGGCTGATGAAGTATTACAGTATCTGGAACCTTCACCAAAGAAAACTATAGTGGATATGACGTTTGGTGCTGGAGGACATTCTGTACAAATTTTAGAAACTTTTCCCGAAGTGAAGATATTTGCATTGGACAGAGATCCTGTTGCGCATGAATTTGCACACAAATTATCGGAAAAATATCCTGGGCAAATAATACCTCTACTAGGAAGGTTTTCTGAACTGCCACAGTTGCTTTGTCAGCATAAAGTCCAAAAGAACAGCATAGATGGGTTCTTGTTTGATTTTGGTTGTTCTTCAATGCAGTTCGATGTCGCAGATAGAGGATTTTCCATATCAAAAAATGGACCTTTGGACATGAGGATGGATGGATTTAGGTGTCCTGAAGAACCTACAGCTGCCGATGTTCTAGAAAGAATAACTGAAATAGATTTAATCCAAATCCTGAGAGCTTATGGTCAAGAGAAAAAGGCAAAAAAGATTGCACGTGCTATTGTCGAAGCTCGATACTCTTTCAGGAGTTTGAAAACCACTGAAGAATTAGCTACACTAATTGAATCGGTTGTACATGAAAGAAGGTACGACCAGCTTGGTAGATCTGCTCATTGTGCTACAAAAACATTTCAAGCACTGAGAATTTTTGTGAATAATGAATTGAATGAAATCAATTATGGTATTGTTCTGGCTGCATCGTATTTAAAAATAGATGGTCGCTTAGTCACGATATCTTTCCATTCTTTAGAAGACACAATAGTTAAAAGGCATATTTCCGGAAATATAATACAATCAGTTGCTAACACATTACCATTAAAATTCGCAGACCATAGTAAATCTTATGACATTGACGAATATAACACCATTTTAAAATCACCATGGAAAATGTTACATAAACATGTCATAACGCCTACACCCGAAGAAATGGAAAGAAATCCGAGATCGCGTTCTGCGAAATTACGGGGAGTCTGTAAAGTGTCGTAAACTTTGCGTGTTATGATAAATTTCAGACTTTATTATTGTGTAACATAGTAAAAAATACAATTTATTATTCTGTAAACATCGTACAAAATACAAATAAATTTTCTGGAAAATATGTAAAAAATAAAATATTTTATTCAACGGAAACTATCGTAACATTCTATATATAGGAATGCTTTTGCAATGTAACAAATTATATTTAAAATAAGCCTTCTATTTCGTCCGTTTCACCGTTCCAGTCCATATCATAAATACTTGGCCTGGTAGAAAGACCTGGCATCATCATTATCTAGAAAAGTAACATTTTATATTGCAGTATATGTTGTATTTGTATAATTTATAGTTTAACACAGTAAACTTACATCTCCCACCATTGGCACTACAAAACCAGCCCCAACAGACACAAATATATCTGTAATATTCAGTGTGAAACCTGTAGGAGCACCTTTAACTGATGCATCACCAGTTAAAGAGTTAGACGTCTTTGCCATGCAAAGGGGTAGTTTGTTGTATCCTAGTTTATTGTACGTTTCAATCTTCTTTTGCACCTACAATAATAATTATTACATCTATATCTAGATAAACTACATATTAAATCAAAAATATGTTATATAGTTGTGAAGAGGTTTACCTTTTCCGCAAGAACAACTTCTCCCGCACCATACATTTCCTTTGCAATGGTATTAATCTTTTCTTCGATACTGACATTCAAATCGTATAATACTTTGAAATTGCTGGGTATGTTCGTGGCGGCTATAACTGCATCTGCAAGGTCTGTTGCGCCAGCGCCGCCTTGAGCCCAATGATTGCATATCACCGCATCTGCTGCGCCGCTTTCAATTGCTGCTTGCTTTACCAAATTCAGTTCTGCTTCCGTGTCAGTACTGAAACAATTTTTCTAAAATCACCTATTGCTCAACAGAGACACACAAAAGTATTTGCGAAACTTACGCATGGACATTAATTGCCACAATAACCGGCACACCAAACTTAGTTCCGTTACTGATATGCTTTTGAAGATTCGGAAGACCCTTTCTAACTAACTCAAGATTCTCTTCGCGATATTCTTTCTTCAGAGTAGCACCCGTAGTTACCGGAGGTCCTCCACCGTGCATTTTCAATGCTCTAACAGTCGCAACGAGCACAACAGCGTTCGGTGTGTGCCCAGATGTTCGACATTTGATGTTGAAGAATTTCTCCATACCGATGTCAGAACCGAATCCGGCTTCGGTTACCACGATACCTTCTGGTCCAACTAATTTCAACGCAATTGAGTCTGCAATAATTGAGGAACAGCCATGCGCGATGTTCGCAAACGGCCCAGCATGAACCATTACCGGAGTTCCTTCTAAAGATTGCATCAGAGTTGGCTGGATCGCATCTTTCAATAAAATTGCCATGGCCCCGGTCATACCCTATAAATATGTACATAATTCTTATGAAACAATAGTATAACATTTTTACGATGTACATTATAAATACACTAACAAAGTCATCTGCAGTCAAGGGCTCTCCGCTTTTACTAAAAGCTACCACCATGTTGCCAAGCCTTTCTTTCATATCATCGACGCTGGTGGAGAGTGCGAGTATTGCCATTATCTCAGAACCGACGGAAATAGAGAAAGATGTTTCTCGTGTTTTTCCTTTCTCGGTTGGACTTTGACCAATAGTGATTTTGCGTAAATATCTGTCGTTGGTATCGATCACTGAAACATATTCGGTTGCAGTGTCTCCAATTTATCTTATATTTCTGAATAGATTTTTATTTTAGTTTCAATACCTCTGGTGAAGGGAACGTTCTCTGGATCGATGTCTAATCTCGCGAATTTTTTAGCTTCTTCCTCCGTTAAACTGTTCGGGTCTGTCTTCGCGATGCCAAGCTTTCGCAAACGTCGTAACTGAATTTTCGAGAATTTTCTTTCGCCTTTAATTGTCGGCACGAGTCGGTCGTAAAGAGCTTTGTCGGACTGAGTGGATTCGTGGAAGTATCTTGCATCGATCTGTGCCGCTAACAGATTGTTGGCTGCAGTTACAGCGTGGATATCGCCAGTTAAATGTAGGTTGAACTCCTCCATGGGAATTACCTAGAAATGAATTAATTGTAAAACCTCTGTGCGTATACCTAATCGAAATAATAGGAAAGCAAACGAACCTGCGAGTATCCTCCACCTGCAGCCCCACCTTTCACACCAAAAGTGGGACCCTGACTCGGTTGCCTCAAGGTAACAAACGAGTTCTTCCCCTTGTGTGCAGTCAAAGCTTGCACCAAGCCTAATGAGGTGGTGCTTTTGCCTTCTCCGAAAGGCGTTGGCGTGATACCAGCAACTACCACGAATTTTCCATTCGGTTGGTCCTTCAGCCTCTTCAATACGTTCAATCCGATTTTCGCCTTTTTGCTACCGTAAGGACTGATCTCGTTCGGGGACAATCCAATTTCTTCCGCCAGGATCGTGATCGACTTCGGTTCTTGACTTCTCGAGATCGTTATGTCGCTGGGAACCTGCATTTGTGGGCTGATCGAAAGAACGTTCAAATTCCATTTAGTGTTCAAAAGTTTATCTGCTGATCTTTGAGCCGATAGCACCGTGTTCTTCATCAACATGGCCACGGTCATCGGACCAACTCCGCCAGGTACCGGTGTGATGTACGATGCCACCTTTGCGGCTTCTTCGTAGTCGACATCCCCTACCAGACGTTGTCCAGATTTCTTTGTTGGATCTATAATAATTACATACACTGTAAGATTTACTTCAAGAAAAACGAACTGTCTAAATATTGTAAGGCTTTGCATTCGTAATTGAACGAAAGGTTCTTTTTCATTTACACACACAGTTATTTTTAAAGCCTGTTGATTGGCTTCCAATAGGTAAGATGTTAAGCACGAAATTATATTTACCTGAAATGGAATTTATTCCGCAATCGATTACGACTGCACCGGGTTTAATCCAGCTTCCCTTGACCATCTGAGGCTGGCCAATAGCAACCACTAAGATATCAGCCTCCGAGACCTGTAATCAAATTCAGTATTTAGTATAGATTTATAGAAACATTTTATAAGTAATCTAGAAAATGTCGTTTGCTACTTACAACTTCCGGAAGATTCTTCGTTCGCGAGTGACATACTGTGACAGTGGCATTTTGCCATTTTAACAATTCGGCAACTGGAGTACCGACGATTTTGCTTCTGCCCAAAACTACAGCCTTCGCACCGGCAATCGGTACGCCGCTCCTGGAGCACATTATTGCAAAAATTAATTATGTATATGACGAACGTATTGCATAAAATTATTTATTAGTTCACTCATGATTGAATCGCTTGACGTATATTTCGAAATTTTTGAAGAATGAACGTGCAAAATATTTTTCGATAATATGATGTACAGCGATATTTATAAATTTTTAATGAATTAAAATGATTTGTTTAACGTACTTTTTGATAAGCTCAATGCATCCGTTCGGAGTGCATGGTAAAAATCCCGTCATATCACCGATGGCGACTCTTCCTTCATTAATCGTGTTTAATCTGAAAAAATGAGGTTTCAACGTTTGTTACAAATAATTAGGGTAATTCAAGATCTGTCAACAACATTACGAAAGTACAGTGGCGTGTTGTAATGACACGTAAATAATAAGTTATCGCTGTTGCAATTGTTAAGGCGAGAATACGTGAGGCGGTTATCTCGTTTGTTTTGCACATTTTTTTTCTATCTGTAGTATACACGAGGAAATCATTTTTAATGTATTTAATGCCTTGTTGAGTAAATTCAGTTATAGAATTCGAAAGTGATGCGTATTTTTATTACTGGACATTATTATATGTTCAGAAGAATTGTATTATAGCTTCCGTTCATATGCGCTATTTTTAGATGCAAGAGTGAATTTATTTATTACGAACAGTTATGTAATACTGACCCATCCACATCTTTGTCGGGAGAGACTAAATCAGTGATCATATGGCTGTTGATTTTGTTCACGCTATCAAGAGGCATTTGCACAATGATTCCGTGAACGTTTGGATCATTGTTTAATTTGGTTACTTTGTTTACCAATTCCATTTCGGTCGTAGTATTTGGAAGTTTCACGTGATCCGCTGCGATCCCGATGTCGCTCGCCGCTTTTATCTTCATTCGAATATAAACATTTGAATCTTCTCTGCCGCCAACTTGCACGATAGCTAAACCGGGTTTGAAATTCGGCAGCTTTTCTTTCAACAATGCTACATCCTTTGTTAGTTTTTCGCGAATTTCCCTGCGAACGAAAATCAATTTATTTTATCAGCACGAGAAGTGAAAAAATATTTTACTACAACCAATTGAATCGCAAACTGCACAATAAACCATAAATAACATTTTTGTTATATGCAACAAAATAACAGTTCAAAAATAAAAGAATTATCAACATTTCGTAGCAATAAGTATTAAAAATATGTCATACTTTGGTGATAATTTTACTATTCAAACTTTATTGGTATTACCAAAAAGAAATGTTGCATGTTATACTTCTGTTATTCATAGAATTTTTAAAAGTATTTAAATGTCTTGTACATTATGCGTAGTACATTACATGGGCATTTGTAATATAATTATTTTCTATTCTTTTATATTATAGTTTGTATAATATAAATATTTGAGAATAATTTGCATCACAGAAAGTATATATTTTTTTTATTTTTCCATGTTATTTTCGAATCATCGTGTTCCCTACTGTCCATATACGGAAATTCAAAGTTCGCGGGCTTTTCTTGATCTCCATGTTTTGTGAATCTAATATAAATTAATCGTCTCGCAATCAAGAAAGATTCAATGCAGCGGAGTACGCAAATGTCCTTATGCATTCTGTTGCAAAAGTTGTATTTTTTTGGTTACATAACTTAGAGACTGAAAGCAAGCATAACCTCACATTTACAACGTGCATGCTTTTAGCGAGCACGTGAAAATTTCCGAGAATTTAAATCAATTTATCTGCAATTCGATCTTGAAGGTTAGGCCAGTGCAACGGCGATTATCGATCTTTCTAATGAAATAGACAATCGAAAGGCGAATTTGAATTGAACTCAAATATCTTTTTAAAAACTGCGCTGCATGCACGTTTGTTTCGATAAATCGATAAAAGAATACAAATTGCAAAATGTATGCTACAAACATTAACAAATTGCATTGAGAAACAAATTGTTGTAAAATGCACGAGTCTTATGTAAATTTGAATTTGCTGTATCTGCAATTGACAAAGATAGCAACTTATGTACTTTGCCAATTCGGTCCCGGACAACACGACTCCTCTCACGTCCGTCGACATAATTCTCTTGAAAAATCTGGAACAACACAAGAAATCACTGTTGTTTGCAACTTATTTTTTTTATCAATGTACACTTATATAACTGATTATGGAAACGAGTAAATTGAAAAATGCGTATGCACGTTCCACTGGAATTTACCGGAAGACTGTCGATGGTAGAATGAATGGAGTTAGAGTAGGCTACCGGTTTATTAGCGATCACTATAGCTGTCATACGTGTGTATGTATTTATGGAGATAGCACCGTGTGGGTTGTTTACACACAGAAAAACGGTGTGAATGTCAATGGAACACGAAAAATATGTACTCCAATTTTGTACTTTGTTTCCTTTACTCGTTTCTGTATCACAGTGGTTCTCAATTCAGTAGATATTGATAAATTGTTAGCTTATTGTGTATACTATAGGATCTTCACATTAAATAGCAGACAATTAACTTAGCCTAACAAACTTTGCGTTATTAACATTTCCTAAACATTTACTCCATGTATGTTTGAGAAAATAAGTTTTACGATCATTTCTTTACGTTTACTTCTTTGTCCTTATACTTCAAAACTAATTATTAATTAATTTAGTTCGATTTACTTATTTTTATTTTTATTTACCGCATCTGTGCTCCAAAACGACAAAATAAATAATTATAGTTATGATCCAAAATGATTGAACAAATCATTACAAACGTTAAGAAATGAATATTCTTTAGAAGAAGTAATTAGTTGGATAAAATATTAATGGAAATAGTTGTCTTACTTAAAGACCTGCGGTGTCATGTGATTGTTCGACCCAACGAGTTTCCGGTTACTAATGACAAAGACGATCTTCATGGGGGGCAAGAAACCAGACGTTTTTCATGTGATGAAATTCTAATCGATAAACTTTGACATGAAAAGCGTTTATCTGAAATTTCCAAACCTAACTTTATCATCATACTCGTATATTACACCGTATTCACGAGGCATACGATTCAATAATATTATTTGTACCGCCGATTTACGAGGTCATATTGCAAGAAAATCATGATCTATTTTACACAAATAAATTGTTTAAAACGGATGACTGATCAGAGAACTAAACGCGGTAAGTAGTAGTTTTGTGTTGTTGCAGTGCTTTATTGGTATAGAACAATGTTTAACTAGATTAGTTAGTATTTATAATAATATATAGTCACCTATAATTACCCGATTTAATATTACCGTATTATCGTAGGGATATTCACGGATGTATAGTGATATCCACCCACGACGGGTTCTTCTTCTAAAATCCATTAGTAAGGTTCACTGCTTTCACAAAATTTTTTATCTTTTATGCATTTTTCCGTGAATCTGCAACGGGCGCTATAAAAAAGGCAGGATTAAATTTAACATATTTTACGCATGACATGCAATATACATTTCCAATATGCATATAAAGCATACGCTTTACTGTGTAGGAGAAATTCGATGGCAAGTTGTTGACTGCTAATTGTGAATTTAACCTAATCACGGCCTATTGATAACTGAATAATTTACCGAATCTTATCATACGCGTCAGTATGTCGCAATGCGCTCTCGTAATAGAACTCTCAAAATAATTAGGGGATTTCCTATTTAAATGATGTAACCAATGTTTTGGTTGTGCAAGGTACACAAAACCACAGCTTTTATTTGTCAAATTTGACAAAATAAATAATATTATTCAAACCGAGACACTAATTATTTTACATTTGTAGAAAATCGAAATATGTAACTATTGATGAATTCAGTAAAAACTCGCATAACGACGTTCCTGTTTAAATGATTTACCTATTTTATTTGTAAATGCATTAAATATTTGTCTCATCGCAGCTGTAAAGAATTGCGATTTGTGTTTACGTATTGCCACATTACCGCGTTCAGCGATAAATATAATCAGAAAGATTTTTTTCTTCTAAGCTGATTACCGACAGCGCATTTTGTTTATATTCGAGCTTGAGAAAAATATTGTTGACGTCGTAGGAATATAGACTCGGTTCTTACAAGCAAGAAAACTCGGAGTTTTGTTTAGTACGAAGCAGATTACAATTCAACAAATAGGTCTTTCAGGCGTCATTATCAATAGCGGTATTATACGTGCTTGTACCGAACTGAAGAAACTCGAATTCGTTTACAACGAGCTTAGCGTACAATTTTACCTGCTCCTCTTGAATTTCCAGGAGAACTCCGCAAAAACAGCTTGCTTTCCTCATTCTATTCTACGCTGGCAGACTCACGACTCGATAAACCCATCTAATTTACTGTGGACCATACCCCAAAACTAAGCAAAAACTACGTGTAAGCCCCTTGATGTTACGGCAATTAATCCTGCTATCAAAACATTGAAATAGGTTACGAGTTAAACTGCTTTTGAAGCTAAGGGACTTCGACCAAAGTCTCTACAAAATAACGAATCTGCTTTGATGCACGAGTCTCTACTTCGACGTTATGCATATTTTATGAGGCTGACTCGAGTCTACGGTTAAAAAATTTTCATTAGACACACTCTTCATTGAGGAAGAAATTAGGTTTTTTTTATTTACCGTATATATATATCACCTAACCCAGCACACATTTTTCCAAACTAATTTGATCCTTGACGTTGCAGTGGTAAACCATTGATTGCCACAATGGTAAAAATCAATAACGCGCATTTCACGTATTCATAATAAATATTAATACATAAACTACGAAGTGTCAAGGTATTCGAAGAATTTAAAAATATTACTGCATTATGTTCGATTTATTCGACGAAGAAACACATTTAACCTTTGCCCCTCTCAATTGATTTGAGAAGCTTTTGTTTTGCATCGAGGTTGTATAATACATTTTTCTTCGAAGACAAAAATAAGGTAAGAAGAAAGGTTGTATCAAGATTGTTGACGAGGTTCACAACCAACGAAACGATTTGTAGGACACAGTACGTATTGAGAATCTGAGTTAACAAAAATATTTGCGATCATTTCACGAAACATCGACAGGAAATATGGGAATAAGACGTAATTAAACTGAATAGGGGAGCAGGGAAGGAGGGAGGAGGACGGTGAATACGAGAGATGTCGGAGTGTAAAGTTGTCCCGCGAGATAGACCGGTTTGTCTCGAACGCTGGGGGAATCTAGAGCATCGGATAGGTGGCCATGAATCGCTCTCCTTTGTGGGACTTACGCCTTTCTGTGAGCGCAGAAAGCCACGGAAGAGCAGGATCTTGGTTAATCTTACTAATCTTCCGACCTCCGATGGCGAAACGGTACAACGGCCAGTCGAAAACCGCGGCCTAATGACATTACAGATCCCCCAATCAGCGCGAAGACCGGATAAAGGACGTACAACGTGCCACGCTTCGCTTCACCGAGCTGTTTCAAACAGACCTAAAATCTTTTCAGGTCATCCGACGCCTTGACAATCTCGGTTTTTTGACCATGACGTACAGCGGAACGTACGAACACGAGGTACGGTAATGTCTCGATAGATGTGAAAAAGATGTGCACGGTATTCGGGAAAAATTTATCCCCACATCTGCGGAATATACCTCTTGAGGGACTCGGAATGACAAAACTTTTTTGTTCTGAATTGTTTCTTTATGAAACTTTGACTGGCACATTTGAGACATTTTTCTGATTAAAAAGAGACCAAACACGACGCAATTTGGATCGTATTTATTTGTTTAATTCGTGATTCCGTAGAACCTCGATTATCCGAACTGATGATATCGAGGTTTTAACGAAAAGTATAAAACAATGAAAAATATTGGGGGTTGAACGTAAGATTTTTGTTGAAGCATGAGAATCGCGACATTTAACGTTCCGCGTATTCGCAGTAATAAATTACCGTCGCATTTAATAATTTATTTTCCACCGACGACGGGAACTGACAAAACAATTAATACCGTGACAGTAAATGGACTTCATAAAATATGCATAAAGTAATTAGTTTCATTAGAGTTTATTGCAGGTACTAACATAATTACAATATACATGTATAATAATACAACGACTGCAGTCGCAACAATGTTAGTCAATGGGAATTATATTTACGTGAATATCGATTATAATTATTCTGCTGAAGAGAGTACACATTAAAATAGTAACTTCTGTGCGATTACTGTTTTATCGTTGTTTTATAGAGTGATTCAAATCATTACCATATAATTAAATAATAAACAGTGGTGTCATTCTTGTGGTCGATGGGCCAAACAATTTTACCCAGGCCCAGGAATTTTCTCGGTACCGAAGAAAATTTGTCGTTGTCTCTAATCGATTTGCGAGCTACCTCAGTGATTTTCTGAGGTGCTTCAAACGCACGTAAACCGTTCAAATTGTTGACTGTTTAAGCACACCTCCCTTTCAGCGTACCTCCCGGAGGACCTGCGGACCCCACGCAAGTCTCGAATCTCGCGGGTCTTCGTAGCTTAAGGTTAATTAATATCAGGCCAACAGTAACGTGGACGAAGATCACGGGGAAATTGGCGGTCACCGTCAAATTGCCGGATCGATGTAGCAGTCGCGCGCGCGGCATCCATAATCTCTCGAGGACGTACGTTTCCATCGACTTCGAAATCTGAACGATCTATCTTCGAAAACGGAGACGGCTGAACGGTTCTCCATTTCTTTACGTTTTCCTCTCCTTTAATCCGCCCTTCCCACTCGATTCGTTTCCCCTCCTAATACATCTCGGCAACTCAATCTCGATTCGCAAGATGCGCCGGCGGCAATCTTACGTTGAATCAATATTACCCTGACTTCCACCGGCCCTTCGCGTACCCTTTTGCGACGTGGAAATCGCATAACCAGTTCGGTATTCCCGAAGAAGCGGTTTCTCAAAGTTCTCTGTTAGGCGTCCAATTCAAATAGCCGTCGCGAAAAGCTGAAGCTTCCCTGCAAGAAAACATTTGCAGAGTTCCCTACTTGAAAATATTTCGAAAGCTCCCTACTTGGAAACATCCGTAGACTTTAATCTGTAACAAGTGTCTAATTTCCTTCGGCTATGATCACAGATTCATCCCCGACGCCTCAAAATTGAAATTTATTGTTCGTTATGAGGGAAAACGCGCGTTGTTCCTATTCTATAAATTTTTACACGTTACGTTCCAAGCAAAGACGTTCTCTGGCCACTTGATCAGCAAATGGGTTTTAAGATTCGCGTAACAGGTTCCAGGCATCCAGTTATACAGAAGGGGTGACTTGAATGCCATTATCGAAACCGGAATGTATTCAAACTCACATGGCAACGTGACAATGTAAGATAAACGTTACTTCTCTCTTATATATACATTAATTTATTTTAATATTTACGAACAAGGTTTTTAATTAATCTTATACTTTCTTCAAACGCTTCGAACATTTTTCGGTTTCGTTCTCCAACTCGTTATTTCCAGCGTACGGGCCACTCCTTCGAGTACATAGAGCCCGAATCAGTACCGCAATGTGTTCAAGTCTGAACGAAGGGTGCTGCCTCGTGAAGGGAGGGGGTGAGTTCGTAGCTCCGTCGTGGAATAGGTACGTACAGATTCCAACTACTGGCGGATAGTTAAGCTTAAGGGTTCTACGGAGAAACTAGCCTTGGGGTGACTGCAGCCACGGATGATCAGGGCTGAAGTAAACTGCGGGGGTGGAGGGGCGGGAGGGAGGGAGGGACCGAAGGAATGGGGCTGGATTGGGTGCTATAGGGTGGAAGATTTCTCCATCTCGGATAGCAAAGCAACTTGGACCGCAAATTCCTTTACGCGGTACAGCGCGGAGTGCATCCACGGCTGTGCTCAAGGAATCGACTCGATTTCGTTAATAGGTCGCGTTCAACTTGGCCTGCGGATTTTATTCCTCGGAACGTTCTAGCCTGGTTCCTGAAAGGACACTTGTACCCGGCTCTGTGTAATTGGCGGACGCCGACAATGAGAGTTGCATTCAATGAGAGTTGCATGTTACCATCTTCGGATAGCTGCTGGGCAGGAACTCGTGTTGCGTCTTAAAAAGAAATATATTTGTCGGCTTTTCATTATATTTTACTGCACTGTAGAAAAATAACATTGACATAATTCAACGTTCGAATATGCACGAGCCTATTGCATCATGTATGCTCCCTGCAACCCTTATGTACGTGTCCTGCTTTTTAATAACAATGTCATGAAGAAATGTCGATTAATGAAGGTGTTTCAACTGTTCGGTTATAATCTACACGAGATCGTCGATGACATCTTAATAAATGCAAAAAGAAAAATGATTTATGGTAATATTTATTCTCATTGACTTCAACAAATAATAAAATACCATCTCAAATTAATCAGGATTTTGAACCTTCATTAAATGTAAAATTACAAGCACTGAAATAGAAAATGTATCCTTTAATATTTCAGTTTTCATTATCGTACTAACGTGTTACTTTTGCTAGAACGAAGAAATACAATTTCGTTACATAATTTGGATTTAATAGGCCCGGAAGTAGAATCATTTAATTGTCTTATGAGGAGACGTATAGGTATGTTCGATGAGGGTGTAGGATGTAATAATTTTATTAGAGGAACCAACGATTAGCGCGGCACTTAGAGTTCGCTCAAAATGCAAACCATCGGGGACACAAATTACTCGATGAATCGGCTGACTTTGTGAGCCACGTGTAAACTGCCGTGCTCGTAAACCTACCATTACTACACTTTACATTTAGTGCCTTCCCATAAACATTTACATTTATATTGCGCTTTTCGGGCGAGCACGCCGAAATTTAGGTAGGAATAACAAGCGTGCGGAGTATGCTCTCCTATAAATATGCGGCGATTCAATATTAATTACAAAAATACAGAATGGTTCAGTTTATTTTATGCTTTGCGTTTTAGTAAACTAAATTTTCGCGTTGAAACACGAATTAACTTTTCACACGCACGTATAAACTGTACCACATAAAATAAAAAAAAAGATATACTCTACTATTAACATCATTGATATAATGTATCTTTAAATTTAATTTTCATGGCGATTTTGTTCGAAAACGGCACTACACTCTTTTTTTTTATCAAATCGATGATGTAAGTTATAGTAAATATATAGCTAGATATATTGAATTAGTTATATTTTTCTGTCCTTGTATTCGATAAAAATTAGAAGAACGACGAATATTGTCAACAATTATATTATTATTACTCCCTGGAAATGAATGCTAATTTATATTTCATAATGACATCACGTGCTACCAGCTATCAAAATACGGTGGATGATGAAATTATTAAAACCATTTGCGTAAGCTGACGATTTTACATAAAAATCTAGCTACATTGTATTCTTATCGTTTTCGTGCGAAGTAATAATGTCTGAAAATTAAAAATGTAAATGTAGGAGCATAGTTGGCAACGTATGGTTAACAGTACGTATGGTTAACACAACGTATGGTTAGTATGGTATTTTTCGTACAGGTGGCTTGAATAATTTGGTCGTCCACTGTGAAGCACACGTTATAATTTGATCGTCGCGCGGCCGCTTCCAATCAAGGTTCCTTAGGAGAGACTAATCGAAATTAATAGTCAGTCGCCACTCCCCCGCATCTAGGCGATATCTTCTGGAGCCTCTGCTGGAGATTGGATGTGTCGGCAATAAATAGACGATTGAACGTAGGCTTCGTGTTGGACAGCGGAAGGGATATGAAATTAATACAACTCCATCCTGCGAACCTGTCATGGAAGGCGCGCTCCTGCCTTCAGATAGGTATTTCTGGCATCCTTAGGCTTCTCGACCGTAAGGACCCTTCGATGCGAATATCAAGGAAATTAGAGACGCTAGCAGATAGGCCTGAATTATCGACGGTTCGTCGAATCGCCGCTTCTTGGCCATCGGGATTTAGTTTTCGGAAATGATTACATCTGCTATTTATGGCGACGCGTTTCCTCGCCCCCCCCCCCCCGCTGTCACTGATTTCAATCAAACTGCTCGTTTCACTTACTCGCTTTGCCAAGCCATAAATTACATATCGAATAAATAGTCTGAGAATCTTTATGCAAAATAGAAGTTGCATCGATTACAAGTCACAGGAACCAAGGTGAAATTTCTTTCTGTAACAACTTCGACAAGCTGAAAATATTACCATTGATGTTTTTTAATTCTTTCGCTCTTTCCGATCGATATAAGCATAGATTTTTTTTAAAGCTTTATTGAAAAATTATGACCGAGTTACGAAACATTATTGTTTTATTTCAGCCAATGCATCATTGAGTTTTCGTACGGATTGAAAACGGGAACGCATGCGAGCATGGAAAACCTTAATTCCGGAAAGCGAACCTCTAAAGTCCCGATGTTTAATGAGATTGATAAAGTGTAGAGGATACGTCGAGGCGAGAAGTGTCGCGAGTTTATACGAGTTAACTTTGCATTCGGTCTCGGCGGCGGTGAGTGTGGCACTGTCGTTTCAGTTTTGGGTACTCTTGTTGATTAGCCACAGAAATTTGACAGCCCCGTGATCGAAGACATTACTGCAAAATGGATTAAACGTACTTGGCAGTCGTTCGCGCTCTGACGAACTCGCGAAGTTTTCGACGGGGTTGCATTTACACTGCTGGTGACAGGTGTTTTATACGTGTGTGCACATTAAAATTCATTTTCTTTTGTTGTATTTCCTGCTTCGGAGAAAAAGAAACGTTGAGGTTTTATTTATACGACTTCTCTAGTTTATTTTCTATATCAGCAGACAATATTTGTTTGGTACTGACCCCACGAATTGTGAACGTTTAAATTTAATTGAACAGGGCAAATAAAACATAAAAATAAATGCACTAGAGTAGAGGAAACATTTATGTCTAGATAGACTCCATATTCTCTCACGAATACTAGTTTTTCTAGTTTTCATTATAGTGAGTCTAGTTTCATTATAGTCTAGTTTTCATAAATGGTTAAACGGTACAATTTTGAAAATTGTAAATGGATGAGCAAAACGATAAAAGTTTTATTGATTGAAAGTTACTATTCATCGTGTTATATCCACTTGAGCGTAGGGGAATGGCGAATAGGATAGACCAAACGATCAAACCAGATTGTGCCTTGGGTATTTCGAAGAGTTTACGGGAGTTCGTGGGGTACAATCGAAGAATATTGAAGGGAATATGAAATTCATATTGCATCTTTTGCAACGCAAGTGCTGATTGATCGTAGCAATGGTCCGGAGTGGTTCGGTCAATAGTTGGGAATTTCGAGGGTGCTCTAACTCTGTTCAGGGCAGGGACAAGAAAGATAACTTTGTAGAGAGGGTAAGACGTGGCTTGCTGGGGGTTGATTGGGTGACCCCTCACCATCTCGGTTCTCCCCGTATGGGCATCACCCTCCTCCATTCAGCATCTCGCTTTCTCGACGATCAAAACGATTTCACCCTCCTGCTGACGATGCTATGAAAAAATATGGCCGACCAAATACGATTTCTGAGGGGGTGCAAATCTATCCTCCTATAGCCTGACGATTCGATGAAAGGTTAGTCGTGGAAAATAGTTTTGAAACGCAAGCTGAGATTTAAGATTTTAAGATTTGTTTTACAAAGTAATTCATTATTTTTCATAAGAGCTATGACTGCAACGTATGGAAATAGTATGCAACGTATGGTTGTTTTTTTACTATTGAGTTCATTCGAAACGCAAGTAAGTTGTAACAAGTAATTTGAAATTTAAGAAAATTTATGGTTTGTACGTCTCCGTGTCGATGCAGACTGAAATATTCTTAAAAATATTATTGCACAGATTTTGCTTCAGAAAGTATACTTTAGAAAAAAATAACAGTCTGTAGTTGGTAATTTCGTTTGATTAGCTTCTGCCTTTTCAAGCACTTTAATTCGAAGGGATGCGTTTTTTCCTCCCAGATCATGCTCTAAATAAGAGAACTTGTTAGGAGAATTGTAAGCCATCCGTTTGCTCAATATGTTATTACTCCGCACGACGGTGAATACAATTTATTAGTGTAAGAGGTTTTAAATTCGTCTGGAATGAGGAGAAAACCTGTACGATTTAATTTTTCCATACAGACAGCATTGATTGCTTCTGAATGGAAGTTGAGGAACAGGATTGGTCACTTATTACGGGCTAAGAATTACAAAAGAGACTTGACGAGGTTTAATCATGCATAAATTGGTACCACAATCTCGTTATTTATCTTGTAATTTATAAACGAAAATATGAAGTCGTCTATAAACCCATTGTATTTTTCTATCCATGCTTCTTCACGAATTTACTTACGTTCAATTATCTAATTAGTATAAATATGTGATTTAATCGAAAAATTGATAAATTTCAACCGTCTCGATGAAGTTAACGAATTGATTAAATTTTAAAATCTGTCATAGACGTTACTTATCTTCCTGTTTATTCAAACCCAAAAACTGTTGAAGCTATTATAATATAAAATATTAGCCAAATGGACCAAATAAGTAGTAAATTATTTTTACTCATTTTCCAGACCAGACATCGTTCTACGCTCAAAATGGCATTGCTAAGACTGTAATTCAATACGTCAAATTTATTCGACAACGAATTCTACCAGTTGTACACATCTTGAAAGAATTTCCAAACAGGTTTCGCTTAATTCAAACAAGTTTAGGAGACGGAATAGTTGGAAGAGAAAAACTTGCGGGTTCAAATTCGAGAGAATTAATTGTCCGATACCGTAGATATGTCCCATTGTAACAAGGACTTGGCGGTAAGGCAAAGTTTGTCCAAAGTTTAAGGAGTATCGGTGCACTCGGGCTGAAGCATCGAGATCTCTCCGTACAGAACAATAGTACACCCCGGATTCCCTTCTTAGATAGCATCTGTATCGAGAATACGGGGCGCAGAAGAGAATCAGCGGGAAGGTCCAGGAACCCATTCCCAGACTGTCTCGAAGCGCCTACCATCTTAACAGCCATATTGAATTATGGTTATTACGATGTCCTGTCCTTACGATATTTCGAACCCTTTGAAGTCGCGGGAAATTGAACCCTCGAGAGGCGAGTGTCTTTTTCGGTTCCGGAAGCCATTAAATTTCAAGACGATAGAAGTGTTCTAGATTCTTTCCCTCATCATCGATCATTAATTCCAGAAATCAGGGACCATCGAGTCCGAAGACGATCGAAACTCTAATCATTCTTTTTATTAGTTCCTCGATCAACAAGATTGTTAATAAAGCGATGGTAATTAAAACAATTTTGGGCAACTCAAGTTTGAGGACATTATGCTCCTATGATATAGCTAACTACTAGATTAATTAAATTAAAGAGACCCTTATTTGTGCTCAAAGGGTGAACCTTTAAGGGTGGGGTCCTATTAGGTCGCGACAGTGTCTTGATTCTAGATTCTATTTTTAACTTGATAAATAATATTATCTGCAGCGTATCAGGATTTTCATTTAACAGTCGACAAATGCGCCTTGTAAATTTTAATTTTCTAGGTCCAACAAAAAGGGTTAACAATGATCTCACAGAAGTAAGTTCAAAACTGTGTGGAAGAACTATGGGGTCGTCAAGGGCGTTCTATCAGGGTGCTACTCTATTTGTTAATAGGAAAAATACGTACTAAATTCACAAACATGAAAGTGTTTCGCATACTTCCAAAATTGGTTAAAAAAAAAAACGAATCAATTGCAAATGCAATGCTTTCGCCTAACATCCAGCAGACGTAAGATTCCTCGAAAATCGGGGACAACTTTCAGCAACGTGTCCGTCTAGGTTTCCCTGTTAGATCAAACACAGCGTTCCCGGGGCTGCGATACCAATTATGAAAATCTGTAATCGGCTGGGGTCTGGAGGCTCGGTCAGACGCTAGGCAGGAATCTCGTGGGTGCGATCACTCAAGTGAGGATATCTTGATGCAGACGCTCACGATATCGACAGTGCATCCCTTAGGCCCGGGCCGGAACTCTCCTTATCCTCCTTCCTGCGTACCTCCGAATAACCTTAGTTACTTTGCTTGACTGTTAGGTTGCTGAAGCTAGCGCACGGCCGAAGTACGAAACTCTCGGTTCCTAGGAGAGTCCTAGGTAATCACCGAACTTCGTCGCTCCCTCAGGAACCGGCCACGGCGTATCACCCCGTCTCCTCCCTTTCTCCTCTCTCTCTCTCTATCCCACCCCCTTTTTCATCCCACCCCCGCCCTCGTCGACCTCACTCCTCTTTCACCGAACGGTAGTAGGAGCCGATATAACTTTGTTCCTGGGGGTGCAGTACCGTTCCACAAGCCGAGGCTACTTCATAGCTATCGTACGCTGTTGGCTCTCCTCATGGCGAACGGTTTGCGGACTTGCGATGAGCATCGCTGTGGTTTCCTCCAGCTTATGATTAAACGGTCTGCTCCCCGACCCTCTTGGACCCTACTTTTATTCCGGCGATTCTTGCCCTGACGAATTTTCACCCCTTCCCGTCTAACAACCGAAGACCTCGAGCAGTATCTGTTACTCTATGAATATTATTGCTTTCTTTCAGGCCGTGATAAAAGTCTATTCTCCTAGAAGAAATATTAATTTTCTTCTTGTTTCTGTAGCTGTATAAATTGATTTGTTACGGCATTGGTTTTCAGGGCGTGATAAAAGTCTATTCTCTCGGAAGAAATATTCATCTTCTTTTTGTTTCTGTAGCTGTGTAAATTGGTTTGTTACGGGAACAAAATATTTTAAGACGAACCGAGGAAACTTTGTGCAAGTTGCGTTTATATTTCCCGCATTTTGAAAATTATGAGATTGGCACAATCGCGTGAAAAGTGGCTTCAATTTCGCCGCGAAGAACAATTAGGAAGGAACGAGTTTCCTTCGGTGCGCGGAATGCGCAGTCAAATATTTAAACGTTTTCTTTGGGATGCAAGTTCCTTTGCACAGCCGAAATTCCTCTAGGTATTGTTAGAAATTTACGTGGTTTAATGAGATCTCTTCGACGCGTTGTTGATGCACGTTTAGCGCTTAATGTATAACCGCAAATCCACGTGGTACAGAAAATCATAAACAAGCCGTCCTTTATCCAGCTTAATTGGGCTTCTAGAAAAGCCTGCGACTGTACAATAGTACGCGTTCAAGTCTATTGTTCCGTTTCTCCGGCGATCTGGGCTCTGCTTAGAAAATCACGCAACTTAGAATTCGTTATCACGTGTCCGAAACACAACTGTTTAGTCACTGAATTACTAATTTCTAAAAACATACTTTCTTCTAGAGTACACTACTTTTCTAAAGACACCAGACATATTTTAATTTCTTGTAAAACAATTGATCACGTGGAACATACAAGACTACGTTTGTACGAATACATTCAGACAGTTGCAATCTTTTTAGCAGATAAAAAGAGAATTATATATTCAATCTTCACTTTCTTCGATTTTAGAAAATAAATATTACTAATATCAGGCAGATTTTTATCATTTCATATATATTCATTTCATCATATATTCAATCTTTACTTTTTTCGATTTTAGAAAATAAATATTACTAATATCAGGCAGATTTTTATCATTTCACAATATTTTCGCTGTGGCGAAGTAAAACTGGTCCCGGGGCCAATTTATCCAAAAACTACGGATCGCACAGGATTTCTTTAAGAATAAAAATGATTATAAGATCCAGAATGGATATCGCGAGAGTCCAGACATGTTAATCTTGTCGTGGGACGAATTATTCTGAGAAAATCCGTGGTCAAGTCGACGCAGAATGGTCTCGTTGGTTCACGACTCCACGAGAATTCGACTCTTATCGCGAATATTCGAAGCAAAGCGGGTCGATGGACAATAAGGTCGTTGGACGGATCCACCTATCTCAACAATGGTGGCTTATTATCTCGAACAAAAGCAGAGTTCTACTACCCTTAAGGGGGTGGTGCTGGCTACCCCAGGAAAGATGCCGACGCCATAAGCCTACTAATGGATTCCTTCAGGAGCAGCTGCCGCCTTAAGATTGACCGACTTCAAGCAAATTAATCTCAACGTCTATGCCATGCCACTTTCCCTAAATTAGGGGTAGCGAAGAAAAGCTTTGCGAGCAGTATACATCGGCCACCGACTTATCTGGTGACTAGTCAACCAGTTTCAAAGCTTCGATTGTCCCGGGGGATCAGCAAGCAGGCATCTTCGTCTGTTCCCATACTTCTCAAGGCCCATTATTATAATCAAGTTTCGTATTTGGTAATCGATGGACTGTGGATATTTATGCAAAGTTAGAATTTATTACACTTATTTAAGGAAACGAGAGTTACAATTTCTTTTCTTACAAATTTCAGTAAGTTAGAAATGATATAGTGTTCTTACATTCTTTTGATGTATTTTCAATTTTGTTCTATACATTTGCATTGTTTACGAACGCATAAAATCTGCAGTTTAGTAGTCAATGCGTGTATTGACAGGTCTGTTGAATTATGAAACAAAGATTAATATTGATGGGCAGACTAATTTCAAAATAGTGTTTCAGAGAATCGAATATTAAATTTAATCTGAAACTGTCGATGTTAACGGACAGAATATTTCTAAAGAGTCTCTATAAATGATGTGAAGGAATGAAATATAAGTTGCGATTAGAATTAATATAATATTTTTATGTCGGAAGAGAAATCTTCCACTTTTTTAATCGATTTTTAATGTTCGCAGTTCTCCAGTAGGAAATGCATTTGTTGATTAAACTGCACAGTAATGGAGCATGTTGTCCAGCAGTTTTCTAAAAGATGGCGCATGCTGCCATTTTATGGCTGAATCGTGAGCGCGTGGGAGGAATATTGATCCAGTTAACCCCTTCACTTACTAGAGCCACCTACGCGAAAATGTGGCAACTTTCTACGATTATCATTCCCGAATAGGATAAACCAAAGACCTGGTCGGTAACCAACTAATTAATTTTTTCATTTAACAAGAATTATTGTAGATCATTGCCAAGAGAGTGTTGTATTTAATAGTAGATAAATATGAAACCTTGCGGTTGTTATTGTTTATTCAATTGCTAATGCATTCAAACAATTTTCTCTAATCATTAATTCAATTAGCTATTGGAAACTGCTACTTCCATAAAATTGAAAAGGTTCTATTTGAAAGGGTCAAAATAAAGAAGGTATTAATTAAGTAATGTACAATAAGTGTACTCAGCTTAGAATATCGAGCAACTAATATGTAATTATTAATTATGGTATTCATACTAGTTGAACTGCGAATTTTATGCGTTTACGACAAAATTGTATAAGTGAAATTTGAAATAATAGAATGCCGATACATTCCTTACAATCGATAAAAATTAGTATTCTGCATAAAGATCCACGGTCTGATAGGTGAATATGACGTAGTAATGTTCAAATAAATACTGCACATAGAAAAATGATGAACATGATCAAACAGAACAGCCATCATTTGCAAATGCTACAGGTACAAGGTTGTGGTAAATCAATATGAAAACTGGGACCGATTACTCACGTCTGTTGATCCCGGAAATTTGCAGCATCAATCCGATTCACTGGCACAATACAAACTGTCCACGTTGATTCGGTATCTGCCACGAAGACGCGGCACTTAAAGGAGATACGGCTTTTGAAAACCAGTCCGCGCCACCCCTTGCACAGGGGTTGCCGGACACGGGCTAGCCAGTACCGGACGAACTGGTCAGATAGAAAACACGGAGGGATTCTTCCAGCATCCTGGTGGACCAGTCGTGGACGATAGATCGACCGGTCCCCATTGAATAAAAAAAAAAAGAACGGAAATTTTCCGTTGCGAACAAACTGGACATCGAGATGACCAACCGGTCCGGCAGATGTTGGTCCAGCTGCAGCTATTTTAGCTGATCAAATCCAGACGGAAGGAGTTGCATAGGGGATTGAATCATTCTCTCCATCGGCCAGTTTCGTTGCTTTTTACAATTGTTTCGTTGTCGAGGAGAGTCAAGGACGGAGTTAGAAAATCGATAAGAATTATTTCTAGGAGATTCCGAACAGTTCCGTCTTCCACAGATCGTTTGTAAAATAAACGCGTTAACACAAGAGCCGCTTACTCGCTGAATCGATTAACTTCATGAAATAAAAAATAGAGAAAATTTTTTAGAAATTGAGGAAATGTATTTTAAGGGTGAAAGAATTAAAGCTTCAGCAGTGAAATGTAAAAAAATTCGACAGGTTGTTAATCGTTTTGGTGTTCGACCATATCAATGCAATAAATATTGATAAAGCAACTCTTTTAAAAAATATTCTTTGTTTATTGGAAGTTTTGCGTGGGTACCCTCAGCCATTTTATTGATTGGTATGTATTGTGGGATTGGAATGAAAACATTGAATACATGTCCAATTAAATACAGCTGTTTTATTTTTAACATTCGATGTTACAAGTTTGGCGTCGATTTCCAATGCTTAACAACTAAATTTTAGTACGCTGTATTTTGAATCATTCTCTCCTAAAGTATCTTTCGTCGTAATATTAGGAACATATCGGAATAGTTTTACATTAATTTATATCTGATTCTTTCACAGTATGATTAGAGAAGTTTTAGATGTTAGCCAAGAATAAATGAATATTGAATTTGAAAGCCAAGACTTTCTTTGTTTCCAGTAAATGTTATACTAGATAAACTGTAGTCCAACATGTATGAATTTATTTGTAGTAATTATTGTAGTCGATCCATGTGTGAGCTATTGTTATATTTTTTAAATCCTGTTTTTCTGGGAAGAATCACAAACTATAATTTATATTTCTTGGGTAACAGAAACTTGATCTAACGTACAAAATCATATTTTTTCCGTAAAAAGAATCAGAGTAATAGAGTAGTAGTTCTACATAAATAATTTTCATAAATATCTTTTGTACTTTGAGTGATGTAATTTGTTAATATACGCATTAATTTTTGGTTTCCTGTCGATTAGCAGATGTGTCGGTTACTCTCGCGTCGAAAAACATACCTCGAATTGCTTTAAAACAAACTCGATATGGAGGTATCAGCGTTTTAAAGTGTGAACAAATTTGTACGTTAAACAAATGAAAGGAAGCTTTCATTTTAATTAAAATGGAACGGCCGTTGCATAAATAATTTATTAAATACATGAATCCGAGGTAAATATTAACTTTCGATCAAATAATTTCCCTAGAATGATATCGATTTAATGCAAGTACGGTTCAAAATGCTACATTTATTCGCAGCCACGAAATATTTCACCTTCCCATTGAAGAGGACGATACCCTCGTTAATGCGTTCGAGTTCGTACGAATGAATGAAATTCGTGTTTCATAAAATTATTAAAACGGTCGCGTCAATTAAACTGTTAATTTCCCTTTCGTTGGCACAACCACTTTTAATTATTTCCACTTTCCTTTCAATTCATTCGATATACGCGGCACATTATTGAAAATAACGAGCTTCACAATAATTTACGTTACGCTCAGGCTCGATTCAGCTTTCCGATAGCATCGAACAATGTCAATTGCCTTTCGTCGCATTATTTTCTGCGGAATAACATTCAGCTGCTGAAATTTCGGTGTTTGACTGTTTCGTGCGAATGACGAGAGAACTTATCTAGTCTGTGATTAACATACGTATAACAATGTATGGTGGATTCAAATTTATACAAAAAGTTTTCTGTGCTTGGTGTAATGAAGAGTTCGAGAACGAATAGTTTTTTCGACTGTTTAATGAATTCATCGGGGACCAGTGCAATCATAACAATTTTTAAACAATTCGAAAAACGAATGATGCTTGACAGTAATATTTCCAAAAACCAACACGATTTAAGATTCTTAATTTTCGATGCTAGTTTGGTAATGATAATAAGTAGCGTCGTGTGTCGAAGTTCATTGATGCACAAGTGATGAGAATTTTTTTGAAGAATGCTTGAGATTTTTGTCATTGCTTTTTGTCATGTACGATTGTAATTTGTCTCTTAAGGAGTGATCTGATTATTCGTATATTTTTAAGACTACAACAACATTATTCTGAGAAAACAACGTGTGACACTAGAGATATTGAAAGAAATACATATTTAAAAAAACACAGATGTGGTTAGTTGAAAAATGCAGAGTATTTTGGACTGAATATTAGCTTCGAGAAACACTGATTTTGTCGCAAATAAATTAACTACACTTGAATTCTTAATATCGTGATTCTTTTCTCGATTAGTACTTAAAAAATTTGTGAAAATTCGAACGTGCGAGTATACAATTGAAAGATGCGATCCATTAACCAATTAATAATCGTATTCCGTAGGTAGCTCTTGGAAATACTATTTCGTCTTGGATTTAGCTTCGATCACCGAGTAAATTTTTTTGTTTCGAGGTGTAAAATTGCGAAAGCGTTCAAAGGGCCGTTGCGTGGGCGCCATCGGAGTACGTTCTCCGGCAATTAATTCATGTAGTCGCGCGATACAAAAAGGCGTTGGACGATAAAGCGATTCCGGCGCTCCTTTCACCGAAACGAGAGGAATTGTCTGCGCATGAATAAGGAATGGCCTTGTTCGCGGTGTCGTTTAAACGCGCCGGAAGTTGTTTAAACCGTCGTCGGCCCCCGCTGATTAGCACGGGAGACCGAGGAGCAAAGGGCCGTTTAGTAAACAATTAGTCGGCCGTGTAGCGGTATAGTGGCGGTGTAGGCCTTGATAAAGAACGAGGGGCCTTGGACTCTCTTTCTCCGTGTGTGTATAATCCGGCGAAATGAACTCGGTAAATAAATAATTAAATAATTAGCGGGCCCGCACGGCCGCGGAACTGTCGGCGATTCCCGCGTTTTCTCGGTGGCTGCCGCTTAAGAGTCGTCGGCGCGAAATTAAAGAGGAGAAAAACGAGAGAGAGAGAGAGAGAGAGAGAGAGAGAGAGAGAGAGAACTGGTAAGAGGGTCGCCGGCGAAACTTTTGACCGTAAGCCGTTACGGAAAAGGAACGAGAACCCAGACATCGGTTTTTCGACGTCTTCCCGCGGCGTGAATTTCTCGCGGAGGGTTAAAAACACCGAGGTCTTCGCTCACCGTGACTCTCAACGCCTCGCTTTCCAACGCTCCTCCAGGTTACCTCGTAAAAAAACACCTGTCCGGGGCTGAACAAATTAATACTCGAAAAGGAAAAATTAATATCGCTCGTGCCGGCGATGTTTGTGCTCCCAACTATTTTTACGCTCCAGAATGCAATCGCCGCGAGCTGTTTTTCAGTTTTATGCAATTCGTGTTAATTACTCATACTGGTTCTGGATGCTGATTTTCTTGCGACAATGAAGTACAAATATTAAGACACACATTACTTGCACGTTCACGACGTGTGAGCTATTCTTTACTAATAGTCTCTTTTTTTTATAGCATCTTACAAAAAATGATCATGCGAATGTTTTCATTCAGTCATTTGTACTTACGGTGCATTATTATTTTCAGTATGGCTGCACAAAACATAAATATTGTGTCTTTGAAGAGTCAGATTTTTTGTATTTAAAATGGGAACAGTTTGTCTGTGAGAATTTTTCTTTCTTCAATATTTTATTCCCCGAAAATCCAATACTTTTTCTTCAAATTTCTCATAGGTTTAGATTCTAGCCAACAACGTAGTACACATATTTACTCCAAAAAATGTCTGGATTATTTCGAGAAGACTTACCTTAGCACCTACTTTGTATCTTTGAGAATTATTTGCGTCCATACATTTTGTTGGCTCTTGTGTAAATAATGTTTCTAAATCAATATTTTGGATTATGTCTTTATAATATGGTGATTTGTGAATTTTGTTGATATTTTAACAGGCTAAGAATTGATAGTGAACGTGTTATAGCAAACTAGACGTTGTCAGTTTCCTGTCTTTTGGAAGACTAATCTGAAGAAGATTAATTTATTAATCGACTTGTGAAATATATTGATATCTAATGATTTTGCTTGGACGATATTTTTGTGTTAGAAGCGTTTAATTGAAGGATTTATTTGTTACAGCGTGAACGGCACACAAAAATGTTTGTATCGATCTGGTGTACACATTTTTCCGAGTTCTTTTTATCAAGGGTCCTTTGCAAATCAATTTCTACAGAGGCTTTCCTCCTTACTTTAACCATCAATTTTTCAACATAATATTTTATTTCCTCATGTTCATACTCCTGTTAATTAACTTTCTTCATTTCCTCATTATTGCCCACGCTCTTTTTAATATTTTAAAATACACATTTTATTTTCTCATTATTGTCCACCCTCGTTTTGCTTACTATTTTGCAGTATACATTTTATTTCCTCATTATTGCCCATACATTTTTGCTTTTTGTCGCCCTTTTTTTGAAATAAGAGAAAGAAGGATGTCGATCGATCAGAATGTTTCAATGAAATGGAGGTGGATGCAATTCGGTGATTTCCAGGTGAAGAAAAAATTTGAGAACCATCTTCGTTTGGTCGACGAAGTGGCGGAGCGTCGAGGCGGCACGACGAGAGCATTATAAACTCTTCTTGGCCGTGTTTCTGCCGTTTCTACTTTACCGCTTTCCACCTCGTCGTGCGAGAAAGTAAAATGAAAAAGAACCGGGCTCTGTATGGGTGATATACAGGAGCCAGCGGCGTTTTATCGCGCGGTTTATGTTGCACACTTGGCACCCCGTGAAGCCGGAATTTGCCAGCACCGGTAGGAGTAAGAATGCTAATTGGAAAGCCGGAGCCATTTCTTTCTTTCGTCTTGGAAAAGGAAAGATATTTCCGTTCTCTACCGTGACCTGTGCACCCGAGAAGGGCAAGGGGTTTGCAGCGCGTATTCTCCTAACTCGGTTAATTTCCGGCTTCGAAACATTAATCGCTGTTGAATTTCAATAACTCATTCGTGTAACAAAACAATGCTGATTATCAGTCCTCATTTGTAGGTTTGCAAATCCTCATTAGCCTGCGAGATATTTTTACACATCGTTCAACTTGGTATTTGTTATCCAGTTTATGGATTTTTACTGCTACTGTGATTGTCGTTTTGTCATTGTAATTTTCAGTCGATCATTCTCGACGGTTGTGTGGAAAGTGTTTATACTTCGATTCGATAATTTTCAATCGAACGGGTTCTCTTTTCCGATAATTTACTGTATGAATTTGCAGCATGAGCATGTGTTAAACTGGGCCAATTGTTATTCAAAAATTCAATTGTCACGCTGAGTGAAGATCTGCATTTGAATTTTCTGTGCAAAACTATGCTCGCGGACCTTATGAGCGTTTTTATGTGAGTATTGTTGCCTTTTATGCGCATTTTAATGGTTCGCCACACACTTGACTTTTCCTGAGCTGCGTTTTGAAATTAATTAACGGACCGTAATAAAAGGTGATCCGTGCTAGGAGAATATTGACAATGATTTGGCGCATAATTTTCTGTGTAATTGAATCAAATTACTTACAATTAGCGAGGCGTTATATTTCTTTTAGGCTGCGAATAAATTGCAGTTTTCCAAACCGCAGAATTCACAAAGTGTAGCCAACTGGACAAGTATGATGAAATTGCGCGGAGGCATCCGAGTTGGTTTAATATTGGGATAGTTTTAAAGTTGTAGCGCGGGCTTGGTGGCCCTCTGTTACGAAAGAAATTTTGCCAGAGGTTGTACCGGGGACCAGTTTTTGAAACGCGGGAAAAGTTCTGACCGTCGAAAGAGTTAGAACTTTGGACGACCCTGAGTTTAGGGGATGGGAGAAAAGAGGGGGGCGCGATGCACATTGGAGCTTAAAGGGTTTATTATAGGTGGTGCCGGAAGTTAAGGTTGCTGCAAAGGGCGTGGCAATGCTGTAAGTTGCACATCGATGATGTTAGCAATGGTACTTTGTCGAATGGAGTCCTCCCTTTCACCCTTAAATGTGATTACGAATCTTCTGAAACATTTATTTGTTGTATCTCTTTCCGGATCAGGAATTATTGTAATTCGACTGATATTGTGGTCTGGATTTTGATTCTTCTTAGTTTAAATATGAATTTTTACTTTCTGATTTGAAAGAATACTTTGGATGAACATTTTTATGTTCATCTTAGAAGATTGTTATATTTCTCTTGATGATAAGTCTTTTATGAGATTCTTTTTTTAACTGTTTAATTTTTGTGTGCCATTGTTCTCGATTTTTCAGGATAGCTATTTTTGTCGATCATGTGTTGAGACATTTGTTCTGATTATTCATTGTTGTAATTTCTTGTATATGTCAGATGCATGTTTTGCATAGTGATTTTTTGATGTTTCGTTGAAGACAGTCTTTACATTTAGGGTTTAACGAACTTTTATTTAATTGTTCCTTTTATTCCAAATTTTATTTTTTACCCTTTGCGTTTCTAAGCTTTGTTGACATGAATTTTGTAATATTTAGTATCTTTTGGTGTGGAGTGTATGCAATTTTTGATTGCAATAATTTGTACCCTTTTTCAGGAAGGTTAGAACCTTACTTCAATGATTGAAACAATTTTGTTGTATTGAAAATTGTTATATGCTCGATTTTCATTTGAATTTCTGTTTTACCCTTAGCTCGCGTGGCTTCGAAATTTGTTTTTTCAAAGTTAAAGTAATTTTTATACGACAAAAATTTAAAAATATCTGACAAAGTTCGTCAGTCCACTATTATCGTATTCTCATCATTTTCGTACGAATTGCGTGTTTCTTATTCTCCACAGAAACCATTTTACATGTCTCTACAATGAAAATACGTTCTAATTATTTATCTAGAGGAACTGGTCTCTTCTTGCTTTGTCTACTCTTTGTAGAAATTGTATGTTTTTATTTCCAGACATTAAAACACGTTCCTTGGTTCTTCTACCGTCCAAACTACCCTTCTACCTCTTTCTTCAAGGTTCTTTTTCCTCCCCTCGACACGTCTTGTATTTAAATTTTTCAAGAGAATTACTTTTACGCTCGTACTTTTTCCACAAGATGTGCAAAATTTTATTACACTTTAGACATTATATTTTTGTCTCACACTAGTTTTCTTATTTTTGATCTCTGCAGAAGGAACATTTCTCGATGTTCAAAAATTTTCTACCCTGGAAAAATGCCCTTTTTAAGCATCGTCTATCTTCGAATTTACTTTTCGAAGCTCGTGAAATTTTTGGAAACATCGCCACAGAACAAGTACTCATTTTCTGGTGCAAAAATGTCCTTTTCAAACATCGTCATCAAATTTACATTCCAAACATGGTCAGACTTTTCAAGGCACCGCTGCCGAATAAGTACTAATTTTTCCTTCAAATGTTGCGTGTCCTTGAATTTCCATTCCGTGCATCGCAAGATTTTTCGAAACACGGTCGCAGAATAAGTGCTCGTTTTCTTGTTTGACGACGTCCTCTTCAAACATCGTCGGTCCTCGAATTTACATTTCAAACATTCCAGGATTTTTCGAGACATCGCCACAGAATAAGTGCTCGTGCCCGGCTTGGAACTCTCCTCGTCAAACATCGCCTGTCTTTGAATTAACATCTTGAACATCGCAGAATTTTCCGAGATATCCGGACTGTCTTATTTCTCGTTAGGGTAGGACGCGTCGCGGCGGGTCGCCCTTTATGATATTTGGCAAGGTCGTATCGCAGAAAACGCTTCAAGTGGTTCCCACTTTTGCAGCGCCGGGGGTTTATGTTTTCCGGTTCCTCCGTTGCTATTATCCGGCCTCCTCTGTCCTCCAGTCGCGTTCTGCCTGAAACAATAAAACACGTTCATGAATGAAACCCTTCTCTACACCCTTCTCTCCGTCCCTTCTGACGCCCGCCTACAATTCCTACACCCCTTTACGGCCTTCAGGAGTGGACTACCACCCTCTTTTAACGCGCATTATCGTGCTCCTTCCATTCATTCGTAGCTTCAGGTAATAAACTTGGGGGCCGCGACAGAACGGCCAGGAAAAGATCTTCCTGGGTGACTTCGCCACGCGTGCCGCACGCAGCGCGTTTATTTTTAAAAAGAAAAGGGACGGCGGTTGGGATTATTATGCGTCGCCGGTTTCGAAGGTCATTCATGGTTTTCAAGGGTACCGGCGATCCCCCGGCGTCGCTCCGCAAGAAGAAAAAAGCACCTCGGCGCTTTTTCTCCTCCTCCTCTTCCTCGCCAAACCCAATAGAATATCAATTAATACACAGCGGGTGATCCGAATCAAATCGTTTGCATTAATTGACGATTTTATTAGACTTGTGCAATTTTTTTTTATAATAAATACTATGCAATAAAGACCAGCTACACTGAATTCTTATCACTTTTACATGAAGTATTCGTGTTCGCAAATTACAAATGCACATTTAGCAGCACTGGTACATAGTAATATCATTCATTACGTTGTTAAAAATATCTCCACCGTAAAATTAAAGATCGAACGCTTTATACAGGTATTTCATAAAACGTTGCTATCCAGGGTTCGAAGATCATTCATAGTTCAAGGGTGTCACTCGACGAGCAAAAAAACGTATCGGAACGCTCTTTTCTCTGTTCTTGCTTGTCGAAGCCAATATAGTATAAAATAATATAAAATAAAAGATCAAAGAGTTCGCGAAGTTTTGTCTTTTTTTTTTTTGTTGAAACATTGCTGTACAGGACTAGAAGAGCATTCATGGTTTTCAAGAGTGCCGGTCAACAAGAATAAAGAGATTCCGAGAGTCGTTCTTTTTCCCGTTGTTGCTCGCCGAATCCGATAAACCGCGGACTGATAAAAAATAAAACATCAAAGAATATTCCGAGCGATTTTTTTCCGAATGTGTTCACGCTGAACCAGATCATTCACGGTTTTCAAGGGTGTAGCTGGACGAGAAGCAAAAACACACCGTACGTGTTGCTCTTTTCTCTACCTATTGAATTATCGAAGCCAATAGTACACGGATTAATATGCAAAACCATAGCTGAAAGATATTTTTTCAAAGTTAGCCACGCCACGCTAGAGCCGCCCAGTGCACGCACGCCGTCGTCTTGTTCTATTTGCCTCTTCCTATAATAAGCGCTTAGGCGCGACGCAAAAGAGAGCGTGAAATATTTTCTTGCTCGACCTTTTTCCTGCACGTGCACGCGCGGACAGGCGATCGCGTAATCGTTTATTTATAACGTAGCCAGGCTGGCTATAATAAATAGACTTCCCTACTCAAAGATCCTCGTCTTCCCCGAGTCTGATCATCATCATCATCATCATCATCATCATCACCATACCGTGTTACTCTTGCGCTATTGCATGTTACCGAGCGACAATTTTCGAGGCGAGTCTTCTGAACCGGTGGTGGTCGGTCTGCTTTCGGGATGAAAAGCCAGCAATTAGCGGACCTCGGCGCAAACACGCTGCGGGGTAGCGAAAAAGAACGAGCGGGAAGAAACCTGGGAAAACAGACGACGACTCTTTAACGGACTCTTGAAGCTCTTGCCAGCGAGGTTCTCTCTATCCGGGGCTCCCCAAATTAAAACCTGAGGAGAAGGGAAAAGAAAAAGAGTGCAGCCGGTCGTCGGTCGGCTCTCGCGCGTCTCCCCCAGAGGGGAGACGTGTAGATGCATTTAATTGTTAAGTCACTCTCGAGATGAGGGACCGAGGGCAAGGGAAATAGATCGAGGAGCGAGGCAGAGCTTGCATACATATACAGACAGATAGAAGAGACGGACTGAGAAGGCTCCTCATTCGTAGCACGGAGCTCGAGATCGCAGTGGGCATCCATTGGCCAGAACTATGGGGTGGGTTGGCAGCGCTATGGGCTACTATCGGCTCCTTGGGGATGTTTCCACCCCTATTTCTACCAACTACCCCCCTTACCGTGTACACCGAATACACTGGTATAGTTATACAGACTCGTACGTGCCGGGCTGTTGGGTATTGATCGTCGTTGCTTCCAGAATACCACGTTCTACCCATTTCTCCTTCACCTGCAGTAGCACGTCCTTACACATCCTTGTTCTCGTCCTTCTCTTCGGTCGGGGGTGCATCTCTCCCCTCTTCGCCGACTCTCATCCTCCAAACTCTCGTCCTCCACCTCCTCCTTCATCCTCCTCCTGCGCACCTCAACCCCCCTCCTGACACGGTCCATGTCCGATTTCTATCTCGCAGTTAGTCGCGGAGTTCAGCCAGAATTCGATATCGAGATTCGTTACGCGATGCCGATGGTAAATACCCATTGTTCCCTTCTTTGCGCATGCAACAACTTCTGCCTCGACCTCGACTTCTCGCCGCTCGATCCCCGTTTTTAACGGGGAGCATCAAGCTGCGGATAGGGGATGATGCTCTCTTCCGTTTCATACTCTCCTTAGAAACGGACCTAGAATCTCCCAACATAATATTTCCATCGTTTTTGTTTTACTCTTTAATTCAGCTAACTATGTTTCGTTTGTTTTAACACGTTGAGTGCCATGTCACCCATACGTGGGTAACGGACATATTTGTCCAGGTTTTAAAATGAATTTTTACGTTAATATATTCATTGTACCAAATTTAATTAGGATCTGTAAAATGCAAGAAAGTTGGAGGCCTACTCAATATCATACATATCATTTTTTTCAATTTTTATTTCGTTAAATAACTTACTTTGATTTTATGGAATTTTTGAGGTTTCTAGTTTGGCAGTCTCAAAGTGTTAAAGGCATACATCTTAGAACGCAGACAGAAAGAAATCATACCTCTCACAGTGTCCAAAGGAATGTTGGCGCAATTTGAAACAATAAAAGGATCGAAAGACATTGGGAATACTGATGTACTATTTTGTATTTGGTAGAAGAATTAAAGAACGAAAACAACTCTCCTAGATTACCACTGTGTTTTGCAATCGATGCAGACAATTTATATTTCGCATGAAGGTCTGCAGTCTAGGTATGAACAATAATGAAAATCATATGATTTATTGATCAATGAAGAGAAATATTGAGTACCAACGAATTTATGTTATGATCCAGTACTATTTAAATAAGCGACGCTATTAAGACTAGGCGGTGTTGCCTAAAATAATGGTGATCGAAGTTATTAAAGAAAAATGTTTTACGATTAAACTCATCTAGATTTTGCATCAACTTTTGCAAGCTTTGTTATAATACTAATTTAGCGGAGGAAATTGACGTTAATAATTTCCTAATGCATCGTCATAATTTCAATAATCGCGGAATGAAAAAATCTCGAACCGGTTATCTGACCGACAGTGGTACGTTTAGTGTTAAATAATTTTTCGATTGCGTCATGAGGGGGGTCTACCGTAATTCAATTATCGAAGATGAACGGAGGTAAAGCGTATCAATTGGTCGAGGAAAATCTGTGACAACCTCTTCACGGGAATACTTGTGGCGCAGTGGAAATGTAAGAAGGGCCAGCGATGGGAAGAAGGGCGGAAGGGTTGAACCGTGGACGCGAAAACCTCCGGTAATCGAAGACTTTTATCTTTATTGCTGAAATTCCACGTATCTTTGGGAGCGAAAGGACCGATGGAAATGAGGACATTCCGTTCCCCGGCCGGATTGGGTTTCGACGATTAAGGATCCTTCTAATCCTTCCAACCTGACGTTGTATTCTGCGGCCACTATTTCTCCTCCTCTTTCTCCGTTCACCCGCGATCTTTCTCTCGTACATGTTGCGTTCATGGGGAAACTTGCTTACATTCATGGGATTCGCAAATAAATACGCTGACGAGTTGAGAAACTATTCCGAGCGTCTCAGCATAAGCATCAATGTTTTTGTCAAATGTGTGTGTGTGTTGCTAAACAGTTATCACGTTGGCTGTTACATCCCCACCTTGAAAACTGCATAAAATTAATGAAACTTAAGCTGCAAAACTAAAATTTATCATAATGATTCCTTTAGCTAATTGTTCTATTAGCTAATTCGGTTTGTGCAGGTATGTAATAACAAAAATAATATTGTGCTACCCATACATGACCAACACGTGGCACTCAACATGATAAGGGGCTGCGTAATGCATACCATTGCGCCTAAGTGCGTACCCTTGCGTTGTTTACTCTTTTATTTTTATCCTGACTTGCTTTATGACCCTTATTATAAGGAAAACTAGTTCACGCGAAAGACCCTTTGAATATCTTTTTTAAAAGTGAAATGAAAATAGAAGAAATACTGTGCTCGCAAGAAGAGAGTATATGTAGTGGTAGACAGAAATGAATATAAAATTAACTCGTAAAAAAAATAGTGTTAATCTTGTATGCTGTTTTCTTTAAGAAATTGCATTTTTTGTATTCAATCATTTTTGTGGTTAAAAGTAAAAATTGCCTGCCTCAATTGCGACACACTGAAGTAAATTGGTAATTGATTTCCTTCCCCGCTATAAGTTTCGTTAGTTGAAAATAATATAACAATATTTTCTAATTCTTTAAATCTTTTTGTGTCGAAGTTGATGTACTTAAAAAATAACAGACAAAATAAACTGGCGAAAGAAAGTATTGGATACAGGAATCACGGGTCGTGCGCGAGGAATGTAACCGTTGAAAATCGATGGAATAAAATCCTGATAACGCGAACGATATCAATTGAGCGATGTAGAAAGTGAAATGAATAAAACGAACTTCCGAGGTCCGAGGAATCCCGGGTATAATTCCATAAGGATTTAATGGAATGTGTTGCGGCTCAGCCGTCGGAACAGTGGCAAACCTTTTCTACTTACTCGGGTTTTCCAATGGAAGCGATCGATCAAACACGGAATATATGATGCGAGATTTAATCGGGCCGAATTGATTCAATTGCCAGTTATTCGATTATACTATATTTTTCCGGGATGGGAACGGACGTAAGAATTCTCCTCGCTGGTGAATGTATATTTTAATATCGACGGGAAGGGTTTTTTGAAGGTTTTTTGTCAAATCGTTTTCATTTGATACGCGAAAAGAATCCGTTCTCCGTTTCATCGATTCGATCAGCGTATTAAAAACACTGTGCATGTAATAACTGTTTGACATAT
The DNA here is from genome assembly GCA_913789895.3 of Seladonia tumulorum. Taxonomy (NCBI): domain Eukaryota; kingdom Metazoa; phylum Arthropoda; class Insecta; order Hymenoptera; family Halictidae; genus Seladonia; species Seladonia tumulorum. The sequence goes on from OU565275.1 coordinate 8,627,105, forward strand.
TATTTCATAATGTATTCAATGGACTGCGGATTTTATAAGCATTAAAAGAATTTAATAATGTTGTTCTATCATCTCTGACTTATTCAAATGATTAAAAGAGGAACTGCGTTTAACTTTTCTTTCTTACAATCGACTCGGACAACTTTTATTTTGCATAATGATCCACAGTTTATTAATTAAATTCTATGATTTTGGCTTACCCTGTCGGAGCAAGTAGGAAAACAGCAAATGGTTTTAAGACTGGATATTTCCTAGAATTGTTTACAAACCCGATTTGAACATTAATTTTTCTAATTTAATTAGAATCGTGAACACCATTACAGTAAATGGCAGAATCTCACCGGTTCGGGGTTGATGTGTTATATTCTTTTGCTTAATTTTAATACGGATTAGGGGATGATTCGTGATTCCAGCGTTCCCGGGAGATCAGCTCATATTTCATCGCAGTATTTCTTATCGGGAGGGGGTGTAAAAGAAATTCACGTCTTCGCGATAGCGCCTTCTCATTGTCTGGAAAGTGGGGCGGGGGTAAGTTAGAGTGGTAGATGCGGAGGGTGGGGCGAATGGCACGGGGGAGCACGTTTTCTAGAGAGGGTAAGACGAGACTAGCGGTGGTGGTGGTGATGGTGGTGGTAGTCTAACATTTGCAGGGGAATATGAAAGGGGTTTTGCAAGGAAAGGCGGGGTAACAAGATGGCCGCGGCCACCGACGTAGGGGAAGTAAGACATTTATCCGTAAACAACGCTGCGCTGGCTTTTGCTTCTCGAACTTCGAAAAAGTGACTAACACACGTTCGTTCCAGAATCCATGTTAATTCTCTGGGAACATCTTTCGTTAATTCGCATCGCCACGGACGAAAATTATTAAATTAATTTCGCACCCCTCTGCTGCAAACAGTTCTCTTTCTGCAACCCTTTGCGCATTTCTAAAAAGAATAAATCTAACTGTATCGCTTAACATCTTTCACTAACTTTTGCTATTAAATAACGCTTTTACGTGAAATGTTTGATTTTACGAAAACGTTTCCTCGTTTGTTTAGGTTAATTTAATCATTGTTTCTTCCTGGGAAGTGTATAACAAGGTCCTAGAGTTGTTTATAATCATTAATGCAAATAGAAAGAGGTTATTTTGAAGTATTTGCGGTGTTATGGTTGCACCGCTGTTCGCATATTATTTAAAATTGTTTTGAAATATACGAGACGTCGTTGCATTAATTATTCGTAAGTTAATTTTGAAACATCCTGTAGACACACCGTGTCGCGTATCGCAAATGTAAGTAACCCTGTGGTCAACCCGACATATGCTTCTAAATTAACTCCGGGTCTATTCTATTAATTAATCTCATTACTTTAATATCTCTGCGGATCTGCTTTCCGAAATTTACATCTTTTGTCTTGGAAACGTGTCAGCGTGTCGGATTCATTTCTAAACAAGTGAACTCAAATGTTCATTTCAAGTCAATGCCGCTGAATAAACAAACAATATATACCGTTTAGAAGTTCTGCACAATAATTGACCATTAATTTAGGTTGTTTGTCGATTGAATTTTCTGCTAAATACGAACACGATAATATTTTACTATACTCAACGATACTTTAATTGTTTAGTAGTCAATATTTAAATATTTAAATATTGCTATTGTGACTTCCGGTTAAAATATTGATTTTTCACAAGAATGCAGCTAAAAAAATCATTGCATTATGTATGAATAGACGGCTTAATTTTCTTTTGGCATGAAGGTATCAACATCTTACATATTACAAGAGCCAAAGACAGTCACTCAAACATTTGCCCAAGGTCCCCGGCACGATTACCACATTATTAACGTCGCAAGCTCACGTCAAATTGTGGTTAATACCGAGCCATTCGGTAATCCTTTATTATGGAGCGAAGAGCGGCATTAGCATAAAAACATAATTATGCCGGTGCGTCAGAGTGCAGCATCCATAATATTCTGTAATAGGGGGCTCGATAAGTTGAAAAGAGGCTTTTATATATTTCGTTGTTATCATCAACTATGACAAATTTTCGTGTTGCACATTTTTCTCCCCTGTATTATTCATATTTCAGTAATTTCGTATTGCAAATAATAACTTGACAACCGTATTTTCCAGACACGTATAAATAAATTTTTGAAAAACCAACTTCAATTCAACACTGTACGTTTAACACTAATACTGCTCACAATGTAAGCAGGTAATTTTGACTCGCATTATTCTATCCTTAACACTTTCACTGCCAAACTTGAAAACTCAAAAATTTCATAAAATCAAAGTAAGTTATCTAATGAAATAAAATTGAAAAAAATTAAATGTATAATATCGAGTAGTCCTAGAACTTTCTTGCATGTTACAGATCGTGATAAAACTTGGACAAATAATTCCGTCAACGTGTTAAGTATCTTTTTCATTTAAGATTATTCAAATCATAACGATGCATGTGCAGGCTATGTGTTCGACAAATTTATTCCTTTGGACAGATATCGTGTCAAAAATCGCTAACAACTCGAAGAAGCACATTCTCGTTGTTTCTACAAAACAACGTAAAACAGTAACACCTCGGTCGAACATCGGTCTAACAAAATCTGGGAGCAGAGCTCAGAGATCATTCCGTTTTCCCAGCAGCTCCCGAAACAGTCAATTATCCCGTCGCGACCACGTATCAAAAGCAACCCCTTGAACCACCCCCCGTGGTGAAATCGCAACTCGTCGGTAACAAGCATGATTTTTCCGCGGCGTCTAGCGAGGGTGTGTGTTGTCTGCCGCGCTGACGAAGGTTACACGGCTTATTGAACAATTACAGAGAGAGAGAGAGAGACAGAAAGAGTGAGTGAGAGAGTGTGTGTGTGTGAGAGAGAGAGGGAGAGTCGGTACAACGAAAAGTCCGGCGTCAGGTAATCCGAGAAGGAGTCTCCACGGGTCTGGTCTTCTCTTTTTCTGGTTGTAACGAGCGATCGTGAAAGTGCTGGTCGGTCGGTCGGCGAACGATCGATTCGGTAGTAAAGTGCCACCCGGTACTCGGGCGGAAAATAGCGTTCGGTGGATGTTGACTACAACCGCTCTACCCCTTCGACAACTTGAACGAGAATGCCTGGTTGGATGTATATAGCTTTACAGGAAGTCACTCTGTACCTTCGCTGAATGACCAGTACACACGCGAGGCCGGGGCTTCCTTGTGCTGGTGTGCCGTTCCCCGTAAGTATACGGCCGGGTGTCGTTGTGTCTTTCGCCGTGTGGATCGTCCGTGAGATTGTGTGCGAAAATACGAGCGCGCGGCCGCGCGAACGAGCGAGCGAGCGAGCGAACACCACCGTCTATGTACGCGTATGATACGGACGTACCTAGATACGGATGGACGGGCAGGCTGGACAGAGATGGTGGTAGCTGCCCGGACAGAGAAATGAGAATAGTGTCGGTCTACGAGCTGAGTGGAGTTGGTGAGCAAATTGCTCAAAGTAATTAATCGCTTTTGCCGGGTTGGCTTGCCACGCTGCCGGCTGAAGCTCATCCAAGGGGTGGCACCAGGTACCCTAGGAAAAGCTATCGAGGGACTCCGGGTAAAATGGTTGACTTAATGAGGCTGCCTGTCTAGGTACACCTGCGGAATTCTTCGAATGACCGTCATCGACGACGCCTGCTGACCTGGGAACACCTCCAGCCAAAAAGATGGCATCTTTAAACCCCCAGGAACGACGTCCGGTACCTCGCACTGACCGAGTATCTCGAAATTGATTACAGAAGGTCAGACCTTCGTTGTTAGGTAAATAGGTATAGTTGTTAGGTAAAGTTGTTAGGAAAATATCAAAAATGTCTAAATGCTGTCAAACCACCGTCCTCCCTGAAGGGTTAAACGACGTCTTCTGTTTCGTGTGTTACAGCTAAGCTGTATCACGTGCTACTTCATCGTTATCTTAATAGCTGGAACTATGAGTAAGCGAACATTCCATTGCCTTAACGTGTTAGGATCACGTTTGTAAATATCGAAGACCGTGACACAAAAAATGCAAGGATTATATGTCACAGAAGATACAAGCTGTTGCTCGGCATAAATCGTTTGTTAGCGGACGTCAACACGATCAAATCACAACGCGTTAACACGTTGTTGACCAGACGCAATGAAATGGATCATGCTTACCGCAGCAATTGAGATATAGAAGATGCCACTTGCCCTTCCAGATCGCTAACACGAGAAACTAAAGGTACCGATTGGCATTTGATGTTAACAGTTTATCTACCTGTTAATAGGATTTTCAATGATTTTTCTGTGCCAAAAGGAAGATTGAAAATCTTCTTTTACATAGTAATACCAAACGAAATTATCAAATTACATTACCGGTGATCACTTGTTGGTTTATAGGATTGAATTGTATTGCTGTTTAAAAAATCCTCAGTCGTGGACCACAAACTTTGAAAAATTATAAAAGTACCTTCGTTCGATAATGTGTGAATAACGGTCAAGACAAGCGTCTGGAAAAGCGCGAAGGAAGATGATCGAAAATCACAGACCTAACTGGAACTGTTCGGTTATTCGATCGTCCGAAATTATAAAATAATTTTGCAGCATGTTGTGTATTTAATATGCGGTTTAGTTGCGTCAGGAACAGTGTTTGTCGGGTATTTATTTTGGAATCATCCTGCTTTGCGGGTATATGTGTTCCGCGCAAATATTGAATCGCAGCCATGTAAAATTGGTAGACCGTTATTACAAATTCCCCGGAAAAGCGATTACATGCGACCGTGGAAATAAATTATGTGATGCGATTATTAAATCCGTGCGCGCCGCGCGCGTTGTTATAAACCATGTACTCAGCAGAATATCGAATTAAAATATTTCAGGTAGAAATGGTACTTCCGACTCGTGTATGTCGCCGGACCCATTGTAACGCGATCATCGCGCGCGTAATAAACCTCGCGACCGCGACCATCCCGCTTCGCCGGTTCGCGAATTCTAATTTTCCTGGCCAGTCTTTTCCTTCGGAAAGATTTCCAGTGGACAAATTCTTACCGTGACTATCCCGTTTATCTGGTTTCCCGAATTTTAACTTTACCATCTGCTCTTTTTCTTTGCATAGCGAACGCAAGTTTTCGTTCGAAAACCGAGCGTTCGCGATTATTCTGTTTTGGTAGGTTCGCGGATTCTAATTTTACTGTCCAGCCTTTTCCTTCGGAAAGATTTCCAGTGGACAAATTCTTACCGTGACTATCCCGTTTATCTGGTTTCCCGAATTTTAACTTTACCATCTGCTCTTTTTCTTTGCATAGCGAACGCAAGTTTTCGTTCGAAAACCGAACGTTGGCGATTATTCTGTTTTGGTAGATTCGCGGATTCTAATTTTGCTGACCAGTCTTTTCCTTCGGTGGGATTTCCGGCGGATAAAATCTTGACGACAGTCCCGGCGACGCGGAAACTCGAAACGGCAAGTTCCGCGCATCGACGCGACGCTCTTCAGGGAGACATTCGAAAACCGAGCGACCTGAAATACCCCGCCATATCTCGCGCCAAGGGAGCTCCGGAGATTGTTACTCCTTCTCGCGAGAGGCTTCCGGCGATGGTGTTCGTCGGTGTGCACGAGTTCTCGGCCGGTGTGTGTGCGTGCCCGCCGTGTATATTGCAGCTGAAACTCGGAGAAATTGCAACTAGCAGCGCTTGCGCTCCGCTAAACGAGGGGACGGAAAGGGGGCGAAAAGCTCGAAAGAGGCGGGGGAGGGAGTGCGAACGCAGGATAAGACGCAGACAGGTTGCTCGGCGAGCGAGAAGGAAGGGCGAGAAGGAACATCGGCTGGAACAAAGGCGTGAATTTGCTGAGAGAAGCGGGAGGAACAAGGTGGACCGGGAGACAAAGCGATCCCGAAGGAAGACGCTGGTGGGGAGGCGGTGATGATGGTTTGCGGGCGTTGATGAAAGATGAAGACAGTTTGCGTGACAAACAGACGGGCCAGGCAGTGGAAGGGTACGAATTGGGTAATAAGAGACGGACAAATTGAGCCGGCTGCGAATGGAAAAACTGGGAAGAAGCATCCTGTAGAGGACAAGAACGAATCGCCGGGCTAGGTGAAGACGCGCGGCGTCAGAAACGAGGGAACAAAGGGGAGGAATAGGATAGGTTGGTGGATTCGACGAGGACGATGACACACACCCGGGTCAGAGCAAAGAGAGAGAGAGAAAGAGAGAGATAGAGAGAGAGAGGGAGAGAGAGGGAGAGAGAGATATGGCTCCGGCGAACTTCGGTAAAACGGAGAGGATAAGATGCAGACTGGCCCAGGCTGGACGAGGAACAAGAGAGGCGGATGCAAAATAGGTATACCGGAGTAAGCAAGGATTAGAACGAGATGTGAATATCTGGGCTTAGCGCGCGATGGTGGGGCGGTTTCGGGGAGAGGAGAAGGGGTGTTTACGGCGAAAAGGAGGAAAAGAGGACTGAAAGGCTCCCCACCAACCGGGAAAAGCTCGGTCGTTCAGGAGGCAGCCGTCAGGAGTCGACGCCGCGAGCTTTTACGTTGGTCCCTCGAAGAAGAAGAAGAAGAAGAAGGAGACGAAGAAACGACTTTCCACCTCCAGAAGGCGACCGCCTCGGGTCACCACCACCACCGAACGTTGCCTAGAAAAGGGGTGGGTGCCTTCATCCGCGGAACTGGGCGCGACTAACCTCTATTGATCGTAAGAAGACTTCCACACCTACAATCCTCACACTTTCATGCTGCAGCCTGTACCGGGTGGTTCGCGGGTAAATAAATGATCGCTGCGTTGGCCTCCGCAGCTTATCTTTGCCACCTCGCTGACCAGTGAGAAGTTTCTCTTGGTTCTTTTAATGCTTTTAGGTGTCCTGGCAGCCCTCGATTCAACCGCTACTCGAATCAACTTACTCTATCCGAATAGCTACTTTATTACTAAACATACCAGCGATTCTTTTTTAACTGCAGCCTGAAGAAGAAGCGAAAGAAGAAGTTTGTGAACTTCTATATTTTCATGATTCTTTACCACGAACGTTATCAGGTTATAGGAGGTTTCATTTTCCTGACCGTCGTTCTTGACGCTTGCCGAGATAAGAGAGCAGACCCGAGGAAGCTCGACAAAAGGGGTTGAATTTTTGGGGAGCGCTTTTTGTCGGGGAACACCCGTTAAACAGGAGATCCATTCAGGCAGGTTTTGCAGGTCCACGGTAAGAAGCGCAGCTTTGGCCACGACATAAGAACAATGTTGCCGGCGATGGTGGTGGCGGCGATGCAAAAGGGGTCCGCCGGAGGTTGCCAGGGGGTGCAAGGAGGGGGCGAGACGGGAAACTAAGTTGTATTGATCCAAGGTTGCAGGGGTGGAAACCAGGCAGGGTTAGTACGTGTTCTTAATCGCCAAGTGACCACCCTCACTCTTCCTCTTTCTCTGTCCCCCTCGATTTTCCTCTCTTCCTCGGTCCTCCGCGTCTCCTCTTCCTGTTTCTCCACCTTCCGAGCCCCCCTCCCCAAACCTAGCGCTATATCCGACCGGCTAAAGGGGTCTCGCTTCTCACCCTCGAGAACCCGACCCTCCTTCCACCTTCCGAAATCGCCGACGCAATTCTGTCCGGGCATTGTCTCAGGATTAGGTAAGGAACGCTGGTATTGTTCACGGGCGATGCGCTGTTGCATCCAGAAAAAATCGGGCTGATAAGGGACCCCGTCTGCTCGGACTTCTGATTCCCGACGTTCTCGATTTCGGAACTAGGGGTGGTTTTCTTGACCGTATACGTCGGATTCAGTTTGAATTTGAGTATTGATTAGACAAACATATAATTGTTCGACCACATTTCGACTAATATTTTGCACTTCCTTAAAAATAAATTTAATCGTTAGACTACGGATTCTACGCATTTATGATAGGTAAAATACAAAATTTTGAAGACGTCAGGTGAATTAAAAAATATTATATTACACTATCCTTGACTTGGTAAAATTATTGACAGAACAGGTTCACATTTTATTTAGTATAAAGGACTAATCTAGTCTTGATCGACGACATACCGTAGAATATTATTCTACTTTTTATAGAATTATTATTCGAGGATAATAAAGTAAACGTTATTATTGTAGTTGTTTTCCTATTCCCCTGTTTGTATTTCTATTGTACACACAAAATTGGAGGTAATTCTTTATTGTAGCAAAAATGTATGTCTTGTTGAAAAAAACTGTGCTAAGGTCATCGCAATTTATAAACACTGTAGCCTAGCAATTTTTCAATTAATACAATTTTTCTTTTGCACAAAAGTTCGTTGTTCATTGGATTGTTCGTCGAATCAAATGTTTCTCACGCAGTTCCTGGCAGCTAAAACAGGTTCCAGCGAATTCTGAGACCGTCTCCGACCGAACAAAGATCGCGACGACTTGTCACGAGATTGGAGAGAGAATCCTAATCTCGTTAAGACATTCGACGTGCTCGAAACAATTTCATTACAGAAACGGTTTCCTGTGAAAAGTGAAACGACCGCGGTGGTTCGAGAGGCTGACAGAACGTGTCTGGCAGCATATTATGTCGCTTAAAATTCAAAATGGTGAAAGACATCCGCGGAGGTGTCAGCATTAATTGGATTCTGTTGAAACTCGTATGTTACTGTCCGCGTTGACTGGGAACGCAGAAAAGGAACGATGCGAGGTGTGCCAGGGGGTGGGGCTGGGGGGTGGGGAGGGGAGTCGAAAACACGATTAACGAATATGCCCCGGCCGCTTTGCTTAAATTTCAAATTGGCCAGGTCAGATCGCAACCGAAATTGTGTACAACTGCCGTCCGTTCGGCCGTCACACCGAGTAAATTATAGAATGAAAATTTGAATTATGGAGCATAATTAAGCGACGCTTTTATCCGCGCCGACCGCGGAGGAAGGGAGGGGCGCGGGGTGCGGGGGGAGGGGACTAGCGTTATAAACATTCATATTAATGGACGGCGAAAATGAAGTGGCCGCATTCAGCAGCCAATCAAACGGTCAAAAACGATTTTTAAAACCGATCCAGGGGTGACGGATTCGGGGACAGGTTTCTCTCGCAAAAGTCTCTAGACTAGTTCATGAAGAGGACACGCTGTCCCACGACCTCTGGACCGTCCGAAATTCTTCCCCTCGCGAGAAGTTACCCTCTTCGAAATCCGGATTCTGCGGTCCAGGGATTCCAGTAGAGCAAGGCGACCCGTGGGATTTTCGGATGCAACAGTGCAAGATCGTCGATTTCTAGTTTTTATGCTCGCTCCTCCGTTAGGGAGCTTTCTTATGGTCGTCGAGAGACACGAGAATAAATCTTCCGGTTTCGTCCTGTTTTACTGCTACTTTCAAATGAAAATTTAAACGTTCGATAAATCCTATCGTGTGTTTATTGTTTTTAGACAGTCATTAAATGCGTATTTAAATTATTAAATGTATACATATTCGATTAAACAGGGTGTATATTGTAATGAAATTTAGTTCCTAAATATTGTAACATTAGAATTTTCGTTCTAAAATCATTTTGCAAATAATGTTCAGATTAATTAAATTTCCTAGGTCACTCGATGGGAAAAAGCACGTCAGACAAAAATTAATTAATCGTTTCCTTTTACCGTACGAAGGAAACTGTTGAGAATAGACGTTTAATTAATTAAGTCTTGGGATTACAGTACGGGCACATCATTTCTGAATTCCTTCTTCAATTAATCATATTTAGAATGTTGATACAAAGTTGAACGAATGCAGCACCTCCTGGACATTTTCAAAGCGGTATTATTACGATTTTGAGGAATATCTTTTTGTTACTCGTGCAAAGTTGTTTAACCTACTAGATAAAATGATTTAACGTGTTCTGGGCAATTTTGTAACAAAGCCCCCTCTGATTCTGACCGAATAGTGTATTTTACAATTAGTTTAAACTTATCGTGCTTCACTTTATCTTTTCACTGTCAAAGAAGGTATTTATGAATTATTTATTTTTCCACCACATTGATTGTTAACCGTCAACTTGATACCAATCGGTGTAAATTCAGTAGCAAAAATGAGTAACAGATAAAAGAGTTGAAAAAGAGAATTCGGTTCGAACAAAACTCGGAGTACCTCATGTGTGCTTTGTACACGCGAAAAATAGCGGGTCCACATTTAGCTCTTAATTTCCGGTTCGCTGTAATAGCGAGTGGGACACATTTAGGCGAGCGAAATTCAGAAAAACTCGGCCGGTTTTTAATTTCCGCGCGTATGGTCGCCGTAGCAGAAACGCGTTCTGGAATCATGGATGTGTCGTCCGCGTTCTGTAACGTGCTCCACGTATCCCGTAACACTGTAACGCGAGCCCGCATTTACAACTGCGCTGATTGTGTAATTTCTCGCGTTGCTGTGATAATATTTCCGCGTTGGCTCATTGGGAGGCGCGGTTCGGCCGCAAACAAACCCCGAAACAACAATTGATTCCGGCAAACACGTCGCGTCGAGGACCCGTGCAAAACAACGAACAAGGGATTTTCTTGCTTGCCATCGGACAGGGGGCCGGGCCGGCCACGAAATTTACGGGATTGTATCCGTGCGAGGGGCTTTTTGCCCGGCCACGACACGAGTTTGCTTTGTCGTTAATTACGCGCTGATAAGTTCTCAACTCCGCCGCGACACAGACTTTTTGCCGATCCTTTGCGAAACTTGTTGACCGAGCACCAACTAAGACTCTTTCCTTTTTGCGAGGGATTTCATTCCGTGGCTCGATTGCACCACGTTTTTCCGCACCTCGAACGGATCGTCCCCAGTGTCTTTATCTACACCAGGCCACAGGAATTTCCACGTTGAATATCGTCGGCGAGGTCACTTTTAAAATCACGATTCTCAAACCGGTGACTGAAAACTTCAATTTTTCGAATTATCCCATTTGCATCATAAGGAAATATGAAAAGAAGGCCTTTATGGTCAAACTTTCTTTTTTATTATATTTAAGTACAAAAATATGACTACGAGTAAAAAAGGAACTTCATATTTCAGCATTATAAGGAAAAATCAGAATTACTACTTTCATCCCCAACAACACCCTCAATTTTCATTTTTTAGCTAACGAATAATGATAATGACCAGAAAAATTGAGTTCATATATAGGCTAATGATGCAAATGGGTTATACGTTCGTATTTGCGATTGCTGAAATTGAGTGGTACAAAACTTGCTTACCATATCAATCGAAATATGTTAGGTGTACAGTTTTTTGATCTATTAAATATTTTATAATGCATTAAGTGGATCACGATAAGTCGATTAAATATAAAGTCTTGTTTTAAACGCTTGGAATCGCATCGCGGCGCTGTTGAATTTAGACAGTGATCGCAATGTTTCGTTAAATTCAATATGAAGAACCGCGCGAACGCAAAATTGGACAATTTGCCATTTAACCCGTGAACGCGATGCTTTTACTGTTATGGCTATGTAAAAGCCGAACTACCCTCGAATTACCATACCCCTGTCTCCTTGGCGCGACACTTTCTCGTGTAGCTACATCACGTTTCTATGAGCCGAGGTAATGTTTAGGTAATACATTATGTCAATTTCAACCACTTAATTGCGAAACAATATTACAGCTCATTTTCTGCTGGGACGAGACAAAGACACTTCTGAATCCACTCTGTCGATTGACCAACTTTCTCTGGAAGTTTTCGAATCTCCGTGACTGTTCTGATTGTACAAAGCCGTGTAACGTGGGCTAATTATGCATTCTAATTATAAGGAGCTGGAGCACCGTTTAATTTCACTGACTGGGAAACTGGAACTCCCTTTTAAATGTGATACTGGAACGGGTAGATTCAGGTTTGTGAAGAAGCTTTTCTTAAAGACCATTTTTGATGGTTAAAAAAATTGAATTTTGGTTTCAAGGAAGTTAAGCGTACGTAGAATATTATACTGAAGCCATTTTTCAAATGTCTGACATTCTTAAAGACCATTTTTGATGGTTAAAAAAATTGAATTTTGGTTTTAAGGAAGTTAAGCGTACGTAGAATATTATATCGAAGCCATTTTTCAAATGTCTGACATTCTCAAAGACCATTTTTGATGGTTAAAAGAATTGAATTTTGGTTTTCAGGAAGTTAAGCGTACGTAGAATATTATATTGAAGTCATTTTTTAAATGTCTGATATTCAGCGAAATTATAACAATGTGTAGATATTTTTGATTCAGTAGTTATATCTCTGGGAAAATTTGATGATTTTGGAACATGTCCGGGAGATCCCTTCGGTTCAAAAACGTATACACAAATCGCGTGTGCGCGTTTTAAGTGCATTCGGAGTTTTGCTTAATGTCCCGGGGACCTTGTACGGAGCAAAGTTTCTTTGAAGCTGTTACCTGCGAAACGACCATTTGATTACATTTTACTCGCTCCAGATTACGCGAAAGGAACGCGAATTGGATTACACTCGAGCTACGGAGTAATTTAACGCCTACTTCAGAGAAAACCGGAGAAAAATCCGAAGGAAATTCTAGAGGAGCTTAACCGTCTTCGCGGAAACGTTAAGTGACTCTGCCGAGGGTCCGCAATCGGTTTACTCGGGAGATCTCAAGCTATTCTTCCAAAACTAATTACGCTTCCGTTCCGCACAGGATTTACACTTTTAATACCATTCGGTCGACGTTGTACGCAAAATTTTACAATTGGAATACTGATGTTATTTACGACACGATCGACAACATGGAATTTAAAAAAGAATTCAAGCATGAAATACATTAATTGCAAATTGGAACATGCGAGTACATTATCCTCCGTGTACTAAAATTATTAAAGAAAGAGGGAACTTTTTGTTTGGTTCATTTGTCCTGCAATCGATACAATTTTTATTTTGCACAAAGAGCCACAGCGAAGATTAGAATCTCCACACATTATTTTCAATCTATTCAAATTTTAGAGCTGGAAAGAACCGTTTATTTATGAAAATGTTCTGAGATGTCCTATGATATTGTAGTCGTTAGACTTCGAGGTTTTATCACATATAAATGACAGTCTACAGCAGTTTTGCTATTTGTCAACAAGAACATGAGCTCAATTTTCAAGACAAATTGCAAGTGCTTAGGTATTAAAAAAGGAAGGAATCATTCCTAGGGAGTTATTCCTACGTAAGTATTAAAAAGTCGGAATTTCAAGCAGAAAAAGACAGAGAGCGAATCGAAGGACATTTGAATTGAAGCAACAACCGAGAACTGTGTCTGTGTGAAAGCGTGTCTATGAAAGTCATTGTGAAAAACAGTGCCGTTCATCCTGAGAACTCGCAGCTAGTCCCGAAAAGTTCGCATTATTCACGAGGCGTGCGAATAAATTCTATTTGTTCGAGCCTCGTCTCCCGAAGACTCGCAGCGGCCTCGCGTCCCGAAAATCCCGTTTTCCATCCGACTGTCGGGCCAATCTTAATCGGCCGACGGAAATATGTTGCGAGATGTATAATCCTCCGTAGGAAATGACGTCATCACTCAGTGCAACGTTAGAGGGAGACAGGAAGAGGAAGACACACTGGGGGTGGAGGGGGAGGGGGTGCGACTGTGGAAACGGCCACGAGGAGCCGAAGGGGTTGGTTTCGCGATGGATAAAGAGGTTGCTAGGCGGATCGCGAAACAGACAGAGATAAATAGAAGCGGCGATAGATGTGTGCGCGAGTGTATTGCACGCGGAGGGTGCAACGCCAGAGACAGTTCGAGCGAGAGAGAAAACGTGTTTGCGAGGGGGGGTTGAGAGAGGGAGAAAGACGGGCCGAAATTGCGAGACAGAGGGAGGGAGGGAGGGAGGGAGGGAGGTTTTCGCGAAATCCCGGCAGGTAGCCTTGGTTGAGTTATGCTCGAATTTCCCGTCAACACATCCGATGATGTCTACGGTAATGTAACCGAAATGTATGAACGTTTCGTACTGCCACGGTTGCACGTGTAAATGTCCACCGTTGTTGCGGACCTCGCGACCCTTCTGCGTGCAACTCCACGCACGATCAGAAGTCCGTGTCACGAATCGTACGATTTACACGCCGATAAGCCCGTTGATTATCTGCTACGGGGAACTTTTGCCAGGGTAGTTGCGGTGGAGCCGGATGTTACGTGTATTTTTGCCGTTTCGCGAGATTTTGATTCGTTGGACGTTCCAAGCGATCGATAAGCCACGCTCTTACGGCGAATAACTCTTGAAGATGTAAACAGCAAAGAGTAACTTTGTTGAAATTTCTTGGACGGGATAAGAAACATATTTTTAATATTTTTTAGCTGGTGCGTCGCAGAAGCCTTGCTCTTAATTTTGGTGGGGTTAATGATTGACATTATTCACTGAATAAGTTAAGGTAAACTACACACTACATTAGATTGTGGATATCTTCGCAAATTTTTATTTTCGTCAATTATTTTATACGCAATAAGTGATGCCCAGAAAAGGTTTTCAGTTACATACAATTTTTATGAACGTTTGAAAATATTGTGTAAAGTAGCACCACAGAAATAGGTAAAGGAGGTAGAGGATATTTTGAAACGATTGATCTGTAGACGTTTATGATCTTAAAAAATTGTCTGGTTTTGTCTAATGAAAAGTTGACACTCATATTCGAGAAACACCCTGTAGATTGAACGCGGACGTAACGTTCTACGTTGACTTGATCGTCTATTGATCGAACGGAAGCATATTTTACGGCAATACTAATTGATGTTATGTAAGAATTTAATGACGTGTAAGAATGGCTTCTAAATGTGTCATGGTAAACACTATACTGGGTGGAACACGTATATTAGAACACCTGAGTGTCTTTCACGTTTGTATTGTAGCTTATAAAATACAAGAATCATGTTTAAAATAAAGATCTTATTTTCAAAATATAATACAAGTGATTCCCTTCACAATTTCCATTATAAAGAGACTGTCGTTTCTTCGTAAATGCACTAGCTTAACAAAAATGGAAAAGAAAATGTTGAAAGCATTGTTGAAATTATTTAAAAATGTACTATTCTATTTTCTGCATATTTCTATCGACTTAGAATTAGAGGAATACCCTCTGTATTCAAGAAAATAAGAATTTGGATTTGATTAATACATCATGTAAAGAAAGTTTTCTTGGATTGATATATCCATAGTACCAGTTTTATTAGTAAAGTGAATCATTCTATTTTTTTTTGAGATTTCTGTAAGTGATTCAGTATTTTAGCTATGAAATATGCTCTGCATTTAAGAAAATTCCAATACAGTATTAATTTAAGTTAAAAAGTATTAATTTGTATGCTTTGGCGATCAGCTTAAACGAATAAATACAAAATTCTTGTGGTTCTGGATCAATATGCAAAGAATTCGAAAACTCATGACGAGGCGGTGAATTTTATGCATTCGTGACAAAAATGAGTAGATCTAAAAGGCAAAACAATAAAGACGTATATGGAATTTAAAAATACTGTTGTACCGTTCTCAGCTTGTTAAAATGATTAGGAAGAGATATAAATTTTGGTGTTTGGTGTTTGGCATTGGTGTTGCTTCCCAAAGTCAGCTCCCATAAATGCCAAAAAATTCTGTTTCTCGATAAATTAGCAGCGGATCGATAATTGATCTACATTCGGGGCCGCGTTACTTTCTCCTGGTCGTAGGTGGTGAATTCGGGCCGTGGCACGGAAGGATGGAAAACAAACGGTCAGAGTTCGATTCTCTTTCGACCCCCACCTCGTTCCTGCTGAAACAGCCGCATGCGCCGTAAAAAAGCACAGCTGCCACGGGTTCGTTTTACTCTTCGGGCTTCGTCTACGGGTGAGCCGATAAAAAAGCTCCGTCCGCGAGACTCTCGTTCGACGCTGCCGCGGCGGACGTGTTTGCTCTGGACATTTCGGTGCAGAAATTGTTGGTCGTAATCGCGTTTTCTTGGTGCCCGGATAATCGTTCTACGTTGTACCTACGCACGAGGACCCTAAAATGGGGAAAAAGAGACCGAGAAGAACAGCCCCTGAACGACCAGGGAAAAGAGAGAGATAGAGAGGGTGAGGGAGAGGGAGAAGGAGAGAGAAGCGGATGTCGTGTCCTCGAGGGAAGGCGACCGGAGAAGAAGGAAAACAGCAACGGACGGACGAAGGCGGAAATTTTAAGGATATTACTTAATTATCTTCCACCACCTCCGCCATCTGTTCTCTGTGAATGTTCTAGTCGACGTCCATGGCTTCCACGTCGGCTATAAGGGATGCTTCTCCGTGGAAACCCGGGGGTGAGAATAGGAACAGACCACGCCTCTTGTCTAAGGTTACCCCCACCCGTGATCCTCGAGCAGTCTCCCTCTGCCACCGTACGGGAAACCTAAGATTTTTCCACTTCAACCCCCTTCCATGCCTCTTGCCGCCAGTACCCTCTTGGCTGCTACCCCCTCCCCAGCTGCTTCTTCACCCCTTGCACCCTCTCCTACTCTCTCCTCGAGGAGAGTATCAACCCCCCTTCTTCTATTGATCCGGGTCTAAGGTTGTTTCTTGCGTCCTAGGAGGTGGTTACTCAAATCCCGCTGGACCGAAGAAAATGCGGCTTCCACTGTGCTTGTTTTTTTACCCGCTGCTCTTCTTCTTCTTCTTCTTTCCCACCCTTCGTGCGTAACCTTGAAAGTCACCCCTTTTTACTACACGCTCGTAATTTACGGTGCACTTTAACGGGATTTCTCGCGGACGACGTTGCTCGTGCTCCCTTTTTGCAACCGGATCCTCATTTTGCACGAAACGATTCGAAATTTTTATTTGTTTTAGTTAATGCTTACCCGAAAGTCACTCACCCTAGGCTTAAATAATTTATTTTCTGGGTGGATATTTATGTTAGATTATTTCCTTTACACTTTGGTTGTTGGAACGATTTTCAACCCTTAACTGGTCGGATCACGACTTTCTGTCATTTTTTTTTTTAAACTAGTGGTATTTATATTTGCTATGTATAGAATTTTGAGTAGCGTTATTTGTTTCTGTTAAATATATTGAAGCTGTTTAAACGCTTCGTTTTGGAAGAAATGCCAAAATATTATAATTTAAAGAAAGATATCAACCACTTACAGTATGATTTTTGTCTCACAAGCCACATTGATCAAAATTTTTGTCCTGAATAATTTCTTAATAGAGGATAAAGCAAATTTATATTTGTTGTACACGTATATTGATTTCAATGTTTGAGTATTGATGACAGAGGGGTGGAATTTTATTTGGATTTTAAAGAAATATACAATATTCGTGCTTAATAGTTTTAATTTTGAAGTTTCAGCGTGAATCTCATTCGATATTGTATGGCAAAGGGTTGGAATGCGTTATAAACTACCTGACCAATCACGGGTCGATGAGAGACGCTTAACATTTTCTTTCAAGTAAGAAATTTCTGCCAGCATGAAAGAATTCACCAAGTACGATGAACGTGATTGTTAAACCTTGATTTTCGGAGGACTATTAGCTACCCCTGAACAGAATGTTAATCGACTAAATATCAAAAGACACGAAATAACATTTCCTGAACATTTTAGTCACAATAAAAGAACATATTTTCAATTTTTCTGTAACCCTGTTAGGTCAGAGAATCTTCTTCTTCATCTATCTTTGTTTTCATTTTTATTTCTTCAACAGTTCCTCGCCTAGATTAATTTTTCTCGAGCCTCTAATGTTTCTCCGTCCGTATTCAAGATTCGAAAACTGTAATATCAAAATGCACGGTACGTTCTCGCTGCTTCGGAGCTATAAAAATTCGGAAATCTTGCAATTTCGCATCGCGAACGAGCGAACTTTCGCCGTCAGACCGCAGACTCTGTGTGTACAGGTCGTTCCAGGCGTGGGTGGAACTGTTTTATAGAATCTCCTTCGGCGGGACTGTGCGTGTACAGAATGTAACACCCAGTCTACGTCCTATGGTGAATGAACGCGGTGGTTAAGAGAGCGCGGGGGGAGGGGAACCCGGTGCTTTAGCCGGCGGCTGTTAAACACGCTGGGTCTTATCGGTAAAACTGTTCTGTACAGGACTACCACGTTCAGCCATTGGCCACGAGAGTATCTGTAGCCTTATACTCGTCCGCCAGGTATACATGTCGGTACATTATACAATATTAATGCCCGCTCGCCGAAATCGCTCATGCGAGGGACTCGTGGCTGGTAGCGAGGGATGCGAGCGGACTTGTTTTTCGTCAGCTGGGATCACGCTGGCTTTTGCTCCATCGATTAGCTTCTTACACGCCTCCGTTCTCTTCAAGTAGACTCACTCTTGCTTCAGCATAGATTTTTTTTACTTGTCACAGATATGCTTCACACATCGCTCTGGCAAATATTTCAAAAATTCCAGATGATCAGACAATAGACACGGTACAATTTCATTCTCTATTGCTTAGCTTTTTGAACGACTGCCTCTTCCTCAAGAAAATTCTCTCGCTTCGGTATCGGTTCTTTTAACTCTTCGGAGACGTCTGTGCACTGTACCGACTCTGGTAATTGTGTCAAAATTGATTTGGTCAGAAGTAATCAGATTACTAGATACAATATAATTTCATTCTCTATTGCTTAGCTATTTGAACGACTGCAACTTCTTCAAGTAAATTCTCTCGCTTCGGCATCGATTCTTTTAACTCTTCGGAGACGTTTGTGCACTGTACCGACTCTAAACGTGTTAAAATTGAATCAATCATTGTTCCTGTAGGAGCAATCCGTAAGATCATGATTGTACAATGCTCAACTTCTCGTGGACCGAAGAGTATACGGTATTCTGTGGAGCCTTATCGATCAGTCGTTCAATTTAGAAAGGCGCCTATCGAGAACACGGCAGGGTAAAGAAAGTTCAACAAGTTCCCAATGAATCTAGTTCACTCGATCGTTCCAGTTTCGCAATCGCATTGCTCAATGCCCTGGTCGCTTCTATAGGCGAACAGCCTAACGAACATTCTTCAATGCGTCGGAGTTTTTCGATTTTTGTGCTCGATTCCGGTCGAAGATGCTTAACCAACGTCATGAAACCGTTTGCTATTCTAGTCCTGGTCGGCCGCCACGAGACCGAATCCTCTGAAACATTAACAGTCTATCGTGGAATCCTTAGAGCCTGGGCATCTCTAGGGCAGGAACGTCATTTAATTTGCATCGATATTTGCTACTTCCCAGGTCCGGCCGATAGATAGACAGACGCTGCACGAGTGGTGGATACATAGGTGGGATCACTTATAAGCCTATAAGTACATATGTATTTGCGGTAGCCTTTCTCGACATTAGGCAGCCGGGAGGGATAGGGCCTTAGAGGTCTCCTGGCAACCAAGCCTATCAAACTATCTTACGGTCTAACCCTTACCCGTCCCTTTTCCCGGAGACCTTCCGCAGACAACCCCCCTCACGCCCCTCCACCCCCCGGAATCTCACTTAGAGCCTTTAACGACTGACCCCGCGGGAGACACGGCGAAATTGAGAAAATTATCCTGGGTCCAGATGTAACACGGAGACGATCGCTCGTTTCTCACGTACCCCTTTTGCCGCACACCCACCCCGTAACACCACCCTCGAGCAAGGGCTTATACTTGTGCAAGAAGTCCTGCAGGGACAGGGCCGAACTAAATGGCCGACAGGACGACTGCCATCTTAGTTGGGAGTTAAGGAAAGGGTGGCACCGGCAACCCTCGGGGATAGTCTCCCCCCAATTGCAGAGGGTGACGCTATGATCCATTATGTTTACCCTCGAGGCTTACGCTGCGCCATGATGCTGAGCTATGGACGATTCGCACTAGTCTTTGCTCTTGTTTAACGACGCTGGACCGTTAGAACCTTCTCTTCGTTGTCCGTTAATGTTTAATAATTGGACTGCGACGAGTAGGTGAGATACAAAACAGCGAAACATCAGAATTTCGATTTTTTAAAGTGATTAAGAAACGACACATATTTTTACGTAATAATCGTTTCTCGCGGAACATTTTTCTATGTAAATGTATAAAAGAAATTTGCTTCTGGTTTCATCGAAAATCGAGTTTTCAGGTATTATTGCAATCGACGCTCTAGATATATTATTTCGAAAATCCGCAATCTGCTTATCGCATCATGAAAAATAGGCTTTCCGTGTATCGATCGCAGTTCCCTTCTACAAACATAGCGAAGATCAGCAGGATTCTATGTTGTGATAGAAAGTTTCTTTCATCGCAATCGATAAGACGCCGAAAAATGCTGATTCCAGCAGCGAAGCTCGTCGAACGTGGCGTGATCGTCGGTGTGCATCCGAGTGCAGTGTCAGTGGACACAAGTGTGCGGATCGTAGAGGGACACCGAGGACCAAAGGGTCGGTCTGTCGTCATTCTA
Source organism: Seladonia tumulorum (assembly GCA_913789895.3). Lineage (NCBI taxonomy): Eukaryota > Metazoa > Arthropoda > Insecta > Hymenoptera > Halictidae > Seladonia > Seladonia tumulorum. The sequence continues at coordinate 8,647,317 of OU565275.1, forward strand.
GTACGGTTACAGCGGCCGCGGAGCTCGACAGAAGTTGTAAACTTTATGGTAAACCGTGGCGGCGGCGCCGGCCACGGCCGGTAAATGGGGAAGGTGCCGGTGCAGCCGTGTGCTTAATCCAATCCGGAGTTTGTTCTTTCGACGATCGACGTAATCACCGGCCGCACGTAGTTTCCAACCTGGCTTGACCGACCTAACACTTCGTCTAAGGTTGAACCCTCTCTCTCCGCGTATGTATCTAATTTGTCGGTGTTTGTCGATGCTCGCGCTTCCCGCGTCCTCGTGTTCCCCTAATTGCTCCCGATCGCTGACTTTTCCGCACTGGCGACCCGAAAGGAGGCGTTTCGACACGCCTAACAGATGCGGTCACTAGCACAAACTTTGTTCTTTACCTTCCATTCAGACGTCTTTGGAATTCACGTTCTTTTCCGGCATTTATCGTGCACCTCAATTTTTCAGATAGCAATCACACGTAACGCTATACTAGATTTCTTCCGAAATCTACGCTTTTTTAGGCATTTGCGACGCACACAATTTTTCGGACAGCAGAAGGACAAGCATAAGACTCAGATCCAATTTAAACCTAAATCAGATTTCTTTTGAAACGCTTTATAATTTTGTAGGAAGCAGTAGACGGAAAGATCCAGGTACAAGTAGATCTAAATCGGAGATTCTTTGAAATCTGCGATTGTTTATTTATACAAAATTGTTTGGGAAGCGCTAGACTAGCAATGAGACCCAGAACTAGCTTAGACTTAACCTAGATATTTTCTGAAATATAATCTATCGTTTCTTGTGTATTTATAGAGCATACAATTTTTTAGAAAGCAGTGAAATAGCAACGAGATTCAGACCTAACTTTAGTAAAGTTTGACTTTTATTGGGCAGTCAATTTTATACAGAATTCCTTGGAAACACAATATTTAAAAATTCATGCCTAGCATACGTCATAAGATGTCTGTCGTTTCTTATTATCGGTTGGGCAACTTTACAAACAGCCTAAAAATGTCTAGACTCATTGAACACACGTGTTCGGTACAGCAACAACGCCTTCGTTATGTTGTAATAAGTCTCACAGTAGATTTTCTAATGGAAAATAAAGATCACAGTCTTGTGAATTGAATAAAAGAATTTCATTTTTCCAAGCTTAAATTGAATTCTGTTTAGAAGCATCTTAATACCAAGAGAATATTATAGAATTATTCTCCTTTGCTTTTTTCCGTTTTTAATCTTGTTCAAGGAATACCATATAATTTTCTCCGTAGCCGTCAACTGTTAAAACCGTCATCCCCTAGTTTAAATTTTCAACGTCTAATTTTCTCCTCTAACAAAGGGGGTACAAATCGATAAGCTCGACGATTTTAGAAGAAGGAACGTCAGAGGCATTATTATACCAAAAAACGCGGATTTCAACGTCTCGCCGTAACTCCATAGAGAATCCATTTAGCTATAGTGACGGGCCGGAGCTCTATTCGAGGGTGTGTTTCGCCTGGGACCCGATTAATTATGGGGTTCCTTTTGGGGCTGCGAAGCTCGAGGCTTTGAGCTGAGTCGGGGGCGAGCGGTCTCGGGGTGGGAAGTATAAGATACATCCACGGCCACCGTAGACACTCGGCTTAGCTTCCTCAGAGTATTAGATCAATAATTCTAACCTTAAACTAGCTCAGTCACGAGCATCGAGCACGGTACTCGATGTAACGCGATATTGCTTTGCGTCGAATATTACTCCCGAGCGCCTTTATGCCGCGGGAATATAATGTTTCGATGCAAAGTTCGATATTTCGTTTCAGCGGACTTGTCTCAGGCAAACTGTACACCAAATTCACAACCCTCGTTCTACCAGTTTCGATTCTTTTCCCCAACAATTCAATTAAAACTATTTACGTCGTGCTCAATTAATTTCATCGCTCAATTAACCCCTTTGACGCGCGAACTCGACTCTTTAGACGCTTCGCATGTTTCTTATGCTGATTTAAACATTGAAAGACTATTCGATATTAACAGTAAATATTACTAATAATATGGCTGCTGACATTCCACGAAAAATTTTCTTTTGTATTAAAATTCATTACTAAGCTTGCACAAATGGCAAGTTAAATAATAATAAATGGTACCTTTGATCACACCGAGTTTCATTGAACAAAATACAGCACTTATAAATTTTCGTACGGGAGCAAAATCACGAAAATATTACCAACGCGTCTATTATAATCTTGGGAACTACTTTTATACGAGGAAGTAGCTTACACAAGTAGTACATAAAATAATAAATGACACCTTCAGCCACTTCGAATTTCATTTAATTCGCACGTCGAGGGGTTAACTGGAGCACTCATAAATTTGACAGGAGGCCGAAACGGGGGAAATTAAATGATTGAAAATACTCACCATTTCGATGGCTGTAACGTTCAGGCAATTGTCCAGGACACGAAGCTTTCACAGGGTGCAGAGTCGCGAATTCCCGCGGTGGCCGGTGCGAATTTTACGGCGTCACTTTACGGCGTTTCCGAAGTGATATTTTTACGAGACAGAGGGGTTCTGCGGCACGACGCGACGGTCAGGAACTGTCAGTAATCGTTGGATTATGACACATTGCTTTACGAGCAAAGGGGATGCTGCATGGACCGCAGCATCCCCAGTACTGACCGACAGACCCAGATTTCCGTCAGTTGAAATACGCGAAACTGGTTCCTGGTAGGTACGATGATGTACGCAATTAGGAAGAGGAATTTTCTTCTCGAAATTCGAAACGCACCCCACTCCGCGTTACAGACGTTTTCGGGAGCACGAAGGATGACCATTGGTCAATCGCATCGTGAGAACCTTGGTCCAGAGTCTTGCAGCCTAGCTAGGCCGGAAGAACAGGTTCTTCTTCATCCTTCGATCGTCGATTCTCCCTTCTCGAATTTACCAGGCGTATCATGCGCTTTTCAATTGGCAACAAATCGCACTGTAATATGCAACTTGTTCTGCTGTTCGGGGAGAGCAACCGTTGAGAGGTTTCACGTTGTTGCTAATTGCTCGCTGAAGAGCCCGAACTCGATCTAGAACTGAATTTCTAGATGTTTTTCAAAACTGGTTCTCGAGCGGCTTGAAAATCGCATTGCAAATTGTTATGGAATTTTATTTAACAAACAAATTTTATTTTTATGCAAAATTTCACTCACGATTAGTGTAATTTCACTGTGGATTTTCATGTAGAATAAAAATGAACACCTCGATTAAGAGTTATTATCTGTTTTATTAATTTTATTATTTGGCATAATTAATCTCTGTAATCTTTGTGTTTCTTCATTGACAATCGGAGAAACCAATGTTAATTAAATTTTTAACCAATAGTCGAAGATTTTGTTCGTTTAAAAACAGTAATATTGTTAGTCTTTTCATGCGAATATTTATGAGAACCTACAAAAAATTATTTAACCACTATACAATTTTAAAGAAAGTATTAAAAAATGGGAAATACATTGTTGATTGTATTTTAATTACAGGAGCAAATATTCTCTGCTGTAGAATAATTGAAAAGATTAGAAAAATTGTGGAAAGATTCTTCTTAATGTGTCTTAATTATTAAGGTCTACTTTTATGCGATAAATGCATACGCATATGTTTTCCACAATTTGATTAAGAAAGTAACAATTTTAATGTTCATGTCACGTTCATTTATTTAATCTAGTAAATTAGTAAATAATATCACAATCCTCTTAGAGTATTTTAATAAATTTTTTAAATAATGTCGGTGTGATACGACATGTCAATGATGCGACGAATGTTTATGCAGACATGTAATAAAAATTTGCAATCCGCATCCACAGTTTGCATCGTGCACGTGTAGAGGCAAGAAGTTGTAACATTCCCAGAATATGGTTGTTTACAAAGTGGTATTAAAATTTGTGTTAAACCAGTTACGACCAGTTTCTCGCCACTCTCCCGGTGGTGACTCGTCAAGGGTGCGTACTTGCGTTTCTCTCGCGTCTCGTGAGATGACCATAGGTCAGACACCGTGAGAAAAGTGCTTGGTCCAGGAACTGCTTTACTCTGAAACAGGTTTTCATGAAATCAGTTACGCGGCGGAGTGATCTGCTGATGTCTCTCCTTTGCTGGACCTGTTAGGGTACTTGGTTGTCTACTAGGGGATGCTATGGGTCCAGTCTCTTGGACCAGTTTAAAATCTCTTTTAAAATTGATTTTATTAGATGCGCACCCCACGTCGCTCTAAAAGCTACTCCAAAATTACTTACAAGGTAGACTCACTGGTCGACTATGCAATTATATAACATTTATAAAAAAAAACCATAGCGATTTTAAAAGTTTTAATTGAGACAAAATTTTTAAAAATGTCTGTACTGAACAATTTTGGGAACTTCGAAGCATTTGAGATGAGTTTTTAAATAAAGTTTCAAATGCAGTTGAGAAGTGTAAAGAGTGTAGTGTATTTTTATATGTAAGGGTTCATTGCGACGCAAGTTTAATTTATTTGTTTTATTGGATCCAGTGAAAACATTGTGTTCTGTCATTTCATTAGAAACAGCAGTTAGAAATTCAGTGAGTGTGTTAGTCAGATAATTAAACGATTAAACGCACCCGAGGGGTTACGCCGTCTTTCTCAACTTTTCACCTCTCCGTTCATCCCACTTGGCCACGATCCTTTACGGATTATACGGATCTATCGTTTGCAAAATCGTATAATACCACAACGGTGCTTAGGCGTCTAAGGGTTGAAACATAGGTTTAGGGTGAGTGTGTGCCGTAATGTTCGTATCATTAATCGAGCGTCAAATAACTTCGCGCAAAATGGACCCCCATATTCAACGGAATTTTCCCTACAGACGAGTAATTCTATAGAAATGTTATTGAAATGAAGCCCTCTTCCGAGCACATGTCACGTATTCGCATGACAATGAATAAATTTTCACTAGCAAGTCGCGGTTCGTCAAAGTTATACAACTTTTCATTCTAACCGACTAGACCGTCGATTAAAAATATTTCTGTATTCATAAACATTACGGTAACGTTATCTTATGGCTGCGGAGTACGCGTATGTTCAGAATAAATAAATACACGCCCGTTCCGCTAATTTGAAACAAAAGGGAAACGTTGTTAAGGCTAATGTTCCGTTCCACGGACCGATAAGGAAAAACACGTGCAAGCATAATTGAATATATTCTGTTCCTTGAATTTCATTTTAAAATTAATTTCGATTCCGCTACCAATTGCCTGGCGGTTTGTGCACTTAGCTTTTCATTAAATGTCTTATTCCACGATTATGGCGGTCTTCGTGATTGCATAACTTCAACTACGATTGCACACGAATTCCATTTCGAGTCGATTGCAGTCACGACGCAGTAGCAGCCATATTTGCATGGGTTAGGAATGGTAGTAACAGAGTCCGTTGATTTTCCGAGAAATTCGCGCAGAGAGGGGATTGTCGAAGACACAAACCGCAATTCCGTTTGTCGATATATGTTGTTTGACTTGAAGAACTCGATATCGAAAACATTCCCAGAAATGCTTGTTTCACCGAACCGCTGCTGTTAAAACTACCGAACAATTTACACTTTCGTTTCACACGTTTAAACAACTTCCGTGTATTTTTCTATGTTTCTGTGAGAAAATTGTCCATTTTTTACAATCCAATTTCTTTTTATATTTTCCTATACTATATTCTACTATTCTGTTTTTATACTATTCTACTACATACTTGTATACTATATTGTATACTCTTTTCTATACTGTTTTCTACATTCTATATTTAAATGAAAAATATGTGGTTAAACAACTTCTGTATTATATTACATTATTCTATATTATATTCTATACTATATTAATTTCAATTTTTCTATGCTATATTCCACTATTTTTCTATTCTATTTCCTATACTATTCTACTGTTCAATTTGCTACACTATTCTACAGTATTCTACTATATATTTCCATACTATATTGTATACTCTTTTCTACATTCTATATTTAAATGAAATGTATGATTAAATAACTTCTGTATTATATTACATTATTCTATATTATATTCTATAGTATATTAATTTCAATTTTTCTATGCTATATTCCACTATTTTTCTATTCTATTTCCTATACTATTCTACTATTCAATTTGCTATGCTATTCTACAATATTCTACTATATACTTCCATTCTATATTTTATACTATTTTCTGTACTATTTTTTACATTATATATTTAAGTGAAATATATTATTAAATAATCTCCGTGTATTTTTCTATATTTCTACGATAAAAATATCAATTTTTTCTAATTCAATTTTTCTATACTATATTCCACTATTTTTCTCTTCTATTTTCTACACTATTCTACTATTCAATTTCTTATACTGTATTCTACTATATATTTCTATACTATATTTTGTACTATTTTAAATATAGATGACTAAAGGTTGTGATTTTGTTTCTGTTTATGAAAGAAATTTTTTCAAATTATAAGAGACAGTTTGCATTATTTATGGGACCTGATGTTATTCAGACCGAAGAAAAATTGGGTTACAGAGTATTAACGTGCAAGGAAGAATTTCTAGACGAATACAACCCTACTTCCCGAGCCCCCTTTCTCTCTGGTCCTCTTTCGCAAGCAGCCTGATGCCTGAAAGAGATTCTCAGATGCTAGGCTCCGGACTGGTTCGTAGGAGCAAGGCAGTGGCGCAAGGTAACGGCGAGGCGCAGCCAAGGGAGAAACCCGAAGAGAGAAAGGGGTGGAAAGCTAGAGACAGAGGACTCGGGAGGGAAGAGTAGCAGAAAGCAACGACGTCGGTGGTTCGTGGGGGTGGCGGAGAAGTCGGGGATGGAGGTGCTGGAGGCCGTGGTGTTTGGAGGTTAGACCGCAGTTACAATATCGCTTGATTAGAAATGTACATAGCGTATATGCGCGCGGGCCGCATATCCAGATGGTAGGTGGTCTGGGTCGGGTCGATGCCTGGGCAACTCCATAGTTTAATGCACGAACCGTAGAACTTGCAATAAGGAAGGGTTGAACGGTGGGAAGGGGGCTCGGTGAAGCAGAGGTGAACAAGGGGGTGGGTCCTGGGGGTGTAGGGGTCCCCGTACGTACGGGCACACACGGTTTAACGGGAGTTCCAGTCTGCAACATAACGCGATCGCACTACTTGCAGCCCGGTTGCTCTGCCCCTCCAGAGAGAATGCTCGCGGTCTCGTATACCTTTGTATATCTTCGAATTCCCACGAAATGGTTCTGTGGTACCCGTTCTGACGTCAGCCCGACCACCCCCTCCACCCACTCCCTCTCCGCCACACCTTCCCACGGTTGTTTCCTTCGAATAAGCTTCGTCAAGAGGCTCCGCTCCTGGGATTCCGTTTGATCGAGGATCCGCTAATGGCGGACCCGGGAACAATGGATGACGGACGCCAACTAGCCGGGATGCTGTCTAGCTTCTTCGTGATTCCAGATTTCGTGTTAATTCGCTTCGGGAACAGGTCTTTTAGAAGTTGAGACGAAAATCGATATTTCATTTTATGGAGGGAACTTTTTAACAAGTCAGTTGTGTTAACAATTAGTTGCGAAAAGGTATACTAGTATTGTACAGACGTTTAAGAACATTATTTTTGTTTTAATTTAATTCACATATGGAATCAACTGTGTTAACCAGAGAACGAGACATGGGAAGCAGTTGTATTGTAAAATGGATAATATATTTGGAAAAGGTCTATTAAAAATATATAGACATTCTCTGTGGTCGTTTTGATTTAGAATGTCTTGGAAACAATATTACGCAATGTTTACTCAATTTAATAACGGAAAATTTTTTGTGGTATAAAATTGTCCAGAATGAAAAGATCGAAACGTACATGTTATTTTTGTTGACAACGATGCACTAGCGAGAAAATTCTACAGTGAAACGTCAAAATTCATTTTCTCTCTTTTCACCTCGCCGCGATGGCACCTCAGGTGGACAGTTAACGCAGGTAGTAAAACGAATCGAGGATAACAAAGTCCACGACTTACGGTTCTGCAAGTGACAACCACTTTCGAGCTGTGAAATGCAATTTGGCTGGTTTTTCCGCTTGAATGGTATCGCTTATAGAACAACTTGAGGCGGTTCCAAAAAAGTCTACATTAGTTTTGCTGATAGCGCATGATGAAGTCCTAGTGATAGATGGGAAATTAATTAACCCATTGAAATAACTTTAAGCTTTACTTTTATTCGTTATTTGGCACTGTACTTGTTCGTCACTTGTAGCGCGAGAGAGCTTCGATTTTCAATTGCAAACTCCTTCCTGCATTGTCATTAAAATTATTTGCTGGAGATGAATTTGGATCTTCAGTGGAATTATATGAATTATTTCTTTAAAATATCAACGAAATGGAGACTTTGTTATCAGTGGTGTGTAAAAATTATTAATATCTTAAGAAAAGTATAAAATACGAAAATAAGATAAGAAATGGTATTAAATATCTAAATGAAAACTGGAACAGTCTATAAATTACATTGTAAAAGACCATTTTCCAATATTGTTGGATCAATTCTAGCGTCTTGAAACTTTTTACGCGACAGGAAGTATTTATTAAATAAAATCTACATTTCCACGATACGACCACGGAACGAACTGAACGTTTTGCCATTAATTTTAGTAAATACCCGTACATATTCTGCCAAATGCGCATTTATGGCTCTGGCGTGTGTGTGTGTGTGTGTGTGAGAAGACGGTTCTATATTAGTGTTATACCTTAGTTCCTAAATCAGCGTGCGCTTAGACGTCTATGCTACCGGCCACTGCAGGTCCGTCCTCGAGGAATATTCAACCATTCCTCCTGCTTTGCCCTCAGCTTTCTCGTTTCTCGGTTGCTGCTTCTCTTCCTCTGTTGCTCTATCCTCGATTCGCCTAAAGTTTGGAGAGCTCGCGCTTGAGAGGAAACGCTGAACGTCACTGCAATATCGCCTAATGTTCTCGAAGAAGATGGCGGTTGTAACGTTTGATACGTTCCGTGTGCTCGAAATACACATGATTTCCCTTTGGATGCCATCCATGAAAATTGGAAGCACGATACACGACCGTTATCTTCGCCAAAGAGGTTTAAGTGAAAATCTAAAACCATTCCTACGAAACTCTGAAACTCTCTTGCCTCGATATTCCCTTATTTTTCCGTAGACGCTTGAAACAATGTTTTTACTGCGGGACCGTAGAAATCTCAAACACGCAATCCCAAGTTTCGATCAATGGAGAGCAATCGGTCAAAGTTTGATTAGCTAAATCGAGAAGATCAAACTTTGTCTTTTCCGCTCGTTTAACATTTTTAAACGTTCAGAGAACAATGGCGACCAAGGTCCACGAAATCTGCCGGTTCTTACTGCACCGGAAGGACTAACCGTGGAGGGGCTAACTTGTACACGAGGATAGCTGGAATAAGCCAGGCCCGGTGCCTACGGCGGAGTGTCTCAGAGCAGAGGCGCAAGACAAACGACATTGTTTTCGGGGAGATACCGAAAACACCGGGAGGAGCTTTCCTAGCAGTTAATTAGCTGAATAATGCAGCGTTAATCTAGTCAAAATTGCATGCATCTGGACCACGCACGTAGTTTCGTTCTGGCAAACTCATGAGCTTCGCTGTTCCCCGGCCAAAGTATATGTACACGTGTACAGACGTCCGCGCTGATACGCTGCAAGTACTACAAGTTTGTGTTCGGCCGAGCACAAACAGCATCTTCTGTTCCCCTGAATATTTCAAGAATATCATTCGCTGGCAACCCAACGCGCCCCCAAGATACGACCGGCGACCATAATAAGATCTCCTCGGCAGCGCCATATTTTTTGAGCACGCGGTGCTCATTGCGTCCCCCGAAAATCCTGTATTTAATTACGTAGCCCCTGAGCAACGGCGATCCCAAGTCTCGTTTTTATGCTCTTCCGCTCCGATAACCTGACGAGTTGCTATTCTAGTCAAGTCAAGCAAACATCACCTTTTACTTATTCAAAATTAAAATTAAAAGTATTCTTGACACTTGACATATTTTGAAAAAGCTTATGTCGAGTCTCTGAGAAGACTCTGTAGAGTTTTATAATTAAATTTTTTTAGATTTATTCCACTGGACTCTGTCGAAGAGAGAAGTCTCCCCTTTACAGTGAACTCTTAAAAATTACTCTACGATTTTTTGTTGCAATTTTATTGTACTTCAAATGATAAGTGTGCCATTGAGATGTATAGGAGGAACTCAAGTGATAAATTAAATTCAATTCAACGGGCTTGAATACTTAACACGTTGACGGCCATGTCACCCATATATGGGTGATGGAATTATCTGTTCAGGCTTTAAAATGAATTTTTACGTTAATACATTCATTGTACTAAAATGCAAGAAAGTTGGAGAACTACACAATATCATACATTTAATTTTTCTCAATTTCTATTTCATTAAATAACACTTTGATTTCATGGAATTTTTGAGCTTTCTTGTTTGGCAATCGAAGTGTTAAAATCAACGAAACAAAGTAATATATTTGAAAATTAAGTTTAAAAATTAACACAATTTTTGAGAAATCAATATTGCGATATATTGTAGAAAGACATTTATTTCTGTTTTTGCTATTTTCATTCCCGATTGCTCATTGTTTTGTAGATTCGTAGGATAAAGAGGGGTTCGGAGAATGGAAGATTCGAACCGGGGCGATCTTCTTCATTGTTTGCGATCTCGAAATCCACGGTCAGCGTCTAACCGTGCGATCGAAAGTAATTATATTAATTGCGTTGTACATCCCCGGAGCTGTTGCACAGTGTATTGGTTCGTCGCCTGTTCGGTCAATTTGTCGTGTACGTGCGTGTGTTTGTCAGCACGTGGCTGTCCGTGTGTGCACGGCTCACGTGCCACCGTACGCAAGTGTCGCAGGGATCTAATTGTAAGTGCGCAATTAAATGTTAACGAATTTACGTCTACTCGATACGGTCGCGGCGTCTACACACGATACGAAAGGGCTCGCCGGTTAAATGAATGCACTGCGATCGGTAATTGTGATTTGATCGTGCCGTAACTGACTTATGATTCCCTCCGCTGAACCAGTCAATACGTCATTGTTATCACTCGTCATTAGAGGATTTTGTGCATTTATGAAAAAAAAAAATTAACGAGTATAATACGAGCTGCGCCAGTTAATCATTGCTATCGTTAGACCGCAGATTTAATTATTTCTTAGGATTTTTAGTACAATATTTTCATCAACATTAAATATTATTTTCCGTAAAAGTGGCCGATGTGATGTCATTTTTAGAGGAATATTTTTATTAATAGACACCGATCCTGTTCTTTTAACCCCTTGCCCTACAATATCGCGTCAGACTCGTGATGAAGATTCCGAACAGAGTCTAATAAATATATATGTTATTAATTTTCTTTAAACCGTAATAAAAATCTACTTTGTTGTAGTTGATTTATATACCCTTTGGAGAAGAGATAGGCATACGATAAATATAAACTATCTTTCTTTTTCTATGAAATTCTGAACGATGAAGAATTTCTAATCATTATAATCACAAAATAAATAGTAGTGCAAGGGGTTCATTTCGTTGAAATGGCGGCGGATCTTTATGCAAAATGAAAATTTTCCCGGTCCATTGTAAGAAACAGACGTTAAACGAAAGAGTATATTCTTTTTTAACCATTTTAAAAAGTCATGGATAATGTAACAATATCCCCAAAGTTCTTCTGTCTTTTCAGTTATATTTAAAATTAAAATCCGCGCGCGCAGTCCAGCGATAGAAACGACCAGTGTTCGTGGACCCGAAAATTCTGATGGTTCTCGAAATTTGGCCAGGTAACTTTGCGTTTCAATTTTGAAGCGATGGAAAGGGGAAACGGGACGAACGAGGACGCGAATCCCACGCACGGTTCTCAATGTTAGCCACCGCACAGGCAACGCCCGTCATTTCCTTATAATTACTCTATTTCCTTCTGCGCCTATAGTTGTCTGCTGGTAGTGGTCCGTAGGATGGAATCGGTGGTAGAAAATTGGTAGATATTGGAACGCAACATACGATCGTGCGGGTGAAACCGGAGGAGGGGCGGCGTAGCTTGTTCGTTTCAAGATATCGAGGAAATGAATGGGATTGGCTGCCGGGCAAAATTGCACCGTGATAATTACCTATTAGCTGCACTGGCACCGTTCGCTATCTAAAGAACAATACCTGTCTTCCAATCGTGCAAATAATCGTTGAATTCGACCATCTTCCTCGAAACCGCCAGCTGCCTTCGATGTATCGCTACGTGTCATTATACATTATTATATTCGCAAGACGGTCAATTTTTATTTATCAGATTTCCTAGTCAGGAAATCGGTTAACCCCTTGCTCTACAATATCGAGTCAGACTCGTGATGAAGATTCTGAACAGAGTCTAAGAAATATGTTTCTTATTAATTTTGCGTTGATATGTATCCTTTGGAGAAAACGTAGGCATACAATAAATATAAATGATCTTTTTCCTTCCATGAAATTCTGAACAAAGTAAATAGTAGTGCAAGGGGTTGATGTCTGGGTTCAAGATTCCTTCAAGCTAACTACAGGGTGATTCACTGAACAGTGAAGAACCCAAAGGGGGCCTGATGCCACCAGAACATCACAGTGGGAAACGTTCTCTTTCGGCTACACTTAAGTGTCGGCGAAGAGACCGGGAGAGGAAAAGATTGTGTAAAGCGAACCACCCTGTAGGAAGACCAACGGAGAGAACTGGTCGTCCAGGAATCACATTCAGGGAATGATGGAACACAAAAAGGAGGATCGGCAGGGTTATTCGCGAGGATTCGGGCCTAGCCTCGAGCAAGCGACGTCCCGAACTTGGACGGTCGCAGGAAATCCCGGGAACGCCGTGCGCCGATTCTCGGCACGTTAAGAACGCCCTGAGAACTGGGTCGCAGAAGCGCCAGGGACGTTTCAGCCTTTGAATCTTCATCCGAGGGGCCGATAGAGATTCCGGTCGGTGGCCCGTGTTTATGCGGTCCCCGAGCGGAGTGTGCAGCAACAGGGTTACCGGTGGCGGTTCGGACCTCGTCTTTCCAGATAGAGAGACGTCCTCTCTGAAGACTGGAAAGCCGCGATCCCTGGCGCAGACCAGCCGAAATGCCTGGGGGTTGATTGATTAGAGGGTACGCCGTCGGAGAGAGACCCGTAGTCGAGGTAGAGTTCCACGGTGCGGGTTAGTTCGGCAGGGACCCTAGGTTATTTGGGGGCGGTGTGGAGACGCGGCGGCGTTCGTTCTGCCGAGTACACCGGCAAGAGGCGATGTCGGGGGTGGCGAGGGGTAAGGGGGAGGGATAGGAGGGTGTGAACCGGGTGGAAAACGGGGTGGAAAGAGGACAGGGAGGGAAAGGAGAAGTAGGAGGAGGCGGAGGTAACGCAGGGCGCCACGGAGGAGGAGAGGAAGAGAAGGAAGGCTGTAGGCGGTAGTTCGAGGTGCTACAGTTTATAATAGTTGCCACCGCCCTCGGGCCAACCAACCCTGTCCGCAACTTCCACAGAGTTGCTTAAACCTAACCTCCTCTCGGATCCTGCACGATCAAGTCTCGTCCAACGGCCAGGTCAAAGAATCACCCTTTCGTAGGCTACCTCTGCTCGAATCGAATGCCGTTTTATGATCGTCCGGGAAGATCCTGAGAGGCGTTACGACTGCTTTTGAGTTTCTTCCGTTTCGAGTTGGATCGAGGACGACAAAGAGGGTGGAAGTTCTCGGTGGAAGCCAATAGTATAGCAGCGAGCAGGGACATGTGTGCTATAGATTAGTTTGTAGTTGGTTGTTCAAGAAAAAGCTGAGTTATTAGTTGCGGCCGAGGGTCAGGGAACTGACGGAAAGATGACGAGGTCAGGTGAGCCCGACACGAGGCTTGCCTGTATTCGATGCATATGGTTTGCCGTTTTTTGAGCACCGTTTGCCCGCTGCTCTCTTGCGCAGGAATATGTTCGGGGAATTTTTGACTTGGTTAGCAAAGAGATATAAAATGATAAATTATTTCCAAGCGGCCCATATTTTGATAAAAATGTACAAATTGTTCGGATGCTCTTTAGTCCGACTGCTTGAACAATTAGGATGTTAACAGACTGGTTTTATGTTACCAAGAGGTCACGCAAAGTATAAACAGTGATAAATAAACGTACTTCGAATAGAAAGAATCAAATTTTTAGGACGTCCTCTTGTATGATCAAAAAATGGCCCTCTCTTGTGTTGACCATAAATTTTCTAAAGCTTCAGACATTCTTTGATTAAATATTTGTCGTTTTTCTTATGTCCTCGTCGTTTATAACCGTTTTTAAAGAATCCTTTTTTACAAAAAAAGTGGCGTAAAGATTGAATTTTTTTATCCAAGGAAAAAATAGTTTGTTTAATGTTCTTCTCGAAATACCTTAGGTGAGAATGTGATTCTGGTTCTTAACAACGTACCTTCGACGAAAGAAGCAGCTTGTACGTCGACGAGCATACGTGTTCTCGAACTACACAGTTTCTCGGTCCTGTGACAGCGGCCTCCGTTATAATTCTCCGTTATCTATGGAAATTCTAAACCGTACTAAACAACAATATATATCCCAAAACTATGTAATTCTCCGCGAGCGTGTACACGATACACAATATTTAGTAGCCAGGGTTCCTAAACCGATCCCTCATTCTACTTTCTACTATTCTACCTACGTTTTTTAAAATATCATTTCTTCCACGTATTTTTTTAAACCATTTTTTTTTGCACGGGCATTAATCACACGTAGTAAACATCGAGAATCCTTCGAAACGTCTTAATTCGCAAATCATTCAGGATTTTAGTCGTTTTCATTGAACAAGCAGTAGAATCAGTAAAACATTCTAAAAATTTATATAGGATCAAATATAATTGAACTCTGACATAATAAACAGAGTCATCTCACCGTGACAATCTGATGTAGATGTTATAAGTATATAATTTCTTTATTTCGTAAAAAGATCTGTGATTATTTCTTTTACATTATCTCGACGAGTACATCTTTTCAAATAAATTTGATAAATAAATTGAACAGTCTACTGGCGTTTTGATGAGATCTCCTATATGACATATTTCAACGGAGAATGGTGATTCCTTACCACAAATTGCGAAGTTGGTACAGCCGAAAGGGCCGGTAGTTCCTCGGCGAATTTCTCTTAGCTCGTAGGACT
The DNA here is from genome assembly GCA_913789895.3 of Seladonia tumulorum. Classification (NCBI taxonomy): domain Eukaryota; kingdom Metazoa; phylum Arthropoda; class Insecta; order Hymenoptera; family Halictidae; genus Seladonia; species Seladonia tumulorum. The sequence continues at coordinate 8,662,463 of OU565275.1, forward strand.
CCCGATGACGTTATCAAACGTACGAGCCCTAATTAAATAGGTCCCGCGGACCGTGCGCTGAAGCTCTAATCAGGCGTCTCTAGGAGTTTTCACGGTAACTGGAGCATACGGTGAAGACCTAAAAGACCTGGGACATATATGGTCAGAGGGACAGGAAGATGGATCGTTGCTCAGGTCCTGCAGCAACGTCCTTCGAAGCTGTCTGTGCCTTAGGACAGCACGTAATCATACCAGTCCGCTATTACTTCCTATAACGCTATCTACGCCAGGAAACGCCATTGCTCGCTCGTTCCTACGTAGGTACGTGGTCCAGGGACGCCGAGGATGATGAGATCTGCAGGCTTGCATCCTGATGAGACTATTAGGATGGCTTGATAAGTCCATAATATTCTGGTCGATGCTGGCCAGTGCCGTCGAGTCCACCCGGTGTCCTCGCCAAACCGCTACTCCCACCCCCTCCCCGAAAAGCACCCCTACACCCCCTTTCGCCCGACACCCGCCCCCTTTACGTCCAGATATACGTAGACTACCTTCGGTCAGATTGACGACGAGATAACTGATGCTTCCATTGACTTTGTTAACCTCAAACTCCGATCATTCCGCAACCAAGGTAATCGTGGCTTTTGGTCGCCGAAGGATTTTACACCAGATTTCACGTCAATTGTTCCTTTGCTGCTTTTCTACTCTTCTTCACCGGTCCATTCTCCACCTTTCCATTCTTTTTTTTGTCCGTTCACTTTTTCCATACATTCAATTTTTATTCCCAGCGAAACTAGAAATTTATTGGCACATCCCCTTGTTGTAGAAAAATTGCTGTACAACGGTTACCGGATTTTAAAATTTGATATCCTCGTGCCAATTCTTTTTTAGACATTTTAGGTAGCTATACACTATTTTACCCAACGATTTCACGGCAATTGTTACTTTGCTGTTCTCCACTCTTCCTCGCCGTACCATCCCCCGCCTTTTCATTTTTATTTTCATCCACTTTTTCCATATATTCAATTTTTATTCCCGGCGATACTCGAGATTTATTTTACACCCCGTTGTTAGAGACATTCTTCTATACAGCGGTTACTGGCTTTAAAATATTTATATCAGTTTTTGTTATTTAGATATTTTTTATTAAATTTTTTATTAAATTTAATTTATTAAATAATTAGCAAAATAAATATTGTCTAGAAATTTCATTCTTCCCTTAATATATTTAATCGGTGGAAGATAGTGTAATAATCAAAATAAGGAATGAATTTATTTTATGAAATAGAAGGCATGTTTTGCTAAAAACAGTATTCATTTTTATTAATATCGCTTCGATCTTTATTTCACTCTGTGAAAATTGGTTCTCGGAAAATTCATTTTTCTTGCTGTTGGAGAAAAATCATTTTTCTTGTTATTGGAGGAAATTCATTTCTCTTGCTGTTGGAGAAAAATAATTTTTCAAGTTATCAGAGGAAATTCGTTTATACTGCCACTGACATATTCAAAAATGATTTATGACACAGTTTAATTGCAGATTACGATCGGGAGGGATTCCTCAGGAGGAATTCGGAATTTTTGAGAGGTTGCGGGGCTATGGTCTGAAAAATCGAAACTTGCGAAACGGTCCGATCATTGTTTCGCCTCTCGTGTACGAGTAGTCGGTGTCACCCTCTCGGAGCGGTTGGAAATTAACTTTGAGTATTACAGATGTCGAGGCGCGCCGCGGCGAGAAGCTAGCACCTTGTTAGTCTGACAAATTCAGTCTGTCCGCCCTCCCCTTTCCTTCCGTCTTCCACTTTGCCGTATCAGCATTTAACTCTGTTCCCAGAGAAACATTCGCAAGCGAGCCTCTTAGATTTCGGTGTGGGGAGTCGGTCCATTTGCGAATTACATTTTACTCTGTTCGAAACCGTCGTTCTGATTGCCTCATTTTATTACCACGGATGTCGTTCGACCACCTCCTCCCTTAAACCTCTTCGAAAAAGTCTTATCGAGTTCTTTTCGATTTATAAAATGACACGAAACGAAAATAGTACGTAAAGCAAAAGGAGAGTAATCAGAAAAATCGAAAACGATGTACTATTCGATCCAGACGCGTTCGGATAGAAACTACAAGCGTCTGTTGTCTAGTTCGCAAGGAAGGTGAAGTCTCCAACGGCTCGATACGTGAAAAAAGCGTTCCAATTTCTTCGAATTGATGCATCCAAGCAATGCGGCAGCTCGAGGAATGCCACAAGCACCTGTCCCCGGAGGGTGGTCGTTCGAAATTGGCGAGAATGGAATCTCGAGCAGTTCCAGAAGTCACCATCCTTGCAGAGGGTGTCGATCGTTGGTGGAACGGTGCTTGCTCGCTTAATCGGGCGACCCAGCGCGACCGCGCGCCGTTCCAGCCCTGAAAACCCTTTCCACTCTTCCTGTCACGGTACAGGGAATGACTATCGGAAAGTGATATCGAGGATTTCCAGGGCTACACTTTGGTATTGCACGATTCCGTGGCACTTGCTTTGTTTCGTGCCAGCCGAAATCGAGGCTATGCTGCACACACACGCACACACACCCCGGCTCGATTTTCTCTCTCGTCTGTGTATGTGTCTGTGTCTCGGGCGGCCGGGACTGAGGAATGAGGGGGCTCTGGCGAAGAGATCGGGACGAGGCCGACGACACACTGCCGCTCATCCGTAAGGGTAATAGAATTGCACGGCCGAGGAGTGCCAATATCCGGCGCGGGGCTTGTCGGCGGCATTTAATTGCATTAGTATTTCATCGCGGAACTCGAACGGACCCGAGACTTTTCGGCTCGGCCCCTCCGCACGTTGCTTACCTCCTCCTTTCGGGCCTGCGAACTTTCACGAGGAGAGACGTTTGATCGTGCTGACAGTGATTTATTAGCCGTGGAAGTGCCACATCATTGTAAATTTCGTGCCCCATCCGATAATAAAACACGTTCGTTGCATTTGAAAAGAGTAGCTCTTTGTTTTTCTCTCTGATATATCAGTTTATCGTGTCAGGTTATTAGCGACTACACGGTGATTAGACCCCTTGTAACGTCGAGTTTATATTTTAAGTATCGATAACTTCAAAAAGCCCAAAACAATGCATCGATACTCTGAAATTCGTTCGCGAATTTGCGTGGGGTCCTATAAGAAAAAACCTGGTCCTTATTTTCGTTCTATAGAACAGCTTAAAAAATTACAGATCAAGTTCTGAGAGGTCGTTGTAAAGGGGAAGATTCAATATTTAAATCTATAATGGATTTATACTGGAAAACATTTTTCGATACTTTTATGGACGATTCAATTTTTGAACATTTTCGACCAAAAATGAACGATGGCCCACGAAGGTAGAGGCTTCGAGGTTTAACACCTTGACTGCCATGTCACCCATATATGCTTGACGGAATTATTTGTTCAGGCTTTAAAATGAATTTTTAACGTTAATATATTCATTGTACTAAATTTGATTAGGATCTGTAAAATGCAGGAAAGTTGGAGAACTACACAATATTATACATTTAATTTTTTTCTATTTCTATTTTATTAAATAACTTACTTTGATTTCATGGGATTTTTGAGCTTTCTTGTTTGGCGATCAAAGTGTTAAAACGAGTCGAAATATTTTATTGTACTATTTTTTTTTCTTTTTTAAGGAAAAGTATCATAGTCCGAATATTGGCAATTTCAAATACTTTTTGGATCTACTGTGTATTAGCTTCGCGATGGCCTAATAGAACCGTGCTTTCACGGAACAGCTATTGAAAAATAGTGGTCCATCTTGCGCGAACGTTTCGAAAGTTGTGGGACATCGGAAGAGATTCGAGGCAGAGTAGAAAGCATCGGCCGGGGAGGGTTACTGTCCGGAGAAAATGATGTGAGAGCTTATGGAATGGCGGTCTAGTCCGGCGAGATACCTATGTACAGTGTGCTTTCACCTAGCAACGAGAGATAATACGACAGGGTAGTAACAGCCAGAGGTTTATCTTTGCAGAACCATAAAACTAACCCGTTCTACACTTGACGATGGGAGCCCCGTGGATGCCAGTCTACAGCTCGTTTCAAAACTCGTTCAGAATTTCATCGCGTGATGGGGATTTTAATGTTCTACTCTGATTATACTAGACTTTTACGTGGTCAGCGCGCATTCGAATTGGGGCGAGCACTGTACTTTCAGAGGAACTCGCTTTGCACGTAAACACCAACGTTGGACATTGATGATCGTGTTGCTCATACTCTTTTAATAACATGCGTTGTATCGCTATTTAATATTCGATTAATGTCTACGTTTCTTTTCGGAGCAGTACGGTTGACCTAAATGCTGATGGAAAGTTGTGAATGTAAAAATAGAATAAAGTTACATGCGATGTATGTGGTTTTATTGGATTCATTCTTCCATTTCCTGTCACTTGTGGTGCATGAGATTTGTTAATTAGTCTCCCATTTCGTTTGTTACAATCTGGGCACTATCGTTAACAATTTATTACGTGTTTGTGTGAAAGAGGATTATTATCACAAAAATATGAAGGTAAGTGGTACGCATACGTTAATACGGAAATGAATTTTAACGTATGTAAATTGTAATAAAAGTTAAACAAAACCTCAGACGAGTTTACAATGTTTTATTTACGCCCTTGTTCGCTCCTCAGGTGAGAATTCACTTTCTGTTTTGAACAGTGTAAAATTATTTATGTTGATTGTGTTGTAATTTGATGTATCTGCGTAAAATACGATACTATAAATAAAGTAAAAATGGTAGACACAAGACGATCTTGTGTACAATTATTTTTACATTAAATTATTTTTGTACAATAAAAATTATGATCGCATTAAATAACGTTTCGTCTTACACCAAAGTGGAATAAAGAAGGATCTCTCATGGAAATGACCGAACCATTTATTTTATTTCCAAGTAGATGATGTCGATATTAGATGTAGAAATGTTCTGTTTATTCTCGAACTCGACAGATTGGTCTGTAAAATTTGAGCTTGCATAAATATTGGTCTAGTCCGAGGCGCGTATTTGCGTTTGAATAGTTACCAGAGCAAACGATCGTCGGATCAACATGTCGGCTACGATGCGAATAAAATGAGAATCGCTTTGAGGTGGATGCTGCGCGTCTCACGATTAGGGTTGCGCGTCTCAGGGCCGTGTGAAGATGATGTTGTGCGTCCTTGGACGAGCGAGCGTATCCTTTCGCGGGCAAGTTGATATTTCAGAGGCGTGTGTATACGCCGATCGTAAATTGTAAAATCTATCAAGACCAACGCGGTCGACATAACTCAGGGGGTTGCTATCCTGGTGGTATGAAGCATGGCGGCCAGACTCGGCATAAATACCCGGTAGCAGAACAGTGCAGGAGCAGAGAGCAAGCCCAGACCCGTTGTGGCGTGGCAACATCATCTATCTCGAATAATTTATTATCACGCGACTACCGCGTCCTCGAAATCCGGACAAGAACGCAACTATAGGAACTGCGAACAGGAAACGAGTGTCGTGCATCGAGATCCTGTATGCGGATCTCGAGATCCATGAACAAGATCCCCAAAACGGCCTCCCTTCTCCTGCACGTTGAACATGCTACCTCGGGACCGTACTATGCGGAATTAGTTCATTATTTTATTTATTTGAATTATTAAATTTGGCCAATTTTTTTGGTCAGCTTGTTTCAGACTGTATTCACCAACATTCTGTATTTCATTTGTCATTTTTTTTTAAATTATTTTAAACGATGAAATACAAACTAAATAGTTTGGAAGTGATTTAGTGATCCGTCATTTGAAATTTACTTGCTTAGGTCATCGTTTGCATTTACTTTTCATATTTTTGTTTTCATTTGAATTATTGTGTATAGTGTATTTTGTGTATTTTAATTTTGACAAAATATTTTTGTCCTGTTCCTGTTATTTTAATGGGACAAAGTTACGTTCAATTCATCCCCCTACTATAAATTGTGTTAATTAGTGTTTCAATGTACTAAATGAAGCAAGCGAAAGTAAAAATAGAAGTAAAAATAAAAGTAAAAATTAATCATGGAAACATTTATAATCCACACCTTCATGAGTCAACATGTGCAATGTTTTAGGAAGATTTTTCTTTTATACGATACTTTCCAACACCCGGAAATTGGTGGTACGAAATTAGAAACTTGATTGATTAGACACATTCAGTTGCAGTTGAATAAAAATGATGTATTTGAAGATAACGACAATTTTATATTCTATCGAATAGAGACTGATAAACAGGGACTGCTTTTTTAGTAAGTATACTCTATTAAATATTTCTGTGATAAACTCTCCGGAGAGTTGAGAATGATTTATTTCGAGCCAACATATTCAACGATTCGAAAAATTAGCATCCCCCTCTGTGAACTACAAAATTGGGTATTAAATGGTGTTACGAGCTGAGCAAGACCAAAATTTAGTAGGATTATAACCTGCGAGGAAGATTGTGCAATGGCTGGTTACATAGGCAGCGAGCTTCCGAGACGTTCATTGAATGTAAATTAGTTGAAAAGGTTGTAGAGATGTTCGTGCAGCTAATCAGGTAAAAAATGATGCACCAAAACTCATTTTAATAATTACAAACTTGATATAAAATAAAACAGACCCCTGTATTCATTATAAAAATATATTTTTAAATTCATAACGTAATCCTAAACGATTATCCTAGATATTTGTTAAAAAACATTCTTTCCTCCATTTCAAGTTGTAGTAAATCTACATATTAATTTTTGATTAATTTAATATTTATCTTTAGTTAAAAAACAAGTAGTAATAAAGAATCTCGGAAAGTGAATTTCCTGACAGGATTTTATTTGTCTATGTATATTATCTTGTTTACGAAGAGTGTATCAAATAGCTTACCCTAAATTCTGTATTGAAACTGGAGTTATTTTGAAAAACTATTTTTATTTTAATCTTCCATTTTTAATATTGATTATTTTTTAAATTGTGTTGATACGCAGATGAAATAACCAATAAAAACAATGTAGTACTGTTTATATACATATATAGAATTATGACTAGGTACCATTTTCAACTCCTTACAATTTCATTATCAAAAATAGCAAGTTTTATTTGCAATAATGTTAAAGCACTACTGAAAAAACGATGTTCATTCCTTAAGAACGTATATCTAGCTTGATGTAATATTTTTGAGAATATTTTTCAGTCTTGAAAGCACTTTAAACTTTATTGATTCGATTTTAATGACTCCGTATCCGGAAGTCTGACCATTTACCATCCTATACCACTGCCCTTTAATGCCGCATGGCATTGGAACAGGACCATCTAGGAAACTCGCAAAAGAGCACGGGACGCTGAAGTGCATCGTTACACGTTTATCGTAAAAGTTAGCTAAATGCCTTTCTCATTAAAACTTTGTTAATTTCGTTTAGCATCGGAGTACCGGACTGCAGTTCCGAAAGAATGATCTACAATTTTCAACAGAAAAATTAATCAGTCCGACAATGCAAACACACCCTAAATCCTCTTGTAAAAACCAAAAAACTGAGAAACCCCAAAATCAAGAATCTATATCAACAATTTTCTATTTAAATAATTCTTTCACACATCGTATCGCGTGCTGACATCTAACGGAAGAATCCCGAACATCCACACACATTCGAGGCTCGAAGAATATCTCGTCCGAAAAAATGACGACAGATGGCGCCGGCTGTCTCTCTCGGATTCAAAAGTCACATTTTTTTTCCTTTTTGGAACCATGCTTTTTCAGCTGGCGGGCACTTTCAAGTTTTCAAACTCGCCGCCATTCCCGCGTTTTTCTTTCCGGTTTTTTTTTTTTTTTAAACGACGGGAGTTCTTCAGATTTTTCTATTATTCTTTTCAGACTTTATTCAAGACACGAGAGGGGGTTTTTTGCTGTTTCTTGGGATTTGGGTTGGGTGTCATGGATGTCAGTGGGGGTGAGTCCGTGTTGCCCAGCAGTCATCGATTCGGGGAAAATGGCGTAGCCGGGGCTGGATCGAACGAATCCCCATACGGCATCGTTTCCCCATCTTGGTATGCGGTTCAGGTGTAGACGCGGCGGAGGGAGCAAACAAGGGGCAGTGCTATGTTGGCGGGCAGATTTTCAAAAAACTGGAGGGTCTGCGCGCGCTTCGCCTTCATTGATCGGAGGGTTGTGTCCGGTGGCCACCCTCTCCGCTCTCTGCGCCACGAACGCGAACTACCCTCGTCGTCGTCAGCCCGAAGAGGGACTCGTTCGCCCTCGACTTTCAGGGCGGAGCCCAGGAATCTCCGAGGACCTTCCGTTCGCCAAAAAAATTTCGAAAAATCGGCGTCCGAAAAAAATACAAAAAACCGGAAAAAAGATAAAAAAAAAACACAAGAAAAATCCGGGAAATTTTTAAAAATTCCGCCACGCTCCCGAGCCGCGCAACTTTTTTTCCCAAACGACGTTCGCCAGAGGGAATTTAAACGTGAGACGACTAAATGAGCATAAATGTTTAATCGTAAAATTATATTTATTCATCAACCGTCCAGCAACAACTCTTCCACACGGTACATACAATTTTTATCGGAAGAAAGGTTCGAATCGCGCATGCCTGAAAAATTGGAGACAAAAATTTGAAATCTGGAATGATCTGCGCAAGAGTTTGCCGCCTTTTCTGAACACGAGCGTTCCAGACGGGAGTGACGAAGTTTGGTTTTTTATTTTTTTATTTTTCTGTGTATTTCGTTCGTTTCTAATCAGCATTCTAAGGGAAATCTACGGTTCATAACGTAAGCACGTAGTTGTTGAAATGGAATTACAGCGAGCCCCGCAGGGTCCGGGGTTAGGTCCATCGTTCCCGGTGGTTCCCGGTCGCTGGTTGGTGGAAAATCGGCCGGCGAGTTTCTCATTACAGTTTCGAGGGGATTTCGAAAAGGCCCCCTTCTCTCTCTCTCGCCTTCTAGTAACGGACCGGTGTACCGCAGCATTTTTCAGTCTACGGGACCAAAACCCTGGCAGGTTCTCTGGGCTGGCTCTCGAGGGGGGGGGGTGGCAGTGGGGGTGTGAGGGGAGAGGATCGGCGGGTAGGATGGATACACCAAGGATCAGTTAAGAGGAAGCGGGAGGGTGCCGGGTAGACGAACGGCACGACGAAAGGAAGAGGAGGAAACGATCGGAGCTGCGGGAGGAACGAGAGGAATATCATCCGTGTTTGAGACAAAGTCCGGCTAGGGTACGAGAAAGGGAAAGAGGGAATATACCAATGCGCGGGAAAGGGAAAGAGGGAGGAAAATCTGCGGGTGGAAGCGAGACGGGGCGAGTTTAACCTAACCTCAAAATTCCAGCATCAATTCTGGAGCCCCTCTAGTGTCCCACCCAGCCGGTGCAATTAGGAACTACCCCTTCTATCCTATTCTGGCTCTATCCTCACTTCCCTTCGACCTCCCACCGTGGAGAGCGGCCGGGACCACGTGATCCGGCAACTACACTCTTGTTTTTAGGGTGGCGGCCTGGGTGTCGGTGGTGGCGGGCGAGGGAGCAAACCGAGGTGGAGGAGGAGGAGGTTGGAAGAGGTGGAGGAGGTTGGAGGTTGGAGGTGGAGGAAGGGGACGAGTTGCCGGGTAGGAATACCATGTCCGCGTCGCCATGGCTACCGTGGGGGGTGGTTTATACTTGAAGGGTTACCCCCGAGGTACAGTCTCTGCAAAATCGTGAAAACTACCAGAGCCGTGTTACATCGCCAGCCGGAAAAACTGCCGGCTGCGGTCGACGTACTTTTGGCCACGCTTTCACCCAGGGGCTTTCCCTTTCGCGACCTCCACTGTTTACATCGCTTAAACGTCTAAGACAATTAATGACCGGGTTTTCGGGGGTTTCCCCTGGTTTTTCGAGGCTCTTCTCTTTACCCGTCGTCGGACCTTCTCTCTTGCTATCCTGCCTTTGTCGTCTGAGATCCCGCGTTGCGCTAATGTCTACTTGAATTCGTTGCAATTTGCGTCTGGCAAAAATCGTAATTTACAGTTTCTTCGCTGCATTAGAACATTTTCGATCATCTCCAGGCACATTTGTGTTAGACCTACAGTAAGTAGTGCTCGTCGAATGTTTGTTGTCATCTGGTGAAAACCACGATTTCTTCACTGTGTTACTGTCGAGTACTTGAGTCGTCTCGAGGCACATTGTGTCGGATTCACAAGAATCCCCGTCGTATCTCGGCTTTAATTGCATTTATCTTTAATTCGCGGCTCGCGATAAGGAAAGTCTTATTATTCCTAACCCGTGGAAGTTCACTGGTTCTAATCTTAATATTCTTGACCCTTGAAATGCTAGTTTTAATTTTATTATTCTTAATCCTTGACACCGTTAGTTTTACCATTCTTACTAGTTGATTAAGTCGCATTTGTTCACAGTCATTATTAGAAAATAAGTCATTCGAATTTCGATTATAATTTTCTTTTCTCCAAATACATGTGTTCTATTTGTTCTAAAAACGTTCGATTTAATTTTTAGCAAGAACGATTTTTACTACTTGGTTAGGGTGAATCATCTCTTGACATGTATTTTCCAAGCGAAGCTTGCTTGAGGTACGCCAGAGGATTCTCTAATGGACAGTTTCATTTCTTCGGTGCACGTTTTCGGCGGGGCACGATTCCGGGGCGATAGTTATGAAAACGATTATGTTTATTACCGAGGAAAGTAGTAAAAACGAACGATATTGTCTAGAGTGACGACATTTGGGTGTCGTTTGGTTCGCGCAATTTTCCAACTTGCAGCGTGGACTGCACGTACACCGAGCACCGTTCGAGATAAGAAACAGGGGTAACATCTAACGTTATCAAGCTGAGAATGGAACGTTCATTTTTTCCTTTCATTAATATTTTTTCCCCCGTAAAAACCTTGGACAATTCGATATTGTTAAGCGATAAACAGAATATTTCGACATTTCGCTTTATAAATACTTTTCCGAGAAATTCTCGTTCGAAAATGTTTTGTTGTATCACGGTCTACCCGTAATCTAATGCCGAGACAACACGCCCTGAGATAACAAGTCGTTCAAGCAGGTTAGTTTCGTGGCCCGAAAATTTCAATTTCCCGTTCCCTCGCCTTCAAAAAGGATTATCGATCCGGAGTCACGGCGAAGTGACATCAACGATTCATGCTCCCTTTTAGAAAGGCATTTTCATTAATCCGATCCATTCGCAGTCGCCTACGATTATAAATGTCCGCGTTCCGAAATTTTCGAACGTCTGCCACTTGGCACAAAGAAAATTCTTTTCCTCGAGAGAACCGTAAGCCCTCGGCGCACGAAATTTTTAATCAAACTCTCGCGTGCCACTTGGTCCAGTCTGATCGGCTTTCGCCTAACTTTCAGATAGCGCTTTTTCTGTATCCGCCACCGATTACGCTCAGGTTACCTGCTTAACCGAATTATCGATCCAGGCAGCGGGTCCTGCGACTCTTCCGGCTCGTTCGCCGCGCTTTATCCCGTGTGCTGGACATCAAATTTCATCGTTCGAACCGATCGATCCCGGGCGAAACGGTTCCGCTCGATCGAAACGTTCGACGATCGCCGAGCAATTTTTCCGCTCGATCCGTCCTTCGTCGACGAAGGTTGGAGGACGGAAAATCCGTCGACGGGGACGAAGGAGGGGCAGTAATAGGCCGGAATCACAGCCAATAATTCAAGCCCGTCTCCCGAGCTCTATCGCAAAATTCTAAACCGCCCCGCGGTCGGCGTATCGTTTACGCGTAGCAGGTGCGCCAAATGGAAATCTATCGATGTTCTACTTGTTCTACCTGGCCGTTCGAGGGGTACATCGGGCTTCCTATTGGCGGGCCGATCCGCTGCAGAGTAGAAACGTATACCGCTCTGGCCAAGAACACCTCGCGGTTTCAGATAATGCAGCCGAGCGGAGATCCAGCGTGCCCTAAGCTCGTTAGAGTTACACGGCCGGCGCTAAAGGCGGCGGGAGAGGAGGATGCGGACTTGTCAACACTCAACGGACCGAATTCGCTAACGTGCTGAACCTAGTCGGACGCCTCGAGCACAAGCCACAATCTAATCATGGCTCGCCGCATTCGCATCCCTCATTTTGCTGGACCTGCAAAACACCCGGCGCCATGTATCGGTTATTCCTTTTGAGTTTTATCGCTGAACCCTAACCCTTCTCCGCAGCGAGAATCATTCTTCCGATCGGTGCAGATGCTGCTCTTCAGGATTTCTTAGGACCCGTCTCCCGAAGACCTCGTCTACATAAATACTTGGAAAATTCGAGAACCGTTGCCATCTATTTCAGAAATTGAATTCTCGGGGCATGTTTTTATATAAAGAAAAAAGGAACGTATAATCAATAGTCAACACAAATACCCGTTCCGAGATCAAAGCCCCTTTCGAACCGGTTAATTAAAAGGACAATTTGCGACGAGACGCATTTTAATTGAATTTGAAAAATTAAGCGAACTTTCGTTCGCCGATGAACACCGTTGCCAGAGCGCGTCGCCTTTCAGGCGAGCGGGAATGATGCACCCTGGGCGTGCTGGCCGACGACGAGTCATCTACAGATGATCATCTGGTTTGGCCGGTGTAGTATCTAGGCGGCGATCAGCCCACCACTATAGCTACTAGATGAAGGCGGAGTCTACCCCCGTAGTAACATAGCATTAGGCAAGCTTTTCATTTTATTGATTTTTCGAAAAAGCGCGTGCGCGGCCGGAGCTGCTGCCCTCCGCACTATCGCCTACGAGCTGCACCGTGGTCGTGAAAAGCACTCGCATCCCCTCTTTCGTACTCGAAGAGTCCTATCAGGTTGCGCAACTCTCCCTTCTCCCTTCTGTTCCCGCGCTCGTCGTCCTCTACCGTTCCCGCCGCGCGTCTACGATTTTTGAATTTTCCCCGAGAAAAACTCGCCGGGAAAATTTACCCTCCCCTCCCCGCACCTCCCCTCCTCATCCCACCCCCCCTGCCCTTCGTCGCAGTGTTTTTCCGTGACGCGGAGACGCAACAGTTTTTACCCACCGGTAATCGTACGCACGGCTATAGCGTTTCTGCTATTTATTCTCTGGCGAAAAACAAACTCGCCTTCCGGTTAGCATCGATTGGACGTTTATTGAACGACTCGGGTTCGCGCAAATTGATACGCAGCTTCGATCTTCGGGATGTCTCGTCCCTCGCAAGACGGATGCTTTCATGATATTGATCGATTTTTTTTCTTCTCGAGATCAATGTTGGAATTTTTATCAGATTTAAACTTGCTGCCACAGAGAATTCAAAATGAAATTCTTGCAAATCTGAGTTAGGTTCTAACCCGTCGGGATAGACCCGGAAGTACCACACCTTTAAGAGCAATTCTCTCCGAGTTATCGTATAGGGCTACTGAAAATCTCTTTTCTACAGTTCCATATTCGTTAATTAAAGGAACAAGATTAGACCGGGGGATGCTTCGATTGAACTAGGCATTAAGATTGAGACTTTAAGGTATTACTTATTTCGGAGCAATAGTTTTTCCCGAGGGCAGCAATGTACTATTCCTGACGTTGGAACAGTTCTTCTTCTGTAATCGCATACAACCATCGAATTCTTCCATCCTAAAATTTACATTCTGCTAACGAAAAAAACTGTTTATCGGTTAGCGAGGTAAATGTTCCTCCTGCAAATAAAATGCTTAAAAATAAGAAGTATTTACTGATAAACTGGTACAGTTGACCGATCCTATTTTGTCACTTCGAACGTTCAATGTTCCCACATAAAACATTTAGAGAAAAGAATATTAAAAATAATAATGCTTTCATGTGAAAGAATTGATACGTGGTCTCAGGCGATAGTACGATGATCTCCGCGTTAAGATCGGATTCGTCAAGGCCTTCGTCAATACGATTCCTTTTCATATGATTCGGTAACATTGTTGTATCAGTGATCTGGACACGCTGTCTACGTTTACAGAGGCAACAAATTCGAAGCACCGCCTCCGCCCGGGTGGATCGTCATCGAAAAAGCCGTGGGGCGTGCGGGTCGCCGCGTAGCCCAGATAAATATCGTATTAGCGAGATTAGGCTGCATAATATCGGGTAGTAGGGGGTACAGTCAGTCAGGCGATTGGGGGGTGGGGGCTGTGTAGACGAAGATCCGTCCGCAGGTCGACGGCAGGGAAAATGAAGGCTTAGCCGTCGGCAACAAACATTCATTATTACTCGACGCAAACCCTGTTCGTTCTCTTCCATCTCGTCATCCCACCCGGTCATTCTCTTCCTTGTTCCTGTCTCTGTCGCTCCGAGGGCGTCATTGCGTATTGCTGGTTGCCCGGCCGGCGAGTCGGCGTGCTGCCATTGGTCGGCGCGGGGCTGCCGTGTTTTCCGAAATCATCGGGTCTCGGGCGCGCCTACTCAGACAGGCGAAAACCGGGCACGCATAAGCGTACGTACATACATGTGCCCACCTACGATGAGTATGCATAAGGCGTTGTTCCACGGACATGGGGCCGACCAACACACGGGAAAACCGCGCGGAGCCAGAGAGAGGCCCCCGTCCTCTCGAATGCTTACACGCTCTCTCCCACGCCGTACACACGGACACGCACACACCGGCGCGTCTGGCCGTAGTTTGCCGTCGTCATCAATCATCGAATGCCACCGGCAGCGCTGACATTTCCCGCAAAAAGCACACGCACGCACGCAGCCACCGTACGCACATCGTGTTCACTCTCTGCGTCGCCACGGCCACCACCGGGAGGCTTTTCTCCGGGTCGTTCTCTTTCATCCCTCTTCCTCCCCCACTCTCTTTCTCTCTCTCTCTCTCTTTGTGTGTGTGTGTCTCATGCCCCCAGGAAAAGGGTTCGCGGCCGTGTTTCTCTTGACGGTTCTGCGACCCTCTCTTCTCCCTACCTCCGTCTTCCGTCTTCCGTCGGGACGACAACGACTACGACGACGATGACGTCACACCGGGGAGACCTTCCGTCACGCACACATACCTAGATACGCGCACGGGTAAACGAGACGCCGTGGAGCCGCGTGAGCTCATTCAGCGTTTCGTCGAGGATTTCCTCGGAAATATCCGCGAAATCACGAGACCTGGGGACGAAAGAACGGGAGCGGTTGCCGCGCCGCGTAAAAACGCAGAACTGAATCCGCGGCCTGGCCACGGGCACAGAGGGGTACGCCGTGGCAACGTATGATTGGCAACAATCGGCACTCTGATCGAACGTTTGTTTCAGAACACATATGCATTCGTCTCGCTCTCTTCGCTGTCCGCGCCAGCTCGTTCTCTCCCTGTCTGCTACCCTCTCTTTTTCTCCTTTCGTTTCCTCCATCCCTTTCTCTACCACCCCCGTTCTCCCTTTCGCCGTATAGCCTCGTCTCTCTTCATCGTTCCTCGGCCAGCGATCACCCTTTCCTTTGCTATCCACCGAACTCGTTTCCACGTCTCTGTTCCAACTTGGTCCTCCTGCTCGCTCGACCGGACCCCTCTTTCCTCCTCTTTCCTCTGTCGTCCTTCGTTCAACCCAGCGACCGGTCAGCCACTCGCTACGTGCATCCCCGAGCTGTTCGTCTCTCTTTAATTTTCCTCTTTTATGCGTCGCCTCTCGTCCCGTCGATAATCTACCCTCTCTATCCCTCTGTTCGAACGCCGCCATCCCCTCTGTAGCGTTTTCTCGCTTCCACCGGCGCATTCTCTTTCACCAATGTTTATATATCACGACAGGTTGGTATGCAGGGGCGTACATCATACCACGGCTAGGTGTGCGTGTACACATGCAGGGGCTAGCGCGCGAGACCACACCGTTCGGGGATGCTTCTCTGTTGCCCGGCCCCGCGTGTCCTTCTCTAGCTGCCCTCCTGGGGGGGTTGCACGCGAGGTATACACCGTGTGTACGTGTTGTATATCGGCGACTGTGTACGTGGGAAATGCGAAAAAATTGGCGGATGTATCGCCCCGGAGCTGTCAGTGTGCAGAGGATCGGCCACGTGCACCACACACCGTGTACCGTCGATGTATCAAACCCTGCGCACGCGTGTACAACGGCGGACTGGGTCAGTGGAGGATCTTCCCTCCTTTCTTCGTAGTTTCTTTTCGTATCGGTCAGCGTTAAAATATGGATGATCGATTTTTAGTGGACGCCTCCGAACGCCGGCCCCTCTCTCTGACGCTGTTGCGTTGGTCATTGATGAAGCACGATCCGCCTCCGTACGCGCGTAACCACCGCCAGTCTTGGTGAAAGTGATCCGCGTTTCGACTTTCCTTTTATGTCTCCGCTTCTCTGAATGATTTGCCTTCCTCCGACGGAATATCGTTTCCCGGGCTTTTTCTTTTTTCTTTTTTTTTTTTCTTTGCTCTTCTGCACCGAGTTTGTTTTGCTCCGTACACCCGCGGCCTTTTTTATTCCCGCTTTGTATTTATAGCTTTCGTCGGGCACCTTTTGCATCGGAGGAATAGGATTGTACTTATTAATATTAATGTCAGCTCTGAATATGCAAAATGAAATTATGGCGCACGAGAATAGATTATGTGTTCAAGTCCTCCGGTGGTTTATTAGGAGTCGATCTTTTATTATGCACCGGGCGGAACAGCGGAAACAACCTGTCCCGGAATAATGGTATTTTATGAGGTGAGCCTTTCTTAGGAGCTGAATTCTTAAAAAACATTGCTATTCGCGAGAAGTCCTCCATTTTTTAACAATACTATTTTTAACAAAAGGAGGATTTCACCAGATCAAAGGATATTGTAAAATCGTATTTCGTTGCTCCACGAAATTAAAAGATTAAATTAAAAACGAATAGCGTCGACGATCTTTGAACTCCCGCAACTTCCTGCAACGAACTCTTACAATTTTTCTGTAAAATTTAATAAAATCCCGGTGAAAATGGCAGATCAACATTTGAAGGTTTATCGTAAAGCGGAGACTTCCCTTTGTAAAGTCATATTAAAACGAATGTGGGGAAAAATTTGTTCAAGTTCGCACAGTCGTTTGAATTTTTAAATTTTCGAAAAGCAGCTTCTCATTCTTCATTTCTCCCTTCTTACAACAAAAAAAAAAGGAGGGTGATTGATTTCACCCTTTAAAATGAGTAGGGGTGAAAGGTTGTAAAATTTTGTAGACAAAACTATAAAGAACAACAGTTTTTCTGTTACAAATTTAAGGAGTGGTGTAGTTATAAAAGACCCTAACAACGCGGTGGGGTTAAAAATGTACTTTTTGCGGACAATATGGACCAGTCAATTTTTGAAATAACGAATAAACCACGTTCATTACTTCGTGCATTAATTTCGGCGAAATAACAAATTTTTCAAAATCCCATAAAATCGAGATTTTAAAAATTTTTCAATAAAAATCGTGTTCTCGTTTCTTTTTTTTTTCGATGCGATACAATTAATTTTTCCGAGTGGATATTTGATCGTCGCCGGTGGCGACCCTTGCGAAATCACAGGGAATTCGTTGCAGCCACCCTTAGGAAGCCCGGTAAGTTAGTTCTCTTCCATGGTGGAAGCGGTCGGTAAGGATGTCGCTCCTGAGGGGCAGGACATCGTATTTTGGTATCGCCGGTCAGGGGATTTGCGGTCATCAGAAAACGAGATTTATCGCGGACACGAATTTATTGGAGTTTAAACGTTTAATTGTTCGATCGTAACTCGCCGCGGTCGGTTCCTCGGGCTCCGAGCTCCCATGTAATGCCGCAGAAATATCGGGTGTTGGCCGGAAACAAGGACGGCTAATATAACGTGGATAGGATCCTTTTTCCGTGGCCGGGGGCCCCTGGCGGAGGCACAAGCGCCGAGACAAACCGCACGTCGATTATAAAATCGTTCAACATCGTTCCCGCTGGCTGAATTTCCAGGGCAAACGGGTTTTTATCCACAGGGTTACCGGAAACCGTAGAGTCAGCCACCGCGGGCCATCATCATCAAATTTCACTTCTCCCGCATTTTATGATTATGCGCCGCGGCCAGTGCATTAGCATCTTCCCCGATCGTTGAAACAGCGATTTCGACGACGGCCCCTCTCTCTTGTTTCGATCAAACCACGCCACACCGTCAGCCCCGATTTTCCGTGTGCAGCAACGCGCGGGCAAAGAAAAACGAGGAAAACGCGGCTTTCAAATAGGGGAAGGAAGCGTATCGGCTGGAGGAAATAGCTGTCCTGGCCTTATTGCCTCGATGTGCCACCGTCGTCGAGGATCTGCCGCTCTTTTACCTTTTTCTTTCGCGTTTTTCACGACTCCATTCGCTGCTCTTTCATTTCACAGCTCATTTTACGACCAACGGATCTCTACGAACGGTTCGACAATTTTTCCTACTAACAATTTATACAATATCTATCTTTGTTAGTCACTAGTTTCGATCGGACACATTTTTCCCCGTGTCGTTTTATCATATCGATTCTGAAACGGTAGACCTTCCTGGCAACTATAATTAACAGCTTTGTTTAATCATTTTTTTCGCATATACTTTTAGAAACATTTCCTGCAGACCTATTTTTTGTTCCTCGTGTAATACTTACGTAATTCAATTGGATGGTCAGGAATCGATTACAATATTAACCGCACATATTGTAACTTTTGCGACAACCCAATGATAATTTCCCTTCGCAGCGGACTTATCGATACAAAGGTAGACTTTCGCAGGAGATTTTTGTGGAAAAATTGCATTTAATTTTCCGACGCATTTCCTGACCTTTTAATATCGATCGATGGAGCACGGGCTCGTTCTCAATCGGTTCATTAAGAACTCGGCGCGCATTCTGTCCACTTTTCACGACTGTTCGCCGTTAACAGAGCCCCGAGGCAGAATTCTAAGCCTCGGCAACGGGTAAAGTTCCAATGAGCTCTTCCCGGCGAAATGAGCACTCAGCCATCTCACTGTATGCCCCATAAAGTCGCACGGAAAATCATCTCTTAGGATGAAACGACGCGTGGGTAAAACGTAAAATGTTAGGACGTAAAATCGTCTCCCCTTTTTTCACCCATTCCCCCCACCCCTCTCTCTCTCTCTCTCTGTCGTTCCACTCGCGGGACCAGCACCATCTCCGTGGGCACCAGCATTTCGGGTTGAATGAGGCACGCCGGGAAATCGTTCTTTTGGTACCCCCGGCCAGGAATACCACCAGGGACCTTCATGTTCTTCGGCCGCGGAAGGTCGTTGCCGTTCCGTGAGACCATTCAGAGGGTGCCGCGGCATTTTTTGTTTCTGCAAGTTTAATCATGAATAGGGATCGTTATACTTTTACCTTATGCCGTATTATTCAGCGAAATATTTAATGATTCTGACGAGGACGGAATTGGTGGGACGCGGGTGCCGCCATTACCGCCATTTGCGACTTTACGACTTATTGTCGGAAGATGAGAGTCCAGGAAAATCTAGAAAAATGCTTCTCGACGAATAAAACGATGTTCAACTAAAAAACACATTTTAAATAATATTTTCAGATTTATTTCACAAAACGATTCGCTATACTTTGTAACAATGGTAATTTGCCATGTCCAGAGCAAGGAAAGGTGTAATACATTAAATGTGTATAGTCAATAAAGGTGTAAGAAATGTTTATTTACATTTTATTATTAGTGTTAGGTCTGGGTTAGGAACGAATCTATTATTGAATAAAGAGTAGCATATTTAACATTCATAATTGCCGTTTCATTTTAGCAATTGGAAGATGCGATTTACCTATTAATAATTAATAGGGAGTTAATCAGAAACGATATCCATTTATACATGCATATGGATTATCACTGCGCCTAAATCAGCTACAAAACACGAATTGAAAGATATTATTTTAAATTGTGTCTGACAGATTTCATTAAAGTATATAATTAGACTAAATTTGATACAGACTCATTAAGGGGACATATTAATCTATAATTGATGAGTCACTAGCATCATAGGAGTGATTAAAATTGGACCATTAAATTTCGTGCGTGGTAGTGATAAAGAATTGTTGTGTATATATGTATACACATATATACAATGTTGTATACATAATTGTATATATGTAGACTGAAGCAAACTGGGACAGAGAGAGTGAGCGAGGAATAATAATTAGTGAATCCATTTATTGTCTATTTTAAAACAGAGACACTGAAACTTGAACACTGTTCTGGTAGCCGTTAGTACATTGTAAATTAGTGTTCTATATTCACTGTAAGAAGCGTATATAACAGATTGTAATTAATATTTGTACTATCACAAATCTATAAAAAGGACTTCTCCCTGATTATGCTACATCAAGAGAGAGCTGGAAAATCTCCTTTTAAATAACACCGTACGCCGATGAAATGATTAGACCCACAGTGTGAAAAATATATTTTCTTTCAACGTGGCAAAGAATATTTTCAATTAGTACCTACACGTGAATATAAATATTCGGCGTGTTGCAGTTCATGCAAGTGGCTTTAATAATTAGATCAGTCATTGCAGATCAGATAAAAATTGTGTATTGTGTTCAGGGGGGTGAATTATTTGTTCACGTTGAAAATTGCTACCGAGAGAAGTTTATTAAAAGATCCTTATGAATTTTGAAAAATTACGAAAGTAGGTAAACGAATGTGCATATTTTCGCAAGGAGCAATCCGAATAAAGTCAAAATTAGATTGACCTTAGGGTAGCCCGGTTAAACTAGGTATTTGTCGGCGGAGACATCCTCTAATTTCGCATATGCGGGGAATTCGATTGACTCGATATCGGCGCGCGTGGAGCTGTTTGTACGCTTTCGCGCGCCACGTCGGCCCGTCACTAATCGATTTCCCCGATGTAGTCGCGTGCAACACAGAATTGCACTTTTTAGATTGTGTGTCGCGCGTGGCCGCTAACGTTACCCTTTTTTTTCCTCTCGTCGATCGGTGGCAAACAAAAAAAGAAACAAGAGAGAAGGAGAGCGAGAGAGAGAGAGAGAAAGGGAGAGGAGAGTCGATGACCATTGTGGACGGTCGCGATCAGGCACTTTCTGAAATTATTTAAAAAACCGGTCTGCGCTTCGGGTAACACAATGCTCGAATGGACCTAGCCACGACGCCGTTGCCGATCCTCGATATTTCAGCATCGGGAGGCCGAGCCATTGGAAGGACACAATCCTCTCGCCTGATTAAACAGCCACGCTAATTCGGCAAACTCATACATCCTGAAGCGAACGCACGGTAAACTGACATCGTGTAAACAGGACACCCGTTGAATCCTACGAAAATATTGATTGGCGGTAGAGTTCCGCAGATATGACTTCGATTCCTTTGTACGTGTGACAAATACACGTCTGGTCCCGCCTATTTAGGATCGTTCCCTAGATTAATCGAAAATGCACGCGGAGGCGAGCGAGCGAACCGCTCCGGCTACACGGCCGCACACCGGGATACCCTGATGGCCGATTGAAAATTTTCCCATCGATTCAGCATCGGCGAGAAAAAGCCGTCGAATCGGCCCCGCTTTAATCACCTGATGTACGCCTGAAATCGTAATATAAGATTAAATTAATGCGCGCCCGCACGCGAAAGCTTTCCACGCATCTCTCTCTCTCTCTCTCTCTCTCTCTCCTCTCCTCTTCTCTCCTCTCTTTTTGTCGGGCCGGGCGCGTCATCTATGCGAGATTATTTTCGGATCGGTAATGGCTAGTTTCGAGCCCCGCCGGCGGTTTTTGCAAACGAATTCGCTCATCGGCGAGATAGAAATTCGTTGTATGGAAACATGCGAATCGATCCTAATGAAAACAAGGGATCGATCATTTGCGAAACGGCCCGACACCTAACCGAGCATTTTATGCGTTCGTAGTAATTAAATTGCACGAGAAGCTCCATCCTTGTCTTGTTGTTTGTGTCCCTCTTTCTTCAAGTGCAAAATTTCGTTTTTACTTAAGAATGTGATGTACGAATTCTATTTAAAAAATGCTAAATCGTTCGTTCAATGAGGTTCTGTACAGGCGTGGTACGTTTAGAAGGTCGGAAGCCTGATTTCACCTCTATTTTTATGTTTCTAAGATGGTTCTTGCAAAGTAGTCTGTGCTCGTGAATTCACCTCTTCTTCGTCCTGTCCACATATGTATGCGAAGAACGTTAATAACGCGGCAGAAATTAAGAGTTTTATAAACGTAGAATCCTAGGAGGAATGCAGAACGTCCGGGCCGTGCCTTAAACTTAATGTTCTACTAATTACGGCTCTACGTAGTTTTATTTTCGGGCTTCCACGTATTCTTTTCCCGGGATTCCTATTTCAGGTGTGTATCGTTCTAGAAGAAGAGTTTCCGGCATGAACCGTACATTAGCATGTTGCGAGAAAATTATATAAACGAAGTCCTACAAAAGCGAATTGTAACTCGTCGAACCTTGTCAGGTTTTGTAAGTTTTGGAGTGTTTTTTTGGGGATGATCGCAGAAGGTGAAATATTGTAATCAATGTAATGAAAGTGGGATCGTGTCAGAATCGTTACTCAGGCCGATATAACCGTCATTTGGTCTACAATTATCTGATGTATGGGCCATTCTGTGGTTTACAACGTCCGAGAACTATACGCTATTCCTATCCGTTGACAAAGCGGAACTTACACGTTCCATCTTCTGTCCTCCTGCGCGAGAATTCCATCTCCCCATCTGCGTCACTTACACGTCGCTTCACCCCTGATCCATGATTCCCTCATTCATGTGTGTACACATTAGCGCGGTGACGATCCGTTGTCCTGGTATGTTAAGATATTTGGCAACCGAACGACTACGAAGTTCCCCAACTGCAAATCAAGCTAATTGCACCGAAACGATGACATCGTTCAACGGAAATCTCCGAAAGATGCAGAACGCAAATGCTCGAAATCCAACCACACGATCGAGAGGAATGTGAATCGGTTATTTGAGAAATGAATAGCTCGCGGATTTAAATGTTTCTATAATAAAATATTGTCACACCGTGCGATGTAATTTTTGCCAGGCTCGCGAACGTTTGCCGCCATTACGAAACTTGTTTTCCATGTGCTTTAGTCTATACAAATATTTGCTAACGTTCGATTATTCGGTACGTACCATATGGCCGCGTTTCATACTACGTCCGACGTAATTTCTATGAAAATTATTATCACATCATCCTAACGTCGAAAGTTTAATAAAGCCGTTGTTCATATGAATTGCTTGTCGAGTCGTATGCTGCTTTGTTTGATAGCGCGCAATTTAGTGTTTCGGCATAATTAAAATTTTGGAGACCGTCGCTTTAGCCGCGTTTTAATTTTATAAATGGTCTGTAAGATTTCGCGTTCACTTACGCCGTATGAAAATCGGCTAAAACGAAACAATTATGTACAATTTATTAAAAAAAATTGCAATCAGAGTGCCTGAAAATTATTTCTTATTGGAGACAAATATCCTTCTGCCTTACCGTATAAGATAAGGAATAGATTATATAATCTTTGACTTTGCCAGTAACGAATTACATATAAAATTATAGAAAATATATTAAGAGAATGTTCCGTTTCCTTCCATGCAATATCGAAGAATAATATTCTTTCTTGCTGTAATAGATGTTGTAAATTATCAGCCATTAAATGCCAATAATTAATGTTGTATAAGCTCGAAGAACGTCGCATTCTGCCATTTTCTGTTGGGGAAAAATAGTCTTTTCCGAATAATTACCCACTAATTTCCAATAATTAATACCGCATAAATCGTCCAATAGCAGAACATTTAAATATCGTTTCAATTTCTTACATGTTGTCGAAGAAAACTGTTCCTTCCCTTGCCGAAGGAGAAGAAACCGATTATCTCCGACTTCGATGGTCGACCATCCCCAACTATACTTTTAATGTAGCTGGTGGTATTCCTTGTGAATGTTCTTAGAGAAACACGGTCTCGCCAGCGGAGTTCTGACCCGATACGTCCGGCGATCATTCCGCCGTGCAAATATTTCCATAAAGGACCGTTCTCAAGTATTGACTGGAGCCGTGCAGGCTGAGCAAGCTTTGACGTTTTCGTCAGGCCGGGTGCAAAGTAAAACTTGCTCGTCCCACTTCGAAAGTCCTCACGTACTGACGTTTCGACTTTCTCTCTTTTTCCCTGTCTGTTCGCCGCTTTCCGCATACAGGTTTCAGCAAACTGCAAACTGTCGGGACATTCTGCGGGAAAAGCTCCGCGCTCGCGCTCTCGCTGGTTCCCGGAGTGTGTTCCCATGGTGGACGACGTTCTTCAGCTTTGACTTTGCATGGGAATGTTTTTCATTTCCGTGGAGCGCGGAAGAACGCGGGAACGTACCGCGCATACGTAAAACTTCGCCCCGCAATGTGAACAGTCGTAACGGTTCTGTTATGTAAAACAGCCGGGGCCCCGTGTAGCCGGTAATCACACCCACAAACCCACCACCCCCCTTTCGAGCCTCGTGCGCGTTCGCCAAATTAAAAATTGCAATTTCCTATTCGTTACCGGCCCCGGCGAAACGCGCGCATTTATTAGTAAAGAAACGGAAAAACGAACACACGCTCACCACCGGCTGAACCAAATAAAAAACAAAAATAGAAACTCGGCGCGAGAGAGGAACAGGCGAACAGCGAGAAAGGAATTCGGAAGGTCGATGGTTTCGATTTCAAAGTCTGCCCATGCGGCCCACGTACTCCGTGACCTACAAGTGCCAGGTTCTCGATGTATCAATGGACAAAACAGAGCGTCTCGCATCGCTCATCCCTCACGCCCGCCATCCCCGCAACCCCCACGCGCTGCCAACGGCCGGAACCTCTCCCTCGAACCTGTGGATGCGTGCGCCAGCTAAACGGTCGGCCCGGCGCTCTACCACCGGGGAAAAAAATTCCATTGTGACACGCCGAAACATCTCACAAATTCCGCCTTGTTCCGGGGGAGGGGAGTGAGCGCCATTTTTCCTTCCGTCATGTCGAATTGTAGGGGTGGCTGGCTGGCAGAAGGGGAGAAAATGAGGAGGAACACCTGATACTCGCGGGAAGAGGGTGAAAGGGACCCCAGGAATAGAGGAGCACAAATTACAAAACTACGAGAAAGTAAAATGTAAAAGAGGATGCCCAGAAATGGGACAATGATAATTAGACGAATCGATTGAATAAAAATCAATTGAAAGTGACGCAAACGATGTTAATTCTTTCGATGTCTTAACTGTTTTGTAATTCAACTACTATCGATGATAAATAAAATAAGGCCGGTAAGGTAAAGCATCCGATGTATTTACGAAAACCAAGATGGTGAGAATGACTGGTGAGCAGAAGTAACAGAAGTGGAAGCAAACGGAATCAGGGTGGCTAGAAATTGTAAACAGTTGATAAACAAGTAGGGGGCTGTGATACGATACGTGACGTTGAAAGGAAAAGACAAGTACAAATAGCAACAGAAATGGAGGAGCGTAGGATACGAAAGGGGGTAGCTAGAAACGAACCGACGATAATACATAAAAATGGGGTGGTAAGGAACAGCCATGAAAAAGAACCAACACACAGCGTTCAAACGGAAAGTTAAGAGAAGAAGAGCGCAGAACACGAAAGAAGTTGTCTACAAACGAAACAGCAAGGAGTGGTAACGAGAAGCCCCTGATAAAAAGAACGTAGGAAGTCACTGAAAAGAAAAGGTAAACAGAAGTGGCATAAAGAATGCAGAATTCCATTGACGATAAACAAATAACAGTATAGTAAGGAAAAGAAGCGTTCCCCGTGAAAGGAGCAACGCAAGTCATCGAAAAGGAAAGGAGGAGGTAAGTACAGGCCGAGGCTGAACGAGAGTGAAAAACGTAGGAGATCAAAAGACAATCAGCTCGGTGGGTGGGGGTCAAAGGAGGAGTACAATGACGGAGAGTCCTCGAGAGAGGGAGAGGGAGAAAGAGAGAGAGAGAGAGGCTTAGGGGAGGAAGCGGATCGAGCGAGAGGGATGGCGAATTAGGGGTTGTCTCCCCTGGAGAGCAGTGGCGGTTTCCTCCGAATTCGGTCGGAGCAGGATCGAGTCGGTTTTCCCTGGCGCGCGTATATTCGTGATGCGTAACCTAGCATAATACCGGCGCGCTGGCTCTCTCTGTCGGGTTTGGGAGCGGCGGCGGCGGGCAGCGGCAGCGGCAGCGTCGGCTGTGTCGGCGGCAGCGTCGGTGTCAGCAGGCGACGGGGGTGCGGCAGGCGTCGTCGTCGACGGGCTACGTTGGCCCAGGCCTGTGTCTCTCATTGATTACGCGAGAAAGAGGGAAAATTCCGGCCGTTGTGTGCCTAGAAAGGTGGCGTAGGCGTGGCAACGCGTCGGCGTCACGGCGCCTTATTCGTTGAAAACTTCGCGCAAAAGCACCGCCCAAAGCTCGCGCGGACGCCGTGTCCTCGGCACGTGTGCGTGGCCCCAGCTGGGCTTTTCGAGGGCCTCCGTCTATTGTACGTACGGGCTCGCACGCGTATACGTATTGGAGGAAAGAAGAACAGAGGGAGGACGGATAGCCAGCCACCCCAACAACACCCTCCTCCGCGTCGCGCGACCCTTCTTCCACCCCTAAACCGTCGAGGCTCTCTCGTCGCCGACGCCGACGGCGCCATCATTCCCCGCCAATTTTTTTTCAGATTTTGGCTCCCTCTGCGCGGCCGGCCCTCGAAACTTTCTCGCCGCTTTCTCGCTTACACCCCTCGTCTTTCTACCCTTTCTCTACCCCCGTCGTTTCTCTCTCCTCTATTCTCCTGTCCTCCTCTCCTCGCGTCTGGTCCGCTTTCTCGCTTTCACCCCTCTTGGTCTTTCTACCCTCTCTCTACCCCTCCACCCCCGTCCGGTATTTTCTCTCTTCTCTTCTCCTCCTCTTCTCTTGTGTTCTCCTCTTTTCTCTTCTCTTCTTTTCTCTTCTGCGCGCTCCACTCCTCGCGTCTGGTCCGCGTTCTCCGTTCAGGTTCGCTACCTCCTGAAGAATGGAACGGCCAGGGAGGGATCCGTCGGGGTTGTAGCAGGACGGGGGATAAGCGGAGGGTGCAATAAAGAGGGAAGAACTCTCGAACGACACGATAAACGACGAGAGGAGCCTCCGTGTCGAGGCGCGGGGTCGATTTCCGTTGGTGGGAGAGAATTTTTTTTCGGTGGGGACGCAAAGAGGGGCGACGGGGGGACGGGACATGGGGGTTGGGAAAACGCGCGCGGCACTGCGGGGGATGCCATCGCGTCGTCTCTGCCTTTGCCCGGGGTTTTTCTTTTTGCCACTCTGCAATTGACGACTCTATTACTTCTGCAAAAGAGAGCCGCGCACCGGGAGGAACGAAGAGAGAGAGAGAGAGAAACGGAGGGAGAGAGGGCGAATACGAGGAAGGGGAGGATTGGAGAGATAAAGCGGCTTCGTCTTGCTGGTAACTGAGGACAGGGGTGAATGCCGAGGATGGAGGGAAATATTTTTCTTTGTTGTAAACGAGAGTCGTAACGCAGAGACGATTACTGTTGGCTTTCCAGGTGTTTCTCTTGCTGGCGCTTTTAAATACGATTGATAAGCTTTGGACGTTTAATAATATTTCGCGCGCGCGCTCGCGAGCGCGACCGTGCAACAGCGATATTATTTCTGGCTTGCTCAGGCTCTGCTACCGATATTTCCTGCAATCGCGTTTGTCGTTAATTTTATTCAAGCTGGATTGTTCGACCGGTTTCTTCGGACGTTATCAACATCATTTAACACGGATCTAGTTTTAAATTTTTATTCACTTGAAAAGAATTGAAAAAGAATGGCACAATATTGTTTGTGACTGTTCAATATTATTTTCGTTTTAAATAGGGTTCATTAAAATTCGTTACTAATTATTTTTTTTGTGTTTAAGGTCACTCGAATCTCTGATTGAGGTTTATACAGCTGTATATTGTTTGTTTAATTTTTAATGGCATTGTG
This sequence comes from Seladonia tumulorum, assembly GCA_913789895.3. Lineage (NCBI taxonomy): Eukaryota > Metazoa > Arthropoda > Insecta > Hymenoptera > Halictidae > Seladonia > Seladonia tumulorum. The sequence continues at coordinate 8,690,174 of OU565275.1, forward strand.
AGTAATGTTTTTAATTGCAGAATTAGTACATTATTTTGCAAATATGTTCACTTATTTTAAAATTATACTTTCATTAGGTTGTTTATTAGAGTACATTAAGAACGTATACAACATTTCTAATTCCATTTGTCTAATAATAGAAGAATAAATAATGTAAGCTATCCACGCTCTGTGGTTCGGCCTGTATCACGCAAAACCATTTTCAAAGAATAAAAAAACTCTGTATTGCGAAAGTACATGTTCAAAATTTTAAATAATTTGGACCACAAATTAATTCAGTCAGAATTTTATAAAATATTCGTTAAGTATAAATATAATTAACACTTTCAGTGCCACATCTGATATAGCGTACAACAATTTTTCCACCAAACCTGAAAATCAATTTTTGCCACAGTCTACGAGGTAAACCAAATTTTATTAGGATCTACGAGGTATGAAAAGGTTACAAAAATCATTGATATTTGTGTGACTATTGTGGGCATTCAACGTGTTACGAACGCTTAAAAAAGTACTATACAATGAAAATAAATGGACGAACTACTGTCATAGTATTATTTATATCTTTTACACGACACCAAGCTGAAATTTGAGCGAGCACGTCAATAAGTTTTATTTTTTTAAACTGTACCTTACCTGTAGATTTAAATGGGTTAAAATCAGTCCAGGTTTCAAACACTAAGATTCCAGGTTCTTTATTTTAGAATTGTCAAAATTAACAAGACAAGATAAATTTCTTAAATCAAACATGCACTATTATAAAAACAGCAGGCAAGTCTATTTTAACGTTGTAATTTTTATAAAGGAGTGCCAATAATCCTTAGGTTTAGCGTTAACACAATATCTGACGGCTTAAATGTCGGAAATTTCTAAAAAAATGGGAAGTTAGGGGTAGAACCACATTTCGCGTCCAGCGCGTCACACCAGTGACCTAACGGGCGCGAATCGTCTTGGCGGGATCGAGTTATCGGTGGCACGCACGTGCTCGAATTCCATAGAACGCGTGCGCGTATTGACACGCGGGTATCGAACACACTGACACTGTCCATCACCGGGGCAAGGTACCAATACTGGTGAACGAGCGGGGGTGGTGGTGCTCGATCGCACGACCACGTGCCCGAGAGAACGTTCACGGACGACGAGCATGACGCGCGGGGGATGGATGGACGGGGGTTAATAAGTGGTCGCGGTCGCCGTGCGTGGTTCGTTCGTGCCCGGAGCGTTGAAAAATTAGGCTCCTTACAAAAAGCACGACGAAAAGGGGGATTTTCCAGGGGCTCTCCGGGCCGGAACGAGAGACACAACCGTTGTACCGGTATATACGTCGGTGTGGCGTAGGGCGGTGTGTAGGGGGGTGTGGTTCGAGGGGGGGAGTAGTGGCAAACGAAATGAAAAAGTTACGGGGACGAGACGGGAAATCGAGCAACGTAAATACGAAGCACGTTGCTATGCGCCGTAAGCATCCCGCCCAGGCGGCCTTTTTACAAAGGGTGCCCCGAAAGTACGGTACGTGTTAGCCAAGCGGAGTAGAAAGGAACGAATGAATAAATTAGCCTCCGCCCGTGTGACAACGGTCAGCGAAGAAACGGAGGGAGAGAGCGAAGGGTCGCAAACCCGTGTCGGACTCTCTGCTCCCCGGCCTGACGGCGTGTGGCAGCGCCATTTTGGAGAACCGGGCCTCCCCACGAGGGAAAAACGACCAGGCCAGTGAAAGGTTTTTCTGGCCGTGTGTCGCATTTTACGTAGGTCACCCGTGTTTTTAATCGTTTTACATATCTTCGTTGGAATTATTGCGTGCGAGCGCCACCCCCGCACCCTCTCACCCCGGGCCTCTTTAATTTCCGGAGCGGAGCAACCGCCGCGCCACGCCGGCGGAACCGGAAGGCCACCCTGAATCTTGAGATTAATTTGAAAACCGGCCGAGATTAATTATAGATTCGGCGCACAATGCGTGCGACGATAGCATGGTTTTAAACCGGCCTGGCCCGGATCAAATGCAACAATTTGCAAGTCGCACTGCGAGTGCGCGAACACCGAGTCACTACAAACACCTTTTTTTCCAAAATCTTCCGCAGTTATCGAGTATCTGCAATTTTATTCTACCGCGGACTATTATTACAATTTTATGATTAATCGTATTTAAGATTATCCACGGCTTTATTTAGCAATCTTTTAAAATGTGTTGTTAGTATTTCCTGTACATACATACAATAGTTTTATCGATGTTCCTAGTACAACATATTGATTTTAATCAAATAGGTCAAAACAGAATCAGGTCCCGCAATCGGAGAGTTAATTATTTCTTATCGTGATAGGGTAACTGTTCCAGTAGTCAATAGTCAGTCATTATCTTAACCCCTTGTATTGAACATCGTTATCCCCAAAAATGTCAGACAAGCGGCAAAGAATATTTTTTATATAAAAATAAAATTTTATTTCGTCTAAAAAGGAAGGCATAACAACATTCATATCTGTTAGACTTTGTTTAAAATTTTCATCGCGATTCTAATATATTTTTCTCGAAATGTTTTTGAGTTAATGAGACTACACATCGGAAGCGAGGGACAGACTGATCATATTAATTTTTAAGCACTCTGTTTCAGAAGGGCTGACTATAAAATGAGGTTGATTATACCTATATTCGACTGAATCGAATCTTTTTAGGATGCGAAAGGGTTGAAGTAGCACGACCAGAAGTTTGGACTTTGTTTTAGGTTTTTCTTGGTGGATAAAATTGTCCAACATCTGTGTCAGACATCTTGATCGATACATCTCGGGGATGATGAACGATGGAGCGAGTTCGTGGAGGATCCCGGAATTCGAATAAGCGACTCGTTTGGCGCACGAACGAATATCCGTAATCTTCGCATACCCGCAGACTGTTAAATATTACTGATTCGATCGGCAGTAATGGCTCATCGCGAATTCGAAATGGTAAATAGCAATAATTAAATCGGAAGTCGAGCGAATTCTGCACGTTGCGCCGATGAATTCGACATAATCGCCGACAGATTAACCAATAGCGTGGCTAATCACTGCCGGACACGACGAGCTCGCGTTAGTTGCGTTTTAGTAATAAATCGTGTCCCTCGCCGGCGGCCATCGATTATATCGCCCCCCGCCACTTCTAAGGAACTTTGCATTCCTCGAAAATGGTGCACGCGAGATCGATCGATTATTCGATACTCCGCGGCTGCGTCCCGATACTTGTGTATCGCAACTGCTTACGCGCGCGTCGAATAATCGATGAGTTTTGCACGTTGCAAATTACAACGAGACACTTTTCTCCGATTACTCGGGTAAATTACCTTGTACATTTACTGTTGTGCAATGCTTCGTGCGAAGATCAGGGGCGTTTTAACACGTTGATTGCCATGTCACCAATATGTGGGTGACGGAATTATTTGCCCACATTTTAAAATGAATTTTTACGCTAATATATTAATTGTATCATATTTTTTGAGGATCTGTAAAATGCCAGAAAGTTGGAGGCCTACTCAATATCATATACATAATTTTTTTCAATTTTTATTTCATTGAACAACTTACATTAATTTGGTGGAATTTTTGAGGTTTCTAGCTTGGCAGTCAGTGTTAATATTTCGCGATTTTCACTACCGTACGAATTTTTGTAAACTGAAGAGAGATTATTGAAATTAGGTTTCTCGTGACCGTAGACGAATCTTCTGTATACTAATCGCAATTGTGAAGTTTCTTCTGCTCTTTTCGTACGTTTGAATTTTGTAAATTATAGACTTTGAAGTATCTCGGTAAGTTTTACGGAATTTTTAAGAAGATTATAATATATAATATAAAACCAAAACAGATGAACGGGTTGCAGACGTAGGTATATAATTTTTATGTACCCAGCTATTTGTTGTGAAAATCGTATGAAATCTTTGGAATCGGTAAAGTTTGTAAAACTAACGCACGCGACCAGCATCAACAGCGTCGCCGAGAGTCATTACTATTTATAAAACGTCCCAGGAATTAACATAAACGATCCCTCATCGAACACCATTAAATAATTGCGCAGAACGTGGCTACGGTTTGATTAATGCCAGCGCGGTCGTCGACGGACAATTTTGATTACGCTAGTGAGGCAATCGACAACGGTCGATTATTGGTGTTCTGGGTCTTAAGTCGTTCATAAGTTTGTTTGTTTTTTTTTTATCGGCGAAGAGCCACCGAATCAGTGCCGGCAATTGCACGCACACGGGGATGGAACTACAGCGATATATATATAGGAGGAGGAGGAGGACGAGAGGGGGAGAGGAAGAAGAAGGCTTTGTTTAATATCCAATTTCCGAGACGTCAATCCCTTAACAAATTACCGGTCATCTCTGCTGTGTTCCAGCGGAGCTCATCTCATTTCCCGTTTTCTCCGCACACAATCGTAAGGAAGCGCGCGTGTGTGGCAATTGCGTGCACGCATGACGAAAGACCCCGAGAACGGCTGTGCAAAAGCGCGTGCAAATAAAATTTGTCCGACTTTGATATTTTCTCTCTGTTTCTAGCGGACCAATCCGATTACGGAGCACGCGGCGCATTCAAATTTTAGGGTCTAAGAAGGATAAACTGTTTTACCGTGTTTGGACGCGGCAGCTTCTCAGTTTTTACTTCGTAAAATTGTCCGGTTTAAAAGAACAGGTTCGGAAATTATTTTGAAATTCGTTCGGAATGAATCTGTAGACTGCGTACAAGAAAGTTGTCACTGTTTTTAAAAAAGGTTACGGTTTCTCGTAAGTCACGATTAAGGCCCATGGGCGATTTATAGCAAGATCAATTTCTTCATTTCAGTGCACGTATAATAATTATTTAGCGGAACATTAGAACAGAGGAATGGTTCCATAATTTGAATCTTTATCAGAAATCCTTCGGACGAAGCAGAACGTGTGCCACTTGTAGCCAATAAATTTTAATAAGTCCTCAAACGGCACAATAAATTCGTCCATCATTTTCCTTTGATATTTCGCGTCCACTTTTTCTGATACACCGTATATTTCAGCGATTTCATTAATTTTTATCGGAAGTACGTTTTCCGGCATCGAACAGTATTTCTCCCCGTAGCGGCCTCCACAAAGGACAAACCGGCTCGGCGAATATCTGACAAATATCCCGTGACACGCGTATAATGGCGACGGGCTGGCGGCCCCGGAGACACGTCAGACATTCGCTCGCGAAAATTTTCCGCGGCGCTCGCGCTCGCGCGCCGTTTCGAGTTTCGCTTGTAATCACGACCGGTGACCGGCATATTTTTCGTTCGTTATTTTCATTTGCACCGCGCGCGGCCGGGAGAGAGGTCATTATGTGTCACGCCGAAGGCTGAATTACGCGCGCCGGCCCTTCGTCGCAATTAGAAACGGAAAATCGGCACGGGCCAATTTTGTCAGGTGGCTACTGCGTGCCCGGAATACGTCGATACGATCGAATCCGGGATTTTTTGTTGGTCGAGAACTTGACGAGGCCCTCCGCCAGCCTTTTTCGCTACACACCCCCGAACGCCCTCCCATCGCGGAAAATCGAAAGTCCGCGCGTTCCACCGCGTCTCGCAAAAATACTCGATCTAGGTGGACCGAAACCCCTCTCTATAAAAATAATCCGTTCAAATTACCTTATTCCTCGTCCGTGATTTTTAGATAAATTTTCTAACCGCGGTGTTCTGAACCGTTTAAATTATTTTTTGGTAAGAGACTACGGCTAACTAAAGTCGGTTAAAAATAAAAATAAAAATTGTCTGCACTAATTTCAAGGTACTTTGATGTAATGAACGATAAAAATACTCAACCCTTAAAAACATGCACCAGAAGAAAAATGTTCCTGAAAATGTTCTGAACCATTTAAATTATTGGTAATTATTTACATTTGGGGCTTCTTCACCGATTTTGATGACCTTGAAATATGTTGTCAAGGTCATCATTCTGAACAACTTTTTCCTATACATGTTACCGCCGCTCAGCTTTAGTTTCCGAGATATTCGCAAAAAAGTTTCAACATCTCAAAAAGTGATCGTAGTAGGTGTGGGTTAGATTTGAAGGTAAATATTTACATTAGGGCAATGCATCCAATATTCTACATACGAATAATAAAATATAATACTAATGTACTACAAACCAGATTATAAAATACTAATGTAAAGTGTACTTACTTCTGAATCTTCTGTACTTTCGTCGGATCCACAGCACACAATTATTGACTCACGGGAATAGGTCCGAATAATTGAACAACAATCACTAAACAACACACACACACAACACACTTAACGAAATTGTGACAGTAGACGAGAAGATGTTACTCCGACCACGAATAAAATAATACTGCGATTTTAACAATGATCCCTTCCACGGAGGTGTGATACGAAAACAGGGAATTCCGGGAAATAGGGTCGGCGCGCCGCCATAATTTTTTTTTCCTTGGTTTTGTATCTAGTGTTTATAGACCCTCAGCGTCTAACCTGCCTAGGACAACCTGACCGTACCACCTCCGTGGAAGGGATCATTGTTAAAATCGTAGTATTATTTTGTTCGTGGTCGGAGTGACATCTTCTCGTTCGTTGTCACGATTTTATAAAATGTGTTGTGTGTGTTGTTTAGTGATTGTTGTTCAATTATTCGGACCTATTGTCGTGAGTGAATAATTGTGTGCTGTGGATCCGACGGAGGTACAGAAGATTCAGAAGTAAGTACACTTTACATTAGTATTTTATAATGTAGGATTAGTATTCGTATGTGAAACATTGGATACAAGGTTTTCTATCATATTTTGCAACGTATATTAACGATCATTAATGATTTGGTATATAGTATAATTTAATGTGGTTCAAATAAGATACTACTTTAAATCAAAGATTTTTATTTTGATAACCAGATAGATAAAATGAAATATTTTTATTTTATATATCAAATGTTTCCTTACAATGAAAATAAGTTGAGCAAGTAGTTAATATTATAAATTATAATTTTTAACATGAGAAGCTATAATAGTTAGCAAAGTACCGCCCTCCGCGCCGCTTGATATATATATTTTTTTTATTTATTATTTATTAAAACGAAGATATATATTTGCAATTTATAAATGTTCCTTTTCTCTCATTGACACAACGTGACTGTTCAAAACCATAGGAATTGCTATAAACCTTGCAAAATGAACAGCAAACGGTTTCAGTAGATTATTATAAAGGGGAATCTTTGCAAAGCTATGCTCACACTCGCCTCGTAAGCAACAACCCTAGAGACGAATTTGTAAAAAGTAATAATTGCCTCCGCGAGTTTCTTAGAATTTGTTTAATGTGGGGCTGCTAAGAGGAGTTGGGGACTTTCTTTTGCCATTATAGGGTGGCCAGCTGTTTCATAGTGGTTCCAGATCGCGAATTTCGAGCACTGTGCCGTGGATTGACTTTCCGTTTGGCGAGCAGGTCGCCTGGATGGAAATTATTGCTTACTTAATGGAGGCCCGGGCTTTGCCTTTATCGACTCCCTTCGACCCCAAATGAAAATGATTTAATGAATCATTAATGCAAAATCGATATTATAATAACCGTGCGTGATGGATGCTTCAGGTTTAATAGAATTTCTTTCCACATAATTATCCGGTTGGTCGTATCGACCGTTCTCCACCGTTTTCCTTTGAACTTCTACTTGAGCGGGCCCCGCGTTTTTCCGGGGCTCGCGATAATCAGCAGCTTTGTAACTAAAACCATCGTCTCCCCCCTCCCCTCCTCCTCTCTCTCTTTCACTCTCTTCTCCTATCGTTCCCACTCTTTGTGTTTTTGAAAAACGCGTGATTCCCTCCAGCCGGTCGATCGCCTGGAACGCCCGTTGTAAAAGGTGCCCAAAGATAATTTAGATCTCGTCTATATTAGAGACGCATCCGCGAAATAAAACCGTAAAAAGATCATGTTAGAACATTTGTAGTCTCGGCTATCCTGCGTTCTTCTACCCCGTGCTTCTCTTTTTAAAGAATTTTTTGCCGCTCTTCTTCCTTCTCCCGAATCAATGATGGGTACGTTCGGCTCGCAATCCCTCGGTAATTACTGGACTGCGAATCTTAGTGCGAAACGGAAATTGTTTGGATCAATTGCATGGCACACGAACAAAGCAGGAATTTATTTCTCTCTAAACGTTTCCGCTGTCTGAGTGTTCAGCACGCGTGCCATAAACGCATCAAATCCGCAGACCAGACTAGAGTAGACGAACACTCGAGCTTAGAATTTCAATTAAAAAATGTTTAGGACGTGAACTTCGTACGCGACACAGCCATAGTGTTGCTCTCGTTAACATCGTGGAATTTCTTTATTTGATCGGCGCACTTTTATCGTATCGGAAAACGAAGAATGTTAATGAACGTTTCAGTAGGGACTCGTGGAAAGGGTTCCTATTGGTATTTAGCGACAGCCCCCTTGGCCCGAAGTGTTCTTTCGTGTTTCCTCTTAATAATTGCGCGCGTTTTAAATAATAAGCTGTGACGATAAGTCGAAAGTTTTTTGAATTTTAGCATCGTGTATTTATAAGTTACCGTGGACAGCTTTAATCGTTGGAGCACTTTCGGCGAAGAATAATAAGCTTTGATCATTGCTCGAGCAGAGACTTTGTTTCAGACTAGAAACTCTTTGAATGTAAATTCCACTCTACCTTGGTCCACCAATCGCTCTTCATTGAGAAAGTTGTCTAAACTTCTAAACGAATGGTAATCTGTGTAAGGCGAGACAGGAAGACTACTGGCTCGATTGTACCTTTCAGCACTGTTTTAGCTAAGTTGATGGACAATTTGTTATTAGAGTCAAGGATAGAATCCTCGTTAATTCTTCTGTTCATAGATTCACAAAGAGCAGTGTTTTCTTTTACAAAAATGCACGGTATTTCAGAATTTTTGAACACTTCTTTAAAGTCCCAGAATACACAATTGAGAATTTCTTTCGAAATTATTCAATAGCGATATTTTGTTCACACAGTAACAACTTACCTTGAATAATATAATGTACTAGCTATTTTGAGATTATTACTCGAAGGAAAAAAATTAAACTCCTTTCAGATATACGTAGCCATTAAAACGTCAATTTGGTAGCTTGCGGTGGCCAAAGCGTTAAGTTCACGTCGGCACGTTGCTAAAATTTTATTATGGAAATTCTCAAGTGTGAATTAATTTAACATTGCCAATTTCTAAATAACTCAATGAAGTTTCCACTCCTAGCCGGAAGTCAAGAGTTTCACCCAACTTTATATACAAAATATCAGTGCAACGATTACCTGAATAATGCAGAAGGGCTAAGTGAACTTCATAATGTAATAAGTCCGAACGCCACCCCAGAGGCAAGGAAATTGAATAAAATATTCAGAGCGTTTAGTGGCATTTTCCATTCCCAGCCAAATATAATTCATTTGAAACTGTCGGCCAAAGGTGCTCGAAACGCGTAAAAGAATCAAGACGTACTTATTCGCCCAGATTTAAAAATTAATTTCCACGCTAATATATTCGGCGTGCCAAAGATCTGTAAAATGCAAGAAAGCTACAAAACGAAATACCTGTCACGCAGTTTCAAATATAATGGGGATAATTGATATTATCGAAAGAGGGCTCGTAGTTTGACAACACCTTCGCGATCCATATTAACCCTTAGCACTCGAATGGCGAACTAAAAATTGCTGTATCGTTATTCAAAATATTTTTTACGTTATTAACTTTGTTTCTATGTAGTAAATTACTAAACACTTCGGTATTGTACGAGTAAATTGCACCATTTTTATATGTACGACATAAAAAAGAAATACGTACAAGGCAAATATTCTTGGTCATAAGAAATGTTTTGTTTTGGAGTTAAAATAGCTTCGAGTGGAAAGAGTTAACATTTCCTCGTGTGCTATAACTATAAAAATTTCGTCGCTGTAGGGGGGCCGAATAGAGGATGCGTGTTGAAGGCAAGGTAAAAGAAGAAGGGGCTCGGCTAATCAATCGAATATGGCTGATAAATCGAGCGCGCGTAATCCCGCCGCAAAAATAAACTATGGCCGATTGCCGGATTCGGTTGACACGGCTCGCGCGATGCAAACTCTCCACACCTGTGCGCCGGCAAACACACACCTATACACACCTGTACACGAGGGGGAGGGTTGGTGTTTCTCGCAACCCTGCTCGCAAAAGCTTCCTCCACCCCAAGCGTTTCCTCGGTCCGTCCATCTCTCCGTCGTTCTCCGCCACCCCCTCGCCGTCCACCCCCGCTCGCAAAACAAATTCGCGGCCATTTTTCTGTTCCGTGGGCCGCGTATATATTCCGCGCGCCTCTATTCCGCGGAGGCGCGTGTTCCGCGCCGCGGAAAAGGCGCAGCGGTCGGTTGGCTCGAACCAGTCCCGGTCTGGTTTTCTGGAAAGGCCGTCGCAGGGTGTGTGGGTGGTTGCCGGAGAGGACCCGCTAGAGGGTACAGGGCTAGGAAACAGGCTGGTACACGGGGGTAGGGGGACCGGTAGCACGGGTTCGTTGGATGTAGCACCGGCTATCTCTCTCTCTCTCTCTCTCTCTCTCTCTCTCTCTCTCTCTCTCTCTCTCTTCCTCGTCGGGTCCGGGGGGTTCGTCCTGCTCATTTTTTTTCCTCGAGTTTAGCAAGGGAAATGACCTACGATATATTTCTAAGGGGTTTTTGCTCGCTGGTAAGCGGGTGAGACGCCGTTATCCACCCACCCAAGAGCCACCCGCTCCCTACAGGGGTTACCGGACAATTTGCATTTCTCAACCATTAATCTAATCCTTCGTACAGCTCTTTTTGCGCTGGACGCCGCTGCTCTTGCCGTGGGATGCTCTCCTTCGTGCCGATTCGGCCTGAAGGGCTGCATTTCGAGAAGTTTTTTCGGGGCACCGTCCAAGTGTTAACCCCTTGCCCTACAATATCGAGACAGACTCGTGATGAAGATTTTGAACACAGTCTAACAAATATGTATATTATTAATTCCCTTTAAAGCGAAATTAAATTCTATAATCGTTGTAGTTGATATGCAGGGTGTTTCGTAACTGGTGGTATAAGCGAAAAGGGGGTGATTCTACATGAAAGAATAAGTCGAAAATATAGAATAATCATTTTTCGTTTGAGGCTTTGTTTTCGAGAAAATCGACTTTGAAGATCTGTCAGGTTTGTGTGCTTTAGTATGTGCATGAAGTAGATTTGGTTGGTCATGATCAGACGGGAATATAAATATAAACTACCTTTTCTTTTCTATAAAATCCTGAACGATGAAGAATCTCTAATCGTTATAATCACGAAATAAATAGTAGTGCAAGGGGGTAAAATGCGAAACTGAGGGGTAAAAAATTCCGCATTAGTCATTGTTTTATTGGGAAACAGTAGCGGTCTTACAGAAACTTCTGTAAGAGGCGTACAATACCAGCCACACGCGCACGGTCGATTAAACGATGATCTCGATCCCCCGACCGGATAAAACTCGCGGCTACGATACCGCGGGTAATGAGAGCAATTTAAATTCCGCGGCGATCTGTTTGACACGTTTTATTTGTTGCGCCGCCGTAACCGGGCCCCCGGATTATTCGCGGATCCGCGACGCGCGAGTGTTTATGCTTGTACCAATTTATTTTGGGATTTAATTAATGCCGTTCCGGTATTTCCTTGGCGGACGGGTGACGTTGAATTTCAATGATTTCGGAATCGATTTCTCGCCGGACGCCGCAGCCGCCCTCAACTCTTCGATGATGTTTGCTCGCGAACGTTCGACGATGATTTGGTTTCTCGTGCCAAGTATTTTCGGTGTTTTCTAACCGTTCCGAACGGTGCATTTTATGTCGCATTAAAGTGTTTATGATTCGAACAGGGTGATATTATGTGGGTAAATAAATGAGGGTCGATATGCGTGTGTTTGGTTTTTAACGGGGCGTTTATTAACGTTTGGGAATACATTTGTCAATTCGCTGGGATTGAATTGTTAATATAACGCAGTAGATTATTGTGTAGGTCGTACAGTAACTGTTCGCTTTATTAAGTTTCTTCGTTTCGTAATTACAACTGGGTTTTATTAGATATACTAGATCTTTGCTAAATTATACATTCAATGATATCTTAAGTGTTCATTACATACATTGCTTCGGCTAAATGATTCATAGCGTTTACAGCAGGCCTGTATTTGTTCGTAGTTTAAAGTATAATTTTTAAGATTGAAGTTGATGTAAAAGAGGTTATATAGACTTTAGGTGTACAAATTATTAGCGCTTTCTGTATGAATTTTGTTGATAATTTTCAATTTTTGTTCATTTACTACATCTTATAAATAATCGATGAACGTTCCATATGGTGGATTGAAGATTTGGATTGAAAATAAAATTAGAACTGATTAACGTTGGGAGACACGAAGTAATTTGTACACATGATAATCCTCCATTTTAACCCTTGGAGGATAAGATTATCTTCCTATTTTCTAGAAAACTGTTACAAATTTTTGTTATTTATATCAGACCTGAATAGGGAACCAGGAAAGTTCGTATCGAAATAGTAGGTCAAAAAATTTCTCAAAGAAAACCGACACACAAGAATTTTAATGTATTTAGTTATGGCTGTTTCGAGATCGTCGAACCAAGGGTTAAAAATCAAATAACAATCTAATTCAGAAGAAACTTGTTTGCCATAGAGTCACAATGATATTTGAAATTCGTTTCAGTCGAAACGAAACAAATGGTTGATCGAAAAATCATTTCATACCAATTTCCACTAAACAGGCCTGCTTTACAATATAGATACAAGTCTAAGAAATTCATACGTTCCGCAAAAAAAGAAAAAAAAATATATGAAGTCCCGATTCGTCGTGTCTCTTCGCCAACACTACAAATTTCCATTTCTGAACGCTCGACTTTCGACAAAATTCGTAAACAGGCCGAAAAACGCTTCTCGTATTTACTGTACAAGCATCGGATCTCTTTATATTTGTAACAACAATGGTGGAAATTAATACTCTGAAATCCCTGGGAAGCGTGGAATTTTGCCGCGGCCAGGCTCGGAGCCGATGAAAAGAGAAATTATCATAATTGAATAATTTAATACGAATTACTACGATCGCCCGGATCCTATAAATCGCGTGGAAATCCGTGTCTGGGGCAACCGGGGTCGCAGAGAGAGAGAGAGAGAGAGAGAGAAAGAGAGAGAAAGAGAGGGAGAGAGAGCGCTTTGGCGCTGCTGCGACCGATTTTCCCGGCGTCAACCTGTGGCATTCTTTTACAGGACCCGTCGACACAAATTCATTCCTCTCGATAGTTCGGTTGTTGCATCAATCGCATCGGCAACACGCGGTGTACACGCGCAACCCGCCCGTTCGCTCGTTTTCTTTCTTTTATGGTTGTACACGCGGCGCGCATGCACACCAGAGCGAAACGCGCCGCCGGCACACGTTTTCGTCCAATCAACAAAATCCGCGACGGCTCTCCTCCCCCCCGTCCACCAGCCCAGGCGTTTCCGCATAATAATGAAAAAGTCGCTACAGTATTTCCCGGTTAATAGGCTTCTTAATCCACGGTAATAATCGAGAAAATATTCGCCGGACCTCTCGTCGACGATGCGGTCTTCCCCGCGATCTACGCGATTCCTCTTTTACGGGCCACGGTTTCTGCTCCTGGCAATTAAGTGGTCGGATATTCTACACGTTCGCCAGCCTAAATTGTGCTCTTTATGGTCGCCCAGTCTTTCCGCGGGAAACTCTAATATTTAGTTATTTAATGTGGTCTCGGTTTTTCCTTGTTGCGACTTTCTTCGCCGACTGCGGAGGTTCGTGCACTTACAACAGATTTTTTTTGCCAGTATTTAGGGAAAAACGCGACAACCTTGGTTTTATACTAATTTGTTTTACCGTTGCAATTCGATTTTTTTTTTATAGAGAAAGTACGTTTTTACTTGACGTCGATGTTCGAAAATTTGTTTCTGCAAACTGAATAGTGCACGAACGTCTACAGTTCCCCTGTTTATGGCCGGTGATTATCGCACTGCGGATTTTTTTGAAAAATAAATATTTGGAGTAACATGGATGTTTATTTCCTTTTTTAATAGGCCAATACAAAAATTTGAATTTTTCGATAGCTTGAGAATAGTCTCTGGAACATTTTTAATATTTTGTGATTGTTCTACCCGTTTTTGACATGAACACGTAATATCCGCAGTATGATTATTACATTCATGAAATTTAGACGTCTCTGTGTTTATTTGGTCCGTTTTTCTAAAATATCTTTTTCATGGTCAAATGTTAAGCTGAATTTCTAGTTTTATACTCTCGGATGGTGTACAAATTTCTCAAGAACAGTTGGTGTTGAACTTCACACATTTTATGACTTCCAATGTTGTTTATATTTACCCTGCCCTTCGCAATGTTGAATTTTTATTTCTCATGAATTATAAATTATAACATAGTTCAGAAACTATAAAAATTTGGAAGTGTACATAATAAATTGAATCAACTGCTTCATGTGTACATGTGTAGGCAACAATAAAATCATTAGAGTTCCATGAACAACGTCTACTGTAATTTTCGAACAGTTACATAAAACAAGTTTTCAGTTATGTCTATATAAAATGCCATCAAATCCATATTTCTGATCTTCAAAAGCCAACCCTTAAGTCTTCTTCCAATTTCTTCTTCTAATAAATTGAATCAACTACTTCATGTGTACATGTGTAGGCAACGATAAAATCATTAGAGTTTCATGAACAACATCTACTGTAATTTTCGAACAGTTACATACAACAAGTTTTCAGTTATGTCTATATAAAATTCCATGAAATCCACATTTCTGATCTTCAAAAGCCAACCCTAAGTCTTCTTCTAATTTTGACCCAACGATTCTAAGCTAACTTATTCAACGAATTGTTTTTGCAGTCAGTCACGTTTGTCGACTTTCAAGATTACAATCCTTAGACATGTTTCACCGCTTCCGAACCGGAAACGGCGGTCTTAAGAGCGGCCGGTCCGCGGCGCGGAGTCCCGCGCGAATAATTCGCAAACATTTGACTAGGCAGGTCTCAATTAATCAAGGCTCAGATTAAAGGATTGGCCTTGAGCGATTAAACGGACGGGCGGTCGGCAGGGTTCTACGGTGGCCACGTGAAAATTACATTTCCGCTTAATAGACCGAAGCAGTAGTATTTTGTAATTAAAGCGTTCCTTAATCCCGGACTAACTGCTAAATATTTCCGCATTTCCAGGACGCGCTGGTGTCGGAGGAGGAGACCCGTGTTCTCAGCCCCGGCTAACAATACGCTCTCGGTTCAACGCTCAGAGAACTGCTCGGCGAAGGTTCTTCGCGCGTCTCGCACACGCTCCGCTACTTTGGCGCTAAATCTTCGTCGGATTTTCTCTCTTTACGGTCGCGCTCTTTCGCTGGTCCGGGGAGGGGTTGGTCCTGGCTCCGGTTAAAAAACCGAGTCAACCGGGGAAGAAAGTTGGTGGCGAGAAGGGGGCAGGTTGAAGGGGGTATGGAAGAGGCTCGGAGAGGTATGGGAATAATGCGGTGGCGGAAGCTGAAAAGGGAGAGAGACCCGGGGCCCCGAAGAAGTGGAGCGAAAAGGGAGGGTCACGGCGCGTAGGAAATGAAGAAAAAAGCTGGAGGAGAGAGCGAGGTACACTTATTTTCATTCCGGCCACCTCAGTCGGAAAAGAGTCCTACGGGAGGACCGGGCAGCCTCATTTGTTACCCTTAATGTCCAGCAGCCTGGTCCTCTGGCGCGCCCCTACCCTCTCGGATCTTACCGGCCGCCATATACATACGTGTGTGCCAGGCTCGTAACCGCCACGCTCCTCTTCAGGAATAATTCACGAATTACGGGGGAATTCTATCGGGACGATGGCCCGGCCGTGATTTATGGCGCGAAAGTCATAATGGAGAACGTATCGCTTCCTTCGCCGGTCGACCCGGTCAGCCCGGACAGTGGAAATTATCACGACCATTCCTTTTCCTTCACCCTTCTCCGTTTCTTTCTTTCTTCATTTTTTCTCTCGTTTCTACCTTTCTTTTTCTTTTTCATCGGACACCTCCCACCACTTCGGCGGTTCTTACGGCAGACTATTATCGGCAATTCCCGCTCGCTTCCGTGACCGATGGCTGACGGAAGAGGGTCGGTTGATCTATGGAGAACGGTCTCGCGTTCCTTTTGTCCTCGATTTCCGCTATTTCCTTTACCTCCGACGTTTCCTCGTTATTCCACCGATTCGTTTTGTTTATGGTATCGAGCACCGGCCGGATTGTTGATGTTTTAGTCCACCGGTTAATCGAATCTCATTGGAGCAGGAAGAACCGGAGAAATATTGAATCTGTTTTGTCCCGTTTCATTAGCTTCGATTTTCATATTGCGGCTCAGCGAAAATGTTACTCGTCCCCTGTGATTCGTGCAGAGATTGGGCCCTTCTTAATTTTCCATTAATTCGTACTTCCACGGAAAAGTTAATCGTATGCCTTGCATGCCTACCTTAATTGTATGTCTGTTTTATTTTAATTTTTATTCATTCGTGTTTCAACCGATAGGTCAATGTTGTGACGAAAAAGAGTCGGTCTTGCTATAATTTTTGTTTTTTTTTTTTTCAATTCGGAATCCAATATAGAAGTAAATTTTCTGCATCGAAAAGGCCTGTTTTGATGAAATTTTTGAGAAAAAATTTTGTGTCTCAAGAGAATCTGTTTTGTATCAATTTTTATTCATAGTCCAAAAGGTACTTGGTCAGTTTTTTTGTCTGAATGGTTTCCGTTTCGAATTTTCATTTGTTTTCCAACCGAGAAGTGAATTTTCTGTCTTGAAAAAGTCTATGTATTTTTATTCGTATCTCAGCCCAAAAACAAATTCTCTGGTTAATCAGTGAATTGTAATCCAGGCAAACGAGGCTGTCCTAAAATATACGACAATACTTTTGGAACAAATGGTCGAAGCGATTAAATTACCCGCGCACCGACCGTAGATTGTCAGCGTAGTGTTTTTCCCCTGTAAACCTCGGCCGCCATTTTTACGCCTGAGTCACCCTCCGGAACTCCTATTGGCTCCCTTCCACTTGCGCTTTCTTAGGAATCAATGAAACGATGTCGAAAACAAGAAGGGTCGGCTGATTAAAATGAGGAATTTCTACTTAATTAATTTGACAGACCCATGGAATACCATTTATTCAGAGTGCGTTGTGCCCGACAGTATCCGTCTAACCAGTAAGATTAATTCAATTATCCATCAATTAATACCGTTCTAAATTCATTTCCTTGCTGTCCAAGTATAACATTAGATTATCCAAACTGTTTATGTTCATCAAAATTTAACATAATAATTTTCGGCTTGTCTCTGCCAGCGTCGCTAAACTCCTCTTCTAAATTTCCGATTGGTTTCCTTCCACTTTCACTCTCTTAGGAATCAGTGAATCGATGTCGAAAACAAGTCTCGGCTGAATAAAATGACGAATGACTACTGAATTAATTTAACAGACCCATGAAATAACATTTATTCGGATTGCGTTGTGCCCGACAGTATTAATCTATCCAATTAGCTCAAATAAATTATCCAGTGATTAGACTCGTTTCAAACCAAATTCTTTCTTATCCAAATGAAACATTAGATCATCCAAACTGTCGGTGTCCATTAAAATTTACTAATTTTCGTCTTGTCTGTGCTGGCGTCACTAAATTTCCCATTAGCACCCTTCCACTTTCGCTCTCTTAGGATTCAGCGAAACGTCGTCGGTAATAGGAAGCGTTGGCTGATTAAAACGGGGAATTTCTACTTAATTTGAGTGTCCCATGAAACACCGTTTATTCAGGCTGCAATCTCTGATGCGAATCATCTGACCAGTATGCTCAAATAAATTATCCGGCGATTAGTACCGTTTCTAATCGAATTCCTGCTTATGCAAATGAGATACATCAAATTTCTATAATAATTTTCGGCTTCCCTCGAGCGCAGTTAGCAAATTCCTCTTCTAAACTTCCCATTGACTGTTCCCATTGAATTTTTCCGGGGAATAATTTTCGTACGGGTATATCCTCAATGAAAAAGTAAAATCGTCGAAAATTCATTATGAAAACGCGGCACCACGCGAGCTGCAAATAATTCGGACACGATAAAACGCCGGGGATATCCCCGCTGGCGTAGCGGGACTCAGGCTGATCCTCCAGTCGCCATTCTTGTTCTAAATTCACCCTCGAAATCTCTCATTGGCTCCCTTCGGCATCGGGAGATAGAGGCTGCTCTCTCGGGGGGGCCGAAGACTCTAACACGATCAATACGTTCTTGTTCGCGGGGGCCTCCTCTTCCCCGTGGGTACCACTTTCTCCCTTGGACTCTCTCGCGTCCCCTCTTGTCTCCCCGAAAGTGCCGATATTTTTCGAACTGTTCGAATAGGAGCTCCTCTGGAAGGAAGTTGCCGGAGTAATTAACGATTACCAATCAGCAGCTTCCACTCGGCCAGGCTCAAGGACGGGAGGGTCCGTACACCTCGTTTCTATCGCGGAAAAACGAGGAGAAAGAGGCGAGCACGCCGAGAAAGAGAAAGAGTGGACGGCGTATGGTCGTTCGCTAATATGAATACCCTGTCAGTAGCAGCGTCTCCTCACCAAGAACGTACCGTTTGTTAATATGCCCGCTTCGGGGGAATATTTACGAGGGTGAAAAAAATATCGCCGACCGATCCCTCTCGCCAAGTCCCTCTTCCTTGTCCCGCCATCTCCAGTTTCATTAAGGGTTGGCCCATCCGCCACCAAGACAAAAATTCATTTTTCCCTCCCCCCTTCGTCCCCGCTGTTGGTCCTACAATCTCTCCTTCCGAATTCGCCGCACGGAAGGAAGCTCTTCGTTATTGATCCTTTTCTGTTCTTCGGCTCGCTGAATTTGCATGGGTACCTGCAAAAAGAGAAACAATCTGTCACCATTTTGTTCTTGTTTTTAGTTTTTAAAAATTCAATATTTTAGAGTACCTGTAGGAAAAAATGTAGCGCAGGTTGTTTAACATTCCTATTCTGTTCTTTAATGTTTCTTCAGTGTGATGTTTTACTATATATATCATCCTTTATCATCATTTTATCTTGTACATGTTTCCTGAGTTATTGTAATTATTTCGCACATCTGCTTTGGAATTATTTGTTTAATTGTCATTGCTATTTGAATTCATATTTTTCATCTTATCGTTCTGTGTCTTCTTGTTGATCAATATCGTTTGTAATATTCTCATTATATTCTTGTTATTTCTTTTCAACACCTATTACAAATAATTCACAATTTTTATGAATATTTCACAATTTTTCATTAGAAATTATTTATTGTATTGCAATTTATAATGAGTAAAATTATTAATACCTTGCTGGTGTATTGCAGGATCACTTGCAGGACCATTGTCTTACGGTCTCAGAATACCAATTGAAAAATGAAGTAGCTATTCCTTAAATTTGATAATATTCTCGCTTCTTATCATTAATTTGGCCTTAAATAATTTTCATAACCGATCTACCGAAATTACACTAATATTTCACAGTGATGTAAATAACATCAATTTTTAATGCCTTCTTGTTTCGATAATATGTCCAACATTGTTTTCCGTATGATGAAGTGAATATGATCTCGAACTATAGATACATATGTGTGACCATATGAACGTGCGAGTAGAGCGAAGCATAAAATGGCGACTTAAATGTCAGTGGTACAAAAAGTAATCAATATGTCTGCCCCGCCACTTCAGAATAGTCCGCACAACATGCTGTACCAGCGATGTTTACACGAGGGTTACGTATTAAAATTTCAAATTTTCCTTTTCGGGACTGTAGTACAAAAGCATTCAAATTACATCTCTGTTTGCATTAATTTCAATTAACTTAAATGGTGGGACCTGTTAGCATGTCATTGTAATCGCCATTAATTTTTACAAAGAAATTACATCCCGTGGATCCTCGTCGCTCGGAGGTTTTTCACGTAACTCTGCGGACGATGCGGTGCTAATCAACGGATTAATATTTAAAAACACAATTATCAATACTTTTTTTCCTGCACACGGTAGTAATAAATGTTGAGCGCGGCCAGTTCGTTAACAAACATTCGCCAAATTACGGTTTTGTTAAACGAATTAGTTCTACATGTTCAAAATAATGCACGGTGTTCACCTGAAGTACTCGAATGTGGTTAAAAAACATACATATTCAAACATTTTATGCGGTGAATAAAAGAGATGTATCAACACGTTTCTTACCGGATGCCTATTAGCGTAATTCTCAATGACTGAATAAACAAATTTTTTTCCATAATACAATCTCGAAAGAAATTCTTGAAGACGACCTACTGGTTCATGAGCAAAATTGTCATTATTGTTGAATCATTTTTTAAGAAATCCACAGCTATGCAATTTCATGAAATAAATTATTTCCATTTTATAAAATTTTTGTGGTTGCTTGGTACAAGCGTTAACCCTGAAATGTGTTTCTCCAGACTTCGAATTGTGTCACTAGGACGATCTATAAAATTATGTAAAAATTTAAAAAGGTATTTTAAGGTATATAGCCTACATCTACAAAATCCAAATATTAGCAAATGTAATATTTACCCTATAATTATCTTGTAACGCTGATCCGGAAATCTCAGTCGTGACTCATAAGCCTTTCAAATCTGTCGAAAATCTTGTTTAAAAAATCTGCTTAAAATCCGTTGAATGAACGCAGCGTCAGAAAGGGAAGTAAACAATTTTCTATGTTGAATTCCACGTTTATCTGCTGGAAGGGTAGGCAGTAGAATCTTCGGTAATCAAGATTCCGAAAGTGTATTGGCTGGCAGGACAAATACATTCCCTGTTGATAATGCCCGGTCGGTATTTTACGATGGGGATATTAAGATTCTAATCGTTTTTAAAGTCTGCCAGGCCGGGTGACCTTTCCGCCATGTTTTGTTCTTCCCATTTCCTACACATAAATTACAGGTATTTCCCCAGAGCGGTGCCGGGTGAGTCCCTTCGATTTACCCCATAAAAAAGGCCGCATTGTCGAAGCTTCGTTTTCCCGAAAGCCGCTGGGCGTTCGTTTTTTTTTCATGTAAATTTTACTGCGCAGCGGAAGGAGGCCTAATTTTTTTCGCAA
This sequence comes from Seladonia tumulorum, assembly GCA_913789895.3. Taxonomy (NCBI): domain Eukaryota; kingdom Metazoa; phylum Arthropoda; class Insecta; order Hymenoptera; family Halictidae; genus Seladonia; species Seladonia tumulorum. The sequence goes on from OU565275.1 coordinate 8,711,223, forward strand.
GGGCGGTTCCCGCCGCCATTTTGCGCGGCTGGAAGGGTCGGCCCGGGGTAGCCCCTGAATTTACTCTAATTACTTTCCCGGGATATTACGGCTCTGCAAAAATGTTATTGATAACAACGGCTTGTCGAGCCTGAATTATACTTCACCGGTTTCTCTCCTCTCCTCCCCTCCTCCTTCTCTCTCACTCTCTCTCTCACTCTCTCTCTCTCTCCCCCACACCCACGTCAGCTGCTCGACCTGCTGCCGCTGGATTATCCTTAAATCAGTTATTATTTCTGATTTTACAGACATTAGATAAATTAAAGGGCTCGCCATGGCAACGCCTAACGAGCCTCCGCAATTTCGTCCGATTCAAAAACACTACCCCATCATACAAGTTTGATTGCGATGTACTATATCATTTTCGAAGCTTCGAATCTGCGTGAACATTATCTCTCGCTCGCTCGCTCGAATGTTAGATAATTATTAAACACGTTTATATTCGGAACGTCGACGAACAGAGCAACAGAGCGAGAGCGCGCCTCACAGAAATTTCAATTTCAATTTCGATTCTTTGTAATGCTTCTAATCAATGTCTGTTAACAGCTCATTGATTTGAATAATTAACAACAAGTAATGCACTCGCGTCTCGTATTTACGAATAATTTGATCGGCAACGCCGAAATTAAAACCTGGATCCCGCGGTAATTAGCGATTAAGGGAAATTAATTGTGGTCAAGAGAGTGTTGAGAAGCCGAGCTTTGCAAAACCGTGAATAAGTACGAACTTTTCCTCGTCTCGCGATTTCTGCTGCGAATTTATTTAGGTTTTGTGAATCGCCAATTTTTCAGTTTCAAAGGACATTAAATAGCAAATTAAATGTATCGATCTCCAATAGTCTATTGAAAATTTATGATCACTATTTTACACGTTCCACGACCCTTTAATGGAATCTTCAAGCATTTGCATAATTTATTTCGACTGAGAATTGCTGTCTTGACGAACAAAATTGTAATTTTTTAACAGTTACAGAGTCCTATTAGAATTTGTGGACTAATCAGAGTTATTTATATTTTTCATGTGTTTCATTTTAATGTAATGAACTAAATGAAGCGTTAAGCAAGTCGGTGGAAAAACGCGTTCCGTCGGATCGCCGCCATTGCTGCCAACGAATATATTGACGAAAACGATTGCATATAATTTTTTCGTTTCGACAACGTCATCAACTACACTTCTACCAGGCTCTAAAATTAGAAATTACAAAATTTTGAACGATAAAATAATTTTTTTCATTCATTTTCCATAAGTAGAACTCAAAGGCATATAGAAAGACCATAGCATTCTTTATCGCTCTGATAACAATAATAAAATTCCCTTGCATTTTTCTTGCTAAAATTTAGAAAAGAAGGATTTTGCATCATCGTTGACATAATTTCTCTAATTAATTTCCAGTCAAGATTAAAAATGATCAAAGAGGCCGGATGTACGGAGACAATTCACACGACTTAAGACAAGCCGGTAAATCATTTTTTTCCAACTATTTTTCTATTTTGTTTTCATTCAAATGTGACGAGTATGTGTCTCTCTTTTTATATTTCGTGTAAGCGTTCCACTTTCGTAATCTCGGTGTTCGCGTTTCAAAGTCGAAAAAAGCATGGGAGGGGAAAAAGCGGAAAAAGAAGATTGAGGTGGAAAAAAGGGTTCGCAGAGATATTTTACCGACAGATTAATACTGGATCCCGGAGATTGTGTGTCGCGCTCATCCCAGCGAAGTTATAGCGAGCACGATCCATTGACCGTTCGACCGGCTGCACGAATTCAAGGTCCCCGGTTATGATTTCATAGATCTAGTAGAAATTGCTAGGGACTAGTTACATCTTCATTAGGCCATTGATTGGTTGGTACATTAATATCGTCGCGCGTATTCCGGCTCGTGTAAATTTGGTCTTCTCGTCTAGGGCTACGTTTTGCCAATCGATTCCAGCAAATTTCGCGTTTTAGAATGCTGATGCACTATGCGATACCTGTAGAGAAATCATTCTGTTTCGAACCCGAACTATCGTCACTAGAACAGCCCGATGATCAAACATTCTGTCAGATATCCAACAACGGTGTCTTTCATCTTGTATTGTTTATTTTCCTCTTTTTTGCCTCGGCGAATTTTGATCACAATTTTTCTATGTTCCAATGAGTGGCTAAAAGTAGAGAAAATTTTCCAACCTAAAAACTGGACAAATTTGCACAATTTATTAATATTTGTATAATTCAGTAGACACCCAGACTATTTTTGACAAGACCAAAATTCTCTTGGTCCCAATTTGAACGAAATGTTAACATCTTCATTATCAATTTTGGATTTTCCAATGGGTGGCTGTAGATAAAATTTTCTGACCTAAATAGTGGACAAATGTGCATAATTAATTAATATTTGTGTAGTTTAGTAGACACCCAGACAGTTTTTGACGAGATCAAAATTCTCTTGGTCCCAATTTGAACGAATTGTTAACATCTCCGTTATCAATTTTGGATTTTCCAATGGGTGGCTGTATATAAAATTTTCTGACCTAAACAGTGGACAAAATTGCACAATTTATTAAAGTTTGTAGAATTTAGTTGGCAACATTCTTGAATAACTTCTAAATTTTCTTGGTCTCAATTTAAACGGATCTGAAACATCTTTCAATGAATTTTACATAATCACGTACACATACATTTTGGATGGTGCTATTGTGCAATAAAGATACGACAGTATTTACAATAAATGAATAAAATTTAGAACTAAGGAGGTAATTATTCGCAAATATTTTTATCCCCAAGATTTCTGACATTTAGTTTCGATACGAGAGGCTCTGTATCATACGTACTGACACGATTTGGCCAATTTGTCAATTGATAAATAACAGAAAATAGGTGGCATAGATTGATCGGAGGGAAGAAAATTTTTTCAAAAAATTTGGTTCGATCATTTAACGCGAAACAGACGCTGCAGGTAATCAATTTGAATAGGATTCATAAAATTAGAGTCGACACAATTGCGTGCTTTAACATCGAGGAGGCTAAATGCGAGATATTGGATTTTTAAAAATAGACTGTAGTGTAACTGCTTCAAGAAAATAAAAATCTAATTCGTTTATGACAAAATTCCAATACAGAATCGAATGCTGCAAAAGTTGCGGTAGTAGTAATACTAGATAATTTGGAAAAATTGCAAACAAAAATGGTATCGATCATGTAATAAATTGTGAACAGAAGAATGTGCTAAAGTTTTTAAACTTAATTCGAATGTCCAACATGAAAGGAATAATATAATAATGTAATTTAGGAGCTCATTACGAAGAGCTCAGAATATTATTAATTACCTGCAACTTTGAACATTTCTGTTGACGAACTGCGCTATATAATTGGAGACGTCCTACAGAAGTTTCTTGGAATCCCCGAACAGGAAATAAAAAATTGTGCCGCTCTGGGAAATGTTTTTTTCGAGGAATCAACGTGCTAAGAGTAGTTTTGGATTACGCACAGAAAAATTCATTAGTTTTTACTTGGCAGTCGTTCATTAATATTCTTCCGTTTTAATAAGTAATTAATTATGTTTTTCTTTACATGAATTCGATTTTTTGGTGCACACACTATTTGTTATTTAAGAAACTGTATGCGAACAAGTAACGAAGATACATCATTAACATTTCCCATTGTTGCATTTTTAGTAAGAGCTGAATGAATTCTAGAACAGAAATAATTGGCGCAATCCCAAAGGTGGTGGTTCCGCTTGGAAAAAGTATATTGGAAATGTATAATGGAAACTTTTTTGGAGCTTACGTGCTTTCAGAAAAATTCGAAAATTTCGAGGAGCAATAGACAGCGATGCAATCAAGTAAAACTTTGTTCCAACAAGTTTTTATAATGTTACAGATTCATGTTTGAAGCTACAAAAACATATTATACAAGAAACGAAGATACATTTTTAAAAATATTTTACAATAACATTTTGCAAATGTTATTATATTGAGAATTTTGTTTTTTTCCTAGAGAGTATCTAATTGGGGAATATTATATATTTCTGGCCAATGAAATTTATTTGTATACATTTTTGTGTTTTGCAATATATTCCAATATTTCTTCTTATATTTTATTTTAAATTACTTTTAATTTTATTTCCTGTTTTAATTTTTTTAATTTACTAAACAAATAATTAATTGAAAGGCATATCAATGACATTCAATAATTTTGTAAGTGGTCTCATTTTTGAAAATGATATTAAATTTGTCCGATACCAGTCGGTGCCAAAGAAAAATTTCGATATTTTCATATAGATGGTATTTCATTTTTCCATACTTCTTTTTCATGCCAAATGGATTAATATGCGTTACAATTTAAGAGGGCAAAGAAACGAGGTATATCGGTTTGTTGGTGTAACTTTAATACTCGGCACGTATCGAATAAACGCCTGAGTCTGCGGATAGCTCGGAAATAACTCGAAAATAGCAATCGTTAGCAAAGGGAAATTATTCATCGAGCATATTTCCACGAACGCAAAAAGTGCGGATAACAAGACCGTCATGAGAAATCGATATTATCTTGCGGTTGTTTTGTTCTTCCAGTAATTACTTTATCAACAATATTTATTACCCGTTCCTCAACATTTCCTCCGTAATTATTGTAAAAAGCAAACAGGAAAGAATTTTATTCGAGCACATTGAAACGCTGCACATTAATAAAACTGCCTTTAAAATAAATTTATTTTCTATTGTTAATAAAATGATCTTTTGAATAGATTTATTTTCTATTCTTAACAAAATTGTCTTTGAAATAAGTTTATTTTCTATTGTTAATAAAACGGTTTTTAAAATAAATTAATTTTCTGACGAACTATTTAATAAATTTTCCACATCGTGCGGCAAAGGTTCCGAAAACAAATTTTCTTGCGAGCCGACGCAGGTACAAATGGCGGATTAACATTGTAACTGTTTTCTCGTCTTTTTCCCCTTTTTTAATTCGGTCAATGTACCATGGAATTCGAGGACACAAAGCGTCTGACACCAAAAGATCCAAAAAAGTTTCCGATCGATTGAACTCGTGTGTCGAACACGTGTCACGTATGTAACGGGTTGAGTTAATCCGTGCCATTGTTCGTAACCAGAGTTCTCCAATCATACAGCGTTGTGTCCGCGGGTAACGCTGCACCGTAAAAGAATCGCTCCGAAAATACAGGTAATCTTCATTTTTTTTTAGATGGTATGAATCACAAAAATTAGTTGCATTAATTATGTAAATTTTACCATGAATTCTAAAATACCTCCTTGTACACCAAAAATAATCTCAACCCTTAAATAGCCCATTGAAATTTAGTACAAATTTATTATTAAATTTTTCAGTTTTAATTATTTTGGTCTGGACTATGGCTGTCTTATTCCACTGTGGGCCTCTTAAGTTCCTTCCTCAGTCTCTGTCGAGTGTGGAATAATTTAGTCAAATTTTTTGTTAATTTTCATTGTTTGTAGATAACCTATAATCTCAAAAATTAGTTCATTAATTTTGTCCTATAACAAATCTTGCCAGAAATTGTTAAACACCATTGTTTGTACCAAACATGTTTTCAACCCTCAAGTGGACTGTTGAAATTATAATTAAAAATTATTATTGTATTGATGTAATTATTTATAAATTATGATGATTACCTCATTTAGAAGTTAATATTAAATGTTAATATTAAAAGTTTCATTGCATTTTTTAAATTCTTCAAGGGTTCTGATTATCTCAATTGATCTAATGAGTTCGTTTTAATATCGAGAAATTTTTGTTGTCCATGTGTATTGGTCTAAGCAAATGTGCAGTATTGTTCGATAATTGGTCTATGAAGACTTAACAAATTAAATAACACGAGAACATGCAAATATTCTGTATCTTTCTCTTAAATAACATTTTGCTTCGTAAACGCGTTGTAATAATGGGAATGGGTTTCCAGCGTTGGTTTTACTAAATCGTGTCTGACTATGGCCGCCTTTTTTCACTGCGGTTCTCGGTGAGTTGCTTCTTCAGTTTCAGTTGCGCATAAAATTATCCAGTAAACAATAACCTTGATAATCCTCATTTCTGCAGATCATCTATATCTCAAATATTAATTTCACTAATTTTCCACCGTAACAATTTTTGTTTTCCGAAATGGCGGCGACATTTAATGCTCCGCGCAAGAAATTAGGTACTGATCAATTACAGGGCTCCGAAGAATTAACAAAGTGGATGATATGTGAACATGCAAGTACCCATTATTTTAAAAAAATAAATTTTCATTTTTGCATGTGGAGTTCGATTCTTGCGTATTTATTCTCTCAAGTTTGAAATAATTTTGAACACACAAGGTTCATTCGGTTTTGCTAAAAGTACCTAAAAGTGTCTTTACTAAGTTTCATTAAATTATAGACGCTTTTCCTATGTATTCTTCATATGTATCTATATAAAATATAATAAGTATGATAATTAACATAAATCAGGATACCTGATACACTAAAATGAAAGTAAAATTAGTGTACGCCTCCGCACCGAGCTCCTCAAGGATTATAAAAATGTCGTAAATCTCGTGTTCCATCTCAAGATCAAAAATAGTGGTTATCCTGCTCTTAGGAATGGTGGATAAGCGTAGGTATATTTTCGGCAAAAGTCTGGAGAAACTCGCGTGTCGCCAACGTCCCGTTAATCGATCGTCGTCCAATATTTCGAAAGTGATCAGACTGAATACGGTGTTAATTGAAAAAAAAGGGAAGAAAAGGGAGCATAATAATCGGTTTATACTCGAGGAGGCTGCGCATTGTTCCTCGAGAGTATTCATTGCCCGGAAGTACCGGAACCGTTTAAACTGCATCGTCGCATAATACACATTATCCGTCCCGCTGTAATCATACGATCGGCTGGTTATCTGAGTCAGGGTTGTCATGAACATCGGTTCTTTGTTCCCTGGAGATTCCCATTCCTCGAGGAGAAATAGGCGATCGCTCGTTTGCGAAACGGGTCGTCGTCGGTGGGAACGGTTGTCGATCTTGAAACAAGGAGCATGATTTCTCGTTATCGTCCAATTATTCGGAACAATGCGCGGGCAAGAATTCAATTTACTGTTTTATTAACGCGCCTCCATTGCCTCCGGTCCCCATAATGCTCTCTGGTCTTGCGCGATTTTCGGGAACCAAGCTGCGTACACAATCGATTCGCGAACTCCTCGCGAAATATTTTCTTAACCTTTTCGAGGACACTGGCACGTATCGTGTACATGTTTATTTTGTTTTCGTGTTACCATTTTTCAACACGTTAACTGTTATCTTCAGTTTTGTTTTGTGGAATTTGATATCTATTTAAATTTCTTAGAGTATAAGTAGCCGTTTAATTATGGAGGCATTAAAATGGTCTAATTTTCTTTTTTTTTTTTTATAAAACTGTCTTTAATATAAGTTTTTGAATTTCTTCATGCGTTGCCAAGTGTTTTCTTTCGATTCTATTTTTTCGTACCGTACCATTTCAGATATAATGTCCATTACCAAATTTAAAAAATGAAACTATCGATCGATTAAGGATTACATTTGCATCGCGAATTGCTAATTTGGTGTCCTTTCGCGAGAAGTTCGCAAGACTCTTTTCGCTGTGAGTACCCAGCTTGGTTCATGCTGTGCAACAGCAATCGCAAGCGAGAATGTTCGTCGCGAGATTTTTTCTTAAACAAAAATAAAATTCGGAGAAGTTCTTTGCAGATTTTAGACGCGGTTGCTCGGAAATAAAAAGATCTCGTAAACGTTTCTCAGGCGTTCGAGAACACGGAAACGTTCTCACGCATTAACATCCTTTTCTTAGACCCGAATGGTGCAAACTTTCGCAGAATTTAGGAGTTAACTCGGCCAGTATTTGTAGTACGTATTTTATTGAAATATATGCCTGGTTAACCGCGAAACATGTTAAGAACTCGGTGTAACCTTCGTACCTACTGCTGTACTTAAAATTACAGAATAAACCTCAGACGGGGGACCTGGAGGCAAACGTGTATACATATATTTTTTAAGTACACCTTAACGAGGGCAATTTTGTACTTTTCATGGGATATCACAAGCCTATTGCTTTTAGAGCTAAATATTCCAGGTGGTAGAACCGTTTTTAACCTCTGCTATTTATTACAATTAAAGCCAAAGTAAGCATTGATGCTTAACATTCTACATATAGAATAAATCGAATAATTAAAGAAAGAACTTTTACGTGTGAATATATTCTATTTCATCAATTTCTCAATTTTTTATTTTGTGCAAATAAGCGGCTGAAATAGAGAGGCACTCGGTATCAGTTGGAAAAATGATTACACTGCGGATCCTATGTATTTAACACGTTGACGTTCAGGCTTTAAAATGAATTTCTACGTTAATATATTCATTGTACCAAATTTGATTAGGACCTGTAAAATGCAAGAAAGTTGGAGAACCACACAATATCATACATTTAATTTTTTCAATTTCTATTTTATCAAATATCTTACTTCGATTTCGTGGAATTTTTGAGCTTTCTTGTTTGGCGTTCAAAGTGTTAAACAATTATGCAACAAAATTAAACTGTTATCTCGCCCCAGTTTGTTGCAATTCAGACAGAAAGTGTTTATTCTGCATAAAGATCCGCAGTCTACAAATTCGGAAGAACGAGGGACGGTACGGTACAAGCGAATGCTTATTTTTCTCGTCTCGCTTATTATCGTTCATTAAATTTCCCTAGTGTCGAACAAGTTTTCTAGACTCGGCCGAATCGGTTTGCGTCAAGATCACTTCGAGCGGAACCAAATGATCGAACTCAATTTCGTCCGGTTTCCAACTGGGTCACCCACGCGGCCAACCAAACGTATTAAAAATGATTCGCCACTTGCAACCAAGAGGTTGCAAGAGTTTTGCATACGTTGTGACGAAGCTTTCGAGCTTTCGTCTATCGAAACCCTCTCGCGGCCGCAGCGGATCGGCTCTGGACTGTCAACGACGCGGTTTGGGGACGCGGCTGGGGTGTTCGGGATCGGTGTGTCACGGGCGGTAAAAAGGCTGCCAGGCCATTAGTGTAAAATAGAAACGGTCGCAGGCCGTTGTAAAACCCGAAAAATTCCGGCGAAGGGAGATCGCGGTGGCCGGTTAATCCTTGAGGAAGCCGGTTTGCGGGACGCGTAGCGTTGTTCTCCGGGAGGATTCGTCGCGGCACGGGGGTCTGGAACGGTGGAGGCTGTGCTGCGGCGCATAATAAGCATTATCCCTGCCGTTATAATCGCGCGATCGGCCGCTTATCCAGGCCAGGGCTATCTGGCACGGCTTGGCGGCCCTTTGTTTGCGGAGACTTGCTTTTTCCAAGTGAAACAGGGAAACATCGGCGGCCGTTTCGTCGGCGCGGAGGGGCGAGAATGGGGTCTAGAGAGAGAGAGAAAGAGAAAACACGGGGGACACATCGGTCGAAAGGGATCGAGAGAGGAGAGAGCTCTCGCCGAAGGGAGAGAAAGAATTCGAGGGCGAGGTACATCATCGTCCACCCTTTTCCCTGTCCGTCTCTCTTTATTCCTCGCCTGGTGTCGCCTCTCTTTTTGTTCCCGCGCAACCCCCCTTCGGAGAAACGAAAACGACGACGAATGCTAAACGATCCCTCAACCTCAGGCCAACCCTCGGCAATCCTCTTGTCCTCGTGTTTCTCCGCGTTGTACGGCCTCGCCTGATAGGGTGGCCCACGGGGTGCTCTCTCTCCGCGTTGATGCGAACCTCGCAGAAGATGGCTGCCCTCCATTGTCCCGCCCGTTTCGGTTAGGCACTTTGAAATATTATACCGGGCCGTATCGCAGCCCTTGCTAGCCACTCTCGCAATCGGCACCAGCAGCGGAATCTACCGACGTAGGCCTGGCCAACAATGAACGATATCGCAACCGGGCGCCGAGAACGACAAGAACGCATCGGTGACCATTCGCGGTGACCGTGAACCTATCTCTCTTCTTCTTCTTCTTCTTCTTCTTCTGCTTCATCCTTCGCTAGCTTTCTCTCTCTCTCTCTCTCTAGCTTCTGCTTCGTCCGTTCCCTTTGTCGCTGAATTTTGTTTTCGGATAATTTTTAATTAATTTCCCAAGCGCGCCACCGGCTCGTCCGCTTCCCGACAATGTCTCCGCCTCTTCCTGACTTCTTTCTCTCTTTTGCCACCCTTTTTTTCGGCGTCCGCGCCGGGTCCTTTTTTTCCCCCGTAACGACCCTTTTCCTCCACCCAGGTTTTCCATACCCACCCACATCGTCCACCTGTCTTCGTGACGGTCCGTAAAGTTCATCAGAACAGAAATGGCTCCTTCCGCGGCTTGATAGGATCCCCTTTGCCCGTGCGGATGGAGGCTCCTGCCGTTGATGGCCACGAATTGTACTTTGATGATGACGAAATGCGATCAGCCAGGCAGAATGCCTCGACCGACGCCCCCTCGGACAAGGTCTCTCTCCCTTCTTGGTTACCGAGCCACCTCCTCCTCCATCTCCTCTCCCGTTGTCCAGAATTTCTGATTAACTTTCGCCCAGGGTCCCGATGTGGGCGTTCAATTACGTGGCTACGGGGACGGGGTGGGGGACGACCCTAAGAAACTGATTGTACCCCGATCCAAAATGGCACTGGCCGCCGCACCGCGTTTAGAAAACCCTCGTGGCTACGCGTCTGTGTCCAGGGAAATTGAATTTCGCAGGACACACAACCGCAGCTCCTGTTTTCATTTTCTCGAGGATGGAACGATCGTTTGATTCGTAAACCTGTTATAATAATGCGAATGAGCTTCCCGAGCTCGTTGGCTGGCTATGGCTGTCGCCTTCCACTGTGGCCCTCGTTCGGCCGTATCTTCGGTTTCTGTTCTGTACGAAATTATTCAGTCAGACCGTAAACTTCTTGATAATGGGATGTACCGTTTCGGATGCGTTAACACTGTGCACATCGGAACCCTATCAACGGCGTTTTTAATTAGTGTACTTTGTCTGAAACAAGCTTAACCCATTCGCATCATTAGCGTATATATACGCTCAATTTTCCTGGCAAACTTTGGTGGTCATTGTCATTATTCGTTAGCTAAAAAATATAAATGGAAGATGTTTTTTGAGATGAAAGTAGTAATTCTGATTTTGTCTTATAATGCTGAAAGATGAAGTTCTTTTACTCGTACAGTCTTTTTTAATTATATTTAAGTACGTAAATAAGTTTGATGATAAAGGCCTTCTTTTCATATTTCCTTGTGATGCAAATGGGTTAATGATTTTATTCTAAATATCAATTCCGTGAGGAAATATTAGGCCTTGTTACTCCGGATGAATTATTGTTTCATGAACAAAATCGTTGTCGCTATTGAACAACTTATTTAAAAATCCGTGGATTATTTGTATCTAAAGAATCCTTTGATTTCTTTAATTTCAAGATTTATATCTGTACCAATACGTAAAGTATTAACAGTCCCCCGGTAGTTATGGTTGTCGTATGCTTTCACAAAATGGCGCCATTAGAGGAACAAACTTTTGTCGAAACAATTATCTGTAAATATGTGGAAATGATTGTTATCGTATCGTCTGTTCTAAATAAAATATACCCGAATGAATCTTCTATGGAAATGAATTTCCTTTCTCGAACAAGACGCGTATTCGTCTCTAGAATTTAGGTTAACACGTTGACAACTACGTCCAATAAATTAATTTTTATTGTGGTATATTCGAGTAGATTTAATTGTATTAGGATTTCCTGTCTTGACTGAGAACGCTGAATTTAATTTAACAGATTAAATGCCACTTCCAATAAATTAATTTATACTGTGACGTATTCGAGTACATTAAAGTGAATTAGTATTTGGAGAATGTAGAAAAATGAAGAAAGTAACTAATATAATAAATATTATTTTACTAATCAAATTGTTTTATGGACAATTTTTGCTCCTATGCAAAAAAGATATTTTATTCGTGTGCTAACGGTAGATCGAACACTTTCGAAATTTTGTGTAACTAATGCGGCAGCGCACGGTCGATACATTAATCGGCAAAGGTGAGCGAGGATCGCAAACACGTGCGTTTCCGTTCGGCGCAGGGTGAAATTTCATTAAGCCTGTCCGTAGGTGAGTTGATTGGTTAAAATGAAATTCCGAGAAAAAGTTTGCGAGCCAACTTCTCGAAATAGGAGTGTTAATAATTTTCACTCCGATAGCGATCGCGCCGCATCGGTACCGCGTCCAGTTTTCGCCTCTGATAGTTCTCGTTTCTGCTGCGTTACATTAATACCATCGGCATCCGAACTTTCTCGCTTTCACGGATTTAAATGATCAGTCTCGTTTCTTTTCCTACGATCCGAAACGAAGCGCGTAATCTTTTCCCTTTTTCTTTTTTTTTTTTTCGTTCAATTCGAAACTCGATCGTTCGGAGATGCGCGAATGTATTTTATGATTTTCTCAATCAAGTTCGATTCGAATAATTTTCTGTTTGTTCATATATTTCGTTGATAAATGTTTAAAGGAAATTCCAAACACACGAGCTCGTTCATTGATCGTTTGGACGTTGTGCAAATAGGTATTAAAATTTTCTCAGCCAAGTCTAGTATAATTTTATAATATAATTTTTGATTTTGTATAGTTTGTTGTAAAGATTAGAAAAACTCTGATTGTGCATGGGAATTTTCCTGGATCGTTTGTAAAATGTGCACACGCGTCTTACAATTTTCTCAATCGAGAATAATTCAAGTAATTTCTATGTTTGTACGTGTTTCTTTGACAAAAGGTTAAGGAACTCGGAAATGAACGGGACTATATATTTTTTTTTTCGTTTCGATTACCGATGGTCAAAGAGGAACTTATAATTTCGAAATTTATATAACGGGTCGCGACGAAAATAAACAGAGGGAGATCGTTTAAATACCGCCACATCGTACGAGCACGTTCGAATGGCAATCGGTTATTTGCAAAGAAGAAATATTAGCTGCTATTCGGTAGTAATTGAACGTAGGTTAATGTACCACATACTTTATTGGTAATACGTTCATTAATATTTCCGCCAGGAGCATTGCACCTGGCCTCGTCGAAGAAATTTTGCATAATTTTTTCATTGATTCAATAATAAATTGTTCTTGTGTTAAATTCGTTTAGTAAACACGATATCGGCACATTATTGATGTTCTTCCGGTCCCTGTTAGCAATTAACCTTTGCTATCGTATTTAGTGATGAGATTTTTAGTATCTTATAATTTGAATAACGAATGTGCTTGCAATGTTGCTTAAACGAATCTTCGAAATACAATTTTGTAACTAATTTTTATCGGAACGAATTGATTTTGCCGTGCCTTTTACAAAATTCCAGAAATGGTAATCCTTTTAATTTTACTAATTTATTTTTCGGGTACGTATTGTTAAACTGTATCTTTCTAAAAAGTGTATAATTTGGAGAAATGCTCGAATGTCGTTCATTGTCCTAAATGTCTTTGTAAAATGATGCTGATCAACTCAAATATTTAATGTCAATGAACTATTGTGCAAGCACTTTGGATCCCAATAAACCTTTAAAGCTTTGAAATCTAATAAAATGATACTTCTACATCTTTTGAAAAAGTACAGGATAATTTTGAAAAGGAATCAAATATATTTTGTACTTCCATTAAGAATAAATGATTAAAATCGTGCAATGAAATTTTTTATTGTTCCACACGTGTCTTTAAAATGATGTTAGGAATTTTTATTGGGTACCAAAATATTAATGTCAATTTCGTTATATTATCTTTGAAAAATTTATAATTTTGTAGGAATTATCGAACGTAATTTTACATTCGCATTAAGAATTAATTATTACGACCGTGTGATTAAATTTCTGACTGTTCCAAATGTATGTGTAGAATTATGCTAATAATTTTGATCAGAAGGCGTAGACGGATACAAAAAATTTCGAAAAATGCATATTTTAAATTAAGAATGAATGATTAAAATCACGAAATTAAATGTCTGATTTTTTGTGGAACGTGTATTTGAAATTACGATAATAAGTTTTTCCGAGGGATATACGGATTTAAATGTTTACTGTGAACGAATAATCGACGACACAGATTCGCGGCGTGCGAGCATAATCGAATTACGCCCCGCATCGGTCAAGAAAATAAACTGCCGCTACCCTTATGTGATTTTTAAAGAAATATGGAAATTGGAAATCGATTGATACCGGGGCATCGTCTCTTCTAGGTGACAATATGCCGTCGATCGATCCATTTCCGGTTTCACTCTCACTTGCTATCAAACAGTCGGTACATACGCGGCACCAGTAGCTTTATGTAGCTAATCTATGTATATACACAAGCGAATGTACATGAATATGCAATCCTGTGGTCGCGTAGCGATATTCTCCAGAAATTGTAAGCCAACTAAGGAGACGAGCCGAGAAAACACGCGCGCGTGCTTGGGGAAACGCGTTAAAGCGCGTTAGCCGAAAAAAAGTTTATCCTTTATTTTTTGCCCGATTTTTCCAAACGGAACGTTCTCCCTCTTTTTTTTTTTTAATTCGATAACTTTCACTTACGCGAACGAAAAAAAAATGTACGCGAACAAAATTTTTTGATATCGTTTCGCTATTGATTTATATGCCTCCACCATTTTGTCGCCGGAGTAAAGGTTATACTGGGTGCCCGACGAATTCTCTGCTTGCTGAGAAAACAGTCGCTAGTTGAACAGTGAAAAACTATAATTCTTGAGTATATTAAGCATTCAAAATTTCTTAATTTAGACAGTATTTGTTTACCATGAAGTTGCGAGTGGCGGGAACCTCAATAAATGTTCTACAGCTTTAAAAATCTGTTAGAAATGGTATTAACACTAGACTGCGGATCTTTATGCAAAATAAAAATTGTTTGTATCAATTTTAAGCAACAGAGGCCAAATAAAAATGTTTATCCATTGTTAATTGATTCAATAAGTTGACAATAACTGAACAAAATTTGTAAATTTTTCGTATACATTTATTCTTTTGCATTTCAGTTGTTTTTGCCATAAATTTAGTTATCGTTTTAGATAATATTCAATAATAAAACATGACAGAAGCGTTGTTCGTGTATTATTGTCGCTAGTCTACAGGATTTCGTTGTTCATGAACGTTAAGGAACACAACTATGTTGTTTTCGGGTTTTAAAAATATTGCCATGATTTTTTGCTCTGTCCAATTGATTTTTTAGCGCTCACCAGTCAAACAGATACAAATAATTTCACGTTCGCCGGCGTGTTTGTAAAAACCTGGTAGCCAATAAGGGCTTTGATTTTTCCGTGTTTTTCCGTGCTTTTTTCTTCGTGTTTTTTTTTTTTTTTTTTTTTTTTAGTAGAAATCGATTCAAATCGTGGCTCGATTTTAAAGTACACCGTGTATATTTCGCGGTGTTGTTACGCGCATTACTTATAATTGGTCAGATTTCTAAATTATCGGGGACCAGCGTGGAAAAATATAGAGAAGCAACTTTTTATAGATAAACCGATTGCCGATCATAACGCATTCGTATCCATTCGATGCGCGCAGTCGATACGTCATTTCGATTAATATAAGTTTGCATCAGCGACCCGGCGTGCCAATATATTCTTCGCCGCAAAATATTTACCCGAGAAAAAAACTGACCTAAGCAATGTGCTCGCCGATGTTCATTACACGCGATTCCCTCTGTTTCTGCAATCTGCATTGAAATTCGGAAACGAGTCCGCGAGTCGTCCGATAACGATTTTTCATTATCAAAATTATGCTTCGCCTTTCCTGTTGATCGTCCAGATATAGTAATTTTGTATCGAATAGTAAATTAAATAATCAACGACGTTCAATTAAAAACGACTTTAGAACAGAATATGATTTTAACAAACAATCCTGAGTTTTTACAAGTGCATAATTTTTGAGTATATATATGAGTAGGTTGAGTACAACAATAAAAAAAATTTTCCTGTTACTTTTTGCAATTTGTTTCTTAAAATTCGAATCCAATAATTGTACTTGATAACTGAATCTAAAAATTAAATAAAATTTAGATAAATCATATTCAACAACAACAAAATTTGAGTGTTCACAAATGTGTGTCCTGAGTATTACTTGAAACTATAACAAACAAATTTTTCCTGTTGTATTTTGTGGTCTGGCCCCTTAAACGCGAATCTAATAATTATAAGAAATTAAATAAAAAGTAGATAAGTTATATTAGTAAAAAAAGTACAAATTTATGTCTTTAATTCAACGGATTCGGGTCTATTTAAACTCTGAATATTATAATTGTATATTTATTGTAAATGAATAAGCTGATTAATTATATTTTATAACTAAAATTCTATTTTATATTTAAAATTTTGACGTAACTAATTTACGACGATGTAACTAATATCCAAAATTTTGTTTCCGGTTTAGATCCAGCGTGCTAGATGAAACTATATTTTCGAGTTTGGAAAATCAAATAGCGGTGGTACGGCCAAATTATATATATTCTCTTCGGCTTACTTCGAATAAATTTTTCGGAATTTTGAATCGACTGGCCGGATAGTCGGTGACACGTGCGTGCGCGGCCACGTAAATTAATCAAACGGTAGAAAAATTGGAAGAGGAAGCTATTGACAGCCGACGCGGTATAAAAAATAAATGAAATTCAATACTCAAGCCAGCAGTGGACGGTTAATAAGCAAAATCTGACAGTTGGCACAACGACACACTTAATTACCGTCTTCTATTATGCTTACAGCTCTGCCCGCGGAACATACACTTCTGATTTACGTAAATCATTATTATCCATTACCATGTCTCACTTAAATATCACTGCACCTAATTTATTTACTATTATAAAATTCAATCATCCGCAAAATATAAATTTTAGCATTTAATGTTGGCAAAAACATGAAATAAAACTATAATTGATTTTCGGATTTTCTGTATTTATGACAAACAATGAGTAGGTAAAATTTAAAGATATTGCTTCTAACTTACTAAAATAATTCAGTACTATATAATAATTCAGTCTTTCATAATCAATGAATTTTTATTTTGTACGAAGATCCATAGTTATTAAATTTGAATTAGGTATAAAAAAAGCTTTCAGCTGTCCGTACCGAAAAATGATTAAATTGTAACCGAAGGTAAACGTGATAGCCAATTTTCCGTTGTATGCTAACGAATTTGGAACGTGTAACGAATTAAAGTTATTGGCAAAGTGTCTTAGATCAACGCAAATTTAGACGACAGTGGCGGAAGTTCTGCATGATTCATGCGGCAGAATGGCTTGTTCGATGTCAGACATATTTGTCGTTTGAATATTTTCGCTGGCAAATTGAATTACAGGTTCTTCAATGATGTCAAGCATGTTTTCACAAATAACTTCATTTGTCGGCGTTCAACAAATAAAACCGTTTCAGACACCTCAGAAAGATATTCGGTTTGTGACAACGGTGATTCAATTACGCTTGAAATTATTATACTATTTTACTTTTTCCTCTAATAATAAGCTTCGAGGAAAAATGCTCCATTCAACTTTAGGACACTGTAAATTTCGTAGCAAAATCATCGAGCAACGAAACACTGAAAGTTGAAGCAGGCCTATAGATTATGAAATTATTTTTCTAGATTATTTCACGATGTTGCGGAAGCAAATTGTTATGAAACTTAAAAAATTCTTACGGTTTTAGATTTCCAACGAAAGAAGAATGAAGCGATGATACTAAAATGCCGGATTATTTCGAATCACCTAATTTTTGACTCTTTAATTTTAAACTTCCGCGGAAATAGGTTTCAGTCACACGTTTCAGCATAAAATTCGCATATCCGGCCAGCCAAAAATGTAATGAACACCGACGGACCGAAATTTCGCGTGTGCAATTTTCATGTTGATCAAGATCGGGATTAAAGTCGAATCAAAATTCAGTGTAGGTATATTATAGCGAATTAACACGAATCGCGCGATACGCGTGAGCACATTGTTCATAACGATTACTGTACTTTAGAAGATTTCCGTGGAACGAGCCCGCCATTTTGTCCGATTTTTCCGTAGAATTACTATGATTAAAAGGACGTCTGTTTCCGTGAGTTCATCTCTCTAGTTAACATCTGCTCGAGAAGAAAACGTTTAAGTTCGTTAGCGAAAATTATGCTAGCTACTGTCGGACGAAAGTCGGCGATAAATTTCGGTAACCATTTCGCATAAAACATGTCCCTTTTTCGCGAACGTGTTCCGAAGAAGCGAGCTGTAACTTCTACGCGTTGGAAACCTTCAAATTTTTTTTGGAATTTGCAAATTTTCATTCGGAACTGAATTCTCGGAATAAAGTGATTTCACGCATCGCAATAGTTTTCTTTTTTTTTATAACAAATATTTCAGTTTTAGGCGTTATACCGAACGGAGTCTTCGCAGTTTTTTGCCGACGGCTCGCAAAAATATTGACGGATCTCCGAAAATGCAGTTTTGTGTAAATGTATCGCTAATCGGTGAACATGTAATTCCTCGAAGAGAAAAGATTAGAGTACTTTACACATTTCGAGAGTTGTTGGAAATGTTAAAACTATTTTCACGCCGTTGAGAATCACTCTTTCGGCTTTCGAATTTCAAATGGCATTTTCCATCGGGGAATGCCGATGCGAAACATTGGGTTATTAAACGCGTTGGAAATGCGCGCTTATCGCGTATTCATTTGCAAATTTTTAAGGTCACGGTTAATGTTTAAATTTGGAGCGCGCCGCTCGCTTTTACTTTCTGCGAATTAACCCATAATTTTCCATCGGTTTTGCTTCGAAAAATGTTAATAATTCGAACGATACGCTCGCGATTAAAATTCATTTGCTCAACGAATTAAATAATCGTCGATAATAATATCTCATAAATTATAACGAACCGGCGACGACTGAATTTATTTGTTCCACCGTATTTATTCCAGCTGCAAAAATCGATTGCCGGCAACGGATACGTCGATTTATTGTTGTTCGGCGGTTTCTTTCGGTTGAAATTATCAGAACATCGCGCTCACAAAATGGTGGCGTAAGTAGAAAGCGTGCGGACTCCATTTTTACGCCGTCCGACGGCAAGCGTCGCCTCCATTACGCGACCGACGCCATCTCTGCACGCGTTTTTCCTTTTTTCTTCACCAACTCAACCGTTTTCACTAACGTAAACACTCACAATCATTTCTCGACCACTTTCTGCATGTTAGACACGTATAATTTCATCAATTTTGGCAGCAATTTTCACTAAAAATGCACAAAAACACTTTTCAGAATTTCACTCTTTTCCTCGAAAAATTTTGAAAATTTGAAAAAAGATTTTTTTTTAACTTTTAAAATCAAGAATGATATTTATTTAACGTATTTGTATCGATTCTTTCGACGATGGGTTCTTAAAGCTATTTTATGGGGTTCAAGTGACTTTGTTTAATGATTCTGGAATTTTGTTTAGGTTTTCGGATGTGAAGAAGTTAGAAAAGTGTAATGGAACTGGGGAATCGTGTTTTTTGAAGTGGCAAAGGTGTTTAGATTGTCGTGGCTGCTGTAAAAATTCGGTGATTTCAACCGACGGCAAGCAGTCGAGCTGCGCATGTCCCCTTATTTTTTCTATATCTCGTAACTATTTCAAAATTTCTCTATTTTAATGATCACATTTGCTTCGTTACAATTTTCTTTATCACCAATGATAATAAAAACACTGCAGAAATAATTTTGATATGAATACACCGATTAATTCTTTGAACTGCCCGAAACGTTACACAGTTTTCGAAATACTCGACAAAAAAACTTGCTGTTTTGTTTCCAAACACAATAATCACATTGTTCTTCGTTTATTCACTTTGCGAATTGCTAAATGTCAAAAGAAGCCGCCCAAAGAAGTTATTCTTTGCCTCAGACACTACATTTCCAAATTTTTCTTGATTCTCGCTGTTTATTTTCAAAATTTTCAATCTTATTTGCGTTTCGTTAAAGGATCTTCGATGCCTAATGTATAAAATTTCAAAATGTGAAACCACGATGCAACTAAACGTGCAATGTCGCAAAATGAGTGCAAAGGCGACGCATAACTTCACTTTCTTTTTTTTTTGTTTTGGGTACGTAGTACAACACTTTTTAAACAATAACCACAAATTTTCGAGACCCTAAGCGAAAAGTATGATGTTGTATGCTGTGTAGGAGGACGTGAAGCAAAAATATTATGACATACGGAATACCAAAACTGTGCATGAAGCTGCAGGAGATTTACGCAGTGAAAGATGGCGTAGGAATTTGAAATGAATAGCTAAGTTAAAATAACAAAAAATAAGGAAACGTATGAACAGTCAACAGAATATTAAACGACGTTAGCGGTGTCACAGGAATTTTTAAAAGTTCACTTTATGATTTTTCCACGTTCTGTTTTATATGTAACTGCGGAATATAAATTGTTTCTACTTTCACGGCGTCATTTCCTTACAGAAAAATCATTCTTAATTTTCCAGGAACGTTTTGAAACTGTCATTATGAAATTTTACTCATTGCTATTTATTTTTATGTCACTGATAATTCGTATCGCGAAATGTAGTCAAATTGAATTTCGTGCATGCAAAGTGTAGCTTTTGGATCGACTTAATCCACTATAATCTTTGTTTCTACGACATCTCAAGCATAAAAAGGAACAAACGCAAAGAATGGAAATTCAGTCTCGAAACATACTACAAACGTGTGACACGATTCAAAATCTCGCAAACTTTAAAATTTCCTCGTGCTGTTTAAAGTTTTTTAATGCCTCGAAATTTTGAACCTATGAAAATAGTGAAGAATTAATATCCATTTTTTATTGGCTACTTCTTTGAAGAGAGAGAGTTAGAACTTTACACTTTTCCTTTTGGTCTAAGAAAATGTAATTTTTCAGTACCAGAATCAAAATTACGAAAAGCTAACGAGAATTTAAATAAATCTATGCATTTGAATTATCGAATTTTGTAGCGAAGATGTTCTAATACCCTCTAGATATTGAGTTATTACTTTCATGGTCGAAAATGATAGAACAAAAACATTATAATGTGTGTCATAATTAGATTGCGGATTTTATGCATTTATAGCTCGTACGGTATTCTAAAACTCAGTATACTTTAAACAATGATAAATTTTAATCAGCTTTTTTAATTGAGGCCTAATAGAATTCTTAATAGGGCACACTAATTTCTTTCCGAATCCTATTTTTTTATGTTAATGCACAGAAAATTTATATCAATTTAGCTCCCATGTTTACCCGTATCTAAATAATATAAATTAATTTTGCTCCTTTTGTTTTTGTAGTGCCAAAATTCCCAAATTTTGTTAAACCGAATTCCCTACGTAGGAAAGAAAACAAATTATATTATCTGAGCTTATTTATTTTGTTTTTTTAATTTCTGTCAATATACGCACGATCAAATTTTGCAGCATAATTTTGTACATGTTCCAAATGTTTTCCATGAAAGTATAGTATCGATGTAAATACACGATCTAGAACAGTGTTTTTTTCTTAAGTTTTGTTGAACCGAATTTCAAGCTTATTTAATTGGTTTTATAATTTTGGTAATAAACGCACAAGCAGAATTTGGCGCTCGAATTTAGATATTCCAAATTTTTGAATCTGTTCTCTACGAAAGATCAATTTTGAAACGAATTGAAGCTGTTTTACAGTGTCTGTTCTTTAAGTTTTATTGAATCGATTTCCGAAAGTAAAACAAATTATATTATCCGATTAATTTTGTTCCTTAATATTTGCGAGTGAAAGCATAATCAAAATTTTCAGCATGATTTTACTGCCGTTCGAAATGTTGCGTTCGTTCCCGATGAAAAAGCGGATAGCATCGAAACAATCGAAGACCGTTCGTTTCGCTTGAAAATTGTTGTGAGCGTATATTGAAATGCTAACATTAATCAATGGAGAATGCGGTATCGAGGAAAAGAGAACGACACCTGAGGCGATCGGTCGCGGCCATATCTTCCGTGGATTTCACAGTGTGCGGATATCAGAAATTGAAAGTGATCCGGCGTTTCAGTTTCATCGCGCAATGGCCAGCCGAAAGAAAACAAAAGTGCCCCGGCCGGCGAGCTCTGTTTTCCGCATTTTCGTTCCAATTGAACAGAATTAATCGACGCTGTTTTACATGCAATTTGAATTATACGTAATAACCGTGCTGATACAGTTTATAATCGTTTTCACTGAGCCCGTCAACGGAACCGACACCGTTTTAAATCCCGCTGACCGACAAATTTTCGTTGTTCCGTCGATTTTCGGGAGAAAATTATGCGAGCCTAGCCGTTATTTTGCCGCGGCGCGCGGCGTTCCGTTTAAACAGGTCACTCAATTTAAATCATTGCGATATAACGGGCGTGTATCCCGTCGTAATTACACCCTTTTTTCCTCCCCCGTGCCAAGAAATTCAGACAGTACAAAGTAAACGTATAGTTTTTTTCTTTTTTTCCCTTTTTTTTTTGTGTGTGTCAAATACACTGCGCATTTTTCAGACCGCAGCGTTCGATTTTTCTGTTCAATTTACCTGTCGATCGAGTTCCATAATCCAAATGTGAAAAACACGCGTACGCACGTACACGTTGTTCTCCTCGTCTGTGTGCATGTTTCGCGGCAAGTAAATTTCAATCTTTGTGCACCGTTGCGAATTAATACAGATCAAATTGGCGTCCAATTTTTTTCGTAATACATTAACAATCGGTAACAGGTTTTTACTTCGCTTGTTTCCGGCAACGTTAATTACCGTCGAGGTAATGGAAAATTTTTGCACGTACACGCACACATCCGGAATAGAGGCTTTCATTCTCCCGCGCGACAAAAAGATTTTAATATTCAAAAATTAACAGACTTATGCCGATCGCGAATTTCTTCCAATGAATATCGGATGAAGCGCTGTGCGTATGGTTTATCGAACGAAAATTTCGACGGTCGATGCCTGTATCATCGTGTGTATCGCCGGGCCGCGCGCCGCCCGATTCACTAATTATATTATACAAAATTTCGTTCCCAATAAAATTTCGCCGAACTCCAACTTCGTTTAATTATGCTCCGGAGGAATAACATTCAAGTCGCGCTCGAAAACTTTCTCTCATCCTCGACCGCTAAAAGCCACCGGGGATGCGCGCCGCGGGAAACTCAATCATCGAATAGGCTTCGATCCATAAACGTTCTTAAACCGATATTATGCAATGACAACTCATTTTCGTAGTGCAGTGAGAAAATTTATTTTCTCGGATTTTCCACAGAATTTCTGACATTTCTAAGCGAAAATTAACTAACCTGAACCAGCACTTAGGTTGGACTTGTAATTAGGTCTTCGTGTAAAATAAAATTTTTTTTTTCAATTTTTATAAGTTGCAAATTAATGTAGAGGCATAAAATTTGGAATCTCTTTATAGCTCATAGTCAACCAGCTCCACTAATAATACCTAAGAATGCTATTACCAACACAGTGAATATTTTTCTTTTTCAAGACACGTGGTGGCTCAACGTAATGCTGATCCAAGTTAGGCTACTCTCTCCTATCTGTGAATTAGTACGAGAATGTCGCAACTGTGAACAGATTTTATCCATTGAATGTAGTGATTGATTATTCACAATTTTTAAGAACCAGGTAGATAATCAAAGACGGTTACGAAAATGTCACACTCGCAGCAACACGAGCACAAAAATTGGTTATTACTGCAAATTACATTCAACTTCTGTTGTCACGTTCTCCGTAAATGCAATCCGTTCCGTCAGAAAATTCGGACCACCGAATATTCGGTCAATAGATTGATCCTCGCTTTGCAAAATAATTTCCGATCAAGTTGGCGTCTATGACACGTTGGAAAACGTCGAGGAACGGTTCGAATTAATTTTGTAAATTGGAAAAGTGAATAATGAAGAGCGATTTCCGTGAAGCTCTGAAAAGCCTTTCCGAAATAAATTCCGGCAAAATCTTTGGCACGCTGAGACGGTTTTCGATGTTTTCAATCCCGCCGGTTATAAAGACCCGGGGAATCGGCGAACGGCAAACAAATATCGCGAGGAATGACGATGAATATTTTTCGAGCGGCTAGGCGATTCTCGTAAAGATCCGAAATAAAATTTTTTTAAATTTTCGTGCGCTGCCGTTTCCGCGCCGGCCACCGCAAACGCTATCGAAACGAACTTCATGACGATTTCATTGGCCGATAACCGCAATTGATTCGATGTTCGACCGCAGCCGCCGTGATTCGATAAGGTATCGGCCGTAATGGCGGAAGATAAAGTTCCTTCAGGTTGGTTGTTGCAAAGTGTTTCACCTAACCGGTGGAGGAAGGGGGAGAGAGACCCCCGCCGTTACCATGAGATTCATTGTTGCCTGTTGCGAGCCCGTTCGCGACCCGCGCTCGCGCGTGCACACGCAAATAACTCGATTTGTTTCGTTCGTACACCACCGTTCGACGCTTTTCCCTCGATTTTTCGCTGTTCGGCTCGTACCATCGACCATACAGTTCAAAATATTTCATTAATATCCCGATTGAAGAATTAATTCCTATCGTATGATCGTCCGTTTTTCGCTTCTCCTTTTGTCGCTTGTTTTTTTTTTTCTCCCATTCCCCGTTACCCCTTCGAATACCAGTCCCGACAATCGCAACGAAGCTGTCTGCGTTTACTCCGACCTGTAGCATTTTCAATCGTGCATGTGTAAGTATCGTGGCGTTTCGATTTGCGAAAAAGATGAAATTTTTAATGGTGAACGTTCATACACGTTTTGAAGTCAATATTTTTTACAGGACTTTTTACAGGAGCCCCAATATTTATTAATGAAGATGCTTGAAGACGCTTGAGAAGCTATTATACATTTCCTATTGTTGTGCATAATCAGCGTTCGCATTGGAATTTTGAATGCATAAATTTAGAATTTCTTTGAATTTGTAGTTACTTGAAAACAATTTTTCGAGTCAACTAAATGTTTTGCATGGGGCCCCGACCAAATATTGGAATCTGTTAACAATCTGGACTTGCTAAATTTAGAATTTACATGCAAACTGGTATCCGGAAATTTGCATCTACTGTGTGCCTAAATGTTGATGTATGGTTGAACATTTAATTCAAAGTGGTAGGAGTCTAAAAATTATATTTTTTCGCTTTGATACTTTTTCCTCGATTGCCATAGTGTTAACATTTTTTAAATTTCTTATTCGCCCTAACATTGAATTAATTTTGCGATCGAGACGATTACCGTTGACTCCTAGAATTCGCGAAGCTACTAAATATCGCAGCCATCGCGTCTGATGGATCGGGGACTGATAGATGTTTGATGTAAATGTATCAATAATTTCGTAGGTATTGGCATGTAAATTGGAGGACTAAGTCTGGTATGCTGGTAGGTTAAAAAGCGTAACATAAACGATCGTGTAACGGGGAATTCACTCAGCTAACAACACCCATCAATGTCGACGGCGATGGTAGATATTTATTGAATAAAATAGCACACTGACGTGTTCAACCCCTGAACACGTCTACGGCAGATGAACGGTAGAATTAACTTTCCAGATACTGTAGGGAAATGTTTTTTAATTTATCGAGACCGTTCCTGTCCGTTGGCTGCCGCGAAATTCTACCCGAAAAAATGAAATAATTTAATGCCGGTGCAGTTTTCTAATAGAATTAATTCTTTGCGTATCCGAAAATTCATATCTCTTTTCCACGGTTCGAATTCAACTGTACCAATTACGGGATTTTCCAGAACTTCTTTTTGCTCAAACTTATTCCGATTTACTCTTTTTTCTGGGGTTCACCATTTTGTTCCGAGCAGGCTCTGCACGCTGGTATTATATCATCAATTTCATAAGATGTCTGTATACAGGTTCTCTATAAAATAGTTTGGGATATTTATAATGGACACAAAGAATATTAAATATTAAATACTATTTCAGTCTCTTCTTATCTTTAACAGTAGAACTACGCTAAATGCGACTGATATAAATTACTAGTGAACTGCGGATTTCATGCACTCTTGAGAAAAATGGGGATGGCCGTAATTTCAAACAGTATAAAGAGTCTCTTGATGACTTCGAGAATATCTACATAGTTCAAACAATTTATTAACCCTATTAAAGAACAAGATGAACTCCTACTTGGTTCTTATGCCTTGAAATTAATGCATACAATTTTTATTTCGCATAAAGATCCACAGTCCATAAACTGCTTCGTAAAATCAAGATTGAATTTATTCAGATTTCGTACGACTTTTACTTTAGGCAATGTATGATCAAAAGAAGAAATGAAGAAACATTTTTAGAATTTTAACGATTGTAACCTGTCATGCAGTTCTACTGTTAACATTAAACTAATTAACTACATTATACAATAATATTAATAATTTTAGTATGGCTTTCGTTTCCCACCCCAATCGTTTACCCCAAAGGAAATTTCATTTGGCACCAAAATGGTAGAAATCAGTTTCAGTATTTTGTAGGCTATCGGCCAGAAAGAAATAATTCTCGAGCGTAGAAGACGTTCCAAATGTTGGAATTTCACATTTTCGCGGAAGGAACATTTTCGAATCACTGTACACCACTTTTTCGTTAGGTTTTGCTTTGGCACTTTTGGTCGTGACCGTTTTCGGTAATTTACCGCGTCACTGTACTTCGACTTGTAATTTCGCGAGCTGAGATAAACTGCGATGGGCCCACCGCCGAGATCGGTGGCCCGTCTGAACTGACGATGAGATATCGTGGGTCCTATGTACCATGGGACCGAGACAAGGCTCTGCACGGCCAGCCAATGGGGGCCCTCGGCGGGAACGAGTTCGAGGCTTCGTGGGGGGCCATTATTCCAATAAGCACATGCTACCTGCACCTTCAGCAGGACATGATATTATTATGCGTAGTCTCGGGACCTTAGCTCGTGACCCCCCTCCAGATCTTACAGCTCCTTTCAAGGAATGGGGTTACCTCGGGTCCGAGCTGGGGACGTTTTGTGGGAAATGTCGCGAAGAGGCCATTCAACGCTGTTACACAGGTTCTGCAAATAAATAATAGCATATCCTGTCTAGACAGATTTTTGAAAGAGTTTATTCCGAGCGAAATTGCCAAGTCCGAGCTCATTGTCATTGTAATTATGCAGCGAGAGAACGCATTGAAATAATCATGAACGCCTTTCGCAGAGAGACGGAATAGAATTCTCAGTTCGGGTTTCTGCACATTTTTCAAACGTTTCTCCGTATGCTTAAATTATGTTTGTTGGCAATGATTGTTTCTTTTAGACTGTAATATATGCTTTGGAAGAACGTTAGACGAACTGGTACAATTAATTGTTGGAACTGCGGCCAGAGCCTTAACAAATAGCAATTAACACGCTGATTTTGTTTAAGTTTTTTAAAGGGAAGCAAATGAATACCTTGCCACCGTGAAAAGCGCAAGATTTTTCAGCCCGGAAATATTTCCTCAAAAGCGCGCCGTTATTTTTTCGCTACTCGACCCTTCCGAACAGAAACAACACCATTCAATTTTTTTCAAAGTTGATTCCGGCAATCCAACGTAAACGAGCCTCTTTTCTCCCGAAATTCTATTATTAATTTTCTCGATCGCATGAAGTATTATTGATTTTGTTAGGCCAATACAGAGCAGGAACATTTTAGTTGGCTGCACGCTTCTGTAGATTTTACTGCGATTTCTTTTGTTAACGCGGAGCGGGCGTTCGAAAATTTGTTTAAAGTTTCCACTTTGTGATCTGTTTAAAAAAAAAAATACCCGAGTTTC
The DNA here is from genome assembly GCA_913789895.3 of Seladonia tumulorum. Taxonomy (NCBI): domain Eukaryota; kingdom Metazoa; phylum Arthropoda; class Insecta; order Hymenoptera; family Halictidae; genus Seladonia; species Seladonia tumulorum. Next base: position 8,738,894 of record OU565275.1, read on the forward strand.
CATTTACAGTATCAATCGTTTGGCCCTTGATATCGCGATTGGTAACGGTTCAGTCAGGTTGGGGGTTAAATTGATCAGTTTTTACGGGAAAACAACTAAAAATTCGAATCGATTATTCATAGGCATTTATGACAAAAATCGGTTGACCGTCGGTTGAGACGGTAAAAATATTAGAAAAATTTAAAAATACTGTTATTCATTTTGAACATATTAAACATATCATTTCACAATTTGTTGCAGTTCAGATTATCTTTATTTGGCATACAGATCCCCTGTATAATTATGTCAACGTAATCTACTTTCTTATAATAAATGAACTTCATGAACCCCTTGCACTACCATTTATTTTGTGATTATAATGATTACGAATTCTTCATCGTTCAGGATTTCATAGAAAAAGAAAGATAGCTTATATTTATTGTATGCCTATGTTTTCTCCAAAGGATATATGTATATCAGCTACAACGAAATAGAACTTTATTTCGCTTTAAAGGAAATTAATGATATACATACTTATTAGGCTCTGTTCAGGATCTTCATCACGAGTATGACTCGATATTGTAGGGCAAGGGGTTAATGATGATCATGAATTTCATTTATAGTGATATTTCTAGTAGTATTTATTTACAGTAAAATATAAAACAGTGAAAGTTTCAGGAGGGGAACTTAAGGACAGGCAATATTATCTGTCACATGACGGTAAATATATTTTTCATAATGTTGAAAGATTTATTAATAATTTATTGAAAATTCCATAGCCGTGGTCCGTAGGCTTTCAAGAGTTATGAAACAGTCGTCGGTAGATAATTGCTGGACAATCACGACTTAATAAATTGAAATATATAAAAATGATCATCCGACAGAGTAACGGTAGGTGTTCGGTGCCAAGAAGAGCCAGCTCGACGTGCTTAAAAGCGAAAGAATTTCGACTCAATGAAATGGAATATATGAGACAGTCATTTGACGAGTAGAGGAAGGCTTCTATGAAGTAAATAGACAGTAAATATATTTTTCATAATGTTGAAAGATTTAGTAAAAATTTATTGAAAATTCCATAGCCGTGGTCCGTAGGCTTTCAAGAGTTATGAAACAGTCGTCGATAGATAATTGCTGGACAATCACGACTTAATAAATTAAAATATATAAAAATGATCATCCGACAGGGTAACGGTAGGTGTTCGGTGCCAAGAAGAGCCAGCTCGACGTGTTTAAAAGCTAAAGAATTTCGACTCAATGAAATGGAATATATGAGACAGTCATTTGACGAGTAGAGGAAGGCATTAAGAAGAGTCAGCCCGACGAGCTCGGAGCAGAAACAATTACGTCGTCGGTGTTTACACGATCCTTTCGCCGTCAGGAAAATGAGCGTAGCGCGTTTGTAAAATTCGTCGGGGCTACTTCTGTCGTATCCTGTACACAGGATTCTCGTCGCAGAAAGAGAGAGAAAGAGAAAGAGAAAGAGAAAGAGAGGAGAGCGAGGTCGCGGCGTTCCATAATCAAATGGCGCCGGTCCCGCGACGCATTCCCTCCTGATGCAATCCGCTCAGGCAGAGCCCCGCGGCCGTGGTGCATCCCTGCCTCGCGCCAAGGCGGACCTTAAATATTTCCGTGCGTACGCCGAGCCGAGCCGAGCCGCGCCGCGTCGCGCGGCCTGCAATGGTGCACGGGGGTTGCATAGGAACTGCAGGGGCTTGGGGGGCGGGGGGGGCACACGGCGAAAGAAAACAAAAATAAGTAATTGCACGCACGTATTACCGCGGAAAGCCCTTCGTTGGCGCACGTACCGGGCGCACATGAAAGACAGAACGACGAAAAAAAAAAGAAGAAGAGAGAAACACACGCGAAACGAAAGGGAAGAAAAAAAATATAGGGGCGCGAGACACGGGAGAGGGCGCAGCCAGAGCGCATCGGAGGGCGGAACAGAGAAACAGTTTAAAAGGGAAAATGAGACGGAGCAAGGAAAACGGGAGGAACGTAGGGAAATCAAGAGGAGAGGACAGGAAAGAGAAGGCCGGGCTCGCTCGCGCGCGTTCCAAGGTATTTTTCGAAACGCAACACGGGCACAAAATTGCAGGGAACGAGGCCGAGCGAGCTGGCCTCGCTCTTTCTCTTTCTCTCTTACTCTCTCTCTCTCTCTCTCTCTCTCTCTCTCTCTCTATCTCCACGCCTCTCCCTTCGCGATTCTTTCCTACCCCAGGTTCTTTCTCTCGTTTTTTTTCCCAGCACTACGCAACGACCAGCCCCGGAGAAAAGTGTCGCGAAAAGGGGAGCGGAGAGGAAAGAAGAATCGCGCGGGCCGTGTTGTCCGGCCGATGTGCCAAAGCCTCGCTCCTCTTCCTTCCTCCCTTTCTTTCTCTTTCTGTCTGCGAATTGCACGCCAGCACGGCCGGCAGATTTCGAAATGTTTGCCGGCCGTGCAATGCAAATATTAATAAAACGTAATATCTTCCGAATGCGTGGCCTCCCCGTGCAATAGACAGAGAGACTGCGCTCGTGTACCATTTCTCATTTGCCGGGGAGAAAATGCCTATCGACGGGCCGTCTCGATAACTTTCGAATCGTCCCCCTTTTCCATGCCGATGTTTCCTCTACAGGGATGTGTGTTGTTCAATTTTTTAGATTTTTTTTTTTTTTTGACGTATCGAAGAACGATCGTTTGGTGCCCCGACGATTTCGTTTGGACTCACCGATCCAAGACGCACCCCATCAGGAATTTTTAATAACAAAACGACCAAATACAAACTTGAGAAACTTTTACTATATTTAGATAGAGTTTCGAAGAATACACACACAAATTTTCAAGTTGGAATTCTCATTTTTTTTAATAAGACATGACTATTTCTTTTTAGGTATTTTACTCGATTATTCGTGTAACGAAGAATTCACCTTTTCTGCAACTTTTCATTTGTAATAACAAAACAGCTGAATATAAACTTGTGAAACTTTTACTGTATTCGCATAATGTTATCAGGGATATGTTAAAACATGTTCAGCTTAGAACATTAATTCTTTTTCGGGGAAGTTTTAATAGTAGTACGCTTAAAAAGAAAATTTTGAAACTTTTACTATATTCGGACAGTATTTTGAAAAGTATCTGAGAAAATGTTTAGTTGAAAAAATTCTTTTCTTAGTGAGATATAACAAATTCTTTTAAGATATCTTATATGGTTGTTCCTTTGTTAAGGACGCCCTGCGTGAAGAATTTTTAATAATCGAACAACTAAGAATGAAATGTTGAAACTTTTACTATATTTATGTCCTATCAGATCCGATTTACGTTTCTCGGTGATCGAGGCCGGATCGAACACCGGGAATTAAAGAAACGATGTTATTTAACGTAATAACGGTTTTAGCGTATATATGCGCCGGAGGTTAGGCTGATCTATTTAATAGTAATGCGATTGAATGGGAATGGCCGAGCCGTGTTGTAAAACAATTGGACACGAACGTTGAATTATATATTATACCGAAGATAATCAATATTATCAAGTTGTAACGTACGAAATATTCGCTTCCCTATATTAAATGTAAAGCGAATTCGCTTTCACATTTGGTTGAAACAACATCGTTAATTCGATCGAATGCAATTTGAACGCGGGCGTTTCCTTGTTTTCGACTTCGTTTTGTTCTTCTGGATTATGGCAAATTGTATTTCTGTTAAGTTCCTCTCGAACACGAACATTTTCGTGTTTGAATAACGTAGAGTATTTATTTTCAGCAATGCGAAATACTCTGTTGGCCGGAATGCAGCTTGCAATGTAAAGAAATGATCCATAACATGTTGAAATTGATTTTTTAATGTTTTGGTTACCGGGGATTTCTTGTATGTCGATTGAAAACGTAAGATATTGTTCATAGATTTTACGAATTTACAAAGATTTCACCTTTGAAAATTCTGGCTATATTTGTGTTATATGTGGACTGTATAAAATTTATTTCTTATCCTGACGATTTTAATAAGTCTAAAATAAAATATAAAATATACAAACTCTGATCTATAGTACATAAATTTTACGAATTTACAAAGATTTCACCTTTGAAAATTCTGGCCATATTTGTGTTATATGTGGACTGTATAAAATTTATTTCTTATCCAGACGATTTCAATAAGTCTAAAATAAAATCAAAAATATAAAAACTCTGATGTACATGTCATGTTTGAGAAGTCCTAAAAGTCCTACAGTGCTCGCAATCGATACAGCGTATACCAGAAAAGATGCATCCCAATTAACCTGTACAGTGTACCAAAAATAAAAATGTTCGAAAAAGTCGCTAATTCTTTCAGTCGCGGACGGACCTCTCAACTATAGAATGCGCATAAACGTCTGGTTAATCAGGAAGCATGAGCATTGTTAAAAAAGTCACAGTCTGAAGACGGTACGCCGGTATCGCAAGCGACGACGCGAGACACGATCAATTTCTCGAGACAACGGGAGCGATTCCATTCCGAAATGAAATCCGGCGGCTGACGTCTCTTTATTAGTCGCCTGTTTTGCAACGAGTCAAACAAATTATTCAGCGGCGAGTGCTCTAGCCGGCGTGCAGTCGAAAATAGTGGTAACACGTCGTGTAACGACCGTATAAATTCCGCAGAATTGCCCGATGCTCGTTCGTTATGTGTGCCAACAGAGGCGCGAGAAGGAAACCGCGTCCACCGGCTCCGATTCGAGCGAAAAAGAGAAAGAAAGATAGATAGATAGATAGAGGGAGAGACAGATAGAGAGGGAAAAATAGAGAAGAGAGAAAGAGTGGTCAGAGGGTCCCGACCGTAGGGAAAATGAAAAGTTGAAGAAAAACCGTGGCGGTATTTACTGGAGCCGCCGGTGGAAAAACTTTTCAGACGGTGGCTTTTGAATGGTCGTCGATCGTTCGACGTACTCCACTAGTCCGTTTCACGATGCTTGGATTTACTGGACATACGCAAGCTCGTGCCCTCTCGTTCCGGTCCTCGATCCTCCCCGGTTTACCCTCTCTCTCCCTCCGTCCCTTCTCGTCACCTCTTCTGCCCCCGCTCGTTCCGCTCACCTTTTTATCCTTATATCGGCGAATTCGTCGTAAATTTATCGAGCGCCATTTCCAGCCGAGCCCGCGCTGAAACGAAAGTGTAACCGTGCAATAAAACTTTGTTTTTCCGCCGCGGTGAAGTTTGAACGCGTAAGCCCCGCGTTTAAATTAAGACGCGGCGAACGGGGGCCGCCGGTAAATTGCGACCGGAAGCAATTAACCGGTGCAACCTGATTACCGGTGCGTCGCGTCAGAAATAGCGGTTCGAACTTATGCCCGCGATTTTCTATACCGAGCGCGCCCTACCATGCTCCGTCCTCTAAAAGGATTGAAAAGCAATTGAAATTTTCCGGAAAAATGGACTGGTGATTGGGGGAAATATGTTCGGTATATTGTGCCATGTTTTATTATTGTTCTATGCAGTTCTTGACTTGTCACGATTCGTGTCGTGGCGGAATATTAATTTTAATGTATTTTGTAGGGCTCGGTTGGATTAGATAGTTTTCTAAACAGAGCTTGGGACCAAGTTAACAACAGTAGATTGAATATAGTTTTAAACTGTGGTTAGTCATTCTTTTAAGGAACGTTATTTGGAAATATTTTTATGAACACGTAACACTTAAGGAATTTTTATTAACGGAACCACTGAAGATAAAATTGCGAACCTTGTTATATATTCAGACAGTGTTTCAAAGAGTATGTAGAAAATTTTCTGCCTCACAATATACATTTTTGGTTAAGATATATCAATTCATTTGAAGGTACCTCATTCGACTGTTCCATTGACGAAGACAATGAAAAAAAAATAATGTTGTAATTGTTATATGTATACAATATTACAAAGTGTGGAAAATTTTTGTAGATTTTAGGAATTTTAATCTATGGCCTTTTGTTACCATAAAAACCGACATTGCAAGCCAAAGATTTTCTAGCATCATTTGCCCCTGAGGGCAACCCCCACAATCCACATCCACAGCTCATTTCCAATAATTTGTCGCCCCCAATACGACTTAACGTCGTCATCGTCACCGTTCTACGTAACGAGTAATTTTTTCAAAACAATGCCGCGCACGCGTTTCATTAGACCCGAAACAGCCCGGTGTCACGTGACACCGGGGTGACACTCTAGGGCTGTGCACGTATGGTGTCGCATCGACGCGCAACCGGCTGCTACTCCCCCCGTATTTTCCTCTGTCGATCATTTTATCACACTTTATGCAAAGCACCCCGGAAATCGAGCATGCACTCGAGCGTCTGCCAAAGAAGGGCCACGGGGAATTCCAAAGTGGGAGAGGGTGGGTGGTGGCGTTGGAGGGTACGTTTTTGAAACGAGACACGATCGTGAAGTTTGAACACTGTTTCAAAAAACGAGATTCGACGATCGGGCCCGACCGGTGCTGCGCGGGTTCCTTTCACGCGTATCGGATTGCATCGTGCGAAATGGTTTTTTTTCGGGCCGGGCTTTATGCGAGCGTCCGATCCGGGCGGGCACGGAAGTTTGTACACGCTGACGTCTAATTACCACGATTCTCGAATCACGATACGGCCGCGTACTAATTAGCAATTACCCGTCACGTCGTAGTTTCTGAGCCGCGGAGAGAGAGAGGGAGAGAGAGAGAGAGAGAGAGAGAAAGAGAGAGAAAGAGAGAGAGAGAGAGAGCAGATCTCGGCCCCGTTGGTTACAGCCCGCGAAACGTCGGATGGGGGAAGGAGGATTTCCGTGTAGGTCCGGGTTGTGGGAAAAAAAAACGAAGAAAGGAAGAGAGGCCCATCGATCCGGCGGCGTTCGTCTCGTTAACCTGATTTAGGGAAATCATGCGTCCGTTCAGCCCGATTCAGCGTCCCGCGCGCGCGTCGAAACGTTTTGTTTTCGCCCAGGCGCTAACCGACGAAACAATTTCATTCTTCGGTTAAGCCGCACGCGAAAACATCAGCTGATAGTGAGAGCACCGGGTAGATTCCGCCGGCTTTCAAGTTTTCCAATTACACACGGATTCCGCGAGCGGGGACCGCGCACGGGATTCCTGGGAAATTGAGAGTATAAGGCCGACGTTTTTCACCGGGACCGTGACATAACCGGCCGAGAGAGCGAAGATCGATTCCGGACGTGTCAAAAGGTGGAATTGCTGGTCGGCGAATCGCTTGATCGCTTACGCTGTTCCTGGCTGTTGGTGGAACATGTGGAACCCTGGGTTCGGGGCACATTATGATCGAGAGTATTGGTCCGGAAAGGTTTCGTTTGATAGTCTTGTTTGCAGTCTGTTACTGATCGAGTAATAGAACAGTAGCAATTCTTTGGAATTTCTTTTTCAGTTGTAAGTAGGTAATTTGAAATTTTATGTTGGATTTTAGTGTACTTTTTTTTAGCAAGCTATGTGAATTTTGTCAGATGGGTTTTGATGGTAGGTACATACTGTTTATATTCGTGCAGACTGGGACAGTTCGTGTAATTTTTTTATTTAAATTCGAATGTTCAACTTTACTGAAAAAGTTGTCCCTAATTTTAGCATTAACAAAAAATTTGTATAGTCCATCGTTTCGACTGTAGGCTAATGGAACTCTTTTCTTCTGTTTTACTAAATAATCATAAAGGTTTAACTATTGTTAGAAATCATTCAAGGGCAATATACTGTGTGAAAAAAGTAAAAAGTGTAAGAGCATGTCTGAGGCCCTTTCAAGATGGCTGACACATTCGTCCTTCTTGTCATTAGTCTGTCAACTTGTTAACCCCTAAAAAATGCAGCTCAAAAAATTTATTTCATTACGTTCCTTCTCTGAGAAAGTTGATCCTTATTTAAAAGAAAAAAGTCAACAGCATTTATTTGAACTATGTGGTTATTTCAAGCAAAAATTTCTTTGATTTTAATATAATAATTGCTTAATCTATATTTAATCAATGCCTAATTGAACACAACGAATGCGCGCGAGATCACGATAAAGGTTGGATTAAAAGCATACCGAATTGCATTAATTTATTAATTAGAAATAGAGCGGCGGGCATTAAACATTAAATCATCGTATAAACATGACCAATAAAACGCTATTTATGAAAGAAATGTTTGCTTTCTGCAGTTTTAATATAGGCTCGACTTAAACGCTCACATATTTTCTAACCTACAGAATTTTGAGTTACAAATCGACACATTGTTACGAAAAACCGGTTGGTTTATAGAAACAACTATACACTGTACAGCTGTACACGTTCATCGCGAGATATCGCATATAATAAATAATAACGAATTAATTCATTGGAGATGGTCAGTATGTGTATTTGGCAACTGTCCCCTAGGTAATGAATTTAATTTACACTCATGATTTCCACGAATCTTGTGCAAAAATTAAAACTGGGATTGTCGTAGACTCTCAACCTTTTTCGATTTGATCATTCAAATCATTCGTTCGAGTCTTAGCACTTTGACTGCCAAAGTAGAAACCTCAAAAATTCCATGAAATTTTAATGAAATAAACATTGAAAAAAATTATATGTAAGATATTGAGTAGTCCTCCAACATTCTGGCATTTTACAGAACCTTAAAAAATTTGATACAATTAATATATTAGCGTAAAAATTCATTTTAAAATTTGGACAAATAATTCCGTCACCTACATATGGGTGACATGGCAATCAACGTGTTAACATTCAGTCATAAATTCGCTAAAACTGAGATAAAATTGCAAATGATCCGAAATTCATTTTTATCGTCGAAGGCGTAAATTTGCGACAGCCGCAGTTCAATTATTATCAGCGATCCATGGTGTCCAGTTTTCCATTAAGCGGGCCGCGGGGCTCGGGCTAACGCCTAATATCAATGCGATTAGCGGCAGCCTTAGATCGGTCCACGCCGGTTGCACTCGGTAGGCGTGTGCAGTGTGCACGGTTGCACTCGGGTCGCATCCGGCGACGAAACGAAAGCGTCGACAAGAGACGGCGGCGACGATGAGGTGGGCACCCGGCGTTTGAGCTTTCGATCGGCGGGCAGGGTGAGATAATGCGATTAACGCCATGCAAAATTGGACCTCTTTGAGCAACGTGTCGTTCGGTCGACGATGCAACGCAGTTACCGCGGAAAAGGGCGCTGCTCCGTGCAATAACCTGCACCTACCGTCCCACGTGTGCACGTGTAACCGTACCCCGCGCGCGTGCACGTCTCTCTCCGTGTGTATCGAGCGTCTCTGGCTAGGGCTTCTCCGCTCAAAGTGTGCAGATTTTTCGGGGAATTCGCAACGAGCAAATTTACCTTTACCATTCGCTCGCTCGCGCGCGCGCGCACGAACCGTCGAACCTGATTTGCTGTTTCCGTCTGGCCGACGATTAGAGGAACGTTCACTGCTACCTATCATTTCGAAGGATTTATTTGGCCACCGCCGTGCAACGCCGAGACGAGGGATTATCGGCCGCTGTTCGACTTTTATCGGCCTTTGATGATCGTTCAACCTAAGAATTCCGCGTGAATTCGCTGTCATTGGCCGGTTAACTTTCGACAAGCTCGGCACTGACTGTCAGGATTGTTCGGTGTGCTTTTTCTTTGTTGATTCTTAACCCCTTGTACTACTTTTTATTTTGTGATTATAATGATTAGAAACTCTTCGTCGTTCAGAATTTCATAGAAGAAGAAAGATAGTTTACTGTATACCAGTATTTATTGTATACCTATGTTTTCTCCAAAGGATATATATCAACTACAACAAAGTAGATTTTTATTACGGTTTAAAGAAAATTAATAACATACATATTTATTAGACTCTGTTCAGAACCTTCATCACGAGTCTGACTCGATATTGTAGGACAAGGGGTTAATGCTTCGCTTACCGGCAGGTTTGCAAGTCTTTTTATGATCGATGATTAACGGTTGAGAACTTTTCAATAGATTGTTCCACAACAATTTCGTTCACAATTCAACAAATTGTTGGAATTTACAAAGTGTAACTTCTGAAATGAATACTTGAATATTTGAGATTTCATCATTCAAATAACGGGAATTTGGCTTGAATTTTATAAGGAACATTACGTACTTTTTCATCTCTGTGGACCAGCTCCACAAAGTAATAAGTAGGCTGCGCGGATCTTTATGCAAAATAAAAATTGTTGGCATCAATTGCAAAAAGCAGTAACCACATAGACCTTTTCTGCATTAACAATCTCAATAAGTTGTTCGCATATTCACATTCTTAAATCCTCTGAATGCTTTCACTGTTTTAATTTGCATCAACTTGTTTTTGTCATAATTGCATTAAATCCGCAGTATAGTATAATAATAAGATTCTATTCTCAATCCGTAAGAACTATAGGGCATCTATCACGCAGAAGATTAATTTGTCACAATTACAATTAGACATTGTGTGCATTGCCATCTACATTTATCTAAATGTTTCCTTCAAGTTCAAAATAACAGAGACACGATATTTTCATTAGATTCGATTAACGTGCTTCCAGGGAGTTTTGCGCGATCTTCATGGTCGCCATATCCAATATATCATCCTATCCCCCTTTCATTTATTTAGAACGAGCTTGATAATAAATTCTGTTTCACATAAATCAACTTTTAATCTACTTTTAATTTTTCCATAATTTACGTGCCGTGTATTTACCGTTTAAAACTGTTGTGATTCCTTAAATGAAAGCAATTCTAATGGAGTAGGTAGGTAAGTAAACCATTCTTTTCATTCTCCTCGCAGGTCTTGAACGAAAGGATATATTAACTGATGCAATAATAGATGGTTATAGGGTGAATTAAGCTTATAAAATTTTCGGATTATCGAGATTATTTAAAATACCTTTTTTCCTTGCTAAGGGATTTTTTAAATTGAAAACAAACTTTTTAACCCCTTGCACTACTATTTATTTTGTGATTATAATGATTAGGAATTCTTCATCGTTCAGAATTTCATAGAAGAAAAAGATAGTTTATATTTATTTTATGCCTATGTTTTCTCCAAAGGGTATATATCAACTACAACAAAGTAGATTTTTATTACGGTTTAAAGAAAATTAATAAGAATCTTCATCACGAGTCTGACTCGATATTGTAGGACAAGGGGTTAATCGCAGCATAACTTAAAAATGGCGTGCATCAACTTATTGTTTCTGCGTCTTTAAGCGCAAAGATCGAGATTTTGCAGTTGATCTGCATGCAGCGGTTGGACAGACATTGAGCAGACATCGATGTCGAATTCTGAGGATTTCGTGATATCCGAGCGTCCTAACGATATTGACCTATTCAGCAAGGAAAACGAGACCGGGGAATTGACATTCCCCGACATCGCCGAATTTCAATACTTAGCCCGAAGGGGTGGCAATTACCACAGAATAAACGTTTCCGCACAAACAGTACCACTAATCAGTGGCCAAAACACGAAGTCGAAGAACCGAGGCAAATATTAGATAATGGCTACGTTAATTTTGAACGGTGGCTGTCAGTTACGACGCGTACCTTCACCACCGTGCGTTCCTGGTAAAAAGGAAGAGAACTCTGACTGGGTATTTACTTCTACATACATCTATCTGCGTAATAATGATATTTGCTCGCGCGATAGTAAACGTTGACTCCGAATGATCATGCGCTGCGCTACCACTTGCTAGTCTTCTGCCAGCTTGGCACCGGAGTCGCGTTCCCTAATTTTGTCTCCTTTCTGCGCCAGTTAATTTGGTTCTCTTTCCTGCAATTAATCTTATTTTATAGAATCGATTCTACGTTTAAATTCGGAGAAATATTTTTACAAATATTTGGTTAGTTATAGGTAATAGTCTAGCGGTGTCTCCATCTTTAATTTCTTTTAAAAAGTATTTATTTGAAGTTTCTGGTACGTTTATCTAAACAATTTTAGAATAGATTTGAACGCTTCGACGGAGGCATTTTCTTGAAACTGTACGAAATGTCTTTCTCGTGTCGCTAACGATAAGAATGTTCAATAAGCGGGCAAGGAATCATAAACATTGTAACATAAATTCGTTCGGTTGCTAGTATAAATATATTCTAACTTCAAAAATTGAGTTCTGACTCATTGTCAATATACACCATGATTGAAAGAAGCTATTTACGATCGAGAATTACACAATTGACCGTATTTACATTACAACCCAGTGTTAGAGCTTCAAAATTGCTTATTTGTTTCCAAGCGTAAGCGGCGTTTACACGTTGACTGCCATGTCACCCATATGTGGGTGACGGATTTATTTGTCCAGATTTTGCAATAAATTTTTACGTTAATACATTCATTGTACCAAGTTTGATTAGGATCTGTAAAATTTAAGAAAGTTGGAGGACTACTCGATATCATACATTTAGTTTTTTACAATTTTTATTTCATTAAATAACACTTTGATTTTACGGAATTTTTGAGGTTTTCAGTTTGGCAGTCAAAGTGTTGAAAGAGCGATAAAATCTTCTCAGAATTCGCTCTCCGAGCAATCCCACAAAAAAGTTATGAATACTGATCTCCGGCGAGTAACAAGGTACACAAATCCTCGCCGAGAAGCATATCCTCCAGTAATCTCTTAAATCGTATCGGAAACTCGTGCGATAATCGTTGACCGTGAGAGAGATAAAGAGAGAGAGAGAGAGAGTATCGGCAAGTAAACACGCCGCGCCGGGGCGGACGTTCGCGACGTGACGCGACGCTGCAAACAAACGAAACGAAACGAAACGAAAAGAAAAGAAAAGAAAAGAAAAGAGGAAGCTTCGGGAAAACAAAGCTAAAAAGTGGAGCTCCCGTAGAAAATGAAACGATATCGGCAACAAGGAACTGTTGGCGTCGAAGGAACGTTAAAACAGCGAAAAAAGGAGTGTCCTCGACGATACCAAGGTAGGGACGGGGGTGGGAAAAAGCGAGAAGAAAGGATGCTCATTCAGCTCGGACAGGTTTTCCTATATCGGTGTCAATCCAATCAATGGTTTATTAACCGATGCGCGAACGACGGCAACTAGCGGGACCCGACGAAGACAGCAAAGCGGAAGAAGAGAAAGAGATGGAGGGAGAGAAAGAGAGAGAGAGAGAGAGAGAGAGGTGGATGGTTGTATCACAGAGAGGATCGCAGAGAATCGACAGACGAACGTAGGACCAGATGGAGGGGTCCCCAGCTAGTCGGTTCGCGGTTTGTTTGGACGGAGAACCTTAACACGTGGTCCCGTGGTACACATGCATCCTGTGTATGCTCTGCCAGGGTGTGAGGAGAGAGGGTACTAGAAGAGAGAGAGAGAGAGGAGAGAGGGGCAGCGAAGTGACCGAGGCAGAGATGGAGGATAGGTGGGGTTGGTCAGGGGTGGTTGAAAAAGAATAACGCGTCGGAAGGAGACGCAGGCGAACAAGAGGGACAAAGGTGAAGAGCAGGGGGTAGCACACCCTCTCTCTATGGCAAACGTTGCATTGTTTCTGTATTCCGAGCGACGAAGGCGGACGAACTGATAGAGGAACGGTAAGCGGGAGGGAGAGGGGGAGGCCAGGAAAAAAGAAAGGAGGGCTCTATCGGTTATTGGAAATCTGTATTTTTGTAGGACATAGCTCTCTTCCGCGTTAACCCTCGGCCGTCTACTCGGCCGGGCAAATCGCAGCAATGGGTCAACCCCGATCGTCGTCTCCATCGGACAATTCAGAGACGCGGTTAATGGCGACCGATGCTTTCAATCTACGTCTATCCCCCGGTGCTCGAATGCAACAGGGATTCAGAATCCAGCCAGATTCCAATCTAACGTACAATGCCCGCGTATTAAGGGCTCCGTTCGACTGGCCGACGCCGCGAGCCCCGCGTTTATGCGAAATTACGCCGAGCATCGGGATCCACCGTTTTGGTTTTTCCCAGCCCGTTCCTTCTCCCGCGAGATTCTCTCTCTCTCTCTCTCTCTCTCTCTCTCTCTGTCGTATCCGTTACCCGTTCTCGATCGGGCATCGCGTGTATCGGGATTTAAGGGAACACTTTATTCGAAATTTTCATCGTGCTTCTGTCTGTGTAATCTTCATGGTCGATCGAGTACTGTTGGTTTTCTCGCACGGTGGTCCCGGCATCTTGCTTGTGTTCACAATTTGTCTGGTTTGTTGCGTTGGCTTTTTGCAGGCATTTATCGGCTACCGCTAACTTTTATATTCAATTCGTGCACATTGATTCTGGTGTCTGCGGTGTTCGCTAGCCGAATTTATCGAATATCACTAATTTTTGTACATAATTATTACACTTCCTTTGTTCCCTGGCTTTTAATAAGCTGATTTGGATTGTAAATTTTAAATTAGACATTCGGCTTGAAATTGTCTATAATTCTTGAACACGGATCTCGGGTTGTTCAATATTTTGTGAATTTATGTAGCTCATTATGTAATTTACAATAGTTACAGGACATATTGACTAATTTTAGCATACAATCATTACACTTCTGTTGTTTTTAAGCTTCTAAAAAGTTCGGATTTAAATCGGATCGTCTACGATAGCTAGAGGTCACTTATTTTTCAATTTTTAAATGTTTTCTATGAAATATAAAAAGGATATTGATCACGTCTTGAGGCAGTGTCCTCTATATGACATACGTAGATTGAAGTTTATAAAAAACTTGAGATTACGGGGTTGTTTTCTTCCCATGTCGTGCAATGTTCTACTCCACAGACCTACAAACAATGTATGCAGGAACCTATGTTCCTTCCTGAAGGATTGCGGATTGTGTCTATAATGTCATCGTCATGTCCATTGACATCTGAGCGGCTCCAACTGATGTGTATCTAGCTATAATATTATGTTATAATATATTAAGGTTGTAATATTATGTATGTAATACAGAATGCAGAATAACCCCTTATCGGAGGTTACAACCGTACAATTAAAAAAAAAAAAATACAAAAAGAAATTATTTCCTTTCCGTAGAACATCTGACTTATACGAAGAATTATACCACATAAAAATTGCGAAATTTCTGCTTACGACTGGAACAAAGTAATTGCCAAAAATGCTGTTCCGACGATAGCGTTTTGCACAGATGCCGAGTATTCGCTATGCCATCGAACTTTAAATAATGTCCAGCTGCCCCAGCACCCTTTTTCGCGTTCCACTGGCAAAATGAGATTATTCTTCCGGCTGGTTGGTCACCAGCAGCGTCTAATACCATCAGGCCGAGGCTCAGTTTTGTCAGCAACCGCGGTGTACACGCAATTCCTCTACACTGGCAATTTCACAGGTGCACGGGCTTCGAAATGGGCCACGGCACGTTATCATAGGGGATACACAGAAGCCAACAGGACGTACGGCCATGCGTAATATCGGTCATTGACAGCGATAGTGTTCCGCAATGTTCCGGAGAATGTGCGTTCACGGTCACGTTACATACCGGGTGGCGCTAGTTGCCATTCGCTAATGAAGACTGGTCGCGCAATTGGTCGAATTGAACGGGAAATTGACTTCACGGTACCTCGGACTAGTTCCTCGGACTATTTCGTTAGGCAATCCTCCGACTGTGTGACTGTAGGCTATCAATTCCAAAAGTGGTAAACCTTTCCACAAATTAATTGGCATACGAATTAAATTAAAATTCGTTGTGACTAAATATACCATATTCCTTTATTCGATCGTGTAGATTCAAAACAGATGTGTTCCTGGGATGTTAAATAACATCTACAGTATTTTCTTCTAAACGTAATTGTACGTCAAGGGTTTAAAATGTTTGCAAGCAAAGGAACTAGGTACAAAAATTGATTGCATGTTCATTTTCAGTATCAAGAAATGCAACTGAAGCCGTCAAATGATTTACGAAAATTAGAATTTGTATAAAAGTCTGCAGGCTATATTTTAGTAGGTGGAATTTGTAGGAGTATTAGTATAGATAGGTAGCATTAAATATTATGAATGTGAAACACAGATTTTTAAAGTATTTATATCCATTTCGTTCGTACGGTATAAAATGTTCTGAGAAATTATGTTCACGTTCAAAATAAATCGCGTTTTGTTTTGTCCTTAAAATGTAGTTCTCAGCTGCTGTTTCTAGGTATAATTTCAGGGACTGGAACGTACACGCACAAATTGCATAATCATGTACGTCGAATGGCTTGACAAACAATGATCTAAACAGCACATACAAGGTGTCCCACGTGAAAAGAAACAATTTATACACTACTATGTTCCAAATACTCTCTACAGAACCCCCATTTGAACGCTGTCGATATTTAGAGACATATTAATAAATAATTAACGTGCATTACGTATGATCATGTTGAGATTATATTAAGATAGAGGATTATAGCAATATTAGAAATATCAGAACATTGGAAATCCTGATGGCTTCTGTATATGTAATATCAGCGAAGATAATAGGAAATAAGTTGGCGATATGATCAGGCCAGCCTCGATCCCATTGATTTAGAGTATCAACGTTCATTCGGAGCTGCTTGGCCATATAATCATGGAATTGCATACCAACCGGTACCATCCACCCAGTATACAGTTCAGTTTCATGTACGTGGCTGTTAACGTGGGACATGTATGTACAATAGCATTGGACCACCGATCGGGGGTGGTAAAGGGATAGAGGGACACGAAGGGGGTCAACGCGCGTTAATTGGTCCAGTGTCAAGGTCAAACCTCTCTGGCGTGTCATCGCATTATCATCGATTATTGGACATATCTCGTGGTCAGTTTGAGATTCACAGAGCTGACAAATCAATGACAATGGAATGATAAGACGACCGTTTCGGTTGCGCGATGATGGTACGCGGATTTCGATCCCGGGATTCCATTCGAACCGCCCGCTCTTTCCAAATTGAACTTCCGAAAAATCTTCGTTCCATTCTGCACGATCTTTCCGAAATTATTCGAAAAATCCCACAGAAACGATCCCACTTGCGTTCCAAGTCGTACATTAAATTATCTAAGCGGTAACACACAATTTGCAAGAGCGTAATTTGTTTACGATGAAAAGTTAATAATAATCAAGTTACCAAATAGCCTTTCCAATGACCGAACTGTTTGCAGAAGAAGCGCGAAAATGAAAACAATAATTTTATTATCTATTTTTCTATCAATTAGAAAGTCGCCGGTACGAACAACGTGAACGCGAAAGAAGAAATTTCCTTTATCAGAATAAATATTCGTTCAGCGAGAAGCGCGGGTTTACGCGGGTGTATCGAAAGCGTGATTATTTGTCCACGTGCACGGTATATCAGAGCCACGTGGGCGATCACATCTTCATCGCGACAAAGGTCGCGGATTACGCGGGCGAGTATCGGAGAGATGGGAAAAGCGACGAAAAGGAAGAAAACTACACCGATGGCGCGGCGGACGCGGCAATAAATCGGTCAGTCCAGCCATTCGACTGCGGGCGTTTCTTTTTGCTTCTATTCGATTTTTTCCGCGGTCAGCTGTTGCATCGATCGAAAAACGAATGAAACACCGCCGCGTTCCACCTGTCTACGGATGTACCGTACACACTTCGATGAAGCGGCGACTGTTTATATTTCCGTACCATGTACACCGACTCTGTACAGATTTAATCCCGAATGGATATTTCGAGTGATCGTCCAAAAATCTTTTCTCACGTGTTACATGTGCTTACTATTTTGTCCGGTCGAATAGGTATTTCTGCGAAATACCTTTAATCTTATCAGTTGGCAGATTATTTAAAATATTTCCGATACGCTGCGAATATTTGCAGATACACGGGGACATTTTTAATCGACAAAGTAATATTTAAAATATTATTATAAATTCCTGATTTCATTAAGACAAGAGTCTGTAAGGGTCGTTCGCCTAACCTTCTTGGCATCTTGCTTTTGTGCTGCTGTTTTTACGCTATCTTTTGTTAGAAAATCGATAAACCTGTTTAGGGAGCTAATCTGCTTAGGTTCTGAGCTTCTGAACGTGTTTGCAGTTCTCGTCTTCCTAACGCTATGCGACTTCTAGTTTAAATCGATATCTTACAACATGTTATGCAAATTTTTATGGTTGTATTTCGAGTGCTCGCTAAAGGGTACCGACAAGGCTGAATGTATCCAAAATGTATGAACCTCGAATCACCTCAATTATGCTATTTTCTGGTATTATCACTTTAGTTGTCCTTGTCCAAGGTTTTACATTATTTTGATTCACACGTAACCCAAGTAAACAACAGATATAATTATATTTTGATTATTCAGAGGGAATAGTCAATTTTTTGTCGATGTTATTACGCATTATATATCTATAATAATTACCTGAATAATAAATCCTTATTAGAAAGATTGGGTCAGAAGTGAATTGCATTGGTAATTATTAAATTGCGAATTTTATGCGAACGCGAGCCTGTTGAACACACCGAATTGCAAACCTCCATGAAAGCTCGATAAATTTCTCGTTTTATTTGTAGATAAAATCTTCAATGAAGAGTATATGTTACCGATTCCAATTACCGCGAAAGTGACTCGAATAATTTTAATGCGCATAAATATCCGCAGTCTATTAATTATTGTATTGTGCGTCTCGTCGAATTGTTCCATTGCGTGCGTAATCGACAGCACCGTTGTCCTCTGCTCGACACTGATTCGTCACGCGTTACGAGAAATGGACTTCACTGTATCCCATGGACAGTCGAAGTGCGAATGATTCAGAGCTTCGCCACGAACCGTTAAAGAAAACAACTTCTCCGGAATATCCTATCTTTATTTCCAAATCTGTTTAATTAAAACTTGGAGATTTTAGTTTACTTGTACAATTTCGTTTCGTTTGAAATAATTTCGATTAAACGAACGATTGCACAGACAAAAGTGGTGAACACTGTTCCACCTCTTCTTCGTCTTCCTCAAGCAAATTTTTCTATTTCTCGGGAGTTCCATACAATAAAAGTAATTCGAATGGTTGATACTGAAAGTACTCCGTCAACCTTCTTGCATTTCGTAGCATCGAATTAGCAAGCTTTTGGTTTACTTGTACAATTTCGTTTCGTTTGAAATAATTTCGATTAAACGAACGATTGCATAGAAAAAAGTGGTGAACACTGTTCCACCTCTTCTTCGTCTTCCTCAAGCAAATTTTTCTATTTCTCGGGAGTTCCATACAATAAAAGTAATTCGAATGGTTGATACTGAAAGTACTCTGTGAACCTTCTTGCATTTCGTAGCATCGAATTAGCACGTGTGAAAGACCCTACACCTAAGGTATCGAGCAAAATGATCAAAAGATCTAGTTCAAGGAATGAACGTGAACGTGTTCTGTCGAACAAGAAAAGACTTAGCTGCGACAAGAATGCAGGTAAGATCGAAGGTGGGTCCATTGTCAGGGCCAGGCACCGTCCGAAAACGAAAGTAAATGACGCGGTCAGATACGGCTGGTAAACGGACAATAACCAATCATGTGCAATTAACCTTTGACACTATGACACCTAAATACTACGAGATACCTACATAGCGGTTATGTTCCCATTATGTGGCCGTATCGACATGTGTTTCGTGCCGTGGCACGCCGGCGTACGGCACGCTGTGTGCCACGGTGGACCGGGTCGTGCCACGCTCCGCCGTAACCGGCGCACGGTCGCGCATTGTCTGATACCGTTCACGGGATACGACGCATAGACAGGCCTGCATATGTACACCAGACATATTGATACACAGTACGATGCACACCGATTACATAATAGGCCTATGTCGCGCGCGGATCGGCCCTCGCATCGCCTAGCCTAGCCGAGCTGTGCAGCCAACCTGCCGGACCTGACGTCCCTCGATCTGATGCAGTTTACCTGATATCGCGATAACTCGGTTTAACATGCGCAATTTCTGCGACCGTTCCTGATGGATCCGAGTCCTGCGCCAACTCGTTCTTCGAGAACTTAGGATCTTTCTCCAACACAGGCGACGAGAACCCCTTCGGTTCTATTCTTATTATTATTAGAGGTCTCGTCTGTCTGGAAAGATCGACAAGGCGATGTTCTACTCGTGTGCAGTCATCGGTGTAACTATCTTTACAGAATTGGTGGGACACTTCGGTTCTACCAAGCTAAAAAAATTCACTTACCAGATGACGTGTAATGAAAATTTTAGGAAAATTGCGTTTAGTCCGAATTACGATAAAATTAATAAAAGTTGATTTTCACAACTTTTTAATTTGAACTTTCAACAAAAATCTGAAAATAGTTGTTTACATACTACATTTTTAAAGCACAGTAATTCTTTTTCTAGCAGGGATACTATTTTCTGTGCTATCGTAATTAATTCTGTGACCCAAACCGCGAGACACTCGAGTCAAACGAATCGAAATTTGATTTGAATGAGCTGATATTTACTATTCCGAGTTTGCGGACCTATGAAAAATATATGTATGACAGCTGCTTATTAACAGTTGGAATGTGCAGGCGAATTAATATTGATTTTGCACGGTAATCAAACGGGAAATATTTAAAAAATGAGTAAACATTAAATTAAATATTGAACTGATAAACATTCAAATTTCAAACCTTCGAAGCTATTAACCGCGTGTAGAGGGGGGCGAACAAATGAAAAGAACGTAGACTCAGGATAAATATGGAAGTGTAACCCGTACCCGTGAGCGTGATTGAAACAAATACATTTGGAAAATAGAAAATATATCCTTGATTGTGCTACGCGGTTACGGACAGCCGTTTTCATCGTGCCATTTTCCGAGCGCTTTTCCGTCTATGTTTTCCAATATCGAGCGTGCCGACATTTTATTTCTCGTTACATAATTACTGAAACATTACGCTACCCGTTGTAGAATTCTTTCGCAAATTCTACTCCCGTACTACTCCCGTATTTCATTTGAAGTTACTGCAATTATTACGTTCCAAAGTACGGCTGCGAAAACTGGCTACTTCTGAAAATTATCCGAATAATGTTTCCAGAAGGAAATGAAAATCGTAATTATTTGTGTCCAAAGTGACGCAGACGCTGGATTATTCATTATTTATAATAACGGTAATGAATGTACAAGTCCTGGCATTCTTATTTGTATTAAAGTATAATTATTTTTCATTAACTCTAGGGTGATAGAGAAAAGGAATTTTTCATCTTTAATGCCCAAGGATATCGTTAACACTACAACTTTAACATGTAGGGAGAAAAATGCTATTTGATCAGATTTTTGTACTTTTGAAAAAGATTTTATTTTTCTCCCATTTAGCCTTTAATGTGCACTAGCGTAAAATATTGTCTACAGATATCAATCACATATCAGTCATTGGTCTTAGCACTTAAATTAAAAACTATTTTTTATAATTTTAACAATTTGAAATGCCTGTTACCTTTTTTTACAAAATCTAGTAATTCAACAAGTTTTAAACGACTTACAAAGCAAAGTATAGCATTTTAGAAAAGTGTTTTAATTTTTTGGGAATGCTTGTAGAGTCAAAGATCGGGCACAGAGGTATACCAGAAAATTGAGGAGACAGAAGAAGGGCACCAAATACCTGTATAGGGTCAAAGGTGAGACCCTTAGGTCGAGACCTCCGGACCCCTTGTGCTGTCCAAGAGCAACCTGTTGGCCCTCTATGTTTGACGACCCGTTCCGGACCAGTTTCAGTTGTCCTGTTAATCTTTTCAAAAGGGCTGTACCGATCGTGGCGCACAAAGTCTTGCAGCAACCGGTTCTTCGCTGGGGGTCTCCATGAACATCGTCTTTTGGGGATCTGTTTGCACGTTCCTCGAGTTGTGGCGATTCGCAGGATCAGCTGGACCCATAGCTTTATTCATTAGGTTAATATTCTCACGAAAGGGTGATAGCTTCGACCGTGTAGCTTCATGTAAACTCTTTCGATTGTCCTGACCGTCCTGAAAGGGTTCCGTGGATGATCACAAAACGAAAAGTACATGAATGCTTCTCTGCCGATTTAATGAGTTTTGCTGATCTTCCAGGTCTTAGCATAGGAAATTATGCGGTCCAGTTTACCGTGCCAGAAGATAAATGAGTTGTCGTTTTATGCAGCGATTGCATGGCGACCGAGGCATGCAGAGAGATCGAGATCTGCGAGCATAGTTGTCCCGTGAGAATTTTCGTGATATATTTCTGCGACTGTCCCGGTTATATTGTTTGATGTTGCTCGCTCTGTACTTCAGACTATTGACCACAATATAGTTAGTTATGTCTGCGACGATACCGAAGGGGTGAGGGTAATGTGCGAGCCTCGTTGGCTAACGGTATCAAATTTACCCACTTATTTGTCATCGTCCTAATGTTCAACTAATCCGAGTAAACTGAAATTGATATACTTAAAAGGTCATGGTAGAAGACCGAAGAAAGTGATTTTTGCTAATTTTTTTCTCGAAAGCTGTAACACCTGGAAAGTACTACGTAATTTTTTATTTAAAAATATTTGTAAATTATGAAGTTGTAATTTCTTACATGGACGATTAATGTAACTTCGGTTTATACAATATCTTCGTAATTGACAAACATTTCTGGATAAAATAATTGCGAGGTACTCTCTAAAATATACCAAAAATATTTTATGCATCAAGTCGTACAGTTTTCGAGATAAAAATTCTCAAAAATCACTTTCCGTTCGGCCTCCTCACCGACAATGGACACATAACATCTTCGATGTATTGTATTTTGTTCAATGCAGAGAATCTAGGTTTAATTACGTCACTCATTTTTTAAATTCATTATTGCGTCTGCTTAAGCGTCGGAGCGTTTAATCGAACGAAATAACTTTCTTCGAATTACCTTCTAAATTGTACCGAACCGGGAGATCGCGTTCAATAGCGTTTCATTATTCCCCTAACGATCTGAGAACGGAGTTTTTAATATCCATTAATAACGAATCGAAAACATTTAATAGTTGGTCATTTCGCGCACCGGCAAAGGACGCAACCGTCGTCGGCTGAAAATTTGTTAATTACTGCGCCAGAGGGGAGCAAGTGAGGGGCGAGGGAGGGGGGAGGCGTAAGTATTTTCAACAACATTCATTCCAGCCCGTTTTCCGGCACGACCTGCAAGGACTGATATGAGGGAGGAACTTTGTGCAAGTTAAATGCATGGCACAGTGAACCGCAAATAGTTCGAGGCGCTGGACATGAAAAGTTCTCACAGACGTATCATGAGACGTTCTGGGAACGGAGCGTGATAACGTCGTTGCATGTTTAAACGCGGGGACAACTATGACGGACCTCCTCAAGAACTTTTATTAAGCGTCACCGTCCACAAGGAAATACAAAAAGGATGCATTGTTCCGTAAATACCGCGAAAAATTCATAAACGGAGGTAGTTCTGCCAGCGATACAAATGTATAAACTAAAATTTCAACGAAACAATCTTTTATTATCATTAACTCCTTGCTGGCAGACAGAAATTTCTGTACAAGACAATTTATTTGCCATATTTATGAAAATAATCGAGTACATGTTCCTTCATTTTTCATATTTCTTTTTCGTCTTATTGAAAGCTACTAGATTGTTAATTTCATCCTGTTAAGAAAAGTGTTTACGTCTAATATAAATTGTTGGGTAAATTCTCGCAAGAAAGAAGGGTGCGAGAAATTAATTTCAGACGAGGATTTTTCTACAGAGGAAAGAAGGCATCGGTTTAAATTGAGGGAGTGAAGAATATGTAAACGCTCGTGGAAAGAACCGCGTATTATGTTGCGACTTACGTACAGAAGGTAACTTACGAATGCGTCCAGTTTTATTTAATTTTTTCGCGGTCACACGTTCCCCCGGTGCGAATGTCTTAATTACACCTCTTGCGAGATTTCCTTCGCACGCTTAAGCTCTTAAAAGTCTCTTAAATATTTCCAAAACGTGGCAGAATGTACCTACACGCATCTGCAATTTTTTCTAACCCCTCTACCTTTATCTAATAAACATCTTGCAATATTTTAATAAATAAAATTTTGTCCACCGATAAAAGTGAAAATGTATTGACAAAAATGATATAATTGCATTGGTTACACAATTTTTAATTGCCTGATACATAATTTTTCATACGGGAAAATTTGAATCAATGTTTATGATCCCAAATAGAAAGTCGCATTTGCGTTGTCGCTTTAAATATTTTTAATTGGAGAATTCCTTCCGCATCTAAAAATTATGAATAAATTTTAAAGGTTTGCTTAGATCATTTTTCATCTGATTTTTGTTACAAATTATCAGGACTATAAAAGGGGATCGATTTTCTTAAATAATTCCAACCCGTCGCGTTAACACGTTGACTGCCATGTTACCCATATGTGGGTGACGGAATTATTTGACCAGGTGTTAAAATGAATTTTCACATTAATATATTCATTGTACCAAATTCGATTAGAATCCATAAAATGCAAGAAAGTTGGAGGACTACTCGGCATCCTACATTTAATTTTTTCCAATTTTAATTTCATTAAATAAGTTACTTTGATTTAATCGAATTTTTGAGGTTTCGAGTTTCGCAGTCAAAGTGTTAAGCAACCTCAAGAGATGTTAGAAGTACACAATATCGAATAAATAATCTAGTAAATATAAAAGAGAAACAGCAGTTCTCTATTCAAGAGCGTCTTCAGCGACACCAGTTCCCCCAAGCGGAGGACTCGCCAAGTTCTGCAGAGTCTCTTGCAGGACCCTGCAAGCCGTTCTGCAGCGAGCTAGGCCGAAGCAAGGGGTCGAGCTGTAGCTTTGCTGGGGGTCCAACAATGGACGGCTGCTCCAGCATGAAAGGCGTCTCGCCTAACCGCCATGCTTAGCCTCCCTTTCCACCTCGATCTCATTCCGGTTCTTCGATAGCTCTATGCAAATCGCCTGGAGGCCAGAGGATAGAGATCTACGAGCGAAGACCGCTGTTCGATCAGTTGAAAATCGGTCGTGAACAGAGCCACTTGGCTCCCGTGATCATCGTGTATAGATCGCTACGAGCGGAACGCGGACTCGGCGATCTCGGTCCCAAAAGTCTACGTCCAACGGGGACAGAGAGAAATGGCGGGAAAAATCGGGGTGTGCGTGGGCGCAGGATCGATGAAGAGTACAAAATGGCGACGCCTGGAAGAAGATAGAGAACACGAGCGGGGGTGGGAGAGAACGTCGGCGTCGGGTTGTTGCGGATGGGGATGAAAGGGGCGAAACGAAGGGTGCAGAGGGTCGAGGAAAAGTCGGAGAGAAAGGTGAGTATCGGAGATAAAAAAGAAGGAAGCGAGGGAAAAAATTGAAGCCACCGTTCGTTCGGAATCGAACCGTGTTCTGCTCTCTCTCTGGGTCAAGGATGTCGAGAGTGAAAATCAAAGGGTTGCCGTGCCGCGCGCGCGCCCACGGTATCTCGGTGTATCCGAAGCGGTCGACATTTCTTTCTTTTTTCCCCACCCCACCAACCTCCCCCAATCCTTTCTTTGTCCGCGAAATGAAATATCGTGTGTAATACATCCTCCGCCGGCTATCGCGTTGTAATCGCTCAATTTATCGATACTGACAGACCGAGCCACTCCGATTGCCGTTGAAACAAGCCCCACGCCGCGTGCAAACGATGCACAAAGCGTGGCTCTTTTTAGCCCCGGGCGACGTTTTTCTCGAAAAATACTGTTATGTTGTGTCCAGGAAGTTTACCGTGCTCGTTCCAATTACCGTGGCCAGGCAAATTCTTTGAAGGCCGTTTAGTATTAATATTTTTCAGAGGACGTTCACGGAGGATGCTCGAATTTGTTAAAATTACCAAAGTTACAAAATTCCGTGACTCATTAAAGGATAAAGCGTTTATTTGAAAATTTGAAATTTATACACGAGTTTAATATTTTTTGCTGATTCGTTTAGCTGTTCCGACGGTTTTCAGAAAGAAGAAAAGTATGGCTGGATTATTTATTAATGAGAAAGTTTCGTTCGATTTAGTGAGTGGAAAATTGTTGCTTTTCTCAAAATGTGGTGATGCGAATTTTATAATAAACGTAATTCTACCACCAAAAAGTGTGAAATTACGTGTGTCTATTTCAATTAAATCTAAACAAACTTCCACTCGACTATTTCATATTTTTTCAAAAAGTTCCGAATATACCTTACCGTGTATCAGAAACGAAGAAGCAATGATTAAAAATTATAAAACAAATATCGACGATCCAATGAATTTTTGAAATCTGGTTAAAACATGAGGCTTCATAAAAATTTGAATACGCGTTGAAAAATTATATTTGGAATAATTTCCAAATTATGAAAATAATTTGGTAGAATCGGGTTCATTACTTAAAATTTAAAATACTGCCAAATTATGGATTCCTCGGTTGCACTTGGAGAACTTTCGACAATGATAGAAAAATATGTTTCGAGCAGCCTTTGAAAATTAAAAGTATTATGTTTCCAATGAAACTAAAAATTCATCAAATTTAATTTTTAAATTGAATTGTAAGTGAATGTACGCATTTCCCATTGGCAAATTTCGTTACAGTACTGTAGAAGATTAGTATTAACGCTTTGAAATCGCACGTTCTGTTATCAAATTTATTAGTTGCGTTCTCTGGTAAAATTCTATTACGTTTCCTTCAAGTTATCAAAGCTATTAACAGAAGAAACGCACAGTTTTATTTAACTTCTGTTTCGTACAATTGAAATTGACCGAAAACTTGTATTTTGCATAAAGATCCACAGTTTATTTATTCGCAGACTGTGTTAAATTGAGAAAAATCGCATGAATGTGACACCGACGAGCAAAATCTTAATCAAAAATAGTCTTTTTGCATGTTTTAATATTTGTGGACAAGTTCTGCTTCAATAAATCGAAATTCATCAAACAAAAGCGTTGCCTAATCTACTTAAAATCGTTCTATCACCTATCAGGCTTTTCGTTTCGTTCTAAAATTTATTGTGGAAAAAAATTACAAAGATGCATTCAAAGGAAATTATTTCTTTGAATGTACGAGACGATCGGTCACTGGTGACGAAACGGTGATTCTCCATAAAAGAAAAAATAAGTCGAAATAGTTATGCACAAAACCGTGCTAGAAATAGTGTTAACGGACTAAAAAGAAAACTGCTGAGGTTCTGTCCAGACGAAAAACTTGAAAAACGCGTTACTAACCTATAAATATGAAAAAGAGTTGGTCCGACCGTCCGAATCGCAAGAAAATAGTTTTTCGCGCGATTTGTAAGTCGTTAACGGATTATTCCGGTGTGTTTGTTCCTTTTTTTCCCTGGGAAAGGCAGCAATTCTGCCGGCAAGTTTCCTTGGTTCGGCCGGATATCGGCCCACCTTGTGTCCCGACGTGAGATTCATTAACTTACACGGTCTCAGTCGAGGTGAGGCGAGGCGAGGCGAGGCGAGGCACGGGCTCTCGGGCTTGGGCTCGGGTGAGGCCGGGCAGCCCGTTCAGCCCGCTCGAACTCCACGGAAAAGTGTAATCGACAAAGTTTATCGAATGGCAGGAGGGTACGAAAAGGGTCGTGGACGAGGGACGAGTACGTGCCGGCGATTTTCCCTCGTTTCTCTGGAGAGTACCTACCGGCCGGCCGTGGTTGGCTGCTGCTGCTCGTTTCTACGACAGCTCGTAAAATAGGAATGGTACGCCCACGAGACTAGGCGAGAGAACCATAGACACCGAAGGCTCCGGTTAATTAGACGCCCCGAATCGATACCACCGGGGTGAGAGAGAACCGGAGAGATATTTATTAAAAGGCGACGACGCCTCGGCTGTCCCCGATGTTAAGAACGACGATTACGGGATACAGCTGAGCCTGTCATGGCAGCCGGAGCTCGTTGTCTGCCGAGTTCGGAATTTATTGCGCGCGAATACACGCTACACACCGGCTAACGGGGTAATGGGACGAGAGATTTTTTAACGAAGCAGGCGAGAAATTTTGTTTTACAGTTGACCGATCATTAAATTCATTGCCGATCTTCAACCGCTCTACGAAAATAGTCGGCGCGCCCGGAAATGTTTGACGCTGTCTGATCGCCATGTACGCCATAAATCGTTCCATCTGTGAAATATCATTTTGTTTTTACCCTTGCACGCAGAACCATTTTTGCACGATTCAATTCTTTTTGGACACATTAGTCTTCCTGTTGTTTCCAATGTAACAGCTATTATAGAAATTGAGCAATTGCGGGACGATTTTGATACTACAGGCACCGCTGTTAGAGTTAACAAAATGAGAATGTAATTCAAGTTTAACGCGTTACCCACCACCGTCAAAATTTCCCTGTTTACGTAAAGGCAGTCAAACTAATTGTGTACACTTTGTTGTTCCATGCCGAAGTACGTATACGGCATAATATTCAGAGAATACATGACTTTCGTCTACTAAATTGTTTTAATATTTCACAAAGAAGGTCAGCAGCGAAAAATACAGGCAGCGAACGTTTTAATCTATCCTCTATTCTTATACCATGAAAATGATACAGAGATTTATGATACCTTTGTATCTGTAACCGCGGTGGTCATTTGACTTTAATATTTCAGATTCTTTATGCAAATCGTTATCCTGGCATCACGAATTGAAGTAACAGTGTCCAAAGAATGAACATACGAATCTTCGTGGCGATATTTTTGCAAGAATATACGAAATTGTTAAAGCGGTGTTAAGCGAATTAATTTAGAATCAAAACGGCTTCTAATCGAGAGCAGGTTTCTAATCTAAACGTAAGGCAGACAGTGACGTTACTATCAAGAGAAAAAATTCCAAATCGCGGAGTAGTATAGTTTGTGCATGGAGTGGCGAAAATTTTTCGCAGATCCCCTGTGAAGATCTTGTTCTTACGGTTCTGCGGTGAAGTTATCGAGCCGCTTTGTATCGGCCGGGTAATTAAGTGCCGTAATCGAGCCGGGCCTATTCAATGATTTTAATTAAAATTATTTAGAGGCGCCTCGCGCGGGACGATAATTAATTAAGAGTAAGGACACGCCGGTAATTAAAATCCTGCGAAGAAGAGGCCGATCTCGACGGAGAGCGTAGGGTCGTGGCGAAGGAAGATGGAACACACCGGTGGTGGAAGGGCGAGACAAAGAGGATCGGCGGAAGGCTATTTTTCGTGAAGCGGGCAGGAGGCGGCGGCAGACTTGCTTGTTCGACGATCTGAACGGTGTACGCCCTCGTTTTCCTAGGAGGCATTAATTCAATATCTAATTAACTCGGTCCTCGAGACTCGCGGCGAGCCAGTCTCCCGGGCGTGCTGCATGGCTTCTGTTTTACGAGTTGTCACGAGACGTCGGCCCCGTTATCTACGCCCAGAAATACCCTCGCTCTTCTTCTCTCGCCGGGGGAAAACCCTGGGAAAACAATCTCAGGCGAAGTATAAATAAGATAGGCGGCGTAATTGACCGACGGCGAGCACCACCGGCCCTCGATAAAGTTATTAAAAAAGCACGGACGGCGGTGGGACCGGACGTCGCTCGTCCTCGCGAAATGTTTCTCTGCCCGCGGACGTAATTGAATTTCGGATTGTCCGAGGAACGATATCGTCTTCGACCTCTCCTACCAAACTGACGATGTTAAATCGTCGTTAAACCCGCGCGAAAATACGGTACATCGTAAACTGCACTCGTCAGGATATATTAAATTCCGCATACCCCTCCGGCTCGGTCTTTTCTCTGGAGAATATTGCCAGATGTGGAACCGAAGACTCTTTTATGGCCCACGGCGTGTTGAGTGCTCTGCTGTTACCGCAATTCAAATGATCCTGGCCTGTAACACTGTCTTTCACAGTCACAACAATTATGCTGCTAGATTAAACATTTTACCAGACGCGCGTATTCTTGCAATGTTGCTTCAAACAATCCTGGCTGTAAAACTTTCTTTCAGAGTGATAACAATAGCGTCGCTGTGTAAAAATTTTCCACTAAACATACACGTTTTTGTTGGCTTCATCGAAAAAGTTTCGTAGTTATCTATTTTCAATTTCTTTTGGAGCTTCCTTGATATTTTTCTGGCCAAAAAGCAAAATTCTTTTAGATTTTTATGTTTTTCGATGACTACAGATTAATATAAGCATGAACATATTAATTGAAACTATAAAATATATCATTGAACGTCGTCGAAAATTTTGGTCATTGACACGAGGGTTGGACCGAATAAGTTACCAATAATTAGATAGCGGATTTTATACATTTAGAAGATTATGCATTTTAAGAAAGAAAATAAAATTCTATTTCACTCGGTTCGTTGCAATTCAGACAGAAAATTTTTATTTTGCAGATTGATCCGCTGTCCGCCGATAATATTGGTTAGTACAATGTCGCACGAAACGTATGTCGTACCCCTTATCGAAGAACGCAATTGCTTGCTAATATCTTAAAGCGTTATCAGAAGCTCATAAAAACGTTTAAACATCGGCAGATTAAAATCCCCGCGTTGAAAAGCGAAGCAGTTCACCGAAAGAATCCGTAGCTCGATAATAACTTTCGTAGACCATGCGCGGGGGGCGGTAATCATCGTAGCCACCGTCTAACTTCATCCCTCATTGAAAATTACGGCCACGTTGTTCCCAGTTAGTACGCATATTTTGTTAATTCAACTAAAAACCCCTGATCTCATTAACCCGTCCCACGTTCCGCGGGCGCAGTTACCTTCAGAACAGTTCCGGCTTATACACGTACACGCGCACGTACACGTACGCCGGCACGGCTATGTACGTATATACATTTTTTTTCCTCTTTTAATACCGAGTACCAATTAGGACAACGGCGGAGTAAGTTCCTGGTGCCTCTCTTGAGCCGCCATAAAGCTGGATAGTTGGCGGGCGCAGGGGTAGGAGACACGACCCCTTTCTCTCGACTCCAGATGGGGGCTTCTCCCCAGGGTGGCGGTGGTGTTGGTTGAGCCAAAATGGTGGCTCCGTAACGGGGTGACCTCGGTGCCAGGGTACTTCGTAATGGCGAAGTTTACTTTGCCATTTGTATCGAGGAGAATGGAGGGGGAGCGGCGCGGTTGCTGAAGAAAGAAGGAGCGAAACGACCGAAAATGGGTGGAAATGGGGTGAAATGGGGTGAAAAGGAGGTCCGGCGGGTGGACGAAGGAGAAGAGTACCACCTCGATGACGAACAGAGACGGAGAGAGATCAAGGACAAACGGGGGGAAGAAAGGGTGGAACGTTAGGAGACGGGCGCTGCCGGTTGAAGGAAGGAGGAACGACTGTCGGGCGAAAAGGGGTGAAAAGGAAATTAGGTGGACGAACGTAGGAGAAAAAGGGAGACAGAGATATGAAGGACAAATGGGGGGTGGGGAAAAAGAGAGGGTGCAAGACGAGGGTGAATCCTTGGGCTCCGGGAAGGAAGGGGTTCGAGCGAGCCATAATAATTCACGATACATAAAGCCGAAGTGCCCTGGCACTGTAGGAAAGTTTCGGGGCAGCGCATCGCCGATAAATTAGCTTACACTTTTCGCATAATGCAACCAACGGAGGAGCGCCTTTTTTTCGTCGGCAGGAGGAATAGTCAGAGCTAGTGACGAGGGTTGTCGGTCGAAGAAAGAAGAGCAACCGTCAGACTGAAAGGGGCGAAAAGAGATGAAGGGTAAAAGGGTACAATGTTAGAAAAAAGATGAGGGGAAGGTTCGGTGGGTGGACGAAGAAGAGGAGGAAGACCAGAGGGTAGGAACGAGAGAGATAGAGAAAGGGGGATGGAAGGGCGCAAGACGAGGACGATCGGGGGCGAATCCTTGGGCTCCGGGAAGGAGCGTGGGAGTTGCTGCGAGTCCGACCATAATAATTCACGATACATAAAGCCGAAGTGGTCCGGCCCCGTAGGAAAGTTTCGGGGCAGTGCACCGGGCGTCCAGCGCCGATAAATTAGCTTAGACTTTTTACATAATGCGAGCAGCGCCGAGGAGGAGCGGCGACTCTTTTCGCCGGCAAGAGGAATAGTCGGAGAGCTAGTCGCGAGGGTCGTGCCTCCTGCCGGTCGTCCCCGTGCACAGAGGTGTACCTAACTACCTCAAACTCGTCTGCCTCCTCGGGTCAAATTAATTCCGGTATTAAAATTTGGCTTGCAAATATTCCCCGACCCACGACCACGCGCGTGTGCTGCCAGGGCCGACACACGCACGGCCGAGCGTGTGCACTCTTCGCCGTTCGACAGCGTGTGCATTCATCTATGTTCCGGTTTTTCCTGGTCACGCACACGACCGACTCCCATACGGACGACCTCGGCCACACGTATACCCGTGTACGCACGTAATTTACATCTGTTATTATGGAAGAGGCCTCGGTTCCCGGACTGTCAGAGAGGGACAGAGAGCCAGAAAGAGAGGGAGAGAGCCGATGCGCGTTCACTGTCCTGTAGAAAGTGGTGAAAATCGCCCCCGGGTTCGGGAATTTCATTCGACAATGAACGAACCGGACCGCTCTTACTCCTTCTTTTCCCTCGTCCCTTTTGCGGATAATTTCCTCTATACGGCGGTTTTGACGGTTCGAACACCCTTCGATCGATCATCGAGGCGTCAACTCGAGACTCTGATTGATTTCGTCTTCCTTTTGGAGCTTTAGTATCTTCGAGGTACCAGGAATCGATTCCCTGCTTTGCTAAGACGTTTTCTACCCCCTAGCTATTTATACAAATCAATCCGGTTTACATCAAGACACAGGACAGTGTGAGATAGAAGCCCTGTATTAACACGTTGACTGCCATGTCACCCATATGTGGGTGACGGAATTATTTGTCCAGGTTTTAAAATGAATTTTCACGTTAACATGTTCAATGTACCAAATTCGATTAGAATCCGTAAAATTGAAGAAAGTTGGAGAACTACTCGGTATCATACATTTAATTTTTTCCAATTTTTATTTCGTTAAATAACTTACTTTGATTTCGTGAAATTTTTTAGGTTTCTAGTTTGGCAGTCAAAGTGTTAACCCTTAGCAATGAAATTTTGGAAAAGAAAGAAAATAAAAATTTGTAGGTTCCTGATTTCTCCTAATGAATGTGTCTTAGAGAATCTAGATTCTGTACCAATTGGCCAAATACTTGAAACCCAAGATACACCGATTATGCAAAAATAATTTCGTAAAATCCGTTCTACTAGAATTAATACCAAAGACAATCCCGTTGCCGCGGTGTTTGCGCAAACCACTTTCATTCGATGTCCGCGTGATCGCAAGCAGCCGACACCGGTTGCCAAGGATATGAGCGAGCAAATTCTCCTGGAAATTTTCATATTCATGTATTCATTGTTTATTGGAGGCCGTTGGGAAAGGGGAGGGGAGGGGGTTGGCGAGTGTTGGTACGTAAGAACAACAAGGCGGGTCCGCGAAGGATCGAGCAACGTGTTGCGAACACGCACGAACGGTGATTGCTTGATCGTGCGAAACGGTCGATGGGCGCGATTGCAGTTTATGTGCGAGCTTACACCCCCTCTCCCCCCTCCCTCCTACCCTCACACCACTTTGAACGTCCAATCCACCGCCGGTCTTCCGGTGTGTGTACTTTGCTTTGAAAGGGTGGAAATTGGGACCGGGTGTCTTATTTCGGTGAACGGTGATCGATTGATTCGCTGGAAATTGTTATACACCCGTCCGTTACCGAGCGCGCAAAGCCACCGGAGCCAGGTTTTCATTAATCGTTTCCCAGTCGGCGGTTTTTGCCTCTCCATCGCGGTGGATATGGCGAATCTGCAGTCAATTTTAGGCGTAATCGCCCGACACTCTTTCCATTTGTTTATTATCGGCGAATCGAGCTCGAACCGGAGACGTCCACGAATCCCGAAATTCGTTCCATTTTGGTGAGTTATTCGATTGCAACGATAACTGTTAACACCTTGGCTGTTGGGCTGTCAATTAAGGAATTTTGATCACAGGAGTACAGTCGAAAACTGATTAACCCTTAAGTGGAAAATGTACTCATCGAAAATGCAATGTATTTTACAAAAATGCAATGATCAATTAAATTATATTTAATATTCATCGCTATCGAGATGGCACATAAAAACGTGGTGAGATAGTAAAATTTCATCTAAATCTAAAATGGTTACTCGTTAAACAGTTATTAGCATAAATTTGAGTGGCCCCAATAGTTCACTAGAGAGTTAAAATTTGTTTCATTTCAATAATAGGCTTCAAAGAATTTATTAAATCGTGTTATTCCAGATAACTTGCTGATTTATGAATAAAAGTGTTATTGATATTTTAGGACTGTTGGGCAGCTTTTGGTAAATAAAATGTTAAGTTAGATTGAAACTACTAAAATTCAGTGAATAATTTATTAACGACTTGTTACTGTTTTGAAGAGCGCAAAATAATTTTAAAACAGTGAATACAGAAAGTTTTGAATAGTTTAATGTAATATTATTATAGATGCATGTTAAAACATAATGACTGTGCATGTCTAAACTTGACAATACTACCAACGTATAAATAAGAAATTGATCGCATATACTTACAACATCCTATTATACGATTATTTCCTAAATAACGCATAAGTAAAATATCAGATCGAGTAATAAAGCATACTTACTGTAATATTAATTAATAGCCTTTAGTAACATTTAATACCAATTTCTGTAATTTTTAATAATATTAAGAAACAACAGTTTTCAAGTTAAATAATTTTTCTGTTAGATTAATTTAATTTTACAATAAGTGTTAGCAACCTAAGTAGACTTAAAATTGCCCAACATTTGTCATTAGAGTACCTATGATTTATAATTGACATGTAATTTTTAATTATCTCGAATATTTTACGTTTAATAAGAAAGCTTATCAATTTAGGAGTAATTATAGAAGTCAATGTACTCAACCAATACAAATAATCTCTGATCAATTTTAGAAAATTGATATAAATAATCTATAATTAATATAGTTTGTACAATTAAATACATAGAATTACATAGAATACCTATTAATAATTAAACCAAGTGTATTCGAATGTTCTAAATTATTTTAATAAATTTTGTCCCGTGCCACAGTAAGATTAAATTTTTCCCCATTTTATAAATAAAAGCCGAATAAAACTTTCAGTACTTACGCCAGAAAAATTGCATACAGCTTGTTAAATTGTATTTTGCTGTTACAGTGCGATTTTTCCCCATATTACAGTACCTAACGGTAATTCACTAGACGCATGCTTTCTTACTTAACAAGTCATTAATTCCAAATCGAATTCGATCGTGACCCCCTCTACATTTCGAACCATAAATAAAAAATTACAATCAACGATCAGAATTAAAAAATATTTCGCAATTTCCTGTAGCGTATGGAATTATCCGTGAACTTATTCAAAAAGTTTCTTTTGTTCGATTCGCCGATGACGTGTCGGCGAGCCCTCTCACATTCGACACGAATTTGATTAGGCGATTGCGATCAGTGGTGGTAAAAATGTCCATCCGGGGATTGGAATGATTCGGAAAAAATATGTCGCGCATAGATCCCGCGTTGCTTTGTCATGCATTTGAATACAGGAATTTCCGCGGCGCTTAATGTAAGCCCTCCCCCGGTTTAAAAGCGAGCGTGATCTGCGGATTCTTTCATCGGTCAGGTATTTATTATTTTTGCACCGTGCAAAACCGGTCCCGCTTTTTCTGTTTCCGCGGTTGAAAATGCCCGTCCGTTTCGAAATCCTTTTCGAAATTCGTCGCCGTTCTCCTGCCTCGGACCATGGATCAAGCATTCGCGTGCGTGCGCGTGTGTGTGCGTGTGTGTGCCACGCGTGCCTCTATCTCGGGGCTGTGCCCGCCCTTTTGTTCGGTTGTTCTTATATTCTCGTCCCGGTTTCCCTGTACAATTCTCTCCCCCCCTCCCCGCCCACCCTCCTTCGTTTGGATGTCTGCTTCTCCTCCTCCTACGGTTCTTATCATCTTTACTTAATACTTGTTTTCCGTGCGGACAGGTTTCCAATGGCGACCGTTCCTGAAGTCGTCGCCGTCGCCGTTTTCCCCGACACCGACCCGCTAAAACGTGACAGCACTTTGTTTCGAGAGGGGAGAACTACGAGAAATCCTGAGATCCATTATATTTCCAAGTCCTTTGACTCTTTGCCTGTGATAAGCGCGTCAGTCTCCGGCTTCGGGGTCCTTTCACCGGAAATTTCTTTCAGAGGCCACTTAGCGCATGAAACGATTACCCTCTCGAGTTTTTACGATTCAATTCCCGCGACGTTATCGTGCCTTTTATATCACGAATTTTTCTGGATGGCCTCTTCATTGTCCCGACTACCTACCCCCCCGCGGATTTCGATAATATCCACCCAGCCGCCGTGGATAGACCGTTGCGCTACCTCTGATCTATTTCGTACGCCACATTTCGCTTATTAATTATCGCATCGGCCCGTTTTTTCGATTATCGTGAGCTCGTCGTTATTCCTGAATATCCGGTTTCCTTTTTAGTAATCAAAGCACCGTGGAACAACTTTGTTGGACATATGCAATATATAATTTTTATTGGTATCATTGTACAGGTAATTTTTCAAGAGTTTTACCATTTATAGTAAGTGGATATCTGCTTTGAAGTAGCTGTCCATAATTAAGGTAAAGGTAGTTGACCATGTACCAGTAGTTGACCATTTTATAGACAAATATAAAAAATAAGGTGTGAAACGTTCTTATTGTTTTGAAATTTAAACAACAGACGGCATGACATCCGAGGTTCACTTTCATCAAAAGTGTACTTATATAAGTGCGCTTATAAAAACCTTATTTTTTATATTTTTCTATAAAATGGTCAACTACTGGTGCCTTTACCTTACCAATAATACAGCATATAAAACCGGAGAAAATCCATTTGCATGAATTTATGGTAAAAATTCAGAGCAGTCCAGTCGTGACCAATGTTTCAAAATTAAAACACGTCTACGTTTGAATAAGCTCTAAGCTTGTTTATACGATGTCTAGTATGAATTAATTTTCCTCTATGCTTTTTCTTGCTTTTGGCGTCGTCGTGGGAAATTGTACTGTACCGAATACCGTACTCGTCATTTTGGAGATTCTGATCGCATAAATTGTTGAAGCTCGCATGACGTTGTATCATAAAATTAGTGCTCCGCAGTTGCACAACACTGGGAATCTTTCTGGCCACACTTAATCGTTAGACAAATCGCGCGGCTGGGACAAATGCAAAGGGCCGTTTATAAGCGTCGACTTACGGATTCCAGGGAACGGACACCGAACCAAGCATACGCAAAATACATGGCTATGGTTACACGCGCGCAGACACACAGACGTAGGACCCACAAACGCGGGATTTCCTCTTGGCCATTTTTAACGAACTTTTTCCGAAACTTCAATCTATATAACTCATTCTCGCGCAGACGGCACATTCATTTTTCCACGGTAGTTGAGCTTTTACATCGTCTGCATCTCTTCACCGCCCACTGGCCACCCTGCATAAGTAATTTTCTACCCTGCATAGGTAATTTTCATGACGACCTCGTAGTTGTCGGCATTGTTCAAGCTAATGTCTAGCATCTGAATAAACGTGTTTATCCCTCGGGGGAATTGCAGGAAATACACGGTTACAGCGCAACCCCGGGACTAGAAACGTCACTTTTCCGTTTTAACTATCGATAAAAGGCGCCGACGACCGACGTAATGTATTCTATTTCCGCTGGAAATTAACTGACCGTAAGCTGATTAGATTTTGTTCGTAATCGAGTCCATCGCGATGACACATTGTCGAATTTGTTCGGACAAATTGAAAAGCTGGAGTATTTAATTTTGTCGTTGCGTACAACAATTTGGATTTTGGATAGCACGTAAAAATTGATTTAATTTTCTAATTTCTTGGGTTTCTTTAGAACGAATATTATATCGTACATTTATAAACTATTTAATTTGGATCTTCAAAATTTAACGATATTAATAATACTCTAGAGAATGGATAATAATCTATAACTTCTATCATTCTTCAAACTTTTTTGAATATACATAGAAAGCAATAGGAAAAAATAATTTTATTGTTTTGCAGCTACTATATTTCACATGATACTGCTTTAATAGTGCTGTTATAATTGATTACATTATAAAATTGTTCAGAAGGAATTTGATGCAAAGCAGGATAACTAAAAATTTTGGAAATAATGTTAAAAGACTCCAGTTTCTGTTTCATTATACAACTACCGAGAAACATATTTGTTTGCTCACTGCGATGTTATAAACCCGAAAAATTATAATGTTGCTGAAATGTATCCAAATTACGGTCATGTTTAACCAGTTAATAGGCTATTACAGGATATTAATTATAAAATAATGTATTACAAATTCAGCTCGCGGAGAGTGCTGACTTATTAAAAATCCTATTTTGATATTTAATGGATTGTCATAATCCGAAAATATGAAAATCTGATACTAATTACTAGGTTAAGTTTAACAATTTTTAGAACACCAAGTCTACCTCAAAATAAGATAATGAATTCTAAATTAAGAAAACCTTTCTCGATTTCACTATCATCATTCCCGGAGCTTATCTTACCTCGAAATCTACATTGTTCAATAAAAAAAGGCGATTGTCATGCAAGATCTTGTAGAAACATTTTGAAATATCTTTCTTCCGAACAAGATTCAAAAATACGCAACTTCGTGTCATACAAAATCGCAAGTTTGCACAATCGTCTCGAAACATGTCGTAATTACAAACCCTGCGTCCTGTCGTGAACCCAAAAAAGTGAAGCAAAGAAACGAATGCATACACGATTTCATGATATGCAAAATCGCGGGTTTGCACAATCGTCCCCACGCATGCTGCATTAAACCGAAACCCACGCCCCTTCCCTGGCTGAATAAGGCTCGCGGTAAAGGACCGACAGTATACAAAACTTCATGCAGTACAAAGCCGGAGGTAGCACAAACACAACGAGACAAGTTACTTTGCAGTGTAACGCGGTCTCGTTGGAAGGCACTCGCACCTTTACGAGACAGTAGCTCCGCGCCACAAAGGGGTAGCCTTGGTGGCGTTTGCGAGTGCAGTCGGTTAGTCGCGGTTATATTTGTATTTGCTCGCGGTCCAACGATCAGAACCGGCCAGCGCGGCGCGGCGGCGGAGCACAAAAACGATTCGCTTACCCCTCTAGGCTAGCTCTATGTCTCGATTCTTTCCGATCGGTCGAGTCCGCGCCTCCGGAATAAAGTCGAACGGACGATCGCGCACGGTCCGTCGGAGTCGATCAAAAGGAGAGGGGAAGAAAAAGTCCGTGCGGGCCACCCTCTTACGCGTGTCGCACAGGGAAACGAGTTTAGCCCTTGCAGACGAGGCCTCTTCCAATTGATCCGGGTTGTGATCAAAACTCCGGCATACCGAATTTGATCTGCTGAAAGCTTCTTGTAATTGGACGTAATGCCCGCCCCCTCCCTGCCGCGTCGCGCGTTTGGAAGGAGACCTAGCCGGAGAAAACCGGTCAAAGGGGGTGGACGAGGGTGGAAAACCGAGCCGTAGAAAAGCGCCCGAAGGAAAGGGGTTGAAGATGGACGTGCAGGGGGTTGTGGGGCGGGGGTGGTCGTCGGGGGACGACGAGAAAATAAGAGAGAGGGCCGGGACGAGCCGTCCGAGACGGCTGTTGCGAATTCGATTGTCCTCCGACCGGGAACCCTCCTCTCCTCCTCGCCTTGGAATATCCCCCGGACCCTATTTTCCAGTCTGAAGCAACCCTCGCGGGCACCGCTGGTCTCCCGAGAAGGATCCTCTCTCTCTCACTCTCTCTCCCCCTTTCCGCTTCCTTCCCTGGCGGAACGCGCGCGAAACCTCTCCAAATAAAGTCCCCGTTTCACGAAGAGAGGAGGGGATGGCGTCAATTTTTCGCTCGTTGCACCTGCGGCTGTCGGGACCGACCTAGCATCATCGATCAGGGTAGCCGATCGCCGATCAGAAATGCTTAAGGGTGATGCTCCGTTATGCACAGCTCGTGTAAAGGAGATAGGTGACAAACGTGTCCCGAACGCCACCGACGCCGCCGTGCGCGTTCTCTGCCACGCCGGGGTGGAGGGACAATTCGTGACATGGATCTCCCGATATCCGAATGGAATGAATGGCATGGAATTTTGGCTACGTCAAGCAGTGGGTCACTGCAGATCAGCCGTTTGTTGGTAAATATGTGGGAGGAACACCTTCGCGTTCATGGATCATCGGGTCCGTGTAATTTGCCGTGCCCCCACCGATTTCGAACATGTTTTATGTCGAGCACTGGACGAGTGGTATTAATACCAGTGCCGAGAGGATTTTGATATACAGTCGGTCGAAGAAAACACGACCTACACTCTTTGGAAAGAAGTGATTTTTTTTTTAAACGTCGATCGATTGGAGCGTCTTCGGAAACTTAGAGTTTTTTGGGATTTTTGAGTTTAGCACATGGCGTGTGAAAGGAATTTGAAGAAAATTGGAATTGGTACAGCTTTTTTTTATTGGTCTTTAAGGGAAATTGACGGAACACGTTTTCACGATTATTGTAATAGGTCGACATTATCTTAGAACTTTCAGTTCCTGCTACTTGTTTCTGTAATTTTTCCGAAAATTGCGACAATTCATATGAAAATCGAAACAGGTTGTTCCAAAGTGTGTACCGAGTTTTTCGACTGACTGTAAATTTGAACATTTTTGGCGCGAGGTTCTTTCGTTCAGAGGAAAGTGTAATTCATAACTTTCAATTATTTTGGTTGGACTGTTTTCACTTCGCTATGTTAGGTAATTGATTGTTATATTAACCACTTGAATTCAATGGCGGACAGGTTGAAGTAATTGTTACTCCCACACTACATTGATGTGATAAATGTCTGTTCATCTCGAAAATTTTGCTTCATAACTTTGTACTTATTGAGAGCCTATTAATAAGATTTTCAATGATCGTATTTATTGACTTTTATGAAAGGGAATTCGATAATAGTATTTAAATAACAATCCCAATGGAAATTGTTAGATTATATTACTGAGAGTGCTTTGCAGAGGAGTCTTTAAAATATTAAATATTCAAGTATATTGTAAAATGAAAATGTTATAGAATTTAAATATATTCGATCTTCTTATTTTTATAAGGTAACACATACCAGTTATTTGGCAGGCTCGATATTACTAGAATTTTCATTGACATTATTTGATCGAAAAGCTCAAAATGCATATCGTGCTGCTTTAAATGAAATGAAATTAAAAATAGAAATCTAAGTGTTCATGGTTCATAGCAACATTTTAATGAAGGCTACTTCAAAGCGTCATCAGGACGAAAGGGTCGGTATTGATGTGATCTTTAATTGAACGGTGTGCATGGAGCTTGCAGTGAAAAAATCACATCGAATTAAATAATGTTTTAGCGTGTGTGCAGTGAATGAAAAGTTACGGCGGTGATTGCAAAAGGCGTTGTTTAATATTGATTCTATGTACCATTGGACGTAATATCACGTTTTGTTACGTTTGCGTGTGATTGTAATTTTTATGCACGCCGGTCTGTATGCACATTTCTCGTTGTGGAACCTCATTTTTGTCCATACAGGGTGATTTTACAATAAGAGTAAATATTCTGTCAGTTTTATGGTGCGTGAAAATTTCATTATTATGCTTAGAATTATCGTCTGCGTTAATTCATTGCGATTGATACATTGAAAATTGAATAAGTATGATTGGCTCGTTTATGCTGGATACGCGTAAAAGATTTGCAACGTTTTTTCGGAAACTAAATTAATCCACGCTCAAATAATCATTAAGTTGTTTATCGAAAGGCGATTATAAAATTTTTGGTTTTGATTTTTCATCGTCCAAAAACCGTGGTAGCCAACGAAAAATTGGCCCCTGTTTGACACAGCTGATAGAGCTTATCGAATCGCCTTACTTTTCATACAAGTTTTATCGATAGAAATGGTATCGGAAAAAATTTACGTGAAGTGTAAAATATTTCATGATGAAGCAAAAAGGCGAGCCGTGCCTGGTCGAGTTTATAAATTCGATCGAATCAATTTTACATACGTTTCCTTTCCGCAAAAAAATATAGTTATATTTGATCCGGGCAACAATAAATCCGATTACAAATAATTCAATTGTTTTTTTTTTTAGAATGAAGCAGCATTTTTTTCATTATTTATTAGTTCCAATTTTTTTTTAATTGAAAAACTTTTTCAATGACCGCGTTAAGGCACTCCAACTTGCACGCTGATATCTTTGTTCTTAACTTTCCCAATGCAAAATTCAAATCCGTAAACGAAACTACATGTTCAGTTAAATACAACTATTTCCAAGTTATAGAACTCGAAAATCTTGAAAATATTATTCTCGTTAGATTATGACATGAATTATGACATAAATCAGTGAGTTTAAAATATCCCAACGATTAAATGAATTTCAGAATATTGATATATTGGTCTCAACTGATTAAGATAATTATTTATTTCGCCCCCGCAATTGATGGCTGTTTTAGCATAGTTTATTATATATTTATAACAAAAATGAAAAGATAGAATACAGAGCAAGAAAAATATTTAAATTTGAGTTATTAAGAAAATAAACAAATGTCTACGTAGCTCTTGCAAGACAATTTTTATTTACTATAAAGATTCCATTATCGAATACAAATAATTATTCATTCCAAGCAAATCTACTTCCATATATCAGGAAAATATTCCTAGCTCCAGAATTTAATCACAAATTATATTTCTAATTGTTCACATGCAAATAAAGTGCAAGCGTAGCATACCATTAATCGTCAAACTAAACGAATTACTTGTCCCTAGAGATATAACGATTTTTTTCGAAGTGAAATATAAAAAGAATGGGAAGAAAATGAGGGCATTAGAATTCAATATCAAGATTACGGCGGAGACTGTCAATAAAATCGTTGATCGAAGCGGAGGGCCGTCGACATCCGGGATAGGGGGGGAGGGGGCCAGGGTCGTGAAAAATGGCACGCCATACGCGGTGTGCAACACAGCGAGAGACACGAAAAGCAAAAACACGCCACGTGTTGCATTCGAAATAAATAGCCAGCCGCGTAATAATGTAAACAGTATAACAATCATCGGCATTACGTAATTATATCGGGCAGTGCGGTATTACCGATAAAGCGGCAATACCGTAATTTGTCGGGTGTCAAAGTTTTCGAGGAAAATATCGAAAAATTTCCACGCGCCGCGCGCGTGTATATCGGGGCTCTCTCGCAGCCGCGTCGCTTCTGCGGTTCGCTGGATATTATCAGATGGAGTATTGCCAACAGGTGATTCCGAAAATAACAATAATTTAATTTCCCGAATGTATGGGTCACGAGGACTTTCGATTTCACATTAATTAAGTATCGCGTGTGTGGATTACGCTCCACAGGTTCGTTTGTGTATCGCGTCACGATATTATAAATCGTCGTAGGCTTCGAATTACACGATTCGTCAACGGCCGAATCAAAGAAAGATTTACGCGAAGTGTCGCCTCCATTATACTCGTCTGTAGCGCCGATCCCTGTTCCAGCCTCCGTCATAATTTTAGAAAACCCCGATACGGTCGATCGGGAACGTTCATTTTCCCAAAAATCGGCAACCGTCCACACGATGCAACGAGCAAGGAACATAATTGAAAAATTGCGTTAATCGAACAACACGATTTCTTTGTGCACAGTAAAGCAATTGTCCAAGTCAATTATAAGAAATTGAAGTTAAACGTAGTTTCTCTTTTAATCGTCTCAAAAGCACGAAAACAATACGACATTCTTAAGTTCTGTTTATCCAGTTCTGAATTTGACCCAATCGGTTTTATCGTAAAAACATAAAATCCGTGGTCTACTTGCGAGCTTCAAGGTCGTCTGTAGATGTATTTTTTTTAAATCAACCCTGATATTGCAAAAAAAAATAGAATTGACGTTTTGTTGGATTGTGTTGTGTTCGTCGCCGCTGTGTAAATACATACAGGGTAGTTGAAGAATACATGAAGCGCCGATGGCGTCGAATTTGATGGTAGAAGAGCGAAACGGTAACGATCGTAATTTCGAATGATTGCGAGGGATTAGAATCCGCCTAATCGGGTCGGGGAAAAAAGCGCGGGAGCTCTGTTTAACCCTCCATCTGACCGGGATCCGGGCTCGAGAAGACAATCACCCCTGGGAAAGCCCGAGAGACTCGTAGGACAGCCGGAGATCTCCCAAACACGAATGTATTTTTAAAGTAAAACGTTAGTGCCTAATGTTCGTCCACATTTTGCGCTTAATACAAGATCGTAGGGGGAATCAAGGGAATAAGAGCGGCTGAGAGAAGCTTCGCGCGTGTATGTGTGCCACACGGGTGTAGGGTGCTGACGGTGGTCCGCGGAAGGGTGGAGAAAACACGGCCTGGAACGGGAGAGAGAGAAAGAGAGGGAGACAGATAGGCGCTCGGGAAAGAGTAAGAGGCGAGAGAGAGAGAGAGAGAGAGAGAGAGAGAAAGAGAGAGAGAATGTAGGATGAGAGGATGGAAGGTTTGCGGGGTCGGTGGCAGAAATCCCCTTCGCGCTATCTCGTGGTAGGGCTGTTTTTCGCGGCTCGCAAAATGGCCGCCACCCCCACCAGCGACAGCTTCAGCGCCGGCTCGAGGGTGTAGAGAGCGCTCGAATTTTCTCCATCCTGTTCTCTTTCTATCCGGTCCGTTCGTTTCCCGTTCGTTCGTCATTCGTTAGTACACCCCTTCCCTGTCGACCGGCCTCTTTCAACCCTCTCCTGCCGGTCCCCCTGGCCGCAACATTCCCCTCTACTTTCTGCTTTCCACCACCATTCTTGCGAGCCTCCCCACCTCCGACAGGACTCGGTCAG
This sequence comes from Seladonia tumulorum, assembly GCA_913789895.3. Classification (NCBI taxonomy): domain Eukaryota; kingdom Metazoa; phylum Arthropoda; class Insecta; order Hymenoptera; family Halictidae; genus Seladonia; species Seladonia tumulorum. The sequence goes on from OU565275.1 coordinate 8,783,386, forward strand.
CGCCACTGGCGGGAGCCAGAACTACCCTCGTTTCGACCCTCTCTTTCTCACCCCGTGGTCACCCTCTTTCCGTCATTCGCGGAGGATCTGCTCCCTCTACTCTGCCCGGCTACCCCTCTTTTTCCGTCTCCTTTTTTCGCCGGCTCCGTTTTACCACCCCCTCATCCCCACCGCTTTCTACAACCAGCTACGAGCTCCTACTTCTCCACCCACTATCGTCTCCGTTTCTCTCTCTTTTTGCCCCTCGATCCCCACCACTTCGACAACCACCCCGTTTCACCCTTCCCAGCCCCTCGCACCTATGCGCCTCTACACGCACGTACATACGGACGCGTACGTGTATGCACGCCTGTGTGTGTCCGGCGAGGTCGCGCAGGAATATTGTTACGTAGAACGCGAATGAAATTTATAACTAATTACGGGAAAAGTTTAGATGACCGTCGGGCCGTTCGCCGGCCGGAAAGGGAGTGATCCGATGGGTGGCTCTGGAATATACACGGAAGCTAGCCGTGGCAAGGGGTCGGAGACGACGAGGGTGTCTCTCGGTCAGACAGTTGGGATTTGTGCCGGTATAGAAACCAAATTACATTAATTAGGGTATTAAGCGTCCTCGGTTCTGCGGCCGGAAAAAAAAGACAGGGCCACGGAGGGCTGCGGGATCTCGATGAACGCGGCTTAAGACGGATTCCACGGTGCTGCCCGCGATGCTGAATTTAAAAGCGCGTGCCGCGTTTCCGCTAATTAGCCCCTGCCTTGTTCTGCGGAGTCTTGCCAGCCGAAGTAACGAACGATTCTCGTAGATCGAGTATCGATCGAACCACTTAATGGACGGTATTTCAAATTTCTGGGAATTAGGTGTCTCTGGTCGTCCACTGTTGACGATTTGTCTGGACCAACTGGTCACATTAAGATTTAGTGGTTAGCCAAGAGATATTGTTATTAATACTTTATTTCCAAAATCTTTTAAACGAGGATACAGTTCACTCATTGAAGTCTATAGCAAAATCTAAAACAAAATCTACCTAGCAGAAAACGTGGCTGGTGTGCGCAGCTTTCGAAACATGAGAAAAATTGATTCATTTAGACTTTGTACGGCTTTTGTTATAGTACGTGCTTAATTAGTAAAGTCTCTTCAATCATTTCCTATGAAAGCAGTGTCTCTCCTATTGTAAATTCAATGATTGTAAAATAAGAAAATTTGACTGTAGTACGTTTACTGTTAAGCAATTCATTTTTAGGAAGACTGACTACTTGTTGGGGGCCATAATAATGCACATTTATTCTAATTGTCTGAAAGTATTTGCCAATGACAAATTAACATGACGAGGAATTCAAACTAGATCGAATAAATATGTATATCATTAATTTCTTTCAAACTGGAATAAAATTCTATTTTGTTATTGTCGGTATACAGTCATTGGAGAATAGATTTATTGAAGAACTATTTATACAACTTTTTTTTTCAGGAAATTATGGGGGTTGCGTAAGTTTTACTCACTACAATCGTAAAATAGATCGTGACGCAAGGTGTTAAGGATTGCTTTGTAATTATATCTATAGTAAAACTATTTATTTAAAATCCACAATTTTTTTACTAAATAGAGAAGAGAACCTCTTTATTGTCCAATTTAGTATCGAGTGTCGTTCCGTAGCGATTGTTAAAATTTTCGTGGGTGCGTTCCGCCATTTTAAAAAATTCCATCCATCTCCCGAAGAATTAATTCTTAATCAAGTCGAAAAATTGTATTCCCTGCATTGCTGAGGTAAAATGCAACGATTACTGTCGTCGAATCAAAGGCCCCAGCGTTAAAGCTACAAATCGTTGATTTTCAGTTTGACATTTCAGAAGGCTAATTAGAAATTAGAAAATAATCGTTAGGTTTTCTGTATTTTTAGTCTGAGGCCTCCGATTCGCCACTCCCAGCTGGATATTACCTCAGCAACCACCTCCTGTCAGATTTTTCGCGAAACGCTTCGATGCGGAGCACGATTTCATGATTCAATCATGAAAGTCATGGCGCACCAGGCGTCCACCCACGCGCCCACCCCGCCCGGTAAAAATTATTTGGAACGTTTTCGAACGCTCTCGGCCGCTGTACGGTTTCCAGAATTTCCAATTTGTTTAACACGCATATTACTTGTATTCCATTGTTCCGGCCGTTCATAGAGCGATCTCCTCCCTTTCAGAGCCGCGCCCTGGAAACAACCTGGAACACCGCGTTCGATTAGAACACCAGGTATACCTTAACCCTTCAGGTAAAATACTACACCATACTGATTCTCTTGTATAATTAGAGAAGGGTTATTCGTGGTCAAATTATTAGACAAGATACGCTTTCGTGATTTTATTATTTAATTTCTAGTAAAATTAACCTGGTCCTTAAGGGACGATCACCGTATCGACTCTGACGTTTATTTAACATGTTTGGGAACCCTGTCTTTCAGAAATGGTAGACGGAATTATGTTTAATTATTTTAAATTATTTGCATTAATATTTTGAGTGTAGCAAGTTCAGTTAGGGGCTGCAACATGAATTCGTAGTGTCATCTTAACTCATCAATTTTTATTTCATGTAATAATTTACTATAATTTTATTGTCGACATTCATGCTTTCATTATTCACTGCCTGAAATTTGTATACAGTTATGGGAAATATCAAAAAGTCTAAATCACCAACAGGCCAAGGCAGCATCCTTAACAACATATCATCCTCGTAAGATCGTCCTTAAAGCGTTAACGAGAATTCGTCGAGCATAAATTGCCGTGAGAAAATCGCCGCCTGTTGTAAATTCACCGCCCCCCTGCGATTGCTCAATTCGAGAAAGATCGTTGTTAGCCCCCTTCAATCGGACATTTGCTCTTCCGGACGCAACCTGTCACCCGAACCCAGACCTAACCCAACTATGATACAGAATTCGACGCGTGTTTTTTTTGGTTCTTCGACCGCGGTTTTGTATCCCGGTAACTTTAAATGTATTCGCAGAATTTCGTGTTTTCCGGCAACATTTCCACGCCTGCGCTGAATTATTCAATAAATAAAAATATTTTATTTTATCGTTCGAACACAATATAGTTTGAAAACATACAAAAATCTATGGTGTAGTCTTGTTTCTACCGACTTGATTTACTGTCGGCGATAGCCAACCATCACGGTATAATAATTACCGAGTAATATTTAGGTAGTTAGAGCGCCGAGAATAATTATCCTGGCCTCCATCTCGGGGCTGTTCCTTCGAACGGCTATAATTATTATCAATCAAGATCACCTTTCTTGCCTATTTAATTTATATTGCATCTTGACTACTGCACTTTCATGGCTTCGTTGAAATTAAGTTAACGAGGGATATTTTAGATCTTGGTTTTACAAACTCGTGTTGTACAACCTTACACGATCAGTGTTATCTTTCATTAAAATAACAATTGTGTTCTTTTTTTTTTAATTGATTCACAGACTGCGGATTTTTTGTGCATTTATGACAAGAATGAATGGATCAATTATGAAACAGAGAACATATTTGGAGAATGTTGTTGTATTACTTTGAACTGAATAATATTACTCAGGAAAGATAAATGTCTGGGTAGCTTGTGATTAATTCGGGCAATTTTTATTTTGCATAAAGGTCAGTAATTACCAACGATACCAAAATTTGTTGTGTTACCCGAGACACGCCAAGTCGTATGACAGGTTGCGAATCGCGAGACGAAGCATTCGAGTGGTTGATGCGACCGTAAATAATTAATTGAAAAAAAATGTACTATCTGCGTATTTGAACTTCAGAGACGGTAGCAGAATAAAATTAAGTTTTGGTGTAAAAGCAAACAGATGGCGAATTTGGGGGAAGTTTCGAGTCTCCGCCGCGCCAATCAGTTTACAAAACCGTTCGTGCTCTCTGCGAAGCGGATCACCGGTTCATCAGCCGATCGACCCTTTGTCTAACGGGAAACGCGAAAAATTCTAAAGCGATTGTGCAACGATGGTCGGCGAGTGTTTTGCGCGCGAAACCGCAGGCGTGGATAATCGGCGTGACCCGGCCATTTCGGTATTCCAAAATTTTTCAATTTACGGCAGCGGGCTGACGGTGCCGTGTCTCTCTTGCTTTCTCTCTCCTCCCTCGCCTCACCTGGCCACGGCCTCGGCGACTTCCTGCTCGCGTTTAATTACGGATATCCCGGCGGACGTCCGGCTGGACGTCCGGGGGCCGAGAATCAGAGTCCCGGGTCCCGCCTTCGAAGTCTACGGGGGCCGAAAAATTGCGGGAGAAAATGCTCTGCGCCGTTTCGTTTCGTTTCGTTCCGCGCCAGCTCGGCCGGAAACGCGCGCGCGGCGTGCGCACGGCGTGCGCTAACGAGATTCGCGAATGCAATTTAGCGCAGCTAAGTGCGGGCCGCGCGACGAATTACGAATGCTCGCGCGAACTGGTGGCAAAACGTTCGCGAGCGCGACGCGATGGAAAGAGTAATTCAATGAAGAACGTCCTGCGACGACTTTTCGCGATGCTCGGGCGTCGTCGTCGTCGTCGTCGTCGTCGCGAAAAAATCGATAAGCGTCGCGCGAACCTACCGGCGCGTTTTCGAAATCGCGCTAAAACCGGCTATTCATTTTCTGAAGCTGCCCCGACTTACCAGCACCAATCAGGACGCGAAATTTTCGACAGCCTCGAGAGACCTGTCTCTTCCTATGGGAATCGCATAGAATGCAAATTCTCATTTTCACAAAATTATTTTCTAGTTAACGCGCGCGAGGGTAAAATTAATTCCTCTTGTCAGAGTTCCTCTTGTTAGAGTAAATGTCTTTTTCTTGTATTTTCGAAATTTCCGAGTACTTAAATTTTGTCTTTTCGCAGTTTCGAGCATATAGAAGGATTTGACTCGTGTAGGTAATTAAATCATTCGGCAAAATATTTGCCTAATAAATTACATTGCTCGAGAAAAAGTACGTCAGGTGAAAAATGATTGTTGGATTAGAAGGGACTCGACATCTCAAGTGGTCAACACAGAGAAAGAGAGAGAGAAAAAAAATGGTAGAAACTGTCATGGCTCCGCGTATCCACGGTGGCTGGCCGGCCTGGTTATGCAATCCGTTAGATGCATCCTCGCGTGCATTTGCTCGCTGCAGCGCCGAGCGATCGAACTTTCACCGTGGAAAGTTCGACGTGCTCCCGCCAAACCGATCAGTCAGTGTACCGTAACGTGTTTTCTCCTGACGCATCGCACGTGCCAATAAATGGGAACAGAGCAATACTTCCAGCCAGCGTTTTAAATCTCTCTAAATTTCGAGCGAGGAGGATGGAAAGATAGCCGCTTGCGCTCCCGGTTCCGCTCACTTATTCGCAAATAACCGTAACGGATGACCGATTCGTTTTCCGACCGAAAGAGCAACGAAAACGAACCCCGAGCAAGTTTTCTAATTATTTCACGTTTGAACCTGCTAATGTTCCGGACCCCTGTCCCTCGACGTTCGAAAATTAGCCACGAAGAACGCGACGCAAATTGTTAATGCAACGGTGTCCTGGGATTTCTCATAACGATAATTAATTTCGTGCACGTCACTTTGCACGACGATTGCGCGTATCTGTATGTAAAAGAAGCTGGATGATTTTCTTTGGAATAATAATTTGTGGAAGTTGTTGCACGACATTGTTTCGCAAAATCTGTTAAATTATTGAATTAAATCGCCGTCACTTTTGAACAATTTGCAAAGAAATTCTCGACAGTTAATCGCGGATTTGACTATCGGAGAATTGTCGGGAAGCAGAATGTTAAACAGTCGCGTTCGCAGTCAGAATTTTCCAGACGATTCTGTAATTACACGGGACTGACGGAGCGCGCTTATTTGCTTTATAATTTTTGCTGCGTCCGGCCGGTTCGGGAATTAAAGATGCACGTCTGTCAGGTAACCTATAACTTCCGCAGGAAATTGATCGATCCGTATAGCCGTGCTATAACGCAGTTCTCCGTGACGCATCGCACGTGCCAATAAATCTGCGCATAGCGAGATACCTCCTGGAACACCCTATAAATTTCTCTGATCCTTGCTCGATGAGAGGTGGGCGGGGGAGAAGGGTGGGGGAGGTGCAGCACCGTCCTGCGACGAATTCACCTGTCGCCCCTGCTCCCACCCTTTCTCTCTATTAATGCATTAAAATATATCGCGATCTTTCCCGGGCTGCTAAAAACCAAGTAATCGCTCTGTCGAACGGCGCCGCAGGGGTGTTTTTTAATTGTTGCTGCCTTGCCGTAAGAGGAACGCCGATTTCCCATTAAAATCCCGTCACTGGGAAGCAATTAACTACGTCAGGAGATTTAATAGAAGCCTCGGGAATCTGCGGCGACATCGCGAAACATGTGCCGCTTTCGGTCTTACGTCGATCTAAAGCGAATTTTTAAACTCTTTCGATACGACAGCCTTGCTCGGAAACGCGCTATCAATTTCAACGCGGACGTGCTTGAATCGTATCGCAACATAAAATAAAAGGAATATAGAACACGAGAGAGTGTGTCACCGTTTACATAACACAGGCACGCTTTGCTCCACCAAAGTTGCGAAACAACGTAAGACTTCAACGACTGACCGACCGCTACTATATTATTTATTTCACTTTCCGTTAATCCTAGACAATTAAGCGAAATAACGACGGTAATTAGAAACAAAAACGTCGGGTGCCCATAGACGTTGGCCGCGTGCACAGCGAGCATCAGACATCGCGTCGCGCAGACTATAATGACCGGTTGTATTGAAAAGGTTAAGCGGCCTCGATCGACGAACTTTTGTGCCATAACTCCGATTTTCCCGCCAAAAACCGGTCGCCGCTCTAATCCTCGCTGCGACTCATTAAGCCGCGCCTGCAAAGAGATATCCGGGCGGCGCGAACTACGCCGCGCCGCGCCACGCCGGGGCGTTTCACGCTCGCAATTCCAGCAATTTTGGGGCCCCTTCCCCCTCCCTGCCTTATTACACGATTTTTCCAGCACCTGAAAAATGATCCTGCCTGCGCGGCCACCGTTCCTCTGAAACGTTCGCCGGGGCGATTCTTTTTTGTTGCCCCGGAAGACCGATCGCGTCTCCTTCTTCGGCTAATTTTTATTTTCCCACAAGCGGCGTTTTAAAAATTACCTTCCTCCCCCGCTCCGCTCACCCTCCCCGGGGGTCTATCTCTCTTTCTTCTCCCACCACGTGGCAGAACGGAGGGGAAAACCGGCCGAAAGAAACGTAGAAGGGATGATGTTCTGGTCGCAGGGGTGGAGTTGATCATCCCCACCGTCGCGACAACCGGCGCCCCCGAAAAAAAGAAGCGAGACGATAGAGAAGGGGTTGTGCAGGATCGACGGAAAAGATCCGGGGGAGAAGGACAAGAGAAATAGGTGGCGGAAACGATCCTGGAGAGAGGAGAGGGAGAGAGAGAGAGATCCTCTCCCTCCGTCGACGACGACGGAGGCCCTGAAGCTATATATATATGTGTACAGTTTTATTCCCTTCCACCCTCCCCCTCCCTCCGGTTACCCTTTCCTCGTTTTTTCCCGTTGTTCCCTCCGCTACTAGAAGAACGTGATGTATTGCCCGGCGTGTTCCCCGTCGTCGTGTTTGGATTCGTTTTTCCCGCCAAATTCCCTGCCTACAAGCTGCTGCCACCTCTGTGTTTGAAATTCAGCCTTGTGTATCCCTGTGTGTCGGGAGGGCTTTTTTTTTACTCCCGTCGGTCACCTACAACGCCGCCACAGTTCACGGTCGTACGGCTTTCTTAGCTTGATTAATTATCACGTTGAGGCGGGTTGGCCACCGGGATCCTCGGGGTCCATCTTTCTCTCCTCTTTCTTCTCGTTTTTCCGTTCGCTCTTTCCCGCTCTCACTCTTTCTCTCTCTCACTCTTGCTAGCTGGCTTTTTTTCGCAGAGACCATCGTCCGTCAGGGTGGAGGTTCACCCCTTATTTGCTCCGGCCCTGTCCCTCGGTCTCGTCGCGGTCGAAGCGCGCTCGATAGAACATTACGCGGAATTATGAAAAGGCATCCGGCCGTGAACGATTTCCTGAATAAAATGACGCCGCTCCGAGGACGATTTGAAGATAAATTGAGCAAGCCCGGAAACCTTTCGATTATCGCCGGCTATCAGGCCGGGGAGCCACGAAAATTATCGTCAAGGCTTTTCAATGGATATGATCGCCAGTCTTCGTTCGGACTTTCGGTTCCATCATTTTTCAGAGCTATCTGCCATCAGCGTTCCCTGTACCTTCGACGGACGATTAAATAATTTTGGGAAGGGTAGCATTTAAACCAGTATCTGGCTTCAATCACCGTGTACATATCTCGAGGAAGAAAAATACTTGCAGTATCGTTAAGGGTATAAAAATTGTGTTTCCAGTCTCGTTTAGCCGTATCTCTTGAAACAGAAAAATACAAAAAACACATCGTCTCACAAATTAATTAAGAATTGTAAATTTTGTCCAATCTAGATGCTCCTCTTAAAAATATCGACAGAATTTATTCTTCGGTTATAAATTAGAGAACGTTCTCAGGATGATAGGAAAAAGCAAACTCCGACTTCGATGGAAGCCGAAGTTCGTCAGGCGAGCAATTTAGATGATGAGGTAATTAAAAAGGGTCCGAAGAAAGCCTGTCAGCCGTGACGGCCAGATAAGTCATGCAGAAGTGTCTAGAACGAAATTATTCTATGAATGCTGATCGCTACGTTACGCGTATTATGCAAACGCGTGGGCTGGAAGTGACAATTTTTACGTTTCGAGAGCGGCGAGCTGCTCGTCAGCCATGCTCAAACGAGAAATTTCCATTAGCGACAAGAAGACTGAACCCTTTTCATCTATTTACTACAAGGCATGTAGAAGACAACGAACCCTCCTAGTGCCGGCTCATTTTTGCGGATAGCTGGAAACTCGATTCAACTGTTATAACTGTAATAAAATCGATTAAAAGAAAAAAATGAATTCTAGGTTTAACTCCTGCTTCTCGCAACCAATGCAGACGATTTTTATTTTGCATAAAAATTCGCAGTCTAGAGATAGCCCTTGCTCTGGCTTCGTTACTATTTTTTCCATTGCCTCATAACTTTCCTTTGGATTTCTATTTTTATTGCAAACGGGCTGAAACATCTAGCTAAAGTAACAACCGGACGTTGAATTGCAGACTATGATAAGTAAACGGAGGAACTGCGTGCAAAATAAAAATATTCTGCATCAATTGCAGGAGAAAGTAAGTCAGATACACAATTAATTATTTCTTGAATAACTCGAGCGCGTTGGAAATAGTGTATTGTTATTCTTCAATTATTTAAATTTTTCTCCTGTTTTAAATTGCACCAACCCGTTGTTATTATAAATGCATAAAATTCGCCGTCGAATAAGAAGCGTATCGGAATTTCTCTAGATGTTTTTAAAATTTCAAAACGATAAGAAATCAGGCCAGGGAACGAAGTACACGTTGCGCAGACTACGCTACAGTTGAACAAAGCTAGTTCTGCTAACAGGGCTGGTATCCAGACGCCAAAATCCTTCACCTTCCTCGTTATTACTAAATTTTGTTTAGCCAGAGCAGCTACACGATAAGCCCCGCGATCAAATCCGGGAAGTGTATTCCGAAAGCATCATCGGGCAGCATTCTGCGAAAAGCACAATGGCCCGGCGTTCATTAGTCCGGGCAAATTCAGAAACACGAAACAATACCGCTATCATGTAAACGTCTAGGGGCGTGCGGTGGTTCCAGGGCGCCCCGTGCCTTCCTCGAAGAAAAATATTCCGTGGAATGTCGGGGGCAAGGGTGAATGTAGTCGGCTCAGATATAGGGGGTGGTTGCGCCCGCGTGTGAGAAAGAGAGAGAGAGAGTGAGCAAGAGGGAGAAAGATAGGGGGCAGGGGTTGGAGGGATGAAAGAGGAACGACAGTCGAAAAGGTGCCCCACCCCAGGGCAACGGTCCAATCCGGCGTCGGCGTACTTTTTGCCCACCTTTCCACCACCACCGGCTTGATAGCCACCACCATCGGCAGCGACATCGTCAGCACCGCCGCCCTCGCGACCCGCGCGCACTTCAGCGTGTATTTTTCCCCTCTGAGGTCGCACAAGTGTAGCTTTCCGTGCTGGCACCCCCGTGCCCCTTTGCCCCCTCCCCCGCCTCCTCGACCCCCTTGCGTCTCCTCGTCCTGAGCAACGTAGGGGTAGCAGAAAAGAGGTGGTAGAGAGAGGGGTGCCAGCGTTAGGGGTGTGCGCAGTACGCAACTTTTCCGCGAACGATGGCGCTGAGTTTGGGATCAATTTCAAAATAACCTGCCTTAGACTTTCAAGGCTCCCCCGGATCGATTCGAAACCCCGTGCGGTGTGTCCGCCGTGGCGGCAAAACCCCTTCGAGCTCTGTCGCCCTTTGTCTTATCCGTACAGCCGCCCCCTTCGACCCTACAAGACGGTTCCGATTTTTTCTCGTAGCCTCGACACACACGGCCTCCGGGAATTTTGTTGCGAGGCTCGGCCCTCCTCGTGTTTTGCTACCTTTCTCTGCCGCCGGTCTCCCCACCCCTACCGGCTACCCCCCGTGGCTCTTCGGTCGCGGCGTGGACGCTGATCGATATACAGATGAGAAGGATTCGATGTATGGATGGACATGTATGAATGATAGTGTCACGCGGTCGGGGGTGTCACATGGTCTTGGCTTTAAACTGTGTCAGGGTATATCGGAGACGAAGAGTAATCCGTTTCTAATCGATAGCGCGTATCATAGACCGGGCCACGTTTCATCCGTATCGCCTCGATACGCGTCTTAAGTAGCTGTTCCGGTGCTAATCGCAAGCACCTTTAATCCCCGACGACCGATCACCGGTGGAACGATTAATCGGATCAGAGGATGTTCTTTATTTCTTCGATGGCTCCAACGTACCCATTTTTCACGTTAAACGAGATTAATTACCGAACAGCTAAATATAACAGTCGAACGAAGACATTCTATGTTTAAGTATAGCTGTCCCGATACTAATCGCAAGCGTCTCATCAGTGATTTAGCGACCGATTACCGTTACAACGATTAACCCTCGAGATGTTCTTTATTTTTCGATGGCTCCAACGTACCCATTTTTCCTGTTAAACAAGATTAATTACCGAAGAGCTGAGCACAACAGTTAAACGAAGGAAGACACGCTGCGATTAGCTCTTCAAGGACGACGCCCATTTGTCGCTTTCTCTCTGAACAATCGACATTATTAGACTACGGGAAAATAGATGAGTGCAAAACTAAGGACTCTGCTCGAGTTTAAAACTATTGTTACCTTATTTTTGCCTTGTTGAAATTATTCAAAGAAGAAATATATTTTTTCGTATAGTCGATTTCGAAAATTTTTTGTTTGCATAAAGATCCGCAGTTTAGATATTATAAAATGTTACAGACACGATCTTAATCTCATAGAAATTTGGACTTTTCCATATTTTGTATCGCTGAGTCGTTCAATGTAGAAGTGGTGCAAGTCAATATTTGTCTGTTTGGTTCAACGCCACGTCTGAAGGGTGTAATCATGATTACACAAAATAATTGTAATACAATTTTAGCGTGGCTTGCGTAATAGAAACGTAACACTCTTCGATATTATTCAATTAATCCAGTGATTAATTTTTTAAATTCTCGAATTCTCTTCTTTTGAATTCTCTTATTATTCAATTAATCCAGTGATTAAGTCTTGAAATTCTAAAAAGCAAACAATAGTGCAGTAAAGATGCCTAATAATCCGACCTCGCAAAATCAATTTTAAAAGATTCATCACAATTCGCAGTACGCCCCTGAAAATTTATTAAAAATTCGATTGGCATTGTTTGAGAATTAATAATTTTTCTTCGTCCGCGATGGGTTAGGTCGGGTCGATTTGCGGCTCGCAGATTTTTTCGCGCAAAAAGAAGACGGCGCTGGAAAAACAAAAGATGTCCGGCGAGAGACGACGTATCCGAGTATTTTTCAAATATAAACACCGCTCGGTTCACCCTTTGGTAATGGAACAATAACATATAAGTAATCGATTGTAGGATAAATAGCCGCGGGCGAGACTGGTTTTTCTGTCGGGGTATCATTTCACCGCGAAATTTCGTTCAATACCTAATTGAAGGTCCTCGAGCGTGTCTCCGCGACGCGGTATAATTCTAATCAGAACGTCCGTGAAATTTCGCTGGGACAAATTTTTTCCGATTGTCTCGACCGTTCCGCGCGCGTTTTGTTGTAATATTTATCTTTATCGCGGCTCGTAAATAAAAGATGTAGTCCGGGCGATCAAAAGCGGGGAAGGGACACCACCGGGCATCCGCCCTCCCTCCTCCCCGTTTAAAAGTTAACGCTAAATATTCAATATCCGTGTAATACGGGCGCACGCGTTAAACACGCAATAACAATAATTAATTCTTTATTTCGGCGAATTATGTTGCGCATTCATGAAAATTTCACGCGTAAATCGTTACACCGGGCCAACGCCATGTCGCGGCTGTAACGTGTAAACGCGTTGATACGCCCCGCGCTCTCGGCCAAAGCTCCTGTGTATTTTACGATGAAAATTCGTTCCCGCTTCCCTTGTCCGATTCTAATCGCAAAATACATCTGGCATTCATTATGAAGTCCGCCGGTTCCATAACGAGACAAAGCAAATACGCGCGTTACGCCAAGCCGATGGACAATTCCGTCGTCGTCTACTAGCCCAGCGGAGATGTACCACTCGTCTGTTTGTTTAAAGTGTGCTTCCTATTTAAATAACAGGTCGATGTAGCGCTCCGTCAGACGTGTCAGCTGGACACGTTGTCGCGCCAACAACTGATCGCGTCGCCATCAATCCGTCTTCAACTCTTTTGTCTGGCCTTCAATGTACACTGTGGAATCACCTCAACTCTGTTACCTTCTACAATTTTATTATTCCTAAGAAGGTACGGGATCAGAGGAGAATTGTTGTAATCGATGCAGAAAAATTAGCCTAACCTGAAGGTTATCTCAAGGTTATATTATTCTCTTCAAGCATTTTTTTCTTGGTCTTTATAAATATTAAAGCAATCGACCCTTCGGTCAACAGTCAGACTTGTGACAAATTATTACTCGCGAAAAGGCAAAAAATTACAGGAAATTGTTGTAGAATTTAAAAGTACTATCATTTTCAACATATTAAATCTAATAAGACTGGTAATTTTGCATAAAGATTCGCAGTTGAGTCATTGTTGACGCACGACTCGAGAAGAAAAAGAAATTGTAGAAGTGGCTATTTTTAATTTTCTAATAAATTATGGAAGAGTCTGCGTCGAATAAATTGCGAACGAACCGTAAGGCAGGCAATCAAGGGCGCAGAATTTGAACTCAGGAACGAGTCTGTGGAGCACGATGGTAAATCGAACAGATGGGAGAAACGGAGTCGATGAGACTATGAACTTGATAAAGACCAGACATTCGATCGAGATAAAAATTTTACGCATCTCCCAGGACTATCTCCAGTCTCGTTCTCGAATTTCGGCGGGTCTGAACACTCGGTTTTGCATAATATAGTAAAAACGAAATCGGCGCGGGCCAGATTCTTTTACTGCCACGCATTACTCCGTTCAATTCCGCGGACGCAGCTCCGGCGGAAATAATTCGATCAGATCGGGGTCAGGCAAAAAGATTTTATACGCGGGGATCAACATAAACGCGGCCGACACGGACGATGAGGACGACAATTTGAACAGCGCAGCGGGCGAAATCGTTCGTAACGTACAGTAAAACGCGATTAAATTTAACAAAAATCTGCTCGGTTAAATTTACACGAGCCAACCTAACTCTTCCGCGATTCGCTTGTCCATGCCATGGAGCTCAGTGATGTTACAGAGATCGTAAGTTGCCGAGGATCTACAAACTGGGCAGCACAGAGACGAGGGGACTGGTCTGCTAGCTCTGCCTAATCCTTTCGCGCAGCCTCGTGCACTATATTGTTTGCAATAGTACAGTTTACATCGTCACCTACTGGGTTGCTTAGAATAATAGAGTAATGCGCTACAGTTCGGTAGATCAGGATAACAAATGTGTAGGAATTTGATGTCAAGACAAATAACAGTGCCCAAAATAAATCAACGAATCTTGTCATGCTGATAATTAAATGTAATAAATTTTTCCATTACGAACGCAAAGAGAAAAGAGTTAGAAGAAAGGCGTCCTGCTCGCGAGGATTCAACTGCAGGTTTCCGAACCGATGTGAATTTAACCGAGCGCGACCGTAATACGAAATTCGCGTGTAAAATCCGCAGACAGCCGTGAATCGAGGGGTCCTTTTATCAAAGACGAGAACACGGGGAACTCGGCATTCGTAGGACTCGTACTTTGCCTCCATTTACATCGGTTTCTTGATGCCTCGAGCGAGTTGCTGCTGTAGCAGAGCGGCGGCGGCGGCGGCTGTGCCGTGGCCGCCGCCACTGGCAGACCACCCTTTTTCCACCCTTCCTCTGTATCCCGGCCCTCCCTTTTGCTACTTTTCTCTCTCCTCTCGCCTACCTAACTCTTCCTCTATCACGGTGCTCTCTGCGTGCTCTCGCGAAAATCCTCGCGATAAATTATGCCGTGCGGGTGGGAAATAAATGACCCACCCCCTTCGACCCTTCTCTTGCTCTCTCGTCCACCCCCTTTCCGTCCCGAACTTCAATCCCCAGCGTGCACGGACCCGCCGAACACCCTCTCTACCCTCCGCGCCTGCCACCCTTCGCTTCGCCCACCTCTTTCGCTCTTCCTCTTCCACTTCTTCCGAGCCACCCAGGCCACCCTCTGGCTCCGCTCTCTTTCTCGTCCTCTCCTGTTCTCTGTTCCGTTCTGTTCTGTTCTGTTCCGTATATACTCGTTCCATACTCGTTCCATGCCGTTCCGTTCCACCTCCTCTTTTGCCCACTGCCAGAACACCCTCTACCACCCCCTGCGGTCCAACGACCAGGCGACGCTGCTGCGAGGAAAGCCGGCTTTAAAATTATAATGGCACGCGCAATTTTGATAACCGTCGTCCGAACCACCACTACCACCGACGCTGCTGCTACCGCCGCCCGCGTCGCGCCGCTCCGCTACCACCACCACCCTGCCAATGACACTGCCGTGAATACTCGACTTGCCTTGCCTCCTCGCCCGATGCCGCCCACCACACCTGCGAAACTTGAACCTACCAGACCATCCACACGATCTCGCCAACCTTCGTCTTTCCCTTCGGGGACCCTTTGATATTTCTGCGCGCCCAGATCGACCCGGCTTCCTTTGCTATACCCCCTGTTTGGACTAGGCGACAGGATCGACCTTCTCGAATCCTCTCGGCGATTTTGCTCGGTGAATTTTCTCCTAATCTTGCTCGGCGAATTTGGGGGAAAATTGTCGTCCGTCTTTCCGCGTCTCGTCGATGTTGCTCGGTGAATTTGGGAGTATCGTAACTCGGTTCTTTGTTCAACTTGCTGGCTTTTAGTTGGGAAAACCGAGCGCGAATGGTATTGAAAGTATTTGGTACTTGCCGAGTGAAACAAATGAGGCTTGTTAAGCGTAATTTTCGATTAAGCGTTCCGCAGAATGCGCGGGATATCGAATAAATTGGGTAATTTTTGGAGAATTCGCCGGATATTGTGATTAATGCGCGTGTAACTTGTTGAACGATGCTTAATTGTCCTGTGCTGTGTCGTTAATTGGAACACTCTTCGAGTATTTATTGTCTGCCCCGATGTAAGGCTTCGGGAATTCAATTGTTGCAGCGATTTTATCGGTATTCGGCTCTGATTTATCGAATATAGAAATCTGTATGAACATGTAATTTTGTTAATAATTTTGACCTTTCATGAGCTCAATTTTAATTGATCCAAGTTTCAGAATTGACGGTACCATTCCGAATTCTGACGCTGAATTATAAACTATATAGAAATATGTATGAGAATAATTTTACATAAACTGTGTCTCACTGTTGAATAATCAGACTCTGATTCGCGTACATTGACGAATCTTCACGTTCGTCGAACGTATTCTCGATCATAATGAAGTCTGAACTGACAATGCATTCATTTCACCGATACGATTAATATTAATTACATCATAATTATCATTATAATTATAACAATTACAGCGTTTAGTTAACCATCATTGAAATTTAGATAATTTATTACCAAACTGACGTTTCATTAATTATTAGAAACATTGTCATATTTTGTTATACTTAATTCATCTAAAATATAGAAAGCGCTAATGAAATCTTCTCTAATCTTCTGCAAGCTTTAGATAAGCTTTGACTAATAAATTAAAGTGAATCCCCCACTTCGGAATCAATAATGTTTCGATAGAAACATTGTCATATAATATGACAATCATGTTTCTGATACTTATGTTGGTTCCATTTATTCATTTAATTATAAATATCTTTGTAGCTGTTAAATTACATCAGTTACATAATGTAACTTTCTAATACTTGATATCAAATCCTCAAAGATTCCATAAATTGTATAATATAACTTTCGAATACTTATTGTGTATTTTATCTGGTAATATGCAATAGGTCCCCGCATAACGTGATTAGCAAATTATTTAAACAGACTGTACACTCACTGCCACAGAAGATATATGTAATAAAGTCTTTCTAAACAATTTCTAAATTGTGTTATACGGAGATCTAACTGTGCTAAGGTTATAGTCCCAAAGTCGAAACCAAGGTGGCCCAAAAGTTACTAGACCATTCTAAATGATTTTAAATGATTTTTATGGGCAAAATCCTTGAAATGGTCTTAATCCTTTTAAATCCTCAACATCATAAATCCTTTCATTTATTAAAAATTCATATTCACTCTTTCATAAGTAGATTCGAATTCTAAATGGTCTATTGATTTTTGGGGCACCTTGCACAAGCACAGAACTATTTCTAGGTTCTTCATAAATAACTCTACCAAGATGATAATCTCAAAGACGAAACCCAAGCTCAACATAAATTTGAAATACCGAATTAACGATGCTCCTTTATACAATTTTTGAATACAAGTGCGGATGCATTTTCGAGCTTAGGGTAAATAATATTCCGAACTGAATTTTCGGTCCCGGGGGCCGTAACTATTGTATATGCATGAACATCCGCGACTTCTCGCGTCGACCGCTCGAACACGCAACGACGCCATTCCGGATTCTCTTTCAGCGGGTATCCAAAATGTCTGTAAAAACGTTTCGCGAACTACCCGCACGATTTTTCCCCGTGAAAACTGTTGGTACGGGGGCCATTATGAAAATGTCCACCGAAATATTTCAGAAGCTCGTATGGCGGGAGGTCGAGGCCGCTTCTTCTTAATAGGGCACCGAGCTGCGGTGCCCGTTAAGGGGGCAATTCCACGTAAATGCTGCAAAATTTAACAATTTCCAGAGTGACGGTACGTCTTACGTTGTAATTTTTTGGTCATCGATTTATCTGCTCTTTTGCCTACAATAAATACATGTTTAACAATCGTACCTTGCTGGTATAGACGATTAGAAATCTCAGGGTGGATTAACTAAGAAAAGAAAGTTTTCGTCCCTACTAATGCGAATAATTTATCTCGCAAAATTAGGAAAATGGGAAATGCTTAAATTACGTATTCCAAAATTTCGTTCTTCTACCGGTAATTGTCAATTTAAAGAAGTAAAAGAAAACATTTCCAAGGTTCTACAATTAACACGTTGATCGTCATGTCACCCAGATGTGGGTGACGGAATTATTTGTCCAGGTTCTAAAATGAATTTTTACGTTAATATATTCCTTGTACCTTTGATTGGGATCTGTAAAATGCAAGAAAGTTGGAAGACTACTCAATATCACACATGTAATTATTTTCAATTTTTATTTCATTAAATAACTTACTTTGGTTTCATGGAATTTTGGAGGGTTCTGGTTTGGCACTCAAAGTGTTAAAAGAAATATATGAAAAAAAAAAAAATCGATTTTTCGACCCGTCCACGAGAGAATGCCCCCTTAAAGCGATATCGCGTCTACGACGTACAAACGCGCCCCCTTGCATCCTGTCCGTGTAGGAGGCGCTCAACCCCGTTCCCGAGCATGGCCAAACAATGACGCGACGTCGGCCGCGGGAATGGCTCCGCTTTTGTAGCCGGAAATTGTTTAAGCTTTTGTTATTTTGCGGCTTCTAAATCTCGGACGTCAGCCAGCGCCCCAGGAGTTGATGTTCACACAGGGACAACTCTTGCAGGACACGAAACGTTAGCTTGCTGCGCGCGTTTCGCTTTGAAACGCGAGAAACCGGAATCAGGGCTCCTCCGCCGGGTCATTCACCCTCTCAAGCATTCGCGTAATTTGCGTTCGACAACTTTGTCCGTTCGCGATTCTACATCCTCATTTTTCCATACACGCTTCTTCAGTATCATCATCAACAAAAATTCCTCTTGCATTGTGCGCTGTTGGCCGCCCCTTGTCTTACAATTTAACTCCAAGGCTTCAGATTGGAACATTTACTTTCGTCTGATTTAATTATCGCAGAAAAGTAATAGCATGTCAAAATATAGGACTAAAAATTCTCCATAAGAACCACTAACATTAATAAGACAATCATAACTAGACCGCGGATTTTTATGCAATGTAAAAATTGCCTGCATTAAATGCAAGCCAGGGGAGTCTAAAATCTTCCCCAATGATTTGTATCAATTTATATTATATTACATCGATTCGTACATTCAAAACAATAATTTATGCAGAAATATTAAACACTAAAGGTTTAAGATTATCTATGCGTTCTGATTGCCCGTACAAAGGTTAAAAAGACTGTGACGGGTTACTCGTTATTCATTATTTGTTGATGGTATAAAAGATACCCTTATTTTTCAATAAATGTGAACGCAGAGTTTGGCAAACCAAAAAGTATTTCCAGACAGCGCGTAGGAGGCCGAAAAAACGCGTGGAAGAAATTTGCATAGGGTGATCGATATTCGTGTTTAACGTTTTCCTTGATAAATGTTAACAGGCGGGAACGTGGCGGCTCCGATTATCGGAGGCCGAAGGTGGGGGTGGGGGTGGGGAGTTCATACGTAAGAGTGGCGATAACCGGCAATAATCTCGTTTTGTTCGATACTTACTTATTCATGCAAATATTTATTATTCAACGTAAGCGTTTTAATTGCATTATCACGGTAACGAGTAGGTGCCTCGCGCGCGTTCATTAAGTATGAAAAAAACGCTGTATACGGCGGTGAATCAGTTGAGCGCCCGACGAATTTTCAAAGGAAATATTGATCGCGCGCGTTCGCGCATCTTCGCTCCTCGCGATTTATTTGCACACGCGACGCACTCCAGAGACTTTAGCCCCAGAAAAATAGGGAATTTGATCTCGCATAAGAGACGCGCCGGTTTCTCTCCTCTCTGTATCTCTCTCTCTCTCTGTCCCCTCCTTCCTCTGTCGCACGCGCGCGCGCGTGTTCGCGAGTAATTTCATTATCCCTGCGAATTTCGAAAACAGATTTGTCCTTTGTAGAGGCGGGTAATAAATTCCGCGAACGAGACGGTGCACGGTAGAAAGCGAATCGTTTCGACGCGCTACAAACAAGAAACAAATTACGCGTTTAATCGTCGGCATCGGGGAGACGGTGGAGGGGTGAGGGGGGGAGGCACAAAAAATTTGTAATCGTCCGACGTCCATCGATCTCCGTGCAAAAAGAACGAGACCGCTAATAAGGATTTCCTCGTGTCTTCCTGCGGAGAATTAACTCTTCTGCGTTGTTCGGAAAAATGGGACATTTATATTTCCAGAATTCAATTGCATCACGTTCAGTGACGCTCATTGACAGTTTAACGGTTTATGATATTCGTTAGGAGGAACAAGAAGCGTACGATCGAGTAAAGTTGAATTTTACCATGCTGCTGCACTCGATGTCGCGAATCAGTTTCATTTGAAAATGGTCCGACGAATTTCAGGCCACCCTGTATATGACACGTATGTTTTTTCTTCTGTGAAATCGTCAAGGATTAAGAAATCCTCTAATCGCTGTAACCAAAAAGGAAGATTACACGGCAAGGGGTTAATATACACGAACAAAACAGGTTTGCTAATTATACCGCAAAAGTTTATCCGCTAGCGGTTTCCTAGCTTTCGGGAGTCGGTGAACTAAAAATTCTGGTAACCTTTAACACTGTACACGCCTTCCTACGAACGCGGCGTACACGGTGAGCACGCTTTAAAGCGGACCTGTGCATTTTTCCAAAACGATCACGAATTTCCATAAAACTTGTACGTTCACCGACTGAAAATCGAAACTCTCAGAAAACGACAGACCAAGAAAATAATGGGGCGGACGAAAATTCTCTTGGAGCTCTATGTATTATTTAAATAATTATATAGTTTCTTTCGGAATCGGATACACGAGTTTGATGTCAATAGACGGGTTCGTACTGTACACGTCTCAGTAGGGACGCAGCGTACATGCTGAACACCCCTTAGAACAGATCTGAGAATTTTCGAAAGCAGTGAAAAATCCTTCATTGATTGCAAGCCGAAAGCTCAAAAAATGGTTGACTATCGCAAGGAAGTATCCAGAATCGAATAAGGGTTGCATGCATCTAAATAGGGCTGCGTGCAGCTGTCTGCAGGGTTGGTAGCATCATGTACGGTCCTGCCATCTAATATAATATCAGGCGTAATTTCTTTTTTCATTAGTGACTAGCGAACTGTTTAACGTTCCCCGGTAGATATTTATAAAGCGGCCGTCGCCACCCCCGTCGCCACCCCCGTCGACCCTTGGTTCAAGGGGGCAATAGAGGAGACAGAGAGGACGACGACGACGATGACGACGACGACGACGACGACGACGATGAGAGGATGAAGAGGAGGTGGCGGAGGAGTAACGGTGGCCGGTGGCGGCGGTGCGCGCGGACTTTTGGGGTGGTCGGTGCCCACCTATCGACCCTCTCGGCTCTCCTGGCTCCTGCCTCCTCTCTTTCCCAGCCGAGGCTTTTCTCTCTCTCGGCCGTTTTCTCTCTCCTCTCTCTTTCTCTTGGTCTCCTCTCTCCTAGCCGGCAGAGAGAGCTACCGACCTTCGTGCGCGCACATGAGAAAAAAAAACCACGCAGCCGGAGGGTGGAAGCGAGACCGAGAGACGCACACGTAGAGGGTGGTGGCCGGAAAGGATGGCACGCGGCAGGACGAGCGAGGGGGGTGAAACCGGGGTACGCGAGGGGTTGCGGGATGGGGGGAGTTGAAACGGGGGTGGTCGGCGGAGAGGGTGGTCGGCGAAGGGGCGGAAGGGGGTAAACGAGAGGCCAAGCACGGCCGAGAGAGCGCAAAAGCTCACGAACGCACACGAGCTTTTGCTGGTGGCTAGCTTCCTCGCTCGCGTAGCTACCTTGCCAGCCGGCTCGCTCTCGCTCCCTGGGCCGTGAACGCGTCCGCACACACGCACACCACCGCCGATCCTAATTTTAGCAGGCATTCGGCGCAGCTGTGCCACCCACATGTATCGCGCGGGCTCGAAACTCCGAAATTTCGTGCAAATAGCACGGGAAGGAAGCCGTCCCTGATTAAACTGGTTATTTCCTAGGTAAAAAAGAATGTCGGCCGGGACGAAATTTACAGGAAATCGGGTTATTAGTCTCCGGACGGCGCGCCAAGGCCGAGAGGCTATCGGCCCGATCGACTACTACCGATTTCCTTCGACCTTCTCCATCGGCCCCGCGTCTACAACCGACTTCCCTGTCCCATCGGATTATTTTAATTAGCAACGAGTCACGCCCCGCCTCTCGCAGTTTATGCTAGAATCAACCGTGTTCGTTCTCGGTGGACGCTTTTGAGTTTCGTCGAGTGGCCGAACGGGTTTCTGGTTCACGGTTCGTTCTTTCTCGCGTGCTTTCTTTTGGTTTTTTTCTTTCTTGCGTCTTTTACGTCGATAATACCCATCGCGCGCGAGTTGTCCTCTTCCTGGATTTGGAGATGCGAAACGATCGCGTAGATAGATCCCGTTCACGTTCAATTCAATTAGTCGGTCCTGACAGATTTGCATACGAAATTAGAAACCGGTTGATACGTTGATCACTGCCGATGATAACGCGATTCTAACGGGAGGCGTGTTGGAATTGTCATTAATTCGATTACCCGCGTCCAGCCTGATTATTTATGTTTCGTCAGGATTCTTCCGTGACAACGGAACACACCCGTGTGTGTTTCACCTACCCCGCAACCCTCGCGATTCTCTACCACCCCTTCTCCCCTC
Source organism: Seladonia tumulorum (assembly GCA_913789895.3). Lineage (NCBI taxonomy): Eukaryota > Metazoa > Arthropoda > Insecta > Hymenoptera > Halictidae > Seladonia > Seladonia tumulorum. The sequence continues at coordinate 8,805,543 of OU565275.1, forward strand.
CCCCTCCCTTTCCTTGCCACAACCGTTTTTGTTATTCATTCATGACCGCCCCTTTGATGCGGAACGGATCAATCAGAATGATATAATTCTGCGTATACATCAATTAGCAATAATTGTAATTATCACTAATGTTTGTAGGTGGCCGGTACATGCCGCGCGTATCTGCTGATAGATGTATTTTTGGGAATTATGTGTACGCGTTACTGGTTACATCCGGCATCGATGGAAATGTTCGTTTCATGACTGGCCTGTCTACGTGTCATTCGATCGTTCCGATTCATCGAGGAATATTTCTGTGAGCGCGGATACATAATCTTCTGCCGGTTGTGAATTGTTGTCGGCGCGTGCCGCCAGCAAATAGACAACTGTGTTGTTGCATCGAACTTCAATTAACGGAGCATACTTTTTTTCGTGGTTCTTCTAGTCTCCGATGAGAGAAGAAATGAGCTTGTGTAACATCTAGTATTAAAATTTTATTCGACCACGAAATATGAACAGGTTAGTTCTTTATGCAAAATAGAAATGATCTTTTGGTAACGTTAATAAATTGTGAAGAATGTAGTATTCTCGATTCCTTCTTTGTTATAACAATTTAATATTTCAGTTAGTCATTTTAATCATAGATGCACAAAATTCGAATTATAATAATTATATATTAGTAGGGAGGTACGGAGATGAATAATTAAATGATTATTGGTATGCACTAAAATATTACAGTTCGCTTCAGTTACTACAAGTTCTGCAAATGAATCTAATAAGGCGTTAAAAATAAAAAATACTTGTTATATTAATATATGACACGAATATACAATATAAATTCCTTGAACTATTACCCTTGAAGAATTCGAATGAATCGTTGATTTACAAATATTGCACTTTATATTGATACAGAAGATAGAAATTCAGAATTCACTGTTCATTACGACTTCGGTCCTGGTATATTTATATCTTGATTTTTGTTCATTATAAGGCCTCGTGCTGAAATGAAGCAGTGAAACTGGAGAGTTCAACCTCTCAAATTATGGAAAATAAATAAATCTAAAATAAATATTTTCCAGAGCTTGCAAAAGAAAATATCTTTCTATTCCAATTTTCGTCGTAAGAAGCTCCGTAAATTAATTCGTAATATAAAATTAATAATATCCGATTACTAAATATATAAAACCAGGATTCCGATGCAAGTATACGTTCTCATGAACCAAATTACAAGAGCCAAGAGTTTATTACTGTTGCAAAGTATTTTATTAGATTTTCGTTAGAATCATCTTCGGCTCCTAAAATTTTTTCTTGAATTTTAGATAATTCGTTGTACTACAAGTGTATAAAATTCGTATCTCGTTGCAGTCACTCCTGCTCGGAAATCGCATAATTCCGTTGTCTATTATGTTCAGATTTGATCGAGTGAATAGTACAGGAAAAAATCCTAATTTCATGTCCGGCCTGGGATAGATGTAGCCCAGCGTTACTTTTATGTATTTCTACACAATTTCCCAGCGTTCCAGCGACGCTCGTCTCGTTGTTGTACGTTTCGATTGTTTGCCTTTTAAATACTTTAACGCGCCACGTGACACGCTCCATTGGCGGAAACGCGACGGCTATTGGAAATTGGGGCGCGGGTATTAATCAACCCCACCGCGAGTGTTAAGGTGGGAAAGCCCTCTCACCGGAACACATTCGGCTCGACGGTATTGTTTAGACATTTGTCTGTTTTGAAAAGCCGTAGACGCTGGCATTTTTAATTATAATATGAAATAGAAAATTTTTAGCAATTCATTCGTCATAAATAGACTGTGGATTTTTATGCAAACCAAACATTTTCCACAACATTTGTGAGAAACGGGAATGAAATACGAATTTCTTCCATTCTTTAATAACTTCAAAAATATGAGATCAGACATTCTTAAATTTGTTTAATTGTTTTACTCATTTTCGTCATAAATGCATAAAATCCGCAGTCTAACCATAAATCTATATAATAGACTCTAATCCATAATTATCATAATTCTCTATCTATCATTAATTATCTCAATAGAATAAAAGAATTCGATAATTCGAATTTATCTAATAGATAAATAAGACAAAGAAAATTTAAGATTTCCTTTGAATCAAAATATAATTCGATTTTGTCGTTGTCGATGTTTCGCCATTAAAGAACATAATAGGCATACAAAAGATATAAATTTGATCGTCACTTATAGTTATTGTAGTCGTAAAATAAATCATAACATAAATAATATAACAATATGCCCAAATTTTTCTAACTATTTTACTGTATTGTATCCGGAGTTCGATAACGATGAACGCGTTTCAGCGGTAGAAATAAATAATTATCACAAACAAATAATGATCGCAGTGAACTAAAATCAAAACAAAGAAACGAAGCAGGGGGATCGTATCGATCGTTAGCTCCTTGCACTACAACATGGAGTCAGACTCGCGATGAAATCCGTATGTTACTAATTTCTGCTAAGCCAAAATAAAATTCTATTTCGTCGTTGTCCGTATACATGTACAAATATAAACATCCTTCTTCTTCTAAGAGAACGACAAAGAAATTGATCACTGCAACCGTAGGATAAATCGTAGTGCAAGGGGTTAACGGCCACGTTCCACAGACGCACTGAGCCCGGTAGTCGCAGAGACTTTTACTTCGGCCAACGAGTCGAGTCGGTCAAGGTAAACAAACGCGCGTAGTAGCCACTTGAGTGCGACAGAGTTGAAGTCTGAGATGAGATAGTTAGGCGAGGGAGTTAGTTGTTGGATGGTTAGAGAAGGAGCTACACTGAGCTAGCGCCGGTGCTACACAGACTCGTCTCGTTGGGTCGAGTGTAGATGAAACGAAGACGTCTCCGAAGGAACCGTTCAGGTCCAGTTCCGGATCGGTTGTGTCCTGGCGGAAGGATCCTCGCGTGGCAGTCGGTCAGGGCAGCGATCAGGAGTGCGCGGGCTGATAAAAAAGGGGACAGCGTCGATGGGAAACGAAAGAGCGATATCTGCCGGCCGATCGGTCGCCGGTACTGGCGGCGGCGTAGGCGGCATAGAAAAGGGGTGTCGATGCTGGGAGGAGAGGGACAGCCCGATGATACAGAGGGACGAGTGTGTGCAGTTTACCTATAACCCATAAATCGACCCCACTTTTCTATTAAGAGACGCACGATTGACTTGCGTTGTTCAGTTTCCTTCCCCCGATACCATCGGTGCGCCGGTTTCTCCCATTCTTTTTTCCCATTGCCAACTTCTCCTACCACGCCGCGGCGTATAGAGCTACCCAACGCCTGCGCTCCCTCAACCGGTGGAGCTTTCCTTCTCCTCGGATTTTTTCCCCTGCCCCCGTTCTCTGATCCAAGAGACCCCCACCAGAGACCAGACTCCCAGCATCCTGCGCAAAGCTTCGTTCGATCCCTACCAACCTGTTCGCCGATTTTTTCCTTTTTTTCCAACTCGTCCTTCCTCCCGGAGGATACTCCCCTCTCGCGAGAACTCTTTCTCTCTTTCGGGGGTGAAGAGAACCCGAAAAACACGGCCAGCCGGCGTATCAACATCGAATACTTGGCCATCTGTTTTCGAGGAGTCGAACGTACGAAACGACGCCGTCCCCATTGACTTCGATGCGACCGATCGCAGCTGATCGATCGATCAGTTACCCCGCCAACGGTTCACAGAACCTCTCCATCCCAACCCCCTTCGAAAACCGCTGCGAAAACGCGAGACGTGAACCTCGGGGATGCACACGCGGACAGGATCCGCGAAACACCGCCGCGCCGCGCCGCAACGCGGATTCCGCCTGCGTAATTTATGCCGCGCGCGTCCGCCGAACTTTTAAGAGCCCCGGATTAAACAATTTCGGGGAATTTAGCGGAGGCTTCATTAGGCGGGACCCGCCATCGCGCTGCAATTATTCGAAACACACCGAGCTACGCTTAATCGCCGCATCGCGGATTCCGGAACCCTTCAGGAGCCTCCGGTTGCGTTTTTCTCGACGCTAGTCGCTCCGGAATTCTCGAGAGGAAGATTTCTTTTTGAACAAATTCGTTTGGACTTGGACGACTTTGTGCTACAGTGTACTGGTTGGGAATCTAGCACAGTTCTCTCCCCCTTCCTTCAGGGGGAAACATCGATTATCTAGTATTAGATTGCAAATTAGCGTAATTGATTGTTTGTGGATTAACCCCTTGCCCTACAATATCGAGTCAGACTCGCGATGAAGATTCTGAACGAAGTCTAATAAATATGTATGTTATTAATTTCCTTTAAACCGAAATAAAATTCAATTTGGTTGTAGTTGATATATATATATCCTTTGGAAAAAACATAGACATACAATAAATATAAACTATCTTGTTTTTCTATGAAATTCTGAACGATGAAGAATTTCTAATCGTTGTAATCACAAAATAAATAGTTGTGCAAGGGGTTAAGGAAGGCTAAAAAGATCATCGCTTACAGGGTATCCTCGAAGTTACGGTGCAAGCGGCTAGTATGCTTGGAAAAATTAGTTGAAACATTTTTTTTGATTTTTTGAGAAAATCCAATTTGAAAATTTGGCAAATACGCATGTTGTTCACGCTAGAACTACATCAGATTAAACTGGAACCATCAGTGAAGAGACGAGATGATTAGTTCCTATTTATGAAAATGTTTCCATGAGAAATTCTGTGACAAACTTCTTCGTTGCAGCATAATAATAAGAACTGTATCAATTCTTAATAAATTTAGTATTTGATTATTAGAAAGCATTATGGAGCGTGTTTAGTCCTCGGTAGTTCTAGTGTATTATATTAACAGTAAGCGGTTGCTGCGTCTGACCATGGCCTATAGATTCTACTTACAGTGAATACTAGGGTCCACAAGCCTGACGGATCTTCAGACGAATTTTTCTCAAAAACGAAGCCACAAACAAAGAACTGTTATTCTTTTTTATTTGCTTATTTCTGCATGTAGAATCACTCAATGATTTTCAAGACAGTTGTACCAATGTTGAGTAATATTCCTTCGAAATGATGGATGAAACGATGAATAAATTCAATGTAGCGAAGCAAAACGTGAAACAAAAATGAGCAAAAATTACAGAAGGATCTTTTGCGTAAATTTTTTTAAGAAGCGAGTAGGGATTAAGGGAAAATGAACGATGCAAGGGGTACGTGGGTGGTTTGCGATGTTGGATCATTGGAAGTAACGCGATGCCGTCATTTTTAGATTCTGTCGCGCCTACAAAACGCCGGATTAACTCGGACTGTATAATTTCTTGACATTTTGGGAGCGCGCGTACCGCGATTTGTCCGTGTATTGAACGTACTAATGGAAATTCCGTGATAATTACGCTGCTGTGGCATAATTATTGAGGCTCACAAACCGGCCCTTTAAATTTCGTTAAATTTTACACGCGCCCGTGCGTGTTACAGGTTACAGGGTCCAAGAGCCGGTGACAGAGGGGTGTCAGGGGGTCGATCAGGAGGGACAAGGGGGTGGACGGGGGTCGGTGGCAGGCTGGGGGACAGAGGAGTTCATGGCTGTTCATACGTGCGTAATACGGGGGAGTTATGAACGTTTGTACGGAGTAGAGCAAATCGGACCGCTCTTGATAAATCTCGTTAATTTCACTCGTCGCTGATAAACATAATTAAACCACGATCTTCACCATCGCCAGGCATCGATGGGTGCTACTCGCCTCATTGCCGATGCTGCCCGGTTATTCGCGGCGCAATTTGTTTTTATAAAGGAACCCGTGATCGGCCGACAGATTTCGCGGTTATGGCTGACACACTGGCGCAACCATTTTTTAGTTCCCTTTGGTACCGCGGAAAACGTTCTACACAACCCTCCGATACCAGCAGAGGGGAAAATCGATCTTCATTTTTATTTTGGCAACATTCTCCGTGTTTTCCGGTATTGCTTCGTTGAAGGTAATCAAGGTCGAGCAAGGTCGATCAAGGTCATTCGATCTTTTCCCACGGTTTACAATATATGAATATATAACGTAATTAATGAAAATAACGAGACCATTTTTGGAGACTGTATTTGCGTTGACTGTAGGGATATATTTGAGAATGCATTGAAAATTATATAGAGAATAAGTATCGATTCTGCTAGCAGTTTATACGACCACTTTGTCGTCGAATAATATTCTGAAACAGTACAGACCTCGAACAATTTTCATACCACCCGCATAGAATTATTAGAGGCTCGCGATGTGTAAATACGTCGCGTTAAAGAATTACAATAATTAGTGAAATACCGCGTGTTTCGATCAGAAAATGATCAAGGCGGCACCGAGCGAAGTAGACAAATTAAAATTAACAATTTACATTGCTCCCAGTCATGGACACGCGGCCGCACGACACAATACCGTATTCCATGCGCATTAAATTATTGTTTTGCACGGTAGGTTTATATTCTGATTACCTTATAATTACGAGACATTTCGCGAAATGACTATGCAACGGATTTGCATTTATCAGCTGGAACGTACCGCGGCCGGCTTTCGTTTTTCCCGTTTTTTCGTGAACGTTCTCCTGGAAGAATGTTAATTACCTGGAAGATTTGTAAGATGTACATGTTTTTACAGAACGGCGTCCACTTTGTATTTATTTATTCGCCACGGGTCCGTAATTTACCAGCGAGAGGCTCGTACGAATTTTTAATCAGTATCAATTCAACTTATGCGTGTATCAAATTCTAACTGATTTGTTTGTCGAAAATAATAAAATAAAAAATCGTTCGAAGGCTTACCAAAAATCGAAATAATTTATTTATTGAAACTGATTAGAAAATCGCTCGACTCTGTAACAATCGGAATCGATCCAAGCAGTCCTTCTGTAAATATAAAATATCAAAATTTTAAACGATTTGTTTGTTGAGAGTAATCGAATAGTAAGTCGTGCGATTTTGTAACGCGGTGCACGCTATACCGATTGTTTCAAATTCGCCAAATTTCGAATTTCAATATCTAGATATTAATGAAACTTGCGGTACAGAAAATGGAGGTTCTGATATAGGCTCGCTCGCTCGCGGAATAAAATCCATGCGGCCGGCGAACGTTACTCGAAACAGCTTTATGACGAAATACGCAGACAAATTTCAACTGACGGTGTATCGCGGCCGGCGTGTCGATGGCTGTTCACGATATTCCCACGAATTTAATGTTAATCATTCGCTCATTTACATGCTTGCCAGAAACGCATGACGATGAAGAACGAACTACTTAATTTCATTATCGTTACATTTCGTCGGAACTGTGTTAAATCTTTCCCCGATCGTTCGTGCGCCGCGTTCCGAATGAAAAATTCATGGTTAATGTCAATCGTCCGATCGACCAATTCATTCTCGTTTGTCCGATGCATTCCTTAAACATCCGTGCTCGCCATGATTTCATTTTACAATAAATGAATGAAATATTATGAACGCTTCGATTCACCTGCGGACACGCGAGCCGATTAATGCAAAAATGGTGCAAATCGAAACAGTTAATTATCGGATAATGAGGTATTAAGTAAAAGCTCTATAAAACACAATGATATTGAAGGATGTTATACTTGCCTTGTGCGAACCACGCTAAAATTAATTGCATGCGGTTAATTCATAACCGATCGGCATCTAATCAAATTAACCAACCGGTGACCGTTTCTAATTATTTCTTTGCGGTCCCGGAATTTTTGCGGTAGCCTCGTTGCCCGCGTTTCGCCGCAGCAGAAATATGAAATAATGTCGAGAATATTATCAGCCATCATGGCGCGTCGAGTACGGATTATGCCCGAAAATCTAATCCACAGGTACCGACGCTTAAATCCTGTAAATCTATCGTTTATAACATCGATGAACTTCACTAATCGGTCAGTATAATCAGTTGTTAAATCGAGTCCGCACTAACCCCTCGCTCTGACTGTTATTTTATATCTGGACGGGTTCATCGATTTTAATAGCAATTCGTATTCGCTACTGCAGTCGCGGTTTACGGAATTACTTTGCATCGGTGTGGGCAAAAGCGTTCACCCCGTTAAGCTCAAAACGCTAAATCTACAGCTCGCCTAAAATCACCTATCCTGGTCCCCCACCAATCCTACATCAATATTTCTAGAGACGTTCAAAGACATCCCCTAAACATCTAAGACCCCAAGTCTACATTCGTATCTATTGTACTCTTCTACTAAACCTAGATCAGTACTTCTAGAGACTCTCGAACAACCCATAAAATTCTAAACGATCTAAGACTATAACGAATCTGTTCACCCAGCTAAACTCGATACGCTGAGTCAACCCAGTTCGCCTAAAGCGCGATTACATACCCTATCTTCCTACCAGTCCTACACGGATATCTCTAGGGGCCCTCGAGCAGCCCCTAAAATTCTGAGACCTCTGCTCTTGAACGCCATGGCGCGATCGATCGTTCCGGTCGATTTGCCGGCGCGATTCTTCGCGGGCGTGGAGCGAGTCGGTCCATAAATCGATCGGAAACATCAATAGCATTCAGCGCGACTCATTAACCGTGGAGACCAATCGATTCCTGAACCAAGTCCGTATAAACACTCGATCAAAGACGTACGTACACATTACACGAGCCAAGTACAATGCACACAGACAGCTGGCGTCGTAGCCACGAGCTTGTTTGAGGGACCTCTTAAAACGTACCCCCGCGCTACGTCTCTCTCTCTCTCTCTCTCTCTCTCGCTCGCCCTCATCATGGTGAGAAGGAAGAAGAGACAACCGGGGGGGGGGGGGTGACCGGCGCGGCTCGTCGTTATCGTGGTCCGCTCTCTTTCGAAGGGAAAGAGAGACGCTAGCGGGAGAGGTCGCGAGATGGATAGCGAAGAGGTAGTTACCGGGAGAGTAGGGGAAGTGGCAGAAAAAACAGAAAAAAGGTCCCGGGAGATGGTGGAGGGGGTGACGGCGGTGTCGAGACAGACGAGGCGCGTGCTAGCAAAAATGAGGGTAGCACGGTTCGCGCGACGGAGACGGAAAAACTGCGGTAGGGGGTGGAAGGGGGGGTGTCGGCGGGGGGGAAGGGCGCCGCCCCCGCGAGGAATTTCGGTATCGCGGCCATTGCAGCGGGAGGGCGTGGCCGCGCAGACGCTGCGAAAGAAAAATCGTCGCTCGTGGCCAGGAAAAGCAGCGCGCGCCGTGCCGGGGAACGCAGGACGCGTTGCGCGAGACAAAAAGAAGCCAGCGAGAGAGCGCAGCGCTCGCTGGGCGCGGGGGTGGTCGCCGGCTAAGAGGGCAGGAAGAGGAAGGCGAATGCGCACGAGCGGCCAAAGAGGGCGCTCTTTCGCTCTGCTGGAGCGCGCACTTCTGTCCGCCGGAAATCCTTCTTTCTCTCTCTTGCTCGCACCCCGTCGGCCCCTCCGTCTCTTTCCCTTCCTCTTCTCCTCTGCCACCCCCCGCGTCCGACGAGACCACGGTTTTCTTTCCCACCGCCGCGTCGCGCCGCCGCGCCGAGCCGAGCCGAGCCGAGCCGCGTCGACCGGTCCGCACTCGAGAACATCGGAGTAGCACTTGCTGGCTTGCTCTATGTCCATCGGGGACCTCTCCTTCCGTTTCTCTCTCTTTCCCTCTGTAGCGTCACGGTTGCCGAGCCGTCGTCGTCCCCCTACCTGCTCGTCTACCCCTCAAGGCCCCCAGACTCGGTTGAACCCCTCTATGCGCCGGCTAGTAGATTCGACTCTCTGTCTGTTCCGCGTTAGGAACGAAGGAAAAGGGGGCAGGGAAGGAAGGAAGGAAGGAGAGGATGAACAGAGCGCGGGATTTGCGGCCCGAGGGGTTTTTCGGGGGTTGGTGGGGTGACGGGGGGAGCCTACGGGGGTGTGTGATGGTGCCGGCGGGGTGGACGACGCGGCCAAGGGGTGGTCCGGGGGGGTAGCAACGCGCGTAGAGAAGTACAGAGTGAGCATCAAAATTATTTTCCAGCGGGCACCACCGTCGGTGCGGTACCACCCCGAAATTTCAGCCCTTTAATTTCAGATGGTATGATAATTCGCGGCGATATTTCACACGAGTCTGGAACCTGGCTCAACGTGGATTTTATTGCGGCCAGCCAGCAGAGGCGGGGCCACGACGAAAATTTCCACGGAATTACGGAAAGGGTTCCTACGAGAAGGGACGGTTTACGAAGTTGTTAATTAATCTAGGCACCTAGATGCCACCCCTGCACCGACCCGCCCCGGTCGCTACGACTTGGCCGATATGCCCCTGCAAGATGAAATTGTCTGTCTGGTGCAGGGCTCACCGATCCTGGAATTCATTCGCGGATTTAGCCGAAGGGTTCTCGCGCGATGAATCGTAAGGATTTGGTTCGTTGTAATCATGGAGGGGAGGGGGGTGGAGTGGAGATTTTTAATCGTGGCGCCACTGGTTGAGGAAGCCCGGTGACGTTATTTCGCGTTGGAAAATCTGCGGTACTCACATCGTTGATAGCTTCCGTTTCTTTTTTATAGGTTGATCGCAGGCTCGCTGACGGGTGTTCAAAGGCAACGGGTGACCGATTTTGATTCCCTGAAACCGTGGATTCGAGTTACTACCATGGAAATTGATAATGCGCGAAGAGTGCGTTCACGTTTGAATCACTTTCCGATCAAAGTAAGTCCTTGTACTATCTGTCTAACACGTCTCTCGAATGTAATCATCATAATTTCACCTGGCTTTGAAAATTACCTATAAAACATGCACTTATCAGTAAACTTAACGAGTAGATTCCCAATTTCAATAGTGATTGCGGATGCATTTATGACATTTGTCTATATTTTATAAATAACATCAAGAGAAATTGGGATGTTTACTTTTTGAACTCTTTCTCAGTTCTTCAGGGTAAAGCCAACCTTTGAACGAGGATTGATGTTGCTCTCGACTCATGCCCCATATCTTTATTGTGTCTTTCCAAAGTGATGCTGTTAAGATAATAAACACAGATAATAATAATTATGAGGAGCTTTGAATTTTCTGTCACGTTGACAAATGTGTACAACAAATGTAAATAAATGTGTTAAATGTGTCAAAGATGAGGAATACTGATCTACGCTGTCACTGGTACATAAGTCCTGGGCAACATATATGTATATTTCCATTGAAGATGATCGATCCTGAAGAACTGAGAAAAGGCCACAAAAGAAAAGCATCGATGGCTTCTCCGATCTTCCACCCTCCGAACCATTCAAGTTAACTAAAAATTGTAACGCCCAGGTCACCAAAGTCCACCGAACGCCTCAATAATCCGATTGACTGGATCCCGACTCGCATTTCCCCGGCCCGAGCGCCATCAGGCCAGCAAGCGAAACCATCGTCAAACCGGACGAAGTCTCTGGCCATCGCCCCAACCCGTTCGCAGTATTCTCCACGGGTGTTCCCAGCCCTAAACAATTTTCCCCGAAATTCCGTGGGCATATTTCCGTGGGCACTTCCTAATGCCTAATCCTGACCGGCGTATATAGACGGCCGGTAAATGCGCTAAATGTCCCGGCGTGTTTCAGCGTCCGCGCGGCTGTCTCGAGAGTTCGTCGTCGCAGATAGGCGGCAAGGGGTGGCAACGGAGCATCCAGAACTTTATCCTCGACGGTGCAAAGCGGCGCAATTTCGTTTCGCCGTGGGAAGGGTGGCCCGCGGAGGTGGTGGTGGTGCTGCTGGGCGCTGGTGGTGGAGACTCTCCTAGTTGAAGAGCGAGAGAGTGAGAGGGGGCCAGGCGGGTGAAGAGAGAGACAGAGGGTGGAGAAGCAGGAGGAGGACAGGGAGGTTGAACGAGCCAGGTAGAAGAATAAGAGGAAGCGAGGGGGAGTGGAGATTGTCGGGGAGAGGCGGCAATTTTTTAAAATTAAGGCTGTTAAACCTAATCTCCAGGTGTGCAGGCGCACGCGCGTAGAAGTCGTAAAAACTCTATACCGGTGGCGCAGGCCCCTTCTTCTCTCTGTCTCATTTCGACTCTTTCCCTCGCTTCCCGACCACCCTCTCTCCCCATATCGTTCAGAGGCTGCCTTCGCAGGGACGCCGGCTGCGCCGCCCTCGGCGTCCCTGGTCGGTGGTTAAATTGCCGCACGAAACGTTCTTAATGTCCAACGGCAGTGTGCCTTCCTCTCTTTTCGCCGTATCAACTCGATGTCTCTCTTCCTCCATCCCCTTTTTTCCCTCATCCCTTCATCGTTTCTTTACCTCTTGCGTTCTCCACCGCTCCCTTCCGCCCCGTCCAACCGTCCTCTCTCCATCACTCTCTCTCTCTCTCTCTCTCCCTCTCTCTCTCTCTCTCTCTTTCTATCGCTCTCTCAGCCCTCATCGCCGCGTTTCGCTCTCGGCACTGGCCATTCTTGTCTGTCTTTTTTCCATTCCTTCCTTCATTTTCTATTTATTTTTCTCTATCGTCCTCTTCCGTCGCTGTCCCCTTTGTCCCGTCCTTTTCGTCGCCTATCTATCCATCTCCTCGTATCGCGGCGTGTTTTCGAAGGGTCGCGTCTCCCTTTTGTTCTCCGCGGGGCTCTCTCGCGGCTCAAACGACCGACGCTGGTCGTCGCGACGGCGACGCCGCCCGACGAACCACGCGCGCTCGTATGCGCGGATGCGTCGAATGCCGGATTACGAGCGGCACCGCGGCGCGATAAACGCGCGAATTATGTTTAATATCGCGCCGGTTATCTGGCCACGCCAACACGCAAGGCGGCCATAGTCGACCCGGGAATCGTTTCTACCCGGTTTTACCCCCAGCAAACGACCAACCGACAGCCATCCTGATCCCCGTCTTCCGGGAACGACCAGACTGCTCCGAGGAATGCAAATGTCCGCAGTCGTTGACTTAATGGCCGCCGATACGACGCGCAGCGTAATGTCGCGGAAAATGTATCGCGATTTAACGCCGCGCCGAGCGACCCGCCGTAACCGCCGCGCTGGCTCTCCACGGCACTCTGCGAACCCCCAACGATCTTCCCCGAAGATCTTCCACCCTGCGATCTTCCAGCGAATTCCCCCTTTTTTTGCGGATTGCGGGACGATTGTCTCCGCTTGCGAATTTGGTTGGATGAAAAATAAAGCGGTAATGTCGGCAGCGAGTAATAAATTTTGCACTATGCGGAATTCTATGCATTTATGGTATTTAGAAATGTCTAAAATTCTAGAAGGCGTGTTTATTCAGGAACATCAACGGCATTTTTGGTCTGTATTTACAATAAAGAATTTATTCGTCATCCCCTTATAATTAATTATAAATTTTATCCTGAACATCGTTACAATCATATTCTCAAATTATGAAAATTCGATCATGATGTCCAGAAAAGCACGTTTTTTTATGTCTTAGAAATTAGAAATTTGGCTTGTAATAATTATTGCATTCTGATATCACAACACGAATGTGAAAATTATTATTCGAACCTAATAACGAGTACTTGCAAATTACGAATGCGTGTAAAATGTAAACGAAGAAAACGTATTTATTTGGTCGAATAAATTATTTAATGTATTGTGCCTTTACCAGTTGCTCTTCAATTTAATCGTATGTCATATGTAGTCGCTGAGATAAATGCGAAGTTCGGTTTCTTTTTCGTTCCCCCTTCCTTTGCAGCCTTTAGTGTGGGTAAAGATTTGGAACTTTTCAAACTGGTATTTTAGGCAAAGAGGCTTTATCCCATAAATATATATACTAACACCAATGCTGGTGCCGTTTATACATACTTGCTGGGATTGGTTCTTTCAAGGCTCTGCAGCATTCGTGTTTCCTAACGCCGAAACTTTTTTTATTGCCCTTTTCAGTGCTCTTGCAATCGATTTATCGTTTTCCGAGTAATCACCAAAGATTATTTTAGACGGTCATTGAAACATTTCAATTTTAATTGACCGAGATTGCTCCGTTTTCGCGTAGGACATTTTACGATATAATAATATCAGGTAATGATCCGGTCAAAACGTTGCTATAGTCTGCAAGTTTCCGCTTCGGTAATTTGTGTAATGCCTTCCTGGGGGCAATACACCTATTCTGATTATAAATGTAATTTACCAGATTGAACGGACCGTAGCGCAGAATATTTAAGAACGCTTAGAGAGCCGCGTGAAAGTTGCACGATCTCGCGAAGTTACGTGTATCACGACCAATCCGAAAATGAGAATTGCTCGAAGGCATGTGTGTACCTTATAATTGTGAAATTGGGTGGAAATAATACCGTCTGATATAGCGCGCGCGTCCGATGCGACATGTGACAAAATGAATCAGCCTTTCCGCAATATTATAGCAGCAGGCGCGCGTAAACTTTTCTGCTTTACTAATCCGACCGTGCGTGACTAGTACGCGCACACTCCACATTGGCAATATATTTAAAAATATCTGCGCCTGTACATAATTTTATGTGCTACATGGAGGAAACTGATGTAAAATAAAGGTTTTATTCAATAATAAGTTATTGTAGTCGTTCATTTGCTTTCCATGCTCTGCTATCCAACTTCCACGCATCGACGATTCCTCGACTCCTTCCGTGAACTCTAAAATATCCTGGTTATTCAAAATTTTAATTCTATTGAAAATGAACAGAATATTTAGTATTCTTTTAATGGGGGAGAAACGTTTTCTTTTGTTTTGTGGTTGTATAAAAATGAGATGTTTAGTGTTAACATTTTTTGTGATTCTTCAGTGTTTAGAACATGCCCTTTCTCGTGTCCCACTCGACGGTTTAATTTTTTAATTAGTTTTAATAAGAACCTTATTTGTATACTACAAATCCCCGAAAGAGCTTTTAATCCAGGATGTAAAAATATTTTCCTGTAGCTCCCAACTGTATAAAATTTATTTCTTAAGTGTGTCTATATCATTTTATAATATTGAAAATATAACAGTTTACGCGCTAAGAGGTAATTTCAATAAAGGCAGATCGTATATTTTTAATTTAAAATGTCCTCCTCTGATCCCGTTGAATGAAATCTCTGCTTCGATCCTTTTCGAGAAAAATGTTGATAAATCTTTTGCTACAATTACGAAGTATTTCAGGCTAGCTTTTTTTTAGTAGCGTCCAAGTTTAGATGACCTTAGAAATTTGTTTTTAGCCGACCGATACTATGACGCGCATGTGCAAACGGGACCGACTGTCGCGCTAGTTCATTGAGTGTAGCATCATTCATGTGGTGGTCCTACTCTTGACCTTTTTCCGTTTTCAACCAACGCCTACTTCGGTTTCACTCCAGCCATTTTTTCGTCGCGTAAAAAAAAACCAGAAACACTGACAACGTGTTAGAGAGAGAGAGAAATCAATCCTGGAACGCGAAAGATTACATTCGTCAAACGACAGTAAACCTGTTGGGTTTCAATCAATAGCGTGAAATCGATCTTACCGGTTTCCTTGATCAATAGTAAAATGATCGTAAAGGGCTATTGTCGAGGCGGATTTTTCAAAAGCATCTCGAAGGGTTGTAAAGGGACTAAAAGTTGATCTTGCAACGGTCATTCGACGTTTACCTCAAATTGACAAATGAAACAAAATGTGTAGCTCCAACTCTAAATTATACTGTCACAGGAGAGTCCTTTTTGAAAATTCCTGAAAAATATACAGAGATAGTCTACTGGGCTACAAAATCCAAACGTTCAAAAGAAACTAAAGATCTTACCGGTTTCCCTGATCAATAGTAAAATGATCGTAAAGGGCTATTGTCGGGGCGAATTTTTCAAAAGCATCTCGAAGGGTTGCAAAGGGACTAAAAGTTGATCTTGCAACGGTCATTCGACGTTTACTTCAAATTGACAAATGAAACAAAATGTGTAGCTCCAACTCTAAATTATACTGTCACAGGAGAGTCCTTTTTGAAAATTCCTGAAAAATATACCGAGATAGTTTACTGGGCTACAAAATCCAAACGTTCAAAAGAAACAGATAAAGAACACAAAATATATTTCGGTGCGGTCACGGAAGACTCGAGGGTATCGCTCGGTGGTGAAAATTCAAGAAGAAAAACCAGAATTATTTTCGCAGCAACCAAATAGATTTTACATTTAGGCAAATGGTGGCGCGCTGCGAAATTGCTGTTCATCCTGGATCGTTCGCCGATATCGTTCCGCGATCGTTCATCTCCGAAAGAACCGATCCGGGCCGAAGCGCCCTGCAGTCTTATTACTTTAATGCACCGCTGATGGCATTCTGGAGCGGCGGTTGTTACAGCAATTATCAGTCGATTAGCAGGCGTAGTGGCGTAACAGCGTTCCGGGTCTCGTCGCGCGCAAACGTATTCGACGCATCTCCTGGCGCGGAGCGGATCAGCGCGAGGGAATAGCGAAAACCGCGAATACCCGGGAAGCTCCAGTTGTTTCCGGTCGGGGCACGGCCGTGGTAATGCGAGTAGCGATTTTCAAAATGGTGGAGAACAGAGAAACGAGCGTTTCGGAAATGATAAATAGGAACATTCGTTGCATCCCGGCGCGAGCCCGGGAATCCCGACAAACGTCGTCCGTTTACACGGCGGATCGCATTGTTATTTTATGTTAACATTTTCGTAACGACGCTTAAGGGGCCCATACGAGCCGCGATTTATCGCCCGACGAGTTATTACGACGGACTGCGACCATTTGATCGAAGCGACTTCGCAAAACATACTGTTCGCGATCCTCTGCCATCCATCTTATCGGAGTTTGCAATCATTTTGCGATCGAAGGCCGAATAAATTATTTTTTACGTTCCACAACGTCCTCACGATCTCGTTGATATTATGGTCCTTGTAGAGGCATCTGCGTGCCTAAGTACCTGTGCATTATAATTTATTTAACCATTTTCTATGATCTCTGGAAAATATTATAAAATTGCAATTAAAAAGGAACCATTATTCATAACTGGATTAAGGACTTTTGTACAGGAGCTACACAGATGTTCATTTCTGTTTTAAATAGTTTTAACGAGTGGAAAATAATGAAACAGTATTTTTAATTTCTGGCATAGAATCGACAACGGTTGCTATTAGATAAATGTATCTTTTCAAGATAACGATTTAATTTTTAATAGTAAAATCCTACAACTATTTACACATTTGGTTGCCAACCTAAAGGTTAATCATAACGGGCACTGTTTACGAAATCAAGAAAGAGAATATAAAAGTATCCTTGTTTTATGAAATATTATTTTATGATTTTTAACATGAAACCTTGATCTCCGTGTATAGTGTCTGTATATAAAAATTGGAGCGACCTTGAAATCTTTCGTACACCCTCCACGTGGAACATTATTATCGTTGACACGATGCAATCTCCACGGGATTGCAAAATTGTTGTAAATATAATAAATTCCCACCGTACCATTACAAATAACGTAGATATCCCAGGTGGTCTGAGTTATTGGGTCACCCTGTATATCAATATACACAACTTGCAGTGCAACAGATTTTACGACAGCGCTGTGCTGCTGTCTAACAGGGTCGCGGCGTTTGACAGCCTCACACAAATTACGATGATCGTTCAAACAAATACATCAAACGAAGTTGTAAAACACACTACACAATAAATTGCAAAGTATATCTTCTTGCTTTTCTTTCTTCGAATAACAAAGGACGCTTCCATTATGCGAATTTTAGTTCATATCCCAGAGAAAATTGCGGGAGTCGCGACCCTTCATTAAGAGTTAATTACATTGTAATACATGCGCGGATTCGCTTTGAAAAATATCTGTAAGTGACGTCAATACTGTTTGTTTTTATGTCCTGTTTGTGTTTCGTGGATGGTTGATGGAGAGAAAAATCTTGTAAATTTTATATATTTCGGTGGAATGAGTTTCGAGCGTTGCAGTCGAACTGCAAGGAGTGTAGAACACAATGTACAGCCGCAAGATAAATAGTAGAAGGCTTTTGAACGGACGTGGAATCAGAATACATTAGCATCCACTTGCGGTACCCCGATCCGCCAAAGAGACTTTCTCAGTGGCCGAGAAAATATTTCCGTTCCCCATTAAATTAATACATCTAAATGAAAAGTAAAGTAAATATCTCTACCAAAAAAATCTTGTACTCGTATCTGTATATTTAGAAGGAATAGAATCCTCAAACGGACTCGATCGAGTTACAAGATCTTTTTTAAAATATTTTTAATCTGTACATCTTTTATTCGGATTATTGCCAACAATTTCCATTATTCCAGTCTTTAGCGACACCAGTTCTTTATATTTTTAACCTGCATATTTTTTATTTGGCTTTTTTTAGTCTGTATTTCAATGTGTTCTATTTGGATTATTATCATCTCACGTAGTTTCTTTTATATTTTTAACATGTATTTTTTTTTATTTGGATTATTAACAACTGCTTAATTCGATCAGAGATTTCAGTAATATTTCGATGAAAGATTTTGATCGAACAGAAAAAGAAACACTATTATCGTTTAATTGGTTGTTATTTTTTGCAGTTCGTAATGAGTATATCGTATTCGGATTGATGAAGGTGGGATTATAGAAATTATTGGAAAAATGGAAATTTGCCATGATTTCATATATCGGCGATTTACTTCTGTCTTGTCGAGAATGGCGAATACGTCGGAGGTATTAACAGGTAATATGATGGGGTTGGAAATATCAATTCAAGGGAGTCGATTACGCTTAGACTTCGAATACGGATAAATTTATGGGCCGACCCGATAATTTCAAGATTATCCATTGATCTCAATGTAGAAATCTCCGTTACATTCCGTTCCTCCCTGATCGGTACTTTCCAATCGATATACGTTCCGCACGCTTATGCAGCGATGGGCTTAACCCTCGCATAGTGAACGTTCTACGCCAAAAGCGGGTCAAAATGACCCACATGTTTGCACACACGGGTATTAAATGCAAATGAGATGCGGCTTTTTTGTTATTAATATTTAGACGTTGCAGTAAACGTCGGCGTACAATAAATATAAACTTTCTTTATCTTATAGGAAATTATTCACGATGAACAAATTTCTAATTACTGTAGCTTTGACAAAAATCGTACAGGAGTTGATTTGTATTCATTCTACAGTCTTCAAAATGAAAAAAACAATATTTATGTTTACGGACCAACTTGTAAAATTACCAACATTATATTTTTCTGATCAAATGGAGGGGATGAAAACATCTGACGATATTTATTAAACCGTTTTCGCGGAACTCCAATGTCCGAGTATTTTCTGACTTTTATTGTACGTAGAAAAATCGCAGCATTATGGAAAGTCGGATTTTCGTCCGTTATCAATATTATTTATTCCACGGTTGGAGTTCCTGTTGATGCACCGGCGCTCCCAGCCGTCTCTAATGCTCGAGAAACGTCGCTGAAAGAGTAATACAAATAGAGGTCGCAGCTTTCAGCACGCGCAGTCCCTTTGAGACAGAAGTTGCAACGCGGAATGACGGAATTATGCGACAGGAAACTGTAAACGCCGATGCGAGCGCAATAGGTAAAAAGAAAAATATTATCACGCGGCAGGAGGCCGGGGCTGTAACTCGAATCCCAAGTAAAATGCATTTGCAATTGAATACGTTCGCCTCGAATTACGTAAATGAGCCAGAATTCGCGTACTTTTTCTGGCGCGGATTGACGTCATAATTGACGGCCCGGCCGTTCGGTGTGCGCGTCGCGTGTCTCGCAATTGATCGTTTAGCTTTAAGAAGATTTTTTGTCCACGTTCCGCGAAACACGACACACGCACGCGTAGACCAAACACGAGTTCCCGGTTTCGATACCAGTCGATAATTACTGGCGGAGCTGATCTTTTGTTAATAAAGCGCACTCGTTGATCTGGGACGCCTTGAGAATGTAAAATGCGTTGGTCAGCTTTGTAAAAGAAAATTTTTAGCCACTTGTTAGATGTGAATCGTTGTCGAGGTCATGTGTATTTGGTTCGATTAAAAAATTATATTTATTAATGCGTCCGGCAATTGTTGTTACGTATTGTTTCATTATGAACAGATTTTATTGACCCCTTTGTAAAGGTAGAATAATTGTCTGGGTTTGAAAATTAAATGAGAAGGGCGCCGATGTGCATTGGTAAAAGAAAATTTTTAGTCACGCGGTTCTGTCGAGGTCACAGATGTTTTTATCGAAATATTGTATTTGTTAATGCATCCGGTAATTTTTGTCAAGTATTTTGTTCTTATGAACACGTTTTATCGATCTCTTTGTGAAGGTAGAATAATTACGCGGTTTTGAAAGGTAAATGAGAAAAGGCAGCAATTTGTTTGCTTATGACAGTTTTTAAAAACTGTAATTACAACGGGGAGGGGTGCCCAGTGCAAATACCTAGAAGTAAATAATACTAACGATGCATTCCCGTTCACTCTTTCTCTTGGCATTCCGATACCCATAAAACGGTAGACGGTCGATCTACAAATTTGATCGGGTTACGGGATTATAATGGGATTTCTATGTGCTGTCTTCGTGCGAGCGTGTGCGAGCGGTCGATTAAATCGGTTTCAAATTTCAAGCGTTTAATTACGAAAGAAATATTTGCCAAGAACACGGTTCCAGCAAAATGGAAAAGCTAAAGAGAATAAATAATTAGCTGCCCGGTGCGAATCAAGCAGATAATTGACGCGCTATCTGTCCGTTTGCAACTTTCCGAACGACAGTTTAAAAGCATTTCGCTGCAAGATAAAATAATATGCGCGACAAGAATGCTTTTTTCAGGGACTGATGGTGGGGGCAGAAAGAAAGGTTAATGGAATCTACTGTAGAACGTCAGACGTCAAGTGAAATGTGCTGCAGATAACAGACATTCTAAGAATAAAGAATAAAGGACGGAAGGCTGTTTCGCTAATATGACGTTTACGAAATTTCAGGTGCCAATCAAGATATAATAATAAAAGTCGCGGTACAAGAGAAATGCATTTCACGCCAGTTATGAAATTATTTAATGTGCCAGACTTCAAATATTTAAGCCAGACGACGCGACGGTATCAAATCATGCGATAAAATAAAATTTTAATATCTTCTCATATTGTCTAATTATTGGAGGGTAGATTAGATTGATGCATCATATATTAACACTTAGCACTTTTCTTTAGGTAGAAACTTGTTCCCACAGGACCCTAGAGGGCCCTCCGGGATTCTCACGAGAACCCAGAGGATCCGAAGGGACCCACGTGTGGCCTTAGAGATTTCCAAAGGGCCCAAGAGGGCCTTCATAGAATCCTAAGACACCATACAGGGCCCGAAGGGATTCTACAGGGATTCCCAAGAGAATCCAGAGGATTTGTAATGGACCCTAGAGTGCCCTCAGCGATCGCAGAGGACCTTGAAAGGGCCTCAGGCATTCCCAAGGGACCGCAGAGCGCCCTCAGGGATTCCAATGGCCTACAGGGATTCTCAAGAGATCCCACGAGAGCTCTGAGGGTTTTGCAAGGGACTCTAGAGGGCGCTCGCCATTCATATGGGACCTTAGTGGAGCCTCACATATTCTCACCAGAGGATCCTAAGAGATTCCGAAGTGTCCCCGGATGCTCCGAGAAGTACTTAAAATCCTCCCGGTGTCAAGGACAACCTGATGTCCTCGAAAGATCCCCGATGAGGCCCCCCTGAATTCTCGGTCTCGAGATCCCCGGGTCCGGAGGGCTTCTGGGAACCTCCTCCAAATCCAAGAACACAATGAGGACTGCCAATTGTGGTCTAATGAGTTCTATTTATCTCAAGACAAGCTGTACAAGCAAGTGTGAAGTTACTCTACTTGTTAAAACAAGTAAGATAGAGCTAATAACTTTTTTCTCGTTTAATGCTTCGTTCTCGAGAAAATTGAATTTGAAAATTCAGCGATAAGGCGTGCTGTTTAGTAGGAGTCGGCTGGCGCATCTGACCATTGCCAGGCGATTCTACTTCGCGTGAATGCTGGTACTCGCGAACACGTCGTTTACAACTTTAAAAGTTAAACTAATGTTAACGTTGTTTGACTTGAGGGTGCAAGAGACCCCCTGTCGAATTCTAATGTTGATTACAAGAATTGTTTTCTCGGCTATTTCTACCCTGGTGACGAAAGAATTGATGAAAAACAAATATCATAAGAATCTCAGATTTTTCGAATAAGGGTTTTAGGACGAGGATCATGCCTCTGCCAGTATTAAAGTCTCCCGGGAAAAGATCCACAGGGGTGGTTTCGCGTGCGCGAGTGAAGCGCCGCGCGGCGGCCGCGATTTCGGTGGTGATTTCTTCTCCGGCCGGCAAAGTAGGCAGCATTGTAGGCGTCGCGACGCCGGGAGGGTGCCAGTTACCGACGCCGTGGTACGGGCGCGGCCATCTTGGAAAAGGGAAAGCGACGCGGCGACGTACGAAAAACAAAATGAAGGCGCTTGCGCCGCCGCTTCGGTATTGAGCGAGATCCCCGACGCCTTTTTGCATTTTCACCCTTTACTCCGCTCCCGGACTAGCCGTGGCTGCCCACCCTCTCCTAGCCGTGGCTGTGCGCCCCGTTTCCCAACCCCCCGCGCACCCCCTCGACACAACCCCCTGCCAACCCCCTAGACATCCCACTTCGCCAGCAGCCTCGCTCGTTCTCGTGCTCATCGACCTTTCTCCACCCTGACCAGCTCCTCTTTCTCTTTCTCCTCTGCCACCTCTTCCCAGCGACTCCGCCGGTTTCTAACCATCCCCCCTCCCCTCCGCAGCCAGCGACGCGCCCGCCACGTTCAACCCCTCTCCATGGCCGTTCGCTTTTTTGCATTTTAACACGTTTTTAAATGGATGGAAAAATAAATAGCGCTCCTTGATTCGATTACGACCCCCAGGTAGTCGGTGCCGTGGCGATTTCTCGCGAGCCAACATCGCCCGGCACTGATTGCCTCCATACTTTCCCTGACGACTGCCTTTTTCTTTTCTTTCCCACCCCGTCATTCCTTTTCAATCCCTATTTCTCATCCTTCGATCGTCCGCAACCCTGAGAATTGTTCAACGATGTGGGGATTCTTATAGGAGATAAACGATTGCTGGAGAGAGTGATCGGGGGATGATTTTTCGACGACGCCGAGATGGGAACGATGCACACGGTTAAGTGGCGCCCTCTTTTCGTAAGGGATGCTGGAAGTATCGAGCGCAGGGGAGAATCTAATCGCAGGAACCCCTTCGAGTAATTGAATAACGCGTTAGAAGAGGTTTGATGCCGGAGATTAATGCCCCCGCGGACGATTAACGGATTTCACGAAAGAATTGTCAGTGTTTGCTGGAATCCGGTGCACGCCGAGCTGGAGGATCGGAATTTCGTTATTAGATGCCGCGGGAAGGCGAGGCTTCTACTTAAAATGTCTGCGTTTTGAATGGAAGCTGACGTTACGGTTCATTTATTGTTTAAAGAGTGATGGGGTGGTTTTGATCCGATGATGATAGGGGATGATTCATAGGAAGAATTAAGTTGGGATTAGAGAAAATCATTTTTTCGAAGAAACTTTCATTTTTGAGAATGTTAGCTGTGATAATTCGTTTTCGTAAATTGATATTTTCGAGAAGTAGAATAGCTTGGCCATGGTCAGACGCAGCAGTCGATTTTTATTAAATTGCACGAGTATTTGATGAATCTACAAATTCGATTCTTATGAAAATGGGACAATTAAGAGAATTTTATTCGACACTTTTTTTATTTTTGACTTTGAAGATCTTTGTGAAATATTATGACCATTGTATAAAATTTTTAATGCGTGATCGAAGTTTTCAAGCTACGTGGTATAGGCTAGATAATTAACATTAAAACCACCGAACATTACAAGTAAATGTTATGTGTTGCTTTATAAAAGTGACAAGATTAACTGTAATACGTGTTTGAATAAAAAATGAATTAAACCATTTCCCGTGGAAAAATTTCTGCAATTACAGTGATTGTAAAATAAAATATAGAAAACCCGTAATTTGATTCGTCTGGTAGCTTTAATGTTAAATGGAAAATTGATCCGTCTGTAAATAAAAGAAAATCTGTTCAGTCGACTGTTTTAGTCAGTGTGGTCGAACAAATCAAATTATTGTCACGAAGCAATATATTATTGCAACAGTTGATTTAGAGATCGATGTTAATTAAACATTTCTAGTTTATTGTCGTTAGAACTGTACATCTCCATGCTGTGTAACTTCCCATTTAAATAATATTGTGCATGTTTGCATTGGTACAATCATGTACATTAATGCGAGCAGAAACTAATTGAAAGTCTTTGTTTCTGTCCGAATATGCGTTTCTAAACTACACCACCTACAATGTACCTACAATATTAAAATGCAAAATTCACGCGGTAAAAACTAATATCAAAGACACATTAACTGAAGAATTTTTATATTTATAATAAAATTACATAATTAAAACCAATAAAAATTTATAAGATCTTTTATTTAGATAAATATGAGGTACGTGTTTAATTAATTTTCATTGTTTTCGCGCAAAGCAATTTATAAGTAAACTGCAGATTCTTGTGCAAAATAGATCAGTAATATTAGTCAACTTTAGGACACAGAAGCCAAATGAAATAGCCACTCCTTTAATAATTTTAAGAAAAAGAAAATAATACATCGGTATTCTTAAATTGTTTTAATCCTTTCAATATTTTAACTTTTACATTTTTGTCATTAATGCATAAAATCCATAAAACTATTTACAAGTGTCTATTTATTGTGCACTAATTTTATAAGTTAATGCTTTACTAGCAATAATGACAAAAATGTATTACTAACAACGTTTCTAAAAATTTAAGAGTTTCATATCGGGTATTTTTAATACATTTTTCAATAGTACTTTCCTTCGTGAATCAACAAATTAAATAAATAAACTGGTAAAACATTAAATTAGCATGGCTCTCTAATTTTTCAACCCTAATACAATGCTGAAAAGATTAATTTCTGACTTAGGAATTTGAAGAAGTGTATCCTAAAATATGAAAGAGAAAGAAATTAGAAATTTCACGGTATCTAGGAGTAGAAAATGTTTGAATTTTCCCCCTGAAGAATTCATGAAGATGACACCTTGATTCTCATTGTCGGGCGCGTACAATATTCCGCTAATACTTGATGCATACTCATTGCACCACGATGACGATCCGCCAAAGTTTTTCTCAGGGAGAAGGAAGCCCCGCGGGCTTTTTCCCGCGTTTCAACGAACTTGAGAACCTCGAGGTGACTCGTTGAAACTTTAAGAAGCACTCGTCGAGGACGCCGGTCACGTCCCCCCGGGGGAGAACAAAAAGAACAAAAAGGGGAGGAAGACGTAGGAGAGCGAGGGGCTGGCATAAGGCAGCAACCGGGTAATATGTGCTTTATAATGCGCGGACGTGGGGCAAAAGAATAAAAAGCGGAGAAATGTTTTCGCAAGCCGCACAGTATCCGGGGTGCGGGCGACGAGTCAGCGGTCTCTCTTAATAATCTCACATTCTTAAGCACGTCGACTTAATTTACATTTCAACCGCTTTGCAGAAAAAAATTTCCGTCGTTTCCAGAGACTCCTACGTGCGGTGTCCACCCCCTAGAACCGTAGCCAGCGACGACCTTCACTTCGAGTGTCCCATTCTCTCCGTTCATTCTCCCACCGGAGAATGAGTTTTTATTCTCCGTGACACCGGTTAATGCCGGCCGCTGCTTGGACCTTGGAATGCAAATCGCCGATCGGCCGACTGACCGGTTCTTAGCATAGAGAAAAAGACCAGGTTTTACCCGGCGAAGGTGTCCGCTATTATTGGCGATCAAGTAGCCAATTAACTTCGGAATTGGATTACCGGATCAGCGCGGACAATGGACCACCCTTCCTCCCTCGATCCCTGAGAGGAGTGCGTTCTTCATGCTCTGCCAGAGATTTCTGCCTTATTTTCGATCCATCTGTTACTCCACACTTTTCTCAGTATTCTAAACTAGGCCACAAAATTTCCAAAGCTTCCCAGTTGCGAGGCAAAATAAATTACAACCTTTAACAATTTTCCGTGTTCCTCGAAAAATGTTGGAAAGGGTAGTTTCTTATTCATGTTCTAGTAGAGATTGTTACCTTATTTTTGCTCCGTCTGTTACTCCACATTAACGTCTAGCATTAACACTATTTTTCATACATTTCATTTCCGTCGTTATATTCGAATGTATTTGAATAATCACTTTACGAATGAAATATCTAACGTGGATCTGACACGAAACACTGAAACATCAGAATCATGGTTATCGATCCTCAAATAAATATGCTATTTTAATACACTTTATCTCTCTCGAAGAGCTTAAATATTTTGTCAAATAAATTTGGAAGTGTTCTGACCAACGGCTGAATACGAATTACGGGTTTTAGGGTATTCGTGGGGGTTTAGAATAATTAGAGTACAATTACTAAAACACTGGCAAATTTTTGGGGAGACCCTGACGGTAGTTGTGAGCGCCGTTTTTAAAAATCGGTAAAATTGTAGGTTAATCCTGTAAGACAGTTTCAGGACGGTGCTTCTTAATACTCTTTCACGAACCGCTGCGCCCTCCTCGAGTGCGCATTTATTAAGGGTTGTTACCCCTTCCAGCCGCGATCCATACATGATCATTCGCTCGCATCTGCGTGTGTGCAGCTTTTCCCCACCAGGTTTCGAGCAACCCCACTCTGGTTCCTTTCCTAGCCCTTTCATAGAAAATCGTGGTGGGGTGGCGCGATTAGATGCATAGGGGAGCTTAGATGAAAATCTAGATAAAATACAGGGTGCGTCAGCTCCGAGGACGTTGGCTCGAGCCGGCGTATACGCACGGATGTGAACCCACCGACTTGGCTCTTTGCTTCGAAGGATATGCAGGGCTACACCCTTATTTGTGAATCCTTTGCACAATTTGTGTCGCTTAACCGATACTCAGCTAATTTTTAAAGGCAAAATATAATAAACAATTTAATGTTTTGTTCCTTATATTAATCCTTGGTTAGTTAATACTTGCGAAGGAACAGGATAAATGTAATGAAAATTTTTAATTCAATTTAGTAATACTGGAAATACTAGAACCGTCATTGCGACGGCTTCCAACTTTTTAAATTAATAATTATTGAGAGTGCGAGGATGCATTCACAGCGGATTATTCAATAAATGCGTTTCCTTGGATATGTTTTCTAATAAAAATGGTTAAAAGTATGGTTAAAAGTAGTGATTGTAGAAATAATTGTTTTCTTATCACACGCATTTCCTCTAAAAATATGAAGATGCACAGTTAACACACCTGTATTTATTGAAGAAACGTATTTGCATAGTTTGCAGACGTGAAATATTGTGTATTTTTATATGATATCGTTTGCATCGACCGTTCGACTTGAATAATACTTTAATCCTTTAATATCATTGAATAGTTTAAAAACTCCTTAAAAAAACGAAACAAATTTCTGGTGTACTGTGTTCACATTTGATTTCCCCCAAAAAATTGTCAATTACATATATATATTTTTCATCTTTATCTACTTCGCGTGATAATACCTGCATTCGTCAATCTATAATTTCTTATGCAACAAGAAAACAAGTCTACAATCACTGCCATATCACGGTACATTAAGTGGTAAATTAAATAAGTTCGTTCTGCTGCTAATTGCGAATGCGCAAGACTGTAATTAACAAGGAACCACTTCTAGCCTTTTCAATAAAAAAACTGTACAATGAAAAAAATACTACGTTCACGTACGACTAGTCTACAGAGTTTATGCGTTTACGACAAAAACAAATAGTTGCAATTTGAAACACTAGCGAGATTGAAGAGTATCTATCTATCAGTCTCAACTTGCTAAAATCACGAACCTTTTGCGGACGAGTATCTCCATGATTGCGGTACGGTTATGAAGTCTGAAACAAATAATTCAGCTCCTGTTCTGTTACAAACGCCCAAGAAAATTGTCTCGTCTTTGTAGCCCATTACCGAGCAACGCTCTCATTCCTACTCCAACCCCAATTCATTCAACAAAAACATGCCAGAACCGCCAAACACAGCCGTCATTCAACGATCCAAACATCATCGAAACCTGTTTCCTACACTCGGAAACAGCTTTCTCGAAGGATCCTTCCCCGGCGCGGCGCTCCCTTCATTAAACAGATTACCCTATCTCATCAGCAGAACTCGCCCTATCACCTTACAGTTTCCCTAACTGGTCGGCTCTCGTTACGCGAAGAGCGGTTCCCAAATCGATGTTAATCCAGACGGTGCAGCAGGAGCAGCGGCGGCCGCAGCGGTAGCAGAGTAGCAGTAGCAGGGAAGATCGAGTGCATAGGCCCGCGGCAGTGCAAAATTTCCGGAAAAGGGAGATCCCGTTTCGCCGGGTGCCTGGGTGCACATCCCGGTTGGCGGAGGCTCACGCTCCTACGTTGCATCGTGCATTATTTAATGGACGGTTTTTCGCTTTGTTCGGTCGACTCATTAACCACGGGGGCTCCCGATTGTACTTTGCGCCGGTTCTCCGGTGCAACAGAGAACCGGCGCTCGTTGTACCGGGGGGATACAGTCGCGTCGTTGCATAATGAACAGGACGCCGCCACCCTCTTGCGCTCCTGGTTCCACACCCCCGCCAACCCCCTTGTCTCCCCGTAGGCGCCGCTAGCCGGTCACCCCTCCCCTCCCCGTGCACCTCCCTCCCCCTCCCCACGTGTAACCACGTCCATCCCCCTCATCAACCTATTATTTCTCCGTATTACGTTACGTCGCGTTGCGTTACGTGCGCGCCAAGCCGCGCCGCTGTTCGAGCCTCTCGTCGGAATAGCAAAAATGATGATACGCGCGCGGCCGCGGCTACGAAAAAAGGCCGCGGCGTGTTCAGGAAACGTGAAAAACCAGGACCGAGATACCGTGGACTCTCTTTCTTTCTCTCTCTCTCTCTCTCTCTCTCTCTTCTGTTACCCCGTGAGAGAGAAGAGAGACAGGTACGCGGACAGGTGACCGAAGAGCAACGCCTCGTCAGCCTCGAACTGTGACGCGTCTTTGTCCGGCCGTCGACAATTTACGTCGACCGAGCGCGTCTCATCAGCCTGGAACGCGGCCCTTTTGAATCTTTTGCCGGCGACACCCGCGCCGAAATAATTACAATTAAACTTAGTCGCGAGCACGGGATTCCGAGCGCTTTCGACGAACGCGCGGCCCGTGGAACATGCTGATTTGTTGCTGGCACTAAGAAAGATAGACTTGAACATTTAGGGTTTGTTGGATCGTGTAAGCCAAGGAAATCTCTTTAGATTTGATATCGTTGCGTATACCGGTCCTGTTTCACGTTGCGTGTCTCTACAATCATTTATTATCATTTATTATCATTTTTAACAGTTCCTTAACCCCTTGCCCTACAATATCGAGTCAGATTCGTGACGAAGATTCTGAATAGAGTCTAATAAACGTGTAAGTTATTAATTTCCTTTAAACCGAAATAAAATTCTATTTTGTTATGCTTGATATATATCCTTTGGAGAAAACATAGGCACACAATAAATATAAACTATCTTTCTTTCTATGGGATTTTGAACGATGAAGAATTTCTAATTATTATGATCACAGAAAATAAGTAGTAGTCCAAGGGGTTAATAAACCCTCTCTTTTATCGTTTCTTCAGGGCTATGTTAGTTACTAGACTCCGGATTTTGTGCAAGTCGCATGTTCGTAAACCACTACATAAAATTCAGACGAAAGAAAAAGCACATTTTGTTGACTGAAAAGTCTGGTATGGTTAGAATTAAAATAAAAAATACTGTTCATTTTTCCAGTAGTACACGTCGCTCGCTTGAAAATTTGAAAATGCTATGAATGCATGAAGATCCACAGTCTGTTCATCATATTCGTATCGAGTTAGCGCCAGGAAGAGCATCGTTTCCAAAAGAAGAGAAAGGAAAGGATTTATTATTCTTTCGGAGTAAAGTTCGAGCATATTTTTCATCAGGCCACGCACCAACGGGGAATGTTATTTTTCTAGTTAGTTAGGGTGGTCGTCGTCTAAAAAGGTTACATCGGGCGGTCGGTGCTCGGTGTACTCGTTGCGGGGCTCGAGAAACGATGAGAAAACATTAGGGGCTGAAGGAACGCGTGGAAAATAATTACGTCGAAACTTTCTTCATTCTCGTGTCTGGGCTGCGTCAACGAAAATTTCGCGGGGCGCGCACGCCGTTCGCCTCTAATTTTTCTCTGTTTTCAGATATTATGCGCAGAACTCTTTAATTGCGAGATAGTGCGGCGCGAAAGAACAGAGACAGAAAGAGAGAGAGAGAGAGACCGACGAGAGAGTAACTCTCTCACCAAACCTTCTTCAACCCCCGCAGTGGTGGCGGCGGCCGCCTCTTTTTTCACCCCTTTCTTCTGTGCACACCATACAAACGTACAGGGTGTTTACCACTCACTTTTCTTCCGTTTCGTTCGAATGTCGGTCAGACGTTTGTGAATTAATGCTACGCTTCCTGTAGGATGACCACTGACTTCTTAATGATCGTTACATTATAAACTGCGTTTCTATTATTATGTTTGGAATGCGGATTTCTGTGCAAAATAAAAATTGTCTGCCTTATTTGCAAGATGCAGGATCTACATTCACTTATTTTATTAACACATTTGCATCATTAGCGTATATATGCGCTCAACTTGTTGGTCACTATCATTATATGTTAGCTAAAAGATAGAAATGGTGTTGTTGGAGATGAAAGTAGTAATTCTGATTTTCTCTTATAATGCTGAAATATGAAGTTCTTTTACTTGTAGTCATTTTTGTACTTAAATATAATAATGAAAAAAGTTTGGTGATAAAGGCCTTCTTTTCATATTTCCTTATGATGCAAATGGGTTAATGACTTTCACCAGTGATTTCTTTATATAAGTCTCGAAGACCTGGATGATAAATATCGCGGAATTTTCCCACTACTACGTAGGAAAAGTTATAGTGTCATTCGCCAAAATGAACGTGACCTCGATTTTCTGTTGAAGAAACGATGTTTTCACCATTTTTATATTTGCCATTTGTTGAATATCGAGTACCGATGATGTCTCGTTCCAAGGATTTTTTGTCTCGCGTCGTAATAAGTGCCGGAAAAATCGTGGCCGTTACGCTGACCACCCTGTACAATAAGCCTGCGGGCATAGTGTTTCTTGATTGGAAAGGTTCGTAACTTCGTTGGAAGCTGAATTGTCGTCTTCAGCGAATTTCTGGCCTCGCTGGAAACGAAGTGACGGTTCCTTTAATCAGTTTCCACCGTAACCTCCGCGGACCCGCCCGTTGACCCGACGGGTCGCTGGACCCGATTATGTAATCGGATTTTTACGATGCCGGAGACGCGCGAGCGCCGGGACGCGAACGGATTGATGGAACGCGGTCCCGTTGTATGGGAAATTTATACGTTCGTCGCCAGCTGACGTGGATGAAAAAAAAAAAAATAGCGGGAGAGAGAAAGAGAGAGAACCGCTCTCCGCCCGGTTTAAAAGTGAAACGATGGAGGCGTGCACGCGCGCGCGTGTACGCGAGCGAGCAGAACGCGCGGAGAGCGGACGCGAGAGAGCAACGTTCACGCCGTAAACGTCACCGCAGGAACGGGGCTTGTAGCTCGCGTTGTAAATAATTAGCGCGAACGTAAGTGTTTCCGGATTCGACGTGAACGAGGTTTAATCGCTGTCGTGATCATGATGGGGGACCAATTGTCGATTAATTTGATGCACTCCGAGGCCGGAATTTATGGTCGCCGGAGTGATCGCCGGGGGATGAACTTCGATACAGTTCCGGTTTTTTGAGCCGGCGCGCGAAGCTTCGGGCGGATTGCGAATTTTTTCACGCGTGCCTGACCCTTAATTTTGCGCTCGCGTGACCGCTAGTGAGCAGACCGCGGACCATTCTGCGAAATAAATGCTTTCTTCGTTGACTGTGAGAAACAGGGATCAAACAGAAATTTCTTTCTCTCTTTATTAGTTTTTTTAGCGAGTCGAAAATATTATACAGTTCTTAGCCGAGAAAAAGATCGGGATCAAAACTTTCAAACTCTTTTGTGCTTCTAGTGAAACGTAAAGGCCTAAACGGTGTTTAAAATTATATTTATGTTTCTATATTGTCGCATGGTAACATTAATGTTTTGCAATTGAATTCTGTTCAGGTTTAAAGATTTTATTAAAAAGGCAAGGAATGTTTGAAATTTGTGAGTGATCCTAAAATTTTTTAGAATTTGTTCTAGAAGCGAGGAATTAGTTTAGTCAATTGTTTTAATGGCGATAGCAATTTGAATTGTGGACTAACGATGATCATTTTTCAGCTATTGTTATTTGGAAGTAAATTTCGTAGCATCTTTTTTATCCAACGCAATGATCCAGAAGCTTATTAACTGTTTCCCGATAGACAAAGAGTTAATTGTCTAGTAAATGTATGGCTGCAATTAAACTAATACGTAGTCTCATTAATTGTGAACAGTGTGGACTTTGTCAAATGCCACTTATCATTAGACTGATCTTTATGCAAATTTGGATTTTTGTAAAGTAGTGTAAAAGGACAACACCATTTGGCAGGGGTGTAATTTCGTCGTTTCGGATTTAATTAGTGAGTGTTAAAAGTAAAAATGGGAGGAAATGTTTATTCATCCGCATCGAATAGATTTATACTAATTGGATCCACTGCATATATTTTATTACCACATTGCGAGTTTTGTGCACTTACGACAAGATTGAATGCCATTTAAAGCATCAGACATTACTAGAATAATAAATAATCATTAGGCAAAGAATGATTCCTGGTTCTTGCAATTGACGCTTCAATTTTTCTTTTCAACAAACACCTGCAGCCTATTTATTACTGTTAGGTATTACTCGTGCACTATTCGACACACTTGAAGAGCTTCGTTTGTATCCCTGAGAACACGGGGACAGCCAACGGGTGCTATCTTTTTATCCAGGGGTGTCATCGGGTCTAGCGGGGCCGTCGGGTCAGCAGGCGGATTCGAGCGGGTCCGAGCGGAAGTTTCGATAAAAACCGATTAAAGGAACGGTTACTCGGTTTCCGGCGAGCGTGCGAGCGGATCGGCGAGGAGGGGTTTTCCGCGAGAAATTTGGTAATGAGGACAATCAGCTTCCAAGAGACTTTTCCGCGCACTTGCGGCCGCGGAGGGGCGTGGCGGGGGCAGGTGTCCGTGCAGAAACTATGCAAAAAGTTTTCAGCGACGAGCCGGAAACCGCACCGCGCTGATCTCTCTCACTCTCACTCCATCTCTCTCTCTCTCTCTCTCTCCCTCCGTCCCCCGCAGAACCCGCTCGCGCGACCTTTTCGGGCGTTGTTCCGGTCGAATTTGGAAAGAGGACTGTACGATGAAAATGGAACGCAACTTTACAACATAGACAGACACGTACCCGGCGTGACAGGGTGGTGCCCTCTGCGGGCTAAAATTAGAGGGTGCTGTCCGAACTTCTCCGCTACACGTTTGCATTTCCTATGCACTATTTCCCACGTGTAGGTGCGTACAGTCCGTCGAGAAAGCTCTCCCACTCGAATTTTGTCAGTTTATCGGAGCGCGTAGAGCGACAGAGAGGGAGAGAGAGAGAAAGCGAGAGATCGACCAATTTTCGCGGGCACGATACAAGAAGAACAACGAGCAAAAAGAAGCGGCCGGAAAAAATGAATAAAATCCGCGAGTGAAATTGCTTTCGTTTTTTTGCCGTTGTGTGCGCGTGTGTGTTCGTTGCTTTTTTTTTCCTCTCGCCACAACCTGCCCGCGTGTCGGTTGTGTCACCCCCGCCGAACCGCACCCCCCCCCAAATCACCCCCGTTGCCCCGTTACCTCTCTTTGTTACGCATCCATAATATTTTATGGAATCGATTTGTTAACACGTGTCCGAGCGACGCAAGCGTGCCGCTGTTTTTTCGCACGACTGATTTACAGGATCCTCGGGCAACGATAACGACGTGGCCCGTGTAAGCAATCGTCGAACGTAGATCATTGCGGTGGGTCCGCCGGTTGATCGAACGAGAACGGTCTCGTTCGAATTAGGAAAAAGTCTTGAATGCTGTGAACTCGGTGAAACGAAACAACAAAAGTCTTATCGGTGCGTTTCTTTTCGCGAGCCTTTTACCGGCGAAAAGGATGGAGGGTCGAGTTTCGTCGCGGACTGTACGCGCACGTACACATGTACCCTCTCCAGAGGCATTAGACGCAGTGTATCGGCGGCCGTGCTCGTGCGCGAGTATTAGACACCATGCCCACAGCTCATTTGCCAACTCCGGCAAATTTACCAAATTTAAATGCAAAATCGGCCGGTGCTCCGTCGGTCCGTGGAAGCACGGGCTGCCCGGGGCCGGGGAAGACAGAGAGCAAATGAAAGTGGGAAAGGGAGGACCGGCCGAATGAACGGCCGCGATAGGGGGTGGAAAGAGGACGGAGATGGAATATAGATAGATAGAGGAACGATAGCGTCGTCGGTGCGACGGAGAACGGCAGACAGAGAGACCTGGACGAAGCTGGACGGGACGAGCCGCTCGCCGCGCTCGCCGAAAGAGAAAGAGGAACGAACGATGTAGTAGGAAACTCAAATGGTCGCAACAGTGCAGTATAGTAGTCGGCCGGTTGTCAGGCACAGCATGCGATTGGTTCACCGACCGTGTGCTGCCTCTCTCTTCGACGCTCGTTCCTACGACCGAACTCTGTCCTTATTTTCCGACGTTTCTAGTATTTCGACGGCTCGTGCTATCGGGTTCTATTCCTCGACGAGGAGCGAGGTCATCTTTTAGGATCCACGATTGCCGGATGCTTCGCGATTGTTTCACGGAAAATATTTTTCACTGTGTCTTCGCGAATGAGAAAATTGATGTATCGATGCTGCGTGTGCTACCGAGATATTTTTTCTTCCTCGATACTTCGTGAAATCAGTTTCCTCTTGTCGTTCAGGTTTCAGGATCGAAGGACGCTTCGAGATTGTTGGCAGGAAAAGAGTTTTCTTTCTGTCTCCGGCATTGAGAATGTTGATGTATCGATGTTAGGTGCTCTCAAAGGTATTTCGTTATCGGACAAATTGATGTATCGATACTGCGTGTGCTTCCGACATATTTTTTCTTCCTCGATACTTCGTGAAATCAGTTTCCTCTTGTCGTTCAGGTTTCAGGATCGAAGGACGCTTCGAGATTGTTGGCAGGAAAAGAGTTTTCTTTCTGTCTCCGGCGTTGAGAATGTTGATGTATCGATGTTAGGTGCTCTCAAAAGGTATTTCGTTATCGGATAAACAAAGTGGTTTAGATGTAGAGGGAAGCGATCGTGCGAAACGATTTAGAGTCGATATATTAGGGGAGATTTTTTGTTCTGCTATTCTTGATGTCCGTTTTCCTGAACTGACATGTTATTTGATGCCGTAATAAAAGTTAACTGTTTGGAATAACACCGGAGGAAATGTGTTATACCACTTTTATTTCTCGCAACGCTGACTCGAGCTGTATATTTCATGGCGGGGTGTTCAAATAGTGAATTTTATTGGTGGAACTATCAGTCGGTAAACGGAGATTTATGAATTTACGTTCGCATAGACAATAATTAAGATACGTTGCAGGCCCTGTTGGAAGATTTTGTTAATGCGATTTCAGCTTTAATAGAAAATGTCCCTGAAATAGCTTTAATGCGACGTTGATGACTCTTTTTTCAAGATGTATAGTGTATTTTGTAACAGATTCTACAATATAGAATGGGCATATTTCTTATTCTTCAGTCTTTCTGAATTTACTTCTGATCATAATAGATTTCTGTGAACCGTATCGCAGTAATTCTATTAAACAATTATAGTTCAACGTGCACATACATCAGAAATCTTATCGTAAGGATGTACAGACGAATGGGCACTGCCAACAAAATGACTATTCTCTACCACATAGTTATTTAAAACTGTCTTCAATAGAAGACAATTGCAAACGTTGACAAAGAGGAGTCCAAGGACAGGCTCGCCTAATTCAGGACAGAATCGACGTTAGAGCAGGCAATCGTGTCCGGAATCGTCAATCACTGTCTCAGCATGGTTCCGATCGTTTGGCCTTCCGCTTGGTCGCCGCGCGCCGGATCGAAGTGTTGCCAATTATTATTTGCGGTATACTTCGCGCCGTTTTGTTGTTCATCGTGCAGCGGCGTTTATTATTCATCGTTCATCATATTGCGGCAGCCGTTCCACACAGTTACAGCGGAACGGGGTTCCGAACACGCTGCACTGGCGCGTGACGTTACAGCTTTACATCGACGTTACACTGCTAAACGGAAAAGAGACACGGGATGTCGCTGCTCTCCCACTCTCTCTCTCTCTTTCTCTCCTTTCTCTGTCCCGCTCACTATCTCTCTCTCTCGCGCTCTGGCGTCGTCCGGTTTCCGTTTGTGTGCGTCCAAATGCAAAATGGACACGACACGCCGCAAAGAGAGGTTTATCGCGAGGCTTTCGCATTTTTTTATGGGGGGCCCCGTCCTGCTAGACGATAGTTTCAACTTTCTCCGACGTCCGCCACGCGTTACAATTTTTTTTTTGCCCCCCTTCCCCTACCATGGTGCTTTTTGTATCTCCCCTTTTTCGCAGTTGCGAGAGAACACTGTGCTCGCGCGACGAATTGAGGGCGGGAAGAAGAACAGCGAGTTGTCAATTACGTTTTATTCTTTGCGAAAGATCTTTCTATGGAAAACGGGTTCCTCGAGTCACGACGGTTTCACGATTTGGCTGTAGAGTGCAAATTTGTTGTCAATGTCATGAGTATACTGTGGATCTTTATGCATTTGTAACAAAATTGAGTAGATGAAATTTGAAATTGTAGGAAAATTTGGACAATTTTGAAATGTCAATATATCATTTCTCATCTATTAAAACTAGCAAGTGAAGGAATAAAATTCTACTTTGTTTCTGTTTCTTGAGATCCGCAGTCTAGTCATGAGACATTTTTGATTCAAGAGGTAAGAGACTACAAAAAGTGGACTGTGGGTTAGTACGCAAAAAAAAATTGTTTGTGTTAACAAAAAATTTTTGAGAAGCATCTAAGGGTTCAAGTATATCCTAGTAAAATAAGCGAAAGTTTCGAGCACTATTTAACGCACAACATAATCATGCGAATTAAATGATCCTTCTACTTCTAAAATGCTTTCCAAGGAGCAGATTAATTGCTTCGGATAACGCTTTTTGCTGCAGTCGAAACGAGTGCAGCAACAATGAACTTTCGATCGGTAGTTCCGCTATTACATATTTACAACTGGCATCGGATTCTTCCATTTTTCCTTTATTTGGTTATACGCAATGGAAGCAATAAATCGTGCGCGGCGTGATTCGGCTGGATCCTGAGAGAGCAATAAAGAGGAGAAGGGGTCGTATGTGCATCGAGCCTTCGTCGCATCGATTTTTCCGCGACCGAATGATATTACGAGTTATTACACGTTTGAAGGGCTTATCGATGAAAGAGGTTTATCGAAATGTAAAAATATTAGAGTCGGTCCGCGCTCGCATGTACGCAATGATTACGCGTGTCTATTTGCGCGCGGGATATCCGCGGGAATAAAGCGCTCGTTACATTTGGTTAATACAAATCGTTAATCCACGATTGGCCTGGCCCTCTGCGCATCCGTTCCCATTAAAACAGAAAAATTCAAATATTTGCGTTCGCGTCTTTGCGAACATAACCCCAGCGCCAGAGGTTATTGTTAGTTGAATTTTCGGCTCCGAGTATCGACGGCTGTCAACGCCTCGCCCACGCGAAATGCCGTTGATGATAAATTAATTTTGCTTTTTATCCTCCTCATATCGGCGGCGGTTCAACGGCACGTGCGCGCGCTCGCCCGCACACATACGATTTTCCAGAGGGGAAGAATTTGTTTTTGCGTGTGACTCGGCCGCGGCATATTTGCGAATCGTGTTAATTATTCAAGACACTTACCTGTTGAATTGATATATTTCACCGTCACAATATTCGCGGACCGTGCCCCGAAAATTACAATGGGCGAATTACCTTTTTAATTAATCGGGAAATAAAACATAAATTGGCCGCAACGCTGCCGATTAAATTAATACGCAACCACGTCGATGAACAGCTGTTTAATCAATTACGAAGAACTCCATTCAGAATCGATATCGTACGTCAAAATATTATCCCGTTTTCCCTACTGTTATTATAAACAACAGGCTCGTTATTATTGCAACCGCGAACGAACTATCAAAAGGAGAACACTTTTAACGCGGAAACGGCGAACCTCGTGGGCACTTGCGAAAATTCTCGCAGGAAAAAAGAAAACAATACGTATCCGAGCCGGCGGCGTAGCGCGACAATAAAAACGGTAAAAAGTCTTGAACGGATAAAGTTTGGTATTAATAGGGGAAATCCGGAATGCGTCCAGCACAGAAAATATATATCCGTTCTCCTTCTTGCCCTTTCGTTCCGATGGCGTAATTTTAAATCCCCGCGAAATTTATAGAACTGTCTCACCCCCCACCAACCCGTCCAAACCCCCTATTCCCCCTACCACCTTTTGCAGAAAAGATAAGACTAATGATCATGAAGACCATAAAATACTCGGTCCGCAGAAATTCCATTTTTATCGACTTCCCATGAGTTCCTTCAGCTGCACACCACCCTGCTAATCGTACAAATCGAAAATAATAATGACCACGGAGCCATAAGGAAGACATAGTGTACTGAAACAAATCTAATTTTATGGTGCAGTTTATCCTTCATTATAACTGAGCACCGAAGAAAAAATTTGTTAAATTCAAACCGGGGTTCAGTCACCGAAACAGTCTCCCTATCTTTTTTCACGAACTTCAAACGACCTTACGACCTTCGAGAACCTTAGAGCGTAGAATTAAATTATGACTAAATTTTGTTCTTTGAAATTCTATATAGAGTAATTTGTTTAAAATAAGAATGTATTTTTTACACTTATTATTTGCACAAAATAAAATTGAAAACGATATGTTGTAGTACATTATATTTATTTTCTGATATTTTTAATAACAAGAGCAATTCAAACGCGGATGATTTTGTTTCAAGAGTAGTTCTAATGTGTAACAATGCAATTTTTCTAAAATAGGGCAAGGTCGCTTTTAATGGTAGATGAAAATCTACATGAAAGAGAATATTAATATCGATAAAATTTAAAAGCATGAAAGACCAGGATATGAAGAAGCCAAGAATGATCAAAGTTGCACTTTTTAGTATTTCGTCTTTTTTGAGTTGCTTTTTGTCGGATGGGTTTCCAAATCACGGACTTTTGGAGGGCTCCCAGGCAACTTTTCTTCGTCATTT
The DNA here is from genome assembly GCA_913789895.3 of Seladonia tumulorum. Lineage (NCBI taxonomy): Eukaryota > Metazoa > Arthropoda > Insecta > Hymenoptera > Halictidae > Seladonia > Seladonia tumulorum. Next base: position 8,844,580 of record OU565275.1, read on the forward strand.
TCCTTGACACAATTTCTGGGAGTCCGGCGAGTGGAATTTCGCGAAACGTTTAAAAACAGCCCGGTACCGCATTCGCAGAACAAAGTAATTTAACATGAATTAACATAAATCACACGAGTTTCACGCGGTTATTCACTTGCACGTACGCTGCCCCGCCGTTGCAGCAGCCCCTGTTACCATCTCCGAGGCTGCCTACCCTCGCCCCGATCCCAGCCGCGGACTGATTACAACATCCTGCCAAAAGTTTGTAATTTTCAAACTTTTCATTCCGCGAGACGCGTAAGACACGCCCCTAAAATTACGAGATTTTCATCTGTTTTCCATTTTCAGCTTTAGCGCGCGATACACTTATCCTTTATTTTAATCTCGTATTTCTCGTAGTTTTCCAACGGCTGCGGAAGTTCAACAATGCTGTTTCATTTCGAACTGACGCCGGAAACTTTGACAATGCCCAAGTAAGACAAGTAACGAGTTCTTTTTCGAACGGATTTCAATCACCGAGAATATATTCTTCAAACATCATTTTAATCGATAGTTTCGATTTTGTGCGTTTATGACAAAACTGTGAAGAGGATAAAAGAATTTTAAAACGTTGTTTTTGACTTATTAAAGTGATCAAAAGACGGAACACATTTTTATCTTCTGTTGCCTATAATTGACTTCGAAAGTTCTTATTTTGCATAAAGACTTGCTATATATATGTAATAGTGAATATAACATGAGACTTGGAGGTTTCGATTATATTTGTAATTGAATAAAATTTTTGACAACAGAAATAAATGCAGCCCCTGTTTCTTGCGAACAAAATTTTTATTTTGCATAAAGATCAACAGCCGACTTTTGATAATTTGTAGAAGATTTTATAAATCTTGCTGGCAGCATTCATGAATATTTCAATCTCTTCGTCGATGAAGCATAATTTTATATCTAGTAACGCGAAATAGTTTCCACCGGAAGCGGAGCAACGAGAAATTTGTATTATCGCGGAATATAGGTCTTGAAAATTTAAAACTCTTTCAAATGCATGAAACAATTTCCACGTTTTACCGATGTTTCGATTCCGCTGTAATTGAATTTAACGGGAACTTGATTAAAATTAACATTTTCATACAAAATATTCGTTTCATTCTCATCCCGGCCAAATAGTATAATTGATCGGTACTTTATCCGAGTGTTGCATTTTTGATCGGTGAAAGAAACTGATAACCGGCCCAAACAGTTCCTTTATTAATTCGGGAAGCCCTTAAAATGGTGTTGCGGTAATTATTTACATTAGGGGCTTCCTCACCGATTTTGATGACCTTGAAATATGTTGTCAAGGTCATCATTCTGAACAACTTTTTCCTATACATGTTACCGCAGCTCAGCTTTAGTTTCCGAGATATTCGCAAAAAAGTTTCAACATCTTAAAAAGTGATCGGAGTAGGTGTGTGTAGGACTGTGTAAAATAGTATTTCAAATAGTTGACAGTAACTTATATTTTTATGATAGTTTGTTGCCTGTAATATTATTACGATATTGTAGTCTGTTTATCAATTTATTCTTAATTAAACTACAAATAATACTTTGCTAACTCTTTCTCATGTTAAAAATTATAATTTATAATATTAACTACTTGCTCAACTTATTTTCATTCTAAGGAAATATTTGAAATACAAAATAAAAATATTTCATTTTATCTATCTGGTTATCAAAATAAAAATATTTCATTTAAAGTAGTATCTTATTTGAACATCATATACGATACATCATATACGTCGGGTCATATTTCAAGGTCATCAAAATCGGTGAGGAAGCCCCTAATGTAAATAATTACCAGTGTTGCTCATAATAGTAGAAAGATTAAAAGAACTTTAAAATATCGATATACCATTTTCAGATGAACAAACTTGACTCTAAACATTCTAAGCGACTATAGTTACCACAAATTAAACGACTAAAATTTTTCTTTCAATGATTTCAATAAGTAATAAATAATTTTACTACTTTTCATAAATTTGTGTAATCGGATCGATGCGAATTTTACAAAATTGTATATGTTTTTGTTGTTCGCGGACTAGTTCGAGAATGGCAGCAAAATTTGATTCTTCTAAGCGAGAACAATTGGTCGCTGTTTTACGTCGCGCGATGCCAGAAGGGAAAAACTAGGTAAAGTCGGCAACGTACCTCCGGCTGATGCGTAAAGTTTAAAAAATGAAATCCATCAGACCATTTCGTCGGACACTGCATTTTCGAAACATTGCTTTTCCGCGCGGCGCTATCGGGGAGCGTGCAGTTCGAGCATCGCGATTTATTTCTATTAATACGGGACGGGGCCCCGGCCACGCGTTGCCAACGACGCGCAAAAGACATAAAAAAACATCTTAATATTTTTCAAATATCCGTGACGTTTTATGGTGCGCACTCGAGTTTCGCTTTTTCACGCAAACGTTTGCCGAAACTGGCCTGTACAACAATTATTCGTGTTATGCACTCGATGCGTCGAATGTGTTGCGATAGAGCGGAGGGTAAAATAAAAAAAAACACTCGCACACACACACGCACACGCTCATACATGCATACGCATGTACACGCAGATACAGAACGGACGGGAGATAGAGGGAAAAGGATGAAAAAACAAGCCAAGTCACGTGTCCCGCGCATCTTGTTCAAACGGTTACAATTCGCAATAGGCGGTGTCCCGCGCAGAATGGATACAAATGGATTTCCCCGGGATGGAAATGAAACAATACCATTTACAAATAACGGAGACATGCGCGCGCACGATTCTTCCTTGTAATCGGCGGTTCATTCGATTTGCACCGGCGAACATCCGATAATCATATGCGCTCTAATGAAGCGGGGAACGATCGAACCCCCGTAAATTTGCATTTACACCGGGTAACGTTGTAATCGGTTTCTCTCAAAGTAATTCTCTTAGACTCGTCTTATTAGGAAAAATGGAATTGTAATTTAATAAGGAAAAATTAATTTAATTTTTACAATCGTCCAATGGTATTCCAAATTACACTCTCGTTCCGCTGTCGATGGTTCTATTTGTATTCTAGAATCGACTACTTCTTTCTTCGTTCTCTTTTTAAAATTTTTGTCAACTATTTTTGATACCGCTTATACACATTGCAATTAATTACTGGATAGCTTTATATAGTTCGTGAATTTGTAGTTTTTATAAATGTCTGGGTCACAAATAGACTGCGGATGTTATACATTTATAAGTGACCGAACTATATTTTCGCGATGCAACTAAGTTATGTATTTGGACAATTTCGCGTCACACTTTGAAGCTATGAAAGGCAGAGTCTGATTGCTAGAATCTCGCGAAAATATTTGCATTCAACGAGAGCCGAAAACTGGCCTATCTTTAACAATTTTATTGAGCTGACAATAATATACAGATGTCCTTAAGATTATTTAATCCTTCAGTTTAGAGTTCTAAATATTCGAAAATTAAAATGTCTAATCACATCGAGGATAAGTAGCTATCGAATTTTTCTCCGCGCGGACAGAACCCGTTGACAGTACCTATCCGCGAACTAAAAGGTCGTGACGGTTCGATCAGGGTAGAAGTAACGAGGAAAGATCGATGCCCCGTTCAAAATTCCGTCACAACAACCGGCGAGCACCGTTGCGATTTACCATTAAAAAAATGCCGGTGAAGCGACACGCCGCCACTTTGGTGTGTATCAAATATACAACGTGACAATGCATATCCATACGGGGGAGGAACGGCGAACAGAAAAATAACAGAAAGGAAGCAAAAAAAAGCCGAGAGAAAGAGCGAATGGGAGCTGGAGAGAGCGAGAGTGAGGGAGAGAGAGAGAGAGAGAGGAGAGGAAAGCGCGCACAGCTTTCTCGCAGCGCGTCCCGCGAGAGACAGAACTGATCGGCGTACGTGACCAGCCGCGCAAATAAAAGTGATACACCGGGCCTTATCCGGGAATAATAAAAAGAAACGACTGCCGGCTGGCATAGTTATTGGATAGCAATAGGTCAGCCCCGCCGCAAATGGTTAATAAACCCCAAAGAGAGCCGGGATCGGCCATAAGACACACATGGGGGGTGGTTAAGGTTAGCGTTAATGTTGCCCACATGGCCGCGTGATTCTAGGGGTTGCAGAATAAATGGCGGACGATCCGCCATCGTTACATCGCTAATACCTATTCTTTCCCCCTGTTTCGAGGTGTGACTATCGATTGTCGATATCTTATTGATACTTGACGATACACCGGTGATATCGTTGAAATATCGTCAAGACAAATAAAAACAAAGCTTATATCAACTCATTACACATTTCAACATTTCACTCACAATTTTTTTCTTTCGATTACATCCGCGTTATTGAGTTCTGTTCCTGGTCCGCTTATAAAAGGACACTAGGGAGACTAGCTCAATATTTTTTTTACAGGTTTTACAGGTTTTTTCCCCTAGCAGGATTCTACAGTATTTGAGTATTTGCTGAAATTGAAGTATTCAGCACTGTGAGCAATCAATTTTCTCTTAAATCATGACACACACATTCTCTTTTGTACTTCTGTTGTGCACAAAGTATTTGAGTATTTGCTGAAATTGTAGTATTCAGCACTGTGAACAATCAATTTTCTCTTAAATCATTACATTCTTTTTTAGATACCTTTCTTGTATAGTGTACTTCTGTTGTGCACAATGTCCAGTATTATAATCCAATTTTTTTGTTCCAATAATGTAGTATATAAGTGATTTTATTTGTCTTTTACATTATAATAACTAATTTATTCAAGCATTTGCCTCTGTCTTCAAGTAGATGATAGAAACTTTTATGTTGCATGAAGGTGTCCAATATAATATCCACATATTATGTTCAACACACGAAAATAACTAAAAAAAGATCTGCAGTCTAGACATGACAAATTCATTTTTAGTAACGTTAATTCATTTAATACTCTTTTCTGATCAGCTATTTACGAAATGATGCACGGATAAACGTCAACTCTTTCTGTTATTACCATCAGAACATCCGCGTACGTCATAAACGAATAACATTCACTATAATACATAATCATATAATAGATAGTTAAATTAAATATCAGAATTACAAAAACGTGCTCGCAGTGCAGGATAATTAAACAGTCAAGTTGGAAGCACAAATATAATTGGGATACAAACGGAATGTATTGAGAATTTAAATATTACGGGAATCCAAAAAGTCCATTCAGCAAATAGCGAAATTGTAAGAAATCATGCGCCTAATTAAGACAGTACTTTATTAGAATAATCTAGTTAATTGTGTATAGACCATAAGTTGCCATCAAAGACATAGAAACCTAAAATTATTATTTAAAATTTTCATCGAACTAATTGCCAAAGTTAACTACATTTATCTGTAATCCCGGAATGAAAGCGTAATACTGAAAGCTTCAAAGCCAAAAACTGATCTGTCGGAAAAGTCAAAACTCCGCTCCTCGACCAATATTAGTTCCCGGAACCAGACTCGTCTCCCAAGGGCTCGATTTCCAGTTCTCGCTCCTGGATTTGCAATTCAAATCTCTCAAGGACATTCCCGGCCACGTCGGGGATCCGGAGATCTCGAAGACGACGACAATCCCAGTGAGACGATACGTTGGCTATAGTAACTGGACCAGGGAACGGTTTTTCGCAAAACGAGTTTCAACTGAATGGACCACCAGGACGGTTACACGCGCCTCGGTTCGGGAAGAAACTCGTTTCTCCGGAAAACAGACGCTGGACCATCGGAGGGATGCTGCGATTCAACGGATCGCAATGCGATGCGAGCGGAAGCTCCCCTTGTCCAGGAGATCACGACGATCGAGTTTTTTCTTTTTTTTTGTGTGTGTGCGGAGTGGACGAACCGGTGCAGACCCCACCTGGACCAGAGAGACCCCCAGCCGTCATTCAGGTTTCCATTTGGCCAAGAAGTTTCCTTTCATATTCAGATTCGGCCGGGATTTACGCGATCGCAATGATCGCCTTTGCCGGCTCTACACGCTTTCAGTTTTGCGCGTGGTTTGTCACGCGCATCAACGCGAGTCTCTCGCCCAAAGAGATCAGACGTGCCGCGAGACATTTTTCCGACAGAGAATAAAGGAGCTGGCCTCTTTGAGGCCCTGCGCTCTACAAAGAGACTGCAGAGCTCACACGGACGATGTGCAAGAAGTGATTAGTGTTGGTGATGTTCCGGGTTTCGTGGCTTCCAGAATGCAGCTCGCGAGGCAGACTGATAATGCGCTGATGTAAGTTGCACTCGCTGATTGTTGCACCGTGGACAGGTGACTCGCTGCAATACCGATCCTGTTGCAGTTTTCTATGCGGTCTCTTTCTGATACGTTTCTTGATACTTGATACACTTCTTTCACGCGTTCGCTATTAGGGTCTGTCTCGATAACAGTTTTTGTAGTTGGAAGTAGACTTTTGTGCAAAATAAATTTTTCCTAGGTTAGTTGCAACGTATAGGAGTATAGAAACGTTTATTTGTTGCTCGGTGGTCAGGTTACTATTGCAATACCGATCGTGTAGAACTTTCGTATCTGATATTTGAATTTTCTTTCGACACGTTTGCTATTGATATGCTCGTAATATGCTTTAGAATTGTTGTATGAAAAATGAAATCTAGATTTAGACAGACAATTCGGTAATGCAATTCGGTGCAAGAAAAATATTTTCTATTTTAAATTGCATAAAATTTAACATTGCGGATTTAGTTGCTATTGTTCACTACCGTGGTGAAAGGAATTAGAAAATGAAATTCCGATAAAGAATATTACTCAATTAGATACGTTCCCCTATTTCTAGTATTGATTCAATTCCCTTGACTCGGTAAAGTTTATTCAAACGGAAAATTCTGTGGCTGCCGGCCAATTTTCAGGCTAGAGTCACCGGTTTTCTATCAATTTTTATCGACTTTCAAGTAAATGAAAAGTGTGTGTATACATCTACATTATTTCAACGCTCTCTAATCATACGCATAAACAATCCTAGAAACTGGTCAATTAACCATACTCGACACATATAAATATTCCAAATTCACGGGTTTTTCTGATTTCCAAGCGTATGTATGCCACAAGGATCCCCCATTATTTCCGGCGATATTAATGTCATATTTATATTAATAGCCGTGCGCATCAGCATTTCAATATCTCCGGGAATTTCGGGAAAAATCCGGCAATCCCGGTTGCAGGCGGATCCGCGGGGCGGGCTATTCAAAGTTTTCCTTTCGATTGGGCTCTAATGCCCTCGAGTGCAACATCCTATTAATTTTTCATCGAGTAATATCCGACGGACACGCGAGAAACCATCAGCGGCGCCGTGATCCAGTATCCAAATTTAAAACAAGCCGGACTGTTCGGGGGTTTATCGAATTCTTCGATCTCTCCTCTTTTTATTTCGTCACCCCCATGAAGCAGCCCCCGCGTTCTTTTTCCTCCTTTTTCTACCAGCGCGCTCGCTCGCTCGTCGAGATCGCTTTAAAGCCGCTTTCACTGGCATTCTTGCAGCGTGCTCTCTCGCTCCGTGAACCCCCGGTGGTGTTCTCTTTTTTTTCTTTTTTTCGTATCGACCGATTCTTTTCCTTCTTTTTTCGTCCCGGCGAATCGTTCGGAATCACCCCGACGTAACGGAATTAACTCGCGATTTACCGATTTATTAGCAGCCCGGCTACTCCCCCGCGTTCCACCACCCCCCTCCCCTCCCCCTCCCACCCCCCGAACGCTTCATACGTGTACACGTAATTTCATCTATACCGGCGGAGCCTCTTTCCTTCCTACGGACGTCATCCGTCTCTTCCATTCCGCGTCAGCATTCGGCGAAACGAGCGCCGATTTATCTGAAAAACCTGAGCGCGTCCCCGGAAAAAACTGGCCACCGGACTCCTGAGGGTCAGGGTTAATCGCGAGCTTCATGGATCTGCGAGGATTTCGCGACGAGACGTGACGGTGCGGTCGAAAGGCAGTTAACAACCCTCGTGGAAAACAATGTAAGGTCCAGAAATCAAATTTTCTCACGAGAGAGAGAGAGAAAACTTTGAGTCAATTACGAAATTTCTTTTGGTTGCTAACTATGCCTAAGGACTGTGAATGTACCAGTGACTAGTTACTGTTACTTCATTCTGCTATAATTATCATAATAACATCGTCAACTTATTAAAATGATCAGGAGTTGGAATCAATTTTTATTCACAATTAATACCTAGAATTTATAACAAATAGTTAGCTCTTACAGATGCAAAGGGGAATGAACATTTATTTTCTTTCTTAGTATTTTCAGTTTGATTATTCAATATTATTCTAGTTACTATATTTATGGGTATTTCGAACTACTTACCGATGACCAGAAAAAGCTATAAATCGGGTTGAAACCGAACATACACAAGCTCCCGAAAATATTCGAACGCCCTTTAAACTAGTATAATTTTTTTTAAATTGGATCAAACAACTTGACATTTTTTAGCAATCACAAGAATTGGTTTTCCAAATTATATGCAAACAAGATTTTGAAAAAATTGTAATTGGTAAGAATTACATGAGAAAATAAAAATGGTACTGTTTACATCTTTTTTATTTGAGCCTATAATGAAAATTTAAAATATCCGTTTTCTAGATCTATGTTAGTTATACGCATGATGAAAATTTTATCGAGATCGACTAGTATACACACGAGCTCCAAATAGTTAAAAGTGATGAAAATTGAAGTTTTTCACGTCTTTCGGTCAGTTTCTGCTTAAAATCTACAAATTCTAACATCTTTCGATGCGTGTCGTTTTTATCTGCATCAACCGATTTCGATGAAATTTTCAGTATGTTTATAACTAACATAGATCTACAAAACGTATATTTTATATTCTGGCGCAAAGAAAAACGTTTTGGAAAGTGCCTTTTTTATTTGCTCTTATAATTCCTAGCAATTGCAATTTTTTCAAATTCGTTTTTATACGTCATTCGGTAAACCAATTCTTCTAATTGCTCAAAAAATGTCAGGTCGTTTGGTGGAATTTAAAAAAAGTTATACTGTTTTAAAGGACGTTCGAATACTGTCATGAGGCTGTGTATTTGCAACAGGAAGCGCATCAGTCGCGGCAAAGCGACCGGTTCGGATATCAGAGAACGTAGCCAGCAAACGTTCGCGCATTCGAGGCCGGTTGTCACCGCAGTATTTACATTCTCGGTCGGCAACCTGTCGGCCGCGAAAGTATGCGGATACACAGAGTGGAGAGAGAGAGAGAGAGAGAGAGAGAGAGAGAGAGCCGGGCGTATTCTTTCGTCGCGTGACAGAACGGCCTTGACCGAATGATACTGAAAAGAGGCTAAACTTGAAAGCCTGCCGCGCGCAACGAGCAAATGAACAAGTTACAGGGTATCCCCGGCATTCTTGGAAGCCGAACTAAAGCCCGTTGTTCCGGCGGCGCTTTAATGCGAATTGCAACTAAACTAAACCGCGTTTTATCCGCCGCCGTTTCCCCGCCGGTCGACCGCCGTTCTCTTCCGCAGGCCCTCCGCACTCACCCCCGCGCACTGTCCCCGAGTAGATCCGCGTGTATCGTCCTCCAACCCTCGACACCCGGGCTCTCCCGCGGGAGAGCGGTTAAAACAAATGAGCGGGCAGCACCAGCCTTAAATTAGCGCCGGTAGGGGTGGTTTTCATTTCCACCCTTAAATTAGGACTAAGCCTCGTGCTTCCAAGTTTCACGGTTTTGATCGGATGAGTTACCACCGTTAAGAGTTACGCCGCCCTCCGACACCGTCTGACTTCTTCCGCCTGATGCCTATCGAACACCCGACTCCACCGGACCAACAATAATAGTCGACGCACATTCTTTTCTATAGGCAATCGTTAATGTTATCACTGCTTGAGCACGTCACACCCGTATTCAGTTTTATAAACCTACAAACCGAGGCCATCAACCTGATCAACATCTTATCACGAAAGTCTGCGTCCTTTACGGAGACTGGAATCCCTTCATGCAAAAGTACTACATACATCGTCAAAATTACTACAAAATTGTCCGCGTTAATTGCGACCCACAGAGGAACGGTTTAATTGAGATTAACCCCTTGCCTTACAATATCGAGTCAGACTCGTGATGAAGATTGTGAACAGAGTCTAATAAATATGTTTCTTATTAATTTCCTTTAAACCGAAATAAAATTCTATTTTTGCGTTGTTAATGTACAACTATTAGACAACATATAGGCATACAATAGATATAAATTTTCTCCCCTTTTTAGGAAATTATGAATTACAAAAAAGTTCTAATCACTGAAAGCGTGAAATAAATCGTAGTGCAAGGGGTTAATAATATATGTTCAGTAGAGATATAAGAGATTACGAGGTTAACACTAAGAGTCAAATGAAGTGGGAAAAGAGTGAGGGATGAAGGCAGAATAAAATTAGCCTGACGATTTTTATTCCCGAAGAACTCGAGATTCGACATTTTACTGATCAGAAATCGTGTAAGAGTGACAAGAACATGTTCAAAAACAAATTGTGATGTACACTGTATAAAGAGTCTAAGGTGTATAAAGAGATTAAAATCGTCGTTACCAAGAAATGTCGTCCTGAATCTGAAATCCTCGGATGCTCGAAACCTCGAATAAACGTAAAACGTGTTAAAAGCAAACCGTGCAAGAACACTGCTGGGTGTCGAAAGAAACAAAAATCGTCGAGTTCGTTTCTAAAAAGCTGGTTCTCGAGGAGGCGAACCTCTAATCCCGGGGTCGATTTTAAAGATGATTGCTCGCGACGCAAGCCCCGGTGAAACTTTTTCAATGAATCAAACGCGCGCGGTGTGCCGAGCGACTTTGGCGGTCGGTGGCCGTTCATCAGCGATCTAATTGGCCCAGCTGTCTCCGTTTTCCGGCGGGCGGCGTTCGTGCCGCAATGTTTTCCGTGTAGAAAAGTTATCCGGACGTCGTCGGCCGGGACCAATCAGCCGGGGACGTTCAACTCGGTTCGAAGGGGGATCGGGTACGGGGTGCCGGAGTAAAACAGCGTGAAAGGCGGATTAGGTTCACTCCGGGCAGGACGTAGGAGGACGGTGAGCGCGAAATCAGTCGCGGAATCGCGCTTAATCCAATAGCGGTCCTTAATAATCGAATAAAGCCCCCGGGGTCCTGAGAATCGCATCTAAGCAGACGACGGGCGGCGAGGGTGGGTGGACCGAGGTCGACTAGCGAGGGGGGTGGTTCGGGGGCGAGAGAAGGTGACGGTGTGGCATAGGAAATCCAGTTCACCCCCCGCGCCCACCCCCGCCCGGAAAACCATTTCCCGGAACTCACTTGGTGTACGTCGCGCGGCTCGGTCGCGGCCATGTTGCCAGAATTGCCACCACCTACCCCCTTTCTCCCTCTTAATATCCCACCGCCTAGTCATCTAGTCCTGCCGGGTCCGCTATGTAAATGTGAACCAACCGACCCTCCCTTTTCGTCGAGCCCCATATACCTCGCCCCCCTTCGACTCACCGGTTCTCGTCACCACCCCCCGCGAACTACCCCCAACTAGCAGCCCCTAAATCTAAGTCCGACCGGAGCGGTACAGTCCCGGGAAAAAGGGAGCGACGCCACCTAAGGAGCCAGATGTGCAGCCATCGCGCTTAGAATCCCGGCCAACTCGCATGAACTCGAATATTCCGGGGCTGCTACAGCGACTCGAATCCGTTCGCGGCGGATGAATTCAGACCGACTATCATCCTTTTGCTCATCGATTGAAATTAAACGTGAGACTTTTGCTCGGGGAAAGAGCGCGGAAGATTAATAACTGCTAAGAGGACAATACGGGTTTCAGAAAGCAAAGATAGTCAAGACAGTGAAACAAGTATAGACCTCAGAAATAAGACATTCTATCAGACTTTAAAATATTCTGTCGCTGGATTGCTTATAAAAGGTTAAAGATTGGATGCAATGATTAGATTAAACCTAGATTGGATATATGTGTAATCTACTTTCAAACTGTCCAGCATTAGGTGACGTTATTTGTCATTTAACAATCGTAAACCAAGAAGAAGATTTATTCCAAGAGTATATGAGAAACATACACAATTTTATATGTTTTAGAAAAACCATATGTGTCCGGTTCTAGGAAAATCTCAATCTCTGCGTTTTCCTTGGTACGTTGCTTTTCAGGAGGAAGAACATAACAAATGGTTTCTAATCAGATCATTTTTGTATTGGATATTTTTCTTTGTTCTTTCGTATTCGTCATCTGTCAGGATCGTAATTTCTGTATGGAAAATCTGTACGTTTTTAATATCGATGTGTTAGAGTTGTATAATGAGAAGACTTATTATTAGTTTCAGAGTCGATACGGATTCTGAGTATACCGGATGAGGTTATTTAGGTTGGCAGACATAATTATAGTTGTTTTATTTGGAGAATCGTAATCGATGGCCGGAGAAAATGGATGTCGTGCGACCAGCAGCTGTAATTTCTAGTAATAATATGAAATAGACCAACTGTATTTCGTTTCCCAACGGAATTTCCTAGTCTAATAATACTGAGAAGGATTACGCACGAAGCGTTAATAGCAACCCAGGTATTTGGGTTTGTAATATATCAGTCCGAAGATGGTTGTTTGGGAATGCAGCTGTGTACATCAACTGATCCATTATTATTAACAACAGCATACGAAATAGTTTTATTGTATGTAGAAAGGAAACGATGAATATAAATTATTCACAGAAAATATAATTACGATAAATACAGAATATACATCAATTTTAACTTACTGTTGAATTCATACACTCGTCTGTACATTGTTTAACAAGAAAACACAATTATGTAAATGAGGATAGTGTTTCTCTTGCTGAATAAAAACCTGCTTCCCTGTTACTGAGCGAGAAGTGAAAAAGGTCGTCCATGGTCAGACAACTAGTCCGAAAAAATAATTATATTTCATTCGAACTCTGCTTACTAATATTATTCGAAAATAATATCATAATACAGCCATTTCTAGTACTTTATTTTTATCTTCTGGTTTATAATATTGTAAAATAAATTTTGTTTTATGCAATATTTTTCAGTCTGTAGCTCCATTGATGCAATCATTCACTGCATAAGAAAAGTGATATTTATTTATTGAATACAATATCATTTCAGCTAATATAGACAACAACAATTAACTATAACTAACAATATAAGAATATAATAAACAACAATATGCAAATATAACAATTTTAATAAATACATACTAAAACATTTTTAAAATAGCTTATTTTAACCATTATCTATTTTCTCGAAAGAAGATGGTCACTTCCCTACCCTTATGCAGCAAGTCTGAAGCGCCAACAGTGGGGTGAACAGTTTCAGCCATCTTCTTTCAAAAACTATCCTACAGTTCCAGCATCGATGAAATCAAAAAATTACTCGTTAGTTATGACTTCGGTCGTCTTTATTTTTAAAAATCGGTCCACAGTTTTGTTCGCAATAAAACCGAAAAATCTCTGACTAGCTTCGAACAAGATTTTACCCACAAATTCCCAAGCATCGATCAAACAAAAACGTCCACCCCAAAGCCAAAAGCGTCCCCGAAATCCGCAGGTTTACGGGCAAGGAGTCGCCCAGCCGAATTTCTACCTCGCAAGCAATAATCCGGCCGATTCGTTGGTAAATGTCTCGGTCGGAGTGCCCTCTTCTGGTAATTTCACGAAGGGTTGACTCATTACGGGCAAAGAAGTAACAGGAATTCCCAGATTGCTGCGGAGCCGGGCTCTCTCGACCCTGGTGCCCCTAGGGCAACGTCGTCGTCGTCGTCATCGTCGCCGCCCGGGCCGCGCAACCCGGTGGTGTTCCACACACGGGTGTGTTTCCGCACACGTTCGCATGTGGAAGGGTGCCATTACCCCACACGGCCGGCAAGTTCTAAGCGCGCTAAATAATGGCCGCTAGAAATTCAACGTCGGGGGGGTAGTAGTAGGGGCGGGGGGTCGAAATGCCCGTATGGCTCTGCGAGTATTCCAACCACGCGGCGCTGTGTTCGCCTGTCCGTGTGTTCTAACATACGCCCCGCTTCCATCCCCGTAAAACATACTTAACCGCCACGGACGCCGAGGAGCGTGCATGAGCTTCCGGCTGGCCGTGTGTGCGCGCGCCTGTGTTTCCTTGTATGGGAGCGCGCAGGGAGTGAGTATTAATTTAGGCACGTAGTCCTTTACCAGCCGAGCTAAGAAAAATGCCTGTACGTTGGGGAGAGCCGGCCCGTTAGAATTTAATCTCACGTCATAGGAGGGCTGCTCCTGCTCATCGGACCATGTCTGTGTGCGCACGTGTGGGCGGACACACACTCACGGGACAACGTCTACTGCTATGGTCGCCCGGCGACTACCGGAAAGCCGAGAACAACTGGAGGAAAGGGCCAGCTAAGAAAAATGCGCGACAGAGAGGGAGAAGGAGAGAAAGAGAGAGAGCAGACTCTGCAAAGGACGTTGGGGGATGAAAGAGGGTTCAACCCCCGAAGTGGCCGGGGTCGCTCCAGGAATCGCTGATATCTCGTTCGCTGTAACTCTCGGCTGAGCGGGTTTGCGAGATGGAGGAGAATTAAGATGAATTTGTGCTGATTGGTGATAAGTTAACAGCGGGTCTTTATGCAAAATGAAAATTCTCTGCGTCTGTTGTCAAAACCAAGAGCTACTTGGAAATCTTGGTCTTTCTACTCCTAATAATTTGAGTGGATCGAAAATAATGTATCGATAGTCTTCAAATTCTGTTGTTTAAAACATTATTGACGCTCTAATTGGAGTCAACGTGAACAGCTAATAATTTAAACCGGCTGCTAGAAAGTTAGAAAATTAAAATTTAGATGAGACCATCGTAACCCTGGAGCTCAACGTTAAATGGAACAGATCGTGTCTATAACGAAAGTAATCTAGATCAGACAAAATGTAGACGTACGATAGATATGAATATTCTGTTCCCCCTGAGAGATTATCGGTAGGAAAGAATCGCTAATGATACCTTGAAGAAAAGCGTACAGCAAAGGGTTAACATCGGAGAGGTTCTAATGAACGATGAAAAAGATCGCAGGACATAGATATTCATACTCTATAATATCTTATAGAACAGTAATATCTGTAATATCATTGTATAATTATCGCGGATGGTTGCTCCCGGGGTGCAGAAACAATCGCGGCCGCAGACGGTCAAACTCGCCAGGTAAACGGTGTCGGGGGTCAGAAGAAATGTCGAAGAAAAACCTCTAAACCCGTTCTACGTGTCCCGGTAGCGGATAGCAGCACGCTTTGCCAGTTGGCCGCGGTGAACAAAAAGAGGAATCAGAAGGTAGAGCGCAAACAGAGCCGAGGCAAGCAAGCGCTCGCTCGCTTCAGCCGGACGCGTGCGGGGGATGAAATGCGGGGGCGTCAGCGGAAGGAGACGGCAAGTAAAAAAGAACCAGCGGTGTGGTGTCTCCGGAAGAAAAGGGAAAAAATTCCACGAAGGGGCTGGCATCGAGAAAGTTACGGCGGTTGGGCATTGTCGGTGTGGTCTTCGGGCGTTACACAAACACAATGAGCGAGAACCGGAGAGAAAGAGATAGATAGAGGGAGAGAGAGAGAGAGAGAGAGAGAGAGAGAGAGAGAGCAGGCCGGGTTGAGCGTGGGTTTAAGCGACTTGCGTGTTGGTTAGCTGCTTGTGAATCCGGGAGGTCTGTCTAGTAGGAGAGAAAAGGGGGACGTACGAAAGGGTGGCGGTGTGCGATGTGGAAGAGGAAGACTATACCGAAGGAGAGTACGATGTGTACGGAGGGGGTGAACTGTGGGGGGTTGAAGCAGCAGCGGGAGAGGGTGGCTGCGAGGACGGCAGCGTGGCTGGCGTGGTAGCGAGTGGTCGGGGGTTGTCCCTTGCTAAGCCAGCGTTAAGGGTGGCTTGGAGTATGTACGTAGAGCTTACAGAAAGGTAGGAGGGACAGGGAGAGAGACCCCCGTGGAAAGAGAGATGGAAGGAGATAGGAAGAGCGAGAGAGTGACAATGCCGGGGCTGCCGGGTTGTGTGCGGCGCCGCGTTTGTAAGCGTTTGCCGGAGTAAGAGGAAGGCAGACAGCGCCGGATAGAGACTAGAAATGGAACGCTAGGCGGCGGCGGTCAGGGGGCGATGAAGTAGGATGAGGAGCAAGAGGGAAATCGAGGAGGTATAGAGGAACAGGGAGAGGAGAGGAAGAGACAGGACGCGGAAAGAGAGGGACGGCCGCGGCATAGGTACCATCGTAGGAAGAGAAGACGGAGGCGGTGAATATGGAGAACGAAGAGGAGAGCGGGTAAGCAGAGTCTCTATGTTGGCAGTCTTACAGATCAATAAAGCTAACCACCCTCACCCTCTCTCTTTCCTAGGTCCACCCTCTTCGAATCACCCACCTGACCACCTTCCGCCATCTCCGTCTCATCCGCTGGACCCGTCTCCTACCCGCCTACCCCGGAGCCACCTCAAGAACAAACCCCAATATGTCTGACAACAATGCCCGCCCGAAGGATTAGATGCTTCCGCCGACGCACGTATAATCACGCACACGTGTCTCTGCGTTTCCGTCTGCGTACAGTGCGTACTGCGAGTTCCCGGAGAGTTCACCTCGCCGGTTCTACAAAAAGAAACCGTACTCTGTCAGTTTCCTTGCGAACCTATCAATTAAAATTTCATGGCCGTCAGAGACTGCCAATTATCTGCGGATATTTAAACGATTTATACACCCGTTGGTACAGCGACTCCAACAGTTCGAAAACCCCCTAACTGGTTGTTGAAAATCATTTTCTTTAAAAGCGCCGTCCTTCGAACTCCGATTTCGCTTTCCGAGCCAAAAATAAGTCTGAACGTCTCTGCAGCAGATCTTTGCAGCCTGACTAAAAATTTCACGGTCCACTGTAATTTCGAACAGTGGAAAGATTAAAAGAATTTCAGGATATCGCCTTGATCGAACCTCCGAAAAGAGAAATAAAGGCCCTCGCGTATTGCAATTAATGTGATTTTTATTTTGCACGACACGTGACAAGACACTCGTAGCTCGATGAAATTTGGCAAACCGATGTACAGGGGCGCAGAGAAGCGATCAGCATACACCTATACCTACGCAAGGAAACAGACGGGCCCAGTCTCTTGTTGATATCATCTGGTGTTCGAGATACTGGCGAAACAGGACGATCAAACGTCCACGAAGATGGATACGCCGGACCCCTGTCCGGGCTGCCACTCTTTCCTCGTCGTTTCTTTTCTTCGACACTTGTATCCGACCGGCGAGCCGAAGCTGCCGGCTATTAAATTCTCCGAAAGGGAATGAATATTCATCGCCCCGATCTCTATACCTCTCTCTCGATCTCTTTCGCCCGCTTTCTCGTTCTCTCTATCTATCTATCGGTCCGGCTCCGGCATCGAGCTTTTGCTTTCATCGCGATTAATTGACACTGATTCCTTGACGGCCCGTTTGCCGCGCCGCGCGGTCGTTCTACACGACGGGAAATTAGATTTAAATCGATCTCTGCGACGTAACCTCGTTGCGGTAATTTTTTATCCGGCCACGCCAACCGGGAACCCCGGAGTCTGCGGGGCGGCCGGCGGATTCGCGTAATTATCTCGCGTGATTCCGATCGGTTCGATGGTCGAAATTTTGTTGATTCTGGGAATTGGTCGCGGGCACCGATCCCCCAGGTGCTGATTTTTCCAGTGCCGGAATTACACGCCGTGTCTTCGGCGTCACCTGAAAACAAAGCGCTTTGTCCAGCTAATTTGAACCTCTAAAATGAACAAAGTTTCCCAATCCTTTCAGAACCGTTGCAACGTGCAGCATTTTTTCGAGAGAAGACGTGTGTCTCCGTCTTTCCATCCGCTATCGATATAGCAAACGTGTCATTAGAAAAAATGAACGACGAATTATGATAAAATAGATGCTTCAAGCATTAAAACGAGTCCAAGTTGTATTCTTTTGTGTGAAATTATAATTCTTTGGAGCCACTAAATTATGATAATACAAACTATACTCCCCGGTTCTGTTTTCTCTGATCATAACAGACCTTATGTTATTACCAGTCGGCGTATGCTAATGCAAATTAGCATTTGCCCACGCGAGCTTCGAGAGAATACAATTTTAAAATTTGTATTCAATGTAACAATAATTTCGACGCATAAAAGGTCGGTTAAAATGCCAAAAAAAAAGAACTAGTTCACACTCTTTTTAGAATTCTGCAAAATTTTTTATTACCAACAAATTCACAAAGATCTGCAATCTACCTTGCGAAACAAATACACTTTAACAACTTCGATACATAAAAGGTTGCCCACAGCTATGGAGATTAGTTCGATTAAAACAAGCCACGCTTTAACATTAATTTCGATGCGTAAAAGGTTGTCTGAAACTATGGGAAGTATGTTCAAACAGTTTCCTATTTTACAAATTCTTTTATCGCCAACAAAAGATCCGCAGTCTTCGTGTTCCTGGCGGAACGAACCCGCCTTCTTTCCAGCGACAACAAAACCGGACCATGTTTGGTTTCCCGTTGAAAAAAAAAGAAAGAAAAAAAAAGAAGAAGGGTAAACGGGCAGCGCGGCGGTACACGATTGTACAAATTACATCGAGCGTCCCGAAGAACGCGGTCGACGAGCGCATTCAAACAGGTGCACGGTATTTTTCCCGCACGAAAAACTCCGGGGCCACGTGGTCGTTGAAAAAAAGAACGGGAAGAAACACGTAAGCATCTGAACTGCAATTTACGTTTATACGGAGCTGGCTTCTTTAGTTTTCATCCGTCATGCGATAAAGCGCGACCCGTCTTTCTCTCTGGAATCTTCGTCGGCGAAAAAACGATCCGCCGCGTAAGACAGTGGCGGAGAAAGAAGAACAAAACGTACTTAATTCCATCTTTCCTCGACCGCTGCTCGGGCCAGAGGAGAGAAAAAAAAACTTCTGTGTTTACCCGCAGAAGGGGTTGAAGAGAGAGGGAGAGAGAGAGAAAGGGTGTAATTGTTCGTAGAATTTTTTCCTCGGCACGCGTTTCCTCCGAAATTTCCTCCAGCCCTTTCTCTCATCTTCTAGACCCAGGTAGCTGCACGTGGAGGGACTGAGGAAAGAGCGAGAGAGAGAGAGAGAGAACGGACGAGGGTGGACGCTCGTGTAATCTTCCCTTGGCTGCGAGGGAAGCGTGAGAGAGGGTGGTAGCCAAAGTTCAGGGACTGACCGTCGGACGTGCACGCACACACTGTCATCGGAACGACCCCTTTCAGAATATTTTCTCGGTTCTTTCTTGCGGACCCTCACCCTAAGCAGGACAACGTAGGGGGTAGCTTGAGGTCCTGGTAAGACCCCCCACCAGCGATGCTCCTTATTGATCGTCCTCCGTCCCACCTACCGAAAGGGGGCATACACCATGCTGGTGCATGCTTTCTCCTTCTCCTTTATCCTCGCTTAGGTCCACCCTCTCGCCTTTGTAGCCCACCTACCAAAAACCACCTTTACTCTCTCTCCTTCTCACTCCGTCTCCCTCTTCAGCGCAGATCTCTCATACCCTCTCTTTCTCTCTCTCTCACTCTCTCTCTCACTCTATCCCCCGGTTTCTCCACGGACCACGTCTCTCCCTCCGTTAGCCGCCGACCGATCGTCTTTCTCCCACCCACTCGAAACCATCTCTAACCGTCCCCGTTCCTCCCGCTTGTGTTGCTCAATGGTAACCATCAGAGTACAAAGGCTCAACGTGATCCCCAAGCGTCTAGGCACCGGCCACCACCACCACCACCACCACCACCGCCACCAGACCGGTAACGGATAGTCTGGAAGTATAGTTGGTCTACTGGAAGAGGCTACCGGCGACGTCAATTTACTGGCAATTTCGTTCCCGGGGAAAATTGATTGCGGTCTACAGAAATTCATAATTAGCTCGACGTACCTGGCTGACATCCTGGATGGGAGTGCCTCCCGCTATCCGCGCGGGGGTCTTTAAGTATGATTAAACGTCAGGATGGATGACGTCGGATTTGAACGTGAATGAAACCGAGCCCGAGTTGTGTAACGGGATATTGCGTAAATTGTACGCCTATCCTGCTCGCAGAGTAGATCTGAATGAGATTAATTCGAGACCCTTCCCGTCGAACGGAAAAATAGAATGTCGTTTTATCGTGTCTTCGATCGATCAATTTCGCTGCCTGCATTTCTTGGTGAACGGCCGGCTAAACATTTGGCAAACCAGTTCGACGAGAACGCTGGTATTTATTATCGTTGGTTGTCGACAATGAGTACATATGGTGGGACTACTTGGGTCGTTTATAAATTCAAGTAACCGTGCGTTGAAAATATCTTGACTCTCATAGACCCCTCAGAAGTAGTTGCATATAAGAGTCTAGGACAATATTCCTCCATTTTTATGTTACAGTTTAAATCCACAAAGTCTCAGAACACAGACATCAAGAAATCAGTGATTTTAGATTATGTGAAAATATTCACCCAGTGTGAGGGTTAATAATTTCAATAATTTTGAAATAATGAATCTGGAACTGATCATTTGACAAACGATGGTGGGTCTAGTGTTGGGAAAATTCCTGACAGATAATCAGTTTATTCTCATTATTTGTAAAGATGTTACGAAGACAATGACTTCCGATATCGTCAGGAAGAGTGATTATCGAGTCAGCTTTCTGACGTTTCGTTGTTGAAATGTTCTCAAGGTTAAGTCGACGGAGTGAATGGAGACGAAGACAGTGTAAGTGTTTATAAAGCACGGGGAAAAAGAGCGGCAAAGTCGAACAGGTGCTGAGCACGTGGTCGATCGATGGTCGACCAGCATGGGTTGCCTC
Organism: Seladonia tumulorum; assembly: GCA_913789895.3. Classification (NCBI taxonomy): domain Eukaryota; kingdom Metazoa; phylum Arthropoda; class Insecta; order Hymenoptera; family Halictidae; genus Seladonia; species Seladonia tumulorum. The sequence goes on from OU565275.1 coordinate 8,865,321, forward strand.
CTTTTTTTTCCAGGCGGCGCTTGTTCCGAAGAACCGCACAGAGCCGTTTTTCATTCATATTTCCACGGTCGTGACCCGTTCATCGAAGGCTATAACGCCGCGCTGTGGAATCGATTTTGAATGGCGTACCAGACGCGCCCTTCTCCGCCTCTTTTCCCGGCTGTGGATGTTCCCCTAGGTCGGGGTTACATTTATATACGGTCGTTCCACTTTTTTTTTTCGCCTCTTCATATTTTATAATCCATCGACTCGATCCGACAATAAAAATAATGCGACACCGCGAGCTGTCGTTGTTCGTTTGTATTGTTAAAATCGACCCCGGCCGCCGAGGGTAGCGTTGACATTAACGTTACGCTAAGAAGGACACGCAGAAACCAGTGTACGCTTCTCGAGTGTCATAACATTTTTCAAAAATTACTCGTCATTGAATTTCTAAAATCATTTTGTTCAAACCTGTCGCTTGGTGTTCCGATTGTTACGATATTGTAATTGACGTTTGCTTGAAAAATATTGTGTTATCAAATAACAGAAACAAAGTAGGTTTGTGTGTTATAGAAAAGCACATTATTGAATATAGAAAGAAGAAATCGATCCTAGTAATAAATTATAGCAATGTGTACGCTTTTAAAACAGTTTATAAAATCAATAACTATTCGTTTCTATAGGTCGGCCTACAAAAAATAGTTGAGTCTAGAGAAAAAAATCTATCGATGAAAATATTAATAAACCACAACGGTCCATCCACTAATGATTCAATTGTAAATATACAAACGCAACTTGCCTCTAGAAAATTAATTTGTTCCTTTTCAACATCTTTTATAATTGAGTTTGAGCAGACCGAATATATTTTCTGGGCAACCGGCACAAACGTTCTCATCGAAAACCAGATAGTTTGAGTTCACAGCTCGTGGTATTTTCATTTCTGAATACATTTCTGCATAAATTGCTCCCACGGCAGCCGGAGATGGCGGACTGTTGGTCGAATGCATTCACCGGCTTCCTTTTCTTTTCGCGACAACGTTTTTACGTAGACTCGGGGAACAATAAAAATCGCACGACGACTCTGCGATACCATTCCGCGGTGAAGTATGACGCAGGAATGTAGCTCGATAAAATTGTCTTGAACGAGGGGGACATTAAACGGCTCGTTGTAATGAAACTTTTCAGTCGCGACCCTCCCTTATCACCGGATGCTGGGTCATCTCAGGGGGTTGAAACGGGGGTTGAATTACGGATCGACTTGTTGGGCACAAAGGATATTCCAATTCCATCTATGTCGAAGGATTCCACTTGCCTGGAAAATAGAAACGCTGAAATTATGCTGTTAGAAAACGATTGTAGAAATTCGATCATATAAAATTGTACAGAAGTGATTATCATTCAGACTCGTTTATCTGTTGCTGTTAGACGTAAAATTTAACGGTTCAAATTCAAAACTGAAGCTCAAAAATGCATCTAAGCAAGCACGACTAAAAATTGTGTCTTCTGAAGAATTTAATAAATCACCAATTTTCCACCTTGTAGAACTACTGGCAAAAAGAAGATTGTGTCTTCTGAAGTATTTAATAAATCACCAATTTTCCAGCTTGTAGAACTACTGGCAAAAAGAAGATTCTCATCCGCAGCGATTCGATTTTCGAAACTCAGTGTACGACTTCCACCGGGATTCGTTAATTTCGTAAAAATCGGAAAGCGATCAAAGAACGTGGGAAGCAGTTAGGGTGAGCCGCGGTTTCAGGGATCGGTAATTAAATCGGCTTGGAAAATCGGCGAATTGCTCTTTCGCGGGACGTCAGGCGCACGTCCTTCACAGAAAGGCGAAGTTTCCGGTCACTCAGACTGGCAATTTATGAGGGGCAATTTAGGGGATCACCGTGTCCACGCAACGATGCCGGGCCACGCTCTATCGGAGATACCCGATCAGCGCAACAGCTGATGGCTCACCGCTATCTATCGACCCATCGACCGGTATCGATATTGTAATAGTTTGCTAATAGTCGCACGATTGTTCGACCATTGACGCGATCTGTAAGCGTGGCGGCTCTCTCCGTCAGGGAAACGGAGAAGGGGACGCGACGCGAATAGAGTGCTCGACGGCTAAAAGAGAAAAGGGGCCAATAAGCGGAGAGAACCGATTGGCCGGCCGCGAAAATTTTAACGTGCTACAGCATGCGGTAAATTCAATTATTCTTGGCTTTGGATTCACACTTTTTGCTTGGCCACGGCGTGTGTCCGGCTTCCGCCACTGGCGTGCGCACGGTTTTCCACGGAATTTAAAGTCGTCACACCAAAACCGACTATTTTCTCCTTCGCAATTGTCTCGAGTCCAGTAACAATAATATTTTTCAACGTTATTGCCTCTTAAAATATTTATTGCTACTTTTTCTTTCCTCATTTTTTCTCCAGAATGTTTTAATCGCTTAATAATTTCTTACAAATTTTCATTCACCCATTTTCTATTCTGCCAGGAAATATATAAATTCTTCCTGTAAGTCGTGTTTGTTTCAAACCATCGTATTCTACTTATAACATCTGGAAAATTAACCTTTTCATATGCAATTAATCGAATCTCATGTACGTTACAATTTCAAGCAACGTGTAGTTGTATTTTAACTTCAATTTCGTGTTCAACAAATATTTTCATCCAATAAGGATCTTTTATTTAAAGAAACAGTTCGATATTTAAATTCTTCGAAATATCAGAATATTTAGAACAGTTAAAATTAAAATCAATGTTTCTTAATGTGTTCCGCGCGTTAAATGCCGAGGATAAGAATCCGTGAATGAGATTCCATAAGAAGCCGCGTTTAACTAAGGCGATTTCTAATTAAAAAATGAAGATCAGCTTACCCTTCATGCAGGTTTTCTCCTGAAGGAGTAACCACATTCCTTCGACTTAATTCCGGAGAGGCAGTGGGAGCTCGTTTAACGCCTTAATTTTTCTCCTCGAGTTTTCCCAGACGTATACGGAGCCAAACGAGAAAATCCGCGTTCTGTAACGCTAATGTTCCACATCTCCGCGCGACGCACGGTAGGAACATTAATTTTATACACATCGAACGCTCGTCTGCGTGCATTTAAACATTTTATAATTACGCGTGGTACTCATAGTTTTTAATATTAAATAGTTGTTCGCTAACAAGCACTTTATTGTTCGATCTGGATACCGTCGGGGGTCCCGTACGAAAAGTAGTTAACATTCAATTAACACACACGCGGGTTAATATAACGCACACGGCCGTGTCGCGCGGAAATTTTCTACGAGCAGTATTTATAAATTAAAAAGCTACGCGTCCACGGAAGTTCCAATACATCGAAAGACGTCCTTTGTAACAAAAATCTCTCCTCCGTGCCGCTGCTCTATAGCATGCTCTGGGAACGGTGGCAAGCAACACGTCGCGCCATAATTTACGTAAATTATTATTTTTACGAGAACGTTCTCGTGCCAGCCATGTCCGAGTGTTGTTGCAATAATTAATGAAACTCACTTGTTGCGAGAATCTTTTAACGTTTCATGAATCGCAGTGGCTTCGGAAAACATTTCATTGTGTGTCGCGCGCGTTGTTAAATTTTCCAGGCCGTTCCTGTTCGCCGCCAGCGAGCGAACAATTGGCAAGCATCGAAAAATCCTCAACATTAATCACTTATCAGAATCGAAAACTATTCATTTGTTCCGACGGTTTAGGATGCACTTTTGCTCGTTCGGTTGAACGCGAAAGGATTGACCTGTGATACGGATATACTTTTGTCATTCCTGCATTTTATTACCAGGTGGTACAAGTTTATCAACATTTATGCGTTGCTAGGTAAACTCATAGAATACTTTCGCAGTGTATTAACAATAAAGTAATTCACCATTTTGTTAAAATTGTCTTGCAGCCTTTTGTATCCTCTACAGTACGAAAAAAAAAATGTTTAAAGTTTCCGTTTTCCTATTTTATTTCTGTCAATTCTGAAGCTGTCGAGATATTCTTGTTAAGAATTGTTCATATCATTGATAGACTGCAGCTTTGTGTGCAAACTCTTGTTTTAACCAACTTCTTAAAAATCAGAATAACCCCTTGCCCTAAAATATCGAGTCAGACTCGTGATGAAGATTCTGAACAGAGTCCAATAAATATATGTGTCATTGATTTTCTTTAAACCGAAATAGAATTCTATTTTGCTATAGTTTGCATATATCCTTTGGAGAAAACATAGACGTACAATAAATAAAGGACAATCTTCTTTTTCTATGATATTCTAAACGATGAAGAATTTCTAATCAGTATATTCACAAAATAAATAGTAGTGCAAGGGGATAAGGACTTAAATTATCCCAGGGATAAAGAGCATCTTTGCAATGAATTTAAAGTAGAGATATAATTAACACGGGTTACTGTAAAAGTTTTCTAGTATTTTCCGAATGTGCAGACGCCAGGAATACACAAAGAGCAACAGTGAAGTTATCCAATATCGTTTGCCCGTGTAAGCGGTTTGTCTGTGGGTGCAGTTTGTCTGCAGCAATTTTTAGGGAGGTAAATGGTAGAACGGCGAGTTCTCGCGACATTTTTCCGGGAAAATGCGTGTCGACAGGACGCCACAGGTCGTCCGCGAGAAACGGCGGACGACTTTCTGTTTTGACGCGGAGAATTAAGCGCGGCGCCCGATCTTGGGCGGATCCCGAGGTCTTTGTAAACGCGTGTAAACACTTTTTACCGTCGCCATTAGCGATGGCTAGCCGGTCATCGTGGACTTTGGCCGTGGAACACGGAGGATCGCGTGTCCTCAAACAATCTACCCCTTTTTCTTTATTTCTTTCCGGCTGCCCCCTAATTATGTTTGCTCTCCTGAGTGCTCCTGCGCTTTTTTCTTCTAATTAGTCACTCGGTTAATCATACTGCTCGCGCGCGTTCTCTCTCTCTCTCTCTATCTCTCTTTTATCTTTCCTCTTTTTCGTCTAGCACGCGCTCGCAATTCGGAAATGGAAGAGTTCGCGAACGTTCCGGACAGTTTTGCGCCTAAGACAATGGTGTCTTCCGGCTCGTGATCACGTTCATCAAGATTAACGCTGTGGACATTCTATCCGACATTTTTTCGAAATTCTACGGCCGAGGAAACGCTTTCATGGCTCGCGAAAGAGTTTCCACGTTCGAGGCTTAGAACAAAAGTGTTTCGCTTCGTCGTGTACACGGAATGATCTGTATTTCTTGCGAAAATTCGGAATGAATGGGTTGAACCGATTGTGTGAAATAGTGTCTCATTGTATCGTCATATTTGAACTCGATTATTCGATGTATGGTGAAGTAGAGTGTTCAAGGATTAGTGCGTGTATCTTGTCGTTAGGCACGTCATTCGTTCTGAATGTGGTAGTAGAACAACAGATTGTGCTTGAGCTAGACAAAACAAGTCTCCGTAATCTAATCTACAATTGTTGATTCTGTTTTCTGTGGAAAACACGAAAATAACTTGTTAGTAATGATACACATTATTTATTTTAATCTCACAATTAGTTTGATAGCGGCTTGCATGAGTTTCTAATCAACTACTCGAGCAACATTTTTCAATCGAATTCTCAGAAATTGAATTCCTATTTTTTGAAGTATGAATTTATCAATGTTATTGCAACAATCGTTAATGTTAATATGTCATTTGTATATTCATTACAAAAAGGAGAAATTCCAGAATTAGACACTGCATATATGAGTGATTGCGAATTGTATATATGTATTGAATTAATAAGCATTGATTAGAACGTTCAATTTACTTTGATTAGTAAACGTTATCTTGAAAGAATGTTGGTTACATTGCGTATGTAGAACTGAATCGATTAATTGAAGTGAACATGCTAAGATTTCAGATAATCTCTCTGTAAAAGAGTGATTTCCTAAAAGAAACAAACATCTATCTTATGCTTATATTTCATCCAATGAAAATTTTATTTCGATTTAGGAAATTTATAACGTACAAAAGCAGAGTCTGACCGAAATCTTTTCTGCAGGAGATAAAAAGGATAAGGACCGTTCAAAAACGTTCGAATTCGACCCTCGACCACCGATAATTACCACTTAACGCGATCCCGATTGTTACTTTTTCTGTTCTACCCCATCTTTCCGGTCAGTTCCTTTTCTTTCCGCTCCTGTTCCTCGGGCAAACCAATTATCATTAAAGAAGATCCCTTTGCGCTTCCTCCTTTTTTTCCCTCCATCACTTCCGCCGGCTCTCGCCAGAGGAAACTAATTACTACTGCAAAGAAACTCCCCTTTTTCTCGGGACTCGGGCTCCACGTCTCTCTTCCCATCTCTGTCTCCCAGCTTTCTTTCAGCGTGGTTCTCGCGGGGTTGAACTAATTGATACTTTCCGTGTCATCTTGGGCCAGTTTTAGGGTAGACGACGCGGTTTTCAGTGTTAGTCAAACCCAAGATAAATTCCTACTTCTTCCACTTGAAGCTCAGCTCCGCATTATCTTTTCGTTTCTGCCTTTCCAGCTTTCTCCTCAATGTGGTCCTTATGGTTTTCAGCTAATTGATACCTTCCGAGCTGTCTTTGACTAGTTTGGGGATGCACGCGAATTTTTGGAACAAGCAGAATTAAAAATAAATTTTTACTCCTTTTTCTCGTGCTCCACTACGTTTTCCGAGATATTCAAGTAATTCTTTCTGATAGTTCTTACTACTAATTCTGGGCCCTAATTAAGCTAACGACTGCTTCGAATATACAGTGTGTTTGGTAACTGGTGGTACAAGTGAAAAGGGGGTGTTTCTACATGAAAGAATAAGTCGAAAATATAGAATCAAATTTGTTCATCCGAAGTTTCGTTATCGAGAAAATCGAGTTTGAAATGCAGCGAATACGCATGCTATTCGATAGGAATTGTCTGACGCGTCTGATCATGACCAACCAAATCTACTTCCTGCATATACTAAAGCACACAAACCTGACAGATCTTCAAAGTCGATTTTCTCGAAAACAAAGCCTCAAACGAAAAATGTGTATTCTATATTTTCGACTTATTCTATCATGTAGAATCACCCCCTTTTCGCTTGTACCATCAGTTACCAAACACCCTGTATACTGCAGCTGCACTGTTTGCGAAATGCCGAGAAAACAATTGCGGAAAGACACGGTGAAACTTACACTCGAAAACCGGACCCAAACTCAACGAAGTTTTGTTTCTAAGCTTAGCTCGAGCTGCAACACTTTCGAAACGCTGACAAAACAACTCCGAAAGGTCACGGGCTCGCAGCCGTTGATAAAGTAAAAATTGCACGAAGCCAGACAGACGGTGTCATCCGTAAATCTGTGATCCTTTTCGAGTCATCTTCGGCTAGATTCGGGACGGACGAGGTTTTCGGTCGAAGCAGGATCAAAAATAAATAGTCCAGGGCCGAGCAGGCTGGCTGGCGCGAGGAGAATGACCGCGATGAAGTACGGCGACATTGAAACAGCAACAACAACGGGGGTCCATTTGTGAAGAGTCGCGCGCGGGCCACGGTCGTTGCCCGACATGGTTTCGATTGTTGCTTTACTCTTCTCCTCCTCATCCTCTCTCCTCGCCGCCGCTGTTTCCGCGCTCTTTTTCCCCTGGCCGCTCCCGGCGCCGTTACGACACAAGAGAAAACAGCTGTTACTTCGCCGCCCCCGCAGTGCGCCGACCCGCACAGCACGCCCGCGCAAACACGCCGCTCGAATTCACTCTTTTTTCCGTGGCGGGACTTCGACCTCCATTTACGGCTAGACCTCGATACGCGAATTTATTAGCCGAGCCCGACACACCTCGCACGGTCCGGCCGATCAGGAACACCGCTACTCCGCGAAATTAACGGATGAATCACGCAAGCACTTAAACAAGCGTTTCTCACAATTTTTCGAATGAAAACTTAATCCATGGAAATTAATATTTTTTATTTTTAGAGTGAAAACATAACACAATCATTTCCATGGATTAACACACGAAGGAGTAACATTTGAAGTGTATTCAGTAATTCTTTTTTGGAGGAAAATAACGACAATAATTCACAATGATGGTACAGCCGATGAGACGCTTGTTAAGAAAATTGTTTGCAAAATTATTTGAAATACATAGAATTTATTGATTTCGTACAAAATGCTGGTACAATTTATTGGGAATCTTTTTAAAAATATTTTCCGTTTCTGCATAGTTTTACAAGAAATGTAGCAACGCACCAAAATATCGTGTATACCACGATTAATATTTAAAGAGCCGTTTTATAAACTCGATATCTAAATATTTCCCAAATCATACGATTACCCCCATTCCCCCCAGCAACCAAAAAGCCATTTTCACCCAAGATCAACCGAAACAACACCATGCCAAAAGGACCCGGAAACAAAGACCCAGGGGGATGAATCACGGGAATCAAAGTGCCCGTAACACAGGGCGAGTTGTCGGCTTACAGGAAGGGCGTCGAAGAGTTCGATTTAGCCCGGTTAGAGGAGAACGCCTCCGCCATGTCCTGGCAGTAGTGGACGAAAGTCGTCGGAATGGTAAAACTGTTTCCCAAAGAAATTAAAGAGCGTCCTATCCGACCAAAACGAACAGAACAGAGCGAAAGGGGTGTTCGTAAACAAACGACCGACCACCCAACCCCGTATCCTCCACACGGTAAGAGTGGGGCGTCATCCTCAAGAAGACAGCCTGCGGAGCAAAAAGTCTCAAAGCGTCAATTTCCATATTTCCAGTTTGTTCTGTAGAGTGTGCGTGCGTGTGTGAGTGTGTGTGTGTGTGTGCGCGCGCGCGCGCTTTGCTCCTGATCACGTAGACACGATCAGGCGAGTCTAGTTTCGCGTTCACGCTCTCGCCCCCTCGGGCGTTAGACAGGCGGCAGAGGGTCAGGCCGGAGGAGAGAGCAAAGGAACGGAAGGAGAAAGAGAAGGAAAGGGATCGGGAACGAACCTGGGCCGACAGAGTGAAAGAGATAGCTGATATTCCTAGCAGAGCGGAGCAGAGCGGAGCTGAGCAGAGCTGAGCAGAGCGGAGCAGAGCGGAGCGGAGCTAGTTGGGACGCAGAGGGGGGACGCTTGATAATTCCTGGGGCAAGGAAGCGAGGGTCAGTGGGGCGACAGGGGGTGCGTTAAGCCACACCCGCAAAAACAGCCCCCTGCAGCTCCGGCAGCGACCGAGCGCATCGACCGACCAGTTTCCCCACCATCAGCACCGCACACAACGCGAGCGACAAGTTCGACTCGGTTTGCAAAAGCTTCTCGAGGATACCAGCTCTCTGGCCCACCTTCTCCCCGTGCCTCAACCACCCCCGACATCATCCCCCTCCCTCCCCCGGTTCCCCTTACTTTCGACCGCCGCCGCTTCTATTCCCAGTTCGGGATCCTCTTTTACGGGGTTATATGTGCATCGTTAGGTGGTCCGAGATACTGCACACTGACACCCCCACCCCCTTTTTCTCCTCCCGCTACCACCTCCTTCCTTCCTTCCTCCCCCTCGCCTTCCTCCTCCTCATTCTCCTTCTCTCGCCGACCCAACGTTTACCCTTTAAGGTTCATTTGCACCTGTACGCACACGTACGCTCGGCTGCTAGATCTGAAAGCTCCAACGGCGAGAGGATTCGCTGGTAAGATATCGGGGCGACTGATGAAAGCGGGGTTCGCAGCCGGCGTTGGGAGCTACGGTTTGGTGTAGACTGTGGTATTGGTCGCAAATATTAGCCCCTTGCACTGCAATTTGTTTACCGGCCATTACGTTCACGCATTAAATTGAATTTTTGTTGGTTTTATAGGGTACTATCGATCTTGTCTAGTGTTACCTACGTTACCATTGTACGTTGATTAATTAAACTCTTTTGTATTTTTCAGAGATGTTCTCAACTAGTAGGAAGCTAGCATTAATTAATGAAAATCTATAGCATCTAATAATTTGAACATGTAATCATTATTATTATTGTACTGTGACTAGCTAAACTCTTTTGTATTTTTCAGGGATGTTCTCAACTTGATGGAAGCTGGCAATAAGGGATGAAAGTGTGTCGCACCTCACGATCTGAATATGTAAGGTGTACAGACGTAGTTCTTGAAAGGTTAATATAGAAACGTAAACATTTGTAACATGAAAAATTGCTTCCTTTTATTATCTCGTATAATTTTAAATAAAATTTATACAATCTTTATGTACTCTCAAACATTCGAATTGCCAGAACATTAATGTGGTAGCCTGCATTCAATGGAAAAATTTCGAACGTAACTCGAATAAATAATTGTTATCTTCTGGTCAAGAGCTTTGGCGGTGATTGATGTGAACCTCGTTTTAAAAGACAATGTCTTCGTCGTGTCACGTCTGCGGTATTATAACGGATTTATAAATCGTTATTGGAGATATGTACAGTATTCTTAAGGCAAACATATGTTTTATCTATGTTTAAATAAATCAAGATAAAACTTTACATCAATTACCTCGCGCAAGATTAAAAAGTGATTGATATCGACAAGGTACTTAAGTGAAGATGTAGTGTTAAAGATTAGTGCACGCGTGTACTTGCAGAAGCACTCTTGAGTAAATGGAGTAAACACATAAGTAAACAAATGATATTAAATTTATATCATGCATAGCTTCCCAGCATCCCATTAAATATTATATTTTACAATTTATTGGACATTTTCGTACCCAATAAATGCATGATAATTCTCAATTTTGCAACAGGAAATAATTATTTTAGTGTATTTGGATACTATATATGATGTAACATACACGTAAAGTATAAATGAAATGTCAATAATTCATATTATATCGTAGCTCTCGAGTCTAAAAGCAGCAAATTTTCTTTTATTTAATATTCCCATACATTAACGAATAGACGAATGTTGGTTAAATAAATCGGTACAAACACGTAAAATAAGGAAATGGTAGATTGTATTATCAGCTAATTCTTAAAATGGAATTCTGACGATACCTCTCGGACATGAAACGAGTTTCCATTCTCTAAAGGATTCTAATGTACTGGCTTATAATCACATAGGGATGAAAATCGCCCCACCCCGTCGGTCTATGTCTCCCTCCTTCGTATTCTCTCCTATCTGTCGATCTCCCCACTCCTAAATCTCCTTCTTCGAACCCTCAGATGCCACCCCCAACATCGCTACCTCCACTAACGGCACGGCTGGCTTCATAACTACCACCAACCCCTTCGACTTCACCCTCCTACGCGGTGCACCGCGCACACTCTTGCGCAGCCTGGTCAAGAAACCAGCGAAAAACGCGGCTTTTTGCCCGCGAAAACTTTTCGAAATTCGCGACGAGTTCGCCGCGCACACGTGGACGCCACGAAACTTTTCTGGCCATGTGTGCGTGTGTTCGGGCACCGTCGCGCGAAAGAAACCTCGACGTTCATGTGTGTGTGTTTTACCCCTTCGAACGAACAGATCGCAAATGTGACACGACAAAATCTATAATGAAATTACTCACATAAAATTGTATATTGTAATTTAGCGTGAATTATTGGATAATGACTGTAAAGTTTATCAATTGCCGAGGTTTTGTTATCAATTGTTTCGAAAATTTATGAAACTGTTACTTTCATGATCTTTATGTCTAAAACTACATCTACTGATCAAATGACAATTTCGAGATTGTTTTATCGTATAATTATTGAAATTATTAAGTTGAAGGTTATGGAAAGTGGTTGTATTTTGGTATTCAGACCCATACTATAATGAAAGTTAGGCAAAATATAAATAAATATATATTGTACAGAAATATATATTCTCATGTATATTGTCAAGTATGTATAAGTAATAGGAAATCTTTTATTATGAATTTTATGAATTCTAGTGCCTCGTTTCGAAATTTAAGTCTCCTGAATATTTGAATAAAGTAAATGCAGATTAATATATGTAGAGTAATATATTTGTAAAATGTAAGACAGGGGGCATCTTGTTTATAAAAATGCAAGAAAGGTAGATGGGTTATTAATAACGCCGAAGGAATTAAACTATACGCTGCTTGAAATTAAGATTTTTTATTATTTAAGTTAATTGTAATTATAATCGCATATAATAGAAGTACAGCCACGTTAACTGATGTGTAAAGTATTATACAACGCGAGAATAACATACACGATTGTCAAAGGTCACTTGAATTATGCAAGAACAAAGCTCAGTGTAATCCCTCGCATTTTAAAGAAAACATAAAGCATATTATACGTGTTGCGAAACAGCGTAACTATTTTATTTAGCAATCTATGTTCGTATATTCTATGTTTACAAACAAGTTAATTTATTATAGTTGCTCGATGTTGTATTACATTAACTATGCTTAGCTTCTTCCACGCTGTGCGGCTGCGTAGCTTTTAGCTGTTATATTGTATAACATTTGTGCTATATTAAATGAAAGTAATTTGCAAGATAATACTATTTTTTAATCTTCATAATTATGGTTATGATGTTGTTGGCGAATTTAAGTCATAGTCATACTTATCGGCTATCTCAATAATACGTGTATATTGGTACCCACGAGAAGTAGAAAAGGTGAATCGAAGCCAGACATGCTAGCAAGTAGAAAAGGTAAGTCACGAGCAGACAGATCACTCATTACTTTATTCAATGGTACGCGCATATTTACAAGAAGTAGAAATAGTAAGCTATGAACAGACGACACGTAAGGTGTAACCTATTCAATGATACACGTGCTTTACGTACTTTTACCTAATTTTTCTTGGATAAGGAAGCCTAATATGAACAAATTTTATTCCAAATTTTCATTTTACGTTTTCGCATAGTGTTACCTAATTGTTCCATAAATATTAAGAAACTCTCTATAAAAGTTCAATCACATTTGCTAACAAACATGAAGTACTGTTCAACATTGTCTATTTCTATAATCTATAATGTGACGAGAAACAATTGCCACATAAGAATATCACGTTAAGTAGTCGCCAATATTAAAATGTCACCCTTCGATCCTTAAATCCCCTTAATAGTGCTCTCCGTCTTTGTAGTGGTTGACATTCAGCATTAAACGCATACCTGAGCAGGAACGTCACGGGTGGGGTAAACACGTACGAAAGGGCGGGTCCATAGGCGCAGTCGTAAGAGTACTATAGCAGGGCTTTAATTAAGGCAAGCAGAGGAAAGAAAAATCCTGAGGGAATTTATAGAGGTCGACGGAGACAGGGGTAAGAGGCTAACGGGAATGGAGGATGCTGGTTGAGATGGGGCTCGGTCCTAAACTCGAAGATTGGCACCCATCGTAATTTATACTTTCGGAACGGCTCTCGCCCTCGTAAAGGACCGAATGCGAGAGAAGGACTCTCCTGCGTTAATTCCTTTAAGCGAATAACCCTCACACACCCTCAGAATATGGTTGCATAAAAGATCCAGGGAGAAAGCTTGCCTATTCCCTCGGGGAAAAAAGATTATTAGAATCAGAGATTTGAGATTGTTAGAAGTTCTACCGCTATAAAATAAAATATATAAAAGCGATTTCCAAGATGAGTTTTTCCATCGATCCGAGATAAGTTTGAATGAATTTCAAATAATTTCGTGTTTTTCGCTCGACTTCGTCGATCAGCAGATTAAAGCGCATATTTCATAATATTATCAGAACACTTGAGACCGGCCGGATTTATCGGCAATGGAATGACATTATAAATCGTGGCATAATATTGAATGGAGAGCTCTTGTTTTGATTCATTATCGTTTTAATAACAACCACATAATGTGCGGGGAAAACAATCGTACACTTCAGCAGGAGGAAACATGACCGTGAAATCGTCCAAAAAGTGATCATGGAACAGAAATGTCCTTTATAATACCTGCATGTCGCAAATACAAGGAATAATACATTATTTTATAATCGTGTATACTTAACAACTATTCGTATAAGAAGTGATACAGTAAAATGGTACCCAACAAGATCAGTAAGATAAAGTAAGGAAAAGGAATCTGCAATACAGTAATATAATAAAATAGACTGAAATAAATCAGTGCAGAGTAGAGTAGAATAGATTCTGATCATCTTAAGACAGAATAGCCTAAAACAGAATAGACCCAACAGAGTGGAATAAGTCTGAGCTTACGATGGAACATAATATAATACAGTACAATAAAAGTTAAAATAAAATATAATAAAATAAGTGAGAACAAAGCAGCACACCACAAATTAACACAGAGTGAAATAAATACGACAGCATAGCATGAAATTGAGAATAGTGTAGGAACAGAGGTCCGTAGGATCTGGTAAAACAAACTAAAATAAAATTATTTGCAGAAGATATAATATGAGGATGAGAAGTAGAGGAGGCGTAACAAAATACTAGAAAAGAAGAAGTTTCAAGAAAGTAAAACGGAACATTATCAACAATTTCTCAATTTACTATCAATATTCTTGGCAAAAGGAAGCACAAGCGGTCGATGAAAGTACACCACTCGGTTTTCCAAAACGTATCGAGTGGCGTCTCGCTAACGATGACTTCCGGCCACGAAATGCAGCGTGGTCGTCTTTTTACCGGAGTTAAACTCCCAGAAGCATTTTCCTCCGGGTAGCTCTATTAGTGCGCCGAATAATGATGAGTTTAAACATGGCGTCGTCGTGTACGGATACACAGGTTCTGGCTCTACCCAGCCGAAGGTAGTTCGCTCGGATTAACTTGGTCCGTTGACGAGATGATTAAACGTTGATTAAACGCAGACTAAATTGCAGTCAAAAATATCGATCCCTCGCCTTGACTCCACCACCGTATCCCTCGGCAACTCTTCGAGCTACGCGTCTATACTCCGAGTAACTCTCTCTCTCTCTCTCTCTCTCTCTCTCTCTCTCTCTCTCTCTCCCTCTCCCCTCTCCCATCATCGGACTCTCCCGCCCTCTCTCTTCCTCTCATGCGCATTTTATCCATCCCTCCACCTTTCCAGCGGGTCACCTTTCAAACTCCCGGTAATCACGGTTATCTTACTCCGTCCTAATGGAATTACAGCACCGCTTTGATATCGTCGCGTTTCGTGGTGCATAATTACAAGATTGCTTAATGAGTGCGACAGAAATGTGAATTGTTCGCCGGATACATTATCTCGTTTAGTACATTTTACACCATAGATTGTAATTTTATCGTGCCGGAGAGAGATGATCGTGCACGATTTGAGAAGAATTCACCCTGTCGTCGGTTCAATTAACAATTCACGCGAGATTAACAATTCTGACTAGTTCTGAAGGTTTTTCTTTTATAGTTACCGATATCATCTTACGGCATCATTACCTCGTCAGAAGTTCGACAACAGTTCTTAGAACGTATTCGCAAAATTTTATCTAAACTGGTCCAGTAGTATACGTATATATCTGATAGGAATTTTAACAACAGTATTTCGATAAAAAGTTTTACAAATTTCCGTCTAAAACTTCGGGAGAAAATTTCCGGAGTATCGTGCCAACGGTTGTACCATTTTCGAAAAATTATTTTATTTATTTCTCCAACGATGCTATGCCCTAATGATCGGCGACACAACGAACAGGAAATCGACACAGGCCGTTAATACGTTCCGCGCGATCGAGCAATTTTTCCACAGCGGACCCGTGTCAGCCGAGGCGCGTACAATTAGCAGCTCATTAACGATAAGCGGGACGTCGCGGTAGCAAGAGCTCTCATTGATTTCGCGATTCGCGATTCCACACACAGAGACAGGTGCGCGTGCCTGTGAATCGAGGCTGGATACCTAGCAGGGCTCGTCATGAACGATCGCTTCTGTGCAGAGAGGGGGTTGGATCGGCGACTTTTAATCAACTCGATTATTGTTGGAAGGGATTGGAGCCGGCACGACGGTTTTCTACACGCGTTAACGTTTTTCTTTTTTCTTTTTTCTTTCAGCAGCTGGATGTATCTGCGCCTGGTGCCGCTCCTTCTGGATCCTCCATATCAGCCCCGTTTCACCCTGTTGCGCTGCGTTCCATAGGATCGATACGTGTTTCTGGTCGCGCGGGTAGAAAAGAGGCGGCTTCCTCGATCGACCTTAATTGCTTCGCTCGCGGTCAGCCGGCTTCTCGTTTTTCACTGTGCAAGCGTAAACCAGGGATTCTTCGCGTCGCGTCTAACGAAATAATCCCTCTCCTCTCCTCTGGGAACACGAGAGAGCCGCGTTTTATTCGGGAAACCGATCGAGATATGCCCCGGCTGATTAATCACCCGGAATCATCCTCCACCGGCGGATTTTCTTTCTGGATTCTGTTGTTACGGATTACGAGTCTTCATTGAAGTTCACGCGCGAACAGGAACAGTTAATAAAGGATTATTGCCCGATCTTCTTCTTGATCGTGGTCGCGTTCTGATTCATTTAACAGCCTTGTCTTTTTTTTTTAAATCGTTTTGTGCTCCAGACGTCAAGGAAGGATTAGACCCAGATTGTAGTCAATTATTTCAAAGCAGGAAAATAATTTATACACACGTTGCAAAATAATGTTTATTTTCGATTAATATGAATCGCATGATATTAATATTTGTTAAATTTAATTGACGGGCTCCATCAAGCATCTGACTCGTTATTGTAAAGGAGAGAGTTAAACAAATACTGGATTATAATTAGTAATGCGAATATACCGATATTGTGCTGCTACGTTGTATTTATTTATTTCGAATAAAAAATATTGAAATTCCGTAATGTAATGCACAAAGATTTACACTTTCTTCGTGTATCATGAGAATTATCACAATTTAACTACATTTGTACACGGAATTTTGCATTTAATACACTGATCGTAGCTACCAAAGGAAAATTGTTCCCATTCATATTATACGTTTTGTAATCACATGCGAACTATATTAAACAACCGCATGTTTCGCAGTAAGCCTGATTTTTGTTTCAAATAGAAATTGTTAAACTTGGCAAAACACAGTCTCATGAATATTGGCTTAGAAACCGAATAGAGTTTGCAAATTCCATTGGAAGAATCTAAATTCCTTTTAACGATGGTCCAACCAACAAGTAAAATTTAATAGAACATCCGTCACCACGAAAAGCTCTCAAAAAATTGTTAAACATGTTGGATTGTTCGATATGCCTGCTGTATTCGGTAACAAAAATATCCGCACAGACTTCAGTGGCTCGTAAATCAACTTATAAATAGGTCCAAGGAAAGTCACGCAGACATGTGGTTCGAAAATATATTCGTCATTCACTCCGCTGTTCAGAAGTTCTCCACAAGACAATCCTACGCGAACCAAAACTATTTATACCTCTCAAAAATTCTTGTACAGACGCACTAGTAACTTGGAACAAAAATGAATAATAATTTTTCTTCAGTATTTCTGGCTTACTAAAATTCCGAAAAGAAGAAATACATTTTCATGGAATTGTTATCCCTTACGATTATCTTAGAGAAATTTTATTTCGGATAAACAGCCGCAGTCTACATGTCAGAACGAAAATTCGAAGAATGAAATCCCGCCTTTCGAGAATTGCCACTTCAGGTGAAATCTTTGTCTTCCGAGTGCGATTGGCACGTGTAAATTTAACCGCGCAGATTTTACTGTGAAAATCTACTTCACTGGCCGGCCAGCTTGTCACGAAACAGAACGGAACAAAAATTCGAAAAAATGAAAGCCCGTCTTTCGAGAATTGCCACTTTAGGGGATCTTGGCGCGTGCATTCATCGGGTTTCAACCATCCCGTCGAGCGTATACGAATTTCTCAGCTTGTCACAGGACCGGTGGGGAAAAAAAAGGATAGGTAAAACATCGGCCGTTGGAAAAGAATGGCCTGATATCAGCGTGCCAATATACCGATCATGCTTAGGAGGCAAATACGCGACGGAGCCTCGCCGGGGATCACAATACAAGTCCGGCGGACGTTGTACGTACTCCCACGCCAGCGTACACTCTCACAGGCTCGCAAAGAAGTGGACAGCCTGGCCCTGACACTCAGAAGCACCATCAGTTATACAGAGACCCCCACGACTGGACCAGCACACCGTCACCTACGGTGACACCAACACCAATAGGAGCGGCAGCATCGTCAACTATCATCGCGAACCGTAACACATGGCGACGCGACCGTACGAGGGCCACCGTTGGACGGGGATGGTTTTTTAAATCTAGCCATCAAGGATCCATCCTGGCCTGGCTGAATGCCCGCACGGCACACATCGGAAATGATCTAACGCGGCCGCGCGCGTATTTGTCAGTCGCCCATTATCCTCGACCAAATTCAATTACCGCTACGGCGACCGTTGATTGTATTTTTCCCGATCACCTGTACACCCGGCCTCACGCCTTAGGTTCCCGCCTTTAATTACACCCGCGTCTCTGCTGGCTTCCTCCACGATGTTATTTTTTTTTTTATCTCGTTGCTATTGTTAGGACGAAGTCCTGTAATTACTGATCGAAGTCCAAATACTTATCATTAGATTTATTTTCATTTTATGACAAAAATGAGGAGATCAAATGCAAAAGACATTTCAGGAATTTAAAAACACTATTGTGCTAGTTACTAGAAAAAAACTAGGCGTTGATTTAGCTCCTGTGTCTTGAAAATAATACAGAAAATCACAATTAATGGAGTGATCGATAAAACTTGCTCCAATTACTTTGTCTAGTTATTGTACGGGATTGATTTAGATGAAAAATTGGATTTTACAGTGTACAGGGTCAATAAAAATAAGGTTAGCGAAAGATAAAAAATAGGAAAGGAACTGTCGTTTAGATAGCGTCACTCATTTATAATTGTATACGGTACAGCGATTTTGATATTATCATTATGATAATTCTTCGATAATTAAGTTGTACAAATAAGTTGTTATTGAACTTTATGAACAGGTCAGCACTCATCGATACAAGAGAGGTTACTAAATTTGGATGAAAAATCATTAACTTTTGCGAGGGAAGATTGCCAACTAGTTGGTCCGCTAATGGTCGAACAAGCTGCGAACGAAACAGGGGTTTTATTTCCCGTCTTTTAATGATGTATCGCGTGCTATAGCATAACAATTTATTATATACAGATGCACATAATTTAAAAAAAAAGAACACAATGTATCGCGTTATCATTAAGATATTTTAATCAAAGCGTACACGCTTCGCTTGCCGTCATCAAAGTTACAAATTCGCTGAAAATTATTTACAACGTACACGTGGAAAAATGATTATTTTCGAGAATCGAAAAGTCTGGTTTTCGAATGAATACAACCAACAAATATATCGAAACATTTTTTTCTATGTTGCGTACGTTTTTATTCTTGAAGGTAATTATTTTTAAAAATCGAGAAGTACGAATAAACGCACCAACTGAATGTATCAATGGAAAAATTTCTATCGAAGTAAAACAGTTCCAAGTAGAAGAGTGCAGAAAGGACATTTTATCAAACAACGATTTTCAACGATCAATTGTATAGCTTGTAGTTGATCTGTAGAATGTTTGATTCGATTGTGATTGCGCATGTGCAAAATATTACGGTATCAAGCCGACCAAAGAATTGGGACCGCGTAGAACAGGGACGACGAAAAAGTCTCGTGATCGAAGTGACTGCAGCCGGTTTTCTGCAATGTTAAGCCGGGGAACTAACGCGATCGCATATGTGTGCACGTTGCAACGGGCACGAACGAAGACGAACAAACGCGAGTGAACGTGATTCATCCCTTGTCGATACATCAAAGGAGACTATTCGTTCGCGTTTGTTCGTGTCCGTATGACGTAGAGCAATCGAATGTTCGTACGATCGGACCTAGACGAATCGAAGCTTGGAATGCACTCGTTCGCACTTATTTGTTGGCTGTATCACTTCAATATAGGGAACTCACCGAACGGTGGACCCTAGCATTTTGTTACACAATTGGAACCCAGTGAAAATATTCCATTTGCGAAAGGACTCGAGACAAATTAATGGTAGCAAAGAATCCAACATTTTGAAAAACCAAACACAACAAAACAAGCGACGAATTATCAAAACAGTTCCAAAGTTCAGTTCCAAATTTAGCTCGATAATCGTCGTTGATGAAGAAACTGCAAGCATTATTATTTGTTTATAGAATAAAAATAAGAATCGTATTCACTCGTCAAGTTGGAAAATCAACTATTTAATTGTAGCGGCATTGAACGGCACCGTTGACGACGACAATATCGAGTAACGAATAAAACGACAACGAATTAGCTCGAATCATTTGTTATTCAAGAATAATGAATAAATTAATTATTATATTATAATTAATCACTAGAATAATTAATGAATTAATTACACGATGCTCACACGGAAAACGAGTAATTCGGAATTAATCGTCATCCAAAATTTCGGGATATAATAGATTGCAAATAAATCTTTTCCGGATTTCCAAAATCCTCGTGAAGAGTTCGTAACGTGGTCAATTTTTCTGCGAACCCTCTTTAAATATTCTCCTGTTTGCGTCGTCGTTTCCTGTGCGATTAAAAAAGTATTTATCGTGAACTCTTTTCTCGGAGACCGACGAATGTCCGAGAAGAAAGGGAGTGCTGTTGAAAATATCGAAATCACGGTACTATTTATTATCGAAACATTGAATATAAAAATCCGCGGACGCGAGCGTATCAATGAAGAGCGGCGCGGAGCAGGAAATTGAAAAAGTAATTATTCAAGAACGCCCGCGAAAAATGTAATCCGGTTCATTATGCGCCTTATCAATGCTAACGTCGATTTGCTTCCTTTCCCCGGTATCGGGAGTGTCGAGTTCATGTTTGAGGCGGTGTATATACATATAGTATATCGGATACGGTTTGTCCATCGAGTAAGCGCGATTGAAGAGTGAAAGTAGCATCATCTGGTACGCTGCTGCAACGCGATTCTTTTTAATTAAATGCAAAGTGTATGGAAAACGAACAACGAAGAGATATAATCACGGGACGGGAGCCATGTAACGCAATCCCGTAAATTTGTCGGCTTCCTGTTATTCTCGTTGAAATTCAATTACCGATACCGTTGGGGGAGAGAAAGGGGTGCTACGGGCTCGGTTCGGTGTTCTACATTTTTGTCGCAGCCTGTACAACGCGAAACGAAGTTGTTTTGGGGCGGTGTTTATTCCAATTTTATTCACGCCCGGCACAGTTCTCGTTCTTCGGGCTTCACTGCCGACCACGAAATTGCATTCCTCCTTTCGCCGGGGATCCATTACAGTTTTCCATGAAAGCCGAATTATTCGAGCGAACCGTATACTTCGACTTTCGGGACGATATTAGCGACCCGTCACTCGGTAATCGGTAATTTTCTAAAATTTATAGTTTAATACGTTACCACACCGCGGATCGTTAATGAAAAATAAAAATTCTCTGCATAATTTGTAAGCAACCAGAAACCGAATAAAATTCTCATTTTCTCTTTAATTGTTAGAACAAGAAAAATACTTTTAATTCTCATCGTTTCATGTCTATCTTTGCTTGTATTCATTTTTTAAATAAAAGTATAAAATCAGTAATCCAGTTATTAAACACGGAGGAAATTTGACGACGCCTCGTATCAAATTCCGAACATAATCGCGTAAGCAGACACCGAGTTGTATCCTTTTCCATTGCACGATTTCCTTCGATATCGCGGCCGGCAGGGGTCACCGGCGTGATCGGCGAAAACAAAAATTCTTTTTTTTTCAGGTTAATCGAGAGCCGATCAACCGCACGGTGAATTCTCGAAAGCCCGTATTGTTTATCTCCCGATTGGTAGACGCGATTGAAATCTTTCTCTCGCGTCCCTTTTGTTCCCGGTCTCTTTTCATTCAGGATGTTCGTCCACAACCTGTAACCGCCTCTTTAAAGCGCAAATTCAGTCCCCACTGAAATCTGAGATGACGTGACTTTGATGCAATTAAGCTCGCCTCCGATATCGTTCCGAGCCGGATTGGATCTATCAATTGGAAGATCAAGATAAACACGATTTCCTTTTGTTGCCTGTTTTACCGTGATAGATAGAGCGCGCCCATTGTCGTGTTTCTCATTTAACTCTCTCAGCATTGAATCAATTTTTCCTTTTCAACCGTGATTGAGAAAAAAACGTGTGGGAATTGTAATCGATTCGAGGTTCGCTGAGAATTCCAATCCCTAACTTTCTGTCCAAAGAAGTTCTGTCAAAATTATATTTTGAAAATTACATAAAAAAGAACAACTACATTTGATATTAAACCTATTAAAATTACTAAAAGAAGAAAGACACTTTTACTTCATTCCTGCCTCTTGAGGCTGATCATTTTTATGCTGATATTATACGATTTGACTCTGTACATAATATTCGATGAAAGTATTGTTCAAAAGATCATTTTCGTTCCCACCAATACGCACGGCTGTATTACGGAGTAATAATAGTTCAATGCAACAGATAATTAATTGAAGTAATGCTTCAAAGGAGTTTCGTATCACAAAGGGTTAAATAGATAATGAGTTTATAATATTTTAGAAAATGAATCAATATCAAATGGTCAGCAGTCAGCCTTTCTGAAAATAAATTGTTTAAACGTAAGCCATGTCTATACTAACCCCTATACATTAAGCACAATGGTCAGACTATAAATTTGTAAAATACCGTGTTAATAATAACAACGCTCACGATGGCTTACTACTATCGTTAACCCGTTGTACTATAACATCAAAGATTCCGAACAGAATCTATCGAATATGTATGTTATTAATTTCCTTTAAACCAAAATAAAATTCTTATTTGTTGTTATTAACGTATAGGAGAATGTATGGGCATACAATAGATATAAAGTTTCTTCTTATTCTAAGGAGCTATGAACGACAAAGAAGAGTCACTGAAACCGTAAAATAAATAAACCAATAACCTTAGGTTTTCATTCAAGAGTTCGCCGGTCTACTGCGAAATCATACATTTATTTCAACTGGCCTAACAGTTGGAGCGGCCGACGTAGATTGTTTTCAGCAGACAGCGGAGCGGAGAACGTCTTTCGGATAATCGAGGTTTCAGGGTGTTACGCCGGTACCGCGAAATTACTGGCTCGGCGCCCTTCATTTATTTCCCTGTCTCCTCGGCAGCGCACCGATCCACCTTCTTTTTGCGTACGCAATGCTTTTTCTTCCCTCTCGGTCAGCCCGACGTAGGGTTGCGTGCCAAAAAAGGAAACCCGACGAAGGGGGTTGGCTGGCCGGCGGGGGCCGCGAGTAGAAGCGTCCGACTGAAAAACGACGCGCCGGGCCACGATGACTTTCGGAATCATTTTTCAAAATGTCTGCCTCTGTCTCGAGGGGAGGTGGGTGGAGGGTCGACACCGACGAACCAAGGGGGTGGGAGGGGGGTGGGTGGTCAACCCCCGTAGCGAAGGGTGGCAAGATGGCGGCGCACGGTAAATCGATGGAGGCTAGTCACTGCAGGCGCCCTCGCTTTCACAATCCCCAAACTCATCCCCCTGTGTGCCGCCGCCACCGCCAACACCGCCGAACCCCCTCGCACCCCCTTCACGACCCCCTCATTTTCGAGCTTCACGCAAGCGCCCGCACCCTGGACGACGTGTCTTCGCTCGCCTAAGAATCATTTTCGATACCGATGACCCACACCCTGCACAAGACCAACCGTCGCGCGACGTCTGCGATTTTTTGTGCCTTCACTTTCTTCGATTTGAAAAAAAAATCGATTTTTTCGGACGGTGCAACGCTCGGCACAACGAATTCGTAATTTTTTAAATTCTCTGTATTTTTACAGATTTTTAAGTCCATCCTGCTTATTTTAGACTGTAATATGCATGCGTAATATTTAAGGGTTGGAAGATTTAACGGAAACATCTCGAGTAGCATCCTCCCACACCACACCCCTAATTTGAACAGTTATTTTTTATGCAATTGATTTTCATAAAATCCTGTTCTAGTAATTAGAAAATTGACACAATGCAACAAGGTGAAGAATTGTGCAGTAACATTTCACTGGTTTAACCATTTTAGCACTGATACTGTATCACTGCATTGATAGTCATATCACCCGTTCCATACGTTGAATTTGCACAGCTACATTTGGCGTAATAGATTTTTCATCTTTGCTAATGTTCACACACCCGTTTTTAATGTTTATTAATGTGTGAACGATCGCCCGGAATATTAGCGACTCTTTCAGTCTATTTTTACACTATTTTTATTCAATAAACATACAATACCGTGTTGCACTGTTACTATGCACACAAGACTAGTATTACAAGAGAACACACTCTGTTCTTTTTTGAAATAATTCTTTATCTGGCGCAAAAGTCACATTACCATAAACATTTTTAGAGGCCCACAATGTTAATGACATAGGTGGAAAAGTTCCACGAGATGTTCACCTCTGATATATGTTGACCTTTTTGATTCTATTTTATGTTTCATCCTTTACTTTCTGTCGATTGCACTCCGTCACACCTTTTCATCCTTACCACTTCCAGTCCTTTGATTCTTTTTACTTATCTCTCTTCCCCCCGGTTTAAATTTTGGCGAAAAACAGGTATTTTTGCATCTACTCCTCTCGTTCCTTCCATTTTTCACTGTTTTGTTGTCTCCTGAGTTCTGAGGACTATATAAAGGAGCGGCAAATCTCAGTCTGCAGGTAGAAATTTGAACCAAACATGAAGGCGTACGTTGTGCTTAGTTTGTTGCTCGTTTACAACGTCGGCGGTAAGTTTTTGCAACGTCTTTACAAATATCCTTTGCGGAACGATCAATTCTTCTATGAATTGCAAATTGAATTTTGAATACTTGACGAATTAATGGATTTCAATTGACAATTGAAATTACAATTGACATTTTATTTAAAATTGTCCTTGATTGTTAATATTAGCTGTAGACGGGGACCGAAAAATCTATTCGGTGCAGAAGATAATTAATTGACTACACTTTCAGGATATAAAGCTGAGGAATATTTTCCACAATGTCAAGATGATGGCATAAGTGTAGCTGCACTTGTTAATCAAGAGAATGAGGTATATCTTAGTGACGAAGAGGTTCTTGATGCCGAGGATATAATCGCGGTGAGTCAACCAGACGAAGAAACGATTCAACCAAACGAGACCTTGTTGGAGACAGAACGTGAATTGTTGAACAGAGTCCAGTTCTACCTTTACACAAAAGCTAATCCGAGAAAAGGACAACAATTGTTCCTCAATAACGTCGCAACATTACAGCAAAGCAACTTTAACTTTAGCAAACCAACAAAAATCGTCACCCATGGATTTCTAAACAGTGTAAAAAGTGACGCGGTCAGTTTGGTTCGTGATGGTAAGAATTCTTTATAAACTATCAATCAACTATGAATAAAATTCGCGACGTATTTTATTTTTCAAAGTACAGCACTTTTCTGACAATTTAGAAAGCTGTCGGAACACAATATAAATTTATTACTACTGTGTAACTACTATACATTCCGTATTAAAAATTTTCCACTCTAATTTTAGTAAATAGAAATCAATATTTGTAAATGCAGCGATCATTTCATCGCTACTCTTGAACTCGTAATTCTTCAAAATTTATTATTAGCATCTGTAATGACTGTGAGCGTAATTTCGTTTTCTTTCGCGTAGCTTACTTAAAGCATGGTGACTATAACATCCTCGGGATCAACTGGCGTAAGATAGCATTCAACCCAAATTACATATATGCCGCCAAACGTGTACACATGGTGAGCAAATTCAGCGCCCAATTCCTCAATTTCCTTGAAAAAGAGGGATTAGATTTATCAACGGTAACAATTGTTGGTCACTCTCTTGGCGCCCACGTAGCTGGATTGACGGCACGTTTTAGCGAAGGCAACGTGGAACAAGTCATGGGTAAGTCATATGTACTGAAGTTGCAATACTCACAACATACCCAAAATTATTTTGACTTTCTTCAAACAAAATAGATTAATGTTATTAGGGGTATAGAAACAAATGCATGCAAGATTACGATACTTAAAGGTTTCAATTTGTTTACAGCTTTGGATCCTGCTCTGCCGTTGTTTTTACTCGCTGGGCCAGGCGAAAGGGTTGCTCGCGGAGATGCAAAATATTTGCAAGTGATTCACACCAATGCAAATGTTTTTGGTTACAAAAAGGCGATCGGCGACATCGACTTCTATCCTAATGGCGGTCATTCGCAAAGAGGCTGCTTCAAGGATCCTGTCTGTTCTCACCTGCGCGCATACAAGTTTTTCGCTGAGTCCATCAACAGCGACAAATTTTTGGCGGTGGAATGCGAGAACTATAAGAAGTTCAAAAAGGGAGAATGTAATTCGAATACTCAGGTCTCCATGGGAGGTGTGAATCCTGACTATAAAGTAAAGGGAACATTCTATTTGGACACAAATTGGAAATCCCCTTATGCGAAGGGCACAATAAAATGGCCAGTTGTTTAATCAATGACGTATTTTGGAAGTGTACGTTTAATTAATCACGATGTGTACACGTTTATTATGATATGTCAATCATTGTAATACATTCATCTCAGAAGAATGATAATAAACTGTATAATACAAATCTGTCTACGATTATTTAAATTATGACACTAAAAATAATTATAAGAAATCATGACAATAAATTTTAGCACTGAATATATCATTGCCCGAATTACCGATTTCAGTCATATTTCGAAATAAAATAAAACCCTAATTTTTTTCGTTTTTTTTTCTGCTGCTAACTTATAGCACTGTGTCTAAAACGTAGTAGGGATTGACTGGATCAAAACATTATTCGAACCATTTATCGTATTTATCTGTGATATATGTTGACTTTGTTGCTTTTGCTTTATATCTCATCCTTTACTTTCTCTCGATTTCAGTCCATTGCACCACTCCTCCTTACCACTTTCAGTCCTTTTAATTCTTTTACTTGCCCCTTTTTCTTCCTGTTTACATCTCGGCGAAAAATAGGTCCACGTTTCTCTGTTTTGCATCTACCCCTCTCGTTCAAAGGAACGAGAATAAAAACTTCTTCTTTTCTTAAAGAAGAGAAAGCACTCTGTTGTTTTTTGAAGTAATTCTTTAACTTGCGCTCATAAAATTATTAAATTATTGATATTATAGTTCGTCAAAGACTACCCACTTTTCTTAAACTTCTCCTGCAGTCCTCGAAACTCTCAAAATTTTTCGAATTTTTATTTATGCAAAATGATGCTGGCTATCACCTTTCGTCGTCCAACGTTCAGTGTAGAAAGATGGAAGCTGTAGGCGTAAATTTTTTCGGAAGGTTAAATTCATTTTTAGAACAGCTACAGCTATCCGAAAACTTCTGAACGACAGTGTACCATGGGCGATTTTATGCTATTCCTTAGTGATCATCATTGCAGAACAGTGAAAGTGGAGAAGCACAATATAAAAAAGTATTTTCAACTGCGCGGTTAGTGTGGACGATTCGATTACGTTCTTCACGGTTTGCAGGTGAATTCAGCGTTGCGTGTGGACTGAATTATTAATGTTTGACCCAAGGCGATGCGATGGATCGTTTCCCGAATAAATAGGAACGGGAGGATCAGTTCTGGTGAGGAGTGAACCATCTTCTAGCTGAATGCTGGTTTTCAGAATTAATGTGAATGCATAATGTTGCTTCGAATAGTCCAGACCTACTCACTGAAGCATATACCATACGGTATTCACAATCTTACTCACAATGAAATATTAATTTGTAATGTTTAATAAAATGGATATCTGGAAAATATGTAAGCGTTGTTTATGATACCTATGGATCATGAAATAAAATGCCGGCAACTTTTCTTCTGTAAAGTCAGTCGTTTAAAATTCCGAATTTACGTAAACAGTAACAGTGTAGAGACGAATGCAGAATTCATGAACAACAGGATTCGCGCATGATATGTCAGGTCTGATAAGCAATTAATAATTGCGGACACGGTTTCGCGCGATTCCGATACCTCCACGGTGTATCACTTTCCTCTTGACTGTTAAGGTCAGACAGCCGATGAACCATGCCGAGCGCGTTTGCCCGATTTAAATATGGAACGTATCGGAAAGAGGATAAGGGTGAAGGGAAAGAAACCCCGCGTGGAAGCAATGAGTGGGTGCAACGTGAAAAATAAAACCGTTCAAAGGAGTCGGTGGAACTCGGTTTTTTCCCGGGCGTAACAGGCACAAACCTGTTTGATTCTGTCTGAGAAACGAACGGTTGGCCGAGAGGATGAGAACTTGCGACGGCCACAGAAAAAAGCATACGGGACCACCGGAATTAGCCCGGCACAACAGGTTTCCGTCTCTTAAACCTTTAACTCCGAGATTTTTCCTTTCGGTCGTTTATTTCGGACCTTGAAGGGGATTACGCGTACCCGCCGCGTAACGGAGTTAAAATAATTGAATTAAAGTCTGCTTATCATATAAAAACGCGTTAAATAAACCGCCGGCAATATCTCCGACAACGGAAACCCTGTTAAACCCTCTTTCTCTTCACCGGGAATCTTTAACTTTTATTGTTCGACGTTTAACCGGCCGTTGGAAGGGTTAATTACAGCGTGTCGGCTAATTAACCCTTGGAACGCGGACAGTCTTTACAGGTTTATAATTCGCAACAATTGTCTGTTTGAATACTAGTTTATCAATTTTTCTTAACACACTTTTAACGCTGTGTAAATCATCTGTTCATTGTTCGAATTTTTCAAGTCTGCTTTTATTCTCTCGACGCAATTTTGCAAACACTATGTTTCAAAATGATTGAGTAGACGAGAAAAATTGGTTTATGTTACTTTAATTGAAATACTACAAACCAATGAATATATTTAACATTCATTTGTTCCGAATTGGGAAATGCAAATAAATTGTAACTCTCGTTTTTTTTTTACTATTTTAAAGGATAACTTGTACGGTACTTTACGAACTGTGTTGAACACTAAGAATAATAAAATCTGTTTAAACTTCCTTCTACGCAGATTTTCTGTACGTTACAAATCATACAAAATTATGGCACATTCACGTACACGTATTTACATTATTTGTATGAACTTTCACCTCAGGAAAACACAATTTATTGTGAGGATATGAACAACATTTTATTGATCCTGAATTTACGCTACATTGAAGTACAAATACTATTGTGTATATAATCAATAATTACTAAAATGAACCTTTCATTATAATCCATAAAACTTGTCGAAGTATTATTGCAAAACATTTAATACATATGACTGCGATCACATGCTTCTTGTTATTGTATTATATATTTCCTCTTAGATGTGGATAAACAACTATTCCTGATAAAGTTCTCGGTACCATGTCGACAACATTGACGTAACGCTTTAATCTTCATGTTTGGGAGAGTCAAGGTCAAGCAGTAATGAAGATGTTAATATCATTAAGAGGTCAAGCATATCGTAATCTGGAAAACCAGAAGTGATGAAAAAAAATTAATTGAGGTTATAGTATAACGATGTTGAAGAATTCTTTTTTCAATGAAAAACTTTTTCAAATCCACGGAAACCAAAAATTTGAACGCTGAAAAATCATATTATTCCCTTACAGTCCTACCATTTTCAATTTTTCTAAAACCAAACCTAATCTACAAGATAAAATGTGTACTGGCACTAGAACTACCGCGCCCATCAAAATGGAGGATTTTAGATTTTTTCTTTTACATCTCGTGAAGTTACAAAAATATTTTCTTGAGAAATCTTGGAAAGTCTTTACTAAAAACACCTTTCGATAAAGAAGCTGTTGCTCAGGAAATTTTTAATACTTCACCGTACAAAAAAAAGGAACTCGTTTAGAAAAATGGTCCGTTAATATTGCAAGAAAAAAATCTTAAGAATCACATTCTCCCCGGATTATTACGTAGATTTATCTCCCTAATCAAACGTTCGAAAAGATGAGGTAAAAGTTGCACCGTGCGCGATCCTTTTCAGGTGAACAGGGACTACATGCGATTAGGTGTACGCGTGACTACGGTGTGACGATGAACGCACTTGAAACAGTGACACGGAGTGAAACAATATCCTAGGACGAGACACCCCAAACAGGAATGCACCTGATGCCGTTTCAACAAAATACCGGTTCTGGCTTCAAAGTCTTTTAGCAGCTTGTGCGGATCACATAAAGAACAAAAACCGGTGGAACCACTTCTCCTGCAATGTGTTTATCAATATTGCCACGGCCAAGAGTGTCAATGAAACGCAGAGCAGCGCTTCTTCGCTCTTTTTAACTGGTTACAAAATAATTTTCATTCAAACGGTTCACGGGTAGTTCGCGTATACCATTTGTGCGTGCAATTTATGAATATTAAATTCATGAATTTTATGAATTTATGGATGATGCGGGGGAGTAAAGCACGATGACTAGACTGCGTATCTTTATGCATTTATGGTATTCGCATATATTTTTTTTTTTAATGCGAGTAAACCTGTATATTAACAGACATTAAAGAGGTTTTTAAAGTTTAAAGAATCTTTTAGTTTGTAAGTTGAATTTGCTCGTCATTCAGGTTTTTGTAAAATAAACTAGAAAACGGACGTAATTGTAATATTTTCAGTACTATACTGAATTTATATTGAAAACATAAGGCAGACTTGAAATGATTGATTCTTAATGGTTGACTAATGTAAGACAACTGTATGTTGACTAAATCATTAAGGATTCGTTGTATATTTATAAGAGGTTTTTGTCCCAAACTGGAATACCTTCACCTGAGACAACCTCTCGTCGAGTGTCCCAAACGGGAATACACTTGACGTCACTATAAGAAATTCCTTTTATACCTGTTCACCTGATTCTGTTCACCTGAAAGTTCTGTATAACTGATTCTACAAGTAGTAGCCAAATAACATCCACTTTGTATACATGATTTGTATGAATGATGCGGTTGATGAATTTGTACACTATCAATGGAGCAAAAAAGATAGTCGTAGAATTGTTTTTGAGCTTGTTATCTGTCGTTGAAGCGTATTTGCTTTTGTGTGAGTGAATATTTAAATGGTTGAAGGAGGGATGTACCGTCAAAGTCAGTACGTACCCGAAGTAAAATTAGTATAACCATGGCATCCTTGTTGGGCAGTCTTGTTAGGGAAGGTGAAAAAGTACTCGGTTAGTATATGAATATTTTTAAAATAATTATTAGACAATGCATACTCTACAATACAGAATATTCCATTAAATTTATTTTATACATCCAAATTCACTTATTATTTGAAAAATCTTAGAGAAAAAGTTATTGCTTGAAGGAGTCAATATTGTTGTAAACAGCAAGTTTCATTAAGATTGCATTTTCCAAGATTTTAAGACCATTAATATATTTTTTAAATAGAATTGTATGTTTAGTTTAACAAGTTCTACACAGAACCATATATGGTTTACAGCAATAAATAAATGAATAATAGTAATAATAGTAATGATAAGTTCTATACAGGATACAATCATTTTATTCAAATTTATTTTAACAAATGCTAAACATGTTGAACTTTCACTTTGCACATTATGTTAGATGAGGAATTGTCTGAGCTTGCCTGTCTGGCTCTTCTTATAAATTTTCTGGCTTATGGTTGAGCTAAAGTTTTAATATTTGTTGATTATTAGTATAACAAAATTTATATTAATATATATTACCACTTAAAAATAGACACATTACACACACATTCTCCTATTCTTCTTTTGATTTAATTTTTATTTTAATGGATGTTATTCGATGGATATTTCAATTGATCGCGTATGAAATTTACATTAATTTTTAACATTCGGTGGGTACACAGTTTCGAAAGTATTATCATCATTCACTATAAAAACTGACTGGTTACACTGTTGTGATCATCCAATGTTCTACAGGTCTCGCTGGAATGGTCGAGGATAAGATTAAAGATGAACTTGAACTTCTTGCACCCGAAGATGTGTCGGGGACCAATCCGATAAACGAAGAAACGCCGACTGAAACCTTGGCACAGACCCAGCTTGATTTGTCGGACCGTGTCTTGTTCTACCTTTATACAAGAGCTAATCCAACCGAAGGACAGAAATTGTATGTTGGCGATGTTGATGCATTGCAGAGCAGCAACTTCGATTTCAGCAAACCAACGAAAATCGTCACCCACGGATGGATAAACACTGTTCTCAATGACGCGGTCAGTTTGGTTCGTGATGGTAAGGATCTCTCGCAAACTATTAATTTTATTTAAAAGCCTTTTCTATTGCTGAGATGAAAAAAGATCAATGTTACTAGTTTAAGAAATCTTCAAAGGTTCGAATAACAAGGAAAAAGAGGAAAATACACTTTCATTTAACTTGAGTTTCTTACAATTGACTTGGACAATTTTTGCGTAAAAATCTGCGGCCTACTTATTAAAACATTACTTCGAGACCATTTATTTTTGTCAATGAGTAGAATCAGCCTGAAACTGATCTCTATTTATTACAGCTTTGTAATGTAAAATATTTTCACTCTTGAGCATGTCGGACTTTCGATATAAAAATAATTCTGTAATGATTAAAATACCATTTTCGTTTCTATTACTCTAGCTTACTTGCAACATGGAGACTACAACGTCATTGGAATCGACTGGGGCCAAATTTCATTCAAGCCGTACTTCTGGGCCAGCAGCCGCGTTCCAATCGTCGGCAGATTCGTAGCCACCTTTGTCAACTTCCTTCATTCGCAAGGATTGGATTTGTCAACACTGACGATCGTCGGTCACTCACTTGGCGCCCACGTAGCCGGTTTGGCAGCTCGTTTCACAGAAGGCAATGTGGAGCATGTTGTTGGTACGTCATCCGAGCTGCTTTTTATAATGGGCTATATTTTTCACCTCGTCTTTCCTCCTCGATTCTCAGAACGAATAAATTATCACCACAGTTTACATGTGGTCAAACATACATTTCCTCTTCAATTAATGCATGTAAATAGTAAATCACGATAGAAAACTTACACAGTAAATTCATTTAATTAATTTAAGTAAATTAATTTAATGATTGATTTGTTTTCATAGCTCTGGACCCTGCCCTTCCGAATTTCGAAAATGCCGGTCCAGGCGAGAGAGTTGCACGCGGTGACGCAAAATACCTAGAAGTGATTCACACTGACGCAGGTGTTTTTGGTTATGTGGACCCGATCGGTGACATTGACTTTTATCCGAACGGTGGTTCCTTGCAAACTGGTTGCGTCACCAACACGTGCTCCCATCTGCGTGCGTACAAATATTTCGCGGAATCCATCAACAGCGCTTCAGGCTTCGTGGGAGTGAAATGTACCAACTACGCCAAATTCCTCGAAGGTAAATGCCGATCGAATACCAAGGCCATCTTGGGAGGTCCGAAACCGAACTACGATGCCAAGGGAACCTACTTCTTGAACGCGAACAAACTTCCTCCCTATGCTCAAGGTGAATTTTAAGTAAAGTGATGAGTCTTTTGATGTTTTATGTATCTTGACATTGTTGTGTTACATGTAACTAAAAACTTTGAAAATAAATTTAACAGATATTGCAACCATTGCGTGTGTGTACGTTGTTTAAAACCGTAACCAGTCCCGTGTCGATTGACACGTTCACGCCCCGGCACCGATTTTCATAGTTTTCGCTATGAGACGGCGCTCGAATTCATGCTTCGCTTTATCTGGCGACGCAGTATTATGCTTATTCGTTTCTGCGTGCATTGTTTAATATCATAATACTATAGTTGTTTACGGAAAACCGTTAAATGTTACAGGAAAGTTATTATACAATTAATATGCGGGACTTGCCTCATGAATACAAATGGTACATACATAAAAAAATGGGGCAATAAAAAAATTAATATTTTAAAATTTAGAGAACAAATTATTGATCACCTTTTGATCAGTAATCATCACCGTGAAGATATGGCAATTGGAAACCAAATACCGTCAAAAAAAGAGTCACATTTTCTTCATTCGTACAAAGGGCCTGCAAGAAAAACAAGACAAAGATGTAAAGAATGTTACAAATGTTTATTTAAAAGAAATGGTAGACAGTATGCCACGAAGAAAACCAAAATAGTAACGATCTATTGTAACGATTGTAGGGGCCAGCCAGCACTCTGTTTACAATGCTTTGAAAGATTGCATCGAAACAAATAAACAATTATGTTAAGTTTATAATATTGAATTGTTATGTTTTTACTACTGAATTTTTGTTTTATAAGTTGTGTTTGTTACGTTCCGAACAATTATTGTTTTTGTAACCATTTTGGCTTTAACCGTCGGTAACACTGTGGTTGATAATTCTTGTAACTGTGCGATTTCCCTAATTGACCACAGTGCGGCCTTTGACGACGTATAATATTTTAGATTATTCCGCGTTAAATGTATTTATGTAACAAATACCCTTCTTGGAATCAACGCCGCCCGGCAACATTTAATCTTAACATAGCAAAGCGACCTTTTCCATAAGTATTTAGATAAGACAAAGGAAGAGACAATGACGCCCCGCTTGTCACCTTGTTGGAGGAGAGGCTGGCTTGCGTGGTATTAAATATAGGAACGTAAAGGAGGTGTTCGGTAATTCATTGCAATTGTGGGATCACCCTAACTGAACACACCAAACGTTCGGCTCAGGTATGATGAACGTTTTCAAGGATCTTTGTTTACTCGAGCTACGCCGATCGACGACCGTTGGCGAAGCATGCGAGAGCGAGAGAGAAAAGAATTAGTAGAAAGAGAGGAATGCGTAACGCGCGTAATTGGGCTGTCGAACTAAGACCCGAATTTAATTGGCTAGGCGCATAGAGAGGGAAGCTAGCCAGCGGGCCGAGCTAGCCGAAATGTAATGAGGAATCGTTCATCTTCTTTGTACAAGCACGAGGTGCGTGTCGTTGAATCCGTAAGACTCGTTTAGGCATAGTTCGTTCGAGGCTTTTTGATATCGCCCGGGCGAAAGTCCTGAGTTTTTCGTTAATTAGTCATAGTTAGTTTTAATTCAATTCGTTTTGCCGAGCTAACGTGCTCGTAGATTAAGTTTCAGTGTGAACCTTTAATTGTAGATTCATTAGCTCCGCGACAGTAGATCCGCGTGGCGAATTGACTAATAGTAGATTTTCTGTTCTTCCATAGTTCTAGGTATCTCAGCTGCACATTCGTATTCTCTCTTTCCGTTATTTCGTTAACGCTGTTATTGCATAAGAAAGAGACTGTGATTTTGGTAAGCGAATTTTGTTATCTATTTTTATATTGTTATCTCATTGACCATATATATTGTCGTTATTTATGTATTGTTTGATATTTTATATTTATTTGCTAGAGAGAAATATACATTTGTTACTGCGTGGTCACTCAATTGATTGTATCAATCCGTAACGTTCCTTTTACACTCGTAATTTGCGTATAAACCCCTGTGCCTTCATGCCTTGCCCGTCGGGGAGACAGTGGTGCAGGTGGTCATAAATCCGGACGGCTGTTGAGATCCCGCGCTCTCGGTTTAGAAGTGTTTTCTTCCGAGAGGCCGCGTGGCCGTCACAGTTTATAACGATGAGATAGAATAAAATAAATCCTACTTTTTACGATTTAATACACGTTAAATTTCCATTATTTAGATTCTTAACTGCATCCCAGTTTCTAAACGAACTACATTTTAATCTCATATTCAAGTGTGACCTTTGGGATGAAAATCAAAGTAGTATCGAACATTTACACTTACACAATCAGATTGCACAGCATTAATCATTCGATACAGATTTTAATTCGATAGAAAATTTCTTTGTTTCTACCATTATTTGAGAGATGCACCAATTTATACAAAACGTTCATCCATTCTTTACAAAAAAGGAAAACAGACTAGTATTTTATACTTATAATATTGTTTTATTTTCATCAGTTTTTGACATGATGTTTTCACAAGCAATTTTAAGACAGTTTAAAACAAAAGTTACATTACCATGAACATTTTTAGAGGCCCACAATATTAATGACATAGGAGGAAAAGTTCCACCAAATTTTTACCTCCGATATATGTTGACCATTTTGATTCTATTTTATGTTTCATCCTTTACTTTCTGTCGATTGCACTCCGTCACACCTTTTCATCCTTACCAATTCCAGTCCTTTGATTCTTTTTACTTCTCTCTCTTCCCCCTGTTTAAATTTTGGCGAAAACCAGGTATTTTTGCATCTACGCCTCTCTTTCCTTCCATTTTTCACTGTTTTCTTGTCTCCCGAGTCCTGAGGACTATATATAATACAGTGGCAAATCTCAGTCTGCAGGTCCAAATTTGAACCAAACATGAAGGCGTACGTTGTGCTTAGTCTGTTGCTCCTTTACAACGTTGACGGTAAGTTTTTGCAACGTTTTTACAAATATCCTTTGCGGAACGAACAATTCTTCTATGAATTGCAAATTGAATTTTAAAGTACTTGACGAATTAATGGATTTCAATTGACAATTGAAATTACAATTGACATTTTATTTAAAATTGTCATTTATTGTTAATATTAGCTGTAGACGGGGACCGAAAAATCTATTCGGTGCAGAAGATAATTAATTGGCTACAGGTTCAGGATATAAAGCTAAGGAATATTTTGAACAATGTCAAAATGATGGCATAAGTGTAGCTGCACTTGTTAATCAAGAGAATGAGGTACTTCTTAGTGGCGAAGAGATTCTTGATGCCGACGATATGTTCACGGTGATTCAACCAGACGAGGAATTGTTAAACGAGACCTTTTGTTGGATACAGAAAGGGAATTGGAGAACAGAGATTAGTTCTACCATTACACAAAAGCTAATCCGAGAAAAGGACAACAATTGTTCCTCAATAACGTAGCAGCATTACAGCAAAGCAACTTTAACTTTGGCAAACCAACGAAAATCATCACCCATGGATTTACACACAGTGTAAAAAGTGACTCGGTCACTTTGGTTCGTGATGGTAAGAATCCTTTATAAACTATCAATCAACTATGAATAAAATTCGCGACGTATTTTATTTTTCAAAGCACAGCATTTTTCTGCCAATTTAGAACGCGGTCGGAGCAACAATATAAATTCATTACTACTGTGTAACTAATTTACATTCCGTATTAAAAATTTGCCACTCTAATTTTAGTAAATAGAAATTAATATTTGTAAATGCAGCGTTCATTTCATCGCTACTCTTGAACTCGTAATTCTTCAAAATTTACTCGCTAATTTGCTCGCGGAGATGCAAAATATTTGCAAGTGATTCACACGAATGCAAATGTTTTTGGTTACACAAAGGCGATCGGCGACATCGACTCTATCCTAATGGCAGTAATTTTCAAAGAGGCTGCTACTTTAGTTCTATCTGTTCTCACCTGCGCGTATACAAGTATTTCGCTGAGTCCATCAACAGCGACAAATTTTTGGCGGTGGAATGCGAGAACTATAAGAAGTTCAAAAGGGGAGAATGCAATTCGAATACTCAGGTCTCCATGGGAGGTGTGAATCCGGACTATAAAGTAAAGGGAACATTCTATTTGGACACAAATAAAAAATCTCCTTATGCGAAGGACACAGTAAAATGGCCAGTTGTTTAATCAATGACGTATTTTGGAAGTGTTCGTTTAATTAATCGCGATGTGTACACGTTTATTACGATATGTCAATTATTGTAATACATTCATTGCAGAAGAATGATAATAAACTGTATAATACAAATCTGTCTACGATTATTTAAAATATGACACTAAAAATAATTATAACAAATCATGACAATAAATTTTAGCACTGAATATATCATTGCCCGAATTACTGATTTCAGTCATATTTCGAAATAAAATAAAACCCTAATTTTTTCGTTTTTGTTTTGCAGCTAATTTACAGCACTGTGTCTAAAACGTGATGTTTATCATGTGTTCCTCGAATTTATCGTATTTATCTGTGATATATGTTCATCCTTTACTTTCTCTTGATTTCAGTCCATTGCACCACTCCTCCTTACCACTTCCAGTCCTTTACCTGCCCCTCTTTCTTCCTGTTTACATCTCGGTGAAAAACAGGTTCATGTTTCTCTGTTTTGTATCTACCTCGCTCGTTCCTTCTATTCAGCTCTGTTTCCTTGTCTCTTCAGTCCTGCGGACTATATAAAGGAATGGCAAATATCAGACTGTAGATCCAAATAGGAACCAAACATGAAGGCGTACGCTTTGCTTATTTTGTTGGTCGTTTACAACGTTGGCGGTAAGTTTTTGCAACGTCTTTACAAATATCCTCTGCTGAGCGATCAATTTTTCTATGAATTGCAAATTGAATTTTGAAGAATTTGACGAATTAATAGATTTCGATTGACAATTTTACCTCCTAAGTTTGTAATTTAAGGAAGTCGTATTCAGTCACACTCTGTATACTTATAGATTTCCAAAATTTTTTTCCTGAAATTATTATGTATCAAATTTAAAGAACACGAGCTATTAAAATTATTGTCTATATTTTAATGATTGGAACAATTGAAATTATTTCTCGCATTATCATCGAATTATCTTTCATTTAAAATTGTGATTGATTATTAATATTAAATTGTGTTATATATAGTAATATAGACATAGTAATATATTATTATTAATATATAATTCACTACTCTTTCAGGGTATAAAACTTTGGAATATCATGGAAGGTCTCAAATTCATGGCGAAAATGTACCTGCGGTTCTCGAGCAAGAGATTTATACTCTTGATCGCGCAAATCAGTGGAAGCCGACTCTAGCACACGAAGTCGCGTTACGCGAGACCCCGGATGAGACACAAAACAATTTGGTGAACCGGATCTACTTCTACCTTTTCACAAGAGATAATCCGACTGATTTAAAACGGTTGTATCTTGATGACGTAGTTGGATTAAACAACAGCAGCTTTAATGCTAGCAAACCAACGAAAATCATCACCCATGGATTTTTAAACTCTCTGTTCAGTGAAGCGATCATTTTGATTCGTGATGGTAAGGATCCTTTATAAACTATCAATCAACTATTCTTACCAAATATTAAATTTTACACTGCACAGCGTTATAGGAAAATAAAATTCGAGACGTATTTTATTTTTCAAAGTACAGCATTTTTCTGGCAATTTAGATCGCGGT
This sequence comes from Seladonia tumulorum, assembly GCA_913789895.3. Lineage (NCBI taxonomy): Eukaryota > Metazoa > Arthropoda > Insecta > Hymenoptera > Halictidae > Seladonia > Seladonia tumulorum. The sequence goes on from OU565275.1 coordinate 8,904,165, forward strand.
CGGAACACAATATAAATTTATCCACGCGATAGTACTACTCTGTAACTAATTTACATTCCGTATTAAATTTTTACCACTGTAATTTTAGTAAAGTGGCGGTCAATATTTGTAAATGCAGCATTCATTTCATCGTAACTGTGAGAATAATTTCTTTGTCTTTCGCGAAGCTTACTTACAGCATGGTGACTATAACATCATAGCGATCGACTGGGGAATGATAGCACTCAACCCAAACTACATATATGCCTCCGATTTTGTCCCGATTTTGAGCGAAATCAACGCCAAATTCATCACTTTCCTTCGTACGCAAGGATTAGATTTATCAACGGTAACGATTGTCGGCCACTCTCTTGGCGCCCACATAGCTGGATTAACGGCGCGTACAATTAAAAAGAACGTCGACGAACTCGTCAATCACGTCGTGGGTATGTCATGTGTACTGATTTTACAATATTTACAACATGCAAAAATTAATTTTGACTTCCTTCACACGAAATACAAAGTCGTAGTCATCATGCGTCTGCGACGCTGTATGTACGCAATGTATGAAAAATTACGATACTTAAAGATTTCCATTTGTTACAGCTTTGGATCCTGCTCTTCCAAATTTCGCACTCTCTGATCCAGGCCATATGGTTGCTCGCGAAGATGCAAAATATGTACAAGTGATTCACACGAATGCAGGTGTTCTTGGTTACGAGTTAGCGATCGGAGACATCGACTTCTACCCTAATGGCGGTGCAACACAACCCGGTTGCATCTTTAACACCTGTTCTCACCTGCGATCCTACGAATATTTCGCGGAGTCTATCAACAGCGAGTTAGGCTTTGAGGCGCTGAAATGCGACCACTACCATGATTTTACCAAGGGTGCGTGCAATTCGAACGATAAGGCTTTCTTAGGAGGTGCGAATCCGAACTATGACGCCAAGGGAATATACTTTCTGACCACGAATGCAAAAGAACCTTATGCGAAGGGTCGAATTTAAAATGAATCATCAATCACGGTCCTTCGCAAGCTGACTGTAATACTAACACCTGTTCTCACCTGCGCGTGTAGAAATATTGCCTTACGCGCAAGGCGAAGCACAATGACTAATTCTCCAATCTTTGACGTATTTTGGAAGTGTATGTGTAATACCTTTCTTTATGAAACATTAGAATATAGTATTATTGTATCCTATCGCGTGATATGTACACGTTTTCATTATGTATACACAATTATTCTAATACATATATCTGAGAGAAATGATAATAAACTGCATAATGCAAATCTGTCTACGATTATTTATTTTAACACTGAATGTATCACTGCCCGAATAACCGATTTCAGGTTTGACCGATGTGATCGAATAGGTTTCTTTATTCTAGCAGGTGTACATATATTATAATAATCAATCTCGTTATTTTTATAAGGCAACACACACCAGCCCGTGTGTTCTAATGCTCGTTAGGTTGTTATATATGTTATATATTATATTATTATTTCATGCATATTACATTGATTATACGTATCTAATCACAGTCTACAGAACGATTCATAAATAATGTAAATTGTACTGCGAAGTTTTCAAAACTACGTAAGTAGACGAGTAGAATTTATGAACATGTGAAATCGCATCGTGCTGTTACATAGTGATAGCAATTATCGAGGCAGTATATTAACATTTTACAACTAACAGTTTGAATTAATACGCACGAATAGAAATTATCATAAGCATTAATGGACAGGAGAAGAAAGAACAAAAGTTTCTGTTCTTCTTCTCTCATTTCTTCTGCCCTCTCATCTCGAACTTGTATACAATTCCTACGCCACTCGAAACGTTATTTTGTCTTCATGTCTCCAATGTGATTCCTTTTTTTATCTTGTTCTCCAGTCTAAATCTGTCCACGCTCGTACATGCTATCGTACTACATTTATCTTCTCCTTTTGCTCTTTCCATCGTAACACGTTTTCTCTTTTCCTCAGTTCTGAAATGTATATAAACGACTCGCATAATTTAAAATCAGGCATGATTGCGTACGCTCTCCTCGGTTTGCTGTTGATCCACAACATCGGCGGTGAGTTTCCACGATTCTTGTAAAAGTTTCGTTCAATTGACAATGTAATCAGAAAAATATAGCAATGATTACTGCTAATTTCTTCTTAGCACTGTTTGACGAAGAATAACAAGATTCTTTACGCTTCGGGAGAAACATGTTTCCTCGCATCTCTTCTTTCTTCTCTCGCATTGTGAGACTCATGTCCAACTTGCATTGTCTTCTGCGACTTTTAGCCTGTTCTAGGATATAAAACAATTCTATGATTTACAGCTGCAGAATTACGAACAACAGACATGGAGTTGCTGAGAGAGAATGAAAGAAACCATCTTGATCCGGGAGACATGTGTAATCATCCAAACGAAACCTCGGCGGAAAAGCAGCAGGAATTGCGGAATAAGATCTTGTTCACTCTCTACACAAAAGCTAATAAAACTTGCGGAGAGCGATTATACGTCGGCGACGTTGACGCATTGAAAAAGAGCAACTTCCATTTCAGCAAACCAACGATATTTATCACACATGGATGGCTGTACAATGTTGCCCCTATCACTTTAATTCGCGACGGTGAGAGTCTTTTATACACTATCTATTGTAAATATCTATCTACTGTCTCTAGCAAATAAATAATCGAATACTGGGTAGTAAGTCTCTGAGACCTGTCGTGCCAACAGCTGTCCTAAGCCTGTACCGGAGTCATTTCTGACCCATGCCGATATATCACTACAGTTTTCTTCCGATATAAGGAGATGGTTCGGGACCGGCTTTCGTCCTATTTCGGATAAAGAAGAAGAAACGAGGATAGCGATTTTTTTATTTCGAAATAAAAAACGTCGTCTTATATCGGAATAAATGGACTCCGTCATAGCATACGAAGGGTAAAATCGTATTTTCTTTTTTATTATTATTTTTTTTGCAGAATACTTGCAGCACGGTGATTACAATGTCATTGGAATCGACTGGACCGGTATATCAAGCGATTTTTTCGCCAGTGAAAATATTCATACAGTGAGCAAATACAGCTCCTGTTTCATCAATTTTCTTAAAAAGAATGGACCTTTTGTGTCATCTATAACCATAATCGGCCACAGCCTTGGTGGCCATATAGCCGGACTAACAGCTCGCCTTTCTGAAGCCGAGGTCGACCATGTTGTCGGTAAATTAATATTAAATTCATTATTTTCACTCTTCGATTGCGAGAATAATTACTACCACGGCTGACATTCAGATTGCGGACAAACACGCGTATATTTTCTTTAAACAAAATGCAGCTGTATATGTGAGAAATTATTTTTTCTGAGACTGAAAAATCGATTTCCACAGCTTTGGATCCTGCTCTTCCAAAGTTCGCACTCTCTGATAAGGGCTACAGGGTTGCTCGCGGAGATGCAAGATATGTACAAGTGATTCACACGAATGCAGGGGTTCTTGGTTACGAGTTAGCGATCGGGGACATCGACTTCTACCCTAACGGCGGTGCAACACAACCCGGTTGCATCCTTAACACCTGTTCTCACCTGCGATCCTACGAATATTTCGCGGAGTCTATCAACAGCCAGTTAGGCTTTCAGGCGGTGAAATGTGACTTCTACTCTAATTTCACCAAGGGTGAGTGCAATTCGAACGATAAGGCTTTCTTAGGAGGTGCGAATCCGAACTATGACACCAAGGGAGTATACTTTCTGACCACGAATGCAAAAAAACCTTTTGCGAAGGGTACAATTTAAGGTGATGTAGCAATCATTTGATAGTTTATGTTTTATCATTAAATAGAATATTAAAGGGAATATTAATATAATATAATAATTAGACTGCGGATTTTATGCATTTATAGCACAAATAACTGAGCGAAATGCAGTGTGAAAGACATTGGAAGAATATGTTCACTCTGTGTACTGTTATTCCCAATTGAAAAATATTATTAAGAGAAGGAATACATTTTATTCAACACCGGTTTCCTTCAGTTCGATGCAAAACTTTTTAGTTTACATAAAAATCGACAGTCTAAAAATAGTATAATAGAATATCTTTAATTAACATTTCTAATACCGAGATTATATATTAGTCTTATTACTGCATGTATTATCTTCACGATGCTGTTTGATGTAATAATTGGTTTTGAGTTTTCATCGAACACAAGAATTTCATATTTTAGTTTCGTGCAGAAATCACATAAAGAATGTAAGAACTCGTAAAAGTACATGCATATGTTAACAACTATAAAGACTCGCTTAAGTTCGGTTAACACCGGATTGAAGCGTCGTAATTATTTAAAAACACTCAATCGATTGAAGATAACTCTCGATAAGAGTTTGATTTCGTATAAGATAAAAATCTGCGTAATACACAATCGACAACCATGAATTAAATCTTCTGATTAGATCTGAATGGACGTTAAGTATAAAAAAAGATACATTATACAAATATTGCAAATCTGCTATCTTGCTATTTCCTAAGTAGTCGATTATCAGCCGAGATATTGCACTAATTTTCTTTCGCTGAAAGGTTCATGACATCCGGCAAGGTTAACACCAATTCGAAAGCGAAGATACACCCTGAAATATGAAGTAATGTATCCCAAACGCAATAAAATTGTTTATCGATCAACCGCCTGTTCAATTTCCGACCGGTCGTCCTGCCGGAAAACAATTAATGTTGTTTTCTCTCCTAAACTGTCTATCACCAGCAGCTGGTTTTTCAATTGATCGACTCGCGGATAACTCGGCCACCAGTAATCTAAACCCCTTACTCGTTATGATCGCTCGCACCGAATTAGTTTTCCCGAACGATACTCTAACTGCTCGTCTCGCACCCTTCGATAATTTTGCGGCAACAGAAATTTGCGTTATTCCTCGGGAAATATTCGGACAATTGAACATTTCACGAAATTTATTCAGTATCATCTTCCGATACATTTCCAATTTTTATTTCTATCCTTCCTCCTACCTTTTTTTTCATAGCTTATAACATTGTTTGCAATTTAATTTAGGATTATATTTATTTGATGCAGTTATTATTTCGTACGAAGATAATTAATTTTTATTACTGAACAGATCTTTATGCACATGTAATTCATAGACATATTTCAACTCGGCAGACACCGAACCTTGAATCTGTAGCTTTATTGAATATACATAGAACAATAACGACATATTGGTAAACAACTGTCGATTGAAGAGTGAATGTCGCTTTGTCAGTATCGTAAATCAGAATAATGGTTGCTCGAAAGATAAATGGCAATTTATAACGCTGAATATGCGTGTTATTAAATTTCTACGGAGATCGGTCATCTTATCATACCAGGTTTTGCGTGTTAATGCGACGTTAATAATATTTTCCATAAAAATCTGGAGTCTAGTAATATCATAGCGATACATTCGTATTCGTGTTCTCTGACATCGTGATTTTTGGCATGAAGATTGCTATAGATTTTTCATAATATATCGCAAATGAAGCAGCAGGTCTAGAATGAAATATAATGGAGTTTCCATGTACATGGTATTGACAAAATAAATGTATCTTGGAAAATCGAGTTATGAAGACTTTGAAGTACTTCCTCTGCAGGTATGGTATTGACAAAATAAATGTATCTTGGAAAATCGAGTTATGAAGACTGAATTACTTCGTCCGCAGGTTATTTCATGGTGTCTGCTGCCGAAGACATAGCACCCAAAAGAAGAATTACGTTTCTGTTGATCCGGCGATCGTTGGGACGAACGGATCCCCTTCGAACCCACTCGAATGCCGGTCATCGGAAAGCGTATCCACCGCGGCAGACATTTTACAGAATTTCAGCATATTTGCGTTGCACTCGTGCGTATTGCCAAGTGAAAATTGCCAGTTGGGAAATTGTCGCCAACGGAGGAGCGTAGAAACCGTGGCCTAAAGGACCCCGGTGTTACTAATTGTTGTCAGCTGTCTGCCATATGGATCCAGGTGCTCAGGATTAAAATTCCAAATCACCGAACAAGGAAAATGAAGAATCCCAACACGATCCCTGGTTCGAAAATTCCTTGGTTCGCATTTGCATAATTTATTTCTCAGAAAAATAATCCTGCACCTTGCTATTTACTTGTCCAAGGAAATTGCTATCTAATGAAATCTATTTTCGCGTGTAATGTATAATAATAAGTAACTCGTTGACTAACTGTTAAAGAAATAATACACACTCAGCTGCATAGGTGTTCTTGTAGAAGTAACATTGCGAAATCGGTGGAGGTAAAAATCTTTTATCAGATTCGTTGTCCACCCTGTGTCGAGCGTCTTCGCTTATTGTGTTGACAATTGTTGATATCGTGTTATCTATTTGTTTTTATTTTTGGAAAGAACACAATCGAAAGCTACTAAGGCATTTAGCTAATTAATTCGCTGCATCATAATTCAACTATCAATCTTTGTTTGATCGTATTTAATCTGCTTGCAACGTATGTACGACTTAACGACGTAAACTTTATCTTATCGTGCCACGGCATATCAATCTTTTCGATTGATACATTTATAAGGGAATCGCAAATCGGTACCACCAGCAAGAGTTGAGTGAAACATGATGGCGTACGCTCTGTTTAGTTTGCTGCTCGTCTACGGCACCTGCGGTAAATTTTTGTTAAAAACATGATATTTTGCATACTCTCCCTGTCATGTTTCTCTGTTTTCAATCATCATTTCCATTTACCAAGTATTCAATTACCATAAAATAATTTTCAATACTTTCAGGATCGGAATTGAAAGAACACAAGAATAAATTTTTATGATATAAATTAAAGAAGCAAAATGATTTTTGGGATAAAAATTGAAGCAGGATAAATATAGTTCTTTAGGATACAAATTAGAATTAAAGGAAGAGAGAAACGATTTTTTAGGATAAAAACTTGTAGAATTATAGTGACGTTATGCTTTGTTTCACAGCTGCCACATTGCCAAGGAGCCCTGAAAATGAGACGGTCCTGGCCAACGTCGAAGTGCCCGAGATAGCTGATCTGATGAATGTAGAAACCTACGACGAATCCGAGGAACAAACAAGGAAGGATCTGCACAATCGAGTCTTCTTCTATCTTTACACAAAGGCGAATCCGACAAAGAGACAACAATTGTTTCTGAACGACCTAAACTCATTGAGGAAGAGCAACTTCAACCCAAAGAGGCCTACAAAATTGGTGGCACACGGCTGGGTCAACAACGAGGCCAGCGATGCGTTTCGGTTGATTCGTGATGGTATGCATCCTTCATAAACTGTCAACTTCTTCTGACAAAAGGATTGGCGAAAGCTCGACAGAGATTTTCTTGTTCTTTGATAACTTCTGAAACGTTGCCGCGAAGCTTATTGCTATGGTAATTCCATTTTCTAACGAGGAACTTGCATTGCTCTGTTGCAGCTTACCTCAAGCAAGGTGATTTCAACGTCATCGCGATTGATTGGAGCACAATAACACTTAGGCCATACATATGGGCCACTAAACGCGTTCTAATGGTGGGCCAATACAGTGCCAGCATGATCGATTTTCTTCGGTCGCAAGGAATGGATTTATCGCAATTAACTGTCGTCGGTCACTCTCTTGGTGGTCACGTCGCCGGATTGGCAGCTCACTATGCCAAGGGTCAGGTTGCGAATGTTATCGGTAAGTTATGCATGTTCATGTTGCATCGACTGCTTTCTTTCATCTTGATTCCGAGGATGTGGGAAACGCTTGATTAACATATTTTTTCTGCTTCGAAAAACACGTTTGGTCGGTTCTCATTATCTGATGAAATTTCTTGTCCCCACACGGTTTCATTCCAATTCTTTTTTGCATGTCGACTCCAACGGCATAAAAAACGAAACGTTATTGGCCTGTCTAATATCGTATAATACCTTTAACGTTTATGCGATATTCTTCAAACACCTCTTAAAAAATGATTTCCTCGGCTAACCAATAAAAAAAAAGTACATTAGATATTCATTTGAACAATAATCGCCTGATTGTCACTCGTGAAAAGCTGACATAGATAATGGTGAAATAAATCCGCGGCCTACTGAAAAATTTAATGTTGATCTCTAATTTATAACTACCGTTTGATTCAATCGCAGGAAGAATTTATTTCGCGTGGGATTACTGATTCTCCACTTAATAGAGGGAACGAACGATTAATGTTGATAGTTGATATAGTATACCGATTTTTTCTTTCACAACATTGCACAGTCATTGAAATTATAAAAATGTTATACATGGTTAATAATTAGACCTCTAATACCACCGATTGACAAAAATTGAAAAGGCTTTTGGAGCTGAATATTTTTTATAAAATTTCTATCCTATTTTGTGGAATTAATCGATTTCATCGTTGATCAATCGATTTGCATCTTTGCAGCGTTAGATCCAGCACTTCCCGAGTTCCAGTCAGCAAAGGGAGGCGCCAGGGTCTCTCGAGACGACGCGGGATTCGTAGAAGTGATCCACTCAAACGGCGCAATTCTTGGTTATGAGAAGGCAATCGGGCACGTCGATTTTTATCCGAATGGCGGCGCCATACAAGCCGGTTGCGTCACAAACACCTGCTCGCACCTGCGATCTTACGAGTACTTCGCGGAGTCTATCAACCGGAACGGATTTTGGGCGGCGCAATGTGACAGCTACCTTCACTTCCGCCAGGGTAAATGCAACGGTAACCATAAAGCTCTAATGGGAGGTCTGAATCCGGAACGTCACCTCAGAGGAACATATTTCTTGCACACGAACAATAGAGCTCCGTTCGGCCGAGGAGCTATTTAAACTGTATCGTCGATCACTTCTATGTATCGTGAACCAGATAAGCATAATCTCCTGTCGCACTATTTCTGCGATAGTTGAGAGAGAAGTGGAATTTTTGTACTATCTCATATTAATAATCGTGTGTTCGTATATGAGTGATTGGAGATTGGATCTTAGCTGTTCAGTAGGAAAATTATCTGCAAATTATTTTTTACGATGGTGTTCGTCAGTCTTTTTTTTTAATTTCGGGCGTCGGAAAAAAATTGTTTATGCTGTTACGTGGAATAATAGTTGTAAATGTAGAAATGAAAATTCTGTAGTATAAGAAATATCATATACTGTATTCTACAGTAAGGAATTTGTACATATCATACGAAAGCTAGTTTTATTTTAGTTACGAATTTTTGTTTTGAGTTTTGCATTCTGAAAATTTTGTAAATATCCACCGAATTAATTAAACACGATTCTCTGTGTAACCACAATTGGTTCTCTTCCAGAATTGTATTAAATAAAAAATTTTAAGCATATTTAATCGAGTATCCTTTTAAGAAGACGTTTAACCCTTTACAGTGCAATGTGAAATATTATCTACGTATCAGATTTTCTCTACTCTCGCAGAGTAGTGGTTAACATAGAAACTTATAGGTTTCTTGTGCGAAAAATTAATTATCATTAGCCTGCAGATTTGATGCTCTTGTGGCCAAAATTAGTAGGTGATTCCTCAAGGCTGCGGTTTATCATCGTCTCTTAAACCTAGGAGCCTTATGATGGTCTACACCGATTATTTAAGCAGAAGGTGTTAAGTCTTTAATCTCCGAAAAATGTTCGGTGAATCAAAGCCGGTGTGAAGACATTTCAGTCGGTGAGAGGAATACGTGGATACAGGGTAACGCCGGGTACGATTAAGGGTCTATTCATATTTACCGGACGCCGGATGGTTTTACATCCGGCCTCTAGGCCAAATCCTTTGTTACCGACGATCTGGCGAAAATCGGACGCTTTCGCTTCGTTTTGGACTTTACCCATCCGGCGCCGGAAGGGTCGACTTCGATGAGCTTCCCTGCTGTGCGGGGCACAAAAAAAAAAGGTTTACGAGCTCTACAGCTCTCCTTAGGTAAACTATCGGTATCTCTCTTTTACAACGGCATGGGGATAGGAGTTTTTTTTTGTTTGGTTATTCTTGCGTCTTGAGATCTTACGAACGAAATGACAAGCGCGCGACGAAGGCCAGGTATAAGAATCCCTATCGACAACGCGCGCGCGCGCGTACCGACCATGGGCGTCGTAAATCAAAAATCCTTCCGAATGTACCAGCCAATTTCGTCATTTTTAAGCCAACCAAGACCAGCACATGTTGAGCCCTGTACACCGTTAGCGCAGCAAGATTTATAAGCGTAGATGCCTCCAAACCAAATGTTGCACCTAAACTCTCGCTTTTCCAAATTTCCACTATTCCCACCACCTTTCGACACCCACCTTGCAACCGATTTCTTCCGCTTTCGCTCGGACCACAATATATTTCAATGTCGTTAACCCTTTCGCTACGGGCAACTTCTCCGCCGCGACGCTCCCGCTATACGGGCCGCCGCGCCAAAAATGTGCACGATACTCGAGTAAGATCGTCAGCGGCCGCGTTTACCGAGTTGGTTTGACGATGTTTATTGAAAAAAAACTTCACAGATTCAAATATTTATAACTATTAAACATAATCACTTTTTATTAAACTTTGAACCGACTGTATATCCAATACGCGGCAACTTATGCAGAGCGGCTAAAGTCGCCCGTAGTACCTGAGTGGCATCTTATGCAGGGCGACTATAGTCGCCCGTAGTAGCGAAAGGGTTAAAATTCGAGACGTAGACCCCAACAAATGATCGAATACACATTGAATGATTCTCTTCGTAACAAATGTGGACAATTTCTTAAAAAAAAACCTTCATCATAAACAATTCTGGGCTTTGCTAGAATGGAAGACGCAATGCGAACTCTGTGGAGAGCGTCCGGTGCGGATTCCACGACAGCATCCGAACAGAAATCGGATGCCCATCGGCTGTCCGAATGGCCTACTGCGGATGGCCCAGCTCATTGGCATCCCCGGGGTGTAGTAGGGAGTAAACTGTTCGGGTGTTAGGTAGAAAAACCCCGCTGTGTGCGGGTCTTAGCTTTTGTTGCGAGCATCTCGTGCGCCTCTCAAGTGACCTTTTTATGGTTCCGGCAAGTATGAAGTAGAAAATGTAGAGTCTCCGTCCGAAAACGGATGATCCGGCAAATATGAATAGACCCTAAAGTGGTTAAAGATCGCACCGCCCACGCCGTTGTCGCTCCTTCAACGCGCCCAAAATCCTCCAGAACAATTCCCAGACCGTTCTTCTTCTCCGGTACGCCAGCCGACCGATAACACTGTCCAACACCAAAAAGTTTTTGCAATGCCTGTTGTCGACCAAGTCGACCAAGTTGACCAAGTCGACCAAGTCGACCAAGTTGACCAAGTCGACCAAGTCGACCAAGTCGACCAAGTCGACCAAGTCGACCAAGTCGACCAAGTCGACCAAGTCGACCAAGTCGACCAAGTCGACCAAGTCGACCAAGTCGACCAAGTCGACCAAGTCGACCAAGTCGACCAAGTCGACCAAGTCGACCAAGTCGACCAAGTCGACCAAGTCGACCAAGTCGACCAAGTCGACCAAGTCGACCAAGTTGACCAAGTCGACCAAGTCGACCAAGTCGACCAAGTTGACCAAGTCGACCAAGTCGACCAAGTTGACCAAGTCGACCAAGTCGACCAAGTCGACCAAGTCGACCAAGTCGACCAAGTCGACCAAGTCGACCAAGTTGACCAAGTCGACCAAGTCGACCAAGTCGACCAAGTCGACCAAGTCGACCAAGTCGACCAAGTCGACCAAGTCGACCAAGTCGACCAAGTCGACCAAGTCGACCAAGTCGACCAAGTCGACCAAGTCGACCAAGTTGACCAAGTCGACCAAGTCGACCAAGTCGACCAAGTCGACCAAGTCGACCAAGTCGACCAAGTCGACCAAGTCGACCAAGTGGACCAAGTCGACCAAGTCGACCAAGTCGACCAAGTCGACCAAGTCGACCAAGTCGACCAAGTCGACCAAGTCGACCAAGTCGACCAAGTCGACCAAGTCGACCAAGTCGACCAAGTTGACCAAGTCGACCAAGTCGACCAAGTCGACCAAGTCGACCAAGTCGACCAAGTCGACCAAGTCGACCAAGTCGACCAAGTCGACCAAGTCGACCAAGTCGACCAAGTTGACCAAGTCGACCAAGTCGACCAAGTCGACCAAGTCGACCAAGTCGACCAAGTCGACCAAGTCGACCAAGTCGACCAAGTCGACCAAGTCGACCAAGTCGACCAAGTCGACCAAGTCGACCAAGTTGACCAAGTCGACCAAGTCGACCAAGTTGACCAAGTCGACCAAGTCGACCAAGTTGACCAAGTTGACCAAGTCGACCAAGTTGACCAAGTCGACCAAGTCGACCAAGTCGACCAAGTTGACCAATGTCGTTAAAATTCGAGATGTAGACCCCAACAAATGATCGAATACACATTGAATGATTCTCTTCGTAACAAATGTGGATAATTTCTTAAAAAAAAAACCTTCATCATAAACAATTCTGGGCTCTGCTAGAATGGATGACACAATGCGAACTCTGTGGAGAGCGTCCGGCTGCGGATGCCCCGACAGCATCCGAACAGAATCTCCGTTTTCGGAGTGTAGACAAGATGATTGTTCATCCGAGTTGCAATGTTACGAAATGACGGTTCACACGAGACGGAACAAACAAAAAAAAATTAAAAAAATACTCAGCTGCTCAAATTAATTTTAGCACTGTTAAATAATATCTGTGCTTCTGTCTTTCTTCATGCAAATTCTGTGATTTGTTGTGCGTATCTCCTCGCATTGTGTTAAAATCTCTACGCTTTGGTATATAATATTTTTTGTTACCGTACATTATTGTTTAGGATTTCTTCCGCTTTCGCTCGGACCACAATATATTTCAATGTCGTTAAAATTCGAGACGTAGACCCCAACAAATGATCGAATACACATTGAATGATTCTCTTCGTAACAAATGTGGACAATTTCTTAAAAAAAAACCTTCATCATAAACAATTCTGGGCTTTGCTAGAATGGAAGACGCAATGCGAACTCTGTGGAGAGCGTCCGGTGCGGATTCCACGACAGCATCCGAACAGAAATCGGATGCCCATCGGCTGTCCGAATGGCCTACTGCGGATGGCCCAGCTCATTGGCATCCCCGGGGTGTAGTAGGGAGTAAACTGTTCGGGTGTTAGGTAGAAAAACCCCGCTGTGTGCGGGTCTTAGCTTTTGTTGCGAGCATCTCGTGCGCCTCTCAAGTGACCTTTTTATGGTTCCGGCAAGTATGAAGTAGAAAATGTAGAGTCTCCGTCCGAAAACGGATGATCCGGCAAATATGAATAGACCCTAAAGTGGTTAAAGATCGCACCGCCCACGCCGTTGTCGCTCCTTCAACGCGCCCAAAATCCTCCAGAACAATTCCCAGACCGTTCTTCTTCTCCGGTACGCCAGCCGACCGATAACACTGTCCAACACCAAAAAGTTTTTGCAATGCCTGTTGTCGACCAAGTCGACCAAGTTGACCAAGTCGACCAAGTCGACCAAGTTGACCAAGTCGACCAAGTCGACCAAGTCGACCAAGTCGACCAAGTCGACCAAGTCGACCAAGTCGACCAAGTCGACCAAGTCGACCAAGTCGACCAAGTCGACCAAGTCGACCAAGTCGACCAAGTGGACCAAGTCGACCAAGTCGACCAAGTCGACCAAGTCGACCAAGTCGACCAAGTCGACCAAGTCGACCAAGTCGACCAAGTCGACCAAGTCGACCAAGTCGACCAAGTCGACCAAGTCGACCAAGTTGACCAAGTCGACCAAGTCGACCAAGTCGACCAAGTCGACCAAGTCGACCAAGTCGACCAAGTCGACCAAGTCGACCAAGTCGACCAAGTTGACCAAGTCGACCAAGTCGACCAAGTCGACCAAGTCGACCAAGTCGACCAAGTCGACCAAGTCGACCAAGTCGACCAAGTCGACCAAGTCGACCAAGTCGACCAAGTTGACCAAGTCGACCAAGTCGACCAAGTTGACCAAGTCGACCAAGTCGACCAAGTTGACCAAGTTGACCAAGTCGACCAAGTTGACCAAGTCGACCAAGTCGACCAAGTCGACCAAGTTGACCAATGTCGTTAAAATTCGAGATGTAGACCCCAACAAATGATCGAATACACATTGAATGATTCTCTTCGTAACAAATGTGGATAATTTCTTAAAAAAAAAACCTTCATCATAAACAATTCTGGGCTCTGCTAGAATGGATGACACAATGCGAACTCTGTGGAGAGCGTCCGGCTGCGGATGCCCCGACAGCATCCGAACAGAATCTCCGTTTTCGGAGTGTAGACAAGATGATTGTTCATCCGAGTTGCAATGTTACGAAATGACGGTTCACACGAGACGGAACAAACAAAAAAAAATTAAAAAAATACTCAGCTGCTCAAATTAATTTTAGCACTGTTAAATAATATCTGTGCTTCTGTCTTTCTTCATGCAAATTCTGTGATTTGTTGTGCGTATCTCCTCGCATTGTGTTAAAATCTCTACGCTTTGGTATATAATATTTTTTGTTACCGTACATTATTGTTTAGGATTTCTTCCGCTTTCGCTCGGACCACAATATATTTCAATGTCGTTAAAATTCGAGACGTAGACCCCAACAAATGATCGAATACACATTGAATGATTCTCTTCGTAACAAATGTGGACAATTTCTTAAAAAAAAACCTTCATCATAAACAATTCTGGGCTTTGCTAGAATGGAAGACGCAATGCGAACTCTGTGGAGAGCGTCCGGTGCGGATTCCACGACAGCATCCGAACAGAAATCGGATGCCCATCGGCTGTCCGAATGGCCTACTGCGGATGGCCCAGCTCATTGGCATCCCCGGGGTGTAGTAGGGAGTAAACTGTTCGGGTGTTAGGTAGAAAAACCCCGCTGTGTGCGGGTCTTAGCTTTTGTTGCGAGCATCTCGTGCGCCTCTCAAGTGACCTTTTTATGGTTCCGGCAAGTATGAAGTAGAAAATGTAGAGTCTCCGTCCGAAAACGGATGATCCGGCAAATATGAATAGACCCTAACGCGGAGGTAACGGACACGTTTCCTCTGGTCACCCTTCGAGGTATATTTAATAACCACTCCTCGTTTTTATACCCTTGCGGAAACTCGTTTTGTGACCACCTCTGACCGTGAGAAATCAGGTCGACGGGGAGAGTTGAAAAAGCTAACTCTTCGGCAGATGCGCGCGCGCGTTGCCTTGTACAGGGTGTAAGGAAACTTATGGTATCTTGAGAGCGACTTTTCAATGATTAACATTCCCAAAAACTCACACACAATTGTTTAACACATTGCCCACCATGTCATCCATATCTATTCATGCATATTATTTGTCCAGAATTGAAAACGAATTTTTAATCTACTTCCCTCGCAATTAACCAATTTTTATCAAGTCTGAACAAAATATGTACAAAGTGAAACAGTGGAAAGTAATTGCAAAGTTGCGATAGAAAAATTCTTGGATTACAACAAAGTAGGGGTACGTACGTGAAGATAATGTATCGAAAATATTCTTCAGGTGGTGTAAGTAATGTTCGTTGCACAATATGAGTATTCTTAATATGTTTTATTTTATTGCTTACAGGTTATAGGTTTCGGGTTAGGTTTTGTCCCTCATCAGCAAGTGACACCACGGTCAATGACCCAGTTAGGTCCACGTTCGGGTACGGGTGTCAGTGAGACTGGATTACGAAAGTCAAGGGGTGGCGACACGTGTTTGCGTTGACGAATAGGATTTACCGATTTCCTTATTATGGACTCTGTCAGTGTGCAACTTTTAAAATTTTCAGAATCGCAAAACTATTTCGTTCGCTATTGGTTTTTTATTTGAGCGCAGCATCCCTTTTCTACATCTGTTGTACAAACAGAAAAAATTAGGCAAATAATATAACGATACTTTTGAAGTCGTCCAATATCTTCATCTGACAAATAGAATGATGATCTTTATGCAATGAAACATTGTTCTGCATCGATTGCAGGATACGAGAGTTACATAAAATTGAATTTCTCGAAATAATACGATAGGTGATCTTAAATTCTTCTGATGTTTGTACTATTTTGTGTTTCGACTTAGAATATTAAAATAAGATCCGTATCAGTTCACCTATACACTTTTTTCTAAAATTTTCGGAAGAGTAAAAATTTTTTAAGAAGTTAGTATTGGCAAGTTTTCCTATTTTTTTTAACGCACTGTGCAGAAATATTGGAACTGTCCTCGATCATTCGTGAAAATATCGATCATCTTCGTCTAACGACGCGGTAACTGTCTGTTTCCCGAGATCGATCGATCGCTTCCTTCGTCCCGTTGACCTCCAATTAGTCACGAAATTACCCGAATCGCTAACCGGTCAGCACTCGTTTCGAAATTTTCCACTTTGTTGATCGGCTCGGGGTCGGACATGTGTGCGCGCTTGTTCGCGCGCGCGCACACACACACGAGAGAGAGAGATCCGCGCATTTCACTGAATTTACGCGTGCATCGCATAAAATAATTGCTAAATGAATCGCGTTCTTGTTTTCCCCCCTCCGGTGTACTTATTAAGCAAACCGTTTCGATTAACATGGTGATTAATTACCAAGGTCACCGATTGATGACGATACGCCGTCATATTTACAATGCGGCCCGCGTTCCAGCCCGGAAAATAACCCGAGACTTCAAACGAACATTGAAAACAATTTCTGCCTCGCGTCCGGCCGTAATATCGCCGATAATGTAACATTATGTTCCCGCCGGATGCGCCGTATAAGTAATTAATACGTAATCGAATGAATTAAAATTAGAATGTATTGGTATTAATTGTTCCCGCTTTGTCTGGGTCCGTTTGGCGACGAGCCTGGCCCGAAACTTTTGTCCTCGTGTCATTTATTTTCGCCATTAACTTTCGAGTGCGTTACTTTCCCTTTAATCCTACGCGCGATTGTTCATTTTGACAACGTTGGGACGTAAATGACAAACTGTCACCTATCACTTTACTTCGAGGAACAGTTTGAAATTTAAGGCTTATAAGAATCTTATGAAAATTATTTTAAATAACAATGTTTACTGTTTCGTTATTTTTGTACTTTAATTTAATATAACTGAGAATTATTTTATTAGTTGTTTGAGATACTTCGTTTTTAGCTAGAATGGTGTAAATTGCTTACGATTTTATTTCATTTAACTTTTGACTGGGATTTTTAGTTTGGTACTTTTAGTGTTAATATACACAATGAAGAGACTTCGACCATAGTGAATAAACAATCGTAGAACAAAAAGAGAACGGTTTAAATGTCTTTTCAAACCGTAAATGACATACTGCTTGTTCTTTTCTGTACCTATTCAACTGATTCTGATTTTTCTCAGAAATCAGTGCAACCGATGAAATATTCTGGGGAAATTTCTTGAGCACGTGCAACAGCCAGGTGTGCAAGAATAAATTCAACTGTTAAGGCGATCGGAAGAAATCGCATTACGAATAATTGGCGATCGGTGCGGCAAAAGGGCATAATTTCAGATCGTAAATATGTAACACGAGCCAGCCCGGGCAGCCACTTACGTTTAATTGGTTCTTATGGCGGCCATCTTAATTGACCGTCTGACTATTATCGGATCGAGTTACTGTGTACCCATACGGTGCCTTATGGTCTCGTTCGCGTGAGTCAACTGTCACCGAAGGAATAAAGATGATAACGTCTGATATAAACGGATTTATCTACTTTACAAATAAGCCGATACGTCAAAGTCAAGCAACCGATGCCCCCAGAAAACTGTTAATCCCTAAGTCAGTGATTATATTACCGTACGATTAAATCATATTCTGTAATTAGAAGCTGCTGTTTGATAAAAAGGGGTTTACTTCGAGATTGTGTAAGATCGTGCAAGTTAGATTGACACAGACGGGACGATTTATATCATATTTGTCGACTGTGAACATTTTAATAACGTAATACGAGTATGTTACTGACTGCTTTAATATTATCATTATCGCTGTATGTAGCGCGGTCATTGACAAGAGCTAATGAACGTATTAAACGAGCAATCAAATCGAAATGAGTTGAAACCGCATAAAGACGAATTGAAAGACGACAAAGTGATTTATTGTAACTTGTTAGTAATTCATTAGTACCGAATTATTGTTTTCTTGTGTTTTACGATTGCCGAAATTCCCTGTGTTAATAATTAATCTGTCTTAAGAGAAGAATACTACTTTCCCGAAGCAAAATGCGGAACATGTTTCACGGGACAACAAACGCTGACTGGGCCGAGTGTACACACTAAAAATTACTAAAACTGCTTAGAATTCGGCGCAGCTTGAAATTTGGATGGACAACTATTTAATCGCAGAAAATCCGATGGATTACGAGAGGCCATTAAGGCTAATTTTGAGTAACTTGATTAATTCTGAAGCGTCCAAAACTTTCGGGCCATGGATGTAATTTCGGATAACTCCGTGTAATGAAATTCTCAAATGTTTGATCTATTTCGGATATCCCATATTTTCCTTCCAAAAAGCTATAAAAGTGATCATTATCTTCTCAAATCCTTAGAGACCTGTATTAAAATTATCGCGCACAGAACGAAATTTTTATTTTACATAAAGATCAGTAGTCCAATTATGCTACTCAAAAAACCGAACTTCGAATTAGACAACTTTCCTTTTTCCATATATTTATTTCCACGATGCATGATATCAGTGTTCATCCGATTTACGCATAGCGAGTGCAGGACTTCATAAAATATAATTTACTGTTGTATGAAAAATATAATCGCTGGTTAAACTAGTAACAACCATAGATAATACCAGTAAAAAAAGACCTACAACAGTCTATACAGTATAAAAACTTTATTCGCAATTCAGCAAGTAAGATTATAAAGTCATTATTAAATACACGAATTTGCAAGGAACAAAATACACGAAGCCACAACAATCTTCCATAAAGGTATTATTATAGAGATTCTAAAGTATCTGTTTCATGAGAATCCTTTTTCAAGACCTTCCTAAGGTTAACAATTCTTACCACGAAAAACTTCCATTTGTTCATGAACGTCAGAAAATTTCTCCGTAATTCTCATAATTCGAGCATTCGTCGGGCCGTAATTTCGCCGTAGCGCGTCGGTGCCGGTAGCAAATTTTCGAAAAGTGGTCAAGTCAGACCGGGGATGGCGCTGGCGATCGGACAGATCGTCAATAAACCCTGAAGGAGAGCCATTAATCATCGGCTATCTCGGAGAGTCGAGGTTGCTCGTGCAAATATCGCGGAGATGGCCGAACATTCGCAAGTTTCCGCGGCCACTTCGTCGAGACGTCGCCCCGTGGAAGAACTCGGGGACAAATAATGGGAATAAAAAGGGTGCGGGGGGAGGGTGGAGGGGTGGTGGCGGTAGTGGATAGAAATGGGCAGAGAGGGTGGTCGCGGTACAATGTCCTTAATTCAAATATTGACCGTCCATTTATCAAGCGGCGCGGCTTCGATCCGCGCTAATTAGCTTTTCCTCCTCGATCCCGGATTCCGTTTCCGAGCTAGTGGCCTGGTCGATGCCTCCAGTGTGACGCTCCTTTATTTATCAGGCCTTTGATCTTGCCGCATTCACGCGGCAATAAGCAGTAGGCTTTGTCTCGCGAGTATATTTGATATCGAGGGAGAGGTTCGTCGCGGGCGGAAGGGGCTCGGAACGCGTGAAAAATAATAAAAAACGAAGACCGAGCGCGCGACGCGTTGACATCATCCCATTCAGCACCGCTATTAATTAGCGTTCATCGATAGATTTTAATTAGGACGCGAAAGAATTCCCGGCTCTGGCTCCGCACGATCGATATCTTACCGAGATTGGAATCTTCGAATCGGCCGATCCGTGAAGGTGTTCGAACGTGACGCGGAACAACTGGTTCATTGACATTGTTACCTTATCGAGGAAACATTCCAACGATGTCGCAATCGATAGCAAAGATACGGTAGTTTCGCACATCCGATCTTTATCTGGAACGTGTTGTTATTCTACTTGCAAGCTGATTCTTATCTCAGACGATCGAGTTCGAACGTTTTTCTTTTTGCATTCTACCTTATTAATTGTGAACATACTTGATGCGAATTATCGAGTAATCAACAGTAATTTTTTTTGTTGTGCTTACAAATAACGCTTTGAAGCGATATACATGAATAAAACGTCTCTGTACGAAAATGTGAATTGAAACATGGAAAAAAACTTTTTCATACGTATTTTCCCTTTTTAGATTTAATTCATCTTTTAGATTTCAATATAAATTCGTAGAAAAAATAAATAAGTGACTGCTGAATTCAGTTTTATTCACTTTTATACAGTTATTTTAATATCAGTGCCTCCGAAACTATGACATAAAATTTGTCAAGCAATACTATCAATTAAAAGAGGGAGTGGGCATTCAATAAATATAGAAATGAGTTCACAAAAGATTTGCAAATCTTTCTGGATTAGTGTGAACCGTATTAATCACTGAGAACTGCACTCGTCTTTCCTGAAAGATCGCGACGCTAAATCGCCAATCCATCACCTGCATGTTTACTGTGGACCACTGCAACGAGATTCTATCAAGGAGGAAATACATAACGCGTAAGAAGTACTGATCAAAATCGCATTGATTACCAGATTAATCAAACGCGAGAAAATAAAAGTAATGCGTCATTTCCATGAAAGGTATTATACACGCGGGCATACAGGGACGATGTTCAAATACATTTTATTGATTTTTTAAGCAATCAAATGCGGAATGTCTGTAAAACTTCGGCAGAGTACTAATCGTGGAATGTTTAACAATTTTTCAACCGGTAGAGCTTGGATTTATGTATTTACATCGTGTGCAAACATGAAGAATACAATAAAGTACGAGGATTGTGAAACGTGGTAAATACATTCTAATTAAATTATAACTCTTCCAAGTGCAATTCATCTGAATGCGATCTAGATATTTTTCGATGTGTCTATGAATTCATAGCTACTTTCTTATCGAATGATGCAAAGTATAGAATCTTTGGTGAATAGTTCACTAGATGTACTAGATGATGTATTTAGTAGATTATAAGTCCAACGACGATGGTGTCCCATGAACGTCGTACAAGCCCCACTGACATAAAAGTTATAACGTTCTTCTGCTCCAACCAACAGGTTACGTTTATTTTATTAGCCCGTATACAGGGTGTTTGGTAACTGGTAGTACAAGCGAAAAGGGGGTGATTCTACATAAAAGAATAAGTCGAAAATATAGAATAAACATTTTTCGTTTGAGGCTTTGTTTTCGAGAAAATCGACTTTGAAGATCAGTCAGGTTTGTGTGCTTTAGTATATCCAGGAAGTAGATTTGGTTGGTCATGATCAGACGCGTCAGACAATTCCTATAGAATAGCACGCGTATTCGCTGCATTTCAAACTCGATTTTCTCGATAACGAAACTTCGGATGAACAAATTTTATTCTATATTTTCGACTTATTCTTTCATGTAGAATCACCCCCTTTTAGCTTGTACCACCAGTTACCAAACTCTCTGTATAATCTAAAAAAAAAACTGATCGAATCTCAATACGCTTCGAAACCGATGGGAGCGGTCTCGGTAAGAGTGTTGGGAACGATGATGTTTCCCATGGAGTCGGGCGGAGCCATGAACGAGCCGCGATCGGCGTTACAGTAAACCAATAAACGTCAACCGGCCGGCTACAATTCGGATCAACCGCAAGATCGATTATGCGTCTCGCAGACGCGCTTAACAAATATGGCCGACTACGAACCTTCATGGTCGACTGTAGGTCCGCCAGCTCGGTTTCGCACATGTCGGCCCGTGTATTCGCGCACACGCGCACAGAATCGCGAACACACAGACAGAGAGAGAGACAGCACACACGGACGAGAGGCCGGTGTCCTCTCCCGATGATGATGCTGATCGGCGACGTAACCGGCCCCACGAAGACGATGGGGGACCAAGGACATGAGCAATCCGGCTGAAAGTCACGGACGAACCTCGATCGACGCTGTAGGAGTTGATGCGGCTACGACTGACTGGTGATGCAACATAAATTAAACTGCATAGCTAGCCTGCACACCCCAATCAGCTCCGTGTCCCATGGTCATCGTGCAGTATTATCGGACAACAGTGTTTGCGTGCGTGTGCGTGGGTGGGATCCAGCAAGGCACGCGTACACAGCTTTCTCTCTCTCTCTCTCTGTCCCTCTCTGTCCCTCTCTTCCTCTCTGTCCCACTGATCCCTGTCTCCTCGTTTCTCTCTCGGTTTGTCTCGCTCTCACGGACACTGGTTTGGTGCATGTGCAAAAATTGCCATTGCGCGAGGGTTACCATCCGCAGCCCATGCCGATACAGCCGGGGCTGGCCCCGCAGTTCACCAAAAATACCACCCACTCTCCTCTTTCGCGATTACCCGTCATCCCTACGTACGCCCTCGGCTACCGTCGCTGCCGCTATCACGGCATCCATCGTTCACCCGATAGCGCGACGCTCTGCTCTGCTATGTTATACTATGCTCTGCTATGCTCTGCTCTTTTTGCACCACGCTGCCAACGGCACCCTCTCTCATCTAGCCGTTACGCTGATCGAGGTTTTTGAGTTATGCGATTTTTCGTGGCAGCTGACCGGTTCGACGGTGCTACCACCGGAGAACCTCGGCTGGGAAACGAGCTGAAGAGCTTAGGAGGATACGGGCTGTTGATACACTTGTGATCGACACTTGTTTTGACGATCAGGTGCATCCTCGTTTATAATTGTTGGGGTTGCTGTTGGCCCCGCAGAGGAGATGATATTTGCTGATGTTTATTAGCTAGGTTTCAACTGATGACTCTGGCGTGCGTGACTGGGATGGGAGAGCTTAGCAGGATTTCGGGTATTAACATCCTTGCTATTGACACTTGTTTCGATGACTGGCTGCATCATCGTTTATAATTGTCGGGACAGCTATTGGTCTTGTAGAGAAAGTGTTGTTTCCTGATGTTTGTTAGTTGGGTCTGATCTACGGATTCTGGCCTGTGAATTGGGTAGAGGAACTCAGGAGGATTTAGTCGCTATCACCAGAGCGTATATACAGGGTGTCCCATTTGAAGTTTTGCGTGCAACCATTTCCCAAAATATAGTCCGTTGTACAAAATATTTCTTATAAAAGTTACTTTGTTTTTGGGGAGACATCTTCTGGTGGTCACAAATCTTCTCTAGGTGGATGTGCTTCCGAGAATTTCAAGGTGAACTTTGCTTTTTCCATACGGAACTGTACGTTTTTATTTGGTTAAGTGTGTAGACTACCCCGAAACGAATTCACCGGCCTATAGCTCTTTCGTCTTCCAAGGTCATTCAAGGTCATTTAGTGCCGTTCAAAGTTTAGCTTAGTGAGACGAAAGCAAATCCATCTAGAGGAGATTTGTGACTGTTAAGTAACCTTTACTGTCGGTCTTAACGATAATGGATCAACAATGGTGACAGGACCATCATTTTCAAGACCATCGGTTAAGGGGTTAATTTTATAATTTGCTCGAGACACGAACCGATAAACAATGCTCGGTTCCCGGTGATGCCTGCAGAAACGTAATGCCAGTGTACGGTATTGAATACACCTTTTATCGCGCACCTGACCGCAGCATTTAGAACGGAACAACCGGGGACAGAGAGCGGCGGGGCCTAATAAATCCTGTCGGGTTGTGTGAAAGAAAATCAGGCCGCGGTGTGGCCCCCGTCCCCCGCAGGCAATATTTTCTAAATATCACGCGGATTCCCAGCAATCACGGCCGGCAGATTGGAAACACGACGGCGGCGGGGGATCACGCGGGTGGCGAATTTCGACGCGAGAGACCGCGGCGTCGTTCGAGAATTCGGAAACGGGGTGAAGTGGAAAGCAGCGGGCAGAAGTGGCGCGCAGGAATTTCAATTTTCGCGGTCCGCCGCGTAGAAGCTGATGAAAAAGTCGCAGCCGCGGACCCGGGCTCTATCGCAATAGAATATTATCGGGATCGCAGGTCGAGGCCTCCAACCCGGCCCGGTCGGGGCCGACAAATATTTCTCGATATCGGGCTCGACGAGGACTGATATCGAGCTGATCGAGACGGAGAGACCGTGAGCATCGGGGACATCGGGGTTCGGTTCGACATGGGGCCGAAGTGGCCACGGAGGATGCACGAAATTGCATTTAATATTGTTCACCGGGTGAGGCAAACCAACGAATCAGCGGTGGATGGGGGTCAAAACTTGAATCAGGTAACCCAACCGGGTGGAAAAGAGACAGGACACGTGGAGAAGGCACTCGCAAGAGAAAGAAATGCTGGCAATAAGAGGAAAATGAGACAGATACAGAGAAAGAGAGAGAGAGAGAGAGAGAGAGAGAGACAGCGCGGACAGTTCCCTTTTAATTGAAAACTCAAGTGCCCTCGCGATCTTAATTAAGGGTTGGAAATTTTCAGCTCGATCGATTGGACAAACGAGAAAAGACTGGACCCTATCGGTTGCTCCGCACTCGACCAATGGTCACTCGCGCAGCATACACTTTACACGGCTATTTTTTCGTCTATCTTCCTTCTCTCTCTCTCTCTCTCTCTCCTCTCTCCCTTCCCCAGCCTTCCTCGCTCTCTCTCCCTTTTATCTCCGTCAATTTTCATCCAAGATGATATCGAGCATGAGAACGAGGAATCCTCGAGATCTTCTAGCTCGGAGGACCTGGATGCCCGTTGTCCCCCCATTTGAATGATCGATATTAGACTCGCCAGGCTCTGCTCCTCGTCCGGCGTTAATTTCGCTCGTTGCCAACCGGCGCGCGGCCTGCTGCAATCATACCAATGCTCTTCGTGACTAATTTGCCCGTAACACGACTCGGCCGACCTGAGTATCAGTAACGCTCGTCGGAAAATTTCGGCGTTCATTACGTTGACAGGCTCTTTGTCACGGTGTTTAGATAATGAACGGATCATTGTATTGTATTGCAACGGATTTTCAATATCAACGTGAAACGCGTCGGCAGCTTATCCATTATGCGAATCGCGACGCGGAAAATCGCCGATGGTTATCGCTAATGTTTTCTGCGGTCTTCGTCCATGCCGATTGCTATCCCCGTGACTTCGCGAAAAATGACAAAAAACATACTGATCGTGTCGGGTGTAAGCATAGCATAAAACGTAGTATTTCTTAATTTTCGGTCCTCTTTGGTTTAATGACGATGCGAAGTGTTTTTATTACATGAATTAACGAAGCGGAACAAACGGGGAAATAAACGGTCGGGTATAAAAAATTCAGGCAACGTGGTTCCCGGATATTTTGTATTTTTGTCTGGGGCACAGTATCAACGATCGTGACATTCCATTTCAGAATGTATCGTTGCAAACACAGCAAGCGAGAGTCAATGAACGCCTACAGGCCTGCAACCCATCGAACAAACAGTCACGAAAGGAGACAGCCCGCGGGAGTGCCCGAAAAAATCTTCGATAAAAAATAGTCTCTCCCGCGAACCCGAATTTTTCGCGTTTTTTTTTTCTACCCGATACTTTCGAATTTTTCGATTTTTTCTCGGGTTTTTCCCGTGTTTTTTTCTGTGCGCGTGTGTGTGCGTGAGCAAGGTTTTTGCTCGCAGACCAGAGAGCAGAACCGGTGAATCGAGCCGGGCAGCCAGGACGCCCGGCGTTTCTTCGCGCTATCGATTTCGTTAGGGATCCCTGTTACCGACGTTTCTGACTTCTGAATTTTTTATGCGCAAACCACGTGCGCGAAGTGGATTGCTTCTGCAATTAGGCGAGAGATGGCACCAGCGACCTGCTTAAATAGCGGTCAAAGTGTTGTCCGTTAAACACGCGGGAATAGCCGGCACGCGGCAAATCTTTTGCCCGGTTCTACGAACTCCTAGACACCCCTACGCCATTTTCCTCTCATTTCTGCAGTATTTCACGAGTAATTATTTTCCAATTTTTTCACTGATTTTCACCCAATTAATTATTTTAATAATGTGTTACTCGTAATTTTTGTAGCTTCGTTGGAAAAATTATTTTGATTATTTAAGTTATGGTATTCAAAATTGGTTTTTCGTAGGATTATTGATGAGGGAAAACTGTACCTGTTAGAAAATGCATAAATAATAAATATATTTGTCTATTTACAGTTCGAAAGAACATCTTAAAAGTCTAATTGGTAATACCCTTAGAGGTGTGGTTTAGCTGGAAAAAATCGAAGCCTTCATTCATAATAACAAAACAGCTCATAGCAGGGTGAAAAGGTATAAATAAATATTACCATTACAATCACAACAGCGAAGAGGAAACATTTAATGCCAAAAGTGATAAATTATGGGACAGAAACACGGCGGAACACGCTTATTTGATTCAAATTTAAATTACAATTTATTTATGAAACACCGAATGTAATCCAATTGTTGTAATGCGTGATAATTGAATCGATCGAAGTAGTCATTAACTTCTACTTCATAATTGAAACGCGTGATTAAGTGAAAATTTGTTATCGGCCAACGAATAAAATAATGGCGTAAGTGATATCGAATAAGGCTACTTATTCGATCTACGAATCGTCTCGTCACGATCTACGAACGATCTTCTTTAACTACAATTTTGATTATAAAATGAACTGAAATTAAAGCTTGAAACACAAAAACATTTCTCCATTGCTTCGTCAATGATCCTACAATTTGTTACAGAACAAATACTCGATTATCAATGCAACCTTGTGCCCTTCAGACGCCGCCTTTAATCTCGATTTCAATTAAAAATCAAACCGTTCTTTCCCGTAATAATTAATGAGAACAAAGAATTTTTTCCATTGCTTATTCGGCACACCCATAGTTCGTTACAGAATACATCACCATTTCAAACATTGTGCCTTTTAGACCAGTAATCTCAACTTCAATTAAAAATCGAACCGATCTTCTCAGCGATAATTAATTAGCACAAAAACTTTATCCCAATAAATTCCAATAATTTGTTATAAAACGAATCATAATTCCAATGCAAATCTGTGCCTTTCAGACCTTTTATCTGAATTTCAATTAAAAATCAAGCATCGGCCGTCCCCGATCGTTCCGGTGATAATTAGTGGGCATTCTCGAGGCCCATTAAATAAAATAAAATATCGTAGGGTGGTTTTATTATGCAGGTAAAATTACTGTCATTTTTAGAGTCTGCTCTTTCCGTGAACCGGGGCTAGCGCGCCTGATGCAAGATAACCGTGCACGCAGCCAAGTAAAACTGTCGTGTCTGTTTACGATCTTCACTAGCTGCGGTGCGGTGGCATGTTCAGAAAAGACACATCCGGCACTGTACGTTTTTTTCAGTGCGGCGGTAACGCGACCAAGATTGAAACTGCAACGCTATTCTTTTCGATCCCATCGACGATTCTTGGACAGGGGATGAATATTTTAGCTCGGCCGCAACAACTTTAATCACGAATCGCGTGCAAAGACACGACTGACCTGCGCCATTGCTTATTACGATGTAAGTAATCGCTTTTCACTGGATTATCGTCGACGTTGGACGGCTGTATCAGTCAATATTAAATTTATTCAACCCTCTTGAATTTCTGCAAAAGCAGAAAAATTATAATTATCACTGCGACTGTCAATCGTAATTCTTATCCCTGCAGTGTATAAATTAATTTAACATCCACTGTTTGTATACGTTGCACGCGAGTTTGGAACTGGATCTTTTGCAGAATTAAATGTTAATTCTAGTTGAATGTAATCATTAATAGCACATAAGGATTAAATATTCTTTATAGCACTTTTTTTACCATGTACAGTCTTACCAGAGTAAAATAAGTTTTTTTAAATTGTTCACGAAGTCCTTATTTATTATTTTTTCATTGTAAACTGTTCAGTTAATCGTGAAATAGCTGTGTCATAAAATAATCATTGGCAACGTCGTCACGAGACCTTAGCAGGAACAGACAAAATTTTAGATGGATTTACCACCATATTAATTAACACTTAGCCTAGACATTTAATATTCTGATGCTCAGACAGAATATACTGAAAGAAACTGAAGGAAAAGGGAATTAATTCGCGAAAGGAAATAGAAATGCGTGCAAATATGAAGTATGTTCTTTTGCCGGTGATAAAGGCTAGAGTGGTGGCGTTTGTGCACAAGAAAATAATTATACGCGACATTTGTGCCGGCAAAGCGACATTGCAATTTTTTAAAAAACTTATCCAGCCACATAAACATTTTTCTGTTCGTTTTACGCTCTTCTTTGAACGCGTTCAGTGAAATTATTTTATCTTGGCGCTAAATTATTTCTGTTAATCACACGGGCACGGGTCGGCGAAGGTGGAATTTAAAACGCGATTAATGACTTCATCAATAACCGTGGGGTGAGCCCGAAGCGTACGCCGGAAGGTTCTTTCCGAGAAAACTGAACTTCTCCCGGGACAGCTCGTTAATTTTCCAAAAAGGCTCACTTTCGTTGGGCGAGCGTCACGGCGGCGGTCGTTGTCCAGCTCGCATTAAGTATACAGGACGCATCTGGACACAAAACCCTAGTATTTACTCGTGACCATTTATAATCGGCCACTCTTGCCGTGGCTACTTAGCAGATATTTTACAGAAGATGGCGGACCCGCGGGCAGGTGGGGCAGCGGTGGGGCAGGTTCAAAAGTTCACGTGAAAAACAGCGTCAGGAAATTGCCAGGAAATGGACGGTGCGGACGGCCACTTTCGACGACAATAATAGCCTAAACAGTTGGAAAGAAGAGCTCTTAAAAGGCCACCTCATCGAGGCCGGACTTACGAAATGCTCGCGCCTATACGCGGACCGGTGTACATCCTGTCCTCGAGGAAATTGAAGTTTTCGTTCACGTCGAAACCGTGCTAAGTGCCATCAATTTCTGCGTTGGACGTTTTTCCGAACGAAATTTTCGACTGTAAACTGCAAACGTTAAGAACAAAAGAAATTTAGCTCAATTCACAAAGAATTCTATAGAACAGAAATGCAATCGCCGTCGTGTCTAATAATAAATATAAATTATGTTGTCCTCAACCCTCGTGTGCTCTTTAAAAATTCCTGCACAAGATATTCTAGGACAGTACCTCTCCCATTTTCATTTTACAACATTAAAGGTTCAATAAGAAACATAAAAATGCAACAAATGTTCGGTTAACAAAGCACACCCAAATTGCACACTTCATAGGGACGAGGGACCATGCTCGAGACTCTCTTCGAAAAGTGCTTTGCACTTGCGATTTTTTATGCTCTGACACCCCATTTCCAGCAAAACAATAAAACTGAGATTACGCGTAGAAGTGTGCGGCTTTTCTGCGATTTTACATCGCTGTTTCTGGGAGTTGTTTCGATATAAACTCGATCTCTTTTATCGCAGATAAAGATTATCACCTGCCGGACCATTACAACAAATTAACTTAAGGGTATAACTTTAACATTCGACGCTCGTCCTTTCACATTTTATTCTTGATAGCGTGCGTGATCTGCAGAATTATGGTGTGACCAAAGAATCCTAAAGAATTCGTGAAACAAATTTTTTACGGATTTATTCGTTAATGAACGTTGTACTTGTTGTCCTTGTTTCTAATCATAGCCGTTTCTTTTATACAAGTTAAAAATGAAATTAATACTAACAGTTGCAAGTATTATGCAATTATAATTGTAATAATTTCATACATTATGACCTAAAAGATTAGCTTAAACGCAAGACAGTAAAAGCATGACAAGAATTTTAAAATTCTGTTATACCATTTCCAACTCGTTCAAATTATTAAGAAAAAAAGCAATAAATGCACACAATTTTTATTTTGCACTAAGATTCACAGTTATAACGGAATTGTATCAGAGCTGACGTTCAATTAAGAGGGACAAATTGTACTGAAAACTCGATTATAATACACACACTCAAAATTTGCCCTTTTTGAATTTAATCCTCAATGCAGTAAGAGGAAAGTAACAGCAGCAATTAGATTAAATCTTCGTTTCCACTTTCTTTAATAAAGTAGAGAAGAAGGTAAACACCACGAAGAACCGCGATCTCAAGGAAACCTCGCACTCCGCGTACGAAGAACAAATTCTTCTGGGTAAAAAGTGAGTGGCCGTGTTCCGCATACAAGGAAAAAAAAACTCTATTAAATATACTCGGGCTCCTTAATGAGCTCAAGGGTAATTTCTCACATTACATTTCTCCGGCGGTAATTAGAAGAATTAAGAAAAACGGTTCCTCGGGCGAAGTGTGCGCGAGGCGCGGAAAGAACGGAAGGGTGGTTGGGGGTGTAGCGCGCAAAGGTAATTCTCGGCACGTGTAATATTTAAAACACCTCAAAGGCGATGTAACGACAATGGGAGCTGTGAAACGTTCTTCTGTCGGGGAACTTTATCCTCATCCCGAACCCCCGGGTCCGTGTACACCATGGCCAAGGCTCGCCCCGGGTGCACTTTTCTCCCGTCTCGCCACGTCGGTGATCCGTAAATACACCATCGTGGAAAAGACGGTCGCTTTCTCTTTCCTTAACACCCGTCTCTGTCGCAAAACGAAAGATTTATGTACGGAGACCGTAACCGCAAGAGACTGCAAAGAATAAAGCCACGCCGTGCTCTCGATCCCAGCTTTTTACAGTCGAGAAATCCTCTTATGCAACAGATAAAACCTGCCCGCACCGCTTTTTACCACTTCTTTCTCTCCTACGCCCCTCGGTTTTTATCTTCCCTTTTCACGTCCTTGGGTTAACACCTTTATTCGTTTCAGTCAGCCGAGCCACGCCGGTTAAGGCTTCCGCCATACTGTAAACAATAAATTGAATCCCACGACGATCATTCGATTCGAAAGCTGTCGAGACCATTTTAAACCAGTCCCATTCTGGACTCTGTCATTTTACCAATCTCAGCTACCGAATTTGATTCTTTATCAAATTTTTAAAACATTCGTTTGCTATTTGAAACGCACTATCCTAAATGCCTACCCTCTTGAAAATGAGTGATTGATAAATTTATTATTCAAGAAAATGGTTAAATTGCAGCACATTCGTAATATTACCTGTCTTTTATATTGAACAGTAAAGAACACACGGAGCAATAAAACCGAGTTTGACATAATGCATAACTTTATGCTTCGCACAAAGGAAACAGAGGAAACAATAATTGGAATTAAATGTATCGATAAATTTGTTACATATCATTTTTATTAGAGATATGACGGTACAAAGGAAAAATGTTCGCACAAAGGACATTTAATTTCGTGAAATTTGCAAATGCTATTTTTTGTTATTGCAAAAAGTGACTTTTGTCAGTTCTTGCGTCGTCCTCCGGTTGTCGGTAGAACTGCGGTGAACTGTCAACCGGTAGCAATTGTGCAGGATTAAAGCCAGACGCGAACGATGATTAATAAATTATTGAATTTATTCACCAAGTGTTATTTACATTTAACGATTGATTTCCATACTTTTAATCGTTACCGATGATATGGAATCCGTGCAATTTACCCTTCATGCCTGATGGGTCTCTCGGTGTACTCGAGGAAAATTATTGTTTATTATCAGTCGCCCGGTTGTCGTTCCTTCTTTTTTCGTTCGCCTACTGCGGTAATCAATTAACCGGCTCGGTTTAATCACGTGTCCGCGTTACTAATTTATTATTCCGGCTGATATTAATAATATTTCAGGCCAACGAGAATATTAAACAACGATATTCGCATTGACGGGAATTACCGTAAAAGATTTAACGAATATTACTTTATCTTTATCGAGCGTCGACTATCTGTTTTTCCTGCACGTGTCTACGAACAGATATACGTCAGCAATTAACAATAGATAATTCGCTATTATAAAATTCTGCATTTTGCCGTGAATGCCGTCGCTGAACGCTATACACGTACACGGTTGTTAAACAGCACTGCGTCGCCAAAAGTTTTCGATATTCAGCGAATTGGTTTTGTTATGTGTACCGTCAAAAACAAATAAAACAGCTGTAAACACCTATAAATGTTATTTTTATCAATCCATCCACTTACGTAAATACAGTGATTTATTTTTCATACATCACCGCTCGGAGTCCACCATTCTAGTAAAATCGCAATTTTAACTCAACACGTGATACAAGTAAAAAGAAACTTATGTATATTGGTTGGAGGTACTGACGTCATCGTGATTTGACCGTGGGTTTTCAAGCATTTATGCATATTTATAAGCACTTTTGCATATTACATATGTAAAATTTTTGAAAAGCAATAAAACTGATAAAATAATTGGTGTACACGAATCTATGACGTAATACATACGTACCATATACTTCAAATCAATAAGTTGAGCTTCACGTAAGGTTTTACGGAAATGCTAACGTAACTCTAACGCAATTATTTATTAAAATCTAAGAGTTACAACGCATTAGAAACCTCTGCTGTCATTCCCAGGGCACTAGCTCGCAGTCCACGTGAAAAGCGATCAACCGGAAGAGCAGTTCCTCGGCAATCATTCCGGAACTGCCGGGAGGATCGATCCGGCGGCGATGTCTCGGACATAAAGCTTCAGACAGCGTTGTCCGCGAGGAAAATCCCTCGCGAGTATATCTGAAAGCTCGGCCAGGGCCACTTCGAAATAAACG
Source organism: Seladonia tumulorum (assembly GCA_913789895.3). Lineage (NCBI taxonomy): Eukaryota > Metazoa > Arthropoda > Insecta > Hymenoptera > Halictidae > Seladonia > Seladonia tumulorum. Next base: position 8,936,629 of record OU565275.1, read on the forward strand.
AGGGAACAACTACCGGGAAGTTTATTCCTCGGCCCGGCCCGTCCCGTCCCGGCCCGGCATGTTTTTCGTGTTTCTCTTTTATGGTTGGCGCGATACGATGTACGTACTTGGAACGCGACTTGTCAGGACCGGGAAGAAAGGTAAAAAGAGAGCGGGAGAGCGTGTCGGCAGCTTTCGCCCAACAGGAGGGAAGCTTTACGAGGTTCTTTCTGCCGCTTCGTCGTTTCATTTTACGGGTCGTCGCCTTCTTCTTGCGACGTGGATTTGATTCAACGCGAACAGCCCATCCGGAGGCTCGCTATCGAACCGCGGGCAATTTTCGCGACGCTCCTTTTACGTTTCGAAACCCCCTGTTCTACCACCCTCCTTCCTCCCCACCCCCACTTTGCGCTATAATCGAACTCTTATTATCGATGTCAAGGACTGCGCGCACGGGATTATCTTGCGATTTCCTTTACGTTTTGTCCCGTCCCCGTCAATTAACCGACCCGTTTTGCGCTCCGCTCGTCTCATTTGTTTACCTCATCGACGTTATTTGTATCTGATTATGCCCGTTCGTACACAGAATGTCCCTCCCCGCGTACCGTTCAGCTCAAACACCTTCATTGTTCCGAGCAATACGCGATAACGTTGTTTGCCGAAAGTGTTTGGCTTCGTGAAAAACCGTAATGCTGGTAATACCGTTTGCGTGCTTGAAATGTTAACGTGGATTTACGAACTGTATCATTTTTTACTCCGCGAGATCGACACCCTGCCGAGAGAGAGAGAGAGAGAGAGAGAGAGAGAGAGAGAGACTTACTAACGCGTCTGGGCTTGGCTGATCTACTTAGGGCAATCAAAAAAGAATCGCTTGGTTTTTCAGGTGCACTTGGTCACTTATCTGGGAAATGGTATTTTCAGAAAAATACAATGTTGCTGAATGGCAGTTGCTAATGGGTCTGCGTGTGGCTGGACTATTCTACTTCCACTAAGCAATTTTACTAAAAAATTTCTTAAAATATCTAATAAATTTTTCATTACTGTTTTAAGTTATGTATGAACAGTATCTAAAAGAAAAGTCACAATTTTCTATGGTACATAAAATTAAAGTGTTACTTTCTAAATTACTCTTTTCCTGTATTTTTTTCATTCTCATAACATATCAAAATGTTCACAGAAACAATTGTAAAATGTTGATCATTGGAAGCGAATATACAGGGTGTTTGGTAACTGGTGGTACAAGCGAAAAGGGGGTGATTCTACATGAAAGAATAAGTCGAAAATATGGAATAAAATTTGTTCATCCGAAGTTTCGTTATCGAGAAAATCGAGTTTGAAATGCAGCGAATACGCATGCTATTCGATAGGAATTGTCTGACGCAGCTGTCTGATCATGACCAACCAAATCTACTTTCTGCATATACTAAAGCACACAAACCTGACAGATCTTCAAAGTCGATTTTCTCGAAAACAAAGCCTCAAACGAAAAATGTTTATTCTATATTTTTGACTTATGCTTTCATGTAGAATCACCCCCTTTTCGCTTGTACCACCAGTTACCAAACACCCTGTATTTACCCTGTATTTGTGCAGTTGTACAGCCGACAGTCAAAGGCCCAGAAAAATTGTAATTAAGACGTATCATTGCTTGAACAATACAACGCGAAGACGTTTGGTTAACAAAGCCGGGGACAGTCGCGCGGGCACATGTGCCACGGTAATTCGCTCTATCATCGGAATTGCGTGGGACCGTAAAACACCGTCTAGCCGTCCTAGCAACATAGTTTTAGTTAATTCGCGGGAGAAGATGCGTCTCTCGAGCGACGATCGTCTCCACTTTGCCACTCGAGGGTTGGATGCATCGTGTGCCCCTCGCCCGAATGGTCAGCTGGACCCTCGTACACGTAAATCACGGCGTTGCCGCAGATCCAATTATCAAATTGTCCGCCACTTCAGTCGAGTCAAGAGAACCGGCCCGGAGTGTCGAAGAAAGAGAGGGACGACCCGGGGAATTCGAAGCAGAGAACGAGAGGTGTCCGGCGATACTGCTTCAATAGGGACCCGGGGGGCGAAAAGCTGGAAAATCAAGGCGAAGACGAGGCCAACAAAGCCGGGATCAAAACAGAAACAGGGGCCGAAACGTCGCGGAAAATGAGATGCGCGCGGCCTCATTAAATTGCCCACTTTGGAAAATACGTATCATCAGGGTGCCGAAAAATCAGTGATTAAAACACAACATTACCGCACTTGAACGTTTTTCATTAATTCGTAGAAAATAGACAACCTTACTAAACGCACTCGATTAATTTAGTACGCTTTGCATTTGATTTAGAAAATAATTCTCAAACTAGTCTGCACAATTGTGAATTTTGTGAAAAGAAATTTAATCTAACTTGATTGAAACTTGAGCCTAGTCTTCAAAAATAAATCTGATCACAAAATCCCTCCAACAAGACGTTACAGTTAAGATAATAGTTGCTCAAATTTCATTGATTATTTCATCAAAATCAGAGTGAACAAGCAAGTTTATCGGATACAGACAAAGATGACAAGAAAATAGCAATGTCTTGCATAGAAATCGCATTTTTACGAAATATGAACAATAAAAAAATATTTGAATATTTTTCGAATACAAAGAAGGCTACAGAAAGTAGACACATCAATTTTACATTTTCCTTTGGTTGACATTATAGAATTCTTCATTTTACTGGAGAATGTTATTCATTGAACAGTGAAGGAACGAGACGGTTAAATTCTTCCGAGACGATTGCCGTCTTTGACGTGAATGAGTGTGTTGCTACGTACAATTTCGAAGCTGCTCGAAGGAGAGACGTTCGGAGGAGACGATGGAGGAGCTAAGTGCCGTAGGATCGCTAACTAAAAGAGCAATAGATCCTGCGGGGCAAAACCGCTAAAGACAGCTCGACGTCGCCGGGCAAAATTTATCACTTAAGTGACTAGAAAGCACGCGAACCCTGGGGAGTATTTCGCAGTCAGATAAGGTGATCGGTCGATAAGGAGAGCCGTGAAGGTACTCACAGTAAACACTTGAGACGTTCGATAACAACGTTCGAAAGACAATAAGACGATTCCGTCCACTCGACGGACGAAGTGATTGCCCGCGTGCTATTATTTTTCAAGAGTTCGCGGCTGACGTTGATCGTGTATAATCGTGATTAGGGTCCTCGTTAAATCAGACCGGATTCCATGAAACTGCTCCTATCAGCGGTAAATATGTTTCTTCAAGAATAATCTGACAACGAGTTGCAATCGGGAGAGTAGTAACAGAAATAGCGTGAGATTTTTAGATTGTTGGTGGATTATATTGGTGCGGGGTGTTCGCAATTAAAATATTCCTAATGTTAATGTCATATCTATCTTATTGTACGTGTTGTCCTGTTAAAATTGCGATTTATTTAAACTCGCGCTCTCTTATTTTTTTTTTTTTTTTTTTTTTAATGAAACTGTACCCATAATAATTTCCACAACACGCGAAACATTTCCTTAGGGCCGAGGTGGCGCGTGTCCCGGAAAATGCTGGTTAGCCAGGAAATGCAAACCGGATGTGCGTGCAGAAAGGCGCACAGCACCCTCGACATGCAATGTTAATGCAGACATCGTCTTAGAACCTCAATTCATTTGGTTACGGTACACGCAATATCAGCACTTAATCATCATCAGCAACAAGTCCCTGGGGGAGAATTAATTGAAACTAATGTTTAGGTTGCGGATCGTTATGCAAAATATAAATTTTGTGTGCAGCCGACTGAAGTCACACTAACTCCTTCTTTAATACATTTTAACAAGCTTAAATACATTTTATCAATATGCTTAAATTACTCTAATATTTGCCCACCATTTTAAATTGTTTTTAACCGTTTTATATCAAATCTACTAATGTTTAAAACGTCCTCCTGGATGAAAATCCTCCAGAAATGATTTTACATGTTGTATAACAATGTTCATTTCGTTGAAATTTCAATTTAATATCGACATCTCCCGGCTTTCATTTTGTACACACATTGTTTATATATACCACTCTTAATAAAGCATAATTATAAAATCATCTGAACGGGAAACAATTGTTTGTTAAACGATCGTTTTGTGACAAGCATATTTACGGTGGAGAATATGATTCACACAAACGAGTCGGAAACGAGTTCTCGGTATTTAATAGTTTTTCGAAGCTAAGCACACATGCGATACCATTCTCGGAAGAGGTATCATTCGGTCGCTTTAACGTTTCTTCGAAACCGACCCTGAGATTGATAGTCATCACCTCGATCGGACCAGCCGACGATATACATCATAAACCTCTCTTAGATACAATGGACGTGCATAAAGCGTATGCAACGAGTGCACTCTGCTCGTCTTGAGATAACCTCGAGCTTCCAGTAACCGTATCGTACTGTGTCGTGCATGAAACATAAACGAAAAAAAAAAAACGTCGCGATTTGGAAATCTCCGCTTTCCTCGTCACGGTAACAGGAATCCGTAATGTTATCGATAAATATCGATACATAGTATGCATTCCCTGAAGTCTCGCGTTGACCATAAAGTCATTTCGCTGCACTAAATTCGAACTTCACAGAAACTGCATCGCAGAATTTTCCATTCCACACTGCTCCTTCTAAAAAAAATTAACAAATAGGCACTAAAAAATATTTGCTATAGAAACGTTGAAAAAAACAGTCAAACTTTGTAGACTAAATTTTTATTTTAAAGTTTAATCGAACCTTTTAGAGAACTATGTTGGTTTGATTTTCCTTCGGATTAAAATTGTATATCACTTTCATTTGTATAATTGTTTATCAAGCTTGTCTGTTGATGGGCATTTTAAGTAAAAACTGTTGACATATATTCGGACAATAAAATTGTAAAGAAAATAGTTGAAGGAGCATTGCAAAACAATATTCTTCATTAAAGGAACACTGTAGATTTGAACAGAATAATAAATTGTCTTTTAACCTAAACACACCTTTCTGAGGAAATAATAATTAAGAGAAATGGGGTAGCAAAGAAAATTGGCGAAGAGAATAAAAACGAGAAGAATAAGCAACCAAAAAAAAAAAGACAAAATGGTGACTATTAAAGAACAGAAAATATTATGGGAATAGAGGAATTTATAACAGAGGAAGTGAAAAGTAAACGTGTTACCCACTTGTCGGTAGCTTTGACAACAAATACTTTGTTAATGGTAAATCAGTACGATAATAATCAGAAAATGTATCATATTCGAGAGAGAGAAAATTGATCTATTTGTCGTGATTAATAACGCTCCGAACAGACAGGTCATCGATGAAGTAAATAATCATATTTTATTTCGCTTATTATTAATCCCGTTATCCACACTTAAAACGGCACATTCAAAAAGTCGGAACATGTATAATTAGTAATCGATATCTTATCGATAATCATTAGTAATATTTTAACGCGAATCAAGTTCCGCATGCAGCGAAATAATTGGAACGACCATTTAATTATCGCGATAATAAAATGACTCATCGTTCATTTGTTTGGTGATTATCAAAACCGCGCTCGATAAATGTTTTAACTGTCTTCATTGTATTAAATTGCAGGCAATGATGCACTTGATCGGCTGTGTTTATCAGTCAGAGGGAAATATTATTCGCGGTCAACGGGAGCCCCGGTTACACACATTTTATAATAACAAATACACATTTGCGTTCTCGCATGTAATTATCAGTTGAAGCAGCCCATTGAAGCGGCACGCAGAAAATTGTGGTCCGCGGTTTATTTTTGGGGGCGCCGCGCGTATCCCCGACACTTGAAGATAAAACATAGTTTGATATTTGCATTTCCCTGGGCAACGCAAATATATGCCCTGATCAAATTTTGCTAATATAAATGATATCGATTCCCCCGGATGATTTCATAAAGCCTTTAGAACCGCTCCCGGTACCGGTCAAGTAAATTACGTTAGTTTAAACCGTCCAACAATTTGTTTGTTCATTAGTTTTATTTTCAGTTTACCCCTCCCCGGTGCTCTTTTAAATCCCTTCAGTAACCCATCGTTTAATTTTATGAAAATGCTATCTGATCTTCTGATATCGTGCCGCCCGTTGTCAATGAAAAATTTCATTATTGTTTCAACATACGAATTAACCACTAAGACAAAATCGTACCTGCTCGATTTGGGATTCAAACAGAACACCGTTTTCGCATTGGTTTAGAGATTTATTTCGCGGTTTAGGATAAAATATATTAGGATCCACCAGAATATGCTTTCTAATGATTGTTATATTTCCATACGGTCAGCGATGTCCAGATAATTAAACAAACTTTATATTTTCAAAATTTGTACTGTATTTGTATTTTTGTAACTTTCCAAATAGTCTGTAAAAATTTTTACTGATAATGCACTGATAATGCAATTGCTGTTTCAGAGAAGCACAGTACTACTGAACAAAAATTACTAACTTGTCTGTTCACGGCTTGCATGTTCTACTTCGAGAATCCAGTAACATATGAATGCAGGAAAAATTAGTACTTTGACAGTGTTTCCTGATTGTTTATTTAAAAAATTTCGTGAATAAAATTAACAACGTTATCACATTCTTGAAGCAGGTTTTAAATTCTAAAATATTATAAGATAATGATGAAACATTTTATTAAATGTTTTTAAAGATTTAGAGAATACTATTGGCTAATGTGTTGTTTATATGAATTCATATTTCCGTGGATAGTTCGACAAAATTCGAGTCAACCTAAAAGCATAGTAAAATATTCCTAATTTTGGAGAATACTTTTAATACTTTCATACTTTTTTAACAAATGCACTTTAGAACAGCCCTTTTCAATATCGATTAGTAATTTTCGACCATCCATGAGACTTTTGCCGCTTCTACGCTCTTCTTGTTATTAACATTCACACACATTTCGGAATTATGATACTTCCTCGAATTATTGGGGATTATGTATGCAAGTAATTACGATAGTGGCGCTTCACGATACGCGTTAAAGGAGCCCGCTTTCGAAAATGGGCACTACACGATCCTGGAATCCGATTCAATTTCACAGTTTGTCGACGAAAATAACGATAATCAAGAACGATCGTTAATAATCACTATATTGTGGATTCATGACCCATTGCGGATTATTGTACGCGCATCTCGACGCGCGCGCGCAGCTCGAAAACTTATTCGCGTAAATTTGTGCAACTGATTCTAGATAATTGCAAATGGGTAGGTATACTTTCAGCAAGATATGCTATGGCTGTTCCGAATAAAATTATCGTTCTCCCGCGAATCATGGTCGCGCATGGTTTCGGAATTTCGTTCACAGATTTATTACGTTTGCTTTCGTAGACGTAGTCTTTAAAAAGATATATTATTTTTTAATACAGATGTTATAGAGTATTAATGTAGACTTATTTAAAATTCTTGAATTCTTCTTTTTTTAATTTACGTGCAAATAGAAATGTGAGTAGAAAAATAAATGAAACATTATACGTGAAACATTAATTAAAAACATGTTAAATGAATCGTTCTTTTGGCTTTAAAGTTTTTAATGAGTCTTGAATAAAAAATAGACACTGTCCGCGCGGGTTTGTAAATTTTGCAATTATTATCGCATTCGTTATAGGTATAAACATATTTTGCCACGGTTTCGCGAATCTATGCCGAGCGTCAAAAACAACTACTCCTATTATCAGATTAGAGATTAGTGTGATCTCGAGATATGGTTCGACGGGGGGTTTAAATTTTTCTAAATTTCTGCAAAACACGTTTACGTAATTTGTTTACGCGATCGTTCCAGGTAATGTTTACTGGACGGGCCCTGATATACTACATATTATCAGTTGCCATCGTAAAAGTATTACATTTTTGTGAATCTTCAAGGTGTAAGTATCAAAAATAACAAAATTTTATCTTTGATGTCTCCTATAAATACTGAATTTCTTGCTGCATCAAATCAGAACACTACGAGCTCTATCCAAGTGAAAACGAGGTAAGCTACAATATTAAGAACCATTTACGAAATAGTCTAGTAACTAGTCGTACTAATTACGAAAGTGAATTATTAACACATACTGTTCTTTCTTTAGAAACTACTAATACAATCATAATGAAGAAATTTTTCGCAATTCTCTGCGTCACCCTTCTGGTCATCTCTCTTGTTGAGAGTTGCAAACCACCTGGCTTGCTTGTGAGTATACTTATTAATAATTAATCAAAGATAAAAAACGAAAATCACTGAAATATTTTTGTCTTGCAAAAGTTTTTAATTGAACTGGGTTCCTCTACAATTATTTTGATGAATACAGCAAGTATAAAGTATTACCGCGATGATCACAATTTTTACTGATTTTCGTGGCAAAATAATGAACGAGAATTAGAAAATAGTGTTTGATCGAACTTTCACTTCCTGAATTTAATTTTGAAAATTTGTCGGTCGCATCTGCGTCCTCGCAAATCTGATATTTTGTAGTCGCCTATCACTCACTGTATCTATTAATTGCAATAAACACTGATGGTACGATATCGATCGTTTTCCATTGATTTTGTTATCTCGTAACTGCGTACCCATATCAAATTACGGAGGCCAGCAAATAGTATCGAGCCATTGTCAATATCTATGAACAATAACAAAAGTGGAAACAATAAGCAATGGACAAACATGAATCCGAGTGACGCACCAACATTGTGCAAACATATTTTCATAATGTAAATTCCTGAAAAATGCGACCGTAAATTCAACAATATGCAATGTTGAACAATTTAATATTTTTCTTTCTTTTCCTAAGCTTTTTACCATCTTTTTCAAAAGAAAATAACAAAAATATGAGCTGAAATTTTAGATTTCTAATACAATACTGTGCGATTCATAAAAAGTCATGGTCTATATTTTTTTTTATTTCATATTATTCTATATTCTATTGAATATAATTCCATAAATATTAGCGTGATTGTATGGCTTGAAGTGCAACATTTTCTAATTTTCTTACTTTATAATTGTGTTTAGTAAAGACATTTGCAATTGTATAATATTGGTAATATTGTATATCTGCATTTTCAGTGCTCTGAAGACAAAGACTGCTGTGCACCGTTAATATGCAACCCATGGGCTGGACGTTGCACCAAGAAATTGACACCTACAACTACAACAGGCAACACGAATGATCCGGCTGAAGCACCAGCTGACGGCCAGATATGAACAAATAATTGATCAACACACATGGATCCCACTTCGTAGGCCTACGAATAGTTTTTAGATCTTGTTTGCCATTATCTAACATTACACACGATACTAGCAAAGCATTTACAATATACAAATGAATAAATAATTCAATGCAAAAATGTATTTCACATTGTACTTTTACTTCCTTTCTCCTCCCCTCTATCAATAAATATACCTTCCTGTGAATAAAGACAATTGAATAGAAATTAGGGAACAATCTAATGAAAGTAGGTAAAATTCTCCTTAAAATATGATTATACGTTTATTATAATCGGTAGACAAGATTATTATTAGATAAAATGTAAATTGTTTTATAAATAATGAAAAGTAAGGTTATGCAGTTGAAATTCTCTAGAGGTGTGACTCTATTCGTAATAGAGTATAGTGACTCTATTCGTAAATTATACATACTATCATACGTAACTAAAGACATTGGCAAATTTGCGTCAAATATGAGGGCAAATGTACCTAAATCTGTATTTGGAGATCGGCTCTATTTGGATTTCTGATTGATCTCTGAATATCCTCTGGATAATCTCAAAATAATTTCGCTGACAGCCAGTGATCATTGACTTTCCTACACCTATAGATTGCTACAAATCATATCGTCGATTGTCCATTATATTAATATCATTGTTCCAAAGTTTTTTTTAGTCAGTCTCCATATTACTTACCAATGGGACGCTTATCAACCATGCAAACTTGATGTGTAAATTTTGTGCGTGTGTACGTTCACTAGCTTAACACTTGTATCAACTACACTATAAATACCTGAGGGAAATCATATTCGATCAGTCCATAATTAGAGGATAAGGAGAGCATATCTATCAATCTTCTCGTGAGTGATACATTGTAACAGAGATAGCAGATAATTTTTAATAATCAACTCGATTGCATGCTGTTTTCTTCTGCGCTTTGCCAAGCATCTGCGACTATACACTTCGAAAGAATTCCTAGGCTCAAATTATTCCAAGTAATCATTTTAGAAAAATACAAAATAAACATTTGTGGCTTAAAATGTTTTAGTTGATCATACACTTGTCACAGAAAGTAAAAATCATTTACTATTTTCTAGCTACAGTTTTCGATTGTAAGGGGTAATTAAATATAAGTAAATAGGAAATAAGGGAAACACTTGATTGTAACAAGATTTGTCTAAAACATTCGGAATTTGATTTTAGAATTTTAGCGAAGCACTCTCGTAAGAGGAAACGGTATATGCAACAGTTTTGTCATTTTCGTCCACCATTTTCTCTTGCAGAACGGTCAAACAAGGAACGCTGGAGAACAATGAAAACTCTAATTCTTTTTGTTGCGATTGTTCTGATCAGCATCTTTATGATCGTCGAATCATCAGTAAGCAACGAAGACGTTTCGCCAAATGAACTGCTTGGCGTTTGGAAAGGCAATTGCAAGAAATTCTTTCAGAAAGTGAGTGTATGATTTTAATAATTAGTGTACTTTATATTTTACGTGTGTTATTTATTATTTTTGTGTTCGTGCAGTGTTCCACAGACAACGATTGCTGCAGCGTCTTGATATGCTCGCGTTTTCTTTCTCGCTGTGGATGGTACTAAAAAGAAATGAAATTTTATTTAGTTATAACTAAGATTTTATATAGTTATAACAACTACGATTGTGTGAAAGAATAAAGAAGAGATAAATTTTATATTTACCTGTTATTTCCTGAATCTCCTGGGAAAAATATGAAAATTTACGTGTTTGTCTTTATCTTGGTACAAGCGTTAATATTAATACCATTGATACTATTGTTATAAATAAAGTCTTTGTAAAATAAAAATTGCATCAATAGTGAGAATAGAAACGAAATAGACACTTCTTCCCTTTCTCAAAATTGTGGATAGATTAAAAAGAATATATTGACATTCTTAAATCCTATAAATTTCACTAATTTTCGCGTGCTCAATTTTATCACAAATGCATAAAATCCGCAGTCCATTTATTACAGTTTCATTTCACTGAAGCTAATAATAGTATTCATTAAATTAATCGCGGATAAATATCTTTATATTCCACATGTTGAGCAAAACCATCGTTAACCACTGAAGTAGAAAAGTTGAAGTTTGAAATTCCGTTGTTCTAAAGAGTGATGACGTTTTTCCCGTCATAATCGAAGCTGATGCGTAATTGCTGCCATGAAAATTTGTCATCCTCTGATCGAATCGAATTGCATTAATTTATTGATAATTGCGCCGACTACTTCTCTAAAGAGCGTGTATAAGCGCGCACCATGTTATGAGATTAAAACACATACAATATTTTGCGAATTGAAATTTATATAAAATAAATAGCCACATTAACGAGCAGGAAAGTGAAAGAGCGCTCGCAGAAAACCATATTTTCCAATAAAATACAATATTAATTAGTAATTACTATTTGAATGGATAAATATTGCTCGACACCTTTACACAGCAACCGAAGTACTTTCGCTAAACATAAGCTTCATTTATCGCGAACTAATCTGCGGAAAATCGATTTAATTACGGAAAAATATTTAAACCGAACACTGTTCTGTATTCTTATATTTCAAATATAATCACGCATTAAGGGACGATTTCATTTATAACTAAACTAAAGGTGAAATGCACCATTTCAGCATACAATTTAATGATCATTCGAGTGATTGAAAATACAAAATCGATCGTCTACTCATTTAACTTTGTATTGAAAGGAGTAATGTGGTAATACGATTTGGTGATTCAAAAAGAATCGTTGAGTTCATTGTTTAATGCGCCGTTAGTTAAAGCCGTTTTTGAGACCCTTGCCTATTCCTATATTCATGAATACGAAGTAATATCTGTTAAAAATGTAAGGTTTCCAAAAGAAGTTAACTTTATATTTATGACGCAATGGAACTACACGATAAGGTGTGCATACGGGTGATTACAAACCTGATTGGTGCACAGCTATAAATGCGGGAAATTCCCATTTTCAGGTCAGTTCTGACTGTGCTTGGATGTTGACTGTTAGTCTCCTTGCTGCTGTAAGTACTTACAAAGTTTTTGTATAACCTGAAAGATAATTTGTGTCGTCACCAAAAAGGTATAGGCCAATATAATCTTAGAATTTCATTTATTAAATCACTTTCAATTTCGTGAAATTTTCTAATCGTTTTCATTAAGGTGTTTTATCGAATTACAATAACAATAATCAAAATGGAATGTGAAGTTTCATGTAGAAATAGATTTGCTAATTATCTCTACTGAAATGTTCAATGCACCAAGCACTATCATCTTGAATTTGTCATTTTTATGTCAAGTTTTGATGGTTAAAGGATATTTTTTATTAATGATTGTAAAGAAGTAAATATTTAAGATTAATTGTATTATTTGTAAGAGTATACAAATAAATTTTAATATCTATATTACCTCTGGAAATTCCACTTCGATACTAGCTTAATACTTTTAATGATAATTGCAGTCTTGAAGATAACTCGCTACAATGAAACTTCTGTTGCTCTGTATTATCATCTCAATCACTCTCCATACTAATTCCTACGTCACCGCACAAACGACATGCTCTCCATGGCGGGGCTATGTAAGTATATTAATACGATGCTTAAAATATTGTAATTTTACAATAATAATATTTTAATAATAAATGTAATATTTTAATTTTTAACCCTTTGCACTCGAAGCTATTTTAATTCCAAACTGAAACATTTCTTCCGACCTAGAATATTGCCTTTCTATATATTTTTTTTCATGTTGTACATAGGAAAATGTTGCAACTTACTCGTACAATACCGAAATGTTTAGTAATTTATTAAATACAAACAAATTTAATAATATAAAAAATATTTTGAATAATGATACAGCAATTTTTAGTGGTGCCTCACAGTCACCATTCGAGTGCTAAGGGTTAATTTTCGATTTTATGGATTTATGAGAGACAAGTTACAATCGGTGCATATATTGTACGTATATTTTACATGTAAAAATTATTTTAGTGCCGACAGTATGACGACTGTTGTCGATATCTGATCTGTTCGACGTACACAGCAAGATGTGTACCACAAGGAGGAGTTATTATACCAGGACAAGATACAAGACCAATCGGAGAGGGTCCTTATCCTCCGGGAGTCCCACAGGAGTGATTACTTACAGAAATTACTTTCGTTTGATTTCTTATTAATTATCCTTCTAATATAATTCTGATAATAACTGTACCCGTAACACTTGCGCGTTGAATGTAACAAGATAATAACAACAATAAATGTATTCGTGCTAACTGTTTCACTCATCTCTATTTCATTTCAATATTAAATACACTATTGAATTTGTAAAAAAATAGGATATGTAAATACGAACATCCTGATCGAGAAAATTACATTCTTCAACGTTTAACTCTAAAACTGTACTGTAGATTTAAATGTACACAATAATTTAACAACATGGTTAATTTTAAATTGCTGTAACATTAGCAAATCCCCATCTTGAACCGTGCAATATTGCCGCATAAAATTATGTAATATTTCAACGGTAACGTTACACGTCGCGAGCATTGAAATTTATTCGACTAATCAGGGACGATATTGTAAATGTCGAATGGCTTCGAGCACCGAAAACTTTTTCGGCGAAGTCTTAATATCGAACAATAATTCGTCGGATCGATTGGTGCTCGGCGCAGCAATGGAATCGCATTAACGGCAAAAGAAAAACAAAAAAATTGCGCGCGCGCGGGGGTTACAAAATAGTTGGGTTATTTCATTGTCGAAAACATCGCCGGCATGAGGAAGCGATCGACCGTATAGTTCGATGGCACAGTCAAACTCATCGATGTAAAACCGAAAAAGAGAAGAAGAAAAAACAAAAAAAATAAAACAAAACGCCGGACCGCGGTTCCACTTGCCCGCCGTCTACGGATACAGGAGCAATATTAGCGGATGATTCGGTTTTCTTCTCCGTTGTTTCCTATTAAATGAATTAAAGAACAAGAGGGGGGCTTTGTCGGGCAGATCAATGGGAACGCATAAAGCCGGAGCAATACGCAGTCAATGAAATATCGGCGCTACAGAAAAAGCAAAAAAGTGGCCGCGGCCTGACATTTTCATACCGAAACGAACGGGAGGAAAAGAATGTTCGCGATGGATGCCTCTTTTGAATTGTTGCACAGTTTACAGTATAATTGGTACGAATTATAATTGACGAGGAGTAGCAGTAGCTGGACGAGGAGGCGAAGAGAGCGGCGGCAGGAGGAGGAGAGGAGAGGAGAGGAGAGGAGAGGAGAGGAGAGGAGAGAGACAGAGAGAGCGGGAGAGAGAGAGAGAGAGAGAGAGAGAGAGAGAGAAAGAGAGAGAGAGAGAGTAGGTTTCGACTTTTCCCGGTATTCGCCCCGGTGATACGCGTCCCGAAGGCATTATTCTGCAAAATTAAACGCCAGACCCAGAACATACTGTAGCTACTGTAATTTAATAGAGCGAGCGCTTTTTTGGCTGAAAAAAGCAAACCTGCATATCGCCAATAAAATTGTAAAATTATATTCGAACGTTAATATGCCCGGCGCTGAAATGAAGTCCGAGCCGTACAGCCCACCATGAGTGTAAAATAGAAAAATCTAACGCCGGTTAATGGAATATTTTACTTTATCGATCTACCTCTCTTTCTTTCTCGCAACTGTATTATTGGTAATTGTAGTATTACATTCCCTCGAACCGTATTGCAGATTTATGCTTCGTCCAGGTATTCCAGTTGAAAACACAGCGAGACTTACACGCTTTTGCCGTTTCCATGGCTCTAAATACTATTAGTGACGTTTAACGCAAACGGCACTGTACCTTGGCCACACGCGAGTTTTAAGACAACATTGTTTTCTTTCGATGAACGAATGTTCGAAAGCGTTTGCTTCCACGTTTTGTTGATTCGGAGTTACAAAAAGGGCCATAGGTTTGCGCTTCGTTCGGTGTTCCTAAAATATAGACGATGTCAGACGAGTTATGTGAGCTTTATAAGGTCTCGTTCAATAAATTAACTCAGAGTATAAAGTATGTATTAAATCTTTTTGTTTTGCTTGCATGACTTCCAAACCGGAGAATTACACTCAAAAAATCGCGAATGCAAAAACTAACGTAACGTAACTAACGTAACGTTGCAAAAACTGCAAAGTGCTCCTCTACATAAATGGAAACATAACGAAATGCTAAAACTGTAAAAATGTAAACTTGGTATTTCATAACTTCTACAAGAAATCAAATGTGCACTCTAATCGCTAAAATATGCCTGGTTTTTTTCCGAATTTCTGAATTTTCAATTGTGTATGATATTTGATTTCATACCATTCGTGTGATATAAAAATAATAATCGGATTTTTAATACTTTTGTGAATATAATTTTGCAGAATATGATTGGTAACAATAATACAATTCTCAATTCCATGACTGTCGACAAGGCTACATTTCCAATTCTGAAAACGTTTACGCATGGTGATTTTTGTTACATATGACGTGTTTTTTAAGTAGAAATTGCAAGGTTGTTTTGTTATCACGAACAGGATAGTAAATAGTTTAATAGTTTAATTCATTTAGGACTGTCTGTGAGTTTATAAGAAATAGTTAGATATAGATAAAACGTATGGTAGAATGTGCAGAGAATGTTTCCAAGAACGTAGTGTGCGTATAGAAATTCCAGACTACGAGGAAAGTTTCATTTGACACGATATTTTTCCGATCTCAGTGTCAGATGTTGCGACTTTTCCATTTTATCATGTCGCCCTTATAGTTTTGCTGTAATTGCATTTTCTCTAAACAATGCCTATAACAGTATCCATTCAACTTCTTTTAATTTCTCCGTGGATCTATTTAAGTTCCTCCCCATTATCTAAATTCTATATTTTTAGCATAACTGTTACCGTTATCTCGCAATATGATAATTAGAAGCACTATTTTGTTTTAATGCCTAAGAATGCCTAAGCTGCGCGTGTAATAGATGATCACGTAGAATACTAATGCCACTGACTTGATTTTTTAAATTAAGTAACAATAAATACAATTTTTTAGAAAAATTGTTATCACAGCTAGTTACGTTTATGTGACATATCTAATTTATAAATTGAAATTGATAATTATAAATTGATACAACATAAAAGTTCAAATAAATCATTAACACATACATGGAATAATGTCATTCACATTCTATAAACAATAATTAGTTTGGAGTAATCTAAAACGATTACAATATTCACATGCATATCTACAAGAAAATATAAATAAACCGATGACTGGAACACACGTAAGCTTCATAATTTTGTGATAATATGCGTTCTTAACACGAAACATTGCCTCGCGCGATAACAATTCAAATACAAGAAAATTAAAGAAAATGACTATACCTATTCGTTGATTCATTGTTTTGAAAAAAGACATGCAATCAGGAACAAAATGCCTTGTCTTTTAACCGCAACAGTTTCTGAGTCATGTGTCGGAGAAGTGTAACAGATCTTACTCTTACCTTCTGCGCGCTAACAGCCATGAGCATATACATGTACACAGCCTAAAGGCTTCAGCATGATGCGACGTTGTAGTATAAAAGCGTAGAATATGGCACATCGACGAGTCAGTTAAGGTCGAACTCTTGGGACTAGCACTCTTAAGAAAGAGCTTCGTGTGGCTTTGTTCGTTGCTTCTGGTGAGTACGATTCATGCGCAGTTCTCAGATTCTCAGCAGAATTTTGATATCCGTCGTAAAAAAATAAAAAATCAGCAATAATTCATTCCTCACGTTCACATTGTACACACTTGTTCTTTGACAACATTCAATCAATTTATTTCACTCAGTGCTTGACGATTTTAATGCAAATTTACATTTTTATTCTCGGACACCAAATTTTACTCAAAATGGAATTATTTTTCATCTAACAGAAGCTTAAATTTCCTATTAAAAAGTTCATTGCATTTTTCTCTGGAGATTATCGTCATTTACAAATGTATAACCATATACACAGTTCTATAATTACTCATAATCGCATTTAAACAGTCATTAAACAAAAAGCGAATTTGTTTCTATTCAGATCGACACGTACAATGCATGTCTTCAGTGTTTACAAAGTGTCATGATTGAGTTGATAAACTTCGAGCTGAGAATCCATGTATTTACATTCTTTTGTTTCAAAGTAATATGTGCGTTGAATTTCAATTTCACAAAATATTGTGTGTGAAAAATTTGAAAATTGTAGTTCTTTTGTTATTTTAATAGCATGCTGTAAATATTAAACATTTTTATTTTGCCGGTGAAAAAAATGAAAAAGTTCCTTTCAAATAAAATTGACTGTCATCACAAATATACAATAAATATTCACGTTCGTCGAGATAAAATTATTGGTAAATAAATCGAACGTTTAACGGTGTCCTGCGAAAACAATGAACGGGAATGTGCTCTGAATCAGAAAATGTATAGAATTACTTTCTAAATCTCTAATAACGCGATCGCTGTGACATGCGATGAACTTTGAACCCACACTCGTCACACTCTGTCGTTTACTTAAGCGTAATCAGTAAAGTATTCTACATTCAATCAAAATATTATTCTACACGAGGATGAATATTTGCAGTCTTTGTTTTATATCATCTTTCGAAAGCCATTGCCGTTGCACTGACAATATATCTTTTTTTTTCTTACAAATACAGAATTCACATATTCTATACAAGTAAAAATTGTACAAACATTCCATTAAACTGATATAAACACAACAAATTATACTATACCAATATTTTTAAGTTAATACTGCTAGATAGAAGCTCATTGCATAGGCAAACATGTTCTCTAACTAAAACGTTAACTCTGCACTCGACTTAACTACATAAAAATTCACAGTATGCTTATCAAGACAAATTTCAGCATCATATTCAGTATGATTGTTTAGAGTATGTAAACAAAACGAACACACTTTGACAGTGAAGGTTATTTAATTCGGTCATTAACGGGTTCATGGAAAAAGATTAAGTCAGCTGAGATAAGCACCTCAGCATCGAGTAAGACATTATGTTGTTTCCTTCAAGCACACTTCTAAATAGAAACACTTCTCAGCAATCAATGTACAATTAGATTAATCACACGTACATCAATGAATCACTGAATATAAATGAATCTCAGATTTATAAATGGCTCTCAGACAGTCTCAGAATTACAAATGGCTCTCAGCGAATCTCAGAGCTCAGCAACGCTTTTAAAAAATATTTATAGGTCTTCGTCGAAACGCTAAAATATTTAGTAAGTACTTGACAGTCGTTTCACGAGCTGGATTGTTGATACGTGTACACGTAGCATTTGGCCGTGTGATACAAGAACGAGTTGGTTCAGTAGTTAATGACTCATTCACGGATACCAGTGTATACTGCGTGCTCATACAAACCTCCCGTGTGTTCGTCAAGTTGCGTAATGATCTGGTATTTCATGAATTCGTTGGTGACCTTTGTAAATCCACGCCGTTATGGCGCCAAGATCGGACATAATTGTAATAAGAACAGTCTCCTTTTCTTTTTCTTCTTCTTCGTCTTCGTCGAACACTCTCACCGAATTATGCGTCGTCAAGGTTGGTTGCCTTCAGTTGTCGCACATGAAAAGCGAGTCGCCTTGTTAACTTGAATTACGTCACGTCTTCAAAATAAAATGTAAAAAAAATCATGCATTTAATATTTTTATGATTATCGGACTGTGGATTTTGATCCGAGATCAAAATTTTGTGAAGTAAATACAAGAAACAAAATTCCAGTGGAAATGTATTTATATTTGTATTTCTGACTTTGTTTACAGTGCGCGGGAATTCCAATCAAAATGAGCAAGCTTATGCTGTACATCTTCGTCGCCATGCTGGCGATGACTGTCGTTATGGGAGCTACCAGCTCGTGTGGCCGCCATGGTGATCCCGTGAGTAGAAAATCACATGGAATTATTTTTATTATTATAAAATAATTAGCCGATGCGAGCATCTCGAAGTGACAGAGAGGAGACAAGAGAAAACATCAGAGGATCGTGATGATACCTCTCCGCAAACTGTAGTTTCCCGCGTTGACTGAAAATAGAATTTTGTAGCAGTTGTAATGATATGCGAGCGTTACCCGGCATCGTTTAGCCAGCCTGATAAATAATAATGCGAACGTGTATTTCTTCATTTCAGTGCGTCAGCGACAGCAACTGCTGTTCCGGCATAAAGTGCCACAGGTATGCGAATAGGTGTCAAGTCCAGATCACGGCCGAGGAGCTGATGGCTCAGCGTGAGAAGATCTTAGGTCGGAAGGGCAAGGACTATTGATCCGGGAGCCAATACCGAGCATAAACTATCCCAAATCGAATCAAATTCAAAGAGAAACGAACAAGCTCTCTAACAATTCGTGAGAACGAGCGGCCCGAAATAATGAACAACTGTAGCTTAATACATTCCTAAAGAATCGCACGAAGAGAAAGATCTGGTTATAAATTTTAGAAAATGATCTGCTCACTTGTATTAGCTCTGCGAGATCATACAAATATTCATTGTTACACATATACATTGTCTTAGATGTTTCTGAGTTGGAAAGGTGATACTTTGTTGCGAACAATATTTACAATAGATTGAATACAATTTAAGAAATTAAAGAAGTTTGATACAAAGATTGTTTATTTTTCCTGTAATTTACCTTTTTATCCCGTTTAGGAACTATATTATAGTTCCACGATGAACAGGACCATATCTCATGGTAAATTATTTTTACATAAGTTTTAAATTCTAGAGTTTGTCTTCGATACTTGTTACTACAAATTTTTGGCAAACACGCTGGCTTTTGAGCTTTGATTCTATATTTGTGTATTAACATCAGTCGTTCGTGGAGGAATGGCGAATTTAATGATGATGTTTCGGATTAGAAATATAATATTATAATATTAAATCTAAATGGCAAACACGAACCCAGTCTGGCAGCTAATATTACTCTGTTTATTTATTAGCTAGTATCGTAATATAGATATACATCAATTCCGCTAACTCGCATCCGTTCGGTCAAAACATTCGGTATAATACTAAAATTGAATATACCACGGATTCTATACACTAAAGCGAAATTCTCCGCAATTTAATGCATCGAACATGCTTAATTTCTATTAATGCAGAAACCCGTCATAATTTCTACATTTTGGAATTTCGTTCACGTTTTGTAGAATTACCAGCGTCCATCGACCTCTGTCAACTATCGTAGGATTTTTCTTTCGAGAAACTGAACCCTCGAATAACATATTTATTATTTACGGTAGACGAGTAGAAATATATTGTGGACGCAAGAAATGGCCAAAAATTAATTTTTCTCTCCTGTACACAAAGATTTTTCCACCCCAAACGCAAAGAATAACATTTTCACCCGTTGTTCTTTATCATTTTCTTCTCACAGGTTTTAACGTCGAGTTTTTAGTCGACCATGCACAAAATTCATGACAATAAATTGAGACAAAATATTCACAAGTAATAATATTAATACTCAAAGTAATGTAATAATGTTTTTCAATTCTTTTAATGTTTTTATCCACTAACTCCACAAAAATATTTTTCCATAGAACTCTACGAAGATTATTACCTTTCGTCGACAATCGGTTAAACAATTTCCGACTATGCCCGAATTAAAAATGAGGAAAAGGTGCTTTTAAAAAGTAAAATGATCCACCGGTAAGCTTTTCCAGAAAACGAAATCGGCTAAGCTCGATAGAGCGTATTCGGAATTCCCGTTCGGGTGGAAAAGGTCACGATTATTAAGTCCACGATTATTGTTATCGCTCCGAGATTACGCCGTTTTATTTCTCCGGGTCGAACGCAACGCGCGATAATGCGTTGCAGTAAAGCTTTTGCTGTTGCAGCTCGTCGTCGTCGTCGTTCCAACGGGAGGTGCGTGCAACGAAAGCAACGCGGCGGCTACTCGGAAAAGAAGCATTTTCGAAAAATTATAGCTGATCGACCATGTAATTGCGCTCGCTGGGAAATTAAGCGGCGTTCAATTGCGTTCCGTGCGATATTGCCCGATCGCGTGTATCCCCGCTCGCATTTCGAATTCGCTGCCGCCTTTAAATTCGCTATCTTGTCCAGCGTCACGGTCGTCCGTTAAAACGTGATCCTTGGCTCGATAGAAAGAGTCCGGCCATTGCTCGCAGTAAAAATCCACCGTGTTAAATAAAGCTGCCGATGAGAAACAGCCCGCTCTTTTTTATCGCTTCGACTTATCTCTCGATAAACTCGTTCCCCCGATCGATCGCATCTGATTTCATTATTGCGAGTCGTAGACGGTCGCGTTTCTCGAGATTCCTTCCAAACGATTGTATCTAAAATTAACAACTTCCTTTAGCCCTTAGCCAATGAGAATAACCGTGTTCCCGCTGCTTAATAATAACTTCACAAAAATAATTTTATTTTAGAAGAATAATTTCATGAATTACATTCGATTTAAAAACTAAGAAAGGTATTAAATTGCAAAAGGCTTCCGAGTCTTTTATAATTCGCGAACGAATCGCAGAAGTTCCGCCGGCGGAAAAAAAGCCATGCAGACCAAGAAGCACGCCGAGGTCTCTTCTACGGGAACGTTACCCTATCGACCGTTAAGAGCCTACCTAATTTCGAAAAGTAGGTGGACTTTGATTCAAAGACTGAAAGCTTCTTGTGTTCGTTATACGATATTTCCGCCGCGCGTTTCAATCTCATTAACTTCAGCTTAAAGTTAAGCGCCTCCGACTCTTTTACACCGTGTCGTCTTTGTTCTCTCTGACCATCGTACGGTTTTCAGACAAAGTTCTTTTCGCCGTGAAAGACACGCCTAACGTTCGGAAAAAGAGCCACGCGACTGAAAGACGGTGTACTTAAATACGAAACGCTAATGGACACAGATAAAACGGCGCTTTTCACGTTAAACGACATTTCAACCCTTTCGCTGTCCATTAAGAGCGTACCTGACCGGATTTTCAGGAACCGAACTGCTTCCTATAGTGATCAGCAAATAGCAGAAACACTTGGACTTAAATCCGCTTAAACTAATTAATTTCCATCGGTCATTGAGTTTCAATATTTCATATATTTACGTTACTTTTCTTCTCTAGTACCTATTTTATTTTTGGCTGCAATTTATTCATTAGAATTGCATTTGGTTATACTAGTATAAATGGCTCAAGTATCTTAAAATATAACCGCATTAAATTTCTTTCTAAATTCACAACGATGAAATACAATAAATATTTTTGTGGAAAAGATGAGAATAATAGAGATTTAAAATGGAAACATGCGCGTCTTCGGATGAAAATTGTATTATTTCATAGTGTTTTGTCATAGCAATGTTTGAACAAAGTAATTATAATATGGCAATGTTTTTTAGACAGACTTTTTCGTCAGACCTAATGGAATAATTTGGTTCTGATTTACTGAGAGGAGTTTGTTAATATTTGGCATGTCACTTTATGTGCAGCCTTGAATTGATAAGTTTAACTGATACGATGGTCAAACAATCGAGCCTGATTAAGATTCGTTCGACTATGACAGTCGTATTTTATCGACTTTCTTCCCGGGTGATCCCTTAATTTTAATTTTCCCGAATCTCCAATCGCGTAACGTTGATAAGGTGGAAAAAGTCCTCTATCTGAGGGATCGAAGGCAAAGGCATCACCGTGCAAATATTTGCTCGATATACATTATCATGCTTCAGCTTAATTGCCATATGTTGTACTCTCATACGTTATGGAACACCTTCTGTCTTACAGTTAGATACGACGCACGATCGTGCACGTGAAACGCTCCAGTTTCGAATAACACTCTGTCACCCTGTTAATTCTATGCGCCGTTCAATTATGCTTTCTTAACGATCATCCTTTGTTCTTGAAATGAAATTTCTGCGCTACGTTTGCTTCTCGGTTTAAGCTCTGATTAAAATTTTACAGCGACTCTTGTCGAACATTGGTTTAGTTGCCAATTACTGGCAAATATTTTTGTATCGCAATTCTGACGAACTCAGAAACGATACAAAGTAATTTAAAGACAGTATATTGACACGTTCACAGGTCGTAAGAAAAATAATAAAATGATTTCCCACAAATGCTTAGCGTAAATTCAAATTTTTATTTTACAATTTGATAAAGTAAACTTTCAAAATGAGTCCAATTTCCTCAGTCAATTATTGTCATACAAAGAATGTAAAGATATTATTAAAATACTTTGAACATTTTTTATGATGTTTTTGGTGTATTTTCACTGCTAGAAGTGGACGTACGTTCGTAAAGGATTTTCAAAATTTTGAAACAAGTTTGAAACAAATTTAATGAATTATTCCTGCAGTCATCAGTTCAGTGGTAATGAATACCGTAATGAGATGGAAAAACATAATTTTTCGAAGTCACTAGTTCCGAGCACCAATTTTTGCATACGTACTCACGATAATTAAAACACATACAACTAAGATCTAGATAACTAGATCATTCAACATTCGAATTCAATAAGAAAATAAAATTTGTCTATGCAGGCTATACCTATATTTCAAGACATCATAAATTATCAGGAACAATCACAGGGTCGCTAATCCATTTCTCCTATATTCAATGCTAGCGATAAGAGATTAAGGAAGTGTCTGTTTTCAGGCCACAAGCGAGATTTGGATCCTGAAGTATCGAATATACATTACAGATGATCAGGAAAAATCACAGGGTCGCTAATCCATGCAGAGCTGGTTAACAGGGTAGACAGGGAGCTATAGTCGTTGGTCCCGGTAGGTGAGCGAATCGGCGCGAAAGCTGGCAGCCGAAATCGCGGCTGGTGTCGTGGCGTGGCGCAGGTCGTGGCAAAGAACAGATATAACGTTCAGGCGGTGGGCAGGAACAGAGGAAACGGTGCTGGAGACAAACGGTAAGCCGAGGAAAGCACTCGACGCGGAGTCGAGTGTCCCTTTTCGTGGTTCCTTTCAAGTTCTCTTCCGGGAGCCAAGCCGGGAGTCCTCCACTGCTTTTAAGCTCGTTCTCTCGTTCGACCGAGGAGCGAGAAGCTGGTGGCAAGCAGCAGCTCGGATGCCAAGAGACAGGTTTTCGGCACAATGCCTTTAGGAGCCGGTTACCAGATGCATCGGAAACAGGGCCGTTCCACACCAAGCCCCGGGGGTCGACGACGAGTTCTGTCGTTCTAGAGGGTACGGAAAGGGTGGAGAGGTCTCTCTTTCTCTCTCTCTCACTCTCTTTCCCTCTGGAAAAACGAGTCGAAAGGACTTAAGTCCGCCACCCAGCCTCCGAGGAGAACCGCGAACAAGCGGCAACCGAGAAGGAGGCACGAGATAATGCGGCTAGGCACGCCGTAAACATTCGCGTGGGCACAATATGAAAACATTATCGGAGGTAAGCCGGTAGGCACACAGCAATGTGCTGAGCTTAGAGCTCGGGGAGAGGCTGCGCGCTGCAGCGGCCACCTCTCAGTCCGCCACCGGTGCACTGCCACGTCAGGATGTCAGGATTTCAGGCAGGTACTCGTTCAGGCCGGATTCGCGTGGTCGAAAACCACTCCCCGGGCAGGGTGGAAGGACAAGGGCCGACAAGAAGGAGGAATATGCGGAATTTTCGGCGCGAGCACCGAGCCGACACGCCGCGCCGCGCCGCACCGAGCCCGTAACCGCTGAATCCGTTGATGAAACTGACGCCGAGTTTTTGCGAAATTGTTCCTTAACTCGACGGTAAGGCCGCCGGAAATTCGGGGATTATATCGGGACCGCCGCAGAATTGAAACGACGCAAGTCCACGGCACGGTCTCTGCAATCTGGATCGGAGAAATGCGATTTTAGCCGATCGCCGATCAAGAGGATCTAGTGACAGAATGAGACCTTGTGCCAATACTCGATGTTTCGATCCATAAGTTGGTTCATATAGTACCTACTAGGTTGGCCACACAACTTTTGTTTTTCAACTCTTCTTTTTCTTCTTCTTCTGCCTCTTCACCTACAGTCAATTCTCTACAACTTCTAGGACGTTCCGATCACAATACATTTCGTAATTGCAACACATATTTTGGTCTTCACTCTGTCTCATTCAATATTAAAATGGCCACAGTATTTTTGCATTCTTCTTCTTATTTCTTCGTCTTTATCTTCTGTCAGAATTCAACATATTCTAGGACATTCACTCGCAGTTTTTGTATTTTTCTTTTTCTTCATCTTCTGTCGATACTCAACATTTTCCAAAACGTTTAACTACAGCATACATATTAGCTTCAAGGTCTGCTTAAACCTGAGGATGTCTCATTTAAAATTATATTGGCCACAACGCATTTAATCTTCGCGTCTCGTTATAATAAGGTAAGCCAGAAAGTTTTTACATTTTTCTTCTTAGCTCGTCGATGGTAAGATTTACAGGAATAAATATTAAAACGCGATTAGGATGCCGCTGTTATTTAAAATTCGTACTTGTTGATCACTGTCTTGGAAATGGCTCTGGCACACATTCGCGGTTTTGCTCGAGGCATTTCATTAAAATAGTACTTATTTTAATGCAATTACAGCGCTTTGGTGACATTCTTGTTTAATCTCGAATCCGGTATGACCACAACACGAAGGAATTTATTATGCTTCAGAGCGTGTTCTGGTATTTACACGTACATACGTCAGCTTATGGCGAAACGTTTTCAGCGTCTAATAAAAAAAAAGGAGTCGCGAAATCGCGCGAATTTCTGTGTATTAGCTAGGATAAAATATTCTGGTCAGTGTTCACATTTTCTCGACCAAGGATTAATTTTCATTTTTATTTCCGATGGATGAAATTCTGAAGTTCAGCGTGATCTTCCTACTGTATCTTCATCTTTTGGTTTTCTCATTTCAACTTTTTCTAACTTCATATTACATTAAAATAAATCATTTTGTTTTAAGGATAATAGAAGCGACCAAAGATGCAGAATAATAGTGCACCTTATTTGATAAATTAATATCACCAGCCAGTATACCGCACAACGTTTGATAATATTTTCATTAGGTTCGTTAGAGAACATGTCGGAGATCTGAATCTTCAGCTGCCCGGTATCATATATCATTCAAGTTTGCTATTATCAGCGACGTTCTATTAGAAAAATTATCCCAACGTTTCGTTAGCATCGCTGGCTTCGACAAGAGGTCGAGTGGCACAGTGATACCGTTGTGTGTCGCGTGGTGATTCACTATTAAAATGCACGCTGCTCATGTCCCGGATCAATAACCACCAACCAGAGATTTTAATTAGTCAGCTGAACAGATTCAGTTCAGGTAGTCCACTGATACCCTATTGATACTTCCAGGGTGGTTCATCTTCAATATTCCCATGCATTTTCTGAGGGAACATTCAGAGCACTTCATTACCTGCATTAATACCATCCAAGTTCACCTTCTTCGTAATTGCACTACAGGTACACATAGTTACGCTGCAGAACTTGTAGAATATTCAATCTTCATACTTCAGGATTACAATCAAACTTCGAGACCCTTTCGACAGTAATATTCGAAAAATCCAACTTTTTCACTTGAAACCCATCAAGGTACCTTTAGAGAACTTTCGGAAATTTAAATGCAACCAATTCTCAGGACATCCCAGTTAGGGGCTAGCCTGTTCCCTGCATTAAAAACGAAAGGCACTAGGAAGTACACGTAGGCCTCGGAGTCGGGACTCTATCGATAGGGTTATATGATGATAGGGGATCGAAAGCGACTACACGGCCGGGCAATACAAATACCAAGCTACTTAGAGAAGAGGGAAATGAGACTAGCCATTTGGGGCGAACTACCCCTGAGTTGGCTCACGCGACTGATCTTATCGCTCGCCAAGTCGAGTCCCGTTCAGGGTGCCCGTTACGTACACGCACACCCTTACACGCAACATTCTATGTACAAGTTCGTACGAGTATAAGAGACTATCTCTGTCCGGGAATTGATTTCTTGCATTCGTTATTTCCCTGAGACTCGGCCCGGTGTCGGCGGGCCCCCGATCGCGACAATTAACCGTGTGCTGGAATATTAACGGAGATCCTATCTCCGTGTCGTGCAAAAACTATTTGGAATCCAGGCTGCGGACTCGCGTGCACGTCCTCCACCGAGAACCGAATACTTCGTGCCATTTTCTGCATCGTCGAAGATTTTCGTGACTCGCAGAAGTGGCACAAGGTTGTAGACTATTCTTTTTATTAATTAATCTGCACAGCACAGACGGTTCCGGCTGTCCCGTAAATGTCCATGACTGCGTCCGCAGGGAGCCATACTACTTTAACTGGTACACACATTTCAAATTAGGTTTCCATCATTCGGATAACCTGTTTAAGCTAATTTGCTTTTCCTCGGAGTATTTGTGTCGATGAGGGCACACCTAACCACAACAAGAGAGATTTATATGCTGGCCTTCTGTGACCGGATCAGCTCACTTTTTGACGATTGAAAGACGGTCTTTTGGATCTGGCATTCCCGAAAAAACGAAGCCTTAAAATAGTTGTTATTATGCATGGCAGAAATAATCAACTTTGATCATTTATAACTGAAATAATATTTACCTTTTAGTTTAAGCCGTCGATAAACGGCCGTTTCAAAAACAGCGTACATCTCCGTCATTGTGTAATATTTTGTTCTGAAAAAAATGGGAAACAAAGTTAACGGTTATGTTGATATCATCGTAAAAAAACTGTGATTTTTCACTTCTTAATTACCCTTAATAAAAATTCCAAAAAACAGCATGTTTTCAGCGAAGTTGATTGCACTCCCTTAAGTATGCGGCAGGCGAAGACACGTGTTGATTGGCCACGTAAGAGATTCTCGTTATGCCTGGTGGAATCTGCTACCCCTCGTGTCCACAGTTGTCCCGTCACCATCTGTCATAGTACAAGATTTCGATTCAAACCTGCCCGTGGACCGGAATTCCTCCGGAGCTTGCTGCGTGACGCATTCTCGCATAGCGAGCCCACCGCACTTCCCGAGGATCTTACGGATTACACAGAGCCTCGGTCTCTCTCTCTCTCTCTCTCTCTCTTCGGAGTAACTCAAATCGAACTTAACAGTCGGTTAAGTCTGAGGTTGGTACGGGCCGTTTAGCTAGCCTATTTAGTCCGAAGGACATGAACTCCGAACTGTAAGCCAGCCCCGGCAACCCGGACGGCCATCAGAGGCGTCCGAGGTCATAGAAACTTGCAAGTCTTATCTCGATTTGCATGAATTCATAGTTTGCGGCTTAGCTCCTTAGACGCAAGGACATCGGAAGACCTCGGTACCACCAACTCACTCTTTCTTCGGGATTAACCGCGTTGCCACTAAATTTAATGGTACCGTATGCGCTTACTATTCCAGAAACAATGGCAATTTTTTAGTTACCTCAGGGTGCCTTCTGTTTACGGCATAATTAAACTCGTTCGATGAAAAGAATATTTATTTTTTGTTTGTTTTCTATGAAAATATTGTTGCCGATGTCAGTGTTACATATTTAGGTTTTTGCACGAAGTTCAGTAACGAAAATTGTTCATATAAGGTAAAGGCACCAGTAGTTGACCATGTACTAGTAGAAACCATTTAAAAAAAAACCTAAGGTTTTTATAAGCTGTGCACTTTTGATGAAAGTGAACCTCGGATGCCATGCCGTCTGTTGTTTAAATTTCAAAACAATAAGAACATTTCAAAACTTATTTTTTATGTTTTTCTATAAAATGGTCAACTACTGGTATATGGTCAACTACTGGTGCCTTTACCTTAATAGAAGAATAAAACTATTCTTAAATTGTGGTGGTGAATATATGACCGAATACCCATAAGAATTCTTATTTCATAGGATTCTTGAGAATGGATCTTGTGAAAATAATATTCGAAGGACGAAATGGTACCTGTTTTATATCAGACTGCTTTTTCCTATGATTCGATGGATTCGTATAAACGTTCGGTGTCTACAATATCAAAATTAGGATAGCGTTGTGCGTAGTGCCGGTGTTAGCCGAACTAAGAGCGGAAAGGACAAACGTCACCGCATGATCCCATTAGCCCGAAAGTATTGCAATCGTCGAAGTAAACGGCACGAAGGAAACTAGACCAACGGCAATTTACGCAGTCGATCGGGATGATAGAGGAGTAACGACTTTTACTCCATGGCGAAAGCAGTCCAATAATGGATGTTCCCAGAGTGAATCTCCTTGAACGAGGCCAATCGGTGGCCATTTTACGCGAAACACGGCATTAGGGCTTGGCACTGATGGACGTGCACGCGACTTTCAAAGTTTTTCGCGGGAATGGCCAGTCCTATACGGAAGGCGCGTTACATTATTTATCTTATTTATCGGAGTTTGCGCCATTTTCTGATCTGATTCCGCGATAGCGGTCACGTACGGCCCGTGGCGACGGAGACAACACACAAGGTGGCGTGCTAGAAAATTATTATATGCCTTACTTTGCCGTCTGTCTGCCGAGTGAATATTTTATTAATTCCATAAAGAGCGCACCGGTGGCCGTTGTCGATCCGCGAATGCACCGGAAACCTTCTCGCCGTTCAAAACTTCTGCAAAATTCTCTCCTCCGTTCGAACATAAATATCTTACAGACTGGCGAATCATTGGTTAAAAATACAAAACCAGATTTCACGATCAACTGGAAGTATTGTATAATACGGCTTTGACCAGTCGTGTTTATAAAATCGCTTCATTTGCGAATTTTCTGCTATTTCCTATGGTTTTATAGAAATTTACGTACGCCATTGTGTTCATATAGACAAGTGGATGTTTAAGCCCAGTTTATGAGAAATTCTAAAGCGTTTAGTCACACATATATTTTTCTTTTTAGTTATCTCTAGGACAGCCAGAAAGAAAAGTTCTTAGTGCACATAAAATATTAAAAATATTTTCTCTCTTTCATAGAAGAAGACATTGTAGAATATCTGAAAAAGATTACTTACATAGTAATATAATAATTTGATAGAGATATTGGAATCGGTATTAATGATAAAAATCCAGTTGTGCACATGGACAGCTTATTTATAAAATGTACAAAACATCTACGAGTTCGTACCACGGTGTCAGAAGCCAACGAATATATAGAATATTGGTTCATTTCTTTACAAATCAAAATTTCGTATTTGAAAAGTAAACAAGCTAATATAAATTACTGTGTACTATTACCATCATTACACAAGCTGATCCAAAACATTAATTACTCTTCATACTCCATAAAATATTATGTATGTTAATAGCCAGCACGAACGAAGAACTGTATGCTTCCATTTCGTTTACACGTCATTAAACGTTTAAAATATATTTGGAAACTTTCAAATAATTAACAACCGAACAGTAAATATTTATACCAATGTCATATATATGTCTAATGCTAACAATTACAACTTCCCTGATGTTTTTATACAATTCCGTTCAGTCTGAGATTTCAATTCCGACATTTATGCTACACCAATGATTTGTAAGGTCACATCTACTGCAATTTATAAACAACGACAGTGTCCAAAAAATATATTGCGAAACACATTTTAACCCTCATTTAACTCCCTTCTCATGAAATCTATCAATTTCATGATCACAACGATTAGAATACAGTTGTCACTGCTACGATCGTTTCACCGGCAACTGAATGAGTAAACGATAGTCGTTAAACCGCGAAACAACTCCGGTCGCAACTAGAAACTATCAAATCACTTTTTCATACATTTTACGGTGCGTCCAACACCAGGAACATCTGCACATACTGTTTCCAACAATCGTTGCGACAAATGTATTCTGGCGTGGCAAGAATTCGCTGGAGATTATTGCTTCGCAAAATTCTATCATAACTCTTGTGCTGTTGTAAACCATCCAGAATTACTATTACAACTGTTGAAGTCGATTTCATTATTCAATTCTAAAATTTCTAGCTTTCCAATTTGAAACTTTTACACATGCTTATATGACGTGGACGTACTAAACACGTATCTCTTGAGTAAAATTCTTATAGAAATAGAAATAAAACAGAACCAGATAGGGCGCTGTCGTGTGCAACTAAAATTAACATGTAAGTATCATTTGTCCATATAGTGCACTTGTACACATTTTTGTCGTTCCACTAATATTTTTAGTTGGCGGTTATAAAATTCTCTACCCCCTACAATTTGGACTATTTATTAGAATATAAATGTAATTCATATAAATGATATTTCTTTGTACAGCTCTGAAATTTTAGAACTAGAAACACATGTCAACTTCATTTACTCATGTCTACGAAACGTTCTGGACCGAACGAAATACCTGGTGCGTAAAATTCATAAAAAAAGAGACTCGAGTGGCAAACAGATCAGCGAAACAACCTGAGACGAGCATCGAAGTCGATGCCCGAAGAAAAATGGTACGTGCACGCAGACTTTCCCTGTTCATAACGGAGTCGTTAAATCTCGCGCATAATCGTTTCAGTCGGTGCTGCAGCGAACAATCAATCGTCCCGGGGAAGGAAGATCGAGCAAAAGTTCATGGCGGCGATCCCTGCCGCTAATCCCCGGCGCGCAACAATTTATAACAACAACAAAACGTTCCGATAATGAAGAGTCTCCTATATTACTTGCCCGGGCGTAACGGCGCCAGATAAAAATTCGCATTCTTCCCAGGGCGGCGGTCGGCGATCGTTGAAACGGAGCCGAACGATTTTATCGTGGGTGAATTATTCCGCGTTTCCAGGAGAATCTCCCCGGGCTGGCCCGAGCCCCGGCACGCGTCTCTTCGTCGATCTTTTACCCTGATCTGCACAGGAGGGGAAGTGGAAGGGAACACTGACATTTTTTAATGAATGCAAAAGTTTGCATTTTCATGCGGAGCGGGGGAGGGGAGGCCACGGACGGTCTGAGGATACGCGATAATCATTAGACATAGATTCGCAAAAGGGGTGACTGTCCGTTCTCTCCCCCGATCCGTTCGCTCCCTCTCCACCAGGCACCTGGCTCTGCCTGCTAGCACCGTACTTATCCACCGAAATTCAGGGTCCCTCCGACGTCACCCCACCCTCATTCTGCAGGATGCAGTTCCGCTCGCAAACTCAAACTGCAGCCGTGAGGGATGCACAGGGTGGCGAGGTGGTGCAGTCGGTTGCCATGGCGACCCATCGTCACTGGACACTCTCATCCCACGTTTCCACCTACGTTCAACCCCCCCTGTGCACGGTGATCCAGCGGCCGGACAACATCGTCCCATGCCGAGCCAAAAACACTGGTCTCTTATTACGCGGCTAAGCCCGTGAATTGTCTTCCCTCCGAACCCCGGGTTCGGCGTACGCCTTTCAAACGATCCCAACCCGAAACCCGCCGAAAACCCGATTTCCGATCCCCACGAAACCTTCCTTTAAGATGCCGCCCACTCTACAACCGAAATAGCTGGCGAAAGCAGATTATTTCTGACCTTTTAACGCTCAAATCGGGAATATATTTAAGCTACGTTCGTTGAATTTGATGGTAGGGAGTAGTTTTTAGAAAAAATGGATGGCGAGTATTTTTCTGTTGGATATTTTTTGGATCAGAGGGTGAAAGCAACCCCTTGTTTTTAGTTGGAAGCGATTTTCTGATCTTTCTGAATTCTAATGGGGAATATTCTGAGATTATGTTCGTTGTGTTTGATGATGCGAAATAATTTTTAGAAAAATAGGTGGTATTGTTTTATTCAATATCATTTGGATTGAGTTGTGAAAGCAACCACCATCTTTAGTTAGAAGCTGTTAGTTTTCCGAAAATTGGTTGAACATTTTCTTATTGCTTACTATTTCGATTAGAGGGTGCAAGCAACCCTTATTTTTAGTTCTTGGGAGTCATTAAAGACAAGAGGTTATTGAGAATAAGAAGATTGAGTATTTTTGATATCGAGGCATGTTAAAATGATTTTTTAAAGCATTTTGTAAAAATAAGAGATGCAAAAAACTTCAATTACAAGTGTACTGTAAGTGAACTGTATTTAATCGTTGGCTATATACATATTTTTGCCCATAAATGTATAGAAAATTGAATAATCGATGCAATAGAATCATTAACAAACGATTACTATTTTTAATGAATTATTTCAACAATTTGTAGAAGTTTTAGAAAATCAATTTGAAAATGTTTAATTTTTCCACTAATTTTCCCTAACTTTATGAAGTAAGAAGACAGAATAATGCTTGTAGAATTCCAAAAATACTCTGGATTGTTGCTATGTTTGCAATTTCATAATAACAGTGAAAAAGTACATGTTTAACCGTACAGATATAGTTTACAAACTATGATTTTTCCAGCAGTAGATATTGGAATATTATTCCAGTAATAACAGAAATTTTGTGATGTTCTGATTTGTTTAAGGGAAACATATTTGTTTGAGGATATAATGTAATATAGAAGTGTATACGATGCAGTAGTACAAACAGATCTGGAAACATGCATATCATTAACAACCACTAAGGACTGGTTGGTGTAACATGAAACCGTTATGAATACAATCAGAACCAAATTAATTTCCCAGATAGAAAATTTGTTCCTATTGTTGTATTGATTATTCGTACCTCTCTAAACAGGTAATGCAATTACCGTTGCAATTTGTAATCTATTAAATAAAAAAATACATTGTATCCGTACACGCATGAGATTAGCTTTCACAAAAATATACCTGTTTAACAAAGTCTGTGTTAATCATAATTACAAATACTAAATAGTAGCTTCAATCATTTTTTTTTTTACTTTGATATTTTTATTAATATGTAAGCTGAGAAATAGAATTCTTGGTTTTTTATATGTCTTAATTAGACAAAAGCTTTAACGAATAAAAGTATTCTAATTATGAAATAACGAAATTGAAATTTCAAGCTCATCGAAGAAATTGTCGCATATTTATTAGCATAAGAATGTGAGAAACAGGATTTTGGATCTTTCATCAAATAAATTATCGTATTTCTTGTGATATAGAAAATGAACAATAGGATTTGTGGTCGTCTACTTTTCTTGATTACACAAAACGCCTGTCAATTAAAAATACTCCAATTATACAATGGCGGGGTTGAAATTTCGAAACTAATCAAACAAATTATCCACCTTTGCTTGGTAAATGAAACGACAACTCACCGCAGGTTTCGCCTAAGCGTGACGTCTTAATATCAAGTATCCGTCGACGAACCGGATGACAACCACACCCTACCTTTGTCACGCGAGAGGCGACTTTTCAAATCCACCTCAAGCTGACATAATTAATGAAACACAGGGAGTGGAAAGTGTAAGCATTTTAACGACCCAAGTCTTGGAACTTCTAAATCATTTCATCGCGTTCAACAATGTATTTATACAGGACTCTGCCAAGCAAAAGAACATTAAAAATCCTTTTTAGTATATTATCAAATTGTACACAAAGAGAAGATCAAATAATATAAAAAAAATATCCTGACGGATTTGAAGATATGCAAGGTGACGGAATAATTTTTTATAGTCCTCAATTGATTGATCGAAAGCTGATTAATTAATTCCTTAGAAAAATAAACGTATTAACCCTTTACATTCGAAAGGTACCTCGAAGTATCAATTTCATTGGAATATGATTGCGAATGAAATATGCTTGGATATTCTATAAAATTTCATTCCATTTCATTTAACCGTTATATGCGTTTACGCTTTAGAAATTCTGATGAAACATTTATATTTAACCCACGGGTTATTTAAATAGTTTTGGAATCGCTATTTGAAATAAAAGTGGCAATATAAAATAAAAATAACGGAATTCGGGTCACTGTATTGATCACTACATTAATTTGATATTATCACAGGTTAATTCTCGCGAGGTTAATCCTGTACTTTAAGTTTATTTACATTCTCTAGAAAACAAATCTGGAAGATAAACTTATTTTTTAAAACCTGCCTAGTTTGAACCCTCATTCATTCTTTATTTTCCTAGTTTAATTTGCCTTTATAAAAATCAATGTGATTGAAAAATAATGATAAAGCATCATTGAAAATTAAAATAAAAATAACTGAGATTACAAGATAAAATCTGATTATATTCGCTAACCATAAGTAGTTCTTTTGTACGGGAGATTGAAATTCTAATTTTATTGCTCTTTCAATGAATTTTTGAAATGAAATATTTACATAAGAATGTTCTTTCAACTCGTAAGTGTCCTGCACCTGCATTTTTAAACTGATGATTATTTAACGTGTGCAGATGTAACAGTTTAAAGTTTTGGACAATCCTGTATGCATTTCCTCACAGTATTTCTAATATAGCAAAAATGATTTCCATTTGCCAAAATTCAGCAAGAATCAACGTGGACTGAACAAAGTAAACTGTTCCACTTTTAAAATTCATTTTGAAAATCCACTTAATCCGTTGCGATATAATATCGAGTCTTCCCGATAAATATTTCAGGCAGAATGTGTAGACGTAAAAGTTTAAAGATTTAGTCAAAAGATTATACCCCCATCACCTCGCAGTGTTTCTAATACTGCGAAAATTGATTTCCGTTTGCCAATACGGTAAGAATCAACACGAACTGAATAAACCAAGCCATTTCACTGTTAAAATTTATTTTAAAAATCCTCTTAATCCCTTGCGATATTATATTGGGTCAGATCTGCGATGAATATTTCAGAAGGAATCCACCGAACACACTCGTCATTCATTTCTTTTAATCGAAATAGAATATCTACTCTTATCGACATTATTTCAGTGTTAAAGTCAACACACCAAGTACTCGTTTCCATAGTTTTGTAGAAAATTGTTAACCTTTTTCACTCGAGGTGCTACCAAATTCCCCCCAAAAAAAAAAACAATGTTCACGTTATTATATTCGTTTTTATTTAAGCCTAAAAATTTAACTGCTGCGTGAACACGTAGAGTGAATTTCTTAAAACGGAAAATATCGCGTCAGCAGCTGCCAAATAAATCACGAGACAAACGATTAGAGAAAACAAGTGATTTTTATACAATTTTTACTTGCCACAATTAACACCGAAAATTTTCATTTCCCAACGGCAAAGAAGTTCGAGTTACCGTAACCGAAAATAAATCGTAGCGCAAGGGGTTGAGAACGTGTTCGGTTGCATCGCGCGCAAATTTTCCGCGCCGAAAGCGGCCGGCGGAATCGGCGCGCAGGGCCGAGCGCATTGATATCTCGGCGCGTTGGTGCTGACCAATAAGGAAAAATTGAAAGAGGGTTGATCGTATTGAAAACGGCCGGATGCGAAGTGGCCGAATTGCGTGTCTATTCAATAAACGTGTAACTCGGTGAATCGTAATCCTTTGTCAGTCAACGAGCCCAGCGGCCTTCACCCGCATCCCATTCGCGGAAAGTTTGCACGGGTATAACAGCCGTGTGCGAAATCGTGGGGGTAGATTGGTCGCGCGGGGTGTGGTGGACGATGCGGGGTGTCGGGGGAGGGGGTTGGTTTGGCGCGTCGACGGCCTCCGATCGGAAGCATCGGAAGCACAAAATCCACGAATATTTCGTAGGAAGAGGTGACGAGCAACAGGCGTCTCGGTCGAAGGGCACGTGCGCTCGGGCTGCCTCAGAATCTTCGGTATTTGATCGGTATCGACGGGTACAATGCGTGCGTGTGTCCATGTACACACGGCGCCGGGGGTGGCCGTGAAACCGTGGACGTGTGTTCCCGTACGAGAATGTGTGCCTCGCTTCTGCACGCCTAACAGGGTCACTGTGCCAGCAGGACACACTTTAGGCGTGTTCCGTTACACCCCCTCGCACCCCCCTCCCCCCGCCGCGATAATACGGATACGCGAATGGCAAACGGTTGATCATATCGTCAACTCCGATCGATCAATCCCGTTTCGGCTACTTCGCACGGTTTACTATCCATAAACGCACACGCCACCGACGAGTCTCGCGGCTGCTGCGAGATCATCCCCCTCGAGGAAAGAATAAACTGATATTGGTTTTTTCGTTCGAATCCTGGCGGTTTGGTTTTATTTGGTTTCGATTGGATGATTGTGAGAGATATTGTACGATTTTCAGAGACCTCGAAATCTGTTTTCAACAGGAACTATGCTGTTTTTTTTTTTGTTTAGGGAAAAGAGTCCACCAATTTGTGAAACGTTGGGAACCAATTTGTAGTGGTAGCTATATAATTTTGTTTTCTCTTATGAAACAGTATTAGGATAAACACGTTCTTGTCATGAAGAAAATCGTACGGCAAGGGGATAATGAGTTACATTGTCGTTGGAGTTCATTGTTACCAGTGTACGGACTTTCAGTCCTTAAGACAAAAATGAATAAATGAAATATAAAACTGTGGGAGCATTCGGAAAAATCAATAATGTTATTATACACTTTCCGATTTATTAAAATTATTAAAAGAAGGTGTACATTTTCATGCAACCACTGTTTCTCACAATCAACTTAGACAATTTTTTTTTCACTGAATTGAACCTGTACATTACCCAATTAGTTCAGAACCTCCTCCCATCTTGTGTCTGTATGTGATGTGATAAAATGAAGCATAAATTGTTGGTTTATAGTGTCAAGTAAAATAGGTGTGACATTATCATTGAATCATTTAATTCAGAGGAGCATGCGAGGATTAACATGTAATATTATGTTGTTGCATATGAAATAAGTTTTGATCACATGTAATTCAATGACAGAATCTATTGAGTATAATGGTGCTTCGATTAATAAGATTCACTTAGATGAAAAATTATATTTCTTTAACGCTATTGTTAAAAATCGCAATTTCATCTGCAACAACCCAATAATATGATCTTACAAACAGGAAGAAAATTTTTTGTCTAACCTGGTAAGTAGAGATGTGTACTACGTTCACTATGATTGTCCTGATGAAAACCAAGTGCGCTCAATCAGCCAATTACAAGAGGAATCTTGATCGATCGATAAACGATCGATACGAAGTTCACTTCATTTGTCGAAACCAATAGACAGAACGCGTGTATGTGTGCGTGTGTGTGTATGTTTGATGCTCGATTACGCAGCAATACACAACCATGTCCGTGTGCATGTGCACGTAAATTTACATACACACTTGTACATATAACATATACACCTACGCACGTTACACCCCGCGCCTCACGTCCCCTGTTTATTTCCACAATCAGCCGAGTCATAATACTATTATCAAGGGGTGTACCACGGGGTGAACCACTGCATCAGTGTATCGTGGTACGCGACCCACTGATACGATGACCCTATTGAATGGACGATATTCTGTGTAGGACAACCAATGGTTAGGCTTCAAGTTCGATCGGATTTTAGCGTTTCCATATGTTGCAAACCTGTCTGCTGAAATTTTCGTTCGAGCCGACCCCTTGCTTCCTGGATGAAACCTGGGGACTCTCCGAAAACAGAGTTCACACCGTCCTGGTGTACATCATTAGCCGTACCGTGTCGTTTTGATAGTTCAGAATTTG
Source organism: Seladonia tumulorum (assembly GCA_913789895.3). Taxonomy (NCBI): domain Eukaryota; kingdom Metazoa; phylum Arthropoda; class Insecta; order Hymenoptera; family Halictidae; genus Seladonia; species Seladonia tumulorum. The sequence goes on from OU565275.1 coordinate 8,975,122, forward strand.
AAGAAACATTCGTGCTTATTCTAAATACACACTAATTTTTTAAGTAATGCCATTAACCCTCGTACGTACGTATAATTTAACCCTTTGCACTCGAAGCTATTTTAACTCCAAAACGAAACATTTCTTCTGACCTAGAATATTGCCCTTCTATATATTTTTTTTCATGTTATATATACGGAAATAGTGCAATTTAGTTGTACAATATCGAAACCTTACTAGTTTATTAAATACAAACAAATTTAATAATGTAAAAAATATATTGAATAGTGATACAGCAATTTTTAGTGGTGCCTTAGAGTCACCATTCGAGCGCTAAGGGTTAATAAATGTATAATGAAATCTGAAAAGCTAATCCGATATGTAAATAAATATTTAGAGTGCATCGAATAGTTAAAAAATTTTGTCCTGAATAAAATAAATTTTTAAAGTATCCAAAACGGTCCAAAATAAATTCTCCGAACGCGTAAATAATAATAAACAAAAATTTTCGTTTCATAGTAGCGGTCCAAGACACTCGCAGTCGAAAGATGACCAAGGGTGGAGGGTGGCCGACCGCGTTGAAACGCGATTGTTCGACTTTCACTCGATATACCGCTAATATGCGTACGCGGTTGATTTATTGTGACGGCGTACCGTTGTTGCCGGTAATTTTATCTTCATCGAATGTTTTTCCAGGAAATCAAAATCAAATGGGAGTATTAATATCTCATTGTACGGGCGCGTGTCGGCGACACTTTCCCGTGTCGGCGTGCTCCCGCCGCCGCACATGGGTTCTCTATATATATACATATATATCGGTTTATTTCCCACCCCTTTTTTTCGCGCGCATTAAAGCGAGCTAGTCCCACGTACGACGAATCAATCGGCGTCGCTCGCTTTTGGGAAATAACAAAATATTCGCGGTCGTCGAAACAATTACGTGACGCCCACGCGAACCCGCGCGCTCGTCCCCGACACCCCCCGCACGCCTCGCGTTATCAAATCGTCCCGGTATCAATGAATGTAATGACAAAGTGTTTCCGGGTAATCAGCATAAATATGAAACGACCGGTGAAATCGGTCGCGACGAAAGGAATTTTCACTGCAAATTTAATGCCCGAGTTAATCAACCGGTGACAGATTATTTTTTAACGCCGATCCCCGGTGTTTCGCCGTGAACGCCGCTCGATTTTACCCTTCATGATTATCTTCCCTGTTGATCCATGACCTGTCGCATTTCGTATGACCAATTAGGTGTACGGAGTTGCGGAATTTCCTGCGACCTTTCCTGTTAACAAACCAATAATATTTCCACGGATGAATTCACTTATTCATGAGTGCAGAATGCGGATTTTTATGCAAAATGAAAATAATCAATTGGGAGAAACAGCAGCAAGCTTCTCTGTTTCTTTAATAAGCTCAATAAGCTCAAAATTATATATTGATCGACTCGTCTTCGTTATGAATGCATAAAATCTTCAGTCCATTTACGAGCACTACCACTTAATTTATTATAGAATTGTCAAATTGTAGACAAATATATCGAAATCTTCACTTAAATAACATAAAAAAATGACAATAAAATGACTATAAAATTTTTATCTTTAATTATATCTCTGAATGAAAATGAAATGTTGAGATTTCTTATTTGAGAATTATTCGAAAACTTTAAACGCTTGTAAATGTAAAAGGAGAGACATGATACTTGGATTGCATGTAAATAATTTTTGCTACATACTTCGTGAGATCTATCGATAACGGTACCCACATTTCTTATTCGTGCCTGAACAACACGCGCCTTAAACAAATTGCTTGTCAACGTATCGACAATAACTGCAACACGGCTAAGTAAATATCCGAATATATTCGAAGGAACTCTTACCCAACTCCGCAACTGTTGCTCGAATGTCTGTTAGACTGTGAATACAGCGAGTTTCGAAGGTTATTGCGTATAAAGATGGTCCCTTCTTGATAACGCTGTACTAAGATAGCGTAGTTTCGTAGCAAGTGGCATATCTTGATTGGAATCTTGAACCCCGACGATATCCAACCCTTGCAGCCGTTGCGTTGCACAGAAGATTCTCGTTTTGTGCGTAAGAATCGATAGCTTGGATCAAATCGTGGCTTGGTACGGAACAGAACAAACCAGACAACAATCACACCCAAACCACTTGAAGGGAGAAAGAAATTTTTTATGTAGACAATTTTCATTTCGCACAAAGATCCACAGTCAGATCGGCAAGCAGTACTTTCAAATTACAAACGACAAGCGAGCAACGTCACGTAGAAGTGGTAATTAGACGATTTCGATAGGGTCACCGACCGCAAGGAGATCGTCGCGTTAATTAGCCTAAGATCCCGAGCGTACGTTTCGCGCCTCAGCCGCAGCCGTTCCGTTGTTAAAACTGTATGAATTATGCGCGAAACGGATGGAACGGTGACGTTCACTTTGTCCTGCGGAGTCATTTATTTCGGGCCGGTAATGAGAACATAAAAGACACCTGCAGAATGCGCAACGCATCCGGCGTTATTTTATATTTTTGTGCGACGAGGGCCTTTCGAAACGAGAGGACTCCGCGCATCGGCAAGGGAGCAAAGGGCTTTCGTTGTCAGTGCGAACACACGGAAATGAATGAACGCGAAAGCGAGAAACGCAACAGCGTCGCAGCGGGGAAAGAATAGGGAAACTTCTGAATGTTTCTACAATTGAGCCGTGCACGCCAATCTGATAATAATCAGCCCTTATTAACACTGCATATGGATTATCTCAAACGTAATTTTTCTCGCCATTAATGCGACCATGGCGCATTGTTGTTGGCAGCGTTTCAATGGTTACACATATTGACGAACAATCATGTTTGTTCTGAATATATTTAGACGGGTTGTTTTTTTTTATGAAATATTATGAAATGAGCAGAAAAATTCGGGAAATTTTAAGACTATGCGTTCAAGAATTTATGTGACCTCATATAAATATATTGAACATTCCAGTGAAAAAATTGTGACTTTCATTATGTCTCTCGTTAGGAAAAAGAATATATAAAATATTTACTAGGTGGTGATACAATTTTTTACTTTTTCTCCTTTTAAGGGCTATCAATACAAGTACATATAAAGAGCGAGAGATCAAACGGAAATTCTTGAACAAAATTAAAGCAGAAATTGTGAAAAATTTTAAGGGTCTTCAACAAACAGGAACATACGAAAGAAAAATTGAATTATTTCCAGAAGTTAACCTTTTTTTGCTGGAAACAGTTGGTCGCAAACAATGTCGAGCATAGTAGCGCATAATAATCATCAGGATTCTTTGTCGTTTCGGTTCACAAGCGCAAAATGTGTCAGTTAATAGCGTATTCGACGCTCGACTATACTTGTTCCCGAAAAAACGTGGGTGAAATCAAACGCGGCCATTTCGTTCGAAAAGAGATGTTAATTTTTAACAATGGCAGCTACAGGAAGAACCACTTTGTCCAGGCCGTTCTTTCCTTTGTCCTGGCCGCGATAGAAGGATTCCATGTGCACGAACGAATTTCACTTCTGTTCATGGTAAAACTCGCCCGCATTGGTGAACGTGTGTCGTGCGTGTATATCCCCCCGGCCGTCACGCCCTTTAATTATCATACCGGCCATCACGCCATTACACTTCCGTATACAATTACTTAGTCGGTCTCTATCGTTCCTACTCGCAAGATTCATGCGAAGATGTCCGGTATCAAGATTAACCGCGCTCGCCGTTTCCTCGAAATAGAAGCATTCGATAATTTATCGCTGCCACTGCGGACTTAACGAACCAGACTTAACGTAGCCAAGTCACAGGTCGAACGATCAGTTCGACAATTCCTGCCTAATCTCGCGAACCCGTTTACATTTCCTATTTATCCAGGGTGCAAACATTTCTGAGTAATAGACTGCGAATCTTTGTAAAACAAAAATGATCTGAAACATTTACTGGAAGGTTTCTTCTGCTTACTAATAAAATGAAAATAATGTTATTTTCACGGTGAGTGATCATATTTGTTATTAATACTACTACAAATCCGCTAAAGCATGCACTGAATCATTATTATGTTTTAAATATTTTTATTGGACCAGTCAGAATGGTTTTAATATTTTTAATTTAGGACTAATCTAAAGTTGCATTCATGAGGAATTCAACAAATTTATTTCTTTGGGAATATGTTGTAAAAATATGGCTAAAAATTTTGATAGATACATTTTTGTTATTTTTTAAGAGTAATATAAAATATTCACTTTTTTAGTGCTCCGTAAACCTAGTGTTAAGAGATGCATACAAATTGCAAATATGCATTTAACCAAGCTGTTGACAACATTATACCTACATCATATGTAAAATTTATACATTTTTCATACTGTAATGTTGGGAGGTTTCTGTAGTATTTCTTCCTTCAGATTTTCCTCTGGTATAATTTTTCTATAAATCCGAATCGCAATATTGTACCGGGTAAGCGATCTAGTAGCACTTTATTTCAGCTTCGTTTTTCGTTGCAGTGTTTCACGTGTATCCTTCTATTTTATGATGAGAAGTAAACTCAAAATTGTAGGGGATATATTCGTCCGGATTGACTCTTTTCATGTTACAACAAATCTTAAGCATTAATCAGCAAAAATTTTTACTGTGAAGTTGGACGTACTAAAAAGTTTGAAAAATAATAAACTGCTACGAAATTTTTCATAGAATGTAGAAATATTATTGCAGAAAAATCTAATTTGATTTTTAAATGTTGTCATTCTTTGTCGATCGGTACAGGATAATTTGCAAGAATTTTTCAAATGTATTAGCTAGTAATAAACCCCTGGAATTTGATTTAGTTAAATTATATTAATGATTAATAATTGAAAAACCTAAATCACCGTACATTTTTATTTACATTTTCTCTTTCATATGTTTTACTTCTATTGTTGAAAACCTCTGTCGTTTGTTTTAATTCTGTACTGTATAACAAAAGCATATTATTATTTCTTCGAATATCGATGTTATGTAAAAATTCGCGTTGAACGTTCACGACACTAACTGCACGCGGTGCAAAAAATCGTTGGGATAAAGTCGACAGTTCGAAGCCCTAATGAACTTATTACTTAATGATCCCATTATTTGTTGCGTCACACCGGGCCACGGCTCATCGAAGCTTCGATGAAACAATGAATTAGTCAACAAGTGAAAAGCCAACGGGGTCGGCCGATGGACTCCCGATTTACGGGCTAGAATGAGCACGTTATTTCAGTAAAATTTACTCTCGCTGTTTCGATCGACACAGAAAAACTAATATTTCTGCGCCCGCTATTAATTACATTATAAATCCACATAATCCCGCATTACCGCACGCCCTCTAATTGCCATCAATAATTATCGCATGTCTGTCAGCACAGCGGGAAGAGCGTTGTTAAAATAATGTTTAAACTGCACGCTTTAATTACATTGCTACCTGTTGCTGGCTGATTGCTAAATAAATATTTATTTGTTTGAATATTAATCTGCCGCCTGAGCCCGGTCACCGTTCGTTCCAGATTAAAAATTGCTTGCCGATCAAACACGTAAGGAAACCAATAAGACACGCTATCGAAGTCTAAGAAATTACAAGAAACTCCAACACGTTTACACAAAACAATGCAAATCGATTCGTACAAATGAATTATCCAACTCATAAAATTTTAATGCAAGCTGAATTATTCATTTCCGTGTTTATTTATTTACGTACTTCAATCTTTGTGTTACCAGTTTTCAATATTATAAAGAGAATACATTGCATTTAACTGGACCATTCAAATTTATACTTCTAATTAGACCGTGGATATTTATGCGAAATAAAAGTTGCAAGAGATCGGAACCACGAAAGAATGTCTTTCTTTTATTAATAATACCATTTCAAGTTACTCATTTTTGTCCCAGAACATTTTGGATACACAAATAATATTGATTTTCATTTACCAATTTGACAAAAATGAATATTGATTAAATGAATATTAGCTATTTAGTTGGATGCAATAGGAAGATTGATGGATCAAGATAGAGCACCGCTAAAAATATGTTTAACAGAATTGACAAACAACTTCTTAAACGAAAATAAGCATTACGATCTGTATGACAATTAAAAGCTTCTGTTCTCTGAGTGTAAACTGAGCTGTTGCATTTTTAGAGTCTATATCAAAAATCAAGAATCAATAAAATATTGTTGCTAAGAAGCCTGTCGTCGAAGTGAACGTTAAAAAATTGTATTTGTGAAATTGCTTCAAGATCCGACATCACTTTGGTGTTAAAGTGGTAAATATGGAATAGCTGAGCGAAACACCGAAATTAAAAAACGAACGCAACGTGCAACATATTCATCTACGCCGGGCGTCCAACAAATTTAAAACGCTTAATAGTTACGGAACCGTGTATAGCCGTGCGTATTAAAACCTTACAAACTTCTCGAAGCACGTTGTGCCGGTAAAAGTTACTAAACAGCCGGTAAAATTTACTGCGCGAAACTTTCCTAACTTCAACTTCAGCGCGAGCTGTAATCGCTCCAATATTTAGCGAGTGGTCAGCGGGAAAACCGGTAAAACCGTTACATCCGACGAAGAAACGAAGCCCGACGATGGTCCGGAAGATAAGGGCGGCAACGGACAAGACGAGCCTAATCGCGGGGAGTCCGTTAAGAAAGTGCAGGCTCGTGTACCCGGGGTGAGCACCGTGCGTGTCTTTCTTGAGGCGCACCTGTAGGGGGCCCCCTCGATGCGTGTCTCTGCAGAACCCCAACGTATTTTTTTTTTTTTATGGAATGCTTCGACGATTCGAAACAAAGGGACCCGGTAGTCTAACGTATTATTAATCAAGTGTTGTTACCAGTCGGTAAATTTTTATACCAAATAAAAATTATCCGAGTCGGTTGTAGGAAATGGAACATGTGCTTAAATAAAGAAGTCGATTCAGTATTTTCCTATGAAAACGTTTTTATAATTTCATTTTGTACTGAATAATGTAATCTGTAGTAAATAATAATAATATATATCATGTGTTTTAGTGTGAATAAAAAGATAAAAAATCTTAGGTATTACTAGCCCTTGAATTGCTGTGACTATAGTGTACAATGTACGAGTGAGGAAAAAACGGTTAGAGACCCATCAAACGGCTAATAAAGTAGCAAGACGGTACTACCGAGTCCTTTAAAGGGAAATGTGCAACGTCTTCGTCATGGTTGAAGAGTGGAAATCGAAACGTTACGTCATGGTACGGTAAACTTTAAAGGGGGGCCCCCTACAGGTGCACCCCAAGGAAGACACGCAACTGTTCTTCAAACCGTAACTTTAATTCTGATCGCTGACCGTGACGAAGACGTTATCCAGTTGCATTTAAAAGGCAGCATGTCGTCTTGGTAGGCCCTTGGCCGTTTAAAGAGTCATCAACTGTCGTTGGTTTGTTGGAGCACAATTTTTTTTTTGTATACAGTAAATTCTCGGTATATGTCAACAACGCGGGTCTTGCCAGCGTCATGTATCGACAGGAGACTTTCCCGTGTTATGTTTACACTCCTCATTCAGGCCTTGGCGACATATGTAGATGACTATGGCGACTATGAATACTAAAAGATATATAAATAGTTCTGCTATCTTATATCGTTCGTGTAGTTTTAACCCATTTGCATAATAAAGAAATTTGGAAGGAAGGCTTTTATCGCCAAACTTTTTTTTTAATTATATTTAAGTACAAAAATTAGTACAAGTAAAATAACTTCATATCTCAGCATTATAAGAAGAAATCAGAATTACTACTTTCATCTCCAATAACACCGTTCATTTCTATTTTTTAGCTAACGAATAATGACAGTGACCAGGAAAATTGAGCGCATATAATATGTATATGCTAATGATGCAAATGGGTTAAAAGGATGCTAATGATAAATTTCAGGATATGAAGGAAAGAACGTGATTCGCTATTTTCTTCACTTGTCAACGTGAAAGAAAATAATGAATTCTTTGATAGCACTTGCGAGCGGTGTTGAAGCTAATCAACTATTTTCTCGGAGCGCCACGTTTCTCGGAAACGATACCAGTTCACATTTCTATTTCTACTAAACAGTTCCCGGCTAATAAATACATTCCGCTGCTCTAATACCCCCGCATTCACTCCGGTAAACTGTATCCTGAACACTCCGTGATTTTTACCTTCTCCGAAAAGTGAAAACACGTTAATGGAAAGTCATCCCCGTTCTCTGCGGAGAATGCAGGAGAGAAAAAAGCACTTGAATGCCGTGCAGAAGATCCCCGAGTACTGACTGCACGAGTAGAACTGCATGCGGATAGCAGCGATGAGTATTTCTACACTTTGACCGACACGGGTGCCTTTAATTTTTGGTCGGACGTTGAAAATTACCGTTTGCGGGAGAATGTTAAATCGAGCAGATTCGGTTGAAGGTAACACAGCAGACGCAGAGAAAAGAAATAGTGACTATAGTGAATGCTGGCTGATAGAAGTTCCATTTTATTAAAAAGGGGGTTGAAAAGAGCGTCGAAGGAACCCGAGCTGCTGCAACAAAGAAACAACATTAATGTACCGAACAAAATTTTAAATCCATTTCAAATCAATCGCAGATTAATTCAAATCATTTTGCATGAATTTTTGAGCTAGAAAAAAGAATTACAATGAGTAACTGAAGATGGACATAAAAATTAAACCTGCCACGGTGAAATGACCGGTTTCATATTTTGCAATTAAGGGGTCCACCGCAAGAAGGAGCTGTGGTATAAAATGTCAAAAGATGAGATTTTACATAATTCTGATAGTTCCCGATGTCTAAAAATTAAATACTTTCCCATATGTGTTACCTTCGTATTAATTAGCTTGCATGAAAAAAATTGTAGCACCAATTTTCAGATTTCCTCTGAACTATTCACTAAAGTCATAATGTACTTCACGAAACTAGTGCTGTGAAAACCAGAAATAACCAGTAATTAAAATTACAGACAATCCGAATGAATCGAGTGTTGTCAATTTCGTAAGGCAACGTATTCTCAACGCTTTCAAAGAGTTAAATATTAATTAATTAGAATAAAGAATATTAGAAAATTAGAATAAATGCGAGAGGGTGTCAATAGCCGAACCATTAAACGGGTCCGAACTGATCGTTAATTGACCTTGATGGGCACTCGACGACTCCCGGGATCTTTTCATCGGGTAACAGGAAAGTGAAACGTTTGAATTTCGAGGCGGGACAAGTAGCGGCTCTTACGGGTCGGAGTCGCAGTGGTAAAACGCGAATGCGGGTGCGTGCATGCTCGCGTGCCTGAGTGCATAGAGGAACGTGTTGCGGATTCGCGCCGCAGAACCATTCGGAGAATGCGACCGGGCAAAACGAGGCGAACAGGATTTGGACGCCATTGCCGTGGACATTGTCCGGCGGAAATCATTAAACTAAAATCTAACTGCGGGGGCTAATATTGCAAACCCGCCGCCTATTCTGAAAGCTTTCATGCCAACCCCAATCCGCTTCGGATCGCGAGGACGGTGACACGAGGACTACGAATGATCGTCGATTGGGAAAGGAGAGAGCCGGGCAACACACGATTGCCAGCCCCGAAGGAACTGCATCCAATTCCAATGCTCTTCGCGCGCGCGAATTCCATGCGGAAGTTGCGTTACTGCGGACCCGCTGTCGACGACAGCTTCCGAACTAGAAAATCGCATCCCTGTGCATTCACGACGACGACTACTCTTTGGGAAATTTCTTGAATACAGGGTGAATCAACTTTGAATACTCCCTCATTTTTATTCCCCCGTTGGGAAATGCATTTACTGCAGAAAATAAAAATGTAACTCCAATCTCTGGTTCTAATAATTTCCAGAAATTTCCACTCATTTCGAAGCTTGAAGCCTTTAGCATTATAATCCATCGTCCATTTTATTCTCAGATTTTTTCCATAATGTAACGCGCGAAGACCTATTTTTCCTAAAAAAAAAATCCTGCGAAAGCCTCCAAAAACTGTCGGAAATTTTTTGCTCAAATGCCATATTCTGAAAAATACAAAGTATTCCGTGAAGAAGGATTTCATACGTGGGGTGTACATATTGGCACCTAGCGAGGACGATCAAAAATCGAGATGACCAAGAAGATCGGCCGGCCGATGTCAATATCTATAAGAGGAGACAATTGATTGCCGGGTCTGGGCAAGTCGTCGGAAAAGTCCGAACCCATTCGCGTGGATTGGTGGGCCTTGCGCTCTGTCGGTGACAGCCACGGTATTAACATTCCTGCTCCGACCAGTAACTACTCATAGCCCCGGCGATATACGCTGCCGCGCCGAGAAAACACGCACACGCAGCCCCGTTTGACCCCGCACACACGCGAACTTCCACAGTACATTTGAACAGGGACCGCTAACGGAGGATATCGGGGTGCTTTCGTACCCGTTTTACCATAATAATTCGCCAACGTACAAGTACACGCGTATCTACGTTTGCACGGAGGTCGGTTACGTCGGTTGAAAGGTACCAGTTCAACTTCGTTCTGTACTCGCCGCCCCCGCGCACACCCGCGCATCCCCTTTGCCACCCTTCCGTTTCTCTCTCTCTCTCTCTCTCTTTACCCCCGCTCGGTTTTCACCCCCTTGTCCATGCCAACCCCGTTCTATCCAGCTGTCTCTCTCTCTCTCTCTCTCCTCTCTGTCGCCCTCTTTCATCCCCCGTTGCTCTTTTTCTCTTTCTCCTTTCCACCGTGCACACGCCGCGCCAGTCCGTTTCTCGCTTTCCCTCGGTTTGCAGGTCTACAGTCAAACAGACTCGGTCCGCTCCACCTTTGAATTGACCAGTCGAATTAAACCTTTTAACTGTCGCATTGTTTTTGATGGCTCATTTTCCCCCGTAAAATTGTTATTTAAACCCCGTGACCCCCCGGCCGGACCTCTTTACGACCGACGGGGCCGGACTCGTCACCTCTGATGTTCGATCGGCCGAATACTTTGAAATCGTGTCGTCAACCATGCGTACAATTATGCGGTACAATTAATCAGTAGCTCCTGTCTTTTGCAATAATTGAAGATAATTTTGACTTTGCCTTGAAATCTATTGACAACTATATTTGTCGTCGACTGAAATTTCATCTGAAATGGTACAGTGTTTACTCGGATCACGAAGTATCATACTAGGGCCTTTTTAGAATTCTGTATAAATTTTCCCAGGCATCTTTAAGTACATAATTCGAGACTAAATAATCCAAATTTTCTAAGGAAATTAAAGAAATTTGATATTTGCCAATCATCGTACGACACAGCGAAGAAAGTTAGTGTACAGAAATATTATTGAGGTTATGAAAGACCCCCAATTAATGATTCCGTCTTTTTGTCAACAGGAGCTGTCTTATGTCACAAGCTACGATACAAGCTGTTTATATTACAGTTAAAGAAATTGTCGTAAATTAGATAGAGAACGTGATGGATGTGGGTACACCTGTAACAGGGATCGCGATAAAATTGAACGCACTTAATGGTCATTATGCTTTAGCTTTTCTTTCGTTAATTTGTATCGGACGACGGCGTCCGTTCGAATCCCGGCGAATATAAATAGCGGAAATAAATTGTCCGGCGGGCAATCGATACCGGTGACGGAGATGTTCACTGATTCCTCATCGGCGATAATCGGGAACTTTAATTGGAGGCGTCTGTATCGGGTTCTATCTGCGATACCCCCGCGTAACAATAAGTACGGTCCCGTTTCTATCAGATACCTTTAATCTGCCGCGTGCGACTCGTTCTCTGATTACGTGAAACTTATCTCTCCGATACTCGAAGATTACTCAATTAAGATCGATCCTACCCCCCCGGGCGAGCTCAAGCCTTCCGGTTTTCTTCTTTTTATCGAGGATTACTGACCTGTCCACTATAAACCAGATTCCCATTGAGCTCGATTCCCTCGGCTCGAAGTAAGCGGTTCATAAGGATTACGATCCAGTAAACCAGATTTGCCATTATTCGGGAAAGACGTGGGAAGCGAAATAATAAAAACTTTCTTTAATTCCGTCCGGTTTGATTGCGCCGCTCCCTTCCGAATAATTAATGTTGAAATGGCTAGTGGAGAAAGGGAACTGTCCAAAGTTCAAATTAATAAAGAGACTCGCAAAATTATAAGCGTCGAGTATTCTGGACAATATGGAGTCTCTTTTACTCCTTTTCTTTTTCAAAGTGAAATATCGTTTGACTGTAATCAATTCAATTATCGATCGCAAGGAACAGGCGACGCATAGAAATTTTGTTCATTTTTTGTTCATTTGAACGAGTCACTAGCAATATAATCAAATTCTTCGATTCTGCTTCTCGTGCTTGACGAGTAATCCTTGCACAGCATAACTAGCGGTTGCTTCATAATCAAATGTGCCTGATCCAGTAATGATTCCAACCTAACGACGCAATCAGGGGAAGAAAATAGCCGCAATGGTTCGCATGATATAAAAATATCGAATTATGCAGCGGAGGACGTAATCCGAATATGATCTCATCGAAAGAAACAGTTTTCGTTTCGTGCATTAGCGGGGACACCCTTCATAGTGTATGTATGATTAAAAACAGAACCAGGCAACATTTAACGTGCATTCTTATATGATTAAAAACAAAACAACGATAATTAATGTAAATGAAATAAATGTCCTCGTATCTTGTTTCACCATCAACTTGTAATTTTTCAATGTGCTTCTTGCTGAAAAGAAACCTCTGATCGAGCTTTCCAACGGCTCGTATGGTAAAGCTTTTGGTAATTATTTACATTAGGGGCTTCCTCACAGATTTTGATGACCTTGAAATATGTTGTCAAGGTCATCATTCTGAACAATTTTTTCCTATACATGTTACCGCCGCTCAGATTTGGTTTGCGAGATATTCGCAAAAAAGTTTCAACATCTCAAAAAGTGATCGGAGTAGGTATGTGTAGGACTGTGTAAAATAGTATTTCAAATAGTTGACAGTAACTTATATTTTTATGATATTTTGTTGCCTGTAATGTTATTACGATATTGTAGTCTGTTTATCAACATGTTACATATTCGTAATTAAACTACAAATAATACTTTGCTAACTATTATAGCTTCTCATGTTAAAAATTATAATTTATAATGTTAACTACTTGCTCAACTTATTTTCATTGTAAGGAAATATTTGAAATACAAAAAAAAATATTTCATTCTATCTATCTGGTTATCAAAATAAAACTATTTGATTTAAAGTAGTATCTTATTTGAACCAAATAATAATAACCGAATAATTCCCCATGGATACGTCTTCACAATGTCATTAATTGTAAAGTATAAATATAAATAAAATTGAAAATGGTATCAGGTATTGATAAGAATTAATAAAAATTCTTTCAAGTAGAATCAGGCCAACGGTCTCGAGAACCCCCAGTCCCAGTAATAATCGACATTGCAATACTTTATTACCATTCTCTTCAGTTTTCGGACTTTGCAAAATTGATAACATTTAAATTGTTATAGTTTCGTAAAAAATAATGCCACAATAATAAATCTAGAGTCATCTTAAAGGTTCTAGTCTCTACTCTCGCACAGCGTCATTCATTTTCATCCGAGATGATTCTAAACTACGTTGCAACTCGTAAAACGAAGGCGTATTATATCTCGAAAAATCTACAAATTAAAACGTAGCTAAAAACATAAAAAAAAAATTTTCCACGAGTGAGTCTACCGTCGATTTGTAGATTGAAGCTCCGCCTTTACAACAATCTCTTGAAACTTGGTTTACGATTTGTTTCGATCGTTCAAAAAGAGGAACAAGTTTAGTTTTGTAGAGCCCTCACGGTGGACCTTACATCATTGTAATGTTCGCGATACTGCTGTCATTCAAAGCTTGATAAAACGACCGAAAAAGGAAAATCGTACATCAAGTTTCACGAGGTCGTTGTACGGGGAAAGCTTCAATCTACAAATCAGCGGTAGATTCAGCCGCGAAAAAATTTTCCGCTGATTTTACAGTCGTTTCAATGTACAGCGTTTTCCAAAGTCTTCAGTTTCCCATCTGCTGCATCGTGTAAAATCATCTTTGGGAAAAAATGGACAATGGACTGTGAAAGTAGAGCTCTAAAATTAGATCGGGTTTATCGCTGTACGATTCCTTTTTCAAAAACTACGACGATTGAGATTTAGCGTATAATTACTTACTGGAGCTACTGGACATCTAAAGACATCCAAGGCCACTCACCTCATTTTCCCAATTCCCAATGGTCGCTCTTGCAACGAATAACAAGTTCAGCGATGAAATTGTTCTATAATCAATATCGGTGACGTCAGTAGACTACTCCTTCACGGTAAATATCCGGCAAGAACACGAAACAATATTATGAATGAAAACCGCGAAGGAGAAGAAGAAGCGGGAAAGACTGAACGTGGGTATGCTCGCATGGAGACAGAGAGAGAGAGAGAGAGAGAGAGAGAGAGAGGGAGGGAGCGAGACAAAAAGAGAGAACGAGTTCGAGCGAGAGGGAACGGGTTGGAATAGAATAGAACGACACAAACGCACGGCTAGCGAAAGCTGCGCAAAAAAACCGCAACGCGAAACCCGGACGGTCCGTGAAAAAGGAAGGGAAAAACCGGGGAAAAATAGTGAACCGTTCCCCACCACTTTTTCCTTCCAGCTCGGTACTTAAGTTCGCTGGTGGGGGGAAATGAAATCGACAGGACGTCCACCTATCGGTCCGATGGCACGTATACAACGCGCGATCACACGGAAACGCCTCCCACACAGCCCAACATCGCTTTGTCCACGTGTATTGCGATACGTCGAACGGATGCGTCCACACACGGTCGCAAACACGCACACACGATCGCGTCCACACCGACGCGCACACAGTGGCTGGCTCCCCGGCTCTCGATTGTGTGCGGGAGCGTGTGTTGGCCCCGAACGTGTGTACGCCGACATAACTAAACAAGCAACAAGTGACCTTAAAATCTGCGAATAAAAATACCGGCCACTGATCGGGTATCGTGCGCAGCTGCGACCGGGCAGGGGCGCAAGGGGTTGCAACCCGGCCTGTACTTCGCCGTGCCAAGGAACCACCAACAACCCCGTTGCTACATGTAAACACTGCGATCGTAGTTCGAAAAAGGCGAAAAAAAAAGAAACCGCCACACTCCTGGCAATGTCAGTTCCGTTCTACTATTTTCCAACGAGACCGCCTCGCGCCGCCCCACCAACCCCCGTGATTCTGTCAATAAAAGGAAACTTTTGCCAATTGAGCTGATGGTTACATCGGCTTGTCCCTTTTTTTTTCATCTTTCATATGCAAAAATCACGCGCGCTTTACAGCCGACCGACGCGGCTACGCTGCGTACCCCGAACGCACTGTCGTGCTGGATCTGACACTGTTTTTTTCCCGACCTGCAATGTTCGCTGGTACGATCGACGTTAGTATAATTTGTGGGTAATTTGCTGTTTATGGTTAATTTGGCGTTTTCAGTGGACGCGAGTTGAAAGTTCGAGAAAATCGTTTCATCGCTATCAGTAGCTCTTTATAGTAATGATCTGCTTTCCCATATCTGTTAAATGTTAATTCTGCAACATAATGTCTAAATTTTTAAACACTCATTCAAAACTTTATCTACATATTAATGTCATTAAACGGTGTTTTTGAAGATTTCTTTCGAATATTCCTAATTTCCTAATTCTTATTTTCTAATATTCCTAATGTCAGAGTTT
Source organism: Seladonia tumulorum (assembly GCA_913789895.3). Classification (NCBI taxonomy): domain Eukaryota; kingdom Metazoa; phylum Arthropoda; class Insecta; order Hymenoptera; family Halictidae; genus Seladonia; species Seladonia tumulorum. The sequence continues at coordinate 8,990,791 of OU565275.1, forward strand.
ATTCGTTCGATTTAATCGTCAGGAATCGAGTCATTACATGACGAGTTTAATACTCTGGGTCAAAATAGACCTGGACTTCTCTGTAGTCGTCAAAGTACATATACATACATGATTCAAATTTTGCAAAAGATTTTGTAACCATATCGAAGTTCTCCTATTTATACGAATGCACGTACACGGTGGAAATTCCAAAGACATTATCTTTACATTTCTTATTGGAAATTGTGTATTAGCAACGGACGTAGCAAATGCACATGTGTTACGTTATTATGTAGATTGAGAAATAAATTCAATTTTGCCGGGTCGTAAGGGAGTCTACCAATTTCTTGAAAAACAGTAAACTACTGTAAATAGGAGAGAAAAAAATTTTAATATTCCGGTGAACCAATTAGAAACTATAATGTAGAAGTTCTGCTAGTAGAAGGTACCAGTTCTGCTCGGCTGCCTCGCAATAGAAAAATTTACATATGAAAATAAAGAATACGAACCGTAGACTATATTAAACGGAACAGCGATAATCGAGCTTAAAATATACAAAAATAAAAATGCAAACCGTTGATCGAGGATTTTTTGCGGCTCTATCGATTTTAGAGTGAACCGGGAGTTAATTCGGAAAGATAAAATAAGAGATGAAACGGATAGGACGAGAATGGGAAAGGGTTGAATGTAGGGTGGATAAACAAATAATAGAAGAAAAAACCTATGCGATATCCCACATCATATCAAAGAAAAATGAACTTCCGTTCAAACCTTAAACAATCAACATCATACCATGACGTTGTTTTTGCTAAACCTCTGTAGGTCTGTGTAAAATCGAAGCCGCGTGTTGATATAACAATGCTTCGTTTTTAGCGACAATGTGACACAAGTATCTTGTTCTGTTTTATCTCCTTCGTTGACATGGAAGTTAATGCATCATCCAAATGCGTCACTATTGTCATTTCTCGTTACACGCATCAGAGTAAATTCAATGTTGTATAAGATATTTTCAATTAACATAAATGTTTCAATTCAGATCATGGAGGATGAAATTCAAACAACCTAATTTATACAAAAAATGTGAAACATATCTCTCCTTAGTTTTTCCTTGAATCCTGCATAGATTACTTCGTAAATTACTGAGTAATTGAAATGGGCAACAAGCAGGAAGAATCAACCCTTAGAAGAGTGGAGAAAACCGCGCTAAAACAAGGATCGTTTGAACGATAGCGCCGAGAACGAGCAAACAGTCTTCGGTTGAGACTGTTTCTACGTTAGTTCCGCTATCAGCCGTCTAAGCAAGAGTTCGCCACTGTCCAGTAACCCTTTCACCACCACAAACAACCTGCAGCCCCTTAGCACACGCGGACACGATTCCACAGACGGGGGGTGATTTTTCTTTCAAACACCAACACAGCTCGCCGGTGTCTCTACCACCACGAAGACGGAGCCGATACAGACGCGCATCGGTGGGGTTGCGCGCATCCTCGTCCCGCGTGCCGAAAGGGGTAGCTACCCTCTCTTTTCTCTGAAATCGCGCATGACCAAAATCACTTGGGCTCTTTCTCTTCTCCGCTCTCATTGAAATAACGTCGGCTCTGTTCAGCCAGCAAGAAACTATCAAACATCTTTACACCCCGACATCCCTTACCCTCAATCCCCTATCTACCCCCGATGCCCTAAAAGAGCTGAACAAAGCAAGGAAATTTTTTCGGTATTGCTGTAGCTCAAGATAGAGAGCTCCAACTAATGTGACCGAGAGGAGATAAAAATGGTAGTTGAAGCATCATCGGTGTTCTTAGAATCCATCTTAGCCTCCCTCATTTCCGCTGCGCTAGTTGGAGGCCTCGCGTGCGTCCAGCCCCGCCAATATCAGCGTGTACCATCACCTCGAAAGCCTCCGTTACACCTCGACGTGCTCGCACAGACGTGGCCACCTACACACGTCGGCAACGTGATAAAGTAAAAAAGCTCTCTGTTCTTCTCGCGCCCGGCTGAACGTTCTGTCCGTCCCTCTCTAACGTCGCGAACCGTACGAGCGCGTGGTCAGCTTACGAGTCTCTCGGCTCTCTCTCTCTCTCTCTCTCTCTCTCTCTCCGTTCCTCCTACGGTGTCTATTCTATCGTTCTCTTCGTCTTCGTCCACACCAACCGCGTGGCTCTTCGTCTTTCACCCTCTCGTTGCCGCTCGGCGAGCTCCGTCTCCGTCGCCCTGAGCGCTGCTCTGGCCAGTCGAGTGCGTCTCGGACGAGTTCGGGGATGTTCGTGTCGTTCGCAATCGTCCTCGTCGCGCTTTCGGACACCGCCGCCGCCTCATCTTCCTCTCGCAATTTATCCCCTTCTACCAGCGTAACCTGTTCGCCCACCACCGGCGATTCCGTTGCGAGCTTCCACGATCGAGATCCTCCTCGTCGCACGAACGACTCCCTCGCTGATATCGTCTTCCTCCGGACTCGTTCAGTGCCGGCTGCTGACCCTACGTTGCCCCATCCAACTACCCCGTACGAAGCTTACGCGGGCGCCACTTTCGGGGGCTACCCCTCGCTCGTACTTTTTTCCGATTCGGATCTCGCCCGATCGATCAAACTTGCTCCTCGATTTTTCCGCTTGATCGCCTTTCATGCGATTCGTCAACTTCGGATATCAATTTTTACTACCCCTGTGTTAAATTTTCAATTTCGAACCGTAGATTCAATGAAAGGTAACTGGTTTCGGATTTCGTGTTTAGGGTTACTGGAAGTCTCATTGTTTAGCTATTTTTATTTTTTTTTTATGTTCTGCGTACAAGGGTAGAACTTGCTATGACCCCTAACACTAGGTTACCCCTAACAAATTTCTGATTTTATAGATTTATTGGATGACTTATTTTCTGACTGTTCGTGTTGGCATGGATGGACGTGATTTTGAACATTCGCTAATAAGACACCCCTTGATTCAAAATGGTTTTACAAAGATGCACTCCGCCAGACGAAAGCGAAGATAGAAAAGAAATTGTCGTGGTCGAGCAAACATAATGTAAATGAATATGCTAACCCTTTTATTGTAGGGGAGCAAGATGCTACCCTCGTACGACTTAGAAATTGTCATAACTGGCCCTTCTGGCAACGAACGCCTTCAGGCGTCAGTAGGATACAAGGGTCATTTTCGATAGGCGTTTACATCTCCTGTCGCCAACTATACATCCGGACATTTTAACAATCTCTTGTTGATTTGTTGATCCGAGTCCTTACATTCGATCGAGGTGAAAATTTATGCAAGAAATTCCAAGTATCAAATGTTTAAACGTACAACATATTTTTGGAGCTCAGATCAGGTCATAGTCGATCCTTGTGTGTCTTCGTATCTAAAACTTTTGATTTTTATACGTAAAACTACTTGAAGAAGAAAAGTTTAGGGGTGGATATCTTGTGGGTTGAACAAGTTTTTTCCAGTATAGCATTCCTAACTCCCTCATCGATCTACGAAGGACTCTACTATACTTTGATCAAGCACAACCCCCAACTGTTGTTCACAAGACTCCAATTCCTCTATATTTAAAAAGTTCCTCTGTTTTTGACTCGAAGAAGAAAAGGCAAGTTTAGGAGTGGATATCTGGGTCTACAGATTTGTGGGTTGAACAAGTTTTTTCCAGTATACAGCATCCCTAATTCCCTCATCGATCTACGAGGAATACCCCGAAGAGTTTCCTGAAGAGTAAAAAACTCCCGCGATCTTCTACTATACTTTGACCAAGCACAACCCCCAACTGCTGTTCACAAGACTCCAGTTCCTCTATATCTAAAAATTCGTACAAATGCACGATCCGGTAACAAACATTTTACCCAAGTCTGAAACGAGCTTTTCCCAGACGCAGCCCTAGATTCCTCGAGCTTCGATAGCTCGGTCCCGAAGAATCGTTCTCTAAAATCGGTAAAAATCTCGCGGGATCTTGGCATATTCAAAAATCGTATCACGAGATCAGCTTTAGCGAGGAATCGCGGGGCCGATATCAATTCGGCGTGCGGTCTTTCTCTGGCGCGCAGTCTTGTCGGACGACGGGTCTCTGTCTGTCGGCGGATCTGAGTTTCTCTGTCGCGGTGCCGGTCGGTTCTTCTCGCACCAATTGGGAGCTTGGTTGTCCGGCTAGGCGAAGGTAGAGTGTGCGAGCTTTCGACGGCGAACGTTAGCGTCGCCACCGTCCGGGGCAGCGGCCGCGAGGGGCCGGCGCGGCGGCTTGGCTCGGCTGGTGGCCGGCGCTTGTGTTTCTCTCCCTTCGGCTTACAGCATCCGTCGGAGCTTCTCCTCTCTCCGCCTACGCGGCTGCGAGTGTGCCGTGTGCGCCAGTGCGCCCGCAAGCCCGCAAGTTCGCGCTCCGCCACGAAGCCCAAGCTCTCTCTACCCGCGCGCTGATCGGCCACGTTCGTCAGCCGGGCCCCACGGACAAAAGGCACCGGGGCCGCGCGCGAGCCGAGAGAAGAAACGGACGATTTGTTATTTCTCAATTTTTCGACTAACACAAAATAACCAACGTAGTACTCCAAACGCGAACAACCGGGGGCCGGGAGCGGGGCGACAAGCAACAACTTGTATTCCAGAAGAAGATCCATCCCCGCGAACACACTCCAGGATCCGGGGGACACACCGAAGTAGCACCGCACGAAGACGATTCGCATTCCATCGACCACTCACTTTTTTTTTCGCCGATCGTCCAGGGTCAAGGGAGACACGACAGTTTCTACGAACATCAGGTTCAAAGACGTGCAGAATAAGGTGGTTCGCGGCGAATTTGTATTTGTCCAGAGACACTCGAACGCGCGCGCCTCGATCGCAGCCGAGACCGAGAACGGTGACAGTTCCCGGCTGAACACGATCTCGATCGCGGCGGCTACCCAGTGATCCGTGAATCCAAGAAGAGGATTTTACAACGCCGTCGAGTGCGCCGACTTAATTTTTGTGAACACCGTTCGACAACACACACACTCACACGTCTTCTCGAAATCGTCTGCCAGTGGAATCGAACACAGGTGAGTCCCCATCGTCACGAGGATTTTCTTCTAAGTTTCTTGGATATTTTTACTCGTTTGGTTTACCTTTTGGGGCAAGCGGTCCGAGGGGACGACGGATCTTCGACGGATCGCTCGCCGGTTTTTATTTTGTCGAACGATTTTTCGCTTTTTCGTTCTGTGTCGTTTTCGAAACGAAGCTTCCTTGACCGTCTCGCGACTTTCCTTGTCGTCTCGGACGTTCCGGCCACGATCCTTGGCCACTTTCTCGGGCGCATTTCTCTTCGGATTCTGTTAAAGAAGAATGCCGTTAACTCGTCGTTCTCGTTTTAGTGCTTGTTTTTTGCAAATTAAATGGAAAGAGGTAGTGCGATGGCTGCTTTCGATGTTTTCTCCTAAGACACAGAATGTTCGAAAATGTTCTCTCTCATGTTTGAAATCGCTCCCGAATTTTGGCTTGTTGTTTCTCGTTGTGGTTGGGAAAGGCGAAGGTTCATCTTTCAGGCGAAGAGCGTTTCATCGGCGATTAGGCGATTTTCTTTCGGCCCGAACGCCTTGTCTGTCGTCCACGGATACGTTTCCCTTGTCGTAGCCCCTCCTCCCCGATGGTCTTTGGTTGTGGTGCAATTTACGGTGATAGTGTGCAAGTGGTGATGGTGTTGATTGTGGACTAACTAACCGAACGAAATCTAATCGATCTAAACGTACTCGCGAAAAATCGAGAACGTGGTGGAATTGTTTGCCGGGTGATTAAAATAAGTGGAAAGTGCTGGCTTTCGAGACTCTTACGCGGCGCGTGTGCGTAAAAAATCAGTGTAAAGAAAACCCGGCCGGAGCAACGATCGTTAATAAAGTGACGGCCACGGATTAATACGCGATTATTAAATTGAAAGGCGATCGGTGGTGGTGATAAAATGAATATATCGGAGTCACGTGGCCGCTTAATTAAAATAACACGAACGCGAATGTTTTATTCGTCGTCTATTAACATTCCCGTACGTGTAACGTTAATGTGCCGTGCGCGTTAATGAAATCGGTTTAACGAGAGCAAAACGCGGACTTATTGTGCGAATATGAATGAAAATGTCGCGAAATCTCGCCGGGTTTATGAAAATGAAAAATGACTTCCGAGGGAAACAGAATGTAAATCGTATCGTTTTCACGGTGAACGTTTCTTGAAACTTCCGCGATACGCGAGGACCTCTGTTTTCAAAAAAGACGAATAGAAAAATCCTAGAAAAATTTAACGAGTCATAAACATTTTTCAGACAATTTTTTACGCGAATAATTCGGAGAGCTGTAGAAACAGTGAGCTGTTCTTATACTTCTCCGTCGAAGTAGATACGGTCTGTTCTTATCAGACGTAAGTAGATTTACTCGAAGTCGTCCGCCGACGCGACGGCAACGGAATAGAAAGACACGTGCCGAGGAAGACTAAAACGTGTAAACAGCGACTAATAAATAATCGAGAAAAGTGTTGTTCTTAAAACTCGGTACGTTAGACATTCGATAAAACTCGTGTAACATGAAACTCACTCTCGAACACGTACCTTCTGAAATTATAAAATTAAATAATGCGTATCGACTTTCGTCACACCGAACATAAAAATTCAGTAAAATTTTAAAATCTATAAAATTTGAAAATAATCACTCTTAACATTCAATTTTATAGAAATCGTTCTGCTTTGAATTTTTAAAACGTTGGCGCATGCCACGAAGTATTAAACGCAAAATCGTTCGATATTAACGAATTTAAAATAAACCAGCGTCCAGTGTTTTAAACTCCGCATAATTGAAGCTGATAATTTAAACGTTTTGAGGCGATTTGTTAGTCAATTTTCCAATACTTTTGAGGTAAAATAGGAGAAATAGTGCACGACAATTTTCTTTCTTCGGAGGTCCGTCGAGTAGAAGTCGATTACTTGCACGATGCTACAGGGATCCCTGATGCTAGCGAACGTTCCCGTTGAACTGAGGGTCCGAAAATGAATATCCAGCTTGAATCGTGAACCCGGTAGAACCAGTTTCGTCCGTTCGAAGGGTTGGGCGAAAAAAATGCACGGGTAAGCTAGTCGTGCAGGAAGGGTTACTGCCGGAACACGGCTCGGATGCGTTCTGTTGTCGAAATGCCGCGTGGCAGTCACCGACGCGATCGATGACCGCGTATAAACAGCTAATAATCAAACGAATCGTGTCATAAACAATTCCATGGCCAGGTCGCCGGAGTGGTAGTAAAAGTATAAATGAGTTTCGATCGGGAGTGGGGTCGCACGGTCATGCGTGGGGTGGACGCTTCGAAAATAGCGAACAAAACTGGCCTGGCATAAAAATTTCGCATCGGCGCCGATTGCATCGAACTCTTGGCTTTGACGTTTCTCCTATTTTCACTGAACTAGTAGACCAACATAGAACGGGTTGTCCAATATAGTTCGGTCTATGAAAATAAAAAAATTGCATTTATCATCACTTTTTTTGTTTTGTTTCGCGGGCGTCTTGCATTTCTTGATCGGAATACTCGATTTTTCTATTTTCATTCGACTCGCCGGGAACTTGGGAAAGAGAGGTAGTTTTGAAAAGGTGGACGTCGACCGCTGATTAACTCGAACGGAAGATTTCATTGTTTTCGAATCGGACGCTGATCAGACAGCAGAGTTCTGAGTCATCGTGCGCGTGCAGAACTTTTCCTGGCTCGCATTGAATCTTCGTGCGCACAGTGGGACGAGTAGTTGGCCACCCGTGTCCTTCTCTTTGACTATCTGAATAGTCTACCCGCCGCGCTCAAAGATTTTCGTTGCTACTCCCGATTGTATTAAATCCTTTCGTCGGCTACTCCCGATTGTGCGCGTCACGGGCAATCTGCGAGGATGTTCGGCATCGCGGTGCTGGCTACTACAATGCCCGGTTCGTTCGTTTCATTTCGCGACACAGTGCGAACCTGGAACAACACTCTTCCTGGCTATCGCTGATTACGAGGCTACTCGAAAGTTTTTATTCCCAATTAGGAGCAGCTGTGCTTCCTCTGAATTTATGCACTTTTATCAAAATTTTTAGCTTCCCTCCGAATTAGCAACTCCGGTTTGCAACGCGAACAAGGAAATTAGAAGTACTCCGTAAATTTGCGAAAATTGTAGAATTCATGTCGCAGCGGTGGAAAATGGAATATTGAGAACGGTCAGTGCTTCGTGTCTTTTTGCAGGACACGGTGATTCAACATTTCTTCGTACTGCATGGTTATATCCAAATTATTTCCGTTAAACTTTTAATAATTATTTCTTTTAAACTGTTTTTTTCTTCTTCTTTAGTTCAAGTTTCTTTTAAACTCGGCAAAATCAATTTTCGAGAATTACATTTATTTCTTGTGTACTTAGCTGTTGATACTATTTGTAACAACTATCGATTCCACTATCACTGTTGCTGGCTTAATTTTGAAATATTAAAAGCAGAATTTCGGGAAACATCAAACTACACGATAATTGCCAAGAACAAGGTCTTCGCGGTAGCTAAGTTTTCAATGTTTCAGGAACATTGTTACCTAAACGGTCCAATCAAGTAAGAATTAGCGTCGTTTCGAACAAATAGATTGTCGCAGCTAAGTGGCTATCTTCGTGATAGCTAATTTTGTCACATAGATGACAGTCGTCGTGGCATGAAGCGTACCTATTAGAATCCTGAATAAGTGTTGTAGCTAAGTGAGCACATACACGTTGTTGTAGCTAAATGTGTCACAGGGATGATAAACTCCTTCCGACGTTGCATGAAACTTATTTATAAGAATCCCGAAAAACCGCTTCGTGTCTCCAAAAACACCGATAGCTGGTCAAGCTATGCAATATCCAAAAGTGTCTCCAGACACGTTGACCCGAGGTCCAGCTAAGCTCGGCATCGCGAGGCATCGCGAGGTAGGGGTAGGGGGTGGGGGGTGAAAGTGATCTTGTCGGTCAGGTTACATCGGCGCGACAGTGTCACGTTCGGTGTGCATCAAAGGTCGATCAGAGAGGTCCGAAATAAAAAAAAAGCTGCGGAATGCGCTGGCAACAATGCATACCGATCGCATGACAAATCCACGAGGTCGTTGTTGCCTCCGTTTGGTGGGAGTCGGCCCGGTCTAAGTGGGGGACATGTGTGTTCCGAGGGTGAACGGGTACACGATAACGTCGAACAGGTCGACACGCGACGTATCGGTCGTCGAAGAGAGTAAAAAAGGGGTTTGCGGGGAAGCAGGAGGATTGAAGGTTGCCCACGAAAGAATCGAAAGTCCCGTCGATCTAGAAAAAGACTGCGAGAAAGAGACCGTGATGGAAAAACGAGAAAGCTAGAGAGATGGTGGGAGCGAGAGAAATAGAGAGGGAGTGGGAGAAAGAGAAGTAGAGAGAGGGAGAGAGAGAGAGAGAGGGTACGATCGAAGGAACAAGAAAAAGTAGAAGGATAAGAGGGGTTGGGGTTAGTCGTGGTTGCTTGTAAGGGTTAGTCCATCGAGAAAAGAGAGGAAGACGTAACGAGTGAGAGGTTAGGCGAGCAGCAGGAAGGGGTAGGTTTGTATCGAAGGTAGAAGGGGATAGTGCTAGATCGCCGGGTGGGGTGGAAGGAAAAGTTAGCTGGTCCGGGGGTGGGGGTTAGGAGGAGGCGAGGGTGAGTGGGTTAACTGCAAAACCCGATCGTCCGTGTTTTTATCTTAAGACGACTCTCCGGCTAGAAGCAGCGTGGGAGACGGAGAAGAAGGGGATTCTCGGTTGGTCTGGAAGGGGTTTTCTCTTCCCGACGTTCGAGTCGGACTGGAGGGGTATAGAAACGACTGGCGGCGGCGGCGTCGGTGGCGTCGGCGTCGGCGTCGGCGGCGTCGGCGGCGGCAGTGTCGGGATCGGCGTGCATCGCGGGGTATAGAGAGAGAGTCTCCTGGTGGTGGTAGTGCTGGACCGGTCTGGGGGTGGGTGGGGGTGACAGTATCGCTCCTACGGAAGAAATGGTGGGGATAAGACTACCCTCGGAGGCAGGAGTGCGTTTGCGCCGCCACCGTGGAGGTGGCATCGGCTGCTAAGGGTTGCTTATTCGCCCCAGTCCCTGGCGGCGGAGGGGTGGTCTCTCTCTCGCCCGCTGACGACGGGGGTGGGGAACCCCTCGTCCCCGACTGCAGGGTTAGGGTGGTCTTTAGGTCTGTCAGTAGCAAAGCGGCGGCCTCATCATACGGAGCTGCCGGGCTGACCAGCCAGGCCGAAATCACTTAAGACGCGTACACCTTGTAACATAACTACCGTAGAGGCGGCGCGCGCGCGCTACCGCGTCGCTCGCACCTACACCGTAACGCATACATACATGCACGCGGATACATTGACCCAACCATACCAACTACCACTACATGCACACCGCGACGACACATGCACACCGCGGACACACGTAAACACGGACGCGCGCGCTACTACCACTACGACTACGACTACGACTACTACTACAACTATACCACCGATCGCATATGTATATATAACCATATCCCGTGGAACCACCGGACAACACTGGCACACTCGGACGCACACAGACGCGCGCGCGTAACCGCCAAATCATCCAGCTCGATCCGTATCACGTTGATCCGGCACACGGTCGTGCTGCTGCTACTGCTTCTGCTGCTGCTGCTGCTGCTGCTACTGTGACACGCGGGCACTGGTGATAAATGCATGCGCACACCGACGCGTATCACCGTGAGCCACACACGCAGTTACCGGCATTCTTATATACGCGCGACCTAAGGACACGAAGGAGCAAACGTCGTGCGAAAACGCGTGCGTGAAGTTGGTGGACACGAGGGCTTTCAGGATAGAGGTGCGTGGAGGTGAGACAGCGACGCACTGGACCGGTCGGTGGTTCCTTCGGATGATCGCAGAAGCCCGGTGATACTTGTTAGTGGTGGACGCGTGAACCCTAAACAGACCGGAGAGAGGCTACGTATTGTGTGTTAGTTGTATTATCGTTGCATCTCGTGATCGTCGTCTACGTCGACGTGTTCCAGTCGATCATGACGAACAGACGATCGTGGATCATTTAGCGGTCGTGACGTTTTCCTTTCTGTTGTTGGTTTTCGGTTTTTTTCTGTGAACGAACGATACCGATAACGGGATTTGAACATGAAGCTAAGATGACGGAACGGTACTGTGGAGACATCGGGTACAGTGTGCAAAGACATTGCGAGACTGCTACCTATCGAGGCTGAAGGTAGCGGGTCCCTCCGCCTCGTCACGCCTGTCTAGTGCTTCGTCGACCTTCGACAAAGACTGTTGTTCTGTGTTCCTACGTAACTTCCTCTTTCGTGCCACTCGACTGTTTAGCAACTAAGCCCGCCGTAACCCGACGTCGTGAGTCAGTGTAACACGTGCAGTTTTATCAGCCGGATAACGTGCCGCTGCCGAAAGAATAAGGTAATCCACCGTGACACGGTCCGTTGACATGTGTTCCTCGGATTTCAGTGATGTCCCTCGATCGTAGTATCCGATATTCTTGGACTTACGGGTCTCTCAGTGTACATCCGAGGCGGCTGCGAGTTGATCTATGCGAGTGACGTCTCTTTAGACAGCCCCTAGAAAACTCGGCGGTATTCCCTCATCTCGTTCCACTCGTTTGTCTAGTTCTTCTAGATCGTCGATCCTGACGTCAGCTCGAATTTTAACGGGCAGCTAAATCTTCGACGGGACATTCTACCGGGAATGGTTCTCGTTTTTTATCGGCTAGCCGTTAAGTGCGACGGGATTAACTACCTCTGGGACGTATTCGTCTCGCGCCTAGCCATGAATTTCAGTGCGCACCGATGAAATGGACCCGCCTGTATCACCGAGTTTGTTCTTTTTTTTTTATTTTTATTTTTATTTTTATTTCTTCGCGATCCTCCCCGATCTAGCAGAAATCCACCGGCGAAAGAGCTCGGCCGTTTAAGTCGCGCGTCCCCCCTCCGACAACGGTGAATTGTAATTTTAATGGAGCCGCCTTTCGAACCGGTTATTCGGGAGTGATTGCGTGCTGTTTTCCCGGATGCTGAATGAACGCGTTCGCGTCCGCCGACACAGCGGGGGGGAAAAAAATACACGCTTACTTGTTGGACCGTCCTGAAAAGAGCAACGGACCTGTATTATTCGGCTGGTGTTTAATTGAGATTTAATTGATCCCTCCATTATTCATCGCGATCGTCAATGAGCGGTTTATACGGTGTACGCTCTATCGGTGTTTCACTTTCGTTGCCATCAAATTCTTATTGCGAAATATAATTTATGCTTTCTGTGTTGTGTTCTCATTTATTTATTTTCTTATCATTATCCTTTGTTACCTCCTTATCACACGGTGGTCGTACAAGCATCTGTTTCGTTGAACGAAAGATTGCAAATAAACTATCTTTTCGAGTTACTTTATTTTTTCGAAAAAGAAGTTTAAGAGAATTTCGAAATTTACTTGTACGATTACGATATTTTGCATCCTTGTGTTACCATTTATATGTTATCGATTTTGTTTTTTTTTTTTTGTCTGATCAGTGATCCACAGGAGTGAACGGTGTCGAACGAGGAAAATTCTGCGATTTCATGCATGTAACACGGAACCTGTCGCCGTAACGATTAATTGTCACGGGAACGAGCAAGTTGTCGCGACATCGGGAGGAATAGACAAACTAGTGACGATTCGATAATCGTTTTAATCCAGTTTCGTCGTTTCCTGAGCAAGCAATGTTTCGCACAATTTCGTGTAATATTTCGCAAATATTCAACAACAGTGTCTTCGATACGCTCTGCCGTCATTTCGTCCGTCGCGCAGTGAACTCCTTCGAGAGATCATTCACTCGACAGATTCCTCATCGAATTATCCGTAGAAAACGTTCGCGTCGTCATTAAAACTTTTTAATTAACCGAGTGCAATCCGAAAAATCAGTGTTATCAGAAATTCCGATTAAATACAACGAATTGAATTTTAAATCAAAATAATCGCTGGTTCTGAGTCACATCGGTCGCAACACCGAGAAATTATATTCGAGATATGGTCAGTGAAATCAAAAACCCGCAGTTGACCCTCTGCCGGTTGGATGGGGTGACTGTGGCACCCCATGAACCTTTTTAAACGAATGATAATGCCGTGGTATTTATTACCACGGATTGTTATGGTAAATTTCTGTCAACTAGAAAAACTGTTCCTGTCATCCATTTCTTTTATCGCGCGGCCTGCGGTGTCGTGGTAAACTATTTCAAATTTTAGTCAAAATCTTTCACTGTGTTTTAAATCACAAGTGCGTAAAATTCGTAGTTTATTTTTTAGTAAAATTTTTGTGTTTCACTAAACGTGCCAAATTACTTCGAGTGTTTCGTCACGAAGACCGTGCCGTAGAAAATCGAAGTCTGTCGTGAACCACTACATCGATTAACATTAGAAATACCAAAAAAAAACAAAAAAAAATACAAAAATACATTCGTCGAAACGTTATACGATTTTTTACACAATTGTTAGTGTAATATACACGCACTGATAAAGAAATGTCTCTCGATTTCAATGATTTTGGAATAAAAAATCTGAGACGAGTGTTCCTGATTTGACTGGTATTTCTAGTGTTGAGTGTTAGTGTAAGAGATTTTAAATGAGAATGATGTAGGTTCAGTCGTAAACTGTCCACCAGACCGGACACTTTACAGCACCGTCTCCGTCTTAGTAGTAACAGTCGTGTCGAGTCGGACATCAGGAGTCTGTCAAGTCGAGCCAGACCGGCGCCAGTAACGAATTCCGTTCACGATGACATTAAAGTTCCGCTACAGAGAATTACATTATTTGTTGTGATCGATAGTTCAGTCCCCGTTCACCGAGTGTCGATTGTTTGACTGCACTGTTCAGCTTTCAATCATTCACCGGACCGTCTCGAGTCTTAACCATCCCGAAGAACTTGCATTTTGACAGGCTCGATTGATCGGCGATACAATCCCGTAAACGGAGCCTCGAGCAAATTAGTCACTGGTAGATATATACTTTCCTACTCGAACTCTCAATCATCATTAAAAAAACCTCGCAAATCGCAAATTTGATCAGTCCTTCCGTGGTCAAGAATTTTTTAATTGCCCTCTGTTTGGATACTTACTGTTTCGTAGACTTAGTCAAAATAAAAATTTCAGCTTTACTTGTTCGGATTGATCACGCAAGGGTAAATTAAAAGCACTCTGAGGCAGAAAAATTCTTGATCAGTTGTTTAATTGTCAACTGGACATTCGTTTAATAATTTTTTGATTGCTCGTTGCTCTAAATATAGATTCAAGTACAAAATAAAAATTTTAGTCATAATTATCCCAACTGCTCGCGCGATGGTCGATGGTCGGGATTAATTGTGGGAGAGCTGCACCCTTCTGGGCTTAGAGAATAACTGTCGGGCCCTTCTTCGATAATTCTTCCGACTCGTAAGGGACTTTTGACCTATAATCAGCGAACGTGTCGAACAATACGGGCCAGCTGTCACTGTCCCCGTCTCTGTCGCTGTCTGTCGCGCGTTATCAACATCTGCCTCGTAAAGCAGACCGATCCCCAGCCATGTGTGTGTGTGTGTGTGTGTGTGTGTACATGCGTACAAATATGCCCACACCAACGCATATATTCACGCAGACGCGCGCGTAAACAACGGTGAACTCGGCATAATCTACGACAGATTCGGATTTCGAGTTTCACGCTTATCGGCCGGGCACTACTTCCAATATTTGTTCCCGGGCGAAAGGCAGACTGACTTTTATCGAATCGATGTACGCACTATCAAGGAGAGAATGGGCTACTGCGTTTCTCGTTTTCACGAAGAACGGCTTCCTCGGCGCGGCGTCTGCTTCGTTGGGTCGTTAACCGCAGAAGGCTCTGATTCGATAAAAAAAAATCATTGGGGAAGAAATCGAGGAGTTCGAGGCTTCTTTGAAAAATAATTTTTAAGAACTTTTTTAAACCTGTCGACTTTTACGGACTGATTCATCGATTTTCGACAGCTCAACCGAGGAATCTTATAAAATATACATGTCCGTGGCTGTCATAGTTCTACTTGTTAAAAAAGATTGTCTAGCTGTCCAACTGACAAAAGTTACATTTCCTAGTTAAGTCGGACCAAGTAGAACATTGATTCAGTAAGGATTCAGACTGAAATAGCTGAACTTTTGAACCAAGTTTGAAATAAATCGAGTGATAGGTTTTTGAAATTTCACAATTCGAAATGACACAAAACTGTGTATTCTCCTGACATTCTACATTAATAGTAATTACTAACAAACGCACCTAAACAAGAAACTGATTTCTTTATTCAAGTTAAGTTGTTTCTAAATTAAAACTTCAATTCGGTGAGTATTTTTAAATCAACTTTACAACATTGAAGCCTCAAGGAGCTGATTTTATGAACGTAAATTATATTGATTTAGTGAATCGTCTTGAAACCACCACTTTATTTAACCGGTCAAGTAGCAGTTAAACATCGTCGTACAAAAACGACCCTTCGCGAACGATGTTTTCTTCGTCACGGTCTTTAATGTATTTAATTCTGAACTGAACGCTCTTCCGGTCTTAGTTTCGCGGGTTATTATAGAACGATCCTTTCTTGAACAGAAAGACTTACAGAGATTACAACGCTTAATGGTTGCTGTCCCTCTTTGAAACGGGTTTGTATTCTGCTTTACAAGTAATCCGTTTTTATTCCTCGTTACTTGTTGCTTCGAAAAAGACTTCCTTCCATGCGGGCTTAATAAAGACTCGCGAGTTGTTTGTCTAAGGTATTCATTCTCGCAAAGACTTGAAAATTCGTGCTCCGTGGTTTTTTAAAAATAATTCGATTCCCCAAAAATGTCCCAACAAATTTTATCTTTAGCATTATAAGCTTCTTTCATTCCACGCAGATATTGATCGATCTCATCATCACCCATTAAAAAATGAAATATTTGACAAATATCTTGGAATTAAAAAATCTGTATGTCTTCAACAGAGTGCTAGCGTAAACCGATTTTGTTTTTAATTTGTCAAAAGCATTCGGAAATGAAATAGAAGTTTACGGAAATTCATTTTTTCTTTATTCTGTTCTTAACTTTTCTCCTATAAAATGGTCTTTCAGCTGCCGTCTTTCAAACGTTTCATTCTAAAAAGGAAAATTTATTTGCAGAGCGTAAGCTGAGAGGAGACTCAACTTATATCTTTCCGAAATGAGGTCTAACTCGTTCGAAATTAACTTCCCCGTTCCCATCGCTGTCTTATTTCTCCGATTCTGTTTCGGTTCTTAATTAATTCCCCGAAAACTCATTTGCGAAGGGGATCACGTCAAATCTCTGTTCGGCGAAGTAGCATAAGTTTTTCAGCGGCATCGGCGGTTTAAACGCGGACGAGTATAATAGAATACATCGCTGAATGGAATCTCAGGATTCCGAATCCCATGGGACGCGACGTGTTTCTCAAAGTTCTCGTTCACTTCGCCGGTGAAACTTGAGGCCTGTGCGTCTCTGTTAAATTCCAACCGTGTTCCGAGGAATGACAAACGAAAAGTAATTCGTGGTGACGCTTCGTATTTTATAGGGGCTCGGTCTTCAGAGATCCGGCGAAATTCGCATAGACACTGACACTGATAGAAAGGTGCACGCGAATTTTACAAAAAAAAAAGTAGAAGTAGCGCTTCACGGACAATCTTTATTTTTATCCTGCACTGTATATTCAAAATCGTTATTATTGACAAATGCACGCATAATATATTACGAGATAAAAATGTTCCAAATCGATGGTAGAAATAGAAGTTAATCAGAAATGTACCTCTTTTCTCAATCATTTTAATAACATGAATTCTGTTTTTCGCTCAACCATTTTTGCTATAAATGTATATCATCCACAGTTTAGTAATGTATATTCTATGCGAAGTTTCGTGGGAATATAGTTCCCACGGCTGCTTCGAGTATTTTTTTTTTTTTAAATAACATGGTTTCTGTAAATTAAATGTATTATTTAAAACGTGACAAAATATTGCTGTTCGTCCTTATCAAACAATATACCTGATATTTATTCAACAGCACTGCAAGCGAATATTTAACTTGCATGTTTAAATATCGAGTTTTTTAACAGCAATTTTTTAAGTTTAGTATAGTCTCTTTTGAATCAGCACCAACAGAGTTTTCAAGTCAGCGACAGGTAATTTCGTTGGAGAGGCTGGTTTTCCGATTTTTAGTATTAAAATTATGTGTTCGATGTCACGAACAGCGAGGATCGAACGATTAGGCGAGCTTCCAAACGCGGCGCGCTGCATCGGCACGCCGCAAGCTTTCAAAATTGCTATTTCGGGTTATATCTTGGCAAGTGTTTGGGAACAACGACTGCTAAGCATTCCCAAATGGCGGCCGTTGTCAGGATTTGCTAAGTTCTGGAGTATCGTGACGTATCTTAACGTATCCTCGTCATCGTCGTGGTAAACACTGCGCGACGCTAGCCGAAAGTTTCGCCGGGGCATGATCGTCGAGCCTAATCTCCTGGGACATAAAGAAGTCGCGAGCTAGGCAGCATACGAATCAGCCAGACTCGAGGAAGACGACAGGCTTTTGTTCCTCTGTCTTCCGTTAATTCAACCAACAATCGCTACCAAGAAAATACTTCCCAGTCGATAAAAAAGAAGCACATTTAAAAATTTTCAAACACATGCGATTTCATTCTAGAGACTGTCTCCTGAAAATGTCAGCAACAGATTGAACAATTGGCGAACACACAGAACGTTGCAATTTACATGAAAGGCTTTTTAAAGCTTCATGCGATACATTTTTCTCTGTTTATTGTTCTAATAGCACATCCGCGCGCATCTACAATTATTTCGTCATTATTCTTTGTGTTCGTCTGTGCGGTAAGTAAAACATTTTTTTTTTTTTTTTCGAAATAGAAGTTCGAATAGCGTACGAGCTCTGGCGGTAGAGACGTTAATCAGTCGCGGTAGGAATTAGAATTCATAAATTATCGGCTGAAATAGTATGTTTCGTTGTCGACACCACCGACGAAAATTATTTAGCGTTTATTTCGAGCATTCTTTTATAATTCCAAGTTCCGGGTGGATAAAGAGGCGGTTTTTTGCTCGCGGAGATCGAAGAACGTACCGAGGCGTGCAAACTGTTTCGGGGTATCGTGCCAAATCATAAAAAAAGGAAACAATATACCCGTCGCGTTGAATCCTTTCAATTTTTCATCAATCAGGGGAAACAGCGAAACCGATCGCGTAACGTCAATGCGTAAAAATTGTGTAAGAATTTCTATGGTTTGGTTGCCTTTCTCCGGTTTCAAACGAACAATAAAATAATTTTTCTTCGAAATAATGTCGGAAATCTGATATTTCGGTGGACGTATTTTCGATGGATTTTGGGATGCGGTATTCGCGTTCCCGAGGAACAGGGAACAGTTGGAAACGCGCGCGATTTCGATGATAAATTCTTTCGTCGCGGGGATTTTCTCGCCGGTTCGCAGCTTACACCCAATTTTCGTCGTTGCTTTCGGTGCACCCACACCATCGTTTCCTGTTTCTCCATGCGACCAGCCAACCAGCGACGTTAGGGCGAAGCTCTTACGGCACAATGAGTATGCAAATAGGCCGGCATTCGGCTACATTTGTTTCAACGAGCTTAGGAGCGGCGCGCGGCCTCCTTCGCGGAGGGTCGTAAAAGTTTACCGCATAGCCTCAAATCTTTCAAAAACAAGGGGAGCTGCCCTTTGCACTCCAACACTTTTATTGTCTCGATTTCATTTTCACGGCTACGGCCACGGGAACGATGCTAGCAACACGCGATCGTCGCTGCTTATTCCATCGGCAGTCGCGCATCTCATTTTGCTCAATCATTCCCGCGAAATAAAGAATAACGCGGAAACTGTAACTTCTTTGAAAACCTAACCGGCTAGCAAATCGATACGAGTGGCAGCAGGCATTTTGTATACTTTTTTTCTATCTTTTTGGAAATTAAGAACATTTAAAGTACCGCCACATTTTTTTAGAGAATTCAAACTTGTGTAACAATTAGGTGTACAAATTAATTCGTGGCGCTGAAAATTATTTTTAAAGGGCAATACAAGTTGGTCAATTTTAGTAATATCTTCTAGTGTTAAATAGGAAGAGTATATTGATTTTCTTTGCGAGACTTTTCTAGAATTTTATGCAATAAGAATATTGAATTTGTATTCTAGTAAATTGTTAATAAGGGTACAATTCAAGCAATAACATTGAATATAGTTTCACCAGGATGGATAAAACGAGAGGAATAATAGTTTTTCCAGAGATAGCAGAATGTACGATGAAATGATGGAAAGCCCAGTAGATGGCGCTGATAACCGTGCTCGGTTCTTTACAGAACATTAGCTTGGCGATAAAAAATAGATAGAACGTTTTTCAATTAATACTAACATCATACGGCTAACGATATCCTCGATAATTATTTAGCTATATATTCTTTACTTTCCGTTGGATTTCACATACAAAAATGATTGATAAAATAGAACAATCTTTGCCCTACAATATAAACGTATCTCTAATCAAAGAATTGATCACGTTTTATAATTCTTTGAAATTTTTACTAAAATGATTCAACAAATATCGTCCGAAAGCATTCATTGACATTAGCAAATTATTTAAAAGGGTGTAATAAAGCGTGTTTAAAAAATAGTTGAAAATTCCAAATACTACATATCGCAGTCGGTTTCGGAAAAAAATCGTTTTAACAACAATTCCCAGGCGTCTCTGCTAGCCGCCGTTTATTTCTGAACATGCAATTCGAGAAGTCAAGTCGATACCTCTCGCGCGACCTGACGCGCGCAGAAATATAATCGATCAAAAAACCAATCCTTCGGTCGCAAGCAAATTCGAACGACAGAAAAAGTTTCTAGTAAACAAATTAGATTGTTCGTCCCGGGGCCGTCGGATGGAGCTTCGGTTTTTTCGCCTGCAGGTAGATATTCTCGCTTGCTTCTTCAATTATCCTTCCGCGGATTGCGAAAAACCGTCGAAACGGGGAGCCGCGATCGAACGCGGCGGGACTCTTTGCAATTAATAATATCGGTAATTGGTGTACACATGTCGCGGCCGGTGAACTTCAAAGGTCATCGGCTGGCAACCAGTTTAATTAACGCAATCAAATGAAAATATTCATGCGGCCGTCGCGCGCGCGCACGCCTGTGTGTGCGAATACGTGCACACGAGCGATCGCGTCCACCTCCGCCACCCGCGAACTCATTATGCAAAAGTTCGTTGCGTTCCCGTAATTTCAATATTCGTTCAATCCCCGAAAGGCTCGGGTACCGTTAAATCGCGGCATTGACCCAGATCCGGCGATTTTGAGTCCGGCTGCGCAGTCATTTCCCGGTCATCCGCATTCTTCTGCCAAAAATGACACCCGATGGCCCATAATTAATTTCTATTTCGCATGGTATCGTTGTAATTCGCGACAGATCGTTTCTCCCATAACCTTTCGGCGTCCGCTGCATGCAAGGAAACACCTATTCTAAATTTTGATTTTCGAATCTAATTTAAAACTAGTAAAATGAAGATCGAACGGAATTTATTAAATTTATTAAACTCTAGAAGTGTCTTATACATAAAAATAGGCCAATCAAAATTTCTTTTTTGGAAGAGACAAATGGTATAAATGGCATAAACGTCCATATTACTATAAATTAGGACTTGAAAATAAAAATTTCCCAAAAATGTCCACTAAATTAATTGTTATTTCCCCAGGAGTAATTTTTTCAATTCTTTTTTCTTTATCGGGAATTTCACGAACGAACCGATAAAGACATCCACAGGATATAGTCAATCGATGGTCCACAATATTAGCGTTCCAGATCTTTTAATAGATACCGCAAAAATACGCTCGCTAAACTATTGACGCGTTGGAGAAAAAAGTTGATCGCATCACGCCGCGACAAATTGGGAAAAAAGTAGGATTTAAAATTCTCGGCAGTGAAATTATGTTTGGCAACTGGTTAATTACATCGTAGCGTTGCATCAATTCTTTAACCGACACCTTTAGAACGTGAGGAATCGTGAGGTAATTCCGATAAAAAAAAATAAAAAATACAGACAGACGTGTTCAATGTTTAATCGCCATTAATGATTCTACGAATGGTCAAAGGTGAAATTGCAATTTTCAAACACCGCCTAAATATAATTTGTTCCAGACAGTTTTTCTGCACGCGGTAAAACTTCATGAACTCTTCGTATTTAATGATTCTGAACTTTGTAGAATTGTTTGTAATTCTTCGAATTTATCAATTCAGAGACGTAAACCAGGGCAGATAGAACTGACGGTAACAATCATTTTGTCGACAATGCGAAGACAATCAAGAGAAAAAATTACTAGTCGAGTCGGGGAGAAAATGAGAAATTATCGAAAGTCGATGGATTAAATTAAATTGACTGATTTAGTTCAAAGACGTAAATCGAAGCAGATAAAATTGATGTACCGTTTTGTCATCTATATGCTGTGACATAAAATATCGAAAGAATTATTAGTTGAATTAAGAAGAAAATGGCAGGTTATTTGAAGTGGATAGATTAAATTGGCTGATTTGGTCGAAAAATGATTCGAAAATGCGGTTGGATGGCTTGAACGAAGAAAAAAGAATTAGAGGATGCTCGAAAAATGCGGAAGATGAGATCGAGAGCGGTGATCGAATAATTTTTTTTTTTTGCTAACCTCTTGGGGCCGTGTTCGCTCTCTAATTGTCTTTGAAGAGGCTTCTATGTTTTCCTTTGATAACGATGCTGTTTATCACGCGCGATTGCGCCCGCCGCATACGATCTAACGCCAGATATTACCGTCCCGGAAGTCGCGCAGCTTTCTGCCTCTGGCTCAACGGCAATTGGTGTCCTTCATCACCCCTTGCAATTGTCTCGAGGATGCGAACGGATTTTCGCACGGTAATTGCGAATCGACGTGTCGCGTTAATGCGTCATAGTCACGCGTCACGCGTCTCTAGCGGTTCGCCTCTGTCTCTGACACTAAAGTGCAGTCTTCGAGGCGTGGGAACACGTGTGATCGCGAACGACCTTCGACCTAACGAAAAAAGAAGAACGATCAAGTAACGCGGTCGACTTATAAACATATCTACGTCAAGCCTTGCGTTTTAATTAGAACGCGTTAGCGTAAGAAGGCGCGTTATTGGGCTACGTTTGACGCGAGGTGCGAGGTTCACCGCGTTTATGGGCTGGGCGACGGTTGATTATCTTGGGTAAAATTAATTTTGGATACCTGCGGAATTATGAGACTTATTATTAGACGAGATGCTGCTACTTAGCTAATGATGGCTTATAGCTTCGCTGACGTATAATTGATTTTCTAAAATTAAACGTATAGGTACTCCTCAATATTATTATTTTGAAATCATTGTTGAGAATTAGTACGAGAAAGTAACCGATCAATGATATTTGTACTGCGGGCTTGAATTCTCGATTCGCGTTGAGGAACATAATATTTATTCTTAAACCAAATTTTCCCCAAATTAAAGCCATGTTGTCCCTCTCACAAGTACCCTCCCATCTCTTTAATTTCATTTCACACCGGTTCACTCAAGAATGCCATCCTGGGGGCTCCGTGAGGCTTTCTTAAATACCATTACTTGCTTTCACAAAACTACACACGTCATGGCTGCACACGTGCATTCACACACGTCACACCTGAATCACATCACCGCGTCGTTTGGTCGCTCGATGCTCGGTCACACTGTCGCCCTTCCACACCTGGCTCGAAACGATTCGGAACTCGGTCACACCGCTGCTCATCAGCACGTGGATTCAAACATACCGAATCTGAATCATACCGCATCTTATTCTTTATTCTTTAATCTTATAAAAATTCAGTTACCGATTTATCGATTTTCTTCGTGTTCTTCGTTAGAATTACACATAAGTATCAGGAATATTTGCAGTCTATAAACAAAGCGTTGAAATCTATTTTTATAAATATGGATTATGGATTCACAACTATCTAAAGTCCAGTATAGTAAAATGTTTGAATGTTCAGGCCAAATGTTCGTTTTATTAATCTTTGACAGCATGATAGAATAAAAATCTTGTTGATTGAATGAATATAAATTTGACATAGTTAACATTTCTATCTTCAATAAATTTGAAAAAACACATGCAATTTTTCCCTAAAAGCAGCATAAAAAATCACATACCGGTGAAAGAAGAGGCGTCACAGTTGTCACTGACCAATAAAAATAGTTTAATTTAGCATTCGTGGTAGCATTCCATATTTATTGATACAAACTGTTCTAGCATCGTTTGTTACAGCTGGACTTCAGAACAGAATGCATTTATAAAATATTTTACTCTGCGTAGCGCAATAAAACAGGTGTTGCGATCAAATCGAATACAAATTACATGCTATTGCCAATCTATCTACGCAAACTTTTTACCAAGAAAAGAGTCATCCGATGTTTAAAAAGTTATTCTCTTCCAGAGAGAGTCGAAATATTAGAACGATTAAGAAATTCTCCTCGTTTCTCTTACTTCAAACAATTTCATACAGTTATTTTTGGTAGTTTATACCTTCAAGATCATTACTAGAAATATTGGTAAAACACATACACGTTCGCAGATTGTTCTAAGCTAAGGGAGGAAATTCTTAAATAGAAGGACATAACTAATTAATTTGGAATTTATCGAGTTACACAAAATTTTCTAGTTCAGTTTGCTTATAAATACGGCCTGTAAAAATTGTCTACTTAGGAATTTCTTTCTTTTTTTAACAATTTGAATAATACTCTTAAAATCTTTTAGTCTTTTCACTGTTTCAAATTACGGCTACTTTTGTCACAACTGCATAAAATCCGCAGTTTCTTCACGAGTCAATTTATTAAAAATGCTTCACTTTGAAGTCTTTCGACAGGCAGTAAAGATCGTTTCCGTATCACAGTTAACAATAAGAGCGACGCGTCCGCACGCATGCCGTGCGTGAGTATGCACGTATTGACACTCGTGCGGTGTGCGGTAACGCGCGATCCGTCAACACACACATGCGTGGACGGTTCGTTGGTGGATTTCGCTATCGGGGTTGGCGTGGGTTCTAGTGCCTGGATGTATTTGTTGTCTACACGCGGGGGTGGCTAAGAGACACAGGAGGATCGGGGGTAGGTAGTGGCGGAAAGGAACGCAGCCGGCGCGGTGCCGCACGTAGACGTATACTAATTAAAGGACACGATTGTCTGGCCCGTTGTGCGAAGACATGCTAATTACATTTTTCGAAGGATAAGTCTCTCTTTTCGCTCCATAGACTTGGCCATGAATGAAGCGCGAATCTCGCGCCCGCTTTCTTTTCCTCGAATGAAAAGGATTTCTCTCTGTTCCTCTCTCTTTTCTGAATCGACGTGCACCTACCGAGCTCGTGCAGAGTCCGACCCCACCTTGCTTCGCCATTGTGTCGCCAACGCACGTGAGACGGTCTCTTTAAAAGAAACGGGAGGAAAAAAACTACTCGTTCTGCTCCTTCTGCTTCCGGTTTAAGTGTCGCGCGACAGTCAGACGCGATCTCGCTGTAATAATTGATCGAAAAACATTTTTAAATCGCGTTTCAATCGATGATCGTCACGAGCATGTCTTGTACAAATAATGTGCAAGAGGAAAATCATTTTCTTCAAGATTTCAGTAGTTTCAAAGTACACTGAACATTGTAAGAAATTCGAGAGTCGATTCTTCGGCATCTAATTCAACATTTACTGTATGATTATTGAGAATAATACCTATTTGCGAATTAGAAGCGGTCTCGTCGAACGACCGATCTAAAAATTGAAGATCCGAAAATTCAAGTCGTGTTTTGAGTAGTCGCACCGAGTCGATCGGCTCGATTTTATCGACCGGCCGTTTGTTATAATGTTACGCAAATATTTGCAGATTCCGGTGAAGGATACGCGGTATTGTATGTACAATATGATAGAGAGCACAATGACCGGTGACGAAAGTGGAGCGATTTAATAGAAATTACTTGAAATTGATTAAAATTACCGTGAACGACCGGTTAAATTTGGTTTATGCGCCGACGAGAAAATCGGAATTATCATGAATACCGGCGCGCACGCTCTTGACTTTGTTGGTAGCGTGTTGGTTAGCGTTCCGCGGATTTTGAATCGCACCGCGAGAATAGAGCATGTTGTTGCGAAACTATACCGGAAAGACTAGGCGCGTATTTCTAAACGGTTTCCTCTGTTTTGTAGATTAACGAATGACGCCATAGCTGACAGTCGGTCGGTGCGCAAATAACGGGACACAAAAGGTAAGTCGAAGATCAATTGTTGTGTAGAATTGTTTGTTGTCTACGGAGACGTACCTTGATTATTGTCTGGAAAATATTGATCCAATGTTTGTACATTAGTACAGGAAAAAGATCAAGATTCAAATTGAAATTTTAAGGAAAATTCTTTGAATGCAGGAATCAATTTTAAAAATATTTTTCTATTATAATTATAGTTGTAAAGGCTGTCTACATTATTATAAAAAAGATTGCTTTTATTAGTTGTAGAATTGTTCATATATACAATTAAAATTACCAAGTAGAAGCTTACCAAAAATATATCAAGTAGAAATTTCGTGTATCAATTACAAGAAGCCGGGAGCAAAATACAAATGTCTTCTTCAATAGTTTTATTAAGTTGTAAATGTTATGTTGATAGCTTAAAATTCTTTGAATTTTCCGTTTTAAATTGCACTTACATATTTTTGACATTCTTGGGATGAATAGTAGTTCGCTACGCTCCCGCAGGAGCGCGTCCTTGTACCGGCACGCATTTATGCGTAGATGTGCGTGTGGTTTTTGGTGTCACGTGCCAACCTATTGGGAAAATGTGTATAAGTTCATGTTCACTCATTTCATCTTTCCATCCTCGGGGCATAACAGACATAAATGCATAAAATACGCAGTCTACTCATAACAATATCAAGGTGTGTTTCCATTTCGTTGTTAGTATAAATGTAAGCTGTTAATACTCATATTCCAATGACAGTTTCTACAGTAATATTTTTCAATAACGCTTGTTGGATTAAAAGCAGCTAATTAGCGTATGAGCCCAGTATATTAAACTGTGATGAACGATCTAGTTTTCTAAGAAAAATACATTCAAGGTTCAGAAATGCACAACTGCATTTGTGTACGTGTACCAGAAGTAGGAATTCGGCAAAGAATTTAAAAATGGTGCGGTGAACCAAGAAAAGGTTAAGAAACAGGTTTCTTAGATCGGATAGAGCACGTCAGACAACGATCTTGATCGATTCAAGACAGATGAGACGTCAGCGGCGTCCGTAAGTTCCTTGCCCCCCGTTCCTCTGGCTCCCCGGCAAAGGTTTGATTCGACCAGTGCACTTTAATTCTTCCCCGGCTCTCCGCCGTTCTTTTTTGACTTTTGTACATCACCGGCAGGATTATGCGAGCAAAGAGCCGAGGTCTTTCCATGACGCGAGCGAATGCTTAGAATTTAAAATGCATTTCATATCGTTATGCTCTCCCCTTCTCTGGCTCGTGGGCTCTTCTTTTGCGGGGCACCGTCTCTCTCTTCTTCGAAGCGGAGGCGCGTGGTCCGTCTCCCTTTTTCTCCCTTTTCCTCTGGCAAACCCCTTCTCGCCCCTCTTTGCCCACCCCCTTTCGGCCCGTGTTCCTCGCCCGCGCCCGCGAGTCTCTCTCTGCCTCACTGTCTCTCTGTCTCGTTTCTCTTTTCCAAGAATCAGTCCTCCTGCCCACTCGTTCAACAGACGGCATATATGTCTTTATGAACGGTATGTGGAGTAGACAAGTGCATTAAAACCTCGGGCGTTAGTTCAAGCTTCAAGAGGAAGGAGGATGACTGGGTTGTAGGAGGGTAGGTAGATGGAGGGCTCAGGAGGACACACAAAGGAATGCAAAGTAAGAACCACGACCTCCGCCAACCCCGTTCTCGCGGCTAGCCCCTCCATTCCGCGGCTTCATCCGGCCTCATCCTCCGGCAGCCTTGCTCTCCTCCACCTCCTACGTCGTCGTCTCCACCTCCTCCTTCATCGTATCGCGTCCTCCTCCGCCTCCACCGGAGGTTACAGCGCATTATCATACAAGGCGGACCTCTCCTCGTCTTCCCTTAATTGTTTTCCACCCTGTTCTCCCCTGTTCCTCGATCTTCCCCCCGTAACCCTCCGGGCCCCGCACCCGTCCTCTTCTCATCAGGTCCTTCCCCCAACCGGTTCCGTTGCCGATCAGCCAACGAAACAACCAAACCAAGCGGAAAGAGTGTTTCCCTTTGCCTCGAGTAGACACTCGTCGCGATTCTACGAGTGGTCACTCGTCAGCCACCGAATTCTACGCGCGATCATCCTCGCCCGAGATCGGCTGGCATCAAAGGTAGAACGGTTTTGCACCCGAGCCGTGAAACCTGCCACCACACCTACCAACCGGGGGATCAGGTGGTGGGGGGTATACTCACCCCTTCGTTCCCCGGGAATAAGAATCGGTTTTTGCGAGTTTTAACGCTCTCTCGCTCTCGAGAACAGGATTCTTTTGAGGCTCCCTCTGATTAAAGGAGGAGCAAGGTGTCGGGGTGGATCTTTGTGCTTCAATTATCGGACCGGCTCCTCGTTTGCGCGAAGGTGTCGCCGTTCGCGGCACGGCATCGCTCGTTTGCCTACTTAATGCGAGACACCGAATACATTAAAGTCAACCATGGTCCGCGCTCCGTCAGTCTTTGTGCAACAGCCGCGATTTCCCTTCGCGAAACCCGTCGACATCGCCGGATTTATATTTCGACAGGCTCGCGGCTGGGTCGCACGCGTTTTTCGGCAACGTTCCGTTGCTAGGTGACCGGCGACGCCGCTGTCTGCGATTGAAATTCATTTATACGACTTTCTGAACGCTCCGATGAACAATGGTTTATGCACAGTGAAAAATGTTTGCAGCCCTGCTCCGATAAAATGTGATTTAATGGCGCGACGGATCTTTGTAACTATGTTGAAACACGGTTTTCGGGATATATATTAAGGCCGTGCCGCGATTTTTCTGTGTTAAATATCTTGTCTGTAATTGCAGAATTTCTAGTTCTTCGCTGTTTCTAGAATGTCCGGTTGAAATTTAATTTGTTTCTTTCTTTTTCACTGAAATGTTCGAGCAGCAGAGAATTTTCCGTAAACTAATTGTATTGTTCGGTAATTTTGTATGTTTTCGAAAAAGGTTTCATTGTTTTATATATTGTATTAAATTGGTGATTTCCAGTTGCAATTTCGATTTTATAAAACGGCCAACGTACATTGAGCTCAGTTTTAATAACGATATATTTGTGTATAAAAGAATATTGAATTTGAGCTGAAAAGAATCTCTGGAAGAACAAATGTAATTATTATACAGTAATTGTATATTGTCATTCGAGAAAGTTTGTACATTATATGCATATCTAGCATAAAACTAATGACTTATTGGTTTGCATATAATAATTATTTTCATCGTTCAACTCACAGTGTCAACTCATGCTATCGTAAAGTTCACTTCCTCGGTAAAATAATTCTTTATTAAGTATAATGAATTTACTCTTCATGGCAAAGTTTTAAGCTCGGGACTTGTAGGCAATCATGTTTCTTATCAGTTATATTGATTAAATTTACGAGGCATATGGCACTGGTTCTTCCCATGATGGAACTTCCGTTCCCCGATTAGTCACAGCAAGTTTCCAGAAACGAAGGATTAGCGTAACAACTTCGCATCACACATCGACATCTGCTTAAGATGAAACGGTTCACCCTCGATTGACCTCGGCGTAGGTAACATTTCTCAAACTCTCGTTAAGAGTTTCCTCCTGGAGATTCACAGATCGACAGTCCTTCCAAAACTCGATTACCTTGCTCCAATACTGGCCCTAATTAATTCTCATTATCTCGCGAGCTCCATTCGCAGTTTGAAAAACTGTTACACCAAATGCAAGCCTCGTTCCCAACAAAGAGCTTGTTGAAAAGATATTACAAGAACTGTATCTATCGTTGAATTATTTTCTACTCTTATTATCAATAAATAATAAATTGCAACGAATCAGAAGGCATGTAAAAATGTATTTATTTAGTGGTTCTTTTACTGGATCTTTTAAATGTTACGCTTCTGTCACACAATTGCATAAAATCTACAGTCTACTCGCGATCTTGATACGAGCTCTTTGCTCTTTGCTGAATACTAAAATGGTGCTGAATATATTATTCGGTGCAACGCACGTAATTCGTACACCAAATACTTGCTGTATGCACGGTTGATTAGACAATATTTGCGTAGATGTAACGCGACTTGACGTTCGATTGAAAAATCTCATGACCCCGGCCGGCCGAGGCAAATTGAAATGGAAGTTGAACGAGGTTAATGAAATAATTAATTTATATACGCGGCCGCAACGAAGTGGTTGCGCGAATTTCAAACACGCGTGTTGTACATACACGCGCGCTTTGAACAGCGAGAATCCGCTGCGCGAGCTACTTCACAAACACTTTCTTTTATCGAATTTACAAGCGGCCGCGCACACCGCCGCGCCGGCCCGGTGTAACACAATTACAAAGCCATAACATACTAATTCGTTTAATTCCAAATTATCACCCCTGATTTTACGCGTTGTTGAGCGACGTTAACGCAGCGCTCGCGGTAAAAGCGATTTACGTCGATTATGCATATGAGCCACGGAAACCGTCACAAATTTTATTACGAAGAGCCAAACAGGTAGCGATCGTCGAGAGCCCTCGGCGAAATGGCGGGAACCGTTAGTTCGTCCCTTGATAGGCTACCAAAATCACCGACTCAACGGAAGAATGCACCGAACGATGAACAACAGTTGCAGGGTCATTATTTTCACACTTATCTGTATTTCCATTATCGAAGTGTACCTACATCCTTTGTTTTACGTCAAAATTTTCGAATTGCTCAGGGTCTTCTTTAATTGATGGTAAAACTCAGGAAAGGATGATGGTACATGAAATTATTTTATGTCTGCCTTGGAACACTTAGGAACGTAGGTTTTAGTAAGTGTAGAAATAAAAACTATAGTTTAATCCATTTTCATCTTATTTTCACAATAATGACATGATGAAGTACCTAATCGAACTGTTACCTAAATTCTACTTTTATTTCTTGGATAATAATAGTAAAATGCAGTAGTCCTTGTTTTATACCTATTGTTACATATTGTTCTATGTAAATCTACTAGAAGAAGCGATATAAAACAAAATTCTTTTAAAACACATAGAGAGAATCGAGGCAGATTATGGTATATTAATAATACAAACATAAATATGCAGATGACATAAGTTGTGCCGGATCAGTTGTCGCTATCGGTCGCGAATTTCGCAATTTCCATCAAAACTGAATGCAACTGTTGAAACGGTACACGACCTTGATATCTTAATACATAGATTTTCACTTCTATTGTTACCCGGTGCGAAATGTATCGTAAAACAACGAGGGAAATGAATACCTGTGACGTGTCGCCCATTTTGTATCGTTCAACGGGTCGACAGGGTTAACGTTTTTCTCCCTTTCCACCACGTCCAAAAAATGACAGTGCTATTCCAAACAATTATTGACAAATGCGGTGCAACTGAAAGAGTTGAATCGAGATATTAAATATGAACGAGTTTCTAACCAATAAATTGTTTAAATTTTTTCTAAATACATAGAATACTATTTCCAGGCTTGTACTTTCATAAAAATTTCTTTTCTCATAAATTGTTTTATAAAAATTTCGTTTATATTCCATAAAAATCCGCAGTCTACTTATAAAATTATTTGTTGAGTTCAGAAGAAATTGAACAATTTTCAACAGTAGCTGTTAACAGTTAGTTAACGTAAAGAAAATCAAATTGGCATTGCGGATATCATAGTTGAAAATTATTTCCAACTATCCTGTGACAATATATTCATTCGTATTTATATCATTAGTGTGAAAACATTAAATGTACATACGATAACGTGACTTGATAGGAATTAATTGAGGATGTAGCGACAAATCATTCGCAGGACTTAAATACTAACAAACTTGTGAACCGATGCAAGCGAATTCAGAAAAATAAACTGAAGAAATGGGAGAAAAATCTTGTTTCGCTCAGAGTTCCCACGAAGCAGCGACAAGATCCGGTCTTCGAGCACCAGTCGAACATGTAACACGAGATTGCGCAACGCGGGATCGCGAAACCTGGATTCCGTTCGAAATCACGTAACAGACTGAATCTTAGTAATTTCCTCTCGCGAGCGAGTGAATCGTCGGTGTTCGGAGAACGGGCGACACCGGAAGCGCGAAGGGACCGTCGATCCATGGATCGCTGGTGAACCCGGTGCTAGGTGGGGCTCTGTCGGTGTATCGCGATTGCCCGAGGAACGTGGAACAAAACGGCGAAGCCCAGAGGAAGGCGTGTGTAAGTGCGTCGAATCGGTGGAAACGAAGGCGAGCCAATGCACGCTGAATGGCCGTCGAGAATGGCGAACGACAATGGACGATCGGCGCGTTCTTCCGGAGCGATCGTCGTTTTCCGCGCGGCTGTATCCTACATCCTACACATCCTCCGCGTTCGACGCCCATTGCCACGAACGGGGCCGGATCTTCGCTCTCTTGGGCCCTCATAGAGTCGATTGGACCCCGTCCCGGTCGTCCTCTATGCCCGCCAATCGCGACTTTCGAACACGCTTCGCATAAAGAACCCCCGGATAATTGCGGCCACGGCCCCGCGCGCTCGCACGCAATCCGCAATCGCAATCGGCTTCGCAATCTGCTTGCCAGATATAGCCGCCGCGTTCTTTTCGAGATGCCTCGGCGACGAGGCCTAGCATCGATTTCCCTATCGCCAACCCTATCTCCTATTCGCGTTCGCTCTATATATGCACGTATACTCGCAACCACCGGCGTTACCTCCAGCCGGACACTTGACGAAGCATTATTCCCAAAGATGAGATATCGGCTATTTGATCAATCATTTCGAGGACGGTGATTCGGCTAATGGCTATTTTCCTCCGCATTGATTGCCGATAGGGGTCTCCTCCGACGGCAATAAATACGATACTGATAGAAAGTTGATTGGCAACCGGGGGATTTTACTTCGTTACCATTGTAATTAATTAAGACGCTTGTACCCGCTGTAGAATGGACGATCGATCCGGATATTGAATAGCGATGTAGAATTCCGACGTGGAGTTTCTGTGCCAGACAAAGGACGGATGCAAATGATATAACAGTCATCCGTTTCAGGAGGATTCGCTGATGTTCTTCTGTGATCCGGTCCTTTGGCGTTTCAATTTTACGTGGTATTACACTGAGAAATTTATACAAACTTTTATGGAGAAAATACAAATTTTCTTGGCTGCATCGATGCTCCAATAAATTGCAAATCATATGATTACTAAACTCTATTCAGTCTTTTATTTGAAAATTTTGTAAGGCATTTCTTGGAATTTCAGTTGGTCCAAGAATAAACAAGATTGAGTATAAACGTGTATTTAATTACACATTTATAGTGCATAGGAATTTTGAGCTATATATTTAACAGTCATTTATATCTTAACAGTCATAAACTGATTCAAAAGAAAAGAAGAAATTATCGTTGTTTGTTATTTTGTCACGGTCACGTTTCCGTCCTGAGAAGTCCACAAAGGGACAGCAGAATTGTACATAAAAAGAATTGTAGCTATTTTTCCATCGATTAGTTTGGCATACATAACATTCGGGTGGCCTGAAAGCGCAGGTCGAAGTAAGATTGCAGGCAATAAATTGTAAAACCGGAGTGCTTAGGTCATGATGTAATGAATGCCGAACACAGATTATATCCATGGATGGAGAGCCTATTTACCTAGAAACCGAGGGTGTGTTTAGGAGGAAGGGAGCGGAGAATTTCATTGATACGAGGGTGAAGCACGTCCACAGTTACTTACACACAATACAACCTCCTGTACATGACGCGCGTGTGTTGCGGTCGTAGGTTTATGAGTCGTCACAATGAGACGTACCAAGATAACTCTATGTCCAATGTCTTCAACATTCGATCGTAATTACTCATCTCCGAAACGCAGATAACTGGCCTGTTTCAACGGGAAATTAATTGCGGGATGAAGATGGACATGCTTCATGTCATAGTCTTCATTGTGGCACAAAAGACACGTCCTTTCGCATACATTTGGAAACTTTATCAGCGTTTCGTACATTTTTTCGTAACTTGGACTATTTAAATTTCATTTTTTGCCTTGACAAATCTTGTTCATCTTTTGGCTCGTAACTTCATCATTCTTTCATAAATTCATTTGTAATTGGACTGCTTTTAAGATAGAGCGCATTTGTTTGTGAAAAATGTTTTACTATTACACCGTTCGAATACAATTACGATTTTCTATAATCATTGAGCTGTAAACGTTCAAGTAGACATTTAGAGCTCATTTGTTTGTGAAAAATGTTTTACTATTACACGGTTCGAATACAATTACGATTTTCTATAATCATTGAGCTGTAAACGTTCGAGTAGACATTTAGATACACAAAACAAAAATATCTTTCAATCTTCGAACTACTTTCAGTATGCTGAAACCCTGAAGCAAATGATTTTCCGTTGGACATCGATCTTCGAGTAAATCCATGAAATTTGAGACATCGCGAACACTTATGGTTTTAAATAATGGCTTGTCAACGCATAATGTATTCAAAAATTTAAGTACGAGTTTCAACGAAACATGACGCGTTCGAGATTCGAGTAGAGCGTCGGGAAAAAAAGAGTTGTTGAGAAGAATATCGCCGTACCGGTTCTTGCGACGTATCGCCGCTATCGCCCGGCGATATTTCCGGTTCCTGCTCAAGAAGTGTGCTGCCGAAGATAATTTATTATCGCTCCGGTACCGGACTTTCTGTCCCTTTTCTCCGGTGATGTAGAAACGAACGAACGAACGACAGAAGACGGGCGTGTTGATGCTGGGTAGCGGTCGGCGAGGGAAGGAGAAGAGGCAAGATAATTAGAGAGGGAGGGTAATCCTGAATCAGCGTCATCGAGCGAGCGAAACGTATCCTCCTCGTCGAGTGAGCCAACCGGATGCACATTGTGCGCCGTTCTTGCGCGTTCTCTCGTCATCGTATAAAGACAACCAGCTCTCGCGTTGAGACGCGTCGACGGAGAAAACCCAATGTCAACGTCGCCTCGTTTATCGACCAGTCGCACGCGCCTGTCGTGTTTTCTTTTCGCTCATGTAACCGCGGAAAAGCGCGCACCGCAACGCTACGGCCTCATAGGCGAGCGGTATAGATCGCTGAATAGATCCCCGGCTGCGTGAACAAGCCGTTCGATCGAAAACCTGTCCAATTGCCGGTGATACTTTTCCCGATCCATCAGCGTCCTTACTGGAGAACGCGAACTGTCACCTCGCGATTTCTCTCAGAAAATTTTCCCGATCTTTTTCAGAAGATTTTCCCGATTCTTTTTTTTTTTTTTGAACAGTCGAATAAATTAACTTATCCTTACAATTAGATGAACGCTCGAGCGTGGATGAATTCCGATTCATAGATTGATCGGTACTAAAGAGGGGACAGGCGCAATCTTCTGAATTGTCAATTCCCGATTTTTTGATAACACTTTGCAGGTTTGTGGGAGGGACAAAAATTATACTTGTTCTTCTTCCGTTGAAAACTCTGATCGTGCTGAAGAGTAAGAATATTCGTAGACTCTTTTCATAGTTTTGTATTTTACCTATTAATGCACAAAATCCACAGTCTAGATATTATTAAAATTAATAAAATTGTCAAAAATAATAAATATTAAATATTCTATTGTACTTGCATTTCCAAACTTTAGAATCGCCAGTCCAAAAAAAAATGCGCTTCGTGCTCACCAGCTTCGTCATAATCGGAGGCTATCAATTCGCGGTACGTTCCTTATCGGAAATCCATGGCGGAAGAAGCAATAATCAGAAAATCAGCGGATAACGAAATAAAGTCTGTCATTCGATTAGAGCAGCGCAGCGGGATGAACGAAGACGAGGAGCGGCTAAATAAAACAATAAATGAAAGGATAAGCGAATCTCGATCGGCAGGGAAGAAAGAAGCTTCGGTTAATGAGAAACAGAGTTAAGCATCTCGGGGCTGCAATCGAAGGGGGCATTCATCGGACAATCGCGAACAAAACGTGAAAGTCTTGAAATTCTGAAGTGTAGAGCGCTCGGATGTACAGTCCAAGAAAGATAATCTATAGAATACGAAGGAATTTTTTTGGTTCAAGGGAGTTTGGGCTCGCGGGAGGGGGAGGGGGGTGGGTTGCCGACTGCATCGGCCGTTGCAGGAGAAAGATCCGGAGCATCGAACGGTCGAACCATCGAGCTCGTCTCATGACTCGCTGTATAAAACAATATTGATTGGAAGTACAATGCGGGAGGAATTATGGGGTGGATGGGTCGAGGGAGTGGAGGGTGGACCACGGTGCATTGTGCTCGCTGCGTCCGGTCAAACTTTTCATCATCCCTCGCAGCCTCTCTCTTCCTGCATTTCTCTCTTTTTCCGTCCGCGCGCACCGGCCGCCCTATTCCTTTCTTGTTGCCCTTTCGCTCTCCCTTTGCCGCTCCTTTTTTCTCTCCTTCCCCCCGGCCGCCAATAATTATTGCAGTTCGTCTCGATTTCGATGGCCGCCCGATGACCACCGCGCCTCGTTCTTCAAATTTCTCCTGCCTTTTTCCCCCATCGTCCCGCGATCATCACGCTACAGATTGCGCATCTAAACGCGCGAGACACCGCCGAAATCGAAAAAGCTTCCCCCGAAACCCGTCCGAGACCTCGAAAATAGTTTCTCAATTTTTTGTTCATACATTTCTCCCTAGGTTACAGCTGTCCGAAAGTTTGTAATTCTTAGGAGTTTAGCAGGATTCGTATTATCAGCATTTCATGGATTTTATACGTTCATAAAAGAAATGGGCGGGTCAGATAAGAATCATTTGGTTCTCGTATCCTGCAGACTGTTTTTATTTTGCAGATAGGGTGAATAATTCGATTCACAGTACACATCGATTGTATCGAATCCAATTTAGAGTCCTCGAATGTGGAGTTTCATCGAGTCTAGCCCGTATCTCTCGAAGCAAGACGATCCAGCTCGGATATTCGGGAGATCTGACGAGCCCTCGAACGATAGCCGCGGTAACAAGTCTGAAGGAGCGAAGTTGGTCATAACACACGTGTATCATTACATGCTCGGCCGGCGAGTTTTCCGGAGTTCCGACTTTTCCGGTAGCGAGAGGCGAGAGACGAGGCGGAAGCACACCTTGCCGCCGATTCCTCTGACTTTGCGCTCATACGTGGAACCGTTGGGGGGTGTATCGGGGAAGCGCGAAGCAATCGAGGCTCATAGAAAGAGCCTTTCTCGTTTTCTGTGTACCCTTCGAGTCCACTTCGTCTACCTGACGGAGAAGTATCGCGGGCCAGGCCGCCTAGAGTTATCGTGTAGCTACACGATACTTGCCCGTTCTCCGGGTTGAAAGCTATTTTCCCCTGCGCCGGAGAAAGTAGACGCGGGTTTAGGTTCTGCAGCTTTTCAAAGTGAGTTCCTCGAACCTCGCGATTCGAACGAACGCGAGACGCCGTCCTCTGCCCTTTTCTCTGTTTCTCTCGCGCATCGCCCCGGCACCTCTTCGTGTTCCTCTCTTGCTATCGACACCTCTCTCTCATTCGCTCTCTCTCTCTCTTTTCCTCTCGTTCTCTCTTGTGGAACTACCCCCGCCCCCTCCCCCCGATTTCTTTCTCTTCGTCGCCTTCAGACTTTGTGTCCATGATACCCAGTGCCGATCGCATCGGCCATCGTCGTTTAATAAAGCCGCAATAAAGGCGCTGCCTGAGAGGATCCATCTGATCTGCGGAGCGTAATTGCGAATAATCCAAGTGTACACAACGCGTGTGTTTGCTGGTATCTAAAGAATGCGCGTGTGTGGGTGGGAGAAACGTATGCGTCGTGTCGCTGAGCCGAGCCTTTGTCGGCTGCTCGGTGATATTAGTTTTCAAAGTTTCCGTATACCGTCCGAGGGACCGAACGGCCCCGGAGTTTTAAATATTAGCAAAGTTGTGTAACACTTGATTTCGATGAATAATTGGTTTTCCCGGGGAGCCAACCCCCGGCAGAGGGGCGCGGACACGCTGCGAGCACCGGCAACGGATTTTCCGTCCGAGGAATTGAAATTTCCTGTAATAAATCGAGTTACATAGTTTCTCGATCTCGAAAAATTGATTTTACAAAGTGGCCTGAAGCTTCGTTCATTGCCAAATCTATATACCGACGCAGTGGTTCTGTACGTTGTTGATTAACACGAGAACCATTGCATTGACATCGACCATCGTTAAAATCCATTATTAGAAGAAGAAACGAATGTTTATTTTGCATAAAAATCTGCAGTTATGTCATAAATTCAGTGGCAGGTACATTTTCTTCTATTTTGGGTCCGATACACCTGGGAAAACATTTGAGTAACGCTCCATATGATTTTGAAAAACGATTACTTCTCTCACGAAGTTTACTTACGTTGTACAATGTGCATATGCATTTCCTCCTATTTGAATGAAAATAGATGTTTTTGTGCCAGCTCTAAGTTCACCGGATTGAAAATCAAAATCGTACACAACCTAAATCGATTTCTTCCCCGGGAGCAGTATAGTACCGGCTTCTCCCCCATTGTAAAGTGCGGAAGTGACAATCGAAGCCCGTCTTCGTCACCCCATCGACGGTAGTTACGCGAAACCGGGAGGGATCGGAAGAACGACCGGTCCTTCGATCCGTGTCGAGATTGTTTTGTGAGCGATTCGATGTTCGGGGAAGAATAGTGGACATTCTTGCCAGCCGTGTACAGTTTGGTAATTTATTTCTTGCCGGATCTCCTGACCACAGGATGCCTGACGAGGGTGGCCCGGAGATTCATTTCCGAGGTGTGTGCTCTACTCCCTTCGCCCGCCACCCGTGCCTCCAACTATTTCCGAATTAATTAAACTATCGAGGCGACCGAGTGTGCGATTGAATCGTTAATTAGCGACCGCCCTTCGTCTACAATCCCTTCGAGAATTAAGGCAACTGGCGTGTCCTGGCCTTTATTTACACTTGCCCTATCGGTAAATCCTATATCTTGCACATTCTTCCCTCGTTCCTTCAAATTTATAAAAGTAGTTGAAATTTATAAATGGTAACGATGTTTATCATGTTTCTGGGGTAGATTGGAAGCTTTTAGAAATTTTCGAAGCTGTTCATACCTTTCGCTTGACTGCTCTTTTTATCGCTTTTAAATAACTGTTACATTCAGCTGTTTGCCAAGAAACTTTAAAAGTAGATAAAGTAAAAAAGTTGCTTTTGTTACCATCGATAATACTATTACTAAAGGAGTAAATGTTCACGATTAATTGCTGATCACATTCAAAGGGAGACTAGAATTGATTGTCTGATATCTAGCACAAAATAACATAGAAGACATCATAGAAGACATAGAAGATTCCTTCTTGCTTTACATACATACATTCTTAAATTCTCTCAACGTATCGATTGTTTTAAACTGCAGTAGCTCGGTCTTTTCATAAAATCCTCAGATTATAATAAATATTTGCCTGAAAGGAACATCTACGACTATTAGAACAGAGAGGTACTGACTTACTAATTGATTACTTGCGAGGTTGTGAGAAACGTTTCTCAATGCATTGGTTCAGCAATGATTTTATCAAGATCCTATACAGAGTCCGCGGTTTAGGGCCGACAAAACGTCGACAATCTGTACGACTGCAGCCGGCGATTCTATTATTCGTCGATAACGTTATCGACAATTATCGGCGAATTAATCGAGTACGTTTAAAGGAGCAACGGCCGGTTCCTGGGAAGATGAAAGGTGCATTACCGGTGCCGGATATCGAGCGAGTTTCTTCTCGAGGAGAAAAAAGGTCGGCGGAGGGCGGGGAGACCTTTCGGCGGATCCGGGATTCGTAGATGCAAATTATTTGCTCATCCGCCGGCATTCGGACACGAATCGTCCCTGCTGCCGTGGCTGAAAGAACCACGCAAGATTGTTAAGAATTACACAATGCTGTGCGACAAATGAAGCGTTTCAGGGAAAAGCCTCCGCCGCCGCGCGGTTTTGCGGCCCTCCCCCGCGTCGTGCGCGAAAACAAGAGAGAGCAAAACCAGGGGTAGGTACGAGAGAAAGAGAGAGAGAGAGAGAGAGAGAAAAAGAGAGATCGTCCGTGCACGGCGCACAAGCCTCGGGAGCTCCATCAAGCCCTTCGAAGGGTTATGAATAAGGGATGAAGTTCCTGCGTAGTGGCGCACATACGCCGCCAGTGTCCACGCATTCATACGAACTCAGCCAAGTTTTAAGCTCGATTGTATGTCGGTAAACGAATAAATGTGCAAATTTGACGAACCAGAGCCGCGCTCTCTCGCCCCCTGGCCACCCCCCTTTTCTCTGCCCCCCTTTTCCAACCGCACCCACCCCCGTAACGTCACTCTATTTCTCTCCTCGTCCTATTGGAGAACGGACGCGTGAACACGCACCGTTGACAGCAACGAGTGTACGTGAAAGAAAATAAAAAAAAAAAGATTGACATGCAGGACGGAGATAGCGAGAAGAAGATGACATTATGCTCGGGTACTGCCGTGCCTCCATATTTTCCGGAATTACCTGGACGCGTCGTAGCTCTGCGTGCACACACGCTGTGTCTGTCCCTCTCTATCTCCTGGCTCTTCCCTCTCTTTCTCTCTCTCTCTCTCTATCTCACTCTCTGTTCCCGGTTCTCCTCTATTTTTCGCTTTTTCTCTGTCACGAGCACGCACATACACAATCGCGCACGCACACAACAGAGGCTCGCGGGGTCGCAGAAAAATCCAGCAAGTGCGTTGCGCGTGTCGACACACCGATCGACCCTCATGGACACGCTGGGCGTTCCTACGCGCGGGTCCGTGAATAAAAATAATTAACGGAAAATATATACGAACGTCGAAGCGGCGATTGATTTACGGGGGAGCGCGAAGGCACGAGGCGGGACCCGTAATTTCGCAAAAACCGCGTATCTGTGGGTTCGGCTTCGATTTTTGTTTTTACCCTGGCCAACCAGATCGACTGCACACCTCCCGGCCCCTCCACGCACCCTGTCCTCCTCTCATGCACCCCCGCTGTCTCTCACTCCCTCTGTCCATTTCTCAATACACCCCCGCGGAACACCCCCGTGTACGCTCGCCTCTGTGTATACGTGTGTAGGTGTATGCTCGAGCATGTATGAATTTACGCGCACGAATTTTTTTTTCACTACTCATCGTTCTCTCAAACCGTGCGAACTCAACGGGCCATGATACTCGTTGCCGCAGATATTACGGATAGTTAAGCAATGGTTTTTTGGATTTCATCAAACACACTCGCGGGGATACTTCGGACACGGACAATCGTGTTTTTGTGCGGTCGAGGGGTCTTGTTTCGCGATCGACTGACCGGTTTCTTTGAATCCGCCGATACCGCGCGAATTTACGCCTCTTTTTTCTTAATTGATTACCGTCGGAATTGTTCCGTGTCGCTTTTAATCCCTTGCGCTGCGATCCCCCTCGTAGCCGAATAAAATTTCTCTGTCGTTAATAATTCCCCGCGAGCAAAAGAAAATTTGTATTCGTTGTATATCTAGTTCGATGGCGAAATATTGATATCAAAAATGCACGATCTCGTTTGAAAGAATCGAGTGAGATTCGTGTGGAGGGGGTAATCCTTCGGTACACGGGTCAAAAGTATTCCATTAATCTCGTAAAACACTCACAGCTTTACATGCATCATGCTATCGCTGCTATATTGCATAAAGCTGCTCCTAGTAAAACAAGAATTCTTTGTAGAATACCAAGATAATTCGAAGGCAATTAAAATCCATACACTGGATTCATTTGTCGTAAACGTTATTCTTTCTATCACTAATTTGCTGTAATGAACTTTTCTTTGTTACGATTGAAAGTATCTAATACTTGACAAATTCTTATCCTTATTAAATTGTGTGTTCTACATTATTATAAATTGTTGTACTTGAACCTTCAATTAACAAATAACTGTGAAAATGTTGTCTTGTTTTGTAAATATGATCTGTATATTAACATTGACACCGGAGAGGAATTAATACAATTGCTTCATTACTAGTTGAACATTATTTGTAATATTTATCATCACACCGATTTAATTTCGCTGCAAGGTACAATTTCGTTCCTAACCCTTCGCGAAACCATTTATCTGATAAATCCAAATTGTTCATTATAAATATTCAAAATTACCACGGTTTGCCGGCCGAAAAATCCAATTTACAAATTTAAATCATAATCGTCAGAAACTACCAAGACGAACCTCTGTATAATGAGTGTTTAATTTTACGAACGTTGACTCGATTAACCACCTAGAAACGTCTAAGCAAATTGAATGTTCGCAAATTGAACGCTTTGAAGCGTACAATTTTCGGACCACTTTACAAAACAGTATTCAGCTAATTAAACGAGTCCCAGTCTCTATTCATCGAAATAAATATAATCCTTACCGTTCTCAGCTACATTCAACCTTACCTAACCATCCGAATAAATGTAGATTTTTCAAAAATCCAACTTCACAAAAACACCGTATTCAGCGCGACGACGTTACTAAATCCCTGGAATAAAGCCAACGCATTCGAGCGTAGAAACTTGCAAGTAGTTGGCAGATGGCAGCGATCCTGGCAACACCGATGCAATTTACAACTTGAGATCCTCTCAAGACCGTATAAAGAACACCACGAACAAATCCGCGATTTAAATAATCCCCCATATAATTAGCCAGGCGGCACTCGACCCGTTAAACGGCTCAAGAAGCTGGTCTCTCTGACCGCGTTTCTTCTCATTCGTAATCAGTCCAGCATTTAACGAGTCTTTTCTCCTCCTAGAGCGGAACAATTGCTTTCTAAGCACGCGTTTGTTCCGCTGCCGGAGACCTGTACACGAGAGAATCAAAAACGATAAACGCGACAGCGTGCTCCCGAGGATCCAAGATAATAACTTTTTTAATTAAAGGAACCACTTTGACGGCGCAGGAAACATGGCCGGATACGCGTGTCGACACGCCGGTGCCGGTGCCGGTGCCGTTTCGCGTGACATAAGTCAGCAGCGCCGGCGCTGCACTTTGCATTATCTTCTCCTTAAAAGGGTGAAACGGTTTACAAAGCAACCGGGCTTCCGAGGCGTGGGCGTGGGTGGAGGCGATTTAATGCCGTGAACGACTTTCTCACCCCACCTCCGGGGGTGGTTGGTTGGTGAGAAAAACGAAGCACGCGCGCGAGGCTAGAGAGAGCTAAGAACCGCGGGGGGGGGGGCGAGAAGGACAAGGTGATAGGGCCACAGGGCCGGCTGAAGAGGGACAGATGACGAGTCTTGTAGACATAGTGCTAGGGGGTGCTTAGTTCTGCCGGGTGTGAAAAGCGGAGGAAAACGCAAGAGAGCTTTTTTTCTTCTCTGTTGGCCTCTCTCTCTCTTTCTCTCTCTCTCTCTCTCTCTCTCTCGGCGAAGTAAGTGGCTACATCGTGCACAGCACGTAAGTCCACAGGTGTCCGCGGACAATGACTCGCGTCCCTGTTGTGCGTCTGGGCGCTGACTCAGTGTATGTGTGCTACGGTATATAGCCGATCCGGTGTGTGTGTTTGTTTGTACGTTCGCTGATTTCCAACAGGGTGTTGGTGCCGGTGCACGTACGCGGATCCTTCGAAGGGGTTGGGACTACCGGGAGAAGTCTCTTAATTTCCGTGCTTCGGGACAAAGGGGGAAAAACGAGCGCTCGAGAAAAGAGCCGAAGGTAAAAGTGGGGCCGCGTCTCGCGTGACGTCGCGCGTCTCCTCTCTTCCATCCCCCGCAGGCGGATCGTTCTTTCTCTCGTTTCCGTCGCGCCGGACCCGTCGTCTTCGTCCCACCATACGGTACTCCTACGTTGCTTCTTCCCACCGGTTCTTCTCTCCCTTAGCTACCCCCGTCCTGCTCGAGCAAGCGAGCGAGCGAGATGACGGTAAATAGAGAGAAACAACCGGCGACAACACGGGCGAGGGTGCATCGCGGACTCGATACACACGCGTATACGCAAACATTCGTGCGCAACAGACGACGATCCTTTGACTCTATCCGCGATTCGCAGGCTTCTGCTGTTGCTTGCCGCTGCTTGTTGCGGGCTGCGGCTGCGGCTGCGGCTGCAACTGAGTATGCAGCCCGCTCGAACAGCCGCAGGATCGCCGTGACTTTAATTCCGGAATTGTTTGCTCCGCCTTCCCTCAGAAGTTAACTGAAGTGGCACAGAAGTTTTACCGCCGTCGTACGTGCCGCTCCAGCTTCGGCTCATCCTGCGATTGTGCGCGCACCGTGGAACCACTGCCAGCCCCATTCCCGGATATAAGGCGCCCTTTCATAGAGACATGCACAGTCGAGTAATCGCGTTCGACGCTTGTCTCCACCTACCGAAACTCCCCCCCCCCCCCGAGCACAGATTCAAAAGATATTGAAAACTCGGATGCTAATGCGACGGGATCGCCCGTAGGTTTCTTCCGCGTTCCGTGGCTCGCTGCTCTGCGACCATAAGGTGGCCAATTTCAGAAAAAAAGGTTATAGTCTGACCAATCAAATAATATCAAATTATTTACACGTTACCGAATCACTGAAAGAATCGTATTGCAGACATTAAGAATAGAGCCCCTTCTGAACGAACCATGTTACGTTTCTAAAATTGTTTTATTAAATACATTAGGCGTA
Source organism: Seladonia tumulorum (assembly GCA_913789895.3). Lineage (NCBI taxonomy): Eukaryota > Metazoa > Arthropoda > Insecta > Hymenoptera > Halictidae > Seladonia > Seladonia tumulorum. The sequence goes on from OU565275.1 coordinate 9,034,431, forward strand.
ATTTTTTTATTCCATATAGAAAGAATTATCCATTCGGATAACCGTCGAGTTCAGATAACAGAGGCTAACCCTGTCAACTACTGTGATTTCTTTATATATGTCGCCACCAAGGCCTGGACGATAAACGTCGCGAAATTATTCCCACTACCGCAGGGTATACACCGTGAGACGCAGAGGACGTCAACGTACATGAATAAGATAAGAATAATAAAATATGAATGTAATAAATGAGGAATGAAATAAAATTGACTGTACTACACAAGGCTGTCGCGTGTCCTGTACAACAATGCATAAAAAAGATAATATAAATAAAATGAGTAGGAGAAATTTGAAACAGTAAAAACATTAAAGAATTAAGGGATACCGGTGAGTAATTTTGATCCTTAAAATTATTAAAGAAGAAGGAAGTTTCTATTTGACATTTCCTACAATTAATGAAGAGAATTTTCATTATTGCATATAAATCCGCGAACTTACAGATAAATTTGAACATAGAATCATCGAATTAGAATGTGTGCGGTAATTTCATCGTGACCGGAAAGCGCAGTGAACATTCCATAATTCATAAACAACCGGCGAATAAACATCCCTTGAGAAGCATAAGAACAACAAGAGGAACTTGGTAGGCTACTTTCTTCAAGCTCCATTTAGCTTGCGCGGTAGTTAACGAGCCGAGAATATCAACACGGAGGGTGGGGTAATTAGCAAGCACTTGCTGCAGACTAAGAAATTCTTTCGAGAGAGAGAGAGAAAGAGAGGGAAAGCGAGAGATGAAGGAGAGAAAGAATAAGAGGGGGTGAGATTTCCTCGGGAAACGGGCGTCTCTAAGAAACGCCGAACTCTCGAAGTCTTGTAACCTGTTGGAGCAACCCCTCCAGGGAGATAAAGTGCTTTCTTGGCGAAGAGTAAAGAGGAGAGAGAGAGAGAGAGAGAGAGAGAGAGAGAAAGTGCCGAAGTTTAGTGGGGTTCAGAGAATCTTGAGATACTCGGGATAAAATCTATAGAGTGACATAGATGGACCCGAACGGGGGTGCGAGGAAACGAGACAAAAAGGCACGCGACCGGAGATGTTTCCGGGCGGAAGGATGCGAGAAAAGCGAGCCCTTAAAGCGAGAGAGGCGGAAGGAGATACCGAGCAGCTAAGAGCTCTTTGAAGAAGTGACACCTTTGTTTTCCCACGGGGTGTTGAAACGTGCGACGAAGGGTTCGTAGTCTTGAGGAAAATTGACGGCGCGAGGAAATTATGTGGAAACCGAGATAACACCCTCCGGGGGCTCTAGGAATCTGCTTAATCCGCTCATCGGTCTTGCAAATTTTCCTCGACGTGTCAAAATCTCGACAAATACGGTGGAATTTCGATTATACGAACTCCTCGTATCGGAATTACTGTCCGAATACTTTCCATAAGTAAATCGGTCTCGACTTCTTCTCGCCGGTGAACACATTCTTTATTTTCAACTGTATAAACAAACATGTATGCAACCTGTGTACAAACTGTATTTGTTCGCAACATAAACATACTTATAAGTTCTATTCTTCTGGTTTAGTTTGACGCGTACACGCGACTCTACACACTATTATATTTAACATTTTTCCGCGGTTTTTCAGGTTGCGAGTGTGCCTTGAAAAAAAAATTGGTTCGATCAAAACTCCACACGATAGAGTTATTTAAAATTTCTCGGAGGGAAGATTGGCAGTTTATAGGCGAAACGGGATCGTTCCAATATCAAATTTAATTTCCGTAGAATGGTTTAATTAAAACACGCTGCACCTGTTGTTTGCACTAAGGACAAAAGGAGAAATTGTTTCATGAAGTTATCACACTTTTATGGACAGTACGCACTGAAGTGTTGTTAATGCGAACCTGTAGCCTAACCGGGCACCGAAATAAAGTAAAAAAAAGCTAAACGTGTTGAGGAACGACTTTCCCACAATAAATCGCAAAGAAGTCACGGTCATTATCGTAATCCTTGACTACAGCACTTTATCTACCGGGATGATTTTTTACCCTAAGGATTTTCAATAAACTTTACCAAGGGGATGCTTAGAAATCATTAGAAATTTCCATCGACCCTGAAGTTTAAAAAATTACGAAATAATCGCCGGTGGATATGTGATAAATTCTAGATAAAAATTCCGCGGTAACGTGCAGGATCGAAGGCTGAAATATACGATTCTCCCAATTTCGTTCTCCCCGAACAAAACGATGGAAAATCATGCTAAGAGTTCGAGTGAGGCTCGATCGCGCGCTGAATGGGGTGTCTGGTCGCGGGACGACAACGGGACAATCGAAATGCTCGAATTTTCGTCGGACCCCGTCAACTTGCGAGCACACGCACGGAAATTAAATCGATTATCCTTGGGCGCATTGTCTCCGTGGCGCGGAGCAATTTCGACATCTGCCGAATGGCAGCTGAGAAAGAGGAGCATCATCTCGAATTACCACCACCGGGGGGCGGCCCCGCGCATCGTCTCTCTGTCTGTAACATCCGCCCTGTCACTAATCCGAAAAACCTCGAAGAAGGTTCATCATCTGCTTGTAGGTGGCTGTCTGTCTAGCGGCGCATGAATGCCGGTCGTCTCGTGTTTACGGCGTTTTGTGGGCAAACAAAATCGGCGATCTCTTCCTCCACTTTTGCTGCTTATTTTCGACGACGACCCACCCCAGTTGCCACCCCCGTTGCTTTTCCGTCCCCGCGTTTCGAGCTAGCTGGTGGGGCGAGGGGGCGAGGGTGCCTTCTCTTCTTTATCTCCGCGGTTTGCTGTTTTCTTTTGTCGGTGTGCAGCCGAGCGATCCGTCGGTGTTCTGCATATTTTGAATATATCCGAATGGATCCCCCGTGCACCTTTCTGACGTGCGCACAACCAGCGCCAGCGGAGAGGCGGCGCCCTTTTTTCCAACGGAGAGCGAACGTGATCGAGTGCATCCACGATATTCTCCTTTCGCTCGTTCCCGGCCGGAAGGACACATCGGCCCTCCATATTGACGTAACAGTACGACACCGGGGCTTGTTAAATATTTATTCCCGGCCGGGAGGCACAATGGCCGCTCCTCGAGGAAGAGGATCACCGCACAAAAAGAACAGCAGCCGCTCCGCTAAAAGTCACGCGCCACTGAAAAGCTCACGGTTTCGCGACCTGGTGGAACCGATCCATTTCACCCAATGTGGGGCATGGGCGTCCCGGAAGTTCCAGGTGAGGCCCTGCTTAACGTCGATACTGGTAATAGGTGCGACGAGGGGGTGTGCCTTGACGTTTTGTGGAACTTGAGGTGTAGCTTTGTGAAGAATGAAAATGGGCAATTCGGAAAGAAGTGGGCGTTATGTGTCTTGACTTGTCGGAATAAGTCGAATTATATCCTAGTCAGCCTCTGTTTTTTTTATATCTTTTTTATCCGTTCTTCTTTGACTATACTTTTATTTGTATCTCCTTGAGGAGTATACCGCAACTGGGGGAAATTGAATGAAATCCGGAAATAAATAATGCCTGATATTGTCTGCATTCAGGGTAAAGCATCCATAAAATAAATAAGATTGAGTTACCTGTGCATAACTTAATTTAAACTTATTGGCCGAGCATAGCATCCTATTTTAATGTCTATATTACGAATGAATAATGCATAATTTCTATATTACGTATAAAGTGTTCATAAAATAAAAAAAGAAGAAATATTAGTCAAATATAGTACCCTATATCAATGCCTGTGTTACGAGTAAAGTTTCGCTGAAATAAATTGTATAGAATAATTAAAGATTCAATTATGTGTAAATAAACTATTAATATAAGAGCGTATCGACCAGGCATTATTTCAATATATATTGCGAGTAAAGTGAAATAAATATTGGTCAAATACAAGGTCTATACTACGAGCAAAGCTTCCACAAAATAAATTGTCTAAAATAAATAAGGATTTGGTAACGCGTGAGTAATTGAACGTAAGCTGATTGGCCAAGGCTAAAGGGATTTGTAAGCTTTTGATGGCTGTTCACGAGCCATAAAACGGCCGGTTTCCAATAAGGAAGTATCATTCATCCTATTCCACGAAGAAGGGGGGTGACTCCAACAGGTTTCAAGACGCCGGGTGGAGGTCTGAATCGTCTTCGCGGCTGCCAACCCCTAAGGAAACACCATCCCTTTTACATCTTACAAGTTAGTCGCTTCCTGATCCTCAAGGAGGACCACCCTCCCTTCGCAACGAGGCCTGGGTTTTCTTAGCCCCTTCACGGACGAGAAACTTCCCTCCGAAGATTTTCCGGGCCGGAGGGTACGGTGGGAAACCTGTTGATGAAAAGAGACAAACAGTGGGATGAGGGGGTGGCTCCGGGAAAAGAAACGAAAAGCGTTTTCTTATGACGATACCGCCGAGGCTGCCTCACCATCCCCCGCCGCGCCTCGAGGCAGCGTCCTCCTACCCCCGAGGCGCCCTCGAGGGAACAAGATATCAACTTGTTGCTGTTGGGATTCAGCCTGGGCCAAGGATCTAGAGGGTCGAGCTTTTTATTTTATTATTTAGAGACGGCACGCGAATCCGGCGATCCCCTTTCCCTCGTCAAGCTTTTCTCCCCCTTTCGTGGGTTAGGAGCGTTTTGTTTCGCATCCACGGGAAAAACTATGATAACGCTGCCACCGAGGGGACACGCATACTTTTTCATGCGTTTTCCCTTCCAGGGAGCGCGAATCAAAGGGTAGTTTACTCCAGGGCTATCGTTCTCATAGAATTTCTGGAATTCAAAATGATTAAGGCTGCCGATTTTACACATTTTCGGACGTACCATAAATTGGTAGAAGCATTAAAAATAATTTTCATTTTTTTAATTTAAATTTCAGACTGCTGTTGATCAAGTATCTTGCATTGTATATTTGGTCATATTCCATGAAGTTAGTGCAATTTTATATTGTTACCGTATTTTTGCAATGTATCATTTTGTATTGCTCCCACAAATTATGTTGTATTTATCTAGAAAAGAAAAGTCAAAGATTATCTCAATTTACGTGTAGCATCGAATATGATTAACTTTAGCGTGACATCTCAGGAATTTATTATCAACATTTTCTGCTTCAATTGAAAATGCCAGGATAATCCATTGTGAAGTTACGCATTCAGAATCGATTTTGTGGCCCTCGAAAGGAAAATACTCCCTTAAACAAAGGAGGGTTGGTTCACGAGGGTTGTTTATTTACGGTCGGGGTACGATTTCCTTTCTGTGTTACGTAAAGCGACGAAATCGGAATTATAGTTCTTCCCCACGTCTGATCGAAACAGTTATCAGAACAAATGACGCACATTGGATTCCGTGATAAAGGAATTCTATTCTTGGCGATTCTGTCGCTCGGATATTATCGACCTTTCCTTCTGTACCTCCGCAGTTCCCGGAACCGATGCAATGAGAATTTATTATTAAATTCTGGATACATATCTGATAAAAACGGTAAAGTAAATAAAATAAGTCAGCCATGAGAAGTGACGCGAATTGCATTGACGTGTACGGGGCGTATCGGTCTTGATGTAAATTGAGATTATGATTCACGAGAATCGAACGATAAAATAATATCATCACCACCACGATTGGTAATTGAAAATTGTCTCTCCTTGGAGTCATGCGTAATACGTTCCTAGATACATTAAAAAAAAGTTACAATTTACAATAGTCTGTCTCCTAAAAATATCAACTTTCGAACATCTATAAGATAAGATGAACTTTAAATTGCGAAAATTCGATAAAATAATCGGAGTACTGTCTTGAAGAGAAACTATAAGGACACTGTGTAGACAGATTGCGTCAACCGAGGGTGGACCTGCTAAACTTCCTTGAAGGAGTTCCGAGGACATGCATCCATTCGGAAAACACTTGTTGAACATCGAACTAAGATTGCTCGAGCTAAGAAGCCACTTGTTGCTTCATCCTTCCTGTAAGGAACCGAGAGTCCCGTTCCAGGATATTTGCTGTAATAGCTAGATAAATCTTGCTCAAGTTCAGCCATAAACTCTGATTCATGCAATTGGCCATTCGAGGGTAGAACGCTTCATAGCTAAACGCACGAAATTCTTTCCTCTGATCTTAATATCGAAAACAAATATTTATTGTTCAAAAAATTTTCTTTATCTTTGCATTACGATATCTGTACAAATCAGTTAAATCAGCTAAGTGTAAATATCGAACATCTACTGTCTGCGGTAAAGAGTAATCGAAAAAATTGTCGAATAATTTGTCATGTGCGATAAAAGATTTTACATAGTCACAGTTTTCCCAAGAACGCCGCCGATCCCTCAATTCTTTGATTGAAATAATCCATTAACGCTGAAACGATTAGATGAAAGGGGCGTCTCTTGAGGCAGGGGTCACGTGTTTCTAGCACAATTCCAGACACATGCGCGAGCTACAGACACGATATCGGTTTAATCAATTGCGCGACACATCGAGTACTGACTTCGGTACTACAATGGGTGAAAATGGATTTTTTTGTTTGCGGTAATAATACGTCCGTTCCGAACGCACAAGATTGCTGACAATATGATCGGTGGCCTTAACACAAATCTCAGATGCTAATTTGGGCGAGCATTCGAAAAACCGAGCATAACAGTGCATCTCAAGTTCTACCTACCTTTCTCGTTTTGACAAACATTTTTCACAGAAATATTTTTATTCCTACAGGTCAATATAAATTCGCATTTATTTAGGATTTTAAATGAGAAAAAAGATATACAAGTTTTCAGAAATACTAACCCAGAGAATAAAAAGTGCGTCAAATTGATACAACCACGTGCAACAAAAGAAGTTTAAAAACTTAGACATTTCGGTGTCAATTGAAACAAAAATTGCATGGACACAGTTGTTCTCGCAAACAACAATACGCGCGAGAAAGGAATAGTAGCCTGGCCAGCACGAATTAATGAATTTCCACCGAGTTAACACGATGAATGACAGAACTTAAAAAAAAAAAAAAAATACAAGCTCTCCCCGAGTCTTGTGAGATGATTAGATTCTGCCACGTGCCCATTGTGCCACCCATCGACGCAACGCCCCTTTCTGTATGCGCGCACGTGTGCGTGTCGTTCATGCGTGTCAGTGCCTTAATCGGACCTGGACCGTAAGACGCAGAACTGTAATCTCATACCGCATACGTCGAAACAACCTTTTTCATGAATGTGACCAAAATCTTCCCACAATTTTCCACACCCGTCTATCACATAAATTTACGTTAAACATAAACATGAATGTAATCAAATATCAACATTAATCAAACAATACGAAAAGAGCATTAATTCACATAGACCGTAATTATAGCTTGGAAAAATTTCAAAATACAACTATTAATTTATGTACATATACCAATATAAACTAGCCTGAAAAATAGGCATTTAGGAAACATATTTACTTTCTTCTCAATATCTTAACAAAATTTGAGTCTGTAATGTTTTATGTAAATAGTAAAATATATTTTCACAATGAGACTGAAGTAGAACACAAAGAATCTCACAGCCATATCCATAAAAACGATTGTATAAATACTTACTATTTTATATTCATATTAAAAAAAAACCTCCGGAATTTTACCAAACATCTACTAGGCTTCCGGCGATTAATTTTAATCGAAGGTTGTATAACCGACTACGACAAGAATTTTGGTAGATCAAGACACAGTGTGATTAAAAATATGTTTGTAATAATTGACGACCAGTTGCCTAAGTAATACTGAACAACCAATATAACCATCGAAAGGGTTCATCTTGTTTATTAAATGTCGTCTCGTCAACAGTCCGTACTAAACTCAAACCGCCGCAATAATCTCTGCGGAGTTACCGAATAAAATTCGCAGCGGAGCGGGGCGCCGGCCGCTTAATAAATATTTGTGACACATGTAAATAGAGAACAATTTGCCAAAATGGGAGCAAACTATCAATTACAACCGCGGCAAATACAAACACACAGACAGCGAAACTTTCGGCGAACGGGACGGTCGAGCGTAACCGCCCCGTTGCAACAAACACGGAAAACATCGGAATATTCGAAGCGCGATCAACCCCGGGGCTAATTCTCTATCCAATACCGAGTGTCCGTAACGAGGTTTCACAGGAGAGGGGTAGGGGAGGGAGGGGGTATAGTAATCGTCTAATCGTCGTGGAGCAGACTATAAGAGTACCCTCTGGTTAGTCCTGGTGTCGTCGAGGGGAGTGCCTAATCGACGATCGGAGAAGAACGATAAGAACCGCGGGGTACGAGGAGAGAGGACGATCGGAGAGAGTTTGGGATCTTCCAGGGACCATCGAGTTGGTAATATTTGATTTTCAACCCCATCGGTCCCCTCCGTGAACGACGGTGCTCGTCGATCGTCCGAAGATCGACTTTGAATCTCCTTTTATTGAGTTACGCAACGGGGAAGGCAGCCGGCCAAGTTCTTTGTCTATCGGGCCATCTGTCACCCTGAAGAGGTCTCTGGTCGATCTGGGGTGTCTCGGGACAGTGGTGTGGGCGTCGGGGTAACGTCGTTCGACGACGACGACGACCTATATACATATACCTCTCGTGTGCGTTTGTAAATGCGCGATCGGGCCCGGGCAGACGCGCGACGCTACGCGTGTATTCCCACGCACCCGCCGATACACAATGAAATACGATCGAGATAAAAGAGAGATAGCGCGACAAGTCGAAACGGACCTCTGGGATATAGAGAGAGGTACGTGTGTGCATGTATCGCGTATTGATTTTCCCCGTGTGGAGTTAAGCCAACGGGGTAAGCCGAGACGCGACAAAGTTTATTAATCCTGGGGGCAGCGAGCGCGTCTGCGTGGCCCCGGTCACGGCGAACGGACCAGCTCCATGGGGACTACGGAACTTTTGATGTCGGTGAGAGTGCACGATGGAATTCGCGCGTTTACCTGCCGGACGCAGAACGTACCGCTATTTCACGACGGAACGATGCCAGACGCATCCGTAGAACCTCCAATTCGAATGGCAAAGGAGAAGCTTAAATATTTTAGGACACGCCGACAGACCAGTTTATCGGGAAATTATAGGTGGGGGTGGGCTTCTGTCTGAGCAGGGTTTCCCAACCTTTTTCCGTTCCACAGCCGTACAAATGGGAGCAATCTGGATGGGAAAAAGTCGTGTCGGGAAATAGATAGATTTATACTTGTTCTGGAATTTTTATTCAGATACCCATAATAATTTCTTTAGTAACCGGTATGGAAATCATTGCTCCAACACTTCGAATCCTAACGTGATACAATCATACATTCATTCGTGTAGTAAAGACTTTTATTTAAGGTAAAGGCACCAGTAGTTCACCATGTACCAGTAGTTGACCATTTTATAGAAAAACATAAAAAAAAATAAGGTTTTTATGAGCACACTTATAAGTGCACTTTTGATGAAAGTGATCCTCGGATACCATGCCGTCTGTTGTTTAAATTTCAAAACAATAAGAAAATCTCAAACCTTATTTTTTATGTTTTTCTATAAAATGGTCAACTACTGGTGCCTTTATCTTAATGTATGTGATTTATTTTGAAAACACTATACAACCATGTTTCAAGGTTTAAAATAATTTCTAGGTTTAATATCAGTGGTGTGTCGCCTAAGTCTCACGCGGGTTGAGAAACACTGGTATGGAGAATAGTAATAATAAAAATACTAAAATATTTAATTCTGCAGTAGTATCTTTCTAGAAGCTCTGTAAAAGTGTGCGATGATACTTTACTTGTAGGTACTTTATACCTGTATTAGGTGCACGTTTAACCCTTAGCACTCGAGTGGTGACTGTAAGGCACCATTAAAAATTGCTGTATCATTATTCAAAATATTTGTCACATTATTAATTTCGTTTGCATTTAATAAATTACTAAACATTTCAGTATTGTACGAGTAAATGGCACCATTTTCGTATGTATAACATGAAAAAAAATATATGGAAGGGAAATATGTATTCTAGGTCGCATGAAATGTTTCGTTTTAGAGTTAAAATAGCTTCGAGTGCAAAGGGTTAATATTGTTAGGTAACACGAGCATATACAGAAAAATATGATGATCGGGTCATTATTATTTGATTTTGTACCAACTTATCTTACTAAAAAGCTGGTCTAAATTTGCATTAAATTTGAAAACGAAACGAACTATCGGGACAACCGAGTAGTTGAAACGCAGGTCGAGTGGAACGCGTTCGAGCGAGTTAATTTCGCCTTTGGAAGTTTCGTCTTGACTGCCGGTGCCGTATAAATTGGTCAGCCGAAAAGCACGGCCCCAGGAACGAAGGAAAGGAACGCGAGAGAACGACGGGAGACGTCTAATACATCATAAACTTGCGAACAAAGAGGAGAGAGAGGATGTCGTGGTAGCACCGGGGAATCCGCCGGCCCCCCGTTATCCTCGGGAACAAAACTTTGCCTATTTGTTAAGTCTTGCCGGCCGAAACTGTCTCAGATACTGCCGTCGAACTATGCCTCACACCTATGACCTCCTTAGTCTCATCCTTCTTCCTTTCCCACACCCTCCGAACCGCCGTTGCCCCGCCTCTCCGATGCCTTGTCTCGGTGCATCCTTTGCTGGAACGCTGAATAGCGGCCACAAAGACGCATTCTGTTTCGCGAAATTCGTCCCCCGGCTCGGAAAATTGATGACACGCGGGAATCCAGTTTCGTCGAGATGCGAACGGAAGAGTTTCCGCTGAAATATCGCCCTTGCAGTGATCCTTCGGTACTTGCAACTATTTTGACTTCGAATAGACCATTCTAAATTTAGTTTTATATTTAGAAACATGTTCTTCATAACTTAGACTCTACTACACAGCTCTATTTCATACAATAGAATCTCAAATTATAACGTAACTGTACGGCCAGCTAATATAACATTATTAATTAATTATCTAGAATAAATTCAATACTTCCACTTTTATAGTGCAAAGCATGTCAGTTACTTTTCAAATGGCTTCTTTCCGATTTATTGTTCCATTAAGTGAATGGGATGTCGTTTCTAAATAAGAGACAAAAGAAAAACGTGATTCTCTCCTGTTCATAGACCGTATTGCGTCTTACGAAAAGCCGATAATTATAATTTTCGCGATCAACAAGCTCAGTCACCGGCGACTGAAATAATTCGTCCTTCGGCAGGGTTTATTTTTACGCGAGCGTTTATTTTTACAGAATCATGCTAAAATAAGTCCACGGTCCCGATCCAAACGTTCCGCCTCTATAAACGGTTAAATAACTATTCTCCCTCGTGGTAATACATACACTGGATCGCAAAACGGTCTCTGCACTGCCAGGCCCGAATTAAATAGTGGACCGAGGCCGGGACTAAATTTTCTCGACGCTGCTGCGCTCTCGAAAGGATTTCAGTGTTTTCGGAGGCGCGGCTCGGGCGGGGGAGAAAAAAAAAGGGGGCTGATAAAATTTTGTTCGTCGTGTGCGCCGATGTATGCGTGATCAGAATTCGCGAAGTTTCGCGCCTGTGGTTCGAGTCGAAAGTTCGAGTGCGACACGCGCACATGACATCGCCCTGTGTGCCGGCGTGTGTATCGAGGGTGGTAGCGAGCTTTCGGGGGTGGTTTCATTGTAACGACAATATCGCCTTGGGCGGCATTGGCGAGGCAGAGATGCAAATTTCGTGGAGGACGGCTCCGGCTATGCGCTTCTCTGCGCCGGACGACGAATTTAGTGACTGCTCGTGATCACGATCATCCGAAGCTGTTCAAAATATTCCGCAAAAAAGTTCGCAACCTCCCTTATTCCTCCCAGAAAAGCTAGGGCAAAACGCTTGACAGATAATCATTATGATTCTAATCTCCTCATAATATTTCCAGTGAGATTGCAAAATAATGATAATGTAAATTTATCTTCACCGTACCGGTGGCTATTGGAATAATCGATAGACAAATGAAAAGAACCGTGTTTATAAACTGTTTTATAATGTACTATATTGTGGACATAGTTATTCAGAAAAGTTAGACAAGAGACGACAATACATTTTATTAAATCCTTATTGGCCAGTGTATTGCACCATACAACAGTTTTGAAGTATTTGCTTTTTCAGGACGACATTGTATTAAATCCTGAAAATTTTAATTTTTCGTAATTCACCTATCTATCGTAGACTAGATGAAGCAATTTTAAGTGTGAAGAAACAGGATGTTCATACTTTTCTATAAGGTTCTACGGTACCTCCTCTATGGCGTAGAATATTCTCTAACATAATTGCAATCAGGAGATAAACGATCAGTCTCTAAGAGGTTCGTGTTTTGGACTGTTTCAGGGGACAGCATCTTTCGCATCGCCACGGCAGCGTTCCTGGTAAGTAATGGTCAGCATTCCCAAAAAGATTAGCCAGTATTTGAACCCCGAATGCACGGAATCGCGACCGGTTTGGATCCACGCGAAGCGGTAACGGATCCGACAAAGCTCACCTCGAAGGGAGCCGATCCGGTGTATTGTGCATCGTCGTCGATTCCTCGGCGTTCTACGCCACTGCGTACATATATGAGCGCGGGGAGCCGGCTGACGGTCGGGAAGGGGTTGACAATGCAGCTGCGACGACGGTGTGGCAGCTTGGTAGTCTTCGTCGTAGTGCAATGTCAGTGGCGATAGCGCGGTGGCGGAGACGGAGTATGAAGAAGGGCGGTTAGACGTACACATTGGGGGTGGTAGACGACAGAGAGAAAGAGAGAAAGATAAAGGGAGATAGGTAAAGGGAGATAGATAAAGAGAGAGAGAGAGGGAGGGGGAGAAAGATAGGGGGTGGATGGGGAACGGGCTCGGAACTGGTAAACGGAGGTGGAGACGCTCTAAGGTACATAATCATGCTTGCTGATTCCTTCCCTAATAAAAGTCTCACTGTCAGCCCATCCCCCACGGGTCGCGTGCCACCCCCCGCGCCCTTCTCCGGCTTTGCTACCCTTATTCCTCGTGGTCCCTAGCCCCGGAGATCCTCCTTCTGGTGGTAGGCTCTCGGCTACTTCTCTCGCGGATCGGCGCACACGTTGACGGAAGTGCATACTAACCGGGTCCGCGGGATGCACCCCTGCACACAGAGGAGGTCCCGCGACAGAGACCACGGCTCAAGCCGGCGCAAGAAGACAAAAGTAGGCAGGGTGCATACACCCTGGGATCGCGTGCCCGGACCGGGGCAACGAGAATTACCAGCCCCGAGTTATACGGGTCAGAAATGCTTGCTGCAGCAGCATCTGAACTTGCAATTTTTTTCATCTCTCTCCCGATATCCACTCGAAGATTACGTATTCACGTTCGTGTTTGTCTTGTTCCGTGGCCTCTTTGTCAACGGCGCGTCCTCCTGTCTCGACTCTGTCGTTCTCTCGTCTCGTCTCGTCTCGGATCGTCGCGTCTCGTCGCGTCTCGTCACGTTCTCGATACCGAAGGACTTAAGCTGATGAGTGTGCTGTATATCGACCAGAGACGGACGATCCTTTCCCCTGATCCGTATCAAGAACGATTTGCAAATTAATTTCCCCTTTGTCGGCGGACCGTCAACGATCCGCCGATTTTCATGGTAAACAGCGCGTCCACGTTACCTCTCGGCTCTCTATCATGGTATTAATAGGCCGACGATGCAACCCGGGGTCGTTCGTGCACCTTCGCGACGTCACTCGGTGCACTGTGACGTTAGGATGCATAAAGAGCTTAAGATCCGCTGGCCATTGTTGCTGGGCTGAAAGTAGCCGGGCAGAGGGACGTTGAAAGGTTTCTGTGTGCACAAAGTTGCTCGAAAATTGCATAACGCTGGAAAATGTTCTGTAATACGTAACAGTGATGAAACCGAAATAGAACTATTCATTGGAACTATGCAGACGGATAATCCTGTCGTTCGAACATTCCTATTAATTGAATGTGCATACCGTAACTAACATTTCTTCTATCTTCTAAATTCTATGTTCTAACAATTAAAGATTATGTTGTAAAAATCAAAGAGTAAGAGTACAGTATAGATGTAATTGATATTGTAACAAGAGTAAAATAAAATCAATGTTTTTATATCGTTTTGATTCGATTAAACTACTTCTGACAGAAATGAAAATAAATGTGTTTTTGTACGAGTAATTTTCGACGCACAAGATTATGCATTTCTGGCGCGAGAGAATTAAAAAAAATTTTAATTTTGTTTTCGCCGTAGAGGATATTTCAAATGTAATGAAATAAATGAAAACGTGGATGTTGGGTGACAAAATTTTAATAAAAATGTAAGATTGAGCGCAAAACAATTAAATTTGCGCGACACCATCGAGCCAATGACGATCGAAATTTTCCAGTGGAATGTAATTAATAGATTCCGAAATTTATGCATTGGCGACAAAACTGAATAAGTAAAACGCAAAACATTGACGATATTACGCCAACGTAGAAATATTGTTCCAAGTAGCTTGCGGATTTTTATGCAGAATAAAAATGTCCTGTCAATTGTAAAGAACAGAAATGAAATGAAATGAGAACAGAAAATAAAATCCACAGTCTAGTTACGAATAAAACACATATTTATTTCATTCCTGTATCTTGGGATTGTCTTAGAAAATTTTGATTAATCATGCACGGTCTGGTAATTAGGGTGGCAGAAAATGGCCCGATTAGGGTTGCCAAAACATCGGTCGTATAACACGGATCATGGGGGTCGAAGGTACAAGATCTAGATGATCTGTATTGAAGCAAGTTAACCGAAAACTAAAGAGAGCCCTGACCATTCATGGTGCGGCTACCCTCGAGGTTGTTAAGGTGAGCCAGCAGGAGTAAGGGCACGGTCTCGGTGTCTTCGTTTCAGGGTCGATTTTTAAAGGGCCGAGCATTCGAGGGTCCTCGTCCCAGACAGGTCTCAAGGTGCATGTCTCTGGTGGATTTAAAAGGCCCTCAAGGTGATCGTGTGTAGGGAAAGAACCAGATGGCTCGACCTACCGCACCTTTCTCGTCCTTCTGCCTCTTTCCACCCACGTGTCTAGAACCTCGGAGCCGATCTCGAAAATGGATTTTCTTTTCTCTCTCCGCCGTCTCTCCCCCTCTCTTTCTATCTATCTAACGTGCTCCTGCCATAGTTTCCTCCCCTACCGCACGCGTTAATAACGCATCTCGATGCAGCCGAGGAAACTCCGTCGTTCGACATATGTTCGAAAGTCATTGTGCACCGGCACGGGGAGAGAAGATGCAGTTGCGGCTTCTGGATCGTGAACGCATTAAATGCGGCGAGTTTTTAAGCTCCCGTTAGAAGAACGCGCCCTAACCCCGAAATTGGGGCCGGATATCGTCGAGAGGGCCCACCAATCTGTCACGATGACCCAACTCGGATAGATCGCGGGGGCGGACGAATAAAAGATACAGAACGTTACCAAATTTCGTTTCCTATTGGCGGCCACTTTGTGCTCAGCGGCCCGTTCAGCTCTTGATGAGATACGAGGGGCACGCGTTAGCTCTGGGGTTAGGCGATTCCATGCCATAACGGGGTTCGACCTCGGTAAACGAAAAACGCCGTCTCGAAACGTTTCTTGGATTACTTTTCGAGCAGATGCGCTGCGTGGCGGGCCAGTGTGTCTGATACTTTTTGGGAAACTTGGGTGAATTCGATTAGACCGAACAGCTTTCTTTTATAAGCACATGGTTATCGGTTCGATAGATATCAAAGTTTGTAGAAGACGCTGATAATATACATCTAGTTCTTCGAGTATTTTTTTAGACAATGATATGACAGAAGAGGGTTGCAATCACATTTCTCATTCTTTAATACACTCAAGGTAACACCTGAATCTAAATTTAAAAGTCGATTTAATAAATTTGGCAATTCTTCTTTAAGAAATAGAATTTAGGTACGATAGTAAAAGGAACATTTTTTCACAGAGAATTTGAATAAATTATGTCCAGTATCCATTTTTACGGCAATTGTGTCTCGCAAAGTACATTATCCGATTATTTAAAAAAACATGAGGTTAGGTTCCAGCCATTTTCATAGGGACGTGTTAACATTGATAGGGGCGAGAGGAAGAAAGAGAAAAAGAATCGGCCACAAATGGCCCCGAATTCGGGCTTAGAATGCCGACCCGATTTGGCAAACTATCCAGGTGTAGTGTTTGGAAAGGGCACGCCGCCAGGCACGCGTTCGACGCAGAAAAAGCAAAGACAGTCCCGGACAAAAGATTCCGCCGGGACGGACATTATGTTTACCACACGAAACACCCCCGCAACGCCCAACCGGAAGGCCGGATGTCTCGTGCTGGGAATTATCAGAACGGATTTACGAGCGGCGGCGACAAATTGGCCTGTAGTTCTTCCCTTGTGTATCCGGGGGGGTTACAGCGGCCGAGTCTTTCTCGTTATTGGCCACTTTGGAACCGTTTAAGACGGCAAAGCCACTTTACCGGAACACGCGCGGACAATGCGGAACTTCACTTCGCTCGGTTTTCTCGCTTTGTACACCTTTACGGCGTGCCCCCGCCCTAATTACCGGGGATCTTTTCCTCGAGTCGAGCGAACGGACGCTGGGGGTCTTGGGACTGGACAATTTCCTTAACCACCTCGGACCCATTGTGCACTGTGAACGGAGCAAAAGCACAATTACATTGTTAAACGCTGCGAGAGCTGTGCCAATTTTCCCGAAGAAAAGACGCTTTTCGAATCTCGCTATGGAATTGTTGCATCGATGTTCCTGGGTTTGTGTGTCGATCCTAAAATGTGCGAACGCTTCTCAAATTTAGTAGCTATAGATTACTTGAGAATTTTCAGCCGGTAAAAAAAAATTCCTACTAATTGTCGTCAGGAATGCATAAAGCCTGCAATATAGCGACAGCCTCGAAGAAATGAAAAGAACACAGCAGTGCTAAATTGCACGATAATCGAATCTCGCTGAACCACGGATGCATCGAGGAGCATTAGGGGTCTCGAAGCAGTCATTTCTCAAAAATAAAATATTACCCCGGGGGTGAGCAGTCGGAGGGGGCGCATCCTAATGCCGGAGCAAATCGATCGAAAGTTCGTCACCTTAATAATCTCTTTCTCTTTTTCCTCCTGGGCCTGTTGTCCCCCCGTTCAACGGTGTTGTACACACCACGTGAGGAAGCAGCCGGGCGTCTGACCAGACGGAATTTCAATGGGGCACGCCATAGGCACCCCACATCGGTTCCGTCCTCTAATGTGGAAGTAGCTCGTGCTACCTGAGCAGCTGCGCGTGTGTGCGAGGAAAAGGGGACTCCCTTGGCAGGAGTTTTTTTTTTTATTTTGCTTTACCTTATGGGCCACCAGCCTAGGGGGGCGAAAGAAAGAGGGGGTCAGAAGAGAGAAGGGAGAAAGAGGAGAGGAAGAAGGCCTCATGGGTAGACGCCACCAGGTACGTGGGCCCAACGTCACGCTTGAGAGGGGGGCCATCTGCCCCCTAACGAGTATGTGACGTCAGGTGTGACGACGTGTGCCCCGAAGAAGTGTCTTCGTTCGACCCCCTCTCGCCAGAACCAAAATATTCAGGGTATCTAGCTTCGTTCGCGGTCTTTTTGAACTTCGACTCTTTTTGGTCAATCTTTTTGGTCTGGAAAAAGTATCTTGATAAAAAATTAAAAAAGAATATGAATTCTGTGGAAATGGTCGGGGATGAACACCTTATTTCAGAATATTGCTACTAGCTAGACAATTGTAAAGAATTTGTTATGCCGGTCTAAATTGAAAAATGGTATTTACATCTTCATAATGAACATTGAAAAATTTGTTTGGTGCAGTAGAAATATAATCCTTTGTCTCGATGTAAGAAAATTATGAAGATTTTGTGTGAGGTGCGACGACGTATGCCCCGAAGAAACGCGTTCGTCCATACTTCTCAAAAAGCATAACACCGGGGGTCTGTATCTCGATTTTCGTTTCGACGTCGCGCGAAAACATCGCCTCTCTGTAATTCATCGATTCGAGGCCGTTGCGTTTCCGCGGCTTCCATTTGCCGCGATTGTACCCGGCCGCAAAAATTGTCTCTTTCAATTTTGCGCCCGGTGCCGGGCCGGGTGTGCGGCGCCGGCACCAGTATAAAATATGAAGTTCGGTTTTACGGTTAATTGTATTGGCGTCTGAAGGGTCGCCTTTTCAATTCGCGAAATTAATTTCGCGCCGGCTCGCGTCCGGCTCCATATTGATTGAAAAGTTTACGTTCGCCGGATACCTGGTTATCGATCCACTTTGCAGGAACTTTCGGCTGTACACTCTCTGTCTCAAAGCGGAGACCCCGAAATGGAAAATGCACGGCCGCGTCTCGTCTCGTCTCGTCTGGTCTGGTCGCTGCCGACTAATTCCTCCCGCATCATTAATTATTCGAAACCGGTCGAGTCGATCGGCGAAAACGCGACCCAGCTGTCGAAACTCGTCGCAGAGATGTCGATGCTTTTGAAACCGGAAGCTCGAGAAAGTCGCGAACTAACCGGGGCGCTACGGCGAATTCAAGTCACGCGGCCCTTATGGTGGTTTTACGCTCCGATGGAAGTTCGACGAAGTAAAAAGCCCGGCAAGGATAATTGCCGGTACCGAGTTTCCTCGATTCAACTTAAATACGACTTCCTTTTCTTCGAATCAGAAAATAGCTGCCAACCAAAGAAACCTTATTAGAATGGATAATTAAAAGTTTCGTTGGTTCGTTCCACCGGTTCATTGTTTCCTGCGATAGAATGTAATTTTTCACTGTAGAGAGAAATATCTGTTTCATGGATTTGTTCAGATATATTCAATCATGTTTAATCATTCCAAGGGTCATAACGATTTGATGGTAGCCATGGTAAGATTTATTCAAATTCTTATGGATCGATTCTCTTTTAAATACATATTTTTGTAAACATACTTAAAAACAGATGACGATTAAAACTGGATGGCAGAAAATTCGTATTTACATAGAACATTTTTAATTCTGAGTTAAAATGGTCCCATGCAAACAACAAAATTAATGCCGTCATTATAAATTGTTGACTCAATATGGACACTGTTCTATAAATATATAAAATTAGAATTTGAATATTATTTATTATACCGTACTAAAGAATATGTCGATCGGAAAATGAACTGTTTGAAATTCGTATAAAGGCAGATAATTGCGCGTTACTGTCATTCGAGTACTGTTGAATTAAATGCAAATATTAAAGCGTGCCGTATATGTTTTATTGTAATATTGTTTTCGCGAGAATGAATCGAATACTCGCTTCTTTTAATATCCCAAATTGTCCCACTGTGTCGCGACTCACATTTATCAGAGTAGGCGTGTTTCGTATCTTTAACAAGACCGTTAAATTGTTCTTTATCACATGGCTGGGTGTTATCTTGCTGGGCGGCTTCTGGAGATATATGCACGCACACTTACTTGTCCTCAGCACGCCCAGAAAGCCTGTGTGTGATTTCTGTTCTGATTATTAAGACCATTTACATCGAGCCAGACGAAAGCCAGACTTCTTCTGTGGTGACAGCCGTTCGAAGCTCGTTGAACACTCCATAAAACACCAGAAAACAAATAAAACGTATCCATTCTCTTGTATTAATAAAACTACCGAGGACTCATTAAATTTTGTCTACCAACTAAATTTCTCAATCTCGTACAAAATTACTGAAAGAATAAATTCCGTTACGATCAGGTGAAAAGAAAAGATTATAAGAGATTCCGAACGTGTCTCGTCAATCTGAAGTGTCTCCCCAAGGGGCGGCGGAAGTTTTTCGAAAAATCGATAGGGATCTTAATTATTCATCGGCAATAAAAATAAAGAACATACTCTAAGCGGAGGGACAAAATTGTTCGTCGAACGGTATAAATTTCTTAGAAATCGCGCAGCCCGAAAAAATCAATAGATAGTTGAATGACCATCCAAAAATAATTCGATCAGCGTCGGGTGTTCGGAAACTGATTCCGAGCGGTTCTGTCGTGACAGATGGATACGGGGCGATAGTTTTGCGGGCAAGAACGTCTCCCGCGCTCGCAGAAAACGCGGGTTTCGCGCGTGCAGAGTTGGGGTTGGCTCTCGCATGCGTGCAATATATCAAAGAGTCAAGAGTCGGCCCTCCTTCAATCGGTGCTCGCATTCTTCGAGGCGCGCGTCGAGAATCGTGCATATGCATCGATCGATCGGTCGCGTGTTGCGCGCCTTGCACGGCCGGGCTCCAAGTATAAGTACGTAATACGCAGAAAGAGAGAGAGAGAGAGAGAGAAAGAGCGAAGGGGCATGCGTTGCGGAACATCTGCCGCGGGCGCGTGGCCCCCGTCCGTGCCCCAAAGAGCACCGACGACTGAAGAGAAGGGTCCTTTGAGACAAAGAAAAAGTATGACGTACCGGCAGCTGCCGCTCACGGTGACGTAGGGCCTTCCCCCTCTGTCTCGCAGGAGTCCCGATCACCTAAAGTGAGTCCTCGCCGAATCGAAGATTTATCATCCCCAAGCCCTGAGCCGTACCCGCAACTGCGGTGGTAATTCACGCCCGGGATGCATCCGCAATACCAGTCGATGTCTCCTCGAGACCTTTGTTTTTCCGATTTAGGAGAATACCCGAGCTTCATCTCCAAATCAATGTCTCCCCTACCATAAATTTTTGTCATCCAATTATAAGCCCCTGCTGCATCTTAGTAACGAGCTAGGTCTCCAAAACCAACGCAACGTTTCTGCAAGATCTGCATAAATCAGATTTTCACTAATTTTTTAGATGCATTGGACGGAGGAAAATTTGCTTCTTCCGTTAGGAATTTTAATAAGCGGAGAATATAATAACACATACTCATGCTTGTTAGGGATGCAGAAAATTTGCAAGCAAGTCATTATTGTTGTCCCACTTCTTAGTCGATGCGAGGGGTTGCAGCCTCTAGCCACCCTTTCCTGTAAAATGTACAAGTCACGTTATGTTTCATTCATCATTCTTTTCTTCATGGGTAAACACCGAAAAATCTGCACCATGAGAACAAAAGACAAACAATATTTCCCTGCCTCACCGAGAACGGAGCACAGACTTACAAAATATGAAACTGCTTATTGTCTCACTTACAGAAATACTTATAAGATTTTGCAGAAACATTGCGATGATTTCCACGAAGGTAGAAGAGTCTGCTTCTATAGAAAAATTTATTGTTTCAATTAACACTTTAAAACTTAAACTTTTGAGAGCTCGTTGCATCCGCAATAAAAAATTGTAGAATATTCTCCTCAAAATACTGGTTTAAACTCTTGTGAATTTATTTCTTCTCTAATCGAAATTGTAGAAAATTCTGCTCTAAATTCTGCTAAAATTTAAATTATTTACATGACTTATCAAAAGCTGGTATTAAACTATAGCTTCGGAAAAGTAACTTTTGAACTCTCGCGGTCCCTAAAATCAGTACTTTCGTGAATTCCGCCGAACGCGACAGTAAAAAGAAGGGTTTCGATAAAAATAAAAAAGCTCTGCAGCTGGTAATCAAGGTATCCCGAAACACGGTAAAAGTGTTTAACTTGGATGCTTCATAACTTGCGAAAATATCACGGTCCAGTTGGATCCTCTATAAGCCTCGATCCGGCTTACTTTCGCTCTGCCTCTCCCTGCACGGCTCGGGAGAGACCGAGCAAAGTCCGAGAGTCCATCCTCAAAGCTGCGAGCCGCCGAGTGCATGTCTTTCTTCTCAAGAGAAAAACGAACGAGGAAAAGAGACAAAGACAGAGGTACGCGGTAAAGCGTACTAATCTCCCAAGTAGACACGCTAATGAAAGCCCGAATGCCACTGTCTTTCCCAATTTTTTTCAAGGCTCGTCCAGCTACGTACAGCTTTCATCTCGCTTTCAACTGACTATTACACTGAAGATACCGTCGCAATAAGTATTCCATACCGGCGCGTTGTCCTTTCGGGATATAAACCTCGAACTGCTAAATTAGCAAATTTTCTCCCAAAGCTCGAGGACCTTAATTAAAATACGTCTAATTTAATATCGCTTCTTTCTCATATTTTTCGCACCGAACAATTTCGTAATTTTATTTCGAGCTTCAATTACGTGAAATAGAAAAAATTCCGACTCGACAAGCCCTGAAGCAGGTTTTATGAAGCAGCCAATTTTATGTTAAATTTCCTGTTCAAAATTTGTTTGGATATTCAGTCGTAGAGAACGCGTGGTTCGGTTCAAGCTAGAAGATGCGCATTTCCATTGATTTGATACTCTCAGCGCGAAAGGGTGTCCTCGGGCGATACGCTTGGAAACGGAATCAACAAGAAAGGCTGCGGTCTGAATGGGTAAACATTTGAATAAGTCACATTCGGGGCAAAATTTACGCTCCGGCCGAAAAATCATGTTCGGGGATCCTTATTACCTGATGGTTCCTCTGCGCCCCTGGCTAAGGGTGCTTTACCACTACCAATCTCCTCGCATCTGTCAGGGCACGCGAATATCGCTCTTACACTCGAAAGACGGGGCCTCGAATGGGAAAAATAATATATCCACAAGCTGCACTTCTCCTTCGGAAACAATCGATCAAAGCGTTCCAGCTAAATGGCGCGGAGCTAATTCGTCTAGAACAAAGCACTGTTCCAAAAGAAATACAAAATGCCAGCCAAAAGTACTGGCACGTAATGCTATACGGTCAGTCGTTTCTATACAGAGTCCCAAATTATTTCGCTTTTACAATGCATCTGAAGGAAAACAATTAATTATTGTAAAGGCAGAGCGACAATCTTGTTTTATTGTCTGTAAGTTATAGAATGGGTAGAGTGTGGATTTTATGCATTTATGAGAAAAACGCATAGGCCAGATACAAACCTGCGAAGACGTTATTTAAGAGTATTACTACGTTATTTGTGACTTATTCAAATTATTAAAAGAAGGAATACATTTTTATCCAATTTCTGTTCCCCGCAGTAGACTTGGAAATTTTTATTTTGCTATAAATTTGGTGACTTCTAAAATTGATTTTAACAATTTCCATTAGAAAATCTGTACAGATTTTTTAAATTATTGTTTTAAAAAGAGAATAATGGGACTTTGAGATGCAAGAATTTAATGTGAAGAGAAGTCTCGTTAGCAAAGAAGAAATAAATTTTAACCTAGCCAGTACATCGGGGTGACTGATTATAAATTTTAAAATTGGTACAATTCACAGATAAACAGTTCACAAGCAGATTTTTTTAGAGAGACGGTTGCCTTCGGAAGTACATTCTTTTGAACGCATTAAATTGTCGTAAAGGAGCTTAATCCCGATTGGACGTATCACCGCCGCGTATGCGATACATCCAAACTAAAAGAGTTGCACAAGGGTGGCGAAGGGGTTTGCCTGTAAGACACAATTCCGAGAGAGGAAGGGAGAGAAACAGAGAAAGCCGGGAGCACAATGACCGCGGCGAATCACGAGTGAATTTTGAGAGCGAAATCGCAGGATATTGTTTGCGAGACAGATGCATCATATACGAGGAAAATGTGAGCTGGCGCGATGAAAAGGATTCGCAAAAGGGCCCAGCCGAGAGAGCAAAGCCGCGATTCCTTTGCATTCTTCCATCCGGGAAGAACCCTTTCATTTGCATCTGTCTCCAAAAATGCAAAAAGACCTTTCCCAAAATACAGATGTTCCCCGGGTTAGGTCTGCGGCCGCGCCAGCCGCTCGAGTGGAACGGAAAATAGGATATTGTGCGTTTTTCGGCCTCTTCCAAGATTCAAACGAAGCTGTCGTTTCCATCTTTGGGGATTCCTTCGACCCCACAACCCGATCACCCGGCCAGGTGTATCTGCGGATCACCTGCTTTCCACCTTTCGAAGACGAAAAATCACATTTATCGAACCACTTCGAGAGCATCGATACATCCGCTGGTTTCTTCGAATCGCAAAAACTTCTCTGGACGTTCGTAACGTTTTTCGATCTTGTTTTATGAAACATAGGCTATGGATCTTGATACAATTTTTTATTTGCATATACACTTTTATGAGAAATATAACTGGCAAAATGTATCTTACATCAGAGATTTCTTTTAATGAATCAATTTTATTCGTATACACGAAATTACTTGTATCATACTAAAAAATGATTGAAAAGTGTCTTAATTTTCCAATTTGTTTGTGGATGTAATGTTCCATACGCCAAAGAGTTTCTGACACAAGAAGGGTTCAAGGGGTCAAAGGGTTCGTTCGAACCTAAAAAAAAATATTTTCGTATTTGTAGGATACTGGAATCGGAAAAATAGCTATCGTTAATATTTTTGAAGATGTCTTCATTTCCAACAGGAGGATCTCGAAAAAGCCCGAACCGGTTCGCTCAGGTGTTAAAACAACGAATCCTCGTGAAAATCGTAAATTTTCCGATTCCAGCGTTCGCGCGCTTCCAGCTGACTTTTGTATATAAATAATATTCATCATTAAAGCACGCGCCGGCACACAGCGAGGTGATTATCGTCGCCGCGTTTATCATCGTTAAAATATTCCGTATCGAGTGTCGATTCACGCTAAACGTTGTTTACCGTTCCGCGACCGTGATTAACGTCCGTCTGCTCGAGTCGATCACCTATAGACAGAGAGAGAGAGAGAGAGAGAGAGAGAGAGAGAGAGAGGGGGAGAGAGAGAATGAGGGAGAGAGAGAGAGAGGAAGAAAGAGATAAAACGATCGTTCATACGCAAAAGGAATCGGGCAGGAAAAAGGGGTTGAGCGAAGTGTCAAAAAAGTCGTACGATAAGGTCGAAAACGAATGGTCGGCAACAATGCCTATCCAGCGGATTCCATTATCGAGATCAAAAAAGATTTCCCAGCCGGGTACTTGGTAGGTAGTCGCGCGTATTAGCTGACAGTTCTGAAATTGCGAAAAACGAGGAAGAAGAGCCAGGCAGAATCCTCGCGCACGCGTGAACGAGGGAGGAAGGTAGGAGACACTCTCAGCCTAGCCGGGCGGACACGTATGCAACGGTCTAGAAAAAGAGAGAGAGAGAGAGAGAGAGAGAGAGAATTCGCGTTAGATCGAGTTTGCTGATTTTCTGTCGTACGTAAATTCCTCGCCTCTTTTCGGACGTCTCTGCCGCCCCTCCCCTCCCCTCGCGTCGTACCTACCCCACCGGGCACCCCCGCGTGCCTAGTAGATTCCATTCTGCGGAGCAATTGTGCTGTTAGGACGTGGCACACGAGGACGACGACGACGGCGACGACGACGACGACTCGACGCGACGCGACGTGGGAGCGCTTGTGCGATGGGCTGGGTGCGCGCACGTTTTTTCGCCGGAGATTTTTCGCAACGCCCTTCGGCTCGTCCTCCACCTCCACCTGTGCTACTGGCAGAGAGCTCGCCACCCCCACCTGGCCTAGCCGCGTTTTTTATTTTAGCCCGCGCGTCGCCGCTCGGACCGTCGGGCGATCAATGAATTGAAGCGTTCGTCCTTTTTTTTGGTCAGTTCCTACCCCTCCTCGTTCGACGCACTACCGCCTGCATCGGCGTCTCTTTTCCGCGTAGTCCCATCTTGCTCCAGCAATGCTTGCTCTCTCCCTCTCCCTCTCTCGCTCTTCTGTGTCCCTCTCCTCTGTCCACCCTTCCGCCCCCGGTTTCTCTTCTGCACCCTCTGCTTCTCCTCTTCCGTACCGAACGGTTCTTTCTCTTTCGGCCCGGTCGTCCCTCTCCCTCGTTCCTGAACTTCTCTCTACCCAACTACACCCTGGTGCCCGTTCGTTCGGGACCACTCTCTATCTGCATATCTCATTCTATACCCTCCTCTTTCGCCTCAGCCTCTCTCTCTTTCTTTCTCTCCCCGTTATCGTCCTTCTCCACCTCCGCCGGCGCTCTCTCTGGTCCAGCTCCGATCCTTTTCGTTCCTCACCCAACTCACCCTTCCGTACTCGAGAGAAACGGACTGGAAGCTGTCCCGCTTGCACTCCGATCGGCCCCTGTCTTTCCTCTCTTCCTACAGGCTGGCCTATCTGACCCTATCCTTTCCGTCTCGTTCCAATACTCGCCGGACACGCAGTCTCGCCCTCTAGCCACCCTCTCGCCCACACCTCCTCCTCCTCCTCGTCCACCTCCTCCTCTTCGTCCACCTCTTCATCCTCCCGACCCCCGTTTTCTCTCCCTCGTCCGCCATTTCCCCCCCATCGCTACGTGCCACGCACTCACACACGGCCGACCGGTCACCCCGATGCATGTGCATCCCACATGCACCTGCACACGTGCAACCCCCGCGTTTCGCGATCTGGCATCGCCAGATAAATCTCGCTTACATACGAGGAACAGAGAACGCGGGGAAAAGGGAGCGAAACGAGGAAAGAGGAATCGGTGCATGCGCCGTGAAGGGTACGCTCTCTTCTACCTTGCATGATTCCCCATTCCCTGTCTTCTTTCTCCGTTCTGCAATCTCTTTTTTCTCTCTCTCTCTCCCTCTCCCCCGAGTTTCAGCCTTTTCCCTACCCCCCCCACCCCTAATGTTGCACTTTTATTTCGACAAAGGCCCCCAGGGGGTAATGCGAATTTCCACATAAAGTGACGGACGCACCTTCGAGTAATATCGCGAGCCGAGACGCGAGAACGACCAACGGTGCAGGAAATGGACGCAGCAACCCTCCCCGATACGGTGCGTCCGGGCGCCAATCTTCCGCGCGGTGGAATTTTCGGCCGGAACGGTCGAAATGACCGGTTGGAAGCCGATCGATCACGGTTTTTGTTCGCGGATATCTTTTTTCTCTATAGGCCCTTCAGGAATCGACGAACAATTTTCAGCCGCGCGGAACGCGTCGCGAAGGTATTCTTCGACGGCTATGATTACTAAACCTTTCTCTGCAGTAATGCGACAAATTTTCTTCTCTATTGCTGTGTATTGCTCACTTCCCAATATGTTCTAACCGACTGTTGAAAACGTTCGATCGTAAATTGGTTCCCATTTTAACGATAACATGTGATTATACCGTGATAATCAGGATGGGAATTTCTTATAGCAAGCATAGACAGAGAGAGAGAGAGAGAGAGAGAGTAGAAATGTTACTAACCCTCGGAAAGTTCTTACAACTGTATAATTGATGATGTTTATTCATTGCTTTATTCATCAATTTTTGGAAACATATTTTTGAGGACACTTCTTGTAGACGCGTTCGTCTTCCTTCTTTTCTAAAATAACTGTTCGTCTCATTTAATCAGCAGAAAGTAATTAAATGTCGATTTTGTCATTCTGGGTCAATATAGGACACATAGAAATGTGTGCATAGTATAAATTACAGTAATTACACAAGGGTTCTAGTTGCTACAGATGGACAAATAGTAGTGTGCAAAATTTTCCATTAAAATAGGTTGTCCTAAAAGTATCTTTCATAACCGTGCACGTTTAATATTGTTAGGTAACACATACAAAAAAAAAAATTATTGTCTTATTCTTTCACAAGCTTCCTCTTATTTGCCCATGTCATTAGCCTTTCGAAAAACCTAAATTTGAATCGAATGCATTAAGAGAAAACGAAACAAACTTTCAGGACAGCCTGATAGTTTTATCTAAAGAATTCTATAAAAGACTACAGAATAATTTTCGGTACAAAGAAAAAACTCTCAATTTTCGGGATCATAAAAATGATCGTACACGATCCATAAAAGCCGCGATACCGCGAAGTATCCGCTGTTGGTGGATCCGGCCACGCATTAGGATATACAGTCGGAAGATATGCAAATTCTCGCTAAATTATTACAGGCGAGCAGGGCGTATCGGTGTTTCAATATTTTCAGAGATTCACTTATCTGCCCGGGGCATGCCGGCCCTGTTATTCTTCAGAATTTTGTGTCGGCCGCTTCTATATCATGCTCGCGGCACGGTTCCACCGGCGGGCACGGCCGACTTCCGTAAAAACCGTTCCCCTGGAAACCGTCGGGAGCGGGCGAGCGCAAAATTTATAACGCATTACGTCCTCGCGAATATCGCGACACGCTCGCGTCCGGTTAACATCTGAAAAGCGGAAAAATGAAAACAAAAAAATTTATAATTTCACCCTCCACCCCTCGCGGCGCAATTTTCCCGTCTCTTTGCCCCCCTGTTTCGTATCTCCCACCACCGCTGTGCACCAGCAGCGGCAGCAGCACCGTGTGCACCCCCGCCCATGTCTCTCTAAAAAAGACGTAAGTTTATTCATTATCCTGGACGCACAGTGCTGGACAGTAGTCGGCTGGACAATTGGACTGCCAACCCCAGCGAGGATAGCCTGGGAGCTCCAGCGGCAAATAAAATCGTATTTCATCCCCTTGCCGGCAAAAATGTTGTCTCTCTTTCCTCGTTCCTCGACGGGCTCGGCCGCTCGCTCCCTCTCTTTTCGCGACGCGAGCTCGTACATCAAAGCTCGCCTGCGTCTATCTTCCTCCTCGAATGTTGCTGCTGCTGTTGCTGCCGTTGCTACCGCTGCTGCTGCTGCTGCTGCTGCTGCTGCTGTTGCTGCCCTTCCACCCCCAGCATCCCTCTCGCTACCCTCCCAGAGCCCTCGGCTCTCTCTCTCTCTCTTCATCCCTCTTGCCATGTCCCCCACCTCGCTCGGCACATACCACCCCTTCGTGGAACCACCGCGTTGCCCAACTACCCCCTTTCGCTGCCCTTCTGACCACCACCCACTCAACCCCATCCTGTGTACAACTCATAAACTTTTGTACCGAGCTTTAGTAGCTGCGAGCTAACTTCCGGTTTTCGCGACACGCTCCCGGTGTGTCGTAGGGGCCGGGCGTCGGCGAATGCCAATCGGAAAGCCGCCTGCATCAGCGCAGAGCCGAGCCGAGCCCGTTCAAACACGTTCCGAACCAGCGCGAATGCGAACCACCGATCCTCGTTGATTGCCTACACATTTGCCAGTTTATTACTCGACGCAAATATCGGTCCGCCACGCGGCTCTGATATTATTTCTTTCTCTGTTTCCCTTCGCAGAGCGCGCGAGCGAGGCTCCATGCTTTTTTTCGGATCATAGTTCGGAGTAATTACCGGCCGATCAGCGGGACCGATGCACGCAACAGGCGATCGCTGTAGAATGGAAATCGTCCAGATACAACCTACGCGATCCATGTTCGTGATCACATTCTCTGTTTCACGATTCTTCGATCCAGAAGAGGATCTTTTGGGTCTTTGTTACGTGAAAGCTAAGATGACGCTAGGCGTCTTGGTAGATGAAGATCTACTGGAAGCCTATTAATAGGGTTTTCAATAATTGTACCAAATGTAGGCCTGAAAATCTTCTTTTACACAATAATTCAAAACAAAATTATTAGATTACGTTAACCTTTTTCGATTTATCATTGAAGGATCTATTAAAAAATCCTCGACTAGGGTCCATAGACTTGCAAAAATTACCACGATCGCTACCACCGTCACGCATACTCGAAACAGGGCGAGCGAGGAGGAGTAAAATGCGGTACGTGACGGTGCAGAAAGTTATCGCGAACGCAGCATCGCGATTTGTTTCAACCCTTCCGCGGCCCGGGCTTGCTTCTGGGTAGCAGCGAGCCTGGGCGGCGGTAAGCTAGCTGACCGTCAGTGGTTTTCATCATGTAACTCGATTAGCCCTGAAATCCCTCTCTTTTTCGATATAATTCGACGCGAATGCAATTTGCAGTAATTGCAGCGAGCCACCAGAAGCATCGGCCGACCCATCAAACCGACGAAAGCCGATCCTTGAAATCGGGTTTGCGTTCTCGTTGATGAAGCCCCGGCTCTCGCATCCGACCGTCTGCAAGGCGATCGCGGAAGATATACTGCGCGGATAATTAAAAAACGATCCCGCGGAACCCAACGTTGGTCGTTGTACGACAACGGAAACGTCGGTTTAACTAGGACGATTCGTGGTGACGTCTTGCGTCCGATGGGTCCCGTTTTTGCCGTTCGCGGAACTTGTTAAGTAACAAGTCCATCAACGAAACGCCGCGCTCAAAGAGGACGCGGAGAAACGAAATACATAGAGAGCCAGCCCGGAGCCGATTCTTTCGGGCCGTTAATAGAGCTTAGAAAAAGCTTCGCTCCTTCCGTTGAAAGCAAGACTTTTACTTATTAACATCAAATTACAGGAAACTAGGTTGGGTGACGAGGGGGGGGGGGGGGGAAGGGAGTGACGACGGTCGAGAAGGTTTTTTTCATCGCGCTTTATTCAACGGATGATTAAAAGTACAAGAAACTCCGAGTTGGCACCCGAGATCGCAGCCCCGTGCTTTAAGCGTTACTTACGCGTTTCCTCCTCCCGCGGCCGTGCGTCGCCAATTAAAAACCTGACTTCTGCCAATGCGGTCTCGCCCGGCGCCCTGCATTTGTGACTGACAGCTTCCATAGGGACGTTTACCGCCTGCCGTGTTACGAAAAAAAAAGACGGAGGAAAAAAAGTGAAACAGCAGAAAGAAAGCGCAGGAACGGTTGGGGGGGGGGGCGGCGGGGAAAAAGAGGCCGTTTCCCGAAAAACCCTTTCGAGCGTGCACATCAAAAGCATCAGCCGCGCGGCGGATGCAGAGAACTCTCTCTCTCTCTTTCTCTCTTTCCCTCTCTCTCTTGATCTCGTTCTCGCTCTCTCGCTCTCTACCCTCTCTTCCAGCACACTCGAAGGCACGTCCTAATTACGTTATCCGTTCCGAGGCGGGAGAGAGAGAGGAGAGAATTAAGGGAAAAACTGTTATAATTTTTAATTGGAAAACGCAACTGTCGTCCGTCAAATTGGACCATTTGCCACGTGGCCGACACGCGAGGACTCCCGTTAAACACCCCATGAGGCTGCACGGCTAGGGGCGGACGCAGCCACGCTCTCCTCCTGGAACTATAATAACAGGTGCTATGTATAGTAATTATAGTGTACGGTTCACGCCGGGACGAACGATCATCGTCGGTATTAAGGAGAAGTGCGCGGTCGAGAACGTGCTCCTGGGGGAGGGCTCAGACGCCGTGCTGTGAATCCTGAGATGCACCCGGCGATCGCTGCAGTGGGGAGCGTTGCATCGGTTCTATCGTGACTTCTTAAATCGGATCGTGTTACAAATTATCGAGTGTCCTGGCGGAACATGCTTCCTAACCAGAATGCATTTTTACCAAAAAGAATTTTTACATACCAGCATATCCTTTCCAACTTGCCGATCCTATTAAGAAAGAAAATCAATATCCGTTTAATTCCCATTTGTTGCAATTAAGGTGGAACATTTTTATTTTGCATAAACGTCCACGGTCTACTATTCGTTTTTAATAACATCATCGTCCTCTTGTACTTCTTAAAGTACATCTTACGAATGGATAAAGATCTGCAGCCAATTTATTATAATACATGCTAAGATAATCGTTCGAATAAGTACTATCTTTGCTTCAGAAAGAATAAGTAATATTTTCCTTCTAGGAAGAAGTATGCGTAACGATCATAATAACTGTCCACTTCATACTAGTCGCCTGCCAGGCTTGTAATAAATGCTGCAGTAGGGTGGACAGTAATGCGACAATAATAGGATTCTTCCTTCGTCCTCATAAAAGTTTGTACCCATTTAAAAGTGCGTATAACGAAAGATATTTCTAAAAATTATAATGTGCAATATTTGATTATACCGCTTTAATTCGTTCTGAAAAGTGTCTTTTCTCTAAAAAATTGGAAATATAGATTCTAATATAAATTCAGTCCTTTAAATATGTAAAGCAGACTGATATTCGTACAGAATCGAACAAATTGTCTTGCCACCAATTAGAATTTGAATAATTTTGCGCTCAACGAATCCCTATAATACTCCCGGCGCATTTCGTCTGCCTTTTCCATTACATTTCCTCGATGACGATAAGTAGCGCAAAGCAACGATTATTGAAAAAAAAAAGAAAAAAACTTATGTAATTTAGCACATACTCATTTGGCACAGGGATTCATGAACCGCGGGGAATTGAGAGTCATTTAATATCAACGAGCCGGCCGCAAGGCAGCGGTAAATGATTCAAAAAGCCGATAATGCATTTCCCTCTTCATCCGCCGTCTAATTTCTGTCGCATTTTTTATCCGCGGCTTTGCAACGCGCAACAGACGCGGCCGACAGATTCTTTCCATTTGTTTCGATCGAACAACGATCGACGTCGACGCGCGTTCTCACGGCCGGATCCGGAATCGAGTCGTGAATTTTACATGCGGAGGGGCCGCACGCATTCACCCATGCCACATCGCAGGAAGTCTCCTCTCTCTTCGTTATCCCGGGCAAAAAAAAAGCTTTTGTCGCGTTTGCAAATCGAATCCGCCGTCAAGTGCTTGTTCATATTTCACGCGACAATCTGCGATTTTCGTTCTCTTATCAAAGAAGCTCTTTTTGCGGTCTATTGTTATACGATAACATTTACTATCGCCGGCGAGTTTTCGGGACCCTCGAAAATTAGCGGGGATAAAAATTTATCGCACTTTTTATCCCCGCGAATTGATATCGCCCGTAAATTCCGTAAATACCGGAACAAATGTTTCTCATTCCGCGAAAGTAAAAAGTTCAAAGTGAAATATTCCTATTTGACAATGCGACAATGCTAAATGATGAGACGCACTTTTATGATGGTTAAAAACAGGATACGGGTTAATGAAATACGAAATTGGAAAAGTATAAAGCTCAAAAAACTATATCCTTTGAAGGAACGAAATGAATAAATCAGCTAATTGAAAATTATGGCAATTTTATGATGAATTATTGATTTAACGCGTCTACAACAAAAATGAACAGTAAAAAAACTAAAAATAGTGAGAATATCGGAATATATCTTAAGAGTTCAATTATATTATTTGTAACTTGACTGTGCGGATGCAAACGCCCGCGACCCAAAAAGCGTTTTGAAACGTTAATCGAAAAGAATTTCTGCACCCTAGACAACACGAACCACCCGCATAGCGCTCGTCAGTTCGATAAAATCGGCTTGGCCACTAATTAATCGGCAAAGCTACGTGACGAGACCCCGAAAAATGGATGCGCCTCGGCGCTCCACATGGTAGAGCGATGGCACAACAGGGTAGATTACCCCGTTAGCCGTCAGGCGATTAAAATCGGTGCCGCTCGAGCGGCTTGCACCCCCGTTTGTTGCGCTCGTACCCGCAAGGAGTTGATCCGTGCGCGCGGCGCGCGTTCTCCATAATTAAGAAACACCGTTTAAAGTATCCCCGGCCGACTGCCCCGACGAATTTGCACCGCGGTTTTCGTCGGTGCAGCTCATTCCTCATTCTTCCCATGATTTCGCGTCCGCTGATGCGCGTCCACGGCAGACTTTTTCGACGAGGCTTCGCCGGGCCGAAACGCGCATCTGCACGCACCGAACCGCGCGCGCCTCGCCCGAATATTCCCGGCTGTACACACGTAAACGCTCGTATACTCTTCTCTTCTGCACCTGTATCCGCGTCTCCATCTGTGCATCTATATTTATATCAATATCTATATACACACACAGAAAGAGAGAGAGAGAGAGAGATAGAGAGAGAGAAAGATACACGGAGGCAGGTGCATAGTATATGTATATGTTCAGAATCGCGAGGAGAACGCTCGCGCGCGCGCGCGCGTCCGCGAGCTCGTACACAGGCGCTCTGCGTGCACATTTACATTTACGCGGCCGCGGAACCAGCCTGGAATTTCTCGTCGTCCTACCATCGTTGAATCCAGAATGCCGTCGTGAATTCTGCATAATGCACAGGCCACGCTCGGCCGAGCTTCCTGCATAAAATAATCTCTTTCCGCGATCGCGATTCGCAGCCCAAGCCGGCCAAGTGAAAGAGTGGCAGATGTCACGTTGCCGCGTATTTTTCACCGACCCTCTCTCGCCCTCCAGACTGCCGCCCCTGGTCCCTCTCCTTTTTGCGAACCCTGCCTCTCTGCCACCTCCTCCGTAACCCACCACCTCTCTCTCTCTCTCTCTCTCTCTCCCTCTCTCGTTTCTCCTCCCTTCCACCCGTCGCATTTTCTATCTGTCTTCCCTCTTTTTTACGGTTGTCATCGGGTGGTACGAACGGAGAGGAAATAGGAGAGTAGAACGTGGAGAAGAGGAAGTACAGGGATAGAGATGATGAAGGGAGAGAGAGAAAGCAGAGAAAGAGGGAGAGAGAGAGAGAGACGGAAGAGAGTGGGCAGAGGACGGCGCGGCGCCAGGGCGAACATGCGTGCGTGTGTCCGTCCGTCTGTACGTGACAGAGGCTGAAATTATGGGAGAATAAAGAGGGAATTCGAAAGTAGTGATGAAAAATCATTTCGAACCCCGGACACGGCCGAACCTTCGAGACGCGTTTTATTATCGCTGTTAACCCGCCGACGAGAGCCTCCTCCCCTTCGAGCTGACAAAACGGGGTTGGGGGAGCACGTGTCCTAGCGGTAGGACACCTAACCTATTCGTAACGGGCATCGATAATGCTAGCGAGGATATCACTGTTACGAGCCTCGTCTTTTCCAAAATTAACGTAGCCAACTTTGAATCGGTGAGGGTAGCGTGATGGCCGCTCGACTTGCTTCTAACCCTCGGGTCTCGGGGCTATTTTCATGAGGTGCGGACTCTTCGTAGAAGGTGTTGTCTTTTAGCTTGCTGGTTTGCATCGGGGCTAGTTAGGGGATCGATTTCAAAGCGGCAGGTAGAAAATATTTCGAAAACTTGGGATAAATAAATTGGATCTATTACAGGACCCTTTACATAATAATAACGTATGGAGATTAGGAACCTGAAAGATAAAATCGTCGTGAGTTTCTTAATTCGAGAAGAAATTTTTCACTCATAATAGTTAGGAAAATTAGGAAAATAATACCTCTCTCGACAGCGGCGCCTGGGTCTATATTGAACCATGCTCATTATCTAGCGATTAAATCGAATGAATAGTTGTTACGTTAGAAACAACACAGGGACGCTAATAATTCTACAAGAACTTCAATGTTTCGTCATCTATTGTATAAAAATCGTCCGCTGTTCTAGCGTTAACGAACAGATACGATCCTATTATCTAACAACATTAGACGTGCACATTGCGAAAGAAATTTTTCGGGCAGCCTGAAATTTGTCGCTTCGGACGAGGACACGTATGCGAACGAGTACCAATGTGGTTACGCAAAAAAGAGTCAGGCTATGGTTTCGAGTTCGAACGAGACTGGTAAAGTATGGCGAGGGTTATACACGACTCGGCGTTGCTAGCGGGCAAGGTGTGATGACCGAAGCTCGTCTAGAAAATGACAAAAACCAGCGTGTCCGTCGCGGTGGCCGGGGTGCCTGTGTCGGCATTAATACCTTGTTTCCTGGTCGGCACTAGTTTCTAATTAATACTTGCTACATTTGTACGTACAGCGCGCGGGTGGCTGGTTCTTTCGCGCGCTGAAACGTGGATGATATGTTGTTTGCACGCCGGGACAACGACGCCATGCGACCCGGCCGGGATTAATGGGAGACAGGCCGATGATGCAATTCCAGAAACGCTTGATATTTTGTTACACGGTGGGACACAACGATTTTTTTTCCTGCCTCGCTCTCTCTCTCTCTCTCTCTCGCTCTCTCCCCCAGAGGAAATCAAAGACACGCCCAACACGAAATATCGATCAGACGGCGGGCCGTTTAAGCGTCGCGGACGGTGTCGGAAGATTGGTAATTTAAATTCGCCGGAAATAGTTGCTCCGTTATTACGAGAATTTCCGCGGAATATTCATTTACAAAGGAGGAATTCGCCGGGTTAGAACGGTGAAACGTATCGTAGCAACATATTAAAAAGGGGAATTAATAAAAATACACCGGAGCCGACCATCTACCCGGCAAAAATCAAATATTCTGAAAGACGGTAGCGAGCGAACGCGGAAGAGAGAGAGACGCACGCAGAGATAAACACACGCGAACACACGCAGAGGGACAGAGAGAGAGAGAGAGAGGGAGAATGATGGATGGGCTATATGACGACGGCAGACAAATTAACCCCATACGCTGGCGAGTGCATATTTTTCTGAAATTAATAAAAAAATAACGGACGGTGGATGCTTGAAGCGTATACGCGGAGATGTAACATACGCGCGCGTAATATGCATAAAAAGCCGGGTTATACGTCAGGGCTCGTTTCGAAAAAAAAAATCCACGGTTATTCAGGTCTCCTTCCGGTAGGACTGGACAGATAGCCGCGTTTAAAAGGGAAGACATTAACAGTGCCACCGGTGAAACGAGTCGCGAGAGCGAGGCGCAAGTCGCTCGAGAACCAAACCGAGAGAGTCGACAAAGAAAATGATTTTTAAGCGGACGCTCCCGCATTCTGCGCGCGTTTCCGTTCCGTGTGCGCGGGTCCGATATTTTTCCCCGGCGAGTATAATTTTTCATGTCAAACGGGAACGCTGATGTCGCGCTGGAGAGCACCGGAACCAGAAGTGGAGGGGACGGGGGGTTGGCGGGCCGGGGGTGAGAGGGGGTTGGTCAGAGGGAACCAGAGGGCGGAGGAGGGAAGCGAGGGGACCTGCAGCCGCGTAAGGAACAAAAATCGCGGGGAACGTCGCGGAACACGGCCGCGGGGAAAACATATTCTTGATCACGCTCGACCATCCTCAAAGCTCTGAAGAGTGGCGTGGATTTATCCTAGACCGGTATTCTAATGAGAGGCGAACACGCTCAAGGACAGCGAGCGGAAAAACAACGGGATATGGACCGGGATGGATGGGAGAGAGAAGGGCCGCGGTGGGACGCGAAGGAGAGGAGGAGAGAGGGAGGGGGTCGGGGCGTGCAAGAGAGGCTGGGCGGAATGACGGCGGAGGACGAATTAGCCCAGCGGATTAGCGTCCGCATATTTTTGCAAAAACGAGATAATGCAAAAAAGCGCGCTGGCCGGTCCGGGCAGACTCGTACGGATGCTGCGTAGTAGAAAGGCAGGTGGAGGAAAAAGGGGTGGATGGGCGAGAGAGGATGGTTTGTGACGGACGGAGGGCAGGAGAGGCGGCTGGGGAGGATGGTAGGGGTGCATCAGGGGTGGAGGGCGTGGCCAGGCGGCCTCTGGCAGGTTTCGAACGAGAAAGAGAAAGAGGAGCCCGCGTTTCCGTGGTACCAGAACTCACGAGAGCAAGCCAGATAGAGGGAGACGGCCCGCGGGTGGGAAAGAGACCGAAGACAGAAGCAGAGATCGAGGGAAAAAGGGATGGAGAACAGAGGGCTGGAGGAGGACAGGCTACGTAGAGACAACGTACGGCGGAAAGAGGAAGGAGAGAGGAGGTGGAGAGAGAGAGAGAGACTGAATGAGTGAGAGAGAGAGAGAAAGAAATACGGACAGAGAGACGGGGAGAACACCGGAGAAGAGAGAAAGAGTGAGAGCGAGAGAAAGAGAGAGGGCGCGGAACGGAGAGGGACAACGAGAAAAAGTTATAGACGCATAGCGTACATGTGGTGCACGTACGTGGCCTGACAAGACGCGACTGTGCTGGTGCGTTGCATACGCGACACGTACGTGCACGCGACGTATGCACCGGCACGCACGTACCGAGAACGGTTCTCTGTGTACGTTTAACTATAGCCAACGTGGCCCGTGGGGCAACCGGGGAGGAGGGGGAGGGGGGGACAAAGGGGTAAAAATCATTGCGCGGTCCAGCCTCGAGGCTGATCGATGGTTGCTGCACTCACCCCTACATCTACTACCCTCTGCCTCTCTCTGTGCCCGTGCACCCCCCTCGACGTCTACCCTACGCCACCTATACCCTCCACCCACTCGGCCACCCACCCGTCCACCCCGTTACCCCCCCGCGCGCACATTCACTGATCCCTGGGACTCACTGACTGGCCAGACAAAAAATGGCCGGTTCGAAGCCCATCCGCCTCTGCCCAGGCTGACGTCGGGTGTTTGATGACCTCGGGGTGGCAAGAGAGGCCCGGGAGGTGAAGAGTGCAACTATGAGCCTGGGTGCAACCGACGGCGGGGACGACTGGTGCACCCGAGGGCCAACGGCCGGAAAACCGACACCCTCCTCTCACTATAACCCCCCTGTACACCGTACTGCCTCTACCCCCCGTACCCTCCCACAAACTCCCAACCACCCCCTCCCTCCCCCCGTTTCGTCCACCTACAAAAGGGTGGGCGCCGGGAGGGAATCGATGACGGTAGATGATTTTACGTATACTAGTTCGCCGGTCAGCTCTGCCCTCTTTTCGCGGGTTCGGTAGCCTCCCGATTGGTAGCCAACGTTTCTACGTATTCGACGCCGACGCCGTCGTCGCTTCCATGCTCTGTTTTTCATAATTCCTGTCACGTGCTCCTGGAGAGAGGATGAATACGAATCTCCCTCGACGATGGACCGAGAGAACCATCATAGGTAAAGACCGACGGAAACAGGTTCAAGGACTTTTCTCATTTCTCTCTCTCTCTCTCTCCCTCTCTCTCTCTCTCTTTCTATTCCGAGTTTTGTATGCGATTTTTTTTTTTGACGCTCAGTCCCTCGATGGCCTCCCATTATCCGGGACCTTCGCTCCATCAACAGCTACTCGCGCTGCTTAGCAAATCTGCGAAACTTGCTCACCAACCCCTAAAACACGACCTGTCGTCCTTGTTGAACCTGCATAAAACAATCATCACAGAAATAATTAACGTATTTATATTAATAATCAACTTTTGCTCCAGCTCGTTAACAAAATTTTTCAAACATGTTTCCAAGGACACACCTTTAAGATTAATTGCTATCAACAGAATTGAACTCCAAGACGACAAATAATCGAGAGACGAATTTTAAAGGTCGGGTCCGAAAGGACCCAGGCGTAGCCGTCCAAGGGTCACCCCCACAGAGGCGACATTCCGTAAGATTTTTTTCCCCGAGTAAACAATCGGTGTTGTCGCATTTTATCTTGAAGATCGTTTGATGGCGCTTGTCGCGTCGAACAAAGTGTCGCGGTGTCAAAACCGCCCCTTCAGCGTAGCCTCTAGAAATTTCGATCCCCGGCTCGGCTGTTCGTGCCAGCCTCTCTAAAGTCGATCGGTGATAACCCTTGCCGAAGCGTTCCGCAGAGAGCGGCGAGACCGTCGAAGTTCGACGCCAATGACACGTCGTCACGGTCGTTAATGATGCGCCCCTACCTCCGCGGGGGTGGAGGCAGAGGCGCCTACACTCGACTCGATCCTTAGGTTCACACCCGGGGAGACAAAACGCTCCCTCTGCAGCCGAGGCGTCCTAAACGGATGTGTGTATGATAGAATTTCTTCCGTCATTAAGAAAGCCTTACAATGTGTACGGGTTTCTAAGCGCGGCCGGATAACTGTCGTCCGAGCGTCGCCGTTTGTTCAGCCGTCGCGGGCGTCGTCGCCGCCTGACGAAACTTTCGCCGTCCTCAGGACGAAAGTACCGGGTCCATCCCGTAATCCAACCCCCCTTCCTACCTGTCGCCGCTGCCACCCCCTTCTGTAGTATATATTCGTCGCGTGTCTATTGAAGTGACGGTAAACGCGACTGGTGAAAATTCCTCGCACTTCGCGCTCCAGATCCGCTCCAGGTTTCTTGTCTCCTCTTTCTTCCACCGGTACCCTTCCGCCCTCGGCTTCCTCGTGCACCCTCCTGCCTCCTTTTCCGCTACCCTGTCAACGCTTCTTCTTCGAGCTCGCGTTTTTTTTCACCCCGCGAAAACGGCTCGCT
Source organism: Seladonia tumulorum (assembly GCA_913789895.3). Classification (NCBI taxonomy): domain Eukaryota; kingdom Metazoa; phylum Arthropoda; class Insecta; order Hymenoptera; family Halictidae; genus Seladonia; species Seladonia tumulorum. Next base: position 9,073,846 of record OU565275.1, read on the forward strand.
GAATGGTTACGCGAGTCCCGCGTCTATGCTCAGGTGACGATTCTACGGAAAGGTGGGGCGGCCAGGGGGTGGCGGCGACGGCGGCTGCCGCTGCTGCCGGTATTATACTCCGAATTTTCCATGCGAGAGGGTAGAACGGAGATGTTCCTCGGTTCTTCGTGCCGCGAGAGGATGTTACGGTTTCATATTTTCTCTTTGTTCTTGGCGGCCTTTAGAGCCGCGCTCGTGTCGTCCTACCAACCCCACTTTTTACCCCCAAAGAAATGCTGTTATCCGTGCATATTCGTTTTTAGGGGTGTCAGGCGACCGGTCGCCGCCTCCTCTCTCCCATAAAAAGGGAAGATCCGCGCGAGAAAAGCGTCCCTTTCATTTATTATAAGAACGTTGTACTCTTCGCGCTTCGAGGAGGGCAAATTGTTTGTAAAGTAAAGGGATCGTTCCTTAAGGAAGCTTGCTCCTCCGCCCATGAATTTCAAAGACCTTTTCGCGAGTTAATTTGATAGGAACATAACGTGATCATAGAATTTCTTTACTTTCAAGAAACTATCAGTGACCCCTGATTTTATGTAATTTACATTCCCACGATTTTTAATTGTCTTCAGCCGTTAAAAATTTCTTCAAAGACAGGAAGTTTAATTAATCATTCGAGTTCATCGTGCTCGTAAAATATTTCCAAAAAATAGAATTATGTCGTCTTTATCGTGGAGTTATGATAACATATAACACAATATTATTACATCTTTCGAATAATGTACGCAAATTTCGTGAAATACTTACATCAATTGTAATTCGTACCGCGTCTAGCATAAACTGAACAGTTTAAAAAATTCACGATTCAATAGTAAATATAATAGTATCGGAAAACATTTAGCGAAACAGTGAATCGGTATCGTCCTCGATATGCTGACACCGTTGGCGAACGTCATAATTAAATTACGGTCGAACCCGAAAATCCTCGGCCTCTTCCCCGATTCAATAACCGCCGGAAAGTTTCGTTGGGCGTCTTCGTTGCCGTGATAAGTCAAACGAATTCACCGCCGACATTTTAACGATCCGCGCGCAACCTGTTCGCCTTCGCAGCTCGAATTTCCGTGAGGACGATCACGCGTTGCACCGGCCTAGACTCGGCGAGTCAACGCGGGTGCCCTATCATGTTCAGATACCGATTTGAGCCTGCATGTAACTCTAACCAAAGCGAGTCAATTCAGAAAGCAGCGTAGGAGTAAGAGAGGACAAGGGAAAGAGTATACAGATATAAAGCAGCTCGAGTGCGGCCGATAGGGAGGGAGAAGGGTAGAACCGGCTCGAACATGAGCGAGAGAGAGAGGGAGAGAGAGAGAGAGAGAGAAGGAAAAAGAGGAGGGAAGGGAGAGGCAAAGAGAAAGAATTCCAGCCTGGCCTAACCTACCCCAATCGAGGGCTTACGTTGGAAAGCTTGCACGGCAACGTAGCGGTGTAGGCAACGGCAGAAGAATCATCGAAAAGCCCAGCGCTTTGCTGGGTGGTGTAGGATGAACGAGCTACCGGTGCGCGGTCATTGAATGGACAGAAAAGGGAGTAAAAATCATTGAAAAGCGATGACTGCGGCCCGACGCAGGCAGAGTGGATCATCAAATGACCAGAGGCCACCCCTGCCCGCTTCTACCAGTCGCCCTCGTGTGGACCCCGCTTTCATGATTTCTACTGGAAATTAGCCAACTGGCTAACGACCAAATAGGAACCTTTTGCCTTCTCCCTTCCTCCCTTCGTGCGCCTCTTGTCTCTGAATCTGTCCGTCCTCCTCCTGCCCGCCTACTCCTTTCTCCCGGCCACCAGTTCCTGCTCTGTTTCCCTTCCGAGAGTGCTCCGTGCCGATCGCTCGGCTCTCCATCGAATTTGCGCCCTCCAACGGTGCACCCTGTCGCTCGATCGCCCGACCATGCTCTCTCGTTTTTCTGTCGCCAACTTTCCAACAGCGCACCACCATCCCCACTCGTTGCATCTGCGATCTATTGCCTTCCGCGTCTCGATCTTTTCATCGCCTTCTTACATTTCCTTGAGAAACCAAGTAAACTCTTTAACGCTACCGAGCCCTAAATCAACTGGTTTTTGCTGTCTCATAAAAATGACAAAATTGAATTGCTTAATTGTTCACGACCGAAATCACCATTAATCGACAGAAACAGCATGAGGCAGAATTGAGTAGGTGAAACACAAAATAAATGAAACACCGGAGGAATTTAATATCACTGGTACACATCATTTACAAGCTATCGAAATTGTTACGAAATCGATTTTCACGTAACTTCCCTTTCTTATAATCGATGCAGAGAATTTTAATTTTGCACTAAGATCCACGCGGTCTATCGACAAGCGTCGAGTTAAGTAGAAGAGGATTTGTCGTCGAAATATTGCGATACGTTTCGGCGGGAACGATCGGTTAGGTCCGAATTTAAAGCCAATTTCGATACGTGTGCGCGCGGTTGTTCTAACCGGCTAGGCGGGTTCTGAGGCGGGGTAAGAATATATCTCACCCGAAGGAAATATCGGATGATACGGGCCGATTCCGCGCAGGCTAGAAACGCGGAAGGTGGGACGGGACACGGGAACAAAAGTTTCGCGGTTCGTGATAGAATGATAGACGTTTGTTCGGGAAAGAAAAATGCAAGATTCGCTGCAGTCACGAAATGGCAAATTGGAGTTGAAACTTCCCTCGTACGGGTTTGGGGTAGGTTGGGTTAAGGCGTGATGGCGAGAGGGTGCGCGGCGGGGGAGGCAGGGCGGCCGGTTCTCCTACGGAAAACACAGGTCGAGGGTGAAAGTTCTGGTTAATCGAGTTTCGTCTCCACGGGAATTACGAATTCGTGCGTATTGTTTAAAGCGCATCCTGCTATACTTACCACTGCGAGAATGATAACCACGAACGCTCCGCCAATTTTTACACCAATTTGCAATTTATTCGGCGTCTCTCGTTCCGAACAATGCTCGAGCATTTCTGCAAGCATCTCATTAAACATCGTCTTCGACTTTCCTGCAAGTGAGAATAAAAATTGGAAAACCACGGATCATTTAATAGAAACGCAGTTTATTAATGGTATCATTCTCAATTATTTATGCATTGTTTCCACGCAAATTCGTAGCTATCCTTGCGAAACATTAAATATTACGTTACTACGTTACACGAATGACTATAGAATGACGTACTCGTCGAAGGAAGTCACCAATTTTTCTCTACACCTATAATACTTTAAATACCAAATCAGTCATAAAATTGAATTTTCACAGAATATTTAGTTAGTATGTTTACTAACCAATCAAACGTATATATTTAGTAGATTCTGTTCGAAATCTTCATCACGAGTCTGCCTCGACGTTATAGGGCAAGGGGTTCGCAGAACAAATTCTGTGGGAAGTTATAGCTTCTCGTTTTCTGTATTCCTGAGAATGTTTCGATTTTATGGGATTTTCTGGGTGCCGCGAAAGTTTTGTCTATCAACGACGCGTTCTCGAGGGTGAATTCTCTTCGGACAGCGAAATTAATTCGCGCACGCGACAGAAAAAGGGTGCAGTTGTTGCGCTGCTAGTCGTGTCGGGTCGCTATAGATTCTCCGTTTCACCTTAAAAAAATCTTAATACAGGTTTCGAGGGGGGCGGGGGTGGGGAGGGGGCGGGCAGGGCAAAGTTTAAATTGAACCCGGTGGTGGTGGTTGGACGCGAGATTCCGGCAGAAAGAGAAAGACGCAGAGAGCCGTGGGGGGTGGAGGTTAGGGGCTTTGGAAGATATACAAGCGACGGCTCACGTGGCTCGAAGTAGGGGGTGTGCCGTGTGTGCGAATCCCCGAACCGAACACATGCAAGCTTTGATAAGCTTTGGGAACACATATACGTGGTACTGAGCCATTCGAGCCTCTCGCCTCGCGGTTCGCATAATATTACGAAACGCGCGCGATTCACCGGATTCCTTTTTAACGCCACCGGGCTGCGTTATGAGAAAGACCCGTGAAAAAGGACATAATACGCGGCCGTCTGGCTCTCGCGATCGTCGGCAACCCGATCTAACTCCGATTTTCTATGGGAGGGGCATTGATGTTTCCGGGCGAGCCTCGAAAACGCAGCCCGATCGGAAAGGGTTCGAGTGTCGTTGGGCTTTAAGGAACGCGGCCTTTGAGACTTCGCTTTGCGACTAGCTGCTCTGGTTGTTTCAGTAGTATGGGATCGTTTGGATCAGACCAAATGGACACATTTTTCCAAAATTCCGTACGGTATACGGTTTATTGAACACTTTGCGCGGAACGCTTTTGATCCTTCGTTCTAGGTCAACCCTAGTAATTAGTAGATTGTGAACCGTTCTGCAAATGGATTATTTCTGTAATAGTGGAATATGAACGAAATTGAGCTCGTCAATTGAGACGTATCTCATGCTGAGAATGAAATAAAAGTACTATTTTTGGTGCAATACGCGTGCTTTTGAGTTTCTTCAATTCGTACACGCCACGTATGCATGGAGATCAGAGTTGGGCAAAAATTTAATTTAAAGTATCAAACCCAAAATAACCGACATGTATTTTTAATTTGAAATTGACTTTTCTCAAAGACATTGTCGCGCGGTTCATCCGTACATACTCTACACGAGGTTTCATTTTCATCCGAGGTTGTCGGTTCCCGAAATAACTGCGTGGTGGCGTATTCAACGCCTCTAGCGGAGAGATATGTATTCGAGAGGCGTTATTTCTAAGACACAGGCTGAGGTGGGCAAAGTATTATGACGCTTCAATTAAATTTCGGAGGTAGCGCCACCATTAATTTGACGGTGAATTTTTTAACTTACAATCCTCGGAAATGTATTTTCAGTTTTCGTCGTACGAGTTTCAGAGCATCCGAGCGTATTCATTTGAAGCTGTATGTGGGAAGAGGATTTTTTCAGTTATTTTAGCTCGCGAGTATTTCGACCGGATGAATATCAAATGTACTTTTAATTCGAATTTTTAATTCGTTTCAATTAAATGACCAATGCGACGTTGCCGTTGAAGTCGTAATATGTAAATGTACAAATTTAAGCGATTGTTTAAGCAAATAGATTTCTATTATTTAACCAGATGTTTATATAGGTAAATGTTTATTGCTTAACCGATTGTTTAAACAAAAACATTTTTATTCTTTAAAGAAATGTCTCAACTAATACATCTTTATTACTTAAATGATTACTTAAACCAATACATTTTTACTACTTAAACGAATGTGTAATAAACAAATACATTTTTATTATTTACACAAATGTTTAAACAAATAAATTTGCATTATTGAAACAAATGTTTAAACCAATGCATTTTTGTTACTTAGACGATTGTTAAGCAAACACATTTTTATTACTTAACTAAAATTTGTCACGTTTTGCAATGTGCGTTTTGCAAAAGTCTTTACAATAAGATCTGATATCTCTTATGGTTCAACAGTTATTGTAAAATGTCACGAAATTTGTCGATCCAGGACAGTGTCCGGTCGTCCAAGGCTCTAAATCGCGATGCAGCGTCCGCTTCAGATAATTTTAATTTCGTCAATTTGAAAATGTTCATCTTTTTAAAGTTAGTAATAAATTAATTCACTTTATTTGTCAGTAATGTTTAAAACAATAATTGTTCGTGAAATAACATGATAATTGAGTTTTTATTATAATTTGTACAGGGTGTATAAATAATTTTTATTTATTTGTATAATTTTAACTTATATATATATATATATAAATAATTGGTACAAGGTGAATGAATAGTTTCTACTCGTTTGTATTAATAATTTTTATTTATTTTTATAATTTCTACTAGTATATATAAATAATTGGTACAGGGTGTATAAATAATTTTTACTCATTTGTTAACAATCATTATTTATTTGTATAATTTTAACTTATATATATATAAATAATTGGTACAGGGAGAATGAATAGTTTCTACTCGTTTGTATTAATAATTTTTATTTATTTTTATAATTTCTACTGATATATTGAAATAATTGGTGCAGGGAGTATTTTAGCTTACAAGTAGGCAAAAATGGGGATGTGGGTAGCGCTTGATTAAATAGATATGTACATTATTTATTTCTTACATTACATTATTTATTACATGTACATTATTTTATGTATTTCTTAAGTTTATGTATCAATTTTTCCCGGCTTGTTCTCCCCGTCGTTCGTTTTCCATTAATGGCTCGTATCACCATTGTCCATGTCCATCATTGTCTCGACGACCAGATAGTTTGTCATGATTCGTGCCTAGAACAAAGAGAAAATAAATATTAACAAAATACGAACGAATTTGGGTTCTACTTGAAAATGTAAAAATTAAAACTTCACTCCCCTGTTTCCATTAATGGCTCGTATCACCATTGTCCATGTCCATCATTGTCTCGACGACCAGATAGTTTGTCATGATTCGTGCCTAGAACAAAGAGAAAATAAATATTAACAAAATACGAACGAATTTGGGTTCTACTTGAAAATGTAAAAATTAAAACTTCACTCCCCTGTTTCCATTAATGGCTCGTATCACCATTGCCCATGTCCATCATTGTCTCGACGACCAGATAGTTTGTCATGATTCGTGCCTAGAACAAAGAGAAAATAAATATTAACAAAATACGAACGAATTTGGGTTCTACTTGAAAATGTAAAAATTAAAACTTCACTCCCCTGTTTCCATTAATGGCTCGTATCACCATTGCCCATGTCCATCATTGTCTCGACGACCAGATAGTTTGTCATGATTCGTGCCTAGAACAAAGAGAAAATAAATATTAACAAAATACGAACGAATTTGGGTTCTACTTGAAAATGTAAAAATTAAAACTTCACTCCCCTGTTTCCATTAATGGCTCGTATCACCATTGCCCATGTCCATCATTGTCTCGACGACCAGATAGTTTGTCATGATTCGTGCCTAGAACAAAGAGAAAATAAATATTAACAAAATACGAACGAATTTGGGTTCTACTTGAAAATGTAAAAATTAAAACTTCACTCCCCTGTTTCCATTAATGGCTCGTATCACCATTGCCCATGTCCATCATTGTCTCGACGACCAGATAGTTTGTCATGATTCGTGCCTAGAACAAAGAGAAAATAAATATTAACAAAATACGAACGAATTTGGGTTCTACTTGAAAATGTAAAAATTAAAACTTCACTCCCCTGTTTCCATTAATGGCTCGTATCACCATTGCCCATGTCCATCATTGTCTCGACGACCAGATAGTTTGTCATGATTCGTGCCTAGAACAAAGAGAAAATAAATATTAACAAAATACGAACGAATTTGGGTTCTACTTGAAAATGTAAAAATTAAAACTTCACTCCCCTGTTTCCATTAATGGCTCGTATCACCATTGCCCATGTCCATCATTGTCTCGACGACCAGATAGTTTGTCATGATTCGTGCCTAGAACAAAGAGAAAATAAATATTAACAAAATACGAACGAATTTGGGTTCTACTTGAAAATGTAAAAATTAAAACTTCACTCCCCTGTTTCCATTAATGGCTCGTATCACCATTGCCCATGTCCATCATTGTCTCGACGACCAGATAGTTTGTCATGATTCGTGCCTAGAACAAAGAGAAAATAAATATTAACAAAATACGAACGAATTTGGGTTCTACTTGAAAATGTAAAAATTAAAACTTCACTCCCCTGTTTCCATTAATGGCTCGTATCACCATTGTCCATGTCCATCATTGTCTCGACGACCAGATAGTTTGTCATGATTCGTGCCTAGAACAAAGAGAAAATAAATATTAACAAAATACGAACGAATTTGGGTTCTACTTGAAAATGTAAAAATTAAAACTTCACTCCCCTGTTTCCATTAATGGCTCGTATCACCATTGTCCATGTCCATCATTGTCTCGACGACCAGATAGTTTGTCATGATTCGTGCCTAGAACAAAGAGAAAATAAATATTAACAAAATACGAACGAATTTGGGTTCTACTTGAAAATGTAAAAATTAAAACTTCACTCCCCTGTTTCCATTAATGGCTCGTATCACCATTGTCCATGTCCATCATTGTCTCGACGACCAGATAGTTTGTCATGATTCGTCGCTGTAACAGATCTAAAAGAAAAACAAATAAACGTGAAAATATAAAAGATATTGCAGCTTGCGTATCAATAGATTTCCACATCACCCATGAGGTACTATTGTCGATGCGTTTTTTTTTGTCAGTGGTATCCCCTGTAGGCCTATTCCACTGTCCGGCCTATGCACGTCGACGTCGGCTAGTTGCAACCTAATAACATATTTTATTCTGGTATATATTATTATAATTAAGAACAATTTTATAACTACTACTTACAATGTTCAGTTTGGCATGTATTTCATATTTGCCTTTAAGACAACCCTTTTCTCAAAGAGTTTGGCCGATGTCCTGTTTCTTTTTGCACAATTTGTCATCGTCGCATATGAAAACAGTCTTTCGACGGGTGCGGACGACGGAACAGGAGTATTATACCTGAAAAAGACTTTCCTTATGTTTGCATAAGCGCAGCCTTTATGGTTACGGGTAGGAACCGACACCCGACGCCAACACTCGAGTGACTCGAGGCCGAGGGCCGAGGCTCGAGGTTCGAGGCTTTTCGAGACGAGATCTCGGTTGACGATTGATGACATATACAATAGATAACTAACAGTGACCGATCCTAGGTTCGGGACTGGGACCTTCGTTATCTTTACACACACATTTGTTGCCACGATTCTTCGCTTCACTCTCTAGGTGAATTTCATGTGATTTTTTAAATATTTTTTTAATGGTTTAAAAATATTTAAATGACATTTTTGAGTAAAATACATGCAAATATAATTTTGGAGTATCTATTACTTCCTCGATTCTCTAATTGTATATGTTCATCATTACGGTCCTGTTTAACATTGTTAATATTAAAATTCCTTAATCTAGTTTCTAAGCCTTGCGTCTTCAGAAATTAGGGAAGAAATGAGAAGGACTCTGAATAAATAACACGCAGCAAAGTATTGGTTTTTATCAAATTGAAAAAAACGGCTACATTCTACCACTGTTTTGAAAGTGAGGTGTCAAGTACAAATAACTTAAGCCATTCGTTTTTCTTGTAAGGTACATAAGAAAGTAATTCCCGTTTATAGTTACTTGATTGAAAGACTTGTACTGTGGACATTTATGATACGGATCAGGAAGTTCATTATTTTCGATGGGACGTATAATCATCACCAGAAAAGTACAAACAACGAGTACCAATGAAAGTCATATTCAATCCAAAGAATGTACTGTTGTGTAAACCCTTAACAATCTGCACAAGGAATGGTTATATTGTAGACACTTGTAGACTCCATTTCATAGAGTATCCTCGGCAGATATTCTTGATTTTCCGGAAATGACAGAAGTAGATTTAAAAATTCTTTTCACGGAGTCTTACCAATTTTCACAAGCAATTTCATATCTGATGGAAATCGTGTACGAACACAATAATATAAATATTCATTGCCTAATCGAAGGAAATAATATTAAATTCGAAGTAAAATCGCAGTCGTATAAATAAAATATAGTTAAGAATGTTATTTAAATATTTTTAAACCATTAAAAAAATATTTAAAAAATCACATGAATAAACCATGTAATAAGAAATTGAAAAAATAAAGATGATGTATGGAAAAAAAACTTTTCCACCGACGGGATTCGAACCCCAGCGTTTCCGCTTCGTAGTCAGACGCCTTGACCGCCCTGCCAACCGGCGATGTTGTAAACGTTGCAAACATTCTGGTATATATCTCACGAAATACAATTATTCTTTCTCTTAAATCATATTTCATGGGTCAAACAATTATTTGTTTCAATGTAATAATGTTAAAAATGACTTGATATATACTTGCGATAAAATCAACAAGTGTAACTTTCCTCCAAATAGCAGAAACGTCGAAAAAATTCGGTTTTTCTCGTTTTTGACAATGATGTCCCACGACAAAAAATCTAAAAAAAATTGACAACACTCCCTGTTATAGTACTATATTGGGGCACTAAACAGCTAAATAGCATGTTTTCATATTTTTGAGAAACCTGTATTTTTCCGATTTTTTGGGGGTTTTTCATTTTTTACGACCACAGTTCGCATCCAAAAAATCTGAAAAAATTCTCAAAAATCTACCTTAGGGTCCAAAATATACCACATTTTTTCAGAATTTTAGGAAGCATCAGAGTGCGGAAAATGCGTGGAAAAGCTCAAAATCTAATTTACCCTGTAACTACCCTCACGAGCAAGATAGGGGGTTGAAATTTTGCTCAGAGGGGTTTTTCTTGGTCAGCTTTCGAATGGTTCATTAATCATTGAAAAACGTCTAAGGGCAGTTTTGACCATCTTAATCGGCTAGGCCCTTTTTATTCGCTGGGTTATTCGAATAAAAATTCATTCGAATAAAAATTTATTCGAATAAAAATTCATTCGAATAAAAATTTATTCGAATAACACAGCGAATAAAAATTTATTCGCAATTTATTCGAATAACGCCCAACTCTGCCACATGGTGGCGTCGAGTGCCGCTTGGAGACAACAATATAAGAGTTACACCATCACTTATTAATAACAATAAAATGTTTGTTAAAATTCATAATTTTGCCATGGAAACCATTATTAATCGATTGCAAATAGTTTCCTGATGAAAAAAAGTCTAAACACGCCATAAATCCGATAAGTTTCACGGTAGCAGTATTGAAACGTTTCCTTGGAAGTTCGTCAACGAATTTTATTTCCCTAGCTGACCGTTCCATTTCGATAGAGTCCGCTACCGTACCAAAGCATGTTCGATAGAGTCGGTAATTCAGGAAACCGTAGACAGAAAAATGTACGTGCATCTGTACGTAATATATAATATAAAGAGTTCTTTATAAAATTGTCTTAATAACTTAATATCTAGCAGAATACCCATGATGAAAATCAATGACATTTCCCTTTATTGTAAAAACTTTTACTTACACTGCAAGACGTGACGTAAATTGTTTAAGTAATAAAAATGTGTTTCTTTAAACAATCCTTTAAGTAATAAAAATGTACTGGTTTAAAAATGTGTCTAAATAATCAAAATGTATTGGGTTAAACATATTTTTCAATAATAAAAATTTATTTGTTTAAACAATTGTTTAAATAATAAAAATTTATTTGTTTAAATAACCGTTTAAGCCATGAACATGCATTGCTTTAAACATTTCTCTCAACAAGAAATATTGAATTTTTTAAACAATTGTGTAAATAATAAAAATTTATTTGTTCAAACAAACGTTTAAATAATGAAAATGTATTGGGTTAAACATTTGTTTCAATAATAAAAATTTATTTGTTTAAACAATCGTTTAATTACTGAAATAGTGTTGGTTTAAACATTTGTTTCAATAACAAAAATATATTTGCTTGAACAATCGGTTAAGTAATAAAAATGTATCGGTTTAAAGATCTGTTGAAATAATAAAATTCATTTGTTTAAACAGTTGTTTAATTAATACACACTTACCTATGAAAACATGTGTTTAAATAATACATACCTATTTGCTGGAAAAATAATCATTTGAATAATAGACATTTAGGTGCTTAAACATTAGTTTCAATAACAAAAATGTATTTGCTTGAACAATCGGTTAAGTAATAAAAATGTATCGGTTTAAAGATCTGTTTAAATAATAAAATTCATTTGTTTAAACAGTTGTTTAATTAATACACACTTACCTATGAAAACATGTGTTTAAATAATACATACCTATTTGCTGGAAAAATAATCATTTGAATAATAGACATTTAGGTGCTTAAACATTAGTTTCAATAAGGAAAATGTATTTGTTTAAACAATCGGTTAAGTAATAAAAATGTATCGGTTTAAAGATCTGTTGAAATAATAAAATTCATTTGTTTAAACAGTTGTTTAATTAATACACACTTACCTATGAAAACATGTGTTTAAATAATACATACCTATTTGCTGGAAAAATAATCATTTGAATAATAGACATTTAGGTGCTTAAACATTAGTTTCAATAACAAAAATGTATTTGCTTGAACAATCGGTTAAGTAATAAAAATGTATCGGTTTAAAGATCTGTTGAAATAATAAAATTCATTTGTTTAAACAGTTGTTTAATTAATACACACTTACCTATGAAAACATGTGTTTAAATAATACATACCTATTTGCTGGAAAAATAATCATTTGAATAATAGACATTTAGGTGCTTAAACATTAGTTTCAATAAGGAAAATGTATTTGTTTAAACAATCCGTTAAGTAATAAAAATGTATCGGTTTAAAGATCTGTTTAAATAATAAAATTCATTTGTTTAAACAGTCATTTAAATAATGTAAACATGTGTTTAAACAATACATACCTATTTGCTTAAACAATTATTTAAATAATAGACATTTAGGTGCTTAAACATTTGTTTAAATAATAAACATTCATTTGCGTAAACAATCGTTTAACCAATAAACCGTGGTAAGTAGTACGTATTTACGTATTTAATACGTCGTATTACGACTTGGCAACGTCGGAGAAAAAGGTCGTTTAATTGAAATCAAATCCTATTTTCGAATTAAAAGTACATTTCATGTCCATTTAATTCCAAATACCGCCTCGGGTGAACGTTTCGAGAAAAAATTTGCCTACATCGCTTCAACTAACGAATTAAATTCTCAAACAAATCTGGCCGCGCCATCTGCGTCGAAATGAATCTCACGATTCATTTTGTATCTTCGTTCGAACGAGGCTCACATACATTCTAGGCATTCAATTGATTCGAGCTGGATCCGCACAATACTGGCGCTGTCGGCGACTATCTCAATTAAATCGTAGGAAATACTCGGACGGGCGGGTCAAAGTGTCTGGCTCGACGCCAGACATCTGGCGGACGAAAATACAAATACATTGTCGCGCTCCGTGAGCTTCAATAACGTCGGAGCAGACCAAGTATTTTTAATTAAAATGTAATTAAATACATTTTTATCCAATTGATGCCCATCTCTGATGGAGATCCGCAATCTACTAATTCCTTATCGTTGAACAGACCTGCTCAGTTTCAAATTAAGACTGTGCTAGAAAAATTATTTAGATGGTAGATATATTTTTCTAATTTTTCGAATGGTTTGTTGGATCGTCTAGCACATTTAAATCAAATGTTGTCTTTTTCGAAAAGACTCCGGAGAGTGCTGTAATAACTTAGAGACCTAGAGTCTAAGTTTTTGTAGGAGTTCCACAATACCAGGACCTATTAGATCATTAGAAGGAATAAAATTATACGAAACAGTAAACGGTACGCGATTAAATAGAAGGACGACATTCTAGTGAACTGATTTACGTGTCCAACGAGTGAGTGGCTAAAGGGTCTTCGAAGGGATCGGGTATTAATAAAATGCAGTGAACGCGACATTGGAGTCTTATGCAGCGAGCCTTACGAGGCAGTCCATTATCGTATCCGAATTAACGCGCCGCTGCGTCCGCAGAATTGCCCTCGGAAAAAGGATCTCTGTTCCAGCAGGACGCAGGATGAGTGTCCTTCTTCAACGCCGGCGACAGAGAGTGCGTCGCCTTCGTGTATGTAAGAACGAAGAAACAAACCGGGGCTCCGTAACGACGGAACAAGATAATAAAATTCAAATGGAGAAATAAATAAGCAGTAGGGACCCTCCTTGAAGTATCCTCTCCTGGAGGGAGTGCGCCATCAGACTCTGTTGGGGTGATATTCTGCCCTCTCCTGGTGCGCCTTACTTGTCCGCGATGCAACCCTTATTTCCAGCGGGAAACACAGGCACCCGGAAACATGATCTGATAAAAACTAAGAAGCGCTACCTCAGAAAAAGGCTCAAAACTCGAAACTCCTCAATCGTCTCAAGTAAAATCCCTCGTAGCATCAACCCCTAACCGCACTCGTGATTTTTGGTCGTTTCCTTTAGGAGCAAGTAGAGAAATGGAAAAAAATTGAAGAAGCTTCTCAGAATTTGTTGCAGACTCAACTTGTTGGACGTTTATTTTCAAAGATGATAATTTTTTTTTAAATCGTAGAAATCTCTATTAAACTTGCAGATATAAGAGTCTTATAGGCAAATAAACTTGCTACTTCTGTTTACTTGTTTATACAGTTGTGTGAAAGTTAGTTCCACGAAAGGTTCTATAGTTTTTCAAATAAATATAAACCCAATCTGAAAATAATTTTCATGTAAATATAACAGCAACTGTTTCTGACGTCTCACGAAATTCGCTCTGTTCTCTAACGATTTGATCAAGAAGAATTTGTTTAAATAGAGTTCGTAAGTTTCGACCGAAGTGGTTGACGAGCATAATCAAAGCGCATTGCGCAGCCACGGATCGGGGCGTGTTTATTCTTGGTTCCGGGCGGTGGGTAACGTCGAATATGCAGCCGCGAGTACATTAACTTGGAATAAGTTTTTTAACATGGCCATATTACGTTCCACGGAGCATTTACACGCGTCACTAGCGAGAGAAAAAAGGCACCGGTGCGGGAGTAAAACATAAGTTTCGAAGGTCCTCGAAAACCGGCGTTCGTGTGCACGTAGGTTTGCCAAATTGCCGTGTAGAAAAAGTTCTCTTTAAACGTCCCGCTCTATCTGGCAGCTTTGAGTCGTCCCCGGGCATACCTCTAGCCGTTTTCCCCGCGCGCACATAGAAAACGTGTTCTGCTATCGCGGACCGCTCAATCTGCCGAATGTTAGGTTAAACGCGCATATATACACGGACCCGGCCCTCCGAGTTTTGTGGACCCTTCTGACCCTTCATTGCCCTGCAAATTTGGGTTTATCGATCGCTGATGCAGCCCCATGCTACGCTGCAATTTCAATGTATTCGAAGAAACTCCCGCAATTGACCGATCCTTGTTGTATACACTAAATCCATTTTCCCTGTTGTTCAACCCCTTCACTGCCCTCCTCGATTCGAACTCACTATCTTTCTCATTCGTCCAGCGCAATTTTCACATTTTTTTTTTTAAATTAAACGCTCAAGTTCGACTATTAGTAAAATTATTATCGAATTAATTCACGTACTAAACTTGTTACAGTCACGCGAAAAATACTGCTACTGATTTTTACTCGTTTATATTTTAATTCGACAATTTTATTTGTAATTCTGTATTCTAAAGATACCCTAGTAGCACAAAATATTGTATACACATTCATATAATATTAAAAAGAGATTCAATCTTTTTTTAATATTCAAATATACATGCAATATTTATTTGATATTACGTAACAAATATTTCTTTTTAAATATTCAGGAAATATCTATGTCATGTTACCGAGTATTTAGCTCCGAGTAATTAGCTTATATTTTTTAAACATTCAATTTATATTTCTTGTACATGTATACAATATTCAGATCCAATATTTTTCTCATATGAAAAAATGTGGCTTAAAAAATATTTTTCCAATATTTGAAAAAAATATCTATCCAATATTTTTGTGCTACTAGGGTATAGATACGTTGAATTAGAACGCTATCAGGGAGAAATAAAATATTTCACAGTATTTAGAATTTCAGCACAGATATTCTCCAACGGCTAAATAGTTTCGTGAAAAAATAATTAATCTGTTAGTTTGAAAGCGTCTGCAACATCAGATGGACTTCCGATTCGTTAACAGAGATTGTCACCGCGACTCCGGTGCTCTTAACAGAGCCAGAAAAACGTTCCGAAACGCAAACCAAAGTTCGACTAACGAACGACTAATCCTTCCCGCGAGACCGTTTCCTCGAGTCCCTCGATAGCGGAAACCAAATTGTACCTACCTTAACCTGGCTACGTTCGGGCACACTTTAATCTTTTTCGTTCGCTCAAACTCAGTTTTATCCTACTTACCTCCGACGCTGTTTCGGCTCTCGCGAGAGCCGGAGTAGAAGAAGGGTTCCACAGTCTTTCTTCCCTCTTGACTGAATCCTTCCGGCTCCCTCTTTTGCCCTCCTTGCGAACATGACTTAAAGCTCGCCGTCCTTCAGCCGAATGGGGTTTCGATGGGGTGATTTCGACGATTCGCTCGCCGACTGCTTGCGAGTCTCTAACTTCGTCTCGAGTCGTGGCTAACCGTGGGGAAAGGGACCTCGCCTCCTTCGAAACTCGTTAGACTGACAAATTTATCGGGGCAACGCCGATCCTTTAAAATGCATGCAATCCGAGCTCGTTGCTCGCTGATTTACCGTCATCATCTGAAATTGCTAGGACACAAAGTGAATTTTTGACCAATGATGCAAACACCATCTTTTAGAGTTAGAGAAAAAGGAAATCTCGTGAAAAGAATTTAAATTGAAAGAAGAAAATAGGAAACTGAATTATGAACATCGTGGCATAGAATGTTAATGGACGTTTGATTACGTTAATCATCGCTGTATATCAATAGTGCTTCCAAAAAGTTCACAATTAACGAATACTGGAGCGCTTCGTTTACCTTGTTAATTTCTACAATTCCCAACACATCAGTATACCGTTGTACATTACTCTTTATACAGAGTGATTTGTCCGTTGAAATATTTCGCAGATTATAAAATTCATTTGATCAAGAAACCAGTGCATCGACATTTAGCCCACTTTTAAATGTGACATTATAAATGAAAAAACTGATTGTTTCAACGCTAAATCTACTGGAGCAACCATATGCAAGTGCCTGCATATGGTGCTTTATCAAGATTGAATTTATTTGCAATAGCTTCGCACGATTTTTATGCTAATACGTGCCCGAATAAAAATGTGCTCAATCACTTCTCGCGCACAGATCTTTATAATTTGAATATTTCTGAAATAAAATCGGTAGAACCAATGGTGGTAGATTTAGTGTTAAAGTATACTGTTAAAGTGTAAAATAAAAAAGTAAAAATTGCTACTGTATATTATTCCTATTTCTCAGGATTGTAGGGAGTGTTAGTCAGAACGTGAACGCCTCCAGCTCGCGCACAGAGCGATCGTGGCAAAATCGGCAGTAGGGAAGTAAAGGGATTAAAATGAAATTAGATTGAGCCGATGCACCGGTATTTTCGGGTTTCTACGTCCGGGCAATCGATATTCGCTTCTGAAAGTTGGATTTTCCAACGCGGGGCGCAGACTGCCGCCGAGGAGAAAGAATCGAGGATCGCTCCGGATACTCGAGACTCTTCTGAATAGGGAATCGCAATTCCGCTCGATACTCGGTCGAAAAACCGGCATACGTCACCAATACCGCCGTCGATTCAAGATGTAACCCGTCCCTTGGAGGATTGTTATTTGGATCCGAGAAATTCAACCCTCCGGGGCATGCAGCGAGAACTTTAATAAGGGTTGTTCAAACTTCTCGGTTCTCGTTCGAGCAAAAATCGTGCGGGTTGCGCGCGAGCGCTGCTCTCTCTCCTCTCTCGATCGGAGCAAGAAAAGTCGGGCCTGGTTTGTCGTCGTCGTCGTCGTCGTCGTCGTCGTCGTTTGCATCAATTCCGAGCCGTCTCGAACGCATCGGGAGTGGCGGGAAGCTCCTCCGATATTCTCCGGCGAGCATTAAATCGGTCCGCGACGCGGAATTTTCTTAATAGCGAAAACGAGCACTGATTCGAAGGGTGGCTGAAGGGTAGAGAGGAAGCTCGGGAGGTGGGGTTGGGGGGGTGTAGAAAGGGATGCAAGGAAGCGGGGGAGGATCGAGTGCACGCGTAAAACAAGCCATAAGAAACGGCGAAGCAGTCGGCGACGTGGGAAGGAAAAACGAAAGAAGCGGTGGAAGAAGTAGATTCGGAAGGGAGGAGGAACAGGGAGAGAGAAATTGAGAAACGGGTGAAAAAGGTGGGATAGAGAAAGAGAGTAAGAGAGAGAGAGAGAGAGGGAGAGGGAGGGGTTGAGGAAAGAGAGAAGGTCTGAGGAGTCAGCTACCGACTCGACGACCTCCACCGACGATGAGAACCTTTTAAAGAGAGACGGAGAAGGAAAGAGTTAAGAGTCGGCTTGATGACGAGCGTAACGGAGGAGTAGAAGGAGAGAGCGAGGGGGATGGAAGGGAAGGAAAAGGTGGCGGGTAGTCGGGAGGTGGAGTAGACTGGATGGAGGAGCCCACATTGCAATGATATCGATTCCAATGCTTCTTACTAGACGCGGTTGGTTAGGGTGGGCAACCCCTTACTTTTTATCCCTTTTCCTCCGCCTCACTTCCCTGCACGCGCCTCGACCACAGTTCTCGTCCTTCTCGCAGCCCCTCCAGCTCTCTCTCTCTCTCCCTCTCTCTCTCTGCCTCTTTCTCTTTCTCTTCCGATCCTCTTGCGATATTTTACTCGGTTATTTTTGCTAGCCTCCCTTTTACCCCTTTCTCCTTTCCCAGACCTCCCACCCGATTTCCCTCGATTTTTCCCCGGTCTACCCCAGGCTGGTTTTTCTTACTGTCGGTCACATAAGGAACAGAATTATATTCGCGTTGCTCCGCCAGTCAGTCAGGGTCACAGGGGATCTCAGACAAATTTAATGAAGCGTTATCGTCAATTTCGCGACGTCCCTCGACACGGTGATTCGATCGCGTGCCAGAGAATCCTTATTGTGGCGAGCGCTAATGAGTCGGTGAGACTCCCGGTAATTAATGTCTCGGCGACGAGTTATTTTTCCGTCGTGTTCGAACCGAGAAAACCCGCTAAAACGTGGAATACATTCGACAACCATCTATATCCGATTCGATCGTGTTCCACGAACTTTGTATCCGTGTTGAAATCCAGAGACCAGGCAAGCTCGTTGTCGGAGCAACGCAACGTTGCAGTTTTTCTGGTATATTATTATTCTCTGGTTGCCGCGAGACCCCGAAGTTCGGTATCCTCCTTAGTGAACCTCTTGATGAACGGTTCAGACCGGAGGAAACGACAGCAGAGCGGAGCAGAGGTAGCTAAAAGAAACCGGAAGAATAGGGAAAGGGATAGGATTGCAGGCGACGAAATAGATGAGGAGAAACCGAGGCGGTCGGCGGGAGGAGGGAGAAGAGAGTGTATATATCTGGAGATCCCCTGATTACTGTGAATTCCGTCTTTTGCCGTCTGTCTTTTCGTCTTTCCCCGCTTCATCCACTTGTCAGAGTCGGCCTGCCTCCTGCTCGCCCCACCACCTCTCTTCTACCTGGTACCATTTCTCTCTCGCTCTCTTTACTCAATCTCTCTTTCTCGTTCGTTCGCCCTTTCATATCTTCTTCTCCGTCATCCCTTGGCTGATTTCCCCTCTCCTCGCGGTGGTCCCCCACCATGGGGCCGAGCTCTCTTCGTTTAATTGATTTCTTAAGACCCGATGGGGTTCGCGGATGTGACTCGAACGGATGCAGTTTTTCCTGCTTCTCGCCCCACTGTCCTCCAACCTTCATCCCCCGATCTCGGTTCTCCCGGATTTTCTTCTTTCTCTTTTTTTCTTCAACGACCACGACCACGAACGAGCCGGCTCGTTTCTCGTCGATGACGACGACGACGACGACGACGACGACGAATACGACGACGATGCTGGGAAATACGGAGGAAGAAGGACGACATAAACGGACGTGGAGATGGACAGGTTGGTGGAAAAGGTGTAGCGGAACGGGGAGACGGAGAAGGGTGCAGCCCGAGGGAGGGAAATGCAAGATATTGCAGCCCCGCGGGACACACAGAGACGTAATCTCCACGACGGAGCCGGAGACGTATTACAATCCCGCGGTCCTCCAACCACGAAGTCACTCGGTTTCCCGTGCATGAATGGCCCATTCTCCTTGGCCTGTCTCTAGGAAAGTCTTTATCTATTCCGATTACCGCCCCCCGAACCGTTCCGCCCCTCATCCCAACGGTTCATCCTCGCCTCGGTAGGAACATCAGCCCCGAGTTTTACCCCGGTTTTCCAACCAGGCAGGCCTGGGTTGACGGATTCGGAGAACAAAGATTCCATTTTTCGCCAGGCGCTTGGGACCAAGGTGGCGCGGCGCGGCGCGGTGGGTTCAGGAGGCACGGAGCGGAGGAGTAACGCTTCTTGCGTTGCAGATTTCTTTCATTATTCCTCTTAATCACGCCTCGGTACGCTGACTGCGCCGTTCTCTCTCTCTTTCTCTCTCTCTCTCTCTCTTTCTCCTCGTTGAATTCTGACACCGCGGAATCAGGACACCGGATGGGAGACTCTTTCAAGATGCTACCCCGAGCTTTTTTAGATCATCCCCTCGAGATTGAATTCCCGATTCCTCGCGCGGACGAGATGTTTTCTTAGAGCCGTGGCGCATCGACGGTGGGGATTGAAGTGGAAATTTCTACTGGTGGTCGATATCCGTCGACGATGTTCGGAGAAATCATTCGCGCGCGAGCAAAAGACGAAAAAGAGAAAGAAAAAGGATAGGAGGAGCCGAACCAGAGGTAAATAAAGCGTGGTTTTTCTGCGTGACAAAAATAACGATTCCCTTCCCGAATCCACCTTCCTTAAAATATCCTTCTACCCCCTTCAGAGAGACGGTAGACCCCCTTCGTCCTCGAGAATCCGCACACTCCTTTTTTCCACCCTGTCCTTCGAGCGTCTCCCTGACAGCCTCTGAAGCTTGTCTCTCCCATCGTAGACGTATACACGAAGGGGTGCGAAGTCGTATGAGCGTGAACACGACGTAGGAATTGGAGGAGAACGAGGGCCAGGACGAGGGGGACCGCGAAGAACAAAGAGTGCAAGTATAAGGTTGGCCGGGGTACACGGGGGTAGGGGGTGGCCAGGGTGGGTGGTGCATATAAGATGGGCGACGTACAATGCACGTACCCTCGGCGTACTCGAGGCTCCTCAAGCAATGCCCATGAAGGGCTGAAGGGTACAGAGGGAAGATTCCGAAAACTCGGCCGCTCAATACGTCCTTGCTACGACTCACCCTCGTATCTTCTTTCCTCCTTTCCCTCCTCTTGCTCCTCGGCGGCGCAACCAACAGCCTACAACGTCTTTAGTCCCTTGACTCTTTCCGTATTCCATCCTCTGTTCGCCGTCGACGTCGACGTCGTCTATCCGTTCACCTTGATCACCCTTACCGATGCCCGCCACCCGAATATCGCCAGGACGCGAACCAGAGCCGGGCACCCGTCGAGTGCCGTCAGAGACGACGACAGGACACGTAATTGCGTTTAATGGGCCTCGAAAGGAGCCACGTAACAGGGATGGAACTTTGACGTGCACCCGGTCCGGCCGATCCTGTTTGGTTTCGCCCGCGCAAGTGGTTTCGTTTCCCTGTTATCGGCTCATTTAAATTGCCGGCCTTCCGGCTTGGCCACCGGGCCACTGTGTTTCTAATAGACCGTTTCGCGATTCCTACCCCTACCACGGGGCTTCTCGCCGATTGACCGTCTGAAATTACGACGTTGCGAGGGTAATTAACGCGCAGCGTAAACACGATCTCTGTTATTAACAACACAGCCTGATCGCGAGTCTAACCGTGCTGTTCGTAAATTCGAGAGAGCTCGATCGAATTCCCCGATTTTTCAGCCCTCGTCGAATTCGGTCTCCTTGCAAGGGATTATTTGAGCACCCCTTGTAAGGTGGATACACCGGCGACACTCCAGCATTCCTTGCGCGTTCTCCGGGGTGGGCGGTTGAAGCTCAAGTGGAGTCATCGTTTGCGAGAGTGCTTACCAGCCCAACGTCATCCTCCTCCTCCTTCTCCTCCTCCTCCTCCTCCTCCTCTTCATCTTCCTCCAGTCGCCATCTCCGTCGTTCTTCAAGACTCGACGGCGAATCCTCGAGCATCGAGCGTCGTCTACAACGAGAGCGACGTAAACCTTATTCTTACGCCACTTTACCTCAAGATGTTAGTCACGGAAGGGGGCACTCTCCGGCGAGCTACACCGTATGTATAATCCCATCGCCGTGGCGTAACGGTAACGAATTTTCGAGTGGCCGGTCCCTCATCTCTTCGTTCCCTTATCGCGTATTATTCCCCATCTTCGTTCCGCAGCGTCGTCTTCGCCGTCTCCTCTGGTCTAGCGTACTACCGCCCCGGTGTGCTCGTTCTCTTCTCTCCTGGTCTTTGATCGAGCCCCTATTTAGACGCGGCGAGAGCAGACATTCAGCCCCGGATATCTCCTCGGGAAGAAGTTCGCCGGCCGTAAAGTTACCCGCGTCTTCGACCCAGTTCGCCCCGGCCGTATCCGGTGAATCGCAATGACCGACGTCGAGAATTATTTTCAAAGATTACTGGGTCATCTCGCCTCTATTCAACCCGCTCCGCTTGCTACCGAAACGTTCCTCCAGTTTCGAGAGTTCCACGGTGTGCCCCCAAGTCGCCGGCCTGCTCCTCTTCCGGATTTCGAGCAGCCATTCAGATATCGAGCTCGCCGTGTAGGGGCGACATACTAATTGTTTGCTTCTTGCGTTCTATTAATCGCGAACCTGCTCGGATGGTCGTTGACAAGTTACATTCTTCTGAACAAGCAGTCGATGCTTTGATAATTGGGACACGTTCGGCTTGTTAAAGACGGTCCTCTGCGTCTCCGGAAGAGGGTGTTCCAAGTCACTTAAGTTTAGACCATATTGAGAAACAGTGAATTCAAAAATGAATTTCGATATCCTTTTTAGAAATCTGCAAGTAGACTGCGTATTAGCAAATACTGTTATATAAACGATTTCTGACAGAATAATACCTTCAACAAAGCTGAATTATGGTAACAATATTCAATCCAATTTCAATGTCGAACACGATATGAAAAAACATAAACGTAAAACGAAGTAACAAATCCGAGTATATAGCTGGTTCGTTGTCTCGACTAGCAACTTTTCATATCCGAACAAAATTTGGCCAAGTCTGGCGCAACACACGTGCAACATGGAAACCCGTCCAAGACGTTCAAAGTATTCACTGGCAGCTCGGGACTGAAACGTGCTAGGATAGTTTAACGAAGACATGAATACGACGTACAAAAACTATCCCCAACCCTTCCGTAGTTCCAGCTACCATTCCGGCGTCGAGACGAAAAAGGCCGGAGGAGGGTGGGGGGTTCCAGTGTGTCATTATCCGGCCGTTCATCAAGTTAATCGTATCGTCAAATAAATACACGTGCTCGCAGGGAGGTGTAGTTCGGTCGTTAGCTAAAATCCTCCATTCATCCGTGCCTTTTCCGCGAACAGAAGCGTCACTTCAGCGCCGCTGATACAACGCACATGCAAGTAATCCCGGCGTGCAAGCTTCAGGTACGGGCACAAAGAGCTGGAGCCCAGAGCGACGAGTACAGTTCGTATCGAAACACTTTTCCTGCGCCGTTCCGGCGTCTTTCTTCTTCCGTTTTCTAAGGGAAGTCCGTTCCGGGGGTTTAGAAAGAGAGCCAGCCGTCGTCGTCGTCGTCGTCGTCGTCGTCGCTGTGGTCTCCGTTTTCTCGTCTCCTTTGTCGTTCTCTATCGACAGAGTGCTACTTACAGAAATCAGAGCATGGCTCTGTATACGGATCCTCGTGCTACTTACGTCGTAAATAGAAGAAGACTAAGAGAAAAGAGGTATCCGGTGGAAGGAGGCAGCCCGTTGGAAGCCTCGAACTCCGACGGTAATGTCGAGTAGACGCTTACTCGTCGTCAGAAGAGCTTTTCTTGTTCTTGATGCGCGTTGGACAATGGCGAAAAAACACTCTGCTGCCTTCTCGCTCGCTCCCACCCCTCGGCCAGCCTCTCCCTCTCTCTCTCTTTCTCTCTCTCTGACTTTCGGCCTGTTCCCTCTCTCTCCGTCTGTCATCAGACTTTCCTCGTTCCGACAACCCCTCAGTGGTCTTTTACCACTCCGTCTGTTGGCTTCCGCGATGACGCGAGGAGGAGGAGGAGGAGGAGGAGGAGGATGAGCATCAGCGGGAGCAGGATGAGAAGAAGGAAGATGAGAGGACCCAGGGAAAAGAGAAGTCCCCTGAATGTCCTCCACTCGCTTTTCTTCATTTCCTCGCTCTCCTCGCGGCTCCTTCTCCTTTTCTGAGCGGGAAGAAAAGACGCGTACGCTGGAGGAGGAAGCCGTATGAAGGACAAAGTAACCCGTGCACGCTCCGAGACGTGCCGGCGCCCACGGTATTCGCGGAACTTCCTACCGGTCCTCGTTTGATAAGAGGGCCACGGGGAACGCGGGCAGGGAAGTGGGGGGTGTACAGAGCCGCCTTCAGGAATTCAAGAAAGCTGCAGTCGCGGCAGCCGCCGCCGTTGAATGCGTCGAGAAGGCACACTTTTCACCACTTCTTCCTCTTTCTTCGTTTTTCCTATACTTTTTTGCCACCGGCCCGAGGCGAGGGTCCGGGTGACAACCACGCGAAACCAAGTACAAGGAGCCCACCACGCTCCTGCTGGGGAGAAGGAAGTAGACGAGAGACACACACACACACAGAGAGAGAGAAAGAGAGACCGATGTAAGAGAGAAAACGGGCGAGCGAGACAACGCCGCCTAAAGAAAAGCTTAATATGCTCGAGTGCCGCGAAGTGAGGATTGTCTCTTTCTTCTCCGCACTGCCACCTTCTTCATCGCGACGCCTGGCCGACAAGCTTATTAGCCACTCCACTCTCCACGCCTCCTCCTGAACAGCTTCTTATTCGACGCTCAGGCGACCGGCAGGTGTTTTCATTTAAACGTCTTTTCACACCTAAGGAAACCGTCGCGTCCTCCAGCCAATTACCGGAGGGTGCCCTTCTACCGAGGATTATGGTCTCCGACGTGCGTAGTTTGCGAGGACATTTCTCATGCGTGCAGCAGGTCCGCTGGATTGTTGAGATGCTTTGAACATATTTAACCGCCTGACGGTACTGCATTCTTATAACTATCTAATGGACCATGTTTAGGACCGTTCGCTGCTTTATACATGTTTTGAAACAATTTATTTCTGCACCCAATATCTGATGTTACTTAACACAATGGTTACCGGAAGCCTATTAATACAATGGCCTTAACACAATGGTTAGCTGGCTTCTGAATTATCTATTGTACCAAATTGGAACTTAAAATCTTTCAGAAAATAACCTTGAACGGAATGATTCCATTACGTTCTTGAAGATGGCTTGTTGGTTGACGACCAAAATTGACGTTGCTGTTGAATAACATTTTACGAAATACTCAGCCATCATTTAAAATCTATTAGTTTATCCCAAAAGTTCGTTCGTGAAAGCTTGGACAAGCTTATAAGATAATAAAATTATTTGACAATATTAAGCGTACATATTGCAAAAGAAATTTTTGGGTCAACCTAACGTTAAATAGTTGCCGGTAAATAACGCGTTAAAAATTGATTTTCATGTTTGGTAGAAAAATTGCCGATATACGTGACAGTGAAAGTGTAAATGACGATTGGAATGAAGCGAGACATCGAGACATTAGGCGACCGAACGGGCCCGTGACCTAATCTTCTCCGGGCAATTAGCTGGGCACGAGCGTCTTCCTGAATGGGCGGCGTTTAAAATGTGAAAGGAAGTAATCCGAAGGTTAATTACTGCCGTCCGCCGGCCCGTACGGGGAGGTGTGTCACCGAGAATATTTATACGAACGACGAAAAGGCAATATAATTTTCTGCGATACGTCGTGTCGGGTATCCGAAGCGCGACAAATAGTCGCAGGAAGTGCGTACCCACTGGACCAGGTATCCTAAGTGGAAGCTTCCACTTTCATGGAGGAAATGAGTTCCCGTTCCTTCCGCTCGGACCTTTGATCAAATACCGATACCGGCAACCATTGACGAACAGCCGGCGGACAAAACCGAATTTTCTTCCTCTTTTTTCTCCCATTCCGTCGATTATGTTTTCTACTTATTTTCCAGGCGGACGGAAATGCTCAGGGGATTTGAACCGCTGTGGATTCCTCTCGGGATCGACTAGCGCGCGATAACCGTGCGAAAACCGTGCGAAAAAATCATTTTTCTGGTGCACCGTTCAATTTCCCCGCCGCGACGTATAACTTTTTATTACGCTGCATTATATCAAATTTCTTCGACGCTAGAGAACACCGGATAATGGACTCTGGAAAGAGCAACTCTGTCGCGCACTGGCTGCACCCGGTGGCCGAGAGGACCGGCGCGAAAAAAATATTTATGTCGCACTCCCTGTCCGACCGGGAAACGACAAAAAATGGTATTGGAAATCGGACAGTGTATGGCTGCAAAAGTGAATGTACAAATGTTTGAAAAACATTACTCGCGCGACGTCGGGACACCGGATCGAAGGGGTTGCGCGCGACGGGGGGAAATCAAACGCGATCGAACAGACCCGAACAGTGGTAATTTGATAACGGGGTAATGCGAGACGTGCATCAAGATCTACGATTCGAGGGGTAAAGTGGAAAGACGATCTTGTACTTTAAAATACATTAAAAATTTACCTCGGTAAATACAGGAGAAAAAAATATCATCCAGACGGCCTCCAAAATACTCGTGCATTTTTAACAAAAGTCGCGCTCTTTCTGTTCGGAAATGCTGATAGTCGAACGCGATTCGTAAATCTTTTTATTAATCACGGACAAATAAAATGTATATCGCTTGCTATGTTCTCGATTTATTAGAACTCGTGACTATCGAACTGGAGCCGTACGTTTTAGATATTGTATTTTACTAATTTGTGAATAGTTGTCATGTAAAATCATTTATTCTGGTTCTAATAGCGTGCAATGTAGGAAATACAGCGGTGATAGTTTCATATTGTTTACATTCTTAAATTTATTCGTATCTAATAAATTACTAAAAATTTAAGTATTATACGGAAGTATCGGTAAAAGGTTAAGAGAACTCGGAGAATGGAAGAGCAAAATAAATTGATTTAACTCGTCGATGAAACATTAGACCAATTTATCAGAAGAAAGAGTCATGCGTTCTCTTACCATTATGCTGTACTACGACTCGAATAAAATCAATTTGGCTATCTTCGAGTAAACTACGAAATTGTCGCGTATCCGAATAAAACTGATCCATGAAGATTAACTACAGCCGAAGTTACAATTGATTGAGAAAACATATAACAGAAAAGATGAGCCAATCGGATGTTACCAAGAAATTTGTTACAGTCCGCTGACCGTTCCATCGACGCTATTAACCGACAGACAAGACCCGCCTCGAAAATTCGCGAGCCTCGTCGATGGAGCTCGATCGTAATCCGGAAAGGAAACGGGGCCGGCTAATCCGTCGATTCGAGATATCGGGAAGGATCTCGTCAGCGAACCGAAAAGTCGAAGGGAACGATGCCGAACGGCGACGGCAAAAAGTAGTAAAAAAAAAAAAGGGAAAAAGAGATCCGCGGGGCAAAGGGGCAAATAAAATTCGCGGCTGCGCCGGGATTTGATGGGATCGCGTCGGCGGTGCTCTTGTTCTATAATCGATCAGTCGGAGGCCCGGCTCTGACTGCAACTAATTATTACCGGGCGCCAATTACCAGGGATAAACCGTTCCCGAAAATCCGGCTCCCGTCGTGGCGATCGACAAGATCCTCGGTTCCGTATTACCGGAACGTGACCGGAAACTCGTGTGCGCTGGACCAGGTAACCTCGCCTGGAAGCCTCCACTTTCCCAGAGGAAACGGGGCCGTTGTTGGTTCCGTTCTCTATCGTCGCTGGGTTCGTAGGTGCGGTGAAGAAGGACGGAAAAGGTGCGGGGTCGTTGCGGCGCGGCGCGGTGCGGTGCGGGATCGTGCGGGGCTGGAGGAGAGGAGGCTTGTGGCACAGAGAATAAAAAAAAAAAAAAAGAACGGTGGCTTGCGCGGGCAGCGCGGGACAAAGAGGACAGGAGAGAGATCTGATCAGTGACTGTAGAAAGGCTACAGACATCGGAGGGAGGAATCGAGAAACAATGGGTGGGACAGAGGCGGACGAATGAGACAGAACCGACGGCGCTGCTAGATGCGACGCGACGCGCCGCGCCGCAGAGAAAGCCGGAAAGAGGAAGGGAAAGGGAGCGAGCGAGAGAGGAGAGTGAGCGAACGAGAGGAAGATAGAGAGAGCGAGAGAGAGAGAGAGAGGGGAAGAGAGACCGTGAGAGGAGTGTCGTGCTAAGGGGACGTGGAACGATACCTGTGCGACTGTCTGTCGTCCGGACGTCCGTTGTTTTGTTACAATCACGTATCCGTACGGTTTACGCGGGTACGTATCGGCACGTTATAAACGCGGCATACCAACACGAGGAGCCGACGCAGGATGTGAGCTGTGGCTCCGCTTTGCTCGGCTCTGGGGCTCCGATCCGCTCCGTACGGCTCGAGTGGACGCAGCCTCGCGATCGCTCGAAAGGTGCGGAACACTGTATTCCGGCTTTCGTGAACGCATCATTGTACGCGGACCGGAAATGATGTCTTAATTGACTCCCTCCGCGCGCGCCAGCTCGTTGGCTCCGATCCGCGCAGCGTGGAGCGGAGCGGTGCGGAGCCGTGCGGTGCAGTGCGGAACTCGTTTTGCACCTCGAATTGCGCCCCGGCCAGATATTCGCTCGAAATTTTCGCCACGGACCTTTCGACGGACAGTCTTTATCGGGCCGCGTTATCGGATTACTGGTTTGGACATTGACGGAGAGCCAGAAGGGACAGAAATGGAAAATGACGGGCTGCCGGCCTGCGCGATTTGGTGACGGAAGTGCCGCGAAGATTGTAGGGAAATTAAAAACGTTGCTGCGATCTTCTGATCTCGCGCGCCTGTCTTGCCTCCCATTTCCCTGGTCATGCTGTTAACGGGTTTTTTCAGTTGTCCCCGTGTAACGGGGCTGGTTTCATTAGCTTTATCAGGGATTTTAAGAAATTATTCAGTTTTCATCTGTTCGGGACAAATTGAAGTAAAATCGATATTTTGCTTCCTCTAGGTTTCTCTGATCCGTGAAAATTTGTAAATTAATTTCCTATTAAATATATTCTATAGGTTTTCCTTCATTTTTTACGATTCTCGTTTGCGTTGATAGATTAACCCCTTCCACTACGATTCATTTCACGGTTTCAGTGATTCGAAGTTTTCTTGTAATTTGTAATATCCAAAAAAGGGGAGAAAATTTATATCTATATTGTATGCCTATATGTTCTCCAATAGCTGCACATTAACTACGACAAAATAGAATTTTATTTCAGTTTAAGGGAAATTAATAAGAAACACATTTATTAGACCCTGTTCAGAATCTTGATCACGAGTCTGACTCGATATCGTAGGGCAAGGGGTTAATGTAATAATGTGTAACAATGTAGTTATTAACCTCCTATATTTTGCTCTTTTCGAATAGTTATTGAAGAATACATAGACAAGGGGTATTAATTGTGTTAATTATTCAAATCCTCTTTGAGAACTACTCTTCTACGTATACATATCTGAGGTTTGTTAAATAATTTCGTCGCTTTAATGCAACGATTTTTTCGTTCATAATTGAAATAGGTTTCTCCACTTTCGATCAGCGATGCCCGTACTATATTCGACTCTGTGCCAGAACAATTTCCATGATCGCACGTAGATTTTCACGGGCCGGTGGGAATTTTGATCATCCTCGAAGCGGAACGCGAGAATCGTGTTAACGCGCTCCTCTGGAAGTCGCGCGACAACGGCCGTAAACTGTCCGCGAGAAACTTGGAAGCAGTAAAGAGCAGTCGTAATACGGGCGAGAAGCATAACGATCCGACTGACTACATAACAAAGTATTGTAAAAACATTTTATTGGTCGCGGGAAAGCGCGGTTCGTAAACGAATTTCAGTCGTTTCCCCTTCGACTTGTCGTTCACGATCGCAAGATTTTTTTTTCTTCTCTGCTCGTTCTGCGAGTCCTCACCCTCCCGTGTACAGAACGTAGTCGGATTAGGAGACGCTTATGAACATTTTATTAAAGGATGTGCCGGCCGATATTGCAAACATTTTTCGGATTTTGACCTCCTCAAATAGGTTCATTATAACACTCGTTGTGTATTCATTCTATTCTTGAAAACCGAATACATTTCTTTACTTCACCGAGCATTTCGTCGGGATGAATTGTACTTTTGAAAAATATAAAATTAAAGAAGTGGTGACATTTCGAAAGAAAAATTCATATGCTGAACTTTGTTGAACGCTTTTAGGAAAATATTCTTGAAGGATTACGCTATCAATTTATGCAAGAAAAATACGATTTTTTCGAGTCAATGCAACGAACTACCCCCCTTAAAGCGAAGTGAACGGAGAAATAGGAAATTTCCGCTTGAAATCGCACTCGTCGCGACAGATAGGCGCGCGAAAGCTCAACAAAGGGTTAAAGAAGTAGCCACGCTGAATCACGCGCGTGCACGCGTGCACGAGCGAGAATGCAAGCCTCCCACATGCGACGATCTTCTCTCCGTCGTCGTGGTACGAGTCCGCAACAAGTTTGCTGCGCAACGGGTGCTCGCATATCGCTCACTGGGCGGGTCTAATGTAACGTGATTACGTATTTAGAACGACAAAACGCTCGAGAAAACACTCTGGGACAGTCATCGTCGCTCGGCTACCAGCCTCGCAAAAAAAGAGTCGCGATTCCTTCGCATTCCACGAGCAATTCAAGGAAACTAGACATTTTCGAGGATCATCCCCCAATTCCGGTCCCATTTTAGCCCAAATTAAAACCAGAACGTTCTACACGGATTTGCAGTAACGCGCAATCTGTGACAATACATAAAATGCATCTTCTTATCGTCGTGTTACTTCCATTTTAAAATGTAAATTGAAAGCTGGGGACACTTTGAAATTTGGAAATTTGATTGTTACAGATTGTTATTTGATTGTTGGATAATGTGTTCCATTTGTAATTTTCCGTGTTCGATAAATAGGATCTAGAAGTGGTCTATAGAGGTCCAGATCCAAATATGATGCTCGAACGTTTTGTCGATCGGACCTGTGCGTAAAGGGGTTAAGGGCACCGCAATCAACAAATTTGCATTGTTATTAGGCAGAACGGTCGCGCGGAACGGCAGGTTGTCCAGGAAAAATATCCTCGGAGGCGTTGTTCGCGACGCACGCGTTCGCGCTCGGCACCGAATCGAAACCAATTACGCGTTCCGGCGACGGCCGCGCTAATTAAGCTCGCTCGCGCTTAACATAAATAAGCCGCGAGGCACGAGAGTGCGAGAACGTCATCAAAGGAACAGGGCAAAAGGCGCGCCAGATAAAACGTGCTACGTACGACAGCACTTAAACCGTTCAATTATCGATACGTCGGCGTCGGGGGACAGTGGTGGGTGCTGCGATTATTCAGCGCGTTTTCGCGCGAATCAATAGAGACGAGCCGGAGATAACCGGCAACGATGATACAGGCCGGATCAAAAGTCTCCGTGTGTCGGCTCCGTGTGGCCGTTTGATCGTCCGCTCGAACGATAATGAAGAATGCGGTGGGCGTAAGTCAGAGTCCGCTAATGATATACAAATTAAGAATTCCCGGTCGACGACGTGCCCCGAAACGAAACGTAACGAAACGAAAACGCGACGAACTAATTGTTCGAGAAGACGGAAATAATAATAATTACCGGAGCCAGTGGGGCGCGCGGATAGATTCATTCGAGTGGCGAGTCTGCCGGGGCTGACTCCGTATCGGAACGGAATCAATTAAGATCGATGGCTAACCGGAACAGCAGGTTGGTCAGGGCCACGACAAACGAGCCGGATGCAAGAGGGCCGGACGCAGTTTAACGGGGACATTCGGGTGCACGGGGTGCGTCGGATTAATCGTGCACACTTACATTTCGTAATTATCATCGAAACTTCAAAGACGAGAGCATCCACGGGCTACCGCCGAAGTGGTTTCATTAGCATAAAAGTTCAAAGGCTGTGCCTACAAAGCGACCGACCGGTAGCCCCTGCGAGAAGATACGCTGCGCGAAGAGTTGGGCTCTTTTTCTTCTTCTTCTACTTCTTCTTCTTCCTGCGTCTCCCTCTGTCTCTCTCTTTCTTTCTTCTTTTTTATATCCTAACCCACAAGGCAAGTGTCTTGACCAGAGAAGAAAAGGAGAGCCGAGGGAGAGAGGAGCCGAGAAGAATCCGACAAGTGAGTTCTCCTCAAGGAGGGAAGCGATAGGGGTGAGAGCGGAGATCGGGAACGACAGAACCGAACCTGAAGAGAAGGAGTACGGGCAAAGAGAGCGAGTGAAAGAGAGACGCGAACGCGACGAGGGAAAGAGACCGACCGCCGATGGAAAGGGAAGGAGGGATTATGGTCGTGAGTTTGCTGAGGGACGATGGCCAGGGACGAAGAGGGGTAACTCAAGACGGGTCTAAGTGAGTCTTCCGGCCGACAGGCAATGATAGCCCTGAGAACTGACCTGACCTCCGGATATGTGTTGCGCATATACGTGGGGACACAGACACCAGGCTAGTCATGAACGTGTCACAACATTGTCCGCCTCTATTCGGGCCCTGGCTGATCCGTAATAATGGCTTATTTCGTAAATCGGAGATTCGTAATGGGGAACGCACGCGCGCCAACGATAGGTAAGCCAGTAGTATGCGGTCAATTCGGCATAAGCGGTTTGCATGATGCCGAAGAGTTTCGGCTGTTGAGGTTACGAGGTGAACACCGAAGACCAGGCCATTGGGGATGGGAAGATGAACGGCGTTCCCAAATGGAATTCGACCGGCTATAGCGATCAAGCGATTCGCTCGCGCCACCCCTCGCGAAAAGTACCTGATCACACGAATCAAACCGTCCTATTAATTATTTAACCCTTCGTATTCTTCACGAGACTCCAAGCCAATATATTAACACGTTATCTACCGGCGAATATTTTATAATTTTGAAATGTCTACGGTCTACAGTTGAAGACATTTTAGTGGATCCTTCAACAACAACAACAACAATTTCAATTGTGAAGCAACAAGTCACCCCCACTAACGTCTAACCATTTCATTTGGTATTAGAATGTAAAAGATGATTCTTAAGCTTCCTGCTGGTATAGTATAATTATTCAAAAATTAATAGCTACGTCGTGAATGCATCACTCTCATGACCAATTGAATGTAAAAAACGAAACACAGATAACCAATAGTTGAACATTTTTTTGCAATGTCCATCATCTTGTTTTTACTCCACAGTAGATTAATTTTAACAAAAGAACAAGAGCAAAAAAGCACCCGCTTTTTACGGAACACCGTCGGCGTTCTTTTTTTTTTTTTCTTGTTTCATTATTTCAATATACGTACGATATTATTTCCCGTTTTTAATATGCGCACAAATAATTCCTTTAACGATCCTATTCGGGGTTCTGATCACTTTCCGCCAGGGGTGGTATACGATGTCAGAATATTATTAATTTTTCTTTGATTTCAATTCGCAATGCTAAATGGAGGAAATGAAAAATCGGCTCTTCATCGAGGTAGCTGTTCTATAAATGAGGACGAAAAAAGTTTGACAGTGAAAATGCAGTACAAAAGAGACTGTACCACATGGTTACACATTTTATAAAGAATAATCTTTTCAAATAATCCCAAGGTACCCAAATTGAATCTAGACGTTTAGCAAACTTTTAAAATATTGTGTGCTGGAACAAAGAAATTTATTCAACTGTTCTCAATGGAATTATCAGTTGTGACTTCAACAATTATGGAGTAAAAAATGTGAAATGAGTCATCTGATCAACGGCTCGGCGTTCACAAGAATAATACTCAGGAAAGCGCATGTTTGTTCTTAAATGGCGAATGCTTTTGTGTAGCGCGGTTTAATTCGCGGTAAATTACACTTCTCGTGCCCGCTCGGTCAAGATACCTATAAGCAGAACACAAATTACACGATACAGCAAATCACGGAATGATGACATAATGCCTCCTACGCGTCCCAGCAGCCTTGGCGTTGTCAGATAATTAACTGGACATGTGACCAGCTTCCGTAAGAACCCAGGCCTGCGCGATCGAGTTTACGACGGACACGGGCGATAAGTATCGCGTCGTCTTTTTCTGCTCGTTATTATTCCACGAAAAACCACCGGCACCGGAAAAATTACGATAGGCGACATCCAGGCAGCAACGGAGATCTCTGCTGCGACGTGGCCTGGCTGCGACGAAGACGTCCCCGGTTGTCAGATTGAATTTCCGGACGCAGTTAAATCAGTTCGAAGGAGCACCTCCTCCTGCCTGCCCTCCCTTCTATTTAATCGTCTACTTCGTAATTTGAATTTCTGAAAACGACGTGTCATTAACATCGGGCCGACCATTTGCCGCGTCTTACTTATGTTCGACTTAAACCTTAATGAGAGCCATACGGTAAGTTCGTGTGCCGACGCGCTTAATGACGTCGAAGGTATCAGTTTAAAAGGAGCGACGAGGGAGAGCGGATCGGGCTTAAGGTCGCAGGTCGATCGATGGGCAACGGTTCACGGTGTGCTGAAGGAGCCATTTGTCTTCGTAGCTACTTTGCTTGTCAAATGCGCCGGACGATTATTACCGCGGCAAACACGTTCAACGCCCAAGATTCAACACGCCCGTTTTAAGTTGATTTTCCCCGGCGACTTCGCCTTCCGAGCATGGTTAACCCTCCTCAAAGCCGTGAAAAGGGAACTTTGAAATACTTGCCAACAATGATCCCGAATCGGTGACGGGGCCTGACCCTCGCGCGATCAGTGTAAATGGCCTTCCAGCTTTAATGTTCTGCATTTTCTGCTTAGATCCCTGTTTCGAGAACAGAATACAACGTACGTAAATATTTTCATGAGAATGACAAATTTACCCTGAATCGGTTACGTGGCATTTTTGTTGGCTAGGGTATCCTAGGGAGCATCTGAGTTCTATTCGTAACATGTTCCGAGAAGTTTTATATTCTTATAGGTCTGGTTAGGTTAACAAATTTACAGGAACGTGTATCCTGTTAATTACGCGAGTGTCAGACACTACTAACACTGATGGAGCTGTAGGATCGTTAATTCTGTAATGGCTTCTGAAAGCTATTATAATGTTTTGAATGTTCAGTAAATTTCTTGATAATTGTGCTGACTCCACTTTTGAACATTTAAATATTATCGTCAACTTGTGGGTATTCGTTACGATAGTCATGGAGGCCTGCAGACTTTAATAAATGGGTCAGAAAGTCTTGCATAACGTTTGCAGTAATCAAAGTATTTAATACAAAAAATCCAACGCGTTACATAAGTTGAAGTTCCGCTGGATGCGACCCTAAGCGCACAATTTACGAACGATAATATTCTGAAACTTTAGACAATTAATTATTCATATCACTATTTCTGATGTTAGCGATGACAGTAACGCAACAACATAAGAACACACCAAAAAAAAAATAATAACGAACCGACTTATTAGTGCAAGCTCGACGCTCCCCAGACCACTATTCTAAGAAAGTCTGTAAAGTCGACTAATTGCAAGAGAGCTATATTTTAATAAGTCGTCGGCGAGAGATACGCCAAGATGAAGGAAGGGGAAAACGAAGAAAAGAGGATTCGCTCGCAGCGAGATGGATCCCTAATGAAGGCAAAAAGCGGAGGAGAGTGTACCGAGAATTCAACACGATGTTAACCGGCCGATCACCCTTTTCCAACCCCCTATGGATGCCACTCAATCCACCCGACAAATTCGGAGAAAAATGAGAGAGAGAGAGAGAGAGAGAGAGAGAGGGAGAGAGAGAGTGGAGAGCCAATTGCATCGCAATTTAGTACCGAAATTCTGTTTCCGCCAATTATTCGAGTAGCGTTTATAAACATTTGTTCAATTGCTGCAACTCAATAGTACTAAAATATATTATATAAATATTGGCTGGTCAACAATACGCGCATAACGTCGACGATTAACGAACAGTATGTAGATGCACCGAACGTGTACAGCTCCATTTCGAAAATCAAACATTATCGCCACAATGATTTTGAATGTATACTTCTTTCAGACATCTTTCAATTCGATCTTTCTATTGTTTCTAATGGAATAGCTGTCCATTTAATATCTTCGTTAGTAACTGACTGGTCAAACGACCATTTTAATATTTTTAAATCAGCAATTAAACAAAGATGAACCCTTTGAGTTTCAAAACGTTCTCACAACTCGCCACAACTGTTTAATAATAAATTCAATATGCAGCTTTATTAACTTATTTCTGCTAGTTAGTCATTCGTGTCCCGATCAAACAATTTACCATCAATATTTCAAGAATTATAAATACAACATTCTCTGACTTTTATATCACAACTTTAATTAACACTAGGTTTACAGGGTTAATTTTTGCTAGCAATACGTTTCATTTTAAATATTGAAATCCATCAAATATTTCAAGTTGGTTCAGATGATGGAGTTAGACTGTTCCGATTTCGTACATCTCACTTGTACTGTGTACCTAATTGCGGCGTTATCGACGAATTTAATGAAAGCCACTAAAATGAGTCGGTGCAAACGTCAACGTCAAGTCAGCTCGAGACAGGGCCAAAAGGGTTAACCATACGACTCGTCCGCAAGATATTGCACGCGATATCGCAGCGCGTATCCGCACGCACGGCCGTGCAGATCGCTAATTAGCATTCTCATTGAAAAAGGCTTTACTCCGGCGAGTGGGACGAATCGTGGGGGATATCACGGGGCCTCGAAAAAAAAAAAGAGGAGGCCAGCACAAAGGGTGTAGCAAAGCGAGCTGCTTGCGGAAAGAGGCGGTCACGGCGTGTTTCCGCGTCCCCTGCATCTCCTCCGCGTTATTTGCTAATTCGGAAGCAATGTAAATAATCGGGCGTGATCGCGTCCGGGGAGAGGGCGATGGAGAGAGCGAGAGGGAACGTCACGGAATAAGCCTAACCGGGGCCTCTCCAGGAACCGAGGAGACGAGCTTCACTGACCACGTGGCCCTGCCAACGAGAAAGTATAGTCTGGCAACGTTCCGCGGTCCGGGCAGGTGCGACGGGTCAATAAATGTCCGATCGCTCGCGGTCATCCAGGTGTATCGCCTTCCGTAGCATTGTCAACAAGTTCCGGATCTGAGATACACACCCGCCTACACCCGTATCTCGGGGAAACACACGGCGCGGAGGCAGAGCGAGGCGCGCAGTCTTTTGTCGGATCCCCGTCGTGCGAGTCCGCTTGCTCGCGCGCGCGATCAATTCATTTTCCAGCGGCACGGCAAGCGTGTGCATTCAATTTCTTAATGAGGTTTATTACACTCCACACAATCCTTTCTGCCGTTCTGCCATCTCTCCCCCACGGCTCTTTCTCACGTTCTCTTATGTATATCCCCTTTGTCCCGCGCGTACTCAAAACATTCCGCGTTTGATAATATTTTTATTTTCCCTGTTATTCTCGCGCCCCAGGTGTTCGCATTGTGACTTCATTAACATTACCCGGCCACTCGATACACTTTGATTACCAACCGACACCACGCTCTTTCCTCCCTGAAAACATCCTGCGTCTAGACGAGAACGGATTTTCCTCGGCGAAAATCGTTACTTTTTTCTGGGCGATTTCGGGGACGAGCGACGACGACATCACGGGTCGCAGTATTTTCTCTCTCTCTCTCTCTCTCTCTCTCTCTATTTTTACTGTCTCTCTTTCACTGCTCTGGATATCCAGTCGCGTATCCACAGGAAACTTTTTCCTGTTCTTTCTGCGCGTCCACCCTTTTCCTCGTTGGTCCCGGACGCCGCGTCCGCCTCCTCCGGCTCTCTCCCTTTCTTTCATGTCCTGCCGCAAGGTTTCGTTTTATAACCACGTAAACTCTGTTTAATTAACGCGTGGACTGAAAGAGGAGGAATTTTCGATGTAAGCGGCGCATTGCACCGGCGGCGGCAGCGGGTGCATAAGGTACGCGCGCGCTTGCACGGTACGGCGCGGCGCGGTGCGGCGCGGCGCGCATTGCGATGATCCTACGTCGGTGATGGAGTTGGTCGAGACGGTGGAGGAGTAAATGGTTAGAGGTCGGTCTGCAGGGGTTGCAACAGGGAGGACCGTAATACCCGGTGCCGGCGGTGGTCGTACCGTTGCCTCTGATGGTGTGGTGGTGATGGGCGACGGTGGTAGTGGTCGGGCACTTGAGAGAGCTCACCGTTTCCCTTATTCCTTCAATCAACGTCAGCTGGGGAGGCAAGTCTAGTGTGTACCCTGAGCAAATACTCGCGTTCTCCGCACTAGAGCAGCATAGAGCTCAATGACTACATCATCCACGAAGGTGGTGGTTAGCTAGACGCGCCTTTGCCCCATCCCGGGGCAGACAGTCATCGAAATCGATTCTTTCCGTGAAATAAACGGCGGGCTTGCAAATACTGGACGGCATTATAGTAAATACGGCCGTGCACCGGCTCCTGGAATCCGTGAACCGCGCTCGCGAAAAGATGCGGGGATTCTGCAAACTCTGTCTCGTCGTCGTCATCGCGTCATCAACGCTGCGCTGTAAAATCTTCAAATATTCTATGCTGATCGCGCTTGACGAATTCAATCTATACTTTAGACTACAGGCTACAGGCTAATTTTATAACATATTAGAAATATGGTAAGCGGAGGAATCATGAGTTTAAAAATTGGACTGTATTCTTTAAGATCTTTTAGGAGTTTTAAAACTTAGTTTCCTAGGTGATGTATGACCAATTCTTTTTAGAAAAAATTGCAATTGGACGGAGCTACGAAAATAATTACAAACGTTGTTTTCTACAATTTTTTTGACACAAAAATGTCATCAAAATAAATTGATACAGCATCGAAACATATAGTCTTTAAATTTATTTTTGCCATAGAATGAGAGTCGTGTGAAAATTGCGATTTCACCTATTTTTAGCCGTGGCAAGAGTGCATGGAGACTTTCCTCGCTCGCTGCACTTAATTAATTGACACCAAAGCCACTGAAGAGTCGGAGCGATGTGTTTGTAACTTCTTATGAAAATTACATGCACAAATTTGTTTACGTCACGTAGCTTTGAAATCACTTACCGATGTATCATGATTTTTATTTTTATAAGAATAAAAGAGTATCGTGTTCTATCGTACTCTCTTTCATAATGAAAAATATATTGAATTATCGTCAAAGTTGGCGAACGATTTCCCATGGCGTAATTGTATTGTATTTAATTTTCAAATCAGGCACGAATTTCTACAATAGCCGGTTTTATCGTAAGCGCATAAACTCCGGACATCGCTGTAACAATTTCTACTCGCACTTCCGAAAAGATGAGTGTTTCCCATGCAATTTCAGAAGCGTCCGAAATATTTAACAATACTTGCCACACCGGACTGTTCCCGAAAATGAGGAGGAAAAGTGAAAGAACACGAAGACGGATGAACCGTGGCAAGAACGGGACCCCTGTTTCTCTGACAGTTGGCCCGTACAGTTCGGGACCCCGGTATGACAATTAGGGTGTCGATGTCTCGTATCTGGAAAGATCTCGTTAAAGTAGGAAGGAAGAGGGCCGGATACACGGCGGTAACGCATGTATCATGGGTCGTCTAAACAAGCTGTTTAGACGACTTCAAGTTAACCCAAATTGACTCAATTGGATTAACCGCGCCGTGGCTCATCCGACACTTGGGAACCGGCCTGTTCCGGCGTCACCGTATCCGCGAGAGAGCCAGTCCTTCGCTTCTCATGCAAATACGCATCGCGTTATTCCACCACTTCGACCCCACCTCCCGGCCCTCCTCCCTCTCGAGTCTTTTCTAGACGCTTTTTTCTCACCCGGTTCTCCTGTCCCCAGCCCTCCTTGCCCTGTCCGCGAATTTAGCTGGTTAGCTAAATTGACGGCGTTTGGGAAAATTGGTTCGCCCACTCGTCGCTCGTTTTATCTCTGGCTCGCTCTTGCAAGGAGACTCTCTTCGTCTGCTGCGTCGCCAGGTGTTTACATATCATTCGCGCTAGCAACAGTCGATCAACGCGAGCACCTCTCCTACACTGCTCTTAGAAATATTTCAGAAAAATTTCTAGCAAAATTTGGGAAATTACAAGAGGATGTTGGAGCCTTGGCAAGACCGAGTCTAGAGAATACATATATTACTCAACACCTGAAAAATAAAGATCCACAGCAGAGCTTGTTTTCTTGAACCTTGTTAGCTGGCGAATCCCTGTCACCCGATAGACAAGCTACGAGGCTGATCGATAAAAGAAGTTTGACAAGTACTGATACCGTGGTACCGACATCGCAGCGTATCATGAGAACGAAGCGTTAGGGTACGAGTTCTTGAGATTGAGAAGCAACGAGGATGAACGGATCCGAGAGAGAAACGATCGAGCAGTTCCAAGAAAGGCTGGTTGACAGAGCTCGGCCGCGCAGTTAGGCTCGGAAAAAACTGGTCTATTAAGCGGGTGGCTGGCGTAATTCGATTCGCGCCGGAGTCTGGGTGCCGTGTACGCGGACCACGAACAGTCTTCCGCTCCTCAAGCCAGTTTCGCGTGCACACACGTGACTCGGTGACGCACGTCGTTCTCCTCTGTCCTGTCTCTCATGTCAATTTACGGGCGAGGGCCGCGGAAGGAAGAGACGGCGACGAGGAGGAAGAGGGAATCGTGTGCTGCCTGCAGAGGAGGAGGAGCGAGGAGGAAGCGCGCAGAGAAGAGGAGAGGCCCGGTCGAGGCTTACGCTAAATCGTAGGATCGGGGGAGTGTTGCATGGATTGGAGTGTCCGTTCCTTGACTAACCCGTGGACCCTACGCGTAACCCATACACACGACTCGTTTTCTCTTCCTCCACACTGTCGGCGGCCTCCTCGCTGCATCTCTGTTCCTCTGGGATACCCCTCCTCTCCCGGCCGATCCGCTTATTATCGTTGCACCCGGCCGGACCCGACCCGACCCGACCCGGCCCGGCTGTCTTTCTCTCTTGGCCGCTCTCCGCGATATATGGATCGTCGGAAGTCACCTTCCTCATTATCATACCAACAGGCTCACTCGCTCACTCGAGCACAGCCTTCATCCTGTGCCCTAGTCACTTACGGATCACGGGTGTTCAACCCAAGTGCGGGCCGGCACGATCGCCCGGCGATCGAAAGGGCCGAGCTACGGCCCGGCACCGCAGACACGCCGAGAAACGAGAACCACTGGCCTGGGGGACAAGACGCAAGTCCATTATACTCAATCACGCCGTGATTGGCTCAAACGATCAGACTACCGCTCGCCGCGCGTCGTTCCACGGAGATTCGCGCGGACGTGCCGCGTTCAACTTCGTAACGTCAAGAAGAAGAGATCCTGCTTTGCGCTCGTACCCACTTCCCCTCGTTTCTTGAATTTCCTCTGCGAGCTGTCTGGCATCAGCTACGCTCACCACCAGCCGTATACTCGCGCGCACTTCATAGTTGAAACATCATCTATCTCTTTGGTACACCTGTAACAATGGCTGGGAATTGTTTCGGAAAAGTGTCGGGAAAAATTTTTCAGAAATTAAGCTCTTCGAAATTGTTTTGTTTCAGTCTATCCATCGAGCTGTGCGCTATATTCGATATTATAGAACAGCAGATAAATACGACACAGTGGCTGTCACTGTACGTTTGGTCCCCGTGAATCTTTCTCGATGTTCAATCCGTAAGAAATATTTAATACCTTCTGAAAAACAGACGATTTCGTTTTACCAGTATCATAGGAGAATCGAGTCTCGTAACTCGATTACACCGAGCCATTAGCAGCTAATCGAGTACACGTGATCGAAACCCGTCGATATCCGATCGGTAAATCGGTTCGCAGTAAACCAGGTGTTTCGTGGAGCGATCAAAGGTGTGTCCTATGCATTCCGTGTCCAGGACCCAGAATGTAGACCAAGGTCCAGCTGCAACAAAAGCCGTGGCACGCTCTGCTCGGATCCCATCCCGCGTTTATCCGTTCCCGCATCTGTTTTGTTAGATCCGAGAGATGACTTTCCACCTCTAGCCGGATATATCTATCTTTCTTTCCGCCGTCGAGCGTTCTCTTTTTTATTGCGGTGGCCAGAGATATCTCGAATCGAGAATCGCGTCTAGCCACGGCAATGCGATCGCCTTAATAAACGTTGAACCGTGGCCCTGTAGCTTTTTTTTCTCGGTGTTCCCTGGACAATGGGCTTTAGAATATCGTGTGTTTCGTCGAGACTTCCGTCATACCCGGGGCGCAATGCGTCTTCTCTTTATTTCTGTTCCGCGGCACTTGGAGGCATAAATCCGCGAATAACGGCGCGGAAGAACCGTAGGATCTCGCAGTTTTCGGTACCTGGCATACTTTTCGCGATCGCGGCTTCCGGTCGTGCAGGCTGCCGGAGGATCTCGCGAGCCAAACGCCCGAGAGCACGGGAACTTTGGCAATTGAATATAATTAAGCAATCTCGGAACGGCCGGCAATACCGACGACGACGACGACAACGACGACGACGGGAAAAAGCCGGCAGCAAAAAGCTGGAGAGCACGCTGGCCGGCTGCCATAAGGAGACCTCACCTCGAAATGCCAACGACAATAATGCCGATAATCCTGGCCCGCTCCTGCTTGCCAATATGTTGCGGACGTATCTACATAACTACCCCCGGGAAAGTAGCCCGTGGCCAATAAAAAGCAAACATAGAAAGAGACCGGCGAATCTGTCGTTAAGCCTCTCCGCGATCTGCTTCTCACTGATTACTCGACTCCCAAATCTGGGACTCTTGCTTGGCACCGGGAAAGGAGGAGGAGCTCTTACCCTAAAAGCTGCACGCTCGCAGCCACCGAGGAATCATAGTGATTGAACCGACAGCAGGCGAAACGTTCAGACAAGATCTTGCTTCTTCGTTCGCGTTCCGACAAAAATTAATTTTTTGTCTCTAGATCAACGATTCTGACATTCCAATGCTTCGGTAGACGTGTTAATGAATTGCAGCGATAATAGAAACAGTAACGGACATGAAAGCGTTAGTAAACTTCCACGATAATAGCGATGAAAATTGTATCAAACTCTTTTTATTGAACTGTACAATTTTTAGCACGACTATCGGTTTATCGGTATCGGCGGTCAACACCAGTTTAGAAATTCGTTTTTACATCGTTGTCTAATATTAAATGTAAATCGATCTTGGTTACCGTGAATAAATAATTCATCGAACATTTTTTCACCGCCGAGAATGCGGTATGGTATTTCTAAAATCGAGGAACTTTCTCGCTTTCAGTTTTAACAATTTATTGAAACCCGAATTAAGGCGTCCGATTTCGATTTTCGTTAGTGGGCTCAGGCGAATAAAGGTTGTTGGCGGATGCTTATAATTCGGGAATTTCCTGATTTGGAAACACGATTTTCTGTTTCTGTGATAGAGGACCTGGTGTTCAAACATTGAGGTCAATTTTATAGTTTGTAGCACGTACACGTACGACAAATATTGATGAAGAATTATCATCGGTGCGATGCACATTATTTTGAACATGAAATTTGCATAAAAATTCGCAGTCCGGTAATGGTCATTAACCGCAAGATGTATCCTCGTCTGGGACACATTGTTATCTCGGTGGAATCATCGCGAGGCGAAAAATGCGACGTTGAAGAAAGGAAGTGGCTAGACAGTTACTCCGTGGCACGAGTCAACCGGCTGGCTCACGCGACTTCGAAGACGTTGGAAAAGTAGGGGTCGTTGGGGTCCGTGTGTGCTCCAAGACGTTAGGCCGACCTCGGTGGGGCTGCCAACAATGGCAACAAGAAGCCGAAACGTCGGTTACGCCTTGTAACGGCAGCTGGCACGCGCTCCTCAGCTCCTAAGGAGGCCTTTCTTCTACCTTCTTTGCCCCTTCTTCTCCGTCTTGCGCGTTGGGGAACGGCCAAGAGGGGAGCCTGTCTCGAGAAGTTACCTTACCTGAATGCTGCCGGGGGATACCTGGACATTTAAATCGGGGGACGGCACCCGGCTGAACCACCTGAATACTAGCAAGGGGGCCTTCTTGATCTTGCAGTGGCGTCGAACAACGGAGGGCCTTGCCAAACTCAAATTTCATTCTCGAAACACCTAACGTAATCTTCGCTATTTAAAATCTCCAAAGCATTCCTGGTAAAATGCAGATCTTCGTGTAATTTTTATTTTTTCAATCATCCTGCAGACATTGGTTTTGTAAATTTAAAGATTTTCCGCGTCAGAAATAGAATGGCAAATTTGTTAAATAGGACTCTTCCTTAGAAAA
The DNA here is from genome assembly GCA_913789895.3 of Seladonia tumulorum. Taxonomy (NCBI): domain Eukaryota; kingdom Metazoa; phylum Arthropoda; class Insecta; order Hymenoptera; family Halictidae; genus Seladonia; species Seladonia tumulorum. Next base: position 9,117,720 of record OU565275.1, read on the forward strand.
ATTTGATCGTATAATACGAATAAGATCGTCCTGAAGAAACGGTAACTTCTTAGACGTTATTACGAATATCCTCTTCGTGTAAAAGAATTGTTGAGCGTTTGCTGTTTCAATGATTTTATAGAATAAGAATCATTTTTGTATCGTCGAGTTTCTTCTTGAACCACGCCAAGTTTAAATACCTCGAAGGTCCCCCATGGGAAGTAACGTCTACGCCGCTGAGGGCAAGGACCGTTGTTCCTACTTCCTTTCGAGAAGGAGGACGAAGGGCGCCGCAGGATTTTTTGTAGCTTTCAATATTAGACGTTAGCGTTTCCCACAGAGAGAAGTCATGGGAACACATTGAGAGGAACGCCGGCGAACGTCTCGTGAAAATTCTCCGAGGAGATTTGCGATCGCAGCTTGGGAAATTTTCCGGGCAGCCGTCCTCTACACTTCTACCCCATATAAAGGAAACGCACGGTGAAATCCTTCCTCCCCGATGAATCGATCGTCCCCCCAGATTCACAAGCTTCCCTCTCCTTTGATATTTTAAAATATTACAGTCGGAACTTCCGTTGAAACTTTACCTGATCGAAGATAACGTTTCGACCAAAGAGAAACACCGTTTAACCCTCAAAACCTAAATTACGTCACCTTCTGACCTATGGTTTCTTATTTATAGCTGAAAACCGTTCAAACGGTGCACGCCACACGATAATTGTAGAAAATATAAAATTCAACAGACATCCTGGAAAATGGAACATTACATTCTCCTGTGAAAGGAATTTTCAAAAGATCGCAGGCCAATGTTAGGATATAAACCCTGTTTACGGGATGTCAGCGTTAAAAGCAATTCGCACGAAACGCGAGCAATGTCACGGCCAGTTTCGCGGCGGCACGTTGGTTTCCATTCACATCGGTAAACCGAAAAATGCGATCGGCGCGCGCGCTCGCCTCATAAAAGTGACGCGATGCTCATTATCGCCGGTATTATCTGTAATGCGGCATGAATGGCGACCGAAATCGAAATGAAAACGTAGGAAAGGTCACGCTCGTGTGCCAGGAATAACACGACCGTGGCGTTGACCCACATTGTTTTTGAAACGCGATTAAACTCATTGAAAACGGCCGAAGGTAGATTAATGGCCCCGGGTCGGCGGCGTAATCGCGGAGAGCGAGGTAAAAAGCGAAACAAATTTAACGAGCTGTGAATTATGAAAATCGGTGACAGGCGGCCGCTTTTAAATGATCCCTCTCTCTCTTTCTCTTTCTCTCTCTCTTTCACTCTCTCCGTGGTGCTCGTAGTCCTCCCTCTCCCGCCCTCCCTCCACCCCCCCTATTTCCCCAACCCCTCTCGCGAAGTTTGGTTTGGGCGCGTGCCAGTGAATCGAAACGATTCGAATGCAAAATAATAATAAAACAGTCGGGTAGATTGTGGGCCGGCACGGTGGGGCGGGGGGTAAAGTGCGGGGGTGGCATCGGCGAGCGGCGGGAGGCGGGGTTTGCAGCGCATTAACGCAATTAACCTCCAATTAATAACACATCAATTGACACCCGGTCAACTTGTTGCATCGGAGCAGCCCGATAATATGCAGAACGCGTATCAGCCCCGTGTGTGTATGTACACGAGCCACCGTGCTCCTGTCCTTTGTGTGCGTGTGTCATTATGTATATATGCGGCGCAACCCTGTCTCCGACTGTATCTCTCCCTCTCTCGCTCGCTCTGCCTCTCCGACGATGACTATGGTGCGTATGTACCCGTGATTAGGCGTCACGAAACGCGCGGCTGTGTTTACGTGTCTGCGGATGCGTGCCGGCGAAGGGTGCTCGGTCACTCTGCGGATAATAATGAAACGAATGTTACAAATAATTTTCTATCAAGGGGGAGAACGGCGCGGCGGCGGCGGCAGCATAGCTATGCGTGCGGGATCGGTGGCGTACGTACACACGAAGGACATGGGCTGATGACCATAGCTGGGTTCCCATGCAACCCCCTGCGAACACTCGCGCCACATGACACTTACGGGGGGTGGAATTCCAGTGCACATGCCGTCGTGGCGTTGCCGCGCGTACGCCATGTGGAATACGCGCACCATGTGATACCCACCGTGTAGAAACCTGCTGATGCCTACTTGTAAGCCTCCCTAACGCCCGGAAGGAAGTTGTTAGGGCTGCGAAGTAAAAGTATTGTTTCGCTTTCGATGCGGATTCGACCGGTCGGTGCTCCTCTCCCGGCGAAAATAGTCGGTCAGAAGCGATTCTCGAAGGGTAATTAGTTTAGCTTATCTTACAATTGTTCCTTCAAAGTTCCTTCAATTTCTAAACTGTTAGCAATTACGATGTATAAGAAATATTTAAATGTTCTAGTAACCAGAAGGCACAATGGTTCGTTAAACAATGTATTTGCTACAACTGTACAGAATTTATACGCAACGTCTGATGTACTAAGAATAATAATCAGAGACATAACGACCCCGAGGGTGGAAATAGAAAAATCGGTGTAGAGTTTCGCAGCGACAAGGGGTCAAGACTTGCCGAGCGACGGGAAGAAAGAAAAGTTGCGACGGCTATAGACGGTGTCGATAGAAATTTCATATCTGTTCTATTGATTTTCATACTTTCTGTCCTCGGCGACGGCGGAGGAGGAGGAGGAGGGGTGGCTCGCGTCCGTCAAAAGAAGGGGATCCAGGATGGCTACGAGATATACGTTTCTTTCTTTTCACTTGCGGATTCATTAAAAAATTTCGATTCGAAGTATTCCCTTTGAAATCGCATACAAGGTTGATCTACCGATAGCGAGCCCCGCGCGTGATCGATGGTAAGAGAATAACGAACGCTCCTCTCCTCGCCTCGAGCTTCTCAACGCTCGGGTCTTCCTTAATTACCCGGACCTATAGGTGGGAGTTATCAGCGTCGATAACTCGAAACAATGGCCACCTTGGATCGTAACCCCTTAACGCTGAAAATTCTCCGGGAAAAAGTCGACAGAATTATGAGCCAGCCTTCCATTAACCCGCACTCGTAATCAACAGTTAATTTTTAAGGCTGGCCCCCGACCGCCCTCTTCTCGGTCTTAACTTTTTTACCCGGGTACTTTGTTCCGCCGCGTCTTTCTTTCTTTAATGTTTCGCCGATCTCAACCCCGCTCGTCGATACCAGGCCTCTCGATCCGTTTCGCAGGAATTTCCGCATTGAATACGTGGCACTCGACGAAAATCGTTCTCTAATCTCGTGGCAACAACCCCACCGGCATAACCTGTAATCACCCCTTCAAATCAAGTCACCTGCTTAAACGGTAAATATCGCATGACGCACAGGAAATGGCTGTTGGTGGTTCATCAGACTGTTTTCGCTTCGTTAAAGTGATCGATGCGGCGTCATTAGCCGACACAACGATCGGCTTCGCCAAAAACCAACTTGCTCGTCAAGATTCGCCCGCGATCCAAAATTATATATGGATCTACCCTTTGGAAATCACACGTTAACCTTTTCACTACTCGATAAAACCACGCAATGAAAATAATTTATTTAACGAAATATCACTCTCGGAGAACATGTGAATGCACAGAAAATGATTTTTGAATCTACTAAGAAAGTCACTGTGATTTTCCACGCGATGTATTGTAAAGAACAAAATGCCTTAAAAACATGGACGATTTACGGGACCTAAAATCTTTAAAGTAATATGTTAATAAGCACCAGAGAACCTTAAAAAAAAAATATTGGAAGGGATGCGAATTATTTCGCAGAGATCGATAAAATTAATGGAAGCATTTCAGAATGGTTGATATTTTCAAAATTGATTTCGCAAGGGAAAATTTCGTTTGCTTTTCGCCAGGCAAGTATTGGCGCGTCACGAAGCGATTCCCGGTCGGGTTCTTCGCGTGTAATTAGCCCGACGTGTCGACTTCCGAGTCGGGGGACCTTGTGGGAGAGTTCCTAAAACCATTTCCGGCGGAGCACCTTTTTATTGTAACCGCCCCACGCATGACGGCCCAAAAGGGAAGTACCGATCAAAGGTAGGAAGGCCAGAAGTTCCTGACCCCCCTCGAAGTGTTACGTTCTTCGAGGCAGGTACGATTGTAGACGTTATCGAAACCCGAGACCATATGTCACCGTTTTCAGTGCGCCCCCAGCACATTGCCTAAGATAATTGCCAGGGAGCAGTATCTCCGAACGAAATCGTTCCTGTTGGGAAAAGGCTCGGAAACATGAAAATATACTGAAATAGAACGATGACCAAATGTAAATGCAACCAGCAACTTGACAGTCTCATTATAAACGTTGCCGAGAAATTTTTCATCCTTGAAATGTGCATTTATAGTTTCACACCAAGTTCCATTTACCTAGAGTCCCATTCAATAACTATATCAAACACTGTACCATCTTATACCGAGAGCATTACTCGTTAATTAATCGTTACGTGTCTCTGATCGTGAAGGGTTAACACGAATTTCTACGTTGTTGTAGAAAATAATATAACAACTCTATTAACTCGAATCGATACACAGGTTTTTAGTACCTCGTGAATTCGCGCACGCCACAGCCGGACAAAGATTTGCAGTCAGTGATAATAATTGTTCGAACTTTGTTGTGGAATTAAATAAATGTTTGTAATTCACGTACACCGTTGAATAGTAAATTATTTTCTATTTTCATAAATGTTTCCATTGAACGTCGCGGCTGGTTTTATTGTATTATTTTAAATGCGCACACAATTCGTTAGTATCTTTTTCCTTTTAATATTGAACACCGAACACTCTCGGCCGGGCGGCGGAAGTGATCAATATATTCAATAGCAGGCGCGTCGGAGGAACGAGCGGATAATAAATAAATTTTAAGCCCGTTTCATCCCTTTTGTACGCGCGATCGCGTAAACGGCCGAGAACAGCGAGGGAGAGAGAGAGAAAGAGAGACCTGAAAGCTCATGCGCGTCGGCTCGAGGAAAAAAAGTACAACGATTCCGTGCTTCCACCAATTCGCCGCTTTTGCCACGTGTTGCTATATACGCATTTCTCTTTGAGCCTCCTTGTTGCTTCATGAGCCGCGCGTATACATACGTCTAGTCGCTCTGTCGATATATAGGGACGAGTACTCGTGTCCTCGAACGCAGGCGGCTCGTGCGTAGGCAAACTATGGAATATGTCGGCCTATTGAGCGCAGGTGCTTTAAGCTGCTCAGCTGTTGCTTCGGGATCTCATGCACATTCACGCAAACATATATCGCCGCGGCGATATTGGTGCACACTAAGCAGCCGGCGCGCGCTCCTATCAAACTGCGTGCGTGCAAACGCAGAAGGTCGACTCGCGTGTACTCACGCACTTATGCGTATCGGCAATTGAATCGTGAAACGATCGAGCCTTGTCGTCGCTGAATGAATTTCTGGAACGGCCGGACGATTATCCTTCATCGTCGTGAGAAACCGCCCCCTGCCAAGACGCCCCTCCGAAAACCAATTTTCGCATCGATCCTACCCATCCGTGATCAACTGTTTGCAAAACTTTCCTCTTTCCAGTAAAAATTGCTTAAAAAATTTTAGTTTTAAAATAAAAATATTCTAACTCGATTGTGAAACACAGAAGACACAGATGAGAACATGCTCCTTCGTTTAATAATTTTGATAAGTCCAAAATGAGACTAACGTGTTCACAGTTTTTCTCATAAATCCATAAAATCTGCAATCTAATTGTGAGATTATCGATGGGTATAAAACACTGTTTAAAAATACTGTATACACGCATTTAATGTAACAGTAAATATAACTGTATAAAACACTGTTCAAAACGACAACAAAAGATACAAATGTCTTTTGTAAAAAAATTTTTGATCGCGTTACAATTTACCGTGAATTGGTAAAATAAATAACTGTCGCAACAGAAATCAATATGTCTGTTTCGGCACGGGATGGTAAATGGTCAATGAAACGATGAACGTTTTTATCTACTCATTAAATAACGTTATTTTTACTTCATGTACCAGCCAGCTTGTACAGCGCATAATAAGAGCGAGTTATTCTTATCGAGACGCTTTCAAATTCAAAGACTGTATCAGAAAAGTTGTCGGGGGTCTGTTCAAAGGTGAGCGTAGACTGTTCCGCAAGTTTGACCAAGCCAGATGGTGGTCTATGACCGAGGATTCACACTATCAATTACTTTTTTGCGTCCCTCTGCCGCGTATCGATCAACGACAGCGTTTCGAATAAGAAATTTAATGCAAGTAATTTTCTTATGGTCCCTCCTCGGCCTCCGGCTACTTTCTTCTTCTACGTAGACTACCTCCCTATGTCGTCAGGTTCTGCGGAAACTCTCGGCAAGACAGCCAAAGTTTAAAAAGACTACCCGTATCGTATTACGCGCGGACGATCACTCTGCTCGTTGTATTTTTAATCGATAGCGTTCGGCATCTTCGTTCACGTTTCTCGATATAACACGATAGGCTCGTGCAATGAACCGTTGCGCTTATTTGCATTTATTCCCCGAGTTTTTACCCAGTAAATGCACATTACTTGCGGACGGTCGAAAGAAAATGAGAAATTTTTTATAAGTAAAGTTGGAGGAAAGTTGAATGGAAGTGAAAAGCGTCTGCGATAAAAAAATATATCTATAGCTTCTGGGGATGTGCGATATCGTAGTGCGTTTCTAGACTTCGAACGATTTCGTAGTGAGCCCGTTACGCATCAATATTGCACCGAGTCGTTCTCTAAGGTAATAAAAGTTACGTGGAGAAAAGTTGTCTCACAGGGAGAGTCAACAATAGCGGCGGACGGTAGGCCGTAGACGGTTTCTATCTACGGAAGTGAAGAAGCGTCTATATACAGACCGGGTCTAAAATAAAAGAAGAAGAAAAAAAAAGGAAAAAGGAGACGGTTCGGTACCTATAACTTTTCCCGTCTAACATCGATTCCCCTTCATTGACCGTAGTAGCGTAGGCGAGAGCCACTCTCGTATTCGAAACTAAAGGGGGTTCCCAACGTTATTTCTGTTGCAGACGAATAAGAAGAACCGCGGTAACGAAAATCGAAGCGAGGGAGAGAGGGGCAGCCAGCCCTTTGGTGAGCTCGAAGGATGCAGCTCCCAGGCGGGAGCACGAGGATTCCACCCGCGAGATCACCGGCTTCGCTTCCCGTAATTATTAACGGGAGTTGTAACATTTCATCGACTGTCGCCGAGGAACGCAACAACGGTAGAGACTCAAATGGAAGCGGCGTGGCCGGCTTGAATTTTCATCGCAGCAAGATCGCAATAGCGACCCGAGGTTGCAGAAACGGTCCCGAGAACGTGTCCCGTGTCGCGAGAAGAAGTCGTCATTCCGAGACGAAGACGAATCGCCGGCACCGAGTCATCGCGAAGCCCCAGCTGTTGGCGTCCACCCCACGACGGAAGGAGGGAGGCGAGGAATAGTGAAAAGGAGGCGCAGAAAAACCGAGAAACGACGGAAGAAGCGGAAGAGGTGGTGCGAGAAAAGGAGACGAGGAGGAAGCAAAAGTTCGTCGGGAAGGAGAAGGCTGCCGACGTCGTCGTCACCGGCGACAGCGGAGGAGGAGGAGGCGGAGGAGGAGGAGGAGGAGGGGGAGGAGGAGGAGGAGGAGGAGGAGGCGGCGGAGGAGGAAGAAGAAGAGGAGAAAGAAGAGGCGGCGGCGGCGGCATAGCAGCGGGTGGAAGAGGAGGAGGAAAAAGAAGTGGCGGCGGAGGCGGTGGCGACGGTGGAGAAGGAGAAGGAAACGGTAAAGACGAAGAAAGTGGAGAGGGAAGAGTATCGGTGGTCAGAGTGGGGAGCGTAAGGTAGAAGGAACGAGGAGGAAAGGTGGCTCTGGTAGGGGAAACTGCCGGAGAGTACGGAGCAGAGAAGCAGAGGCAGCGCGCTGAGCCACGAGGGGCTATTCAAGCGTGAAGGGGAGGGGTGACAAGGAAACCTGGCGGGGAGGGGACGCGGAGGCCTTCGGGGGGCCGACCAACCAGACGGCCGATGATGTCATCGGGGGAGGAGACCGAGTATTTCGCCCCCTACGGAGCAACCACCGAAAGCAAGCAACAGCAACTCCAGAAGAAGCAGAAGCGCACCAGACAGCGCGTGGACGCCGGCGAGCCGCGCAACAACTATTCGAGTATACCGCACTTTACCTCCCGGCCATCCTTCCACGGCGGCGGTATATACGGTTCGATCTTCGGTGGCAACGTGCCAACGCAACAACAACAACCGCCGTCGCAACACCACCAGTCACAGTCGCAACAACAACAATTACAACCGCAACAACAACAACAGCTCCAGCAACAACAGGCTGGAGCGGCTGGCAGTCAAGGTCACATAGGTACAGCTACGACGGGTCCGACCGCACAGCAGCATTCCGCCCACGCGGCATTCGGTTTCTTCGGGGCACCGGGTTACGGCCCCACCAAGATGTTGAACGAGCTGCTCGGACGACAAGTCAAGCAGGCCAGTGACGCCGGTGGTTCACCGCCAGAGGGCGGCCACGGGATGACTGGCGCCGGCATGGATTCTGCCGCGAATTTGCAATCCGGTGCTGTGGTTAATTGTGACGATCCCGCCACCGCTGAGCTCACGCAGCACATGCTTCGCGACATACTTCAAGGGCGCAAGCTCGCCGCGCTCTCGGTACCGGAACAGCCGAACAACAATAACAGTATACACAGCAACAACAACAACACCACGACGGATCTACTTAAGTCACAGCAACAGCACCAACAAAGTCCTCAGCAACAAAATTGTGATAGTGCGCGTAGTGGAACAGTGCAGAGTGGGGGCGAGGAGAGTGTCGACGGAAATAATATCGTGAACAACGCGAATCACAGTGACCGTGATACCGTGATGCCGGGCGATGCTGAGGACAGCGCCGAGGACGCAGCCGCGGCTGCACGTGCTATGGAGGAGGCGTTAGCCGAAGCTGGTATGGAGCCTGGGGCCAATTTGGATGGGTCGGACTGTGAGCAGAGTTTACCGCCAAGTCCCACGCAGCCAAGGTCAGGATCGGTTTCCGTCAAGGAGGAGATACAGGAGTCAATGAATATCAAACGAAGTCCGAGTAACTCGCCTTGTCCGATCGTACCGAAAACCGAAATCAGCTCGCCGACCACCGAGATCAAGCGTGCTCGGGTGGAGAACATTGTCAGCACGATGCGCAGTAGTCCGGCCTTACAGCCGACCACGGTGAACGGCTGTAAAAAACGGAAACTGTACCATCCGCAGCAACAGACCGTGCACCACGTTCTCCAGCATAGTGCCAACGACACCATGATGAGCTACGAGGAGGAGATCGAGGAGGAGGAGGATCCTTCGCCGATCAGGCAGAAACGCGAGGAGAAGGACAACCTGAAGACCCAGTTAAAGTTGCTGCACGAGCAGCTGGCGGTAATGCAGCAAAAGTACGACGAGCTTTCGAGCAGAATGGAGCCAGACACGAGCGAGAGCGGCGATGCGCCCGCCAGTCCTCAGCATCAACCTCAACCACCACCACCGAGACCACCGCGACCTCATCCACCCGCGTACAATGGCCTCCCAGCCATACCAGCTGAACACACGCACGCATCGGCAGCTATATATCACATGGGACACAAAGCCTACCTCGAACAGCAACACGCTCTAGAGAGAATAAAGCAGCATCAGGAGGCTCTAGAGAGCATGAAACAGCAGGAGGCTGCTGCTAGGCAACAACAGCAACAGCAGCAGCAACAACAACAGCAGCAGCAACAACAGCAGCAGCAACAACAACAACAACAACAACAGCTCCAACGACAAACCTCTCCACCACCACCCCCTCCGAGTCAAGTACAACCACAGAGTCAAAGCAATACTGGCCCGTCCACGCCGCAAACGCCGCAAATGCAATCGGCGAGCGCGCCTCTTCAGCACAAAGACATCCAAGAGAGGTTAAGTGTTTTTAGAGGATCTGCCGCCGCGGTTGGCTCGTCGGGTCCACATATGACTGGTGCGGACCTCGAAGGGTTGGCGGACATCCTTAAAACGGAGATCACATCCTCTTTAACAAATTTAATCGACAGTGTATTGGGGAGATTCGTACAGCAGAGGAGGTATCTTGGTAAACAGAGCGAGGCGGCACAGGTTGCCGCCGAACAATTGAACAAGGACCTGCTGCTGGCGAGCCAAATGCTCGAAAGGAAATCACCTAGGACGAAAGTAGTCGATAGAGGAGCACCACAACCACCCGGTGGCCCAAACGGGCCACGGGGGCCCCACAATGGCGGGCCCCCTCCTACACAGTCTACGGGTTTCCCTCAAATCGGACTCATGAGTGGTGGGCCGCATGGTCCTCATTCTGGCCCCACGGAAAACAATCTTAATCAAATGAACCAATTGCTGCCCCATGTCAGGTCGAACGGAAGCGTATTCCAGACGCCGAAACCGCCGACGTTATACGCCATGACCTCCATGCAGGCGCAGCAACAACAACAACAGCAACAACACCAACAGCAACGCGATCACCAGCAGAGAGAACAGCAGCAACGTGACCAATACTGCAAGATGAGGAGTGACGAGAGGGAAAACAGGGATTCGGAACAGAACGAGGCCCTGTCGCTTGTCATAACCCCGAAGAAGAAACGGCATAAGGTAATTATCCTTTAAACTATTCATAAACATCATACAATACTTTGTGTCCATAGTATCATTAACAAAAACGAATGAGTTCGCTCGAAAGATCTCCTGAGTTCAAAATCATCATACACTCTCGTAATGTAAATACAAAAAATTAATGTTCACGTAGATACTCCATATTTGTTACGAGTTTCTTTCTTGGATATCTTTCAAGTGTATACACGCTCATGCGTTTTATTACATTCTAGTTCGAGGCATGTTCTCTAGAGTATAACATTCGTAGAGTCGCTTTTTTATCTTTCGCTATATTTTATGCATGTCTTGTATTAACACTAAGCCTACCATCGCCAGTCAAACGACCTCGGTTTCAGGCTTTGATAATAAAAATCACAAGAAACCGAAACGAATTGAGCGGCACCATGTTTACGTGACAACATGTGCCAGCTGGTTTGATTGTTTGATGTTAGGTTTGGTGTTAATCGTAAATGTCTAGGATAAGTACTTGAATTTCACATTGTAAATCAAGGTATCAATTAGTATTTTCCTTCACAGGTGACGGACACGAGGATCACCCCAAGGACCGTGTCCAGGATCCTGGCGCAGGAGGGTAGCTGTTCGCAAGGGGGCAGCGAGAGTCCGCCGCCTCCACCTCCGCCGAGACCTTACCACGCGCCACCCCCGATGGTGCCAATGTCTCTGCCAACCAGCGTAGCGATACCTAACCCAAGTCTCCACGAGAGTCAAGTGTTCTCGCCGTACTCGCCGTTCTTCAATCATCACGCGGGTCATGCGGGTCAGGTACCACCCCCTGGATCTCACCATCTACCTGCGAGTCCTCCAGGTGGAAGCGTAGAACTCAGGGATTCCCCGCCGTTGCCTCATCAGCCGGCTATGCTGCATCCTGCCTTATTGGCGGCTGGCCAGCTCGCCAGTCCAGACTATGGACATCTGAGGATGGACACCAACGACCGGGGCAGCGAATGCAATAATGGCGACATCGGCTACGACGGAGTGCAGCCTACAATATCCTTTTCTAATGATACAGTCGAACGCGGAGCAAGAGTCTCCGCTAGCGAAAAGTTGGAGAACGTCCAGAACGCGGTGTGTCCTCGCGCAATAGTCACCGAATTGTCCAAGTTCACGATTCCCCAGTCGACGATCACCGTTCTGTCTGGATCGTTCTCCAAAGAAAGTACCGAAAGTCGAGGCTTCGATATTAAAACCGGGAAGAGTATGCGGTAGACAGGCCAAGGCGAAAGAGACGGCGGATCCAAACGGCGACGCGAAGTCGAGCGTTAAAAAGCGTTAGCAAAGCGAAAGAGTTGATGACGATACTTAGAGGAAATGTATTTTCTCTCCCCTGTAGAAGGAAGGGAAACGGCGAGGCTCTCTCTCTCCCGGTAACTTTGGAAAACAACGCCGAGTTCGCCGGGAGAAAAAGCCGGCCGGCCAACAACCAGAAGGAAGTCGGGAGAATACCAGGAGGCGGGAGGAACCTCGGACGAATGTTAGATTAGTTTGCCACGGAGTTAGGCTAATGTTGGCTGCACCTACGAGTAGAGTTTGTCCGGCAACAACGCGCGAGGTCGAAAGTTCTTTGCCTACTCGGCCCACCCTCGACCTCGAGTCTCACCCAACTTCGCAAGCCAATAATCTGTCCCGCAATTTCGGAATTTAACCGCGAAAAGGAGAGAGGAGGCGGTCTGTGAACTTCCTATCACGAGCCGTATACTCGACTTATCGTAGATAAGTCACTTCTACTACTTCTCCGGGGCTGCACGGGAATCCGGCAGACTCCTTTTCTAAGCGGTCAACTTCCCGCCAACTAGATTCCTTATACTTGACCGTTCGCATGGCGGTGCTTTGGCCCCGCCATTGTGCTTCTCGCTCGCGATACCTTCCATTTCCATGCTTGCCCGTTAGTTCGGCCCGACAAAGCCGAATCTCTTCGGAAACAGTTAATTAAAATCTATGCAGCCCCGCGAAAAGGACCAAAATTATTCTGAATTCGAACTCGTAAATTCTTTAACACTCTGAAAAGGTGTGACCAAAATTATTCTGGACATATTTCTACGTCAACATAAATATCTAAACTCTAAAAGGGTGTTAGTTTCTTCAATTTTAATTTGGTAAAATAACGAATCGATTTTCAAATCAAAATTTAGCCAGGGCAATGTTAAGGGCTCTTCAGTTTCTTCTCTTGAAACGAAAGAAAATTCCAGATTGAATACAATCAGAAAATCATGAACACCGGAAGGTCTCTATCGCTGCCTGAAAATCTCGTAAGCCAAGATTCGTCAGAAACGTAATAATTAAACTCGTCGCTCTCGGAAAATAGTAGAACGCGATCCCCGGGTTAGAGTTTACAGCGACAACCGGAAACCGAGGAAGTCGGGAGAGGTCCCTGCGGCGGTTTGAAAGCGTGGCGAGGCAGGTGCGAGAAGTTGAGCAGCTCCGATTATCACGCATGACCCGGCCGTGGGGGCAGTTCTCGCAGCGCGGCCTTCTCTCACTTACCGAAAGCGCTAGCAAATATCGGGCTTACAACCTGGAAAAAAAGACGTATGTCGCGGGGTAGGGCGGGGGCGTTTAGTGGACGTGTAAACGCGTCGGAAACGGTGCAACGCCGGTACTGCAACGGTGTGTGTTGGTTCGGGTCGCTCGATCGGCCGCGCGGCGTTCTTTACCACCTTTTTAGCCGGCCTTTGATGTAAAATCAATGGCGCATTTTTTCACTCCCTCCTCTTGGGGTAGGTCGAGCGCATGGCCGCGGCACAGCCTGCTGTTCACCATTCTCCTCTGGATTCACCCTTGTGTCTATCTCTCTCTCCCGATGCGAGCGCTCCGGGGGCCTTCGACGTATCCGAATATGCTTTTCACGCTGTCCGAATTTCCTTCCCGGTTCTATCGTGACGGGAAACGCGATGGTGCACGCGGCAAATGTGTCGCGAGGCGCGACCACTCTTTCGGTGCATCGTCGTTGCACGAAAAGTGCATTCTGGTCATTTAGTCGGGCGTCGAGCTGGTCGAGTTGAGACAAAGGGTTGATTGGTGGGCTTCTTGAAGTAGTAACGAAGATTTCTCTTTTATATCGTACACAAAGTTCTAAGAATAGTATTTCATAAAGAAAAATAGAATTGTATAAACCCTGGATCGCTCATGCGAGAGATGTTTACGTTAGTATATTCACGTGGAGATCCGCGCTGCTCGATTGTAAAATTCTTCAAATTTTCGTGTGACATTCTAGAGTGCATAGACTAAGTAATTAATTGTTGAGCAGTATTAATTAGATCAATAAGTATTAGTAATTTTCTAGGGATTCGATACCCCAATGCGAGTAATGTTGGATTAATATTTCGTCTTTTTTTATAATTGAATATTTCTAGAAGCTAGGAATGCACAGTCTCCGAACAGTAGAAATCGAACGCGTGGATAGAGATTCGAAAATTGAGCTGGCTTGAACGGATTGTATTAATTACTGGATGCTACGTGCTCGCGTTAGTTATTTCTGATTGGAAAGGAGTTCTCGGCGGCATCTAATTATGACGTTTACGAGCCATTGCCTCGTTCTTGACATTCGATGTACAGCTCGGGCTCGTAAAACACAGAAGGCCGGGTGTAACGCGCATTACTCGCATAGGAGGAAGGACCAGCTCGACAGCCGCGGGGCGGAATAATCCTTATTACAGCCGGGTATCTCGTTATCATCCATCGACGCTACCGCGAGCGCAAAATGCGACGCGGGGGTGCGCGCACGTTTGATGGGAACGGCTACACTTGTCGACTCGTTCGCTTGTAAACGACAACTTCGCTTGTGCGCTGAGAGAGTTCGCACGCCGACAGTAACACCAATAACGATAGGCGTTCGTGAAAAATTGTAAACGTCCCGCGTTTTACTCGTCTCTCGCGGAATTAGATGGCTTTACGCGGATCGAGTGTCTAGGAGCGCGTTGCATCGAAACGAGAATCGAAGAGAACAATTCGGAAATAGATTCTTGAACGTCCCCGCATTTATTTGAAATTTTTCCTGCAATAATTAGGCCTCCGGTGATCTCAACAAAATTTCTGACATTTGCAAACATCGAGCTTCTTTCGTTTCTTTAGAATTATTTAGTCCTGAATTATACGCTTAAAAGCACCTTTGAAAATTTTTATGAAATTCTTGATAGGCCACGCGTGTCCGAGTAAACGCGACGTCGTTTAAGAGTCGAAAGGAGGGTGGTTCGATCTTCGGGACCGGGTTCTTCGAGGAGTCGAAAGCCAGCCGAAGGCACAGACGATCCGCGAGAGATTGAACACACGGATTAGCCAAATAAGAATGCGATGAAACCACATGAAGAGATCCCATTACCGATAAGGAGTCGGTAAGGCTTCCGCTGAGGATACGGCCAATCGTGGGCCAACCTCGGCGAGAACGTTAGACCCCTATTACCCTCGCGACATCCACAGCTTGTACGATTTCTAATCCAATTTGATACGAAGAAAACACGATTAAGTTTGAGATATTTGCGTACACAGAAACCGATTGTCGTCGCATCGCGCGGCCCCCTCTTGCGACTGGCCTTTCAAACATTCTGCCGGGTCCATACTCTTCCAGCGATAAGAACGTACACGTAGAGTGATAAGTCTAACGAGCAGCGTTCAAACGCCGCTTAAATATCGGTTTACGATCACACAGCAACAGAGTATTTCCTTAACCACGGTGAACTCGTCAACGCTGACGCCGATGCATCTGAGGAAGGCGAAGCTAATGTTCTTCTGGGTCAGGTACCCGTCTTCGTCCATCCTCAAGATGTACTTCCCCGATATCAAGTTCAATAAGAACAACACAGCGCAGCTGGTTAAATGGTTCAGCAATTTCCGGTGAGTACCATCAAATTATCTATTCATGTCGGAACCGGGGCTGTTTACAGCTCGTGATCGTTTATCTGGTGCACGGTGTGTCTCAATCGAAATGTAAGCCTCCTTACTAATTACGATAAATGTTTCTTCATTGGGGCACAGAAATGTCCCCTCTATTATAACGGCTATGATCTTCCACTTTCTTGTGCAATTGTTTCTCTGCTATTCATGCGACTTAATAACCAACTTTATTACCATCTTATAACATACCTTTCATATCGCGTATTAATAAAAGAAACTTGAAAAACGATTGAAACGTTTGTACAAAATTGAAACAGAAGAATTTGACGTATAGAAATATCGTATGCATCCAACTTAGAAGACGTTCTAAAATCTTTTCTTCGAAAATGGTTGAAATCGATGCTTGCTTTCACACAAACAAGTAAAAGCGATTTTTAACACGTTGACCGCCATGTCACCCAGATGTGGGTGACGGAATTATTTGTCTAGGTTTCAAAATGAATTTTTACGTTAATATATTCATTGTACCAAATTTGATTGGGATCTGTAAAATGCAAGAAAGTTGGAAGACCACTCAATGTCACACATATAATTATTCTCAATTTTTATTTCACTAAATGACACTTTGGTTTCATGGAATTTTTGAGGGTTCTGGTTTGGCCAGTTCATCGTATTTGAAACACGCTGTGCACCGTCGAAAATTGAAACGACAAAAGAGCGTATAAATTACAGCACGAAGACAGTCACTGTTCTCTAACGATTACTCGCATGCTCGTCGATTATCGTATCGTATTTGGAAAAGGGTATAACAACGTACGGGTACGCGGAAATTTGCATTCGACGTTCCGCAATGTTCGCCGACAAGAACGCCGGTGTAACGTCCGAGAACATGGATCACAGGGTCGTGGGGGTGATCTGTCGATCGGATCGGTGGATTTTTTCAATTCGTCCAGTCCCTGATTTCCTGTGTTCGCACGGCGAAAAATAGAACAGGACCCGTGGAAGACGTTCCGGTTACGCGATCCCATTCCGTGTGTATGCAAACGAAATCGAGCTTTCCAAGGGATCGACCACTCCCTACGCAGAGAAACGGTCAGAACCCAAGAGACGACAGTCACGATGGGTGTGTCCGAATCTTAATTACCCTCCCTTCGGCCGAGGATAAGTAACGTGGCTACATTGCCGCAGGTATAAAGCGTAGGAGGTGGTGGGTACCGACACATACCGGCCGGCAGGCATTAGCCTGATTATAATTAGCCTGAGTACAGTACAGATCCGAGATATAAGGCGGTCAAAGAGGCCGCACTTGGTCACGCCGTTACATTATTGCCGGTTTCTTATCGTGAGAGACGCCCATCCTCCCGAAAACCATAAGTTCTCGCCGCAGTTTGCCGCCAGTCCTGCGGCGAATCATCGTTTATCCGGGCGGGGAAATTCGTAATTATACTGCGGACTTTATGCGCTAGCCACGAAGATATTCGGTGCAAATATGCAGAACAGTATGAACGTTCGATGCATCTAAAAAATCGAACTACTTTCAACCGGTTAAAATTATTAATAAAAGACACGAACGTACGTATCGACTGTGCAACGTTGACTCGCAGCTCAATATAAAATTGAATTTTTGTCTTAGTTTATTAACAGCCGAAAAATTTGATTCAATTGTGACGCGTGGCTAGATTAACTACACAATTTTCGAGAGACTGTAAAAATAGCTGGGAACTTTCTGAGAAACGTCTGAACAGCACCGATCATTTTAATTACGAAGAAGCGTAGAGCAGGTGTAACAATCTAATCTAATAGCCTATTAACGCGTTTTAATCCGCATTTTGAAACAGCACCGTCATCGAGAAGCCTATTAACAGTCTCCCGGCGGGCACCGTGCGTTAAAGTAATTAGAGTTCGTTTAATCGCAACGCGAATCAATGTTCCGGCCGTGTGGATTTCTGTTGAGAAAAGAATAGACAACGGATATTGTCCGGCCGACCAGGAGCACCGTTGACAACTTACATATTTCGCATACATTAGAAACGTGTGGAAACGCGCCGCGCGAACTTGACACCTCCGACTGAAGCGATACTGCAATTTCAGCATCGATTTTCAATAGGTTCATCATGCCGGTCCGCGGCCGCGGCCGATCTCGTACGAAATATTCGAAGCACTCGGGAGCGACCCGCCAGGAAAGCCAGCCACAAAAATTTAATTAACGCAGGGAAAGGTCCATTAAAAATTGTCGCCATGAAAAAAATTAGGGAGTAGGAGGAGCACACTTAAAATTTTCCACCACCGCACCGGTGAACACGGACGGACCTACCGCGGTCGCGGAAATTTTGTTGCGTGGAATGAAGCAGAGTCTCTCGCTGCTATCGGAATGATACAGAATCGTTTTTCGAATTGGTAGGACCGCGCGGTGGCTCGAGGAATTAGAAGGATGCCGGAGTTCGCGGCGGAAATAGGCGCGGCATGGAAATAAAAAAAAAAAAGAAGGAAAAAAAATAGACACGTATATGTATATAGAATATACAGATGTGTGTGTGTGTGTGTGTACAGAGAGAGGACCGTGTATGTTGACGGGAAAGAAAAGGGTACGCGGATCAGTTGCGAGCAACTTGTCCCTCGTGCCGTTGCTCTCTCGGCCCTCTCCACCCCTGGCCCTGTTTTCGCTCTCTCGAAACATTTTCCACCGTAGCCGACGAGAAAGAGAATCGGTTAGAGTGCTTGATAAGAGAGAACGGCCGCGGTGCGTGTTAGCGAAAGTTTGAAACGTCCAGCAAAAATTGCATCGGAGGCCAGGCTCCCGTCGTTAAGCACAAAGCTAATTACCGGCTGTGGATATATTTCGCTACATTTCGTCGTGTCGGCCGCGGGGCTCGTCGGTCTCTCTTCAACGACGCAGCCTCCACCTCCCTCCCTGCCCCCGTTATCTTTCCTCCATCTTCCATTCGACGTTGACTTCTGTAACGATCAACATCGCGAATCAGAAACGTCGAAACGCGAGGGTGCGATCCGAACTTCCATTATTCTCTTCGAGGAGGCTGCCGCATGTACTATTTTAGCTTCGTGTCACGCGTTACCTTCTTTTTCGAACTTGTTCATAGTTATTTTCATTCTCGACTTGCTCGATCGATGCCTATCTAAATTCCATAAAGTGCAAGTCCTGAAGCAACTCCCCGAAGAGCTTGACATTTTGACGAGGTTACATCTAATTAGTGTCTGGCTACTGAAATTGCAAACAACGGGTTAGGAAAGCCTCATGTGGAAATATAATTGAATCGTACGATGTTAAAGCAAGCTCTGAAGTAAAGTAGGGTAAACACTTCGGACTGCAAAGGGTTGATGATTTCGTTGTAGAAAGAAGGGAATATTGATATTCTGGGTGAAAGAAGGCCCAGTTTGGAGGTTTGAGACAGAAGAGTGTGCCATTTGTTGTAACCTGGACGTTCAGTAATCACGGTTGCTGGCGTACAATAAATAGACGCAACAATAATAAACTATGAAATGGAGGAGATGAATTGTGGGTCTGGGCGGCAGGTTAGCGATTTAAGTAAGTTGCGCACGGCACTCGTCCCTCGTTGTTAAACAAAGTGTGAAAAAAAGGATGTACCTGCGCCCGTCGTAAAATTAACATGTCCGAAGGGGACTGTTTGTACCAGTTAACCGTTGCCGGTTGGTAAAGAATGAACCATAGGGAAAAAAAGATCTCCCTTCCGAGCGATGTCCGCTTATAATCTCAATGTTTCTAGCCGGCGCGGCGGTGTGGTGTGTCCATAAATAATTTTTCACGTCTCCCCCGTTAGGGGGCATCCTTACGGTCGGCGAAAGGGAGAAACGGAAACTTTCCTCTTGACAATCCTTGCATACCAGTTTCGTACAAGTTTTCCCGTGAAATGGCGATTAAAGGACGACACGAAGGTGCCAATATCGTGCCTCATTAGGCACACTTTCACCCTACGGGGACCCTCTCCTTTGACGACTAATCACGTAAGGGTTTACCCCTGGACACTTTTTCCTCCTGTGCTCTCACTCCGGGCACAGTCGTTGTGTCGAGCGTGCTCGATCTGATAGCCTAATGCACGGCTTCCTATGCGGAAATGCCTCGCTACATTATTCTACGCTGGCTCGTGTACCTACCCGGACACCCTCCACACCCTTTCCCCCACCACCCTTGACCGGTATCGTCGTTGTACTTTTGTCACGAGAGGCACCGTCACCATCATCGGCCCAATGCTTTTGCCAATCTTCCGCTATGCCGGACGGTTCCCCGGCCAAAGAAGATTCGACCGAATCGATCTCCAGATCTACTTTAACGTTCAAAGGGCTCCGTTACGGCGACTAGAAATTCCGCTGTCATAGGGAAAACCACAAAAGCCCGGAAACTTTACGACAATAGCGAATACTATCATTATTTCCACGCCGTATAGTTGAACACCTGGAAATTATCAGTATTGCCGCAGTCTGATTCTCAACACTAGAATTACCAAGCTCTAAACGAGCTTGATATTTCTTTATAATAATTAACTTGCGGATTTTATGCATTTATGACCAATGAGTAGGTGTGAAAGATTAAACGTGAAAGATTAAAAGAATTTTAAAATACCGATCCTTAAAAGTAACTAATACATTGCCTTATAAAAATGACGAGTTTGAATTTATCTGGACTTTGTGCGGTGCGTATTATAATACATGCTCTACTAGATATATTCATATTTAATCGTTTCCATAAAATTATCTTTATAATTTCAGTAATCGTAAAAAAAATCTGGAATCGGTCATTTTGACCGACGGTGGTAGGTTTAGTGTTAAAGAGTTACAGAAATTTTTTTGATTTTCATAACAAAACTTCAGGTTGTAGAGGGTTACAGAGCCGGAACTGTTAAAACGATACATAGATTTAAAGTATTAAATGCCGCTAGAATATCGATCTTTCGTATTTTAATCGCCAGATCGCTACCAGCGATATAAATTATAGTCCAGATTAAGATAAGAAGCTGTCAGGGGAGTGAATTTTCGGATTGATCGGGTAAATAGCGGGGAATCGTACGAGGGCTCGATGGGGTTGATAAGACCCGATAAAGCTTAAAAGTCTGCGAGAAAATTCAAGTTCGTTTGGTCGGGTCGTTACATTTATTACAATGTCATGATTTTTCGTTAATATTCAAAATAATTTCGTTTACACTCTATTTCAATGTCGAACATTTTGAGACTTTCCAAGGTTGAAATCTAACAAATGCATCTCGGATCTCATGCACAATTACATCGAGCCATTAATGAAGAGCGGAAACGGAAAATACGTTCCTTTATCCGAATGCTTCAATTAAATTAGTCGTAGCATTTTATAATTAAAAAAACCATGTTGAATAACCATCTCAAAAATGTTCCGAATATGCTGCAAAACGAATAAGAGCCGTTTAGAGATTTCGATTTGTTCAAATTTTAGTAGATCGAACGTAATACATCAATGCGCTTCAATCAGTAGAATAGGTAAGTCGTGATCAGACGCGCCAGCCGATTCCTATTCAATAGCACGCGTAATCGATGAATCTTCAAATTTCATTCGACGTTTTCGACTTCTTTTTACATTAAAAATTCCTGGTCGGAACGCCGAATCAAAAGCAAAATTTATGTTTATTGTACAACTACATTTAGTCTAACGGTTGAATATTAATACCAAAGAAATATAATTGTATTAGATATTTATGCTGTAATTTAGCAGACAATTTATATCAAAATATTTCAAGTATCTATAAAAATATCGTTTCAAAATATCTAAAATAAAATTGCTGAATAAAAATTTGAATGGATCTAGCCATGTGACTGCTATGAAGTCTTCGAAAGCATCCTTGGAAGGGTTAAACGAAATGAATAACATAGATATTCGGTTCGATATTTTCACCATGAGTTTACGACTCGCTATTACAAAACAAACGGTTAAACAATTTTTCTATCGTGTTAGACCGGGATTTACAGTAACAATTTCAATCGTGATGAATCGCTCCCGGTTTCTCTGCAGGAAGAAAATCGGTCCCGGAGTGAAAACGCGAAACAGAAAAGGGGGGAGATGAGCGTCGGCGCTGCTAGATACGGGGGGTTAGGGGGCACAGAGCGAAAGAAAGGAGACCTGGCGTGGGAGAGAGAAAGAGAGCGAGCGGGACGAGGTATCACAAAGCGATTCTTCGCACCCTATTTTCTCACGCGCACGACGAATCGAAAGCACGTCCGATATCTTACGGAGACTCGTTGACGTCGAGCGTACATCATCCGATCTGCTTATATCGACGACGATATTGACAGCCTTCATTCGATGAAGCTTGCCGGGGGGAATGATTGGGGTCGTCGATGACAGGGTTGCGACGCCTCTGTATATGTGTGTGTGCGCGCGTGTCTGTATCTGTTCGGAGCCTTGTTCGCCTCTATGTGTGTGTGCGTGTCTCTCTATCTGCCTGCATCTCCGCCTCCGTCCGTCCGTTTGTGCGCGAAATAAGGGAAAAAAGGGCGACAGAGAGAAAAAGAAAGGGTGAGAATCGCGCGGACTCGGGTTAGTTCGTTATCAGATCTCACGGTAGGACATGCGACACGGCTGGCCGCGATCTTATCTGCCGGATGGAAGGAATTTTATGTCGTATAATGGACAGACCTGGCCGTGCTCGACACGTACGATGGATTTGCGTTACGCGGAAGCCGCGGTTTTCTTCGTTGACGAGCGGAAATCCAGCACCGATTCTTCAATGTTCAGCTTTGCGCTCGCCTTCGATTTTACAATCAAGCACCACAAGTCGTTCCAGTTTTTAATGAAGACTTTTGCACAAATATTCGCAGGATCTTATCAAAAGAAAACGGAAAACGTGCATACCTTGCGTGCCGACTCAAAAATTCTATCGAATCGAAGTAATTTAATCAACGAAATGAAAACCGATATCTCTGAATTCAGATACTAACAAAATTTGAGATATTCTGTACATTAATTCTATCATTTCTAGATGTGGAGAACAAACTCTTTTTCTCTTTTTATCCGGAAGGATTTTTACAGCAAAAACTAAAAAGATATTAGAATATTAATTTTTTGTTGAGATATGTATGTACACTACATTTTGTATCATATTAACCGTGAAATGCAGTACAAATAAGTTTTCACTGGTGTGGTTAGTTGATTTTTGTCCCCTTGGAAGATTTAAGTAATACAGACTTGAAAGAATGAGTTTGAAGAAAGAGGGTTTTGGCATTATTTAGGATATCCGAATGGCCGATTCTTAAACGCTATTGAACAGGAATGGAAACGATAAGCCCGGACCCCTCGACGAATGTAAATGCTCGTTCATTCGGCAACATTAATAATGTATATTGAGTAGATCGTCGGTTAACGGCAGAAAATACGTTTATGTAGGCCACCGGGCACTGTTCTTCCCTCATTACTCGCTTAAAATATTCACACCACGTAATCGAGGGGGTCGAAATAAGATAGGGATTAATGTAGCGTCTTTTTCGTACGAAATTCTCTGAAAACCAGGACACGAACACCAGCATTACTAACTCTCCGAAGTGTTCAAAACGCGAACAACAAATAACAAAAATTGGTGTACGATGCAAATGAGGGAAGCTGTTGAGCAAATAACGAAGTCACTGAAGAATTCAACAGGGGTTGGGAAAAGGGGGTCTCGGAATTCTGAATAATTCTTCAACGAAGGTGACCTCCTCGCGTCGCTATACCTAATTCCTTCTTGCGCCTCGTGCTTATCGGCAAAGAAAGATCTACATCGCAGTGGACATTACGAGCTCCCCACTTTCGTTCCTCGCCGCCCTCGGTGGTTAGGGTAATAACGTGGTAATTTTCTAAACTGGAATTTCCTTTCTCAACCCCTGGCTACCGGTCGCGCACGTGACTGATCGTTAGCGTCTACTGTCCTTCGCTTCCTTGTCATCCCTGGTGGCTTGTTTCGCGTGAAGTCCTTTGTGCTCCTCGAAAAAAAACAACATTACGAGTCGCTACACTACCCTACCAAATAGTAAAACAACCCTGTTTCTCTTAACAGTTGTAATTTTCGTTAAAACAGTCAAGCAATCGTTAATATACAAACATACATATACGTTTACATACATAAGTTCGTCTACTTGCGACACGCACGAATATATAGAAGAAAAAGTAGAAAACATTCAGATACATACATTCATTGAAAAAATCCCTCTTTTAAGGAAGTTTATTTTTACGCTATTTCTACCGCGGTTTTACGTACACCTACTTCAATTTTTTTTAATGTAGAATCGCCCTCTTTTGATTATACCCACCAGCATACTCAGGGAAATAGATTTGTCGAATAATTTCCCTTTACTGCATCTTTGCAGTCTCAATCAATTTTCATTTAAAATAACTAAGCCTCGATCCAAGCGCATTCTCAACAAGAACTGATCAAGTTTTCGTGTTTTCTCTGTACGACGCTTCTGAACGTTCGTCCGTGTAGTCCACAAAAATCTTCCTCGGCATCAGGAACGAGTATCAAAAGACAAAATCGAACGTCTCTGTAGGATCTCTGGGGACAAATTGCACCGAAAACGTGTCAGAGTCCTTTAAACGGTACCGCTAAAACCAGCAGCGCATTCGCACGAGTACAAACACGATGTGCGCAAAGTCGGCAGAACAATTCGCAACGCGACTGAGAAAGCATGCCGAAAAGCAGCACGGCAAAGTCGCGGTCGCCCGAGAGGTTCCTCGAAATCTTGACTGGGGACGGGCCGAAGGGACTGGAGGCAATCTCCGCGTATGGGACCGCGTGTGTTCGCTTTTCTACGGCGGTGGCGGCGTCGTCGGCTTGTATTTTAATCCCACAAGATTGTGTACGCCTCGTAGGAGCGAAGAGAGAGCGAGAGAGAAAGATAGAGTAGTACGGCAATGTTGGCCAGGGGTAGGTTGGCAGTGGAAGGCGTACGTAGGCGGCTGCGTGTTATACAGCGAGCAGGCGAGGGCCATTTAGCGAGAAGGCTAGACGCGAGCGTCGTTGCACATGCACATGCACGCGTGTGCGATGCGTGAGCGTGCACCCATACGGGAACGATGACGACCGAGCCCCGGTTTTCTCTTATTGTGAGGAATAAGCTGACTGCAACCGAGGGAAAAGAAAGGGGGAGAGAGGGCGGTTGGAGAAAATTCGAGCCTTGAGGTAGTGCGCACACGGGTGCGAGCGAGAGATAGAGATACAGCGGGAGAGAGAGAGAGAGAGGAGAAAGAGTGGGAGTGCGATAGAGAGAGAGACGATGACAGGAGGAGAGAGCCCGGGCACCACGTATGCAGACGTCCGCAGGTGGGGCCGGAGGTGGAGGAGATGTGAACGCGTGCTTACGTTCATAGGTAGCGGACCGTTCTCCCGTAGAGTATGTGAGCTTCCGGGGTAGAGCCGGAAGAACGGGAACCTTGTAATTACTATGCTCTCGTAATCTTTTCTACTTCTCTATCCCCTACCACCGCTTCTTCCGGCCTGTTCTTCTTTCAGTTTTTTACTAGTTTCTGCTCGCTGTTCCCTTGTTTCACGAGTCTCCGGGCTCTCTCTCTCTCTCTCTCTCTCTCTCTCTCTCTCTACCCGGGTTCGTCTCTTTGCGCCACGTCGGTGCCGTTCCCTTTTCCCCATTTTTCTCTCCTTTTTTTGGAAACCGCCTGCTGAAACTATACGGATGTTGTGCGGCCCTAATTGGGGTCGTTTTCTAATGCAATGCGAGTCTGGAAGGGGTGTGCCGGGCTCTTCGGGCTATCTAGCGTGTGCTCCGCGGCGAACAATTATCGTCGTACGGATAATTTCGTTATTTCTAATGGGCCCGACGAGTGCCATTATCTTTGGTAAATCGGACGGATTGCCAGGGACCCAGACAGAAATTGTTCAAGCCTCGAAACGACAATTATCATCGCGAGAGCCGGTCGTTATTACGAGGTGCAAGCTTCCGTTTCTCCTCGGGTTTCTGCTTCGAATATCCGGCGTTCGGGTCTGAGAAAAGTCCTCTCTCGATTTTCTTCTTCTCCCGCCGCGGAATAGTCTGGCCCTCGGAAGGAAGAAAGGATCCTGCGCGAAATGAGCAAGCACGAGTTCTTTGAGACAAAAGCCGGCGGAGAAGGCGAGAGAGACGAGACGACGAGAGGAGAGAGGAGACGATGGTCGCCCGGCGGAGCCAGAGGTAATACATCGAACATGAAAAAGAGTCGGGGATAGCTCGGGGAGAGAGAGAGAGAGAGAGAGAGAGAGAAGTAAAAAAAAAGGGTACACGGGAAAGGAGAAGACGACGAACGAGACGGAGGTAGAGTGCGAAGAGAAAGGAGAGAAGGGAAACAGGAAAATGTGTATCGCGGCACAGCAGTGGCTTACGGTAGCCCAGGACCCTCTAATGAAAAGAAGGAAACTTTGGTCTTTGACATTCGGGCCGCGGCCTTGCTGACGGCTATACCTGGTCCTCCTCGCAAGGGAACGAAGGAATGGAAAAGAAGAAGATGCCGGTGATCTCTTGAGCCGTCCGCCAGGGACCCTTGAAATCCACAAAGGAGTGACCCCTCTCCGATCGTGTTTCGCCGCCGTGTCTGTACACGTTGTGTCCCGCACACGGGTGCCCATGTGCAAAGATGTACACGCGCATAAACGGCGAAAGCTGGTGTATATAGACAGCTCCGGCAGAATCTCGAGGAATTCGCGCCAGCTCCTTAATTAAAAACTCAATGCACGGCACAATGGAGTGGCAACTCTTTGGCCACTGCTACAGCTACCGCTGCTGCTGCTATTGCTGGCGAAACTACCAAGGCTGCTGACGGTGGCCTTCCGCAGACAGGTATCTACAGTACCGACTTATCGTGTCAGCAGACTTTTGCTTCTTTCCCGAGGAGGTCAGGGTGCCTCATTCGGAGAGCATCGGAACGATGGGAGACGGTTTTTCATCAGTCCGGAACCACCCATGCCTCGAATAATTCGTGAATTTTCTAACGATCTTTAGCCGATTTGCTTCGATAATTCCAGCGTATCAATTGTCGCTGTTGCACGTTGGATTCGTAACGAGTTTCCGCGTGTACGGGGCGAAATATTTTCCGCGTGTGTGGGGCGCGTAGCAGTATTTTGGAGTGGATCGAAGGAGCGCGGTTGCGCGCGTCCGCGAGAAACCGAATTTTTCGAAAGAAGGGTAATCTGACTTATGGCGGTGCAACCGGGATGAAGCACCCTGCATCGAGCGAGCTTACCCCACGTGGTGGTTGTGCGCGTAAACGGCAGTCACTTAATTAAAAATTACTTAATTACGTTCTTGGCACTAATTAGTGGCGCTTGGCTCTCTCTCGCCCGTGCGCGCCTCGACTGCCTAGGCACCGTTGCCACCTCTTCCTTCTCTCTCGGTCCGCCCACACCACGACCTCCTTCAACCCTCTTGCCCTCCTCGTCCGTTAGCTGCCTCCTTCATCTCCTCTTACACCCTCTTTCACTTCTACACTCCGTTCACAACCAGTCGGCAGCGAAATCTCTGTCTTGGTTTGCATTCTTCTTCTCTCTTCCGCCGCCGCAATGCCGCCAACCCCTTACACCCTCCTCCACCTCCGCCACACCGCCACCTCATCCTCTTCCTCGAAGCCCCAACCTTCTCTCCCGCTCCACCTCCTCGGCATCGCCAACAATCCGCCCTACTCCCTCTTCCTCTTTTCTTTCCCTGCTCGCCGGAAGTCAGACTAGCAACGAGTTACCCGAAGCGCCGTAAACTTCCGGTTAACGTTATTTTTCTTTTAATTCGGTTTTCTTCCTGGTTTTCACGCACCGTCAACCCCTCTTGCCTCTCTGCCCCGCGACCCGCGGCATCCGTCGGGATTACCCTTTTGTTGCCGGGTACACCATCGCGGAGTCATCTTCGAGACCCTCGGTACATCGTGCTTGAAAAAAAAAACGGCCATCCCTCTCTCTCTATCTTTCTCTCCGTTTCAATGATCTCTCGCGAGACGTCATGGACCGTTCCACCCTCCCTTCGAGCAACCCCTAACGTTCTCCTCCGAGTTCGTCTATTTCCGTTAATTACCGAGACATCGTTTGTTCGCGGTTACCGATCTCGTTTGAAGGGAGTCGCCAAGATTCCGATTCTTCCGACACCTCGGCGACTCCGCCGGCAAAGAAACACCAGATTCTTGATCAGACCGGAGACGAGGACGAAGAGAGTAGCGACCGCCGCGCGGCCGAAGCTCACCACCCCTCGTGAAATGTCAGTGCCGTAACATAAGGGGTTCCTGCTGGCGTTGCAGCAGGCAACCAGTCAGGCAGCAGAGCAGCATCGTTCCTTTTCGAATTTTTTGATAATGAACACAAGTACGAGAACCACGACTGGTATTGGCTGGGCGGCAGACAATGCGGTGGCCGCAGGGTTATCGCGGGAGGAACAACGAAGGAGGCGGGGGCTGGCTGACGGGGTTTCGATGGGAGCCGAGTCTCTCCGCGCGCGCGGGGAAAGAGAGAGAAAGAGAGAGAGAGAGAGAGGGACAGAAAGAGAGCGAGAGAGAGAGAGAGAAGGAGAGAAACAGAAAAGGAGGAGGAACTGGAGGGAAAGGGGGCAGAGGAGGGTGATACCAGGGGACTTTATAGGGGATGTAAGCATCACCACTGCAAGGCTAATCCGCCACTATGAGCTGCTACTTGCAGCATGAGTACGGTACACTCCCTGCCAAAGACCTTTTTCCTGCCACCCCCGCCTCCTTCGCCACCCTCCTCCTCCTCCTACTCCTCCACCTCCCCCCTCTTCGCCCTCCGGGGAGTCTCCTTTCCGGTCGTCCTGTTGGTCGAACGGAACGGTTCGTTGACCCTGCCAAGGGAGAATGCAAGCCGAAGGACGAACGAAGATGTTGCTCCTTCGGCCCTTTCTTTCCGACGAAAGGGTGCGCTCGCCGGAATCTCGAGTGATTTCGACTACGCCGGCCTGCGGAAGCCACGTTGAAATCTTCTTGGCCTCACGGACAATATTCAGAAACGGGGATTTAAATTCGCCCGGAAACTTTTTCGTCCAGGTTGTGTCCTAATTGAACGTCGGTTAGAGCTATCAGATAATCCCATTCCATTCTATGGTCATCAATAACGAGCCGGTAAAACGGTAAAACGTTTAAAAGTATTCGGAGGATATTAATATTTTCGGCATCTTAAAATAATTGAATAAATTTTATTTACCATCCTGCAATGAATGGAGACAATTTTGATTTTGCACAAAGATCCGCAGTCTAATCACGAAAGTCTTCAGGCCTGAATCGACGACTAGCTTCAACACGAACGTCCTCTAACGCAACTGGAAACGAAGCTGATTTTATAATCCCGTCCACTTGGACAACATATACGATTTCGTCGCAGCGCGACATTCAATTAGTCCACAAGCCCAAGACCATAATCTGTGAAAAAGGAATGGATCGATCGGCTCTCCGGGATATTGTGCCCGGTGTGTCCCGATTACGTGTCGTTCCATCATGCCGCGGGTATTTAATATCTGGAGGAAAGTGCCTGACGTTCTAAAGAATTTCATTGTCTTGGCCGTGTATGAGTCCGAGGGCTCGTTATATCCGTCTTCCTATTGTTCGCCGAATGCATTCCTGCCAGACAGAAATTACAGGCCGAAACATCTCCCGGGCCTAGCGGTACAATATCCGGTTCTCCCTAAGAAATATTGGAAATAGTTGGTCGATCCGCGAAGGAAACAGTTGGCAAGCTGCCTAGTTCTCTCTCTCTCTCTCTCCCTCTCTCTCTCTCTCTCTCTCTCACGCCGCAGCTTTGCTCTGGATGTGCTACTTGCGATGCATTACTTAGCCGGCAAGTGCAAGCACGAAGAGAGACCCAGAAAATTCATCGTCCGATGAATGCGCGCCGTCTGCGCGTCGGTTTTTTTCCTCCGAGCCCCCCAAACCCCCTCGAGCCCCCCTTCTGCGTGCACCCCCGCAGAGGATCGCCTTGCGTCGCGGGCGCATAAAAGGTACGCGGGCCCTGGCCTCGCTCTCCTCTCCTCTGCTCTTCTTTTCTCTCTCACTTCCCCACACCCCCCTCTCTCTCTCTTTTTCTCTCTCTTGTGTTCGTTACTGGAATTCAAACGCGATATTGACCACGGAGGACTAGCCGGGTAACTAAATATTGATCGTTCTCCTTTGCGATCCTCTTTGTTTCATTTGCAACGGGAGAGGCCAACTGACACGAATATCTTCTTTTCTGCCTTAAGACGAGAGGCAGCAGCTATTACCGGGGCCGGGGCTCGGTTTTCTCGCGACACTGATTCCACTCCTTGAACCCCTTCGCTTCCTTTCTTCCCGTTGTTAAGTACACGCGGACTCGCCGGCTTTGAGTAATTGTTTCCCCGTGGAACCCGGGAGTCGTGTACTTTTCAGACGCTGCGAGAGAGAAAAAAGAGATTCTAGAACCGCGGGACTAGAGTTTTTCTAGCTGCCGGGGGCTCGGCAAGGGATATTTCACCGGGAATTAATTAACACCGCCAGACGAAACGGCCGTCGCTTAATTAGAATATAATTGTTCGAAATTATTGGCTTACGTCGCGAACATTTTACGTTCAGAAGAATGACTTTCTTTCAACGACGTGCGGCAGACGAGTCTATTTATCGTGTACACTCTTCTTTTTCAAATACATAATATAAATGCAGGCGGGTTAATTAACATCGTCGGACGTTGGAACGGCTGGAGAGTCGTCGACGTTCAATTAGAATACGTTCCGAACTTATTGGGTTGTGTCACGAATCTTTTAAATTCGGAAAATATTATTTTATATCGTATTATTCTTCTTCTGCTTTCTAAAATTTAACGCGAATCGTTCGATACACACAGGCGCAGAGGGGGACGAAGAATATTTATTTCCAGAAAGGACAGTATTCCCATACAATTTACTCTCATTTAATATTTCATCTCGTCCATTATATAAATATGATATATTTACGTGCGAGCTTATCATTAGACCGCGAACTCCATGCGTTTATTTTCGATCGTCTAAAATTCGATACGGCGAATTGTTTAAAAGATCGTTGCTTTATCGCTCCCAGAATATGACTCTATAAACCGTATGGAGATCCGGAGCGTTCGGAATTAAAATATTTTCATTCTCGAAAATAGCTCGCGGATTTTCTCTGGAGGCGAGTCCGCCGCGCGGCGGGGGAGGGCGGTGGCCGGCAAAATAACGTAGTTAAAGGGACTCCAAATAAATTTGATAATAGCGCCGGCGCGCAATCTATTATTGCAGAGTTCTCTCCCTCTCCCGTGCCGGCCTGCTGTCGGCCGTCATTTTTCATCCTGGTTCGAAGGATTTTCGCGGAAAAAGCGTGCCCGCCCGGCTAACTGACGTGTATCCCTTGCTCCGGCGCAAAATCTCGTGAAACACGAACGCACACCGGCGCGCACCGGCGGAGGCCGGTTATCCGCGAGATAACGGAGACTCCGCACGAAAAATGTGAAATGATAATGTACTCGGTATCCCGCCCTAATCGGCTTTGTATCCGCCGTGATGGCTGCTGGACCGGGGGACTGCAAGCCGAGCGAGGACGTCGACGAAGGGGGTGGGGGGTGGGATGGGGAGGGAAAGAGAGGAGCCGAAAGGGGGAAAAGAGGGGCCGATGGCGGGCAGAGGGAGGATCGGGGGACAGGGAGTGGAGAGAGACGGCGGTGTCGGATCCTGGGGGCAGCTGGGAGATGCAAGTCTCCTCCGGCCTCCATGGAGGATTTAATTTACATCCACCGGCGAAAAACGCGGAAAACAGTTTATCAAAAAAGTTACTGCGCAGGCTCCGACGGCAAAGAGGCAGATAGACAGATAGATAGAGAGAGAGAGAGAGAGAGAGAGACGAAGGGAGAGAGTGGGGAGCTGGACGAGGAAGATGTAGAGGAGAACGAGATGCCGGAGGGAAAGAGGGGGTGAGGGATAGAAAGAGGGTTCACGACGGCAGAAATGAAATTGTCCGTGCATGGATTACCGTCGACTTCGTTATACCCTCGAATTAGTATCCCCCTCTGCCCTCCGACTTCCCTCTTTCACCCGGTTCTACATGTCCATTCTTCTACCTCTATCGCGCCCGGGTGCATCATTTATTCGCCGCTCCTAAAAAAACACTTAAGTATTTTTAATAAAACCTCTTAGCTCGCGCGAACACTTACACCTTCGACGCGTTTAAACGCCGCGGTTGATTCTTTTAATATTCCTTTGGACGAATAATACATTTCCTTTTGTATCTCCCGCCGCGCCGTTGTTTCGACACCTCGAGAAGAGTGTTATCCGGCGACCGTCTTCCGGAAGACATTCTTGGGCTGGTCAGCATTTTTCACCTTGGCGTTGCCTGCATTGCGTCGGGGTGGGCCCTTTCGCCCCGAATCGTGGAGAGAAATGGGGGGGGGGAAAAAACCCGAAAAAAACATACAGCCAGGGACCGTTTAAGTGAGAAGAATGCTCGCGCGTGACCCCTGACGCGGAAAACGTTCATGGGACGGGCTCGTCGAGCGTAACTTTAAATTTCCCGCTAATCCCACGGGGAATCGGTTCGATTTCTCTTGTGACGTTTCGCGGCAAAACGTCGGGATTCGAAATCGGCGTGGACCGAGCGTAAAATTACTGTTTCGGCCAACATTTACCCTGGCACTCGGGGGGGTAACGTTCGACTGGACAGCGACTCTGAATTGATTTCGTTTGAAATCCCACCCCCGCCGTCCCTCCTGCCTCTTCTGCGTCCGCCGTTCCACCCTCCTTCTTCTCTCACTCTCTGCCCGTTCTCTCTGTCTCTCTTTCTCTCTCTTTCGCTGCCCGGATCGTTGTTCGCCACCCTCGATTTTCTGCTCTCGCTCTTACACCAGCTCCCTCTCTCTCCTCTCTTCTCGTTCGCTCCACCTGGGCTCTCTCCGCTGTCCCTCTCTCGCGACCGTCGCACACCCCCTCTCCTCCGGCCCCCGTGTCCCCTTCCCGCCCCCGCGCCAAAGCTCCGCTTTCAAATCTCGTCCCGGGGTCTGCGACGTCTACGTACAGGCCGGGCAAAATGCATTTCAATCCGCGCCATTTTCTATCGGTCGCATCGCGCGGGCGCGCGCCCGCGTCGCTTCGAAAACGCGAAAAACGATGGACACATTAGTCAGGACCACTGCTCGCCGCGATACGCGAACGGCGAAAGTGATTCCGCAATCAATAACCGGCAACGGCGGTTTCCACGGTGCGTGGCCCCGGCGAAATTTCTGCAATTTGGCCGGCGATCGACGAACAATGCCCCTTGGCCCGGCCATAGGCGTGATACCAGGCCCTCCCACGCCTTTGTTTTTACCAACGGCACCTGGCGCATCCCCTAAACACTCCTCCGTTCGAGTCCACGCGATTCCTGGCCGATAGCGTTCGCTTTTTCTTCGAGTCTTCAGCTGAGCTTGAAAGACGATCATCAGAAAGACGATCATGCCTATGGAACTAGCTATTCTCTTCTGAGAACATTTACTTTCGAGATGGGGGCAATTGAATTCGATAAGACGGGTATACAGGGTGACCACAAAATCAGGATCGAGGTTTCATAGACTGGAAAAATGATTGAAACGTCTAGTAAAATAAATATAAATTGGCTGCGTCGATTACAAGAAAAGAGAGTTCCATAAAAGTTGATCTTAATGATTTTAATAGATGTTTCTTAACTCATTTTGTTCCGAGATAAACTAAATTGTGGTGTAAAGTGCAAATTTCATTATCAAGTAGCTGATAATCACAACGGATAATTCACACGACGGTCAACGAGTTAGGTCGATGCACCCAGCGGAAGATGCGAGATGCACTCTTCAGGTGGAATGCACTTCTATGGTCCTAGCACAATTCTTTTAATAATCTGCCTATATTGGGTAATATCTTGCAGAAGGATCTAGTGATAGGATCTCTACAAAGAAAATACTGATTAGCAAAATAGGTGACTCCGATCGAACAATTCTATTACCGCTGATTTTGTCCAAGAGAATGGAGATAATTAAAGTTATAAGACAGTAAGTTTGTATATACTCATAATAAAAACTGTCAAATTTCGTATCAACTTCCGAAAGTTCTCTAAAGTAGGAAAGTTCAGGCACACCCACAGAAATCTCCGAATCTCTATCTAAACCATAAAAATTGAAATCTCCCTGTGTACGGTACAAGTGTTCTAGCATAGTTTGATCAGCTGCTTCACGATCACCCGGTAGAACGCGAAAGATTACAGGCCGCGACGCATGAAACGAGCGAAACCGCGAAATAATATGTCGACGCGATCAGTTCAAAATTCACCGGTCGTCTCTGGTAATCAATGAACCTTACGTAGAGCCGAAGCGAGATCAATGGACATGAATGACTCGATGAGGCGCCGGCCAGGAGCAAAATGAACTCGATGATCGTCAAGCGGTGCGCGAGAGATTAAATGAAAGGGCTAGTTTAAAAAAGGGTAAAAAGATTTGTAGGAGATCCAACAACTAGCGCGCGCCGCCCAACCGATAATGTCCGTCGTCCATTCAAAGATGAGGGAGAGAGAGAGAGAGAGAGGAGGGTCGGTGTCACTGGTCCCGGTGCCACGTCATTCGATATTTTTGTCAGTAAAACGATATCAGGCAAATTGCATCTGTCCTTTACACCGTGGCTCGGAGCCAGATCAAACGGTATTCGTCCTGGGATATTACTCTTCCCTATCCCTGGGTCCCAGACTGCACTTTTCTCGCTCCTATCTAGCAGAGGCCGGGCGTCGATCGAGTGTCTTTCGACGCTAGAAAGTGCGCAGAGGAGGGAGGGGGAGGGGACGAGGGGCAATAAATTTATAGGCTCTCTCCGGACTCAGATTTATCGAACTATCCGCTCTATGTTTTCGCGTTCCCGAATCGTTGAATTGATAGCACCGGGAGAGCAGTCTCCGAAACTTCTGCTTCATCCGCATCTCTCTCTCTCTCTCTCTCTCGCGCGTACACTGTTGTTCTCTTCCATTTAACCCGGGCGCGCAAACCTCGCTCCGCAGTCCTGGCCGAGATGGATGTTGCGAATTTGTACCAACCGACGACGACGACGACGCGCAGATTTTCTTTTCACATGGCGACCCTCCAAAACAACCGGCTAGAAACACCGAGGGCCGTGTTCCCTGGGCAATGGCCGTCGAACGGGACTCTTATTGGCGTCGTATGTAAATCGCCCATATGCCGGAGTCGACTCTTGAGCACACCGCAAGCATGCGGGCAAACGAAGTACGCAAAGCACGACTATCTTACGACACGACATACGGGCGACAAGTAGGCCGGCGTCGTTAAAGGAGTAGCAACCTCGGACGTGTCTGCGGAGAAACGTGTTGGGGACCGCTTCCGAACCGTGATAACGCTGCTCCACGCTACTTGGAGGCGCGATCAGCCGAGAAATGGGGGACCAGCTTCTACGAACTCGTACGT
Organism: Seladonia tumulorum; assembly: GCA_913789895.3. Taxonomy (NCBI): domain Eukaryota; kingdom Metazoa; phylum Arthropoda; class Insecta; order Hymenoptera; family Halictidae; genus Seladonia; species Seladonia tumulorum. The sequence continues at coordinate 9,152,498 of OU565275.1, forward strand.
TTTTCCTTTAGCAGCTAGACAGCTTCGGAAACACATCGTTAGCTCTTCACACGTTTCATGTGGAACCTGAAATTCTCGAAACTCTTCAAATAATCTAAATGACGTATCGTGTCACTTTTCTTCGGCACAATGATAACTTTATTGTAAGAATAAGTATATAAGACTCAGACTTTTAGACTTGGACTCGAGGATTGACTCTCGTACGACCTTCGATATTAATTCTTCGCGTGAATGTTTATTCGAAGAACACAAATCACCATAACGGTGACCAGAAAACATTTTTAATGCGAGGAAACCTGTTGAGGAAAATATGGAAATAGCTGCTCAAGTCCACTCACATTATCCACCACCTACACAAAGGTCAGCGGATAAAGTTTGCAGCAAACAACCCTTGTGATTCTTCTACTATTTTTCAATCCATTTGGCTCTGTATTTGGAACAATCTGCCCACGAGGATTTTAATCGCTTATTTAGAGCAACGATGCAAACGACTCGAATATAATGAAATGAAAAATTCTCGATAAGAGCATTTCTCTCCGAGATGCAAATCACGAAGATTAATGTCCAAGGAAGAGACTATACCAGCAATGACAGGGCCAATTAACTCTCACGGAGAAACGCATTGTGCCGAACATTCTCGGACGTTTAAGGGCCCTACCTGGCCCCGATGGGCCGGGATCGTTTTCGAGCCATAAACGTAAGTCGGTCAAATATTTACGGGAGCCTCTCGGTTCATCCCCAGTGGTCGACAGTTGTCTAGCAAATCCTATTTACTGTTACCCAACCGACTATGTGCACTAGAGATGCTGGGGGATGCCTATCGCCCCTAGCTAACCTACTGCCCTACTGCCATGAGTCTCACCCCTGAAAGAGTCCCTCGTATCTTTCTTTCTTTCACGGGCTTTCGCATGTTTTTCGTCTCCCTCGTTCTCACGTGCCGCGGTCGTGCTTTTGCCTTTTTTTTCCCTTGGCCCCCTTCCCCTCCGGAGACGTCACCATCTTTCATCGAACGCGTAACGGTCCCTCGTAGATCGGATCACGCGATGATTTCACGATTTCCGTTTTCTGTGGGACCCACCGAAGGGCGGCCGTAATTTTCAAGGTTTCTCCGGCTAGGGAAACCGTTCCCCGTTCATTTTTCGTGCCCCTTCATCCAGTAATCCTATGCGGATCCCCGCGACAAATGCAGCGTATGATTCAGAGGATCCACGTTGATGGCCGTTCGCCTAATTTGCTTGTTCGACTTATCCCCGAGCACATGCGGCAAGTAGGATTTTCAGTGTTCCTCCGCTTGTGCGGATATACCTGTAACGATGGTATCGAAACGGTTGGCGAGCCGTTAGGGTGCGATAGGGAATGCGTGACGAATGGTAGACCAGCGTCCTCACGGTAGACCAGCTCTCCGGGTTCCCTTGAAAAATGCGACCTAGACCCGCGTCTCTGTTTCGCCTTGCAGCTCTTTTAAGCTGCAGGCTGCGTTCGTAATGTGGTTTAGCGTGGCATGACAGGAGGTAAACTTGACGACAAAGAATTATTGATTTTTTCTGAGCGAGTTGAACGAGTTGCTGGGCGGTTGAGCGGTCCCGGTAGGGTATTCGACAAAGGATGTTTTCCGAGTCCCTAACCTAGGTAACCCTTCTCCTACGCGTCTCTCTTCTGTGTACGTGTTAATGTGAGCTACCCGGAGAGAGAGAGAGAGAGAGAGAAAAAGAGAGACACACACACACACACACACACAGAGAGAGAGAGAGAGTATAGTCCGTGGGTGTACTTGCCCCTGCGTCGACGTGTGTGCCAGGGGTTCGTCCTACTCGTTCTCTCTCCTTTTCCCTTTCGCCTGTCCTCTTTCCCCTCTTTTTTCGTCTCCGGCTGCCCGCACGCCGTGTGTACTCAGCCGATGCACCAAGGACTTAACTGCCTCATTGTCGTCCCAGCAGGCATCGGAGCTTCGGGACAGATGTGCAAAATTTAAGGTTAGAGCACCGGAGAAATCGTTGGTGGCGGCGAGACCAGGGGCTCTTCTTTCTCTCTCCCTCTCTCTCTTTCTCTCTCTCTCTCTCCCTCTCTTGGCCTCTTCCATCCTCTTCGCGGCAACGGTCCCCGTCGCTGATGAATGGGGAGTCGATGACCGGCGAGTTACGATCGACAAACACACACGCATGCTAAACGCCTCGGTGTATCTAGGAATTCGTCTGCCGCGTCTTTCGATCCGTTGACCGGTTGCGAGCTCTCGGTCGAGTAAGGGATAAAAGAAACAACAGCGCGGGACTTTGAATTTCCGCTGGATAAAAAAAAGCGGGCCGGTTCGCCGGTCAAGTTAAGACGACCACAGTCGCGAATGCACCGTAGCGTAACCCGGTAATTGAACCATTAAAAATTCCGTTCGATCCAGCGGACCTGCCGTAATCAAAGAATACTTTTAAAAGCAAAGTGACCGGGCACTTTGGCCCCCGCGTCTGACATCCCCCCCCCCCGGCCTCCCACCCCGGCCTCAGAGTCCGGCGCAGCGTTGCAGCAGCCGCTGAAAGTGCATCCACGTTAGAGCTCGGTCTTTTTGGAGCAGCATACACCCAAATAGTCTAGTCCAGCTTTCGCACCTTATGCACGCGAGGTTGCACATGCATAGTGCAACACGGCCGGTGCACTGGCTCGGCCGCCAGGGAAAAAATCGATCGAATAAAAAAATGCTTGACCGATGCCGACGTGTGACGAGGACGCGAATCGCGACCAATAGGTGGTGGTGGAGGAGGACGAGGACGCCAGCGGGGTTAAAGGAGGGGTGGAAGGCGGACGGGGGCTTAGTACGCCAGCAGAAGGAGGGATAGTCCGGGACCATTGAAGAGTGAAACCGCTCAAAGCAGCTGCCCCCACCTCCCCTCTCTCACTCTCTTTCTCTCTCTCTCTCTCTCTCTCGCGCTCGTCGAACCTCTCACCCTCCGCCGCGCCCCTGATCCTCGCCCGCTTCGGCTTGTGCGCCCACCGACCCCAGAACCTCGACTCTCTCTTGCTCCTCGTAGCTTTGAAAACCACCCCTCTCTCTACTTGGACGTATCATGCAGTCCTGCATTACCCCCCACCCCCAGCTTTCTTTTCTCCACCTCCCGCTCTTTCGCTCCCTTAAGGGAGCCGAAAATCCCGCAGCAAGAGCTTTACGTGTGGATGCGGCCAAGAAACCAGGTTATCTTTCCACGATTGATACACACCGTCACGTGCTACCGGACCTTGTCTGCCGCCCATAGTGTTTCGTCCAAAACCTCTCGGCTATCAACACAAGGAAATCGTCAACTGACGGCTGGGAAATTGCATTGAATCGCCAACGAATCGCTAGGATCTTCTTTTAGAATCTTTGTGGATCTTTGGAAAATTTTTATCGACCGACAGTTCCGATACCGCGTTGTTTGCACAGTCTCAGAGGTGAGGAACTACCATATCTGTAGTTCACCCTTTGGACTTCTGTACACCGTATTATCTCTGATTAGATACGACACGTTCTAATCCATTATTGCTTAGTTCCTAGAGCGTTTTTCTAAGATTGCCTGCATATGGTCAAATGATCAGATACGATACACTTTCGTTCATTATCGATTAGTTCCTATAACTCGAAGATAGACATTTCCAAATCACCTGCAGATTATGGTAATATCTGTAACATCGTACAGTGCCGATCTCACGCAAGGAAAGAAGCAAATTTTGAGTGAATATTCTCTGCTAGGAATCGTATAGAAATGTGTATAATGCTTGGGGGGAGACCGGTCCTCGGTAATGCGTCTAAAACCGCGTCAGGGTACAATCGAAGGTTCTCCAGGGCCCGCGCGCTATCGTTTACAGCGTCGCGTCAAGGTATGCTAATTTCTGATTTTCAATGAACACCGGTTCGCCCGCAGACGAGTTTTCTCAGTCGGTTTCGGGCCTAATGCTCTTTGCATAATAAATTCGGCGAAATTTGCATCGGGCGAGCGCGCGCGCGCGTCACGGTCGTAGAAAATGATTCGTCTATATCTGACTCCTGAAAGCATCGATGCTCCCCGGTCGATGGCTGAAAGAATGAAAACGAGTTAGCGCGGAGAAAAGGAGAGGATCAACGAGGGGTAACGCGAAGGGGGGTTCACGTGTGTCTAAGGCAGCCAGATGCAGTAGAGAAAAAAAAAGAAAAGAGAGAGAGAGAGAAGGACGAGAGGGGGTTAGGGGAGTCGAAAAGTAAGGGACACACGAGGAACGGTATTGTAAGATCGGCGCGTGCGGCACACGGAACCTTCGTTGGCTAAGTCTATGCCCTGTCGTAGAACCCCCGTGTGTTCAAGCCCTGGGCCCCCTTCGCCCTTCTACCTTTTCGTTGCCACCGTTTCTCGAGTTCCCTCTATTATGAAGGGCGAGGGCCCAGGAGCTCATTGTCGGGGGCACATCTGCTGCGCGATTGCCGAACGATTGTCTCGCAAGCTTAGGAAACTCGCTCGTGGAAAAGAGGGTAGTTTAGCAGCGGGTCGAGGAACCACCGCCCGGCCGAGAGACATGGACACGCGTGTGTCCCTTTTGTGAAGATGGCCAGGAGGGACGGCTGTTTTCGAACTGGTGAAGTAACTTTTGCGCGATGCCTATCTGCTTGTTAATGATTCGGGTCTTGTCCCGGTGTCGGTTCAACGAACGCGCCCCGCTAGTCGGAGCACGTTCGTGCTGGCCGATTTTTCGACTGTTCGGTTCACTATCCTGTCGACAACCCTATCGGTTCAATATCCTGTATGCGAACCGCGAACGGCTCTTAGAGATAGAAGCCTCTTTTGTCACGATTAGTCTTGTTAGAGCAAGACGTTTCACATTTTTCTGGTATGATTTGTGGTAGCTACAATATTTTAACCCGCTTGGACGGAGATATCCTATTATTGAGGACAATCTTTCAAATACTCAACTTTTACAGTCCAATTTTAACGAATAGCTGTTGTTCGCATAACATGCTTTGGCTCCTAGTGGTAGAACTGTCTTCGGTGAGTTTAATCTTGCTAAAGTACGATATTTTTTATTTTTGTGAGATGGTTCATGGTAGTTAATAATTAAAAAACATAGCCTAGGACGTAATTTCAACGGATAATTGAAACGGTTCACATCAGGTGCATTAAAAAACGTGGATAAACTAAGGTGTGCAAGTCGGTTCAGCCACCGATAATCGCACAGTTGTTTCAGCAAAAGATTAGCTCCGTTTCTGAAGATTGTCTAAATAGCATAGCAGAGGTAGACAATGTAAGAAAGTTTAAATGATCGCAGCGTTTGTCGAAGACGTAAAACGATGTGAAAAATCGATGAATCCCGAGTGAAGTCGGTTCGGTATGCACCGAAGCGGGAAGGGCGTCTGCATCGCCGCAGCTGTCCTCCGGGTTTGCCAGTGTCCTGAAAGAGACTCCAATTACGTTCCCCCGGTAATTTAAACGCGCTCGCGGGCGGGCGGCGCGCAACCCCGAGAAAATTATCTAATTCGCGTATCCCCGGATGCCCTCAGATGTTTCGCGGAAAAGTTTCGTCGTTCATGATCCATGAGCCAGGATCCCCTACCCTACGAAAGGCGTCGCACCGGATATCACCCCGTTCCCTTGAACACACAGAGAGAGAGAGAGAGAGAGAGAGAGAGAGAGAAAGAGAGCCCTTCGCCGAGTCCAACGCGCCGCTTCGCGTCGGTCGCAATCAACAAAACGCGCGCGCGGCCCTTAGACGTAACCGTTGGCGGCTGGGCTCGGTGTCGCAGAATGCATCGTACTTGGCTGAGTGGCCGTGACGGTAGAAGAATGAAGTAATCACTGGTTAACTTGTATTTTAATTACTTGATTTTCCGGGCTGCGGTTTGCTGCGGCATCGTGTCTACGCCGCCGCGCCGCGCCGCTCCGCTCCGCGGCTGGAACGGGTGGCAACCGCGAGGCGACGAGCGTCGTCGCGTTTGCCGCCTGGAAATCCGGGTGCAGATGGCGTTAAAGTGTTAATTACCAATTAAGAAGGGTGCACAGGGTGCAGCATCAAGACCCTGCGCGACACCTTTTTGAACGCGCCCTCTGAATGGACGTTTACGCCCTGACGGGCAAACGCGTGTACTCACCCATCCATCCGCGCGCGCTCATGAGCCACACGCAACCACACGCGCGTACGTGCCACGCCGGCACACCGATGCGCTCGGTACACGCGGTGCATACACGCGCGCGCACGGCCACGATTCGCCCGCAGAGAAGACGTGCGAGTCTGTGCATGGTCTACTCGGTTGCACGCGCGCGAGACGCGAAGGGACGAGAAGCGACCAGACGAGACGAGACGAGACGAGACGAGAGACGCGGCGCGGAGAGACGCCCAGCGTCGCCGAGCCTCGCACACGAACACACACACATAGAGAGAACGCCTCGTCCAACACACACGTACGTGCCAACGCGAGCGAGACGCTGCGCCGGTGGCAAACACGTAAACATGCTCGCGCGGATGCTTAATGTTCTCTCGTTACATGCACTTTCACGCCTCGTGCCCGTTACCCGTGAGGATAAAGTAGAACGCGACACGACGTTCCTCTCGAATTCTTTGCTAGCTTCTTCTTCCGCACCCTCGCCGCAACCGCGGCCTACCACCGCACCGACAACACCGCACACCGCGCCACGGTTTTTCCAGCTGGCTATGACGCCATCGGTCGCAAGCACAAAGCGGCTACGCGTGAATTTATCTCCGGCGATGGCGGATGAATGCCCCGGTAAACGTCGCCCGCGCGCGATGCCTTTCTGTTAATCGCGATTAACAACCTACCATTCTCCGAACGGACTTGTTCCTGCCCAACGATAATTACAACGTAACGGAACCCAACCGTGGCAATAAAGACACCCGCGACGAACCGTTGTCCCAGACGCTCCTTTCACTACTAATTAAACGACTCCTTGAGGGGGCGCCTGGTCTTGGCACGCGCGTTTCCAACGTTTTCCCTTTTCTAAGGAAATATAGACAGATACGTGGTTACACCAAAGTACATTCAGCGAAACTCTGAAAACCGTTTTCTCGAAGTTACGTTGCATTTCTGTCACGGTGGAGTCTTTTGACATTTTGGAGTCTTGTTCAGCGAATAACTAATTCGAAATTCATATTATTATCCTTCTTTTTAACGCTTTATTCGGTAGAGAGTAAAACACAGTTTTAAATATATTTTTCGACTTTTTAATTATTATTTCTGAAAGACTTTACGTGGTCTCGAAAGCCATTGACGCTTGAACTACCGAGCCCGTCAAAATGGCAGATTTCAGACCTTTTTCTTTTGCAATTCGTGAAGCTATGGAAATATTTTCTTGAGAAATTGTTTTATTCGAGTGAAACCCGAATAAATTTAATAAGTGTCTATATAGCCTCTCTTGATTCAGGAGCTCATGAAATTGAACAAATTGGAAGAGAAAAATAATTCTCTCCAGAAACAAGCAACTTATTTAGTTTGTGCACTACCATAAACGAACATAGTCCATTCGCACGACTAAATTAAACAGTCACGCGCTACTGTACAGTCTTCGCTAAAAATACGTTTAGAACAATCTTACCATCGATCGGGTCTGAAACGATCGAGCAATTTCCGAGCGTGAATGGCTTTTCGCGGGGAACGTTTAAAGGAAAAGCAAAAGGTTGTTCCTCCCGGGCCTCGGTCACAGCTGTTTCGTGCGGTGGGGGACAAAGCTTTCAAGGTGATCGACACCGGAGCCGACACTTTGCGAATCTTAGCAGATTGTCGGCTGTTCCTTGAGCGTCCGCTCCCCTTCTCGATGGAGTCGTCCGTGGGAAAGTTTCGCCAAGAAAGCCGAGCAGAGGGATTGAGATTTTAAGGGTCAGCCCCGGTCTTGGGGAACCGAGGTGTTCTCTGTATTGTCGAAGGTCGACCGACTTGGTATAACCGTTAAAAGGGAGCCGGTTCGTTGGCTTAAGAAGCACGATTGAGGATCTTTGAATGGGGGTTCGGCGGAAGGGGCGAGTGTAAGGCGAGAAGACGCGAGCCGTCGTTACACGCCCAGTGTCATTTCGCGGCTTAGAAATCAACGCGATTGCATGTCGCTGATTTCCTCGGCCGGTGACGTTTCGCCACGCCTTGTTTGCCAAGTCGAAATGCAAATCAAGAGTCCCATAGAAGCGGGAAAGAGTCACCACGTTGTCCCCTAATCGTTGAGAGAACTGTGGAACGAAGGAGATCGACGAAGACGCCGACGCTCGTTTTCGCGGATCGAATCACTCGAGCGTTGGAGTGTCGCAAAATTAAAAAAAAAACACAGACACACACGCGCGCGCGCGCGCCCACACACAGGCGAGCGTTGCAGCGTCCCCCTTTTAATTGGTACTCTCGCCTATACGGCGTGTAATCCGTTACAAAAGCGACGCGTCGAAACAGCAACTCGCGGCGATAAAGATCACGTATGAAGGAGGCGTCACGTCGACAACCATCACCGCCATTAAACGCTTCAATACACGGCACCTCTAAAGCTCGCATTGTTGCCTCACCTGCGTCGCAGTACGCATCGCCGTTACAAAAGAGGAATTCACGAATTCGCGGGCGCCGTAGCTCCATTCGCGGGCCCTTTGTACCCGCGGAGAGAGGAAGGAAGAATTCGAATTTATAAGAAACCCTCGCTCGGAACGATTCTTCCCCCCTCCCCCCAGCTCGGAGAAAATACGAACGACTGGGAAGATTGTTAAAGAAAACGTTTAAACCGGAGGGAGAGTGTTCAAGTAGCATCAAGGTAGCAACTCCATTTAAGATCGAACAAATCGCGGGAAAGAAGGATCCTTCTACACCTTGGTCATTCAACGCTTTTTCTCCCCGGGAAAAGAATCTCTCCCTCTCTCTCTCTCTCTCTCCTCTCTCTCTCTTACTAGAGATCGCGAAAAAACGCGAGGTAACGATTTCCGTTCACGGGCGAGAGCTAATTATTCCCTCCTCGAAGACACCCCGCATCTTCGTTTCCTTTCTAACCACCACCCCCGTCGCTGTCTCTCTTTTTTTTCGGTGGCAGAAGCAGGTCGTAATTAGATGCTAATAATCAGCACCCTCCAGGAGGATCACACTCTTTTCCTCTGTTTCTACGTCTCTCTCTCTCTCTTTTTCCCTCTTTCTCCCTTGCTCTTTTTCTCTCGGTTTCCGTCTCTGTCGACGTCGCCCCGTTGCAACGGGGCGCAAGAAATCCCAAGCCCCTGAAGAGCTTATTATTATCCTAATTATACAATACTATAATGAATGACTTCGCGGCTCACCCTCTAGCCCTTACTCTCACTATCTTCCTCCCGGTGGCTCTCTCGCACTCCTCCTTCCACGTTCTACGCCCTCTCACTCCTTCTCCTTTCTTCTCGTTCACCGTTGCTCTTCTCCGCTGCACTTGGTGGTCGAAGAGTGGCAATTCTAGCACTCGGGCTTTTTGTCAAACCGACTACGGAACTAGTGCCATCTCCCTCGCGCCCTTACACCCTATTATGCTTGCAGCCTCGTCTCTCGTCCCGTTTTCTCTCTGTCTCCTGGTGTCTGTTTTAATTAGGCACTTCGCAGATATATATACGTATCTACCATGCAGTATTACGTAGGTACATAACCCAGCCAAGCGCAGCCCAGCCCAGCCCAGCCCAGCCCAGACCTAGCCCAGTCTCTGCCTACCATATTCCGCCTATACTCGGCGATCCGACGAGCTTGAATGCGGTTGATGGGTGGTTGAGTAAGGATTATAGACGCAGGTGACACATACACGTTACCTCCGAGAGGTTGAAGTCGGGGGTGGCTCGGTCCTGATGGGTGGGTGCCGGTGACGGTTCAAGGAGACGTTGAAATAGAGAGACGAAAAGAGAAAGAGAGAATCCGGGAGGAAGAAAGATACGATAGAGAGAGAGAGAGGTGGAGAAAGAGCGATAGAGAGAGAGAGGGAGTGGGAGAGAGGAGAGAAGCGCGAAAGGGAGAGCAACCAGAAAGGGAGAAAGTGAACGCGAACGCGCGGCTCACGGGGTAAGAGGGAGAGAGAAAGGGCGCGGGACACGATTCTGCAGAGACACACTCCTCTTTCAATTCTCCTCTCGTGTGCATAACCTTCTCTGACTGACTGCTGATAAGAGCACGTGAAATTGTCTTAATTGGCGAGAGAGCCAATCTGGAGTGATCGAATGAGAAGAGCCTCTCGCGTTTCTGCCACCTGACTCCTCCTCTCGCCCTTTCTTCCGGTAGCCACCACCGTATAGATCGGGACGCGACGCACGAAAGATCCCATTGTTTTCTTCCGGTGGTTCGAGTGGGTTCGATCGACGAGTGCCATTCGGCCAGCGATCCTGTCGATCCCCATCTTCGCGATCTTACTCGTTATCCGGTACACGCGTACACCGGCGATGCCTGCCTAGCGATGTTTCGCTAGTCGATCTTAGTTGCTCCTCGACAGTTCCTGCTCTTCGGTAGCTTCGTTAACGTTCCCGGCTTGACTGCATCGCTTCACGATAATTACCGAACGTGCGAACCAAACCCCGTTCGTGCCTGCACTTGTTCTAAAGAGGGAGAGGAAGGAATAGGGGTGGTAAGATTCTATAAATCGAGGGTCCCGGGTCAGTGTCCTTCGAGAAAACTCGATTGTACCCTTCGTTCTCAGAGAAACTGGTAAACAACGCTGTTTCAAGCATTTCGGAATAGCTCGAATTGCTGTCGAATGCGTCTTCTTCTCGTGGACTGTCGTCAGGTTAATGAATTTCGGTTGATTCTTTCCCCGCGGCGACAAGATCTGCATGAATAGACACGCGTGTAGGGGTTAGGGGGAGGAGATGGGGCGAGCTTGAACGTCTGCGGAGGATAAGGGGCGCGGGACGAGGCTTCTTAATAGAATGTTCCGTCGTCGACGACGGGCGCATCTCGGTTCACTCGGCAGCCAACGATGAATATGGAAAACGAAACCGTTCGTCGATTCTGCGACGAGTCGCGAGCGAGTCCGCCAGGCGGAAGCAATCTTAAAAATTGCTCCCAACGGCACCGAGCGAAGGCCAAGACTCGAAGGTTGAACTGGTTGCCTCACATTGTCGAGCATTCAGGGATCTCGAGTTATACAAGCCGCAGTGGCACTACCGGTTTCCCGCTGAACCGTACTTCTTTCCATCCCCTCGGGATCCAAAGTGCAAGATCAACCTGACTGCCATTCTCACTGCCATTCTGGCTTGCTACTCTAGGATACTTCCACCAGCGCAACGCCCGGCCCGGGCATCTGTGTGCGTTTTAAGGGTAAGCAGGATAGGGACCCCGGAACGAAAGATTAAGAGAAGAATGGAAAAATATCCGGGCATGTAGCAGACTCCGTTTACCGGGCTTGCTCTTTCCCTCCGTGCCTCGCGAAACCTCGCTCTACCTCTTTCCCTCTTCCCTGCTTTCTCTCTTTCTTTCCCTTGCTCTCTTTCACTCTCGGTTTCGCGTTAAGTCGTTCGCGTGTTTACTTCGCTCGACTTGCTCGCTCGCGGTACCGAAGAATACAAGGACCGTTCTCTGCTTCGTCGTCGTCTTTCCATGTCTTTTACCCCTTCCAACCCCCCACCCCCCTGTGGTTCAGAGATATTCCGGGCTCGAAGGAAACTAGTCTAGAGTAGTGTGCATATTTGCCTCCGTCTAGATCTTGCTGCTAATATTCCGTGAAAATATTCTGCTGTACCGCGCGCACGATCTCTAGACACATTTTAAATGCGATTCTGGAAGCTGACTTGCATGTCCGCGCAAACGTGCGCGATCCAATGCTGCTTCCGACGCACTTTGTTTCAACTTCTTGAACGAAGGTCGACTTAACTAATCGTAGTCTTAGAATCGTCTACAATAATTTATCAACTGAAAACAACTTGTTTCACTCGCATCCTAATTTTGAACGGCATAAAACGATTGAAATTATATTTCTATAAACGGATATTCTAGAGAGGCGTAGACTACGGATATTTATGCAAGATAAAAATTTTCTTATTTACAGCCAATACTTTACCGTTGTTGCGCTAATTAATCTTTACGCGGGACATTTCCATGAGGCATTTTTCGAGTCGAAAGAAATGAACGAGAGGCGATGTGTCTCGGATTCGTGCGGCGGCGTCTCGGCTGAATCGTCGCGCGGTCGATTCTAACGTTTCAATTAAAGGGAAAATAATTAATTTCTTAATCAGTGGCAGTCGCATTGACGTCTCGCTCACAAAGACGCCGTACAAAGACCCGCGAGGCTCAAAGTGCTCGCAGTTGGTGCTCGCAGCGTGGCGAGGCGAGGCGCGGCGCGTTCCTTTCCTCAGTTTTCGGTGAGATCCACCGAAGCGGAGCCACCCCTTCGCGCTGCCCCCTTTCGGCGGCCTGTATGAAGTCGCGGGTCACTATTACTATATAAATTACCCGCCAATTAGTGATTTGCGCTTGTTTTAACTGCGTTAATTAATGAACGCGAACGGCAAACTTGACGGGAGCCCGATTTTTTCCTTTCCCAGGCAAGGCAAGGAAACGAGAGAGGAGAGAAGAGAGAGAGAGAGAGAGAGAGAGAGAGTAGAAAAAGAGCGTAACGCACGCGATCCCGCGCGATGTTTGGGCGCGTGTGCGTTGCTCTCTTGCATACAACCAACCCTGTGAAACCCTGTCGACAGTCGCCTAACCCCTCCCCCCCTCCACCTCCGCGACGAGGGCGTCGAGATCTTCTTGGACGATACACTGTAACACGTTCTTAATAGTCTCTTTGAACCGCGTCGCTTGCCATCCGACGAGGAGATGTACACACCTCTTTGCTCGACTCTCGCCCCTTCTTCCTTCTTCATCTTCTCCCGCCTGCGTCAGACCACTTTCAATATCGACCCCTTAATTAATTATCGGCAGTGCATTAGCATTCTCCGATCCGCGAGAATTAACGCCGGGGGCACACACTCGCGCCCGGACAACTCCGAAGGAAAAAATTATTTTTGCCCTTTCGCGGTCTCGAACCCTCCTGCAGTCTCATATCCGTCTTTTTTTTGCGCTCGCGATCTACTCGTTTCCGTCTCGCGAAATTCCGTGGCCACGAAACGCGGAATCGGTTTGTTTCTTTCTTCATTTTGGGAACGTCGACTGTCTTCGTCCGAGACGCTGGATAAGTAGATTGCGGAATTTTATGCAAAATAGAAACTTGCATTAATTGCAAGAAGCGGAAGCTGTATAGAAGATTTGTTCTGCCTTGAATAATGTTAATAAGTCTGAGATATTTCCTGTTTATTTTTTTTTAATTCTTTTCATCTTTCTACTGCTTTGAATTGTACCAGCTCGCGTTTGTCATAAATGCATAAAATCCGCAGTCTACCGATAAGTTTTATTTTCGTCGGAAATCGGCGCACCATCTCATTCGTTTGATCTTCATTTTGCAGAGAGTTTTACTACATCCAAATGGAGAAATACGCGAGGCAAGCGGTTTCGGAAGGATATAAGAACGTCGATGACATCCGGGTCTGTGGCGACTCGGAAATCTATAGAGTTCTCAACCTCCATTACAACCGAAACAACCACCTCGAGGTAAGAGTCCAAAATGTATGTATTACTATTCTAGCAGGGACCTATACAGTTTTACTATTATCATGTCGCATGGATATTATCATTTCGTAGAGGAAGCATCTTGGTAAAGTACTGCAACAGTCTCTCTAAAAAATCTCTGAACAATCTGCAAATAAACAAGATCGATAAACCGAAAAAAGTTTACAGAATGCGACGAAATTACCAAGAAGCTTTCTATTCTATGTAACGCAATTGCTAGATGCCTCTGTATTTGTTTTCTGCTTGGTGAAGAAGAGAAATGATATCTCTGAAAGACCTTCAAAAAATCTGATGACGAGCCAAACTGATTGAAAAGTTTAAAGAACTAATGTAGTCATATTATACAATTACTAGATTCCTCGGTATTGTTTTCTGCTTGGTGAAGAAGTAAAATAGTATCTCTAAAAAAATCTGTGTAAAATCTGAAAATTGAAACATTTCTAACAACTGACGAAGTAAAATAACCAAGAAAATTTCTAATTTTAGAAGAATTAGTATTGTATTATTTTCTGCCATGGTGAAGAAGGAAAATAATTTGTCCAAAAAATCTTTACAAAATCTGAAAACAAAAAAGTTTGATCAAAAATTTTGAAGAACCGACGAAGTAAAATTAGCTTTTTAATTTGACGCAAGCAATTGCTGGATGCCTATTCTTTTCTTATGCAAACTTTCTATTTCGCGATCGTTTTCCAAGTTCTGTTAAATGAAATTTTTTCTCTGGCAGACAATGGCGACAAAATTCGAAAATCCGTAATTACTCGCTGACTAAACCGATCCACGGCGTGTCTCGTTCTTCTGCCGATCGAAACCGCGACGAATTTCGAATGCATCCGGTTTTCACGCCCGGCAGCCGATTACGTTTCCTCGCAAATCACTCGTACATCTCTATTTTCCATTGTGGGCGCAATTTACTTTCGCCACGGGTAATGACGCTGATTGTGTGCCGCCCGGCGACAGGCGTTGGTCGCGCTGTGTATGCACACACGTAAAGCAGCTATTTAATATTATTTAACGAGTCTCCGGTGGAACCTGGAGGCCCCATTCTTTCCCGACGCGGCCACAATTGCGACCCGCTTGACGTGTAATTAATTACTCGTGTTCGTTAATAACCCAAACGTACTAATTATAAGTGGAAACTCTTACCACGCGCTCTCGCGCTCGTGCTCGCTTCTCTCGTGCTCGCGTCTCTCTCGTTAAGCGATACGTAACATCGCTTTTAATTCCGCGGATTCACGGCTCCTTCGTTGAACTGTAATGAACGCGGAGAAGTAATCTTTCTCGTTTGTGCGACCCGCGTTTACACGCACTCGTCGCCAAACTGTCTGCCGATTAAATTACACCTGTTACAGAAAGGTCGAAATTAATTTAAAAACACCGCGCGTCTGCCAGAGAAATTTCAGTAAGAAAGTAATTAGGGACGGCGTTTAAAATCGAGTATACTATTCGATATCAATGTTCGTGTCTTAATTATGAAATGGTTTCTTCTTTTAATTGGATAAACTTCGGTCATCGTCGAAATTCGAAATTCGATTCATATTCTATTAATGCATGAAAGCGAAAGAGGTTACTAGTAGACTGCGGATGTTTATGCGAAAAAAAACTCGATTTTAAGAAACAGAAGTTTAAAAAAATGAACTTCTCCTGTTAATCATAAAATAGTATAATAATATATTGAAACTCTCTCTTATAATGTCTTCGCAGTTTTATATTTCATCCATTCAGTTTTATCATGGACACATAAAATCCGCAGTTTAATTATTAATCGTCGAAAATCTTCATCGCTTGGCTTCGTTATTGCTTCTTCAACATTGCTTTAGTACGCTTGCGTAGATGTTTTATAAATGTCTGTGAGTAAAGTAGAATTTAGAGAAGATTACGAAATAAAGTCGAGATTATTGTAGTTTTAAGAAAGAAAGGATTAGAGAGGACATTTATAATTGACGAATTCTGCAATGATTTAAGCTTTTGTCGTGTAAATACGTCGGGAAAAAGCAGAACGTCTACTTGCTTTATCGATAAGGAGTAAAGGTTGTGGAACTTTATAAATTTATAACGTTTGAAAAATTAAACATTTTCAATGAAAAGATTGAAAAAAGAGATCGAGAGACCAGATTGAGACCAAGACTCTCAGATTCTTAGATTGAAATCAAGTTTAAAATACATTTTCTATTTTGTATCAATCAAAGCTATTTAACACGTTCACCATTTGCTGTCTATGTTCATCGTTAATATTTGTTTATTAAATGCAACGTACCTTCAGGATATATTTAAACAATGTAGTAAAAGCACTCTCGGTACTCTATGAATATTGTGCTACGTTTTATGACTTGAAATAGCAGTGCTTATAAAATTAATTTGACTAGTGTCATGTAAATTACTCGGTTGTGGACGATCACACATGTGCGACGGTGGTGGCGAACGTGTTAAAATCGAATGGAAGCGAATGTTTGCCCTTTCCGGTCCTATGTCCAGTCAGACTGGACTCGGTACCGAAAAACAACCACAGAACCGAAAAATAACAATTGTAAAACCGAAACCGTAACCGATATCCTCGTAACACAGTTCTAACATTATTTCGGTTCTTCGTAACAACCAGTTTTTTTTTTTAAATAAAAGAGAAAAAAACACTTCGGACCTGAAAGGGTGAAATTGTATAAACTTCCACGATCTAAGGATGAGTATTCCATACAGTATTATGGTTTGAGGATGTGACAGAGGTTTGTGAAAGTTGACCGAGGAGATCTAACGATTGGGGTAACGATTGCAGGTGCCGAGCAACTTCATGTATGTCGTCGAGCAGACGTTAAAAGAGTTCTTCAAGGCGATTCAGGGCGGCAAGGACACCGAGCAGAGCTGGAAGAAGTCGATCTACAAGGTGATCTCGAGGCTGGACGACCCGGTGCCGGAGTACTTCAAAACCCCGAACTTCCTGGAACAACTCGAATGAATCAGGAGGTCGGGTGGCTCTTGCTCTTCGTGGCGCACGGGCTCGTCAGGGCTCGTCGGCTCCCGGTAAAATCCAAGAAACAGTAAGAGAGAAGACGAAGAAAAATATGGAACGGCCAGCGAGGAAGGATCGCATCCGCCAGGAGGTACACGTCCTTCGCGTAAAGCGCGTTCAGGTATCCTTAAACTAACATATCGCAGAACGAACGTGAGAGAGGGAGAGAGAACGAATAAGAGAGACGACGATGATGATGGGGAGAGCTTACGTTAGCGTAAGGAAGGAGAAAACAAACGAACACGAAAGACACGCGCAGCGTTTTCGGATGTATTTTTTAAATAATAAAAAAATACATAAAAAACGGATGAAAGGGTACGCGTGTATCGAAGGGATAGAATATGAGTACGCGACGTACGGAGGCATCGATCATCAACCAGAGAGACGATGAGGAGTGCCGACAATGGATCAGGCTGTGACCTAATCACGAGACGACGTCCGCGCGCGCGAGAGACAGGCTTCGGGTACCACCTTTCGGCTCCGTGTCTCTAATCGGATCGATTCCTGGCCGAGGGAACGGGCCCTCGGCACCTCGAACCTGCAGAGAATTAGGCGAGAACCATGAGCTAAGGTTTTTCCGGCCCTGTTCTCGTCGCGCGGCGGCCACGCCGCGAATACACACGTACACACTGAATATCAAAATACGACGGACTTCGGAGAATCACGAAGGACAAACAGGACGAAAGCGTGGTCAATGAATGGCAAAGGATTCACATTGTACACACACACATACCAACTGCTTCGAGCGTCGAGTATTGTTTCGATTTGTTGCGTACAGTCCACGATTAACCGCCTAATTTTAAGACGACCTCCCTCGCGGGAGTGTAGCACGGATTGCAGAAAACGGATAGCGCCGTCTGTCCACGGCGACGATCGAGCGGAGGCGAATCTTCTTATTGGTCGCATGCACGAGGCGCGCGGAGTATACATACACTGATTTTGTCCATGTTTTCGTCTTCGGAACGAAGAACCAACCGTTATTGTCTAATCGTGGAGCGAGATCCGCTGGACGGATCCTCCGCAGCTTCCTGTTGAGAGAAGCGGAAGAGGAGCCCTTCTCGTGGATCTTCGGGAATGACCCGGAACGGATGCGTTGTCCTCCGTTCCGGGCCGTTTCGTGCACATCGGGACAACGATCGTCAGTTTTCAGGGCAATCTTGTTCGCGCGCCTCGTGTCGGTTTCACAGCGACCGCCCCTAATCGTCCCCGAACAGGAAAAAAAAAATAAATAAAGGCCGTTCGAGCGCCGCCAGGAAAAATCTGATCGAACAGTGCCGAACGGCGCGATCGCGTCTTCTCCGTTGGAACAATGGTCGCCAATGGTTGAGCACCCGAGGCGACGGCAACAGCGCGATCGCGCCGTGGCGCTCAAACGGTTCGAACCGCCTCCGTCGGTCGTCGTCCGGGCAGCGATTTCTTTTCTAGCATGATCACCACTGCAAAACATCGCGCTCGCCCGAAAGCGAGCCCTCGATTCGTCGAACACGATGAAACACAGCGTCGAACAGAGTCGGCGGTTCGTGCCGAATCGACGGACACAAGCTTAGACGGACGAACTTCTTAGGTACGATTCATTTTGTCCCCCGTAACGGAAACAGGCAAACATCTGTTCGATGAAAAAGTAAAAGAAAACGGAATACGTATATATATATATTGATATAATATATTGATATATATATATATATATAAATTATATATATATTATATATATACAAGATCAGACCGCCGGGCAATCCATATGCCGTCTGACAGGATCTCGATCCTTTCTCTTAAGTTGTACATATAATTATGTTAGCGATCGAATTCTCGTGTAAAGTCGAGGATGTTAGAGGCGGGTCCGGTTCGAGATCGCCTCGATTTGAACGGAAGATAGATATGTGTATATCCTACGGTACGAGCATTCCTAACGATATGTCGCAAAATCCAGCGCGGATTCCAGCAGGCGGACGAGAAGAGCGTGAAACGCGAACATCGAACGTGTCGCGTCGTGCGAATCGCACGCGATCCAGCTGCCGTTTTGCGGATCGCGATTGATATATCACGCGCACGCGAGACTCCCGGGGAGTAGATTGGTTTACGTTGGTTTCGTTCGCGGTACGAAGAGAACGGATTTTTCCTTGTCGTTGATGATTATATTTTTTCGTGGTCCGTAGTTAACTCGGCGACGGGAGAAACGAAACGGGGATGAGTATGCCGGAGCGACGAGGATGAAAAGAGATTCGCTTTTTAAACGGGCGGGGAATTTTTGTGCGCGGCGCGTTGCATTTATACGACGAGGAACATGATAAAAAAAAAGAAAGGAAAAGAAACGTAGAGATGTTTTTATTAAATATGGTTGATTGAATAGGGAAAAAAGAAACGAGATTAGGCTAGTCGCGGTGACAGGAGTACTAGTAGCAGGGACGACAAAAGGGATGGGCAAAAAAAGAGAAACGATATTTAGGGGGAGGGGGGGATAAATAAAAAAGAAAAACACGAGATCCAGCAGTATCGGCGGCTTTCGAGAGCGTTAGAAGATTTTTTAAAAGAAGGATCATGATGAGGAGAATGATGATGAGAGAAATTACGGAAATTATGATAATAAGAGTAACGAGAAATTGACTACGTAATGGAAGGGGAGATTAATGGAGAGATGAAGAAAAAAAACGTAAGATTACCGCGAGCCGGTGCGTAACTATATACAAAGTAGATTATTTTAAAAACTTATATATACACATATATATAGAAATATATATATGAAGAAATTTTTGGGGATGTATGTATACATGTAATTGCATGTCAAGATTATATGTATATATACGTTGAAGACTTATTATGAAACGAAAAAACGGATGTTGGCGCGATTAAAATTGCGTAAAGAATGTGTGACAAAGGGTTAAACGCCTCCCTCATTCCTCTTGTACCCGATCTATTACTCACCCATGTACACACAAGTGCATACACACACACACACACAAATACACACGGAGACGCACGAATACGTACATACACAGACAACACACGCGAACACACTTTGAACGTTGTAGAAAACCTAACCGCGATCCGTACATTGTACAGGGGAAGAAAGCGCAATGTTTAACGCCTATGCGTTTCTACCGCAAAACACACGAGATAATTTCGTTTCCGCTAGACGGTTTGTAGATAATTTATCGTAAAAGTATAATGATTATGATTATAAATATATCTTTGGATGGTAGCCAATCCCTGTAACTTAACCTACATTTTTTCCTTTGATTTTATTCTTTTCCATTATTCACTACCACTATTATTCTCGCTATTACGTGCACTATTATTATTAATAATTATTACCAATTATTATTATTATTATGATTATTATTACGATCACTATTATCGAATATTACCCGGCATCATTATTACAATTATTATTACGATTATTAGTACTATTATGATTATGTTCCGTGGAAACGTGACGATTCGCAATTATGATTGGTATACGTGGATTGGTGACAATTGGTAATTGTCATTGATTTAGTTTACGTCCAAATATTGGCTCATCCCTTTTGTGTCGCGAGAACGCATATATTAACAACCTAAATGAACGACATCCCCTGTCCCCCAGAATTCCTGTCCCCATTTTTCTGTATCTCTTGATCCTTTTATTTCACGATCAACCCCAAAAATTGAAAAACCACCCCCGGTCCTTGCTTGAACGTTTTCGACGTTGTTCCGGCATTAAGTTATTATTATTATTATTATTGTATTTAGTTATTTTATTATGTCAACGACGATGATTATTATTATTAATATTATTATTATTATTAATAAGCATGTATTATGCAGTGTACACAGCAGAGAAAAGCAAAAAAGGAATACCACACAAA
Source organism: Seladonia tumulorum (assembly GCA_913789895.3). Classification (NCBI taxonomy): domain Eukaryota; kingdom Metazoa; phylum Arthropoda; class Insecta; order Hymenoptera; family Halictidae; genus Seladonia; species Seladonia tumulorum. The sequence goes on from OU565275.1 coordinate 9,172,842, forward strand.
AACACACACGTTTTTTGTAAGCGGTGAGTCTTAACCTAGTCACGAGTCACTATTTTTTAATTTTAATGATCAATTTATCGATTATTATTTTATTTATTATTTACGACAATAAAAGCGAGACCATTGGACTATGAGTTGTGTTTATTTTCGTTCGTTCTGTTATTCCTTATGTTAAGAAACGCTCGCGTACACCACCCTGTACACCCCGAGAGACACCACTTTCCCTTGATTATTAAGAGATTAATAGAAAAGTGAGAAATTGCGTTAGCGTTCGGCGAATGCCTCCCGAAATTTGCCACGATCAACTTAACCTGGCCTACCTTCTATTCGAAACGAACGAAGAAAACGACAGAAGAGACTAACCTGGGCTGGAAACCGACTAACATCGTCGAGTCGAATCGCAATCGTGAGACATGAAAAAATGTCTCTGGATTTGGGGGTAGGGGGGTAGGGGGGAATAAAGCGATGTTTCAGGAAGAACTGTAGGAAAATTCGAAAAATTGCAAACTCTCTTAGATGACTAGACAGTGGCCTAAAATTAGTATCTCCTTCGGCGCTGGCCTAAGATTTTTGGTCTAAACGTTTTAACGGGGAGGAATAGAAGATAGGGACAAACAAAAAGAAAAAAGAAAGGATAACCGCGAGGGGAAAAATCGTTAGGAAATTTTTTCGGGGGAAAAAGGAAACGGTGAATGAGACACGTACCTGGGGGAGGGGTGGGAGGGGGTCGCGTCGAGGCTCGACGATTCGATACCGCGATTTCTAGCCTGATCACGTCGCGTCGTATAGTCCGCGAATTCTTCCTTTCGTTCGACTTTTTAATTGCCACCGTTGAAATTTCGCGCCCAATGAATTAAAGCAAACTAAAAAAGGAACACTACACGCCGGGGGGAGAGAAATGTTTATTGAACGAGTATCTCGAAGGAAATTTAATCTACCAATGCGCGATGCTATTAGCATACCCGCCGCGTTCGACAAATTGCGCTCGTTTGTGCCGCAAATATTTGCCGGTACGATCCCGATCTGGCCGGGGGAACGAAAAAAAAAACAGAAAAAAAAATAGAAAAAAAGAAGTTTCGACCGCTTCCGATTTGTTTATCGGGCACTATGAACTGCCGATCGACGGGAAGCGTTCGTGAGGTTGCAAATTAACGCAAAAAGAACTGCGAAGGTTGATCGATATCATTTCGGATCGATTTTATTGATGAGTTACCGACTCGAGGAAATTAGCGATAAATTGAACAGCGATTTAGTTTAACGTTCGAATCAACGATTATCTTTCAGGAGACACTGCGCAACAGAACGCCATTCGTGGATTAAACAGTTTCGCGGAACTTTCATACCACTTTACGCGTCAACATCTTTTTCAGAAACCAATAAGATTCATCCTCTTCACACCGCTGAGAAATCTAACCGCACAAAAAAAAAACAACAACGGAGAAACAGATTCGCATAGTGAAGCGACTTAGAAACCCACCAGAGGCTCCATCACCGCGACAACCACCGGAAATGTAAAAATCGAGGTACACCATAGAAACGCCGACCGACAAATAAGCTGGAATCAAGGAAAGCAACAGAGACCAACTAACAGTGCCAATTCGTTCAAACGATTCAAAACCGAACCGAGCACGATTCAACCGCACGCTTATTATACCTATCAGCAAACAGAGAAAAGCACGCCAGCAGACAATTTCTGTTTCCCAGTTCGACCGACGAACGTCCGAGATCGAAATCCATTTCCAAAAAGTATCCCGAGTCGTACTTCTCATCGCAGATAGACGATGACTGGGATCGAAGAAGAAGAAGAAGAAGTAGAAGAAAAAGATAAATAAGAAGAAGAAGCCGTCATTTTTCCATGAAACCGAGGAGAAAGCGTTCGTCGAAGCAGGAGAACAAGAACACTTTCGGTTTCTTTCTCCGTCGATCGAAGTTCGAGGTCCTGTCGCGAAGGACGAGCCGCCAACGGATCGAGACGATTCCCGCGTCCTGCTCCCTCTTCGTCCCGCTCCGAGGATCTTCGGATCTATCGTGGATCTGAGCCCGTGACTCCGAAAGAGCCGCGGTTTCAGGATGCCGTAAGGTCGAGGCGGGTGTCCCGTGGTCGAGGTGTTGTTTTTTCGCCGGACTAGGGCAGGTGAGAGGGTAGTTAGGGCTGCGGGCGCGGGGTGAAGCTGCGGAGAAACCAGAGAAAAAAAGGGGCTTCCTGTGCCGAACTTTGTCAACCTTTGATAACAGACGAGTCCGCGCGATGCTGTTCGAGGTACGGAGAGGAACGATCGTGAGAAAAAAAAACAGACTGGAATGAGAACGGTAATGAAGGAAGTGACGAACGAGAGCCGATTGACTCGCCGCCGATTTGCTAGAACGCAAAGGTGCGGAGAGAGATGGAGAGAGAGAGAGAGAGAGAGAGAGAGAGATAGTGAACGACGATGATGAGTATGGAGACAAGCGAATGGAACGCGGAATCGAAAGATGTGTAACGAAAACTAAAACCATGAAAACTAAATAATGCGAGAATTGGGAAAAAATCGAAGCTAAATAAGCACACATTACGTACATACCTAAACGCGTAAGTCTTAAGGAACACAAACACATGTGTAAGCAGAATTAGTTAATAGTATTTAACGTTAAACACTTGCAAGCTATTAATTATTATATAAATGATTAAACTCGAGGTAATTAAACCAAAAAAAGTATAAATACTAATGAAAACCGAGCGGAAGGTCGTATCACGCTGCAGAGAGAGAAAGAGAGAGAGAGAGTGAGAGAGAGAGAGAGAAAGAGAGTAAAGAGGACGATGGGATGAAATATTTGCGCTCCTACCCCCGATTCGACGGCGGTGTAGAGTGTAGAGACACGAAAACGTAAAATTAAAACCGGTGAAAAATAAACAGACACCCACACACTAATTAAACTAATTATTACTGTACGATTATATATTATTACTACGATTATTACGTATCGAGTTCGAGAATCGTCGTGATAAACCGAAATGAAAAAAATTGATTAAAAAATGCCGTATCGAATAGGATTATTAAGACGGTGAGAGCGAATGCGGGATTTACTCGAGGTTAGAATGAGAATTAATAACGAGGACTGTGTTTGTTCGTGCGAGTTTTTCGAGAGAGAGAAAGAGAGAAAGAGCGCATGCGAAAGAGAATGAAAGAGGCAGAGAGTAAGAGAGAGAGAGAGAGAGAGTGAGAGAGAGAGAGAGAAGAAGTGAGAGTGAGATGATGGGCAAGGTGAGAATACTTCGAAGTACGTTCATCGAGATTAATCATTCCTCAAACTATTAGAAACGTAATTAGGATATACATATTAATGACGAAATGCTGCGCGATCACGGTGGATCGACGCGCACGTGGCACGCGTTTAATCGCGGGAACGCGCGCGATTAGAGAAAGTTTAAACAATGCGAGATAGAGAAGGAGAAAGAGAGAAAACAAGGGGGGATGATAATATAGTAAATGATTTTTTTCTGCGTATAGTCTCATCGTGAACCGGGATAAAGAAGAAAAAAAAATCGTGCGCCTTTCGGATCGGGCGCGAGCGAGCGAGCGAGCGCGCACGCGACACGTTAGTCTTTATAGTTGTAGGGACGCAAGGGAGAAGAAGAAATTCGATTAGTGTGATTCGGCTAATAGTGTGACTGCAACGAGGAATAACGAGCACGTGAGAGGGAGAGAGATTGTACAGTGAACGAGAGAAAGAGAGCAAATGAGCGAGCGAGCGAGAGAGAGAGAGAGAGGGAGCGAAAGAGACGAATCAAGTGGGGATGAATGTGTTAGAGAGAGAAGGAGTTACGTTTTTATGTGAGGGGTAGCGCGTGCGTATGCGAAGAAACTAAAAGAGCAAATTTAAAAAAAAAAAAAAGAAGAAGAAGGGAGAGAAACGCGAAGCAGGTGATTAGGGAAGAAGAAATGGAGAAACGGGGAGTAATTACTGATTGTTGACACCGAGTGAGCAAACTTTCTGTGTGATAATCTCGTAGTACACGTAGCACGTTAAGTCTACAATAAGTTTCGGTAGGAGATTTTTAGGTGAGAGCGACTAAACTTTTTAAAGAAAATGATGAAAAGAATAAGACGAACGGAAGAAAATTAGGGCGAACGTGAAAATGGTTGCGGAGTCCTCTGGTCCGGGGATTCGAGAGGCGTTCTCGTTGGATAGATTTTGCAAGAAAGTGTTTGTTCAAAAGAATCGTCTGGTGCTCGGTCCACCGATCGTCCGTCTACATATCATACGCGTTTTACGTCTTACACGTTGATTCGTGAGTCGATCATTTACAGGAGAGCCGACGGGGCCGTGGATCACTCCGGTGCCCGTCGAATTGATCTAACAAGGTGATTCGATTCGTTGCTTTTGAATGTTACGCGACGCGCCGGAAAATCTTTCGTCGCCGACTACACGACACTCGAGACGGTCCCCCGTAACTATCGTTTACAGCAGAACACATGGCAGTCGATACTCCTGCCTCGATTACTACAGGCTCGCTCTTTGCAGGCTGCGATGTTCCAACCGGATTGATTTCCCTTGACTGTTGTCATCGTTTCCTATTTTCCTTTAATACGTTCGCCGGTTCGATTGTGCAATAAGTTTCGTTCACCGCAAGAGAAAAATCTTACCGTTCGGTTCCGAGACCGGGGTTGTTTGCTCGAAACGTGAATGAAAATATTCAGTCTGAAATTTCGCAAAATGAAGGGACTAAGAGTCGAGAGAATTAGTTTAAGTAACGTCTTTGGCTGCTTTCCGAGGTCTATTTCGTGACGAGAGGGAGTGCGTGTGTGTGGGGGAAAGATCGAGTGAACGAGCGAACGTGACGAATTGCGCGAATGTGACGAAGCGTGAATGCCGACGATGATGATGAAGAAGAAGAAGAATAAAACTTTAATAGAGGTAGCGAAAATTCTAAATTAAAGTTCCTATCGCTTAGCCTTCTAGCTGAACTTCGGCGACCGGTTTCGACTAAACAACCCCCTGTTCCTGCATGAGTACATTGATCGCCGTTCAACTACCTCGAATTAGAAAAAACCACTGACGGCAGCCCACAAACGCCAAAAACAGCCTGCGAAGAGCGATCGCATAACACTTCGCAACTACTTTCTCAGTGATAGCAACACCGAGAGGTTCCTGATTACTCGGACTCTCGCGCGATTTTTACTCGATCCCCAGATTATAACCCCCGATTCATCTCGAGCATGATCGCGTCGGCCGGAGAAAGATCTTTCGCATCAGATCTCGAAGAAAGCCTCTCGGAGTCCTTGAACCGTATAGTGGATCGTTCCGTTGATGTCGGAAGTCTGCGGGGTGGGTGGATGTTCACGGGGATAGAAGTGAAGACCGACGAAATTTGGGAATGGATATAGAGGAGCGTGTAGGGAGCCAAGTGTCCTTGATGCGACCGTCGTTGAAGCCACGAAATCTCGCGATCTCAACAGGTGATTTTTTTGGTTCGGTGAGAAGAACAATCGGGAACGGTGTTCGACGGTAGGTTGGTAGCGGCGGTAACACACTGTTGTCGAGAGAAAGAAAGTGAGAGAGAGAGAAAGAGAGTATGTGAGAGAGAGAAAGTGGAGAGAGAGAGAGAGAGAGCAAGCGAGAGTCAGAGAAAGAGTGAGAGCGAGAAAGAGAAAAAGAGAAAGGAGAACATCAAGGGAGACAGTTTGAAAGGGGTAAGGGTAGAGAAAAAGTCACGACTGTGAAAAGAAATCCATGCGAATTGTGATTTCGGAACTGAGTTCGGAGCCACGGGCGATAGACGTTCGGCGCAAACCGATCCTAGCTGAAAGAAAAAACTAAAAACGTGAAGACTGGCGAGAGAGGGAGAGAGCGAGAGAGGGTGCGACTGTGGAAGAACGAGCGAATGGGAATCGGTCGAATGACAGATCGAGCGTGTGCGGCGAGCAATAGAGACAACGAACGAATGCTTTGAGAAAAAAAAAGAAATTGAAAAGGGAAGAAAAAAATTGTGAAAAATTATACAGAGATAGCCGACCTCCTTGCCTACCGGGAGGTCCGCATATATGTATTGTAAAGTAACAAAACTAGTAAATGATAAAAAAAGGAACGCGTGTGGTCTAGGAGAGAGGAGCGTCAGAGGAATAGAGTGAACGGGAGGGAGAGAACGGGGGATCGCGTGCATGGGAGAGAGTGAACGGACAATATTGTTAGACCAGTTTGTAAATGTAAGTTAACGAGGAATTTTCTCCCCATACTTTTCGTGCACGATACTTTTGGCCAAACTTTCGCGAGCGTGAATGCGAGTCGAGCAAAAGCTGAAGCGAGATTTCATGTGCGTGATGCTTAAGCGTATGAAGTAAGGAAACGTGAGAGAGTGAGCAAGAGAGAGAGAGAAAGAGAGAAAGAAAGAGAAACGTGAGAGATTTTTTTTTTTAGTGGAGAAAGAAGGAAAATAGAGCAAGAGAAAAGAAGGAAAATTGTGTGGCCCATTTCAGGTCCATTGTCCAACTCGGTAGCACCACTTCGAGCAGGATCGAATCGAATCGATTGCAGAAGGGCAGGCAACACGCACAACGCGTCAAACAAAAAAGGAAAAAGAAAAGATAAGACGACTGAAACTGTCGCTATCTATCCAACCCCCCAACCTCCCCCCTCCCAGCCACCGATTGTTCAAAGCAACGAACGTCCAGTCGGAGATGTTGCAAAAGCTAAAAAATCTGCTCGCCAGTGGAATTGTATTTCGTCCACTGCCCGCTCCCATTTTCGTTTCACTGATATCGAGATCGTTCGATATTCTTCGCCCGGAAGACACGTTCCGACGTTCACCCGTTTACTGTCCCAAGGATTCTGAACTGTCATTAGAAAAAAGAAAGAAAAAAAGAAAGTCATACCTAGCCCGCGCGTCGACCGTTCGATTTCAACGAGGAATCGCAGTAGGACGCAATCTCCGCGCAAAAATTACGCTCGCGGGATCTTCGCGCGCAAATTTCCCCGACTTTCATCACTCTCATCTAGCGATCTTCCAGCAGAAAAGGAAAAGAAAATCGAGAGAGAGAAAGAGAGAGTAAGAAAACGCAGCCAAGCCCAATGTTGCGCGCTTTGCAACGAAATAAAAAAGAAAACCCCCCACTTTTTGATTTACCATTTGGAAAATTAGTCTTGCGTCTGTGAGAGTGAGTCGAGTAACCCGGAGGAGAAAATTTAATGAATGTACTTGCGTGTACCCGAGAAGAGCACACACAAGACGGGAAATGGGGATGATGTTTGGAAACTATCTGAAATGTATTTCTTGCGCATACGTCTCAGCTAGCGAAACTCGTGCTAGGTTATACACGTATTATCGTATGTAGGGAATCGTAGGTCTATTAAGGTTTAACGATACATTACGAAGCAAAATGCATAAGACAAAGTGGATACTGTGGATGAAGCGAGAAAGAGAGAGAGAGAGAGAGTGCGCGAGAGAGTGCGAGAGAAAGAGAGAATACTTATTTAGCAAATCGACGAGGAGTGTAATAAGAGAAGAGAAAAATAAAAAAGAGAAAAGTAAGATAAATGAAAAAACAAGTTTAGCAGAACAAACAATGCAGAAAACAAAGCAAAATACCTACGTTGATGTGTGAGGATGTGAGCTAGATCGCCACGTTGAGTCCGATGAAGTCCTCAGAGATAATATACAAGCGCAGACCCTCCGCAGATTGAGGTGATAATAAAAGAGACGCGAGCCTGGGCACCGTGGTCGGTCATCTTCGTCGCTCCGGGACAAGTGTCAGGGGTTTTATAATAGATTTTTAACAAAACGAAAACGAGTATCTCACGCCAAAAGCCAGACAATACTTTAATAAAATAAATGTTAGTCGTTAAATTCGGTCGCGCGCAGCTCGCGCGGCCCCAAAAAAGTAAAAAAAAAAAAAGAAAGAAAGAAAACGGGGAAAGAACAAAGATTTCGGACGGGAATATTTTTTTCGAAAGATAACGCCGAAGAAGAGAGAACTTGGGGGTGAAAACGAACACGGTGCGACGAACGATGGCGCTGACTTTGCCCGGTCAGCTGGAACGTCTTGTAAGAATATTGTGGGAATTGTTTTTCTGCGTCCCGATTGGTTCGAATTGATCGAACCGAACCGGGGCAACCTACACAAGCAAGTACATTTCCGACTTGGCACCTCTGTCTCCATGTTCGCCACACTTGTTACCCATCCGGATCCATGATCGGCGACGCATCATTCAGTTAACAGTGCCTCCCAGATCGGGGCTCTTGCTGACCAGAGCCCCACAATGGATTTCTTTCGAACGACGCGAACGGAAAAGTCGCTCACCGTTGTTAGATCTCGTAGCAACGGCGATTAAATTTTATACCAGCTAAAAATTCTATTTTTCATTATTCCGACGAGGTATCGAAGAAATTAATGATCTCTAGAAAGTGCAGCGGCCAACGATTAAATAACGACCAAATACTGATTAGATGATAGTACCGCGGTGGCGACGTTTTCGATCGCTTCGTTCGCGCTCACACAGACACATACACACAGAATTCCCAACCGGTTTTCTTTGCAATAGCGATCGGCGTGGGCCGTGCATACTCCGGCCACCCGAATCATCGTCAACTCCTCCTAATGATTCCGGAACGCGAGACAGAGGTTCCAGCTCGTCGACCTGCCTACTTTTCACGCAATACGATATTTAATGACTATATACCACTTTCAACACATGGACATTCCTTTCGTACGTTCTACCGGCATTTTACTGAGTTCGCTTTCGACACGAGAAGTTTTTGGATCGATTCATTGCTGTCCTAGGTTGCGCACAAGACGACACACAGAAATGTAGTGCCGGGGAGTCGTCCTCGATCGTTCTCCAAGATCGAGATCGGTGAAGATCGACGGTCGGAGGGAACGGGAACGGGACGAGTCCTCGGCAACGGAGACTGAAAAAAATTCCGTGTTTCGGCAAACACCAAAAAGAAAAACTCAGCTCGGATGGCGGGCGGGAACGTGCACGCGGTAACCGCGTGGCAGCGTTCCCGTTTGTCAGCAGAATACACAACAGTCAGTGCTCGGCAAGGCGAAGTGCATCGTCGCCTAGCAGCACACCCACACACACGCGTACAACGACACGAGGGACGTGCACACGTGTGTAGAAGGGTCGCACACGTTGCACGAACCGTCACACAAACGTACACAGAAATACACCGTCACAGGCACATCTACGCGAACGCACGCACACGCACATGTACATACATACACGTACATCGTACACGCTCGCACACACGATCGACACGCTCGCACACACGACACAGGTACACGCAGTTTCGGCCAGAATCCAAAAGACACATCAAGGAAAAAAGTACAAGTTTATCACGTTGCGCCTTAATGTTAAAAAATAAAAGTTGATCAAAAGAGTGGAAGATGAGAAAAAAAAATAAATGCGAAGCGTATTCTTAACCAAAATCGGCCTTAGTATATACTTTTCCAGGGCCGAACGGTGATAGACGACCAGCGACCTTCCGCGCTCTCGACCATTAAGCCCCCAGAATCCCCAAAAAGAGACCCCCGAAGAAAGATTCCCCCTCTTCTCTAGATTGTATAAATGATATATTATAAATATATGTATACATATAGCGGTTGGTATCCGCCGGCGGTGGGACGTTTCGAAACCTCGCAGCTAACTCAGCAAATCACCGAACCATCGAACGATTTAGGGAAAAATTTTTTCGCGGATAAAACGGGAGAACGACGAAGTGAGAGAATAAGAGAGAGAGAGAGAGAGATGATGAGAGGAGAGGAATGAAGAGATGAGAGATGAAGAGAGCAAATAGTTTTCTCGGTTCCCACCGCGTCCGGCCGGATTCGAAATTCTTATGGTCCGCGTGCATGTTGGACGAGGAGCGAAACGCTGAAAAGCCCTTCGGGCACGACGTGGACGCGAGATCTGTCTTTCAAAGCCCCATCTCGATCGCCGGAAGGTCTCCAGTCGATCATCGCGCGGCCCGAACACTCCACTCCTGCAACCCCGTCGCGATTTGTCCCCAAAACACACCCCCGACTCCCGAAAAACACCCCCTTCCGCCCCCCGCCTTCCCCGCCCCGTCCGCCCCCGAATCCTAATCTGCTCGAGAACGAAAAACGGGCAGCCAGAGATCTAGAATGAGGATAAAAAAAAAGAAAAGTAAAATGGAAACACAGTGAACACCCAAATCCGTCAGGCGAGAGAAAGACAAGGAACGGAAGGCGTTTCCTTTCTCACGTCCAGTGAAGAAAAACACTTCCTGCATGTGAAATTTATGCGACATTGCGAGTGGACGGGTCACCCGGAATTATTCTAACAGCCTTTCGTCTTCGGACCTTGAAGGAGGTACGGTTCACAGATGACGGGGAGAAGATTCAGGGCATACGGTCCAAGGCCAGAGGATGTGGAATAATGACGAACGGGAATGATAGAGAAAGAATGTGCACAGGACTCGACTGTCGACTCGCTGTTTCCCGCGGCCGGGACGAAGGAAAATTTGCCAAAAATCCGAGAGATATCGGACAACCTGCAGTCAAGAGCGAGAGAAAGGATGATAGAGAGAGAAAGAGAGCGAGAGAAAGAGAGAGAGAAAGAATGAGAGCGATAGAGAACGAGAGAAAGGGTATTAAGGAGGGATTAACCATGTATTATCTCGTCACGTAGATCTGCGGTATTATTTAACATCCGTTTTTCAACAAACCTATCTCCGAGAGACCCGACTTAGGACTCGAAAACGAAGACGGGTCATCAATCAGCGAAAGCTGCTCGCTCCAAGTTCGAAGTCGACTACACTGCGACTCGGTGGACAACTGAGATCGCCACGCAAAACGCCATAAAAATCGAAATGTTTAAATTTCCACTACAATTTAGCTTGCCTAACTTTTCAGATAAGTAACGTAGAAGCGCAATGTTCAATTTTTGACAAGTCTGGACACATTTTCTATCGATTAATCGGCAATAGTAGCACATTATACTTCCAATTTTTGTTATAAATATTATTCTGAAACCTCGTTCATAAAATTACACTGAACTGTTGGCTACGAATTTCTGTGCGCAACATGCCAACAATTTTTTGATATCCTTATCACAAAAGTGTCTGTCCGAAATGTTATATTCAAGTTCCACTTAAAGTCTGAAGATCTAAGTGCTATTTCAAAATTCCTTTTACAAAAATGTCTGAAAACTTCATTTAAAGATTGCAGTTTTAAGTACAATTTCGAAATTCTAATTACAAAAATGTCTAAAATATTGCCCACAAATTTTACTTAAGAACTTTAGTTACAAGTTCTTTCCTAAAACATTATGCGCAAGTTGTACCCTAAATTTGCAGAGATGATGAATTATGCGTTTTGCGGTGCGCACATCCAGTCAGGCACCCTGCGCTGAAGTCCGCGCTGTTGGGCCACCTCGTCTAATCACGTGCCCATTTTCTTGTTCACGAAAGTCAACGAGCCAGAGAACGAAGAGTAAAAACGAAGAAGAAGAAGAAAAAGAAGCAGCGTGTCAAGGAGCGATCGTTTCGGCAGGCCTTCTAGTAAAACGTTTGAAATTGGTCACGGACGCGAGGTACGCGCCGATCCGTCGCGGGCGTGCGCGTGCCGATCGTACAGGATCCCATAGAAACCCGCTTTGAACCCTCTGAATAGCACGCGACGATCCAACTGACCCGGTCCAATCCGACAGGTATGCAAACAGAACAGAACCGTTCGAACGAACCAACGCTGGACACACACGAGACAATATACCGCAGCAGAGCAACATCGGCGACCACGCAACAAACGCAAATGCACCCGCATTCATCGCCGAACGGCGTCCACACGCGCACATAGAAGAAAAGAGAGACACGCGCCGCGCAGTCCTACCGTGACAATGCAAAAACGTACTAGAAAAGAGTGAGCGAGAAAGAGAGAGAGAGAGAGAGAGAGAGAGAGAGAGAGAAGAACCACTGAAAATGCGATCAGCCTCAACGAGGCGTAATGCCCCGAAATAAATAATAAATAGTGAAACACGTATAGCGTCTCGGGATCTCCCTTCGAACAAAAAACAATGCAACAACAGACACGAAGCAAAATATGAATGAAATAAAATAAAACGAATGAAACTGTACAGAGAGAAAAAAAAAGAAAGAAAAGACTCGGTCTTTCTCCGATTAGTCTTCAGTGTACATAGAAGTAACGATATCACCAATAGATAATAATAATAATCATCCCGGCAAGCAATAATCACTGGTACAATTATTGCTCGTTCGTCCAATTCGTCGATAATGTGGATAGGGTAACCGTAATACCCATTCTAAGGAGCGATAATAACGGCGTACCGACGGCAATCACGAAATCAACGACGGTGTCGAACGACGCCGATCGATGAGAAAAGAAAAATGAAAAAATGTAAAGGTGGCTCGATATTTTGCCGATACCTTTAACCGGTTCTCGAGAATGTTATTTTTGTCTATTTTCCGACGACCGGTGTCGCGCGGAACAGGCGCGACACGCGTCGCCGTGCAGATGTATATCATTTACAGGCAGACATAAACGTCGAACGAATCGACGCCGGTTTTCATTTCGAACGCGCCACATAATGCCGCCGCCGCGCCGGGATCGATCTGTGAAACGATCTAGCAAAAGCGGTAACGATAGATAGTAACGACTTAATTGCCTCACAGCCATACCTCGGTTTATTTTTAATAAGAAGCTCGTTTACAGGCAGACACGTCGAACCCACGGATGTTCGACGACCGGTTTTCCTTAACTACCTCAAACGCCGGCATTTCCCGTCGCGTCCTCGCCGTTCCGAGGACCCGGGGCCGGCACCTTAAGACTTACGTACTTAGTTAAAAGAAAAAAAGAAAGAAACACGGTAACGCAGGTCTTCTTTTCAACAGGAACGTATCGGGCAAAATCCTCCGCGAAATTAGATGTCCAATATCAAATTGAATCCGATCGCAGAAACGGATTAGGCGTCGCCCTGGTGTCGAGACACCCGATGAAACTCTCGACGACGATCCTAATCCTCTCTGGAGAGACGGAACCCTCCTCCTAAAACCCCCCCACTCAATAACCGCAGCGATATGTAAAAGCAAAAAAAAAAAACATAAAGAAAACGAAAATAAAATAAAAGGTCATTTCTCACGACTCACTAAACAAGGGACAAGCATTACGAATCGAAGCGGCGAGTATCGTACTTCCGGCGATCGGTCCGCGATCGGGAAGCCGAGAAAGCTGGACGAGCAAAAAAAAAGAGAAGAAAAAATGAAACGCCTGCGAAGCCAGGCTCTCGGGACGAAGAGTGGAGCCACGTGGAAGAGGAGAGACACGATCGTTGGCCCGCGACGCCGGGGCAACGCAGACTGACATAACCGAATTCTCTCAATGAAGCCATGAAGCGAATCCGTAATCGGGAAAACAGAAAATGAAAAAACCAAAAAAAAACAAAAAAAAACAGACAAAAACCACCGCGAAACTGCAGAGAGAAACCACGAAGAACGAGTAAGAGAGAGAGAGAGAGAGAGAGAGAGACTATCGGATGACAGAGAAACGCGAAGCACGATTAAACCGATTCACATAATCCGACAGGCATGAAAAATATAGTATATGTGTATAATGCGTCGTAAGAAAGAACAAAAAAAAAAATAATAATAATAAAAGTAACGAAAAGCAAAACCGACTCTTCCGGGGGAGAGATCGTTGCTTCCTCGGGATCGTCGGATCGAATCCATAGTTTAGAGCGAGAAATCTTGCCGCTTTGTAATTCGTTTGAAGACACACGAGTTCGAAGCAATTCGCATGGCGTGTGAAAACGAAACCACAAACGAGGGAATGCGTGTGTTTGAGAGAAAGAGAGGAAGAGAGAGAGAGAGAGAGAGAGAAAGAGAAAGAGAAAGAGAAAGAGCGTGAGTAAGTGAGTGAGAGTTTGAGGAAAGAGTGAAAGAGAGCGAGAGCGAGAGAGGAAGAACATTTCAAATCAAAGAGCAGACAAGAAGTGAAATGGAAATGATTGTGTGAACGGGAAGGAGTTTTCTTTCGATAGGTGGTCAACGAGCGAGGTGGTAGAAAGAAAGGGCAAGAGAGAACGAAGAAACAGAATGAGTGATTTTTTTCGAAGAGCACACGAAACGAAAAAATGCAACAAAAAAATGCAAACAGACTAACCGAAACGATAAACAAACGGTAAACAAGTACATAATACGCAAAAAAAGACAAAAAAAACACAAAAAAACAAAAAACGAAACGGAAAATACAAGCGAAACTTCATGGAATCACTGGAGATTCGTTATTCGACTTTCTGATTTTTCGCAGATTTTCGCGCGGGACAACAGGTGCGTCCCCTCCGAGATCCCATCCCGCCCCCCGTAACCACCGCAGAAAACAAAGATAAACGATAAGAAACCACCACCTTCCAACCCCTCGGTAAATCCTTCCCAAAACGACAGGAAATAAGGTTTGCTTCCAGAAAAGAGTAAAATAATAATTAATAATACTAATAATAATACTAATCCATACGCGTTATCGGTACCTAATAACATAAAAAAAACTATAAACTACCTAACAATAATTATTAAACGATAAAAGGGTTAAGAGTATTGATTAATTGAATTATACCTAACGATTAATTAAAAGGTAATTAATGACTAATAAACACATATAACGATAATACGATTAATGATATATAGTATAAACGGTACGAGGACAACCCGGTAAATGATAAAAAAAGAAGAACATGACGGCTAACAAATAATCCACCGAGACGAAGCGATATCCGGCCTAGAAGAGAAATCGATTGCCCGAGAAAGAGAGAAAAAAAGAGAGAAAGAGAGAGAGAAATAAAGAGGGAGAGAGAGAGAGAGAGAGAATTAATGGGGTGGTGCCGATCTCGAGCGTGACGTTGAATTCTTTCCTCCGAAAAACGATCATGCTCGAGTTCCCTCCTTCGAAGTTCATAGTATTTCGACTCGGGACAAACAATGCCAATCCGAGCGATTGGCATAATTCCGTTCGTCGGATTCCTTCTCGTCGAGGTGGTCGTTTCTTACCCATCATTTATACGCTAGTTTGTAACTTGAGACTTAGGTATAATGAAAAATGAGAGAGAAGTGAGAAAGAGAGCGCGATGAGAAAGAAAGAGAAAATACACACACGCGTACACACGGGGATACACGCCCGTTACACAACATTACAAGCCCATTAATGATACATAATGATATAATTATATTATTGATATAACTTACGATTATGAACTATCCTAGTGGTATTATATGACGACATAGTTGATTGATCTGTTTAATATTGAATGTCTGTAGATCACAGAGCGTTTGGAACTCTATGCTACACACGCCGAGCAACCCGCAAACGACCCAGCTTTGCTCTCCCCTTTCCAGGCCCACAACATTACCTACCCCCTCTTCCAAACCACCCCCTTAAATCCACCTCGATGTTCCTTCATAAACCCTTTGACTCTCCACCCCAACCACCCTGCTCCTTCAACGCCACGCATCACTATCAACATACAAATATATGTAAAAAAGCAAAAGAAAAATATATGAGAACCGCGTATCACTTGAAACAATCGTCGACTGAATTGTACAGATTTGTACAGTGAAATTGTACCATGGGAATCAATTGAACCGCAAAATTCTTCGGAACCTCCAGACCAAAAAACCAAACATTGAATTGGGAATTCGATATCGAAACTTTCGGATAGAAAGGGAAGCCTGGAGTCTACACCGGCGTAGGAGGACTTCCGGATTCTGTTCAATGGTCGCGACCGCGAATAAAAACGAAAAACTAAAACGATGCTCGAACCCTTCGAGGTCGCCAACGGGAAATCGATTCAATGTAAACAAAATTCTTCTTCAATTGATCTCGCTGAGGTTGCGAATGTTTCATGGAAGGATGCGCAGAAGGCATGCAACGCTCTTTTACAACCGGATTTCAGTTACACAACCTTTTATTCAACCGACCCGGCGCGCATCGAAACCGCGCCGGCGAACACACCTTCAAAACCCAGCAAACACTACTCGAGGACAACTGGTTTTATGTTTCGAATCGAACTGGACGACGCAAATAGTACATAAACGAACGCAATAGTAACCGAGGGCGTCGCACTGGTGTTGCCGCCCTCGACCCGACATAGCCTTCGGAAAGAGCACATCCACGTGGAAGAATCTGGACTCAGCGGCTGAAACGAGCCGGAACGAACCGCAGCTAGCATAATTAAATAGTAAAAAACAAAAAATAATAATACAAATCAGGTGGAAGCCAGAAGGAAGCGGAAAGCAGAAGAATGCGAGAGGCCTAGAAAAGGAACAAACGATTCCGCGAGAGCAAACTCCTCGAAGCCCTCTGCCTCTGTTTTTTGTAAAGACACGCCTGCCACGCGACGTCCATCGACAAGAGCCGCGAGACCTCGATTGATAAACACGGTTTCAGACCCGTCTCGACGCGGTTTTCGTCTTCTCGATCGACGTCACCGACCAATAGGATTGTTGAGTTTACGTTTTTTAGCGAGTAAATTCTTTGCCAGGCTGGCCGAGCGACTTGGACCGTGTTCTTCTCGGTTTCACGATCGATTTTCTCGATCGTGTACCTTGGAAAACGAGCACGACTCGTTCGCATGGCCGCCGCCACGATTCTTTGTACATTCACCGGTATGTTACCGCTTCGACGATCGGACGTGTTTTTTCTTATTGAACGCTGTTTTATTGCTAATAAGTCTCTCAGACGTTCGTCGCGCCCCCCGTTGATCACGCGCCCGGAAAGCAAGACACGCTCGGCGGACCGCCGCGACCAGCCTCGGTTGTGTATGTGATAAAATAGTTACGTTCTGCTGTTTATCTCGATTGATTATTTCGTCTGTTGACTCGTTGAACTGATACGAATACGAGGCTGGGTTTTGTGGATCAAGGGTACCGTCCGGGGGACGTCGGCATTCTGTCAAATGTCGATGTCCGGTGCTCGAGGGCGGCGGAGAACGGGCGCCGCGGACGACGCTGATATCTCACCGATTGGAGACGATCCAGCCGGATGTTATTACGTAGATTTTTACCGTTATACAGAGGGTGACACGGACAGTTCAGGGATGACGATGAGATCGAGTTTAGGGACCTCTAGGAGCCGCGCTGTAACGTTATTCGCGGAACCGTCTCACGGTGGACACCTTCTTCTTCCGTAGAAAGGTGCGAGCCCGTTACCGTTCGTTCGACGCGCCACCGCTGATATCGTTGTTAATTGATCATCCGATACAAACGAGCGACACTTTGGCCACCGGTAACGAGAACTTTCGATCACGACCGATCGCCACACGGACCGCGCACGTAGTCCGCAATAATTCTAGACCGATCGAAGGGTTCCTGTCGGTTCTATGTGCTTCCGCACTTGTGAGCAATGTTTCCCTCTCCGACGAAATTCTGTCAAGTTCAAAGGACGAATGGAACACACTTACACAACGGGCGCCGAAACCGGTGCCCGATATACACACACGCGATCTACACGCAGACTCTTCTCGTTATGAACCCGGTGCTCGAAGTCCATGTTAGAACGGCCTGGTTCCCGCTATCCAGCGCAGACCACGATCATCGTTTTCGTGTTTCTTTACCGTAAAACGACAAGTACAACGTGTCCAAGGATCGCGCGGAACCGGAGACTTCTTCACCGAGATGATAGGAGCTGACCGATCGACGTTGATACTCCGTCGAGTCGACTTGAAATGTTCGAAATTGCCATACATAATTTTTGTGTTTCTCGACCGGGCGAGTTACAGTTACTTTGACGGTACTTCGATCCGCCGGTCCTTGGACAACGGTATTTTCAAGATTCTCGCGAAGCTCCATAGACAAGACCGCTACTCAGAGTCTGTACATATTTTTGGCAACCGGTTTTCAGTTCGGAAAATGGCGCACACTGAGTTGTCTTCGTTGGGATCGCGGACGCAGGCCGTACCACATGTGACTTGAAGCACAAACGACCCCTGAGAAGGTTGAGTTCGCCCCTGGGTAATGTCAGGCGAGCGTCGGGCCGGCTCTCAATTTTGAAATAGCCATTTCGACGAAAAGCGAAAAAAGTGAACAGACCCCCAAAACCCGACGCAATAGAGGAAGGCAACCGGATCAAAATACCGCCACACGAATCAACAGTTTCTCGCGCGGGGCCCGGCCGCGGCTGCCGACAGATATTTCTGCTTTAGGGGAATAATAAAAATTAAGGTTATCCTTGCCTCCCTGCTCCCGTATCCCCCCCGTCCTACTCCTGGCACCCCCGGATGTACACGGTCCGGGGTGCTTCGCGCGCTACGAACCCCTCAGAGGATATGCAGATAATTTTATTAGGTGCGGCAGCCCGCTAGTTTAGATAAGGGGTTTCGGGTGCATAATGCCCGCCTCTCGGGCCCGCGGAATAAAAATCGCCAGGTTAGCCGCGGCCACGTGAGCGCGTGGAAGCGGGTCCCGCGCCCAATCTCACTCACAGCACACACTGGGCCGACTCGTCCGATAGAATGTGCCTTCAGTGTTGATTTTATACGAAAAAAATACTAAAATTATACAAAGGGGCCCGACATAGACCGAACGCCCACCCAAAGCCTGACTGGCGCTCGCCCGATGCCCGTTTTCAATCCTGCACCGGTCTGAAGCATACATTTCACAGGAACAAGCACACCCACACAGAAAATATCCTCCGAAAGACTTTGTCATGCGAAACCTGCGCTCTTGCGACGTTCATGCCAAAAAAAAAAAAAAATAATAATCGAGTCTGTCTGTCAAATTTGAGGTTCACGATCTGTCAAATCGTACGAAATAACCGGTGATCAAACAAACTGCCTCGGTAACGCGATCCGAAATCAGCCGAGTTCGAGAACGTTATCGTCTCTTTCCACGTTTCAATGATTTAGGATCACCACTCGCGTCTGGGACCATGTTTACAAAAAAAAAAAAAAAATTATGAATCGTTACGTATTCCTGTATAGCGTTAAATTAACAATCGTTCACGAGGTGTAGAACGCGTCTAGGACTTTGTACATTGCACGCCGTTGGAACAATGCAAAACCGATCCTCTGTAAACGTTATTTTGTATTTTTTTATCAAACTGACGAAGAAAGACATCGGTTAACCGTGGAGGATTCACGGAGTCTGAGACGAGACACGTTTTCAACGCGATCCAAGGTTGCGGGGGTGTCCCTCGGGACACGTTCGCTGCTTTGTTTCGCGCATCAAAGAACTAGCCACCGAGACCGAATCTTCGGTCGACGATCAGATTTGTAATTGTACGTCGATTAGGTATGAACGTCGAGAAGTATGCGGAGACGATGTCTTTTGGAATGAATCCGGTATCGTTCGAAAAGAGACACCCTGGCGCACACATATGCGGAATAACACACATAAACACGTGGAACCGTGCGCAGGGAATATTTGAAGCCACACAGACACCGCATACATACATACATATACACACACACGCATACGAACACGCTCTAAAAATCTATCCAACCACGCCCCAAAAATGTAATTTTGGTTGATGCAAGGAGTTCGGAACGCTGCTATGCACCGATAACACACACGTATATTGATTAAATGCAATTACTATGCGATAAGTATACTTACATAATATATATGTGTACTATGGTCTCTCCCACTTTCCAGTCAGAAAATCCCAAGCCGTCGCGCGCGGATCGAGCGGGCATTCGTTGACGTCGTGAGCGCGCAAATACGATCCCGGATCAACGATCGAGAGACCAAACGAAAGGATCCACCGGTGATCCGCGAATGGTTCGTTTCGACGCGATCGGTCGAGTCGTTCGCGATCCCTCGCCAACACCTGGATCAACGCGCGACGCCACCCACACTCTCCAACGACCCTGGGATTCCCGACGTGCAACCGACACCTGTTCCCCAGAATCCTCCGCCAGCCACACAACCCCCTTGTCCCACACGGAACCCCATGAAAACCCCCCGACATCCTTGGCCCACCAAAATACAAGCATAGAATTTAACCACATTAACTATGAATGACAAGAAGCTACGTAAGAAGCTAACTAACTAACTAACTACAATTAAACTTACTTAATTATTAACAATTAAACAAGCAGTAAAGCAGTATAAACAGTAAATGCCCAGTAATCATTGAATTGTGTGTCGACAACTACATACTAACTACCTACCGTATATCGAAGTAATAGCCGTATGTAAAACGAAAGAAAAAAACTTGTATTCTACCAGTTGTATCCGCCAGTCCAGTTCTAATAAGCAAACGATTAAAAGTAACCCAACGCCCGGTTTTAATGATCCCACCCCCCTCCCCTCCCCTCAACCGACTGTCCTCCCAACCTGATCCCGCAAAACCCCTCGAACCCCTTCTGTATCCCTCTTACACCCTTCACTGGATCATCCAATTACTTAACTCGTTCCTCCGATAATTGTCCCGACCTAATTACCAATCTATCCGTCTCCTTCGACGTAAGTAACCCGCAGAATGTACCCTTACCCCTCGTTCCCTTGTACCACCACCACCACCACCATCACCACCATCGTCAACGACATTTTCCCTAGCCACGTCCCCTTAATCCCGACACCACCAAGTCCTCGTTCACCTTTCCACCGGTAATCCACAGAGTAAAATACCGCGCAGTATAACCCAGCCAGTATAAAACAAAATGATCCGCCGGATAAAAAAAACATGATATTTACCATTAGTGTTTTTTCGTAGACAGACGTAATAATGAAATGGAAAAACAAAGGACTTCGTTTACGATTATACGCACACGTGTGGGGAGACCATGTAACTTTAGCTCCGCCGCTCATCGAAGCCGTCCGCGCGGCGCGATCGACGGCGCCGTGATCGTCGGGGATCGAGCGATCGGCCGCGGTATCCCGATCCCGACCCGGGAGGAAGATCGACGGGATCGACGGCTGATGGATCGATCCGATCGAGAAAACGGTCCGGCGATCGGGATCCACGGCAACGCGCGACTCGCCCCGCGTCCACGGGCCGGAGCGGATCGCGAGCGCGGACGCGCGACTCGCCCCGAGACAACACAAGCTGATAATTAGCAGCTAGCGCCCTTTTCGATTCCCCGATTAACCAGTGTCCCTCGACATCCCTCTTCTCCATCCTCTACAACCCCGAGAACCTCATACACACACATTAACCATCCACCCCACCCCACACCCGTAAAACCCCGAACCACCTAAAACCCCTTGAAACTCGAAGAGATTCGTGAAGACACCAAGCCACACACCCCCCGCCCCCGAAACCCTATGCCTCCGCAACCCTCGATTCCCTACGTGTTGTATTATCCGTTATTTTCGATATAATATTATATATAGTATACTAATGATATTTAATGATAATACGACGACGATAAGGTATGGGAGACGTTTGGTCACACACAGAAAAATAAAAAAAAGTAGGACACTACACGGATTACGTCATCCTCACACGACTATTCCGATCGACACAGCGACGACAAGAAAGAACAACAACAACAACAACAAAAAATAAACAAAATGAACAAACTCGTATTACATTCGGTTACAGAGATACACACAAGGGAATACGTTGCATTACACGTCTACTGGAATACATATTACGTATACGTACACAGAGAAACACACGCGCACACGAGATCGACACTATTATTACAGAACAGATGATGATCGACACGCACACACTGGACCATGTAAACCGTATGAATCATATACCATGAACATATAACATGTATACATACACACACTTTTACACAGGAATATACGCGACAGGATCTAAATACTACATACACGCAGCAGGATATATACACACATACGTACACACACGCATCTACGGCCACAATCTACAGATACCAGCAGTAATAGACAGACGTAAACAAAGCAGAAAAAAAAGTAAAATAAAACTAAAACTAAACAAACGTAAGGAAAATTGATCACAATGAAACAAACACTAGTTGCCGTGCAGTTTGTGAACAAAATAAAATAACAAAAAAAAAACATGCAGTAATGATAACCACCGACCTACCCGCGGGTCCGCTTCGTTCTTGCCCCGCGAGACTGAGCCGCGCGTTCCCGCGCGAGCAGAAAATGCGAGCGCTCGTCGCGATCGTGGACGCGAGCAGATCCGAAGACGCAGAAGGCGGTCCCGGGTTTATCCTGGCTCCTCGGCACGAACGAGGAGCCATAATTTTTGTCGCTGACGAGTACCGTCCGCACCGCTTAAATAATCCTCGTGGCGTCCCTCCTGAACGTCACGCGAACAGATCGATCCGCGTTCGTGTTCGACGATTGCGAACGGAAAAATGATGGCAACGCGCGGCTCAAGCCTCCGTGAACCGGGGCCTGAAATCTGCCTCAAGCGTAGCTAAACGTTTTTGTACAGAATTTAAACGATGAATGCATAAACTGGATATAAAATCTTGAGTTACAGAGCAGCACTATACATACCACACAGATGATGTATATATTTTTACGTTACAGAATATGCCTGCGCTACTACAGTCAGGCGCCATAAGACTGGTTCTCATTTCCCACGAATACAATGCGTATATACATGCCACATAAACCTTTAACCGAAGATGAACAAGATGGAAAAAAAATCGTGAATGAACAAATGACCGAAATATATTGTAATGATAAAACTTAATGATATTTGTATACAGGCGCGATGTGCCCGTCAACCGCGGGCACCGTCGCCAACACAACGGGGGTTCAAACAAAACACGCCATGGTCAAACCAGACCGGGGCTGCCCGCTCGCAACCACGCGGATTTTTATCGGTCAGGGAACCGAGATCCGAGAGGTCGATTCCGACGATTATCGGACACACGCATATACACATACATATATGCGAGAGAGATAGAGATTAATTAAACGTATATCCTTTGCCGGGTGAAGGC
Source organism: Seladonia tumulorum (assembly GCA_913789895.3). Taxonomy (NCBI): domain Eukaryota; kingdom Metazoa; phylum Arthropoda; class Insecta; order Hymenoptera; family Halictidae; genus Seladonia; species Seladonia tumulorum. The sequence continues at coordinate 9,195,678 of OU565275.1, forward strand.
TTCTACGCGTGAACGAAAAAAATAAAAAAAAAATAAAAGAAAAACCAAGGAACTAGGAGTTAGGGATAACGATAATCGGCGTTCGGAATCCCACGTTGACCTCTCGGATCGACCAGACACAAAAAAAAAAAATGGGTAGGGACGCCGTCACGGCAGAAAACCGAAGGTGAACTGAATTGGCATAACGAATTCGTGAGATGAATATAGACCCGTAACGTTTTAAACACCATGAAAATTAACATCCTGAGTTCCGCATTAGGCCGTTATACCCACCGAGCTCCATTGAAAAAAAACTCGTGTCCAAAAACTACATACGAAACCGAATGAAAATGATAAGAGAAAGCGAAAAAAAGATAACGATTCAGAGAACACAGCGAACGACAGACCGAGAAAAATTTTGAGAATAGTCGAGATGTAGAGAGCGAGAGTGAGCGAGAGAGAGAGAGCAAGAGAGAGAGAGAAAGAGAGATAGAGTGAGTGAGTGACAACACCCAGATCCGTCGTCGAACTGCGATCGACGTGTGAGAGAACGATCGCAGATAATGAGAACGAGCGTTTCTCGTTCGTTCTTGAGGGGTCGTGTTGCTTGCGGGTACCCCGATAGAAGCATAACGCGGGTAGGAGTTTCTAATCAAGAATTCCCGTGGCGCTCGAGCGGCGGCACTTGTCGTTCGAGTCGCGGGAAGGTCCTAATTTTCCGAAAATAAAAAATTAATAATAATTAAACACTAAATCCGCGCTCGTGGCCCGTTGGTCGCGCGCGGGCTTCGATCGATCCGTGGACGGCTACCTAGGAGAATGCCAGACGAATGGGCCTAAAAACAAAGGAGTGGAGAGCGAAAGAGGAGAGAGAGAGAAGAGAGAGAGAGGAGAGAGATAGAGTAGGAGAAAGAGAAAACACACGGAAACGATACATCGTCTCGGGATCGATCGAACAGTTCGCGACGCCACCGACGGGCCAGGACACATTCATGACACACAGTTTGAGTTGCAGTGCAAGCGAACATCTGTAGAGCCATATACGTATAGTATGTTATTGTATCTTTAAAATCGAAACAGAAGCCAAAACAAAAACGACAAAAAAAAAAATGAAATAAAACAGAAATGAAAAGAAACGAACAATTGATGACAAAACTTAAGCGTAGCAAATGTACATTTTTATAAAAACGCGAGAGAGAGAAAAAAACGATGAATGGTCGCGATTGCATTTCGATGAAACCACTTTCGATGCTTCGGAACAAGGGGGAATAAAACAAAAAAGCAAACGTAAACGGAAAAATACGAGCCAAAAAGCGAAACTAAAAAAAAAAAAAAAAAACAAAAACCGGGGAAAAGCGCGGCGAATTCGTCGCGAGGAATTCACGATAATAATCATGAAAATGGAAAAAATGCGTTAATTCGAGACAAAAGTAAATTGCGAAACATAAACGGAGAGGTGAAAGAGTACGGCGTGTGAGTCGGTGAACGAGAAGACGGCAAGTAGTGCGAGAGAATGTGTGTTTCGGAGAGCGATATATCCGAGTGTGCGAGCATGCGAAACAATTGCGAGAGAGTGGGTAGCGCGAGGGACAAGAAAACAAAACAAAACAACAACAAAAAACCAAAGAAATGCAAAAAAGCGAACACAAACGAGACAGTAACTGATAAAATGCGAATGGAAAAGACGACGATGATGATGATAAAAACAAGAGACTCTCTGACGATGGTTGCATCTGGAATCGCGATACGCGGCTTGGTCACCGGCGGCCCCGTCCGAAACGGGTGCAAGTAACTTTTAGGTGTATAAAATGAGAAAAAAAAGTGAACGGAAACGAAAACGATACCAATTTTACCTTATCCTCTCGTCGGTTTTAGGATGTTCTAAAGAGATTATTGTAAAAAAAAGCAAGAAGAAGAAGAAAAGAACGACGCAGATGAGAGAATGTGAGAAGCGAGCGAAAGATCTATTGTTGTTCTCGGCTTACGCGAAATCCGTGCGATCGTCGAGCATGTAAAACGATAGATCGACCGGTTCGCGACCGATCGAACGATTCGCGGAACGAAGACCGAGCGTGTGAGTGAGTGGTGAAAGAGAGAATGCGACAAAAAGTAAAGAAAATTTATTGTAAATTCTTGGGGGTGATTCGGTCGCCCGGTGACCGCGCCTCGATCTCGATGCGAGCTCGAAATTTCATGGGCGCCGGATATGAGATGCACGCGGACGAAACTATGGGCGACGACCGGCCACGACCATAAGCCCTCTTCGCCCATAATCTCGTCCGTGTTTCGCGTTCGACGACTGTAATAGTAAAAAGAGAAAAAAAACGTAATAAAAATGATACACTTTCCTTCTTCCTGGCCCTAAGGGATGCTCCCGAAGGAAACGACTAAGAACAAAAGAGAAAAAAAAACGATATATATAAATATATATATATATATTTTGGACGGATTTCGGCTCTAAACAGTGCGAACGAGAAGCGAGAAATTGAAATAAAAAAAGACGCAAGCCTAAAAACGTGAATGGTTTAGGGAAAAATAAAATGATACCGTTTCCGAGATCATGCGATTCGGCGTCCTTGCCTATTTCGAATGGAGCACGCTTGTTTCGATTTCGAAAATCGATTATGGGTTTTTTATATATTTTTGGCAACGATATCTCGATACTATTTAAGGTTAATAAGCTTAAACAAACAAAAATGATAAATGGGGGGAAAACGAGGTGGATCGTGGGGAGAGATTGATACGATTGAGAGAACGACAGAGAACGAAGGCGCATCGCTGTCGTGTTTTGTAAAAATTTTTCGACAGGTCGAAAGAGGACAATGATACCGTGCGAAAGTGTGAGTGTGTGTGTGTGAGAGAGAGAGCGAGACAGTGCGAGCGAGAGAGAAAGAGAGCGCGCAACGAATGTGCGTGGATAAAACGATATGTGAGATTTATTCCGTGTGCGTGAGAGAACGTTCGTGAAAATCGGTAGAGAGATCGAGTTAGCGTGTACGAGAGAAAGAAAGAAAATGATAGAGAGAGAGAGTGAATGAGAGAGAGAAATTGCGAGCGAGCGAGCGAGCTGACAAGAGAACAAGAGAGAAAACGCGTGCAAAAAACGAGAGAGAAAAGCGATGGTAAAGTAATATTTAAATATTCGTATCAAAAGAAAGAAAAATATTGTAGGGCCTCGGAAAGAATACACTGGCGACCGAATGGAACAAGGGAGATAAAGAAAACGTTTTGAGGAAAAATGAAAAAAGATAACTAACTTGGCGAAGGCGAGTAAAAAAAAAGAGAAGGGCCGAGAACTACTAAAAATATTTATAGTATATGGCTACAAGTACAAATTACTTCGACTACAGAGCGTAGGTGTATTGATGTGTGAACAAAATTTGGTTGGCCGATGACCGTTTTTGAAACCATCATACTGCGTATCAAAGTATGTAAAATTTATTGAATAAACGCTAGCGTATTATGATATAATGTAATCTAATAATGTAATATTATAATGACGAGTCTAAATGATGATGTTAACCTGAAGTTTAGAGAAGCGCGCGTGAGAAATTGTGCACGTGAATGAGATTTAAGAGATGAAAAAACAAAGAGAATAAGAGAGAGAGCGAGAGAGAGAGAGGACAAAAGAAAAAAAAGTTATTGTGCATACGAAAACGAAAAAAGAGAGAAGATAAGATGAATGACAAAAAAAAAAGAAATCGCATCTTTATAAACGATTATCGGTACGATTACTATTATTATTGTAATTAACGATTGTCAGTCATCCCGTCACTTGTCATTATTGCGGTGAAGAACAAAAACGAAAATGCGGAAGATTAATAGGATCATCCCCATTCACGTGGGGGTGGTCTCTACCCCTTAGACAAGTTCGTTTCTTATGATTCTGATCCACTCGCGAAAAATGAAACACGTGGAAACAAACAAAAAGTGAAACAAGTGCGACTATTGTAAACTTTCCGTATCATTCTTATTGATTACCATTACTATGATTATCATTCTTATCGTTATTATTACGTATCTTTTTATTGAACATTATGATGATTGTCAAACCTGCGACGATTAATGGTATTCTGAATTGTCACTATTATCATTGTTGTACTGTACATTTGTAAACGACAGCGAGAAACTGAATCAGTTGTTCACAATTTTGAGACACATATATACGTTTCTGGGAAAACTCTACAAAACTGGGAAAAGATAGGGAAAGAACGAGCGAAAGAGAGAGAAAGAGAGAGAGAGAGAGAGAGAGTGTGTGTGTGTGTGTATGTGTGTGTGAGACTGAGAAGATCGACTCGAGCGCTTACAGTGTGAATATCGTTGCGCGATTGTTGTGGAGAAAATGAGGAGAGATCGTTCGACTGATTTACTAGCGTGATCCATTCAGAGTGAACGGAAGCGAATGCGATTTTGCGCGCGAAGAGTGTGTAATCGAGACGAAAGGAGAAAAAAAGGTATGCAGGTACGTGTGCATGGTAAAAAGAATCGGAGAGAAAGGTGATATAGTCAAATTAGAGAGAATGCGCGCGAATGAGGAGAATTATAATTAGCGAGGGAGAAAATTCACGCGTTAAATTACTTTGCACGGGGACAGAACGAGCGGCGATCGGCGCGACGATGAAAACGACGAGGGGAGAAAATGGCGTTTTCACGGTTTCTGGCAAGAAAATTTCAGAGTTGAAAATTCGGGGTTTTTAGTACGTGTGTGCGTGTATGTTGGGGGCAGGTGAGACGCGAGGGGAGGTTTGGACGAGACGCCGAAAAATTTCCACGATAGAGCAGAAAATCCACAGAATGGCGAAACGTTTTTGGCAATGGAGGAGAAAGCTAGAGAAAAGGAGGGAGCGAGGGAGAGAGAGATAGAGAACAGAGGGTCGCGTGCAGCTGATTCTTTCGGAACCGTTCGGATACGCTATATACATGAAACGAATAAAAGTTAAAAAGAAATGGAAAAGAAATAAATGAAAAAGAAAGCGACGAAGAAGAAAATGCGAAAAATTCCTAATAAACTCGCCCGCACCCGGCAGCGACGCGCTTTCGGCGCCTCGCAAAATTCTATTTTTGTAAGCATATTTCTATAAAAGTATACTAACGATACGGCAAAATTTATTATTCCTAGTGTGGTGAAAATGAAAATTGAACGTTTAGATTTCGTTAGTATAGTGTAAAGATGATGATGGGAAAAAGAAAATTAACGATGTCTAGGTCCTATTCGTGTATTTAAAGGCGAACTATTAAGGGAATAAAAAAAAATTATATCGTCGGCGGCGTCGTAGGTTGTAAAATTGTACATAAATTATTGCAAGAGGAGGCGCAGAGGGTTGCATCGCTGACACCGCGGCACGTGGCTAGTTTTCCTCATATATATGTATGTATGTATGTATGTATGTATATCTTTGGCACTGTATAAAGAGAGAGCGAGAGAGAGAGAGAGAGAGAGAGAGACGAAGGGAAGACGAAACGAGGTGTAATAGTTGGAAACGGAAATGGTGTTCTTATGAGGGGAGGGGGCGAAACTTGTAAATTAAGGGGTCAGTTCTTTCGGCACCGGAGTCAAAATTCGTGTCTCCCGGATTAGCATCGCGCGCGCCATCGCCGATCGAAAAAAATAACCCTCGTACGTTCCTAAAAAAAGTGTGTCAAGGCACTTCAAAAAACGAGAAAGAGAGAAATAAGAAAGAGAGAAAGAGAAATCTAGAGAAAATGCGAAAGAGAGAGTGTGAGAGAGAGAGCGAGAGAGAGAGAGAGAAAGAGCGAGAGCAAGGGAAAGAGAAAAGAAGACCGCAGAGAAAAATTGGGAAAGGAAAAGATGAAAAAATTTTAATCAGAATGTGTATTTAGGCTGTCTCGTCGCAAAACGATGTTGAAAAAAAAACTAATATGTAAGCAAAAAAGAGACACAACAGAAAAAAAAACGAAGAAAAGAGAAAAAGAGATTATCGGAGAAAAAAGAGGATAAGGAAAATTAACGAAAAAAAAAAAACGATCGCCCTCCCTTCTCATAGCCCGAGAGTGAATTCGACGACGATGCACTGCCGCTTTTTGAAGTAAAAGAAACAAAATAATATATATAAATATATAAATATATTATATATATATATAGATAGATAGATAGATAGAGGCACCAAAAATGGCAGAACGGAAATCGTGCGAAATTCCGCCCTGCGGCTGGCTGAATCGCGGAGGGCGCCTCGTGCGAGTCTCTTTCGTTTTACTCTCGAAGTAACGAAGAAAAGTTTTCGTTCGACCGGTGCACATGCGACTGCCTTTTTCTTACCTGATTGCCCCGTGTTTCGGTATCGATTTTCGGTTGTTCTAATACGTTCATCGCGTTCCGCGGAGTTTTTCCTTTTTGCCGAACGACGAGCGTCGCCTATTTCTCTAGACGTCGCGTCGCGATTATATAGAAGAAGAGTGAGAGACAGAGAGAGAAAAAAAGCAAACGAAAAATATATATCTATACGTATACAGTATGTCCTTTCGTTTTATCGTTTTCGATTTTGATTCCGCTCACGGCATTCTTCACGTGAGGTGTTTCCGGAGGCGATTCACGACAAGAGAGAAAGAGAGGGAGAGAGTGTCAATGGTTATTTGAATGAAAGAGCGACTGTCGAATTTTTTGGGGAAAACGAGAAGGGAGAGAAAGAGGGTAGGAGTGCTAGGACGAAGGGAAAACAACGAGAGAGAGAGAGTGAGAGACGATTCGAACGAAAAACCAATCGAGAGAGGCGTGCTTCGTTCGGCGTCGCAGCTTCCGGAACGGACAGTTCTCTTCGAGGTGTTTCCCCGAAGTTTTCTGGGACCTCGAAGAGCCGCGCGGATTGTCATCGGGTTGTGGGACACGTTCAGCATGTCAGTCTTTCTTTTTCTTTTCTGGGTTTTTTTTCGGTACGTCGATCTGAGGAAGTTGTGCGCGCGAAATGTGAGAATGCGAGTGAAAGACGGCGCGAGAGAATGCGTGGGAGCGAGCGAGACAGACAGAACGAAAGAAACTGGACAAAAGGCTGGAGAGAAAGATCGTGAGGAAGAAAAGAGCGAACGAGCGAAAGAAAGTAGACGAGAGTGAAGACACACAAGAGTATCGTAGTACACGGAGACACATACCAGCCTCACGCACACACACACGAACATACACGTACATTACATTTTGCATGCACTCGGTGATACATACAAATGCAACCCACACACGTATACATGCACGGACTCGTACATCCGACAACGTACATCCACATGACATACGACACCACAGGGACACGCAATATTATATATATACGACTCCATAGATGATGGCGCGGCACACTCACATAGTGTCTCTCGGATTGTTCCACAAAACTTTTCATTCAAGTTTGCTTCAAGAAACCTTCTGTTTTCTAATGTATGACGTGTTGTTGTCGATATATAAAATAAACTTAATAAAAAAATACATCATGCGGTATACGTCTGTTGCCCTTCATTCGATCCTCGAACCCATTCCCTAATCACATCACTAAATCTCATTTATTAGCGATCATATTTTTTGTTTTTAAACTTAGTTTCTGTTGTAGAAATTCATAAATTCATTCGATACCTACGAATTTTTTATTTTCCTTATTTTCTGTAGTTCTCTTCATTGTTTTTTTATTGTAATTCACGTAAATATATATTAAGTAATATTAGTTTTCCATTTTTCCATAATTTTTATATTGAAATTCAAAATCATCGTGTTTATACGATGTTTAAGATGAAGCAAAGTGAAGGTAAGTACACGATTTTAAATAAAAGTATTGTTTTAAGAAAGGAAATGTTTCAAATATAACATATTGTAAATCATAAAATGTAGAAAATTGTTTGCAAACTTTTATCTACTCGAATAAAATGTTCTGTACATTCGTGTTTAATTGCCGTAAATTGTTGAATTATTTGAGCTGTTAATTGTATCACAACATAACCCCAAAATAGATAAAAATGAAACGACAGTATTTAACCATCCAGAGGGTAACAAATAGAAAAATAAATAAACGCAGTTCAGATTGTTTTATCATTTTAGTGCCACAGCCAACCTTACCGACCAGTCACAACATTGGCCATTTCAATATCTGCATGAATACTAAAACAAAATTGCAAAAATTGTATTTTTGGATGTATACTTTAAAGATAGCTAATATGCATAACATTTGAAAGTTGTTAGTTCCTCTTAGTTATAAATTAAACAATACTGAATATTGATTTGCCCCTTTACACTACCATCTGTAGTCATGCGTGTGTGGCGGGTTGTCTGCATTCAGGTGTACATTCAGTTTAACTTCATACTTCAAGTACTGAATAAAAACACAAATTTTAGGTATTACCATTTAATCTTAGTCTTCAGTTAATTCCAGTATTTGTAACTATTTTAAAAAATATCTAGATCAAATAGATATTCAGATTCAAACAAAGATTCTAGTACGCACATTATTAATTTTTTAATATCGAGTACATACACTTTCCACATGCTAACACTTTATACTTGGATCAGAACAGACCCGACACATGTTTAACATGAAACATATTTAACAATAATTAATTTATCAGCACGGTAAACTCTGGTTACCATTCGAATGCATAAATGAATCGTACAACAATATACTCCGATGAACCAGGGAGCATAACAATATATTGTATCTCCTGAAAAAAAATATTGTTCAATTTCTCTGAATCAGGACTGTAAAACGACGAATCAGAGGCGTTTCCTTCGTCCGCGTCAAGCAACCAGTTTTATATTTCCGCGACCGTTTCAGAAACGGGCATTCGAATGCGCGGTAATTGCTTTTTTACCGCATAAAACATTGAAAGGCGCGGCGGAACGAAGAATTTCCCGAAACTAATAAACTGCAACAACGGAACGGATCATTATTACAGGGGCAGGCCAACGCCGAGGAAACACTCGACAATATTTCACGGAACGGCCGCGAAAAGGGGAATGCAGTTTATTTCCCGCGATCGCGTTACAATCTTATTCAGGTCTCGCAGCAATTAATGTTCATTAGTGTTGAAGTCCGTATTCTTCTATTCAACGGCGGAGCCGGGTTCTTAAGTTGCCCCGCGCTCATTCGGGCCGCGTGAACTCGACGAAATTAAATTTCCATTTTTTCCCGGTCCCCACCACCTCGAGGTTAATGGGTGCGAGTGGTAACGGGCGAAAAGTAGGGTGGTAGTGCTTAGAAAAGTCGCTGGGAAACGAGAAGAGTATCGCGGAGCTCGGCTAAGGTCTGCTAAATCAACGTCCGGACGTCCGGTAGGACGTCGAGCGTGCTCTTATTGTACGAGCGCAATAATTCGTTTCAAGACAAAACAGAAAGAGTTCTAATTTATGGTAAACAGTTTCATCAATGAATGGTATAGTCACTGCCACTTTCTACAATTGTCTCCTAACTTCTCACAAGCTAGTAAACTCCTTTTACTTAGAAATTGTGTGGTTTTCCCCCGAAAAAGATCTTGAGGTAGTGTTCGACAACTTCCTCGAAATTAAACTTCTCAAAGCGTGCCATACGAATATTATAAGTAGACTGCGGATTTTATGGAGTAGTGAGGACACCAGAAGAATGTAAGAATACTGTAGAACTATTTTTATATTAAACCTATGAAACGAAGAAATACATTTTTACTTATATCAAAATTTTTACTTGGTATAAAAATCCACAGTCTAATTTTAAGTTCCAAGGCTAATTATTAACGATTCCTGTCCATTCTCCTTGTGGGTTCCGATGGTGAAACGGACACCGGCCAGTCGCAAAACCGATCCTCAGCTGATCCTCAGTGACGCAGGCAACTTTGCCCTCGTAACAGCTGAATCAACGTCCGGACGTCCAGGAGGACGTCGTGCTTGCCGAATGAACGACGCTCGGCGCCGCGCGCCCTTTCTTTACAGTTGGTGCAACGACGCGTGAAGCGTCAATACAAAAACTTGTGAAAGTGTAATTAGAGCGGCAGTACATCTTAGATCGTTATTTTGAGAATATGTTAATGGCGTAAAGTTAATGAAACGAATGAATAGGGTCTCTTTCTCTTTCCGCGCCGGGACGAAAAGGACGATCTGACTGAAACACCCCCCCGGAGCACCACCGGCTCCGATTTTCCAAGTGACGGCGTACAGAAGAACCACCCTGAAGCATGTAAATTCGCTTACGCATCTCTAAGGGCCATCCACCCTCGAACAAACATCCAGCGCGCGAGAGAGCGACGGTCCGAGAGTCGGAGAGAGTACCGGATAGACCTTACGCGGTGTGCTTCATTAGACCCTTAATGAAATTTCAACACTTTAACGCCCCGACGCCCCGGGAAATATATAACCAATGAACTCGTTTTCACACCAGACTGCCCCGCATCTTCGTCGCCGCCAGTCAGGTCCTTCTAGTTTCTCCTACCCTCCTCGGGGTCGCATCTCGAAAGGAAAACAAGGGTAGGATTCACCCTCGGAAAGACGCTCGAGTGTATCCCTAGGTTTACCGGTTGGTGCGTCTGTTATTTTCTCAAACGCGAACCTGCAGTCAGGTGCTCGAAACCATTCGTCGAAAGCAGTCCCGTCGGTAAACTCGACTCCTGCCAGACCGATTGGTTTATTATGAACCGTCAACGATGGGAAGGGTAGACGGGAGACCTTGTTGATGTCCGGTGCTCGAGTCGCCTATTGTACCGACCAGCGGAATCGAGAGCAGGTGCGGTATGAAAGTTGCCGAGAGCACAGACGAGGTATAGGAGTAGACCAATTACCCAATGTATTTTTCTGTCTCACGCTCGGGGGCACAGACGAGATATACATCGTCGGTGATTATGGTCTTAAGGATATCGCAAATCGTCGGTACTCAAGATTGCGAGACACAAATTTCATTGAACATTTTTTATTACAAACGAAATTATCCGACCTAAGTTTTCCACATCAGTTATTTCCAATCATTAGATATCAAACATTAAAATTTCTGCGAAAATTACGTTGGCAAACGTGAATTTCTACGTTACCGACTAAAGAAACACAAATCGTAGAAATCATGTTGCAGAAACAACCATTGGCAGAACGTGTATCGACCGATTCGCATACTGTTCACGTGCAAATACGTAGAGAGCGCTTACATGCCACTTGTTTATGAAAATTGATTTCACATACGCAATCGCGAAGTACTATTTACGAATTTATTATGCAATTTTATGTATCATCTTGTAACTGATGAAGCAACTTTCGTCAGAAACGTATTATGTACTATTAAAATAGAAACTGTACAAAAATTATAATATTTTATAATACTTAATAAATAACTCACCGTATAATAACATCGTCGCATCTCATTAAAAACGTTTATTAGCACAAATACTTATTCGTTTGAGGAATAAATGGTTCTTAAGAAACGAAACTCGCCGATTGCGTTTAATGTGAGCCACAGTTAACGATATATTTTTTAGTGCGATCGTCAAAACAAATGTAAATAATTTGAATGCTAAGCGTCGAATGTTTCAGCCTGATAAAAATCAGTTACAGGCTCACGGACGTGAATATGAAAATTGCAAGCGTACCGCGGCGCAGTTTCTTGGCGACGCTCGCAGGTCACCTAAGGACAAGTCTTTTCTTTACATTCCATTCTTTACGATCAGCCGACGAATATCACAATGTTTGCCAGATTCGGTTTCTTACCTCTTAAACGCCATCCGCTCTCGTTTACATTCCAGATTTTACGATCGAACCAAATATAATGTCGCCAAATTTATTGCGATTGCCGTCTGAAGTTCCGACATCGAATGTTAATCGAGACACAAAAGATATCGCTAATCGGAGGGCAGGGACGTTCGATGACGACTTCGAAAAATAAAATCGGAATCGGAGTCTCAGCGAGAAAAAACGACGAGAATCATTACGACTCTAACAAGAGTGTGTAAGTTGCCCTCGACCGAGACGAAACTGGTTGCCACAATACGAAACAATTCACGAAAATATTTGCATGATATTCCCCTAAAAAAGTCGTAAAATTTTTCGTCGCATTTTTTCTTTTGTCACAGGTTTGTTGCCCGGTGCCGGGCCGAATGTTTTTCACATAAATTTTGTACAAGACGCGATGCACCAACTTTCAAAACATCCGTTCGTCCAACAGAAATTTCAAATTATCAATTCGTCTTACTTAATTCTCTTTTGTGTTTCCAAATTTTTAAGGACCCTTAATTAGACCGCCGTGTAAGAATTGTTTAAATAGTATAATATGTAAAGGGAATTCAGCGACTTTTATTTTCTTTATGATTCTCTACAGAATCAATTCTTGGTTCTTTTCTGTAATAATCAATTGCACTTTTTGGACCATTCTGTGTAATTTAAATTTATATTCCATAAAACAAAACTAAAACCCTAATAAGTAGTTTAAAGATCAAAAATACAAAAGAGATAGTGAACCGCTTCCGGACTTTCGCTTCGTTGAAAAATATGTAATTATACGTAAGTAGCTGACTCAGTTATAGCAATACCGATAATATTTCTCCCACTAAATATATTCATATATGTAACATGTTTATCGATGTGTATTATCAATTTTTTAACACAAATATTCGAGTTTCTGTTTATTCAATACTGCGAATTTATCCAACATAGACTTCGAAAAAGGTGTAGATGTGAACAATCTAAATTATTTTCGTCAGTGCATGCAGTTCTAGATTAAAGTGTAATTTTTCCCAGCGAGATCACAGTTTTTAAATCACTGTGCCTATGTACGATTGAAAAGAGTACACACCGTGATGGAAATAGTCGTCTCTGAATACATCTGAGAACTATATCGAAACGTCTGTCTTGGGGTTATTGAAACCAGCAATCTGCATTATAATCTGCCAAGCGCGGCTGCAAAGTAGGCACTCCATCATCAGGTGGAACCGGTTTTTTCGGCCTCGGTCCTGCAACCGTTCAAACTGCTACTCATTGCGTATTCGTAATCTTGGATCGGTGATCTCCAATTGATTCCTATCATTTTTTGTTATCTCGTCATTATCAGTGCGCATCCTGTTGCGTTTTTTACGGGTTGAAACTCTTTCGACCGTGTCGGACGTAAACGTACGCTTTCGGCCAGCATTCCCGAAAATGAGGATACCTTCTTTAATGTAAAACCCCAGGTCCATATTTTTATGCTTCGGCGGCGCAAGAGTCCACGGCATCTCGATCGCGAACTTCAAAAATGCTGAGCTCGAATTCCGGTGTTAAGAGATATGTTCATTGTGCCACACGCATGGTTCTCCATGCGATTGCAATTTTCCTGCATGCGTTTTAACGTTACACAATGTGAATTATAAATGCGATCGGTGTGAAGCGTTTTTTTCGGAGTGCTAGATATATTATTACGTCGTGAGACTGAACATCCTTAGATCAATTAGTTTAAAAAACGAATGGGAAGCACATTATCCAAGATGAAATTGAAATTTATTCAAATAACAACTTGTATCACGACAAAAATATATTTATCTGTGAAACTGAATATAAAAATCGCTCAAGTTTCTATTCCATATTCATAAATTATACAAGGACTTCTAACATATGTATTTAATTTATTTGAATTAAAGTAAATAATCACGTATATCTCTTAACTTTACCGGTACGAAAGATATATCTTGATGAACATTTTTACAAAACGATACTTACCATCTTTGGTGCTTGGTCAATTTAGCGTTGACCACGAATCTTTCGTGATGTTAATAACATCAATGAGAAAAGAAGAATGAGAAGTGAAATGATTCGTTGGAGCGTCAGGATCGTTTTCTCCGATTTTTTGTTTGCCGGGGATTTAGGCCTTTTTTCGGTGAACAGGCCGAGATCTTTTTCGGCATCTAATTTGTTACATTTAAACAAATCACGGCACGCAGAGGGGCCTGGCGGAGTCGTTCGCGAATAATCGCGTGGTTATCCCGCGTGCACGCCAAAGGCGGGCTGAACCTTTTTGAGGAATAGGGTTTTGTTTTCGAGAAAACGAACCGAGAAGAATCGATCGTTCGCCGTAATAACGGGTGCGATTCTCTGACGGGAAACGAGTCAAGTCGTGGAAGAAGAAGCGTATACACAGAACGGCGTTCCCGAGAGCGTGGCTCCGCTCATTCCGAAAATGAGAACGTCTACAGATTCTACCTGCAAAACTGGAATAACTGGTGCGTCCCGGTACCATCGACGCTCCCAGGGAAATTATGTTGTTTAGCCTGTGAGAACGCTACGCGATCGGTTACGCGAACACTTCTAGAATGGCACTAATGTAGAAAATATCAGTCACTAATGCAGGGTGAACGGAACCTCGAAGGATTTCGTTTTTCGTTTTTTTTTGCTTTTTTTTTTCTTTTTAACGCGTTACAATCCGGTCGCATTAAACGACACGCTCCGCCAGTATGTTTTAATAGATACGATGCACTCGCTACGCTCTCTGCATGTTTACGCATCTACACACCTATACAACCGTTTTTTTATGGCTTCGTTTGTAGGAATCAAGCTGCACCCTTCAGCCAAGGTCCGTATCAAAATCCAAATTAAATATAAACCACGTTTAATTACCTCAGATTTTACAACGTGGAAACGTTTATGAAATCTTATAAATTCATACATGTGCGACATTCCCAGCTGTGCTCCTTCGAATCTTTGCGATCTCCAAGAAGTTTGCAGCCGAGAATTCTATCAATTAATGTCGAATAACGTGAATTTAATTTTTCCACTTTGTATTTTTCATTACAGCGTTGCAAAACAACTAGTTTCTCGGCGCCGGATCAACGGAAAAGATATCAAATGCAGATACGAGCGTAACATTACGGTTGCGTATAATTATAAGTGTACAGATATGTAATTGATAGAGCATTGGAAGGATACTAGTGGGAAACGATTTATTAAACAATTACGAGGGCAATAGTAACAGAAACGACAGTTGAGGAAGAAACAGAATAATAAATTCATAACTAAGATTACTGTCATTACAATACATTACAATTTTATATATATTATTATTATTATTTCGCAGAATTTTAAATAAATGAGTGCGTCGGAAGATGTTGTAAAATGACTAATGTACATTGAAAAATTGCTGATCATATAAAACTCACTGTGAAATTGTAAGGGACGTTTATGGTCGACGATCGTTGGTTGCCGAAGTGATATTAAATTAAATATACCTTACAGGGTCAATAGGAAACGTTTTGCACAAAATTAACAAAATTTTCTTATTCCCGACGTGTATTATTCGAAATTGTAAGCGCAGAAAATATCGATTCAACACCATCTTTAATGTTCGACTTTTGCCGCGTTAAAAACAGTAAACAGCTGGCGAGCAAATGGTCGAATGAAGAAAGATGTGTTCCCAGCTTATGGAGAACGATGTTATTCGGATCGGTGTGTATACTGTACAATCATCAGAAGTCATACAATCGCACACATTACGCTATATGTAGTTTGCACGATGATGAAATGCAACCGATGTGTGCACCGTTCTCCTTCTCTTTCCGGGACATTGCTTAATTCGTTTCCTGAGCCTTCAAAGGGGCACATGCAAAAGTACAGCTATTTCCGATACATTCTTCGAATGTTTGTCATTAGATTTTTTTACGTTAACCAGAAGCTTTCCTTAAACATTATTTTAGTGTGAAGGTTCATAGTTTTACAAAACTTAATTGATATTATTTTACCATCAATTCTCTGTAGAAATTATTTCACTGCAAAGGATTGCAATTTTACCTTCTCTTTAGAAACTATGTCAGCGCAAAGAATTGCGATTTTACGACAAATTGGAATTCCAAAGTAGACTACGAGCAATGTTAGTGTTTTTCGTTCGCTTTAAACAAACATTTCGTTCGTCACTTCAGATCAAAATGGAAGACACTTCTGATACCTTTACGGACACAGTTCCCAAAAACCAGTCCCACTTAAATTACTATAACTCCATAATTTTCCAAAATTTTTCAGTGAAACTTTTTACATACACTGTTGGAACTGTATACTTAAATACTAGTAAGAATGATTAAACAAAATTAAATTCTGTACGCGACATAAGTCCAACCATATCAGCAGTTCCGTCGTTCTTTACTGAAACAAAAGTGCATAAGATTTATTTCACGGAACGATTCAACAATTTTCATCGGTACTAATATAACCTTGTCCACCATCTGACCATGTACGGACATACAACTGGTCTCCTTTCGAAACCGTCTCGAGGTCATTTGTCATAATTGTTTAGGTATCTGCAGTGTCATCGTGGCGCGAGTCTCTTTTATCATAGTTTCGAGATTTAGCAATAAAAATTACTTAATGGAAGTCCAATTAAGTATTGTTCTTTGTCGACAAAAAAAAAGAAGTATAACATGACGTACAGCTATTGAGTCAAACAAAAAAATGCTTGACGAAGTACACGCATGCATACATGCATGCGTATTATACGCTGGAGAATATATGGCTGGTGCTTTCTAAAAATTACCGAAACGAAGATTTTTGCAGTTGAAGAAGAAAATAAATTTTCTCGATTTACTTGGTGATTGCTTGGTTACAACGAGAAATATACAATTAGAAGTACGTTGAAAATGTAACAACATACAATCCTGAAAATTCCAGGTACTTATTAGTTATTACAATCAAAAATATACCGTTAGAAGCACGTCAAGCGACAACGCGTAAAGTCGAGTTATTTCTTCAGATTAATTCCGCAAATTTTCATAAATTTCTTTCTCGACAACTTTCGTTTTATGAACAACCATAAAAATTGTTTTCCGGAAAGTGAACATCAATTGTGACGGGGTACGGGAAACTATACGTTCATACATGTAGCATAACTCATTCGCTCGGCCATCTCGTGTACGGGTTTCATTTATTTATCACCGGGGAAAACAGAAACAACAAAAACGACATAATTGATCGATACAAGTCGTGAAGTCACATAAATTGGTGGCAACATGGTTCCCCCGTTCTTTTCTTGTTGTTTCGTTTGTGCCTCGATTTTCACTTGGTTCTGCGTGCCTCCTTTTCGAGGTCTCGTTAGGGCCACTTTTATGCGAGACGTTACAAGCTGTAAAAACCGAAACTGTCGCCGAACACAGGGCTGTAAAATCGTCGTTATGTGCATCCACGCGTACATGTCATCGTTTACATTCACGTAAACACTGGGAACAGGGGCGCGGTGGTGTACAAGGGGAACGTAACCCGATGCGACACCAAATCGACGCTCATTCGCCATCTTACAACAGCTGGTGTAATTGCTAACGTTCGCCTAAATATTTTTATTAGGCACTTGAATAAATCCCTGCTGTTCTCTTATTCAATAAAATTCCTGTGTTCGAATATAAAAAAAAAGAGTATGTTATCTCCAAGTATTTTCCATTTTACTACCTTCGCTCGCTTTTCACGTAATAAGTGAATTCTCTAATCGTCATACCACTTTTTGATATCTTCATGAGAATTGCTGGGAAAGGCCATGCTGCGTTTATCGGTGTAGATCGTAACCTTTTCAGGCAATAGCTGGTGAATATGGCGGGTGTGGTAGCACATCCCGTCCATACGGTTCCAACGTTTCCTTGACTGATTTTGCAATTATATGTGATCTAGCATTGTCAACCTGAAAAACCACTTTGTCACGTCTCAGCATATTCTGGACGTTTCTCTTTCGATTCTTCAAGTGTTATTGGAACTTCTTTGTTCTTTTCGTTCACTTGATCATCGATCCACCTAGAATCAAAAAGATACAGAATGAAAATATGAACTTTTCTTTCCACTTTACGCTGATTCTGAAAGACAATGAAACATGATCATAACGGTTGCAATATATTTCAGAGCTTTTTAATAAAATCAAAGTTGACACTTCGTAATGAAATATAACTATTGTTACTCCGCACTAGCACCCTTAGATCTGTGCAAATTATATAGGAAACATTTTAAGTGCAAAACAAAACGTTCAGAGGACAAAATTAGGTTGCGCACCTTACACGATGTATTTATAGAGACTTCTGAGAAAACAGAATTTAAATTTTATTATCGTACATTGTTCATTATTGTAAAAGCTAGGAAAATTCTTGCGAAGTTGGTAAACATTTAAATTTGTGTGACACGCATTACCTTCTACGTCGCATTTATAGCCAGCAATGACGAAGTGTGCAAACAGTATGCATGGCGCACAGTAGGTAAGGAATTCACGGAGACAGCTATTTGAGGAAGTGGACTTACGTAGCTACTTATAAGTCGTCGTTAAACGGCGAAAATCACTTAACCAACTAAACGCTGCTGGTTCGTTTCATTAGCGAATAACTTTCCACAGTATAATGTATTGGGTACAGAACAATAACCGTTCCTCTAGGACTCTTACTCGTCCTCCTCGGCGGTTTGTTGTGTAAAATTATTTTTCTTATCTTCCTCGTAGCTATATTTATCTACGTAAATAATACCAGAACATTGTGGATAAAAATTTTCCAACTAAATATTAGTTAAGCACAGCGTCGCAGAAAATGGTCAATCGTATCTCTAATTTCACGAATACATAAATCTGTTACTAAATAAATACGGGAGAAACAGTTTCTTTAAATCGTGGTTTAATAACTACAAAGTTTATTACATCATTTACAGCGTTACTCTAGCGTTCTTAGATTTTCTAATGGATGAACATTGAACTGCAGTAGGAAATAAAAGTTGTTATGGTAAATTATATGGTAATTTCTATGGTAATAGTGAATTTATGTTAAGAATGATTGAATCAATTGCGATATTAGACATGCGTATACACCTCGCGTCCTCCTTGAGGCAACGACTGGTGAAATCATCGACATCTCGTGTTTCATATTATACGTGCACTTTATTCACACAAGAAATTGCGTCCATACAAATATGTAACATTTTGCATGAATTGAACAATTTGAAAAATACATGTTTCCCATTCCAGGAGACAGATCGAACGGCTTTTAAAGTCCGTCAAGCGTCTGCGTTTCGTGCGGCACACGACTCGTTGAAACGTGCGATGCAACTGGATATCTCGGGTAATCTTATCAGCCGCGATTTATCTCCAGAAATCCAGAATTTCTCATACAACCGTACAATATTAGGAACATTTTCATATTACAAATATCGAATTCCGCCTACTCGTTGCTAGCAAATCACGTTACAAAATCCGATTTCCAGTTTGAACTCGAAGCCACGAATTACACGATCTATTGTTTAAACTATTAAAACTCCCCATCCCCCTCCACATATACGCTTAACACAATAGGGTACAATACAGATAAGAACGAGTAAAAAGAATCAACGGTATGGCGATGATAAGTAAGGTCTGCGTGGTTCACAGGATGTAGTGTGTTTATGCAAATTTCTGCTATCTCCCAAGACGAAAGTTACAAAACCGGAGCTTCGATCCGTTTTCCATGCGTCGAATCGATTTCGTCGCGCGATGAAATGAAATCGCGCCGCTCCGATCTTCGAAATTGAGGATAGTCTATAAGTATAAATCGTGGTTCTTACAGAATATACGTATAGATTCAGGCTAATAGATTGACAGCGACAATCAAACTTCATTCATTCGACAAGGATATCTTATGTTTAGGAAAGTTTCGAGAACGGACGCATCTTGGATCCGATAACTTCGAATAACATTACGTATAGTACATTAGCTGTATATATTATATTACATAGCTTTATATGTATATATATATACAGTGTGTTCGCAAAGTCTTGATACAGGGATCAGACACGAGTAAAGTACAAGTCTAACCAGCAAACGAAAGAAACTTTACGCAACAATTGATTCGAAATTAATTCGCCGCTGTTCTTTCTCTCGAAATATCACTTGCACGCCTTTACTACTACGCTTTTACATACGCCACTCGTGCTTCTGAAGCTCGCGGGCGCAGACTTGGTCGACCAATTCAACTTGCTTACAGTGAAACAGATTTCCAAAATTGACGAGAGACTATCGATTTCGCGCCGTCGATAGTTTCGTTAATTCTCTAGCTGCAACGATTATTAATATTATTATTATTATTATTATTATTATTCGGTTACACTGGCTCTTAAATACCGGAAGACAAAAATTATCCATAGTTAATGGATAAAAAAGAAAACATGTTGACCGACGAAATCAAACGATGCCAATGAAAGACATTTTTACCTTATAGCCTAACAACATCCGATTTAGAAACCACATTTTATTAACTGATTTATTATACGTTCGCGACGTTCGATGAATCTCTGAATTCACTATATGCAGAAAATTCAGCTTTAGACGCTGACTGCAGGCGACCACAAAAATCCCATAAAATAAACGGGAACTTTATGCAGTTTTAGCACGTCAAAGTCTTTGGACGATCATGCTTACGAAGAATTTAATAAAACATCTCAGCAGTTTTTAACAGTGTGCCCACTGGAAGTTTATTTGGATAGAGTTTTTAATAACTATGTTATATTAGAAACAAGTTGAACAATCTTCTGTTGAGTAATTAACTCATGGTTTATGGGGTAACTTGTTAGGCCAAGATTGAAATTGTTGTGACCATTAAAGAATTTAGTAGCACTCGTATGCAGCACAGGAGAAAATTCATCACTTTTTATGTCTTACATTTTGCTAAATTTTCTTCTTTTTTTCTATATTGTGAGCTACACATTTATTTCAAACTTGCGAATAAAACAAAGAATTTATTTAACCCTCGTACGGAAATCTCGCAAAAATTTGATATTTTTCCATGATTGTATCAAAGTAGAAAACCAAAATATTAATTGAAACCATAAACGAATAAAACACGATTAAGACTGAATGAAATTGTAAAACAAAAATAGATGAGCAAGAACCTTTCGTGCAATGATGTATTAAGTGCATACGAGCGTTAGATTCGCTAGGTATGATACATTTTCGAAATCTGTCGAACAACCTCCAGTAGGAAATTTATTAAGTCCCATTTAACCTCAATTTCTGCAAATCTGCACAAAGTTCCGCGTTCATCGCAGCGATTGTACCTTTATCTTGCAGCCCGCATTAATTAACTAGCAAGCACACAAATGATTAATTCGTATTGCCTTTTAAAAATAAGGAGACTGTGTGTATCAAAATATTGCCCAACTTTTTTATAAAATACATCTGAATGAACAAATGTGTCCAGCCAGTATCCATAGAAACAGCTACATGAGCGTGTTAAGGCCGATTTACACCATTTGCGCAGACACATTATAGGTGTTTCTACTATCGGATCGTATCAGCATAGGCACGTACCGAAACCATAACAGAAGAAGTACTATCAAAGCGTTATTACAATGAACTCTCGATATATGTCAACAACACGGGTCTTGCCAACGCCGTGGCCCCTCACAGGGTATATTCCGCGGCATTTATCATCCAGGTCTTGGCGATATATACAGGGTCATCCGTTTTTAAACGGCCAAACGTCAACCAGCTATAGGGGGCCCCAAATGGAACAACTTTCACTCCTAACACTTTTTTCGATTCGGCCTTGATTTCTTGAAAATATTTTAAACAATACGTACCCAAAAGATGTATTTAAAATCATTCTTAAAACTTGAGTCCCGTTACATTCCTTGAATATTTAGGTATTGCTGTAAAAATTTTGAAATTTTTCTTTAATTTTGTGTTAATTTTTGTCTTGAATTAAGCAATTTATTATGCATGAATCCGAATTTTTCGAAGTTATTTCATTCAGTCTCCACGGCGTGCCCCATGTCAAAAAAACCAAGATCCGAAGGTCATACAAAAAAGTTGACTTTTTGCAATTATCTAAAAATCAAGACCGAATCAAAAAAAGTGTTAGGGGTGAAAGTTGTTTCATTTGGGGTCCTCTATAGCTGGTTGACGTTTGGCCGTTTAAAAACGGATGACCCTGTATATATATAGAGAAATCATTGTATACCGAAACAGAACCGTTCCGTGTCTGTGCTAGTACGAATCGATCTTCAAGCGGTTTTTTCGAAGATTCGCCGAAGATTTGCGGCATCGATCGGCGCGAAAACGTGTGCAGATGATATTGACCAGACCGTTCCGCGAAACAAGGTTCACCTCGATGCACAAAAGGATGCACAATGCACGTGTTTCGGTGCGTAAACGAGCGCGACCATTGCAGCGGACGCATATATCATGAGAGAAAATAGGCACCGCGGCGTGCGCAGCTGCGACACCGTGCTTGATTTACGACAACGATTAAACGCACCCTTTGAGAATAGTTCTGTGTTGACGGAAAAATTTTAACGAGATCAGGAAAACACCCGAGCGGGCGCGGCCTTACTTAAGGGTGAAACGATATTTATCGCTTAATGATACAATCGCTTTGCGACCAGCCCGATCGCGTATGACGTTTCGACAGATCTCTGACAAAATCATCGACAGCCATTTTTCGTGGATATCGGTGCACGCGTGCGAGCTTATCAAGCTTTTCCAATGATACGCGAAGAAATTTCAATGAACTCGATGATTGCAAAAGCTCTTTGACTTAAAACGTAACTGCTCGGGTTCTACTTTCGCGTCGAGCACGAACTTTCCCAATCATCTGACACTTCATCGCCGGTAACGAACAATTTAACCCCTTGCACTACTATTTATTTTGTGATTATAACGATTAGAAATTCTTCATCGTTCAGAATTTCATAGAAAAACAAGTTAGTTTATATTTATTGTATGTCTATGTTTTCTCCAAAGGATATATATCATCTACGACCAAATTGAATTTTATTTCGGTTTAAAGGAAATTAATAACATACATATTTATTAGACTTTGTGCAGAATCTTCGTCACGAGTCTGACTCGATATTGTAGGGCAAGGGGTTAATCCGACCGAACCGTACTATCTATTAGTTATCAGCGAACTACATAAGAATCTGCGGATGCATGCGAAATTAAACAAATCATTTTATTCCTTAAGGATATTACATCGTTTGATGTCTGGCGATAATGGTAGAATGGATAAAAACGTCACCGGTAAATCGTGTGTGTGTGTTTTAACAACTATCAATGGTAATGATTCGATGAACAGATGAGAACAAAAAAAAAAAGAAAGAAAAAGAAACGTGGTTATTGACCATCGATTATTATTCGCTTCGTAAAACTGGTAATATTACGACAACATACGTACAATGCCTATCCATGTAAGTTTCCTATTTATACTCGCATTCGTAATAATTGAAACAACTTATGTCGTATATAATTCATGCGTACTTAGACGGACATAATGCAACGCAGACGAATAAATAACATAAACGAAAGAAATAAAACCGTTGAACTGGTTGAATACGTGTGCATACGGAGGATAATGAAAAGTCTTTTGCCACAAAGGAAGTACATGGTGCACTTAAAAAAAAATATATATATATAACAAAACAAAGAGAAAAGAACGTTCAAACGGTTGCACGATCGAAGATGGTACCTAGCACGATACAACTTGCACCTCATTCGAATTGGAACCGTTGACCAATTTTGGTAGCATGACCGCCTCAACTCCCAGCTTCTTAGGCTCTTTGTACGACAATCTTACAATTATATCTTCGTGATCACGCATTGAGGTCCAGGGACTTATACCGAAATACAGAATACCGTTATTTCTCGATTACAGGCGTGTTACCTTATCGAAACCAAAATACTGGTATGATGTTCATACCCCTACATAAAAATGTATTTATCTTTGTTTTCCCTGATTTTTTTTTTTAATGCATTAAAATTGTCAACATGCTTTTGAAATAGAAGCTCAAAACCAGTCGACTGTGTAGGTGTTGTCATAACGTAAATTATGTTAGCAAAGTAATACCAAAAAACCAATATATGCATAAATACTATAATCTGTAGAAATACAAATAATTATCAGCGTACTTCCTATTTGTATTCACCTAATACAATCTTTCTGAAACTTTCTAGCTGGCGGCTCCGCTTGATTGGAAGTAATTCGCGCAATGTTCATAAATCGTGAGCAAGAATAAATTTGACATTGCGTTCGTCGTTGCTTCCGCAAACACGCTAACGATAAAAACGTCTTCAAGTTCAAACGCACCTAACTTACAGAAAGTCGCCGTGGCATGGCAATAGTGACATCGAAACTAGAGATAAAGTACAACACGAAGGAAACTCGTTGAGCGATTTCGCAGTACAAAACTCTTTAAATAAAGTAGATTAGTGGATAAGTAGAAAACTTAATTATGTTTGTTAGTGTGCTTAAATCTATCAGTTATTTTAACGATTAAGTGTTAGCGTTACTACTTAATATATTTCATTTCATTAATTAGCGTTAACGTTCTACAAAGAAATAATGGGTCCAATGGTTAAAAAGTCTAAAATATATATATATATATATATATATATATATATATATATATATATTATCATCTTAACGGTACAATTTATTCGATGATATACTCAATGATGATATTTTTAATACTTATGTCTAATAAAAATGTTACGACTCTAACGTTATTATTGTCATTTACGTACATATAGTTAATAGTATTTTTAATTATACACAAAGAAACATGACTTAACTGCCTATCATATTCCTATAAGAATACCGGTATTTATTTCGGTACCGGTAATAATCCGTTTCGGTATTGTTGGCCTAATACCGGTGTCAAAATCACACCTGTTTATTAAGTTCCTGTCGAGGCCTGATCTTTGGAAGAAGACATCTAACAGACGCCTATGATTCCAATTCACTTTCTCGTACGTCTCCGCAAGCGAAAGTTCGCAGCGTGTTCACGCTTCGAGTTGCTTGAATTTTTACGGCGCTTATGGTTATTTATGTACAAGGGAATCGCCGAACACCTGGCGCTCTCGGAAGAAACTCGGAGGCGATGTCGCGCGTGTGGAAGGAAAAAGGGAACGGGACTCTTAGATCTCCCCACTCGCCGTGCAAAATTGTTCCGAATAGAAATAATTGTCGATTGCGAGACGGCTTCATTGAAATCGAAAACCCAGAAAAGCAGGACGCGCTTCCGAGCCGGAGGTGCGAACACCTCCGGGGCCGATCGCGGCGTTTCCTGGTTTTACATCCGTGAATTGCAGTGCCGATTTAGTCGCTAAAAGAACACCTTTTCCGTCGAACGCCCGTCATCGCACCCTACTCGCCATCTGTAACCACAGCGGGATTAAAGGCTTCACGCTAAATGGACGGTTCGTGTATCCAGCAAACCGGAAGCGCGTGGTATTGTGAAAACCATCGAGTCGTATCGCTGTCGCGTCGCGTCGCGTCGCGTTCTGTCGCGTTGTGCGGCATCGTGCCGCGTCCCGGGCAAGATCATTTCTGTTAAACATTCACCACTATGTTCCGTTGCATGTGAAACACCTGACACGCCATTAGACGCGAAGGGTTTCGCGGGCGACAAAATAACAGGTTGCATGACGCCGGCGAGCGTCAGGCGAGGCGTCAGTCTGCGGTCTACGCCGTTCAGAATTTCTTCGGCAGTTCATCGAGTATGGTTCGGGATCGATTCGGGCCGGACAAAGTCCGTTGACACTGGCGGCCTGCGAAACCATTTCACCGTGCACGCGAAATGTCCTCTCTGACTCGTGATTGCTTCATCGGGTGTGCTTGCTGTTTAGCTGTGGCCAGAGATCGTTCAGAGTGGACACGAGATGGCTAATATTGTTTCTTAATCTATCTATCTCTCAATCGCAAGGTGGCGGAGTGAAATGAAAATATTTGTTTCTCCCATCAATCAACTTACCGAGTTAGCGATAATTATACCGATGCTCTGAAACCCCCTCCTGTCCTTCTATTGTTTCGTGTTTCACCTCACACTACTCATGACTCTAGACTTGCAATATACTACTGTATTTCGCCCCTGTCAAGAAAAAGACTGCAGTCACTTTATTCCGAATGTAATTTTTCAAAATTCACCATTTTCGCGCACAACTACGAGCCAGAAGCAATTCAGGAAGTGTGATCTACCAGACCATCGGTGATGCACACCATCGAATGATTCGCAACGACCGAGATCTGGGACATCGGCGCCAAGTGGAACTCTCGTTACCGCAAATTAGGCACCGGAAGCTCGGTCTCCGACGAACAATAAATATTCGTGGGGCCGCACGCTCGTTACCGAAATGCAAATCCATTTAAACCAGACGAGTCATTAAGCTCTGTACGGTAATAACCAATCGAGCTTCACATCAGATTGTTACTCGGGAACGTGTTCCCGTAGCAAGAAAACGACGAAAAAAAAGGGGGCGGGAGAAAAAGAGAGCGAGAGATAGAGACAGAGAGAGAGAAAGAGAGAGAGAGAGAGAGAGAGAAAGAGAGAGAGAGAGAGGAGAGAGAAGAGTGAAAAGAGAGAAGGGCGGCGGGGCTCATGACAGAAAAAAGAGGAGGAGCCAGCGAACGGGGGGGAAAAAAAGGACGAAAGAATGAAACAGCATATCGAAGAGACAGCCCTCGGTGTTCTTATTTGAAAATTAATTTGCCGCAAGATGGAACGACCAGTTTTTGAGCGGCCGTTTTATTGCATCGTGTTGTGCAACTGACGCATCCGTCGACTTCTTGATTGCGCGCGCCAGCGCGCTCGCAGTTCATCGATGCAGATCGCTTCTCTTCTCGCGAGGCTGCGAATATTTCGAACCTGTATCGGACATTCTTCCGTGGGAACGGACCGCCATTGTTCCACGACTTCGGGTCTTTCCATTAGCCCCGTGATTAACACCTGAACTACCAAGAGAGAGAGAGAGAGAGAGAGAGAGAGAGAGAGAGAGAGAGAAAGCGCCGCCAGTTATATCCTCGAAATTGCCCGAGTGCGGTTCGCGCTGCAACGCGCCGGTAATGAGAATTAATGATTTCCCACAGTACGTCTTGTTCAATTGTTTCCCACAAAAGAGTCTTTATGATTTCAATAATTGCACGATAAAAAAGAATCGATCATTTTTGCCGTGGTTCGAGGGCTCCCTGTAACTATAAATCTAGTTGAGACACTTGAAGAGTGGAAACGAATGATGCCAAATGTTTATATCCGCATGAAGATCCAAAGTCTATTAACACGTTCGCCGTCACCGTCGCAGCTACTTGGCGCGGTGTACTCAAGGATAATCAAATTAATTTTAAACATTTTGTTGTCATAGTATTTACACAGTATAATATTTAGAGACTCCATGACTTTCTTGTGCTAAATTTTTCAAATACATCTTAGAGGAAATAGATTGAGTTTAATGAAATGTTTTAACAAGGCAGACGAACAGCGAAATAAATGTTAGTGGCGAACGTGTTAATACCTATTTGCTAGATTCTGTTCTAAATATTGATCTCAAGTTCAAGTTTGTTCCAATGTTTCAATATCGGTGGATGGTTCGTTTTTTTTCCGGGCACTCGAACCAGTGGAAGGAAATTTGATTGACCGCACAGCCGAACATGACATAAGAGTGCAACCGAGAATCTTGTACATCAGCGTGCACATACTTGTTCGCATGAGTTCAATGTACCGAGTAAATTCCAGCATGTGCGAGTATCTGGAGCGGACTCACGGCTTACGATCGAAATTTGTAAAGCGCACCTTTATGTCACATTGGTATTACGCAATTTATAACGTTGATGTTTTTAAATAACGAAGAAGGCAGATATTTTTGAATAACAAATTATCCATCGATAGCGAAAAAACTTGTTCGTGTATAATCTGCATAAACACGCGCACTTTGGAAATGAGTCACAATACACGTGACAGACAAACTTCGGTTACGGGGGATACATTATGCAACTGTTTTCGCTGACAAAGTTCTTCCAATAAAAAAAAAAAATCAGAAATTCGAGGTTTCTTAACTCAAAGAAGATTAACATGACGTAGAAGATTAACGAGCGAATATATGAATTTTCCTGGTCCCTGGTTCTGCAAACTTTGAATAAGGTTACTGGATTTTATCGTTCCAAGAACATCCAATTTTAGTACAAATTTGAATCTTCATATTTCATGGCAAAGTTGCACTATAAAAATTTCAGTTTGTGCAAACTTTGAACAAGGATACCAAGGATCCTTTGAACAAGGATTTATCGTTCCAAGAACTCATCTTAAGCACTCTCCGTGAACATTCGACTCGTCATATTTAATGGTGACACCGTTGTAATTGAAAAAACACAACTTTTCATGGTAAATTCTAACGGAACTAGTTTATAAATAGCACCAATCCTGAACAAATAAAATAGCACTCGATCGAAGACCATCGTCACCATTCCTAGCTGCAACGAATTGATTCCGTTAAAGAACAAAACAATTGTCGATTACAATGACAGAAATTCATTTCGATAAACGTATATCTGTCTGCAGCGTTCAGTGATCGTTTCGCGATCATTTCTGTCTGATTTGCCGGTGTGGCAACATCCAGGAGAGATCCGCGTGTCGCAAACATACCTGTACAAGCTCCCCATCGTATTTAAAAGTATTTCACCGGTTGGTTACGTCCGATCCGATTCGATCCACGATCTCTCGTCTCTTCTTTTCTCTCTGTTAATGCGTTAATGCGCTCATTTACGCCCGGCACTGTCATACGTCGGTTTTCTGCGTTCCTTCTTTCCTCCATCCGTATCTTTCAACCGATTGCTCGCTGGCAACACTCGCGCGTCCATCGAGTAGAGAGAACCAATTCATTACACGACGTCAGGGGAGCTTAGATTACCATCGAGCATCGACGGGGATCTTGATTCGGAATGTCGCGTCTCACGATGTTATCTTACGTTATTTTTTTTTCTCCTCCTTCTCGGCTCCCCGGCTCGATTCGGATGTGGGGACCGTGGTTCTGGTTCGGGAGGTTGTGAGGTCCTCGGAGCTGCGATTCGCAAAGTACCTTACCGAAGTACGGTGATTGAAAGTTTCCGAGATTCCGCAAACTGTGTCAATCTATTACTCTAAACAATCTATATCTAGACGATGATACAAACTGTACTATTATAAACGATCTAGTAGACGATGCAAGGGATTAGGCAGAGCACCCTAATTCTCTTGTCCCCCGTTCAGTTCGTTGACGCTGAACAACTTACAATCCTTCTGTGAAACTATACTTTTGTTCCTACTCTTCAGTTTCCTGGCTTGGTCGGAACATAAAGATCAAGGCTCTCGTACGAATCGCCGATCTCTGCCTAATCCCCACCTTGACGCTCACACGCTTATTCTAACGCATATCTTTCTCCGCCACGCTATACTACGGACCTGAAGTAGTAGTTGTAACCTACTCAGCAAGAATGCATGTGACTCAACTGTATCAGTGTGTGTATCTGTGTGTATCTGTGTGTGCCTGACTCGCGTTCCTTCCGAGTCTCTTCTTGCGAGACGCGGAATAGCTATGTGATCACCAAGGTACCTTGCTTGTTAACCATGGTACCTGTGCGTTGTACCCCTTGTACTGTAACGTCGAGAATATTAAGTAACAAATGTTATTAATTTCCGTAAAACTAAAACAAAATTCTCTTTTATCGCTGTCGATATACCTGTCAGAGAATTACCGTAGGCTTGCAATAAATATAAACTCCGTTGTGCCAAGAAATTATGAACGGAGATGAAGGTTCTGATCAGTGCAAGGGGTTGACCAAGGTACCTGCGTGTGAACCATGTTACTTCGACTGTTTTAACCTTCCCCCTCCAGTTCTCCCAGACCTCGATCGGGACACATGGATCACGCTCCTATTCAATCGCCTATCGGAAGGAGGTCCACAGGGGCCGGCGCGGTAACCGCGAGTGGAACTGCGAGCTCGATTTCCTTACAAAGTACCTAAGCCAGAGAGCTGGCGCGGTCATGCATACGAGGTTCACCGCACGCGACGACACATGATCATCGGATCCGAGGAGGACCGTCCCGAGCGATCATGTTCACGGGCGACTGAATTTCAGCAAGTGGCCGACGGCGACGGTCATCTCTGATGATCGTGCGTGAGCCCGGGCATCCTCGCTCCTCCGTCAGCCGAGAGGCACGTCTAACAAAAACCATATACGCGGAGGAGAGACAGAAACAAAGAAAAGACAGAGCAGGAGAGAGAAAGATATACAATAATAATAAAATAAAAGCTGGGTGAGGGAAACGGGAAGGGAACGAAATGGAAAACAAAAGACAACGATCTTGAATAGCGGAGGGGGAAGGGGGAGGAGGACGAACGAAGCAAACGATGGGGCGGATTCGATCAACGAACCGAAGGACGCGCAAGGACGAGGGATGCCCGAGGTGTACATTGTCCGTGAACTCCGGCATCCCACGGAACCACTCACAAAAGCGTTCATGATTTTCTCGTTCTCTGTCTCCGGGGGTCGGCGGAAAAAGAAACAGAGAAGAAAAAAAAACTATACTCGGAAAACAAGAGGTGAGAGAAAAAAAAACAGAAAAATGGCGAAAAAGAGAAGTATTCGGGAACACAGCACACACACACTTAATTTGCTTGCGGCCTTCGTGTGCTCGAACGTAGCACCTCGGATCCGCGACGCTGCTGCTACTGCTGTTGCTGCTTTGTTGTTTTGTGGTGAAACCTTGACGCAGCGTTCTATCCCGGTGGTTGTCGGCTCCAGTTCCGAGGGCAATCTCGATCAGGTAGGCTGAAGACGAAGTAGCGAGTGTCTCTCGACAGTCGACACCAGAGCTGCCTTCGTGCGATCCTCTTGGACCGAATCTGCTCGGGGTCCGATCCGTTTTGCGGGATATTTGACATTTTAGCCCATAATCGCTCCCGAGATGCACAACGTTTTTGGCTACTTGCGATTTTCGTCCTTTCGATGCACATGCCGATTCGAAACATTCGGAAAACGTTGATCAGGAAGAACGAAGAACGCCGACGGGCTTCTCTGCTCTTGCTGCCGATGATTCCGATGATGACGTTACTGCTGTTGCTGTTGGTGATGCTGTTGCTGCTTCTCTCTTCGCCGTTTCCTTCCCCCGGTCCACTTCTCTCTGGCGTTAACACGACGTCGTTTCTCTTTGGACTCCGACCTGTTCTTCCAGTCGCTTTACTTCACCGACTGGTCGGTAATCGATCTGAAATCAGAAAAAAGTTTGGCCTGCGGTTAGCGATGTGTTACATTCGGCGCACCGGTCTTGGGAATCGCGTGGAAGAACACCGCTCGATTTGGACGAGTTTCTTGGGCGGCCACTCTCTTTCTCTCTTTCTTCCGCTCTTTCTTTCGGTCGCCTTGCTCCCCTTTCTTTTGCTCGCGCGGCAATCGCTGCATACCACAAGGCGGCTGGTGTGTTCGTGACGGGAATGTTTTAATTATTGGCATCACGCGCTCTCGATAGGGGACCGATCGTGTTTAATATTCGCGTCTTGAATTGAAACCTGCTGACGAAATTGATTTGCCGATCAATTATGTTAATTCACGAAATTACAAAATATTTGGAGAAGTCGTGTTTTCGCAGGAGCTTTTTCTCGGTTTCTTTGCAGGTCGCTTATGCATATTCATGTGCCGAGTACTGAGACATTGCTTCCGAAGGATTATCGATGTCTTTTGGTTATTTTTGGGTGGAAATCGTTGTCACCAACGAACGCAGATATGGCGACGAATGAACGATAATGTGAATACTAAAAAAGTTATGGTAATTTTATTAGTAACTTCGACCTACTTTGTTCAATTAATTGACGCGTTTCGTTTCTTGTATAGCTTTATTTTAACTATCCTATAAAATCATTGTTCCAAATAAATGCTCAGTATGCCGACTATTGGTGTTAATTACGAAAGGAGAAAATCTCGGCAACTCGATGCTAATGATTTGAAAATGTTCCGACAAATGAAATTTTATTTTTATATTTATATATATATCCATTTGTAGTTCTAACATTCTCATTGGCATATTAGCGGAAATTTAGAATGTCTGGAATCCATCAAAGACCAAATTGATGAAATTAATTAGTGGAACGACCAGAATGATTTTCCAGCCAGTTTATCTCATTATTAAACTACTTCGGCTTTTATAGGCAAATTTCGAAAGTCGGAACCTAATCATTTCCATGGAATAAAAATGTTACGGAAATATAAAGTTTTGCTGAAATTACCCTCTATTACTCTCTTGCGCTCTGTAGATAAAATCTGTAGTCTATTCGTTGCCCATATTATTAAAACAGTACAGTGTACATTTAATTGTATAATTGCTATAATTGCATAAAACGCTCATTCTACTCGTTAACCATATTATTAAAACAGTTCGGTGTATATTTAATTTCATAATTGCTTTAATTGCATAAAACGCAAAGTCTACTCATTAGCCGCATTATTAAAACAGTTCATCGTATATTCCATTCTTTTATTATGTCCCATAAAATTTTCTTTACTGCAACGGTGGCGTCACTCTTTCCCAAAATACATTTCAAAACAAAATGAAAACGAACAGAACCTTGGTACAGAGGCATACCTAAATGGCCGACCGGTAATTAGGTAACGGGGTAGAGTGATCAGCGGGCCTGAGGATCGGAAAGAATATAACGTGAGGAATATAGCGACACTTTGTTAAAAACTCGATCTAAACACTGCTCCTTAAATTTCTATAAATCTCGAAAATGCCGAAATAAATGAAATTTTCTCAAAATCACAAATCGGAACAAACTTTTACAGTTTAACTAGATGCCATTTTTGATTGAATATCCTCAGTCCGTTTTTAAAATAAAAAATATTCTCCTGTGCTTAAAATGCGCATCTCAGGTGTGGAATTATTTCTTAGAACTCGTTAAAAATGAAATCGCTAGACCAAGAGTGGAAGCAGGTGGTTATCGACGAATTTTCGAAAAAATATGAAAGAAACTTGACGTTTGCAATTATCGTGCGATCGCGAGTAGCGAGAGTCAGCGTACAGAAATTTAGTTGGTATCATGAGAGAGCCCGGGATAAAATTACGGGATTAAACACGTGGTAGATTTCGCATGCAACAACCTAACAATCCAGAAATCAAAGGCAAATCATCTCTAAATTCCTGGATCGTGGCTGCGCCGCGTCGCCGCGGCGCGGCAGGAAACGAAACCGAAGGAAAGTTAACGACTAGCGTGCCGGGCTTATCCGGCGGATATTAAATCTGGTAGCGAGACATTTCTCATGCGAAAAGTTTACACCGGTCTGGGCGGAAGCTTACCGCAGGGGCTGGTTTAAGGACTTGTAGCAGGTCGACGAAAGCGGAAGGCGAAAACTGTTCGAAGGTGATGGGAAAAGAGAGGGAGAAGAAAAGTGGTGGTATGGAACGAGAGGTCGCGGGACGGCGACGTCGACGACGGACGTTGACTGTACGTAGGTGCGCGGAAGAACGAGGAGAAAGGAAACGAGAGAGAAAGAGCGAGAGAGATAGAGAAAGAGAGAGAGAGAGAGAGAGAGAGAGAGAAGAGGAGGAGGAGGAGGAGGAGGAGGAGAGAAGAAAGCCGAGGGGGTATATTATGCTCGCTAAAGTAATGTTACCAACTCGAGAACTGGCGAACTAGCCGACAGTAAAATCCATTTTATGTCTGCCTCGTAAAGCCAGTCAAATGAAACCCGGGGACTTAGTTTTCATACGTGCATCCACCCCCCATTTCGCCCTGGCCAGGCCAGACCCGGTTTCCTGCTCACCACCGCAGCGGGGATGGTCGTCACTGACTTTTTCGAAAGTCTAGACACGCCGGGTCCTCTTCACGCTGCTACTCCCAAGGCTTTTCGCTGATCTTTCCGGGCGATTTCACCTACGGAACCAAGCCCTGCGCTCGAGAGACCCCTTTCACCCCCCGACCGCGATTTTAGGACCCCTCCGATGAATAAGCTTCGATACGCTCGCGTAATAACAAAAGGATTTCACAGAGATTCCCGATCGAGGATACCCGACGGAATTTTCACTCGACGCCTTGATGATGTCGCGCGAAATCGACTTCTTTCAACTTGTGAATCGAATTGATTTGCAAATGTGACTTCCGGCTTGGTACTGTACGTGGCGTGATCAAAATGAAACCGGACTCTGTCTGTTTCCTCGCGAAGGCAGAGAAGAGGGTTCTTTTATCTTTTATTAAAGACTACCGAAGCCTCTGCAAGTGTTCCCACGATGTTTGAAAGAATTGAGCAGGTCGGACAAAATCGAGAGACCGTCGAAAGAAATCGACTAGAAAAGCGTGTCGAGAGTTGAGGCGAAGGAAAACGCCGGGGGAAAAGGAAGCCGGTTAATGGGTCTCGTAACGAGTCTCGTAACGCTTATGCGAGACGACCCCATCAAATGTTACACATATTTAACCCACCGACGTTACGCGGATTATTATTTCCACTCGTAAAGCGAACCGGTCGAACGATCGACTGTTACTTTGACGCCGCTTTCGTTTAGCGGGAGGAGGACCATTGGCATTATTTCTCCCCGCGGAATACGTGCACAAAGGACAAATGTCTACATTTACACGCGTATAAATAAATAAATAATAAATATATATATATATACATGTATGTGTACAGGGTGTAAAAAAAGGTTTGATTTTGGCAAGCGTAGGCGTATTCTTCATCTTCGGATCGATGAAGATCTGTAAAAAAAAGTTGCCGCAAAAGTGTCCTTGACCTTGAATTTCAAGGTCAAATTTTTTTTTTATTGCATTGTATTCTATTCATCATGAGGATAAAAAGTGTCAAAGGAACCATGGGTCGAAACTTGACCGTTCTCATAAAAAATAATATTACAGTTATTACTAATAAAGTAAGCAGTTACTATTATTATTATCATCATCATCATCATCATCATCATCATCGTCATCATCATCATCATCATCATCGTCATCATCATCATCGTCATCATCATCATCGTCATCGTCATCGTCATCATCATCATCAATATTACCTTTCAAGTCATGAAAGATGTTCATCTTCTATTTCTTCTTCTAAGCCAAAGAACCGATCCCAGCGAAACACGAGAAAACTCGTGAGCGGTCCTTAACAGATGGGACGCGAATCACGAGAGAACTCGTGAGCGGTCCTTAATGTGTTAAGCAATATTAATCAGAATGGATCGGTTCTTTGGCTTAGAAGAAGAAATAGAAGATGAATATCTTTCATGACTTGAAAGGTAATATTGATTGTGATCAATTACGTTAGTAATTGATAATAATAATAATAATAATAATAATAATAATAGTAACTTCTTACTTTATTAGTAATAACTGTAATATTATTTTTTATGAGAACGGTCAAGTTTTGACCCATGGTTCCTTCGACACTTTTTATCCTCATGATGAGTAGAATACAATGCAATAAAAAAAAAATTTGACCTCGAAATTCAAGGTCAAAGACACTTTTGCGGCAACTTTTTTTTACAGATCTTTATCGATCCGAAGATGTAGAATACGCCTACGCTTGCCAAAATCAAACCTTTTTTTACACCCTGTACATGCATATATTTACATTGCACATTCTTCGAATCCCGTTCTGGTTCACCGACTTGTCCCGCGGCTTTACGATTCGTCCTGTTTTCATGAATTTCCAGCTATCGTCGAAGATATGGAACGGCCGGTCTTCGTTTTTCACTTCTTTCTCTTTTGCGCGGCATCGAAAAGTTAACTTTCTTACGCGATTTTACGTCTTTACACATATATGTATATACCTCCCCGATGGCCTGCAAAATTATTACTTTATTGTTTTTTTTTCTTTTCCAGTGTTATCGCTCTCCCGGATCTTTATGCAACCATTCCCCTTCCGAGAACCGAATAAGAAAAGTCGACACGATTTTGTGTTCTGTGCCGAGGACGTTTTACTGGCGATCGTAAAAATATGCCGGCAGCACATGTAATATGCATCGGTAAAATATTCGTATCTTTGTTCGAGTGAATTATCGTGGTGGTGCAACGGAATGCTACAAATGCATAAACGCGCTCCGCTGCTGTCCGGTTATCGCGCATTTCCCTACCTCGTGTCCATCGAGTAACAGCCGGTCGTCTCTCTTTTAGCCATTTCGTATTCGAAATGTTTATATGTCCAATTATGTATACTTGCATCGTTGCTGGAATACCTAATAGATTCCTGTTTCAGTAATGCCGCTATTAGCTGAATACTACTATTTAATACCCGTAGTTAACTTCTTTTCCTTAACAAGAACCATTTCATTCGCAGAAATTGGATTTTCGGTAATAAAAGTAATTTTAATCGAGCCCGACGATAAACACTTTCACTTCCCCGTTAAATAAAGGGAAACAGTGGTTAAAAGCGAGCATAAAATCCTCGACCACAGAAATATTTAAATATTTTATGATACGTTTTGATTTCTATGTCCTTTATTTTCTTTTTTCTTTTTGTTTTTTTCTTTTTTGGCTCGTCTTCGAGTCTGGTTATCGTCGACGATTTTGCCGTAGAACATTGCCAACATGCGCTGCGAGAATACATTATATAATTATATCGATCGGCTCGATTAATATGCATCAAGAATCATTTCTTCACTGGTTTATCTCCTGCGTCAATAAAGCAACGTAGCAATTATCGGTAATTGTTATTGCACGTAGCGAAAAGGGGTTTGCTATGCATGATCTATTATAAGCGACCGATTACACGAGCGTCTAATTAATATTTTCTCGGTGATCAAACCAGAATAATAGACGAGATTGATTATCAATGGACGACTCTTGTAGTTCTCGAATCGTAAAGACGTCTCTATTAGCTGTTAGTTTATACTTGGAAACAGTATAACGATTTACGATTTCGAAATTTTTATCAACCAGACCGTTTTATTGTTCAACAGATATTTATAACTTTTCAACAGATTTTCGTGAACTTGTACAACCCGTAGAATTGATCTGAGAAATTATGATAATTAAACGTCTTAGTTTTTGAGACAAAAATAGTAACACATATATGTATATACCAACGATATTCTTAATTACTTGCAGCATTTTAAGTGGTACAATAAACACAGAAAAAAATGCATTCTTAAGATAAACTTTTTTGCGGGACCTCGAAATTATCTATTCACATTTTCATAAGTGGAATTACATATTTTTTAATGCGCTCATCGAGACAGTGCGCAATTCAGTAAACACACAGCACATTATTCAAATCGATTGATTACAAATTCTTTAACTCAGGATTATGAATATTGCAAAGATACATTAATGGGAAATTTATTTCTTCGAACACATAAAAGTTTGAACAAACACGTTTTTCCATAATTTTATAAGGTAGAATAGTCTTAACTTGAAAAAACGCTTTTACTGCGTACTAAAAGTGGCTAACACACGTTACGTTGCAAAGATAACTATGTGATATTTAGGCTTTGTGCAATTTCTATAATACGTGCTTAAATAATAAAAATTGTTCGATCAATTCCCATTGTGAGAACTTTATGATTGTAATAATTATAAAATATGTAATCAAATATTCAAAATCGGTCACTTGGTCGATGGTAATAGGTTCAGTGTTAATATTAATATCGAGTATAATTAAGTCGAAATTTTAAGAAAGCGAACATTGTATCACCAGAACCGTTCTGCAATATTCGGGTTAGAATATAACCTTTTTAAAAAGTATCGCGGACACAGTACATGTATATTCAGTTCATATTCTATTATTTTTAAATGGCCTTCACCCGATTGACCATGACGTGTCCATAAAATTATGATTTACAACTATGAAGCCTCGCAAAATTTTTATTACATGCTCGATGATTCAGCAAAAGAATCCTTGTCGTTTTACGTTAGCGACAACGAAAACGACAAACTTTCGCGCAATCTACGTGGCATATTTTTAATCTTATTCGTGTTTTAAATGCAACGACAAGTACGCTTCGGAATTGATAGAACAGCTGAACGTACACTTTGTAAAAGAAAATACTGAAATGTTTATCTTTTTCTGACGCATTCTTCTCACTTATATTTCAAATTACATGTATACTTCTCTATATTTTTCTAAATTACTGTGCAATAGTTTTCTATTAATTCTTAGACCGATTTCCGTATAGTACATAAAAATTTTTCTCATACATTCGTAAATCGCTGTGCAAAAGCACAGTGATTCATTCAGTCATTCATTCTTAGCTCGGATTTCACTGTTGAGTGTTCGTTATTCTAGACCAAAAAGAAACGAACAACTGGGCCCGTTTATTCAAGCTGTGCTAAAATACTATTTTATGCGGGAGGTCGTCTATTTTGTCCCACATAGTGCGCGTACAACTTTTCAGTTTAAAGTACAATGAAACCGCGATAAAAAAATAGCTGATCAATTTTTGAGAAGTCATTGTAGAGGGGGAGACTTTTCATGGAAAGTAGCGGGTCTAGAATTTGTCCAATTAATCCCACAGGTTTGTCAAGGCTCTATTCGACTGACTCTCGTGATCCAAGAACACCAGCCGCCAAAAAGGAAACCCGGTTTTTGCATCGAAAAGGCCGAGGTTTCATTCAGACGCCAATCACCTAACAGTCCCGGCATTAAGAGAGACGCAAGGATCGCCTGCAATTTACAAGGGAATCAACCGGTCGCAAGTACCCTCTCTCGCGATAAGTATTCTCGGGACTGAACCCTTTCCTCCGGTGGTGCTCAACGAACAAACATGCACCAACCGTTTTCCGAAGCACGCCACCGCGCCGGTGCAGGCGGCAGCCGATTGTCAAATGTTTTCGAATGGTGTCCAATTCGAAAGAGAAAAATCGGAGCAGCCTCGTGCACCTTCGGAACGGAGGGAGCTGGTCAACCGCTTTCTCGACGGAAACTTTCATACGGCGGATGATCTAGGCTGGTCCCGAGACAGCTCGAAAAGCCGTAAAAGGAGGTCTAAGGAGAAGAAGACACATTCAGGCACGTAGCTAAAATGGAAACGGCCACGGTCGTTGCGGGCATGGTGGGTGGAAGTTTATCGTCTGCCGGTAAGTGCTTCGCAGGTTCTCACTTCTACTCCGTCCGCGTTTCCATCTAGGGGGTGGGAGGCCCATAAAATCACTGCGAATACTTCAAATAATACCCATCTAGCGAGCACGGCCAGCCAAAGGTAAGATCATTCGGTCCGGGGGCTTATCTTTCCAAAGTTATCCGTTTATTTTCGCGTAATGTGTATAATGTGCCGCTTTCGAAACTCTACTCCGCAGCGGCGCGCCGACTTAAACCGAATTTACACATCTTACCGTCGCGGATCATCGTCGCGGATGAATCATCAGTGAGTATACAAAACTGTTGGAAACAATGTTCCCCGCCCGAATCATCCCCCATGATCATCCAAAACAAAATAAATCTGAAGCATGTCTCAGATATCCTGAGCTAAAATATGTAACATAGATATTTTAGCAAGTCTGACTTCAGACGGTTAAAACTACTTGTACCGTAGGCATTCTGTACGAGCTTGATTTATTGCGGGAAAGTGTGTGGTTAGCTTGCTGACGTCTTTCCATTTTGTATTTGTTGTTCTTTTTTGTTTTAAGAAATGTACTAAACAACGAGGTAACTTCGTTGGGATGAATCGAATAAAATCGGAAATACAAAAAGTGCTTCGTCATCGACGTCTCCACAATATTCTAACAGGGAAATGACATGAGCTTTTATGAGCTGACGGTACTTTGTGCTTCGACTTATTGTCAAACGCTGGTAAACATATTTGGAACCCACCTGGCGCTTACGATTACCACCTCCTCAATTTTTTAAACATTAGCCCGTCGAAATGGCCAGTTCAAAATATTTTAGATCACGTATGCACGAATTGTCAAGATTCACGGGGAATTATTCTTGGATCGATCGTTAGATCCTAAGAGGTAAAAGAGTATTTCAAAGTTAAATAGCTTGTGATCAGATTATACCAAAAATCTGACAAAAGTTACGAAGGTTAGTCAAGTTTCACACTTTCGACAGAAAAATCAACTTTGTTCATTGAAAGATTGGGTTTATGTGAATTGGAAAAATATAATAAATGCAATATCGAGTCAACATCCGTATTGTAATCTCTACAGAAACGTATGAAGAACGAAATAAGCGTTGGTCGAGCATGATTAGTCAAATAGTTATCGAGTTACCCTGCCGACCGATTCAAACAAATTGTGTACCGACACTGCAATCGTCGTAACTTCGTCATTTCAACGTGTTGGGATGACGAGGTTAGGAGATTAAATGCAACTTTATATTTTAAGTGTTTATTTAAACTGCGCAACGAAATAAACGTTGATCAGCTTAGTTAATATCGTTCGCATATAACACAATTCTGTATTTGACTGATACACTGAAAGTGTAACTATCGGTAGTTGGAATAGAAATGTGGGAGTGACTGACTGTTGCCTTCTTCCTCCTTAGGCCCTTTAATATAGAAAAAGGCGGTGTTCGAAGTGCAATAAACCGCAGCTCAAAAAAGACCTCCCTCTCCGCATGTTTCGTGCATTTCGGTGTATACTCCAACACAACGAATTCCGGTATAAAATTTCGAGGAAAGCAAAAGACAGAATAAATAAAGAAATCCGTGAAACCTCCGAAATACCTCCGTGAAACAAACAAGGATAAAAGGGAAATGGTACAATAGCCGGTTGTCTGGTAACAGTACTCGGATCGATGAATGTCGGTTAATTTCGCTGATGCTCATCCTTGTTGCCAGTCGTAGATCGGTCAGCGAGGCAAACAAGCCCGCGACGACCAATCCGCGAGGCGAATGTATTCCTTCTAGTTTATGTTTCCCTCGTTTATCGTCATGGCTCGCGTTCGATCGGCGCGGGCCATCGTCCGGGACCGAGCGGAAGGGAGAGTAGCGCGGAGGAGAAGAAGCGAATCTTGAACGACGGACGAGAGGAAAATCGAGGCGATTCCTTGAACGCGGGTGGCCGTTCTTTTTGGTCGGTCATGGAACTCGATTATAGTCCATGAGGAGAGATCAGTAGGAGGCGGGGTTCTTTTCATTAACGAGAGGAGAACGCATACCCCGGCCTCTGGACCCCAGTGGCTTAGCCTCCACCGGGAGAGGTAGGTGCTGGACAGACGTCGTATTTCATAGAGGCCCCGACTGTATTTTCGCGCATATGACTTTAACTGTCGATGCGGACTTCGCTTGTATTTCTTCTCAAGTTTTACTGGCGCTAGGTCGACCGCTCTGAGCCGTAAACGTCAGTCCCCGGCTAAAGCCCTGCACGCCTGCTTGTCAGGTTCCTGCCTTCTTCAACCTCCTCTTCTCCTTTGCCTGCGCGCCGTCTCTCCCTCGTCT
Organism: Seladonia tumulorum; assembly: GCA_913789895.3. Taxonomy (NCBI): domain Eukaryota; kingdom Metazoa; phylum Arthropoda; class Insecta; order Hymenoptera; family Halictidae; genus Seladonia; species Seladonia tumulorum. The sequence goes on from OU565275.1 coordinate 9,236,627, forward strand.
ACTTCGGGAACACGCCGGCCAATGCCAAGAACCGTCCGATGGTTTAGCGACTAAACTCTACCCTGTGGCCACAGGCCGAGTGGCGCACACCGCTCGTTCTCGACCGAATCGGCATCCGATCACGACGGATACTGCTCGATCCAACACTTTTAACCTTCCCCCTCCCCCACTCCTTATGGTTTCTGGCTTCCCTTGTGTCAAGACGCTGTGCTAATTATTATTCAACTAGCGTCTGCTCATGAAAATAACCAGCGTTCGAGTAATGGTAAGAATTTATTTAATTTCTGCGAATTAAAAGTATCGATCAAACTGTTTCATTCAAGTTAGGCACGAACATATTCGAATAAAGTCTAATCATGAGAGTAATCAAAACTGCAATCGTTTAAACGATGATTAGAGTTTATGCAGTATTTTTCGAATTAGCTAAAAGCACTTTTAGAGAGAACAATATATTCCGTGCAAATTTTAAATGAAAGTAGATAAACCACGCGTTAGAAATACATGAAAACCAGTCTGCAATTTCTGCAACTAAGTAAAGTAAAATTGTATTTTCTTTTTGTACCAGCAGTCCGAATATCTCGAGAAGAATAAAATTCTAAACCTTCTAACTTTGGAGACCTTCTCTTTGTTAAACACTCGATGAAAATCATGAGCATTATTCGAACAAGAATTTCGCTGAGACAATAGCGAGCAAAACAAAAGAATATGAGCCCAGAAACAATTAACAACCCCCCGACAAAAATGTCGTTAACGCCGGAAGGAAAATACTAACAGCTGTTATGTGTAAATAATCGAAAGAAACATCGAGGGAATAATCGGAAGCGCGAAAATATGTTCATTATTTCGCGATGGTAAGCGAAACGAAACAAAGGAACCCCGTTGTGGAGTCGCGTTCGGTTTTTATGGGCACGCAAAGAAACAGCCGCCGAAAATAAGCGTTTTCAAGGAATTCTGTTCCCAGTGGGCAACGGGGTCAGATCGGGGGAAATGTTTTAGAATCCACCGGAAAACGTCGGTACCCGTAACGTCTCCAGACTTCATTAGAGATGCAATATGGCACGGTTTTTGCCGGGCAAAGGAAGGGAACTGGCTACGTGCGAGAGAGCGGTCGGTTGCTTTCAAAATGTTACGACGAGGTTTTATGGGGGTTTAATTGTAGCCCGCGACTGTGGTTAGAAAGTAGTAAAACTCCGTTTGCCAGGCGAGCCTGGCAAGTTAATTATTGCTTTGTCTTGAAAATTGCGCCTCCATTCTTAAAGAATAGGGGCGACGATCGCCGTCAAGGCCGACCGGAGTTTCGTACAATATTTTCCACCCTGTCATCATAGTTGTCCTCGAGCTTCTCGAACCGAACGACAATTTTGGGCGGATTTTCTGCGGACATCTGCCGGCTACAAGCTTTCTGTTTTTGGTACACAAGCGTTCCTTCAGACATCGTTTCGTCAATATCGTAATGTAAAATTGTCAGTTTTAATGTCCCGTAGATGTAACGTTAAAAGTTAAACTAGCTAGGTAAAGTAATATTCAGATTGTACCAATAAAACGGCGTCAGGGTTTAGTATAATTAAGAAAATGTGTGGAACCGTGTAACGAACTAATGACGATTGTGTGTATCATACGGTAGAATAATCTTTTGAGTGGTAAAATGAACATCAACCAAGCGTGTCACGTAGTTTTATTATAGTCCTCATTACGCTAGGGGACACGAAACCACCCTTCGAATGTTAGGGTGGAGTGAAAATTTAATTTAATGTCAGGAATTATTACCCCACAAAACAATAGAGGCAGAAACAACTGTTCCTTCTCAAAACTCTTTCATTAAAAACTAATGAAGAGTCGGCAGAATGTTGAAAACGTTAAAAATAGCACAATTTATACGGACGCACATTTAGTACTACAAGTTGGAAAAAAATAATTTGGAAAATCGAAAAGGTAAAATTTAATTCTTTCGTATGCACGTTCTTCGTCAAGAAAATTCTACTACTACACTACTAGTATAATAATACTACTAGCCAATATGTCTGTGTATGACGCACCATTTCCACTTACGACGTAGTAGAACTCGTGTTAGTCCATTTTCAGCGATTTCATTATACTTCGCCTACCATGTCCTACAAATTGTATCTTAAATGGTACTGTATTTACATCTAACAAATAAATAATAATTTTTACAGAGTGTTCAACACTAACACCATTCGAAATAGTCAGATTTATGGTTCTGCTGCTGTCGAGCATGTAAGACTGCTTTTGTGGAGTAATTTATTCACTTATTAATTCATTAATTTATTTTCACGCTGGAATAAAAATTAATTGAAATCTCAATGAATTTGCATTGTCATTTTGTTTTGGACAAATGGAACTCGGTAACTTTAATGGCTCAATATTTCCAGTGTTAAGGTAACTTTTGAATAATTATTTGATTCTCATGTATTTATCCTTTCGTGTTACAACAAAGTATCTTTTAATACAAGAGAAAACTGTAACACACTTTCTCTCTCCCTCTCTTACCTCTCTTACTTCTAGTTCTCACTGTAGATCTCTGTTTTCTCCCCTTATACAGAAAAACGTAAATACCAGCATATAGGGTGTACACTGTACACAAAGTGATAAACCAGTGAAATCAAATGTAGAAAAGAGAATTCAGTTTTTTCTACAATACATTCAATTCAGAGCGACTAGAAAAAATGTATGCAGGTCTGTGCAAATGTGGAGGCAGTTTTGTCCATCGATTCGAGCGATTGGAAGGACCGTGGCCGAGAATAAAGCAGACAAGAGACGAGAAAGTATGAAACCGATCGCAGTACACAGAGAGACAGTTGGTCGGAACGGCCGAAGGGTTGGTTTTGCTTTTCGCGCTAGTGAGAGCAACATCAATGTAATCAGGCAGGTCGCTTAGAGCGGACTTAACGACGATCGTAAACGTGGTTCGCTTTACAGCTCGCGGTGTTCGTGTGCTTCGTCGTTCCTTCCTTCCTTTTTTCCTCTCTTTCTCCCTCTCTCTCTCTCTGTCTCGCTCTCTCTCTCACACACTCTCTGTCTCTTTCTCTCTCTCTCTGTCTTTCTCTCTCCTCTTTTCTGCGCAGCGTTCCACCGTTCCTCCGGTTCTTTTGCACGTCTTCCTGTTCTCCTTCTTGGCCAACGTGTCCCCCGACTTACTCAACCGCTTTCGCCGATGCGGAGCTGAGCTGTGCGGCGTCATCGCGAAGTCGTAAGTGAGACGCACCCCAGACTCTAGGTTATTTTACTCCAACCGTAGTAAACTAGCCGACTTTATGTGACAGACACTACCAAAGTCGAAACCGTCTCACGACTCACGGACCCGTGCTCCCACGAGAACACGCCGGAACTGGCGGGCTCATCTTTGTCTTGGGTCGTAAACGTTTGGGTCGAATACCGTGCAGGGGCAGAAGAAACGCTGTCTGAACGGAAGGACAACGTTTGTGTGTGTGTTTGTGTATATGTGTGTGTGTGAGAGAGAGAGAGAGAGAGAGAAAGAGAGACCGTTCCATCATTAAAACCGATCGACAACGGTAATCTAACCGTATATCTATACTGTCTGTCGCGACAAAGTGTTCCACCCGTGTCCAACCAATTAAATTTATCATAACCGGCCGCTTTTTTTAATTTTTAATGCGTCTCCCTGCGGACCCTGAATTATGTCGCCCGTTACTTTTTAACTGAAACTGTTTAGCCAAGTGCGAGCATGAGATACGGTGGAAGTGTCAGGCTAAAAGATTTTAACTTGTTAACAGAGTGCTAACAGTTTTGAGAATGATCGTATTAATTATCACTGGACCTTATTTGCAATTGATAATACATAATAAATTTTTTTTTCTTCCAATAATAAGAGCAAATGAAATGGCAACTTGATAGAAATACGAGACACTTTAGTGATCTCGTTCTGATTTGCATATAACTTTAACTCAACTAATTAAAATTCTTATGGAAAAAATAGTCCAAAGTAAAAGCGAAGAAACCTAAGCCTGCCACCGATACTACCGCTTCTAAAAAGTGCAATTAACATCCTCGAGCTACGTAAATTCATATTTCATTTAAAATTATATTCTGTAAGTCTAATCTTTCGAACGCTCCATCACAGCTAACGTGAACTTGACTTTAAAGCAAGTAATAAATGGCCAGCGAAGTATTAACTGTCACTGGCCTGTCACTGTTGCGCATAATCAGTTGAAACTACAATTGATTAACATGTATCCTACCAGCGTCATATATTTAACCACGACCTCGTGTTTTGCATAAAAGATGTCAAATCGCCTTTGCGTACATTGTACTTTGCAACCGCCGCACGTGGACTAGCATTTCAACAACCAATAGGGACTTTCATCTTTACAGTCTACAAAATATTTCGCAAAAACCCGTACGATGCATTCGATAAAAAGTCGGGCATTGAAAAAATATTAATCGAACGTAATAGTCGTTTTATGCCTTTAATGTGAAATGCAATTGATTTTTATGCGACGCCGTTTGCAACCGTCATGGGCGATTTTTAAAAAATCGAGAACTTTCTTCAGTACATTTTCAAATATATTTCACAAGAACCGTAGTACGGTGCATTCGATAAAATATTAAGTGAGCGTAATAATCATCTCATCCGTTCAACTTTAGTCGCTGTTGATTTTTATGCGACCGAACGAAGTTTTAGGTAATTTGAATAGGAGAGATATATTTGCGTGTATTTCCACACGATTCTATACTTTCAATATTTCTTTGAACAATTCCCGTTTTCGTCAGTTGGTTTACAGAACCTCGAATTCGCGCGAACACGCTTAGCACAGCGTTCGTCGTCGCAAAGCCAATGCAACCGCTGCTGTATAATTGCGATAGGTAGTTCAATGTTTTCGAACAAAATAGAGCACCTGTTCCAACAGTGGAACCGCAGACGATTAAAGAAAATCACCTTTGCCCCTTCAGACAGACGGTTGCGGCAACTCGGTTTTCTCTCGTTCGCTCTGTCTCGTAGCTTGCTCGTGAAGGAAAAATGCCAGCGCGGCAACATCCTTTACGGCCGGAGATTTACCGACTCTTTTCCCTCTTTAAACAGAACATCAATGTCGTCTATAAACGAGATGAGATTGACCTATCGTATCTCTCAGCAGAATCTTTCGGCAGAGTAATACTGTTAGAGCTTTAAACTTGGCCGCAATCCAACAATACCCCCGCGCCCCCGAACGTACGTGATTCATCGTGTTTATGTTAAATGAAATCGCTTAATGCAATTCATTTACAATTTCGCTACGAAACCAGCTTCGAACCATCAATTCCAGTCACAATTATTAGTCACTGTTCCCTGCCTATCAGCTTCAGCTTTCGACAATCCTGCTTCCAGTTCCATAAAAGTACAGCGTTTACTCGATATATGTCCAAAATACGGGTCTAGCCCCGGACATATATCGGCCAGGAGATATACTATTCCTTGATCCACGCTTCTTGGCTCCTCACGGGGTAGTGGGGATAATTCCGCGACATTTATCGGCCATGCCTCGGCAACGTATATAGAGAATTCACTGTACCCAGTTTTAAACTGAAAGTATTCGCTCCTCGTTAGTATCGTTCTTGTACATGATAATTTTTAATGTACCAAAAAGTTGAACCATCGTTTGATCTGTCTAATACTGTTTGAGCAAGCTTTTAGTGACGTAAGTAGCAGAGGATGCAATTGAAATTAAAAAATTAAACGTAATCATTCCTTGTTATTTTCACGGTTACATGTACTAAAATATAACAAAATTAATTTTTATTCGTAAAGAACTTATAGATTATCGTACTACTTCGTACTGTTTGTGCAAACTTCTAGTATTATAAAATGCAGAGCTACGATTTTAACTTACAAATAAGAATCCTGAAAATTTTATCGTTTATTAGCGCTATTGTAATATATTTTATACGATAAAATTTCACGATACATTTAATAGTATGTACAAAATAACTCTATGTGCTATGCAAAGCAGATTTAATTGAGAAGAACGTTTAATGTTTCATCCATTGACGTCTGTCAAGGTGCGCTTAATTTTCATCTACAAAAAAATTGAAACGACAGTGCAGTACCAAAATATGTGTCCGAAAATGTCACCGAGAGAACGGTCTTTGGCTCAAAGGGATCACGTTCTTCGGTTCATTTAGTTGCTTTGGACTAGATCAAATGAATCTCGCGACTGCACCGAGGTATTATGGGTTAAATTTCACAAGCAAAAGCAAGATGATTGTCCGAATTCTTCAAGAGGTCCGTAGGTGTACGAGTTCGACAAACAAAATGCCTATCGTTTGAAGCATAGTATTCCGAATAGCAAAGCCATCCGCTACTAGCGTCATCAAAGCCGCTGCTGGGATTAGGGTTGGTGCACAAAGCAGCTCGCGGAAATAAATACGGTCTCGACTTTAACGATGACAACACTATAAAGAAAGAATCGAATTTCCAAGTACCTCGTCACCCTTCGTGCTCGTCTTCGTACGCGATCCACATTGATTAGCTCCTTCGTCCAACGTTTCCGGAGATTTACGTCCACCGGGGAAACGAGATCCTATTGCGTTGACGGTAATTAGTCGGTTATTTGCCTTTACAACAGTTTTTATTCCGGACTAATTATTTATTCACGAAGAAATTGTCGAAGCAAATTTAACACAGCTGACTGTGCGAGTTTGACACAAATCATTTTGTGTGTAAATTCACCGATGCATTCGTAGTTCCTTTTTTTCCAAATTCGTTAAAAACTGTTTGAATTCTCAAGGTAATTTATTTTATCATAATTAATGCTGTAATGTAGCAATGATGTAATGATTTGAGGACGTAATTATAAATTGTATTATAAATGGAGATGGTACTGTCAGTAATTTCAATTTTGTAGAACTGTATTGCAATTTTGTACAGTAAGTGTCAATAAATAAAGAATAAGGGGAATACGAATTTTATAAAGGGAAAATATCAATTTTACCGCAAATCGCAAATCATCGCGGTGATCGATTCCGTTCGAAACGGTTTCAAATCGGTTTCCGCGCGGCTGGGAACTGAGTATACTATAGCGCAGCCATCAATAATTGCTAATACACACCGGTCGTTCGATTCCCGTCACACACGTGGATTTTGCGGTTCGGTTATTATATTCGCGCTACGGTTAATGCGAGAACAGTAATTAAAGAACATCTGCCGTTGCGTTACACCGGGGCGACGGTTTATTACGTCTACATTCATATATTAACCATTCATTAGGCGTGGGCCACTACGTGCGACGATGTCTACTCGCGGTCTGCGACAACTTACGGCGACGATGTAACAGTGGAATCCGCGTTAAGTATTTTCGCCTGAAATTATTTCTGTCGCGTGTGCCGCGTCGCCGGCCAGATTTGATTTACCCTTGCGTACGCAAAATATGAAACTGTTCATATAAATTGCATTAGCAGCCAAATAGAAATTTATTTTCTCTGCGGTAGATTTATTAAATTGCGAGTAACACATTGATGTTCTTAAATTCTTTTGGTCTTTTTACTGTTTAAAGTTACAGCAACCCATATGTACCGTATATGCATAAAATCTGTAGTTTAGTAATCATTGTTTAGCGAGTAAGCTTTGATTTAATCATTGAAAAAGAACCAGCGATGGCGATATAAATTGTAAGAGGTCCTCCAGTGGCAATAATGATAGCCCACAGTAAAAATAAAGCTGTAAAAGAGAAGCCCTTAAAAGCGAAGTCAGAAAAGAAAGAAACGGAAGAAGGGAATAAACGGAAGTTGGGGAACAGTTTGCTAGTCCGAGCAGCACGGTCTGGTTGGCTCTTGGAAGGAAGGGCATTTTATAGGTTAGAATCTGTTTTATGTGTGCCAGATTTCCTATTACGACCCGAACTTCGAGCGCTCCAGACGACAGAAGAGCGTCTAGAGAGAGAGAGAGAGAGAGAGAGAGAGAGAGAGAGAGAGAGCTTTATGACCTAAAACGAAAACTAATCCTTCACCCGTGTTTCTCCGAACAATCATAATCGTCTCTCGTCCGTCGATTGACATCGGATTCAACTCAAGGACTCCGCATCGACAGGAAACTGATCGGCATGAGACTTCGTTTGAAAATCATTTCAGCGAAGAAAAATAATTATTTGAAAAATAATCACTGAATATACCTCCTGCTTCAAAATGCACACTTATATGCGTAAGATCAAATTTATTTTTAGTTCTCACGTTTTAGAAAATTTTAAAAAATTATGAATTTTAATTTAATTTTAATTAACAAATTATTGCTGTAATTCTTTTGTCTTTTCGTGGCACAATTTTCTGGGCATTTTTTGAAACCAGCTACATTTGTTTGTCTATCATTTGTGTAAATTTGTTTAAACAAGAATTGCTTAGAAATGTTTGAAAATTTTGAAGTCTTGAGGAAAATATTCACCCTTTTTAGAGCTAAGAATTCAAGCTAATTCGACTTGTTTAATGAAATAGCTTAATAAAACTAGTTTAATGAAACATTACATGGAGTCACCGAAACTAACAAGCCTCGTTATTTCTTAATCGGAGCAGTGCTGCAATTGCAATAAAAACGTACTAATTATGTAGTTGAATAAATCACGATTATTATTCAGTTAGAATAATTGTTCTTTTGCGTTGCAGTTCGATCTAAAGCTGGTAATACTAATGTCGCGATGTTTTCACGTGGGTAAACATTTCAAAGCGGGTTTCTGTCATTAGGACGACGAATTTCAGCGACTGTTCGTTGTCTAAGCCAGACGACTCCACGGAAGCGAGAGCATTCTTCGCCGACTCGTAAGCGACCTCAAGCACAGAAAGCACAGAAGTTATTCGAGTGTAAGTGAGGTTTGTCAAACGGGTCCGATCCAAAGGAAACATTCACAGATTACCTCATCACGTGACTTTTGCTCGTATGAGCGTGTCACCTATGTGCTGGGGGCCGAAAATGGACCGCGTGTCAGACGGACTGAACGTGTTTGATTTAGAAGTATTTCGCTCGATGAAATGATTACTCGCGCAGTCGAATATTATAGAACAGTCAGGTAAACAGTTCCAATGCTGTTTCTGTCCAATACTACAGTGATTTCTCTATATACAGGGTGTTTGGTAACTGGTGGTACGCATATAGAAAATATAGAATAAAATTTGTTCATCCGAAGTTTCGTTATCGAGAAAATCGAGTTTGAAATGCAGCGAATACGCATGCTATTTGATAGGAATTGTCTGACGCGTCTGATCATGACCAACCAAATCTACTTCCTGCATATACTAAAGCACACAAACCTGACAGATCTGCAAAGTCGATTTTCTCGAAAACAAAGCCTCAAACGAAAAATGTTTATTCTATATTTTCGACTTATTCATTCATGTAGAATCGCTTGTACCACCAATTACCAAACATCCTGTATATATCGCCAAGGCCTGCGTGATAAACGTCGCGCAAATATCCCCACTACCGCGGGTTATACCCCGTCAGGGACCATGAGCTCTAGAGGCCTCGAACGCCGAGGAGTTTAAACATAACACGGCATGTCTCCTGGACGATGCATGACGTTGGCAAGACCCATGTTGTTGACATATATCGAGAATTCACTGTATATCAAAATTCGATTTACGGTATTCTTGTTATACAAAAATATAGAAAACCTCGTCAACCTTGCGAGAAGCAAAATTGACAAGTAAATTTTTTATTGGTAAATTCGATATGAATTAAACATAAATTCTGATAAAAATTCTGTTCTGAAGGGTTATCTAATTCCAACCTTAAGTAGGTATGTATATACGCGACGTTAAACATTTTCATTTTTTCTTCATTAGTAAGAAAACTATTCAAAAGAAAGTAATTGGTATGCTATGTGAAACACGAATGAGGAACCGTGTTAGAAAAATTTCTCAGTAGTTTGAACAGTTTTTGAAAGGTGATACGTAGTGAGCTCTGACGAATTAAGTGGTCGTCCCTAGTTAAAAGGCTAAGGTACTTTGTTTTCTGAGAATTTGGGGGGTTGATGTTCGATGGTTAAGGTGACCAAGTAAAATTGACAATCATGGAGTGCTTACCAAGGGTAGCAGAATGTTCTGGAAGGCCCTCAGGTCTGAATGGTACTCTAGTGGCAGGTATATGACCATTCAGCGGATGAGGATGGGTCCCTAAGTCGATAGTACTCGTAGAAGGTGTAACTCCTATGTAGGGCACCTGTCCCTCATATGTTGGCGCCTCTGTAGGAGCAGTGTATCCGGTACAGCAATACCGGCTAGGTTGAAGCATCCCGTATTCAGTCCAGAAGCGCATTGAGCGAATATCGCAGCTAGCTACAACCAAAAGAAAAAACAAATTAGAATCATCACGTTCAACATCGTAACACATCTCCTTAACATTAGAGCTACGAGACCTATTAAAATTACGGGACCATGTCTTTTATTTTATGATTATTCAGATTGCGGAAATGACATTCAAATTCTCCGGATACATATTCTGATAAAAATTGCTAAAAATCTGGATAAATACGTTCTTGTCACTTTTAGGAAGTAATGTGTCATAGTCACTCCTGGTGGCCCGTAGATTTAGTGCCAACAAACTGCTAAACTAAAATGCATTCATAAAATTTCTGCTTTTCTTCGCTTCTTTTTCGAAATATACCGAGCGCCTAATATGTAGCGTGAAGGATTATTTTCTCGTTTCCAAATTCTACGAATCGATACTTACGAACCTGTACTTGCGTAAAGGCGTGTGTGGACACTCTTCGGTCATAGCGAAGAAGCAGTGAAATTGTATTAATCCACACATGTCCAAGTATTATTGTGTCGCTGATTTATTAATAACATTTCTAGGGAACGATCAGACATTTAATTATTTCCAGGAGATCATTAATTTACCACGCAACGTTGTCTCTCCGCTGAAGCAAGCTCCAAGAAAGGAAGGTGCAAAACCGTGTTTCTCGTACACGGCACTACAATTAGAGCGTTTCCACCATAACACATTAATTAAATACCATAGTTTATGAAACCAGTAAATAGCTCACCACGGCGAGGGTGCATATCTTGAAATTCTACCAGCAATGCTGTACTCCCTTTTTATTTCTTGTTCCGTTCGTGCAAGGAAATTAAATTAATTAGCCTTGTGAAAAAATCGAAATTGAAGTCTGCCACCGTAAATTTTGCCTGAACCGATCTTTGATGTGCGCGAATTAAAATCGAATCGAGCTCATTAATAACGATTCGAGATTCCATCCGACATAATGGGGATTCGACCACGAATCGAGCAACATCGAAGGGGATTCCGAGAACGGTGAACCCAGAATTCACGTGGTTCATAGCCAATAGAAATTCACCCAATCAGGCATCAAGATGGCCGACCCCTCGAGGCGTGGTTTTCACAAGGCCGTACATGTAAACGGCAGATTCTGTTGGATCTGCCACCCTGTCACAACCCATGACCACGGGTGTTGTGTACTTGTCGATCGAGTGTTACCATTGTTCTAATCATTGCCGTTCAGTCCTCGCTAATTGACAGGCCTGCTCTGGAAAAATCAATTAGCGTAGGCGACGCTTGCACCTCGGATCGTCTCGATATCGTCATTTACCCTTTCCTCCCTTTCCTCCCTTTCCATTACAAAAATGAATACCGAGGTTGATTCAAGGCAACGATACTGACCAACAAAATGGACTTAATAAAAACTATAACCGTTCCAGAAGATGTTATACACTTGTAGAAATATAAATTTATAATGCTATTCCTCTATATTTAACCCTTAAATAAAGTATAAAGAAACTATTCATCAATATTGTGTAATGTTTAGGTGAACGTAATCTACTACGGTTTTCACAACGGAATGCTATCATGGTTTCCATTCAATTCTATGGGTATTTAGGAGTTCCAATGGACATAATGCATCCTGGTCTAGTGCAAATTTCACCCACGTTGCTGACAATCTTTGAACAATCACGATTCACTGAACTATATGTAGGCCACCGACTGGTTTGGCTGAATAGTCAGTAAATCATACATTTTTCAGAACAAACAACGCGATCCTGATACAGAGAAAGAAATGTAGTACACACATTGTCACCATATCAAGCAACAACTTCCGTGGGCTATACGAATAAAAATTCTTCGCGAGTGTTCGACTTTTATGTAGCAATTAGAAATACTTTATTACTGGACTGCAGATTTTATGCGGTTCTGATCACAATGAATAGGTATGATTTAAAGCCATAGACACAGATTGAGCTTCACTGTATTCAGCTCATTAAAATTGCTAAAAAATTAAATTTCTCAAAGAAAGAATATTTATTTTGTAGAAAAATCCGCGGTCTATTCGTTACGTTTCACACGGTAAGTCTTGAAGCATGAAATTATTTTAACCAAGCTTGAGGCGACGCTGAGCATCTAGTAAATCTAGTAAAATAAATCTAGTAAAAGATAAATTATGTTTATAGGCGGTGCTGTAAAATGATTGGTTAAAAATGCCGTAGATTAGGGAACATTCGCTTCTACAAAGACATCGTATGCTCGTCCAAGACTCGTCGTTCACTGTCATTCATCGTGCACGCTTTCAGACGCGTTCCGCAACGTCTTATTCCACGGAAATTCTTGTTTTGTTAAAATGCGGTTGCTGCGAACGGGACCAATTCAGAACGAAGCAATCCCACACAATGTGACCAGCTCAAGGACGAAACAATTCGCTTTTTGCTCTTTTTAAGCTCGCGGTTAACGGCGCACCTCGGCAATACGTGCTCCCTTCCCGAATTTCGACACAACTTATGTTCGACATTGCCGAACAATCAATCTTGCACCGTTTTTTTCCTTTCAGGCGAATTTACACTCCCGCCGCGAGCCGCGCAGCGCCGCGCCATCTCTATTAAATTATCTGACGCTTTCAAAGAGAGACGATCATGTTCAATTACATTCCACGCGTGCCAGCTCTTCATTTTCTCCCCCGGTGATCCTGACAGGAGTCGTGTCGTTACCTAAATGACGGTGACGTCGGGATTTATGCGGTTTTATAATGTACGCGAATTTACGAAATGCACTCGCAGTTTGTTTCGAGGTCGTTACATTTTTCTGAGTTTCGCGCGAACAGGGAATAAAATGATTATATGCAGTATGTATTTTACGGGATACGATATTTTTATGTTTGCTCAAAAATTGAGTACTTATCGCTAACAGGCTTTCTATTGTCACTAGAAAAAAATTTGTCTCGGTGAATAATATTAAGGTTATTCATTATGTAGAGACTTGATAAGGGAATTAATTGTTGCGAAAATAGGACGTTGCTCGTTGAGCACTCCAGTAATTGCATCAATAATAAACACAATAAAAGAGTGTTTACCTTTATTATGAATATTTCATGATTGCATGTGTACTCGTTTCTTTGATTACACCTTTTCATCGCAAGCGTATGCAACGAAGAAATTGAGTCTCGTTTTATAGCGTTGTCAAGTTATTCACAACTTTGAACCATAAAATTATACTAATTTCTAATTGGGTGACAGGTGTAATCCATGCGCCTAACTATGGTAGTAAAATTAGCGCGGCCGTTGCAGGGTTAAAGGTGCGCCTAATGAAGATTAATAGCATGCATCGCGTATATCGTATCTTGCGCGTCGTGATCTCACGTAAATTACCATCGACACCGGTATCATTATTCTTGCCTTCGACAAAATCTGCGACATCTTGCTCGGCGAATTTTTTATTCCACGAACCGCAATGGTACTCTTCCGATGGGTCAATAATTCATATAGACCGAAATGTGCATGCTTCCAGGCAGGCTATCGGCGAGAGTAATTTGATAAATGCGGGCGTAATTAAGTGTTATCTCGAATTATCCACTATAAGAGAAAGCGAGAAGTCGATTGATTTATTGACTCGATATTTCTTCTCAACAAATTCGCGTCTTCATTTCCATTGTACGGTATCATTACATTTCAATGATTTTATCATGCGATTTCTGAATGTCTCAAGACAAATGTTTCAAGATAAATTTCCAATAAAATTCTGCAGAAACTGGTCGAGAGTTTGACTAAAAGAATTCAAGTTCCACTTCTCAGTATATGAAAATTTCTGGGCGTTTAAATTGTCCATGACAATACGACTATAAAGTGTATATACGATGCAATTTCATAAAGACTGGATCGCATTTAGAAATGTTTATAATTAAGAAAAACTAATAAAGCTTGTGTTTTATTTTTACCACGAAGAATCTTTTGGACAACAATTTAGAATTGATACTAGAATTGTTACATAAAATTTAGAATTGATCCTAGGAAACGGTCCATTACTTTCGTCCGGAAAATTCATTTCCGAAAAGTACACGAAATTTACAATAATTTCCCCGCACACGAGCCTCGTGGAACGAGGAACAAGCAATTGTGAAATGTCTCGAGAAAAAAACACCAGTTGCCACCGTTCGAATTTCAACAGAAAAGGTGAAGGAGGCGAGAAAACCGAGGTGGAACTAACGACAAGTAGAACGCGCGAAGAAGGGGAGAAAGAAATAATACTTCCGACACTGTGTCGAGAGTTTTCGGTTAAGGGGAGAGCTGGACGTAAACGAAACGAACGAGTCTTTGGGAACTCATTTCTAACTGATAAACCAAAGCTTCTGAAAATTTTCTGCTATTTTACTACACGATTAAAGTAACCAAAAATAATTTTTCTATTCAAAAATAACTACTTCAAAACGTCTTCGAAGGAAAAGGTCAAAAGTCGTTCCAATACTATACAGTATAGCACCTGGTAGCATTTACCTCGTGAGTGTGCCCCGAAAATGAAACAATTTTTATGTCAGAAAACGAAAAATTGACAAAATGGTACGTGTCACATTTTTTTCGAAGAGTTTTAATATTGGGGGAAACGCAGAGTGGAGAAAATTAACGAATACGTGTGCAAAAGAACGAAACCAATCGGTCGAATGATTTTTTAGTAATGAAGGGTGAGTGAGAATTTTTTCGAATTTCACTAACCGATTTCGGTAGGATATTTTCTACGGTTGATACCATCGGCGCGGCGTAAGCGTTGCGGACACCGGCCGATACCGAAATGATTTATTCGTGGTTCGAATCGGGCAGATGAATCCAGTGAGCGGAACACACTCGAAAACCGGACGTAAAAACGCTGCACGACTCGTAAATTATATTTAATGGCGTGGCTTCGCATGCAGAGCCGCCTGTGGATCCTGCTTTCGCAGGGCCCTCGTCAATTGCCGGCTTCTGGTGCCGCGACTGTCGTGTTCATCGTTGGTAATTTGATTCGAACCGTACACTTGCTACACCGCACGATAATTCATAATCTAGATCGCGTCGAAGAATTATCTTGTTCGTGCTGTACACGTGTGTACACGTATACGCGCGCACGTTTGGGTATTGCATGCGTGTGCGTGCCGATGTGTGTCCGTGCATGATTCAGTGTCAGCGGCAGGAATTGTAATTTCACCGCCAGGGCTTTGATTACTCGGGCCCGCGTTCCAACTTCGAGAGCACTTACATCGATTTTATTCGCGTGCAATTATTCTCCTCGTAACAATTTCACGTTTAACCACGTCCCAGCAAAAAAATCAGCAAGTCCGAGACGCAACGATGAGCCCCAGCAATTCTTTCCCCCCGGAACCCCAACCGTTTGTTATACTCGCAATTCTATTTGAATCTATTATATTAGAATGCGGCCATTATAGTTCCCCGAGGGGGCATGCGATTTCTTCAATTTCTGTAGATCCGAACGACTCATCTATTTTAATGAACTTTTCATTTGATTGCATATTTTATCGCACATCCTCCGCAGTCCTAATTAGAGGATAAAAGCCGCTCTTCTCATCGGTTACAACCGCTTCGTATTATCGCGCACCGCCTCGGAATTCATTTTTGCAGATCCGTGACCAATTTCGTGCAAAACTCGAGTGTAACGAGCACTAACAGCAAGTGATATATCATAGAATTATTCGAAGGATTTAACGAATTAACCAGACAATCTCTTGTGCTTTCTTTTTTGATGGCCTTGGTGGATTAAAATATGCTGTGCTAATTATATTGCGTTTAAATAAGCTATTTTCAAAGTTATTCTTTCTTTCTCTTTGTTTCTGATCCACGCACCCGCTTTACAAACGAAAACGTGAATTCTTGTATATGCGAAAGGTTGAAACGTTGGTAGAATTTTATCGATCGATTCGATGTAACTTGTCTGACGCGTAGGATAATTATAGACATTTTTCAGATTTCATAAATCGTTTCTTTATACTCCAATATTCCTCGTTCCGTTAACAGCGAGCACGATTGTTAACATTAGACTGTGGATTTGTGTGGATAAAAAAATTTCTAAAATACGAAAAAAAGTGTGCGTTAATAAAGATCAATGTAATTTCGTTTTTGACTAGAAGACACTTTTCTGTTGATCTTATTTTTGCGAAAGAATCTACAAAAATTGGAATCTCTAGTCTAGTTGCTCGAAAAATGCATATGAAGTGTTAATAAAGTACAAAAAATGCTGCAAAAGATAGATGATCATCGTCCGGACTTAATAACAACGAAAAATGTACGATTAACGAATCCTTCTTGAATCTGTACCAAAGTATTGATCGCGCGACGAGCATGCTCTCACGCTGTCAAAAAGGATCGAAGGTACCGCCAAGGGCATTCGAAAATAGGATCCCCGCAGCTGCGCCTGCAGTCGCCATGCCTCGGTTTACTGGAACTGCCATAACTTCCGGCACCGCTAACAATCGCGTGACGTCACTGTCGCGATTTGTCATGAACACCGACGGAATTCTAAATGCGAAATACATACGTATATCGTCGAACTGCTGCTATTTCTCCCTTCTTCTTGCTGTTTCGACGGACCTCCTTATTGTTTACCTGTGCTGATTGGTTATCGGCACGTTTCGCACGCCGACGGGTCATGCGCGACGGAAATCGTTCCGGTATTTTGGTAGAGCTATGGCGCCTAGTGTGATTGTCATAAAATAACGAGGACAATCGTGTAAAATATTTTCCGACGTGTTACGATAAATTTCGTCATCTTAACACTGAACGTACCGAGCTATAAATGTAATAGGTACACGTCGCCTTTATAAAAATGACAAGATTTAATTTATTTAGAGTCTTTAGATATTTATTGAATCATTGCTCATGAAAGAATCTTTAAAATTTCAAAAATTGTCAAACAAAAAATCTAGAACCGGTCATTTGACCGGTGGTGGTACGTTTAGTGTTAAAGCGTGTTAGACGAAAGCTTTTACGGCTGATCATGCATTCGGAATATTTTATCGACGTTCGTTATTGCGATTAAAAGGTGGTGTACAATCGTGCGAATTTGCCGCACCGTTTTCCAACGTTTCACGTTCACGTTGCCCGCTCGCTGTCCCTGTTACAACAGGTTCGAGCAATGGCGACAGCCGTATTTACTAAATGGCGCCTAGAAACGTGCGCATTATACCCGCATTGATGTTACCAGCGGCGTTATTACCCGCGATATACATACACACGGGGAGTTGTAAGTTTAGCTGCAGAGACCTGGTTGGATGGAAATAAGTTCCCGTGCACGAATAGACGGACTATACGTGTCAATATTTGCAGTGTCGTGGTGCCGTGGTAGGGGACGTTGATATACTCGGAATTAATCGCCTGTCGCTGACCGATCGAACGAACAGCCTCGGTCTCATATTTAATTAGTCGGCTATTAAGCGGCTGGAAAATTATTCCGGATCGTTCGCGGTTTTCTATTTTTTTTTCTTTTTATCCGCGATTTTATCCCTCTCCTATAAACAATCCGGCCCCAACTGGAACTGTGAAGTAGTTAGGCGTTCGTGACGAAAAAAAGATTGGAACTCGAATTAGTACTTTGCAGTCGAACGGCGACTGCAAGACGCCATATCGCGAGGTTTCTCGCGTAACGCACGTGGAAAATAACTAATTGTATAAATAAACTAATGAAATAACTAATAATTCTTATGCCATAAATTATAAACACAGTGCATTGTTGGAGAATAGTAGTAAACTTAATTTTTATTTTAATTTAGAACACTCGCGTGTTACTTTCCGATTGATAGCAGTAACGAATGTTCTTTCTCGATGTCGAACGGAAGCAAGAAATTTCGCTATGCAAAAGGAACACGATAGGGTAAAACGATCAGCCGTTATACGATAATAATACTATGCACATACAGTGGAAAACAGATAATGACTTCACGAAGCCCTTTTGTAAAATGAGTTTCTTGTTTCCTGATCGATTAGATACGATAAAGGCTCGCGGAGCTGCGCAATAAATTATCGGTTGAATGTGAGACAATAAAAATGTACACGTCCCACGTTTCGTATCCCTACACCCTTACCACAACTTCGGTAATAATTCATGCAGATGCTCGCCTTCGCGTCAAAGTATAAACGCTGCCGGGTCGAACGCACGCGTGTTGCAGTTACGGAAAAGGGAGAAACAGACGGACTGAAATTGGAAAGAAATGTACTTGATACTGGTAAATCTTATATTTGCTTGCATCATGAAATTATTATTACCACGTCCAAGTGTATATATTTTTTAGCGCCGTTCCGATCAATTATTCACTAGAAAATTGGCTAAAACGGTACTAAAAAATATATACACTTGGACGTAGTAATAATAATGTCACGATGCAAGCAAACGTATGGTTGAAACAGTAAAAAGAAAAAAGAAAAATCGTACATTAAGTTTCGAAATCTCGTTGCCAAGGGGGTTGAAATGTTGGGACAACAAATTTTTTCAAAATCGAAAACTTGACTTTTCGCCTAGTTTTTTCGGTGATTTCCAGACCAGTGTGAGTCGAGGCTGTTGAAGGATCGTTTGACGAGGTGTCAATGGGAGAAGGCCGCTCGTCGAGTAGTGCAACGATGTAAAATTTTAATCACTCGTGTTCACCCTTCTTGTACAGTTCTCCTCGACCCTGTCTTCTCGTTTTAAGATTCCATGGAAAATCCGCGACTTCGCGAATAGAAGAACGAAACGAAACTAAACGAAACGGTCAGGGGAGGGGGGTTAAGGTCTCGAGCGGCCCGAGAGCATAAAATGGTAAACGGGCCTTTTCACGCGGGAGACATAACAGCAGGCAAGCCGATTTATATGCGCTCCTTAGCTCGTGCACGCACTTTACGATATGTAAAACCATTGGAGCCGGCATTGTGTGACCGTCGTAAAAGCCGGCCATTCGGACCGCCTCAACTTTGAAAAACTTTCAAATAATATTACAAGTTTTGCGCTCTGTGCAGCACGCTCTCGGCTCCGCCCTCTCTCCTCCACGGTGCTGCTCGCGCTTGAAGGAAAGGGTTGGTTCGCAATGGCCCGACCACTCACGATTGCTCCCCGGCCCGTCCATTTCCATCCTTTCTCTTTTCGGTGACTCCTGTCGCGTAGAGGAGACCCCGATTGCGGTCGAATTAGCGGTCGAATCAAAGTACAAAACCGCTCGGGTTCGTAGTTACGCGACACCGACCCCGCACTTTTACTTTGTACCACGCCATTCATTGGCCTGGGCCCGTATCACAACTGGACTTTCAACTCCTCTATTATGCTCTAGTACCCCTCCTGGATACTAGACGTCACCATTTCACGTCTACAAGCGTAATAAACAAATTCGTATCTTGATTCCGGTAATATTAAATGTACCGGTACCCCTGGATTTCAATTTCACGAATATTCCTGTATTTTAATACACTCGCTTGCATTAACACTAGGTTTACGGAGCACTTAAAGTGAGTATTTTACATCACTTTAGAAAAATAAGAAGAATGTGTCTGTCCAAGTTTTCAGCTATTTCTTTTTAAATAATATACAGGGTGTTTGGTAACTGGTGATACAAGCGAAAAGGGGGTGATTCTACATGAAAGAATAAGTCGAAAATATAGAATAAACATTTTTTCATCCGAAGTTTCGTTATCGAGAAAATCGAGTTTGAAATGCAGCGAATACGCATGCTATTCGATAGGAATTGTCTGACGCGTCTGATCATGACCAACCAAATCTACTTCCTGCATATACTAAAGCACGCAAACCTGACAGATCTTCAAAGTCGATTTTCTCGAAAACAAAGCCTCAAACGAAAAATGTTTATTCTATATATTCGACTTATTCGTTCATGTAGAATCACCACCTTTTCGCTTGTACCACCAGTTACCAAACACCCTGTATATCTAAAGAAATAAATTTGTTGATTAATTCCACGTAGATGAATCCTGCAAAGTAATGGAAAATAGTCATTTTTCATGCTCCGTGAACCTAGCGTTAATCATGAGAAGACTTCGGAGGCTGCAACTATGAAAAGTTACCGAAGCGAACATGTGTTCTTCTTCTAGCCACAATGTATGCACGTTATACGTCATTGCTAATGATTCATTAGCGACACGAAACTGCCACGCTGCGAGCAATTTACACATTAATACAGCAAATAGTGCTAGAGAGGTAGAACGCACGAAACTAATTACGAACGGGTGGACTTCGAGATTAAGGCAATTATATATCGATAATTATGTGCGCGGCAGTAGCAACAGTTAATTATTACCGAGTGTATCGCACATTGTTCTAGACCGGAAGATGGGCAACACGTAACGTTAAGGATGCGCTGAACACCCGTACACGAAGCTATAAGGAAGCAGGGTATGTATCGATTAATTAGTGCCGCTCGTTGCGAAGCAGTCTAATGCATCAAAGAACAAAGAAAAATCGGCGATACTGACGGGAAAAATAATTTCGTGCCCCTCGTCTCACGGATGACAGGAGGTCCCATAAACGTAGACCCGAAAATGCTAAAACAAGGTTAAAACAGTATTTGTACTTTCAGTTCTGTGGCAACTTTTTGTGAAAACAAACATCATTGTAAAACGAGCCATTTTGTAGTTCACTAGACTGCACGATTGGACATGACTTTATTAAAGGGAGTTGATCTTCTGATATCTTCTAAGTTTTATTGGAGCAATTACTGTTGAAAACAGCAGGACAGCTAACGCTTTTTTTAATGAGTGATGATATTCATTTTTTGTTCTTGTGATTTACTTGAACCACATTTTTAATGTTCATGATTGCAGAATTGATCTATTTTTTCATAACTAAAATAAGGATCTCGAGAATGTAAAAGATCGAAGCGGAAAAACGTAGTTGCCTTAGTCACGGTGTTGAGGACAGCCAAAATAAATTGCAACGAGCGAAAATATTAAATCATTAATTGGAATCTTGATAACCTGTTCAATTACTCTCGCCAATAATGATTACAACCATCGATTCCTTTCTGTTCTAATCGAATTGAACAGCTATTTGGACGTATTGGAGTGTGAACAAAAATAGTAAACCTTAACTATTAATTTCGTAAAGCTTCAGTTTTATGACAATTAGTTTCAATTGGATTTTTCTGTAGAGTAGATCTACAGCTTAGAGAACGATCTAGAAATCCGAAAAATATCTTCTGTCATTAACGGTCACTTTTCCTTATACAAGAATTTTGTGTGCGGATATTATTTCCACAAAAACATTGTTTTAGAATATATTACTATCATAGTAATCTATTAATGTACACGTCAAAGCAATGCATAATTTGCGTTGCAGATCTCTTAATATCATGAGATTCAAAAATGTTAATTATGATCAGCGAACAGCACACAGCCCATAAATTTGGAATACATGCACAGTAGATTTACAGTAATTACCCGAAACATTATGAAATAAATCTGTAATGTGCTAATTATATCGAATTTATTCCATGAGCTTGTAATACCTCGTCGGTCTGCGCAAGAGAAATCGTGTTGTTGCAAAATGGCTGGCCTCTGATTTATGGATGCGTGGTATATAATTCGATCTGCAGAGTAAAAGGTTAATCAACACGAATTTTTTATGCGTACATGGTTTTTCGAGAAAATGTGGCCGAGTCTTAACGTTATACTGTCACGCGCTAATTAATATATTCGGACAGAATTATTCGAAATATAGTGTTTCACCTACATAACTCAAGCATCTAAAATACCTCGCTTGTTTTTTATGATAGAAAAAAATTGCAGAGGAAAACATTAGTTGGTTCAGAGAGGCCAATATTATGATAGGCAAAAAGAATTGTTCAAGGTTATATTTTTCGAGATTTCAAGGTCATCGAAGTTTTTTTTAATGGAATGATATATTTTTATTATCGGTATATGATAACCAAGGTCAAGACGAATACAACGACCTGTAATATTATGACCTTCACGTGACCTTGAGTAGAAGAAATTCATAAAAGTAGGACACTTGATGTAAATAGTGAAATATCGATAACATGATCCCCCTAGGGTTTCAAGAAATGTTCTTCAACGTTGATTAATGACCGTAAACTTCTTCTCGTATCGGTGTCTCTGTAGATTGTCAAACGCTATTTTCTTTTTCTCTTATTCGAATTCGAGTCACATTTGCGATTGTTTTACATAATTGCGTTGCATCATCTTCACATACGTCTACGAAACGTAGCATATTGTCATGTTGGATCGATAGATTGCAACTTTTGAGGGACAAGTGTATTACAGCTATTATAGTTAAACGGAGTTTAATGAATATTTGAAGAACACGAAGAACGTATGATTGAACGCTAGAGAAGAAATACGAATTGTTCGCATCGTTTTATAATAATAGGATCCTGACGTATTTCCATAATAACAATGAAATCGTATTGACAATTGTCTCCGATGTATGTACGTTGATCTATTATTCTACTAAAGTGGAACGGAACTGGTGCTCCGGAAATGACGAGACCGTATGTATTTCTTGTGCGGATTACTAAGTCGCATTATTTTTTAAACAAAACGCAATTAGTTGCGATGTCGTGCGGAGTTCGCTCACGCGGTGTGGTCGATACAATGGATGTTTACTTTAGTTTAAATTGCTGGTTTCTGCACGCAAAGGGAACACGTGCACGCGTTCTTCTTCTGCGGACGAATAATAATTACTAATGACATTGCTGAGAACTAAACACGTTAAAGCATGGATTATTGAAAGCGGATTTATGTAAAATGAAAACTGCCTCCTATTACATAATACATATTGTATAGAAACGCAACACTAAACATTCATAAAAATCCCACAAAATTTTAAATATAAATTGCTACATTATGTTTTAGTAAAAATTAAATAATTGCAAAAATAGTAACACCTTATCGGTATGAAAATATAATTCAGTATCTTCTTTTTTTTTTAACATTTTTCCCTAAAAAGGAAATTTTTATGTAAAACAAAAGAGAGGTACAATTGCAATTAATTGCAATTAATTGTGTTATGTAAGTATGAAGTACGAGAACAATTAATATAGCAACATAGAATATAATTTCTCAGAATTTATCAGGATGCTTCGTTCGCAAAGATGGTCAATACGGTTAATAAAAAATGAGATAAGCTATCTACGATCAAGTACGAAACCTTCTCTTCTAGCACGGCTATAATGTAGTCCCGACTGAATCTAATGCAGAATTGAAGGTTGTTATATTACGAAATTAACTATGAAAAAAAAGAGATTGTTCAAGACGACTATAATTAACGATAAGATCAATATATTCTTATTTGATCTCATTATGACGTGTACCTCCATCTCGTGCCACGGGGTAACAACACAATTAAAAAAGGAATGTTTCAACTTGGAGGAAAGATTACGAAGTCGTGAGAAACGCCGGACGTAACAACCCATTTGAATTAATTTACATAATGTTCTACACTTAAGAACACTATGTTAGCATTTGCCTCGGTATCGAATCGTACATTCTGCACTATGGCCACTGCGAACTTGACTGGCCAGAAAATTGCAGCGAACTTTGCATTCCGCGAATTAAACAATACCGTGTCTGACGAAAATTAAATCAATTTTTTGTCGATTAATTTATTTTCAGCATAACAGCAGTTTCATTCTTCACGCATGTAATTATATTTTATAATTAATGCACTCTCTGAGAGCCAAAAGAATTCATTTCTGATGAATTTCTAATTTCTTTTTCCAGGCAAACAAATTTTATACAATGCAATGAAATATTCGACGATATTCTAATAATTCCTGCAGGAATTAATATAAATAGATAGAGTACAATGAATCTTCGAAATTTCCTAAGGTAGAAATTTTCCACGGTACGGATGACCGAGCGAATTATTTTCGCGCAACTAACGGGAACCGTTGCACTCGGCGAGCAATCGTAATCGCGCATCGAAGATTAGCGGTGTGCAACGAATGTGGGAGCCGCGCGGAGGCATAATGGCGAGCGATTAATTTGCGCGGCGCGATGCTCTAATCAGAGGAGGAGTGTCGATAAGCGTGCCCGATAAAGCGATTCAGAGCTTCGAATCTGACAGAACGATCGAACCTTCTGCTCGATAAGGGAGCCGGTGCACGTTCGTGGTCTGCCGCGAGAACGCATACGAGATAAGCGGTTGTTACGTACATTGTAACGGCGGATGTCAAGGAAAACTAACCGGTGCGGCGCCTCCCGGCGTGCAACGTGTGCAGAGTGCATACACACGCGTGTGCAACTTGCTCGCAAGAAAGTACTTGCGTGCACCGAGGATCAGGGGCGGCGAGCGAGCAAGATCGTCCCTGGCAAACGATGCGCATCGGCGTCGCAAATGACAGCGCACGGGATCCGGAGTCAGTAGACTCGAATGACTCTTGGTTTTTCTCGATTGATACCAATTTCGCAGGAGTAGCTCGTTCTTGCCCCGTCTAACACGGTCTGACAACCAAGACTCTGTACTTTGTGCAGGGAAACGATACCGTCAATCTTATGCATCATCTTTGACAAAATGATACTTAAATTCTAAATCGTCAGACTTCAGTTTCTGACTTCAGCTATTTTAGTTGATATTCATTTCTTGGTTCTGTGCAGACGATTTTTTTTTCCTTTTGTTGAACAACTGTTGTTGCATCTTATACCGATACTACTTGCAATTCTGCATTAACTTTGTACGTTGGTTGTACGTTCTTATTGATTTTGTTGTTCGTACCTTGATCACAGACAATGTCACTACTCTCGTGGCTTAGTTTATTCATATAACTTGTATAATCTGGCTTGGATCATTTCTCTTTCTTTTCTTTAGCATGTTCGCTGTCAGTATCCCACGCGCATGACGACCATGATTTTGTACTAGGCACAAGGAAACGATAAAGTTCGTTTTGCGTGCCTCGTTTAAACAGAACAGCCCTTATTGGATATAGAGATAGTAGTATGCTGTGCAGCGAAACGTTACATTAACATTTTTGTGCAGCTTTTTGTTTAACATCTGAAGCTTTCTTTGTCAAATTCCATATCTACGAGAGCCAGACAAATTGTCGATAATAAACGAAAGTGTCCGACGGTGATTCACTTTGTTTATCTATCGTGGATTTTCGTAGAAAATAAAAATTGTCTGTATCGACCGCAAGATTCCGGAGCCAATTTTGTAAGAAATGGCCGGGATTAAAGCAGACAGTATGTAATTTATATTAATATGTCCTTCTCCGATATCGGACCTGACGAGACTGCTCGTCCTTTTTTCATCCCGTTCGTTTTTCTTTTTTCGACACGTTCGCTTGTCGTTGGCGATGAATCGCTTATCAATAACATGAACATATTTGTGAACAATATATACGGTGGCGGATCCGTTAAAGCTTAACTTACAATTTGGCAACGAATTTTACCCAGCTAATTGTGGCATTCGAACCGCTGCGAGCTTGTTCGTTACTCACTGCCGACTCGTCGCCGTCGCTATCGCAGCGTGCGCGTCACCTCTTGTGCTTTTCCGGCTTGGTGCACGAGCGCACCTTTTACCTCGTCTGCTGGTCCCCCTCCGTGGAGCGATCCCGCGGTTATGCAAGTCCATAACAAACATCGCCAATTCTCGGGTAGATTGCCTCTTCCCGTCCCTGACCGTCAGCCGTCAGGCGCGTCGCGGCGCGTCGTTCTCGAATCGGGTCCGTTCCAGCACAAGAGCTGCGTGCGTCCCTTGACCGTCAATCTCCGTCCAATAAAAACGGACACGGCTCTCATTTTTTCTTTTTTTTTCTTTTCTGTTCCCGGCCGAGCGGATCCGTAACTAAGAGTTACACATATTTAACTCCTCCGTACAGAGCATGCAGAGAACCGGGTGCAATCTTCTCTTTCGTTCTGCTTCCGTTGCTCCGAGAGAGCCGGCTCCAGCTGTTGACAGTCTGTCCTCCTCGCACAACCAGTAACCAAGTTGGTGTCCTCTTCTTCCCACGCGCGATTTCCACCCATTTCATTCGCTATTGAAGAAGCGGCTTCTCTCGGTCGCGTGTAAACGGTTCAGGGTCAAGCTGCGAACTCGTTGTCGATTTTCACAGTCGAGGGAATTAAAAAGATTTTTTTCTCCCTCTTGCACTCCCTCCCTCCCTCCCTCTCACTCTCGCTCTCTCTCTCTCTCTCTCTCTCTCTTTCTCTTTCGTTCTTTCTTTCTTTTGGGCTCTCTCTCTCTCTCTCTCTCTCTCTCTCTCTCTCTCTGTCCTTCTCCCTTTCTCCAAAGCACCACCGCCGACGGCCTTCTATTTTATGGCGCACCTGAGATCGAGTTCCTGCGCGACAGGATTTCGCGTGATCGAGCTATTTGCATTCGTGATCGGCCGTACCCGTGGAACGACCGATAATCAACCCCAACCCGCGCCGCTGCCCACTGTCACGACACGGATAAAGAAAGTAATAAACGGAATTAGTTGTCCGTTCCTTCGGGCCTCCGAAGATCAGTCCCCTTTTCGGCGAGGATCAAACGGGCGGACGGGCAGACGGGATTCGCGTGTCCGTCACGATACCGTTCTACTAGCCGGAGAGCCGGCTGATGCATGATAGCGAGCGTTCGCCTGATCAACCGCATTTACGGGCGATATTGTGCTAGGTTGTTCTGAAAGTTCTCTCGGCCGCTCATAGCTGGCTCTGGTCTGCCTTGCACAATGATCGAGATCATCTTTCTGGTGTTGCACAAAAATTCGAGTCTAAAAGCTGCCGTCGGAATGGTTCCACTCAGCGGCGGACCGTCAATTTTGGGGCCCTGGGCTAACACCGTTCGGGGCTGCCTACCCAATCAATCCAAACTAACTCAAGCACCAACAATCTTTGTGTAATTTATTTTTGCTTAACTTTCTTATTCAAATTTTTTTCATTTTTGTTTATTTTTTTTTTTGCACCGTGAAGGAGGCCCTGGGCTGCTGGCTTCTAGGTAATCAACCTATCATATGATTAATAATACGGGCATGTAATTGCTATTTCTACAGAAAATAGAAGAAAATTAGAAGTTTTTTTTTACGAATTAATTAGCAATTAACCCCTTGCCCTACAATAACGAGCCAGACTCGTGATGAAGATTCTGAATAGAGTCTAATAAATGGAAATGTTGTTAATTTCCCATAAACCGAAATAAAATGCTATTTTGTTGTAATTGATATACAGGGTCATCCGTTTTTAAACGGCCAAACGTCAACCAGCTATAGAGGACCCCAAATGAAACAACTTTAACCCCTAACACTTTTTTTTATTTGGTCTTGATTTTTAGATAATTGCAAAAACCCGTCATTTTTTGCGTTCACTTAAGATTAAATATATTAGGACTGCAATTATGTATCTTGATGATTTTTCCTTTGTTTCGTTTAAAATAAATAGTGGCATCTTTTTTATTAAGTCAACTTTTTTGTATGACCTTCGGATCTTGGTTTTTTTGACATGGGGCACGCCGTGGAGACTGAATGAAATAACTTCGAAAAATTCGGAAAAAAGGAAAAGTGTTAGGGGTGAAAGTTGTTCCATTTGGGGCCCTCTATAGCTGGTTGACGTTTGGCCGTTTAAAAACGGATAGCCCTGCATATCCTTTGGAGAAAACATAGGCATACAATAAATATAAACTATCTTTTTTTTCTATGAAATTCTGGACGATGAAGAATTTCTAATCTTTATAATTATATCCTTCCCCGACGCAGTCAAATCGTCGGGAACAACATGATACATACATAAGTGCCCACGGTGTAACAAATTGTCGTACTTGAAACGCGAGAAACAACATCGTCGAATATTCGATTTACGGTGTAAGGATTCTGTTTCGCGAAGAAAAAAAGAAGATCGTGTACGGGAATCAATTACGGTCCGTGTTCGGATGATGGTTAACGCCGGTGCTGTTCGATTCTCGAGCAATGATTCCATTTATTTGCAAAATCCGCGGAACACCTTGAACAACTTTCTACCTAGTGTGAGCCGAGTATCGTGTTTTGGCGCGACGGCAGCAAGGCGTGGCAGCGTAAACGCAAAAAGAAAAGAAAAGGGAAAAAGGCAATAATGATGCTTGCTCGCGAGGGTACTTTATTTTTGCCGGCACGCTCGGATTAAATTTATATCTTATACGGTATCTTAGCAGTTGTCCTCGAGACAAGCTCACTTGAAATTTACGCTGCCTGTCGAAACAGCGAAACGTCTCGCGGCGGGGACATATCATTTAGAAATTTTATGTCGGCCTCCCGTATCGAATTTTTATACGTGTAAAGCAAAAGATGACAGCTCCGAGGGAAAATACGATGAAGGAGCGTTGAGGGGCCAACGGTCTTGACACCGAGAATGCAAAGAAACTGTCGATGAACGAGACTGTAATGGAACAGTTTCGATAAATCCGAAGAATTTTCAGAAACGAGGTTGAAAGTTTATGCGAAAACATGCTTGTGCAGTAAATTTTATTACAACTGGTACACAAAAGCTTTTTGATGGGCACTTCGTACGCGCGAACATAATGGAACATAAAACGTAATTGATCGTCCTTGTAAGATTTATTTCCGATTATCTGTGTACTGTATAATGAATATTACGCTCATAAATCAATATGAAACCGTGTGGATCTTGTATACTATAGATCCTACATAATTGTTCTCTAAATAGATGAAAATTTTGTCGCATCTTTCAGTAATAGTGGTACAGTTCGAGGATAGATTTCCAAGGACGTGTTTAGGATGAAAGTTCTCCTCTACAATGCAGTTTTATTAAAACCGAAGGGTGGTTTATACGCATAAACAGGTAAGTATAATCGCAAATTGGGCAATCTTCTAAATGTTCGAGCGTTTAATTTGTGAAGCATTATTTATGGTGGCATAAATATTTATAGAGACATAAAACCGCTTTCTACGTGCAATTATTAAGTAAATGTTCCTTCAACCCTGCACTTTATGACACATTTACCCAGAGCCGTTTAATTACCGGTTGCTGTGCTTTTTGTTTCTCACAGCTCCGCGAAATGAATTCTTGCGAGGATGCATCAGACTGTTCGAACGTGTCCGATTCATTGGCAGAAATCTGTTTCGTCCGCAGCGAGGCTCGCCTTTGTTCAATATTTAGCGATTCCATTCCAGATCTAGCTTTACGACTTCCGACGCATTACAGAACGTTGCGTCTGGGAAAATTCGCGAATGCACGCGGCTACCGAGGCTTCTACATTTAACCCGTCCCGAATAAACCGAGTAAACCGTCTTAATGTATTGTTGACAGACGCCTCATTGCTCAACGCAACACAGCGCCACTTCAATTTGTAATTCTGTTCGCGAGCTATTCCAATTGGCTGGTGAGATTTTAAATTCTCACCTGCCAGTGCGGCTCAATTAATGTCGCCGGCCCGTAATCGTTTCAAGACGTTCTATTTCTATAGCCGGCACCGCGTTACACTCGCTGAACCTTCGAATAAGCCATCGCGATGAATAATCGCGTAGACTTTGTTCTCTAGATAATTTCGGGAACGATGCTTTACGTTCCAGGAAACGCATCCGACCCGTAGACCACATCTCGCTCGGAAACTAATTTTCGTCGACTATTTTTACCTGTAACTTTCGAACTGGAAAATTATCTTCAATTTTCAGTTCCTCTTTTATTCATCTATAACATATTTTCTCATTTAATAATACTTGCAATTTTCAGGAAGTTGAAGGACAAGCTAGACGTTATTGAACTCAATTATTATATCTAATTGTAAAATTTTTAACGCAATTTTGTTTCACCTTGAATACTCCTGATTTCTTTCCTGATACTTTCAGTTTAATTGTTTCACTTTTGAAATGGAATAATTGTCCGAATAAGCTACCAGTTGCAGCGAAATTCGCCGCGAAAGTCACGCGAGAGGATAACCTTTTAAATTGTAAGTTAACATCGTCCGTGCCAAATGACTTTCATTTGTTTAGACGTATTAAAGCGTTATTTATGAGTAACCAGCTTGTACACTCCGTGCAATGTTTTAATTGAATTCATTAATTCGAATATGCAATTACTGGTCAGACAGTGACGCGTTTGATATACATATATGTATTCAAGTAAATGAAAATAGACGTTAGTATATTGCACCTGTCAATTTCAAAGGATGGTATAAATAAGAGCCAAGTTAGTAAGCATTGATGTTTGCAAATTGCAAATGTACGTTCAGCTACAGTGTAGGCAACATCATCCGTCACAGTAAATATATTTTTCGTACAGTGGCCCTAATCATTTATTTATCGACTGCAAGCGTATATTTTTCTGTGACTTCTAAAATTAGAATTAAATATGAAATTCACAAACAGTATATTTTTTTCTGCCAACGCAAGAGATATAAATTTTTCGTAAAGAAAATTCAAATTTTCAAATGGAGAAACGCCAGCACTGTTAACGCTAGAACTACCAAGCACTATATGTAACTGGCATACATTGCCTTATAGTAACAACAAAATGAGATTTGTTTAGATTTCGTATCAGTTTTGTTTAAATATCTACTTCGATAGAGAAGTTTATTAAAAAATGATCTCATGGAAACATATTTATAATTTCAATATCTCTAAAAGAGAAAATTTGGAGGAAGTCATTTTGACCCATCCGGTAGTTCTAGTGTTAAAGGTTAATTTGTTAGGAGGGAATAACGGCTTCGAGGGATTCTCCAAAGCGGCATACGACGGTCAATCGGTTTTCCCGAATAAAATCCGATCGTGCCAAAAGCTGACAGGCTTGTGAAACAGCCTGGTTCCGTAATCACATTGAAACCTCTGCGCTGGGCGATGCTCTTTATTTAAAATGTGTTCAGCGTTGCCCAAGACCGCTCGCCGGTTGATTTTCACGTGTAAAGGTTAGAAGAAGCATGGCCGTTGGCATCTGCATGCGCGAACTATAGCCGGTTTGTTATTACACACCAACACACCGACTTGAATTTTCACTTATGCAATATGACTTGCAACTACTCGCAACACACGAGTGTTGTACTTTGATCCGCTAACAACCGGCGGCAACTCCAACGTTATACAGTGTCTATTTTCGAACGTTGTACGCGCCGGAGAGAGAGAGAGAGAGAGAGAGAGAGAGAGAGAGAGAGAGGAGCTCGCGGAGCACTCTCGAACCGTCGATTATTTTCACGGTCACGTAATCGGCTTAATAACCAGCAGCTCTTAAAGACAAGAGCCATCGGATTCGCCGAGATCTCGCCCCTGCCGCACGGCCAGAAATAGAAGTGCAGCAGTGCTCGTCGCTTCAATTTCCAAAGTTTCGGATCCGGAAGTGAAATTCTTGTAGCGTTACACTTACAGGATTTCGCTCGAGCACAGCTCGACAAAGAGAATATATGTGATGACCAGAAGCGAAATGTAGACGCGTCGGGCACCGGAAAAATAAAAGTGCAATAAAGAAAATTTCAAATTCAGTAATTACTAAATTTTGTTTTTGTCCAACCTTTTCGAATGTAGTGCTAGCAGATTGCTGAGATTCTTCCGATTAAAATGAGTCCAAACACGACGTAAATCGGTCCACTTTTATGGTAGACATCATCATAGCAATCATACTAGCAACCATAGGATAGCAACAACAAAACTAGTCCGATTTACGTCGTGTTTGGACTCATTTTAATCGGAAAAGTCTCAACAATCCAATGGTATTACGCTTGAAAAAGGTAAGACAGAAATGACTGATTTGAAAATTATACTATCTCCTTTCCTGTAGTGTGGTTCTCTTCTCTTTCTTTGTTTACTGAGATAGAACTCCGTCGAACTCGAGGCACGAAGTGGTGAGGGAAGAGTGGGGATGGGTCGTGCAAATTTAACTGTAACAGATTTAGCGAATTCAAATTCGCACTACATACTGTAAGTCCGTTTCGTTCTGCCGCATGCCGTGCCGGCAGCGCCGTCATTTTCTTTCGGTCAGGCCTCTGTTCGTCGTTTACCGTTAATAATTCAAATTGCACAATGCTCACGGACCAACCTTTCCCAACAAAATCCGCTGACGGGCCCGTGCAAACCGAATGAAATCGCGAACGTTACCACCCGCGAAAAGTCGTTTCCTTAAACTGTTTCATAGCGGCAGGTCACGATTTATTCTCCGGTCACGATGCACCTTCTCGCGACTCTAACCTGCCATCACGTTATATCAGAAGCCCTCGTATATCTTTCCATTAAATCCTTGTTTACCAGTGGGTCATGTATGTCACGCTCAAATCTTTAAGTCTGCTAACACGAGGAGGCTAACGCGGTCATTTTAGCCCTTATGTCAAAATTTTATACGATATTTACCAACATTGCAGTTGTTAGACTTCGTAGTTTCAGCAGAGACACTTATGACTTTAATGTGAATTTAATTTGTAATTATCCAAGAAAATCGAAATTTATCTCAATTTTGCTATTTATCAGGAAGAATACATACAAATGTTGGAGACAAACTGTAGGATGCATATTGCATTGTTTTCTGCCTTTTTTAAATATTGTTTTAATATTATCCGTGCAAACTAAGCAAACCGTTTATAAAAGAAATAACAAAATATTACATTTATTCCCTAACGATTCTGAAAATTATCGGGTTGGTTTTTTATCTTTTAAAAATGCATATTTACTCGAGTACGATAATGCAAACGCCGTATTGACGAAACCAAGCAGCCTTTTCGGCCAACTTAACGTTTCCCCTATAGCATACGTGTCATTCGAATACTCTTAATACGTTCGCCACCAGTGTGACACGTGTATGGCAGACACGATCTCGAATTTCTTCAAGAAGACGTCAAATGAATTTTATGCACGCTGTTATTTAAAATCGTAATACATATCGTGACATCCGAAGAACATCTGCCGCCTTTATTTATTAATTCTTTTCATATTTTATACAGGTGCTGCATATTAAAACGAAAGATGTTATCTTCCTTCTATTAAAAATCGTAAGTCCTTCGAACTACTTAAAACGCCATTAGTTAACAGAAAAAGACATATTCATGCAGAAACTCTTTTAATATCGATGAACAACATATCTGTCAAAATATTTTATAAACCCCATTGAAACTAAAGCTTTCATTGATCCCTTCCCATCATAACATGCGAACATTTTTCCCAAAACTTTATGTATGTATATAACTTACTTAAATCTACAAGAGGTACTTTAAATTTTCATCACAGGCACTAGTGAAAAAGTTAAAAATCGTGATCTTTTTTCTTCGCATTTTCGACCAATCGTAATTTTTAATCGGTTTCTTTCATACATTGCCTAGAAAACTAATCGCCTTCTAATATCTGAAAACAACTGAAGTCGTTTCGTCCAATTTCAAGAGCGTTATTAAATTTCAAAGGGTGTCCACTTAACCCCTTGCACTACTATTTATTTTGCGACTATAATGGTTAGAAATTCTTCATTGTTCAGAATTTCATAGAAAAAAAAGATGGTTTATATTTATCGTATGCCTATGTTTTCTCCAAATGATATATATCAACTACAACCAAGTAGAATTCTATTTCGATTTGAAGGAAATTAATAACGTTCACATCTATCAGGCTCTATTCATAATCTGCATCACGAGTCTGGCTCGTTATTGTAGGGCAAAGGGTTAATTTCATATCAGACTGTATCGTTATATGATTTGAAAGTTGCACAGAGTTGCAGAGGGCTGAACAGTGGCTGACGACTAATAGTGTAAACACTATTCCCGTGGTTCCGGTCGACCCAAAAAGGTTTATTGAAACAAAGATCAATTTGTTGCGGCGGACTGCAATTACCGGGGCCCCCTACCACCGTCGAAACGTCAGTTTCGGATGGGCGATTTATCTCGCCGGCGCAGATCCGCGACGGCGATTGCATTCCATCCATCTTCGTCCGTGAGCTGAACTTCTCATGCTCGACGGTGCGATCTTCATCGCGTTATCGCATGCAAGTTACGTCGACGTCGGGCAGAGATCGGGAGGGAACCCGTGGCCCTCTCCGTTCCTCTTTATCTGCGAATCAGATTGTACGCCACGGACTCTTTCGCACGCGCTTTGAGCCTCGCTTTGAGTCTCGCTTACAAAGCGAGTGTCGCGTCTGACGCGTATTAGGTACACGAGAGAATGCTTCTGTTGCCGCGCATAGTTGCAACTATGGATGGGATCAAGTTCAATACGCTGCCACAAACCCGAGTCAATCTCAGCATAACCCTAGGTTCACATCAAAATGACACGTTCTAATATTTATAATTTACGATTATTGGCATTGTAAAGAGGTATACCTGAAATTCTTTGAGGATATATCGTTACAAAATGCCTAAAAATTTGGTCAGACGCACTGTCGCTATTTTTATAAAGTTATGCAATATAAAATGTAAACACAGCGTATTCCAATTTAGATAGTTATTATACGATCAGGAAATGGACGCCCTTTAAAAACTGATGACTTTTTATAAATTGGATTTAAATTGATTAAAAGTTACTATTTGTCGAAATTGCTGAGAAAAAAGTATAGATAGCTATTTTTAACTTCTTCACTTGTGCCTATAATGAAAACTTGAAACATGCCCTTTGCAGATCTAAATGAAACAAAAATCTATTTCTTCTCTTAATCATTTTAATGTGTAAAATAATCAAATTGTAAAACAATCTTTCAGTCGAAGATCGAGTCTACTTGCGAGGCACTCCAATCCATCGCTAGTTGCAATTTCTTATTTTTATAATTTCCTAAAAGTTTCTAACTCGCAATCAGATAAATGACTATTAAATATCTGGGTTGGGGGAGAATATATTTTGCGTTGGAAATCAGAATTTTGCGTTAGCAACTAGGCTGAAAATTCGCCTATATTTAAGTACAGCTTCTCTGATGAAAATTTGCAATTGAGACTTCGCGACGTGCCGTGTTAATTGAATCAGGTTCTCGCGATGTAATAGTTCCTTGTCTCTGTATTTTTGCCCTGTCGCTGTCCATTCTCATTTGCATCTCCGTGTCTATTTGTGCTACCAGATTCCATCTGTTTCTCTTTGGAGGCGCGCACACACGGTTTCTCGTTTCCTTTTTGCTCAATCCTGTTCGTTTACCTCGCGCAGGTAAACTTGGACGTCCCGAGAGATAGTCAATTTGCACCAAGCCGAAGACAATTTTCACTTTGTCTGATAATACGACTGAATTTGTACCACAGAAGGGAATTGGAGGAGGACATCGATGCTCGCTAGATAATATCGACACTGAGCATCTAAAAATTTTCTGTGGACAAATTTCGTTAACTGAACAAATCATTTGGACAAACTTTACGGACGAAAATGTAGACAGAGTTATTAAGAATGTGAAAAACAAATTGAAAATCATTTCAAAGCCATGGACAAACGCTGCGCTCGGACATAAATTGACTTTTTCAACGACACGTGTCTGATGGAGTTTGTTTACTGCTCCCATTTTATATTGTTTGTATAGATAAGTGCAAGGCCAAATTTATGATTTTAGTCATTACAGCTGTGTTTACTCAGAGTTAGCGCTTAATCAGTGGAATACTTGGTTTCTTCTTAGACTCATAAGCCTATTGAACTTATTTCACGTGCGTCAGCGGAAGAGATTCAAATAATCACCGATCAAGAATGTATGCTCTCTATTAAGCACTTTATTGAGTTAAATGCAACGTGGAAGTGATAAAACGCATCGGTTTCTTCCACTTGATCGACAGCTCGCGGACTCGAGATTTGAATATGGCGGTGCACGCTATATTCACACCCTCAACCAACGACGATATAATGACAGGCTGAGTCGAGGGAAATTAATAGCGAACGCCAAATTCAATGGACGGCACTACGCGTAACTTACCGAAACAATGAACACGCTGGAAAAAACTGAATAAACAATGACACCGAAAATTACACGAACGCAAAATGTTCCGAGTTTCGTGTTGCGTGATTGCGAGTTATTTTCGAATTCTCTGGCTCTCCTGTCACGTAAGAGGCGGGAAACACGTTTCTAAATTGGTGTGCGCGTTGTTTCTTACAAAAGGGGGTGAAACATTTTCGCAGAAGTCGGAAAGAAAGGATTCACCTGCTGCCATCGACCGTTAA
Source organism: Seladonia tumulorum (assembly GCA_913789895.3). NCBI lineage: Eukaryota > Metazoa > Arthropoda > Insecta > Hymenoptera > Halictidae > Seladonia > Seladonia tumulorum. The sequence goes on from OU565275.1 coordinate 9,272,815, forward strand.
ACGGTCAAAAGTGCACCTCGGCCGGGCATTTTTTAAGGCGGACTAGAAAATTTGCATAAAATCACAAAAATTATCAGAAAAATTACAGGCAAATCTATTTAGAATTTGTATTCTTTTAAAACTCTGTAATTTCCTCGAAAATTATCCCACAATAGAAGTAACAAATTCCGCGGAAGCTTTGCACCGATGCGTTATGCAGCTCGTAGATCATGTCGGCCGTGCCACGCGCCATTAAACGCGCTATATTCATAATATCCATAATGGCTTGCGACATGTTTCACACACAGAGACTGTGGCAGAACGATACCCAAGAAAGAATTTAGCTACAGCTACGTTAAATTAAATTCAACCGGACAAACAACAATCCAAACTTTACATAATGACAAATTCCTAAAAATTTCTTCATCGCCCGTAACTTGCGTATTACGAATTTAATCGCGAATGTTCTGCCTACGCCATTTTATTGTGTAGACGATCGTAACAAACGTTTGTTTTGTAAATTTTATAGAAAAAAAATTTTAGGGGACTGACATTTTTCGCTATTTTTAAAACACTACTTTTAACACCCTTTACAGTGCAACAATGAGTCAGACTGGTAATGAAAAAATTGACATCCTCTGAAAACAGAATCTACGAACTGTGAGCGTTGTGCTTCTCTGTCGGGATAAAATAAATTTTCCATGAAACTGAAATCTCTGGTTAGCAGATTTTCGCGTGTCCTGTTGAACGCAGTTTAACCGTGGCAGCAAATGTGAAAGCGTGGTGTGCAAATGCGATGCAAGTGCGTTCGACCTAGTATTTTTGCTATGATCCGTTCAGCAGTGGTGGAGAAAGAATGAAAATAAGCAGTGACCAAAGGAAATTCGCGGCTGGGTCGAACCCGAGAGTGTCCCGTGCGATTTCTCGCATATCTGGCCGACGTTTCATTTTTCGTAGTTGCTGTCTAGGAGCGCGTCATTGACAGAATTAGATCCGACCCGAACTTTCTCGCCGGACTGTACAAGAGATCACGTTCGACTATCCGGATTCTCCCGGTATCTGATGCAATGCCCACTGACGAGTGCCACTTGCAACTTTTGCACACTGTTGCAATAGCGCGCGTCGTGTCTGTGTGCGCGACACGTACCGCCGCGATAAAGGCCGCGGTAGATAGTAACATCGATGAAGATTGCGAGCCAGGAGCGTACACGCTCATAGACTCCCGAGTCCTGTTACTATTTTTTTCTATGACCCCGAGCCAGAAAAAATCGCAATTTTTCCTCGTGTTTCTGGAAAATTTTACCCTTCAAACCCTTGCCGAGCGATTTTCTTCCATTTCTTTATTTCTAGATAAATTCTCCTGCCGATTTTACATTTTTTTTTTGTCCTAAAAATTGTTCCTGTCATTTGTCCTTTATGACTTAGTTTGTGTCTCAATTAAACTCGCTAGATATCCCGAAAAATGGTGTTAAACAGTCAAAGATTGTCAACAATAACTTTCTTTTAAGCATTCATGTTAATCTGTTTTGATCTGAATCTATCCAGAATTTCTTTTGAGTGTATAAAATTGATTTCGTTGTATATCCCGGAAAATACTGATCCTCCCTAAAAGAAGCATGCTTCAAAATTGTGCCGGCATGAAGAATAAACAATTCAGTGCGACAGGTTGTATGTAATAAATCGTTGGAACAGTCCAATGCTACAGGTAATTTAGCAACACTGCGTTCAGTGCAAATTCGAAAATCTTCGAATTTATATTATAGTATAGAAAGGTCGGATTATGCAGATAAATAAGGATTGACAAATTAGTGGTTCGATACATAGGAAGCTGTTGCTATTTTCTCGTGTCGGTACAAGGGAATGCTGAACTTTATTAGCAGAACGATTTGCGGCTAATGCAGAATCCGATTATATATTATGCAAGCGCCAGCAAAGTCCTTTCTGTGCGACGAAAGTGACAACATATCTCGAGATTGTTCGACTGTTATAAGTTGTTCTTGTTAATCAGTTCTAAGAACCGAAGTGACTGTAGAACGACGAAGAAACGTTCTTGGGAGTGACATTAAGCCTTAAAAAGTATTAAATCCAATGGGAGTGGATTAAACAATGGTCACCACGCTGGAAAACATTCGTGGCAAGAAAACAAATAGATTCAAATGGAAAACCAAAATGTAAGTGAACTGCAATTTCTTTTAAAATTTCTAAAAAAATACTTGCAGAAAATATAAAATTTAAATGTGTTATTCTCTTGGGCGAGAGAGGTAACAATTTCATTTCGTTGATTTATATACGATTGAAATAGACAGGTTCATTTCGAATGATTATTTAAATTTTCTTTCTATTTATATTATTTAAATTTTCTAAAATAGCGAATGCAACGTGAGCCGTTCAGACATCAGTTTAGGGAACTTCGTTGCCCCGCAAATGTTAAGTATGCTAATGAACCATTCACCTGACTGTGTTGCGGTTAAGACGCGTCTTTGAGTTAACAAAAGAAGGAATCGACGCAAAATAACTACGGATTGCAGAAAAAGGAATAGAGAATGCGAACCTGTTCGTCCACGTGTTCGCATGAATTGCACACGTTCACAGCCCTGGTTGGTGTGTGCCCCTGACACTCGGATGATTGCTATACGGCGGCGAGCGCCCTAATTAATTGCGACGCGATCGTATCGTGTGTCATTATTTCGTTGGAGCCGACCAGGGTTACAAATCTTTATCCCAATGATCTCCGCTAAACGTACGCAATGAACGAACTAATCACCAACACTGAAACATCCAACGGCCGACGTTACGTAACGCGGATAATAGAAATCGCAACATTGAAATACAGTGTGCGAGAAACGTAACTGCGCGACAACTCTATGCACCGGAACTGCACACACGCGTTCCAGAATATTCCGAGTATCTTTATTGAAGAATTATGGCAATTATACCGTGTTGTCTCATTAACAAATAATACAGTAAAATTACTGTCGCGATCAACCCCGTGCACCGAAATTGCACAAATGCAGTCCACATTTCTGAAGAATATCTTTATGACAAAAATTATAGCAATTATATCGTGTTGTCTTATTCAAATAAAATTGTAGAAATTATATTATCTTTTTCGAGAAAATGCACTCCGATAACGGTTACCGAATATATTTAGAAGCGACGCGTTATAACATGTAAGATACACAACAAAAAATTATTATTAAGCTTAATAATTAATTATTATTAAGGCTTATTTGTAAGCCTTTATCAGGCAATATCATCTGGAACGAATTGCACCGTGTAAATTGACAAGCTGTTGGTATGTATGTAGAGCCGATAAAAAAGTCATGATAAGAGCAGAACAAAATGGTTGACTGGAAAAACGAATTTATATAACTCGACAGATTTTCAATAAAATCTACAGCTTAATAGATTTCTTGTCAGCATTAATATTCATAGATAAGAATGTACTTCTAAATATTAATACATTAAACATGTCGGTTGAATCAGTTTCGTGTCTCCATGTGTACAGTAGTGTCGACAATATTCTTCAGATTTAGAATTTGTTAATAACATAATTGTTGAATAAAATCGTGGAGAAAGAAAATAATTTTAGTCAGTAGAATTTATACATTTATGGTAAACAAAGATCGTAAAAAAAGAAGAGTCTTGCTTATATTTATTTCATTTCAACACACGAAGTAAAATTGCATAATAAAAATACCAGTATCCTGTGTTATCTTATGTAAATTTCTTTTTTAATGAATGCTAATATTTCAGACCATTTTGCTTAACGTTTAGCTTATTCTAATGGTCAAACGGTTTCAACCGAACACTGTTTTAATCGTAACATAATTAAAAAGATTTAGAAAAGTGCATCAACTAAAATGAGTTTATCATGCATTCGTATAAAAATAATTATAATAGGAAGAACGACTACATATAATAAATGATTATCAATTATATAATTTTTATATTGATATACCGTACGTTTAGCAGTGTCGCCTTATAAGATAAAAAATAACAAAAATGATTTGTAAGTATTAGAATCTTATATAAGATATATATTTGTGCTCAAACCGTAAAAATTGTGTCATACTTTGCTAGTTAACGGTGGAACAGTTCAAAGAGACTCAGTCGGTAAAAAGTAATAATCGAGCAATATTATCATTACGATTTTATCATGATACTCTTTGGATAATGACGTCACTGGACAAAATTCTAAAAGTACAATTGGATGTCTTGTTGCATTTCTTGTAGCAACGTGACGCTGCTAACTATACTATAATTTTCGGTGCAGTGTGGCAAAACGTCAATAACATTTTCGGTTCCATTATATTCGATTCTAATGGCGAAATATTACCGTTTCGAAATCGGTCATTCTCTAGTATCAGGAATATATAGCACATTCGACAAAAAAAAAAAGTTTATAACGTTCCATAAGGTTTCTTTTTATTTATGTTCGCAGGAATAAAACCTCTAACGGAGCATAAAATCTCGAATTACGTTCTCTATAAAAATGTATATCTTCGCATTGATAATGGAACACTACAAAAATCCAGAATACAAAAAGATCCTACTAAAAAGCTAACTTTTTGTTACCCACTGTATTCGCGAACGGTAGCTACTACCGCCTCGCTGTTTCTGCGAACTTAAACTACAGAAAGGAGAAGAAGAAGAAACGCCACGAACGAGACTGTCCTAATGATTCTAATGTCTTGCGCATACATTTATAACAGCGACATCGGCATTGTAGTCACGCAACGTCAGTTACTTTGTGCGTTTCAAAGAGATACTCGAATGCGTCTCTCCGTAACCTATGCGGATGATTTCGGAATGCGCTTGGCGGAAGTGTTACGAGCAATCAGACGGAATTGACGAAAAGGAGCACGAAAAAATTACGGAAATTTGAATAAAATCGAGTAGAAAGGAGACTCTGCTCAGTGCATTCGATAACGCTGACTGTACGAGCTTAGAAATTGTCACACAACTTGCTAATGGTAATTAAAAAAAAAAAATCAATGTGCGAAAAATACCAATTTATTCGGGACCCATGGGAAATGTAGAATTTTCATCTTTGGGAATTACTATGTGAACCGGTGAGAAAGAGTTCGAGCAAAGAGATGTGACGCCGATCGCGGAAAATACACGTGCGGCACACACAACATCGTCCGCCAGTCGTCCGTGCTCGTACACGTGCCTACAAACAGATAGATAGATAGATATGTGTGAGAGAGAGAGAGAGAGAGATATGTGTGTATCGTCGCAACACCACGTCCCAGCACACAGGCAAAAAGCGGTTTGACATTGTGTTGCGTAAGTCATTTTTAAACGATAGAAGATACGTCAGTTTAACTTGTGGCAATGAGTCGCGGAAAACTATGCATGCGGCCAGCTCGTTTGCACGTAATATACGTGCCGGTACGCCGACTCGCGACGTACAAAGAAACTTTAATGAACGATTAATTAACGACGCCTAGGGAACGGTTAGCCCGACGCTAGATTTATTAACCTGCTGAATTTATCGAGGCAGAGGCACAGCCTACCGTCGCGCCGTGCCGCGCGTTTGTGCCCGAACAGTCTCCCGGACGAAATTGCGAATTTCGCGGTGAAATGCGAAGAGAATGCTATTGTCCGAAGTGATTGACAGGCGTGGCGTTCGGCCGATCGAGGAACTATGAAATATAAAATTTAAAAGAGAAGGGAGACCGAATGGGAATTTATTCATTCGAGATGCAGGCTTGTTCGGCTCTTGAATTTTTTACATTTTAGTCTTTAATTCTATCTCTTTTTGTTTGTTCCCTTCATGCGAGACTTGTTACGAAATGTTATTTAAAATGTTCGAAAAGTTAGGGTCGAATGGAATGAATTAATTATAGAATTGTTAAAATTTAAATAATTTTTGTTTTAAAATTCCAATTTTAACAGTTAGCTTATATTCGACAGAAGCTTTGATCACATTCTTTCGAACAGATGTTTAAGAATAAAATGTGATAGCTGAAAACATCTTTTCATATATTTTTATATTATGATTCTTATAAATTTTCGTTTTCAAATCATCTTCTTTTAACACTCTCATTTTAAATACAACATTTCCAGGAAGTCTACTCGACACAATTTTAACTTTTTTAGAGCAGAATAACTGTGTTCCTGCTTCACTACAACTTTCTTCTACTTTCCAGACAGTAAATGCTTCTTATTTACAGGAAAAATGTATGGAATATAAGCTTATAATTGAATTATTAATATATAAGTTTCAGTTATTCTGCAATTTGTAACGGTTTTCTTGGTACGGAAAAAATAATAGAAAAATTTATTTCTAAGGAAAGTGACCAATAGGATTATAAACAAGTAATATTATTAATTCATGGTCGAATAAAAATCCCGTAATGGACACAGTATATTTTCAAGTGAAACATTATCACTCGTTTTGCCTGTTTTGCAGTAGCTTCATTATACACAACCTATCATGTAATTTATTTAACTCCAATGTTATTAAAAATAATTTTAAGCTCCTACGGAATGGATTTCACTATATCAAGTGTTATTATCAATGCAAATTGATTCATTGTTCATGAATATTGTATTATTCGTACATGATAGAATACTCCAAATACACTATAAATTCTGTTATCTACTACCGATACATGATTACATATTGTATAACGTGTTGATGTAAAGTTGACAATTTGCTGGTTAAAAATAAGTCGTTTTGCGTTCGTCAACTTACCGACTATTTGTAACTCCCGTTACAACGAGAACTGTCTATTTTATGCAACCGCGGTGTACAAGAATACATAATTCAAACGCGACACGTTTGTATTTCCGGTCGAACCGATCTCACAAGTTAATGATCAATACTCGCGAAACAGCGATGAACAAAAGGTAATAAATTATGGATGTTTTTAAGAATTTATGTAGCAACCTGCTAGTCATAAGTGCAAAGATTCATAAAAATTCATAATATCAAGCAAAAAAAATGCAATCTCACCTGTTTGAATATCGTTTGAATTACCTTCAGAAGCAATTATTGTGATTTTCATCGAAAACATTTTCCACGTTACATGTTCAACCTGCGTGGGAAATAATAATGCAACGTCGTATACATAATGCACATATAGCATGCACCACTATTGTACCTTATACAATATAATATTAATGTTATGCAAAAAAAAAAGGAAACACGTTTCAATTATAATGCCATTTAAAACATCCATTTGTTTTTTTTTCAGCCATTTAAAACATCCAATTGTTTGTTCATCCGAGAACAGTGCATTGTTACAAAACATTGTTAGCGAATGAGTATCCATCTGTGAATCCAAGTCGATCATCGAACAATCGAGTAAATCATTTTTGTACCTAAACGAGAGTCAGTATACGTATATCCTATTTTGCAAAAGGAGAACAGGAACCTTACATCCACCAGCGTTTCAAGACTGCTTAAATTTAATGGAAACGTCATGCATAACGACCCGTTGTATAAATTCTGCATGAATTTATACGTTAACTGTAAAATCTTACTAAGAGAAAAAAGAACTGGAAAAAGAATTTTAAATGCGCCTGCGTATCATGTACGCATATGCCGGGCACCCTCAAGGTCATACCAAGGGCGCCACAATCAAATTTCCCGTCAGCGATTGTTCCCTTTGCGTATGAATGCGTGCTCAATCAATGGACGTGTGATTATCCATTAAATCTTGACGTTTAAATTGCCTTATCTTTTTTTTTTTGTTAAATTATGCTTGAAAAGTTGCCAGGGGAAAAACGTTCGTTTTTATTCCCGCACTTAATTGACAAAAACTTGCTGGTCGTGTAGCTCATTATCGTGATTCATTTTACCATATAATGCACGTTGATCTTCGTTATTGATTTCGCGTGCATCTCAAATTTCGTAAAATGAGAAGAGTAAGAGAGTCATTGAAATGAAGTTTCCTTTAGAGGAGGAAATTCTCATTTCCTTTGATAGAGTTATGAATAACTTTCATATCTCTGCATTTATATGACATCAATGTTAGCAGGAACATCAATATATGTACCTACGCATGTAAAAAATGTACGCCAACAGGTGCACAAAATTTCTTCCAATTAGGCAATGCAATCATTCTCATTTCTTGGGTAACCTCTATTTTTACAATTGATAGTTTAATACTCATTCGTTTGAACAAAGTCGTACGCAATAACAAGTAATTGAAAAATTTCCTAGAAGTTAACGTATCCTATTCCTCGACAAAGAAAATGTATAAAAAGTGTAGAAAACTCGTGTTTGTTGACATATTTATACACGTATGAACATTGCGAAGAGCTGTATATTATCTGAACTAATTATCTCAAAATTTACCATAAAAATATATACATATATAGATTGCCAACGTTCATATACATGTACCGTGTGCCGAAAAAAAAATTCAAGAAAAATAGTTCACGCCGAAGCATGTTAGAAGCAATTCTTCCAGCACCGAACGTACAAAGTTTAATCAACATATATGTAAATAAACTTGCATATGATCTTTAGATTTTTTCCATGCACACATTTGCATCAACAATCCTAAGTGTCATACAAATGGAACGTAATAATCGGAAGGAACATACCGAACAACCCAAACCAAATCACGAATCGGTAAACAAATTAGATGTGCAGTTTCATTCGCGACAGCGTCCGGTGGAATAGCTTTTAAGGTCTTTGTTTTATCGTTTTTCGTGCTGCACCCTTTGAGAACGCGACGGTTTTATTGGACTTGTTCGCTGCTGTCGAATAAAATGCTAGCGTCCCGGCGTTAAGAGCCGTCCTTGCTGTTCCTTCGAGCAAATGTCGACCGGTATTATTTGATCCACGTTGAAGGTACTTTATGTTACAGGACAGTTACAAGTTCTCCCGCTTCGACCGCGTTCCACGGCGAGACTGACAGCGAGAGGGCAACACTTTGCTAGGCGTCTTCGCGGAGGGTTCATGGGTAGCTAATTATTGCACGGGCTATCGGTCAGCACGTTCCACGGCCGGCATACTCTGATGCTTAATTACCGGCGACGCGAACGAGCCGAAAGGATTAATTAGAGAGAGTGCGAGAGAGAGAGAGAGAGAGAGAGAGAGAGAGAGTACGAGTACGAGTTTTCTCGTGAGTACGAGAGTTGTATAAAAAGTAGCGCAATTAACGTGCACCGCGGAGGAACCGTAGCATCTCGATATCTCATAAACGGGCACCTGTCGCGCAGAAAACAGGTTTCCGTTGTTGCCGGTGACGACGCCGGATTCGTACTGATTTCCATTCGGTCCGTATCGGTCTCCCCCGAAAATGATGCCTTTGCAACAAACATCGTGTCCCGTTCACTTTGTTAAGATTCAACCTTTTTTACACTCGACGCTGTTTTAACTTGCAAAACCAAGATATTGTTTGACCTAGAATATTCTCTTTGTACACTATACGATTTACTTCCTTTTATAAAGCATAGTAACTTTAAGTATAGGCACGATTCGAAGAATCTCGAACAACCAAGTATCGAAAAGAAAATGTCGACGAAAAGTTGTAGCCGCGAAATTATGGAACAAAGATCGATCTCCAGAGGATTCTCACGTTTCATTCATGAGGTCTAAGGACGGCAAAACTGTGAATTAGCTTAATAATCGGTTGTTGTCCTGCAAAGGGCATTTTAACGTGTAAAACGCAAGACTTGCACCTGCCCAAGGGATACCAATTATACTGTCAACGTAACGGCGATGATGCTTAGCCTTGTGAACGTTTACTGTCTCGATCATACCCCCAGATAAAGCTCCGGGAGCGGCTACGATGCGAACCATCAACTACTCCAAATTGTCAGGTACAAAGTAAATGTATCGTATAATTAAACCTGGGCCCCGCATCGTGATAGCTCTCGCGTTGCCATATTCACGAAATCACGCGCGTCCGTTCGACGATGCGCCTCTGGTCCAGGTCATTCAACGTGAAATCGGTCGCTTCTTCAAGTACTTTTCCGGTACTATTACAGGTAAGTAATAAGTAATCAATTATCTTGGAACCTAAAACAAACTTTGTAATAAATTCAAGTTTTCATTTCATAATTTATTATATAATCTCCATCATTATCAAGGACAGTCATCTTTCCTGCAAATTTTCAATCCCTCTCTTATAGAAATCCAGGGGTCGTGAAGCAAAATATGACTCAAGGTGTCTTCCTTACATCTTCTACAGAAGTGAATGTTTTATTTGGTATAGGGCCAGGCAATGTCAATCTACAGTATTACACTACCAGTGTACCGGTCCCCGCTATCAACTATTTCATATTGCCTTTACCCAGTGTCGCCAAATGAGCAGACTCGCATTAACTAGGTTGCCTTAGTGACAAATGACCTATATCAAGTCAAGGTTAAATCTGGCTTTATTTGGTTTACGCTGTTTAGATTCGACTCGGTTCTAATCTAGAACGTAGTTTCACTTAAAAAGGTCATAAGTATTGTAGCCATCTTTTAAAGACACGTGTTTCAAGAAACTGCAGGAAAATGGATTTTCTCAAGGTTTCACACCAGAAGACCTTGTTAACGTGGTTCCAAGGTTGAAAATCATTTCGCACACGTATTCCATAAACTGGGATTTTATATTCCGAGTGTGTTCTCTTTCCCTATAATACTCATCATGTTTCATCTCGATCGGTACCATTCGGAAGAAAATCTCCTTTTTTCTCTTCGATTTGACAAGATTTCTTTTCTCCGAGCAATCGCCCATTTACCTGTAAACCTTATTCTCCAGGGCTCTTAAAATTTCTCTCTCTCTCTCTCTCTTTCGTTCGATCTCGTCTTCTCACTTTGTTTCTCCGCGTTCTTTTTTTGCCGCTACGTCCCAAGTCACGTTTTATAGTCCATCGTAATTATAGGTTTGCAACAGTAAGTTATGCGTAAAATTTCCGAACGGTCGAGAGTGACTGAGAGCAGCAGCTGTAAAAAGGGTAACGTTTACCGAGCAAGTGGAATCCAGATATGGCGGTGCGTTCTTCGGGTAATGAGCTTACGGTCATTACCATACATCGCGACCGTGCTACACACCGTTGATCAACATTAAAACGACGATAAAGCCCATATATATATACTATTATATATTATATGATATATTTTATATATTGTATATAATGGAAAGTGGAAAAGTGGAAAAAAGTGAAAAGGAAAAGTGTGCAACTTCGTTACCGCTTTTCCATCATTTACAATTCCCCCATGCAAAGCCCGGCAGCACGCTACGATCCATTCCGTTAATTATCAACGAGATAACAACTGTCTGTCTATGCTTTACTGTCGGTTCCTGCCGTGCTTGGTGGTATAATTACGTGTTTTTTCAAGCATTCGAACATAGCATAGATCTGGCCGGTCTGCTAAAAATTATGCGACGCGCGCAGCTTGTTAAGAGAACGATCTCGAACTGTCGGGGTAGATAGGCACTTAATTAAGAACGAGTCACTCCGCAACACTGTCTTGGCCGTTTATTACGAGGTTGCGCGCGTTATCGCGCATTTTGTGTCTATATACACATCGCCGGGATCAGCGTTGAATTCGCTTAAGCGCTCGTCGCGCGTCTCTCTCTCTCTCTCTCTCTCTCTCTCTTCTATGTTTACTGTCAAGTCGAACAAAATTATGCGAATCAACGTAGAAATTAAATGTTCAGCGGGAGGGAGTATGTACAGTGTTTACATGATACATGTCGAAAACACGGATCCAACCACGGACATATATCGGCTAGGAGATACTATTCCTTAATCCACGCAGAAGGTAGATAAGGACAGCTGAGCTCTAGCCCTCGGTTCGTGACCCCAGTGGGAATAGTTCTGGGACTTTTATTGGCTAGACATTTGGGACATATATATACAGGGTGGTCCACGCAATTGTTTCAAGTCATAACTCCGTTATTATTGCATTTACGAAAAAATGCCAAAGGAGAAAGATAAATAGTCTTGAAGTGTTTGAGTATCTTCTTCAATAAAGATATTTTTTGAAAATATCTCGAGATCTAATAATTTTTTTGCCATGGTACCCTAATCATTTTTTACGTAGAATGAACAGAAGAATCGATCTGTGTAAAAAAAAAATATGCATTTTTATTTAAAGAAATTTAAAGGCCTACAGATGTACTGCTCTTGGAACCATTTATCTTTCTCCTTTGGCATTTTTTCATAAATGCAATAATAACGGAGTTATGACTTGAAACAATTGCGTGGACCACCCTGTATATACAGTAAACACTGTAATAATTGTTTACTTTCTTTGACGATTTCGAGAAACCGGAAATAATTGTACATCGATATTTTAAAATTCTTCCAATCCTCCTGTTTTTTATTTTCAAATTGTAAAATCCACAATCCAATTACTATGTATCTCAAGTGTGGAAATTAATAAATATTCTGCGCGGGGTTCCGGCGCGTCTCTTCGCCCGCGTTATAGTTAAAGCAAACAAAGTTATGTAAGGTAATGTAGAAATAACGCGCGAGCTCGTCGCATACGAAATGCCCGGGACCCATAAAACTTGAAGCGCTCTCTGATTAATTGATGAATGAAAAATAACACCAGATATACCACTTATCATATATGAATATAAAGCGTGAAATTAGCTGGACCGAATAAGATCGGTGAATTATTAATTATTCTAAGCAACACTGTATTATAGAGCAGAAGGGCGAACTCTCACGTTGACCTCCGGTAGAAAAAGATTCGCAATGCACTGTTTTTATGGCTGAGATAACTTTTCAACGATTCGACGTTCTAATAATTGTAAAAACACGCGTGTAATAAGTAAACGTTGAAACCCCTGGTGGAACTCGAACGGCGGGAAAAGTGTTTCAGCTAACAGGGAGAGTTCGTTTCTCACTTATTTCCATTACTACAGACCGCTTCCAGAGAAAATTCTGCGGCGCCGGAAACGCCGTTTTACGATTATTGTACTTGTAAAATTAGAGAACATGTTGCTAACCACCTATTTCGTGCAAATGAACCGACAAAGTGTTCCGTCAATTGCAGTCGATATTAGAAAGTATTTAGGGGAAGTGTATAAAGTCTATAAATCAAATTAATCGTCTAAATAATTTCAAGGACACCGTCTGTGCATCGTACCGAGTGTAGCGAGTGTTCTCATACATATTATCGTTCTCTTTCCAGCATTTGGAAATCACTACGAAAAGAGATGCAGCATTTCCTACGATTTTTATTATAAAAATGATCGAATCAGGAAGTTTATTAAAAAGCTTCTCATCGAAACATGTTTCTGATTGCAATAATTTACAAAGGAAAAATCACAAGCCCAGAATTGAAATTATTTAACTTCTACAAGTAGAAGAAAACGGTAATTTCGAAGGGAACGTAATCAATTTGCAAGTCTTAAGATTGCAGTCCCCGACCGATTCCACTTGTTTCGCAGTAGGTCGAGCAGAAAATCGCTTCGAAATCGCCGCAACGATGTCGCAACGAAGAATAGCATTTAATTTCTGATACCGTGGGTACGTAATGCTTGCGCGCTAATTGCAAGCTACGGTGGAGTCCTATAATTTCGCGGAGCCGGGTATATCTCTACCGCAGGAAAGGACTGCATGCGATCGACGATCCCGATCGAGGCTATTATATACCGGCTCGATCCTCGAAAGCATGGAGCGATGCAGCGATCGATTATCGACTGCGGGACCGGCTGTTACAAGCCGGTTACATTGTTACAAATGTCAGGATAGTCTAGTCGGTTGTTGGTTGTCGATCTCACCCGAAGAATGCACGACCTTGTGAAGCGAGCGCAGCGGTTCTCCAAACGCTTATACACCTGCGCGCTTGCACTCGGGCCTGTTGCTCTCGGATTGCATTCGCGCCGATCCGGTGCACGTGGCGTGCAGCCCGCTCCGTGTCAAATTAGTTGTACTCGGTTTTCCTGGATAATTGTTTCATGCGAAACGAACTGCTCGGATTCTTAGCCGCGATTTCCTAGACACCGCCGAGCCGCGGTTATAAGAACGCAGTGACGCTATTAACTTTGGTTTTCTCTTCTTCTTTTTCTTCTTCTTCTTCTTGTGCGTAACTTCGCCGGTGAACGCTACACATATGCATACACCGGCGCGGCGATAGAGTAGCGAGTATGTGACTATATTTCATCATAAATATTAATAGACGGTTTATTACGCCACGTGTCACGCTAGGAACGCACGCGTTTCCAATATTTGTATGACCTCGCGAACTGCCCACACCCATACCGCGATTACGCGAAACAACAAGGATTCTGCTTTTACTATTTTCGGTCGGTCGATTATGCAACCGATCACACCTTGCTACGGTTTCAATAGATTGTTTCTTATTGAAATTCTTATAAAAAGAATTCTTAAGAAATATATTTCTTAGTGAATATAAGGAAATAGGAGGTAGATACAAATTTGTTTCTTCTGTTATCCAGGATTTCGAATAAATTGACTTATGAAATCCAACAAGCAAAAGAATGAAAATTGTTACATTCTCTGCATTTTATTTGCACACGTGTACCATAGGCTTTTACATAGAATATAAAGACAGCGAAGATATTGTATAATATATATGCGCGACTGTATGGTTGCACGATTGTTCCAGCTATGCATACTTTGTCTCGGTTAATCTGAAGCGTGTTCAGTTAGGAGCTCCGCAATTAGAAATTCAATATGCCGGCGAAAAAAACGATCGATTGAAAAATAGGGTGTAACGGGAATGTATTATTCCAATGTGTTACCCGACTAAAAGTTCATGGAACGTCGCGTATTCGAATAAACCGGCGCGTTTCGCGGCGAGGCAAGTAAGAAATAATGCAAAAATACCGCATGATAAATTCGGATCGACCTTAACTGTCTGCGGTGCTTGCACAGTACGCGCAGGTAAAGTGACGCTCGCGTCCAGCGGTATTAATGTACGTTACAGAACGATGAATAACGCAATGCAACAGGGGGCTCGTTTTCAGACGACCGTGCATCCAGCTCCCTCCTGTTAAGTGTGAACAAGCATGTTAACGATAACGCTGTTGGCCTCTATTTATGATCGCTTTCATTGACGTCTACCTTGCCAGTTGACATACGAGCCACGAGCATTCTCCGAGCGAAGATAAGCTTTTTTAAACAAAGAGAACATGTGTGCGAGCGTGCTAGGCGGCCGGCAATTTGCTGATAGCGAAGTATTGAACAACCGAGTCTAACAATATTCAAATTATTATTCTATGTTTGCCATATTTCAGTTTTACCGGTCACTGGAAAAATTGCGGAGCTCCTTTCTGGCTTCTATTACGTTATCCTATGCTTTTTAATTTTCCAACAAAATTGAAGCTGTTCGCATTATTTTTCTTTCTCCTACCTATTTCAGTACAGAGCGCATCAAGCAATTTAAAAATCAATATGAAGTTATATTATTACTATAGTACCTCAAAACGATGTGTATCTCAGAAACAAAATTCAAGCGGTTCGCAATATTTATGCTCCTACTACTTACTTCGCTCGTACATAGTAGAATGGATTCAAAAATTGAACATTTTACATACACAAAGTTAAAACGACTCGCATTATTTTTATTTTCACTTGGCTGTATTAAATTTGACGAGTAAAACTCTGTAGGAATGAAGAAGAAGAAGAAGAAAAAAGAAAAGAATACAGAATTGAAGAACAGAACTGGTTTTGACGTCAGAGAGAAATGACAGAATTGTCACCAAGATACATAGTTCGCTTCACAAGCCAAGTTTAAGATGGTAAGGGAATGTGCTCGATTATGATTAGAAGTTCATAAATTCTGTTGTTACGTATAGGGAATGTCCGGTCGCATTAAAGCAATATTATAAACAACTGTAATTTTATTTGTGCCGCCTGTAAATCGAGCCAGCTGCAATATATTACAGTTCGGACATCTACAGTCCCATCAAAATTCAAACGACTACCAGCACCTGGATAACATATCTGGAGTAAATAAGCTATTTCATTTCGCTACCCTAAGGCTATCGACGGCTATCAGAGTTTAGCATGAACGCCCATCGAGCGTATAGAGTTCCGAGTACTGTTACCATGTTCTTTGCAGCGTTAGACTTGCTTGCGACGCTTAGGATAAGGCGAGCTAGTTTGATAATGAAATCAATGTCGTGAACTCGGGGAAAATCGATCGATACGAAACCTGCACAACCGTAAACAATATAATTATGATCCAGCTGGATCTTCAGCAATCTAATAAAAACGGAAGCTGACCGTGTATCGCTTGAAAAATACGAATGTCGCCTGTCCATTGTCGATTAACTGTGATTAACTGAAAGTTATTCACGATGGAAATAGATTTTCAAGCCTCATTCTAATCACCTATCATTAAGCGTTTCCGGAATTATGTACTACGAGTATTAGTATTTCCGACGCGTAATTCCAGCAGTTACGAAACTTATGATTACGTTTTACTGTTCGCTTCGACTGCCGAGTGTTGTTGCCAGAAAGTCGAAAGACGTTCTATTTTAACCACCGGTGGTTATAGCAATGTTGTCATTTTGTTATTTAGAATAAAAACCCTGCGAGACAGCCAACTCATTTCACAGCGGGGCTGACCGTGCACACTGATTTCTTATCAGCTTTCAAACGCTCGGTTGTAACTGATCCAAGCGAGTAATACACAGTTTGGATATTTTTTCTCTTGCAATCCAAAATAGATTTCTTGATAGGAGTTTGCCCAAAATTACTACAAAAAATCGTAATCCCTGGAAGCAAGGTATGCTTTCGGTTTACAACAAGACAGTGCTCCTGTGCGTAAAGCAAACTGTATTGGAAATTATTTAACGTCTTGGAACGGCCCCCACGAACGCCTGATTTGTCTGGGTTCATTTCCTAGTGTTGCAATTGGAGTAGGGAGTGTTCGTGGATTAACACTTTGACTGCCAAACTAGAAACCTAAAAAATTTCATGAAATCAAAGTAAGTTATTTAATGACAAAAATTGGGAAAAATTAAATGTATGATACTGAGTAGTCCTCCAACTTTCTTCAATTTTACGGATTCTTATCGAATTTGGTACATCGAACATGTTAACGTAAAAATTCATTTTAAAACCTGGACAAATAATTCCGTCACCCACATATGGGTGACATGGCAGTCAACGTGTTAAAGAGAAATCCTTTTCCACGATTTTTTCGCAAATTGAATAATGCACGATCGATGTAGCGCGCGGCGACGCGACGTGCCAGCAACACTGTATCCAATTGGAGCAGGCTGTTGCAATTGATCCGTCTACCTGTTCGCCGGTGATCAGCAGGAATGCGACTTTCCACATGGACTTAAAAGTGTTCGACCGGGCGAACTGGATCGGATCTCCGCGAGCACATTTATCCTGGAACGGTGTTGGCACGCGTGAAACACGGCGTCTTCGTCGTAATTATTAACCGTCCTCCTGGTTGCCGGGCCAGGCTAATAACTTTACACTAACTATCCGCTGTTACGATAACGTCCAGTCCATTTCTCCTCTCTTCGAAAAGTACGTGTCCCGCTGCGTGAGATCTTATTCATGCATTCATCATGCCGTTTTTTGCCGACACGTCTGTCGAGGCTGGTGCAGGATCTGACAATACATACACACAACGTAGCACGGTTCGATGCCAGCTTTACGACCACGATGAAAATCCTCGGCTACCCGACATATTATTATTTTCACTGCTCGGATTTTCCGCACGACACCAGATTACGCGTCAGCCACTTAAGTGCCACCGACGGGCACCCGGCATGTTCCGTTTCGTTACACTTCTTCAACCTTCGGGCAGCAATTGATCCCTGTCCGCCTGGACTATCTAGGTTTTAACTGACTTCGTCAATGCCAAGATTTTTACTAGTATGTTTGGTGATATTGTGGTTGGCAGACTTCGTAGTTTCAGCGCATATTTTAATGCATCCATTGTGAATTTAATCGTCACAGTTATACAGAGAAGAAACTCATCCGCGGTTTCCTGCTGTTTGCCAATACGAATACGCACAACATTTTCAAGGTACATTGAAAATAATATGAAAGAAAAATAGACCAACGTGTTACTTACTAACTGGTTATGTGCTCAGTCAGCAAGCGGAGAAAACAACGTGCCATTTGACAATTCTATTTTTCTTTTTAAAACACAACAATGGCTGTCAATGATACTAGAACTTTCCCGGAGATGCTTTTCCTAAAAATAGCTGAACATATTTATCAAATCGTTTGGTTTTCGAAATTGCAGAGTGAAAGAAAGGAGTGCTTGGAATTGAAAATGGAAGAATAAAGTTAAACAGAGAGAGAGACAGAGAGAGAGAGAGAGAGAGAGAGAGAGAGACAGGGAGAGAGATAAATATTTGATATTAAAATTACAGCATACAATTTTGTTCAGTTAATTACAATATATTAGAAATGTAATGTAATCTTTCACGTGTAATCGAAAATTGTACATTATTTGTGTTTTCGGAGCAGAACAACAAAATGAAACAACATTACTCGAAATTGTTTGTGCACGAGGGTTAGTCAATAACGAGCGATTTCCTCTACGGAAAACAAAAAATGTTCCAATAACAAATCCGTTCATTAAACGGCGCAAATCACGCCGGTGAGGTGTGTATTACCTTAATAAACAATAAAACGGCAATTTAGTCGGTTTATTTGCGGCCCATTTGGAACTCTATAAGAACAGCTATCGAGATCGAGATGATACGCACCTTGGGGCGCCAGCAGTAGCTAATATGACGAACGGACCATAGCGGGCTTAAGCGATTTATAATGATCGGCTCGTGTAAACAGTAGCCCAGCAGGCTGGCTACATAACAAATTGCGCTACCTTCTTTTTCACGCCTACTTGACCGCTTCACCTTCGTAAATTTCACTCTCGCCAGACAACCAGTGGGACAGTGATGAATGATGTGTCTCGTTCTGCCGTATTAATTCGAATGGGCGTATCCCGTGGAAAGGTTATTCTGAGAAAAATGACTTTTAGCACTTATGCGGTCGGTGTTTCTTATAAATTGAATTAGGTGAAACGTGAAATCTGGACAAAAAGGTATCGAAATATTTGTGGTCGTTTACGCCCGTTTTATGCAAGAAAGGCGCAGCTGATAAATTATCAGTAGACGTAGTCCACAGATTGTGAGTTCTTCCTACTTTTAATAATTTTAGTAAGTTGATAATAATACATTGGCGTTTTTAAATTCACTTAATCTTTTCACTGTTTCAAATTGCGTCCACCCATTCTTGTCGTGAATGCATAAAATCCGATTATTTCCAGAATTAAAAAAAAAAGGATTATTTTCAGTTTCAGCAAACATGAGCCATGAATTTCCGATAATTCCGCTATACGTCACCACCATAAATAACAACGTGCATAAAATTGATTGGATTCGCTTCGCACGAAACGCAAGACCACGGTCGTCGAGACGCGTGTGACGCTCTCGCATCGAACGTGTTAATGGAACTATGAATCCCAACTTTTTGCTAGAAGCTCGGCTCATTCCGCGTCGAGTTCGCTGTCCTATGGTGTATGGATAATCCAAGGTCATTCAAGGTCACGCAGGATCATTCCTTTCGCCGAGCTTCAGGGAGGAAGGTATGCACGAGACTTTCTGCAGGCCTCGAAATTTCTCGACGCGATCGTAAACGATGCGATTTATCGGGCGCTCATGTCTACAAACATAGACGCATCTACTGCCCAGGGAATTACACCGCAATTACACCGAGGTGATAAATTAGTCTTCGCTGTGACTAGCATTCTCCGTTTCAGTAGCGATCATGCTCGCTACGTCAGATTGTGTTTCTACCGACACACTTCATTGATGTTCTTTTAGTTACAGAAAGTACGAGGAGACTGCAGAGTTGTAAAACAATTCTGTATCGCCTTTGTGAGCCACTTGATATTATCTTCTCGAGAACCAAGAATTATCCACTGGAAATAACAACCGTTGAAGGTGTTCCAAAAATTTGAAAATGTTTATACAGTCAAGCCCTTCAAGGATGTCTTTATACTCGAATAATTGTGGAAAATTATTGCGTATCATTTCGAGTACAAAAGCTGCTGATGTTATTTCGAGGACAGAGATTTTGACTGCTCGTGAGATCACATGCATTTTTTAAATATGCTCGAATAGGATGTTAGAAACGCCCGTGAACTTGATGGGATTGTTCCTGGCAAAAGAAAAGTTGATGCCGCAGCGTTTATTGCTCCTAACACTTTTAACGATCGACATAAAAGCTTTTTGCTGGCAATGAAGTTTATGAATCCGACTTTCGAGTGGAATGCAAACTATTCTCTCCATTAAACAACAGATACATTTCGGAACACTTTCATTCGTTATAGAAGAATGTTAATTCGAGGCTGTAAATAGAAAATGTAGAAGGTGTGGAGCCATGGCCAGGGTCAATTCCGACCCAGCCGTTGCTCAACCCCTAGTATCGTTGGCTATGAAAGGGTTAAGAAGAGTCGAAGATCATAACGCTCACAGCGATAACTGTGAATCCGCATGCTAACACCCGGTTGATAAAGAACCGTTGCAGTACACCGCAATTCACTGCATTCGGAATACGAAGAATGCATCGCTATCGCATCAAGTTCTGCATCGCGCATTAGCGGATGATAAGAAGAGCGCCGGATTGTGAAAATCGCTTTGCAATGACAATAGACCGAGTTGTCGCAGAGCCTAGTATCAGTATTGCAAAATCCTCAAGCCATCCTCCGGAACGAGCTTTTGTATTCGAGAAGTCTGATCTTAAAGTTTTTCTATTTCGTATTGTGAATTAGTACAAAACACAATCGCATTTCATACATCATTGTTAACTCTTAACGTATTATCCACCAGCGACTATTTCATAATTTTTCAAAGTCTACGGTTCATGGCTACGGAATTTTTAATCGATCTTTCAACAGCAACAGGAATTGCAATCGTGAACCAAAAATGATCCCACAGTAACGTAATCTAATCATTTCGTTCGTAATAATTATCTGAAAGAAAATTTTTATGCTTCCTTTGGGTACAGCCTACCTTGATTAGCCTAAGAGGCTGTGAAGTATTAAGTGGATAATTAAAGAATATAATAACTCAATTAATTTACACATTTGTCCGGAGTTGACAAATACCAAATTTTGCAGTATCAGTGCTTTTTTCCTATTCTTTTTTAGTGTTTTTATGGTGGTCTTTGCTACAGTTCACTACATTAACTACACAAAAAGTTAATGTTAATTCGAACCTGAGGGTTATTTTATAGTTCTTCTGGGCGACTTGGTTAAACCAATAAAGCGAATAATTAGGAACATAAAGAAATGATAAAAGTCTACCTAAATCTACAAAATCAAAACTATATAACTATATTAAACCATGACATGATTTTTGTCTCAATTCTGGTTAAAAAAAAGTATTCATTCTCAAACTTTGTTAATGAATTGTCATTAATTATTGGATTAGATCTAATGCTAAAATTAGTACGAGAAAACTGCAAGCGTGTTAAACGCTTAATAAGTAAATGTGAAATGTATATAGTCCGCTTAGTTGTTAAGATGGCGATAACGACAGCTTAATGTTTTTACAATGATTAACCTATGAAGTAACGCGGCTCATCTATCGAGCAGACAAGAATAACAACGTGTGTAACCAAGTCGAATTTAATAATCCATATCAACGAATCGAATTCACCTGTCCAGCCGTGAAAAATACCAATACGATAGTCATTTCCTGCTCGTGTCATATACAGGCGCATGAAACACGCTCATTTCCCTTTTTGCCATTATCGACAGAGAGCGTATACACGCCTGAAATTGCAAAATGAAACCAACGAACGCGACTACTATCTTGATATCTGGGTGTTATGGTTCGACCGAGCGTGGCATAAATTAACAAGGACCTTCCGGTATAGAAAATCCAACGGTGACTTGCACGACACCCACGACCCTCGCCGATTACAATTACAAATGATTGCTTTATACGAAGAATTGCAACGTGCTCGTACTCCACTTTCTAAACAATTGATTTCCTTGCACAATTTCTGTCATTGCTCCAACTTTCTGAATATTAAACTTTTGAATACCGACGTCGACTTTAGACGGCATCCACACGTAACGAACGGCGTGTACCAGCACTGACTATAGTCGGCGTCCGCGTGAAGAACAGGGAAAGCTTACTCGCGCGGACCCGGTAAGAAACGGGCTAACGAACAGGATCAAACCGAAGAAATCTGTTGAACCGAAGCAGAAAATTCGTGTGAACTATCTGCGAATAAATTCATTTCTGTCGCGTTGGATATTTATAATGATTTATTCTATCGTATACATGCCTTTTTAATAGTGGAGGTAGTTGTCGCGTAACGAAAGTACGTTAAAATTAATAGCGACCGAGGAACCGTTGCCGACCGAGGTTTAGTGTTTTATAAGAGCATAGCAGATGTCTTGAACCCTAAACTTTACAAGCATACCTGCAAGAATCATGCGGAGATGCGCTTCGCACGACCGTTACAAAAATTCGGGATTTCCCTATTTCTTTTACAACCCTGTTGTACACTCCGCATGTTCTCGTCAACGACATGGTTAACTCCGCCCTTCTCTTCTTAACCTATCAAACGTCCTCATCCCATTAGCATTGGCATCAGCATCAGTATAACATTATCATAGTCAGTCGCATTCTAGACTTCGTCACTCCTGAACATTCGCATAACATAGGTCAGTTTTGTAAATTTAGTCACTAAGATCCGACATTCTTCGAATAAACAGCATTATATACTTTATCCTCCGGTTCAACAATCATTATATACAATCCACTACAAATTAGAAAGTGCGGGTTTCACTATAGCAGTAGTCAAAATAAGGAAAACAGAAAGCAGAAAATGTTCGCAAATTAATTTCCCTGTATATGCCGCCAAGGCCTGGACGATAAACGTCGCGCATTATCCCCACTACCGCGGGAACGTCGAAGAGTGTAAACATAACACGGCTCGGGTATGTCTCTTGGACGATACATGACGCTGGCCAGTCCCGAGTTGTTGACATATATCGAGAATTCACTGTACTTCTGTTATTTGTAATTCTATTATTTCGATACCACTGAAAAATCTATAAAATTCCCACCCTTTGTTGAGACGTGCTTATCGTGTGGCCGGCTCCAATTTCAGTTTGGGTCTACGCTGCGATTTTGGACGATGCCATTTGTGAGAGTGCTTTTGGTATCTACGTGACGAATTTATTGTTTTATGACTGGGGTGTATTTGGAAAGCATCTTCAACCGTCTACAGTATCAGCTGGTACCCCTCTCAATGGTATTTACTTGAAACAGCGTAGGCCCACACATAGCGCCAGGAGGAGGGACCTAATTTATAGGATCAAAAAAAAAAAAATACAAGGAACTGAGTGTCACCTTTGCCGTTGACGTGTTTCGTCTACGGGCAAAACCTCGTAATTCTGTTTTATTGCGGCGAAGGCCCCACTATCAATATTTTGTGGAGGGAAATTTCACACCCACGAGGTCTCTTTATTACCTGTATTATTACCTCTTATCTCAGCGGCTAATTGAGGAGTTATTCCAACAACGTCGTACATGTTTTACATACTCCAATATTTATTTATTTATTTTTTTTCTTTTTTGCGTTTCACATCTATATCTTCCAGACGATGTCGCTCCGAATTGAGCAAAACATGATCTTCGGGTGGTGACAGAATGACACTCGTCATTGTTCTGTATCTTACAGACGATCTTCGAGCACGACGACTTTCGAGGTCCATGATAGTTATATTTTTTGCTTTTCAAGAATATGGAAAACCGCGATCGCAATGCAATTGGACACGATCCAGGAATTGTAACGAAATTTTGGCTGATCGGGAGACTCGAAGGCAGAGGCTCAGGCCAGTTAAATTCGTCAAGACCGTCGCCAAAGCGGAAATATTTCCTCGATGTACTCGTGTTGCCGTTTATAATAGAAGAATTGAAGCGGGAATGTTGTACTTATTTTGTTCAACGTCCCATCGACAATGGAAGCCAACACAGATCACAGAATTTGTAAGTTTATGAACGGGAAACGCTAGAAGACGTCTTTTGATTCGTTCGATTGCACAACGACCAAAGCCCAATTAGCCCATTTGAGCCCAATTTATTATTTTGAGTCTCAACGAATGACTGGTTTATTGATTGTTGTAATTATTGTACTTATACTAATAATAACCATAGAAATAGATTTAGTAGAACTGCTGAGAGTCTCTCCGATCCGCCCATATATCTCTGTTGTAAATATCCATTATCAAAATCGCATAATCGATTTCATAATTATCTTCCAGTTGTTGAGCTGTAAAATCAAATCTTCGATCCGCGTGATTGCATTTCTCGATGGAACTCGTTGAGAACCGTTCCGTTATTATTTCCTCGCGATAAAAGTTTTCAATTAAATCGCGGTCAAAACCATTTACAATGATTTGTGAGCAGACGGTCGGAAATGATCGATTAAAAAATTTAAAAAATCGTGTGATATCTTCAAGGTGGTATTAATTTCAGAATGAACGAAAGAATCTTGTCCAAATTGGTACTCCAAAGAACGATTTTCGGGTGATAACGAACTGGAGCAACAAAACGAAAGATTTCGATTATTTCTCGGGATTCAATCGCAATCCTTAGAAACAATTATTTACACATACAACAGAACTGTATTAATCGGTATAATTTGCCAATGGCCATTGAAAATTGTTAGCGTACAGCAGACACCGGTGAACTGCGATCGTATTTATTGTTGTTAGAAATTTTAAGATATGGTACTTCACCTTGCAGTATACGGCTCACAGCCTCTTCGAGGTTGCCATTAGCATAACTCAGGATCGCGTATATGTAGATCAGCATGTTCCAAGGAATGCCGAAAAGTTCCATAAGCTTGATGGTGTACAATAGTAGGATTTCTGCATTACTACCACCACCACCACCTGTTTATATAACAAACAGAAAATATTGATTAAAACGATAATCAACCACAGAATTACCATTAACTTAAAACTATCGTCCTTAAACTTTTCAAAATACCGGCTTATCTGTTATTCGGTGTTCATTCCGTTGCAATTTCGCGTAATCAGTAATTAAAGAAAAATAATTATTTAACCAGTTATTGCCTTTTGTTATTGAAATTTCCTTTGAAGTCGTAAACTGCGGTTCGTAGATAATTCCTGTATAATAATACCATTCGTTTACCTAATATTATTTCTACACTGACAATCCCATGATACTAGCACATGTATATGTAACCAGAATCATGCCAAATTCATATTTCTCCGAATAATTTCCGACTGTTCTGAGTTTATTATCTTCATCAAAACCTGTTTCATTCCCTGGGCGGATTAAAAAAATTGTGAACTGATTTAGGACGATTATGACATTAATTTAAGGTACACACAAAATTTATTTATAATGCTAAGAATATTATAATTACATGTAAATATTTAAATTTGTGCATGGAGAAATCAGACGGTAGTAATAATGGCGTATTATGTTTAAGGATATTTCTGCTCCGCCATTTGCAACTGAATTGGATTTTTTCGCAACTTGTAGCACCTGTTATAATTTATGGCGGACGTTGGATTGAGTGCAGCCGGTAAGGGAAGTAACATTTCTCTGCGTTGTATTATTTACAGATATAGCGTATCTAGGTGTATGTTCACCGAACTTATACGTTACAAAAGCAATCGTTTGTCCAACTGTTCCATAATCTTCATAGTAATTTATGCTGGTACAACAACTTTTCACGACTTGCTCCATTTGCAGAACAAACCAACACCAGTTCAGTCGAGAAACTAGCGAATGACGTCCACGTTTCCGTCCAACGGTTAATACTAGCACTACGCATATTAAAACTAACAATACCTCATTGGTTAGTCGAGACGATCTTTTGCATGTTCTGTTTTATAATATACGTATGAATAAATGTATCCAGTAAGTATCCATAAAAGGATCATTGCAATCTCAATAACTGATCGAATCTCAATGACTGACAACTCATTTGGACAGGTTTCGACGATTTTATTGTACATACGTTTCCCACCCTTCTTTGAGATTAACCTTCTTATTGAACTAAATATAAATAATCAACGGATTGATCTGGCTAGTAAAAAGTTCGAATTTAAGTAGAGTGTATCTTGTTTTGTCGTTGACCTTTCTCCTGAAAACCGAAAGTTTCTCTTACATAATCCTATTGTTGCCACATTGCGTAAAACTGGTCCCAGTATCACAAATCGTGGTCATCGCTGGAATGCGGATTTTATGGATTTATGGCAAAAATGAGTAGCCGAACGTAATATGTATTTGTCTCCAATCGGTTGCAATTAATCGGGGTCAATTTTTATTTTTAATACCGATCTGCAGTCTAGTCGTGGCACGTGTTTAACGAACGCGTTAATCGAGCGGAATTCGCGAGCGTGTCATAGAGCGGCCGCTTGCGTCTGGGAACCGAGGAATTCTGTGGGCAGGTGTAAAGGGCCGTTCGTGTAATCGATGATTAATAGTTATTATTGACTGACACCTCTGCGCCCGGAAGGGTTGGCGGTGGTTGGTTGATTCATAGGGCGAGCATCCTCGTGAACACCCGCGGTGGTGTTCACAATTCACCGCGTGCGCGTACAGGGACAATATTATCCCGGCGGGTACACGACATGATATATTGAACATTAATGCAACCAATAGTAGCGCGTCCGCTCGGTGCAGCTCCGCCTATAAGAGAACTTCTGGATGGTTTTTAAAAGGCGGAAATAACTTTCCCCTTCCTTCTCCCTTGCACAGTTCGCACATTCCCAGTGTTGCTTCGACAAAGAGGGACGGAAGGAGGGAGAGAGAGAAGAAGGGGGAAAGAGAGAGAGAGAGAGAGAGAGAGAGAGAGAGGGAGAGAGAAAGTCTCCCTCTCCCGTAGCCACCCCTCTACCATTCTATCGAATAGACAACACGACGCAGAGAGCAGGTGCCGTCGTGACGCCCGGCGTTGGTTCCCTCCTTTTCCATGTGCAGGTGAACCCGGCCAACCACGTGCTTCGCTCAGTACATGCGCGTGTGCCTTGTTCTCTCTCTAGCAACCGCTGTCCATGAGAATGAGCAAAACGCTCGTGACTCCCATTCGAGGAAAGGAGAGAGAACCACGAAGAGTGGGAGAGAACGAAATTCAACGGAGAGAGAACGGGACAAAGTGGAGGGGGCTAGGCCTTCTGGCCGAGGGAGGTCTCCTTCAGGGGCTTGGAGAAGGAAAGACGAAGAGGACCTAGGTCGCTCCTTTCGATGCCATCCTGTCCTCTCCGGTCGTTGACGGTTCTGTTCGCCGTTCTGTTCTCTCTTTCTCTCTTCATTTCTTTGTCTCCTCTCTTTCGGAATCATCTCCCTCGACCCTGTCGATCTCTCTCTCTCTCTCTCTCTCTCTCTCTCTCTCTCTTTCTCCCTGTCTGTTCGTACTCTCTTTCTCGGACACGTGTTTCTCTTTCTCGCTCTGTCTTCATCGAAGAAACTGTGTCTCTGTTGTTGTATATGTATACCCGGTATTCTTTCTTCCTCGCGTTCTTCGGCGAACCTTTCACCGTTCGCCGCCATTTTGTCCGTGACGTCAATGACGCGCGGTCTCTGTAAAGCAACCTATACACGCTGAAACATGTTGCGATGCCATGCATCGGGTCCTAATTCGAGCGATGCTTGTTGCAGCGCGTGTTCGGGAGCTGGTTGTGTGCGGGATGATGCGCGAATTTGAAGAGTGCATCAGCTCCGGTGTGGAGGGTAATTTATTTGTAGGGATCGAGTCTTGGTTGCAGGGTTCTTTTTACTCGGAGTTGCAAATGTTCGAAATTCGGATTTTTTAAAACCAGAGTGAGAAAAGTCCGGCCGTACCCGATAGCCAATCTTCCTGAAAACGTGTTGCTTCAAAATATAAACAACTACTAACAAATTCTTGTGTATTTCAACGAGCACAATGGTCAGCTTGTTCCTCACTTCCAATGTGTAGCTTCGTATCCCCATAAAAAACATATAGAAAATGGAATATTAATAATAACAACGTTGTTTATTACTGGGACAATTAGCGAAGAAGTAGCCATTTTGGGGAACCCGTGTGCCAATGTTGATATCTTGCGTTCAACCGAGAAGAGAATCAGCAAAGCCTTTTATACATGTTGAAACGAGTTGGCATCTAGGTTTCATGTTGCAACGTGTGTAGTTTGTGATCAAACGCAACTTGCATCGTTGCAGAAATCGCAATTCCGTATTAGGTCCGATGTAGAGGAGCAGTTTGCGAGAAATCGTCGCCGCCGCCGTTAATAGTTAGTCGCCGTGGAATTTGGCTCAACGAATCAGGAGAAATTGCGATAATAAATATGAAATGTTGGTAACTCTTTCTTGCAGGTAAAGACCTCACAGTGCCTTCTTACAGTTCTTCCGCGGTAACTGCATCTTTCTTCGCTGTATTTTGTTTTTCAATGCTTCGGCGAACTTTATCCATTAGATAATGAAAAGCGGAGTCATCCATGCGAAAATAATATCTGTGATCGTTAGGCTTACTCGTTTTCAGCTATCTTAATAACGCAGAATTGGGAAATTTGTTTCACTGGACGAATCATCTTCTTATCTGTTTCTTTTCAATTCTCTGGTCTGTTGGTATCTCATGGCTAGACGATGCAATTCGAAGCAGTAAACAGATTAAAAGAATCGAAGAACTGTTTGTTGCAATTGAAACGAATCATTTTCATTTCGTATAAAGTGCCGCGGTATGCTCATGGCAAATTGAGAATTGTGATGAAATGGCAATATGTATATGTTAATAGGACTTTTTGAATGATAAAACATATTTTCTTTACTCGTTTTAAGTTTTGTGTGTTCCCTGATGTA
This sequence comes from Seladonia tumulorum, assembly GCA_913789895.3. Classification (NCBI taxonomy): domain Eukaryota; kingdom Metazoa; phylum Arthropoda; class Insecta; order Hymenoptera; family Halictidae; genus Seladonia; species Seladonia tumulorum. The sequence goes on from OU565275.1 coordinate 9,301,551, forward strand.
TCGATGCCTCTATAACACGAGAAAATTTGCTTCACCCTGTATGCTGATAATTCTGAAACACCTGCCACATTAACGCGTTGATATCGTCGTTTAGCTGCGACCACTACGGTCTCTCATCGCGTATTAAAAAAGAGTAAGATCAATTTTATGCACGTTGTTGTACGACGCGTTAATTGCAGCGTCACCTGCGCATAAGCGATGCAACGATTTTTCCACATTTAGAACATAAATTGTATGACGGTACGTTGCACATGCCAAATTCGGTTGCAAGCTGCGAGAGACATGGAAGAGTAATTTTATCTTTCTATTTCAATTTCATTGAATTGTGTTTAATGATTCGTAGGAGTTATAAGAGAATCTTTCGGGTATATTCGAGGTTTTATAAATTTAATGAAATTTTGTAGTCGAAAAATCTATAACTCTTTGTTATGTTTCTCGATATTTTACCAGAAACCAGCAGCCAATCGTTTTGACTGATCCGCCGGTTCTAGAGTTAATAAAATAATGTAACAGATGCGCGAAGATAAATGCTACTTGACAAGATTCCGTTCTTGAGTTATGGCTTTCGCGTCTTGCCAAACATTCTGTTGGCCCTCTATCACCTGGAATAGCTTGGTAGTAAACTTTTGAATATATTCTGCCGAAATATTTAGCTCAATGTGTAAACATAAATTTGTCGGATTATTTTACTCGTCGAAATTACACGGAAACATTTATTAAATGTCAAAAGTCAATAACGTAAAGTAAGTCTATTCTACACTATAATCCTTGCGATCATTATTTTAGCAGTGAATAAAGCAACAGAAAATTCAAACACTTGGTATATATGTCAAAAACTAATATAACTTAATTTTACAACATGCTAACAACTCAAAATCTTCTAATCCATAATGAATATTTACGATCTCCGGATATTACTTCGAGCCAGTGATCCATTTTTGATATTAGAAAAAGATGGCAGATTTTATGCCATAAAAATGTGTAGGTGAAAATTAGAATAGGAGAAAGATTGAAAAAAAAATGTCAGAATATCTGTGATTATCAGATTGTTAAAATTATTGAACGAGCAAAGAAATTTCTGTTCTGCTCCTGTGCCGGTCTAGTTACAAGTATGATCATACTACTATACTAAGCAATTGCTCGTGGTCCATTTCAATCTGCATACCCCTAAAAGGACAACTGATAAAATTTAAAGTGATTGGCTCGACAAGTTACTCGTTTCTCACCCGCCGTTAGAGCTCAGAAAATGATCGAAAGGTCTCGTGTGGACGCGCAATCCTTGCACACCACTTGGTCCTTAATTATTCGAAAAACGACCATGCTCGTCGTATACTCCCTGCAAAATTTCATTTGCCCGGTTTACTGGTTCGACGGTTCGAGCGTAACGTACGAATCCTTATTTACGAAAGTAGCCACAGTTTTGAAACAAATTTTCGCGAACATTATGCGATCCGCGACCCAGCCTATAATTATGCAAATGCGGCGAAAATATCTGGTATATCGGCGATAAGCAGTAAATTGAGGAAGAACATGGAAACGCATGCTGGTTCGAGGATACGTCGTCGCGTACTTGAAGCATACCTACATATACCAACCCAGTAGCCCCTCGTAAATTTCGAAGGGTGGTAGAAAATTACAACTTTTTGCGACACAATTTGATGAATGTAATTGAAGCTCGGCAAAATTTCGTGGCGGAGGGTGGTGGGGTGAGAGAGGGGCGGAGGAGGAAGGGAGTGGAAGAAGAAGGCTGGTTGACTGGTGGAAGCCGAAAAGATCTGATCGCATCTCCGTATGCAAACCGGCAACCGATCCGTTGCCAGGCCGTTCTGGCCTTCGACTCGCATTGGTTCTCTGGACCATTCTGCGCCGGCAATTATTGTAATTTTATTGTGAACATCGATATGATCGTATACGAAATGGCTGGTTATCGTGTAAGCCGGGGCCGGCGAAATGACCGCCTTGTAACAGGGCGTGTACCGTTCATGACTTAATTTCGAATGCATAAATGTTTCCCTACGTCTTTCATTAGCAACCCGTGTGCTCCGTCAGTGCGAAACGTCCGCGAACCCTCGGACTTCGGTCCCAATGGAATCGGGATCGAAAACTTCCCAATTTTAATGATCTAACGGAGAATGCTAAAAGCAAAGACTTTCCTCGCTTTCGAAAGAGCCTAGAATGGATATCGCACGATTTCTTACGACGAAGATACAACAGGTTAAATCCCAACAATTTTCGTGCCACTTCAACCCCTTCTGTCCCTCGGATTCGTGACGAACACTTCAGACATGCTCTGCTAAATATTAATATGTCGTCTACGCTTCTCTTTTAAGACGAAATAAAATTGTTTTCGTTTGTCACCAATATTTTGAATCGTTCGGAAGGAGTTTCGTTGAGCGAAATAATGTTCACATTTATGTAACGTCTTTAATAACATGACAGTTATACATTCCGAGATAGCATAGAGACGTCTTAAAGACGTCTTTAAGACGTCTGTCGAAGACGTTCAGACGTCTATTAGACGTCTGAATGTCCTACGAACGTCTTGCGAACGGCTTCTGAACGTCTCTGGAACGTCTTTGTGAAAAATCTGTACGTCTTAAAGACGTCGAACGGACGTCTTTAAGACGTCTCGAAACAGACGTATTCAAGACGTCCCGAAACAGACCCCTAGTAGCACAAAAATATTAGATAGATATGTTTGTCAAATATTGGAAAAATATTTTTTAAGCCACATTTTTTCTTATGAGAAAAATATTGAATTTGAATATTGTATACATGTACAAGAAATATAAATTGAATGTTTGTTATAACAAAAAAACTAAATAAATAAAAAAAAAAAAAAATTAAAAGAATGTTTTTCAGCATATCCGCGAACATTAACATTTTATGTTTTATTTATTTATTTATAAATAAAAAAAATAAATTAAAAGAATGTTTTTCAGCATATCCGCGAACATTAACATTTTATGCTTTATTTATTTATTTATTTATCTATTTATTTTGATGTATTACTTTTCTGTGCACTTCTTTGTTGATGGAATATTCCACTTTCCCTTCGAAAGGACCTTAAAAAATCACATTTAGAAATTTTTATGCAGTTGGCGGGATTCGAACTCGGGACTTGCCGTTTACTAGATGATGTGTTTCTGCGATTCTATTGCGAATATATATGTAATATATTCTAATAGTACTAAATTAACAATTTAGTTATTTAACGTTCCTAAATAAATAAACGTCTATTCGAAGGATGGAAAACTGCGTTATATTGTGTTGCGTGTGTACAGTTTGTAAAGCTTTTCTCTAGCAGTTTAGAATGACTGAAACGTCAAGAAATGAAACGTCTTAAAGACGTCTTTTCAGGACGTAAGACGTTCAGACCAAAAATGGACGTAAAACAGACGTCTTTAAGACGTCGAGTGCTATCTGGGTTGGAATAGTTTTCTGTAGAATGGACACATAAATTCCATATTTGTGCCGACGTTGTTCGCGAAGATGTCCTTGTAAAGATCGCAAAAAACGCTATTAAAAACGATTATGGCATGAGTAATGACAATACAGGTTATACATTCATAATTCATACGCAGCAATCGTTTTCGTCGTGAATACATTTTTGTCGTTATGACTATGAAAACTATGCAAATACGATGGTCAGTCGAATATAAACTGGACTGCTTCTTTAACTTTGTACTTGAGTTACTTTTTTACAACACTTTTCTAAACCGCAAATTTTTTTACACTTTTTACCGTGACCCCAATACGCGCTTCAGTGCACGAAAAGTTTGCATAGTTAGCTATTCATTCTAGCACCTATCGACGTCAGTCTCTTTAAAAAAGAGGCGCGTCTCTATTTTTAAATAGAATACTTTTAAATAGTAATAGTAATAATAATAATAGATATTAGGTGTAGTTAATCTGCATATTATACTGATTGTTGTGAAGTTTGAGGGACAATTTCGGTCCACAAATTCGAGTGACCACAGCAAACATTTGTTTGCTGAACACACTCCTGCTTATAGAAAGAGAAAAAAAGTTCTAATCAACAAACGTGTTTTCATTTGTCTCCAGTAAGAAATTACGCTGTGCATTTCATAAGGGAGTTCTTCAAGAACTTCATCACAGATATCGTATAAAATATTTCAGATGGTTAGCCGTCACTGTCGAAATTAACACTTTGATGTGCTAAACTAGAAACCTCAAAAATTTCATGAAATCAAAGTGTTATTTAACGAAATAAAAATTGAAAAAAATTATATGTATGATATTGAGTACTCGTCCAACTTTCTTGCATTTTACAGATCCTAATTAAATTTGGTACAATGAATATATTAACGTAAAAATTCATTTTAAAACCTGGGCAAATATTTCCGTCACCCACATATGGGTGACATGGCGCTCAACGTGTTAACAATGAGGCCTAATTATCTGTTTCATTCTACCCCGAATGCCTTGCGGCTCCTGTTTTAACAGAATCGATCATTCGCATATTGATCCCTACTTTCACAGGGATCGTTGTTCTCCGGGAAAGTCGTTCAAGAAAAGGTTCCATTGTTTCGAATGTGCATTCTTTATTGCAACAGCACCATCTGCAAGCCGTCGGCGAGTATCGGTGCCGTAAACGAAGAACTCTGCAGTGTCTGCACAGTGTCACGGTTTCCCATAGCTCGGCCATCCTCTCTTCAGATGGTCCTCGAGATGTTGACGTTGCGAGAGAAAGTTCCCTTTTGTCTCGTTTCCCGTCGTTTCTTGCACTTTGTGTCGCGTGAAATTGTGGCCGTTCAGGAAACAGTTAAAACCACCCATGCTTGCATTCTGCGCATTGAAACTTGTCTGCTGCATTATTTTTCACGTGTCGCAATCCTCAAAGGTGTAAAATGGATTCAGGCCATTTTTATTCAATATTTATTTTACCTTTTTTAATTCATTAGGGGGTATCCACAAGTAATGTCGTTTTTTCCAGATTGAATGAACATTGCAAATCAAGTTTATTGACATTTAGTATGCTCATCGCGAAATGAATCTGTGCTGGATCGTAAATAAAATAAAATTTCGAGAAAGTATCAAAGAATGATATTAAATACTTGTGCGCACCTATGGAACTAATAGGGTGAACCTCCAAAATCTGATGAAAGATCTCTTAGCGAAACATAGCGTTTGTGGGAACGTAAACGTTGGCTTCGTCTTCTATGAAAGGGCACCAGTCACTGTATCGACCGTGTCGTTCGTAAACAAATTTCTGAGGCGAACGATAAATAAATATTTGCGGAACAGGAACGTGAAGTGAGAACAAGAATTTCCTGTTGAAATCGATATCAAGAGTTTAGAGCGGCCGATAAACATCCTCGATGGCTCCAGACCCGAGTTTATAAAACCGTTCCGCGATAGTATTCATTTATCTTATGAAAATACTATAACAACGATTTAGTACATACAAAGACTGATACCACCCTCGTCGTTCCAATACGATCAATTTTTTTTTTCCCGAAACGTTCGAATTATTGGAACGACCATCGTAAACACTCGCGAGGCAAAATTGTCTTCGAAGTATTTACATCGTTTCAAGCACTCGCACACAGTATGTACCACAAAAATCAACATTCGGGTACATATCGTAGTGTTGCCACGGTATTAACAATCTATCTGCATCCGTGGATTTCAATTGAAAATTTAGCGTACTCCTGCTATGTTAAGTAGCTGATTTAACGACGAATAATAAAAACTACGCAAAACGATTATGAAACACGCGATTAAACATTGTTCTATGGCCGAGGGAAACGCGTCGTGCGATTATTCGATGCCATAACCGATGAAATAGCCGGGTAACATTTCAACTGACGACATGATAGCACCAATGAAAGAAGTATTCTCCTTTGATTGCCAGAAGATGGCTAATATCGCGCATTTACTGGCCATTTCGTTGATTAATACAAACTTTCTTCTGATATTTGCCCGGCCGAGCCGTTATACTCTGAAAGATCTTAGTTTCTCGACAGGTTATTTCTTTAGCAAAGAAATCTGTAAAAACGCGAATCTTTTCCTAAAGTCAATCTTTCCTTTTGAACTTTTTCAATATCTTCCGTGTCCGTTATTATCTCGCGATACTTTTTACACTCGCTTTGCGAACAAATATATACGTAACATTAAACTTCGTTCATACAATCTCTAACACTTTCTATAGTGCTTCTAAGAAATCTAAGTGGCATAACTAGCCTGTGAATTTTCTTACGTTAAATATCCTTCCTGTTCTTCGCGGTGCCTGAACTTGAATAACTATTTAGGCAACAACACAGAAGTTTATATTATTTAAACTCTATCGTGAGCGCAAGAGAGTCGTTATTTCAAAACAAATGACAATCGGGTATTCTATGTCCACAGTAAAGCAGATAAGTTATTCTTCATTAGAGCAATGATTAGCTTATTTTCAGAGTATCACGTTTTACAAGAATACTAAAAACAAGCGTCGTATGATTCATTTATTAATCAAGCGCGTTACATAACGGAGGACTATCAGTTAGCGGCAGAACGATCGGAAAAATGATTGGAAACGATAGCGACGACATAATTAACTATATGAATTATGTAGAGCCACGAAATCGTTCGCACGATTTTTTACTTAAAAACTCCTCGCATTATTCGTTTGCGAACCGCACGAACACAGCCCGCCGTCCGACAGTATCAAACAGCTTCAATCAAGTGATTTACCGTAATTAAAATTTACGATGTCGATCAGGATGATTTTTCTTCATCTTTCCGGCGTGACGTTCCGATATCCGCCCACGTGTCAGCTCGGCACGTGTGTACATACACGGTGCAGCGTCACGTGTAGCCGCGTCGATGATCATGACGATACCGGCGACCTCGGTGTCATGCAATCTTGCAAAGAAACTTAGTCACGAATTGCAACTTTACGTGACTACATATTCGTCGTCATAAATGTGCATACTTTATCATTACGTAAGCGTGATTCATTTCGAGCGTTGGTGATCTATCTCAATTTGCCGTGCCTCACCTGGACACGATGATTATGCTTCGTAGAGGCGGTGCGCGCGCACATACCCGGGGCGATTATCATTGGTACGAACCGAAGTAGTTCATCTGATAATTGCACTGCATAATTGATTTTCACTATCCGACGAACCATCGGGCACGAGACTGCGGATACTTATGCACTGCACTTTCGACCTGTCTTGCACCGATTCACTGTGATCCGACTTCTCTTGGCGCTAGCTGGACAAAATTATTTTTTCAGTTTTCGACTTATTTTGGATTTTGATTGTTACAACATCTTGAAATACCTGGCATAGTTTGGATAATATTGCGATCATAATTATCATATTTTCATATTTCATACTTTTATATTTCATTTTCGTATTTTCATATTTTATAATATTCTTCCATTTCTAGATTCTCCACACACAATGATTTTTTTAATTGCTCAATCATACCTTTAAAAGAATGAACAGACTGAAGCCTGCAGCGAGTACATTTTTTAAGCACTTGAAAAGAATTTATATTTTAATGGAACAAGATTTCCCTTGATGAATGATCAAGCGAATGTCAAGCGTGCAATCGGTTGTTTCGATCTATTAGTTTTATACGCGATACTGTATACAGTGAATTTATCAGCTTGATTGCTTTATCGCTCGTTGCATTCTAGGAATTTGTTTCGTTAGACGGAAGTGTTGTAGGTGACACACTATCCGCGAGAACCCTTCCACTAATTGCAAGACCCGTCGAAAGATATGTATGTATAGCTTGCGTGCGTCTATGGCCATCGAGATTGGTGAAAGATGAGCCATCGGGGTATCTGATAACACAAACATTGATAAGAGCTGGTGTACCAGGAAATTGATTAACGCTTCGAATCCCTCGTACTGATTTCGAACGAAGCGTGAAATATGAAACGGCTGAGGTTGACGATGCATTGTGCGTATCTTTGTGTTGGATTTGTGTCGTGGGCCGTTCTCACAATCGCCAAACTTGCATTCTGAGGAGCTCAAAAACATGATTTTCATTGGAAAACCTCGTCGTGATCGATGGCGGTTTTAAGTCATTACTTGGTAAGTATGATACAAAAAAAAAAATAAGGAATAAAGCAAGAAGAATTATGAATAAATTGAATTTGTTAAGTAATACTGATTTTCCTCCCGTTTCCTTCCACGATCCGAACTCGTCGCGCAGAAAGGACGTGACCGAAAATCAGGCGTAACAAATATTATCAGATTTCGCATGGTCACATATCTTACGAGTTCGCATCCCTATCGTGGAATGTCGCGCATGCGTGTATCGTTCCATTTTCATCGTTCGGCCGATTTTATCGTCGTACACCTGGTGCTGGAATTGCATACGTATATGCACCAGGCATATCGGGCGCATAAGAGAAACAGGCAATAGATACACGGTGAAATACCAAGAAAGAACGACTCCGGTAACGAAAACCTCTGACACGATTCCGTGAACTGAGAACCGCGGTCAAAGCTACGGACCACCCAAGATTGTTTCAAGTTGGCGTTCGTAAACCGCGAAGAATAAAATGTCCACTGTGAAATGTATAACGTCAACTGAAATCCGGGAACCTGGAATCTCAAGATAAAAGAAAACCTGACTGACAATACATGTACTCGACGATCAACATCAAACGATGTCTTTGCAATACATTATTTTATTAAAACCATCTAGTCCAAAGGAACACGGACAATGCTTTCATTGAAACAAATAAGTGGAAGGATCGCATGCAATTATTCATTGATTTTAAACAATCTACCCTCTGAAATTGCCGGACGGTTTCGAAATTACTCGTTTCTGATTTGATCTTCTACGACTGTTGAAATTATAAAAATGTTTCCACGAGCCTTTTTTAATAAGCGTATTTATTCGTATATTGTAATACAAATCGTACTAAGTCTGGACGAATAGAATTTTATCAATGTTATCAAGTAATATGTATCGGTTACGTGAATTATCAGGGAAAGAAAGAGACGCAAACGATTTTTACTTTGCTTGAACATTAGCAAGTCTAGTTACGAATAATGAATGATATTCTACTGTTTCTAGCGATTCAAAAATAGGGAAGTATGTCGAGAAAAAAACGTTCGAAACGACAGGGAGATCGGACGGTCGCCGAACGTCATCGGAAACATCGAGAGGGAGTCAATTTTACTTGGAAACACAAATTCAGGAATTTCCCACCTGACGACCCCGGTGAGAATCTCACGTTACATAGAGGATCGTGTGTACCCCCTACCCTAACTTTTCGACCGCTGTCCACGGTGTATCGCGACAGAGCGCTTTCACGAGGGACGAGTCCGTGACGAGCTTTGTAGCAATGATACCGTTGTGCCACTGCGTAATCGAAACCCCTAACCGTGATGTTGGCCAGGGGTCTGTTCCAATGACAAGAGGCAGGTATCATTTGCAACGCTGCTCTTACGCGGTGCAACGAGAACTATGGAATTCGCGACTGGCCGAAACCGTCTGGGTGCTTTTAGCATGCTCGCGCCGTAAAAGTTACGGTCGAAAGTACTGTGACGTGTTCTATCTGCGTAAAATTTAGTAGTAACAATCTTCGGATATGCCATTTTACTTTGTCCAAACTTTAACTGTCATTCTTCTCTGTCGATTTACAAACTGGACCTTCGTGCAAAATACAAATTGCCTATGTTAAATGCTAGAGATGGAAGGTACAGAGGACTGGATTTCTTCTCTGAATCATTTTAACCCATTGACTGCCACGCAAATTTAGCGCGTCTTGCCCTGGGTGCCACGGTTTTATTTTAAAGAAAACATGAAGTTTTACAAAATATAATAATATTAAGTTACTGATATAATATTGCAATGGCATTTACAGTATTTTTATTGAAATCAATATGTTCTCTACACTATGTATATACATTTTTCATTCATCCTTTCTAATAGTTCCTAACTCAAATAGCCATTTGTAGCCAATCTAAACTTGCAGCACCCACTACGAGATATCTCGTAGCTGGCAGTCAATGAGAACGTGATAAGTATAGATACAAATTTGTTCCAGCTTCTAAGAAATTCTGCGCTGCAAAGAAGTTCGAATCACTGAAACCTTAAACTAAATCGTAGGGGTGAAGTTTCGAGAACGAGGGACGGACGAGGGTTAAACTTGTCAATTTGTCATCGAGAATTGCGACAGATAGCGTGCACGTGGATGCGACAGCAAGTCAGTTAGCTAGTCAAGTTAGTTAGTTCGGTGTCTAACGGAAGCCTTTTGCATAGGAATCTCATCTCGACCGAGCGGATACAATGACGTTTTGCATGCGCGGCGCGGAGGTAGCCCGAAGTCGCGGGAGCATAACCAACCGGGCGATCCTCGATGTTTCACCGTTCATTTCAATAAAAACGGCGTAACCGAAACCCTTCGCGGCGGCTCCCGGCCGACCGTAAAAATAGTCAACGCGAAATCACAATAAGTTTCCAGGCGCGAAGAACCCGAACGAAGGGAACGGCCGTGAACAGCGCGACAGCTTTTACGAGACACGACATTTCAGAAGCAGTAAAACTCTATCCTGTCAAGGCGTTCGCGTCAAATCCTCTCTTTCTTCTCCTCGTGTGCTGCGCCAGCCACGTACACACGAACCCCCTTGGCGTTTCTTGTTCGCGCGAAAAATTTCCACGCGGATATATTGACATGTAATAACGCACACGCGTGTGTTAAGGTCCGGGTAACAGGATTCCTGACAGCCGAGAGACGTTCTTTCATTAGCCGGACACGTTATATTCGCCGTCTCAATATAATTAGATGATCGGCTGAGCAAACGCTGAAGATATTTGACACCCGTCGAGAAACTCTCTCTCTCTCTCGAGTCTCGCGTATGCACGGTGATTTTTGTTTTTCAAACTGCTACTTGCGGTTTTCGATCGAATTATTGGAATCGTGGGAGAATATTATTTGTTAATCGTGTGGCGAAACTGTTGCCCGTATAATCCAAAAAGCATAAGTGTTGATAGATATTCATGTAAAATTCACGCAAGTCCGATTCAACGTTTCAGTGAATTTTTTATGAAATTTATATCCTCTTAGAAACGAGGAGATGCAACCTCAACAAACAGTCAACGGAAAATCAACGAACCTTGTGAACAATAATACCTATAACAGACCCGTATCTACCATTTTGACGAATTTCTAACAAGTTCTAGACTATTGTTTCAACGAGAATACGAATAAAACGTCGAGGAACAACTAAGCAGACCACAAAATCGAACAATACAAATCTGCACGGATACGATAGAGAAAATTTTCAAACGAAGCGCAGAAACGTTGGGAACGCGAAAAGTAAACGAGAAGCATCAAAATCTGCCGAACAAATAATCCGTTACACATGTATGATCGCACCGGATGATTTTCTCTATCCGTAGGCAACACGGAATCATTAAAACGCTATAGCAGCGAGGAAGGAAGGTGTGTGCAACGTATCGAGAGCATAAGCAGGCATCGATCGGTTTCCATCAAATAATTCACGCGCGATAGAATGCTTAACAATGGGTAACCATACACCTGCGCGACCGGATTAACGGTCTCTTGAAACGAAAACGATGACGTCACGCGACGCGACGTGGCCTGACGTGACGCGGCGAGATGCGTCGCGACGCAATTCGCGCCAACGCGCCCGCAATCGCGAAAGAGTATACGCTCGCGCACCTACGGGGTGACTGGAAAGTAATGGCTACCCTAACGGTGTCCCCTTACAACGCGTTCGACAGACATTTGCAAAACCTGAGCTGCGAAGAATCGACACTAGTAAAACTCCCTTTAGGCCAACGTTCCGGGGTCGTCGAAAGGGTAGCAACCTCGAAAAAATATTCACTGGGACAGGACAGCCTCCACCCTTTGGAGGATCACCCTTCGTAGCTTCAATTGTTTCCTGCGCGAAAGGGATTGCTTCTTCAACGTATATTCTTGTAGAACATTTTTGACGGAAAAAATCACCGAAAAGAATCGCAACGCGAAGAGGGCACGGTAAATGTTATTTTTTCGTAAATAAGGATTTGGAGGATCGTTCGTAGCTTCGGTTGCTTTCTACGAGAAAATGTTTAGCGCATTTTCGAACATTTTAGCTTCGGAAAATGAAAATAGGCTAACGAGAACGAAATTTGCGAAAACAGCCCCGGCTGGAAGGACTTTCTTGACACCTTGTACGTGTACGCGCGAAACCGGGCGCACAATGCAATCCTACCCAGAGCCCATAAACACCCTCGGCGAGGAGACTGCTCGAGATACCGTGAAGATCGTTGCCCTCCCAGCGCACAGTAGAAGTAGAAAGCCGTAAAGATTTTAGGACTCTTTGGACATGCGATGCTGGCCTGGAAGGGCAACGCTTCGCTTCATGGGAATGAAAATGAAGCGGCCTCTGGCTTGACCGCGTACGCCGCGGTTTTCCGTGCAATCACTTCCTCCTGATATACATAAGTGTCAACGGTGCCTATAACGCCGCGAAATAGTGCTTGTCACAGCGTGATTACACCAGCCCGTAAATACTCATAGAGTAGAGCCGCGAACCGCCATTATTCGAAAGCTAGACAAAGCCAATTTTTCCCACCGAAGTTATTTATTGTTAAAATTTTTAAACGCGACTTGCCGCCTCTGCAATTAACAGAACATATTATACAATTTATACGATTATTTTGCACAACAAAGTGTACAAAATTAATTTAACTATTTTTCAGTAAATTGCCAGACTGTGTACGTTGCGTGGTGATAGCGAGTGTGTTAAAGAGATTTAAAAGAAGAGTATACACTGTATCTCATTTAACTCTGCCACCCCTAAAGAAAAAAAAATTCTGTTCGTAAGATCTCGGAAAATATGTCCTCGAGATGACCTTCACCTATACAGACTCATGTTCCCCTCGAAATACGATAACTTTGGATCCATTTTTCCGTGTCTGTACAAACAATAAAGTTGTTAGAGGTGGCAAAGTTAAATTACGAAGAACGCTGTATTTTAGAGCAGTATGTAGTGAAAGAAAATGCTTAGCTGCCTCCTTACTGCAGCAAACCCTCCAACCCTTTTTGTATTCTTTTAAATATGCAACTGGTCACCGCCGTGTCTCTCAGTTTCATAACTACAATAACTGTCAGTCCGTTTGATGGCTCATACGTTACAAATCTAGAGTAATTGGTGCACGGTGGACAGTTACCGTGATCATCAGAGTATCTCGAGTGTCTCCTTCCGAGAAACGAACTATATGTATGTAGTAAACGCACGCAAGAAGGTACACCGGTCATTAAGGATTTCTCTGAAGCACAATACGTTTAAGTATTTATTTAACACGCAGATCCGTTTGCTTTGTTCTTCTTGTCCGTCTAGATCCCGAGTGGATTGTTGACCGTACGGCTGGCTAATACGAGAGGCAGTTTTGCCGCCTCGTTTTTATGGGATGTTGTGTGTTCCTGGACGAGAATATGCGGCCATCTAACACTAGATTTTATGCGTGCATCATTCTGCCGGGCCATGATGCTGCTGCTGCTGCTATCTTCCGCGGAGCCTCTTTGACCGAATAACATCGGTGTTGATTTTCGTGTACTGATATAACGGCGGGTTTACGGCGAACAGAGTTCAACGTTCAGTGATTAACAGAAATAGATTGGGAAAGGTGGTCGTGCTCGAGCAAAACAATTGGCATAATAATACAAAACCGGTAATCGTTGCGAATGTAGGAAGTGGTTTTTGTTTATTCAAAATTGTCCGAGTCGATTGCGAGAAACAGAAGTTACATGAAAATGCATTTCCTCTTCGAATAATTTTAACAAGTCGAGAGTAATATAACCACGTGATTCATCCGACAAAAATAACACCTGCATTCTTCCAATGTGTCTGTAGGTTTCTGGTCGACCATTTTTCTGACAAATGCATAAAAGCCGCGGACTAGCGTGTGAAAACATCACGGCCTTACGTTTATTTCGACTTCGGCCGCGTAAGAACAATAGACATTAAAACTGTAACATGCTTGTTTCGCGGCACAGCATTTTGGCAAGACGTCTGAAGACGTCAACCGTTCGCATACTTTCGAGAGCAGAGCGTAACGAATTGGCTATGCCCACGGTGAACACGTCTACTTAACAGTGCACCCCTATTTTCGTAAGACACTTCGAGTCAAAGGAGCTATTCGAGATAACCTGAAGAACTGTTCTATGTATCAGAAATGTTCCTGTACGCGTATCTGCATTCGCTTAATTCGGGGCTGAACTTTGCCTAATTCCGTGACCAAATTCCCCCCAAAAAATTATTGCAATTCTCTTACACAACAACTTCAGATTTCATATGGAATGTTGGCTGAAAACTATTTTTTTGTTTACCATAAACAAGCACGGCCAGTAAGATGTTAGCATACATTAGATACTAGCAAAACAATTGATTAATTTTCTGGGAAATTGATTCAGTATTTAATTCACGAACTCCAACACGGCAATACCTATTTCCAATAATCTAAATTTTGTATATTGTATAATTTCAGACATCAAGTCAGTACCAGATAAATATTTATCCCTTAGATTTTAAAGACCAACTAAAATTGCATAGGTTATAGTTTCCGTCCCGAACAAGACAGTCTGCTTGTTAAATCGCGAAAGTCTTTGATCAGGAAATTTCCTAACGATTTCGCGCGTCGGGAAAACGAGAATGGGAAAACAAATCATAGATCAAGGAAGATGAACGACCGAGAGAGGAGAAAAAACGAGAAAGTATAGAGGTTTATGAATGATGTGTAAACGCGAAACTGGCGTCAGCTCAGGGTATTATGTTTTATGACATTCTTGCGCTGGTAGTAGGCTGGTCCACGCAGAGAAGATACCGTGAGGGTGAAAGTGACAGGTCATTTAACCCCGTTGCCTCGTAAAAGAGACCCGGTTTGAGTCACTAGACTGTGACCAACTTTACTATCCACCCTCGCTTGAGACGGGGTGACCGAACCCCCTTGCTCCCTACCCCCATACTCACCGTAAGACCGATTCCACATGCTGGCAAACAGTCGAGAATCTTCATGAAACTCGAGAATCTTGAATCGCACAACCCCGTCTTAAACGTGCACCAACGATAAATACCGACCGTTCGTTCAAGTATCGCCTATAAAATTATTAATTTAATATTCCCGTCCGCCGGCACAGTTCTTTCGAGCTCGAGCGGTGCAGACCCGAGTCTAAAAAAATTTATAGGCGTTCGCTAAATATTCATTCGACAGCAGACAATGGTATGTGGGCATATTAGACCGCGTTCAGTATTATACACCAGGCAGAACCGCGTTTCGTACATGTCGCTTCCTACTGATGACTCGCGGAACAATATGGTCATAAACTCTGAGAACGCACGGGGCATGGTCAAGCTAAATCTAAATCGTCTCTGCTAATCCATTTTCATGGTCCTCCTAGGGAAGAGAGACACCAACGCACAAACTACTAAAAAGAAATTAAAGAAACATTGAATTACAACCAAACAATTAATCCTTTTTAAAAAATCGTCAAATATACTGCGTGCTTAAAATTTATAGATTCGAACGACTCTTCAGAGTTTCATAGAAATAAATATGAACTTAGTATTTCATAACTTGTACAAGAAATCGGCATTTAAAAATTTTGTTTATTTCTTAAAATTCGATTTCGAAGCCAAAAATTCATAAATGTGCATTATAATAGATAACATATGCCTGATTTTTCAGAATTTTCGATTAAACAGGATAACAATTACGGAAAAACCTGATTTTCTTTATCACCCCATTACTATCCCCTATGTCGACATATAGGGTTGAAAATTGGCACAAGGCACTTTCTTTGGACACGCTATCGAATGGCGTATCGCAAATTCAATTTGGTTTGGGGGCACTTTTGATCTCCTTATTCGGCTACGTCTTTTTATTGAAACTCAAAAGTTCATTGTTAAGTATTAATTTCGAAAAGACTATTAGGAAATCAACCATCGGTAGATGAACTGCTAAGAGACACCTACTTCCAAGCATCCATGCAACTTCAATTTAGCTAATTTTCAAATAAACACGTTCTTACTAAATGTATACATAAGATGCTATTATGCATGATACTGTAGATTCGACGAGGAAAGAATCGAAGGTAGCAACGTACCGAGGAAGCCCATCGTTAAAAACAAATGTTCACGTCGTTCGCTGATCAACAGCCACTTTTCAGTCGTTTGTAATTCAATTATAGTCTTATCCGCAAACCGGCGTAAAACAGTTGTCCGTAAACTCCCGCGGATAATCGGGGTCGATGCAGACCCCGATTTACAAAATCGTTCAGGAAGATAGATCGCGAAGCAAACGTATAATCAGCCGATGAACTTCCATCAGCGCAAAGAGGAATCGATTGAGCGTTTGAGTGAAACGGTACCCCATGGAGAATCAAGAATCCAGAGGAAGGACTTCTCGACTATCGCAAAATCCAATTATGTAATTTCAAAGTTTCGTTCTCAAAGAACCAGTCTGTTCCGCGAGCGTTTTCTCGCTGGCATAGTCATAGCTTCCCTCGTATTACCAAGCTGGATTTTAAACTACAGTCTTCGCAAATCCCCCCTCCCCGGTATTCTACGACAATTGAATTCGCAATCACAACTTCTTATTATCCGACAAGTTGAAGATTTTACGAGATATTTCTGCAGTATTTAAAATTTTATGAAAATTCTGAAAAACTTGCATCGTTCCAGCAATACTTCAATAACAGAGTGTGGATATTATTCGCGGACACTCACTATGGCCAATCAAATGATGCAATGGACAGAGAATTTGTGAGTACGACCCTCTTCGTTCAGACACGTGACTTCCTGCGCACGCACACGCCGTTATGATCCTAATCTGGGTTGGCAAACTATATTCTATTTTAGAACGCTGTCCTCCGGCATGTTCAAAGCATGTGCGAAAACGATACATCGATGAGTTCAGCTTGACGTTCAAATTGCGAACCGTTCGACTAGCCGTTGCTCGAAATTGCAATTACAAACCACCAAAATTAGCAAAGATTTACTCTCAGACTTACAGTTCCCTTAAATACTGATATCTTTGTGTCACCGATCACATCTGAATTCAACTGCACAGCATTGTTATGAAAAAGCTTCAAACATTCGAACAGTTCTTCGATTTTGCTAGGTAAAGCTGTAACAAATAATTGGTTAAGAGTCTACAATTTTTTGTAGCGTTAGATCCAGCGTTTTCGTTATTTGTTTGTTGGCTTTTATAAATTATCAAATCGGAGATAAAAGTACGAAGAACTAATTAACCGCGGAACAAGCTCCCGAGAGTCCACTGGTAAATGGAAAAGGTAGCATTGTTGAGGAAATAGAGGGGGTTTCTATCTGTTTACACTGTGCTCGTCTATGTTTAATGAGAGTGTATAGCACCGCGTCGAGCTTCCACGTGTATGAGAATCTTGAGAATAGTTAAGGTTTGATGATTTCCGAGTATGTTCCGGTAAATCGATCGATTCTGCTGGCCAAGCACGCAACTTCGCGGATGTCTGTGCGCTGTGACGGGAAACACGGTGGGCAGTTTGAATCGCACGAGGTGCTCTTATGACATGTTCCTGCGTTCGACGTGGTTTTCTCTTCGATTGATGATAAATTGCTCGAGGAACGAAAATTTACCGGATAATTGGCATGCCACGAGATCCGCGATGACCACAAAATAACAATTTTCTAGCAAACTTTAGACATCAACCTGCGCATGTACGGTTTTCTCAAGTTTCTAATTGATTTGTGCGACTTAGAGACGATCACAGAGGAGAATACAGTGAATTCTCTGCATATGTCGTCGAGGCATGGCCGATAAATGTCGCGGAATTATCCCCAATACCGCAGGGTAGATAACACGGTCGCAAAGAAGTGTAAGGTCGCGTGGATCAAACAATAGTATCTCCTGGCCGATATATGTCCGTGGCTAGATCCGTGTTTTTGACATATATCGAGTAAACGATGTATACGCTGCCTCGTCTCACGAAATCTTAAACAGCCGTCTAGGGACATTGTCCCTACTTGGTTTCATCTTCGGTACGTCTATGCTAAATTCAGGGGAAGCTTATTGTGTGCGAGAGGCTAAACGACAGCACTAAAACACATACTTGAACTGGCATACCTATAAAGCGACGGTGGTTTCCGTCCCGGCATCAAACATATATTTGGAAAATCTTTAATACTTCATAAAAATGAACAAACGGAAGTCCCATCCCCATAATAATGACAATTAGATCTACAGAAATTACGATCTAAGGCACGCGTAGGAATATCATTATGACAGCATGAAATTTAATTGACCATTAAATTGTCGTTTCGACGATAATTCAACGCAGTTATACTCCTACATCCATTTTTCTTTGTATTTTAGAGACCAAGAAAATGCAACGATTAGTTTGTGTAGAAGAAAAAATTATTTCTGCAAATTTTTATATTATTATCTTAATTGATTTTTTGACGATGTCAACTTTATCCACTTTGATTCACTTTTTTGTGAAAATTGCAATTGAAATAAAGTGCACTGTCAATCAACTTCTAGACTCCATAAATTCATCAACCATCAAGATCTCGAAAGCCGACGATAAGTGCAATTTGCATTCAACATATAAAATTGCCCTAACACGTCAACGCTCGGTGTGTGCAATTTCAGGCCTCCTTTTATACGTTGTAACGTGAACGTTAGTTCTTCAACTAACGAAACTCGCGCAATCGATATCTACCTGAAAGTGTTCCGATAATTACGGTGTCACGACACGTGTTACGTGTAAGCGAGCAACAAGGCTCAAACGCTCGCGTGGTTAACACTGTTCTAGTTTAGATTCTTGTTTACATTCGAATGCGTTTCCGTAACGCACAGCTACCACCGATCACATGTTTGTACCTGACAATCACCACTTCAGAATTCATTTTTCCTCTCGATGAAACTTTTGCTGCGCTAACGATAACGATCTCGAGTCCTGATAAGCGTGGTTGTACCACACCAAGTCGATCGACTTCTACTTCGAGTATTACATCAAGCACCTGATAAGATCGAAAGGTACACAGGTTATGCTCGTTCGAACGTGAATTTTTCATTCAACGTTGCATTGAATCTTTTATCGAATTTATCAAAATCGAACAGTTCGATTTTTCCGAATTGACTCGACGAAAATTGTAGATTTCGTGAGCGTGATGTTTCAATGGATGGAAAATACAACGCTTTCGAATGATTTTTCTATGAAACTCTCATCAATATATTCGTGACAATTGAATAAATCGATACCAAACACGACACAAATCGGATCATATTTACTCGTTTAATCCACGATACAGTAGAACCTCGATTATCCGAACTAACCAGATTAGCTCAAATCTTTACTGGTTTGTGCAATGAGTTCAGGCATCATGCGTTCGTGAATCGTGAATTAAACGAGCAAATTCGCTCCGATTTGTGTCACGTTTGGTCTCGTTTTAACACGTTGACTGCCATGTCACCTATATGTAGCTGACGGAATTATTTGTCCAGGTTTTAAAATAAATTTTTATGTTAATACATTCATTGCGCCAAATTTGATTAGGATCAGTAAAATGTAAGAAAGTTGGACGACTACTCAATATTATACATTTAATTTTTTTCAATTTTTATTTCGTTAAATAACTTACTTTGATTATAGAATTTTTGTGGTTTCTAGTTTGGCAGTCAAAGTGTTAACAGAAGAATGTCGTGTAAATACATATATTCGTAAAAGTTTTAGACGTCACAAGAGAATAAATTTTTCGAAACACGACTGTAGTATCGATACATACTTATAAATCGTCTCTTCGTCTCTTAGATGTACTAATTGACTAGTTTACGACCAATTAACTGCGAGATCCACTCAATTTGAACCTCTACTAATTTCACGGTGGCAGTAAAGAAACATTCGCGAAAATCAGTGCATTTACGAGACTGATCCGTAGAAAAAAATGGTAGGCGCGAACGCGTTAAATCCGGAGCACTCGAATCCCCTTCGATCATTGTACCAGCTCAACGTTAGCAGAGGGAGAAATCGTAACTTTCGCGTCAGTGACACACCGACGTCGCCGTCTCTGCGAATAT
The DNA here is from genome assembly GCA_913789895.3 of Seladonia tumulorum. Taxonomy (NCBI): domain Eukaryota; kingdom Metazoa; phylum Arthropoda; class Insecta; order Hymenoptera; family Halictidae; genus Seladonia; species Seladonia tumulorum. Next base: position 9,321,597 of record OU565275.1, read on the forward strand.
CGCGACGATCGCTGTATCATAAAGAATCGCTCCGGGTCTGAAGAAAGATTAGAAGATGAAAGGCGTCCGGTATACCAACGCGCAGAAAGTACGTCTAACAAATATGCAAATCGGGTCATAAAGTCGGGCCAAGAAGAGACGCAGAAAGGGGCCCGCGCGATCGTAATCCATCCGATTGCATCGGCTAAAGCTTCGCGCATTTTACGCGACCCTTTGGAACCTTTTACTGAACGCGTGTTGGGTAATGGACGCTCTCAAACCGTACCCACACTCCAATCTTCGCAATTCGCATACGCTTTATTTATCTAAAAAGTATCAAACACATCCGAGATACTCGAATTTAATCCTCGATCACTTTTCGGGCTTAATTTGGATTTGTCTTTGACTCTCCGTTAAGCGAACACGAAAACAAAAGTGATAAAGCAATATCATGGAGAGATTGTATATATACAGTGAATTCTCGGTATATGTCAACAACGACCCCAGATAACACAGAGACGTCTTAAAGACGTATTCAAGACGTCCCGAAACAGACCCCTAGTAGCACAAAAATATTAGATAGATATGTTTGTCAAATATTGGAAAAATATTTTTTAAGCCACATTTTTTCTTATGAGAAAAATATTGAATTTGAATATTGTATACATGTACAAGAAATATAAATTGAATGTTTGTTATAACAAAAAAACTAAATAAATAAAAAAAATAAATTGAAAGAATGTTTTTCAGCATATCCGCGAACATTAACATTTTATGCTTTATTTATTTATTTATTTATTTTGATATATTATTTTTGATTTTGGATTTGTGATATATAATGTATATTTTTATTATTAACCGTTTGAGTCCCAGGGGGTATTGGAAAAACACTGTCGAAGAATCCTAAACAGCGCAACCGCGCTTTCTCTGAATGAGAATTTTTATTTTGTAGTTTATTATTGCATTATTATAGTATTATTCTACCTATTGTAAAATGTACTATTCACATTAAAAGTTGCTGTGTGATGTACTTGCGTCAGTAAATCTGACCGCGCGACTTCGACAATCGGTAACCGTCAGTTGTCCACAATGCTCGAAATGTGCTGGGTTTTCTCGACATAAAATCTCAACACCGCGATCGCGCTGCTTGGGACTCAAACGCTTAAACAATATTTATTGCTAAATTTTATTGCGAATATATATGTAATATATTCTAATAGTACTAAATTAACAATTTAGTTATTTAACTTTCCTAAATAAATAAACGTCTATTCGAAGGATGGAAAACTGCGTTATATTGTGTTGCGTGTGTACAGTTTGTAAAGCTTTTCTCTAGCAGTTTAGAATGACTGAAACGTCAAGAAATGAAACGTCTTAAAGACGTCTTTTCAGGAAGTAAGACGTTCAGACCAAAAATGGACGTAAAACAAACGTCTTTAAGACGTCGCGTGCTATCTGGGACGTATTAAATATTAAACCCCTTGCCTTACAATATCGAGTCAGTCTCGTGATGAAGATTCTGAACAGAGTCTAATAAATATATATGTTATCAACATCCTTTGAACCGAAATAAAATTCTATTTTGTTGTAGTTGATATATATCCTGATAGGCATACAATAAATATAAACTATCTTTTTTCTATGAAATCCTGAACCATGAAGAATTTCTAATCATTCTAATCAGAAAATAAATAGTAGTGCAAGGGGTTAATGCCGGCGGACGACTCATTTTTTTCGTAAACAATACACCCCTCTATTTTAAGTAACCGTGATCGTTGAACGCCGAAGAGTAGCCTTTGCGCAATTAGCATTACGGTGGAGAAGCAACGGATTTATCGAAATTGCTTGAGCGATGCATATATGTACATGTGTGTATGGACGGAGGGCCCAGGCCGCCGGTTGAGTGTTAAACGTTGCCGGCGATTAGGATAAAATAAGGCGAATCGAATAGTTAGCCCGTTATAGCGGCAGCTATAAGGGGGTGTTGGGGGGGAGCGGCCAAGGGGTTCCGGAAAGGAGGGAGATCGTATAAACAGGACGCAGAAGGATAATGCGAATCGGCGGCCAGAGAAAAGGGGAAGAAAGATGTAATAAAACTCAGTGGAGTCAGCGGTTATAAACTGAATTCTTAGGATAGCTTAGGCCAGAAGTTCGAGTTATAGTTCCCGTATAAAGGGGACGGGGGCAGGCTGAAATTCGTCTAGATGGTAGAAAAGAGGCGGCACTGAAACGAAGTCGTAGCAGTAAACTCGCCCAGAGAGCTCGAACGATTATGAAAAAATCTTTCGAACGTATCCGTCAGTAAACAGCCTTCGTGATACTTAATCATCCGGACTCATTTACGGGAACAGGGATCGCTGCGCGTCATTTTCCACGGTTCGGACCACCTTCCGGCAGATCAATTAACCTAATTTCACGCCCGTATCGCACCATTTTGGGACTCTTAATAAAGGTAACCGAACATTTTCGAAGCAATTGCTCCGAACGTTTCGCGGTTTTCTTTAGGAAAAACATGTCGCTAATTCTGGGACGATTGGCTGGAATGTTAGGTGCTCGAACAGCGAAATCAAAACATGGTCTTTAAAACCAAGAAGAAACGAAGAAAAGTTAATCAATTTAATATTATATCTTCCAGTTAGTGCGGTTGTAAAATATGTATGAAAAAAGAATTGAACACGGTTAACGATCGAAGTTGAGATCTTCGTTATACGGTACGCGGCGGTGCATCGAAACGCGAAACGAGCGATCGGAATCTTTCGGGGAAACGAACGAAATACGTTCTCGTGTGGCATAAAACAGCGGGGCAAAGAGTTTCGGGGAAAGTTCATTTCGAAAGGGGACGCTCGGCCTCGAAGCATATAGATTAATTTGTCCGACAAGTAACACGAGAAAACAAAGTTCTGCAGGTCGATTTTTAGGGGGTTATTTTTAACTCGCGTTTTAATATTTATTTGTGCGACGACCGTGTGCGCAATTCTGGAACGGTAACGTCAAGAGAGTCGTAAACGCCACCGAACAAGGCCACCCGATCCCTGAAAACGTAGCGCACCGGCCGGGCCTTCAGGCCCTCTGTCACTCGACCGGGGAAGGTAGTGCTCGCCGTTTAGTCCGTGGCGCGAAGGGTCCATAAAAGGGCAACTGATGAGATTTTGTAAGTGGAAAACCTATAAGCGTGAACAGGCGTCCGTCCATTGCGGTAGTCGGAGAAGAAAGAAAAGCCGACTAGGTCCCAGAGGAAGATTTACGAGTCGGGATTTTAGGAAGGTCGGTGCTAGAGAAGTCGTCCAGGCTCGTAAAAATTTTCGAGTGTCCCGTGGCAAAAGGACACACAATCTCTTTAGGCCTAAACCGCAACAACGATCCCTCCCTCGATCATCGTTCCCGGAACGATCATCACCTTGGTGTTAAACACTTGTAACCGGCCGCTACCGACCCCGTCGATCTATCCCCACCACTCGTCTATCCATCTTTTCGAAACTTCCTAAAATTCTTTTTCCAATCTTTTGATAGAACAGCTATACACCTTTAATCATTAGACGGCGGATTTTACGCATTTCTGGCAAAAATTAGCAAGAATATATGGGTGACGGAATTATTTGTTCAGGCTTTAAAATGAATTTTTACGTTAATATATTCATTGTACCAAATTTGATTGGGATCTGTAAAATGCAAGAAAGTTGGAGAACCACACAATACCATACATTTAATTATTTCAATTTCTATTTTATCAAATAACTTACTTTGATTTCGTCGAATTTTTGAGCTTTCTTGTTTGGCGTTCAAAGTGTTAAACTGTTTACTTTACAGAACTTTACGAGACACGATTTGCAGCGACAGCATAACAATCCGCGGTACAGTCGCGATTTGCTTGTTTGCCGAAGGAATTTGCATCGTCCCGCGGAGGTCAGCTTCTACGGCGAAAAACAATTAGAAGATGTGCACCTATCTGCATTCCAGGCAATTTTATTTTTCCAGTAAGACGTTACGTTTTAATTGAAGCCTAGATGCGCGAGGGTTTCGCAATTACTCATTACGCGACGATGCTATTAATTCACCCCTTGCCGAGCCATTAGAAATAAAGAAAGTCAGATGTAATGTTAGATAACGCGACGTTAATTCGAAAGTTATTTCTTCGCGGCAGACGCGCAGGCACATGCATGCAGCTATATTAAAAAGCTTAGTCAGTGTCGCGGGACAGGCGACGCGTCTTCCCCCCCCCCTCTGTTCCGAAAATCTACAAACTGTTTTTCGTTTAATTACAGGCCGTTGTCGATTTGCAATTCATATTTCGGGCTTCCGCGAATTTACGATCGGTAGGTAGCGTGGATGCAAAGGATCGATTATGCGTTTCCCCAGGCTCGGCTTGGCGGAGCGGTGCAGTTAAAAGTATATTTCGTTTCTTGACGCGCACCGACCGAAGTCAGGCACCGTAACTTCCTTCGGGATTAACGAGTGCACATATAAATTCCACCTAATTGTGCCACTCCACCCCGTGCACGATCGACAGAATTGCGTAACCCGCAGTTGTGTGCAACGAAGAAAACTCGCGCTCGGCCCCGGAGGAGGAAGCATTAAAACGAAAAGGGAAAAAAGCCGAAGCGGAGAACCAGAGGGAAAAAGAAACAGCGCTAAATCCATCGCGGTTATCGCGCGCTGTTATCTGCTGCAAGTCGTGCATGTTATTTGGGGAATTAATATTTCTTGGCAGGCTACCGGGGAGATCGCGCGCGATCAAAATTAATCTTTACAACCAATCAAACGCCTGCCGCTCGCTAAAAAGCATGCTCCGGCTTTATTATAAGATTTAAATCGGCCTGAACTACCCATCAAGGCGGCCGCGGTCCTCTCCATTTTTCATACCCTTGCAAATCCTCACCCCCAACCCCCCCCCTCTCTCGTCCTGCAAAGTTCACACCGAATGTCTTCGCATGCATTCGCAACGCTAATTGCCTGCCGAAAAAATTATCTGCGTCATAAAACACTACTTAGAACAAACGTAAATTGAGCCTTCACGACTCCCTTGGAAATTTTTACGGTTCACGTGTGGTGCGATCGCCTCCGTGCAGTTGTTTCAGCCCGAGGAAACACGGAATCGCACGCGAGGAAAAACCAAACAGGCTTTTTTCCCTTACAATAACGCGACACTCGATTCCGCAAGATCAATACTAAATATTCATCCCGGTTCGGCCGCCACAATCGGAAAATACGTTTTCTCAAAACTTCGTACTCGGACGTTAACAAATTTGTAAACATAACGAGAATATTCATCGAAGCAGAAATACACAGCGCCGGTGAAACTGAAACATTTCGCAAACTTTAGTTTTCCCTCTCTACTCCCTCATCTAATAGTTTAATATTCGGACTAAAGACGTGGATTAACCCATTCGCATCATAAAGAAATATGAAAGGAAGGCTTTTATCGTCAAACTTTTTTTTTTAATTATATATAAGTACAAAAATGACTACAAGTAAAAGTACTTCATATATCAGCATTATAAGAAGAAATCAGAATTACTACTTTCATCTCCAATAACACCGTCCATTTCTATTTTTTAGCTAACGAATAATGACAGTGACCAGGAAAATTGAGCGCATATGTACGCTAATGATGCAAATGGGTTAAAGATATTGCAGTAATTATTAATTATCGAAACGCAAGCTTTTGATGCTTTATTAACCAGCACGGCGAGATACATTCATGGCTTCACCCGTCAATCTTTTTCAACAGATTCTTGAACTGACATTCTTGAGATCAACATTGATCTTCTTGTTGAATCTAATACAAAAATTTTTAAATTTGAACTGATTACAGAAAGCTAACGATGCGGACGGAACGATTGTACTTCTGTCGATTCGACCACAGGAAAACTGTTCATAATATACTGAGAAGCACGGAAGTGCCTCAATATGTTTACATAGAACGCCGGAGCACGTTTTAATGAACGTATAAAAGCAGTTTCGTGTATTGCGAAATGTAAAATCCGAAACTACTGCGTCTCGCTCAGTAGATTTCTTTATCAACTAGGCAAGAAGGAAGTTCGATAGCGCAAGACGAGTCAATTCAAAGAAAAACATTCATCGTGAAAACCGGTCGGTTCAGCGACGCGGCTTCTTCTGGTCACTTCAAGTAATGTCAGTTCGAGTTTACGTCGAAACGTTATTTCGTATGCAAATAAGCCGGCGATTATTCAGAGCCGAGAGTGGCCGAATAGAAATTGTAGTTGTGGTTAAATTTTGCGTCGAGATAGAGAACAGAGACAGTTGTTTAACACTTTGAACGCCAAAAAAAGAAAGCTAAAAAATTCCACGAAATCAAAGTAAGTTATTTGATAAAATAGAAATTGAAAAAATTAAATGTATGGTATTGTGTGGTTCTCCAACTTTCTTGCATTTTACAGATCCTAATCAAATTTGGTACAATGAATATATTAAAGTAAAAATTCATTTTAAAGCCTGAACAAATAATTCCGTCACCCATATATGGGTGACATGGCAGTCAACGTGTTAAGAAAACTCGAATACCGAACACCGTGATTGTGCTAATACATAATTTTCATAGTTTCCTTAGAAAAAAAGAAGGAAATTCATGTGTATTGTACGGGTATATAGTCTCCAATGGCTATGCGTGTATACAGCAAAACAGAATTTTATTTCAATTTGAAGAAAATTAATAAGACACAGGTTTAGTAGATTCCGATTGAAATCTTCATCGCGAGTCTGTTATAGTGCAAGCGATTAACTATTCCCGGTCCTCCCCGCCCGTTTTAGTTTCAGAATGAAGTTGTATACGACAATGGGTGAACGGAATGCAAGAAAAGAGTGTGCGCGGGTGGCACGCGTCGGGCTTTTAAAATTCCGTTAGCTGGCGCGGCGATGCGCTCGGTTTTCGATGGCGGAACCGACCGGTGTTACGTTTTTCGTTTGTCCGTGTTCCTCATCGGTTCCAACAACGAGCGACGCGTTATTAAAAGCCCCCGCTGAATGCCTCGAAATGTAAGCTCGTAAAGGTGAACTTTACAACCCCATATACCCGCTATAATCACCCTTGCGTTCACCGAGCGATTCCCTATGCTCCGCGTACTTCCGTCAGAGATTCTCCGCGGTATCGCCGGCCACGCCACTTTTCCATTACCAACGATGATACGGAGATGCCCTCCTCCCTCCTTCCCTCCCTCTCTCTCCCCCTCTCTCTCCGCCGTGTTAAGTTCATCGTCGCGGATCCGTGGAAATGCGACGGCTGTAAATCAATTAAAGAGTTTATGGCTCTTTGCGCGAAAGGCTATCGTAAACCTCGGATCAGCTGTGTGGTGTGTCCCCCCATCAAAGGACCACGGAAGAAACGACAGAAGCCTCGCGCGCGCGCGAGGAATTATGTTATTACCAATTATTAGAGGAGTCGGAATCGTCGTTGAATATTTTATTAACGTAATTCCCATAGGCTTGAACGTGCCGCCGCGCCGCCCGCCTACCGTAAACATGCCGCTATACGTTCGTCGCAATTAGCAAGTTAACAACCGATGAAACGGTATTCTTTTCCATTTATGAACCCGATCGTGTTCGCCGCTAATCGTCGACAATGTAACAGCCTCGGCATCGACCGAATCATCGCTGATTTACATTTCGTTTTGATATGATCGAAAGGCGAAACCAGATCTCGTCTTTGTCGTAAAGCATCGAAAGTTTAGCTGGACAAATGAAATGAAATTGGAGCCCTCTCTCGTGCGGTCACTCTGCGATAAACGAGGAGGTTCTCGCAACTATCGAGATTCTACTGTACCGAGTTTTATCCGAAAAATAGAGAATAATTTGAGCCGTTTATTTTGAAAGTGGCCTAAGTCCATTTATACTTAAATTGAGATATAGATAGGTGTGTGTAAGACTGTGTAAAGTAGTATTTCAAATAGTTGACAGTAACATATATTTTTATGATATTTTGTTGCATGTAATGTTATTACGATATTGTAGCCTGTTTATCAACATGTTACATATTCGTAATTAAACTACAAATAATACTTTGCTAACTATTATAGCTTCTCATGTTAAAAATTATAATTTATAATATTAACTACTCGCTCAACTTATTTTCATTGTAAGGAAATATTTGAAATACAAAATAAAAATATTTGATTTAAAGTAATATCTTATTTGAACCACATTAGATTATACTATATACCAAATACTATACTATACTATATACCTACATTTTATAAAATACTAATGTAAAGTGTACTTACTTCTGAATCTTCTGTACCTCCGTCGGATTCACAGCACACAATTATTCACTCACGAGAATAGGTCCGAATAATTGAACAACAATCACTAAACAACACACACAACACCCACAAACACACAACACATTTTATAAAATCGTAACAACGAACGAGAAGATGTCACTCCGACCACGAACAAAATAATACTGCGATTTTAACAATGATCCCTTCCACGGAGGTGGTACGGTCAGGTTACCCTAGGAAGGTTAGACGCTGAGGGTCTATGTTTATATTTCTATATGTCTATGTTTACTATGATAAACAAATTATGGCGGGGCGCCGACCCTATTTCCCGGAATTCCCTGTTTTCGTATCACACGTCCGTGGGTCCGAAACATCTTCTCGTTCGTTGTTACGATTTTATAAAATGTGTTGTGTGTGTTACGTGTGTTGTTTAGTGATTGCTGTTCAATTATTCGGACCTATTCTCGTGAGTCAATAATTGTGTGCTGTGGATCCGACGGAGGTACAGAAGATTCAGAAGTAAGTACACTTTACGTTAGTATTTTATAATGTAGTTTGTAGTACATTAGTATTATATTTTATTATTCGTATGTAGAATATTGGATGCAAGGTTTTCTTTCATATTTTGCAACTTCAATGTCCCTTTAACACTAGATTTACAAAGCACTAAAACTGACTACTTAATATTATTTTACAAAAATAACAAGAACGTGTCTATCCACATTTGTATCAATTTTTTAAATATAATAATATATACCCAAAAAAATAATTTTGTTGAATAATTCCCTATGGATAAGTCTTCTCTAATGTAAAAACTTCTAATGTAAATATTTACCTTCAAATCTAACCCATACCTACTAAGATCACTTTTTGAGACGTTAAAACTTTTTTGCGAATATCTCGGAAACTAAAGTTGAGCGGCGGTAACATGTATAGGAAAAAGTTGTTCAGAATGATGACCTTGACAACATATTTCGAGGACATCAGAATCGGTGAGGAAGCCCCTAATGTAAATAATTACCAGTTATTACCTTTCCGGCACTTTTTGATAATGTCTTTCAGACGTTAGGCCACTTTCAAATTGATGGTTTTAATTATTGTAAACTTATGGGTCCAAAATTGTCTAATATACTCTGAATATACTTAACCGCAAATGTTGATTATGACAGCTAACTTGAAGTTGTACTCGTAATTACGGGCACCAAAAAATAAATGACAAATGGACTTAGGCCACTTTCAAAATAAACGGCTCACATTTGTTGTCAGTAGGGAAATGCACGGGCTCACGAGCAAAAGAGAGAAATCTGTCGCCGGTCCCTTTCGAATTTACGGATGAACGGATAACACTGAAAACACAACAATGAAAGGAGATAATTCAGTCCGGCGGTCGTAAAAAATTTTAGCATCGTTCGTGCGACATCCCGGTGAGAAATCCTCTGGGAACTCGGCCAAATGAACCGGGGGGACAGAGGCCGGTGAGCGTCAATTCAACTTTTAGTGGTTAGCCCGTGAGAGAGAGAGAGAGAGAGAGCGCGCGCGCGCGCACCCGCATCAGCGTAGCATGAGCGCAGGACTTTAGCCTCCTTCGAACAGTTTACGTCCGTGAACAAACTATTTCATCCGAAAGCGAGCAAAATAACGATAACTTTTAAAAACGAGCCAGGTCATAAAAGCAAGAGACCGAGCTCCTAGGTTTCGGCTTTGGTTATAAGTTCGTATTATATTAGCCGGGTTCGAATGACGCGCCGGCCAATGGGGACGCTCGTAAAACCAGGGTTAACATTCGGTCGGGTTGTCAAGTGAAAGAGTGGCTTGAATTTCGTTAGGATCACTGTGAACGACGTTATAAGTACATTCGCTCGGTTATACCGGGCGTTCCGAGGCTTTCGCTCAAATTAGAACCACCGAACTAAACCGAATCTGTGAATGTCCCCAACCCACCCTCCCACCCCCGGAGTAGTCCGAAACTTTCGAAACTTATCACGGTATCGTGTTTACCTTCTTAGGGGACCCGTCCCGGGGACTGTTAACCGGGTTTTTCTGGCTTGATTACCAAACAAAAAGAAAAAAAAAGAAAAGTTAAATTCCCGCCATTTCGCTTGGTTTTTATCCGCGCGATCTTTGAGGCGTGCCGAACCAGTTTTCGCAGGTGAACCCGAGATTAATTGCGTATTAATTATTTTTATGAACCGCACAAGGACCTGCGAATGAGATTTATGCTCGAGCAATGCTCAACAATGTTGAAACAACTCTGATGCTTTTTGTTTGTATTTTTGAAGAGGCAGCAGGAACTTCGAAACATTCGAATTAACTTATGATATCTTGCAAAACCGTATTCAATTAACCCCTTGCACTACTATTTACTTTGTGATTATAATAATTAGGAATTTTTCATCGTTCAGAATTTCATAGTAAAAAAAAAGATAGTTTATATCTATTGTATGTCAATGTTTTCTCCAAAGGATATATACCAACTACAACAAAATAGAATTTTATTTCGGTTTAAAGGAAATTAATAACATACATGTAGGATTTCCCTATGTTCACGATGTTGCGATCGAATTAAATAATCGATCTACGCGGGCAGGGATCAATTAATGAGCCGACTCGTAACGAATATATGCTATAATTTAATAAAAAATAAAATGATGAACAAAGATACAACACAACAACAGATACAAAGACACAACCGTACGCGGTGACGACCGACGCGAGACTCCTCGAGATCGTCTGTCCTTCGCCTGTTCTCTCGACGTTGTCCGATTGTCTTTTGTCTCGACGTTATTCTTTCGTTTTTTCTCGGAACACGCGTTCCGCCTGTTCTTCGCGGGAAGCGCGTTTCGCCTGTTTTACGCGGGAATTTAGACATCCCACATACATATTTATTAGATTCTGTTCAGAATCTACATCACGAGTCTAACTCGATATTGTAGGGCAAGGGATTAATTATTACTTCTTCACGCTACTCTGCTCAAATGTTTTCAGAAAATTCTGACAGGTTCGTTATGTTGTGATTGAATGTCTGGTCAGTCAATTTTTGTAATTACTTTATTCTATCCTAAATTATTATTTCGTACGCGGGTAACCCTATAAAGATGATTGCAACATTCGTTTGAGTATCGTTAAGGCATTTTAACCCCTTGCACTACGCCGAAACTCTGAAAAAGCCGTGCCAAACTTGTCCGCCGGAATGGGCAGACAATTAATAAGTCACGAGTCAGACTCGTGATATTCAATTTTGGCACAAAATTTTCATCACGAGTCAGACTCGTCAAAGTAGTGCAAGGGGTTAAGTATCATGAACATCGTTTAAGCGACATTAAGTAACGATCCCTCGATTTTTTATGGACGCGTGAATGAAAAATTTGTGAAAAACAAAGGATTCGCGAAAGATCTTAATTGGCGACAGCAATGAAATTATCGATAAGATATAAGCCCACTTAATTCGTAATCATAAATCTCGAGTGTTATATGCAACGAATAGCAAACGTGGGATTCAAGAAGCTCTCAGACAGTGGTTCGATTGTCTCCTTGAGAGAATGATGATCTTTCATTAACTGGGCTTCGTCAAATAACATTTTGTATGGTAATTGCAAACGATACGACGTTTTGCAGAAGCATGCATGCATAAATGATGATCTTCTGATTAAAACCAGTCAATGCTGGCCTTTGTCACAGATTCCACTACATGGGAGGTCTAGTTATCTGGCAATTATAATTTCATTTATAATGATGTCGCTTAGAACTACTTTAAAACCGTATAGATAAAAACTTTTCAAACATCAAGAGCTTCAACAATAATAAACACGAAACAAAATGCAAATGACTCGATTAAAAAACTAAAAGCTTGCTACCTGCGTTAACGGTTTTGATAAATTAAGAGAAAAACGAACGCTCTGATGAATTTTAGAAATATTATATTAACAATAGCTTTACTCCGGTACGTTCCAGTCGAAAGACAGTGTTAATGAGCAAAATCGTAAATATCGTCTAAAAATAAATAGATAACCAGTTGTGACAGGAGACCAATAAATAAGCGTAGAGAACAAAGACTGGTAGACAAACACGAATACGAATAGCTCGGTACATTTAAATGGTGATTCCCAGATTCTGTACAATTAAAGCGTACTGCGAGCACACTGCGAAAGAACTAACGAGCGCAAAGAAATAATTAGCAGAAACTTAATGAATTCGTCCGGTGCATTTCGAGAGACTCGGCCAAGTCGCGTGATCAATATTGAACCAAAATCATGTTAAAAGTCGAATAAAACACTAAGCTTTCTCATTTAACTGCGGGGGAATTGACTGCCAAACCTTCGAATGGAACGATTTCACAAAAATACGTAAATCGGCTCTGTGATTATGCAAACAAATTTGTCTATAATTCAATTATCCAATGCATTATTTTAGAAATGTAAATACTCACAGAATTCTCACAGTCGGGGATGATTTTGTGAATAAAAATAAATTTTTCTATAATTCTGGATGGCACCTTTCAATTATTGGACATAGCGCGAATAGTTGCAGAATTCTTAGTAAGAATTGTTAAGAACACTAAATTTACGGTCCATAGTTTTTGTTAAAGAAGTTAAAAGTGCATTTCTAGTGGGTTGTCTTTGTGTAAGTAAATGTTCGGCATGTTTCGCTTATAAAATGCGCGAATTAAGCTAAACTTTCGATAGTTTGGATCAGATATTTCCTACCCCTACATTGACAGAGAATGATGATGCTTCTCGCAGACAGGGTGGGTTTCGTTCAAGGAGAGAGAAGACTAGAAATCGGAGCAAGCAACAGGTAGGCAATCCTGGTTTTGAACGTGCACATACAGACACATTACATGTATATTCATCAACAAGCAGGTGCAGCCCGGTAAACGGACGACGGGTATAATGCATATTAAACAGCCACGTTTCAATGCCGCCCGTATCACGCTAATTGGGGTCTTTAATTTTTATCGGTAAGTTGTACGTTAAGATCCGAGAGAACCGAATATTTATCGATGAACATCGATCAAATCTCGAAGATGATTAAATAGATAATGAGAGGAGACACTCTTAAGACCGTAACAGCTCTTAGAGATAAGTAATTGATGGCTCTGGTCTACGTTTCACAATCATAAAAAATCCCTCTACTCAAACTAGCGTAAAAACACGTTCAGATCTACTTCCCGTGAATTCTACGAAGAGTATTTTAGATACACGTGAAATGGATTGCATTAATTTTTACCGTATGCCGCCGCCGCCGTACAGTATGTACATATGCGAAATTTGTCGTAGCGTGAAGGTCAAAGGAAGAACGAATGGGGGAAAATGCAATAGTCGCTTACCGAACTGGCACTGCGGTACATGGCTGGCTGGTACAGTGTGCGGATGCGACGATGTCACTATCCTCGAGGTTGGGATCGAGATGCCACCGCTTATGCCGGTGTGCAGACCGTTTCCGCTATGATTGCTGATCGGCGAATCGCCGCTGCTATTGTCGTAGCTGCCCTCCAAGCTTCTGCCCGGATGAGGAACGGAACGGATCGGATCAGGCTCTATCTCGAACGGCGACGGTTCCACCTGATAGGAAAAAATCAATTACGATCGCAGGCCAGGCGAGATAAGCGGGTTATTTGAAATTATCGCGGCTGCGAGGCGCGCAAGAACGAAACGCCGCGACACGGTAATTTGCCCCCCCCCCCCCCCCCGTATTACAAATCCGCTAATACCCGTGGCGTTAAAAGCGTCAGGGTAGAAAATAATCATAGCTCACTCGGGGTTCCTTCCAGGTGATTACGGTATCGTCGATTTCGAATCAACGATTCCCCCGACCGCAGACCTGGGGTATCGATCATTCATGCGTTTCGCCCTCTTCTGTATCGCGCGCGACACCGCGCCGCGCCGCCCGAGCAACGTATTTTTCATTAACACATCCGTCATGTGTCATTTACTCCGGTAGCCGGTCGCGTAATTACAATATTCCCGAGACATTAACCCTTCGCACCCCGGGTGCCATATGAGCTTGGAGAATTATAAAATGTACAGTCGGTCGCAAAATCTTCCCGACACTGCACTCCAGTTTCGCTTACTCGTGGTGCTAGCTGGAGAAAATTATTTTCTCACGGTTTTAATTGTTGGAACGCAAGTCAGCTTTCTATTACAGTTTACAATCTCTTGGAAAATGTTAATATTTCTTGTAAAAAATTACAGAACTTTGCCCTTTGAACTGTTCCTCCAGCTGTAACAGTTTCCCGAAATTTACAAAAATACAAGAAAGTTATTGATAATTTAAAGATATTAAGACTCCAAACACATATTATAAGATCCTACATTTGTCATATATTCAAGATTCAAGGGCATATTTTTCTACTCATTTTCAAAATGGGTTGGTGCAATTTAAAACAGGAGACAATTTAAAATTGAAGAAAGAAGGTACACTATTTTGAACGTATTAAAAGCATTTATTACAGATATTTCATAGATTATATAATTCTCTAATAACCTAATAAGTACTGCCAGAGTTCACGTCAATGTTATATGGTACACTACATTTTTATTACTCTTACTACATTTATTAAAAATGTAGGAGGTAGAAATTAAAACTGAACCAGTGTTGATTACTTTTCTGATCAATTCTAATTGCAAGTATGTGTAAATAAATTCACAGAAAATAGACGAAATCTAATGTTTCTTCTACGTACAGTGACCCCCATTAAAAGCATTTTTATAGTTCTAATAATGGTAGATGAACAAGTGAGAGACAAGTGACTTTGTCAAGTAATTCTAGCGTTAAAAGAGAATGGCTTTTTAAAAACTGGACCAGACAAATCGAGAGTAACGAGGTTTTACTATAAAGGTTTGCTAATTTAATTCAATTGCCAATTTTAAAATAGTCCGTGAGTATTGCGATTAAGAACTATGATTAACATACGGAAACATTTATGATTGTAATCAAACAACTTTTAAATTTATGAAAATATTGAGTAGCTAAAATTTAAGGCAGTAGAAAGACTGAAAAAATGGAAGAATTAATAGATTATTCTGAATCTGTTCAGACTAATAAAGAAAGAATTATTTTATATGGTTTCTGTTTTCAGAAATGAACGCAATTTTTATTTTGCACAAAGATCCGTAATCAACTGATGACAAGACTTTAACAATTTTTAGAAAACATTTTGTTCCGCGACGAACGGAAGTCAAAGAGGATCGCGACTCCATTCTACATCTTGATTGAAACGAAAGATAGTTATAGATAGGATCAATAAGAATTTGACATCGATCGTCCAAGAATTAACGTGCTTGGCGTGAAAGTAATTGCGCGGCTGTACGCGTGCGTTTGGCGAGTATCGACTCTATCGGACGTTTATACCGCAAAGCTCGTACGATAAAATCTAATAAAATGCAATCACAGTTAATGCCATTACGCGGCGAACTTAACGGAGAACTTTAATAAATCGAGCTAAACATAAAAACACACTAGACCGTCTCGTGTTTATCGTAAAAGAAAAAGCAACGGAACGGAATGTTCAGAAGGCGTCATGTAAGATCGTTTCGCCTTTTTATTATCCTTTAAAATCATTCCGTTTGCAAACATTTTTCAGTCTTTTCTTCTCGTTTCGCTAGACACAATCGTGCAATTTACATTTCAAATGTCTGGCGTATGTTCAGAAAATGATAATATACAATGAAATTCGTTAAAATCATTAAGTTCACTTAGTCCCTGTTACATTCGTTCGCACACGAGGAAATTGTATCTGTCATTATGTAATATTGTTTGCAACTTGATGCAGGAGATATGAACCTCTGACAAAATTCGTTCAACTGGCAAATACAACATGGGCGCTCCAAGCCACTTATGTTATCAAAGAATCATAAATTCATTGTAGGAAGTAAACAATATGTAACGTGGAGTGTAACTTCTGCCGAATGTGGAAATGTGAATGCTAACAAATGACTGACAGTACTACATTGGTGGTAAACTGAGTATTTTATGTGCTATGATAAATTAACCCAAAAACAATAAAACCATAAAATCCAATAACACTTCAATTTCCCTTTTCGCATCGATTCGGATTATCAAAACGCTCGCCTCTATTTTTATCGAATAAATGAATGCATCAATGCACATCATTTCCCTCAAAAATACTAATAAAATAAAATACTAATAAGCAATGAAAATATTATGTCGGGTTATTCCACTGCGAGAGAAAAATGTATAAGAGAATTGAAAATAAGAGAGTTGAATTAAACGATGCAAACAGAAGAAATGAGTTTCCGGTTAAGCTTGATTACTTGAAGCGAATACAAACAGGTGCGGGGTCTCACAATCGTAGGATTATTAACCATATTATGATAGAACCTGATCGATTCAAGAAATAGTGAGATGCACGCAGCTGTTACAATAAACGATAAAGTTGCATGTTCTATGTACAGTTCACCTGAGTTTTTTCTCTCTGAATAATTTAAATTTAAGCGTTCTCTATGCCCACACAGGACATTGTTTAGTATTTTAAAGTTAAAGAGTGAGTCAGCCCTCAGCGTTTTCTCAAGTAGTTAATATTATAAATCATAATTTTTAACATGAGAAGCTATAATAGTTAGCAAAGTATTATGTGTAGTTTAATTACGAATATGTAACATGTTGATAAACAGACTACAGTATCGTAATAACATTACAGGCAACAAAATATCATAAAAATATAAGTTACAAGTAATACATATTCATAGTTTCTAATTTTTGTTATAATTTGAAACTTCTTAAATTTGAAAATATTATTGAATGTTTTTTAAATATTGAATTTATATTTTTCAAATATTGAATTCACATTTTTTTAATATTTACTTTATATTTTTTAAATATCTAGTTTATATCCTCCGAGTATTTAGCTTATATTTTTTAAACATTCAATTTATATTTCTTGTACATGTATACAATATTCAGATCCAATATTTTTCTCATATGAAGAAATGTGGCTTAAAAAATATTTTTCCAATATTTGAAAAAAATATCTATCCAATATTTGTGTGCTACTAGGGTACATATAGGTACAAAGAGACTACGCAGTCCCATAAGAATCTCGATATTTATACACGGTGCCCGCCATGAAATATGTATCAACAGAAAGAAATATTTCCCCTCATCAATATAATGGCCCTTTAAATATAATATCCCAAATTTATCCTTGTGAAAAATCGATTTTTATATAGGCTCTATCAAAACAGATCGCAATTCGAGAATCGATAATTTGAGGTGAACAGAACATCCCTAACTCGGACAATATTACTCGCTGTATTATTCGTTTCTTTCGCACCTACTCCCGATAGTTTGCCAACTGTTTCAGACTGCTTAGTGCCACTTGTTATTGTTGAAATGAATACGTGAGAACGTCGTATGGTAATGTCTCGATGTTTGTGACAGAGAAGTATACCGTGACACAGGATTAGATGTATCGATGAGACAATACCAATCCGGTGACAAAAATTTTGTTTATTATTGGTTTTCTTTTTGATTTGTGACATTTTTCTCAGCAAAATGAGACCAAACGCGATACAATTTGGATCGTGTTTACTTGGTTAGTTCACGATACGGTAGAACGTCGATTATCCGAACTTATGGTACACCTGAGTTCTTTATTATCTGAATAAGTGTTCGAAACGATTCGTGTATCTCATACGATTTATAGTACGAATTGGCAAAACTTTAATCCAACATCGTAGCTAGGTAATTTTTATCTATTTAACTATTATCCCCGAATAGCCATGTTCTACTTTCCACTAGCTTTAGTTCGGATAATCGTTCTTTCCCGTATCGAGCATTAAACAAGTAAATATAATCGAAACTGTGTCGTGCTCGGTATATAATTAATCTTTAAGTGTCACGAATATGCAGATAAAATACACAGTAGAACCTCGATTAACCGGCTTCATCGGGACCGAGAGAGCCCGGATAAATCGAGACCTGTGGACGAAAAAATTGAAAACACAATTTATAGTTAGAATAGACATTTTATTTGATAACAAATGCAATTTTTTTGTATAATATATACATTTATACTTTCATTTCCTTTTATTCTGTTCACTTAACATTAGTGAGTACTATGTCACAGCAACGATTCATTATCAATACAGTTCCTTTCGACGAGTCGTCACATTGTGACGTCACTACGTCACACTACACGACACCGAAGTTGGACTGAAATTTGTTGTTTCGCGTATTTGCCGTGGAAACAATCTAAATAGCACGGATGACCAATCCACAACATGGATATTTAAATAACGCTGTTCCGACTGCTGCAGAAAGAGACGAATGAATTTAAATGGCGTATGATTTCTACGCCGGATGATAGAGACCCGGATAACCAAGATCCCGATTAATCGAGGTTCAACTGTATGTTCATACAAAAATCATTCTAAACGAAAACGTTTTGTCTTCTGGATTAGTATTGTCTCACGGGAAACGACTAAAAATCGATACAATTACAGAGAGAGATAAAGATCGAGGATACAAAGACCCTTGTGAGGCACGCAGACCATTAATGCAAGCAAAGAGATTATGTTTGTATAGCGTGCGCCACCATCTCGCAGCCACGACGCGTTAACTGGGACAACGATCAGTTTCCCAACGGAACAAGGAAGGACTGACCTCATCGGCAGCCTTGATCTTTTTCTCGTCCTGCGCCAGGTTTCTTCTCAGCATCGTCTGCTTGGCCATCACCCGCTGCCTCTCCGCGGTCAGCAGGCACTTCTGGCACGTGCAGTTTCTGTACTTGCAGTACCTCTTATGGCCCCTAAGGAGGATTTGAAATCGGTGATTGCGGCATCGTGCGCAACTAGGCTTTGTCCGTGGACTCGAGGATGTCGTCGACGACGAGGATGTGGTCGTTTTCGTCCGCGTAGAAGGGACCTCGTCACTTTTTTCCATGCTGCACTACCGCTTGCTCCGCTAACTGATCAGTCAGTTTCAGCCCACCTCTATCTATCTTCCTTTCTCTTATAGAAATCGCGTACGACCCCGGCCTGGGGTGTTTTCATCGTCACTTAGCACAATTTCAGGAACTGACGCACTTCGAAAGTGACCGTAGATCGTCTCTTATTCTTCCAACGTCAACATGCGGAAGCGTAGCATGTCACGTGCCCTGTTTCCACACATAGGCCAAGTCTTCAGCATCCTTTGTCCATTAAAGTCAGATTTTTAATTCTGAAACACAGTAACGTTTCTGTTAGAATAACGTTCGATCCGTTCGAGCTAGCTAAAATGTTTTCTTCGAGGTGACGCGACGCGAGAGCACAAATCGCTTCTCGCACTCTAAATATTAGATTATCCTACATGCCGTGTCGCCTCTTACCACGGTTCGTGTGTATAAACGTTTGTGCTTTGGTTAATGATGCTCTCATAGAAATCTCTTGTCTTTTAAGAAGTACATAGAATCCCGTCAAACTAGAACGATATGCAGTCTAAACAATTAGAACGAATCTTTTTATCGAGAACCATAGAAGAACGGGCGTCAACCAACTTCGTTATCGTTACAGCGTTCTGTGCGAATTGAAATATGGAAATACAGTTGAAGAAGCTGTTCAAAATATTTATAGGATAAATGGAGAACATGTTTTAAATACAAGAAAGCAAGATAGCTGGTTTCCCAAATTTTGAAATGGAGTTTTTCACTTTTCTAATACACCGAGATCCTGTCAACGAACAACGTTCGACACCAAAGGCATAAAAACTGTAATTGAAGCAGAAGTCTTTTAATTTAAAACTCAAAATGTTTAACAGATGAAAGGACGACAAGCGTCATTATTTTACATTTTACAAGTTAGCCTTAAAAAACAACATGACACATGGTACGACATAATTTTCTTTGTCCTCGATACAGCGCAGAAATATGGGCAATTGTTGTTGTAAGAGAACGGTAAATGGTGAAATTAAATCGGCTAATACGCGGCTGGGTTCAAACGGAGCTTACATATTGAAAAGGTGGCACGATCGCTTAATCAGTGCAATCAGGTTCAATCCACACCATGATATCAGTACATGAAATTCATTTATCACACTACGTCGCCGGACTGCATTATGCTTGCAGCAGAGCCATTCAATTAGTGACCTGCGGGGCCACATCCGGTTATGATCTTATCTACTGAATAGTGAAACCAGACGATAAATACCATCAACAGATATTCGTGGATTGATAAAGTGGATTAATTAAATGCAATTGTGGGATTGTTCAGCAGGTTTTATCGATAACATAGTTTAATCCGAAGTATCCAATTAGGTTAGAAACTTGAAGAATCGAACAAATGCACACCGAGCAGGTATTTCAAAATGATTGTTCTAGAAACCTGTATGTCCGAAACGATTGCAGATAAACCATTAAATTGTAAGGTTTTAAATAGCGTTCAGAGATAGCACAGAAAACCAACGTGAAACTGCATGCAATATTTTCATTCAAGTGAATTTGTTTGAAATTGAATCAATGACTTTTAAAAACAGCATAGAAGCATGTACAATATTTGTAGCTTCATAAATGCTTGTAGAAATTTGATATATCATCGAAGAAAGATTGTTAGTTCATAGACAAGATTTCTGTAACCATTCTATTGAGTCGTAGCATAAATACATCCAGTTATATTCTATACTTTTTTTCATTTATTAAAAGACCACAAATTTATACTCAGTGGACTGTATAATTTTTCACTGTAAGTTGTTTTGTTACAATCACAGTCATGTCAATTTACAACGAATCATAACTATACTGTGAATCTTGACTGAAAATACAAATTCAATGCATACCAATTGCAAGAAACAGGAGCCAAATAAAATGGTAATTTTTTGATTAATTATTTCAACAAGATGGAAATAGTACATTGATATTCTCAAACTATTTTAATCCTCGCATTCTACTTTTGTCATAAATGCATAAAATCCGTCTAGTCGTAACTGAATCCTTGGAATTGGAATTGGCTTCCACGCTTTCGACCGAAGTTATTTATGTTAACTTAATATTTAGAAAAAATATTGTAATTGGCAAATAATGGAAATCTCGGTTACACCTACTAACATTGTTGCATATATGTATCAACAGCGGCAGACTACTTTTCGCTCCGTCTCTTTTTCTCTCCGTTCAGCCGCCTTGCCGAACGACTGGGCCGAGGGATCAACTCAGCCGTGAATAATTATGAACCCAACCTGCATTTATGATCAACGACACCTCGATACATACTGTAGGACAACTTTCGGGATATCGCTGTGCCCCGGTATGCACTGTGATCCTTCAGGTTGCATTCCTTTGAAATTGTTGTCCCGGCACAGTTCGAAAAAGAAACTTTGGCCCCCACGTAAAAATATTTACTGCTCTCCATTTTCTGGGTTCAGAGGAAAAATAAATTTACGCACGTATGTGTACACATATTTTTAACTCTTTTTGAATATTCTCCATTCACTGTTAACCGGAAATTAGGTAGTTACATCCACACTGCTCTCTTCAATTAAGAAGGGACGAAAGAAAAATGGATAATATTTTGAACAAAGCAAGTTAGCTAATTTAGTTCGCAATTTTTCCTGTGCAAATCCGGTTCCAAAAGGTTACGTGCGCTATTATCGCATAGGAAACTAGTCAGGAATACCTTATCTTCCAACTAAATGTATTTCAATATTTAAATACTTGAAAACGAAAAGTTTGACGGGTTCGTTTTGAAAATACAATATCCGAAGGGTGTCTCTGGTCGGTGTTTTTGAAAGAAGATCGTCAGCAAATTTATGCAGGAGGGCACAGGTATTAAACG
Source organism: Seladonia tumulorum (assembly GCA_913789895.3). NCBI lineage: Eukaryota > Metazoa > Arthropoda > Insecta > Hymenoptera > Halictidae > Seladonia > Seladonia tumulorum. The sequence goes on from OU565275.1 coordinate 9,343,570, forward strand.
ATGAAAAGAAAAGATGCAGAATCGGGGAGGAACAGACCCACAGCTTGCATAATGAAAACCAGTTAGCGGACCTTACGGCAGGTTAATGGAAACGGGAGACAGTAATTTAGGTGAATTCGGTAGGAAATTAAATTAGTGGTAACGTTGTCCGACTGGACAAAGTATTATTAAATATGGAATAGACTGCAGTTTGCCGAATAGAATCAGAGACTGCAATCTCAGATCTCCTAGATATTGAGAATACAACCATAGGGAACCCTTCGATCCCTGATGCGAAAATGGATAAAACCGTATCTCACCATCTAAACTCCCGATTTTCTCTAGATATAGGATAATGTACAACGATTGTGTGCGTTTAACAGTTTTCCTTTTTGTAATGGCACATTAATATTCAATTTCATGTACGTTTCTAAATTTATCTGATATGACGATCATTATCATGCTCGGATTATGGACTTCGCGCATTCGTGATGCTATAGCGAGCCAGAAAAATTGAATGGCACGACAAATAAAAAACATCCTCGTCTCATTTTAGCTTTTATGAAACGGTTTGCGAAATTGCTGCCTCGCGTGAACGCTTTGAGCCAAGTAAGTAGCAAGTCATTATATATCTTTAATGACAAAATGAGTGACTATGAACTTCCAATAATGCTCGCGACTCTGACTAACATTTGTAAATTATATGCGCATCATGCATACACAACTTAAATACTTAAAAAAAAAACTGCAGTAGAAAAAGTTAATCAGAAGAAATTAACTTCTACACTAAAACAGAATTTTTATAAATCTACTTGCAACCATCTGTTTCGCTGCCATCAATTTACAACAAAACCGACTTTAATTGTAACAAAGATTTAGTGAAATAAATGTTGAAACAGCGCACATGCAACGAGTTTTAATAAATTGCAAAATTATTCACGAACCGCGTAGATGTTATTTAAGAACTTCAAGGATTGACAACAAGATTTGTTTACGATTTTAGTATGCAATTTTGCTAATCAACGTTAGACGATACATCTCATTCGGTACTTCGCAAATGGAAATATATTCAACTGTGACCCCTCGCGTATGAATAATGTTCATTGTAAAAATTGTTATCGCTGATGCAATCGCGTTTGAGAACGCTGGTGCATAATACCTTATCGTGCATTGAACAAAGTAACAAAACGCATGGTTGCTAGTCACGGGTTGCACGATGTATGGATCGATAACTACCTGTATCTCGTGCACGTAAAAGTTGAAGTCTACGTGCGTGTTATAACGTTCAAAAATTATAATTGACCAGTGCATTTTCGCTTCGAAAGACTTGTGAGAACGTAAGCTAGTTGAAATCGAAGTTTGTTGAAACCGTTTATTCCATTTGCAACTTCACGATAAAATGTCCATTCGTATTACCCACTTCGTTTATTTTTAGACTTGTGTACGTGTTTCTGTTTTTTTAATCCTATGTAGATTTGTTCGAATAGAAATGCAGATATGCTGCACTCGATACATTAACCCTCCAGTACACGGATCAAAGTACCCATATTTTCTGTGACATTTTTTCGAAAAACTCAGAGCTTGTCTTGCGCAATATTGGTGCTACGTTACGTAAAACTGCCACTTGTAAAACAGTCCGTGCACTGAAGTGTCAGAGCAAGAATTAATTTACAAATCTGGACAAGTAATTCCGCCTACCATTTCTGGTTGAAATGTCACTCGATCAAAATAGAGAAAAAAAATAGCGGGAAAGACGGTGAAAGAAGAATTCCCGGCAACGAAGCGCAAAGTATTGTACAGAGGGACAAGGGAGCTAGCTTTACCTAAATATCTAGATTGTTTATAATGATATAATTCATATCGCAATCTACTAGACTGCTCACAATACATAATGCACTGACACAGTTGCTCAGAGATTTACGTTCTCTGCACTGCACCATTCCCGAAGGACTCTAATTCAAGTTCGGCTTCGCGAATCCGTCGAATCCGGCGACTTGATCGGCCGATTCGCGTTTTCGGTGTCGTCCCTCACGGGTTGCAGCCTGCCTTTTCATTTCGATAGAAATGAGGCGTAATGCTTTCGCCGGCATCAAAGGCGCCGCGCGATATTTTAGCCGGCGGGAGCGCCAGCGACCTTTCTCACGGTCGACCAGCGTCCGTGAAGAGAATGTATCTTCTCGCTGACGACAATGTATCTTTTGTGCGATATTATGTATTCATGAAATAAAAATCTCGATCGGGAGCAGTACATCAGAGAGAAAGAGACAGAGAGATTGCCTTATACACGCGTATCGTTATCCTGCGACTCGAAGCAGTCACGGTGCACCAAGGATCGCTGAAGAGCAACCTCATCTAATTGCACGCAAAACCGGCGGACGCGCTCTTCTTATCGACTCCGCCTCCTCCCCACCCCATCTCTTTCCACTCCATACCGCCGACACCCCCTTCCACCCTATTCCCCCTCCTATCTTGTTCTTTCTTTCTGCAATATCAGACCGTATCGAGCAATTTCGAGCGAAACGTGAGTCGAAGGCCTTCCCGGGCAGCGTTTCATCTTTTTTTCGGCGGCGAGTCTTCACCGTGAAGATCAAACTCTTTATTGGAGATCGTGTTCGCCGACAAGAAATAACGTTGCACGATCGTCGATGATCGGTTCGGCGAGTTCTCGTGTTTCGACGACACGGCCATGGTCAATCGCGGTTTTCCTTTTGTTGCATGCTTTCATCGCCGTTGAATCGGAGGTTTAGGCGACGGGAACCAGCACGATCGAGTCCAACGGACGCCATGACGGTTCTATCTGGTAACCTGCGCGATTTTACGCCGGTTTGTTTTTCCCCCGGAGCAACGGCCGAAATCTATATAGCTCATCGAAGTTATTTGTCAGAGGTTTGCGAAGATAATTTAAATAAGCTCGAATTTTACGTGCTCGAGGGTACTGTCGATTTTCTACACACCTCCAGTTGTAAAGATTTATTAGTACACTGCGGATCTTTGTAAATTTACGATAGGGTGCAATTTACCACTTTGACTGCCAAACTAGAAACCTCGAAAATTCCATCAAATCGATGCAGGTTATTTAATGAAATAAAAATTGAAAAAAATTATATGTATGATATTGAGTAGTCCTCCATCTTTCTGGCAATTTACAGATCCTAATAAAATTAGGCACCATTAATATATTAGCGTAAAAATTCAGTTTTAAACTTGGACAAATGTGCCCATAATTATGAAAGTGGTCCAAGTCAAAATTAAAAAAAAAAATGAATTTATCACTTATTTCACACGACATGATTTTAAACTAAATTTATTCAATGTAAAAAAAATGAAAGAAAATTTTGACTTAGACCACTTTCATAATTATGGGCAAAAATAATTCCGTCACCCGCATATGGGTGACATGGCAGTCAGCGTGTTAAAGCTGTAGAAAAACTAAAAGACTGAGAGCGTTAACATTACAGTTATTAAAGAAAGATATGCATTTACATTTAGCCCATAGGTCTTGCAAATTAACGAACAAATCTTTTATTTTACATAAAGTTCCGCAGTCTACTTATTAGGTACTTGTAGTTGCTAAAGGCGTAGGTACTGTCCATTTTCTCGAGACATTTGTATTTACAGCTGTCAAAAACAGTTTACTCCATCTTACTATGTAGAAATATATTGAACCTACCAGAAGGGTTTTAAATAATTTTACTGTATCTATAAGAAACTTGATAATACCCACAAGAAAATTTATGAACGCAATTAGTATCGCTGTCGAAGTACTTATTTACAAGTCTTCTATTATTAATCTTTGATTTTTGAAAAATCTCTAAGTGATCACGGGTAGACAAAGTGTTAAAGATCCAGCGATTAATTTATCAGTACTGAGTAGATAGGGCCGTGTGTTTATTCGTTGCCAATAAATATTTGGCAAACATAAAATTCGAATAACCAACATTTCAAATAATTAAGCTTGGACTATTTTACAAATTTCGCGTAATATTCCAAATTTTTCCTTGAGCTAACCAGCCATTAAAATTTTCATCAAAATTCTTAATACCTCGGGTCTAAATTATACCCACTTCTAATCCCAATCACGTCAAAAAGGAGTCGCGCGTTAGAGGATAACTATACTTATCGACGTGCCGATTACCGATTACGGAGCACGACATTGCTCCATTGTATTGCAACAATGTAAAAAATTGTTACGACGTTGCTGAGCTAATCCTATTCATTTTCATAGCGCTTGCCGTATACTACGACCGCGGGAGAAGCAATAAAACAAAAAAAAAAAAAAAGAAACATGGCGCATATAGTTTGCTAGAGGTAATATCCCGCTTGACTGTAATCAGGATCGTTTTCACGGTATAACATTCGAACGGCGGGGCGGAGACAAAGATGTCGAAACCTAATCGCGTGTACGTGATGTGTGTGAAACTGCACGAGCATTTTCTTGCGCGAACAGGACTGCATATTCATGTGCAGTCGTAAAAAACGGTACTCGCGTAAATGCGCTATCGTTAGATAAGAAACCGTCATATCATAACGTACGAGCCATTTCTATTACCAGTCACGACACAAAATAACCAACGTAACAAATCGAATGAGCCAAAAGAATCGATCGATTCGTCGTCTAAAGACGGCGTCCACTTTCCGTTCGATTTCCCATCGACCGACCGATAAAAATCAATTATTCGTTCGAGACGTAAACGTTGGTCGATTCGTCGGTTGGTTATTGGACGGTGACTAAAAGTTAGCAGGCTAACTCGGTAATCAGCCACGAGATGACAACAACGAGTCTGCGATAACCGAGAGTGAAAAGGTGCAGTTTCTACCTGGCGGTTAGGCGAGCAAGATCTTCGTTGTTATCAGGACCGTTGTGCATAGCAGAGAGTTCATTCCAGCGATCAGTGAACCCACACAGTCTAACCGTTAATCACAGCGTGTATCGTGTCACAATTTTCACGATCGAAACACTGCACCGTTTCACTGTGCCGGAGTTTTCTATGTTCTAAACAGAGAGAACGTGCAGTTTCCTCGTCGAATTATCGCGTTATGCGCGCGCCGTATTCTCGGCTGAGGCACACTACCATATACCACGCGACGGGGCTCGAACCTCGTGTCGTATTTGCGCGCGAGAGCAGCACCACGCGCGCGCAAACAATTTAACGGGTAAGCACCCCCGTTGTCCTTTTCCCTCACGTGTACGCATCGAGATTAACATACTAGGAAACGTAACGGTTACCGTTTCGCCAGAGCTATCTCTTCTTCGACATTAATTGTCCAATGTTTACTCTGTCCGGTGTGTTCACCGCGTTTGTCGTCAAACACGAGCAGAAAAGGTATAACAATGTCGAATTGTATTTCTAAGTGGTACGGGCGATAGGAAGAGAGGGAAACGCACCCATGCAGTTCCACAGAAAATGCACTAAAACGTGAAACCGAATGGCTTGGGCCGCGAGGCGCGCAGTTTTCGCACAGGCGCATTTCAATTGTCTCCTCTCCCCGTGCTCAACTGTTCTCCGTGTATCCGCGTGGCATCCCCTCCTGCTCTTCCATTTCCCCCTCTTGCATCGCGCCGAGATACTGTACCACCACTCCATTAGAATACGTCAACGCACGTTGAATCCACTGTTGCATCGGAGACTACCGTCGGTTCGCGCTAGATCGCGCGAATCGCCGAGGAAACTCGACGGGTGGTCCGCTCAAGATACCTCGTCCTCGAGCGATAAACGAGTTCGGAAAACGTTCGACAATAAGATCAGAGTATCATTTTTACAATATTAAAGTTGTTTGTATTTAATAAATTACTAAACACTTCAGTATTGTACGTATAAACTGCCCCATTCTCGAATGTACAATATGAAAAAAATATATATAGGAGGGAAATATATTAGAAACGTTTCCTTTTGGAGTTAAAATAGCTTTGAGTGCAAAGGGTTAACACGTTGACTGCCATGTCACCCATATGTGGGTGACGGAATTATTTGTCCAAGTTTTAAAATGAATTTTTACACTAATATATTAATCGTACCAAATTTTATTAGGATCTGTAAAATGCCAAAAATTGGAGGACTGCTCAATACCATACATATCATTTTTTTCAATTTTTATTTCATTAAATAACACGTTGATTTGATGGAATTTTTTAGGTTTCTAGCTTGGCAGTCAGTGTTAAAATCTACGAATATCATAGCAAGTAGCCGTGCCCGTGAAGGGCAGGCGCGCAGAAATCGGATCGTTTACCAAATGACTTCGACCCTATTTTTTTATTTTATTTTTTTTCTTACATTATGTGACGTACATCTAACAAAAGATACTCGATTGCAATTACATTTTTTCGTTCCAATTTCTGGTGGAAATTGTGCTTGATTGACATTCAAAAATGTATTTCTACTTCTCACAGCTACTTGTTATAATATTACCAGGTTTTAACATTTCATGTTTTCAAGTCGTCAGCGTCTAGTTTTGTTAACATTTCGAGAACGCTCGAGCATTGGCGTCAAGATTGGAACATATGTTGCACTACAGTTATAGTACAACATATTCGAGACAAATCGAAATTAGGTGTTCTAGGTGTGCCAGCCTCCCCTTGTAAGAGCGTTGGTAGCAACGCCACACCGACAACGACGAGATGCATGGTTGGCCTGCGGGCACCGGCCGGGAGGGGGCACGTCCCTGACGGAGGAGGAGACACGTTGAACAGCCAGGAGAGCGAGGGGCTCTTTTGCTGAAGAGTGGTGGTCAGACGGGTGGCGGTGGCACGCGGGTTTAGACGGACGTCGAGGTTTTACGATTGAATTCATCCGACCGCCGCACACTGGTCTGGAAACTCGATTTTTGTGACCAAAATTCAACGTTTTGTCGTAACTTTCTGAAAGTTGATAATTGGTGGTTTTTCAGGCCGCTGTCAACGAATCCGTCACTACAAAATTAAAAATTCAAGACGGCAGGATTGATATGGTGATTTGGAGGGCGGTACTTCACCGTTAAAATTAAAAACATGTTTAACGTCCCAAAATCATTTGGGTGTCATCGGACACCATTTCGCAGACCTCTGTAAGCGAACCCATCGATGACACGGTGCTTTTGGCTAAATCTGAATTTCTCGCTGTCCAGTTTCTTTGCATAGTTCTCCCAAAACATAATCCTACTCCGATTACTATACAGTACCACCCACGTACCAATTAGAAACCATTTAATCATATATTTTCAATGTAACAGATTCGAGTCGACAATGCGCGACACGATGCAGATGATTTAGAACTCAAAAGCGTCTCGAACGCGAAACATCGCAAGAGAGAGAACACGAAATTGTATCACGAACGCGTAATTAATATATATTTTTAATTATACTATAATTTCTATAAGAATACCGAAATAATGCCGGTATTTATTTCGGTGGTAATAATCGGTTTCAGTATAACTTTGTTGTCCTAATACCGGTATAATCAGTCCCTGCACGTGGTAGATTAGCGTGGACATCACTTGTTATTGGAAGAATCGTGAAATTAGCCGAACAGTACTCACAACCGGAAACGGTGTGTAGGTTTAGGCGCGCCAAAAACGGTCGAAATTATGTCACCAATCCGAATCTGTGACTACGCGAATCTCGGTCAAGTTAACACTTTTTTGACAGCCAAACTAGAAACCCCAAAAATCCCATAAAATCAAAGTAAGTTATTTAATGAAATAAAAATTGAAATAATTAAATGTATGACATTGAGTAGTCCTCCAACTTTCTTGCGTTTTACAGATCCTAATCAAATTTGGTACAATGAATATACTAACGTAAAAATTAATTTTAAAACCTGGACAACGTGTTAATAAGAAAACAGTTTCTCCTAAAATACACAAACATCATCGATGATCATCAATTTGTCAAAAAAAAAAAGGAGCATTGTATAATATTACATTCTGGTACAAATACCCGCATATATTTTTAGAGAAAAATTTGTATTCACCTCGTTTATAGAAATAATATCTCATAATGAAATATGAAAATGTTGTTTCTGACGCTTTGTTTGGTTTTAAAGCATGCTGAATAAAAACAGCCCAGCGAAATTAGTCGCGCGTCGAATTGCTTTCTTCGTAGCCGTTAAACTAGAAACTGTGAACACCTCAATAATTCAATTTGCGCATTCTTGAATGACTATACCGCAATTGCAAAGTGGAGAACGCAACCAGCCGCAGGAATATAAGTGCGAATGCCTGTGCAAACAGCCTTCAAAGTCGTAAAACGAATCTCGCCGAGGCAAAAAGGACTTGATATATGCACGCGGGACTTATATTTAATATATCCCTTTCCTTGATTTTACATAAACAGTCCCTTGCACCCTACCCGTAACGCGTCCTCGCTTTATAGATAACCGAAGTGCCGCCGGTAATCGTTCGATGGGAAATAAAATATTTTACACATCTTTCTCCCGAGTTTATGGAGGTGCGGGTCCGAAGTTTTTATGTCGACGGCGAGATAAATATTGTTACAAGTTTCTGCGTAAATCGTTCTCCTTATCCTAAAACCTGCATAATTAATATACGCGGTCGTTTCGTCGCTTGCTCCTTTTCAGCGAGCGGATTTATAGTTTTCGAGTCACAATAAATATCCGTTTATTGGGACTGTTTATCCAACCTGATTTTGTCACAAAACCCGGTTTTTCGGACGTGTTGCTCACCTCCTTTTGCACATGCCAGTTCAGGGTACTACTCTGTATGTAGGTTAATCCACCTAAATGCAGCCACATAAACGTCCCCTTCGATTACGATGATGTCAAAAATATTTGACGTACAATGCGAAGGGTATCTGTGATTGCAAAGAATATTTTTATACCCAGATACAAATAAAGATTATCCAAGATTACCCCTACCCCCCGTTGGTTTTCAAGATTATTTATGTATTTTTACATATAGAGCGTAATTAATTTTTAAATGAGAACAGTTACACTGAACATTTAATATAAAAGTACTTTTAACTTGTACATTGCAGTTAACATTAAACTGCACTCAGAAGTATTGGAACGTAACCTTGAAGCGAGCATTGACTCTTAAAATTGAAGCTACATATGGAATTCGTTTTTAACAAATTCCATATGAATTATGTTTTATAACTTTTCAATTGAAGAAAATATTTAAACATACACGATAAAGTATGAATTTGGTTTCTTCCTTTCATATAGCCTTATAGAAGCTTGTACGAATGGAATACCAGTTCATTAAGATCAACTTGCAATGTTCGAATGAATAAACAATAGCACAAGATAACAGGTGGGCAGGTTGAAATCTCCTTCCCGAATAGTTCCAAACTCGATAAGTCGCCATTTAAGGGTGTACTTCGGGGTTCTAAAGTTTTACAAAAACTGAGAATTCTAAAAAATGTTGTTCAAAACCAGAACACCTAATAGACGCAATATCAAAACCGCATCGCGAATTTCATCGAGGGGCTAGATGTTTGCTCAGCTTCTTATCTGCACGAGTGAAATAGAGAAGGTCTAGTAGTTCGCAGAAATAGCGAGAACAACTCTGAGAATATTAAACGGAGAAGCAATAAAACGTGGGACCACTGTGCGTTCTCATACGCTAGAGAGAGAGAGAGAGAGAGAGAGAGAGAGAGAGGCAGAGAGGGAGGAAAAAGAATTAAACAACTTACAACGATATTAAACATGATTTTTCCACGGGGACTTAAGTCGGGGGAAGCGTCGACGTCGACACACAGTTTTCTTTTTCCGCAAAGAATGCGAGACACCGGTCGTTTAGGTATAACTGAGACAAGCCGGAAAGTATACCGCGCCGTTGACGAGGGAAAACAGGGAGTTGCGGAGGAGGCTGTTGAGTTTAGGAGTGCCAGGGGTGGAAGGACGATCGTAAAACGTCCTCGGAGTGGATTCATCGTGCGATAGTCAGCGACAGATACGTGCACACACGCGATACCCCGGACGTACTTTACTTGCGGCTGAATTTACTGATTGAACCACGACAACTGTCGTCGTTGCGGTGGAAACGGATTTTACGCGTTCCGGAGATGCCGGGGAACAGCGCAGCGGCGACCCCTGTGCGGGGCAGCTGCACCGAATTGTTTCGAGGTAGCTCGTAAATCCGCCCGAACTGATCGCAGCCGAAACAGGTGACTAGAAATCGAAAATTTTTACGATTCACAGGTTCACCGTACCCCTATCGACCGATTAAAGAGCTTGCTGGCTTCAGTAGAACCGGCCGAATGGGATCGCAATAAAAATTCGTACTAAGGACGTTCGGTTCCGATTCCTTCGAGAATCGATTCTCTTGGTTAACATGAAATGAAACGATAAAATAATAAATATTTAGACAATCTGTTGCACGCAAACTCGCATTTACCGATTTTATTGGCAACTGTTCAACTTCGTTTTGTTTCGATATTTCATTCTTAACTTTGTCTCGCGACCAAGAGAAGAGCGAGTCATCTCTTCAAGTTCACGCCGACTTTTGATATTCAAGGCTATGGACGTCTAACTGCATTCTGTAAGGGTTGCACAATGAATGCATAATAGTCGTGTGACAATTACAAAACAGTGACTCCTTTTTATAGCATATTTTGTCACTTTGTGACAAAGTAAACGAGTAAATATGATCCAAATTGTGTCGTGACGTTTTAATCAGAAAAGTGTCACGAATATGCTAATAAAATGTATACAGCAGGACCTCGATTAACCGGCTTCATCGTGACCGAGAGAGCCTGGATAAATCGAGACCTGTGGAGGAAAACATTGAAAACGCAATTTATCATTAGAATAGACATTTATTTGCTAATAAATGCAATTATATCTACAATATACATACACATTTATACTTACATTTCCTCTTATTTTGTTCACTTTGCATTGATAAGTTGTTTGTTACAGCAACGTTTCACTATCAATAAAGTTTCTTCTGGTAAATCCATACATTGCGACGTCACTAAATCTCACTGCACGACACTTAATTTCGACTGAAATTCGTGGTTTCCTCGTATTTGTCGTGGAAACAATATAGATAGCGAGGATGAACTATCCACAACGTGGATATTTAAGTAGCGCTGTTCTGACTGCTTCCGAAACAGATGAATGAATTACATGGCGTATGATTTCTACGCCGGGTAACCAAGATCCCGATTAATCGAGGTTCAACTGTATGTTCATACAAAAATCATTCTAAACGAAAATGTTTTACCTTTTGGATTAGTATTGTCTCACGAAAATGACAAAAAATCGATACAATTACAGGAAGAAATAAAGATTGGGGATACAAAGACCCTTGTGAGGCACGTAGAGTGCTAATGCAAGCAAAGAGACTATGCATGTATAGCGCGCGCGCGCGCACGACCATCTCGCAGCCACGACGCGTTAACTGAGACTATGTACGTCAAATTTCCCAAAGGAACAAGGAAGGACTGACCTCATTGGCTGCCCTGACCTTCTTCTCGTCCTGCGCCAAGTTTCTTCGCATCATGGTCTGCTTCGCCATGACACGTTGCCTGTCCGCGGTTAACTTGCATTTATGGCACTTGCAGTTCCGGTACCTGCAGTACCTCTTGTGCCCCTTCAGGAGGATTTTAAATTGATGATTGCGGCATCGCGCACAAGTCGGTTTACGCGTACTCGCGCTTGACGACGACAACGAAGATGCGTTCGTTTCCGTCCGCGTAGAAAGGACCTCGTCACTGTTTTCCATGCTGCACTGCCGCTTGCTCCGCTAACCGATCGAATATCAGTCAGTTTCAGCGCACCTCTATCTATCTTCCTTTCTCTTATAGAAATCGCGTACGACCCCTGGCCTGGGATGCTTTCATCGTCACTATGCACAATTTCAGGAACAGACGCACTTCGAAAGGGTCCATAGAATAATCCTGAAACACAGTAACGTTTCTGTTAGAATAACGTTCGATCCGTTCGAGCTAGCTAAAATGCTTCTCGCACTCTAAATATTAGATCATCCTATATGCCGTGTCGCTTCTTACCACGGTTCGTGTGTATAAATGTTTGTGCTTTGTTTAATGATGCTCTCATGGAAATCTCTTGTCTTTTAAGTAATTGAAGCAGAAGTCTTTTAATTTAAAACTCAAAATGTTTCTGATAACCAACAAAATGGTTCACAGATGAAAGGACGACAAGTGTCATTATTTTACATTTTACAAGTTAGCCTTAAAAAACAACACGACACATGGCATGACATATAATACTTTGAATACCTCCCAGATAATAATTTCATAAGCGTTCGCATAAGAGTATAAAAATATTCTTAAAACCTCCGGTCCCCTTAGAATGGCAGGTAGAACCGACGGCTGAACTGCGGATATTATGCATTTAGAACAAAATGTGTATGTAGCTATAATTTGAAACAGTAGAAATATTGGAAGAGTCGAAGAGAGTCGACATGTTACTTTCGACCTACTACAATGATCAAAGCGAAAAAGAAATTCCTCAGTGTGATCAGTTTCTTACAATATAAATACTAAATTTGACATACACGTCTTCTGAAATATGATCAAAACATTCGAAATGCTATCAGTTATACATTTCATATTTAATTAGTTATTCCGATCCCTGATATCCTATATGAAACATATACAAATTTTCTGAACGAGATGTACTCGATGTACTGTATTAGTATAGCGCGCGCCACCACCTCGCAACCACGACGCGTTTGCTGGGACTACGATCAGTTTCCCAACGGAACAAGGAAGGACTGACCTCATCGGCAGCCTTGATCTCTTTCTCGTCCTGCGCCAGGTTTCTTCTCAGCATCGTCTGCTTGGCCATCACCCGCCGCCTCTCCGCGGTCAGCAGGCACTTTTGGCACGTGCAGTTTCTGTACTTGCAGTACCTCTTATGGCCCCTAAGGGGGATTTCAAATTGATGATTGCGGCATCGCGCGCAACTAGGCTGTATCAGTGGTCTCGAGGCTGTCGTCGACGATGAGGATGCATTCGTTTCCGTCCGCGTAGAAAAGGCCTCGTTACTATTTTCCATGCTGCACTGCCGCTTGCTCCGCTAACCGATCGAATATCAGTCAGTTTCAGCGCACCTCCATCTATCTTTCTTTCTCTTCTAGAAGTGCGTACGACTCCGGTCTGGGGTGCTTTCATCATCACTTAGCACAATTTCAGGAACTGATGCACTTCGAAAGTGACCATAGATCGTCTCTTATTCTTCCAACGTCAACATGCGGAAGCGTAGCATGTCACGTGCCCTGTTTCCACACATAGGCCAAGTCTTCAGCATCCTTTGTTCATTAAAGTCAGATTTTTAATTCTGAAACACAGTAACGTTTCTGTTAGAATAACGTTCGATCCGTTCGAGCTAGCTAAAATGTTTTCTTCGAGGCGACGCGATGTGAGAGCACAAATCTCTCCTCGCACACTAAATATTAAGATCATCCTATATGCCGTGTTGCTGCTTATCACGGATCGTGCGTATAAACGTCTGTGCTTTGTATAGTGATACTTTCATAGAAGTCTCTTTCCTTTTAAGAAGTACATAGGATCCCGTCAAACTAGAATGATGTGCAGTTTAAACAGTTAGAACGATACTTTCTATTTAGAAATATAGAAGAATGGATGTTAACCAATTTTATTTTCGTTGCAGTGTTCTGTACGAATTGAAAAATGGTAATACCGTTGAAGAAGCTGTTTAAGAGAACGGTAAATGGTGAAATTAAATCGGCTAATTCGTGGTCGGGTTCAAACGAAGCTTTCATATTTAAAAGGCGGTGCGATAGCTTAATTAGTACAATCAGGTTCAATCCACACCATGATATCTGTACATGAAATTCATTTATCACGCTACTAGCGTCTCCGGACTGCGTTATGCTTGTAACATAGCAATTTGTGACCTGCAGGATCACATCCGATTGTAATTCTATCGACTGAATAGTGAAACAAGATGATAAATAAGATCAAGAGATATTGGTTGATTGATAAAAATGGATTAACAAAATGAAATTGTGGGATTGTTCAGACGATTTTATCGATAACGTAATTTACTTTGAAGTATCTAGTTCGGTTGGAAACTTGTTGAATCGAACAGATGCATTCCAAACAGGTATTTCAGATAATTCGTTCTAGAAACCTGTATTTCTGAAACGATTGCATACATTTACGATTATACTGCTTCACTGATCCATTAAGGGAGGTGTTAAATCGCATCCAAGGATAGCACAGAAAACCAGCAAAATATTTAGCAATATTTTCATTTGAGTGAATTCGATTGAAATTTAATCAATGTCTTTGAAAAACAATATAAAATTGTGTGCAATATTTCTAGCTTTCTTTAATGGGCTACATACACCTTGAAGCGTAAAAAATAGAATCAAATAGAATTTTTATTTCCTGAAAAATCAGTTTTATTACAAAATATTAATACATATACACTTAAAGTACATACTTTCATATATGCTAGATATATCGAAAATCGTTGTACAACCTATTCGGGTGCTGATGCTACATAAAAAAATAAATCGAGAAAATGAAATAATATTTTTTCGTTTGAAGCTTCGATTTTGTAGAAAATCGAGTTTGCGTGTTATACATATATAGTACAAGGAGGAAGTAGAATTAGGTGATCATGATCAGACGAATCTGCCGAATCCTATCGATTGATAGGACTAAAAGTACACGTTTCCGCTGCATTTTAAAACTGATTTCCTCGAAAACGAGCCGTCAAACAAAAAATATTTTATCCCTATTTTGACTGATTTTTCCATATAGAATCACCATCCGGCCGCTTGTACTATGATTTTTGTTACAACCTGTAGTCACTGCAATCTTTAAAGAAAAGCATCAAGAAATGAGTCCTGTAGATGTGGTCCTGTGAAGGCTGTTAGTGGTAACCGTCGTAACGTCTACAGCTAAAAATGGCAGCTATTTGAATTTCAAACTTCGATTTTTCAGAAAAAAACCATCTTTTTTATTCGTAAAAAAGAAAGTATAACACTTAAAAGAAAATCCTACGACTAGATAATTGTATAATGAAGCTCTGCGTCCAATTTCAACTTGGTTGATTTATTGATTTTTGCGGTATATTGATTATCGTATTAGAAAATACAGTTTCGAGAAAAACGCATTTAAAGTTTTGAACACAAATATCACTGATAAATATGTATTTACTATACACTAAATCATTGATTCCTCGACAATATAGTTCCCCTTCCGTTGATGTACTGGATTCGTGTTTCAAATCTTTTTGATAACGTTCTGGCATCCCCTGTCGAACTCACGGCTGCGTGCTCCGCCAAGCTCAGATCATCTTCGGATAAAGCCCATTGGTACGGTCAAGCTTCCGTGCTGATTTGCATTGTTTGCATTATTCTCAATAAGGGTTTAGCTTCATCACTAAAAGTGCATGCAGCAATACTTGCAGCAGTTTCAACAAGGGCTAATCCGCAATTAATTTCTCTTGTACTTATTTTCCAAATCAAATCCTTGAAACTTTCCCTGTTTCGATGGAAAACTGTTGCTTACAACGAATGGCACCGGTACGCACGTCTTCACAAATACACCGAAAATACTTCCCCATAACGGGAACAATGTAGTTGCACCTGCACACACGCCGAGTTCAAGCGTTTCACATGTTTTACAAGATCTTTAATAACTTCGACAATTTTACGAAGATATTGATATCGTCCTGTTGGTACAATGTTGCACAAAACTGTCACTGGTAAAACAAAAACTCATTATGGCATTCCAGAATAATTTATAAAGAAAGTACTTACACACACATACGAGTTCTATTCATAGATCTCACAGACCCAATCCGTTCGCTGAACTCTCAATGCAAAGCTTAATTTACAAATCTGGACAAATAATTCCTTCCACCATTTTTGGTTGATATGTCATACGAAGTGATTAAAATAGAGAAAAAAAAAATAGCGGGAGGGATGGTGAAAGAAGAGTCTCCTACAACGAGGCGCAAGTTATTGTACACAGGGACGAGAAAATTAGCTCTACCTAATCTTCTCTACGGAGCTTCTAGATTGTTTACAATTACATAGTCTATTTATCACCATCTACTAGATCGTTTACAATACATGTGAGAATCGAGGCGGTTCAACGCGACATTCCATCGAGCCGCCGGGACAACATTGCATCATAGATTTTTAAAAACTGGAGATCGAAGAATACGGTTTGCAGCCGGCGTACGCATAGGCTCCATGTTTTAATCTTATTTGGTTTCATTAGACTTATATCTTTAAGAGACGAGTTGGATCGCTATCTAATCCCAACCGTACATACCATACAGTGCGACACAGACTATAGGTGCTCAGAGACTTGCGATCTCTGGGCGGTGCCGTTCCCAAAGGACTCTAATCGAAGCTCTGACGGTTCGACTGTGCGAATCCGTCGAACGCGGCGACCGATTGGACGATTCACGTTTTCACCGTCGATCCCCGCGGTCGCAGCCTCTTCATTTCGACAGAAATGAGACGTAATGCCTTCGCCGGGCATCAAAGGCGCCGCACGATGTTTCAGCCTGCGGGAGAGACAGCGACCTTTCTCACGGTCGACCAGCGACCGTGAAGAGAGTGTATCTTTTCGCGGACGACAATGTATCTCTTGCGCGATACTGCGTATGTATTCATGAAACAAAAGACTCCCTCGTGTCGTTATCTGGCGACTCAGAGACGTCACGGAGCTTCGAGGATCGCTGAAGAGCAACCTCATCTAATTGCACGCGAAACCCGTGAAACGCGCTTTTCTTATCGACTCCGCCTTCCTCCCCTCCACTTCTCTTTTCATCTCATACCACCGATCCCCCTTCACCTCCCTACTCGCAAGCCTATCTTGTTCTTTCTATAAGAAAACACACCGGTTGGTACAATAATGCGAGAGCAATTTCAGCTCGGCGAATATTTCCTATTGCGATGAGATATATAAAACATTGTGTAAAATAAATTCCCGGAATTTCTGACTTTCAAATCCCACAGTGCATGTATTGAAATAAATTTTTGTGTGTAATTAGGCAACATTGTATTCAGTTGTTACGCTTTTGATCGCAATATGACAACCAGTGTGTTCACAGCAGTTATTTACACCAGACGATCTCGAGTGTTCTCTCTGCGATTTTGCGATGGAAAGAACTGTCGAGCAAAGAATTTGCTTTCAATTTTGCGTTTTTTACGAAATTTCTTGTGCCGAAGGGTTAAAAATGTTACAGAAAGCCTATGGTAAGTCGTGCCTATCAAAAACGCAAACATACGAATGGTACAAGGCATTCAAAGAGGGCCGAGAAGAAGTGCAAGATTTGCCGCGTACCGGCCGACCGTCAATGGTTTCGACTGACGGAAACATCAAAAAGATAAGAAAATGGTAATCGATAATCGTCGCCTGAGTGTTAGAGAGGTGGCTCATAAAGTGGAAATGTCTCACATGTCCGTGCATAACATTTTAACTGAAGTTTTGGGCATGAAACGCGTCACTGCACGACTTGTTCGCACACACTTGTCGCACACATCGATCTTGGTACGCGAATTTTTGGCCAAGAACTCAACAAATGTGATCGAACGAGCATCGTATTCACCAGATACGGCCTTTCTTATTTCCGAAACTTAAATTACTCGTTCGGGGAAGGCGTTTTGAGTCGATAGAGGTTATAAAAGAAAATTCGCAGAAGGAGCTGAAGGCGCTACCTTCTTCAGCGTTTAAAAAGTGTTTTGAAGACTAGGGGGAAACGTTGGCGCATGAGCATTGCTTCTGATGGGGCCTACTTTGAAGGCGACAAAATAAATTTGGATGATTAAGTAAGCAAATTGAGTTTTATTTACAAATTCCGGGTACTTATTTTACATAATGTATACTTTTGCGTAAGGCAACGTAAGACATGATCTAAACGGGTCAAATCATCCTTGACAGGATTGATCCCCGTCATTGCAGGTTCATTGTTATTTTTCTGGGAAACTTTCCTTGTCCCTTGTTGCAACCCCCACAACTGCAGGCCGTCTGCGAGGCTATCGGCGACGGGACGCAAGGACAGTGAGAATCTGGACGTTGTCATCGTTTCCTGTCGCTCGATCATCCTCGCTCCAGGGGCACTTGAGATGCCAGGGTTGCGAGAGATAATTTTTCCCATTGTCTCCATTTTCTTGCATTTCCCTGTCCGCAATATTAGACCGTATCGAGCAATTTCGAGCGAAACGTGAGACGAAGATCTTGCCGGGTTGCGATTCGTCTTTTTGTTTATTTTTTGTTTTTTTTTTCGACGGCGTGTCTTCACCGTGAAGATCAAAAAACTCTTTATTGGAGATCGTGTTCGCCGACAAGAAATAGCGTTTCATGATCGACGATGATCGGTTCGGCGAGTTCTCGTGTTTCGACGACACAGTCGCGGTCAATCGCGGTTCTCCTTTTGTTGCACGCTTTCATCGCCGTTGAATCGGAGGTTTAGGCGATGAGAACCAACACGATGCCGATAACCAATAGACGCAGAGACGGTTCCTTTGGCAAACGATCGATATACATATCTCGTTCGAAGTTATTTGTCAGCAATTTGCGAAGATAATTGAAGTGAGTTGGAATTTGGTGTACTTGAGGAGTACTGACCATTGTCTAGAGATCTGTAGCTGTGAAGATTTATCAGCAAACTGTGGATCTTTATGCATTTATGACAAAAATGAGGAGGTGCAGTTGGAAACAGTAGAAAGATCGAAAGACAAGGTAGTTATTTAGAAAAGGGTTCTCCACTTCGATTTTGACGACCTTGAAGTATGTCATCCAGAACATGATTCTGAACAACTTTTCCCTATAAATATCTACCGTCGCCCGGTCTTAGTTTTCGAGATATGAGAGGGGCTCTCTGCACCATCTTCAAAACAACCTAACCCAGACCTAACCAAAATTCGCTTGTAGTAACGGAATTAGCTATAGTGGACCCAACAGCTTTTTACGAATATTACAAATTTTTTTTAAATAAAGCCTAGCGACGCTATAGAAAAAAGTATTCAATAAATATTTAAAAAAATTACAAAATTCCAAGTTCCAAACAACTAAACGAACTACTTCAGAGATATCGCGTGATACTGCAAATTTTTCTTCGAACTAACCAACCTCTGATATTCTTGACAAAATTTGCAATATCTCTCGTCTAAATTATAGCCACTTCCGATCGCAAGCACGCCGAAAAGGAGTTGTGCGTTAGTGGATAACTATACTTATCGACTTGCCGGTTACCGATTACCGAGCACGATAAGCCCCGCTTCTCCATTCGCGATATTGCTACAATGTAAAAAATTGTTACGACGTTGCAGAGCTAATCCGATTCATTTTCATAGCGCTTGCCGTATACTATGACCGCGGGAGAAGCAATAAAACAAAAAAAAAAAGAAACATGGCGCATATAGTTTGCTAGAGGTGATATCCCGCGTGACTCTAATCAGGATCGTTTTCGCGGTATAACATTCGAACGGCGGAGCGGAGACAAAGATGTCGAAACCTAATCGCGTGTACGTGATGTGTGTGAAACTGCACGAGCATTTTCTTGCGCGAACAGGACTGCATATACATGCGCAAACGTAAAAAAACGGTAGTCGCGTAAACGCGCTGTCGTTAGATAAGAAACCGTCATATCATAACGTACGAGCCATTTTCTATTACCAGTCACGGAACAAAATAACCAACGTTACAAATCGAATGAGCCATAATAATCGATCGATTCGTTGTCTAATGACGGCGTCCACTTTCCGTTCGATTTCCCATCGACCGACCGATAAAAATTCGATTATTCGTTCGAGACGTAAACGTTGGTCGATTCATCGGTTGGTTATTACACGGTGACTAGTTGCAGGCTAATTCGGTAATCAGCCACGAGATGACAACAACGATTCTGCGATAACCGAGAGTGAAAAGAAGCAGTTTTTACCTGGCGGTTAGGTGAGCAAGATCTTCGTTGTTATCAGGACCGTTGTGCATAGCAGAGAGTTCATTCCTGCGATCAGTGAACCCACACAGTCTAACCGTTAATCACAGTGTGTTGATCGTGTCACAATTTTCGCGGTCGGAACACTGTACCATTACACTATGTCCGAAGTTTTCCATGTCCATAACACCAGAGTGAGAAATCGCACAGTTTCTCCGTCGTATACTCGCTTTATGCGCGCGTCTTATTGCCGGATGAGATACACTATACTACGCGACAGGCCTCGAACCTCGTGTCGTATTTGCGCGCGAGAGCAGTACCACGCGCGCGCGCCAACGATTCAACGTATTTGCATCCCCCGCTGTCCTTTTCCCTCACGTGCACACATCGCGATTAACACACTCGAATACGTAACGATCACCATTCCGCCAGAGCTATCACTTAGTCGGCGTTAATTGTCCGCGTGAGCTCTCCGCGTTTCTTGTGGAACACGAGCCAGAAGTAACAGGTACATATAACAATATCGAGATGTATTTCTGAGCAGTCCGAACGAGAGAAAGAGAGGCGGATAGAGGAGACGCACGCATGCAGTTCCGTGGAAAAAGCACTACAACAAGGAGCCGAATGGCTTGGATCGTGCGGCGCGCACTTTCCGCACACGCGCACTTCAATGGTCTCTTCTCCCCGTGCTCTCAACTGTCCGCGGTGTGTCCGCGTGTCAACCCCCTCCTTCTCTTCGATTTCCACCTCTTACATCGCGACGAGAGGCTGCTCCTCTCCATCGGAATACGTCAGCGCACGTTGAATCGACTGTTGCATCGGGGACTTCCGTCGGCTCACCCGTCGGTTTACGTTAAATCGCCGAGGAAACTTGTCTCCTCGGGTGGTCTCGTCGTTCTCGCCGCCGCGAAAAAACGCGTTCGCAAAACGTTCGACAAGAAAACCGGAGGACAACACACTACGCAATATCGTGGCGAATACGAACGTGTGACGAACAGCGTGCGATAGAGTGGCTAGAGAGCACAGCCCCGTCCGGCGTGTGTGGCAGAACCTTAACGGTGAAACGTGGAAAAGCGCGAAACCGACTGCTGGTTCGACGCGCGCTTGCACGCGGTCCGTAACTCACTAAGAGTGCTGGTAGCAGCGGCGGTGTGGTCAGATCAAGACTTGTCTCCCACTCCACCTCGCTCCTTCTACGACGCCATTCCCCGGCGCACGCAGTGTCGCCAGATCAGGGGAATTCACTCGAATTCAGGGGAAAAAGTTACCCTCTCTCTGCCAGTACCGGATTAGTCACGTGACATTCTGACACATGCACGACAGAGACAAAACGCGTCACATGACCGGGCCGTGGCGGAAGCGTGGGATAATAGCGTCGTAGAAAGGGAAGGGTAGAGTGGGAAACAAGTCCTAATCCCGGAATCTCGGGAAAAAATGGTCGAAACTCGAAACTTCATCGGAACTTTCGGAAATTTGGTAGTTACCGGTGTCCAATGGCGCTGATAACGAATGTTACATGAAAAATTCA
This sequence comes from Seladonia tumulorum, assembly GCA_913789895.3. Lineage (NCBI taxonomy): Eukaryota > Metazoa > Arthropoda > Insecta > Hymenoptera > Halictidae > Seladonia > Seladonia tumulorum. The sequence goes on from OU565275.1 coordinate 9,364,915, forward strand.
AGATGACACACAGTATCGCGAGTGTACGGGCGTTTAAGACAAAATTTACATCTTCTAAACTAATTTACTTTTTACCTAAGACCCCTAATACTTTTGTTTCGACTGTTGTTATGAAAACAACTACAAATCCGTTTAAAAAATTGGGGTGACCAACTTTTTACCAAATAAGAAGTTTCTTGTGATTTTTTTTTCATTGCAATTTGTTATCGCATGATCACTGGCGAACTTCTGTTTGAAAAATTTTATTATCAGTTTATTAGAATTACGTGAAAAGTCATAATGACTGTTTAAGGCATTTAGATTTTGGAAACAAAGGTTAAAAAGATGAACGCGTATTTGAAATGTTTTTAAATATATTTTCTGAATCGATTACACATATATTAATATATTATACAATATTATACAACATTATACAATTGTATAATGTTTAGATCTGGTGATAAGGGTTTTATGGTAGGCCTCGACGCTGAGCATCTTAACCCCTTGCCCTACAATAACGAGCCAGACTCGTGATGAAGATTCTGAGTAGAGTCTAATAAATGTGAACGTTATTAATTTCCTTTAAACCGAAATAAAATTCTATTTTGTTGTAGTTGATATATATCCTTTGGAGAAAACATAGGCATACAATAAACATAAACTATTATTTTTTTCTATGAAATTCTGAACAATGAAGAATTTCCAATCATTATAATCACAAAGTAAATAGTAGTGCAAGGGGTTAATAACAATTTCAACTATTTTGTTCGATTTTCAGCAAACTTGAGCAGCTAAAATTTAGATGAATGCGAAGTTTCATATGCCTTCAACTACTACATCAAAAATCATGGAGGTACTTTTTTAAAAACTCAAATCGAAGCTGATTCTTTTGTTTTTGTAGTTGAGCTAGCCAGAGTTGTACGGTGAAGATGATTCTACTATTATACCGTGAAGGAGGGATTCTCTCGAGAAATAATCCTTGTCTTCTTGATAACTTGAAATTTTATTGAAATGGGCCACACACACGCCAACAGATTGTTTACAAGGAACTTGCGCTTGCAGAAATTATGCGTCCGTACCATGGAAGTGTTAACTCGGAAGAGTGATCTCGGATGTGATCTCGGAAGTGATGCCGGCCGGATGAGAAGGCTTCTTATATGGCCTTCTCAAAAAGACTTTATAACTCTGCCGTTCCTAGTCCAGCTAAATAAGTGAATCAGTCTTTGGGCAAAAGGGCGAAGATTAGGTTGGAGGATGATGCGGCATAACACTACTACGATCATTTAATTTTCCGGCACGGTTTGTTTCTGCCTGTTTCCTCTGACTACCTCATAATTATCCCCCTTTTCCACACGGGTAAGATTGAAGCGAGATCCCTCGAGTGTTAGCTTACCCCATCAAATTGTGGGCATAACAATGAGATTTTAAAGAGGTAGACATAGCGTGGTCGTAGAAGTCGTGTACTCTAATAAGACAACAATGATCTTAGGCAATTGGATTTCCTTATTTAAAAGTTATCATATTGAAGAAATCTATTAGGTAAAAGATATTCTATTTTGTTGCAATTGAAATGAGTTGTAAGTACACTATGGACTTCTATGGATGTTAAAATATTACCTTCACAATTCATTTGTTCCTGTAATCGATGTTTTTGTACTTCGAAAGTATACAGAATAATAGATAACGTTCATACCGAAATTAAAGTTGCTTTAAAAATATCGTTCTGTGATTGCCAATAATTTTTGAAGGAATTATTACTCCGCCCCCCCCCCCCTCCCCCAAAATGAAAGAAATTTTTACTGAACACAACATTTGTACCTTTATTTAACTGTTAGATCAAGCTCTTCAGGACACAATCTCGTATGTCAGGGAGAGTAGATTTAAGAAGTACACTAAAAATATTTCTCGTCTTCCAAGGGTTAACAATCCCAATGTTAAAGACAATTTAAGACAAACTTTAAAGCTTAAATTTTAAGCTTTTTAAATTTTAAAGTGTAGTTATAGGTTGTTTCTAATCGGTTCGATTTTTGCATGTAGAGTAAATACGAAAAGATTGAACAGTGCAACCCGAAAATAACGTCCGTAATCACTAGTTGCGAACGCACGAAATACCATAAATTTCGCTTTGCCACGGATCGCGACACGAAATTATAAATTGCCTGCGGCCAAAGTGCGAAGACAGGCTTCGTTGGGAGGGCATAGCAGAGTAAAAGTTCTTCGTGCTTGTAATGATGGCGCAGCGCATTCCGTTCGGCAAGAAAGCCAGGACGAGTTCAACAAAAAAAAAAAAGGGAAAAAAAACAAAAAGAGAATTTTGACCGATGATTGGATGGATATTCTCGTTCAAACAGAAAAGTGTAGAGATATCGAAGAATCGCACTATTCATTTTCTATCGTCGATTTATCATCTTAGGCCAATGATTGGCCACAATACTGAAAGGGAACCAGAAGAATCGCACCAACAATGACAATTAGACATACTTCACGACAACATCGAAACTAAATACATACTGCAAACAAGAATGCTGGTACTACTAACTTTCGTCTTTCTGAGGTTTCTCAATTCTAAAATTGTTTAAATATTAAGCGTTCAGATTCATTCGTAGCCGTTTCTTTGTGAATTTATAGATTATTTACAAGCAACCAAAATGTACTCTCCAAAATGATTTTCATCATTTTATATGCATTCATTTCATCTTATAAGTAATTAATAGACTGTGGAACTCCATATAAAATAAAAATTGTTTGCATCGATTGTAAGAGACAGGAATCGAATAAAATTGTTAGTATTTCTTTAATAATTTTAACAAGATGAAAATAGTAAGTATTTTTAACTACTTATTTTTGTTATGAACGCACAAAATCTAGTAATTAATGAATCTCCTCATTGACATAGATATAGTTAAAAAAGAATATTATTCCTCGATAAAATGGTTAGCCTGCAGAGACGCATAGTTTGTTTAACGCCGAAGCTTGAATTAGTTCTCGCACGATTCATAATTTGTTTAAATAGCGTATGATGGAGTCGTTCGGTTTCGCTCCATCGAATCAAACGTATAGTAAATTACAACAGCAGGAATATTCCACGGCAACCCTTTTATCGAAATGGTCTCTGACTATGGCAGCTATACGCAGCAAAAAATTTCACAGCACCACCGCCCACGAACGTCGGAGCTGCAGTGACTCGCATTAATATTCGAACACGTTGATGCTCGAGAGATTATTATTGTATGTACTTGTTTATAATACTGTTAACGATTCCATTGTTTTTTATATTCTGCTGTTACGGACGGCACTGTAAATATGCAACTTTCTTTATTCAGTACTTATGTATCCTCAAAAAGTAGACATAAATAACGTCGTGAATAAGACTAAATGTGATACATATTAAAACCCTGCAGAACTATCAGACTATATTCTTATAAGTAACGAGTCGAACAAAATTGGGATACTTAAATTTCCTTCTACACACTTATAAACAACAATTCAAGCAAAATTTTATTCTGCACTCTTCTAAATAATAATTTAAGAAAAACAAAATTCTGGAGCTAGTATTTCAATTTTGTTCCATACTCTTATCGATAGCAATTCAAGCAAAATAGTGGAATTAGTATTTCAGTTCTATTGAAATGCATGGGCTGCGAGAAGACAAGTAGAACTTCATGCAAAATAAAAATTTTCCAAGACGATTTTACGAAAACAGAAAAATTAAATGAAAATCTGCTCCTTCCAATAATATTGATAAGTTGGAGATAATATAGTAAGTTCATAACATGAATATTTTATGAATGTTCGTACGGCCTAATGGTTCGACCCTTGCAAATAAAAGGAAACGCATGTAGCATTTGATCTCAGGAATCAACGTGTATGGTGTACCGTGCTACCCGGCTATAAAGACGTCCGTTTGAGAGATAGGGGTTCGAATTAGCCTCTAATACTCGCTTGGCCCAAAGAACGCGTCAAGCGGTCAAGACATTGAGGTCTTTTCCTCGAGAACCCTGTGAAGGTTAGGATCACGGGGGATCGTGCCTTGCTTTAAAGTTATTCTTGGTTGAACAAGATGGAAAGAGAGGGAGTGGGGGAGTGAAAGAGTAGGGATAAAGAAAGAGAGTGACTTTGAAAGTCAGAAGGAACAAAAGAGAACTCGAGCGTTACAATCGCGAGACGAAGAAGGTCGGAAAAAAGAGAACGTGAGCGGAATAGAGGGAAATGAAAGAAACCAGGAAAGGCGTGCACGAATAAATCGTATCATTCGCTGATATCTGAGAGGGAGAGAGAGAGCGAAACCGTGAAGAAACGAGCCAGAAAAAAAACCTCTATCGAGTGACAATCGCACAAGGTGTTACGTTCCTGAAAAGAGACGTGGAACGTTGCGAATGGCAATAGCAATTAAGTTAACAAAGAAGGCCACTCAGTGCACAGGTTCTTTCGCTTAATTATCTGACTTGCACTCGCCTGCCTCGTATTTTCGTAGTCAGTTAATAAATACTGGCTTTGAAAATATGTATATGCAAATAGTTGTGATAAGCCTACAGAAACGTTTGCTATTTGCCAATTCGTTATTAGAGAATCTTTACGCAAAATGAAGATCCTGAGAAATTGAATAAAAATTTCTTCCAATTCTTTATCGTCTTAATACGTTGATATCTTTAAATTCTGCTAATATTTTCACTGTTTTATATTTCAACCGCCAAATTTTGTCATAAACATTATCATATAAATTAATATTGAGTATATACACTTTTTTGTGTTTCGTGATTGTATTCGGCAAACATATTTGACTTCATTAACGTTTAGAGCCACGGCCATGGAAATAATGAAACGCGATAGTAATTATGTATGCGCTTTTCGCAGTCGCTACTCTACATTTATAGCACATTTAGGTAGTTAGAAAAATTATACGACAATTATATCCGGGCATCGGGTAGGTTCGTAGGGTATTCGTAGAAAACTTAATTGCGACTGAACCCCCCTTCCCCTCCCCCACTTCGGTGGACCCGAGAAATTATAAACTTCAGTTGAATCGACGGTAACGGCGTCGCAATGTATTGTATAATGTGTAATAACGTAAATACATCTGACAAAAAGTACCACAAACTAATTGCTGGCTGCGAGATCCATCCGTCGTGGAACGATTGACGTTTACGTATTGAGGCATACAATTAGAAACACGAACTGTGGTTTGCGTTTGTGTCTGGGGGAACGAACGAGTGTGAAACATGCAGCGAGAAAGAAAACAAGCACGAATTCGCGTGGAGAGGAAATTTCTTAAAACTACACGAACGGACCGATGCTTATTAAGACAAATGTTCGCGTGAGTTTGGAAAATTCGATTCATTCTAATTCCACGGAGACTTCTGCGGCAGAAAACGATTTCAGGAAACTCTCTTATTTTCTCTTTACTCAACAGTTTGCGATTTTACGACGAAGCCCCAAAATTCGGACGACTCGTGCGACAAACGGCGGCGGCCATTTAGAATCACTTAACTATGAAACGTTACACACTGAGGTTGAACTGTGTTAATTTCAGTGGATTCGAATTTTTCATCCGAATTTTTTTTTTTTTGGGTATCGTTCGACAACAATTATTTAAGCGTACAAATGAATTCGTGGCTCTCGCAATGAATCAAGTATAATTTTAACCACCGTATCAGAGACTCGTTAATTAATTGTTACACGGAATAAATGTATAGAAAATTGTAGAAATTATTTCAGTGAGTAGAACATATTAGTACACCTAATGTTTGTTAACACGAACATTTAACGAATTTTATTTTGTCAATTGCACGGTAGATAAACTCGATCTCAGAAAAATACTGACTAATTCCTTTAACAGCAGAATAAGAGGACATTGAACAGAAATTTATGTACGCTAATAAAACAAATAAAAATTTTGGAGGGTACTGCTTTCACCGGTTTCCATGTGGCCCGAGATTTCTACCGATCGTTGCTCCTTTTTCCGTAGTGTAATTCCCGCTAATGGCCACGAATTCTTTTGCACACCAAATTATAGCCAGATTCTTGATTTCTATATTTAAGTCGGAGGTATCGAAACTGCGTCAAATTACTGTTGCATGTATCCAACACGAAAATCACATCTGCTCAGAGTGTGAGCAAAACGAGTGCAAGGCTCGGCAAGCGAGTACACGATACTCCACCGTTCCTGCAAACCGTTCTGGAAATCATTCGTGTTTTCGGTTCCGAAATTTATCGTGTTTCTCACGTGCATACCACGTATTATTTTAGTATTTCGCAGTTGATGAGCTTCTTTCGGCGGCGCAAACGGACAGGCAACTATCCTTGAATTTTACCCGTTCATTTAACCGCCTCGTTCGGTTCCGCGTACTCTTCCTTTTGTTTCAATGGTTTTGTACTTTTTTCCGGTCGTTTTCTTCGCTTTGTCCATGAGCCAAGTATCGCTCACATTTTTGGTATTTTTATCTTCGGCCCTTCCGTTATTACCAATACTGTATTCTGGATTCGCAAGAAAAGGTTTTTCGACAAACTGGGAACAACCAGATTTTATGAAACGTAAAACAACAGAGAGATTAGAAACATTTAAGAACCCGATTCCTGGCGAGTAAATTAACTGAGTAATTGTTGCATCATAAACAACGGACAAATTATACATTTAAACAAATTGACAAACGAAGTTGTTGATGGTTTTAAGATTTATCGATCGAACAGGTGTAAAACAGGTTCAACACCGTCCAAAGATTAACTTGATAAAATTGTTAAGCGAAAAACAAATGTATATTTGTTGTCCATTTGTTTGACTATTTGTGGTGCATTAAAAATAAATTTCTGCAGTTGCAAATCGACTAATTATATATTCCAGATTAAAATTCGGAGACGCGTGCACCGTGTTCCACGGAGTCGGTTCAACATCTGAGAGGATTACCTCGGAGGCCGGATCGATATTATCGAGAAACATAATATTGCTACCATCCGTATCGAAACGAAAATCTTATTTATTCGTTCTTTATTCCACCGAGCGATTCCCGGTATACATGCAGGATCCCGCGTTTTAACACTTTGCATTTAACGTACGTTCTATCACGACCGATCGAAACCTTTAATTATATCGAGCGAAAATCGTTTAACAAAAGGGCCATTACATGTATCTTCGTTGCGATTCCTTTGGCCGTTACATGTTTCTTTCATCTCCTGGCAGTCGCTTCACCTTTCTCCACTTTCGTATTTTCTTTACCACAAACGACTGGCACGCAATACCTCAGGTGTACATGCATTGCATTGTGCCGTGAGTATATGCATGGTATTTGTGTTAAACACGCGTGCGCGTGCATGTGCATGCACGGGACCTCGAAGACGAGTTTCGGAAGTATCATATCTTCAATCGGCTCCACCCCTCCTCCCCCTCGCCGCCCTCCCCCCGTCCACCCATCTTATGCGTTCATCCCTCCGCCTCCTCCTCTCCTTCTTGTAGTTATTTCTTTTATGCTTTGTTGGATTGTGTGCAATTTGTACCTGCATGTCTCGAGACCGTACAGATTCTTTCGATTAAACCAAAGCGTTTGGAATCGGGTTCTTTTCTTCTCTCTCTCTCTCTCTCTCGGCGTGTGTGGATCGTGCACCGTCTATATTCTGATAAGAGTGTAACGGCTTCGGCGATCGGTAATATTCAATAAAAGGGGCGAACAATGCTGGAGCGCTGGATAATTGCGTCACTTGCGATCACTGCATTTCGATAATCGACGCACGGGGAGAAGGTACTAAATTAAGAAACTGTTGATGTTTGAATATTTTGGAACCGTGTCGAAACCAGATTAAAAAATATCGAGAGAATGAAAAAGGAAAGCCAGACGCGGCTCAAGGTGATCAGCTAGCATAATTCGTTATTGCCCGACTCCGCTCGTTCCCTTACGCTTACACTCTGTAGTCACGCTATGATAGCAGCTAATTATACGCGTGTATTAATTACGTTAACCAAACGAAAATGTAGAATCGCTTGTTACATTGTAAATGGCCTGAGAAAGGAAACAAGGAAAGAAGTTGGAAACGTGAACCATTCGTAACGTTCGCACGATTAACTCGTTTGCCGTGTTAGAGACGTTGAGTAAAGTCATCGAGCACTTACAAGAGGAGCCAGTCTTGTCTCGAGTGGGAGAAGACCCCTCCTCTCGTGATAGCCACTCGAAGCGGAACGATTTATTTACGCTCGATGAACGAACGCAGGTGTATGAAACACTTCGCTGCCGACACTGTTGCATTTCTCTAAGAACGTGTTACACTATGTCGTTGCGTTTTATCTGCGCGAACACGTCACGGAAAAGACTCCGGTGCGCGCCCTGAAGAGGCAATGGCTCGTGTGGGCAGCGCTCATTTTCACTGTAATTTATACAAATTGGGGTCGAAGTCCTGTACGTCACCGCTGATTTGTCGCGCAAGAGCATAAGAAATTGCGTATCCTTACTCCCTCTGACTGTACCAGACGCATCCCGCATGAAACGGCGCTCGAACAATCGCTGCTCTGCATCGGAATCATTGCTGATCCCAGGGAATAGCTAGGAATACTAAACAGCTGAAAATGAGAAGAGCCTGATCATGCTCGACAATGCTTCTAAACCGTAAACCATTCTCTCTAGTCTCAGATTAGATTCAAAGGTTTATCATCAATATATGGCTCGGAAATACGCTTTCATTTCAGTCTGTAATTTTAAAGAAACAACTGCTTCTTCTATGTTTTATAATAATATTGGATGAATTTTAGATTGGTATTTATATATTTATTTATTTCAGATAAAAAACGATTTTCCTGACAGTGATGTTTAAAATATTCACTAGAGCACGTATTTCATAGAAATAATAGTTGAATGTGAATAGAAAAAATTGGAAGAACTTACAACCCTCTTCCGGAAGTGAAATAGTTTTTATTTTATATTTCGGACTATATACAGTATCGGAGAAAGTGTTTGTTACATTATTTTCGTTCATTTAACTCGTAAAATAATCTGATTCATAAGAAACAGGTTAACGTGCTACTAAAATTTATAGCGTATGTACATTGCTGAATTACTAACGCAGAACGAGTTTATGCAACGTGGATGGAAAATCAGTTCAATTGATATTAACGTCAAGCTAACGTGTCCCGTAGCTCACTGTCATATTGTATTTCAAGCTAATTAAGTTGTTAGTTCCCGGGGATTAATTCACCGATTATTAACACCAGTAGACAGAGATATTTAAACGGAGATCTCCGTGCGACTGAGCAACAAGGTTACGATAATCAGGCAACAATTTTAATTACCCGAGCGTTTTTCCATACATTATACATAATCCGCGTACCGGCTAACCTTATTCAGTCGACGCTTTAAATCACCATACGGACACGCGTTAGATTTCCTTAGACAACCGAGGCACACGGAAATCTACAAACGGGGTAATAAGTCGATAGAGTGATTTCTACGAAACTGGTTTTGTAACACGGCCGATGCGCGTTAACGGTTGGCACTGATTAATCTGAAATCGTAATTATTGGCCTATTTGTCGGATTCGCTGATATAAATTAGAAAATAGCGGACCGGCACAAAAATAGACGAGGGATGTAAAACCAAATAAAGTGGTTCGTCGAGTACTAACAACGAAATTTTATGATAAAACTTGGTTTACTGCCCGCTTACGGTTTACGTTGTTCGACCAAATCCCGAAGAGAGGGACTCGTGGCAAAAAGTTACGACTTCGACCGAGCACCAGAACAGTTCACTGACGGCGGCGATGCTATTGAAGTTTTACCATTGTTACATAAAAATTCTTTTCATGCGTTCGCAATGCATAAAGCCGAACGGTTGCCTAACAAACTAAATGTATTCAGTTTCAGGCTCTCGGTCGTAAACAGCTTTTGTTTTCGTTTTCTGCGCATGCATATGCTGATCAAAAACAGTTAACTATTCAACGTTAACGCTCTATCTGCGGTATTTAAAACACGCAATATGAAAATTTTAAGGTATTCTGATTTCGATTGCCAGTTTTTATCAATTTCGAGGAATTTCTTTCGGAGGAACTACATATGTATTGAACTTTTTGCATTAGAATTTTCCACACATATTTATGGGTATTTGAAATACGTACAGTATTTTTTTTCAAAGTAGAAATAATAAAAATTACATGAATTATATATTTTTTTATAGTGTGCGGTTCAAGGGGGTATTATCCTGTGAGCGTTGCTTAATTTAACAATCGTTGGGAATTTTTTTCAAAAGAACTATCAAACTATTTCCATTAGGATTTTGCATGTATATTTATGGACATTTCAAGTGCGTAAGTTATTTTTTAAAGTGAAAATAATCAAAATTACTTAAATTGCATTATCGAAGACAATTGACTGTTTTTGCGAATAAATTTGCCAACGCTATTGAGCACCTTAATAAAAATCCCTTAATTGTTCATCTTTAATTTTTATGGACTATTAAATAACATTCTCTCTTGCATTTGAATCACTGTTGATTAATCATTCCTATGTAATGTGATTTTTAAAACCTCGTCAGCGCAATTTTGCCATTTCAACGTTAAGATTTGAAATTATTTAGAATTCTGTAGAATGTACATACCGTGGTAAGAGTCGTTTATTAAAAGCTCGTGTTGTTTATGAATTAATTATCGCCGACATTCTGTCTATCTATATGGGGTCTAATTACCGACGCCACTATGTCATCAGTCCAGTTTATATGTATAGTGTCTCGAGTTCGCTCTGAGAACGACTTGCAGTTGGCAGATAGAGCTGGCACGAATTCACTTGGTTTTTACACTTAATTGTATCAATTATATCATTTATATCTTTGTATTATTTTGGCACCAGTTGTCGCAAGCGTATTTATAAAGGGAGAACGAAAAACGCTATTGCGCGACCATACTCTCTTAACTATTTGCATCCGATCTTCTTGGCGTCAACTTTTCGCATGCACGTCCTACTGCGCAAAATTACGCTTCGCCGAATCTATACTTGTTATGCGAACTGCTCTACGACGTATTGTATTTACGATAATTTTACTGCGATAAATCACCTGAGCATTCGAAACCAACGAATATTCGTTCTCCATTATTCGAGAATACAATGAATGCTCAAAGTGTGACAATTAATTTGTGGATTGCATAGAGTATAAATATAATTAAAAAACTTTCACGCTTCCGGAAGAGTTTTCCAGCAACAGCCCAAATAAATGGCAAACGGAAACACTCGATTGGAAATTAAAACACAAGGTTTATTCGACTGCGGATCTTTGTGCAAGGTAAAAATTATTTTTATTTCTTCTAAGGAGGTAACAATATGATATTGCGCTTAAATTCTTCTTTTGTCTCTACAGTTTCGTATTGTTCAAGAATTTGTTTAGGCAGAAGTTTTATTATATACGAGTAGGGTTTAAAAGAAATTTTTAAGGATAGCATTTCCTCCTGCAAAACTTACCCTAATAGCACACAAATATTGGATAGATATTTTTTTCAAATATTGGAAAAATATTTTTTAAGCCACATTTTTTCATATGAGAAAAATATTGGATCTGAATATTGTATACATGTACAAGAAATATAAATTGAATGTTTAAAAAATATAAGCTAAATACTCGGAGGATATAAACTAGATATTTAAAAAATATAAAGTAAATATTAAAAAAATGTGAATTCAATATTTGAAAAATATAAATTCAATATTTAAAAAACATTCAATAAAATTTTCAAATTTAAGAAGTTTCAAATTATAACAAAAATTAGAAACTGAATATGTATTACTTGTAACTTATATTTTTATGATATTTTGTTGCCTGTAATGTTATTACGATACTGTAGTCTGTTTATCAACATGTTACATATTCGTAATTAAACTACACATAATACTTTGCTAACTATTATAGCTTCTCATGTTAAAAATTATGATTTATAATATTAACTATTTGCTCAACTTATTTTCATTGCAAGGAAATATTTGAAATGCAAAATAAAAATATTTCATTTTATCTTTGTGGTTATCAAAATAAAAATATTTGATTTAAAGTAGTATCTTATTTGAACCACATTAAATTATACTATATATCAAATCATTAATGATCGTTAATATACGTTGCAAAATATGATAGAAAACCTTGTATCCAATGTTCCACATACGAATACTAATCTTACACTATAAAATACTAATGTAAAGTGTACTTACTTCTGAATCTTCTGTACCTCCGTCGGATCCACAGCACACAATTGTTGACTCACGAGAATAGATCCGAATAAGTGAACAACAATCACTAAACAACACACGCACACAACACATTTTATAAAATCGTGACAACGAACGAGAAGATTTCACTCCGACCACGAACAAAATAATACTGCGATTTTAACAATGATCCCTTCCACGCAGGTGGTACGGTCAGTTTATCATAGGAAGGTCAGACGCTGAGCGTCAATAAACACTAGATACAAAACCAAGGTAAAGAAATTATGGCGGGGCGCTGGCCCTATTTCCCGGAATTCCCTGTTTTCGTATCACACGTCCGTGGGAGGGGGACGGTTAAAATCGCAGTATTATTTTATTCGTGGTCGGAGTAACATCTTCTCGTCTGCTGTCACTATTTCGTTAATTGTGTTGTGTGTGTGTGTTGTGAGTGTTGTTTAGTGATTGTTGTTCAATTATTCGGACCTATTCTCGTGAGTCAATAATTGTGTGCTGTGGATCCGACGGAGGTACAGAAGATTCAGAAGTAAGTACACTTTACATTAGTATTTTATAATGTAGTTTGCAGTACATTAGTATTATATTTTATTATTCGCATGTAGAATATTGGATGCAAGGTTTTCTTTTTTATTTTGCAACTTCAATTCTAACCCATACCTACTCCGATCACTTTTTGGGATGTTAAAACTTTTTTGTGAATATCTCGGAAACTAAAGTTGAGCGGCGGTAACATGTATAGGAAAAAGTTGTTCATAATGATGACCTTGACAACATATTTCAAGTTCATTAAAATCGGTGAGGAAGCCCCTAATGTAAATAATTACCAAAATATTCTACTTCCAATATGAAATAGATTCATTTAATATTTAGAAAAAAATATTTTTCTCGTAACATGACATAGATATTTCCTGAATATTTAAAAAGAAATATTTCTTACGTAATATAAAATAAATATTGCATGTATATTTGAATATTAAAAAAAGAATGTTTCTCTTTTTAATAATATTTGAATGTGTATACTATATTTTGTGCTACTAGGGTAGGTAGAAATATTCCCTTGAATAGAATAAAATTCTTTAGACGATAGAAGAAACACTCCTCGCTTCGTTCTCTGATTAAAACCCACATACGGCACGAAATAAAAAATCACACGAAGCGTTGTGAATGAGCTCGACGAGATTGTTCCACAATTCGCGTCCGCGATTCTTGCTTCCTCAGCCTCCGGTGTCTTACTTTGTATTCAACGAGATATCAACAGACAGCACTTATGCGGGAGCCTAATATAACTCTCGACCGCCATTAGCTTTTCGTCGTTTTCTTTCGGCGCATCGCTTGCACGCATTCTTCGTGATTCAAATCGCCGCCAAATATAAACATACGCGAATCCGTGAGCCTGATCATTTCCTATCTCACAACTTCCGGGAAAATTGAGAGAGAGAGAGAAAGAGAGATAAGTCCTTAGGAGAACTGCCGATCGCGTGGGAGTCGGCTGAAAATAGATCGGTTTGCATAATAGAACTGTCGAATCGCTCGAATGCCAACCGACACCGGGATCGCCGATTCGAACCAGCCACCGCACCGTTTCGCTACAAAGTAATCTTTGCCATTACGATTGTGTCCGACTGGCTGCTATCGTTTCCCGTGCTCCGCTGGCAGCGTTTTGCCAAGGACTGTACCGTGCAGAAATAGCGGGTCCCCGATCGGATCGTATTTGATTTCGTTGTTCCGTGGCGTATACACACGCGTGTGCGAAACTGCAACGTATGCATATCCAGAGACCATTACATAGTATAGCAAACACGAGCCCTTCGGGTTTGCCGAATAGCCCGCCGTTGACTATCCTCGGGATCGGCGCGGACTTGGCGTTGATATTAAAGAATTTTACTTCGATTCATTCCTTAGCCGTTAGGTTTCCGAGATTATATCGTTTGTTTCTCGATATCAACAAAAATACAACTTGACGCACGCGACTAGGCTGCGAATTTCTATGCAAAATAAAAACTGTCTGCATTCGTTACTAGATACAGAAGCTACATAGACACTTATTTCCTTTCTTAATCGTTTCAACGAGTTGAAACTGATACAACAGTATTTTTCAATTTTTTTTAAATTCCTTCACTGCTCTCCGAATTTAATCTATATAGTGATTTCTCTATATATGTCGTCAAGGCCTGGATGATAAACGTCGCGGAATTATCCCCACTACCACGGGTTATAGTCCGTGATAACATGGACGATACACGACGGTAGCAAGACCCTTGTTGTTGACATATATCGGGTATTCACTGTACTAATTTTTGTCATAAATGCATTCTTGTATAACTACGTTAATTTGACGAATTAAAAGGAATCCTTTTGCATATATATTCCAGAAATGTTGCACTGATGTTGAGAGCAAGAAAATCAACGCAAATAATCAAAAACAATCCTTGAAACCCTTTAATACGAACTGTCATTTAATACAAACTCTGATTCCGACACGCGCGAGTCACGTCGGCTGGCACTCAAATATTTGTCGCACGATCGTCTAGCGATATAAATTACTTAACCGGTGAACTTATTCCGCCGGTTATTTCCGCGGAATGTCTGCGATGCGTTATTTGTGCCTTGTACTTTTTGATGTTAATTGTAAGTTATCGAGCTATCCATTTAATAGTAGAAAATAGACTTTACGAGCACGCGAATGTTTATGGTAAATAAAATTCGCTCGATCAGGTGCAAAACACGCCGGGCGATCGGTGAAACAAATAATTAATCTACTACAGCGCGCGGCGCGAATCGCACGCTCGTTTTTTATTCTCTTTGCCGTGTATTATAAGGTGTTCTACTTTCTAAAAATAATTACTTAACGTTTTATGGGTGGTTTAGTAATAAGAAGTAAGTGTCCAATAAGCTATTTTTACTTCAGTTCGGTGAATATGGTTAGGCGTCTGTCGTGCGTATGCATAATCGTTGACGGGTTCGAAAAACATGCATACCTACCTTGTTTTTGTTTCGAAAGTTGTCGTAAACGTAGCTAATTTCGCTGATAGAATGTACACGATTGTTGTCGAGCTGTGCGTCGAACATAGCGTTCTGTCTCGCACGTAACCCCTTCAAAATTAAACTTAATTCGCATAGTATATATGTTTTGCAGTACGCCGATCGGTACTCGAAGCATTCGGCGAACGCCAGTGACGCCGCACTATATGCTCGTTCGAACGATTAAAAATAACAATGTGTGCGTAACTAATACCGTGTCGTATATAGATTTCGATGCATCGATTTGAAGAAATGTTTGGCCGCCTTATCGCTGCAAGTTTTAATTTATTCCGTCGTCGAAGCATAGAATTCGCAATATCAACCCTGCCGATAAAACGATATTTTTCTTTGCTGCAAAAATTGCATAAATGCAAGACCGGCGATATCGTGTATCGCACGCTTTCCACACGGGGGAGTCCGGATCCCTGATAAACGTTATTACAGCCACTTCTGGGTGCGTGATAATTGACATTAGCGGGCAAGTCCGGCGACGCGACAACGTTTTTTATTTTGCAACAAAGTAATATCGGCGACGTGGACGTCGTTTCACGGCGACGATCCGATTTACTATAAACGCTTCACGTAATGGTTTGGTTAAACGACATTGGCAGTGGCTTTTCAGGAACGTAAACGCGAACTTCGCTTATCGAAAACTCGCCGGAACGATAATGATAATCGCTATCTATCTTGATAATGCCAGTGCCTTCGGATAGGTTATATCCTTCGCGTTGAATGTTTCCAACAATTTATAGATTCTTCAGGAAGAGTTCGTTTATATGTAAGGTAAAGGCACCGGTAGTTGACCATGTACCAGTAGTTGACCATTTTATAGAAAAACATAAAAAATAAGGTTTGAAATGTTCTTATTGTTTTGAAATTTAAACAACAGACGGCATGGCATCTTTCATCAAAAGCGTTATTTGTGTTAAAGTTATTTTTGATGTTTTTTTATAAAGTGGCCAACTACTGGTACATGGTCAACAACTGGTGCCTTTACCTTACGCTGTATTTAAAATTTTCGAGAAAAAAAAACTAGGTACACGAATTCCATTATCTTGAGGCAAGGCTGTTTACTTGGTCGATCAAGATCGCTTGATAAAATCCCTTTCTTGCTAACGGATTATTGAAAACATTTCGATAAAGATCCCGCAGTTCGATCGTTGTAGATCGTTTCTCGAAGGAGCGAGTATAACTATAAAAATAAGTAACATTTTCATGTCAATTTGACCAAATAGAATTTTCGGATCGGCCAAGTAAATTTTCATAGAACCCCGCAGTCCGTCATTGCGTTAATTAGCAGGCAACTTTCGGGCACTGTGACATCGGATATTTCCTATGCAGA
This sequence comes from Seladonia tumulorum, assembly GCA_913789895.3. Lineage (NCBI taxonomy): Eukaryota > Metazoa > Arthropoda > Insecta > Hymenoptera > Halictidae > Seladonia > Seladonia tumulorum. The sequence continues at coordinate 9,381,435 of OU565275.1, forward strand.
AAACTTATAAATATCACACGTTGCCACGGTGTACGATAAATCTGGCTCACTTACGGGCCACGCGACACGGAAACCGTTGACTCGCATTCGCACAACCTCTGTTGGTTTCCGGTAAATGTAGCACGGATCGAAGAAACGCGATCTCGGGCTTGTTGTTAACACGGCACCTGTTCCTTCGAGGACTCTTCTCCGTTCGAACTATCTTCTACCTTCGGACTATTGAATTCGTCCTGCGAGGAGCCGACTCCTGCTCGTCAGGCGGTTTCGATGACCCTAGAGATTCGCCGATCCACGTGCGGTGGGAATAATGACGGCTCATCGACTCACTCTCGCAAGAAAAGAAAAAAAAAAGAAATTTTACGAGCTTGTAGGCTTGGCCAGTCATGCGCCGCGCCGCGCCACGCCGTAGGAAACGGACTTTTGCGTCAAGTATTTCTTTTTACGCTCGACCATTAAATTTTCGCCTAAACAATGCAGTGGCGTGCGAAAAGTCAAAAGAATTTCGTCGAAGAGACCGAAACTATAAAGACAAAATTTATCACACTCTTTCAACCCTTTCTATTGTACATCGAACCAGACTCGACTATCCTGAATTAGCTTGTTCCGTGCCTGGCGAGAGTATGCGATCACAGGGTCGAAGCTCATAGCGTCCTGGCGTTGCTAAACTGTTCCCAGGTTGTATCCTTTTCCTATCGTTCTTTATTCGTGTCAGTTTGTATCGTTCAGGATGATCCCCACGGAAGTCGTTCACGCCAGCCACGTATCCGAACGGCGGGCACACACGCGCACGTATACCTCACTCCCTTGCAGAGCGCAACGGCGGCATTCACGCCACGATTTCGCGATTATGCGCGTGTAAATACTAACACGCATGCAACATCGTAAATTGCTTCGTGCCCTGGAACAAAATACCGTACTGCGGTTTATGCGTTCATGTCGCTCCTTACATCGAAGTTTTTGCCGGTGCTGCCACCGTCTTCGGTTACAGATTCTGTCCTCTGCCGTGTTCCGCTCCTCTTCACTGTCTCTTCTCTATGGAGACAGTCTTTTTTTTCGTACGCGATCTCCTTATTATACTGACACAGTGAATTCTCACTGGGCTTGCCAGCGTCGTGTATCGTCCAGGAGACATACCCTCAACAGTCTTGTTAAGCTTGCGTTCCTCGACGTCCAAGGTATACTACGCGGTAGTGAGGATAATTTCGCGACGTTTATCTTCCATGCCTTGGCGACATACGCTTACTGACAAAAGTTAAGAAACAATGAAGTCGTTTGAGAATTAGTGTATACTCACTTTCAGTTAAATGTTGCCTTCTTGCCATATTTACTGCAGCTAATAATAGAAACCTGTTAGGATTTGGTATTTCAATAAATGAATACACTGGAGAATTTGCTATAACTGTTTTTATTAAACAGCGCGGAAGGACGATGTAACCAGTTCGGCTAACGGACTCGAAGTGAGGAAAAGAATAAAGCAGGGACGAAAGAGAAATCTTTCGTCCACTTGAAATAAAGGAAAAACCCAGGCCTGCATCGTTTATTGCCCTGGCCCTCGGGTACGACAAATACCAGGCCTATGGGTCCGATGACATCTGGTCTGTTATTCTAAGATAGAGAAAGCTACAGTGTTTCTCATGGACAACGAAATTCATTTTTGCTCTTTGGCAGTTGCATTATTATTGCTAATAATCCAACAAAACCACACTCAAGTAAGGAGACTAGACTCCTTCGAACATGTTTGTTTACATTGCTTACTCTACTTCTTGCAAGAAGTCTTCATGTTTCTTAACTTCTGTCACAAGTATTTATTTTGTTTCCTTGACTCAATATTAATTGTAGTGCTTATACAAGTATAATCCCAAAAAAACTTGTATGTTCATATATGATACGTAATCTCGTCATGTTATTTTTAATTCGGACATGTGTATCTCAGAAGATTAAAAATATACACCAATTCCCAAACGACTATTTTGTTTCTTAACTTTTGTCGGTAAGTGTATATAGAGAAATCACTGTATCTTACGTGCAGGACTGCCACTTGCGACCTGACGCACAACGTTCAACCACCGACGAGGTATAGGATAGACCTATCACCCAATGCATTTTCGTGGCCACGTTTTCGGGGGTCACGTAACCCCCTTACCATTTCCGTGTCACATCCTGTATTACCAACTGGAACTAAAATTTGCTGACAGCGTCCTTAGTGGTAGAAATTGAAATTAAAAATAGCTATATATATAGCTATATATATAGTCACTACAGTCTCGCGAATACAATAGAATATTGTTTTCTAAAACGCTTCAACGATTTCAAATACTAATTTCGATTATGATTAGCTAAACTTTATGTTGGGTATAAATAACAAATGAATGAAGCTGTACGTACAATAAAGAATATGTTTAACTGCAAAATTCGAAATGTTGTAAACAGCCAAATATTAATATGTACTTTATAAATTTCATGTTATAGGGTGACATAATTTTGTTCCTATTATTAATTATCTTCATTGCTTTGAACAATAAGAAAAGAAATAAATAAGAGTGTTGTTATATAAATCATATGTGCATTATATAGCATGTGGTTATTATGAAAATTTTCATGAACATTAGAAAACGAATGTTTTAATAACTTACTAAAAACTACTAAGTAAGCCAAGCTTTATATTTATATTTGAAATTTGAACACCAATTATTACTATATATGTTAACAATAAATAAAAGATTCGTCTTAACATCAACTACAACAATATGTAATAAAAAATACTTAGTTCTATATTTACTTAAAAAATTAAGATGACCATAATTTTTTATTAAAACAAAATATTTTGTAATTTTTTTCTATTGGAATTTATAGATGACTGAGTATCGATTAACTGTTGTTAAAAACATTTTCCCACCAGATTATCCGAAATTTTTAAAACATCCGTAGATGCCTTCTTTTGGGTCGCTGATGATAGGCCCAACAGAGCTGTGCATTATTTAGATAAAAAATTATTTGCATTGATACGTAATGTTACGATAAAAATTACTATCTTATTGAAGACGGTCCAAACGATGTCGTGTTTGGACTCATTTTCATCCGGATAAGTTCTACAACTTATTCGTATTAACAATATTATTTTGATTAAAAATATAAAAGTTCAAATTGCCAATAATGCTCGATTCTCCATCTGTTTACATTGTAGGCTGTTTGTCAGTCTCTGTGTCTCCGACGTTCGGCACCCAACGGGTGTTGTCGGCCGTGTCGTCGAGCTGACAAAAGTTATCCGAAGATTTAGGGTCGCCCCAGACAAGACAGGCAAGATGCCGAAGTTGTTTGGGTGCCCAAAATCGTCACCCATAAGGGCTGAGCGTATCCGTTGGTCGCTTGAGAGGTACTCGATGTGCTCGCAACAAAGGCCAAGTGCCGAAAATCGTCTCATTTGCTAACAGAACCCCAGTACCGTCCACTCCCCTCTACACCCCTAAGATGCCAATGCTGGAGCGTGTCGGCCACGGGCAGGTAACAGGCCACAGACAAAAGTTAGAAATCTCTGCCAACACGGACGCAGTCACGGTGCAGAATTTAATGAAAATATTCAATATTCGTGTATATCACGATATGAAATACATTCCTTTTCCATAGAATGCGTATGAGGATGGAAATTGTTATTAATAATTATATAATAATCATTTCCATGCATAATACAATTTTGCAATAATTATATGTCAATCATTTTTATTTATTCCCAATTTGCTTTTACTATATGTTTTATACCTATTCGAAAAGTAATATGAATGTAAAGATAGATCGAGATTGTTCTTCCAAGAACGTGAATGGGGATCACATTGAAAACACTGAGAATGAGTCGGATAGCGAATAATAACTGAATGTTATTCGTTCTGAATGTTATAGTTATATATAATAGTTTTTTCAATAATTGTTAAAAAGTGTTACTTCGATACTTCCCCTTCGAAATTTCGTTTTTTAATTTTGCGGAGCCTAAAAAATTGCGGTCAGGTAAGACCGGCGAAGGATGCGGCGTTCGGCGATTCAGGTAGCTAATTGCAAGTGCACCGACTGATCGACCCCTATTCACCGGCAGGCTTGGAAGAACCAATGTCCTTTGTACTATGGATTGCATTACCTTTACTGTACACTCGGAGTGCACAACACCCTAACAACAGTTTAGGTAAAATATGTAAATGAGATCCCCGATAACTGTTTCAGTCAGAACTGTTATATATGTAACAGTTTGAAACAGCTATTTGCAGAACATTTTCAGTCCCTATCAGAAAAGTATAATTGCGAGGAACAAGTGAGAACGAACAGACCGATGTACACATATAATGTGTATCAATATATCATTTCTTTCCTTGAGACTGTCTACATTCTGAATCCTACATGTATTACGTATGACTTTTTAATTAATTTATTAAATACATAAAATGGTACTATTTATTACATCCTGTGTTTCATATTAGGTACTGATATTCTAATTGCAGACAATTAATAAAAATGTGATTATTAATAATCACTGTATTATTTTGTGGAATTAAATACAATGTATTAAAATTCCTCCGTTTAAATACAATGCTTTCTGTTTCTATACTCATTTAAATTTGAATAAATGCTTTTTCAATTTATATAAATAAGCTTTTATTTATTGATAGTAAACATAATAATAATTGTTGTTGAAAATTGAAATACTTGAAATAAATAAATTGAAATAAATAAGAAGATGATGATGATGATGATGATGCGACGTGTCTATTATTATATCATCATCATCATCATCATCATCATCATCATCATCATCATCATCATCATCATCATCATCATCATCATCATCATCATCATCATCATCATCATCATCATCATCATCATCATCATCATCATCATCATCATCATCATCATCATCATCATCATCATCATCATCATCATCATCATCATCATCATCATCATCATCATCATCATCATCATCATCATCATCATCATCATCATCATCATCATCATCATCATCATCATCATCATCATCATCATCATCATCATCATCATCATCATCATCATCATCATCATCATCATCATCATCATCATCATCATCATCATCATCATCATCATCATCATCATCATCATCATCATCATCATCATCATCATCATCATCATCATCATCATCATCATCATCATCATCATCATCATCATCATCATCATCATCATCATCATCATCATCATCATCATCATCATCATCATCATCATCATCATCATCATCATCATCATCATCATCATCATCATCATCATCATCATCATCATCATCATCATCATCATCATCATCATCATCATCATCATCATCATCATCATCATCATCATCATCATCATCATCATCATCATCATCATCATCATCATCATCATCATCATCATCATCATCATCATCATCATCATCATCATCATCATCATCATCATCTTCTTCTTCTTATTTATTTCAATTTATTTATTTCAAGTATTTCAATTTTCAACAACAATTATTATTATGTTTACTATCGATAAATAAAAATTTATTTATGTAAATTGAAAAAGCACTTATTCAGCTTTAAAATGAGTATAGAAACAAAAAGCATTGTATTTAAACAGAGATGAAATATTCAGGTTGAATTAATCATGTAATGGCTCGTTTGGTTTAGTTTTCCAGAATGCGACTGTAACTTGGAAAGTAGCTGAAATACGCGCTGTGCATTACACGTCAGTAACAGTAAATTGGCAACTATGCGACGAATATTCTCCGATGTGATTTGGCAACTACGCCTTCGATGTCTGTAATTCAATATAATTCCTAAACTCACCACTCTAAATCGTAGAGGGCATACCAAAACCTCTGATTTTTTGAAGAGTCGGTATTTCAGAACGTGAGACACGAAGTCCCATAAGATGATAGGTCTATCCTATACCTCGTCGGTGGTTCAACTCCGCCTGAAAACCGGACACTTTTGAATCCTGCGCGAATTTCACAGAAGCGATCAGCATTGTTAACACCAGGTTCACCGGACCTGTCGAATCCGACGACAGAGTCACTTTTGATGCTCCGTAAACCTAATGGTAAATGACGGACTACCATAACGAACCCCGGATGGTTCACACGAAACCCCCAAACACCTCCGAGACATTCGGAAGGATGACGTCGAATTGTCTCCGCGTCCTTAACGATTCGCGACGGCGTCGACCATTCGTAGCCTATCGCGATCGCTAAATAAACAAACGTAAAATGAGGAAGCATCGTAAAACGAAGGTATCGAGCGTAACGTTGAATAATCGCCGCACGTCGCCGAGAATAGGCTCAGCAATTTCTCCGACTTCACGTGTACCGAAAGGGAGAGAGAAAGAGAGAGAAAGAGAGAGAGAGAGAGAGAGAGAGAGAGAGAGAGAGAGAGAGAGAGAGAGAGGCGAAGAGGTGGCCCGCGAAACCAGAGATTTTTATCTGGCTGATTTCGAAGGGTTCCGTCCGAACTGTCCGGTTCCCGGAGTGAGTGAGCAACGGCATTGCTGCAAGATAACTTGTCAGCCGGGGCGCAGGGATTTTAATAAGGCGAAAGAGGGGTTTAGGGGAAGAAAGAGGTGGTCTCGGGCCGCGTACGTACTCGGTCATGCAAAGGAAAAAATGAAGAAGAAGAATATAAAGACAGAGAGAGAGAGAGAGAGAGAGACAGGTAGACCCAGGGAGAGCATACGCCGGCGAACGAAGCCGGCCCCGCATAAGAAACACGAGAAAAAAGAGTAATAAGTCTCTTAGTGTTTGAAGGTTGCCTTTAGCAGATCGCTGTCTTGTATATGTTGTAAATGGTAATCGTTGCCATTCGATGTATCAAACCCGGAGCCGTTCGTTTTACTCGTGGTAGAAGCTCGAGGAGCGTGTGCATCGGCGTGGCGTATTCAGCGTTGCTTACGCCAATGCGTGTGCTGCCGATGCCCGGACAGCCGCCTGCGTGTTTCTTCGTTGCTCTGCCCCTTCCGCCGTGATTTTCTCTAGTCGGTTTAAGCTCCGTTCATACCGTAGGCGTTGCGAACGTCACTCACGCGAATCACCGTGGCGAACGTAGTCGAAGAAGGTGCATTCCGCTCGGCGAAAACCATCGATCGACAGGGCCTCCGGGGAACGGCGAACGAACCGCGCCGGTCCCAGAATCTGTCGGCCACCTACCATCTGGTGTGAACCAAGCCTAATTCGCCCGCCTGCCGTCACATCGAGTGCTTCCACATCGTATGTCTCCTCGCCGACAAAGTAGCAATGTTGCAGTCGGTCTTCTACCACGCCATTCATCTTCCTTGGAGCTAAACTTTCAAAATTACAGTTAGACGAAGATATCGGCCAGCGGCGTAGCCACCGATGAACATTGCCGGCCACGACGAAATCGACACGTGTTCGTGCCCCGTTCTTTTTTGCCTGTCGACCCCCGATCCAGATCCCGCCACGATCGATATCGTTTCCCGATCAAGTCGTTTTCTAGTCGAGCGTCTTCCTCCGCGATCGGCAAGCAACACGTTCCTTTTTGATTCCACGGGATCCGTTACATGGGTCTCGTCTTCTTCTTTCTGAAAAATAGTAATGAACGGTCTTTCTTCTGCATTCACATCCAATTCGGATTTGATTAACTTTAATTCGATTTTGTTGGATTTTCTAGGGGTTGTGATTCGAAATGTATAGATCTTCTGTACATTTAGCGTTAACGCCGCCGGTGGGGAAAGTGTTAATGGACGGATCTAATGTATCTGTTGCCAGTACCGTAACAGTATTGTCTGTGTCGTTAAAATGCAATTCTGTAATTGCCCGTATAGTTTCGTGCATCTTGCTTGTATTAGCTAATGAAACTTTAGATTCTATCCTCCGCACGGCACAGCACAGTTGTAAATTACAAATGTGTATTTGCTCGCGTGACTTCAAATGTAATTTTGTAATTGTCTGTGCATTTCTGGATATCGTGCTTGGATTAGCTGATAAAATTTTAGATTCTATCCTACCCATGGCGCAGCACAGTTGTAAATTAGAAATGTGTATTTGCTTGCGTGACTTGGTTGTCTTACAAATTGCACATAATTTACAATATCTAAATGTTTTACAGCAATTTCCATGTAATAACTATGTCGATTCCATAGCGATAACGATAATGCAATTAAATTGGCAAAATTGCACTTGTTTCTGCTGTTCAATTCGTTTCAATGTATCCAATTTGAAATTCTTTGCGGTGTCTATTTATATATTTATAATTATGTCGTATTTATATCGTTATAATCGGATATTAAACACTGTAACAAGTAAATCCAGTTTCCATAAAACTGGAAATTTATTTTTTACCATCTTGCAATTGTTAATCGTTTATGATCAATTATCGTAAGATAAGGCGGAACGCAAGGTAATAATAAACTTTTCATGTTCCCAGGCAATTGTTTTTTTTTTTTTTTTTTAACGGAATTACGTCAGTATCCCCAGGAAATGTATTTTCATCTGTATGTCATATGCTGAGTGACTCGTGCAGTAATTATCTCGAGGCGCAGGCGTAAATCAATTAGTACTTCTCCAGTAATAACAGGTTTTTGCAAAGTACCTGGTTCATTTTACGCCCTCAACGAGAATTAGAATTTTCTGAAACTTCCATCCCTGACAGACGAGAAGAATATTCCTCTTTAATCAACAATATTTTCTGCTCACGAAGCTAACAGTCACGCGTACAAAATTATTTTATTTTCGACCAGCGTGAACGTAAAAACAGCTTCTATGCTGAAAAAGATTTCCGACCTTCCAGATTTTATTATAAACCAACGGAAACACTGTATAAGAAGCAAAAGAATATTTTAAACACTTGACAACTGATTGTTCAAGCTAATTGCGCAATATAACAGATAATTGCCTTTTTGATAGTTTTTTAACATGCGTTAAAGATTCGAATCGTCAAACATTATGGAAACGATCGTGTATATCCAATGGCTCCCGGTCCCCAAACAATTTTTATGCTTTCGTCAATTAAAAGTAATAAGACAATAAATTTTTCTCGATCTAAAATGTCTATGGGCGAATAGCGACGAACTAATATTTCCACAAGCGTGCATTAACGCGAAATTGTTATTTAAACGACCGGTTGACATGTGACCAATGTTCCACCTCTCATCAACGGAATTTGATCAATATTTTAATCTTCTTTATCGTGGTGTACCATTATCCTGCAGCGCAACTTAAGGCTATGACCGAGTTCGACTGCAAAATCCACGGTATCTGCATAATTAGCGCCGAATTATTTCGAATTTTCTCTTGATACGAGAATCACGCTAAATTAAGATTAAAAGAACTTAATCGTGTACTAAGGCGTATAAATTACTTACTTTATACGTCACTGATATCAATTAAAATGATAAGGGCCGAACTTATTCGGAATTCCTGATGAAGTTCCATCTCGTGTATTCGAAATTAGCATGTAACCTGTATAATGAAACGTGTATGATTATATCTGTTGCTCGAGAACCTTCGAGTAGACATTCTGTACGCCGAAATTCGTAAGAAAACGGTTTTGCTAAATTATGCGGTACAACAAAATTTTATAGTACTATTTAAAAATCTGCAATACATATGTAAAATTTTAAAAGTATTTCAATACACGTGTTTCTGTAGTTAAGCAAATTCTTGAGACAGGTGTAGTAAACATTGGATGTGGATTTATTTGCTTTCGAGATACAATGTTTTACCTTTTTACAATTTAAAACAAAATATACATATACAGTTTCAAACTCATGAAAGATTTTACTAAATACTGGCAATATTAGGTCCAATATAATAAAGATATTGAGGTACAGTATTTGAAGTTACAAGAAATGATAGTTACAGTATCGTTTAAAAGTATAGAACGCATATACAAAACTTTAAATGTTCTAAAGTATATATATTCAATATTTTAAGGTTCGTGGCAGGATTTTATTAAATATTGGAGTAGGATTAATTTGCTTTCGAAGCACAATATGTATCACATGTTGCAAGAAATCGCAGTCAAAGTGTCATACATGCACACGTGTCGGTGCAGAATTTCCATAATAATCAGCTAGAGACAGCCGATTATGTCAATCAACAATACGGCGCGTCAAAGCGTGTATTATTAATGAACGTCGCATTTGTAATGCATTGTACTAACAGCTTTATTAATTATAGAAAAAAATCCGCCCCGGTTTACTATGCAACGCGATTATTTCGCTACATTAATCATCCGGGTGTTGTATAAATTACTTGGATATCTGCTCGGAACAACATTAAAATGTTGAGGTCGCCAGAGAGGAAGTTTTTGATGCCGAGGAACACACAAGCAGGCTTGAGCAGCAGCGGCAACGACCGTAAGATGAAATAAACGGTACAGCGCGTTTTATGCTGAGAAAATAGAACGTTATGCAATTACTCCTGCATAATTCGTACTTTGTTTCCAATGATCCAAGCAGTAAATCGCAAGCCAAGTTCTCCGATACATTCTTCGGGCGCGCGTTGCATGCCGATCTTGAAACCGCAGTTTCTTACGTGCCACTTCGTGTTCGTAAAACCACGAAACGCTCGGGCATTACGCTCGATGCAATATCCACTGCATCGAGCCAGGTTCAAACGGTCCTTTGTAACGCGTCGTCGAAGTATTCCTCGCAAAATCACGGGGACAGAAATCTCAAAATGAGTCAATCTAAAATGAATATCGAATATGCATTACTCGCGTTTGCTAATTGTTTGCTTCAATTTGTGCATATTCTTTTATTGTTTATTTAAATTTTATCTGTTGATTTCTGTTTTATTTTATTTTATTTTGTTTTGTATTTCTTTAATTCTATATATATTTTAATTTAAGACAGCGTCTCTCTCTCTCTCTCTCTCTCTGCGTAGGACTGATAAGTTAGATGTAAGTTAGGTTAAGGTTACGGTAAGCTTGGCGGGAGAAATTTGTAATGGATTGTAAGCCAGAGGGGAACAACAAAGAATTGATTGATTGATTGATATAAAATATTTTTCTTTATTTCCTACAATCCGTGGAACTATTGAGTGTAGAAAATTCGGTCCTTGAAATCAATCGGTAGTAACTTTAAATCGAAATTTCACCAAATTGAAGATTTGTAGAATTGATAATTTGTAGTCTACATAATATTTGTATGTGCTTGTAGTATGATTCCGGAATTTCATTCGATCAGTTTCCCTATTGAGTTTCTATCATTGCCCAATCGGTCTGTTCTTTTGGGCTTTCTTTCTTTCATCTGTCCTGCGAGAAGGCAATTTATGACGCGGCGTACCCTTGAACCAGGCGCAAGTTAACGCAGTCAATTACGATTGCAGTTGATGCACCGGCGAGGTCGGTGGAACCAGTGTAATTCGCGGGGCGTTTCTATGCTTGCGTAGCGAATAGTCTCGCAACGCAGGCCACCGCAATCTAACACAATCAGCGGCATGAAAATTGATCTTTTAAGGCCGACTGTACACACAACATTGTAACCACAATTTGCCCTTTTATCCTGGCTGCGATCAGTTAACCAGGATTATGCACCGGTTTCCCCCTTTCTGGTTCCACCGCAGGATAATCTTCGGCCGATCAGGCCGCAGAATGGCTCGGAAGCAACGTTACCGGCGTTATTGTCGGAAAAATCGTTATTGGTTTGCTTCTCTTATGCGTGTATTTCATACTCGCAAGTATTTTCTTTGTTTCGTCGTTTTTCCAAGACTTGCCTGCTCTCGGCCATCTTTCTCCAGCACCCCCCACTCCCCCCAACCATCTCTCTCCCGTGCACAATAATCTAGGGGATTTTTGTTTCGGAACTCGATTGTGGCAAAAGCTTTTTACCTTGATAAACCTGTTCCATACGCCGGCCCGCGACGCGTTTTTCGTTTTTCCGAGTGCCGCAACACGGATCTTCTCTTTTTTCCCGGCGCGTTATAGTTCGTTTCGAAAGCTTTTGTCCCTGTTGCTGGAAGGTCATCCGACGACAACGTGTGACACAGCATCCGAAGTGGTTGAAACACCTGTATGTTCGATTCGAAGAATTTTCGTTTGCCCAAAGAATCGCCTTTCCGATGCTAAAGAATTTAAAAACATTGTATAATTTTTTTCTTGTTAAAATGATTAATTTTAATTTTTTTGTCCATAAAAATCTTCAGTCTGTCAATTGCTGCTTCAATTTACCTGCATTTTGTAAATCGTAAGCTTCGGTAGCCTGAATCTGTTAGAGCAGAAGTGAATCGAAAAACGGAAAATCGGAAAATTAGTGTTAGAAATAAAATAGTTTTCCTACGTTGAAATTCATTATTTCGCTGTAATTCATTTTCGATGGTATCGAAGTGATAAGAATCGTGATAAGAATAAGTTTGTATAAAACTCTGCAGTATAGTGGCGACTGTCTATACATTTTTAAATGTATGCTTGGCAGAAAAAAGAGCATAAAAGTCAAGAAGAAACAGTAGAGGCTTAATGTTCTTTATAACGGCACGAACCTTGATTCCGACATCGAGCAATTATGTAGAGGTATGTTAGATTTCATTGTCTGTCGATTTGCTCCAATTACGTGGACGCTGGCGTGGGGAGTAGTGATGGTGACTGGCAAGGTTCGAGTGTGAACAAGCATTTCAAACACGAAATCTGCATCGCTAAATGTTTTCCTATACCAGGAAATTACATTGCATTTCTTTGATATCGTGTGTTCATATGGTAATAGTTTCCAGTCGAAAAATTGGACAAAACTGTTTAGTTACTGTTAAGCGATTCTAAACTAATTTGCGATATGGAGACTACGTCATAGCGGTTGTATTATGTTATATTCTTCTAAAAATTAATTGTCCTATTTCGTTACGAATCTATTCTCGAAAGAATCTGCAATCATAACGGTAGAACTGCTTGGTAACCTTTGTCGACTTATTGCTAACGACTGAATCGCGGTTGTACATTAGTCATTCTTACAAACTAGCGTCCACAGCTGTTATTATATCCTGCACTTTAAGTAAAGGAACTTTCCAATATTCGCGGCTTGCAGGCTCGCATTCACGAACCTAATAATTAACTGTTTTTAAATACGTACAAACCATTAGAGTAATTACCCTAATATTTCGATTTTTAACCGGTTTGTACACTTACAAGGGAACCTGTCGAGTTGTCACATTTATATTACAGAGGAGAATGGAGAAAAATTCGTTTTCTATAAAAATTTGCAGTGTTGACAGAACTGGACTTAGTAAAAAAATGTTGGATGAGGAAATTTGAGTCTTTCAGTTTCTAGATTGAACGGTTCACTATTTAAACGTCCTAATCCACTATATAGGGTGGTACGGTTGTTAATAACACCGACAGCACATAGACAACAAATTCGATCCCTTAAAATGAGCACAGAGAAAATAGTTTATGATTTTTTACACGATGTCTCAGGCAGAGAAGAAACGTTCTCGGTTTATGAATCTCTTTAGTCTGGTGAATCCATTGGAGATCTACTTTAAAAGGTTTATTAAATGTATAAGTTTGTGCATTTTCATGTGGAAAAGCCTCGGGATAAAAAGCTGCACAGCGTGCAAATGGTTCTAACGTCAGTCGCTGTCGTCAAAAGTTCGTTCGGATACTTTTCGGCCAGATAAAAATTCGGTTTGTCGCGCGTCGACCTAATAGCGACCAGCGTTTACATACATATCATATCCGCATAAATACGTGCGGTTACATATGATGTATACGGAGCGCAAGAGGTCAGCCACACCGCAGGTTATTTTCAGCCCTCGGCGCGTTCCGTTCAGCCCTCTCATGGTCGCAAGTGACTTCTTACTGACACGCGTGTCTTCTCTGACACGTTTATGCCACGTATGCGTACGTGCCACGCTGGAAATGTTTGACCAGCCTCATGGCGGAATATAAGCAAACGCGAATAGAGCGATGCACCGTTTACGCGGCCAATCTACGACTACCCGTCCATGCAATATGCATGCACGCCGTGCACAACATGCATCCGAGGAACAACAGGCTGTCGGCCACGACGCTTTCGAATCATTTTCTATTGCGTTTACAAGCGTTCAGAGACAAATGTTACGCTTCCCTCCTGAATGCCCGACCCTTTATACCTTACCAGACGTGGCCGTTCACTTCCTATTCGCATGGAGAACGGTTATTGTCCAGATAACAGATATTGGAGATCAACGTCGGATGCGCGGAATAAACCGAGATCTCCGCGAATAAATTGCTACTGCTCGCCCCCGATATTTATGTTTGTGGATTTCGTTGAGATACAAGCCTCTTTTCTGCCACCGTATTTCTTTTCACGAGAGAGTTACATCTAGTTAGCTAGTAGGTCGTCGATCTTTTCTGTGATTTCTTCTGTAGGCAAATCATTCGCAAAAAGAGTGTAAACATGACATAGAAAATTTGGTACACCCTAAAATTCTACGATTTTCTCGCGTCAAACTGAAGTATCGTTTATCCGAGACTCGCGGCTGGTCGGACAGCCGCCGGCAAAGCTTATTTTAAATCCGTCTAGAAGCTGTACCGCGGAACAATTAACGTCCGAAATTACGGCGCGCGCTTTGTCCACAATGTGCAGCAAACTCGCCCTGAAACACGGTTGGAGAAATGCCAGACAACGCTCATTTTATCCCGACTGACAATGAGTTCTGACCCATCTGTGAGGTAAGTTATAAATCGATTCGAGAGAGATTCTTTCCACATTCGAGTTGCGAACACGGCCGTATTTGAAAGCTGTCCGAGTCGCAAATATTTCACTCTAAGGCTAGATCGATTTTCATAACCATAAACGCTCTTACAGACTGCGGTAGTTTTCATGGCAGGCGTTACGATGGACGTCATTTTTGACGGACGTTGGCTGGCGGCTTCAGTTACAGGCGCATTGGTTTTATCGGCCGTAACCGAGGAACGTTCCTCGCATCGATAAACGATGAACGTATAGGTGTTACGCGCGAACGTGATGAATGATACGGAAATCCCGATTTTCGTTTACGCTTCACCGAGAGCGCAAAACGAGGGAATATTGAGTGCAGTCTTCGCGGCGAGTTCAACATTGCTGCCGTGCTGTGCGCGAGACTTTGGCTTTCAAATGATTCGAGTTGCTGCACCCGTGTGAATATGGTTCATCCTTTTGAAAACGGAAATTTAGGGTTGAAATACTTTCTTGGACACATTCTGTGCATTTATGTATATATCTGTTTGCGAGAGGCTTCGAACTTTAACATGACAACAGGTTCATTGTGGCAGGATTATTTTGCATTAAATGATTACAGTTACGAAAATTACGGCGGCTGAAGTGGGTATCGATAATTTAAAAAAAATTCGAAATTTAAGGCTAAGATACCTTTTGGAGTCACTGCGTAGGTATAGTGATAAATTGTGGTGAAAAATGCTCCTCGTTCCATCTTTACCGTCACAATTACATACCGGTCTTGCGAATCGAGAAAACAGCATAGGGCTCGAGCTTTTTCGATCGGCGGGTAATGAGAGCAGGGGAAAGTTGCGCGGCAAGGAAATAAAAATGGCATGGCTTGGCATGGTGGGGGAATGAGAAAAGAAAAAAAAAGGTACGAAAATTTTAGCACAGGAAAGACATGCCAGCTCGAGACGTATAAAAACGTTGCATCGTCTTAGCTTCGGTATATTTCTGCGCTATATAAGCAATACAATCTTTAGTTTATGCTTGGGACGCCGCAGTTAAACGTTGCGAAGACTTTTATAGGTCTATACGCGAATTCCCATACTTATGCCGATTACGACGCCCGGCGTGTTTCTACTTAAACCGGGGACTGGCCGTGTGTGTGCACACGGTTTCGTCTACAGCCTCTACGTGTTGCCCGTTTCTTGTTTCTCACCAATAGGAAAGACATTTGTGCTCCACGCCACGAGATAGATGGCTCTAGCTGCCGGATAACGAAGTGTTAACCCTTAACCGGTAGTGTGTATTTTACGGGATGATTAAAAGCTCGCGGCTCCCAGTCGTTATCTCGAGAAAGGCCATTTTGACGTCTGGCAATCATAATATCGCACCTTTGATTAATCACGCTCGAAGAACGCCACCGAGGAAATCGAAATGCACATGCATCAGCATACTCGTGCCTACGAAATTCGAAACTGACAGTAGCAAAAGTTGGGAGACCCCAGCATACCCTTTTTAAACAATTTATCGCACGTTTCTTGTTCATTTTGATGCCGTATAAAATATTTTACACAGGACTTGAGAATTCTTTTCTGTTATTTTCCACGTGTTACAATGATTATTACGCGAAGAAGCACAATCTCAATTCATTGTTGTTTGCTACAGTTCACTCGGACGCTTTCCGTTTCGCATAAAAATCCGCAGTATGTATACTCTTCCTTGTTGTACAACACGTTTAACAAGTTTTGTATCTCTGTTTTCTTTATTTCAGATTCACTTTATTTTAGTCACTTTACAGAATGTCTGTAATTATAACTAACAAGTACAACAAAAACCAAATATAGCTGAAATAAACAATGTAAACTGATATTCTTAAAGGATAAAATGATGTTCGTTGTCGAACAAATGAATATGGACACAGTCTCAAATTAAAAAACTCCACAGTCTCCAATTTGTAACTTAAAATTACAAATATACGAAAGATTAAATTATTTTACTGACCTCTATGTCAGACATTTTGAAAACCGTTACATCCACACATCCAACTACCGAAGCCTCAACAAGTTGCTCTCGGTACGGACCTAACAATTTGCTTTCCACCAGTATGAATAAATTGTTGGCGTTGCCGCATATCGTGTTACTTGAAATTATTCAGGTTCCCGAGAAAGGATGTGTGCTACAGCTGTGTCCACAGCGTATCATTGAACGTGTGATACCCCATTAAGAGATCCGGCTGCTTTCCGTTATTAAATCGAGACACAAATTCAATACAAATGTCGATACTTATAAGGCAGCATAATAAAACTCCTGCTGGTGTGACACTCGGACTGCGAGAACCGTCAAATTTCGCATAACATGGCAACAACGACAAGCGAAAGTCGTGCGCCGTGAAATATCTTCCACCTGACAGCTACAATTTGGAGACACATGCCGCGAATGGGCTGAGACCGGGAAATGTGACAGTTTCTTCAAAATTGATTGCTAAAAATACGTTCATCACCATCGTCACTCATTATTACTTTATTAACCACCGTGAACGCTATCGACTCAATCGAACAATACTTTCTCGACACTTTTGAATTTATTTAAATTCTTTTCTTCGTTCAACGTGTAGCAATCTTAACCCTTAGCACTCGAACGGCGACTGTAAGGCGCCACTAAAAATTGCTGTATCAATATCCAATATATTTTTTACATTTTTGTTTGTATTTAGTAAATTACTAAACATTTCAGTATTGTACGAGTAAATCGTACCATTTTCGTATGTAGAACATGGAAAAAAAATATATAGAAGAGAAATATTCTAGGTTGGAAGAAATGTTTCGTTTTGGAGTCAAAATAGCTTCGAGTGCAAAGGGTTAATAATATTTCCAAAAGTTGTATGTCAGACTCCAGTAAAACGCGATCAAAAAATTGTTTAAAAAGATGAGCCGTTATAAACAGAACCTGAAAAAGGAATTGAAAGAAAGTCAAGAATATCGATGCACTAGTGTCAATTTATTAAAATTCGAATAGCAGACGCAACTTGCAAGAAGTGCAAAACCAATTTTCGGCATTCGATTGGCTCGGAATTCCTTTTCGCGATTAACGAGACACCGGGTTATCGGTTATTGCTCTTGTAAATTGCAATAATTCAATAACAATTACTTAAACGTCCGATTTCTCGTTGTCGAGAAAAAAAGCGGCGGTCGCGGCCGAAATTGGTCACACATCCGTCTGGACGTTTTTCCGTCCACAATGTTTGTTACTTTCACATTTTGTCCACGTCAAAATAAGGCTCGTGCTTGATTGGTGCCGGTGTCCATATGCCGGCACTCGTCAATTTCTTTTTCGATGCCAGTCGCATGTGTTCTCCTGAACGCTCGTAAAAACCGAGAAACGCTATCTAGCATCATCGCGGGCTCACGCCCCCACCCTAGGCTTGCAATTAATTAAATACCAATTTCTGTGCCACCGGGATCACGCAGAAAGAATTCCGAAGCGTGTCGCGAGTTGTGCCCGTGTAACGCGCGTTAACGTTCTTGCCGGTGCGGCGCGGTGTGTGTGTGTTCTCCCGTGAAGCACAAGGGACCTGCAAAAACGTGCATATCTTTTCAGCTTGTGAAACGAAAGAACGGAGAAAGCCGCGATACGATGTTCCCGATACACCCGAGTCAATTAACCGCGGCCCGATATGTGCATGAACTTCATTATTGTGTCTCCTCGCGCAGATGCTCTCATTACAGGAAACTACCTTATCGTTGCTTTTTTTCGCTCCCGTTGAATTTCAATAATCAATTCTAATGCTGCAATTACCGTATTCTTCTTATCGTGCCGAGTGATGATAACCACGTCTTTTTGTTTGTTTACCCGCGATGCCAAGTAGTTCTATTTAATATATCAACGACAGCATTACGTAAGAACAGCTCTAGAAGAAATATCAACGAGAAAATGGATACCTTTGACTTTTGAGTTGAATTACATATTTGCAACTTCAGGAAAAGTAGATGTCACGTTCTTCAAAATTTCATTTTACATATGTAAATGTTAGTAGTAAAGAGAATACGAACTCAATTTGTATTTGCGGTCTTCGTGAACACAAATGTTTAACTATTATCGTGTGAAAATGTTTTTCGTTATGTCGAGTTGGGTGGCGATTATTTTGAACAATATCTCAATTTCTATCACGCTAGTCATCTTATCACAACCAGCCTATCTTACGCATCAGGCTGTCAGATGTCAAAACGCGACATCGCATCGAACAACGATTGATTTCCTCTGTATACGATGTTGTACTTGATATAACCCGATGAGTCTGCGGTTTTACGTGTCACCGGTAATTCGCGAAATCGATGATCTTACGATCGCGGGGAGAAAACGCCGAGACACGCATCGAACAGTTTCATTCTTACTTTACACGATGCTGGAACGTAAAATATGATTGATTACTGTGTTACTTTTCCTCTCTGTTTCCATGGTAGATGTAATTTATGATGCATGTTATTACAGCGTTTTAACCTTTATTACGCGGATACTTACCGTGTAAATTCACTTAGCGGAGTTAATTAATCATTTTAACAATTGATTGATACTTTAGTTCGTCCCGGCAGCCATGATTATTCAAAAAGAAAGGGGACAGGTTAAATCCATGAAGAATTCCATTACAGCTGCGCCTTTGAATTGATAAACTTTCGGAAATGTTTATCACAATAATATGTTTAATATATTTTTCTAGAGGTAAACTACACATTGCAAAATCCAGCCAAGTGCACTGCAACTTCGCTCAATTTATTGTGGTTGTTACAATGACTCTGACTTGCGCTTAGCACAAAATGGTGCTGGACAGATATCGTGGTAATCCATTGGAATTATTATATCGTAATAATCCATCGAAATGCTATGAACAATGTTAGAACTGACTAAAAGGCAAAAGGACAAAAGAGATATGTATTCTTGTTCAAGTCAAAGCATGCTACTTCACTGTCCGTGAATTACTTTTAATAAATAAAAAACTTTCTTTGTTCTTTGATCTTTATATCTAAGAACGTGTGTAAAAAATAAAAATAAACGTGAGTCGTGAAGAATGACTATACGAAATATCTAGTAAATATATAAGAAAGTACTAATTTCAACGACGTGAAAATAAAAATACCGATCAGGACATACCATAGAATTACGGACAATTCCACGTTTTAACTTGACGATGCAAAAATGGTTGAACGCACTTCGATTGTATAATACCAGCTGTCACGTTCACATTACATTAGGGTAATACTCTTCCTCCCCGAGCCATGCTATTATTCCAAATCAAATAACGGAACAAATTCGCTGATAACAGTAGTTAGAGCAAAAAAAAAAAAGAAAAACAATTGGAATGTATAATGTTAATATAAAGAGACGTTGTCAATTGCTTTGTATAGAAGCAAGGATACTCGTGGAGCGGATGTATCACATTATTTTCGAATTTTATGGCTCCTCCTTCGTTTAAACTCGCACGTAATCATGATCGATCGAAAAAAAGAGGCGCAAAATGACGAAATTACTGCATTTACGTACAACCAAACAATTAGGTACACATTCGTTCGCCTTCGTCGATTTTTTCCCCCGTATGAAATTATCCCCCGTTTTTGGTAAGTATAGCCAGGAAATTTAAGTCACGTTGAGAACTCATTTAGGTACGAAGCTATTGATCGTCATTATGCATACATATCATGTACTGTGCTTTCGCGACCGTCAATTCAATTAACTTAACGTACGCGGGAATGCGTTCGCAGAAATTTTTTCTTCCAGTGTTGTTCTAGATTCGAGTGATCGATGATCATGGCTGTTATGAATTTTCTATAAGTACACTGAACAAATAGTAGGCCCTTCACGAAGAAAAAAGAAAGCAGGTGCGTTATCGGTTTAAATTATTCGTTCGTATTTCCTATTGTTACCGCTTCGATGTTATAGTTACAATCTAGGTGTAACGCGGTCAGCGGCGATGGTCGGTCAATATTGTTGCCAGGAACAAAACAGCAGTCTCACCACGGGATACGGGAGAAGCCTAATCCGAAATATACTTATCATCCTCGCAAATTGCTTCATAAAGTAATTAATTCACTTAAACCTGTTTAATGGGCCTCCGATCACACCGGGCAACGGAGCATGTCTTGCCCTAAGTGGTGAACCACTTAATACTTTGGCTGCGAGTAACATTTCTTCTTTTCTCCTTCAACAATGCAATAAGAAACAATAAATTCAACATGCACTATAGTCAGATTCCCTTTCCCATTTAAACGTGCAAAATTAAAGCTGCGAGCATTTACTTTTGTGCATTTACAAAATACAGAATCGGGTCCGAGTAAAATGTCATTTGCAATAGTTTTTAATAACCTTCTTGTAATCTTTCTTCATCTATTTTCACCGTCAAAAAATATTTTACATAGTATTTTTAACACAAAGGCGAAATATTTCATCGAAACCGGAAACGCCGGCCATTGCTTAAAACAATATTTAAAGTGCTTTACCTGCAATCCAGTAACAATAATTTTATTCCTATCTCTGCGAGAAGCCCTCGCTAACAGCGTCCATAAATTTATGGAGCCATTCTGCTTCAAAAATGACTTCGTCAAGACCAGAAGCGGGAAAGCTTGACAAAAATGATAATCGCGAATATAACGTATAGGTAAAAGACGATTTGATGTCGCGCGAATTTGCATAAACGTTCGGAAATAATGTTTATCTTGGTGGACCAGGCCGATCGTAAGTCGCAGGTATGCTGTGTTTCTGATCCCGTGTAATAGTGCTCGTAGATAAAAAAATTGCATAGTAACGAAATGCGTGCGTAGTAGTGACCAAAGAGCTCCCGATGGGCGTGAATGGTTTAATTCGGCCCGGAGGCGGTCAGCAGAACCCCGGCTACCTGTCTGGAAACTATCGCGCCGTGGTGTTGGTAAAATTTTACAAGAAACAGGGCTCCTTCATCTCGATAGGGTGGGTAAATGTCGCGAGAGTATCCTTTAGGGGTCGTTAAAGCGGCGGCTTAAATAACGCGCACCTTGGAAACAGAGAGCCCAGCTTGATCGACTGCAGGCAGTTCCGGCGACTACAGTTTCTCCAAGTTGTCGGTTTCTAACAGAAATTACCCGAAATTACTAGATTTAGACAACGGGTGGGAAGAGCTATCGGTACACACCGACTTTCCAGACGAAACCGCCGATTCTGCTTAATAATGAACCGCCATTTGCCGAAACAATGTATTCCCCGCGATTGTTATTTAAATTATGTATGAGGTTTCAACCAGTCTTAACCCCCCCCCCCCCCACCCTCAATGACTTAATTTATACAAATACCTAATATTTCACGAATAGCCACAATAATCTTCACATTTACTTGAACATCCTAAATATCCGGCTTGTCTTATTTGTGACAGGAAGAATGTCAGACGGTGACAATAATTAATCCAAGAGAGCAAACCTAATGATAGGCGAAAAACTGTTACCACGGTCATTTGTTTTCAAGATTTCGAGGTCATCGCAATTTTTTGAAATAGATATTTTTGTCATCGCGATGTATTGGTTAAGGTCAAGGCGAATCCAATGATGTATATATAATATTATGACGACAAATTCGTAATTTAATAGTTTGTTTTATAGTTTTATTTGCAATAGTCAATTTCATTTAAACCAGTTTGTCTTTAGCATTGAAAGAAAGTTCAAAGTTTCAGAAGGTTCAACTTAGATCGTTTTACAAATGCTAAAACTCGTATTACTAACGAATGTTATTTACGATTGTTGGACTCAACATCTGTTTAACACAAAGCCAGCCTGTCAGTCTTCTATTTGAATTGTTCAGCAAAAAACCCAAAGCTTGTTTTTTATCGCGCTCCAAGTAATCTCGGACTAAATTAACATTGGATTTAATGGCATGAAACTGTTAATCGCAGAACAAACATTACTTATACGACGTTGATCCACAAAACGTTTTCCCGACGTGCTATGCAAAACTGTGTAATATCAGGTTGTAAACTAAGTCTTCGTCTTTACGGCTATAATTTATCGAATCTACATACGCTAACTGTCCACGGACGAGTGACATTCCTGGGCATGTAAGAAAGGATAGTTGATACCCATGGAAATTATATAATTAAGTAGAAAATCTCTTGGAGAAGATTTCGTAACAAGAACTATGGTTTACGATCCAATGTTTCAACGACCACTCTATTTGATACAATCAATTATCCCCGTTGCCTGTCTGTCTTGTTTTCTTCAACGTGAACAATAAGAATAATAGACTGCTGATTTTTATGCATTCATGACGAAATTGGCTGGGTAAAATATAAAACGGTGAAAGATTCGAAAAATCTAAGAATATTGTTATGTTCTTTTCATTGTGAAAGAACTATTAGGAAATGAAATGAATTTTTACGTAACTCCCGGTTCCCACAATCGATGCAGAACATTTTTAATGTGCCTAAAGATCTTTCAGTGTAGTAATGGATAATAACGACTGAATATTTGTTTGGATAGCGTGTAGCTGTTCGAAATCGTTTCCGGCTTGTTTTATCTATGGAACTATTAACCTCTATCACTCGATGAAAATACTGCATCGGAGATTGCGAGACAGACACAAACGATTTCGATTTATATTCTCGCGGATTATCATTCGTTCCCCCTCTTCTGCTACCTCCTGTTGAATCAGGTTGTCCGCTACTGTCGAGATACACGAAGGGGAGACCTGGATACAACATTCTGGCATCGCGGAGAGTCGAATATGGAAATGGATACTTTCTGCCTCGGATCTGGTATTTTATAAATTGGTAGTTCCATAGTTATTTGCGCGTGACTGAATTATTATACGGTCAGCTGGGCAAAGGTAGGCCCGGTTAATATGTACCGTGCGATCCCCTGCGCTACCACTATATAAATTTCCATCGCGTGCTGTCGCCCAGCGACACTGCATGCCGCACGCTCGCAAATTACCGAATTATCGAGCCAATTAACGGAATACCCCGGCGTAGTAACGACCCCGCCAACGTCTTTGGAGGTCGAGGCCCCGACGTTATTAGACGAGTCTTCATCTTCGTTGATTCATAAATTTTAATGCAATTCGCGGTTATGGTATGCGCACGCACACATGCTCCCGTTTTCATCTGAGAATAGCATTTTAATTTATGGAATGACGATACGCGCCAGGGATCTTACAGCGTGTTTCGTTCTTTCCCGCTACGACTTCGCGGACGGCTTATGAAATTACCCGATATCGTTTCTGCCGATAGACGAACGCTACATTGACCGGGGGGACTCCTCTGACCGCGGCCAATTAGCTTCTATCTGGGAAAGTCCGAATCGCCAACCCTTTCGCGAAACTCATTCCGCACCGGATTTCGCAGAAATACCGTCTTTATTTCACAATTGTCGAGATAGCAGACTGCGTTTTCGGACATTTACCCAGTGCACTCTAATTCGTCCGTGGAATATAAGGCAATTAGTTCTCTTCAGTTTTCTAGTTTAAGATATTTAGCTCGATTTTACAGCAAACGCTGCCTAACTCTTTGCACTCGAAGATGTTTTTGAATTCCAAAAAACTAAGACATTTTCTTATCTGAAATATTTCCATCGTACACGATTTACTTCCTTTTTTTGAATTATTTTCACTATCTCTATGTAAATTGTATCTAACGACTATCGAATTTCTGCCCGACACTTTAGGAATTTAGTATGTGTCTATGCTGCCGATGATTACAGTTGAAAGAAGTCGATTTCATTGAAATTGATAATTCGGATTCCCCCTCAAGTTTATGCTAGATTTAAAACGTCCGTTATCGGGGGGAACACTGATTATGCTAATAGTATTAGCAGTTTAATACTAAAGCCGTTCTATCCTCGATTGCGGCCCGTTTAACCGTTTCATACTCTCTCCACTTGGTATTACTAATAAATGGCTGCGATAGAAGTAAAAGCTAGACAAATCGAATTCTCCACTTTCAATAATTGACGTCTCACTTGTAATTAACGTGTCGGCCCCTTCAATCTTGCACCTGACTTCTTACCCTGCAGCAGCAGGACTTGTGAATAGGTTTTATGCGTTAGTAACAAAAATGAAAGCGTGAAATAATAAAATAGGAAAAGCATTGCAAGAAACTAAGAGCACCGTAACATTCTTCTCGGCTTGCTAGAGTTCATAAAGAAATGAAACTTTTATATATGTCGTATCATTAAAATTTTAAACGCAATCTCTCACGAACAAAAATGCGAGCAAAGGTGATACACATATATTCGTGCGATTTTGAGTGATCCAGTTTAATAAGCTTAAGAAGTTCGTAAGTATGCCATTTAAATCCAATGTTCGTTGCCCGTGTTGAGCATTTTAATTGACTTTTTCATCTCATTATCAATTAAGGTATCCAAAAAGATCTCGTGTGTTGATGAATAAACATTGAAAATTATAAAGAAATTTTATGAGCAGCCTTGCAAACGTCCATTTAAAGAAACAGGAAACAATTATTCACTCACTTCTTCTTTTGTTACCTATTCATAAATAATAATCCCCCTCTCCTTACCTATACTTTATAATATCCCGCCTATTCTTTTGTCATTTTCACATTTCTTGTTTCGTAATTCTTTCACAAATGAAATTTTAAGTATAGTTATCTCCCTTAAATAATTATCAGTGTTATAATTGGTCCCTCGAAAATATCTGGGACAAAAATTAAAATGAAATCTTTTTCTTTTGGTCACGACCACGTTGTTGCATTGAATGTGTTGAAACAAAAAACAGATATGTTAAACATAATTTAAACTGATTTCCCCTCCTCTTGGTATCCCAATTTCCATGTATTTTGAAACAAAAATATTCGAATGATAATTGAAATTTAATTGTCCCTATGTAAGAAGTGAAACAATAAAAATACTGTGTACTACGCGATGCGTTCTTGCGGTCACTGTACTCACAAAAATGGCCCTATTGTTAGAGCTCGCATTCTAATACGCCATGGGTGGCCATGGAGATTAAAAGAACCCGAGAAATCAGGACGGATTCCGAATCCTAAAGACTCAACAGGTAATGGTGATACCTGTACCTAAACGATGAAACATATGAGAATACTGTACGCAACTTTCCCCTTAGAAAGCTCAACAAAATGAACTGTATGCTTCCAAGAAGCATCGACGATCAAAGATAATCGAATAATTTAAAACATAAATATTCCACCTTGGGCTTGAGAATGAACTTGAAGGAGCAGAGACGAAAATGTGACGGCCAGCGATCAGGGTTTTTAGACTCCATATAATCCACCTGCACTCGTACGATGACACCCCGACACTCCACCTGCCCGAGCGACGTAACGCCATCACGAGTGCGCTATTTCCCTCAAAATGTTAAATTATTGTTCCATTAGTTACTATTTAAAAATAAGAGAATAAAATAACCAAGGGAGTGCTTGACTGCGTTGCTCGTGAAAGGAATTGTTGTGAACAGCCAGGAATGATAAATTTATTAATTGTTCATTATCACAGCGATAGCTAGCAGTCGAAATCAGTGAAGTGTGAAACCATCGCTCGACCTTCAAGCGCAGCGTTGCAGCGCGCTGGTTGGTTACGCTTCGTGGCGCACCTGAAGAGCTCTCTGGAAGAATCAGTCGGGTTGGAGACTTGAGCAGGAGTGGACAGGTTTCAGGACTAAGTGGTCCACCTTGAGCTACCTTAGGTACCTTGAGCTACCTTGTGCCAGCTCTGGGCTACCTTGGGCTACCATGAGCTACCATCAGCTATCTTAGGCTACATTGGGTCACCTTGGGTATCTTCCGCTAGATTAGGGTAGAAAAAGTGACATTCAAAATTATCTTGGCCTACTTTAAGCTACGTTCAAGCGGACTAAACACAATTCAGTACTATCCCGGTCTACCTTGAGGTGAACTAAGTTTCCTTCGCATATTAGCTACCTTCAGCTATCCTTGCCTACTAGAACAGTTTCTTTTTCGGAATTTATTATCTCCAATCCACATAATTTATTATTTTAATATCATCATTAACAAAATCGTCCTTATTAAAAAATTCCTACGAGAATACAATCTCGTGAAAATAAATTTATTTTTTAAGGACGTCAATATTTCTCAGACAGAAATCTACCTTGTTGGCCGGGTAACAAGTTTCAGCTAGTTGCCACCAGAAGAATGTTTGGCGCACGTTAACGAACGCACAATTGTTGATACGCTTCTAAACTATCGCGTATTTAGCAGTATTTAATTTACTTACGCATTAAGTAAATGTAAAATCAAATGTTGCACACTGTATCCTGTTATTAACCAAGATGTTAGTTAGAACTGCAGCAAATACAGTAAGATTATACTGATGGCTATGTGCATAATAAAATCTCTGGACTTAAACTATTTGTTTTTAAATTGGATTCATCGATTACACATCATTTAGTGCTCCCAAAAATAGTTACTTCCTAATATACTATTGGTAAGTAAATCTTTATGATTTCATGGAAATTATGTGCATGCTAATAAGGTGAACAGTAAACATAACCTATATTTTTCACGCTTTTCTCATCTGTCTCATCTTTCTGATTTGTATGTTGTAGATCCTGTCCGATTATGAATCCTGATATTGAACGAAAGGTCTTGCTGTATGAGACGATTATCAATGATGTATTAAAAGATGATCTTGCTTCGTTTGAGAAAAAGCTTGAGATTAAAAATGCAGAGATTGCTGAGTACCTTCAGCTGAAGTCCGTTATTACTACCCTTCAAAATAATGAATTCGACAAAAGTGGTTTTAAGACTCAAGTAGACATTGGACAAAATTTTCTTATCGAAGCACATGTCCCTGATGCATCCACGATCATTTTGGAGATTGGTTTAGGACACTACTTGGAATTAACTTTAGACAGTGCCTTAGTAGTTACCACTGCACGAATCAAACTGCTGGAAGATGAAATCGCACTGTACCGCAAAGAGATAGCAAAAATATCTGCTCACATAAAGTTAATGCTTCTCATTCTGGGAAAAATACAGGGCATCAAAGAATAATTCTAATATTGTTACATATGTAAAATACACTTGTAAAATACCTAACTACTTTACTGTATAAATATTATAATAGAGTTTCTACTTGACTTTCAATTGTTACTTGGACTTTAAATATGTAGTGCACAGGGGATTTGAAAAATCGCTGTAGAATTAGAAAGGAGACACTCCATTGCGCGAAGGAAAATTAAAAAATTTGTTGTATAGGGCATCATTTTTAAATATTACATCAAGTATGAATCATGAGTTAAGCATGTATAACACTTGGCTAGCACATCAGCTTATGCCTCACCTTTTCTACTTACCCAGATACCAGCGTGCACAGACAAGTGATCGAATTTACAAAAAGTGAAGTCAGAAGCGTTGTTTTAACTTTCCTTCGTGCCAAAAATCGCCTCGACCTTTGAAAACGGAGCACGCATTTTCACAAATCGCAAATTACATTGCAGGGTGCAATTCTGTAATTTTAGTACATAGTTTTGCACCAGAAGAGCTTGTACATACGGATTGTATGCATATTATTCTGAACTCACTAAAATGATTAAAGATAGAAATTTCTACTTGGTTTCTGTTTGCATTTCACGAAGAGCGTATTGATTTTGCATAAAAATCCGCAGTCTGCTAATAAACACCGACTTTTCGAAGATTCTGCTGCTTTCCTTTGTTTTCACCAATGACCACCGCTTCGCGTAATCTCGTTACGTGCCCTAACTGAATGCGAGCTGTACAATGTGCCCCACTAATTTCCTAGTTCGAACGTAACGCTTTTGTTTCCTCGTTAAACGTAATTGTAGGAATTTGCGAGGACCTTGTGCCCTGCTTATATACGGTAGAGGTCAACCGCGAGGAGATCAGTACGTTCTTTCGTTCTTCCGCGGTTTCCTCGGTGCTTTTTCGCATTTTCGCAAAGTGATTATCCCCGAATGTCGGATTGGCGTAGCATACCATGCGTGGAAAAACACAAGGAGTTCCTCGAAAAGCTTGTTACGGTTTTAATCGATAGCGCGTTCGAAAGCGTGTCCCGTAAAAATCCTGTATCGAGATGGCGAGAACCAGCTTACCTGGGGGACATCGTAAAGTTCGATGTGAAAGACGAGCCACGCAACCAGGATAATCTTTTGGAGATCGCTGACAAAGTCCTCAAGTACAGCATCAAAACCGGTCATCCTTACTTCATGAATCAATTGTTTTCCGGGTGAGGTCACGCTCGAAACGCAATTATTAAAAATAATAATTTATCGTAAGGTATATTCTTCACTTTTTTATGCTTCAAATTCACTGTCACAAGTGCAAAAATTCACTCTAATCATAGTTTTTATGAATATAATTTCTATTACAATCTGCTTGCTGCGATTACCAAAAGTAAAAATTTACCCTACAGGATATTCTGTTTTTTGCTATGCTTGAAATTCACAGTGACAATTCACTTCGATTTTCCTTACTTTTTATGAATATTTCGTTTTATTAAATGATTTTTGGACGATTGAACACGATTTTTAATAACACTTTAATTACACTTTGAACGCAACTTCAACGAAATTCATTTTTGGCGATTTGTTGTTAGCAGTGAAACCTTAATTACCAAGGAATTTACTAGACATTTATATCAATTTTATATAATTTTAAGAAAAAAGAAAAGAAAAAGTAAGTTATTCTAAAACAGTATTTTTCAACATGTTTTGGGCCGACGTTTGTGCGTCATTGTTTTCAATTTATTTCTATATTTTAAGAAAAAAGTTAGACGTAATCTCAATTTATCAATTTCATCGATTTTATTGTAAACAATTGTTAAATTTGCTTTTTAAAAACATTTAACGTTTTTTATTTTTTCCATGCAGCTGTATATATAATATTTTACTAATAAATTATTTTGTAAGCATTTTCTAATTCATGTCTCCTAAGTTTTGTATGACATAAAGAATACTCATGGCACATACATGTGTATGTATTATATATTCTTTGTAATTCCGATCTGAAAAATCTTTGAGTCAGATCTGAATTTAGTTTGCATTTGGAAATGAATGTTTCAAAAGTGAGAGACTTCTGGTAAAAATAATTTCGGCACCAGAAAATATACTCTGGTAAAAATATTCAAGCAAAGAAACAGTGAAAATTTAATTTCTCTGTAAATGTACGATAATCTTTATTTTAATTCTTCCCCTTTTCATTTTACGATATTGCTATTCTTTCCGTGGTATTTGTTCTTACTATCTTTTTAACCCTTTGCGGTCCGACGTGTTTTCTTTCTTTTATTCCAGAACTCGTTAAAACATGTTCGCATACTGCAATTGTTGTTAGACACCATGAAATTATTACATTATTTATGTACGTAATAAGTGACTACTGGCGCGAAAGTTAATGTTGAATCCGACTCGATATAGGACCGGAAAGGGTTAAGAGAACTCGTACGGTTTTTGAAATATTTAATTGGCAAGTCCCTAGAGGATTTTCGAATGAATCATTAATACTTTGTTAATGGATTTATTCTCGCGTGTACTATTATACGAATAATTTTATTTAATGCAGATTGGATCCCTATGGTTTAGCCGGACAATGGCTCACCGACGTGTTAAACTCTTCCGTGTACACTTACGAGGTGGCACCGGTCTTAACGTTAATGGAGAAGGCTGTAATTACGAAATTATTGAGCATGTTTTACAAGGAAGAAAATGGTACTACTGTCGGGGACGGTCTATTCAGCCCAGGAGGTTCTTTCTCTAATGGCATCGCCATTAATTTGGCCCGATTTTCGTTCAGGAAAACGATACAAGGTGTAAGTAATTTTTATAAGCAGTTTTTTTCTTCAGAAGCCCATTAAATAAGGAGACAAGGAAACTACATATTTTTTAATCCTTGAAAAATCAATGCTACGTTTCTCAAAATTTGTGCACTGTGCGATATTCTGCTGAAACCACAGGTTTTAACACGAAAGATCTTAAAACATAAGTCACAATGTTTATACTGTTTCAATTAAAATAATTACATTCCCTTTTGAAAATATTGATTTTTAGGCTTCTAAACTATCGTTTGTTAATGTACTTTTTAAAAAATGTATTGAAATTTGATAATCTCTCTCTTAACACTGGAACTACCGATCGATTAAAGTGACTGGATTTGATTGTATTATATGAATTATGAAAATACATTTACTGAAATTTGAAAGGATCATTTAGACCCTTATGGTAGTTCCTAATGTTAAGTACTCCGTGATGCATAATACATTTTTTAAAAATAATTTTTCTTTATGTTGCATACATCTTGATTGTAAATGTATTAACACATTATAATATATTTATATGCCAGAATACACGCATACCATCCTCGAATTTGGTGCTATTTACGTCCGAAGACGCTCATTACTCGGTCTCAAAATGGGCAAACGTATGCGATGTGGAGGTGATTCTTATAAAAACTGACAATCTTGGTAGAATGGACGTCGATGATTTGAGATCTAAGATAATCGAGGAGCAACAAAAAGGAAATTATCCCTTTTCGGTTTCCGCAACTGCGGGTAAGTTCAAGAATGCTACAAAATGATCGCGCGCGAGAAACTAAAAATGTAGAGTGTAAAAGAATAATTTTTGCTTCCAGGAACAACAGTCTTAGGTGCATTCGATCCATTAATCGAAATTGCGGACATCTGCCAGGAATTTAACATGTGGATGCACGTGGATGCAGCCTGGGGAGGTGGCCTGATATTCAGCAAAAAACACAGTGTCCTTTTGCGAGGAATAGACAGAGCTGACTCCATTTTGTTCAATCCACACAAATTACTGGCTGTCCCTCAGCAATGCTCTCTGCTTCTGACCAAGCATCCAAATATTTTAAAAGACGCACATTCCATGCAGGCTACTTACCTTTTTCAAAAAGACAAATTCTATCCCACAGATTTAGATGTTGGGGACAAGTACTTGCAGTGCGGACGCAGGCCAGATGTGCTGAAATTCTGGTTCATGTGGCAGGCTAAGGTAATCCAGTTTATCAATGATATATTTAGTTGAACTATGCTTTTGCTTGCAAAGAATTTCTTGGCTTGCTTACAGCAGAAAATATTTTCCATGCAAGAAGGCCCCTTCCTTAAGCATCTTCCGCACAATGTGCTCAGAACATAAGATAAGACTTACTCGCATGACATAAAGGTTCTTCTGTCCCCCTTATTACTCTCTAAGTGTCAACCACTTATGCAAATTTCTAGAAAACTAGCCTTGGTAGCACTTTTTTCCCCCGATCTTCCTTTAATTGTCCACCTTGTACTTTGAGGCTTAAGCTGCAGCTGCGGTGCATTCCGTACAAGTTAAGGGTCTGCATGCCATATTTCAAGTGTTTGCCAATATACTTATGAATACATTATCTTCCCCTGGTACGACTGAAGAATGTTCATACTCTACGTATTCAGTGGATTTTCAAGATCATAAAAGAAGCTTCAAAAATCCTTAAAGGGGTTTGCCGATAGCTGTGCTTTTAGGCTTGGAACGTTCACAGTGCCTAGTCAGTCAAATATCTTCATTTAAAATAATTATGAACACAGTTTCGTTTCAAGTAGTGTGTTTCAAATAATGTTCTATATTGTTTGCATGAAGAAAATGTTCATAAGAGTACCATTCTTGCACGTACCAAAGCACACAATTAGTCCTTGTGTGGGTAATTTTTTATTTTAAGCACATTAAAATAGCTAGATAACAATCTAAAAAAAAATATATAAATATTCCAAAGTATAATATACATTAACAGTGTAATAAAAAATTAAGTAATTCTTCCAAAATATATGTACATCTATTTCAATGATAATGTTGTCATTCAGCAATATGCAGGTTACCACTAAAATTGACACAAATTATATTGTACTTAATTATGATTAGTTGAATAGAAATACCAAGTATGTTGTAACAATGATTGCCATCAGAGAAAATTGTATTGTTTCACAAAGTTGAGAAATATTCTATTTTAATAATTCTATAAAGTGATACAGTACTCCTTCACTCTGTCACGATGTCATTAAGTTATAATTTAAATGTTATTTTTAATTTCATTGACTTAAAAAGCTTTTGTTAATTTCCTATGACTATTAGCAATGATATTTGTATTGTGTACACTAATATTATTGTATAGTTATTTATTGTATTCTCATAGAGCGCTTCCACTCAGTAAGCCACAGTCATATGTTTTACTCATTTTTATCAAATAGCGGTGTATTTGAATTACGATGTCTATTATATGACTTTGAGACAATATTTAGATGTGGAAACAGCCTTTTTAAAAATATTTTCCGTTTTTTTTTTAAATTATTGCATGTTATTTAAGAGTTATTATCATTATAATTTTGTTTTAGGGATCTTCAGGTTTCGAAAAGCATGTTGACCACTTGATGACACTCTCAGCGCTTTTTAAAGAAGAAGTAGAAACAAGGGAGGCCTTTGAATTAGTAACAGATTCGTGTTTTATAAACGTTTGCTTTTGGTTCATACCGCCATCTTTAAGAAATCAGCATACATTGTATAATTACAAAGAAAGAATAAACAAAGTAAGTATAATAACGTTTATAAAAGGCTAGTTAAAGCAAGAAAAATATTTTTTAAATCAGATAATGATCTCACTTCTTACAACATTGAAAGATACGTAACGCTATAGATTTGTGCGCAGAATGTTTAAATTGCATGTAAATTCATTCTACATAATATCGAATGAAATACGTACTATTAACTATTATATCAAATTTGATTAGCGTTTGTAAACTATACACTCGATTAATTTTGATATTTTCTATATGCGTTTATAGTAATATTTATCTAACGCTAATACATGATTTACAAACCAGAGATCAAGCAATGCCTTCAATAGGTCACTTATCTCTGTAGATTTCGAAGAATTATTTTTGCGAATTAGTTTATTTTGTTTTAAAATAAATAGAAAAAGGAACAGACGTCCATATGCAGTTAATTGATTAAAGAATGAATATTTTTTAATGTTTTTTAATAAGTTATAAAGCTGTTAATTTGACAATAGATATGGTAGAAACCAATATTAACGGCTGCAGATAATTATCTTCTCTCTAATTTTCGTCTGTAGGTATCTCGGAGTAATCGATAAATGATGTCTCCATTTTATTAGCAGTCGGTATACGAAATAGTATGCATGATAAATTAATTCCTGTTTGATAAACCTAACATATCGAGTTTGAATAACTAACAAGTCTCAGTTATTAAGGAACTAGGTCTTCAAATTATTATTTTTAATTAGGTTGCACCGAGATTAAAGGAGAAGATGATCAAAAGAGGCAGCTTAATGATTAACTACCAACCGCTTCGTGGGAAGCCAAACTTCTTTCGATTTGTAACTCAAAATTCGGGAGTGGACGTACAGGATATTCATTATGTCTTCGACGAGATAGAAAATCTTGGAGAAAACATGTGATTTATGCATGCGTATGCATCTCAATGTAAGAAAATCACCCAACAATTAAGTTCCAAAAAATAAATAGGAAGCTTTATCGTCTTGTTGAAATCACGTTTCCTTTTATCTTCGCCATTTTTCTCTTTGCACATCTGCATCTGTACCAGTTAGGTAATGAACGATACAGACAATTTCCATGCTAATAAATGACAATCATATTAAAGATGAATTCAATGGAACGAAGTTTTACGTTTGGCACTAACAGTGGCTTTAATCAATTCTCGGCGAAAGAAATAACGAATTCCAACCACGAAAATCAATTCCTCTGGGTTAACTAGGCGAAACCTAGCAGGCAGTTGATCTGATTAGGTGGGGAACCGGCACTAAATTTCTGATGCCAAGGTATCTACGAAGTCAATTCGTGACTACGTTCGTCGCAGAGCCCACGGCGTCGCGACGTACCCGACGACTAATCCTGGTACAAGTGACAGCATATAGAGAAGCCCTATGTATATCTATAGAACTGCGTTCGTCCTATGTAGAACATAATGATTTGCAACCGTCACCGTATCCCAATCTATCGTGAAATTGAGCCTTTTGCATCGTATCTTTAAATAAATCGCCTCGAGACAAAAATTCAATCCTGGTCCAGTGTGCGATCCACGTTGTGGTCCATGCGTTGCTTTGGACACTAATTAATTTTCCGAAAAGCAAATGCAATTTCTACGTAGATTTTTCAATTTTTAGACTTTCGTATGTAGGTTTTAGAATTGTTTGTGTAGTATAAAAATTGTCTGTTTTATTTGCCAGTTACAGGAACTGCATAGGCATTTTTAAATTTATTTTTAAATTTATTGAATATTTTCACTATTGTGCACTCGATCCAATCATTTTTGCCAGAAATGCATAAAATCCGCAGTTACTCATATATGTTACACGTACTATTATGGGATAACTACATATTTTATTATTTTTTTAATATTTTGCTTATATATTCAAAGCAGGATGGAGTTAGAATCATAATTTTATACTTTTAGTTTTAATTGTCAATCGTAGTGTTTCATGTTCATGCATTTACGGGATTATTTGAGGAAACGAGATTACTTCGACACGTTCAGCGACTTTGTAACACTTGCTACATTCTTGCGGCTTTTTAAAACTTTATTGGTCAATCAAAATGTTTTGTTGCACTGACGTACGCGTAAATAGTTCCCACTTTTGATTCATTCATAAATATAATTTACTATAATATCTAATATAATTTCAATTAAGAAATAAATATTTTTTAAAAATATGAATAT
Organism: Seladonia tumulorum; assembly: GCA_913789895.3. Taxonomy (NCBI): domain Eukaryota; kingdom Metazoa; phylum Arthropoda; class Insecta; order Hymenoptera; family Halictidae; genus Seladonia; species Seladonia tumulorum. Next base: position 9,416,715 of record OU565275.1, read on the forward strand.
TTTAGATTTAATTAGCGCTTATTTCTTTAACATTGTATCTGCTGAAGTTTAGCGACAAAACTTACATTAATGATTCTATTGCTTGAAAAAGTGTGTTGTTTTATTCCTATAATTTGTCAGTTACAGCCCAATTTTTATTGTAGTATTAAAACTTTAATGATGTGAAACCATGACGTATTTTGTCATGATAAATGTTTAATCAAGCTTTATTGAAAAGTGAAATAGTTTTATATTGAAAGGAGTAAGATCGTAAATGAGCTGCGCTTTTATTTGAAATAGGTCTATCGTAGTTTCAACAATAGTTTTAGTGACCTGTATTGCGAATGAGCTATCTGCGATGAGTACGAGGGGCGCAATAGTGATCTTACGCACTAATAACCCACTCGTAGGATCTATAGTGCAGACATTCAGAAATGATAATCTATACATACGTTACTGCTTATTCTAAAAAATAATTTCTAGACTTACTAGCTTACCATCATTTCTTTTATTCGTTATAACCGTGTATGCGAAAAACTTCATATGCACGTACACTTCACCGTACACGTGAACACAAACACTGTGCACATGTATTTGTAGTTCAATGCATCAATGCATAATCATAGAAAATTAAATGGTTCAATAACTTCATTAACACGTTAATGCCCCGTCATAAAGTCCTACGGATTTTAGTTTAAAAGGTATTTTTATCACTGGAATTTGCATTTTAGTTACCAGTTGGGTGGTGCTAATGAAACAGTTAATATTTAATTGCCGATATCACCAAATCCGACGAACAATTCGAAACATGCGAACGTATAATTAATTATAAAAACATAGCCGACGATTATCATGAGACCATGTTTTACAATGACCTATAAACTGCAGACACAAATGATCCTGCATTAACATAACACGGTCACATGTCTGCTTTTGCCAATGGTACTATTATCATATAAACCCTTTATTTACAAACTAATAGAAAATAGCCCTATCGAATTACTTGTGTTTATCACCCCTGACATATAAATACACCTGTAAAATTATACATAGCTTTTCATGTTATTTCAGATATCATGTTTGTTTTCATACCTTTTTAAATATATTTATCAAAAAGTGGAGATATCTGTGAAATTAATTTTAAGACACAAATGTCACAAATATGTTAAATTGTATTCTCAATGGTACTCTCAACATTTTCCTCATTATTTTTATCAATATCATAGAAAATAGTAAAATGCCACTGTACATTTCATGTTTAAGGTTTAAAAGCATTTGCAAACTCAATACAAATGTGAAAACATAAACTAACGATATTTTGTACATTATACATGTTGTTTGAACACTTTTAATTGTATTGTCATGTTTAGGTGTTTCTAAAATTAAGTTTATAGAATTTATCGTTTATAGAATTAACTTGAGGATTAAGAACAGGTAGTAAAAGGTATCGATCAATAAATTTTGTGAACACACTTTTGAAATATTTTTCACTGCATTGTCGCGTTTCGCTGTTTAAAGCAAACTCATATATGAAATTAGCTCAAGGGCTGAGAAAAGGTATGGATCAATAAATTTGTGAAATTTTGTTCGAAGCACTTTTGGAACATGCCGATTACAATCAGTCGCGTTCTCTGATAAATATGCAAATATTCTTTGCTGTACAGGTCTTGAACATGTTTTCTTTATCGTATTAAGATGGGGTGTGCGAGAAACCCTTTACAGGGAACTATGCTTGTGTGCTACGTTCCTGTCCCCGAGTCACTGCTAGGGGTGCTTGCCCTGCAGATGAACTTAGACAGTGGGTTGCTACCGTGAAAGACGGTGTTAACGTCGATAGCTACCATTCGTACCGTTCAGTAACCCGAATGTCAGTCGATATCTGTAAATTCGACGGCCAGGATGAGCAAGGTCTTCCAATTCACGTGCCTCAGGTATGTTTTTTTTTTGTTCTGTTTTCTTCGATCGCCCCCAGGATACTTTGGCTTTCAGGTGAGTAGATAGTATTTCAAAAATAATACTCGATCCTACACTCGCTCGCACAATTTCGAATTTTTTCACTTTTTCCTGCTGTTCCATTTGCACGCCATTCGAGCACGAAACATTTCGAATTCAATGTTTTCACAACTCTACGGTGGACTATCCTTGAGCAATTCCGAATATTTTATTGTCAGTACTATTCACTGACGTTATCTGCTACCGCATACCCATCGATATAAATGTAATTTTAATAGAAAGCGATGAATATATTACAACAAATCGATCGTTTCTACTGCAATGAGGATAAAAGTTGTATTCCGTGGTAAGAATATCGATCGAAGGCTTGTATACTACTGTTTAGGAGCGCTTTAATCCTTTGTCGGTTGAACAGTTAATTTCGACAGGAAATACGATGTTTTTGGTAACTCCACGTTCTTTGTTCATCGAGTGTTAGATTTTTCGGTTTCATTTTGATACGAACAATTGATCGATATTCCGAATGTTGGTAAGGCATCAATGTTAGTCTTTGTCGTCGTTCGAGCAATCTGGCAAATTGTTAAGTTGAACACGGATGTTCCGAGGAAGCTCGAAAACAAACTTTGATTCCGTGAAACTTTCGAGCGAAATGAAACGATGGATATTAAGGATTGTGGAAACATCCTGCGAAAAATCTGTTTGTTCCTCCGGTCGACTGCAGTGGGTTCTTCGAAGTTCATAGTTTGACTTGCGTCTCAACGATTACTGTACCATTTCGGAATTCATTGGGCTCCATATTGAGAATAATACGTTATCCGAATGATTTTTATTTTATGATATTATTGAAAAAATATGTAGTTTAATTATCGAACACTTTCATGCCGTACGTCCTAATGCCATCGACGAGGACTTGGTGAAAAATATTTTGCGTTTCTTAAGAAAAAATTTATTTTCATATTTTCATGAGTTGCTTCACTCCTAGACTATCTCGAACGTAAATTCAGTTTTTGAAAATGCTTTTTAATCATCTGTGATCTGTTAACTGTTCGAATAATCAACACTGATAGTTTGTGCTTTGTTCAATGTTTTCTTTACGTTTATATAAATGTTATTCACATGGTTTGATTGGAATAATTCAGTGAATAATTTCTTTACTCTTTGAAGAACGTTGGACTCTTGGAAACGTATCGATACGTTATGGAGGATGCGGCAGGTAAATTACTTTAATATTAACCTTTTTCACACTTGTATTATTGTTTATTATATTTGCATTTCTTGGCTAGTTGTATACATAGTTGCTAATTGTAATTCATTAATTTAACGTATCAAAATCTTAATTTGCTTTTCATTCAATTGGTTTTTTGGTACATGCATCTGCAACATTTAAATTGTTTAAAAATACCAATTGATGGATACTTGGTTTTTTACAAATTCAAAGTAAATCCAAATTTGATAAACCAATAACTATGAATTAATAGATGTTGTCTTTTTCTTTCCTTTTTCTATACACTGACGGTTGTAATAAATTAAATTTCACGCATCTTGCGTATTTTCTAAATGTTTTCATAAATAGATGAGTCTAGCGTTACAGGGTATTGATAAATTGAAAAGGCAACAATTATTTCAATAAAACGTTTCATGTATTTGTCTTTTTCCGATTTCTTTTCTAGATCCTCGGGTAGCGGACTGGTTTTTAATGGGTAGCCCAATTCCATTGTTAGGAATTATATCTCTTTACCTCGCGTTTGTTCTTCGTCTCGGTCCACTTTATATGAAGAACCGAAAGCCGTTCAACTTGAATAAGCTCATGATATTTTATAACATTTTTATGGCCACCGCAAGCGCTGCTGTATTTTATGGGGTAAGAATGGGAAGAACTTCCTGTCAATTCAATTATTAAAACAATTAAAGTACTTTTTGTTTGATTCAAAATTTTAAATAGTTGTTTAAATATTCCACACGCGCAGGAAATCCACGAAACTAGTATAAATGCGAGATATCGAGGAAATTGCGACGAATGAAGGGTTATTGAAAGTATCGATTTGTTCGGAAATAAAATGTATAAAAACATTCGATTTGATTGTGTTTAAATGAAAGATTAATGAAGTTTTCGGTTCAACCTGTGAATCGTGATTTTTCCTAAATGAAAAACGTTCGATATTGACGAAATACGTTCTTGCGATAAAAGTTATTTCGATTCTGCGACAAAATAACGCGGTACTGTCTCACGACGAGTCGTTATTATATTCTTTTTGCCATTTATTCTACTAAACCATTGAATATAAAATTTTCAGCTTCTCACGTCTGGCTTCACTACGAAATTTTCTTTAGGATGCGAAATTCACGTTGTTTCGCACGATCCTGAGTCTTATCGTGTAAGTAGTTTCACCATCGACAAACAAGTGTCTAATTTACGGTACGAGAATCGCATAAATAAAATACTTATCGTTTCTACTAGATGGCACGATGGATATGGAGGCTTTTAATATTGAAGCTGTTCGAGCTGGGCGACACAATAATCTTCATTCTCAGAAAGAAGTTCAATCAGGCGACCTTCCTCCACGTTTATCATCACACTTCCACCGTTCTTCTCTCCTGGATAACGTGCAAATTTGTGCCAGGTATATTCGCGTACCGTTCGTCAATTCGAACTCGTTGATTACTTTGATTTTTTTATTTTAAATCGGTGTCATCCTTTACATCTAATTTGAAAAAGATTATTTCGTCAACGCATTCTAGGTTAAATTGTTAAAAAAGTACATAAGTGGAAAGCTGACAATGAAGCTCCCAATAATCGTGAACGATATGTTTGTTTATTTAGCATTACCTCTAGCGATTACTAAAAGCAATTGTGGACTTTTATGCAAAATAAAAATTGTCTATATTCCTTGCGAGAAATTGGAGTTTAACAGAAACGTGATTCTTCTCCTACTAATTTTAATAACACGGAACTAATAACAGACTTTAACGTCTTAAAATTTTTTAATTTTCTTATTTTTCTGTGTTTGACCCAATCATTTTTATTGTAAATGCATACAATCCATAGTACAGAGATTGGTATATACTGCCTCATAACAAAATTGAATTTATTTACATTTTGTCAATCATTTGATCAATAAATTCATTCAACTATTTTCTATATGAAAGCATCTTTTATACAGATTTTATACATTTATGACAAAAATGAGTAGTTGAAAAACAAAATAGAATAAACATCAGATGAGTTTGATATTGCCAGTAGATTATTTCCAACCTATTAAAATTATTAAAAGAAAAAATAAAATTTTATGTAATTCCCCTTTCTTTTAATTGATACAGACGATTGTTATCTTGCATATTGATCCGCAGTTTAATAATAATGCGATAAGATAGCTTCGAGTTCAAGGGGTTAGCATAATTTTTCTTGATCCGTGAGTTTCCACAATTCTCTTCGATCGGGGTGTTAAACTTGTGTTGCAGGCGGTATGTGGACGTTCCCGATTATGCCGAACTGTATAGTGCACGTGATTATGTACACGTACTATCTCCTTGCCTGCTTGGGCCCGGAGATGCAAAAGAGGATCTCACCTTGGAAACAATACATTACAGGATTACAAATGGTACGTTTCCATTTTGTATCTGACTTGACTATCTGCCGCGGTGCCGCGCGGTGCATCGCCCGGTGCATCGCCCGGAATGCATATACATATATTGTCGTGTGCTGTTCGTTGCGCTGACTGAATTGCCGTGCTGGGAGCGTTATTCGCTCATTTCACCGTGCACAAGCTCCCGCTATCGTGTAATCGTAAAATTACATTCCATCGCCGTGGTCGAATTTTTTTTTCCCCCCGAAAGCGGAATTGTTATTGACATTTAGACCCGGGAAACACGGTTAAAGGAAATTAATCTCGACCAATAACGCGTCACGATGAGAAACAACAGGGTCCCGAATGACTTTTCACTGAAACGAAGTTGCGGCCGCGTCCCGTTGACGAATCATGCTGTCGCCACTAACGATTTTTGTCACGAGTTATTGATAGCTGCTCGGAGAACGCATATTTTTATTGGTATACTGTTTAAATTTCTTTATAATTTTCACCGGTAGTTTCTTATTTCATGTTTGGTAGTAACACAAAATGATTTACCATTTTGGTAATATTTCTCCAATATTTTTCTAATATGCATACAGTACTATTTTCGTAAAACGTTTACAAGTTCGATCGAATATTTTCTGCCAGTGGTAGTACTCCACGCTGGTCCCACGCGTTTTTCGCGTTGTTTATAGAGAACCTGCACGTTCAAAAATGTATAACTTAATTTTTCCGAAAAATATATCGATCCGAACAAGAGACAAATATTCAATAAGTTCCACATAGCCGATGGTTATAGCTGCAATAAAATTGTTCTTTATGTTTCTATTGGCTTACAAAGAGTTGTAGATGGAACACATGTAGCCGTAAAATATAAATGTCAGAAGGGACGCGAAAATAATATTTTATTTTGGAGAGACATCGAAACAACGGGAATAAATCAGATTTTCGAAACAACCCTTTCGCTCCGGTTCGAAACTACTATTTCACATTGCTCGGTATAATTTGGTCAATGAATCATCTAATGCTTTTAAAAGTATCGAAAATGTTCAGAGTGAAGCCAACATAAATCACAGTGTTTTACGTTACTCTTATAGAGGAAACAGCTCTCTAAAAACAGAAATTGTGTTCGTATAAATTCGTAATTTAGCAATTTATCTAAACTCTTCGTTCATGTTTTAATGCAATAGGTAATTCTTTCATTTTGTCGCGATATTTATATTTGTATAAACTTTTTCGCAACACAATCCGCAGTCCACTTACAAGAAAGACAAAAAACCGGATCATATGCGATAATGTTCAGTGACGTCCACAAATTGGACAGACGAGACAAAAATGGCTGCTCGTGGGAAACAAGTGGAAACGAGAGCAACATCGTCCACAGGACGACAGGCTTATTAAGTTCTCCTCGTTGCATGCGAGAGTGACACTTCACTGTGTCGCGGTCCTCTTCCGGTCGTCCCACTTTGCACGATGTAAACGCTTTGCTAGAAATTAAACGTCCACGTAACCCGATAAATCGTTCCGTCGATATCTCGCCGGGAATAAAAGTTCTCGGCCGACGGATTATTTAATTAAAAACCGTTGTCGTTCGTCCGGATCCGTTCCCCGCGCTCCCCGCTTTTCCGCGCTCCGGCATTTCATCACGATGCTGTTCCTCCGAGGCGAGGGGCTCGACGCCGAAATCGAATCGGGGACTACACGTATAATTTTCCATACGGGCACTTACCGAGCTCTTCAAACCTTCGTCAAAACCCACCCGGTTATCGAGTCAGGAGAGACGATTCGCGAATATGACCTAATATCTCGCATTCCGGGACAAGTGCTCGAGAACTCGTCGCGCGTTCGCGTCTCCCTCGGAAACATATTGCATCTTTTGTACAGTGATTCGATAACCAAACATTCAACCGTGCCCCGTATTCCGAGCTGCGACGAACCGAGAAGGAAAATGTTTGAACGAACAATGTTTAGTATCTTTACATAGATCTATTGTTTCGTCGCGACACGACGAAAGGAAATTGTTAATTTAGTCGAAGTTGGTAGCATTCGGTGTGAAGCGAAGTTACCGGACTGCGGATTTTATGCATTCATGACAAAAATGAGCGGATGAACTGCAAAATAGAGGCTTTTAATGTAGATATTGTCGAATCATGTTTCAAGCCTTGAAACTTTTTAACTAAAAATTGAGTAAAAGCTTCCTATTTAAACTTTCTATTTCTATTTAACGTAATTGTGCGTTATGCGCGTGAATTACTGTGCAAGGGGAATTAAATTCGAATCGACACGGGGATTTTAGACGAAACAAAAGTCAAAAACTATTCGATGCGAAAACAGGAGATCTTCGGCAGTCACAACTCGGTGAACCGCAAGCCTCGGATGTTTGTAGAAATTCTAGCCGGCTGAAACACGAGCAATACAACATTTATTGAAAATGAATCCTTTTGTGGTTGCAGATCCAATTCGTTATCATGATAGGCCACACATGTCAAACTTTGTTCCCTTCTTGCGAGCCAAATCGAAAACCAGTGGCGTACATCTACATGTCTCAAATTCTCACCATGTTTTACATGTTCTGCGACTATTATAAAAAATCGTATCTCAGAAAAAAGACGGAGTAACTGATGATTTAGCGATCCGTGAGTTCCGAGGTAAGCTGTTATTAATAACTCGATAATTTATATTCTATTTGTCTTCTTAGATTAGACACTAACAAATTACTTTTTGAGAAATCTTATATTTTATAGAATAACTGGTTATTCAATGTTTCAATCTATTTAATATATTCCTACATTTTTATTTATAACGGAATTGAGTTGGTGGTAAAAATTTCAACGTAATTGTAACGTACTGATCAAACATCTTTTTTGTCGGAAAATTTTCAATAAAGTCGGTAAACGTTTTTCAGTGCACTGCAGGTTATTTACAATCTGTACACAGACGTGTATCCACTATTTGTGTAAGATTTTATTCGCACGTGTCGATCGAAATAAAATGGAACCGACTCAAATATCGTTCCATCGAGTTGAGTAAATTTATTTAACACTGGAAAAATATATTGTCCAGTGTTGACAAATCGATTCTAATGCTACGGGAACAATGTTACAATTTTTTTACAGCATTTTATTCGAAATTTGGTATTAACAGTTTTATTATGATGTACAATATGTACAATATGAATTTTTTGGTAATTTATCGTAAATCAGAAGAGTGAGCTAGTTTAGAAATATTATTTCGAATTTAATCAAGTGGTAAGGCATCATAATCGAGGAACATTATTAAATATTCAGATCGTAAAAACAATACTAATATTTTCTCTCAATATACACAGTAAATCACCAGTATTTCTAAACCAACACACTATTTTCGTTTATGACAAAATACGAAAAAATACAGACTAAAATTTTGTAGCAGTATTTTGCGTGTTTTGGAGTATTTTGACTAACATTGTCAAAAGAGAAACTGTTAATACTTTCTTGATCCACTAGAGTTAACCTTAAAACGATACTCTTTAAAACATAAAAAAATGTATAAGTTGTTTGAACAGTCTGATATTTATTTTCGCTTTTGTATTAAAAAATGCAAATATTCTGCGGAGTCGCTGGCAACCGCAGTACGTCGTTCCAGGGTTAAATTCCCGCGCGATTAACACCGCGAACTCCGCGATGATTAATTTTATTAAAATAAGCACCTTTTTTGTCGGCAGGTCATTTCGGTAAGAATAGCGACGGTCCGCACAAAGGCCGTAAAAAAAAAAATCGTAGATTCCAGCTTTTGTCGCCATCTCTTCATTAGCTCTTCCGCCCTCGAAAGCCAGCACGCGTGTTCGCATAGCGATAATTCTGTGGAGAGGAGAGAGAAGGAGAAATAAAAAAGAAAAAGAAAGAGAGAAAGAAGGGAAGAAAGAAAGGAACGACGTTGCTGAATGGAACGATCGTGTGTATGCGAGCAGATACGCGTCTTCCGATGCATCGTGCGTGGATGAAATGCACTTATACATAGAACGATATCTATCGTGGGCCCGAGGAAACCATTCCATGATACGAGGATAAAATTTGTGTTTCCAAGTCAGCTTACGTTTTGTTCGCGGGGAATGCTTTTAGCCGAATACTCACCTTTCTTCATTTTTTTTTTTTTTTACCTCCTCTTTTTCCTTTTCCACCTTTCTTTTTCCCGGCGTCCCCCGCGTCCCGTGGATCGAAGCGCATCACATTTTGTTTCGTGTGTAATATCGACAACAAGGTGCGGGGTGATGCGAGACCTGCCACGACCCGGATTTCCCGAAAATCCAACAGATTCCCTTCCGATTCTGAAGCCACGGATTTTCATTTTAGCACTGTGCATCTGGGAGTCGACTTCTTTTCACGCGCGTCTGCAAGAAGCCAAAGACCTCCTGGAGAAAAGCGTATCTCGAATTGGCATGGTTGAATTAATTAAAAACGGGATCTTAACGGGAATTTGGCCGCTCGTCTCGCCAGGGATCAAGAGACGCAATTATCTTTCGTTTGTAAAAGCTGTTCTGTTCGAATTTGTAGGCTTCATTTAACGCTTCCAGTGCAACGTGCTCCTGGAAAAATGTTTATGGACACAAAAGTGCACGTAGGAACATCTTCAAGACGTGTTTTCATGGAACGGATTATTTTGCAACCCGTGCAATAAAAGTTTCCTGAAAGCCAATTATTTTAGAATTATTTAGTTTATTCGAGAATTGTAACAATTATTTAATATTGTTACAGTATCTGTCCCTGTAGAAGGAGAATTTATAGTTTTATATTTTACAAGTTAAACATGTTCTTTATCTGCTCTCATTGAAACTTATAATATGGTGACGTTTTTTTAAAGAAATTATGCGATTCAGATTCGATCCCTGGTTTCGACGCGTTGTGGTTAATTGAGAATTTCGTGTATTAATGATGTACCCTTTTGTTTCAGATTGTTTTTTAGAAAATTATTTATTCGAGTGAGTCATGGATAACTTTCAAAACAATTGAAATGGAATCGAATAGCAAGAGTACGTCCCTCATTCTTCTAAATAACAGTTATCGAGATCAATAATAAATTAAAATAAATGGATTGTTAATTATCTTCGATAGGAGAAATTTAAAAAGGAATGAACGTTATTTGCGACTCGCTTCGACACTTGAATAAACTATTTAAGAAGGAAGTGTGTCTGGTGAATGTTTTTTAAAGAACAATTATACTACGTCTAGTTTCGCATTTTATTAAGTTCAAGCTGTGTTTGTACATTTCTATATAAATAACTGTCACAGTTGATTTTTTGTAAATCTTCGGTTAAATAGTATTTAGCGTTACATAAAAGAATATTACAATAGACGTGTATCAACTATGTTATTTAATGTCAATAAATATTTAAGAATGGTTAGCTGAAATTATATGAAATATATAATGTGCGACACGGTACATGGAATATGTAGTTTTTTAATTAATTCGAAAATTGTATGGAAATATTAATTTCTTGAACTAGAGTATAACGATTAACGCTGTATGAAGGGGGCCTACCTTCGTGTGAAATGAACAGCACTATTATTCAGCAACCTATCATTAGATATTAAATTTGACGAGCTTGCAGATAAGAACATTTCACTGTCTTGTCGCGTGAGCCTAAATAAACTCATTAAAGCTTGAAAATTGTGAAATCATTTATGGGGGACATTACTACCACGTCACGTGCTCTTAAAAATTAACGCTAATAAACTTATCAATTTTTGTTTCAGTAGAATAAGAAAGTATATTAAACAGTTAATGTATTATGTTTTAAATTGAGACAAATATTTTTCTGGTTTGGTAATGGAACATCATAATACAGAGAAAAATATTCTTGGTGGGAAAGTGAAATTAAAAAAAATTGAATAAAATTTTTTAATACGAGTGTTTATTTTCTGAAAATTGTTATTGTTTTACTATTGACCAATTTATTTGTTTATTGTATATTATTACGAATATTCATGCAACGTGTCAGTAATCCCACTTTATGAGTATTACAGTAGGCAAATGTGAGTGTAGTAGAAGCGAAGCTTTCTAAGGTTAATCGATAAGAAATTGTTTATTACAGATATTATTATAGATTTCCAATTTATTCGTCACAAATATTTTATACATGTACTAGACTTACAAACCGACATGTTTGTAATAAATATTATTGCATTATGCTTTGAATTTATTGTTGCATACAAAATCACCTTCTAAATATTCAATCATATATTGGTTTCCACATACTTTAATCACGTTAAAGAGATTTTAATAATTTATCAATCAGTACTCGCTTGTAATTCACAAAATTCTGGTTACAATAGTAGTTTCTATTTTATGTTGTTAAATGTTTAAAATTTGTCCGATCTTTACTCACAATTTACCACGAAAGATACAAACTCACTTTTAAGAATAACTTTTAATAAAATATCTTCTTTTAACGAAAAACACAGTGTAAATTTCTTTTGAGAGTATAATAAATTAAATTATACCAGCGCATGAATTAATTAATTTTCGCATCAGCATTAACACGTCTCTTCACGCTCACGAAATAATGATTTTCTAGCCTTACCGAAATTGAGCATTTATTTCAATTATTTTTATCAAGTTTCTTACTTTTTTATAAACAGTTATTATAAGAATAATATTCCTCGAATAATCAAGAAGATGGGGTAGGAGATGGTCAAGCAGAAACTCCATTTTTGGAAAAAAGTGAAGGGAGAGGGATTCAATTAAAAAATTCAATTTAAAAAACTCTGGTTCTTTAATGAAGGTTTATTTTGCTGGGGGCACCGAAAATTCTCACACTCGGTGGTTGCGTGGCAGCCTATCCCAAAAGCCGAGCCGAGAAAGTCATGGTGGAGCGGAGGGTCACGGCTCGGACGAAATTACAGGATAAATAAACCTGACGTTAATAAAGTCTTATCGGCATGCAACCATGCGTGTCTACTTTAAGCCACGGACGCACTAATCCCCTATGCTAATTTCGGTTGGCCAGGAAAACGGCGGCTCTAATACCACCCTTTCGGACACGCGTACCAAAGAGAGTGGGGCGCAACCACTATGTGGAAGATCGCCGTTTTGTGCATCGCTGCCTGCAAAAACGGATATGCATTCAAATTCCGCCGCGCTAAAACCGGAATCTTTGAGATGACGCTCGTAATTATTCGAACGATTTCAAACGTGCAAACGTCAGAACGTTACCCTAACAAAAATAGGCTTTTGGTCGAGGCGCTTTTTCATTGTTTTGAAATGATAATGTGGTCAGAATTTTTCTTTCGATTTTTAATTATTTCAGTTTCATTCTACGTTATACTTTTCATTTTGTGAATCGAAAACAAGCGTTCTTTTTCTAATAATCCAAAGTTTAAAGAGAGAGAGAGAGAGAGAGAGTGCCGCAATTTTGCTCGCAATCATTATTCCAGGTAAATGCACAATGTGATCAATCACTAGCCACACTCGTATACTAAATAAATATATTTGGATTTATTTTTTAGATCATTCGGCTATCACTTAGCACCTAGGAACACCGGCTACATTTCAGTTATAAATAACTGATATAAACAAATAAAAATAGTTTTCTCTAAAAAAATTACTAAATATGCAGATGTTGCTAATATACGATCTTGTTTCTCCCTAAAAATTGTGACACCGATCATTTGCAAATGCAACCCCTTAAATGTGTGCAAGCACGATCGCTAGAAATACGCAGCAGGATAAAAATTGTGCAAATTTCCGTATCGCAGTGTCGTGTCAAAGACGCAAACCTGGACGTTTACATTCGTCGTTCGGCCTGTTCAAGCAGGCTTCTTTGTGCGGCATAAAATAGGGGCTGGCAGCGGGGAAACGGTAACTATTCTCTTAAAAAATTTGCGACATTGGTCGTCGAGAGGAGGGTGCGGCGGCGGCTGGAAAACAGTCTCGGGCACGGGCGACGGAGCCATAATGGACACCAGCGGAAAATTCAAATTTTCGACCAATAAGAAACGGGCGCAGCTTCACAGGGTGCACAGCGCAATTCCACCGTTCCCCGGGTTCGCTGCGGCAGAATTTATATTCTTGCGAAATATGTCGCGGTTTACGAGGGCGAGCTTCACAAACTCCGGGCTCTTTTGAATTTTTAAATTTGGAACGCGAGCCTTGGTATTCCCCGTTCTTTCCGCGCTTTACGTTCAATAGGGCATCCTTTTGATTATTGTGATTCCGAAAATACTATGGCGGCGCGAGCCTGGCGACGTACGACCCCTAGGTCGACAACAAGTCGAGCCACCGACCCTACGATAGTTTTTTTTTTCTTTCCCGAGCGAGAGGACACGTTAACAATCAAGAGATTCTCGTTGCGTGAAAATGAGAAAGTCCATTGGTGTTGCTTCGTGTTTATTTCCGCGGAAAACCAGGACCGAGCGAATTTCTGTCATCATTCGAGCACGGCGAAACTGGTGTTTCCGGGCGGACAGAAAAAATAAAGAACAGGCACTCCATTATCGGCCAAAATATTTCTGCGGAACGTTGCCGAAGCACTGCAGTTCTTCGAGTACCGGAAGTACGTTCAAAGATTAGGGAAAAATAGTACCGAGTCAACTTTGTAGTACAGAATTTCTTAGAAGGAATCCTAATTATACAAACGAAATCAAATTTAATTTCCAATTTCCAATATAAAGTCAAACTTAATTTCCAAGTATACCTGTTCAATTATATGCTATCACACAATACAGAATGGTTAATAGGAAGGTAGACGCGAAGATTATTAGTTTGGAGAAAGTATGATGATCAGAATAAAATTGGAGCTGTTGTTGCGTATCAGAGGGTTATTTCTCTGATGTTCTCTTTTCGAAAATTTGCAAATCGCCAAGCCAGGAACACGACAAGAGCCTCGCTGTGCTGAATACGAGCAAACCGCACGAAGTTTAAAAAATGAATTCCCCGTGCTGAAGCGGGAGCACGGTCATACATTTAGCAGGGAAAGATCCGCCTTCCTCCTTTTTCTTTCACAGTCGTGAGTATTGCATGCGGCAATGGAAGGCGCATGCATTATTGCGCGCCTCGGAGTAGTGCACCATTTGCAAACTTTTAAATATTATTAATTCCGGCAATCTCTTCTTGGAACCTGATGGGTTGGAATTAAAACGATGAAAATCATGCGCCTGTTCCGAGACGAACACAACGCTCTACGAAGTTAGCGAAGGTTACGAACACGCGTTTTATGTCGTGGTTTCGAAATTTTGGTTAGAAAAAATCGTTTAAATTTTTAATTAAAAGTAAAACGTTTTACCTCTCGTTTGATTGAAATTGTTCGAATAGTTCAGATTTAAAATATATTTTAAGAAGCATTAAGTACTAAGCAGATTATTTTAAAAGCATTTTTGAAACATGGGTATACTATAATTCCGGAAAACAAAAATAGTTACCATTACCTAAGTAGTGCCTATTTTTATTGTTCCTTGTTGTTGGTTGCAAACTAATTTATACAGTTAATCATATCTTATCTAATTTTAAGTTGACATATAAATATGCAAATAATACCAGCCAGAACTTATTAATTTACTATTTAAAAATTCTTATACGTATTTTATAAAGTTGTCGGTGTAAGTGTAATATAAATTAAATAAAGGGGAAGTAACATCTTTTGTGTACACGTTACTACAGGACTTCAAAGTCGATCCCCGTAGCTATTATTTAGTCCTTTGGTTCTATAGACACCGTCCATAATCGATCATCGAACATTTATGTTTAAGACAGGGTCTTGCAGGTCACCTTACTGATGAGTCCATTAGCAGGCTCAGGTCGAAACACTCCTCTCTTCTTTCACCACCTTTACACTCGCTTTTTTTCAAGCCCCAGCAGAAATTAAAAATGGAGAAAGTTCGATCTTGTTACATGATATAACCTACATTGATGTCAACCTAGCGTGACGTGGACTTCTTTTAGAAGCGAGAAAATCAATAAATTGCAGCGACACTTCATCTTCCTGTGAAACCAAATATACTTCTTCAAATACTACGTACCTAATTTTCCAAAAGCTGTTGCGTATTGTTCGAACACTTGGGAGTATAGAAATTGGTCCCGTCTAATCTCAACTGCAATATGTGAATTTTTTTTTTAGAGCAGCGTAAGCTAGTGCGACTATTTATTATCTTCACTTGCAGTAGACATGATCCACATTCTTTCACTTAACACTTTTGATCAATGGTTGAAATAAATCTCTGCGAATAAAAATATTCAATTTCGACTCTTCTCAAAATTTAATGCTTCTCGATCTGATTACTTTTATTGCTTAACAATTATTTACTTAGTATATACATAGAATATGTCTCACAAAAATTGATATTCACATAAACACCATCTTTAGTATCTTAAGTATTTTATGCTTAAATGGATTGTTTCACACAAAGCTGTTTATCCAAAAATAAAACCTCTATAAATAATGCTCAATAAATTCTTAGATCCAATATTCTAAACTTCAAACAATCGATTTTCTCATAACGAACGGTTCAAGTCAACGGCGCAGCTCATACAAGTGCTTGTTTGCGTCGCAGCTACTGATTCTGTTTCGGCACGAATTTGTGAGCGAACGGCATCGTCAGAGAATAATTAAAACGGGCAATCCCGGTGAAAACTGGGCAATTTTCGGGAGTGCAATGTGAGGGCAATATAGAGGACCGCCATATTTATGATTGGTATAAAACATAGGAAGCGTCGCGACGCGGTTTGAATAGGAAGCGTGCTTGGTGATAGCATGCTGGAATTTAATAACCACCGAGCACGGACTTGAACCCGTTTAGAATTTAATACTAATTTAAAAGAGATTAGTTCCGTATCCGGCACTAGACAAGGATCACTACCCTTTCAGCCAGCCCCTTCGTCCAGGAGAGAATTTCAGGGGCAGTAACCGGGCACAGAAGCCGTGTTCCCATGGGGGAAGCGGCTTACTTAATTGAGCTTAATTTAAATTTAATTTAATTTCCCCTCCACCCTCCGCCGCTGGGCTGTACTCGTGCCGACACGCGTGTCTTTTCTCATCTTCGGAATCTTTCGAATAAACGTTGATACTGCGAAATACAAACCTTCCTAGTCACGGTTGTTAACGTCACAATTTATTTGAGCCAATCCGCTGGCAAAATATACAGGGTGTTTGGTAACTGGTGGTACAAGCGAAAAGGGGGTGATTCTACATGAAAGAATAAGTCGAAAATATAGAATAAAATTTTTTCATCCGAAGTTTCGTAATCAAGAAAATCGAGTTTGAAGTGCAGCGAATACGCATGCTATTCGATAGGAATTGTCTGACGCGTCTGATCATGACCAACCAAATCTACTTCCTGCATATACTAAAGCACACAAACCTGGCAGATCTTCAAAGTCGATGTTCTCGAAAACAAAGCCTCGAACGAAAAATGTTTATTCTATATTTTCGACTTATTCTTTCATGTAGAATCACCCCCTTCTCGCTTGTACAACCAGTTACCAAACACCCTGTATACACGATTCCTTGAACTTTCTTACCACTAAGATTAAGACGCGTAACTGAATGGGCATAGTAAACCAACAATATCGTGAAATAACGAATTTCTAAGTATGCTTATGGCTCTTTTACTAGCAAACATTCAATTGTTGCTAACTGAACTGATTTATATCTACTAAATATCCTTCTATCTATTTTTTGTTTTTATCTAGTGCTTTGCTTATCCCTTGTGTCTGTTTTCTTTTTATCTTTGTCCACCCCGTTCACATTTTCGTCTCCTTATCCATCGTATAATAATTTTTTTCCTAGCGAAATTCTCACTATTTCGAACACATTTTTGTATTCAAGAAAGGAATAAGAGTGAACCGAGTTCAAAGGGCGTTTCCAAATATAAGACAAAGCGGGCGATTCGTGTTTCTAAATATAAAACAAGATCGAATTAAATAAAATAAAAATGCGGTAAAGCGAAAACTGCTGTTTCCCAGGGTACGATAAAAGCTGGTATCGAACCGGCAGCGACTCTTTCAGAAAAGACCGGTCGATTACACCGTTGGCCGGCCCCGACTATGAAAAATAATACCGTCGCCGCGGATCGATGTGGAAAAATTGTTTCCTGAAAACCGTTTCCCGCCATAAACCCGTATGATAACTTTACTCCGCTCTGTTCGCGGTTTTATATTTCAGCGGGGCAAAGTTTGAAGCGCGCCTAACATCGGATGATTTACTCCGGATGTAAATCATTCGTAGCTGGTTCCCGAAGGTGGCGCATCGAAGTCTACCTGGCCTCGGTGAATTTCGAGAAACGATTTCGCTCGAAACGCTCTCGAGCCTGCTTCGATATCGGGACGCCCTTTTTTCCTCTCTTCTCTTTCTTCTTCGAGGAATTCATCTCGTGAAAAAGTTTCGGGAGTGTGTGTGCCCTCCCTCTCTCGGTTGTTCTTCCCTCGCGCGCACGCGTTGCTCATAATGTGATTGGCCCGGTGGAAGAGAAAGAAAACCACCATGGGAAAGTGGGGAACAGGAACCGAAAGGGTGGGAAAACCGATTCGAACGAAAACTTTGAATATTTACAGCTAGGGCGCGATCCGGCGTGCTCGAGGGCACCCTTTAAAATTTATTAGCGAATATCGATGAAATTCCATCGCGCCGTACGATTTAAAGGAGAAAAGGCCAGTCGGCGATAGAAAAATCTCAGGAAGCCCGAGACTGAGGCAGGTCGAGCTATCCTGCGAGTTCATTGTAGCTTTCTGGTCGAGCGGTTCGATAGGAACTATGGTTGCTAATTAAGAGGGTACTATCAGAATATCAGTGCTAATAATGTACTATGTTTTTGGGAATTTATTTTCCCACAATTACCAAGTGGAAAAATCCGGAATTTTACAGTGATATTAACGCAACTCTAAACTTTACTCTCCATTTTTTTTCAGAACAAAATATTAAAAAGTGGCAGAGTTATACCCTGTTTTCGAAACGGCCTTTTAATGGTACATCGATGGACGCGACCGCCTTTGCCGATAAATATTGAAACGACTGAGTGTCTTTTAAGAAGAGTTTAGGAAAACATGATTTTTATCGAATATTATGGTTTTAATGATTCTGCACATGTTCTGTATGGGACTTTGATTTTTATCTCGAGAATATCTTAACCGTCCGGCAAGGCAATCGAAAGTTTTCATCTCACCCGCGATTTTCCTAATTTTATGTCTGATCCATCTTCATTGAAGCGACATCGGACATATTCTTCGGCAGAGTAGAAAGCTATTCGTTTTTCCGAGGTACCAGTAACAATATTACCTTATCAAAGTTTATCCAAAGCTCCAGTCAAGCCCGAAACTTTGAACTGGAAAAGGGAAGACCCTAACGAAGTCGCTCGTCCACTTCTTGCAGATTGAACTTTCTCGTCGTACTTTACTGATGAATATTCAGGGGGGTCTATGTGTAAAAGTCGAGGAGAAAAAAAAATTCAAGGAAGTTTTTCTAACCGAGCGATGTTTTATTCTGCCGTGTATTAAAAGGAAAATGCGCCTGTTTTAAAACCGTCCCTCGAAGGAAAAAGACCCAGTCGCTTGCATACCGTACACAAAAACGTATTTCATCCTTGTAGTCTACAGATTCACCGTTGTACCCAAATTGTGCTCCATTCAAACAGAAGTCCACCAAACGAATCATCCCATTTTCTTTAAGAAACAAACAGTTCTAAAGTGTTTTCGCTCTTCAGAAGGTTTTCTGGTTGGTAGAGGAGAACATTTTCTTGGTCTGAGTGTTCTGACAACGAGTTTCATTAGTAGTATTAATATCTTGGAACGAAGAAGACTATTTATAAGCGCAAGGGTTTGCTTGTATATTTTTCATTTTACGAATTGCACAAACACGATTTCAAATTGCCCTACAGCTCGAGAACCTTTTGCAATAAACTTCGACTTATTTTAATGCTTGACGACTCTACTTTCGCGCACCATTATTCTATTTTTTTTTTGTCTACGTAGCTCCCGTGTCTTGCAGTTAATACAGAGAATTTTTTCGTTCGCGTACAAATTCGCAGTCTACCGATAATAAACAAAATATTCGGTTTATTAACGATATATGAAGAATAACATAAAGCTATCTGCCCCCTCCCGTAAAATGTCGTATTTTACTGGTAATTTCAGATTTTACGACTGGTAGAAAGACCCTTCGGTCTAACGATGAGATATTTGTTAACGGCTTTAGCGGCGATCGCCGCGAAAAACAAAGTAACAAAGTTTATCGGGTTCGGTGTATACCTCGTACGCTTTTTAACAACGGGAAATCTAACGAACTGCCGGGCCAGGGTAAAACGAAGAGTGAAACGGCGCCGGACACCATTACCCTCCCCTAACGCAACGCTCCTCGGACGGAAACGGCGGAGTAGAGAGAAACGGGCGGAAATGAAGAAAGTGCGACGACTAATCAAGCGGTCTCGCCATTCCTTCTGCAGCTGCTCGAGTTATAGCGTAACAAATCGCCATTCCAATAAACGGATTACGAGCGGCTACGCGCATCGAACCGAGATTAACGGGCCACTCTGGCGTGACAGGTATCCTTTAGGCTTCCTTGCAAATTTATTAGAAAAAGCCCTACTACTGCGCGTTTACTTGTCCCCGAATGGTGATCGCAAATTTTTGAAAAGTAATAACATGCAAGTATTTCTGGAGACTTACAAATTCGTTTCTGCAGTGATAGATAGACTGCTAAATTTTCTTATTGCTATTATACGGTGGATTTTCATGCAAATTAAAAATTCTCTGCATTAATTTCCAGATGCTCCAGATAATTTCTCAATAACTAGTTGGAAATGATACAATAGTATTTTTGAATACTTTATACAGGTTGTTTGGTAACTGGTGGTACAAGCGAAAAGGGGGTGATTCTACATGAAAGAATAGGTCGAAAATATCAGTCGCCACCAGTTACCAAACACCCTGTATATTTTGACTGCTTCGCATTTGATCTACGGATTGTTGCCGTGAATGCGTGAAATCAGTAGTCTACGTATTGCCGATGAAGTATAAGGGTATTGAAAATCTCAATTGATCGATTTTAATTTTCTCAAATAAATCGTTTCGAATTTATCAAGTTTTTCTAGAATATTCTAATGATAATATACTTCCGGACAAAAGCATGTTCTGAACATCGATTTTTTCAACGTTGACAAGTGCGCTACAATGTATAACCCCTTTATTTGGTCACGGTCCGGGCGAAGAAAGCAAGTGGACGATAGCGGTGAGGAAGTGTCGAGGAAGATGAAGAAGAAGAAGAAGAAGAACTGTGTAAGGGTGCGGGGGTGGTTGCAGGGTGGTTGCAAGGGCAGAGTAACAGGAAAGCTTTACCTTATCCGTGGCGTTCCTCGTTGTTTGGAATGGGCAGCCGGGCGGCTCGAAATGGGGAAAGGGGGTGGAAGGAAGTGTCGTTGATGGGGTAGCTAATGAGGGAAAGCGAGGATAATGTCGTTATAATAAGTAGCTGCGGTGGAGAAGGTAAGGCAGTGTTTTATAGCGCGAATGGTCTGCGCTCCTAAGGACTCTAAATGTCCTTGCAGACGTTAAGTGACTCGGAGTGGAAGCCAGATAGCGCTTTATTGCTATCAGCCAACCCGTTCCACGGGGCTGCATCGTTCTCCTTTGCCTCCGGTAGACCGCAACTACTTATTTTGTCGACGCACATGCCGGCGCAGCTTCGTTACCACCAACTTTCTTCGCCAGCCCTACCTGGGTCGTAGACAATTCGAGTTGTTCAATGTTAACGCGAACAAAGCCCCACAGTTTGCGTTTCATCAGTGCTGACCACGGATCGAATTAAACGGATTTGTTTCAATTTTACAAACAGTTCTGCCTCGCACTTCTATTGTTCTTCTAACTAGCTATTTGGTCTTGTGGACCAAATATTAGATTTAGGAACTTATTCAAAATATGTTTCAGGCAGTTTAAGATACATTTCCATGCACAATGCTCCTTTAAATAGTAATATTTTTACATTTGTTCGTTTAAAATGTCTGCATAGAAACAATATTCGAACGAAGTCCGTGATGGATGTAATTAAAAATTTTTGTATGCAGTTTTATTCGACTTTTATTATACTATATGTTATTTCATATTATTATTTGACTTTTTAATTATTTTCCAACCATTTTCTTTACTAGCAACGATGCCAGCATGTTTTGCAAAATAAAGAGACAGGTAGGAAAATAATGAAAATAAACAATATTTTTAAGTATTCATTGTTTTCCGTCGCCAGAGTAAATATTTGGAACTAATTGCACCGCGACGAGCGGAATAAAAAGCGTCGCCAGCCACGCAATTTCCCGAAATGAGAGTTTTCGATTCAGAATTAAAGAAACGTCATAATAGTTTTGTAATTTGTTATTCAAACGACACGGTTCGTTAAATATAAACGGATAATAATGCCGGCAATGAGCGGCGCGCGAAAGAATGGCTCGGGGTCGCTGGCAACGCAAATTCTTCAGATGAATATGCATGCCTCGTATATGTATGCGCGACTACGAAAACATTGTTGAAAGTGGGTCCTTTCGTTGCATTCTAACCCGATGATTTGTTTCTGCGTTTTACGATGAAAAATTTCCGAAGGGTGTAACCTTCCCCGTAAATTACCGTGAAGGAAAAAGAATTGGTCAGGTGAGCTTTTGTGCTGTGACAGATTTTGTTTTTCGGTTTCGAAAAAGTTTTACGGTGCCCGTGCCTGTGTAGATTTCCTCCGAATACATCGCCGCGCGTTAACGTGAAAATCAATATGGCTGTTTATTCTACTATGTACACGGGAATTCCTGTCTGACTTACGTCGGTTTATTCTCCTGTGCTCTGTCGTTTGTTCTGACGAGGAGAAAACGGGCATTGGTTGTCATAAAATTTTGCAGATATTAATCGTATTGTATTCCATTGTTCAAGCTATTGAAAGAATATGAAGTCTAAACTGTTTTAATGTGTGCAAAGAATTAAAAATATCATCTTTCTTATAAAATGTGTATCTCCACTAAACAGTGACAATTTTTAAAGCATAAGGGGGTATGTAAAATGATATTGCATTTGGCAAGGGTTTAAATTAGATGGCATTTAATTTAAACGCCAATTTCGTATAAATATAGTTACAGTTGTTTACTATCGATGAAACGCCAAGAAAATTTAGTCGAATATGTATAACTTAAAACGAGTGTCATCTTGCTTATAAAATGTGTATCTTCACTAAACAGTGGCATTTTTTAAAGCATAAGGGGCTATGTAAAATGATATTGCATTTGGCAAGGGTTTAAATTAGATGGCATTTAATTTAAACGCCAATTTCGTATAAACATAGTTACAGTTGTTTACTATCGATGAAACGCCAAGAAAATTTAGTCGAATATGTATAACTTAAAACGAGCGTCATTCGTTGACCGATTGTCTATAGATAATTGGACTACAGATGTTTCCGTAAACTTCTATTCGCCTGTGCCTGAAGACTACAGCCGGTTTGACCATTAGCCACAAAGGAATGCACGTGGGAAATTGACTGAGTCTATTTCCTGTTGAACGGTGCGCGCGGTATGTACCCTGCAGGTACAATACGCGGAACGTTAGCCCCGTAGCTGGCAGTTAAATTCAACCCTTTTGAAAAGGGGTGAGAGGTCCGACGAAGGTGGTGCATTACCGTCAAATACGTCAGCCGTTTGTTTGGTCGGTAATCTTCCGGAAAGATTCCCCATACTCCGAGAAATGTGCAATCAGAAAATGCACCGACCGTCGGAAACGATCGTGAATCCACATGTGCCAGGAAGAATCGTTTTCAGGACCGTGAGAAAGTAACTTCTCCCGTCACCCGGCGGAAGAAAAATCGCGGACCACTGTCCGATTGAGAGACCCGTACGTTTTAGAATTTGGTTTCATCGATCTTCCCCTCTGATCCACATTTTCATTAGTAATACGCCGTCTACGGTCGTTGAACCCGCGTTCGTAGACTCCCGATGCCATAGCTACTTTTATAGATAGAGTTTTTTTTTAAAGACAATCTTTTATTTCACATAAAGATCCGCAGACTAGTCATTAGCGACGACTGTATCAGTGTTTGGATCTTTTCTCGATATATGTCGCAAATACATGGCTGATAAAAGTCGAAGAACTATCCCCACTACCCCTCTATCCCGGAGAGACCTCGGCCGCCGAGTAGTGTAAACATAAGACATGTCGGGCACGACGTTCAGCATGGATCAAAGAATAGTATCTTCTGGACGAAATATGTCGACATACAGAGTGTTTGGTAACTGGTGGTACAAGCGAAAAGGGGGTGATTCTACATGAAAGAATAAGTCGAAAATATAGAATAAACTTTTTTCGTTTGAGGCTTTGTTTTCGAGAAAATCGACTTTGAAGATCTGTCAGGCTTGTGTGCTTTAGTATATGCAGCAAGTAGATTTGGTTGGTCATGATCAGACGCGTCAGACAATTCTTTAGATTCAGACTTATTCTTCCACGCAGAATCACTCTCTTTTCGCTTGTACCACCAGTTACCAAACACACTGTATATCGAGAAAACACTGTATTTGTAGATTTCGAATCTATCACGTAATTTCGTGCATTTCAGAATTGTGCGATGGACTGCGGCGGAGTTTCATTTTGTAGGAGGAATTTGCGTGTCAGTCTTCCTGTTGAAGTATCCATTAAAAAGTCTTTCGCGAGGCTAACCTCGCGTTGAGGGGTTAAAAATAAACCATAAAAAAAAATAACAATACAGCTATAAAAATTTGTCAGCATTCGACAGATCGGAGATCAAAACACCCGAGGCCGATTTAACGGCGCACGAACCGCGAAGGGTGAAAAAATTTGACGAGGTTTTCCAACCGTTCTTTGTCAATTTCGGCTGGCCCTGCGAGACAGACGCACGAGCGTCGAGGGGTTAAAAGAGGCGAGTCGAAATCGATGCGGAGCGTACATACATCGGATTGTAAACCGGTGTACCTTTTTGCCCGACAAAGCTAAACTAATCCTGCGGTTCGTTTAAATGTGGCTCCAACATTCACAGCGGTCATAGCGGTAACGAGAAGGAGAGGGTGGGAGGCTGCTGCTGGCAACGCAGAGAGAAGGGAGAGGGCCAGGGTTGCGAAAGCCGGCAAAACGAGATGGAGCTATCCCCATAAATATTAATTGAGTCTCCATCGCCGTCGTCGTACGGGGGCGCAGAATTTCCAACGACTGGTCGTTCGGTAGAAAACGAAAATCCGCAGGCCGCAGAACCATAAATTCTCAAGTTTCTGCGGCTGTCTCCGGCAACCAAGGGAATGACGAAGAGGATGGGCGGTCCCCTCCCTCCCTCCCACTACCTTTCCGCCCCTTCGCTTCAGTTACTCTGCCTCGTCGCACCTTCCTTCCGTTTTCTATTATGTTACGTACGTGCGGCATGCTGAATCGTCCGAGGCGGACTGCTTCGCAACCGCAAGGACCCTGTCATTCCTCTTAGTTCGCTACTAGTTTAAAACGAGTACGACGCTGGTGCCCCAACGATTCGCCGGCTACCCTTTACCGTTTGCCACACAATTCCTACGTCACGTCCGGGAAGCAACACACAACGCATACAACGCGTTTTGAAAGTACGGTAGCGTCGCGATATCAGCGAAGACACCGGGTTTGAAACTTCGTCGATATCGTGTGCAGGTTGTATAAAAATATAATAAGCGTCAAAATTTCAGCCGCAAAAATGGCCCTGAGAGAATCAAAATTGTCCACGCGTCAGAGACTATTGCCAAGTCACAGTGATTTCTCGATATACAGGGTGTTTGGTAACTGGTGGTACAAGCGAAAAGGGGGTGATTCTACATGAAAGAATAAGTCGAAAATATAGAATAACATTTTTTCATCCGAAGTTTCGTTATCGAAAAAATCGAGTTTGAAATGCAGCGAATACGCATGCTATTCGATAGGAATTGTCTGACGCGTCTGATCATGACCAACCAAATCTACTTCCTGCATATACTAAAGTACACAAACCTGACAGATCTTCAAAGTCGATTTTCTCGAAAACAAAGCCTCAAACGAAAAATGTTAATTCTATATTTTCTACTTATTCTTTCATGTACCACCAGATACCAAACACCCTGTATGTCGCCAAAGCCTGGATGATAAACGTTGCGGAATTATCCCCAGTACGAGAATCTCGAGAGGCCTCGGACGCCTCAGACTGTAAACATAACAGAGCTCGGGTATGTCTCGTGGACGATACATGACACTGGCAAGACCCGTGTTGTTGACATATATCGAGAATTCACCGTACACAGCAAATATTGCTACATTTATTTTCGTTTAAACTATGCGGCTAGAACGAAGTCACTGATTTTGAGAATTTCGACCGGTAATCTGACGACGTCGAGAAAACATTCGATTTTGCAACGGATAATTATGGTCGGGCAACTTTAATAGTGACTGTAACTTAATTAGCCCCGCGTTTCGTATTCCGTTTCGGTAATCTTTAACCCCTTGCCCTACAATAACGAGCCAGACTCGTCATGAAGATTCTGAATAGAGTCTAATAAATGTGAACGTTATTAATTTCGGTAATTATTTACATTAGGGGCTTCCTCACCGATTTTGATGACCTTGAAATATGTTGTCAAGGTCATCATTCTGAACAAATTTTTCCTATACATGTTACCGCCGCTCAACTTTAGTTTCCGAAATATTAAGTAGTCAGCTTTAGTGCTTTGTAAATCTAGTGTTAAAGGGACATTGAAGTTGTAAAATATGAAAGAAAACCTTGCATCCAATATTCTACATACGAATAATAAAATATAATACTAATATACTATAAACTACATTATAAAATACTAATGTAAAGTATACTTACTTCTGAATCTTCTGTACCTCCGTCGGGTCCACAGCACACAATTATTGACTCACGAGAATAAGTCCGAATAATTGAACAACAATCACTAAACAACCTCATCCTCATCCTCATCCTCATCCTCATCCTCATCCTCATCCTCATCCTCATCCTCATCCTCATCCTCATCCTCATCCTCATCCTCATCCTCATCCTCTTCTTCTTCTTCTTCTTCTACTTCTACGAGTCTCTGTCTCCTTGCCTCGCGAGGCACTTTATCTTTTCGCGCCGATTTCGTCATTTTTTTTCTGTTAAAGCCGCGCACCCTTGACCCGAAACTCCGTTCGGGTTTGCAAATGAAGAGATCAATAATCGCAGGAACGAAAATGCTGGTTTGCGTCTCGCCGTTGAATCAACTACTTTCGAGAAGCTGTTTGTTGGCCGAAAAGGGTGAAGAAGTCGAACGAAGCTCCCATGGCAAAAGCAACTGTTTTTTATGTATCTTCGAGCTGCTTGAGTTCGAGATGATTTATCTCGAGATAATTTTTAGAACAATTTGGGATAGTGTCTGCTGTAAATTGAATTTAAACGGTCACCTCTCACAGGTAATACGACTGTTTTTAGTACATTGTGTAAAATAAGTTCCCGGTATTTCTCACTTTCAAATCCCCCAGTCCATGTATCGAAACAAACTTTTGTGTGTAAGTAGGCAACATTGTATTCAGTTGTTACGCTAAATTTGATCGCAATATGACAACCGGTGTGTTCACGGCAGTTATTTACACCAGTCTTTCTGGTGGCGGGCTATTCTGCTTATGTCACCGTGTCCAGAACGAACTGTCCAATAACGGGTTCCACGTCTAATTACTGGCTCCCGTGGAAATGTATCGTAAGATGGGAGAGTCTAGGCGCGACGTAGCAGCCGGGCCCGGATAAATATTCGGAATAGTTTCAAGGGCCGCCGACCGAACAGGAAAATATCATTCCCGCGAACTTTTTGATGAATAAGGAATTAAAACTTTAACGAATCCTTGAAACGAATTTCTGATTCCGGCACGGTGCAACTCGCGTAATAAGGTTTCCACCCTTTTCTTTTCCGGAGCGCAAACGAGCAGGAGGCCGCTGAATTTAAATAATTTAATACGTCCCTGACGAACTTTTAATTCGTTTCGCTTGATTATTCTCACGTTTTTCTTTGCAGTTGCGAAATTACGACCCGCTTTAAATATCCTTCTGGGGGACGCGTTATTCAACCGCGGGAATAAAACCAACTTCCGGTTACCGTTTCCTGTCGTGTCGTCGCTCCGCAACGACGCGACCGTGTTTCTTTTACAATTTCCCCCGTAATCCCTTCGGAAATGCATTTGGGTCGAACTTTAAGGTTCTCTTCCCCCCCCCCCGGCACCCGGTGTGTTCACAGTTCTCTCCTTTTTTTTTTCTCTCTCGCTCTCTCCCTTCCCCTCTCTCCCTGTCCCTTTCATATTTATTAAAACCGTGCAGTTAGTGTTCCGTAATTCTAGCAGGAATTGCGTCGCGCGGCCGCTGCGAAATTGAGAATAAAACTACGGATAGAGGGCGGCAGATCCGCGAAAGACTCCTCTTTTTTTCCCGGGGGTTGCGGTCAATGCAGGTTGGAGAGAAGTCTGGTCCAGTTATAAACTTCTGCGAGAACGGGATCGAAAATTCCCCGGGCGGAAATAAAAGTAAATTAAAGCGCACGTGGCCGGTTGTTTAAAATGTAACAGCCAATTACTGACCTTCCGCCGTTGCACCGGACTCGTCGATCGCGCTCAGCGATCAAAGTTCCTACACGATTCTACGCCGATTTCTCGCGAGGTTATACCGCGCGCAACTTCGCGCCTGTTGCTCGCCGATCCTTTACGAATTTTCGCGGAAAATGATTTTACATGCGGCCCATTGTCCTTCCGCTGTGCCAGTTCGATTCTTACCGAGCACCGTCTCTTTATCTTACGAAAGAATTACCGTGGCAAAGTGGCACCGTTTTTGTTTTTTAATTACGTTACGCGAGTAACAAGCGTAGTAAAATTTTGCACGGGACATATGAAAGAACGTATAAAGTGGTTACCTCGCGAAAGAAATATGGGAAGAGTATTTCGCCTGAAACGCGGCGCTTAATTATCCTAAGTGCATAAATTGCTGTGCGCGAATCTTTGCAATTACTTTTTGGAATGAAACAGAATGTAAATATGTTCTTCGTGACGACTGTGTTTTTTAACAAGTTGTGAACAAATAGTCCAAGTTTTCATAACGGTACGGATCGCAAAAAGATTTCGAGTTTGGAATCCTGTTCACGATTTTTACATCCGTTTTAACTCCGTGCGCTTGATGTAATCGCCTTAAGAATGAAATATGAAAGTACAATTTCATTTTAACGGTAAGTCAAATGTATTACGCTTTTTTCCCTTCCCGTGTAATTCTCTAAATCCGATTTCTGAAAAAGTTCCATATCTTCCTCCGTGCTCATTGTTCCCGGCTCTTGGAATTACATTGAATTAATGCACGGAGAAGTAATAGTTACTTGTAGATATTTTCTTCCGCAGCACGGAAAAATTTAGTTTGCCGTTTGCGTAGTAATTTAGGCCCTCGAGTGCTCGAACATGTTTAAGATAACACGTTGCCAAATTAATTGATTTAAATCGAGTGACTTCAATCGAGAAGAGTGGTTTCAATTTGACACATAGTTTTATACATAGATGTAGTCTATTGGAAGAGGATTCGCGCTTTTTAGATAACAGAATCAACAATGCCACTGTGTTTTCGCAATGTTGATATTTCAAAATACACAAAACACCATATTGTGTGTCTAGTTTCATGTGCTCACGGTACAGTGAATTCTCGATGTAAGATAAAGGCACCAGTAGTTGACCATGTACCAGTAGTTGACCATTTTATAGGAAAACATAAAAAATAAGGTTTGAAATGTTCTTATTGTTTTGAAATTTAAACAACAGACGGCATGGCATCCGAGGTTCAGTTTCATCAAAAGTGCACGACCTTTACCATCCAGGCCTTGGCGACATATATAGAGAAATTATTGTACCTCTAAACTTGCATTAAATCTCAAAAATATTGAATTATCTTCTCAACTAGGGATTCCAAGCAAAACCAAACAAATATTATTAAATAGTACTAACCTTTTTATGTCCCACGTTATTGGACAGTTGTGTGCGCTGTGATTGCATAAAATCTGCAGTCCAGTGATTACGTTTTATAATGAAACTTCATATATTGTTTAGATGCATTTTAATCCCGGCGTAATAAAGAACGTTATTTCCGGTGAACGAATAAACGAGCAAAACGTTGCTCGCTAATACCGGTTTTCACAATTCGCAGTGTTTGTCTACTTAAGAGAAACGCCGGTGATGCAACATCGTGTTTGCCTCTCGACTCGATCATCCCCGGACGTGCAACGTTAAATCTCTGTTATCGGCAAGAAAGCCTCTCTCGCTCCCTCCCTTTCAGATTCTCCTATTTCCCTTTTTCTTTTGCCCTTTATTTTTCGTTCGAGTACCGCCGCTGTCGCTATCCTCCTGTAAGAGGATCATTCTCGCGTAGTTTTTATCTTCCATTCCGTTCCTGTCCCTTACGCTCCTTTTAAACCAGCCAATTCGCCTCTCGAACGAGAAAGCGGTCTGGGGACGAAATGCAGGAAGAGCGCGGAATTATCCGCTTTCTAGCGGATAGCCAGTTATCCAGGGTACGATTACGCTCGAGTTATGTCCGGATGTCCTGCCGACGTTGAGCTCGGGCTATCGTCTCTTTTTGCTGGTCGCGAGTGAGGAAATTGTTTCGCTCACGGGTACTCCCGAGTACATCCAAGGACAGACGATAATCCAAAATTCTATTTTTTGCCGTTCCTCCCGTGATCGCTTCGTTCTCGCCTTGGATTATATCCGGCCGAAGAAGAAACGATGCTTTAGCCCGCCCTCGTTCCCGGCGCGCTAATATTTTCCAAATTAAAAAAGCTCCAGGATTTTTAGCTTGGAAAATACAGGCGAAAGTGTTACCGACTGTGCTGTGATTTTCGATAATTCGCGATGTTTTTTTTTTTTAAATATAGTTGTTGTCCACGGATCACTTACAAAATCCCAAAACAAGAGTTTAACACTAGATTTACCAGACCAGTCAAAATGACTGGTTTTGCACTTTCAATTCAAAATTCCTACTGCATGTAACATTTTCTTTCCTTCTTTTCTTCCTTTCTTTCTTTCATTAAAGAATCAGTTTTATGAACTTTATATTATTTTATATGTATTCGTAACAAATATATATTTTTTCTTATTAACACTTATACCAGTACCAGTCAAAATGACTGGTGCATGTTTCTATGTGATGAAATGACATTGGGGCAGCTACAACAATTGATAAGTACTGCAACGTTTTTTCGGGACAGAATATATGATTCCGGGAAAATCATGATTCTCTGATGCAGTACGCTAGCGGCCCTTGGAATTGTATATTTACTCAGGGTTTGGCTATGTGTATATGCGAACTCGATACTCGGGGTTTCCGAGTGTCTTGGCGGTGCTCGGTAGTGCTAATGTCTATAAATCTATTTTTGTATTACAATTAATATTATTCAACTTTTGTAAAATTAAATAAAGACTGGAAACACCACTAAGCACTTTTTCTAAAGACCAGTTATTCTGACTGGTCTTGGTAGAAATAGATATACTTAAATAGCCGGTAAATCTAGTGTTAAAAGAGTTTAAAAGATAGTTAATTTTTCAGAGGCAATGGTTGCTGCAAAAATGAATTATCCAGAGTTCCTAGAGCAGAGCCTGACCGTATCGAAGGCTGTGTGCTCTGCGGATTGTCGATCGATTGATACTTGGAAACGGGGGTATTTAAAATTCGAGGTTCGCGTGGCCGATGATGATGCACCTTGCATGAGATTTTCCCCGCGCCGGTATATGATATCGCCTTAATTTTATTCCGGGTAGGAGCCGAGCGCACGTAACCAGCCGCTTCCGTTTACATTTAACACACCGCACCGGAAGACCAGTCGCAGCATCGTTATCGGTCTTTTTCCGTTCTTTTTAGCTTATCGTCTTCCACCAACGCGCGCTGCGAAGATACTCGAGAGGATGAATGTTCGAGTCGATGGCTCTCGATGTTGAAGTGGATGAAGGCCTGCGGTACATAAGTCTGGCCCATTAATCAGTTCGCAAACGGCATTTCGCAAGCTCCGGGGCTTGGGATTCGAACCAACGGTATCGGCTGGTCTACCCTTTTTACGATTTATGTGGGCCTGACGTAGGTTGATCTTCTTACGATACGATAGCGGGTCCCCGAAATGTTGTAATTTTTCTACCGGCTCGTCGTTATCGATATTCAACAAATATCTCGCCGGCCTTCTCTCCTTGTCCATTTGTTCTCCGTTATCCTTTCGTTTGTCGGTACATTGAACTGTTTGCGAAACCGGGGACCGTATAAATTCGCGGATACGCGCTTGGACATCGTGAATTACGGCCTCGGCCATTTCTTGCAGTATAAAGTCGTATTCGTCGCTCCAAAAATCATTTCCTTCCACCTCGAATCGTTTCGAATTCATTTCCCTTTAACACGTTGACTGCCATGTCACCCATATGTGGGTGACGGGCTTATTTGTCCAGGTTTTAAAATAAACTTTTTGATCTGTAAAATGAAAGAAAGTTGGAGGACTATTCAATATCATACATATAATATTTCTCAATTTTCATTATAAAACTTACTTTGATTTTATGGAATTTTTGCGATTTCTAGTTTAGCAGTCAAAGTGTTAAACAGAGACCGTAGCTGTTGCCCTTTGGCGGGTCCATTGTCTACACATCGGACAATCTCCTCCCCCAAATCCTAGATTCTGAAGCACCAGCTATCGCGTTTCGCGCACGATGTTCCCAAACTTTTTCAACAGTATTTTTAGCGGACGCAATTGTCGGCGGTTTTATTCATCCGGCGAGTACAAGCCGGCAATTTGTTAGTTCCCGGTCTACTGCATTTACGCGACGTCTCCGAGCCTCTTCTCTCGCGGAGGAACAGCCAGGGTTTGGCTTCGGTGCGGGTTTAGGCGGCCTAGGGCACGGGCACGCGGTTCTTTCATCGGGCTCGGCCGGGGAATTTGAGCGTGGGCCAATAACCCTGGTGGATCTCCGGGTATTATACGAAGAAGGAACTATTTATTAGGCGCACGGAGTCCAGGGGTGGGGAAGACATTCTCCGCCTAATCCGCGAGGCAACACGACGAGGAGAGAGCCGGACAAGTTGCCATTGTTCCGGGAGCTCGGGAACTCCGCGGGCCCCGCGCGAATCCGCCCTTCTGTTTCGAGACATCCACCTTCCATCCCGCTCTTCCAACTAGATTTACCCTAGGTTATATTGTGCCGCGTTTTCCGAGTGACGGTACCAATATACCAGGATATAGGGCCGACGAGACCATTGCAATCCGCCTCGACACGACCGTTACAAACAGGACCAAAGACCACGACCGGCGGCCTGCCTGTTCTCGTTTCGAGGTCACTGCTGAATAATGTCCTCTTCGTTGCCTAATGACGCTCCTAATCTTTGCATTGTCTTCCCGGCTACACGGTATTCTTCGAGTAAACCTCCCGAAATGCCGCGCTATTCATCCTGCCGACCGGCTGACGTATGATACCTGGAACAGAACGTTTGCGATGTTAAGTGGCGGAATTGCGATCCCGGGGACACGTCAATATCGCGGAACGGCGGACGAGGTAAGCA
Source organism: Seladonia tumulorum (assembly GCA_913789895.3). Lineage (NCBI taxonomy): Eukaryota > Metazoa > Arthropoda > Insecta > Hymenoptera > Halictidae > Seladonia > Seladonia tumulorum. Next base: position 9,449,724 of record OU565275.1, read on the forward strand.
TGTGTACAATGGAATTTCGCTGGCAAGCTGCTTACGCTCGTTCGAGGATGTTACCCCGTCGTCGTCGTCGGAGTCCTTGCCTTTCGCGTGGAACCGCAGCGATCGGTACCGGAGGAAGAAAACGGTGTACCCGAATGGCGGAACCGGCTTGGAAAACGGCACTGCTGGGACCAGGATAGTTTCAAATTATTATGTCGAGCGGGTCGGAAATTATTTGATCAGAACGCATTGTGTCGAGAGAAGAAATGTTTTGTTGTAACACGTGGACGACGCGTTCTATTCGTCGAAACTCAACGGAGAATCTGATCTTGTGGTTGACAAAATGGTCACCGATTTGGCAGAACGCCGTAACTATCCCGCGTCAAAGTTTATTTGACGAATCAAATTATTTGATCAGAACGCTTTTGTGTCGAGAGAAGAAATGTTTTGTTGTAACACGTGGACGACGCGTTCTATTCGTCGAAACTCAACGGAGAATCTGATCTTGTGGTTGACAAAATGGTCACCGATTTGGCAGAACGGTGGAACTATCCCACGTCAAAGTTTATGGTTATTAAGTTCTCCGCTTTTGAAGCGATTCGATCAGGATACGTCGTCGAGAGAAATTTGCAACAGAGCGAATATCTGTTGTAACGTGGCTGCTGTGTTCTGTTGATCCAAGCACCATAGACACCACCTCGTCTGACAGATACCAGAATGGTCACCGATTTGCCAGAATGGTGGAACTGTCCCATGACAAAGTTGCGAGTTTATTAAGTTAAGCAATTCCGAAGTTATTCGATCGGAATGCGCTGTCGAGAGAAATTTACAACAGAGTAAATATTTGTTGTAATATAGCTGCCGCGTTCTGTTGATTCAAACTCCATAGGGAACCTAATTCTCGTGGGTACCAAAATGGTCGCCGATTTAACAGAATACGTCGTAACGCAGTTTGGGATCGTGAAGTTGAACAATTTTGAAAGTATTCGATCGGAATGCATAATATATAAGGACACTGGAGGAATCTAACAGTTGACTTCGAATCGCAGAAAATTGGCTTTTATTTTCAGATCCGCGGTCTAGTGATAAATTCAGTTAATTGCTATGTGTATCGTACAGTTAACCCCTTGCACTACTATTTATTTTGTGATTATAATGATTAGAAATTTTTCATCGTTCAGAATTTCATAGAAAAAAAAGATAGTTTATATTTATTGAATGCCTATGTTTTTTCCAAAGGATATATATCAACTACAACAAAATAGAATTTTATTTCGGTTTATGGGAAATTAATAACATTCACATTTATTAGACTCTATTCAGAATCTTCATCACGAGTCCGGTTTTTTATTGTAGGGCAAGGGGTTAATGAAAGGGAAATAATAAATGATGTAATAATAAATAATGACGCGGTAATTGAGGGCGATACAATCTATCAACAATGAAGCTTGTTGGTCCTGAAATGTTGTATTTTCGACGGCAGAGACGGGTTGCATAGACACTGTTTAAACAGGCCGTGAAACGTTTATTAACGTCAACAAAACTTAGCCTGTTCGATTCGTTAATGTTAAGAGCGCAAGCAAGTGCGTCGTCGGCAGAGCCCTCGTTTACTTAACGTTTCTCATTAGCCTATTAGGAAACTTCGGCTGCTCATTACTCGAACGTCGAGATATTCGGGAGTTGCGTCAAGTCTGTTTACTTTGTTTTGTGCGGCCGATAAAAAGAGTCCCGGTTTCCCATTAATTCGTCGACACTGGTCGGTTTTTATTGCACCGTTCATGTTTTAATACAGTCTAGACAATCTGTGGAAAATATGCCATAAATGCGAGCCACGTTTCGGCCTCTCTTATATCCATATTCGATACATTTTTATGTTCAATTTTATACATTCGATATTCCAAAGATAAAATACTGTGATAAGATTGTAGAAAAATTCATAAAAATGTGTACACTTCTCCATGCTGTTTTAACTCATCATGGAAAACATAATTTTTATGCTTTTGTACCTCGTCGGTGCTTTTATCAAATTTATACCAGCTTTCGTGTAATCATATTATTGTAAACTAGAATTACCGACCGATGTTCATTGCTTTATGGTTTAATTAGATTTATTCAGATTTTGTACGATTCCTGATATTTGAATGAATAAATTTATTTAAACATTTCCGAGGCAAAGGTAATATAGATCTATAGTTCTGAAAGAAAATATTCAGAACAATTTTAACTTGTTCGACAGAGTTAATGTTAACACATCCTTGAACCATATAAGAATTGCAAGCGGAAAATAAAGCTGCTCTGTCAAAAGAGAATGAATCAAAAATGAAACTGGAAGCATTTTTGTGCTCCAGATTGCCGGCTTATCTCCGTCGGAAGAAGAAGAAAGAAAGACATTAGGAGGAAAATGTTCGGTAAATTTTTCAATTAAGAAAGGCACGCATCCAGGACGTATTATGGTGGATATAATTAAACGAGGGAAGGTCGTATTCGTTTGGTCGAAATGATCGATAGCCCTCCTATATTTGAGGAACGTTTCGCACTCGAGGATACCAATTAAGTGTATTTTTATCAGACTGAGCCACGCCCACGTGGCCCGCGCGATATATCATCTTTTTGGTAGTGCCCCATAACACGAAGTTTCGAGATCAAGCGACGATTTATGCCTGTTGGCTCGGGACAAAATCAATTCGTACGTTGTTTCTCTGTTCCTTCGGGGATTCGACCATAGAGCTGTTGGACTGTGCAGTTTAATTTCATTTTCTATGATGGCGTCAGTTTCGACGCACATCGAATTAACAGACAGAACGGTATAAAAAGCGCAGACAAAAATTAGATTAATAACATTACGTAACAAAAATCGAAGAATATTTCTCGTCTCGCGGTTTCGTCGAAACTCTTTAAATCGTTAAACAGAATTGAATAACATTAAAATTGGACGTACAATACTTGAATTTAATTTTAAAAGAATTCGCTGAAAGCTGCGACAAAAGCATCGCGTAATTAATCCTATTATAGTTTGTAGGACATGCAGATTATCTCATAAGTGTATTAAATGTAGTACTATTCGAATGATTAAAACAGGTAAGCGACATTAAAATTGAAGCAATTTAATTTAATCGCGAAGAAAGCGTTTATTAAAAATTCGTAATTAAATTTGTAACTGTGAAACGTGAAAGGTGAAAGTGAGCCGGTCTAATCTGAATGTGAACATAATTCGAAAGATAGTATCTAATTGTTGTCGCGGAACGAAGGGGAGAATACTTGCGTAGTTTCTAGCAGGTAGAATTCAATTGTGAAGCCAGCTGCTCGGAAATATCCGAGACCTAACCTGGATCATATCAATTTGCAATAATTGTAGAAGCACTTAGGCCTCGAACGTTCAAGAGCTATGAAATTTGCAGCAAGTAGATACTCTACAGTCAGTTTGGAAGCAATCGGTTTGGATCAGATTGTGCTAACTAGTTTTGGAAGCAATCAGGCTTCTATTAATCGGTACAGTGAGTTGGAGTACAAGGAGCACTCGGGTTTCAAGAAATGCAGTGACTAACCAAGCTCGGTTACATAGTTGAAATACTTTCGCCCCTGTCATCGCCTGCTTGCCCTGTACAGGCAACCGTGTTTGTTGAGATAAATGGATTACACTGCTGAGCAAACCTCGATGGCGAATATTTGCACAGCAGAAAGCTTTGAAACGGTTTTCTTTCTTTTGCAACACATTGTGTTTTCTCTATACATTTATTTGATCATCCAATTCTTTTTCGATGCAAATGCAAGAACGGAATCATTTGAATGAAAGTGACTCGGAAATATTTTTCATTTGATACATTTGTTAAACCTTTAATCACGTAGGTATTATATATTATATATTTTGTTCCGTTTTATATCAACAGAAATATTCCATTAAATCTGTCTCCGTTAATGCATATTTATTCAATAGAATACAGTTAATTAACCGTAAATGTCGTTACAGTCTCTATACAATCCCCTCAACGTTGGACATGCACTTACAATAAAAGCCTGCCTTAATTAAAAACTTTTCCGCGTATGCCGTGCGTTTGTTGTAAATATACAACAAATCTGTTCTCTCCTGTTTCGTTGATTACCAGTTTTGTTTTCGCCATTTCCAAGCTTTCAAAGTCTGCAAACTGTTTCTCTAGATGTTGAAATGTTTAATATTTCATAATATACCTAATGAATTAAGAAAAACCAAGCATAGCTTTGTTTATGGTCGAAAAAACGTAAAAAAAGCTGGTCTTTATTTTTTTAAAAACCACGTACCTTACCAACGAGACTGAAAAGACAATTAAGAGTAATGCTTAAAGCAATATCTTATTGCTGAATTAATACAAAAGATATCTCTTTTAAGCTTTTAAATATAATACCTTATTTTTCACATCCATAATTTGCAATTAAAGGAACCAGAAAAATTCCCTAACATGTAGCGTGATAGGTTAAATGTATCAGATTTTCCCGAATTTTTTATTGCCATTGAATGGGTAAAATGGTGTAAAAACTGATTTTTCGATTCTTCCTTCTAACTATCTTTGTAGGCGAGGTATAGGGTTGAAATTTGACAAAAAGTATTATTTCTTGGTAGGCTATGGAACAGGACAAAGTTCTATTAGAATAGGCTTGTTATTTTACATAAAAAAAAAATATTCGAATAAATGCGGTGGACTTTTTCGGGTTCAATTTTTCCACGAAACGACTGGCTGCGCTCGATAGAAAAATTTCACAGAACGGTCCGACGAGAGCATAAATAAGCACTCGATGGTTAATTGGTGGACATGCAGCGACTACGTTGTCGATTATCGAGCGATTTGATGAAGAGCGTCTGGCCGACAACAGCCGTTCGCGTCGAGCGGACCGAACGTGGAGGGTTGCATCGCCATTTTGAGTCTGTCTAGATGCATGCATTTCAGATTATGCACTCGATTCCAGTGCCGGCAGTAATCGTTTGGTCAGAGGTGCTTCCGCGACTTGTCACCAACCGTAAACGAAGATATTTCTCGTTCGACAATGACGGATAGGCGTGAGCACCGCTGAAGTAATCTAGACTCTATTGCCACTATCAGATCCGCCGATCAGGGCTACTTGCTTCTCTTTGAACCAACCGGGTCAACCGGCTGCCAGTGTCAACATGCCGGAAATGCTCCTATAACGGTCCCCCTTCATGAGCCACAGACTCTTCTTAGCCTCGTCCTCTTGCAATCTTTTTTCCCTGGCCTGTCATCGCAACCGGGCCTCTGTGTCCTATGCACATTTTTTTTAATGGATCATGCAGTCGCATCACGCCCACGCATTCTTAACTAGTCTGCCTAGGTCGCCGCAGAAACATTTTTATTTTACAGACGGAGCGACAAAACGAAACGTCGCTGCGAAACTTGCTACGTCGTAAAAAATTCACGTTCAGGCCAATCCGAAAATTTCAATAGAAATTGCCAGAGACATCGTTTCTCGTATGGTTTATTCGTCTCTAACGTTAAGAATTTTCAAATTAAATTTACTCGTGATTAATGTTGAATATTGTTCGTACAATGAAACCTCTCAACCGCATTAATTCTCCACATAACAGGCAAAAAGGCATGATTCGTTTAGCTTAATTGAACTTTTTCGGAGGGTATTTACGTGGCCTAGGTGGCTTGTTAAATGAAAACGTCTTACTTGTAGACCGAATGGCGCGGGAATGGAAAAATTCACGACGCAGGAGATTAATGTCCGCGCGGAAGAGAAAAGAAAGAGAGGAAAGGTACGCTTGCACCCCCCGATGGCGGGGTGTTTTATCAAGTTGCACACTTCTGAACAAAGGATGAGCAACCGGAGAACTTGCGACGCCTGCGAGCTCGACCGATTCGTTTCGAAGTTCCCTCGGCTATCTTGCCTTTTAGTCTCGAGAGACGAGCGATTTGACTCTCCTGGAAAGTAAATTTCTCAACAACTGGTAGAAAGGGGGCTTAAAAGACCACTATGATCCCTATTTACGTTGCTCTGCCTTGGGAGACTGTGTTGTGGCGGAGTGCTTCTTGTTACGGGAATCTATAGATTATCAATGTTGTACGTGACGTAGTGCTTTATATTATTCATACTTTTCTGCATTGATGCTAATAACTTGGCTATTTTCAACGGTGTTATCGATTTTAATAACCTGGCAATTATCATTGATACTAATAACCTGAACATTCTGTAATGATTTCATTATTGATCATGATAACCTATCTCTAACCTTTTTATTACTGATTACAACAACCTGAACATTCTGCGACAATTTTATCATTGATACTATTAACCTGAACATTCTGTAACAATTTCATTATTGATCCTGATAACCTATCTATCTCTAACATTTTTATTATTGGTTCTAATAACCTGAACATTCTGTGACAATTTTATTATTGATACTAATAATCTGAACATTCTGTAACAATTTCATTATTGATCCTAATATAACCTATCTATCTCTAACATTTTTATTATTGATTCTAATAACCCGAACATTCTGTGACAATTTTATCATTGATACTAATAACCTGAACATTCTGTGACAGTTTTATTATTGATTATAATCACTTGAACACTCTGTAACAATTTTATTATTGATCATAATCGCCCGAACATTCTGCGACAATTTTGTTATTAATTTGAATAAGCTGATCGTCTACGACAACATTTTCTTTGAAAAATTCAGCACCCGTTAGTCGTCGCAGTCAGCATCATTTGCTCTCGTTTTCCGCGCGACCTCGGAACCATTAGGAGATAGACGCATCGAAATGATCAAAGATGAACGTCCAGCGGGGCTGGTATCTCTCGTGGAGGTTCGCATCCTGGGTCATCGGTTTGTTATTCAAATATTTTCTTTGACCGCGTCGCGTTACATCGCCGGACTCTTTCGCTATTTACTCGAGGTTCGTGAGGACGCGGCGTCGTTCGACTGGCAGTAATTCACTTCCCGTTTTATCCGGAACGATGCCGGCTGGTTCGTAGGATGTCCAGTGGCAGCGCTGCTGGGGGGCCTGGGGTTTCGAGTCGTGTTTGCATCCGGAGCCTCGCGGAGAGCCGGCCAGCTGGATGTTCAAGCTCGTCTGGTTATTCATAGAATGAGTAATTCCCGGGGTTGGCCCCGTGGACGATTCAACGCCGGGGACGTTTGTCCGTCATTTGGTTTGCTCCGGTGAACGGGGAGAACTCTCTGCTCACCTGCGGGGCGGATAGAAGCTTGTCGTATTTGCCATCTCTCTTTGTGACGTTTGCCCCGCTTCATTTCCCACTTTGTTGAACCACGAAGACGATGGGCAAAGTTGGGGCGGGTCTCTGGAACACTGGCCGCGCAAGGAGATCCTCTCCTCTCTCTCTCTCTCTCTCTCTCCCTCCCTTTCCCTCTCTGTCTCTCTTTCTGCTGGTACCGGGAGCAGCAAGGAGTGAGGAGACGGGGCCCTCGGTGGCGGGCTCGTTTGAAAGAAAATGAGGCTAGCATTTTAATGAGACACTTCCGGGAGTGGCTCGCGAGGGCCAGCAAATAGATTCGCTGATATCCTTCTTTTTCTGGAAAATACCCTCCAACGTTCAAATGCCCTGTTTTCATAAGCGGACACGCGAATCGTGTGAATCACTCCTTCTCTCTCTCCCTCTCTCTCTCTCTGTCTCTGTTTCTCTTCTCTCTTTGGGCTCTCGTGCCATTTCTTCCGTGGCCTTTCACTGTTTCTTAAATGCGTACGCTCTATACGCGCGGACCAAACGAATGTCCGCATGCGGCCAACGTCGCGTATTCACTTCGCGTGCACCTTCGAATGCTTCTCTGTCTCTCTCTTTCGCCCCGGCTCGGGTTCTCGTTCTCGCTCGCTCGCGTTCTCTTTCCGCACGATCATGATTAATGCGGATCCTCGGCGAACCGGCACAGAGGACGCGAAGAAATCGTGTGTATCGGTGGCCTGTCGATCTTTGATTTGAAAGCACCGCGCGATTTGCGCGAATGCTTCTCTGAGGCTACCTATGGTTTGCGGTGCCTTTTCGGCTGTCTGTGCCTTTGAGGCGGGCTTATTCAGTATTGGCTCGAATAAGGGCGATACGAGTAAGCTAATTCGAGTTTTTCGCTTTCGACGGCTCTGCGCGAACTGCCGGGGGAATTTCGAAAGCATGCTATTGCCGAGCGAGAAGGAAATACGGTGTGCGGCGGCAATGGGGGATCGCTGGACTCGTATGCGAGAAGAATGGCAGTGAATTTTTTTATCCGGTTCCGGTAGCTTGCAATCGATGCAGAAAATTTTTATTTTGCACAGAGATCCGCGGTTTACTTATCATTGGTAATAAAATAATTCTAGCTACGGCAGGTAAGGAAAGAAATTATTGTAATATTTAGAAATTGTTGTAGACGGTATTCGCGGTGGTTCGTTTGCGGACAGAATGGTTTAGCGAAGGAGGTAAACTGAATCGAGGGAATTCAATGGAACCGGGATCGTTAAAGAGGATTAAATCGCTTTTAGGACAAGGGAGAAGAATCTAGTCCGCAATCTCGGCAACGGTCGATGCCGCGATTTATTTGATAAATCAATGGGGTGGTTCCTAAATTATTCGTTCACCTCGATTTAGGTAGCCGTGAAGCAATTAAGAATCATGATTAACGACTGCCCGTGCAACTCCCCGAGAAGTTTGGTCTGGCCAGCGTTCCACCCGACGTTGACGACGGTCCAAACACCTAACTGTATACCCTCGGCCCAGGAGTTGCGACTATAGGGGACGCTAAGCGAACGTCTGTCTTTTCACGACTGCGTGACAAATTCCTGCCGCCTTTTGGCCACGGTTTCTTATAATTTCCTCATTAAGGGCATTTGTTTCCGTTACCCACACTACAAACTACATTTCAATGTTTCTTTTCAAAAACGTGGTTCAACGTCCCTTCCTCGGAATGGACATTTGTCAGATTATTTTCAGCTGTTTGCCTCAATTATTAACCCAACCAAGATCAAGTACTTTTAACATTCGATGTGTTGAGTATATCTTATTTCATTTACCTAGAATGCGTGGTCATAGAGGAAAATGCTTGGAAGATTTTAACAATATTTTATTTAATCGTTCTGAAATATGTCTGGAAATCTAATAAGGCAGCAACATTCTCAATTCAGTAAAGACATTTCTTGAGAAATGTATCTTCTTAAAAAATAAACGGTTATATACCCGGATTAAAAGTTAAAAAATTTTCAAAGTTAAAAAATATGTTCTCCAGTCTGCAACGTGCATACGTCACGGAGAATTGACCATTGAATCCTATGCTTTTGTATTCCAAAGCTTTTGTTTGAAATAATGTTAAAAGTTCTTCACTATTTCGTTTGTAGAACTGTAATGAATGCCCAGCAAGTTATTACATTTCATTACGGCTTGAAACTAGCCTTTCTGTGGCTGTAGTAGAAAGTTTTTTTTATGTGAATACAGCTTTCGGGGAGCAACGTTTTGTTCAACGTTGCTTTCCCAAATTTTTGTGTCTGTGCACACGCAAAATCTAATCAAGAAGGTATTTTGACGATTGTTACTCTTTGTCCTGTAAATAGAAAACATGTAATACTATTTTGTCAAAGTATGTAATATTTTTAATAATTTTCATGTCATTTCACTTAGTAAACAATGATAATAAGAATGATTTTATCGATACTTGGAGCTTTAATTAGAAGCATTCGGTAACAGTGCTGTAAGTAGAAAGAGTAAACGCATAGCCAGACACGTTGCTCTACTTCGCAACGATTTTGCAGAAGATATTCTCCCTGTATATTTCATTATACCTTATACTCGTTAAATTAAGAATTGATTCTTGAAATTGAATACCTCTTTTGACCATAAATAAAATAATAATTACAACGAATCCACGTTTAAACATTAATGGACTGCAGCTATTTGAAAAATGACATAGTAAACAAGTGTGTCGCATGAACGATACTAATTATTCGACACCTCATCAGAATTTCCAATTCACTGACGTGCATTAACATCGAGTGTACGCAACAAATGAAACCAGGTTCGTAGAATTTAATATCAGTTAATTTTCCAAAGGCCAGGTTTCCTAATCCGCCGACAATGTCCGTAGCAGATTTCGTTCATCGCTGCATTAAATTAATTTCACGCCTACTAATTGCATCAGGATGCAGTTCCAAGTTGGTTAGCCGGTACAAAGGCATTGTTATCTCATTAAGACAAATTGCAAACCGTCCGAAATTATATCGTCAACAGTCAGGATCATTAATAACATCTCGAGTGCAATTAGCCCGGCCGAGGTGCCTCCGCGATTGTTTTAATAGTCTCTAATTATTTGGGGATACCTGTTATGAAGTTGCCAAACCGCCGGGCAACGTCCGAAACGTCGACGTGGACAAAGAGCATCGCGCAAACTAGAAATTGATTTAGTTTCGAATCTCCTGGTCTGGAAAGTGGCTGTCCAACCTAATCATGACGTACCCTGTAAAACGGAGGAGGATTTACTACCGATTTGTTGCTGAGCTAACGAAATGCGCCACGGTTACTGACTTTCTCTTCCCTGAAAATTCGTAAGGAAACGTGTCCACGCGAATTTCTGCTCTGAAACCGATTGAAAATCTTTTGCTCGGATTCGTCTTAAAATTAGTATCGTCTACGAAATTTATTTGGCCTTGATTTTGGGTTCACGAATGAATGCGTTTTAAAATTAGTATCGTTCCAAACATTTGTGTTGGACTTGTTTCGAATCGCCTTATGAAAAAGATAAAAAATTGCTGCAGTTGAAAGTTTGCCTTTCTCCAAATCAAATTCGTCAGAAACCGAGTGCAGCAGAGAAAAGCAGTTTATAGATTCGCGTCGAGTATAAAAATTGACAAGGGTCGTCACGGTAACGTCAAAATTCGATAGACGGTCTCGTCAAGTTCCGCAATGGCGGGATCGTAGCAACACTAATTCAAGCTGTCCGAAGTAAACACATTCGAAGTTAAAACCGTCCGCAAATACGTCTTTCAGGGGATATTTCTTTTCTTATCAGAGGTTACAACTTTCTTTACATGCCGTACTGGCTGCGGTTCTATCTCGAATCATAATTCCCGGTCTCGGATGAGGTTGAAAGAGTGTCCCTTTACAGATGGAATAAAGATGGGAAGCCATTCGACAAACAGGAAACGTCTACATTTCCGAGTTTCTATGACTTCTTATCCGACCCTACTTCCGCCGGGCAAACGGTCTGATATCCCCATCTCTGTTAACAAACCATTAAAGTTGTACAGCGGTTTGCTCTTGCTCATTAAGCAAACCTTCTACACCCTTTCCTAATCTTCCGTGCTTTCTGCTGCTTCAGACGTTGATGACGACAACGATAGCCACGGCCTTCGTGGAAATGCTATTTTGTGAATCAGAACGAAATCACCAAAAGAAGAGAACAATTTTTTTAAATTCGCTCGTCGATACTCTTCGACATCGATGAAAGAAAAATTCAAACAGATTTTTATTTATCACGTTCCTGCTCAGCTATAAATTAATTATTTCATATTTATTGCTACCACCGATCGAGCATTTAAGTAATCGTTCCCGTTTGCTCATAATGCTCTCACTGATACGAAGCAATATTAATTTCCATTTACCAATCCGGTGAGAATTAATACTGAGTAAATTAATTGATCAACTCTTCGAATTCACTTTGTATGTTCGAATTTACTTTAAATTAAATAAATCGCGAAGCAGTTAATAATGTTTTCCTGTTTTATTCTTATGTTAATATTGAAACTCTTTATTTTATTTCTTTATAAATGTAAGTTGCGAAAGTGTGAATAGGTTACGGTGTTTTCTATTTAGTATATAACATTAAGTGCGTCTCCAATTATGCAATCAATATCGCGACGTCAAAGAGAAATATGTATTTTGACCTAGTTTGACTCTAGTTTGTTCATACTATTGACTTTCGGTTGTTTGGTATAACCTAACTGCTGATTGATATCAACGCTGTTTGAACAGCTGAGGTGATAAATGGTATTAAAAAAGGAGCTATTTATTGATCTGGCTGACCGGAAGTAATGTTGACCATGTTTCAATCAAAGTCGAACCTGTATGCTGATTCAAAGAAGAAGACAAATGATCGATGACAGCAGAGAAGTGTTCGACTGATTTATCTTGATTCAATTTTGCAGTAAATATTATTCAATTTCATTGAAACAAGTACAGAATTTTTCTTGTTGGCAAAAACTGCGTATTATTAAAGAATTTTTCATTCCTCCATAAGTTCCAGTCGCTCGTAAACGATCACCAAATTCACAATAAAAAAAGGCTATGAATGAATTTGTACACGAGTGGTCTTCTGCCGGATCACACCGTATACACATTGAAACAAAGAACGAGCGAACAATGGTCGTCAGATAGAGTGAATAAGACAAAAGAGCCGCAGGAAAATGTTCAATGGGACCGGTAAGGGCGGCCTTTTTGGTTCGCCGCTCCGGAATTCAATAAGCTGCTTATTCCAGCACGTAATGCGGTAAGCCACGCGGAAAGGTTTACGGTGCCTGCTAGTTTCGGTGCCCGTAGTGCCTTAAAAGTAATGTAGGATATAGGGAATGGTCCTCCAGCAGGCAGCGCCACCCTTTTACGATGCACCCTGTACCAGTTGATAATATCTGGTAAGCCATTACTTCCGTTTTCCGGGCGAACCTTGTAGCTTATCTTAAACCGGGGAAGGCAGGACCAGGAACCATACTGAAGATTTAAAGTAAACTGTACCCTAGCTGCGAGCCGCCGCGCCTAACCTCCGCCACTTTTTCACTCATGGTTACGCCCTTAACATCCTCCCTCTCCCGCTTTCTTCGCCTATTACGTCCACAGACTTCCGCCAATTAAATCAATCCTCGAACGTTCACGAAACTGTTCGTTCTACTGTTCGAAACCTTGCGAACAGAGGATACGTGTGACGGAAGTGGTTTTTATTGTATGTGAACACGCAGAGGTCGAACGAAGGTCAACTATATTTTCTTTTTCAATTAAATCTCACAAATCTGTTCGTAATTTTCCACAAAAATGATTAAACGATTCACGAATAAATCCACTAATTCACGAAGTGTTTTGAACTAAATTAGAATTAAATTTTAAATTAAAATATCTTCTGAATGATTTTTAGCACTAAGCGTGAGTGATTCGGGGAGCTCTTGTATGGAATGATCAGCAGTTTACAAATCATATTTTTATAATCTGTCCGGAAGCATAAAATTGTTCCCAATAAAGTTACTTAGTGAATTTCTCAACATATCCCTAGTCTAGTTGCGTGGGTGAACTGATCGATTAATTCATTATTTTTAGCGTATCCTTCTAGGCTAGAAGCCGTTGGTTTATTGTGCATGCAAGTGGAATACGTAACTCGAAACGTTTCGCTTTGTTAATGCAAATACGAGGACCTTAGACGGGAAAAGTATGCACACTTATTCGGCGCATTTTCAAATGCACAGGACTACGTATAGCATAAGGAGACCATTCGGAACCTCATTTTCCCAGTACCATTGTCCTTAGTCTCCATCCGCTCTCTTTATTTTCTACTTTGGTGAAATCACGTACGCTAGCCGCGCGCTTTTTCTATTCCACTTTACTCTCTCTCTCTCTCTCTCTCTCTCTCTCTCTCTTCCTCTTTCTGCTTTTACGAGACGTTTGTGTATTGTACAGTCGGCAGTGAACCGAGAATATGTTGGCTTCTGTGTCATCCTGTCGATAATCCGCAGGAAGATGAGACTCCTTTTAGATGTAATTGAAAACGATGTGAGGCCGACTTTGCAAATCTCATTTTTATCGGAACGCAATTATCGATTGTACTCCTCAATAATACGATCCAACAGAAACATGATTAACACGCTGACAATTATTCCAAAATATGTAACTTCATTTTTAGAGCATTTGCTCTTCAATTGCAACATTCGACTTTAATCTTTCACGTTTCAAATGAAATTTTTCGACGTACCTTCATCGAATGTTTTAACTTCGAAGAGCAGCTTTTATTGAATTTCTGTTTTGCACATATCAGGTCAAATGCTTTAAACAGTGTGTTTAAATTATTTTAACGCGAGTGTCTTATATTTTGAATCCTTATCATTAATAACAGTTGATTCTCTTAACGATGTCTGTATTGCAAATATTTTTTATGACATTGTTCTACATTGCAGCTACACCGTGTCTACATTGTTTGAATATTCCTCCAAGCTTATAAAGTAACATTAGACTATATCATCTTGTTCAGGAGAGTCTGCTGAATAATGCTATGTAAGTTAGAATTACATGGTTCTAACTGCGGATCCGTATGCATTTATGGTACTTAGACAACTCTGAAGTGCAAGAGATTAAGCATATTAACGAACATTAATGACATGTTTGGTTCAGTTTCACTGCAATGGATTTTCCAGCACGCAAATTGAATTCGTTGGGTATCCAAGTTTTTATGAAATTGTCTACGAAAATTGTTCAAGGCCCGCAGTCTAATTATAAGCACGAGACATTTTCAAGGTTAAACTTAAATAAATTTGTGTTCAGCCCACGAGAATATATTAGGGTGGTACACTGAACGCGTTCTAAATCCTTAATTTTCGACTATCCGGGATTTTCTTGGTTCATCGGTTGAAGCCTGTAATGGAATGTAATTATTGAATGAGCCTCGAGCATGGTCGGCTCTTTTGTCACCGTGTTCATCGGTTTCGCCGTCGCGTCGATTCGCCATAAGCCATGTTTGGCCGCGTCAGTAGAGCAATTTTGTGCTCGCCGTCTACAACGTAATCCGACGCTTAATACGCGCATTGCCAAACTAAGTGGTTGGCGTGTAGTTCACGCAATTTACCGTCGCTCCGCGGAGAAGAAAGGCAAGGGTGACGGAGGTAAAGGGTTGAATCTAAACTGCCGGGAATTTGTATGGCCTCGCGTGCACTTCTATCCGTGTGCATGTACATTCACTGACTTTGTACCCGACCTGAGAAAGTGCCTGCATCCGTACTAAACAGCGCCAACAGCATGCACTGGCTGCTGGAATAGTTTAGTTATGCAAATAGTAAACTTCAGGCCGGGCTGCAAGAAGAGGCTGGTTGTTTCCTTCGCCCTCCCCCCCTCCCCTGCCTCCGAAGGCTGCCCGCTTACACCCCTTGATAACCCCCTAGTAACCCGCCCCCTTATATTCAGACCCCCGGACCCCGTCCCCCTAAAACACACCCCCGTTGGTCCAGAGCGTCAACGGGGTCCCTTTTGAACGGAGTTTCCGGCTTGAAACACATTCGTGACAGATATTAATTGCGGTTACCGGTTAATGACGAAACTCGTGGCCGCCGATTCGACGACAAAGGGACACATTGAAGTACTGAACTGCCCCCGGACCGCCGAGAATTTGCAGACTTTCCAAGACTTTCATATTCACCCGGACGACCTGCTACACGCCCGACACGTTCAACCCTTTTCTGATTAGCGCAGGCGCCATGCTCGAAGACTCGAACTACGGACGGCATACCTGATCGCACACCTTTCCAAACGCATTCGATACACCACCGCTCATTATCTAGAACGATGACACAGGATCCCATGCAAAGGCTATTTAACTTTAATCATTTACTACTTTATTTGCTGGATCGTGAGACAAAGTTCGATCGTGTTCGATGTGCTTTCAACGAGAAACTGGGTTTTTCATTAATCAGATATGTTCGTCTCTTATTAAAAGGGCCGCAATCGAATATCATTTCGTCTGACACTTTAAATACCCATCAATGGAATATAAAATAACTTTTGTTCAACGCTAGGTTTACGGAGCACTAAAAAATAAGAAGAATGTGTTGGGTAATTCCACGTGAGATGGATCTTCGCAATCTGAATAATCGTTAGTCTTAAAATCAATGTAAATTAGGTTGCGTATGTTAGTGCTGGAAGCTACCATTGCGCCGTTGCTCGAAGCGTTTCCCTGAAATATGATCTTGCAAGCAAAACAATTGGCGAAATTGAAGCGTAGAATGAAAATAAACGAGCAATCACCCGAGTTTGCACAGCTACTTTTGATAAACGTATGAGAATGGAAAACGAAAGATAAGCATCGCCCTCTGGTTCTTTCGTTCGCGGGCAGGGACCTAACGTTATCTAAAAATTCCTCGTTCGAGCAGCTCCGCCCCATTGTCGGCGCAGATAATTGAGTTCTCAAAAGGAATATCAGCGATCCGTCTTGCGCACGCGATGGTCGGAAATTTTTCCGGGAAAGGTCATTGATGCATCGCGTTTAATTGAGCATTGCGTATTTGCCCCTTTGCCCGACACAATCGGGGTCACTGGAAGGAGTAGCTGGGAGCATTCGTTATCTCCTCTTTCACCGTTTCCCGTTCATTCGACGTGTACTCGCTAAAATTACAAGAAGTCTGCGTTGGAAACGGGGGGCTGCACGAGTGGGAGAGTGTGTGTGTGAGAGAGAGAAGATAGAGAGAGAGGGGAGAGAGAGAGAGAGAGAGAGAGGACGACGCAAGTTTCTCGGCGTCGTTAGATTCGCGGCCCAATATCCGACATTGTCTTTAGAGCTTTCGTCGAGGACGTCGAATGCCTTGAAAGGTAACCGGTCGAGACCCTGTTATAATGAACCCCGCCGCCCGAAACAAAAGCTTGTTGCCTCCTCCTCGTCATCTTCCGACGCTGCGAGCGGTTCACAGCGTCTGCGAAAACGCGGCCAATGAAACCGTTTATCTGCACAGGTCCCGCGAGGAACTTTCGCGAATTTACTCGGATGCGTTCGATCGCACCGAGCTCCATACACACAGGGCTTTCATGATTAGACTGCGCATTTTTATGCGAAATAAAAATTGTCTGCACTAATTACCGGAGCTACGTAGACATTTATTTCCTTGCTGAATTATTTTACAGAGTTGAAAACGATACAGCACTAATTTAAAATCCTTTTACTCGTGTTTGTCATAGATGCATAAAATCCGCAATCTATTCATGATGGATTTCAAGGAGCACAGGGAGTGCAGCAAATTTTGTTGTACAATAAAATAAACAGTTTTACGTTCGCTCCCCGTATCAGACAACTTATATACGAAGATACTTCCTACAATTAGGAATTGAAGGAGACCATCATATAGTATTGACATATGGCGTATTAGCAATTGCACATCAGCAAATTGAATGAGACCATCATATAGTATCGACATATGGCGTATTAGCAATTGAACATCAGCAATCAGCCTGTGTGTCTAAAGGTATAATGTTTGTAAGAAGTTGGAGTATTTTCATTTGCGCGCAGAATCGCCGTCCGGCTGCTCGTATCATGATTTTAGAAACACCCTGTATATATAAGGCAGCAGGTTTTGATAGTCAGGTGTGTCGTTAATCGCACATCAAGATTACATGCGATAGAACACGAACGTTCGTGTTGAAATGACGGTCGTTCCTTATGCGAGTTTGATTGCTACATTACGGAACAATTTCGCCTCCTCTGTGTACGCGACACGAGATCACTTTCTTCTGAGAAACACCAGAAGCCGTTCTACCACTAACAAATTTCAGTTACAACACAAGCGATCTTCAAGACCTTATGTGCTTTCAGGAGAAACCTAAACTTTTTTTTCCGGCAAGCGATGCTGACAATTTTTTAATACTGCATGAAGACCCGCAGTCTGGTAACGATAAATATCAATAAATTCTTCTGAACCTTTGCACGCGCTTCTACAAGTTTTTAACCCATTTGCATCATTAGCGTATATATGCGCTCCGTTTTCCTGGTCACTATCATTATTCGTTAGCTAAGAAATAGAAACGGAGGGTGTTGTTAAAGATGAAAGTAGTAATTCTGATTTTTTCTTGTAATGCTGAAATATGAAGTTGTTTTACTCGTAGTCATTTTTGTTTCCGGCAAGCGATGGTGACAATATTTTAATTCTGCATAAAGACCCGCAGTCTGGTAACGATAAATATGAATAAATTCTTCTAAACCATTGCACGCGTTTCTACAAGCTTTTAGCCCATTTGCATCATTAGCGTATATATGCGCTCTGTTTTCCTGGTCACTGTAATTATTCTTTAGCTAAGAAATAGAAACGAAGGGTGTTGTTGAAGATGAAAATAGTAATTCTGATTTTTTCTTGTAATGCTGAAATATGAAGTTGGTTTACTCGTAGTCATTTTTGTAATTAAATAAAATAAAAAGAAAAGTTTGGTGATAAAGGCCTTCTTTTCATATTACCTTGTGATGCAAATGGGTTAAGCGACGCTGGCGGCGATCGTGTTAATTCCATTCGACGATAACGCCCGCCACGGGAGTCTCGGTTACGTTTCTTCGTTCAATGCGATTCCAGCGCGCGCAATGGGCGCTTTATTTGATGATTAGTGAAATGTAATGAAGAGCGAGAAGACGTATTCGTTGGTTCTTGTAAAGCGGAAGCCGCGTGTATCGGAAAGGAGGGTGCGGCGAAACGAATGGTAATTGTAGCATTTTAAAACTCATCACCATCATTCTCTGCAATTCATACGTTGCGGCCGCAGCTTGTTCGTTTTATCCGAGCCATTCGTACTAATGAACGACTCCGGTCCACGGTTAAATTTGTTTTAAATGTCCGATAGCTGTGGATTTTCCCACGGTGTGCGATCAAAACAACATTTACACGGCCGGCGCAGGACAAGCGACGACGTGAGAACCTCAACGGCTCCTGAATAATCGCGCACTTGACACTTTCATGCGTGTGTTTATTTTAAATGCTAACGCGACACCGATGATTTAACGCGAATTCGATGGACCGGATCCGTGTCCTGGTAAACACCGTTTTTCATCCGCGAGCGAAAATATACGGATCGATTCGTCGATAATTCACATTTTTGTTTTCGCTTGCCGCTGAATAAATAATTAAAACTTCGAAAATCGCACGCGCGCAAGTATATCAGCTCTAGCGAATTTCAGAAGTTGATTTGCGGCCAATATAGGTCAAACCTTCGTTGCAATAAAATGTTAGATTAATTCTTGGCGTTTCGATAGTGGTATTATTCGGGAGAATAGGCGTTAACCTCTGTAACCCGTAATAACTGGAAGTAACCATGAATTACAGCTTTCAAGGTAGCTTAGTGAGCAGGATAATTTGCTTACGGTGAGTTACAAGCGATACAATTCATAAGTTTAGTCGGATAATGCTCATTATAACTCCAGATCCGAATAGCAGAGATGACATCCGGATCCGAGTATCGGATATGATTGTAAATACCACTGACGGAAATTTCGTTGGATTCTCCGAATTAGGAGCCACGAGCACGTTGGCTATTTAGAAAACGTCACGTAAATTTGCTTATGTTCAAAATATGCACGGTTCGATCTCGAAAAAGCTCGAAATGTCGTATCTACCCTTAAAACTCGTTCTTCCGACCACGGACTCTCGAGGCAGGCTATCAAATGTCGCGTAACTAAAATTTTAATTTCCAAAACAACTTTTCAACGGCAACTTCCCCACCGCAGTGCTCCGGATACCATTGCCAGTTAGCTGGCCCAGCGTTATCACTTGTCACCGCCGCTGGAACACCCCTCTTCTCCGTCAGTTTGAAACTTCCACCCCCCGTGTCCACCGACCCTGCACACAAACGATCGGCCCGCCTCCTGTACCTACACACCCCGTCCCATCAGCCGTCCCTGTGCTTTCGTTTATGTTTATGCTTTATGGAAGTTCCGTATTAAATTTATGACGTTGCTCGTCCCGCGGAGTTTTATGATTTCGCGACTATAAACGCCCCAACAGATTTATGCTCGAAATTGGAATTAAAATCGGCGGAGCAACGCGACCCGACATCGAAAACGCCTGGACGTTTATTGCCGGTGTAAACGGAACCGGGCCGAAGGCGCGTTTCCGAGGCAACCGAAAGGAGAACCGGCAAGAAAAGATTAACCCTCGAATGGTACCGTGGGGTCTTTCATGACCCAACAAAATGTTCTGTATAGGTTCTACTCGCGAAAGCTGATACTCGTGTACATGTAGCACGATTATATTGACATTATATTTGAGGTTTGTTAGTTAACCCATTTGCGTCATAAGGATATATGAAAAGGAGGCCTTTATCATCAAACTTTTTTAAAAATTATATTTAAGCATAAAAATGACTACGAGTAATGGAACTTCATATTTCAGCATTATGAGGAAAAATCAGAATTACTACTTTCATCTCCAACAACAACATTTCTATCTTTTAGCTAACATATAATGATAGTGACCAACACAATTGAGCGTATATATACGCTAATGATGCAAATGGGTTAACTGCTGCTTATGATGGAACATACCTTATAGCGAAATACTGAAAATAGAAAAATTACAGAATGCTATTGCGTTGTCCTCAAAATATTCCACTGATTTCGAGAATAAATGAATGTCTATTTAGCTCATGTTCCTAGCGGTTAGTTTATTTTTATTCTGCATGGAGATCCGTGGTCTAGTTACCAGTGAAGTGATCTAGACAACTATGCGTCCCGGCGCCGTTTCAACAGTGATTTCACGCGGCTCGCCGTGGTATTCCGTTCGCGCGTTTGCTTGATCCGGGTTAAAAATCGTCGGCGATAAGTCCTCGGGACGAGCGGGCCGCAATTACCAGGCATTTTTGGCCGGCGTTTAATGCGATCACGTGCCCGCGAACTTTGTATGCGGCCGAGATCGCTTAATTCGTCGCTTGTATCCGATTAATGGCCGTTTATATCTGCATACATTTCCAGATACATGCAAATCGCGTTCGACGCGAGTGACGCCATTATTTAAAGGGCTGCCGCGGAATTGTTATCGATTTGCCAGCCTAATTCATGGTTATGTGAAAATTACGAACTTTTTCCGTGCCATAGCCCTAGGACGCGTGCGTACTGTTGCTATTATTTTGCATCCATTACCGTGCCTGCGCAGGATACCTTCAATTAGCCCCCTTGAATATACATCACCTTTCGAAAGTATTTCGACGATTTCTCAATCGCTAGACTGCGGATTTTTATGGACTTATAGTATGTGCACGTTTCTCGAGTACAAGAAAACATGACGTCTCTGCTCTACGCTAACCATAACGAATTGACTAGTTGATAAATTGAACTTGTAAATGAATTGCAGCGCCAGAGGTCTCGAGTGCCCAGTTCGTAAAAACTTATCCTTTAACCGGCACACTGGGATCTCTCTTGACTCCAACAAAATTTCTGTACGGCAACTTTTGCTACCGAAATCCAAATTTTCCGCCATTCGAAAAATAATACAAGCTCGAAGAAATAAATTTGTCGAATAATTCGTAAACGTATCGTAGAAAATTTATACTTTATATAATCCGAGCAAACGTTGAACCACCTAAGGGTTAATAAGTTCGTGATTGGCAGAGTGTCAACCGGTAAAAGTTACATTAAACAACTATCGCATGGTCGAAACAGAATACCGGGCATCGAACAAGTGGGCCCCGGCAAAGTGACTCGCGGAATTGTTCCCGTGTACGCATGTCAATCCAACGGCGGCGTACGATTTAGGGGAAACAGTTGGCTCGGTGTGCAGCAGCAGCGGTTGGTTTCGTGTAATCAGTTTCGGCACGGTAAAAAAAAAAAAAGAAAAAAAAATAACAGTCACCGGATTCCTTTGAGCGTCGACCGTTGCCCGGAGACAGAGGAAAAATTTGGGGCACGGAAAGACCGGACCGGTAAACGCAAACCAAATAGAGCACGGGCGACCGAACTGAATGGAAAGTGGACACTGCTATTTCCTCGGTATACTTCATTGTCTCGGTCGATAAATCTGATTATCCCTGCGCACGTTCATCGAGTCGGAATAATTCTCACGTTGGAGCAAAAAAAAGAAAGGAAAGGGAGGGAACAAATAGGAAAAAACGCTCCGACGTTCATGTGGTGGATGTGTGCGCGCGGGAAAAGAGAGAAAGGGGCAGAAGGGGGTGGGGGGGAAGGGGTTGTGGGCTGGAAGTTGGGGGTGGCCTGGTGGAAAGTAGAGGGGAAGAGAGAAAATCGGGAAAAACGAGGTAAAACGACACGCGAGGGAATTAACTCGCAACGCCCGTTTTCCACGGTCGGTTTCACGTCGCATTAAGCAGACCGACATTTTAGAACACACGTAAAAGATGCACCGGTGGTACGCGTCGACGCGAACTTTCCCCGTTCCTCCTTCGGAGCCCATCTTAGCCCCCCGTCGTTGTCGTGGTCCCTCCCCCAGCCCTCCCTTTTTCCTATCCATTTCGTGTCAGCGCTTAGATTTTCGCCTCGTAAAAACCGCCCGGGCTCTCGCATGCGCTTTGAGGACTGTTTTTGGCGGACTTCCACCGCGCCGCGGGACGCAACGATGCTCTCGTGGAAACTGCGAGCACTTTGTAACAGGAAGTGGCTTACGTGACACAGAAATTTCGTTCAGTTTGCGCGGCTACCGTTTTCCCCGTGCCTCTCCGCCCCTCCTGTCCCATTCTGTTCTGTTGTGCTGTGTTGGTTGCTAGTTTTTTCTTTGCACCCCGCGGACCGTGCATTGTAAAAGGTCCGTCGCAACTTCCGAGTAAATTAAAAGTTTCCGCGTTCGAACCGCGCCGCTTCAATTGACCGATGAAATACAGTTGCCCGCACACACGCCGACGCCGACGCCGACACCGCTGCTTTCCGAATCATTCGAACAAAGAAACGTACGTTCTCCGCGCTTCAGGGATTTCGGTAAAATTAGGCGGCTCCGCAACAAACGTTTTTAGATGTACCCGCGGGGAAATGTACAGGGCGGTGGAAAATGTCTCCGTACATTATTTAACCACTCGCTGTATTACTCTCTGCAGAGATGCAATCAGTAGCAAAGTCTCTGCGCACCCTTTGACCCCTGTACGCACCTAAGAAATAGTTGCACAAAAGATCTTAGAATAATACCATTAACCCCTTGCCCTACAATGTCGAGTCACACTCGTGATGAAGATTTTGACCAGAGTGTAATAAATATGTATGTCATTAATTTCCTTTTAAACGAAATAAAATTCTATTTTGTTGTAGTTGATATATATCCTTTGGAGAAAACATAGGCATACAATAAATATAAACTACCCTTTTCTTCTATGAAATTCTGAACGACGAAAAATTCCTCATCAATATAATCACAAATTAAATAGTAGCGCAAGAGTTAAACCCACAAATTATGCTTTATTTGTAACGTCGCGTTTCAAAGAAACATATCCCTCGCAATAGTTAAATGTAATAGTAAGAAATTCAAGCTCAGACAGAAACGGCCAAGCCAAAAGTGAGTAGGTCGATTGTCAAACAACAAACGCAAGGGAAGAATTTACAAGCATTGTTTCATTGTTGTTAACCTGTCGAATGAATCGAAAACGTAAATAAATTCCTACGTGGTTCCTGTTTCTTAAAATCGGTGCAAACAATTTTTATTTCGAGCAAGGATCCGCAGTCTAATTATTACAGTAAATACAGGTGCCGTTCTTTCCACAAGGGAACGCAAACGAGTCAGTTTCGAGCGTTTCGCGACCCACTAGTGTTCGCCGCGAGCTCGAAGAAAAACTGCGCTCGGTAAAAATGTTCGCACGCGTTGGAAACTCCGCCCGAAATGACGTTGCACAACCGTTCCGCGTTGTGAACCCGCCTGCGACTAGCTATGCAGGCGAACCTCCTGCACCCGGGTTGCATAACATGTCATTTATATTTTCCGTCTGGTAACAGGTTCAAGGGCCGATGTGAACGGCGCGACTGAAACGATTTCCTTCGGAATCACTGCGCCCGCTGTAAGGCTCCGGTCTTCGCGTCAACGAATCCCATTAATTAAGGCCGACAGGCGTCAATTAATTACCTCCGTCGCGGCGCGGAGCTTTCCGTCCGTCCCCTAAACGCTTTCGTCCCCGAATAAATTTCCGAGCGGACGTATTATACTATCCCACTTTCTCTCTCTCTCTCGCTCTTTCTCTTACCATTTTCTCTCTTGTGGCCGTGTAATTTTTTTTGCCCTTTCGCTCGCGCACGACAAAAAAGTCGTTTATATCTTCTTTCTTTTTTCCCCCTCGGTTCACCGTTCCTTTTTTCCTTTTCCCCGTAGCCCAGAAGTCTTTGTTTCCCGCGAAACTCCGGCGGGAGTCTATGTTATTCCCTTTCCATTTGCCTTTTGTACCGTGTTCCCAATATTTCGTGTAATATTCCGGGGCCCCGGATATTTACTAGTGCTCCGCCACTCCGGCCGGCATTATTTTTCATTGTACCTTTCGATGCGAATAATCTCTGTCGGATTTCACTTTATTTATCGCGAATAAAATGAAGCATAATCCGCGGACGTGCGCGGATCGAGCCACCGGAGGAAGGCACTACGCTTTATCATGCGTGGTTCCGATGGAACTAGCGAAAAATCGTCAACGGTGAAAAGTGGGCTGGGTAGGGGGAGAGGAAAGGTGCGAAAGAGAAAGAGAGAGAGAGAGAGAGAAAGAGAGGGTGGCAAAAATGAGAAAAAAGAATTGTTCAGAGAGGTACAACTGTGATTATCGATCCCTCGCAAACAGAAAGATCTCGATGGTCCATTTGAGTTCGTGATCGTTATGCGGATGCCAGGGATAACGCGTTTGCAAACAGCGCCGGACACGGTGTACCTATTCGAATAAACTGCTTCGTGTCCTAGATAATTTGTCACTGCGAAATCCGCGGGGATTATTTGTCGAGCTAATAATGTGGGTCCACTGTCCCTGCTCGCCGTGCAAACAATAAAATCAGCGAAAATGCGCCTACGACGAGTAATTGCACGCGCTAGTATCCGTACTCGCATCTGCCCCTATAATTATCAATGAAAATGAGGGAAATTATATCGACGCGATGTCCGTACGTAAATATCTCCATAACTTTGACAGACCATCAACATGTGATATTAAATAACGAGCGGATCTGCGGCCGCGTATTTTACGCCCTGTGAGGGGGAACGAGACGAAAATGTTGCGCGATGCTTTGTCACCTGTGCAAGAAATATCGAAGGTAATATGACGCTGATGAAACAGAGATCGAAGCGAATGATTGACTTTTGTTTCCGAAAAATTTTGTCCTCGAATTTTCTGTTTCGTTTAGGAGAAATGCCCAGGATGGTCTTTCTCAAAAGTGTTCTCACGGAACAGATATTTTCAATTCTGTATTATAAAGGTTTCGTGAAAACAATTTATCTACTACGTTGATTAAAAATGCTTGTACAAGAAAAACCCAAACAATTGAGCGCTGAATTACTTGCACAGATATTATAAATAATTCATGTGGTCCATCGCGATACCCACTTCAGATAAAGTTCATTGGATCCATGTTCTTTGACGACGGTGATAAAAATAATTTTTTAAGTTTTACAATTCTTTTCATTAGTTCACAGCGTGATAAAATAACGTACAAAATTGCAACTTAATCGGATATTTAGTTTTGTTTTAATCCACGTCGAAAGATTGGTCCTTTTCGGATCGTTTCAGTAGTATAACCCGTTATCGGTCGGACAGGAATATTTAGATCCACAAAAAATTCTTTAGCCATGGACCACGTATACTGTGGTATGAAAAAATTAATTTCTAGAAGTATAGAATACTTAATAATGCAAAGGAGAATATTTTGATGAACAGGATTATAGTCAGAACATATGATTCTATCGAGTATTGGCACATATCACATTCGCAGTGTGAAAATAACATCTGCAACGCTTTTTACTAGTTAATCTACTCCAATTTAAATTGAAAAATGTTCTGCTGAAAATCGTTGGTTCAACAACATATTTCCGACGAAACCGATGAACCGAAAGGAACAGAATTAATTAAAAATAAAATTCGAATACGGTGAAGTTAAAGATTCGGTAACAATCGTTTAGTGTATCTTGACAGTGTTACGCACGGAATACTGGTCGAGTGTCTGATTGAAGTTGAATTAAATTTCCAACTGCCGAATGATATACCTTCGGTTGAGCTGGTGTTTACCTCTTGTCGACTACGTTAAATTTGTAATCGGGAATTTTACGTTACTGCCGCCCGATAATGTCGATCCGTTCTGTTGACTGGATCGGATTATTTTAATACGTTATTCATGTTTTCGCGCCGCAACAATTGCAGCGGCCGATCTGGACATTCATAATAGATACGCGTAACACTATTGTGTAATTCATGCTAATTCGAGATTACGCCGTTATACGCGTTCCGCCCTTCATACAGAGATACACGGTCGCATAAACTTCCGCATTAAATGACGCAATTAACCGAGACTAAACACGGTATTCAATATGTGCGTCGTTTCGCGGCGGAACACTTAAAAAAAAAACGATTAGGGTGAAATATTCGATTTCATGAAGTTTCCTTGTAAAATTCAAATTTTTTATATTTTTTATACATTTTTTTACATATTCCAGTTTATTCTCCACTCGAAAGTGTGTGAGAATGATCACAACGCTTGAAGTTAGCTGAAACGAGTGTGAAATGGACAGATCGTCAATTGTTTTAAAATGATATAGCAGATAATGAAGCAAACTAAATAACGGGGAAACGTTCATAAAGCAATATGCTGGTGCAAATATAAATTGGAAGATAATATAGGACATGATTTGTAAAAATGATGCGTTGCTTACCAAGCGTTTACTTTGTCCAAAAACAAAAATCTTTTTAAAGAGTAAATGCACTTCGATGAATAATATTTATATTTAATATGACCACTGAAAATTACCTTTAGAATTCGAATGATTCATACGCAGTTAATAATATAGAAACCAGCGCGAAAAATCGTTTACCCATGAATCTGAGCGGGCCGAATTTGCATGGCAGTTAATAAATCGACAAGCTCAAATATTTTTTCCTCGATGAGCCATCAATATCTACTATCCAAACGGGTGTTTAAATATTTCACGTTCAGCCGCGTGCAGCGTGATTTGCTGCGATTTCTATTGTAATTCCCACGCATCCCTATTGTCGATAGTTTTTTTTTTTGCTTATTTGATTTGTCGTTCCATTTCGATATTGAAATGAATTTTTGTGGAGAGGGATTTTAAATTCCGCCGTCAGCCGCATTTGATGACGGCATGTTATCGATTTGTAGTTATTATAATGAAGTATAATGTGTTGTACGATGGAAAAGAACGTAGAGAAATGTAATTTTCGAAACTTCCAGTTTAACATTTAACTGTATGCAACCGAATGTCGATTGTTCTGTGTCTGCTATCCGAATGTTAATACATTTGATATATGTTTACCAGAATATATTTACTGGGAAGTCCAAAAGCAAAAAAGAAATAACTATTAATGCTCTTTTCCTGAGAGTAACACTTCTTTTCATAAAAATGCCATAGGTACAGATAAGTTTCTGACGTGTAATTTCGAACAGAATTAAAAAAAAAAAACGTAAAAGACTTTATTTCGATCTCTGTACTCCAGTGCTCTGGAGAATCAGAATAGTATCTCCTGGCCGATATATGTCCGTGGCTAGACCCGTGTTTTGGGCATACACCGGGTAAACACTGCATGTTGCTATTTTTGAGAACTGTTTAATTTCCAATAGAGTGATCACATATGATCCGAAATTCGACTGAATTAAGTCTGCCAATTAGTTCGGATAATCAAGGTTCAGCGAGTTTGTAAAACGAACATTTATTCAGCTGGAAGTTGAACGAATTTCCGAGCACGCGACTCGTCAGACTCGAGTGGCCAATACCTGGTTCCAGTGCTTTCGAACCTTCTGCTAAGTTGCCCTTCTCCCGTTCGTTGTCTTGCACTCAACCTGTTTTCGACCTCGCCACTCGGCCAAGCTTCTTTCTTCCACCGATTAAGATTACCCACGTAAACATACTCGAGAGAGGGATAGCTTCTATATGTAGTGAAGTATTAACTGCATCCACTTGACCTTTTCCTCGAGTGTCGATCAAACCGGGTACACCGCGCCCTCCATTCTGTCGACCGATCAATTGTCTTTTCGACGCTGACAGGGAGGACGCGTAAACTGCTCAAGGGATGAACAAGAAATCGATGCTGCTGCTAAGGGAGCTAGGCGCTGCCCTAATTTCTCGCTCGTTGCTCGTTCCACACCGGAGAAAGAGAGCGGGGAGCGGGAGGGACAGAGAGAGAGACAGAGAGAGAGAGAGAGGTAAAAAAAAGAACGGGATTAAATTCTTGTCAACAATTGTTACCGGAAATTCTCTCCTCCCGAGCCACTCTCCGTCGCTTTCAGCGCAAAGCGTTGGTAATGTGTTAATTTCATTCTGTGTTTTCGTTGGCTGTTTTGCTTTCGTCCGAGGGCGATTCGTTTAAATTCTAATCAAGGAGATTGCAGGTATGGGTCGCGAGTTCCGAAATTATTGTTCCGGAATTTTGCAACGGGATACGCTAATCGCGTTAACGGAGCTATTTAACGCGAAGAATTATGTCACTCAACGGAACCGTCTTCTCGGGACAGTTCTCATTCGTAGTGCAATATGACTGGCGGGATCCTTGCGCAAAATATACATTTTCTAAATCAATTGTGAGAAGTAGAAATTGCATACGAATTTTTCCTCTTAAATAATTTCAATCAGTCGAAAACAGTGTAGCGGTGTCCTGAAATTCTTTCAATGTCTTCACAGATATGAATTTCATTTATTAATTTTTGTCATAAATTTTGTGAAAACGTTTACGGCCACAGTTACTTTACGCTCGTCACACTTTATATCAATAATTTCGACGGATAGGAATTCATTTAATGGCCGATTCAGTATCTAATGGATCTCATTTAAATTTTAACTTGCTCTCAGCACCGTGGTTGAATTATTTAATCATATAATCCATGAAACAACGTTCCCCAATATCCATAACACGACAACAACAGTGTTTCGGTTCTGCTTCGATGTTCGTTAATTTTGCTCGAAAAGCCACAGTCCTAACTAACACACGTGAGGCATGTACGTTTACTTTATAAAATCAACGAAAGAAGTGCTCACTGTCGGTTATTGTTTTTCCTGTTTTTTTTTATTTAACATTTTTTTCCTGTCAATTTTCAAATTTAAGAACGTTTCCCTTAGAGTAAGGATTTTCTACCTTTTTGAGTTCTTTGACCTAAAGAATTCTACGTTGATATAATAAAGATGCTTCTTGGTTTGACTGTGACAGAATATAGAGACTTAAAATAAAACTCTCGATTAACATAAGCAAAATGCCTAAAACTGAGTAGAATAAAATGCCATATAAACTGAGATTTTCTAAATAATATATTGACAATGCATTATATGAATATTCAAAAAATGTCCAAGTTGTCACGTTTAAATCTGAGAATTGTACATAGATAATACATTATCCAGAAGCAGTGAAGATAATTTTCTTTGACGTAGAAAGCGGTCTCGAGTGATTTGAAATTGCTCAACGTTGCAGACAGCCCCGGGATGTTTAGTTTGTAACAAATGACGCGTCGCACGATGTTCGAGACAGTCATTAAAAGCAACGAATTGGAAGCGTCGTATTGAGCCGGTGTATATATGTATAGCTGTTTCCACGTGAAACGAACCCGCAACGTGATCGTGAACGAAACAAAGCCGGAATTCGGGAAACGGCGAGGATACCGGAACAGGAAAGGACCCTGAAGAAAAGGATCTCCGGTTCGATGCGCTGCTACGACAGCATCCCGATCTCACGAAACTGTCCCGAGGGACAGGCGAACATGGACTCCTGTGTGGTTCCTGTAAAGCTATACCGTCAGCTAAGATCTTGCTGAAGATTCAAAAGCTGGTTTAATGGCACGTTCACTCGTGTAATTCGGAATTAAGAAAGAAACACATGTTTCATCGTTTCTGACGTTCCTGCGTCTACAATGTTGCGTTATGTGCGTACATATTGATTGTTTTTATGCAAAATAAATTTTCTAATTCGATTGTAAAAAAATAGGAATTAAGTACCAATGTTGATTCTCTCCTAATAACTTTACCGAGCAGAATAGAATGTAACTATATGCTTAAATTTTTATATTTTCACTTTTGCAATTTTGTCATAAGTGCATAGTACCCGCGATCTAAGTGTTAACCTTTTATTTTCATGTAAAATAAATATTGTCTAAATCGATTGTGGAAAACGAAAATTAAATAAGAATCTAATTTCTAATATCAGTTTCATATTTCACTTTGTCACTTTTTGCCATAAGCGTATAAAATTCGCAGACTAGAATTTAAGGGAATAGCGTGGTAGAAGCAGCAGTCATGTACGACCTCTGCCGTGGGTTTCAGTTTGCTCGTCGGTAAACATGATCTCTACATCGTATACACTGCTAATGAGGAGCTTGCTTTCTGATTTTGCCGATTCCCTCGAATGTTTAATTTAAATGCTTTCAAAAATGAAATCTCTATTACAATTTCATCATGCATTCCCTAAATTATTGCTTAGAAACAAAAAACTGTATGAGACCATTTTATCCAGTAAAAACCACAAACGGAGCGTTGACAGGTTGTGAAACAATTATTAAGCTAGAAACAAATTTTAAATGTTATTAAAGTGGACGTAAATCCTTCAGAAAGATAGCTGAAGTGTGTAAACCAAGAAAAACTATGTTTATACGAATGATATTTGTTTAAATATTTCTTGTGAATGAAGATATTTCCACACGAGTGTCTATGGGCAGTGAAAAATGTTTATAGTTATAAAAATACTATTCAAATTCTTGAAAAGCTAAAATGCCTACAGACACCAGGATAACTTTGTGAAAGGGACATTACTTAGCTTGAATTTTTCCTAGAGAAGATGTCCATCATTGTTGTCGATGAAACGGAAAACTGTAATGATTACAACAAAAATGTAACTACTAGATTTACACACTACAAAATGGCTCGCATCAAGTTCAAGCAAGGAAATCACAGTAGGTGAACGCGAACGATGATCAGCCGAATAATCGTCCGTATAGTAGCAATAAATACTCAATGAATTCAATGTTACTAGCCCCGCAACTAATAAATGTGTAATATTACTTTATCGGCACTTCGAATTCCCTCCTCCATCACTTCGGGAACCACCATCCTTATCTCCGGGCCAACGGAAACGGTTACGACTTCCCGAACAAAGAGCATGATTATATAATACGACGGCGGGGAACTCCTGACAAATCTTGGAATCGAATGGCTGCTTTACAGTTATAACCACAAATAGAATTGATTCACCGTGATTTCAGTGGAACACGTTCTCAGGAACCGATGGAGAATTCTACTCCTTCCATAGAAGTTCACGGCCCTAACTACGGGAACGTGATGTATTATTCGCGAGGAGTTTATGCGCGCAGCACCGGTTAGCCGACGGCTGCTGCGCCGGCTTTCTCATCGTCCAGCTTTTTGCCACGTGCCGGTTTGCTCTTTGTATTTCGAACTTCGCCGACTTTTGCAATTAACTACGATTTCTGGACCTACGAACCGGCCTGCGGATTTTCTGCGTTTATGGCAAAAGTGAGAGGCCGAAGGGTTTCGGACGATCTTCGTAGGATTTTCGTTGCGAATGTAAAATTGTTTATGTAACTTGAAAACAGCAAATACCATCCTCCAAGTACGGATTAATGTTAGAAGTTTAGTTTTCATGTGGGACTTTCTGACAAACTTCATTATTCAAGCGTACGATGTAACAAATTGAATTCTTCGAGAACGAAAGTAACTTATCTAACATAAACTACGCATGGAATTGTTCTTCAATAATTCACAATTGTTATATCCAACTAGACAGATTTTATATATACATAATAAAAATATATACTGTTATCTTGCTTTTCATTCATTGAAATTATTAAGAGACGAAATCATTTTTCATTGAACTCGTGCTTCCGGCGATCGATGCAGAACATTTTAAATTTACGCACAAAAATCCGCGGTCTGTTAATTAATCAATGAACTAAATAAACGATACTGGACGACAGCAAACTCGTAAGTTGCAAACCGTAAGTTGAAACCGGCTGGCATAGTTGCGGCGAAGAGTAACGCGAATGCGTGAAGCCATTGAATATAAACTAATGCAGAAAGGGTTATGGGAAGTCGATAGCCGGTGCTACAGAAAAGTAGAAAAAGGGGATATCCCATTGCGAGAGACACGAAACTAGGATAGGTGGTCTTATCCACGGATCTATGATCGTTATCCCCGAAATAACAATTCTACTTGAGCCTCGCGTTCGCATTCGTTGTTGGAACTCTATCCCGGTCGATCTACAATTCTGATTTTAACGAACGATTCAAGGAATTCTACTTATACGATTCCATTTACGCTTTCGGTTCTGCGAGCCGATTCAACTATTCGCGCGAGTCTTCTGCCATGAAATTCGTGCAAACTGTGCGCTATCGGATTTTTTTTTTCTAGCCAGGCTTTCGCTGAAAACTGACATCAATCGGTCTTTCTATTTCTCGGCGAACGTGTCCATGATAAATTCTGGTGAATGGGGCTCGCATGTGCTGCGATATAAAAACGACTCGGTGATCAAGTAGGGCAAGGTTCGGAGAGAAAATATTTCTGTTTCAAATATTTGAATCTCAATTATTTAGATCAGGTATTTCTACTGCAGAATCATGGATGAAATGTTTAATGGGCTACTAAAATATTGCTTGGGCTACTTTACAATATTTTTAAGATGAAAATGTTTTGAGAATATCGACATGTTATTTCCGACTTATTAAAATGATTGTAGGGAGAATTATTGTAGGGAAAAAGCAAGAGATAAACGAGAGAGAGAGAGAGAGAGAGAGAGAGAGAGAGAGCAGTAAGTTCCTCGCAAGGAAGCAGCCGTCAGATGCAAGACGCGTTATTATGTAGGAGAAAAATAGGAAGGAATTGAAAAGTATTTTATATGAAAAATCATGTTGCGATACCTCGCAATCGATACGAGGATGGGGCGATGATTGAAGTGCAGTAGCGCGTAGGGTGATTGCCGATGTCAAAGGAAACCGAGGAGTGGCGTCGATAGAGGATCGCTGGAGATATTCGGGCTTTCATATTCTATTTATGCCGTACCTAGATTACTCGATGTCATCGCAAACTATGTTCGTAATAGTGGTTTTCAATTTTCTCGCAGATACATAGGAGCATTATCAAAGAGCCTTTTCTTTGACCTAGCAGCCGTTTGCGCCGTGAGTAGTCATGACTCAGCCTTTGTCTCTCTCTCTCTCTCTCTCTCTCTCTCTCTCTCTCTCTCTCTCCCTCTGACCGCTTTTAGACAACTGGCTGAATCCGGACGAAAATTATGGATCCGACGGTAATTAACCCATTTTATTCTAGCGTTACGTATACGTAATTCCCAAGAAAATATCTTCTTCTAATTATGTCAGGCGAATTGGCAAGGAAAAGGTCCCACGTGATAATTGTTAAAAGTGTGGATCTAAATACTGGACTGAATAAGACTGTACTTATACAGTAATTATTAACTAAATAACAAATTTGACGAATGACTCTTTTCAACATCTGCGTCAAAGAAGTTACGAATTATTAGAAATTTGAAATAGTTAATTAGAAATTTCAGGGATGTTTGTTTGAATATGTTGACAATTCGGGACACTTGAGATTTTTAATTTGAGATGAATGCTAACCATGTTGGAATGATGGACAATTGTGCGTGTTCGTATTAGCAAGCACGAATATTGTGCGCGAAATAGAGTCACTTCCATATGCACCGAACCGTTGGCTCGCTGGAGAATACGGTCGTAAACCCTGAGATACACTCGTAAACGTAGTGCGGTCAAGGCAAACCATGGCCATCTTTATTAATTAAGTTTTCACGTACCCTCTAGCCTCAAGGGACGTTATCTTCAGCATCGTCAAAACAGAAAAATAAAGAAAATGTCCTCTACGCGTCATCAAACTACAGAAATTAGTAAAACCGTCTGGGAACTCGCCAATCAAACAGCGTCAAACAAACGTGTATGGTAGAGATATTTTCTCTATCTCCAATATGATAGAAAACAAAGAAGGGTCAAACAATTGTGTGTTACACAGTCGTTCGAAAATTCTCAGTGGATAGTCGCACGCAGTTTGTAATATTCGTTAGAGATAACCGTCGATGCTTGGTTGAAAAGAATCAGCTGATATAGTCTACAAACATCTTCAAGCATGGTCAGTGCATGTCAAATATTTCTAGCTAAAGATAAAGTCATATTCTAAAACGATATTACTACAAGGTTTTCCTACATTTTGTGGGCATGTGATGAGTTTTTATAAATGTTTGATGGTGTTTGAAGCAGTTGTTAAAAATTATTTCGACGAGTGGTTAGTTCGGCAGCGTATACTACTACTTTCAACGAAACAAGCATGTAATAAATGTAACAAAATAAAGCGAGGCTAAAAGTAGTTTCAGCAGTTTCAGGAAAATGTAGCTTCGAAGAGGCATGATCAAACCTACTCGAACTTGTCCAAATAACAAAAACCGAAGGAAGCCACTTGAAAAAGACGACGAGTTGTAAGAGAGATAACGCGAAAAATAGAATTTATACGTCGCCAGTGGGAATGTTGTTGGTCGTTAACGGTCGTCATCCTCGTATCTCCATATTGCATTTAAGGATTTTGCGCGGACAAATCGGCGGCCGCGTTTTACAATTTGGAAAATGCGCCGATAATACCGGCACTCGCGAATCGTTCTAACCGGCGCGGCGCGGCGTGGCGCGGAACGGCGATTCAGCCTGCGTAAGCTCGGTTATCCGACAAAGCCATTTCGAGAATGAAGGTACTCATATCGGTGAACGTCATTCCCACCGTGTGACAGGATCAGCCGGGGATAACGAATGAACCTGTACGTCGCACGATAACGCCGCGTT
Source organism: Seladonia tumulorum (assembly GCA_913789895.3). Taxonomy (NCBI): domain Eukaryota; kingdom Metazoa; phylum Arthropoda; class Insecta; order Hymenoptera; family Halictidae; genus Seladonia; species Seladonia tumulorum. The sequence goes on from OU565275.1 coordinate 9,484,355, forward strand.
AAAGTATTACTACGAACGTCCGCGTTAATACTATGCACGCGCGTATTAACAAAGGCACGACTCCATGCATGCCAGGTCGCCTACTCGCGATCTCTGCCTGGTTCCGATCGCGTGCACTGCGCAGGAACGTGCCTTATTAGCCGGGAAATCGTTGGCTCATTGTAAAACGCTGGCACGGAATTATTCGCGATTTCACGTTTCGCCAACCATCGCGCGGTGTATATTTTTGTTCATCGCTGAATGACAGCTGAATGGTCCCAAATAAATGGCCATCGCTCGCCAAACGCTTATGTGGTGGTTGAACAATTTTTCTTCTTTTTTTGTCACATATTTTGCGGACGCGCTTGCTGGCTTTAGAACGTCATCGTACTTCGCTTAATCCGTAATATTCAATTGCATTTAACTCTTCGCTGCACAGACGGGATGCGGGATATGGTATATCCCTCTAGATGCGAAACATTTAATGCAAATCATTAGCTAATGAGGAATTAAGAAAAAAATTTTATGCAGCATTATAATAGCGTAGGATGTTACGTTTGTCTTATGCAAGCCACTTTAAAATTAAGGAGCAAACAGACGAATGGGCTCACATATTGCAAGAAAATGTGTAAACACAGCGATATTTCGAAATATAACATAATTTAACCAAGCGAAAACGTAGTATACAATCGTACAAGGAGATAAAAGTGACTCATGCTCGCGCGCAGAGTCATGCTAATCCCCGCCGCAAAATAGCAAAGCGATTTGCTGCGAATTTCGAGCAACATTGTCTATAAAGAGTCCGGTGTTTTATCGGGCTAATCAATCGGCGGCACCGATTTCGGCAGTTTCGCGGTGCTCCACCCTCTCCTCCCCCCACCAGCCACCCCCCGAATCCCGCTTTACTGTTTATTTCGGCGAACGTGCATGTCGAAATTACGAAGTGATTGTAGGCATAGGCCAATCGATCGTAATCCGACAACGAACTTCTGTATTCCCCGCATAAATCTGGGTTATCTACAAAGTTGCACTAACCCAAACTATCCTTCTCGTAACCCGGAAGCATCGGCAAACTTGTTATTGTTATTAGCCTCTCGAAACTCATCATGATCTCGCGTCGACGTAATTTTCAGGACACGTCGGGTGGATACCCGCAATTTTGGTCGCTTGTACCGGGCATTATCTCCTATCTACTTTCGAGATAGCTATTTCCGTCTCGTTAACCCGTTGCCCTCCTTTATTTCGCGTTCGACGTTCTTATAAACGCGCAGGATCTCGATTACCCCCCGATCCCCGCGCCCGATCGCGGCCATTTTACACGCGTGGTCTACTAATTTTCGAGACGACAAAGCTGATCCGTGGTTATTATACGCGGGAAAAAATAAAACAGACAGCACAATCGCGCCGATGACCGGGCGCCGTTCGATTCCTCGATAACGACGGGCCGAGATTAAATTCGAACGTTATTGGAATTATCTCTGCCGAAGAATAAACTGCTATTGTTGCTAGAGAACGTCGGCGTTGTTTCCATGTAATGCTGCCTTCGCAACGCGGCTGCCGAGCTTTCGGTATCGATGCATACTGATGCGAACCGTTTCCAATAAAATGCGAGCATAATTTATTTTCGAACAGGCTGAGAAACCGGTATAGACCGGTTCGTGCATTAATATACCGTCCATTCCGTGGCTAGATTTTGAATAATGTTTCTGCAGTAATATACCAACGATTTTGAGTTTCGTCTGTTTTTAGAAAAATTGATGAAACGTACTGAACAAAAGTACAACACGTAATCATTATCTTCAAATAACTTAACGCGAAATCACAGTAATTCATAATATTTCTATAATATCTCCAGACGGATTAAAAAACCAACACGAATTTGTAAGGAATGGCCGGGATTAAAGCAGACAGTATGTAATTTATTAACCCCTTGCCCTACAATAACGAGCCAGACTCGTCATGAAGATTCTGAATAGAGTCTAATAAATGTGAACGTTATTAATTTCCTTCAAATCGAAATAAAAATCTATTTTATTGTAGTTGATATATATCCTTTGAGGAGAATGTAGACATACAATAAATATAAACTATCTTTCTTTTTGTATGAAATTCTGAACGATGAAGAATTTCTAATCATTATAATCACAAAATAAATAGTAGTGCAAGGGGTTAATATGTCTTTCTCCAATGTCGGACCTGACGAGACTGCTCGTCCTTTTTTCATCCCGTTCGTTTTTCTTTTTTCGGCACGTTCGCTTGTCGTTGGCGATGAATCGCTTATCAATAACATGAACATATTTGTTATTTACATGAACAATATATACGGTGGCGGATCCGTTACAGCTTAACTTACAAATTTGTACTTTTCTGCTACAAAAAGTTCCAGTAAACGTCAAATAACCTATAATTGTGCTACACATACACGGTGTCCAGATAATTGTGTCAAACCTGCCCCATATCAGCTTGTCCTGGTTTTCCCTGTGGAAAATTTTAAAACGCTCGATTGTTAACAGTTTGATAGCGTGAATTGATTAAAATTGCCGTCTCTAAATGGGAATACCCCCTTAACGTTACAGCCGGGCGATTTCGTCCGAAAATTTATTGGAGGACTAGGGGACAGGTGTAAGCGGGCATCAGCGAGGTAAACCATCCCGGAGCGACAGACGCACAGAGCCCGGCACTCGTACAATGGGCACTTGAATGTTTTTCGAGCGGCGGCTGAATGGGTTCACCATCATCTCGAAGGAAAGAGCCCCGAGTGCACGACAATTTCACTAAAATTTGCACGGAGGAAGTGAAAACGGTGAAAGGGGCCGTTAGAGCTACTCCTGCGCGGTTGTCCTTTTCCAGCCATTACGCCTGGCCCGTATCGCTATTATTTCGTCCTTGGCTCGTTCCTTGCGGAAACGGGGCAGCAGCTCCGCAATCGCCGAGTTTCTTTTCCGCCATCGAGATCGCGCGGAGGAAGGAGAAGAAGAAGAAGAAAAAAAAGAGGCCGATTAGCACCCCTAGGTTCGTTACCGCGCCCCTTCAAGTCCTCCCTTCCTGCTCTCAACCTCCCTGGAAGGTGCGGAGGCTCAAGGATTGTAGCATTCTGTTTGCCACCGAGGGCGTGAAACATCTCGAGCTTTGATCTACGGAAACACAAATGGATCTCGAGTGCAACTCGACGCCTGCACCAGCCATTCAGGTTATGGACGCGGCTATCGATCCCGCGTGTTCAATTCCGCGTCTTCCTGCTTACCCTGTTAACACTACACCGCTGTGTGCCACCGCTGGAATTCTCTTCTTATTCCTTTTGTAATTCGAGATCGTCGAGTCGGTGTCCACTAGCTTTTGTGTATAATTTGCAATTTTACACGTATACAATTTTACACCCCTGGCAAATGATAAGTATTAGAAACGAAACGAAAGAGGGAAAAATAATACGGTTTCTCGGAAGCAGCGTGATAGCGCACGTAATTCTTTCGTGTTTGCACTATTTTTTTTTTTTTTTTTTAAATGCAAGTGACCTTAAATTTTCCAAGTGGAACGCTCCGTACGTTTTGTTGTATTGAAAGTGTTTTTTCCAATTTCTGACCTCGTATGATTTATCGACACCTTTGCAGTTCTGCGGACGATTGCCAACTGAATTTCCAGTGTTCGCACGATCAAGTACAGCTCGATCACAAATAAACTATTCGGCTCAGTCGTTTGACCAAAAGTGGCCTAACGTAAACGGGGGCTTTTATTTCATTCATTCAATTTAACACTTTGATTGCCAAACAAGAAACCTAAAAAATTCCATGAAATCAAAGTAAGTTATTTAATTAAATAGAAATTGAAAAAAATTAAATGTATGATATCGTGTAGTTCTCCCACTTCCTTGCATTCTACAGATCCTAATTAAATTTGGTACAATGAGTATATTAACGTAAAAATTCATTTTAAAGACCGACAAATAATTCCGTCACACATATATGGGTGACATGGCAGTCAACGTGTTAATCGACAGAGATTGGGTAATTAAATGTAGAGTAGAATGTGTTCGATGAAAATAGACCCAAACTCCGCCGTTGATGGGTTAAAAGAAATTTCGTCGAAACGAGAGATCTCGCTCGGCTCGAGTTTCTCGGAACCGGCGCCGACAATTTCTATTTCGCGGGAAGATCCGCAGTGAAATCATACAGCTTTAGGAAAAAGCTTGAACGATCGATAGGGACAGTTGGATTGAAAAATTCAAAAGTGATCAGGAATTATCCGTTCGGCAAAGTTTCCGTTCGGCAGTCAATGAACCCGGCGCGGCGCCGGCACTAAAAACCCGAAGCAGTTACCCCGGGACCGGGGTATTTCCGTTTTTCGTTGCGTTCAACCTTCGTCGGCGAAATCTTTCATCGCGGCGGCACTCTGATCGCACGTTCGAGACTCCTCAATCTCGTGGAGAGGTGTTGGGGGTTGGTTGTCGTTGAAAGGAACAAATCCTCGATTCACCGTGCACACATGCACGGCGCCCGATACCTGGGCTCCAGAGTTCGTCTTTCACACGGTCGTGTGAACGCACACGTAGCGTGGCACACGCGCGCGTGTGCAGCTGCGTGTGTATGGACGGCTGTGTGCATCGGTAAACACACAAACAGCCCGTTAACGGCCTATGCACACACGCGGCCAACGCCGAATAGATCGCGTGCTTGTCGCCCATGAGATTCGCACGGTACTTTCCTCGAGACGTTTACTTTTATCGTCGGTGAGCAGCTTGCACTTCCGTCGTTAATGCCTCGATATGGAAATTCGCGATAGACGCGGACCGGAAAATAGAGGAACGTCTGACGTATTCGGCCGGGCAGGCTCTGCGAACGTTAATAAAAGGAAGCCGTTTGTCGTGTCCGCGGAACTTTCGCGTGAGAACGCCGGCCCACGAGAAACTTACGGGGGACAGAGGGATTGCACGCAACGACGCCGACGACGTTCACAGAAAACGCCCGGGTTCGCTGCTCGATGCGAACACACGACCGGCGAAAAAATATCGGCGAGCCTGGTGCACTGGCGCGCTTTGACCGAACGCCGCTCTGGAATTTGCGCTTTTACGGTCCCTGCTCGAATTCCGGAAACTGCGACCTTGAACGGCCACGCACAGGCAATACGGCGCGAATTTTATTGCCTTTCGAATTTTATTTAACCCCTTGCCCCCGTAACTTCCAGTCAGACTCGCGATGATGATTTCGTACAGAATCTACTGTATACAGTCAGTCATAGAATTTTTTTTTTATTTAAGCATTTCAGACCTCGGTCAAGATCTGTTTCTGCTGCACCGAGAAAAGTTACAGTATACCTACATATATACATTCACACGTACACAGTCCACACTAAATTAAATCAGGTTACATTTTTTCAAGAACTTAAAAATAAGGAGACAAGCCCCAATATTGGGTCGGGCAACCAACATTTCCAAGCTTAAGGGCAACTGAAGCTTAATTTCACGCAACCGTTGAATTAGTGATTTAAACGTACGCGAATTAAAGGTAAACCTGACTCAGCCAGCAAAATGTTTGTGGGTGTAGAAATTCTGTAACCCAGAGCCTTTTTGATTGCACTGAATTGGATTTTTTTCCAGTTTTTCAATTGCGTTTTTACGAGTTGGAAAGTAGACGAAGCCAAGCATAATAGTCACAGAATTGACGGCAATAAATTGTTTTATGAGTTGCTAGATGCCGATGTTTAGTGTTTTATAAAGCAATAATTTTACTGGTTAAATCATCAAATGACAGGTTCAGGTAAGAGAGGTGTAAACATTTTTTAAACGATATAATTTTCTTTCTGTAATGTGTGACCAAAGTGGACGAATTTCAAAATGTCCGGCGTGTTTTACACGGAAGCGATAATGTAATCGGAGTTCGAGAAGTCGTATTTATTTTGCAACATTTTCTGTCCGACGGGCAGATATAAGTAACAACTATTTTGTTGTTAAATATAACGGCGATATTTCCACGCGGAACCGGACTCCTCGCGGTGTAACCGAGATATTTTATCTCGTTCCGCATTTGCCAGGACAAACGAGACACAAAGTGGAGGGGATAGCCGTGAGTTACTAACATAGAGAACAAAGTGAGCTCCCATCGCCGAGTACACCTTCCTCAACCGGTCATTGCTGCGGTAGCTTTACTGATGAGGCCACCTCGCACGCCCAGGACGAAACGTTTCTTTTTCGCTCTCTGTATTTTCCACCGCTCATTGTTTCTCGCCGCTACCCCTCCAATAAAGATTTCTGAGCACGGCTTTATTATTCGAGGAATAATTTTCCACGAAATTAAAAGGAAAACGTTTCGTTTTGCGCTGTTACAATGGCGGTTTTGTCCGGAGTTTAATCATGTCTTGGCGGTGGATCTTTGTGCAAACGAAGACTTGCACGAACTGGCTTTGAAAAATGTATTCCTTTCGTCGCGGGTATGATTCAATGACTGCGGAAACGATTGCATTTTGAAATAATAGTTTTACGAATCGATTGCACACGGTGATCGAAACTGGTGATTAAAAAAATACGTAAACGTAGAATAAAAATCAATTCACCGGTGGCTTCGTTTTCGAGAAAATCGAGTTTGCGAACTTGACGGAAACTCGATTTCCTAAAAAACAAAGCCTCGTATGGGAAAATGTTAATTCTACGTTTTAAATTTACTTTTTTTCCATGTAGAATCATCCCCTTTTCGGTTGTGTCCGATCACCCTGTACAATCGATTTTGTCTTCTTTCGCTGATAAATAAGATTATTGTTGAACGGAAATTATTTGTGACCTGATTTAAGATAACTATGATCGCGACCGGATTTGTATGGCTGATTGTCGCAATTTCCGGATCTCTGGCGCTCTCGCTGCTAATTTGATTCGAGGAAACCGCTGTGATCGGCGACAGCTGGCGCGGGCGTTGACGTCACTGTGGCTCAGGAGAAAATATCCACAACATTTGGGATTTCATATAGTACATTGATTTCATCGGTAGCTGCCATTGAATTCGATTACCGGTGTGAATCACGAAGGTCCATTACGGGATTCCGCAAAGGCCAGGACGGACACCTTGCTGTGGGTGTGAGGGCGCACAGCAGCTCTAACGATTCTTCCCATTCAGAGGTTAGACGGCGTGCCCAGCCGGATGACAGAAATTATTGGACCATTCGGTGCATTAGTACTCGCTGTAATGTTCACTTCTGAATTCCACATCGACGGTACCATTAGCCAACGGTGTAGACCACCGTGACTGTCTAAAAATGAGTTATGTCCTGAAAATCTTTTCTACGGATAAGTAATACGTGAAAAATTCTGCTCTTTTCTTCACGATGCTATTAACCATAATTCTTAACTTTACGCTCCATTTTTTTCAGAACAAAATATTTAAAAAATGACGTGGTTATACGCTGTTTCTGAAACGGCCTTTAATCGGTGCATCGATGGATGGCCTCCATTGCTGGCAAAAAGGTCCGAAACGAACAATTTTTTAAATTTCTGAATCAGAAGGAACTATCTAAAACGTTGTGTAGAATTTTCGAAATCTCAGCAGTTTGAATCGCGAAGGTCGCTTTCTTTTTGTTGGAATCTCCTGTAACGTGCAAGGTTGTCTTTTAAACTGAAGTTTAGCGCAAAATGGACAAAAGACACGACACCCGGATGTAGCGAAACCGAATTAAACGAGAAACGAGTAAAAAGTGCATCCTCACGGGTGAACAATTCTCTGTTGCACCGAGCAAACGGTTCCTTGATCGAATATTTTTTCCTCGAACGGCTGACCGGCAGGAATTTCTCTGACACGCACGTTTCAATCACGCTTTCTATTTCCGTAGCTTCCCTGAATTCTAAGCAACGCAGTTAAATCGATAACCAGGCCAGCTCGTTACCGTTTGATCCCGGCGAATTCGAAAGCAACCGTTTCGCCAACAGCAGCAGCAGCAGCAGCAGCAGCGGTGCAACAAGAATTTTTCAAGGTTCAGGTCCCGTGGTGCACGTTAAACGAACACGAAAAACAAGTTTACGCGGGGCGCTGATCTGGCATGGTCGTCGAAAGTATGCTATTCCGCTCGATCTCCGGTCGGTACAATCAGCGTTGATGCTTCTAAACTGGATTTACATGCCATGGGTTTTGGACGCCGGCCAAATTGGCTGCACCTGATTCCGATCGACGTACCCCGGGCATTACGGTATTTTATACGGCACTGGGACTGATCCCGTGCTACCGCGGACGTCCAAGTTTGACCGTTTGATTTTACGAGACGAAGTTTCCACAGTACCCGCAAATGACGGACCTGAGACGATGGTCCAGACACCGGCGTCGATCCTGGACGTGCGTTAGACAAAGCGGTTCCCCTTCCCCTCACCCCTCCCCTCCTCCCCTCCACTCCTCTCCTACCGTTGTTGGGGATTTTCGGTTGATTGTGCTCGAGCCCCGTCGAAATTGGCTGCAATCAGGCCGCACCGTATCCAGTAAAAGCTAGCAGCCACTTGAACCATTCGAAGAATTGATTACGACGCGACGCACGGCAGCCTGGAAACCCGTTTTCCGTCACCATAATCGAATTTTTTTCAACTTTCATATTTCGAAAACAATTTAGAACCCTTCGTAGCTGCGAAATAAAAGTTATTAGCCGTTTGAGGTAATTATGTGTGCGGGGACACCACTCTGACGACAAAATTCGGACGTTTAAACGTGAAACTAATTATTCCCAGACCATTTAGCATTGTTAGCACGATTTTTCCGACGTTTACGATGATCTGGCAAGCAAATTTTTCCAAGAAAAATTTATTGGTATTCACTTTTGTACGAATATATACAGGGTGTTTGGTAACTGGTGGTACAAGCGAAAAGGGGGTGATTCTACATGAAAGGATAAGTCGAAAATATAGAATGAAATTGTTTCATCCGAAGTTTCGTTATCGAGAAAATCTTATTCGATAGGAATTGTCTGACGCGTCTGATCATGACCAACCAAATCTACTTCCTGCATACACTAAAGCACACAAACCTGACAGATCTTCAAAGTCGATTTTCTCGAAAACGAAGCCTCAAACGAAAAATGTTTATTCTATATTTTCGACTTATTCTTTCATGTAGAATCACCCCCTTTTCGCTTGTACCACCAGTTACCAAATACCCTGTATATAATTTCCAGAAGGAAAGTTTAAATTTTTTCCAGGCACTGCACTAAACGCATTTTACAAGCAATCGTGACACAAATGTTGAAGAATTATTAACTTCCGGGGGATTGTAAGGCACAACGACTTCGTTTATCGGTTTTTAAACGTGCCTTTTTGTCTCGCCATCGGCGGCATCCGACGAGACGACGATGGCGACGGGGAGAGATGTATATTCAATTTCAATGAATCCACATGCTCGTATCCAGTAGCTTGACTTGAAGCGTGGCAGCGATGTTACTGTAGCGCGACCGTGCGACCCGACATATCCATTAGCAGGTAATGCTTTGTAAACGGGATTAAGCGTCGCTCGGATACCGCAGTAATTACGTGAAATGGCTAGCCAAAATCCTTCCCCCGTGGCAAATCACGCCGCTGACTACTATCTAATATACCATTGTCTTCGCCAGCAGGCCAAGACTGTACCTGACAGCGTATCGAGGCTCCCTTTCGGTTTCCATTTTGCTGCTGCTTACAACGATTGTTCCCCCGGCTGACCGTGTTCTCCTCCCATTGTTTAAACAGCCGGGTCGCTAAATAAAAGCGAGCATTCTTTGCAATTCATACTCGCCGTACTTACCCATGATTACAAGTTTTTTAAAAATTTTCTTGTATTGACACTCTTGTAACTAACGCTCATCTAACTAGTTAAGATGTTTTCAAACAAATCTCTCCTCATGCTAGAAGGATAGGGAGCACCATGCTCTAGGCGCCTACTATCTAAACATTCATGTTCAAACTGCCAGGCCTTGCCTGTTAACAAAAAAAAATTCATATTCACAGTACTTTGAGCTCATCCCAGTGAGAATTAGATTATATGATTTTTAAATTCAACGTTTCAACGCGTGTAGTCTTATCGCTTTTAAAACACGCGTTCGCAAAATGTGGCAATTCTGTAAAAGTTTTCCAACCAGCAAGGACAACCCGTTTCAGCAAGCTAACCATTTTTACTATCTCGTGAATCGTCTAAAATTGACGGCTCTGAACGGGACCATCTAATTCGAAAAAATCGTTTTTCAATTAGGTAAATATTTCATTTGAGTTTTCAATGGTACGCTATTGTTTCGATTTGCGTTTATTCCTGTTTCAGTAGTTCGCGTTCCACATCTTCCCGAGGTCCAATTGATCTTAAATTTTGTATAGATCATTTTCCCAGGAAATGGCACAAGGGCTAAAAATTTCATGGCCGAAAAATATGGTCTGCTCGAACGACTCGGAGAGAAGGTTAACCGACGAACGATTGTGTCTCGGGCCCTGGTTTTTCTTAAACAAAATTATGGGGGTGGGGGGACTGCAGCTGTGTATGCTGGAGAATACGAGAAATGGTCTGGCGGTTCTGGAGAAATGAGCAGAAGGAGAAAGGGACCGTCGGAGATAATAGGGTCTTGGGTACAATAACATGTGATCAAAGGGAGAGTGTCTAGTTATCCGAGTGCAACGGCACAAAACACACGGAGAATCGCGAATCGATAGAGGTGAAATCGTGTTGGCGAGGGTGCAATGCGGCAATGGCTTACCCCTCCACGCTCGCCTCTCCTTCTCTTTATGTCCTTCCCTCCCTCTCTCTATCTTCCTCGCTTCCTCTCTATCTGTCTCGATATCTGTTCCTATCTTCTTTAACATCTCTCCTTTCTTCTTCACGGTCGCTCTCTTTCGTTCCTTTTTCCGAACCGTTCCCTGTGTATCCGTCTCGCTTTCCTCTTTCTGTTCAACAACGGTTTCCTCTTCACGTACTTTCCATTTTTACCCCTTGCTCTCGTCCCCCGCGATTCTTTTCAGTTCCCTCTCTTTCTCTCTCTCGCTCTCTTCAGCTTTCTCTTTTTCTCGATCGGTGACTCTTTCTCTATTTCACAAGGAATTCAAGCTCCTCGGTTTTCCGTTTCTCTTTTGCTCGTTCGGCTCGACAGCCAAGGATCTTCCTGCTCTGCCGGTGGATGTGAATTCAGCAGACACCCTGCCCTCTCTCTTTCTCTCTCTCTCTCTCTCTCTCTCTCTCTCCCCTCTCTCCCTATCTTAGGGACACCCCGCCTACACCCACGGAGCACTCTTTCTCTCGTTCTCTCACCCCTCGAGAGACCAGTTAGCTTTCGCGGTGAGATTCTTCCTTCCCCCGCTTCCGTTGATTCCGTCGAAATCTTTCGGTTTAATCAGGAATCTTGATCGAGCCACTCCATGGCCACGACGTTTCACCATGATTACCCTGAACAATGGCGACGGATGTGAATTTGATAACGAAAGTCGGATACCAGAACGATTTCTTCCGTTCGGTTTCGTCGTCGGTCGATATCCCCAGCTCTCGGGAACCGTAGCCATTAGCGGACAACCGAACGAAAAGTGAAAACTCGCTGCCGTACCGATGCCAGTTGCGGTCCAGAAAATATTAACCCCCTTACAAGGGGGTAGAACACATTTGCTGTTAAAAAAAGAAATTGAATTCTTTTTCCAATTTTCTTGTAGTTTCGTGTGTGTAGAATTTTCAAAATTTGGAAGCTTCAAACTTTTTTTGGATTTTTCTAGAAATTCTCACCTGGCCGACACTAAATCTCTGGTAGCCCACGATCGATTCGCTTCCAATTTTTATTGAATATTCTACATACAGTACTCTAAAATGCAGCGTAGCATTTTTTGACATCTGAAGCATTTTTTGCGCCACAAACGATTAAAGTCGATTTTTCAACGTGAAAGACTGATGCCACTTCTACAAACGATTGAATTTCCGAAAAATCTTACGTTATATTTTAGATGATACTTTCCAGTTCGAGAGTTAGAAAAATTGATGCATCCATGGATGCACCAATAAAAGGCCATTTCACAAATAGCGAATAGTTCTGCCATTCTGTAATATTTTGTTCTGACAAAAGTGGGGGGTAATGTTAAGAGTTATGTTAATGTCACTGCAGGAAATGGGATTTTTCACCTGTTGATTATCCTTTAGAAAAAATCTTGGAAGCAGCACATTTTTAGACAGTCTACCATCATGGGGGTGCTGTCACATAATATTCACCCTATTGAACATCATCCTCCACCATACATTTTCATTGATAAACATTTTCACGCATTTTACAACGAAATTACGTGAGAAAATTCCTGCATAAAAATGTTCCCTGGGTATGGGTAAGATCCACTCTCCAGCGGACGTCATTATTTTTGTTCACGCATCAGCGTCGCCGAGATCCTCCGCCATACTTCTTCGTCAGCGAGAAGTCCGTTTATTACGCACTATGCGATACGTACAACAGCGGTGAAGTTCGCCTTTAATTAAAGCCCCCTGCCTGTTTAATGCCCGGGAAGAAGCGAACGTCGAGATCGGGAGTCGAGGCATTTGAAAAAGTTCACCCAATTGGAATACGTTCCGAGAAATAATGAGAAAAGTTTTTTCCTCTCCCCCTCCGCTCCCTCCCCCCGTCCACTCTCTGCCGTTCTGCTCATGCGGAATTTCGTTGGATCGTTCGAAATATAATTATGGATGATAAACGTATAATAAACGGCGGGCACGCGCGATGTTCAACCCGGGGTTAGAGGAAAAAACCGAGAGCGAGGCACGTTCGTCGATCGTGCAGGAAACGCCAGCATGAATCGCTCGGACGGATCGGTCGATCGTCGGCATAATTTGACGAGAGCCGCAATTAGATTCGAGCAAACGTTTACGTTTCCCAAGTAATTAACGTCCGGCTCGATAATCCACGAGGAAAGCTATCAGGAAATGGCATTGTGTCAACGGCGAGGGGATATCTCGCGGATTTTATGCTCCGGTAAGATGTCCAGCGTGCGTTCGAGATGAATCAAATGAATTAGTGAAGCGACTGTGATATGCGCGCTAGTATCATCATTATGAATATCTGACTATTCATGGAGGAGGACGGAATTTTTATATTGGAATTTATTCGATCGTTCTTGTTATGACGAAAATTACTTGTTTACTTGTCGAGTATTTAACCCTCCGTGGGCAACTTGGGTTGTCCAACAAAAATTTCACTTTTGAATTTCCTTCTGTCCAATATTTATTTTTTCTCGCTTCAAACATTCGAGGCTCGAACGATTGTGCGTGAAAATGAGAACTTCATTACTCGTTCCAGTATTTTTATAGATTTTTCCAGAGCCGAGAACAGTTACGGAACAGTATAGCGTTCGCGAACATAAACAATCCAGGTTGCCTAGGCTGAATTGAAACAGTTAATCAAACATTTACGTGTGATGATTACGAGAATAATTGAACGTAACCATTAACTTTGGCCACTGTGATAGAAATGAATAAATCGTCGACAAAAGTGTAAGAATCGAAGCAGCAAAAGAATAATGTTTCAGGTGTGACTAGGCGAACCTGAGCAGAATTTAGCGTGCTCGTTTTTTTTAATATAACCCACGTGTTATGGGAGTCCTGATGCTCGGTCCGTGTACCGCGTTGATCTGTACCTTTAGCGAAATTTTTTCTGGGAATTCCAACACGTTCGCGTATTTCCCTCTGATAGTTCGTCGGAAGGAATTTTGCGTCCTTCGACCTTTGGGGATTTAGAAAATGCGGTACTTTGCAGCTGTGCAATGTGCTTCGACCTCGTGCCAAGCTTGAATTTGCGCCAGGGAGTTTCGACGTAACAGTCGAATGGACGATGGACTCGGGCACGTATTATGCCCTCGCAAGGTGGTCATAAAGAAGTCACCGGGTCTACGTGACCTTTAATTAATTATTACATGCGTTTGTTTGCCATTAGAACATTCCCGTCCAGAACCAGTTGGTTGTTCGTTCACGATCGAATTTGTTTCAACCAGCCTCGAACGAAAGAGACCGTATCCTCTTTAAGAAAACGGGATTTTTATCAAATAACTTTCAATAGTGTTATATTCAAGAAAATGGAATTTGTATCAAATAATCTTCACGAGTACTATTTTTAAAATATATAAATATTTTTAAAAATATTTGAATCACACACACACACACGATTTAGAACGATCGATTAAATATATCTGGTAAATTTTTTATCCAAAGGCTTCACGGTGACAAAGTATGTCGAATCGGGCACGAACTGTGGTCAAGTGCGAAACACCTACCTCGATGACAACGTACTGAATAGTGCATCAGGAAACTTTTGCACCTTGTCGTGCACTCGCCTAAACCCCTGCCGGCTTCCTCGTCGTGTTACTCCGAGTTTTCTGCATCGAGTCGATGGACCCACCCCCGTCGTGGAAAATCTTCGCCGATCCGTGCGAAACTAGCCACCTACGCTCGCGAGAGGCTGAATATTTCACCGACCTATAATTTCTATAATAAAGGTGAATTATTTGCCGCATTCGATAGAACCGTCCAGCCGATAAACAGAATAAAACCTTGAATCAAGATAAGGGACACGATCGAAACTCCCTTCTAAGAAAAAGGCACCCTGAATAATATATCGCCAGGGTTCCCTGTTTTATCAAGCATGCAACGAATGCAGTCTGCGAGGTGTTCCGTAATATGTGGCACATTCTCCGAGTGTCGACACGCACACACAGACGCAGGGAAGTACGTAAAAATGTCCTGTTAATCCTGTCATAATTAGACTGCGGATTTTTGTGCGGAATAACAAAATTTTTAGTCACTCGTTGCCAATGGAAATTAAAATGGAATAGTATTTCTTTTTTTAACATATTCCTTTAACCCATTTGCATCATTAGCGTATATATGCGCTCAATTTTTCTGGTAATTATCATTATTCGGTAGCTAAAAAATAACAATTGAGGGTGTTGTTGGGGATGAAAGTAGTAATTCTGATTTTTACTTATAATACTCAAATATGAAGTTCCTCTACTTGTAGTCATATTTTTGTACTTAAATATAATAAAAAAGAAAGTTTTGTGATAAAGGCCTTCTTTTCATATTTCTTATGATGCAAATGGGTTAAAAACCATCGATTCTAAATGTAATCAAAAGTCGAACGTTGTAGACCATAAGCTTGTTTATCATAGTGTTCGCGAAAACACAAATTCTCGTTGCATTATTGTATCTTTTCCGTTTCTCGGTACAAAAATTAGAAAATATGAGTGCTATAGTGACCAGAGCCCGTAAAATCTGAAAAGGGATTGAAACTATAGTAGTCGTCGATGTTAAGCAGAGAATCATTGGAATAGCAACGCGAAACGGAACATACCTCATCCGATTGTATAACTTGTTATTTATTAACGAGGAAAAAGTAAATCGCTTCGGGAAATCGGCAGATCGTTAAATTCCAGCGAGGGAATTGTAATCAACATCAAACACAGATAGAATCGCGGGGACCGTATTGAATCGATACCATAAAAAGTTTAATAACTGTATGCGGTCGCGGAAAAATTATTCGAAAAAATATATGTATACCGACGCGCTCGGTTAAACGCTTTCGAAATAGACTAATAAATTGTGTCGATTATCCAGAAGAAAAGTGCCATTCGCGGGACACGGTACGTCGAGCATAAAGCATCGCGAATAAACAAAGGCAGAAAAGAAGAGCGACATTTGCCAAAGGAATTTGTTCGTGAAAATCAAACGCGAGCGGACACTAATATTTACTGATGAAAGTAAATTTAATCTTTTCGGATCGTACGAACGAAACACGGGGAAAAGCAAACAGGGACTTCTAAATTAAAATTTTGAAACCAACGATGAACTGCGCCGATCGAAATGTATGTAACAGTGAGAGATTGTACCTCGGGTTACTTCTCATCGTGGGCATTGAAAATAAATATTGCGATCTCTTCAAACGCAAAATTTAATAAAAGAAAAGCACTATTAACACACCTTCTGTCTCAGTGTCTTTGATTTTATAATATAAACTATCGGAAATTTTCTTTTCATCGTTTCGTGTATTCTAACGGAAGAATATTGGGTAATTATTTACATTAGGGGCTTCCTCACCGATTTTGATGACCTATTTCATTTTATCGTTTTATTTATAGATGAATATTTCATTTTATCTATCTGGTTATCAAAATAAAAATATTTGATTTAAAGTAGTATCTTATTTGAACCACATTAAATTATACTATATACCAAATCATTAATGATCGTTAATATACGTTGCAAAATATGATAGAAAACCTTGTATCCAATGTTCCACATACGAATACTAATCCTACATTATAAAATACTAATGTAAAGTGTACTTACTTCTGAATCTTCTGTACCTCCGTCGGATCCACAGCAAACAATTATTGACTCGCGAAAATAGGTCCGAATAATTGAACAACAATCACTAAACAACACACACAACACACACGCACAACACATTTTATAAAATCGTGACAACGAACTAGAAGATGTCACTCCGACCACGAACAAAATAATACTGCGATTTTAACAATGATCCCTTCCACAGAGGTGGTACGGTCAGGTTATCCTAGGAAGGTTAGACGCTGAGGGTCTATAAACACTAGATACAAAACCAAAGGTAAACAAATTATGGCGGGACGCCGACCCTATTTCCCGGAATTCCCTGTTTTCGTATCACACGTCCGTGGGTCCGAAACATCTTCTCGTTCGTTGTTACGATTTTATAAAATGTGTTGCGTGTGTGTGTGTGTTGCGTGTGTTGTTTAGTGATTGTTGTTCAATTATTCGGACCTATTCTCGTGAGTCAATAATTGTGTGCTGTGGATCCGACGGAGGTACAGAAGATTCAGAAGTAAGTACACTTTACATTAGTATTTTATAATGTAGTTTGTAGTACATTAGTATTATATTTTATTATTCGTATGTAGAATATTCGATGCAAGGTTTTCTTTCATATTTTGCAACTTCAATGTCCCTTTAACACTAGATTTACAAAGCACTAAAACTGAAAAGTAGAAAACGTTATGTAATGGCTGATAATTAGACTAATAGATTAATTGTCTTTTGGCAGGAGCCAGAAGAATTAAAGTATTATTAAATTCCTTTAGTTTTTCTTTCGTTTTAAATCTCTATTCGTTTCTGTCATAAATGCAGTTTTATCTGTCGCGCCAGTTTTATCGATATTAGATTTTTCGGGGGTACTTGCTACTCGAGGCAAAAGAATCGCCGGAATTAAAGTGGAAATGGTACATCGGACCCCGAAGAATGGCATTTTGAATTCAACATAAGAAAACTTTCACGGGACACCGCACTCTAGACATGCCAAATCCTCCAACGGCTTTCGCAGTTACGTAGCCCCGAGAATCCCGGATTTCGCTCGAATGTTTTCGATACATATAAATTTGAAGGGAAAAGTCCACGAATATCGCACCGCGAAGCTATTATTCCCCCCCCCCCCCCCGCGACAGAATCAATTGCAATTAAACGTCCAGTTTAGATCGAAAATTATTTTTCATATTTCGCACGGGCCTTTGGGCAAACTATACTAAACTCTACGATTGCTTCCCCGAAGTTTTTGGTACCTATTATAGAACATACTTTTTCAGCGAAAATTACAATGTCCCGAGGTATTCGTAGAAAACTTCCTTACCGGCACATTACATTCTGCTACTTGTTTGATGTAATAAATTGCATTAACACTTTGACTGCCATGCTAGAAACCTCAAAAATTCCATCAAATTAATGTGTTATTTAATGAAATGAAAATTGAAAAAAATTATATGTATGACATTGAGTAGTCCTCCAACTTTCTGGCATTTTACAGATCCTTTGATACAATTAATATATCCAGCGTAAAAATTCATTTTAAAATTTGGACAAATAATTCCGTCACTCACATATGGGTGACATGGCAATCAACGTGTTAATGTTGCACTCATGATAATATCTCTTTTACTGCAGACCATATTGTCACGTTTCCCAAAAATCACAAGGCTGGTGCCGTGTCAGCAGCTGCTCATCGACCGAGAGGGTTAAGCCAAGCCGTGGTCGCGGTGGCATTTCGCGTCTTCCAAAAGTTCCGTTGCTAAAAAGTTCGCGTTTCGCGGATGGCCGGGACAGCATAAATAGGTCTGCCAAAAAGTGTATAACGGATTAGCGTGGGGGCATTGTCGTCGGTTCCGAGCGTAAGAAGCAGGCCACGGCGAAAACAAGGATAAGCACGAAGCGGCCGCTTTGCTCGTAGCTTGGAGGCGAGTTGCGGGGGTGCGGCTTGAGGGTGTCTACCCACTCGGCTACACACTCATCCTCTCTTCTCCGAGCTCCCGCACGTTCTAATAAGTTCAACGAGGCAACTGCTTATGGCGTCATAACCAGGCTCGCGAAACGTTCGTCGCCGACGACGACGACGACAACACGACGTTGCGCTCTGCTCCGCTCTGCTCTGCGCTGCTCCGCTCAGCTCTGCTCCGCTCAGCTCCGTTATGCCGCGGAGCTAGCTCGAAGGTGGTTAGAGCCACGGTTGAAGTCGGCTGATTCCATTCTAGAGTGGTGCGCTCCCACGGGTCATCCGAGCGTGCGCCAGGGGGGGGTGTGGGGGATGAAGACGTTTACGTGGGTAAACCTCGACGCCTTCAACGAATTTTCTGCGAGAATTCGAGCAAGCGATGCGCGCCGCTGGATGAGCACGCCGCCTCCCACGGTATATATCCGTTATGTCCCCGTTCCACTGCCATCCCCGAGCTATGCCACATCGAGAACTGTCTGCCGCAGAACGGGAGTACCGCGATTTTAAGGCCGGCGAGCAGCCGCGGCCACGAAAGATGCCAGAACTGTTTGCCGATCCAGGCGCACTGTGTCGTGCGAAAACTTTCCTCGCGCGACATTTTCGAAATCGCTCGAGTCGCGATACGCGTCCGCCCTGTATGTATCTCGCAGAATTCTCGGCCGTTTCTACCTTTGCGGATTACAGGTGGCCTAATCAGGTCGTGCGAGGTTTGGCATTAATTAGTTCGTATAAACGAGGTTCTGCTGTATGCGTGAAAGTTTGCCAAGAGACAGATGAAACGGATGAAAGTAGGTAACGGAGTCGACAATACGATGGAAAACAGGCTGGTTTATTGTGTTATTATACTTTCATGCCTTAAAACCCGCGGCGAGATATTGCCGCGGGAGCTTAAGCCGACCCGAGCAAGGATGAGTTGTAAAGTCGCCCGGGTTATAGAGGCCGTTAAAATGTTTGGCTGACTCGCCGCGCCAGTTACTACTTGGCGCGATCGTGATCGTTTACGTTCCCGCGAACCCGTGGCGTCGGTGTGCTTTCGTTTTCACCTGGGCTCCGGTTTTATGGACCCGATAGTTTTTGCGGTTTAGCGATATGGAGTGGTTATGGTGGTCAGCGGCTGAGGGGAATGCGAACGAACATCGGAATACGAGGGTTTTAATTTGTGAAATTGAATTACGGTGGTTATTAGGTTGGCGGACCTTTGCGCAAAATAAAAATTCTTTGTACGCGTTGCGAGGTATTTCGAATGATTTAACATTGTGTAATTGTACATTACGAAATCATGAATCATCTGTGATCAATTAATTTAATTAAAAGTCGTACAATGGGGCGCAATGCAGAACATAATTCAATACATTATGATGTTAAAGGAGTACATGTATAATACGTTTGTTATGATTGTATTATGATCGAAGAGAATTTCAACCAATGTGTAAATAATGGAAAGAAATTTAAACTTTGAAAAAAGGTTTTACAAGGTTATCTCTATAGTCCCAAAGTCTGGTTTCTTCAGTATGATAGTTTAGACTATTGTTAAAAGTGATGTGAAAAGTTTAGGTACAACTTTTTGCGAGTCTGGTCGTTACGCGGATTTTAAGAAGCGGTCTCACGAGGTATCCTTGCATTCTGAATGCATAGGTACCACCATGTTAGTGGCTTAGAAAGGATCTAGGTGGTTTTACTCTGCTCAAGAATTAGTTTTTCTACTGATAGTTTCGAATCTTATAATCTCGAGATCATTGTCTTTGTAAAATGCATTTGTTCCTTATCGAACATCCGATTTTTACTTGTTTAAATAAGTTACTGTGAACAATAGATTTCTAACATGTGAGACTAACTGTTATTCAGAAAGAATCGATATAGACATTTCGAATTTTATTCAAAAACACTTGTCTCGTTGGTCGCAGTGCGTCTACTTGTCTGACTAGTGCGGGATGTCACTACTTACTGTATGTTTCAAAACGCACTGCCTCTGAAGCGAAGATTATTCTACTTCAGGCAAAAGGAATGGAATATTTGGTGTATGTACTGCCTCTCTGAGGTGTGTAGAAAATATCTTATAAATAATTGAGGTATGTCTTTGAAGCTATTTTTCTCCAAGTGAAACGAAAATTTAATCTTCTGCCTTTAAATTTTGTTTGAGTAAATGCGTTTTATCAATGGCTGGATTACACTCTTATGTAAAATTTCGGTAATTATTATTAAAGTTAAAACGTAGAAGTTGAAAAGGAACGGTTAAAGTATGTCGCCTATAAAGATAGAACGATCTATCGTTATACCTTGTTTCCTAAAAATTCTTTTCTACTTTTATTAATATACCGCTACACATTTTAATCATTGCTCACACTGATTACATTCGCCGGAATAGCAGCTGTAGGAAAGGACAAGAAACGAAGGCGGAAGGTAGCGCAAGGTGAATGAAATTTATGCATTAACCGTACACCCAATGACAGAGTAATAAATTGACATAGCGCCAGAATAATAGAGTCCGTCCCCGTAATTAACTCGCTGTAAAACAAGACAGACAAATGCGGTCTGTGCGTGTGCACTGTGGCCGCGTTAACTACAATTACCAGACCTTTGTTAGCTCGCGCAGCGAGACCTTCTAATTTCCGAAAAAATATCAACTGTAAACGCGCACGCTTATTGCGTCCGCTTTTCAACGCGAAACGAGGTCACTTTCCGATTGTCCGATTGATTTCGTTAGCAATAATGATCCGTGTAGACCAATTAATTACGGCTGGCTAACCGCTTGATTGTTTCCTCCGCGCATCGAAACTAATTGAGTCCCTCTGCTGCGTCGGCTATGAAAAATTCAATTGTTTTCGCATTTTCTTGCTGTTCGTATCTTGAGCATATAATGATTCACAAATTTGTATCCCATGAAATATAATGGTTCTTTTATTATTTAAAACAATTCGCAAAATTTCTGCATGTTTACATTGAAACGTTATTATTGAAAATGGCTGCTACGATATTTAAAAGTCATTCGTTTGATTTAAATTAAATTGAACAAATATTTTTAGGTATTTTATTTTTGGATGAAGTTTAATTGTTGTTTAATTGTTATTACACAAAACAATCTGTTATTGAGAAAGAATCGCTACGAACATGTTCATGATTTTGTCTAGAAAAGAGCGTCTTCCCGATTACTATCTTCTTGTCTGACTAATGCGCGATCTTACTACTGATTCTGAATCTGAACACTCTGTCAAGCGCAGGTTCTTCTTTGGGCAAAAAAAAAAATGGAAATTATGCTATGCATACTACTACTATAAGGTGTTTAAAATATATCTTATAAACAATTAGGCGTTTCTAACAAAATAAAACGACATTTCGCCATGTTAACCCCCTGTCTCATAACATTAAGTCAGACTCGTCATTAAAATTTCCTTTAAACCGGAATAAAATTTTAGTTTTCTCTCATCGATATTTAACACGTAGAAAATACAGACATGCGATAACCGTGAAATTCCTTTTTCTACTAGAACCTTGAAACAAATCATCGTATAGGTGCAATCATAGTTAACGATCAATTTCTTCGGAATGATTTCGAGGAAACGCGGCGTTTTTTCGCGAAACGAAATTTCCCATCGAGGGTCGTTCGCATGGAAATTTGTGTAGACGCGGTCGAAGACGTGGTCGCAGCGAGCAATTATCAAGCGTGAGGTTTAATCACTCGCCCGGAGCGCTATCTAGCGAAAACACTTTTCCACGTACACTCCTGACGCTGTAACTATACGCGTTTATGGCGCGGAAGAGGAGCTCGAAGCGGACGGGCCGGCGAAACTGATGGCGGCGCACGGAAGGTAGTATAGAACTGGTTACTGGTTCGGATGTAGGTGGTTGCATAAATGCACATTCGAGCGAACAAACTGTTGGTCTGGCTTGGTAGCGTAGTTTGTCGGAACGCAGAAGCAAGAGCCGGTTGCCTGCGGAAACGGAGGTCCGTTCTGTTTCAACCTTCGTGGCTCTCCTCTCCCTTTCTCCCTTTCTCTCTCTCTCTCTCTCTCTCTCTCTCTATTCGTCCACAGTACCGTATCTCCTTCTCCTTCTTATTAGAGAATCCTCTGATCCTCTAGGCATTCCATTCACGGACTGTGGTTTCATACGCTAATCTAGCGGAACCCATTGTTTTGTCAGCTTAGGGGAGAGTGAGTGACTTCTCCGCTCCCTGCATCTTGATAAATATCGCCGGCGGCAGTTTACGATGATTATTATTTCCCTCGTTAATTGTTTATAATGTCCTATCTGATTGCAGGGAAAACTTTCTTTCTCGTTTCTTCTGATAACACTGCGGATCTTTGTGCAAAAATTGTTCCAGGCAATTGTGAGAAACAGAAGTTATCTGAAAGTGCATTTCCTCTTTGAATTATTTTTTTTATGCCACTCGAGAATGCATAAAACCCACGTAAATACATAAGACTATTATATTTGGTTGTCCCGAAAGTTATGCACATTCTTAGTAATTTTTTTTTTTAACGTGGTTAAGTAAGAGCAAATTTAGGAAATATTAAAACATTAACAAACAATCGCAAGGTTTGTATAACAATATTAAACGCGCGCATTATATCGAATTTATTGAATCCATTCTTACAGAATATATATGGCAGATTTCTTTCCAGTCTCCTTAAATGGGATAATACGAATTTGCATAAAGTTCCACGGTCCAGAATGATTATCATTCTGTATTGTGTCCCTTCGGATTATTAACTCTCTCACACAAAGGCGAATTCTTACCAGGTCTTTGTTTTTTCCTCCAGTGTTAGATGATGCTTCACCCTACCGTATTGTACATTATTATCTGCGTTAATGAGTTTTCACGTTTTCGTGTAAATATAACTTGCGATACCAAAGTAACACGCGTTTCGGAGGGTTTTCATCTGAAAGAGTATATTTGAAAACAACGTATCATTGTGTAATAATGTTAATTAAATTTTCATCAGCGTGTTCAAATCCCAGCAGATTCAATTTAATTGAAACCAAATAAATTTAAATAAACAAATTGAATCGGGGTAAATTGAATCTTCCGTAAATTGGAGACCTAGTGCGGAGAGGAAGAACGTAATTGCAAAATTTTAACTAAATACTTTTGACTTCTACAGTGCAGCCACAATAGCAATTTATGTATTACGTATCATATTTTAACATCGATTTAGTTTGTTAAAAAATTCGCAATGTTATTCAACATTTCACAGATTATTTATAAAATTATAACATATGTACACGCATAACATCTCACAAATATAATTTACCTTTTGCACTCTAATGACAACTCCGAGGTACCAGTTCAAATTACCAGACCATAGTTCAAAACAATTTTCACGTTGCAAATTCATTTATTTGAGAATATGCAAATTGAGAATATACATTTAGCAACGCTGTAGGGGACATTATCTGCCACATTAAAATTAAATATATTTTTCACACCGTGACCAAAAATTTGATTACCTCCTGCAGTCCATTAGCAGTATTAAAACGAGAAGACAAAAGTATCGTTTATTCTCTTTCAACGACAAAGTAAAAAGTCTTTCGGCGCCGACAAAGGAATTAGTTGATACTGTTTCGAACGTCCCAGTCGCAAGTAATAAAATTTGCGATCGGATGGTACGCGTTCGTGTTTATTACGTCTACTTAGGTATTGGTTCGTCGGCGACCCTTTTCCGCAAGTTCTGCGTCGGCTTACCGAGGCATGTTTGTTGCCAGTCTAAATTAATTTCACGCACAGCTCGTTGTCGCATTCCCTGGAGGCTGGACCGCTATACGAAAAGTAATATTACCATTCCGAGGTATGGCGGAGGTGTCGGCACGATGGTTGTCACGAACGGGGCTGCATGGTAGCGAGGAGAAGAATGAACAGCTGAAAGAAAGAGACGAGAGGAAGCGAAAAATGCGTGGAATTAAACGGGTTACCTGGAAAGGCGGAAACTGTTCCGAATGTGACTATAACACAGAATGCACTGGGATCGTAGTTCAAGCTCCAAACATTTTTGTACAAATTACCAGATTTCAACACTCTCCATTTGCCGGAAGCCTATTAATAAGATTTTCAATGAGAATCAATGCCCATTAGAAATAAATTCTCCAATTCTGGTCACTCCATTCTCACGTAATCCTCAGTAAAACGGACTTTAGTTGGACTGAAAACTTTATGGAATTTACAGTATTCCCAGGTACACCAATTGTAGTAAAAGATATGGTTTAGTGGAATTTTAATTAGATTTTCATTCCCCTTTTAATTCTCTTCCAGGCTCTTAACAGGGAAGAGCAAATGCTAGCTGAACTTCACCTTGGCAACCCAGAAATTTTTAACTTTTACTATATAGACGATTTTGACGAGAAAATGCCAAAAGTCGAAGTTTTAAGGCGAGGAATTCACTGATTCGAAAGTTATGTGTGTTAACGTTGGTTAACGTTGATCTAAAAAGTTGGAAATTTCTGGGTGTGCCAAGTCGAAGTTTAACCGAATTTCTAGGTAGTTCTGGCATTTACAAAACAATGTAAAAGCTCAACAATAGGGTCTATCTGAAGGAGGTGTTCGAATACGAATGTGAATCACTGTAAAACTGTCACGAATTAGTGCAAACTGCTAACAAAAGTGAAAACGATGGAAAATGTGCTAGGCCGTAGAAGGCCATACGAGACATTGTAGTTCTCGATAGCCAACGATTTAGACGGATTAATATTTGACGACGACGCGGGTGGCGTTTAACGTGAAGAATGCACAAGGTTGACCTATAAATTGCTCGGTAGGCCGTACACGTTATCGCACGGCGTATCCCAGATCCATAATTTAAAAGGCTCTTTGCTCAGTAATTGCTAACGACAGAGAGAGAGAGAGAGGGAGAGAGAGAGAGAGAGAGAGAGAGAGAGAGAGAGAGAGAGTCCGATCTATAGATAGAACTTTCACCCGACAATTACGGTCTTTATGGAGCGCGTATAAACCGATTAGATGCCCCATGGTCTCAAATTCGACGCGGAGTCTCGTTTACACCGGCTGACACCCGCGAAATTATAACGCCAGCCTATAGAGCAACAATTTGCGAGATTCGGTCATGCGTCCTACGCAGGGAGTAATTTAGGCGAGCCGCAGAAGATTCTGTTAAAAACGACGGACTCGGATTCACAGGAGAAACTCTGTTTTAATAGGCTCAACATTAAACCGCGCTGGGGGCGAACCTGGAATATTAATGCATTTTTTAAAAAGCTCCGCATGCAATTATATTTGTATAACATGTATGTTGGTTAACGTTGATAACCTACATTTGTATTGAAGTGAAACAGAATTTCTGGGTTTGTCATTAGCGGATTGCAGATTCTAGGCGTTTATAACAAAAATGAGTAGGCGAAATACGAAAGTACAGAAACGTCGGAAGAATTTAAGACATATTGTTCACAGAAGAAATTATACTACGTGCCGTCTGTTTATAGCAATTGACAGGGAATATTTTACATACAGGTCAGCAGGTTAGTTATTTAGATTTGTTCTAGATTAAGGTAAAGGCACCGGTAGTTGACCATGTACCAGTAGTTGACCATTTTATAGAAAAACATAAAAAATAAAAGGTTTGAAATGTTCTTATTGTTTTTGAAATTTAAACAACACACGACATGGCATCCGAGGTTCACTTATATCAAAAGTGCACTTATATGTAAGTGCGTTTAAAAAAACCTTATTTTTTATGTTTTTCTATAAAATCGTCAATTACTGGTACATGGTCAACTACTGGTGCCTTTACCTTACACCCTTTTCTCATTTAAAAATATTTTAGATAATTCGAAATGTATCTGTATTTTTTACTGATGTAGAGAATTGGAAGTCCGACCAATTGCAATGTTTTCCAAATTTTTTTTTCACGTCACGTAGCAGACTAATCCAATCCTGTTCTAACTTCTCCGAGCAATTGAAGTCGCACAGTCCAATCGTAAGATGGTTATGGTTCTTTTAAAAGTGTCCGAATATTACTGTGCGTGAGAGTGCGTTGAAAGGGAGAAAGCTGCCACGTTGGACGAAACGTCGCGAGAGAAAAGATCGCGAAACGAGGAGGACTAAATTGCGATGTGCGGGTGTAGCTGGTGGGGGGTCGAGGAAAATATAAGAAGCTTCTTCATTTTCATTAATAAAACATCTCGTTGAGTAAGAAGTGGCTCGGAGAAAGGGTGGGTGGGAGAGCGGCGAGGATGAGGAACGGGCGAGGAATGAGGGAACAGATACAGCGGAAAAGCAACGGGCCACAAGACGGTAGCCCGGGTAGGTACGGTTTGTGACTATTTCTGAATAACAACGAAATGCAAAGTAGCTGATAGCACAGTGCGAGACGTTCCAGAAGCAAGCCGTGTGCCCGCTATTCCTCAACCACCGGCTCTTCTCTCTACCCGCCACCATCTTTAGGCTCTCAAGACCGCAAGCTCTTCTTACGTGTACCTACCACTAGTAAGAGCCTCTTCCTTAAGATCCTCTTCGTCTTTCCTGCCACCCCCTCGCCGTCCTCCTGACACTTCTCTACGGACTATTCCCCCTCGCGAGAGGTTAATCCCTCTCCGGGGAAAATTAGCCTGCTGTTCGTAGCTCGTTTTGCCTGGCCCGAACGCGCGATGTCCCTCGACTTTCGCAAGGAATCTTTCTGTACGACGGAATAGATTGCCTCGGCATTGTTATACCGCACCCACAAGCCTGATTTCCCGTGGTATCCACCTCGAGAGGCTAATTAAATTCGGACAAATTGCCACCGATCGAATACCGGCGCTCAACAGGCACTCGCTCGAATATTAACCCCGTATTATTTTCTCTATAGCTATTAGGTTGTTGTCCGATTGTAGAATGCAAACGTTACCGAAGCGATTTGACCAAAAATTACCATTACAGTCCGCAGGTTTCTTGTATATCACTTTTTATGATTTTAATTTAGCTCTTTGCACTCGAAGCCACTGTAACTCCAAAATGAAAAATTTCTTCCGACCTAGAATATTTCCCTTCTATATATTTGTTTTCATGCTGCACATACGAAAATGGTGCAATTTACGTTTACAATACTGAAGTGTTTAGTAATTTATCAAATACAAACAAATTTAATAATGCAAAAAGTATTCTGAATAATGATACATCAAATTTTAATGGCGCCTAACAGTCGCCATTCGAGTGCTAAGGGTTAGATGTATAAAGGATGGTTCACAAATGTTGCATTTCCTTGGAGAGGGTGATTCCTAAGGTCATTTGAAATAACTTTTCCCTTTACGAAAATCTTCTCCGCGGCTTTGTTCAGGAGTTATTGACGAAAAACACGCACCAATCAGAGCGCGGCTATAGCTGGCGGGTTGGGATTGGCCGAGCCGGAATTCGTCTGCTGTAGCCGTGCTCAGATTGGTCCGGGTTTTTCGCTAATAACTTCTTAACGAAACCGCGAGGAACATTTTCGTAAAGGGAAAAGTTATTTCAAATGAGCTTGACGTGTGTTCCCAATGATCGAATAACGAGAAAAAGGTTACACTATAAACAATGACTAATGAAACTCTAAATACTCTAACGAAAATTCCCTAAAAAATCTTGTGAAATCGTTCGCAGACATTCGAAACAATTAAATCGGCTATCCGGCAAATTTAAAGGCAGTCCTTTTCGAAAGTGCAGAGCACGTAGCGAGAATGCCGCGCGAGAAATGTTTGTAGAACGGCGTAGTTTTAAAAGGCGCTCGTAAAATGCAATACCCTGGCCACGCTTCTTAAACTTGAACTTATTTCTTCCCGTAAAAATGCCCTGCGTGAGCAAGGAGGAACGACATACGCGTCCTTACGAGGGTTTTCGAGCACGTGATTGTCCACGTGTGCATCACCTTATACCCACTTATGTTAGAACGCTGTATACGACTGTATGCAAGCGTACAGTCGACTGCAATAGTACATCCCGATAAAAATTACGTACGAGGGTGTTTGGGTCAATTTTGATCTAGAAGTTTCAGCTTCATTCGTAATTTTCATCTGTCGACTATAGTTGACGATTGTTTACGTCGAGTTTAAAGTCCAAAATATGTAAAAGAATTAATAATAATAATATTTATATTAATTAAGGATGATTATTATTACATTGCGAATATTTGTGAAATTTTCCATTTTTGTAGATTAATTTTATAAAAGTGGAATTAAGTAGAACCCTATTTTCAGTGGTCACTGTGTTCCAGGAATAACAATAAATAAAAATCGTATTAAATTGTATTGAACGTCCTTTGGTATTCTAAAAAAATGTTGAACAGCCATAAATGATGATAGTGAAATGATGTTATTAGGAGATTTATTTTTTGGTTCGTGTTTCCACAAAATTGCAACATCTACCAAGAGGTAGATGCATTCTAGCACTTTGCAAGGGCTTAGCGAATAGTCAAATTATATGTTACAGTTCTGAAATGGTCCACAAGGGTATTACACTCGACTGTACACCCAACACCGTGAATTCCATTTCAGAGAGAAGAATGTGTCGATACTCTTGTTGCCTGTACCAGTTCCACCCCCATTCCTTCATCTCTCGTATATTCCCTCCGAGCATTATTGCCAATGGAGGACTTCAGAGAAATTTTCAGGGAACACTGAGAATTTTTTGTTTAATTCACGTGGTAAGATGTTTTCAAAATAATTTCTTAGCTCACGTGATCAATAGATTTTTAAATAAATTAGACTGGTAATAATAACAATCATTTGTCGAATAAAATATTATTGGATAACGCCTTCGATGTTTGCACGCGAAACTTTTCAACGAGCACTTACCAATTCCTATGAGAGAGAAAAAGTGTGACGAGAGCAAACAATTAAAACGAATCAGCACTCGTTAACGAGATAAACTGCTGGACGCACTGGTCGCAGATATACATACACATATACATGTATACTGTATTATGGTTTCACTTTCAAACCAGTGAATAAGCAGTAGACGAATATAATTCAGTGAACAATCATGCTGCGATTGGCTCGATAATTCAATTAACACGAGAGTGTCCGCAATAAACAATATTCACAGATAGCTGTCACTGTTTAAAACACGAAATCACAATTTCAATTTTGCTGGAAGCTTATTAAACACACGAAAAATATTTTTCTAGTAATTCAATTTTTGCACAAAAATACTAACCATTTGCCATTTATTTAATACTCACAGTCATTAATCGTTCGTCTAAAAAAAGGAATTTCAAGATAAAACAATATTAAAAAAAATCCTATTAACATTTTAGAACATACTGAGTCTGTGATAAATTTCTTATCAATATTGACACAAATACTGGTATTTTACATTGGACTAAATCAGTAATAAATTGATAAACAAATAAGCAGTAAAAATGCAATTTACATTGAATAAGAATTGCAGAACTCAATAATGGTTTACAATGTGTAGTTGATTGCTAATTGTCGGAAAAACGCAAACTAATTACGATTATAATTTCATATTTTGCAAATGTTATAGTTTGTTGGACAAGGCGTACAATCATACGGGTACGCAGTTCCACTCGAAATGCGAGACATGTTCACCCAGAACAACTATAATTTTGACAGAGAGATTAGAAGCTTAAATTGGGAGCTTATGGAATACAATAGACAATGTGCAGGACCGTATAAATCGGTGGTTCTTAACCAGGGGTGCGATGGAAGTTCTAAATCTTCGTTGGAAAATTTATTTTCCAATAAATAAACTATCTTGCGATAGATGTAGTTTTTTAGGCAAAGAAATAGAAACACATTTTTCGACGGGGTGCGAGAACTTAAGAAAGAGAACTTAGAAAGGTTACGAACCACTGGCATAGATCGTTTGAAATAGATCTAGATCAAAAAGGGGAAATTACACAGTGTTTTACTGGCGCCAAATTGTGGAAGAGGTTGTACTCGCTTCTGCAAACTTGCGCAGCCGACGGTACGTCACATTTAAAGTAGTGTAAAAGTCATAAACGTCCGTGGGACGAGGGTGAGAGCCACAGCGATTTTCTCCCAGTATCCCTCCGGTATTACGAGTTTACGAGACCTCCAGATACGTCAAAGATGGCACCGTGTCAAGCACCTGTACGCTCTTCGCGTTTACGAGAACTAGGATTGCACGGTAATTCTATTCATCGATTACCATGTTGCTGACTTCACTGCGATGTGACGTACTGTAAAAAAAAAAGTGTTCAGCGTATTGAACTCTGTTTTTTTTACGACACGGCCCTCCCTATTTGTTTTTTACTATTTCCTTTTTACGGCTTTACTGCCGAATGAAACTGCCGTTTAGATTCTCTTGGACAAGCTGTCCTGCGAACAATTGCATTATTGAACCCTACTCTACGGGTATTAAATGTTCCTCAAGACACAAAATGTTCTAATTCAATATGTCGTGATTGGAGCAGAAATTTTATGCACATTTTTCACAACAAATCTTTATGAAGAGATAAAAATCGGGAAAAAATTTAATTAATACGAACTCAATGCGAGTAAAGACAAAGAAAGTTTAAAGAAAAATTAATAAATTAGAAGTGACTAAGCCTATGTGTGGCTTTATAGAAACGACAAGATTGAATTTACTTAAGTTTGGCACGATTTCTATTATAATATGAACTTGCATAACATCCACTTGATTATTTTGTATGAAAACATCGCAATAACTCAATCTTTGTAAATGAACATGTTTTAAATGTCACTGTGAAAGCGTCTTTTATAACTTAAAAGTAGTACGAATGCAATCAAATTATGCATTCAAGGTTTATGCATTTTCTTAAGTTTATAAAGTACCACCGTTCCTCGCAATTGTGCTTGTTAAGATCCAATTGAATAAAGAAGAATATTTAATCCGTAAGTTTGTTAAAACTTTGTACATAGCTGGACTTTATTCATACAGATTTCTTACAAGAGCGTAATAAATATCGGTAACCTGCTAATAACATCGTCGTGAAAGCGAGCCCTCGAAATAAATAAATTAATTAATTGCACGGGTAAAAGTCGACTCCGTTGTCTCAAGATTTCGTAAAAATCAGAACGGTGGAAGTTCGTCGCGAGAAAAGAAATCGCTCGAGAAGTTTCCCAGCGTTTTGCATTACAAAACGGAGTTCGGCCGCTTGAAGATCGTCGGGCGAGTGTTCGCTCGAACTAATAAAGGGGAAATGTTGACTTAAACCAAGAATTCCATTAAATCGAAATAATCCGTCTTTGCGCCGTATTAGCCGGTCCCGCCATTTATTACTAAAAATAACATCAATAATGTCGACGTTATCTTGCCACACCGCGTAATCTCAGCTTTACAGGCTGAACGAAGGACCTTCCGCGGTGCATAGGTTCGCGAAACTTTCTGATGCAGTTAGGAAATAATGTTTGCGGAATTATACGGACACGATACGCCGCGCGCACCGGTTAAATCTCGAGCGAGGACCGATTCCCTAATACGTTAGGCCACCGCGCAAGTTGGAGCACCGCAAATCTAATTTTTGAACGTGGTCGGTACGGACTGAGCCGCAAATTTTTATGCGAAATAAAAACTTCTGAAAAAATTAATTTTTTTCTCCTACACGGTAGTAATTTTTACACAATTTTTTTGGTCGGTGTACCACAGTTCGTGAAAGAAGTATAACCGTGTCGATGCGAAGTCGCAGCAAAGAGAACCGGCGAAGCTAATTCACCCCGTATCTTTTTCGTCGAATGATCGATGCTGGTCTTAATTCATTACGAAGCAATCGATTGTTGTTTTCACGGCGGGCATTAAAAGAAGAGTCGTCGCCTGAACTTCCATTAGAGTCTTTGTTGCCTCCCTCCATCAGCGTTTGTGTGCCGAACGATTGATTAAGCGAGGATCTCCCGACTGTCGAATTAATTTTAATTAACGAAGATCCCCTCTCCCGCCTCCGGCCTCTCTACCCTCTCGTTACCGGTGTTCTAAGTTATTGTATTTTTTCCACCGGCGGGAGGGAGGGGGTTGCTGCTTCTTAAGAAGTTGTTAAAAACAGCCGGCGAAAGGGAGGCTTTATCGAGTTGCTAACGAAGGGAAGATTTCGATACGCGATCGTATCTCGAGGAGAAACCGGGGATGAAAACGTGCGGAAAAAGGGTTTTCCGCGCGAGGGACGCTCGAGTTTTTCCATTTTCTTTCCGAGCGGCGTTATTTATACGCTGTTTGCGCGTTACAAGCTCGGCGAGGAGCCGCGCCGCACCGCATAGTGGTCCCAATCGATAAATTAGGAGGAAAAAAAGTTCAAAATTAAAGGTAACGAAAAACACGCATCGGTGAATTTTTGATGTACTATACATCCCATAGAGACGCCAAGTGACCTCAAAAAAAGCTATTCAATTTATATCAAGTACAAGTGTTACTCTTGCTTAAAAATAGTTTCAATTAGTAACATTTGTAACTTGGGTTCTGCACTCCACAAACCGTGGAATAGCTTACAAAAGAAACGAAGATCATGTATATCGAGATGTTCCGAAGTAGAAACAATAATATGAGTCACTAAATTGAAATAAATTTGTAGTTTTATATTTAGCTCCAACTGTGGAATTCATATTATTATGAATATAAAAGTATTTACAATATACCAGGTAATCAGAACAAAAGTTTTCATATACACACATTGTTTCGTTGTTAATGAAACTAATAATACCAGAGGCCACTTTGCGTCTCTGTATGATGTATAGCACATAAAAAATTCACTGATACGTGTTTTTCGTTACCTTTAATTTCGAACTTTTTTCCTCCTAATTCATCGATTG
Organism: Seladonia tumulorum; assembly: GCA_913789895.3. NCBI lineage: Eukaryota > Metazoa > Arthropoda > Insecta > Hymenoptera > Halictidae > Seladonia > Seladonia tumulorum. The sequence goes on from OU565275.1 coordinate 9,517,250, forward strand.
GGTCCACTGTGCGCCGGTTCGTTCAATATTTTATCGAATGTGCGTACCGGCCCGCGTTAGTCGTATAAATGAAGGCGTAACGCAAACATTAATTATTTATTTATGATAATGTGCGTAGATTATGGGACGATAACGACTAATTGCACGATCATAATAAATAATGAAAATACATCGACGGGGCACAATCAATATGCGTGTATTAATACGTCGGTACTGTTCCGTTTCATAAATATTCAAAGCCGGGGCCCAGTGGTTCTCTGACACAGCATCGTAAAAACGTTGACATGGTAACGAACCGTGGAAAAGAAAATCGGGTCGGAAAATATTTCCCGCGGATTGGTCCGGGCTCGACCGAGGCCGTACGCGTTGTAATAATGAAGTGTTATTTATGAACATTGTTCCGCGGGACGCGCGCCAATTTATGCGACAATCGGCGTCCGAGATTTTGTATCGGAGAAACAATATCTACCACCGCGGTGCCACGCAATCCGCCGAGAATGGGCTTTACAGATGTTTTCGATTTCATATTTTTCCCCAGTTAGTTTATCCAAATTGCATCTGCCGTTGCTCCCCCTCGTATTTCGAAATTGGCAAATATTTCAAACGACCGGCTCCCGATGCGAAATCACGCCGGAACCTAAACAGAGAAATAAAGAACTATAATTGGCCTTCTTGAAAATCGATCGTGCCTTCAACCCTTAAGCGGGCCTTCGAAATGTGCCTCGAAACGCAACGACTCGATTAAATTATATTTTATCCCATACATTCCTTTATAATGATAACAGGATTGAGATACAAAAGAAGAAGTACACTAAAAAGTTTCTCTAGAAAATAGTCTTCTATAACCGCGAATTGTAAAATGAAAATATCTGAAATACGTCATTTGGACAGGCTCGGTGGTTCTAGATATTGAAATTTCATCTGAATCGACAAATAGTTATTAATAATTACACATTAAATAATTATTAGCATAAATTTGAATGGGGCCGAATTCGTCGCATTGGTTCACTTAATGGTCAATCTGCTACCACCATTTTCACTATAGTGAATATAGTAATTAAACTATGGGTTTTGTGAATTTCTGATAACGATAAAGAAGTAAATGGCTCTTCGTTAGATGTCCAATTTTAATGAGTAAATAAATTCATTCAATCGCCAACATCTTTTATCGTGGCTAAATGACTTACGTCTATTTCTGTGCACAAAATGTTTAGAATATTTGCTTTCTGTTTTGAAATATTCGATATTTAGCAGGTATTTGTAGACCATTGTGACTGACAATAGGAACTAGCGCCAAATTGGATTCGCATTCTTCAGACAATTAAAGTACGAAGCTCGTTAATGTTTAGTTTGATTGCGCTAATCTCCCCTGTTGAATAGATTTTAGGTACGCCGATGAGCATAATAGTGGTCTACTCTACTAAAACCGCTGAAGGTTCACGAAATTCTGGTTTCGGTCGGGTGGATAACTATTTTGGCCAACCATCCACCAATTAGCTTGTACTAGATTTTTTAGATGATCTATTAACGTTCTGTGCCAAATAGAAAATGATTTCTAGCCTTACAATTAAACTATGGATTTCAAGCGTTAATAAATTTTTTTGACAAAATCAGGCATAGACAAATATTTATGAAAAAATGATACAAATGAAAGAATCTTTCCTTCTTTTTTAATATTCTTAGTAAGTTGAGAATAATATATGTAATGTTTTAAGTATCTAGCAGTTATTTCTGCATAAAATCCTTAATTTAGTAGTAACCAGCAAAAGAATTGTTTGGTTGTATAAAATGTGTAAAATGTTTTATTAAATTTTAGCGATTTTTCATACTTCATAGGGTAATCCGTTAAACTGAAAATCTAGACAGTATTTCACCAGTTCAGCAGATGAACGAGATTTCAGGATTTTAATGAGATTTCACCGTGGATTTTGACGAAACGCACGACCATGCGAACCGTTTCGGGCCGTTTAGCCGGAAACATAGTTTGAAATCGTCTTTCTAATGGAAATAGGACGTATGTAAGTTTCGCCGCAGAAAGACAGGATCAATATTTTAGTAATCACGAAAGGAAAGTAGCTTAGCATGTAGCCGATTCCTCGTATTTTCTTTTCTCTCAAAGGGACTGCTTATATCCCGTGTTCTTATAACAAGCCCATTGCTCGCCAGGTTCCTTGTCTCACGGGAGAGCCCAGAAATTAAATTCAACATTATTTCAAGAAACATTACTGGCCGAGATATTGCGCAAATACGCTGTCTTGCGCGACACACTGCCGTGGACCAGCAGTCCGTAATAATTTCAATCAAAATGATGTTTTCTCCTACTAAATATTACATTTTTAGGAATTGCCGAATTACTGCGAACTAGTATTTTTCTTTTCACTTCATGGAAAATAACTGCTTAACACGTTGACTGCCATGGCACCCATATGTGGGTGACGGAATTATTTGTCCAAGTTTTAAAACGAATTTTTACGTTAATATATTAATTGTTCCAAATTTTATTAGGATCTGTAACATGCAAGAAAGTTGGAGGACTATTCAATAGCATACATTTAATTTTTTTCAATTTTATTTCATTAGATAACTTACTTTGATTTCATGGAATTTTTGAAGTTTCAAGTTTGGCAGTGAAAGTGTTAAAACCCTCTCATTTTAACCTATGAGTCACTCTAAAAACTCATTATTGATAACAGCTTTGTGCTTTTAAATAGAATAATTGTATCGATATAAAAGAAAAAGCTGAAAAGTGTAGGGGTTAGAAATCCTGTATAGTTGAATATCTCGTAGTGCGTTAGGGCACGAAATTAAAAATGACGAAATTATGCATCTCTTACGGAATCGATGATAAAAATCCCATAATTTCCAGCAGCGCCGATAATCGACTTCGTGGAACGCCCGAGCGTCGCACTTTCCACGTGTTCGCGTTAATTATGGGCCCGGCTAAATAATACCCATAATGTCTTAATCGAGGAACGCAAAATGGCCCTGAAACAAGGCTCTTTTCCCGGTGGTGTGTTGCACATGCACATCGCCCGGCTCGATATATGCCCGCGGAATAATCTGCCGGTATCACGCAAATTTTATCAGCTTCCTGTTGACGGTGGCTGCGATGGTCGGTGACGCGTCGTCTCGCTATTATTAAGCATTTTGCGTAATCATCTTTAATATCGTGGTGGCCTGACGACGGGATTTTTCATTGTGCTTGGTCGGCCACCCCCGCGGGCCGTTACGGCCGTTGTCGTACGTGCGGTGAACAGCCACGGTTTGTCAGGACGCATTAAGCCCATCCTTTTCATTAATTATGTGCTCCACTTCCCGCCAGAAATAAACGCATTCCCCCTTATTAATTTCGGCGACGGCGATTAATCTCCGGCGACAATTAAATTGTTTACGGGCTGTGGGGACGCGTTCCTTCGTGCACGAAATAAATGGCCGAGAGACGGTCTCGTCGAGGAGATTCAGTTTCGTCGTGGCTCTCACCTTGTTTCTTTAATCGTAGTTTTGCCCGGATCCCTCGATAGCACCGCCATCATGCTTGACGAGATCCTAACCTCTTGAATGTCACGACCGTGCCAGAGAAACTGTGCAATTTACGAATTTCAAAGTGTTTCTTCAAATTACTGTGATACTCGAGCACACTCGAAAGAGATGTTCTCGATGTTGATGCAAAAATTTATCCCCACTAACGTCAGATAATACAACGTTTTTCTTCGTACATATTTTTTAACGAAACTTGCGCCAACGTATTCGCGACATTTTTCCGATTAAGAATAGCCCAAACGTGACGTAATTCAAGGAATATTTACTCGTTTAATTCACGACTCACTGGAACCTCGATTATCCGAACCGTTGTAAATCAATCTCGACAGCTGCATATCACGATTTAGTGTACAAACCTAACACTGCGACTATTGTTCTGTTGTCCAAATACAGGACAATAGGTCCTGTGGACTTAGGTAGGTTGGGATAATCGAGGTCCTACTGTATCGTGGAGTACACAAGTAAATATGATCCAAAAGGTACTGGTATCGTTATGATCAGAAAAATGTTACGAATAAGACAGCAAAAAGTTGCATATAAAAATCGTCCGAAACAACAAAGTTTTATCGTTGGATTCTTAACCTACTCGAGCCTAACTGTACAATGGTAACACGATTGAAACGCGCGTTTCGACGGGAGATCTCTCAGTAATGCTGATCAAAATAATCCTTAACACGTTGATTGCCACGTCACCCATATGTGGGTGACGGAATTATTTGTCCAAATTTAAAAATGAATTTTTACGTTAATATATTAATTGTATCAAGTTTTTTAAGGATCTGTAAAATGCCAGAAAGTTGGAGGACTACTCAATATCATACATATAATTTTTTTCAATTTTTATTTCATTAAATAACTTACATTAATTTGATGGAATTTTTGAGGTTTCTAGCTTGGCAGTCAAAGTGTTAAACTATGTATATTCACACCAGTTTTCGAAAGTGCCTCGACGCACTACGACAGGCTTAAATCTGCAGGACTGCGTGCAGCTTGCGCATTCTGATTCCCTTATAGCCCGCATCATTTCCGAGTCTTCTAAAGGACCCCCACTCTAAGGTCCCCTCACTCGTAAACTACAGGCGCAAGAGATATCTCAGCCGTTTCCAGCGAATTTCCACCTTCTCCTGGCCCGCAAAATATTCGCAAGTTCTTTCTCCGTCCCGCGCTCGCAAAGTTTCAAAGTCACGAATATTTGCATCTGAGCCTGACAACCGGCCGTACGTCTCCGAGGAAAAATCGACCAGATAAATAATAACAATAACGTCTCTGTATCGCGGTGCAAGACCCTCCCGATTCCGGAGAACGTGGTCGCCACAGTTGGCGAACTTTCCCCGAGGAAATTGCCAGTAACTTTCGCACGCGTCGTCTCGCCCACACATGCGTCCGCTCAACGCCCTACGAAACATACTGCGTGTCCCACGAACCCTTTCCTCTCCGCGCGCCCTTCTTATCTCGGACAGTACGCAAAAATTTTTCGAATAAATGTTGTAGGCACATTTTTACGTTAACCCCTTGCCCTACAATATCGAGACAGACTCGTAATGAAGATTCTGACCAGAGTCTAATAAGTATGTATGTCATTAATTTCCTTTTAATCGAAATACAATTCTACTTTGCTGTAGTTAATATATAATATCCTTTGCAGAAAACATAGGCATACAACAAATACAAATTACCTTTTTCGTCTATGAAATTCTGAACGATGAAGAATTCCTCATCATTATAATCACAAAATAAATAGTAGTGCAAGGGATTAAATAATATGCCAGATCTAGATTATATCGAAAATTCCTTAAAAAAAGAATTAACGATTAAGCCCAGGCTCGTAAAATTCCATGAAATCCGCACAATCATTTTCAGGTCCGAACGGATTAAAAGGTGTTACACATTTCCTGCAGCAGTAGGTAGGAAAGTTCCATAAAACTCAAACTAAATCAGTTTCAGCCCCGAATGGATTAAAAGGCGTTGTAACCCTTGCAGGATCAGCGAGTAGGGATGCAGATGTCGGGAATCAAGTGGGGTCGGAAACAGAATGGTCCCCAAGTCCGAGGAAAGAAAAGAAAAAAATCCGCGGATCGATTATAGACAAGTTAGAGGGAGGGTGTGTCACTCGCAGCCATAACCCGGTGGCTAAGTGACTCGCCGGGGGTGGAAAGCCGGCTCTACCCAGGCTCCCTTTCTCCTCCATCTCGCGGAGGACAAGGCGAGCGGCGCGGCGCGGCGGTATCGCGGCAGAAAAGGCACGGTACGCTTCGTATTTGTCACTCGATGCTAAGGGGTTGTCGGCTTGTCGCCACATAACTCTCCGGATGCCACACACCGTAACTCCAACCCTCCAACCCCCTTCCCCTTCCTCACTTTCTCGATCTCTCTCTCCCTTTCAGTTCTGTCTATCTTTGTCTCTGTCGCTTTCTGTTCTGTCACAGCGTTTCTCTCTCTCTCTCTCTCTCTCTCTCTCTCTCTCTCTCTGTTTTACCGATCTATCTTTCTTTCCCTCGCTTCCCGTTCTGTTTCTCCTTTCATTTCCCCCTCCATTCTGTTCTCTCTCCCTTTCTTCCTAGTTTCTGTTTCGTCTTGAGCCGTTCCTCTTTCCGGCCGTACGCGGCATAAGTGTTTTTATCTCGCTCGATTTTGTTCCCGCGTCCGTCTTTTTGCTCCCCGGGTTCTTCCGGGACTTTCGCCGTTGAAATTTACATTCGACCGAGAATATCTCGCGCTGTCGGCTGAGGCGCGATTTGTTTCGTTCCGCCCGGCCTGCGCACGGGCTGCTGCTTTCAACCCGTCCGTGGCACAGCGTTGATCCACGTTATGGAGAATTTATGCGACGCTTAAGCCTTCACGGGGGTTGTGGGAGGGGTGGGAGGGGGTGTGGCGGACGAATTGGCGGCGGCTCGTGTGCCCCGGGACGCACGAAATATTGCGGTCATTGATTGCCGACCCTTCGACACGGCTCCTTGATCGGCTGGTGACGACACTTTTGTTCCCAATGATGCCCCGCTCTCGATTCTCCTCGGAACTGCAATCAGGTTGCTTGAAATCTTTTAACACGTTGACTGCCATGTCACCCATATGTGGGTGACGGAATTATTTGTCCAAGTTTTAAAATGAATTTTTACAGTAATATATTAATCGTACCAAATTTTATTAGGATCCGTAAAATGCCAAAAAGTTGGAGGACTGCTCAATACCGTACATATAATTTTTTTCAATTTTTATTTCATTAAATAACACATTGATTTGATGGAATTTTGTAGGTTTCTAGCTTGGCAATCAAAGTGTTAAATAAGATAGATTTAGTATGGGGGAGCGGGTGTGATAACTGGTCCGAAAGAGTTTGTTTTCATCCTATCCTTTGTAAGTATAGAACCTTAAAAGTTACGAAAATGTTTTTCATGACATGGGTTTGAAGATTCAAGCACCCCCTCTGCAACGACACACTAAATCATTGGCCAAAAATTTCATGTGAAAAAAATTATCAGCATTTGGATGAATCAAGCCCCACGGTTGTCCCGATGGTAAAGCCGACGGAAGTTAAAATAATAATTATTAATTTATTGTAGTTTTCAAGCCTGTCAAATTTGCGCAAACTTGGAAAGTGTAGTTGTCATACTTATCTGGCATGCGAAAACATCGAAAGGAATTAATCTCGTATCTGACGCAATTCGTGCAAGGAATAAATTTATAATACGAAAGGCAACATGAAAACCGAGTTAGCATTAATTTCGAAAATGGAAAATTGAATGGAACTTGTTTTTTTCGTGCGAGGCAGCAGAAATTAATTTTTATCGTAATAATATCAGAAATTGAATGCAGGCCGGTGAGGCTCTCGGGCGTAAATATTGCAGAAAATATTATTCAGAGGTATTTGGCATGAACCGCGTTTCGCCGTGGAAAATAATATAAAATTTCCCACGAATTTCACAGGAATATTGAAAGTTTTCGATACACTTTCCTTAAAGCAATTTATCCAAAGTATTGTTCTAAGATAGTTTATACGCTGTCCGATATATTCATCTGTTATGGCTTCATAGAAAACAATTTCTGATTCGTAATAAATTGGGTTGCCCGAAAAATTCGTTTCATTTGATCATTTCTTATACGTCACTGTGTTAACATCTTGATGACGGACAATTCACCGATCATCGATCGTTCACAGGGCAGCTGGAAAGTGCAGCCTGCAACTGCCATCAAGAATCAATGAGGACCAGAAACTCGCCTCGTAGAAACCGTGGAAAATTCGTCGGCACTCTACGCTGCTGCGAGGTTCGGCGACACTTTGCGAAGAAATGTAGGTAAATTTCTTGCATACATTTTCATGGAAAGCGACGTAGAATCCTGTAGCAGCGCCGAGCGTTCGAATTTCTCACAGTCCGTACGTGATACTTCGAGGTCTGCGTTCTCGATAGGGGACCTTGTCTACTCAGCTGCTCTACAGCTCGACAAACTGTCCATTCCCCACGAATGTCTAATGTTTGCAGCTGTATCTAAGTAACGAAAAAATTAACAACAATTTTCCCTTCCATGCGGAATAAATGCTGGACATGGAAATGTGCGAACAAATGTGAATAAAACAGTAATATTTTTTGTAAGAGTAAACACTGTGGAAAAAGCGTTTGAACATAAAATTTCTGATTCTCGAGAAGTTTAACCTGTCGCAATTATATACGTGAAAAATAATCGTACAGCAACAAGCTGAGACTCATTTTAAACCTTGACGAATTTACTTTTGTACACCGTTTTTCAGTTTCGCCTAAGAAAAATTCTAAAAAATTTGTTGCATAAATGACTTTTCCCAACAACCAATCTTCCGATTCAGCCATCGGAATAAATGTATAACACACAAAAGAAATATCTCTGAAGAAATTATTAACGTCGAAGGGACGATAATTACCGAGGCCTCGAAGGAAATCGTGGGTCAAGGGGTTAATCATAGGCAATCAATCTTTCTCGTCAGTTTCGGTTTTCGAGGACGCGAGCCGGGCGGATTGAAGCAATTAAAAAGCCCAGCGGCAACCGGAGAGATTAAGACAGATTTAAAGGGATCATACTCGAATTTCAGAGTGTCCCAGGAGATGGGATCCGGATGTTTAGGGTGAATAGGATCGTTCAACGGCTGGAGACCGCGGCGTACATGATCGACGTTGCACGAAAACGGTTTCTTGAGCCAAGGCTCGCCGAGAATCGTTGGATACCAGCCCCAGGGATATGACAGATATACCCGGGGTCCCGTGTGGCGGAGAATCTTGAGAGAGAGAGAGAGAGAGAGAGAGAGAGAGAGAGATCAAGGATTTCGGGAAATCGAAAATGACAAATTCGATCCGCACGGTTATTTCGTATTCGCTTTTCGGGAAAACGGTTGAATTCGCGCTCGGATTTCGGTTCCCTACGCTTTCGGTTCTTTCATTTCACGGTCGCCCGGATATTCGGTTTAAACAGCCGAGGAATTGATTTCGAATCTGCACCCGCCCCCTCTCCCCCACTCCCCGGCCCCTAACGGTTGTCCGACTTCGTTTAATTAAAATCACGTGGCCTTGTCCGGTACGTTAAAATACATTTCCCCGGCCATATTTTCTCGGACGTCTCGTGGCGAACCGCAATCGACAATCTGCGGAACTTGAGGAAACGAAGACGCGGAACTTCGCTGACAGTATTCCCCCGATATTTATTTCGATCTTCGTGGAACTTTATCTCGCAATAAAAATTTCACTCGTTTTAAGTTGATGAAACGGTCCTCGTGTGGTTTGCTCTTATCGGGAAACTTCCGCCAGCGGTAATATTTTTGGAATTGCTCGGCGACAGGAGCGACCCACGACGATTGGATTCGAACAAGAAACGGATTTTTGAGGCGATTTGTTCGAGGACAATTTTTACTGGCTAACCGGTTCTCCCGTCGAAATTAATTTGTCGATCGTACTGATACAGACCGAATAACTTGTCAATAACCAGATGCCTTGGAAAACGAGCTATATCGAGTTATATCAAGTGGTAAAGATTTCGAACGGAATTTAGTAAATTTGTAGGTTACTCATTCATTTTTACTCGACATACAATTGTGCCCATAATTATGAAAGTGGTCTGTCATAAAAAAAAAATTACATTGAATAAATTTAGTTTAAAATCATGTCGTGTGAAATAAGTGATAAATTCATTTTTTTTTTAATTTTGACTTAGACCACTTTCATAATTATGGGCACAATTATATCTCTTTGCTCTGAATAAACTGTAGGATGTTTATACTGATTAAAAATTTAGTCGGAATTCAGTTATACAATAAATGTAAATTTTCTTTCACATATGGTACATTGTTCGCTACAAAGTGGTTCTAGTTATGTTGGTTTCTAAGATTCAGAAGATTTTAAATTGAGTAATATTTTATTTCTTATATCGAGGGTGTTAGTACATCAGAAATATCACAAAAGGGAATTCATTTTTATGAAACTTTTGAGATACGAGAATATTTTATTTTAATAATCTTTTAAGATTTTTGCAATCCGCTGTAGCATACATTCAAAAGCAGATAGAGTCTCAAATTATTTGCTAAATTGAGAATCGAATCCGTGTTTAATTACAACCCGTTTGTATTTAATTAAAATCAAACCGAAGACACAAACGTTTGTAATCATGTTCAGTCGGTGAGGTATTTATTTAATTGAGTGGATATGCACACGAAAGATTTAAATTATACCTTATAATACGATCGATATAAATAATTGGTAGATGACACATTCGCAATATATAACGCAGAATGCATACGATGTTTCTTAAAAATTATGGAATATCATACATAGGTGTAATAACTCGCAGCTACGAGAAACAGTAACTAGTAATCTTCAATGGCCGTAGAAAGCGGGTTAATCTACTGGGGAGTAGTTTACAAGTGACACAAGGACATAATTGTATTTGACAGAGTTAGTAACCCTAAGTCTAGTCAGATTTGGCTGTTATATAGGGGAGAGATCACCTAAATCAATGTTGTCCCCTCGCATGCTTCAAGCACTGTCTAGGTGATCCGACTCGGCAATTGGTGACAGAGAACTGTGACAATAGTCAAAGTAGAATTCAGACTCTCAAAATCCATAAATGCGCACATTGTTATTCCCATTATTATATATTTGTTACATTACTTGACATATATAAAAAAATTTGCAATGTATACCAATTCACTAATAATCGTTCACTATCCATATTAATTGAAAAGGGGCATATTAATTGTCATTATTATCGAATATAATTCTATCAGAATCTTTCCCTTAAATTCGAAAATGATTAATTTTTTGCAGAAATAATTAAATATTCTTGAAATACCAAAATAATTTGTTTGTCTGCTGAAATTATTTGCCAAATGCATATTCCCGTTCGATGTTCACTGTAATATGATACGTTGATACCACGTCTGATATCGAAAATAAAAGGAGACAATTTCGCTGGATTTATATTTCGGAGAGCGTGGCAGCAACAATTCTCGTACGTGATACGGGAGTAAAAATCCATCGGGATTCCAAGATAATTCGAAAGCGAACCGAAATCGCATGATTTGTAGCGGTGCGCAGATAATCAGTCGGAATTCAACACCACGAGCTTCCGACACTTGCCAGTTCGAGAGAGAGGGTAAATATTTTCCCTGAACGCGTCAATAAGAACGCGGCGAAAACCACAGCGCGCCCGGCACAAAGGAATTCCCGTCATACTGTGAAAACCCGAGGAATTCCTTCTTGAAGGCTCGTTCGCGCGCCTAGGACCTGTCAGAAAAATTAATTTGCTTGAAAGCCTGCGAATCGCTCGTTACATCGGCGAAAAAGCATATTAGACTGAAATCAATTTACACGCAAACAAAAAAAAAATTGCCATAAAAATTGCTTTACAACAAAGGATTTTGCCCTGAAGCAATCGTGCATAATTTGTCTATTGCCCGAAAAATATAATATATATTGTATTAAAAAAAAACGACTGGTAGAAAGACGTTTTGCGAACGACGACTTTTTTTTTAACAAAAGAATAAAAACGAAATTTTTAGAGTAAGCGAGGCTCACAAAAAATTGTTTAAAGGTCATCTTTTGTGTCATTTATTTTGCATATTTTGTAAAAATTCTTTTCACGCAAAGGCATGTATTTATTTTGATTGTAATTTACTGCTTATTCTATTTGAAAAAGAGTATCGGAGTATCGGAGTATCGCAAGATGATGTCATTAAATTTACAGCCTCCGTGGTTGTTTTAGTCGTGCTCGTGGCGCATTATTATAGTGAACGGTCGAGAATTAATTTGACTTCTTTTTTCCTCAGATTAATGAAGCGGAGAGAAAAATGGAGGGTTACGTGTTTTTTCCTCGTAAATGTGATCTATTAGGAAAAAAGTAGAGTGGTTCTTCTGACGCGGGGCAGCTAATTGAGAAACCCTGAAGATGGGTGATACGGCGGGAATAACGTCGGTGATATCCGCCTGGTTTATTAACATCCACCCTTCAGTATCCTCTGTCCATGAGTATATTAACCGGTACGATCCCACAATGAGGTTTACCAGCCTCCCGTGTCGGTGCACGTGTGCGAGAGAGCTTGAACCTGCACGACTTACACACGGCCGCCGTCCTGACAACCAGCGGATAGCTCAACGAACCTGAATGATTCAATCTGACCCTTGAGATAACAAGTTTTTTTCCTCAACGACCATTACGTTTCTTTCATGCGCGCGTTTTTAAAATCACGGTATCCGAATAACAGTGACAGGATTATCAGCCCGACGACTAAACGAGGTCCGGATTTAGCGACGCGGGCATTCAGAATTTTAAATCGTTTGGTTATTTGTACATTACGGTTTTAACACAAAACCTACCACCACCGATTCTAGAATTTTTATTTTTCAATTTTTGAAAGTATACATATCGTGGGAAATGATTAAATAAATATATCATATTATAATACGAACCGCATAGAATTCAAATAAATCTTGCCATTTTCGTAAGGCAACCAATACTTACTTTTAAAGCACGGTTTAGTGTTAACACTTGGCAACTAAATAATAAGCGATAGAGACGATAACTAAATCCTATCCGCCCAGATAAATAAATTTCGTGGATAATCAAGCTGAATAAACTTATGTAGAGTGATATAGTACAAATGTGTTCATTACCAATTTTCCTCTCAGTTGGCACGCTACGAGATCCTCAAACGAGCTTCCTAACCAGGCAGCAGAAGCAAGAGCAACTTTGCGCTCGAATTATCGGCGTAGTTACTCAATTTCACTTAAATCTGTCTGCAGAATAAAATCTCTTCCTCTCACGGAATTTATCCGCAGCTTCGTCGTCTCTTCACGTTCGCGAGATTTATCAATTTGTCTCCTTTAGTGCTCGGCGAATCCGATGCTAAATACAAGACGCTGCTAAATAGAATAACTACAAATTTAATTTATTAATTAGAAGGGACAGTGCTCAGCAGTTCCAGGGCTAAATACAAGACGCTACAAAGTGGAATTTTACAAATTTTTGTTTCAAATGGCATGGGAATTGCCTCTTTTAGTGCTACGTAGTTCCAGTGCTAAATACAAGATTTCAGTGCTAAATACAAGATTTCAGTGCTAAATACAAATTTCATTTATCACCAATTTTTGTTTCAGATGGCATGGGAGTTTCCTCTATTAGTGCTCCATAGTTCCAGTGCTAAATACAAGATTTCAGTGCTAAATACAAATTTCATTTATCACCAATTTTTGTTTCAAATGGCATGGGAATTTTCTCTATTAGTGCTCAGTAGTTCCAGTGCTAAGTACAAGATTTCAGTGCTAAATACAAATTTCATTTATCACTAAGTTTTGTTTCAAATGGCATGGGAGTTTTCTCTGTTACTGCTCAGTAGTTCCAGTGCTAAATACAAGATGTTACAAAATAGAATTTTACAAATTCCATTTATTACCAATTTTTGTTTCAAATGGCATGGGAATTGCCCCTTTTAGTGCCGAGTAGTTACAGTGCTAAAGAGGCTGCAAGATAGGATACTAAGAATTCAGTTTATCACAAAATTTTCCTTGAAATCTGCACACGGTACGACTTCTTTGGGAATCTTTCGAGCAGGCAGCAGAAGCAGCGGCAGCGTCGCGCTCGTGTTTTGCGCTCGAATCATCGGCGCGCAGTTACTCGATTTCCCTTAAAGCGGTGTCCGCGGTAGAAAATCCTTTCCGCTCGCGGAATTTGTTCGCAGTTTCGCCGTCTCCGAGCGTTCGCACGGTATACATACACGGGCGGGATATACGATTTCACAGTCGGCCGGGAATTTCGCCGCGGCACGGGCACGGCGGCGACTACAACGAGAAATCGTCCGGCTATAACGAAATCGGCGAATCGATCGTTCGCGGGGAGGTTCGAAGGGAGAGAGGGGGAAGGGTTGGAGGAGGGGGACACGGGAGGCGTTCGTTTTGTACTCACCCATTTTTGGTGAGCGACGCGCGATGCATCATGGATTTCCATCGAAAGAGATAGCCCGGCCGTCCGTGAACGCGAAAATCAACGATCCGAGGGCAAGAGGCGAAATGAGTTTCCGGAAGCGAACGGCGAAAAACGGCTAATGACGTCAAGCAATCCGGTGGAACGACGTTAGTGGACCGTCGACAGAGCGAACGAAAAAAAAAAAGGAAAAAGAGAAAAAAAAAGGAAAACTCCATCACTGGAACCTTCCGTATTTAATAATGGTGTACATCATCCGACCCGTTAGAGGTGATGAATGGTCTTAGGAACGACGCACACGCGGTGGCGCCCGACGACGTTGGCCGCGGTCCGAAAAGTTCCTATTAAAATTTTTTAGACAGAAGAAATTGTGGAGCTAGCGAGAGGCGGTCTTCAGGACGCCACGTGTGAATTAGGGTTCGAGCAAATGGTCTTCGTCTTTGTCGTTGCGTTGAAGCAAGCATTAGGTTCAACCGAGTATAGTTTCTGTTCTCGTGTCCCAGATTCGTATAGGTGCGGAATGTTTGACAGTTAACATTCATCGAACTTTGGATTGATGGTGGATTCAATTTTTACTATTCCATTTAACTGTTAATATTTTATAAAGTTATGCCACACTTGTATGCCACTTGTACTTACTGTTAAACATATATGAATATTTTTAATAAGTGATTTTATGATGTTCTTAGAAGCACATATGTTTACATTCGAACACAAGTTATTTCAACATGTAATTATCGAATGGAAACGTCGAATATTTTATGCTAAAACTTAATAATAAATTGGATGTATTGAAGAATTTTTTAAATAGCCGAAGAATTATTTAAATATTATTCACATGTCTGTCCACCGATGGTTCACAGAAGAAATGTGTAGAACTTATAAAGTAATAGTTAAATATAGTAATTAAATAAAAATAGTAATTGATATTAGGAAATATTATGCAGATAAAAATGTATAATTGACTGCTGGTGAAGCTTCTTACTGATCAGTGAAGCAGAATATCGTATCGGATACAACTCATCAATTTATAACAATAACAGTTTACTAGCTTGAAAATCACTTCAAAATTTCGTCGACTAGGCAGCGCTCGACGCGCTTTTACTAACAAACGTAGCATTATACTTTTGTCCGGGCAACGAACGTGTTATTCTATAGTTGCTTGCATCCGCAGAAATCGATCATGCGTTGGACAATGAGTGGAAATCAAACGTCATTGAATAGATCGGTCGGCTAATTGAAACTCTCAAATGCTGATGTAAGTTAAATAACAGCGTTGATTGGTACGTCGCGCGGTAACGATGATTCCTTTGTGAGGCAGTGATCGATCTTTGCCGACAAGGAACCGCGATAAAACAGGCTGTATGTATGTTAATTGTCGAGTGTGCTTGACAACGATCAATAACATATGTCACGCGCGCATTATTCTCAGAATAAACTCGCCAATATAACGGTGACCCTTTTGGTGATCATCGGATCGTAGCGTTTTATGCTATCGATGGACATTTGTTTTACCGCGAACTGTTTTCAGAATCTCTAATTGGAACGTTTCGGTACTCCAATTACAGTCGCATTTCTTTGCTTCTAATTAACGGTGGGTCATCTTTGTGGGTGAAATGATTATTTTAATTTCGCCTCTTCCTTTGATGCGCCGGATTCAATTAGGTGCGAGGAGAACTTTGTTTTACGATGTAAAGAGGGCTTCCGACATCGTACCACGGCCAAGAAAATCGAAACAATAACTTGCGTAATACAATTATGACAACATTGTTCCCCGGTACACTCGGTTTTTGAGAAAGTTGGCTTTGAAACTTTCCCTGCGATTATTAGGTTATAAACTGCGTCTTCGCGGTTGTTTCTTTGAAAAAAAAGGAGTTTTACATTCTGTTCTTGGCAACCTCGATGTGTGAAAAATAATGGCCAAAAATTATGCAAATTCTAAAATTGACTGAAGATCATAGAAAACTAGAAAATGAAAATATGGTATATGAATATTCTTGAGAATTGTTTCCATCGTTTGGACAGTGGCCATTATAATAACATTATAACATTATCCTCAGTCTCGGGGATTATCGCAAATATATCAACAGTGTTTGCTACAATGCTGTCGTATCTCTCTTCGGTAAACATTATTTTCAGACAATCGAGACTTGATTTATTCGAGCTCAGACTGATAATTCTCCGGATCACAAATGTCACGTCAAATCTTCAATAGAACGAAAGCCTGACCTGTTTCAAGCGGTGACAGCTGTAGACAGATATAATTCTAATTGTCGTGTTCTCGTGATATGTGCGACAATGCTAATTCTTATTTAAAAAAAACACCGATTATGAAATCTCCGTATCGGATTGAAAGAAACGAAATTTAAAGTTGTGTCGCTGGCGAGAATAATGAATCGGTTCGTAGGTATCAAGTATGAATGTCGCGTCGCTTTAAAACTCAGTGGCTCGATAAAAATTTGAATAAATGACGTATATCCGACTGTAATCATTCGTGATTTATACAGATTTTTTTTCGATTGGATATTATACACAACGATAAAATATTTTTAAAAAAGAAATACAAGAAAACACGATGATTGATCACTGTGAATTATTAATTCACAGTTCAGTTTGTATTACGCAAGGTCTTTTTTCATATGAAATACATTTTTTATTCACAGATGTAAATATTGGAATCGCCAATAAATAAAAAGCACGGAATTTCAGTCATTTTCAGTTTATTCGATGGAAACAAATTTTTTCTGTCAACGTAATAAAAAATTGATCAATTCGATGTTGTGACTGCAATAGAATAAATTTGACAAAATGTAATATACATCTTTTATACAAAAAATATACTAACGTTTTTTTGATATTTTTATTCACTATGTCAAATTAACCCAATCCGTACTTATTGTTAGTCCATGAATGACCAACATTTTGTAATTATAAATGCGAACATGATATAGCATAACATGAAGAAGTATTCTTGTCTGATTGTTCCTCATTCCAGTAATGGAACACATAAATACAAACATAAATATTTAATGCAAGGTTAATGAAATCTCTAACTAATTTCCGTAGAACCCGAGGCTTGAAATATACGAGAGTTCAGCACGCTGCTCCTTGCACGTACTGTGCTTTAAACCTAATACACTTCAAATTAGGGCACCACTCTCACTAACAATTACAAGATTTATTTCCTTTTTACAAACCTTAAGGAATCATACACACAATATATAATCCCTCAATTGTACCGACGATTATGGACGTGGGTCATAATTTCAAATAAATTGATTTTTTATTCATCAAAATGTTTTCACTGTTTTACATTTACTTAATTAACACGTTGACCGCCATGTCACCCATATATGGGTGACGGAATTATTTGTTCAGTCTTTAAAATGAATTTTTACGTTAATATATTCATTGTACCAAATTTGACTAGGGTCTGTAAAATGCAAGAAAGTTGAAGAACTACACAATATCATACATTTAATTTTTTCAATTTCTATGTTATTAAATAACTTACTTTAATTTCATGGAATTTTTGAGCTTTCTTGTTTGGCGATCAAAGTGTTAATGCAGTCATTTGCAGAAAATAGTGACAATCTTGTTTAGTGTAGACTCAATAAAAAAAAAAGCCAAATTACCGTCTACGCGGTCAATGAGAATAAGAGTGATCATCGACTTAGTAGTCGCGTTGCAAGAAATGTCTCGCATTGTATCCAATTAAATTCATTTCCGCGAAGAACAGAGGAAAGGAAGGTAGAGAGGGTGGGTGAATCTGCGCGAAATCTTGACGTATTCGCGAAATCACGGCGCGGAACAGCTATACATCTATCAGCATCGAGCCGAGAATTTATTGTAATCCGTCTGGCGTCGAGTATTCTACGAAAATTCGCGAACTTCAAACGGGCTCCGGAGTATTCCGATCCCGGGGAAGTTCGGGAGGCACGAAACTCCGCGGTAAACTCGGCCTTTTCCCTTCGCAGCTCCCGAAGTTCTGGCCGGGCCGCGATATTGTTAGAACTTTCTTGCAAGGTATGCCGCAACGAGGGAAACCCCGGAAAGCCCACTCCAGAACGCGCGGGACGTTTGCACCTTATATATTAGTACCAGCCGCGAACGCTTCTTTAATTGGACGCGGTCGACCATAATTGCAGAACAATGGGAGCCGAACGAGAGAATAAAAAAAGAAGAAAAAAAAAAGGAAACAGTCGGCGCGGCCAGACGGCCTTCGGTCTCGGAACTTTTCGATATCGGACGATCCGCGAACGAGCCAATTTTTTCTGCGAACAGGCCACTTATCTAAACAAACGGACGGCACCGGAACGTTTATTATACTCGATGCTGCTGCATCGTAATTACGCAAGTTGCTAAACACGTCCGCTATTAGCGTCACACGTGCACCGTGATCACGCTCTCGCGTTCCCCGCAAAGAAAGTCCAATTCGTTTTATGCGAGCTATTTGTTTCGCTTTTTGTTACATTCCCGCGTTGAAGCAACGCCGCGGTCATTAGTGGACTGCGGATCTTTATGCAAAAATTTCCGGCGGCAGTTGTAAAACACGGGGACCAAATGGTAATTTCGTTTTCTCTTTGGTGATAGTAATAAGTTGAAAATTGTTCGACGATATCCTCACGTTCTTTGAATTTTGTTACCGTCTCAGATTCGATCTGCTAGTTTCTATCATGCACGCATAAATTTTGTAGTCGTTAGCGACGACGTGTCACTGATTATTTACCATGTACATAAACAACGATTAGCGTCCTCCGGATTGTATATTTACATTACATCAGTTTATCGAGTTTGGTATTAATAGATTAATACTTTTTTTTATAGATAATATCCTGCTGGTAATAAACAGAAATGTAGTAGATCACTGCAAGTATATATTTCTTTGTTATTTGTATATGGAACTGATGGAATCAAATTTTACGAGTGTGTAATATATATTCTGTCGGGTATAAACAATAATCTAAGCGGCGAATAATTTTAAATAGGTTATTTATAGAATCGGACTTGTACAAATGAGTGAAGTCATTGTTCACAGCACCAAGTTGTACAATTAAAATTTTTTGCTAAATTGATTTTCCACTCTAACTATTCGACTAATTGGTTTTCCACTCTAAATATTCAGTTAAATTGCTTTTTCACTCTTCACTTTGAGAGTTGTTTGAACCCTGTCAGTACGAACGATTGCTGATAAAAAAGATATAATATTAAAAATTATCCAGCTCCGCATGAAATTTCGAGATAGTATGCTGTGAATCGAAAGTATTTATTTCATGAAGAAAATAATAAATCATTCAATTACGTTCAGTCTGGAGGAACGTGTATAATTTCATTTATATTTATATAGTTGTAATACACACAGACACGTACTGCTGATTGTCTTATACGAAGATCTTCAACTTTGTCGATTTTACATTTTATCAAAAATATTTTAATATATTTTTTACATAATATATTATTGCAATTTTGATTACGTTAACCATTGGTACTGAAGTTACGATTGCTCAATTATTAACTAGTGCCATTCGTTCGTTCAACGTAATTTTTTGTATTTTATCATGCCTGATTAATTCATTGTATTTAAGTGCACTGATTACGTTCCCGTTCCGGTGCTAAAAATTTCGCTACTAATTTGTTGAATAGATCCGGTTGAAGGATAGCTAGGGTGTGGCTGGAGAGTTTACCGGATGTTTAGGTCTAATCAGGATGGATATGGCGAGGTGATAATGAGGGGTCGCCACCCTTGGGTGCCACGTGGGACCGAATGAAGACAAATAGCCGAGCTCTACATTCACAAGCCTGTATAGCACACTCATCTGTGTTGATGGTCGTTGTTATATTCGATGTCAAGCCCCTGCCATGCTTCATTATACGTGTCACATAAGGGAACGTTGAAAATACGATTAAGAAAGCATAATTCAACAATATCACCTATTCCATTCTCTGAAGCGCCCTATTATCGTCGATTGCATATCAATTGCTTGCTGTACAAATAATTAAAGTATTAAATAATTAAAACCAAATATTTCTAATATTCTGTCATTACATGTAATAGTGTTAGGTTCAAAGTTAGAACGCAAAAGAATATTGAAGATTGAATGTTTAAATTTTAAATACAAGTTTATATCGTAAAAAGTTAAAAATTTCTCGGTTGCCAAGGTGAACTTTAGCCTAATCTAACAAATTATTTTGAAATTATTTTGAAGCAGAAAAATTATTGGTAATTATTTACATTAGGGGCTTCCCTCACCGATTTTGAATACCTTGAAATATGTTGTTAAGGTTATCATTCTGAACAACTTTTTCCTATACATGTTACCGCCGCTCAGCTTTAGTTTCCGAGATATTCGCAAAAAAGTTTCAACATCTCAAAAAGTGATCGGAGTAGGTGTGTGTAGGACTGTGTAAAATAGTATTTCCGTGGTCTATTTTATTCGTGGTCGGAGTAACATCTTCTTGTCTGCTGTCACGATTTCGTTAATTGTGTTGTGTGCGTGTGTGTTGTGTGTGTTGTTTAGTGATTGTTGTTCAATTATTCGGACCTATTCTCGTGAGTCAATAATTGTGTGCTGTGGATCCGACGGAGGTACAGAAGATTCAGAAGTAAGTACACTTTACATTAGTATTTTATTATGTAGTTTGTAGTACATTAGTATTATATTTTATTATTCGTATGTAGAATATTGGACGCAAGGTTTTCTTTCATATTTTGCAACTTCAATGTCCCTTTAACACTAGATTTACAAAGCACTAAAACTGACTACTTCACATTATTTTACAAAAATAACAAGAACGTGTCTATCCACATTTGTATCAATTTTTTAAATAATATATACCCAAAAAAATAATTTTGTTGAATAATTCCCCATGGATACGTTTTCACAATGTCAATAATTGTAAATTATAAATATTAGATCCCGTCATTTTGACAGGCCCCGTGAACCTAGTGTCAAATTTCGTTTGTCTCGAGGCACGCACACGATTATGTTCTATCTCACACACTGTACACTTTACATTAGTATTTTGTAATGTAGGATTATTATTTGTATGTAGAATATTGGATGCAAGATTTTCTTTCATATTTTGCAACTTCGATGTCCCTTTAACACTAGATTTACGGAGCACTAAAACTGACTACTTAACATTATTTGGTAATTATTTACATTAGGGGCTTCCTCACCGATTTTGATGACCTTGAAAAAGGAAAAAGTTGTTCAGAATGATGACCTTGACAACATATTTCAAGCTCATCAAAATCTGTGAGGAAGCCCCTAATGTAAATAATTACCAAATTATTGAACTCCTGTTAGATACAACACGGTGATTAAAAGGCTTATTTATATTTCCGTGTAAAGAATTATTTAGTGGAGGAGCATTTATTTTGGGGAAAATAAAAGCTCAAGGTAATACTAGATTTGCTGGAAGATAGCAGTGATACGGATTTATACGGTCTAAATCCACAGGTCGCTGTATATGACGTATATGACGAAGAACAAAAGGTACAAGAATTAAGGTCGTGGGAACCGTTGTGTAGTGGTTATGAGCTCAATGATGATCCTGACAAGGGCGCGTGTAGTAGGAGGGGCCGAAAGTAAGGGCGTGTCGAGACTTTTCTTTTTACCCCCGATAAAAACACGTGGTAAACCCGAATAAGGGTGGTCGCCGTGGAAGGAGCCTGAAATACTTCCCCTTTAACTCCACATATGTATGTCACGTGAACTTGTTCGTTGACCAGCTTCCACATTCCCGGTAACTTTCGCACAACAATACCAACTGCCCAACAATTTCGAAATCGTCCCGAGAAATTCTCTTCCATCATCTTCCACATTATTCTATTTTCAAAAATAATGGAATTACCAAAATTTGTGAAATATCATAACTAGGCTTTTGAAGCATTTACATCTGCAATTTTGCAAACTCGACAAACTCTTGCACGTAAATGTAAATTAATTGTAGTATTATTTCATATTTACCGGAAAAGGAATTTTCTAGTCGTCGTAAGATGGGTTTTCCTCTGAGAAATTTTTAAAAAATGATCAATGAAAAGGAGGATATATCCAGAGGAACGGAGATGAAAAATAAGAAATTTAAAATATGCAGCTATCGTACATTTTGTTCTAACATGTTGGTCTCTTCGGAAGAAATAAAAGTATGCGAAACGAATAAGCTTCGTTCTTTTTATTGTTTCGCTATAATGAGACGGTTTATAGTTTCAGTTTACTGTTGTCCCGTCAAACGCGAACTTCTTTCGTATGAAGTTCTGTGCGTAAACTGCTTTTTATAACCGTGCGAGGATTCATTTTATGTTAATGTTTACGATCACCGACAATGGCGTAATGTAATTTTCCTCCACAAGAGTTTTACATGAAGACAATAAAAAGTGGTGTCAATGGAAAGAGATAGTATCGTACTGTATTCATTTAAATGAAACAGAAATTCTCTCAATAAAATGTGTGCAGAAACAAAGCGTCATGCTTAACATATTTACTGTGTGTACTACGACGATTACTCTTTCACGCAAACATTACCTTTTGATCGTAACTTACTTACACTACATTCAGTGAAATTGATGTCAAAAATCAATGTCGCGAATGGTTGATAAAAATTTTACAAATCAAGCCACCACCGCCATTCATATTCAGTGTTTTCTCTCTATATATGTCGCCAAGGCCTGGAATTATCGTTGAAGCCTCGGGGTATGTGACCCGTGTTGTTGACAATATCGAGAATTCACTGTATTTTGCCTGACATCAGGCTGCAGTAACTAATCAGAACGAATTAGGTAGCCTATGATAATCGTACACCCTACTATTTATGCAGTATATACACGGTATCCAAAAAAATGATATATTTTTGCCCAAACTTTCTTTGTTCACACCGTTGACTGTTAACTTACTTTAACCATCGCCGACAACAGTATCCGAGCCGAGGTCACCGACAACATATTAAAAAACTGGTCGAATTCCAAGGTGGCTCTTTGTGAATATTTGCCTCGGCGCCGAACAATCAACAATAGTAACCAACAACAGGCATTATACCTCGATAAAAAGGGTTTTCCACTTCACGGTCCGATCGTCCATTGACGATGTCGACGGAGCAACATGGCCCCCAATTCAGCTTTCCTCGGGGTCCTCGGTTGTTCCCGACGCTTATTCCGTCGCGCATTTTATTGTCATTCGACTCGGCCGCCTCGAAAATGGATAAACGCCAGGAAGAATATCTCCGCGTCCCGTAACCGGAGGCTCTTTATTTTCCGCCATTGTTAAATCTCGCGCGGTACACCTGGAAAGGGCGCGCGCGTAACTGCGATTAATCATTCTGTTTTTCGATCCTCCCCCCACTCCCCTCCCCTCACCACCGCACTCAGCCCGCTCCCGGTTGTTCCCATTCGGCCTTGCCTTTTTTCCAGGTTTTCGCCCAGTTTTCACAGGAGGACTCGGGTAATTGTTCGGCCCGCTGTATGAACAACAAGCGCGTCAAAAGCCGGACGAGCCGTGGGTGGGGGGAGGGGGAGGACGGCGGATTCGTTAGGTGAGCATTTAACGAAAACCGACGCAGGGATTCCCCGGACAGTCATCCCCCGTTTTCCCGCATTATTCTTCTCTCTGTCTCTCTCTCTCTCTCTCTCGGTCTCTCAATTTTTTTTGTTTTAGCCCCGTTCATCCCTTTCTTCAGCGACGCGTACGAACACCTGTCAGCGTGGCGCGCATGCGTCCAGCTCGTGGGATTTACGTGCTATTTTGTGAGCCGTTTTGTTTCCCTCTGTCCCTCTTTACCAACTCCACTTTGTTTTCCATCGCGACGCAGCAATTTTCCTGCCTCGCCGATTCTCTCCTCTCTTCGTTGCCCCCAACCCCCTTCCCCCGGTCTCCCTTTTTGCTCCAATTTTTTTTCCATTTCCTGTTATATCATCCGCGACGCTTTTGATAATCGCGTTCCATCGTAAACGGCCCGAAAGCAAGGAACACGCTGAATCGTCGCGACGATCGAACACGATCTGTCCGGAAGCTTCCGTGCTTCTTTTTCCGTCCAACCGGCAGCACCGGTGGCAGCACCCCCGCTGATAGCGGCCGAGGTTGTATTCATACTTTGCTACCATCCCCCTTGGCCGTTTGTCCCGGCAAACAATGGCCCGTTTAGGTGCCCGCCCTATACAACCGGTCCCGGCGATATCAGAAAGCAACCTTCATGTTTTGCGGCGAGCCTCTAATTGCGGCAATTTATCGGCCGTGATTGCGCTTTCGCTAATGCGGTAATGCACCGCGGCCTGATAA
This sequence comes from Seladonia tumulorum, assembly GCA_913789895.3. Lineage (NCBI taxonomy): Eukaryota > Metazoa > Arthropoda > Insecta > Hymenoptera > Halictidae > Seladonia > Seladonia tumulorum. The sequence continues at coordinate 9,541,495 of OU565275.1, forward strand.
GGCCTGTTGAAAGATGCGCCGGCTACCTCTTTCATTCACCGGGAATCGGAAAAGTACTCTCTGCAGCGGTGACTGAAGGTCCCTGGCACTCCTTTTTAGAAGTAATTTATGCGGAACGTAGCAGGACACGCGATACAATCCAAAAGTACCGAGACTCTACTTATGAAAGTAAATTGAAAAGGAAGAATAACATCCTCTCGATTATGTTGGCTACGTTTATTACTTTGTTGCGCGTGAAATGTCCGATTTTAAATTGCAAATTTTATGAAGCATTTCGACCAAGAAATATTATTATAGCAGATTTATTAATTTACATATTATAATACAAACGCTAATTTTAATTTTAAATGAAGTTTATTTCAGTGGATAATGCATCTCAGATTCCTGCGGTATTACGTGCCTGCATTGTTTTTCTTTGGAAATAAATTCTCCAACTATGAATCGCATCTCAAGAAAAGTAGAATATTAAATTAGTTTTTTTTTTTTGAAGGTTCGAATTGCTTTCGGGAATTTTATATGTCGCCTGACATTCAGTGGTTTCGATTGAATTTTATTTTACGAAAAAGAACCGCAGCGAAAGCTTATAGAAAATGATAATAGGAAGCACTTTGGAAGCGGAGATCTAATCTGCGCGCAAGCCGTACACAAATGTAATGCAAATTCTATTTACCGAATGTTTGGACCGCGAACGTTGCACGGCCTTCCTATTTTACATTATTTTAATTCCTAACCGGTTCTAATTTTCGTACCGAGATAAGACTTATAAAGCAGCGGTAAAAGTGAAGAAATTCCCGCCGGACTTATCCATACTAATCTCGGGCAGAGTTTCCACTGTAACCTGTTTCGCACAATGTTCGTTCGCAATATTCCCTCCCAATGGAAACTGTTATGAAATTTTATCCGATACGTGGTCTCAAAGTTTCTCCTTCTGGCAAAATTGCTCGAACGGCTAGAAGTCTCGAAAATTTCCCGATACTGTTGAGCATTCAGATGATAACACTTCCTTCGAAATTATAATGGAAATGGTGAGCAACTTCGCGCGAATTTGATTACTCTGTCCGATCATACGTCTAATTCAACGTTGGAAACGTAATCGTTAGACTACCAGCCATTAAATCCTTCGAGAATTTACACGTAATTAATCGCAACGGATAATGTCACAAATTATTTTTCATTTATTGAGAATCCATTGGTGAGAAAAATAAAACCACAATTTTGTTCTAATTCTTACTTCATTTTAATATTTGCTTGTACCAACAGAATATTAGTTAGAAATAATATTTTGATGTATTACCATAAAGTTTGCCTCATTCTAATTTTCACAACGTAATATAACAATCAGAATTTGCTAATAATATTTCTATTTTCCGAGCATTTTACAAGATATTGTAATATTGAAAAAAATTATGACTACTGCGTTCAAAGGTGACAAATTTATTAATAGTATCAGTTAGGACCAGTTTCGCCAGATGAGGTGAGGGAGCACATATTAAGGGGAAGCACGGTAGAAGGGGAAGTTGGGAGTGGGGGAACAAGTCTTGATCTGACGACACTGCTTACATATATATTCTTTTTTTTTATTAATATGGTTCTATTAAATGTTGTTATCACTGTGGTGTAATAAGCGACACTTGCCGCTGGCGCGACGTAATCAGAGTATGCTTAAAGTACGAGGCAACAAAATGCATTAAGAAATTTTTTTTATCAAGTGTGGTACGTGTACCGTCCAGCTGATAAGCGTTGTTACTAAAAAGACGTGAAGCAATCGATCAACGGGGAACAGCAGGGTCTAATTTATCCATAAAATTTAATAATAGATTAATGCCGTGGTTAGCTATATATATATATCTTTTTATCGATATCGCAGCTCGAATAAGTGTCCTGTTTTCCATAAATTTAGTTTACGTTCATGGGCCAAAGGTTAGGGAAACAGAGAGGGCAGAAATCTAGCTTTCACAGCGCCGGTTTGCGGGACCACTTATCGCAGTATTACACGTTTACGACCAAAACGGCCATACCATGCAACGAGATTAACTGTCAGTATAATGACGCCGATTAAATTTGAGGAAACTGCTCCAGGGAGCATACATCCGGCTATTCGATACCACCGGGGTATCTATCGCGTAAATCGGACAAAGCTTGAGGCAATGTTTAAAGCTGCGATAAAATATAACCTGCTTCTTATTGCCCTCGAATAAAACACTTGAATAATTACAACATTTATTCTCGAGGTCGTAGTCACCTTTGGAACGAGCAGTGAAAAGATACACATTTTATAAAAAATGTATTAAATATATAAAATATATACTATCCTACAACATTGGAATAATAGACATCATACCCTCGCGAAAGGCTAATGGTAATGTCAGAATATAGATATTCATACTTCAAGGTAATAGAATGCGATACACAAATAGTGGTGCAAGTAGATTACGCCGATTAGACTCAGACATGCCAGGTTTAAAGTGTTTATTAAATTTCGTTGTGTACACATGCAAATTTTCAGTCAGCACTGTGTGATAGCGAAGTATGTAGTCAATAGACGCCGGATTTTATGCAAAATAAACACGCTCTGTATCAATTGTAAATAGAAGTCAAGTCAAAATTTCTTCCTTCAATAATTTGAACAAATTGGTGAGAATTATTAAAATATTCATAATATATCTTTACAATTTGGTACCCCACCTCATTTTTCCTATAAATGCATAAAATCCGCAGTCTAGTAATCAAGGGCACAATTTCTAAAAAAAAAAGGATTAAAATATAATGAATCCTGTGAAGTGTTCTCGCTCGAATTTCGGAAATTCGCTTACATGTTTCTATTCGTATACACTGTGCAAAAATCAGTTTTTCTACCTATCAACTGAAATTTTGATTTACATCCTTACCGAAGGCAGAGGGAAGAGAAAATACAAGTTTCGAAAAACATTTTCAGAGGAGAAATGCGGAAACCGCTGGCGAGTACATTTCGGAAACAATGTTCGCGGGTGAAAACGGGCTGACGTCAGAGTCAGCGGCGAAACGGTTCTTATCGCAATCAGTATTTCCGAGCATTTGCACACTCGTCCGATCGATTACGCGCGTTTTATGCCCCTCAAAGGGGCGTCGGAGATGACGTGCCGCGAATGTCGAACGCATCCCGTCAAGTTACGCCGACTTCCGAGTGGTTCGACCTGTTTTATTGATCTTAAAGTGTTTCTAGCAGGGCGATGGCGAGAAAAAACCACTGGTAAGAAAGAGAAAAAGAGGGGAAGAGAAGGAAGAAAAAAAAACGGCGTACCATAACCGTAACTAATGTAAGCTTCTTTCACGGCGGGGAACTCTTTGCCGTAAACTTTTGCGGCGGGCGCGGAGCCACAGAAAGTTTCAGTAACGGCGTACATTTGCACTTGCGTGTTTCTTGCATTTGAATATCGCCGCGGGCATCGTTTCCTTCAAGGTGGATTTATCTCTCTCTCTCCCTCTCCCTCTCTCTCTCTCCCCTCTCTCTCTCTCTCTTTTGCGTGTATGTGCAGTCGGTCGTGACCGAATGCGTGCGCGTTTGCTACATTGAAAACTGAATCGGCGGAAATCCGCGCGAAAAACTTGCCTCGCGCAATCTCAGACTCTTGCCAATTCGATTTCTGTAAATCGACCAATAATTCTTCGGATACATTTGCGCAGGCAGCGTGCTGCAACTATGTACAGTATTCGGCATAAATGTTCGCTGACGTTTGTACGCAAGATATTGTAATCAGGCGCCGCGGAGAAATGGAATATTTAAGAGCAGTTGGAAATGTTGCAGATATTCCAGACAATTTGCAAGCGTACAATATATTGGCAACGAATTCAAAAATACTGTAACGAATTTCGTTTTTATTTCAGAATGCGGATTTTATGCGTTCATGGTAAAACGGTCGAACGGAAGAACCGTGAAGACAATAATTAAATAATGTTATCACATTATTCTCATTTTATTAAAATTGTTCAAAGAAGAAATACTTTTCAAATTTTTTATTTCGCACAAAAGTCCGGCAATTACGATTACTCGTCGCATACGGTTCTGAAATACGCGACGGAACTAATGTGCGTCCCGTCTCGTCACGTATTTTTTCATTTTCCGCCGGGGTCGTATATATTTTTTATCAATGCGAGCACGTGACATAGTGAAATAAATAAATAAATATATTCTGCCGCGGTGGCCGTGCTCCTGGCACGGGCCGTGATATATAGATTTGCGCAGTCTCTTTCGCAATTCAAAGCGGTTAATGCAACGATATGACGCGAATACAAGGCCGAATCCGATTCGAGGCTTTTGTTTGACTTCGGATCAGACGTCGATGAACGAATTGACATGCAAATGTCTCCTCCGCCTCTTTGTCCCGTCTCGCTTTATTCCCTTCTCGTCGAATTATTAAGACTCGTCGAAGTGTGCCCGACGATGCTGTCCCCGTTCGGTTCTATTTATTATCGGTCTACAGAAGAAACATTTTGTCGTTGCCAATCGAACGCCGACAGGCGCCAGTGATCATTGTTTTGTTTCATGTACACCGATAACTTATGCATTCCACTGGGAATCGACAACTACTGGCACTCGACGCTCTTCTACTCGAATCGAAACATGTTGCGGTCCGTGCAGAAGTAGGGCCGACGAAACTCGCATTTTCCAGTTTTCAAATTGTTTCAAAAATACGGACCCTCGAACCGGTGGTCCTTGACGATTTTCTAGCACCCCCGCAAAAATATTTATCCCGGCTACTACAATTTTCAGCTTTGCGTGCTTCGGTCGCTGGGGACCGCTTCTAACTATTTCGAATTTGTGAAACTATTCGGAATAGTTTGGTGAACCCTAACTTGTTTATACTGTCACAACCTGCAATTCTGTAATCCATGATTGTACAGGTGATACAAATTCTCCGAAAGAGACCCAGAGAATCGAATATAATTTAAACATTTCGAACGCCAATGATTAGCACGATACGATTGGCAACAGAATGGTCTCGTCCTGTTAAATCTTTAGTGTTTCCTGTAACAATAAATTGCGAAGAACAGATAAGGAGCTAGAAATTGGAAATATAAATCACAATAGATAGATTTCGGTCGTTTGTTCTATATGTATTTGAAACTATATTTCCCGTCGGATGGTCCATTTTGTCAGGACCATTTTCAACCTTTTTTCTTCGATAAGAAGGATATCCTTGTCCAATAGCAAGCAGCTTACGCGAAGAAAAAGGGAAACCGCAGGATTGAGGAAACTCACCGCTCGCCACTTCGTTTATTCGACAGGTCCACCGCTCGTAAGCAAGTGGCGCGTCGAGATAAAGTTTAAATCTCTGAAGCAATAAAAACGAATACTGGGACAATATATCTTGCGATTGATTTCTTTTTCTCGTGGTCAGCACTGGACAACGTATCGTCCGCTCGTGGGTTCATCTATACCCCGCAATTTTTATTACTGTCCCCCGTACTTCGAAGTGGATCAATGTTTACAAATGATATTTAAGTTCCACAACTTTCTATAATTAATCTCTCGTGGTTTTTGTTTCCCACTTGTCTCTTAACTTAGTGTTTAACAATAACTTACCGTTTAATAAAAGGAAAAGATTACGAAGAATAATTATTGTAAAATGTACAGTTGCAGAAATTGCAGACTAGTTATAATTTTCTGCTTAGTGTTTGATAAAAGCAACAAATCACGAGGAATAATTATTGCGAAATGTCCGTACACAGAAGTTAATAAAACAAACAATTTTTCGATGAATTTTGTCGCATTCAGCGTCGTGACGTTCGAATTGATCTAATTCTTGGACATTCTTCTTCGTACCTCCAGATCGAATTGTAATCCACATTCAACACACGTTTATTTATGAAAATAAATGGAAAGCCGTTGTGCGTTGAACGTGTGTGAACACGAGTTTAAGCAACACATATTCTAGTTTGCATTCATCAGGAAGGAACGTGTCGCGAAAAGGTCGGCGCAGGGTACATACGATTGGACGGAGCGTGTCTATTCTTTTCTCTTTTGCGTGACACACAAAGGTACCTTTTTCCTAGGCGTCCCTCGATTTCGCTTTTCTTTCGGGCTTTCCATTTTTCTTGCTTTGTCCACGAGCGTCCGCTTTACTGCAGCCGACAGTCGACGCCGGCTTATTTTCTCGCTGAGCGATATTCTCGCAAGCGTGCTCACGTTGGAATACTTAACACACGTTAAAAGAGTACACGTCTTCAATCAATATCACCACATGGAACCTCCGTGGAGCTTCTTCTTTCGCGTCAGTTAATTTTATCATTGGGATCGTTAGTTATTCTTAATATTCCATATAAGGTATTTTTGACACGATTAGAAGAATAATTCAAACTAAAGTACTAAAAGTATGGTACTGTCAATTTATTTAGATTCATTACCGAAGAAAACTCTTAGAGAATATTATTTTCATTTTACTCTTAACACGCTAGGAAAGGGTTATAGAGGATATGAAATATTAAAAAATGTTAAGAATTCCATATTTTCTAGATTCCATATATTCTTTCAATATTTTACTACTGAATGTATATTATATTCTTCCATATCTTTGTATTATTTTTATTGTCTATAATATCTTTTCTTAATCTCAGTAACGACGGTCAGTTTATACAATTTAATTCATAAAAGTTTATTGTGGGAAACAAGCACGTCAAAAGTATAATTCTGATCTAATAATATTTGATGGGATAACTCTGACAACTAGAAATAACGAGGTGCTGCAAATCACCGTGGTTTTCCTATAAAAATAATGGAAGCTAAAAATAGTCGAGGCGACTTCCAAGAAAACCCTTCACGACCCTCACGGGGGTTGCGAATCCCCGGATGAGAACCCGATCTACCTTGATAGTCATCACCTTAATGCAATGTTGCCGGTGTGCTTCGCGAAACATGAAAGTTACAAGCAATTAACAGTTCTGTAAATTTATGAATCCATACAATATCGATGTACATCACGTACAACTATGAATCCATACAAAGAAGAATTTTCTTGTCGAAAGATTACACAAATACATATAAATTTCTGGACATCTTGCCAATTACAACTCTTATCACAATGTTACTTAATACTAAGTTATGGATGACACAACAGTATCGACGAAGTAATAACAATTTAGTACAACGATGATTTTCTCGAATATCTTGGAAATTATTACAGCCAGAGGAATAGTTTAAAGAGCAAAGTTATGTAGTTTTTGTAAGGAACAGATCCGCGTAAACAGATTTCAAATATGGCTGTTCTCTATTCACACTTTAAATGAAATTGCAGCCTGTAATACAGAGCGTTTGGTAACTGGTGGTACAAGCGAAAACGGGGTGATTCTACATGAAAGAATAAGTCGAAAATATAGAATAAACATTTTTCGTTTGAGGCTTTGTTTTCGAGAAAATCGACTTTGAAGATCTGTCAGGTTTGTGCGCTTTAGTATATCCAGGAAGTAGATTTGGTTGGTCATGATCAGACGCGTCAGACAATTCCTATCGAATAGCATGCTGCATTTCAAACTCGATTTTCTCGATAACGAAACTTCGGATGAACAAATTTTATTCTATATTTTCGACTTATTCTTTCATGTAGAATCACCCCCTTTTCGCTTGTACCACCACTTACCAAACACCCTGTATAATACGAAGCTGAGTTGCGTTCTAACGATTAAATCCTGAAATAAGCTCAGAACCGTGAACAAATAATTTTGTCGAGTAGTCGAACCGATGCGATATGACTCGAATAGTAACGAGCCAATGAACTGACCCGACAAACAGCGACAGCGTTTCACCGTCTTCGAGGATGACAACCGTGTCTCGAATTGAATTAAATCCGGCTACGAGGCAAGGTGATCGATAGATTTTCATTTGGCGTTCCGCCGGACTTCGATTGGAGCGAGCGGGACGTGTGAAATCGTGGGAACGGAAGCGAGGGCCGTCAACCACGCCGCCGCGCGACGAGAGACGAAAAAGGGAACGAAAGAACAAGAGCGAAGTGAAAATATTGCCTCGCGGCCCGATTCTCCTTTCGGCCCCCTGCGCACCCCTATCGGTCCGACCGACCGTCAACCCCGTAGCTCGTGTGCCACGAAGAGGAGCACCCCATCGGCCGTCCCCCGCATCTCTTCCCTACCCCGTGGCCCTGGTAGAATTTCCTCGCTTAATCTGCCGATTTATTCACCGATCACGCGGTTCGACCCCTTCTTTCCGCAGCCGGTGTTACGCGACCGCACCCCCTTGCGACCCCTTGTAATTAATAAACCGAAACAACGCGACGCGACGTCGTGCACTTCGACCCGTCCGCCATGCTACTCGGACAGCCGGCTACGATTTCGGTTAAATTGCGGACAGCAATCCGCAAAATGATCGTTTGTCGTATTACGACGTTTCTGCTCGAAATCGTTACGGCGCACGCGGGGAAAAAGCAGTTTGCCTGCTGTTAAACGAACTCTCGTTAAACCGACCCACAGCTTTCGACATTTTCGCCGCGGCATGCTGATGTAAGAAGTTTCTTGTTTACTGGGCGCCACGTTGTTTGCTTTGCCCTTGGCGTACCCTTAGGTACGCTACTTTGGGACAATGCTTGTTTTTTTTCGGCGGTGGTCGATGGCTGTTGGTGTTACACGGCTAGCGATTATTCTACGCGCCTCGTTATCTTGTCAGACCAGTGGGCATGGAAACGGAAAAATTAGTTCGTACAGTTTTTGTCCGAGGAAATTTAACTTCCGTTCGTTTCGTGTTCACGCAGTATTGGAATTTATGCTTTTGTGATTTTAACCCTTTTCACTCGAAGCTCTTTTAACTCCAAAACGAAACATTTCTTTCGACCTGGAATATTTCTCGTCTATGTATACATTTCACATGTTACACATACAAAAATTGTACAATGTACTGGTAAAATACTGAAGCGTTTAGTGACTTGTTAAATACAAATAAATTTAATAATGTAAAAAATATTTTGAATAATGATACAGCAATTTCTAGTGGCTCCTTACAGTCGCCATTCGAGTGCTAAGGGTTAAGGATTATCGTGTAATATGAAATGAGATTCTTGTCGCGCTTTGTTACACAAGAGAAATTTTTACGGAAGCGTGGCAAACAGAGGCTAACTTGAATTTTTAAAATAGAATATTGTATGATAAATTGGTATGTGAGCGATGTGGTCTAAAACTGCTTGAAATGATAGATATTAGAATGTTTACATATTCATCGTCAAATGACGGAAAAAATTACGAAAAAGTAAATTTCCTAGCAGATTTGTCGACAGAATTGTTATAACAAAATTGATACGATAAATGCTTTAAAACTGACACAACCATGTTGCAAAGTACTAATTATTCCACATTGATGTGTTAAGAAATGAAACAGGTGATCGGAGAAACAAAATGAGAAAGAACGTAATGAATGATGTCTTTTAGACTACCGAAAAAGAATTTGTTTTTATAGGAAAACATCAGATTTTGTTGGTTTCGTGAAAAATAGCAATGCCTCTTGTGAACAGGAAGAAACAAATTATTTTAAGACACAATATTGCATTTTCGGAATGCATACGCTTCAAGTACGAGTCTAATAGCCGTTCTCAAGAGTTACTTCCACTCTCCCGTGTGTACGTACCGTGAGTATAGACTACTGCGAGATACAGTCTCGAAAGTAGACTATTGGAGAACACTGCCAGAGAGTTGCTCCCAAGTCTGTATCCACTAGTGAGTTCCACACTCGAGAGTACCGTTTACGTCGCCATGTAAAACATGAAACACAACACGTTCCTGCATTATTTGCAACTTTCTTGGGTCACACGGGAAAGCCAAGAATTTTTCTATCTCTCGAAATGTGATAGAACAAAGAAAACACAACTCTAATTCAAACATTCTATATTAATGAATTAATTTGTACGTAAACTTGCACCAAACTTCTACACTTCATTTATTCCGAAATTAATGTTACTCGATTAATTTAATTTAATTAATAATTCATTCATTCGATTATAAAAAGAAAATCTATAGCTCCTATGACGTGAAATGAATATTACCACATTCAATTGTGTTATCCAATTACGTCAATAAATGCGAAACATTAATATACATCAACAACAACAAGCCCTCGACAATACAAAAACAGTTACCAGAAACATTTAATAAAATTAAGATTATCTTCATACATGGGAGCTCAAGATAAACGTCAACGAATGTTGTGTTATCCAGTTAAGTTACCTATAAAGATTTATGTTTTTAATAAGAACTTGTGATTTTATTTTATTTTATTTTTTTTCATTTCATTAGACAAGTGCTGAAATGTAGATTTCCGTAATGAATAATTGTAAATTAAAAGCGAAGAGAAGATTGCTGAGCTCGACTTCAGATTTATACACGAATTACGTTCATTCAGTTTTAACTGTATTTGATAATTAACTTTCCACATCACGATGAATTGAACGTCATAAAATTTTAATGCATCTAATCTTCATTACGGAACGAAAGTCTCCGGGAATCGATATCCAATGATTCCATTCAACCTCAATGATTCCGTACAATTGAAGTCTCCTATAAATTGGGTCCTAATATTCAATAGTTCTCGGCGAAGGCAGATCGATATCGAATCCAATTTTCTCTATCAAATCCGGCAATAGATCCGAGAGGAATTATCAGATCTTCCAGCGAACATATTGAGGATATTATACGCGTACACCTCCACAGGTTGCAAAGTCAGATTATATCCTCTATCGCGTTTGCAGCTATTATTGGAAGAAGAGGGAAATTTTCTCTGTTCTCCCTCCTGCCAGTGGCGTGTGCAACGTTATTCGTCTCTTGACTTCGTTTCACGTTATCCGACTGCAATTTGAGGCAAAAGTTTAAGATTCCTTGCTTCGATATCAGCCACAGGAAAGCTATGAATGTAAACTCGAATGTTGCCAATAGATTACCAAGATATCGTAACGTACATTCTGCGCGCGTTACACTGAATTTTATATGCTTCATTTCCTAAAGAAATGCAACATCATTTTTTAGAAATAACTGACAGACACGTTTGCATATGAATACTATAAATAAAATGTTTTAAATCGATGAAGTTTGTTGATTGCAGTAGTTTAAATCTTGAAAGAAAAGAAGCGGTGATAAATGTTATACAAGATTGAAAAAAAAAGTTATTGAAACTCGAAAAAAAAAATAAAAATAAAAGTCATTCCGGGAGCAACATTTTAGTAGATACAAGTGCCACAAAATATTAGAAAGATTCGTTTAACTTATTTGTCAAGGCAACGCAATCTGAAATTCCCAAATTACCAAAAAATCTCTCTTACCAGGCCGAGAAGCAGAAGAAAGCAGAAGAGTCTCGAGAAGCAACGGCGACTTCGGGAAAAGGAAGAAAGCAATAAATGCCAACCGGGGAAAAAAATGTGGTTCCCCAGGGCAGCGTCCATGCGTTCTTCCGAGTGGGATCGGCGTTTTAAAGCAAATGAGGGAAGAGGTTAAAGTCCTTAGAGCGAGAAAGTAATTAAGTTGGCGGGCTGAGCGCTGAAGTCGGCGGGCGTGAGTGCGGGGGAGCAATGAAATTCGTTATTACCAAGCTTAATGACGCGACTCAAAAATGTTTAATCTACCCCTGCCCGTGTCCATGGGCCTGCCAGCCATTGACTTCCGCGTCACGACCTTCCGGCCGCCGCGTATTCAAAGGGTACCGTATGTTTTACGGTTTTCACCCCCTCGCTGTTCCTTCTTCTCTTTCTTGTATTATAATGCAAACGAAAGCTCTTGCACCTCGCAGTCGGCCCTCCGAATTACATTTAGTTGCAACTTTGCTCCGAGACGCGGATTTCCATCGTCGCCCATCGGGCACGTTAATCATTTCAAGCTCTTTGTAGCGTGAACTTCAACCCCTTCATCAATTTTCCGTTCAATAATTTGTATAAATTTCGTTGGACCTCTGGCTCTTTGAGAAATAGCAGTTCTAGAGTATGTATCGAACAGGTGATGTTCGTGTAAGTTGATCTACTAGCTCCTTACATGTTTGGCAATTTTGATATATTTTGTAATTACTTTAAAATTTAAAATAATTACTTTAACCCTCGGACTTCTGCGAGTTCTAGGCCTATGAGTGATTTCAGAACCACGCCGATATTTCACTACAGTTTTCATCCGATATAAGGCGATGGCTTGGGACCGGCTTTCGGCGTATTTCGGATGAAGAAGAAGAGGGGATAGCGGTTTTCATATTTTGAAATAAAAAGCGTTGCCTTACATTGGAATAAAATTTTGCATATTGACGGTCGCTCGAGCTTAGTCTAAGCGCCGGTCGCTTAGTCAGAAATATCTCTAAGATGGAAGGCTCAGAAAATTTAAAATGGGTATTAAAAGTACTTTTCAAACTTGGAATGCCAAGAATTCTTGTAAAAAGATCTTCATGGATTATTTAAACCCTTAGAACGATGTTTAAAAGTGGTCGACAGATGAAATATTAAATATAAATCGAACTGCATGTGCCTCACGCTGACAGTAATTATCGGACGTCATTCGTGCGACCAATAATAAACCTGTTACGTTCCAAACAGCTTCTAAAAGCAACTTTATTCTTCTTTCTGTGTGTGTATCGAAGTACAGGTGTCCCGCTCGCCGTGGATAAATTATACACGCAAAAGCGAGCCGAAAATAAAGGATAAAATTGTTTCGTTTAATGCTTCGTTTTTGAGTAAATCGAGTTTGAGAATTCAGCGAATACTTTTTCTACTTCTTGCATACACTATAGCACACGAACCCGACGGATCTTTAGACTGGTTTTTCTCGCAAATTAAAAAAATTTCATTCCTTCTTTTCGACTCACTTCCGAATCGGTTGTCCACCTTTGTACACCTTTATACCTGATATATGGTGATTTAGAGTTACGTCATAATTCAGAATTCCAGAAGCTCGACGGAAATATGTTACATCGGCGCGCCCAAAGAAATCTGGCCATTCCGAAGTGATGACCTTTCGGTCGAATCTTAAAACTGCTACATTCGCAACCGAATCGCAAGGTCCGAGGTAGGGTGTTCCGCCGAATAAATTCGAATGACCACGAGAACGGCCGCCGAACGTCTCCCAGGACGCTCGTATGTAAGGATTATTCAAATTTCCGGGACCTTCTATCCTAGGTAACAGGCAGCGTAAAAGGTAAAGGACATCGTGCGGCCAGGGCATGCCGCTCGAAAATATAAAATAACGCAATTCCAGGTCGATTCGAAGAGATTCGGGGAGACAGAAGGGCTCCGTCTAGAAATCGCTTAGCACGCGGCAAGACGTTTGCCTCTCGTGTTTGCATGATCTTCCGAAAGTAGCCCGAGTTCCTGCGGCATTATTGGATCTGTTAACCTCGGAGTATCTGCTTGAAGTGATCTGCGTCTATAAATATTTGCTTTGTTTGGAAATAATGTCTTCGTTCATCTGAAAATAATTATTTAACACCTTTCTTGCACACATAAACACCAATAAATGATGTTTAAAAACATTCTCGTAAAAGAAACGCTAGGTTCTTTTCATATTTTCCAATTGTACGTCTTACTATTGAAAAAGTACACGTCTTTTTCTATATACAGTGATTTCTCTATATATGTCGCCAAGGCCTGCATGATAAACGTCGCGGAATTATCCCCTCTACCGCCCCGGACACCGAGGAGTGTAAACATAACTCGGGTATATGTCGTGGACGATATACGACGTTGGCAAGACCCGTATTGTTGACATATATCGAGAATTCGTTGTAATATATTGACAGTACACTTAGAACGTTACGTCATTTTTTAGACTTTCTGAGTTACATGTTCAGTTTAATTAAAATATATATGGAAGCTTAGATCTCCTAGTTTAACCTATCTGGAATTGCTGGATGTTTAATATATGTGTATTTATGCAAGGGTTTATATACTTGTAGTATTATAATATTATATAATTTTATATAGCTATATAATATTATCCTTTATATCACTGTAACTACTTCACGATTATTCAAATATTATAATACTTGTGTTACTCATTAGAGCGTAAATGTATACAATAGTACTTTACAGAAACATTCACATTTTACAGTGCATTAGAACTTGTTCAATACCATAACTGCTTAAAGTTCCGCAGTCTAATCACAATAACGTCTAATTATTCTCTCGAGAACAAGATAATAGTGTACACACGCCTTTAATACACGTTCTGCAGTATTGATCGATAATTTCACTGGAACATTGTTCACGCGAGCACTTGTCATGTAAACTGTTCACGACAGAAACACGATAACTATAAGATAACAGTCTGATTAAGCTACAATGTTCTAAGCAGTTTATTATCGTCTACTAAGAAAAATGTTGCAGTACACGTTCGCTTGCTCGTAAACGTTGCGAATGAATAAAATAGTCGGTCTAATATCCCAATTCCCATGACACGTTAAGGATTTCGTCACAGAGCCGACGGAAAATTCTAAGTAATAATCCTGGAAATTGTAATTGAATTTCTAATGAAGCACTTCGGTTAAGCAGGCGAAATCCTTACGAATTAATTACGTGCCTTCTTTGAATGAATCGTGGATGCTAATCCGTAATCGACGTGATCCGGACGACTGACAATGTCCTCTCCCATCGTACGGTCTTCTGCTAGATTATGGAAGTTAATAACTCATCAGCGTGTCCTACTTATACGGCTACGTGCTGTCATAATCGGCTCATGAATATCGTATTATGGCGCGAAACGGCAGCAAAATTCGCTCCGACGCAAGATAGGCAACACCTATTGTCCTCCTTTGATTAGACTCCTTGTTATCTCAAAAGCATTTATCAGGTAGTACGTGACAGAGGCGACAGTTGACTGTTTCACTGCCTAATACCGAAGCGTGTAACTTCAAACACGCGGACAGGAAAAACCGACCAGGTTTTCCGTTAATCTACGCTGCAATAAAAAGGGTCATTATCCTTGCGTTTCGCGGCACTCGTGTAATATTAATGAAATTCTTTCGCTGACGTGTCAGATAGTATTAATTTCATAACAGTGGTCGGAACAGGAATGTACGAAACATATTTCTATTTCAATTCGACACGTATTTCCTAACAATCAAAACCAGCATTAAAACAATTTTAATAGCAACTTGATAGTGACAATTTCAGTATTATAAGTTTTCTAACTATATTTCAACTTTAATATATAAGTTTACAATTTTCAGCTTCTCCGATATTATGATAAATCAATTTCATTCATTATGAATCTAAGTTACTACTGTGTCTGACTATTGCCGTCTTCTTCTACTTGCTGAAACGCTTGTAATTGTATCGCATAATTTGTACTTCTGCTATTGTTCTTGTCTGTCATTTTCTATTTACATCACATTAATAAAGAATATGAATAATAATATACTACTGATAAAATTCGCAAAGGCTAACAAATATAAAAAAATAGACGTGTCATGCATGTTTAGGCATAAAGCCTGTCAAAAATGATTATGATAGATATATTAATATTGCTGTAAAACTAACAACGTTGTTTGTCTTATAAATAAAATTGTAGTATTCAGAAATTACTATCGAGGTTAAATCGAAAACGTTCTTCGAATACCAATCTCAAGGACAGAATTTAGTAAATAATTTGTTTTCGAATATCAACAATTCAATATTTGTTATCGTAATCGATCATTTGATTCTACAGATTGGTTTCGAAGACGATCATTGCGTTTAATGTTCTCGATGCATGTTTCTATTCGCAATGTCGTGCTTGCTAAACGTTCCAACGAATTCGCAGGCTTATTTATCAGCATTAATTAGCGTAATCGTTGTTTTACGATGCTGGGTGGCGAGGGTTCAACGCGGGGCGAGCTCTGCGTGCCAAAATATAACCTGCAAAGAAACGAAAAGCATCGCAACGCTAGCGTCAACCGGGATGGCGTGGGCGGCCCGTGAGTACAGTTGAGGACAATTAGGGCAGTTTCACCGACGCAGGAAGTGACATCAGGTTGCCGTGTACCCTCAGGGCTATTGTTCGCGACACGTACAACCCGCGTTGGCTCTCGACTATCTCACACTTTGCCGCTCATTCCTGCCCCCTCCGTTCAAGGGAACTGTCAACCGCTCTCACGGCGAAACTAGCGTTGACCTACAAAATGCAGTGGCTTGTCGGGACCGGTTGCCAACGATTTGCGACAGGTTTACGTGAAGAACCACCCTAACTGGCTACGACTATCGTATCAAGATACAGAGACCCTGTCACAGTCGAGGTGCCGTTAAAAGGAGGGACCTCTGTGCACGGGGGGAGCCTCGTGTGGACGGTAATATTTCATGAAAGCAAGATACGCGAAGCTTGATGCTAGGACAAAAGGGACGGAAACGCTATGGCGCACGTTTTTATTGGATTTTACTAGCTTTTAGGGATGATAAAAGTTTGACCGTGCTCCAGGAAAAGGGACTCCCGAACGATGAACAGTCTCAGCCGTGTCGTTAATTTTCGAATCCTGTGAATAATGCACTCTGAGAGACGGCTCCCGATGGAACACTGCTCGTAACTTCAAATGAGTGCACTGCACTTAACCCTTCCGATGTGTGTCACATATTCGCGATATTTTACACTCTCTTCGTCTGACTAGCTATTCGCTAACTCCTCTGATTAGTATCCTCTCACTGGTAAATGCAAGCCAACTTTTACACGGCCGGAGTCACAATGACGGATATCTACTTTTCGCACGAGAAGCTGAAAAAATGTCCATCAAAATTTACAGTGTACAGTAACTATTGTGCTAACAAAAATTTTTTGTAAGCATTATGTTTTCGTTTACGTTTATGTCCTGCGTCCAAAAATGAATTCACAAGTTTCCGAGTTAACGAAAGAACGATTGACAAAATCCGCAAAGAAACGTTTGAAAGCAAATAAAGACTAAGTTTAAAATACTATCGAACCTTAAGCTGTTCTAATTGCTAATTCGCGAATGAACCGCGGAACTTTCAGCGAATTAAGGTTTCCGCTGAAACGCTTAAAGAAGTAAAAATGTAATTTGCCGTGATTTATTTCAATAAAATTTGCATTTTACAAGTTCTTGGAGACTCCGGTGCGGTATAAATGTCTGGCGATTCGCAATTAGCCGGCAAACAATAGCAATAACGGCCGACAGGAAGAGATTTGTTGTCCGGCCGGGGCGGTTAGCAGAATCGCGTACCCGAAACGTTGTACGGGCCTGAAGAGAAAACAGGTATAACATTGCTTTATTGCATCTTTTATTCGTCAACGGAAGACAGTCTTCGTGGTTCCGCAAATCGCAAGCCACAAGTGCTCCTCTTCACTCCCGAAGTGGTTTTCTTGGCAATTCCGGCGATTCCAGTTGAAGTTGGACATTTGATAGTCACGCGACCGTTCGTCCCGGTTAACGATCGTTCGCGAAGATAACGTCGGGAGTTTAGCTTTTGCCAACTATGCTACCACTCGGCCTGATCTTACGACCGCTTTCGGTCATCTCCTTAATTAAACTTCTCGAGCGGAAGGATTCTTTCGGCTTACAGTTGCCGACACGTTTATCGAAGAAGATTTCACTGTTCTTCGTGCGGGAGCTTTCCTTCTGGTTTAATTCGGTTCCTCGATATCTTATTTCCTTTCGCTTGTTCCAATGCTACGACGATTTCCTTATTATTCGTTCTCTTCGTTGAACATTTTTTCAATCAGTTTCATTTATGGTATTTCAGCAATATTAACCTTTTCCATTCCATCGATTCTAGACTCGCAATGTCCCCTCAGAGGGGACACCGAATGCAAAGGGCTAAAATCTGTGGATGCATTTATACAATATTTGTATGCAGATTTACCATTAATTTGACAGTCTTATTTACACTCCCGCTCATAAGTCTTAGCACACCTCTGGTTTTTAGTAAAACTCTGGTATTTCGTATAGATTATGAACCTTCAACTGTATTAACTACATAATATAAATATCCTCATATGTTCAGTAATAATTACAACTTGGATGTAATAATTCATTAAACATTATGTAATAGCCACACCAATCACCGGATTTGAACCCCATAGAAAAATTAAGGGATAAACTGGACAGAAGGGTACGGAACTTTTTTTGCCCTGCAACAGAAAGTATGTAAAAATTAATCACGCGGATGCCAAAAAGAGTGGACATTGTAATAAAGAAACGTGGTGGATTCTTCGATGAAAAGAAAATATATCTTTTTACTTTTTAGTAAGATTTTGGTGTATGTGAGCAGCATACTTTCTTTGACGTGTAAACCTTTAAATAAGGAAAAATTGATCGCATCCTTCAACGATTATTTCATTTTTACAAAGTTGAATACGAATATGGTCACTGTCCTAAGACTTATGAGCGGGAGTGTATATCTGTGGCTACATTTAACCCCTTGCCCTACAATATCGAGTCAGATTCGTGATGAAGATTTCGAACAGAGTCTAATATAAATACGTATGTTATTAATTCCCTTTATAGCGAAATAGAATTCTATTTCGTTGTAGTTGATATATATCCTTTGGAGAAAACGTAGGCATACAATAAATATAAACTATGTTTCTTTTTCTACGAAATTATGAACGATGAAGAATTTCTAATCATAATAATCACAAAATAAATAGTAGTGCAAGGAGTTGAAGAAAAACTGCTTTCCTGCGTGCATTGTCGATCAGGTATTTTGTATATAATGACACGGCTGAAGAAGAAATTGCGCCGGATGAAAATAGATTTAATTAAACCAGATCTTCCGGGGTTTATTACGTTCCGCATGAATAATGCAGGGTTAAGGAACATATGGTTGTAATAATGTGCCCGGTGACGCAATATATTCGAGCGAGGACGTCGTAAGGCTGTCTTAAAGCGTCCTTTCAGTCGCATTCCGCTGACCCGGGCATCGGGAACCCTCGACAGGTACCTGGCTCTTGTCGATCTTAGTTCCCCGAAATGAGCCATCCGGAGTTCTATACGTCTACATCCACCCTGCGGCCAGGGGTTAAGGTCCTTTTTACGTTTCACATCTAGACACCGGATCGCGGCACCGCCATGAAAACGAGTAACTGAATTTGTAAGACTCGTTTCAGCGTTGTTACGCCGTCGACGTTACAGGACGGAGCTCGCGGGCGTACCTTTAAAACGATTCCACCTAAAGTTGTACACTCCGCCGTTTCGCGGGGACCTATAACTGTGTTTCATTGGACATTTTGTTTTATCGCGATCGTTACAAGATTTCTGGACCTCCGGCGGAACGTCCTCCGCGACAAAATAATTGCTCGCCTTGAGTCTACGAACAGCATTCAGTGCAAGGATTAGCTCAGTTCGGAAGTTATGCGCCGACGCGCGACGGGAAGTTGACCCTCGGATTCCTGCGAGTTCCAGGCCTATGCCGGAGTCATGTATGACCCACGCCAATATTTTACTATTTTTCTTCTTTCGAAATAAAAAGCGACGTCTTACATGTATATCGGAATTGAATTGTACATGTTGACTTTTTTCTATTTATTGAACAGTTTCCATTAACACTTTGACTGCCAAACTAGAAACCTCAAAAATTCCATCAAATCAATGTGTTATTTAATGAAATAAAAATTGAACAAAATCATATGTATAATATTGAGTAGTACGATTAATACATTAGCGTAAAAATTCATTTTTAAACTTGGACAAATAATTCCGTCACCCATATATGGGTGACATGGCAGTCAACGTGTTAAATATAACTTTTTGTTCACCAGCGTTGTAAGTTTTTCATGAGAAGTATACATAAGATACACTATGATAAAATAACACATTTTAATAAAAATGAAAATAACTCCGATTAGGATGAGTGATTGAAACCACATCATCGATCCTGTATTAAATTGTCAAGGAAACATTCAGCGACTCGACGTGTAATTTTAAATATTTTAGAAATAATATAAGAAATACCGTGATGCAATGAAATCCTCAATTTTATGTTTTTCTTTAATAAGAATGTTGAAATTTCAATGACTGTCCCAAAAGATTTTTGGGAACAAAATTATCAAATCCTATGTGGCGTCACAGAAACGGATGACACTGACTATTATTCAAGGATTGTTAAGGATTAACGAGTCCACGCGTTGCCATATTCTGAGTTTACCATCAACGTTGAAAATTTCATTACATTACTTCCGTGAGCAAGCAACAACTTTGAGAAAACGGTTTCGGAATGGCCTATCAAACACTTTCGCCTTATCATAACTCGATCAAGAACCGGAGCCGAGTTTTATTTAAATTTGCCGGCAACTTAAACAGGAGATATCGGAAAGTAACACAAATCAGCGAGTCGATTCGTTGAGCAAACAAGCTCCGAGAGCTGGTTGGTTCTGATCGAAGCCGGTCGGATAAAAAGAAAAAAGAAAAAAGAAAGAAAGAAAGAAAAATGTCGAAAGTAAGACAAATGTAAATGGCCACTCGTTTGGCCGCTACGGATTCGCTCGCTTCCTTGATGAGCCTGGCGCCGAAACGAACTGATCAAAAGGACGCGTTCGTTGTCAGCATAATTAAAGTCGAACCATTACGTGACACTGCACGTTTAATTACCTTAAGTAGCGACGAAGCCCGTAGCGATCCCGACGGTAGTTCACTGTTCCTCCGTGTCGTACCGAGAGGCTTTAATTTTCTCATAAACGCAAGTGTCGCTTCAAACCGGCTAAATTGGCCCTTTTTAAATGGAATTGCTCAACGATGTCTAGACAAAGTGGGTAAAAAATAAATGGTGTACCGAGACTCACGGGCTCGTTTTAATTTCCAATATTTTACAGCACTAATCCCTCATGCTGCCGCCATCACCTAATCCGTTCCCGTTCGATCATTCGACTGCGTACCTTCGTATAAAATAAAAACTTTGAGGACAAAAGGATGAGGTAAAAAAAATTCTACAAATTCTGTAGCGTAAAAAATAAATATGGTAATATTTTCTTTATGCGTTTCGAGTTTCATTTGCATTGTATGCTTGATGAAGCGATTTTTCGCAGAAGATCGATTAATTAGATTGATAGCTTGACGCTACCGGTTTGATCAAAGCGCATTTTCCCAGACGCGCTATAACAAATTTGCGATTTACGGAGCGTCTTGTGCCAACAAAACTTCACTTTCCATTGAATTATATCACCAACACCGATATCGTGTTTGCCGAAACGATTATCGGAGCGAACAGTAGCCCGAGAAAGCTCCGGGTGAGCGCGTAACAGTTTCCGCGGGACCGTTTCAGCCATAAGCAATTCATCGCAGCTCTGAGAGAGAGAGAGAGGAAAAAAAAACGAGAGAAAGGAAACGATCTTCGCAGTTGGAACGTACAAGAAATCCATTTTTCTTGGAGCGCGCGCGGCGTTCTTTACGCGCGTTAAACAAAAAGATCGCAACTCGTTGGATCCCCTAAAAGTCCAGGCAATATCTCGTCGCGTGCGGAGCCATAAAAACGCGCAGACGGTTGAAACTCACATATTGCATCTCGGAATCTTAAGGTTATTTGCTCGCGTCTCGAGAGGGGACGCCGCGGAAAGAAAAATCTGTCGACATCGCGGAATCAAAACATTTTCCTGCCGTAAGACAGAAACGTTTTCCCTCTTCTCTCAGGTCCTCCTCCCCCTCCTCCTCCTCTTCCTCCTCCTTCTCTTTCTTCTCTTCCTCTTTTGGCCCGCTGATCTCGGTAAATGCGTAGACATGACTCCTGCTCGATTCAATATCCTTCCATCCGGTTATCTGCTCTCCGCACAATTCCATTTCGAAATTCAAAAGGGAACGGTAGGGCCCCAGAGCGACGGCCAACGAGGAAATCTCGGATGGGTCATTCGGCAAACACACTCGGGGATATTTCAAGACTTCTACGTTTGTACGGCGGAGAGAGTACTATCTTGCGACCGACTTCAGCTGCCGAACAACCCACGTAATCGCGTCTCGAGAGACCGAACGAATTTATCGCGATACTTTGCTTTAACAAGCCCGTGATGTATGGAGAAGTTAATGGCCCTCTATTAATACCAGCATCGTGTAATACCGCCGCTGTAACAGATTTGCAGCGCAGCTTGCAAATCATTTCTTAGTGCCAGTCGGAGCCACTTTTGTCCGTTGGCTTTTTTCCATTCTTAACACTTTGAGGGCCAAACCAGAACCCTAAAAAATTCCATGAAATCAAAGTAAGTTATTTAATGAAATAAAAATTGAAAATAATTATATGTGTGATACCGAGTAGTCTTCCAACTTTCTTGCATTTTACAGATCCCAATCAAATTTGGTACAATGAATATGTTAACGTAAAAATTCATTTTAAACCTGGACAAATAATTCCGTCACCCACATATAGGTGACATGGCGGTCAACGTGTTAAGCTCCTCGAGATTCTCGTGTAACTGGTCCAAAAATTCGATTTTACGAATAGTATTTTTTGAAAGTATAGAATCCCATAAATGCTCTCCCAAAATGAATGACAAAATATGACGATTGTACGAGAACGTTGCTTCGGTGATGCAGTTATATTTTTTAAATTGGCCTGCAGGATAACTCAACTAATCGACTAATTATTTTGTTCCGTATACATTTTTCTAAGTATTACACCACAAGTTTTGACTTCATTTTTCGTATATAACATTTTTTCAATTTAGCAATTTTGCTTGCACGCCAATAATGGTTGTACTACCGAAGAGAATAACAACAATTGTATGCTACTTGATGTAACAGCGATGAAAAGATGAATACAACAACCTAACATTCTGAGAGCGAAGTTGGATAGCGAAAATGTCGCTTCGTATAAGTGACCTAACTCAGACCACAGTCTGTTCGCAAGCGAACCGTGTGAACGGCTTCATAGGAAGATGTGTAGACAAATGGCAGTGTCGTTCCACTATTAGCATAAGGTTTCTGTATCAAGGTTAGAAATTGAGAAGCCACGAGAATTCCTGCAGCACCGTATGACTTAGGTTCGACGAAACGCTCACGCCCATCACGTACATACCATGTAATCAGCTTAGTAAGACTTACATATCTCTCCCTAGCCCTTTCCGTTCCATCCCATCCCTTCAGGAACATCCCTCTGATTTTGCCTGTTTACTTTTCTGCCCTCGCACTGTGGCCTCCAGCTACAGGGAACTGTCAGTAAGAGAGGTTCGATAAAGCGAAAGGCAATCGGGATTCTGCTCTCTATTGGATGCAACCTCTTTCTATGGTACCGCAGCGGCTCCACCGTCGAAATAGCAGAAGATCCAGCGACTGTGAAACGACAATAATTTGCATGATCAAATGACTCTTAACGCTGCCAATTTTACCTGAACGGCGGAGCTTCCGGTTTGCCGAATTGATCGGAAGGCTAAAACCGAAGCCTCGCTGTCAACTATAGTGCATTTATTTCAGAACTGATTTTTCTAGAAGTTTCTAGTGTAACACCGTGAAACATGCACGTATACCGATCTATCGAAATTAACACACTATCGGCGGGTAACATCATGAGCTTGACTCACACGTATAGCGGAAGAAAATTAGTGAAGTATGAAAAAAGTGTACTTGTTAGAAAACATGTAATATCTTTACATCTAATAGTAGGATTTCAATGAAATTTGGAAAATAGGTATCACATGGTATTTCGAAGATGTAGATGAAATTTAAAAAAAAAATTCAATTCAAATTCACAGCACGAAACTTGCAGTGTCAAAATAGCACATTTCATAAAATTATTAGTTTTTCTTAAAAATTAATAAATTTAGGACTAAACACTGGTCAGGCTTTAGGAAAAACAACCAAAAACATAATTCCTGCCCAAAAATTAGTGACAATGAAAAAAAACAAGCATTGGTAAGTGTTTTACTAACACTTAGCGTACGTTCTGCATAAAAGGTATTAATACCCGACCCGCCGATAGTGTGTTAATACAAACGTCAATTTTGTGCGTATAAACAAGTGAAACAGTAAATGGATACACTAAAATTCTAGGTACTCGAAATTTTTTGGGAAAATCAAATGAAATGTCACACGAAAATGAATAAAATCTATCGAAAGACTAGAAGTATAAGGCCACGCGAAAATGAAAAGAAGCTGTTCAAAAAATCGCATGAAATAGAGAAAAGGGGAACAAAAAGAATATTTGAAAAATGTTAAAAAATCACACAAATTCAGTCATATATAAAAATATTCCATGTAAAAGCAAAGAGCCAGGTCTGAATAAAAATTCTCCACGCAGAAGGATAGTTTTCGATGCAACGTCGTCGTTCGGAAGTTCGCGCCCGAAAATTGCATAAACATCCGCAGCTCATGGATCACGTTCGCGTCTGGTTTCCGGGTTCTTTGACGTTCCGCAGGGTCTGCGAGAACAAAACAAACGGCCGCGTCACCGTAATCAGCAGCAAAACGCTGAATTACGCTGGACCGGGGTGGCGTCTCTTCTTTTCCGTCCGTAGGTGTTCTTCAAGCGGCGTCATCCCCGGAGTCGTGACACTTAAATACGTGTCGGCAGCTGGCACTAGGGGCTGAAGAGAAGTCGGTATAAACTATTTCGCGGCGTTGAATACCTCCGAGCCGGAGCTAACGATGCTTCACCCGCCGACCCCCTCCCCCTCACCCCCATGGAACCGCGTTGCATCGGCCTGCAACCCCTCGGAGACTTACGTGTTTATTAAACCTGGCCGGAGTACGGCAACCCCTGCTGCGGCCTCGACCCTCTTCGTCGGAGTTGCATAAAGGTGTCAGGTACCTGCAGACTGAAATCCGCGCGATTCTTGGCCTAAATTAAGCTTTAAGTGTGTATTTTCTTATGGTGGTAACAATGTGTTTCCACCGTCATCCCTGCAGCTGATTTACGAAAACTTCTCCTCCAGATTGACTGCGCTAGAATTTAAACCCCCGCATAAAATCTGCAGTCTATTTGATCGAAACGCCTCGAAAAGTGTTGAAAAATTTTTCTTGCGACCGAATCTACCATGCATTAAAAGTTTGTAGCTTCCCCTTTACAATGACCCGCTAAAATTCGATGTACCATTTTGTCGAGTCGTTTTATTGAGTTTTAAACGATAGGCGAACCGTCAAGTTCATAGTAATACGATGGCGTTACACGACCAACTTTGTTCGATTAAAATAGTAAAAAAAAAAATCGTACAACACACGGTGTCGTGTTAAAGGGGAAGCTACGATCTATAAAACAATGGCAGATTCGGTGGTGAAAAATATTTTTTCTATGATGTCAAAGGCATTCTAATTTACAGTATTTTCGAGCCAATTAAGAAACGAATGTAGGATCGCGAAAGTATGTTTCACCTTGAAACGCGAAACATTGTAATCCCCGTTGGCGAGATCAGTTTTGTTCAGAGAATTTCGTATCACGGTATTTCGAGTTGCAACTTTGTTCTCTCGCGGCAACTTTGCACAAGGCACGGCGCCGCGAAGCTTTGTGGCAACGATGTTTTTGGTTTCCGTTAATTAGAATCGCAAGTTCCATATTTTTCCCGGACAATGCGTATGCCCTAATTCCTGCGTTTCATAGAATTTCAACTATGTGGCAATTCGCAATAACGACCCGGTTCTAATCTCGGACCATTCTACCTGTACGTGGCTCGGGCTGCGTGTTTAAAGTTCCAGGGGAAACATGACTGCGATGTGTAAGCAGAGAAAGGTATGTCACGGACGTGCTGATAAGTACGTACACAGAAAGTTCGGGGCACACGCTCTCGCGAACCGCGAGGCGTAACTGTTTCAATGAATACTCGATGCACGGAATTTCTGTGAGCTCGCGGTGTCTTCCTGTGCAGAAGAATAACGGCAACCTGCATTTTCGTCGCGGTACTCGATGCTCGCCGTTTATACCAAGCCGTTTGACGCAACCGAACAACTGGTATTTATCGCGAGCGATTTATCGACACAGGCTCAATTAGATGTCGACACAGACGTAAAAAAATATTTAAAAAAGGTAGTAACGCGATTGAACAATACGTTAGAAACTATCGATATTTGATACAACAAATGTATACAATTCAATAAACAATGGATTCATACCCATAAAAAAATATATAAAAAAAAGATCGAACCGCGATCTTGTCGCTTGAATTAAATAATCGAGAAATTTCACTGTGAACTTGAAATTTGCTCGAAAGCGAATCAATGATAAATTAATATTAATTTTTCATGAATAATTTCGAAAGAAAACGTTCAATAACAAAGTTTAGTTAATCAATTGTACTGATGTGATGTCGATAAAAATGCACAAAGGGCGGGCTGAAGCACTCGTATAATTTAATCCTTCCTAGGCAGATGTTTTTAACATAGATATTGACCCATGATTAGATCCACCGAATTTCAATTTTTGTAAGGGAGACGTTAATGGAATAGTTTTCTTTTCCGTATTGATAGAATATAAATCAGTAAAATTCCAATTAAAATAATATGGACACGAGGCTAAAATATTTTGATGTAGAGCAGTCGAATTTGCGTCTTCTTAATTTTACAGTAGTTTCTCCCAGCCTCCGGCCCGAAATATTTCAGCATTTTCGGATTGGATGACCGCGTAACGTAAACTCCGTGTATTATAATAATTTAGGAGCGATTTAAATCTTTCAGTTGGCGAAGCATTTTTCCGGGAAGATTAAGCTGGTGCGTTCAGCGAAACATACAGGGTAGTCGGAATTAACTACTGACCTAAAAGTTCGAAAGAGAATAAATTGCAGGTGCGCATACAGTAGTCGAGCAACTTTTTAACAGAATTATGAACCCAATTTCCTCGTTTTGAGTTAGACGATACCGCGGGGCAACGAATAAAAATGTATCAACGCTGTAACTCGGAAAGTTGCTTTCAAACATTCTGAATAATGCTGTACTTTCCGCCGCTGAGTCGAGTTTCTAAACAAAGATCAAGTTTTACCGGGCTGCCACTCACAAGTGGAAACAAAGCCGGGAAAACCCCCGTATTTTCGAGTTTCCCGACTATTCCGAATAATTTAGCTCGCGACCTTCGCCACATTGATTTCTTGTCTCAATGAGAATCGTTCTCGGGCAACAATGGTCTCTGAAAAAAACGGATAAAAATTTTTTTCTTTCTTAGCAATGCTACTTTGTGCAATCAATTTCTCATGGCGTTCACGTACAGATAGACTGTTTTCGCTGTCGATTGTCGAATGACACGTTCAAAAAGAAATCTGAAGCGCAATTTCAAAGGTATTGGCGTTTTTTATTGGACTGCTATTTCTTTATCACTGTTGCAGCTGGCATTGGTTTTCAATTTTTACTATAATGAAAGAGTTTATGTTAGACTATGAGTATCCATATAGCCTGAACATTTTTCTTAGTATTCTCAGCAATAGCGGCTGATAAAAAAATTGAATTGCTGAGGCTGGAAACAGTTTGGTCAAGCTTTGCTTTGATATTAATATCTTAGTGACTGCAGCATGTCTTAAGGGGTCTTTTTGCAAGCAGGACTTGTATAAACATTATTAATTTCTTTATTATGCTATATATTATTTAAATGCACTTGTACTTTGCTTGGGAATTTTGAACCAAGGTATATCTCATAGAAGGGATAATTAATGAACTTTAAGAGTTGATCCTGGTGTATCAAACAATGAAAATTTCAGTACCAGGGAAAGAGGCATGGTATTCAAGAACCTTCTACGGTCTACTCGAAGCGAAAAAAGCCAGCCGAAGCTTAAGAGGCTTTAACAGCTACACAGTTAAGCATAGGGTGAGTTCCAGGATTCTCGAATATTAATATTTCCTCCTTTCTGCGTGCGGTAAAAGCGGTCTAATGAAAAATCCCTGCTGCACGGGAATCCCGGAAAGTGCATTATGTTTTCACATTACAGGCAGCCAAGCTGTTCTGCGTCCAATAAATTCGCGCGAATTCAACCAATCGGGTAACGCGCATGTAAAGCGCGTCATTCATAACTAACTCAGTCAATAAATACAGTACAACATCAATCTGCTTATCTAAACGCTCGCACCATACAACAGCAATCTTTAAACACACGTAACTTTTGAACCAGTGAATTTCTCGCCTTGAAACTTCGATTTTTGCCATTTTCTTGTCAAGATGGATTATATGATAAAAAGTTAAAAATTTCTGGCTTGTCAAGATAAAGTTTAATCTGTTCATGTAAACACACGTAATCACAAAGTTTCAGATCAATTGTTCTGCAAATCAGATTAAGGTCATCGTCTACATGAAAAATGTGTCAAGTTGACATAATCGTATGCGAGAAAACGTTAAAAAAATATTGTGGGTGTAATGTATTGCAGAAAAACTAACCGTGACGTCACCATTGAGCGTTCGATACCCATTCAAGAGCAAAAACAGCGGCTGTTTCATTAATAAATTCCTCGTCGTGCTGGTTCTTTGTTTCGCGGCCGGATCGTTTAAATTTTTTACCCGGCCGAGCAGCAAAAACCGTGGTGGATTTTAAATTATTTGCTGGCTCGTTTAAGGGTGCCGCGTAATCGCGCTTGGCGACCGATGAGGGCAGCCCCCGGCCAGCGAGACAATAAGAAACGGGAAAATTGCGGAAACCTCGGTTGCGAAACGGTCAGGCTCAAAGAATGGTTGTCCTTTGTTTGTTTTTATGGTGCTGTCAGTGCGAGAACGACTAAGGGGTTTCCTAAATGGAGTAATTATTGCCGCTGCTCTTGGCATTGTTTTTGACAGGGAAACGGCACATTCCCCGACCCTTTAGGGGAATTAGCTGTACGCGCCATTTATTTACATTCCCGTCGCATCGCGAATCGATATGATGCAATTAATTCGTTAATTGGATAGAGGTATTCTCAAGAAATTCAAATTGATCTTTTAGTCCAATTTTGTATGTTTAATCGTTAATTATTGGCTGTACAAATTACTCCGACCAAGTATTATAATTTGTTAAACAACAAATTGATGTATTTAAAGCAGTCCACGGTATTTTCGGTAGAGAATAAATTCTCCATCACAGTGTTTGATGGTGTCTAACTCCAGCGACGGACCATATTCAAAGAAAGCTCCGACGATCTATCCGGAAGAGAAAAAACAATAAAAACTTAATTGTTACATTTCCTAAAAGCGTTTCCCGAAACGATATCATGAATCGCAGATCACTCGCGCGGAAATACCTTATAAAAAGGAAAATGCGAAGTTAGTTATGCGGGCGCGCTATCAAAGAAACTCCAAGTGCCTTTTAAGGCGCACCTCCTTCGGTTCTGTACTTTACGTCGCCGCCTTTGCATTACTTGTTTGATATCGAAATTAACCGCGCTATTTAATCGTAAAAAGTGTTCGCGAATTTGAGACCCGTTTGAAGCGAAGTTTTAGGTCATCGCGCACGAAATCTCGCTTGTTTCTGCAGAACTGCAGAAACCATTCGCCGAAGTATCACACGAGTTTATCACCGTTTATTTCCAATCTATGTACTCCGCTTTTGTCGATCGATTTTCATGTTCTTTGGGAGGAAAAATTTCGAAATTGAACAAAGTGGATGTCAAAGATATATGTTTTTGAAAGGACTGAAAATAATAACCATTGACGGTAGTAACGTTTGAGGTCGACGTTAAAAAATATACACAGACTAACAGTCAGACGGGATCGTTTTCCCACGCTTTACCGATCCAGCGTTATGCAACTTCGAACAAAAAAAAAAAAAAAATTGCGAAAATTCGCTGTCTTTTCCACAATCCACAAATCACTCAAAATCGTTAAACTGGACACCAACGTTTCGCCGACAGTGCAGATAATTAATGGCTCGGTCAAAACCAAAAATTACATGTGCTTTTGACAGGTTGTCTTGCCGACCCATTTGCGTCATTTAGTTCCCGTTTTATTTTTGGAAGTGTCCGGGATCCCTCTGGATAAATATGCACATTATCATCGTTAGAGTTCCGTGACATATCTGTGGCGACGTTAGGCGTCCGATCTACCCTCCATGTTAATTCAATTGCCTGGTGGTCCGTTCATGCCGGTCAGCGGTCTGTCACCGGTATTATTAATAAAAAATTTTCTCCTTTTTATTCCGGCATCGGTCATAAACTAGCGACTCTTGGCGAGCAGAGCCCGGCTCCGTTCTTTCCACTCCCGTTGTCTCTTTATGACGCACTCCTAACCATCCTTGTCCTCTTCTTTCAGGCTTTTATTCGACCGGCTCCCCTTCTTTCTCCGCGCAATTCTGCCTTCCTCGTTCTCCTCGGTTTATATCTCTTTCCGTCCTTTGTTCGGGCCACCATCTTCTTCATTTACTGCCCCACCCCGTCCCCCTCCCCCGAAATTTTCTCTGGTTCCAACTTCCGGCGCCTCTAATTCTCGTTCGGGGTTTTCTTCTTGTTCCCCGACCGACCACGTCTCTCTACCGCTTTCGGGCCCCCTTTGTTCTCTATTCATCGAGTTCCGAACGACCCCGCGGATGTAAGTGCAGCAAAAATCGTTGGGCTCGCGCGAGTATATCGCAAAACCGGCGCCATTAATTTTAAATTCGAGTAAGTCACCCCTGCGGAGGACAGTGACTAATGATTCGTATAATCGGCCGAGCAGACGGTCCAGTCGTCTCTTTAAGCCACGAAGAAGACCCCGGGGAGCCGATCTTGGATGAGAGGTGCCGAGGGTGTGCTTCGTGATTCATAAAGTCCAACTTTTCTCGCGCCCCTTCACCCCCTCCACCCTCGGCCCGATACCGAGGCGGTTCTCTGCCACTTTACGACACCCCCGGTGACTGATTATCATCTATTCGCGTCATGGTCGACGGCATCGTTGTCACGCCCTCCCCGAACGGAACTTTAATTAATTCAGAAAATCGGACCGGCCGCCGGGCCGAGGAATTTTCCAGGCTGATACCGTCGGGTTTGTTATCCTAATATCATTCTTGATTAATCGCCCGACAGGATTTTTTTCCGCAGCTTCTCTCGGTTTTATGATCGGAGTAACACGTCGGCCGGACGTCGGATCACCGAATTAATCACGAGTACATTAACACATTGCGATAATTCTTCATCGTCGGTCAAACCGAATTAAGGATTTATTACTCGATAATCATGGTTGCGCTGGTACGTCGTGTCAAATGCTTCGCGACGAGGCAAAGCATCTTTCTGACGTTCGCGATTTACTTCGTGCATTGCGAGATTTTTTTTTTATTGGTTCATAATATGGTTAATTTTTACATCCTTTCTGCAGTGTTCCGTTCAGAATATTTTCCTTGGGGAACTTGTGGTACAAAAAAAAACTTTTGTACTGGTCAAAACTGATCTTGAACTGGTCTTGACTGGTTTGCCAGTCAAAAGTTCCTAAAATTAATCCAAGGTGCCCCTTAAATCCTACCGCAGAAGAACAAAAAAATTTGTACCTGCTCACAGTGGTCCCAAAGCCCGAAAACGTGGCCAAAACCTAGAAAATGAACTTTCAGGTAGATAAGTTCTAAGCATGGGGTTGGTTACTCTAAGAGTGTATCTAAGTGGGGGTAAAAAGCAAAATGATCAATTTTTAATACCTGACCAACAGTCACAGTCCGAACTTCGAGTTTATTAGATCGTGCCTTTTTAAGCTTGTGAAGTGCATTACCAATTTTAAGTGTACAGTGTACAAATTGTACTGAAACGAATCGATTTTAATTGTGCATTATGGATGCTGTTTGTGGAGGTAAGTTGCATAGTTTTTAGTGCCAAATGTTTATTGTTAACTGATATCTATGTATGCAAAGGAGAGAGTGAACGTGAAGGCATACATTTTTTAAATGTAGAGTAAAAGTTGAAAGTCTCGCCGACTCACGGGCTAAAACTTTTTGGAGCTTCTACTACATAGTATTATCTTGCAATTCTAAAAAAAATTGGCTGCACCTAGCTGCACCTAACTGCACCTTTGGTCGTAACATTGTTTCCTTGCATTTCTTGTCAAACTGTGAGAGATATGTACCAAGTCTTTCTGCAAAATTTAAACAGATTTTTAATAGAATGTACATTTTTTATAAAGCATCATATATCCGATTTTTTTAAATACCAGTTTTCGAGTAGAACCAATAATTTTTTAATATATATCTCCGCGATATTGGATTCGCCACTTTGTTTTTTCTAATTTCAAGTTCAGATTCGTGATCAGCGACCCCAAAAACGGTCTAATACCAATTTTCAAGTAGAACCAATAATTTATTAATACGTTGTGAGGTTTTGACCACGTTTTGGCGATTTGGAACCACTGTGCTGCTCCGTTGATGTTTCAACGATTAAATCGTTTCATTCCTAACCGTGGGAGCTGGATACACGGTCCTGATGTTGCCAGAGCATCGCGACTCGTCCTGAAAGGATTAAAACAGCAAATTTCTCGCGTAACTCTTGTTTCTCGTAGCCCGGGGCGCCCGGCACTTCTGCGTAACTTCTAAAATCGCGAGCGTTACTTTTCATCCGAGGCTGGTTGAAATAATTCCGCCTTATATTAGCGGGCGGCGCGTTTAATGTGATAAGCCAGAGGCTGTCCACGCTCGGCCAAGAAGTAGAGCAGATTCCGATGTTTATTGTGCCCGTAAAAAGCTAAAGCCGGCCTACCGTTATATCTTGGGGATGTTGGGCCGCGCCTGGGTAGTTGCCGGTGTCGCCTGGCGAAAGTTAGCAAAGCGGCAAAGGGGCGGACGTGTAACTGCTCGTCGCAAATCAAGTTAAACTAAGCAACTAGTTTTATCTCCGGGGCTCGGAACGTTCTCGCCGAGAGGCCTTCGTATCTCTCGGCTCGCGGAAAATCTGCGGACTACCGGCCTGTAAGTGCGTCGGCGCCGCGGAGATCCCAACTATTCGGATGCAAGTTTGTATTTAATCGGCCGTTTCTCCGGGTAACACTTTCATAACCCCCGGGCGCAACAAACTCCGTGGAACGAGCCGGCGAAACTCCGATAAGTCGTAAGAAATACGCACACCACCTGCCGTAAGTATCCGGACGCCTTGCTTATTGTTAGCAACACAAAAATCTTCTAACGTCGTCAATATTTCTGAATATTCTAACACCGAGACTACCGTACCCTGCTCATCTTTCTGGTCTTTCTTAATTGTATACGAATATAATAATATACACAGGCTCACGAAAATATTCGAACGCCCTTTAAACTACTATAACTTTTTTTAAATTGCATCAAACAACCTGACATTTTTTAGTAATTAGAACAATTGGTTTTCCAAATGATGTGCAAACAAGATTTTGAAAAATTGGTAAGATTTACATGAGACAATAAAAATGGCACTTTTTACAACTTTTTTTATTTGAGCCTATAATGAAAATTTAAAATATGCGTTTTGTAGAACTGTGTTAGTTATAACGCGAACTTCCGAACTACGACGTTGCATCGAAAACTATCCTTCTGCGTGGAGAATTTTTATTCAGACCTGGCGTTGCTTTTACATGGAATATTTTCATACAGGGTGTTTGGTAACTGGTGGTACAAGCGAAAAGGGATCGAGAAAATTATCGAGAAAATCGAGTTTGAAATACAGCAAATACGCATGCTGTTCGATAGGAATTGTCTGACGCGTCTGATCATGACCAACCAAATCTACTTCCTGCATATACTAAAGCACACAAACCTGACAGGACTTCAAAGTCGATTTTCTCGAAAACAAAGCCTTAAACGAAACTTAACTTATTCTATATTTTCGACTTATTCTTTCATGTAGAATCACCCCCTTTTCGCTTGTACCACCAGTTACCAAACACTCTGTATACATTCTGAAAATTTCTTCAAAATCGGTGAAAGTTGCAGCAAGCTATCAACGTTTGAAGACGGTAACAATTGCAGTTAAATTTTAATTTTGCATAAGAATTTGATGCGCGCGTGTGCCGAGAGTATTATAATTTTTTGAAATTCCGGGTTCGGGCTCATTTCTCGTCAGTCGGGCCGGTTCGGGCGTCCCGCTCCGCATAAAACTTATCCGCCGAACGATTTGCCGGCATTATCGAATTTGCATGAATCCATCGGCGCGCGGGACTCTTCCGGAGCCGAATCGGGCACAGTCTCGAGGACGCCGCGCGCCGCCATGCACCGACCCTTCACGGCACGCCGGCTGAATTGGTAAGCCGATCGAAGGAGGTCACAGACAGCCTCTGCGCGACGTAAGGGTACCATTTGCATGGAAAGCGGCGTCGAAGTCCCGAGCCGAGGTTTTATACTTTCGCGAATATCGGCCTCGTTCTTGAAACGTAACGCGACCCTCCCTCCCCTCCTCTCTCTCTCTCTCTCTCTCTCTCTCTCTAGTCCCTCCTTGTCCCCGCAAAAAGCTGCGTACACGCGCCTCGTACACGTTATTGTGCGAATCCGCTGACTGCGGCATATTTTCCGCGAGATCGTAGTTTATGGTGGGCCAACCGAACAATACTCTTTTTCCTCCTTTCTTTCGGTTTTCGGGAAAATTGCTGATGTTGTGCTTGTTATTTACAGGGGGTGCACAACGTCAGCAAACAGTGAGGAAAGTTGTGTTATAATTAGCTGTAAACGCACCTATAAAACATAAGTACATTTAGCTCGAACACATTGTGAGTGGATTCGAGGATTTTATGTATGTATTTATAAGATGCGAATACCACGTGTAATATATCTTTTTGAAATTTTTAAGATCAGCCAATCTGTACCTAAGCAGGCTGTTTAGAAATAGTTATACAAACTATTCTGCTCTTGGTTTCGTTCATTTTCATTTTACACTTTGGTTTGATCAGGTGTGTTGTGTATTCATATTTTCAAGTTTTGAATGAGCCAATTAAGACAATCGTAGAGAAATAAAGCATTTTATACTAGAGAACGTGAAATGGGTAATTTTTGACTACGACCACCGTGGATGTACAATTTTTTAAAAATTGTACCAGTGCCGAACAGGGAAAAATACTAATAATAATTGTTTGTATTTAATCTAGCTGGCCTTCTTGGATCTGTACAACTCGAAATGGAAGTTAAATTGGGTCACCCACGTCAAATCGATCATTTTCCCTGTCGGGATCAGTAATTTTGTTAAAACTGGAATATAAGTAAGTATGCAATTGGTTGAGATTTTAATCACCATTTCATCGGTTACAAATTCGTTTATAAAACACGATTAACACGTTGACTGCCATGTCACCCATATGTGGGTGACGGAATTATTTGTCCAGATTTTAAAATAAATTTTCATGTTAATATATCCATTGCACCAAATTTGATTAGGGTCAGTAAAATGTAAGAAAGTTGGAGGACTACTCAATATCATACATTTAATTTTTTCAATTTTTATTTCATTAAATAACGCTTTTATTTTATGGAATTTTTGAGGTTTCTAGTTTGGCAGTCAAAGTGTTAAATTACACATTCGGGTCAGTAATTTTAGCAGATATTCATAAAAAACAACCTGCGTGTGCATGCTTCCATCTCGAAAATTGTTTACAGAATTGCACCGATTCTTTTGTATCTTTAATTCAAAAGATTCGGTCAGAACTAATTGGCCTCTTTCAATGTAGTAAAATCTAAACAAATTTTTATCTGTCAGACTTCGTTTCAAAGGGCTGTGGTTTGCCAATGGTAAAAGTTGAAACTATACTAGAAGAGTTTGTTTTTTCTATAAAACACACGCTTTTGGTTTTAACGAGCAATTTGGTACAACAAAACGCGAACGAGACTTCAGTAAATGAAACAGAACGACACGGTTCTGTCAGAAAATTCTACTTTTTGACATACTAAAAATCCGCACAGGTATTGTTTCAGCTTCGTAATTGTACGAACGATAGTTATGAGAAAATGTTGTATTGTATAGGAAAAACAGTGAACAGCATCGATGGGAAATCAATAGCTTTGAACGGGACGGAACGCGAACTACGTTTTACCTCTAAATTTCGCACCTCTCGCGAGCTTGTTGATTGACCGACTATTAAACGATGTCATAGAAAGCTATCGCTAATTAAGGTAATTAAGTGCGGGACTAGCAATTGTCGGCCGGCATTCCGTCATTGTTTGCTCGGAACACGACGAAACAATTATGAAGTGGGTACGTACATCATTGGGTACTTGAATATTCAATGAATCGTGTTATTAACTCCTTCTTGTGTTGCCTGACGTCACCACATAGGTTGACGGGGCGTTACTCTTTGAACTATTTATCATGGTTAACGTACCGGAAGAGAGTGCTCCCATACGATTTGCATGTGCACGAAATTGTGCAAATTGCCGCTATAAACGCTGAAAATAATTTAGTAAAAACCTCGTTATTTCGCGCGGCCTATTAGGAAGTTTTAAAACGACAAGCCTCTATTACGGTTTCTCCGAGAACGTGTGCCTGCTCAAAGAAATCATTTAGCATGCTAATTAGAAATGCTTTAATTGGAAGCAATCACTTTCAAACGCAAATCACTCTCTGTGGCTTATGAAACCTCTTTTGAACTCGATAATTTGTTTTTCAATTTTGTATCTTTGAGATAACGAATTTATTTTATGACGGTTATAACAGCGTCTAATTGAAAGTACACTAAATTATTGATTCTCTTCAGGGCATAGACTTTAATAAATATTAGCATATATTTTTCTGTTGATTCGGAGATCAAAGAAACCAGGTCCCTCATTCGCGCTATTCCAGATTCATAGTTTTTAATCTAATTAGCAAACTTGAAACATTTCACGTGTTGACAAATTTCTACAGTAAATCACGTTCGACTCCGCACCCCACATACGCGGACACGAAACATCAACAAAGCAATTCATGCTTTCCAAATTGCGAGATTCGAGTTCGCATTAATTACACTCCCGCAAATTAATGCGATGTAATTAATACATAAATAGTTGATCTACAAATTGAATACGTTATTTAGATGGACACAAGTCGTATCGTGACAGGTAAGGCAAGAACTACGATTATTACTAAATAATGAAATCTATTCTTAAATATTAAATATAGACAAACGAGAGAAAAAATAAAATAAATCGAAGGAAAATTATAATCGGTTCACTTTAACGAGGACATTGAATCTACTGTATCTACTTACTGTACACGAATGTACAAAACAAAATAGGGTAACAATTAAACAATTTTACAAAATCCTCGGGCTCTTATCAGCTTCATAAAGTTCCTAATGAACACAATAAAAATTAACGAAAACGAACAAACCTCCGAATGGAGAGAATTGCAGAAAATACGAAAAAATTAAAAGTATAACATTTTATAAAACACGAGATGCAAAATTGTATTTTATCCGTATTCTGTATACACTTTCCGTACACAAGTATTAAATGAAAAATAGATCAACATTTAATTGAAAAAATTAATAAAAAAGGAGACTACTGTTCACGATGTAATTTAAACAAATATTGATACTGGAAACCTATTTCTTATTTTAAAAAAATACTCAACTTTGCCATTTGAACCAGTTTTCTAGCTACAAGTTTCCGAGATATTCGGCCAAATATGGTTCCCACCCCCAACGTTGAGAGCTGTTTTCACCCCCTCGGTGTGGAGGATGGTCGATAAAAAAAAATATATACACCAATATTTTTCTAAAAAGCTGCCTTTCCCCAAAGTTTCGTCCAAATCGGATTGTATCGCTTCGGTGTGTTCCTTTGTCGGTGAAGAACGTCGATCGTATCACCTTCGTGCGCTAAGGGTTAAAACTAATTTAGCATCTGATCGGGCGTTAATAAAAACGTCCCTTTCAATCGGCTGAAAATCACCTGGGCTATCGGAAGCTGAAGCCGGTAGCAGGTGGAGTGACACCGTGTACGATGTTAATAAATCGGAGTTATGAGGTTCGGTCTCACCGGACCGATCTGACCTGCGCCAATAATTCTGGCTCTGTCGGACGATAAACGCGAGTGGGTCTCGCGGCAAGGTACGCGACTTCCGGCGCGTGTACGATCTGGGAGTGTTGGTGCGTGCGTGCGTGTGTGTGTGCGGCCACGTCGGGACGATAACGTCGAAATAAAAGTTCCCGGGGCATCTGTACCTACGGGGTGGTGGTGGTGGTGGTACAAGGGGTTGAAGATAGCTCCAGGACCAGGAGCAAACGTGGCGTCGTAATTCCCTTGGCTACGGGAACGGCGTCGATGTAACTGTCTCTCTAACACACGCGCGCACACCAACTGGGAACATCCTGCGGATCGTAGTTAAAAGCACGACCTATAAATCACCGTAGCGAAGGAGACGAGAACAGAGAAACAGATGTAGACCGCAAATGGCCGGACGTATAGCCCCCCGAGCATAAAGGCAGCGCGAGAGCGAGAAGAAAGTTCTCCTGCTAGAGGGGATCAATCATACGAGGTATATCACGGAGAGCTGACCAGGCTGGCGTGCATGCTCGATGTATCGATACGCAGAATTCAGTCGGACGCATACGGGACGAGACGTCGATGAGACTTCCCAGAAAGAACGGGCGATATTGATTTAGCTGCGTCTTGTCGAGATCCGTACTAATAACGCGTCATTTTTATGGGTTTTCCTGGAGAAGACTGCGTGTACGTTGGACGACGAGAAACAAGTTGAGGATTTACGGTGCTGTATATGTGCCGGTAATTCTGAAAGTGGTGTAAGTCAAAGAATGAAAAAAAAATTTTTTTTAAATGCTTATGGTAGATCAGTCTACGTAGTGTCCCAGAAATATAGAAGCCGCGTAGAACATTTTCGCAAAGGGAAAAGTTACTGGAAATTACCTCGGGAATCGCCTATTTCAAGAAAATACAATATTTTCGAGTCAATACAATTGTCCAAGAGATCTCCGTGTGTGCAGTTTCTATTTCTCTTTCTTGATTTGCATTCCCGGAACTTCCTGAACTCATTGTTACGAGATTCTTGAGGTTCCTCCGTGGGAACTATTATTTTTTTTAATAGCACACAGTATGTGCTTAGTCACACAGTATGAGTTAACGGCATACAGTACCAGGGGTAGAGTTGTAGAAATAATTTAGCGGTTTCGTGAGCATGGTGATCAAATTTTTCGGTATTAATTTTTCATAGCTCGAGAAACGATGGAGAATTCGATGCAGTATGAGAATAGGTGTTCCGTTCCACTGGACCTCGTATTTATTCTAACAGCCAATTTCGCTTTATGCCGGTCGGTATCGCGCGTTTTAAATTTGCTTGTTATTTGCGTTTCGCATTGATACGCTCACAGGAGAACATGAAACTGCTGCTCGAGCGACTATCTCGCAAATATACGAGCCGGGGGATGATTTGAAACTTCAAAGACACTATTGGCAGCAGTGTAACAGCCGACTGCGTGTCTTGCGAGATTCCTGTGATTCCGCGAGTTCTCTCGCCCGATTCCTTTAATATTGGCGAAATTGAACCTTTCTGCAATACGCGGTCTTGTAAACAGTAATAAAATGCGACCGGCGAGCGGCTAGTTTCTTCGAACGTCGCATTCGCGTTCGCAGAAGACAAAAAAGAGTCAATTTTATTCCGACGAGAGGTCCGACGGTCTCGTGTTCGATTGTTGTTAAATGTTCACGCGGAAATTTAACGAGGCGACGGATAATTTAATACGATTATGAAATACGAAGATTTAATAATACCTCTGTCGGTACAGCTGTGATAAACGGTTTCTAACACTCGTGAAACGGGACACGTTTGCGGCAAAATTTACATTTTCATCTCACGAGGCATGCTAATTGTTAAATTGCATTGTTGATGCGTTACTTTGATATTTACTGCGATACGACGTGCGGCCGTTTTTAACGATGTTACGGTGCGTAACCGCTTGAGAGTGTCACCATAAAAGTATTCCCAAGAGCAGAGCTTCGCTCGTGAACGTGGACTCGAGACCGAATCCTCAATAGCCGTCGTTCCTATTCTCGAGAGTTAGTCCCCAGGGAGTAACAGTCGCGGGAAATTGTAGCGTCTAGTATAGCCTATTATTCTATGGCAGGAATAGCGTACGCGTAGTCCTCTTGCAGTTAAACAGTGTATACAATTCTTTACACAAGCGAAAACTGTTCCGTTTCATAAGCAAATTGCCGCTGTTGGTAGGTTAATTAAATATCTCAACGATCACCAGAGGGGAACAATTAGAATTAGAATTAGTAGAAAATTCACGTTCGGTGAAATTTCACTCGCGGTGCCATACAAGAGTTAATAGAAACAGAGAAAGCATTGGACAGAAATAGAATTTAGGACCCGGGGTCTTTACACCTCGTATTTCTGTCAATTCTTCTATTCGAAAGCCCGAAGCACGAGTATTTCAGCTCCCTGTCGATTTTATAGTCACCATATATCTCCTTCGCCAAGAATAATACTGTAATACAAATGTAAAGTGTTACATTACAGTGCTATGCCATAATTTAGTCTATTATATGTGTCGCAGCCACGTGCTTGCTTCTACCAGTTGAAATCCCACGATTGTGATATAGTCATAAATTCTGTCGGTCACCTGTTCTTTGAACTTGTAACATTAAGATATAGCGAGAATACCGATTTTACCGTTGTTCCTCGGAAAAAAGTGCACTACAAACCACCCACATTGTCCGTTCATCTTTTTAGTCCATTTTGATTATTTATTAAACGTTAACCGTTAAACCCTATCACTAATTTTGTGTTTTTCGATATTTCATAAATAAATAGAAATCCAGCAAACTGATGACTTAAACTCACCCTAATCGTACCTATTCTACATCGTACTGTACTTAGGCCGAACGTAGAAAAAGACACCGAAGCTGTAGAGGCCTCGGTTTATAGCTCCTTACGGGGTATAGTTCTGCAGAGAGGATAGTTCTGAGACTTTTATTGTCTAAGCATTTCGGACATATATAGAGTAAACGCTGTATCGATCCTTAAGAAGTGCCCAGAAGTTTATAACGTGTCTTGATCATCGATTTAATCGTAAGCAGCATGCTCCAGCATCGTCGCGACCATTTAAGTGTCCGTGGCGACAGCGCGGAGGACTTTTACTTGAAACCTACTTTCGCAGCAGCCGAATCAGCGTATCGCAGCTGGTTTCGTTAAAATGTCATAACTCATCAGCCGCGGAATACGGCGGAGGGTTAATACGTCGGGCTGACTGTACGACGACCGTGAAAGTGCACTCAGCACCGCCAAACCTCATGCATAATCATATATTTACAGTAGCGGGGCACCGCGATCCTCCCCCTCGGCGACGAGCCGCCCCTGCCGAACACAGATGCACGGACATACCATAGACGGGCACATATGTCGCTGCCACTAGCGTTGCTTTAATTAAATATTTGCATGCAAATACATATACTTCCACAAAGATACCGAAAACCACGCCGAGCCGAGCCGAGCCGAGCCGCGCCAGGGATACGTGTCGCCGATACACTCGCTGCTACGCGGCAAGCAAACTCGGCTCACCGAGTTCGCAGTTTTCCTACGTCGCCAACTCCACGGCACTTCCGTATTGACCCTGCGAATAGATTAACAGGAACCCGATATTAGCACGGTACTGTTTTCTTTTTCCCGAATCTCCGCTTTTTTTTCGTAACCACGGCACGCAGTGGTCGGAATCGAAAAATTTAATGACATCTGGCGAAAAATACTCATACCAGTATCTACCGAATGTACTCTACTTCTGACAATTCTATTTAACCCCTTGCACTACGATTTATTTTACGGTTTCAACGATGAGAACTTTTTTGTAATTCGTAATTTCCTAAAAAAAGGAGAAAAATTTATATTTATTTATATATTTATTATATTCTTTAATAGCTGTACACTAACAACGCCAGAATAGAATTTTATTTCGGTTTAAAGGAAATTAATAACATGCATATTCATTAGACTCTGTTCAGAATCTGCATCGCGAGTATCACTCGACATTGTTGGGTATGGGGTTAAGATTTCCGCTTCGTTTTTGCGTGTGTAATTGCCGATTATAATAATTCATTTGACAGTCCTATAGGCGTGAAACATTCTGGGAGACTCTGTCGAAGTAGCGAGAGAGCTCGAACGAACACGAGATTGTTAATTGCAAGATCAACGCGACGGGGGAAAGGTTGCAAAGTTTCGGAATATACCGATGGATCTCAATTTTCCTTCTTGACATTCTGGTCGCAGCGGTAACGTTACATATTCAATCCCCTCAAACTGCGAACAAGGCAATAGCATGTACCACGGCGCTACATACCGTTGATATCACTATACGACATACGTTACCATAATCGCATTAAAATACTCACCGCTCCCGAATAACAAGTAACTCGTGTAGTAATGTATACATTTGGCAATGACGCGAGACACGTTACAAAATTTAATAAAGGAACGGTTTCCCTTGGAAAGTGCACATCATGGTGTACTTTTCTTGTCGACTCATAATTCTCTACCTTTTCTCTCAGGTACCACCGAATGCCCTAATGTTCTACATACGGATTGTATCCTGTTTCCGTAGGGCTGTATCATTTTTTCGCAGATTCTAAACGTTCTCCATAGATTCTAATAGTTTTTGTAAATGTCGAAATTTTTTCCGAAATCTTACAATTTTTGTAGTGCATCCAGAGTATTTTTGCAAGTTCTACTACCTTTTCCTAGGCCCCAGAATTTTGTTCATTCGTCCTACTATCTTTCTAGAGGGACTACATTCTTTTCATAGACCCCCAGGGGCTTTCCCTTCGCCTCACAATTTTTTCTCAGGCCCTACAATTTTGTCCTCGGTCCTACAATTTCTGTAGAGCGTCCAGATATTTTTTAAACCTCTGAAACCTTTTTCTAGACCCCAGAAAATTTTATTTATAGGCCCTACCATTTTTTTTATAGAGGGACTACATTTCTTTCGTAGGCTCTGAAACCTCCCACACCTTCAAATTTTTCTTAGGCCCTAGACTATTTTTATGTAGCTTACAATTTTTGTCTCGATCCTACAATGTTTGTAGAATACCCAGAACATTTTTTTTTAAGCCCTACAATTTTTCCTAGGTTACACAACTTTTTCTGGAAACACGTTCTCTTCCATGAGCTCTTGAAAAATCGTTTTGCAAAGCTCAACATTTTTTGAGAAAATCTTTGAACAATTCATATTGGTTCTAGAATTTGTTTGCAAGCCCCAAAATTTTTCGTAGGCCCTAGGCGTCGTATAAACTGCTTATTGGATAACACAGCTGCAAGTCGCCAAATTGGGGAATGGAAAAGAAGGCCGCAATCCGATAAGGTCGTTGTAGTAGAAGCCAACGACACGTGCGCATCGGAATTACCATGCTGGTTCGCGTCTACGAAAACGGCGAAGGGGTTATCGTCGAAAGTGTGTTTTAATTGAGCCACTTAACTGGTCCCCTCGCCACTCTAATTTGTATATATTTATCGACGATTAAGCCATTAAGATGTTTCGCGTCGACATTAAGCCTTCAAAGTAGTTTATCCCCTTGATAGTTTCTCGCTGCATCGCCGGAACGTTAACCAGGTAAGGTGCAATCCCTTTGAAGCACTAAAACCACTAAATTGCTGGCATCACTGGCAACATTTGCGTTTACTGTCTTCTGGGGCCCTCGGTTTCGACTATCATTTTCCTTGCGAGAATATAACAAAAAGGAAACGATGATTGGCATGGCACTTACAAGTTGTTAGCGGTGCATTAAGGCTTCTTGTGTGTGCCGCCCCTTATATTAGCATTTTTTACCCTGGGCATGTCAAGATGGTGTCGTTCAGGGTCCTCAATCCATGTTTTCTTGACGTCGTTCGATACCTGTAAGATTTTTCTTTCCACGTCATACAAAAATGACATAAAAAGAGATAAAATTCGGTAAATCAATAAGAAAATTTTGTACAATTTTTATCCGTTACGCGTCTGTAAGCCAGTCTTAGTTTTTATCATTGAATTTTCTCATTCCTCTCAGATGACGTAAATGTAAAAGAAAAACATAAGTAACTTATCTAACTAACACTTTCGTACACAACAATTATTTCATACTTTTCACTGCAACGAGAGGGTAAAAGCGAATTTTTCAGTCTCTTATTTTGCAAATAAATTCAATATTGGCAAAGCAATTGCTTCAATTCCCTGCAATTCACATTGACTACACTCTACATCGATTTCATCAAAGTCTTTGACATGACGTTCAAAAAATGATGGATTCAGCGTGGAATGTCAGATATGACACATTTTTTCCAATTTCGAGTTAGAATTTTCAGCAACCTTTATTACAGGCTCCAACTCGTATCATTTTTTCATAAACACGGCCATTTGGAATTGTTACAATTTGTTTCTTTCACTAACCGTACAGTATACGGCGCTAATTCAATTGGCATTTCGTTAAACGATGGATATTGGTTGAGTCACGGTTCATCCGCACAGTTTCAACCTTTTTCAAATCAATTTCGTTAATAAGGTTTGTCGTAATAGAACTTTTATATGAAGCCGAACGCGCATGCCGGTACAATTCCAGTTTTTTGTTATTCTGCGATAACTGGAACAATGCGATTTTCGTTTTACGGCCAATTTCGGCCAATTACGCTCCATAACATTCTTGGGCGACGTAGAACATGGTGCGCATTGCCGTCGTTCATGCCGTAGATTCTAATTAGCGCTTTCTTACTGCATCCGAACGCACGTCGAGCAACAGTAGCATTTAATACCTCGTGCAATTGTAACAACATTGATAAGCTGACAGAACTAATTTTCTATTTAACACGTTGACTGCCATGTCACCCATATGTGGGTGACGGAATTATTTGTCCAAGTTTTAAAATGAATTTTTACGTTAATATATTAATTGTTCCAAATTTTATTAGGATCTGTTGTTACAGATCCAAGAAAGTGAAGGACTACTCAATATCAT
Organism: Seladonia tumulorum; assembly: GCA_913789895.3. Taxonomy (NCBI): domain Eukaryota; kingdom Metazoa; phylum Arthropoda; class Insecta; order Hymenoptera; family Halictidae; genus Seladonia; species Seladonia tumulorum. The sequence continues at coordinate 9,586,072 of OU565275.1, forward strand.
ACATTTAATTTTTTTCAATTTTATTCCATTAGATAACTTACTTTGACTTTATGTAATTTTTGAGGTTTCAAGTTTGGCAGTGAAAGTGTTAATTTTCTATTCTGTAACTCTCTGTTTGGAGCATAAACTCGTTGCAAGTCTTTTTCCATGGTAATCGTGTACGAGAAATTACCGTTATGCTGTGCCGAAAGTTTCATATGACTGTGCATAATAAATGAACACCAGCTGATGCTTCATCGCTGAAACGATTGACTTGATTTATGTCGGCCGTGCATCACGTACGCAAGCACAGAGCTTACGCGTCCGGAGCGCAACCTCGCAGTCGCCTTTTTCGCAATAAACGAGATTATATCGGGTACATTCAGTGCCCCTTAATTGAGGCATTTGCGGCAGTTTTTGCGTGGAATCCCGCGCCATCGAGACGCTGTAACTTGTCTTGACGAACTCCTGTATGACAAACACTCGGCGGCGATTGCTCATTGCTAACAAAGTTTCAATTCAACATGCTGCTGTAAACGAGGCAATCGAGACTGGTATTGTTTATCGCGCCCCCATGATTATGATTTATACCTACAGCTTATTAGCACCGGATAAATATTTCAAACTATGGTGAACTGGCAACTGATATGCTGATTTAATTAATTTAAATCATGCCCGTGTAATTATCGGAATGTGGATTTTATGCAACAGAAGCGTGAAATGCGATGTAGCAGAAACGTTTAAACTTTCAATTTATTAGAGACAGTTCTTTTAGGAAACAATTTTTTGAGAATTTTTTGCGAATAGTAAACAACTCAAATTTAATATTTTCCAAGCTGTTCGAGGAGCTCCGCACCCCCAGTATTCCTGGAGTTCGGGAAAGAAAGGAAGAACTTGGTTTTTCTTCCTCTCGATGTAGTCAGGATTTGCACGAAGATCATAATCATAAGAATTTCTCGAAGCTCCTCGACCAACCAGTAGGCAAACAGACATTTTACCAAACATTCATTTTCCCGTTCCACGCCTTCGGGCTTGCAATGAATGCGTAAACGCCGCAGTCCAATTAACAATTCCCTCGTTCTTCGAGTTTGTAGAAATAATCAGAAGACGCATCCGTCCAGCTGGCAAACAGAGTTTGAAGTACGGCTTTAATCTCGGCGAAGTGGACGTGAAAAAAGGGTCGCCCGACGAAGTTGTGCCCGAGGACCGAGAATCGCATCGGACGTCGGGACTTCTGACGCGAAACACCGCTTATGCATGCAGCATAAACTAAAACTACCGGTGACACCGGTGATATACCGTCGGTGGACGGTTTGTTTTCCATTTGCATTCCTCGAGCTGTGCTCGCGTGGCCGTCCCATCCGAAAATTTCTAGCTGGCCACGCCACTGTACGGAGGACCCCCGGCGCCAGTTACCCTATCTCATTTCCTGATTTTTTTCTCCTTCGTCCTTTTCGCTTCCACCTTCGGGGACACGCCGTGTCTCCTGCCCGGTGCCACGGGCTCCCTTTCTTTCTCTCTCTCTCTCTCTCTCTCTCTCTCTCTCTCTCCTCCTCGTATCTCTTTCCCCTCTCGGCTCGTGTTTTATAAAAGAACAGAGGAATAGCTGGCTTTTAGCCGCTAGCTCTTCCGTGGGCATAAGTGTCAGTAAACGAGGGGTAACTCTTTTTCTCACGCTGCTATTCCTTTACGGTCGTTTTACGCTCGGCTTCTAATTCGCCGGGAATTTCAGGGGAATTTTCGCTAAGCGTCGCAGGAGCAAAATGTTGCGAAACTAAATGCTGTGTTCCACCCTCCTGTCGATGCCGAAAATTTTCTACGACGCTCAGCAACATTGTACGTCACCGTTCACGACAGTATTCTCAAATGGTTCAAATAGTTTCACTGTTTTGTATAAAATCCGCATGATGCGTTAACCCATTGACTGCCAGCTACGAGATACCTCGTAGTGGGTGCTGCAAGTTTAGATTGACTACAAGTGGCTATTTGAGTTAGGTACTATTAGAAAGGACGAATGAAAACTATTATCTCGTACTGTTTTTGTTTCAATAAAAATACTGTAAATGCCATTGCAATATTATATCGGTAACTTAACCGTTTGAGTCCCAAGCGGCGCGATCGCGCTGTTGAGATTTTATGTCGAGAAAACCCAGCACATTTCGAGCATTGTGGACAACTGACGGTGCGTTACCGATTGTCGAAGTCGCTCGCTCAGATTTGCTGACGCAAGTACATCACACAGCTCCTTTTAATGTAAATAGTACATTTTACAATAGCCAGAACAATACTATAAGAATGCAATAATACATTACAAAATAAAAATTCTCATTTAGAGAAAGCGCGGTCGCGCTGTTTGGGATTCTTCGACAGTGTTTTTTCAATACCCCCTGGGACTCAAACGGTTAATATTATTATATTTTGTGAAACTTCATGTTTTCTTTAAAATAAAACCGTGGCACCCAGGGCAAGACGCGCTAAATTTGCGTGGCGGTCAATGGGTTAAGCTTTACGTGACAGTAAAATTGTCGATAAAACTGCATCTTATTCGATAAAAAGAACCCAACACATTCGTCTGCGAAAGGTTAAAGGTTGGTGACTTTTTCGGCTGCACTTGCTCGTCGATAGAGAGATTATTTCAGAAAAAAATGTCAAAGTTGATTTCCAGACTTCTGACCTATTAGATTCACGATCGGCTTCACCGTGGAGCAGGATCGTGCCGCGCGACGAAACACGCGAGGGCTTTTTGCGGGCGTGCGGTTCACCGGCCGCCGGAAGTCGCCATCTTTATCAATGGATCGCGCGTTCGCCGGCGTTGTCACACGCGAAAATGCTTTTCCGAAGGAAAGCCCGTGATCAGACGCGATAGCGACCCCCGGGGGAACAGAGACCGATGGGGGTTTGGGTGGAGAGATTTCCGGGGCGAGGGGCGGGCCTGGGGGTTGGAAAATAGAGAGACACGTCCGCCATCTAGCCAGATGGAGATAAGATTTTTCAGAAGCGTGGAAAGGGGTGGTACGCTGGAAAAAAGGGGGATCTGGTGAACGATAAAGGGAATCGGTGGAAGATGAGGAGGTGATTAAATATAAAAGGGGAAATAGAGAGATGGTTGCGATCGACATCGGGAAACACAGAAGCTGCGAAAGAAACTACACCCAACCTTTTTTTAAACCGTAGATACGTTCCTGTGAAAAGAAAGTAACGGATGACTGTGTAAGCTTTGAGATAAGTATGTACATGTACATACATTGTGGATACAAAAAGTATTTGAAAACTTTCTGATTCTCGCGAGTTTGGCGATATTTAACCTCTTGTAATTTTGTAAGAAACAATCGTGTAGCATTAACCCCTTGCCCTACAATATCGAGTCAGACTCGTGATGAAGATTTTGAACAGAGTCTAATAAATATTTACGTTATTAATTCCCTTTAAAGCGAAATAAAATTCTATTTCGTTGTAGTCGATGTATATCCTTTGGAGAAAACATAGGCATACAATAAATGTAAACTATCTTTTCTTTTCTATGAAATCCTGAACGAAGTAGAATTTCCAATCATTACGTTCACAAAATAAATAGTAGTGCAAGGGGTTAACCTTGGACTTATTTTTAAGCTAGAGGATTCTACTTTCTGAAGATTCATTTCTCCTCAACAATGCTATAAATCGAAGCCTTTGTAGAAACATTAAAAAATTTCTTTTCTCAAGAAATTTTCCACTGATTTGACGATCTAAACTTCCCCTTTACAATGGCACCTTAAAAATTGGTTTTACGAAACAAAAATGAGGAGCAACTTTGGTGGAAAGCCCCGATGGTGTACCTCACGTTGCTGTGGAAGTTGGTTAAACCTTAAGTCGTACGGTCCAATATTAAAAAAGTTGACGTATTTTGAAAAGTGACTGACTGTGTTATAGCGAGCGACTGTGTGGGAAACAAGAACTACCGAGCCGTCGATGTAGCTGGTCGTTTGGACATAATCGCAGATTGCAAGTGGCGACCAGATTCGTTGATTTTGGCCAGTCTAGGAATGTACAATTATTTTCAAATGTACAGGCACAAGGAAACCGCACGAATGGAAACGAAACGGGCGCGGAACGAGAGAACCAGCCGGGCGCACGTTCTTATTAAAACCGTTCATTCGCGGTCGGGTCTAATGAAAAAACAGAAGGGAAGACGATAATAACACGCGAACGTGACTATTAGAGTGGTCACGTGGGGGGGGGGGCAGCGTTTCTTTCGAAGTTCGTGCTTTTTCGAGCGATGGTTATCGAGGCCAGTGATTAATACGCGAAAGTCGCTTGTACGACAACGGTTTTATGGCCGGCTCGCGTTGTTTTCATTTCGCTTTAATTGACGTGTGTGCCGTGTGAAAATTTCGTCGGGTGGGGCGTTTAATTGCCAGATCGTGCTTGTAACAGATAGAAAAATTAAAACACGCGGTTCGTACACAGGTACATACGTGCCGGCGTAAGTATCGGCCGCGATAAATCAAGGGCGAAGTCTTCGACGGTCGTAAACCAATGGAGAAGGCGCGCAAACACGTTATGGCGTATGAACACTCCGATATATCACACGAGGTTACGACCGAGGAAAAGCGTTCCGTCGTTTCAGGAAAAACGGCACGCTTGGAAAACTTGCAGTTTATTTCGGCCGATAAACGCGGCGGGACAGCTCGCTTCTCGCTTCTCTTGAAATCTTTATTACGAACACTCGCGGTCGACAAACAGCTATTGTTGGTGAATTAGTTTTGTTACAATTCGAACCGTTTCGACGTGGCAACGCCTCGGTAAAAATCTGAAGATGTCTCATTTTTACGAATTTCTCTGAAGAAACTAACGGACATTTTCTTCGGACAAGTACCTTATTTAGAAGTACATACAGTGGATCACTTGGAGGAATTTTCTCCTCATTCATAACATCAATTACATCAATTACGATAACTACAGCTTAAAGATTACAGCTTCACAACTACATCTTAAAAATCGATGTACGACTAATGGACATTTTCTTCGGACAATATCTTATTTAGAAGTACATACAGTGGACCACTTGGAGGAATTTTCTTGCTGAAAAATATTTACATAGCAATCAATCATAACATCAATTACATCGATTACAATAACTACAGCTTAAAGATTACAGCTTCACAACTACATCTTAAAAATCGATGTACGATTTCTTTTAGTCGTTTGATTACTGTATATAATTTTGAAATACTCGGTTAGGCATACTGATGTCCAGGAGGTTGAGAATAAGTAAAATTAGAAATTCTATTTGAATTCGAATTTCGACCCGACAGATTCCCAATCGGTTCCAGTGTGCCATCGAGGTTCGAATCGGAGCGTTCCACGACGGTCTAGTATTTTTCCGGCAGTCGTCTTTCTTTTTCCAATTTTTCCCCGTGCTTGTCATAGTGCTACGAGCGTCATAACATCGTGCTCACGTGCTCTCGTGACTCTCGCGGCGAGATCGTCGCCGCGGGAGCCAGCCGCGACATCGACGAGACGAGCTCGTTCGAGCAGACCGACGTCCGCGTTTAGAAATTGATGCGATTCCGCCGAGACGAGCTTTCCCTCTCGCTCGTAATTTTTCCACGATCTATAGGTACAGGCAGCCGCATAAATATTCCTGCCCGGCCTCTAAATATAGCTCTAGCTTTGAAACAGATTGAACTAGTTCGGATCGGACCGGACTGCTCGAACCTTGAAACTGTTTCGAATCGAATGAAACAGATCGGCAGTCGCAATTTGTCACGCGGAAACGTTCCCTCGATATCCATGAAGAAAACAATTTAATCTACAGGATTTATAGGCGGATCGAAAGCATTTTTGCGGACGCTTCTGACGGTTTCATGCCAGTCGTGACTAGTCTCGTTCGGATCCTTACGGTTCAATTTGCTTTTCATATTCTTGAACATACCTTCCTTTGGACAAACGTTCCTGTTGATCTTTGGCTAAAATAAAAATTGTTTGGATCAATTGCGAGCAACAAAAGTTAAATAAAAAATGTAATTCTTGCCTTAATAATTTTAATAATTTGGGACTAATGCGTCCCTAATACGTCTCTTTGTATTCAAAAATGTGGATCCAACGATTACACATTTAACCTTAATAATTTTAATAAGAAATTGCATTCTTTGTGTCTTGAGGAATCTCTTGCGAAGTCCACAAGTGTTATTTTCAAGACTTGCGAGTTCCACCTGCCGAGAATTATTTATTTGGACGGACGAATGCGGGAAGATTAATTAATTAGAATACGCCGCATGTACTTGGTGCGCGTTTCTGTGTAATTTTCACGTGACATAAAAAAAGAAAAGCGGCGACATAGATCCGACAAGCTTATTATCAGCACGAACGCAAAAGGTATAAATTGTTTCGTGTATCTACCCTGGAATCGAATAATAGCAGTTTATAATTATGCTGTTGGAAATAACTCGTTCTCGCAACTACGACTTTAAACGGCACACTTCAGATAATTTCTATTTAAACAGAAGTTTCGCGCCTGCTTACACGGCCTGCATATTTCAGCGTGGTTAACACATGGCACCATTGAAACGCAAACTATTTTATGTCATCGCACTTATTCGCTTGTATTCCGTACTCTTTTCAAATGCTAATCTCATGTTTGCCTGTTTGTTCCGATTACCGGTTTGCAGGTTGCTTGAAACGTGTGCAATAACTTTGGAACGCGAGGGATCCGCATAATGGGACATGTGAAATAGAGAACGCATGTCTAAAAGAATTCTTTTAAATTATGCACATGAAGTTTCGATGAAAACGTCTCTTTACTCATCTAATTAAAAATAATTTTCCTTTGATATTTCATGATCAAAAGAATTTTCGGATGGAGTGATGAAGAATACATCAAAGTATATGCAAAGAACCAACGATTAAAAAAAAGAAGGACCTGAATAAAATGGTGCAATATTTTCCAAAAATAATACTCATTATAGTCATTCGTGTAGGGGAGAAAGAGAGACAACAATCCTCAACACAAATATACTTTAAATTCCAGTTTAAAAACCAAAATAATGTAGCAAGGTTCACAGCTGAAACAGCCACTTGTAGAGTGCCCGTTTCGACAATTAGCCTGCTTCGTCAGAAAGTAAGAGGGCGAGCTGGAATGTTAATTAGACCATTCAACAAAGAAATTGAAAAATTTGAACCTTCTGGTGACCGGGAGTAATTTTTGCCTCGGCGATTTCTTATCTAAATGGATCGTGTGGTTCATGTTACGACCAGGCTGGCTCGCAAAAATCCTGTAAACATTTTAATACGGCCGAAGTCGGTAAATTAACCGGGGGCCCGTAAATTAGAATAATTGAGCTGGTAAACTCATAATTCCCGACGAAACACTTAGCGAGGGCATCTTATCTGTTCCTCGCAATCTTTACAACGATTACAACGGAACCCTTCATACTTCCCCCGCGGTTGCGGCCGGATCAATTTTAATCACCCCGGCTGTTAACTTACGAGTGAGCAGCACGTGGCGCCTTGCTGCGCGGAAATAGAATTCGCGGAAGACAAGATCGCGATGATCCACCGTTCTGCTCGCTCGACGATCCTTCCGTTCGAACAAATGCTTCTGTGTGTTTGGACAGTTGCGCCCGAATACTTCGCACCTTCCGCCAGTAATTCATCGGTCTTCGCTGGAACCATTAATCGAAACAATAATAACGTGTCGACTTCGCGTGATTTGTGGCCTTGGTAAACTACGAGGAGGCACTTGCCGAAAAAGAAACTAGGATTACACTAAAGACTTACAACATCCTCGTAGACTTATCCGACCGATGAACGCACATATTATTTTGCTGAGCATCGTATGCTACGTGTTTTCTTGAATAATTGTTCTTTACTAATACCATTCGAAAATTAATAGGACGATTTAATGCCTGTTAAAAATTGCCCAGAATTTTTCTTTTTCTGCTCAAAGCCTCGAGAAGATACATAAAAGTACCAATAAGAAAACTGCAATTTTCAACAAAAGTTTTTCAAAACTATTTTGTACGGAGAGTTGAAGTGAAAGAAGATATTTTAATTCATAAAATGTGCACGACGATACATTGCAATTGCGTAAAGGGCATAAAACACTCGACAATAAAAGGAATGAAAGTTTACAGATTTCTTTAAAGTCAAGTTTTTTATGAACAAGCAGAAATAATTTTTAGTTCGTTGGTACCACTTTTTACAATTTAAAAGTACGATATACGAATAACGTAAAAGAAAAGAACAAAAATAATTTTGGACATTGTCTACAATAAACTATATTTGGAACATTGTGAATTTGAATGAATTAGCGTAGGAATGTAGATTACATTGATCACTTTCTCACGGAAGTTACGAGCGATGAAAAGCGAGCGTCTGGTTTCCATGGAATCGTTTCGGAGGAATGCGGAGTTAATAATATTTGCGGATCTTTAATGGCTTATCAAGGGTCGTTATCAATGCTAATAAAACCGCATTACACCAAGAAAGCGTAAGTAATTCTAAGTAAGATTGACGTGACCTGGGTGTTAAGAAGGTCAATCGATGGGATTGCAGAGCAGTGGAAGTCTCCACGAACGAATTGATTCTTCCTGAAAGCACCAGTTCGAGAGAGTTGACGGATTTACTAGCTCGTATTTCGCGCGCGATTAGCAAACTTGCCGTTTCCTTTCTACCGAAAACGCGATTGGATAATTGATAACAGATCAGCAAAATGAAAACTCGTTAGCGGAAACACGAGGTTTATTAATTCGTCTAGAGGCCTCTTAGTGCCTCTTTAGAAGCAGAGTGGTTTACAGTGAATTTTCGATACATGTCAACAACACGGGTCTTGCCGGCGTCATGTATCGTCCAGGAGACATACCCGAGCCGTGTTATGTTTAAACTGTTCGACGTCCGAGCGGTGTAGTGGGGATTTTTCCGCGACGTTTATCATCCAAGCCTTGGCGACATATATAGAAGAGAATCACTGTATTGGGAGTCCCCTTACTTTAATCAGGTAACGAATTCTCCAATCAGGCTTGTCAACATAAATTTACAGAAAGTTTATAAATAGACTACTTTGATTGAAATAGAAGTATCAAGATAATTTTCCAATGATTGACTTTTATTTCAATAAAAAATATTGAAGTTTCGAACATCCACAGCACGAAATTAAATGCAATCTGTAGATGATTAAATAGTACCTACCGTGGAAATGTAGTCGTGTAACGTTATCATGTTTATTAACGTGTTCAATATCTATCATGTAACGTTTACACGGCAGCCATTCAGGATATTAAATGTATTTTAGATTAATGAGTCCAATTTAATTACGAAGTATTTTTATTAACGTCGTATGCGCATTCACGTGAACGACTGCAGTGTACCTATCAAATATTAATGAGAAATTAGTTAAAAATATTTCAATGCAATGAAATCTCCTTCGACTTAAATATATATTATTTAATTATTTTGAATGATATTAGAATAGGAATTTATCTATGATATCAGTCACGAAATAAATTATAATATAATTGTAAGTAGACTGATTTTTGGGAAAAATAAAAATCTTCAAATCCGTAAGCATTTTCTTCTTTTTAAAATAATTTTACTGGGTTGAAAGTAATACAACAATATTTTTAATACCGTTTTTTGATTTCTCATTTCTGTCGTGAATATATGAAATCTGATTATAAAACAGGAAACATGTTTTACGAGTATTTGAATAAATTTTTCGAGAGGTTGAAAAATTCTCTATATTTTGTACGAATGACAGTGGTTCTCTCTAACTTTCTTTCGCGTGATCTTCACCTTTCTCGTCCACTAAATAAATCATTTCCCCACACACGTGCTCGCCCCTTTCCATTCTTTCGCGTGTTTCCTGACTACTGCCCTATTTCTCCCTTTCTTGGAATTAGCCACTTGGAACGCGTTACAAAACGAAAATGACAATCGAAAGAGTTATGGTAACGTAACGGTCTTCATAATTTACTGTGGGCGGCACTAAATCAAAGTAAACTCACAATGACTTTATCTCGAAATTGGAAAAACGTGACCGGTGCTCATGCTATATACTGAACGTGCAAAAGACTAGATTGAAAAATTTAATTTCTAAAAATGTCGAGGTATTTTCAATCGTGCCATGAATTTTTCTAGTTGCAATAATTCTAGGGTAATTGCCATTAGGGGAGTGTATGTAGAGGTAAATACTCTGTTGGCCGGGACTCTGGAATGTCTCGTAGATATTCAGCAAAACCAAGTACATAAAAATTCGCTAGTAAAACTCTTATCTTTTCAAAATTTATTGACACCATAGACTCGATTCGATTACGAATGGTTGGTGTCATTCATATAACACTGAAATAAAGAATTAAGAATTAAAATTAATGGATTAGCATTTGATATACCGAATAGAGGATTTTAGAGAAAAAAATATTAAAATGACTTTTTAAACCCTTTCTAGAGCCAGTCCAGCGGAAGGAGACTCGATAAATCTTTATGGTGTGAGTAATCCGGCCGCAGGTTCACGAGGATGATAATCAGGGGTGTTGTCCTTAACGATAAGGGTGACTCTCGCGTGCGATTCACGGTTTAGTGTCGACGTAATTCAGGATGAGACCGTTCTGCGTGTCCGCGAGGAATATCATGACGAATATCCTTTTGGAAAACTGGCCGCACTTGACACAATAAACCTCTGCGCGGAGTTATGGTAGCTAATCGTAAAACGACTCTATAAAAATAATTAAATGCCAATATTTCTGGCAGAAATAATTGTACGGAACGATAAATCATTGTTTCTCGAATACGTATAAACTGTTTTAAAAATTCGCATTTGAGAAAACCGGTGGTTCAGTTTTCTGTCGATATAAGACTCGGGACGGCACTCGACGTATTACGAATGAGGTTACCTGTTCGGCTCGACATTGTTCTTCAAAGAAAACTGTAGACTAGACGGAGAAGAACCAAGAGCGGTGGAAAATCTGAGATTCCAAATTACGAGTGCCGCGACAGATTCACTTAATTTCCCTTTGCGTGAATTTGTTCTATCACGACGGTACATTAGGATCGCGACGACAGACATCGGTCAAAGCGTACAAGCAGAGAAGAAAAATCCTTCATGGTACAGTTCCTTCCCGCAAGAGTTCCGTCGGTCTCATTACAAGCTGGTTTCTCATCGTTTCGCCGGCTCTCTCGGTTATTAATCACAAGCCACTCGTCGCCGCACACAGCCTCCAGGAGCTCGGATGCCCCGGAGTTTGTCAAACGTTTCGTTTAATCCCCCGGTGTTGTTCGTGGCTTTACATCTTTGCCGACAAAGCTGGAACTCAGATATAGAAATTGCGTAGGAGGCGAGCCCGAGAAACGGTTCTCCAGGTAGTTTACGGCGCGGGGCTTCAAGGTGGAATAACGGAGGTGGCTTGTTGGTTGGCATTGTATCGCCCCGGGGAAGCTTGACTCGAGGACGCTTTGTGCGCCGGCAGACACAATGCAAAATCTGTCATATCGCCCGCGGCGTGCCACCGGTAAAAAGGTTGGATGTCTTACGATTCTAATATTAGAAACCGCCGCCGCGCCGCGGCGCCGGGCGCTAGCTATTCTGTCACCGCGCGACGGACTATCTTACTTGTTTTTCGAGACCGGAGCTTTTCGCGCCGAGTTTATTTACCGACACGGTTCGCATCCAGTTCGTTAAGTCACGCCGACGAGATGAAACGAATGGCGATGAAAAAAAGTCGCGCACCGGAAAAACTTTCGATCCTTCGTAGATATACAATCGTGAAACAAATTGTTCAGCGTTTTTACGCATGTTCGTTCTGTTTCCCACCTGTTACGCTACGCAAAGACATTCCGGAAGAAAGCGAATGAAGTAAGAAGTCAGGAAACGCATGATTCAAACTGCAATTCTTTACAGATGAGTAAAGAGCTGTAGCAGTAAAAAGTAGCTGTTCTCAATTAACACTTTGAGTGCCAAACCAGAACCCTAAAAAATTCCATGAAACCAAAGTAAGTTATATAATGAAATAAAAATTGAAAATAATTATATGTGTGATATTGAATTTGATACAATGAATATATTAACGTAAAAATTCATTTTAAAACCTGGACAAATAATTCCGTCACCCACATCTGGGTGACATGGCGGTCAACGTGTTAATGGCGCAGGAATTTTCATTAAATGACTCGTCGTCTTTGCTTTTATTCTCACACGATTTAGCACCGCGATACATAATCTTGTTGCATATTTCGCGTGCCTACAAAGTACATGATTTCGTAGAAAATGAAACTGATCGTACTGCAATCATTTTGCACTAGGGATAGAAGCTGCTGTGTGGATCAACCGCATGTCTGATGTCCGACAAGGGTCACCAGGAGTAATTCCAATAAAAGCGATTATTAAAAGGGGGTGATTGTACATGAAAGAATAAGTCGAAAATATAGAATAAACATTTTCCGTTTGAGGCTTCGTTTTCGAGAAAATCGACTTTGAAGATCTGTCAGGTTTGTGTGCTTTAGTATATGCAGGAAGTAGATTTGGTTGGTCATGATCAGACGCGTCAGACAATTCCTATCGAATAGCATGCTGCATTTCAAACTCGATTTTCTCGATAACGAAACTTCGGATGAACAAATTTTATTCTATATTTTCGACTTATTCTGTATATTGTTCTCGTGTGTTTCTCAACTGAGTTCAGACCGCTTGGCTCCACCTTTTAGGAAATTCAAATTACTGCATCGTGAATGCGATTTCTAACAATTATACGTTATCCTCTTGCGTTTCAAGTTCGAGTTAGAGGAAGACAGAGAGAGAGAGGCCATCGAGTCGATTTTGAAAGAGAAAAGGGACGAATCCGTGGTGAGCGCGGGCGGTTGGTGGACCGACCGCTTGGCCCCGGCTGGGAAATTGATGAAAAGTGGGATTTGACACGAGCGGCCCGCGCTAAGCGGATAACCGAGGGCCGGTGTTCCCCTCGCGGCCGGCCGCGTTTCTCACTATTTTCGCGTTTGTCCTCCGAATTCCGGCTTAAATTATTGCGTGTACCAGGTTACCAGCTCCTCTCGAAGGCGCGCTCACATTCCGCCCCCGCTAAGCTTCCAATTACCGGGGTTGAATTCAACTCCGTATTGCGACTGCGTGCATTGCTTTCGGGAGAACGTCTCTGTCTCTATCCGGCTGCTCCTGGGTTCCTAGGAGGACCGTATTCCCTGCCTCCCCCCCTTCCCGCGCTCTAAAACACGGGGGAAAGTAAATTGGAGGATGGTAATCGTACTCCGCACAGTTTTCCCTAATTCAGCGAGCTTCCTTCTAGCGGTCTCTCGTTCTCGCCTAATCGTTTTATCTCTTTTCCACCTAACGGCCCGGCCCCGGCTATCCTTGGTCAGAGCCGAGCGCGAAATAATGAATGGCTCTTAAGTTTCCAACGGGCCTGAATTTCGCGGACATCGTTCTCGGCTTCGTCTGCCCCTTGTCCAGGGCCCCTCCTCTCTCTCTCTCTCTCTCTCTCTCTCTCTCTCTCTCTTTGTACCCTCGGAATATTCATTCGAGACTTCTGAATTGCGCGCGGCCGTTTTAAATCCCTTTGTTACGCGGCAACACTATACATACTGATGACGCGAATTAGGCGTGCGCTGGTTATATGACCGCTCGTAAACGGCACGGACGCCGGTACGATTGCCTGAAACGCGTACGAGTTCGAGCGAATTTGATAGTATAATTTCATAAAATTTGTTACACACCCTGGCGAGACTCGCTGCCAGCTTAGCGCCTTCGAGATACGTTCGAATGAGAAATGGACGTTTTTAAGTGGACTTCATTTATGCTCGTTGCTTGTTTAAACGCGTTGCATCTTCGTCTGCAGTCGGCTTCGAGCGAAGGAAATTGTCTACGTTAATACCGAGAAATTGGAATTAAGTAGAAAATCGTTTCGTTGCTGAATGCTTTTAACTGCTGGACAATGATGCGACGTTTAAATTCTATTTGACACGTCCATGTATTTCGAAAGGTTTTGGATGATGCACCAATACTTAACCATCACAGCTAATATAAACACACAACGATCATACAACTAATTTTTTTCCGAAAAAAATCATAAAATAAATGGTTAAATAATTTCTTCGTTTTATCTCTTATCAGTGGAATAACCAATTTTTCACATGATTCGTTCGATGGTAAAAGTTAATTTGAAAGAACTCCTTGCAGCAACCGTATCGGAAGTTGTGAAATAATAAATATGATAAGCAGCAAATAGGAAATAATGAGTACATCAATCTCAGCGGTATGGGCACGCACTTTTTCATACATAATAGAGTTTTGACACATAACCGGTCAGACGGCGACAGAAAAGGAAGAAGAAGAAGGGGAGACCAGAATAAGCGGGGTGCGTTCAGAAACTTGTGAAATGCGGGGTGAGCAACTATAACTTAGCCTCAGTCAGGGTTAATCGTCGTAATGCCATGATTTAATACCTCGATGAGACGAATATCCTCCATTTCTAGAATTAATGGCAGGATGCACTTCCCAGTGACAAAAGAAAACGGAGATGGAATTGCGAGACATTTGTGTTCCTAATGGCTAATTTATTGCGCGTTAGTCCGAATAGAATACCGATCTCTTTCGGGAGTGGAGATTGCTTCCACCAAATCATGGCTCTCTTATGACAAGATTACAAAGTCACTGGCTTCACAGAATCATAGAATATCTACCTGAAAATTTCTTCGCGTCTTGTCCGTGTAATTCAATTTTACACCAACTTGTCAATCAATGTATACAAATTTGAAATGTGTATCAGAAGAAAGCATTAATTGAAATAATTCTTCTATATATCAGCCGCAGACTATTTACAATTCTATGTAACACATGATAGCAATATTGCTATTTTAAATGTACAAGCAATTGAAAATTTTTACGAGGAAAAAGCGTCAATTGGATTAACTTGTAGTAATAAAACGAGTTCTTAAAAATGTTAAACCTACTGTAATTTATCCAGAAAACAACTCGTATATCAAAAATTTTAATTAAAAAATTCTGGGCAATCTTCGTGTTTAAAAACGGAGCTGTAACATTTTTCCAGATCAGCGTAAAATATTTCGGAACGCGGGACTCGGTTTAAACATCGTGCGAGAATTTGTTTAACGACAAGTCATTAATGAAGACCATTTAGTTCCACCACGCAATTAACTTGTTTTCCTTTAGTTGCACCCTTCATGTTCGCGAGCGCGGCTCGTTAAAATTGACTCAGTCCGAACTTTTGCTATCAATTCATTCCTACATCCCGGCTCGGGCGACTTTTTAACGAGTTTAATTGGCAACTTTTTCGGTGTAATGGCTGTCGACGATCAAACGGGAGGGACGTGTAATTGTCAAACGTTCGACGAGATCTTGAGCTCGTTTCGAGCACGATTTAATGGCCTCGAAGGGTCGATAAAAATTACTCGAACACCGTGTTTCGCCATTATCGATCCAGCGTAAGCGTCGCATTTCTCGTTGTGATATTCGCTTCCGTTATGAAAGACGAATTCAACGTAATTTCGTGTCCGCATTGTGCGTCACACTACGCGGGTATAGAATGATATCAGCCGGCCAGGAAACACAGAGACGTAACGTTTCATAGTCCCCCCGGACAGCGGATTACTTGTGGATCCTGAGACGCACGGAGAACGAAAGGATAATGCTCTCGAGCACACGGAGAGCACATTGTTTCTTACCTGTATTATACGTTCACTGAAGACCTGGACTTCAGCCGAGTCTCTGTCTAGCCGTTTCATACAAGAGCCAGTCTAATTACCTTTAAGAGCTTAATCAAACTTCCGACAATAATGACCACGCGGATTCCGCGCTGCCGAAAATTCGACACCGACGATGAAGGCTCCAATTAGCCCTACGAGACGTTTTAGGGGATCAAGCTACTGTTCAGTTAACTACACGTCAACATCTGACACTTACTGGCGAAGTTCGCTGGATGTTAAATTAGTTTCGAAACACCGTTAGAAGCTGGAAGATCATTCAAAGAATTGAAACGCGTGTTCCTCAGACTACGCTTTAGGATTGGCCAGAGAAATGGCGATGATTAATATTTTTATACTACCTAACCTCCATAGAACCTACACAGATTTGTGTGTCACCTTTTAATCATTTTAATGAGTTGGGAACAGTTTGACGTTTCAAAACACAATAAATATAATAAAAGGTAATTACTTGCTCAAAGGAAGAACTTATCTGTCTGTCTCTGCGAAGAATACCTTGAATCCCTGTTTGTTTCTGGAATGATTAACGAACTGCAATTGTTGTGCAATCACTACAAAATAAATCGATGAAATTTAATTTTTTATTTAATTTTTAGAGATTGCAATATCTGCGACTTCAATACGAAATGCATTTTACAATTTGTACAAGATAAACGCACGGCGACAGCTCGCATAAATCATTCACGGAGTCGTAACTCGACAGTTCAGACTTCGATTCGTAGTACAATACGTTGCCAGTCGAATTGCAGTGTCTGCAGCTCGTAGGAATATCTTGAAGTTTTTTTCACGAGGATCATACTTTCGTTCGTGCTTCGCTTACGAAGTAAAGTGTCAACGTGATAATTTCCAGGCGGACAGAAAAATCGGGATACACAGGGTTACAGAAACTGATATCGAGGAAACGTTTTCGTTGAAAAGTGTTCCTGTAGCAATTTTTTAGATAGCCTGTGGGGGAAACAGAAACAGAGAGAGAGAGAGAGAGAGAGAGAAATATACAGTATCGTGATTTTAATCCAGATCCGGACGGAAATGGAAGTAGTCACCGAATGTATCGCCGCGTCAACGTGTCAAAACGATTCTTTCAGCCGTTTATCTCCGTGAACGGTCAGCGCTTGCCACTTTTTTTTTACGTTCGTGTAACCGCGAGAGACAGCATTATTGGCCGAATATTTCTCCGTGAAAAATTAATGCGAAAACTGTTGCCGAACCGAAACTTTTCGCAAACGTTTCTCCACGCTTCCACCAAGATTCGAGCTGATACACGCGATACATCACCCTTTTTCAATAGCGTTGACGCTTCTTTTATTCACGAGCCTCTTTGATAGCGTTTCAAATTTTCTGGTTCAAATTGTACTTTTTCAAACTCACTCTGCACTGCAAATTCATCTGAAACCGCAAATAAAATTCATTTCATCTACAAATGTAAATGTTTATAATCTGCGTAACGTTTTTCAATAATATTGTCGCGCTATTTGTTTGCCTCTTTTAAAGCATTCAAACTGTTTTTGACATTTTTTTACGTAGCCACGTAAAAAATAGTGTCGCAACACTCACAATATTAAAACTGTGCGCTGTAAATTAATCTGGAATCTCAGATAAAATTTATTTCAACTGCACATACGAATAATTGTCTCTCTCTCTCTCTCTTTGTCCCGTTGTTTACTATACCTGCCTCTCTGAAATCATTTAAAATTTTCGTCTCTGAATCGTACTTTAAAAAAAAATAATGTTGTAACAGTGACGATGTTAATGCTCTACACTGTTAATTAAATTAAAACCTCAGATGAAATTTATTTCGACTACGAATGAAAATGTTCACAGTCTCCATGAAATTCGGAAAACACACCGCTGATGTATTTGAAAGAGAATGATTTAATTAAATGCACCATTGACACGTTGAAAAGAGAATTATTTAATTAAACGCGCCATAATGGTACATTTAAAAAAGATTTATTAAATTAAACATTGGATTAAAACAGGAAGAGTACAGATAAAAGAACAATGCAGAACAGTTTTAGTTAATAGAATCGAGTCACAATTATTATTAGACAGAGGATCTTTATGCAAAATTAAAATATTTGCATTGATTGCAAGGCACAGGAGCGAAATAAAAATTTCTTCCTTCCTTTATTATTTTACCAAGCTGAAACCAATACGCTGGCACCCTTATATCTTTTTAATATGTCTACTGCTTTAAATTGTGCTTATCCATTTTGCCATAAATGCATAAAGATCCGCAGTCCAATTATTATACATGATTGAATTAGTGTTTTTCGTCCAACCAGTTGAATATCTCAAAATAAACTCAAAAAGCTTCTCCAATAAATAGGAACAATTCCAGAAGACAATTCATCTTCAGCGACTGTTTTCCTCAAAGTTAGCACTTTTTATTAGATCGACAGCCTGTGCCCTTCGCGCCTTCGAGGGCACAATAATGCAATTATATTTATTTCATTTGGCATCTTCATTCGAATCCTTTCGCCGGTTTCGAGAGCGGCCAGAAAAAACTGATGGGTTTTTTTGCATCGTTGTGCATCCTGGTTGCATCGTCGTCAAGCTTGCCGGAGCTACGGGTTTCCTTTGCAGTTCTGGCCGTTATTAAAGCACCGAATGGCGACGATGTGGCGCCGTGCCGTGAATAAGAAATTAATTTTCTTTTCCTGAATCCGGATTCCGTCGGGTCCGGCATCTCCACCCTCTGATCCTCCTTGTGATCCTCCTCAGTCCTCTTTCTCTCTCTCTCCCTCTCTCGTTGGATAATCCAATCGCTAATAGGCAAGAAAGCCCCTCATCTTTCTAGTTACAAGCGTAAACTTCATCAGCAGGTTTCAATTACTTTTCTTTTCCACCTTCTCAGTATCCGGCCGCGTCCTTCGTTCCGGCTTCTCATCGTTTCGCTATCCCCATGTCGCATTATCTTCCTCGCACAGGAAATGAGAGTTGCTTTCGTCGTAATGGGCTATTGATCGAACAACGGCACATTGCTATTCTTGGCGGATACGTAAAGCGTTTAATATGATTACGGTGTAATGTAATTACCGCGAGAGTCCTGTTCGAAAGTCATTTGCGAATTCAATTCGAGATTTACGCGCAGCTACGTTTGTTTAACTCTCGTTCTTTCGCTTGTTGACCTAACTGCCTGTTCGCCGAGCGGATTCCTGCGATTTTAATGGTAATCGCGTGCACTGCAATATAACATTCCCCGAAGATCGGTGTTCACATTCAGAAAACAAATGTAGTCCTCTTACGACATGTTCCGGGAACACGAATCATGTTTAACCGTCGCAGGTAATTAATTGTTAGAAAACTTTCATATTAGTTTCAATACTTACTCATTGATATGTATGTACAGTGTCGAGGAAACGGTGCCAAGCCCAATCCTCGGGACCGTGTCATGACATAGATCGTGTAGGATTACTATTTTCTTGTGACCGCGTCGACCGTACCGTCAATTAAACCACTAAATACACAGTTCAAATTATATCGTATTTAGTGTCATTTTAATTAGAAAAATTCCACAAATAAGTTGGTGGAAGTCCCATAAAAAATTAATGAAAAATAAAAAAGTTTCAGAAATAAGAAGAGTAAGAAATAACGTGCTTCCTTCCTTAGAATACAAAAAATTTGCTGCGAGATTATCTTTTTTAATATATATTCTAAAGGAACGGTTGCTTTAAATCCAACGTTTGTTACATTAGCTTGTCATTCATTGGGATATAATTTTAGAGGAACTATGGGACATATGAAACGTTGAAAAATTCTTGTTACCATCTCAGATAGCACCTTCAAGTATTTTCCGGATAATCGTAGGTAGTTACTACGTTATCAACGTAACGTCCTAAACTTAAACTTCCGCTAACGAGATAATCAACCGGGTAACAGCAGACATTAGGAGTTAATCACCACAAGAAATGGCTACGTCCTATTATATTCTTGAAGCGACTGCATTCAGGATATATCACGAAGCATGACTTACCGTCACATCTATCTTTCGTTCGCAAAAAAGATAGTGATGGAGTTTTTTTTTTTGGTCAGTGTTACTAATTACATGATTATTTTCGCTGCTAGTCGTTTAAAAATGCACACAGACGAGACCCACTGAGTTTTATTATTGTAGCCACTTCGTGTATGAATACTTATAGTGCACTTTACTGGTTAAAATAATATTAGATTGGTGGAATTTCTATATCGATTAATTTCCGTTTATTTAAAATGGCATACATTTAAACAACAATTATGTTCCAGCATTTTTCGTTATCAAGAATGGCAAAATGTAATAAAAATCCCTTTTTATTTAAATTCGTAGCGTTGAGTAGCAATTGTATTCCTGTATTTTTCCTTCTAAAAAATGGCAAATTAAAATGGAGAGAAATATTAATAAGGTAATTGAACACAATATCGTTGACTACTTTTTACACTCTCAGCAATTTATGCTCATAATTTATTTATAAGGTTCAGTCTCTTAATTCATCGACTTACAAATCCTATCGGTACGTAATCTGGTACATTCTTTTTTGTTCTTTCGTCACGTACACGCAACCAAACCAGAATAATATTTGCTCCCCATCGCGTCCATTGTAAAAATGAATTTACGAGTTCGATACACGTCCCTGATTATGTCGTGTCTGAATTATTTAGTTAAAATGAAAGAGTGTCGCGTGCCAGCTCGCAATTCCGTTTCGACTTCTGTCAGACATATTTGTACATGCACGTCCTCATCTCATTCATTTGTCGTCGTACGAATCGAGCTGTAAGTAAAAAGAAATAATTGCGACATTATTTATCCATTCATAGTCGATCGATCACGGTGAAACTGAGTTGTCAGTCTAACGTTAAACACTCAATAATATCGACATGTTCGTGTTAGCGAGTATCGACCTTCTGTCGTTGAGTTATAATTTTTCGGTGACGTTGCAGCACTCCTTATATTTACTGTAAAAAAATTTTAACAAATCCGAGATCAGTCCAGGCAAATACGTTTACATATAAAATGGTCAAAATCATACTAGTTTCGAACTATAGACATAAAATTTAGCAACTGTTTATGCTTGCCACAATTTTATAAATTAATTCAAATTCTTCATTAACACTAGAACTTCGAGACTTGTCAAAATGGCGGGTTCCGAATTTTCTAATTCAGAATTATTGATAAATTCGTCCCTCTCGATATATATTAAAATGGCTAAAAATCTGAACAAACAGATTAGTAACTTTTGGTGGTCCGTAAATCTAGTGTGAAGAGTGAATAATGATGTCGAAAAAATACCAAAAAAATCGACGATGTTTCGGGAAAGCGTGTCAAGACTAGAAGTACCATTTGTCTCAAAGGGACCCGAGAAAAAGGCATCGTTTATTAATCATCGATCCATCATAGTCCTCAAAAAAAGGAATCGATAAGACGTGTTCGCCGCAGTAAGTGACTCTCGTGTTTTTCTCGTGATTTCATCCCTCGGGAAGGGTGGGGGGATGATTCCTTTGAAGACAATGAATCGCCCCGCAGCATTTTTCGGCGACACCCCAACTCCCGTGATATCCTCCCACGATAGATAAAGGCGTTCGAATGCCTTGATAACCACGGTCTTGATTCGGCTCCTTTGCCTTGGATCTTGGACGGTTTCATGTGGGTGGGAGACGGGGGTGGCAACTTTCCATCGCTGTCGCAGAAATTTACACATGTCACGTGCGCGACTCTCAGCGTTTCTATTTCAATTCCGGATATCGAAAGTGGAATCGATTTTTAGGTTTCAACGCACGCGAACATGAAATTCGAGATCGGCTTACGGGACGTTGAACTTGTTCTTGCCCGTCGTCATTCTTACGACTTGTCAATTGACGATGGATGACTGCGGCAGTTCTGCCAATGGAATTCCGACTTGTAAGTTTGCGTGTATTTCTTGGCGAACATTTCCTGCGCTATTGTCTTAAATTTTTGATTCCATTACTTTATTTTTAACGATTCGATACTCTACGAAACATTTCATCACCACTGACATGGAACTGTGCGCGAAATGAATGGACAAATATCGGAAAAGAATCGAGCTGTCAAACGCGCGCAGGTGGCGGATTAAATTCGGTGATTGGTTGTTACACTTCTCAGGAGATTCAATTAACGATGTCGGTGCGACAAGCCCGTTGTCATGTCTTGCAAGATTGATAGTTTCTTACGAATTAACGTAAAGAGGCGAATCGATAAAATGATTAATGGAGCCCGGTCTTTTATCTTCGCTCCGCGTGTAACCTTCTTCGCGACGATCAGCATTTATTGCCTGTAATTACATATTACTCGGTTATTGATTCAGATCGACGGAGAATTAAGTGTTTAAATTAAGATTGATTGGCTTCCACAAACGAATGGATTCAAATCGACGTTTCAAAAGCATCAAACTGAATTGTATTAATTTAATATATAGAATTTGTATGATTTATATAGAATTTATATAATTTATGTAGAATGTATTACACGACTCAATACCAAATACTGTAAAGGATTTGCGTCAGGTTCGTATTAGGTTCAGGTTCAAATCCTGAAAAGAAAAAGTATCTTCGGAAATTCGTTTCTCCCAGGAGCAAAACTTAGCGCGGAGAATATGTGTTCTGCAATTTGAAGAAAGTGTAGTTCGAGAGTATTCGAAACTTTAAAATACTAAAACCGTCGGGATAAGTGAAATCTCAGATTGATCTATTCCCTTGTTCAATACCGGGTGCCAAGAATTTATTTGATCGGAGAATTTTCTCCGTGACGAAATGGAGAGAAACGGAAATCGTGTAGCAAACCCAGAAAATCGACCCTGGAATCCCTCGGTGTTTGATTGAAGAGAACGATGCCACGCGTTCCTCAACCGAGTTCCCTTTGCACCCCTCGTTCTTATATGTAGAATGCTATGCATAGCGCGGGCATGGTTCCGAATGATTGACCAGGGAAAGAAGTTCTGCAACTGGGCTAAGCCCGACCTCGAACTGCTTGATCTCGACCGTGCAGAACTATGCTAATTTCTAAACAGGGGTTAGGCGTAGTGGTAATACATGTGGATCGAAAATTTCGATAGCCTCTGTGTGTATGTGTGGATATTCGAGCACTTATGGCAGACACAATTCTTCAAAATATCCCAAATGAACTTAACTTGGCTTAACTTAATTGGGCGACTCCGATTATGAACATTTACGAAGGCGTAGCGAATGACAGGTAACACTGATAGAACCAAAATTTAGAATATAGCTTAACATAACGAATTCCTGTTCAATTCCCATGTTTTAGTAATTAAAATTCTTGCATGATATTAACCCATTTGCATCATTAGCGTATATATGCGCTGAACTTTGTTGGTCACTATTATTATTCGTTAGCTAAAAGATAGAAATTCTGATTTTTTCTTATAATGCCAAAATATGAGGTTCTTTCAGTTGTAGTCATTTTTGTACTTAAATATATGTCAATTTAAAAAAAGTTTGGTGATAAAGATCTTCTTTTCATATTTCCTTATGATGCAAATGGGTTAAGTATTATATGTGTCTAAGTATTATACAGTGTGATTTACATTGTAACGATGCTTGCTCAAACATTTCCAGAATTTGGAAGAGCCACTAACGATTGGCAAATTTTTGCAGTATTTCGTTGGTCTTGAAGCTGTTCGTTTAGTCGGCAGCGAACGGAGGAATAACTGACGGGACGTTGAATCGGTAACAGTCCGTAAACGTTGAATCGTCCCCGGCTGCTCTCAGCCCGTTTCCAACACAGCCCGACATCGCGCCGCGCCGAAATTAGCCGTATCTGTTGCATAATAACCGAAACTCTTGGTACGTCACGCGACGCGAGAGGCATCGCGTCCCCTGTCTTTACAAAATTACCGTTTCGCCAAACGCAGCCGTGACGGTGTTCAACGATGTTCGACGCTCTCGACGAAACCGTCTCTCGTCGTTTCTTCCCGTCGCGTTGTGCCCCTTTCGTCGTCGACGACGGCGACGACATCGGGGCTTCTTCGTCGTTCGCCCGAGCTAAGAAGGCAGTCGGGTCGAAACTAAAACTAACTTGTAACCCCCGGTAACTGTGTAACTGCATTACAGCGTGCCACTTGTATAAATTAACTGGAATCTCAAGAAGTAAGTACCCGGAGAGCAAAGCGCTAGTTGACTTGCTAATGCTATTTACTAGCGCGAGTACGGTGAGCGACGACGACGTAACACTGTCACCTGGAAATTGTTCGTCATAGGCTGACAGCGTCCAGCTTCAAACGCGCCGCGGCCCAAGTCTCTCTCTCTCTCTCCCTCTCTCTCACTCTCTTCTCTCGCCACTGATTTCTCCACGGTAACACGACCGTCCACCTGAGTAAAAGTCTCGCTCCCTTTTCTCCGACAGCCACAGAACCAAACTACCCTAACAACCACCCCCGGTATTAACATCCTGGAAAATTAATGCCTCGTTGCGGCCCGACGAACCGAATACTGCCTCCGCCCTTAACGAACTTTCCGGGGATACGTGAACCCACTGAATACGCGATTTCTTCGCCATGGTCCCGCTCTGTTTTCGCAAAAGCCTTCTGCGTTACCGCTCAGGCCCGTCTGCGGACTCGGCGGCAGTGCCGGTGTGAACTAACTTGACAGGCACTTCTCGGGTTTTCGAATTAATTTTATTTTTCCTATGATTGAAACAATTTCTCGAGTGCTATAATTTCAACCGAGTTGAAATCTTGAAATAACAATAACTCGAGCACGACTGTATAAAACAGAGAGAGAAGCACGTGTAGGTGAGAGTTACTCCGGAAAGTCGAGCTCTCGCTTTCATTCACTAGAGTAGACTTCTACGAGTTTTACTCTCTCAAGAGCAGAAGCGACATTTAGCAAAGAGTACTCTCAGGAGTCCGTATCCAGTCAAGAGCGTCAGTTCCAGCGGAGAATGTGATAGTGTTAACGAAAAATTTTATTTAGCAACGCCGAATGTTTCTGGATAGAGCTGAATGGCTGTCGAGTGTGCAGGTTTGACAGTTGCGGTGATAAAAAGTTTCTACGTTAGAGATCCAACGTAAACTATATCTTTAACATTTGGTAATTAATAAATGTCACTTTCATCCGTAACAGTTTTATGCCGCTTTCAAGCTATTTTTGATGATTACCAAAATGTTTTCCAACATTTCTAGAAGAATCCTGCAAAACTTTTGGAGGGTAGTTTCAACTGTAAACGTTAATTTTTAATCTATCATTTGTCGTCCATTCTTAGGCTTCGAAACAAGAACCACCAATTAATTTTAATAAATTAAGAATCTTCTTCTTTCGTATTTCACTTATCGAACCTTTCACACGCGAGTAGTTGCAACATACGCTATCCAAATTGATTTAAAAATAATATTTTCACTTCTACGTCAAAAATACATGAAGATCAGCGTGATTACTTTAGTGTAGAGAGTTTCGATCTTACGCCGATATCGAATTAAATGAAAGGTAAACTCTTGAAGTAAAGCGAACGGCTGAAACTAAAGATTCAAAGCGACCGAACAATAACTGGAACTGTTGTCCGAGAAGCCGAAAAATAATCGAGGAATTCCGCGAAGCCAGCCGGAGTTGACTTTAATCTTAGGGTCGGAGCGTTCTCGAAACGTTTCGAACCATCTCGTATCATTTCTACGTTCGTTTTACGCTCGGTCACGCAAAATTTCTCTCCGACTTTCCTCGGAAGCTATTTTCCCCCGCGTTTCTTGGAGCCGGGCCGCGAGTAATTTTTCATTCTTATGAATTCCTTCTTTCCTCGGGGCCGATGACTAATATGAACCGAGCCACGCCGGGAAAGGTTAATACCGGTTACGAGTTTCTCTTCCCAAGCGAAACGACCCGGGGTCCGCGTTATAAGTATATGTGCGAGCACTCTTCGGGATTTTATGCGATTTTATCGAAGAGCGGTTGCCCCGTGCTCTTTCTCTCTCTCTCTCTCTCTCTCTCTCTCTCTCTCTCTCTGGCGCGCTGTTTTCGTAGCAATTTTCGAGATTGATTAGGAGCAATTTTTCCGACGGGTGACGCTTAGTGGCACGCTCGAGGCGACCTGCTTCTCTACGTCGGACCTGGGAGAAGCACGCATCAATCGGGAACTGCCTCTGATGCAAGTCGTAAACGTGGCGATTTGTTTGGTTCGCGTAGCCCACCTCGCACGCCAGCTAATCCCACGAATACAAATCCTTGGCCTGGCAAAAGTATTGCGTTATGCTGTATTACTATACAGGGTGTCCCAGCATCGGTGGTACAACCAAGGTGGGGGTGATTCTACATAAAAAAAAAACAAATCGAAAATAAAGAATAAAATTTTTTCATTTGAGGTTTCGTTCTCGAGAAAATCGGTTTTGAATATTCAGCGAGTACGCGTACACGTAACTATGGTCTAGATGGATGGATCCCGATACAAGTCATCTTATGTCACTTATAAGTAGCACTAATATCATTAGTATCAAGATGATGTGCTGTATTACTCATTTCTGCCTATGGATTTAGAGTGAATTTAAATGAAAATAAGACATGTAATTTAGTTACTAACTTACTTTATTAATGCAACAATTGTTGGAAATGCTGCCCGTTGTGCTGCATACACAACTGTAATCACCAAATTAAATTCGTATGAACGGATTCTAATGTATTCCGTACCTTTAATTCTTCAAATACTAAAACGATCCTCGCTTTTAGTTGAGGAAGGCTTGTAATCTCCACCTCGTACACTTTTGATTTAACATGACCCCATAGATAGAAATCAAGGGGTGTCGAATTTGGGGATAATGGTGGCCTGTTTATTGGACCACCACGGCCAATCCAAACTTCGTGTAGTTCATTTAATAAATTCTTAACTTCTCGAGAAAAATGTGGTGGGTTACCATCATGTTGGAAAATGAGATTTTATCTAATAGCTAGAGGTACGTTTTGGATTGATAGAAACTGTTAGTCAAAATCGAAGATAATAACATACTAAGGCAACGAATGAAACTGTGAGAAGTGCTCAGAACGTCATGTCAACAGGAATGTACAGAAGTGGAAACATAAACAAAAGTCTGTATCGAGATTCATCTATCTAGGCTATAGTTAAGTGTACGCGTACTTGCTGAATATTCAAAACCGATTTTCTCGAGAACGAGACCTCAAATGAAAAAATTTTATTCCTTATTTTCGATTTGTTGTTTCATGTAGAATCACCTCCTTCTCGGTTGTACCACCGATCCAGGGACACCCTGTATATTTGGCCACCATATTTTCTGGTATACAAGGTGTCAAGCCGGATACAACCACCCTGATTTACGTCAGAATTATTATTCGCAGCGAGGTCAACTTTGATTTTTAGATAGAACCGTATATTTTCTAATTTGCGAAAAATAATCAGTTTAGGAGATACTTTCAGTTGCTCGGTCTAACGATTCCCACTAAATGCACGAGTATATTAATTTGAAGCGTAGTTGTCGCAAAGACGCCATTCAGAAAATCCCGCGGAACGACGACGGTGCCGGTCCAAACAGAGAGTGCGACACGTTTCGCGGGATCCATCAGTTATAATAAATAATGCTCACCGCGCGGCAGCCGCAAGTTAACGAGCTACGAAAAGGTCTTTGCCGAGTCAATTAACGTGTAATTAACGCCCGACGAAGAGAGAAATTCGGAGGGTACAATGACGTTGTTCCGTGCGAATCGTTGTAGCGTTCGACGGTGCCTCCTGCAATTTGCGTCTTTGGGCTGAAGTGCGAGCCAAGGATTCATTCCTCGAGTCTAAATGTGTTCGCCCGTTCCTCTGTAGGTACGTGTTAACGAAACGAGCTGCTGAAACGTCGGTGTATCTGCCGGGGGTGTGCATCGACCTGGTAAGTGCCGACAAGTATAGTCAAGTGCAGTTTAAATGCAGCCGTTCGTTGAAAACGGGACATAGAATAATGGCTAGCCCTAACCTGGCCTTCCCTCCGGAAGGTTAGAAAATTACGAACGCCCAGCGCGACAACGTCAATCATGTCACACTATAAGATTTATTAGAAACTCGGTCCTCGAGGCATGCACGCCGAGTTTTCCGCAACGTAAATATGATCGGACCCGGCCTACCGGAGTAACAGTTATCGGAAACTTTAGGCTTCCACGAAGTTTCATTCATTTTATTCATTTTATGTACATATTTCTGTCTACTAGAATCAAGTTTGCAAATCGTCACTGTTTCTATATTATAACTAAATTTATGTTAACCTCTAACTGGCGCACTGGAGTCTCTCTGGATCCCAATAAAATTTCTGTCAAGTTTTTTTATCCTCCATAAAGCATTTGAATTATATAGTCTTAAATTTTATACTCAAAAGTATCCGCATATTTTTAGTAAATTTATTTTAAATCCGGTTCCTCATTTGGACTGATCACAATAGTATTTATAAATTATTATTACTCGCATAATTTGAGTAAATTTATTTTAAATCTCTTTTCTTGTTCGTACTCGCTACAGTAATATTTGCAAATCGTTATTTGTACTTTACTTGTATTTAGTAGTAATATTTGTATTTGCTGCAGTAATGTGTTCCAATTGCAACTGGAATATACAAATAAATTCGGAATTGATAGAGATTATATTGTTGGGTTTTTGGGAAATAATTTTTAGATAAATTGTTGTATACCTTCACTCAACTGTTCTAATATCTTCATAATGAAAATCCAAAGTTTACCACTTCAACAGCGATTATATTGTTGGGTTTTTGGGAAATAATTTTTAGATAGATTGTTGTATACCTTCACTCAACTGTTCTAATATCTTCATAATGAAAATCCAAAGTTTACCACTTCAACAGCGCGCTTGGCGTCTTCATCTCGAACCTCATTTGTGTTCACTACTACCAAGGGTGATTGGTTCGCATCTCTGTGGAAATAAGCACATATGAGACACGAGTGGCTCATTACTACATATACCTGCAACACTGATGAAGCGGTGAACTTTAGATTTCGACCTAAATGCTGTTAATGCAGTAGAATGTGCAATCAACTTCGAGTGAAATATCTACGTATTTGTGATTGCTTTGCAACTCAATATCTGTTTCGCATGACACGTTAGAACGAAATATGTTAGTTCATCATAACAATATTGTCAATCTCGACTCTATAAGAGTATGATTGTCAGACAATATCAAATTCCTAATTTTAGTACTAATCCGGTGTACCTTTGATGACGAACCTTGTGCGACTCGAGTAATTTATTTCTGGACGAAAATTATTTATATACAAGTTTCAAAAAACGCTTCGAAATATATGGAACGAGTCACAGAAATCTAAAAGGCATAGCCACTTTATACTTGAAAAATTATTAGCTTGTCCTCGACTGTATGTATTCGAAATTTCTCTAGAATGAAAGGTTCATGAAATTTATAATTCTCTTCAGAGTCAGAAAAATACAAACGTTCTTCTTGTTCCAGGAAACTGCGAACAAGTTCTAACGAAGAAGAAGAGGAACAAGTTCTAATGATTAGAACGATAACGTATGCAGAATTCAATGAATTTGATATCCGTCAAAAACCGGAAGTCACACCGAAGTTCTGAAGTGCAGCCGTTCTAATCACTGTAACCACAAAACATATCGCAGCACAAGGGACTGGAACAATGTTGCATCGGGACATAAAATCCCGAAGATCCCCCGATAATCAGGTCCCCGAGGGGGATGCAAAGAGCCGACAGTCCTCTTAACGAATATATATATACATATATACGACTATATAGATATATACTTGTACGCTAAGATTCCCCCCGCCCCTGACCGCGCGATCGCGGAAAATTACTCGTGAAACTACGTCAGACCTGAAGTTGTTACCGCAGATTGCTACGATGCGAGTGACAGTCCTTAACTTTTCATTCACGCGGAAACTTCAATCTAAACTTTTCTTCCCCCCCTACCACCCGTCACCCTCGAAACCCCCTTGAACCGCCACGAAACGAATCTTGCCTCGCGACCGCGAGGAGGGATGCATTGGGATGCACGGCATTTTCGGCGAGATTTTCCGCGGAAAGTCATCTTCGATGGCTCGTTTCCGTTCCGTGGCGCCACCCTCCACCGCACCCTTTGGCCCCTACCCCCTCCCTACCCCCGTTCCCGGCGTCGTCAATCGAAAGTTGAAGCGCCACTCGTTGCAAACCCCTCTTCGACGACGAGGGCGGTCGCCGACGAGGCAGATCGACGAGTGGCTGCGCGCTGCACGCCGGATGAATTCTGGACAACGAGAGCTACGGAACTGCCTCGTAAAAAATGATCCTAGCCGCTCGTAAAAACGGAACGAGCCGGAACGACCTGGTCCACGCTCTCTTTCTCTCTCTTTTTCTCTCCCTCTCTCTCTCTCTCTCTCTCTCTCTCTCTCTCTCTCTTCCTGGCTCCTGCGGATGAGAGATGTAAGCGACGCCGACGCGAGCGAATCCGCGGCCGAGAACCTGCTCGGACGGATTACACAGGTCTTCCCGACGGAATGGGAACGCTTCGAATAAACCAGCGAGCACTGCGGGCCAAGGTGTTCCTCAAGAAGCTGCGAGAGAACGTTTGTTCGAGTTCCCCCCCCCCACCTTGTTTTTAACACGGCTTTAACACGACCCCCGCACACTGGATTCTCTCGTTTCGCGCTGAACCCTTGCGTTAGCGAGTTCAGAAGGACGTATAAATATGGCGGAGGTCTTTAGTAAACTCGTATCGGAAGGTTCTGCTAGCTCGGATTTTTTGTTGTCTTGGGTAGGCGTATAAATGAATTTATGAAGGTCGGAGGGGCAGTGAGAAGGTTGAGGGATGAATTTGGTTTTCTGTGGTTGCAGGGTGTTTCTGAGATTGGTTTGTTTGGAAGTGTCGGAGTGGGGTTGTAAATAATTTAAGTACCAATTGGTGGTTTCCAATCTGTACAATTGTTTCATTTTCAAGTATTCCAGTAGTCTGTATGAGATTGTTTCAATACCAAGTACAAGTAATTTAGGCTATCAACGAGAGAAATATAAATGCAATTGAGTGAATTTTTCGGCCTTCTGCTTGCTCCTGAGGGAGCCAGTCAGAAAACACATGTCTGATTAAGGGTTGAATTGTGGAACGTCGTTCGATACACATTTATTTAGAAAAACTTTTGTGATGCATAAAATAATAAAGTTTATATATTCAGAAGATAGAATATATGAAAATAGAATATTTAGAATAAAAAGGATACGACAGTGACAACGATTTACCAACATTTGGAAAACAGTGCTCTTTTTCATTGTGTAGTGGAGTTGATCCGTTTTACAGCCAAAGAAATGTCGGTCTATTAAGACGGTAATTAACTGGAAGGCTATACTTGCATTTTCAGTGTCATAGTTGGTTAGACTGAAATTACAAATCTGATAATCGCGGGGACAAAAGATACGAGGAAATGGCACCATTTTAGTTTCAAAGTTGTGTAATAAAGCGGTTTTAGATTGTAATTTACTCAGAGATATTAAGCATAGATTATAGTTTCGAAAGTAAAGTATTACTTTTTCTAGTGCACGCGTGACGCTAAGTTCCAGCTGGTATCGCGATTCTATAACCGTTATAATGCCTGTTGTGGTGCAGAAACTTTGTATGAAAGTTAATATTTCATAAGGAAAAATTGGACACTAACTTTTTTGCGTGCATACACCGTGTTAATACCTCTGTTCGAAAGAATTCGAAATCGCTATGAAAGGTGATGCACAGGAAATAATAAAAATGCAATGACAATAGTAAAGTTCCACATCAAAACTAGAAAACACTTTAAATTAGACTTGAAGTACATTCTTTTTTCAGACATTTGTAAATTTCGTTTACTATTTAGGTACTAATTTCGAAACAGGAACAGTCTCATAGCCACAATTTTACATTTTTTAGCAGCATTATTACGTTTATAAATATATATACGTCACAATTATGAAATTAAAATCTACATTCAACCGAGCTCCGTATTTCACAACATAAAATAAACGCATACACATTTGCAGTCCGCAGATTTTTCGCAGCGATTGTCACGTAGAACAACACCATTTCCTCCATAATTTTGAGTTCATAAATACGACTGCGACAATGAGCAGTTAAATTTATCCAGAGATGGAAACTGCTTTTTGGTCCCTGTCCGGCAATCTTTTTAATCATACGTCGGAATGCCACAGTAATAGCCTCGGTATTTCCCAGTGTGTAAAAACCGAGAGGCAAGCAAGTAACAGAAATAGAATATATTACATCTCCACCGACTGCTCGTGTCTGTTAACGTGTCCCGTTTTAAACAAGAAGATCATAATTCATCAAAACAGGCGTTAAACAGGAGCTTTTTTATCTGAATAAACGTTTATATCAGATACAGAGAAAAGTTCGAGGACATGTATATTCCACGGTATTTCTATTAAACTTCATAAAAATACCAATCAACACAAGTTACCGTCAGAAACTGACCAGTTACATAAAGCCTTTGAGGGAGCCCCAGAAGCTGATCTAAAATGAAAGCAATCATTCTCGTTTGATAGTTAAACCGAAGACAAATATCAAAGTGCAAGTCTTTGGTCGATTTGATCGAAAACGATGTTTATAGTTCATGCTAGTACCGACGGATTATGGCGAATTATATAAAATAATTTTCGAGGGAAAGAGAGACTTTGGCACTGTGACTTGAAAATTGATTTGCAAGCTGAAATTTCTTGATCACATTAAAATATTTTTTACGTTACCGAACCTTACGTAGATTTAAAAATTTAAGTTTCCACTTTACGACCTACTGAAAGTTCAGTTAAGATTTTGTTTCTAATTTCTTTCGATAAAACGGTTCAGAAAATTATACATCAAATTTTAGGGTAGATATTTATTCGATATACGGGATAGATATTCGATCACGAAAAGATTTTCAAATGTTTTTACGAAATAACGCGAGGGTATTTTCCGAAGCCGTTGTACGTGTGACCGATCGAATGCTCGCAGGAAATAATTACTGCTAGCTCCGTTAGCCATTTTATTTCCGGGCATGACGAATAAGGTCTGCGCTGGACGCGACAGTGTGGACCATTTCGAAAAGATACATCTTGAATGGGCGTAACGGCCCGGCGGTACGGTCAGTGGGGTGATCGACAATATTTGCCGGATATTCGACTGTCGATTTCACTTCCATCGTAGGAGGATCGATGAAACGGCGGCGTGCACGGCAATCGGCGTTCGCTTTGACCGGTACCGGGCCCCGACACGGTCGATATCCTACGTTGCAACATTCATGGCGTATCCGCATCGTCCACCGACCGTTTCCACGTGTCACTTTGCAGGCATCGATCCGCGATTATTTACGTGCCACTCCGGACATCAGACACTGTCGATTATTCTCAAACCGGGGCGGGTTGCAGCCAGTCCCTGAATCATATCTGACCGGCGCGGCTCTGTATTTTACATGCGTACCACGTCTGCCGACCTCCGAAAACGGAAAGCTGTTTCTGTCGGTTTCGAAGCGAAATGAGAAACGAGCCGCAGGATTATTATAAACTAGGGACATATCGGCGGAGATGGTGCTCGCGAACAAACCGACTGTAACTTCGACGTATTACGTATTGAATAAGCCACGGAATACAAAGTAGCTACACACCATGCACCGCCCGAGCCGGTGACTAATGTTGAAAGCGATTCGAACCTGTTACCTACCTATACCACTTTTCATGTATGCACGGACAAATGAAATATGGAACGCTGACGGACGCGTGGGCGGAGACGATGTTAACGGACCAGGCATGTTTGCAATGACCTCTCGGACACATGCAATTTTATAGCCGTTCTTATCGATAGTTCGTTACTTAACCCTTAGCACTCTAAGGCACCGCTAAAAATTGCTGTATTATTATTCAAAATATTTTTGAAAATAATTAAATTTCTTTGTATTTAATAAATTACTAAACGTCTCAGTATTGTAGGAGTAAATTGCATCATTTTCGTATGTATAACATGAAAAATATATAGGAGTTTGTATTTAATAAATTACTAAACGTTTCAGTATTTTAGGAGTAAATTGCATCATTTTCGTATGTATAACATGAAAAAAAAAAAAATATATATATAGGAAGAAAATATTCTAGGTCGGAAGAAATGTTTCGTTTTAAGGTTAAAATAGCTTCGAGTGCAAAGTAGAGTGCGAGTAGAGAAAGCTTCGAGTGTGAGTAGCATTATAGCTTCTCGGTTTTTGATCATTTCCTACTGGTAAAAAAGGCACATTTGTGTTTATTGCATGTCTTCGGTTACTTTAGGTCGAACGATCGGCACGTTATTTTACAATTCTTGAAATTTATGAGACGTGTCTATAGAAAACGATTGAACGAATTTCACTGTTCTACATACTCGTAGACATTCTGCTACTTTAAATTTTATACTCATCTCTGTTATGAATAATCTGCAAATCACTTATCATTCGTTTCTACTTATTTTCATTTTTTAAGAAACGAACGAAGGGAAACATTTTCTTTTTACTGGAAAATGTTTTCCGAGAAATGAGAAAAAGGTACGTTGTTAATTTTCAATGCACAACTTCTTGTGTTTTATAAATTTGAAGACGATATAAATGCATGAATATCCGCAGCCTAGTCACAATATTTGCATATCAAGAAATTACTACCAATCTAATATTACTAGCCAAACCGAACAATGTTACGCAATGATTTATGTCTCGACGATCGATATTCCTTATTTTAGGACATTTTTTATTTAAACTCGCCCAACTCTCGTTGTTTGCTTTCGATCAAATTTTAGTTTACTGAGGTTTTAAGTTAAAATTTTAAATTGATGCGCTCTCTCTCTCCCTTTCGCAATTTCCATTTTTCTAACTTCGTTATTAAATTTTAACGAACTTCGTAGCAATGCCAGACATAATTAAACTGTATGCAACGAAGGAACGGTGGCAAATTACATATTCTACGCCGCGGAAATAAATGCAGGCGAATATTATGCGCAATGCACTTTGATTTTAGTTTGGAAATTGTGTGCCAGAAATTTTAACTCGAAACCATATTCGCTCGTAGTTAACTAATTATGTATACTACCATAGTTCCGCTGATTACGATTGCTTCTTGACAAGGATAAACAGAAAGTGAATCAGTCTAATTGGAACTGCATCTTTCAATCAACTCCAGCAATTGGGAGTGCGGCTGGGAGGTTTACTTTGATGTTGTCAGTTGTCTCATATTTGTCTGCTAAGGTAACGTCATATATACTCACTGGAATACGTGTAGGCTTGATTCTATCGTATCGAGGAATTAATCGGAACACCCTTTGACAGATAAACTAACGCAACATCCGCTGACAAACCGATTCGATAAACAATTAGATGTAATGAGATCTGCGACGGGCTGTAAATATTTCATGGAGATTGTCAAACCAATCGCAGCGTTAGTATTATCAGCTGATGTTCTGGGGATTTGATTAAAATGTTCATATTGTTACAACGTTTTTACCAGAAATACCACGAATCCGTAAACCGTATCTCACAGTAAAGATTGCTGATAATATTATTGTAAAATCAGTCGAACCCTCGCTATTTTTAAAAACGAGGGACATTTAAATTACTATTCTGCACTTTTAGAATGTTCAATTGCATTTTAATTTCGCATGCCAATATAAATTTACATTCCAGCAATTTGTTTGGTCAGAAACACGTAAAAAAAATCTCCTATAAAAAGCTGCCTCTAATTAATATCCTTTTCATTTACTAATTGCACTACCTTTCCATTATTCTATCACCCCTGAATTAATGCAGCGGGGCAGTGAGTTGCAAAAAAAAGGAAACTCAATCAAGCAGAAAATTATTCACTTCCGGAAGTTGTTCTCGTCTGAAAGACGTTGATTGAATTCCAAGTAATTCGAAGGTATCGTTGTTTTAATCTGGGATATGGTGCAAAAGTTAATTAACAGAAAGATTAATACGGTATCGAAAATGAGCATAGCAAACAAACTAGAAAACACGAATATAAGCTCCACATAAAATCCATTAACGCTGCAGTTTCTAATATTAGTGGATAGTACAGGAAAATAATAATAAATCATGAACAGTGAATTATAACAAATTATGCGTGTCTTTGCAACAGTACGCCTGTAATTTTGAAGGTTCACAGTGACCATAGTTACAGCAAGTCCAACAGTAATAAAAGTCTTTCCGGACGATTAGAACTGTTCTCAGCGTTTAGGCAAAGAATACAAATCAGGCTAAACCCGATACTTACACATCGCTGTGTAAAGCATATCGATTTCGAGAGACCGTGCTTAAAATAATACACGTTTCTGGATAGATTTAATGGGCGGTTTAGGTACGTACATAAGTGCTGTAGTTTAACCTACGATTCCATGACCATACGGCTTGTTAATTATTACAGAACGATACCGCCCATGGATGTCGAGCACTTTGCAGTGTCTTATGCACTTGCAAGTCATTGTGTCCGAACGTGCATCAAGGACGATTCTGGACAAACTTTTCTATCTATGGAACACTTTTTTCTCTCATTTAAATTATATAAGGTAATTTATTGAACCGATTCATACATTTTTCTCGAATAATATTTATTCATTGTTTTATTATTTTTGATTTGTCTGACGATCCTACTTTCTTCAGTCTGTTTTCCGGGGCAGTTTCTCTGTTTGTTCCATTTCGAAATTTTTAGACAATTTCTAAATTGCTCTTTTGTCTCCAGTAAAATAACCGTGACATTGCGTGGAAATATTTTGTATAAAATATGACGGTTCGTGAAACAGCGTGAAATCGTTTGAACATTCGTCACCAGCTCAAAATCACATTCGCGCAATCGGTCCCCGCGGAAATTTTCACGGATATTAAAATAACTATGCGAGAGGAGTGCCTCATTATATTTAAAATGCACGAGTCACGTTCACGTATCAGTTAAAGAACTTTGGAAGTCGAAATGAATTTTATATTCCGCTTTCTAGATGTTTCACTGTTAAATCGGAATATTTAACAGGCGTAACGCGCATGTTCGAAGTGAAATAAATTACTAGCTAACGCGAGATAGGAAGTGCTGTTTAATGAAATTTTTGTTTTTCAACCATTTTTCCGCACTGGGTTAAAATTTTTCATTCGAATGTGAGTTTAAAAATTTTGAAAACTCCAGAAGCTGTTCCATTGTTTTCTTACTTTCTTTTTACACGTGTGGATATTTGTTGATATTCCTTCGATTAAATATTTCGGTGAAGCGTACAGTACGAGCCAAATAAATTTTGTGACGCTTGTTCGACGTTTTTAAATTTTATTGTTAAGTATCGAAGACGATTACTTGATTGGGAAAGTATTTGCCAGGAACGCCGAGAAGTGGGCGGAATTTATAAAAATTTGTCCAGTGCTCGGTCCAGTTACGTTTTTCTGACCCAATCGCAGAAATGGCGTCGTTTTAGCTATCCACCGACTCGCCAGCTCCCCTTGCACAAACCAATTTGGCCAAAGTGGTCACGATCAACTGGCTTCCGTTAATTTTGAGCAAGCTCGGTCCACCAGGCTTCGGCGATGACAAACCCGGGTCAAGGGTCAACGACAAACCCGAAATCAACTCCTTCGACTTACAATACCATGAAACGTGCATTCAATTCACCATTAAAACACCTACCTTATACCATCGACAAAAACGTCGTCTCCAACGATTTCATACTGCATATACCGATTTAATAGTATTAACGTGTCAATGTATTAATAATAATTTAGGTAATTATTTACATTAGGGGCTTCCTCACCGATTTTGATGAGCTTCAAATATGTTGTCAAGGTCATCATTCTGAACAACTTTTTCCTATACATGTTACCGCCGCTCAGCTTTAGTTTTCGAGATATTCGCAAAAAAGTTTCAACACTTCAAAAAGTGATCGGAGTAGGTGTGTGTAGGACTGTGTAAAATAGTATTTCAAATAGTTGACAGTAAGTTATATTTTTATGATATTTTGTTGCCTGTAATGTTATTACGATATTGTAGTTTGTTTATCAACATGTTACATATTCGTAATTAATCTACAAATAATACTTTGCTAACTATTATAGCTTCTCATGTTAAAAATTATAATTTATAATATTAACTACTTGCTGAACTTATTTTCATTCTAAGGAAATATTTGAAATACAAAATAAAAATATTTCATTTTATCTATCTGGTTATCAAAATAAAAATATTTGTTTTAAAGTAATATCTTATTTCAACCACATTAAATTATATTATATACCAAATCATTAATGATCGTTAATATACGTTGCAAAATATGATAGAAAACCTTGTATCCAATGTTCCACATACGAATACTAATCCTACATTATAAAATACTAATGTAAAGTGTACTTACTTTTGAATCTTCTGTACCTCCGTCGGATCCACAGCACACAATTATTGACGCACGAGAATAGGTCCGAATAATTAAACAACAATCACTAAACAACACACACAGCACACACACACACACAACACATTTTATAAAATCGTGACAACGAACGAGTTGATATCACTCCGACCACGAACAAAATAATACTGCGATTATAACAATGATCCCCTCCATGGAGGTGGTACGGTCAGGTTATCCTAGGCAGGTTAGACGCTGAGGGTCTATAAAAACTAGATACAAAACCAAGGTGAACAAATTATGGCGTGGCGCCGACCCTATTTCCCGGAATTCCCTGTTTTCGTATCACACCTCCGTGGGAGGGGGGCGGTTAAAATCGCAGTATTATTTTATTCGTGGTCGGAGTAACATCTTCTCGTTTGCTGTCACGATTTCGTTAAGTGTGTTGTGTGTGTTGTTTAGTGATTGTTGTGCAATTATTCGGACCTATTCCCGTGAGTGAATAATTGTGTGCTGTGGATCCGACGGAGCTACAGAAGATTCAGAAGTAAGTACACTTTACATTAGTATTTACAAAGCACTAAAACTGACTACTTAACATTATTTTACAAAAATAACAAGAAAGTGTCTATCCACATTTGTATCAATTTTTTAAATAATATATACTCAAACAAATAATTTTGTTGAATAATTCCCCATGGATACGTCTTCACAATGTCAATAATTGTAAATTATAAATATTAGATCCCGTCATTTTGACAGGCCCCGTGAATCTAGTCTCAAATTTCCTAGAAGCCCCTAATGTAAATAATTACCATAATTTATTAATTTATTAATAGCTTCGGTGCGAAAATGTTCCTGACATATTTGGTTTCAGCAAAAAACTTTTTAACCATGATTGATCTTCTTCTCATTTCAAAATTACAATTTTAAGAAATACTCAGAATAATTTCATTCACTTTACGTTGTTGTTAAAATATTTTACACGATCACAGTGGTGAATAAAACTGAAAAGACAAATTTTGCAAAACTATATAAGTACGTACATGGTAGGAATATATGTCTGAAAAACAGCAAATATATGCGTGACGTCAAATCAGTATAAAAATCACGAAAAATTACTCAAGTTCTAATTTCCTATAATTTAAGAAATTCAAAGAATAAAACAATCGCGTACATTCACAGTGTAAGAACGTCCAAACGGAAGATAATCAGCAGCAGTGAATGAAAAACTTTATAGGGGTTCGAAACGTAGATGAAAAACTTTATAGGGGTTCGAAACGTAGATGAACATGATCGGCGCAGAGAATAAAATTTCGGTTTAGCAGTCTTGTGATTATCGACCATAAAACCGTGGATTAGCATACTGATTCGTGTCGTAATGACTGAGCACGAGGGGGCAGCTACGCTCTCAGAAACCGATGGCGTCCAGGCATTAAACGGGACCGTAATGTATCCGTAAAACTTTCATTTCTATGGCGGCGGGTTCACGAGAGTTCGCCGGCTTTGCACGCGACAAAATGATCAGATTACAATGGCTGAATGTATTGTAATTACATGGCGTATTCACAAGCAGCGCGGTTGACAGTTCGGGGCGCGAGGAAAGGGTGGACGAGCCGGTGGATGTAGAGTAGGTCGTCTTAACAGCCCCAGAGACACGCCTGGCAGATAGAATAATAGGGTATGCTGGCGTTCTCGGTTAGTCCCTGTTAGCTAGACCGAAGGTGCACAATATATGCAAACGCTCTAGTGCCCCGGGATTCCCTGAAAATGCTCGAATTACTACGGCACGTCCAATAGGACGCGCCCTTTCTTCCCTGTCAGGTTGAATCCGCGACTTTTCGCTAACCGAACGAAGACGGGGACGCCTTATCATTCGCACAAAACGGCAAAAAATAGAACGAGCCGGGGTGAACAACTAACAAAAGCCATT
Organism: Seladonia tumulorum; assembly: GCA_913789895.3. Taxonomy (NCBI): domain Eukaryota; kingdom Metazoa; phylum Arthropoda; class Insecta; order Hymenoptera; family Halictidae; genus Seladonia; species Seladonia tumulorum. Next base: position 9,625,959 of record OU565275.1, read on the forward strand.
CCCAGGGCTCGAAAGGGTTATGGAACCTTCCTCGCGATATAAATTCTCGCTAGTTTTCAATATCAATGGACTGCGGGTTTTCATGCAGAATAAAAATAGACTAGAAACACCCTCTCGTCTTTCATCCCCCTGTACTTTCAAGTTTTTGTCATAAATGCATATAATTCGCAGTACTAGGATCTTTTGTTCGTTCACAAGAGCCAGGCTCTAATAAAGAACATGTGCTAGGTAACTGCTGCAATTGTATGCATTCATGACAAAAATGAATAGGTCAAATGGAAAAAGATTGTAAAGGAAATCACACTTATCTCTAACATTGCTTTCCGACGATTTATTTAGCCAACTTTTATCTTGCACGAAGATCCGCAGTCTCGTACAGTGTCTACTCGATACATGTCCGAAACATGCGTCTAGCCACGGACATAGATCGGCCAGGAGATCCACGCGACCTTACACTCCTCGGCTACTGTGAGGTCTCTCGAACTTCTCGACCCCTCACGAGGTCACCCTACGGTGGTGGGGATAGTTCTGGTACTTTTAAATATAGAGCAAACACTGTAATTATAATACTTACCTGTTTCCATGAAAGTTTACTCACCTCGAAAGCTGTACGTGGTTGAAAAGCTCGTTACCGACGATTGCTGTGCAGTATTATAGAACTTTTCTCAGATATGCATGATACGCATATTCCATACCGAATTGGAATATTTGTTCGTTGTATCAAAAGTTTTTATATCCCTCCTGCTTGAATTATTTTCTGGTTTCGTTAAAAATTCGTCCTACTATTGTAAAAGAACTTGGCGATACATTCGCCCGCTCTTACTTGCCACAAAAGAACTATTGATTCTTTTGTACAGTATTCCACCGTGCACGCGTCGATGCCTTAAAACACGAAGACAAGTAAAATCTGAACAAAAGAGAAAGCGTGATAAAGGTGAACACAAGTGGTGAAATAAATTTGTATTCAAATTGTATGCTCGTACATAAAAAAAATATTAGATTGATTATCAAAAACACATAACAATGATTATACATATGTATGTATGTATGTATGTATACAAAAAAAAATTATCGAAAATTATATATTCAATCTTCAAAACATTAAAAAGGACATAATACACATCACAACTAAAGTAAGAACACCGGGGTCATACGCAAAATAAATCTTCATTAAAACAATTAAGTAACAGAAATGGTGGGTATTACAAATACAGGCAGATAATAATGCAATCCTGCTGACGAATACGATCCGTACAATTTTTCAAAGTTGATTAACATTTGTCACGTGGGAAAACACCGACGGTCGAATAATGGTTCTCAAAGTTCCCAAGAAAATCAAAATAATTTAGTCGCTCCTTGAATCCTTCTCCAAATCGCTGAGTCATTTAAATGAAATTTAATCGACTCTCGTATAACTAAATGAAAATCAATTTGCAAGTCCTAGGTGAAGAATGGCGACACTCGGATATGACCAATGCGTTAAATACGTATTTAAATCTAACGAAGGAGCCATCGAATGTTTAAGAAAATTGGAAATCGAATAATAGCTTCTCGTATATTATTTGAATTAAAATAGCGGAACGAATAAAATAAAGAATTGACCAGTGCCTCGATCGAACGGGACGACAATGTCAGTGAGCGCACAGTGGTCGAGAGCCACAATTCAAAATCAGATATGTGGATCGTATCCGCCGTGGCGAGATTCTGTCGGAAAGTAGAGGTTAGCGGCATCGCTCGCATTTCACGCGGTCCGAAATTGAAATCCTCGGAAATCGGAAAGCGTCGGAACAGGCTCGGTCATCGCGTGTTTGGCGGTCGAATAAAATTTTCATGGGACTTTCACCGTGGTTGATACACGAGCGGTGCACTAAGATTTCCTTCACGTCTGGGACGGCGAGGTCGAACGCGCGTCGGTCAATGGGATCTTGGCCGCGAATTCGACTCACGTGCGACCGAAATTTCGGCGCCTCGTTTCGTACGTTCTTCTCATCTCTTAATAGAGAGGATCGTGCGGGAAAGGATACGGTAAGAACGAAGATAGAACGAGGACGGAGGGAGGAGAATGAGTCGGTGGGGCGATGTTGGCTAAGATCTCGAAGCAGACTGGTTTCTGTAAAACGGATGAAACGCATTCTCTTTATTTCCTTACGCCATCGAGTATTTATCTTACGTGACCGAAACAATCTTCTCCGCTCCCGTATAACGTGACTTTTTAGCGAATGAAATTCGGACATTGTGGAACTACTCACTAGGACCAGGCTGTCTCGCCTATTTACAATAGATCTTTGTACAAAAACTAATCTCATATAAACAGTAAAACACACGTCCTCGCGGCAGGCGCCGTTCGCGAACGGAAACGTGGACTCGGTGTACCTGACCGTGCTCGCTAATTCGGCGACGTTTTCTCCGTCGTTGTCGTATTGTTAGTCATCGATGGCCTTTCGGAGAGACCTCGTTATTCGAGAACGTGGCCGAACTCTATTATAAAATGCTCCCCGGGGAAAAGACGCCCGAACAACCGAACCAACCGGGGGAGCTCTATATCTCGTCTTTTCGGCGGCGTCCGGTCGAGTCTCTTTCTCTCTCAATAAAGGCCGACGTTTCATTAACTTTCCCGACTAAACTCGCAACACCTCCGGCTTGTTCGATTCTGTTGGCTCGCCGAAGACCAGGGGGATCGATATCCCCGATACAGGTCCGCGTTTCCGTCGCACCACGGAGCCTGATAACTATTTTCCTCGGTTTTGTACAGTGAAAGTTCGCCATCGCTCCACGGAGAGTCGTTCGAACGATTTCGCGTCGATCGTCGGGAAGACGCCACTTTCGCGATCCGATCGGCGAGAACGAAACGGGACACAGGCCGTTTTCCAAGATCACCGCGGGTTCATCCGGATCGCAGTCATCGAACGACAAGCAGACGTTCAACGGGGCTCGTTCGAGTTTGCCGGGCAACATCTTTTTTTTCTCCCGTCTCCGTCTATTTCTCTGTTTCTTTTGTATGCTCGTGCCTCTCTCTCTCTCTCTCTCCCTGTCTCCCGATCGGTGGATACGTGTCCCGGATTTATATACAACTCTCCTGTATCCGATTCGAGCGCGTCACCACTTCCGGCTGATGAAACTTGCCCTGCGCGGAGATCGACGAAGACACCGGCCTCTGCGGCATCGACGAGAGACCTTTGCTCGACCTCTGCAGACTGTAGTAGACCTGGAAACAATTGCACTTCAAAGTGTCCTTTCGGGCTGGTTTTATCTGGAATGGGACTGTTTGGTAGGACGTTCTAGGCGAATTCGTTGAGAAAGTTGGTATTTCTGTTTTTTAGCCTTAACCCATTTGCATCGTAAGGAAATATGAAAAGAAGGCCTTCTCGTCGCCAAACTTTCCTTTTTATTATATTTAAGTTCAAAAATGATTACAAGCAAAAGAACTTCGTATTTCAGCATTATGAGAAAAATAAATTGAGCGTATATATACACTACCGGCCATAAGTGTTTACCCACCTTCAAATTTCGTTACTATTCAAATAATAGGTATTTTATTGTTATGAAAATGTCCGTAGCATTAAATCCTAATTATAAGGCTAATAAAAAAACATCCAAAATATTCTGTACATACACAATCAGGTACGGTAAATGAGTTTACAGCTTTTTATGAAAAACGACAATTTTGGAGTTCAGGTAATGAAACCCATTTTTCTGAAATTTTTATAACGGTCAGTAGGGAATATGAACGCAGGTAATACAGGTATCTTAGTCTTCTCAAATTTCATACTGCATTTCATACTGCATTAAGCTTTCATACAGTAAACAGTTGATTTTCACATGCCTAAAGAATTTTGCGAAAACTTCAAATAATGTCAGGGAGAAAAGAATTATCGATTGAAACGCGCGCTCTAATAGTGTCCCATCATAGCATCGGAAAAAGTAACAGAGAAATAGCAAAGTTATTGAAGCTGAACCGTAGAACCGTGGACTACAATGTTAAAAAATATGTGGGTGGGTAAACACTTATGGCCGGTAGTGTACGCTCCGTAGACAGATACCAGGAAAATTGAGCGTATATATACGCTAATGATGCAAATGGGTTAATTGTAGTTCCTTTAACCTGCAGTGGCTGAACTTCGGAATTGATCACCCAAGCTTTTGGCGCCTATTACACGTCATTCTGTTAATTTCGATGCGCTTATTAGCACATTGAAGTCTGCCCATAAGCGTCTCTGACACAGGCCCAGGCATGTGTCTGTATATTATAATTATTGAACGATATATCGACGAATTTTAACGAACACAAACATTTGCAACTGTTGGAATCATTTTTATAAATTCCTGTTCGAAACGGTACCAGAAGCTTGGAGGGGCAAAGTTCAGCCATCTCCAGTCCTCCATCGCGACTATTCGCTCATTATCGCACCCACTGACGAAGTAATTAGACTCGACGAGGACGTCCATCGCGACAATAATTTCCAATTTCCGCTATAATGGCATAAAATTCGCGCGAAATAGTATAGTATTACAACCGCGTCGATACTTATGAATATTGCAAATTCGCGGACGGAGGAGCGCGGAGGGCACATTAATAATGGAGGAGCGTAGGCGCGAGGATGACGGGAAGAATAATCGAATAGCACCGGCTCGCGAAATTCCGGGGAAACAAAAACACCGGAACAAAAACATCGAGAGCGAATAGAGCGGGTCAGTTAACGGAGAGCGGCGGAAAAGAAAGGAGGGCGGCTCTGCTAGAGAAAAAGAGACGCGGAGAGAAAATGAAAGAGATGGAGAGGTAGGAGATTCGGTCTTGGAATTATTCAAAAATTTAATGGATCGCGGCTAGTAAGAGATTTTAAGTGAAGAAGATAACTGAAATTAGTCTTGTTTTTGATTTTATGAAATGATTCTTTCGGACAAAGTCATATTGTTTCAAGAAGTGCGTTAATAATAGAATCATATTCATGAGGGTATAGTGTTACTGAACAAATTTTTAAGAAATGCTCACTTGTGAATCATAACGAAATTTTTTACCAAAAATTGTCACGTCAAATGCCTGAGAAAATCAATATTATCAAAAAACCCTACGTACTTCTCTAGGCATTTTAACCCATTTGCATCATAAGGAAATGTGAAAAGAAAAAAAAACTTATTTATGTACTTAAATATAATTAAAAAAGACTACGAGTAAAAGAACTTCATCTTTCAGCATTATAAGACAAAATCAGAATTACTACTTTCATCTCGAAAAACACCTTCCATTTATATTTTTTAGCTAACGAATAATGACAGTGACCAACAAAGTTGACCAGGAAAATTGAGCGTATATATACGCTGATGATGCGAATGGGTTTATGTAGATTCGAAAGAACTTCGTTTTTCGTTCAAAAAATATGGACGCCCAAAAAAGAAAAAAAAACGCGTTAGGTTCCGTAAGTGGTAGCGCCGTCATTTTGGATCGAACGAATGCAAAAGAATTTTTCCAAGTTCCTCGAAGATATTTTTTGAACAGTGTTCGAGTACGATTTTACATTCAATTATTTTATTAGACTGAAAAAAATTGTTTAATTTATAAGCCGGCCCGTAACTGTGACCAAAAACCCTTGAATGAAGTGTCTACGTGTTGTCCGAAGAAACAGGCGTTTCGTTCCGCTATGGCGATGGCAGTGTTGGAGAAAAAGAGAGACCCGCGTGGCGGGTAAGATATTCGGGTATTAAAATTATTCAAACATTTAATGGAACACGACTAGAGCGCGGCGTCGAAGGAAAACGGAAGCCCGAGTTCGAGGCGAGAGTTACGCGCATCGGGACTGGCCCTCTCGAATTATCGAGAAAACTTCGACGTAATTAAACTCGCGGAAGCGCAGATAACCCAAGGCTTCGCTAAACCGGAAAAGTTAAAGTGGAAGACTGCCGCATATTAAAGCGACCTCGTCTTGGCTCGTATCCCGGTTCCCTTCGTCTTCGGAACTTCGAATATTTAAAACAACCTTGTCGATGTACCGACACCAGGGGAAGAGAGAGATGGAGTGGTTGGCCACGAAGAGGTGTGCTGCACGGAGGGTGGAAGAGGGTGGAAGAGGAAAGAAGAAGCGGAGAGAGGGAGAGGATCGACGAGGTGAAGTCGTAGTAACGGAGGGGTCGATTGTATTACTTCCTCCAGCGAAAAAACGAACGCGATTTTCCTGCTGAATATTGTATCACGGTTTTATCGATCGTTCATTCCGTAATTCGCTATTTTCCCCGGGCTCCTCGATCCTCCCTCTTTCTCTCTCTCTGCCGCAACCATTACCCCCTCTACGCCAGCCCTCGCATGCACACACACTGTCTGCGGCAAAGGGATCCGTTAATTGCGTCTCATTAATCAAATTGCATCAACTAAATATATCACGACTCTATTCGATATCACGAAAAAGGAGACAGATTAAATTTACAGACCGTAATGAGTTTACGAGGCTAATTATCGGGATGATTTATACACCCGCTCTGCCGGCTCTATATCTGCTCTTTTCGGCGCTCTGTCTATGAGTTACGGGTAAGTAGCCGTGAATGTAAACAAGGTCTAATACCATAATTTTTTCTAAATTGTCTCTTTCAAGAAATCTCTCGACTGTTATCAAGAATCCTGAAATTTCAGCCTTGAAAAATTCTCAAACTAAAAATTTGCCTTCGATAAAAATTATAGAGATGTTACTGATGTTAGACGATTCTACAGTTCCTCACGATTGCAATGTATATTTTTTTATAATATTTTTATTAAATTGCGGACAGCATTTGCTTTTTCTGTCGTTTCAGACACTCAGTGGGTAGATTACGGAATTTTTTAACGAACATTTATATAGGACAGTAACTGATATTTTGTTCTAAAATTAAAAATGGATTTATAAGTTTGATCTATCGGTATTAACATTACTCTAGATGGTCACTACATGATTAAAACTATAAATTAACGGGACGTAGAATATTTAGTACTTGGACTTTAAAAATGGATTCATAAGTTTGATCTATCGGTGTTAACATTACTCTAGATGGTCACTACATGATTAAAACTATAAAGTAACGGGACGTAGAATATTTAGTACTTGGAGTAAAAACATTGACTTTCTCTTAAATAAAAAGCATTAATGGAAAATATATATTTTTAAGCGCGTTATCGACATGCAGCAAGAAATAAGTGTATAAGCAACTTATAACTGCACTTCATACATAAATATGAGTTAGTTGATTTGCAGCCTCGATTTCGAGTGTTGTGAAACTCCGATATTCCGAATACGGATTACTGTCGATTTCCGATTACACAGACATCGATCCTGTGATTTTATTATCCAAATATATAGAATGATCCATCACGAAACCAACACCCAATTATCTCTTTTACGATCGGGATACGAAACACTGCCGAATATAAATTCTGCAGTGCCGTATTCGGAATTATACATATATTCATATCATACATTTTTGCACTTTGAATTGGAATGAATCAGGATCAGCAAGCTATTTAAATCTTTTCCGATTTCGTCAAACGATAATTCAAGGGAAACACAAACTTTTATTATACAAACAAAACATGAAATGACATTACTAATACCGTGTTAAAAAGTTAAAAATTTAATCTATCAAACATCGTTCATACGAATATTGCTGAATGTTGAATTACAGATAACACATATTTTGCACATGCGTTTTATAATCCATAGAAAAATGGTTAATAAAACTTTAGGTTAAATTTTACCTCAGATAACCAGAAATTTTTAACTTTTTTTATGTAACGCTGTACATTTTGGCGAGAAAGTACTGAAAATCGAAGTTTTAATGTTAGGAATTCACTTTTTCAAAAGTTCTCTCCCCACACGAATCTAATCCCGACCGCTCAGTGGACGATATCCGAGTACATAAATACCAATATGGCGGCGCCCCTGTCTGTCAAAAATGTTTACACACATAACTTGTGAACTGCTGATCTCCTAGGATTAAAACTTGGATTTTCGGAATTTTCTCGCCAAAATCTACAAGATTACATTAAAAAAAAAAAAATTAAAAATTTCTGGTTTTCTGAAGTAGAGTTTAGTTAAACTTTGCGTTGCGATACTAATGTGTACTAACTCATGAAGCATCGTTCACGATTGCAAGAAGAGTGTAACTGCAAAAATAGTCTGACTAACTTACGTTTTGGTTGTTGCGCTGGTTGTAAGCGTCCATCGCTATTTGTTTGAAGTCCGCCATCGTGGGTACGTGGTTGTAAGTGTTCGACTGAGGAATATGATTCTGAGGGTAATTTATGGTTGGCGTTGGCAGACAATCGCTTAGGATAGGATCCGAGGGTAGATCCAATCCGTGTTGGACGATCGGTCGTTTCTCCGGCGAGATCGCGTCGTCTGTGGCGCGATCCTTCTTTCTTCTTTGCGGGGGTGTCTTGTATATCGGTGTGTACGTTAGGGGTCTTCTCTCTGCGAACAGATTTGACGAAGCCATGTAAAGTTTCACGTTCGCTAAGAAGATTACTCGATTAAATCTAGACACGAGCGGCCTTTTTACTCGGACAATAGCTCGAGAATTTTTAATACGCGGGCTTTATTTAATATCCCGATGCGGATCTGTGTTACGAGACCGGATTTGTGGATTTAACTTTTGTCAACCGCGATGACCGATTTGAAGCGAAATATACGCACACAACTTTTCCGATACGAGTCATTAGTGGACTGTGAATATGTATACAAAATGAAATGCATTATTTGTCAGAAATGGAAGTTACATAAAAAATTATTTTTTCTTTTACGATTACACAATGTACCAGTAATATGAAATTTATCCGACGTTTCTTTTGTTTTGTGTTTCACCAAATATATAAAATCCACGATCTATTCATTACATGTGCAATACGAGTCGCATGCAACTGAACGAAAAATTTTTCTATACAAACGAAACTGCTAGGGAAATTAATACTGAAAATTTTTATTAATCTTTCTGTAACCGATGAGAAGATTTGGTAGTGATAATAACAAACAATCGAAGGAAATTTTTTTTTGTGTAAACCAAACTGTATGGTAATCGGATTAAATTTTCTATAATCGATACGAAGATTGCAATACCATTGAAGTTACTTTAATTCTTATTTCGTATTCAAATGAAATTGCTCGAAATAATTGAATCTTTTATCGTAAATGGTGTGTCAGCCCACACGAAGCAGATAGATGTTGCTTATATAACTTGATTGAGTGAACATATTGGAAACTGTCACAGCATTTCTTTATTCGAAATTATTTTTATCGGGATATTGGTCAAACCGATTGACATACAGATATGTACTTTAAAAAGTCGGTTAATCACCAAATTCTCATTTTAATACAAAATTAACTCCGTAAATTGGTTACAACTTTTATACAAATCTGTGGCGAAACAGGAGCTCGTTTGGAACAATATGTTTGAACAACTGTTATTTTACATTCAGTGACCGTATATGACGATACAAAAATATTTATTCCCCTGTTTCCTGAATATGGAGTTTGATTTTCTTGTGCAACATACAATGCTTCAGATTCTATGCAGGTAATGTAAACATGTGTAACTAAAAGAAATAACAACAAAGTAATCATGAAACCGGCGGAATAACCTTTATTTATCGTACGAACCGTTTGTGAAGAATAACGAATGCTAACAGAGAAATATGAAAAATGAATAAAAATCATTTTAATCGGAATCTTTTTTTAAAGATTATATAAACGAGCTGATTCGTCGCAAGGATGTATAGAATTATTACAGCATCTACAGGTAAAGGGATCAACGGGATCGCTAGCCGCTAACTTTACTATAAATCAATATTTCAATCGTGGATTGAGGCGAATCGTTCCAGCATAACCGTGACGAAATAAAAATGTCACAATTATGTTACATCACTATCCTGATGCAGTATATTTTTCTGTTGTCATCGTAGTTGTCCAATTAAATATTTTTATCCACTTTCATCTGTACATTTAATTTTATTTTACAAGTAAACAAGAGAGGAATTCAATTTTCAAATAGAAGGCTTGTTTGATGTTTTCTCCAACGGTGCTTGTTTTTGATACAAAAACACTGCTGCAGAAATTTGATGGACACTTATTCGTTATAGTTCGGTGTCCGCGATGAATCTACGCAACGTATGAATTTAATTTTCTAATGGACAGATCAGACAACACGACAGAATTTGGTACGCGACAGAAGACGTTCGAGAACTGATGTAACGAGACTAAAATTATGCTACAATCTAATACATTTAATTTAACTATCATCGTTTATTTCACCGCGTATCTTCGCTATTAACCCATTTGCATCATAAAGAAATATGAAAGGAAGGCTTTTATCGCCAAACTTTTTTTCTAATTATATTTAAGTACAAAACTGACTACAAGTAAAGGAACTTCATATCTCAGCATTATAAGAAGAAATCAGAATTACTACTTTCATCTCCAACACAGTGACCAGGAAAATTGAGCGTATACATACGCTAATGATGCAAATGGGTTAAAATGTTTTACCAAAATGCAACAAACCTTTTTTACAAAATATTAATTTAACTGACGGAAGTCATGGAGCCTCAGAATATTATACTATGCGTAACGTACTGGCTTTGAACAGGAAATTGTATAAAATCAGTTTGACCGTCTTACAGTAAATCGCAAAATAACGTAATATAATAATATTAAAAACAAGCATTTAAATTATAAATGAACGGAGCACGCTGATATTCGTACCTCCATCGCAAATGTTTTTGCGCGGAAAGCCTAAAAGCTGAGATTCGCGTGATTCGATTACAGGACAGCAAAAAGGGCGTCCAATTAAATTAAATAACCAATAAACCCGGTGGCAACAAGACCAAGAAGAAGAAGAAGAGATTAAAGCATCGCATGCGGTACTCTAGGAACTTTTGATCGAGATAAAGCTGGAAAAGTGGCCGTCCAGGTATAGGATCGTACGTGTGCCAGGTGTGGGATTACCTTTACGTGTGTGTACCAGCAAGTTGTGTGTAACACGACGCGCGTGTGAGCGCGTAGACGCGCGTGAGGTACTGGGGGTCGCTTGTTGTGTGCACGTAGGCCATAATTTGGCGCACGTTTCGAACAATCGGAAACTCGTAGACTCACCATACTCGTTGGGTATGATGTCCGGATCGATGTCATCGACCGCCTGCTTGGTCTGAGGGTGTATCGGGGTAGTTGCACCTGCATTAGGTGGCTCGCACACGATGGGAGCGTGCTTTGGACTTCCGGGCCGGCCGTTCGAGTGCTTCCGGTAGAGCGCCGCCAGGATTCCAGCTATGGCCAGGGCCAAAAGAGTCGCCGTTGCTGCCAGACCCAGCAGCAACGGGCTCAGCATCGATGCGTCCGTGGTGCCTGTTATGACAGCAATGCAAAATGCTTGATCAACCGTAACTTCTATACCGCTGCCTATCTACCGCTACCCCCCCCCCCCCCCCACCTTTCATCCTGTCCCTCCTTTTGTCTCTGATTCGAGATTATTGCGACAAGTACCGGGACACACGCATTTTTACTTGCAACGCTCGCAAACTCTCTTTCTCCTCCTCTCTATTCGCGTCGCGGACGTTCCCGATTTTATTGGTCAACGCTGCTGAATTTATTGTTCACTCGGTATTGTTATCTTTCGTCCTATTCTTCGAACGGGCGCATTAGTTCGCTTCATTGTTCGTGCAGCGAGCTGTCCGCTTTTAACATATTCAACGGGGACTGTTCTGCACGCGTGCTATCTCTCCCTCCCCCTCTCTCTCTACCTGCCATGCGACGGATACTATTATTCCGTGTACTATGCCGGTTTTTGTTTCTATTTAAATTTGCATGGTATTGTGCTGTGAAGAACTATCGTTTGGGGGGGAGGGGTAGTTACGACGTAGATACGAAAGGACAGAATGTTAGGGGGGGTAAGAGAGATTGATCCTAAGCAAGGTGGGTGCTCCCGCTTTTCCATAACAAATCAAGTAATAAATCAGAGTTCATGTAGAACAGAGAATATGCAGCGATTAGACCGCGTTTCCTACTTTGCACCGACGCAACACATTGGTTTCCTGCAAATATATTTTTAAGAACAATTCCAAGATGCATCCGAAGCCCACCATTTTGCTAGGGCTGGTTAGGTTCGTCAAAGATTTATTTCCCGAAAAATTCTCGTACACTTTCTCCGGGCGCGTGGCCGTTCCATTGATCTATGGCCGGGCCGGGGACATTGATGTCGAGCAGGTCAGGTTAATAAGCAGGACGATAATTAACGAAGCTATGTCAATTATGACGCCATTACGGTTCAGCCGATGTATATAATTAGATGAACGTTCTTGCATCGGCTCCTCTCAATATGTGTCGTGCCGGCCGGGCCTGGCCGGCGGCCGTCGACGGCACACTTTGACTGTCTGAGCACGTGGAAGCGTGCAGGCGCGTGAATGCAGACGCGCGAAAGCGTATGCATGCACCACTGCGGGGGATGAATCGTAAATCAGCCGTTAGGAGCCGCAGTCGCTTTGGGCTTTAATCGGGGTAAAGCTAGTCGCGCCGATGTTACGCGCTGTAAATTTTGTCCGGCGCATAAGCGTTGTAAATTATTAACGCGAGCCACCACTACCCCTCCCCCTATCAACCTTTCACCCCCGAGTTTCACCCCCTTTCACAATTTCCCCCTGATGCACCCCGTTCCACGCACCCCCTGGCCTCTGGTTTCACCCCCTTTCACCCTCTACCTACGATTTTACCCCCTTTCCCTTGGTTTCACCCCCTGCCACAATTTTCCCCCTTGGTTTTAACCCCTGCCACAATTTTCCCCCTTAGTTCCTACCCCCTTCCACAATTTTTCCTCGTGGTTTTACCCCCGTCCACAACTTTCCCGCATGGTTTCACCCTTTCCCACCGATTTCTCCCCCTTTCACCCTCGTTTTCGCGGTCCGTTCTCGATCGCACTCGCCAAGCCGATTTTTGACAGGGGCGGCAGCCCCGACCGTCGACGCTACGGATCCCCGATACGGATCGCTAATTGACGTTTGTGTGAGCGTGTTTGTTTGACAAGCATTAATAAGGATGTTTGGTTTCGATGCGCTGCTTCGTTTATTAGCCATCGGCCGGATTACTCGGCAGCTATTAATTGGGATGGGAATTTTTGCTGAATATCGATGGCCGTTCGTTCCACGCTCGCGCGTCGAGATAGTTTTGCTGGGTGACGCGCGCGGCTCGGTGATACGGAACAATAATTTCAGCGTGGGTGCGAGTGTGTGTTGTCTCGTAATATCGTTTTTTGATGGCACGTTCCCGGAGAAAATATTAACGCCGCCGTTTATGTTCCATATTTGCGCGGCGATGTTACAGCGACCCGCGTCGCTGAGAATTTCGAGAATCGATTATTATAATAATTATTATTATTTATTGCTTTAAACCGTATTGCGGTAATTCAAAATCGATTGAGAAACAGATACTTGATTCGATGTATTCGTGGTCTTCCGTTGCGGAGAAACTTCTTTGAAACCGTTAATCGTTCGTATTGAAAATTGTTTACTCGTCCAATGCAATCTGTAGCACGCAAAAATTGTTTTTCGTGAGAAAAGAAGTATGCAATTCAATGATTGCAGTGAGTTACTTGTGGAAGGATAATGCGGTAGACATAGCATGAATTCTTAACGGTAATAACAATAACGAAATATAAATACAGGAAGAAAGGTGGGGTCGAAAGGGCAGATTCAGTTGTGGAAATTTAGTTTGTTTGAAGAAAGCATTATGAACTCGAGTATTCTAATGGGGCAGAGTTTGAGTGGATAGTGTAAGTGTCACGGATTGCAAATGAATGGACACGAAATGTTGCGTGGACAGTTTAGACGAGTTTGACCTAAAAGCAAAGCATTGTTAACGTCGAATCTTAATTGAATATCAACTTTGTCAAATTTGGTCGATCAACTAACAATTTGCTGGCAAAATATTAATGTAACGATCACCTGAACGGTGCCCAAGGCTTAATACTGTTTGGAATCCTTTTGAATCGGCTATAATCATTAGAATGATGAAACGGTTTTTGTACATTTATAATAATGTACAAAATTGTACGAATGATTTAAAATATTCGTCAAATACAAATACATATAGTTGTTCTGCCTTCTGGCATTTTAGAGATGTATAGATACGTATAAGTCATTTAATGCTATTACTCAAATTAATTGTTTTCAAAAGAGTTCAATTTAAACGCTTTCTCTTAAACTAAACTAATATTAAAAAATGTTTTACATCACGCAAAGATCTGAAAATATTTAAAGAATCGCGTTTGTATGATTTCCGTAAAAATTTCTCTATTGAATTCGTACCGTGCAGTTTCTAAACGTGCTTCATGAACAAAAAGGCATGATGAGTACCAATTTTTTCATGAAAATGGGGAAAACACCACTAAGACTACCCGCGCTTCAGTAATTTTCGAATCACATTACGCGTTCTGACGCTTTTCTCTCTACCGTTCAATTTCGTAGTATATTTATAATCCATAATCGCTCCACTCGTTTTCCGATAAAACTTGTACGATCATTAACATAACATCATCGTACAAAGCATTCCATTGTTAGTTCCAAAATTGAACTAACCTACACCTATGACAGATATTTACAAAATTTTGTCACAAATAATGTATAAACATGCTTGGATACTTTTGAAAGTATTGAATCGTTATTTAGTATAAATATTCTGCCTAAAAATTTCCACAATCTGTTCATTTTTTAAGTTGCCACAACTGGTGACAGTCGGTTACGTAATATGAGAACAAACTTGGAATTTTTCAATAAATTTACTTAATTTTCGAAGAACCAACGGAGCAGTTGAACAGTGTGCTCTTTTCAGATATTAACAAACTTATTGCATCCGTTTTAGATACGAGAAATATTTATTTGTGACTTCAATACTACATTATAAACAACAAATTCCTCGCATTTCCATTCGCGGAGCAATTTTCACGCAAAGAGTGCATTAAATTTCTGAAAAATGCGATCAGTAACGAGATCGAACAATCGACGAACAAAATTGTACATAAAAACAAAAAGAAATTGCGCAAACCGTTAAAATAAATTTCGCGTGATCATCGAACTGCTGTCACGCGTATATGCAAATTTTATTTTCCTCGTGTAATTAATGGCTGACGCGACCGGGCTGTATTTTTAACAAGCATGCAGAAGAAATGTGAAATAGCTATGAATAGAAATTTCGCGGGGCGGTCCAATGAGGCCGCCATAGTATGGGGGAGCATTTAACCACAGTTTCCTGCTGAATTCAATTAAATGCAATCGCAATAGAAGCACAGAAACGTTTCCCAGCCGTGCAATTTATTTATGTAACGGGAAGTATGAACGTTTGCGCAAACATTATTGTATATATTCAAAAATTAGTGTTCGCGGCAATATCGTGCTCCGATACGGTCGCAAGCTGCTTGGAATAATATTTTGAGATATCAAGATAGTCCTCTAATTTGTGAACTGTACGTGAGAACTTCATTACAGATACCACAATTACGTACGTGCATTATACATGCTTCGTTAAACTCAAAAAATATGTACATAAACTATACATGTGCAATAAAAAAAAAAACTGCAAAAGGGTTTAAGAAGTTTTCAATAAAGATATGCGAATTTCAGAAAAATAATAGAGTATTCAGGTTACAATTTCTGTAACTTCTTAATTAAGTTCCAAAGTTGCTATTCTAAACTCATTGGTTTTATCTTAATACTATTTTATTGGCAATGAGTGGCTGAACTTCGTGGATTCAAAATTATGCGATACCATGATTAAAAATACATTACTTTCTTAAATACTCGAAGCTTAGAATTCTCGTTTTCAAGCGTTATTTAATAAGACTCGGGATTAGGAAACTTCTATTGTCAATTAAAATCGCGTCATTATGAAAATAAAATAAAAGTTACTTCTTATAAATACACACATTTTCTTGAAAGTTGAAAATCTGCACATGCCACAAATGCATAAATATCCGCGGTCTAGTAGCCCATGAGCCAGTTCTTTTTATCATTAAAAAATAATATCAAAGAATGAACTTATTCTTACAATATGAACATTCTGGTTGTACAATTACTTTCCCGATTACAAGATTCCTACCATTTCTAAATATATACATTATCGTTACGTACAACAGAAGATTAAAAGCTGCACGCCATTTTCGACGGATAAATATTACCAGCAGAAAATGACTATAGCAACACGCGTTCGTCGAAAGACAGCGAGGGA
The DNA here is from genome assembly GCA_913789895.3 of Seladonia tumulorum. NCBI lineage: Eukaryota > Metazoa > Arthropoda > Insecta > Hymenoptera > Halictidae > Seladonia > Seladonia tumulorum. Next base: position 9,642,176 of record OU565275.1, read on the forward strand.
AGATCCGAGGGAAGAAGCAAATGGAATCGGTCCGGCTTAAGCTGTGCAAGACCGAAAAATCCAATCGCAAGTCCGGCTAACGAGAGTACAAGGAAAAAAGGGAGTACGTGGCCAAACGATAGGTAAAATTTAATTCAGGTGTTGCGCCTCTCGAATCGCCCATATTCGACCATAGTGGGAATCGTTGAAATTTAACCAAAAAAGAAAAGAAAAAAGAAAAAAACCCTGTAAATCTGCCGTTATCTTTTGTTCCGTGGACCATCGTGCTTGCTCCGGAATCCCCGGGCTGGACGAGTGTCTGGGGAGCGATCGTGATACTCGTTAAAGTTTGATTAGATTTTGATTGTGGGTAGGAAGAGGACCAATTTGAACTCTAGCTCGCGGAATCGACCGACAGTGAAATAGAACGTAAAAAGAGCTGTACACGGGACAGAAAAGTGCCAGAAAAGGAGCCGCTCGCGGAACGTCCGCGTGGCCCGTTCGTGTCTCGGCGTTGTCCCGTCTGCCGCGGACGGAATCCAACGGAAAGTTGAGACATTAGTTAAGTTCCGGGCTGTTTTTCTTCCGGGCCGATGTGTAGACACTTGTTTATACCCGGACATGTCCCCGGTATCGTGTGTAATTAAACTTTTTGCGCCGTGAAATTGGTTGCACCCCGCTTCCACTCTCTCTCTTTCTCTCTCTCGCCAGCCCCTCACTCGGCACCGGAACACGCTCGACAGGAGATTCATCGATCACCGTGGAAAATGGTGAAAGCGAAATTGCCAAGGCGTAACAAAAAAATATGGCGATTCGACTATATTCCCTCCGAATTCTCGCCCGCTGATAAACTCGCGCATTACGCCACCGCGCGCGATCAAAAAGTCTCCGAGCGTGTATTGGCGACTCGCGCGACCTGGCACAATACACCGGCGATTGATCTAAATTGTAATTCCTGCGAATCGTAGAACATTTCGCGTTGTGGTTTTTCATGTAGAGAGAGAGAGAGAGAGGAGAAGAGAGAGAATTCGATCGGGAGCGTTTCATGCTTTTAACATTTCTACCTCTCCACCTCCCGCTCCTCCCTCCCCACCCCCTACCTTATTTTTTTTTTTTAGTAGCTGCTTTTGTTCAACTCGTCATAACGCTGGTTGAACGTATCGTTTTGCCCATTGTCTCGCTTCGTGTGTGCCGGATCATTTGAATTGTTGCGCGGCGCGGGTAGACAAAGTTTTAATTTCGGTTTCAACGAGCACGAAATTGCCGGGCAACTCGTGTAACTTCGGGAAAAATCGGGAAAAATTGGTTCTTCGTTTCTCCGGGCGGAACGTGTGCCGAATCGATGCGACTTTGCCGTCAATTTTTCTTCGTACGCTGTGTGACACCTTTATTCCTGATAATTCAGATTATTTCGTACACGTTAACTTTAGAAATTATTGTTTGCACTATTTTCCATCGTGTTTCGAATACGTGCGTTTCGGCTCGCAAGAAACGAACGGTGAAAATGTTCCATTTTCTCGTTAATTCCGTGCACACACACACGCGCGAGAATTTAATGTTATTGCTCTATGTCGTTCTATAATAAATAAGAATTCCGTGCATCTGCGTCGCAGAGCGGTGTTTCTTGAATTTTCCATTTTTCTTTAGCAGAATCGTGATTCACGGTACGTCGCGCGTCGCATTCCGAACGCATCTGCCGCGTCGCGACGCAGAAATACTGTTCCACGAGTGTTGACAGATAGCTTGGATGACAGTTGGCACCTGTCACCCGCCGAAATGGTCCGCATAATGATTTCAAGTGCATGCGCTACGCGACTTTCGAAAGCGGAAGGATCGTCCAAGCGTTTTTGTTTCAGCGCGACGTCGCGACTGCATTGTTTATGCAAGCGGAACAAAGTGTACGGTCAACACGGCTGTCACGATAGGAGAGTGTCTTAAGTGCATTCAAATTCCATTCTCAAGAAGTCGCACTCATAAAGGACGAGGAGTTATTCACTTTAAATTCCCGACCAGTTGCCCTACGTTGTTTACTGTTGCACTCTGCTCATCTTCAAACGATCAGAACAGGGGGACCTGCAGGTTAATCATGTTAATTGATCACTTAGCGGAAAATAGCAGTGGCAATCTGTCAGTCGAGGCGTTCGTCAATTATGCATGTTATAAAATCATTGTAATCATAAGACGTGTAAAACTCGCATTAACATTTTATCTAACGCTGATGACTAGAACGAGGATGTTTATTTCCAAATTTTATAGACATATTTTAAGAAAGTGGAACGAAATGAAAGCCTATTTTTAATGCGAACAGTCTTTGTAGATCCAAAACAAATAAAAATCGTACTAAATTCTCTCGAGTTTTATATAATAGTATAAAAAAATATGAATGCATAAAGATCCGCAGTCTAGTGAAGACTCAAGTCTTTTACAAATCGAGGTGTTAACCGCTATATAAACCTTATATGGTTCAAAGCAATAAATAAGCAATAATAATTTCATCAACAATAATTTCTTTTGAAATTGTTATTCACAAGAAAACTATTGAGTTTCATTCAGGCATACCACTGTGTCTATTAATATTCTTGCAGTTAGTAACCCATTAACTGTGTTAAGTATAAATGTGTTAACTATGCCAACTATGTTTAATATAAATTTTGTTATCCCATAGAAAAAGTGTACATTTTTACCTTGTAACTACATGCTGTATTTTCATTAAAACCTTTGTCAATAGAACTTCATTTTTTCGTGGAAGAATTTATGAAGAACATATTACTTCGCAGACATAACTTTCTAAAAGCCCAGGAACTTCACGGTGCTCTAAGAAATCGGTCAAAGTTGATAATTTGATATTTTCTCTCTGGTAGAACGTATTAAAATATGCCGTCGCCATAACTTGGTACACACAACTGCCCATTACAGCATAACGGTTTAATTAATATTTAATTACAAATACGTTTGTACATGCGTTTGCGAATCTAAACGGGCGGGTTGTCTTTTCAATTTACCCGGGATTGTAAATCCCAGGATCGATCGTCACGGTACTGGTTAATTGCTATTTCCCACTGAATTAATCTTGGGCAACTGATTCAAAACAGTGTAGCAAGTGGTTGCACAAACGGTACACATAGGGTGGAATATTTAAATGGAAACACGTCGTGTAAAAATAATCCTTTTTCATTGTCATTCTTGCACGAGGCTTTAAATGTTCTTTCTTGAATGGAATAATTTATTAATTCATTCTATCACAATGTTTAATGCACTTTTTGCTGCCATTGCATTTCGTCCACTTTTAATACACAGATTAATGTTTATTTATGGCTCATAAAATTTTTAATAAAACTATGAAGTATTACAATATTCTATACAATCCAATACAGTTTTTGGTTTTACTTCTACATTCTTAAAACGTGTCTATAAAACCAGATTTTCGGGTAACCGTTAGTTTAATTAGTTCAATATTAATATCAAGGGATGTACTGTCTATCCTTTATCCCAAGAAGGTTAAAGTAGATAATCAACAAATAAATATTAACCCTTAGCACTCGAGTGGTGACTCTGAAGCACCACTAGAAATTGTTATGGCATTATTTGAAAGAAATTACAAAAAATATTACAGAATATTTGTTACATTAGAAAATTTGTATTTAATAGATTACTAAACGTTTAAATATTATATGTGGAAATTGGATCAGTTTCATACGAATAAATGAAAATATTCTAAGATGGAAGAAATATTTAGTTTTGGAATGAAAATAGCGCCGAGTGCAAAGGGTTAATAGAATTGAAGGAATTGAACATGAAAAGAAAATTGGTTACCCATTTGGCGCATTTCTAAAAAATGTAAAATCTATAAAAGTCTATAAATCTATAAAAATTGTAAAATCTAGTTACAAGTTTTCGTTGCCAACCACTATCAGAAGGCAATCGTTCGACGAATAAAAGGCTCTCCTGTGCGACGCCTGCGCCAAGAATTTCGCGGGTGTTTAGCCGGTTATTTCCATTATAAAAGGCGAGCCCCGGCGCAGTGTGTTGTCTTTATAACGAATTTACCGCCGTAACTGCAACGTGGCAGCAAGGTGTATCAATATTTGGCAAGAGTTGACGTGGCGGTGCCTGTTCCTGTCGTTCCCTTCATTATTTGCTTCAGTTTCTGCCACAATTAGTAGGACGGGCGGGCACGCTAGCGCAGCTAGCGAGTTTCTACGCAAACAGTCCACGGGAACGCATTTAAGCCAGTTGAATACGTTCGAGCCGCCAATAGGGAATATTTCAGACGTCGGTCTTACGGTCTTATCCCACCGTTTCGGTTTGCCTATCGATTTGCGGCTCACTAACTCGCCAATTTTTCATGAGTATTGCCTCGCTGCACGTAAACTTCACCTGCCGAACGAAATTGATTTTTTAACAGTAATTTCTTGACTGTATAACGGCAGAAATTAAAAGTGAGAAAGAACGATTTTAAAGAAAACAAATTGTTGACCTTAAATATTTTCACAGTACATATATTAAATTCAAGGAAATTATTTTTCTTTCGTTTCCGGATTTTACGTAGTCTTTTTAGATTTTAGAAACTTCACCTGCCGAACGAAATTGATTTTTCAACAGTAACTTCTTGACTGTATAATGGCAGAAATAAAATGTGAGGAAGAAGGATTTTAAAGAAAACAAATTGTTGACGTCAAATATTTTCACAGTACATTTGTTAAACTCAAGGAAATTATTTTTCTTTCGTTTCCGTATTTTACGTACTCTTTTTAGATTTTAGAAATTTCACCTGCCGAGCGAAATTGATTTTTCAACAGTAATTTCTTGACTGTATAATGACAGAAATTAAATGTGGGAAAGAAGGATTTTAAAGAAAACAAATTGTTGACGTCAAATATTTTCACAGTACATACATATTAAATTCAAGGAAATTATTTTTCTTTCGTTTCCGGATTTTACGTAGTCTTTTTAGAAATACGATACTACCACATTACCACTCCTTCCTCTAGTAAATTTCAAATTTTTCAGGACTGTTCGGCAGGTAACGTGTTAATGGAAGAGCTGCAGTTTTGTATGTGTGTTTGTCGCAGTGTTGTCGATCGCTGTCCGTGTCCGTTTAATCGGCACCTCGCTTCTTCCCCTTTCGCTCCTCGACCATCGTTTCACGGGGATAGAAATCGATCCGGCTAAGAAGATGGGAAAACAACACGATGCTCCTGGCAAAGGATCCTCTGCCGGTCCTTGCACGGGTATCCGGAGTCGTTGAGCTCTCGCCGAGAACTTTTCTGTGCTCGAGGTTGGCCAGGAAGCGCGAGGTTACGAGCGGGGGCCAGCCTTTAAGGCGGCCGAGACAATTCGTCCTAAATCGAAGCAATCTCGCGGAAACCCGAAACCAATTTCGGAAGAATTGCATTCTAAAACCATCCGCGTGCCAGCTTCGAACCAAACAACCGACCATCGTGCATACGATCGTGACGTCGATCTAACGGAACGTCGAAACTTGTCGAGAAGTTTGCGGCCGAAGTCGATATCCTGGCAAGTCAAGGAGGGAGACAAGCCCCACAGGTATACACTCACACACACACACACAGAGAGAGAGACCACCATTGTCTCCTTCTTACTTTCTTCTTTCACTTCTCCGGCTAGTTCTTCAGCGACTGGAGGCTGTTTCATTTTTAGAAGAATTCTTGGAAAAAGATGTATCGTGTTTAACTTGTTCTTTGTAACTATCGTTTATTATTTGGATGAGCAAACTCGGGGAGACTCTTTAGCAGAACAGTCGGCCTTCGCTCCCTTGTCGTGCGCCCTTCTACCTCGGCCATGTTCCCTCTATTTTCGACTCGTTTACCCTTCTCTCTTTGCCCGTGTACTCTGTCTCCACCTTGCCCGTGTACCCTTCGCTCTTTATTGAACATCTTCGCTTCCCAGGCTCGGTACTGCTGACCCACCCTTAAAATAATTTACTCGAGTTCGCCCGACTGTAGACGTATTAATTATTCGTTCCTAGCGCATTCTTCGTAAAGGGTACTGGGTCGACGGTAATGTCAACCTGCGAGCCAGAATTAATTTAATATTACTTTATTGTTGTTCTTGATCAATTTTCAATTGCACCGAGTCGAGTCAATCCTAAATTAGTACTAGGGAATAATCTCGCGTCATGGTTAAAAATCAACGATATTTTAGCAACCTCATCGAAGAGGCAATTATGAGGGAATTACTAGTCGGAAACAAAAATGAACAAAATTATACTGTATTGCATACATGGCTGCAAGAAACATTGTTCTTATATTTTTCCCTTGAAAGCATTACGAATGGAGAGTATAAACAATGCTATTGAACCTGATTCAATATGTTTATTAAAGGTATCGATAATTGTCGAAGCACATTATGCATTGATGTGCATTATTTAATGTACTTCCATCATATGCAGTTTTATATTGAGGCTACCTTTACGTGGATGTTCGAGTAAAGCTTGAACAAACGAAAAAACACGTTTCTATCTCATATTGGCATGTGCAACTCACATTGCATGCATGTATCTTTATCTATTTCCAGAAAAAAACAACGTCGTATATTTGTTGATAGGCATGCTATTCGGTAAGCAATTCCTATGAAAATAGAATTGAATTTTTGTTACACCGTATTGTTAGATTACATCGACAGTAATGAATGCATAGAATATTTTAATAAATTGTGAAATACATAAATGCGGTATATTTATAATATAGAAATGCAATGAACTACCAATATTAATTATAAATGTTGAAAGCCAATTATCAAAATCACAATAAACATAATAAATTGTATAATTTACTCTGTGAGAATTGACACAGAAATAGCCTTTTGCAAAGCTGAGAAGAAAAGTTCACGAAATTTAATAACTACACGTAATTGAGATGGAGCGAATGAAAAAAAAAACTGTCTAGAAATTTCTGTGTATATATTTTTTTCTCGCGAATCCATCCAGTATAATGTATCACGGGAGTAAAAATTGTTCGCCATAAATGAAAAATTAAAATATGCTTAACATACGGGCAAATTTCCCTCTCACCTAAACGCGTTCGCCGGCGACAACTTTTTCAACTTCTCGCGCCCCGCGTAATTTAGAACTCTCACGAAATTGAATTGGACGGCAGAAAAACAAGTTCCCGGGTAACTAACTTTTTTTTAATTTTTAAACGATTTAAAGTTGCACGAGACTGAAAATAAGCTGCGACGAAGTTGAAGATCTTTCTTAAAAAAATTTAAACTATGTCCAACACACTTTTTTTCCCTCCCTTCGAGAGCAGAAATTACATTGTTAAAAAGTTTCAATCCATTCCTGACAGACGGTTGCTAGGAATAAAATTCATGGTAACGACGAAGCCGATCATTTATGACGATAAACGAACGTGTTGAAAAACGTACAAGATGTTTCCACATCACCAACAATTATTACACGAATTTATAAATTTCCATATGTAGCGAGTAATTTTTTCCCCAATATAATAAATGTGTGTAATCGTATTGCGATGGGTTCTTCGTACATTTATAAAAAAAAAATAATGTAATTCCTTTTCAATTTATTTTGGCGTATTCCATAAATTAATTAAAATCATATTGAGGGGCTTTACGACTGTGTGTTTTATGAACATTGGGTATTAAATTATACGGAATTGTATAAACGTTTTGTTAAATTTCATGTAGAAATACTTGTACAAATACTTTTTATGCTTTTTGCGTTAATACATCGAGCCCCAAATTTTCGAAGTCGATTTACTGCGCCAAATGAAAAGCACAGAAAATCGATGCAAAATTGTAACTTTAATTTCACGGTTAAAGGATTATTTATTAGACTGCCGGTTTTTGTGAAGAATATAATTTCTTGAAGTCGATTGTAAATCCAAAACGCATTTCATCAGAATAATTTTAACTAGTTGAAAATAATGTAACTGCATTCTTAAATCCACCTAATATGTTTACAGTGGTTTCGCTCACCCATTTTTACTATAAATGTCTAAAATCCGCAGTCTAGTTATTATTATCAGTAGACCGTGGATGTTTATATAACTTTCAATTTTTGTAAGCAAATTTTAAGAAAGTGGATTCACGTAGAATCTTGTTTTCAGTGGCACTAGCCTTTGTAGATCCGAAATCAATAGAAATCGTACTAAATTCAATTGGATTTTATATTCTAACATTTTTTGAAAATTTCCAGATGCCATAAATGCATAAAAATACGCAGTCTAGTTATCAGTATAATCCGTGTTTCCTCAAGCTTTGGTATACGGTTAGACAATACGACAAATTAATTTTTCCTAACAGAGCACAAGACGTCGGGCAAAGGCCTGTTTGCAAAAATTAGATCCTCGACAAATGGATAACCCAAACACCGTCTTTGCTCACCCATTTTTACTATAAATGTGTAAAATCCGCAGTCTAGTTATTATTATCAGTAGACCGTGGATGTTTATATAACTTTCAATTTTTGTAAGCATATTTTAAAAAAGTGGATTCACGTAGAATTTTGTTTTCAGTGGCACTAGCCTTTGTAGATCCGAAATAAATAGAAATCGTACTAAATTCAATTGGATTTTATGTTCTAACATTTTTTGAAAATTTCCAGATGCCATAAATGCATAAAGATACGCAGTCTAGTTATCAGTATAATTCGTGTTTCCTCAAGCTTTGGTATACGGTTAGACAATACGACAAATTAATTTTTCCTAACAGAGCACAAGACGTCGGGCAAAGGCCTGTTTGCAAAAATTAGATCCTCGACAAATGGATAACCCATAACACCGTCTTCGCAGAATTTCCGCAGAAATCCTTCTCGGGTAGTCTCTACAGAGACCGAAAAAAGCTGCGAATAGAAGAAAAAGAAGAAGACGGGAGGAAAAAGATAAAGAACAGAAGAAGAAGAATAACTATTTATCACTTCCTTTTCGTTCCCTCATCTCAAATATCTTATCTCCGTTTTCCCCCTCGCGGTCGCAGTTTTTCCGTCGACCCTCCCCGAACCGGGTTTCTTTTCCTCGTCAGAGGCCTCGGGTTGTCAGGGTGCGTGCGTAGAAGAAGGGGCGAAACCAGCCTTATTTCTTATTTCGCGATTCGCGGCCGGGTCTAACAAAGAGGATGGAGCCACGGAGGACACGTAGCCGGAGGATCAGGGGGCAGAGGGGTGGGAAAGAGACGGAGATAGAGAGAGAGTGAGAGAGAGAGGGAGAGAGGGAGATAGAAGGAACGTTGGCCCGTGCTTAATTTTCCTAATGGATTAGCCGGTGATCATTCAACGGCCACCGCCGCGAAATGGAAAGGCGGAGTGACTGTAATTCTCTTCGCGCTCTCCGGCTCCACCGTAGGCGGCCCCGCTGCTTTCATTCTCCGCGTTCATTTTCTTGCACCGTCGCGTTACGCCGTGTCGAGTTACCGTTTTTCTTCCCGTCTATCCCGACAGAAGGAAGTTCTCGCCGATGCCCCGGAGAACCCGTCTTCTTCCCGCGGATTCAGACACTGCCGCTGGCTCCGGCTCTCCCGTTCCCGCTCCTCCGGCCAAAGAAGAACCCCGACCCGTTTCGGATCTCCGCTTTTCTGAACACGTCCCAGGTCGTTTTGCGCCTTTACCTCGAATCGCGACGATGCACCAACGTTGTGTGTCCCCGCGCCGCGCCGGCCGACACAGTCGCGTTCTGCCATTTGTTTTTACCCCTCGCTGGAATTACTTCGTCGAGCAGGAGACCACCCCGTCTTTCGCGACTCGATTCCCTAAGCGCCGGGATGTCGACGTGTTCGGGGGTAGTGGAGAGGGAGGTGGGTGGTAACTCGTCGACCAGAGACTTTAATGGCGTTGAATGAGATTATTACGCGGGCGCGAGCAGTCTTCGAGGCGAGACATTGTTTCTCGGGCCGGTGCTGCCATAGAACACTATTCCGGCGTGTTAGGAACTTGCGCCTTCTTCGTTAACCCCCTTTTCTTACGGCTCGGTGCGTCGAACTTCTTCTTTTATCGTTTATTAGAAATATTTCGTGGATAAACAGCGGAGTTTATGGCGAGGTTACGTGGCTCGTGCCGCTCGGGTTGTACGATAGAGAATAGTATACCTCTCTTCTTCTCGACTTAGGAAGTCGTTTTTCTGGGCCCCGGAAGTCAGTGTTTTAAGTTACGCTTTTGAAACTTTAACGAAGAGGAACGCTTACTTTAGAAATATAAAGTGCCGGGTAACGGTATTTCCGCGTCCTTTAACCACTTTACGGTTACAGGGATTCGAGCCACTTTACCGTTCGTAATTTTTTTTAAAGAAGACAGAAGCATACGTTTATTCTATGTCTACGTATTTTCCGATGACCGTATATCGACAAAAGCAAAGTAGAATTTTATAACGCCACGGCCCTGAAGGGTTGATGCAATTAGAAAATAAAATTTAACATTAAACCTACTACAGTCCAAATGACCGGTTTTCTATTTCAGAATTATTGAAATTATAAAAACATTTTCATAGGAAATTGCTGACTCGACTTATATGCAGACTTATATCAGCTGTCGAATGGTTTTTTTTTTTAATAGGGTTGGTAACACTTCATTGCACAAATGGTGGCAAATTCAAATCTTGCGTAAATTTTGGGACACCCTTTATAAGACATTTGTATTTTACATGTTTTGTGGTTGTTAGGTTTAGTGTTAAAGAAATTTAATCTTTAGTGAAAACATAGAAATACAATGGTCCATAAATTTCTTCCTCTTCTGCCTATGCAGGACAATTTAACCAGTTAACTGTGTAATTTACTTTTAAAAATTCTTCGCGGCACGGAATTAAAATCAAACAACGACGAATACACACATCGAACGCAGGCCAAATGCAGCTATTATAAATTTTACGAAAAAAGTCAAGCAAAGTGAGAAAGAATTGCATTTTTATTCGATAAGAAATTAACAATTCATTAACGTTAACCGCACCGCAATAGAAATTTGGTCCGACGTGTATACACGTCAAACGCGTTTAACTGGTTAACCCAACGGTAAAAGCAGGAATGGATCGCCACGAAGCTCGAATAAAATTGATTTCTTCCCCTCAAATCCCTATTTACCAGTAGGTTTCAAAATTCCGATTTCCACGGTATTCTCGTCCGCACAATATTCCTCATTAGCCGACAATTCGAGAAAAGCAGCGAGCGCGAAATTCCGCGGAAAACCGATGCGGTGGCTCGGTATCGAGTTTTCTGGCGTGAAAGCGGGTCGTCGCTCATCCGTTTGATCCTTCTGTAATCGAAAGGAAGCCCGTCGCAAATGTATTTCCACGGGCGAATCTCAAAGAATTAGTGGCTTTTAGATCAGTGCGAGCGCGACGAAACCGACCGACGCGGCGCAGCGCGGCGGTTACTTTTGTAACGCGTGTCGGATAAAAGCTCCGGCGAAAACTCCAAGTGCCCGGTGGCGAGAGGAATAGAGGCATCGATCGTTCTATCGCACCGTCGAAGAAGGTCCCGGGCACAAAGGGGCCCCTCCTGGATCCGGGCTCCGTCTTTCTCGGCGCGGGCTGACCTCGATGGTGTTCCATCAAACGTGGACAAAGCAAAGAGGCCGCAAATTGGTTCCGACGATCCGCAGACCGGGCTGTCATTCGGGCAAATCAGCGCTTCGAGCTTACGGTCGACAAATCAATATTTACGGCTCGCCGCCCCCGCGCGGATCAGAGCCGGTGCCTTGTTGCGCCATGTCAGACGTGCTGGAATTAGATAAGAAGGACCCGGACCCGGGACGACGGAAGCGAAAAAGCCCGGGGACCTCCGGGCACGGTTGATCGGCCCACGGGAATCCTGTGGCAAACTGAATTAACCCGCTGTTGACCCGCGACCGTGTGTTACCCCAATGACTTCCATTATGTCATCGGAACCGTTTGGCCAAGGCTGATCATGGATCCGCAGCCGCCGAAAGAACCCCAAGCTCTCGCAAATACTAACCCCGGATACTTTCCAAGTTCGACCTCGGATTTCACGGACTCGCTGTTGGCTCGCCAGTTTCAACGAACGCGAAATAATACATGGTAAACAAGGCACGGCGATATCGAGTATTGGAAAGCCGTTCCCGCTTTGAGTATTTGCCTCGGCTCCGCTAACACTGCAACTTACGGGAACCTAGGATTTATTTAAAATTCTCTGTGTTTGTACAGAATCTCGTTAGGAGCTGGATAATCTGTTTCGTGTAGCTTCGCTGTACGTTTTTGTACGGACCATGGTACAAGCGAAATTTTGTGATGATTAAATCGTTGAAATGAAATCTTATGGTATACTGTGACTTCTTTGTGTATGTGGTCACGGCCTGACAAGTCCTACGTCGTTGACGTATATCGAGAATTCACCTAACAGTAAATATACAGCTCTCGTTGTTAACCCCTTGCCCTACAATATCGAGTCAGACTCGTGATGAAACTTTCGAACAGAGTCTAATAAATATGTACGTTATTAATTCCCTTTAAAGCGAAATAGAATTCTATTTCGTTGTAGTCGATATATATGTGCCCATAATTATGAAAGTGGTCTAAGTCAAAATTAAAGAAAAAATGAATTTATCACTTATTTCACACGACATGATTTTAAACTAAATTTATTCAATGTAATTTTTTTTTTTATGACAGACCACTTTCATAATTATGGGCACATATATCCTTTGGAGAAAACATAGGCATACAATGAATATAAACTATCTTTTCTTTTCTATGAAATCCTGAACGATGAAGAATTTCTAATCATTATAATCGCAAAATAAATTGTAGCGCAAGGGGTTAAGACCGTCAGTCGTGTCCTGGAGAAATTATTTTCCCAAATAATTCCTAGTTCCTCGGGAAAAATAATTGATTCAGTTCCGAGCCGTTTACAAAATGAATTTGGTCTGTGCAAGGATTAGCTTGTAGGCCAAGCGTCTGATTTCCGGTTTACACGCTTGGAGCACTCGAATTCTTCCAGCCGCGAGTTAAATCCTTGTGCGCCAATATTGTCAGAATCACTAAAGGCGTTTGCTAGTCGGGTTGACTCCCGCGGCCAGAAACTAGGTCCGAAATAACCATGGCCACGTATGAATGGACGTTTGATCCGCAGGTGTTGGTATTTAACATAGCCGGACTGTTAGGTGCGGTGCTCGTACGAGGCGAGGGGGTAGCCGGGGATTAGGCAGTCGTGGAAGGGTATTGAAAGCTAGTGAAACAGTCGCGTCACACGGACAGAGAGGAGAGATACAGGTGTTCGTTGATTGAGTGTAATCTGTTTTGTTAATTGCAAGGTCCGCAGAGTTCGATACCTGTGGTTGCGTGGCGCTGCGTTCAGCATTACAAGCCGAGCCGCCGCCAGTTTCCAGACCCCCATGGCCTCTCTCTCCTTCGGTGATGGTGTGCACAGGCTTGCAACAGCTCCGACCACATCCAAGTTCCCTTATGGGGTTACGTGGGAGGGGGAGGGAATGGGCGGGGGGCACGGTGACGGGATGGGTTTGGGGGTCGGTTAACCGACTAATTGCAGTACTGACGCGTCCGCACGGACTATTTGCGCAATTGCAATCATATCCACTGTCCTTGTGTCACCTATCACGGGCATAATAGGCGTGGTCGAAGTTGCCGCGAGGCACGCGCGCGCGTTAATTGACCGTCAAAAGCCGGGGTTCAGCGTTTTTCTGGCAGCCATATCATTTTTCAAAAGCCACCGCTTCGCCATTGTGTCGCCCGGTTGTTAGGGGAGAGCCTCGCTGTTGTGTGCTCTTTTTTTCCCTTTTTTTCTCTCTCTCTCTCTCCCTTACGAACGTATTTCCCGTGAAAATGAAACCCGCGAATTTATACCGAGCGAGAGAGCCCCCGTTCACTTTGTTTCGCATTTGATTTCTGTAACCGTTGGGCGACGCTTTTTTGTTTTCGCTTGATAATTAAGTTCGCGCCAACCTGTCGCGTGGACTATTAACGACGCCGCTCTGTTTCACGGTGTGCAGCTCCGGCTGCTGTTGTTTATTATTTTTCTGATTGCGCTGCGTGATGGATTTCGAATTAAACAGCTCTCCGCCGACGCGAACGTAAAATTTTCAACGAGCATCGACGACGTTGCATTTCATCCTTTAGCTCGAACGAGACTTCGAACTAATCGAGACTGGTGTTAATAAATTAACCATCGATGAGATCCTCGACTGTCACGTTCTTCGGACTGTATGAACATTTTACTTTGTTCAAACCTTACCGCTTGAAAATCAACAAAATTAAGTCAACTGAATTTCACTTGAAGTATGAACACTTTTGTGGAACATACGGCGCTCTTTCTTATTTTTGTTCGTACCGTAACTGTCAATATTTCGAGCATTGGCGTACCACACATGTACCGTACTTGTTAAATACCGTACGTTATTGTTTCCGTATTGTTAGGTTCTATAGAGTGTTTACGTGTCCAAGTTCTAGAATAAGTCTTTGCGCTTGCAAGTCGAATTTATTTAATTTATTCCAGGGGAGGTCATTTGTCACGAATCAGCGACAATTGTGCCGAACGATCAAGAACAATGGCGTCTATATAATCGGTGTGGAAATGTATCGTACATTCTGTTACGCGAGAAGAAATACGGTTCGAATCGGAGCTGCTTAATAAACGATATAATTCCCGCGGAATTAGCATGAACGATTGCAGCTGAATATTCGAGAATGAAACTAACGATAAAGAAACGGGGAGCGTATTCTGTTCGAGTATCAGATCGTACGTATATAATAGAATATTTGAATAACAGACGAATGAATGAACGCTTTTCGCTGGTATTGAAACTGGGCTAGCAGCGACTGTATGCAGGGCGGACGAACAAAGAATCCCGATAACATTCATCAACATAGCCTTTAACGAAGAATAATGATCAGAGAAGAGTATCCGTCCGATAGGTCCGATATTCAATATGGAGACCTGGATTCCTCCCCCCAATTATATCTTCCAATTTATTGCTCATCTCAATCAGTATCTGCTTCCTTAATCGGACAGAGCGCTTTGCGATCGAAGAACGGGTATCATAACCTGAGAAAAAGAGAGACAGAGACTTTCGTCTTCTTCTCTTTTCTGCTGTTTTTGTCAATGGCAAGAAGTTTCGTTCTCTCGGAGGCGTCCCAGTTTTCCCGGTCGCTTTTTTTGCTGTTCCGCCTTCGAGATAATACGAAAACAATCATCGTCGGTAACGAGAAAACTTCATGACACCTCCGAGAAACTCGATAATATAAATAACTTTGCGCCCAGTCGAAACAACGGAATCTCGAAGGCAAAGTATCGCATTCGGATGGGCTGTCTTCTATAATGGTATCCTTACGAATCAGCAAGAATCCGCCATAGTTCAGTCAGTGCAGAAAGTATTAATTAACACCGGGATGGTGAAAATCAATTTTTCAATCAATATATTCTGTGTACAGTCTATTCCCGATATATGTCAACAACACGGGTCTTGCCAGCGACTTATATCGGCCAGGAGATACTATTATTCACGATCCTCTAGGCCCCTCACTGGGTATACTACCGAAAGTATAAAGTATATTAAAGCCGAGTATTTGCCACATACAGGGTGTTTGGTAAGTGGTGGTACAAGCGAAAAGGGGGTGATTCTACATGAAAGAATAAGTCGAAAATATAGAATAAACATTTTTCGTTTGAGGCTTTGTTTTCGATAAAATCGACTTTGAAGATCTGTCAGGTTTGTGTGCTTTAGTATATGCAGGAAGTAGATTTGGTTGGTCATGATCAGACCGGTCAGACAATTCCTATCGAATAGCATGCGTATTCGCTGCATTTCATACTCGATTTTCTCGATAACGAAACTTTGGATGAACAAATTTTATTCTATATTTTCGACTTATTCTTTCATGTAGAATCACCCCCTTTTCGCAGTTACCAAACACCCTGTATATCGATAAAAGACTGTATTAGTCTTTAATCGGTCGTTTAGTTACACTTTATATCAGTCGAAAGCGACATTTTCCTCTGCTGTTACCGAATATTAATTTCAACGGACACGCGGTACAAGCGATCAATAACAGATCGAGTCTAGCATTGTCACGAAATGTATCTTCTTGCAGAGAACACGGGTCCGAAATAAGCGGATCGTCGAACCCGGGGATGTTATCCTCAGCGGATTTCGGCTTTGCAAATACGCTCGTCACGCGAATGACAATGCTAACGGCGAGGCAACGGCGCGACAGGGTTAGACACGTCGGAAATATCCACGGAAATCCATCTAATGACTGCGCGTCTCTTATCGATAAGCCTATTTGGCATCTGTCAAACGCGCCGGTCGAACGCCGCTCATATTAGAAAGTCAATGCACTCACCGGTCGTGTACATGGCGACGCCTTTCAGGGTCACCGGCTCGAGAATGGCAGGCTCGCTCCTCCCCTTCGCGTTAATCGCGTAGAGAAAAAGTCGATAGCTTCTTCCCGTGGTTAGGCCAGCGACTTCGAACGTAGGCCCGTTCGGGGCGGCCGGCACGGTTTTGTTCAGAAGTATCGGACCGCCGTCCTCGTCGGCGACCACTTCCAGCTGGTAGCTGAAAATCGGAAGACCACCGTCGTAACCTTCCAGGCAACGAACCAGCAGGCCGGTGCCCGATTTCGCGCCGATCTCCTCTGCGTCCACGGGCGCCGACAATTCCGTCACGCTGCAGTTGTGCAGAGCGTATGGCCGGCCGGCAGCTATCACCTGCGGAATCGAACGTTTACGGTCAAACATCCTATCGGCGCTGCGTCCATTTCTTTATTACTGTCGTTGCGAGCTCGCCGAATCACGCGGGTTGCTTCAAAATATTAGGTTGGCAAGAAAGTAATTTCGGTTTTCACTAATAGCTGGCGTTATGTTTTGTTTTATTGACTTCTCTTAACGTTCCGTTTGTTATCTTTCTGACATTTCGTAACTGCATCTTTTAGGTTACTTTTGAAACAAATTACACGTAATTTTGATTGAAATTGTTAGCTCTGTGTCAAATTGAACATGGAGTGCAAAACGAACATTAAAGGCACATATTGCTTTTTTATTTCCGTAGAGGTAAAAAAGCTGCCGAGGCTCACAAAGATATATGTGAAGTTTATGGTGTGGATTGCTTAAGAGAATGCACGTGCCAGAATTGGTTTAAAAAATTCCGTTGTGGAAATTTCTCGCTTGAAGACGACCAACGTTCTGGTCGACATCTGAAGTTGATGATAACCGAATGAAAGCCATTATTGAATCGGATCGTCATATAACTGTCCGAGAGATTGCAGACATGTTAAATGTCTCGCATACAACTATAGAATATCGTTTAAAAAGTCCCGGAATCGTTAAGAAGCTCGGTATTTGGTATACGGTATTTATAACGTATATAACGTATATATATACGGTATATACGGTGTTTATAAACTGAAGAAAATTAATATTTTAATATGCCAACATTTCTGGACATGTCAATATGTATAATGTACCGAGTATCATCCACAACAATTACGTCAACAGAATTCCAGGAACGAAAACGTAAATACAGCAAACGGGACAAAATGATAGCACGCTTAACGAAAAACTTGAAATATAAAATAATTCATCGATAAAAATCAAACTTTAATATTTTGTAGAACCTCCTTTACATCTAATGACCTCGATCATTCTGTTTGGTAAAGATTTATACAATTTTTTAATACCTTTCGTGCGAATATCCTTCCACTCGTCCAGAATACATACATTGTTTTGAATTCTTAATATTTTGAAATTGCCTGACATTTCGGTATACGGCTCTGGCAAGATGTCCCCAACAATTTTCGATAATATTGAGGTCGGGGTGTCAAACTAGAAAAAATATGTAATGTGCTATCGTTTTGTCCCGGAGTGTATATATTCCTTCAGATTTTTAGGTAGAACATTATTCTGTATTATGATCTCATTAGTAGGAAAACACCATCGAGCTCGTAACATTTTCAAAGTTCGTTGTGTAATCTGTTCGGTAATCCGTGGAATCCGTTTGCTTAACAATGCGAATATCCGTAATTACAGTAATTCAAGACTAGCTTCATTTGCGAATACGACTATTTCTATTTAACACAAGGTTAGAAAATGACGGAATAAAAATTGATCGGTATAGTGCGTTATATCGCATCATTTTCTCATTATTCACGAAAACAGTTACAATACAAAATAATAGAGTGCAGAGATTACAGATTTGAAATTTATTAAAAATATTGTGTTGGTTAGTATTTCACTATTAATTGTAAGTGTACGATATTGTGTCAGTACAATTTGAGCAGTTGTAAGTAATCGCATACTTACTCGTATGCATTACTGCACGCGCACGGTTGATGCTAGATGTAACTGCGCTTAGATTGAATACATCAATGTACCTATCACGCAGTATTGTGTTGACTGAATTAATTGATGAAGCTTGATTCATGGGATTGATTGAGGCTGATACGTGTCATTACTGAAACACTTATTAGCATAAATGCGAGATCCCATCATAGGGAAAGGGATATCAGACACAGAACTACTACTACTACTTAACGTTAATAAGTTAGTTTGCTCTGGGGCTGGAATCAGATCGAATACAATTACAATATGTAAATTATGATGTACTTGAAAATCATAGATACCAATTGTATACGAGCTAGGTATAAACTCCGTCATGTGAAAACAATTGTAGAATGTATAGAAATTCAAAATTCAATCTACTACAAACGTTGAAAATTCAGAGTTTATGATTAAAACTGAATAAACCGGTGTTCGTGGTCGACAGAAAATTCAAATGTGTGATCAAATTAATTTTATCGCACACACTAAACCTGTTGGATTTCTGTGTTTATACTGTAATTTCGTTTTCTAGCTATTTCCCTACAAACGATACCGTCGTTATCATCCGCCAGTTACGAGAGCTGAAGTCGCATATCAAGTTTTATTTCCCTGGGTTCGTTCGTTCAGAAAATATCACTCAAGTTGGTCACACTCACACGAGCACGCCAGGCATCGCGGTGTAAATGGTGAAATCGTGTTGATGCTCGGAACGTGCTTGTCACTCGAGAACTCAGAGTTGTGTTTTTACATTTTCTCTGTAATAAAAGTTACGTGCGGAAAATGGAAAGGTAAATACATGGACCGAAATATAGGATGAAAATCGCAAGATGCTAATAAAGGAAAGTTTCGCCATTATTAAAAGTAGCGTCCCTCGAGGTTCATTTTATAGCTGTGCTCTGATGAAGTATAGCAGTTAAGTGAAAGCAGATAACAACTCTTTTTAACAATGATGAAACAACACGCTGGAATAATAATGTTCCGTTGGTATTTAACAAACAAACGAAACGAGTATTTCAGTGGAGGTTACTAAAAAATTCATATAACGAATTGTTCCGGATTGCAATTAACCAAACACCATTAATTTTAACAGCATTACGTAATTGTTGGATAACTCCAATTATAATAAATACACACGCTTTTTAATATTTATTTCTAATTTTGACGAGCACGTGTACCTGAACGTTGAATAAAGCAGATCATTCAATACGCGTGATAGGTATTATCTAACATATATTAATCTCCTATTGCTGCAAATGTTGCACAAGCTTTCCATCAATATTACTAATTGAAACATTTATTCATGCATATTCCTCGTTGAAAATTACCGTTGTGATTTATCTTGTTTACATTCGCTATCGGACTGAAATGCAACAGCAACTAATATTTGTGTTATCAATTAATATTTCGAGTAGAAATAAATTCAAGTATTGTATGCATATACAAGCCTTTACGACTAAAAAATTATATTTTCTACAATGTTCATAAAAATCGATTCAGCACACGCAAAGAACAAATTTTCTACTTCAGGGAGCTCTAAACATAGCTAAATAAATTTGTTTCGATGCACACGTTAGAGATTCCGAATGCAGAATGTTTTCAACAAATTCGGCGACACTTTCTGGAATATCGAGCTTTGAAAACGAGCGAAATATAAAAATCCGAGTACGGTGTCGCCGAAATAATTGTATAGACTGACCCACGCTGGAAAATGCTGAAAGTTGTAAGCGAAGACAGCGGTCACGGCACGCTCATGTGAATTAAGAGTAGCGCATTTACCTGAAACAGGCATGGTGCTCGTTGCTTGCCAACCTGGTTGCTCGCCCAGCACGCCACCGTGCCGTAGTCCATTTCCGTTGCGGGCGTATAGTTTAGCTTGGATCCGTGGAATTGTTGGTACTCTTTCAGGCTTTCGGCAACGGCCGGTGTCCCGGGCGCTGGCACGTGAGAGTAACGAGAATGAGGAACCTCCACCAGCTCTCCGGAATTATTGAATGTCCAGTGGAAAGTCAACGGTGCTGGATGACTCTCCACGGAACAAACTAACGATACGGTTTCCTGCTTCAGGGCGCCGACGACCACCTCGCTTCTGCCTTCCTTGCAGACAGGCGTATCTGCAATCATCGTGTTCCACGATATCAGAATTTGTCAGCGCTGCAAGCCAGGCGCTGACCCACTAAAATTACCAACCATTTCTACCTCCAAATCACTTTCGTACCTTCAAATTCTCCTCTGTTATACAAAATGCATTTATTTTGAAATTCAGATTTATTCGTGGAGGAAGGCATTAAAAATAGAGACTGTCATGTCACCCTTATATGGGTGACGGAATTACTTATTCCGGTTTTAAAATAAATTTTTACGTTTATATATTCATCGTACCAAATTTGACTAGCATCTGTAAGATGCAATAAAGTTAGAGCACTACATAATACATTTAATTTTTTTCCATTTTTATATCATTAAATAACTTACTTTGATTTTATGGAATTTTTGAGGTTTCTAGTTTGGCAGTCAAAGTGTTAAAAATAGAGACTGTCATGTCGGTATAGCTAGTAAAATATAGCAAAGAAACTCACGAATTTGGAGTAATTTCAACCTTGGCACCCCAAATCTTTTAATCTTTTTTTCATGTAATCCTGTGTTAATCTTGACGAAAAAATACCAAAAATCCAAGTTTTAATGATAGGAATTCACTGGTAAAACTTGGATTTTTGGCACTTTCTCTGTCAAAATCTACAGGATTATACAAGAAATAGTTACAAAATTTCCTGCTCGCCAAGGTGAAGTTTAGCCATGAATTTCTTCGACAGTTTCAGGCGCGCAAATTCTCAGATAAATTTCCAGTTTGTAAATATAGAAATTTAGATAAGTATTAATGTTTAGCAGCATCGATATATCAATCCACGTGATGGAAAACGTGATCCGATGATTGATCCAGTGCTATGCCTCATCCGTGGTACCACGGATTGAAATACGTCTGACCATATCTCGCTGCTGCTACTTGCAGTGACGGCCGAAGTTCGTATTCAGGGAATTGTAGTTATCGAGCCATACTACAATTTTGTATCGAGTATTAGTATTAAAAAACTTCTGCGGGGTTTCTGCTATTTTCATAAAATAATAATGTTTAGAATCTTCGTGTCAGAAATTTCTATTATCCTATATTCTATTCGTTTGTTTCCTACGTTCTCGAATGGAAGCCGGAAAATTGTTGAAGTGACAATAGATTCAGACGTTTCGGTAAGCCGGTTGGCATTGATAAATATTATTTAATCTGACTGAGTTGAGGCATCTGCGGCGCAACATTTACAATTTTGTATCGAGTATTAGTATTAAAAAACTTCTGCGGGGTTTCTGCTATTTTCATAAAATAATAATGTTTAGAATTATATTCTATTATCTATTATTATTCTATATTCTATTCGTTTGTTTCCTACGTTTTCGAATGGAAGCCAGAAAATTGTTGAAGAGACAATAGATTCAGACGTTTCGGTAAGCCGGCGGGTATTGGTAAATATTATTTAATCTGACTGAGTTGAGGCATCTGCGGCGCAACATTTACATGGCGCGCATTAGCCATTCCACACGTCCAAATGAAATTTTCGGCCCGACACCGAAATTAGTTCCGTAAACGGCAGCGGCAAGGGAATCACGATTTCTGCGGAAAGTGAGCTGGGGAAGCGGGTGTGCCGCAGAAATTGGCTTAATGCGATCCGGCGTCGTAAAACGGAAGAAGAAGGTTGACACCGTTCAACGCGCGCGGGTACGTTCTATCGATCGTCTAATAGGAAATTCTCCTGACAGCGGTATTTGCAGTAGGCCATAGCATACGGAAATTCCAAATGGCACGAGAGATGATTTACGGCGGAAGCGAGGGATCACGGAACAGCTCCGTTTCAATCTGATGCGTTTGATGCACTACCGAATTAATTAGTAATACGAGAAGTCAGCGATATCGGGGCTCATGTCGGCAGACATCGACGTATCGAGGACCGAGATCGTCGATCGGAAAATGCAGTACACTGTCAGAATACTCATTAGTACGCAGTACGCAGGCCGTTGGACGCCAACATGGGACCGTCCCGAAGTGTCGCTCGCCGATTTTCGACCCCTCCTGTCAATCACCAGAATTTTCTATGGTGGCCAATCGAATTATGCCCTTCGGTCCGAAGACGTTCGACTTGCATTTTCGTGCGACGACTGCCTAACTTTAGACAAGTATTTATTTAGTTAAATTTACGTCAATTTGTTAAACCCACTTCTCTTCACAATAGACAGCCAAATTATCCAAATATTTTACACTCTTCTTTCCACGAGAAAACTATAAAGAAGGTTTAATACCTTTTCTATGTTATTTTTAACACGTTGCCGCACACTTTTAATTTGATAATCGTGCTCAGAAACACATTTTTTTCCGAAGCGGTAAAGCATAAGAAAACGCATAAAAGAACAATTAATGTCTGGCATGCTATACCTTTTTTTCAATAATTAACAAGTGTATGTGTTAGTACACTTCGTACTAACGCTGTTCTTTTTTTCGGATCGGATCTATAGCCGTCATTTGTGGCAACGTCTTAAATAAATAATCCAACAACATCATGATCTGCGTAAAAATCGCAGCCTACTAATAATTTATCTATGATGCAATTCATTAGAAAAAATGATGTTCTTTATGGTGTCGCCTTTCAAGTATGTACAAACGTGTAAATCATGGGATTAAAAGAGAACCTAGTTGTGTATGAGTAGAAATAGTATAAAAGTTGTTCGCAACGTTGCATAGTCCGTGCGTAATGTACCCGAAATTTAGATTGTTGTTGTTACGTTTCGTAATGCTTCGAGTATTTGCATGTGCCACAAATGCATACGATTTACAAGCCAAATTACTTTGTCCATGTATTATTCATAGTGCACAGTTTATTCATTAAAAAGGCAAGTAAAATATTATATTATTTAATTCGATCAGCTGTTACAGCATAAACTACTGGAATAACTTTCCATAAATTAACGAAACAAAATTTTCCTTGGCTTCAAATAGCCGTGTCGAATTAGCTATTAAAATAATTTGACATGCACATATCGTTAAAATTTCGGTTATAATAAATAGACTGCGAGTGTTTAAGCAGATTCCACGGGTTAATCTTATTGCAACTGAAAACTTGTTTAATTTTGTTGGTTGATCCATCACGTGTCACGTACGATGAAAATAGTATTGAATTTCAGATTTCATCCTTTCAATGGACGGGAAATCTAATTATTAACCCATTTGCATCATAAGGAAATATGAAAAGAAAGCCTTTATCACCAAACTTTCTTTTTTATTATATTTAAGTACAAAAATATGACTACAAGTAAAAGAACTTCATATTTGAGCATTATAAGAAAAAAATCAGAATTACTACTTTCATCTCCAACAACACTCTCTGTTTCTATTTTTTAGCTAACGAATAATGATAGTGACCAGGAAGATTGAGCGTATATATGCGCTAATGATGCAAACGGGTTAATTAGTGAAGTTTGGGAGCCAAATTTGAAGCTACTAATGAAATCGATTGGGGTTATTAAAATTTGGCTGTCGAATGTGTTCGAAAGGTAAGAATCGTCGTTCAGGTGGCGGATAAGGCGAACGCAATCTTTGGAATTCTCGAACGCCTCGGCGAGGATTGGTGTCAGTATAGCGCGAAGGATGCGGAGGTTAAAACATTAGGATGGTTTCGCGGTTCCCTTTAGTTTAGCGCATCTCCGGCATCCCCTCTCCCAGCTTAGCACATTGCCAGGCTGCGTTCACCTACACATGAATATTCAGCTACGCTTTACATACATTGAATATGCATCGGAGTCCTTCCTTCCCTCTTAGGTCATTTACAAGATGCAGATACGCCGGGCTACCACCAGGAGTACTAACCATTCTAATAGAATAACTCGTGCTGTATGTTTTACAGAAAACTATCCATCCTATCCCCTCGTCCTTGGGGCTGCCCCTTCCAGCCCGTCGTCCCTGCTGATTCCATGGGCAAAGCGGCGAAGCACCCTTCATGCCCAATTCCCGGTACGCGCACTCGGCTGCTACTTGCCATCGATTAAGTAATTATCGAGGTCTCGAGGTGAGAGCTGGCAAATTAGAGAATTGGCCCGGGAATATCAACCCCGGACTGCGATTCTATTCGTCGGCTCTTCCGTTGTTCTTGTGATTAACGAACGCCGGGATAACCAGTCAACGCGAACGAACTTTCACCTCGCCGATGTCCCAAGGAAACGATCTACGCTGGTTATTCCGGACGATTTACGAACGAGAAGAAGAAACTGTATCTCTTCGAAGCTTTGGCCAACACTTGGAAAGATCTTGTCACGGAACTGAAATCACCTATGGTGATGCAACAGTGGTGAAATGGCTCAAGAAAATATTTGACAGTATCTTTTCTTCACCAGTCATTTATGTCTCAAACAGATGCGAGACTTTGATTCTAATCTTGAAAGCTGTACAAATTTTTGAAGCTATAAAAATTATTTTCAGTCTTCTTTTACATATAATGTACTCTATAAATGTAGAATTAAGAATTATAAATACAGAGATTTTGAACTAAATTTTATCATACAATTAATTAAAAATATTTGATCGTAATAATCGAGATTCAACGTATAAAAACAAATTTAATTCAATATATAGAATAACCTTCTTCAGAAAGTACTAATAATAATTAATCGATGACCAAGCAGCAGCTTCGGATAGTTATAGTTATCATTTTTATTAAAAAATATGTTAATCAGTGTTGAATGAAGAATATTTGCTCAGATCAAGTCGTTCACATTCGTAAAACGCACGTAGGAATCGTATTGAAATTAGTTAGTTTTTAAATTGTTATAACTTTGAAACTGTTAACACTATGGTAACGAAACTTCGATTGTCGGAGAGCCTGAAGCCTCTGCTTTACAATGACTTTTGTTGCATCGCGATACGATAATTGGTTCTCGAGATATCGTCGTGTAAAGAGGTAGGCAATTTTTGACATTTGACTATCTTCGTCTCGCTCGTATAGTATGTCGCTCTCTCTCTCTCGGCAGACGTTACTGACCTACCACTACGCGGCGTTAGTCGAGGCAGGTCAGTTTTTACTATTACTATTAGTGCGTACGCATTTCCAGGAAATCATTTATGAATGGCTCCCCCCACCCCATTCAACTTACGCGCAAACTTCAAACGCTCATATCTCGGGTACGGATTGCGCTATCAACGTGGGACAAAGCGCGTTGGAGAGAACCTCGACACTACTATCTCCTGCACCTACCAACGCGCATAATTTCTTTCACCTTACAGGTGTGATGTGCTCTGGCTTAGACAGTATAAACATTCAGTGAATTCTCGTTACGAGTCGTTTAACCCGTTCTGGAGACTCTTAGAGGAAATCCGAGGTTGTCGCATTTAAAATACACAGGGCGCGCTGGAAACCTAAGAGTCATGTCCGTCTACACGTCATAAAAGATTATGACTACTAAGCGATAGTGACAACAAGACTGAGAAAATATCTTTCTCCGATACAAATTGTAAGCTTGGCACCGATTCGCGATGAGAATTCACTGTAATACAAAATTGATTTTCAACACCATAAACTACATCGCTTACCATGCACATTACTCGTCCTAACTTCTTTCAAACATAACTTCAAATGTAACTTGATCAATGATTGCACCATTTGCTCAAAAAACTATATTATGCATCTTGAATTTCAAAAATTATGAATTCTCCTATCTTGTATAACAAGTATTATTATTTTCAGAAAATTTTTAAACGCGAAGAATCTATGTACACTGGCAATAATTTTGCGTGTATTTCTCCTTTCGTATTGTCGAAAGTTATATTCAGAAGTAACGCCACGCAAATCCAGTGTATCGATAAAAATGCCATACTCACACATTATTCGAAGAGCCACGGGATTACTGTCCGTCTTTCCCTCGCTGTTCGCGGCATGACAAGTATAATCACCGGCGGAGTACCGGGTTATGCGCTGGAGAACCAAAGAGTAATCGCTTAGCACTATGCCCGCGGTCGCGTTATTCTTCAACTCTTTCCCCTGAAACAAACAATGGCATTTTACGATGCGAGTCAGGTTTTTCATCTACAGGTGGTAAGGCGGCTGCTTGACCTAACCCTCGAACAATGAAATCACCCTAACCGTCCTTTCGAATCACTTTGAGTCAATTCTATGCAGACGAGTTTATTCGAGATTTAACCCATTTGCATCATTAGCGTATATAATTGCGCTCAACTTTGTTGGTCACTATCATTATATTCGTTAGCTAAAAGATAGAAATGGTGTTGTTGGAGATGAAAGTAGTAATTCTGATTTTTTCTTATAATGCCAAAATATGAGGTTCTTTCAGTTGTAGTCATTTTTGTACTTAAATATATGTTAACCCCTTGCCCTACAATAACGAGCCAGACTCGTGATGAAGATTATGAATAGAGTTTAATAAATGTGAACGTTATTAATTTCCTTCAAATCGAAATAGAATACTACTTGGTTGTAGTTGATATATATCCTTTGGAAAAAACATAGGCATACGATAAATATAAACTATCTTTTCTTTTCTATGAAATCCTGAACGACGAAGAATTTCTAATCATTATAATCACCAAGTAAACAGTAGTGCAAGGGGTTAATTAAAAAAAAGTTTGGTGATAAAGATCTTCTTTTCATATTTCCTTATAATGCGAATGAGTTAATGCGAACTCTATTTCGTTTGAAAATCTTTGCAAATAGAAAGCTAAAGGAGACTATGGACACGCAAACCCGTTGTGCCTCTATTTCAGCTGTAGGATGTTTGCAGAAATTGTCTATTTGTAGAAAGCTAAAGAAGACAGCAAATATAGTCTCGCAGCCACGTCAGCAAACTTGTCCCTGAAATGCTTCTAACAAGTATTTTATGGGAGGAAAATTATGTAGAGAACTCACATCCTTGAACCAGGCGAGTTTGTACGCCTTTGGGTTGGCTCGGACCGAACAATCAAAGTATACGTCGTCGCCCTCTTTGATTTCATCTGGATTCAAGCTCTGGCCCATCTTGAGAGTCACCACTGGCTGATACTGCACGTCCAGTCTCCACTTGTCCTCCAAAGCACTATTCGCGATGACAGGGTTCTCGGCTCGACACGTCAGATACTTGCCATCGTCGACGATACTTGGCACGAAGCTCAGAATGCTCAGAGTCTGATTGTTCTCCAACACGTACTGCCAATAACATACGATCTCAACATTAATTTATTGTTCGACAAGTATTTCACGAGAATCGCTTAGCTTATTTCCGATAAAAGTGAGCGTTAGCAAAGCCTGTCCGTGGAAACGATTAGAAACTGGTAGAAAATATAGCATCGTATGGACTGTCGATAAGAAATTATTTATCGACGTACGCTTCGTCAACGTATAACGCGACTTTTATGTATCAGTCAAACGGGTACGCAACGCATAACGAACCGTATCATTCGTGCATTACAGCGGGAATTCATATGGGCGAGAGCATTCGCGAATATACACTACGATGACCATCCGTAGCGAAAGGTTTAATGACTAGTTACGCACTAAATGGAGTTTACCGCCGGAGAATTCAAATTATCCGAGATTGAATTGAAATACCTTTCTACGGGAAAGCTCCGAATAATTATTCAGTCGTGATTCAATTTTTGCAGTTCGCAACAGTGTGCGATTCCCTGCACCGAAGTGTAAAATACAGTTAATCCGTTCTGCCATGTAAGTAGATTAAAATACCACTTTGATTAAAGATCAGCCACGAACCAATTTCATAGACAGACTTTTACATTCCAGTTAATTTAATGTACCACGAAATTATAATACCGATTAAAAACGTACGTTTTATAACAGTCTTGTTAAATATTCGAAATAACGGCGGTATTCAGAGATAAGGAAAATAATTCAGAACTCGAAGGGTCAAGAATTTTATTACGCGTAAAATAAAACTAAATCCTTATCATTATCGATGTATAAATCATGTCGAGGCGCCACTAAAGATTCGACTCTGACTAAAAGTGCCGTTAACGTTTGATACTTTTCGCGTACAGTTAGGTAAAAGAATTCAAATAAATAGAAAAGTAACAGCGAGAACAAACTTTTAATTCAATTATAAGCGAGATACATAAGATTGCAGTTCTTCGAAGTGCAAGAACAAATACCGCCGTTCGCTGGTGAATTTAACCACGAAACATATTTACTGTCACGCAACCCATATTTCGCAAGATAATAGATTACAATTATAAACACGTAAAGTCCAGAACTTGTGTATGGCAGCTAGAGTCGTAATGTGTCGACGGAATTAATAAAATCCTGTTTTTAGAACTGCTAATGAATTTCAATATTTCGGCAAATATGTAGGTTCAATTTTTTAATATCAGTATTTCGAACGCTGATGTTTAAATAGGTTAGAACATCAACGATTCCCGCATCCAACGCCGGATAAGATGACTCGAGAGCGGAGACGCGGGTGGCATGCGTCGACAAATTAGGCGCACAATGCAAACGGGGTGAACGATCTATAATGAGACTGTCGTAGGAGGACTACGAGGGGTGCGACACGCACGCACGTGTTCCAAGATCCAGATAGAGGTCGCAGTAACGCGAAACAAAACGCTGAGTGCACTCACGGAATTTTTGCTGAACTCTCTGTAATTAAATAAATTGTTCAAGTTTCGCTAAACAGGTAGAATATTCATCAATCTATTAACCGTGTGCTAATAAGATTCATTCGATGATTTTTTCACTAGGAACGACAAATAATCAGCAATAACCAGACTCCGGATTTTTAAGCGTTTATGGCTTCTGAAAATTTTTAAAAAATGTTTGGTATGATTTGTACGTTGTTTGGTACGATTTTTGTTTATTTCAGATCAGCAAAGGTCATTTCCACTGAAAATTGGATGTTATTTGTTTCCGCTTTCCTAAAATTTGCCTAAAGAAATTGAAAATTGCATAAACATCCGCAGTAAAGCAATTATAATTTTCAATCCGAAAGTGCTAACGTTAAATATACTTTCGAAAAATGTTCATACACAAGGTACACATAACAGAATTTCATACAATTTTTAATTACATTTTATCCTGCGACCTATTCAACACAGAAAATGGAAATTCTTTTTATTTTCACTGGTTTCAAATTTCTCAGCGAAAATGTGATTGTAAAAGATTGTGAAACATGTTTATACTTAAAACAGGAATGCATAATTTTATCGATGAATTGATACGAGTGAACAGTTTGCCCAACGTATTAAAGAACATGTTGCGATAATATACACACGTCGCTGCACATTTCCGCAAAATTTTCGTTAAAATCCGAATATTCATTCGACGTAACTCAACGCAAACAAGCTGCCGGGCACAATGCCGCGAAACGTCCCCTCCCTCGAAGAACGCAGAAAAATGGAGGTTCTCTATGGCGGAACGTCGAGGCTCGCCGAGCGCGCACGGCGCATTTATCAAGCGCTCGGTCTCTTACGATTTCAATAATCGAAATTCGAATTGTTTCGAGATTAACGTCTCGAAAATTCAGTCAAACGTGTTTGGCGCGAGAAAGAGTGGCGGCGGTGGAGAAGCAGGAGGGGGAAGAGGAAGAGCAAGAGGAGAAAGAGAGAGAGAGAGAGAAGAGCGAATTGATTTTACCTCCCGGTTACGAACGAAACTACCTCAACAATTTGTCATGCGTTTAATATGAAAATCAATTCGGCGGTCGTACGCATTGCTACAGAAGAGAGATGAGAAAATAAAGGGACCGAACGAGATTAACGATTTTTCGAGATTTATGATGCAGCGGCGCGGAATTGAGGAAAATGGAGGGTGACAGGGGGGAAAGGGGGGGTGTGTAGGTAGAGCGTCGAGCTCGCTCGGTGACTATCTCTCCCCCCACCCCTTGGCCACCCTCTCGCGGGCTTTCTGTTTCTCTTTATCTCGATCTCTAACCTTCCGTTTCCGCGATGTCATTTTAATGATAGCGCCACCAGGCATACATATCGAGGGAGGGGCGAAAGAGAGAGAACGAGAGAGAGAGAGAGAGGGAGAGAGAAAAAAAAAACCACGCATCCCACGTCAGTATCGCGAATACGATGAATGGAACTAACGGTTCGTCAGGATGAATGTCGCATCATGAATCCCTCCTCGACTTTCCCGCCGCACCGCTCCGCTCCTCTCCGCACCGCTCCGCTCCGTCGCCGTCTTTTTCCCTCTTCGTCCCGCGGCTCTTTGATTTTCGATGTTCTTCCTCTGTCGTTCACTTTTCGGTCTCTCTTCCCGTGGCCCGTCTCTTTCTCCCTCATTTCAAACCAAACCCTCCCCGCACCCACCCCCCTCCACCCCGCGTGTGCACCGTCCCACCATCCCCATCGGCCAAGCTTCACTGCATACCGCTTTCGGTTCGCTTCGTTGGGACGCGATCGAATTTCCCGATAAAGCTCTTCGGACAGTCCAACAGTACCGTCAATATATCCTGCCGGGAGATTGTATACGGACTACCGTCACGATTACGCCGGTGGATGTGTGCGCGCAGGCCGAAAGTTATCCACGCAGAAATTGCAGGGCCTCCCTCCCTTCCGCGAGGAACGCAAAATAAATCAAATCGATGCCGACTCTCTTCGCGACGCCTCTGCCTCCATTCTTTACAACACCTTCGCGGCGGCCGCACTACGACAGATTATTATTCATTCCTTCTTTTCATCGAGGACGGCATTGATAAGCTGCGCGAGTCGTACGAGCGATTACGAGATTTGTGTTTGCAGGATGCTCGACGCCGTTAGGTTGCCGGACAAAATTATTGCAACCGCTTCGATGTCCTTTGTTTTGTGATCTCTTTGATTTAATCGTAAGAAGTTTTGTGTGTGTGTGTGTGCAGAAGTTGGTCATAGCAAAGTTTACTTTGATTAGCAGAGAAGTAAATTTTTAAGCCTTTGTTAAATAAACTCTATTAAAGTTGCATGTGCCACCAGGTCTGTTCTAGGATAACCCTAGGCTAACATTAGGTTAACATTAGGTTTACCTGGCACTAAAAATTACCATTTTACATCACTTTATAAATATAACATGAATGCGTCCTTATGGGTGCATCTTTCAAATCTCAATATTCGTAAATTGACACTTTGACTGCCAAACTAGAAACCTCAAAAATTCCATAAAAGCAAAGTAAGTTATTTAACGAAATAAAAATTAAAAAAAAATTATATGTATGATATTGAGTAGTCCTCCAACTTTCTTGCATTTTACAGATCCTAACTGAATTTGGTACAACGAATATATTAACGTAAAAATTCATTTTAAAACCTGGTTAAATATTTCCGTCACCCACATACGAGTGACATGGCGCTCAACGTGTTAAAAATATTCGAATCTAGTGTTACAAATCTAGTGTAAATCTAGTGTTACATGTTAGGTCCTTGCTTTAGAAATCGAATATCGAATCATGTTCTTTTACGTGTGTACTTCTTTCTTAAAAGATGAGAGTTACAAATATGAAGTTACACGCCTAAGATGATTATGTCGTACATTTTATTATTGTGTGCCTCACTTGGGTAACGGTGAGAAATGTAATATAAACCTGATTTATCGCTAACTCTCGGAAGAACTCCATTTGGACTTAAATAACAATGAACTGGAAACCCGTACCTCGTGAAATGTTACGGTGTTCCCAGAATAATTATGTGTTCAAAGTGTACGGAATATAGCTTAGAACTCCCCCTTTAAGATCACATCGGTACTAAATTCAGCGAAAGGGCTGATCTCCGTATTTCCGCCGCGAAAAGTTCCTAATGGCCCGAAATAAACGATACGATACTATTACCCGCGCATTCGAAATCTGCTGGGACTGGAACAAGTAAATTTCCTTTTGCCCGAAAATTAATGGATACCCGATAATCGAGTTTCATTGTTTTCGGATTTTCCTTGCCAGCCGGTTCGGCTCGGCTCGGCGCGGCGCGGCGTTTCAAAAGCATATAGATAAGGAGAGCAGCGCCGAGAGATATAGGAGGAGGATTTGTTTTTCAGGCTGCGCAGCGATTACGAGGACAAAGTAAACCGGCGCGGCGACTGAACGCTCGGGAAAACCCGTTCCCCATCGATATAACAGCAGAAAAAGCCCCGATCGCCAGAAAGGAAAGTTAGGTCTTCCGCAATTTATCGGGTGCCGTGTAAGTGGTGACCGAGGGGATTCGTCAAGGAACGCTTCCTCCGTCAGCTGAAAAGAAAGTGTCAGGTCGATGGGAACGGGGTCGAGGGAAAGCGTAGAATCAGCCCTGGCCTCGGGAACAATTAACTCGCTGCATCGCCCGATGTAATTAACCATCTAGTCCTCGTCGACTCCGGAAAGTTCGTGCACCAATCATCTCCAGAATTTTCTTGAATTTTCTCAACGTATTGTGGCTGTTTAATTGATTTTCAATTGTACGATTCACTGCCGAGGACGTCTCAAACAAATGATTCAAAATCAGTGGCTATTTATGTCGTGGGACTGACCGGAAACTCTAAGGAACGAATTACAATTCCTTAAAAGAAGGTTTTTAAACCGTACCATTTCAATAGTATTTCATAACTGTATATCTAGCAATTTAGCAATTTTTTTTTTTTTATCTAACAATCTTTTTTATATCCAGTAGCATGTCTATTACCATTCCAGGAATAAAACTATTTTCATTCTATTCTAAAATTCATCGTCATGCTTTCATAAACGATAAATTCAATAATAACTATCATTGTTCACATCGGATTTTATTTAATTTGCATATCAAATTGTGAACCATACGCTGAGAGATAACAGTAGTAAACGTACCGCTCAAAGTTTGACCACCGTGAAGATAAAACTGACACAAACTACTATGATCGCAATAACGCCAAAAACCGACGGTAATACGGTCTATGAAAAGTGTATTGTAAAGCCAAAAAATAATATTCTTTTACAAGAATATACATCCAATATAGCACGTCTATTTGTTACATTGTTCATTGTCTGTAACAACGAACAAACATATGCTCGGCCGATAAACGAGCAACACTCTGTTAAAAAACAAAGCTCCGAGTAAACAATAGCCGCCATTAAATGAACGAAAACAATGAAAAATGCACGCAGTCCATTGTATCGGATCGCCGATAAAAAGATCACTAAAGCGGGACTGGAAAAAATGATTTATTAATTGTTACGTGTGATAGGAATGATAGCGGAGCATGAAAGCGCGTGCACGCAGTCGTTAATGCGCTAATTAATTATTAAACAGGGCATCGACTGCAGCGCAAACAAGACACGTTCAAACGTTCGCCTCCATGACTCTCGCTGGGTATACGATTTATTTTTTTACGAGTAATCGCTCGATGACCGGGTGTATCGTCATTTACGGTACACCCCGTATATTCTTTCAGCCTTGGTCAATATTTAGCGAGCCCGTACCCACAGAATCGTGACACGCTTCGTTAAAAGCGTTCGGCCGTTATAGTCCGCCGCGGCACAGTATATTCGTTCGAACGACGTCTTATTGTTATGATCAGACTGCTGATGCTTATGCAAATCCCCGTTTTCATGGGCTGATACATATGCGAACGTGGCGAAGTAGAATTTTATATTTGCTAGATCGAAAACCTTACGCTTTAATTGCTTATTAAAATCTTCTGGCAGCTGTGCATAAAGATCTGCAGTTCAGTTATGGCACTTAAGGCAACCCGCTCTTTAAACAAGGCTCGGTCGTATAGCAAACGACTGAAAACAAGAATCCCTGCTTGAACATCCGAGACAGCTGCGAAAATATTTTTTACACAATTTTATTACACCTGAATGAAACAGAAGTTTTCCTAACCCGCGGACTCCTGCGAGTTCTAGGCCCATGCCAGAGTCATTTCTGACCCACGCCGTATATTTCACTACAGTTTCCTTTCGATATAAGGCGAAAAAGTATTTCGGAGAAAGAAGAATTATCACGTTGACTGCCATGTCACCCATATGAGGGTCACGGATTTATTTGTCCAGATTTTGAAATAAATTTCTACGTTAATACATTCATTGTACCAAGTTTGATTAGGATCTGTAAAATTCGAGAAAGTTGGAGGACTACTTGATATCATACATTTAATTTTTTACAATTTTTATTTCATTAAATAACTTACTTTGATTTTAGGGAATTTTTGAGGTTTCCAGTTTGGCAGTCAAAGTGTTATTCCGCTACGACGGGTCACGAATGACTCCAGCATAGAATATGGAGGGCTTAACATACGATGGCTCTTTTAACTTCTGTTTAATTTTGTTTCGACTTGTGACAGCTTGAGAGGAACAATCTACTTGTTGTACAGGGTGTATAAAAAGTAATGGCCATCCGTCCTAGGAGTGAATCTAATAATAAACTGTGGCAATAATAAATTGTGGCAAGTTTCTGTGACAAATGTTCACCAATCCAGAGGTGTAGATTCACCCCTAGGACGGATGACTATTACTTTTTATACTCCCTGTACAAGCGAGGTTGAACGTCGAGGCATTCTGTTAGCCATATTGATAGGACTTACGTTCTTCACCATTCTCTTAATCTGTTTGTTCGCCTTCCACCATGTAATTACCGCTTCTGGCCTGGAACCATTTGTCCTGCACTCCACGTCGTAGTTCTTGTCAGCGGAAACTCGAGGCTCCTTCGTCAAAATCTGTACGACCAGTGGCTTCACTGGAAAAAGGAAACGGATCGTGTTCCGTATAAGTTTGATAAGAAACAACGGCGAGAAAGGCAACGGGTCTTCCCGCCGACAGCTGCAACTTCCTCAATTATCTGTTCTTGTGTAACAACACCACCGTTCCCTCTCGGTTCCTCCTCTTCATAATCAACGCTCCGGTTAACGGCGAACGCGAATTTTTACACAAAGTACATCGCGAGTAATAAAGTAAATTATTATAGTCCCTAGATTTTAAAAATCTGACGGTGCTCTTTAATTTCTCAAGGCATTTGGAAACTGAAAATTACGTTCTTCATTGACGATTAATGTTTAAACAAACAGACAGTAAAAATGGATTTGACACTTCTTTATGAGCAGGCTGCTTTCGCTAAAGATTCATTAAAGAATATTATTTACTTCTTACTTTCTCTGACCAAGCAAAAATTATGAATAGTGTCATTTTTATGGATCGATTTAAGAAAGACCACATTAGTTACTTAAATGGTGCTACAAATATTATTTCGACCTGGCAGAATTTTTATGGTCCAGCATTCGTGTAAACAATTGCGAGTGACATTATAATTAAGGTAAAGGCACCAGTAGTTGGCCATTTTATAGAAAAACATAAAAAATAAGGTTTTTATAAGCTGTGCAGTTTTGATGAAAGTGAACCTCGGATGCCATGCCGTCTGTTGTTTAAATTTCAAAACAATAAGAACATTTCAAATTTTATTTTTTATGTTTTTCTATAAAATGGTCAACTACTGGTGCCTTT
Source organism: Seladonia tumulorum (assembly GCA_913789895.3). Taxonomy (NCBI): domain Eukaryota; kingdom Metazoa; phylum Arthropoda; class Insecta; order Hymenoptera; family Halictidae; genus Seladonia; species Seladonia tumulorum. The sequence continues at coordinate 9,677,846 of OU565275.1, forward strand.
ACCTTACGAGAAGTCCTGATGTGAGATTTTGTAAGATATTTAATTTGCCAAGTTTCCGACGTCCTCTCGTTCGAGGGAGCTTGAGTACAAAGATTCTACTTACTTAGTGTAGAAAGGACGAAGAGAGAGAGAGAGAGAAGTATCGTGCAAGGGCGTAGCATTTCGTCGGGGTCAGACAGTAAAATAATTTGGTGCGCGTGAGGAAGAATAAAGGTGCGAAGAGTAGGCGAGCGGCGTGTGTATTAAAATCTCGTAAGAATTCCCAACTTGTCGTAGATCGTTATAGAGCGCATTATATGCCCAACTTTCACCTACTTGCAAAAACAAATTTTCCCTCTGAACAACTTAACTTTAACTAACTTATGTGAGCACCGCCACTTCCGAACTTATCCTCTTTACTCCGCAGTTCGTGAAAACTGCAAATTATTCCGCTGGAGCTTCGCCCCGTTTTCGTCGTCTGGATAAAACGGCCGGACTCTCCCCGGCTGTCTATGAGACGGGAATGTCTAATTTTGCGAAGAACGAACATTCGGAGAAAGCGTTTACTGAATTGCATAAGTCTCCTTACAATGTATAGTTATATCCTGCCCGCGTCTTGGAAATACTAGATTCTATCGCAACAGGGACGACTGTGAGCTGACTTGTCGTTTGCGTTGACAAAGAACCCACCAACTGTGAAATTAAAAAAATTACAGATTTTTCTGAACTAGATTTCTGCGAGATGCTCAATGTTATACAGGGTGGGTCACCACATTTTGCCATCTAGATTTACGTCATTATTATTACGTATAGCAAACAATGGCTATATTTTTCTATGGCTATGTTTTTTCTGTGATAAATCAGCCTAGTTATTTCTAAAAATAAAACAGAAAATCTTCGAGGCGTTCGAGTGATTTATGCGCGGAAGCAAATATTTCTATTTAAATTGTTCCCTGAACGTGTTCGATCGAATTTTGCGATTACTGCGAAAGTAAATGTATGTTCTTTCTTGTCGAGCATGACTTTGTAAACTGCAATCACTTCAACTACTTCTAACAGAATTTTGCGTGGCGAACGATGGGGAATATTGAATTTCCTATTAATGTCATCGCTCGCACGTTACCTACGGAAATTCATAGGTTCGAACGTATACATCTGTCATGGTCAATACATATATCTGGTACCTGTCCATATCCATCGGCTATAAATCTTGGAACGTCTATTGATTGCAATTATTGCGTGCAATATTGGACTGCCTTAATCACGCAGAATAAGGTACGCTATCGTAATCTAAGATCAATAGAGCGTTACTTGCTATTAATTATTCATTTCGGCGAGTCACTGTAGCTTCAACCTTTTAAAACACCATTACACACAATTTTCGTGAAAAAATATCGTTTTCACACGTCCGTCACCGATCAGGCAATCAAACACTTTCAAAGTGATTTAATACGTTGAAACAAATAAGTTCAGACATTTATTAGTTATTAATAATGGGAGAGGACGACGATACTTCTTATGAATACGAAATTTTGAGTTTTCAATATTTCTGTTTCGTAATTGACCAAAGCGAAATGACTAATTTTATGAAAAATATACCTTCTAGTATTTGAAAAATGTGTTTCAACTTCTGATTCTTCAATTTTTGTAATAAACACTAGTAAAATTCTACAAATTATAATGAATGATTGAAACCATTTATGCGTACACATATAAATAAATATTTTAGTGCTGTATACAAAAATAATATTCAATTGCAGTCAAATCCGATTGGAAATTCAAAAATTTGATATCAAAAGATTACTCGGTTACTCGGTAAATAGAACTGGGTATTAAACGCACATCCGTGTAAATTGTAGCAGGTTTTACGATTTTAACGAAAACTTCATAAAGCTTTTGAAGTCAAAGCTGCGCTAAAACGCCTTAAGCCTAGGCATGTGCGGGCCGCCCGATATTCGGGTTCGGGTCGGGTGGCAGAAAGTCGGGCGGGCTTGATTCGGGCGCCCGATACTTCGTGACGCATCGGGCTACCCGAGAGTTTCGGGCGGCCCGAACGTTTCGGGCTACCCGAGAGTTTCGGGCGGCCCGAGAGTTTCGGGCGGCCCGAACGCTTCGGGCTACCCGAGACTTTCGGGCTTCCTGCTCGACTTCGTCGGGCGGGTTCGGCAAGAATCGGACAAGTTCGAGCGAGCGAGTTATCGCGATACCTGAGATAATCTCAGTGACATTCAACTCTGCGTTCTTATGAAATCCATAATGGTAATAATGATACTTCTTTCATAACTTAATTAATCTTTATTTGCATTAAATTTTGAAATAATTCACGGTACGCGTGAAAAATTTAAAAGACAACATTTCTGGCATTCTGACAAATTTGTTCCTCCGAATAAACTTGTATATGTATCGATAACATCATTAAAATATCCTTACAAAGTTATATACACCTAGAAGGTATGAAAATAAGATAAATTATGACAATTTTTTACATTTTGTGCTGTTTTTATTGACAGTGATATAACTTACTTGTTATAATATACAGAGTGTCCTAGTAGGAACATTTGCGAACAGAAAAAATACTGAAATCAAAGTTTATTTTAATGAAAACGTTGTCTCGAGAGACACCAACATTATAGAGTGGTGGGGCTGTCATCGGAAAAGATTTCCAATTTTATCATTAGCAGCTCAACGCTACCTAGCTGTACCCGCGATACAAGTTACGAGTGAGCGCTTATTTTCTGCTTCGGGAAATATAGTTACTCAAACGCGGTCGCGATTAATAACAGAAAATATTGAAAAGTTAAGTTTTCTACATTTTAATTTAAAGAAAATAAGTTAGTTTATAAAGCAAGCTAGATAATAATTAAAGTAACTGTAGTAATATTAAAATTATAATATTTATATTTATATAAATGAATATATTATAGTAAATATATCGCACATTATTTAATATATATTATGTATTTTATACTGTATTTAAAACTGTCATTTTTATCGCATTTGAGTTCAATAATTTCTATTTTGTTATTTTATTATGCATTATTTTTTAAGAATTTCTGTTAGGTTAATGATAGTTAATTAATAAGTTATACTAATAAGTTTATATATTATAACAATTTTTTTGCGTACAATTTGAATATGCAATAAAAAGTACCAGGTTCCATTTAAAGAAAAACGACTTCCGGTTTGAAAATCCGTTAAAATTGCAACTATCACCATTCGATAGAGCGTACTCGAATTAGTTAGAATATTTTTCTAATTTTCAAAAAAATTCACAGTCCACCATTTTAATAGGGGTAGACGGGTGGTCTAGGACACTCTGTATATTATAACAAGTAAGTTATATCACTGTCAATAAAAACAGCACAAAATGTAAAAAATTGTCATAATTTATCTTATTTTCATACCTTCTAGGTGTATATAACTTTGTAAGGATATTTTAATGATGTTATCGATACATATACAAGTTTATTCGGAGGAACAAATTTGTCAGAATGCCAGAAATGTTGTCTTTTAAATTTTTCACGCGTACCGTGAATTATTTCAAAATTTAATGCAAATAAAGATTAATTAAGTTATGAAAGAAGTATCATTATTACCATTATGGATTTCATAAGAACGCAGAGTTGAATGTCACTGAGATTATCTCAGGTATCGCGATAACTCGCTCGCTCGAACTTGTCCGATTCTTGCCGAACCCGCCCGACGAAGTCGAGCAGGAAGCCCGAAAGTCTCGGGTAGCCCGAAGCGTTCGGGCCGCCCGAAACTCTCGGGCCGCCCGAAACTCTCGGGTAGCCCGAAACGTTCGGGCCGCCCGAAACTCTCGGGTAGCCCGATGCGTCACGAAGTATCGGGCGCCCGAATCAAGCCCGCCCGACTGTCTACGGCCCGACCCGACGATTCGGGCGCCCGATATTCGGGCGGCCCGCACATCCCTACTTAAGCCAATTTCACCTTCGCTTTCGTTCGCGACACCCCGCCGACGTTCTCGCGGCCTTATGGTTGCTAATCCAGGTGTAATTTCCCCGTGCTCCCGTGATCCTACGTGTCCAAAGTTAAACTCCGCGCAAACGGCAGAGATCCTCGAGCGGCGAACTATAAATTCTCCGGCGTCCGTTTGGTATCGCGTTTCTTGAAAAATTGCGTTCGCCGTGGCCCGCGGAGGGGCCAAGAGAATTCATGTTTCATCCGATGCGGGCCACGTGTGCGCGCGTCCGATATTTTTTCGCACGAAAGCCTCGAAAATCCGCGCCTCCGAGCCGAAACCGGAAAAATAACGAGCACGATAAGTTATTTCATGAATAAAAAAAATAGCAGAGTTATCGAAAATAGTCGGAAAATCGAAGGGAAACACGACGAAACATTACATTTCCCTCGATACGAACCGAATTGGACCGTTCACGGAGAAATGACGAGAACACGAACCGTTTAGAAGTTAATTAAACGTGACACGCGCGAGGAAAAAAAGACTCGTTGGATTTTGAAATGGTTAAGGCGCTCCGCGAGTTGTACACGACGTGCGAACGTTTAATGTGACCCATGAGCGATCACACGTATTTATCAATCATTCTCGACAATGCGTGATTGATTGTTCATGCGCTTCGGGTGTACACGTGAACAGATGCTCGGCACTTTACTCGAAATTGTTTTCTGTATGTTATTACACTTTGCTATGGACAAAATACATTGTTAGCTGGACATGATAAGCTCTGACGTTAAATCAATGCTATTTGAAAATAGATTTATCGTTTCTATATGAAAAGAAGCACGGTATCCTTCGGTGATTTTGTTTACTCTTTTCAGGCAACTGACAAATTCGTCCTCCAGGAAAACGAATGTTGTCTTTAAGTCTGCAGCTATCAAGGCCGATTATAATTAGCTTGAAATTCGTCTTTGCGAAACGAAAAAGAATAGAATATTGAACGTGAAGTTACGGATTTTGTGGGTTACAAAATGGATCGGTAAAAAACAAAATTGTAAGGACACAAGGACACTTATTCAAATTATTGGGGGAAGAAATACCTACTTCGTCGACAATTTTCCAACGAATTCATTGCGTTTGCCCAGGACCAAATTCGCACGACTAGGCCACATAGTTATACTCGGAATTAAACGAACATATTTATGTTTCTACGTTAACGTGTGACACACGATCTTTGTTAGTTTTTAATTAATACCTGGCTCGAGTTGGTTGAATTTCCTACGGCGCTTTCCCAGGGAAACCGGCGACATTTTTTAGCATATTCGTGCAACTGTTACCCGTTTCTCCCACGCGAGCAGAGTCATTTCCATCAGAACGATGTTTCCGAATGCATTCTAAAATCCCTTGAGGCCCTCCGCGCGGCGACCGGCGCCGTTCGCCGTTCCTTCGATGAAAATTTAATAACGATCGGGACCGAAAACAAAAGCCTAGTAGTATCTGGTACGATCTGTAATACCACGTTGCCCATCGTGCAGCAAGCTGCCTCGTAAATTCCAGCGCACGCTTATGCGCCGCCGCAACCAGCCACTTGTACAACCCCTAATTGCCATTAGCCAGTAGCCACTTCTCTGAAATTGGTTCCTCCGTTCCGTTTCGTGGCCTATCCGCTACACTGTGCACCAATATACTGATCCTTCTTGACCTCCCTTCAACCCCCCCCCTCCCGGTCCCCACCTGACCCCCTCCGCAATCCCTTTCATCTTATGCTAGTCTGATACGTACATACATACATAGGCGATACATGCTCGTGCATTCGCGTTTCTAAAGATCTTCATTCCCGGAAATGGACGATCCGGCCGTGCACTAAACGGAATTCCCTGGCAGCCGGGAAAGAGCGGCAGCGATTAGAAAACCGATTTCAAACGGCGCGGTCCGGCTAATAGCTTAAAATTGCACGGAAACGGGTTTACCGCGATTGTGTATATCTTGGTTGTTTCCAGCAACTGCTGAACGCCACCTTAACACCGGGGTTGCTGGCTTTCGTTCAATGACCTTCCGAAAATACGACCATCAACAGCTACCGACCCCTGATAAATTTTTAAATGAAATATCAATAGCCGGATTTTATGCATTCACCGCAGATCCGAGCAGGCGTGATTTAAAACATTGAAGACATTCAAACATTTTCAGCGCAACGTGATAAAAAGGAAAATATAAAATATGTAATGAATGGCCGGGATTAAAGCAGACAGTACGTAATTTATTAATATGTTTTTTTCCGATGTCGGACCTGACGAGACTGCTCGTCCTTCTTTCATCCCGTTCGTTTTTCTTTTTTCGACACGTTCGCTTGTCGTTGGCGATGAATCGCTTATCAATAACGTGAACATATTTGTTATTTATGTAGGTTCGGTGCGTTTCAAAGCATGATCCGAATCATAGTGCCGCGCGTGAAAGATAAACTCTCGTGCGCGGCTGTGTCGTTTTCCGTGTGCCTTCGTTCCGCGCGCGTTCGGCGGCATCGTTTAACCCTTTCGCGTCGAGCGCCGCACATATGCGGCATCCACTCGACGACCCGTGGGTACGAGCGCCGCATATACGCGGCATCCACTCGACGACCCGTGGGTACGAGCGCCGCATATATGCGGCGTCGAAATAATCTGTACAAATATACAGAAACCACGCGCACTGTGCATATTTTCGGCGCGAGTTTCCGTTCAGTGACGGCACTTCGGCGGATGGGGTTGCCGAAGCGAAAGGGTTAATGTTTATCGGCGGGAATAAAAGACTCACGCGGACCCAGGCGGCCCGAGCGATGCGATAGCGTTTCTATAATAAACAATGTAGACGAGCTGACGAGTTCGTGAAACGTTCGGCATCGGGCAGTTCTCGTCGAGACGTAGAGAAGCGCACTTCGAGTAGTCTTTAAATATATTCACGTTTTAAAATATCATAGGTTTTTTGTCCTTCCATGGTCCGTATGATCCTACATTTATATGAACAATATATACGGTAACGGATCCGTTAAAGCTTGACTTACAAAATATAACTTTTTCTTTCACTGTTATTTATGTAGTGCAGTTTATGTATCAATATTGTGACATTTAATCTTGAATATAAAAATAGAAGTATCATTTGATTTCGGCAAAAACCTCGAGGACCAGTGCACGCTCGCACACCACTCTGTACTCAATGCATAACTCCTTAAACCTTTAGTCCCTTAAGCCCTTAATCTCTTAACCTTGCAGTTAACCTGTCAACATTCTAATCCGAATCTAACACAGATGCGACTAACACAAGCGATGATATTGAATTTTGCATTACAGCTGTAATTAAAAAAAAAATACAGTTTAACGAGTAAAATAAATTTCTAAATTGATCACGTTTGTATCTGTTTGCAATCTCGTTTGTTAATACTGATATACATATATATTGTGAAAATACAACGTCTCCACTTCACACAATTTGAAAAATACTTTACAAAGTGTCTATTATGCCATGAATTATGACTTGAAACAATAACGTGTTTGATAGCGATCCCACCATTTTACGCGAAATATGATATCATGATCGTCACATATGTGTAACTTAGATAGCGGTCGTATTAACATGCAAAAATGACTAGAATAGCGTGTTGCATGCTCGTGTCGATGCTCCTCACACGCAACTACCATAAATGGCATACATAAAAACGAAGTCCCCGTGTTTAGTTCAGCAACCATGTTCACGGACATCATAATTAGACTGCGGATTTTATACATTTATGACAAAAATTACTAAATGTAATTTAAAACAGTGGAGAGACTAAAACTATTTCCAACTTGTTAAAATTGTTAAAGAAACGATTAGGTATCTACCAGGCTCTTTTGCAGTTGATGCAGACAATTTGGATTTTGCATAAAGTACAATATGTACAATACCTTTGTATTGTATTATACCTACCTCGGTACAATACCTTTTCTATCAAATCAGTTTTCAAGCGAGTTTATTCTTCTGTAAGGGAATAAGCTTTTGCCAATAAGCGGACTGTGGATCTTTATGCAAAATAAAAATTGTTTGTATTCATTGCAAGACATAGGAAACAAATAGGAATTTCTTTCTTTCTATAGCAGTTTTATTAAAGTCTAAGAAATATGTCTAGCCGATAAGAGTCCCAGAACTATCCGCACTTCGGCGGGGTATACTCCAGGATTATCTCCTGGCCGAGATATGTCCATGGATAGACCCGTGTTTTGGACATGTATCGAGTAAACACTGTACATCCTTAAATTCATTTAATCTTTTTACTGTTTGAAATTTTACGTCCACCCATTTCTGCTGTAAACGCATAAAATCCGCAGTCCAGTGATAAGCCATATTCATTGTGTATTATATTTAGAGACGAAAGAGGAGAATGAATCGTAGATAGCACGACGCGATACGCAGGTACAATTGAAAGCACGGCCGGGAACGTATGACGAACTTTAAATGGAGCATGACACGTTAAAGTATCAAAATGACTGCCAGAAAACGCAGATTGAAGACCGCCGATTGTAACTTTCAATTACACTCGGACGTCAGGGGAATTATGTGCAAAAATCGCAGAAGTTCGTTTCGTGCGAAACATGTCAGAAACACGTATCAAACCTCGATAAGAACGACAAAACTGGAGTCGGAGAGAGAGAGAGAGAGAGACAGAGTGTGTGTATGTGTGTGTATCGTTTGGCGCACGAAGCATCGCGTGTCGCTACAAACGTGATCACGCCTTCCTGCCTTTCGAGAAACAAAAAAGAAAAAATTGACTGGACTATCTGCGATCAATTATAAGAGAGAAATCTGATGGAGGGGACCGTCGAATCACCGTCTCAAAAATTTATCTCGTATTCGCTAAAAGCCTTCCTGTTAGGTTGACCTATCGCGTATATGTACTGTTACTTAAATCTTGCATCTTGCAATTGACGGAGCCAATATTTATTTTGCATAAAAGTCTGCAGTCCAATGAGTATCAGAAAAATTCATATAAAATGTTACAGAACGATTGAAGTGTTTATGTCTTTGTATAAAAATGCAAATCAGCTGGATAAGTGGTATGTAGTCAAGTATTGCACCATAATAAAATATTTTCACTCTATACACAGTTTTCAAAAAATTCCTTACAATGTAACAGGCTATTGGTGAACGAATATTAATTTCGGAATTTAATTTATTCCCTTTTTCTACGTTCTTAGCATCAACAGATTCAAAAACAGCACGAAAAAAGGGAGAAAACGTTGCGAACGTTCTTTCATTGTATTGAATTATATGCATCAACGAAATTGCAGATTCCATGGATTCATCTCTACTCGCGACAACAGTCCGCTACATTATCAAATATTCAAGCACCCGGCAGACTATAGTCTACCACAGTTACGTGCGCAATTATGGACAATGTGCGTTTTTTCCCCCCGACGAGTCTACAGTAAAATTTGCCCGGGATTAATATTAACTCGAGTCGGCAAACATCGTACGTGATGAACAAATTGTAAACTCATAATGGTACGTCGGGCAGTTTGCATTAATGCGATTTAACAAACGGGGTAATGAATCAACACGCGTGCACGGCGAACGCATTTAGATTTGCTACAACGTTCTCGCGCGCGTCCGTGTCGTTTCTATAATTCTCGCCGACTTTACGCACGTTGTCCGTGACTCATCTCGCATTTTCTAAGCCTTCCTTCGAACCGCACGCATTTCTTTCCAGAACATTGAACCACCCCCGTGTGCACCATTCAAAACCGACTTAACGCTGACCTGAATTATAAATCCGATAAAAACGAGCTGCGTTGACCCGAATGGACATGGTGAGACCTGAGTGCTTGACCAATATCGACTACTATATAAAACCTTGAGGTAAATATTCATGGCGCGGGTTCCAATGTGTTACCTTAATTTTTAAGTGCTGCTGGCACGACGATTAAGATTTCGAAATCGTTAAAATTATATTTTCTTCGATAGCTCGATTAAAATGACTTTATTTAAGAAAACATATATGCACCTTGTTTTTAAATATTATTTTCCCTATCTGTGATCATTTTGTCTACAGAATGGACACGATGGGACCTGAGTGCTTGACCAATATCGACTACTACATAAAACCTTGAGGTAAATATTCATGGCGGGTTCCAATGTGTTACCTTAATTTTTAAGTGCTGCTGGCACGACGATTAAGATTTCGAAATCGTTAAAATTATATTTTCTTCGACAGCTCGATTAAAACGACTTTATTTAAGAAACCATACATGCACCTTGTTTTTAACCCTCAGCACTCGAACGACGACTGTAAGGCGCCACTTGAAATTGCTGCACCGTTATTAAAAATATTTTTTACATTATTAAATTTGTTTCCATGTAATAAATTACTAAACACTTCAGTATTGTACGAGTAAAGTGCACCATTTTTATATGTACAACATAAAAAAGAATCTATCCAAGGGAAATATTCTAGGTCATAAGAAATGTTTCGTTTTGGAGTTAAAATAGCTTCGAAAGCAAAGGGTTAAATATTATTTTCCCCATCTGTGATCATCTTATCTACAGATGTAACATGTTAGACTATTCCATATTAGACTATTTTTATCTTTATCGTGGTGTTGACGATTAATTTTTCGCTGTAACACAATCAAATCGAGCGAGTTTTATTAACTGTCCCCGGTATGCGTACTGATTGAATTATTTTGACGTTATGAGATTTCGGGTGGGTTGATATTCCGACAGCGAATATGTTAATGCGCGCAATAAGGGTGCGATCATTACCATTATTACGAACGGGATATCGGGGTTTCGATGGCGCCGAAATGATGCGTCGCCGACAGCCGAAATAATTTGTGCATCGATAAAAAGTTGGTCGGGTCGGTTATCACTTATCATTCTGTGAACTGTTTCGACGCATATCAGTGAGCACGAGTAAATATTGCGAGCGAATGTGCCGGAGCGTCTGCACAGTCACGGATAACTGCTTGCGTCCGCGTCCACGCGCGGACAGGTATGTCACTCGTACACGAGTGTACACATCATGCCGGACGCGAATTAGCCGGGCCCCAGGATTCGCGACACCTATTAATTATATGACGGGTGTTTATGGTCAGTCTTTAAACCTTAATTGGTAACGCGTTGCGTAAATTCGGCCGGGTATTAAAAGGGCAATTATTTGCTAAACTCTCTCGCGCGGCGAATCAGGCCGATACCGTTAACGCGCGGTACATGCTTTCCCGTGGAACATATTCGAGATGCCTATAACGTGACCTGTTTTACTTTTGCGATCGTATCGCGTGCTATTGATCCGCAGGAAATTTAATGCCGTCGCTCTAAATCTGTTCGGAATCATTTTAATCGCTTGCGTAATGGCCGCCGGCTCGGTGGAAAGGAAACTGCCAAAAATCAATTTCCCGTTGCTAAACAGCAAGTTGTTTTAATTGGTTGGCCTGTTGTTGGTACAGTGTCTTATCTGCGTGTAATATCCACGGTCGAAATTTCATTCGCCTGTGTCGAAAATGTTATCGAGCCGAATTTGTCAGTCGCATCGTAACATATTACGCTCCGGTGGTCCAATTGACTTGGCCCGCGAACAACTTACGCCATGGAGGTTCGGTGACTGGGTTTTTAATTAGAAAATAGCCTAATTAGAAAATAATATTACTCCGTTTGTAAACGTTCTAGTTATTCTTTCTGTGCTTCTGTAAAAATATCTTCTAATATTTTACTGGCGTTCCGGAAGGCTAAAATATCGTACATCGAAAGATTGCTACTGTCAATCAAGAAGAGAAATCTGAAGAGAATTGCAGAGGGAGTTTCACTCTAATTTCAGCGGTAAACGAACAACTGTAAACGCGGACAGCCAAGTGCATTTAGTAACTAAAGGAAGTAGAATCGGTACATAAAAGTTCGTCGCTGTAACGAGTTCTTGGATAATCCGGTCTAGAATTTCAGGTCTCCGGAAGACGAATGAAAATTTAATTGGATTCGATCAGGGAAGTTCAGGGCGGAGGCGAAAAAATAGTGTTCGATCGGTTGACTACGCCGCGAGAAGACGAGGCGGATGAGGACGAAGACGAAGAGGAGAACGCGGGCAGAGGCGAAGTTCCAGCGACCGTTGAACAAGCTATCGGTTAAAATCATTTAGCGGGCCGATCGAAACGGAGGAACTAACGCGGCCCGGAGAGCAATTAAGCGGAAATTTATCGACAGCGTTCCTCGTAGAGCCGTGAACACGATTGCTTATTATTATTTGTTTTATTGAATGAAACTTTGCCGCGGCTCGGACTGGCACGAATTAATAGGCAACCGACCCCAAGGGATCGCATGAAATTGTACGCGGATCCGCGGGCTCCTGTTCCCGCGGAGTTGCGTTTGCACCTGCGCACCGGATCGGCGGCTCATGAACAATCCCTGCTCATAGATTCCCAGTAAATTTCCGATCGTCCTTCAACCTAATCAAACATCAAATTTTAGTCGTGCTCGCGCGCCTACGCACGTTCTCGTCGATCGAGAATTTTCGCGAGGCCGAATTTACTGGAAGAGGATAATTGATTTCCAAGCAAGCGCAAATCCTGCTCGGTTCAATGAGACAGGGGGAGGGGAGGGAAATTTCGAAACTCATCAATCGGATTGCATTAGTTTGCGCCGAGTACGCCTCGGTCACTCTTGAATTTGATAAACGGATTAGAATATCAAACGTGTTCCATGTTACCGGCAGCAATGTTAGATATAATCACACAGCAGATTTTGTGGAATGTATACCATAACTATTCTATCTAAAATTCAATGTAGTCAAACATTTAATGAGCTCCGTTATGGTGTCTTCCTATTTTACAGCACCGCCAATTTCAGGTTCGTACTAATTAATCCATAACACTTTGACTGCCAAACTAGAAACTTCAAAAATTCCATAAAATCAAAGTATAATATTAAAGTAAAGTATTAAAGTAAATATTAACGTAAAAATTCATTCTAAAACATGAAAAAATAATTCCGTCACCCATATGTAGGTGACATGGCAGTCAACGTGATAGAATTAATTCGCGTAACTTTTCAAACCGATTCCACTTATTTTGATCATTAACGGATTACGAATTTTATGCATTTATGACAAGAGTGGGTAGAGATTTACAGAATTTAAAAATACCGTCTTATCGTTCTCAACTCGAAAAACAAAAACAGGTGTCTACGCAACTCCTGTATCTTGCAATTCGTATAGACAACGTTTATCTTCCACAAAAAGTCCGCAGTGTAAATATAACAATTTTCCTTATTCTTTTAGAACGGAACTTGATTAGTCGAATTGCTGTTTTCGAGCAACAAAATTGAGTTACACATTGTGATACTTATGAACTTGGAAACCTCAAAGTTCCGCGTTCGCGTGTAGCATAATAGTGTCATTATCCAGAAACGATCCAGTCCGAACTTTTCGGAGCGAAACCAATCGAAACGTGTTATCGTGGAAGCCTGAACAGCCATAGTTGAAAATACTTCAACAATCAGAGGGCATTGAAAGTAGCATATGAAATAGTAGCAGAAAAATCCAATCTAACATTTTCCGGTCACGTCAATCTTCTACCGTGCACGCCTTTGACTTCAAACCTCCGCAACTTCACTAACTTCAGAAAGACTGGTAATTACTACAGAATTACCCGGTAGGTCGAGAGATTGGACAGTTTATGTGCACGCATAATCGCTTACTTAGAATTTATTTTTAGCCGATACTTCTACTAAAGAAAAAACCATTTTTGAATATCAATTTTGAAATCGTTAATATCTACACTGTGTTCCTTATTTCAAATCGTACGGTATCAGAGAAACTTTCACGTTACAAACGAAACATAATTTATTCAAAGTAGAAAGCGAGAATGCGTCAAGTACAGTGAACTCTCGATATGCGTCGAGATATATCGTGCAGGAGACATACTCTCGAGCTTCGTGGCCCCTCATAAGGTATACCCCGCGATGGTGGGGATAATTCCGCGACGTTTATCATCGAGGTCTTGTCGACATACACTCCCGCTCATAAGTCTTAGGACAGTGATCATATTTGTATTCAACTCTGTAAAAGTGAAATAATCGTTGAAGGATTCGAACAAATGTTTCCTTATTTAAAGGTTAACATGTCAAAAAACGATGCTGCACTCATATATCAAGAATCTTATCAAGAAGTAAAAAAATATATTTTCTTTTCATCTGCCTGGAGCCAACAATCTGCCACGTTTCTTTAATAACAGTTTCCACTATCCTTGGCATCCGCGTGATCAATTTTTTCATACTTTCTGTTGTCATATTATTTAATTCTCCTTCCAAAAGTTTCCTTAAATGTGTTTTCGAAGCAGGGCAAAAGAGTTCCGCGCCTGCCTGTCCAGTTCATCCTCTAATTTTTCTATGGGATTCAAATCTGGTGATTGATCATAATTTTTAATGAATTATTACGTTGAAGTTGGAATTACTACTGAACATATGAGGATATTTATATTATGTAGTTAATACAGTTCAAGGTTCATAATCTATACGAAATACCAGTGTATACCAGTTTATTAAAAACCAGAGGTGTCCTAAGACTTATGAGCGGGAGTGTATATAGAGAAATCGCTGTATTGTCCCAGAATCTTTTGTGCAATAATTTTTTAGAAGCATACGGGGATTAACTATCAATGTTACTCTTTTATTTTAGAAGGAAATAAAATTCCATTTGTTTGTGATCATTATTCAAGCATTAAAGTAAACATAGGAATGCGATGAATATAAATTTTCTCTCTTGTTCTGTGAAATTGTACAAAATCTATCCGGAACAGGCACTCTCAAAAGTCCCATCGACGAAACATTTCGAGCCAGAAGAAACAGAACCAAGAAAACCTTGCATCACTTTCCACGGACAATTGCCGTCGGTTATCCGAACCCGGTCAATCGACGATCGACGATCGTCCTCTCGCTCGATCAGGCCACTCCGCAAGCCCCTAATCCCGCGCCGAGCCTAAACACAGTGCGTGAGGTATCTGCGGGTCGGCGAACCGCGAGTGAACACCTCTCGAATAGCGGCTCGGGTCGGTAATGGTTTTACGCGTGTTTACATTATCGTTATCGGCCGATTCGAATAGTTTCCGGCGTGTACGGTTTCGAAAGGGGTTGTGTCTTGCAGCTGGAGCCGGTGGGGTCCTTTGCGAATCGAACATCCCCCAGCGAGTCTTTACACGACCTCACGACACGGCGAACACCTTTCTAAACACGTAGACACGCCCAGCACGCTTACAGCCGCAGATTCTTCGAGTACCTGGCGCTGGCTGGCGAAAGCGTGTGCGCGCATACATACGTACACGTACATACCGGCCAAAGAATACACGTAGCCCGACACACGTTCGCCTGGCCGGTTTCTATCGACCGACAACGGTGCTGGGAACATGGAACAACCACGCAACAACTCCTCGAGGAACACGGCACACCGGTGGCCAGGGGACACGCGATCCACTGATCCGTCTTGCGAGAGACGCTACCTTTATCTTCAACGGGCGATCTCCGAGCAGACGACTAATAGGTTCAGCGCGTGAACACCTTGTCCCGTCAGGACCACGTGAAAAGGCGTTCACCAGCTACGTGACCCGTTCCGTTCGGCCGCGAAATCGTCGTGGAGAATTGTTTAACCGCGATGGGAGATATAACGATAACTCCCTGGCCCGGCCGATTCGTGAGACGTGCGCGAGCAAAACCTCGGTTAGACCTCGGCTGCACACGGTGCTCGGGGAATGTTATTTCGAAGCGCGCCAGCCCTTTGCATGCTTCCGCACAGATTACCTGTAAGTGGAGCGAAAATTTGTTCGCGCGATCGCATTTATAGAAAGTCGCTAGCCTTTGACCCCCTCAGATTGGACAATTAACTGAACGCACAGACCCTGGCGATAAATTGAATTCGGACGCTCGGAAACGGAACTGTCCGTGTTCCCCAGCACTGTCTAAATACAGTGAATTCTCGATATATATGTCAACAACACCAGTGTTATGTTTACACTCATCGGCGTTTGAGACCTCGCGGCCTATACCCCGCGGTAGTGGGGATAATTCCGCGACGTTTATCATCCAGGCCCTTGGCGACATATGTACAACTGGCTCACGAAAGTGTTCGAACGCCCTTTAAAACGGTACAACTTTTTTAAATTGGACTAAACGACTTGACTTCTTTGAGCAACTAGAAGAATTGGCTTACCAAATGACGTGCAGAAATGATTTTAAAAAAATTTCAATTCAAGCTCGGAATTATAAGAGCAAATAAAAAATGCATTTTCCAAAACTTTTTTATTTGAGCCTGTAATGAAAATTTAAAATATGCGTTTTGTGGATCTGTGTTAGTTATACACGTACTGAAAATTTCATCGAAATCGGCTGACGCAGATAAAAATGGCAGGCATTCAAATATGTTGGAATCTGAGGATTTTGAGCAGAAACTGACCAAATACGTGAAAATCTACGCTTTTTTACCACTTTTAACTATTTGTAGCTCGTGTGTATATTAATCGATTTCAATGAAATTTTCAGCATGCATACACATATAACTAACATATATCTACAAAACGCATATTTTAAATTTTCACTACAGGTTCAAATAAAAAAGTTGTGAAAAGTGCCAGTTTTATTTTCTCATGTAATTCTTACCAATTGCAATTTTTTCAAAATCTTTTTTGCACATCATTTGGAAAACCAATTCTTCTAACTCCTCAAAAAAGTCAGGTCGTTTGATCCAATTTAAAAAAAAGTTATACTGATCTAAAGAGCGTTCGAATACTTTCGTGAGTCTGTGTATATCTAATAAAAAATGACCCGTGGATGTAAGGGTACCAGATATTTTTTAGTGATGGGAGATAGTGCATTATAGATAAATTCAATTTTTTACAAATTAGTCATCTCTTATTATTATCATTTGTTTTAGGATTAATGTTCGGTTCGGGCACGAGGTAGATTCATTTGGTATACGATGTTAAATCAAATCCAATCACTGATGCGAATTGGTTAAACAGCCTAACCGCTAACCAAAAAGTGACGGTGTAATTCTAAATTGGCTCAATCTCGAAATTGGGGGTACAGTGCCTGAGGTACTTCATGGGTTGCTGTCCAACCCTAAACGACATTAAATGTCTAGCTTATGGGCAAGCCAGGCTGATGGATTCAAGTAATCCATTTCAATTATTGCAGAGAATATGTCACTTGGCACAACGATTATACTGGGCGGAACAGTTAAATGGAAACATCCAGAATATCTCCGTTATTTATGGTCGCGCGGAAAAACTTTTCATGGTGAATGTACATCAACCTCGAAAAATATTTCTATATAAAATATCACTTTTGGCTAGTCTTGTTTTTAGGTTTAGAATATTGGTAGACGTGAATATTGATTTGTTTTCAGATAACTTTATCATTAACGATGTCCGTTAACAAATTTTTACAAAATATTTGTCATCGTGTTTTTTTAATTTTCGAAACGGAAATCTTTCAGAGTGAAATTTCATCCGCGATAATGATTAAAAGTTTGCGAGATTATTTAAGCATATGCTAGGAACGTTCTTGAGATAATATTTATGGAATTTGAGAATCGTCGATGTCTTTTTTTATTAAAGTATATCTGTATAATTTTTAGCGTGCTGGTTTATAGACTCTACAGTGCTTGTTAGTCTTTGTAGGGAAGTATTAGCCTATTTACGTTCGAAAGTCATTAGTTTAGCGGTGAAAATTCACCTCACGAACAGGGCGGTGCTCGGATCAATCCACTTTCTGCATCAACAAGGCGTTAATGGTTGCATGCTATGCTATTGAAGTTGCACCGTGACAGTATACATTGATGGGCATAAAAATTGCATCACTTTAAAAATCTCGACGTTCGTGGTGCAATAAATATATTCCAGGATGATATGATTAAACGGAATTTTATATTTCATAGATCTCATTTTTATGATTAACAGACAAATTCAACTAAACAGATAATGCTGTAATAGTATAGGCAGACAAATATTACTGATAAATTCAACTAAAATTTATCTGTAAGCTTTGAACGTTTGCACGACCAACAATAATGGAATAAGAGGCTCTACTAAGACAACTATTAGTGTTGCTGCAACGCCTGCAATGCACCCAAACATAAAAATAAAACTAAATTCTTAAGGAATGTCTGCAACTTTATTGGTCACCGCAGTAGGTAAAAAATGCGAGATCGAAATCTTGGTATCACGCTGCAGAAAGATTGGCCTTTCGATTGCCGACTTTTTCTGAGATTCATTAACGACAGAAATTCGATCGTTAAACACATATCACGAGAGAGTAAAAATCCCAATAATTGACGGGCGGAAATTATTTTCTCGCGGTATGGACATTTTACTGTGTCACGGGAACATTTGCAAGCCACCGGCCAGACATAAATTTCCTTTGCACAAGCTCTCGTAACAGGTCTTTGCCGATGCCGCGCATACTTGGGCACGGCTGAAACCATACAAAATCAAACTGTCTGTCGCGAGTCATGCGCGTAAGCCTCGCTTAGAATGTGACCCGTACGTTAATCCGAGACGAGAGCAACTGGTTTCTGCATAATTTTATTGCGAAACTCCCCAAGAGAACCAGCGATCACAAGACACGGCTCTGCGTTACAGGGATCTATGTATTTCTATTTCGCGTCTCTGATGTCATGTTTCCTACGCGCTAAGTTGCTACGCGACTGTTGAACTTTCCATATTCTCACGATATGCGTACATCAAGATTACCGGTATCGGTGGTTGACAGTGATCGATTGAAATCGCGACGAATCGAACGTCTTTACAAGTGGAGGACTATAGTTATTATTCAACTCTGGAGAACAGGTAACACGAGTTTGGTGTGTTTCGTGAAAAATGTGAAAGGTGCTTTCATAATTGAGAATTGTGTCGGCAATAAACTGAAGTGTTGGCAACAATAAGACTTCGAATCTGATGATAAGAGCACGTTTCAAAAATTATTTTTACACACTTTTCTACACGTTGTATTAACCCCTTGTACTACGATTTATTTCACGGTTTCAGTGATTAGAACTTTTTCGTAATTTATAATTTCCTAAAGAAAGGAGAAAATTTATATCTATTGTATGCCTATATGTTCTCCGATAGCTGTATATTAACAACACCAAAATAGAATTTTATTTCGGTTTAAGGGAAATTAATAAGAAACATATTTATTAGTTCAGCATCTTCATCGCGAGTCTGACTCGATATTGTAGGGCAAGGGGTTAATCATTTAACTTTATTTTCGGCGAGTTGCGATTGGAAAGAGATGGGGCTCACTTACGGTTCACGTTTAGGATGACCAGCCTCGTCTGCGGCGGCACCAAGTTAGTGTTGCTGGCTTCACAGATCAACCGATCCTTGAGGTGTTGCCGGCCAACTTTAGGGAAAGACAAGCGGTTAACCGTCTGGCCCGACTCGGGTTTGTAGTGGTAGGACTCGTCTATCACGGTGTTCTCGAGGTACCACGTCAGGTTCGGGGGCGGCCTGCCACCTTGTACCTCGCAAATCAGGTTCACGTCACTTCCCTCGTTGTAGAGCTCCTCTATACTTGAGATATTCCTCGTGGCCGCGTCCAGTATCACCGGCCTCGACGGAGGCACTGTGCGAACAGCATGCATGATTGAATCAGCGGAAATGCGGATTGATTATTTGTCTGCTGGACGAGAATAGGGTGATCTATGTGGGCGCGCGAGCCACTACCGATGCTGTGCGATTTACACGTGAAAGATTGATTAGAGCCAATTGAATTCCGCTGGTGTGAATGATTTACCAGTCGCTGAATACTCTTTTCAGGACGCGCCGCGCCGCGACGATCCTCGCCGGTTACGCTCGAGCGCGCCCCGACAGATAACACTGAAAAACGATGACGGATTTAGGGTGATACGCGCGAAATTGTTTTTCTGTGTCGCCAGAGCTACAAGAAAATCGCGGGAGCACGCGCTGCAGACGCGAACGCCCGACAACCGGTGCGAAATCCATCCTGGCTGTCTGGTTCGAATTGCTGACAACTTTGTTCCGCCCGGTGCAAACTTTCATTAAATTTTACTTCCGTTTCATTAGCGACACGATTTTTCGATACTTGGACCAAGTGCACGCTGTGTTTAACCCGGAAATGTTTAATCAGTAGCACGTGTATGGAGAACTTGTAGAGCAAATGCGAGAGAATAAATTTAAAGAATTTAAAAACAGTGTTACAGCATTTCCAAGTCACTGAAGTTACCGGGAAAAAATAACTTGAATTTAACACTTTGACTGCCAAACTAGAATCCTCAAAAATTCCATAAAATCAAAGTAAGTTATTTAATGAAATAGTAATCGAAAAAATTAAATGTACGATATTGAGTAGTCCTCCAACTTTCTTGCATTTTACAGATCCTAATCAAATTTAATACGATGAATATATTAACGTGAAAAATTCATTTTAAAACGTGGACAAATAATTCTGTCACCCACATATGGGTGACATGGCAGTCAACGTGTTAATGCAGGTCATTTTTATTTTGCACGAAAATCCGCAATGCATTGCCAAATTTTGCATATTTGAAACAAAGAAGGCTTTACTTATCAACCTATTTCTTTAACGCTTTAAACTGGATGTTTCGTGAAGTATATAAAATATTGTGGTTTGATACATGATTTCTAAATTCTTCATTCTTTGTAAATAATTTCACATGTCAAACGAAAACAGAAATATAAAAAAATGTATAGTTTCTGTGAACATACCACAGGAAATACAATTTGTTAACGCTGATACGGTATGACTTTATGTTTTTCATTGTATTTATATTTTTTAACGAATTAATTTAAGGAACAATGTCGGGGATGAAGTTTATAATTGTCCACCAAATATGCAGGATATTCATTTGTCTTATGTAGCAGATATTCGGCAAGTGTTTACAAACTTTTGCTACCGAGTGTACGCTCACGAATTAAGAAAGTTAGCATAGACTAAGGAAGCTGTATAGATGTAGTAAATTATTCAGTAAAATGTGCACCGACTTATAAACAAACTCTGCAAACTTCGTAAGACTTTTCTTCAAGCTAATGCTATAATTCATATCAGGATAAATTGATGTATTTATTGAGCACGCTTGAGATTTATGAGATGCAGTAATGAGAATTAGTGGGGCTAGAGCTTAGACGAGAATTCGGTGTTATATTAAAGCTAATTACAGTTTATGTCGTTAATGTTCATTCTCGCGTAAATATCGTGAAAAATATTACTATCTTCGTGGAATGTTACGTAGTGACAAATTGCAACTTTTTGTGTATTACATTCGTAACTGAGAAAAAAATTCGAAAAAGATGAACTATGTATGTGCAATGTTTTGCGAAATTTCAATTCTTTTCCAGCGCCAATCCAGTGAAATTATTAGTATAGGGAAATTAATTGCGTTTTGTTTGAGATTACTCTTGGCAATCGAAATTAAATGTACAAAAATGTTTTCTTAGTAGAAATATGCAAAATTGAGGGATATCTGATTAAATCCGTTTTATCGAAAATTATGTACTATAAAAATATAATAGTTAAACTTCGAAATTTGATTTTTGATCGTGATTTCGGCGTCGTCGCGGAACGGCAGCCCGAAAGTGTTAGCTTTTCATTCGCTTCTTTTTGAATATAATTCACGTGATATTAGCACAGCGTGCGAAGCGCTCGCGCTTCTCCACAAAGGGCGCGAAAATTATTTTCCATTCAGTAAAACTCTTCGCCGGAGAAATACATTTTTTATTAACCCGTCGTTTGTGTGAAATGTAAATTTAAACGTCGTTATTTATGCGCCGACTTCGGGGTAGATGAAAAAGTTGAATATAATTCATTGGGCGTAATGAATAATAGATTCCGCCGGCTCACCTATAACAGTCAGATTCATCTTTTGCTTCCTCGTCGGCGAATTCTTGAAGTCCACTCGGCACCGATAGATCCCTTCGTCTTTAAGCTCCAATCCATCGATGCTGAGGTGAGCGGGATTCGATGCTGTGATAAAAAAAGCTCTTGGTCCCAGTGCCGCCGGCGACGACCAAAGGTGAGCGCTGCTGAACTGTCGGTTACTCCGGACATCGAAGCTGAAACCATTCGTTATACACTTTATTTCACCGACGCCAAAATAATTAGAAATATAGCTACGGTAACCGTACGCCCTCTATTTAAGGCGGGAATCTCGTGTAAAGCAGGAAAATTAACATTTTATTTTGTGGAAAATTATTACCTACAGAAATTTATTATTTTATAGTTACAAAGACACATTCAAAAACTAAAAACAAAAGAAGTACCGTTTGTAAACATTTATTTAAGTTTGTAATTATTTTAATCGGTCGAAAATAATTGGTGAAAAATAATATTTTTGTTGTATACGTATAAAATCCAGGGTTTATAAATGTCATTTTAATCAAGAACGTGAACTACCCTGTCTCTGTGTAATCATTCTGTTCTCTAACTGTTTTTAGTGAACAATTATGCAGGAAGATACAGAAGAATTTCTTTGCCTCGAAGCAATTCGTCTCGACGAGTCGTCAATTAATTAATCATAATTGCTGTGTATGTTCCCGTTCGCTTTCATACACCGTAATCGTGGCCGGGCCAGTCTAATTGATTGCACATTGCGCCGCAGTCGTAATTAATATGTAGTTACGATGAAAAACTGGTCTAATTTATGGAGACCGCGAATAAGCCGTGTTAAATTAATTATCCGCGTATCGGTTCTATAATTATACACACAGATGTTGTAAATCGTTAATTAACAGCCACCGGCTCGCACCACGGCGAAGATAAAATGCGTTAACATCGTGTCTCATTTTTTACCGTATCGTTGTTTAAATACTGGCTGACGAGCAGCACGATACGCAGAAGTTTCTCGAAAGCGGCAACGTTTTCAACAAAACGTACCGTTAATAGCGAAATTCTTGGAGCAGCGTGGCATATATTTTCATGAAACTGACACTTGTAATCCCAAAGATCTAACAGATGAAGTTGACAACTCCCTTTCCGGACGTCTCGCAATGTAAACTTTAGTTGATGTCACGTGCAAACTTGAGAACATGCTTACTCGAGCTCCATCAACTTCCCAACGATTCTCTCTACAATCTTGATAAGGGCCCTGTTAAAGCATAACACGATGCCAGGACTGCAGGCTCCGAATATATATCTTCCTACATTCGGTGGCCCAGACATTTTAGCCGTGCTAGAAAAGTCCTGCTTTATGTAATAGACGCTCTCGAGGACTTGGAACGCAATTTGCAGACTTTTAAAGTCATCAATTCCCTGCCACTTTCATTCTTTCCTATGCAGCCGCCATTTTCTTTACGCTCAAACGCTCCTCGGAACTAGTCGTGCCGAAGATATAACCGCAATACTTCATTTTACGCTTCGAATCAATGAACTCTGTTCTACTCACAATTTCATATTTAAAAATATATATATATCTTTCACTGCAAGCAGGTAGAAATTAAGTACTAAATTTAGAAAATACATTTCACAATGGAAACGGGAAGAGATTTTACATTTTACGGTATCTTGGAATAGACAATGACCAAATAATTAATCAGGGGCAACATTTCGAATTATTTTCATTACAATAAGGAAGTATGAGAAGAAGTCCTTTATTACCAAACTTTTTTAAAATTATTTTTAAGTACAAAAATGACTACAACTAAAAGAACCTCATATTTGAGCATTGTAAGAAAAAATCAGAATCACTACTTTCATCTTCAGCAACACCATTTCTATCTTTTAGCTAACATATAATGATAGTGACCAACAAATAGGTTAAATAGACTTTGATATTCATTCGATTCGTTCAACCATAACCAGGAGTTATTCCCACGGTGAATTCCGAGAACTCGTTCACAGAATTTCACACCTGAGAAGCATGAACAACATTTGACGTGCATTTTTCTGCATGAACGTGATTATTATTGCATTTAGACGATTATTCGCGACGTTTCCCTTACACTCCCGACGTGACAATAACAAATACACATTTTTCCAGCGACACAGACAATCTGCATTGTTCTCGATCACTCATGTATTCATGGTAGTGATCCTAGGAGAGAAGTCAGCTCTTCGAGCCGTGCATTAGCAACGGATTTAAGGCCATCGCACGAAACAGGTATTCTTGTAATTCCCAGAGAGCGTATGCAAATAATTGCGGTTATATCAGATCGAATGGTATTCATGAGTCCGTATCGGATGCACGATCCCATTACTACGTCCCATATAATATCCCCATCGACTAGTGGTTGACGTCGACGCGGGTCTCCGGCTACGCATGATCTAAGGCTTTTAATCACGCCAGGATAGATCCGCGCGGGAAGAAGCGTGGCCGACTTGTAATCCGACAGGTCGCATGACGAGAGACACAGCTGCAGACAGAGGGAGGGAGGTAGAGAGAGAGAGAGAGAGAGAGAGAGAGAGAGAGAGAGACCAAGATAAAGCGAAGGAGAGAGAGAGCGAGATAGATAGATAGATAGGCAGAGAGAGAGAGAGAGAGAGAGAGAGAGACACCAAGATAAAGCGAAGGAGAGAGAAAGAGAGAGAGAAGGCATACATGCATGGGGAGTCACCAGGGGAGCCATGCACCGCGCGTGATTGCATATTAAGCATCCGAGGACCGGCGAACGGGAAACAGAAGGTTCTCGCGGGGTAGAGACGGATGTCTTGCGGAGATAGAAAGAGGATGGAGGAGTAAAACCGGAGGGTTTAGAACAGAGCGACGCAAGCGGCGGATAGGATGGAGGAGCAGGATAGAGGGATAGGGAACGTGAAAGAAGAGAGAACCCGTAGGAGACTGAGTATGGAAGCCGACGGTTCCTCACGAGCGACTAAAAGTTAAATTGCGTTCCACGACTGCACGAGAGTTCGGATTTCCGCTCGTGACTGAGTATTCCCAAAGCTATCCCACTCTGCTGCCTGCTTCCGCGGCATTGACGTTGAAATACGATTTAATTCTTCCACTTCGCACTTCCAGCAGACGAGGAAAGCGCTTCCGTGACGTGCCGCTGCCGTCCGGACGTCCGTATGGCTGCCTAGCTCGGGGCTAGCCGCCCTTTGGGCCGCCTCTAGTCGCACAGCTGCAAACCGCCTTTCCTATATACGTATGGTGCACACCGTGAACACCACGGGTCCCCTCTCCCATCGCACACCAGAAAATCACGAGCTCTCTCCCGTCGGCTAAAACGATCCGTAGGATCTAACGCGAGCTCTCACCGGCTCCGAACGATAACGTTTTGCCGACCGATTTTCAGGGTATCGGTCTTCCCGACTCTCAGCTTCGCCGCACCACCTGAAGCTCAGGGATCGACCCCGGTCGAACCGGCCCGTCTCGCGTGGATGCATCGATCACCCATCTCGTTCGCCTAGATTTCCCAAAGAAGAATCGCAGCTTGAACAAGCACCGGCCGCATGGAAATCAAAGTGATTCACGGGCATGCCTGCCGGTTTTATTAGCGAGCCGATCCTGCGAGACCGTTCGGCAATTCTGCTCGGTTGCTGCGAGTCTACCGTGGAATGTTCGGAATTATCTGACATTGATTTGTCTGATCGATTAGGATCTCCATGTACTGTACCGTTGTTTCTGCAATTTTGTTTCATTTATATCGGGAGAAGGATTATTGTAATATTGTTCCCGCCGCGGCTAGACCGTAGCCGTAGTGGGAATAATTTTTATCGTGTACTTATATTGCTTTATAGTTATATGTTAGTTCGTTGAATTCCGTGTTCCCCATTGTGCTCGGGGACGGAGTATAAAACAAAACACCGAAGCATTGTGCCCCAAGGTCGCGATCAAGGTTTGCCGATCGGCGTGAAGCCTTCTTACTGTTTTAAATTACATCTCCTTTTTGTCATAAATGCAATAAATTCGCAGTCTAGTAATTAAACAAGTAGAATTGACATGATATATGGTCAGACACATGTTACAAGTATGTATTAATGCCAGAAGAATGAAATCAACATATGATTAATTGCACACCGAGTGAAACAGTGACAACCTAAAATAAAATATAGTGTGTTATTGTGAACCAGCCGTTTTACTTAAACCCATTTAATCCCGCGAACAAATATAGTTCACTGAATTTTCTGGTTAGCGAGTTTAGTCGGTACAGTGATTTTTCTGTGATATATGTCGCCAAGACTTGACCTGACATCGGTCAGGATCAGGAATAAGAACGTCCAGCACTCGCTCGATTACGCAAACAGTCATTTGCTCGACTTCAATCTGCGCTTTACATTTTTGAAGAAGTCGAAGCTTGCCAACGATCGCTTCATGCCGAAGTTCCGAGCAGCAGAAGACAATTTCGCGATTGCTTGATTCGAAATTGAATCAACCTCCTAATGGCAGTGGGAGGATGAGCGCATTATCGCTCAGGAAATCAAGGTACGGGCCTGGTTTATCATAAATTTAAATAAGAAAATTTAAATAAATTTCTTCTCTTACGAATTAGCGACTGAAATCGTATAATTTCGCTGCAGTTTCATAGACGTCCGCAGTTTACTAATAAGGTCCTTTCTGGCTCAAACTGACTCAGGTTTCGTACATCCTGATCGATCATTTCTATTTATCTATCCTTGCCAGCGTACTAGAAATATATTTTCACAAAGTTACTGTCAAGATCACTGGATCATAGTTCTATTCGGAGCTCCGTTCCCAAGAAAAATAATTATCAGAAGTTGTTACCGGACACTCGCAATTTTATGTTTTTAAATCCTTGTTTGTTCGAAGTGGAAACGAATTAAAAATACCACTGTTTTGTAATAAAGTGATTGCGAGTGAAGATACTGGAATATATTTCTATAGGGAGCACCGTTCCCAAGGAAAATAATTGAAACTAGCAGACTTTTTCGCAATTTTGTATCTTCATTTTCTTTAGTTTAAAAATAACATAAAACGAAGTGGAAAGTACCTTCGCTAGTGCAGTAAAAATATCGCTATTTTTCGTAAAGTAATTGCGAGCGAAGATACTGGAATTTTTACGGGGAGCACTATTCCCAAGAAAAATAATTAAAGTTAACTGCAGACGTTTTCTGAATGTTATATCTTCATTGTTTTCTCTACAAATTAAAAGTATAAATGACATTCAAATTCGGACAAATTTTTATCTCGTTCTCTTGGAAGAAAATGCACAAACTCAAAGTAATAGGATAGCAAAATCGAATAATAGCGATTCGAATAGAAGCGCGTTTAAATTCGGAAAAGCAAACTGAATATTTCAGGGTGCAATCGATCAGACGCATCTGAAATTACTTAGATATCGGAATTCGAAGACTGCAGTGACTGAAATTCCGAATCTCTAATTTCCCTTGGATCGATTTCTATTCGGAAACACGGCGCGGCCTTTAATTTTTGTCCGTTTAAGAAAAGAGGCTATTAACCCGAGACTCGGGTCGGTGTAATGCATGCGATTTAAATGAGAGAACGGAATTGGACGGATTCAATTCTGCGAAACGATGTCCCTTAAGAGCAATCGCGGGCGTACTATTTAGAACTAACGAAAATATTACAGAAAATTTCATAAAAAGGTCGAGGGGGGAAAAAGGCTGAGATAAGAAGGCGGTTCGGCGGAAGAGAAAGACGAAGGAAGATGGGTCGTGCAAGGAAATGAAGGAGACGAGCCTGTAATCAAGAGAATTGAATGAGCGGGGAGACTGGTTAGAGCGAAACGTTCAAGTGGCCGAATAAATCGGCGTAATGAGATTACAAATCAGATTAAGTGGAAGTGAGGCTACCCGAGGCGAGGACGGGGTTGGGCGACTTTAAAAATGGTTAACATCCCGGTAAATCCAGTCCGCGTCCGGCGTTCAAAATTATAATATCATAATTCGTTTAAAGTTTTATGATGTACAGAGAGGAAATTTACGTGGAAAACATGCCCGTACACTTTATCGCTCGCTCGTGTCTGCTCCGGGCCAGAGCCGCGTTTTCGTTTTGTTGGATTAGCAGAAACATTATTCTCGTTTATCAAGCATTACGCTCTCTGCCGATGATAACAACGGACGGACTACTTTTCTGAGAGTCCTTCTCGTGCTTTCGTTTTACGCCACCAGCCCGAGGACTGTGAAATTTCGAGGATAACGCTGGGACAGGATCGTGAAATTTTTATGGTTATTCTGCTGCCGCATTGATTTCACGTAGAATGTTTGGACGTCGAGAACATGGTTGTTCCAGAGGAAAATGTCGTGGTTCGTATCACTGAGTTTATGTTAATATTGTGGAATTATTTCAATACTTGAAATTAGCGGTATTTTATAATTTTAAGTATTGTGAGAAGTCAGAGAGAGAGAGAGAGAGAGAGAGAGAGAGAGAGAGAGAGAGAGAGAGAAAATAATTGTGGTTCGTATCACTGAGTTTATGTTAATATTGTGGAATTATTTCAATACTTGAAATTAGCGGTATTTTATAATTTTAAGTATTGTGAGAAGTCAGAGAGTAATTGTGAGAAATCCGTTTAACTAATTCGAAGCAGATAAGAATTGTATAAATTTTCCAAGTTATTGTTTTCGGTGGGTCAAAATTCCAATAATAGTGCACATTTATGTACATTGCGTTCGTTTTATCCGATCCGCAAGTAGTCTGGTGAAGGTAGTCCGCCTTTAAATTTCGAGTCTCGTCTCTCGCGGCGAGGATTAAACTACTTTGCAGTAGTAGACAGCCTATAAGCTCGGGCCGTGCGATTCAGCCTGTCCCTCCGCCATCATGGGCGAAGGGGGTGATAGGGAAGAGCAGGATCCAGAGACGATGCATCGCCACCCCCGGACATATCTTACACTTTATTACATTTCTTAAATATGAGCAGACCGGTCGACTACCGGGGACGACCTACCCTCCGTCTCTTCTCAACCCCTGGCTTCGGCTGGTGTTCCTTCTCGATTTCTTGGACGCGGGGGGTACACGGGGGACAGGGACCATTCTATATGCAAAATTTCACGGGTCGCGGAAGCGAATCGGCGAGTCAGGAGGCATATGAAGATCACCGCGGAAAATAACGCGAGAAATTTCTGGACTGGCCCGGCACCTACGCGCTCTCGCTCCTCCTCGTCTTTTTATTTCCCACGGAGTAATTTATATTCCTGGATTATCGGGTTTCGCGGGAATTTTAGGTGGTAGCTGGCACCGGTACGTTGCCTTTGTACCGAGGCTCGTTTCCAGGGGATCTGATGAATTCAGGGGATGTAAAGGACTGGGGATTATAGCGCGCGCAAGACGATGGCAGGGAATTTACTTTAACGGGTATACCTCTTCAGACACCGGTCTTTCGGTATTAGTATGCGGAATCATTGGGCTTGTTAGCCTCTGATGCGAGGTGCACGAGGCCGAAATAATTTAGCAACTGCTTGCATAAGACAATGCTATTAACGGAGTTAATCAGAAAGTTTATTAAGCCGCGAATTCCGCGTGGCGAGATCAGATTCGCGTTTTAACCTTTTTTAAAACACCTGCAAGGCTTTCTCCTTACTCTTTCATTAGAATAACAATTTTTTTTTTAACACGTTGCCGCACACTTTTAATTTGACGATCGTGCTCAGAAACACATTTTTTTCCGAAGCGGTAAAGCATGAGAAAACGCATAAAAGAACAATTAATATGCTGTCTGGAATGCTATACCTTTTTTTCGATGTATTACTCAATAATTAACAAGTGTATGCGTTAGTATCTATTCTTCAGATCAGACGGCTATAGCCGTCATTCGCGGCAACGTGTTAAATTTGGTTTGTTCTATTTCCCTTTTAGTTTATTTATTTTGCTCCATGCAGACTGCGCACTTTATGCGTTTTTCTTTTCTTTGGTAACTTCCTACTCGAATGATTAAATGAATTGCTATTTAGCTCCCGTCTCCTGCAACCGATAAAACAATATTTGCATAATGATCCGTGGTCTAACGATTAACGGTCGTTTTTTTATGATTTTTACTAGCGGCAAGGTTGTCGATTACGGTTTATCCAGAGGTTGATTTATCGCTACACATTTTTGGCAAACACGTTCGCGTTTCGCGTCCTGGTTCGCAAACCCAATAACGATCGACGTGTCATAAACCTCAAGATGTGTCACAGCTGTCAACGGGTCTGCGAAGCCCGCGGTCCTCATTTTCACCCCTATAAACTGCACGACGGCCGATTGCGACTGATTTGGAAAGTGATTGCCCGACGATCGACGACTTGATTATCGATTTGTTAGCAATGTTGCCTGACAGCATATTTTTATGTAGCAAAAATATACTAACGAAGAATCACAGCGACAGGAACCGGACGAAACGAAACGAGTCAACGTATCACGAGACAGTTCAATGTTCGATTCGAGAAAACGGACAGTCACAGGCTTTTTTATCCATATGTTGATAATGCGTTTAGTCGTTCGCATCTACTCGGTTTTATTTATTATTGTTTCATTTGGTTGCAGCAACGCATAACTCGCGAGAGCATGGTGAATCTCGTATTTCGTCAGACAAATGGGTTTACCATTATTACTAGATTGACGAAATTTATAATGTAAAAAGCTTTCCAGGAACTGTAAAATGCGGAATAAAACGAACTGTGGAATGCGTCAATAAAAATTAATGCAGCATCGCATGTATCGGAATTATTCATGAGAGACGATAAATTTTATCGAACGGTTGCCTCCGGGAATTTTTCCACAAAAATATAAATTTACATAAACGTCACTGGTTATATCCGCATTACAAATAATTTTTTCAACTCGGAGAAACTGCTAGATAATTCTTTGAATATTTTCCACACTTTCATTAGCAAATTTTAGATCAGACCAACAAATGCTGATATGTAAATAATATTTTTAGATTTTCTACTGCATTGCAATTTACATGCTTTTTTATCCTCATTTAATGGTTTCAGTGATCAACCCTTGTGTCAACAACTCGGCACCCACTTTCAATTTCTATTTAAAACTTCTTCAACGTTTCTGTTGATAAATAGCGAAATTATTATAGTTCTCGGACGATTACAGGTTAATTTTTATGTGGGGGCATAAAAATATACGTTGAAAC
Organism: Seladonia tumulorum; assembly: GCA_913789895.3. Classification (NCBI taxonomy): domain Eukaryota; kingdom Metazoa; phylum Arthropoda; class Insecta; order Hymenoptera; family Halictidae; genus Seladonia; species Seladonia tumulorum. The sequence goes on from OU565275.1 coordinate 9,708,749, forward strand.
TACAAAGTACATTGAAAATCATGGAAAATTTTAGTTGTTGACACAAGTGTAGATAAATAGTTATTAAAGATCAATCGTTTTTACGATTTTTTACCTGTAAATTGGTTCCCCGTCTATTCCTTTGTACCATAAGACCATGCTGACTTTGTCGTTGTCCATGGAACGAATGTCACAGGGAAGGTTCACCTTGTCACCCAGAACACCACTGATTTCGACGACTGGAACTGAAAAGTAAACAATATTTACAATACATTTCCTGGTGAGATAAGAAATATATATTCAAATTCATTTTTTATGTTACGAACTAATTTTAAATAACACCTTGACACCCTGTTCATATTACTCTTTAACAATATTAAATTTATTATTAATACACCATCATTGAGTTCCCGCATCTCGCGATTGAAGCACATCGTTTTTGTTTTCGTAGAGTTCCGCGGTCCGGTTATATTAGCACAAAGATGTCCGTAAAATTGGCAGAGCGGTTTGCCAACAGAGCCGCGAGACCGTAAAATTAGAGTTAAAAGCGGCCAGCGAGTTATCATCAAAAGAGTTAAAATACTATCGGCGAGGTCCCCCGGGCGTCTCGGATGAGATCTGCGAGCCACGCGGCTCCGCAAAATCCTATTAAGCCATCTATGCTTGTATGTACGAGTAGACATAATTAACCGCATTCGTTCTAAGCGGAACGGTCGGCTTTCACGCCGGCAGGAATCTTGTCACAGACACTGGCAAGGTACTCCCGGCGATGGGGGTAGGGGGGATGCAGACATCCTTCGGGATTAGATCTTATTACAGGAGAATTTAGCGGTGACGTACGCGCTGACGGTTAAGGTCGTGGGTTTCCTAGGTAGCTTAAGGTGCCCGCTGCCGCGTCGCGTCGTCTTGCTGGTTGCCGGTGTAGATGGTGGTTAACGGTCTGGTTTGATGTCCTCGTGGTGCTGTCTACTCTATTAGATTTACATGTAGATGGAGTTATCATGTTTTAACGAGCTACTCGCCGACCCACACACACGCCGGGCGTCGCCTCTTATCTGGCCCCGTGGTGACGCGTTTGTCGGCGTTGTCAGCCGAAATCAACGATCGTTCGGAGGACGCCAGAGGACCGATCGCTCCCAAGGATCTCATCGATCACTGTTCCCCCGCCGACCAATCGCAACAGCCCGACATCCCACAGATTTCCATCTTGGCCCACCAAGCCTTCCACACTTTCACCATAATTTCGAAAGCTCGCTCTCGAGTTGCCCAAACCTGGCCGACATCTCGAAAATGAACGAGTTTTTCGGGTTCACCTATGACTCGGCTTTCATACTTCCTATGCGCGCTTAACCCCTTGCACTACTATTTATTTTGTAATTATAATGATTAGGAATTCTTCATCGTTCAGAATTTCATAGAAATGAAAAGATCAGACCAAATTCATTTTGTAAACGGCTCAGAACTGAATCAATTGTTTTTCCCGAGGAATTAGGAATTATTTGGGAAATTAATTTCTCCGGGACACGACTGACGGTCTTAACCACTTGCGCTACAATTTATTTTGTGATTATAATGATTAGGAATTCTTCATCGTTCAGGATTTCATAGAAATGAAAAGATAGTTTATACTTATTGTGTGCCTACGTTTTCTCCAAATGATATATATATATATATATATATATATATATATATATATATATATATATATCGACTACAACGAAATAGAATTTTGTTTCGCTTTAAAGAAAATTAATAACATACATATTTATTAGACTCTGTTCAAAATCTTCGTCACGAGTCTGACTCGATATTCTGGGCAAGGGGTTAATTATCCGTTACAATTATGTACACGATCGACAATTATATACACGTGCGAGTTCTATAGTTTTATTTCGATACAAGGCGAGTATTTCGAATTAGAAAGACAAAGAGGGGATTCTCTGATTTCGAAATAAAAAGCGTCGTCTTATATCGGAATAAAATTGCACGTATCGAGCTTATCCCCACCGCTACGGGTCACGAATGACTCCGGGGGTTAACCGTGACATACCCGAAAAGACGTTTTAAATCAAAGTTTTATCAGTCAGATTATTTGAAGGAATTCCGAGATCAGATTCGTGATCGGTGACCCCTGAAATCCCGGATATTCGAATTAACTGAGGTACGTTTCGAGGTTTTCACCAGATTTTGGCGATTTCGAACTGCTGTGGTTTTGTCCCGGGATTGGAAATTCGTGGGTGGACAGTTCCGACGAGTATCTCGAGACGAATAGCCGCGGAAAGTTTCGCCCCGAAGACTGAATGAATATTATTGGCGGAGGAACTTTCTACATTACGGTTCCGCATATCGCGAAATTTATAAACTCCGCTGTCAAGTTTAACCTGCCGTTCTGCTCGAAAAGCGTAAAAAAGTGTAACGAGTAAAGTTTACCCTCGTCGTCGAAGCAGTTCTTTCAGCGGGGTTCATTAATTCGCGATTAGTAAGTAATTTCATGGAATAAATTGTGTCTGTAAGCAGGGAATCTAACGAAATTCCCGACGAGAGTCCTGTTGGTATTCTTCCACGGAGGATCGATACAAGTATGTATTTAATTAAATCTCTGGCATTTCGTGAGATGAATAATTTGTTTCCGCTTCGACAAGATTCGTTATTCGGTTATATTCGAGGCACATTATTTTCGGGGAAAGTACCTGACGTTTCTTCTTGTAGTTTCGAAGAAATTATTGAGAAGCGCGTTCCCCGAACTTTATCTGCAAAACTGACTTTATCTAATGGTCGAATGTTTAACCTAATGAACTTTCAACAACCACTGGTAACGTTTAAAGTGGAACATATAATTTATCACAAAGTGCCTACAAACATCGAACAAAAAAGATGTGAGAGAGAATAACTGTAATAATTAATAACTGGACTGAATTCTGCCAGAACGTTATAAAACTACGTTTCTTGAAGCGGTTCTTTCTAGTTGCAATTAATATCTTGAGCAATTAATGTCTTCATCAGCCATGCATTTTCTGAATTTCTTCATTTCTTCTACCCAAGACTGAAATGAAGATTTATAAAAGTTTTATTTCCTGATTTCCTCCGGGATTTCCACATGCAAATGTTCGTAATTTATAACAGCTCCAGCGCTTCTTCTTAAACAAAATCAGGTAAATTTTTTCATTGCTACAGAATTACTTCTACATGTTAACACTGAATGCAATTATCTTATTTCTGATTAAGCTGCAGCTAGTATTAATCCTCCGAGTTATTCGAGCGACAGTCAATATGTAGAATTCTGTCCTCTTCTCATCGCCTTGTATCGAAAGAAAACTGTAGTGAAATATATGTAACTCGCAGGAGTCCGAGGGTTAACCCTTAGCACTCGCATGGCGACTATAAGGCGCCATTAAAAATTGCTACATCATTGTTCAACATATTTTTTACATTGTTAAATTTGGATTTAATAAGTGACTAAAAATATCGGTATTGTACGAGTAAATTCCACCAATTTCGTGGGTACAACATGAACAAAGATATATAGAAGGAAAATATTCTAGGTCGGAAGAAATTTTTCGTTTCGGAGTTAAAATAACTTCGAGTGCAAAGGGTTAACCATAGCGACACAATAATTTATTCATTGCTGAATCGAACGACTAGAAAATTTCTCGTTTCTTTTAAAAGTGTCCGAGTATTACTGTTGCGCGCATAGAGGGCCTCCATGAACTCTATTTAATACGGAGTACGAACATTTTTGTTGACCCGGGCCAGAGAACGCGCGCTGCTGGAGAGACGTTCGCAGTGACAAGCGCTACGCTCGCCCGGTGCGGAACAATTTCATTTATCACGAGAAAAATGGCGGTTAAACTCCGCGAGCGAGCGAGCGTACCGTACATTCTGTCGAGATCGAGGGGAGGGCAAAAGCCGCGCAGGGATACGCCTGTAACCAGGCAGAAGATCGGGGGAAACGCTGGAAAATGGAAGGCACCGAGGGTGAGTCGCTTCTTCTTTGTCGTCCCCGTCGTTATATCACTTGCGCTCAGCGACAGGAGAGTGTATTAGCGTGGAAACCGTCCCGGGGTTCGGACGGACCCGTCATCCTTGTTAGCACATTTTCCGCGATACCTGCTCGCGAAGAACGCCGGATCAGGGATATTTCATGACACCGGCTCGCCGACGTGAAACCCTCCACCACTCATTTATTTATTTACCCCGCGGTTCGCAAAATCTGGCCGCTTCTGTCAAAGCCAGAAATCGACAGCTGTTCAGATACATCTTTTACTGACCATCGCTAATCAAATAACCAATTCGACACAGTTCTCTGGAAAAATTGAAGCATCACGAGATTGTTAAGCATCTTCAATGCTTAACCCCTTGACATACAATGACGTCTCCGAGACGTCATTCATTTCATGTGCCATTGTAGACACTGACGTCTCCGAGACGTCAAGAACTGTCTTCGGCGAGCACCGTGCAGTATATGCCCCACTGGGTTACAAGCAAAACATTGGGCATATTTTCTCGAACATATACCTGCGACAAAATAAAAATCAACATCCTTTAAAAAGATGCCATGTGTGCATAAAACATAATTATAATATAACATGTCTCGTAAATGGTATCCTACGCACGTGTCGACGCGAATTTTATTTGTATGTCAAGGGGTTAAGGAACGAATCGGGTTGAAAAATCTTTTTTTTTGCATTTTCTCAAAATATATGGCGTTAAGAACGGACGTGGGAAATTGCTTGCTGGAATTTCCTAAATGCCGGCGAAGTTCCTAAAAATTTGAAAAAATCTGAGGAAGTAAAACTTGCCAATTGGGTCGGGGTCGTTCAATAGAAATGTGTCGAGGGATTCTAAGACGATTTAAAAGAAACGAGTACAAGTTCGATTCGTGGATCTCGCAGACGAAATAGGCAAAAAACCGGAGGGTTCGAAAAGTTTCAAGTGCACGGTGTCGGAGATTGAACTGTCAGCGTCGAATTAGCATCGGTGAAGTGCGGTTGGAGCGTGTCAGGTTATGAGAGAGAACAGCAGGGTTGTATTTCATTGGCTGATGGCTCGCAGCAGCGGAACGAAAGGCGGTGAAAAATAGGGACAGTGAATTTTACGTGTCGAATAAAACGGAAAAATAAACGTGGGCCGCGCGCGTTCAGCCGGTGGCGGCAGGCGATCATCTTCGGGATTCGAGAACCCGGCGTGCATTCGAGGAAACGGAAAGATTACTTATTTACGGGCCTGCCAGTTCTCGAAGCGGAGGGTGCCGGGTAAAAAAGACGACGGGGTTTCGTTGCGTTTGATGTTGCCTCGAATTGGCTAGTTAAGGAGAGCGGCCGTTGATGGATTCGTTTTCCACGTAGAAAGGTTATTTATGAACCCTGCCGGTCCGCGGCATCGATCGCTAGCTACCGGGAACGTCGTGGGCGTTCAGAATTCTTCGGCAACAAATTACGATGCACGCTACACACCCGTTTAACTGGGACACGAGACAGCCCGTGCCGTTTCTCGAGCAAGTTGGAATTAGTTTCCTATCGGGTGTTAGCGAATTCAGCTTCCCATTAGCTAATGACGAGTATCGAAGCACTGATCGATCATTCCTTTCACCCGTCGTACGTTCCGCACAACTTATTCCACGAGCTGTGTCGCTTTTCGCAACCGGCAACTTCTCGAGAAAATTCTGACGTGGGTCGATTTCACGTTTTGCTACGTTCCGTGAGAAGTATAACAAAAATTCTCTGCAACGACGTGTTGTTTTCAAATATTCATTATTCGCTTGTTCTAATTTTGTTTCTCTTTTTTTTTTAGTAGAATTTAACGTAACATTTTGAGACAAAAGAATTTTTGTATTGCTATTTTTTACAGATTTTTCAACTACAATTTTTTCATATATTTTCTAGGCCCTTTTCGCGTTATACTCTTTTTATTCGGACTCGAAAAATTGTTGAGGGTTAAATGTTCTTTGCTATCGAGGACCTAAATAACAATTTATAAGCATCGTTAACACCCTTTTTAGTTGGCAATGGTTGCAATTGTATTTTTAAAATTTTATAAAACGTAGATATTGTGAAGGTATTATAAGTTATTCTAATACGAAGGAAGGCACAAATGGCAGAAGTGTTGATAAAAGCAGTACGATGAGTACATAATTTATTTTTTATAGATATTAGAGTCCCTTCGATAAGAATTAGACATTTCAATTGCAGGCTGCTCTATAAATTTCCTCAAATATTTAGTCTTTTGAATAATTAGAACAATGGACGAAAATAAATTTCTTCCGCGTTCAGCTCTTTATGACACGCTCTGCAACATTAATTTTATGCAAACATTTAATATTTAAGATGTCAGTGAACTTATCGATGTAGGATATCATTTGACAACTCTCAAAATGCTCTTCAGTATCGTACATTAATTTTAATCGATTAATTGCGTTCCACTATTATTGTCTGTTTAGAAAGAATTACGAAGAATATGGAAATTCACGAGCTTCAACTTCATTACCGGAGACGGGACTTCAAAGCGACAGAAGCGACGAAGAAATGCGCGAAGTTGAAGGCAACGATATCGTCTCAACTGGTGCAGCACAGAAATTACTTAAAAGTATGCAAATTTCCATATTCTCCGTAATCTTTTCTAAAAAGATAATGGCGGTGAAATGTAAAGAGACTAGAAAAATCGAATATCTTTAGCACTGGAACTACGGGTCAGAATGACTTGTTCACGATCTCTTCTTTGGCAATTCTTCAAATTATAAAAATACTTTCATGCTAAATTTTTGTCTGAATTTATTACAACTTGTTCACGATTTCTTCTTTGGCAATTCTTCAAATTATAAAAATACTTTCACGGTAAATTTTTGTCTGAATTTATTACAACTTGTTCACGATTTCTTCTTTGGCAATTCTTCAAATTGTAAAAATACTTTCACGGTAAATTTTTGTCTGAATTTATTACAACCTGATAGAAAAGTATCACGGGTCAATGAAAGTTTGAAGTTAACGCCAAAAATCTGCAATCTACTAATAACGAAATAAAAAACTCGACCGAACAAATGTCAAGATATAAAACTATCGATACGTCAAATAAATATATTTTTATACAAATTTTTCAATAAAAGTTCGCCGCTGCGCTTCGATTAGCCGCAGCACCTGCCGACGCTTTTCACCAATACTTTGCGAAAGAGTGGCTCTTCGTAGTATAGCCAATATGTAGCTCGACTTCATGTAGGAGCGCGGGAAGGGAGAAGATCGAAGCATAACTCGAAACTCGCGGCAAATTGGCACCGAACTATAGATTTTGCTTTTGACTCAGGTGCGCTCCGGAGCGGGTCCGGGAAAGAAACTTCAATTTCGAGTGTGTTCCGAGAGCGTGGGCGGAAAGGATTCGCCGGAAGAATGGTCCTCTTGCTTCTACCATCGGCGCATCCGCCTCGAGGTACGAGTTTATTCGATATATAGGATTCTCGTCACGAACCGCAAGCAATACTCTGTTGCTCATTGGCCCGGCGTAATTTAAAGCTCATCAATTACGAACCGTATTCCGCCGTTCAATCCCGGCTAAAACGTACCAAGGTAAGACAAATTGTCCCACGTAGAGGTAATTAAGACCAGCCGACCCAGCGCGCAACACCACCTGGCCCGATTCTTCGATTAAAAAATAATGTCAAGGAATTCTTAACCCTTATAGGCTCCTCCGAAATGGTTGACTACAACACTTTTCGATTGTACCACCAGTTTCAGGTCACTTGCAATGAGAGCTGCGTCCTTCATAACTCGGTTACAGTTACGAGTTTAACACTTTGATCGCCAAACAAGAAACCTCAAAAATTCCATGAAATCAAAGTAAGTTGTTTAATAAAATAGAAATTGAAAAAATTAAATGTATGATATTGCGTAGTTCTTCAACTTTCTTGCATTTTACAGATTCTAATCACATTTGGTACAATGAATATATTAACGTAAAAATTCATTTTAAAGCCTGAGCAATTAATTCCGTCATCCATATATGGGTGACATGGCAGTCAACGTGTTAAACTAACAAAGGGTATAGCCGGATAAGGAGGACAAAAATGCCCCCCAAACCAAATTGAATTTGCAAGAGCCTATGTGTCCCCATCCTCTTCGACTGAAAATTCTGAAGAAATCCGGCATATTTTAGCTATTAAAATGCGCGTCTACGAATTTTTTCCGAATTTTCAGCATCGAAATCGAAATTTAAAATATAAAAGAAACTTTGAAATGCCGATTTCTTGTAGAAGTTATGAGACACGAAGTTTATATTTTTACAGTTTTAGCAACTCTTTGTGGCTGTTAAAATAATAATTTTTTCAGATTTTTCAAAGTGCGGGCACAATTAAAAAAAAAAAGTAAAAAACCGCTACTTTTTACCTTTTCTGTGTATTTTCTTTGTATAAGCTATCGAATGGCTTCCTACACTTTTGACCTCCTTATCCGGCTACACCCTTTGGATGCGTGTGCTCGAAGAAAATGCAAAAGGAAGAGACGTTGATTTTTTTATGAAGTGTTTAAGACTCCCTTAAGTGTTCGCGTTCGTCGTGACGCATAATCTAGATTTACGCCGCGATAGATCGTGTTCCGGTGTTAATTATTTCCTCGAGTGGTTGTTCGGCATACGGGGTGGGATCGTTTCGTGATAATGGCGGGACGAAGCGGAGCTGTTAAGATAAACCTATCCGGCGCCGTTCCTAATATCGTTCGTTATCTTTTCTCGAGCTATTAATGCGACCGTGAAGGAGCTGCCCCGGCAGAGGACGAACGAGAACGTCGCCTTCGCGTGTCTGCCAGGAAGATGGAACTGCTACTTGGACTCCGCATCTTTAGGATGTAATTACTGGGCAGCTAGGAGGGTTTATCTCCTGCGAGAATACCCTGAATCTTCCGGGATTATTGTTATCTGATTGTCTGCTGCAGCGCGAGGCACTTGCGCATTTTATATCATTTTTGTTAGTGCTACAGGATTGAATCCAGTCCGTTTCGCAGCTGAGAAAGAGTGCAATTTCTTGACAGGTAGCGGAGGAAACGGTAGATATTGAATTAGGTCGTTGCATTACAAATTATTATATTTTGTTTCTAGACCGCATTTTATAATTTTTGTTAGTGCTACAGGATTTAATCCAGTCTGTTTCGCAGCTGAAAAAGAGTGCAATTTCTTGACAGGTAGCGAACGACACGGTAGATATTGAATTAGGTCGTTACGTTACAAATTATTTTGTTTCTAGTCCGCATTTTATAATTTTTGTTAGTGCTACAGGATTGAATCCAGTCTGTTTCGCAGCTGAAAAAGAGTGCAATTTCTTGACAGGTAGCGGAGGAAACGGTAGATATTGAATTAGGTCGTTGCATTACAAATTATTATATTTTGTTTCTAGACCGCATTTTATAATTTTTGTTATCGTGGTATAGAAGTAGACCAGTCACCTTATGGGGTTTCGTGTTGCAAGCTCGGACGTTGAATAATTACTCGAAATTCTTTTTCATACGTTCATAAGTTCCAGAGAAACTACTATTACGACGGTAAGTTAGAAAATATTCATGAAAGAGCCCGCAAGAACCGCAACTGGCAGACTAGACGGAAAGACTTCATTATAATGTTCGGCATAGTCGGCATGGTCGGTCTAATGTTGGTTGTTTATTTATAAAATGCTGCTCAAATATTAATGGTAATAAGTCTATGGTTTGCCGGGTGCGTGTACGCGTTCGGACGAGGCTAAATAAGCATCGATCGACGTCGAAAATGTCCGGCAATACTGTGCCCGTGCGTGGGCGGCTACACGATTCCGCCGATCAAAATTATTGTAATATTCGAGGACAACCGTGACGCGAAAACATCGACCGCATCCATAAGCACCTAATGAACCGTGGATACACATTGGGAGAATTTCAATTCCGGCCACAGGACGTCGGCTCGTCTCGCCAATAAATCAGGAAAGATATGATGTAATAATATTAATTAAGTGCATTATCCATTCCCGCTAATTTCTCCGAATTTGTGTGCACGCTTCAAACACTGTGAACCCGGCAATGCAATTATTTTTGGGCAGCGCGGTTCAGCTGTTGCGTGAAACTTTTATTCCAATATGGGCGACGAATCGTGCTGATATTCATTTCGAAATAATAAACTCGTAGTAAAACTTTTCAATAACGACGCAGCTCGTACTTCACTATTAACGCTGGTATAATCGAACCTATCGAAATTACGTATTTCGGATTTTTTATTTTACAGTTATTCAGGTTGAATAATTTTGGGAATACTTGCTGGACACGCTTGTTCAGACGAATTTAATAAAAATAATCGTGCACAAGAGAAATACAGCTTTGTTGTTTGCAAGGGACAAGACGAATTAGTCACTTTTAATAAATTGTTGGTACATAAAGTATTACAACAATTATTTTGGTAAGCTGATATAGCGTTAGACGATTTCAGGAGAAAATCGTAATTTAAATACAAAATTTGCAATCAGATTAAAAGGAAGCCCACCAGCACAGTAATCTATACGCCCATACCACATAATTATCTTTGTATATATAATTTTGTGAATTCATTACATATAGATTGTAAAATTATTATTACATGTGTCCATGGGTTCCGATCAATTTTAGAAGGATATCTCGATTCAATGGGCACGCGAGAGCGTTTTTCACTGTAATGGAAACTCTCAATACTAATTAGTAGATTAATATTTCATCTTTGCTCAATGCGTACATAGTTTATTGCCGCGGTACACGCGGCTCGTATAGTCATATAATTAATTAAAGCAGAAGGATGCCTTATAACCGAAGCCGTGCGCCTGATCAGTGTACGTTTACAGTGAACGACCGCCTTCTTTGCCATGTAACACGAGTGCGTTAGGTGTACCGTGCAATTAACTTCAAATTCTGCTTATTTATTCTACGTACAGTAATTAAATTTCATAAATTTCATCGCAGATTGGAAGTCAGGGTGGAACTCCGACAAGATACACTGTCTCTGTACAATTAAATTTTGAAAAATGTGATGCTATTTATTCATTACTTCTTTTACCATACGACTATAATACATACGAATATAAAATTGGACGAAATTTAGTATAATTATTATTTGTTTCGGAATCTAAGAAATGCGAACGTTATTAATTTCCTATAAAACGAAATAAAATTCTATTTTGTTGTAGTTGATATATGTCCTTTGGAGAAAACATAGGCATATAATAAATATAAACTACCTTTTTTGTTCTATGAAATTCTGAACGATGAAGAATTTCTAATCATTATAATCACAAAATAAATAGTAGTGCAAGGAATTAGCGTGACCTGATTCTGAGGATTCAATTCAAAACGACCACGAAAGTTGAGTAAAATCATAGAAATTGATTACAATAAAGACTAAAAAAGACATGACAGTTAACGTGTTAATTTCTGTGAAAAGTTTTAGCGTCTTATCAGGTAGAAAAAAAAATGTATCACTCGCTAAAAGGAGCAGGTTCGATTTATGTGTCTAGCGCTGGGACATTCCCCTTTGTGCGGGCGTAAAAACCGTGGGAGACTATTAAAATGGCGGGTTTTCGAAGAAAAATCCTCCGGCTGGCAAAGACGACTCTATGTTAAGTCTAGATATATTGTGCTCGGTAACGTAGTAGGTAGATTAATGGTTTCTACCGGTGCACAGGAAACCTTTTTATAGGGAAAGGTAGCTCTGCTCGGGGATAGAATGCCGCGACGGGCACGGTTCGGGTTCCGCTCAGCCAGTAAAAGTTGTAATTACTGTAAATCGCGATGTAATTGCCGTAGTAATTACCGTAGAGGGAAGTAGGCACCCGGCTCGCGTAAATAAAGCCGTGCTTGCGAGCTTACCTGTGTTCCCCGTAAATTTCAATCGTGAATGTTTCATTTGTTATGGAACCGCTTTAATCGTCTTCTCGTTTCTCCCCCTCCCCTGCACCCCCCTCCCACGCCACGCGGCTCCATTGACGGGTTTTGACCCGAGGAAATTAGTTATCTGTTTACCCCTTTCCACTGCGGGAAAGGCGAAAAACTTTTTCATTAGCTGAACTTTAACAAGAACCGGAGATTGTTTATTAACGAACCATCGCTTTCCTTACGATTTTCTTCCCATTTTTCTTCCGCGCCCGATGTAATACGCTGGACGATGAAATTTTGAAAATTACGTAAACGAACAAGTTTACAGGAAAATAATCAATTTTTCGATGTAACCGCGTTAAATTAAAGGTGTTTTTTGTTTTTAGAAAGTTTGAAACGCGAGAATATTCTATTGAAATTTCAGAGCATCTCCAAACAATTAAGAAGGAACGTCTCGTCGTTCGCGCGAGAACAATTTTCCGTGCGCCGAGCAACTTTACAAACGAAGCTTCATAAATTATGAAATGTTCCGCGATTTGCATGAATCGGCGGTTCGTTTCATTCATCGAGTTCCGAAGTGGTTCGCTCGGGACTCGCACAGGTGCGCGGAGACTTCAGAGACACCCTATGCGCAAGGTAGTTGTCGCGACTTTATGGATTCCCTTTGACGATCCCCAAGCCCGGCACGAGATTATGTATATCTGCGATTTACTTTACTAACTACTCAAAGCCGATTTGCCGGCGAACCTGTTACTGTCAAGACGTGTGCTTTTTCCCTTACAATCGACGCGCAAAATGCATCCATGTAATTACCGATGCTACTTTAAAGTTGCCCGTCTGTGTGCATACGACGACGCGCTAGCGTCCCTCAAACTGCATTGCAAATTCTTTCGGGATTGAAACGGCGGCGCCTCGGCTACGAAACTGCTCTCACTCAACGGCAAAGGATTACACGAACACCATTTTTCCTTAGGAATAGCTACAGAATTCGTCGGGATTCTCGCGTACTGAATTGTATACAGTGTTCCCAAAGTTATCCTGCACTTTTGCGAAATTCATATTTCTCCCGAAAAACATGGAATATGAAAAGAAGACTTGCGGAGCGAGAGTACGTTTCTCTGCCCGGAATAAAATCTTCAAATCCCTCTTCAAATTGAACGACCGTTCCTTTTGCAGTTTCGATTAATTTATGAGAACATGCCTGTTTAATGTTGCTACATTCCTTAGAATAAATCCTAATAATTACGATGGAGGAAAAATTTTAATGTCAATTTAAAGACGTGTTTAATGTATATGAAACAACTATCTATTATATAAATGGACAAATATTTTAACCCATTTGCACCATAAGGAAAAGAAGGCCTTTATCACCAAACTTTTTTTTAATTATTATATTTAAGTACAAAAATGACTACAAGTAAAAGAATTTCATATTTTAGCATTATAAGAAAAAATCAGAATTACTACTTTCATCTTCAACACCCTCCATTTCTATTTTTTAGCTAACGAATAATTATACATAGTGACCAACCAAATTGAGCGTATATATACACTAATGATGCAAATGGGTTAACAGTGATTGAAAAATAAAAATAATATAATTACGTTTTATGCTAGGAATAAATGTGACAGAATGTTTTAAAGAATTTCAAAGGACTGTTGTATTGTTTCCAACCTATCAAAATTAATAAGAAAGGAAACAACAAATGTTTAGCTGTTGTGTCTTATAATTGATACAGCCCTTTTGAGTTTTGCATAAAAATCTAAAGTTTATTGGTTAGCTTGTTGTTTCATGGGGGGAAGTCGAATCGAAATTATGTAGATACACAGCAGCAACTTACGAGGATCCGTGAGCTGCGGACGGAAAACCGGCGGGATATAAATTTCTAATCTAAAAATCCATGAAAGGGGGCCAGGGATACAAGAGGAAGGAAGGTAACGAGATGAAGGACGGCGCCTATTTTCCTCTATTCATCGCTTTATTCGCGAGAAACGTATCTGGAAACGATTTCCCCTTTTCCCCGTCGCGCACGGCTATCAATAAGAAAGCCTGAATTTCCACGGAAACGCGAAAAGGCGGTGGGTTGAATACTTAAGGCAGCTCTTTATGACATTCCATAGTCGCATCACGATCCCCGCGTCAGTTTCCACCGCGAGTAACAGCTTTCGTATAGAACAGAACAGTTCTGTAGCGAAGCTTTACAGTTCTCGAGTTCCGCCGGAGACATTAATCTCCTGTATGAGTTACGACGTGCGCACGCGCGCAAGCGAGTTCGCCTATGCACCCCCTTTTTACCCCCAAACTCGAACACGGTCCACCCCTGCGCGTCTGTTCATAGCTATGCTGTTCGATATTTATAATAGCACGCTGGTGTGCTATGTTGGAATGGACAGCAATCGATTTTCGAGTCTAACTCGGTCGAGCAGAGAAATTCCGAAAAATCGCGCTTACTTCGGACGGGCCGGCAGACACGACCCTCTAATTGATCATCGATCTCGATCTCGATCGATTCATGAAATATTAATGCGACAACTTCTTGAGCACGGGGTGTGCAACACTTCCAGCTCCACGGGACACCCTACACGTTTACGCACGTGACGCAAGGGTATCGCAATCGCCACCGTGGCACGAGCCCCCGGAACCGGAGTCGTAAAACGACACGTGCGGCATCGGAATAAGAAGAAATTAATCGACGACAGAACTTGGGGGGAATAAAAATATACGTTTCTGTCGACCTTACCCCGGACGAGGTCTCCCCTCATCGACACGTAAGTCGGTTCATTTTACAGGGCCTCGTAATTTAACGTTTACGACGGAGCGGTGGTGGTGTTCCGTTCGCGAGACGTTTTACCGAATTTAATTAAGCCGCCGCTTAGATACCAGATACCCTGTCGATTTTGGGGGAAACGCGAAAGTTGCCGTGGAGAATGTCATAGCTAGACTGCGGATGTTTATGCAATTTCCAATTTTTATAGAAAAATTTTAAGAAAGTGAAACGAAATAAAATCCTATTTTGGTAATTATTTACATTAAGGGCTTCTTCACCGATTTTGATGACTTTGAAATATGTTGTCAAGGTCATCATTCTGAACAACTTTTTCCTATACATGTTACCGCCGCTCAGCTTTAGTTTCCGAGATATTCGCAAAAAAGTTTCAACATCTCAAAAAGTGATCGGAGTCTGTGGGTTAGATTTGAAGGTTAATATTTACATTAGGGGCTTCCTCACCGATTTTGATGACCTTGAAATATGACCCGACGTATATGATGTAACCATGGGGAATTATTCAACAAAATTATTTTTTTGGGTATATATTATTTAAAAAATTGATACAAATGTGGATAGACACGTTCTTGTTATTTTTGTAAAATAATATTAAGTAGTCAGTTTTAGTGCTCTGTAAATCTAGTGTTAAAGGGACATTGAAGTTGCAAAATATGAAAGAAAACCTTGCATCCAATATTCTACATACAAATAATAATCCTACATTACATACTACTAATGTAAAGTGTACAGTGTGTGAGATGGAACATAATCGTGTGCGTGCCTCGAGACAAACGAAATTTGACACTAGGTTCACGGGGCCTGTCAAAATGACGGGATCTGATATTTATAATTTACAATTATTGACATTGTGAAGACGTATCCATGGGGAATTATTCAACAAAATTATTTTTTTGGATATATATTATTTAAAAAATTGATACAAATGTGGATAGACACGTTCTTGTTATTTTTGTAAAATAATGTTAAGTAGTCAGTTTTAGTGCTCTGTAAATCTAGTGTTAAAGGGACATTGAAGTTGCAAAATATGAAAGAAAACCTTGTATCCAATATTCTACATACGAATAATAAAATATAATACTAATGTACTACAAACTACATTATAAAATACTAATGTAAAGTGTACTTACTTCTGAATCTTCTGTACCTCCGTCGGATTCACAGCACAAAATTATTCACTCACGAGAATAGGTCCGAATAATTGAACAACAATCACTAAACAACACACACAACACACTTAAAGAAATCGTGACAGCAGACGCGAAGATGTTACTCCGACCACGCATAAAACAATACTGCGATTTTAACCGTTCCCCTCCCACGGACGTTTGATACGAAAACAGGGAATTCCGGGAAATAGGGTCGGCGCCCCGCCATAATTTTTTTTACCTTGGTTTTGTATCTAGTGTTTATAGACCCTCAGCCCTCTAACCTGCCTAGGATAACCTGACCGTACCACCTCCGTGGAAGGGATCTTTGTTAAAATCGCAGTATTATTTTTTTCGTGGTCGGAGTGACATCTGCTCGTTCGTTGTCACGTTTTTATAAAATGTGTTGTGTGTGTGTGTGTGTTGTGTGTGTGTTGTTTAGTGATTGTTGTTCAATTATTCGGACCTATTCTCGTAAATCAATAATTGTGTGCTGTGGATCCGACGGAGGTACAGAAGATTCAGAAGTAAGTACACTTTACATTAGTATTTTATAATGTAGGATTAGTATTCGTATGTGGAACATTGGATACAAGGTTTTCTATCATATTTTGCAACTTATATTAACGATCATTAATGATTTGGTATATAGTATAATTTAATGTGGTTCAAATAAGATACTACTTTAAATCAAATATTTTTATTTTTATGACCAGATAGATAAAATGAAATATTTTTATTTTGTATTTCAAATATAACTATAATAGTTAGCAAAGTATTATTTGTAGTTTAATTACGAATATGTAACATGTTGATAAACAGACTACAATATCGTAATAACATTACAGGCAACAAAATATCACAAAAATATAAGTTTGAAATACTATTTTACACAGTCCTACACACACCTACTCCGATCACTTTTTGAGATGTTGAAACTTTTTTGCGAATATCTCGGAAACTAAAGCTGAGCGGTGTTAACATGTATAGGAAAAAATTGTTCAGAATGATGACCTTGACAACAAATTTCAAGGTCATCAAAATCTGTGAGGAAGCCCCTAATGTAAATAATTACCTCTATTTTTAACGGGAACAGCCTTTGTAGATCCAAAACAAATAAAAATCGTGTTAAATTCTCTCGAATTTTATATTACAGCATTTTTTGAACATTTCCATAAGCCATAAATGCATAAAGATCCGCTGTCTGCTCATGGTAAATTCGACGCGACAACTTCTGTTTCTCGTGAAAAGGTTTCGCGAGAACGCACCCCCATAATTCGCGACGAAACGCGAATTCTTTTCTCCTCGCGATACACGCCCAAAATTGTCTATAATCGGTCCACTGATAATTTCATTTTCGCATAGTTTGCTGGATCAATTACTAACTAGTTTTTGTAGAAATTACAAAGTACATATTGAAAAATGACCGGTCTAGAAAAATGATTCCTGACGCTGCTGTTGTTTCCACGTTATTTTGCTGTGCTGAAAAATGTGTTTGTTGCAAATTAAGTTATGTAAATAAATGTTTACAACATGAGACTGCTATTTTATGAAATGAAAATGGAAATTAACCTATTGCATAAAAATATCTGCGAGGATTATAAAAGCCAGGCGAGGATTATAAAAATGGTACGATTTAATATTTTAATTTAATTGATGTAGGTATTATTCTGCCTGTAGTTTAATACCCTTACTAATGAATGAAAGTAGCTTTTAAGTTAATATTTTATGCGTTACTCCAACTTGACAGCACCGACCGCATAGCATAATGAATATTAAAAATGTTCATTTAGTTCTTTGTAGAGCTAACACAATAGTGCATATAAATAATGTGTAAAAACCTCCGTAAAAATTGTCAATTAGTCGAGTATAAAAACGAGATAGTTTTAATGTCAGGCATGTTCGAACAACAATATGCAGTCAGACATAGTGATCGAGTATGTCTCAGAGACACACTGCGAGAAAAGTGAAGGAAGAAGCTGGGGGTTCTCTGCAGGTGAACAGACATTTATCACACAGTTAAGTATTACTAAATTCTATGCTAGGAAAGTTTCTAAGGGCAGAAGAGCGGACGGTGTTCCCGAGGCGGCATAAAAGAAAGCTGTAAACAATAAACGCAGCCTAGACAATGGTCAATTAAAGGGGCCATAAAACGATCGAGCTGATTCTACGATCGGAGGCAAACTTTTCTCATAAATCGTAATATTTCCACTCGAATAACCTATAGTGCCGCTCGCACTTGTTTCCAAGATGTACCGATTTTCTTTTACGGGCCGGTAAAAAAGTTCGATGATGAAACCTATCGAACCTCGTCCTTTCTTTTACAGTCTTCTGCCCCCTTGCCTTTTACGACTGACAGCTTTCCCAGTATACGGGGCTCCACGGGAAGGTTTACATCACTTGAACGCCGTTAAGAAGCGGCCGAAGAATAAGTTGCTGCGATGTAATACGACCACCCTGCACACAATTTATGCGTCGCGGATCAAATTCGCCGGATATCGACCCAACATGCTCCCTTGCAAAATGCTAACGTTCCACCACGATCGTACCTTCTCGTTGAGCTCCCGTATACGATTCTCTATATCTTAATTATTGTTCGATAACAGCCTCCTCCCAGAACAAAGTGTGATCAGTCAACTTTAATCCAATTCCTCACCTTGAAACTTCGATTTTTATTGGCATTCTCTCGTCAAGGTGTACAGGATTATATTGAAAATTAAATTGAAAATTTCTGGGTTTCCAAGGTGAAGTTTAACCCTATTCTTTTCATGACTGTTAATATTCTTGTGAAAAATTATTTTCACATGTATATAATTGTAGGTGAATGTTCATTACTTGTTGATAAGGATAATCAACTAGGCAGGGGTGCTGTGGAAAATTTATTGAAAAATATTTTGATGATGGCTAGCAAACAGCTTGTTGAACGGATGGTGATAATGCAGTTTGTGTAGTGGAGAATGAATTAGGTTGATCTAATAATGGGTGGAACATTTTAGTTTAATGGGTGACTACCTCGACTAATTACATAATGCAGTGTTTTAGGAATAATTATGTGTGAAGCTCTTCACACCTTCCGTAATGAATTTATAAATGAATTTGTTTATGAATTTATTTATTTTATTTTTAATTGATCTACTTTAATATGTATTTATCTACTTCGTGTGAGTACAGGTTACTATAAAAATAAAATTTCCCTAAACAATCTCAAGCTATTAGCAACACCGAAATCAAATCAGTCCTTCGAAACTGTATAAAAAAGCGTATAAAATTACACAAAAATTCAGGAGGTCCACAAAAGCGTAAGCCGTTGAGAGGGCAGTTAAGGCCAGCAATCAACACGATCATTATTCGCGTTTCGGAAACGAGGCCCGAAATTTACGGGCCACGATAGGTATCATCAAGTATGGCAGAGTGTTCGGCCTACACCGATAATCATTTCGCGATAAAACGATGCTCCGCGGTACAAATAATTCCTTCAGGGCTGATACCAGGTTTCGTTCCAGTGCGTGCGTTGATTTATCGATTAGTCGCGATCTCGGATGCACAAGTGCGAATCGCGGAACGTCTCCTGAGAAAAAAGAAGCGCACAAGCCGCGGCCGCAATTACGTCGTTTCGAGCGTAGCGCAATTATCGGGTCGCTCGTTATCGTCGGGTCCGACCGGCCAAGGCGGAATCACTTTGTTGGTTTCGATGGCGAAAAAGTCGCAGTTTATAATTACGGTTCCGATGCCGGGATAAAAACGAATAAGACCGCGACACCGGCCGGAAGAAGACCCCAATAGCTGCAACTCTCTCCCTCCGTCTCTCCCTCCTTCTCTCCCTCTCTCTCTCGATTTTGCAACGGTGCAACGGATCTGCGGCTTTTCGTCTCACTGGCTGAGACATCGTTCGTCGCCATTGAACATCCTTGTACCGAGAAAATTGCGCTTTGTTCGTTACGCGAATACGAGCAGCCTCGAATGGAAATTTCGCGGAACCCAATCGAGAGAAAATCATTTTTTAATGCGATTTAACGGACCGATCTTTGTGCAGATTAACGGAAGTGCAGATTTGAGATCGACGAACTGCGTGGTGTTCACTTCTTTGACGCTTCAAGACGTTTTAAATTAATTGTCACCAAGAATGTTGAAGTAAAAATCACCGTAACGAATTTTAACGTACCTGAGTTCTGATTTTATTAATTGGATTGTTTGGATTTTGTACGACTTTCTAGGGCTCATATTTTGTCTACTCTCGTGTCTACTATCGTGTTTATGCGGTTTGTGTGGAATTCTGTAATTCATTTCATTCTGAAGGCATATTTGGTGAAACATGTCAACTTTGTATTTACCCGTTGTGGAGCATCCTACATAAATTAAACAATGGCGAATGCATTATGTAATTACTGCATACTGTGTGCCATATCGTAATATTTGTAGCACTGGGACATTATAATATAATTTATAATATTTGTCAGAGAAAACACAATGAATTACCTTCAATTTATTTCCGGATGCAAATATGAACAAAATATGTATACAAGGTGTATCAAGCAGGAAACTACATCGAATATTAAAACATATCAAATAATGATAGTACTTTTTTAAGATTCGGATTTTGGTTGGTTGATCTCTATTTTTTATTTGAATAAATTTATACCCACAAATTTCTAAAAAGCGTGATATCTGTCGAGAAAATTGTGTCTTCGCGATTTTGTTTTTTGGTGAATCGAACGTTTGCGAATTTCGAGAGCTTTCATTATGCTTTTGATCGTTTGAAACGCGCTGCTAGAATTTTAATTCTATGTTTAGACCATCAGATCCTAGAAAATTATCCAAATATTCTGCCTGCAACGGCTCGCAACACGGAACGTACGAGGCTTCCAGGGTTTAACCACTACTTTTACCAAAAGTTTTCTGATGTTCCAGCAGCAGTGAATGCAGGATTACGAGCGGTCGGGCGACTGACCAATGCTGATGTATGTTTTCTGGTTGATGTTTATTCGAGTACTCATTTGCTTAGGCTGCGCAGTATTGACCGCTAAGTAAACGCATTCTGATTAGCCAACCGAACCATGGAAAACTAGAGGGAATAAAACTTGGGCAATGTTCGGTGAATAAAAAAATCCTTTGATGTTCTAGTACCACTAATTTACAAAAAAAAAAAAATAGCCTGCCTTACAATATTCGAACTTTTGTCAACATCTCAAAGATGTTCAAAGAGTTCCTTTGAGTTACTTCAGAATTTTTATAACTAATTGGACCAATTTACAAACATAAATAAGAAACAGATGTGTGAAATACACGAATATATAGAATTAAAATTTTTCCTCAACCTTTTTTGTTGAAGCAATTGTACAACTCGACTTCAAATAAATACGCAGGACTAAAACTTATATGAATAACTTTTACTGAATTTTGAGATACTTGTCGCGTAGCCTAATATAAACAGTCTAATACTGTTCTTCAGTCGTCTCTGTTAACATTCCTCGGTTCTTTCAGTCTAATGAAATTTGGGCTTCGAATAGAAATACAAGAACGTGAAATTTTGTTATTTTTCAAATTCTTATGTAAACAAAATATAAATCATCTGATAAACGTGAAATAACTTATTATTGATTAAGACTAAATTATTGACTAAGCTATTGATTCCTCGAACAAAATCGGGGTTGTAGGCTTCGGACTCATTTCTCCTGGGCACCGGGTAGACAGAAGGAACCGTAAAACCGTGTACAGAATAGTATTTGGTGTCTAGGCAGGCAGGTTTTAACGGTTCTGTACCGTATGCCAGACGCGTGCCAACTTCGCCCCCTCCGTTGCCCTTTCATCTGTCTGCGCGTTTGTCTTTCACCCTCTAGAACTCTAGAAGAAGAAGAAGAAGAAGAAGAAGGAGAAGGAGAAGCCGAAGAAGAGTAGCCGGCTGCTATTTTTCCACTGCGGTCCACACGACTAGCATTTTCCCTTCGAATGCGTCGGATATCTTGCCTATTAAGCCAATCACCTCCTCTCTGTCTAACCACGAACGTATTAGGTTGACAAGAAAGTAATTTCGGTATTTTTAGGTGAAATAAAATCCAATTTTTTGAAATAAAATCCAAAAACGACAGGTAAAATCCAAAACGTTGGTCGTCTTCAAGCGAGAAATTTTCAGAAGGGAATTTTTTAAAACAATTCTGGCACGTGCATTCTGTTAAGCAATCCACACCATAAACTTCACATATATCTTTGTGAGCTTCGGCAGCTTTTTTACCTCTACGGAAATAAAAAAACAATATCTGCCTATAATGTTCGTTTTTGCACTACATGTTCAAATTGACACAGAACCAACAATTTTAATCGAAATTACGTGTAATTTGCTTCAAAAGTAACCTAAAAAATGCAGTTATGAAATGTAAGAAAGAATACAAACGCAACGTTAACAGAAGTCAATCAAACAAAACATAACGCCAGGTATTAGTGAAAACCGAAATTACTTTCTTGCCAACCTAATATTTCCTCGTCTAGCTTTCTCCCGTTCAACGAGTCCTTTTCTTCTGACGTCCAGGTACATTGCGACAAGAAGTCAACGACGCTCGTAACCGCACAATCGGAATTGTCAAATGAACATCAAGAGCTAATGCACCGCACCCATGGGACAACGTGTCCGCTGCTCACAGGGTCTAAAGCCTCGCACGCTTTACCGACATTGTCCCCGGCCATGCGTTACCCGGCTAGGCTAGTCCGTAGACTGTCCACCTACTTTTATAGACTGTCCAAGTAGTTTTGCAGACGACTCGCAGGCTACGTGCAGCCGCCTGTCCTTTGATTCCCGCTGAAACGCCGGACAAAAGACTCGCCGACTGTCTTGTTACTTGCGGTAATGCTGGACTATGTAGAGAACGCGATTCTAGAATCGTTCCGCTGAATGCCACGTGCAAACAAAGAGAACTTTACGAAGCGTATTCGATTGAAAATAATGATACAGTAAAGCGTATTCAATTGAAAATAATGATACAGTGAAGTCTTGATCTAAGCCGAATCCTCCGGTCCGTGCTGCGACATAGATCGTGTAGAGCTACTATTTTCGTGTGCCGTCGTGTTGACCGTGCCGAACGTAGAAAACTCCCCAGTGGTGGGGATAGGCGAACCGACTAAGATCGCGTGGCTCCGTTCGGCTTATATCAAGACTTTACCGTAGTTCGATCGACGACAGTCCTGGTAATTTTAGCAGCTGCCAACTTATTTTTTTTTCAAAATATTATATCCAGCTTTTGGATTGTATTGTTCCTCGAAATTCTTTTCTCTTGGCGTTTCCAGCGAACAAGGTACACAGCATGAGGGAAGAAGATTTTACAAGCTTTATAATGTTTCAAAAATATAGTAGTAAAAGTGGACTAAAAATATAATCATTTTATAAAAAAATAAAGGCTTTAAGTTAAAGGCACCAGTAGTTGACGATGTACCAGTAGTTGACCATATTATAGAAAAACATAAAAAATAAGGTTTTTATAAGTGCACTTTTGATAAAAGTGAACCTCGGATGTCATGCCGTCTCTTGTTTAAATTTCAAAACAATAAGAACATTTCAAACCTTATTTTTTATGTTTTTTTATAAAATGGTCAACTACTGGTACATGGTCAACTACTCGTGCCTTTACCTTACACATCAATTGAAAGATACGCGATCGAACGAAAGAGTTTTATCACTTTTTAGAGGATTTAAAATTAAATAAGAGTTTGCAAAATGTGAAACTAAATCGCGTGTTTTAAATTAGTGTCTTCTGAGATTAGTGTCTTATCGATTATTTGCATCTGGAAGTTTAGATAATGTGTCACATGTTCTTGGTATTTTCCCGGGCGCAAATTGAAATGTATATATTGCAGATAAACGGTCGGTAACAAGCTTACTCAACGACGTGACTGGGGACATCAAAATATCAGTCCAGTTATGGACACACGACATTCTGCCGGCTACATGACATAACCGTCAGCATACAATATCCGCGGGCAATGTATGCAGACTGTTTGTAGACTGTCTGCAGACAATGTCTGCAAATGTGCATAAGGCTTAACGAGAGCATTTAATCAGCGGTATAGTCGAAGCTCGACAAACGAAATTTGCGCGGTACATTACTTTGAAATGGCAAATAGACCGCAGATGTTTATGCAAATTCGTGTTTCAGAACGAAGTAAAACGGAGCTTCACTATCTACACAAATATTCTTCGTAGACAAAATACAATGTTATATTTGCAATTTTCGTCGTGCAAATTCGCAATTCAGTGAAAAAACCAGACTCCCAGCACTGACAGAGATATACTTTTGCAATCGAATTTAAAGCACAGTAGAAACCTTGTAATATTAAATGTATTTAACGAAATATTCCGCTTAGAATAATTTTGTGGTTGTTAGCTGTATTAACACGTTGATTGCCACGTCACCCATATGTGGGTGACGGAATTATTTGTCCACATTTTAAAATGAATTTTAACGTTAATATATTAATTGTATCAAATTTTTTAAGGATCTGTAAAATGCCAGAAAGTTGGAGGACTACTCAATATCATACATATAATTTTTTCAATTTTTATTTCATTAAATATAGCTTGGCAGTCAAAGTGTTAATATACAACTAGGCTGCAGAGCATTTTGCAAAATAAAAATTTTGTGCAATTATTTCTTCTCTGAATAATTTTCATAATATAATCGTAACACCAATCTGTTCGTTACTTCGCTTTAAAATATTCTCCGTAATGGTAAAGAAGGTTTCTTTGGTCGCAAAAATATGTTGCACGTGAAAATTGATGTCTGTTAATAATTTCCGGCCAGATCGATCGAAACGATCGTCTGCTCTTGGCCGGCAAATATCGTTTTCTTTCGGCACCGAGCAGTCTTATTGTTCGGCGAACAATGCACTTCAAAATTGCATTCCACCGCGGCCGAAGGATACGTTCGTATCCAGGGAACAAATTTGGCAAGAACAAATAGCGTTTGTATCAAATATATAGCCGGCTATCGGGAGGATCGGCAGCTCGATTTCTATCGTCGGAATCCGGGATAGTCCTCGAATGATTTTCAGTAGGGAAATCTCTCTTTTCGGGCTTTTATCCGCGTCTTCGAGGGAAGTCGAATCTCTTGGTTCCTGCAGGATTTCCTGGGACAAGCGGTCTTTTGCTGCATGGAAAATCGGGAATATATCCCACAGGTCAGCGCGGCGTTCCGCCGCGATGAGAAATTGCATATTTCGATGCCACGGGTTTGTCGACGGACACGAATTTTTATTCGCAGCAAAGCTTGCAATTTTTGGAACTTAACGTAGAAATATGTTCCCACTGATCTACGGATCCACGCGAACTCGAATCATTACGCGCTTGCAGCGGAATTTTCTGGGATCCATAAACTTAAAACTTCTCAACAATTTAATTGATATATAGATATAGATATACAAAGTATATCATTACTGGAAATTGGATTCTACTTCAATTCTTTTTCTTAACAATTGCTTTTAGACGTGTTTTCAGAAACATTTATAGTTCACTAATCATATCGTTTTTTTTTAATTTTAATTATGGAAGAGAGTTTAGAAAAAGAATTCAAAAGTATTTTAAAATTCCTTAAACGATTTCATTGTTTTCCATTCGATCTAGTCATTTTTGTCATAACCACGTATATAAAACCCTTAATATTTAATTTTCTTCGTGAACAGCTGCAGCGAATCAAAAGCAAAATAATTCCAGCAACTTCGGTTAAGATTAATTAAGATTCCCAAGCAGTTTGACCTTTTTGTCAAGAATTTTAAAACACTATAGTGCTGAAAATGTCCCGGTTTCGTGTCCACGCTACAAGTTTAGAATCATTTGCATTCCTTTGATCGATAGAGCATTCACAGCAAACTGAGAATCTCAATATAACCAAAGTATTCATGAGTCCAATCTCCGCTGCAATATTTCCGAAATGTCTATTTTTCTCGCTGACATCCGCCGCAAAATGTTCCCGAACTGTCAAACAATCGTTTCCCCGTGTCTGTTTAATTTTCATTGCAATCCATTTCTGAAACGCGTTGTCGTACGTTAACCGCAAGTTCACGCTGAGTGGTTCCGTATCCGATTACGTATTCGTTCCTGCTGAAAGGACGTCCGGGATCAAAAGCTCAAGCTAAAGACTCCGGGGAAAAGGAGCGGAATAGTATCTGCCCGGTCGATCTTTAAATATCTCCTTTTCATGCTTGGACCACCCGCAAGACACATCTTATCGGGGCCTGAGAAGACTTCCACGCCGCTTCTTAAAACATGCATCATATACATTTCTTACAAATCAGTACTCCCAGAATTAATTGGCTCGTGAAACGAAAATATCACGTGTGATCGAAAAATCGTTGATGTTACTACTTTCGCGACCAGATTGCGGAAAGAGATAGCAGTGACTGACATTAATACTCATACGTCCTTTGAAATGGGATAACTTGATTCAAATTGGTCCGAGTGATCCGAGATTTTTTTAGAAGCTGGAAAAATTAGGTTACTAAATTTTAAAAAGCTAGGTAGACCTTCGAAACCTTTTTATCTGGATCAGCAATGAAAATTATCAAAATATATGTCGTAGATTTATATCAATTCTATAAATGTCGAAAATGCCTAAAACATCAAATCGTACAGTCCTATTTTGAAAAAAGTATTACGGTTTGCATGCTGTCCCAATATTAATACAAAGGAATGTATACTCGTCATTGTTATGTGTAACATAAACGTAACCAAAAATTTAATAACCTTCTAAATTCTATGGTTCCTCCAAGTAAAAGAAACGAAGGAAAATTTTTACTAATTTCTTTGGGCGGTCCTGCAGAGCTTAAAAACCGTTTAGATTTTATATTTAGCAATTTCGTTCGCATCTACTGCAGGCTTCAGGATTAAACGAGAAAATCGTGTATCTACCTTCAAGGGATGTTTTCACACTGTAGAGCGAAAAAAGAGCAACATAGTTTATCTGATATCCTATTGAGGTTCACTACAAAGTTGTAAAGTTTAAAAAAAAAATCTCGGGGACAAAGTATTATCGCTCGCGTTAAAATGGCGTACACCGGAGATTGATGTGGCGAAGACTGATCCCCTGCAAGCGTTACATCAGCTCGGAAAAAATTCCTCGTCTCTGTCGCGAGGATCAATTTTCAGAACGTAAGAAGAACGCGAGGGAACACGGATTTTTGGTACGAAAAAATTTTTTCATTAAATAACGCCTCTGATGCATCATCGCGCGTTTATAAATTTCATTAAATCCTGTTTAAAAACCACTCGTGAAAAGCTTATTAACCCTCGGACTCCTGCGTGTTCTAGACCTAGGCCGTGTGGGTTTTTAGAAGAAATGTCAAAAAAAAAAAAAATGGACCCTGGAAGGTTAATGAATAACAAAAGATGATTCAGTGTATTTATAAAACAATGAACTCGTGGAATAACAATCTTTTAATTCCGTTCAACTTTTGTTACACAGAACGTTCATTATTGCCAAGTAGATATCGAACTCGTTACCCAACTTGTCACACAAATCAGTTATGGTTGAACCTCGCGGCGCATTCACACAAAAAGTGCTAACAAGTAGGTGAACTAATGAGAACATACTTCCCTTCTGTTATCACTATATGAAATTTCCCCACGTCTTTAAGCCACCCACACGGCCGGCTAAGTTCTCGCAAAAATAACAAGTGCACACAAAAGCGCAAGAAAACTAATGAAAATATCAGTACACAAATACTAATAAGAAAGCGGAGCAAATGAAACGAAACTGCTGCAGAAACGAGCAAGTCTGAATATTCAGATAGCGCGAACGCAGCGCCGTGTTTAAAACGAAAACTCGTCGGACCGACATCTGCGGATGTTTGCAAGAAGCGGAATCTCTTGAGACACTATACCCGTGGCTGATGTTCTTTGCACGTGACCAGAAAGTTTGTGAAAAACAGTGTTTGTTAATTAGAAAGACAGTTCAAAGCGTGTGCACTCCGTAGTCTAGGTAACAATGTTTTATTACCAAGCCGAAGCTAATAGTTTGTCTCATTTTATTGCTGTGTTATGCTCTGTGCATATTATTATTATATTGTTAACACATCGCGGATTTTATCACCAAAATGAAATTGTAAAATTTATAACAGTAAAAAAGATAAGTGAATTTAAGGTCAATATATAATATTTCCATCTGATTCAAATGACTAAAAAAAGAAGCAGATTTCTATTTAGGTCCTGTTGTTTGCAATTTATGTAGAATATTTTTATTTTTGCATAGAGATCCGCGATCTAATTGTTAGTGATTGACTGTACAGTGTGATTGTACAGATTGTAAATTTATTGTTTTAGCAAATATATTTTATTCTTCTCAGCCAAGGAAAAATTATATTCCTGGCAGATTGATGAGGATAATTGAGAACGAAGTTACACAATCGTTCAAAGAAAAATAGTGTGAAGAAAAATTGATGTGGAAAGAGTTCTTTCAGAAGTTAATTTTTAGAAGAACTGACACTTTGTTTTGAATGATTGGAATTGTTGGTATTATAATGAAATGTAATGTAAAGTAATATAATGTAGTGTAATGTAATGTAATGTAAAGTAATGTATTTTTTGTTTTATAAAAATGAATCGTTGTAGTTGGAATTTCTTGCACCCTGTTTCAGTGGAAGGGATGCACGATGATGCAGCGACGTTTATACTGGAACGAATATATCCCCGGCAAACTATAGACATCGTGGCGAAAATATAGCCTGCGTGAAATTCTGAAATCACGTGGCAATAAACCAGTAACGGCTTCCAGCTGCATATTCCAGCTTCTATCCGAAAAGGAGCATTCTGTAATGCAGCG
This sequence comes from Seladonia tumulorum, assembly GCA_913789895.3. Classification (NCBI taxonomy): domain Eukaryota; kingdom Metazoa; phylum Arthropoda; class Insecta; order Hymenoptera; family Halictidae; genus Seladonia; species Seladonia tumulorum. Next base: position 9,737,296 of record OU565275.1, read on the forward strand.
AACGACGGCGTCATTTTATCCAGACTGAGATTACTTTTTGTTGTGAAAATAGGGCACCGCCAAACACGTCTTTTCGAAATTACAACATAATCCCGTGAGTGGTTCAGCAAGAATGGCGGCTTCGCAAACACGGGCTCGTAAGAGTTGCCCTTTTATAGTTCGCTGGTACACCTAACATCGAACGAGAGAAAGTGGACAATCTTTCTTGGCCTATTATCGATCCATGTGTCGATCTCCAAAATTATTTTCAGAGTTTTAATAAGTTCGATAACTGTAATACTCATTATGTAACTTTTGTTTTATACTTCTGAAGGGTAAATGTTCGCAAACGTAACATGAAATTAAATAGAATTGTCTTACATGTTTTAATGTAAAGGGCTAAAATACATGAATTTCATACAATTTATACAATTATCTATGATTGTATAAAAATTATACAATTTCAACGTTTGTACAACGCCATATAATCTTCAGAAATCATCCAGTTTATAAAATATATAAACTTGACGATACTTAAGTTCACTTAATTTTAACCAGTTTTTAAACCAAACTGAAAGTTAATATTAACTCTCAGAGGAAAAATTGATTAAATAACTAGAACATTTATTTCTAATAGTAGTAAAAGATTGCTTGTCTAATAAATATGGTATTTAAAATGATTGACGTATGTAGTAGATAACGACTGTTCCTAAAACTGAGAATTACTACATTCAGTTTAAGAAGCCAGTCACTTAATCATTCATGCTCCACAAAAAATTAATTCATCGATCATTGAAAACATCACTTGTCAAAACCATCTCAGGAATAGTTCCCTTCAGTCAATCGTAGTCTTAATAATTAATTTGATTTAATATCTCGTTCTAACTGGATCGTTTCTGTCAATTATTTTTGACATCAGCTATTTCGAGAGTTCGAGATCATGAGAGTTCATCAGCTATTTCGAGACTGCACCATCTTCAAAAATTCGTTCAATCCAGTAATAAATTATACGTGTCTCTGAATTTTCATATAACGAATACAAAAATTGCACAGTTTTATAAATGACGAGTTTCGAGAAACGTTTTTAATATTGCAACTCTCCTACCTCATTTTCCGAAAAGTATTTGGAGTCTTTCGATTGCAGCGAATTTTTAATCAGTATCGATTTTATAGGAGATTGAATGCGATGTAATTAAAATGCACTGAAATTTGTGTATGCAGAGTATATCTGAAATATTCGTTGAAGCTATCAATATCAAAATTGCAGATATTTTATTCAGGACATTGAAAAGTGAGGATTTTTTACGAAATATGAACATTGCCTGCAGAAATCAACAAATTTACACATTATATTTAAGTGTAATAGAGATAAAGGATTGATACAAATTTCAGTTGCAATTTTTCGCTTGAAAACTCGTACGATTTACAATTCTTCAATTCTTCTCCCAGTGCAAATTCTATTCGACCAGAAAATTCAACCTTTCACTGGGAAACTCGCATGATTCGCAATTCTCTGTTGACAACAGATATCAATTCACTTTTTGTATTCAATACGTAACACCTGAATGGGGCGGAGCTATTTTACAACTGCATAACTGACAACTTTGTTCATCGGTATCTTTAAACATACTTCAACACAGCCAGTAGACTTCTTAAATGACGATTTCGATTCTCTGTGTCGAAATAGACCCAGGCTCCGCCGTCGAAGGGTTAATCGAAAATATCTAGAGCATGCATATCGAACACAGAAGCTCTCACAAAGTTCCCTAAACTCATCGACACGAGACAAAAAGAAGAACCACCAATACAAATCCATTCTCTCTGGAACTCATACAATATACAACTCTCTATTTTTTTTTTTTAAATCCAATGTATAATTCAAACTTCCTGCAGTATGCAGACGAAGCACGGAAGCTTCACACAGAGTTGTTTAGCCTCCTCGGCGGGAAATTCAAAGGCAAACATGCACAGCTTCATCGGCCATGCGCAGCAGACGATCTTTCTAGAGGGATTTCTCTCGGAGACCATACTCTCGAAAACTGAGAACCATCGAACGGTTTGCAAAGTCAGAAAGAAAGAGAAAGAGGGAGAGAGAGGGGGAGAGAAAGAGAGAGAGAGAGTAGCCTCCGGTTCATCGAGGATTTCACCTCCGGATGATGCTCCGACGTCAGCTCCGCTTCGAAACTCCGGTTACTTAATTAACGGCCTTTCTATCCTCCTTCCCCGGCTTTTTCCCCTCGTTGATTACTCTTTGATCGGGCGCGTGAGACACGGCCACGATTTTCAAAGAAAATTTTTAAACGGACGCGGAACGAGTGCCTATCGTCGAGTGGCCTCATTCCGCGCCGGAGAAAATTACCCGGAATCGAACCCGCGCGTCGAGCATCGATCCGAGTCGAGGAAAGAAAATCCCAAACGTGGAATGAAACGATGCCAATAGAGGGAGAAAGAGAGAAAGAGGGGGAGAGAGTGAGAGAGAGAGAGAGAGGGAGAGACGAGAAAAGGAACGGGCGCAACCCCCGAGTTAGGGGAGAGAAGGGATAAGAAAGACGACTGGGTAAGAAAGGAGCGATTCATCGGAACGGAAAGCGCGAACTTGTAAAAGAATAGCGCGGAACTGGAGATCTCACGCGAAAACAGCAAAAACTAGACGCCGAGATAAAAGCGGAGAGAAATGGCTGACGCGGGTACCAGCCGGCTAGAAGCTTAATATTATATTTTTGCGGTCGATAGAAGATGGCATCCGGCCTTTTTGCCGGGAAAACTTTCGAACCGTTCACTGTCTCTTCCGGCAAGCTGCCCTCGGGGAAAGAAACAGTTGGCATAATAGCATGCTTTTATGGTGTACACGGCGTCCTGGAAAGATAAGATGCGGGAAACGCGTGTTGTCAATTAGGCGTGACTCTCTTATATCGCACGTTATTACTCGACAGCGGATCTTTATGGAAAATAAAATTTGTATATGTCATTCACAAGTAATCCTTTTTAACCTATGTTCACGATTAATTTTTTTACTGTTCTGGGCTTTCAAAAAATTTTTTAAAAATCCGGAGTACCTATTGAGAGGTCACTATTTTAACACGTTGGGTGCCATGTCACCCATATGTGGGTGACGGAATTATTTGTTCAGATTTTAAAATGAATTTTTACGTTAATATATTCATTGTACCAACTTTGATTAGAATCCGTAAAATGCAAGAAAGTTGGAGAACTACTCAATATCATATATTTAATTTTTTCAAGTTTTATTCCATTAAATAACTTGCTTTGATTTTATAGAATTCTTGGAATTTCTAGTTTGGCAATCAGTGTTAATATATATTCGTTGGAACGTCAAATGTTTAAAGCATTAATAGGGAAAAATGTACATTTACGAGTGAAATTTCGCTGCGGACATAAACGACCCTGGTTGCCTATTTGTTTTATGTTCAGCCTACTGGTTTTGTGCGTTTACGATGAAATCGAGTAGCTGTGTATAATTTCGAACCTATTAAAATTGCTAAAGAACGAAATTTTTGAGTGACCCCTTTCCTGCAACAGAGATAATGTTTATTTCGCATAAAAATCCACAATCTCATTATTAGTATGATCTGTATACTTTTGTTGCAAAGGCAACGTTATGGTTTCTTATCCGGAAGTCTAAAGTGTGTACTTTACGTGACCTGGTAAGTGATATACGGTCTAAAAAGGCCTGTTTTTTGAAAGGAACTTCCTAAGATGTACCGATGAACATTATGGCTGTCCGCGCTACTACTGCAATTCATGTGTTTCGGGTCTCGAGTAATTGGAGTGGTATGGACAACTTATGCGAACATCTGTGTACCTCTAATATCTCTTTTGGGAAATGGGATACATCTGCGGACTGTCACCTGTGTGCTCCGTTATTGAATCCATTAATTATATTAAAATGCAGATGTTTACGTGTCAGATGTAGCATATTTTAATCTGAAAGAAAAAGAACTTTTATTTGTTGTCGGACTTGCTTATGTTCCGCTGTTGAATTATCAACGCAGTTGTAATTAGTGCACTCGGGTTAAGTAGACACACGTGTCTTTTGTTTTTATTTAAATAATTCTCTTATGTAACTCAAATTTAAAGGGACCGGTCATAGAAATGATATTTTTATGTATCAGGAAAAATTGCAATCGTAGTAAATTTAATTAATACAATGACCTCAATATTTTCACATTTTTCCAAATTGTGGGTAACATAAGATTTACATTGACACCAAATATTCAGATACGCATTAAGAGACAGAATACTGTTTCACGTATTGTGAGCACACGTTTGCGACACACCGTAAAAATATACTATATCATCGTTTAAGGATGGTATTGCTTTTCCTTCGTGCCGCGAACTGGTTTCGAAATAATGTAGAACAATACTCGAAATTGCTGTCATAAATAGCGAAACCTATACCGTCCCCACAATCTCACTTTGTCATACAGTTTATAACAGTATCGACATTACCGCCGTATGACGGAGCTAGCCGCAGGGAAGCAAAGAGGACGATAATAAGCGCGGGGTGGGGGATGGCGGAAGCATAACACGTCAACCAAGGAAACAATAGCAGAATTCGGTCTACTGCTCGCGGTAATCGTATTAACCGATTGGTGACATTGTCAAGGGTGTGGAAATCTATCAAATAATGCGCAGCACATCGCCTAATTGAAGAAACTCCCCAAAACTCTACGCAATCACGCAATTTCGACTTATCGCGTAGAAACATTAATTTTATATCTCATGAATTGTGTCTACTATTTACAGAGCTTGCACCCTCGTGAAAACGATGCAACAAATGCTTCTGCCAGAAACACAGCGTTAAATCCGCTGTTATCCACAGGGTGTTTGGTAACTGGTAGTACAAGCGAAAAGGAGGTGATTCTACGTGTAAGAATAAGTCGAAAATGTAGAATAAAATTTGTTCATCCGAAGTTTCGTTATCGAGAAAATCGAGTTTGAAATGCAGCATGCTATTCGATAGGAATTATCTGACGCAACTGTCTGATCATGACCAACCAAATCTACTTCCTGCATATACTAAAGCACACAAACCTGACAGATCTTCAAAGTCGATTTTCTCGAAAACAAAGCCTCAAACGAAAAATGTTTAATCGATATTTTCGCTTGTACCACCAGTTAGCAAACACCCTGTATAATTTCTATAGACATGTAAAAGCCAGTCTATCAGCCAAACGGAAAGGGGGAAGGAAAAAGATAAGCATGGACGCCGAGTGGAAAAACGAACGGTTTCGAATAGAAATGAAGACGAGACGGAAGAAGACAAACGAAGAAAAGGAGGAGGGGGATCGAACGGAGTATAGGAAGCGGCAGGAAAAGTTAAACGAGCAGAGAAAGGACTAAATAGCCCGTTACCGTTCGGTCGTGTGTAACTTGCGAGGCTTGACTTACTCCTCTATTAGTCGGCGTTCCCCGGTCCCCGGTTCGAAACTTCGTTTTAATACGCTCGCGTCGAAGAACGAGAGGAAAGGAAAAGCAGCGTCTCGGATGGAACGGTAACAAACCTGGTCCGGCGGAGCCTTAAGCCTTCTAGTTTCGTCTACGCTCACGGCTTCCTCTCGGGCAACTTTCCCGGGAATTCCTCTCGACGCGATCGTTTCATCGCGAACGGAAGCGCCTTTCGAACCGCGGGCGAAACGACCGACTCTGGCCCGTGTAATCTCCTCTCTCATGCTGATAGCCCGAGAACAAGCAGGGCTTCCGACGATCCCTCGATGGAAATTTCGGCCACTTTATTCGATGCAAGCAATAATGCGCAGATTTAAAGTTCCCGGATCAACCCGGCCGAGATTGACGCGCACGGCGCAGCAACATTTTAACCACTCCGTTGTTCGACGCTAAACCTGCCGAACATTAGCCCCCTGCAGTATTATTACCCTGGCTGCTACAACGAATGGGACTTCGTGGTCCGTAATAATTACATTTCACGCATTCATGGCTAAACCGAGCGATTGCACAGAGAAGTTTAACACTTTGGTCGCCAAACAAGAAAGCTAAAAAATTCCATGAAATCAAAATAAATTATTTAATAAAATCGAAATTGAAAAAAAAATTAAATGTATGATATTGTGTAGTTCTCCAACTTTCTTGCATTTTACAGATCCTAATCAAATTTGGTACAATGAATATGTTAACGTAAAAATTCATTTTAAAGCCTGAACAAATAATTCCGTCACGCATATATGGCAGTCAACGTGTTAAGAATATTAATCACAACTATCTTATTCGACGTTATTTATTGAAACTGGAATGTTTCGTTGTGCATTCGACCTTTCACAATTTTATCGAAATCTCAAATTTTCGTAGGCTACAACGTAGTCTTCTGCAGAAACGTCTACCGAACAAAACACACCAATTTCTCTAGTTGATTTTGTAATATTTCTATAAACTCTTTTCTGTTTTTGAATAGACTCCGGTGCTTGTTATACAGGATTTTTTCCTTTCATGCGTTCGTCGATGCCTCAATTTTCCGCAAGCACCGTATAACGTTTCCAAACCGATTATGGAGTCAAATAAAATCATTGTTCGGAACTTCGGAAGACGTTCTCAGTCCCGGAGGAATTCCCAGGCCCTTCGTTCTTCATTCCACGCTCGCAAGCCGCATTAATTGAAAGAAACACGTGGAAGTGGAAGGAGCGTGTCTGCAGTAGAATTTCATAGGCGAAGTTTTGCAAGGCGAACGTATGCACGACGCGCACTCCGATGAACTGGCTCGGCTCTATTATTTCGTGCTCGTGCCACGAGGCACGTTCCACGGTTTATCCGGATCCGATAGAGCTTCGAGGACACGATCCCCGGAACATTTCTCCGTGCTTGTCTCGATTCTATTGACCAATCTCATCAGCACGATCACAGGGGATACAAATGGAAGCTCCGCCCTTAGCTCGTATTCTTCGAAGGCGATCCGAGCTCTCTGCATCTTTGGGACCGTGCACCTTCCGTTCCCGGCCGGTCATCGATCGGATCTATGACCGACGTTTCCGCTTCACCCTCTCGAAAAATTTCGCACACTTTCGTAACGGGGACACCCGGTGATTAATGACCGCTATTTAACCAGTTAACTGTGGCGATCTCTTTGCAAAGCGCCCGCCAGTGTGTGTCGCGATAATCCTAGATACTCCTTACGAGTTAGCTCTCAGGAAATTATAAATCCAACTCAAATTATTTATAATTTTCATTTGTTTGTTTCATTTCGTCTTGACCTCTAAACATTTTAAACATATTAAAATTTACGAATAGAATTTAGTTTTCGCCAGAATTACAATTTAAATATCAAATTGTAACAAAATTTTACGCATGACGGATATAGTCGCCATGACACAAAATTCTGCCACATCTCCATGACGGATATAGTCGTCAAACACACTTAACTGGTTAAAATCCTGTCTTCAACTTTCTCTTGCTATCCGAAAGATGCTGCGGCACCCAACGAGCCCTTATTGTATCTACAGAGTATAAAATTCATCATTGACATCGGTTAGTGTAAAAATGGGTGTAGTTCCATGGCCTGGGGTCGGGATATTTTGCGAAGGAGTTAGCCAAGAGAAGTTAGAGCTTCGATTTCCGATCGGGCGTCGATCGGATCGGGACGAGTGACGTTTTCGCGCGAACAAAGGAAAGAGAGAAGAAACATAATTCGGCAATTAGGGGCACGCGCGCGTCTCGGTCGACTGGCTGAATAATGAAAGGGATCGGGAATGGAGGTCCGTGTCTAGCCGAGTTCCAGGGTGCTCTCGCCGCATTAACTTGACTCCGGTGCTTCATCGACGTGACCGTTTGACAACCGTAGGAAACTTCGATCAACTTCGCCGGCCAATCTCTGACGCACGAATGGCATTTCTACGTAATGCTGTACTGTCTCGACTGCCTGCTTTTAGATTAGATCGAGTAACCGAGCAACTTTGCGCCCGGAACGCTCCGCTCCGGCCCGCGATCGAACTTCCAACCGGCGTGGGTGAGGGGGCAAGGGAGGGGGTGAAGGCGAAGTTCTCGTTACCTTTATTGCGTTCACAGCGATGTCATACGAATGAGGTGTAATGGGGGCTTCGGAATTTCGGACATCTTGGGGCATGGCCCCGCTGTTAACTCCAAGGAACCCCGTATCCGTATCGCCATCGACGCGAATGCAAATGTTTGGCGAGCTCGGTTGCGCTACGTCATTTACCATCGAACTACTCCGTGTCGCTACTTCTGATCCCCTATTTTACGACTGCTATTGTTGTTATCGGTCCGAGGATCTTTACGCGTGTGTTCCCGGTTCGATAGATTATTCTCAAGGATCTTGAGTGGGGGGATTTATTTCGTCAACTGGAGAATGTCTGATTGTTCAAAGAAAATGAAAACGGAATTAACCCCTTGCCCTACAATATCTAGTCATACTCGTGATGAAGATTTTGAACAAAGTGTGCCAAATATGTGTGTTATTAATTTCCTTTAAACCGATATAAAATTCTATTTTGGCGTTGTTAATGTACAGCTATCGAAGAACATATTTTATTAGGAAATTACGAATTATAAAAAAGTTTTAATCACTGAAACCGTAAAATAAATCGTAGTTTAAGGGGTTAATCCTTTGCACTCGAAACTATTTCAACACCAAAACGACAATTTCTTCCCACCTAGAATATTACCCTTCTATATATATATTTTTTTCATGTTATACATACGAAAATGGTGCAATTCACTCGTATAATACCGAAATGTTTAGTAATTTAATAATGTAAAAAATATTTTTAATAATGATACAGCAATCTTTGGTCACCATTCGATTGCTAAGGGTTAAACCTTCGGAGCTCCATGTAATTTTGAAATCACATACTGTTACGTTAAAAGTTACAGTCGATCCAAAAATTTATTTAATCCCCATATCTCTGGTTCTTGAAAAATTGTTTAGATATAATTTGCGTTCATTTTGTACAAGCGAATAGCACAACCACAAGCCCATGCAAAGAGGCACGGTGTAAAAATATCTTGAACTCGAGAAATCTGTTTTTGCAGATCCAGAACTAATAATATAATTATATTATTATAAGTATATAAATGATGTGTTAAACTTTAAATTTAGAACTCTAATAAATTAATTTGAAAGGAGTGCAGCCGAGACGATGAATTTCAAACTAATAATTTCCATTGTAATGTATCCTTAATAATTTTAGCAAGTCGATCAAAATACAGTAGTGTCCCCCTCGTGATATTTTTAATTTCAAACTAATAATTTCCATTGTAATGTATCCTTAATAATTTTAGCAAGTCGATAAAAATACAGTAGTGTCCTTCTGGTGATGTTTTTCCTATTTTATGTTCCACCTTCTACCTTGAATTATTCATAGAATTGTAAATTCGCAAAATTCCACATTCTAAAGAGGCTACCTCTGGAAAACGAACTTTCCAATTGAAACTGAACTCGAGCAAAGATTCAAACGTTCGAGTAGCACCAAACCAATCAATCAAAAGCCTTTGCCAAATTCGAGCTAGCGAAACGTTTACTATTTGCGAAACAATTTCGAGCTCGAACATATAACGTGCTCTTGGTCGGCAAATAATGAAAACGTGGGAAATTTTTCCACATACACACTCGTGCCCGATATTGTGTTTTATTTACAAGCTTTATATGCCGTGTGCACCGAGACCACCATATAAGCAGGATTACGTATGCAATCGTCGCGGTAAATATTTTTCTCCAGTTATCTGCTTGACGCTGGCTCCTCGGAAAGGGCGAGAAATTGCGGGTAAAAGAGTCGTGGAATCGAATTTAAGGTTTTCACTCGAGGGAGAAAATTTCGTTACTGAATTTACCGGTTCGTAGACGTAATACGTTTCGCAATATTTGCTCAAGCCACTACCTCTCTCGCAGTATGCCTTCACCCCTTTTCCCTGCTTCTTTTCTTGTTAGTTCCCCGTAACTCTCTTCGATTCGGTCTTGATACTTGCCCGGGCGAATCATTCCTCCGGCCGCGCCGGTCTTCCCCGCCATCTTTCATACCCAGTGCCCCTGGAATATCGCACTATTTCTCCATTATTCGAACGGTAAATTTCTGCGAGGGAAATGCCACGGAACCTTCGAAGGCCCCCGCCTATCGTGGCTGCCACCGAGCAACCCGTCAATTTATTGTTAGCGATAAAGAATGACCGAGACACCGGTGACCAGGTCTAATTCATTCTGTCTATTAGATCTCATCGATCTCCATAAATATAGAAAAGGAAACTATGAAAACGGACGGAGACAATATTTAGGCCGTTTATTTTCATGATTCTATTTCTATTTCATGATTACGAACAACATACCTAGGGTGAGGTACCCAATTACTGTTCCTATATTAATTGTACTTAGTTTTGAAGCATTGCGAATATTAAAAAATTTAATATCTCTTTTTTAATATTCAATATGCTTTAAAAATAAGTATAATTATTATAGGCACAGTAATTGGGTCCCTCACCCTAGAAAAACAATTCTTTAAACGAGTATCTGCTAGATAGGTTGTAACAAAAAGGAATGTTGTTGCTTGAATAAATCGAATGTGTTAACGAATCAATCGAACGCTATTAGCGTGGGAGAATATATTGAATACTAATTGCATTCATTAGAGAAAGTAGCAACCGTCCGAGCAGAGCACCACAGGACATTAATCTTTCACGCCAGAAATTCATTTGGTAAATGATTTCATACTAATGAGAAAGCGATCTCCGCTACAAGCTTTCTGCGACCTGAGCAATTTTCATTATTTGAAAGCTCGGTTACGGTCCACTTCGTTTGAATCGTAGAGGGAGACACCGGGGCTGCCTTCTGAAAGTAGAGACCACCGAATTCAAATATCCTCCAGACGTTTTGTAGAAACTTTTTGCTGAGACCGTATCTACTATAATATTTGCAGATGGAGTTTCTAATTTTTGATACGAGAAAAACCACGCCTTAAAAAGGAATGATTCAATGAGGGGTAGACAAACTTTTAAAAAAGGTTCATTCCATACGAGAACTATTGCAATAATGGATTTTCATGTTTTTATACGAACTTTTGTTTCTTTTTTTTTTGTACGAAGCTTGGAAAAATCTATTTTTCCAACGTGTTTTCTGAACAAAGGAAAAACATTTCTAAAGGTCTAAAAACTACTACGCGATAACAGTGTTAATATATAACAGTGCTCGTAACTGTTGAATGAAAAACATGATGCACGTACTTTTAAAACATTATAAATTTAACTGTATTTTCTAAATTCCAATATTCAAATTACATTCGAAACTCAAGCGCACAGAGTGTTTTATTTAGGAGGAGTGGTCATTTTTCTGAATACATAGAAAACAAGCCAACTTCAACTTTTTCTTCGAATTTATTGCAGCTATCAACTTGAAATTTTTATAGCGTCTAGCTCCATGCTGGATCTGCACTTTAGCCGAACGGAATCTTGATATACCGAATCGAAAAAATTATACAGCCCTATTAAATTGTTCGTACTATGACCTACAATCTAAACGGAGCTACATCTGGCAAAAATTTCCAAAAAGTCTTTGCCTAAAACACGTGTTAGCGGTAAAAGTGGAGAAAATGTCAATTCGATCGGTCAAACGGTTACGGAGAAAAAGCAACATGAATTCCGAAAGAACGTGATTTTACAGGACAAAAATTTCCTTCTACAGGAATCAGGGACGTAAAAGAGACTAAATTTCACAATAAGTAAGAGAGGAAGAATTATCAACACAGAAAATGTAAATATTTACATTGAGAATTCTTGCTCTCCTACTACATTATCACATTGAATTCATAATATTGACCAGAAAGTCGAGATTTCCTAACAAATTAGAATTAAAATATCTCCTAAACTAATGATTTTTTGACCCAAATAGATTAATACTTTTTCGTAAAGAATATGAAGGAGCATCAGCTGATGCAATAAAAAATATATGATTCCATTTAAAAAAAAAACATGAATGACCTTCATATGTCCTTTACACGTTCACACAAAACAAAATGTACCATCAGAATGTGCCCCTCTCAAAACCATTCAACTTCGTCTAAAAAATTGTTTACTATGCGTAATAATGATGACGTAAATCTAGATGGCAAAATGTGGCGACCTAGCCTGTATAGTTTGAAAAATATAAATTCGCTGGCTGGCTCGGGCGTAATTAGAGAGTTGCCGGAAACAGCCGGGCGAAGTATACGTCGCCGGGAAACGGAAGCCCCATCGTTCGCGCGTGAAACCGAAATTTAATACGATTCCTGGCAAAGCGATTGGAATCCGTTGTAGCGATGGGTTGAAAATCAACTTGCATCGGCGACCTCCATTCCGGGGCAGAACACCTCAATTACTTGGGCTTTCGAGCTTTGCTGATACACGTAAATTACAGACGTGTCCCGCCGGCACCCCCGGGGGTGCAGCAAATTCGCGTGGTCAGTGCTAAGGTGCAAGTACAATGGCGCAAAGCGAGCGGAGAAATTGTACTACCAATGAAATATCCGCTGTCGTCCGGCATCGGCCGAAGATTTGTCAAACGGGAATTGATTTAGGTTCGAGGGCCTTAATCCTCTGGGGAGCTGGCAGCACCAGTTGGTTTGCCTTGGAATTCGTTCGATTGCCACGCCGCCGCGCGTTCTCGCCACGCTGTGCACCGCGCCGTTTCTACGCAAATAAATTGGGACCTTTATATCGGTCAAAGGACACACGGGCTCATGTTTTATTCCGACCGAACGAAATCGTATGACGCATTGCCGCCGGATTCGAGCACCGGGAATTTACGGGCTTGTTACGCCAGCAATTTTTATCAACGGAAAACGTTATTCGGACGTGTAACGTCGCAATCCGCGGCAGTGCTAATCAAGAAATCTTTTAGAACATTTCAACGCACGGAAATCACTTTTCGAGTGCGTTGCTACGGTGAAATCACATTTTTTTCCCTTCTTTTTTTCCGTGGAATTACACGAATATATCGGCGGATGGAGGACGTACTTACGATGCGTTACTTTATTTTTTTAATCAAAGGGATCAAGTTGAAAATAAACTGTATTCATTCTCTACTGAGTGAATTCATAATATGTATGCAGTCCTATAATATAGACTACGGATGTCGGTGCATTTTCACATTTTTCCAAATTGTGGGTAACATAAGATTGACACCAAATATTTCGATACACATTAAGAGACAGAATACCGTTTCACGTATTGTGAGCACACGTTTGCGACACACCGTAAAAATATACTAATTTTTTAAATCAAAGGGATGAAATTGAAAATAAACTGTATTCATTCTCTACAGAGTGAATTCATAATATGTACGTCGCCAAAAAGACGATTCTCATTCGTATCTTGTTTATTGATTATTCATTTTCAATGCTTGCCTAGAGAAATTAATTCATTAATTTTCGAAATAGCATAATGTTCGCAGTCCTATAATATAGACTACAGATGTCGGTGCATACACAGTTTTTTTTTAAATGTCTTTTTAAAATGTATCTATTAAAATAGACAACACAATTCCACTTTATCCGAGTTTCTCGCAATAAAAATATAAATTCGCATAACCATCCGTCGTCCAGCAGTAAGCATGAATGGATGTTGACACACTAAAAATGAAAGAGGCTCGCAACCCTCGCGAAACTCGATTTATATGAATCCAGCGACGAGACGAGCAGCACAAAAGCAGATTACTAATTACGTCGTATGGTAAAAATTATTGTTACTTTGTAGCACGCCGGGCTGCGACTACGTACTACATTTTTCACGAGGCCATGTAATAAATGTTTCCGCGGGTGCATAACGAAGGGCACTAATTACATTCGGGCCGAGCTTCGCCATATTTGATATCCCAGATTCGCTTAAAACAGATATATGCCTGAGAAATGTTTCTGTTTGCCGTAGGCTTTCCGACGAATATGAAACGAACGCTCTCTAAAAATTGCACGAGCAGTTTTCAGCAAAATAGTATTGTACAACTAATGCTAAACACCAGATAAGAAATACTTTGACTTTGATATTTTTCTAAAACCTTACTACCTGTTTTAAAAACTATTTTCATCTGAAAACTCCAATTTATCTTGGCCTAAGAACTATAAATCTATTTCAAAAAGCTACTTTTATCTAAAAATTCCAATCTATTTTATTTTAAATCAATATTCAATTAAATTTGCCCGTAGCAAGTTAGAAAATCATGCGACTCAGGACTGAAATTAGATATAGAAATTACATTATACTACGCTATGCGTGATTGTGCGACCTCGCATAAAATGTGTATTATCCTGAAAATTTCCCATCATTCCTGTCCTTTTTCGAGGCGCACAGCCCAGCTCCAGTTTTATCCTTTTTAAACGGTGCACGATCGATGGGATTTGATCAGGCGACGAAATCAAGCGTGTGATATAAGGGCAAGGAGCAACCGTACGTCCCATTACGTACGTTTATTCTCACCATAAAGTTCGACGTTCGGCCAACAAGAAAAAGGAAGTCGATGTCGTGGAACACGTAACACGTGTGTGCTATAGTTGTCATTTTTTCCCTGCCCCGTAAATACGGAAGAACACGTCCCCGAAGCTAATGTGATCACCGATAGGTTTATACTGGATTCCATTAACCCTATATACGTGTCAGGGACCACGTACTCTCGGGACAGGGGTAAATACCTCCGGCTAGGCGGCCCCTTGAATGGGATCGGGAATGGTTACCATGGAAGGCTCGATACCCACGGGAACACCTACTAAAATGAATGCGTGTCTGGAAGAACAATTATCACTTGCGCGCTTCCGGCGCCTGCATCTCGTCCCCGAGATTGGTGAAGTTCCTGATAGCTATGGTTCCTGGGACAATCGCGTCGGATTAAATCGGTTTCGCGACAGCCCTCTATTATAACTTGTAATGACGCCGGGAAATCATTCGATATTTCAGGCATAGTGGAACACGCTGTCTCACGAAAGCATACTCTCGAAACCACATTTCTTTATTTTATATTGAACGGGTCAGGAGTGCAGCAGTGCTTTGGAAATTTTTCTAAAGAAATCACACAACTGCTTTGCAGTGAGGTTTTGCGTAAGTATTTTCTATTATTTAGATTATACTGTATAAATTTATGAAGCCGAAATACTTAAAATTATAAGAGTTATAGTTCCTTGAGGAGGGGTATATAGAATCAGTATTATCAAAAAAAGAGGATTGATACATTGAACACTACTATTGTTATAGGAACAATGTCTTTGTAAAATTAAATAAGAGAGAGTGTTTATAGTTACTATTCTTTAATTATCTTCCTATAAATATTCATCGTTCAGAGCAAGCTCAATCGATTTACCTGATTGAATAAATTTGAATTGGTTAAGCCTTTAATTAAATATTAAATCAGAGTACACTACCAAAAAGAAAATTAATTTTCTCTTTACCTACACAATTAATTAAAAAGAGATTTACAAATATATTTATAAATGTTGAAGACAAGAATAGTTTTAATTTTTACAATCTAAATTGTAAATATTACAAATTGTGTGCGAAGCTCGTAATTCTTTAAAGCACAAGTAACGTGTGCAACATCTTCTTCGAGGCACTGGAAAGCACGGTAATAGTCGCATCGATGAGATATGCAAATGGCGGAATATTTGATGAAATTAGTATCAGCATCGTCCAATTCCAGGCATTCGGTTCCTCGGCAGGGAATCGATGCAAGTTTTGAGAATATTGCACGAATTAATAGCCTAAGAAGGTGAGAACGGGCAATTACTGTTCGAATGCGCAAGATGATTCATTACGTTAATAGATATCCTGATTGTACAATTTTGAGAATGGTTCTTGCCGGAACTTTAAATGAATCGACTGCGCAAGGGGTCCGGAGAAATTCTCATTTCGTAGTAAATGCTTGTGGTAAATGGCCCCGCCGCAGAAAACCGATAACAGTTACGAGCTGAACGTCCATGTCTTCGAAACAGTTTCCAAAATTAACAGTGACGTAATCCTGGCCTTCCAGTTTTCTTGCCAACGAGGTGACAGTAACACCCTCGATTCGCCTCGGACCCACGCTTCCATAAAATTTGTTCTTCTTGCGGAAGAAACCAGGACGATGCGCTTAAGGAGCGAAAACGTTTCCTGGGAAAATACTGGGAAGCTGCGAAAATAAATTAAAGCAAATGTGCTTACGAACACAAAGATATTAATCACCATGCGGATCTTTATGCAGAATAAAAAAATTTTTGCATTAAATGCGAGACACAGGAGCCAAATAAAAATTTCTGTCTTCTTTGAATTATCTTATTAACCCTTAGCACTCGAATGGAGACTATAAGGCGCCTCTAAAAATTGCTATATCATTATTAAAAATACTTTTTACAGAATTAAATTTGTTTGGACTTCATAAATTACTAAAAATTTCGGTATTGTACCAGTAAATTCCACCACTTTCGTAGGTACAATATGAAAAAAAAATATATATATATAAAAGGAAAATATTTTAGGTCGGAAGAAATGTTTCGTTTTGGAGTTAAAATAACTTCGAGTGCAAAGAGTTAAGCTGATCAGGTCAAAATGAGTGATAAAGATCTATACAGGGTGTTAAAAAAAAACCATTCAATATTTATATGATATATAGGATACACTGTACCGAGTAAAAAAGCGTTAGTAAACATAGTACTTTAGTTGTCAGGTTTGTGTGCTTTAGTTTTTGTAGGAAGTAGATTTGGTTGGTCATGATCAGACCGGTCAGACAATTCCTATCGAATAGCATGCTGCATTTCAAACTCGATTTTCTCGATAACGAAACTTCGGATGAAAAAATTTTATTCTATATTTTCGACTTATTCTTGCATGTAGAATCATCCCCTTTTCGCTTCTACCACCAGTTACCAAACACCCTGTATAATCCCGTAGATTTTGCCGAGAATTCATGTCTCCATCCTAGGTGATCACTAGTTCGAGGGTTATGCGTGCGATTTTCAGCGTTTTTGACAGGTAAGGGTGCCGCTCTTATTTCGACCCATAGTAAAGTTTGTTTACCTTAACCTATTTGCATCATTAGCGTATTTATGCACTCAACTTTGTTGGTCACTTTCATTATTCGTTAGCTAAAAGATAGAAATGGTGTTGTTGGAGATGAAAGTAGTAATTCTGATTTTTTTCCTATAATACCAAAATATGAGGTTCTTTCAGTTGTAGTCATTTTTGTACTTAAATATATGTTAATTTGAAAAAAGTTTTGTGAGATAACGATCTTCTTTTCATGTTTCCTTGTGATGCAAATGGGTTAAACCGTACCCGCTTGCGTTTCAGCTTCAAATCTGGCGCGAGCTCTTTCGCGGTCGCCCAATACATTCTCGAGCACGGCCAATTACAAAGCGTCGACAACTGACAACTCATTATCCGTCCTGGTGCGGTAGAAATTGAAAAAGGTGTTAGTCCGCGGCGGGTCTTGTTATCCGGCCATCTCATCGACAGTGGCAGCGGTGCTCGCGAAAAGTCAGATTCCACAGATAACGATACACGGTGTGGCGCGATGGCCGTGAGTTTGGGGTGGGAGGGAGGGAGGGAGGGGCGGGAGGGAGGGAGGAGAGGCGATGTCGAGAGCGCCTCGCGATGGCGTGCACACGAGCCGGACATTAATCCAACTGTCCTCTCCTCGGTGAACACCATAAATTACAGGATTCCAATTTCCAGACGGCGGGGCTGTTGTGTTCTCGGGGATGGTGCCCGGCGAACGGGAGAGGCAACAGGAAGCGCGAACGCGGGGTATGGGGTGGAAGAGGAAACCTGTACGTCGGTCATACAGGTTGCGTTTAATTATCCACGGTCCTCGCGGACACTCCTAAGGACGCCGAAGAGGCGACGGGTATTGGATTTCCGGTAGGGTAGACGAGTGAAAATCCTGTTACAATTTAATTGTTAATTTACCACCTCGTCTAACCGTGCCAAGTAGGCCACTCTATAGTTGAGACGAAAACAATGGCCTCCGGAGCCGGAGTTACTCGCAAAGAGGGTCCCTCTGTGTTCGTACCCGACACGGTTCCGTCGGTGAATCGGCAACACGAGCACACGTGCGAAACGTTTGCCACTTAAGGGAGAGTTTGATCTCCGGGAAGTTTCAGGAATGAGGCATGAAGTCCTCCTTCTGCTCCTTCCACGTATCTCCATCTCTTTCTGTTCCTCTTCCTGCTGCCCCCTTTCTCTCTCCCTCACTCTTCGTCTCGGCCTATCTTACACCTTATCCTCCAGGCATCCCGTGTGATACGACCTTGGCGAACACAGTCGTCAAGATTCCCCGGGATGCGTTTCCACCGGCTATAGGCGAATCAATATCTTATAAAGCCGAACGTTGAACAGTGGTTAAAGGGAGATCGTACCGTTGCTGCCGTGTTCTCGCGATTGTACACCATCGTTTTTATGCGCTTTTTATTTTCTCTTCCCGAGCATTGGTAGCTGCGGTGTGCTGGCCTGTGCCCGCTTCGCAAGAATTACTGCCCCGGATCGAGCAAAATAAAATCTTCTTCTTGTGGCAGGTCCAAGGCACAGAAACCGAATAGAGATTTCAATAATTTAAATACGTTTGAAAACAACTGATCAAGTCCACTTTTTAGCGTGTATTTGAGTATGTAACACGTGTTCACACGTTATTCGTCATTTGTAGAACTACAGAAGGAATTTCAGTATTTTAAGAGGCTTACAAATTAATAGAAAAAAAATGATAGAAGTATTAATATTCATCGGTGTATCGGCGTGGTCTGGCCGGTTTAAATCGGATTTAAATTTTAAAAGGCGCGCGAACAATTACGCGAGCCACCGTATACGAGCATATTCGCATGATTCGTTATTTAAAGAACTATGGACGGAATGTTCAATATTTCAGAGCGCGGCCGATGCGGTCGAGGCTTACAAATGAATAAAGAAAAAGAGAAAAATAAAATAAAAAGAAAGAAAGGAGAAGTATTAATGTTTACCGGTGCATCGTGCGCGGGCTGACTCTCTTTCAATTCCATCCATAAATTCGACGTCGCGAAAAAGGAGGAACGGGCGCGCCGGGGAACGAAATAGGGGACAGAAAAAGCAGGCAAATGGTCGACGCCGGGAACGTTCCCGGGGAGTGAGAAAAATTCATTCGTTTCTGTGCGAAATCGAAAAATGGCAGAGGTTAAAGTACTCCCAATAGCGCAGTAATGTTGGTAGTAATAACATCGTAGAAAATAGTGGTTCGAGGTGGAAAGGTGGATGGCTGGCTGACGCTGGTCGGCAAACGCGCCGGCAAAAATGCTTCTGCGGGCTGCGATCGCGATTTTTTCGTACGAAGCGCAGAGGACCGGCTTATAAGTTATTAGCGGTAAACACCTAAAAATAAAATACAAACATATATAGAGTCGGAAAGTTTGCGATTTTCGTTTCGCGAATATTTCCCTCCCATCCTGTTGAGGGGATAAAAGCCTTTCCGCTCCTGTAATTTTAGAAGCAGAAATATATGCTTCCGGGTTGTTTATGGGATACACAAATGAATCGCATAAATAACTGATAATGAAGTATCAATGCACCGAGGATGCGTTACACGACCCCTTAGGCGATCCGATAGAAAGAATACGCTGGTGCATTATAATTCTCTTGTTTAATGAAATTTTGATACGGTTCGTTGATATTAGAATGTCCGATGGCTTTTAGATCGCTTTAAATATTCAAGATACACAACCCGCCCCTCCGCCAATGCCGATAATAATAATTAATACCGAGCGTATTCTATTACATCAGACAAATATACATCGATAATGTCAATATTTCAACGCTTTGAATGGAAATTAATTTCGCCGGTTCTGTATCCGCGTGTTAGTTAATGGCGAACACAGAAGAATACATTAATGGGAATATTATTAATTCGTAATAGTGCATAAACACGTTATTTATTGCAGCACGATGAACGGCTGAAATGATTTCTTTGGAAAATATTTTTCTTTTTCTATTTGTATAATTTGATAATGTCACAAAATTAAAACGAAGTTACACAAAGTATGCTGGAGAATTAAAAATGCTCCATATTTTTAATGTTAGTAATTCCAGTGCCTGAGAAAAATACTGTTGCATGGCTTTCAACTCGGTACAATTATTCAGAAAAAAATTGTATGTAACTCAAATGTCTTGCAAATTAATGCGGATAATTTTTATAATGCACTGAAATCCACAATCTACTTATTAAGGTACAAATGTTGCAATAATGTTTTTGACGTAATTAAAGTAATAACGTCCGAATAAGCCTGTTTTCGAAGTTATAGGAGTCTTGATAACCTTTTTACCTTTGAACATGTCAGCTGTTATCGAGAGGGATTTTTAAATTTACTGACAGACGTTAGCAGTGCGAAGCAATAATATGTTTCACAAACACAATGTTTTGTTAACGAAACTCCAATATTTCCGTAACATCAATAAATGGTGTGCAATCGTATAGAGAATTGTCCATAAAATCGAAATCCTTTGCCTTTTTTGTACGGACGTGTCACATGCACAAAAACTACTGTGGATGATTGAATATTACCTTCCGTTTCTTTTATATATTTATTTACAATAAAATAAAAATTAACTCTTGGAACGTAACGACCAATGGACCTCTATGAACAATTCAAAAATACTTATTACTTGTTTGGATGAAATAAATTGTTGATAATGTTTCCCCCATTTGGTACAGTTTTATAATTGTAAGAAACAAAAAGTAGCTCGATCGATTCGCAATTTTTTGGCACGCGAAATCCATGGACTGGCACTCGTCCCCATCCATATGGGTATCGACAAGAAAAACACCATTCGGTGGAACTGTGCGTGTACGTTTTACCTTTCGTTTTTTCTATTTTTTTTTGTTCTTTTTTTTTTAATTTATTCATTTGATTTCAGCGAAGCCGCAAGCACGAACGTCCGTTCTCTCCCGGTGTTCGTACGCGGTTACAAAATAAGGGTCTTTCCCGTAAATAAACAAACGGCATGATATTTCTCCGACCGACTCCGGCACTCGAATGTTTGCCCTTGCACAGGTACAGCTTAAACACACGAACGTATGACGAGAAACGCATGGGGGACGGCAGTTTGCACAGCGCGGTGTCAGAGTTTCTTTCATTAGCATGATTGATGATCCCTTGGCACGTTGCAGCTGGACGTGTTACTTCGCTGTTTCGCATCGAGAAGTGCGAATTAATCCTTTCAAGACGGATTTCCTTTTCACAAGGCACGCATTAATTATTTTTCAAACGAGACGCACAAGGTGTTCCGCCGTACACGTTGCTAATATCAAAATGATTTCGCATCGAACTCGGATGGATAACGAGGTTGTGCATATAATACTGAATCAAATATTCATTACTAACCTGGAAACCGAAGAATACATTCAATTTTTCATGTGATGTCTGCGAGATATTTTCATACATTTATAATATAAATTTATAATATAATTTATGTTGAAAACCTTCTTTGATGGAAATGTTGTTCGAACTTCTACTTTTTGTAAAGATATTTCATCAAAGCAAGCTTGAATAAAATTTCACTTTTTCTGTACACAACTTTTACGAACGTAAAAGGAACATAAAATATATTCTATGAAACTTTATGTGTTAATATTTCTTGATTATTGGTATAAACCACGAATTTATTGATTTCATCATGAGTCCGGTCACAGTAGTTTGAATTGGTGGTAGTAAAACGATATATCGTACGCTAAAAGCATAAGCATGTCAGCTTACAACGCTATACACATGTTACTGTATGTACCGTTTCAATATATGTATATGTCGGCATAATTATGATCGTGAATTTACTAACACGTATACCGCGAATCTACGTTCGCAGAATGAAACAGAGAAAGCATCATCGATTGTACTACTTCTAAGTAGAACTAGCAAGCAATGGCCAGCCACAATTGCGAGCAGTAGTTCTCGTCGAAGTTAGAAACTTTAATTCCTCCAAAACGATTATTTATACATTGAATCTTTTTACCGCAATTTTGATCATCCCCTACCATTTTAGAGGTTTATTTTTGCTAAAAAAAAATTGGCACGGCGAAAGCGTTAATAATTTTATACGTTCGAAATATGAAATTGAAAGACCATACGGTAACCCTTAAAAAACAAGATTTCCTCCATAAAACAAACTTGACATTATTTGAGAACAATAATTTTTCCTCCACAGAGTTAATGCCAACCAGACAGAGTAATATTTCCGTAGAAATAAGAAATTCTTTGTCGGATGATCGAACATTTTTATTGCGAGCCGGGGATCATGTAACGGAGCAGAACAATTGGCGGGGATGATGGAGGTCCTATTGCGTTTAAAATTTTTACGACACTTTACACGCTCATTGCGCCAGGAAATAAATCGTGTGCCGAAACGTCTCCGGGTGTTCACTCTGTTAAAGTGCTTCCCGCCGGTGCAAATGGCCGAATAAAATTCCGCCGGGGAAACGTGTATGTTAATGCCGGGCGCCATCTTATTTCACTTTAAAATCCTCGCTGTCAAAGCATATTTTCTCTCGATTCCTAGCACTCGGTTAACCTTCCCGTACCGCCGGGAGGAAAATACTTATCGGGACGATGTATAGATAGACGCCCGGCTCTTTCTTTAGATACCGCCGGATATCTGTTGACGGTTAGCGAACCGTTCCGCCGAAATTAATAGATCCTGCTTCTTCCGGGTCGGGGGAGGACCATTGATACATAACCGTGGCGGCGGGTGCATCGGGTCGTCTCGAAATTTATGTTCGCTTTGCGGCTTCCGGTGCCAGACACTGATCTTTACCCTGCACCTTTCCCAACGACGCACGGAGCGACGAGTGATGAAGAAAAATGAAAAAAGCAGGGCTTCAAATCCGTACTATATCCCAGAATTTTAATACTCGTGACATTTATGTGAAAGAATGAATTTATTAATATTTTCGCTGTCCCCATTATGCAGTTAACACGTTGACTACCATGTCACCCATATGTGGGTGACGGTATTATTTGTCCAAGTTTTAAAATGAATTTTTACGCGAATATATTAATCGTACCGAATTTTATTAGGATCTGTAAAATGCCAAAAAGTTGGAGGACTACTCAATATCATACATATAATTTTGTTCAATTTTTATTTGATGGAATTTTTTAGGTGTCTATTTTGGCAGTCAAAGTGTTAAAACAAACATGAAAAGATCAAATGTAAAAGAGTAAGAACATTTAAAAAATTGAAATACACCATAGCACATTACTTTCAGGTTATTTCTAGCCCGGGGATGTTTATGAAATTTTCAGTTTCGAAACAAAGAAAAACCGTACTAAATTATATCGAATTTGTAATTCCAGGCTTCCTTGAAAATTTTCTAAAGCCATAAATGTATAAAGAGCCGCAGTCTACTTATTAAATAAATGTCTACGTAGTTCCCGTAATTTCAGGACTCTGGACGATCTAGGGGCTGAAATGTACGCTCTCGAAGAAAAATGGCACGAAGGGTGAGAAATTTCCTTATCAATCCATGGAATTTTTAATCTTCATGCTTGGCCATTTCAACTTCTTTATTCTTTCTCCCTTTTTGCCCTACCAACGAAATGTCAGACGTCTGATCGCGGCCGAAGGACCTGAGATAACTGCGAGCACCAAGGTAGCTCCAAGGGTCTGCCGAGTTCGGAAGCCGAGGGATTCGCCGGAGCTGGAGGACCACGAAGACTTATCAGAGATGACGAAGAGCTCCCAGGATGGTCCTTAGCGTTTTCTACCAACCGCCATCTACCTCAGGGTCAGGGGTTCCTCCTGCAGGCTTATTCGCAACGGGGATATGTTTGCAAGTTCTATACCTGGTAATCAGCTTGACAGTTTTCCAGTCGATGCTTAATCCTTCCTCGTATCTTACTTGCATCTTCCGCATCTAATAGATAACAAAACTGACAATGCGTTCAGACATTTTTCGTGGAACCAAGAAGAAAGAATGTCCTTACGTATAACTTTTAAACCGTCGAATTCCTCGCTTTAAAACTTCAATTTTCGACATTCTCTCGTCAATACGTACAGGATTATATAAAAAAAAAAGTTAAAAATTTCTGGGTTGTCAAGGTTTAACGTTTAACACGTTAACTGCCACGTCAGTCACATGTGACTGACAGTAATTTTTTACTAGGCTTAGAAATTCATTTTTATTCTGATATATCCAGATAAACCGAATTTTATTAGGATCTCTAGAATTCAGAGGGGCTATGATACATGTACCTATGATACATTTTAAATTTCTAGCTACAGTTTCATTAATCAAATTACACTGATTTTGTGAGAATCTCTGGGACTGATTTTTGGCACGTAACGTGTTAAGATTTCAAAATCAGTGGATATTTCACAGAAAAATAATGAGAAATCGATGTTGCTATACTTTTCGCTTACATACTGATTCTTTGAGTATGAACTACTGTCAATAATAATATGACGGCTTCGAAAACACTGAGAAATGTTGGCACAAGAGTGTTTCTTTGCAGCATACGTGAAATATGTAATGCGCCACCAGAAAGGAATAAGATATTTATGTGTCCTATCCTGTCTGCGTACGATTCTATGAGTAGCAAAGTTCCCGGCCGGGATACAGTCGTCGTCCGCCAAAGTTCGGCGCATGAACGGCTTTCAGCGACGATAACGAAACATTCGCTCGCAAAGAATGACCCTACAGAAAAGTGGAGTGCGCCTATAGTTTCCCGGTCGTCACGTGAGACGAAGAATGCGGTCGTATAGCACAGGGTGAGCGCTCGGTTTCGGAATTCTAAACATTCTCAAGTCCCGGAATTCCAAGCACTGCGATAAATGCCGCGCTTCGGCGAATGTTCGGTATGTTTACGATTGCACGGTGTTCGTGGCTAGAATTTTGTTTCAGAAAGAAAACTGCGCGTTTCGGTAATAAGCGACCCCGGCTATCGCGTCCAGTGAAATTCGAGAGACAACTGGAAAAAAAAACGCGAACACCGGTCACACGAGCAACCGGCTGCCCTCCCCTGTCGACGCTATTAAAAGTCCTTTGCAGGGTGTTCGGTGTCAAACGAAAAATATACTTTTCCTTTTCGTCTGTTGTTCCCTTTTTTTCACCCCTCCCCGCCGCACTGTTTCATTGCATCAACTATACGGTTACCCCTCGTCGTCCACTGTTTGCTCGCTGTCAGCCGTGTCGGTAAATACATTTATTTCACTTGGCGTCCTTTGTTGTAACTGCAAAGTCAATCTTGCGTTGAACGAAACAACTTCAAATTCAAATGTCCTTGCAGATATTCGTCTCGCAGTGATTTAACACTGCGTGCCAAACCAGAACCCTAAAAAATTCCATGAAATCAAAGTAAGCTATTTAATCAAATAAAAATTGAAAATAATTATATGTATGTGTGATATTCAGTAGTCCTCCAACTTTCTTGCATTTTACAGATCCCAATCAAATTTGGTACTATAAATAATTCCGTCATCATGTCTGGGTGACATGGCGATCAACGTGTTAATCGTACAGTGGTTCAGAAAATTATTAAACAATCAATTTTCAGGTGACCGTCTTCAAATCGTCATCTTCAAATCTGTGGTGGATTCAGCCACGAAAACTATTTCAACATTTTTGAAAACGTTTCGATTGACAGCATCTTCGAGAGAAAACATGTCCTCTGTTTCTCATCAGCACGTCAAACAAAAACATCCCAGCAAAAAATTAATGATGGGCCGTGAAAGTAGGAGCTTTCGGCTTAAAAATCAGCTCAGATTTATCGTTGTGCGATTATTTTTGACGAAACTATAACAGATAGAAGCCAGCAATGTATTGTATAGCCACTGTGTATTCGTATAAGATAACTAAACCAAATTTTCACGGAATCGTTGACAATAACAGCTGCACAAAAAGCAAAATGAACGCGTATTTGTGTCCTCAAAAATATGGACAAGCATCTGCGTAGTCGAGCAGCAGCGCTAATTGTGCCGCAAATTAGAGCTTTATTAACGTAGAAGCATGTTATCCATTGTTTTCGCTATACTCTCAATATTCAGACTCGGCATCGCGATACCATGTCATTGTGAAATTGTGCGTGTTCCGTCTATGCGAGCTAAACAACAATAATTGACGATACCGTTAACAGTGTTTCGAAATAGCTGTCAGTGGATTCGCGCTGTTGCGGCGGATTTAAAATGGAGTACACAGCTAGATGGCCGCAATAACCGGCGCTAGAACTAAGACCTGTAATTAATTTAATAGCACTAACCGGAACAATGTCGGTTTAATCCTGAAATACGTTTTCGTTTTCCGGTCGCGGCGTAAGCGGTTCAAACGGTGCGTTTGAATATTATGTCGGCGAGTGAAGAACGCGTAGAAAAGAGACTTTGCTTGTAAT
Organism: Seladonia tumulorum; assembly: GCA_913789895.3. Lineage (NCBI taxonomy): Eukaryota > Metazoa > Arthropoda > Insecta > Hymenoptera > Halictidae > Seladonia > Seladonia tumulorum. The sequence goes on from OU565275.1 coordinate 9,763,575, forward strand.
TTTTTTTTGCGAAAGCAGAGCGTAATAGCACGGGTTACTCGAAAGAACGTAACAGTCCGGTACTTTGTCGTGCAGAATGTCGTGTAATGTCGGAATAATCTTGTTTGTTTAAAGCGGAAAACGACGCTCTAAGTGCGCGAGTGCGGCACGAAGGAAAACTGCGTTTTCGTCGTGGAAAACGTGTGTACAGTGTGTTTGCTTTCCTCCGTTCTCCGCCGCTCTTTCTTCTTTTCTTTTCGTTTCTTTTTATTTTCGGAACTAACTCTGGCGACGCTCCGGGTATATTTTTTAATTATGCGCAGCGTCTGGATTTAAATTATATTTAAAAGGTCTGGTTTACTGTCCGCGCGCGCGCTTATGAAATGCTTTCGGCGCTGTTCCGTTTACGAGCACTGCCATTTGAAACGCGAAATCTCATTCTGAAGATAGCCGTTTGAAAAAGCTTCTTATTGTGAATCATGCCCACGCCCGTGTAATGAAATCACGTTTTCATACAACGGGGCCGCCTTTGTTCCGTTTAATTAGAGGACCCGCACGTTTCGGCAGAGAAATTTCGAAATGTCGAATGGATGCGAATTCCCTGCGAAAACATTATTATCGTACTATAAAATTTCGAGGTCCCTCTTTCAATAAACGAACGCTCGGGAATTTTTAATTAATGCCTTCTGTAGGAACTATATCTTGCGAATAAACAACTACGATTCTTTTTGGAACTCCCAACGAACAAGATCAAGCAAAAAATTATTTCCTTTCTGAAAAGGCTCGATTCAGATATTTATTCCGAATAAATAAAATTTTCGTCACATTCAAATATACCGATCAATCTGAATTATTAATTTTCTACAAATTCAAATTTCCAAACCCTCTAGGCCTATGTCGGAGTGTTTCGTATTTCGGATGAAGAGGAAGAAGAGGGGAATAGCGATTGTCTTATTTCGAAATAAAAAGCGTATATCGGAATTGTATGTACATACTTACTTACGGTAGCTCGAGATTATCCCCACCGTGACGGGTCGCGAATGACCCTTACACAGCATACGGGGGGGTTAAAGGCAGAGTAAGGGTAAAATGCAATTCTGCAGAGTCATTTATATCTGTGACAACGCATTTGCTTTGCGATATATTCAATTTAATCGATGGCAGTTTGCATTACGCGGTAAAATTTTCACAGTGAAGGAACCAGCAGGACTCCCTAATCGAGCACAGAACGTATCAGTGGGTTCATGAATTATCACTATGAAAGATGACAGCGCCCTTTGACAGGGAAGGTATACGCCGAGCATACATAAATATAGCAATTAATATCATCTTCTGTTACGGACGTGGAGCATACGATGGGCCATATATCACGGGGAATTGCATTAATGTGAAATTCATACTTTCACTTAGCCCGTATTAAATATTAATGAGGCGCCCTCGCCCAAGGAATTACGTTCCTGGTATCTTTCCGTGTTTTATTACAGTCGAACGAACAGAGAGACTCTCCGCCTGTTATCGTAAATAATCATCAGTATGGCAAGGTGAATGATGATCCGTCGGCTTCTCGAAACTAGTTCTTTTTTTTTGTCCTCTTAACAAAGTACCAACGAAAGATTAATGCATGTTTCGGCGGTGCGATGTGCACACAGATGTGTGTAGCCCCGTGGAACCCGCGTGTCCATTCATCAATTATTACGTCAAGCAATAGTATTCATGCTTGACGACCATTCGTGGCTCAAAACGTCACCGTGTTCTTTTACGCTGCGCCGAGGAGTGCGAAAAACTGTCGTTGACGACATACAGATATAATATCTAATTCCAATTGACGTTTCACCAACGTAGTTTTGCACAATCAGGCCTGTGTTCAAACATTCATATCATCTCGAATTCAAGAACACTAATTTTCTCTATCGAAAAAATATTCTAATTAAGCCGTTGGTTGTTATACATTCATAGCGCGTAAAAATATTCCAATGCGTGCAATTACGAACACTAAAAATTCAGTTCCCTTACGAAGCATTTTAGTAAATTGAAAATAACGTAACATATTTCTAATGCATTCGCTTTATTTTGCATCGCACCTAACCATTTTTGTTATAACTGCATAAAATTCGAAGTCTTTGCAAAACACCAAGAAAACGCGAATATTTTATTTTTCATTCGTGGAGTGCAACGGAAAGCATAAAAATGTACAATCTAGGCAACAATTATCTGTCAAAATGAAACTGTTTAAGGAAAATATTGTCGCGCTTAGCTGTGCCAAAAATTGTATCCTATCGCACAATAATATTATAAAATTCGAATTTTATATTTGAAAAGTGGCTTAACACAAAAGCTGCGGATTCGATCGTCTTACTTTCCAGTTAATCGATTTCTGCTATAATTGTTTGCAAGTTGCGTCGAAGGAAAGTGATTTCTCTCTCCGCTAAACCGCGATCGTTCCGTACAGATATTCCTATTCAATTGGTTTAAATTACTCCGCCGGTGGTTGCCAGTACATAATCGTTTTACCTTTTGCAGGATATTTATCAGCAGCAGTTCCATTATCCGTGGAACAGTCGCCATTATCTTTCCGGTAAACTTGACGTAGTTTCGTCGGCAGAAAATCGTTATCGATCGGTTGAGAGCTTTTTTTAAAAATTCGATATTCCCTCGGACCAGCTGTGTCGGCAAACAGGTTCATCCAGCGGATAGTTGGTTCATACAGGATTCATCGTTCAAGATGTGAAATGTGCGTTCCTCCGAGATTCCTGCGAGCCACGTCCGGATATTTTCAATCGACAATCCTCGAGAAGCTTATCGCCGAGCATTTCAATCATTTTTCTGGATGCTGTTGTGCGCTTTGAACGTCCGGCGAGTGGATCTTCAAAGCTCTCTCGCGACCTCGTTCAAATTCAACTGTCCATTTTGATACAATCAAAAATGGAGAAGCCGAATCCTCTAAAGCATTTTTCATGTCGGCACGGGTGTCCGCCGTTATCGAACCTTTTTTAGCCAAATATTTAATGACCGCCCGATCCTTCGGTTTCTCTATCCGCCAATCGCGAAAGCAATTCTGTTTTTACAGTTGTGCTCGAAACACGTCGCTCATTCCGCCAACAGTATTACCAAATGCAAAAAACAGTTAACAGAGAAGAGCCTCTAATATTATTTGCCGATATAGCTTTAAATAACAACGTATCTAAAATAAATTTTACTTGCTTCGCGTGTAAATGGCATTTGATGGATAAAAAACTAGTAGGTGCAATTTAAAACAGTACAAACATTAAAGGAATTTATGAACGTCAATATATTGTCTTGAAACTAGTAAGATTGTTGAAGAAGAAAATCTATGTGGTTACTATTTCTTGCAATTAGTGCCAACAGTTTCTAGTTTGATAGTTACAACTAACATTGGGTTATTTAATTAGCTGTTGTGAGAAACTGCCAATCCTATTCGAATGGAACAACATTTATCGAATATCAAAAAATTTTTAATCCGGAAAAAGACATTTGAAACTTCGAATATCTAATTCACTTAAAATAACTTCTTGTAATAACGACGATTTATGGGAACATGTTCGATTTCTTAATAACGCGAACAATTGGTCCCATTTTCGTTGCAATTTTGTCGGTACAATTTGTTAGCTTTTTGCGGCTTCTTTGAGCTTCTCTCGATACTTTTTAGCCCGTTGATTTACCACCCGCGGGTTGAATTTAGTTTCTTCCGTGGCAGTGTAATATTTCATAAACTTTATTTAATTCCGCGTTTCTCTTAGACGCTTTGACCTTCTGCTTCATTTTTATACTTGGTGTACCTTTGAGATCGTTTTCTCGCGTTTCTTCCCCCCGCAGACTTAGCCCACTCGTAATTCTTCAACTGACGGAAACCTATTTATCTCGTAACGGCTTCTCTTTTTCATTACTTCCCTTTCATTTGTCCCACCAATTTCACTTGCTTCCTTTAAAGGCTGTTTGTGTTCCACCTTTTATCCTTCCTCATATCCCTCGCTCGCTCTGTCGTTTATTTGTTCCAGCTTGTATATTACAGGGGCACTCATCATTCCACGCTACTTCCGTCCTATCTTTCTCCTTTTTCGAAACTGGTCGGTTCAAACAATTCTTCACGCTCGCATTATCAAAATGTATACTTTGTTAGATCGCTCGCTCCTGTACGTGACTTTAATTTTTAATACATTGCCAGTACTCCCGAAAAAAAAAATGTTTAATCTCGCGGTGTTTCGAATGAGAGATCAAACGATATGAAATATATCAGCACGATACATTCTGCATATCGATTAAAATATATTCACAAAGGTTTCTCTGAATTTGGTGTGCTCTGAAAAATCTCGTGAAACCGCTTTTCATCAAAAGAAAGGAAAAAACGAGTTAAAATGTAATTGAGAACAGAAATTCACAGCATTGCGATAGTACAATTTTTTCGAAAAGTACTGCATTGGAAAATGTTCCAAATTATTACAACGAACGGTATACATTTCATAAAGATTTTTGTGTACACGTCAGTGCGATAGTTTCTGAGCCTGTGTTTCACTTGCCACGCTCTCCATCCCGGCAGGTTTCCCATCTAATGCCCACCGCTGGAGGTAAAAATCTTCGATCGTCGGGAGTAATAACGCAATTTCGGTGGAGAACTCGTAAGTTGCTTTCGAAGCTACTTTCCGGCGCGTCTGTCGCGGTCCAACTCCGGCGCCAACAGCCGCCATTATTTATGAGGCACGCGTGCCGGGCATACACGCTCGTTTCAAGTGTGAGGCCTCTACAAGGATCACGTGTGTACCACTGAGAAACGTGAGTCAGGAAGATGCTCGTCTAACCGCGTGAAAAAGAACTCTGCGTTCGACTCTGGTACGCAAAAATGCCGAAATAGTTTCTTTCGCTCAACTCGCGGAAAGTTTGAGTGGTTCATCGAAATGCATAAAATCAAAAAGTATCATTTTACGCTTTGTTTAAACAAATTTTTATACATCTCCATACTTGAAAAGAACTCGAACGCGATCGAAACACAGTTTAAATAATTATTAAATTTAATAATATGTCGTAGATTTAAGCGCGTGTTTAGGATAAGCATAGGTTAAGCATTTGCCGTTGGAAGTTGCCGGAGTCGGTTGCCGAGTGCTCGCGCGTTTATTTACATTGTAGCCCGGCCGAGACGTTTGATCGGCAGCGACAGTTGGGATCGGTTTCTCTTACGCACGGCCGAAACGTTTGAGCGGCCGCGACAAACAAAATCGGCTCTTTTGGAATGCGTGCACGTGGACGGAGTGGGGGAAAATGCGAGGCAAGGCTCTCGATGGCCCGACATCGGCTGGCAGATTTTGTTTAGCACTCGAACGATCGAGATCAGCGTCTCCGCAGAGTCAAACGGTCAGGGCACTCGACAACACGATACGCGACGATGAAACGCGTGAACTCCGGGACTCACGGGTCGCGCCAGAATATTCGCGATACGACAAATATAACCGCGTGGAAAAGAACTCTGCGTTCGACTCTGGTGCGCAAAAATACCGAAATAGTTTATTTCGCGCAACTCGCGGAAAGTCTGAGTGGTCCATCAAAATGCATAAAATCAAAAAGTATCATTCTACACTTTGATTAAACAAATTTTTGACTAAACAAATTTTAGAAACACAGTTTAAATAATTATTAAATTTGAGCCCTACATGGTATAATAATTTTTTACACAGAATGCATTGTCCGAATTCGAGAAAGAATATTGGAATATCCGTTAAAACAACCGAAGGTGGTTCTCGCATCTCGATGAAAACGCAAAGTAACGAAAAACAGATTACAAATTAGATTAGGTTATTAGAAGTGGTCGTGCGACGAGACTCGCCCGGTATAACAAGCACAAAAGTTGTCTCCTCTGCGCAAGTTTCTTATTAATTGCAGAACCTTCTTCGCCACCGGCGAGCAGAGATTTACAGAACAAACGGAAGCCATGAATCCCCTCATTGAATTAAAACGGAATTGTTTTGCGCGAATTATTCACGGTAATAAAGGAGCAACGCATATGTTATCCGAAATATGCTTCACATACGCGTTCTGCCACATAAATTGCGGTTTATAAATCATGCAGGGGAGCAATTTACGAGTGTCGTTCATGGGATATCGCTTCCTGAGAAACTGTTGTTCCCAGAGTTGCTAGTTTCGTCTCCGGGCATGAAACTTGCACGAGGTGTTCAGCAGTTTTTTTTTTGTTGTTGTTTAATTATTAATATTTTCGTCCCCCTTGCGCAAGACGGGAAGAAAGAAAGGGAAACGAGAGGGAGAAGAGCCAACGGTTTCTCTGTTTGTCACAATCAAACTTCCGGGGCGATCCGAAGAAAGCGAACCCGAAGAAGACGGTCGGGCCCCGGTGAGAAACAGTTCATTTCCGTCGAGAGGAATTTATCCATTTCCCCGCGGGGGATAAAATTTCGATGAAACGTCGGGCGCGGCGCCTTTGGCATAGGGAACCTCAATTTGTAAGGAAAACAGCCGGCTAAGTAGATTTAATTCCCAAACGGATGGGACAAGCAGACTCTCGCGCGAATTCAAGACGGGAGGCAACGAGCACGCTGAATTTCCGTGAAACCCTGGCCCCCAGGGGGATGGTTTTCGTGGCCACGGGGCTGGAGGAAGAGGGCTTGATGCCTTTTTCGGTGGTGGGTGGCAGGAGAACAAGCGGAGTCGAGAATACCGCACGTCCCGGTCGTGTATCATCCCCCGTGTGCTGGTAACCACAAGTCAACTGCCCTTTCACGACCGCCATATGTTCTATGCAACCAGTGACGACTCTGCTCTCTCTCTCTCTCTCTCTCTCTCTCTCTCTCTCCTAGTTTTGTCCTGTAGAACCGGGATCACTGCGCTGTTGATTTTGCTGTTTATACCGAAGACAAAACGCCAGTCTTAAATATGCAAAGTGGGCCGCGCGTCGCTGGATTTTGGCAACCCTTTGGCCAGGCGACCGTTCCGCGAGTGGTTACATCAAAGCCTGCAGCCGGGCCTTTTTCAGACCCGTGTGTCACTCAGAGTTGCACGAAAGATTCTCAGCTAATAGCTCTTGCTTGTCTCATTTTTTAAATTAACACTTTGTTCAGAATGTCGTACTTCGAACAAACCTTCCTTTCATCTTCGTACAGTAATATTCGGTTCGGACGAAATTTCGTTGCGTTTTTAAATTAAAATTCAAACATAAAATTAAGATATTTATGTACAGGTTTATTCGATAACACGTCATCTCGTTAGTTGCTCTCTAACAAGTACAAGCGCAGCTTAACTAAATTCCAGCTTAAAAATACTATTTCTTTAACCCGTTGCCCTACAATATTGAGTCAGACTCGTGAAGAAGTTATTAATTACCTTTAAAGCGAGATAAAATTCTATTTCGTTGTAGTCGATATATATCCTTTGGAGAAAACATAGGCATACAATAAATATAAACTATCTTTTCTTTTTCTATGAAATCCTGAACGATGTAGAATTTCCAATCATTACGTTCACAAAATAAATAGTAGTGCCAAGGGGTTAAGTTATATTATATTCCTTCGGGATTGAAATCTGGCACCTAAAAGCAAACTTATAAAATTGAACTTTTAAATGACGTTTCCCTGCTGGTGAATGTGGACATTGACATTTCCATTTATAAATTGTCGCTTCTTAAATGTGTATTTTATAAATTCATTTTATTTTCTGATGTTTATTTATTATTCGATACAGCATTTTCTCAAGATTGTTCATCATCGGGTGTCTTAACATTTTTGGAACCCTTATTGTCACCGTTCTGTCACTTATTTTGAAAATAGTGTTTATCGTGACACTTTCAAATACCTGATCTATTTCGGAATTCAAGCTCGGACAGTTTTGTTAATACAATTAGAAAATTCGGAAACATTGGAGAAAACATTGAATTGGAACATTGGAACACTGGAACATTGGATTTCATTAGTCCGGCTCGTTCCTAATTTTTCATCCGAACTATCGAGCAGAAGTTCGACCATCTATTTTAGTTACGCTATGTAGAGGCTCGCGCCAGAATACTTAGCTGTAATTTCTTCACGGTTTTCATGGAATTCATTTTCCGAGTATAACGGCGCGAGGGTTTCTGGCATAATTTCTTACATTAGGGAGAAAGTTATCGGAATAAATTGATTTAGATGGTGATTGTTTGCATTACACGGAAGCGGTTATAATGTTATCCGCTATGGAATTGGTTTTCACGGTAATTGGATCGATAAGACGGTGTATGCATTGGTATATAATATTGGTAGGAACCGTAACTTTTTTACACCGAATGATAACTATACAATACAATTCATTTTCGTGACTTGTAAGACAATGTTAGACACAACAGTATTTGCGATCATGGAAGCAATGAAATAAGTATACTCGAGCGATTTTCTCACATTTTTCTATGAACTAGTAAGTCTACTTACAAACATAATGCAGTTATTCATTAGTTTATGTAAATGTAGACTATGAATTTTTATAATATAATTTATAAACAGAGTTAGAGAAACTGGGGACGAATAAAGTATAATTTTCCTGATTAGCGATTCAAGCAAAAAGTTAAGAATAAATTTTACAATACCCTGCATCACTTCAACCATAAATGCATACAATCCGCAATCTAATTATGACGCACCCATGGATTATGGGCGTGAACATTTATGGGAGTTCCAACAATTATCATGACAAAGAAAATCGCCGGCGAAATAAAAACGACACGCCTGCTCGTTCCCGAAATAAATGCGACGACACACAATCTCGTGATTACCGCCGGGTTTCATCTTCATTAACGCGATATTCGAGGGTCAAACGGGGTCAAGCAAAACGTTTCTGCGCCCTACCTCCTCGCAATATTCCGGCTTTCACCGAAGCACAGTTATTGCGGCGGTATAATCGAAGCGGGAAGGACCGTAATATAAATCGGAGGCTCGCGTTTCTTCGTCCTTAATCCGTGGCTTCCCTTTTTCACGCGGCTCCCTCCGTCCCTGAAGAACTTTTCATCCCGCACCCTTCTAATATCGTTACGCGTCGCCGCATGATAATATCCAGAAGGAAGCGGCCAACATAAATGCACGGATTCCAGCGTCGTCATCGCGATTCCTCCTCCTAGAGCGTTCCCATGAAAGGCTCCCGGGATCGTATTTACGAGGATCGACGGAGCGGACCGATTCAACGCCTCGATAGCGTTCGCGGACGCGTGTATTGTGTCCACTTTGAAAACTACAACCCCTAATCTTCGCCGAAGCAGTCCTGAAAAGGAGGAGCTCAACGACGCGGACCCGGACAGGCTTTTACCTAACGCCGACCGCGAAGTTTCGTCTTGATACCCGGATTCGGCGAACAGCTTATCCGCACGCCTCCAGTACAAGTCTTTTAAAGACGATAGACATCGATCCTCTCGGATACGGCGCTCTCCATACGCCAGCAAGACGACCATGCTCATGGTAATTCGGCACGGGTCACTCGACGTCGAATCGATCACTTTTTTCCGCCCCGTGATGGAGATTTTGTAGGATACGCCGAGTCGGGGAGTGATGGCTCCATTTTCTTTCAGGCATCATAACTGTTATAACGAGATAAAAGAAAAATTTTCTATCTCGAGAAGCCGAAAGAAGTTCTCTCCCTTCCTCGAGAGGTTAGACGTCTCGGAACGGTTGAAAAATTAGGGAAATGGAACAATGTTTTAAATATATAAAATTATGTTGATATGAAAAATTTAAGTTAACCCCTTGCACTACTATTTATTTTGTGATTATAAGGATTAGAAATTCTTCATCGTTCAGAATTTCGTAGAAAAAGAAAGATAGTTTATATTTATTGTATGCCTATCTTTTCTCCAAAGTATATATATCAACTACAACAAAGTAGATTTTTACTTCGGTTTAATGCAAATGAATAACATATATATTTATTAGACTCTGTTCAGAATCTTCATCAAGAGTCTGACTCGATATTGTAGGGCAAGGGGTTAAATATTTTAAGCTTGACGTGGCAGACATTTTCCCAAAACCATTTCTGCAAAGACACCAGTTGTTGCACTGCAGGATCAAACAGAGGGAACAACAAACTTTAACCCTTTGCACTCGAAGCTATTTTAACTCAAAAACGAAACCTTTCTTCTAACCTAGAGTATTTCCCTTCTATATATTTTCTTTTCATGTTATACATACGAAAATGGTGCAATTGACTCGTACAATACTGAAGTGTTTAGAAATTTATTAAATACAAACTTTAATAATATAAAAAATATTTTGAATAATGGTATAGCAATTTTTAGTGGCGCCTTACAGTCGCCATTCGAGTGTTATGGGTTAATACCGAATGTGAAATGTGTGCATAACCGAGCAAAAATAAAAGATCGCAGACGCGTATCGAATTTGTTTATTAATTTGAACAATATAGTGTACTGTACGTAGTCGAACAGGAGGGACAAAATCGTTCGAGAGAAATGTTGCTACGGAACGACAAATTTTCGGGCCCCGTTCGCAAAGCACTCGATAGAACAAACGACACCGCCCACATTCAACTAGTTCCCCCGAAAACTATTTTGTTCTTTTGGTCGGCGCGGTAACACAATTTTGCCAAAGTGGCGGTGCAAAAAGGTAAACAAAAACCTATTGGCGGGCCGCGTGTTCGGGATTCATCGAATAAACGGAAAATTCTGAACAGTCAATATGCGGCGCGTAAAACTGTTTGGACAATGGCATATAACTTTCCGTCGAGAAGTGAACAATTCGTTAAGCGCACTTGACTTTTCAATTTTCGTTCGATTTATCCGGCTTCGGCACGGAAACAGCTTTCGATTTTTCCGGCGCGGCCGTTCGACGGGGGAGGAAATTCCGCAATTACACAGTTCCCAACGTTTCTTTCTGGCCGGTTCTCGCCGATTGACGGCGTTTTCGCTCATCAATTCGGTATTGTCGCCGGCTCATTGTTTCCTTCCCACCGCGGTGCATCCGTCACGCCGTGTGTGCTCGGTGGTTTTCCAATTTTCTTTATTTATCGCCCGGGCCAATTCGGAAACGTTACGCGGCCCCTCTCCTCCTTCACCCCTCGAGTGCATAACGCGAAACTATATATCCCGAGGAATTACTGTCTGTCCCCTCTGATTAATGCGGACAGATTCGGAGCAGAGGGATATTATTGGTTGAGCCGAGATACGTTAGAGAAATACGTCCCGCAAACTCCGTCGAGAGGGCAGTATTTACAGTTGTACCCGGCCGGAGTGACACCGTGATGCAAAAGCCAAGGAAGCCTGTACGTGACGCTCAGCGAAATTTATACCGGCTTACTATTCATGTTTGGCTGTGCGTTAAGTTGACTCGGTCTCTGTCCTCGAGCGCACCACGTCACGCTGACCTTTCCCACCGAGGAAAAATCCTCCCATCCCGATTCGCAACGGATGGAAGCACTTTTTCCTTATTCTTCAGGAGATTAACCGTCAACATCTTTTTGTCTCCGTGCGAATATTCTGCGCTCCGAGGAAATGTTTATATTGACCGCGATTAACCCATTTGCATCATTAGCGTATATATGCGCTCAATTTTCCTGGTTACTGTCATTATTCGTTAGCTAAAAAATAGAAATGGAGAGTGTTGTTGGAGATGAAAGTAGTAATCCAGATTTCTTCTTATAATGCTGAGATATGAAGTTCTTTTACTTGTAGTCATTTTTGTGCTTAAATATAATTTAAAAAAAAGTTTGGCGACAAAAGCCTTCCTTTCATATTTCCTTATGATGCAAATGGGTTAAACGACTCATGGTGTGCTCCAAGTTAATTGAAAGAAAGGTCATCGAGAAAATCCAGTTTAAATATCCGTCGGGCTTTAGAATCTGCAGCAAGTAGAACTGGTCGGTCGTGGTCAGACGATTTTCTCGAACGCAAAGCCTCGCATGAAGAAATGTTATGTTATTCTACATCTTCGACTTATTTTTTTTTTTTTTTTTTAATGTAGTAATCATGTCAAGAAAGTTACATCGTTCAGCTCAAAATATGTACGCAATACTGCAAAACGGTGGTCTGATTCCGATAAATCAGTTAATAGATTCTTTGATTAATAACCGTTATTTTCGAATTACATAATTTTGTTGATTACGTAAAATGGATTCGTAACGTAGGAGCGTTTCATTAATAATTTTGGTCACCAAATAATATATTAATTTTCAAGTAAATTGTTGGATTACATCATAATTTTGATTCATTAACCCTCGTGCTGCAAATGAAACGCTATTTTCACACAGCTGTATCTCCAAGCTTGTACATTCGCGTGATTATACGTAGGTATTTATATCTGAACGTAATATACACAGATTACAATTAACCTCGCAAAATGGAAAATTATAATTTCTGGAAATAAATGAAGTAAAACCTAGTTGTCTACAGATTGAGGATAATTATTGGCGAATTTTATGTCTTTCTAATTTTAATAAATTGCAAATAAGAATACTTTTATCTCGCTCAGTCATTTCACCATAAATGCATAAAATCAGCAAGTATTTTTACAGAATCCCTTCAGTACGTTTTAATGGTAAGCCAATAACACCAACGTTGAATTAGTACTGGAGAAACTCGGGAAGACAAATTCCCTCCGAAGAAACAGACTTATGGAAACAACTTTGTTTAAAGTACAACTTCGTGAGAACACAATATTAACGTTCCTGTGACATGGATTTATAGCAGTAGTCGAGAGGAGGACTCTTATAATTTGAAGGCGCTCGAGAACACGTGACAGGGACATTCGACAGGCAAATGTTTGGAGAACACACAACAAGAGAAGGTTCGGAATCGAGTATCGACGTGTCATAAATTCGGGATTCCCCAATGGGTACGAACACGCAGCAGAGATGAGCAGCGCCAAGTTCTTGTTAGAACTTCCAAAACATCATTAAGAATGCGTCAGAAGAGACCTCAAGCGAACGGGCTTGAGCCTCTTATAGAACAATTAGATTCGATCCAAGTTTTCCGTTTCAAACAGACCGACTCCATATTTTGTATATTGTGTGTAAAAAACAGAAATATTGGAAGAAAGCCGAATATTTTTCTATTCACAATATTTTTCACTAGCCTTTACTTACAAGCAAAAACACAGAAAACAATGTTTCTTTGTCTACACATAAAATGGAATGTTTGCTTTATAATAGTCTTTACACTAGAACGACCAAGCACTAAATGCAACTGGCATACATTGTCTTATAATAACAACAAAATAAGATTTGTTTAGATTTCGTATTAGTTTTGTTTAAATATCTACTTCGATAGAGAAGTTTATTAAAAAATTTTCTCATGGAAACTTATTGATAATTTCAATATCTCTAAAAGAAAAAATTAGGAGGAAGTCATTTTGACCCATCCGGTAGTTCTTGTGTTAACATAGAAACGTTTTAGTTATTAATTGCAGGGAACAGAAGCTACATACAGGTTTGCTTCGTTCCTCAATACCTAACTCTAACCATTTAAAAATAATAAAACAGAATTTCTAAATTCTTGAAACTTTTTTACCGTTTTCCACGTTCACCCTGCTCATTTTGTCCCATAAACGCATAAAATCCGCTGTCCAGTTATTATTAAACGTGCCCAAATAATTTCTCGGGGTGAAAATTTTACGAAATCATTCAACATTGTCGTTCTGTTTTTCGAATTGCTACAAATGAATTGTTCAAAGCACAGCCGCCAGTGCGAAAAACAGATCGCCTTTCAATTTAATTAGCGCATATAATTCCAGAACGAACGAATAATATCTAGTTTAAAAGATTGAAAATTTAAGCACGCGTAATAATATTTTCGATGCCGTTAATACGTTAAAGCGAAACGCGTTTCGATGTCGTCCAAAATGTTATTCTCGTTCGCCGACAAAGAGAAACAAAGGGATAATTGGAACTTTCAACGAGGAGGGGGGCATTGAATTCATTCGCGTTTTAATAACTGTAGGTGGCATTATACTTCACGGGAAATATGAATTTCACCGTTACACGCGTCTTTGCTATTATGTTACAGAGAACATTCATTTACGTATAACTTAGCCATTGTTCAATAATATTCCTGAATGCATAATGCAGAGGAGTAAAGCAGCGGGGCTCTAGAGCTTGTAGGGCATCAGCCTTTATGCTTCCCGCGGAATAAATGTAAAGTATCAGAACGTAAACGATCTTCTCGAATGCAAAGTAGAAGTAGTAACGGTGTTCCACGTTCCAGCTGGAATAATGAGCGAACCAAAACTTACTGTGTACCGTCGTAAAAACGGAAGATATATTTCTGATTTTACAACGGTCGCACGAACTTTTGATTCTTCGTGCTGTTTTGCGCACGCTGCAACTGTGGCAGAGTTCAGAACTCGAGCTATGCTTCTCCGACATACTAAAGCCTTTTTATTGTTGCTCTAGGTCTCATCCATTTCCTTCAGGGTCATTACCAGGCTGTGGATTTTATGCATTCGCGAGAGCAATTTAAAAACAGTGGACAGATTAAAAATATTCAAGTATATTGATCTACCTGTTTGAAACAAGCTCGTGAAAACAATTTTTATTTTGCTTAGAGGTCCCTGGTCTAAATGTTACTACACGACTCCAAAAATGTTGTTATACACATTTTGAGTTATTTCTATTCCTGTCGTAAGTACATAAAATTCACTATCTAGTGGTAGAAATTCTAAAATAAAATTCTAATGTACGTTTCTTGTTTAAGACAAGGAGAAAGCGTGTAGAAAGGTAAGCGGGAATATTTTTATCGAAAATGTTAACGTATGTAACGTACGAAGATGACTCCATTAGCAGCACAAATTTCACGACTCGGTCGCGGGGTATAATTCGAGAAAGTTCCGCGTCGTTTCACAAGAAACCGCTTCAATTCATTTACCACGGAACATGAATTTTACGGGAACAAAGAATTGATCATAACTCTCCCGGAAATCGCGCAGCCCGATCCAAATCCCTAGCAACAAATGCAATTCCCCAGAGTACTTTTTCCCTTAGCCCGGGTCTATTACACGCTTCTCCTTATCATTCCATCGTGCCAGTTGGAACTTTGTAAATAATAGTCCTCCGCCATAAGCTCTTTATAACGACATAGCGCGGTATGCTTTCGTGAAAATTCTATTCTGTCTACTTCATGGCGGGAGGAGGAAGAATGGCCACATGGCCCGGAAACAAAACAAATGGCTCGCGATGGGTTCAATTCCATCGGCGGAAGGATGGCACTGGACAACGGAGAAAATTGGCGGAGATTTTACGAAGAGAATGTCACTATTATTGTGTTGAACAATCGCACCTATATTGTGATTGCTATTCAGCAATAATAACGCTTATTAAATACTGCGGCAACTCCATAAAATAATAGAAGTAGGCTATTCTTTTACTTCTGGCGCTAAACATTTTGCAGCTTCTTTTATACAGGGTGTTTGGTAACTGGTGGTACAAGCGAAAAGGGGGTGATTCTACATGAAAGAATAAGTCGAAAATATAGAATAAACATTTTTCGTTTGATGCCTTGTTTTCGACAAAATCGACTTTGAAGATCTGTCAGGTTTGTGTGCTTTAGCATATGCAGGAAGTAGATTTGGTTGGTCATGATCAGACGCGTCAGACAATTCCTATCGAATAGCATGCTGCATTTCAAACTCGATTTTCTCGATAACGAAACTTCGGATGAACAAATTCTATTCTATATTTTCGACTTATTCTTTCATGTAGAATCACCCCCTTTTCGTATGTACCACCAGTTACCAAACATCCTGTATAATCGGAGTTTACTCGCTCAAGAGTTATACGCGTGTAAAGAAAAATCGAACATTGGGATTAGAAGAATCTAACAATGCTTGACTCAGGTAATATTGATTGTTTCTTGTTCTTACGAGTTCACGACACCGATACTAACGAACAGCCGTAGAAACAGTGCTTTCGGGATCGACGAGTCGAGTAGTCGTGCCTCAAGGAAGAAGCCATCGTTTTCCCCGGGGACTTCTCAGCCGAAGTGGATTATCGGTGCTCATCGGCGAGTCTTCGCGCGTAGGCAGACACGAAAACAATAACGTGATCGGGTTTAGCGGACGAAGGAAAGCGAATTTCAGGGAAATTCGTGGAACCGCTATTTCGTGGCGGCCCCGCGTATGATAGTGATGGTTGTTGGCGTCTAGGAGCCGGTCTCACGCCTATTTCTCTAGGCGGCCGCGATTCGGTATAGCGTGCCTGAAACACGAGTCCCGATATTATCACCCGGCCAGCAATTTTGCCGGCGTGGTTACGGTGCAGTACGAAAACGGGCAGGGCAGAGCTACCGATCGATTCTTTCCAGAACGACGACGACGACGACGACGCTCGGCCCGAGGTGAACACCCATGATCGCGACGGCATGTTAATTGGCTGACAGTAAATAATGCGTCCACCTGATGCCCGTGTTACTTGCGGCTAGGACGGCCAACGGCTGGGAAAATTAATTCCTAGCCGCGCGGCTTACTGCCGACAGCATGAGTGCGCGAAACCCTCCCATCCAGTTTTGCGCTTATAACAGATGCCGCGGGTCGCGTTAACCGTCTAACCATCCCCCCGACGCCCTTACGGAGCTTTTGAATCACTCGAAAACCGGGATTCCCCAAGGTTTCGCGCCTCCTCGTGCTCCAGATGATCGCGACACTTGCCTAACTCGACGAGTTAAGAGCTCATGCTCGCCGGCGACGTTGCTGACCAGCTGACCACGCCACAGCTTCTTTTTTCTAAAATAAATTGCTTGTTTCTATATTACGCTATATTAATTTGAAGACTGATTCGATGAAAATCCCGTAGATGTGAAATTATTAAAATCACAGTAAGAAAAACTCGTTGTGTAACAACTAGGACTTTCGTTCGATGTAAACTTATGAATTTGTAGAAGTGTTTAGGTATCTAGAAGTATCCCCCAAAAAGGTGGCGATTCAACATTAAAAAAAAAAGAGTCAAAAATGTAGAATAAAAGTTTTTGTAGACGAAGTAGAATTGTTAAGCCGTGGTCAGACACGTCAGCTGTGATTTATTTGAATATTGTCGCATTGGAATCGTGCGATTTAAGGGATCGTTTTGAAGAGGAATTTTCGATTCGATAATTTAGTATTCCCATACTTTTTAGATCCCCATACATTAGAACGTGATAAAAACTTCTATTTTCTTTCAATTACAAAGGTGTTGGCAATTTTGTAGTTGTAAATTTTTCTTATGCACGCGATCGATTCGGAGTCAGAAGAGGAGCATAGTATATCAGGTTTTCGGTTCGACAACGTTTAGCAACGGTGATTCATCGTTTCATAGCATTTCGCGAGTAGTTGGGCTCGTTATAATTTCGAAGGGAATCCCGACGTGTTTCCATTGGTCCGAATCACAATTGCCGCTGTCCCGAAACCATTTCAAAATCGCGATTGTTTCATTTAACGGTACGTGCAAATTGACTATTGCCTTAGCGTTAAATATGCTAAGCGAAATGCGGTTCGAATAATTGCTGAGAGCGTTACAAAATCAACATTCAATATGTTCACCGCGTAATCCGTAATTCGCACCATTTAACATTGCCGGGCGACCGTTGCTGGAAGTAGTTGCGTTATTAATGTAAAGCACATCCCTCGCGAACGAATTATTAATTAATATTAATTCGGCGTATTGCTTTGCCGCTTAATCGAATGACCATTCGTCCAAACTACGAACCGAAATATTTGAATGCGTTCCTGCAGAATTGCATATGAAGATCGTTACTCATCGAGGCTGGCACAATTTTTTACCCTAATTGTCATCGGCGTGACCGAAAACTTCAATGTCAACTTTTAGACGCTAATTGTCTGAAATCCGAGAATCTCTTTCCGCGAGATCAAATAACTTTGAAGGATATACTTATGTCAATTGGATCTCTATAAGCAGAATTTGGAAATTCCAAACAAATAATGTAATTATTCCTCTGCTTCTGGCACATTTTTCTATCTGTCAAGTATTTTAGACTTTCGGATATAACTTAATTTTGTGAGAAATATGTCTTTAGTATTTCAAAAGGCAGAGGTTCCAAAATCAGATTTTATCAATAAGGAAACGTTAACGTAATAAATGCGGTTAAACTGGATTTGTAAATACTTTTTGAGAATAACTTGTTCCACTTAAAAAGCAAAGCAATTGGATATTCTTTTCTTGAAATACATTCGTGAAATTTTTTAATAAAACGGTTCAATAAAGCTGAATGAGAAACTATGGAAAAAATCAGGTTTGCAAAATCGTAGCATCAGAGCATGCGAATTCAGAAACAGGGGTGAGGACACGAAAGAGACAAACAAGAGTGGCAATTAAAACAGGAAATTTCGCATCGGAAGGGGACAATCGATAAAAACGGACGTTTCTTTCAACGAAGGCCGAGAGCCGATTCGCGAAATCGAACTGGAATAATTCTAGAGTATCCTCGATTTGCACGGTCACCATCCCGCGCCAATAATTCGTGTGTCGGTCGGCGACCGTACGTCGGATCTTGTAATCAGATTTTCGAAAAATTCGTCGCCTATCACGCCCACACGAATGGACTAATGGGTTCGCGGCGGTTCGTTCAATTGAAACGCCGCGCGCCGTCCTCCGAATTCCGCGTAATCTGATGCAAACGATGATTTATGAGCCGTATGCAAATTGAATAATCCTAGAAAATGTACACATTTTACTTTCCTGTCCGGCACGGGGAACAATCCAGCTTTGCCACTCGATACCGCGTATTTATGCAGTTAAACGTTGTACAATCTCGACGCCACGAAAGCGCAGCGATAACAATCGTCGCGATTCGATGAAAAATTTCAAACATTTGTTGCGATTTGATTGACCCGAAGGTTTTAGGAAATCCTCCAAATATTCCACGGAAGTGGACAAAAATATAGAAGAATGATTTCTACTTGATTACGTAATTCGTTAGAATAAGTTTTCCATTAATTTTATAGGATAATGTAGTCTTCAAATTTTTAGATGAAAATTATACGCATATTTTATTATATATTGGATAATACTAATTTCTATCAAAATGGAAGTTCCGTTATTTTCATGAGAAAAATGGCGAATGCTAGAAAACAGTCTGTAATATTTTTGATTTTTCGGAAATATAATTCACGGAATCCTCAAATGTTAGATTGTATGATAAATTCGTTTGTCCACGAGGATAATTATGTTCTTTAACGTTTCAGTTGCTACTGATTGCAGATGCAGATAATTTACGCTTAAGGATTTTATAATTGAAAGTAAATGAAAAAATATATTGAAGATTGCTAAATTGGTTTCTAACAAATACCAAAGAAATGAAAAAACTTTGACGGAATCATAAAACTTCCACGTTCAATAACGAACGCAAAATAAAAGAAAATTGCGAACGACTCTATCAGAGAAACTCATTTACCATATTAAGCGTCCACGAACCCATAAAAAGAATCGTAAGCGATATCCGTTGAAAATAAAATTCACCATTCAATTAGACAGCCATTCCAGTAAAATGGCGTCAGATATTGCTTCCGTGAGCGTGGTTGAAAGTCGGACCGAAAAATGTAGATAAATGTCTATCATGTGAAACGCATTAATAACGGGGGTTGCATTAATTCCCGCAGTCTCTCGACTTGGCATTTTTATTATTTTCATAATATGCTGTAACCGGGCACCGATCAAAATAATTTCAAAAGTTGGATCTATTTTGGAACCATCTATTTCCCGGTGGCACGAATTAACACGTTGACTGCCATGTCACCCATATATGGGTGACGGAATTATTTGTTCAGGCTTTAAAATGAATTTTTACGTTAATATATTCATTGTACCAAACTTGATTAGGATCTGTACAATGCAAGAAAGTTGGAGAACCACACAATACCATACATTTAATTTTTTCAATTTCTATTTTATCAAATAACTTACTTTGGTTTCGTGGAATTTTTGAGCTTTCTTGTTTGGCGTTCAAAGTATTAATGTAACCTCCTAATAATTAAGTTTCCGTAAAATGTTCGCTGCCGGCTGTCCCGGAGCCTATGGTGAACCGCCTGTATCGTAACACAAATCGAGCCGGTGTTTCCAAAATCATGCGTAATCTGATGCAAACGATGATTTAACACCCGCTGGCTCCGGCGCGCGACCGAAAAGGGGCCACTAAATGGCTGCCGGCTAGAATGGGAAAGTGACGTTATACCCGGGCATTATTTTTCGTTTCGTTCGGCCGTGGCGCCGTTTACAGCGACAGAAATCGCCGTTAATATTGATGAAAGCCGCCGCTGTTACCGCTGTCGAATGCTGACGCCAGTTTTCACCCTGCTCTGCTCCCGTCCAGCCACCCCTAACCAACCCCCTGACCACCCTTCGCGTACACGCGCGACCAGTTCATCGTTCTTCTCGAACGAGCGGCGCAGACTATGCTCGTTGCATCGCCATCAACGGTTCGGTGAACATCCACCGATGTTTCGGCCAAAATGTTCTACAATGGTTTAAGGGCAACTCGGTTCAACAGGGGTTTTTTTTACCGGAGATCGGAATAAACAGCTTTAAATCAGTCCTCCAACAAATTCTGTTCTGAACTGATACAGCGACTCCAAAAAGTATACTAAATTTCAGATTTTGTGGAAAATTATCGAGTCTCTCCTAATACGTTTTCTTTTTCATTATCGGAAATACACAGTTGCATATTTTTCAAACGTACACCACTGTGACTCCGACAGCATTGAACACAGAATTTTCGAACTTCTTGTCGAAGAAGATATTTTTATGAAATTTCCACCCTTTGTGTTCGTAAATTGACGCATTATAAAACATAGCGATAAAGGTATGGATATATTAAATGTATAATGTAGTTAGCCAGTAAGACCATTAGACGAATATACAGTTTGGAGCAATAACTTAGAGCGATATGAATAAAAACGAAATTTCATTTCACTCGCGTTAATGAATGCATAAAATTCACAGTCTAAAAAAAAACGCGAGCAAACGCAGACACAGGTGGGCCAACTGAGTAAGAAAAGAGAAAAGACACGTGTTTGCAGCTAAAACGAGTGGTCTTTCAAAATATTGTCGTTGGAACGTTAAACAGAAATTATTTATACGTTACTTAGTAAATTAATTCTTCTAACATCTCGAAAAAATTCAAGCCGTTTGCCAAAATTCTAAAAAAGTTATTCGTTTTTAGAAGGTGCACGAATACTTTGTACACCGACTGTAGCTGTTTTATAGATCCATAAACAGAGAATTCTGACCAATTTATGTCAAACGTAATATCTCTCCAATCCCGTCGTGTATTCAAATTAACGTGCCAAAATATTGATTCTTATATTGCGCGATTACCATAAATCGCGCCTATTTAAACAGAATAAACAGTTTTCAGAAATACGAATAAATCGAACAAATCACACAAGATATTTCTGACCCAATAGATCGCAATTTAGAATTTTAAAAACAGAATATTTGTCAATTTAGATGGAGTCCTAATTTTAGGTGGACAAATGATTTACATGGATAACTGTTCACATAGATACATAAATAATTTCGAGAAATAAATATTTGGTAATCGACGACTCTGTTAGAGAAATTGAGAATAGAAGAGCACAACAAGTCATATAGATAGCTATTCGCATAGATGAATAATTTGGATAAATATTTACTGGGTGATCGACAATTCTGTCAGGTAAATTGAACGCGGTAACAGAATTTCTACAGACTGTAATTTCCTTGCAATCAGTGTCCAATGAACCGTTTTAATTCTTCGTAATTTGGGGAAATGAACATTTTGCTCATTGAAATAAATATGTTCACGGCGTTTTGCTTCCAACGAAGAAAACGGGCGGCACCATTACATAATTCGGTGGTGGTCATCGTCGAGTTTCTTCTCGCCTTTCACCGTAACATTCGCAGCTCTCTGGGAATAAGCAGTAAAAGCACTAATCCAATAGCGCCGTGCTCCGCCGTTGGATGCACGACGTACATTAACACAGGGCGGCCGGATAAAAACTTCAAACAGGGTTGACGAATGGACGCGCCAGGCAGCAAAGTAAAAACCGGCGAACAGCGAATTGGAAAAATTTCAACGTTAATGGCGGGCCGACGCATCGACCGGCTCAAATCGTGGCCCCAATTTTCATTTCATTAAGAACGAAATTCCAAGTCGGCACGGATCAAGCTTTTTGCGCTTGTCGCCTCTATATCTTGCCCGATCCCGCTCTCTCTCTCTCTCTCTCTCCCTCTCTCTCCCTCTCTCTCTCTGTGACACGATCATTATTTTTTCATGCATCCGTTCTCCTTCTGATTGTGAAAGCACTTTGCTTCGCTATGGGTGATCCGTCCACCTGTATGGACAATTTTCAATCGGAATTTTTGCTTCACGCGTTCTACGCCCACCCTTCCCCCATTTTGCGTCATGCGCCTCATTCAAATCATTTTATATTTTATAAATCTCTTTTCAGCGAGACGACTACGGTACTGCACTGTCGAAGTCGGGAGATAGTGAAAGTTTTATGTTAGTTCCATTCGAGTTTCATCCGTAGCGAAAGAAAAATTTCAACAAATAGGGATTCAATAAAAATTAATTTTCTGTCTTGATCAATTTGATAGTTTGGAAATAATATAACAATATAATATGTTATAATATATTTTTACTGTTTGATACTTCACCTAATCATTTTCAACACATTTTCCATAAATTACACTACAAATACTTACGATTGCACGGTAGGTAAACAAAATTGTAGGATTTCTTATCTATTTCGAATAGGTTAACCCCTTGCACTACTGTTTACTTGGTGATTATAATGATTAGAAATTCTTCGTCGTTCAGGATTTCATAGGACAAAAAGATAGTTTATATTTATTGTGTCCCTATGTTTTCTGCGAAGGATATATATCAACTACAACAAAATACAATTTTATTTCGGTTTAAAGGAAATTAGTAACATACATATTTATTAGGTTCTGTTCAGAATTTTCATCACGAGTCTGACTCGATATTGTAGGGCAAGGGGTTAATACCTGTGAACGCTCGAGACAGCAAATGCTTAATCTCTATTATTCGAAAAATGTTTGAAACACCATCGTCGTGCAAAAGTATTCGAAAAAATGCATTTCAATTAGATCGCGTGCGCGTGCTTGTCTATGGTTCGGGTTCTTATCTGTAATGTGATTTTCTCGTTGACTCTAAGCTTGGGCTAGTTGTAAAACAAAATGCTCGGGAACAAGCGCTCCGAAAACAATTCCGTGTCTTGCAAAACTATCATGTGGCACGCTCGGCTAATTCACTTTTCGACTAAATTACGGCAGCTTCACGGTGAGTTTGCTTCTTGCGCGACCGCATAATTATTTCATCAGGGTGAAACAGGCCACGGCGACGTTCTCGTTGGGAAAAGAGGGATTCGCGATCTGAAAACTTCCACGTACCGTCGCGCCGCGTCGCGTCTGCGTCGGCGTCGGCGTCGTGCGACATCTCTGCCCGCGCGCACGAGTAATATTAGATGAGCCACACGTTAGCGTTCTCTTTTCTCAGTCATAAACAGGAAACACTCTCCCGAAATGCCTGAGCTTCCGCGAACAGACACGTAGAGAGAATCGACGACCTTAGGTTTTCTATATTGCTCCACGCACGATCCATCAACGTTCGCGCCCCACGGAACAGTTATACGGGGCACGGTAAGTCACGGGGATCGTCCACCATCTTGTTTGCATTCAGAAAAGCTTACTCGCGAATGACGATAAATGGAGTTTAGATGCAGGGAAACGCTGCGACGTGTTGGATTTCGCAAATCACGAACTTAGATCACGGTCCGAACCCGTATAAAACGCCGGGCATTTAACGCTTTGCATTTTAAGCCGCTCGAAATGGACATTCCGTTTGAGGGAAAATTGATAAAACCTTTCAACGCTGTAGAAATGGTCGAATATGAATGTAGATGAATTTCAGACAATGTACTTGCATACGTCGTTATTTATTTTTTATACTTCATCGGGATTAATATCTCTACGAAATAGGAAATCATTTGCTGACACCGACGCTGAATATACGAACGATAATTCGAAATAAATTCGATTAACACCCCTTGCACTACTATTTACTTTGTGATTATAATGATTAGAAATTCTTCATCGTACAGAATTTCATGGAAAGAAAAAGATAATTTATATTTATTGTATGCCTACGTTTTCTCCAAAGGATACATACCAATTGCAACCAAATAGAATTTTATTTCGGTTTAAAGGAAATTAATAAGAAACACATATTTCTTAGACTCTGTTCAGAATCTTCATCACGAGTCTGACTCGATATTGTAGGGCAAGGGGTTAAATTTTCCAAAATCAAAGACTCCAAGTAAGTGATGTATCATTTCCACAAAAATACTCCCTACATACGATATGAAAAACCAAATTTCGTGTCTTAAAATTGGTACTCGAATAGAATTAATGAAAGGGACGCCAACTATAGACAGGAAAATGAGAATTGTAATTATAATCAAGTAAGAGAAAGTAAGTACACCCTCGTAATCGAAGCAGTGATGCTATAACCTATTAAAAGGGTTGGCATAATAGAGCTCGTAGATGACGCTTACCCTTTTAACGGCGAGCAGAAACCGATCGTGCAAGGGTTTCTACTAGGAAAATTATTATCTTGCATCGTGGCCCAGTGCATCCCTACATTAGATACCCCCAAGTGTCGAGTGAGCGAATTACTTATTAACTCTCCTTGGAGAGGCCGCATTGAGTACACGTTTGTTACAGTGGAAATTCGGGGTTAGAAAGTTCAAAGCACAGAGTCCCTTGTCTGTGGTATCATTTGCTCCAGGAACCGGCATTATTAAATAGCATCGAACTTAAAGGTTATCCTCTCCATTGCATCCTAGTTGTCCAATGAATTTCGCCCGAGCTGATTCGTAAATCTTTGATGGATTTTCTGGACAAGTTGGGTTCTTAGTGCTTAAATAAATATTTTTAGTAAGGATAAATTTATTATTAACTGTGAGATGTTCCTGGGTTGCGAACTGAAAATGATTCCGAGGCAAAAGGAATACATACGTTGCTCTATAAAAATATTCTTGCTCCAATTGATGGTGGAAGTATTTTTTAAAGGAATCAGGATTTTATTTCTAACCTTCTCAATATCCTCATTTGAACTATACAGTTTGAATAATTTTGAACAACGAGAAACACATTGGTTATTACATAAAAATATTCTCTTCGAAAATCAAAGTAACCTGGGATTTTTTTTTAATTTCTTAATATTTAAGTGCCAGATTAAGACTGTATTACACATTCAGCATTAGTGAACTATCGATTATCGTTTAAATCGCGCAATAATTCTCTGGATTATTTTCAGCGTACTTTTTATTGCGAACGAGGAAGTATGAAGCATTTCATGTCTTAGACTACAGCAGTGCTTTTATATTTAAATTCGTTTTTAATACACGGAGATTACACGGTCTGTAGACATTAGACTACGTACTCTCACGCATGGATGAGCCATATAAAGCATCAGATTATTGGAAGAAATACGCAAACGGCATTCCTGTTCGTATCGTGTAATTCCAATATTTATTGAAGGCTTCTTCTCTTCCTTTCTACACAAAAAGCAACGTACCGGTGGAATTGTAGATTCGCAACGCCATATTATTCCACCGGAAATATTGCCCAATCCCGACATTATTCCTTATTCTTTCTCGATTTTCATGTACCTTGCGTCATTCAATATAACGGAAATAGACGTTATGAAAACTTAAATTTTAATTGCATGCAAAGCATTCCAATGCAACTCCACTTGAAATGAGCAAAATTTAATTGAAAGCAGTTTCGAAAAACAGTTCACTATTTTCATAAAAATTTTAACGAATGGTTTTCTAGTTTCTCATTTTACGAGACAGTCCATTCTATAGGAATAATTTTTATAGTGGAACAGCAACAGGAGATTGTTGAAATTAAAAACTGTATATTCTGGGGAGATTGCTTTTACATTCACATTCGTATTTTGGAATAATGTAGGAACTTTAAGAGGTCAAAGCGCAATTCTCAAATTAATTTGTCAGAAATACGAGTTCATCTGCGAATAATGATCGATTCATTAATAACTGAACGATTCGCACCAATTTTAACGAATCGATTTCCAACGCGAATAGCATCAATAGGGGATCAAGTTTCAATGTTACTATCCTTTGTGCCTGCAGACTGATTTGATCGTAGCCGCGATAAGGGAAATGCTATCAATTCTCCATCTCGTTCCAGGCTTACACCTTTACGAAGTTGATAGAAATTTGATAACAATAGGGCGAGGAAGTTAGGTATACCCGCATAGCAGGTAAAAATAGCTCTCTGGCAAATTGTTTGATTTTCAAGCTATATTGTACTCCAGGATTCCTTAAAATTATTCCTAATTTACATATATAATTTAGTTGCTTGCAAATTGCACAAAAAGTTACTTTTAAACTCTTAACAACAGTTAATTTAAACTCTTTACAATTGACAATATTTTTTCCAATCCTTTCTTAACCATATTAAGTTCATTTATATTTTCTAATGCATGGGGTTATTCACAATTGTCAAAATTTTAGTAATTAATTTCAAAATTTACAAACTTTAAAAACTGGATGCATAGTTTTCTATTATTATAAGAAAATATATGAAGCATTATACAATATTTATAGGACTTCGCATATCGGTAGAATTTATGAGCAAGATAATTTTCCTAAGGTTCCTTAATTGCGGAAAATATACGGGAGAGATGAGATGCAGATTTTATGCAATTTTATCAACAATGAATGCACGAAGTACGAAACAGTAAGACCTTCAGCGAAAT
Source organism: Seladonia tumulorum (assembly GCA_913789895.3). Taxonomy (NCBI): domain Eukaryota; kingdom Metazoa; phylum Arthropoda; class Insecta; order Hymenoptera; family Halictidae; genus Seladonia; species Seladonia tumulorum. The sequence continues at coordinate 9,790,306 of OU565275.1, forward strand.
GAATATTATTGTTACATTACTTTCAAGCTATTAAAATTATGAAGAGAGGAAATCTCCACCTCGTCTAAAGATTCGTTGTTCACGACTCGCAAAGGTTCAAACGCAATTTGCTAACAATAAGAGAGCCGGTGCTGCACAAACGGGTCCACTAAAAATAGATGGTCGAATATCTGTACAGAAAGTTCCGACTGTTTATGCAGCCCGTCACTAATAGCTTCTACAGGATAACTTCAGGAAGCTCGGGAGTTTTATCCCTTAATCAACTCGCTTGATCCTTCAAATCACTGCGAATGTCGCGAACGGTGCAAACGGAGCTTGCAATAATCCCGGGCCGTGTAATCGTTTCCGGATGAACGACGCCGGGGATAGCGAGAACGGAAAGTTTCCAAAGTTGAAAACGTCGAATCTCGAGCTGGATGAACTCCTGACCCCGAGTATAGTTCACCGCGACCTGTCTCCGTTTGGCTGACCAGAGCCCGGCCAAACGCAAGATCGGAGACACTGTTGCTGAAGTTTCTGTTACGACTTAATACGTTACTTCGACTTGTCTGTAAACGGCTGGGCCTAAGTCAACGGGATGCTAAAGCTTCGCGTCTCAGTCTCTTGTCCAGCGACGGCTCACGAGCACTGGAAATCCGCTTACCGCAAGCGAAGTGGCTGCTTTATCTTGTTTACACTTCCCTGGGACCTGCAGTTCCACGAAGTTTTGAGAACGTCTGAGATATACCTTTTGTATGTACGATTCGCCGGGTGCAGCCCCGGAATCTTTGCCCCGAAGAACCTGATCCCCTATGCAAGCTGACGCGTTGGATGAAATTTTTAGGTGACCTATCGTTCGCCAAGATTTCAGATTACTTTAACACTTTGGCTGCCAAACTAGAAACCTCAAAAATTCCATGAAATCAAAGTAAGTTATTTAATGAAATAAGAATTGAAGAAAAGTAAATGTATGATATCGAGTAGTCCTCCAACTTTCTTGCATTTTACAGATCCTAACAAAATTTGGTACAAAAAATGAATATATTAACGTAAAAATTCCCCAAGATTTCAGATTACTTTAACACTTTGGCTGCCAAACTAGAAACCTAAAAAATTCCATGAAATCAAAGTAAGTTATTTAATGAAATAAGAATTGAAGAAAAGTAAATGTATGATATCGAGTAGTCTTCCAACTTTCTTGCATTTTACAGATCCAGTAAAAATTCATTTTAAAACCTGGACACATAATTCAGTCACCCACATATGGGTGACATGGCAGTCAACGTGTTAAAGATTCCACGAGACAGATTCCATGGGAAAATAATTGGCAGTTTACTTGTCGGAAACTACTTTGAATTTTTTGCCTACCCTATAGATGAAACAAGATTAATCATTTTCTTTCAACACAAATCTTTATTTGGTACCCGTAGTAATTGAAAATTTTTAGTTTGCATGAAGATCCTAGTCTAGTTACAAGCCTGGTTAAACTTTCCTTCGGATAACCAGAAATTTTTTATTTTTTCTTGTGTAATCCTGTAAATTTTTGCGAGAAAATGCCGAAAATACAGGTTTTAATGTTAGGAATTCACTGGTTCAAAAGTTATGCGGATTTAAAACGTTTTTGACAGGTATAAAAAGTTGAAAGTTTCTGGTTTCCGAAAGCAAAGTTCTGCCATAAGCCTAGTCGATAATGTTAGTAGAATAGTATAAAGAGCGATATCGATGCATACAGAGTGTGATATAATTTATGAGCTAGGATATTGAAAATGTCAAAAATTTGATTTATGGTAAGTAATTTGTTGCTGCTTCAATTTGCTAACGTCTGAAGTCATGTCCAGCTCTAATGCAAATATAAAAGAATAGCATGGCATCTTCCTCTTATTTCATTCCAGAAAGAACACGATCGTCAAGCTTCCTATTAACTATTTTTCACATACGAGGTCCAATCATGCGGTTGTTCTTTAAAGACACGAAAGAATTAATCACGAAGCAAACGAGAAACGCCAGACACTCTCCCTCGAATCATAATGACGTAAATAAACGAAAGAAAATAAATTGCAGGGTGCATAAAGACCGAGCAGCGAGCGAAATAGTTTCAGTTGCTAAACAAATTCGCCGATCGAGGGTCCCAAAGAGCGATTTAATTAATTCAATCGAGCCAAGCAGCATGTACTTCGGAAACCAATAATTGACGGTGATTCCGTGAACAAAGTAATTATATGGTGCCCGCGCGGCGAGTGTTCTGCAATTAAAAATAACACCAAGGGAGAAGAAAAAAAAAAAGAAAACAAAAAATGAAGGGTCTAGCTAGTTATCGGCTGCTCCCAATAACGTTTCAACAGACGGGACACTAATTAGGCGAGAACATAATGCCTGTTTTTAACGGAGTGGCAACGCCGAGTCAGCGCGGCCGCGCGCAAGCTACTCCTCCTTGTCGTTTGCGGATCGGGAACTGGTGCGATATGTGTTTGTATGCGCTTGGCATTAATTAACGACTAATACGTCGTTTCGTTAGCGTAGAAAGGGAGTCGAGGTTTTGCTCGAGCTGCGAAGCGGATGTCAAACGTAAATCGGAGCAGCCAGAGCGCGTTCGACGACTCTCTTGCGGCGGTAGTCGCGCGAGCACCAGAGTTCTCTGTTTATTAACAATTCGCGACTCCTCTTTTTCTTTGAGTTCTTTCGCGAGTGAGGTCGTTGTCATGGAAGCACAATGAGCGGTGATGAACTCGGCGTCACAAGCGGCAAGATGGCAACGACCCGCCAGCACAGATACTGAAAGTCGAGGACGTTCGGGGCTTGAAGATTAACGACCGAGAAATGTCGAAACTGAGCCACTTGCTTCTCGCGAGATTTACGGCGGTACCGATGAAAATATTGTGGCGAGATCTACACGGTTACATTTTATTGTTGCGAGTTGCGCAAAGTTTCCACCTGACCTTAACGATCTTAACGATGCATTTATTCCAATAGCTGTAATACATTGCTTGGAAATAATTAGTCACACGAATAAAAATAAGTAAATGCTTTCATGTAACAGCAAATATCAGATTTCTTATGCACAATTTTCTATTAATACTAGGCAGTAAAATTGAGTATTTTGAGTATTTTTTTATTCCCTTAATAGCTTTAATACATTGCTTGGAAATAATTAGTCACACGAATAAAAATAAGTGAATGCTTGCAAGTAACGGCAAATACCAGATTTCTTATGGCCTGATAAACGAATTTTACATATTTAAAAATGAAAGTTTCTATATCATTCTGTTCCGAGGACTATCGAAAACTCTATTCGAAAGAAGATCGGTAGTCTAGGCATAACTAACGACAGAGAGCAGCCTACATTAGTCAGAACCTAATGATTTATCGATTCATGCAAGAGACTATAAAGAATGCTGTACCCTAGGAGGTTTCTGAAATTAAGTCCATATTTTATACTAAATACGTCCCCCCAGTTATATTGAACTAGTAATTAGAAAGTCAGCGGAAGAAATAATTAACTCTTTCTTTCGTGCAATCTGAATTATTTATGATACCAACGTACATTTTAATTCGATTCTAATAATGACTAATTATGTGGTCAGACGTATTTTCCAATGTTGTGCCTTGTACGTGTCTAGTTTGGAATTAATTACATTCCCATGTGCAACTACTTTTCACTGTCATCGCGTTAATTAATATTCCGTAGAACTGGGCGTATGTTTCTGTAATTATGAATTCTAGACAAAGTCTTCATTCACTGGCATCGATTCGTTTACATTATTGAAAAAAACATTCTATATTGATCGTTTGATTCAAAAGAATTTTAACAAACGACTATCTTTACTTCTTCTCATCGTTAGCATCATATTTGCCCCTTAAAATCGTACGTCTCGTAATGTTCGTGTCGTTTATTCATATTTTTCGAGATACTTACACCGTTTCCAGCTAAATCACACGCACTGTGTAATCCCAAGCCACCCCCGGCGTAGTTGCGTTTAAACTTCCCCGTGGTAAATGGTTCAAATAGATAACAAAGGTGCGAAGAACACCGAGCCGTAAAAGATGCAACGCTCGGCTCCTTTCCCGGGGTGTTTTCAGTCGATAAAAAAATCACGGGGGCGAGATCCATCGAGCTTGAAGATAAAAGACGCTCGGTTCCTCGATGCGAGAAGAATGAAAGCCGGCAGGTGCAGCGCGGCGTTGCGATGCGTGTCGGCGGCGTGGATGCAGCCGCCTCGCGTGATTAACGTTACGAGCAGGCCGGGTTAATTAATTGGAGCGGCGCGGGAGCGAATATTAATCGGTCGCGAGGGGACCAGGGGGTCCTGGGGAATCCCGATTAGGATCGTTCGAGGCGGTTTCCTTCTTAGGGGAACGCTCGAGGGAAAACCGCCCGCTGCGAATCCGCGGCTGACAACTCGATACGGATCGAGGCACAAAGGACCAACCCGGATAGACGTCCCTCGCAGCCGCGATTTCTCTTATTCTTGTATCGCGCCACCCTCTTCTCCCCTTCCATCTCCCCCCTTCACTTTATCTCACCCCTTCTCTCTGACTCTCTTTCGCGATCGAACTCAACGGAGCTGCTTCGCAGGCAATCGCAATACGCGATCAAGAGATCCACGATTTCTCCGCCTCGAGTTTTTTCCTCGACACGATTCGTACGGCATTATCGTAAGCTTTTGTGTCCTAGAGCTACCTACAGTGACCATACGCCCTTTTTTTTAATCCATTTGCATCATGAGGAAATATGAAAGGAAGGCCTCTATCACCAAACTTTTTTTATTATTATATTTAACTAAAAAAATGACTACGAGTAAAAGAACTTCATATTTCAGGATTATAAGAGAAAATCAGAATTACTACTTTCATCTTCAACAACACTCTCCATTTCTATTTTTTAGTTAACGAATAATGATAGTAACCAGGAAAAGTGAGCGCATATGTACGCTAATGATGCAAATGGGTTAAGGGATACGGCCACGGTAACAGGCCTAAAAACATCAACGCAGCGAATAAATTTTTTCCTTGTAAAAAAGAACTCTATATAAAATCGAGTTGAAACACTGTTTACAACGTGTGTTACACTATTTGAAAAACATTTTTTGTGTTTTTTAGTTCCAGAACTGGAGCCACTAGCGCGCACAGAAACTAATACATTTTTTTTTGCAGATGCTCCGTGGGCTTGACATTTAGCGTTCATATTTTTTGACCTAGTACAAAAAAGGAATTTTTTGCGAGTCTATATTAAAATGCCCGGAGAAGAACGTAGGGGTTTTTCGATATGTGAAAAACTTTTTATTTTATGAACAGTTTTTCATGAAGGTTTCTAGCAAAAATCCAGCCGTGACATGAAATGCCATTTCTGAAAAACTCAATATTTTCGAAAACCCCTACGCACCTCTCTGGGCGTTGTAATGTGGATTCGAGAGAAATTATTTTTTGGAAGACTAAAATCGTTTCAGGAGCAATTTTGTCTGCAAGAGAAATTTTTGTCGCGCTTGCTTCTTAGATTTGACAGTCTCTTTTTCAGATGACATTTTCAGAATGTTTATAATCGACGCGGATCTACAAAAACGTATTTTTGAATACTTGAATAATAGTTGGGTAATTATTTACATTAGGGGCTTCCTCACCGATTTTGATGAGCTTGAAATATGTTGTCAAGGTCATCATTCTGAACAACTTTTTCCTATACATGTTTCTGCTTCTCAGCTATAGTTTCCGAGATATTCGCAAAAGAGTTTCACCATCTCAAAAAGTGATCGCAGTAGGTGTGGGTTAGGGTTAGCAAAAAAAAAAATAACCAATAATAATACCAATATACCCTATTATAATTACCAATAGTTGTGAAATATAACTCGTAGTATTTTCTTTGCAATTCTGACCAATTGGAATTTTCTCAAAATTTGTTTCACTCGAAAGAATTTAAATGAAAAAGTTGTGGTCCTTTTAAGGGTGTCCGAATATTACTGTGATTCGCTGTGAGCAGCTTTTTAAAAAAGGAAAATTAGCTGCCCAAAGTCATCGCAAGAGTGCACACCGTCGATCCGAGGGATTGAACAGAGCCTGCGGCGCCGTGTCTCCTCGGTGAAAGCTGAGTGAAAGCTCCGGCGAATTTGACTGTCATTTACATGCCGTTAGCACGACATCTGTCTGGCCCGGAGGGGGGAAGTTTCCCGTTAAATTTTCCAGTGTATCGTAAAAATGCCGGGATTTGACTTAACCTTGTTAGCTCCGGCGGTGCTCGCCGCGACGTGTTTGCAGTCGAGCGAATTAAAAACGAAATCGGTTACGAGAGCGTAGCTCGAATGCAACTAATTACCCCCGCCTGCCCGGTATGTCTGCCACCGGCCATCTCTCTCCCACCCCCAACCTCACCCCCGGCCCTTTACGGCCGGCTTCAATCTCGTTACTAGAACTTCCCGGGACTCCATGGGACCGGCTAGAAATATAAAACTCGTTATTCGCGAGGGAGCGATACATCTCCGGTTCCATTACGCCGGTCCGCTTTCAACCTCCGCTCCCGGTATCGTTCGGCAAAAAAATTCAAGGAAAGAAACCGTGGATCTCTTGATCGCGTATTGCGATTGCCTGCGAAGGAGTTCCGCCGAGTTCGATCGCGAAAGAGAGGAAAAGAGAGCCGGATAGACAGGGAGACGGAGGAGAGAGAGATAAAGGGACAGAAGATGGCGGCCCGATACAAGAACAAGAGAAATCGCATGGTATACATCCAATTCTGTTTCTTTACACGATTTTCAAATATCACGGTCCATACAAAATGATATATATGTCGTAGATTTAAGCACGTTTTTAGGATAAGCATAGGTTAAGCATTTGCCGTTGGAAGTTGCCGGAGTCGGTTGCCGAGTGCTCGCGCGTTTATTTACATTGTAGCGCGGCCGAGACGTTTGATCGGCCGCGACAGTTGAGATCGGTTTCTCTTACGCACGGCCGAAACGTTCGAGCGGCCGCGACAAACAAAATCGGCTCCTTTGGAATGCATGCACGTGGACGGAGTGGGGGAAAATGCGAGGCAAGGCTCTCGATGGCCCGACATCGGCCGACAGATTTTGTTTAGCACTCGAACGATTGAGATACAGAAACAGATCTTGAGCGCCTCTAGAACACGGTGAAGTCAGTATGGCCTAGGAAAACCCGTGCCCGTCCCGGCCACGGTGAGACCCGTCTTGTAAAATCCGACCCATAAGCGTCTCCGCAGAGTCAAACGGTCAGAGCACTCGACAACACGACACGCGACGATGAAACGCGTGAACTCCGTGACGCACGGGTCGCGCCAGAATGTTCGTGATACGACATATATCTACGCAGCGTGCCCCGAAAATGTGGTTCCTTCAAGGTGGTGAGGTCATTCGAAGTAACATCTTCCTTTGTAAAGATGTTCTCCGTGGTTTCGTTATGGAGTTATTAACGAAAAACGCGGACCAATCAGAGCGCGAGTTCCACCGAGCTGGAACCCGTCCGCTGTAGCCGCGCTCTCATTGGTCCGTGCTTTTCGTTAATAACCCGTTAACGCAACCGCGTAGACCTTTCTCGCAAAGGGAAAAGTTACTACAAATAACCTCTGGAATCATCCCTTTTAAGCGAGTGCAAGATTCTTGGGACACCTAGTATAAAATAGGATCGAAACAGTACTTGAACACTTTTGCATGCGAATTTAAAAATGTATGAAACGATTACTAAATTACCTGCCAAAGGTAACAGAAGTTACTAATACGACATGCAAGGATTAAATTCTAATGTTCAAAGGTACAATTATACGGCGCGTTGCAGTGAAAATATAAAGTCTCGTACAATATTTAAACGCATGAATAATATCAGATTGTTTCTGGCGTGTTTCAATGCTAATTGCACCGACTCTTGAAGTGTTAATTACGGATTAAGCTTTACAAATGACTGGCTATACGTTATCCAAGTTTACGAGCGAAGCTATAATTCTTGTTGTCGAGCATTTTTAATCAATTGTCACACTTTTGTAAATACGGTTGTTGATTAAAACATTAGAACCACTTGTACAAGTTAATAATTTCGCGTTAAAGCAATCAATTTTTAAATAGAAAATCCGGCTACACCGAATTGTCATTATTTTTGTACGATGTATTGACATTCAGCAGCACTACATTATTTATCACACAGTTAAAAAATGAATTATTCGTGCTATGGCCCGAATAATTAGCTCACTCACTGCTAGCAAAAGGTTCTTGTTTCGGTACACATAGAAATTTGCATTCGTTTATTATAATTTATTCCTTACAACTGAAGTCTAGCTTAACTTCCATCTAAAAAACGAGAAATCGTTTAGCGGACTTGGTGAACTTGTTGCACAAAATTCCCGACGCACAATCTCTCTCTCTCTCTCTGGCACACACGTCATCGAACGCACAAGTACGTTTAAGAAATTCCATTAAAATTTGATGAATTTCCAAAGTTTGATATGTTCATTGCAACACGCTGCACTTTCCGCGGGGAATGGCAGGCACGCAACGAGAAACTGTATCGATTGTTATTAGACGGCCGTATGCACGCGTTCGATTCGCAGTGGCAGCGGCGCCCCATTAACCTACAAGAAATGATATTGATCTAACCGTGGTTGACTTACACTAACGCGTGCCTATTATTAACTGCCCCGAGCAGAGGTGTTCGCCTAAGCTAATTACAAAAACAGGGGGAGAATGTGTGTGTGTGAGAGAGAGAGAGAGAGAGAGAGAGAAAAAAGAAAAAAAACTGGCCGTGATCTTATCGTTCTCGCTCGACGCGAGAATGAACAAAGCTCGCGCGGCGTTCGCCAAATACTAGCCAGGTGAGTAATTATAGTTCATGCTTGAAAACGAAGCCGATGCCGACGACCACCGAGCGTCGGGCCGCTTCATTTATCACCCGGGGTTCATGACTAGTTTATGGTAAAACGTAAGCATCGGCGCACAGACCGAGCGGCAAATGAATTATTAGACAAATAGCGGAAAAAGAAAAACGTTACGTTTTATCGTGGGGGGAGGGGGGGGGGGCGTTGTTGCCGTGTGTTCCATTTCGCGCGACAGCCAAGCAAACCCGGCGTTCTACAAACAGCAAAGCGCAAAAAGAAACTGGAACGAACTGCCGTGTCATCAATTTCCGAGCAAGAGAGGATCAGAGAATCGCCGATCAGATTGATCGTAAATAAACTCGCAGACGTCTTTCACGGTATCTTCGTTCATCTGGCAGCCGCGTTTACGGCCACTCGAACCGACGATTATATCGGTATAATTTGTTCCACCGAATGTTAGCGACCTCGCACGGTAATGCAATCTAATCGCGGCGCCTGCAGTCGGACGCGAAGCTCGTCTTTTTCGTCCGCTCTGAGTTTGATGAAAGCGAACCCCCCCCCCCCCCCCCCGATTCGTATTCGACGATCTCACGTTCCACTTCGAATTTTAATTAAGTGCCGTACGCCGGTGATTACGATCTTTCCGGTCGGATATATAATTAGGACTGATACCATCGGTCGGAATCGTATTGTGTTATTGAGCCGGATCTAAATGCGTCTGCTTGTCTCTTTGTAGATCAGCAATTCCCCAACGAAAGGTTTATCCGTTGCAAAAGCTACTGCAGAAATATTTTCCAGAACGCACGTGCTCTTTTATCTTGTTCGGTAACAATTATAATTTTGTTTAGATTATTCGTTGCAAAACGCAGCCGAATGCTATTTTTAAAATGAAATTACGATATTCAGATACACGTTCGTTTACTAAAATAAAAATGTTTCATTTCCCCGAATTATTCTATCTAGAATACTGTTTTATTTGAGCCTTATATTATCGACAATTTCATGGGAATAGTGATTGAAGTATTTTCTTTTATATTATCGACAATTTTATGGGAATAGTGATTGAAGTATTTTCTCTGCAAAATTTTATCCATCTCCGCAAATTAGTTTTCTTTACAGTGCAAATTTACTCTGTTTTTATTCCTCAGACTTCATTTTTTGTACAATTTATTCATCATTCAATATATTCATATTTACGAGAAGTAGAATCGGTAAGCCGTAGTCAGACACGTTAGCCAATTAAGCCTGCAACTCGACGATTTTCAAACGAGATTTTCTCGAAACCGATGCTTGCAACAAGAAAAGTTTATTCTATATTTTCAACTTATTTTTCATATAGATTAACTTCTTTCGCATCACCAGATTGGAAATACTCTGCGTATTTTTGAATATGTCTGCTTAAAATGACTAGATTCACTTCTTTCGCATCACCAGATTGGAAATACTCTGCGTATTTTTGAATATGTCTGCTTAAAATGACTAGATTCATTTCTTTCGCATCACCAGATTGGAAATACTCTGCGTATTTTTGAATATGTCTGCTTAAAATGACTAGATTCACTTCTTTCGCATCACCAGATTGGAAATACTCTGCGTATTTTTGAATATGTCTGCTTAAAATGACTAGATTCATTTCTTTCGCATCACCAGATTGGAAATACTCTGCGTATTTTTGAATATGTCTGCTTAAAATGACTAGGACATTTTTCCAATAAATTCGCCAATTTTCTGTTCCTTTTTCTCAGTAATCATAATACGTTCTATTTCAAAATTCCCTGTGGCTAAAATACGCATCTAGAATGGTAGTAGATGCTCTAAAAATTTGAAGTAGACAGCTGCGGTAGATTCTGCGAAAAAAGAATATGAATTTGCCGTGATAAGGTCACCAGTGTCGCTATGTCCGACGATAAAAATTTCGTGCTAGAAGTAAAGAAAATCAAATTAATTTTGTACGCAATTAATAAATCAGAACTTTAACAATAAAATTTCTCAAGACAAAATAGCTTCGCGTGCAAACGGTTAACATCCAAATTTCACGCGCCAAGCGTTCCAAATGCGAGCTTTCGATTCCTCCCGAGCGTGTCACAGTACAAAAGCTTCGAAACACACAATCAAACCGTGCTTCGATTTGGTTCCCCGGGAAAAGTTACGTATCGAATACATTTCGTTTCGAAAACCGGCAGAAGGAAAACAGACCCGGCGGGATACACGTTTCAACAATTACGGGTGTATCCGCAAGCACTTCAGGTTGGGTACGCGGTCAAGAAAGCAGAAATATTTTCGCAGCGGCGCACACGTATGTACAAAGTCGTTTCATATCTATCGGCAAATGTTTACTCAGCCAAAAAAGATCGACCGGTCGTGTTGAGAACGATCTCCGAGCGGCAGACGCTCTTCCCGAAGCAATGTTTGCATCGCAACCCTTCGACATCCTCGGCGCCTTCCGTCGGTTGTTATTCTTGCCGGTCGCCGGGTATTCTTGGTCAACGATTCGCAAGTAGAAAACACGTTTTCATCCCCCATGTAACATTGCTGGGAATTACAAGGGTCCAGTCAGTAAGTAAGTTACACACTCGAACTTTTTGTCTTGATAGAGGTGTACTACATAGGGACCCAATTACTGTGTACTTTTTTAAAGCATAATGAATAGACTGCGGATGTTTATGCAATTTCCAATTTTTATAGAAAAATTTTAAGAAAGTGGAATGAAATAAAATCCTATTTTTAATGGGAACAGCCTTTGTAGATCTAAAGCAAATAAAAATCGTGTTAAATTCTCTCGAATTTTATATTATAGCATTTTTTTAACATTTCCATAAGCCATCTAAATAATGAATATGAAAAAAGAGATACATAACATATATGGATTTTAATAAATCAAATATCTCTTTTTTAATGTTTATTACGCTTTAAAAGTAAGTAATATAGGCACAGTAGTTGAGTCCCTTACCCTACCCTACAAAAATGTCTGATATTTAAATTATTGTAATTGCGTGAAACAAAATCGTACAATAATCTGGTAAATCACATTTTGAAGCGTGAAGCACCTCCCAAATACTCTGAAATTTTTCCCAAAAAATTGGTTCAGAGAATCCATCTTTCAAAATTTCTTCAGCAGTTTCTTTAATTCAATAAAGCGACGCTGTTTCATCGATTGAAATGCGTGAGCGATAATCTTGTCTGTCGAGTCTCGTGGTCACCGATGGGTGAAATAGTATTACAAACAAAAAGAGCATCTTTTTCCCTCGTGGCGTAAATTACGCTATTGAAGAAACCGATTTCCGCTGATCTAACTGTCGGACGAGCGTTGCATTCGTTTCATGCGAGATGTTTTCACTCGGGGATTTTGCTCGACGTACTTTAGCTTTTTGTCCGAGGCTACAAGTTATTTCAGTCTTTAATGATAATGTTAGCAAATATAATGTTAGCAAAACATCATTTACTGAACACTAATGCGTGAAATAATTTGTACGCGAGGAAACATTTTATTTGAACGTTAAGTGTAAAAAAAAATGTACGAAGAAAAATTGATGGGATAGGTAAAGTTGTAGAAAATGCAACTTGCATTTAGTATAATAGCTTTTATGTATTTTTCATCTACAAGAAATCGGAGTTAGAAATTCATTCTCATAAATGAAATAAAATAACAGAATTCTAAATTGTATAGATTTATAGCAAACATGAAAATCATCTTGGGAAATCAGATGACCGTGACATTTACATCAATTATCTTACACGTACATCTTAATAAAAATCTCTGCAAGCGATTAGTAAGCGAATAATCTTATCTTAATATACAATCATATATCAATACCGATTTGTAATTACATAGCCATCAAATTACTCTCTCCGAAAGCGCTATAATTTGTGGTAGACGTTAAAATTTTCATTAAAGCCGATTGTATCAATTTATAAGCCAATTTATTGCGGCGACGTTAAGCGGTGTCCGATAATTAAAACTTCCGTCGCGGTCCAGGACGAAAAGTAACGATTATTATTGGATGTTTCGGGTCCAATAAATAAACGGATGTATTATAAATGCGGCATTTTTGACGAACGTAAACGTCGCAGTCCCGCCATGCCAGACAACCGAGTGTCCCTTTGTCACTTTAATTTCGGTATCGCGGTTCATCAAATTCTCAATTATTTCGCGTTTGTAATATAATATTTAATCGGACCTCGCCGAAATTTCACAGTAAACCGGCATTGAATTACCGGTTTGCGAATCACCAGGATGTTTATAGTTTGCACAATCCCGGAACGCGTGCACGTTAAACGTGTAATCCAAAGATATTACGACGCTGCAATTAGCGGACAAAATTTATTGATCCGGGGATTTGTCAGTCATACCACGGTAATGTTGTTAAAAACTATTCGCTTTCAATCGATTGGTCGTTACACTCGGAATTCGAACGAAATAACGAGATAACGATAAATTCGATTTCTTAAATTGGTGGCTCGATTAATCGGACAGAAAAATAACGTTACCCTTTCAGCAATTAGCGTGGGACATTTGTTGAATATTTTCCTGTTGTCCGTAGCAGTACATTATGGAAATACTTCTTTGTACAAATGAGAAATGGTACAAAGAAATGGAACTGGTACAATGGTTATTTATTTTTTGATGACACAAATATCTACAAACCAGCACTGTGTCGATTTCTATTCCACAATTATTGGAATTCTAAAAACGCTTTCACAGGAAACGACCGAATACACTTAACTGTTCGAACACATATGATAACGAAATCCGCGCGACATCTAATTAACACTTTGACTGCCAAACTAGAAACCTCAGAAATTCCATACTGATATTGAGTAGTCCTTCAACTTTCTTGCATTTTACAGATCCTAATAAAATTTGGTACGATGAATATATTAACGTAAAAATTCATTTTAAAACTTGGACAAATAATTCCGTCACCCACATATGGGTGACGTGGCAGTCAACGTGTTAAATGAAATCTTCTCATTGTTATACTGATGCACAGATAATTGACATCTCGTGCTTGGCAATCTAGTGTTAAGAATTCCCAGAAAAAACTTGTTCACTCAGAATCAGCTAGTATTTTGACAGAGTCGGCGTCCAGGAGCGCTACCCCCATGAACGAGTCGAAGGTGGAAGATATCGCGCGCTATCACTGTAATGCTTGACCACGGTGTCCCATGGGGCAGTGGCAGTCAGTCGTGTTAGTTAACGCTGGAGGCGTTCGTCGAATATATCCGCTATCCGATCTTACCGGCTAGACTCGTGGGACACGGTTACACTGTGTCGCTTACGCACACACACATACACATACATACACAAACGTAAACCACCGGAGCCACAAGGTGACGAATCGTACGGCCGAGCACGACCCAATTTTCCAATGTCATAATCCGACATTAGATAATCCATCCCGGGCACCGGGATGATCGAGTGGGCTTACCTTCTTTCCTTCGAACCAGGTGCTCGCGGCATTTCAAAGGTTTTTGCCTTTGCTTTGGCTTTTGCGCAACCGCTCACCGTTCCCCGGACGATTTTACCTTTCATCGTGATTTATCCGTCGGTTCCTCTTAATGAGACGGGAGCCGATCGAACTAGTGATAGAAGCGATCCAATTCTTGCTCGTGACTTTCAAGCAATTCGATAATCAAGTACTCGTATGGAAGGATCGAAACGTGTTCAGAAGTAAAGTAGGCCAGACCGGGGCAAGTTGATACAGGGGTAGGTGGAAAACTATGCGATTATCTGAACACTGTGTATATATAGCACTAGATTATGGCTAGATTCAATCTTTTTCGAACAGAAAATTAAATATTCATATTAACTTTCCAATCCGTCTGAAGATACCATACAAAACGCTAGGTTATACTTCACTTTGGCAACTCAGAAATTTTTCATTTTTTACTAGTTAACCCCTTGGACTACTGTGCACTTTTGTGATTATAACGATTAGAAATTCTTCATCGTTCAGAATTTCATAGAAAAACAAGATAGTTTATATTTATTGTATGTCTATGTTTTCTCCAAAGGATATATATCAACTACAACCAAATTGAATTTTATTTCGGTTTAAAGGAAATTAATAACATACATATGTATTAGACTTTGTTCAGAATCTTCATCACGAGTCTGACTCGATATTGTAGGGCAAGGGGTTAATCTTGTACATCTTGATGAGAAAATAACAAAAATTGAAGTATCAAGATGAGGATCATTTTTAACGAAATTATCAAATATTGACAATTTCTCGAGAATCGGAAATTTAGTGCACAATTATTTATTTGGAATCACTGTACGTATACGTACTTTGCTATTAGAAATCGATACTAATTGCGAAGTTCATGCCCATCGCTAGATCGAACGCCGGCACGAGTGGGCGTTGCTGAATTCGCTTTGCTGTTTCGTCTGTAGCCGGGAGAACAAGCGCAAAATTGGATCGGTATAATTAACGATCGAATTATGAAGAGACGCCCGTAATTGACGCGCGTCGGTCGTTTTCGGTTCTTTCCGGCCGGTTTTTCGTACGCAAGATTGGTCGCCGTGATCCGATTTTGTCGTCCTGCGTCGGACTCGTACGCGCGCGCAACCGTTTCAATTATACGTTGTTTTTTTTTTTTTTTTTTAATATACAATCGCGATTGAAGGAGCAATCGTGGGAATTACAGAAGCGACACGACGAGCGGGAAATTATTTCGCCAGCAAACGATTCGCGTGTACCGGTCCCGGTAAAAATATTTCGCATCTGTTTGGAAAAATGGAAACGCGCCACCGTTCTTTTGCAAAATATTTTTGTCGAGCTGTCAATAACGAGGTGTGCGCCACTGGAATTGTTTCTAGCTCCGCATTTTTCAAATTGAAAATATAGCGTCCTGTTTGAAAAATTTACGCGGAACTCTCCACATGTTTGATGCATTAACTACAAAGTGGGTATGTTGGTCACAATGTGTGAAATTGTAGGCATCCAAATCCCTAATTGCACTTTACGATAGCGCTTATAATTACTTCGAAACACTAGTAAGAAATATTTTGAAATCAGCTGGAACTCATAACTATTACTTTTGAAGTCTTTTAACATGCTATGCAATGAGTCCATTAGTTAAAACCGGGATATTTCGTCCAATCGGCAAATATGTGTTATTTTACTTTTTAATGAACACATATTATACTAAATTTTCTTTCACTAAAGCTTGTTAAAAGGTGGTCTTAACACTTCTATGATCAGCTGTATCTCGTTGTATTTTCTAAACTGTTTTTAATTTTCTCGATATGGTCATTTTTTAGTAATTCTGTATAAACGAAATAAGTAAAAAAATACGTCGATAATGGAAGGTGTCTGGAAGAAAAATGGCGGTCAGAGCGTACCAACAGAACAATTCAGGCTTTAAAGGGTCACTAATGAAAGGAGTACACGTTCTAAAACAGTGTTGCCTAGACGACCAAAGTCTAAACTGTTTGATTGCAGCTCACCTTGTAAACCAGAACTTCTGTCGCAGTTTTAGACTGCGTCCTCTGAAGTTAAGAACAAGCCTATTACTAACGTTTGACGGAAGCTAATTTCAGGAATCCCAGAATAATACCTAAGAACCAGCATAGTAACTTCCTGCACGAGTTAAATTTGTCACATGGAAATGTATATTTACTCGCTTCATTACTTGAGTAACCAGCATGGTCGATAAGAGATCATTTAATGTTTCCATTAATAACATAATTCGGACATACAAAATCCAATATAAAATATTTTCTGACGATGATACGGCAAAAGCAATTTTACTTAACCTAAACTATTTTTCACTTAACCTTAGCCTAAACTAATTACTTAATTTAAATTAAAATTTTTTAAAACATTTCAAACTACATTTTACTACTTCAAGCATCATTCTGATTCTTGCAATTTTTAGTGCAAGGAATCTTTTGATTGCTGAAAGAAATCTTTTAAAGAAATGGTCCATGAGAAAATGTAATAATCGAGAAGACACTTTCTTTGTTTTAAATCGTACATTTTTCTGGAATGCATAAAATCTGCAGTCTAATTACTATTGTACAGAGTACTGGTTAGGATTTGTTTGGATAAAATCTGCAGTCTAATTACTATTGTACAGAGTACTGGTTAGGATTTGTTTGGAAATCAGAAAAACCGAGGTCGATCACGTCAAGCTCACTTCGCTGCCAAACGTTCGCACACAAGGCGACTGTGACAGTGATTCGCCAGGTAGAGCATGTTACAATTTTCATTCTTAATAACGCAATTTACCCGGCCGCATTCCGCCGCCGTGGACCGTAATATTACGGGTTGCCGCAGCGGTCCGCTTTTTCGACTTCCGGCCGCGTTATGCTCATAATCAATTGTTGATACCGCTGAATTGCAGGGAACACAATCTCAGTCCTTCAATTCTGTTTCTCCAACTTCGGATAACGAGCTGTACCTACGGTACGTATGCTCGTTTGAGGGTATAGTTGGCTCACGTGAACGCATTTATAACCGGATCATTGTAATTACGCTGCATTCGCATACAGTTTCAAATTTCTTTTCTGGTCTTTCGAATTTTAATGATTCCCCTCCGTTATGTGTACGTTGGAATGCAAATTTTTTAGGTCACCGCCGATGAAATATCGGTTTACCGACCGGCGAATTTCTTTATGCTACCGCGGATAAAGAGTGTTCATGATGGCCGTCGTTTGCGTCAAGTTGGAGATTGTTTACTTCAGATTTATTACATTTTGCGATAATTTGAAAATTGATTGTTTTCGATTTATCACGGTACAAATATCATTGGTGTGTGTATAAGAACCTAATATGGTATAAAGCAATAAATAAATGATAATGATAAATAGCTTACCAATTTAATACATTTATGACAAAAATTGTCATTTAAAACAAGCAGATGATTTAGACGAATTTATATTATTATTTTCATCTTGGTGAAATTATTGAAGAAACAATGACAATTTCTACAATCGATGCAGACGATACTGATTGTACACAATGATCCTCTAATAATAAAAATGCAATGGATTTTGGCAAACGATGCTGTCTATATTCGATAAGAAAAACAATGTGCACCGGTGTTCGAATAATGCTCGACGTCGCGAATTTGCAATGTAGATTGTAAACCATTTTAAAACCTATCTGGAAGGAAAATGTAAATTACAACACCCTATCGACATACCATCTGAGAATTTTCCGAATTATGTATGCAAACACCGAGATCGCGTTAATTAATTTCTCCCCGAGACTATCGGAAAGGGGCGCTCTTTCGACGACGAAGACCAGGGAAAAACACGTCATCGTCAGAAATAAGCAAACAGAGGGTGAAGCGAAGAGAAAGAGAGGGTGGAAGTGAAGAGAGAGAGAGAGAGAGAGAGAGAAGAAGAAGGGAGCTCCCGTGGGTAAATTATGCACCGGCGCTTATTAAAGGTCGGCATTATTAGCTTTTTATCGGCGCGAAGTCATCTCTCGACCAGATCAAGCAGCGCGTTAACGAGCTGCTTGCGATTACGACTGGACCTCGGGAATCGTATAAATGAGCGATATCGCGGCACGAAAAACGAGAATCGTGATTGCTCGGCGACGTTTTGTTCCTCTCGTTTCCGCCGTCGCATCGTACCTCTTCACGAATTCCTTCCATTCGCTCGCTCGAGCATCGCATAGCACCCATAATCAACCGACTACCACCGTGCGCCAATGTTAATTATTGCAACTGTAGCGCCCGTTATTTATTCCCCTTGATAGCTATTTCGAAATTATTACGTGCAGAATTTTCTAAATCATTACGTTCTATATACGTACCTAACATACGCAATTGTATAAGATGAAACTAAAAATATTATATCGATGGGAAAAATCACTTTAAATTATAATAATTTGCAGTGCTATGCATCTTGGAATAGAGCAAATTTTATTTATTTTACTATTCTATGTGAAAGTCGATGTATGGTTTCCTGAAAATCACATTTTTTAAATTCTTGGACTCTTTTGCGAGTAAATGAACTCTTAAACATTGACATGACCTGAATTCAGCTAATCCAGAATTACCTGCTCCAATTATGTAACTATCGACATATTTTCGATTAGCAAAATCGCTCACTGAATCCAGCCGACGCGTCATGACGTCAGCAATATTTAATAACACGGTTCAGCATTTTACTGTTCGACTTTTCTACACTGTACATTTTTAGTAATAAAAATGGACGCAAGTTTAGTGATGCAGCAAGCACTCCGTTAAATTTCTTAGTTACTTCAAATTGATTTATTATAGTTACAATTACGTGTTTTCATCTCGGAAAGATTAGACTATGGTATCAACAGTTGTAGTACTCAAATTACACTGAATCGTGGATAAAATTAACATCACGACTGTTGTCGTACCAACACAATGAGACATTTAGATAAAAAAGGCACGATTTTTCTTTTTCTAATTAAATTCCAAACAAATAACCATGTGCTCGATCTCACGTGCATGCACCTCGTATATACAATAATACGTGCGTGTAATTTCTTTATGAACTTATGATATTTGCATGTAAAATTAAATAGGAAAATTAAATAGGTCCATACTTGCTTCATCTGAAATTCAAATATTCCTTTGGGAGAAAAATTATGTACTACACAATACAAACGCATGTAATTATTAATGTCCACGTAATTGCTTTAGAAATTAATATTTGCATAGAAAATCAAACGGGGAAAATTGAATAAGAAATTCTCCATATCAAGTTCATCTGCAATTAAAATGTTCCTTTACAAGGAAAATTATATACGTGACATATAATTATAGATTAACACGTAGAATTACATTACGAACCAATATATGGAAAATCGAACATGGAAATTAAATAGTAAACTTTTGCACATATCGGTATCATGGGAAATTGAAATTTTCCTTTAATACAAAATTTATATATTAATATGGATGAAATCATATTTGCACGGAAAATCAAACAGAAAAATTAAGTTTTCTTTAATAGGAAAATTCCATAAATAATGTACAATTATCTCCGTATTAGAATTTCCTCGTGATGTAACGATACTTATAGGATCAGTCAAATGGAGAAATTAAGAAGGGAATTTTTTCGCGCGCGAGCATCATCTGAAATTCAAATTTTCTGGACAAAAACTATATTCCGCATGCCTCGGCGAAGTGTCGATTTTTCGGAAGAACGGCCCCGCGTCGTGTTCGAGCTTCCTTTTTTTTTCAATTTCTTTTTCCGAATAATTTAACCGGATCAGTTTTCCCTTTACGGATAGTAATAAAGCCGCGTTACTTTGATTCTCGGCTCCCCAGACGTAACCGGAGGTAAACCCCGGGCAGCAGCACCGGGAGTTTAAGAATGAGAATCCAATTTAAAAAGGGCTATCGGTGTTTACCAGTTTATGCGGGCATTCGTCAGGGAAAGGGGTATTTCGCCTCGAGATTATCCGGTAAAGCTCCATAAAAATCTAAACACAACCCGTGCCGCGGGGGCCCCCGGCTCCTTAAAACCGATCCCATCGCGATTTTACGTGATCTCATCTTCAACAAAGGATATCGGAACGTCCCTGAATGTTTCGAGCTAAGAGATCCAACGTTTTATTGACGATCCCGCGGATTGGACCTAGTAAGACGGATACACAGAAATCCTTTTCGCGTCGGAGACACACTGTTTGCACCTACTGATAAGCTTCCTACTTTCCGTGGAATGTGTTCGATCCCCCTGTATTATTTTATCGCCATTTCCATTGTCCCGATCCCCGGAAAACACACGTAGCTCGCAATCATCTTTATGTACGCCATCAATCAAAACGATGGGACCGAATCTGTCTGTTAACGAAGCAGGAAATATTTTCTTTTTTTTTTTTTTGATATTTCACTCCTCAAGATTTCTTGTTAAATCTGTTTCATTAACACTTTGACTGCCAACCTAGAAATCTCAAAAATTCCATAAAATCAAAGCAATTTATTTAATGAAGTAAAAATTGAAAATAATTAAATGTATGATATTGAGTAGTCCTATAACTTTCTTGCATTCTACAAATGCTAATCAAATTTGGTACAACGAATATATTAGCGTAAAAATTAATTTCAAAACCTGGACAAGTAATTCCGTCACCCACATATGGGTGACATGGCAATCAACGTGTTAATATCCATGTCATGGGTGATCATTGGACTGCGGATGTATGATAAAATTGGTCAGTCGAATGAAAAAGAATTTTGCCTAAAGTCCACCATCTACCGATATTGAATAATAATTTTGTCGTATGACCTGAAATGTTGCATGGCTTGAGCTCGTGAGCAAGCGGCGTTCGAAGCGTTTCGGTCGCGTAAGTTTCAAGTAATACGCAGACAGAAATTTTCGAGAAGCAACAGCATTAATTGTTTGGGATCTGTTGCGGAACCGCCAGTGTGCAAAGTTGGAAATCGCGAAGTGGCAACATAACCCACCGAGCGAGTTCGAAACTTTTATAACTGCGCTCCGATTGTGGTAAAATGTTGCTAGCTTTCACTTACAGCTCGTAATCTTGCCGTTAAAAGGGATTATACCGTCATTCGGAGTGTTTACAATATTAGGAACGAACTAGTCCCGTTTAAGGGATCATTATACTAGCTTAACCATGCTGTTGGCAAGCGGGATCATTATCACATCCTCGACGCAAGCACCTCCCCTCGTAAACCTCTGTATGAATGTCACCGCAAATCATCGTTCGCTGCCAATTAACTGCACGCGACGGACTTTTCTATAAATTAACGATCCTATAAGCTGTCTCTTTGAGCCAAAGTCTCAATTATAACGCTCACTTAAGTACTCTAAATCCGAATATTCCGCTACATTGCATCGAGGCAAGAGCATCCAGCACTTAGCGCACAGCATACCGTCATTAAACTACAATATACAGTTCAGATTATATCGTGTTTATTGTCATTTCAATCAGAAAAATACCACAAAGAAGTTAGTGAAAGTCTCTTTGAAAAATAATGCAAAATAAAGAAGTTTAGTATTTGCATTAGTAGTGGTTAACACGACCCGCGTATACACGATATACGCGACCCCAGTGAAGAGGATAGGCAAACTGACTAAACGTGTAGCTCCATTCGGCTTGGATCAAAACTGTACTGCACTACAGTGTCGTTCTACAAACTTCAAAGAAGCTTTAAAGTGAATTTTTATTTCTAGACTTTGTTGTCCGATCAATTATTGCAGTTTTATATAATATTTTCACGAGACGTGGGACCGTGAACGTGTTTAGTAAATTTATTGTAAAATCAGTGGCAATGCTTCTATGCTACAATATTTCTTATCGCCCTTGGAATTGCATTGATTGTGAGCAAATTCGCTCGGTGACCATTTCGACAAGGCCGTTTATGTAGGGCAGGATGAGATTAATAGCGTTCAGTCGATAGTTGATGCAGTTACACGTTTGGCGTGTAGAACACGCTGCTGTTTTGTTCCTATGTACCAGCTAGACTCGTTGATCACAGTACAAGTATTAATTAGACAGATACAACTCGCCTTCAATGATCAGTAACACGACTATTACGAAGTGTGCAATAATCCGTACACGGTTCGCCGAAGGTACCGAAACCTTTTGTACCGGTGTGCAACGAATGCCAACCACTGTGTAACCAGCGTTTGTATAGTTAGACAAGAGAAATGCGAATTGAGTTAGGCGTCTGCATAGAATAGAAATGCCCTCTTCGAGTCGCTGGAATATTACTAAACTCTCTAGAATCTATCCTCCGATCGACCGTGAACGATTCAAAAAATATTTTTTCAAGCCGATTTTTCGTTCTGGGTTTTATGAAATTTTTAGAGCGCAATACTTCTTTGCTGACCTCATGGACAAATATTTTTGTTACCGACGATCGATGTTTTTTACGCACACCTGATACGAATATAGCAGACCCTAATTAGGGAATTAAAAATTCGATGAAGCAAACTCGCACACTTACGTTTAATAACGAAATGCGATCGACCGGACAGCGATCTTTGCAACACCCCAATAACCATCAAACACATTATCCTTGATTGCCCTAAATTTTCGACACCTCGTCAGAGGAACCGCCTTGAAGCAACGATGAAAATGATTATCCACCACCAGTATCGGTTCTGCATTGATATTTTATATTAATTTTATACTTCTATTTAAAAAAAAAAACGGCAAATATTTTTCACTGGATTAAAGGAAATTTCAGGCTGGAAAGCTTAATGAAAAAGTACGTAATATATGTTTTCATTGGTTTTCGTACATTTCATTGCACTGTCCACTCTTCGGGCGAAAACAATGTTGACCAACGTCGATTTTAATATCGCTTCTAAATGTATTGATCGATGCCTGTATTTATAAAGGGTCAATACAAAACATGTATTACAATAGTATTCATTTTACTGATTATTACATATTATCGGGCGTTGTACAAATTCAATGCTTTGATTAATATTCGCAACTCCAACATGAGAAAACATAGGAGCACTGAACGCAGTCTGAACAGTTCCATTAATTAGCTGGATCGTTCACGCACTACGATACCCGGTTGGTAAGCAATCGAAGCGTACAGATGTGCCTCCATTGATTTGAATTCCCTCCTCGTCAGTCAGATAATCAACGCCTTTGCACAAGTTTCAAGCCAGCGCAAGCAGACGTTTAGATGCGAGCACGAGGAATTATTCTAATTAACAGGCTCCGGGAGATGATTTTTTGATCACGTTTATAGAACGAGAATTATTTGGGAACTGGTTTCGAACTTTTCTTTACACCGGTTACCTATTTCATACGAGTTACTGGATTTTATTTAAACTGTTTAAAATTAATATAACAACGATTTATAGGGCCTCCAGATAATTTTTTATTATTTTTATGGAATGTCAATTATTTGGGAACTGGTTTCGAACTATTCGTTGCACCGGTTACCTTTTCATAGAAATTACTAGATTTATACAGTCAAACCCATTTTTGTATGGTGGAAAAAGTCCCACTTAGAAAATATGTCAAAGATTTACGAAATAGCGAGAAAGTGCTTTCCAAACAAAATAAATAATTAAATTGCACATGGAAACATTTAAAAAAATTTAATTTCTGATTTTAAACATGGAGAAATTTTCAAAATGCACATAATAAAATGATAGTAAACTTTCTGTTAGCTTAGTAACTGCATTAACGTCCGAAAATTTATAGATCAGTCAGCAGTCTGTCGACTAATATTTAAATACTATCATTTAATAATTTGAATAAATGAATCGTCACGAAAAGACGTTACCTAATTACGTGTTAGGAAAATCCCATTTGAAATGGAGATGAATACTGACTGAATTTGAAATGTAGATGTAAAATGGCCATTTGAAATTTTAAGCAAGATATAGTGTATTAATAATAGTAATTCGCTTCATTGCGCACAGTAGGATTTTTACTGTACACAGGCACCTCGAAGGAATTATGCATAAATTGTTATGTATACTTTCATCAGCATTTACATACAGCTACAAACGTTGCGTTTACGTCTGACCACATGCATACGGAATTGTATAAATAAATAAGTAAATGCGGCAACAGGTATACATACATGGAAATGGTTCTGCATTAACTTTACGAGGGTTAAAATCTACAGATCTTTTGCGGTGGAAATCTTTCAAGGATTAGCGTTACAATTTCGTTCCGTCTTTCGTTTATCTGTTTAACGCGTACGATTTTACACTACATCAACTTGTTTTCATAGGAATAAATAATTACGATTAAGATATTAATCGTTACTTAGACACGGTATTACTATTACTATTTTTACCGACTTTCGCAAGAAAACAAATGGTCCAGCTCGAAAATACAGGATAAGAGAAGAAAGGAAATTGCATCGCCAGGGCAAAGGGCGAAGTGCAGCTATAAACTCTTTCTAACGTAACCTTACGATCGTTTTCACGCTTGACTGGCTATGAAATAAAGACAAAGCGACTTATGTTCGCATATGGAGGTTCCTCGTGATCGGGAATCAGGCACAGACTCGGAACAGAAAAAAGAACCGGTTAACTACCGATTTTAATGCTAACTAGTTTCACCGTTTGTTCCAATGAAAACGAATCGAAACATCACGTTATTCACGATTACGTATTATCGTACTAATTGTACTAACAAATGCGTTCGACGTTAAGCTGAAGTTCAATTTCAGCATAATCTTCTTCTACACGCCCATATTTCCTTCGAAATGCGAGCATGAAGCCGCAGTGACGCATCAAGCGTCGCCGCGCTTGCGGTATAGATTGAACTTAACGAATTCATCATCCGAGCTGTTCGTCGTATGTTTTTTACCACTTTTTTACAACCAACATTAAATGAAACGAAATACCTTGCGAAATAACTGGCCCGTTCACTCATACCGCTATATTTTGCATCTTAAAACGAATCGAAACATTTTCCGGAAACTCTGTGGACATTCGAATTATTTTATTTTTTATATACTATCCGCGAGAAAAAACTGTCGAACATTGATCGTTAACCCATTTGCATCATAAATAAATATGAAAGGAAGGATTTTATCGTCAAACTTTTTTAAAAATTATATTTAAGTACAAAAATGACTACAAGTAAAAGAACTTCATATCTCAGCATTATAAGAAGAAATCAGAATTACTACTTTCATCTCCAATAACACCGTCCATTTCTATTTTTTAGCTAACGAATAATGACAGTGACCAGGAAAATTGAGCGTATATATACGCTAATGATGCAAATGGGTTAAACACTAGCTTTGGAATTATATTTTTATACTTGCACTGATGAACTGATTTTTATACTAAAAAATTACCGCAGAAAGAGTGAGATATTCTTATGGAGAATAGCTAAGAATTTATAGCATAAGACGCACCGTCATCGGTTTAGGAAAAATTCATGAAGATTGATCAATTTTTCAGCGCTCACGCGGAACAGCTCCCACGAAACGGAGCAGAACGGGGATAAAACGCGAGGCGGAAAGTATGCGGTATCATTGGCGGGAAATCGAAATTAAGGTAAAGTAGTTGACCATGTACCAGTAGTTGACTATTTGATAGAAAAACACAAAAAATAAAGTTTTTATAAGCGCACTTATAAGTGCACTTTTGATGAAAGTGAACCTCGGATGCCATGCCGTCTGTTGTTTAAATTTCAAAACAATAAGATCATTTCAAACCTTATTTTTTATGTTTTTCTATCAAATGGTCAACTACTGGTACATGGTCAACTACTGGTGCCTTTACCTTATGGGTTCTGTGTCATCTAAGTGTGGCGCGAAAACTTGGTCGATCGTTGAACAAAAACCTGTTTCTTGCCACCGCCTCGCGTGCGCGCGATGACACGTTCATTTCGCCGGCGGGCGAGAGGGCATCGATACAACACCGAGATAAATAGACGTAGATACGAAACAATGTTTCGCGCGAATGTTGCCGCGGCGGTCGGCGAAGTTTACGGGGTGTAATATGCGCCGTCGACTTGTGCACAATCTCGGACGTTCTCACAAAGACACCGGCGCGCAAAGTGAATCGAGTGCTGCCGGCGTAGGACGGCCAGGGTGCAGAGGGGGTTGGATGGGCAAGGGAGAAGCTGCACGGCACAATGAGCCGGTGACGAGTCTCGATCTCGAACGGCGGGATATCTTTTATTAAAATAATAAAGGAATTTCATTAAAGAAGACGTCGGCGAAACGACACGGCCGGGCCCCGGTCGAGCGGGGGTGGCGACGGGTTTTAGCGGAAAAACGACGAAGAAGACCCGCAGCGAAGGATATGACACCGTTGCAGACGCACCGTGGCGAAAGACTATGATATCTTGGCCATAAGTAAAAATCAAGGAAAGATGAATTCCACGGTGCCATTTATTGTAGTTGGTTTATGAGTAGAGTTTCATGCAAATTTCCCTTTGCGGACTTGATCGAACGGAGATTGAATAGAATTCTTTTATTGGTGGAAATGCTAGTTAGTTTTATTGATACATACGTTTTTTTTTTTGGATTTTGAAAATGGATCGGAAAGATACAAAAAAGTTGCATAAGTGTCCATATATCGGTGTTCGATAAAATTCAAATGTAATTGTTCTTACTTGAAAATAAGAATTTTGGCAAAAATAATTTGCTGCAAAAATCGAGCAAGTGTCCAACCGCGCAGTGTTATATAATTTTTCTCGTCCCCGCGGTTAGGGGGTCACTATGTTCGTTCACCTAACGATATCCGGGTCGCTTTTAATCCTGTTGACACAGATTAACGAGGATTCTTGACCGCTGTGCATCAATGCCCACTTTGTTTTCTGGTAAATTAATGGATGTCTCGGCCGGAATTCTTTCATCCGAGTCACGGAGGGAAAACGTGTTAACGTTGTTGTTACACGTCGGCACCGTCCCCGCTCATCCATCAAAGGAAAAACTTGCCGGGCGTTGACGAACGTTTCCCTTCCCTTTTTCTAAACAGTCATGCAACACTTTTCGTTTTTTTCTCTTCCCCCATCTCGCTCTCTCGTTTTCCCCTGTTCCACCCCCACAAGTCGTTGCTGCACAGTGAAATATGAATGGGCAGAACGCGCACCGGGATTAATTCGGAAGACGACGGTTCGTTAAAAGTGTCCGCTGAACGGAGTTTTTCCGGGCGACCGGATTCGCGATCTTCTCGACCGTGCCGTTCCCGTTGAATTTTAATCTTATCGGGTTTGGAATTACGAATGCTTTATCGGGAATTACAAGTTCCCGTTGCGAACCTCCATTTTCCACCGGACCGTGCATTTTGCGCATTTATTGTCGATACAATTATTGAAAAGTCGGTGAAATAACAAGTTTCAGGAAGAATGGTCCAACAATAACACATTTCATTTACTTCGCATTTTTGAAAGCGATTTCGAATTCGTCGATCATGCATTTTCAATTTACTCGAATTTTTGATGAACGCATTTGAAGACTAGTGCAAAAAGACAAATATGCTATTATATTAATATTTAGCATTTTGATTCGTTTTTAATAAAAGTTATGTAATTACTTTCTTCTGTTGTTAAAGCGCATGAAACATGTACAAAATGTCATACGAAAATATTCGAGAAATCACATAAGATGATATAAACGAGATAAAGTGAAATTAACCCCTCTACAATTTATTTTACGGTTACAATGATTCGAACTACTTTTAGAAGAATTATTAATTAGAATAAGAAGGAAGTTTATATTTCCTGTGTGCCCGTCTAGTTTACAATGGCTATACAGGTAATTGCAAGAATTGTTGTACCTCCTTGAAACGTTGTCCGCGGTAGCCCAGCTCTGATTGGTCCGTGGTTTTCATTAACCCCTTGCCCTACAATATCGAGTCAGACTCGTGATGAAGATTTTGAATAGTCTAATAAATATGTACGTTATTAATTCTCTTTAAAGCGAAATAAAATTCTATTTCGTTGTAATCGATATATATCCTTTGAAGAAAACATAGACATACAATAAATATAAACTATCTTTTCTTTTCAATGAAATCCTGAACGATGTAGAATTTTCAATCATTACGTTCACAAAATAAATAGTAGTGCAAGGGGTTAATAACTCGAAAACGAGCGTTAATAACTCGTTTCGACGCGAACCGGCACAAGAAAAAGGTGCTTAGAACCACCCCAGGAATCATCCCTCTCTTTCTCCGGACACATTTTCTGCGACACCTTGCATGACAGGATCCTTTTCAGGCTGTGGAACCTTCAAATAATCGAAACTGAAATTTTGATCTGTCAGTTCCGAGATCCGACGTCCGTTTTTCCTCGGATCTGGCAACACTATCGAAGAGAAGAGTGAGTTTGCGCGTTGCCGTCATTACGAATGGAACGCTATCTCTCTCTCTTTCTCTTTCCGAGTGCGCCGCGGGCCGACACAGCGCACGGTCAAACTTCTCTGTCTCGTTGAAAGCGTGTAACTGTTACCGGAGCCCGAGGGATTACCGGTAATCTGCGGTAAGCTGAGGTACGTGAACAGGTACGGGCAACCTGTTTCAGATATGGTTACGAGTAGCCGGCAGCCATTTCGTCGAATCGTTCGAACTCGAGACAATTCACCCCTTTCTGCCGAACTGCTGGCACATACACACACCTTAACCCACCCCATCCACCCCCCACCCCCGTCGTCGCGAACACCAACTGCCCTCTTCCCACCACCCCTTTCCACCCAACCTCTCCTATTTCTGCACCCCCAACATACCCGTAGCACCTAGCATCGTTGCTGGCAGCAACGTGAACTCGTGCGCCACGAAATTGTTAGCGACCGTTCCCGTAGAGTGCTCTCGGGGAAATGGGAACCGGTATGATAATAGTTTCTGTACGAATTAACGGGAACTTGCAAAATTTCCCGAAATCGCCCGGAGAAAGTCGAAGGAGAACCGGGGACCGGCTCCCTTCGCCCCCCTCCTCCCACCACACACCACCCCCCTCGCCACGTGGCTAATGGCGGCAGGTTATTGCATTTAATATGCTAAAACACGTCGAACACCGGGACTACGGATATTTCACCGCGATCCTCACGGTACGCCGGACGGTTGATTATTGAAATGCAATGTTCCGCCAGGCGTTTCGAGATATATTGCGGTATCGTGTTATTGATTAAACCCGGAACCACGGTTTTTTACTGCCTGCCGTTACCCCCTCACCCCCTCTCCTCGACCTTCTCCTCTTCATTCTACTCGTCGGCTGGTTCGCAGTTTCGTCGAGTAAATCTAACTTACCGCACGGAATTCGGCTTCAAGGCAAATTTTTGCAGAACTTCAGGGGCCGGACCAATAAGTGAAATGAAATTTGTGGGGACGGGGAAGGAGGAGGGGCAGGGGGGTTAGGGTGCTGCAGAACCATGCGAATCGAATTTGCGGACAACGGGGATCGATTGTACGTTCCGGAACCAATTTCCCATAAACGAGAGTAATGAATGGAATCACCGTTCCGTTTGTTTAGGGAACGATTCGATTGGTATTATATATCGACAGCTGATATCGTTCGTTTAGGAATCGTACGGGCTAAGAGGATTCGGTGCGGACCGACGAGGATGCCTGTTTGTTGGCCGTGATCGGATCATGAAGTTGAAACAACTGAGGATGATTAATGTTTAGTGCTGTTAGGCTCGCCGAACGGGCACAACGGTGTTATAGACGAGCAAACTGGACATCGGTGAATATTATAATTCGCTTATTAATGCTGGCTAATTAAAGGCACCGGCGATGGATGGGGAACGCATAGTGGCGGTGAATAGGTTGGCTGCGCGATGCGGATAGTTGTCTGTTTCGTTCGATGTCGAGGGGAACTTGCTAATTTGTTCACTGAAAATGTGAAGTTCAACAGACCTTAATGGTACTGTTTATAATTTTTATTTATATACACTGTTTCTATGGACGCCAAGGATAATTGAATTGTGGTTGCTATAGAATCGTTTACGATTTCACTTCTTTTCTAGAAAAACACAAAGAATCTTCCAAGGATTACTTTGAAAAGTTTGTGGTACTTGTTAGTTCTTTATTTAATCTCGTGAAATTGAATCGAAAACTGATTTCGTCCTAATTGTGGCATTGTGATAAATTTTGAGATGTGTCAACTTAAAACATGTAATCCTAAACAATTACAATGACTTCGTAATGTTGAGTTAATTACTAACTGAATTTACTGATCCGCGAGTATACTACAATTAACGATAGCTGAATAAATGCAGTCCCGTTATTTTTACAAAGTAACACAAAGTCGCTTTCTCTGCCTTATATTTCTATAGTCTCAAAAAGAATCGATTTTATCGAACATCTGGGCTGGAATATCCTCTTAATAGTTAACACGTTGAACACGATGCGAGTCATATTTAACTCACGCCCTGTTTGATCAAAAGATCGCACGAGTTAAATATAGCTCTGCCGATGGCTTGCATTCTATATTTCGCGGGTATACGCTTCCGTGAGTTGTGTGCAATGAATCACAAAAAAAATGTTCTATATTTACATATTCTTCAAACACAGAAAACATAGTGTATTTTTGGAATGAATCAAAAGTAAAAATACAACGAGACTCGAGAAGATATTGGCACACTAAATTTCCGATTTTCGAAAAATTGTCGACAATCAAACTGCTATATTCTCGTGAAATGGAACCGTATAATAAATCTGGATCCGTTTCGAATCTTCAAGCCCCTATTTTTAAAGTTCACCAATCATTTTCTTTATAGATGTTCCTGCACGATATAGCAGACGGGAAATCGAAGATAAATTTTTTCTCTCGAAAATATCGCGGATTGGAACGTCTCCAAAAATGTTGCAAAATTTTTTTCCTGACTGGGTCTATCACAGATTCGAAGACTGGAGCTTCTTCATTGCAACCACCTCTTAAAAATTGATATACGATTTTTTTTTACCTTTATTAAGCTTTTAATGAAAGGTATACAAGGTACACCGTGAAAACCTTTGTGTTCCTCCTTATAATTTCATAAAATACTCAAACAAAAATCGTACTACATGTTTTAAGGGGTCGTTGAAGAGAGAAAGCTTTAATCTACAAATCTATGGTGGGTTCATTCGCGAAAACAGTTTTTCAACACTTCTACAAACATTGCGATTTGCAATATTTTCGGGGAAATCAGTTACCACTTGCTACACTATTCAAAAACATCTTAGAAAAAATGAATAACGGATAATTACACAGGCTTGAATGTTCAAATAATTTCTGGAGGCATGTATATCCTCGAGGGACAGTTTTTTCCTAATTTGGCAATGATTTCATGCCACGGTGAGATGGGTCTTCACGGTGGGGATGTAATGAAAATTTCAGACGGCGAAATGAAACTTGAACGAAAGCACTCGAATATTAACGGCAGACGTTTGATTTTCCATGGCGGCAGAGAAAAAAACGAAGAGTTCGTTAAAATTCCATATAGATGAGCTACCATCCCGCGGTGTTGGCACGTCGAAGTGAGTCCACTTGTTACCTATATTGCAGTTTTGCGGAACGACACCCACGGGTGCGATAGCCCGTATTTTCGCAGGGCCTGGTCGCGGAACACCCACGAGATATGCGGAACACGAAACCTGCTGGTCGCCCCCGATATAATTGTGCGGCCGGGTAATAAATTATAATAATACGTTACACATTACGGTTCTTGACATCGTCGAACGCGTCGAAACGGGAACGAATGTTCGACGAATCACTGTTACATGCGCCGCGAATAATTTATGTAATTTGACTAATGTCCCGACACGCCACTGGAAACTTGAACCGAACGCACAGTGAATCGCGAAATCGTTTGACAGAATTCAAACGCTTATGCTACTAATATGGATTCGATTACCTAAATATTGGCCGGATTCCGACAATTAATCGGCTGGACCATTTCCGCGCTATATTTATACACCGGTCTGCTTCAAGAATAGAGTTTTTATAATAGAATTATTTTTTTATATTCATTATCCTTCAAAAATAAGTATAATTAATATAGGCACAGTAATTGGGTCCCTTACCATCCAAAAAGTGTTTCAACACGACATTTGCAATTCTCGAGAAATTGTCAATATTCCAACTATGAATATTTCATTAAGAAAAATAGTAGAATAATAAATTTTGACTTATTTTTAAGTTCGAAGCCTCTACTTTGGCAGACTGCTGTTTAATCTTTAAGCAAATAATTACGAAAATGAATTGCTCATTCTCTCGACAAGGAAATCATATTGTAATACATATTGTAAAAATGAAAATTTGCAAACGGAAACGCTATGAATTGCATATTTTTTAAAAGCGTTTTGGTACAAAGCCGCGGGCAAAATTGAAACGATATGATATGCGGGCTTTTCGAAATATTATGAGTACAAGCATAGTTGGTGGAACACGCGAAAAACTCATAGCCGAGCATCGAAATGAGTTATAGCGTTATCATTTTCGTGGATGATACGGCAATGTTCGTTCCGCGCGGCATTGTTACTTACCGCATAAAGTGTTACTGGGAAAAGCTCTAATTCGTGACGGTAGAAATTTTAATGCTGCATTCCACTCGCGACCATATTCAAATTAAGAGCTCTCTATACGGGACGCACAGCCGTTCGATAAACAGAGCACGCTATGTCACTTTACCGCCCTCTCGTGTTTTATAGTTCCTGAATGGCGTGCTATTTTCATAAAAACCAACATCAAACGAATTGCGATCCAACGCGCGCCCGTCCACCGTCGAATCCCCTTTTTATTTTCGATTTTTTCCCATAGACCGAAACGTTTTCGGATTTAATGCCGGTTGTTATACGATTGCTTTTGACTTTCGGCGAAAAAAATGTTCGTCAAAGGATTCCGTTACATGCGGAGTTATGTTTGTGTCGCCGGAAAGTTGCTTCTTTATGTCTCTATTGGCGCGAGTTTCGTTGTCGAAATTTTCTATCGAGCGAAAGTATCGTGTAAAGATATTTTTACAGTATTTTGTTTGTTTCCTGGGATAATAGATTTTCTACGAGATCGTTCAGTACTCGTGCAGTAGAGTACGATTAACCAGCGCGTCTGACTACAGCACGATAATACTACTTGCTCTACCTACACATAGCAGACTTTCGCAAAACCACCGCCACAAACGGTAAATAAAATAATTTTGCGTAATTACTGTTGTAATGTTTGTTTCCATTAAATTCCAATGTGACATTTAAAACGAATCTCTGATATTTTTAATAAATATCTTATATACAAACAGAATAAACGTTAAAGTCAAAGCTTTGTGTTTAAACTTAATAAATTGAAACGCAAAATAAATCTGTAACAGTTGAAATCCGTTTCAAAATATTCCGAATTTGTCATCCAGAAATCTGTATTAACTTTTTGTATTTTTTAGATAATAAACATAAAAGAGTGGTCATAATAAAGTAAAATATTAAAGAGTGTAATTTGTATATTAATGTGAGATTTTTGATTCTTGAAATCCGAAATTCACAAGAACGAAAATTCTATATTCAAAGCACAAATTTGCATGGTAAATTTATTGCTCTCGATTTTGTCTTGTTTCGTCAGGCGAAATTATTCCCAAAGATTTGCCCACCTGTAGTCGAACACCTTGTACATTGTAATCGCGCATCCAGTGACGTATTCTCCTTACTCTGCCTCACCGTAAGTCCACTCCTGAGCTCTCTACTGTAACTATAATGAATTACACACGCCATGAATATTTATATATCCCTATCCACTGAATATTTATACTTTTTTCCAAAAGAAGAAGCTCATACAGAAAAAATGATTATTAAAATATAGACCCATTTTTGCATGATGAATGTCGTTCTTTTCATTTCGTACCACGAATTGCACCGTATCCGGCATAAAATTCGAATAAATTTGCATGGGATTGTATCTTTTGCTAATAGCGTGCTCATCAGCGTCAACTATTTAATACGAGAAACACGGCAGGCTTAGCGATTTAAATAATGAACCCGAGAAAAATAACAGGACCCGAATTAATTACCCCATGTACGATTTAAATAAAACAGCAACTTTTAATCTATTTAGCCTAGCGATGAATTTTAAATACGAACATTCATTTTAACATGCATGTACTATTAAAATACATACCCAAATAAATACGTACATATATTCATGTATATTCATTAATACCTTAAGCATCTTTATCATTCCAATAACTCTAAAATAAAAAATCTAAAACTCATCAATTTATAATAGTTTTAGCATAAGCTAACGCGTTGATTGACATTTGGTAATCGATCATATCTACGTAGATGAAGCTATTTTTGCGACTGAAAACGTAATTTTCATGATGGTACACTAATCGGAATCGATTTAACTAGAATGTGCTGGAAATGCAAGGAAAGATTAATTACTGCAACCCGTTTTAGCTTTTCAACACATATATTATTAATGCTGCTGCGGCCTATGGTTGAAATATGCATTTGAAACCGGAATTTTGTGAAACCGGGCCAACTGTGTCAGTCAGAATTATCTCGCGTCTTTTTCAAATAAGTTTACAAATGAACCAAACGAGAACTCCAATTAGAACACAAAAACAAGTTAATAATACCGCAAGTCTACTGTGGTTGATACAGTTTCCATTCCAGGTTCTACAAAAAGACCAAAAAAAAAATTATACATTAATTATTAAAGGGTCTTATTTGAATCTTATTTGAATTTGAAGTCTTATTTTATTTTAAAGGAATTATTTGTCCAAGTTTTATAACAAATTTTTACGTTAATGTATTCGTTCTACCAAAGTTTAGGATCTGTAAAATGTAAGAAAGTTGGTGGATAACTCAATAAAATACATTTAATTTTTTTCAATTTCTATTTCATTAAATAACTTACTTTGATTTTATGGAATTTTTGAGGATTCTAGTTTGGCAGTCAAAGTGTTAAATTGTACCGATTTATTTTTGCTATGTATGCATAAAATCCGCAGTCTACTGATAATCTAGTATCAAAAATCGAAAATCAGCCTCTTCATTGGAGGCACTGTAAATCAAAAAGACGTAGCGGAATTTAGCTGCGTTGGCAATGTCTTGCTCAGCGAAGTCGGCGACACTTTCGAGATAAAAACGTTCGAGTGATGCTGCGTGTCAGGAACGGCGGAGCCTGTCATTTCGCCGGTTTCCTCGATTCCCCTTTGTGGAACAACTTTACCCGTGTTTCCATTAAGTCGTATACCGAGGATGGAAGGTGTGTAGGAAGGTGGTCGGGGTCGCGTGCAAATTATCGTCTTCGTCGAGGACGTGAGAGAGGGCTCTCTCTCTCTCTCTCTTCCGCGCTGGTGTTCAACGCTGCTGCCTTCCGTCCTTCGTGGAATGACAAATGGCCAGCCATTAGGCCGATTTCGTGGTCATTCCGTGGTTCTTCTGCTTCCGAGAGTCACACGCAAAAAATTAATTACCATCAGTATTCGCTGCGCGATGCTAGAATTGCCACTTTCGAGTGTCGTCGCCCTCTTTGCCGGCTCGGACACACGAACCGACCCGGCTATATCCCGCTCGCGTAAATACGTTGAAGGAAAATTTATTGCCTGTGGAAAGGACAGTGCCCATTAATATGTTCGAGATATACAACCAAAACTTTTCACCCGCGTGTTTCGGGAACTGGATCCACCGTCTACAGTTAAGGAATTTTTAGCTTTCTGGTATTTCATCACAGATACAGCGGTTAAATGTTCCCTGGGAAAGGTTTTGCTAGACAATTCTGGTTTATTAAAATTGGTGTAATAACTGAAGACAGACCGACGACACGTTTTTCCTCAGAAGTGCTAAAAGTTGGAACGTCTGTAAAAACATTCTGAAATTTTTTTCCTGAATAAACTGGATTCGAAGATTGAGAAGTTTCCATTTTACAAAGAACTCATGAAAAATGTACAATTTCTGTTGGTTGTTTCATGGAATAAAAATGAGGTCTTTTTAGATCCACTGAATATGTATATTTTTTACAATTAGTAATTACTAATGTATAATACAGTAGTATTTTAAATTCAATCACTGAGGAATATGTACGCATTCGATCCACAGAAATATTTTCATGAAAACGGTATTTCAATCTACATTCGAGTGGTGCGTTGTTTACTTGAAAACATTCAATTAAAATACGAGACTAACAAAAGCATATTTTTCCTTTACAGAATCGTTCTAATTAAAATGGTATCTTGAAGCGCCCTCAAGGAACCAGGACTAAAATTCTGTTATCTCGCAGTTCGTCCACAAAAATTGCTATAAATTACACTTTCGAAACGTTGAAACACACATTTGCATACCTCGTGACAACGCTTTAATTAAAATGGTACTTTGAAGTACTAGCTACCCAAGGGTTAAATTTTAGTATCACCAGGCTTCGTCTGCAGAAATTGCGATAAATTAAATTGCAAAAATGTCGAAACACATCGAGCTCACGCAACAACGTTTTAATTAAAATAGTGCCTACTTTGAAGAGTACCCTCAAGACACAAAGGCGAAATTTCTGTATTCCCAGTCAAATAAATTAAACGAAAAAAAAAAAATGGTGGGGAAACGCATCGACTTCAACAGCAACATTTTAATTAAAATGGTACTTTGTGGCGCCCTCAAGACACAAAGGGGTGAATGCCGGGTATCTCCGAACGAGTCTATAAAAATGTGAATTTACATAAGCCCTTGCAGCCTAGCGATCGGGATCAAACGGTCGGGAACCGCGTTGGAAAAAATCACAGGCATCTCGCCTGCGTGTGGCTTTCGAAATTAGCCGGCATTCAATGGCGGCGTTCAGGTGGCTACCACGCAATTTCCCGGAAACAACCATCTGAAATGGAGGCCCCTGTGCGTTCGCCGTTCGCCGATGAATGAACGTTTCCCCGTGGTAAAAGTGAAAATCACGCTGGAAACGGTTCGACGCGAAAAAGAGAGAAAGAAAGAAAGGGAGAGAGAGAGAGAGAGAGAGAGAGAGAGAGAGAGAGAGCAACGAAGCGGGCAGTAAACGCAGGCTTTCTTTCCCCGTAGAGTGAGAGAGATAGAGCGAAAGTAATTAATAAAACAAACAGTATCGCAGGAGCTATTAGCAGCGGGAAAATTAAAAGCCCACCGTGTCGCACACCATCGGTTTACGACTTCGGGACACCCATAAATTTTGGCCAATATATCTCCAAGAACAGAAATTAGGACAATCCTTCTCAAAATGATAGCACGTGTCTATAATTTCTCTGAGACACGTAGAATTTCTGAATGATACAACATCGTAATTTTTACGACACAGAAAGAAGGAACCTGCTAGTGAGAGATGAATGTTACTAACTACTATAATAGCACGCATGCGCTATCATTTCGTCCAGGAGTGTACAAACCGAGAAGATTCCGACGAAATCAAGTAGAAACCATTGCTTCGTTTAAAAACGAATCACGTGAGCCGATACCCGTCCTAACGGTACGCGTTTCAGATCAGTTTGCCGCAAAAACCCGTGAAACTACAAGCCTTCTCCACCAAGTTTTTAACCTGACAATCTGATAATCCGCGATACTTGTAATCGCAACGGATAGGTACTTGTGCAATCAACGCGCACCGCGGCGGCCACGGCGACTGCCGTTAATTACCACACTTCTGACGAAAATACAGAAAAACAACAACGACAAGAGATATCGCCAAGTTTCACGAAACATCGCTCGAACGGACATTTCCGAGGCTCTCTCTTTATCTCTCGCACACCAGCGCAAAAAGTATTAATTAACGCGGCCCACGCACGAAAAACTGTCCAGCTTTCTGGTTTTCGGACCGTGGCCGCACCTGTTGGAACAAACGTTGAACAGAAACAGTTGAATATCGTTCGATGACACGGCTACGGGACTGTTTCTGTTGATGAGACGGCCAATTCGAGCCGAAATCATCCGATTTCGAATGCGACCGACACACGCTTCGTTCGTTTTCATTTACGCTTGATTTGCTTCGTTTTGTTTTCTTCATTGTCGAAGCTTTTTACAATCCCAACTAAACGCGCGGTTTACATTTAACGCGTAAAATCGAAATTGCTTCTTGGAATGGTTCAATTTCTTATACAGTGTGATATTTTATATTTAGCCTTCAATAATAGTGCTACAACAATTCATTTCACCAATTTATGCGAGAAATATATGTTCGAAATAAAAGTTTACTGGCATCGAATAAAAAATGTATTAACACAAAAAAGTTAAAAGAATCTTATTTCTATACAAATTTAGAAAGCTTAATTATACACTCGTGTCATGTGGTAAACTTCATTACAAATTAAATTATTTCGATACCGAATATATAAAATGGTGCATTCTGATATATTATTAAATTACTCTAACCGCGTGGAAATGCTGTTCATGCGAATCCCTAATTTACTATTAACAAAACGTGATAATTAGAAATGTTCAAGCTACTTTAGGACATATGAAAAAGCTGTAAAGGAAGGTTACACAATTCAAAGGAACGAACATAATGGAAATAAAATGTCCTCAAGGCACTCGAGCGTTCATATTCGCATTCCATTGTTTTATTCCGTGTGCGTGAACGACATAAATATTTATACGGTTTAATTGCAAATCCTGGCGAGTACGTGCACACGGAAAATGTGTACGCGCTGCAGAGAAAAATTCAACAAACACTGACAGGATTTCCAAGTGAACTTAACAAACATTATTAATCAACAGAATGGACTTCTCGATCCCGATTTTTTCGAACGACAGCGACCTTTCGAACTGCAAACTTGTACAAACATCGTCGAGCTTAATAACAAGGGTATTATAAAATCGAGAATGAAACGCCATTAGCGCAAACATGTTAGGCAAACTCTATCACGACGTGTACGTTAAGAGATTAATGCCCGTTGCGACTGCATATTACATTGACGTGTTCGTGAAAAGTAGCAGGTGAAATGGGTCAGTGAGTAATAGGGACGCGCATGAAAGGACCGTTTTAATAAATAGAGAACTCTTACAACCAAGTTTTCGGAAGTTACGCGAGCTTGTACCGGGGTTATGTATTTTCCGACTTATAACCCGACCGCGGGGGAGGGTAAGCCAAACTTTCCTATTGAAATTCCGATTCTCTCTCTCTCCTTTTCTTTTTTCCCCCTTTTTTTCACTCTCCGAGCCAGTGGCAGTGCTCGAGGAATTTCTTTTTCTTTGTCGTTTCGACCATAAATCCAAAGGGGGCTTAAAGCAGCGGTTTAATTAAACTAGTTTAACTGTCATTCCAGTCGTTCGGGTTAGGCTTTCCGCGCGCGCCAGCGCTCAAATAATCGATAAGGAGGCTTTCGCTCTACATTTTTATTAGCCCCTCCATACGGATTGCGGGCTTTAATATTAATTTCCGCGGGACAAAAGAGTACAGAGTCTATTACGCTCGGCAAACGACAACGTATTGCTTCGCATTAAAAATTCTTATCCGGCTTCGGAGCTACCCAATCGAGACGACCGGAACGGAAATAAACCGAAAATTAAAACGCTATTAATATCGGAGCGTTATTGAATCTCTGAGCGACGACACGCTATAAAATACTCTTGGGAAAATTAATATGGAATACATGTGGTTCATTAGAAGAAGGTTTTTCGTCGTTCTTAAAATTTTAGAATTTAACCGCTGAAACGAATATCCATTCTATACCTATATTTTCTCTAATGGCTAATCGCCGATAACGAAAATGTAGAATTTTATCTGAATATATTTATTTCTTTACCGCGAATCTTTATAGATTATAGGTGAGGCACAGAAGTTATATAAGAATAGACTCTTTGTGTTAGTGGTTCCAATAAATTAAAAAGAAAGCAACAATAGTTTCAATATTTTTATCACAAACGCATGAAATCCACAGTTTAACTATTAGGGAAATGGTTAAACACTTGACTGTAGATTTGAATGAAATAAAACAGTGGTGCTAATTATTATCAAACCTGTCAAAAACTGTTTATAAATTGTATTTCTGGAGTCTTATACATGTTGTAAAACTGAATAATGCTTTAAGTTAAAGCTAAAGCTGGTTTCTACCGCAATTAAAATATTATTTCTCAGAAAAAAAGAAGCGTTAAAAATAAATGGTCGCGCGCAGAGACGAGTTGCTTAATCTCGAAGCTCGGTCCGCGATGCGTTAATACGCGAAGAAAATTGCACAAGAAAATATGCAACGTGCAGCATACCGCGGACAGGTTTTATCCCGGAGAAATACGTTATTCCCATTTCCAGAAAAATGGGAACGGACGCTCGCATGACTTTTCCAGTACGAGTGGCAATTACATACGTGGCGATCCACGGATTTCCAAGGAGCGACGGTACTTATCGACACGAAAATGCACGCGTGTCTGTGTTCACGTTCGTTGTGCAACGAGCGTTCTCTATCGGAAGATATCGGGTGTTGCAGCTTGCCATTACGCAGGCAAGGTGTGCGGCGTGCTAATTGAAAAACGACATGACCGACGCGGAGAATAAACGGAACACGGGCGCACGCAACGCGAAATTCGTGGCAATAAAAGAAACTGGCGGTCCCAGCCGGAATGCGACTTCGCAAAGTCTGTTTCTCCCAACGGCGATGAATCTTACTTTTACGCGGCGAGATATATGTGTACGTGCTGCGCGAAACGTGCTCCGCGATTTTTTTGACACGCAATTCGGTGGCACGGTGTAACAGAAATCATCTTCCGCGTAACAGAAGGATCCGCGAAAAGCTCACCGTCGAACCTAATGGACCGCGGATGCACGGATTAAATGGATTTTTCGGGAAGAGGACACGGTGAACGGGAAAAAAATCTCGGGCGGTTAACGTTGCGACTCTAGCGCGGATTTTCTGCGATTTGTTTGAACGCTATTTTCTTTATTTATGGCGGAACGAACGTTAACAGCACCCAACGTTGCGATTTATGTAGAGCATTTTATTTCGAGCATTTATTGCAATTTATTTCAAATGTTTATTCATAATTCGCGGAGTTGAGATATTTTCAACAGTTTAATATTATGAGATGAAATAAAAAGAAAGTAAAAATTTAAAATGTCAAAGACAAACAGCCTGAAATATTGCTATTAACGATAGAGCAAAATCGAACATTTATTCGCACGATTTTGTTTTGACAGTGTGCAAACAGAAATCTTTTTTAATAATAGTTAGTGCAACAGCTGTGATACATAATGATTCGAACTGACTTTGCTGAATATACTAGGTTGCAAATGAGCGTTTGCATGTTTCAGACTTAGATCATAGTGTCGGTCACTGAAAATAATGTGCAACACGTCATTTTCTAGAAAATTATATAACTTTCATTGTTTCAAACAGCTTTCCCATCCGGCAAGTAATCACATAAATAAACGCACGTCGAATGCACTTGTCTGCAGTTTTCTCAGAGTCATCAACTCAAGGACGTGGTTTAGAATCTGGTAGAATGTGTAAAATAGTTGCATTCCATGAAAGTAAAGGTAGGTTCATTAGGAGTGACAGTATCGTACTGGAGACGTCAGGTAGAAACATAGTCGATCGATCATTCGTTACAATTCACTTAAAAATTAGTGATCTCGTTAATCTATATTGGTCGTTCAGCTTTGTCTAAGGTAATTTGAAACGCTATAGGGAATTTAATTCAGAACTACACGGACGAATGCTAGAATCGAAATATTGCTATTTACGTTCCGGTCACTATATAACCAGATTAATTAAAGGAAATTCACTTTCAAGATCGTTGGTTACGTACAATAAACGACGAGATTTACGTGCGTTAAGCGTGCATTATTTATGTACCCTCCGATAATCAATACTGCTATTATTAGCCGCAGGATTAACATTTAGGTACTATTATAATTTCCAACGAAATCGAACTTCGAAACATTAACGAAACTTGCGACAGCGATCGAGGTGAATCGAGTCACGTCCAAACAAAGAATTGCTTCGCTAT
Organism: Seladonia tumulorum; assembly: GCA_913789895.3. Lineage (NCBI taxonomy): Eukaryota > Metazoa > Arthropoda > Insecta > Hymenoptera > Halictidae > Seladonia > Seladonia tumulorum. The sequence continues at coordinate 9,832,353 of OU565275.1, forward strand.
TTTCGCATAAATATATTTAATTAAAGAAAGTGTACGAAGCTGTTGATTCAATTAACAAAATAATTCATCATATTGAACATGTTAAACCATAAATAAAGTAACAATATTTCTTCCTACAAGGCTTCACTCAAGAGAAAAATAAGTTTGATAATACCTAAGGTAGGTACGCATTCTACTGAATAAGTAATATTGGCTATCGTGTCTGACCATGACTTACTACATCCCCTAGCAAATACGCACGCGACAAGTATTAACAGTAAACCTACTGAATCGTGTAAAAACAAATGACCAATTTGTAATCAGTGACATTGCAAAGACGTTCATATACACCAGTCAGTTTCAGTGTTTGGTCTAGCGTCAAAGACTACATCAAAATTTTCTGAAATATTGAAAAAAGATGCAATTCCACATTTTCGGTTTTCTTTTTCAAGTAGAATCATCCCCGACCCTGCCCGACCGAGCCAGGACTACTGGTAAATTCGGTATAAATTGGCTAGAACTCTCGACTCCGCTGAGAACGTAAAAATTCTACTGTGCAGAGACCGGAGATCGAGGTGGGTAAGACGGTCAGAATTCGCCTGGCCAGTTTACCTTTCAGAGAAGACGTCTGTGCACCGTAAAGACTCTAAAGAGCACTTCAAACTTTGTTACACAAGATCGGATCGTTCGCAGCGATCGCAGCCGACTTTCTAGACATCGTGAACGGCTACGCAGCAACCATAAAAAAAAATCTAATTCCCCATCAAATTACGGTGTAACGTTCGTAGCATCATCCGACGTTGGTGGTCCCAAAAGGAAACAGTTGTTCCCGAAGGGTTAACGATGCGCCCAAGAAACGCGAGGTATCGATAGACCAAATAAAGATCGCAACGTTGCTCGTTTAATTCCGTAACCACACGTTTGCCCGGGTACAAAGTATCCCGGTGTATCGTTCGATGCTCGTTGAAACGTGAAAAAGAGAGGGAAAAAAGAGCGACAACAGCGGGTATTACAGTTTCCTTTAACGAGAGGTTATTCACCATTATCTCCCGATGGGCGAACACCGTGCGGCGGGTTATCATTAAAAATTCCGCGTAACGTGGAAAACGGGTGCCCATTACCGAACGTAGCTCGACCGCGTTCGGTATCCCGCACAAATAATAATAATTGCGTAGAACTCACTTGGCTTATCCAGATCGGACGTCTCGACCTGCGAGTACACCGTGGCAATCCCCAACACGAACACCGTGGTTGTAGTCGCGACACTCCACTGGCACCTCCACCACATTTTGTCTCTCTTCCGCGCACTGCACACACCCTCTCGAATCCTTAACGCCAGGCCTCGACCGAACCTAACCTCCCGCTGCCGCCCTTTCAGCGGTTACCTGGTCTCTAGACCGTCGCGAACCGCCACTAATTGCAGCCGTTGTTGCTGTCGCAGACCCGCTGGTAGTCGTCCCTCTCTTTGTTGTTGTTGTTGTTGTTGTCGTTGCTGCTGCTGCTGGCAGTGTTGCTGTAGCCCGCACTGCATTGCGCCGCCGTCGCCGGCATCGTTTCGCCGGCTTTGCGTCCACCTGGAGTCTATCGCCGTTTTCGTTCGAACGGGCAACGACCACTTGCTACCGGATCGCTCTAACTGCTTCTCGAACGCCCCGATGATAATCGTTCCGCAAACGACCGCCGCAACCTCTATCTCCGATTCGATACCGGCCTCGATCGTCCTCGCCTAATCACCAGGATCTTCGAGGTCCGGCTCTTCTGGTCCGCCAATTAATCCTGAATCACAAAGGATCGCAAACCGGTGATGGTTACCAGGAACCTCCTCGAGAAAACCGTTTTCGAACAGCTCGAGAAAAGTTGTATAGTTTCCACAAGTCATCCGAAGAGGATAAAAAATTTCGATACACGTGGCAGTGGAGCTGGAGAGGATCAATGACCACAAAATCGAACACACTTGAACACGCGGTGGTTAGAAAAAATGGCAGTGTAATCCTTGTTGAGCAGACACCCCCGTTGTTGCAGCCGTGCGAACGTCGATGTCTCCGGCGATTAGGTAGCGCGCAGTTTAGGTCGTTCGGGAATCTCGTCTGCCGAAAATTACCGGGTTCTGGACCGCAAGCAACGCTCCCCGGTTCTAGTTTACTGCACCACTAGCTTCGAATGAACTTGTCGGTTTGCCCCTATCTCACGGCTCGTTACTCGCGCCGCAGTTTCGCGAACGCGTGCACCGTGCGTGCGACGACGCAAGGATCATCCGCGAACCGCGTAATTAAATCCTCGCGCATCGATATCGAACCGTAGGCAGCGATCACTTTTTCCGGAACACACACGGTTCGGGGTTCGACGACGTCCAGTAGAGACTGGATCAACGATCGTTCCGCGCAGGGGTCGCGCCGCTCTGATTTCGATCAGGGGTGGGAAACACGTGCGCGTTCACTGTCCGACGAGTCTGTCTTCGCCAGACCGACTGTCTTTCCGGAGGAAGATGCATGCGCCCCGTCGATCACACTCGCATATGCGGGGGAAGGAGGTTCATCCCCCTACTCGTGCCGATCCACGCGAACGATCGATGCCAGCGAGCGGATCGTTCGTGGACGACGATCGGACGGGATGGCGATCGATGGATGCGTTCCCGGCACAAATTTTAATTCATACACCACTCGAAGCACCGTGATTACAACCGCAAGTTCGCCGACAACAAACCCCCCGGTCTCGCAGAGCCACGTCGAGTCCTGACCCGTGGCGGCTCGGTACTGAATGGTTCAGTACCGCGAAGGACCACCGTGAGTCGCTTCGGCCGTCTTCGTGGCTGCTCGGCCAGCGCCGAGCACGCTAGCCTACGTCTGTCTCTGTCCGGGAGCAGCGTGCCGTTTCGGCTGCTGGATCGTGTGGCGTCCACCTTTGCTTTCTGCCTGTTTTCCATCGGCGAGGCACGGCGAGGCACGGCGAGGCAACGCGAGGCAGTGCCTCGTCTTCTTCCTCTACTTCCAGGTTCCCCTGCCTCTTGCTTTCTCCAGCGTCACGCCGAGATCGCTATGATTTACTGGCGCGGCTAATGAGTCGCTATAATCGCTGCGGTGTAGGGCAGGCCCTGCGTGCACGGATGATTTTCAAAGGATCGACCAGCCGACACTGACGCGGACAACAGGGATGCGTTGCTCTCTCTCTCTCTCTCTCTCTCTCTCTCTCTCTCTCTCTCTCTCTCTCTCTCTTTCCCTCCTTCCCTTGTTCTTCTTTTCCTGTTTTAATGAAAGGAGCGCATACGAGGAGCATTCTGCCCGTATCAGGGCCCAGGTTCATTTTGATTATCGAACCCTTTTTGGGGGACTGGATGGCGATATGGAAGGGGTAGTTTCCTCGGATTTGATGAGTTAGGGTACCCGGGAGCAGGCTTGTTAACTCCACGTTGGGTGAAAGTACGTTTTTCGATTTGTCAGATTTATCATTCACAAATTGCATGTCGATCTGTGTAAAATGTGAGGACTAGACTGCGGATATTTATGCATTTATAACAAAATTGAGTAGATCAAATTTGAAATTGTAGGAAAATTTAGAAAATTTCAAATGTCAATATACCATTTCTCGTCTATTAACCCTTAACACTCGAATGGCGACTGTAAGGCGCCACTTGAAATTGCTGCACCGTTATTCAAAATATTTTTTACATTATTAAATTTGTTTGTATGTAATAAATTACTAAACACTTCGGTATTGTATGAGTAAATTTCACCATTTTCATATGTATAACATAAAAAAGAATCTATCCAAGGGAAATATTCTAGGTCATAAGAAATGTTTCGTTTTGGAGTTAAAATAGCTTCGAGTGCAAAGGGTTACAACTAGCTAGTGAAGAAATAACATTCTACTTGGTTTCTATTTCTTGAAATCGATGCAGACAATTTTTATTTTGCATAAAGATCCGCAGTCTAGCGACGACAATCTTTGCATTTTGTACGAATGGCAACTATTAGGCTGTACTTATGCAAAGTTTGTTGGCTGATAATGTCGTTTTTTGGTAAGTTTTGTCACAACTTGTTAAGCCTTGTGTGGTCAATCAAGTGCCCAGAGTAAACTTCCAGAACTTGCTGTAACATCGTTTAAAGCAGTTTAGAACAGTTGCGAAATCCTAGAATTGCTCTCGCATCAAAAATCAATGTCGAGTTTTAGTTGACCGGAAAGGTGTAAAACTGACACGTGAGATTACGAGTACAAATTAATGCAAATCGAGAAACCGTGAAACACAAATTACATCACAGATTTCGAAGAAGCCTTAAGCTTCTGGCGCCAGGGAAACTTTCTCTAACTCGAAGAAAAAGTTGCAGCATTTATTATAATTTGTTTTCGGGAAGAGGGTGACCGAGGTACGCCGATGGCAGTAATAACTGTCCACTTCCACTCCAATTACACTCGAGTAATGATATATGAGTTACAGGAGCGGGGTGGACAGTTATTGCGGCTATCGGTGTCTCAGGTCTCCTAGATAAAAAAAAAAAAACAGACTACAGGGGTGAGAAAATCCGTTCGTGGATAAGCAGAAGCTGTGATAACGATGATACTTTGCACGATTAAGCACGTGGAACACGGTATATAATAGAAATCAGTGAAATCGGTAGGAGGTGCTCGAAGATTGCCGTGTTACGTAACAATTATGGTTCTTTTCGGCTGATGCTCACGGGTTTCGGGAATTAATACGTTTTATGGCTCGAAAGCGGTCGTAATTCTCGCATTTCGCAACAGCGTGAGAATTAATTAATAGCTGTAATTTGCGACCGGATCGCCCTCGAGGCGTCTTGACGAGGACATTATGCGGTCTGAAACTGTCTGGCTCGTGAGTAGAACCGCTCAACACCAGTCATTTCTTACGTGTGTATAAGAAAAATGATTTATGTCATTTCTTTTGGTATGCGGCGAGCAGCCTGAGAACAAATTCCTGTTATCATACAGCAAAGTATACAAGACTTTTTAACGAGCTGATGCTCAGGATGCACTTCTGCTGCAATCCGCTTGTTACTTTAAGACGGACGATGCAAATGTCTCAATTTTCTTCGGCTTGTTCTGTGCGTGTCATAAAATTCTATCTTGCTTCGAGATGTAATAAATGATATGAAAATAGGTATTCATAAATCATAAAGTTTTATTTTGTTCCATGTAAGAACATAAAAGCTTAATATTGCAAAATGTAGTTTGAAGATTAGTTGTTAAACCCCATTAATGACGATAGTTAAAATGGTCTTTTTTATTTCGTTTACAAATTATTACTTCTTTAAACAGGCCAGTAAAACTTAGAATAAGTAACGTGTATTCTAATTAATTGTTTTCTACATTTTATTCTCAATGTAGCCTTTCAGGGAAGCCTCTTAATTAAGCAAATAAGAATCTTTTATTCGGTTGCTGCTACTCTTATGCTTTAACCACAATTTTATGTTGAAAATAAATTTTTGCTACTTACACGTTTTACATACGTTTTTCTCTCCTAACTAGAATTTTTTTATTTGAGTAACAGTTTCTTTCGCTTCAAGTCAAGAACCGTGTTAAATTGTGAAAATTGGGAATTAAAGCAGCGTTAAATACGAAGAAGAGCCCAATTACTTAAAAAGTATATTAACTAAATCAAATAATTCACCGGAAAAAACATACAACGCTTACGTAACAAAAACAAAATAAGCTGCTCGTTGCATGTTGTTTAGGGAATTTCGGCAAATAAGTGCAAACAAAATTAGAAATGATTATGAACGGGTCCGAATTGGTCGGAAATTGATCGGCCGTAGACAGTCTCGCGTGCATGCGCGGTCGCGCATGCAAATGAATTCATCGCCTGGCAGAAAAACAACTAGACGATTTCCCAGAATTCGAATGGCCAATGAACCGGATGGAGGGAGTGGGGGCGGGGCAAAATTGCATTGGAAAATTTATTCTGAATAAATACCGGGCTTCGGTGACATTTAGGATCCATTCAAAATTAACCGATGCAAACGAACGAACAGGCCCCTCCCTCCCCCCTCTCTCTGCCACCCAGCCTGTTTAATCTTTGTAATTTCGTGATAAGCGTTATCGCGGTTCGAAACTCGCTCGGAAGGAGGTGTGTTTAATACGGAAAATAAATTTCGCGTTCGGCAAACGGTGTGTAAGTTTATAATGGTTCCGTTACAAATTTTGAGCACGCAGGACCAGTCAGAACCGGGTTAATGAGCGTCACGAAACATATGTTTCCGATTGAGAGGGGAGGACGCGCTTATTTGCGTCATAAACATGTTCATGAAAACTGATAGTTCCGTGCATAGCTGGTGCACGCGCGAGATAACACCCCTCGAAACTTCATGACTACGAGAACTCTCTGCGATCGCGATAAATTCCGGCTTTCGTGTTTCCGTCGCTATCGGGAATCGCCTGCAAATCACTTCCTAATCCTCATCGAGTAGGTATCTCCGAAGGTACCGTCCCTAAATCCCCTGTGAACGTTCAGGAACATTCTCGGATTAGTTACGTGTGCATCGTTGTTTTCAAAGCTTTCACGACGTACCGTCCAGCGGATTGCGACTCTTCGCAACCGTGTGCTAAATACTACTTGTTTCCCCATCACAGGTCGGTCACAGACCCTAACGAACCCTTTTTTCTCAGTGTTGATAGTGTAAGAGGTTGTTGCTGGCGGTGTGCCTATGTGTTTGCCGATCAAGGCACATTGCCGCGACGACTGTTCGAGCCGTTGCGCTCTTTTCGGCGTATTACCGATGCCGCTGCGTTCTTTGCGGCATGGTACCGATGCCGCTGCGTTCTTTGCGGCATGGTACAATGATGACCGGCACTGTTTTAGATGTTTCCGATATAAAAGCGGGTATCGAGGACCACAGAGTCAGTTGTCGCACGACTACAAGCAAATCGACATCGCTCACATTTTCCGCGTAACTTAGCCTACAATAGTTTCCTTCAGCAATTAAAAGGGAGCAATTTAAAGCAGTGGACCGATTAAAAGAATTTAGGAAGATCAACATAATATTTTCAACTTGTTAAAATCGATAAGGTAAGAAAGAAATTCATATTTGAAAAATTCAGAGTCCAATCATAACTTAACCCATTTGCATCATAAGGAAATATGAAAAGAAGGCCTTTATCATCAAAGTTATTTATTTACTTAAATATAATTAAAAAAGACTACGAGTAAAAGAACTTCATCTTTCAGCATTATAAGACAAAATCAGAATTACTACTTTCATCTCAAAAAACACCTTCTATTTATATTTTTTAGCTAACGAATAATTACAGTGACCAACAAAGTTGACCAGGAAAATTGAGCGTATATATACGCTAATGATGCGAATGGGTTAAGCAGATATTTAATCTTCGTGTTAACGATCAATTTATTTCTCAGACTGTATCTCTGATAATTTAATCACTCACATTTCTGAATGACATATGAAAATCGGCTGTACAAGTGTGTAAATATTCTTGCAGCACTCAAAGATTTCGATTTTCCATTCGGTATAATTTTCTATCGATTAGCAGACTGTTGGCTAGCCTTAGTCGGATTCCAATCGCATGGTAACGCTATTAAATCCAGAGTGTACAGTTCGTGAACTGTTAACTGAGTGTTAAGGGGTCACGTAAGTACATGCATCTGGAAACCTGGAGGAGAACATGCTCAGATATATTTTTCGTCAGCTACTTTCCCACTTGAATGCCTCTCTAAGGCAACTACTCTAAAAATAGACATTGTCAGTTTACATGGAACGAAAATCAATTTTTAACACATTGATTTCCGTAAAATTACATTAAATATACGAATTTTAGGTAGAAAAGTTGAAGGTTTCATTAAACAAAATGATTTTTTTTTTACATACGTGCATGTATTTACGAATATTATTATTTCAATTAATGGTAAAGCTTCTTGATTTCGTATCGTATAACTTTTTTAATTTTATGATATTGAATTTCATAAAATTACCAGCGTTCCTAAAAATTCACATTTTCAGATTTCGTACGCAGAATCCGTACTGTATGAAACTCATAATTAATATTAAAAAAGCTCTCCGTTAATATTGTTTATTAATTTCGATTGAACGTTCCCGTAAAGTTACAAATAGGGGGCAATTACTCGGGCAACGCATGTTTGAGAATGGGTTCGAATAATGCAGATTCAACGATACTACCTCTGAATTGAAGATTTCTTGTTTACCCCCACTATCGCGGAAATATGCAAACAGCAACAGGTAATCCCGGTATAATAGAAACTTTGATCTCCTTTCTTACGTACATTTTTATAATAACAAACGACTTGGCGGGAACAAACTGCTTCGGCTGTGTTCGCTTAAACGAGCGCCTCTCGCGCGTTTAAACAATAAGCTTTCATTCGTAAACGGAAGAATACGTTACTTCTCCCTCATAATCGCACTTTTTAAACCCTTTATTCTGGCATCAGCAATTCCATCGCATCATGAGGATTTCGTTTCCTCTCTCGCACTCTCATCACTGTCAACCCTTATCTCCGCTGAAGAGATGGGTGCGAGTCGCCTGTGAACAGAACAATTAAAAATTGTGCTCGTCTCTCTTTATAATTCGCTAAATTAGATCATATCACCGGATTTTCTAATGAAAGAATTGAATTACACGAGTTGAATTATTATCTTAACAATTCTTAACCATAAACAATATTATATTAGTCGATTAAACAGTGTAAATTGCTTAAAAAGTCTAATTGATATTATAATTACAACATTTAATATACTAACGTAGAACTACTTTATTTATTATTAAATTGCAGATGTCATATAAATCGACGTTTCTACGAATAAATTCAACGAAATTTTATTTTATTTCCTCCGCATGCTTTCAGCAGATTAAACGTAAAAATAAGGTGCAATGTATTTTATTAAATCTTGCGTTTCGCAATTGTTTGGAAATTCGTAAATGCATGCAATTTCATAGCACGTTTGTCACATGAAAATGTATTACGATTATGTAATTTATTACTTGTCCAATGTAGCAGAAAAAATGCACTCTACTAAGATTATGGAAGAACATGTATGTTTCTATTCGAACTTATTTTCTGGCTGCACCGCAACAAGTATCGAATGCACCATTAACTCCGAAGCATGTTGCAATGCGGGAAAACTCGATCGACTTTGAATCTCGTAAAGCTCGCTGGAAACTAATCGCACGAACCTGCGCATGCGGATCGACCGGTGTCAGGTTTAACGAAATTTTTATAAAACCCTGATGCCTGTCGAGATCGGATTGTAATCGGAGACCACGATTGAGCCCACGGGAACCGATCTACGCCTCGATCACCGGCGCACGCGTGTCCATAATGCTGGATCGATGATAATTTCATTTATATCGGGCTTGCGCGCCGCTCAATCTCCCACTTGCGTTTTTAATTTTCCAAAACGAGAGTCCGATGTTTTCCCTCGATTTTCATTATGCCTAGAAAATTGCTTGCTCCTTCCAGAAGGAAGTGATTATGCACGTGATTTAAAATTCAAAGACTAGGAGATTAACTGCTCATTCGGTGGCCTTGTTACCAGAAATTGGTTGCTCGGGCATGCTTCATTACTTTGATTTAATTATACTTTGGAGGGAGGAAATGTTTAATCATTTTTATGGTAACCCAGGGGTCAAGTGATGTCATAATTGAGATTAGAGAAAAGAAAATATTGCTGTTAATGATGAAGCAGATTTTCTGCAAATATTACTGGAGCATTATGTGTTCATTTATAAACACTTTGATTTAAAAAAAAATAAAGTTAGACGAAATAAAGCTTAAATAAAATTTTGGAAAGTACAAAATGTATTTATTCAGACAGATTCAGAAACAGACTAATTTTACTTTTGCTGATCAGTACATTTTATTTTAATAATACTAACCAAGCGTTTTTTTTCAATTAATCGTAGCAAATGTTAGCAGCGACGATGTCGTTGCTTTCCAGCTAGTTATCATATTAATCAACCTGTTTCGACTCTGTGTACTTTATAAGTGCATTCTGCTGGTATCAAAAGATTTAAAACTTCCTCAAAGAATTTGAAATTTCCCCTCTGCTCTGAATATTGCAACGGGGGAACATTTTTTTACTTCACTGTCGTATATTTACATAATTCTAATTCCCACTGCGTCGAGAACTTAAAGAATTAAACGAGCATTCAATTTAACAAATCATAGAATGCTTACACGCGTAATGCTAATATTCATCATTGTACATTTCAATGAACTATAATCACGTGACCGACATCGATCGTTACATTTCCTACAGTCGATTTATGAATTTTCTCCGACCCACGCGCAAGTCATTAACACACGAATTCAGCTCACCTTGTATTCCGATGACTATGCGAAATACCTCTGTTGCTGGCTTCTGGCCGTACGAACGCTAACATATTGATTGCGAGTTAGGATCCGTATATATGTATATATACCGATGTTACTCTCATTAATCTTACAAAGGAGAAACAGTTCTGTTATGCACTAATTGACAATGATTATTCACTGTGCGCATTCCACTCGCTTTGGATCGAAGTTTTAATCCGTAACTTAAACTCGATGCAACGGTGCGCGCATTAATCATAGCATGCTCTGTAACGACGCATATAATGTTCGAAGATTAAAGTTTGTTTGGATGCAGAAATTCTCTGTTCTCTATGGAAAATTAATAATAATACCGTTCGCATGATACTGCAAGGTTGCGATAAGCAAATGTTCATCCTGTACCATGGACAACATTTCTTTTGTTTGCGAGGATTGTGCAGTGATCACGCGCAAGGGAAATCAAAGTATTTTCCGATAGTGTCAATAAGTATTCATAAATTAATTCATAAAAATTGTATGCGACGTGAAAATTGATTTATACCGTCTCAAAAGTGAATAAATCAAACATAAATTTATACAATGTTTAAATCGATTGAAAAGAACTTCGTAAAGTTCTTGTATGAATTATAATTAAAATAAATATGTCTACTCATTGAAAAATAAATTATTATTCGAACCATTAGATAAAGTTGATAGTTAAATTATTTCTCTCGAGTTGTCATTTCTGAAACAGTGTACCGCATAGTTCTGACTTAAAAACTTGATCAATAAATACAAATCCGACAATAATAAGAATACATGTTGTTTGATAAACATCCGTCAGGTGGAGCCATTCCCAAGAAGCTCCAAAATTCCGCCATGTCTCGATGCATAATTGAATACAATCCACGATCAAATCCAGAGCCCAAGTGTGTCTGAAACTCTAACTCCACCGTAAAAACCTCATAGGGACCAGTGTGGTGGTGTTCGATAGCACGATAAGTGGACGGTTTTCCCACGGGACTAAAAAATTTCGTTCGGAAGCCCGGGATAGCACGCGAACAGTGTACGAATAATCCTTGGCCAGGGGTTCGATTCGGGGAAGGACTATTAAAAAGTCATTACAAGTAGTCACGTTTCAGATTGTCAGAGATAACCGGCACTTGAGCGCGGATTCGAAAACGCTCGTAATCGGTGCCCGCTATTCAGAATCTCCTCGTGAACTGCTCAAAGTGTGTCTGGCGGTGGTGCAGTCCGCGTGCCCGGATCAACGATATTTTACATCGAGCACAGAACCCGCTTTCATGGCATTCCCAGGGGATTGGAACCTGACACCACATCATACATCATGGTACACCGTCGAACACCCAGGCTGTTAACCCGAAGCACAACTTGAATACGATGTTATAGGCTTCCCCGCGCGCCTCGCTCTGTTCACCGACTTGTCGAATAAACCACGAAGCCTGTCAGTCACATCGTATTTTCGTTGCCACCGATCGCTTTGTCGTCCCCGTTTTTCTTTACCGTTTACCCGAGATGTAGCAACGCGATCTTTATCGGTCGATCGCTTTTCGGTGTCATTAAAGCGGACGGGGACAGTAACACTGGCGAATATATCGGACTCATTGTCGGACTAGCGAAACACGCATTGTAAATTGTTAATCGAGGGCAACAGAAATATACGTTCATCGGACATCGAACTTTTGGTAGATTGCTCGGGATTGACGTTTCTCGGTGAACAAGATACGATATTCCTATTTAATTAATCTTCCTCGACTATCGTTAGAATTTTTACCGAAACACAGTTCGGTGACAGATAAATTGTCGGATTTTAACCCCTTGCACTACTATTCATTTTGTGATTACACTGATTAGAAATTCTTCATCGTTCAGAATATCATAGAAAAAGAAGATTGTTCTATATTTATTGTATGTCTATGTTTTCTCCAAAGGATATATGTCAACTATAGCAAAATAGAATTCTATTTCGGTTTAAAGAAAATCAGTGACATATATATTTATTGGACTCTGTTCAGAATCTTCATCACGAGTCTGACTCGATATTGTAGGGCAAGGGGTTAAAGCGATTTTGAAGTGACAGGACTTTGACAGAATTCAAAATAGATAGAAAAGACGATATGTAATTCTAGTAGTAAAAAATGTTTCTATTTGATATAATATGATATATGCAGGGTGTTAATTTCAACTCGCACGAATTGCACGCGTTCGAACATTTTTTTCCAATCCCACAAGACACCATTTAGTTTCGAGGAACCGCTCTTTCAAACGACAAGAGATCTTTAAAAATTGCAAAGTTTATAACTTTAAACAGTTCCTGCTCTACATACCCATAAAATTACTACGTGTTTATGGAGTGCATCGTAAAAGTATCAGCACCGTACGATTATCATAAATTTGCAAACGTCAACGCTTCATGGTGAAATAATGAGTATTATATAAACCCAAATTATTATTTAAGAATCGACTGTCTTAGTGCTAACTGGTCTAATTATGCAAGTGACTCAAATCATCTGATCACACCGACTGTATTCAAACGTGCCAGCGGAAGAGCAATGTATAATAACCATGATCAATCGATAAGGAAAGCTGAACGAGCAGGAAACGAGTCGGCGCACAACGTAATTATAAATTATACGGTACACCTTTTTAACATTAACATTGATCGATAAAGAAGGTAGCTCTCCCAACAGTGACCGATGCTTTTATCCGGCGCCGTTAGATGTTTAAATTTCTTTCGCGGGTTTCGTGTATCTGAAAAACCGTCATGCTTTTTATCGCGGGCATAGAATGATCTACGTTTCGATCCCCGGAAAGGGTACGTTTCTCAGCGGGATGAAAACTATAAAGAATTACTCGCGTTTCCATTCCCAAGTTCACAAAATGGCAAGATGTATATATATACATGAATGTATATACATATATATTGTATATACATGTAAAGACGGGGCACCTAATTCACCAGGCGTACTTTTTCTCATTACTTAATTAATGACCACGATATTTCTGCCGCAGCGCGGTGCGCTCTTCTCTTGCACCTACAAACTAAACTTCCGCAAAGATATCCGCGTGAATAATGGTTTCCGTTTCTTCCCGTACCGGGTAGTACTGTATCACAATAATACCTTTCTCTGGGCTAATAAAAGAAAACGTAACCGGTGAAAATACCCGGCGACTCCGTGTCCTTCGATCATGAGCCCGGTATTAATCATTCAATGGACAGGGAAAGGTTAAGGGGGTATTCCGGTTTCTCCCTTTTCAAAAAATCGATTTTTTCTGTTTTGCATTTTCTTTTTTAACGTCCTATAGAATTAAAAATCGCAAGTAACTTGTTGCCGTAATTTGATTCGCTCTTCTAAACGCCCACTGCGATTAGCTACATTTTACATGCCACGAGTGAAACTCTGCAAAGTGCAGTAGAAAAGTGGAAAAACAAATTATGATCTTTATCGGACGTCCTCTTCTACGCCACGGTATCAAACGCGTCAAGTATGATGCAAATAACATCCCTAATGGCCGAAATTACCTTAAAACGGTTTATTTGTCCGCATAGTCTCGCTATACTAGACGTACTACTTACTCAAGATACTTATCGCCCCTCTCCCAACTAAATTTATCGTATAAAATAACACGTTTCAGGTTTATATCGCACCGTAGCATCGAAACCACACAGGACACAGCCTATTCAGAACTGCAAACAAACTCGGGAGAAACGGTTCAACGCGGCAATCGGGAGAACAAAAATCGTGGCCATAATTATCCGGGAAAGGGGGTGAGGAAAGTCGCGAGACGGTTATTATCGTTTTGTCGACGCGCTATCGACGATCAGACAAATGTAAAACCGTTCGGCACTCTGTTCCGGTCTGGTCGAGCCCGTAACGCTGAGCGGAAGAGGGTGAAAAACAGTGGAAGATCCGTAACAGTTAACGCTTTCTGGGGATGGTCAGTATGTAACGCGGTAAGAGGCCAGAGAAGGACCATGAGGGAATTTATGTTCGTATTTACGCCGGCTCGATGGCGCTCCCGGTGAAACACGCCTGGAGAATAGTTATTACGATTACTGTGCCGATGGTTTCCCGTCTCCGTGAAGCAGATTTCGTTCCTTTCCAGCTTCTCCTCATCCTTGTATCCCTTCCTTGCCCTTTTTTCCCCTCTTGCCTATCCTCTCTCGTGTTGCTTCTTCTTCTTCTTCTTCTTCTTCTTTCTCCTCCTCCTCTTCTCTTCTCCGAGCGAATCTCCACTCTCTGCCCCACTCTGTTCCACTCTGTTCCACTCTGTCCCAGCCAGCTTCCCTTTTCCCATTATTTTGTTTCCCTCTTTCCGGTTGTTCAATTTTGTTTTTCATTCGCCGACGACACTCGTGGCCGGCCGGGTTTCCAGCTGGAAAAAATCTCGAGAGATTAGGGAGTGTGCAACAAATCTGACATACAATTCTTGCTGCTGCTGTTGCAAAAAGAAAAAAAAAAGAAGCAAGAAGACTGCGTAGCCCACGGTTTCTATTTATGACGTTAGCATAATTTATGCGCGCGGCGCTCTCTTGTCGCGGCACGAGGTTCTAATAGCTGATGCATTAACCCCGCTCGCTCGGACTTACAAAAACGCATTTCACTGCACGGCACATTATCCGAAATAGTCGCCCTGCTCTAGCTATAACGCGTCCCCGCTGGGATAGAGCGTAAACTTTTTCCTTCGTTCCGCTCGCAAACCGTTTATACTAAATGTTGCGGGTGATGTACAGGAAAGTGGCGGGACACTTATAGCGACTCATGATAGTTTTATTGTTTTGCGCCTTATTCCGTGCTGACATAATTGGCGCAGTCAATGAACGTAACGTATTCGACCCTTGAGCGGACTGAGAATGATTCGATTAACTTTTAGATTCAATATTACATTTATATTTAATATTCTTCCAGTTATAAATTTTGAAACAGATAGTGTGTTTAAAATACGAGGATGAGTATACGCGTCGGCAGCCATTATGCTTTGTAAAGTATTGTTATTGTTTTGCGCCTTATTCCGTGCTGACATAATTGGCGCAGTCAATGAACGTAACGTATTCGACCCTTGAGCGGACTGAGAATGATTCGATTAACTTAGATTTAATATTACGTTTATATTTAATGTTCTTCCAGTTATATATTTTAAAACAGATAGTGTGTTTAAAATACGAAGATGAGTATACGCGTCGGCAGCCATTATTCTTTGTAAAGTATCCGCAAGTTCTGGACCGCAATCAAGTCGAGCTTGAAAACGACCCGCTCTAATGGAATTTTACGAGTTCCCCATTTTCGAGTCCAGAAGTTTTTTAATTTAGCATTTAATGCCCCCGGCAGTTATGCTGAGCCTACATCGATCATCTCAACTCATCGTTCTCGGACGAATCGACGCGATGAATGGTCGCTCTAGTCGGGAAGAAATCAAGTAAGTTTCGCGATAGCGATCCTCTTCCGACAAATTGCCACTGTTTCCCCTGACCGTGTATTATGATTTCCTTGTCACCATAAATTAATCGAGAAACAGTTCTCAGTGATGTTTCGCGCGAGCAGATATTTCACACAGCAAAATCAACCTTGTCTAATCGTACGTTATAATTTTAGAAATTATTCGTTCGCGTATTATAAAAATATTTCTAGAGGTGTACATTCATACTTAAAATATATCTTAAACGTAACGCACAAGAATGCGACTCGAGGATAACAAATACTGCGATTCACCTGAAATCTAATCTGGAATTATTGAAATTATATTCCATTGTATATTAACACGTTGACTGCCATGTCACCCATATGTGGGTGACGGAATTTATTTTTGTCCAGGTTTTAAAATAAACTTTTACGTTAATATATTCACTGTACCAAACTTGATTAGGATCTGTAAAATGAAGGAAAGTTAGAAGACTATTTAATATCATACATATAATATTTTTCAATTTTCATTTCATTGTAAAACTTACTTTGATTTTATGGAATTTTTGAGGTTTCTAGTTGGGCAATCAAAGTGTTAAATCCTGCAATGACTAAGATCGTGCAGCTCCGTTCGGCTTAAATCAAGACTTTAACTGTACTTACTTCCGTCATAAATGCATAAAGATTTACAGTCTAATTATAAGAACTGCAGCTACCTACCGAAAGATTGATTAGCAACAGGGTCGGCGATTAATTACCCAGTTGCAGAACAAGTTAACCGTTCGAGAGACAGGTGTGCAGAATGGTGCAAATCGCGCGCATTTTGGTTCTCTGGTTTCCGAGGGAATATAAAGACCGTTGGACAGAAAGATTTAAAGAAAGAACGAGCCGCGTCATTTTCATTTCTCGGATCGCCGGTCATCTGCATAATACGTGGTCCGGCCGTGGGCTCGCATTTTCGCATGGGACTCGGTGCAGGTGCAACGCAGAAACGAAGAAGAGTTCACGCGAACGTCCCTGATATTCGTAGCACGCCCTACTGTCCATTATCGTTGCCCGAACACGTTTTTCAACCTGTGATCGCGGCTTTTTTATTTCCCTGCGAGGTCTCCCTCGTCGTATTTCACGGTCGTCGAAATAAACACTAATTTTAATGCACCTTCACGGTTTCCGCGTAACCGCTGCAACAATAATGCTTGCTAATCCGCTTACGTCGAACACGATCCTCTCCAATCTGCACCGATTTCTATCTATACTACAGTTTTTTTTTACTCCTTATTGCTATTAACTTCGTGACAGATTTATATTTGCGATTTTATTCGAATCGTGTGATTTTATTTGAATATGAATTTTTGCGATATTACGTTGTAATACTAATCCGTCCAGTACCTGGAACGCTGTTCCCCGACCATGGAAAAGGTTACAGAAAATTATAAATCGAAAGTGAAATGTCAAACATCTGCGGGTCCACAAATAAATGAAGTTGCGAAACGACCTAGCAGGAAACAACTAGGTCGACGAGAATTTCGGAAGATATTTCAGTGACGCTTTGCGACTTTGAAATAATATCTTTTCAAAAATAATAAAGATCACTGGGTCAACGGCTGGATTCTATCTCAGCTACGAAAGTTATTTATAGCTAAGTGATCTATTTAATAACGTCGCGTTCCGCGTTCCTTGCGAGAAGGAGAGATCAAATGGCTCTTACTGTCCCACTTTGATTCTCAATAATCAGTATCAGACATCCTTTTAATAGTTTTGCAAGTTAAATGCACCTTTGAAAATGGCTAGCCGATTAAATTTCCGAACGTCTTGACAGATGTAACAAGTATGTGGTTGTAAAGCATTTCATCGGTTTCATTAAATTTGTAACGATTATTATATTATAGGTTAAACTTTTCCTCAGGAAACCAGAATTTTTTAACCTTTTTTAATGCAATCCTGTAGATTTCGGTGAGAAAATGCCGAAAATCCGTGGAAAAAACGCTGAAAATTGCACATCTTTACACACTCATAACTTTTGAACTATAGTAATCTCCTAGGACTAAAACTTGGATTTTCGGCATTTTTCCCCGAAAGTCTACAAGGCTGTATGAAAGAAAGTTAAAAATTTCCGGCTTCCCGTTAAGCCATATTATGTATGTTAGTCACCCCACACCATAAAATTTTTACACGCCGGATATTCAGCACTGAAAACATAAAATACACGCAATTGGAAACGCTGTTCAAGAAAAATTAGTTACTATAAGAGGAGACAGCCACGTCAGGAAACAGAGTAAACCGTGAAATCTATATCGTTGGAATAATTACGATGTGGTGCACGCGTGAAAATAATCAGCAACAACTCGAGCAGTTTACTTGGCACACGAGGCAAACAAAATGAAGAGGAAGCAGAGCTCCTCGTATCCGGGGCTGCGTATATTTCGAATGCGTATGAACGTCTCAGGTGTGTCGCGGGGCTGATAGGTGTGCTCGCGCCGGTATAGCTTCCAGATGGCGTATAAAGTCGTATTATTGTTGAGATCGCCTGTAGGCGGTGGCTGTTTTTACAACGCATCGCCAAGGCTTTCGTATTGAAATGAGCGCGTAAATCGACGGTATCTTATCGACGACGTATACATCCGTAATGAAGGCTCGAATCGCGAATATGCACGAGAGCGCGAGTGCTTTTTCGCCGTGAGAATAAAAGCTCGCAATATACTTGTAAAGTAGACAACATCCGGTGGATCAACATAATAAAAGGTCGAAACGGAGCCGAGAGGTAAGGACGATAGAGGGAACAAAGTTGGAAAAGGACGGGAGGTCCTGAGGAGGAATCGTTCGCTATGGATTTTACGGATAGCAAGCTCACAGGCTGATTCTAGACCCTCTCTCCTCTCTCTCTCTCTCTCTCTCTCTCTCTCTCTCTCTCTCTCTCTCTCTCTTTCTCCCTCTTTCTCTCTGTCTCTCGAGGCTTTTCTCTTAACGAGCAACGACTTGTCCTCGTTACCACGCTCAGAAAACACAGATCAAGGGAAAGAAAAGGGGGTTGGTTATTTCTTTTGAACCGCAGCATTCGCCGAGACCTGCGGAGAATTAGTTTCGTATAACGTGATTCTTCTCGAAGATCATTGCTACAATCGCTGCCGTATTGAGGCGAAATATAATGCATACCGTCGGGAATTATTGCAACGACTGTTATTAACGTGCTCGAGGTATATTATTGATTCATATCTTCGTACGTCGATGGAGTATTCATTCGGTCAGCTGACTCCGGATTAGATGTATTTACGACAACAATCGGTAGAATGCAAAATCGTACAGACATCGGAAGAATTGAACGATGTTAATATATTATTCTCGACTCGTTAAAATTATTAAAAAATGAAACGCATTTTCTCCCGACTTCAATTTTTATTTTCGCATAAAAATCCGCAGTTTAATCATAAACGACAGAGTAAGTGGTCTTTCGTGGAAAATTGAATCGATCGACAGACACAAGAGCAACATAGGCATTTATATTCTTTCTTGATTATTTTATTCGAGTAAAAAATAATGTAACAGTATTATTAAATTCTTTATATCCATTTTGTGGTCGAATGATTGACCACGAAATGAGATTTTAATGGGTACAAAATGCATATTTAATTCAGCTTTTAAACCTTGATTTATGGGACCGAAATAATGATACGAATAATTAATAATTTTCTATTGCACATCCTCTAGAAATAGATACAAGTGAATCACAATTACACTGCCAGTAGTTTCGCGAATATTCTCGAGGAAGCGGCACGGACGCGAGATGCTTCATTCTTATTCGTTATCTGTAATTTCAAGGAAATTTCATCACCGCTACTCCAGTGGATGCATCGGGAACTCGACGCGGGGGATATCAACAAATTTCTTCTAACCGAGGAAGCGGAAATATAAAGCAATAAAGAAAGACGATGATGGGCAAGTAAAAAATCTTTATCTCGGGGAAAGAAGTTAGCGAGCTGAGGAACAGTAGAAAGTTCGAGCAGGTCGCGTCGAAACACAGTAGCACGTAAGTTACACCATCTGGGGATACAAAGTTGAAGCGAGGTAGAATAAAGTGAACGGCCGAGGTCGAAAAATGAGTTTGCGAAGACGGGGATCGCGGGGCTAACCATTGAGACCGCTAATAAACTTATTTATTCCCATTAATTCGCTGTGTAGGAACACGGTCCTTTCGAACAGAGAATTTTGCACATTTTTGCACAGACAGGCAGACACACACACTCGTGTTCGTAGTTTGTGTTTCACGCAACCCGGTCGTTTAAAAACCAAGAAGGTACGCAGCAAGGTTGTTACGACTTGAATACCGAATGAACCTTTCGCCGAAGTTCCATGTTTTAGCGGATTCTTCCGAGGATCAGTCCGCCACGATAAACATGCACGGTACTTGCGACGCGATAAAAACGGGCGAATTACAACGACCACTTGCAAAAGTATTTCAACAGTAAATTTCCAATTTTTCGAAATCCAGGACACGTTTTTCCGACGACTCTGTTGGGGACTGAAATAATTTCTTTCAAACGTCTAGAAACAGAAGAAAAGTACGATGGTGTATCAAAGTATAGTACCTAGCAAGTATAGTAATCTAGCCGATCTATATCCTTGGGTAGACCCGTGTTGTGGACATGTATCGAGAAAACACTGTAACTTCTTCTTTTATCGTTTTGTCTGTACGATCAGTGAAACGTGAAATGTCCGATTTTTCACAGTAACGCTAAACAAATGGACTTTTCTCTAAACACAAGTTATCGATCAAAGCAAGTACTGTCAATGAAAAAAATTAACTTTACGCTGAACAATATTTTCGGTTACCACTATATTTTTTATTAAACAGCACACGATGCTCAATATATTTATTTTTCCACTCAGGAATCGAAAAAATATTTAAATATTTACGAGTCTCAAGTTACATTTCGTTAAAACAAAAAAAAAAAAATAATAATACAATTATAAACTTGGCTTTATTTTAAAGCTTGCTTATTCAGGAAAGATAAAACTTTCTATTTGGTTTCCATTTATTGCAATCGATGAAAGTTTTTATTTTGCATGGAGATCCACAATCTAATGATCGGTAACACGGTGTTATTGCGTTGGCAATGTGTATGCAACGGCGCCGAGCGATCCGACTGATAGAATGTCTCGGCATCCATGTTAATTCGGTGTAATGTCATTACGCGGCCACGGAATCGCGTACGCGAGACGTCGGTTGATAGCGAATCGCATAATTGAGATGCATCGCCCGGGGTAGGTTTTACAGGGCACGCCGCCGCGGATTTCTCATTATCGAGATTCGCTGGGCCGAATCTTTCTGGCGACACAATTTAAACCGGTATTCGATAGTTTCTCCGTCGCGGTGCGATCTTCAAGTACGACGTATGCCTCGTAGACGGATTTATCGACATGGCGCCTAACGCGTCGTTACGCCACCGAAATACATATTACCACCACCATACATCATAATGCCGGTGCGTATAATACATGAATGCATACCCGTTGTACCGCGTTTATGCATGGGGGGATTAGAGGGGGGGGGGCAGGGACATACGACCTCTAATAATGGCGAGAGAAAAAACCGCGATCAATCTTCAAAATTTATCCCTAGTTTATTGAAAATTATTTTGTCAGTGCAGCCTGGATATTCATCAATAATTTAAAGCTTCGAGGACCAACGAGGACTCACGGCCGCTTGATTATGCGCCCGCTGAACCGACGAAATATTTTAGTAGGATCGCTGACGATTAATCGGTTTGGCCACACTAAACACACAGCTCGTGAAGTACTTATATCTGCGGATGGATGTTTCAAATTGGATAGATGAAATATTTAGTATCTCCATCGTGATAATCATTCCTTTGATAGTAGAGTTTCGGTGATTATTAGACTGCGGGTTGTATGCATTTATAACGAAACTGAATAGAAGAGATACAAAATTGTGAAGAGATTAAACGAATTTGTGCATGCTATTATTTTCGACTTATTTCATTTTTATTTCTGTTCTCTATAATTGACTTGGAAAGTTTTCATTATGCATAGAGATGCGCAATCTATTTATGTCGGAATTAAGTAGGTTCTATTTAAGATAGCGGACGGATTAATGAGAACTCTGTGGAATTATGGCTATTTTGTCATTTATGATACCGAACCCTCCGCGTACATATCAGGTCCCAACAATTCAAAATGTATAATCCACATTCTAAATACATGGAATATATGATAAAAGAAAATATTTGATCAATTTTCTTTCGGATCCAAATCTAGTTTGTAGTGTATAAAAATGTTCAAAATAGTTTCAAGAAGTTTTTATTTTTAATTTAGGAAGGATAATGCAGGGAACGTTCTTTCAATTTCCATCTGTTTGTGTTATTCTATAAAACTATATAATAAATATTATATTTAATTTGTCAGTGAAGCCTTGAGTTCTAGCAAAGCATTCCAATCTTATAATGCCAAATATTCTGAACATTTTTCGAACCCTTGATCCGCGCATCATCAAGAGCCGAAATGCCCGCATTAAAAAGCCACTTTATATTCGCCATACATTCCAATAACAGAGTGGCAACAAGCCGAGGGGATGTCTCAGCTCGTCGGCTGCGCTCATCAGCGTCCTAATAACGTTTTCAAAATCTCGCGGCCTCTAATTTAACCGCTCGAGCGGCCCCGTGGCTCGCACGCGTGACAAATGCGCGGCGCAATTCCAAACTAACAAAGCATCGCGCGTAATAAACATTACGGCGACCTTCCATGCGCGAAATTCACGGTGAACGGGCCGGATTACAAGAAATAAAGCATGCTGGCGCCGCGATACGCCGACGCGATAATCAGAGTGACGTTGTATCCGCGTTCTTTTTAACGTTTTCCGGTTTCGGAGCCAAAGGAAAGAAAGGCTGGACCGGGTGGGGCGAGGCGGGACGCGAATTTTCAACGTTTGCACGGTTCCATGCGGGCACGCTGGTCGATTCTTCGCGAAAATCGGCCGGAAATCGATATTCCTTACCTTCTTACAAACAAATCTTTATCAACCTCTTGTACTTTTAGACCAAGTATGATTCGTGACGAAGACTTCAAACTTGCTAACTATGAATGTTATTAATCCCCTTGAAATTGACGGGGAATTCTATTTCATTGAAGTCGATATTTCGCGCTGGGGAAGACGTGGAACAAATTTTCCTTTTATCCTATTAAATTATGAACAGACATCGGATTTTATGCATTTATTACAAAAATGAGTAGGTGTAATTTAAAACAGTAAGAACATTAGAAAAATTTAGAAGTACTGTTATATTATTTTCAACCTATTAAACATATTAGGAAAGAAAATAAATTTCTATTTCGTTTCAGTTTGTTGCAATTTAGGTAGAAAATTTGTATTTTGCATAAAGATCCGCTGTCTAATTATGAATGTCAAAGAAGTTCCAAAATCGCAAAATAAATCACGATGCAAAGAGCTAACATATGATACATAATTAAAAAAAAATTGTTGATGGTTTTACAGACGATTTAATTTGTACTATTTGTGACCAAAAATGTGTCTTCATTTTTTCCTATCATGCACAAATATCCTAGAAAAAAAAATGAACGATGATCTGCGAAAGTAGAGACTTCGAGCTTTGAAACGAGTTCAAATTTATCTCAAATTTTTTTTAACGAAATTGTTGCAGTTCAAATATTTACAATTTTTCGGAAATTTAGTGTTCAAATGCTTCTTGAATCCAGTGCAGGTACGTATGACGAAAAGAATTTTGTCGAACCACTAATAACGAAAACAATTTAAGTTAACCGTGTGTGGTCACGGTAATGATGTAAATGGATTGACAAACATTCGGACATCTGTAAAGATACTGTCCCCAAACATTAAAAAAAGACTCTCGTATTTATTCGAAACTGGTGAATCCAGATTTGGGACCACTGCGCGCCAACTTCCGAATCGATGACGTTTAACGTCGGCCCCTGTCGACGATAATTTATTATTACGACCGGCGCGCGGCTATTGTGCGTAATCTGCGTCACGTTTTACAATTTGCCGACTTCCCCTTTCACAATCATAACCGTCCCCATTCCCCGTAGCCGTTTTCCAAACGGGACACCGAGATCCCGACGCCGTTATTTGTAGATATACGTCGAGGTTCGTCGCGAACAAACACGGCGACCGCATAAACGCGCGAGCCATTTAATTACGCTTTTATCTGATCCATGACGTTGCACCGACGCATGTTGGGAGCGGACCCGCGCTCGCCGAATCGGCGGGCACAATGCTCGATCGGTGCCTGGAAATTGATCGACGTGTCCGACTGAAATAAGGAAATGCTCGATGATGATATTGGCCGGACCGTGCACCGGACCCGGCCCCCGATTTAGATCCTCGACGATGATTATCGTTATTGACCGGAAAATGAGTCGATACGATCTAAACCGGTACGCCCTGTGAGCAGCGCGCGGCCGATCGATGGCTAACGAAGCTGCAGTTGCTCCTCTAACGCTGTAATCTAACTAGGATGATACTGACGGCGTCACTGCGCCGAATCAAATTTCGTAATTAACGAAAGTGACAAGGTTTATGGAGATCGAGGAACGCAGATAATATTAGCGGGGCGTCACGCTCCGTCATTTTTAATAGATTTTTTTAGTGACTACGAATTTTATGTTGCTACAGTGAGCGAACAAATTATTACAGTCACAATATGAGAAGTATTTAACCTCACTGTCTGTTGAATTATTGAATTAATATTTCTTGTATATTAAGACTACTTGTCAAGTAGTTTTCGGTCTATGTAATTTTAATTTTTCATGGCAATTTTTCTAACAGGCGAACGCGTAAAGGAGATTATTAAGGTTCGAAATTTCTTCGGTTCAGTTTGCCGAATTTCGCCGGAAAAATTCAGCCGAATTTATTCGCGTCAAAAAAAAAAAAAAAAAAAAATCGCGCGAAAAGTGTAGCAGTGTTCCAATAAAATATCTCACGTCCTGACGCATGTTCGCCGCGTCCACTTGGCGTCGAAACGCCATATCAGGGCAACGTGTAAAATTTTTGCCGGACGCGATACTGTCCGCGATTTCTCGGTGGCCGATACATTCGAATGTCCTCGAGGAAGATGATATACGACACCGGTAATGCATTCCGACAATGGAACGGTGTGTCAGTCGTAACGTGGAAACATTACCAGGCGATACATAAGTCATTCCAGAAGTTTATATGAGATTCAGGAAGCCCGGTACGGTCGGATTAAGCAGGAACACCGGGGACATCCGGTAACGACGCCCGTGATCCGCGGGTTTCGAGGCACGACGCACGGCCGAAAGTAATTTCGGGATTTCAAATAATCTATGGCGGCGATCCCTGCGATCTGTGTCGGTGCAGACAATCGATCGACAGAACCCTGTGAACTATGAAACAAGAACAGCACTTTACCGCAAATTGTGAGACCGCAGACTTGTTAGAAATTGCGGCCGCGTAGTTGTTGTCGCTCCGATATAAGTTAGCTCGAGGGCAATCTGTTAACGTTCCTGCTATTCCGAATTGATAACCTCGAAACTTTTTAATTACTCCGGGTATCGTAATCAATGCGATCTATCGGGGCACCTACTTATCTTTTTTCCGAATGCGATTCGTTTGTTCGTAATCAGGTTTCACTTAATTCGGCGGCATTCTCTCTAAACGGACTCTTTGCATTTTTTTAGAAACGGAAAGGTATGACCAATTATTTTGAAACTTGGCGTACGGTTTTATTGTACTTTTCTTAAGTTGTGTGAATTTTTTTAGTTCAGTTTGCTCACAGATACAAGTTGTAAATTAATTTTTATGATTTCTTCGTCGCTGCTTGACAAGATTTTTGCCTTCGAATTTATATAAAGTTAAAAATTCTAATCAGGTTTTCTTTTAGATTAATGCACAAATAAACCTGTATGAAGTTGATGTCTGGGCTTACACACATCAAGATTTTACTGTACCGATAACTAGACTCGGAATAAAACACAGAAATATCACATACTGCCACTTCAGTGTATGTACAGTCTGGATTAGGTTATATTTCTCTTATTGTAATTGTTACCATTGAAAACAAAGTACCACTCGATTTCTTTTTCGTGTATTAATAAATAGATGTATGTCATCAGAAAATTGCGGATTCCAAAAATAAATATGCAATTTAAAATAGTAGAAAGATTAAAAGAATTTAAGAATGTCATCATACTGTTTCCAACATATAAAAATCATTAATAAGAGACAGAAATGTTTACATAGCTCCATTAACCCCTTGCCCTACAATATCGAGTCATACTCGCGACGAAGATTCTGAACAAAGAATCAAGATTTTTAGTTGTAGTTGATATATATCCTTTGGAGAAAACATAGACATACAATAAATATAAACTATCTTGTTTTTCTATGAAATTCTGAACGATGAAGAATTTCTAATCAGTATAATCACAAAACAAGTAGTAGTGCAAGGGGTTATGGATCCATAATCCAATCGTCGCTGTAGAACATGTAGTTTGCGTTGCACAGAGTTCGTTTGCGATTTACATTTCTACAATCTCCCGACACTATTTCTTTTGGAACCGACTGTCCAATTTAACTTTTATTTCAGAAAAAGCAAAGCGCTTCGGTAAGGAATTGTTAAGCAAAGATGAGACTGCAACATATTGTGAGAACCTTTGTCAGTCGGTCGGGCGCAAATCACGCGTGGCAACATTCGCGCGTTATGCACAATTGACGCGAGATCAGATCGTGACATCGAATCAGCGTTCAAGTATCAGCTTGTCCCTCATTATGGGAACAACGTGTTTACAGTGACGGACGGGTCGAGGAACATTTCGGTTCGGTAGGCGATCATGTAACGATAAATGTCAGAGTTGAACGGCTCCGGGCAACAATCAACGCGATCTCTGTTCGTCGAGTGGCCGCCACCGGCACAAAAGAAATCGAAATAACCACCTTGCGAATAAATGCCTCTTCACGCGGCGATTATGCTTTTTGCGGCGTCTCCGTCATTTATTACGGGTTACACGAGTATCACGTTCTACTAGCCTTTTGTGGGCCAACAACAAGAGCCCGTTGCTCGCGAATTTCTGCAACGTGTCGTTGAAACAAATGAGCCCAGTCCCGTATTAATATCAGGGACATTTGAAGCTGTACTTCGCAGCTATTCTTCATGGCCGGTTGTTCGGGTGACAACAATGAGCTCCTTTCGTGTGGCACGCGAGAGGATACTTACATTCCTCAAACATCGGTCAGACTTTATTTTTCCGAGTCGCACTTGCGACCAGTGACGTCTTATTAGATACCCTGTTATTTTCTTTCGCTTTCCGCGTTGGGGACTGACCTTTGGGAAGTGACTATTCATGACCGCCATTATACTTCGAGGACGACCACGAAGTCGGTGTGTATTTCTCTACGGTCAACAAAATATGATTTAACCCCTTGCCCTACAATAACGAGCCATACTAATGGTCAAGATTCTGAATAGAGTCTACAAAATGTGAACGTTACTAATTTCCTTTAAACCGAAATAAAATTGTATATCTTGTTGTAGTTGTATCCTTTGGAGAAAACGTAGGAATACAATAAATATAAACTATCTTTTCTTTTCTATGAAATTCTGAACGATGAAGAATTTCTAATCATTATAATTACAAAATTAATAGTAGTGCAAAGGGTTAAAAACGTTGTTTTTCGGCTATTAGACAAAAATGAACGATGGGTGGCAAAAATAGAGGCTTCAAGCTTCTTCTTTTTAACGAAAACATCGATTTAATAAATATCGACAATATCTGGAGAATGGGAAATTCAGTGTTCTAATACGTTCGAAAAGATTTTTAATATTTTATAAAAGCACTTTCCCAAAGGGTTGTATCGATACTGGAACTACCGGGCCGGCCTAAATGGCGGATATCAGATTTTTTCTCTTACGATTTATGGTAGTTCTAATATTCGAATCGTGCATTTTAAACGTTACCAAATTGATGATTCGTGGCACCGTGGTTCGGGAAAGTTAATCCAGCTGGGCGAATCGGAGGGCGATCGTCGGAAGTTGCCCCACGGAGGTGAGACTATTGGCACGTAACCGAGTCCGGTATCAGCAAGGGTGGGGAAACGGCAGTGCAACGGGTTAAAAGCTGAGTACTCAAGACGTCATTTAGTTGGACATTCCTCTTAGGGTCTTAGGGTCTCGCCGTCTCGGCGTGTATCTCTTCCGCTTCGAGGCATCGCGTCACGATAACCCGCGGTGCCAGCAACTGCGAGAAGTTTCATTTTAGGATTACGAGTGCTCAGTCCCTTCCTCCCACCCTCTTTCTCTCTCTCTCTCTGTCTCTCTGTCTCTCTGTCTCTCTCATTCTCTTCGTAGTAACGGCCCCAGCCGGTCGATTCGCAGTCGGGAGACCTCGTATTACAAGACGAGACGGGCATCGTAATGAGGGATGAGAATTACAGGTCCAGAACCTCAGTGTGGTTCGCCGCAAAACTCTGTCCTGTCGCAACGTTGCTCGACGACCGCCGGCAATCATTGGCCCCGTTCAAGTAGGAAAAAGTTTTACGAGCCGGCTACGGTTACCTATATTTTCAATTCTCTTCTTTGCCCCGTGCTCCCTGCAATCCGCTTTGATTAGAACCGCGCTGCGATTCGATCCGGAAAATTTGGAGGAAAGTCGTAAACGTCTTCGGCGTGGGGAACCAGCGTTTTAATAATTCCATCGTGAAATCTGTTCGCCAGAATCTATGCGTTTAGAAGGAAATTTGGTAAGTGCAACTTAACCCCTTGCACTACTATTTATTTTGTGATTATAATGGTTAGAAATTCTTCATCATTCAGAATTTCATAGAAAAGAAAAGATAGTTTATATTTATCGTGTGCCTATGTTTTCTCCAAAGGATATATATCAACTACAACATAATAGAATTTTATTTCGATTTGAAGGAAATTAATAACGTTCACATTTATTAGACTCTATTCATAATCTTCATCACGAGTCTGGCTCGTTATTGTAGGGCAAGGGGTTAACACTTAGCCGACCGATCTGGGAGATCTCCCCATTTTAAAACAAGTGCCCGTCCGATCGGGGAGATTTCCCATTTTGACTTTAGCAACGCGTTTTTCGTTTTCTGTCGTTGATAACTACCTCGACCTGGAGTTTTTCGCAATTGCTGACGGACTGCAGCTGTGTAGCACAACATATAATAAAATCAACTAATTTTGAAGGCTCCTTATTGCCTGTTATTACGGTTCTTCTTTCACTCAACTTCTACCAGTCATAAAATCTGACTCGCAATTACTTTACGACCTCTACAATGTTTTGAAAGATAGTTTTTCTATTCCATGTTTGAGTCGTCTTATTTATCCTTAGTCATCTATAATGTCCTTAATTTATTTCTTAGATTATTTCATTTTTACAAAGTTTAATACGAATATGATCACCGTCCCAAGACTTATGACCGGCAGTGTACATTGCCGAGCAAGAGTGTATACAGATAGTGAAACCGTTTTATCGTAAGTGTGTTGAAGAAGAAGGGAACAACGCGCCATTAGCTATGAAACGAGCGGACATCATAGAGGTAACAAGCCACAGGTTACGATTGGGCTCAATCGTCCGACAAGGCTTCTTCGTTTAATTATTGTTTCGTTTCCTCGTTCAACAGGGTAACGTCTCCGGGTGATGGGGGTACAGGGGTTCATCTACAGAGCGTGGGTGGTTCTCGAGTTTCATCTAAGCTTAATAGGACAAGATCACTAATGGATAAGATCGTCCAGCCGTCCGCTAACGGCCACCGTATACAGTCGCCTCTCCGAGATTTCAAGGCCCGAGTCACGTTCCTTAATTGTTTTAGCACAATCAGTTACAGTTCGTTGGCTGGTAATTACACGAGGCGTTCTCACCTGGAACGATGCTCTTACCGAAACACGTGATCCTTTTTTGCGAAGGGAACACCGTAACCGCTCCGACAACGAGAAACGATGACACACATTGTTGCCTGCACCTTCGCGCATGGGGGGTCGCGGATGCTACCGCGTGCATTCTTGCGAGCCACCAAGGGTAAACATCCGATACCGCAGTAAAATTGAAGGAGAAACCGTGGGGGGAAGGTTAGCCGCTGCTCGGGAGGTTGACGCTTTGGCCATTTCAAAGAGAAGAGAAATCGATTCCGGTGACCTTTGCCCACCTCCTCGAGGTAAAAGGTGAACGTGACCCTCCCCCCCCCCCTTTCTCCTCCCTGTGACTGGTCGCTTCTTCTACAGATATCAGAAAAAGGTATTACGATCCCTCGATTGGGTCCGATTGGCCTTTTCATGGGTCACTCTATTCGTTCGCGATTAAGGGGTTGGGATGATTTAAGGTTAATTTCCAACGGATTACTCCTGACCTCTATCGCTCTAACTCTTTCTATTCTACTTCCTCTTCTTTTTTTTCTCTCTCTCTCTCTCTCTCTCCCTGTCTCTTCTTTTCATTAGACCCTTTTTCTCTGAATACTCGGTGAATATTTCACCGGGACGCTTGTATTGCCATCCCCGGCCGTTGCCCATAGCGAGTCAAGGGTCGAGGCTCGCTGCCGGATTTGTTGTAATATTAAATTTTTAATAAACGCCCCGGCCCCGACGGGAACTTCGGCGGGAGTAGGGGGACGAGAGCAGAACAGCATCGAACAAAAAACGGTCGATGAATGAGGTGACAATTTTCACCAGAAATTTCATTTCACCGTCCGTTCCTCCTGTAATTACAACACTTGTGCAACTGTGCTGCGTCCGGATGCTTAGCGATTTAGTAGGTTGACTAGGGCTTATGTCGGTCATTGGAAGTGATAGAGAATTAATGAAATTCTCGACAGTACGATCGTTTCTCAGCGTGATATTTGCACATCGATTTTGATGTAATTCATTATTAGACTGCAGATTTTATGCACTCGTGACAACAGCGAGCAAATCCAATGTAACACAGCGAAAATATTCGGAGAATTCAAAGGCACAAAAATATTTATAGAAATTCTGAAAGTTTGGAATTTCATCTAAGGTAAAGGCACCAGTAGTTGACCATGTACCAGTAGTTGACCATTTTATAGAAAGACATAAAAGATAAGGTTTGAAATGTTCTTATTGTTTTGAAATTTAAACAACAGACTTTTCTCGTACTCCATTCATCATAAAATTATGTATGAATCGAGAACTTGCATGAAGATTTTTAGCTCTGCTCAAGCTTCAATTCTTGTAGCTTTTATTAGAACGACGAAATTATTTCGAGTAATTTGCTGGATTGTACAGCAGACCACTTTCATTCCATTAATATAATTATTGAGATGTTTCCGCTCGTCATCCCCTCGAAGGGCAGTCATTGATGCAGCTTATCTTCGGCGACGTATTATATGTATTAGCGGGCCACCTATTTCGGGAAGCAGTATTTTATTATTCAATTATCGACCGCACGCTATGCTGGCGTTACTTATAGTACGAGCTGATATACACGCTTCTCTGATTCTCATATTTTTTCGGGAAATTTCTGGAAAATCCATTGGCCATTACATCGAACCGGCCAGCATCAATATTCACCTGGCGGAAATAATGGGCGGGCGGTAAGATCTGTTTTATAGAGGCAGGATAAATCATTTATATTGATCAATATGGTCCAGTCGGTCTACCATTAAATAACAATATTTACGATCAGGTGTTTCCTGGCAATAAAGATTAAACAATCGGGAATAGGGTAGATCGAGGAGGCCTTTATCGCGCTCGAATTTCAAAAGCGCAGAGAGATCGTTCGCGGCCCCGTGTGCCCGCTATTAATACACGCGCAGATAGGTATATAATCTATAAATCCAACGGTGTTTAATGAATTTTTCGCTAATATCACCGATTCAATCTACAAATGGCGCCGCACGCGCGCGCGCGCTCGCGTTCGGGTTCGGGTTCGTTTTGTCGGTGCTCGCGAGTCGAATTTATAACTCGCTCGCGGAGCTTTGACGTATCGCGCTGCATTCGATGTTTGCTCGCCCGTTCCCGAATATGCGACCAAACACACGCGCCCAAAACTGCACACGATTACTCGGCTATTCACTGTCCAGCCCGCAAACGCCATCCCGGACTTGTCACAAACTGGTTAATATAAGGCAGACATATAATTCGCCGAAACGAATTCCTAATTATTTGAATTGTGATTTCGCTGGACACTCGGCTACGGGTACGCGCACAATGTGGAACTTAATCGGATGGTTCCCGTCGGCTAAAAATATAAAACGACCGTGGTTTATTGCGCTCTTAATTAATTTCGTCCGTGGTATATTTGTTTACGCATTCCCTTGAGTTTTACAACGTTTTTAGCGATTATTTAACTGGATAATTCATATTATAAATTGTATATAGGTACCGATTACAATAAAGAAAATGATACTTAACTCCTAATCAACGTATTAACTAACCCCAATTATTTATTATTAATCCACCCTACTTGTGTAACATTGGTCATGTAAATACACGTTATGTGGGTCACCACAAGCATGTTTATTGCAGGATTTATTGCCGGTGTGTTGTTTCGGGTATAAAACGGGTTATACCAAGCATAAAAATGATTCATGTTTTTCTTAGTACTCATTAAAGCCAACGGGGACCACAAAGGGCATGAAACTTAATTCAACCTTTGTTAATTCCCTTCTACCCACGACGCCGAGAATCTCCGAGTCTATTAACAATTATAATGAACGATTCGTGTGAAGATCGTCTGCAGTAACAGCGAGCCGTTAAACCGATAAGATCGAGCATCGAACACGAAAGAATGGTATTGGAAGTACCGATAAAAGTGTGTGTGTGTTTTTTTTTATCCGATCGTGTCGGTCAGGACGTATTAGGATACGAGCTTCTCATTCGGTTTGAATATATTTTCTGCAGCAGGGAATAACATAAACGCGATACGATCGTAGACCGCCGGAATGGAAATCCCTAGATCGTGGAAACTTTCTAACCGTCATTCGCCGACACTGTTACACCGTGATCACCAATTGGTTCCGTTGTAACGGATATCGTTACATTCGTTAATTGCGTAGAACTGTACACGATCGTGGACGTAGGTTTTCGGAAACATGGGTAATCAAGCGGGAATAGAGTAATATATTTTCTTTCACTGGTTGCGTGGGAGATCGTGTGGACAAATTCGAGAAACTAGACTCGGCAATAAAAATGTAAAGCGTTCCACAAGCGGGCGAAGTTAATTTATCGTAATGAGGTGACGATTGAAATCATTAAACTTATTTAGCTTTTGAACTTTCGCCGCTGAATGAGCAACTCGGGCAAAGTTAATTATAATTTCCTGTCTATAAAAAGATCATTGTTCTTAAGCCATAAAGTGAGTTCAAAGTTTGCAATGTGTATGTAACATCATATCCTGACGTATACAATACGCGTAAAACAAAAAATAGAGCCGTGTACGAATCAATTTTATTAACCTAGACCATGAATATGGCAATTATCTAATTGTAAGACGCTTTGCTGTATTTGGATACGTTTGGACGTCTTTCGAAAATATTTTATGCAAATGCAGTATTTGAAATGCTTTTTATAAAGAGTAATTTTTATCTTTAATTCGACGATTTTTTAGGAACCACAGACCCCTTTTAAAAAGACACGTCTGAGCGAATATATTGAGCGGATATTTCGCCACACACTGGCGCTAGATCAATAGAATTTTAGCTCGTCTTGGTCCTTCGGAAACGAGATGTGGATATCTCGAAACTGCCTTCGTTATTTTTAATGATTCAAGCGTGTTGCTGCCACATACGCCGAGAAACATCATCGAATCCGTAATTACGCTCGCATAAAACGTTGCATTGGACGCCCGAGAGGATTTAAAATTCTCGAATTCTTTCATCTGTCGCGGTAAACGCTATATCTGTGCTCTACAGCTACCAACAGTGAAAAAACATTTTGAATACACCGGCTTTGTTATATTTCGCGAATTACTGGCAGTATTGTATTACGAGATTCAGGCTAAAATTTTTCAGCTCTATAAGAAATTTGATATTGAACTTTAAACTGCACACGCGTGTTTGTTAATTCCACAATGGGGATGTTTTTTCGACTGAAATGGGTCACAACCTTGATGCCAGTGTCATTTTAGGAAATGCCAGTGTTATTTTAGTTTCAGTAATCAAGAAACTGTGAATTTTATGGATTTATGATAAACAATTATTATGTGACGTTGGTGACAATAGAAAGATTTATTTAAACATGCCACTACATTATCTCAAAGTTATTGAAACAAAGAAATGTTGTTCCTCTTTCTTGCAACCCATGCAGAAATGTTAAATTTTTCATACAGACCTACAGTCTGCTAACTTTAAGAATGCTATTAAATATCGTTTTATTTGAATGCAGTCAAATTACAAAAAACAGTGAGACTATAAATTCATATGGTATTGTGGTTTGATCGATTAAACAAAATTTGCAAAAATTGCAACTGTCGATACAATTTAGAAAGTTTCAGAAGACGTGACGTGACGAATAATGTTTGAATGATGATGATAGTATTTTCGACCTAAATAATGCCGAGTAAAAAACTGCCCGCTTATTTACCCCTTTCCCGTCGGTTTATATTTTTCGAGATATTGGCAAATATATAAAACGGCGCGGGAACGGAGGGTCTCCTAGAAGATAATGACGCGGCAACCCGAGAGTCATGTTAACGTGGCAGATTCGCCTTATCGAGCGAAATAACTCCTACTCAATTTATCGTTCTACCCATTTATTACGTCTTCTTCGGTAGGTAGAAGCGCGCCGAAGTAAATTCACCATAGGGAAAGCATTTGCCACGGCGGCGCGGAGGAGAATGTACGAGAAAATGAAGAAGTACGTGCTCGACGCAAAGATTTCCGCGGGATAAAGCTGATGCTGTTCTTTCATCCGATACCTTCTTCTTTCGCCGTTTACAATATTTCTGAGATTAAATAATTTCCCTCGGTTTCCTTGAAATATCTATTCGGTTTTACCCGTTTGAACTTACATTTAACATTCGAATTTCTGGACGAGTCGAGGCGACTTGTGTCTGATTTTCTCCTTCACGATTGTTAAAATACTTTCACGAGAAATTCCGCAATGAACTCTTTCACTAAAGCTTTTATTAGGATAAAAATCGCATTTTTAATTTACACGATCGACACTGTAATTCTACAGTTATTCTACAAAGCATTCGTTGCTTTGAATAGTCGATAATTAAATATTGTAACTTTTAATTCCATTTTACTGTTCTACTGCATTCAACATTATGCACGAATTATTTTTAACTGGACCAACAGATCAGTGAAAGTGAAATGTCACAGTGCATTTTCTGTTTTAAGAAATATTTTGATTTTTTCTTTAATCCAGGAATAATATAGTCCGATGAAAACTGATGAATTTTAGAGAGTCTGTGAATCTTCAATCAAATCAGTTTTTGGCTCAGAAACGTTTCAAGTAGAATTATAAAATGTTTCATACTCGAATGGTTATTTCCATTAATCCCCAAAGAACAGTGACACTTCCTTTAAAACATTTTCAAACTCGTCGAAGTACGTCTTTGAACTCATATTTATTGAAAAGCTGTGCTTCTACGTACGTTCCGCCCTCGCTACTGACTTAAATATTTTCTCCAAGAGTAAACATTCCTCAAAACTTTCTGCGCGAAATCATGCATGAATCGCGTCTGGTTTACGAACTTGAATTGCGCACGTAGTAAGAACTTCTGTAGGAAGTACCATCGGCGACGTACACAGTTATGTTACCGTTGTTTGAACAAACTCTTCGGCAAACATTCGTTCGTTGATGAACGTGTAATCGCATGAAAATTGTACTACCGGTTCACGACGGATAACAATTTAAATTTTAGCTTACACGTAGAAACATTTGCAGTACCTGGAAAAATATTGCCACGGAAAACGATTTCCAATCGCAAAGAAAATTCCGAAAAAAAAATTAATAAAAGCTGCAGCATCGCATTCATGAGATGCTACGCATCCGGTATCGGAAGATTGGCGGAATTCCTTCGAATACTTGAACGGGACGTCGTCGATTGAAGGTGGAGGAGTGAGATAGAGTGGGTCTACTCAAGACCAGATGCCACCTGGTTGAAAAACTCGCGGGCAAAATAAATTTCCGCGCGGCTCGTAATTAAGCACTCGTTGCCCGAGAATTGTACCGGGGATAGGTGGAAACGTCTTCGAGCACGTCCGCTCGAGTGCCCGGGACCTCTCCGCATAATTAAGCCCTTAACATTCCTTGACTCTTCCTCGGCCGTTCGACTCGGAGGAATGCAGTTTCGTTTCGGACGTGTCGCCGTGTGTATCGTTGGGCTCTGGAGAGAAGGGACTTTGGAGGAATGCGGGTCTTATTGGTCAAACCAGCCAATGCACACTTTACGCTGGCACAGTTGAGGCGCACGCGTTCTCGCTATTCGCTGACTAGGTTACAACTACTTGGGGTCTGAAGAGAAGAGACTCGGGAGAGGGGGCAGGCTTCTCGCTCCCGCCTACTCCCCACCTTGGACGGTCACGTGGCCTTCGAATAAGACCCAAGTAGTCGTTTCGAAACATTCGATGCCTACGCCTATTCAAGTTGCAAGTCGCTTCGTCTCTCTTTATCGTCACGCTATCTTTGTCACCGTAATGTTCGAACACTTTTAAAAAGGCGATAACTTTCTTAACCCTTTGAGCGCTGAGTTGTGCGAAGTTAAGCGTGTGCTGTGGATCGCCTACTTTTTACGACGAATCACTCGCGACAATTTGTAAACCAATGCGCACTAAATGCACACACAAGTCTAATGAACAACACATATCTGCGTTCGTGGCCCAAATTGAATGACTGTGTGAGAACCCATATATGCGTTCATAGCGCTCAAAGGATTAAGATCGGGACCAAACGACTAATTTTTTCGAGACAGAAGCTTCCTAAATAACATAAAAATTTTTCTTTGGAAAAATTGCCACTGGTCAGAATCGTGGAGGCAAAATGATGATGCGCGTCAGAATGAGGACCCACATCTTCAAGTGGCGTAGGCATCGAATATTTTGGACCGCTACGACTATGTCGACTTGGGCCTTACCCGAAGGCCACGCGTGCGTTCAGAGTGGGGATTAGGCGGGGCGAGAGGCCTACCCTCTTCCCTCGAGACCTCTACACCCGTGGACAAGTTTGGACCAAGTTGTCTTCGCCGTCGACGCGTGTATTTCCTTTTTCCATCGTGAGCGATCGTTTTTCGAAGAACGCCGGACGCGTCGCACGATTTCTTGCGCGTCAAATGCGATCCCTTATAGCCTTTTTCTCCGTTCCCTCCGCCTCCTTTTTTTTTCGCCAAAAGAAAGTCGATACCGGGACGAATTCCTGACGTGCCCCTAAAGAGAACGCTCCAACAGAAAGATTGTGTGTCACGACATGGGAAAAAACTTGTATCGCGGTTAAGACAGCAATAAAAGCGAGATGACGGAAGCTGGGAGCCACGCACTTGCCATGATTCGATGGTTTAGGAGCCTAATTTGCTGCGTGACGCGACGCTTTCTAACTGGGCTACCTTGAAACCGAGCAAGGACTTGCCGACGCTGATCGACGAGGATTCGCCGGAATTAATTTTCACAGACAGGGGTTGAACCGAAATTTTTATCTAGTTTTATTTATTTATTTCTAAGGTCCTATATACTCTATCTTAAAAACTGGAATTGAGAAGAAATTGGATTTTATTTCTGTATTTATGAATAACATTTACAAATTTTTCTACGCGAATGTCAAGTAAAACCTACGAATTGTGTATGTATAGTCAATAATTATAACAATATGGATCTTCGTACAGAATAAATATTCTCTGTATAAATTCCAAAAACCTTGACTTTTTAAAACATTTCTTGTAATAAGAAATTTAGAAGGAGTGTTGTTTAAACACTCTAGATCTCGCATCGTTTCTTGCATTGTCATGAAGACTAATTTAAAGTAAATCTTCCCCTTCGATATTGTGTTTATTTTCTTTCAATGCTGTGTGTGCGGCGAAGGCGACTTATTATCATCATTATCATAAATGCACAAAATCCACAGTTTAATACGCATCAATATTATTATGGTTTGTTTTTGGAAGAGGCCCCGAGACACGTCGACAGCCATAATAGCTGTCCGCCCCACCTCGAACAGCCAAGTAACATAACTCTGAAGTGGTTATGGTAGGGTGGACAGTTATTATAACTGTCATGATAACCACTTTTTTCGAAAAAAAAAACGATTCAAAGTGTCATTCTGTATACCTTCATCTTCAATATGCACGCTGAAGTTTCACAAGACCTCTGCAAGTGGTATAAAAATATTTGTAATACACAAGTTATTTAACGTCAGCGTTTTA
This sequence comes from Seladonia tumulorum, assembly GCA_913789895.3. Classification (NCBI taxonomy): domain Eukaryota; kingdom Metazoa; phylum Arthropoda; class Insecta; order Hymenoptera; family Halictidae; genus Seladonia; species Seladonia tumulorum. The sequence continues at coordinate 9,870,363 of OU565275.1, forward strand.
CGGTCAGCGTGGTGTTACCGTAACGTGCTAAAGATGAGAATTGGTACAGTGTCAAGATATTTGATAATATTTTTTATAGAAAAATCATAAAGATCAAGGAGGCACAGCAGTACTGAACAGTCATAATCAATTGTTCTTACACGTACGAGTAATGGTTGGTAGATACACTGACGAGTAATTAACCCCTTGCCCTACAATATCGAGTCAGACTCGTGACGAAGATTCTGAACAAAGTCTAATAAATATGTATGTTATTAATTTCCTTTAAACCGAAATAAAATTCTATTTAGTTGTAGTTGATATATATCCTTTGGAGAAAACATAGACATACAATAAATATAAACTATCTTGTTTTTCTATGAAATTCTGAACTATGAATAATTTCTAATCGTTATAATCACAAAATAAGTAGTAGTGCAAGGGGTTAAAAAAAATAACTCGGAATTTTACAAAATTTGAAAATCTTCGATTTATAATCAATTAAATGCAAACCTGCTCCATATTAGGCAACTTTCCTCTGCGGCCCCTCTTCGCGCTGCAGTGCATACTGTGCACGGCATACTGATTCGACGCCGAGATCCCCGGAAGGGTGTGTATAATTAACACAAACGTAAACATTGTATCAGTTCGCGAGGATCGAGTTGTAGGTTGGAACTTCATGTGTCGTGATTTCGGTCGCTTTATCTCAGTATCCTTTCAGTTCGTATAACATAGATTCCGACTTCCGAACCTTGGCGGGACCCTTGCGTTTAATCAGGCCGCGGCGTCATGAAACTCTATATCGCTCCTTGCAGCAACTATCAGGGCGCAGCATCGCGTAGTAACGAGTGTAGACTGTCACGGGTCTCTAATCTCCGATTTCGACGAAACCTTATCGTGCAATTATCGGGGGGCGGGGTACAGACGAAACTGTCGCACTGTAATCTACTGGTATCTCGCGAGATGTTGAGTCTGAAAGTCGGTGGCCGAGACGGTAAATAGGGTTAGCCCCGCGATCTAAACGAACAAGAAAATCGAGAAACGAAAGAATAGCTGACTCGAAGACCCCCTAGACCGTTCCGCAGATTCCAGATTAGACGCGTCTAACGCAACACATGGCATTGCGGTTTTAGAGCCAATTATGGCAACGATTGTGCCCGGGAAAAGGAAAATCTGCTCCGTGCAACGAGAAGATATCGTTCGGGGGGCTCAGGAGCCAATCAGTGCAAGTCCCTGGGCATGAACACGGAGATGATGAAGTCTTTTAAAACTTGCCTGGGAGATATATGTTGTACTAAAAATCTGTACTCTACGCTACCAAATGTTAAAACACAAGATTTTTAATCATTCAGAGACCCTATGTCTAAAAATTAAATTTGTTCCATATACATTTCCTCAGACTTAAAATTTTTATTGAAATACAACACTAACTTAATATCTGACAACAGGAGTGTTGAACACCGCAATTGTTTTCGAACATTTTTATTTTGCATAGAGACTCACACAGTCTACTTAACACGTTGACTGCCATGTCACCCATATACGGGTGACGGAATTATTTGTTCAGGCTTCAAAATGAATTTTTACGTTAATATATTCATTGTACCAAATTTGATTAGGATCTGTAAAATATAAGAAAGTTGGAGAACTACACAATATCATACATTTAATTTTTTTCAATTTCTATTTTATTAAATAACTGACTTTGATTTCATGGAATTTTTTAGCTTTCTTGTTTGGCGATCAAAGTGTTAATTATAAGTTCGATGACAAATGTATTCAGCAATTCCTACAAAAGTGAGCACACAATTTCAGTAATTACGAAATGGTGAATCTGAAAACCTGTTATTTTGACAGGCCTGGTTTTTTTATAACGCAGCATGGAAAATGTCGGCAATGTTCGACCCGCTGCCACCAGCTGCACCCTTTTTTCTTTTGAAGTGATCAAGATATCATGTGAGGACTGGTTTCCGCGCACGGTATGAATTTCGTTCCCAGAGCGATCCGTACACCGATTGTAATCAATAGCTTTGAACGCGGTCACATGGACACAAACCGTCGCCCCGACGCGAATTCCCGTGGATCCCAGAATTCGCGTGCATCTTCGCGATCGATACATCTTTGTCATCGATAGCGTTATGGCCCGGCGAATTTTTCTTGACGCCATTGCCAATTGGAAACCGACCATTGACGCGATGAAATTCGATTTCCATCAGAGTCGCATTGATGCATTTACGACAAGGATGAAGTAGATGCAGTACGAAACAGTAACAGCATTTAAAGATTCTAAAAGCAGTTTTATATTATATCCATCTTATTAGAATGATTCACACTAAACCTACCAGAGCCGGTCGAATGTGCGGTTTCAGATTTTTTAGTTTACAATTATTAACACTTTCACTGCCAAACTTGAAACTTCAAAAATTCCATAAAATCAAAGTAAGTTATCTGATAAAATAAAATTGAAAAAAATTAAATGTATGATATTGAATAGTCCTTCAACTTTCTTGCATGTTACAGATCCTAATAAAATTTGGAACAATTAATATATTAACGTAAAAATTCATTTTAAAACTTGGACAAATAATTCCGTCACTCACATATGGGTGACGTGGCAGTCAACGTGTTAAAGTTATAAAGATGCCTTCATAGGAACTGATTCGACAGGTTTCTTTATTCGATCATAATGAAAATCGTAAAAGAGCTAAACGAGTTAAATTATTTTTATAAGGCAATTCATACTACATTAAAGCTTTCATCTAAGCCGAACGGAGCTAGACGATCTTATGTGTCTACGTGTGCTTACGTCACAAGAAAACTGCAGCGCTGCACGATTTATGTCACAGCACGGAGGATTGAGCATAGATCAAGACTTTATTGTAGCTAATTTTAACGCTCGGTAGGTTTAATCTTGCTCTATTGCTTCCAGCTCATTGAAATTGCTGGAAAAATCGCTTGTAATTCCTCCGTCTTGCAACGAATGCAGACAATTTTGCATAAAAATCCGCAGTCTAGTTGCAAATATTGCTTATTCACGTAGGCAGCATTTCTCCAACGGAAGATTGCAAGATAAAACGGTACCATTTTTCATTTGACACAGAAAGCACCGCCGAATGCCTTTGTACCTGTTATTATTAACATTGTGGAGGGACGCTTCTGGCATGCTCCAAAACTGTTTTCTCAAGCTCGCCGGCGAGGAACCAGCCGGATTAACTGCATTGCTTTGTCAGGTCGGACCACCGTAAAGTGTTTATGGTTCTGGAGTAAACTTACGTTACGACCTAAACAGACTAGAAATAATAAAATCTTTCTATAATAGGAATCAGACGTATAGGGCATATACATCGGTCGTATATACAGTCGTTTAGGGACGGATAAGTGTTAAACATTTGCACAACGTAACACACGATTGTGCAATTGATTCTTGCAATTGCAAGCCATGCGGTACAACTTTTTTTTTTATTGAAGCTCTTCAGACCCTTAAATGGGTCCATTTCGCAGTACAGTATGATGATACAATTATTAGAGTCGGTGTTTCGATGTTATAACTATAAAAAAAAAAATATTTTTAAACAGATAATTTACAATCTTTGTAGTGTAACAGAATACAATTGCAAGCCTTAATATTAGGTTTTGCTATAAATATATTTATACTTAGGGGTAGTTGGTAGCCCATTTTGCCTAAGGAATTCAAAAGCTTGCAGTACAACTTCATCGAAGCAATAAAGAAAGGGATAAATTTTTATTTTGCAGAAAGATCCGCAATAAGCTAACGATGAGCTTATTTAAAATTGTTACGTTTTGTAATGTCGTTGCAGTCGAGTTTCCAATTGTATTTACGGGTCCTTAGATTCGGTCGTGCAGGTTTTTCTGATGGCGGAGTTTTCGAAAATGGTATTTCGCGCGCGCTGTGTATTAAACGGTATTTCACACTGCTTGAAAAACCTGGCCAGAACAAACGCAACGAGGAGCAAAAGGAGTAAAGAAAGGCCGCGCTGAATGCACCGACGGGACGAGATACGACATGGAGGACCGTGATATCGGTCGGGCATCAGAAACCATAAAAATAAATAGAAAGAAAAATATAGCCAATCCGTGAGTTGCGTATTTGGGTCAAGCTCGTTGGAGATCAACATTCTCTGATCCGTGGTCGTATGTGCACGCGTTTTCGATATTTTTCCGCGAGAAACTGCGACCGCCCGAAAATGTTCAAGCGAACATTTTCGTATCCCGCACACGGCCACCGGGTTTGGGTAATATTTTTCCCGCAATATGATTTCATATCCGCGGATTGATACACCCCCGAAAAAAACGTCACGGCAGTTATTCGCGGGTCATCGATATCTGATCAGTTATCACCGGAGGTGCTCTTCGGTGCTTTCGCGTTGTCATTAACCGATACTTTTGGTGACGTTCCATGGAATCGTTTAAAACCCCACTTCCGAAGTGTTTAACACGGTTCTATTTCGAGTGGCTGTCGATTATTTCATACTGACGCTTTTGATATTGATGGACCGGCGTTAGTCGAGTCCAATCATGGCAATGAATAAGTTAACGCACCGGAAACCACGAGGATGTTTGTCCTTGCCATTCATTATTTAACGTTGGGTGCGATGTAATTATTAATGACGCGGTTGGCGTTCTGTAAATTTGCAATTTGTGTTGTTTGAGCAACGATCAATTCATTTTCAAAAATGGTTTCATTCGGTAGAGACATTTATTTAGGCACATAGTACACAAACAATATGTTCGATCGATATGTAATTGCGCTTTTTGAAGTGATATTTCGTGTTTCGAATTTCACATGGGAGACGGTCGATACTATCAGAGTTCAACGACATTGGACGGTAGGCCTTGAAACGACCCTATTCGCCTCCGTCATCAATACATTTCTGCTAACGTCTATATAGTAAGTTCCTAAATTCCGGAATACCTTAAGAATTGTCCGTCTATCTGTCGAAACCTCTGGTTTCCCTGAAAGTGTCTTGCCCAAGCTAGCTTTCGCCTAACTGTACTCGTATCGTGACACCCAGCCCATATACGGCAATAAATCTGTACAGGAAGATCGTTTATAACAGTTGAAAATCCGATAAGAACACGTCCTATTGAAACGTGGGTCGAAAAAACTGCGACGTTTCGCCTAATCCCGACACTAAGCCGGACTTAGGGTGTGCTTATGAGTTCCCTGTGATCTATGGGAAAGGGGAGATACCGGATGTCGATGAAGAATCGGTTTCATCCCGCAGTCATTACCGAGAAAGTGAAAGCAATATAGCTTTATAGCCATCGAAAAATCAAAGAATTTCTTCGTAACTCCAAATCGAAATTAATCGTCGCGATTAGCGTAATTTTCCGCTATTTCTTAAGAGAATGTATCCGTGGCAGTATCATAGGCATTTGTAATCGGAGCCATATAATGCATCTTGTTAAATTGATTGAGGTCTACCAGAATTGTATTAACGCGTTAGATGATCGGGTATAATGACTGTAATAATACCCGTTCCCAGGCAGGATCGCTGTCTAATACACATACGTAACAGGTTGTGAAATGCAAAATCATGCGGCAGAAGCAGAACTGTTATTAGTGACTTAAACACGTGAATCATTCGCTTCCGGTAAATCAGCATGTGCCATTTTTTTCTTCGTTTCGAAAGAATAAAATGTAAAACGATAACGTTAAAAATAAACCGCTTAAACATTTTGGCTGCCGGCTGAGCAAACTCGGCTCGCTTATTGAGATGCTCACTGGGTATAAGAAACATTTACTTAGCTATAGTGAGTGGGATAGTCTGCTATGCAACGAGCAGCGACGGCCCCGGGAGATTTCGATTGAATAGTGGCATGTTCATAAAAAGAACGAACAAGAACAAAGTGATGAGAGATAAAAGAAAGAGAACGAATATGATTTATGTGGACGTGGAAGCTTGAAACTAAAATGGAACATACTGGTTCACTTGAAAACTCATTTGTATTTTTATGCCACTAAAAGTGATGTGTACGTAAGAACGTTTTTACGTGTCACAAGGCGCGATGAAAATTATGGAGCATCTATTAATAAGAGTTACAGTGTAGAACGACAAGCAACCCGGCCGAACTTTAAGAAACCTTTGAAATCTTAGTTTACTTTCCAAACTTCATCGTTCATTAGCCTGGATAAAAGACCAAACTTTGACATTAATCACGAGTCTCCAAGAGGCTTGCGCCTCGTTCAACGTTAATCAAATTACAGGGATACTTACTTACTTATTGTAAGAATATAGTAATTATAAGACGGGGAGCGTCATTTCGAACTTTAACAACCTAAAATGCCGATCGGAGGAAAGTTTCAAATTGATTTTTGCTTCGATCCATACGCATTAACTATACTAAAAGTAAAATACCTATGCATATTTCTGTCGTAATATTATTATAGTATTTTCTACTACATGAATTTTCTGTTGACTATATGAAATTTAGATTATTATAGAACTAATATATAAGTGTGTTTAAACGAATACGACTGTGTTTAACTTATACAAATTTAATTAAAGGAAATCAGAAAGCTCAAGTTTAAATAAATTTAAAGCAATCCTAGAAATTCATCAAAAATAAATTTTGGAATCTGGTCAAAAATTAGTGTCGCCCACATGTGATCGATGTGGCACGTGTTAAATGCTTGACATAAATAAACAAATTCGTTCGAAGCATATTGCACGCTGTTCCACAACACCTGTCTTCCCTCCGGACATAATTAAAACGAAAAGAAGGAGAAATTATTGATCGTACGCCATTTTCGGACTTTCGAGAAACAAAAACCTCGAACCTTTTTAATTTCATGGTGTTCCATAATTTTTCTCTCAGACGTTTCGGTTGCCCTGATTTTTTAAAAGCACGCAGCAGCTCCTTGAATCTCCAGACCACCGTAATCACTATGAAAGGCGAGAGAAAAAAAAAACAAAAAAAAATATGGTGCGTGTCAAACCTGGCCTTTCAGTTCGTGTTATACGTGTGGAAACGATTAGTATGCACGTGTGTGCGCGCATCTACGAACGGATTCGGCGAAGCTTTGCCGGCACGAGGAATGTTCGGTGCATCAAACAAGCGATTAGTTTGGCAGCCAGGTATTTATATTGTTAGTCAGCTCCTAACTGTCTACCTGCGGTGAATCGTTTCGCGCCAATTAATCTGTCGGGTTATTTGTACGTGTCTCGTAATTCGGGGCCATTGATACGTTCTTCTCTCCCGGAATGTTTTGTGCTTGTGCCGGACGATAGAATTCGACTTTGATTAAGCAACGGACTGTTATTATCTCGCGATCGACATTTGTTGCTGTCGTTTTTTGGTCGACCCGTTGAAACGTTGCGTGTGCTACTCTTTTGTGCTCCTCATCGGAACGTGGAACGACTTTGAACGTGCACATAAAATCAATTCGTCTAGAATCGCATTTGCACAGTATCGGCGGAAACGTTTTAAAGATTTGTAAATTACGCAAAGTTTTTGCGTTTTGCACAAGTTTATTTCACTGTAAGTTTCATAATGAAGGAGCCAAATTTTGTTCACTAATCCTACATTTTAAAATACTAATTTAAAGTGTACTTACTTCTGAATCTTCTGTACCTCCGTCGGATCCACAGCACACAATTATTGACTCGCGAAAATAGGTCCGAATAATTGAACAACAATCACTAAACAACACACACAACACATTTGATAAAATCTTGACAACGAACGAGAAGATGTTACTCCGACCACGAATAAAATAATACTGCGATTTTAACAATGATCCCTTCCACGGAGGTGGTACGGTCAGGTTATGCTAGGAAGGTTAGACGCTGAGGGTCTGTAAACACTAGATGCAAAACCAAGGTAAACAAATTATGGCAGGGCGCCGACCCTATTTCCCGGAATTCGCTGTTTTCGTATCACACGTCTGTGGGAGGGGAAGGTTAAAATCGCAGTATTATTTTATTCGTGGTCGGAGTGACATCTTCTCGTTCGTTGTCACGATTTTATAAAATGTGTTGTGTGTGTTGTTTAGTGATTGTTGTTCAATTATTCGGACCTATTCCGGACCTATTGTGTGCTGTGGATCCGACGGAGGTACAGAAGATTCAGAAGTAAGTACACTTTACATTAGTATTTTATAATGTAGTTTGTAGTACATTAGTATTATATTTTATTATTCGTATGTAGAATATTGGATGCAAGGTTTTCTTTCATATTTTGCAACTTCAATGTCCCTTTAACACTAGACTTACAAAGCACTAAAACTGACTACTTAACATTATTTTACAAAAATAACAAGAACGTGTGTTGAAATTGAAATTAAAATATTGCAAACGTGTCGTTCCAAACCTTTTACACCCATGTTCTCCAAATTGAAATGAAAATATTGTAAATGTTCACGTATTCCAAGCATTTCGCGCTATCTTAAAAGCAACACACTTGCTGTCGCAATCTATCGAACTCTAACATAAATATGTTAATACCCGCGACGCAAAGATCCCGTGGCATCCACCTAATCGCCGTTTCAACTAATACATGCATGCGCGAAGAGCCGAACCATTTTTACGAAAGACAAGCGTAGTCGTTCACTTTGATGTTCTGCGAAGAACTGGTTGAGCAAGCTGCATGTTTACGCTATCATTAAGATATACCTATCAATTATGCTAAACACACAGTTGAAATACACGATGTGTTTTCTAAAACGAAAACACACCAAGGAATGCAGCTCGTCGCGAGTTTATCATCGCAATGCAACCGTGAACAAACGCAGTTCAACTTTCATTAACTCGCTATTACTACACAGCGTGTTTACACGACGTACATAATTGCTTTAACATGATTAAATACCGACGTCTGTTTAACGAGGAACGCTTTTCCGAGTGAACGGCCGCCGAGTTTTATTTCTATGCGGCCGGGTACGCTGCGACAATATTGCATAAAATATAATTACAACGATAGCACGGAACGAGAGAGCGCAGCGACTCATAATTAGCTTAATGGCGAAAGTATGCGTAGACGAGACCTCTCGAAATATTATATTCTACGCAGTATTGTACAAATACCCGAAAATCTAATTTGATGTAATACAAACTTAACGCTGTGTATTCTGTGAACTTTGTAACTAGCATAACGAATGGAACTTCTATTTAATCTAGTCACTGTGGCGGGAGTATTTTATCGCGTGTAATAAATTTGTCGTTTTCTAAAAAGTATGTTGTCCAACTTCCACGGAACAATTTAGACAATTAACTAATTAATTCATTGCCGCACAAGTGAGCTCGCAGAGACTGTTATGCTAATCTGTCGACCAACACTCTGTATACAAATGTTTTTCATCTGGTTCGTCGTTTTTCGTTGCGTGCAAAAAGATTTTATTTAAAATTCATGAAGACGAACGTTGAAAAATGTGTGACGACTTTTCAACGTGTAAGATATGTTCTATATTCTTTATTAGAATAAAAACATTTTAACACGTTGACTGCCATGTCACCCATATGTGGGTGACGGTATTATTTGTCCAAGTTTTAAAATGAATTTTTACGCGAATATATTAATCGTACCAAATTTTATTAGGATCTGTAAAATACAAGAAAGTTGGAGGATTAGTCAATAGCATGCATTTAATAATTTCAATTTTTATTTCATTAAATAACTTATTTTTGATTTTATGGGGTTTTTGAGGTTTCTAGTTTGGCAGTGAATGTGTTAATATTGTAAAAATATTGTCCGTTGATTTTCTGATTTCCGTCCGTTGTGAACGCACCGTGCGTGTCGTTTTGGACATAACGCGCGTGTCAGTTTCAGCGGCACGTTAGGCTACACTTTTAGGGTACGCGCGAATCTAAAGAGCGGGGGCGTACAAATTCACACTCTCTTATGGCTGCGGCTCACTTCGCCTTACGCTCGAGGGAACTGCAGAAGCCGCTGTTGATCGCGAAACTGCAAGTTGGACACCCGTGGTGTAGACATTCAACCGTTTACGAGATACTTACCGATATAGTTCGTGTTTTGCACGCCAGTGTGTGGGGAGTCTCTTCACTTCCGGTGGTATATTAGGTTAGAGGCGCTCCCGGCCGCGGATTCGATTTCTGTTGCGGCTCAATTTCGCCTCTCGTCGAACTTAATTTTTCCGCCGAGAAATAACGCCTCGCAATAAATCATTTTACCGCAGCGGGAATCTTGAAATTGAAAATCCCTCCCAGCGGCGCGCGAAAGGTCCGTTTTACTTCCGAGGATCTTGTAAACCTCTGCTTTCACAGGCTGAAGATCTTGTCAGAGTAAAAGATTCATATCCCTTTCATCTTTAATAGTCTATATATATATATTTTTTTTTTTGTTTAAGCAATTTTAACCTCCACCAAGATTACTTTGCGTTACATTACGTGCAATTGTACAGTTGAGAAATTACAAAATTACGATATACCTTGAAGACACAAGAGATAATTAATTCTCCTTTTCTGAAGTAAAATGCGTTTGATGGTTTGTGATTTCTAGACCGTGGATTTCTGTGAAAATTCTCAGTTTTATTTATGAAAATATTAAAATAGGCCACTCTTGTTTCGGAAAAACTGCATATTCGATGAAAAAGAACTATATTGAATGCGATGCGGTTCCACGACAGATAATTTTGAGGAATTCTGATACAAGTAAAACGAGCAAAATTTATATTTATTCTATAGTTCCACATAATTAGCCTGCAGAAGTGTTCATTTGTGACAAAAGTGAATACGTAAAATACAATACTGTGGAGATATTAGAAAAATTGAAAATATTTTGATTCGCTCAGAAAATTTTTATTGCGCACAATAAACCATTTCGTGCGCCCAAATTCTGGTAAGTGTCGAAATACATTTTGGCAGTTCGAAATTGAAATATCGGATGAAACAATTTTCGTTCGATTTTTTATCCATGTCTCGCATTGGGAACAACATCATTCGCAAACATTGAACATTAATGCAGCCCGTGTTCGGCAATTCGGATTGCCAAATATTCGGCAACGTTATTTATTTATTTTTTTTATTGTAAAATATATGAAAAACCGTTTATACGTTCGTACGCCAGGGTAGAGCTCCGACGGTTCATTCGGAGCATATTTCGCGATTCGCGGAACATTGCGCAATGTTTGCACCGAATGACGGACGAGCGATATATAAAAATCGAAATTTACATAATTTACATTTCGTTTTTACGGCGAATGCACCGGGAAATGGTGACAAAGGACATTTTTTATGCAATTGACCGTGAAACGCGTTATCGAGCTCGCGGAATGAACGGGCGAACGATCGAAATCGCTGAGCCACGTTGACATTCGCATCGACAACGGCGTAAAAATTTCTCAGTGACGCTTAGCCACCCCTATTTGTCAACATCGCGATTACCCTGACTCGCGGACTATCGTGCTGGCGCTCGGAGCAACGCGAAGGCGCATTGTAATTGTTTGCCATCAAAGACTGACGATTAACACGCTGGACACACAACATTAATTTCCTGAGAATGAGCATTCATAGTGCATGACCCTGACAGTCCATAGATAAGGTGCGAGGATCTACCCAACTTGTTTCCATTGTGATTAATCGCTTTATTTAATTAATAATCTTCTTGCGCGCTATCGCGACACATTCTCGTGCATCGAAATCTATTTGTTGACACGTTGAGCGCGGTGCTTGTATCCACGGACTTTCCGTTCTCGATGCGAGTAACCGGAAGTTTGTATCGAAACAAAAGTCACCTCCACGAGTCGCCTAAACGAAGAGCCTAGTGTCGGTTCCCAGGGACCGACGTAGCGCTTAACGTAATTATAAGACAATATTGAAAAATTGTTAACGAAATGTTCTTTTTTAACAACTTCTACATTTAAAGACTGACCTCTTATCAAAATGAAACAGAGTCTAACTTCAGAGTCTACTTCATTCTGTTCTTACTACACTGTGTAACTTTGCTAGAAACAATTTTCAATAACAACAATTTTACAAAGTATCCACGTAATATTTTTAATACGAAGTAATAAGTGCAAAAAAATTGAACACTGAAACGAGACAGTATATTCTCATATATCCTCATCTTTCTTTCATTCCTAGCTGTTCGTTACTCTTATTAATTTTTTCGAATTTTTTAATGTCGCAAATCAGTGCGTTTTATAAAAATAATCTGTAAAGATGTAACACCACTTTCCATGAAACGATAAAAATGTTTGCGATAAGGAATCTTACCGAATGCAATGATCACCTTACTGCGCCGCACACTATATTTTAGTGAAGAAATTTTTTGCTGGGTGTTCCTAAATAGTGTGCAAAAATGTTTGCATTAAAACCATGTCCAATATTGATATTCCAATTTTTCGCCCCGGTGTAAAGGTAAAACATTATTTCCCGGCAGTCTACTACGGTACAGAGGATTGATCAAACAGTATTGAAAGCTTTATGAATAACATAAATTCTAAAAATATTGATAGGTAATGGAAAACGGGTGGAACGATGAAAATTTAATTCGCAAAGGAAAACGCATTGTTCTCTTCCGCGGGTTTGCTCTGAAATTAAAAATAATTTACGATCCGCATAGACGGTTAACGGGTGTTGTTTCGGAGCCGTGAAAACGTATTCACAGATCACCCAGTGTCGACTCGAATCACACAGCACGAACAAAAATTCGGCGAATTCGTCCATTTTAACTTGTTTCTCCCTACGCCGCGCCGCCCCGGCGAGGAAAAAAGAGAAACGCCCGTTTAATTATTTTCCGTACCCATGTCAATTCGTGCCAGTTCGTGTGACAATCGAGTATCGAAAGCTGTTACGGTTTCCGTGTTAACCGTGCTGTATCGGTGTAAGTGAAAAAGAGAACGTTTTTCCATAGAGCGCGCCAGTCGGATTATCCGTTTACACGTTTACACGTTTACACGTGTACCGAGTCATTTGCGTGTACGTTCGTCATTAACGGAAACTTGCGAATTCATTTGCAAACGTTTACTCTGAACGCTCCGACATCCCTCCGAAAATATTTCAGAACCTCTACTACAATACTTGTAGAATGTTATCCGAAGCTCTCGAGAATCTCTCTCGGAAATTTAATTTCCAAATAATTTTTGGAAATCGCGCGTTTAGTTTTGCGACTGTGAATTAGGGTTCAACGTGCTTGCAACAAAAACTTCGTTCCGCAGCAGTGATACGAACAACGAACTACAAACAATTTCTGTCTAACTAAACTTCGTCGCGTCACGAACATTTATCATGTTCCACGTTATTCACCAGACGTTGATCATGCTGATCATGCTCGGTAGCGCAGACGCAAGGGCAATGGAAATTAATAAATTACGTGCAGCAACAGCAGCGTTTTCTCGCGAACCGATGTTTGCGATTCAGTTTCCGTGGGCCGTCTACGTGAACAAAATAAAAAGAAAGGTTTGAACAAGCGCAATCAATTTTTGAATATTAAACTCGAGGCCATAAATATCAATGTGTCATTTTCGAGTTGGAAAACAAACCGATCTGAAACGGAATGTTATTGATGATTAACATTATCGCAGAGTTCCCAAATATGACAGTGAAGAAAAGGACACAGTATATTTACAATCATAAACAATCTACATTTACCCAGTTTTATTTTTATGCCTCAAAATTAAGAAATCTTCAGTTTCACGCTCATGCGAATATCATGCAAAAACGTCTGATCGGAAAATGAACGATGAATTGCAAATGTAGAGGCTTTAACACTTTGACTGCCAAGCTAGAAACCTCAGAAATTCCATCAAATTAATTTGATATTGAGTAGTCCTCCAACTTTCTGGCATTTTACAGATCCTGAAAAAATTTGATACAATTGATATATTAACGTAAAAATTCATTTTAAAATTTGGACAAATAATTCCGTCACCCACATATGGGTGACGTGGCAATCAACGTGTTAAGTTGCAAAATGAGCTCAAGCTTGCTCCTATTCGATCTTTTGTTAGGGAACTATGAAAGTTGAAATGTCAGTAATTTTTTCAACAAATTGAAAGTGTGCCAATACATGTCGGTATGTCGATGGTGGTCATACAATTAGCCGTTGGTGTTGTCTGCGATAGAAGAACGAGTGGTAGGGGAGTTGAATACACAAGTGACTGGAGCCTGCAAACACCATGATGCGACGCACACGCACAGACAAGCACCGGGCTGGTAGCTAAACACATCTACATGGGTGGGCGTACGGTTTCTATTTGTTGCAAATCCGCCATGACGGGGACGGTGACACGCTTCGCCGCGTTAAAACTGCGAAACGTTTACGAGCTATGGAGGTGTTCACGATCGGCCGCGACACACAGGGTCCCGTTTGCTTTTCTCATTAGCGTGGGCGCCCTTCGAAAAAAAACGGACGGCCGCCTGTGTCACCGCGAGATATTTCAGACCGCGTTAATGTCTTGTAAAACGGAACGGTGAATCTGTAAATTTCGGTGTTCGCCTATCTCGCAGGCCGAACGAACGAACGAACGGTGCGAACGTTCACACGGGCCGGGGCCCCGATGCTATAAAACCGGGCTCGTTCCCCGCCCGAAAACTGTCCAATAACCGAACAAGAAACTTCTCGTTAGTACTAATTCCGACGGAAGAACAACCGTGAATACAAATTAGCTGGACGTAAAAACTGTGTCCCGTGATACTGCGAATCGCAGTAATATTCAGACACTTTCAAAAGGACGATAACTTTTTCGAATACTGGTCCGTAGGACTTGGATTTTCGTTTTTGAGAAGCTGGAGCAATTAGTTTACTACATCACGTGGAATAAAATATTTCGAAGAGTTCACAACTTTTTTACGTGGGCCTGTATCGATATTTTAAAAAATATATTTTCTAGATCTGTATCATATTCTGAGAGTTTCATCGAGAACACAATCAGATTCGTGTGAACAGAAATGAGCAAAAATGAAGATAGAGATTAGAGTGCAGATTTTTATGCAAAATTCTGTTCTTAACACGTTGACTGCCATGTCACCCATATGTGGGTGACGGATTTATTTGTCCAGATTTTGCAATAAATTCTTACGTTAATACATTCATTGTACCAAGTTTGATTAGGATTTGTAAAATTTAAGAAAGTTGGAGGACTATTCGATATCATACATTTAATTTTTTACAATTTTTATTTCATTAAATAACTTACTTTGATTTTAGGGAATTTTTGAGGTTTTCAGTTTGGCAGTCAAAGTGTTAATAATGTTACTACGTTAAAAATAATACAGCAGGTTTTTTAAATTCTTTAAATGTTTTTACTGTTTTGTATTTGATCCAGCTATTTTTGCCATAAATAAATGTAAATGTAGTTAATTGTATGAGCTTGGATTTGGGATTTTGAAACAACAAGACACATAGTTTACGTTTATTCGTAGGTTGCGTCGTCGGTGGTTTTAAGATGAAATTGTTTCGAATTCAATTGAGCATATTGAAGAAACTGTTGTATATCGTTTTACGTATCGTTTGCGACGTTTCTATTTAAATTCTAGTTGAACTGGACAGTTTCAGTTTACAAAACAGAGCTAAGGAGAGGGAAGAATGATGAAAGTACATTGAGAGGAAGTCTCTCATCCGGCATGTAAGAAGGTGCTTAGAATTTCTCTTGTCGCGAATGTAGGTAGATTGCACGATGTCCTATTATGCGACGGGGTAATAACAAGACATCCTTTCCAAGAATTTAGAAGAGAATTTCCAAGAATTATTTTGCACCGATATAACCAGCGACAGTAAACACGATGCAAATGGAAAGACTGAGATGTTACGACGTTGAATAAATTAGGAGAGTTAGAAAACTTTCGTGCAGAGAGTCGTACTAACAGGATGACGGTGTACAATAATAATGCAACGATATTCTCGTGAGCCACTTATACTAAAAACAATATAAACTCTATTTCGTCATTTTATAGAATATTCGGGATTTGTAAACTACAATTAAGATGTTCTAGCTTGGAACAGCATTTTTATAATAAAATTTAGAATTTTGTTGGAGAGAACCGAATAAGATATTGTTGAGAATCAATATCATTACTTTTATAATACATTGAAATATAACTCAATTTCAAATAACCAAAGGAAATATACATTTTTTATAATCGTATTCGTAGCTGTAGGAACATACCTAGAATATGTAGGTATATCAAAAGATAAATCAAAGAAGCATTCTTCTTTGCAGAACGTGGGACAATATCGTGAATCTAAGTTTCGAAAGGAACCTGTTCAAAGTTTCGCGAATGATTTTAAAAGAAACAGTCGGACTTTTATTGGACTTTCTTCAATCTGATATCTCTAAACCGTAAAGGGAACTTTCTCTCCGTTGGGTCACAAGACGATTTCCTTTCTTTGCGTTTTCAACTGTTATTCGTGTTATCTCAATATGTTTACGTTATTAATTCGATTAATCATTCGGAAATGATTTATGTTACGGAAAGACGAATACAAACTACTCAAAGTCTCATCGAGGGTGCATTCTGATACTGCTAGGAAGCCTGTGGAAGAACATTTTGTGGGAACTGAAGGGCACAAGGGCTCCTCGAAATCGGAAGTGTGGCCACTGGAGAGGCAAAGAGCTCGTCGATAATTGCGCTCATACATCTTGTATAGCACATATTGTAATATCAAATCAATTCCGAGTAATTGTATCGGAGGCAGATTGCGAGTGTTTAAATTCACTTATTGGACAGCCAGCGGCAGAGGGCCGGGCCGTATAGTGAGCAATTCCTCGAATTGCTCGTATTGAGTGATTACGGGTGGTCCATTAGTCGCGATGTTCGTTCGGGAAGCACTCGAGGAAAATGCAGAATTACATTTTCCTTGGGCGAATTGAGAAACGATCTTGGGGGCTCGCCTGCGGAGAATCTAGTTTGGGGAATACGTAGCAGTTCCACCCACCGAAACATCCACGTGGCCATTACTTGGCAGCAATCGTAACTCACCGGCAGTCCAGGTTGCCAGCTGTTATACGTATACACGGTGCGCGCGTCCCGACTGCATCAGCGCTTGAAATTGGAAACCATATCGCGGGATATACAGATTATTATGCCATTAGGGTATAATGGGAGGCGCATTCGAGTCCACCGGGGAAACGAGGAAGTAGATTCCCGG
Source organism: Seladonia tumulorum (assembly GCA_913789895.3). Classification (NCBI taxonomy): domain Eukaryota; kingdom Metazoa; phylum Arthropoda; class Insecta; order Hymenoptera; family Halictidae; genus Seladonia; species Seladonia tumulorum. The sequence goes on from OU565275.1 coordinate 9,887,412, forward strand.
TGGCTGAGAATCCTGGAGAGTGTGGCAATTAAACCAGTCGACGCTCGGGGACGATGACGCGCTAGAAGAAATTGTTTTCCAGAAGCGGAGAACTCCGACAACTCGAATATCGCAGTACCCCACCCCGTTTCCCAGCCGGTCCACAAAAAACCAAAGTAATTAATGGTGCGACCGGATTGAAGGAGCACGTTTCAGGGACGCGTCGCCCCGAAGACGGGGATATGGAATACTAATGCATCCCGATCATTAATTTAATGCGGCCCTGGCTAGGGGAGAGAAGAACCGGGATATGTTTAACCGACCAATGGGGCTGTCGAATCTGTTGCGCCCCGATCACCATGCCGCGCATCTGTCAGCTTCAAGGACCCATTCGATGACGACGTCATTCGAAATCTTTGTCTGCAGTGATTCTCCGGTCCGTATACTTTTCTAAAAACATATTCTAATTTTTTCTGGAAAAATAGACAAATTATTATGTTTTATTCTTTTTAGCTGTACAATTTAATTCGTTGTTTGTGTAAACAACTTTATTTTTTTGTTTCGGATCAGCAGGAAGGCCAGGGTCATGGCAAACGTCACCCATGTTTTCCAAAAAATGCTCCACAAAAACATATACGACTCATGCGATTTTGATTATTTTTACTTCGAAAAAATCACACGTGTACTTCAAATACTAATTAAATATGTGCGCGAAGTCCCAATGCTAAAGATCCGATAATTTTTCTGAAAAAAATTCCTAAAAATTCTGAAAAAACTGGAATACCCCCTTAGAGGTTAAATAGCTTAATCAGCCCCGGCTGCGTATGTCAAATTGAACCGTGGTCCAGCGGCCGGTTTCCATTGAACCGCGATACTCTCAGCTGCTGTTAAAAACAATGTCGTGCGCGGCCGCAATTGGCGACGTTGAAATAAAAGGAGCTGCGAATCGTCCTGACTCAACCAGCATGAGGCTTCCCCTCTCACGCGTAAGCCAACCCATTATTCACCGCCGCCGTGCTGAAAAGAGCGTAGAATAAAGAAAGTTGGCGGATGAACGAAAGGTGGACCAGAGGTGTGCTGGTTATTTAAAGAAAAAGGGGATGTTAAATGCACAGCATGAGTCTCTCACACGCTGTTTCCTCGCGCACGATCCATTCGGGACCCGTGAATAGTCCTCGCGAAATAAGTGTTAAGCTCTCTGGGTACGTATGCGCATACGTAACAGATGGAAATATTTCAAAACGCGGTATCGAAAGAGCAAATCATCGTGTCGATAAATTTTCCACGGCATCTCCAGCTTATTGACCCATTGGCATCATAAGGAAATATGAAACCTTTACCACCAAACTTATTTGTTATTATATTTAAGTACAAAGGTGACTACAAGTAAAAGAACTTACTAGTTTCTATTTTTTATCTAACGAATAATGATAGTGACCAGGAAGATTGAGCGTATATATGCGCTAATGATGCAAACGTGTTAATAACCTATTTCAATTTTATTAATAACCTACATTTGACGCACAGAGCTGGCTGCGCTTTTGATGTTCGCGAACTCGTTCAACTAAAGCTTCAATCTAAGCCGAACGGTGCTACACGATCTATGTCACAGCACGGACCCGACAATTGGGCTTAGATCAAAACGTTACTGTATTCTCTCGCGTATATCTCGGTAACTTGTAATGTCCGTCGAAAGCGAAAGTCGCATTCGTATTCAGCACGTCGAAACGAATAAAACAACATACGATAGGTAAGATTGAGGGAGGGGGGCAGGTGTAAACTTGGGGCGAAACCGCAATTATTTTTGCACCGACCTAATGGAATTTCATCTCGGAAAACAGTTCTATTGTCGAAGGCAATCGCGACGAAACTCGGGCGAGATCATCCGGTAAAATTCCGGCGTTCTGTCTTATCATACTAAGCCGAAACTTGTGCGTTCATGGTTTCCACTTACCGAAACGTGATGAGAAATCGAGATGGGACGTCCTGGCCACGAGTTTCGAAGCTGGCGCTCGCTCGGAGAGCCGGGGACGTTTCTTACGTCGGTGACAGTCCACCTGGCCCCTGGAGTCTGTGCGACACCTGCGCTGAATTCCCGCGTTTGCGATATGTTCGCGGTTATGACATCATTTATTCGGGGAACACCGAATTTATACGGCGTGAAAACTGCACGTCGCACGCTACACTCCAACGGGGGCCGACGTAATTTACGGAACTCGCTCCTTTCAGATAGATTTCAGAGGGTCGAACTGCAGTTCCACCTCGGCTCCACTGGAATCAAAGAAACTGAATATGAATGTTATGGAAAGGAGGGGAACGTTGTCCTCTCCTCTCCCGGCCCGGCAGTTCGAGCCTTTTTGTTTACCGGCTGCCTTCATCGACTGTTTTATAGGTACAATTTCTTTACCAATCCCTCCCTGCTTACCAGAATTCCAAGATTTGGGTCACCGGCTTCGGTCAATACTTTCATTAACCGTTAGAGGATTTTTCTTGTTATAGCAATGCCATTGCTGCATTAACACTTTGACTGCCAAGCTAGAAACCTCAAAAATTCCATCAAATTAATGTGTTATTTAACGAAATAAAAATTGAAAAAAATTATATGTATGATATTGAGTAGTCCTCCAACTTTCTGGCATTTTAAAGATTCTTAAAAAATTTGATACAATTAATATATTAGCGTAAAAATTTATTTTTAAACTTGGACAAATAATTTCGTCATCCATATATGCGTGACATGGCAATCAACGTGTTAAAAAGAGATTTTGTCTTCGATATAGGGTTTTGCAAATATGAACATTTATTTTCCCAAGAAGGGGTATTTTATTTTTATTTTTTGTGAAAGATGATCGTGAGATTATCCTATTCTTTTTAAAGCGTGCCACTCATTTTGGAAACTTTGAGACTTCTTCCAACTTCGTACAAACTAATTGTTGAGTCTCGCAGTGTATCTCTGTTGCAAAAATTTTCATTTATCTCCGCTACGTGAAAGTTCCTCGTACGAGCAAGTCTAATAAATGTAGAATTAAGCTCTAATGAAATTGAAATTTAAGAACACGTTGCAAGTTTTACACGCGTGTAAAAGTTTCACACCTCTTGAAGACTGATATTTCACTTGCTACATAATTTGACAATCGGATTCAATGAACTTTGAAATTTTTAATTTTTATATGCATTATTTCTAAGAATGAAGTCGTGCTTTGAACGTTCAAACCCAGTATAAATAAATATTAAGGTAAATTATATATCATTCGTTAAGCTATGATATTCAATCATATATTTCCTGTTAAAATCATGTTTTTCGTTTATAGCGTCTGCTAATGGAAGTTGATTATAATATAGAATAATGGTGTAAGGACCATCCGATGGAAAGTTCTTTTTGCGCTGAAAAATATCTGGTGAATCTAGAAGTTTTCCTATGTCCTTGATAGATGGCGTGATTACTATTATTCTGTGAGAACAATATAGATTGTTGTCTGTGTCTAATGTCCCTAGCAACATAAATAAGTCATTATTATTCGGAATAAAAATTGACTGGTGCAAGTGACCCTTTTGGTTGAAAAAAAAAGTTGAAAATGAACTTTCGAAAAGACTGCTGCGTCGATCCCGAAATTCACTTGACGGGTTTTCCAATAATTTCCATAAAAATACCGATGATTTTCATTCTTCAATCTTTCGGATGCTTAACTTCTTAACACAAGTCAAGCACACTGTAACACAATAAAGTCCTCTAATATAATGACATACTCTAATTGTGCTTAATCTTAATCTTTTAAGATTATAACTGGAGCTACCTAAGGAAGTCGCACTACGCCAGCGACCTAATCAACCTAATAGATCGTATAATATTTGAGACTTTTTAGTAAAAAATTTTCAAATCCGACACGTATTGTCGCAATCGCTTAACTGTACCAGAAGAGTGAACGTTATTACTGGCAATAGATCGTTCGACCAATCAAATGACTTCCAACGCGACAATGCAATTTGCAATGGTGTCTGAACTTTTGCAAAGGCCGAGACCTCGCTCAGAGCAGCATCGTAACACAGGAGCACGTAGAATTTTCAAGAGCAGGAGGTATGGTGATGGCGGGTGCTTTGAAGAGTCAAAGATATCTCCTGGAATTACCCTGGCCTTTTGTTTCTCGACGACGCTGTGCAGAGAGAAGGAGAGAGACAGGGAGGGGGTAGGGCGGCCAGGAACCACTAGTTTGCGTGCACGATGCGATAGGCTAATTAATTAGAGCTCCTTGGAAAGGCGTAGTGCCACCCAGTGGGTAGGAATCAGGCGACGTGGATGACACGGGAGATAGGATATGTATTCTAATCCGGCTAGGCACAGAGATACTCACATATTCTCGGTCCCGGCACGAGTCCGCATTTCAATGAGCGGGGGTCCTCCACACGTAAGACATTAGATTGCCTTTCTCCTGTCTGGGGGCTCTCTTTGCTCTCCGTCACTTTTCCGCGGAACTTGCTCTTCCTTCCATTTCGTCTCTTCGGGAAGTTAAACTGAATCCGGCTAGAGGAGACGATCGTGAGAGAGAGAGAGAGGGGGGGGGGGAGAGGGAGAGAGAGAACACGCGATGATGTTTACTCTCTTACGCAACGTCTACCTCCACTCCGAGGGGTTTGTAGTTCGCGCCAGTAAGCAGCAAGCACTCGGAAACTGCTCATATCGAGAATATAGCGCGTATGAAACCGCCACTTTGGAACTAAACCCTGGCGAACCCGCGCGCACCTAGTTCGGGTATAGTTGGCTGCCATGCCGGTTACTACACTCGGTGTTACCCTGCTTGCTACACGTGTGCAAGTTTGTTCAACCGCAGTCCTGCTGCCTGGGTCTGCACCCGCCTACAAGACACTCGACGGCCTTCTTCATCTTCCCTAGTCTACTGATAACGATACGACACGCGCGGGCCGGTCTGGGTCTCTGTCTGTGTGCGATCGGAATGACAAGTGCCCTAGACCCTCTCATCGTGGAATTCGGTTTTCCTATGGAACACAGGGTACCCTACGGTGGTCTGGTTTTTGTTATGGACAAGAGGCCGACCTGCTTAGCCCGCGTAATCGACTTGTTTTCAAGTGATGGAACCTATCGATTTACACTTCGAGTGCCGGCACTCTACTGCTACGGTGAACGCTTGTGGTTGTGAAATTTTTTCAATTTCAGGATCCTGTGTTCCAATGAACGAAATTGTTATAGAAAAATTACTGGAACGAGGGGTTTCTATTGGGTTCGGACTAAACGATACAAAGAAATTATTCCACGAAATATGATAGAACAGAGACACTGTATGGTGATAATTAATTCAACAGAAATAATAAAAATTGATATTCTCGTCGTAATAATTAACTCTATTTTTCTTTTCAACGCTATATTAATTTATATAGAACTGTAAAGACATTAGAAAAATGTGAACAGCGTCATATTATTCGCGTTCGATTAGCATTATAAATAGAAGAAATACATTTTCGTTTAACGTCTATCTCTCGTGCGACAGATTATTACTCCGCGCTAAAATTGGCATCTATAATGCAATTTTTTGCAAGGTAATTTATCCATTATATTTGCAAATTGGATAAAATCAAATGACGAAGAAATGAAATTTGTCACGCAAAAAATGAAACGATAAATACGATAGTTATTGGTTAAAACGTATTATAATTGAAGGAGCACAATTTTGGAGATGCGAGGCTCAGAAGTCACAAACTATGCGTTCTTACGTTAACGTTGTATTTATGGAACGGCTTTAGTAGCACTAGTTATCGGAAGAAGATAATCAGACTGCCTTTGATCCATCGATCGAAAGAGCCGAGTACGAAATCATAAATTCAGCATAGTTATACGAAACTATCATGCCTCCTAGGATCCTATCTCCTCTGAAATAACATCACCATCGATTATCGCGGAACGTAATGGGCTAGGTCAGTCCGATTCACGATAAGTGGAATCGACCCGATGGTTAAAAAGGGCGAAAAGGGTAATTTCGTTCGATCGCGAGGTAAAAGTACCAAGTTTCGTGATTGTTCAGGTATTTAATGCTTCTGCTGCGCAAAAGTAGCGCAGCAGACTTTCGAACACAAATTATCAACTGTTCAACCACAAATTTTATAACTGCAATACTTGACAATATTCATTTTATAATAACAGTAAAATTCACAATAATTACTATCTTGAACGAGACTCAAAATCTTTAAAAAAATTAACTTCTTGTGCATACATAAATTAATTAAACGCATATTGCTCTTACGTGATGCAATCTTTAACTCGGATCACAAAGTACCATACTAGGAAATTTTATGAAATTCAGTATGAATTTTTTAAGATGCCATAAAGCATGTAATTTAAGACTAAATAATTCAAATTTTCGAAAGAAGTTTAAGCGTGGCACGAGAAACCCCAGTATATCAGTTAAAGGTTAATACTTTATCGCTAGTATAAATTGATTTTAACAGACCATAATTAGTTCAACAATTGATGTGATCAGAACACCCAGAAATTGTTTAATACAATTTTACTGCAACTTAGTAGAAGTTCCTCTATTGCTTGACAGGGAACGATTTCAATGTGCTAAATTATTATGCTAAATATTAGAGTGAAACGTAGTTATACATTTGTTCCAGCTGCATAAAAATATAAATACGCGGGTGATGTGATAAAATGTTCCGATAGAATAACTATTTATATACCTTGCGCTGAGGCTATGAGGTACAGATGTTATAATCCATTACACATAAATAATGGCTGAAGTATCGTCGACCATAAAATCGTCTTTATATCCTCAAAATATCGATAATCCTGATACATCGATGCACGTACTAGATTACTTTAAGCGTCTCTAAATTTCCTGTAAGAAGCACGTTAATAGAGGATAAGGAATTGCACGTTCCCAAAAGCAATTGAGTTGTTCGGTAAATGTTTATGAATGAGTATCGTGCACCGTGCAAAATTGAGGCTACTAAACATTTTATCATGTTCCTTCGATATACCAATCCGATTTTATAGAAGAATAATGTTCTATGCTTTCGCTATTATTGAAATATAACCAAACGCTTCACAGGTTAACTTCAAATACAGATTAACATATTAAACTTGTAAATAATTTATAATACTGCTTAATTCTATGCCATTCTATGCTATTCTTGATTCTAGTAAATTGAAAATATTTAAAAAATGTTGACAAATCTTGGGACTTGCATTTTCAGAATCAAAAGCACAATTTTTACGAAATTAGGATGAAGTTTGAGATTTGAACATTTTTCATCGTGAACTTTTATTTGCGTTACAACGGAGTGGTTATTGCAATCAGTAACTATTAGAACTATTTTGTTTTCTTTGTCTCGAGTGCGCTAAGTGATTCAATATGGAGCACATAATTGGTTCCCGAGAATGTGCATGCTAGAAGAAACCGTAGAATACGCAAACATGAAAGTTTTAGGCAAACGTTAGGCCAACTTCTGTATTCAACTGAAAGTCTGAGTTAAGTTGCTCGCAACTACGCGACGGGGAACTGTAGGGAGCTAGATAATGTAATTTGCAATCAATCTTAATGCCCTTGTCTGTTATTAATTTGTGAAGGAGTAACCGTACCGAAGTGCAAGTTACAATATACGCTGCCGCAATAATTTTGGGCATCATACGCTCAAGCAACTCTCTCTCCTAGGGCGTACTTAATTTACAGTGTGCGTTGCTTGCAACGTTTCTTGCCACAACTGATAATAAGTGCCTGCTAATTACTATATGGTTCACAGACAATTGTTTCGCTCCTGCTGCGATAGGAAATTTTGAAATTCTAAACTCTAGAGATATTGGAAGAATACTGTTACTTTATTCTCGACGTATTAAAATTATTAAAAGAGAAAACGCACTTTTATTTAACTTCAGTTCCTTATAATTGACTGGGGAAAATTTTGATTGTGCATAAACGTCCGCAGTCCGATCACGGTTGCGTTTCACTTTCTGAGACAGAGTTGCCTTGCAACAATTAACAATAAGTCCCTGCTAATTACTATATGGTTCACAGACAATTGTTTCGCTCCTGTTGCGATAGGAAATTCTGAAATTCTAAACTCTAGAGATATTGAAAGAATTGAAGAATACTGTTACGCTATTCTCGACTTATTAAAATTATTAAAAGAGAAAATGCACTTTTATTTAACTTCAGTTCCTTATAATTGACTGGGGAACATTTTGATTGTGCATAAGCGTCCGCAGTCCGATCACGGTTGCGTTTCACTTTCTGAGACAGAGGAAACCCAAATGAGCAGCGACGTGCCCGTGTCCGAAGGGGTAAAATAGGTTAAACAGTTTCTGTTCGTCTATCATTGAGGGTAATCTTGTAACGATGTAAAGGTATTGCTAGCAGTCTGAGAGACAGCTTCCTGCAGTTTTACCTCACGAATTGCGACAGGGGTATTGCAGGAGTCCCCTGAATCGAATCGCCAGCAAGTTCTCGGTGCCTTTCGGGTGACTTATCGTCCCTGTCGACAGGAATTACGAGAACGACAAGGAGAGACGAAGAGGCACGCGAGGTCTGGAGACAGGACCGATCGATCGATCCGTAGAGCAACAAAACCATTATCTTCTTCGGGCGTTCAAGCGCAAGGTAAACTGTTTCTCTATATTGAAGTAGGACTGTTCCATCGGAAGACACGAGTTCACTCCTCGACTACGGTGCAACGGGTAAGACGAGCACGCTCCGTTCTATCTGTTAGCCGTTTCCGAATCATTGAGATCGATTTAAAGTTTGGGTATAGACCATAGGGATGAAGTGGCAACGTTCAATGCTAGATATACACTGCTAGCCGAAAGTCTCGCTCCGAGATCGCGTTGCTCGCACACTTTCGTTGCTCATCGTACCCCCCAAAATCTGATATTTTCGTTAACATCGGCTGCGGAGATTTTATGCATTTATTACAAAAATTAATACGTCAAACATAGAATCGAAAAGATATTAGAAGGACTGAAGGATATTATTAACACGTTGACTGCCATGTCACCCATATGTGAGTGACGGAATTATTTGTCCAGGTTTTAAAATGAATTTTTACGTTAATATATTCATTGTACCAAATTTTATTAGAATCTGTAAAATGCAAGAAAGTTGGAAGACTACTCAATATCATATATTCAATTCTTTTCAATTTTTATTTCATTAAATAACTTACTTTGATTTCATGGAATTTTTGAGGTTTCTAGTTTGGCAGTCAAAGTGTTAAAAGTGAAAATATAATTTTATTCAATTTCAGTCTCTTACTAAAAATCTGTCATTTCGATATTTATCACACTTTTATTACTATATAACGCAACGCTTTGGACAACTTTGGATAAATCTGGTTTGTTTTACTATCAACCCTCGCGAATAGTATCTTTTTAGAAACATTTTACTCTGTAGGATTACTCCGAAAGATGGTTTGCAAAGGTAGAGCTTTAAAATGAGACCAAATTTATTTTTTTTTTCTTTTCATCGAAATTATCATAGATCAAATAGTGGTGATTTCTCGAGAATCGGAGATTTATTGTTCAAATACCTTTTGGATCCACTTTAAATATTACACGTACAAAGAAGAGACGCCAATGGAGTGTTTGTTTCTTTTGACCGTAAACGGAGAATTTATGATTGTTGGAAAAACCAGACCAACGGACGTTATAAAGAATTCCGTCTTCCTGTCGCCGCAGGAATTATAGATGCTTTCATTTCCACTTTCTTGCCTGGTGTCTCAAGTCGGAGACGATCTTAAATTTCGTTTGCGTTTCAACGTCATTATTTACCTTTCTGTAAACGGACGAATTATATCAATAGCGAACGAAATAATTTCGCGGGGATTTAGTGGACCGCGCGCGAGGGGAAAGATTCATTTAAAGACTATAAACAATGGCCGATTGTTTTCGAGGAATGTTCCAGCATAATATTTAGATTGGCGCGCAGCTCCAACTGGAAACATCGGTGTTTTTTCTTAATTTCAGCCTGCCTCTTCTCATGAATACGGAGGTTTACTAAGGGCGATACGCCGCCGACGTGAAGCTAAGAAAAGGTTCAGAGAGATTATTTGTACAAGCTGATTCCGGCAGCGCTTTGCATCTGTCGTGGGAAATAGAACATTGAACTCGACCGCCCGTCTATGTTTACTACTGTCCTATTACGGATTCCGTTTCCACGAATTTATGTTTAATTCACCGGTCTAATAAAATTCGAGCCAACTATCCAAACGAATACGAAAACGCGACTATTCGCTTCGAACAGTTTTTACGAAAATAAACTACCGCTCGACTTCATTTCGCGGCTTAACCAAATCCCTGCAAATAAATGCAATCAAACGGGGAAAATAAGCTCGATGACTATTTTTATTCTTGCCGCGAGAAAACCGATTAAACTTTCGATTTGTGACGTTTCCTCGATATTCCTCGAATTCCTCAAACATATTTTTAGAGACATTTCTGTTAGACCTGTAGAATCACGATATGTAATAATCTGGGTAACAATAGACCCGGTCCCCGCCGTCGAAAAGTTAAAAACTTTTTTATTTCTGATTTTCGTGTAAATATATTTATTTTTACTTTACTCTTGAATTTATGTTTGATTTTCTGAAAAGCGATAAAAAATGAATATTTTATTTTCAATGAATATATTGTTTAAGGACGTATACAAAAGTCATTTTTCATTCATAAATTTGCAGATATACTTGACGGTTCAATAAATGGTTGCATAACGGAAATTATTGAATAAGATAAAAGGAAAAATCGTGAATGTAACCGCACGGGTTTCAATAAATATACTTCGAGTGCATCATGGTTTATATAGAAAAATATTTGCATAAAAGGTTCAATGAACATTCATCAAACCAGCAAATATGGCGAGAATTTACGAAGTTTTTAAGTTGAACAAAAATATTGTCAAGATATAATGTGCTCTTTCAGGAATATCCGATTAACGATACGAACGACGCACATCAATTGAATAACTTTCTGGAATTTATCTGTGAATATTTTCATAAAAAATGCATCACCTTTCCATCGAGCATTTTAATTGATTTTTACGTTCCTAAATAAATTAAATAAATTAGCAATCGAAATTTACGTCGAATAATACTGTTACTGTAATTAATTTTTCTTCCAAATATACTTAAAAGATGAAGCATGATAAAATATTTGAAAACACTTGAATAAAGCTATATGATAAAATAGACATCCTAACGGTTGAGACAAGCTGAAGTTGCTATACTAAAAGGACTCTTTTATCATACAGAAAAGTCTTGATCTAAGCCGATCCGTGATCCACGGACCCGTGGATTGGATCAAGATCTTAGATCAAGACTTTACTGTACTTGAAAATGCAATACTTTGACTGAGCAATGAGAACAAAAATCTGCAGTCTAAGGATTAAAATACAAGTATACTGTACACTGACATTCGAACACTGCTTTTCATCACTCTGTACTAAAATTTAAAATAAAATTAAATTCAACGTTTCGAGAGAGATAAATCTGAATTTCTCTGGAATTACTGCGAAAATCTGCATTCGCAGAAAGCTTTGCGGACTATTTTTAATAAAAGTCAGTGCAACAATTTAGTTCGCTATTTTCGCACGCGTATCGTTGACGAAATAAAAACGCTGGCTAATACTAACGTGAACAGCCTCTATAGTTTATTTTGGTTCCGCTATGGTGTGTGTGTGGAAGCACGTTCGATCTCCGTTCAAGAAGTTCAAGGACCAACTTAGCAATGGATAAGAGGGACGGACTATCAACCACCTTCCGGTTCCGCTGAGTGTGCAAAACGCTGCGCGCGACCTGCGCAATTTTGCAAATCACGTGTGTGACGCCCGAGCCGCACGCTTTTTGCCGTTCGAAGCTATTAATTCGGGGGTTTAAACGCACTCGTCCGATCCCTCCAGTTAATTAGGCTTTTATTATGCAAGTCCGTCGTCTCGAGGATCGTTGTAATGGCGACGAACCTGTGACACGGGGTTATCGGACCTCTGAATCGGGAATATTCGCCGAGAATTAATATTAGCCTAACTACGTAACAGGCATAGATTTATCGTAATTGAATCTTGGACCTTTATGCTAAATAAAGCTCCCTCGGTGTAAGTTATATATGCGAGAGTTAAAGTTCATTTCTTCTCGTAACTAGTTTGATGTGTTAATATTGAGAAACTCTTTTCAATTTATTTGCATTTCATATCTTGTGTGTAATAATGTATGTATAATATTTGTACCTTTATATTTGGACTGCAAATTTTATACACTTAGAACTGGACCGTGGATTTTATGCGTTTACAACAAAAATGGATTGCTAACAAAAACTACAAAGACATTGGAAACTGATGTTATTAACGCGTTGACTGCCATGTCACCCATATGTGGGTGACGGAATTATTTGTCCAGGTTTTAAAATGAATTTTTACATTAATATATTCGTTCTACCAAATTCGATTAGAATTCGTAAAATTCAAGAAAGTTGGAGGACTACTCAGTATCATATATTTAATTTTTTATAATTTCTATTTCATTAAATAACTTACTTTCTAGTTTGGCAGTCAAAGTGTTAAGACATTATTAACAGACGAAATGCGTTTTGACTTCTGTTTCTTAGAATTGACTTGGATCATTTTTATTTTGCATATCTACAGTGTATTTGTAACAAAAACGAGCAGATGGAAGTTAAAATAAGAAGAAGTAGTATTTCAATCTACTGAAATGATTAAAGAAACAACTTTGTATTCGACTCTTACGTTTCACAATCGATCTAGAAAGTTTTGCACGAAGCTCCGCCAATCTAGTCATAATTGACCATCGCTGAAAGCGATCCAACGGTTTCCGATGAAGATTCAATCGAAAAATAAATTGCTCCAGTTTCCCGGCCGAAGAGACTGTTAAATAAAATATTATTCCGAAAGACATTCGCGCGAAGGGAACAATACAAGCGGGACCAATTAAATTTCATTGTAGCCACGGCTCCGTTTTCCCGGAGCGCTGCGCGGCAACGCGGGAATTGCGTTAATGAAGGAACGCGCTCTCTCGTAGATCGATATTAAAAATAGATAGGTAAAATTCATTCTTCCGAACCGTGATTTATGCGGCCGGGAAGCGGACTCTCCGCCGCTTCGTCCTATTCCAAGACGATTCTTCTCGGATTGCTTTCCCCCCGGCCCGAGTATTTTCTTCGACTGCCGGTCTCTGATATTTCAAGCGCCCCCGTCGACGGGAACGCAAGAAGTGATATCTTTACGGGAGTGGTTCTCTACTTTTTCTTTTTTCTTTTCCCCCTTTTTTTTTCGACGTTTTCCGACAAACTCCTCCTCGTGTTTTTCTTCGGGCTCGCCGGCCTGCATAGTCGGTCGTACAGCGACCGACAACCCCACCGGGGATCGAAACGAGGGTAGGAAGTGACTCACTTTCGAGACATTCTCCGCAGACGGAATACTTGCATGGAACGAGCGATCATTGCTTTCCCTCCGCCGCGGGAGATTTCGATGAATCTCGAAACGCCGCCTCCGCCGCCATTCGTCTTGTTAGAAATCATCCGAGCGAAGACCTCTAGTCGAATTCTTCTTCGCTGCCAACATTAACGAGTGCCCGGTCTGTACAAAACATTCAAACCTTCACGAAGCTTCGTGCAGTCAGGGACAAAAAGATTGGGCATTCTACTAATTTGTTAATTTCTCTTATTATTATTTTTATCATTTTTTTATTCTCGTATAACGGATGATAAATGATATACGATACATCGTTCTACGCTGCTTTTGTTTATTCGGTTCGGTTGGTAAAACTAAAACGTTTTGTTGCTGTGCATAAATTTATCTACAGAAATATTAACTTTCAAGACAAATTAATGGGACAAAATGGTAGGACATGTAGGTTTAAAAAATGTACAAAGAGAATTTACCAGTATCGTTTAATATTCAATATTTCGTAGAGCCTCCATATCTTATCACGAAAGTTATTGCATTGGGCAGAGCCTTAATTGGTACCGTCGATGTTCAGATATTTTTAACACTATTTTAGTCCAGGTTTTAAAAAGAATTTTTTTGTTAATATATTCATTGTACCAAATTTGATTAGTATCGGTAAAATGTAAAAAAGTTGAAGAACTGCTCAGTATCGTACATTTAATTTTTTTTCAATTTTTATTTCATTAAATAACAGTTTGATTATATGGAATTTTTGAGGTTTCTAGTGTGGCAGCCAAAGTGTTAATACTGTTAAGATCAGGAGATCTTGCTGGCCAGTCCAGAATTTTAATTTTTTCAATTGTAAAATACGTTTTAACTATTTTAGCTGTGCGAAGGGAGGAATTGTAATGTTGAAATGTGCAAAAAATTTTTAAACAAATTTTGCATGATTTCCACATGTGGTTACCATTTTTAACACCGAATGTTTTTCTCGAATTCGGATAAACTACGCGTGAAATTGTCTTACATCCAACGGGGTTAAAATTCATAGTTTCGGTTGTGTTCGGCGTTCGGTCAGTTCGCTCTAATCTTTTCGCCTCTATGCGCATAAATGCAACGATACGACAAAGAAGAAAAAAAGAAAGCAACGAACAAGGTTGAGCAATTGTAGTTTAAATTTTATTCGCACTTCCTGGTTCTGTATTAATACCCCGCAGTGTTGCTAAAGCGACGCGAACGTAGTAACTCCCCTTCCTTTCAGGAAATACGAATGTTTCCTTCATAAAGCTGGAAAAGCCGCGAGGTGTTCCCTTTAATAAAAACTCTCGGCTCCACAAAGATAACATCCATTCAGGAAATTACAATTACCAGCGCAAAATGCAAATGTCAGACGTACTGTTTGCGGAAAGTCCAAAAAACTCCCGGCCAAAGGAAAATGAAAGGACACCGCGCGAATACAGTTGTACAAGTTCATTTCAGATTGTAATCTATTCAAGAAGAATTTAATTTCTTTATGTTTCTCGCTGTCAGTTAGCCGGCCTTGTTGCTCGTGCTTTACGAGCTCTCCGGGCCAGAAACATTTTTGCCATTTTTTTTGTCGCGCATTGTGTTCCTCCTAATTGCGAAAAAACGTAATTACATCTTGAACATTCGTGTAACAAGCATAATTTAGTCGAATTGATTTTTTTGTTCTTAAATCTTCACAGGTTGAAGATGTTTCTTCCGATAATTTTGATTTTACAGAAAATTCACTGTCCAAAAGAGTTACGGGGAAAAATGATTTTGTCTTGTCCATTAGTTTATAAAACTCGCTTTACGCTGTTCGTTTCGTGCTGGTGTTGCACAATTTTGAAGCTTGCCACCGACTGAATTTAATTGTGTTTTCACGTTGTTAATATTTTTTTCAGCTTAATATCATTAATAGACATCGGATCTTTATGCATTTATGGCTTATGGAAATTAAAAAAAAATGCTATAATATAAAATTCGAGAGAATTTAACACGATTTTTATTTGCTTTGGATCTACAAAGGCTGTCCCCATTAAAAATAAAATTTTATTTCATTCCACTTTCTTAAAATGTTTCTATAAAAATTGGAAATTGCATAAACATCCGATGTCTAATCATTAATTTTTAGCAGCAAATTAGTTTTCCCGAAAGCCTAGGAATTAATAATCATATCGATCGAATTCGAATTTTATTTATATCTCGTATAAATCTCACGCTTGTTCGTTCACAAAAAGAATGTACCTTTTTTCTGGAATATTATTCACATTGACAATCTATATCTCTTTAAAATTTATTTACTGAAAATTAAGCTCGAGAGAAGTAAGTATTCTAGTACTGTTTTTGCAAACGATTATAAAAGTGTGAATCTGTGTGCACAAATTAGAATTTTCTGTCTTCTTACTTTACTAGAATTAATTAGCGATTCGCAGTTCTTATTAAACTTTGAGTTTAATCTCAAAAATAAAAAGACAATTAAACTCTCATTATACCATTTCATTGTATTTGCAGACTCGTGTACGCTATAAGTGCATAAAATTCGCAGTCCAACGATTATGACGATTCACATTTGAGGTTGGCCATGTAATTTTCAGGTCCATTGCATCGGTGTCCGGGCCGACCATTATAATCTGGGTTTAGTAAAAGCGTACACGTTCTCTATACACGTAGACGAGAGAAATATTTCGTTGCAGCGCGACAACGAAATCTTTCCGACGATTAAACGCGTGTCACTGTAACGGAGCAACGTTCCGTTCGTTCCTCTTGGAAGCGAAACACTATTAACACGAATCTTTTGATATTATTGTTTCCGTGCTGGGTAACCTACAAAATCAATTCGCCAGAAATAATACGATTTGTTTCATTTAAAAACGAAAACTGAAGCGGAGAATTGTGTCCGGGTGGCGAAAATGATGACACAGACACTGACACGCGGATATAAAACGTTACAAAGCAAGAGAGATTAAAACTATATTGCAATAAAGCGTTAGACATATTAAATAAAACGAATCATTTATCATATCGGATAAAAATTTGAAAATAATTTTTATTATATCCACTTTTTCACTGCAGTTTTTCATTAGTTCATTTTTCATTGTATTTAATTTTGTCAGTATTTGATTTACCTTGATTTTGAGTGTAATTTAAATATTCATGTGTGATTGATTATTGTACGTCTATTCCTTTTTACTCATTAAAATTAATTAATTTATTCATTATAAGATCAAGATGTAGAAGTTTTTATTAATTTTTAATTAAAGCTTCATAACTGTTTGATGCCTAGCGATATTTGTCCATGGCATTTTGTTATATGTTAATGGATATTTGCTGGTTTCGGCTGAGTGTATACATCAACCACGGACCATACTGAAGCGGTTGAAGGTAACAAGGAATTCTCAATGGCTAGCTAATCAGATGCACCGTTTTCCGAGTTCCAGTTCGCTCATTTCATTCACCTAACTAACACGTAAATTCGTGCTGCTTTTGCATCATGGTTTCTGTATGGCTATTTGCCACGTGGATATATAATGATGTGCAGCGCAGAAATGGGATTTTGCGGTTCTAATTAATGGCACTTGCAAGTACAAACCTAGCTTGCAGATTGCGGTGGAAAAAGAAAGATAACATTTTTTTTTATTTCTAACATTGTTTGTCACACAACTATCACGTTACTACTGATAAAATTTGTTTCATTTGGATTGGAACAATATCTTTTAATATCGGCGGTTTAAAATTATTATTTCTCGCGAATATATTCGTCAACGTCCAATATGGAATTTTCAGAATGTCTTATTACATAAAACGAAAAAATGATACTTTTTCAAAGACTAACAGAACGAATGATGATGTACGGTTGCATTTATAAATCAACGATCATTCGGTGATGGTAATATTATCGCAGAAGGGTCTACTGTTTCCACTGACGCGTTTATTTATTTCAATTGTGTAATTTGGCACGAGCACGTACTGGCGAATATTCCTCGTGTCAACGATATCAGTTTACATTTGGTGAATGTAAAACGATAGTGGCGACAATATAGAATGCAATATAGAATATAATACGGATATTTGATGTAAAAATGACCGTATCATAGTTACAATAAAGCGACTCACCTAAAAAATGAATTAGTAGGTAGGTATTTCAAGCATAAAGAGTAACGACAAACAAGAATTTTAATCTCCGATCTTAACTATAAAACTGTTTAGAGTTTACCTGAGTACAAAAAATAATTACAGTAAAGTCTCGATCTAACAACCTAATCCAAGCAACTGGAGCTAATAAGATAAGAATAGAAAAATGATTGACTATAGCAATTACTGTTGTAACCTCCTTATTCTTCGTAGATCCCAACAAATTTTGTGTTAGTAAATAAATTGTAAAAAAAATTTATGTAAAGTTTGACAAAAAAAAAAAAGAAAAAAGAATTGCGTCGCCCATATAGTAGTGATATAGCAGTGTTAATAAATCACAATAAAAATTCTTTGTCGTTTGAAGAGACGATACTTCATCCGCGTTATACCTAAGAAACCTCTGAATAGAGTTTTCAGAAGCAAAGTGGACCTCGTATCTGAAGAGCAAGGCCGAGAGTGATGCTACAAGTCAAAATCATAAAAGAAAGTGGAGAAAGGAGCCAGCAGTTCGTATATCTTGCATTCACATATTATTCCATGCCAAGACCCATGGCAGTTGCCAGCGATGTTGCACCGTGTCGGTCATTCCTCGTTTGCCGAAAATAACATGAGCCAGCTACGTGTTGGACGTTGCCTGGTTTATGCGGAAAGTGGGCTAGCTAATAGCTACCTATCAACCTGATCTCCTTGTCGACATGAACACGGTTTTAACTACACTGCCGCTCAAAAGTGGACAGTTTTAATTTTTCGAGAATCAATGACATCATTTTATTGAACGACGTTCATTTTTGAACTCCTTTACGTAGGGCTATTAATAAATAATTAATACATCGAACCAATATGTACATTCAGAACGAAATTACTATATTATTAACTGTATTAATGGATTATAAATTATGTTTTGGGTCTAGCATAGCCACAGTGTCATAAATAGTACTGATTAACATTTTATAAACAACACCACATATCTTCTTTATTTATTAATTCTATTATCATTTCGATTTTCTTTGTAATTAGCGTTCAAGAGTATTTAACAACGAAGCAGACACAGGTTTCAAATAAAATGTCATCTCTGATGTGATTTTATGTTTGTTAAGCGTGACCATATATCTTCCTTATTTATTAATTTTATTATTTATCGATTTTCTTTATACCAGCGTTTCCAGAGTATTTAACAACAAAGCAGGCCGATTTAAAGTAAAATGCCAGCTTCGATCCAATTTAATTCACAAACTTCGAATGCAGCAATTGATTGTACGTTTTTCAAACAGCACCATCCATATTCTTTATCAATTAATATAATTATTTATCGATTTTCATTACATCGACGTTCAGATAAAATGCCAATTGAAATGCAATTTCATTCAGAAAATTCGAATACAACAATTCCCTGAACAAAGGCCTGGGATTAATAAAAGTGGTGGATCAAAGAACATTGAGGGGACAAAGGGTTGAACACCGCAGAGCGAACGCGTTAAAACTAATTCTAGCGCCAAGATTATCTGCAAAGTGATCGTGTCCCCTTTGAATGTCCTTACATCCGTTCACGGTGCGCTTGCTTTTCTCTTAAAGCATTCTCACGTCCGTTCAAAGAGTATTGGTCTAGTACATCCGCAAGAAGTAGATCGGTGTCCCAGTGAGAGGGACACTCGTAAGAGAACACAGTAACGTATGCAGCTAGGTGGTATCATTCCCTTCCAACGATAATATTGCTTTTGCCGTCGTATGTGTTCCTTCCGCTCTTGCGTTTACCTTAGTCTCTGCGACACAGTTTGTGTACGGCATCAGCCTTCCCTTTGCAGGGAAATGTATAAATGCAGAAATGGCTCTTTGTAAAAGTGAAAACCTTTCTAAGAATACGTCTATCGTGGCCGCCCCTGCACTTCCAACGAGAAAGGATGATCACTAGACCACGGATTTCCTGCGTTTATTGAAATTTTGATCTTATCGAGCTCAGCATTGTAGGATCTTCGCGAAAGTTTAATCAGATTTTTATTGACATTTTTCTGTACTTGAAGAATCATATTTCTTAATAATCGCAATTTCCATTATGAACAATTTTGGCAGTAACAAATATTTTATTTGAACGTTTATATCGTAGAGTCTATTGCCATATCTCTGATATTAAACTCATCCAATTTTAGAAATGTCCTCTGTCAATCATACCGTAGTAGAAAATTTAATATTTTACTTACTGGTAACTTAATACCTTTAAGACAGACATTAGCTATTTTTGGTGAAGAAAATAAATATTTTATAATTGTAGCTTGTAAGTGAACTTTTAAGGAATATCTGTGAAAAATCTTAAGTTAGAATTCTTAATATTTTCGAAGTTAACATTTTTAGAGACGTGATTGAAAAAATAGTTACTGGGCCAAGGGACTTGGAATTGTAGAAGAGTTTTAATGAAGTGTCTCACTAAAAGTAGAAAATATAATTAACATTTTAAGCGAATGTAATTATAATTATAATGGTTTTTGAGTTTGTTATATATAATATGTTTGAGTTGCGCTTGCAAATCGTAATATTGAAATTTTAATATGTATCGATAATTGTATGATTATAAATAATCTACAATCTGTGTTACAAATTGGATATTGGAAATATATAACTCTTAATCGGGCAGGTCTGTATCGATTTTCAGAGAAAGTTTTATTCAGATCTGTTTCAAGATGAGTTTAGTCGTCAGCAATATATAAATGCTGTTTCATTTGTTACGTGTTATCTGTTGTTTTAACTGAACTCTGTCCAACAGTACTTCGTTACAGTAATAAATTGAACGACGAAACTGGCTACAGTTATGCGATCCATTCTGCATGATAAATGCTCTTCTTCTAAAAAAAAAAATGATATTTTCTTCAGAAAAAAAGACAAAGTTAACAGGATGCGAAAAATATTTTCTACGTGATATTTACACTATAGTATCTCACCGAGAAATGATATTAAACAAGTATGAATAACATAATATTATAGAACTGTTAGGATCATCGACAAGATTAACAAAAATGAAAGGTTTAACCGACCTAGTTCGTTAACAAAATTTCAAGAAGAAAAGATTGCTCGATGGAAAGAAAAATGGTGGTTCAAGACATGAGACGACATAAGTGTTTGTGTTGTGGTGAATCTGAAGTTACGCTACTGTAACATGTACACGTGTGCTTTTTAAATATTCAAGGAAAAAAGATGAGATGTGGCTGGGGTCAACGTTTCACATAATCAGTTTGAAGTAAACGCTACTCAAGTAAAAACTCCGACCATCTGGATGAACCATCATTCTGCAACCACCAATCCCATCACAGGTTTCCCTAAATATTTACAATAAGATTTAAGATAAACTTCCCCACGTCTGGCTCATGCTCTCCCTAATCCCATATTTTCTTCCTCATGAACAGTAACTTCAAAATTGTAATGGATACAAGCGATCATCTACTTAATTTAATGTAATGAAAAGTACCTTGTTTCTTGATGAATATTTAATATCCCACCTTCTTTCTATTTAAATTAAATTGGTACATGAAATATTTTACAATAAAATATATAAGAAATTATCTTTTCAGAGCCATATTTAAAAAATTAAATTAAATCTGAAATTAAATTTTTCTGAGACACAAAATCATTCTTGAGAGAATAGAAACACGACTAGATAACAAAAGAGGTAAAAATTCCTAACAGAGTTGACAATTTTTGTATCGACTCGGCAAAGCGTTCATTCGAAATGTCCAATTAAAATTTCCATTGAAAATTAATTGAAAGTGGATACAGAAACGTACGTATCTTCACCTGGGTCAATACATTATAGAAAAGTAATTAGAACTTGTTTCGCATCGATGAGAGACAGTGTGGTCGAATATTTCTTATGTGTTAGTGCGAAACGGATAGAGAAGAATGCAGGGGAACTCCGACAGAATATAAAATGCCAAAAAGTTCATCTGGCCTCTATTCCGGCGTGCTGGTCACGATTCTGTAAACTTTCCTCTACTTTCGGAACGAGGAAACAAATTCCTTATCCGTCAGGAATTAGTACACAGCGACCGTCAAGAGTTTATGCATATACACGTGGCTCTCCAATTTCGTCGAAGACATTGGGAAAGGATGGAGAGCGGAGGCGTTAATGACGAACAAACCGGGGGCGAAAGTACCAAAAAATAAGGGCGTATTCCTATGATAATTCTGTGATCTTATTAAGTACACAGCAATTTTGCAACAGAGATCACCCGGGACACGTAGTTGAACAGAGTTCGTCAGGAACGAGTGAAAGATAAGTTTGCCGGTGGAAATGAAAGGAGCCAAGTGGCAAAAAGAATTGCAAAAATACTGACAAATGGAGGAGCAGAAGCGACCCTGTCGAGCTTTAAGCCTAGAAACTCTGATTAGTGAGGAGGAATCTTTCCTGACGTTCTGAAGCATTTTTGGGGCAGCGTCGGTTACATTTTATGCAAAATAAAAACTTTCTCCATCGATTACAAGGTACCAAATAAAAATTTTCTACTAGTCTACTTACTACTAAACTGTGGATTTTGAAAATAAGATATTTCTGAGTCAATTGTGCAGTGGAGGATTTAAGTGGAAGAGCATTGCTTCTACTGGTAATTTTAATAATCTGGTTTAGATTAACACTGTTTTTAAAATCCTTCTGGCTTCACAGTTTTGTATTTCACCTGTTATATATAAAATCGAATTTTTATGCAATTTTATTGGCACAGTATACAGATTACGTTTTCGACAGGATACTTCAACTTTGAACAAAATAATTTACTGTTGAATTAAATAATTAAATTTGCAGTAAAAAATATGGCATCACTTTGCTCGTTACTTGATATTGTACGTAGATTTCACTAAAACCAGGCTCCAATTTCCTTCAATTCTTTTTTCCATTGAAAGGTTCCATTGGTAGAACGGAAAAGTTCTTTTCTCTTTTTTTTTTTAAATAAGAAATACTTTCACGGGAACTTTTATTGAAATTTTAAGATATTCAGGCACACGTACTCCTGGCGCCGCGCTCTTTTGACGTTAGCAGTGGAATTCCCATTTCTGTATGACTAAAGAAAAAGGGGGGCGACAGAACTTTGCCTCATTTCCGAAGCAATGACGTCCAATCGTATTCCTCGTTTCCAGGAGGGCCTGCGTCTCGCATTATATTTAAATATTCATCGACGATATCTTATAAAATGGTTCCCAACGCCATGCTCCTGGATAGAGAGTTTAATCGCTACTTTCTATAATAATTCAAGGGAGCCATCCCTGGTCGTCAGGTCCTATAACAAATCGCTTGGAAGACTCGGATATTGGTAGGCAGGTGATTTTATCAGAAGAATATAAAGGAATCCGATTCACATTCGGAATTACGAAGCTCTTCGGGTTGAACGATGCTTTAACCATTCGATGGATATACATCGATGAAATTGATGTAATTATCGCAATTGAAGGGAATCGGTCTCGCTTTGTTTAATCCTACAACGTTGACTCGCAGACCTATTTGTTAGCTTCAATATAATCTTAATAGATAAATATTGCTATACTGTGACCTTATAAAATACTGTAAATTGTATCTTAATAAAAATGAATGTCATCCCATGATTAATAATAATTTCTTTTCTATTTTTGAATTTACATACGAAATATGTAAAATAAAATACATTACTTGCAAGACGATCTAATTTTATTATATTTAGTTTCGTTTCAGTCAGCAGTGAACATTGAATATTAATTATTATGGTCAAAAAACAACCACTGGTACAAAAACTGTACCTTTAAAAAATAAGTCACGTGCTGTACAACACCGAATTCTAGTAGACAAAATTGATAAGACAGTATAGTCATTTCCAAAAATTCTTGGGGTACTTTGCCCGACTAATCATTTATAATATAATAATTGTTACAGTTAGTCCTTCTGATCAATGACGTCGGTACGGATATCATCAATGCATGAAGTCTGCAGTCTCCTAATGGTCTCTGCGGAATTGACTGCATGTCCTCGTTCCGTTCCAAGGGACAACTGTCATTCTTCGAGGTTTTCATTCGCATTTCAGAAAAAAACAGGATATTGTTCTAGAAACGAAAGAGCCAAGCGTGGATTAATTAACGCGTGCGCTGGTTTCAGTCTACTGTTAAGTACGTCATGAAGAACAATACCGGTATAAACCGTAGCTCCTGCGAGACACCCTTCACGATCGGCTTACGCTATCCCGGAATCAGTCCCTTAATTGGGTCGAATCAGTCTTAGTAGTTAATCCGAGAAGCATCGTCGGTTCCTATCTTCAGGAAAATGTCGACTAATGAGCGTGCATAATTTTCCAGTTTCGATCGCTGATTCTGTATCGAGGATCATTGCTTTAAGAATAATCCAGTAATATACATCTTTAATCGTGTATTGTTAGTGAAAGAACAATGCTCCTTATCATATCTCGAAATATAATTAATATAATGTAACCGTAAAGTTATCGGTCTTCACAAAACAATTTTAATATTTTTCATTTGATCAGTGAAAACTATGGATGGTTCTAAGAATCAGAATTTTTGTTCATCAGATTAAAATTAAGTGAACTAAACTGTATAGAATATAATAAATTGTTCCAATTATCAATATGAAGTTTCATTTCATATTGATTCACTAATGCTTGTAGTAAGTGTTATAAGATTTTGCACGAAAAGTAGAGAAGATGTGTAGATTAATAACGCGGTAAATTTTTTGATCAAGTAGCTGCTCTACAGATTAATAGCTCAAAGAATTATTTAGTATTATTATTTGAGTTTCGAAAAAAGATTTTCTGCTCAGATTTTCCCGTCGATTTCAAGCGATCCTATTAAGACGGCGAATCTCGGGAATAACTTGCGATCGACGGTGTTTAAGGCAAACGGCCAATTGTGAAAGAGAGCGGAAAATACTGCGAGAGGGGAAGTTTAATGACTGGAGTTACCCTAACAGCAACGCCATAAGCATTACAGGCTAACACCTTCCATCCTCTTTTATCAGCTCGTTATCTTTTGTTTGAGAATTTTGTTGCCGCAAGATTTGATCAGCTGTATGTCTTGCTTTAGACCTTGGAATTCCGCTTAGATCACCACCATTTTCTTCTTTTTAAACAAAAATTTCGTCACGCTTTCATCGCATCATTAACTGGTTTATTTAGTCGTGTAAAACAGTTAAACTAACTAAAAATTTGTAAATCGATCACGTAAATATGTTTTTCAGTTATTAGGCACAAAAAATATTTCTCCCTCACTCTCGATTTCTACGAAGTCAGATTTTCAACTTCGAGAATTCGTTCTGCTTTAACTGTAACAGCTATACGAACGTTTCTTCAGACTCTTCGAAATACAACTACTTTTTTCTCTTTTATTTTGTTCTAATGTTTACTGTTTACAAGAAAAACGGTGTCTAGTAATAGCATGACTACCCTCTATATATATATTTAAAGAAATCGGGCGCGCTGTTGGCGCACAGGACGACTCTACAGTAAATAATGAAGCGCTCAGTATTCCAAGAGCATTTGAAATTATATAGATTCGGTGGCATCAAATGCCGAGTTTTTTTTCGTGCCGCTTCCACCGTCGGTTGCACACAAGGAAACCGAAATTTTAGCTGTGTACGAGGTACAAGCTAGAAAAAAAAATAAAAAAAAATTGAACGGATAAAGAGGGGCAAAACATCACGTAAACGCTTTAAACTTGCTACAGAAACGACGCGGCCCCGATACACCACGATCGGGTGATAAGCAAAGCCTCGAATCGTTAGAACTCCATTTCACTTTATTGTTATTCCATTTTTCTCGTCCGCAAATAAACGCTCGGCTGGCCACGTCTATTGCGTACACCACCGTTCAAAAGGACACTTGTTTAATTCTCGTGTTTGCTTGAAACAAATACGCCATCTCGCATGGATTTATTTATCACCTTCTTCACTGCTTCGCTCTAAATGTGAAATTAAAGTAGAAAGTCTCGTAGACCATATAACGCGGTACTAGACCTACCGGATAAACATTTATGTACGCTATTAGAATAAATTACATGTACACCTGCAATAAGATCAAATAGTAAATAACACGTTGGCTGCCATGTCACCCATGTTTGGGTGACGAAACTATTTTTTCAGTTGAATGAAATATTTTTACCCGAATGCGTTCATCCTATAAAGTTTTGTTGAAATCAGCAAAATGTAATATGGTTAACAAATTACTTCGATTTTATGAAATTTTTCAGGTTGCTGCGTTGGTAGTCAAAGCGTTAACAATACCGAAATAAATTATGCAAATTCCGTAAAGATGATATGTGTCGACATACTTTTGGGCGGGGGTGTAAAGGGTGGCAAAGGGTTAAACGGTATTCATTTTTTTCCCATTCCCCACCCGAACTCTACAATTTTACACTCAAGTTGACTTGAGTTTTTACACCGCATTATCCTGATTTTCCTTCCTCCCCCCTTTTCTATAATTACCATTCCCCGTGCTTGTGTTTTTCATTTTGCTATCGGGATTTTGGAAACTCTTTATCCTCGGATATGTTTTCTTGCCTTTGTTTCCCCACCTCTCTCTCTCTCTATTTCTCTGCACGGTTTACTACATTTTCTTTATTTCACCCCTCACGCTCTTGCCCTTTCAACCCCTGTTATAACGCCTGAAATCGCTTTCTTTCAAGCTCGTCTAACATACGTTTGTATCGCGTTTCCTTACGCTGTGTTGCCGGTGCCTCTTGTTACTTCGAGAATTATCATTCTACCCTTAGCACCGCGCCACTGCAAAAACGTTTCTGCAGAATACTTTCTACTTCGTTTCAAAGGAACAGCTTCTCGAAACGTTTTTCGATTCGTTTATAAAAATGGGTTTTCACCTGCTGCATCATGCGAACATATCTAACAGGGAAATAAACCCTGCTTCGCGAGACGTAGAGGCTTCAAGCTTCAAAATGAGTCCAGGCTTCCAGGTTGTACTATTTGATTTTTGCGAAATGATCACGAATTAAATATCGGAAACGTTTAACACGTTGATTGCCATGTCACCCACATGTGGGTCACGGAATTATTTTTCCAGGTTTTAGAATGAATTTTTACGTTAATATGTTCATTGTAAAAAATTTGATTGGGATCTGTAAAATGCAAGAAAGTTAGAGGACTACACAATATTATATATCTAATTTTTTTCAATTTTTATTTCATTAAATAACACTGATTTTATGGAATTTATGAGGTTTCTAGTTTAGCAGTCAAAGTGTTAAATACTTCTCTGTTGATCATTGTTCATTTTCACATTACGAAAATGAATCCCGCACGGCAAACACCATTTGATCGATCCCCGTGTCTTACTTGAAAAAAGTAAAAATCCAATACCTATCAACCGTGTCACTCAACCGGTGTCCAACATCTCTGAACCGTTTAACGAACGGTTGTTAAAACCCGGGGGGTCGTTACACGTTGAACAATTTTTATCAACTCTTTTCCGCGTGCCGTCGAACCGTGTAACAGGTTTAGAGGAATATTCAGTTTTCAATCGTACATTCATGCCCAACCGATGGGACAAAATACAGATAGAAAAGAGGAGGAGATTAAAAACTAAAAAGGGGGGGGGGGTATTGAATCGGCCGGGAATAGAGAAACAAATTCAAAGAGATAGACATAGGCTGCGTGGTTCGTCGAACGGGGGGTAGTCGGGGGTAAGGAGGTGAGGAGGGGGCAGTTGGCGAGGTCGGCTCGAATAGTACCCTTTGTCGTCACCTGATTCGGCGTGAACGTACTGAAAATGCTATTGCATTCATGCGAGCTCGTCATTATGCGCGTGACATAATGCGCGATTGCACTGTGACTCGACAATCACCGTCACGGCACATCGAGCCTTGTTCTCGGCTGCGTCATTCGAATTTGCAAGCCCGTCACAGCAACGGGCCGCGGGCCGCGGGCCGCGGGTACACCCGACGAGGAGGACAGGAGTTGTCCACATCTAAATCTAAACCAATGCCAGCCCGCCGTACACGCCTAAGCATTCACCGGCTAGAATGTTTGTTCTCATCAACGATACACGCAACTAATTACGGTCACGCCACCGGCCCGTCCGACTGCGATATTTACACCGAGTTGACGTTAAACAGCCGGACTTGCTTCTGAGCGAAATTTATTCGGTGTCCACTTTATACGCAACCCCGTTCAACCCCGAACAGGCAATTTCACCTTGCGTTAGCCTTCGACAAGGTGCGTCCGATGCCATTACCTGTCCACGGAGATTATTAGCTATTGAGATTTTGACGGCAGTCTCTTCAATAACACCGTCGACTCTGTCACACGTCAACGCGCGTTGCTGTCGTTGGGCCTTGAGGACACTATAGGAGGCAAGAATTGCGATTTATTTAATATTATCGTTTCATTTATTTTATTTATTTGAACCCTTCGTCGGCATGGTGGGTCGCTAAGTTATCTTCGTTGCTGACAGATTTAAACGTCTAGCTAAAGTAACAGTTTTCAGATTTTTGAAATATATATAAGACAATAATCTTATTTTCTTCTTTTTGTTATTATTGAGGATTTTCAAGAAGTAAAACTCAATTTTGTTGCTCTAAAAGAAAGAGGTTATAATTTACATATGATATATATACAATATTTACAAATATGCGGAATGGTTTATTAATTACCTAAAAGAAAGAGAAACGACAATTAAAGTCTATTCTCCTCAACTACTCCTAAATCTATTATTTTATTGATCGCTAACCACTTATCACTCTAATCTTTGCACATGTGCTCTTCGACATCATCTCTCTCGTTGAGCATCGATACATATCGATGCGCGGTCTATTCAAATGAAGAAAGTGTTACTTTCTTTACATATATCATAATAATAAGTCAAGCCCAGGGATGTAACACCCGGTTAACCCCAAGGGTTAATCTTGATATGGTGTTGAAAATGCCGCGTGTTCGACAACCCACGAGACGACGACCTTCGATCTACCTCGAATCTCATATGATAATTAATATTTCGAAGGCAATTGCGAGTCATATGCTCCTAATTAACTGTTCGATATTCCGACCTAAATATCACGTAATTAATTGAACAGCATTTATAATCAATTCGCTTATGCGTCCGCAAGACCATAGACATACTTTCCGCGTGTACACGGGAGGACTACAGAATATCCATAATTAATTCCACCGCTGGTTGCATTATGACCGCACATTCGAATTCCTGTTATTGCATAATTTGAGAGCCCGCGAAGAGGTTGGGAAGATCATTACGAAATCAACGGCAGAAATGATGCCCTCCTAGGTGGCCCGAATTATTTCGAACAAGGGCGAAATTCGAGGGTTTAATTCAGAGATATGTTTATCGATATGGTGCGGGTATACTTCGTTGCCGGGAGGGGCGGAGAGGAATCGGCGAATGCACGACGCAAACTCCGTAATCCAATTAACGTGGTGAAAGGCAAGATTGACGGTGAAACGACGGAGTTTCGAGGGGCTTGGAATCGATTCGTATGGGTTCCCGGCAGATCGATCGTCAGGACGCAACCTGTCAAACCGTGCCCTTGGGACCCGGGGTGCATTACGCTCTCGAGCCAACGGGCGGGCGTGTTCGCGCGATTAGCGCGTCGCAAACCGTCTCTGCGATCGGCTCGAGGCGAGATAAGTCGATTTGCGGTACGTTCGCGACGACATATTGTGTTGTTCCGCATCTCCATGATCGACGGACCATACTCCTGCGCGCGGTCAATCTCCCTCGGACGTCACCGTTGCAGGCTACTGTTCTGTTTATTGCGTTCGCTTCATCGGATTGTTTAACACTTTGACTGCCAAACTGGAAACATAAAAATTCCATAAAATCAAAGCAAGTTATTTAATGAAATAAAAATTGAAAAAAATTGAATACATGATATTAAGTAGTTCTCCAACTTTCTTGCATTTTACAGATCGTAATCAAATTTGGTACAATGAATATATTAACGTAAATATTTATTTTAAAAACTGAACAAATAATTCCGTCACCCACATATGGGTGACATGGCAGTCAACGTGTTAACGGGTTAGGCGTTTTTTCGGGTCAAACATCGAATTCTTTTATTTTTTTATTCAATAATGGACCATATTCGGAGCCAGAAGGTGCGATTGAAATGATTTCTCGAGTACTATTAGTGGGCGAAAAATGCTAGCAAAGTTTGGCAAGTCTGGTGTATCAGGCGATGGAAGCAAGACTTTAGGCACTCCTGTCCCTTCTTCTTAACTAACTACTGGACCCATCGAGCGGAAATTTTGAATGCTTCCATTGGCTTCAACGAGTTTTTAAAATATTGAACGTTCCCACCTTCACCGGAAATAAGAATTTTTATTTATCAATGAAGATTAAAGTTTAGAGGACGACACAAGTCTCTGAAAATTATAGGAAGCTGTCTTGAAAAGTATTAACGGTAAAAGTGTAGTTTGTTTAGTGAAGATTTACGGCTTTCCGCGAAGAAAAATTTCGTAAAAAATTTATAAATGAAGGAAATGGAGGGGGTGGCCACCCCTTAGCTTAAATACCACCTCTTTTGTAACGATGCGCTAAAATGAGAAAAATGTCTTGTAGACTAATGGGATAAAATAAAAGTGGTCTAAAGGTTGATATACCTTTTCTAAAATTTTCCTGGCGCTTCTACGTTCTAGAAAAATTTTTATCTTACATTTAGCGTTATAGCGCTCTAACCATTATGTAATGTAGAACATTCTGTCTAAATTGCCGATCTAAATTTCCGTCTTACAAATTCCGAAGGGAATCGGTTCGAACCAGGTCCCATCGATGAAATCGAAGGTGTGTCGACGATAAAGTTAACGTTACGCTGAAGTTACGTCTCAATTTCTTTTTACACTTTAATTACGTATTTCGTCTTGTAACGAATTTAAACGAGACGAACTGTGATAAAAGTTCAAGAGAAAAATCAAACTTATATTTATTACATTCACTCGAATGTTTAAATATTGATAAGAGAAGAGCGGAATTTCACCCCCAAAAAATCCAATAATATCAACGTAATTCCAATAAAAATCAGAGTGTGAAATCTCATCACTGGGATTACTTCTTGAACCGTTTCACATTATACCCGTATTGATCCATTATCCAATAATATCTAAGTAATTCCAATAAAAATCGCAGTGTGTAACTTCATCACTGGGATTACTTCTTGAACTTTTTTACATTACACAATACCCGATGAAGTTCGGTTCAAGCGACTGTATTATCAACAAAATCAATTTTTATTTTTGACGCATGACCGACAATGGCAGTCAAAATGCGAATAATATTCGTCGGCATAAAAGTCCAGAATCAAACGAACAACATCGTGCATAAGTTCCTCGAACGACTTCCTCCCGTGATTTAAACAACTAAAATTTCATCGTCCTCCCTTATCGATCGTCGCGCAAAGTGTCTCCAAACACCGGCTCTCCTAATTTTTCTGAAAAATGAAAACCGAGGAAACCCGACAGAGCCGGGCCACTTTCGCCGTGGTAGTAGACTGCGAGTGTCAAAAATTGGCTGGCTGATGAAGACTTTGAAGCAGTTGGGCGCCTAGTCGGAGATCGCGAGTTTTACGCTCTGTAAACTGCATCCGCAGCTGCTGCAGGGTACCGCCATCTAGACACGAGGTCGGCGAACACAGGGCTCCGGGTTCGAACACAGCCAGAGGTTCTGGCACGTACACAGAGATCCTTGCTCGCGTATCGACGTGTCTCTTTATAACTGATTGCAACGGGTAGTAGGTGAAAAGAGGTGGCAGAAGCTTTTTATTCGATCGCCTTCCTTCCTTCCTTCGCTCGCAGCTTTTCCTCCTTTGCAAGCATCAACACCGACGACCCTCCTTCTTCGCGCGATCGTCATTCTCAGCCACCGTTTCCATCCTCTCGCCCTCTTTCTCTTGATTTCCTGCGACCCCCGCGCACCATCCACCGCCAAAGGGAAGTCTATAAATTTGCCGAGAGAAATTGTCATGAGAAATATGCAAAAAATTGAGTGGGCGAGAAGCTCTCCTTTCTCGTTGCGACGTCACCTTCCCCGGCTGGAGAAGGATGAGAGGAGTTTGTCAGTCGGGGCTACATCGTGCAATTTCTTCCTGACTTCGAACGGAGTCCAAGGTCCGGTCCTCTAACACTTTCCTTTTTCGTTTTACGGGGGAATAGGGTAACCGTGGTCAGCGGGCAATGGTGGGCGGTATTATTATTACAAAATGACGCGTCTTTAGTTTTTCATTTTTCTTGTTTACGTCTCACCGCACGGAAACCATTGAAACCAAAGACACGTGGTTTCCAGCATGCAGGTCTTATTCGTCTTTTTAAAAATTTAATTCGCTCTTTTACAGCTCACGTTTTTCCACAAATTTGCTTTCTTGAGCTACTTTAACAAAAAATGTATGATGTAAAAAGTTATTATTTTCCTGGAATTATTCCCTAATTAGAAAGTCATCAATGTTCTTGTAAACTGTGTGGCATATTTTTATTAGCCTCACAATTGAAATAAGATCGATTACATTTTTGCAAATTAGCACTACCTTTTAACACGTTGAGTGCCAAACCAGTACCAAAGTAAGTTATTACTTACTTTGTTATTACTTTTCTTGAGCTACTTTAACAAAAAATGTATGATGTAAACTTATTATTTTGCTGGAGTAGAAATTATTCCCTAATGAGAAAGTCATCGATGTTCTTCTAAGCTGCATGGCATATATTTTTATTAGCCTCACAATTGAAATAAGATCAATTACATTTTTGCAAATTAGCACTACCTTTTAACACGTTGAGTGCCAAACCAGAGCACTAAACAATTCCATGAAATCAAAGTAAGTTATTTAATGAAACAAAAATTGAAAATAATTACATGTGTGATATTGAGTAGTCTTCCAACTTTCTTGCATTATAAAACCTGGACAAATAATTCCGTCACCCATATCTGGATGACATGGCGGTCAACGTGTTAATATAATTTATTTTCCCATTAGAACCCTTTAGGAATTCTGCGATATTACACGATGCACTTTCGGTGGATAGTGAAAAGTGATTGAGCAAAAGAAAATTTTGAAAAAAGGTCAACGTATGGAATATCGATGTAATATTGTAAATTAAATTTTCCACGAAAAATTGCTAGAATTTATTATCCATGCCGTAAAATACTATGAATTTCGCGTACATGTGCACGGTTAAGGATAAAACAAAAGAGTGTTTTTAAAACGTAGTTCGTACGTTTGAAATTATTTTCAGTTAAAAATAAAAAAGAGTGTTTTAAAAATGTTATTTGCGTATTTAAAATGTATCGCAATTTTTTTGTTAATCACCGGCCGAAAGATGTTTGCACACTTTCGCGAGCCAGTGTCTGTGCGCTAACGTCTGCGTATAAATTATTAGTCGATATTTCAGGCATGACGTCACTTCCGGCAATGTGCCGGCTGGTTTCCGCGGTATGATGGATGATCCACCCCCGCCATCCCCGTCGGTCTGTGTCTCGCCACCCCCGTCGTCAAGCTCTTCCTCAAATCGTTGCGCATACACGAATCTTCTGGTGAATACATTATGGCGAATTTTCACGTAACATGTATAGGACCGTTCGGACAACGCGGCTGATTATTATTGTCCGCGGTGAAAAATTATTTTCGGAAGTTCACCCTAATTATGGTAAATGGTACCGAACTTCGTTCACTTTGATACGCCGTTCACGCTGCGATTCGGTTTATTTTCAAACCTTTCGCAATATTATCTATACACGTACATGGTTTCGCCATAATAATTACCACCGGCGAAGGGAAAATGGTACGTTGAATAAAACTCAATGTAAAACGCGTGTTTCGACTAGGGCTTCATTAACAAAAAAAAAATTCATTTTTTCATCGCAATTTTTCGTTTTCTCTCATTTGTATTTCACTTTTTATCTTGTTATTAATATAATTTGCGATGTTAATGCTCAAATGATGTTAATTAAATTTCCGGAGAGGAAAAATGGTTAAATTAAATTGAAATAAAAATTGTTGTATTCGCTGTTTTACATAGGATGTTATAGAAGATGTAAGCATGCTGTTGCTTGTACAAATGCAAATTGGAGAAATCGTTGATATTCAGGATATTTTTTCTAGAATACCCTCAGTTAAAAATTCAAGCTTAAAATAACAATAAATGGCACTCATTTCACTGTTTAAAAACACATTTAATGTCAAAAAATATTTGTCCTAAAAATATTCACTATAAATTATTTTTTCCGTAGAATACAATACCGAACATAGAAACAGGATGAACTTGGGTCAAATTGAAACAGCGATCAAGATAAATATAAATTCAAAATAAAATAGTGATCAAGATAAATTTAAATTCAAAGCAATACAGCGATCAAGATAAATCTCAATTAAATGTAAAACAGTGATTACAGTTACCAAATAAATATTCGGAATTATTTAGTGAAGCATCTAAAATCGCGTTATGCGTGTTCAATAATAAACAGTGTGTCGCTAATGAAGATTGTTCGGTTATGTGTTGTACGTTGCAAAACACGGCGATATTGTTGCGTTACGTAGAGGTCTGTCATTCTTATGGTGACCTATAAGTCGAGTGATCTATCCCTCTCAAAGGATGAAGAAACCGGAGAGGTTATGACACAGCTCCGGTTAGCTCGGGCCATTGCTGTAGGAATTTCAGTTGGTCGATAAATATGACGCCAGGGTTATTAGATATCGTGACCGCGGATCAAATTCCAATTTCCCCGGCGAAGGCGAAGGGCTTTTCTACCTTCGCGAAGCTCGAAGGGGTTGAATCTCTGTCTAGTTGGCTATGAAGCATCTTGGCCGACGTGTCAAATCGATTTATTAAAATAACGTTCGAAACTTCACCGAATATTCTATATTATGTCTACGTTAGGTATGAAGTAGACATCGGATTTTATGCATTTTTAAGTTATCAGTAGTGAAATAAATTTCTAATTGACTCCTGATTCTTACAATTATACACTAAACATACAAAACGGTAGCGAAGCATGTAAGTTATCAAATAGCAAAGTAGCGTAAGGTTATGGAGCAAAAATAACTGCTTCTACTTTTGCTGCAATTTTTAGATATACATTTTAAGATATTTAAATTTATATTTGAACATTTTTCCGAAACTTTCCTTAAATGAGAAATGAAATACGAAACTGTATTTTAAACTCATTTTTGCATGAATGTATAAAACGCCAAACATGTTTCATACAGTTTCTGTACCATCGATCATTATAAGTGCTGAATTTAAATATAACGAAATGAAGAATCATTTTTCATGAAAAATTCACGAAATCGTTTCAATAGGTGCTAATCACAAATAATTATTATAAAAAGTTTTCTTGCACAGCGTTTGTTATTTGCATTGTCGAATCGAGGTTTACGTACATGCACAAGCAATCGACCTTGATTTATGCATTTGTACCGTAGTTGTTCGCTTCAGGATTTACCGTGCTTTTGTGCACAATCTCCGAATGTAGGATCAAAGGGAAGGAGCCAACTCTCTGAATGAATATGGAGTGAATCACGGCTTTCAAAACCACCATGATAAATGACACCTTTCTGCGTTTGCCTCGCGTAGTGCAGGTCAATTTTCACGATTCACACGACACGGTTCTTTTTTTCATTCGCGACCTCATCGCCTTGGGGCCAATTAAATTCTATTTAAATGCATTGAAGACGTATACTTTGCAAAACAAGAATTAAAAATATATTCAGCAGATATTTCATCGTATCAGGAGGTGTTCAATCTCCTGAATTTTTATTCTGATTCTGTTCCTTTGAATGCGTACTAAAATTGATCATGTCATCCACATAACATTGTAAGAAATTCCTATATCAACATATAGAAATATATGGCTGTATAATTACAATAGGAAATTGAAGAATTTTTAGAATAAACTAGGATTAAATTCTTTGCGATCAAAAGACTAGTCTTCGATTCTCGAAATCCTGATTTCGCGAGAGAGCATGGTGAACCCATCAGGGTGGATCTGAATAGCACTCTTAGCGGTGTATTGAATCGCATCTCAACATCTGGGAGCATAGGCGAAAGCTTCGCTTCCCCAATGAGGGGTTGTACACCCTTTGGTTCATTCAAAACATGTGCAAATAATTTCTTAAAAAGTGCTTCCGTTTTCAATTGCACATTTCGTCATAAAAATATAAATAATAGTTTGCTCTTACATCAATAATATACAGTGACGTTGAAATAAAGGTAAAATAGCCTAATAAAGATAAATTAACCCTTAGCACTCGAATGGCGACTATAAGGCGCCACTAAACATTGCTATATCATTATTCAAAATATTTTTTACATTATTAAATATGTTTGGATTTAATAAATTACTAAAAATGTCAGTATTGTACGAGTAAATTCCACCATTTTCGTAGGTACAACTTGAAAAACAAATATATAGAAGGAAAATATTTTAGATCGGAAGAAATGTTTTGTTTTGGAGTTAAAATAACTTCGAGTGCAAAAGGTTAAACTACTGACCTCCTAGGATCAAAACTTGTATCTTCGACATTTTCTCGCAAAAATCTACAGGATTACGTACAAAAGTTAAAAATTTCTGGTCCCCTGAAGTGAAGTTTAGCCCTTTTCGTAATAAATGTATAAAATCCGCGGTCAATTTATGATCAGTGTGGCAATTATGTGAATGCACGAACTCAGCACCTAATTCAATAAAATTAGGTATTAGATAAACACTGAAAAGCCTGACAAATATTTTTACTGGACAGAAAAGTATTCTTTCGAATCTGACTTTGATAGAATTTGTATTCTGTGGGAGTTGTACAACGTTCGCCATAAATATTCGCGTGTGAAGAAACCGTGCAGACGACAAACTGAAAATAAAAATGACATTGCCCCGACTGGCGGACGAATATATTTTGACGGGTCTGCTCTGTCCAGGTCTATTTATTGGACGACTGCTGGTCGTTCGCGCAAAAAGAATAGCCCGCCGCGTCATTAGAACGCAAACGTACGATCGTAATCACGAGTGACGAATCCCGTATATATCCGCGATTCGTTACAACCGTATCGAACACATCGTTCGGCCCCGTGGACCTAACAGCAACACAACGAGACCTTTAAAGCTGCGTACTCTCGCGTAAATCGTTTCCGAAACTGGCTGTCGAAACAGTTACACGATCTCCTCCAGCGAAATCGTTTCTACGTGTGCAATTCGCGCAATATTCAGGAGTTCGAACAGAAAGTAGAGTGGGGATTGTGGTGAACCGTGCGCAGTGGATCTCGCTGCGAGAGGTGTTGGTTGTTAATTTAAACTTTCCACGCTGAAAACACAGCAATTCTGTTATCAAGGAGTTTCGGTCAAACCACTGCTTGCTACTGACTTCCCTGTCTCTTTTCATCTTCCACTTTAGCCCCGCATAGTCGAACTGGCGGCGGCACGTTCTTGTTAATGGCTGCCGAGAATTGGCTATTTCGCAAGATCCTGTGTTCGAATCAATGGTGTTTTCATTTTCTATTATTGCTACTTTATTTTAACTCTCGAATGGTATACTGCGGTCTATCGTTGCTCCAACAAAATTTCTGCACACTAAATTTCGCTACTTGTACGATAACCGCAAATATCTAGTTTCTTTAACTTCGTTAGAATATTTGGACTATTAGTCTTAAATTATACAGGGTGGAACGGAAATCGCAACCGAACAGGGGGGTGATTCTACATGTAAAAAGGAAGAAAAAAAAAACATTTTTTCGCTTGACACCTCGTTTTCGAGAAAATCGAGTTTAAAGATCGGGTTCACATGCTTTAGTATAGTTCAACACGTTGCATACACTCGTGTACTAACGCATACACTTGTTAATTATTGAGTAATACATCGAAAAAAAGGTGTAGCATGCCAGACAGCATATTAATTGTTCTTTTCTGCGTTTTCTCATGCTTTACCGCTTCGGAAAAAAATGTGCGGCAACGTGTTAATAATAATCAAACCCGTTTTTCTCGAAAACGAAGCTTCGAATGAAAAAATATTATATCAATTTTTGTTCATACTTCTTCATGTATATTCACCCCCTGCCCAGTTGTACCTGTATACTTAACGGTCTCTTAGAACAATACAGAATTTTAGGAAGTAAAGTGCTACATCACTTTAGGGGAAAACATTGAAAGCCGAAAAGTATATATAAAATTAAAGAAGCGGGAGATAAACGGTGGCCAACATTCTCCCGACACGAAATCTGCTTGTTACCGTGATACTAGCACGTATCAAAGCAAGATCATCGATCGGCGAGGCTCGAACTACGACGATCAAAGCGCCCGGCCCGTTCCTCCGGTTCCTAACGCGTCTTAAGGATCTGTAGGGTCCTAATCCCACAAAATGAAGCGGAACGCGGAGCCTAACCTTCATCCGGGTAAACTGAATGCGCCGTCGGAGGAGGAATCACGGGGGTGCGGAGTGTTCGTGAAAATTAATTAAAACGCAAGAGAAGCAACGAAATTAAAATGTCAAACAGGAGGCGACAGGAACAATGAAAGGTTACCTGGAGCGTCAGAAGCTGGCGCGAGCAGCGAAAATTAAGGTGAGCCAAGGCAGCCGGTAAGAGGACTCGACAATACAGAAAAGGGTGGGAGGAAGAGGTAGGAGTAGGAGGGTGGAAAGCCAGAGAACAGTATGAAGACAGCGAAAAGAACAATGGGAGGGAAAGTGAATGCGAACGCTGGGAGCGAGAGGGCAAAATGACAGAGCGAAAACGCCGGTGTTAAAGGGGGACGAATGTTGAGCTACACTCCTGGGCAAAACGATACCACTCACTCACGTGTGCATAATTTTTTCGAAAACTACACAGGATTTCCGAATGAAACGCATGGTATCATAATTGTTACGACGGACTGCACATTCTCATTCTACGAACGTCATTTGATAAGAATCAGAATTAGGAAATCCCACAGTTTTATACACGCATAACTTTTGAACCAGTGATCTCCTGGGATTGAAACCTAGACCTGCAGGATTTCATAAAAAAAAAGATAAAAATTTCTGGCTTCACGAGGTAAAGTTTAACCATCAGAAAGTTTCGAGAAGAATTCTACAGCGGATGTACGGGAATAAATATTGTACGTGACGGTAGAAATTTAAATGGTACACGTGTCATTAGATTGCTTGCATTTTCAAGTTATCAGATTTTGGGAAGGACTGTAAAACCGGGGGTAGCTAAATTACCACCAGTTCCTCTGTCGTGTTGAGAGTGTAGAAAGCGAGTTGACCGTCAAGACCGGTCGGGGGGTTGAACGAGATGAACGGGAGGGTGTCGGGAGGTAGTCAAGGTAGCAAAACAGAGGGGTGGCGAGGGTGTTGGACGTATATAACCGTTAAAAATGCCAGTGGCACGTTGGTGGTGTACACGTCATCCACTATTGACCGGCTGCGACGGGGGTCGGAGGGTGGAAATGGTAGCGTTGCCGGTGTTGGCGGAGGGTGGACACCGCGCTATTTTATCTGCCATTGAAACTGGAACGTGCTGGATGGGTGGCCAGAGCCCGATTCCAGGGATGGGGCACCAGAGTGGGGGTGCCAGGGGGAGGGGAGGGGGGGGGGATAGAGAACAGCCAGTTGACGGTGGTTTTTGGCTTCGACAGGAAACGCAAACGCTGAGGTAACGAAGCGCTCACGGTGATCGGACCATCGCACACCTCTCGCCCGCCTCGCCGGCACCCTGAATCAACCTGTATCATCGGTCTATGCATCATTAAAACGCGTGTTGTTCCTGATAGACATCAATGGCGCCGTATTTGGCCGACGACAATGCTTGAAATCATTTTTCGCGCTTTTGTTTCGAATCGACTGACTACGCGGTTCGTTTTACGCCGACCCACGCAACCCCTCCACCCCCCAAGTGCACAAGCGCCGTGCCGAACGGTAAATTAATGCGAAATGAAGCGATGCGCCAAGCATTTAGCGAAGAATACTACCCTAATCGAGTAATCCGAAAAATGGTAATGAGATCGACGCGGAAACGCTACCCAGTCGAATTTTCCCGAGGAAATGGACCGACGATTTTTGTACAATCTAAAGCAGATGGCCAGGTTTAATGGACGATTTTGTTTCTGATTTTTTTTGTTAATTGTGAATTGTTTTCGTGATAAATGAAATTACATATACCGCGAGGATGTAAAAATGGTGGACAAATAATTTCGTATTATTCCCGCGCTAAATGAAATTAAATATATATTGCAATCAAAGGCGGACCGTGTAATGAATTAATAAATAATTGTTGATTATTTTCCCGATAAGCAAAATTGATATACCAAAACGTAAATAATTTACGATGTGACGTAATCCATGACACGACAATGTCGCACGGCAGCGGAAAATCCGACATTTCTGCGCGTTCCACGCGGGAAAGCTTCTATTTTCATGGGCTTCGTTAGCGTTTTTAAATTCCTTGCTTTGTCCGTACGGTTTTTTGGTTTCACAGGGCAAAAAGTAAGCGGGGGCATTTACCATTTTTCAGCATATCCGAAGTGAAAGGACTGTGCCGAAGGGTGTTTCAAGCCACAAGATAGGGTGGGCTCTCGCCAAGCCGAGCGTTGAAGTGAATGCTGCATGGAAAAAATCGTCCGCGAAAAATCGGAATGTAGTTTCCAATCTGCAATGCAAACTCACGGTTTCGCGGACGGTTATATACTCGATCCCCGACGCAGGAGGGGCAAAAATGTCGGAGAAAGAGATATGGATATGCGGCGCGCAGAGGGGACGATTCCTCCCCCTCTCCCCTCCCCCTTTCCCGTTCCGTTACGTTTCGTTTCGTTTCGTTTTCGTAGATTTGCGAACGACCGTAAAACGCGACCTTCGCGATGCTAATTAAATTCGTGTGTTTCATTTCGGCTACTCTATACCTTGCTAATTTAATTTTCCGTTGTTCCGTTGTTTCCCGAACAACTGCACCAAGCGGCCCATTAACGGCGTTCTGTGTTCTCTTATTGCATTATGAGAAGACTATGGATTTCGTGCATTTATGCCACGCGTGATTGTCCGGACCGTAGCGCAGAAATGGCCACCTTGCGAAATTTTTGTTTCGCTGCCAACCTGTCGGGGCTTCCGACAATAGGCCAATAAAGCTCTAATTGAAGCATTGTAATTGACGCGATCATTATACGTTATTTTTTAAATCCTCCAAAAACGTAAAAACGAGTCATTTTTTGATTTTGTTGTAAACAATTCCCGTATATCCCTGTCTAATCAGTCAAAGCAAGAATTCTTGTTAATAGAATAACAAAGGATCCTTTTATTTTCAATATCAATTTTCAGAAAAGAAAATGTTCGAATATTATCGCTGTCCCCTATTAATTAGAAAGATTCAGCGTGGCAGGGATGTTAGGTAGTGATGTCTGTCAATTAATTTCCAAAAAACATCAATTCGTAATTTTTAAAACGCAAAAGTCCATTAGCTACTTTAATAGGTGAAAAATATCTGAATATACTGAACGAATCTTCTGCACCAAACGCGTTATACTGACAATAACTGTCAATTAATTTTTGGGAACACTGATTTGTATTTCCATGACGCGGAAAACGCATGAGTCATTTCAACCGGTGGAAAATATGTGAATACATCGAACAAGTCTGCGCGAAACGTTTTATACTGACAACGAATTCATTAAACATGATTCTAATGGAATATAATTGTATCGAATATAAGGACGACGATTTAATACTTGAAACGTTTTCACGCGAACCGACGATCCATCTGCGACTAGACTCGTTTTTTCATATAACGCTATAGCATCGGTACGATTGGTATGTCGTTTGCGTACACTGATGAGTGCATTCCATTCAGGAAGATATAATGGACGTACGCTGCAACATGAAACGGTGCGAATGCATATAATTTATGGCCGGATGTTGTATAATGAAGCGTTTAAATTTAGTATAGAAGGAAAATTAAATGGGACATATCCACAGAGTCATATGTCAATGCAATTACGATTAATCCAGTTTATGGGAAACGGATTTCAAAAGTGAATTACCATGTCATTCTATAGGCAACGTTGTTTTTCAACGGTAATTTCCAGTGGAAAACATTGATACTACGTTTGTTTTTAATCGTCAATTTACCGAACATTGTTCCCCATTCATTCCCATTTTCAATAACATTATTTTGCTGCGTTTTGTCATTAAATCATTCAATACCGTTTTTGAAGGTTCAATATCGTCGAAAATTTACGGTTAAACAATGTTTTCATAATAACAGTTTGTATAAATGATCGCCTTCATCTTTTTATACATTCAAAACAAATTCTGACAAAATCCATTCGTTGATATTTTAAAATGTGATTCATTAAAATTTTCCCAGTGCATTTCACAAAATCCTATATTTCACCTAAAGGAATAAAACTTTTAGCAATAAGATTAGAAAACAAAAACTACGTTATAAACCGGTTATAATTAAGAATAAATATTACCAGGGCCGGTTACTTACGGCACAAGTTTATTTATTTAATGTTCCAGAAATGGAACTTTCAATTTTCGCCTATAATACTTTAATTATCGTATTCTGGTATCCAGGAAATCTTTTCAGAAGAACTATTAAACTTTTTGCAATAGCATTTTGCACACATATTTACAGGTATTTGTAGTAGTGGAACTTTCAATTTTCGCCTATAATACTTTAATTATCGTATTCTGGTATCCAGGAAATTTTATCAGTGTTTGTAGTAGTTATTTTTTAACTCTTTGCACTCCGAACCATTCTGGCAGAAATTTACGAATCCTCGTATTATTTAGTATAATTTTGGAACCAAGTAACGTATTAGAATGATATTGGACTTATATGAATTGGTTGACATCGAGGAATATATATTTGCAAAAAAAATCAAT
The DNA here is from genome assembly GCA_913789895.3 of Seladonia tumulorum. Classification (NCBI taxonomy): domain Eukaryota; kingdom Metazoa; phylum Arthropoda; class Insecta; order Hymenoptera; family Halictidae; genus Seladonia; species Seladonia tumulorum. Next base: position 9,929,723 of record OU565275.1, read on the forward strand.
ATTTTATTTAAAGTTGCGCTGGAATAAATTAATTCCCCGTAATCGCTAATAAACTTTAATGTCCCCTGAGAGGGGACAGCGGAGTGCAAAGGGTTAAAGTAAAGGTAATAAAAGTTCCATGAGTTTTTATAGAGGGTGTTTCGGTCACCATTCGGAGTATTGCGATTGATCGTTGCAAAGAACCGAATGAAAAGGAAAATCCACCTACGATACTTTTAATTCGAATCTGTACGAGAAGTATGCGTTTTCTATGTCGCTTGATATTTTCAGGCCACCCAGTAACAACGGAAAACTGTTTGGTCGTGGCGCGCTGTAATTTCCACTTTGTCATAAAATTTTCTCGACTTTCGTCCGTACGTTTTGGCGCGCGCGGTCCAAGTGCAATCCGCAAACACCATTCTTCCTGTCGCCTCGCGTAAAGTGCTTTTAAGCTGCCGGGTCCCCGAATGAAAAATGAAAATGCCGGCGAAACACACGTGGCGTGCCGGTTAATCGAAATCATTCGTGCCGATCTAACGGGTGGCGGGGCCTCGGCCCGGCGAAAATTTCGCCGATCATCGGGGGCCGCAGCCTCTGCTCGGAACTCTGTCGAGGCCGAGAGGTCAACCTTAGGCGTCACGTGACACGCGGTAGTTACGCCGGGGTTAATTTTCCTGCGCAATTTCCTAGATTCGTCGTCTGCAACCCTTGTCCTCCTGCACCGCACCCGCCAATTCCGATTTGATCACCGATTCTCGTGTCTGAGTGCGTCCATATAACGCAGGTGGCATCATGTACAGGCACGAATTGTAACGACAGCGCGAGTCACGTAAGTCACGAGCATCACGCCCGCGATTATGGCACCGGCATCAGCCCCGCGTATGACTTACTCTGGCCGATGCGTGTGTTTCATTCACACGACGGAATCCGCCGCTTGTTAGACTGGACCACCACACTTGTTCCACCAGTTATGTTGTTTCACTTAATGCGAGACTTCGGGCTTCTTCTGGATTATGCGATTAGGCGCGGCTTTTTAGACCACCGGGTGAAAAATACCGAAAATTGGTTGTTCCTGAAGTGCACAATAAGAATTATTCAATGTGTCAGGGCGTGAGCAAAGTTACCAATTTTATTGAAAGGAAACCTTTCGCTGTATACTCACGTCACACGCTGACTTAACTGCGAATGACTCGTTGAAGGGGGTGGATAATGAATGCAGACTGTGGGTATGTATAACGAAACAACTGTATATTTAACGAAGGTGAAGGATAGGAGATAGAATAAATACGGTGACTGAAAAACTAAGTTAAAGTATACTCTTTCGATGTATACTCTGGCGGTTTTCGAGAGTCTCACGATTTTTTAGTTGTCTGTAACACAATGACATGTGTAAAATTACAAAGTTAGTAATATTAGAAAAAATAAAAAGGGAAAAAAGTAAAACTGTTTTTTACGAGCAACGTGATGGTCTCCATTAGTGTGCGCTATTTTTCTTTTTAGAAATAAAGGTGACCTTTAATTTTTTAAATAAAATACTATACATTTTTCTATATCAGAAAGCGTGTGTCATGACAAATTGACGTTCGAGGTCATACAAGGTCAGAAATGGAAGAAAAGTCCAGGCCTTGGCAACATATGTATATGGAGAAATCACTGTATTCCGTTCTAAATGATATTTTACTTGAAATAATTTTACCGATTTTTTTAAACCAAGGTATACGGTTTCTTTAATTAATTGCGATACCGGTGCCAAGTACAAGTTTTTCATTGCTATAGAATAATCATGATTTATCAAAAATCATGATGGCTTCATAGAGTTGTCGGGTAGTGTATAAACGCATAAAAATCCGCAGTCTGCATATGACATGTGGTAGTGTCGCGATGCGTGTTGCCATCTGGATAAGCCACAGTTCTGCACCTGGAATCCAGTGCACCGGTTTGACAAGGACTTAGAAGGAATCGCTAAATTTTCGGAATCCCCGAATCTTCGATAGTTACTAACATTACTGTCACGTGCACTTCCTATCACCGCGGGGTGAACGTTTATTGTGTATACGCAAGTCAGATATATTTATATGCAGCAGGTTGCACCGGATAGGGATACATTATCCTCTCGTTCTTCCCGTGGAAGCCCGCGATGGGCAAGTTTTGCAGCCCGGGGGATGGGAGCGGAACGTAAAAAGGCTGGAGTACGGAGTGACAGAGAAGAGAACCGAAAGGGCGAGATAACAGCGTACAAGGAAGAACAAAAGGTAGAACGTGTCTCCGTACGCGGACGGAAAGGAACCGATTTAAAATGCCGTCCACGACGGGTCATACCCCATTGTCTCGATGTTTGCAACGAATTTGCCTACGTGCTCGAATGCGGCTACAGTCGTTCCTAGGGTGTTTTGCTTGCTGCGCCGCAGTTTATAAACGCGGCAGGAATAAATGTCTCTTACTTTGTTCCCACCGTTGCAAAAATTCCGCGCGGCCCGTCCGCCAACCTTCGCTCGCCAAACCGGCGCGAATGATCCATTTCTGCGAAACTTTCCCTGTACTATCCTTCCGCTGCAGATTTTTTAGAATATTTATTTATTATGGGCGACCGTTGCGAAGCCGGAATAAAATACCGTCCCATTTATTTGCCGTAATAATCGCATTGAGATTGAAGATACAAACGCGTACGCAAATTAAACATCTTCCAACGCGAAAACAGAAAAGCATTTGTACTTCGACTGCGAATGTTTCATTGGTAGACTTAAATTTATGAGTATCAACATTAACCCCTTGCACTACTATTTATTTTGTGATTATAATGATTAGAAATTCTTCATCGTTCAGAATTTCATAGAAAAAAAAAGATAGTTTATATTTATTGTATGTCTACATTTTTCTCAAAGGATGTATATCAATTACAAAAAAATAGATTTTTATTTCGATTTAAAGGAAATTAATAACGTTCACATTTATTAGACTCTATTCAGAATCTTTATGACAAGTCTGGCTCGTTATTGTAGGGCAAGGGGTTAAAATCACTGATGCAGCAAAGAAATGTCTGTCTATTTTGTTTATTTTTTAAACGATTAAAATGATTAAAATGCAAGGTGATTTTCATGGTCAAAGAATTCTATCGTGTTTCGTGCCACGTTTAATTGTTCACTTGTAATAATTTTTTTGGATTTTCCCCGTAATTCGGTGAGAAATAAGCGTTGCATATTCCCGTGATAACCATAAGACACCTCGTATTTCAAACGGGAAGATTTAAGTACTCTAGACGGAATCGCGGAAGGGTTGGATGATATTAATTGGTCAAACAGATAATTACAACGCGGCCGGTTTGTTATCACGATGTGCATTCACCCGAATGCGTGTTTCCATGCAATCCGCGCGTTCCTCCAAGGTAATACTGGGTTCGACTGACTGGTCGAATACTCGCGTTTACTTAACGAGCAGAAAATCGCGAATTCGCACAGTTAACGAGCCGCGAGTGAGGCAAAGCTAGCGAATCTACGTTCCCTTCCAGCTTATTCTTTTCTCCTCATAATTGCTCCCTCCTCGATCGCGATGAAAACAAATTGTTGTAAAAAATTAATCAACTATAATGCGTCAGCTACAGTTTTTATATCGCATGAAGATAACAATGCCGGTACGCCTTGATAAATTTCATATTTTGTACCGGATTTAACGCATTGATACAAGAAACACTTAAATATAACTGTGAAATTGAAACGCTTGCCGACGATGACTTTTAAAAATACTAAAACTATTCTTCTCCACAATAGAAAGAAGTATTGATCTTTAATTATCTAAATAGTTGAATAATTTATTTGTCTCGTGCATATCTTGCTAGTGTGCGATCGAAATCAGACACTTTTATAATTTATAATCGAATGCATTTGTGACAAAAACAGAATAGATGACATTTAAAACGGTAAAAAGAATAGATTTGATAAAAAATTATTCAAATTTTTAAAGAACCAATGAAATTTTTATTTAGCTCTTGTTAGTTGAACTTTATACCGGCAATTTGAATTTGGATAAAAATTCGCAGTCTTGTTATAAAAATTACGTAACACAATGCGACTAAATGAAATAGTACATCCAAGAAAATGTCATATATTCAATCTGTTTTAATAGAAAATGAAAATGAACCTCAAATTAAATCTATTGAAATTTGTTAACGATATGAATGTTTAATTATGTTGATAAATGTGCGGGGTAAAACGTGAACGAGGTAAGGTGCTAACAAAATTTTGCTTCGATCGAGTCAGTGTTCCACGATACGCACCCCGTTAGGATTGCACCGAAGCAATAAAATCGAACGCGGTGAACGTGTGAACAAACCTTTAAACACTGACGGCACCCTATATGTAATGCGCCAGCTGTATGTGATTGCGAATAATTATTTAATCCCGGTCAGCGCCCCCCGCCCCCATGCCGTTTCTCTCGGTCCCTGCATCGCGCCGCGGATTCATACTGTCCACTCGTAAATCATGCTCCTCGATAGTGGCTTATACGTACGGCTATCGAGTCGGCAAACTGGCTGCATGCGTTACTTCTGAGTCTTTTTGGCGTCTACTTATACCATATTTCATTAAGCATACTGCTACGGTCAGTACAGATTTATTGAATTTCTGCCTACCTTTATTAGCAATCATTTAATAAATTACTGCGGAATATTACTCGAAAAGGTTAACAAGTCCCAGCCGAACGTTATTTACGACGGGATTAATTAATAATAGTTTAAATTCGACAGTCGTGAATGAATTTTTAATTGATTGCCTGAAACGCGATGCTTAATCACAATTTTCTAAAAAGTGTGTTTCACTTATTGGAAGTATTTAAAGTCAGTTACTGTTAAAAGGAATGCGGAGCTCATGCAGTCATTGCAAAATACGTGAATTATAAAACAGTAAATACAGTAAAAGAAGATTAAATAAGTTTGCTATATTGTTGCCACGATATTAAAATTTTAAAGAGATTAAACCAATTTTTATCTAATTCAAGTGTGTCAAATGAAACTTGTTTATTAACTGATCCGGAAGATTATAATTTCGCACCAAGATCAGCGATATATTTATTAGATTTTATTCGGTTACAGCTCACAAACGATTTCAAGAAGCAACAAAAGATTTACTACTAAAGCTTACTGTAATTTCAGCTTATTTTTCAAATATTAATTGTTACGGATATTCTAACTGTATGAGAATTTTCTTTTCAATATATTTAACGAATTTCGGGGCAAATTGTCGAAAGTTATTTAATCCGCGACTGGAAAATTCCGCGAAAACATGCTTCGCCGGTTTGCGGTCGATGAAATTTCATTTCAACGATAATTCGTTTTCCATGAAATTTGTAGCTAATTCTCCGCCGCTCTTGATCTCGACAATACAAAACCGGGAAGGAGCTCGCGATATTTCAAAGGTGAACTGTCAGACTCGAATGGCGAGGGCGGGCACCGCGATCGATCATTGTTTTCTATCGTTTTGTGGAGTACTACAGTTCCGCACTTCTTAACTTATAACGTTGCTACACTCATTGTCAGATAAAGTGTGAGATGACGTGTCGGAAGTAATACCATCCCTTATTTCCGTTTCTCGAAAGTATACCTACAGCTAATTCCAGGAACAATTGGTGCACAATTTATGAAGCAACATTTGTACATTCTATTACTGCCGAGAATTGCCGATTAAAGTGATTATTAAAGGTGTCCTACAATACGCTATTGTTTGTGCACATTACAAATGCAGAGAATAAATACTGTTTCTCATCTGTATATAGTTGATGAAATGACCATACTTTATCAACTTGAAAATACATAAATAAACGTAATAAACGTAATAAATAAACTTTGAAGTAGGGATACTCGTTAAACATTTTATGCAAATATTGTTTCGACGAAATGATTTTAATAGAAATTTCTTAACTCTGTACTAAATCGTTGAAGAGATATTTTACTTGTCTAGATCAAAGCAATTTTTTAAGAAGCGATTATAATTCGGAGCAAACTGTAATGGTATTACAAATCGTTCGTACAAAAATAAATTACTTATAGTAAAGCAGAAGATACAAATATTTTATTCGACATTAAAGAAATATGACCATTTTAACTAATCTATGATTGATTCCGAGCACGTTCATATAAACAACCCCAAAAATGTGAAGAACAGACGAGTTCAACAGTTAATTATAGAATACAGAATGTTTTATGTGGGCTTAGCTTGCCTTCTTGCCGGTACCTCCACATATTAAATTCTTTATTCTCTTTCCAGCTTCTTTGAAGATACAGGATGCGACGTTATTTATGGTATAGGTCTCCTGTAATGAATTGACCCCAAAGAGAAGTAGGATAGGGATGAAGCAGGGGGTACGGGATATAAGAAAAACGTGAGCAGGGATGCTCCGGTTGCCCGCTGCGGAAACCCGACCCACATAATAATGTGCTCATTCAATATTTGTCGTCTGTTACACTGTTCTACCCTTTGCTACCATGTTTGTGAGAGCCTCTGCTGTATCATTTTTCTTGGAACAGAAGGAAGGCAATTCATGGGTTGCCCCATTCCCTTATCTTCCAGTCGCGCATGCGTTCTGCTTCCGTCTATTCGTTTCCCTGCTACACGAGCGGCAGAAGAACGACTTTGTATGCAAAAATAAACTGAAAATCCAGCTCTAAATGTTTTCTAATGTATTGCACAGTTACAGCAATTATTATAATTACTACAACTTCATAATAGTACTATTACAATAATTTCACTGTTTTTATATTTAATGTCACTAAAATTTTTATTTTTATCTTATACAATATCACACCGCGTTACGTTATATTATATCTTTAAAATGTTCCTGTCTTTAGAACTTCCATAACTTCGTGTAAAAAAATCTTCAAACATTCGATCTGTGCTCTTTCGAAAGGGTAAATTATCTACTTTCATACCTCTGAACTCATCTTTTAAGAATCGTCTTCGTTACAAAGTAGGGTGAGAAATTAAAGTTGATTTCCTTTCTGTGAAAATTTTCACGAATTCAAAAAATTCTACGCTTGTCAAAAATTTGTTTTTACGTTCCTTTTAGCGTGACCATACGAAAGACTGCTCTTTGCAACGACCTCTAAACATTCCATCTGCGATTTTTTTATTGTTTCGTCACTCGATCACCAGCCTCTGACGCGTTATACGAAACGAGCTATAATTTCGTGATCTCCTCGAGTAGGATTATGAAATTTTCTGAGCATATTGTTGAAATACTGGATTTTCGATGTACCCTAAACGAAATCGATTTTTCTCGCTCGTTATGCGGGAACACCATTAATAGCTGTTATTCTTCGGTCGCGGTTTATCTTATCACGCAGAACCCGCATGGTTCGGTTCTACCACCGGTTATGAGACAGCCGGTATTCATATTTGCTGACGTAATTTCTTGCGAGGGATGATCCCGCACATACCCGCGTAAATCGTGTTATCGCGTCGACGCTAAGGCATCCGAGTTCCCTGACTATATTCCATTCCGTTGTTCATCCACATAAGACTCGGGCTCACGTTCCATAGAAGAAATACATTTTCATCCTCCGTCTGGCATATCGTTTCCCCAAGGAAACATTCGGGACGGTTCCTTTTCGAGCACTGCAAGCGAAACATCGGTTTCTGGACGGAGGAAACCACTTTCCACGCAGCTTTCATCACTATTATGATTGGCCACAACCGGGCAATTATGCGCGTCCCATCGACAATAGATGACCGTCCTACCGGATACGCTTCTGGTCCGATTAACTCCTCTTCTCGAGATTTATCACGTGTACAAATTAATTCGTAACTTCATTTTATATTCAAATATTTGATTTATATTGGAGATACAACACTAAATTTCCTATTCTCGAAAAATTGTGGGCGTTTAAATAGCAATGATTCCGTTTAAAAAGCATTGCAATAAGGTAAAGGCACCACTAGTTGACCATTTATAGAAAAACATAAAAAATAAGGTTTGAAATGTTCTTATCGTTTTGAAATTTAAACAACAGACGGCATGGCATCCGAGGTTCACTTTCGTCAAAAGTGCACTTATAAGTGCGCTTATAAAAACCTTATTTTTTATTTTTTTCTATAAAATGGTCAACTACTGGTACATGGTCAACTACTGGTGCCTTTACCTTAATAAATTTGACCTCGTAACGCTAGAATCCTTTATTATCTCAACCCATCGTTCACATTTTTCCTCGAAAAATGTTGTACGATGCAGCAGGTCGATAACCGAGGACATGTTGTTCCAGAAAATGCTGCAGGTTCAAATGAGTGTAAAAACATAATAGAAAATTTTTGGCGAATGAAGAGAGTGTACAATACATGGTGATACAGATTATTTCGGAAAGTAGAATGTATATTTTCGATACTATTGTAAATACATTGCTATTCGCATACACGAGTCGCCTTCTCATTCCACTGGTTTAGAAAATCTGACTGACAACGGGAGCCTCTCACAATGCAAATACGTGCATGTGTTATTCAGTAGGATGCCGGTTCGCAAAGATGTGATCGGGTCGATTTGTATTCGTCCTGAAAACTCCATATGCTGTACTGTATTATGAAAAATCCAACGTGTGTAATCAAATTTAGGATTCTTTACCGCTTCGCGGTTCCAGAATCGGACCTCGTACTCCCCGAGTCTTTGCTGTTCCATTAAATAAACGATTCATCTTGCCATTCCGCTTCTATTTGTCAGCACGACCAGTTGCACATTGAAATCGTCTTTTACTTCAGACAATGTTTAAATTGAATTTTAATACAGAATATAATCTACGTGCAGCAATGTTTTCACATTTTACTTGAATAGAATAATATGAAGCGTTCAATAGAATTTAACCATGCAAGTGCCACTTTTAAAGTATTTAAAAAATTATATAGAGTGTACGTGTGTACCAAATTCAGTTGATATCTGTGAAATGTAAAAGAATTCAATTGAATGCAGCAGAAAGAATTGTGTGATTATTTGTCTGTAACAAATTAAACCGCATTGTAAAAACTGTATACAAATTTTGTAGGGTCCGAGTGTAGTAGATTCGTTTTAGGAATTAAAAATATGACAACGCCTGTACGTTAAAAATTTTCGTCACAAGAATTAATTTCTCTTTCTATTCTGGTTCGAGTCAAATGAGTTTCAACAAAATGCTACAGTAAAATAAAAATCCGCAGCCTAGGAAAATCTGAGCCAATTTCTGTGTCATCGGGCAAATTACTTCGATTCTGCGGAGCTTTTATGGTCGCTGTTTGGCAGTGACCGTGTCGAAAGTGCGCCAGCCGAATTGTGAGAAGATAGGCAGCGTGACACGACCGTTCGAGCACGTGAAAACACGACGAAAATGTCCCGAGTTAGTGGGTACCTATTGGGGCTGGAAAATCGACAACGCGCAGAAAGGAGGGTGACGTAACAATGCTGCACGATGGAAAGAAAGACAATGAAAATTTCTGTTTGGCAAATGACAAAGCGCCGGAAATATGGTACACGTAGATTAAAGCAACGGCGGAGGAAGAGGAGGAGGAGGAGGAGGAGGAAGGGAAGGAGGGGAAGGAGAAACAAATAAAGCGGTTACCGATGATGAACGATCGTATGATTTGAAAAGTGGAGAATATGTTCGCCGGGTAGAGGGTGTAAAAGGGATAGTCGGGTAATAGGGACCGGAAGGGAAATCGATGGCCGAGCTTATTGGTAAACGTGTAGAGGTGCTCCTTGGAAGAAAGTGGAAGCTGGCACCGCTTATGGTAAAGAAATGCTGGAGCATCGAGACAGGTAAGTGGATGGCAACCGGTGGAAATTTAAGAGCGAAGGACAGAAAAATGAGTGGCCATCTATGTGTCGCAAAATTATGTGAAAGCGTAGCAAGCCATTGTCAAAAGAACTGAAACGAAAGAGCTGAATTGTGGTTACGATGGAAAATTAAATATAATCAAGTTCGACGTTCGGAACTCATGAAATCTTTTAATTTGAATAAAAACAATCGAATAAGAAGCTAGCAGTTAAGAAACCAATGAATCGATCAATTTTGGAAAAGGATTACTAGCAAAAGGATATTACCGAAAATATTGCCACCCAACGAATAATTTTCCAACGGAAGTACAAGAGTGCAGAAAAAGGTGGCAAACATTTTACTTTCATTTGGAGACATCGTAGCGCCAAATGAACATTCAAGCTTCCCAGCTGCCGAGTGTAATGTCATTGTACCGTCGCAGAACTTTACAGCCGGCGATAAAAGCCGGTGACATTTAATTAAATCCAAGAAGATGACACAAGCAGATAAGCATTGATTCGCAGCAAGGATCGAGAAACTAGTGGCAGTCGGAAGTGGGGAGGGGAGGGGTGGGGTGGGTGATACAGAAAAACCAGGGCAATCGGAAGGCGTGGGTGGTTTTGCCGGATGCAGAAAAATGGTTCGGAACGGAGAGATGGAGAAAGAGAGGCCGGTGGACAACGCAGAAATTGTGCCGCTTTCGTAGGAGAGACCGTGCCTGTGTTTCGGTTCGCAATAACCAATGACATTGTCGTGAGGTTTACGTATCTGTGGGAAGAGATCCTCGGTGGTCGGAGGGTGGAGAATACGGGTCGTTCGACTTCATGCGCGACAGTATATAACGCGGGTAATACAATTTGTCGGAATTTATTGGCCCTCGATACCCGTTCAACCCCCGGTGGAATCAGCTTCCTCTATCGTATTGCCGCCGTGTCCCGCGTTTACCGTCCACCCATGTCCGTTTCCGACGATCGCGCAAAGTCGCCACCCTCTTTTCTCGCCGCCGTGTCTCTTGTCGGTAATTACTGCTGGTTGCATCTCCGATTTCAATCGTCTTCAAATATATTATCGGTGGCATTATTTTCGACAACCGTGAGAGGTCTTCTCACGAATGTCCGTCGGTCTGCATAACGATTTTCCTTAACTATTAGGAGGACCCATAAGTAATCTTTATACAGGGTGTTTGGTAACTGATGGTACAACCGAAAAGGGGGTGATTCTACATGAAAGAATAAGTCGAAAATATAGAATAAAATTTGTTCATCCGAAGTTTCGTTATCGAGAAAATCGAGTTTGAAATGCAGCATGCTATTCGATAGGAATCGTCTGACGCGTCTGATCATGACCAACCAAATCTACTTCCTGCATATACTAAAGCACACAAACCTGACAGATCTTCAAAGTCGATTTTCTCGAAAACAAAGCCTCAAACGAAAAATGTTTATTCTATATTTTCGACTTATTATTTACTGTAGAATCACCCCCTTTTCATAATCACCAGCAGCACACCTTCTGAACCAACGTTGACACTTGTTGACCTTCAATACTTCTCCATGAACATCGCAAATTTTCATTGTTGTTACCGTTGCATTAAATCTCGCATGAAAATGAAAACGTATGCAATGACGAATATGATCCTCGGAAGGACGCCATTTTGTTACAGGGCTGTAAAAAGAAATTAAACGTTTTACAATATTTTGAACACAGGCTGCTTTACCGAAAACTGTGAAAGAATATATGTTTCCTCTTCGACGATCGGTACAGAACTAAAGGCAAAATAAATTCTTTGCGAATAATAGATTACTTATGGGTACCCCTAATATTTTAATCACTGAACAAAGAGAGAGAGAGAGAGAGGGAGAGAGATTGAATGGGAGAAATGTTGTATTCCGTATTGACATCAATTTTTCTTTCATAATTCTGTTCTACACGGTTTGCAAGTTTTCGGTACGGTGTTGGCTTGATCCTGAAGAATTTTTGGTGCGAGCGTGTGTCACTTATTAGGTCGTTCCGGATAACTGTGCGTTACTCGATATTAGCCCGGCACTCTAATCTCATCGAGGATCGTCGGTCCGAGGAAGACTCGGCCAAGTTAAGCATTACGGATTCTAGCTATTGCGCCCGTCGGATAGCGGACGTCCTTACGGGAGACGTGAGATAGCCGTAGCCTGCTTCTTTCATGGGGCATGTTCTCGGGAACGTCTTTATTGCTTATTAGCATCGGGGTTCTGCGAGCATATAAATGTAGTTCCCGTGTTAGCTCGAACTTCGGCACGAACATCTTTGATTATCGAATCAACTTTCTTGATTAAATCACGCCGTAAAGGCCTCGACCCTTCTGCATATCCTCCGAGGACGTATTCGCGTGTTCGTATTCATAAACGGTGACCGTAAATTCGGATGCATTCCTGTCGTTGACTCTGCTTAACGAGTACATCCACTCGGGCAGGAAAGATTGTCTGGCTCGGTACGCGACGAGTTTCGGAAGGGATTAACGGCGCAGCAAGCAGAAATCGATGAACGCGACTCCGCTCTCTAACTCCACTTGAACGGGCCTCCTAGGTTTGATTGGTTGTAAAAGTCAGAAGTTTCTTATAGTTTAATGTTTTACAAGCATATTCGCAGAGCGTTATGACTGCGGAATAAAACAGCAGTTGAAACTTGAAGTGCGTTTTTCCGGGAACAACCTTTCTTCCACTGACGACCGCAATATCTTGGAAACCGGTCAACCGAAGAACTTGAAACTTGTCAGATATATTCAATGCATGTCTTGTTACCGAGCGAATTAACCGTTTGAGTCCCAGGGGGTATTGAAAAAACACTGTCGAAGAATCGCAAACAGCGCGACCGCGCTTTCTCTAAATGAGAATTTTTATTTTGTAATGTATTATTGCATTATTATAGTATTGTTCTAGCTATTGTAAAATGTACTATTTACATTAAAAGGAGCTGTGTGATGTACTTGCGTCAGCAAATCTGAGCGAGCGACTTCGACAATCGGTAACGCACTGTCAGTTGTCCACAATGCTCGAAATGTGCTGGGTTTTCTCGACATAAAATCTCAACAGCGCGATCGCGCCGCTTGGGACTCAAACGGCTAAGGCTGAATCGCTATTTGCAAAATTTGAAGTTTCCAACGCGGAATATTGACGAAATGTCCAGCCAAAAGTGAACATTTTCTTTCGTAGCGGTTTCACATGTTTATTTTCCAATTTTTATAATTTATTCGAATTTGACGTGTTCATAATCGTGTTCGATGAGTTTCTCTTTATGGAAAAAATGGATAAAGTTATTAAACAAAGAAATATATTTTTTTACGTAACTGCTCTTTTCGAGAATCGATGCAAACGGTTTTTATTTCGCGTCGAGATCCGCAGTCAAATTGTCGCTTTAAAAAATTTGAGTACGTTCCTCGAATATCAGTTCGCAAGTCTGCCAAGTTTGAAATTAGAATGCTCAGTACCTGTCTGATGAAAAATCACCAAAAGCTGCGGTACAATCAATGCGTCAAACCGGAAAGAACCCTAATGGGCAGACGGCAGCATAATTAACGGAAACTGAATTCCCAACGAGGTGGGTAAAAATTTTTTTCGCTCAGAATGACGTATTTTCGCGTAATTTCCACCGTCTGTTCACGCTAATGTTTCTTTTGTTTCCCCATCAGTCGACTGAAACATTAGAGGAGAATATCAAAAACGCGAATGCTCCACCGAGAGTACATAGAGGCAGATACACGAAATGTCTACTACCTGCGAGCTAATTAACGTTCGGGAGAAAATATGCGTACATGGTGTGCCAAAAATGAGAGGCTCGGTAAACGCAGTATTTGAGAAGCATAATGTATAATCAATCCATTTCTTGTTACTTTTTCACGTATTTCCGTTTCAATGCCATGTCACCCAGATGTGGGTGACGAAATTATTTGTCCAGGTTTTAAAATGGATTTTTACGTTAATATATTCATTCTAACAAATTTGATTGAGATCTATAGAATGCAAGAAAGATGGAAGACTACTCAATATCACACATATCATTATTTTCAATTTTTGTTCCATTAAATAACATACTTTGGTTTCATGTAATTTTTTAGGGTTCTAGGGTTTGGCACTCAAAGTGTTAACAGGGTCCATTTAGGCACGCCGGACCGCGCCCTTACAATTCTCTGAGATTTTCTCTGTTTCGTGTTTCGCCTGCCCATTTTTGTCGGAAATGCATAAAATCCGTCTACTCATTACCCAGCCAACGGTAACTCCAGCATCTTATGCTGCTTTCCACACTTCCAGCATTCTTCTTCGTTAACCGTTCTCTCGCCTTTACCCGGCCCCGCCCGCGGCGAAGATAAAACGAAGTCGAACGAAAGGACGAGTTTCGTCGAACAAAAACTCACAAATTCCGCCGGCGAAGTAAACTTCGCGACCGTGTTAACTCAACATATTTTACTTTTACGAGTTCCCCTTAAATCTCGAACTCGGCTTTTAACACTTCATGCATACACATGCGTGTGCGGGCGCTGGATATTGGTACCCCAGCGCCGCGCGCGACTTACACGCGCGCACATACATTCGCGTATACACTACGTGCACGCATCCACACCAGTATACGCATACATAGGAGACATCTAGGACGTATACATACGCACGCAATAGGTTGGCCGCGGCGCATCCATTTCTACGTAAAGCCGAAGCTCTTCCGAGCTGGTTAAACTAGCAATAAGGTGACGCCGTTGAACCGCTGCTCGCGCGAGAGAAAGGTGGAGGAGAGGAAGTAAAAAGGCAAATAAAAACAAGTATAGTTTATCGACCTCCGGGACCGGTTCTCCTAGGCGGAGGCGAAATTGGAAGAGTAAAATGTGCAAGCTGTTACGGATGGGAGATAAAGAAAACTAATAAGATAACGTCTAATTTGCATGATTGGGTCAGGCCGTTCCGGGATCGAATGCGGAATTTAAAAGAAGCCGAGGCGGAATGAGCGTTGACAACGCTCTCTCGGCCGCGTCTTTCGTTCGATGTCGGCGTTTCTTTCTCCTCTTTCTCTTCTCCTCCCCCCCGTCCCAACCCCCTCTATCTCTCTCTAGAGGAATATTTCTTTTCGGGTGTTCCGCGGTCTGCCGTCGTCGTCGACGCCCGTCGTCGTTGCCGTCGCATTAATTAAATTATCGTCTGGAAACGGGCGAATTGCTTTCGGCGTCTCGAGATTACGATGGGACCGCGAACCACGAGTCGTTAACGCGACCGAGCAGCCACTCCACCACGAAACTTCCTTTCAAATCTCGACACGCATCCAGTCGGCTCGCGACCCCCGTGGAAATTGCCTCAACGACCGTCCTAAGGTTACAACGAGCAATTACCGCGGAAAAAGACCTCCAAGCAATTAGGAGTACAATTACGAATTGAAGGGGGCAAGAGAAACGATCCCCGCCGACGGGAATGGAGGAGCGAGAGAGGAGGAGGAACCAGTCATGGGAGCTGCGAGGGGATCGCGTGCACGGTGATATTCTCGCGACGGCCGGCGACTTCGGATAACTCGCAGATTGTTCACAACGTCGCTTTCGCTGTCACCGAGATCTGGGAACCGAAGTGTTTATGGGATCCGGAGCTGGATAAGACTTTCGGATTCCCTCCTTTCCGAGCTCTCGGCACCTGTTGTATGTCTCCCTACTCGTTTTAACGCGCCATCACTTTCGTTTTTCGAAGTTAGAATGGACGGGGCAATCCGGTCGAACCGTTTACAGGACGTACGTCATCGAGAAACCTTCCGAAACGACGGAAGGCCATTCGTGCCTTCCAACTCCTTCAAGTTCCGGACACATCTGCAAACCACTCAGACACGACCAAACAGAGTCGACGATAGACTCGAACGCAACTAGAATTGATAGAGCGAACGCGAAATGTCACGGACACGAAATAGTAAACCCGAAACCACGATCAAACGCGAACTTGTGACAGTACGTTCGTAAGTTTTACACATAAACGACGCGTTGACTCAACCAATCGTACAGTTCGTTTGAACCAGGCGTTGTTAACACCAACTTCGTCGGTGCTGCTCGGTATTGTTACAAACTTGGCACACGAATTGCGATATTCGAGAACGTTACGCCGAGACATTTTACGAAACACTTACCTGCTAACACACTGAATTCTCTCCATAAAATCCGAATACAGTGAGTTCTCGATTTATGTCAGGAACACGGGTTGTGTATCGTCCAGGAGACATAACCGAGCCGTGTTGTGTTTACATCGCGGTAGTGGGGATAATTCCGCGACGTTTATCGTCCAGGCCTTGGCCACATACACTCCCGCTCATAAGTCTTAGGACAGTGATCATATTTCGTATCCAACTTTGTAAGAATTAAATAATCGTTGAAGGACGCGAACAAATTTCTTCTTCTCTAAAAGTCGAAGAAGACGTCAAAGAAGGATGCTGCTGTCATATATCAAAAATCTTACTAAGAAGTAAAAAAATATATTTTTTTTTCATCGAAGATTCCGCCACATTTCTTTATTACAAAGTCCACTATTCTTGGCGTCCGCGTGATTAATTTTTTCGTACTTTCCGTTGTTATATTACTCCATTCTCGTTCCAAAATATTCCATAAATGAGTTTTAGAAGCAGGGCAAAAGTTCCGTTTTTTTATGGGGTTTAAATCTGGTGATTGGTGAGGCTATTTCATAATTTTTAATGAATTATTACATTGAAGTTGTAATTATTGCTGAATATATGAGGATATTTATATTATGTAATTATTGCTGAACATATGAGGATATTTATATTATGTAGTTAATACAGTTAAATGTTCATAATCTATACGAAATACCAGAGTTCTACTAAAAACCAGAGGTGTCCTAAGACTTATGAGCGGGAGTGTATATATAGAAATTATCTGTATGTTGGGAACTCGTGATTCCCGTCAGAGACGAAAATTATACTCGCATTCGGTACGTCGAAACGTATGACAGGTAGCAAAAGGTTGATGGGCCAATTGCGAAAATCAGCCCTGAGGTGAACCAATAACTAGACTGCGGATCGAATGCATTAAAAATAGAAGAAATAGATGAATTTTGTGTCACTGGCACACTACTAACAATCTATTAAAATGATTAGGAATTGTTACGTACGTCTCCCTTCCTGTAATTGATGCAGACAACTCTTGCAACGAGATACGCAGTCTACCGATAACCTACAACTGCAGCACGGAACCTAAACGAAAACAGAAAAATAGAGAAAGAATCACAAGCGTACCTGATATTCCCAAACGAATCCCGAACGCAGAATGTCACGAGCGATCTCTGCGAAACGGGAATTCAAGATCATAATTGCGAATACCCGGCGCGCAATTAGACTACAACTGGTCGGGTTCTCGGAGCGCGGAGCTCGTCGATCGGCTCGCATAAACAAAAAGTTCGAGCTGATAAACGAGCTTCTAAACGATCATTTCAATTGCAGCGGCACGGGGGCGCAAAAAGTTCACCCTCATCTCATGACTCGACTCTTCAGGAACACTCGAGGCCGGTGCATGTATGCAAGGGGAGCGTGCCGCGGCGTAGTATTCGTCGGTGCAGTCGATTGCAGGACGTACGAGGCCGACCAGGCTGGGCCGTAAATAAGCGATGGCTATCGTGTAATGCGCCAGCACTCGAGACTTACAACTTGCCGTGTAATATATTAATTACAAACAATTAGCTATTCTTTGCGCCGCCGTGCCGTGTCGTGTGTGTGTGGGGGGGGGGAGGCTACGTGACTCTAACCAACCCTAAGCCAGCCGAAACCTCTACACCCTCTCTCTCCCTTCTAAAACCTAGCCCTTCATTCACGTGCCCTCCGCAGGGCTTGGAGCAGGGCCGGCCGCTTTTAGTATTAGAGGTCGAGGTGGCATAAACCGAGGTTGATGAGGACCTGGTAGGAGGTGGCGCGAGATGGTTAGGTAGAACGTAATGGTCGGTTCGCTATTCTCGCGTGCCAAGGGGTAGTTTCCCTCGTAGCCGTGGCAGCCAGCCGAGTCCGAGGGTTTACGTGCGGTTCCGAACCGGTTCGAGCGATGGGGGTGTGCATGAACGAGGGAAAATCCGCGAACACCGCTGTGTACCCCGTACACAATCCGAAGAATTTCAGGCCTGGACTTTTTCAGGCTCGTGTGATTTTTGCTTTGGCAGTTGGAGCTCCAGCGTGGCTTTTCTGTTAACTTTCAATATTAACTAGAGACCTCTGATTCGTGTAAATATGCGTGCTCACGTGGAATAAACGAATTCTTAATCCTCTAACCAGTCACCTAGCCCAGACTCTGATTTTTGAAGTTCTAGATACGTCATTTAATCTTTTGTACTACCGTCGCTGTTGTTGGTGTCACTTTATGTTCATTATGGAAACACAAAAAGAATTCTGAATTTGTCGGTTTAAAAATATTTCGAGGTGGAATGTCGATTTTCAAAATGATCTAGGCTTCTAGTTGTCGAATATTGTGGGCCTTCGTACGAAATAGAAACTGTCTGCACCATTTGCAAAAACAGAATTAATGAGAATTTAATATCTTTAAGTTGTCCCGATGTGTTGACAAGTTTACGTGTTACGTATTCATTTTTCTTGCAAATTTGTAAAAAATAATCACCATCTTCGCTCCGGTTGGCAACACTGAGCTGTGTTCTTTTGTTGTGCATTGCATGATGCTGTGCGTTGTATGAAGCTGGATGTGTGAACCGATATACTCTCAACAATTTTATCTCACTTATTGTTACCTACTGTTATTGTGTGTGCACAAATATAGTAATACTTATTACGTGCATAGTAAAATAATATTTTAGTCATCGTTAACAAACTTGTAAGATATTTTGTTCTTAGAATAAATTCAACAAAATTGTATGAAATCCGCGGTTGAGCAGCGTTCGGCAAATTCCCGTAGATTTTGAAAACACTTAATCGTCTCATGAAACGTTCTCCGCTGCAAAGACCAATGCTTCATCTCAATCTTTAGTCACCGGCACAGTTTCTCGCCGGTCCTCGAGAGTTTCGTTCCTCGTCCGCGTTCCATCAGATAAATTTCCATGAAATTACGCGGCAGATCTGTTATAGCAGGACGAGGGCGGCCAAAGCAGGTTGATAATCACTCTCGATCGTAACTATGGTAATGGAGCGACTAATTATAAAAAGGGATTACAATCTGAATCGGGCGAAGTGCGAGAAAGAAGGGGAAGTTTTCTTATGGGCGGACACGCCTGGAACGACGAGAACAACGACGACTCTTCGCCGCTTGAGTTACGACCTTCGTCGTGGCTAACTAGATTAAATGAGCTGTCGTGAGCGTTTAATGAATAGAAAGCGGTTCCGAGCAGTATTGTCGAGATACCAAGGGCAGCACAACCCCGTCCCTTCGGTGGCTCTCCTCCCTTGAAGCATCCGAATCGAGAAAGACATCCGTGAATTTCGAACCGCGCGCCGGTGGTTCCTCTAATTGATATCGATTTTAAATTACCGCGACAAACAGTGATTTATTAATTATTTTAAACGAATTTAATGATTAGAACAAACATTATAATCCGTTTAAAATTTGTCGCTCTACATTCCTTAAAATCATAAAGATTCTTTCGTAAAGAATCATCGAATTTCGATAGTTCCAGTCTTGAGAAATTATATGTTTCTTCCATGTAAAATATTTAAGAACGAATATTGAAAATGATTTACTTTTACTATTTAATGATAGTTAATTCTTATTTAATACATGTGCAGACCTTAAGAAATAGTACGTTTTTAAAATGTAGAATGTATTTAATACATACACTAATGCCAAGTATTAATCAGTTTTATTCTTTGATAGTGTTCAATTACTACTTGTAACAGTGTTTTAAAAAATGCATTATTGTTTAAGTGCCCGATTTTTCAGTGGAACGTCAAAATTAGATTATTGTTTCATATAATGTTGAATACTGGCTGTACGATCACAGAAAGATACCGATGTTAATTAAAAACTCAAACTTTGCTAGTGCCATTGTCAAATATACTCTACAGTAAATTAACAAGAAATAAAAGTAAAGAAAGATCAATATTGTACCGTAGCGCAGACTTAAAATATCTGCAGGAGACGCTGCAAGAGAGTTCTACAAAAAAGGAACCCAAAGTAAGTTTGTTTCGAACTCGGGCAATGTCTAGAACGAAATAAAATAATAGTTTTGCGATAAAATCACTGGTTCCCAAAGATTTAGAGGGAAGACAAAGATGAGTGTAGTTTTAATTGAATTTACAATTTATAAGACTATTTAAGTCACTTCAAACTCCAGAAGAACACTATTTCACGTCGAAAAACCCTGTTCAATGAGTTTACCATGTTTCCTAGCATGATAAGTAGAAATAGACAACACTAGACAGACGCGCCAAGTAGTATTACCGTACAATGTGCTCTAAACAATTTTAAAATTGGTCTCTACAATAGAGAATCTGTTTGCAGAAAATATTTGCATAATAACGTGACATATTGTGATGAAATCACTGTAAATAGGGAATGAAAATTTTTATTTTAAGTTCTTCTGATGAAATTTGATGTTCAAGAGAATTCCTTCTCGAACAAGTTAGGGTATTGTAATTTATATTTTTGTAATATCTTCCCGAACATGTGAACGTATTTTCATCTGCTGTAGTGTTCGCCTGCAGTCCCATTCTGCTTCGCAGGTGAAGAAAAGAATGCTTTAGATTCAGAATACGTTGGAAGTTGAGTACTGGTGAGGAAAGAAACGCGTTCGGAATTCTAAGAACTCTTCGACTTTCGATTCGACGAGTGAACCGGTTAGGACCTCCGAAGAATGAAGGATTTATTATGTTCCCATGCAACGTTTAGTATACTATGTAGAACCGTGCAATTTTTCGCATATCTTCCCAGTAAATAAAACAGCAATATTCCATTATCTCTTGCATAGCTACTCTTCATTCCATATTTCTAACAAGTAACAAGAAATAAGTAATATCCTCTAATAAATGATTAAACAGGATTTAAGCAGGAATATTCAACGCGATAGAGTCAGATTTCATAGAGTTTCAATTACGTTTCGAGATCCAAATTAATTTACCATTTATCATGATCGTATTTAAAGTATTAAATAGAGAGTACTCAATATTTGTTATCTGTCAAATATGAAGGGAATATTTAACGTTTTTCATGTTTAGTATAGACGCGTATTATGACTTGATGACTATTATATTCCTATCACATAAATAATGTTCTCGGCATATTATTGACATTTTTATATTTGAATGAAAAATATTTGGAAATAATTTGGAATTTTCAGGAAATTGTTTTCTACACAACACAATTTTGTAGAGATCAGACGACTATAGTATTAGGTTGATGTTGATATAAAGCTGGTTGTAATATCGATTAGTAGAGTAATATAATTTCAAATAATGGAAGGGTTGAAACATCACCGATGGGGTGCGAAAACGGTGGTTCTGACGCAGTTGGTATAGCAGAATTCTTCGCTAATCGAAAGCTGGTACTGTCTACGAACAGCGGTATGCTTTTACCTTCCAACATTAACAAACAAAGAGGCGTTTGTTTATCAAATAATACCCTCTAGGTTTACAGTGTCCGAA
The DNA here is from genome assembly GCA_913789895.3 of Seladonia tumulorum. NCBI lineage: Eukaryota > Metazoa > Arthropoda > Insecta > Hymenoptera > Halictidae > Seladonia > Seladonia tumulorum. The sequence continues at coordinate 9,951,030 of OU565275.1, forward strand.
AAATAAATACAGATTTTTGCCTTCTTTACAAGGGTTTAGCAAATATAAATATTATATACGTTGAGCTATTGTTCAACACTCTGACACATTTACTGTAAACATTCCTATCCATTTTCTGTTGCTAAGCACTATAAAATACTCTGTCGCTGCAATTGTGTTGTAAACTGATATACGTATACTAGTACACACAATTAGCGGATCGTTAAATTCTGGTTCGAACAATTGTCGATATTTCAACTCTTGTACATTCGTGTAACAAAATTTTACAAAATCTGTTTATGTTCATTTTGTGAAAATGAACTGAGCCATTAAAGCAGCTTCTATTTGATTAAAATTGTTCAGATTCAAACCACTCTTCAAAGTGCAAACAATCTTTCCCCCACTGATCTCGATGTAATCTTTTGTAGGAAAGTGTCCCTCTTAGGCTATTTATTAATATTTTCTATAATTTAGCGTATTTCGTAAATTTTCAAATTTTTACCAATTTTACCATTTTCTTCCACGAAGTTGCACGAGCTCAAAGATCGACAGATTCCCACAATTCGGTGTTCCTTCAATTTTTCGAAGTAATTCGTGAAGTAATTAGTTTGAGTTAGAGAAAATTTCGAATTAATTTCGATTTGAGAGATAAACAGAGGTCTCTTATTTTTGTCATCCACCGTGCATCTCGGTCGGTGCCATTAGAGTACATCGGTCGGTCCGTGTAGTCGGAGTATGCGATAGCGTATGCGTGGGGTACGGTCGGCGGTTTTAATCGCGCCGAGGAAAATCCTCGTCCCACTTGGCTCGGACCTAGAGGCCTTTGGCTCGCAGGATCGATGGGAAATCCCCGTGATCATATAGAGTATAGAGGCTAAGAATGGGCCGCGGTGGTTTAACAGAGCCGGGATTCGACGGGAAGGCGACTCGGGGTCATCCGCAGCGCAGCCAATACCCGCAACTGTGGGGATCGCGGCAGGATAATTCCGAAAAGAAAAGAACAAGCCCGAGCTGCGTCCCGAGCTGCATCCCCAGCCGATCCCAACTTTTACGCCAGAAAGTTGTCCGGGAATCGGTTGCACCAAGGTGTCACTTTGCAGCCCTAACCGCCTTTTATCCACTCGCTGCAAAAGGAGCGAGATCCTCTAATCTACCAGATTCGAAAATATTAGGTTTCGAAATCAGTCCTCTCCATGCAACCTCGTGCAGTCACTGTAGCTATTTCATCCTTCGGAAACGACGCCTGTGTCTATCTTTTACCCTAAACAATATATAAAAATTGTATGATATCAAACTCATAATTAGATCTTTATGAAAAATAAAAATTTTCAACAGTTTGTACAATTTTATTTCAATTAACCCATTTGCATCATAAAGAAATATGAAAGGAAGGCTTTTATCTCGCCAAACTTTTTTTTATAATTATATTTAAGTACAAAAATGACTACAAGTAAAAGAACTTCATATCTCAGCATTATAAGAATAAATCAGAATTACTACTTTCATCTCCAATAACACCGTTTCTATTTTTTAGCTAACGAATAATGACAGTGACCAGGAAAATTGAGCGCATATATACGCTAACGATGCAAATGGGTTAATATTATCATTTCCACACGGCTTACTATCAAGAGTTCTTTTTTAAAAAGAAAGTAAGTTTTGTATAACTCCAACTCGCACACGGATAAGTAAATATTGATTTAATTAAGTGGCTTCCTTTGGCAACAATTCGATTATAATGTACGCATATATAACCAGGCGATATTAAATTAATTTGCACGTCCAAGGAACAGAAATTACGTTCGGGAGCAAAATAGAACTGCAAATTTAATTATTCGGATCTACGGGCAAATTGCGCGCGAGCGCGCGGTCTGGAGGCTGCATTTGTAAGAAAAATCGACCGACAATTTCGCGCGTCACGGAAAAAAAGATCGATGGCCAGCATGGTCAGGAAAAAGACGAAAAACTAGTCGAGGATGGGTCAGATACACACAGCCGGCGCGGCAATAAAATTTCTTTTCTGGATGATTTGTTAGTAATGAACAGCAGACTCCGCCGGACGAGAATGGGAAATACATCTCCCGAAATGTGTAACGTGTTTCCCGTAGCGCAATTTCCTACGATCTCTTTTTCTTTCAAATCAACGGAACAGCCTTCTCGCTTTCGCGCCGGTGCGATGAGATATACGAATGGGTCTCCGCTTAAATGAGTTTTTTTTTGTTTCTAAAGGCTGCCCGCGATCGAGTCGAACGGAAAGGAAATTTATGAACAATCACGCCGCCGACTCGTCAACGATTTGCGTGAACGAACGAGCCGTCGCGCGTCGCGTCGTTTCGATCAGATAAACGAGGGGAATCAGAAATCGATACGCAGACGTTTAATTCCCGTATCACCACAGACGAATTTATTCAATCGGTGAAAGAAGAGACTTATCGCGTGCAATTTTATACGCAATTTGCTGAAATTCAATTTCTTCTCTTGCGTCAATCGGTCTTTATCGAGGTCTTTCGTTTTCCTTCCTGTTAATTAAGCAAATTTTTATCAAGCATCATACACCTGAGTTGTATAACTAAAAATATATGAAATTATTCGTGAATTTCTCGACAGAAAGTATTTTCATTTGAGGCTTCGTTTTCAAAGAAATTATGAAAGAGAAGAGAAATTCGTATGTCTCAAGGGGTCGACTAAGATTGTATAATCTACGTAAATGCATGCATATACAATTACATACGTAATAATTTGGTCAGCAATTTAAAGCCATTTCTCTGATCGACTTATTGTTATTCTATTGGCAAAAGTCTCGGCAAGATTTAATGAAAATTGTGAAAATTTTCGGTTCGATGATTGGGCATTATTATTGTGCAGGCGCTCATTGTCTCGCTTCTTTCACGTCTCTCGTTCATTGAAGGTAATCTCGTTGGCTTTTCTTATCAATTGATCGGACGAGCAGTTCAGCCAGCTGTGAATAATTACACACCCCTGACCTTCTATCATAATCAACGACTCCCCGGATCACATCTATATCGTCATGTCGGTTCGACTCGTACAGCTGCTAAGAAATAGATTGAGAATTATTTCCGACGACTGCAAAATGTAAGATACAGATCTCGGTCTGTCTTCTACCGAGTGGCATGGTCTCCTTGAGAAACGTGCTGTTCTGTTTTTAATGTTAAGCTGACCACACAGAAGAATCTTCTTAGGGTTATTGTCGAGTGCCTGATCAAGTCATTAAACGTCGCTTAGAACGGGCTGCGTTTCCTCGTAATCCGATACACTTCGATTACATTGTAACTCAGATACCATTATCTTATCTCTTGTCTAGTACGATTAGTTTCGGTATCCCCGTCAAGGATTAGCGAGGATACAATAATTAGGACAACAGAGACGGCGCGCGGCTAACAAGAGGCAAACACGAACAGTCAATAACCGCGATGCTGGATCATGACTAATTTTGCCCATGGTTTTTGATCATTTCCATAGCAGCCATTACTGGATTCGTCGAAATCCACATATATCAATTTTTCCTTTACATATCTTTGACCAATGATAATACAAATAGCTGATAATTTTTACTGGATATTAAAAAAATTGAGACAGATGGCACCAAACTTCTGCCATCTGAGGGTTAATAAGATTGTTCTAAAGACTCTTGTATCATCGCTGAGTTAAACTTTACCTCAGGAAATCAGAAATGTTTTACTTTTCCTTGTGTAATCCTGTAGATTTCGGCGAGAAAATTCTGAAAATTCAAGTTTCAATCCTAGGAGATCACTAGTTCAAAAGTTATGCGATTTTTAGCGTTTTTGACGGATAAGAAAATAATAAAAATAATAATGGTAATAAATTTGACAGATAATTTTAGATGTTCAAAAATGTTATAAATGAATGAATATGCGCAATCTAAAAATATCTATATTATTCGTGGAATCAATTACTATAAAATTTAACGGTAGACATTTTTATACCACCAACAATCCACGCAGACCAGGCTCGAGCAGATCAGTTTCTCTCTTCAGACTCGTCTCTTTCGATTAGTGCATAAGGGAGATTCTTCTCTTCCACTTTTTTTTTTTGACGTGAAAAATTACTCTGCTGAATTATCGCTGAGTCTAGTTGATATATTGTATCAGCTGGCCAGAAGCCTTGGCTAGGAGAGATGGCCTAGCGGCAACGATTTCCTTTTGGCAAGCACGCAACTGTGGAATAATGAATTTCACGGTGTGAGGGATGGCACCGAACAGAGAAAGATTTTCTCATCGGGCGCCACGCGAAGAATTTCCTTCTTCTTCTGCTACCATTTCCTATCGAATAGGACAAATATCTCACGGCTGTCGTTCGAATAATCAATATTTCAACACTTTTCATCATGGGCCCTGTAATGTGATCGATGCTAAAATATGAAGAAAGTGATTCGCCAGTCGCTCCGGGCGCATTTTTATCCAGTTACGTTACTAGATTCGGATTCTCATCATTCGGTCCATTAACAGTAATTACGTGTAATTAGAGTTCAAGCCACAGAAACATATACCATATGCAAATTGTTCTATTTTAATTACAGGGCGTCTTAAAAATAGAGATATTTTCCAGTTGAAAAACATATTTAATCCTTTAAGAAAAAAATATAATTGTCTCCTGAACAACATTTTTTACCATTTTCATATAATTGTAAACATTTCAAATCTTCACATAAGAAAATCAATTTTCATTTAATCTCGAGTTGTAGTATCTTTGTAATTTGAAGGCAATGAATTTGTTTAAATCACGCAATATAATTAAATAATACAGCAAGAATTACGAGTGATTACCTTGCACAATTGTTATTTTCTGTTTATTTTCCAAGTATGCCTACTATCCGGAGAAAACTATGGCTGCACAATATTGATCGACAAACAAACCTTCACCGCACGAACAGCAACATTAGCATACATTTCTCTTTCATCATTTTCGTTAAAAAAAAAAAAAAAAAAAACACGGTAGATTTGGCCGGCAATAGCTGGCTGGAGCAACCGAATGCAACATTCGTTCGTGCAGGGAAAATAACTTTAATTATCGTAAACGACAGTCCACGTTGCTCGATAACGAGAGCACGATACAATATTCGACCGATAATTCATGTTACTATTTGCACATAGCGGCCGGGCGCTCGTGTCAATAGAAAATTAATAATTTATGATCCAGCTTTCACGTTACACGGTTACGTTACCGTCTAATTGTGAACAAACTTTGACCCACACCAACGCTCTACGTTTAGTTATACCTTACATACATTTTCCGCCGACTGTCAATAGTTGAAATAAGCCCACCCGTAATCTCCGAATTTATTTTAAACCGTGTATCGATACTTTAATAAATCCCGGGGCATTCAAGTATTTTTATTGAACTATTGCGCCACTATTTTGCAACGCGTTTTATTGCCATCGCAGTGTATTTGCAGTGACGTTTTTTTTTCTGCGGTTGGGCTGGTAACGAATTTCAGAAAGTGATAGAAATAATTGCTTTCAATTCTTTATTTCCTTCCGATGGACACACAATTTTTTATTAATGCTATAAGTGGCTCCAGTACTTATTTGGATGTTTTAACATAGTAGCTGTTTGTGAAAATTACAGTTATTATAATTTTATTTTTACATAAATGTACAGCATAAAAGAAGCTGAGAAATTGATTTCACTTTACTTAGCAACACTTCTTAAAGATTGTAATAATTTGAATTTGAGGGGCTGTCAAACAATTGGAGTATTAATATTGGCTGGAAATAGATTGAAATTTGCAATTGATCTTTGTAAAAACATGGAAATTAACGTTCGATAAAATGTAGTAGAATTATAAGCAGTTTGAATTTTTGTTCGCTGAAGCCAATAGCAAGAACAATGAAATTTAGGTTCTGATTTCTTGACTACTTTGATAAAGATGCAAATTCGTGCAGAAGCTAATGCGTTTCAACGCAGCGCACGTGACGGGACGAAAATGTGAAAACGAGACGAAAACAGGAGGATGTACAAAAATTTCGGAATAATGAGGAGAAGAAGTCGAGCCAGATTGGATTAACTTTTAATCAGAATTTTTTTCCATTCCAGGCGGAACGCTGTTCTCCTCGACCGAACACCACGTACTAACCGCCCTCCGCTACGGTAATACTTTTAAGGTCTTAATTTCTTAATTTCTCGACTCTCGGCGCGGGTATCGCGGCCATATTACCAAGTTACCGAGCTAATCCTGTTACCGCTTCCAGGAACCACACTGTGAGATCCGCCGGTGTATTTGTCAACGTTACTCCCGTGTTACACCCTTCGTCAGCCTAATTAACCTGGTCGAGTAGCTTCTTTTTATTAATCCTCTTTGTTCGGATAACCCGGAACTTCGAGCGACGCGCCGAACTGCATTCGAACATGCGTTCCACATACTTTACGACTCCAAGTACTTTAATTCACATTCCAATCTCCCAGTCTTTAAAATTATTTTCTTTATACGATTAATAATTATTTTCTTCATACCGAATAAAATCACACCCTGGACAATGGGGTGTTAACCCATTTGCATCGTTAGCGTATATATGCGCTCAACTTTCTTGGTCACTATCATTATACGTTAGCTAAAAGATAGGAATGGTGTTGTTGGAAATGAAAGTAATAATTCTGATTTTTTCTTATAATGCTGAAATATGAGGTTCTTTTATTTGTAGTCATTTTTGTACTTAAATATAATTTAAAAAAAAAGTTTGGTGATAAAGATCTTCTTTTCATATTTCCTTATGATGCAAATGGGTTAACACGTCGTTTTAAACATTTTGTTTCTTCCATTTATAGTAGGATGATTTAAAGATTTATTTAAAAATGAACGATTTATCCGGTTATTTAGATTACGGATCTTTGTGCCAAGTAATAATTGTCCAAACCAATTGTAGGTAACGGAAGTTGCAGGAAAGTGCATTTCCTCTTTGAATAATTGTAATAAGTCGAGAACAACGTCATTCGATTCTCCTAAGCTCTTCACAGTGCAATTCGACCATTTTTATCGTAAACACATGAAATCCGCAGTTTATGCTTTCTCATGTGGTGTATATCATTTTCCGGAATTATTCTTCGAAAATGCGAAAATCTGGGAAACAGTTGCGCTATATTCACGCACGTATTACCTCAATTTACAGTTTCAAGATAAACGCAACGACTCTTAATCGAAGTTTTAAAATTACATATCCGGTTGGCCAACGTAAAGGATAAATGGAAAGCACCTCACAAGTCCATTCCACTTGTCTCGTCCCTCTTCCTTCTGTTTCCAGTCCCGATTATTCTTCAGCATCTTTCGCCGACATATTTTCTCTCTCTCTCTTTATCCTTTCGCAAAGTGCAAGAAGAGAGAGAGAGAGAGAGAGATATCGATGTGTGTGTGTGTATGCGTGCACCATGAAACGAGGCTTGTACTGCAAGGCGCACATGCGGCACTGCAGCTGCCGTTGCTGGCGTACAAGCGCTGTAATTTACCGCCGGTACAATTAGTTTGCGTATATGAACCAGAGGCCGTTCGGTGTAAACTATGAATTCGTATCTGCTCGGTACACACGCCGGCGTGTACGTTGCTCGTGGATTGCGATTAAATGCAAATTGTCGAAGGTCCTTCCCTAAAGACCCCCGGTCGGGGTATGTCTCTGGACACAGAGCGAACGTCGACGATTCACGGCCGCGCCGCCGTTACGTTCCCGCGGAAACAGACGCGAAATTGTCGCGGGAGCACCTTCGAAATACGCCGATTTCTTATTCCGACGTGAGAGCCCTCGGCGCTCTCGGGCCGAGCCGTTAAATTTCAATGAGTCCAGAAACGAGCCGGCTCCGGTTTCCGTCGATTTCAATTCGAGATGGTCTCGGGCTCCCGTTGTTCCTTAGTTAGTCGGATAGCTCGACTGTGAGTTCGCTTCTGGTCCCGCGGCCCTTTCGCCGAGGATCATTTTACAGCCACGGCCACCCGGGATCCTTGAATGGACAATTTTTGACGGGGATTTTCACGTCATCCCACCGAATAATTTCATTAAATTGTTCGGGACGTCGCGACGCGACCGGGGGAACAGGCCCGAATAATGGTACTCGCTCGTCCGTCCATTGTTTGGCGGCGGATGTCTCGTGGGATGAAGTACTCACGGATGAAAATGCGATTCCAGAGCTACGTGTACAATTCAGAATCAGTGGAAGAGAGCGGAGATAATAAGATAACCAACGTGGTTAGAATAGAACCCGTCGTTTGGGAACAAGCGCAATGCTTTCGTCCCTCGCTCTCTCTCTCTCTCTCTCTCTCTCTTTCTCTCCTTATCCACCCCCTGCCCTCACAACCCCAAGGCATCTTCCAAAGGTATTTCCTGTGTCAAATAGAATTACCATTACGTCGGCGAGGATGAAGTTTTAAAATGCTCCCAGAACAGCGGGTATTAGACCGTCATTTCGCGATTCAATTCGTTCGGCAGGACTTTTGTCCTAGGTTACGAGAGAATTAAAAAAATGTTTTTTTTTCCTCCTGGTTTAACGTCGCATCAACATCTAGGCCATTAGCGACGAGCTTCTATGGTGTTCTTAAATTTTGTGTATGTGGTTGATTTCTTTAAGGAATTCAAGGGTGTTTGGTGTACGTTTTTCAAACGTGAGGGCCGTGTTCGGGTTGATTCCAAAGAGTCGCTGGGTAGAGAATTTTTGGCAGTCGTACAAAAGGTGGTGAACTGTGAGTGGGGTGTCACAGCAGAGGGGGGCGGGTTTGTCTTCTTTATGAGAAATTCGTGCGTCATTTTACAATGGCCAGTTCTCAGGCGGGAAAGAACGATTCTTTCTTTTCTGCTCATGCGGTCGCGTGGGATGTCTTGAAAAAAATTTGTGATTATATTATGTATCTTTGATGGATTCGACTTCCATGTATTGTTCCATTCTTCATAATTTCTTGGAGTGGGATTCGGGTTGATTGTTGTTCTGTCTGAAGAGAGGTTGCTTCTTTGGCTCTTAGATGTTTTCTCGGTAATTATTTACATTAGGGTCTTCCTCACTGATTTTGATGACCTTGAAATATGTTGTTACATGTTAACGCCGCTCAGCTTCAGTTTCCAGGATATTCGCAAAAAAGTTTCAACATGCTTCGGATCCACGGACGTGTGATACGAAAACAGGGAATTCCGGGAAATAGGGTCGGCGCCCCGCCATAATTTGTTTACCTTTGGTTTTGTATCTAGTGTTTATAGACCCTCAGCGTCTAACCTGCCTAGGATAACCTGACCGTACCACCTCCGTGGAAGGGATCATTGTTGAAATCGCAGTATTATTTTGATCGTGGTCGGAGTGACATCTTCTCGTTCGTTGTCACAATTTTATAAAATGTGTTGTGTGTGTGTGTGTTGCGTGTGTGTGTGTGTGTGTGTGTGTGTTGCGTGTGTTGTTTGATGATTGTTGTTCAATTATTCGGACCTCGAGAGTGAATAATTGTGTGCTGTGGATCCGACGGAGGTACAGAAGATTCAGAAGTAAAGACATAAGTATTTTATAATGTAGTTTGTAGTACATTAGTATTATATTTCATTATTCGTATGTAGAATATTGGATGCAAGGTTTTCTTTCATATTTTGCAACTTCAATGTCCCTTTAACACTAGATTTACAAAGCACTAAAACTGACTACTTAACATTATTTTACAAAAATAACAAGAACATGTCTATCCACATTTGTATCAATTTTTTAAATAATATATATCCAAAAAAATAATTTTGTTGAATAATTCCCCGTCTTCTCTAATGTTAAAACCTCTAATGTAAATATTTACCTTCAAATCTAACCACACCTACTTCGATCACTTTTTGAGATGTTAAAACTTTTTTGCGAATATCTCGGAAACTAAAGTTGAGCGGTGGTAACATGTATAGGAAAAAGTTGTTCAGAATGATGACCTTGACAACATATTTCAAGTTCATCAAAATCGGTGAGGAAGCCCCTAATGTAAATAATTACCGTTTTCTCTATAAGCGTAGGAACGTCAACTGTTTGAAACGTTGATGGGGAAAAAATAAATATATCAAAGAATAATCGACCGAGGTTGTCCGCAAAGGGTTAACGCACAACGATTCATATCCATTACAATATTAAAAAATATTTATCGATTATTCGCCGCTGACACGCGTCACGCTTAATATTCCGCGGCCGTGATGTATTCGGTGTCGTTACTCATTGATTTTTGACAGCTGATTTGACCGTGCTCGCCGGTGTAAACGTCACCGAGCACGCGACACGCAAGAAAGCTTCCGCAAATATAGTCCGAGCCGTAAAAATATTTTTGCAACGATTACCCCGATCAATTAAGCGGACGAATCGTGCCGGAGCGATTGGAATCGAGCAGACCGACAAAGGGTGTGTTTGTATTAGCTCGGCTTCCCCCCTCGCGCGTTCCGGACGAATCAAATATTTCATCCGAATTTCTGGCGCATCGGGAGTCGACTGGTTTTGATCTTGAGGAATATTTTTACGCGACAGAGTACACGCGACGCGAATGGATGTCAATTTTCTGCCTGAGGGCACTCGTAATTACGGGATGAACATTCGAAGCCTGCCGGTTTCCGATTGGAGACAACTTCAAAGGGCTCTTTCATCGGAGTTTACAACACTCCGCGGAGAGCGTAGGGCAAAAGGACTCCGAGTGGATTTCCATTTTTTTCACTCGCATCTTCCCTAATCCCCCACACACGCTCCTTTCTTACTCGCGGCCTTTCGAAATGCTTGAACCGTAAAATTGCTGGTAGAATAGCATTAAAGCCAATGCCGGCCCTCCACCTGCGACCTGCGAACCCGGGCGCCTCGCAGCCGCTGCGAATTTTTTCGAGAAGCTCGTCGTAAACTTAGGCTTACTCTGCCCAGTGCTTTTTAACACATTGTATTCAGAATATTTTTGCGGCAATGTCTATCGTCTTCATCGTTTGCATACGTTTCTTTGCGATTTTAACACTTTGAGTGCCAAACCAGAACCCTAAAAAATTCCATGAAACCAAAGTAAGTTATTGAATGAAATAAAAATTGAAAATAATTATATGTGTGATATTGAGTAGTCTTCCAACGTTCTTGCATTTTACAGATCCCAATCAAATTTGGTACAATGAATACATTAACGTAAAAATTCATTTTAGAACCTGGACTAATAATTCCGTCACCCACATCTGGGTGACATGGCGGTCAACGTGTTAAGAATGAGATGCATGGATCCGATGTCCTTGTCTTGTTCGAACAATCAAGTTTGTCATTTTCTTGATTACGTTGTTAAGCGAACGGTGCTTTCTGACCACGAAGGCCTGTATAATATAATCCGTAAAATAAAATTGTTACGAAGATACGATCCTTCATACATGCTTAATCAGATACAGGACGAAACTCGGCAAAGATTGCTAAGACCCAGAGGGTTAATACGTTGCAAATTTTCTTCAAAAATTTGTTCATAACTTTATCCCGTGAACGACTAAAGCCCGCCATTTCCGAGACGGTGGGTAATTTCAGCTGCCGCCGAATTAATATTGGAGTTAGGACCCTAGAAGTTAATTTATTAGCTAGCGTTTTAGCAAACACGTGCTCTTCTAGCGTTCTGGCTGCAAACTCATAAACCTCCTGATGTCATAATCCTCCGGATGTGACGCAACAGTCAATGTCACCCTCTATATTGCCGACAGTTTACCAATATGAGGTGAATAGCGGCGATCGATTATTTTATATAGTTCGTTCGTACTATGTTTTGGCGGCAAATAATTCAAATAATATTTTTGAAACATCATGGTATGAGAATACAATTTTTATTGAACTCGAAGGAAAACTTTCAGCATAAATTCGCTTAGTCGACTGGTTTCAACTTGTTTATATTTATAAACCTGTTCCTACCACTTTCAACCAGTTGATATTGGTTCTTCCCTTTCATTCAGGTTGGCATCATTAACAATAATGATCGTACCGTGGTTCTATTATTTTTTTTAATACAGGGTGTACCAAGAATACTGTTCTTCCTTGAAAGGAGTGATTCCTGAGGTCATTTGAAGTAACTTTTTCCTTTGTCGTTATCGTTTCTGAAAGACCAATTCATATTAGTTCTAGCCTCAGGTTGTCAACGTTAATTAAGGTCGTATTACGATTCTACATATTTTTTGATTATATTGTTGCTGAGTGGAGTGCACATTTTAGATATTCCGTACCGGAACGGAAGTTTAACCAGTTAGATGTTATCGCGAGGAATTACGCTCGAATGTGTTGTAGCCATTTGCAATCTGAAAATTTGTAAAGCCAGAAAGTTGAAGATACAGTGTCCCTGAAGACATTAATAACAGCTATAGCAATGGAGCGGCTAACCTGCCTCTTCCACGTACTAGGCAACACGAATTTCGTATTCCATGGAGCTTTCATGCTGATGGAGTTAAACTAAGTGCAATTTGCGCTTACTGGCCGTCATAACGCGATGGTGTATCACAACGATTGGAATACGTGTCTCATCCGCTCTACTTAGGCGATGCGTTTGTGTGTTTCTTCGTGCTGCCTATTTACCTGCGGGATTAAGCAAAAAAAAAGTGTTAACCTGTCTCCGGCTGACAACCTGAACGAATTGGCAAATAGATCGAACGAGATCTTGGAAGTTTTATGTGAGAGGCGAAGGAACCTTTCTTGCATGAAATTACTCAAGACATGTGTACACTCGAATTATGTGTTTTGAAAAAAGTAGTAAAGATTTTTTTCATCTCTAGACTGTTTACCAAAGAAAATATGTGTGCAAAAAAAATCTTAGTTTTGTGTTTCGGTCATTATAAACAGATTTGAATTACTACATTTTACATTTCTCTATGATTGTGTTGTAATTTATACATTTGTTTGAAATATTATGAGTGGATTTTAAGTATGTCTAACAAAAACGATTAGAAAATGCAAAACTGTAAAGGTATTAACAAAATTTAAGGAAGCCATTACGTTATTTTTGATTTGTTAAATTTATTAATAGGAGAAATACATTTAATTTGTGTTCCTTTTTAATTTGTATGATTATGAGCGAATACAGGTGTGTTGAACGAAAATAGGCGAGAATTTTAAGAGGATGTAGAATTATTTTTGAGGACTGTATCGATGTTAATAGGTTTCCGGTAGGTAAAGTGTTACGAACCAATGTTGCCATTCGGATAATTGACTACGAAACGACCAGCAACACGAATAAACCTAAGGGTCAACAATCGAAAACGCGGCCGGTGAATGGAGACGCGGCGAATCGTAAAACGTTTAATAAAATCGAAATGGTGGTAAAACGGGCAACCACGATTTGACGCGACCAACGCCTCGCCCTCGCAGTGAACGCTCCGATAGATTTGATTTCATATTGTTTGCCGGTTAATTATATTATACACACGCTCTATTCCGGCTTCACGCGACCGTTAACGGTTGTGGGCAGGGAACACGCTCCATTATACAATGTGCTGTAGGGTTTGTGCAAAAACCCGCTTCTGGAAAAGCCGGTTTTCCAAAAAAAACCCCGTTCACTTGGCCTGCAAATTGTTTCTCGAAACCTCGTTCAATTGGTCCCGATATTTGGTGTTTAATAATCAATAGGTCCTAACATGTAGCAAAAATAACGTTCTTAATAAATGTTCTATCCGCGTCGATCCTTTAATAGTAAATGAAGTTTTAGAGTACACGTCGAGCTTTGCAGTCACATCACCAAGATGTCGCCAAGTCTATACTTGGAAAAACAGGAAAATGACAGGAAAATGTAAACTAGGTTAATGCGTCTGAGAATGAAATACATAACTGATCGCGTTTTTTGTCACGGTACCGGAATTTAATAGAAAATGCCAGACAACGATCAAGAAGGGTAATCCTGCAGATTTCCCTGGAAATTTCGATTCACTTCAATATGTATAAGCCTGGCTATTAACTACGATAAAATATTGATCATAGCGTTGAACGTTGTGGTGTATAATTAAAGAGCGAATACTTAACCCGGCCGTTCGCTGGGAAGAACATCATAATGTTTCAGTACAAGGGGTTAAACAGTTTTTTGGTCGCATTGTACGGGAGTCTAGTGTCTCGCCTAATTTGCGAAGCATACATTTCTGTTACATCTCGAAGTCTTAACTCGGCATATCTCCAAGCGACACCGAATGAAACATGCTCGGAATCCGCCATCGGTGAATCTGCTGTTCGGCTGGATTTCACAGCTACCCTGTTCGCGGTTGGTCCGTCGAAGAAGATAGAAAGTGGTAACGGGATAGCTAACCGGGACGGAACTTAATTTTCATGCCGAACAACTTTTAATCAAGTTCGAGAAATTAGAAGGAAACCTCGACAAGCGTTTCCTCGCTCAGCGACTTTCCTTCCTTCGCTCTTAGCCGGGCACCCCTGTTCGTGTCTTCATTTCATACCCTCTTCTTTAGTCTCTCTCTCTCTCTCTTTCTCTCTCTCTCTCTCTTTCTTTTTTTTCTCCACCGATACCTTCATAGTTCTTCCCACCTTCTTCGCTGCCCCGGGAACAGGATGTTGGGAAAACTCGATAAGCAGGAAATGGGCAAGTTGGCTAACTTCATATGCCCACGTTCCCGCTGATATCGAGAGGTCAAGAGGAAACTCTGTATCTCTCCTGTCCCTTTCCCAGCCCGTCTCTTCTTTTTTTTCTCTTCACATTTTACTCCCCCGACACAATGCAGTTAGACACCCAACACTGCACTCCAACTTGCACTTCCTTTGTACAATTTCGAATTCCGGACAGCAAGTGCTAATTTCGTTTCGTTTGAACCGGTTTGAACAGTTGTTCATGCAGGGTCTGTATAACTGTACCTCTTATGTCAATCACTGGGTACACGAGGACCCAATTTCAATTTCTTTTCGAAACTTCTTTAATGTTTTCGTTGACCAACACCAATATTATTGTAGATTTTTACTACACTGCGAATTTTATGCACTTATAGCAAAAATATATATGAGCAGCTGTAATTTAAAACAGTCAGAAGATTAAGAGAATCGAGGAGATTCAATGTACTATTCTCGATCTAGTAAAATTATTACAGGAAGAAAGAAATTCCTAAGTGGTCCCTGTTGCTTGCAACGACAGTGAACAATTCTTATTTTGCGTAATGATGCACAGTCTAATGATCGCAGAATAATTTGGGTGAAACTTCACCTTCTAAGACCAAAAATTGTTCACTTTTCTTTTATACAATCCTGTAGATCTTGACGAGAAAATGCTAAAAATCGAAGTTTCAATGCGAGGATTTAACTGGTCCAAAAGTTTTTCGTGTTTAACACGTTGACTGCCAAACTATAAACCCCAAGAATTTCATAGAATTAGAGTTAGTTATTTAATGAAATAAAAATTGAAAAATATTAATTAAATGTATGATATTGAGTAGTTTTCCAACTTTCTTGCATTTTACAGATCATAATTAAATTTGGTACAATGGATAGATTAACGTAAAAATTCATTTTAAAACCTTGATAAATAATTCCGTCACCCACATATGGGTGACGTGGCAGTCAACGTGTTAAAGATGAGCGTTATTAAGCGTTTTTGGCAGATAAGGGAGTCACCGAGGCAATTTTTATTTTGCATAAAGATCCGCAGTCTCGTTATAACTTCTTCTAGAAACCGGTGACTATTCTTGAGAGGAAGGACATTAGGGTTTAATGCGCAGATCAGGAACACACGATGTGTCCGCGGTCTGCCTTCAGTCTTCATTTCGCCGGCAACTTCCTGTCCAGGCAGCTGCCACCGATCCGAAATTTCTCCCGCTGGATTATGTCCAACACTTTGAACAGATTCGAATCGAACCGTCGCGTCGCGCGTTCAGTCATGCAACGTGACATTATGCTAATTTCATGGTCATTAGCCGTTCGCGAGGATACCCGAATCAAGCCAAGTTAAATCACGAATAATTACAGTCCTACCTGGGAGCGTGAGACCACCGGTCTCCATTTGATCAGAAGTTGCGGCCACGGACGGATCGGCATAGTTAATAAAGGATTATTGTCCGGATTTTCGAGAGATGATCGTTTTTTGATCAGGCGATCCCGGGCTGTGACCAAACGATCCATCTTCTTCTCGATCTTCGCCGTGATTTATTCGACCGCCTTGTCGAGCTCGATTGCTCCTCCGCCTTTTTATTTTATCTCAAAATAATAGTCTTTTTGAAACCGAAGATCAACAGCTTAGAATTTCTCTGGTCTAACAAATGTTTCGAATACGATGTAACGATTTCTAAAATCATTATTTATCTCTTCGTTCACAGCTCTTCGTGTAATTTAATTGCCAGAGACCGATTAAGACCCAATTAACAAGAAATTATTGAGGTTCAGTCTTTGATAGACTGGATTTTATGCGCTTATGACAAAAATAAATATGATCAATTTGAAAAAGGAGGATTAAAAGAATTTAATCATTTGATTTTCAACGTATTAAAATAATTAATGCAGAAATGTTCGCCTAGCTCCGGACTCTTACAATTAATGCGCAACAATTTTATTTTACATAGGGATCCGCAGTCTAGTTATTCATAAGCCTATCGATAGGCTTCCGGTAGAAAAGGTAGAAAATTAACAGCGATAACAAAGTAAAACGGCGAATTAACTCGTCCCTAGTTAAAAGATTGAAAGACACGGCATTAGTTCAGATCCACGGCTTCTTTTAATCGGTACAATTGCGTATACGTGACGTTGGTCCAGCTTTTAAGAAAAAGAAACGACAGCCGGATTTGGAATAGCCTATACACGTCGAGCGTCTGCAACACTGAACTGCACCCAATACTCTGAAATCCAGCAACAAGCCGACTTTATTGAATCCATTCTGGAACAAGGTGGTGCAAAATTAAACGGATTATTCAACAAATTTCTGCCGGAACCTGGCGGATTCGCGAATGAGCTTTCAGGAAAAGCGAGGAAATAATCGCCGCGGGGGAATTTTCCGGCGGATGAAACGGGACGATGAAAAAAAAAACGGGGGTGGAGGGCTTCAGGGGGACGGAAGGCGAGGAAGGGGTAGGGGGGTGGTGGGGAGGGAAGGGAACATCGAAATTGAAAAACAAAGAGCAGCAGGCGAAATTGAAGCAATGGAAATGATATAGAAGCTCGATACCACCCGGGGAAATTCCCCGGGACGTGCGGTATGCGAATATTCCAGTTGCCTGCGCCAATGCGACGCGGTTAAATCTAGCTTACAAAAGGTTCAGGTAAAAAGTTCTTGGCCGTTGATACATGTTTGTACTAAAATAATATTGAATTTCATTGTCCACGCGATTAATGTGTCTTACCGAGTCCACCTCGAGTAGAAACCGTGTTTAATTTTACCGATGAAATAAAAGCGCTCCGAAAAATATTTGAGCTCGGCTCAAATATTTGAAATTGAGCTTTTTAACCTTTGACAACTGCAGCCCGGTCTCTACTTTCGCAATCCATTATTCATTTTTTCGCGCGATGTAACAGAGGGAAAATGAGGATGCGCTTTTTTCGCGAAAATGTTATAAACTTCAACGTTTATAGGAACGTGGAAACATTTTAAAATACTTCCAGGTATAAAAGGTGATCATTCTAACCACAGAACTATAATTTTGTCATTTTTCACTACATTTAATTCTATCGAATCGTCATGCTACAGGTGCATATCCTCAGGTTCACATTCACGAAGCACCAGCGAAGAAAATTATTATTAAGAAAGATTCTTATTTTAATTATTATTTATCTTATTTAAAGCATTCTTGTTTTAACACGCCAATGCCAAATCGGCGCACGCTTAAATTTCAAGCTCAAGCTCAGAACTTTAAATTTCGTGACTCTCGAACGCATTTGCTTATCAGGTTAGTATGCGCATACATTGACTATCAAGTCTACGCATTTGCTCAATTAACACATTTACTGTAACACGTACATCAGTTCACGTGCAGGGTCGCCATTGCCATGCTAAATGCCGCGCCATAAGCCACACCGCTTGCCATTCCGCTTGAGGACATTCGAGGAAGACTTTTCGCGAAGGAGAACAAGGAATTCGCCACCGGCCGAAATTATAAAAGAGAGGGAGAACAGGGACGGCAGTTTCTACATTCCCAGATTACACGAATCCTTTTACCCCTTAAATAAAACTCTTGCACTTTTCTGCTGCACGCTGTTGGTCGCACTTTGCTCGTCGCTCTTCATTCCCTGAAAAAAGCCACGAATAACATGTTAGACGTCCATAATTCTGCATCTGCGAGCATCTTGTCCGAGACACTGCCAGCCAGTGATAGCTATGAAAAGCTTGTGATTTTCTCAACGCATCGTGCTCTGCCATCTTAGCTTTTCAGGGAGCTTCAACTGCTTGGTTTTTACCATTTCGCATTTATCAATTTTCTAAAATATATTTGTGTCTAGATCCATGAATCTTACTGCACTCGGTACCACAGTTTTCTATTGAAATTGATCACCAAGATCAGTTTAAATGTTCATAAGATTATGTCAAGAAAAATCCAGGTATGTTCTAGCTCAAATGAACGCAAACAATGAGCAAACTCGTAAGAATCGAACACCAAATAGATTAAACGAATAGGGCGTGTCCAGATTTTGAGAATTGTTTAATTTTTACTTGTGACGTAACGCACTAGAATATACAAGAATATACTAGAATATAGGAGGATACACTAGAATATACTGGAATACACTAGAATATATTGGAATGTACGAGAATATACTAGAATACACTAGAATATACGATAATATACACGAGTACACTAGAACATACCAGAATATACTAAAATATACTAGACTGTACGATGATATACACGAATACACTATAACATACCAGAATATACTAAAATATACCACAACATACCAGAATATACTAAAATAAACTAGAACATACCAGAATATACCAGGAGAAAAAAAATCCTTCGAATTGAAATGTTCACATTTTCATCGAAACTAAATTTCTCAAATACCGATGGTCGTGAAAAACGATTATCAAATTCGTGTTGACCAGATAAAAATTGCCCGCTGTTTATCCAAACGCAAAGTTAGCGTCGCGCAGTGTGGTGTATAATTAGGAGTTAATTCGATAGAAACTTTTCTCCGTATCTCCGTGACGAACGAAAGGTGAGGGACGTATTCGAACCCAAGTCCCGTTCCGTAGCCATTCGTAAAACTTGCATGGGGGGTAATTTTATCCATCACTTTTAAGCGGAAGGAACTTTTCTTCGGCGACCGTCGACATCTCACCTCACGGAATATTTCAATGACCCCATTAGCTTCGACGCTTGATGCTGTCCCAAAGGGAGAACGTCCCAAACGCCTTGAGAAGGTGTCGTTACGACGAAGGCTCATAGAATACACGAGCGCATATTAGATTTACATGTAGATAGTGCTCAAGCAGCCGGCTACAACGGCGAGCGGGTGGAAGCGTGTCGGTCTACTCGCGCCAAACACTTTACACCAGGACTTGGAGGAGACCCTGGGGCGCGAATTGAAAATCAGGACTCGAACGCGAGATAAGATGGAATAAATTAGGGAACGCGTAGACGAGTCCGTGACTCGGTCTCACGAAGAGACACTCTTCTGTGTCTCCTGGCGATCCGACCGACAATTCCCGCCTTCCTAAAAGTTATTAATCCTCTTTCAACGTAAGATCGTTAATCTATGAAGCAAACAATGATACTTCACCCTTAGGGAATTAGCTGAAATGCACGATGCGAAACTGTAACGGAAAGATGCAATTTATTTACATACACTCCCGCTCATAAGTCTTAAGACGATGATCATATTCGTATTCAACTTTGTAAAAATGTAATAATCGTTGAAGGATGCGAACAAATTTTTTCTCCTTTAAACGTTTACACGTCAAAGAAAGGATGCTGCTCTCATATATCAACAATCTTACTAAGTTTCTTTATTACAATGTCCACAATTCTTGGCATCCGCGTGATTAATTTTTTCATACTTTCTGTTGTTCTATTATTCCATTCTCGTTCCAAAATATTCCATAAACGTGTTTTCGAAGCAGGGCAAAAGTTCCGTACCCGTCTGTCCAGTTTATCCCTTAATTTTTTAATTATAATTATGATATTTATATTATGTAGTTAATACAGTTAAAGGTTCATAATCTATACGAAATACCAGGGTTTCACTAAAAACCAGAGGTGTCCTAAGACTTATGAGCGGCAGCGTAAATTCATCGACAAAATCGTATTGTTCGGTATCTCCTATGTGTATTCTTTAAAGTCCAGCTAATGCAGCAACCTGCCATCAAGTACAATGTCCCAAGAACTCGATATCCCTCAAAGGACCATCATGTTTGTTTGGAAAAGCGTCGTAAGCCATCCAGCTCGAACAAACGCCACCGGAAATGGAGAAACTATCCACGTCATATGAAATCCCCGCAGCATTCACTTTGTTAAATGGAGTGAAATGCCGTTTGATGTTAATGCGTTCTTGAGCGGAAGTAAATAACAGAAATAATCGCGTCGCATGCATTCGCCGGGTTCCTGTTCGCTAGCACAGACGAACCATTCAAGACACCGGGCCGCGGCCAAGCCGAGTCGAGACGCGTTTGCGAATGCGCGCTTCTGTTGTGCTTTTTATTCGCCGTAAACGGCTTTAACACCTTTCCCAGCAGAATCATTAAAGACGTCCAGGGGCTGTCTTCTTACGGTGCGTGAAACACACGCGACTCCCGCGGCCATAACGTCGGAACTTTATGTTCCGTTTAGTGGTTACGTGAATGCTGGAACTACCTGTGTACTGTTCCCGGAGATACCGCCTGGATGATAGCTACCGGATTAACGGAGCCGCGTAGTATTATTCGCTGTAACGCGGCAAGAAAAATAAAGAATTACAATGGCCTCGTAGAATAAACCGTAACTTACCCCACTTTACGTTACGGTCGGCACTAAAGGGCCTCATCTATGGAACTTGTACCCTTCGATCAATGCAACATGCGCTGCAAATCGCATTAAAACCTGGAATTCCTGTTTTCGCTCGCCATCGAGCCTCTAGGATTTATGGCCTCGAGATAACGAGACGCGAATTCCGTATCTCAGCTGTGCGTGTGTATAAGGTTGCGCGTAAATATATTCCTTGGTACAGTGAAGTCTTGATCCAAGAACGGAGCTACATAATCTTAGTTAGTTCGCCCATCCCCTCCACTGCCTCGGTCGCCGAGCAGTGTTTCCACACGAGAAAATAGTAGTCCTACACGATCTACGTCACTGCACAAACTCGAGGATTGGGCATAAATCGAAATTTTACTGGGAACGTTCTCTAAAAAATTGAGGTTCGATCAGATAGGGTATCATAATTTCTTGTTGAAACAAATACGAACATATTTATTATAAATAAAATATTACTACCGAACAAATTTTGGCCGGGAAGTGAAAATCTTCAACTTTCTTACAATTGTAAGTTGTAATTTCATATATTTATCTAAAGTATAAAAATATTAATAAAACGAAATGCGCAAATGAAAGCAGTGGAGCAATTAGGACAGGAATTTTGAGCAGAAAATGACCTAACCGCGTATATTCCATCCTAGCAAATTCGATAATTTGTGCAGTGAGGATTTCTCGTCCGGCATTCTTTCGGAAAGTTTATAGCTCGGCCGAATTATTAGGCGACCTATAAATCTAATGAGTAACGAGCTACGAGATCTTGTTGCGCCATTCGTAACCATTTCCCATTCAAAGTATTCGTGATTTTTTTTTTCGTATTTTCTTTCCGCCGGTTTTGCCGAAAGAATGCTGATTTATGGGGTCGTGAAGGTCCGCCGATAATTCTCCGTTTAACTTTTCTGAACCACGAAGCGACGATTGGAGGACAGTTTATTCCCAACGCATTGGAGGAGTCGCGTGTTTACACGGACACGTACTAAATCCTACCATGAAATGGGGATTAGTAAAGCAAGCAGAGCGGCTGAAAGCGGTCGGTATATCTCACGGTTGGCAATCGATAACGAGGTTGGAAATTATTCGGCAGTCAGTGCCTTCTTTAGAATCAGCCATTTCGCACACAAAGGATAATACAAACACCACGGTGGGCACAGAAAATATTTAAACACTGGATTTCCGATTCTCGAAAAATTGTCGATATTTAAATTGCGATCGTTTCTATAAGCCTGGACTCGTTTTAAAGCGTGGAGCCTCTACTTACATAAAGCGGAGTTCATTTTCCTCTGAGATAATTTTACACGATGTAGCAGCTGCGAAACTGAAGACCCATTCTTCCTACAAAAAAATATTGCAAATTCAAACGTCTCCAAAAAATTTATACTCCTAAATGAAACTGCCATAGGTTTATTATGTAAATTATAGTACTGTGTTTGTTTGCTTGCTATTATGCGAACTTGTAGAGTCTTACTAACGATCATGCGTTTACAATAATTTGTAGATTTGGAAAGTTGTATGACTGCACGGGACATCCTACATTTATTTTTCATAAATGAAAGAGCGGGTGTTGTGAAGCGGAGGCCAATGTCATAAAATTGAATTACTTAAGGGCCGACCTGACACAATAATTTAATAGAACTGAAATAGAATCCGAAATCAGCTGCGGTTTCCTTTGAAGACGACCCTAACCATTTTCCTTAACTACATACGATTCCCATGTTGCAACATCGGATACCTGATCGTTTAAGGAAGTTCTCATAGAACGCTTCTAATGCACTAGGGCTACCCACAAACACCAGATATAAATTTATTCCGTTTTCAAACTTCGCACACACACACACACACACGCACACACACACACACACACACACACACACACATACACACAAAATTCCATCCCGTACATGATGTTAATGTGATAATAACGTAGGTACGAGAAAAAAGGGGAACCGGGTCACGCTATTCTCCAGACTTTTCCTCCTTTTCTAAAGCTTCTTAACGGAAAAGTGCGTTCTCTATACAAGCTAACAAGCGTAACTAAAATGTTTATTTAATTAAAATTAACATGGAACGCTAACAAGTTTCACCTGAGTTTAATTCTATCCTGAAAACAGTGTAAGAACTCTGCTTTAAAATGGGTTTGCGGATCTGTAGACTACGAATCTTTATGCAAGATGGTCTAGCATGATATCCATAAAATGAAAGAAAAAATGGAATTATTCTATCACATAAATATTTCTAAATTCTTTTAGTCTTTCTGCTATCTTAACACGTTGACTGCTATGTGTGGATGACATAATTATTTGTCCAGGTTTTAAAGTAAATTTTTACGTTAATATATTAACTGTACCAAATTTGATTAGGATCTGTAAAATGAAAGAAAGTTGGAGGACCATTCAATATCATACATATAATATTTTTCAATTTTTATTTTATCATAAAACTTACTTAGATTGTATGAAATTTTTGAGGTTTCTAGTTTGGCGATCAAAGTGTTAAATGTCATCTGCTCATTACTGTGACAAATGCATCAAACCGTTTATCACGGTTGGAGGCGATAAACCTTGAAAAACAGCGATTTCTGGCATTTTCAACATTTATAGCGTGTGCAGTCTCGGATAACGAACGCGTAAAGACGCCAATCAAAGGGTTCGGAACCGCGTTTATAGCGGGATAGCTCTCGCACGCCGCGTTGAAAATAAAGTAAACCGTCTGGCCGGAAAGGTTCCCTTAAGCGAAACGGGTTTTCGTTTTCGGCGAGCGGGCCCGCGTATAAATCATCTCGAAATCGAGACCGGTCAGAATCGCAAGGCGTGCGCGCAGACACGCGATCAGCCGCGCGGCCGGCCGTCATTGAAAGTCATTCGTCTTCCTCGCGGCGAGGAGCGGCTACGATGGGGCACACTTATCTCGCTTATCAATGAAAGCAACCGGAAGATCCGGCGGAGCAGTGCCAAACGATAGGATAGATGCGAATCGAATGATGGATGCGCGCCGAACGTTTTGCATACCTCCTTTCCCACATCACTTAAACTTGAGGATATATCACTTGCTTAACCACTCGGCTCCCCCGTCTCCGTCCCCTCTCGTTTTGCATCGGTCCAGAACGTCTCTATGAATTGATTTCGTTCCTCCGGATTCAGAAATATCCGGTCTCGGGATCGTCCATAATCATTTCTTCGCTCAACAACCTCTAATTGCGAACACCATCGTCTTCTTCTGGTTCGATAATCTTTTTGATAAATGGGTTTCTATGTCGAGACCAAGAAATTCGCATAATGTATAATACGCCGTGGATAGTATTCGCTCCGACACTCCGAACACGAGGAACGTCTCCAAAGATAAGAAACTGCAGAACTACTGTCTAAACTTTTTGTTGAAAAAATCGCTGCTCGTTCGATGCTCCGACTGTAAGGCAATATTTGGGAATTTTTTTAAAGGAAGAATATTCGGTGTTATTGTTTCAAATTTGGCACACTCGTTGAGCATTATTTGGAGATGTACTGAAACTTTCGTAACTGAAAATAAGAATTTTCTGCGAAGTTATAGCGATATTAATAGTAGCGTTCGAAAAAAGTCGTGTAGAAAAAAGGTAATGTTAAAAATAACTTGGAACTTTATCATCATTGTTCGTTGATTGAACCGGTTCTGGTATTTTCTGCGAATGCGATTATCGCACAAGAAGATCCACAGTCTGGTTATAGCATTTGTATAGTCGGAGTGGGGAGAACTGCTATTGTGACTGGTGGCGTATCTCGCCTAACTCAACCAGATTTTTCCTTTAGTCGTTGTATTTGATCACGAAACTGTGCGAACCGCACCGAAGAAAAGCTTTTTCGACCAAAAGGAATGGCCACGAGCCAGGAGCCTGATGTGTTTACCGACATAACAAGGTCAGTTATTCCAGCCACAAGAGCAGACCACCAGCATTCACGTTATCGGTTTATCGAATTACACAGTTCTTAGACTAATTACATTAACTTTTGCATAAAATTTCTCCTGCTACCACTCCCGAAACCGCGAAAATTCCCAGACATTATTCTGCTCGCATTCATCGAGCATACCATCTCCATCTACAACATAAAAGGATTCAAAAGTTACCACTTTGCGTTCATTAATTTGTTCGTCCATTTTATTACTCCACTTCACGATGATTCACTTATATGTTCATTTCATTTGATCACTTCTTCTTGATTCTTTTGTTCCTACTGTACGATCCCACAGTCTCAGTGTCGCCAAATGAGGGGAGGGGGCACGATTTGAGGGAAAAAGGTACCCCCTCTCTCTCTCTCTCTGTCGGTAGTGCGGTAGAAGAGGAAATTAGTCCACTCTGTCCACTCTGCAGTTGACCAATACCGTACAAGCTATATATTATAACTATTTATAAATAAATATCACTATTAAAATAAATTTACAAATTCATGAAGAATAGTAATTTTCAATGAAATTTTTCTATCTCCTATTTAAAAAACATTTTAATTGTCAACTTCATCGATAATAGTGGTACTCAAATGTCTCATTATTTTGGGTTACTGTGGATCTCAGTACACGAAATAAATAGCATTGTCGAAGCTTCTCCAACGGAATAAACTATTGAAACGAATAAAATGCTGTCAGGAACATCGGGGAAAAAGTTTACGACAGAGTGAATCGCACGAAATCGTCTGCACGCTTGCGAATTCCAGAGTGATTTAATACAGAATTTCGTGTATTGCACTTCCAATTTCAATAGTGGCAAATGCGGAACAACTCAACTGAATATGGTAGACAATGTTCGCTTCCCGGACGTAAAAATTTGCAATTTTATACATACATATGATAAAACGCTTACAGATGATTACACCCCGCGGACAGCGTTTTTGCAAATAGGCTTCTACCTTCAGTTTTTTGAAAAATGCAGCAAAAAGACTTTTTATAACGAATACAAGAAACATACATATTCGCATTGAATTACAACGTTCATTAAATGATGAAACTTTACTTACCTCACAGTCACAGGTAAACAAAAATTGGCAATAATTTAAACGTAGAATGTAATAAACGTACTAAAATATGCTAAACAAATAATTAATAGTCTTCGGGTTTCAAAAAGGAAAATTGTTTTTAGTCTGCAATAGTTTTGACGAAAAGTTATCGAAGCTGTTATAATTTCTATGAAAAGGGGCATCGATCTGATCCGAAATGCAATTGGTAAGTAGGTTCGAGGGTAGTAAAAGTCGCAGACAGTAAAAGGGAGCGGGACTCAAAAAATGTCCTCGTAAAAATTGACAGAGTGCGAGGGATGTTGGCGGGGGATTAAGCCGCATCGCGACGGAGACCAACAGGAAAATTCCTCACTTAAATATAGGCTGGGCAATTTTGGGGATTTCCACCCTAATCGTGCTACGGCCGGGTGAAAAACTGCTCTTATAAAACGTGTATTGGAAAAGCACTGTCACGCGCTTATAAAGTGGAATGGATGATACGGCATTATCAGGGGCTTACAGAGGGTAGGCGATATAACTGTCAACTTAATTGTCCACGCACCTCTCGTGGAGTCATAAAGGGAGGGGAGGAGGAGGCGCATTAGAATTATTTCATTTCTGTTTCATCCTTTGCACATGGAAAGTCCCGTGGCATAATAGTAATGAAACGCAGTATACAATGTATGAAAAAAAATTGAAAATATTTTCGATTTATGATTTTTAAATATTCTACAGATCGTTCTGCGCAATAAAAATACATGGGGTGTACATGTATTGATTATTGTTAAACAAGTAAAATATATTCTTCTTTCGAAAATAATCTTCATCACAAAGATTGGATCATCAGAAAGATTGGAGTTTAAAATGAATTACAATTAATTGATTGTAAATGGGACGAATCCATATCTACACTTATAGTAAAGGTAATTATTAAATTTTATACTGTTTTCCTTTATTAAACAATGCTATGTCGGTTTTATAAAACCGATACATTTAATCGACAATAAAATTTTCAATAGTAATAGTAATTACTAGAGTAGTAATAGTAGTAGTACTTAGTAGTTTTCAATAGTAATTTTCTGTTACCATTTATTATATCATAAAAGAATTCAACGTCTTTTAAGTAATTGAAAATCATTAATTTATAGTTGTTAGAAATTTGATCAGTGAGGAAGAATTATCTAAATTCTTCTGTAAAAGTAATCGAAAATAAAGTAATTTCATACACAAAAGAAACAATTCTGAGAAAGACTGTCCAACCTATTCATCCTTGTCATCCAGGATTTGAGAAAAATGGGAGCTAACAGCCCGTTTGTAGAAAGGTCGCTTACAGTACAGAGGTGAGTTCAATTCTCAGAAGCAAAAAAAGCAACTCGATCTCTGGTCTGTGATTTTAGAATTCTGGGAGATGTATTAATTATTTGTATTCCCCGGTGAAACATATTTTTATCGGAATCGGAACTTTCGGCCGTGTTAAATTTGCATACATCTTGGAATAAATTCCGGATAGACGATATTCGATTTCGTTCTGGATATCCGGGATTCGGCCGGCCCATCGAGAACAAAACGCCGCTTCCATATATAATTTTGTAAGCCATGCGAGCACTTACTGCGAAAGTATCCGAGGTATACCTACTGCCAATCGTTACGTGCCTTCGCGAGATAACAGTACAGATATTCCTGTTAGAATTTGTGAAATATCGGCCGTAGTTACTCGATCATTTCACATAAGAATCGGTACCGATTTACTCCAATATTTGTCCAAAAAGTTCAGTTTCACATGCTGTTGTATTCAGTTTTGCACTTTTTCTCGACTAAAACACTTCAATGCTCCCTAAACATTTTTTGGAATCAAAATCTATTTATTACCCAAAGAATTTCGATACATTCAAAATAACGGCGTTATCAAATTTGTCAGCTTTTATTACTGTTTTATATTTTGCCCCTTTATTTTTGGTATAAAGTATAAATTCGTAGAAGCCGCAGTTTATGTTGTGTACAAATTATTTGCCATTCTGAGCAATGTATCGAGATATGGAAAAATTTATTTTTGAACACCTCGTTTGCCACGAACAAAAGCATTATTATTTTCTTATTATAACATTATTATGTTCAGTATCATCTCCATGTTAATATCAATATTAAAGTAAATAAAGCAGTTATCACCATTTAACCCCTTGCCCTACAATATCGAGTCAGACTCGTGATGAAGATTTTGAACAGAGTCTAATAAATATGTACGTTATTAATTCCCTTTGAAGCGAAATAAAATTCTATTTCATTGTAGTCGATATATATCCTTTGGAGAAAACATAGGCATACAATAAATATAAAGTATCTTTTCTTTTCTATGAAATCCTGAACGATGAAGAATTTCCAATCATTACGTTCACAAAATAAATAGTAGTGCAAGGGGTTAAATGTCTACAATGTTTCTAGAATCGGAAATGTGTTTAAATGCTTTTTGGATCGAGTACGCAGTATTTAAGATGAATATAATCGAATAAAATCTACACTTTTGATATTTTCGATTTCAAATATTCTGACTGACCGATGAAGATAGCTTGAGCGTCCAATAATTTATCTCCTTAACAAGGCATTCAATTTCCCGATATCGTTATTTTTAAATACTCTCTTCCTCTTTCACGTCTTGATATTGGTTTCTGCTTCAAGCGACGGCAAATGAAGAAAAATATCCCAATCCGAGCAGGCTGTTTCACTTTCTGCAATCTCGAATCTAAAACACGTTCGGCTCGATTGGCCCTCTAATAGACAATTAGCGCTGACGAAAAGAAGCTCGAGCCCCCTATTTCGATACAGATTTTCGTGGAAGAGAGCGCGGCTCATTAATACCGGGCAATCCTCGATCCGCAAAATTCCTTGTAGCCGTGATAGCTCCTCGAGCAGCGCCGAACCTTCTTCGTGCAGGATCCATAGCGGGAACGAGTATCAAGATACCGGCGTAATTTATGCGACAGTCGTTTGTTCCACTCCTGTCGTCCTGGCGATAGCGAGCCAGGAATACGCTTTGCTTATTTCTACGTCGCCATATCCGTACCCGTATTATACAGCCCTGGAGGCCCAACTCGGATTCAATTTTCGTGCCACGATCGAGACAGCTTGTCAGACCACGTGTCCTCACACATAGCGTATTTTCATTCTATATTCACCTACAAATAGGTGATTTATTCTTAAATGGCCGGTGCATTTAAAAATATTTTTTTATACAGTTCAAGGGGGTGTTCTGGTTCTCGAGACCGTTTTTCAATATGTAGGAATTTTTTTCAGGAAAATTCAGGAAGATTTTGCACGCGTGTTTACCGGTATTCCGATTTTACCACTGGAAAAATGAAATTGCTTATTTATCGAGGTGAAAAATAGCGGTTTCTGATTTTTTTAACTATGTGCCCCCACATCGAAAAATCTGAAAAAATTGTATGTTAACGATCACAACGAGATATTTACTGGTATTCCGATTTTACCACTGGAAAAATGAAATTGCTTATTCATCGAGGTGAGAAATAGCGGTTTCTGATTTTTTTAACTATGTGCCCCCACGTCGAAAAATCTGAAAAAATTGTATGTTAACGATCACAACGAGATACTAAACTATATATTTCAATTTTTCGTCTACAATTTGCATATTTGGAAGTTGAAAAATTCCTACGGAATCCTTCGGTAAGACTCAGAGTTCTTTGGTATTTTGAAAACAAATTACGAAACCACAATTGCATAGTATAGAAAAGGGACTGATCGGAGATGGTATCGATGCGAAAGAAGGTAACGTAGAATACTATCAAATACGAGATTCATATTTCCCTGAAGCAGACGGTCGAAGATAATCGTGTCACCGTGTTTTCATTATGCACAGTTCGTTGCGAAGAGGTTAGTTTCGCCAACAATATTCGTGCCCGACTCATAAACATCATTTAAAGCCGGCCAGATTGTCCGACGATATGAAAGGAGATTCTGGGAATTTGAGAATATTAAGGAAATGGAGTGGCTCCGCAGGTTCTAGTGTACATAGAACGTGAGGGGCAGGTGGTCGCCGCTAAGAAGAGCGGGAAGGGTAGAGTAATCAAGCGCTTCTGCTACTTTATTGCAAGACAACAGATCCGAAACAAGCAACTGTTTCATAAATCATTCCCGGTACATTTCTAGCATATTTCGAAACGTTCCTCGGAGACCAGGAATTCCACTGCTGTCGACAAGCCAGTGGAAACCAAGAAACCATTGGGAAAGTGAGATACAGTCGTTAGAGACGATGTTCTGCGTATTACAATTTCCTCTTGTCTCAGTTCGCAAAAATAATTGATACATTCCATGAAATTAACTTTCAAAATCAGTGGACCTCAAATCTTCAGAAACTCGAGTACCAGAGAAAGATCAACGAGAATGCAGTTTCAGTTTCGATTGACTGGCAATTTGGGAGACGAAAATTCCTGTTTCATATTGCTGTGCTGATTGCACAGCCTAATGTCGCTTTATTAGTGAAACCAAGTATTATACCAGCCGGTACAATGTCATTAATTACGACTGTTATTAATGTTCTACGAAATCGTATGGCTCGCCGAACTTCGATAACAAAATTTAATTTGTGCTTCCCAATACACACTGATCAATGTGATTAACGTTAACGTACTTGTTCGAGGGTGAAATACATCTCTCAAAATTGGATATCGGATTTTCTTTTTTTATAAATCAACGTTGCCTGTTTGCATATTGGCATCCCAGGCAAAGTCGCAGAAGCAAACAATTTCATTCAATGTTTACAGAAAGGAATTCTTGATGGAAAAATTGAACATTTGAATTTTCCGTTTTAATTGACTGAAGCTTCATTTATTTATTTATTTGAGTCGTTTTTGCTTACAGTTTTACCTGAATATGTACTGGCACGATAGACGCACACATAACGAATTCAGTTAACCGAATAACTGTTATGTACAAGAAATATGTCAATCCGTTGTAATAATTTCTCCATGAAGCATTCATGTGCTTGTGTGGAAAAGTGAATAAGTGGGGATGATTGAACCTTTCCTTAAATCAGCGTCTAATTTGTGCATTGTGTACATTATGGAAAAACAAACGTATTCATAATTATATTGATAGACGCTTGATTTGTTTGGTCGAGTAATTTTTGCTAGGGACCCTCTTTTTGGTAGTCTCGCCAGAAAAATTGCTAAGTACAAATTCCCTTGAAGCAATAAGATCGAGGCAAACACATTTGCCGAATGAACCGATTAATAAGACGATGATGCAATTTATTTGATTCTTCACGCCTCCGTTCGTGATTCTGCCCTCCTCGTTCTTCCTTCGGAGGTGTAACCTGACCGCCTCAAATACTTCGTGACTGGTTTCGCCGCTCCAAACCGCATTAAATAACGAACTTGTCTGTCTGTTGCTCGCTGGTTGTACTTATTGTAGAATTCTTCTTCGAATTTAAACGCACAACATAAAACGATCTGACGTGAACTCAATGCCGCACAGTAACATTTATCATCGCATCGTACCATAAGCTTCTTTGTTTTATAACAAATTACAGCCCCTCGGACGTCTTATTATTTTGTTCACGCTTTCGCAAATTCCTGCATTCGATTCGACTGACATGTATAATGCCTATAATTAAATTACTGACCTTTGCAATCGTGACAAGAATTGGTAGTAATAAAATTTTAAACAATTTAAGAACATCGATCTATTATAAAAATGACAAAATTGAATTTATCTACAGTTTGCACGATTTTATTACAAACCGAGCTGGAATGAGAAAAATTATTCGATTATCTCCGATGGAAGTATCTTCATAATCTTAATAATTGCTATATAAACCTTATATGGTTTAAAGCAATAAATAATTAATAATAATAGTCTCAATAATTATAAAATAGAAATATAAAACCTGTCGGTTGACCCGTGCTGATAAATTTACTATTAATATATCAAAATTCACTGGGGTAGTGTACCGAACGAATATGTTGTCTCCCTGAGAGCAATTAATGACGCAGTCATTAAAAAAGCGCTAAGGGCTCGCGACGCAACCTTGATCACGCATGCGTGACACCGGCATGCGAACGTGTTAATTAAAAAGCCGGGACACCGTGAAAAATGTTGGAAGAACAAATAATATTAATGTTTACGAGAAGGGCGAGAATTCGAGAAAAGAATCAAGAGGCTGGAAGCTGTCGAGGGGGTGGAAGAAAAGTAAGTTACCCCTACGTTGCGGCGCATAAGTGAAATTACATCGCTTTAATTGCATCATTATAGCTAGCGAAGTGGTTTCGAGGGTCTCCAACTACTGCAATCAGTAATCACCCTTCCTTCGGTGCCCTTTTCCCATTGAATCTGTCATGACGGTGAACCCGTAGGATTCCCCTTATGAGAAAAGAAGAGAATAACAGACTTCGGGCCGCTTCGTTCGGAAAACAGACCAAGATAAATGACCCTTTTGCCGACCACGAATGATCACCCCCGAGAATGACGGAGAGCGATTGATTTGTAACTGGCGTTGCTTATTGAATCAGCCGAATGCTTTCATCGAACAGTAATTAATAGTCTGCGGATTTTTATGCAAAATAAAAATGTTCAATGTCGATTGCGAGACACGTGAATGAAATAAAAATGTTCCGGAGTCTAATGTAAGGCACAGAAATTATACAAAAGTGTACTCTAACAAGTAATACTTTTAACCCCTTGCCCTACAATATCGAGTCAGACTCGTGATGAAGATTCTGAACAGAGTCTAATAAATATGTATGTTATTAATTTGCTTTCAACCGAAATAAAAATCTTCTTTGTTGTAGTTGATATACATATATCCTTTGGAGAAAAGATAGGCATACAATAAATTTAAACTATCTTTCTTTTTCTACGAAATTCTGAACGATGAAGAATTTCTAATCATTATAATTACAAAATAAATAGTAGTGCAAGGGGTTAATATTCAGAAAATTCTGCTGGAGATCTCATAAGTCATTTTTCGATACTAATTTCTGACGACTGCACCGCGGCATCGCGAATTTGACAAAGAAAGCTGAATTTGCGCACTGATCCATTCAGTGGAGGGGATTAATAAATGCGGATAATCGGTCATTTGGAATATTGTCCAGCGAAATTGGCGATTCGTAGCGCCGTGCGTGGTCGCGAATAGAGACATTTGCATGATAGAGTCATCGGCTGGACGGCGGCAGGTCCCTTTCGCCGATTCTGTCGGCGATAAAAGTAGGTCTTGAGAATATCCGCGTAAGCTCATTAAATAAATCGTCCTGGACCGCTGTCGAGCCACAACCATGACCACAGAGCCACAATCCACGAAGGGAAACCGTCGAATCGGCCGAAGGACGCGTTAACGAGTATCATGACTAGGCGAACGCTTCGATCCTGTTCCTCTCTTTCTCTTTCACTCCCTTTCTCTCTCTCTCTCTCTCTCTCTCTCTCTCTCCCTCTCTCCCTCTTTGGATGGTCCTCGAGGATTCGAGTGGCACGCCGCCGTTGCCCGCCAGATATCATCGTAATTTATACGACAGACGTTTGTTTCGGGACGGCTGCCCGGCGATAGGCGAGCTTAGATTTGCGGCTTGATTATGCCTCAACCATTCCTCCATCATCAGCATAAAACGAGCCACCGGGACCGATTCGTTCGCTTCACTTTCCTGTGACTACCGAGCACATTGACTCCTCTTTATTTACAGGCCTTGTACCCAGAAGATAATTCTGGGGATATAGTAAATCAGCAAGGAATATACAGGGTGTTTGATAACTGGTGATACAAGCGAATAGGGGGTGATTCTACATGAAAGAATAAGTCGAAAATACAGAATAAAATTTGTTCATCCGAAGTTTCGTTATTGAGAAAATCGAGTTTGAAATGCAGCATGCTATTCGATAGGAATTGTCTGACGCAACTGTCTGATCATGACCAACCAAATCTACTTCCTGCATATACTAAAGCACACAAACCTGACAGATCTTCAAAGTCGATTTTCTCGAAAACAAAGCCTCAAACGAAAAATGTTTATTCTATATTTTTCGACTTATTCTTTCATGTAGAATCACCCCCTTTTCGCTTGTACCACCAGTTACCAAATACCCTGTATTCATAGAAATATTGTTTTGGACTTGTTAACCCTCAGCACTCGAATGGTACCTGTAAGACTCGACTAAAAAGTGCTGTATTGAAAATATTTTTTACATCATTAAATTTGTTTGTATTTAATAAATTACTAAACATTTCGGTATTGTACGAGTAAGCTACACCATTTTCGTATGTATAACATGAAAAAATATATATGGAAGAGTAATATTCTTGGTCGGAAGAAATGTTTCATTTTGGAGTTAAAATAGCTTTGAGTGCAAAGGGTTAAAATTATCGAGAGTAGAAATACGCTTTCATTTGATTCGTATTCGATATAATCAACACGTGAAATTTTGCATAAAGATCCACAGTCTAATAATTCTGAACATTGTCGGCGTTAATAGTGTAATTCACGTAGAACATACTGTTCACATAAATATTCCCTACACTTACGAATGAACATTAATACACGATGGACTAAAAATTTATTCGTACCCACTAATTACAAGTGTAGGAGAAAATTATTTCTGATTTGTTCAGCGTGTGGTTGATACAGTAAGAATTAATATTGGAATACGTGACGGACAACATAAATGTATTCTTCTAAGTATTTTAGCGTTAGAACTGTTAACTACAGTGGATCTAAGGTCAAAGTGTTCAGAAGCGAGAAAATTTTGAATGCAAACATTCCAGCTCGGTGTCCTTAATGCGTGCCGAACTTAATTATTCTTAAAAGCAGACGAAGTCGCCTGGGCCGTGTTATAAATTCAGTTTAGTTCAACATTCTCAGCAGACTGCTTGAATAATTTGGTTTCATTACTTAAGTGTAAGACTCCGGGAGCTGTGTGTTTCTGTCGGTAGGTGCATATCCGTGCAAAACGTTCAGGCAGGGAGGGGACGAGAAGGTGGAGGAGGAGGAGGTGGAGGCAAATGATCGTGCAACCGACAATAACCGTGACCAGGCTGGTGCAACTGTTTATGCACGGCCGACATTTTATTGGACAGAGCGTCCTCGTCAGCGCCATATTAGATTCCAAAGTGCACCACAGCCCCGCATTCCACGCAACGTACGAGCGCTCGCCAAAGTGTTGGCAAGTTATTGCGATTGGCGGTGAAGACAACTGCTGCCCCCCCGAAGATCACACTTGGATTCAGGATCAAAATCGCCTTGGTATTTCGTTTCGCCTACATCTGGACACCTTCTCGAGCTTCTGTTACGTCATTGGCTTACCTTTACTCGCGGACCGTCTGCATGGTAACATGCTTCCCGGAATATACTGGATCTTCTGCCACCAACGTGAAACGTTCGCATAGATATTCTCGCTTTCGTAGAAAAGTTTTCGTAAACATCGTAGAACGCAAGTCGGAAAACAGAACGCTGAACTCTTGTTTGCTGTATAATGAATACATGTTTCTGAATTGAGGCATTCGAGCAGCTTCAGTTTTGCACAAGCTGTTGCTAAATACCAAAAATGAAAAATATATTTTCTTGTCTACATGTGTGTAGACAATTATTTGTAAAACTAATGGACTAAAAGGCTCAACTTCACCTTGGCAACCCAGAAATTAAAAATTTTTTACTGTATAATCCTTTACATCTTGACAAGAAGGTGCCAAACATCGAAGTTTTAAGGCGAGGAATTCGCTGGTTCAAAAGTTATGCAGGTTTAACCCCTTAACTTGTACGCTCGAGTTAATTCGAGCGCGTAGCACGTTTTTCTTCGAAAACTGTGCGTTGAGGGGTTAAAAGTGAGCGATTACAGTTCGTTCTGGGACAAGCTGACATCGAACAGAAACTAAAATATAGAGAATCATACTCGAGATGTCAAAGAGAAGGTATAATGGTTGGGATTAGGTCCTTGGGGGAGCTGGCCCGATCACGCTTGCAAATGCACGTTATCGACATCAGCGCACGTTTGTGCTGCCATCCAGCGGTGTCGTTCATCAAACGACCCGCAATGCCGAGTACACACCGACATGGCGGCGCCCACACCTGTCAAAAACTTTAGCATCTTTAAACATGCAGAACTTTTGAACCAGTGAATTCCTCTCCTTAAAACTTCGTTTTTTGATATTTTCTCGTCACGATGTACAGAATTCTACAGTGAAAAGTTAAAAATTTCCGGGTTACCAAGGTGAAGTTTAACCTTTAATTTCGTCAATATTGCAGTCACTGTTGCAAACTATAAGGTCTATTGCCACTTGTACATTGCATAAAGAATTGTAATTTTGGTAATTCTATGTATATCTATAATAACAATTATCTTGTTTTCACTACACATACTATGATTACGATATGATTACGTTATGTGCACTGTTAATGATGTTAAACGTCTATAACGTGTAGTATAAAAATCAATCATGATTACCGTCACGACTGCAACGATTAGATTGAGTTTGATAATTACCCAGCATAAAAGGAAAACTTATGTTTATTTTATGCGTACATTATTTTTAATGTTTCATGTTATTCTGTGTTAATATAAAGTTGCCCATTTCAAGCAGAAAGAACCCAAAGAAAGCTGCAACTACAACGAACCGAATAACGAGGATAATTTTTTTAACGCGTCCTTGTAATAATGGCGCTGTACAGACGAAAAGAATTTGAATTTCTCAAATAAGGTAAGCGTTCCAAATCGATCTTGCTGCGTGTGAAAAGTATTTAACTCCATGATGTTTACAGACACTCGCGACCAACAGAACAATTGCTGTTTTTACGGGTGTTGTAAACACCGCGAGCGTTACATGTCAGAATTGTCCGTGCATCATCGGCCATAATGAAAGCAGTAAAGTTTTATATTGTTGACAAGCGGGCCGGTTTCTTTACCATATAGTCCCTCTAATCCGAGGGTCGGAGGAAATCGTTCGACAGTTCACGCTTTTCCTCGTGGGCTCGTACAGTTTCCCTCGGAGACGACGCGACGTTCTACGGGGACAAATCTTCCCCGTTTTATTGTGAGTTAGGCCGGCAGAAGTCGCGGAATAATTACGTTATAAATAAGAAAAAACGAGCCGGAGGGCGCTGGCTTATATCTAATTTATTAGAGGGCGTACATTGTCGACCTGTGAATAGAGCCGCTGCCCGAAAATCTAGGGGATATTTTACGGAACTTCCAGGCTCCTTGTGCTATCGTATATAGTCTGTACTTTGCCAAGGATCCGGATTATATCCTTATCCTTTGAATTATAGTGTCTAGAACAGTCCCGGCGTTGAAATGAAAAACTGCATATAGAAAAGATTTTACGGTTAATCGCGCCAACGGGAATCGAACGGGTATTGACGTGCGGTACGTGTTTTGAGTTTTGACTGCCATTCCTCTGGGGATTGCGTTCCTGTCAACATTTGACGGTGTACTTTGATTTACCGTTCTCTGGTAGTTCGATCTCGGATATTAAATAACGTGTTCGTAGGTACGTTTTTTGCGTATCTTCTATTTACATTGATATTATTAAAAGTAGCGGTAACATCAGAAGTGATATGAAAACAAAATTATGATACTGCATTGTCGTTCAAAGTAGACGTGCTCTTGGCAAGGATATAGAACCGTGCATATTAATTTATTCAGATTTGTTACTTTCATGTTTTCAATTTACCATGTCCGCTGAGAAGTATTTTTGCGATATTAGATATGTACGAGTTTCCTTTGTGATTAATTTTAGTACAAGAAGTAATAGTAGTAGCTTCCATTTAGTTTTCCATACATTATTAAGTGATGTAACTTAATTCTCTTAATATGGAAATATCCGTATAAAGTAAATTAGCTGTTTAATTTTAGATGAGAAATGAGTTTGTGTGGTTATTAAAATGCACCATAGAATCTATATTTAGTGACCATTCTGTCTGTCTTATCACTGATTAATATTACCAGGATTAGAATTTGAAAGAATAATTAATTACGCGTCTTCAGCTCATTGCCCTTCTAT
The DNA here is from genome assembly GCA_913789895.3 of Seladonia tumulorum. Taxonomy (NCBI): domain Eukaryota; kingdom Metazoa; phylum Arthropoda; class Insecta; order Hymenoptera; family Halictidae; genus Seladonia; species Seladonia tumulorum. Next base: position 9,988,823 of record OU565275.1, read on the forward strand.
AATTGTTTCTTTACCTCGAATTCTTCTTTTAGGTTCAAGATACGAAAGAATTTAATCAGCATTACCTATTTTTCAAGTGCTCGTAGAAAATGCTCAGTGAATTGACTTAAAAAAATTAATTATAGAAAGAAGTAATAAAATGTATTTACTGCAGACAATTTAATGAATGTCTGTACTAGTATCTACTTATTAATTTTTTTATTCGCTTAAATTTATGAGTAATTTTACAATGAAACTAATGTAATAATTATTAGATTAATAAATTTCGATCCTGCAGAGGACTAACCTCCACAAATAAATAATGTAACTATTAATTATCTATTTCCTTCATGAGCTTCTAACTACTTTTATGATTAAATTAGTGTAACAATTACTAGACTGATAAATTTCAACTCAACCTCTGTCCGGCACACACGGAAGTAACTATTAATGAATTGTCTATCTTCTTGAATTGACGAGCTAGTAATTACTTTTAAAATTAATTAAACTAACGTAACACACATTAGATTGATAAATTAGGGTCCCTCGGACGGTTCCCTTTGAGATTCGACGGTTAGCCAGGCGAAAGGGGCGAATACCGCGTGGAATAGTGAATGTTGCACGGGGGTTACAAACAAGTATACTTTATACCTGTCCGGTACAATTTTGAATTCTTCACGCTGCCGCTTTCGCGAGTGTCGTGAGTGCACGCGCGGCTTTGAAAATAAGAGTACACCAGGTCGTTCGTGTCAGTTCCTCGTTAGTGAGATCAAAGTGACGATGGAGCGAGGGAGATACTTGCTGCTTGGATGAAATGGGGTTATCTGTCATGGTTGATCGCTCAAGAGTTTGTGTATCACGATTACCGGGAAGGTCTACTACCTTTCTAGTACGTCAACTTCTGCGTTCGTACTTTCGTAACTAGAAAGAGTATAAAATGCATAGAAGAACCATCGCTTCAGAAATGAGGGATCGTTTAAATTTTCCCGGGCGCTCGTAACCGTGTGGCTTTCTCGTACGCTGTGAAAATTTTTGCTCACCGAACACAGGAATTTAAACATTTACGTAAAATAGGGATTCTTCCCCTAAAATAGGGATTATAAAGTCAGCGAAGTATTGTCGATGAAAGTCTAGTTGTTCGTTTTGGTTCGTCGTCCGGCATAAATTAATGTGAATTATACTGCATGTTGAGAAAAATTACTGAAAAAATCATTCCGTGCCTGAGTGGTCATTTCAGATAGCTCTTGGAAGTAAAATACGAAGTATGCTGACTGCTATGAACTATGAACTACTATCATTTTGCAAGATTGTTCAAATCTCAGCTTTTAATTTCATGCGTACAGAAAATGTTACAGGTAGGTAGAAATGTTTTCATCATTTATAATATATTATATATATGTACATGTACTATTTCTTTGGCTAAATTGGTTCTTTTCGTTTTTAGTCGGAAGCAGAGGATGACGAAAGCTTAAGTTTTCTGAAAGCTTTAAGATATGTAAATCCATAAAAATTAAATCAATAGTAGACGTTTTATTTTTCCAACAATGCTCCTTCGGACGTGCCGAAGGTGCCTTTTCTTAGCGATTTTACTAGGCAAAATTTGTGTCTAATTTATCTCCTATTGATTAACCAAATTCCAAAACTGGACTGACAGATAAGGAATGCGAGACAGCAAACAATTTTGAAAAAGGAAACTAGAAGAGGGAGAGGTTAAGACTGCTTCCACTTGATGCATAGAGTAGAGAGTGCAAACGATTCGAGATGTATCTTTCAGGGCCGACACGATGGTATGACTTGGAAATTATGTGGCTTAGAGGTGGCACGAAAGGTCCACTTTCTTAAGAAAGTGGAAACGTCAGAAATTTCACTTACATTGAACAAGGGAACGGTAACAAATGTGGGTGTATTACCGTCGTTCCGCGAACGTCACGCGTTAATACTTTAATAGATACTTTTGTCCTCTGAATGAAAACGTACACTGGCTGGTCCATTCAATGGTGAAACGTATCGTTGTCACGATATAAAAGAATATTTCCCATGTTGTTCGTTCGAAATCAATTTCATATTCAATTTTCATTTTAGTAGTCCTTCTGTTAACAAATTCAAATGCATTTTAATGTCGGCTGTATTATACGAGGTTAATTTAATCGTACACAGTATAAAATGACAGAAAAATATTCTTTGATTTTGTTAAACTATCGAACATTTTCTGTCATTTTCGGGTAAATTCAGGGTTGCAGTTTTTGTGTAATGTATTTTTAATCGTGAGATGTTTTCCCATTAAGATCGTAAAATATTGTAGCAGAGAAGCAACTACGAGACAATTGAAATTCTCGGTTCTCACAGGAACAATCACCGAATTTTTCAGTCACACGATTCCTCGCCAATATATTCTGTAGAATCCGTTGATTAAAATTCTTGCTAAAGAGGCTTCCTCTAAAATTGTTATGTGAAGTCACGCAACATACAGCACGGTCCGAATTAGTGCGACATGTTCGGGTCCAATGTCTACTACCCGGCAATAGCAAGTTCAGTTTCTCAGCGAGAAATCTTCCACGAACTATGAACAGCATTCAGCTGCCGAAGGCAACGATGCAAATACAGACGCTGAATCATGTACCAAAGATAATTAAATTTTAGTGTGTCTCCCAATGCAATTATGAAAACATCTTACATCAATAAATAATGTCTCTTTTATAAAAACGAGCTGAAACGCGATGCAAATAGATTCGCAACAAGAAGATCTTGGCAAAGAGAAAGTTTTCTCTACTGGAAAAAATTTTATGCAAAATAAAAGTGGACAAGTTATTTTTTTTTCTTAATAATTTTAACGAGCTGAGAGTAATAAAAAAGTATTTTTCAATTTAGTTATTCTTATCATAAATGCATAAAATCCTGTTTATATCGAATGCAACGGCATTGACTAAGTCTGAGTACATAAAAATACTAACATTGCTGATTGTAGGCTTAATATTCATCACCATCCAGCAGCAAAATTTATCGCGGTACAGCAAGTTTCGCCAACTCTCGGTTCCATAAATTACTCCCCAAAAATTAAAAATTTGCATAAAGGCTTGTTTGTAAATCAGACTTCGTGATAACCATAAGCTCAGTTTGCGTCGCAAAGAGACGTTACAGGAATGCAAATAACGCCGGGACTCGCAGAAGAGAAAGAGAGAGAGAATTCACGGTGGAACAATTGAGCTGTAGTAAGTTCCGACGATAAAATGGCAGCCGGATAATTCAATTTAATTGTTTGTAATTTGTGAGTTGGAACTGGCAGCTTTCAGCTTGTATCTTGTTGCTTACAGCTTGTAGCTTGTAGCTCGTAGCTTGTAGCTTGTAGCTTGTGTGTAGCTTGTATCGTAGCTTGTAGATTGCAGCTTGACGCTTGTAGCTGGTAGCTGGTAGCTGGTAGCCCCAGCTTTTAACTTGTAACAGTAAAAGTGTCATGCAAATTCTATCGCGTCGTGTGCAGTTGTTGCTGTCAAGTCGCGTGAAACGCCTATAGCATAAATGAAATATGCAAGACACTCGTTTCTTGCTGCAAAAAGCCTTTCCCGAAATATTGTGAATTATGAATGACACGGAGGTTCTAGGCACGCTCCGTGGCTTAAACACTAAATCTCATATCATGCAATATGTGTACGGATCTTAAATCTGAGCTCCGGAGCTGTGTATGTCTTGCTTGACTACACAGAGGGCGGTGCCACCCTCTGATGACATGCTTCGAACATGGGGTGGATGATCCGCCTTCCCCATAAAAGATTTTCACTGAAGGGACAACGTAGTCGTCGTCGAGATCATCATTGAAGTCCTTGGAATTAAGTAGACTGCGGATTTTAGGAATTTATTGCGAAAACATTGCAAGAATTTAAAAAGGCTGTTTCCTGTATCTTGCGCTTAATAAAGATCATTTGTAGTTTGCATAAAACCCCCCCTTTCTTTAACGATAATTCATCCACGTTATATTTATTAGAAAGAAAGAAATTCTATAAATTTTTTACATAAATCTTCCCTGATATCAATCATTATGCACCAAACATTTCATTTTTTAAATATGTCCAGTCTTTAAAGTCCCCTCTTTAATAATCAGAAATTACACACTTGCGAAAAATGTCAGTGCAACGAATTATGTAAATTCTGTCTGAAACATAGCAATTTTGCTCTTAATAACAACATACTTCGCAGCACGGCACATTTTCAGGCCAATTAATGCTACGGATCGCGACAAACAAAATTGAAGCTTTACGAACAAAGTATTTCATTGTTGTTCTGTTAATTACCGACAAAACAGATTATTCCCACCTGAAGCGGGGTATCGAGAAAGTATTATGGAAATCGAGAAGTATCATTACGCAAAAGCCAAAATTATGAATAAAGAGGAAACTATTAATCACACAATCACCCGCGACCGCGTAATTATAGTACACTTATTGGGAGTTATAATACATGTATTATGCATCGTCGTCGGTGGTGTATTATATGTCACATAATCGTAGGGTTGCGCGGTCATAGTTTACGCACACAATACTCACGTAACCACAGGTGCGATCTAATTATACTAATCAACTGTCACCACTTCGTTATCGGTTGAGCCATTACGCTACGGTAGTTCCCGATCATCTATTATCCTGTAATCGGGATTTTACACCAGCCAGATACGGCCGGGCGCCCGAAGAAATTTAAAGATGATTTAATTAACTGTCGAGCCACGGCGCTCGGTTCGGTGTGACGTCGTTTCCCTTATACGACGCACTGATTACTCCGACAACTTGTCTGATTGTGCCGTAGCTAATCCACTGGAAATGGAATGAAGATGAATTAACGACAGTAACCGCACTAACTCACCGCATCACGAACTATCGGGAACGCGCACGGTTCCCTTAGATATAGTCCAAGATTAATGTAGCCCTCATTTTCTCATCTATGCGTCCCCATTTTCATATTTTATTACGACATTCGGATCAAGAGAAAATGAGAAAAACTCATAAAATGCAAACTTCACTAAAATATGTTCTAAATACAACATATGCTTTTTTGTTCTATAATATAATATATATATATATATATATATTTATTTATTTATTTATAATATATTTTTTCTATTTTTAATATGACGTATTTTTCAATACTTGAAATATTAACACGTTGACCCATATATGGGTGACGGAATTATTTGTTCAGGCTTTAAAATGAATTTTTACGTTAATATATTCATTGTACCAAATTTGATTAGGATCTGTAAAATGCAAGAAAATTGGAGAACTATACAATATCATATATTTATTTTTTTTCAATTTCTATTTTATGAAATAACTTACTTTGATTTCATGGAATTTTTGAGCTCTCTTATTTGGCGATCAAAGTGTTAATAAATGAATATGTTCTGTTGCAATATAAAATCGTTCAAAAGTAGCTTTTATACAATTGAACTACGCATGAAAGGATTACGATCGATAAAATATATTCCACATACACTTTTGTATTCCATAATAAATGTATATGCTTATAGTATTTTTCTCCCAGTCTTTTTCTACTACAGCAACATATTATTTTTTGTTATAAAATATGCCAATAAAATACCAATCTTTGTACACATGTTGTGTTTCGTATGAAGAGACAGTAAAGTGGTCTCGCAAATGGTCGAAATATAATCGGAACAATGCCACTAACTTTTCAATCTTTTTACGACCAGCACCGAATAAAATATTTGACGTGCCTTTTTCGCAGAGTCGATAACGAGTTCGGAGGGGGTTCCACGACGGACACTTGCCGGGATACTTATTGGCACTTAATGTGGCCAGATTTTCGAATCACGAGTACCGTCTCCTTCCACGGCTCGCCTCGTTTCGTCTTCCACGAGGGCGTCAAGTTGGTCGCTGGGTCAATTGAAGCTTGAACCGTTCCCGAAGTTGAAACCGCTGAAAACAGTTCCGCAACTGTTATTGATCTTGATCACACAGCATAATTACTGTTTCCCATTTCAATCTACTCGATATCCCCCTCCTCGCTACACCTTCTTTTAATCAGTGCTCGGTCGAACACGCGGAAACGGCAAACTCAAAGCCAATGATTACACGGTCCATTAACTCTATGAAAGTTTGGCGAAGAATGGATGCAAATTGTGTCAGGTACTTTAATCTACATAATTAATTGCAATTGTACTTGGAAACGGGTCGGGCTGCGCTTAGGATCGTCTACGGTTCCACTGATGTTGTCTCAACGTGTGCCTAAATACTATATCGTATATACGAATACTATATTTGACTCTAAATTAAATATTAAATTCTAAATAAATTGTTGGTGCACAACCGAACACCATTGAGTGACTATAATACACTGTGTATTCTGGATTGAATATTTGATCCTGAATAGATGGAGCAAAAGCGAATTCCCCTCCCACGACGCTGTTTCCCCACAATTCCGCCATGGCCTGGTCACGTGACGCATTCAATGTGACGCAGAGAGAGAGAGGGAAAATTTTTCTGCACAGCACATATGCAGATAAAAAAGTCGTAAAGAGCACAAGGAACAATTAAGTGACCTTAACACGTTAAGTGCCAAATATCAACCCCAGAGATTCTTACAAAATCAGAGTAATTTAATTAATAAAACCAAGAGTAGAAATTTAAAATGTATTATAGTGAATGCTGTCTTGACCCTTTTGAATTCGGACGATTCCAATAAAATTCGGTTTGTCTGGATATCTCGTAATAAAAATGAATTTCTAAACACGGTCAAAAATCACTGTCAGTCATATGTGACTGACGTGGCAGTTAACGTGTTAATACATATTCTACTGGTTTTCATAGACTGTATAATAATCTGTGTTTTTGGCAATAATTGAATATACTTCGAGAAACGTTAGAGGCGTGTTCAGGTTTGTTCGTCGCCGTAATTTCTTATTGCTGCGGCAGGAGAAAAATAAGCGTATGCGTCTCCGTACGGCGACGTGCCCGTTTTGCTGCAACAGAAGAAGTTTGTTTCGGCCGTTCGATCGCAATTTACCGATTGGAAGGGCTATTAATTTTCAGCCGGATCCTGAAAGTATGGAAGAACGACGACGGTAGGCAATAGCTCGAATCGACCTCGATAACTTTCGCGCGGAGAACTTTCCGGGAGAATACGTGAGCTGGAACTGCGTGTAAAATTCTTGCGGCCCATTTTCCAAGGGGAACAAAGGAGCGCGGATAGATGGGAACTCGATTCGTACACCTACTTCCATAAAATCTGTACCGCCCGCCGCACGGCCGGGCAACTTCTACTTTGTTGATACCCTTTGACGGGACAAAGGTATGCTCTCCGTATTGGCAGACAGTGTGATTTAGATCGTTTGCCTCCACCACCACCTCCTCCTCTTCCCCACCCCAATCCTCCCCAAAGCTTTGCGTGTTCGACGAGAATTTTGTACATCAGCCCCGGCGCACCCGAGCCTGTGATTTGCATACAGGAGCTTCGGGAAACCTAATCCTTTACGTGTTATGCATACCTAATTCTGTAAACAATATTTATGGTAATGCGCCGGCCACCGTAATTTCACTTAAATATTTCAAGCCAGAAACGGCCGCGATCCGCGCCGGGCACCGCGGGCAAGAGGCTTTAAATTCGGTTGAAAAATTTATGAACCTTTCCCGCGATGCGCAATAAATTCATTATTCAATTTCGAATGTTCATTATCGACCGTTATGAGAGTTGCGATTTAATAATCGGACCGGCGAAAGAGTCCAGCGAAATTTTACTCTTACGACGGGAAATCCAATTTCATTTTCCATGGATCAATTAGTCGTCAATTAACACTCTAATTGACGATATATTAATCCTTCCGCATTAATAAATGCAGGTATAATAGCTGTGACATGTGAGATCGGCTCATGATTAGGCTATAAATAACAATAGCGGAACTGGTATTGTATTTTCTGCTTACGTAGACCCGATGGATAGCGGAAGTAATTATTTATAGATTAGAATTTCTATCATGTTCTAAAGAGGATGAAAAATCACATTATATTTTCTTACACATTTTTCCATGGCAACTTTTAAGTGATCGAGCATGTTATAAATGTATACAATCAGCGCTATAGTGATTATCTCTCCTCTTCAGAATTCATTTGCAGGACTGTACAGAGGACATTTTATTCACTAAATTTTTTCTTTTTTAAAGACCAATTTTTTTAGATTCGGTAAACACATCATTTCTGTTTTAATTGCTTCGTGAACAAACTATCTCTCGATATGATAAATGTCCGCCAACAAACCGTTCCCAACAAAAGCTATCACCTTCCGAAGATACTTCTGATTCTGCGGGGAACATCCACAATCTCGTACTATCGGAGAATTAGTAATCCTAAGACAAAAGGTAATTTATTGCTACCCCATTACCAGAGAATTGAGGTGTACAGGAAGCGAGGGAAAGTTGAAGACGATAGAAATCGAACGGGAAGCGGTAGATTGTCTTGGAGTTAAAATAGTTTCCGAAGTCTCAGCTTTGTGTACACAGGATTTTACTATGTCAGCAGATCTTTGATAATAGCCAATTCCAAAAGTCGACGCTTCAAACAATAGCAGGAATCTTCAAATAATAGTAGGAAACTTCAAACAATAACAAGAAACTTTAAAAAATAATGAAGATCATCAAATAATAATTTATTGCTTTTCCGGATGTCTGTACTAAAGTAAAAAGTTTCATTGAAACGAGTCGAGAGGGAATAAAAATATGACGGTATTTCTAGCGAGTAGATATTTATAGAATAATGTGAAATTTTATATATATTTATATATATATAATATTCTCTGAAGCATTTTCCAATGTTAAATTAATATATCAGCTCCAGGATTCGTATCAATATGCCAATTACTGTCAATGGATATAAAATCTGAAACAAGTATAAACAATGTAAGTCACAAAAGTGATGATGCAATGAACAATGTGAGCAATGTAAGTCTCATATAATCGGAATAATACTAACGAACCAGCATTTGTATGTCTCGACCTAATAATATTTATCAAACCCCTGCAGGATCTATGGGAGACGTCATTGTACACTATGTTTATTAAATTTCATTCAATATTTGAAGTCGTATTCAATAGTTGCGCGCTACGTTCGCTCATCGTTTCTATAATACAAATATTCCACGTTCCGTGCCAATACTGCAGATGGCCCCTGCACCAGGTAGAACTTGCACGTTATAGTAAACTCTAAATATTTTAGACGGTCAGGGAGACACTTGCCCAATTGTGAGTAGTATTATAGACTACCTCCTCTCTATTTCTATTCCCTGGTGTGTCAGCTTTATTCAAATGCACTACGCCAGACATTATGAGGCCACAGTTCGTGATTTATTGAACAACGTACCGGGTGAATGAAAAGTCACACGTTATTTTGAAAATGCCCTGTTTTCAAAGCAGACAACGCAGCAGTGTATGTTATGGCACATTATTTGCCATTAGTTGCTTTTGAGTGACTACTCCTCGGGACCGACAGTATTGTTCACGTACGTTTCTGAACATGCAAATTCATTTCTCGCTTGATATTCATTTCTTACTTTCTCAAATTTTGGAAAATTGCATAAATCATTTTGGTATACAAGAAGCAAATTTTTGATAGGAAATGTTACTTAAAAAATGATCACCTTTGAGCATTTGTACCGATAAGACTTTTATCCAATTTTATTAACACATGTGTTTCTTCTGTGTATATTATAAAAAAAAAATTCTACAAAGAGCAGCGACAGATTCCCCAAACATTTCATTGTTTGTTATAATTTTAAATTACAACGTGCACGAAATTAATTTGACCTTTTCACTCGAAATACGAGAACGTTATCATTGCGAGAGCAGGAAGATCTTTATGTAAATTCGCATTTTTATAAAATCCTTTAGTGAAACATGATCCGGAACAATTCGATGTTTTTCCATTTGCAATATAACGAAATTTCATTCCATATCATCAAGACTTGAATTTTATGAGATTCAAAAATTGATGATTATTTTTGTTAACTTGTTATCAACACAATTTTATACTTATCCTATACTGTATAACTTTTCTAATAATAATTGGACTTCATGTGACTTGGATTTAGTTTTAAGAAGTTAGAACAATTAGTTTACTACATGACGTTATAAAAATTATTGAGGGCACCGCAAAGAGAGACGATGCTTCGGTAAAACATCGCCATGTTTTCCGATTCGAGCCGCCGCGCCGCCGTCATCACCATCGTCACGACTGTCATCGTCGAACGATCATCTCTGTCGAGCAATCAACGGTATTTTTAGTAAATTTCGTCTGACTATGCGTTCAAGGGAAAAGAGCAGAATACGACAGTACCAAGCGCGCCAAATTGCATAGTCATTAAATGTATAAAACGATGAAAACGCAGCATTCCGCGATCAACGTCATGTTGAAAATCGACATAATGCCGTCGCTGCGGCGTCAACCTTGTGTTCACGTTTCAATTGCTTCCGACAAAAAACGTGTCTTGTTCGCAAACTGCCTGGAAACCGTGAACAGCGAAATGAAACCAGTATAGTCGCGATCATCGCGAAACGCATTTGAATCGTCATTAGTGAGATGTATTAACGCACCCTGCTTCGTGTTACTGGTCGATGAAATTACGTACAGTCAGCTCCAGAAATGTGCGTACATCTGATAATTTTCAAATATTTAGAAACGGATACAAATTTCTCACATTTTACGGACGTTCGTTAATTTGTTAGCGAACATTGAAAAGACTCTTAAAAAACGACTCTTCTTCCAGCTGATTTTAACCGATTCGAATGGGAAAAAATACCTGGAACATATTGTTTCAGAAATGTTATGCTGTAATTATGAAAGGCTCGTTGATTTCCTGTTGGTACGACTGATGGAAAGCTCGTCGCTTTTGGAAATGAGGTCGGTGTTGCGATTTTGTACGACACTGTAGTCTGTAACGTTGGGTGTTCAAAGGGGACCAACTCTGAAACGTGTCCCTTAGGTCTGTGTCCACCTCAAAGTAGAACTCCACAAATTATACAAGCGATAATTGTAGGCTGAACGTGAATTACTCTCGCGTTGCCATTGGCTGGTAAGCGCAACTCCCAAAAGTGATGAATATTTTAACACGCTGATGACCATTTGTCGCATAAATGAAAAGTTGATTAGGAATACTAGGACCATCCGAAAGAAATTGGAAATGGTAGTCTGTAATTTTAGTCGACCATCTCTTTGATCGTTGTACAAAATCTACATTCAGAATTAATTCATCCGATACTGTAATTATCAAACGCTAATCGAAAATTACATAATAATATTTTTCTAGTATTGGTATGCGCCGGTACGCTTTTCGCTCATCCCTCGCGAGCTTGGCAAGTTTCGCGCAATTATCATAAAACGCTTGTAAAATATTTCTCTCGTTGACTTAACGGGAATCCCGTCGCGTTAATAAATATTTAATGCATATTTAAAAGTTTCAAAACGACTGCCATAAGAAAACGTTCAACTGTACGACTTTAATGTATTCCCCTGACCTAAATGTATTTTTAATTAGTGTCTCAACTCGGATAAGAACAGTACCGAAGGAATAGTCGGAGTTAATGCGCGCAGCCGGTATAAAGAAGTTACGCGGAACAAATTCTATCTGATACTAAGTACGAGGAACGACTTCAACGAAGTTTCAGCGAGTTTTCGTCTCCGCCGAGGCCAATACCGATCCGTACTGTGGCAATGGTTTGTTGATGTCGGCCCCGCGATACCGTTCACTGTCAGTTTTCCAGATTTCGAACGCAGCGTTGCGAATAATTCAGAATCTATTACAGCCGTCATCTCGAGCGGCGGTCCTACGATGCAAAATTAAAACGTAAATACGCGTATGAGCTCCTATGAGCGTATGAAACAAAATTTTTTCATCCGTAGCTTCGTTATTGGGAAAATCGGGTTCGAAAATGCAGGAAATACGCATGCTATTACATAGGATTCGACCGATGCGTCTGGCCATGACCAACCAATTCTACTTCCTGCATATTATGTATATGTACAGTCGATGCGTCTGACCACGACCAACCAATTCTACTTCCTGCATATTATGTATACAGAGTGAACTACGGTACGTGATCAGTATAGATTACTCTGTTATTAGTAGGCCGATCGAAAATTTTTTTATCAAGTACAGCACGGTTTAGAGAGAGAGCTTCAAGAAATTTTTTGTCTTCTTTCAGAAATTTTCAAGGTCACCCTGAAATTTTTGCAAATAAACTCTGATGCCTACCGGTTAGCGGATATTAAAACGAATTCGGTAAGCATTATAATCACTTTTTTCATAAAAATTAAAGCTGTGATAATTGTTTTACCGATATTGTAAAATTTGTCTTGTAGATATTTTAGGAATCATTAATTTTAACTCGTATTTAATTAAAAAATTGAAGGTGACCACCATATTTCAATGAAAAAGCAAAGTAACGAAAAGCAGATTACATTGTACGTCCTCTTGAAAACCATGCAACGTTCGACAAAATTTCTCGTACACCAAACGAGTAACGAGTTATTCGAAGTGATCGTGTCACGGGACTCGCTTTTGTATAATCGATTGATAAAACTGTTCAGTTTAAACTGCAACGGTCTGTTGTGATTCTATCCGGAAATCGAGCACTCGCTGTTCCACTGATCAGTACGTGAAAGCTCCGCGGAAGCTTTTACGGTATGACAGCGGTCCGGCTTGCGACAATAGTTTAGAACGACCTTGTATACTGAACTTGATCCGGGCGCTGCAGTGCGCGCGGCTAATCCTTCTTCTAACCGCGCATCAATCACGGAAGCATTTATACGGTGTCGCGTGTTAACACCTCCGTTGCCCATCAAGCTGATCCGAAACGCTTCGCAACAAACTAATAACGCGTTCGAGGATCGTCTTATCCGAAGGAAGGGAAGGAAGCGGATGAATCGTTCTCGGGCCTCGAGCGCTCGGCCGCCGAGACGAACAGAGATAGGAGAGTCCCGACGAGATAAGGCAGATACGATCTTCCGCTATAGTGCTGGTTAATGACCTGCTGTTTATGCAGGAAAACTCCGGGCGGAAGGGTGTTGCGAGCAAGAAAAAAAACTGTGTCGAAGAACAGGTACCGGAGCCAGGAAAAGAGAAAGAGTGACTTGTAAAGATGAAGCACGGAGCCCCTGCTAACGAAGAAAGCTGGAGGAGTGGGGGAGGGGAAAGGAAGGAGACGCTCTGCCAGGCGAGTAGAAAAAGATGAGAAAGAGATGAAAAACGAGGGAGGAGGAAAGGATCGTTATGCCATTCCGCAAGTTTCCCCTTCCATGTTGCGACACTCTATTAAAAAGTTCGAAATAGCTGGAGAGGTCAGAGGTGGTCAGTCTTTAGCGTGAATCTTCGAACCCTTCGTTGTACACTGCTCCGTCCAAATTAGCCCTTCGCACTCGAAGCTATTTTCACTATAAAATGCTGACATCTCCTTACAATCCCAGTCAACAATAAAAGATAGCACACATGTCTGTGCATCACATGTCATGTCACATGTCCTGCCTTCGCATTTATTCTTGTGAAGCATGTGAGGTTTAAGAAGAGAACAAAAGAGGGATCGTATCGAATTAAGAGGATGATTGAAGTTTCGATGGTTAGCAAGATTCGGAAGAATCACGCGGTGATTCGATATTTTTTCACGTTCGCTTCTCGGTTAGGTTATTGCTACTAACCTCCTCCACTATAACGTCGAGTCAGACTCGTGACACAAGTTCTATTTATCAATTTTTAAAAATGTACTTTTGGAGGAGCTTACTGCAGACTGTTACTTTAATCGCCAGAAACCCAGTACAGTGATTTCTCTATATATGTCGCCAAGGCCTAGATGATAAACGTCGTGAATTTATCCCCACTACCGCAGGGTATACCCCGTGAGGTGTCACGGAATAATTCTAGAATAATTCTATTGAATTCGGTAGGATCGAATTTAAATATGTATAATTTATTTGGATACAATTTAAAATTCTACCGAATACAGGAGGATTTGAACTGAAAGTTCAAACGTCCCGGAGCTGTAGTTGGAAAGTATGATCCGCAAATCGGCAGAAAAACTTGGAGTTATCTTAAGTCGAAAAGTCATTCGAACGTCTAAAGTTTACTTACACCATTCCAATCTCCGTGTACACATATTTGCACACACATACCCAAGCCCCGGAACTTTAGGTCAGACTGAAAGTTCAGATGTGCACCCCAACTTTTGCCTAACGATATGAGGGCCATACTTAAGGGGACATGACGTACTACGGTACATGAAGCATCAAGTTTCTACACTTTCGCGATTTTAATATACATTTTTATTTTACTGCTGGTTATTGTCGTAATCTACGAACGTAGGACAAAATTATGTTTTTTTCAGTACTCTTGTCTTAATTGATGAATATAAGCGTTAAAAAGAAAAATTACTGCAGGAATTAGGACAGTATGTTGTAGCTTATTTATTGTAATTTGTAACAATGGAAACTACTATTACATCTATAAATGTATTTTTCCCGAGGTCCATTGCAGATAAAAATGTCATGCATGTGTATGTTTTCCTCAATATTGATTTATGGACAGGTTTATAGAGTACATCCTGCTCAAAATGCTGAATGAAATATTTATCGTTTATATTAAGCCAGTATGTATATTAATAATTCAATATTTTAACATATAGCATAATTGTGTGTCATAACCTCGTATAAATATGGTATAAAAGAGTGAACACGCAATCGATTGGAAGAACCGTGACACGGAAATCATTCGAATAAATAAAACCAAATAATTACATGAAACGACGGTACCAATGGAATACATTACAAGCGTTTCTGTTTTACCGAATTCATCGAGCTCATCCTAAACAGAATGACGAAATACAATAGTTACTCTATAAATATCCATTTTCATAGATTATTTCATTAAAAATAGGTGCTTTACTTCATAAACAAGGAACAATTTCTATCACTAAATGAAAGACTTTTGGAACAAAAATAGAATAAAAATACAAGTAAATGTTATTAATATACACATTTCCTTATATCTTAGAAATGTCTTTTATATTTTAGCATACAAATTTTCGAAAAATTATAAAACGCAATTACTGTAATATTATTAATCATAGTTTAATTTCATATGTAATTTATTCGGATTATTCACACTTGAAACAGCGTTTTATTTAATTCCAATTTCCTCGGATTTGCCAATAAGAATATAAATTTACGGTTTAGTAAAATCATCATTTTTCCAAGTTTGCACAGGAAAGACAGTTGAGAGGAGAAAAAAATAGAAGAAGAATTTGCAGGGTGATATGAAATTTAAGGGTTCACTTCCTAGGGAAGTGATCAATATAAAATTTTGCGAAGGTTCTTACGCTTCGATGTAACATAGTCGAGATAATATAAGGAGCTATTATTTCTAGATGTCCCTCTACTTTTCTACAGACACATAGAGTCGTCCCCGCAGCTGCCCTTCAAATTCGATTTAAAAATTTCCTCCCATGCAGTCGAATCGAATATCCAATATTAATTCCGTATTGTTACTCTCACGACCGGCATTATTGTTACGAGCGTTCCTATTGCTGCCATTAACTTTCTTCATTTCTGCAAGCCATCCCGGTAAATCTGCTCGTTCGCGGTTTTACGATCCAGACTTTATCGTCGGACTTCTATCACGGTGTACCGAAATCCGTCAAACAAACCAGCATTACCTACTTGCGTGTCCGCGTGTCCTTTTTAATATGGACAAAAAACTTTTCACACCTTAAGGTAACTAAAATCTTTTGGCTTCACAGCATATATCTCGTACAAACATGCGTTATGTGAACGTTCTATCATTGGAGCACTTGCTATATGTCATAATGACTATTAGCGGTTAAACTTTACCTCAGGAAACCAGAAATTTTTAACTGTTTTCTACGTAATCATGCAGATTTAGGTGAGAAAACGTCGAAAATCCAAGTTTTAATCTCAGGAGATCAGTAGTTCAAGAGTTATGCGTCTTTAAAGAGTTAAGCGATTTTCAGCGTTTTTGATCGGTAAGGGGACCGCCATGTTAGTATGTACTCAACGTCGCGCGTCGTTTAAAGAGCGGAGCAGTTAGATGGCAACACAAGCACACGAAGATGTAGATACGCTCATTCAACGATATCTGAGCACATACAAATATGGTGGTGCCTTTGCCTGTCAAATCGATTAAAATCGCTCAACTTTCAACACGCATAACTTTTGAACCAGTGAATTCCTAACGCTGAAACTTGAATTTTTGGCATTTTCTTGTGAGAACGTACAGGACTACATAAAAAAGAATTAAAAATTTCTGGTTTCTTCAAGTACAGTCCTAGTTACAATGGTTATAATTAATCTGTAGATCTTTATCGCAGATAAAAATCTTTGGCGTCAATTACAAGATCAAAATTTATTTCTTCCTTTGATAATTGTAATAAGTTGACGATCATATTTTATGTGTCTCTGCAATTGATAATGACGAACTAAAAGCTGGGACTATAAGTTGTGCATGCTACAATTATTCGACATTCGGGGCAAAAATTGGCAAGTGAACCAAATTATATAACATTAACATTCAAATACGGAACCCAATAGTAAACCGAGATATCGCGGCGTTCCATAAGTTACCGTTACCCTAATAGCGACCGAGTAGTAAGTAATAGTGAACCTCATCGATTATTTTTGCGATTCACGCATCGGATACCATTCGGAAGCAATAATTCGTGAACTAGAACCGATAGTCTCGGTTCGGTATTGTTCCGATGATTACGTATGGGTCCCAATACGGTTTCATCCCGTTCTATAGACACAGTAAACTATCCTCGAGGGTTTATCCTTTCCCTGGTCCCTTTTAACCTCTGTTTCTGGAAGTAGTTAGATAAACTATGGCTTGGTTTTTTTGCAGGGCGATCTCGAGTCGAGCTAATCGAGCGAATGATATTCGAGGGTGATTGTTCCTGAAAACTTCCCTGAAGATTTTCTTAACCGCCCCTGGGTCAGGTCGGTCCACGGGGCTCAGGGACAGGGGCGTAGTGAATGGAATCGCAAAGGGAGACCTTAAGGAGGGCCGGGTAAGACGGAGAACTTCATCATCGCGACTGATTGGTCGATTTGTCACCCCTCTTCTCCTCTCTCTCTCTCTCTCTCTCTCTCTCTCTCTCTCTCTCTCGTTCTTCGCCTTTCTCGCCTCACCCTATGAATCACGACTCTTGGACTCCCACTTGATAGTTAATTGAACAGGTCGATTTGCTGATCCAACAACCGGATATCCCCTTCCTTCCTCCCTTCTTTTCTTCCACCTTTCTTGCCCGACGCTTTTCATCTTCGTTGCGGTGATTGATCTTTGCCAGTTGATCGACTAGTTTTCTGTCGGCACAACCCCGACGGAGTATTCTAACGATTGCATGCGCTTTTTCAGGGTAAGTCTCGATACCTTCGCTCCCCATTCCCCACTCCACCCCACCCCAACAACTGTCTAGACT
This sequence comes from Seladonia tumulorum, assembly GCA_913789895.3. NCBI lineage: Eukaryota > Metazoa > Arthropoda > Insecta > Hymenoptera > Halictidae > Seladonia > Seladonia tumulorum. The sequence goes on from OU565275.1 coordinate 10,006,272, forward strand.
GGGAACGGAGGGAATCGTCGCTTTTCTTGGTACCGACTTCCTGCTTGCTACCCCTGGGATCAGTATTTTCTGTATTACAGATGTTCATGCTGATTCTCATTCAAGCATCATATTCACTGATACTTTGACAAGTTGTCTATCGGGGATTGTTTCGTAATACAGGCTGTCGTGCATGGTTAGGTTTTTCTAATTGAGCTTTTAATATTGTTAGCAATTTTATTCGTGAACCAGCAAGTCATCCCCAGTAACGTACGCTGATAATTTCGTTTGGAATTATTACGTAAAAGGAGATTTTTTAAGATTCCTTTCAGTTCAGCACAATTATTGAAAATCCTGTTAACTGGCTTCCGGGAGATGCTGTGTCAATTTCAGCAATCTTAAAATTAGATTGTTCTACTGTCGTTGACAGTAAAATTGCTGTCAATTGATGTTCTATTTTCTTGGATAATTAAAAATTGATTTATTCCATCAAGAAATAAGAATACGCTTAGAAACTACGAACTACGACATTATTGAATGTTATGGCTAGACATCGGATCTTTATGCATTTATGGCTTATGGAAATGTTAAAAAAATGCTATAATATAAAATTCGAGAGAATTTAACACGATTTTTATTTGCTTTGGATCTACAAAGGCTGTCCCCATTAAAAATAAAATTTTATTTCATTCCACTTTCTTAAAATGTTTCTATAAAAATTGGAAATTGCATAAACATCCGATGTCTAGTTATGGCACATAGAAAAATTGAGGACAAAAGGATTAAACAAAATGTCATAGAAGATTTAGAAACCGATGGGTTTTATTAAGTTTTGTATCTTACACGTTTTCCATATTTCTGAAAACAAAATATTTGTTATATTAATATAGTATGTCCACGGTTCACTGATTTCCTTCTCCGCCATCGTTTTATTTTATTTTGCAATTTGTCAGGAATTAATATGACCGATTGAACGCATTCTGATTTATATCTCCAATTCGTAAACAACATTTTTATTGAGAAATATTCGTAAAGCCGCATACAGTGATATTTATAAACAATTTGTGAAACGGGGAGATTTTGCACAATGTATTGGGAAAGTACTTTCAATATTCGTTTCTGAAGAGAACGTTTTCATATTATTCTGGGTATACGATAAACTCGAAGAGTTAAACTTTTTGAGATACAGAACTCGAGAAACATCTCGCTATGCTTATACACGTAAGTACTGAAAAGAGGGAACACCTTTTATCCCACTGTGCCCTAAAGAGTTAAATCAGCTTCATGGGAACCAAACATCTGAAGTTCCGTTTAAGACCGAGATAAGGAAACTGCTTTTTAGCTGGAAACGTATATTTTACTTTACCAAGAATGGAAACCCCGACTTGCACGTCCTGTGGGAACCATTACGGTAATGTTCTATAATGCTTTAACTCTTTATGCGACGAAGGTACTTCAAAGTATCATTTTCATTAATACGTTACCATAAACCAATTATTTATTTGAATTACTTTAATTTAGTCTGATACATACATACAGCAAATTTTTGCAGAAAATATTTATATTTAACCTAGATGCTAAAATCAATAGTTTTCAAGTATCTAAAATGGAGGCAGCAAAACTAAAGAAATGAAGTCAGTTCGAGCTGAAAAAGTGGTATGACTGTATAGAGCATATATATTTTTCATACAAATAAAATACGAAACGTTCTTCATCATTTTGCAATTTTTCGATGTGTGGTTTTAATATTATATGTTTCATTTTATACGATACTGCAAATCACTTTAATTGAAAACGCATGAAAATTGTATATATTAAACGGAGAATCATAAGCATCGAGTGAGGGCAATGCGATCCTGAAAAAATCGAAAACGATTCATGAAAAATATTGGATATTTTTTTTTGGCGACTGAATGTATCATAGATTTGATGATCGAAGATTCCGGTTCACGACGACCACTTGAATGTACGATTGTTTATAGTTAGTTGTACGCACGGTTCTACGTACTTTTGCTCGAATCTTCCACCGCCTTCGGTATCCATGGATAATGGATACTTTCACCGAATGAACCGACTGATAACCCGTCGGAATAAATTGCAAGGCAGAACTGATTCGTATCGTCAACGAGGTGCTGCCGTGGGTGGCAATGGCGGCCAGCACTCGGCGCGAATTTAATAAAGTACGACCACGTGATAAATCCGAACTCGCTTAGTAATGCGGTGGCTCGTGGAGGGTAGGGACGAGAACAAAAAAAAAAAAAAAACAACAAAACTTAAGGAAGACACATAGCTGGAAAAATCCTAATGAATAGTAATGGCTGTGACGGTTATACGAGTCTCCACTTCGCAGGGCTGTATCTCTCGAGGGGTCTTTTACGGCACCCGGCCATGAAAATAATCGGGAAGAAAAATCAGCTCGTCATGTTTTTCCAATGGGGCTCCCGCCGGAAATTTATAACGGTCGATAAGTACTCTTTTCTCGATTCTAATGCGTTGCTTAAGTTCCGAAGGGTGCGGAGAGAGCCGTTTCGAATTTTCCCGGTGTGCTTTCTACCCGATGGCCCCGGAGCTTTTACAAAGAACCGCCGCGAGATTAAACGAGCGGAATGAGCGGGGATTAAAGGATTTTATCGCCGGGAACAATCGGCCAAAAAAGGGTACACCCTACGCCCTCTTATTATTGAAGGTGTGCACATACATTTGCCGAAGGGTGGAGGTACGTTGATTTAACACTTCATCCCGATTCGTTAATCTGTGCTCGTTAATGAATGGAAGGTAAACAGTTTCTTGCGCGCGTGTCCGTTTTATGTTTGAGCTCTTGAACGGTGGGATAAAATATTATGCCAACATAATTTTGCTTGGCAAACCTTGGCACAGTTAGCGATTCGAATGAAAAAATAAAGTCTCGGAAAATTCGTGTCACCAGTAGCAGTGAAACGACGGTCGTTGAGAATGTTAAAATAAAATTCATACGGGCTAAAACTTATCTTAGGATAGGATTAGGATCTACAGATTTCGTTCGAAGAAGGTTACACTTACGATCGGATTGCAAATTTTTATGCAAAATAAAAATTACCTGTATTAATTGCAAGATACAATATTTTACAATTCGTTGAATATTTTCACTCTTTATTTCATACGATTCGAGTGTCGTATCAAAGAATATAATATCCAAAATGATGTCTATGAATTTTGTATAACTTTATTTTATAATTCATTTCAGAAGGAACAGGAAAGAAAATAAATGTCTGAATAGATTTGAGGAATGAAACTTTAATTTCTTTGAAACTATCGTCCTAATCACAGTGATTGTTCTTCTTGTTAATGCAATTAGTGTTGAAGAGAAACGAAACTTTGTATTTATCACCACTTGGTAGAAATTTCGCATTTACCACCATTTTGTTCCTGGCATGTCGAGATTAGAATGCAGATGAAAAGCGATTGCAAGCCTTCTGACAATCCGGTTTTAAGTTTTCATTAAGTCGCCCAATGCCACCGGCGTGCTATACAAACTAAAGGCGTAAACTCTGCGTTAATATCTCAGTTTATCGTGCAGCACCATGCCCTATTACCGTGTAAACAGACGCATACACATACATACGTGACCACCTTACCACTACATGCTCACGCGTGTTCTACGTGGCCTTCCACGTGGATAAGTTCTTTCGCAAACAAATGTCCATTTATCATTTCATCGCTTTATCGATTTGTAAAATGCCTATATAATGTATCTTAGCTGCTGTAAGATATTCGATTCAATGAAACGACGTTGAATCCACAAAACCTTAAACAATGGCTTCGATAATGGCACCCGTAGTTGAACAATAGAAACTTTTTATTGGAATACCATTGGAAAGCGAGGAGAGCAGATGAAGAACGAATTTCGAGGGTAAAACGGACTTCGAGCGTCTACACAGAATGTGTAAACTTACAATTAGGGTAATGAAATGCAGCCATCATAAGTAAGTTACCAACTCTTTTTCCGTTTAAAAAGCGAACTAACGAAGTTAGTTTTTCAATTATGGATACTTTGCAAACGCTCGAATTTTCCCGGTGTATTCAGCGAACCTGCAACTCGTTTCGTTGTGCTAGTGCGGACGATTTGGTCAAGTCAAAAAGAGCTATATAAAAAAAAGGACATCTAAACTAGGGAAACATAGTAATTATTCACAGCATCTGTCGCATTATACATTCGGAAATGGTACAAAATAAACACAGAAGTCTAGATACAGGATTGTACACACAACATGTATTTTATAGTATCTCATAGTTTCGAATAAAACTTCTGAACCAATACCAATTGTGGATACGTTGACAGAGTTTTGAAAATATCTTTTTCTGTAACCAGTTACATAATGTTTCAGTCAGTTTCTGACTGAGTATGAACACGTTTCAGATTTATGGAGGTGTTTGCTTAATTGGTGCAATACAGGGAACTTTTCCCTAAATAATGGTAAGCTGTATGTAACAATATTTCCCGAGTAAACCGTTTGTTTTGAAACAATAATGAATAAATACGTTCTATTTTCCGTGGTCGTGTAGAGAGCCAAAATTTCGTGATTTTCCAATAGTGTTTCCGATCGTCCATCGGCGGAGCGGAAAAGTCGTCGGCATTCGTCACTTTCATATTGCGGGCACAGCCAGTGACAAGAGACAGTGTCGGGAATAATGGACTATGCAAACGTCGTGTATGTCTGCCGCGCTATGTACAGGTGTATGCTAATTCGTGTAACGCTCCTATGACGTAACATAGGTCTTCGTAAAATCTAGCATTGAGTTTGCCAGACGTGAGAGACGTAGCTTGTCGTAGGTACCGTGGTCGCACGTAACGATGTGGACTTACGTGTTTATCGACGCGTTTACATAGGCGCATTTACACGCGCGAACGGAGACAGGCTCTCGCCGCGCCACGGCTGACCCGTTTCACCTGCCGGCCAGCTTTTCGATCAATCGCGATCGGCCGGATCGAACACCGACGGGATCACGGGCGATCGTGTTGCCGGCCGTGTTAAATCTTGAAAGGGCGCACGAATTACTGCTTAAACACAGCCCGCGATCCTGACTTATTATTCGAACTACGCGACAGCACGCACACAAACACACACACCGACGAATTCACGGACACGCACGCACTGTGCCGGTGCTCGATCAAAATCTGCGAATTAAACAGTACCGAAATGAATGAAAAATCTGGCATATTTGCAAAATCTCGGGATTCAGAATTCAGATTACGGATTTTTTAAAAAATAAATTCGGATAGAATGGTTCGCGAGAAAGTTTGTCGTGAAATAACTACGAGCAAGAATTTGCACCGGATATTTTCGCTAGTTTCATTTCACGCGAATAACAGCGCGCCGTGTACGCAGCTGTTTCACTCGCGGTTACAAAAATTGCTATCTGCTTTTTAACCGTAGACTCTACCGGCAGCTTCTGTCGCAGTCTTTCTACGCCAAGATAATTATAGAATTGTATGCACGACTTTGACAAATGCCCGAGACACTTTAATTAATGCGCAACAATTTCACCGAATGCTAATTCCGTGCACCGGACCCTTCAACGCATGTGTTCAACATATTGCCGCTGTTTCGAGCCCATAGTCGCACGTGTTCGATAGTGATTAACTCGCACCGAAATGAAATTTCCGCAATAGCGAATTGCTCTTTTGAATATGGCTTTGCTGGTGCTAACTGGTTCGACTTACGGATTCTATATCATCGGGGAAAAGCTAATTTTTACCACCGAGTAGATCGACGGTTAAGCCATTCGTGAAAAACTCATGATTCTACTGTGCTTCGAATTTTGGTTCGTATTGCCATAATTGTTTTCGAACGATGCGACAGCAAACTGGATAGGTATATAGGGTTGATCAAGTTTACGTACCGAGTGAACGATGAAAATGTCTATGGTGCCCGTGGGAAATGGGAACATTGTTTGGAACATGGTAGATTGTTTCGTTTATCGTTTAGAATTAGGTAATTATCAAATCAATGGAAACTGTGCGTAGTTCACTTTGTATACGCCCAATCTTAGTATTATTAATAATTACTATTAAACTAGTGTCCTGTATCAACTAAAAGAAGTAGCAGAGAAAGTAGCAAAGAAGTAGCTTTTATTCTTTTGTACTTTACCTACTCAGTTTTGTAATAAATCAATGAAATCCAGTCTACTTATTAATTTGAATTCAGAAATGGGCTCAAAAAATTTTATTTTCCATTTTGCTACGAGTCCTAATTTTTACTTCTTAAAGGTAGAAATACTTTTCAAGCCGAACAGTGATGAAAATGAATTGAAATTGCAAGCTATAAGAATTCTGATATTATATGAGAAGAAGCAAAAGTGGTTTAATGGGAAAGATCGCCTGTTTCCCCAGAAGTAATGGAATCATGATAACGGTGTACAGTGATAATGGAGGATAAGTGCCAGCAAGTATACAGACCTGTGTCCAGTTTCATCTCGGGCACGTATCGTTGAATTCCGTACCCACGTACACACTTCCGAAATGAGCTGCGAACTTGACCGGCGAGTCAAAGTGTTCGAAATTCACTGGATAACACGAAAAGATAACATCGTGATCCAGCATATTATAATAGCGCTCTCCAGAGATTCTGTTAGCTAAGGGCTATTTAAAACGATTGCAATTAAAACTGTAAACCGAGTGGAAAAATTAATAAAACGTTTTTACGCAGAAAAATGCGACGAGAAAAGTAATTTCGCGAACAAGAAAGCTGAAAAGAGTGGGAAAAATGTGGAAAAGTGAATAAACATTTTGTACTATTTGTATTATCCCCCTTAATTCTTAACTTTGTTTTTGTGCTGTTGATCTTATCTGCATTGATTTGTCTTTGTCAACGAATATTCTTAAACAGTTAATAATATATGTAAAGCAATTAAATTGGAATCTTAGAAATAATTTTTTCATTGCATTTGATAATTTTCTTTTTCATAATGTTTTGACAATTTGTCACAAAGTATTCAATACCAGAATTATGATAATGAAGAGTATTCTAAGATTGCCAGTATATATTACCCATTCCCATGGACATTGTTATACATTACTTACGAGAAAGTTAGAAGCCAGTATTGTTCTGAATATACAATGGTTGAACAAGAAGAAACGATAATAACGTAGCCACAAAAAACAGAGTCATCCAAGTTTCTGTCCTGTGTTGTTGCTTTTAGCCATAACAGTACGTGCTTCATTACAAAAGCCAAAGTATACTTTGAGGTTACGATGCACATACAGAGCCGAGCATTGAAAACAGGGTCACCTGTACAGGTCGTTCATTTACGAAAATAGAAGAGTACGTTTGATTTCATAAAAACGTAATACCACAATGTTCGCTTGAATCCAATTAAAACCACAAAGCAAATTCCAAAGTCGCTCCGTTTCTTTTATGTGGAACAATTTAAGCGTTTCAGTTTTTCTCAAAAGACTAACAATAAATAATCACTCTCTTCTACCTTTAAACCTGATGAAGTACACGAAGAATTTAGCAAAGAAAGAAACGTGTGAAAAATTGTATAGTTCAAGTTATACATGAAATATTGGTAACATAAAATCAGTAAGTTATGCTTAAACAGTAATGATCAATTGTTTTTTACAGAAAATACTTCTGAACAGTTTCTTGGGCAAGACGATGTACTTTAATATCACATTATGAATCATGTAGTAATTATTGTAGCAGATTAACGAAGAAGTGAAACACAGACCAAAATTCGATGACATTATGGAGTTCTATGCTCGCGTGCACGTGTATGCAGGCTGCGTAACTGTAGGCAATGATGGATACACTCGGTGAAAATAACAAAACAAGAGAAATGAGGTAACCGTACTTGTCGAAATGTTTCAGTAGAGCCGGGCGTCGATCATGTGACCGCATATGCGCGCAAATGAATGTTTGCAGTAACGATGAATAATTATTGCTGTGTGTAATGCATTGTGGAAATGCGCCTACGGTGGTCGCTGTTAACTAATAGCTCGTCTGAAAGTGAAAATTCCGCTGGTTATGAAATTTTCTTACGAAACATTGCCAACATAAATTGTGCAAGAAAAATATTCAAGATAAGGAACAGTATTACAAATTTTCCAAATCTCTAAGAACATTTTACCTTTTATAATTTCTAGCGACTGTTCGACAAACAAATCAGAAAACGAAATTACAACACAAATGTGATACACTAAATTTCACTTGAAATAAAAATATTTTGATTTCAGATTTATAAGATGACATTTTTAATTTATTGTGAATAAATTACGGATCTTTAGATATTTCTAGATTCTAAAGATATTAAACAATGTATAAATGCTGGTTCGTTTAAGCCAATAAAAAAAAACAAATATTCATGTGATATCTCTGTTTCTTTAAATTCTTTTGAAAGATTCCTTTAAAATTTCTTTAAAAAAAATTCGTTTGAAAGTGTAGAGTTGTACAAAGATCTACAGTGCTTGTATCAATTTGGTGGAGTAATTTTGATCTTCTCGTTTTTTGCGAAATTAAACGTGAAATTTTGGAGGGGAAGATATTTTTCGAGAACGGTATGCTCGCATGAAATTGAAGTTCCAACTGTTCGTCCTCGCGACGGAATTTCCCTATTCGCATTCTTTTGGTTTTCTTCGAACAGCCAAAGAATTCCTTTCAATTAGAGACTCACAAATTTTCCAATTACTCGTTTAATTCATTTCTTTTTAGCGTGGCGAGACAACAACCTTTCAACGACACGGACAATGTGCATCTAATTAAAAGCCTCGTTTCGTGGACACAACCGCTAAGGTATTACTACCGTCAATCTTCTCGACTAACGAAAGTAATCTGTATACCTTGTGTCCGATGGGCAAACTCACATTTATAGTAATGCCTGCCGGAGTATCTCTGCAATATTCTAATTATTTATAGCATTTATTTTTGTACATAACACAATCGTTATTCTAAAATAAATGCAACAAGACTTTGTAATAACAATGCTTACAATATATCTTGTACTAAAAGTGTAATTTTCCTGTTTAGGAGTTATTTGTAATCTGCAAGTGTAGTCAGAATTTATTAGAATTATTTTTTGTTTAATATTGCGGTATATTGTATTTAGGAAATTTGTAAAATATAACCGAAATTTCGGCCTGCACCGGAAGCACGCAGCCTGGGCAATGTATGGGGGAGGGACCCTAAGCTCAGGAGCTTAATTTGCACCTCACTGGCCGAACTTGTCCGAATTAATCCGTGGAAACCAGTATCTAAAGCAAAGGTGTTATATTTACTACATGTATGCATGTTACTACGTTACAATGTACTCCCTTGACTTTTATTTAGTTTATGTTTGCTTTCAGTCTAAACCATTTAATATTGACGTTAGCAATTTTCCTCGGCACGACCTACACTTACAATATTACGATAAAACGTTATTCGAAAGCCTGTTGTAAAAGAATAATATTATTTGTGTTAAACAATTCTTCGTTTATTTAAATGTTACTAATCTTCTTACTATTTAAAAAGAATTTTACTTACTTCATTTCGTCGGAAATGCGTACAATCCGCAGTCTAATAATTACATTAATTCTCGAATCGAAGAATTAATATAGCGTGAATCCTAATGACATGTTCTAAACTCGTAAGAGAATAGAGCAACAAATCATCGAATAAATAAATGTACAATCCATCGACCTTTTATTGCCTCGCGAAACGATTAATTCTCGAATCGAAGAATTAATATAGCGTGAATCCTAATGACATGTTCTAAACTCGTAAGAGAATAGAGCAACAAATCATCGAATAAATAAATGTACAATCCATCTACCTTTTATTATCTCGCGAAACGTTCTCGTTAAATGTGACACTCGAATATCCGTCCTATTGAGTCCGAGCTCGCATTTTCTGGCAACAAATTCGATCAACATCGACGTCGAACAATGACCGGAACACATGAAAACTCAATTATACCGTGCGTAAACAGTCGAATTAATTTATACGTTTCCCTACGGCGGCGGAGGAACACGGAAAACGGAGCTTAGCTTCAACGAGCGAAATTAACTTGTAAGTTGGGCGCGAGGGTTAATGGAACGAAATCAGTGTTTGCTGTAGAATCTTCCGTGCAGAAGGCGTGGCCATGAACGAAGACATTAATCTTAATACAGGCCGACACTATTGTGACGCGGTAGACGTGGCTACAAAAGTGTTAATGTACAAAAGCGCGGTGTGTTAGGCTCTTTACCGGGCAGCGAAGTTCTCGGCAGCAACGGCGCGCCGGTTTCGCATGAATCCGACCAGACTGAAATTAGTTTCCTTGGTATTCAGTAGATTCTATCACAGGGGGGGGGGGGGGTGGGGAAGGGAGGGGGTGGCCAACTCCGGCAGTCTTTCGACTTATCGCCGTGCCTCATTGTCAGTCAAGAATGGCAGCGCTCCGGGTATACGTCCACGCAGAAAACGGTTGGCTTTTTACTTTATGCGGCGGACACCTCGTTATCCTTCGCGCCTTTCATCGCTGTTTATATACGCCTACTTGAGAATAACGTCGTTATAATGAGCGGGCCATTTCTTTCCGTACAGCATCCTTTTACGCGCATACCTCGCCACTGTGTACCGACGGCCATTTTAGACGGAACCGTGTACTCCGGGCGATACTAACTGCTACGCGTCTCTCAATTATGCACCACAATTATTTGTTGTTTGTGGGATTCGCTGGACGTGCGTAAACTGTCACGTCTTTTCTCTCTGTTTGATCTATAACACGTATGTTATTATAGCCAGTGGAGAATACGCAGGGGCTTATCTAAGCAATTATGAATGAAAAGGAATCATAAAGTATTATTGCCCTATTAGTGCCCTTTGTAAAAATTGATAATCTGCCTGTAATTTCTACAGTCGTTTGAATATACACGGGCATCTTATAGTAGAAGTAGTATAAGATACTTTAGTCAGACAGATTCCATTCTTTTTTTGTCTGGAAGCTAGCCTCACAAAGAAAATGTTCATAATAAAGTTTGATCTTATGTAACGAAGAATCGTGAGAATGGATGTGCTTCTGCAAGCAGTTTGGTCGTAAGCTGTACGTAATAAGAAAGGTAAGGAATATTCAACTGCACATCATTTATACACTCCAAGATATTGGTAATTACGCTAGCGCATTGGATTATGTGTGGTTCCACGGCTACTATTTCAGGATAAAGCTGATATAAAGCCAACCCTAAACTAAGCGCAAGGTCCCGGCACAACAATTCCCAATTATCGCTTAAACCTCACTAAGTGGATGCACTTGATCCCTTGGTAGATTAACCTGGAAAACTCCTCAATGGGCTTACTAAAATATAAGGACGGTCTGTTAATGAAAAATAACCCGGGTCTTCCTATATTTCACGAGACGGGAGATCATTTATAACGGCTTTATCACGATGCCCCCGCCGATAAAAGCGTGTCATTTATTACATTCACAAATTGAGTTCGCGGGCTCCTCTTAATGGAAAATTCGAATGATGCCGCGTGCTAATTATTGCTGATGAGGGGTGACGATATCCTACGATTTTAAAAGCGGCCAGAGCGAATCCATTCAATATACTCACGATAATGGATTGAACCGAACAATTAATTATGCTTCAAATATATTGAGCTGATCCTGGCCATAGAATGAAAGAACACCCGAGCAAAAAATTTACGAAAATAATAACTCCTACACACAGCGTGGGCCATGGAACTCGAGCATCTCGTTTATTATCTACAAAACAAAACAAATGTCTAGTGAGTCTAGTAAAATAAAACAAATGTCTAATAAACGAGCTTATTATTGCTAATTTTATTGTTTTAGCATTAATTCCTCTTTTAGTCCAGATTAATTATGAAACGGAAAATGAGCGATTCATAGATCTTATAGTAGCTATTTTATAGAAATTGATCTAGTCGATATGCCCTAGTGATTCATAAAACAAAGATGGAGCCTGTCCATCGTGAACTTACTAATAGCTTAATCCAGCGCATGGCTATGAAACAGAATTAACCACTTCATTCTGATTTAATCATCCGGTTAATTTGCTAAAGGTATGTTTCGAATAGCGCGGTCGGCTATCGATTGGATTAATTCGAGCTGGAATTTTATTCTTGTGAACCTAATAGTAAAGGCACGTCAACAATCTGCACTCATCGATGAACATCGAATTCTCTAATAAATGCCTCGCTTATTTCCTTGGCATTTAATATTCTTGAATCCAGACTATTTCGCTGTTCCCTAAATAATACTTCACAACTTAAGACGAGATACGATGCTTGAAATTTGTAAATTTACCTTTCGCGTTCTTGTATGAATATTTCGAATTACAAGCTTGATCGAAGAAGATAATGGCTAAATATGGAATAGCAACCTAGTAGCAATCAAGTACAAGCTATTTCGTCGACGCGACCATTTTGTCGATGACACACTTTTCCTTCCCAGTACAATAAAACCGCTGTGAGAAAATAGCAGATCAAGTTATGAGAGGTCATTGTAGAGAGCCGGCTTCCCTTATTAAGGCCACATCAAAACGAGTATGGAAAAAAAAAGTCTATTCGACTCTGTAGAGTCGATTGAATTTGCAAAAATTTCAAATACACGAAAGCAACTTTAATTTATTTAGAACAATGTTAGTTCAACTTTACTGTTAAAAATCGGACGTTCTGTATGTAATAACTATACTGCGGATCTTTGTGCAAAATAAAAATTCTATGGCAACAAACTGAAGCAAAATAAAAATTGATCTCTCCCTAGACTGAAAATTAAGTAATAATTCTTCTAGTAATTTTTGCTCACAAATGTGTAAAACCCGCGGTCTATTTAGCAACAAGCTGATGCTAAAATTGAGTAACAACGTGTGACATCGTTTTCGTTCGTTATCTTAAAAATATCAACAGTGGTAGGCAAACACAGCTAGCGCACACGATCGCATTAAAGAATGAAAGCAGGCAGCCGCGTGACAAAATCTGGCATTATTAATCCAACTACTCTTAGTTAACGAGGTAGCCGCTTTAATTCTCATGGCCAGGTTCTCTATCCCTGGGAATACTTAATCCTTCCTAACAAAAATACGCCGCCAGCTCAGAAGCGGACAACACGTGGGTTCATTCGTACTCTTTAGCCGCTGGATAGTATGGGCCGCTTAATCGCGTTAAAAGGTTATGAATGGCCACGGAAAGTACACGCCTTCGCGTTGTTAAACACCGCCAATTAGGATATTTAACGTTTTTCGAGGGGAAACTGGTATCGTCTGTTCCGGATGCGGTGAACCTCCCGTTTATGTGTTCCTGCGCTTTTATCCGCGCCTCGCATTATAAATCAGCCCTCGAATTCCAGCCTGATAACCGTGCGCGTTGCTGCGTCTCTATCAAATGTCGTGGACATCGAAATAGTTTATAAATTAACGCGCTGCATTATAACTTAATCCTCACAGTTCGGATTAAAATATACAATTTAATCTATAAAAACCATTACTTAAAAATTAAGGTTAAGTATTTAGTTCCATAAAGTATTTCTATATTCGACTCCTGGATCTTTATGCATTTATAATATGAGCACACTGTTAAAGCCGAGAAAACATGTATACTGACAAACATTAACACTTTGACTGCCAAACTAGAAGCTTCAAAAATTCCATAAAATCGAAGTAGTATTTAGTGAAATGAAAATTGAAAAAAATTAAATGTATGACATTGAGTAGCCGTCCAATTTTCTTACATTTTACCGATCCTATTAAATTTGGTGCAACGAATATATTAACATAAAAATTCATTTTAAAACCTGGACAAATAATTCCGTCACCCCCGTATGGGTGACATGGCAGTCAACGTGTTAATGACTATGCTTACTATAAGGAATTTTTGTACATGGAAAATTGATCCTGTTCCGCGTTCCGAGTTTTATAAAAAAATAAGCCACTTTTAGAATTTGTATGAAGATCGGTCTAGTGGTAACTAACTAACTCATTAAAATCAGAATGTATTTATATTTGCAATCAGAGCAATTTATGGCTCGATTATTATGGTTTCTGTGATTTTATTTATTCCAGAATCGTTCTTTTAATCCGGCTTCGATAAAACAGTGTACCGAACTGAGAATTTGCCTAATGATCCGCAGTCTAATCGTTGCATTCAGATTGAATCACTCGGGTACGCGCACCACCGCTTATAAATGTTAACCGTTCGCGCCTTGACTTGTCCCGAAGTCAATGCGTCGTGGCGGTTAACACCGAGATTACCCGGTTGCGCAAGTGACAATCGATACACCTATTCGGTAGACAGGCTGGGTAAACCCCTACCTACGACTCCAGACCTCTGACACCCTGAATACATTGTTTGAGATGCTGTTAGTCTTGTTCCGATCTAGTCGGCAAAGAGTTGCGACGAGAGTAGGATCGATGTAAAGCCCCGCAGAGAGATACACAACGAAAGGAAAGGATAAACAGACCGACGGCGCGACGTGACGGTGGATCGACGTAGAAACAGGCATATTGCTTTTTTCCCGACCAACGAACAAGATTCCGAGCAGAAGGGAAACTTTCTTGGCGTTTGCAATTTTCGTCTGAAAAGAGGTCCTTAACCTTTGTGCCAATACTTGGTTTCCCGGCCGAGCGCCGTACCTTCAATTCGTCTACAAAATATTTTGTACGTTCTTCCTGTTAAATCGCAATATTATTGTAGATTTCTAGTATCTTGGATAATTATAACGAGAACGAATAGGTGCGATTTATAGTAGTGACGAGATTAAAATCATTAACCCCTTGTACTACGATTTATTTCACGGTTTCAGTGATTAGAACTTTTTTGTAATTTATAATTTCCTTAAAAAAGGAGATAATTTATATCTATTGTATGCCTATATGTTCTCCGATAGCTGTATATTAACAACGCCAAAATAGAATTTTATTTCGGTTTAAGGGAAATTAATAAGAAACATATTTATTAGACCCTGTTCAGCACCTTCATCACGAGTCTGAGTCGATATTGTAGGGCAAGGGGTTAAAGGAGCAACAACGTTTCTATTTGGCTTCTCATTGTCGCAACCGAAGCAGATTATTTTTATTCTCAACCGAGGGGTGGATGGGAGCACTTATTAAGCTTGTGCATCGAAATGGAGTTCTATTAATACCGAGTTGATAATCGCAGCTCCCTGATTTGTGTGTGTAACAGACTATCAGTAGCTACCACGTTGCAACCGCTATTCCGTAGTTGCTATACAATTGAAGACATGCATACGCGTACATGGCTACAGCTGTGGTGTAATACGTATGATGTAATTTTCCCTCTCTTACGAGATAATCCCCTCTCTAAACTGCCACTTGTTCTTGTCGTTGCTTCCGGCTTTGTTCCGGAGCAACCGAGAGTTCCCTAGACCCAGTATAGGCGAGCCGCCCTTGCCTGATGTAAATGGTAACAGTTGGAACATGGCTCGCTGCGTCTGTATTTAAATATCAAATACTAATAGCTTTTAGTGGAAAATGATACCACGGTGTTACTGTATATCCTCGGAACACAATAGAGCGCCAATATCGTGGCCGAAGTTTAGTAGTTTTGGCCCTTCGGGGACGTTCCTGCTGCAACCGAAGGGATCTGCTAACAATTTCACTACGAAACTACCAGTTGCAAGAATTCTACCAATGTGAATTGATAATTCCGAAAGTACAATTACTTTTCGAAAGAAAATTATACGATACAGTAGAACGTAACAGTTTTCTAATACATTTCATCTCATTTTAATCCTTAAATGGACTTTCAAAGGGTACTTTAAACTGTAATGATTCGATTAAATTCCATTGAACATTCATCTCTATCTAAAGGGTAAATGGGAATGTAATGAGATAGTGAAATTTCATTCCACAAACAGTTATACTATTAATGTTTACACATTAAATAATTAGTGGCATGAGTTCGAGTTAAACGGTGTCAGCCCCAATAGCTCACTCATGGGTTAAATAATCGTTTGAACAGAGGTTCTAGTATTCTGTCAAATATCCTCCACCGAATCAATCGATTTTCGAGCTTCTTCATTTTTCAAGGGTGAATAATAGCGTGTACACAGTTAAATCGGAAGTGCACGTATGACGCCTTGAATCGTGCCGTTACCAGCGCCCAGAATTATACATAATTATACGATGATCAGTCCCGGTGACAATACGATTCATTGTGCCACATTGTACGCGCGCGTTCCTCCGCGGTAGCGTATTCCGATCAGTCGGCGCTGATTAAATGGATTGAAATTAATCGAACTCGAAATTTGTAAGAATTGCACGTCACGGTGGTCGGCACAGGTTCGTAGAACAATATAGATGAAAGAAAATTTCATAATTTTCAGCGGCGGTGCAACCATTCGGTGTTGGACTTGTGTGCGCGGCGGATATTAAATTGAGTGTAAATGTGGAGATATCGGATTCGAAATTGAGAATTGCGAGCGTATCGAATGAAAGGACATCATATTAATCATCGCGGCAGGGACTAATGCCTCCGCGCATACTGAAAAATGAGGTCCCGGCTATGTATACACGTTCATTATACGTCGGACCGATCAGATTTAATGGTTAATATGGATAAATTGCAAATAACATCTGTTTATCGGGCAAATGTGGCACATGAGCGAAACGTTTACCAGATATTCATACGAGCACACAGCTATCGGACGGTGGATATGAAATGATCGTTCCCTGAAGACAGATTGTAAATGACGCGAGTCATGCGGATGCGCGAACCTGCATAAGTCGTTAACTTTCGCAACAGTCACATTTACTTGAGTTCAGCGATATATAGCAGTGTCTCTTTACCAAGCTTGGTATTTATTATTTCAGAAATACTTGGGATTTTTTTGTTTAGTATTGAATTCGATCTGTCAACTCAAGAAAGAATTACTATATTATGATATAAACGATGTATCGTGGAAGTAGAGTTTTCAAGCTTTAGAATGAGCTCATGTCTATCGCTGTACTATTCCTTTTTTAAATAAATGATCACAGTTTAACACTTTGATCGCCAAACAAGAAAGTTCAAAAATTCCATGAAATCAAAGTAAGTTATTTAATAAAATAGAAATTGAAAAAAATTAAATGTATGATATTGTGTAGTTCTTCAACTTACTTGCATTTTGCAGATCCTAATCAAATTTGGTACAATGAATATATTAACGTAAAAATTCATTTTAAAGCCTGAATAAATAATTCCGTCACCCATATATGGGTGACATGGCGGTGAATGTGTTAAACAATGACAATTTTTAAAAAAGTCCAGCGTAAATGTTTCTTACTGCAATAGACGCACAAAATCTGCAAGAGATCATCATTTTTATTCTATAAGCCTGCAAGTTGACTCCTTTGGTATTCGTTAGCGTGACAAGTGCCTCACACGGTCCCGTGAAAACGGATAATACCGTATTTGTATCGGGTTACAAGCCTGAAAACGAAATGCGTCGATTTTCAGGAGGCTTTCGCAGCAACGGTACAAGAAACCGTAGGGTAAAATGGGAACGTAATGGAAGTCCTGATGTTGACGGGTCTACGTGTAAGAGAATAGCATTGTTCTCGTCTACGGTAATTCGATGCACCGAGTAGTCGCATTTCGGCTAGCCTGTTCAAGTCCATGCACTCCCCTAGCCTACACCTTGTTAGGAAGCAAACGCCATTAAATTGGCAGCAAAGAAGTGGTTGCATCAGGTATCGCGTTTCACTGGCCAGTTTCTGCGACGCCTATCCTATCCCCGGAAACACGAGTAGTGGGATTAAAGGAAAATTTGAGAGCCCCTGTCAGACTTCTTAAGCCCTTCTATCTTCGTCCTTATTTTGATAGATCGTTAGCGTGACTGATGTAGTTAAAGTTGTTAAGCGAAGTAAACGATGCGATGTCTACCTCTCCAAAAGAGCCCATTAAAAACGTAACGATCGTGCCTTATCCGTGCATCAAATTTTATAAAGCGTAAATTTAGCTATTCTTCTCTTTTTTCGGCCGGTTTACCTACAAACAGAAGATTCTCGGATAAAGTGCCGCGCGATTTCATCGCTCGAGGAAAATAACTATGGAACATACTTTCTGAAACCGATTTCTTAATATTGGTCCACTTGTTGAACGCAATACCACAGAATGACAGTATTAATCACTAAGATTTGATTCTTTCATCCTTTTTAACCCTTTGCACTCGAAGCTATTTTGACTCCAAAACGAAACATTTCTACCGATCTAGAATATTTCCCTCCTATATATTTTTTTTCATGTTATAAATACAAAAATGGTGCAATTTACTCGTACAATACTGAAATGTTTAATAATTTATTAAATTCAAACAAACTTACAGACGCCCTACAGTCACCACTCAAGTGCTAAGAGTTAAATACTTATGATGAAATAAACTTATATATTCTTTAATCATTTTTCGACCTACATGGGCTAATACTTTTTCTTATAGAAAATAAAAAGCTGCATCGATTGGATCATAGAAAAATATACGGTTCCACTTGAAAAGTCGAAGTTCACCATCAAAAGTTCTTAAAACATTAAAGTCAACTCATTCATGCCTAAGTAATGTCACTAATGCACAATGTCACTGTTAAAATGATTATATACAAGTCAACAATGAAGAATTTCTGTATTACGATTGACGTTGCAGGATCTCAGATGTGGGGTGCGTGAGTTCATTCGATTCGGTATTGATCTAGCTGAATGTTTCTGAAACTAGGTGACATAGGTAGCGAACAAAATGTTCGTAATATGTAAAATATGTATCACCGTGCATATCTTTCGCATTTCAAACGTAACACGAACAGAAGCCAGTAATTAATATATGTCGAGGCGCACAGCGAACTCTATTGCGAGCTCGCACGATACCCCAACGAAAAGCCTCGATTACTGGAACTCGCTTTAACTTCTATCCAACTAATTAGTCGATCCATAACTTTGCATCTATTACAGAGTAATTGGCAGACTAACCGTGACCCTCTCACTCTTCCCGCAGCGCTTGGCGTTACACGTACCCGATGAATATTTTTACTAATAAACCGAGGAAAATTGACTAGCTATCCGAACAATCATTGTTCAATGAAATTCATTTGTTGTTTCTACCGTGGACTATGGACTATTCTAGAAATAAGGGAAGAATATGCAAACGTTTCCACGCGAATCACGGTTTGAAGTTTCCAGAGTTTGCGCAAGCTATTTTTGATGTTGAATACGATTAATAACGCTACGTCAAGAGAAGGTCTACTCGTCTACGTTGTTTACATGTATATTGTACGAAATTCGGCGAAATGAAGGGTAGATACCCCCTAACTTTTGCTTACAGAACATATCCAAGCTACGCTCGCTGATTTTCATGAAATTTACATGGGAGATGGTCCTCGAAAAAATATTCGACATGTATCTCTTTATCTCACCTGCTTCATGTTAAGGGGATGAAAAACAACCCCAAAGTTTGGGGGAAAAAAGGTACAGTTTTTTAATATGTCGGGAACTGAAGAATGCAGAAGAACACTTTTTAAATTTTGTTTCGAGAACATTGTATTAATGTAAATATTTTTCATTTAATAATTACATTCAATTAGGACTAATATGTTTAGTTAAATTTAATTCTGTAATCGAGAAGAAATCATTAATACCATGTTAATAGTTCCTTCGATACTTTTCTTAACTCTGATATTACTGAAATGGACGTAATAGACGTTTTTTTAAAGAAATGAATTAGTTATCGCCATATTAACATAAGCGTTAATAAAATTTCGCATATTATGGTGTTGAAAACATGCTAGTTTCTCTAAACTGGATTAGATTACATTAGAATACTACATTGTTGTGATTTGACGTTTCGAACTCGAACGTTTCGCAGGAAGTACACTTTACAACGACAGAAGCGAACGCAGGGTGCAGGTATTAAATTGTGCAAATATTAATCTTTTACGGAATTTGACAGAACGCCAATTACCTGTCATTTGTCAGAACTTCGTCGACGTTGGGTACGATACAGCATGGCACAAAGCAATACAGCAGCGCACTATAAATTAATCTTTTGCAAGAATACGAGGGAAACGAAAACCATCAAATCCATCATATCGAACGTACGTGGTCGTTCGTTACCTAATTAAAAATTAAAATTACAGAGAACGTCGTGGCATTCGCCTGAATGAGACTGAGAAGAAACATATTGATGCAGATGTACAGTATACAGGGTGTTCACTAATTCTGACTGAAGTATCTTTCTCTCGATAAGTTTTTCATAATAAAGAAACTGTCAGATGGTAAAAATATTTGGCTCGAGGTAACAAATAAGCAAAACAATTTTCTTCGTGTCATTGTTTTCGAATTTTCAAGGACAACACATATTTTTTAAATCCAGAGACTAAGAAATTATAATAATAGTTGAGTAAAGGGTAAAAATCGTGAAACAATAATTGTAATTGAAAGATTGGTGAAGGAAAAATTATTGGATTATAATATACGATCAAAATGGTGTCTATTGACATCAATACACTTTGTAAATAATGTTTTTGAAAGATTTAGTACATTTTGGTGTACGAAGATATTGTGTACGCAGTCTTTGTAATAGCCGTTTAGCTCAGAAACCAATACAAAATATGTAAAATGCTTGTAATATCCAAAGTCCCCTCACAAATCAAATAAACGATCCCACGTGTTGCTAGTCTTAACCTCAAGCACCTGGAATTACACAACTTCGTCGAAACCCATAGAATAGACATTGCCTTATTTTCCGAAACCTGGCTCGACTACACTGACAACGTCCAAGTGCATCGGTGCAGCAGCATCTTTGGAGGTAGACGCAAGAAAGTAGAGTTATCTACTCCCAAGCATCATGATTATAAATATTATAAATTCCGATAAACAGTATTAATCGTAGACACAACTTACAATGGGTCCAAAAAACATTTGAACACCGATTTTTGGAAAATTGTTAATATTTAAACTGATAAAAATTCGTCGAAAAAAGTCGTGCAGAAATGAACCTAGTCTCATTTTGAGGCTTGATACTTCAAAAAAACATTTAAAAAAGTGTTTTGCGATTTAATCTACCAGAGATTTGAAGATCGAAGCTTCCTCTTTACAACAACCCCTAATAGCTTAATGTATAACCTTTCTGATCTGTTTTATAAAAAAAAAAAATTATTTTTACTCATCCACATTGAAAGGACTTCTTCCTATCCAACCCTACCTGCACGGCGGAACGTAACACCATCCAATAATTAAACTCTAATCGAACTAATTAAACTCTGTAACACATTCAGAGAACGGCGCGACAAAAACAGTCTTCGTGCATAAGAACCTACGCAATCACTATGCGGAATAAATGAAGACTCTGCTACAACCCTGATGCGGAAGCTGTGAGTAACAAAACCTTCATACTTTAAATTTCAATCTAAAATAACCTGCACATATACGAACCTTTAAATAATAATTATAATAATGGTTATACAATAATTCTCTTCCCTTAATCGTTTACAATCATCTTACAAGTTTTTAGAATCTTTATTCAATTCTGAGAGAGTTAATTTTATAAGTGGAAACTGTTTGGTTAATCAGATCCTGCCTGAAATGTTAAAAGAATTTCATGATACTGCTATATTGTTTTTGATTGCATTAATATTATTAGGAAGGGGAGTAAATTGTTCTTTGACTATCCAACGTTAACAAATTGGTGTTTCTTGTTTCAGATGGATCAAGAGCATTATCTGAAAACTTGAAAACTCCGGAGAGTGACGAAATTATCAACGCGGAACTTAAAATCCAGCGAAATTAGCCGCAAAGCTACATTACATTGTAAAAGCAGCTCTACATCTCACTCATACATCCACGACAACTGGAAGCATGCCAGCATCCCCCCTCCTCGAACCCAAGAAAAGCCCTGCCAACTGAACTAGCTACTGACCCACCAGCCTCTTTAGTTCTTCCGGCAAAATCCTCGAAAAAAATAATATTAATCCTCATATAAAAACACGTAAACGATGCAGCATAACTGCACCATTTCGTTTCATACCGTTTTACCACTTAGCAAATTTTTGAGCTTGTAGAATCCGTCTTCATGGGCACACAACCTTCAGCATTAACTGAATAGCTTTTGACGTCATCTGAAACACAAGCTATATAGAAAAGTTAATTCTTAAATTAGGAAAAGGTGCTAAATTCGCTCCTAATGGCTCATCAATTACCTTTTTTTTTTTAAACAATGAAACTTCCGAAAAGTTAATTATTTTCGTGATCCAACGAATGGTACCATTTTGTTTTTAATTGCGCAAAGATCCACTGCGTAAATATTTTAATGTCCCCAATGTTAAATCACAATATTAAAATTATTCAGCAATTGAATTATTCAATTCGTCGTTCACAAAGGCTACTATAGTGTCGATAGCAAGTTGAAAATTGCGAGCATTTGGTCCACGAAGTATATGGTAATGAGCATCGTAGGTTTTAATTACCCTACTCGTTCGAACAACAATTTACGTGTTGTTACACAGCCAACACCACCGTGAAAGAAGACAAAGAAAAACTCGCGCAATAGCTTCAGGCCGAATTTTAAAAATATTATCTCTCCGTCCGGGAATTGTTCGCAAAACTTTTACCACGATGGAGTTTGGCCACTGCAAATATTTCCTCATTGAAAGGCAATATCCTTCGCCACGGTTTTCATTTTGATCTCGATCGACGTCACCTTTTTTTCCGAGGGCGCAACATTCGTCGTACAGTATTTCTCGATTGCAACTTGACAGTCGTGAATTAATTCGCTTTACGCTAATTCCACTGCTGAAGAGAACGTAACGAGCATTATATATTTAGCACTGCGTCTACGTTCCCTCTACAAGTCAATTTACATTAGATTTAATTGCTTAAATCTTCTTTCACTCTGCCATTTTCATATAATTTGGAATATCAAATAATTTATTTATTATATTCAATTCAGAGTTGGTCGTCTCTTCTGTTATGTGCCAAATTCAGAAATATTTTTGGAATTAATTTGCAGTGCTAATTAAATGCTGTTAACCTTAAAAATAAAAATGTGATTTGTTCTCCATTTTTCTGAGTTGAAGGATAATCTAAGTTGATTATCATTTATTTTAGAAGTGCACAGGTGTCGTACAAAGTCTTTTCTGCAGTCCTAATTTTTTAAGGAAAGTAGACTATATACGACAATTAGAGAAAATGATTTTTTAAAATAGATTTTCAGTTCACTGTGATCGTTAATCATCGGAAAATTTGTTTTTCCAATTTGATCAACAAAGAATTACAAACTCGGGAATCTGCAACATCCTGCAAATGAAACGTTTACCTTATAACGTACCGGTGAAACATTGTGAAACTGTTTCGTTGTCAGAAACGAGAACAAGAAATGAGAAGAGCAAGTTAAGATAGTTCGAAACGACCTCCAGAGTTTTGTAAGGTCATATAGTTGTCAGCGTGTTGAATTTGCAACGTTCACGATGCCACAACAACTTTCGTTGTAGACGTTTATCCGCGGCTCTCATATTTTTCAAGATACTTGTCTTGGGAGATTAAAATGGCGAAACTCTGTGTACATCGAGAAATTCAAATTACTGCGATAATTATTCAAAGTTGGGAAGTTTTGAAATACTTGGAGGTCTTGAAAATCGTGGAAGATTCGAAAGTTTTGGAAATCTTGGAAGTTTGTTAGAAGTCGTGAAACTTATCTATCCTGGGTGTCCAAAGTTTACGTTGAAATATCTTAAAGTGCAGGGAAGTCCAAGTGAAGCAAAAAATTTGTTAACATCCCATTTCTCTTGACTTTCGACATTGAACATTTGCTGTTCTATTAGGGTCGTGGTATTTGCCGAATATGTTCGCAATTCTAAATTATCCACATTTTTACATTGCTTTTCTATTTTCATCGTGATTTTTTCGTAGCAATGATTATTTTAAAGTTTTGCATGCATCAAAATTTATTTTCTTCTTTTGAAAATAGCAAAATACAACTGTAGCTATTAATCGTGTGAAAAATAGCAAAACACAGATAATTTTCAAGAAAGTAAGAAGAACGTAAGAAAGTTAAGAAGGGATAAACAGAGAATAAGTCATTGAACTGTAAAAGTAAACTATTTTTCCTTCGAGGAGTGTAAATTACGAAGAAGCGCTCTCGCTCTTTGTAATGCAACACTAGGAACTGGTTGAAAGATAAGTTTTGAAGTTTAAAAGGTTCGCGGATGCTGCCGGTCCGATTTCAAGACTTTTGAAACTTTCTACCTTCGAATAATTATCGTAGCGATTCGAAGTTCTATGGTGATTGAATTTCTGGAAAGTTGCAAAACAAAGATTTAAGTGCCCATTAACAACGATCATTACACGGACGCCAAATGATGCTCCCTTCTGTTTAATGAACTTCGATAGTACTTTCACCTTGTTTTTACTAAAAACCATTCTATTTTTAGGAGAAAAGAAATCCATCAATTATTTGGTTTTATTCTCAAATCTGTACAATCTAATTCTTATTTTTGTCATGTATTTATACAATTCGAAGTCTACTAACAAAAATCGACAGAAATTCCTAGGCAAAATGGGGCATTTCATATGCATCAATCTCATAAAAAATCAATAAAGACTAAATCTAGCATTGTAGCTAAGTGATCTATTGTACAAACTCTCATGTTTTCCTGTTTAATTCGAATGATCGAGGTTCCGCTATACTTCGATCTCGGAGCGCTGGCGGTGTTAATAATTCGAATGCAGCAACCGGCAGTCGTTCGCCTTAGATGGAATTCGTTTTCGAGACTCCATTACTTAGTCTCGCGTTGCGATGTTCGTTAACGTTCCATTTTGCAATATGTTCAACAAGCTTCCCCGGCTGACAAACCGGCTTAGCTTTCGCGTCTATATGAATATTGCTCGCAGAGAGGGACAGCCACTCGGAAAAGGAAACGGCACATGTACAGTACATACATGTGCATGCAGATTATGTCTCTCGGTTGGCGAGGAGTTTTCATAGCCGATCGATTTCCCAGCGAAAGAAACGTCAGGCTGCGTAACAGGGAATTCTGTAGATCACAAACTCGAAGAGGGGTTCCTTTCTGTGTGTTTCTCTTCTCTCTCTTCCTCTTTCTCCCTCCACCCCCACCCTCTCTCTCTCTCTCTCTCTCTCTCTCTCTCTCTCTCCCTCTCTCTTTCGGTCGACTACTTATCACCCATTTTCCCCTCTCGTATTTTCGGTGTCCGTTCTACCGTGAAGAAGTGATACCAACCGAGCGCGATCGAAAAAGGGTGCCGGAGCAGATAGAAGGTACGGACCTGCTAGAGGTTCACAGAAATATATTTTTTTTTCCTCTCCGGTTAATCCTTCAAATGCTTTCCTAGCTGCGCCATTGCTCCGCGCGTGATACTGATTTTTCCATTCGAACGGGACCATGTGCACGCATGCATGCAGTCTGAGAAACCCGGGATCTGATATTTCAGAATTTCCCAACCGTCGACGCGAAATTTTTCGTTCGCCGCAATTTCATGGGCCCGCGAGTCTTAATTTTGATTTTATCTAAAGAACGATTTGTTGCTGTATCTTTTCAACTTTTATTGCATATTTTTATCGTGTGCATAAATTCACTCATAATGCGATCGTGTAGATTCGATGTGGATAAAGATGTTCATTTATTCGACCAGTTAGGTTTTCAATTGATTTTCTAGGTACACCACAGCAGTATTTCAGGCTTTCGCAACTACCCTCATGATGAATTCTTGATTCGTCTCAATTTCATGGGTCTTCGACTTTTAACTTCACCAGCAGATCTGCTCGAGTACATCTTATGTTATACTTGTGACCAAATAGGTCACGTGGAACGCTAGACATGTTCCATTCCGTGACTTCTGGCGTCAGTTTGCTACTTTGGTTGCTGATACAGATTGTCCTGTGTGTCGCAAACTTTGCGCGCGCCCGTTTTGATGTCCCATATATTCCCTTGTTTCAATGAAACAACAAAATAATAGCCACCATTTCCTTCATAATTTTCATTCTCGTCGAATCGACCGAGAGAAGAAACTGCTTAAAAATGAGCAACTATATTTTACAATTACAGATTCAATAATTTCCATTTTAATAGGAATTGTAATTTCATATTTACAATTTGAATTTGTATTTTAAATTGACGGTTTGGAAGAAATATCTTAAACAGCAGGCTTAACAACAATTCGTAAATAGACGTTCAAATGGAATTATTAAATGGAATAATTGACAATTGACAATTCGTAAATAGACGTTCAAATGGAATTATTAAATGGAATAATTGACAATTGTGCGGTTGCAATAAACATCCAATTTCTGAGTATTCATACACTTGTCTCGTCCATGAATATCAGCTTTTGTAACGAAATTAATATTCATGCGGTCACTGTAAACGCGTACGAAACTGTGATATTTAAAACACAGCGAAATGTCATTTACGTATCCCATTATTTCACAAATTTGCAAATGTCAACGATGCATAAAGGTCAGCAGTCGATTCGTTACGGCCGATTCCCGGCTCGCGATCCATAGAAGCTCGATAATCTGGAATACCTTCTGTCGACACGCAAATATTGATAAAAGCGAGCGCTGCGTCCTCGATACACTTCTATTTCTAATATCGGCATTGAACAAACATCACTCGGAGCAAGCAACCGATATATTGGAGGTGAATCGAGTTTCTCTGTGCCGGTCCATCCGATTTTTGTGCGTGTTAACGGACCGTGAAACAGAATCCGAAAAATATTCCATTGTGATGTATGCCGAGCCAAACTACAATTCCGGCTAATAAAACAAAAAAAAAAAAAAATCGAAAACTAAACGCTCTTACAAACGAAATCTTCCGAATTTTAGGAGCATCTCTCAGTTGCACGCTATGGATTTTTATGCGAAATCAAATTTTTCTGCATTCGTTGCAAGGCATAAGAGCA
Source organism: Seladonia tumulorum (assembly GCA_913789895.3). Lineage (NCBI taxonomy): Eukaryota > Metazoa > Arthropoda > Insecta > Hymenoptera > Halictidae > Seladonia > Seladonia tumulorum. The sequence continues at coordinate 10,033,106 of OU565275.1, forward strand.
ACATAGACATTATTTTGATTTATTCGTTAGAAATGGTACAGCAGCACCATATTTTTTAATATTACATGTATGTAAATTCTCTATTAACAATTTGACTGCCACACTAGAAGCCTCAAAAATTCCATAAAATCGAAGTAAGTTATTTAATGAAATAAAAATTGAAAAAAATGAAATGTACGATATTGAGTAGTCCCCCAACTTGCTTGCATTTTACAGATTCAAATCGAATTTGGTACAATGAATACACTAACGTAAAAATTCATTTTGAAACCTGGACAAATAATTCCGTCACCCACATATGGGTGACACGGCGGTCAACGTGTTAATAGGAAAAATAGAATTAAAAATTATATTAATAAAAAATAGAGATGTCAAATAAACAATTTATAAACTTGTACATATTTTTCTCAAAGTTCTGCTTGCAATATGTAATGAGGAAGGTTCAAAGAGTATTTTAACATACCTTTCTTGTTTAAAAAGAAATTGCAGAAACGAAGACTGAGAAATGCAACGGTCTTCCCTGCTCTACACTAAATAATCGCCCAATTCCGTTTACCGCAGATCTCCTTGTCACCCTCCTTTTTCCCTCTTTTTCAGAAAATCCTCGGGGTTCCGGCATCCTCGTCTGGCTCTCCGTTCCGTTTTTAATCCATAGTCCTGTCCGTATCTGGCCGATTGAACACAACCAGCTCTTCCCCCCTCCCCCGGACGACGGTGTTTTGCTTTCAATTTTCCGGCTTTTAATACAGAGCGGCCGTCGATGTTTTCGCGGGCTGTGTATGTATGCGTCGGTGTTGTTGTCGCCGCAACGGTGCAGCAGGAATGCAACGGCGCGGCCGTAAATACGCGGCTTATGCCGTTCCCGGAATTAATAGTTGGTGAGATACGTGAACGGTTATTACCATAATGACCGTCGCATAATTTGAATCGGCCCATAGAAAACTCGTCGGGGCCGTCGTCGTCCCCGCGTCCTCCCTCTCACTCCCGAACGGTGTGTCTGTTTTTCCGGGTTTTTCCTAGTGGAACGCGGGCGAGCTCTCTCGCATGTGGGTCGGAAAACGGCCCCGGAAAAGCATGCCAACGGCGATTCGGGGCAAAATGAAAACTATTCAGTCCGCGCCGCTGAAAATATCACCTAGTGACGACGAAATGTTCAGCCGTTTTTGAACGACTACGACGGAGAAATGGCCCACGTGATGCATCGCCCAACAACAAGTTCGGAAAACAACCGGCGTATTTTGCGGCCGGCCGAGTTGACTTTGTTCCACTGTTCGGCAACCTGATACCACCACTGGAAAACGCCCTCCCCCCTCTCCCCTCTTCCCCTACAGGACTGTATTCACAGAAGCATCGAAATGAATTTTTAATTAAAATTTGTTACGCTACTTTCTCCGTCGCCCGCGCGCCACACCGACGACGCTGAAACAAAAAAAAAAAAAAAGAAATAACGACGCCGGAATAATTCGCGGATAAATTGTCATTTAATTACAGCGGCGTCTACGCCGAGAGAAACTCCGTCAGAAATTCACGGTTTACGAATATTTTACTGATAATTGGTCCGCGTTGTTTGCTCTTGACGATGCGAGCGTAAGTCACAGGCACGTGCTGCGTGCAATTGTATGCGCTGCATCCACGCTTTTTGAGCTTTCCGGGATATTAACGGGGATTCTTTGTTTAATTATACAAATTGAGATGCTTCTCGGATCAATGATTTTCACGTATAAACTCGAGAGAGTTCGTTTCTTCGATGACATTAATGGGGTTGTTTTGTTTAATTATATAAATTTAATTATTATTTTAATTGTACATTTATTATTGTACGTTGATGACATGATTGCATATTGATGACATTAATGGGGATGTTTTGTTTAATTATATAAAATGAATTATTATCTTAATTGTACATTTTAGTTTGAAGCTATGTATAAATCACACCTACAAGAAAAAATAACAGATTTTATGAACTTCGTACATACGTAAATCATTGCCTTAATTTTCGATAGAAAAAATGTGTACAAATTTTCAAAAATTCTGTAATATCTTTTACAGCATCTGGGATTGGGATTAAATTGGAACTCTTCAAATTGACCGAACATTTCGAACACTTCTGATCCGGAAGGGGGAATGATCCGCCGCGTTTACAATCTACCGAATCGGCAATGTCAGGAATGGATTGTAAATTTTCTAGTCTCGTATATGCGAAAGCTGAATACTCCAGCAATGGCATGCGAAGCCAAGCTTTCAGACTCATAAATTAGATTTCAGCGGTTCCCGAGAATCGAAGCAAGATTTTATTGAGAAACGATATCCGATGGAAATTTCATCGTGATCCAAATTTTCAGCATCTAAAGGACGTGGAGGGGTATCAAAACTTCCACACGAGAACTACGTTGAAAGCGTATTAAAGCGAAAGCCAGCGAGTCTTCCGGAAATTCGTGATGAGGTAAGACATAGTGTTGAGGGTTTTTAGTAAATTATGACAGGTCGGAGTTGGCAACGGTTGCTGATGTGTTACATCGCATTAGATTAGAATCTCCGTTAATTGGAGTGTAATAAGCAGTCACTTTGGTTGACACTGTCAATTAAAATGACTTCGTACGGTACCCGAGTCGTCTGCCACCGAAAATTTATCCCTGGAATGTTTTTAGACTTGTCATTACCATAATTATAACGTGAATACGTATCACTTGTCTGCTTTCCGATTTCGATAAAAATTTTCAGGATATAAAAAAATTCGAGGGGTAATCAGTGCGGATTCTATGGATCCATGATAAAATTAGAAATAGTAAGAATTTAAAAAGAATTTAAGATCGTCGATACATTATTTTTAATCTATTAAAATGACCGAAGAAAGGAACAACTTTTCATCTGGACGGGAGAATTTGTAATTCGCGCAAAGATCCACAGTAATTAATGTGACAAATTCTGTTTTTCTCAGATTCGCCAAGTGCATTAATTTGACTTTGTGCGAATTTTTTGTGATCGTGGTTACGCAGCCGACGTGTTAATTACTCTGCCAGGGAACTGAGGGTGCAGCGACGCTAATACTCTTCCAGAAATTCGCAACGTCCCGATCCGTCAACCAGATGCTCGTTGTCGAATAGAAACGGCCTTGGAACTTTTTCGCGTTGCATAACAACCGCAGCCGTGCGCGCTCGCGAACACCCCCACACACACACGTGCGGGTGAGTTTATAAAATACGTCTACACAGGAGACACGACGCGCGTAAAAGCTGAATGGTCTGGTTCCTTGGAAAATCGTTGTCGCCACGTTAGATGCCCGTCTCGGCGACGGTTTTGCACGTGTCGCATAAAGGGGTGCGTCCTCGTCCGGCGATATCTTTTTCAGGGATGCAGCGGGGTTCCCAAGGAAGAGAGGTGAGAAAGGACAAGCGAAAGAAAACGACGGATTTTACCACGAAAATGTGGCAAAGTCTTTCGCCTATCGTCCCTCAAGCTCCCCCGCTGCCCTTTTCCTCTATTTTCCTTTCTTCCTCGCTGGGTTTTCTCTTTGGTTTCACCTTTTCGGTTTCCCGTCTTTCTTCGGCAGACAAGTCACCCTCTACACCTGTCTCGCTTAACCATTTGCGATGTTAGTCGCGACGGTTACCGACCTGTTCGTTGACGAGAAATTCTGACGAGAATGTTTCAAAGCCGACGTTTGACGCGGGCAATCTTAATTGGCGCGAATCGATGCGGTGCTTCGAGAATGCCGTTTCCTTTTGTGCGTGACAGTAACGTGAATTTTCCTCGCTGGTCGTTTAGGGTAAGTCGACGCGTAATGGCCCACTGTTTCATAGCGTCGATACATCGTAAATGTAATTAGCGTATCTTCAAATTAAAGTGAATTTGTAGCGAGATGTTAGGTGTGAGAATTATTTTGTGATTCTCATTGCTCAGTCATTATAATCCCTCGGATGGCGAGTCATTTTCATGATTAAAGAATTGATATTCCTGAAGAACATTTCGAATGTTATTCTTCAATTTTTTTTCTCTATCATCTAAAATTCTCTGGGTCGAAACGGACCCAAGCTCCTTTAGTCAACTCTAGTTTCTTTAACACGTTGACTGGCATGTCACCCATGTATGGGTGACGGAATTATTTGTTCAGACTTGAAAATTTTACCTTAATAGATTAGGATCTGTAAAATGCAAGAAAGTTGGAAACTACACAATATCATACATTTAATTTTTTTCAATTTCTATTTTATTAAATAACTTATTTTTGATAAATTTTAACTAATTTTTGACCTTTCTTGTTTGGCGATCAAAGTGTTAAACGCAAATTCAAAATTCGTAATAAAGCATTGAATTCAGTCTGAAATTGCATTTGATACTATTTGTCAAAAATATTTGAAATATCTAGATGTTAATAAGTGCTACGCATTCTTAATTCATGTTAGGCTAACGAGTACGTGTTTCAGATATGTCTGTTATCGCGTAATAATATCTCCACGTCTATGCCGAAGGATACTAGTGAGTGAATAATTCGTTCACCTGTGCGCAACACTATGCCCGTACATCTCAACTGTAGACTACTTACTACGCTCCTTTGGCGCTCAGGCCATGCTCATTAGAGGCGGATGCTTAGATCAATGACACGGCTTCAGAACACCCATGATGCCCCGAGCTCCGAAAATCGGCTACGGTCAATCATAGTCAAAGGGAACACTTACAAATAGAACTACCGTACTACCGTTTCACTACAATTGATGGGGAGTTTAGTTTGCGACTATAAAACTACGAGTTCCATAAATGTCTACAAAAATTCATTAGGTAGCTAACAGAAGACTTGCTCGGATAGACATCTGTATGAAAAATGAATTTGTTATGATTATATTCGTACTTGTGTAACCTGTCAAACTGAATTCTGCTTCGTCGCGTGATTCGAAATTGTCCCCTTAAATATTATGATCATTAGACAGCGGATTTTATGCATTTATGACAAAATTGAGTAGCTAACTAAATATGGCTACGTTATTTATTTACCATGGTGGCGCTAAAATAGGTTTCCTAGGGTAAAGATGAAATTCGTTTTGGGCAAAAGGGGGAAAATACTCGTTTTTGGGAAAATACTTACACAGTTTTAAATGTGGCCACGTTATTTGTTTACCATAGTGACACCGAAATAAAAGTTATTTATAAACGCACGATCAACAAGTACAACGTCCCGGAATAATTTTCTCCCAATGACTTCGTCGAGTTGCCTCGCTATTCCGCCAATAACCCCGAGATATTGGATCTCGCGTACCGCCTTAGGAGGATCCATAGCGATCAGCTCCCGTAAAATCAGGATGTTAAAGAAAGAAGAGAGTGTATTGACTGTTCTGGTTTCAAGGATGTTCTCTTTCGGCCATTTCTCGGCTGTATGGATGTTAAGGAACCCATTGGTGAGACTGTGCTCGAAAGCTGGAATGGATTATCCGAACCTATCAACCAGATCAGAGGACCCTAGCTGTTCAGACCTCGCAAAGGAGCTGCTGTTTAAGGTTCCGTCGGGTCGACTATCTCACTATACCGTTACCAGGAAGTATAAGCCCAACGCAACCATGGCTCAGCCACTTTCTCTGCTAAAGGAATGCGGACGTAAATCATTCTAAAGAGACCAGCCACCATCTGAACGTGTCTCGACCACGTCGAAAGTGGAGGCACGCCTTTAAGCTCTAGTCTAGAACCCTGAAAAGAACGATTTTTTTTTGCGTTCGCTTGAAGCACGTGTTTTTAAAAATATGTCTGCAAAATATTTGCTCAGATTTGTAACAAAGTTGTTCTATTTCTTTTGGTTTATGCCATAATTACGTGCCAATCGAAATGATACTTCATTTGAGGAACTCCTCTCCTTTCTTCGAGGAACTCATACGATTTTAAGTATTTCGACTTCAAAAGATTATATTGTACATTGTGTAAAATAAGTTCCCGGAATTTCTCACTTTCAAATCCCACAGTGCATGCATTGAAACAAATTTTTGTGTGTAAGTTCTTCAGCGTTTAAAAAGTGTTTTGAAGACTGACAGAAGCGTTGGCGTTTGTGCATTGCTTCTGATGGGGCCTACTTTGAAGGCGACAAAATAAATTTGGATGATTAAGTAAGCAATTTCAGTTTTATTTACAAATTCCGGGTACTTATTTTACATAATGTATAGCACAAATAATAGAAAATATGTAAAGTCTCGATACAAAAGAGCCGTGCGATTTCTGCACCAAAATTTCTCAAACATTGACGCTTTAGAACAGAAGATCACTTTAACTTCGCTACCGGGTCAACTTCGAGACATATAGGACTCGGTTAGAAGTTCTTTCACCGATTCGGAGACCCCGAGATCGAAGTCCGGATATCTCCACGTGGGATTTGGCCAGGACTTCCTCCACGGAGACCCTGTCAATGTTCAGATATACTGAAAATTGAAGGGGACGGAAAAGCGCAAAAAATCCCACGAAAAACCGATTCGCAAATGGTCCATGCAACTTCAAGGTACCCCCTGGGTTCGGTTTCAACGGGACCGCTTTCGCGGTTTTGAAGTTCAAGGAACTTCCACTCGCCTCGGCATTTTAATCGTGAAACGATGTTTAGCTGTTTTGTCGGTTTCGCCTGGGCCTTATGAGCTTCGCACGAATGCAGTGAATGGGATCGTCTGAAGCGTTGCTTTGCAGGTGGCGCAATTGCATTTTGTGGATGCACTTGCTTGCGGGTACGAATTTGCACCTGCAGTTTCATTACGTGTTGCCGATCAAATTCCGAAGCTTGTGGGCTGGACTTTACGTTAACGATTGCAAGTTTTTCCAATTTATTAATCATCAATTTTTCAAGTGATACTCTTTTTTAACATATTAACACTAAACCTACCACGGTCAAATGACCGCTTTTCTATTTCACAATTATTGAAGTTATAAAAACGTATTTATAGGAAATTACTGATTTGACTTCTTTATTGAAGCATATATTATTATATATTATTCTATAAGTCGTTTCACTTTTATATATTTTGTGTTTGGTAGGTTTAGTGTTAAGTGTCGAGGAAACTTCATAGACGACCCCGGAATTCCCCTTGGAATTAAGACACTCATTTTTCAAAATGGCATGTCTAAAAAAAATTTATTTTTTGAACGTTAAAAATACTTTCTCAACACCTTTATACTGGCAAAGAGAGGGTAACTTTTTCCCCTCGATTCGTGCCCCCTCCCCTCATCTGGCTCTGCCGTATTCTATACTTACTCGCGCATCATCTCGTACTTGAATGTCGCCAGAATTCACGACAATGAATGAAAGACGTGATTGATTAGGCGCGAAAATACCCATATACCGCAGGCCTGGCGATGCTCGTTGCGGTTACTATTTTGCCACAAATACAATCATGTAACGCAGAAACGCGCACACGCACACGCGCGAGCGCACACATATCTCGCAACGTCAAGCATACGTCGCGCGCAATGTACGCAACACCGACACCGTATGGACGCCGAACACAAACGCGGCGAATATCTTTCGGGACACGCGAAATCAACAATTTCGTCGCTGATATATTGTAAGTTGTTTATCATTTGCATTTGCTCTTTTGTTCCAGATTAAAATTATATCCGGGCGGCCCGGCACCCGGCGAAAAATAAAACGTATAAACGTGCGGCACAACGAGTGGAATAACTGAAATCGAGATAATGCAAATCGAAACGGCCGAATAAAATACCGACTCGCGAAGCTGTGTTTTTCGGCAAAAATGAATTTAAATGTTCGGTGGGTGATGGGCGCTGTTTAGATTATTAACCGATTCGTTAAGTTATTTCTCTTTTTTCATTTTTTTTTTTTTTGTTTTATTTCTGTAGCTAGGCGCTATCGTAACTGGTATTATTGTGACCCATAGTAAATTAAATGTGAAAAATATTATAATCAAGATGGTAATCATTTGTATAAAAGCGTGCGAGAATAATTCTCTATGTTTTTCAGCGTTTTTACATCAGGAATAAATTCTTGGACATTTGTATGTAAATTTTTAATAAAGTATTTTTGCGGATACGTTTCTCTGATTCTTCGGTTGATGCATACTCTATTTGCGCGCTCTACGTTGCGAATTTAAAACGAGAACGGTGCGGTTAAATTGAATGAATGAATTTGTAATATACCAATATCATTTTTTCAACAAGGTGATAGGAAGTGTATTATTTACGTAGTAGAAACAGGAAACAAAGAATGGGGATGAGTTCGACGAGTGAGTAAATGGAAGAATAAAATATTATTCTCTAACGGTATACATATTAGGTGACTAGACTACCAGGATTAAGACTACTTTATACCGACACCCATTGTTGCACGTCATTTTCAGGATTATCCCTTTCGGTAAAAACTTGAAAAAAAGAAATATTGAAATAATACAGGGTGTTTGGTAACTGGTGGCACAAGCGGAAAGAGGGTGATTCTACATGAAAGAATAAGTCGAAAATATAGAATAAACATTTTTCGTTTGACGCTTTGTTTTCGAGAAAATCGACTTTGAAGATCTGTCAGGTTTGTGTGCTTTAGTATACGCAGGAAGTAGATTTGGTTGGTCATGATCAGACGCGTCAGACAATTCCTATCGAATAGCATGCTGCATTTCAAACTCGATTTTCTCGATAACGAAACTTCGGATGAACAAATTTTATTCTATATTTTCGACTTATTCTTTCATGTAGAATCACCCCCTTTCCGCTTGTACCACCAGTTACCAAACACCCTGTATCACATAATATTTCAAATAAATCAGTATTATTTTTATTTTCAGCTAGGAGTATTAGAAATAACGGTGCGGAATAAATCATGTCAAATATTGATTTCTTATTGTCGAGCCAAATAAAATTTGTCGCATTTACGTTAATCGTCTCAAAACAATTTGTCTTACTTATTTAGTTTACGACTGAGAAGTCACTCGGTTAGAAGATTGAACAACAAAGTGTATAGAATAGTGATGCAGCGAACCTGATAATATTACTAACCTGTCGCGTGCATTAACAGCCTTACGATAAAGGACCCTTCCGCAGTGAAGGGGTTAAACGTCATCGGGGCGTCCTGAGACAACAACAAACCGGCCAATAAACCGCTCGAAGAACACAAAACATTCGCGAGCGGGAACAACGGGACTGGCAATCCCAGGGTTCTTGACTCGCGGCCGTACTTACTTGCAACGCAATTAAAACTTCCCGTCCCGAATGAAAGCCGGGCGACATTTCACGCACGATACCTCTCATTAAACGAAAGTTCAACAAAATCATCTGGGCGACACTCGCGAAAACTTGTAACGGAGTTTGCGTAGCATCCTCCCGGTACATATGTACACAGTTATCCATGAATAATGCGCAAGAATGCGCCCTGTGTTTGTGCTCGGTTTGAACGCGTTTGTATTCGCGCGCTCGCGAGCGTCCGTCTGTGTAAGTGGACAAATGCTGATGTAGAATTCGGAGATTGCGCGTGCAGGTGTGCAGGCGGCTCGGCGGCACACCGGTAGCTCCCATATGCAAATGCGATAGCTGTATGCGCGTTAAATAAGATTCGTTGCACCAATCGTATCTACAAATATTTGGCATCAAACGAACACGGCATCCCCGACGATTTAAGCCGACGGTACGTGCGCACACATACACATACACACACCGAAAGCGTACGGTTTCACGCTCGCCTGAGCCATTGTTTGCATTAACTGATGAAAATAAAGTCGACGCCCATGGCAGTCGCAGTTAATGAGGCACGTACGGGAGAATCGTGCGCAAAATCTTTCGCGAATAAACGCTGTTAAGTATCGCGCGGGCGACACTAAATCTTATCGATCGGAAACTGTTCCGTGAGTAAGGAATTTCCTTGGGAAACCGCACTCATGGCGATGACGACGTTTCTGACAGCCCCGCGAATCCCTGTATGCGAATCTGTCTTCCGCACGGGTTTGCGATCGTTGGAACCATCAAAGATCCCCCATTGCTACCGGGCCGACGTTGCACGACTGCCACGCTCGATACATTATTTCTCTGTCAATGTTTACACCGCTTTGTGTGGACGGACGTACTGTGCCATCGTGACTTATCGTGGAACGCACGCGACTCCGAACGATATTATAAATGTCGCTGTTTATTGCAAGGAAACAATAAGAGTCGCTGGAGTATCGATCTCGTCGTGTTTGGTCATGTTAGGAACGGATGCAGCTGCTACATCTTCGGGTGATGTTTTACCGTTGCATTTCGGAGATTGGGAGTAGGTGTACGTTAGTTGTTTTTCCTCAGTTTGATCATGTTATTGCAGAAATTTTGTAGAAAGCTCTGACGAGGCAGAGCTCGGAATTTTACCTACTTTATTTGGAACACGCAAAACATTTTTACTTATTGTATAAATACCATTATCATTGTTCATAGTCTGAGTTAGGGAAGTTTGTTTTAGTATGATTCATTCTGGCTTTCGGATATAAATAGTTTCATTTATTTTTATAGAAAATTGATTTAGAAAGAAGTAATTGATTTTGGAATGTAAATATTACATTTCATAACTCCAAAATATATTTCAATAATATAACAGCATATTTGAAAAGCAAACTGCCTTCTTTGGCTACGAATGATGTTAGAGAAGAGTAAACAATTAAAATTGTCTTGATTTTTTATTCGTTAGTACTAACAGTATAGATTTTAGTTAGATTAAATGCATTTCATATGAAACTGTAGATTATTCTTATGATATTAGCTATACCGAATAACTGGGATCATTGTTTATTTCATTATTAGTCGCCTCTAGTAATCATTAAATAATTAACTTGGTATCTCATGGAACATGCAAGATTAAGCATAAATCATATTATACATCTGGATGGTAACAATTGTGCAGCTAATCTGATTACTCGACAACGAATTCGAGTGCCACGCAGGATTGCGAATTAATGACTGACAGATGAATTGTTAATTCATTACAAGCTTAATGGAAGCAGCATGACTCGTTATTTCTGACGGAATCGAAGAACAGGTGTAATGTTCAACCTCGGGTAATCTAAGCAAAAATATTTCATAAAAATGACCTCGTTTATTTCTTAAGCTCGCTTATGCTATTAACTACTTCGTTTTTTATCGAATCTGGAAGGATATTTCTGAAAATTGAATATCATACTTATTCTTTTCAACGAAATAAATGTTCGTGAATACATCATCGTGAAAACTTATACGAGAGACAATTTTCAGCACATTTTAAAATATTGTGCAAAATTTTCTGCATATTATTTTACAGAGAAAAAGAGGAAAAAGTGAATTTTGCTATTTAAGAGCTTACTTTTGTTAAAAATGAAATACAAATTGTTTTGATGATTCTCAAGGGTACAAGTTTATAAATGTCATAAAAGCATAAAAGGAATAAAAGAATGCTTATCAATTAATTACGACCGTTAGCAATTTTCTAAAAAAAATTTTTTGCACGTTACCTAGTACACCTAGTACATGAATTACACATTACCTGGTACATGAATACTTTTCACATCGAACGTATTCGAAAGTATTCGAAGAGAAAGTGTTCACAGTGCTTTGAGACATCGTGTCCTCGCCGAACGGATTACATTTCACGCAACAACAATAGCGTCGATTAAAGAGAGTCTAATTAAAACGAATTACCTGGAACATTCGATACCACAATGCGTCTTTCAAGCTGTGATTGAACCGCGCGATTCACAAGCTGGAAATATGATTCCCTTTGTAGTGATAGTTTCTCTACCGCGTCCTGTCCCCCTTCTTTGCATATTTTCAAAGTCCCAGCGACATCTGCATCGCCGTCGAGAGAAATTTTCAAACCGCCTCGAGCTCTTTCACTCCCTTTAGTCGGAGTTCCTTTATTCCTTCGGAAAGTTAACTTTAATTGGGTTGACATCGATCGCTCTAATGAGAAAAGTTGTCAAGTGAGAGGCGCGGAAGGGCAAGCCTTCTAAGATATCTCCTACGAGTGCCAGATACGCGGACGACGACGCACTGTACGACAACTTCTTTTCCCTTTGGCGGGCCGGGGTCTCTGATCTTTCGGAAGTTTCGCGATACCTTTGTTCCCCGTTAATCATTTGTTCCGCCCTGTCGCTCGCCCAGCTAATTCCGTAGCGAGTTTGGCCCACGCACTGCTTCCAGAACTCATTTTTGTCTCACGCAAATTTAAGGTAAACAGTTTCATCGATAACACACACTCCTTACCAAACTGCCTACTTCAGTAATTTTACTACAGTGACGCATACCATGAGGGTTTTACATCGCCGAACTTGGTCCTCATTTTTATTCCATAAATCAGTGAAAAATATTCGTACATCAATTTTTAAGGTGTCGTTGTACAGGGGAAGCTTCGATCTTCTAACCTGGGGAAGATTCTTTCACGAAAACAAAATTGCCGCGATCTATGCAACATTTCATTGAATTTCAATAGTTGATAACATGTTACTATTTGCTTATTCGTCGTTGCAACGATTGAGAAAACGGTTCAGCAGGAAAGTATGTGGTGTAACTCCCATTCAATTTCGTTTTAAAGAAAAGGGCGAATTTGCGATCAAAGACGTAACGAGTCGCTTTATTAATCGGTTCATTCAGCTAAGGGACCTGAAAATTCACTCGCCTCCTTTGGCTAGAAGGAATTTCGCCCTTGGGCGTTTTGAGCTGAATCTATCAAGCTTAGAATGCTATGTCGACAGCCTCTCATTAGACGAGTAAATCCAGCTCATTAGAGAACCGAAACTCTGATGTGTACCTCTAAATGTTGGAGTGTTGTTCGACGCCTCGAAAAGTAGTCTTAGTCGCATTAGCTTTTGCAAATGTGTTGGAGACCGAAGGCTTCGATTTCCTAGCCGCACGAGGGAAGCGAAAAGTTCCTATTTGGAAATTTAAAAAGGCGATAACAACTGTTTCGGGCGAGTCTCTATTTGCAATTGAAAAGAAAACAGTGAACGCACCATTAAATTCGACTATCCGCGAAACAAAGTATTAATGGGAAAAATTTATCGCACCTTTTAACGTCCATTCTTCTGTTTTAAGGTTGCACCGTCGGCCTTCCAGCAACGCTGTGTGTCGTAACCATAAAGCCATCGCCGTAAATAATAAAAGTTATCTTCGCAAGAAACTGACTTTGAAAGTCAACGCGGTATATCTTGCGGACCCAATAAAAAAAAAAGGCGAATGATATTTTTCGTTCTCACGAGGCATTATCGATACCGTGTGATTCTATCGAAAAGAAAGCCGCGTCTCGGGAAGAATTCCTGTAGAAAGAATTCTTGCAGAGCCCCGCGTAGCTATGAACTTTCGCAATATCCACATATTCATCCGGAATTCGCTCGTAAAGAACACTCGGCCGAGATAATTCGCTGTTAAACACCGCGCGAGCCAAGTTAAAAACTGAAACATATTGCGCCCGGCGAGCTAAAGACTCCTCGGCCCGGTAACAATGATAAAATTGTGAGCGTTCCAATTTCCTTCGTTGCGAATTTATTATCAAAGTTTACGCGTAGAACACGCTTCCGCGTTCCCGCTTTCACGCGTAATTGGAAGGTACGGAGGCCGGCTAGGAAGCTGCAGGACCCGCGCCCGGTTGCCGGAGCGAATTTTAATTACATAACGAGGATTTCTAATTGCCGTGTAATTTTAATTTGTAACGAGGGAGCTGATTATTATGGCGTGGTTTACAGAACGCCGCCGGGAACCGCGACGCGGCGAGGTTGCCGCGGGACAAACAAAAATGAACAATATTCCGCTGGACAAAGGACTGACACGCGTTGAATGTTGCTGCGGCTGAACTTGAGCAGAAATAGAGACACTGGCGTTGTAAACGTTGTCTATTTTAACAACGTAATCTCGTAAGACGCAAACTCGGTACGAAAGTGTAAGGAAATTATAAGGGAGCCATTTCGACTTTCAAATTGTACACCGTGAATCAATTTGTTTCAACTAGACTTCAGATCTTCTGTACAAGTTTTCATTATATTATTTACAATATACGGTAAAGTCCTGATCCAAATCCAATCCTACAGTCTGTGCTGTGACATAGACCGTTTAGGGCTACTATTAAACCACTAAATACAGTACAAATTACATAGTGTTTAGTGTCATTTTAATCAGAAAAATGCCACGAATAAGTTATCGAACGTCCCATAAAAAAGTAATGAAAAATAAAGAAGTTTTGTAATTGGATTAGTAGTGGTTCACACCTATATACCCGATCTGGTATCGGATTACGTGGCTTGTTTACATTTTACACTGCACTACTGGGGGTATGCTCCCCAGTGGAGGGGGTGGCGAACTGACTAAGACCCTGTAGCTCCGTTCGGCTTAGATCAAGACTTTACTGTACATTTTAAAAATACATTGTAGAAAGTACAAATCAGTCATTTTGACTGGTTCGGCAGTTCTAGTGTTATACATTCGAAATATATGGGATGATCGGTAACAGGTGGTAGAATCGAAAAGAGTGTTATTCTACTGTAGCGATTTTTTAAAAATTGTTTCACTAAAATCATCAAAAATAGCCCGCGTACAATGCATGAAGCTAACTTGCTGGTCAGAGAATGCGTTCTGTCACCGTTCAGGCTTAGGATTGCAAGGGTGTTGCATCTGCCATTAGGTGTATCTATTATGTCAGAGGGCAGTCCTACGGTACGCTAATGCGGTCGCCTGTATCCGGGCTAATTTCCGAGACAAAAGTAAGTGCTCGCGTGGCCATTAAGTTCGAAATAGGGTTTGGATATCCGTCCGGATGGGTTCGGTCGGTAGACAAAGCGGAGCAACGGCGTCGAAGACGTCCGGGGACGCCTGGGAGATCAGTTTTCCCCGTAATTAGATCGGGATTGAATTCAGACTGCTCGACCGAGGACGATAGACCCTCGGAGTTAATCGACGAACACAAAATGCAAAGGGGGTGTGGGGGGTCCGGGGGTGGCAGTGGTATAGCAGTAGGAGTACTGTTGGTGGAACAGAGGAAAAAAATAGTTAGTCGGAGGCCATTTTGTAGCGTCCCCGAACGAGGGCCGAGCAATCGGTGTATTCATGGTAACTGAATAAACTTAACGAACGTCGATGGCATGGTCGCGGTGGTCGCTCCCAAAACCAATTAATCGTCCCTATTTGATAGCAATGAATAATCGGTTAGTTAGGTAGACACGTTTCCGAACAGTTCAGCACCGTGAAAGGAACGACGTGAAAAAGTGACACGGGGAATTGCGTATCGTGCACAACGAAACGATTGCTAAAAGCCCTGTTATTGGAGCTTCAGCGATTCCCTTTTCGCTACCACGGAGAAATGCGAGGCGTCGCGGAAATTTTGTTAACGACAGTTATCGCGGGTCCCGTGGATCATCATGCGAATTTACATTTTCATAGATTATTTGCCGGATTAACACTCGCCCGGGAGCATCGCTTTTCTGTGTTGTTGTTGTTGGTGTTGTTGCTGCTGCGTACACGGAGTTCATTTTACTCCTTCGATGCAACAATCACATTAGTTTTAAAATGATGGCTTTGGGAAAAATTAGTTCGAACGTTCTGTATCGATGCAATTTTATAAACTGACCTTTATTTAAACTCCCGTTTTCATACTTAACACGTTCACTGCCATGTCACCCATATGTGGGTGACGGAATTATTTGTCCAGGTTTTGAAATGAATTTTTACGTTAATATATTCATTCTACCAAATTTGATTAGGATCTGTAAAATGCAAGAAAGTTGGAGAACTACTCGTTATCATACATTTTATTTTTTTCAATTTTGATTACATTAATCAACTTATTTTGACTTTATGGAATTTTTTAAGCTTCTAGTTTGGCAGTCAAAGTGTTAACCATCTGAGAACTAAAATAAAACTTTCATTCGCTCGAAAATTCCCCGTGGAAATACTATTAATTTTGATTGCCAGGAAATTGAACATCTGCAATGAAAAATTCCAGTTGATTTTCTGACAAAAATTATTTGAAATGTACTTACTTCAAATATATTAAATTATCAAATAGTGGCAGTAGTTTGAAGTAGAGGACCTGTATTTACTAAAAACTTATTCCAAAAAACATTGTTTCGAGAAAATCATCAAAGTAGCTTACACACAAAACGTACACTTTTTAAAAGTCGTTCAAAGGATTAAGTCATTCTATCTTTACGCGCCGCCCCATTGTTTGTCTTGATCAAACGAACTCTGGACTTAGAGTGGCAGATTGTTGAAACAGCATAGTCAAACGAACGCCAAAGTTTAAATAATATAATCTTACCTTTCATTTAATGGCGTAGCGTCCCTTTATTTGATTATGGATCACGTTACGTGCCCGCAATTACAAATGCCTAAAAGCATTTCTTTCTGAAATGTCCGCGCATATGTTCAAACATAACATCATAAGCAGATAGATTTACATCTTATCAATCATTGTCTAACACAGGTTCAACACTTTGCACTAGAATGGCGACTATAAGGCGTCACTAAACATTTTGACAATGACCCAGGAACACAATTTTATTTCTAGACTGCCGATTTTTATGCAAAATAAAAATTGTCTACATCAATTACGACGAACCATATAGTTCGTTCCTTTCTTGAACCCTCTGACGGCGGAGTTTGGGTCCATTTCGACCCAGAGTATCAAAATTGTCATTCAATTACTCAATTTCCAGAGACTTAATTAAGTACCTTCAAAAATATGTTTTAAAAAATTGATAAATAAGGTCCGGGGGTTGTAAATACTATATCATTCTTCAATTCTTTTAATATTTCTACTGTTTTAAATTACCTAAGTTATTATTACTAGCCAGCAGAATTCTGATTTTCTGAATCCGTTAACCGTGTTATTCGATGGTTCCTGCACGCAGGTTCAATAAAATTCCTGACTGTTGATGTGAAACTAGCTCGGAGCAGGGAGGGGGGTTAATAAAGAATGATTTCTTAAAAATCATAAAAGTCACGTATTAGACCGGCACTAACAAGAATTTTACGAACCGTTGTTGATTCTTCAATTACGATCGACGTTTCCGCTTAGTAGCTGGCGAATGTTATGACTGTTCGTCAACGACAGAATGAGCCATAGACGTGCACGGTCTTCCTTCGTCGTCAAGATTGCCGGCGACGATCTGTTTCCCCCCGGGAGAGAATGCCGAAACGATTCTCCATCAGTATTTCCACCCCCCACCCCGCTCCTCTACTCCCAAGGGGAGCAGCGAAGAGAATAGAGTTTCTTAATCTCTTTTTATTGCCTGTAACTAGTTGTGACTTCCGACCGTGCCTCGCAACCCAAAGCCTTTTCAACTACTGTTCCGTGTCCCCGATTTTCACGTGTTCCCCTCTTCTGTTCGGTTCTCTTCATTTGTTACCACCCTATCAGCTTTCATTCCGCATCCACACCATCGATAAGAATGATCGAACGGGATTCGTATATCTCCGGAACATCCCCATCTCGGGGAAGGTCTTGTCTCCTCTATTTTATCGACACTGTTTAATCCACACTTAATTCGCTGGAGCCACCGCTGGCTCTGGATTATGTTGTACAGCGGCTGATTGCCCTAACAGTTCGTTGCTTCGAGCGTTACATCAAAAGGGTGGATCGCCCTTAGAAAATTCAAATTCTGTTGGATTTAATTATTTAAAAATTTCAAGCATACGGAGTATCATGTCATCGAGATTTTTCATAGCGATGACTAGACTACGGATCTTTGTGAGAAATAAAAATTGTCCAAGTCAGTTACAAGAAACTGGAGCCAGATGAAAAGGTATTCTCTCTTTTAATCGTATAAAAATATCCTGTAATTCTTTTTATATCTTTACAATCTTGCGTTTGACCATTTCATGCACTTATGACCACTGTCGCCAGATGAGGGGTGGGAACACAAATTTAAGGGAGAATGTTACCCTCTCTCTGCCAGTACCGGAGTAGAAGGAGAAGTTAGAGTGGGGACACGAGTCTTGGTCTGGCGACACTGCTCACGGCTCATGGATAGGAGTAATTTAAATTAGTGAAAAAATTCTGAAATTTTTGAAATTAAAATAAAAATCACTGACTCGAAGAAAGAATGTTTTACTTGGCTTCTGTTGCTTTTAATTAGCGCAGAACTTTTTTACTTTGTGACGCCTCTTAATAAACACAAACGTTGAACACATTAACGATCGAATTCTCGAAATACAATTTGAACTTCTATCATTTGCCAAACGATCGATTCTCGGAAATAAATAAACATTCAGAATCGAATGCCACTAAAAATTTCTGTACCATTATTCGAAATATATTTACATTATTAAATTTGTTTGTATTTAATAAACCGCTAAACATTTCGGTATTGTACGAGTAAATTGCACCATTTTCGTATGTACATATAACATGAAAAAAAAAATATATAGAAAGTGAAATATTCTAGGTCGGAAGAAATGTTTCGTTTTGGGGTTAAAACAGCATCGAGTGCAAAGGGTTAATATAAAAGAAGCAAGAAGTTACCTCTAACAATTTCTCCCAACGCAAACTAACAAGCGCGGTACAAACTGTGCGAGGAAAAGAACAAGCGAGTGCAACAGCTACGAAACCGCTCCGCCAATTTCCATCCGAGAAAACGAAGAGAAAATCCCCGGAATATTCAAAGAAATATTGAATCGCAGTAGAAAGAGATCGCCAAGAAGTCTCGGAAAAATCGTCGGCATTTTTATCGTCGGTTTGCCCGCTGGATCCATTAACGTCAAAACAAATGATAATACAATCCTTGCGAAGGACTTAGTCTTCGGAGTGGGGAGTGGGGGGGGGGGAATGCAGGGATAATAGTATGTTCGATTCGACGGTGGAAAGTTTTTCGAAAGATTCGATGGCCTCGTTGAAACTTTTCCACGCGACTGCCGGCGAAAGTGGCCGCGACGCGGCGCGTGTCGAATCTCGGGGGTTGGTCCCGGGTAAAGCATCGAGTAATCCGATTGGGGGGAAGGAGGAATGTTATGCTGATTGTAAGAACGAGAGCAAACCGATGATGCCTGGAGAGGACGAAAGGCGAAACGCGTGCGCGTGCAATTGCTCGGCATCGCTCGGTGATTCGTGTCGGTTACGGAATCCGTAATATCGAGGAAAGACTTACAGAGCGGATTTGACAGACGCAATTTACCTCGGCGCCACTATCCGAAGGGGTGAGCCGAAGAGCCATTCGACGTATCATCGAGCCTCGCCGCCTTGGAAATGGAGAATCTGTTCCGGCGTAATCTGTGAACCGATGGATCCCGTTCTTCCGGAATGTGCTTATTGGCGCATACCCCTTGACTTCCCTTCCGACCGGGTTTATTCATCCAATTTTTCAACACTTTGCCGCGCCACCGTTTCGTTTAACCCTTTCACCACGATATACACCGCAGTAATAGTCGGACACTTTTTTTTTATTGTACAGTTGTAACCTCCGATAAGAGGTTGTTCTGCATTCTGTATTACATACATAATATTACAACCTTCCCTTCCGACCGGGTTTCTTCACCCAATTTTTCAACACTTTGCCGCGCCACCGTTTCGTTTAACCCTTTCACCGCGATATGCAGTCATTCGCAGTAATAGTCGGACACTTTTTTTTTTGTTATGGTACAGTTGTAACCTCCGATAAGAGGTTGTTCTGCATTCTGCATTACGTACATAATATTACAACCTTAATATATTATAACATAATATTATAGCCTTATTCTAATGTGAAGGTAACGCAATAGATACATATCAGTTTCTTTTTTCACGACGAAAGAAGGAAACCCTGGTACACGGGGAAAAATTTATCTCGAGAAATCATTGTGACCATTAGTAGAATTAGATCTGGTCACTATAGTCTTAACTTCTCTCTAGCTAAGATCAATGTGGCGAATAACCCTGGTTGTTCTTGTGGCAGTGTCCTCTATATGACATACGCAGATCGAAGTTTAATGTCGTGCAATGTTCTACTCCACAGACCTACAAACAACGTATGCAGGAACTTATGTTCCTTCCTGAAGGGGATTGCGGATTGTCGGACACTTTTAAAAGGGGAATCACTTCTTCAAAATTGGACCATAGGATTTGGATTTCTCTGAGAAATTAGGAGTTCACTGGTTGATGTTACAAAAATTTTTTCAAAATGCAATTAGTCAGAATCTACAAGAAAATTTTAAAGGTTGTTTTTTACAACTTTTTTATGTGGGCCTACATTGACAATTTATCGATAGAATTCACCTATAGAAGTATCTATACAGGGTACAATAAATCCCTTTTCGTCTTGTTTATTACGAGTTGAATAAAAGTGTTCTTATTCATACCGAAGAAACAAGTCTAATAGTTTATCTTCTTAAATGTAATCGTATTATTATTATTATTATTTATTGCCTTAAACCAAATAAATTCATATAATATATAACGAGTTTAAAAAATCATATTTATGATTTTGTACATAATTTATATAATTAATGGTTGAGGATTCAAATTCGTACATATTTTATATAATTAACGAGTATACGATTTGATATGTATTTTATTTACATAATGAGTGCGTCTAAATAATTTCAATAATCAGCCCCAAATAGTACCTGCTGCTAGTTCTTATTCTTGATGTCCTGTTTATTAAAAATTGCAATGATAGACAGTTAGTCAATAATCTAGAAATAAACAGGATCTTCTGTCGGTACGAAGGCTAGTGAAATGTATTTTTGCAGTACACCGTTTCCTATCGTGTTATCTGTACCCTATATTCCTCAGTTTCGTCACCTCCACGTTCTCGACTCTTATCGGTGACATCCTAGAAACAAGGAAGGATCGCGCAGCATCTTTCCCTCCTGGCAGGCGGCAACGGAAGCCACGGTTTCACACGTGACGCTCTCGGATTTATTGGGATGCAGTATATCCAATAAATCGTTCATTTCCCACGTAAACGTTCGCAATATCTAAATATGATTCCGCGCGCCGTAGGATCTGATGGAATCCAACCAACCTGACGAGCGGTTTCATTCAATGGGAAAAATCGAAAAATGACACGGGCAATCGTGGCCCGCGCAGTTATCGGCGTGTGTATCGAATATAGAAATTTCTGGTTTGCTGATCGAGTCTCAGAACTTTTATTGTCGTACCGAAAGCGGGAGGTTCATTTTGAATTGAAAACAGATCGAACGCGTGCAGGTGAAATCAATGCGTGCAATGAAATTTTGTAATACTTTCTAATCCTATTGTCATTTCCAATAAAACTGAATAAAAATTTCATTGAAATAACTTAGTACCGGTACGAAGAAAAATATCGTGGGGCTTTAATAAAATCTAAATCAACGTTTCGCAAACGCTGTGAACGCTTTGCGGAAAGTTTCCGCTCCGTTTACGAGATTATAAACAATTATCAAACAATCGGAGAACGATTTTATCAGATATGATTTTTAAATGAATTTTCGAGGAACTATTCTTGATTTTTTTTATATTTTACGCATTTCAAACAATTTTACAACAATCGACGGCTGAAACAAAAATATTTGTCTGTTCGTATTGCTATTTCAGCAACGCGGAAAACGTTTGGAAGCACCGTGAGAATTGAAAAAAAAAAATGTAGAAACAACGTATAGAATGTAGAACATATGGCGCCACAACATTTTTTCATTGTTCCGCTACTATAAAATTTGAATCACGATAGTCCAATATGCGCATGTACAGTGTGCAACCCAGAATATTCACGTCTTTCGTGTAATTTGAGAAATATTCAACAAGAGTGCACGGTGTTCCATTTTTCTTTGACCACAATGAGGGAATAATATTAACGCAGTCATCATCAGAATTTTAACTATACTCATGTTATACGCATGATTTTATAACTAAAATCTTCTCACCAGACAAATGCAATAAAATATGAATTCCTGTGCGGATTATTTACGCCTTCTGCTTGACACCATGGTAAATCAGGAAAATGAAACTTGAGTGAGTACGTCAGTAAATTTTAATAAACTTCACCGTGTACGGTATGGTGTGTCTGAACGAGTTAATAGATTAAATGGACTTAACTGCATGCACGTTGAAGTCGTCGAAAGCATGCAACTTGCGAGCATTAAAAATTATACTCAGGCCGATTAGCCATGGTTATCCGGCGAGACCCGCCATTATAGTGGTAAATAGCTATAAAGGAAGAAACAAGAATGGCGGTGCGGTGGGTAGAAAACAAAACTATCTACGGCCTACGAACACCATGAAGCGGCACTGTTAACAAAGATCCAGCGGGAACTAGGAATCCAGGACGCGTTAACGACACAACGCCTCAAAAGAAGCAAGGGTTCCGGATTTCCTACCGGAATCTTGATATAAACTTGTTAGCCGTGCCCGAAACTGCCGAGAATTAATTTCATTGTTTCGAGAACGCCACAACTATATTCCAATGTTTCAACTGTGTTGGTCTCTGCTCTGTATATGTAAATGTGCGATATACGTTAATTTGTCTCTTAACCACTTGCACTACTATTTATTTTGTGATTATAATGGCTAGAAATTCTTCATCGTTCAGAATTTCATAGAAAAAAAAAAGATGGTTTATATTTATCGTATGCCTATGTTTTCTCCACAGGATATATATCAACCACAACAAAATAGAATTTTATTTCAATTTGAAGGAAATTAATAACGTTCGCATTTATTAGACTCTATTCATAATCTTCATCACGTGTCTCAGAGTGAAAATTCTTTAACCCTTAAGTGACTTAATCCTTGAGCGATATAGCGAAGAACTCACTCAATGTTATTCAATATGTGAGTATCGATTGTGTTGCAAGAAAAGTTCATAGCGTTCTACAATTAAAATTCGAAGATAAAATTAAGATATTTATTCACAGATTTACTCAATAACATGATAAGCTCAAAAATGGCAAAAAGAATGGAAAATATGTTATTTTTAATTTTATCTTGAAATTTTGATTTTAGCACTACGAACTCTCATTCCAACACAATATCAATATTACAACTATTTGTTTCACTACGTTTCTATTCACCAGTTCGAATCCATAGGGATGAATATTAAATATAATTTTCAAGTATCTTCTAAAATTCTACATATAATTTTAAAGAAGTAATGATACATTCACGTTGATTTGCAACACCTTTTTGTCAATGTTCTAAAGTTTGTTGGAAAATGTTTGTTGCCGAACGTTTTTCCAAGTTTTGCTTCGTGTTGGTGTTACCGGCTACAAATGCCGCCGCTTGTTACCCGCTTCCTTTGGGGGGGGGGGAAGCGGTAAAGATCAAAGAAAAATAGGAAACACGCGGGAACTCGCAGCACCAGAAACAAACGCTCCTTCGTGTGTACGCTTTGTCGCACAATTTACTTATTATCGTCGTCGACATTGGCGCGGTACACGGTGTAATAAAATGTGTGGAATACAGTGGGGTAATGATCTCATTATCGAGTTAATTGGAGAGTATGGAAGACGCGAATACCTGCAATTTATATTAGCTTTGTGGCAGGATTTGTAGCTCGTATAACAGGTTCGATGTGTTGATGTTAACATTCTAAGTCTGCATTGGATAAATGTACAAGAATTACTCAAGTCTAAAAATCAGCACAGGTAGAACGTTTAAGTTTGTCTGTAATAATTTAGTGACTCTTCAATTTTGTGTAACATTTTGATGCACCTTCGTAATTAAAAACGTTGTGCTAACACGTTTGTCGATGAATGTATGTTAAGGGGTTAATTCAGTCTTGAATCGAGGCGCAAGAAATAGTGCCTTTAGCATCGTCTAAGGGGATGAAAGGCCGATTGTAAATCGCGGCGAAGTTCGCCGCTGCACCCACGCCGGAAGATTAATGATTGCCACGGAGCACGGGGACGGCCGAATAATTTTCGGTGATTGGATCTCATTCAATGGAAATAGCACGATAACGCTGATGATCTATTAATATTGTACGGTACACCGTCGCTGGCGAACGGTAATTGCGCGGAAGGTGGATTCGCGCGTGATCGCGCTCCGTTGCAGAAGAGCAAATTTAATCATTGATAAAGCGAAACGCCGCGCGGAGTTCCATAAAAAAAAAGGAACAAAAATCCTGCTGCATATTTACTTTATCGAGCTCCGGCCGAAAGATTAATGATGCGCATTATCGTGCCAAGATACCGGTGCGCCGGAGTAAAACAGAAATTATCTCGAATCGGTTTTTCGTTCGGTTTTGTTGAATTCGCGCGACAAACATGGTCGAAGAACTGAATTTTTTCTGAAATTCTGTTTTTTTTTTCCAAATGTACAGTCGAGAACAAAATTAAGTGGACACCCTTTAAAAATTAATAACAACCTTTCGAAAGTTGGATCGAACGACTCGAGTTTAGATGTTAGAAGCATTAGTTTACCAGATAACGGGTAAATAAAATTTTGAACAAAAATTCTATTGGTCGGAATTGCCAAGAAAAATGAAACTAATCTTTTCGAACATCTCAAAGAAAGCCCAAATTGTTTGGTCAAATTTAAAAAACAATTACTAGCTTTTAAAGGATGAAATTTTTCCGTAAGTTGGAGCTGCAAGTTTTGTTTAAATATTCTCGTCTGTCCCTGCGACTTAATTATCGTTGCGCACAACGTTGCAATTCCGAGAGTGTTAAAGTTAAACAGAGAAATCAATCATTACCAGAATCCGGTAATTGTTGAGTCAATTCCGGGCCGGATAAAGCGAGCGTGAAGAACGTCGATCATTCGAACAGTTCTTGCCAGTTCGTGCAGAAGTGATTGACAAAAATAAACGCGGCGACGGTGAAAAAACTTTTATCAGATTTAATTGCGACGGCGAGCTCCTCGACACGTCGCACTTAATCGACGAACAGAACAGAACAGAACAGAAAAAAAAGAAGTAAAAAAAAAAAAAACTGAAATGTTCGAATCGAACGAAACGCGTAGTTGTCAGGTGCGGGGAACAATTATCGAATTTGAATCGAAGCGAAGCGGGATTGGTGCGGACAAAAGGCCTGGGAAGAACGAGCATGGAAACCAGTTAACAACGACAACTGGGGGAAACTGAAAAAGACACTTCACATAATTCCGTTCGGTAAACAGCGGATTCGATGGCTGGGGATTCTTAAAGGTAGATGGGGAACACCAGCTGTAGAGACACAACAATTTCCAAGCACGTTAACGAATTCGGTGCTACGTAGGTACGTTGTTCTCCGGTAACAGTTCGTGCAGAATACATTCTCCTCCGTTCGTTCCGCGAAAACGCCGTGCGTTTTACTGGTCTTTTATTGCTTCAGGATTACGGTAAAGTGAACAGAGTTGTTCCCTCCTTCGACTACAACGTTAATATTTTTTTGTTTTTCTCTTCTCTTTTTTTACCCGGGACGTATTCGACCTGGGAAGCGAAATGAACTTCTCTTTCCTGCACACGTTTCTCAAAGCTGAAGAGAGCTGTAGCTTCCCGTGTCTGTACGTTTAATCCTCGTACGGTGTTCAACCCTTTTACAGCAAGCATGTCCTTTCAAATTAATAGCGCTTACATACTTTTGAATCTACTTCTCTGTACTTAATATTTATGACAAAAATGAGTGCACAAACTGCAAAACAATCAAGAAAGAATGCTAAAATTTTATTACCCTGAACTCGCTAAAGTCATTAAGGCAACAAGTAAATTCGTCAAGACAGTTTTCATTTTGCATCTCTCAACTTCAAATTTTCAGAGCATTTGGTACTATACTAGATGTGCATTTTAGCCAAAGATAATTTTACTAGATGTATGCCAAAATATATAGGTGTGATACAAAATTGTGTGAAGCGATTAAAAGAATTTTAAAATATTGTTACCGTGTATTCCCGTCAATGGGGTGAGAGCATGGTTGTTTGTTTCGATTCCTGGCTTCAAGGTCACGAAAATGAAATTTCCTCTTAACATACAGGGTTGGATTATTGGAAGGAAACTTCGTTCGGACGATGAACTTTGCCGGCGGACTCCGGAACGAACGATACTTCTCAAAACACCGAGATTTCGATACAGCGTTGGCGAACAGTGTCGGTACGGTGCGGTGGAGCAGGTTCGGTGTGTGTTCGGAATGCAGGGGAAGTCATCCATCATTTAGCTGTGTATAATTTGGGCTTGCAGGAAGTTGGAACTACTCGTGGAAGGGTAATGCGGTCGCAGGTTAGTTCTGGTGGTGTGAGCGAGACTTTATCAGCGCGGCATCCATTACTTAAGTCGCGAGAGATTACGAGGAGGAACGCTTCTCAAGAATGTTATCGCACTTAGTCACTTGTTTCACGAAGAGATTAGGGACGGGGCCCCTTTTTCATTTCGCCGTGCGAAAATGACTGGTCGTTGGACTGGCCTGGAATTTTCGTTAGAATTGCGCAAACGTGACTCAAAATTAAGTGAAACGCTGTTCCCGGGGCGACCAGCCGTTGGTCGGATTAATTTCATTCAGTCGATACCGGGAACGTGACCCGCGAAATAGAGCCGGGACGCGTCTTAATAGAGGTGAGAAACAGGTGAGGAAAATAGAGACACTGGGAATAAGTGACGCAGATGTTTCGCAATCCTCTTTCACGAGACCACTAAGAAATTAGAAACGGTACCGTGCTGTACCGGCTAAAAAATAATACGAAGCTCACGATACTCTCTCCGAATATAAACCCACGAAAACATAGTGAAATGTATATACATTTTTTCGAATTATAATGACACAAAAACATTCGTTTAAGTGCTGTCAACTTTATGGGTCCACTGCAAGAGGAGCTCATGCCACAAAATGGTAAAAAATGAGATTTCTAATCATCCTGACACCTCTTGATATTTGAAAATTAAATTCTTTCCCCGTGTAAGTTGTAGCCCTGTTTTTGAGATTTCTACAACTAAGAAAACCAGTGGCATAGACTTTTGCATACGATATATAGTTTTTACAATTGAGTGCGAAAGGAAAAGGACAGTATTTTCTCATTGTTTTTCGCAAGTTATCCGAATACCAGAACATTGAAAATACCTGCAGCAAATAGAGGGAGTAATTTTTAAGTACATCAGAAGTTTCTGTCAGCTTAATTCATGAACGAAGATGCAAAAGTATATTTAATCGTGCAAGTTGGCGAAACAGAAGTATATTTTTCCGTAGCCGACGTCGCAGCAGCTATTTAACAATCATAATGAATGTCTGGCGCAGCAGTGTTTGTCTGTTTGGTCCTCTTCACAGAAGGTTAAACTCAAAATTGTAACTTTCTACCGTCCAATTTGCAGTGTCACCAGCAAGAGTGGTCCTTCGCTGTTCGCGAGCGAATTCGAGGGGGAGGCCGCGAGGTAAAGCCATAAAAGTAGAGTTAGGGGTAGGAAGGGACCGACTCCTATATTTACAGATTCCTCCACCACTCATACTCCAGAACGCGTCGTAATCATGGTCCTTTGATTGATATTTTGCGCTCTTACCTCTGGAATTTTTTGCAAATTTTTTTGCTATGTACAAACACATGGCCCCTTGGGCTGGACGCAAAAAATCGCTTGCTTTGCTGGTGGATGCACTTTATGCACGGGAACGGCTGCTTCGTCAAGAAAAAGTTTCGGTCTGTGACGAATCACTGCTTTTCTGATGTTCTAAAATGGAACCTAACGGTGATTCGAAGCGATAACGAATATTATAATTATACAACGAATTTTCTTTACTTACGATGAAAATTAGTGGGTCAGAGCAAGGAACAGATTAAAAGAGTTTAGAAATAATAATGTACTATCTTCGATATATTGAAATTATTTTAAAAACACTTAAAACTTAAAGTTTGATCATACTATTCATAAATTATTGCAATTATTAAAGAAAGATAGCCGTTTGGCTCTTGTTTATTGCCATTGATACATTTTTTATTTTGTATGGATGTCTATAGTCTAATTAGAATAGTGCACATGGTGGTAGGTACATATAATCGCATACAGTTTTATTGTGTTTTTAAATCTTTTAATATTCTGGTAGCATTACCGAATGATTATTTAAACCTAAGTTCTAGACTGAAATTATCGCCTGTCTAGACTTTGCAAATGACTTGAAAATTGAAAGAAAATTCAGAAAATTGTGCAATGTTCGAGAATAGCTAAGATGCAATTGTCTTAGGCGCGTTATTCGTTATTATTTTAAATCATATTTAAATATGTATAAATAATTTTGTACTTATTAGCTTGCTTATAGAACGTGAAACGTTCGGAACGGGGTTGTCGAAATATATTGTACGAATTTGATTTTTCTCGAGGTTGTGTCGACGAAAAGAGGGATAGATTGTCTAGGATGAAAAGATTGAGCATTCGTTGTAGAGCCGTCAACGCTGACACACGTCTCGTAAATATACATGTTTCCTATACCAGGATGTTCCATTGTATCCTATATTAAAACCTGAGAACAATCCTCGTCAGTATCATTTCCCTGACAGTCTAACATACAGGACGGCGTGACCGAAAAGAAAGAAATAAGAGACTGGAATAAATTATAGTCAATTTTTTCGAGTGGACGATTTTTCCGGTCCATGGGAAATTGTATCGACAAATTCGTCTCACACAATTGGAATATGATTTTACTGCTTTGTCTGCCGTCATTATTTCTTCCGGCGTCCGTTTAAATATAACATAAAATATTAAAAATATCGGTATATTTAGAAGAGTTAGCGTAAGGATGGAATTAAATTTGATCAATTACAATTATTTTGCAGGAACGTATTACCGCACAATATATACAGAAATAAAAATCAACAATAGTATAATGTTCGAGTTTGCGGAGTCATAACAACGTCAAGGAAAACAATGCGAATAGTTGTAAACATCGATGCATTCATTCGGTTCTTAATTGAGCTTGAGCAAACAATTATAACGAAACAATTCCGACAGAAAACGTGAAAGTAGGCTAACGGGATTCGGTATCAAAACGCCGACGCTTGCAGAAAAATAAAGGTCACTGGTGTATCGGTGATCTCAATCACGATTCCTCTTTTTTTACGAGGCTGCACAGTGGTGGATCATTAAACTTTCGCTCGCTAAACATACCGTCCCATTCTTAATTACTCTTTTCGAAACGCGCGGAATGTTTCATAAGTCAATTTTAATCCAGGCTCGTGAGATCGAATTCATTCGGCTCTATTCAAATTCTTTTCGCGGATAATTGCGCTGGTTCTTACAAACGCCCACTATACAAATCTACACGTCTTTGTCCGTGTCGATCCGCACATTAAATGTTATTTCAGCTGACAGAGAGATTATTAATAAAACGGGTCATGCAATTTACCGCGTGGGATATTGTGAAAATTTCACTTTATAATTCGCGCGGAGAACGTGCATCGGTGATTAAAGTAATTCTTGAAATTAGAATACCGAACCAATTAAAAGCCGGCGATTTTGTGAACGCGACAAACAAAAGGCGACGTTTCGCCACGGATTCAGACAGCGTTTTGCCGTGTTTTCAGTTCTTTGTGCTGCTTCGAGGCTCGCGACCTGACACGTAACCCTGCCGGCATACAAGCAATATAAATATAACGAGGCAACTCATTTGTCCAAGCACTTGCACACCGGGTAACGAAACGGAACGGTATTCAATGTAATTACATCAGTTACGAAAGGTTCGTTATGCAATAAGCACAAATATAGATCCCGTTGCCCGCGAAGAACGAGCACCGCGCGTTTTAAGAGTTCATTTAAGGTTTTGAAAACAACAGCAAGTGAAACAATCCTCACGGTACACAACAGAAACTACCGCAATAAACAAGTGGACTACGCATGTTTACGACAAAGTGCCGTAGATCATTTTGGGGTCATTGACCCTCGGACTCCTGCGAGTTCTAGACCCACGCCGCTGGACCGGCTTTCGTCGTATTTCGGATGAAGGTACCTACGCGGTTCGATTTTTTTGAAAATTATATCTTACATCGCTCGGGCTTATCACCACCGTTACCGCTACTATAGTTTAAATCCTGCAATTATATTAAACTGTAAATGATAGTTTAAACTAAATCTACAACTGAGTTTGGATTAGATAAAAATTGTAATAATTTCTCTCGAAGTAATTGATTGCTAACGTTGCGATCTGGCAAACGATTATATTTTTCCTTTGATTTGACCTGTACGCAACACAGTTCGCGAATCATTAGACCAGCAATCATTGGAACACCGTGCAAGGGTTAATAGGAGTTCAAGAAATTATGGGCGCAATCCGTAATATTGGATGTCGGATTGCTACTGGCACCTACAGAACCATTCCAATTACGGGTATAATGAGAGGAGGCCTCTGATCCTCCCTTCAAATTCAGAAGTAAATTACTCGGCACTAAAACAACCATAAAAATTGCATCTATTCTCGCCAAACAGTTCCTCAAAAATACCCTCTCCAACGGAACCGGAATTTTCTGTAATGCTCCATTTTATCACAGAGTTAAAAATTTAAGTACACGGTACGCGGGAGATGTTCAACGTTCCCTCTCCGTGGTAAACTGTTAATTGGAACGAGCATAGAACCGTTGGGAAAAGGAGGCAAGGCTGTTACATATACAAGACGAAATTAGTATTCAATTATTTATCGTATATATATATACTGCTATCTTTCTTACCTTTCAAGGGAAAACATTTAAAGATTTTAAAGGTACTGTTGCAGTATTTTCAGCTGTACAAAAATAATTCAGGGAAAAAGTACGTACCTAAGTGGCTTCTGTATCTTTTATTTTGCATAAAAATCCGCAGTAAATATCGTTCAGAGTTAATGTAGGAACAACGTCTCAACGAAAAAGTAGACGAAAACGAAAACTGCATCTCAAGCATAGCAAGAAGATAGAAAAAGAAGTTTATTCTTCTTTGGAAAAAGATCAGAGGTTCTCGAAAGAAAGTCGACGAAGACTGAATTTTTTCTGCATATTTCTTGCTTAACGTGGAGAATTTATTTCAGTACACAATAGCCGCCAGGTATTAGCAGAATATGTAGCAATATTTAAAACAACACTAGGATCTTCGTGATCATCGTATTAATAAGATTTATTAAAATAATTTCAATATTTACAATTTCATTTCGAAAATCAGCGTGCAGTGCATTTTATTGGAGTCGTGAGAGAAGAGACGCCAGCCTGCCATTACAGGGTTGAAAAACGGAGTCAATTTTTATTTGACGAATCTGTTCGCCGTGATTGACGTCAAACAATTTTATTTCGCATAAAAGTCCGCAGCCCGAAGCACTAATTACCAAAAGACATTAAGCCGCCGGTTATACTTTCATTGCGGCACATAAATCGCGGTTCAACTGAGGTAGAAGACTTCTACGGCAGAAAATAACAGGATTTCTGCCACAGTTCGCATCGGATTATTTACGAAAACGGACTACGGGCTATTCCGACCGCAAAATTTACATCTGGAACGCGACGTCAAGAATATTAATGAAATTGAAATACGATGTAATTCATGTAAATTTGGCAGTAGGCTGTTAGCCATGATTAGGTTGCGGATCTCTATGCAAATTCGCGCTTTGCGCGCTATAATAATATCTTCGACACGGAGTTAACGGCAACGGAAGAGGGTACAAAGTAATACAGCCACGAAATTCTTGAATTCGTAGGAAACCGTCCGCTGACAAAAATGTAGAATATCGTTGCTTGTGTGCGCGCCTCAGAAGGACTCTTAATCCTATCAAACTTTTATGCGACCAGTTAGGGAGCAAGGTAAAAACCCATGCCTTCAGCGAGGGTGGAGAACGAGCGAATGAAATATCAAAAAGCACGCAACGAAATACCAGCAGCTACGTTAATAAAATTACTTTGACGAATAGCAGGAATTTTTTAACTGTCGGATTCAGGGATATCTGACAGTCGGATACGAAGCGAAGTTGGATTATCTCCGATCCAGGATAAACTTTATTATCTATGCATTAAAACTTGTCTCTTCCCACCCATATTGTAACTTAATACCTCAAACTTCGTTTCCCGATAGATTTTCCTCGGCCTGTGGATTTTTACGATCCATAAAAGAATTCGAAACAGATAAAACAAATCCTTTCGCATAGTTTCAATATTGTCGAAGCGTTAGCACAGAAAATGAAATTTTGCTTTAATGGTTTCATGATCAGACTGCGGATTTTTAAAATACAAATTTTGCGCGACAATTGTACGAAACGAAAGCCAAGCAACTAATTCTTTCCATCGAGTGTTGACGTTATATTATAATACACAGATCCGCCATTCGGATTCAATTTTCTGATTATAATGGTTCAACGTTTCTACTTTCATGCTGATTGCATGCTTTCAAAAAATGCTCGCTATTTATTACGCTTTTTATATTCGAACAAACAAATTTGCTGTTAAATATGTTTGTTAATATTTTACACGTACGACTGAAAGCTGTGCGTTTCATTTGAATGATAAGCACAACCGTTCTGTCGGGTATAACGGATCGCGTTAATCGTGGATCAGTTGTATCGATCCCGGTTATGTCGCAGACTGTAAAGACAACAAAAAGATCATAAATTTTACGAGTGCACTTGCACGCTATCTATGCAGCTAATATGATTGAAACGCCGATACGTGTGCGTGCAGCATAAAGAATTGCACGTATAACTACCTGATAGTTTGAAACGTTTTCATCGTTCCTGGAATTTTCGAAAGAGTGAATCGAAACGTGTGTCTGATACGAATCGCGGCGATCGATCATTTTGATTCCCTGGAAAGCCGTGGAAACTAATTCTTTTTTTTTCGTCGGAATTGGATCGAGAAGACAGTATATCGCCGTGCCCATTAATTCGGCATGCATGAAATAAATTTCAGCGACGAGTGTAGACGAAAATATACTAGCCTTCCGGACTTTTATAAGGCCCTTTATTTTGTTATTACAAACTTGATTTATGCCTATCTTAAAAATATGAGATCGTTGACTTCGTTTAAAATTTAACAGACGTTTAGGAGAATTTAATAGCATTTTTATATTCTATTTAATTTATTGCAGCCATTGAAACGAGGTATACATTTTTATTTAACTATTACAAATTTTTATTTTACATAAAGATCCGCAGTATCTGGCCGCCATTACGCCGCGAATAGCCTCATTAGCAAAATAATGACCGTCAAGATAATAATAAGCGATTCGAAAAAATAAATTAACATTTTCCACGAGAAAAGATCGACACTTTACAGTATGTTACATAGCCCAGTAAAAAATTTTGAACATTTTATTAATTTATTTAATTTTATTGTACATTTTAAACTAGATTTAATACTGCGAATTGTATCTAAAGAATATCCACGTCTGCATCGTAATTATTAAAGATATATATTTTGGAGTAACAGAAATGTTTATATTTATATATTTAAATATAAGATATATGCGTATTTAAATATTCACTCTCTAGCCACATGGCATTAACGTTAAATATCTTTCTGACGTCAATCGGCGCAATCGATAATGTTAAATTTGCATGTAAGGACCGATTTTCTTCACAGTTCATGGAACGAGTCAACCTAGCAGCAGATATATGAATTAATTTCCGCTGATGTAGCTTTATCTATTCGCCACTCGATACGATTTATTAGTGAAAACTGCTCTTCAGTTGGACACCATAATAAATACATCAGACACCTCGATATATCAGGTTGTTTGGAATTCAACCATAAACCATTAGTATGTGCACTCTGTTCATTTCTAGTCCGCTCAGCGGTATCTTCGCCGGGGATCAAACGTTTCGTATAATGAATTCAATAGCATTTCAGTCTGCAGTGGTGGAAATTTAAATCGAGGGTAAATCTAGCCGTCGACAGCTGATAATGGTAAAGTAATATGCGCATGTAACATCTTCGCCAATCTGCATGTACATCTAGAATTTCTACTGCGAAAACAGACACTCGAATTCGCAAACCCCGTATCTAAACCTTTATAAATACAATTCTCTGATTACTGGAACTAAAATCAAATAAATGAAATTTCTAACGTCCCATTTATCAATTCATTAAATTCTGATCCTATTCAGGAATAAATTTAATCTTAACATAATATCTATTAGCTGTATTAACCCCTTGCCATACAATATCGAGTCAGACTCGTGATGAAGATTCTGAACAGAGTCTAATAAATATTTACTTGTGATACATATCCTTTGGAGAAAGGATAGGCATACAATAAATATAAACTATCTTTCTTTTCTACGAAATTCTGAACGAGGAAGAACTTCTAATGATTGTAATCACAATAAAAATAGTAGTGCAAGGGGTTAACGTATTACTTACCCGTCACTGCTTAATAGATTTTAATTTTTATGATTCACAGCCCAGTATCTCGCGAAAAGTGATCCACCATGAGGAACTTAATTTAATTATATCTGTCAAAATTATTCTTCATGTGGTACGATTATTGAAAGAAAGACGAGTAAATTTGAAAATTTTGTTTGGCAATTGCAAAGTCACACAAAAGTCGCAAACATGGAGAAGGAAATACTTGCAGATAACGCAAGCAAGATAAAGCAAATTGTATTATGGTTCTTCATAATACTCAGAAATAGGATTTCAGTATGTTGAGAAGTATTATCAACACTGTGTCATAGCGAACAGTACAATGGCAATAAAAGCTCTCTATCTGAATTGTTTGAAGAATAGCGAAGACTTGTTCAAAAGCAATATCCCTGTCAAATTACTGAAAAAAATTTCGAACAAACATCCCCAGCATGAAGTTCGAGAGCTGTAATATTGTTACCGAGCTCTCAGTTAAAAGTTCACGAGTTTTAAAAGGTTCAGGAGATTTTCGATACTGTGACGGTCCTACGGAGTTCAATTCAGTTTCGTCGATTACAAGAGTTTAGGAAGTTCTGATCAGTTCTGCCGGTTACAAAATTTCAATTTTCCACCTACGTTGAGTAATCTCGTTCTGAAGGAAATTCGGCCGGATTAATAAGTTCATGGCATTGAACGAAAGATGAGTCACTAATTTTCAACCGCTTCGCAAGTTCCAGAACGCGATCGCAGTATAAATGATGGAAAAAACTTCGTACAGGTTCTTCGTAGCTTTTCTTCGTGTGGAAAATTAAAACAATGTTAAACGAAAATTAAACCGGTGTTAAATTGCTGCTCAAAGTTCATACAATCATTATTTTCTTTAACCCCGTTCAGGAATGTTTGTTACACAAAATAATTAGCTGAAAATTGTAACAGCAGGAATATCGAAAGAATTTGAGAACAACGATGCATTATTAAAATTATTAAAGAGCTTGTAGCTGATGCGCGTAATTTTTACATTGCACGAAGATTTATTACGAACGCATAAAAATCCTCAGTCTGCTAATCCCGTGAAATACAGAAGAGACTCACTCTGTGACAATTAATTCTTTGAATTATGTTGCTCCCATTAACAGGAAGAGACTGCACGTTAGTTAAATGACAAAGGAATCTTAATCCTTGGGTTCGACGTGGCGCAGAGTGATTTATGTCATTGTGTTGGCGGAAAGGCTCAGATTCGCGTGTCACGCAGCTGACTTCAAGACGAATGTACGCGGACAGGTGATTTCACGCGCCTCCACTTCACCGTGAAAATTTATGTCTCAATGTCACGGGTGTTGCCAGGTTGTTGGCCCGCGTATATCGGTACAATTTGCGGGAAATGTTCGAGCGGGGGTGTCATCGTTTTGGCCCAGTTCGACGGGAACTTTCGCCGATTTAGAACCGTTCGCCGCGTCCGTGTCTGCGACAACAAAGTCGGAACATATACGCCCTTATATATTTGACCGCCCTTTTCGACACTTGGTTCACCCGTGTCTGCCAGGACCCGTGCTCGTTCTTTCGCGAAATCCTCCGTTTATCCTAGCTAGAAACTTTTCTCGCACCGGTGTTTGCACCTTCCGACAACACTGCCGACATTACGCCGGATATACTACGACTGACATTGATAGGATGCATCGAATCGATACTCGGGAGACGAGACACGGCAGATCCAACAACCTTCCTCGAACAAATTCAATTGTTCTCCTGTTTGTTCGCTATTTATTGCTTCGTTGTCGCGACTTTGTCCTCGTGACGATTACCGCGGTCCAGATGTTTTGCGTTTCGGGAATCTGTACACGATATTTGTCCATTTTTGTATGCTGAACGCGATGTTGCAGGTTTTTCATTTTGAAAATACACCTTCGAAACTGTTGCCTCGGTATCTCGAGTTCGGTGAAATAATTGACTTGAAATTTTATGAGAATCTTCAGCACATGCTGTGTTACCGCGCGAAATCTTTTCTTATTTTTTTAACCTGCTAAAAAGCGAAAAAATATAAAAATATTGGTAATTTGAGGTCAAAATGCTGCCATATTGTGAGTAATAACAATTTTTTATTTATTTCGGTTCAGACCATAGCCACGTTCTCAGTCTCAGTCTCAATTTTTGTTTTCGATCAACAAAAGGATCATAGCAGTAGACAACGCAGGTTTTTCAGAACATACAAATATATAGATATAACTCCTTTAATTTTGATTATTTTTACTTTCAAAAAATCACGAATGCGCTTCAAATGCAAACGAATATGTGTTCAAAATCCCAATTCAAAAGGTTCAATAGTCTCTTTGATAAAATTCCGAAATATTAAACACACGAAAAATCAGTGTAACGTTTACATTCACGTTGAATGGACAAAATATTGGCAGATTCAAAATTTTACATAGCATAATTTCGCAGCGTGAAAATGTTTAATAAACAACGATTTTTTAAGGGTTTCCCGTAATGACGTTTCCAGGGTAGACGCTAAATATTGAAAGGAACGATTCGGATTCTGATTTTCCATTTGGCGAAATCTTCAAAGAAAGTCGTTTCTTTCTTATTCCCGACGAAAGCTTTCTGCTCCGGCCGGTTCGTCGAGGTAATTTTTATCGAAACGACAGGAAGCTTCACACGGTGCTCTTATTACGGCATGGCAGGGGGATGATACTCGCTTTCGTACACGTGGTAACGATACTTACTCGCGATTCGGATCGGTGCGCTGGAATGCAATACTCATACCTAGACTGTGAGACTCGAACGTGGTTATATTGAATAGCGAAGTGCAGCGTTCCATAGAACGTGATCCTTCCGTTTATAGTATCGCTTGAATGCACAGTTGACTTAGAATTTCCGCCCAACGAATTTGCATGATCGATGAGAGATTCTAATATATCGTAGTATTAATACCCATCGAACACTTCGATAATGCTTTCTTTTGTACATGCACAACTTGAAAGAATTGTTCCAATAAATAAATCAAACGCCTGACTCGTACGTTTGACGTTGAAAATATCTTTGTTGACGGCAGAGCCAAATGGAACAGTGCAATAATTAAAGAAAATATTAATACATATTTGAAACCATATTTGGTTTCTTTAAATAGTTTTCCAATTCTTTATTACTTAAATATTTTATTATAAAAATCAATTTTTAAACGACAACTCATTATCTTATTATGATGTACAGATGTTTGCAAACTTAAAATATACATTTAGTAATACTTTAAATAACATTGTTCGTCACATTGAGTAGGTCAAATGCAGAACGGTAAAAATGTTTAAAAAATTTACAAATATTGTTCATATTATTTTCAACCGATTAAAATGATTAAAAAAACTGTAAATCTAAATGCAACTTCTATATCTTCTGTCATATGCATTTAATATACGGTAATAAATTGTGCAAACGTTTCGTGTATAGGATTATTTTTTTCAGTAACATTATTTTATACGCAACAAAGCCAGTCTATGATGATATCGAAAACAACCGAGCTGAAGTCGAGGCAAGAAACGGTTGTTACAGGAGTCGTTACTTTTAGCGACAGTCAATCGATCTTTGTCAGTCCTCGCAAATAAACGTACTCGAGCAACTGTACCTACGTGCACAAATGTAAACAATTGTATGCAAACAGTTCTTCGTTGTTTCTTGTCTGTAACACGTGAAATAATGTGACGAGAAACACGCGACAATATTAATAACGCGCTTCTAGGTTAGTTACGTGCTATCTTTAATCATTTTCACGTATTTAGGTTTGCTTTATTTTTAGTGTTCGAAATCTGTGGAAATCGTAATAAATTCAGTCTTATAAACTGTAAAAAATAATCGAATTCGTTATCTGAACAGAATTAGTCTCCTTGCATATCAACAATCGACAAATAAGATAATAAATTAAACAAAGTTCACGTTACTATATTTCGTTAAAAATAGAAAAACAGGCAAATTATTTGTTACGTTACATCAAAGTTGCATCATACTTTTTTCAGATCAATTAGAGAAGAGCACACCTCCGGTACAACAACATGATCTCGAGAGTGGTCAGTAGATTGCCATTTAACGACCAAGGGATAAAAAAAGCATAGTGCCATTTCAAGTTGTAACATCAATCGCAAAGTGCCAATAAACTGATTAAATTGTTTGTCATTCTCAGATTGATCCATCGAATAAAACAGACCGTTAAACCTTGCAATCTCACGTGTACGCCAAGAAACCTTTACACAATTCAGATCCTCACAAATTATTTTACCGTATACGTACGAACTTTATATCCTGTCATAATTTACATTTAACCGAGTGTGAACGAAACACAATGTTTATCCTTTCGCGAGACAGGATATCAAGTATCAAAGCGAGCCTTTCAATTCGCACGTCGATCACGCCACTTTCTCTCCGGTGTATTTTATTACATCAATTTTTCACCATTGCCCAATAAAATTTTTCGCGATCAACACCGTACTACCCCCTCCCCTCTCCCGAATTTCGCGATCGCGCGTCCATGAGAAAAAGGGAGATTACAGGAGCCGATTACCAAATCACGCGAAAAAGAAAAAAACAAACCGGGAATTGTTTTCCCAATCGGCGCAACGAATCTGTCGGACGCGTAATCGCTAATACACGGTATCCGGTATATGGGGTTGCCGGTGGTCCGATAAAACGGATCAATCGGCGTAAAATCAATCGGACAACGGGTAATCGGTGCGAAATCCAATTCAATAATGTAGCGTAAAGGATACAACGGTAGGATCCACAAATCGCCTATCCAATATTCCGGAACGTGAACCTTCGACCTCCATTTTCAATCTCTGTTGCGGCAGTCATTGCTTATTCCACACCTCGAACCATACGGCCCAGACAATTAAGATTGATGTCACATCGTTGCACTTATGGACAAAAATATGATACACTCGCAAGGGACGATCCCGATCTGACATCACCAGATCTTAATAGTACTTTGGGTGAATGTAGAATTTGGGAATTCCAAAAATATTATACACATTTTATTCCCTTAGGATCCGAACAATATTTGGCCGAATATTTACACAGGCTCACGAAAGTATTCGAACGCCCTTTAAATCAGTATAACTTTTTTTTTAAATAGGATCAAACGACCTGACTTTTATGAGGAGTTAGAAGGATTGGTTTTCCAAATGATGTGCAAAAAAGATTTTGAAAAAATTACAATTGGTAAGAATTACATGAGAAAATAAAAATGGCACTTTTTACAACTTTTTTATTTGAATCTGTAGTGAAAATTTAAAATATGCGTTTTATAGATATATGTTAGTTATATGCATGCTAAAAATTTCATTGAAATCGATTAATATACACACGAGCTACAAATAGTTAAAAGTGGTGAAAAGCGTAGATTTGTATAACTAACACAGATCTACAAAACGGATGTTTTAAATTTTCATTACAGGCTCAAATAAAAACGTTTTGGAAAATGCCTTTTTTATTTGCTCTTATAATTCCGAGCTTGAATTGAAATTTTTTTAAAATCATTTTTGCACGTCATTTGGTAAGCCAATTCTTCTAAAATCTCAAAGAAGTCAGGTCGTTTGGTCCAATTTAAAAAAGTTATACTGTTTTAAAGGGCGTTCGAACACTTTCGTGAGCCAGTGTATGTAATTTTCAATCCCGGCAGAGGGTTTAAAGAAATTACGGATATAGAGGAGTCAGATTTTCTTCCGCAATTAGACAAAAATCTTGCATCAAAAAATAAAATTATTTTAATTTTCAGAAGATTCAAATTCGCAACAGTATGAATCACTGTGCCCCGTGATTGACTCGATTGTTATTTCCCAGTGCGATTGTTGCGAAAAAATGACACGACTGTATCAAAGATCGAAGCAGAGGATGTGATGAAAGGAGTTTTGGGACCGTGGAGGGGGTCCAGGATTCGAATCCTCCATAGGCAAGATGGCGTCCGGGAGGGGGTCGCGCATAGAGCAGCAACGGCCCTTCGATTTCAGAGGCAATATCTTTTCTCGTGTTCGTGCTGCACCATTTCATCGTCGCTGATTTACTCCTCCATCATCGATATACACCCCCTCTTTGATTCCACTCGACGTCCACGAACCGGAGCGAATCACGTTTCACAAATACGCGCGCTACGACCTGGTTCGGTTTAGCCGGGGCGCCGGTACTTACAAGAGGGGTTTGCGCGCGCGGCAAAGGGTAAAGGGTAAAGGGCTCCGGGGGATGGGGTCAAGGGGTGGGAAATTAGAGAGCACGCGCGGGACCAACCGTGGCCCGAGGAACATTGTAATGAACGAAACAAGTTTTATTCTGTTTTTCTTGGTCGTTTGTTTGCTTTGTTTCTGGCGGGCCAGCAATCCGGTGTCATCGACGTGACGTTTTTCGCGGTGGCTGTGCGCCTTCTATCTTTCTCTCTCGCTTTCTCTCTCCCTCTCTCTCTCTCTCTCTCTATCTTCTTTTTTTTCCTCTTTTTCGCTCTTTCTCTCTGGACCGGTCGCCACCGCAAATTCGCTGCGGAGCCGAAAAGGGGTAACAAGTTTACGGTTTACATCCGAAACGTCGAAACCTGGAGGTAGTGAGACTTTTCATAGGTTCCTCCCGCCATTGCAGAATTTTGTAATCATTTTTTGGAGCATGGATCGAAAGTATTGTAGACAGGTATCGAAACAGTCGTGGAACTTTTTGATAGGTTCTTGCGTTATAAGTTCCAATGGCTAAAGAACAGTTCTAGAATGTATGAATATAACTTATGAAATATAAAAATATAAATTCTTCATTACAGGGACGGATATTTTGTTCATCGATATCTGAACAGTCACTGTAGCTAATATCGAATGATATTTAATGGATAATACTATAAGAAAATCATTATTACTGCGGATTTTTATGGAAAATAAAAATTCTTTGCGTCACCGGGTGAGAACGACTCCACGATTACGACAAATTGCTATTTTTTAACTTTTGTTCACCATGTATTGTAGTCAACTAATCCTTCTAATTCCTTAAAGATGCTCGGGTCGTTCGGTTCAAGTTTATAAAATTTATTCTATCGCAAAGTGCGTTTCAATATTAATACCGGTCGCTATTACTAATGAAAATAGAAACTTGAAGAATTCACACATTGAAAAATCCCTTCTCTCATTCATCCTTTCTTTCCGCGACTCCGCGAATCCGACAAATTGCTATTTTTTAGCTTTTGTTCACCATGTATTGTAGTCAACTAATCCTTCTAATTCCTTAAAGATGCTCGGGTCGTTCGGTTCAAGTGTATAAAATTTATTCTATCGCAAGGGGCGTTTCAATATTAATACTGGTCGCTATTACTAAAGAAAATAGAAACTTGAAGAATTCACACATTGAAAAATCCTTTCTCTCATTCATCCTTTCTTTCAGCGACGAAAAATCAGCTACGTAACCGCCTGGTAGGGCAACGGGAGCTGCATTTCGTCTGATCCGTCAGCAACCGGTGCGGCCATTGTGTACTCTACTTTATTGCGAGCATTTGTCTTACCGTAATATTCGTCTTGGAAACCTCTTTTCACTACTATGCTACTCGGTATTACCTTTATCCCGGGAACCGTTATTTCCTTTTCCCGTTGACCCGTCACAGGTCAGACCTGGCGGCCCGTCTCTTGTCCCTTCGCCTTTTCGCCCTTTCAACGAGCTCCGAGGACTAATACCGCAGTAATTCCGGCCGATAAAACGGCAACCAGACCCGGCACCGTGATAGAATGCAAGGCGGTGGGTTAATCTCGCGGTTTCCTACTTCGTTATGTGTCAACCGCAGTCTTTATACCAAGACTCGGAAACCGTGGACGTTCCACGGAACGGCCCGGAAATTTCGCGTTTATATCACTGTTTGTGACGTTTTCAGAACATTCTTTCGGCACTTCGCCACGGTTTCTATTTAATTGTCTACGGCCCGTACAAAGAAATTCATACGCTCTCTCGTCCCGAGTCCGCTAATCTTGCGCGAAATATTGCGCACGCGGCACGTGCTTTTCCAAAGTCCTCGGTTCTCATGCTGTTTGGAAAAAAGAATTTTTAAGTCGCCGTAGGATTTCTGTCAAAGAGGAACCTGCTATTCGATAAATTATTTGAATTTAAAAGAATGTATCTATTCGTTTTTATGAACCTTTTTGCTCTGTATTCTGTGGAGTTTTCAATAAAGTTGTTAGTCGACAGAATTCGAATCTTACGTAAGAGTGATATATTTAAATTCCAGTAAACTTAAATTCAATTTACTTTATCATTTGCCGACTATCGGTACGAACACTTTTGTGAGTATGAAAAAAAGCACATTTTTGAACGATATTATGTCCAAAATCTAAGAAATTCTTTCGATCTAAATAACACGCGATGGTATCGATCATCTAACCGGGAGCTGAATTGCGATTCTCATCAAGATTGAATGTAATTGATACCCGGAGAGGTGCATGAACGAAGGAACGAAGCGCTTATTAAGTGCTATCACGAAAATAATATCAAATTGAAATTCCAAGTTAGGAAAGCCCTCGTTAAATATTTTAATGAAGGAGGCGTTGCTAGTGGTATGTTTATCGAACACGTCTTGTAAGAGTGATAACTAC
Organism: Seladonia tumulorum; assembly: GCA_913789895.3. Classification (NCBI taxonomy): domain Eukaryota; kingdom Metazoa; phylum Arthropoda; class Insecta; order Hymenoptera; family Halictidae; genus Seladonia; species Seladonia tumulorum. The sequence continues at coordinate 10,075,766 of OU565275.1, forward strand.
GACACTGACCAAAAAGCTGGGATCATTCTCGATTCTCAACATTTTTTCTATTTTTAATATAACGTTTAAAAACCGAATAGAACTTTGATCGCAAATTTTACGTAGCCGTTAATAGCTAATGTACATCGCACACGCGTATTAATAATTCATACATTATTAATGTTTACATATTTTATGAACGATAAAATTCCTGTGATGAGTGATCGAGCATCGAATGTTTATGGTAGAATATCAGTGGATTGTAAATGTTTATGCAAAATGAAAATGTGCTGCATCAATTGTAGAGAAATTGGAAGATTCTTTTTATATGATAATTTTAACAAGCCGAGTATCATTTTTGTTCCTAAATTGGTTTAATAATATTTCCAGGATTAAAAATTTCACCTGCTATTGTTTGTCGTAAATACTTGAATTTGATAGGTGCGCTTATTGTATATCATACATCATACGTCAAAACTTCAAATACAGTGTTCCTCCAATTTCGTGGACTAAAGTAAATAAACTTAATACCTGTTTAATAAAAGTAATTGTCGTACGTCGTTCAAGTTTTTATGAAATTTAATTTTTCGAACAACACGAAATAAACTCGCACCCGGGCCCCAATTTTTCGGCCACAGGCTGTAAAATCATTGGCTCGGTGGTAAATCTTCGAACCACAATTTGGCGAGCTCATTGTCTTACAGTGAAAAGCAATAAAAGTATTGCTGTTGCTCGCAATATTTGTCGTGGCGAAGCTCCGGCGAGCTTTGACGTCGGTCAGAACGGCAAGTAATTAAACCCGACTATGTCTGTGCCACGTGATTTATCGAGAAGGCAATTCTAATTACTATCCGAATGTTAGCGGATGCGGAAAGTTCTGTTCGGAACGGCGTCAATGTATGCGCCGACCCGTTAAAACTTGTCCGCCTTAGAAAGAACCCGGGCGTGAAAAGGGTCGGAAGTTTCTTGCTTATTTCGCGGGACTAGAAACTTCTTCGCCGACCGAATATTAATTTTTTAATATGTATGAACTTGCAATGGATGGACTGTACGCGCGAGCGTACAGATTATCCGTTGTAAAAGATCGTAAATTTTATTATCGCGTGTTAGGTTCCCCGTTCTTTTCCTTCTCTTGAGATTTCTTTGCGGAACGCTATCTCGTTGGCCGGTGTTTCCAACTTTCCAAGAATTTAGTTGCGAACCACTGTAAAAGCAACGAACTCGAATTTATGCAGAGTAGAAATCTACTAGGTTGACCGTAAATAACAGAAAATAAATAAAAATATACTTCTTCGTTCAATGATTTTAATAAAATGAAATTTTAAGTAATTTAAAAAAAAAGAAAATGCTCTGGACAGAGATAGAGATTAGTTTGTATTCTTACTAACGACAAGTTCGTGCAGCAAAATACTAAATCAAAATATCTGCTAATCTAATCATTTTTCGACATTCATGGGTGAGTACTTATTTTGCAGAAAATAAAAAACCGCATCGATTAGTGCTCCCCAAAAGAGGATACAGTTCCATTTAAAAAGTCAAAGTTGACCTTTAACACTTTGACAGCCAAACTAGAAATCTCAAAAATTCCGTAAAATTCAAATAAGTTATTTGAATGAAATAAAAATTGAAAAAATTTAAATGTATGATATTGAATAACCCTTCAACTTTCTTGCATTTTACAAATCCTAATAAAATTTGGTACGATGAATATATTAACGTAAAAATTCATTTTAAAACTTGGACAAATAATTCCGTCATCCACATATGGGTGACATGGCGGTCAACGTGTTAAATCTCCCAAACGCTTCCCCTACTGCCACCGTATAACATCTGTGGAAACAATATTTTTATTAAAAATGAAACTTATAAAAGTTGCAACAACTATTCTAACAGACATCTATTGTAAGAAGCGCTCGATCGGAACTTTGCTATCCGAAAAGATAGCGACTAAGGAAAAAGAAAAGAAAAAAAGAAGCGATAATACGTAAGCAACGATAGCAGAATCGTGCGGAGAAGGAGAACAGATCGTCGAGGGTGTTTCGGGCTCCGGCTCGCGAGGGGGCAGATACGATAACGATCCCGGTGAATTCGACGAAACCGATGAATCTCGAGTTAATTAGCGATTAAACGAAGCCTCCGCGCTATCCAAGCCGTGCCTAATCGAGAATCGATGTCGATTGTACAGGCGTTATTAACGAGCCTGTGTGATCATGGTTGATTGGTCACCGTGAATCAGGCCGGCGTCCAACACGTCGTTTCATGGGTATCTCCCTGTGTGCCCCGGGTTTGTCTGATTCACGCACGTCTGTCAAAGCGAATCAGGAAGTCGACGCGTATCGTGACCACACGGAGCCTGTTGAAGAGGGACACGGGCGTTTGGCCTGTACGCGTCCATGTATGTTTGCACGTTTACTGAAGATCGAAACACCGTGTGTCGCCGATAAAATCGGCTCCGGGCCTCGCTTTCTGCGCCGGATTTTCGGGAATGTTCTCAGCACGCTAATGGAACCGGGCTCGCGTGTCCATTGATTCACCGCTGTTATAACATTAGCAGGCTCGAATAAATCCGATCCGAGATACGCCCCGCGCCCGTGCCCCTGCTGCTCGCACCCGTCGTTTCGTGCATGATTGTCGTCTACCCCCTGCACCCCCACCGCACTCCACCGCGAACGAATAACGCCACGTTTACTGCCGTTCGCGGTTCGATTAATCGAGAACTCCTATTGGTGCTGGAAGATCAGAGTTTCTACCATTTATTTACACGATCGCCTTAGCGAAAATATACAGTGCCTCCAAAAAGTATTGGCAACCTGATGGGACCTGTTCATTTTTGAAGAATTGTGAATATTTAAAATATTAGATCTAGGAGGCCTAATCCAAGTTCCTCCCATTTATTTACTCGATCGCCTTCGCGAAAATATACAGTGCCTCCAAAAAGTATTGGCAACCTGATGGGACCTGTTCATTTTTTAAGAATTGTGAATATTTAAAATATTAGATCTAGGAGGCCTAATCCAAGTTCCTCCCATTTATTTATTCGATCGCTTTAGCGGAAATATACAGATACACGGATGAAATTACTGGACTATATTTTGTAGATTTACAACTGTTCACTACAAAATTGATACAGTTCCTTGGATGATTATTATTTACAACTTTTTGAAAAATTGATTCATACGTGTGATGAGTAGACAGCGGATCTATATGCAAAATAAAAATTTTCTACCTTAATTGCAACAAACTCGAGCGAAATAAAAATTTATTTTCCTTCTTAATATGTTCAATAGGTTGAAAATAATATAAGAGTATTTTAAAAATCTTCTAACAGTTTCACTATTTCAAATTACACCTACTCATTTTTCTCATAAATGCATAAAATCCGCTGTCTAGTGATGAGTATCATCAAGTATTGCTCAAGTAATTGGAGATCGCGATCGTGATTTACATTACTTTTAAATGTGACTGAAAATTTAAATAATTTAATGGTAAAAATAGCAAAAACCTACAGGAATAGTTAAACAGTGCTAAACATTGCTTGGCTTTGTAACTCGATAATACAATTTAATAATAACTAAGCGAATTACAGCTGATCCAACATTTTTCGAACGATATATCACGATTCTGAAATTGAAAAGCGGTGACCGGTGTACTTTGAATGTCCGTCGAGGAGACGATATCGCAAAACGTTTGTTAAAACACTGGACAGTCCGAGAGGATTCCGGACTTCGGAACAAAGGCCATTCAATTCCGGATAATCAACATCCATGTAATTTTAATGGGACGTCCCGCGCACACCCCCCCCCGTGTATAGAAATGCGCTAATAATAAACGCGATTGTGAAATGTAAAATATCGGTAGCCAAATACGCGATATATTTTATGGAAAAGCAAACGGTAACGATGCGCAATTCCATACAAAAGGAATTTAATATTTCGCCCGTGCTTTTACCATATCTTCTGTTTGTTAACAATATACAACGCCGGGCGCGGTGGAAAATAAAGAGAGCCATTAAAAGATATATGCCGGCCAGCGAGCAGACGCGTCGGTGCACATTTAATCTCGTGCATATTATAAAATGGAAACCAGAGCTGGTTAAATATGCGATGCCGATCGAATCTCTCGCCGATACTTTGTTTGCTCGCCGGCGAACACGGGCCAGCGCAAATGATACGGATAAATGCGCAAACCGTTCGTAGACGACAGCATATTCGAAACTTGTTGAGACGCGCGGCAATGTCGGCTCTTATTAATAATGTATTCGATAAATTGTTTCTGTCCGCCGAAACGGAGTAAAGCTAATGCACGCTCAACATTATGAAACCGTCGTCGCTTCAATGAAGATTTGATCTTTTGATATTCGACAAGCAGACTCCGCGATTGATGCGCCATCCCCGACGGACAGTGCATCGGAACAATCTGAAACCGAATGCAATCCCGCGATATGACGTTCGACTCGGTGCATCCGATCGATTTTACGCCGTACGAGAAAATTGGTCTCTCAGGTTGTTCGGTGGCTTCAGAATATGTTTTTGTTTTTTAATTCATCGGTAGACCATGACTTTTCGGGAAACGCCAGATGCAAAATCGTTCGCAATCGTTGATTGTTAGAAAAAGAAAATAGGAATGTATTTTTTCAATGGTGCTTTTAATATTTTTAGTATTTATATTTATAACGAAGGTAAAGGCACCAGTAGTTGACCATTTTATAGAAAAACATAAAAAATAAGGTTTTTATAAGCGCACTTATAAGTGCACTTTTGATGAAAGTGAACCTCGGATGCCATGCCGTCTGTTGTTTAAATTTCAAAACAATAAGAACATTTAAAACCTTATTTTTATGTTTTTCTATAAAATGGTCAACTACTGGTACATATGGTCAACTACTGGTGCCTTTACTTTAAACATTTGTGTTGTAAAATAGCAGGTGAAACATGAAACAGCGGGAACGATAGAAGATTCTGAAAGCATTGTTATATTTCCAAATTCTTTAAATTGTTAAGGTAGAAAGTACCTTCTTGTTTAATTCCTACTTGTTGTAACGGAGGAGGAAGATTTTTATCCCGTATCAAAATTAACGACTGCGGATTTTTATACTACAAGTCGATGCAGTTGTGTGCAACAAAACCAAGTTTTGAGCCGGTCAAACTATGAATCCAGTGGCATCGGTGAAACCTGGTCGCCAATGTAAAAGTAGTGTCCATTCATGTTGCATGAAAAGCCGTTGCTGAATCAGTACTTTTGAAAGAATATTGAAATAGTTTCGAACGAAGCTTCCTAAATAAATCCACGAGCAGAGTATGTATAGCAGTTTTTCACGCTTCATTTTTGTCCCCGTAAATGATGAATGACAATTTAAAAGTGTTTAGATGGGTCAATTATACTGTGGCTGACGTGATAGATGCTGGTAAATATAAGTTCTTTTACAAACCTACATCTTGAATACATTTATAAACCACACTACAGTTTCCTGCTATATCCATTTATTTATAGGCAAATTCATTGCATTCGATCTTAGCTGCATTTAGAACAGGATGCACCACATCAACATGTTACTATTCATTTAAAAGAGGAAATGGTTTTGAAATATATTAATACTTTGGAAAACAAAAACGTCTTATGTGATTCACTTTCATTTTATTTCATTTAATATTAACGATCAAAAATTATACGTACATTTACGGACTAGTGTTCACACTTGTACCATAATAACAAAGAATACGAGAAAATTTTTTGATCACGACCTTTCTCATTGATAGTAACACTGAAAACATACTTTAGTATCTTTTAATATTAAAAATTCGTCGCAGCGTATATTTATATATTTTGATATTTGCAATAAGTTTATTTATCTTTCCATATACCATACCAGAAAGTAGACAGTGAACGAACGAAACAACTGAAAAACAAGCAGAAAATGTTGCACTGCATGTGCTTTTAATATTGCCAGTGTTTCAATCAAAATGGTCCCTTTGTTGTTGATGACTAGACTGTGGATCTTTACGTGAGATACAAATGTATATCAACTACAAGACGCAGACTCTAAACAACAATTTATTTCTTTCGTTAAAAATTGTAATAGGTTGACAATAACATATCGGTATTCTTGAAATCTAATCTTTGTAATACTTTATGGTAGGTAGTTCTATTTTTTGGTGAACATATCGATTATTTTTACATTTATTTCTTTTAACCCCTTGCACTACTTTGACGAGTCTGACTCGTGATGAAAATTTTGTCCCAAAATTGAATATCACGAGTCTGACTCGTGACTTATTAATTGTCTGCCCATTCCGGCGGACAAGTTTGGCACGGCTTTTTCAGAGTTTCGGCGTAGTGCAAGGGGTTAATGAACGAATTTATGGTAGGTAGTTCTATTTTTTGGTGAACATATCGATTATTTTTACATTTATTTCTTTAATGAACGGGTGTAACTAATCAATTTGGCTTCTCCATTTTCCGCTTTGACCAACTTGATATTTTCCCGATACATTGCTAAAGAGTTAAACTAAAAGATTCTGTGAGAAATGAATTTTTCTCACCACGAGAAAGGAACTATTTAAATTTTTCTTTTAAATTTCACTGCTCGGGACAAATACTCGCGATACGTGCTATACCGTTTTTGCGCGTGCAGAAGAAGCGTTTTATTCCCGTTACCGGCAATACGGCAATTAGGTGGCAGCGTGAGCCATCGCCGTGAAGCAAACTGCGAAACAGTCACGCCGCTGTCGGCTGGACGGGGGCGGTTAGGGGAAGGTTGTAAAGGATAGTTGCGAGGTAAAACTATGCTCGTACATCATCCGGGGACACGCGGGTCAAGAGTGACTTAATGGCTACTCTAACGTCCCGGAACAATGCTACCGAAAGAGTGCCGGCAATCTTAAAGGACCGTGATCTTTTTGAACCCCCGGTTGCATTTTATTAGGAAACTTTTCTCATATTTTCATATCACTGTTCTTCGGGCCATAACGCCGCACAATGATATTGTGGAACACTTTGGGACGGTCAGCAATGTTAGGGGCGTGAAGTTGGAACAGTTTTCAATGTTGGTTCCACCGTACCGATATTATATTCCGTTCTAAGGCTATTAACATTTTTTCAACTGATTTGAGGAGATTTTTTTTTAAACCTAAACATAATTGCTTGCGAAACTGCACAGATGTGTTTGCATTGTTTAAATTGGTGAAGGTTAAACCGTTTTGTGTAAATAGAGATTTGTATGAATTGTTTTGTAGGTACGCGCGTCGGAAAAATATTTATACTAATGTTCATGTCTTATATTTGCGGTTCGATCGTTTCCAAAAATCATAGTGTAAAAATGTGACAAAATTTTTCTACACATTTCACCATATCAACATTTAGTAGATCAATAATGCAAGCACAAGTGCATAAAATCTGCAATCTAATAGTATTTACTTTATTTTGGAATGAAATGTGCATTTTATCAAAATTTTATATGTTATTATTTAGGATGATACCTGTATAGGTTGCTTTTTCAAAGGAATGTGGAAAATATTAATACGAGAGAAATACAGCGTATGCAGGATTAAGCCACAAAAATCGTAAAAAAATATGTGATTTAACAAACAGTATTGCCTTTGAAAATTCAGTCTGGCTCGATGGTGAATTTTTCTGATTGGAACCGTTTCTAGTCAGATGGCGACCCTTTCTTGTTACCGATTCAGGACCCGTCACGAGCATACCATTCGATAAATGTAGAAAATGAGACACGGCCGGCGAGACTTTAAAACGCTGCCAAAAAATGCATGACAACTATTCATTCGATATGAAAACGGTCTTGCACAAAAATCGTTGGGCAACAGGTGAAAGGAAATCCCGGAGATCATTTTGTACAACCGAATTAGATGAAAATCAGAAAGGAAGAAATTACTGTCTTTTATTGAACATCGGAGAAATCTTTAAAAACAGGCAATCACGATCGTAGTTGAACAGAAAGGCCTACAGTTACCCTAAAAAAAACCACTGGGCACCGAAAACTCTCTTCGTGGAAGCTGTGGAAAACTCGCGGACCATCATAGCTAAACCCTTTGTATCGGATTTTCTAATAGAGAGCGAGTATCCAGCAGAATATTTGCACATAATCCGGGAGTATTGCGAATACAGAACGAGTATCCATCAAAAAGTTCGCACATACGCAGAGCGTATCCATCAAAAAGTTCGCGCATGGACAGCGATTGTGCGCCGAAAACTTCGCATATGCACGGTTGCTATGTTCGCACGCGAAACTAGATTGCGCAAAACGGGGGAAAGTGAAAAGTAAGCGATGCCGTGAAACTCGCTGTCACGTCTTCATCGAAAGCCTTTGATAACCATTTCATAAAAAAAAAAAAAAATCATGAGACGAAACTTGCGTGGTTCCGAGGGTGGCATAATTCCATGTTAATAACTTTCTCGTTAGTGGACGTCACATGAAGGTCAAATCCGTTTTTTAACTTAGTATGATATACTTTTATGTGTACTATCTAATAAGTCGTTTTATGACGCGTACGAGTCAAGGTCGTTCAAGATCGTTGATATTCTACTTTGAGGAAAATTGTGAGGGCACTGTTAGAATTTTCTAATTTTGTGAAGAGTAACTGCCTCAAAAGTGTTGACTTCCTTGCAGGCCCCTTAGAAATATGTACTTTTTACAATTCAGTCCATGGTTCTCTTGAAGTTTCGCAATGCTTTATATGGCATAATTGAGATGGACTTACCGCTAGCACGATGTCAGCTTTTGCCTTTTTATCATGTTTTATCCAGGCAGCCACTTCAGCTTCATTCGTGGTTGTAAGAATGGGCTTCGGCTTTGAATTGTCCACATATGCCCACAGATTATTTTTCACTAAAAATGCCTCTAATTGCAATCTCCAGACATCATAGTTGTCTTTATTCAACTTTTCGATCCGCGTGTTATGTACTGCGCTCATCTCGACCACGTGGTAATACTTGCTTTTTGAGATTATGTTAGAACACCGGCTTATTTTATTCACTTGTACTTTTGCTTTTATAAATTTTCATAGCCTGGGCCCGTAACCTGTCAGAATTTGGTTGTTCAGGTTATTCAGCCGGGATTGGAATCTGCCTTACTTTAAAATAAAATGACTTCTTCTCTATCTTGTAATCACGACACGTGTGCTAAATAAAGCTGTGCAATATTTTAACAAGTCTGTGTTTATTTTAAAGTAAGACTGATTCCAATCCCGGCTGAATAACCTAAATAACCAAATTCTAACAGACACAATGCTGAGGCATTGTCAAGCTCACGGTACAGTCGATGAAAAAACCAAAAAAAAAAAAAAAAAAAAATACAAAATACATGAAATTTGTTCGGAACGCGGCACGGTCAATGATAAATTTTCGAGGAGGAGCAGCCATTTCCCGATAAAACGTGGAAAAAGCGTATCCCGCCGAAACCAATTCGCGACTGGGAAAAGAGACACACAGCGGTCGGACAAAAAGGAGCAGCGGCCGGAATGAAATTATAGAAATACGCGGGTGGAAGTTCGGAGGCGCTTTGTCATCCGGGATATAAGAAGCGGACCGCATTATTTTCCGAACCGGCCAAAAAAGGAGTCGAACGAACTCGGAGTATCCGGGCGAGACGGGTACGGGGCAAGGTAAGGAAGACAGTCTGTGAGAGAGAGAGAGAGGGGGGGAAGGGGGTATAGGATGGAAACGGTGGAAAGAATGGAAGAAAGAAGGCAGAGGGCACGCCGCCTCGGTTTCCATTGCGACGTCGTTCAGCATTAAAGCTGGTGGAACTGCAGCCAACATCCAGTCGCGGCCACGATTGTCTTCAATTTAAATAATCACTGGAAAATGTTAATGCCCCGCGCGTCGTAATTCAATGATAAAACAAAAGAAGGAAACGTGGCGCAAGCCCGTTGGGCTATTCAGAGTTCGTGGGCGGGGCCACGGGAGAACCGGAGCAAGGACACCTGAAACAGAAAAAGCGCTATTTTCTTAAAAATGCCCGAAGAAAAAGAAACAAATTGAATTAACCGATGGAGAGAGAGAGAGAGAAGGGGTAGTGGGGGGAAGATTACGGTTAAAATACGTCTGCTTAAAGTGACCGCCGCTGACCGATCTTTCATTGGACCGCTCACCGGCAGCCACCGTCGTTTTTACCTCTACGCAAGATCGACAATGGATAGGAGAGCATTTACTTTCTTGCCCGTCGCTCGCCGAGTTTATGAACGCTCGGCGCGAAGAAATTTGATTTTGTCAAATGGTACAACGATCGCGTGGATAGTATTTCAAGGCTCGCCTTTTGTAACCGTAGTCAAAAATCCTGGACAGCTATCGACGGCGATCGATCGTCGTTTCGATTGTAGTTTACTTCTAGCTGGACGTAGAATAAATAATTTTTTTTTTTTTTTTTTTTTGGTGGACCGAGTGTGTCGCCGCTTGTTGGAAAAATTATTGTGGAATCTGGATTGCACGAATAGACAATATATCGCAAGCATCGATTATTCGATCTAAAGGGAAAAACATAGAAGTTCGTATAATGGAACAGTACCTTATTTGCAATGGTAGATTAGATTGATTTTTACAATAAATAGTGTCGCTCATGAGTCGCCTTGAGCTATTTAAATATGAACCATGTTGGAATATTATTGACTTCAGTGTAACACTTCAGTATCGCCAGATGAGGGGAGGGAGCACGAATCGAGGGGAAAAAGTTACCCTCTCTCACAGTCTCACAGAGACGTAACGCGTCACGTGACCGGGCCGTGACGGAAGCATGGGACAATAGCGCGGTAGAAAGGGAAATTAGAGTGGGGGAACAAGTCTTGATCTGGCGACTCTGCTTCAGAGTAACACGAAACTACTCGTTAATTGTTTTTATTGGTCCGCGGAATTTTATACAAAATAAAAATGTTTTATGTCGATGGTACAAGATGGAACGATTGCAGAAGATGATACAATACAATATTGAAAACTGTAGTGCATTAATACTTTCGTTTACATTGTGTAGAAAGTAACGAAGAAGTTACCGTATTTATTTTGCAGAATGCACTCGTAATTCCTCGATGTTACGGGGGCAGCTTTCAGAATAAAATGCAGGTTTATCTATTTTCTGAGGAGGCAGGCGAAAGGGAATCATTCTCAGTGAATTATTATGATCATCGCCGCGCGATCGGCTCGGAAGTATACCGTTCGAGAAAACACACCTGGGCACCGGTAACGCGACCTTTCCTTTCCTTCGTGATAAGACATTAATCTGGCACTAGATTGCCGACCAGGAAACGAACTGACACATTTACGACTACCTAAAAGCATCATTTTTCGCTATGACTAGTGTGCATTCTTTCTAACCTGAAGCGGAGTAGGCCGTTGCACATGCAACGTATCGATAACTGCACTGTAAACAGTCGTAAATAGACTAGCGAATCTTTATGCGAAATCAAAACTGGAAAATGTATTCCTTTAGTAATGTTAGTCAATACAATAGAACAATACTCTTCGGTTTGACAATTTCTTTCAACTTTACTTGTAAGTGCAGTTGCCCCGGTTTTGTCGAGTATACTTGTCGTCACGCTTAAAAATGTCTGAGCACACAGATACACATTCCTAAAAAATGAAATAAAATATTTAGAGGATTAAAATGCATTTCTAATAAACCACTTAACCCCTTGCTCTACAAGAAGATTCTGAACAGATTCTAATAAATATGTATGTTATTAACACGTTGACTGCCATGTCACCCATATGTGGGTGACGGAATTATATGTCCGAGTTTTAAAATGAATTTTTACGTTAATATATTAATTGTTCCAAATTTTATTATGATCTGTAACATGCAAGAATGTGCGAGGACAACTCAATATTATACATTTAATTTTTTCGATTTTATTTCATTAGATAACACTTTAATTTTATGGAATTTTTGAGGTTTCAAGTTTGGCAGTGAAAGTGTTAATTTCCATTAAACCGAAATAAAATTCTATTTTGTTTTAGTTGATATATGTATACCCTTTGGAGAAAACATTGGCATACAATAGATGTAAACAATCTTTTTTGTTTCTATGAAATTCTGAACGATGAAGAACTTCTAATCGTTATAATCACAAAATAAATATTAGTGCAAAGGGTCGAAATTGTTGCGAACTAAATCGAAGAAAAATTCGCAGTGCAAAGGGTCAAAGTGACGTAACTTACTTATCGACTGCGGCACGTGTAAATTTCGTGATTCTAGAGCATGTCCAGCTCTAATCAGCGCGGCGGCGAGCCCGATCGTAAAACAAGGGGTTAAGTGAGCTCCTTTTGTTGTCTTGGTGTCCCGTATTCCTTATTAAAGCGTGACTCACATGTTATAAAACCGGCTGTAAGTAATCGGAATAACTCGAGCGGCGTCGAGGCTATCGCTGATCACGAGTCTCTCCCTCTCTCCCTCTCTCCCTCTCTCTCTCTCTCTCTCTCTCTCTGTCTCTCTCTCTGGTTCTCTGCACGCGAGCATAATGTTCATCGGTCACGATCGCAATCGAATATCGATGCACTGTTTCTTGGTCCGCGAGACCGTTCATTATAATAAAGTTGTCAAAGCTCGCGTGTCCGGCTCTAATATCGTGGGATATAGTACTTCTCGAGTCTTCGCGCGGCTCTCACGAGCGCGATATATGGGCCTCGTAAACAATTTGCGGGGGCTCGATTGAAAATCGAAGAACGACAAATGGCGCATCCATTTCCGTGTAATTTACGACACCGACCGGGACGAGGCGATACGAAGTCCGGGTTCTACTTGCTCACGATGTTGGACCATCCCGGCTCCTCTACCTTGGTGCGAATTTGAGCCCAGTAGAAAATAAGCGAGTCTCTGCCACGAGCCAAGCGAGAAAATGGAATTTCAACAGCGATTTCAATTGACGAGGACTGGCTTAGAATTTCGACTATTGAGCGGAACTCACACATTGGTGCGATCGAGACGAGCTTCGAAAAGTAGCGAACGTTTGTATTTGGAAAATTAATTCAAATAGACTGCGAATCTTTATGAGAAATAAACATTTTGTAAGGGAGTTGTAAAAATTTAATTCTTCCTTTAATAATTTTAGTAGAAGTCAGAAATCATATAGTCATTGTGAACGGTAGTTTCAGAAAATGTTGTTCTCGCATTGACATTGAGTAACACTGTTCACACTAGTAGTGCTTAATAAAAAAAAAATTATAAATTCTTTAAGAATTTTAGTACATTTTATTGAATGATTCGTACGATTTTTTATAGGTAAAAATTCACGTTATAAGATAAAACAGGGTATTAATTGTTTTCCTAAAGAGATTTACTTAAGCTTATATTTAAACGAGGAAAATACGAAATATCCTTTGTGGTATGGAGAGAATGTTAAGATCAATAAACTGTAGGTATTTATTTACACCCTTCCATTTGTTTATTTCAATCTATTGATGATACAGCGTTTGGATATTTTACTGATGCCAAGTAATGTGAGCGACGTGAAAGACTGAATGTAGAACAACCGGAATTAAATGTAGATAGTAAGTACGAACACAACAAGAAATAAAGTCAGCCTGGGTACAAAGCGGAAACGCGCAAGATGAAAAGAAAATATTAATTAGCGTAGTTAAACAGACACGCTGACGAAACATATAAATAATGCATTAAACTTGTCAGACGGGTGGGTACAGCGAAATTACATTACACAATAGAAGAGAAACCTATATTGGAGAACGTGACAAACATGCTGTAATAACTGTAAACATTTCCTCGGTATTACCAATTGTTTCGTCGGAAAAATGATTTATTTTTAGGAAACGTTATGCAACAAGAAAAATTTAATTTTGTACAAAACTTACTTAATTTAATCTACTGTAAGCCAAATATATTCTTATAATTCTGGTAATAATGGTAGATGTGTGATAAATTTAATTTGAAATTAATTGATTTGGCAGTCAGCGAAGAATCGTGTTAACATATGACCCAAATGACACCTGTACTGTGCTTGGAAGATCCTAGTACACTGAAAGTACGTATACTAATTCCATTAGTATACCTATTCCTATACTAATGGTCTCAGACATTTCAAGCCATGTATGTACCCTCAGATATACTATCTACAAATATGGTAATGGCCTCGACATTTTGCTACCAACACGATTGACTTCACATTTGCGTAACTACACTAATATCTGTAATCTCTCAACGATTCTTGCAATATGGTATATTTTAAACATTCAATCTTAAAAAAAAAAACTCAAAGTACCAGCGTCGAGTAATTTATACTGAAGTTAGAATTTATTGTAATTAATGGATTGACCAAATCTTTTTAACACTTTTACTATTTTGCTACACTAATACAATAATTAAAAATATTTTCTATATCCCAAAAGAGCTATACCTAAAGGAATTATAATGACCTATGTACAGACAGCGGATCTTCGTATAAAATAAAAATCTTCTGCCTGAATCGCAACAAACTGCAGCGAAATGGTTTATTTTCTTTCTTGATACGTTTGATAAGTAAACAATACAATTATCTCGGGAGTCTCGTCGCAACTGTGCAGCCCTAAGATCGGAACAACGAAAAATCCGCCTCTCGCCGCCATCAGGTTCCCGAAACCTCGAAGGGCGAAAAAGCCTCGCCATAATCATCCCCGACCAAACACAGTCTACCTGGCACGACTCGAACACAGGGTGTCCTCGGGAAAGCATAACCGAGGTACGGCTATCTCCCTCGATTCCGTCGAATAGTGTCGCGTCATTATTCGACGAGAGTGTGGTACAACCATGACGAGGGCAGGGGCGCTGCAACCATCGTTGTAGCGGGGTGCATCCACGAGGGGGATGTTTCTTTCAAAGAGAAGAAGGAAAAGAGTAGAAAAAAAAGATAGTCGGACGACGCGACGCAACGTGTTGGTAGGTAGATACCGGGATAGGTGGTAAACGAAAATGAGTGTATAACATCGTTCGCCTGGATGGAGGGGGGCGGGAGGGCGGTGGAAACCGTTGGAGGGCGCGAAGGGATGGGCCGAGGGTTGGAGACTAGCAGAGTATACCTAATTAGTGTCATTACGGACCTACTGTTTTGCCAAATCGGCGCGGACTTAATATTGTCCGCTCGGGGCGGCCGTGCGCGTTCGTTGCCGGTGGACGACAGTTCTCCCGGTAATTGGGGCATTGTACGTAACGGGGGACTGCATTCAATTAGTTTTGTAAAAAAGCGGAACAGTCAGTCGCGGTAACGCCGGCAAATGAATGAAGCCTCGAGCTCCACGGGCTCTAACCCTCCCCTAAAATCCCTCTTCCTGCTGATGCTCATCACCCCGCGTGCGTCGCCGCGATCAATCCGTGTCCCGTGCTCGATGACGCTGCCAACCCAGAAGGACTACTTACAAATCGTTCCCTTTTTTTCTCTCTTTTCTGTTTTGTTTCGCCTCCTTCTTTTCAGTCTCCCTTTTTCGTTCGTTCTGATTCTCTCTCTCTCTCTCTCTCTCGCACTCGTTCGCTTTTTTATGTTGCCGTTATAAGCCGCGACAATGCGGGGGTCGGTGTGCTCACCTACTCGAAACGAGGGGCTGATTAGCGCGACGTGAATACGCGTATCGTGCGACTCAATGCACGGCGTTACACAAATTGTTGGTCCTTAACCTTCTACGTGCTCGCGAGTAATCACCGCGCACTCGTTTCGCGGTTTTAATGCCGTCGGTGACTGGTCTACGCGAGGATTTTCGATATGCGGAAATTGTTGGGGAGCATTACCCGATTAGTGTCGTGCGAAAAGGTCGTACGGCTTGCAGGGAACCGGGAGAAGCATGGGGGAACGAAGAGTGCGACGGCCAACGAAATTTCCATACTTGCACTAAGAATTTCGTGTGCTTTTGATTGATATCGATTCTACTTTGTTACCGTCTGGGATACTTAGACGCGTTTTCGTTTGCCTGATCACGATCGTTTCCTTCAATTTCTATTTGTCACGTACAATTTTAAACACCAGCGAAATTAATGTAGTTCCAGCCGACATATTTCTATAGTTTTCACAGTTTTTTTTTTTAATTTTGTCTTTCAAATGATTTCAATTTTCTTCGAGATGCCCCGGGGTAAATGATTAACACGTTGACTGCCATGTCACCCATATATAGGTGACGGAATTATTTGTTAAGGTTTTAAAATGAATTTAATATATTCATTGTACCAAATTTGATTAGGATCTGTAAAATGCAAGAAAGTTGGAGAACCACACAATATCATACATTTAATTTTTTCAATTTCTATTTTATCGAATAACTTACTTTGATTTCGTGGAATTTTTTAGCTTTCTTGTTTGGCGTTCAAAGTGTTAAATAAGGAAATAAAAGGCCTGTTCAGCAAATTTTACGACAAAGTACATGTTTTAGCATTCAGCTTTTTCGCAAAGACCCGAATACGTTCTGGTATCGAGAAAAATAAATTCCCAGAAATTTTGATACTACAAAGCGTAGCATTCATTATGTACTAGAATTTATAAACGGACCCACACACGGAAATCTCTTGCGATAATCACTTATGCTCAATTACCATACACAGTTTAGCAAACAGATTATCGTTTAATATTATCAATAATTACGTATAATGATAGGTTGCTAATTATTATAATCGTTTATGCAGCCAAACGTTTAGTTAATCGAAATACGGATAATCAATCATTCAGAAACGATGATTCGACAGTGACATAATTTAGTTTAATGATGTACAAATAATAGAACGGCTGTATTTGTATTAGGCAAGGGAAATTCAATGAAATTTCTGTGATTTCGGTAGTAGCATAAACCTTCGGAACAAAGAATTACGTGAACGCCTTCGTCAAGCTACAGTGTGACTGCAGTAATATTTCTGAAGCACAATACGTTAGAATTAAGAGTGCGAACATGTTCGTCGTCTTCCATTTCGAGATTGTCTCTGTATTCTTAGCTGTCTGCAACGGTGATGGAAAAAATTTGCGTCAACGCACCTGACGACTATTATTCCTGTTTTCAGAGATAGTTGTGTGCTACGTGTGGAATTCTTCATTTCTACGTACTCTTTTAGTTACACTCACGTCTCATTATAGGATTGTTAAAATGCTTTATAAATATATGAAATTATTTAAACGCGCTTAAATGTAGGACAGGAGGAGATATCAGTGAGGAGACATTTTCCCTTGATTATAAAAATAATTATTCATCCAGGAATATTATGGACTACTGAAAAATATTTTCTATCGTCCATTTTACTAATTTTGTGCATACTTAAAATGTTACAAAGAAAGAGATATTATAATTTCAATATATATGTGTATCTAATAATGTTGTAAACTATTGAAAAATGTTCTCCCAACTTCTATTTTACCAATAACACAACATTACGATCCAGACAATTACGATAAACTGAAAAATTAAAGGAAAAATGAAATTGCATTCGTATGATCGATTGTACTTTAAATGTTTAGCGATCAGTTTTATTTATTTCAAAATGGACTCATAGAGAAACGGCGAAGCGGTAACAATATTTCTTACTTTCTTGAAATAGCGCGGAAAGTCTACATCTATTTTCATCTGTTCAGGTTTCGCGAGATTGCTGCAAAAATTCGCAGAAAGTTTAGCAAAAGGAATGCTGTCATGGTAAATGTAATATTGAAGACAATCTAAGCGACGGATTAAAAATACAAAATGTAAAATGAAAAACTCTCTCTCTCTCTCTCTCTCTCTCCCTCTCTCTGTCTTTATCTTTCGCAGTTGAAACATTTAGTGACACGTCTTTTACTTTAACCGTATGTTTCCTTGCTTCCATAAAATCAGTAAAAGCTCTCTGACATGAGAGGTTTCCCCTGCTTAAACACACCTAAATGGACGTACCGGGCATATACGTAGAAGTACTTGAAATACTAAGGCGAGCACAAATGTGATAAAAATGTGCTATCAGTCTGATAATTCCCCGTGTCACTGTAATAACGATTTATTTACACGATTTTCTAATAATTACAAATCATATTCTTTCCTGTAGATAATTTTTTAGTAATTAGAAAGTCATAGTTATTTACGGTTAGTGTACATAGTAACTTGTCGTTTTGAAGATTGTACGGTAAATATATTATCAAGATGACAGATTAGTCTTTCTTTACGTTTTTGCATGCTTCACAGTTTCCCCCTTTTATGTATCTACGCTTGAACTATGTACAAAGAAAAATTTCAAGCTCAAGCAAATCCAAATATTCCAGTTAGAATATCTTTTAAGCTTAGAATTTTTCTGCACATTAAAAAAAAAGAGATAGATTAATCGGTGAATAAAAAGGTGAATTAAACAGTTTAAAAAGAAGTTTAACCCGCATACGTCAAGATGTAAATTCTCCCATTTTCAAAATGCAATACTTTAAAGTTATATAAGTGAAACATAATTCGTTGATTCAAAGTACAAAGCGAAAATGAGTGAAGTATTTATCGTAGGACCTTGTGTGCGAATATTTTTTAGGAACGTATTAGAAATCGTATCACAAAATTTTTGTCAAATTTCGATTTAAACGTATGGCTTGGCACAGTTGCACGGAACACCCTGTATACCATGAGCAAGTGGGGGACGCACCGCACCGGGTGTAGGATTTCAGCTTAACGCTCGCACATCTGTTAGGGTAACTGACCCCGTGTGCTCCGTAATGGGTTTATAATACGTCAATTGTTGTGGTGGACACCTGACCGAGACGTTGCGGAACATACTTATGCCAGTGTCATACTTTGACTTCTCTAATGCTAGTTTCATTGATCGATTTATGGTTACCGAATTACATCGTTCTGGCTGGCGATACAGTTCCCATAAACATTGATGAACATGTTATAATCCCACACATTTTGTGATTTCTTATTACTAGAGGTGATATATTCGTGAATATATTATTATTATTATCAGTGATTTATTCATATACATATTATTATCAGTTATTTTCTCATGGACATATTATTATTAAGGATTTACTCATAACCGTTATAGAAACATCTTAGAAATCTAACAAAGTTGAAATTTCATTTTATTATTGATCCATCCATTACAATCTTTCGTTTTATTTCGTATAGAATCATTTTAGGAGTTAAAGTAGTCTAAATAAATTTCCATTTTATCACTGAATGCAACATCAACACCAAATGGTGCAATGCTTCTGTTACAAATCGAACGATCCCCCTCTAAAATACGCAAACAAAAGAAGGAGCGTTAATCTCAAAAACACCATCGAATTATTGCCATAGAATTTCGATCGGGACCAGGTAGCATCGTGAACCAAATGTAACAAGTTTCGAACGCAGCCGACTGTCTGGTAACGCATGGTTGTTAGTTCTCATCGAGACAGAATGATTCTGGTAGTTCGACGCGGCGGCGACGCTGGCAGTTTCACTTCCGGGCTTCGTTTTGTAACAATGGTTTCCTGAACGACGAACCCCGGGACAGGCTACTAGCCGTTTCAGGGGAAGGGCGTGGATTTAATAAAATAACTTATACCAAACTCTCTGGGCGTTTCTGAGTTACAGTTACCGAAGAGGTAAAAGTAACGGAGGTTCCTTACTTTCCGCGTGGCAACTGATAGCAGAACGAACTTTTAGTCCCGCGCTTACCACGGTTCAACTCCGTGGAAGTACGGTCTTATCTCTGTTGGTCTGCGAGAGACAGAGAAACTGAAAGAGAGAGAGAGAGAGAGAGGGTGGGGAGGGAGAGAGCTTCCTCTCGTTCCAGCGACGCTTTTCGTCCGTGGCCCACCGCCGACGCCGTTGCTGCTTATGGTTTTGTACTTTTCCTTCTCGTTCAACTTCCGCCACTGCAAATCGTCTTGCTTGTTGCAATAATGTCACGTACGACGCTCTTTTTTACCCGCGCTACCCCCTCGCACCCAGCCCAGGGTAATTGCACTTGATTCCTGCGCGAAAGTGTTTCCCTTGGATTCGGGGTAAAACGTTGTAACATTCGGCGTGCGAACACATTTCTTCGCGATTTTTGCAAAGAAGTTATCATTGACACGTTGCAACCCCCAAAATATCCAACAAAATCGAAGTAACATACTTAATTAATAAAATAATCAATAGTAGGGAACACAAAAATAGTAGGGAATACTTTGAATTGAAATTATAGACATTTCTGTACGAACACGTATTATGCTTTTCTATAATGAAGTACTAAAAAATGAAAATTGTGCACCATTTTTTACTCAAAATCTGTTTGCCGCACTAAAATCTCGCACAACGAATTTTAGGCATTTATAGCGTACAAGAATCTGAGAAAGATATGCTTGCATATTGTACGTGACACAATTAATATTTTAATAAAATACAGTAAATCGAGAGTTGAAAGTTTATTAATCATTTAAAACATATTAATGTTATTAATACCTAACTCATGTATATAACCATGAATTCGTGTACTCAAATACCATTTTAATTTTCACACCGATGATATTAAATGTAGCGACGGTTAAAAGCAGCGGGATGCAACAGGGTTGAATACTGTAGCAAAGCCTACTAGCAATTTTATATGCAACAATAAGTAAAAAAAAAACGAATTAGATATTTTTTCGAAAATCGAGATTGAAAAGCCGGCGATCACGCGTGATATTAACACTTCGAACGCCAAACAAGAAAGCTAAAAAATTCCACGAAATCAAAGTGTTATTTGATAAAATAGAAATTGAAAAAATTAAATGTATGATATTGTGTTCTTCCTTGCATTTTACAGATCCTAATCGGTACAATGAATATATTACGTTAACAATTCATTTTAAAGCCTGAACAAATAATTCCGTCACCCATATATCGGTGACATGGCAGTCAACGTGTTAAATATGAATCGGCTGGCGCGTCTGATTACGACCAGCCAATTCTACTGGCGGTCAAGCCGAGTGACAAATAATCAAAGACCCGGAGAGTTGCGTGGAAACGGTAGTAAAAATGCGAGCCGCGGGGTCGGTGTAAATGCGAAAACGGTTAAGTTGATAAATGTTATTCCAGGAGGTCGGCTCGCGTCGGAAAAAGCTCGGTCGCAGTTTCAAAGGCATCGGAGGGTTTTCCCCCCCGTTTTCTTTTTTCTCTGTTGCGCGGGTGGACCGGGAGAAACGCGCCTCAAAGGAGCGGGCAGAACGGAACCCGAGAGATCCCGGCATAACGACACGTTGCCTCGCGTGCAGCCACCTTTGGCTCGCCACGCACCCTTCTATCCCTTCTCATACATTCATTATTTTCTCGTCGACACGAACGAAAGGACACGGGTGCGAGGAACGCGACAACAACGACGCCCGTTGTGTCCTCGGCCCGGCTCCTGCGCACCCCCTCCCTAGCCCCTCTCTTTCGCCATCCACGCGACGCTTCTAAATTATTTTAAACCGTTGTTCTGGCGCAATATGACGGGGGGTCGACGCGATGCTACGCTCCACGAATATCTACCTCGGGAAAAAAGCTTAAAAAGGATGAAAAAAAAATGCCGGTGTGCAGGTGTCGTCGACTGTCGAAAGCACGCCTGGGATATATATTTGCCTGAAGAGCCGTCCTTCAAAGATGAATCGCTCTTTCGGGTTGCGATTGTTCTGTTGTTCTTTCTTTCTTTCTTTTTTTCTTTTCGCTCTACTCGCAGACTACTCTTTTTGTTTTAGGAAGAGAGAGAAAGAGTGACAGAAAAAATTCAACACATCCGCCGAGCTGTGCCAGCCACCCACGAGATGTAAATGTTGAACAGTCGTCGCGAAAATCGCTGACAACCGGGACGTAAGTGTTGAACGGTCCCCAAGCGAACGTGACTGTGCTTTTGCGGAGAACGTTCCGGCTCTGAACGTTTTCTAGTCAACGATGGTAACACTATGTGGACCAGAAATTTTGTTGCTAACCGACTGGCCAGACATTTTAACACGAAAGTGTTTTAGAGATGGGGGGTGATTTGAGAAAAGATGTAACGAAATATGCAACGGAAATACGGGGCGGAAATGCGTCACGCGACGATAATCGTCCCAGGTAAAATTCCCTAACCCTAGTAATCCGTTACCTGGTATTGATGATCGACAGAGTCATAAAGCGAGTAGAGAAAAAAAAAGGTGAACATAAAGGTAAAGGTAAACGGACGGGCAAAAAGTACAAAAATCTTTCGAGAAGGGACTCCTTGTTCGAGAGAGAGAGAGAGAGAGAGAGAGAGAGAGAGAGAGAGAGAGAGAGAGAGTGAGAGTGAGAGTGAGTGAGAGAGAAGTGTTGTACAAATGGGGGTGATTTCATAAAAAAAGTAACGAAACATGCAACGCAAAATCGTCACGCCTATTACTTCCCAGATAGCACAGAGACGTCTTAAAGACGTCTTAAATAAATTAAAATAATGTTTTTCAGCATATCCGCGAACATTAACATTTTATGCTTTATTTATTTATTTATCTATTTATTTTGATGTATTACTTTTCTGTGCACTTCTTTGTTGATGGAATATTCAGTTTGATAATCAATTACAGTTTGTAAAGCTTTTCTCTAGCAGTTTAGAATTACTGAAACGTCAAGAAATGAATCGTCTTAAAGACGACTCGTAAAAGACGTCTTAATGACGTCTTTTCAGGACGTAAGACGTTCAGACCAAAAATGGACGTAAAACAGACGTCTTTAAGACGTCGCGTGCTATCTGGGTTAAGTGTATGTATAGAGCGCACACTATTGAACGGGGGGTTTGCACAGCTGCTCAGAAAACACTTTCGTGTTTAGAACGTGTACAGGAGTACAGGTTTCTCGAACGGATGGGGGCCAGACAACGCTATACTGAAACGTTTACTTAATACTTTAACGCCTGGTTTAAAGCGTGTTTCTTATTGTTTTCAAGAGTGTGGTCGTCCGTCCATTGTGTGTGAACCGTCACGATTATACAATAGACAATGCTCAAGACCATTCACCATTTTATTTAAGACGTTTTTTAAAACACATTTTTGAAGGTACTTCTTGTAGACAGGTATTTCTATTATTTTTAACACTTTGACTGCCAAACTAGGAACCTCAAAAATTCCATATAATCAAAGTAAGTATTATTTAATGAAATAAAAATTGAAAAAAATTAAATGTACGATATTGAGTAGTTCTTCAACTTTCTTACATTTTACTGATCCCAATCAAATTTGGTACAATGAATATATTAACATAAAAATTCATTTTAAAACCTGGACAAATAATTCCGTCACCCACATATGGGAGACATGGCAGTCAATGCGTTAATATAACAACTATCCGCTCGATCGAATTGCTAGAAATTGAGTAGTCGAGGACTAATATTCTACATACAAATAATAATCCTACATTACAAAATACTAATGTAAAGTGTACAGTGTGTGAGATGGAACATAATCGTGTGCGTGCCTTGAGACAAACGAAATTTGACACTAGGTTCACGGGGCCTGTCAAAATGACGGGATCTAATATTTATAATTTACAATTATTGACATTGTGATGACGTATCCATGGGGAATTATTCAACAAAATTATTTTTTTGGGTATATATTATTTAAAAAATGTATACAAATGTGGATAGACACGTTCTTGTTATTTTTGTAAAATAATGTTGAGTAGTCAGTTTTAGTGCTTTGTAAAACTAGTGTTAAAGGGACATTGAAGTTGCAAAATATGAAAGAAAACCTTGCATCTAATATTCAACATACGAATAATAAAATATAATACTAATGTACTACAAACTACATTATAAAATACTAATGTAAAGTGTACTTACTTCTGAATCTTCTGTACCTCCGTCGGATCCACAGCACACAATTATTGACACACGAAAATAGGTCCGAATAATTGAACAACTACACTCTACACAACACACTTAACGAAATCGTGACAGCACACGAGAAGATGTTACTCCGACCACGAATAAAATAATACTGCGATTTTAACCGTTCCCCTCCCACGGACGTATGATACGAAAACAGGGAATTCCGGGAAATAGGGTCGGCACCCCGCCATAATTTTTTTTTTGTTGGTTTTGTATCTAGTGTTTACAGACCCTCAGCGTCTAACCTGCCTAGGATAACCTGACCGTACCACCTCCGTGGAAGGAATCATTGTTAAAATCGCAGTATTATTTTGTTCGTGGTCGGAGTGTCATCTCGTTCGTTGTCACGATTTTATAAAATGTGTTGTGTGTGTGTTGTGTGTTGTTTAGTGATTGTTGTTCAATTCTTCGGACCGATTCTCGTGAGTCAATACTTGTGTGATGTGGATCCGACGGAGGTACAGAAGATTCAGAAGTAAGTACACTTTACATTAGTATTTTATAATATAGGATTAGTATTCGTGTGTGGAACATTGAATACAAGGTTTTCTATCATATTTTGCAACATATATTAACTATCATTAATGATTTGGTATATAGTATAATTTAATGTGTTTCAAATAATCTCGTATACCGAGTTGCTTGTGAACACGGCGAGCAACTTCTGTCGGATAATATCATCTTTCAAAACTGCAAAATAGAAAATGCGGGGAGTAGTTTCGCTACCTCGAGAGAAAAATTATTTCAATCGAAAGGTTACGTCAATATTGTAACTTCACCTATCCCGCCGTACTTCCAGACTTAAATTGCAGGGTTTCTGGCGTCTACCAAAGGTAAGAGTCAAATAAATTTTTTAGGTTGGAGCACAGGTCCCTTCCTCATTTTTTCTTGCTACCGTAGGGAAGCAAAATAAGTAGAATCGACCATGGGAAAACGTGACCCTATGAAAACGAGGTTCGTGCAGCACTTTGATCCCAGCTTTACCTATACTTTTCAAGAACGTAGTCCACGTGCATGATTCCAGAAACAAATAAGGGAGATATTCGTTTTCCACTACCGAACTTCCCTGATATTTCAGGAATAACTACAGTAGACTATAGGAAAAGATTTCTCCGCGTGGAAAAATACTATTACAACGGAAACAAGTCAGACATACTCGAGGAAAATTCTACCGAACAAAAATCAGAAGCAATCAGTATTCAATATCTTCTCTTGCAGAACAACATCGGCCTTTCATCAAAATTTGCCACGGGTGATTTTAAAACTTGCCCGGTTTTCTTTATCAAAAATTCTTTTGGCGGTTTTCTCTTTAGTATGATACACCAGCCGGAGGAAATAGGGTGAGGGATAACAGGAGCGTAAACATCGACGTTTCTCTGTGTTTCGGTCGAAAATTTTCCGGGAACTCGGCAGCCTCGAAATCTACGGTAGAATTTTTCAATTTTGCCCGAACAATGTTGCTTTCCGAAATGGAAAAAAACGCGTTGCTTTCCGGATTTGAAGATAAACGTAGATTATAAAATAGATATCTTGAAATCGCTTTTCGGTTTTCGAAACTGACCTCTCTTCTTCCGTTCGTTCGCGCGGCTCGCGTTGCGCGACGAGCATAACTCCTTGTTAGTACTGCTTCGTGTAAGGTTTCGCACTTTCATTTCGTTCCACGAATTATACTTCATTTTTACGTTATAGTTTTAATTACGCGAAACATAGCGAGATGAAGTCTTCACAACAGGGTAAATGTTATTCCTAGCAAGAAATTCGTACATTTTTTTTTATCCGAATGGAACATGCATCTTTTCTACGGAGAAGCATAAATTCAATTCGAGGAAAAGTTTCTTAATTTTTCAGCTTAAATCATCAGAATTTTTCTGCTTCTACCAGCGACAAGAACGAAAATTTGTAAAAAAAAAGAATCGAAACGTTCAAAATGTTCAAATTCAAGTTACAAATACTAAAAAAATTTAGGTCGCTCGAATACTTCGTGATAGAAATTAATTTTTAAATCTGGTTGAATAACTGTGCCTACCATTTTTTGGAATTGTACTACGTTACGAGGGAAATTTAAAAAGTAATGGTCTAGTAAAATTAACGAGACGGAAAAATGGCTGAAACCGTAAACACAGCTTGTTGTAACGAAAGTAATAAGAATGTTAAAGTATTATAATTGTAATAGTAACGCGACAACAGCAACAAGATACATTACAGTGGTGTCAAAAAATGTTTATACGTTGTGGATACAGTGCCTACCATAATATTTTGTTTTTAATTTCATCACCACAGTGTGAATTATTATGTGCTTACGGCTAGCAAAATTTGTCAAGTGAACAACGTAGAAGCTTTTACATTTTCCTATATAAGTTTCAACTTACTGAAACTCCGAATTCAGAAAATACAATTCGATTTTCCCTGAATTTTAGGGCATTCGATGTATCGATAATTCAATGCGTGGTACGCACAAAAAGGGCTTCCAGTTTATAATTAACGCAAATCGATGTAAAACAGTTCATTACAAGTTAAATACCTGCTCGTGTAGGAATTTTGATCATCCAAAATGTAAATGTAATAATGAAATACGAAATGCTAATCATATTTCCATAATTCACAATGTGTTAAATAAATTAGTAAATATCAATTCTACATACGTCATTAAATTTTGAAAATTGCTGATTTAAAATGAACTCTGTGCCATTCATTTCTATTAAACAGTCATTTTTTTTTACAATTATAGTTGGACGGCGGATTTTCATGCATTTTTTTTTTCAAGTAAAAATTGTCTATATCGATCGTAAGAAATGGAAGTTATATGAAAATGTATTTCTTCCATCAACAATTTTAACAAGTCGAAAATAATGTAACAACTCAAATTTCTCCGATTCATTTTCACCATGCAGTCATTGACAATCATACTAACCGGTGTGTAATATTTATATATTTATTGATTAATTATTGCTCAAACTTGATCTTCTTCCTAAAAGGTTTCAAACGGCATAGTTGCTGTAACTATAGAATAAATCATAGTGCAAGAGGTTAAGGTAAAGACACCAGTAGTTGACCATCTTATAGAAAAACATAAAAAATAAGGTTTTTTTAAGCCCACTTATAAGTGCATTTTTGATGAAAGTGAACCTCGGATGCCATGTCGTCTGTTGTTTAAATTTAAAAACAATAAGAACATTTCAAACCTTATTTTTTATGTTTTTCTATAAAATGGTCAACTACTGATACCATGTAAAATGGTCAACTACTGGTGCCTTTACCTTAAATCTTTTCCCCAAGTACCACAATCAACAAAGACACTATAAAGGTTTCGATGTAAATGCCTCGTTCCACGAATCGCAAAACCTCTCTACGCTCAAACCATATTTCCACCTATCCCGACGTTTCGCCAAAAGAAAAACGGAAAACCGTGAAAACCAGTACAGCAAATTGGATATCCGTTTAATCCCACCTCCGGAAGAACGATCGCAGGAACGCGTTCAGCCGACAAAAGCCAGACGGGGCTTTACAACGTCAAAATAGTAACCGTTTGATCGAATCAATCTCCTAATCCTTTCATCCGAGCCTTGATCTGTCTCTCGGTCGCGGGAGGGGAGAATGTGCGAGGAGGGGAAGGACAGGGTTGGAAAAAAATCGCCATTCCGGAAGTTATGGCCGGCAATACGAGACAGCCGGATTAGCGTTTATGTGTAAACAACGATTCGTATCCCGCACGCGTGACCATTCCGGACGGTAGTACACTGACCCGAATTCGCAGGTTTATCGGTTTTAAAGTCGCAGCTATCGCGCGGGTCAGCCGCCCCCATTTTTGGCAGCGTGCCGTTCGACATTAATCCTTTCGGGGGACCGCGGGTATAAAGATGGTCCTGGGTAGTTATAGGAAACGGTAGAACTTCTCTCTCTCTCTCTTTCTCCATTTCGCCGGGGCAAAAATATCCCTTTTGTTTCTTCTAATGTCCGCCCCATCCCCCTAGGTTCCCCAACCTTGCTCCTTCTGCGACTTCCAGCAGCCTTCTCTTTCCGCCAGTTTCTTCGTCACCTGCTCCTCTCACGCTTCCCGTCCATGACTCTTTCTTTGTCCACCATCGTCTGTCCTTCTTCCCGTCGTTGGCCACGGCGAACAGCTCTCCTCTAACCCGGGGCCCGTGTTCCCCGGATAATGAAAGGACCCTCGAAACGAAGTCCATTGACGACGCCGGCCGATCCAGCTCGTTTAATCCGCACAGAGAACAGTGGGATCCGCTCGTATATCACGCGGAAATAAAGAGTTTACCGGCCGTAGCTAAAAGCATTATCCTGTGACGTGCCACGAGAAATCGCTGTTCCTCCGCTTCAAAGCGAGGAAGACGGATCCCGCGAATTTCGAACCACGCGATCGCCCGCGGCCATTGTTTCGCGGGAAAGCCGCCGAGTATTGCGAAAATGGGACGGTGAGAGCGTGCACGGTGTTTGGCAAATTTTTATTCGGACAACAGCCCGCTTTTAATCAGAGTAACGGACAAAATTTTCTTTTACGAATAAACTGATTCGATCTGTACAAGTATTTATTCGGATGAAAATTTAACCAGTTCCTACATTCAACGAGTCCATAACATTAAAAAAATTTGTAAGAAATATTCCGGAAGACTGAAAGGATTTAACACGTTAAGTGCCAAAAATCAACGCCAAAGATTCTCGCAAAATCAGTGCAATTTAATTTATCAAACCGAAACTAGAAATTTAAAATGTATTATAGGGGATGCTGTCTTAACCTTCTGAATTCTAAAGATACTAATAAAATTTGGTTTATCTTCGTATGTCACAATAAAAATGATTTTCTAAAGCTAGTCAACAATCACTGTCAGGCATATGTGACTGACGTGGCAGTTAACGTGTTAAAGGTTTAATTGATTCAAGCAATTTTTAAATTATATAGCCAATTACGTATTATATAATTTTTATATTATTACTTTCGACCGATTAAAATGACCAGAGAACGAACACATTTATATTTAGTTCCGTTTCCCTGCAATTGGAAGTTTTCCTTTTGCGCAAAAATCCGAATTCTGTTGATAATTAAATAAAAGAAGTATTGCTGCAGTTTAGAGAACAGTGCCCATTACGAAACAATCAGAAATTTATACGGCCAATAAAGGGGCGATTCGCTGGAAATAAAAATTTCGAAAAATACCGGAGATGCGGTAAGGGTTGCGGCGTTAGGGGAAGTTGGGAGTCATACTTTTCAGCCGAGGAAAGAAATCCGTGCGCGTGGGTGCTTCAGTGATCGCGATGGGAACTATGAGTTGCGCACGTGAGCCATGAACGGAACGTGATTCGGCGAAGTGGGCCGTTCTTAGCACGTTCGACTATCGCAAAGTAAAGCTCGTTTATTGGTGGTACCCTTGCAGTGTCACGATTTAAATCGGCCATCGGAAATAGATGACCGTCCATCGATCCCGTTCACCTGTGAAACTGATTTTATTTTTCTTTTTCCTTTTTTTCTTTTTTATTTTTTACCCCCGCGTCACGCCGTTAACTGTTACGCCGACCCTTCTTTCAACGTCGAAACGACAAACGATTTTTATTTTCTCGAATAAAAAGCTAAATCCATAGGACCGTAGATCTTTTTTTTTTGTATAAAGACCGATTCATGTCGAAAAATAAATTACAAGTTCCCTTTCCATTTGATTCGATCTCGAAACGCGGCGACAGCAGCTCCGAAAAAAATGTTAGAGGAAAATAAGCCTCGAAATTGGTTCGAGCCATCGAAAATATTTAATTGTCGAACATTTCGATTCGTATAAAGTTGTCGATGCATGCGCCTATGGCAACTGTTACTGAAAAGAATCGAGTTTACACGCCATAGGTACATAGATCTTTTTGTGTTACAAACGGTGAACATTTCTGTTGCTATTCCAACTTGTTGTGCAGCACAACGCGTGTTTTATCGTGCGAGCAACAAAAACACGTCTAGGTGTTTTTTGTACAACAATTTTAGAAAACATTTTTACACGAACTCCCAGGAGCTCAAATATCGACGTTGCTTCGTTTATAAATTCGGGCAAGTTTTATTTAGCGGAGTTGTGTATAGTAATAAATACTACAGTAAATTTACACAAGCTCTGCGGAGGTACACCCGCGTACAGTGGTCCGAATAAAAGGATCTAGCAACATTTCAGTACAACAAAGAGTAATTGAAACGAAAGCTATGAAATATATTTTAAAAACACTTTTTTCTTGTTAAACGTAATGCGCTACACTCTGTTCTGATTTCATAATTTTCCCTAATGTACTACACTCGGTTCTGATTTCATAACTTTCCCTCGGAATTTTGTAACTTTTAATCTGAAAAAAAAAATATATTAAAAAGACTGACCCCTTAGAAATCCCGTTAGTCAGATATTTTATCGTTATTCCGATGTTAATTGGAAACAAAGCTCCGTTGGTAGTGAAAGCGGCAGAGTTTAAATATTAAAAAGCAAGTTTAAATTACGGCCCGGCGAACGAACGCTCGTCAATGCAACGAAATTGTGTTAATCTCAGCGATGTTATAATTAATAAACATTCGGACGACGATTTCGGCGGAGCGACGAATAGAAACGCGTCAGACTAAACAATCTTCGACGCAATCAAGGTGGTCCGCCTAGAGTCGAAATTAACTGAAAACAAATTAATTTCAGTCTCTCACCGGTCCTGCCCGGAACCCTTTCATACCTGAGGATTATGTGAAACCCGGCAGCCACGCCCCCTCGGCTTTCTCGGAAATAATTACACTAACTTAATCAGATCCTAATTAAACAGTGAAACCGCCACACGTATTTATCAAACGCTAGAGACGGATGACTTTGTTCCCTCGTTCCCCGTAGGAATTCTATTATATGCAACAAAAAAAAACATGATGAATGCGGACAGAAAACGATAGCACACGAAAATCTTTTCGGTTCCTAGCACACTATCGGCGGTTCGGGTATTAATACCTTTTATGTAGAACGTATGCTAATTGTTAGTAAAACACTTACCAATGCTTGTTTTTTTTTCATTGTCACTAATTTTTGGGTAGGAATGATGTTTTTGGTTGTTTTTCGTAAAGCCTGACCAGTGTTTAATCCTAAATTTATTAATTTTTAAGAAAAACTAATAATTTTATGAAATGTGCTATTTTGACACTGCAAGTTTCATGCTTACAAAGTAGCATATATTCAGTTGATTGATTTTGATATCATTGAGTTTAAGTTTTCTGTAAGTATCAAGTGCATATGTGTCGTTTTACGGAAATTAACAATTATTGTTTGGTCCATGTTATACATTAAATGAAGTAATAGAAAACTAAATTAAAAATTGAATTTTTTTTTAATTTCATCTACATCTTCGAAATACTATGCGATACCTATTTTCCAAATTTCATTGAAATCCTACTATTAGATGCGAAGATATTACATGTTTTCTAAAAAGTGCGCTTTTTTCATACTTCACTAATTTTCGTCCGCTATATGTGCGAGTCAAGCTCATGATGTTACCTGCCGATAGTGTGCTAGCTGGATTCTGTGTGGTCTCAGATTGGCTACACTTTTTATTCAAAGTGAAACGAAACGGCAACTTCAGTCGCATAGCGCTGCGTAGCGATGCATAGCGTTGCAGTTACCAGCTGGTCTCAGAGATCGGCGTTTATTGCTATCGCCTCTATCGCTTGGCTAGCGTCCTTGGCATTCTGTCGCGTTCTCGAAATTCTTCAAATTCGCCAGGACAGAGAGAATGGAAGAGAGAGAGAGAGAGAGAGAGAGAGAGAGAGCAGGTACGTCGCCAGGCGAGGGGAGACCGAAAACAAATTAATTTCAGTTTCACGCGCGCGTCTCCTCGAAAATGAGTTTTGGGCCGAGCCCCGCCTTCCCGAAGCTTCGTAAAATAATAATTTTATGGAGGCAGCACGCGGCTCTCGGATCCGCGCCACTCTGCTCCGCTCGGCTCGGCGAGAGAAGCCCTCAATGAGTCGCCTCCGAGACGAAGAAAGAGCCGCGCGAAAAGGGGGCCGGCTGAAACAGAGAGAGAGAGAGAGAGAGAGAGAGAGAGAGAGAGAGAGAAATGTGCGTGTCGTGAGGCGAAAGAATAGGAACTAAAATAGTCTTCTCGGCACCAAACGGAGAAAAACTCATTCCGTCTGCTCGCCCGCAGCCCGGAGTCGCTCCATTGTGAGACGGCCAACTATTGTGTAGTTCGTGGTAACCGTGGACCACTGTCGTTCTCGTTTCTACGTTCCTCTTTCCATCTTTCTCTCTCTCTCTCTCTCTCTCTCTCTCTCTCTCTCGCGTTCCGTCCTCGGGTCGCGCTCGTTTCTTACCTCCTGGTGCCCCCATCCGCGGAATTTTCACAGTTTTCCACACCGGCGTCCGTCGTTCGTCGTCGTTTCCTTTTCATCGCGGCTACAACAATTTTCAAGAACCGTTGAAGATTCGACTGACCGCGCGCGACTTAGGGGCTCCGCGACGACGTAAGTGGAAATCTTCTGGCTGTGTGGTCGAAAAACGAACGGGCAAGGGTTTTAAGGACAATCTCTCTCTACCGTCCCCTTATTGGAAGACTGTTTGGAGGCCGAGGGATGAACGATTTGGAGAATCCTTGGTGGATTGAGAAATTTACCGCTAAACGCACCTCGAACTCTTACGTTCGCCATAACGTTTCTCATAAGTAGAAAATGGGTAAGCTTATCTTAAAACAGTGAAAACATTAGAAAAAATGTTCAAATATTGTTACATTATTTTGAACCTATTAAACATATTAAGACGGAAAATAAATTTCCATTTCACACCAATTTGTTGCAATTCGGGTAGAAAATTTTTTTTGTATAAAGATCCGCAGTCTACTCGTAAGCAACACTATGCTTCGAGCACGTACAGTGACCCCAAATAATATGCAAACAATTCATTTGCGATTCTCGAAAAATTCTCGGGGCTTAAATTGTGACCATTTCGTTAACACGTTGACCACCATGTCACCCAGATGTGGGTAACGGAATTATTTGTCCAGGTTCTAAAATGAATTTTTACGTTAATATATTCATTGTACCAAATTTGATTGGGATCTGTAAAATGCAAGAAAGTTGGAAGACTACTACTCAATATCACACATATAATTATTTTCAATTTTTATTTCATTAAATAACTTACTTTGGTTTCATGGAATTTTTGAGGATTCTGGTTTGGCACTCAAGGTGTTAAAACTGATATTGTGTTGTTCGGAAAGTAATTTCGTTTTTTTTTCTCGAGGGAAAGACGATTTCTTCGAGTAAGTTTTATTCGGTGACGTAGCGACGATTTTGTTCTGTGATCTTTCGCTATCTTTTCGGCAATTTGGAGTTCCCATGCTCGTGGAATATTTATTAATCAAACATTGATAGAAATCAATTCTATGACTTGTGATAAAGTTCAGTATATTTATTTTACTTTCATCCTTGTACAGTCGATTCCACGAACGCTCCTTCGGATCGATAGGATTCCTAAATTATTTAACGCCGCCTTTCTCCGCTTTAATCGAGGAAGAGGAGAACAACGGAGAGAAAAAAAAACAGAGCATCGATCTTAATTCGGGAATTAGAAGGGATAGTGTACCTGGAGTTCCAATGGTTTCGAGGCAGGACCTCCGGAGGTAGTTTTCCGCGTGAACTTTCCACGGAACGGAAGATCTTGTTACAAGAAACTCGCCGTGAACTCGCGCGATACCGATCCTCGTTTTTGTTTCGGCACCGCCGAAATCCGATTTAACACTTCCGCTACATATTTGCGACCACCGGGGTCTCGAATTTTGTGCGGAAACAGTCGAATTAACCGCAGATCAATAACACAATTTTTCTGTCCGTTAAATCTGTACTAAAAACTCAAATAATTACGCGATAAAAATTAGTTCACGTTTAAGGGATTGATTTACAATCAAAACTGCATTGCTGTCCGATTGTTTCGAATTGTTTAGAACCGCAATGTAGTTCGTTGACAGAGTTCGCGGATACAATGATACTTGCCTTGGCGAACAAGATTTATTTAGAAAAATTTATTTATATGCAGCCACTTACCCTCTTGGACTACTATTTAATTTTTTATTATAATGAACAGAAATTCTTCATCGTTCAGAATTTCATAGAAAAGAAAAGATAGTTTATATTTATTGTGTGCCTATGTTTTCTCCAAAGGATATATATCAACTACAACAAAATAGAATTTTATTTCGGCTTAAAGGAAATTAATAACATACATACTTATTAGACTCTGTTCGGAATGTTCATCACGAGTCTGACTCGATATTGTAGGCCAAGGGGTTAATACATTTTTTGCCGATTCTGTCACAGTCGCACAACTCAAAATCTCAGAAATTCCTCGGTGGAACACAAAAGAGACCAACAAGGATCGAACCAACCGGGAAGGCCCCGAAACGAAACTAAAAACCGGTTGACCCGAACTTATCAATTACTGACCGAGGAGCGGCCGATACTTCCATCGGAGTTCGGTGGTCATAAATAATTGATCGGCACCAATTAATTATCCGGGCCCTATTCTGCTGTCGGCTATCAAAAGAGCTGGGAACCAATAGTCGTCGCGACCGTTTCTTTCGGCGTCCTAGTTCGATCTCGTGCAAGTTCCATTGTTAATGAAATATTCCAGTAGCTTAGCTTTACATTAACGAAGGGCGGGGTGGGTGGCACGGCGGTATAGGAGGATGGGGAGGTTGTCATCGGCTCTGTGAGTCGTCGGACTTTTAATTTCCCGGCGGGATTCTAAAAAACTTCTTGCTGGTCTCTGCGAGAAAGCGTCGCGGGAGGATCGAGGGCGTCGCGGCGCGACCAACCGTAGAATGAGCAACTACGGGGCAGAAAGAGCAAGAGGCGAGAGAAAGGGAAGAGAGCCAAGAGCAAGAGAGAGAGAGAGAGAGAGAGAGAGAAAGTGCCGAGAGAAAGAGCGAGAACGGTAAAAGCGATCCTCGATATTCCATGGAAATAATCTCCGCGGGGATACCGGTGATAGAATTTAGCCGGATAATTCGTCGCAGCCGTCGCGAGGAGTGTCGGACTCGAGGAATGGATGTCCCGTAATGTGGCCCTTATGCCTAGTGCATAATGCAACGACTCGCACGGAGATTCTCGTGAGAACCGCAAGAAGTGACGGGGTGGACGGGGAGGGGAGTGTTCCGATACTCGAGGCTCCCCTTTGTTTCCCGGCGATATTAAAGCGTCGATTGTCGAGATTCCGATGCGCCTGCAACGCTCCCAGAGTGTATACCTTTGGCGCCAGCAGGGATGAGTCGTTGACAATTGTACCGGTCCACGAAATTAACCCCTTGCACTACTATTTATTTTGTGATTATAATGATTATAAATTCTTAATCGTTCAAGATTTCATAGAAAAAAAGATACTTTATATTTATTGTATGCCTATGTATTCTCCAAAGGATATACAGGGTGTTTGGTAACTGGCGGTACAAGCGAAAAGGGGGTGATTCTACATGAAAGAAAAAGTCGAAAATATAGAATAAAATTTTTTCATCCGAAGTTTCGCTATCGAGAAAATCGAGTCTGAAATGCAGCGAATACGCATGCTATTCGATAGGAATTGTCTGACGTGTCTGATCATGACCAACCAAATCTACTTGCTGCATATACTAAAGCACACAAACCTGATAGATCTTCAAAGTCGATTTTCTCGAAAACAAAGCCTCAAAGGAAAAATGTTTATTCCATATTTTCGACTTATTCTTTCGTGTAGAATCACCCCCTTTTCGCTTGTACCACCAGTTACCAAACACCCTGTATATTAACTACAACGAAATAGAATTTTATTTCGCTTTAAAGGAAATTAATAACATACGTATTTTTATTAGACTCTGCTCAAAATATTCTTCACGAGTCTGACTCGATATAGTAGGGCAAGGGGTTAACACGGCGACTTTACAAACAGAAACAAAATTCGCGGGACAATCTGTTTATCAGTGCAACCGTCGAGAGCCGAACACGGTTGGTTAACACCTTGTCCTAGAATGACGTTTCTGAAACGTTAAGGGTTTCACACGACGAAATTGATTATTTTTATCTGTCTATCATACGTGAATGTAGGGTCAGTCTTATAATCAATGGCACATCCTTTAAATCTAAATAACTTTTTCGAAAATGGATCAAACGACTTCAGTTTTTCTGCCGAGCCAGGTCGACCAGTTTACTATATGTAATGCAAATATTGGAAACATCGCGCTCTTAGTCTGAATTACGAAAAAAAAATTAGTAGAAGTTGCTTCTTGCGACTTTTTTATTCAGGCCTTTTTATTCGAAAATTTAGAAAATGTGTTTTGTAGATGCTGAATATTTCATCGAAATTTTTGAATTGGTTCATGAGTTATAAACGATCGAAAATGGTAAAAATTACAGGAATAGGAGTAAATGTGAACACGAAGGAAGATCGTGTGGTGTTTTTTCCGTTTGAATTTCGTTCATTCACATTTATGAGGATTTTCAGAAACATTGAATCATTGTTTGAAAAAATATTCACTCGGCCAGACAGAGCAGGAGGAGTCGCTATAAAAAATACGAGAGCCAGTAAATATTTTCGCCGGAATGAATGTTTTTTTCCGAAAAAGCGACGCCTGCGTTTCAGCGTTCGCGTTATAGAGATACAGGGGCCGTGGTACAAGGCAGCGAAATCAGATAAAACGATCGAAATTTTACTCGGACATTTCAATATATATGCACATACATGCAATGTATAGAAACGTAATATATTTCGCCAGTGTATAGACGGAATTCCGAAAATTGCGAACATTCGTTTCTGTAGCGCGACATATCTGCTTAATCACGAGTTTTAAAGATTTATCGGCCCGATCCATTTCACTATCCGAAATTATTTTCCGATTGATTATCGATGTCTGGCTCTTTCCCCGCGACTTTTTCGCTGGACAGAGACAGTTTCGCGATCGTTGCCCGTTCTGCGATCCGTATCTGCGATATTCTCGTATAATTCATAGGAGACCCGGTGAACAAACATCCCAACGAACAGCTTCGTCATGCTCGCTTTTCAACAATGCCCGCGATCAATCAAGGGAAATGTATGGATTGCCATGTATCCAATTAATTTCTGAATAATATTTACTCGCACTGATTGATTGGACTTTTTATATCGCTCCGGAACTACGTAATCCCGAAGTTTCTAGACAGCCGATTGTTGGTCCGTTGATTGCGCTGCTTAAAAATCCGTAGACACGATTATTCAATTGTTTAACACCGAATCGGTCGGGCATTAAAAGCACAACCATGCGTTGAATTGTACAAATTAAAAGATTCAATTTATCTAAATTTTTTAAAAATCGGATGCTGGTAGGTTTGGTGTTAATTTAATGTATTGAGAACGCCATTAATATTTCCCGGATAAATTTTACACGCAATTGTATAATGCACGTTCGAAACCATGATCTCTAATATAGATTGCGATGCGTACAAACAGTCGAAGTTTGCTTGTATCAAGTGGAAGTGGATTTAACCTCTCAATGTTCACGCCCGTGACATGTATGAACACGACTGACCAAATTTGTGCAAACCCGTGACGTTCGCAAGCATAGCCGATTTGCTCGCCGCTTGCTTGTTTGCTTAGTTTAGCCATTAATATCGACGAATTCGAGCGTGATATTTTATACTACAACGAATCGCTGTTTTTTTTTTAACGTTGTTTCCTTTATTTGTACAGTGCCATTTTACTCGATGAACGACTTGGGTCATAGAGTCCACCAGAATTTCAGGATTAACCCATTTGCATCATTAGCGTATATATGCGCTCAATTTTCCTGGTCACTATCATTATTCGTTAGCTAAAAAATAGAAATTGAGGGTGTTGTTGGGGATGAAAGTAGTAATTCTAATTTTTACTTATAATGCTGAAGTATGAAGTTCCTTTACTTGTAGTCATATTTTTGTACTTAAACATATTAAAAAAGAAAGCTTTCTTTTCATATTTCCTTATGATGCAAATGGGTTAACGAAGTATTTTGTGCATAAAAGTCACAGAAAATCGAGAGAAAATCAAAATAGAAAATACGAGATTTAACATAAAGAAATTATGCCATCCATATCCATATAACAAACATGGTGGTCTAAGAGTTATTAAAGAAGATGTGCAACTTAAAATTCTTTCTCACTGAGAAGGAAAAGAAGGAAGTAGTAATCCTAATTAATGGCTCGAATATAAGCGAAAGTAGAGAAGACTGTAGCTCAATGGTCACTGGCAAAACGTGTTTATTCACCAAAAAGACAGACAATTCGCAGCACGTGGTTTAGCCCGTGAAACGTAGATTACGATAGATCGTTACTATTTTATGTTTGCAGCCCCCGTGACTGCGCGACGAGTTGTTGCGGCGTCGTTGCGAGCCTTCTGAAACAACCTATTTTGTTTATCGACGAGGGACTTGTCCAGTTCCTACTGACTGTCATTCTCCGTTCGACCAACCTTAGAAGAGGACGTACCGCCGTCATGATGACGATGATCGTTTTCGTCGTCGGAGTTGTTCCAGGTGCTGATGCGATTGCTGTAGGCCGGCACGGTAGTCAAACGCAGACAGAGATTCCTCAGCGACTTTTCCATTTCTTCTTGGGTCACGCTACTCTTGCCAGCGCTCAACGCCAAGTTTCTTGCATCCTGCAATGACTCCTCGAGGATGTCTGCCACCACTGTCGACAGAATAGCGTTCGCCTTCTTCGATATGACGTACGAATGATCTATGAGTCGGGGATGATGGGGACAATTAGGTTCTAATTGAACACCGATAGTCATCGCGCCAAAGCTTTGATTAAGCAATTCGGCTACCTACCAACTGAGTAAGGCAAAAATATTGATCAGGAGATGTATCTCCAATCGCTACCCGCTAATTGAGCAACCCCCCAAGAGATTATATTCATTAACACTAAACCTACCAAGCATTAAAAGTATTTGGTAAACGTCACCTTGTAAAAATGGCAAAACTAAATTTATTGTGAATGACCACAATTTACAATATAAACAGATGCTTGGACAAAAATAATTACTCCATTAATTTCCATAAATGAATTTTTCCAATTTCAACAATTCCAAAATATAAAACCGGTCATTTGACCGTGGTAGGTTTAGTGTTAAAAAGTTGGTCTAACCTACTCCCATCTCTCATCATCATGACCTTCGCATGTGTTATCAAGGTCCCTTGAGTAAACCTTGGCAGATTTGAACAGTGTTCGTGAATAAGTTATTCGTAACAATAAATTTATACGTAACCCTCACCCCCCTTTGATCCTCATGACCTTCGCATATATATTTTGACAGGAACGCTTCCCACCTTTCCAAACAAAATGGCAGACACGTATTATAATTCAATAAAGTGCTCCTTGTCCTTAGATTTGATCAAATTCTAATCTGAATATTATCAATCGAATATCACTAGAATATTTCTACGGTTGCGTACACGAGCCGTGTTCGCAGAATGTGTTTTTTCTAACGCGATTTAATATTTATAAAACAGTGGAACACCCTTAGAATGTGTCGCTCGGCGAGTCCCGGCAAATTGTATAATCTCTGCATGTTTAAATAATGCAATTGAAAGGACTTTGAGACTTGCTAATTTCATTCACAGGCTT
Source organism: Seladonia tumulorum (assembly GCA_913789895.3). Taxonomy (NCBI): domain Eukaryota; kingdom Metazoa; phylum Arthropoda; class Insecta; order Hymenoptera; family Halictidae; genus Seladonia; species Seladonia tumulorum. The sequence continues at coordinate 10,115,068 of OU565275.1, forward strand.
CATTCAAGTAATACTGCCTTTGTGCAAGCAGGTATTCTAGATACTAGCGCCGCCGTGCCGGGCTGTGCCAATTAACAGCTTAGTATTCCGTTATTAATTGCTGACGGACTTCGGTGCATATAAAACGTTTCCGCGTAGCTCGAATTGGTCCGGCCAATATTACACATTCAACAGTGTCCTATCATCAATTGTTATTGATCACATTACCGGGAAAGCACTTTGTCAAAATACTCGTGCGTCGAATACTGAAGCCATTTCTAATAAAAATCTTATAATTAATCATCCATGAACAATCAGAAGAAACGACATATATCTAATTCAGCAAAATGGCCGACATTCCAATTTTTTGATTCTGAAAGTTACTAACAAGTAAACTGTGAAACTCTGTACAAATACAAATAGATAAGAAAATATTAAAAAATAAATAAATATAAATATACTAAAGTAATAATATTATAGTGTTATAGTATTAATAGTATTATATAAATATAATAGTTTAATTTATACACAAAATGGAAACGAAAAATGAACTCTTCACTCTGTTAGAGATTTTGATCATACAAATTTTGTCAAACTGAATAAACATTCAGAATAAACATTCTTCGAGGAGGATAAAATCTGCAAATTGTTCTTCGTTGGTTCGTATGTCGACGTTGAGTGGACCAGATGATTAACTCTTTTGGATAGACTTTAACAGACTGCATAAAACCACCCGCAAGAGCAGTTTAACGATTCTAGCTCTAACACGCGCATGTCCGCAAAATGTAGATGATGTGTGTACCCAACTTTCGGGGTTGTGTGTACGTATGCGCTCGCGAGAGCATGCTCTAAAAGTGAGAAGTGTTCTTGAGGAGTCACGAGTTCGTATTGGGGATAGTCAGCTCGCTCTTTCGCGAATAACTCGAAGCATTTTTTATTCAATAGAGCGTCGTACGATGCACCATTAAAAAACTTCCATTTTGTTCAACTTTCCTTCAATTCTTATACACTACTAAGAACAAACAAAATAGTATAATAGAATGATTTAAAGATTCCATGACAATCTGCTTATTGTCTGCTTGTTTTTCACTAAAAATGTTAGGTGTACAATAATTTAAACACGAAATTCTATTCTATAAAAATTACACAATAATTCGAAGTCCTGAATCTTGAGTTTACCTCAACACATTTTGCGAACGGCTCGTTTTTATACACTACTAAGAACAAAAAAAATAGTATAATAGAATGGTTTATAGATTCCATGAAAATTTGCTTATTAGTAAGAGCCACTAAAATTGTTAGGTGTACAATAATTTAAAAAAGAAATTCTATTCTATAAAAATTGCACAATAATTCGAAGTCCTGAATCTTGAGTTTACCTCAACACATTTTGCGAACGGCTCGTTGTCTAGAACATGCGTGGAATATTAATGAGAGGAAGAAACATAAAATGACGAGAAGCGCAGGGAGATTCTACTTTTTCTTGAGGTTAGAAGACCTTCGACACGATCTTCAATTAAAGTGTGATGATAATTTGAGCCTCGAGGTCTACGTGGAAAAGTGTCGCATGGTACACATAGGCGTGGCCGCCTTCTTAGAGGCGTGGGTGTATTTCATTTCGTAAAGTACGGAACCACTTTGCCCTGCCACCCTTCCACCGGTGTCTACGCCCTTCCACTTCCTTCTACCGTGATTTTTAGCGCCTCGCAATTCTTTGTCCGCCCTTGGAACAACCGCGTTGCACATTTCTCATCCACTGGAACTGCGACTCATTTTTAAGAGCTAAAATTTTATGATGATCCGCCCTCAAAACGTGTCCGTGTTTTTAAGACGCGTACGTTTACAGACACTCGTCAAACAGCTCGAGAAAATGGAATAAATTAAGGAAATGAGAGGAGAACTGTATTTTGTTTTTTTTTTTTAATTCGGAATCAACTGAAACATCACCGTCTTTTTTAATTGATTCGATGCAACGTATTCGTAAAATTTTTGGGTTAACAATGCATATGTGAAAGTAGCATTACGTTCAGTCAGTGTCGACATACTGCATACGTGAAGGCATTTATAGTCTGAGAAACAATTAGAACAAACAATGTACTTCGACGGTTCACCGACTGTTGCAGAACTGTTTCCAAATAGCCCTACAAAGTTTCTGCGTGAGTCACAGTCTACTGTACTTTGTTTGTTAATTACAAACCAGTGAAACATACGACAAAATGTATATCATCATTCAGAATTTACAATGCAACCGATACAATCAATCCAATCAGTTAAAATCAAAATACTAAAACAAAGGAATGATTAAACTACTTATTTTTTTTTATCGTTTTATACTTTTTATATCTTCTAGTAAGCAATAACATTTATTCGAAAAATCATTTGTGAAAGACAAATTAAAAGAATTCGGCTCATTATTTTTACACCAACGTATAAAAAGATAGTTATTATTGTGATCCTGTCACTGTTACTATTATTATTTTCCCTTTGCTACAGTATAAAGAATTTAAATAAATAATGCAGGACAGGTAGGATAGTAATAAATTATTACTAATGATATACATATAACGTGATCGTGCCTAACATTTTCGACACTTTTCACAAAAATTACATATACTAGAGAGACTACTTAATATAGATAATATGAATGATTACTTGCGCCACATCGAACTCGCGGCTGTCTGTTCCTGTTCCGTTTAGGATTCTTCTGTCGCATACTTTTCTTCAAAAAGCTGCACTCACTTCGCTCTAGAACATGTCGCGCGAAATAATAATTTTGTAGAGTCTTTAGCGGCGGAATTTTAGGTTCGTTCGTCTATATCCAAATGTCACGCTGTTTTCTCTCGTATGACTAAATTCAGGATAGTAAAATTCGATAACCGAATGCTCGTTTCAGGGTTTAAAAATAAATCGCTATAGCGATGCCCCGAACCAGCTGTAAACAGTGATACGTGTGTACCATTTTTAATTTAACGCCACAATAATTTTTAAATTTGTTCTCTACATTTTCCAACGCATTACCTAATTATTGAACAGTTTCGAAAAAATTACAATGCCTAGCTAAGAATGCCATAATAGATCTTTGCATAGCATTAACCCATTTGCATCACAAGGTAATATGAAAAGAAGGCCTTTATCACCAAACTTTTCTTTTTATTTTATTTAAGTACAAAAATGACTACGAGTAAAACAACTTCATATTTCAGCATTATAAGAAAAAATCAGAATCACTACTTTCATCTCCAACAACACCCTCCGTTTCTATTTCTTAGCTAACGAATAATGATAGTGACCAGGAAAACAGAGCGTATATATACGCTAATGATGCAAATGGGTTAATGAACAAAATACGTGAGTGTGATGGAAATTGTAAGCGTTGCTATAGAGTAGTTGCTATAGACTAGTTTCTCGACAAATGGATATTTGACAGAACAAATCATTTATCTTTCGCACAAAGATCCCGAATCGATATATAATGCAGGACGTTTGGAAAATTGATATTCACCAGCGTGTAGCCAACAATCCACGCAACACGGTGCACGTGTTAATGCGCGCTATTATCATCGAGCATTTTCGGCTACTTCCGCAAAGGCAACGGGTGATGGGCGCATCACAAACACGATCCACGCTGCAGCCTCATCAAAGATGAAGCAGTTAATTTCCTATTGATGCGCTTAACATGGAACTCGTTAAAGTAAAATTATCTGCAAACCAGAAGGGCTGACGTAATTTCCCGGACCGTGTCTTCTGAACCAACAAAGGGGATTTGCTTCGTTTGCCAATTAAATAGTGCCGATGACACATCAGTGGAATTTCCTCCATATACACACGTGACCGGTTCCAGTCTCCGGGGCTGCTCTGTTTACCAAACTCATCGGAACAAGCCGCCCATTGCCGGCGCATCTGTTTATCGTCCACGGATGGCTGTTTCGCGGTTAAAAGCTCGACCCCGTTTTCCACCGTCGTGGAAACCGGCCGCAGAAAACGCTACCAACGTTGGCATTCTTCTGGCATTAGCCTCCTTTGACCCGCGGGGAGCTTCGTTGTCGGTGGGCACAGTGAATCCTCGATATATGTGAACAACACGGGTCTTGCTTCGTGTATCGTCCAGGAGACGATGTTATGTTTACGCTCCTAGGCGTCCTCACGACAGGGGTATACCTCGCGGCATTAGGGATATTTCTGTGACATTTATCATCCAGGTCATGGCGATATATACATTATATAAAATAAGTACCCGGAATTTGTAAATAAAACTCAAATTGCTTACTTAATCATCCAAATTTATTTTGTCGCCTTCAAAGTAGGCCACATCGGAAGCAATGCACATACGCCAACGCTTCTCCTAGTCTTCAAAACACTTTTTAAACGCTGAAGAATGTAGCGCTTTCAGCTCCTCCTGCGAATTTCCTTTTATAGCCTCTATCGACTCAAAACGCCTTCTCCGAAGGGGTAATTTGAGTTTCGGAAATAAGAAAAAGTCACAGGGGGTGAATACGATGCTTGTTCGATCACATTTGTTGAGTTCTTGGCCAAAAATTCGCGTACCAAAATCGATGTGTGCGATAAGTGTGTGCGAACAAGTCGTGCAGCGACGCGTCTCATGTGCCCAAAACTTTACTTAAAATGTTATGCAAGGACATGTGAGACATTTCCACTTTATGAGCCACCTCTCTAACACTCAGGCAACGATTATCGATGACCATTTTTTTATCCTTTCGATATTTTCGTCAGTCGAAACCATTGACGCTCGGCCGGCACGTGGCAAATCTTGCACTTCTTCTGAGCCCTCTTTGAATGACTTGTACCATTCGTATGTTTGCGTTTTTGATAGACACGACTTACCATAGGCTTTCGGTAACATTTTAGGCACAAGAAATTTCGTTAGAAACGCAAAATTGAATGTAAATTCTTTGCTCGACAGTTCTTTCCGTCGCAAAATCGCAGAGCACACTCGAGATCGACTGGTGTAAATAACTGCCGTGAACAAACTGGTTGTCATATTGCGATCAAATTTAGCGTAACAAATGAATACAATGTTACCTACTTTACAAAAATTTGTTTCAATACATGCACCGTGGAATTTGAAAGTGAGAAATTCCGGGAACTTATTTTACACAATGTATGGAGAAATCACTATATTCGCTAGCAAAAAAATAACGTAATTTCGTAGACTCGTTGCGGGAACCCGAGCCTCGGGAAGCCGGAAGAATAGCCCGGTTACCCTTCGTCAAGGCAGCACGCAAAAAGCGTCGATTCACCGGACGCAATTAGTTGCTGCGGAACGGCCGGGTCGACGTCACCGGCGCAAATTTTTCTCCGGAATTATTACACCAGCCAAACGTCCTGCCCTCGCAAAAGTTACGCGGTTGCGAGCCCAATACGTCGATATCCTCCATTTCCGAAATCTCCTGGTCCGCCATTTTCATGCAGAAATGTTTACGTTGCTTGCAAGACACGAGAGCCAAATAAAAATATCTTTCTTCTTTCAATTATCCTATTAACCCATTTGCATCATAAGGAAATATGAAAAGAACATCTTTATCACCTAACTTTTTTTAAATTAACATATATTTATGTACAAAAATGACTACAAGTAAAGGAACTTCATATTTCAGCATTATAAGAAAAAATCAGAATTACTACTTTCATGTCCAACAACACCATTTCTATCTTTTGGCTAACAAATAATGACAGTGACCAACAAAGTTGAGCGCATATATACGCTAATGATGCAAATGGGTTAAGCTGAAACTAATGCACTGATATCCCTAAATTTTTATATGTGGGTCTATATTAAACATTTATCGAAGAAGAAATTGAATTGATTCGTCAGGTTCGTGTAAAACTTTTAAACGTACGGTACACAGTGTCCGAATATTAACAAAAGCCATTCACTGCGCGGATTTGTGTGGAAAGAACTTATTTATCCGGCGGATAGGTGAATGTCAAATAAAGAGGGTCAAAATGTTTTAATCCGTTCGCAGGGTCTCCGTGGAACGCGTTTAACCGGCGAATTCACGTGATCCAACCAAGAGGAAAGGTTTTATTAACTGCAGTCCGCGTCCATGACCATGAAGTGGAAGTAACTTCGACAAAAGCCTCGAGGGAATTTTGCATCCGCCGCGTTACTTCCAAACTGCAAATATTGGTACGCCATTCCAGACGCAGCCAGCGGATTTTTACGATCTAGTTTCAGAGAGATGCGTTCGTCACTGTACGCTGCTGAAAGAACAGTTCTATAAACAGAGAGTCCGCCTTTGTTATTAAATGTGCTGGGAAGGAACTACGAAAGGAAGCTAGTTGCACAAACACAAACGAGCCGTTTCCGTTGAGAAATGACATAAAATGAATTTAGAAAAACACCGATGTCCGTGTTCGTTGAAACGTACATGTTTCTCATTTATAAATGTTACAACGAAGTCGAGTACGCGAAATCGAGTTTTCAATTTAATTCTGGCAGCTTGTTTTCTGCATTTGAATATAAATTTCAATTTTAAACGCACGCAGAGTCACTAAAAATGAGAAGATAGTGCAATATTCCGATCAATTAGTCGAGTGAATTTCCACACGGAAAATTCTGTTGTCGAAGACGAGCTCGTATCCGGCTGATGGCCGATAAAACGGTACAAGCACTATAAATCAACGGCGTAGGAGATGCAAGAGATGTTCGACGTATCGAAAGGCAGTATTGCAAACCGCCTACATAAGATCGCATGTATGCGTAAATGGCTTTGATGCTTGGCATTCCTGGCAACTTCAGTGACGAACAGATAATGGAATTGATTCCGCTTTGTACCTTGCTAATTAATCGAAAAAGATCAGTTGCTGAAACGAATGGCAACAACCGACGGAAAGTGGATTGTTCGAATGCGAAATATCGTGTATTGAAAGTCCTGCGCCAACAAAATCAAATTCAGAACGGAGCGAACGTAAATGGTTAACAAAAGACTGCGGGTTTCAACGCGACAATGGCAGTATGGTGGATGACACGTTCTGTTTCACCTGCTGTATTCACGCCATCTTGCGCTGTACAATTTTTATTGATTTGCCTTTGCGGAAAGAAATGTGAAAATTTCGAGTTTTACCAAAATCTCGGGAAAGTTTTCTAGTCTTGGGAAAGTTTTCTACCGATCGAGACTGAAAAACTTTTGCTGAACTGAAACTGAGTTTCACAAAAAGCAATTGTGTAGCACACTACACTAAACAATTCGCAACAGCACTGGGATCGTGTAAAACTATTCGACAACTAAAATCTTAACTCCTGGGTTCGTGTAGGATTTTGTTACTGCATCCGTCAGAGCTGCATCAGCATTAATAATTTTCCACAGGGAAAGAGAAAACCGGATTTTCATACTGTAAAGCAAAAAACTAGACGTTGCCTCTTATTTAAAACCTTAGATATTATTAAAAATGTACTTACATCGAAATGCACGAAACTAGAGTGAAATTATTTCTCCTGTGTTGTATTTAATGCGATACTGGATTATTTATTTGATACAATGAAATTATTTTTCTAGGTAATCATACGACGACCTATAACAAAGATCACGATTGTGTAATTTGAACAATTAAAAACCTGATTTTTTAATTGATGGAACAACAAGACAGTATGTGACTACGTGCATGCAATAATTTAATAATATTGGTTTATTTCTTGAAGTAAACAGTACCAACAAAATTATCGAGTCTAAAGGTTTTTAATTCTTTTAATTCTAGAATTCTAATAATTCTAGAATAATATATTCTGCGGATTTTATGTGTTTGGGACAAAAATGAGTAAACCAAATGCAGGATAGAGAAAACATTTCGAGGATTTAAAAATACTATAATTTCGAACTCGCTAAAATTATTCAGAGATAAACGTCGCTGTGTACCTAGCAATTAACGCAGACAACGTTTATTTTCTATGAAAATCCGCAGTCTAACGATACACGAGAATAAAGTGAAATTCTAACATAATTAAGAATCTATAAACTATCGAATTTTGCCGGTTAGAGATACTCGTGCTCGCGAAATTTCGTTTGACATTTTCGCCGCGAGTCTGACACGATAATATAAGGCGGAGGCGTCTCCCATGTTTCTCTTTCTGCGGGCGTTTTTTCGCGTCTCGCGCCTCACATTCGCTTTTCAATCTCGCTCGGTGCTCAGAAAAGTTTCTACCGGCATAGCCATCCGGGGGTAACAGGATTCTACCGGCTCTCATCAAAATTTCAAACGGTAACGTTTCCGAACCGTCACTGCCGTAAATTCCTCTCGCTGCGCGCGGTTACATTACGCTCGAAGGAGATTTATCTCTTCATTGACACGAACCACTCGACTGTGTTCCCCAGAATTTGTATCGTCCCCGGATAAAGCGACGGCGGAGCGAACGCGAGGAAACGCCGACAGAGGAACTGGCGCGATGCGCGCAAAAGTAAGAACTGCACGCCCCGTTAGAAATCCAGTAGATTCGCCAAGATTTACCACTCTAACGCAGTATTTTTCCTATTTTTTTTTCTTTTTTTTTAGCATAGAAATCCCGTACACATTCATTTCGTTTTTCCTCGGGGTAAAAATCTTCCGTTTTCACAAAATTCTGTTTCAACCGCCACGTTTACTTTAACCCCTTACCTTCGTCTAGTCAGACATGTCAAGATGAATTCAAACAAAGCACGCTTAATATGAATGCCATTTCCCTCAAATCGAAAGCCATTTTTATTTTTCTGTCGTGAATATTACTACAGGTATCCAATGAATGTAGATTTTCTTTTCCTACTAGAAAATTATTGGAAAAATGTTTTTCTTAGCAAACTTCTTTCGAAAGAATTCATGTAGAATAAATCTTTTAGAATGTGTATTCCTATCAGACGATTCGATACACTCTCTCACGCAAAATTTTGTTCTACATTTCACGAGCATATACGAATACAAGTATATTTCTTGCATTTTCATCAGTGAAATACATTCGGTGCTTGGAATATCGTTGGAACGAATTTAATTAACAAGGGACCATCCAGAAGTGACAATCGCCGGTTCTGATTAAATTTCGCACGGTGATAGAACGCTGAAAAATATTTGATTCGAATTTTTTTATCGGCAATCGTCCATGGTGAAGCGCCGAAAACAACGCCGAAGGGTAGGAGCGAAAAACCTATTGGTGCCAGACGCAATATTAACCCCTTGCCCTACAATATCGAGTCAGACTCGTGATGAAGATTTTGAACAGAGTGCAACAAATATGTATGTTATTAATTCCCTTTAAAGCGAAATAAAATTCTATGGTTGAGCCTTCTATCGTTGTTTTGGAGAAAACATGGGCATACAATAAATATAAACTATCTTTTCTTTTCTATGAAATCCTGAACGATGAAGAATTTCTAATCGTTATAATCACGAAATAAACAATAGTGCAAGGGGTTAAAAATGCAAAATCGTGTGTCTTTAAACTAAACATGGTATATAGGTACAATATATGCTAAGCGTGTTTAAAAATCCCAAGCGAAAATATGAAATAATTAAGCCTGGATCTATCCGACGCGGCATCGAGTAAAAAACGAACCGGCGTAGGTTTATAATTAAATTTTTAATTCGGTTATTAGTCTTCCGGTAGGATGACCGATTCGCACGATCCACGGGACAGTCGAAGTATATTCGGCTAGAAGAAGAAGGCGATGAAACGGAAACGGAGATAAAGCGAGGGAAGAACCTCTCCTCCCTTCTCCTCACTCTCCCTCTCCCTCTCTCCTCTCCTATTCTTTCCCTCGCGCCGCCGTTATTAAATTTCCGAATCAGGGACCACGAAATACTTTCCGGTTGGCCCGCGGCGGAGAATAATTTTTCTCCGCGCTCATTATTCGCACCGTGCGATTCGTTGTTCGAACCTAGACGGCCCTCTTGGTCTTGGGGTTCGGACGAAGGGTTCCCTGGCTCGTGGGGGAAATTATTATCACCGTGTAAAGTGTTCGGTAAGTTCGCCGGAGTTACCGAGTTCCCACAACTCTAATCGTGGACTTCGTTCTTTCCAAAGGGAACCACACGTTTCTTGTTCGCTGCGGGGAACTGGAATTTACGGTCCGCTAAAATGTTGGTTTATCTTTAAGGAGCTGCAAAAACGAGGAAAAAATTATATTTTGCCGTGACTGTGATACAAGCGATAGCCATACACGTGGAAAATTTTAGTTCAATCGGTACAGTAGTTTCTAACAATTTCGAAAACACGTTTAACCCTTAGCACTCGAATGGCTACTGTAAGGCGCCACTAAAAATTGCTGTATCATTATTCAAAATATGTTTTACATTATTAAATTTGTTTGTATTTAATAAATTACTAAACACTTCAGTATTGTATGAGTAAGTTGCACCATGTTAGTATGTATAACATGAAAAAAAATATATATAAAAGAGAAATATTCTAGGTCGGAAGAAATGTTTCGTTTTAGTGTTAAAATACCTTCGAGTGCAAAGGGTTAGATCTATCGACCTGTTACACCAAAACTGTTCAACGTCTAATAGGCGTGTTGCACTAAACGAGCTATAACTTTGTTATTCCCTCGAAAAAATTATAAAATTTTACGGCTAATATTTTTCCAACGCTGTGTATTTAACTTTGCCCGAAAACAAGGTCGATTCTCTTGATCTGTCACGCCCTTTGTGTTCAGAATATGAGGTACGGACGGTGAGGGCGTAAAGTGTTCGGGAATTTCAGAGTTGCAGAATTCCCAGAACTAATAGTAGAATTCGTTCTTTCCATAAGGGCGGCACACGCTTCGTGTTCGGCGCGAGGAAGCGAAATTTACGGGCCCCGAAAATGTTAGGGCATCCGTCATAAATTTCGGAACGAACACGAAAGAGCCGACGGTATATCAGCGGGCCGGAGTTCACCGGGAAAATACTGTCGCCGGTTAGCGATAAGCTTCTGGGAAATAGTTTAGCGGTTATTCGCAGGAATCGGATCATGCCGCAGATAATGGCCTGATCTAAATCGCGCTCGTGTTACCCCCTCCGCGGCCACCCTTCTTTTAAAACTAATGCGCGAAGACAACAACGAGCGAGCGCACGCCATCGCTCGTAATTATTTAAACGGCTTGAAACGTTCATGCGCGAGGAAATGTTTTTAATGTTTCGTGGCCGATAAGCGTGACTGCGATACGGTGATAATGAAACGATTATTTAATCATTTTCGGTTAACACGTCGACACTGCCTCGCGTCGGTCACGTGTGGGTGATATGAATGTTTAACGAAAATCCTTCCTTTTTGGGACCTGTCAAACGAGCGTATGCGTTAAAGTTCGAAAAATGAGGGACGGGGATGAGGGTTAATAGAACGTCGTGCAAAGGCTCGGATATGAAATGCGAACGAGAGCGATACTTCGCAGGAGGTTATGGAAATTCGATGACTGGTACCGTGGAAAACCATAATATTCCACTACAAAGGAGACACGCTCGATAGTCCTTACAACGAATTTATAATAGGCGAGCCCATTCTGGAATTCACGATCGATATCCCCGAGATACCAATTCTTCTTGAGTCCCGCGTTCGCATTCGTTATCGGAACCCCTGGCAGATTTACAATTCCGAGTTGAACAAACAGTCCGAGAAGTTCTACTTACGATTCCGTGTACATTTTACGTTTTCCGCGTGCCTCTCTGGCCCTGGTTTTCGCGAGAACACTCCGCGTAGAATCCGATAACTGCGTTCTCGACGCACTCGCGTAACCCCGCAAATCCTGACTGGCATTACGCGCGAAATCCCACGCGTTTCCTACCGAAAACGACAATAACCCTTTCTGCCGTTCCCTACCAAGCTGTAATTAGTAGTCGCTAAATACCCGACGCCGAAATTCGCTTGCTAAGCTCGAGGGACGACGTCGAACCACAGCGATGGAAAGATAAGTTAATTGCACAGCGAGCGGGACAAACAAAAATGTTCCAAGTCAGTCGTAAGAAATGGAAATTAAATTATTAGGTTGGCAAGAAAGTAATTTCGGTATTTTTAGGTGAAATGAAATCCAATTTTTTTATCAAACCAATGAACTTTAATCAATAAAATGTTTTCCATTTTGTTCTATGATCTTTTGCCATTCTTTTGGTAGTTTCATAATTTCCGCGCTCATAAAATTTCTGATCCTTTTCGGTGAAGAACTGATCCAAGTGCGATTTCAGATCATCATCATTAGTGAATGTTTTACCATTCAAAGAGTTTTGTGAACTTCGGAATAAATGATAATCTGTAATTTGCTTCGAAAGTAACCTAAAAGATGCAGGTATGAAATGTCAGAAAGAAAACAAACTAACAGAAGTCAATAAAACAAAACATAACGCCAGGTATTAGTGAAAACCGAAATTACTTTCTTGCCAACCTAATAAAATGGATTTCTTCTGACACTAATTCGGCTACTCTGACACTAATTTTCGGCTAGAAGATACTATTCTTTGATCCACTGCTGAACATGGTAAGGATCGGGTATGTCCGTGTAAGACGACTTCTAATCCAATAACAAAACTGTATTTTTCATTTTTTCTTATGGGGGTTTCACCCCAACATACATCATCGTGGCATTACGCAAGTAAATATCATCGGAATTATGTCGTATTTGGTTTCATTTTCATCAGATAAATGCCACGAATATGTCGGCGAAGGTCCCACAAAAAAATAATGAAAAATAAAGAAGTTTAAGCGTAGAAACGTAAACTTCGCTCCAACTTTGTCTAGTAACTTGTTTCACTATTATTAATATTCTCGGAAATGGTCGGTTGCGACGCATGAAGCGTCTCTCGCGCTGTGTATGCATGTACAAGTGACATCAGATTATCTCTGATGTCCACGATGTCCCTGTTGACGTACAGCTACTCAAGAGGGACCCCGTTTGAGCTGTACACCGACTTGTTTATCCAAAACTCACATCCTAGAACGTTGCCAGAGAATTCGTCTCTGTCAACCGGACTAAGTGGAAAGCACATACGAGCGATTAGTGTAAACATTTACTAAGAAAGAATGAAACGTAAGTATTACAGCGATGTCCCATTTTTTATTCTTCTCGTGCCACGTAATATTTATTATCCATAATAAAAGACTATTTTTAATCCGTCGCATAAAATATAGTATTTATTTTCTGGGAATACAAGATTATCGATTATAATGTGACATTATTTTACAGTCATGTTGTTCGCATTAATGTTAAAGATTTTTAAAGGATTTGTAATTGTAATGTAAATACAATTTGCAATGTAAAAGTAAAAATCCTCGAGACTTAAATTATTTGTCCACCAATCGAATATCATACCAAGATTTTTACGGACTTGATAAAATCCGTTTTACATCGTACGATCGATCGAATAAAATACATAATCGCCGCGGATGAAATATACTCGGAACCAAGATCATTTTTCTGCTAAACCTTTGGGTTCCCGAGATTTTTAAAAGCTAGGGTAAAATTTCGTTTCGGTTGATTTTCCCGGCGAACGCGGCGGACCAAAAATTGAAAAATGACCGTGCACCCTCTCGAGAAAGGGACTGTCGGCGGCGGTTTATTTCCACGCGGCATCAAACCAGATTCAGCGGGCAAACATCGTCCTAGCAATGTGATTTATCGTTGTACATCATCTTCTGGATCCCTGTTGTAACGTCAAACCACCAGTGGATTGGGATCTGCGAGAGAGAACTGTAGACCTGATGTGTACTCGGTGTTAACCGTTAAACGAGATACCTCCGAGAGATCTATAGATTCGCAGCGACGGATAAGCGGCTTACAAATAATATCTACCAGCCCAATAAATCGCGGCCGGTGCGTCCAGAATCAGTCAACGATGGCTTCCGAACGTCATGAGGTTAATGTATGGGAAGCAGACACGCGTCCGAGTGTGCTGAATGCAAAATCAAGTACGCGAACTGCGCGATTTCGCAGGAACCAGAATGTTATTTAATATATCAACCTCGATATTGCGTTCTCATAACCGGTACATGATTCTTATAGATTTTAATACACCAAGCTCGAACTCGAAAGTCGTTTGTTCCCATCGTATTCGTTTTTGTTCATGACTAGACAAATTTTTTACTTTACCAATTTTTCCTGCTGCAATAATACCTGCTCGATGAATGATTTTTACGTAGAACGATTCTACGGATTCTACCAAATACAATACAGAGAAAAGCAGCCTAATATGGACCGTAATTCTCATTCGTAAATTTACAGTTTTTCCGGTTTCCTAAATTAGGCTGCGTCGGCACTGAAAATATTTTTTAATTCTTTTTTATGGAAAATATGAACATGTTTCCGATTTATGGAGGAATTTGCTTAAGTGGTCCAATATAGGGAACCTTCCTCTATATCTTTTTATAACATTATGAATATTTAAACTCACTTTAATGGTGATTAAAGAGAGACACGTATGACACAACAATTTTCGCGAATATTTTCAATTTATTTTGCTAATTAAATTATTTGAAAAAACTTTTGATTAAATTCTGACAGAATAATTAATTTTTACCAAAATGTAGAGAATCTACGTAATTATTAAAATTATAATATGTTTTATCGGTTATGTTAATGATTTTAGTTTGAATTTTTACCTTTTTTCCATTTTTAATAAAGGATATAGAAGGAAGTATATCTGATGAAGTAAAAAAAATTCGATGAACACTTACCTGTGGCATTCTCGGAGGTGTCAGCCGGTATACAACAGTCGGCCGGAATTATTAAACAACCAGGTTTATTATCCATATATACAAAGGTTTACATGCTTATTCAAAGTTGTTCACAAAGCATGGTAATACGTCAGCAGAGCTTTGAAACCTCATTTTCTCAGTACATCAAACATCCTCACGAAACAATGTTCAACACGAAACCACAGAGTGTACAGGAGTGTCCCGATGGGTATAAGAACATTAAAGGAAGGAAATTTATTGTCTATGTACAAACGCCGTAAAATCCGATTTTCCGCCACGACGAAACGTCTCTTTCTCGGCTCCCGATGTTCCTTTTTACATTGAAGTTACGGTTACTTAGTCTAGGTGAAAAATAAGAGCAAGTCTTCGACACCTCGGGAGGGATTCTTAAGAATAGTTATTGTCTATTTACAAACGTCTTTTGTTTGGGACGCGTTTGGCAGTGGCTCGGTGAATTCGCGTGGCAGAATACAAACGGCCCTCTCATCCGATAATCCCATCTTTTTTCAGCCAATTTCGGAACCTAACCGGATCTAACAGTACCGATTACCGTTGCCGAACGGGAGCAATTTGCGTTCCTCGTTTCTCACGATTTCGTCGTGCCACGAGTTTATCTGCATCTACCAATAAAAGGCAAACGATGGTAATATGGAATATTTGATTTTAAACGCTTGTCAAATCGAGAGAAATTTCTTTTTTCATACATTCGGTTCGACACATTTTTGAAGGACTAGTTTTCTAGATGAAAGAAATATTGAAAAAATTTTAACCGGTCAGAATTGTTGCTTTTGAAATGCTGTTACTTTAACACGTTGACTGCCATGTCGGAATTATTTGTTCAGGCTTTAAAATGAATTTTTTCGTTAATATATTCATTGTACCAAATTTGATTAGGATCTGTAAAATGCAAGAAAGTTGGAGAACCACACAATACCATAGTTTAATTTTTTCAATTACTATTTTATCAAATAACACTTTGATTTCGTGAAATTTTTTAGCTTTCTTGTTCGGCGTTCAAAGTGTTAATGTGGTAATCTGTTATTTTGATGAATTTTCGTTATTCTAATTGCAATGCTTTCTCTTCTATGACTGTGTCATAATTATCCTTTTATAGCAGATTACTTGAAGTCTCATTGTCAGCTACGCGAAAGCAGGTACGTACGTAGACTCGAGAGCAGACTCTCTTGGGATCGGATAAAACAAATGGTTCTGCACCTCTTAAGTGCCTCGAAGACCGTCTGTGATTACGAGTTAGTATACACGGCTACCTTCGGAGTTCGTTTCTTCTTAATTATCTTCCGAATGAACATGTTAACCGGCGTGTCAGTTGTGTAAGGATGATACCAATCTATGACTAGGTTTAAAAATTGAATTTTTAGAACGCCAAAAGGATTAAAATATTAGTAAATATGTATGATAAATTTTTAATTTCCAATTTCGGTTTCATCGATTACTTTGATTCTGCGTGTGAATTACGGACAATTTTGAAAATATTCCAACGAACTCGAATGACTTATTAACTCGTAATCTTCAGTTAACCCATTTGCATCGTAAGGAAATAATATGGAAAGATGGCCTTTATCATAAAACTTTTTTTTTAATTATATTTAAGTACAAAAATGACTACAAGTAAAAGAACTTCATATTTCAGCATTGTAAGAAAAAATTTTCTTCTCCAACTTTCATCTCCAACATCACCCTCCATTTCTATTTTTTGGCTAACGAATAATGATAGTGACCAGGAAAATTGAACGTATATATACGCTAATGATGCAAATGGGTTAAAAGGTGAAATTTTGTAATAATCATGGTAGAATGCTTCCCGCACGTTCCACATTACCTCCGTTATACCCTATTCCGCTCGCGAACTTCCAGGATCCAATTAACGATTCTCCACGAGACAACCGCCGAAGTCAATGAATCGATCAGCGGATCGATAAGATGCATCACGCTACGAACGTCTCGTCAGTTTGCCCGGCGTCGGTCTCGCCGTCGGACAAGTCGGCGAACTGAAACCGATCGGTCGTCTTATATACAACTTTCTTGAACTCGCGAACTTCTCGTGTAAATGTCGAGGGTGCGGTGGACAGGAAGCGTGCTCGGTCGCATCGGGCTCAGACTTTTCTCCATTTTCTCCACGTACCCGTTCGGATAGATCCACGAGTCTTTTGTGTGTAGGACCGAGGACGGTGACGGATAATCGAGGTCGTCCAGGTGGCACAAGTCCTTTGATCTTTCCGGCTTGGTGGTCCCGTAATTCGGCTCGAATATGTCCGGCCTCTTGTCCACCTTGTTGGGAATCACGTCCGGATCGTCGTCGGGAATATCATTGAACATTTGCCCCTTGACCTCGTCCCTGGAATCTTTGTTAAGCGGCGCTATCACTACCCGATCCTCTTTGTTTCCGTACTGCACGACTTCGGTGTGGGCCTTCATCGCGCGGATCGGTCGACTGCGACGATACAAGGTCAAAGTTATCCCGACAATCAGAATGCACACGGCCGTTAGCCCGCCGGCGAAACAAGCTACCAAGAGGCTGTAGTCGGTGCTCTCGTTCGAAGTTCCGCGACCTGCGGACAAAGGAGGACGTGGCTCACGTAAAGGCGATCGTTACTCGGCTCCCTCGCCCCCGAGTTACGGGCTTTCTTATTACCCGGCGATCAACGGGGCTTCGCCGTCCGCTTTGCAATTACAATGATCCACGGTTAAATTTCACTATGGCTCGGCGAACCACCAGTGAAATTCTCACGGATACCGTTTCTTGTTTGCACTGTAGCGTTCTATTTACTCTATCTCCTTGTCCACTGACATAAGGATTCCTGTTAATGAAACTTTGGGAGGACCTGGTCCTTGCAAAAATATTACACACACATGCTCTTCTTTAGCAGCAAGGGATGAACAAAGCCGATAACCCCTTGCACTACGATTTTATTTCACGCTTTCAGTGATTAGAACCTTTTTGTAATTCATAATTTCCTAAAAAGGGGAGAAAATTTATATCTGTTGTATGCCTACACTACCGCTCAAAAGTATCCGGACACTTATAAACTCAAATATCTTTGTTGTTTCTAAAGAAATATGGTAAGGACAAAGTTGAATGGTACAATGGGGCTGACACGATGCTATAAAAAAATTTTGAATCACCTTGGAATAATTATTGTCACTGAATTCTTAATGAAAAGGACTACCATTGTAAGTGTTTAAAAAAGGGTGGTTCCATTTTAAAAAAGTCAAGGTGACCTTGATATCTCTAAAAAAATGACAAAAACAAAATTTTGTATAGCATCGTGTCAGCCCCATTGTACCATTCAACTTTGTCCTTACTATACTTTAGGTATCTTTAGAAACAACGAAGATATTTGAGGTGCAAACTTTAGGTGACACCCTGTGCATACGTAATTTTTAATTTAGAACATCAGATATTTCACAAGAAACTAATAAAAATTGATTTTAGTCACTGTTTTAGGCACTGAAATAACTGATGCAATGCTAATAACGATATTTCGCAATTATCCGGATACTTTTGTGCGGTAGTATATAGGTTGTCTGATTGTTGTACATTAACAACGCCAAAATTGAATTTTATTTCGGTTTAAAGGAAATTAATAAGAAACATATTTATTAGACTCTGTTCAGAATCTTCATCACGAGTCTGACTCGATATTGTAGGGCAAGGGGTTAAAGTTTCGGGTCGAACGTATAGTGAGGTGGTTAATCCATTTTTTCTTGAACATTTGTGTGCGAAAAGGGCATATCCAAATACAGAATATTTCATGTTCAATGAATATTATTTAAATACAGAATATTGTAATTTAAGGGCTGTTTTCACTCCTTCGGTATAGACGACGACCGCTGAAAACAATGTGTCTAACTTTTTTACGAGAACTATCTACGTCGTCCCAAATTTTCCGGGATCGTTCCTTGTAAGTGGTAGGGGAATTGTGGGGATTAACCTTCGCGCGACCAGAAGGATCCATCGGGACCCACTATAGCAATAACGCTCGTGTAAAAGTGAAATATGGACATGTTTTGATGTTTTCATGAAAAATCGATACTACGTAAAAAATGTATGGAATTTATTAATAAATTAGCCTAAATAAAAATGTCGTGACATAGAAATTTCTTGCTTTTCTTCCCAACCACTTTGCATATGTGGGATCGTCGGACCCTTCCGGTATTTTACATGTATTTTTTTTTTTGTGGTCGTTTCAGGGTTAACCGAGTGAATTTCAGTGAAATCTAACCGTGGATTACTGTACTGTGTTTTTATTAAACTCACATCGCTAGGGTGCTGCAATTTAAACGATAAAAGGGTTAAAAGTATTTAATGGCGTCGAGACTTTGGATCCAGTGGAATCGAGCCACCGAGTTCCGGCAGTTTATCATTGATAAACTACGTGAAATAGCTATTTATACGAAGCGAGATTACGTGTTAGAGAATCCATGACAAAAATTCAGTGTCAAAGATTTCGTCGCGGTCCTCGATGTAACCAATTAAAAGTTCGCCCGTAAATTAGAGGCTTTAAAATTGCGGAAGTTCTTTCTCCGAAAGAGGCGGGGAGTAATTAAAAAATAATTAAGAACCACGGTAATTTGTCGGCGGGAAACGAGTTTCCAATTAACGATTGATTAGAACAACCAGAACAGTCAGAATCGGCGTGATTACAGGCCGTTTCGCTCGCGAGAACGCGGCGTTACCAACCAAAGGTTAATTTCCACCGACTGTCCCGCAGGCTGGCAGCATTCCTTTCCAAATGAAATGATGAGTCAAGTCTTGTCTTTGTCAGACGAGGGGGGACGTCTCAAACGGACGACGAGGAGCCGCCACTCGTTCTCGTCGTCTGGTCGTAGAAAAGCGTTTCAAACGTGTCCGGTAAACGAGATTCGCCCTTTCCCTTTATTTATTGGATCACGAAGGAAACGTAAAGAACTTCCGTTAGCAAAGATTAAGAAAGGAAGAAGAAGAGAGAGAGAGGGAGAGAGAGAGAGTGAGAGAGAGACCCAGACCACTGACGAAGACTAACCGGAGAGCTTTTTGGCATTCAGAAAACGCCTTGGTTCGTTAGCGGACGAACGTTCCACGTGTACATGCCCGACCACGCGCGCGTGTCTGCCGACCTATACATATCTATGTCGAGGCGAACATATATAAGATAATTTGATTTATGTACAAGTAACGTTTACTGGCAATTTGTAATCAAGAGGAACTGTTTCTAATACTCTAGTCCCAAGTTTAAATGAAATTAGAGAAGAAATCCCGGATTTCGGTGAGCGCCGGCTCGCTTACCTTCGGAGAAGCAACGACTATAGTTCAGCTAAGTATTTTAATAACTAGCTACCAATTACGTTTCGACGCGCAGCACGATCCCAAAAATAAGAAACCGTCTACCTTCATTCGTCCATGGTAAAACGAAACCTATTAGATGTGTATATTTAAAAATATTTGTCCTCAACCCTCGGACGGTGTAGACAGCGAATATTTATTGCAATTATTTTGCTATCTGAATTGCAACAAACTGGAGTGAAATAGAAATTTTGTTTTCTTTCTTGAATGCAGCAGCTGGTGATTTAAGTAATTTGCCAAAATCTCAATAATTAAATAACTCCGCCGTCGGAGGTTGAAGTGCAATGACTTTAAATTTCAGAATAATTTGTTAACAGTGCTTCACAACTCATAAAGAAAACGAAGTTTATGTTAATATCGGTAAAAATTTGTAGTATGAAAATTAGTTTTTCATTTTGCCAATATTTGAGACCATGTCTTTATTGAGTGTTCTAAGTATTTCGGTATTAAAGAAGTTGTAAATTACAAGAATGAGGCAAAATCAATTTGACTGTGCACTGCAGATTTTAACAGAATGTTTTCGTAACTTTTAATGAACACCAGGAGAAGAAAATAAGGTGCAAAGTTGAATGTAGAATTTCATGGTTTTTTATGTTTCAAAGCTGCAACTACTAGTACAGAAAATAAAATTGTGTTCTACCTCAGTTTCATAATTGTTGGACGTGGAGATTGAATTTTGTATAAAAATCAACAGACTATAAATTATACTTTTATAGATTAAATGTATTATAGATTAAAAATGTATTCAAATGGATTAGCAATTGTTCCATATATGCAAAATATTTATTAATCCCACGAAGGAACTGGCAGAACAGATAAATAAACGTTCTATTTGAAAATGTTTTTCCTTATCACTTGTTTTGCAAACTTCTTCGATTGTAGGATTCGTTACACTAATTCGAATATTCCCTGCGTGTACAATTAATAGCGACTCGGTTGGCGTGTCTGACTATGGCAGAGCTTTTCTACTTCTCTGAACTGAAAGGTGAATAATATGGAACTATAAAACGATTATCTTTGGTATCAAATACAACTATTTTTTACAAACTTTCTACGAAATATTTATGACATATTTATATTTTTACGTTCACATTTTGCGACGCATATTCAACTTGAAAAAATATAAGAAAACTTGCAAATAAAGACTACCAACATGCCTGACCAATATGTTTGATCTTTTTGGATTAATGACATTATCTAAAATAAAAAAATAAAAAATTTGTTGGAATGAATAGGAATTATATAAAAATGTAAAAAAAGATCTGCAAAACGTATTTTTTTAATTTAAAATATAGACCTACAGAAAAATACTTGTAAAAAACAACTCTTTCTCTGGAATTCCGAGCAACTGCAATTATTTCAAAATTTCTTTTCCACGCCATGTTATATGAGCCACTATAATTCTCAAAATATAAATGCCCCAATTTCCTGAGCAGTGTACAATGACTATTTTATCGGAGCAGTGTATTTTCGAGAGGATAACATTTTTGAAACTCGGATCTTATGCGAGCCGCGCGCTCACACGTTACGATCGTAAGCAGTGGAAAATGACAGGGGCGTGCAATCCGGTTAAAACGATTTTGAAAGGATTTTGAGAAGTTTGAATGGAACTATGGATGTAGTCGGTGGCGCACAGCGAACGGTAGCAGCTACCGGGTAAACGCGTGCAACTGAGATCCAAGATGAGCTCGCGTCGCGGGACGTGCTCGGACACATACACAGAGCCAGAGAGAGAGAGAGAGAGAGAGAGAGAGAGAGAGAGAGAGAGAGAGAGAGAGAGAGATAGTCGGGCAGGCTGCCTAAGGCATTCGTACGCAAGCGTTTCCACACACAGTGGGATCGTCCAACGGATCGGCATGAATAAACCATGAGGATGGAAATTAAAGGCGATAAATGCGCCTCGAATGAGACAGCAGCGAGAAAAGGGACTCGGGCTCTTTATGGGATTTTAATTCAGGGTCCGCGGAAGAAGGATACGAAGAAACGTATCGTATAAAAGAAGGGCTGCCTCGCTGAAAGAGATCCTGAAGTTAGTCTGGATGCGCATAATCGCGCCTTTCGACGCCCCCCCCCCCGAGGGGAAACTACTTTCCCTGCTATCATGCTACATGTCGTTCAACCGATCGCACAATGCAGCGTAATTAAACACGCGACCCCACGCCCATAAATTATCGGATGCTCCGGCTCCCGCGTTTTTGCGGTTCGCAAACGCGCGCTAAAAACTGAACTGATTTTCTGCCAGCGTGTCGGTTACCTAGAAAATTAATTCTTTTGTATGACCGATCATAAAGATTTCCGCTTGGCTGAGTAATTGAATTTTTCTCAACGATGCACTTTTTTACGATTATAATTTAGGAAAAATTAATATGCTTCCTTTAAGCTTCTAGGCTCTTCTAGTGGAAGTGGTTTAACACGTTGATTGCCATGCCACCCATATGTGGGTGACGGAATTATTTGTCCAAATTTTAAAATGAATTTTTACGCTAATATATTAATTGTATCAAATTTTTTAAGGATCTGTAAAATGCCAGAAAGTTGGAGGACTACTCAATATCATACATATAATTTTTTTCAATTTTTATTTCATTAAATAACTTACATTAATTTGATGGAATTTTTTAGGTTTCTAGCTCGGCAGTCAAAGTGTTAAAATATTCATAGAATTGACGAAAATAAAATGCTCATTTTGATTGCGTGTACAGAGAGGAAGATTCGTGCTAGGAAAGATTCGGCGACTTCCTGAATATTTTTTTTTTATGGAAAAAGCACGATTAAAGAGATCACTCACCGTTAGTGGTGTACATGGCGACTCCTTTGAGCGTGACTGGTTCAAGAACCACGGGATCGCTGCGTCCCTTAGCGTTGACAGCGTACAGATGAAGCCGGTAGTTGCGGCCAGGTTCTAAACCAGTAACTTCGAAAACCGGACCTAATGAACTGGATTTCTCTGTGTGATTCAGGTAAATGGTATTGACATGATAAACGTTCTCCTCACTATACACTTCGAGTTCGTAATTAGTTAAGGGCAAACCGCCGTCAAATCCCTCAAGGCATCGAACGATCAACCAATCAGCGTCTCGCGAGTCGGTGGCCTTAAAATCCTCGTGACCTGAAAAAAGAAATTCCGAAATACTATACATCACAGTGTTACGAATTCATAGACTAGGATGTATTAGGTTGTCTGGAAAGTTCTTTCCGTTTTTTTAACAGGTATTATAAATTGGATCAAACGACCTGACATTTTTTGAGCAATTAGAAGAATTGGTTTTCCAAATGATGTGCAAAAAAGATTTTGAAAAAATTGCAATTGGTAAGAATTACACGAGAAATTAAAAATGGCACTTTTCATAACTTTTTTATTTGAACCTGTAGTGAAAATTTAAAATATGCGTTTTGTAGATCTATGTTAATGATACACATGCTGAAAATGTCATCGAAATCGATTAATATACACATGAGCTACGAAGTGCTGAAAAACGTGGTTTTTCACGACTTTTGGTCACTTTTTGCTTAAAATCCACAAATTCTAACATCTTTAGATGCGTGTCGTTTTTATCTGCATCAACCGATTTCGATAAAATTTTCAGTATGTTTATAATTAACATAGATCTACAAAACGCATATTTTAAATTTTCATTACAAGCTCAAATAAAAAAGTTTTGGAAAGTGCCTTTTTTATTCGCTCTTATAATTCTTAGCAATTGCAATTTTTTCAAATTATTTTTTGCACGTCGTTCGGTAAACCAATTCTTCTAATTGCTCAAAAAATGTCAGGTCGTTTGATCCAATTTATAATACTTGTTAAAAAAAGGGAAAGAACTTTCCGGACAACCTAATATTTAACGCTAGAACAACCAAAAGTGACTAAATTATCGAGACATTGCGCGATTATTTTTATAGAATATGTCGGAATAAATAAATGTCGCAAAAAAAGTCTTTGCAATCTCCATAATTGCAAAACAAAGAACTGGAAATTCGTCATTTCGACAGGTGAGCTTGTTCTAGTGTTAAAGAATTATTTTTAGCACGAGAGTTTTTATTCGAATGTTGTTTGAGGTACGTAAGAAAGGCTACATCAATTATTTCTTGCTCTGAAAAATTGAACTGTCTGGTAGACTTGAACGTTATTAATAATTAAAAATTTCCTGGAGCTGAAATCAAATGAAACAGCGGTCGTAACTTCTTCTTTCAAGCGATCCATTTAATCATAAATTTTCTAGTAAACCATATTCAATGCTACGCTCAAGTGTGGTTGCTTTAATGTTCGAAAGATCTTCTCGCTTCGTATAAACGCATTTCAAACCCTGAAAATATGAAAGTTATACCCATGCATTCCTAGCTTCTATACATTATTCAAATGGAGAATCAACTCTTTTATTGAGCTATGAAAACACAATTTTCAGCAAGAGGTACACTTATACCAATTCTGTGCTTCTTTACGAGACGATAAAGATTTTTGCAATTTCTATGCTATTTCTTAAAAAAAAAACTTTAAAAGGTGCAAAACAAGATATTAAAAAAATTTCAGAATATCGTTGCACCACTGGATTCGTTGAAATTATTAAAAATTCAGTTTCGTGCAATTTACACTTGGTACAATCGAATAGGAAAATGTTTTTTTTTTGCATGAAGACACCCCGTCTAGTTTCCCTCGATTTCATGAAACCGTGTAAAATATCAAACGATCTATCATTTCGCGCGACACACAAAACAAAATTCTCAAATTCAAGGGCCTCCACGCCGAGGGGACCGAAGCTGGAAACAGTAATCTAACTTTTAACGCGTCACTGGGAGCGGCTGACCCCGAAGAGTATCAAATATCTGAAACACACGGGGATTCTCCGGTGTCACTTTCCCGTAACGAAAGACCCCCTATCTCTGATCGCCGAGGCCAGCACGGAACGCGCCTAATTTCACGACCTTTTTCACGCACGATTGGTCACCTTCGCTTTTCACGGGTCGCAATAGGAAACAAGCTGTTGAACACAACAAGGCTATCGACCGTAAACCGTCATCCTCGATGATGGGACCAACCGTAATGGTGTAGTTACCGCTATTTAGGTCAGAAAGGTAGGAGGGAGGATTCGAAGGCTGTGTGTGTGTGTGTGTGTGTGTTAGAGACAAAGCGGGCGAGAGAGAGAGAGAGAGAGGGAGAAAGAGTAAAGTGTCACTTACCCATTCGATACGCGTAGGGTCCGGTCGACTGAAGAGCCGTGCAGTTCTGTAAGGGATAGGGCTTCCCGGCGACGATGATTTGAAAAAGACAGGGCGTCTTTTGCTCCCCTATACGGTTTTTCGCCCAGCACGCGACAGTCCCGTAGTCCATGTCGTTTTCTGGCGTGTAACTCAGCTTGGACCCGTGCCAGTGGTTCGTGATCAGGCTCAGGGGCTTGACCTGCGTGAATCTATTCGACGGCACGTTCATCAGCTCGCCGGAATTGTTGAAGGTCCAGTGGAAAGTCGTCGGAGGCGGTTTCGATTGCACGCCGCAGACCAGCGAGATCGTCTCGTGCTTCAGGGCGCCGACCACTTGAGTGGAAGAGCCGTCCTTGCAGATTGGTGCGTCTGAAAATGCGACAGGGAACGGTTCCGACTGTCAACCCTGCTCTACCCTTTGCCACGGAAAGAACGGAACGATAAACGATCGAGGGAAACCGGAAGGAAAGTATATCCGAGACGAGGACGCTGCAACGCTAACAGAGAGTGTAGTGTTGCGGTAATCTTAGAGGTACGGTCGAGATGAATTTCTCGAGTGTAACAGCTACAGGCAGTCTCGTGGCACTTTAAATCGGAATAACTTTCTTTAGTAATTAACCCCTTGCACTACGATTTATTTTACGGTTTCAGTGATTAGAACATTTTTGTAACTCGTAATTTCTTAAAAAAAAGGAGAAAATTTATATCTATTGTATGCCTATATGTTCTTCAATAACTGTAAATTAACAACGCCAAAATAGAAATTTATTTCGGTTTAAAGGAAATTAATAACATACATGTGTTTATTATACCCTGTTCCGAATTTTCATCACGAGTATTACTCGATATTGTAGGCCAAGGGGTTAATCAGACGACTTCAGTTTCTCTGCCTAGCTAGGTGGACTAGTTTACTAGATGTAATTCACATTTTGGAGAAATTAGGTTTAGTCGGAATTTAGAAAAAGGTTAAACTTCACTTTGGCAACCCGGAAATATATTTTTCCTATATAATATCGAAGTTTTAAGGCAAGGAGTCCACTGGTTCGAATGTTATGCGTGTTTAAAGGTACATCATCCTACATCCTTTTACAGATTAATGTGTGATTTAAGCGAGTTTATTGTTTCAAGCACATTCACTGAATATTTCATCGGTCATACATAACCTGTTAATCTAAACGCGGCTGTGTTTGTTTAGTTAATATCGCACGGTTCTATTTAGGAATTTTTCCGACGTTACAAGAGAATCTCAAATATTTGATACTCACACATTATCTCGAGTTTCACTGGTTTACTCGTGGATTTCCCTTCGATATTGGTCGCCATGCAGGAATATTCACCAGCGGAATTTCTAGTCACGCGTTGCAAAACCAGAGATTGTCCGCTGTGAAGGAAAATTCCAGCTGTCGTGTTCTGATGCAATTCTTTGCCGTCTTTGAACCAGGCCATCTTGTACGCGTTCGGATTCGCTTGAACGTCGCATTCGAAATAGACGTCGTCGCCCTCGTTTATGTCGTTCGCCTTTAAACTCGAGCCTAGCTTGATTGTCACTATTGGTGCATCTACAAGCAACAATTCGAATGCGTAACATAATGGATAAAATCGATAACACAGTCCCACAATCTCGAACGAGCACGATTGCGAACAGAAAATTCGAGAAACATTCGAAATCGTTGCATTCGCTTGCTGCTTCGAACAAACTATTTTTCTCGTGAGAAAACAATTATTCAGAAATACAATAAATATACGACAAACCGTGGATCAGTTAAGTGAACGAAAATGATTATTTTTAAGATTACTTTCAGTTTTTAATGAACAATAAGTTCTTTTTAGCATATCTAGGCGAATTCAGTAAGTACTATGACAAATTTTCTTTTGGATCTAGTTACTTTTTACTTGGTAAAGAATTGACTATAACTATCTTATAGCCATGTCATGTAACACGAGAAATTGAGTAACCCGCGTGAAAGAGAAACACAAAAATGGAAATTATTGTTTCTAGCGGTTCCAAAATAGTTCGGATCTATTACCGGACCGATGCAAAATTAATGCTGTAAATTAGTGGATAGAATTAGCTTTCGGTAACACTCACAATAGACTAGCAGCCGCCATTTGTCTTCTAAAGCGCTATCAGGTACAACCGAGTTCTCAGCCCGACATGTCAGATATTTCCCATCGTCCTCCATGGTCGGTACATAACTCAACACACTTCTCGTAATGTTCGGATTATCTACAAACTACGAAGAACTCAGAATCTAAGCCAGCGGACACGTACATGTCGCAGCTGAGGAATTCTCCTGTGACGATTGCAGACTCAAAAGTGTAATACTCACATTTCTAGCCATGTACTCCACCAGATGTTTCCCCTTCCACCAGGTGAACACAGCTTCCGGATGAGACCCTGAACTGACGCATTCAATTTCGTACGTTTTTAGGGCCGACAAATGAGATTCCTTATTCGTAATGTTCACTACCAACGGTTTCACTGGAAGTCAACGGGTACAGTTATGTGCACGCTGTCGCCTGACTGGGCTTAACATTTAAGAGAAACGACTACAACTTAATATAATAATACAATTACTGCAAGTTAATATTAATCTTTTATGTAACAAAAAGGTTTTTTACAAATCCACGTGCAATCGTCTTAATTGTTTTCGTCGTTTTTGCAATATTAACGCCTTGCGCTACTATTTATTTTGTGATTACACTCATTAGAAATTCTTCATCGTTCAGAATTTCATGGAAAAAGAAAGATAGTTTATATTTATTGTATGCCTATGTTCTCTCCAATGGATATATATCAAGTACAACAAAATAGAATTATAATTCGGTTTAAAGAAAATTAATGACATACGTATTTATTAGACTCTGTTCAGAATCTTCATCACGAGTCTGACTCAATATTGTAGGGCAAGGGGTTAAGATTGTAAAAAATCACAGTAACTTTGGGACAGCAAAATTAGTGTTAAACACACGGTTTATTATTCATCGAAGCTATAAACAAACATGATAATAAATCTTAAGTGTCGAGGAAGGGGTTCGAGGAGCTCCCTAGTATTCATAGGGTTGATTTACCAATATTGCACGAGATTTATCTAGCATAATTGGGCCGAATAATAACTCATTTTTTTCGGAGGCTCGTCGGTACAGTTGCCAAGTGAAATTTCTAGATTACATGAACCACGAGCCTAAGAAAGGGGTTAACGTATTTTTGTTAACGTAATTATATATTGAAAGAAAGCTCTTGGCAGGACGATATTAGGGGACGTGTTCGGTAAATAGACGAGTCTCTTACTCACAATTGACATCTAAAATGATCTCGGATGTCTGAGGAGGGATGAGATGCGTGTTGCTCGCCCGGCAAGTTAACTTCGCCCTGCGGAACTCTCTCGTGACCTTCGAGGTATCAAGCCGATTTATCGTGATGTCCCCGTCTTCCAAGGTGTACGTATCATCCAGCAGCCTCCCCTCGAAATACCACGTTACATTCGGAGGCGGTGAACCCCCGATTACCTCGCATAATAAGGACAATTCGCTACCCTCGTTGAAAGGCTGCTGTATCTTAGCCAAACTTCGGCCGACGCCAGTGTAAATCGCCGGCTTGTTTGGTGGCACTGTCACGAAGTTCAATTTATGTGAGTCAGGACGCCATCGCGCGAGCTCTACAGAATCTTTTGAAAGATTTCCCTACTACGGTACTGAAATTACTCATACCGATCCCCAGATTTGTGTATATAATTTTCGCAACAATATGACTGACAAAATCCTAGCTTCGTTGGGGAAACGAGTTACTAGGTTTGTGAGTAAACATTTTTGTTATAATTCATTTTATTCTTTCAATACTGGAGTCTTATGATTTTATACAAATTTCTTTGTTTCTTCTATTAATTCTGTAAGGTAAAGGCACCAGTAGTTGACCATTTTATAGAAAAACATAAAAAATAAGGTTTTTATAAGCGCACTTATAAGTGCACTTTTGATGAAAGTGAACCTCAGATGCCATGCCGTCTGTTGTTTAAATTTCAAAACAATAAGAACATTTCAAACCTTATTTTTTATGTTTTTCTATAAAATGGTCAACTACTGGTGCCTTTACCTTATGCATTGGTAATTTTTCTACTAGCCTATTGCTGATATTTATAGTACTTTAGACCTCTCCAGTAATATTTTAGGAACAATACTTTACAGTTCACAGTTTATTCAGAAATACTATGTCTCACCTGAATAATTCATTTCGTACTTGTTTGAGATGCAAGTTTGAACATTTCCTCAAATAGCACGTGAATTGCAACAGTGTCGAATATATCGACATTATTAAAATCGAAACCTGAAATATGTAGCTTCCGCAGAGTCTCCCATATTCCTTTGAAATGCTTATGTCATTTCTATGTAAACTAATAACAAGGAAGATCAATCTGCTCCACTTCAGCACTGAATACGAATGAAGTACAAGCTCTCCAAAGGAGTACGTGGAACTCGAGTAAAACTGATAACTGCTTGCATTGCTAATATTGCATTTCAAGCATTCCTTCGAGTAAAATTCGTTCAGAAATTAATTTGAAAAATTTCGCACGAATCGATCAATCATTCAGGAATTCAAAATTCCTTGCCGACATAACCAACAATTACGTCTAGTTTAAATACTATATTCACTTTTTTAAGGTGAAAGTTATGTGGAAAAATTATATTTAAAAATTCCATACGAACCAGTCAAATATTTAGGAAATTAAATTGTTTTTAGAAATTTCAGAGCATCTTTAAACTATTTATTATATTTACTTTTTTAATGTTAAGCTCGTTTTAAAAGTTCTGTAGAAATTACAAAAAAAAATGCCAGAATTTCGGCGCAGTTTAGAAATATTATTGAATCTCAGATTTGACCTGTTTAGAAATTATTGCACGTTCGAACGTCGTTAAACTCTCCCTTCCATGTCTCTAAAATTGTATTTCTGCAACAGCCACGGCCAAGTTTAATCGCAATCGTCATTCGAAGGCAAGAAACTGTATGCGTTGAACCCATTATACATACGTGCATACACGTACGTCTGAGATTAGCAATGTGAATGCCATTAAGCACCATGAACGCGGTTACTGCCGCGAAACAATCCTAAATCACGAGCAAACGGTTTGGGTTTAAATGCTTACTGCATTCTTGCGTTATAAAACACCGAGGAGTGACACACCGTGAAACGAAGTCGCACGTTGCTTAAATAATACACGATAACACATCATTCTTCAGCTTTGGAACCAGAACACTGCAACACCTGTTGAATCCTCGCAATTAATTAAAAATCGTATTAGTGCTCCCGCAGGAAAAAGCCATCCGTACAGACGTAAATTACAGAATCACGTCCTAGTCCTGATTAATAGATACGTATCCCGGTATAAATTAGTTTTCTGGAAATTTTTATTGCCCTCGCGGCCTACCAAGAATTTTTTTAAAAACAGCTTAGAAGATACATGAACAATATCGAACATGGCAGCATTGAGACTAAATAATTCACACAAGTGAAATACGTCATGCACCTAGTTTTATCTCAAACAGAATAAAATTTAAAAATACAAAAATGATGTATTCAGAACCACGCTTTTTTCACAATTGAAACAATGTTCGTGCATCTGGCAATAGCATTTACCTTGTTACATCGTGGGACACTCATACATATATTTGTATTAAAAAGAAAAAAACAAATATGTGTTCGTTTGCGAAATGACATACGAACTGATCATTTTTCACCACTTTATTTCAGAATTTATTTTAACGAAATTATGAAACGATTTTGAAGCAAACCACTGTTAAATAAAGCTTTCAAAAACGTAGATTTATACATTTTCTCGTAATTCTACTAATGGAACCTGTTGACACAATTTCTCCGTGAAAAGCTCATAAATATATTCGTTGCTGTGTCCATTTTGTAAACTGCAAACAGTACGGTGAAAGAAAAATTGACCAAAAATGAACGTTCGATTATCAACGAATTTTAAAGAGATCTCAGAATACAAATCGTATTTTTGTTTGGAAAAATCGTGGAGGTAAAGAAAAGAAAATTATGAGAAACAAGGCAACGGTGGTAGACTATCAAAATGCTCTCCTGCAGTTTAACGGGCAGACCTAAGGGAAATTTCGCGTACGGAAACTTTATCATCTTCAAGAGTGCAACGGTTTCACCTCGAATATGCTCCACATCTGGTAAGAAACTGGTTTTCTAAGAAGAAAGTCGAGAAATGAATAAATATCTGAAATATTTGAGGATACTGTTTCTCTGCGAATGTCACGCACGAACTGAATGTTCCAAAAGTACCGCACTCGGGAAATTTCACTCGTCATGTCAGCTTGACCGTCACTGAAATTAGGATTCAGTTGCTAAATTGGAACCACTTTGCTAATTACACGAAGAGTAATTTCGGCGAAAGTAATTTTATCCGCTTGTTCTTTCCAAAATCTCAAGTTCGCTTTCCGCTTTTTAAATAGAAAGAAAGTTTTAAATATATTACCAGCTTAAAATGACTTAAATTTACTATCTGATTAAAAAATGCTATCGTGTCATCACTTTCTTGTGGGATCTACATAAACTATTCTATATAGTATAAATGAAAAAAATTGCCTCAACTTTCTGATTTTTAAATAGAGTAATTTAGTAATTTAGTAATTTCTAAAAATATCATAGGCTTAAAATATGACTTAAATTTACAATCTAATTAAGTTAAGTTAGTCTTGTTACTGTCTTTAATTTTCTACGTAGCTTATAAAATGGCCAAAATAGTCTTAAATTTCAATGTATCTTTCAGTAAAATTTTTGGAGCTATTTACAAAGCAAAATTAGTATTCTGCCCTTGATACTTAAATCTATTTTTGCACGCCGATTTGTTTAAAATCTGAATCTTGCCCTACGAAATACACTACGGCGCTCCATAAATACGTTTCTGGTAATTAAGGACGAAGTTACATGTCAAGCACGCCATTTTTCACGAAACGAATCATTTAATACCGCCTGTGCCTGGTGAATAGAGTGAGCTTGACATCTATCATGCTAATATCACATAAGATGACAGGTATACAGTGCCGTATCTTGTAGCAGTGCTAAAAAATTTGCCTTGCAAATGCTGCACTTTCTTCGCCACTGAGTAAGCTATCAATGGGGTGCGATACTATTATGCGATTGCATTATTCTATGGTATATGTTCATTGTTCATCCGTACTGTTTATTTACTGTTCTGAACAAGATAATGAATGAGACAATTAGATAATGAAATTCTTCAACCTATTGCGATGTAGTTTGTAAAATATTGAAATTTCTCATGAAATTTTACAATCCAATTCGATGTGGTTGATGAAAAAATTACACTTTTCATTCTTTTTTCATTTACACTATTACTACAAGTTGTTATAAACATGTTTTGGTAAAACATTTTAAAGTCGTGCAGTAAAACGTATGAAATTCTCGTATCAAGCAATTCTGTTCTCCGTTACCAATTAATTTTTTCATGTAGAATCGCTTGCGTATAAATTATATCACAGTACTGTAGAATTTACGAAATCTTTATCAGGCCTTAATTTTTATTCCCCAGATTGAAAACCTCTGTACTCTGTCGTCAATTAATTTTTTCGCGTAGAATGAAAATCTTCCTCGCATTAAAAAATTCTGTTCTCCTCCGGTATCAATTTATTTTTTCATGTAGAATCACTTATGTATCACAGGTACGGTACACTACTGTTCAAATAATTATTTAAAACGACTGTACAGATGTATCTTTTCTGGAAATAAGTGTACTACCTTTTTGAACAATATTTTTTACATTACTGTATATTTACTACTGTACAGTAGAAGTTTTTTTAGATAATTTTTTGACCGCGTCATATAGGAATCTACTGTGCTGTAAAATTCGCGAGATCTTGCAAATGCATAATCGGCATGAAACAATGGAATCCCCGATCACACGAAAAAGTGTACTCACCTATCACAGTGAGGTTAACCTTCTGATTTCTCGTCGGGCTATTTTTGTAATCCACCCTGCACCTATACACCCCCGCGTCCTTCGTTTCCAAGGGATCGATCTCCAATCTCGCAGGCTCCACGTTCGTTCTCATAGTTGCCCTTTCGCCGAATACGTATGGATCTGACCAGAGCCTCGCCTGGGCTATCGATCTGCCGCCGCGAGCGTCCACGCTGTATATCGGTAAGCCATCCCTTTCGCCTTTGTACCAAAAAACCATGCTCACCACCTCGCTTCTGGTTGAGGGATCAATGTCGCAAGGTATTTGAGCTTTGAAGCCAGCCACTGCCGACACGTCCAGTATGGGAACTGAAAACATTCCGAAACAATTCTGTCGTTATTCGACTCCGTTCGATCCACGCTCGAAATATCATCGAGCCTCCGTTATCCGAACAAATCGTCGGTGACACTGTTGTTCGGATAACAGAATTTTCAAAAAATACCAGCCACAAACGTTTATCGAATGGACTTCGGTCTCCTGGCAAAGCTAGATAGATCGGTTCGGTGTGCGATGAAAATTTTGGAAAAATTCCATCCTTGTCGGAATACTTCTTTCATTAATGCCATGGATGCAATAAAGTTTGGGTAGCTTAATAAATTGTCGCAAATATTGATATTCGATTTTGGCAAACAAATTGTTGTATATATCGATGACTAGTCACCCCTTCATTTCGCGCGTAATACGTCACATTTTCGGTGACGAAGAAAGACCTCCCCACTGCGAACCAAGAAATAATTACTAGACTGTGGATCTTTATGTAAATTCACACGTTCATACATAAATCATGAAGGACAAGGGAATTTCTTTGATCGATTAGAAGTTTTATGAATAAAATAAAATAATTATGACATAAGATTTATTAAACGAAATAAAAATGCCGTTTCACATTTTCACAACGTTACGTTCCCGTATAGTGTGAGAGTTTGCACAAGCTGTAAAATACCTGAGAACGCGTTCCATGCTTTTCAATTGATTCGATTACACGAGCATTTTTCACGTACCGTCCACACGCTACGAATAAATGTGAGTTTCTCAACGCTGCGTGCCGTGAACAACGTTTTTCTTTTTTCTTTTTTTTTTTTGTTTTTGTTTTACACACAAAGCACTCAACGTGTAACAATTGAACCAATTATTCCAGCATTTTCTATGTTGCGTGCCAGCGGGGCGTGCGGATCACGCGCAATCGACTACGTTTAAAATCAAAATGCAGTGGAACAAAGAAATGCGAACCTATCGGCCACTATGTTTGCACCGCGTAGCGTCGTTCGTGGCGCGCAGAGTGTTGTACACGCTGTCGCGGAAACGTATTAGGTTCGTGGAAAAATAATTGTTGGCTCGAGGTTTATTGAAACGAACTTGAAAATTCGCAAGAAATCGCGTTATAATCATCGGGTGGACCGGTTAATTTTCGTCGACGGCCGATATCTCGAGAGGTCCTTCTCTCTGTATCTAAGGTCGTCGAGGAAAAGGATAACGAGGTTAGAGCGACGCCGTTCGACGTTGTGGCGAGGCGGGGGGGGGGGGGGTGGCGGTTAAATGGCAGGAGGATTGATGAGGTGGCTATGAAAGCCAATAAAATCGCGACGTCGCGGTAACCTCAGGACCAAGGTCATAAATCGGCAAGTAGACCGATTAATTGGCTTCGGCGGTGGTGTGCAGGTCTACCTTTGACCGGCAATCTTGTAGGTGTGCGCCCGTACGAACTTTTGTTCCCAGCGGTGGCCCGTGGCCCGCTCTCACTCTCTCTCTCTCTCTCTTTCTCTCTCTCTCACTCTCTCGCGTTCGCCCACGATTCAGTGCGGGCTGACCGGACTCTGGCCAATTTGCAGTAACTCGGCTTTCGGTCAGTGACTGACTAAAACTGGAAATTTGTGGTTGCAGCAAGAAAATATACGTGATCCGGCAGCTGCGGTACCCCGGACCTGAGATTCAACCGACTGCTCCGTACGTCCGGTTGCGAGCAGAATTAGGAAGAAAATCTACGTCGCTCTCCCTCCCTCCCTCTCTGTCTCTCTCCATCTCCCTCTCTCCCTTCGATCTCTTCCTATTTCTCTATCTTCCTCTTCTGCCTCTGTTTCTATTTCTATTTTTCTCCGTGTTCCCCCGCCTCTCTCTCTCTCTATTTTTCTGTCCTATATTTTAAAATCTACGTCGCTCTCCCTCCCTCCTTTTCTCCCTTCGATCTCTTCCTATTTCTCTATCTTCCTCTTCTGCATCTGTTTCTATTTCTATTTCTCTCTGTGTTCTCCTCTCTCTCTCTCTATTTTTCTGTCCTATATTTGAGGCAATTCGGAACCGTGAGAACATGTAATGGGAAAAAGGAAATCGATTTTTGCGATCCGTCAAATTAGAGAGGACTCTCAATCTTTCTCTCCTGTTTGCTCCCTTTCCCGCTGGTATCCCGGTACCGGTGCACCGCCGAATGTTGCGAATACTGAAAGTGCTTCGAAGCGAGATTCTTCTGTCAATGAAATTTATTGGATTGACCCGTAACTTTGCGCGGATTTTTACGCGAGAGTGAAACGCAATTTATTCTCGACGAAAAGAATGTTTGTTTTGCAATATTAGGTTCGCTGGCATGAATTTGCCGTTGAGAGTGGTCGAGGCTGAATCGAAATTTTTTTTTCCGACTCTCTCATCTGGTTCTGCCAATGTAATAGGTTGCGAGGTTTATGCATTCGTGTACTACGGATTGCTACGTCCGCTACACTTGCGGAATACTACGGATTCAAACGTCTGTAAAAACGTTCAAACATTTTTTTCTACGACCGAATTTTCCACGAACTTGAAGACTCAGCCTTCCCCTTTACGACAACCCCCTGTAACTTGATGTACGATTTTTTCTACTCGTTTCTACTATATTAATACAAGGAACGCCGTGAGGGCTCCACACACGGTATAGAACCTCTGTTCCTCTTTTCTGTTCCATAAAACTGTCGAAAGAAATCGTGCATCAAATTTGATGGTGTCTCTGTAAAGAGGAAGCTCCAATCTTCAAATCCATGGTGGATTTAGCCGGGGAAAAAAAGTGTCCAATATTTTTAGATTCACGTTTCAATTCACAAAGCATCTCCGATGTATGCGATATCTTAGATAACTACGTAAAACTCTATTGCAAAAATTGTGATTATAAATATAACAATTTTCATATATAATCGTAATTCCAATTGTTACTTTCGTTTTCCCACGCCTCGCTGCATTACCAAAAATTCGAAATCGAATGTATTATTACGAATAGACTATGCAGATCTTTGTGCAAAATTGTCTGCAAAATAAATATTAATACCGTTGGTGCTGTTTCTACTGTTTAAATTTGTAGTTGCCTATTTTTGCCATGAATGCCTGAAATGAGAAGACGCGAGATGTGCGGCGAATCGGAACAGCCGATGAATCGTAATGGAAAAAAGTGGGACAATTTTCAAGATCCGTCAAGTTCGAGAGCGCTCTCAATCGTTCCGCGATCTATCGATCAGCGGGCACGGGTGTTCGGCGTTTTTTTCATCGCGATTTCGGGCCGGATAGAAACGGTTTTCGAGCGGGTGAAACGGAAAAAGTGGGAGGCGGTAACATGGTTTGCGAGGCTTCAGATGGGAATTATTGGATTTTAATACACCTTTTATGGTTTGCACGGGGCGTCGGTGTTACGACAAATAACAGGTCCAATTGAATTTGTAATCCCGTTTGGGAGGGCGAGCTGTCGGCGGAGAATCGAAAAATTCGACCGAAACAGAATTACGTTGACAGCATCGTTTTGCGTTATCGATTTAGCGTTGCGCTACGTACGCTGCCTCGCGCGAAATGCGATTTCGTCGAACACGCTGTTGCAGAAACGGACCGGGCATTTATTTGCCATAATAAATGGAAGTCGTTCCCGGCGATGTTTTACATTTAAAAATGCCTTTCTACTAATTTTTAGAGTGCCGGGTATCAACCCGGAACGAGCCGAATGGCGAATTAACGAGCTCGCTTCTTTTCAGTATTCATGAACGGAACGGGACACGGAATTGTTATGTACTTCCTGCCGGCGACCGGTTGCAATCGCTCAATTGTTCCGATTAATTAACTAATACGCAATACTGTTGATTAAATGGGTGTCGCAATTGCGGGGTCATTAGATTATAAATTAATTTTAATTTCCCTTGTACTACATTTGGACTCGACGCGTATTTATGGGAGTCTTTATTTCTTAATTGTTTGTACAAATGCAAGTTTCGATATGACCGATTAGCAACGATTTTTCTCAGTGTGTACGTAATGCCCGACCTTTTAATTATTATTGTGGGGACATTTACAAATATTTCCTATATTAATATAAAATATTTATATTGGTAATTATTTACATTAGGGGCTTCCTCACCGATTTTGATGACCTTGAAATATGTTGTCAAGCTCATCATTCTGAACAACTTTTTCCTACACATGTTACCGCCGCTCAGATTTAGTTTCCGAGATATTCGCAAAAAAGTTTCAACATCTCAAAAAGTGATCGGAGTAGGTGTGTGTAGGACTGTGTAAAATAGTATTTCAAATAGTTGACAGTAACTTATATTTTTATGATATTTCGTTGCCTGTAATGTTATTACGATATTGTAGTCTGTTTATCAACATGTTACATATTCGTAATTAAACTACAAATAATACTTTGCTAACTATTACAGCTTCTCATGTTAAAAATTGTAATTTATAATATTAACTACTTGCTCAACTTATTTTCATTGTAAGGAAATATTTGAAATAGAAAATAAAAATATTTAATTTTATCTATCTGGTTATCAAAATAAAAATATTTGATTTAAAGTAGTATCTTATTTGAACCACACTAAATTATACTATATACCAAATCATTGATGATCGTTAATATACGTTGCAAATTATGATAGAAAACCTTGTATCCAATGTTCCACATACGAATACTAATCCTACATTATAAAATACTAATGTAAAGTGTACTTACTTCTGAATCTTCTGTACCTCCGTCGGATCCACAGCACACAACTGTTGACTCACGAGAATAGGTCCGAATAATTGAACAACAATCACTAAACAATACACACAGTACACACACACAACACATTTTATAAAATCGTGACAACGAACGAGATGTCACTCCGACCACGAACAAAATAATACTGCGATTTTAACAATGATCCCTTCCACGGAGGTGGTACGGTCAGGTTATCCTTGGCAGGTTAGACGCTGAAGGTCTGTAAACACTAGATACAAAACCGAGGTAAACAAATTATGGCGGGGCGCCGACCCTATTTCCCGGAATTCCCTGTTTTCGTATCACACGTCCGTGGGGGGGGGGGGGAACGGTTAAAATCGCAGTATTATTTTATTCGTGGTCGGAGTAACATCTTCTCGTTCGTTGTCACGATTTTATAAAATGTGTTGTGCGTGTGTGTGTGTTGTGTAGTGTTTAGTGATTGTTGTTCAATTATTCGAACCTATCTCGTGAGTCAACAGTTGTGTGCTGTGGATCCGACGGAGGTACAGAAGATTCAGAAGTAAGTACACTTTACATTAGTATTTTATAATGTAGTTTGTAGTACATTAGTATTATATTTTATTATTCGTGTGTAGAATATTGGATGCAATAATATTTATAGTACGACAATTGAGAAAACGGAAAATGTAAATATATTTATTCGTGTATTTGTTAATATTTGGTAAAAATTAGTTTTAGTAATTTTTACTTTTCTGAGTTATAATTTTTTTACTAACTTTCACGTTACTCGCGTAGAAAAAATAAAGTTTTTATAGTTTATACGTGCTATTTACCTTGCATGGTACAATAATTATACAGTTTAACGGTATATTATATTCTCAGATAAATTCAGTCAATTTTCACATTCACAATACATGCCCACAAGATATAATAACAGCGAAATGTTTCTCTCCATAAGAGATAACATTTTAGATACAGCTTCAGTACAAATATTTCGATTCTGAGCAACGTCGAGATAAAAAATACATAGTATGTTATTTCCCGTATGAGACACTTTATTATACAAAAAACAATTTCTATGCCATTTTGATCGAACAAAGATGTCATGAGTTTGCAAAGATTTTACGTTAATTTTAAAATATCGAATCTCGTTCGGAAACCTTCAAGAGGATAACTGCACAATTATAAGACAAGAGGCGGTTTTATTTCCACAGGAGTTGTTCGTTTCTATAAAACAGACATGCACTTGTATAAAGCACTCGATTCGTCATTCTACTGTAAATACTTCAACAATTATTGGAGTATGTCACATGTAAATGTGTATGTAAGTACAGGTGAAGTTATTGGCATCGTTATTGGTTTCCGCATTATTTTTCACAATTTCTCGAGAAAATTCGGAAAATATCACTTCAATGTCTATCCTAACAGAAAATTCACTGTCACACTTCATTGAACAAACCTTGCACGTTACGTTGCACACATACCCGAAATCGACTATCTGCAGCACTTGGGGCTGTACCGCAAAAATAGCACAGAAGCTGCAACGAACAGATCCGCATGTTTTGACTTCAAATAGATCCTGTGCTTTCTTAACCCTTCTTCGGATTTTTAATTCTAGTGCTATAGATCGTCCGTATAATATCT
Organism: Seladonia tumulorum; assembly: GCA_913789895.3. NCBI lineage: Eukaryota > Metazoa > Arthropoda > Insecta > Hymenoptera > Halictidae > Seladonia > Seladonia tumulorum. The sequence goes on from OU565275.1 coordinate 10,154,816, forward strand.
CGCTAAGCCACAAATATTTTTTAGAATTAATTGAACCAGCAAAAGAGTCATAAACTCACCTTTAATATAACTATATTTAGGTATCAATACATACATTTCAAGAAACCTAAAAATAAGTGTAACGAAACAACGTCTACCGGTTAAACTTTACCTTGGGAAACCAGAAATTTTTAGCTTTTTTTATGCAATCAGGTATACTTTAGCGAGAAAATGCCGAAAATCCGTGTTTCAATCCCAGGAGATCACTAGTTCAAAAGTTATGCGTGTGTATAAAGATGTGAGATTTTCGCCGTCGCACGCGGTAATGCCGATAACTTAGAGCACCGTTCTTTCAGATGAAATATCTTTTCCCCACACACGAATAAAAAAAAAAAGGTTGTGAACATAACTTGCAATTCTTAATCGCTTAAATGGTTGGAAGCTCCGCCCCCAGGCCTCCCAAAAAACCTAACACGACCAAGACAATATTTCGTACCTGAACTATAATCGGATTTCCAGATGCTAAAATCCACCGTAATTTCGGCTTATACAATTGGAGCTTCGTGAAGAGATCGACAATCGAGCGTGTTCGTTCTGCCATCTAATGGCCCCACTTGTTAAGCGATGCACGACAGTCATTACGTACCATAAACACGCATAACTTTTGATCCAGTGATCTCCTAGGATTGATACTTGGACTTTCGGCATTTTCTCGCGAAAATCTACAGGATTACATTAAAGGTTAAATATTTCTGGTTTCCTGAGGTAAAGTGCAGCCCGTCTATCTAAAAATAAAAGAATCCCAGTATATAGCTTCACGGATTGTTTTCTTAACAATAAAATGTCCAGAAATAGATATAAAAAGCAATGCTTAAAACTAAACATAGTAAAATAATTTTCAGAAATAAGAAAGTGCCAATGAAGTGTTATATACTCTTCACACAGTGGTTTGCTAATCGCATAGTTATGTAGCTTGGAAATACAGGTTATCTACGATGTACAAAATAAAATGGACATAAAATAAATTCACACCCAGAGAACGTAAAGTTAACAAAATACGCGTCGTAGAAAAGTCTGCTCCAACGGCTGAAAAATCACCTAGATGTACCAAAGCTTGGATTCTCTTTGCGACCGTGTCTTGGAAGGAGACGCAAATAAATGGGGACATGGGAAACCCAACTGTAAATTAGGGCATCTTCAAGAACCTGCGATATCTACAGACATCGTGCACAAATCTTGCGTGCACTCTCTGCTGCTCCATTACACAAGATATTAAAGGACACTTCCAATTTAATTCAGCGTTTAATAGTATGATGCTCTGCTTCAATAAAAATAATTAAATTAATTGATAGACCCATTGAATCTCGATGAATGCACTTCGGCAATTATGACTCTTAAGAACGTGAAATTGCCTTTAATAAAAACAATTAAATTAATTGATGGACTCATTGATATTGAAACTCGATGAATACACTCGTCCAATTTGTGCAAGTAAATACGAACCTGTTATATTGATTGCTTGGTACTCGAAGTGCCAACTCGCGAAAAACGAGCCCATAAATCTAAGTCATTGAGTAGCGTGAGATCTCATGATACGTTAAATGTCGTTTCGAATGAGACTGAGGGCAGCAGAAAACCATTAACGACTCAATTAACCATCAACCCCTAAGGTTTCCGAAAATTTTAAATATGTAATAGAAGATCTTTCTCAAAATTGATGTTTCACTACACTGAAGCGATAATATTACGAACTAATTAAGACATCGTAGCAAAATTTAATTTTCTTCATAAATGGTTTCAGTAAATTCAGAGTGAAGTGAAGCTGTACCAAGTTTGATTAAAAACTGCGTTTAATTAACTTTCTGAAGATTTCTACTAGCTGTGAAAATAAAACGTTCTGCAGTCTAATATCGAGACAATAAAAAGACATCAATTTTCAATTAAAAATGTCAGTGCACATTAATGTACACTGCAATGTAGCTAACTAAAATAATTTAGACGTCTTTCCTTATATAATTACCACTTCACTTTTATTGCCAAACAAAATCAGGATACCTCTTCGTTATTTCAACCCTAACATATTGATTTGTTTACATGCAGTATGAGAAGAAACAGATCTCTTCAACTTTAGATGAACAGAGCATTAAAAGTGACTATTTTACAATACTTTATAAAAATAAGAAGAATGTACTTAGTCAGATTTTCCATAATTTTTATTACAGTATGTGTTCAAACAGATTTTGTTTAATAAATACCTATATCTTTGCAATTTCAATAAATTGACAAATTTTGGACGTACATAGTTCCAGTGTTAATAATTTCCTGCAGCTGCAGTTTCGAAGTTTAAACGTTTGCAGATTTTGTACGTTTGAAACGGACGACTACAAATGACATTTTCCAGTTAGCAAACAGTATCCATTATTAAGATATGTCTCGGTATAATGGCGAAGTTGTGTCCCTTTGTCAAAATAGACAATGTGTCAGAGGACAAAGCAAGTTTAGAGTCTAAGTTCTGACCAATTAAAATCTTCCGTCGGATTGCCATTGATCAAGGACACGAACAGGAGACAATTCTATAGCATACCAGGGCGCGGCACACAACAGTATCAATTTAACTACCTGATGAAGGTAGCTGTTATAGATAGACGGTATAAGTAGCTTCGAAGCTGTCTAGATAGTTTCCAACACCTTAAAAAAGCAATGTCTGTAATCAATTTTCAAAAATGTTTACCGCAATTTGTAAACAAAATTATTCAATCCAATTTATTGTTTGACTTAACTTTACTCTAGAAAACCAGAACTTTTTCACTTTTTTTCTATATAAAATCTACAGAATTACATTAAAAAAGTTAAAAATTTGTGGTTTCCTGAGGTAAAGTTTAATACAATAGTGTTACAATAATCATAGTAAAATATGACTTTTAGGAATTTTTGATTTAAAATTACATACATTGTACACTGTAGAAAACCCTTTGCTGCAAAATCTTAAAAAATTAATGACGATTCAGTTAATATATGATTTCATCTGATAGATGAACGAAGTAGCGTTTTTCAGTAAAAATTTTCCTTTTGATTCGCAAGAAACTGAAATAGAGAAATTCGCGTACCAGAATGCACTATAAATAATTCATAAAATATCATTTTTGATTAATCGCGTTCTTTCTGACCGATACATTGCAGATTAAAAATTGAATTCTGAAGTTACGAAATATAATACGCGAGCCTTGTGCTGAAAACCGAGATCAGAAGAGTTCAAAGAGCTCGTGAAATCGTAACGCGAAGAATTTCGCGATTACTCGCCGGCAGCCTCGAGAAAATATCTGCGTCATGTTGGCGAACGTGCCTCGCGAAACTTGCCTATCAAATTTACAAGCGATCGACGGGTTTTAGAGCCGCGTATCGCGAGCACTCTTTGATGCGAATTTAAACGGAAAGCATTACGTGCAATCGAAAGGATGCGTCGTAAAGAAAACTCATTTACGACGATGCAGTATTTACGAGCCAATTTATGATTCGCGTCACGGCCCTTTTCGAGACGTTTATCAATTTGTTATTTACCGGTGAGCGCGCGACATGCTGCAGTCGTATTCAAAACTTTCGAGATGCACTCCTGCATGCGGTGCTCGCAATATTTGTACATATTACAGCAAAAACGGGCAAGTTCATAAATTCAGTGCGAAGTCATCGGTTTTTTCATAGAAAAATTCGACTTCATTAAAATATTACGTATAAATATGTATTTCTGCGCTTTGTTGATCGAAATTTCACTAAAGTACATCTAAAAAACGTATAAAAATTCGTCCAACTTGAACATAATTAAAATATTGCGTGAATAAATTTACAACGAACCTCCTCGTGTATACAAATTTCAACAAAATGAGCATAGAAAAATACATGTGAATCGTTAAAAAAATAAACCTTGTGTTTTCATAAAGTGTAATTTTAATTTACAGAAATTAAATTAAATACCAAGCAGATATGTATGTGAAAAGTATTGTAATTGATCGCTGCAACTGAGATAACAAAGCTTCGCAAAAATGACGGATAATTTATCGCACGTTGGAAGGATTAATAAACTTAATGCAGCTTACTTTCATGGTTATGGTCACTTAATTTAAAACTTAGTTTTATGAATGTTCGTAAAAACGCACACGAACCATCCCGTCAGCCTTTATAACGCTATTTATAATATTGATCGAACGAGAAAACAATTTTACATTCATCGACGAATTGCTTTTAACAACGCACTCTCGATTCGAGAGTACGTAAACTATAGTAGCGTATAACAGGAAAGACAGTCTCTGCATTAATTGATGGATCAAATCTAATCCTCAGCCGAAATAACTGTTCATCAAAACGGACACCTGTTACCAACATCGATAGTGCGACGCGGCTATCATTATTTGGACGTTCATTATTCGTACGATCTATTTACGTGAACGCTTTATACGCCGAATACTTAGTTAACTATTCGTTGTTTAACCCATTTGCATCATTAGCGCATATACCAAATATACATAAATATCTCCTCTAACTCTGAAAATAAAAGAAATGTTTCTGACGTAATCTAAATGGTTTCAAAAGACGAATCACATGGAAGAATCGTTTCTTATAAATTGTAAATTTTTAATCGTTTCTTCAAGGTCACTCGTGTTTTTTTACGTATATACACACATTTTTTGTTGTGGTATATTATAGCAAACATTATTATTGATTCGTTCATGTTTAATAGCACGACCTTGAAGTAACCGTGAACTCTAAAATTTGTCAATTAATGCAGAACTTACTTTCAGCGACATTTCAGATTTCAACGGTAACAGAAATTCGACCGTGAACTTGAACTTGTAAATAATCACATTTATTACTGCAACAAATGTTCGAAATGATGTCCTTCCGTTGTGGATATAATGCTGAAATATAAATATCTCACTTGTAGTCATTTTTGTACTTAAATATAATAAAAAGAAAGTTTGGTGATAAAGGCAAATATTTTCTTATGATGCAAATGGGTTAATGCCGAAAATGTTGTGCTGCTATGTCGATTCGTGAGAAAAATGTTCCGTTGGAAAATCTTTTTGGCACGGATGGATACAACCACGTTTGTAACCGAGAGGGAAATAAATTTTTCCGACAACCCGATAGATTTTTATTTTAGTCGTCGAAGGCCAAGGAAACGAGGGTACTCGAAGTCGTTCGAGTCGAACATGGGATCGGGCCTGGAAACCCTTCAAGCATTTAGGTTATCAAATCAATTCGCGCGGCTAATAAGATCGCGCTGGTTCCGAAGTGTCTGCGGAGCGTGCTGTCTCGATTCCGATTCTACTGGCGCGGGTCTGGCTGTTGAAATCCGTGTGCGTGCGGCCATGTATGTATGTACAAGGAACCGGGTAATGCGTTGCATTACCGATCCGCGACATGAGCTTGCGTTTGCTTTGAATAATTACTCCGGGATCGGCGTGTTTCCCAGATACGTGTTCCGCCCTGAGAACGGATCTACACAACTCCCTTAAGTAAACGCTGATACCCGGCCGAATACGCATGTCAAATGCGCAAACGGTACCTTAGTGTTGTTTGCGTGTGCATCTGCCACGCCAATAACTCAATGCACGCGAGTCACCAATTTGCTAGGCTTATCCGCGGATTTAATCGGGTAATAGAACTTCCGTGTCCCATTACCACTTTTGCACACGTATCGCTGTCTACTCCTGGATCATCGTTTATCTGCCTTCGAGTGTCTGTCGTTTGAATTATCGATTATCGATGCGTTCGGCTTACACGGGGCATCGAAGACCGTTCATTATCTGGACTAATTGTAAAAGGGCGATACACGTGATCGGCCCGGCACGATCTTGTCGTTTATTCTTTGATTTATTCGATAGTTTTCACGTTCCACTGGCATTACAAAGCGTTTCGCGGTTAAGCGATTCATCTTTACCAACCTGGTCCGTGGGCCGGTATTTAATTCGTGAACACTGGGAACCACCGAGCAAAATCACGGGATTTCAGATTTTTTTCTCTCACAATTCGTGAAGTTATTAAAAAATATTTTCTTCAGAAATTTTCTGGTATACTTCTTTATTCTCAGAAAGCTGAATAAATTCAATCCTGGTATTATTATAAAGGAATATACATCAGTCTCGGTTAGGGCTCGGTAGTTCCAGTGTTAATACGCTGCGGATGTAGAACACAGACGATCACAGTTGGCATAATACAAACTTGCAATCAAAATGTTATTCGAGAGCGTTGGTAGATTCTGTATAGTAATTATACAAACTGTTAGGAGCAATTTAGAAGTTTATGACAAAATTGCAAAATCGTACACGCATTCGAAGAATACAAAAATATTGTTGTATTATGTCTAACTCAAATTATTAAGGGAAGAAACAGATCAGTCTATGTAGCTGGAATATTTTTAAATTAACCCCTTGCCTTACAATACCGATTCAGACTCGTGATGAAGATTCTGAACAGAGTCCAATAAATATGTTTCTCATTAATTTCCTTTAAACCGAAATAAAATTCTATTTTGGCGTTGTTAATGTACAACTATCAGACAACATATAGGCATACAATAGATATAAATTTTCTCCCCTTCTTACGAAATTATGGATTACAAAAAAGTTCTAATCACTGAAAGCGTTAAATAAATCGTAGTACAAGGGGTTAATCTAGCCAGTTTTTAATTTGGAACAAAGTCATTAATCTCACGCTTCATTTGTGTCGTGTGATTTCCATTTGAGAACGTCAAATACAGAGTACGAAACTTATTAAGACGGAAGCGATTTTACTATAGCAAGTGGTGGAGTTAGAGCACCTAAATGCAGAAACTGTCGTGTGCGTACGATGCCGGAAATTACGACCACTGCATCTCGCGCCGAGTTTCGGTGAGGGATCGGGTATTTCAATTCCTAACTGAGAAAATTCATTAAGCAATAAAGAATCATTAATTTCTAGCCTTATACGTTTCACAGAAACGTGACATCGCAAAAGCTTTCAAACAATTGTTCTTAATTCGCAGACAAAATATCGCTTCTTATACATTTCACAGAAACGTGACTTCGCAAAACCTTTCAAACAATTGTTCTCAATTCGCAGACAAAATATCGCTTTGTAATTAAATGTATCTCTCGCACGATCGGCTAAAATCAATTAAAAGATCATTCGGAAACAATTCGTACAATTTCGTCGCAGAATAAATTTACCCTACCCAAAAATGCTTCATTATTTCAAACGTCGCTTCTTATCTTCCCTTGATATCATATTTCCCTAAGCCTGAAAGGGAGGAGCTCTCCTCTTTTCAGTTTTATAGACACGATGTCTAATAAAAGGATGAGTGACACGCATCGCACACGTGCCTAACACAGGCTTCAGAGAATGCGAATGAAAAAATCGATTTCTCCAAACATCTAGACCGCTGCCTGCTTAAGTTCGATATACGGAGGTCGCCATTGAAGCATGCGGATTATGAGTATCCGTATTCAAGGCAGCACTTCGCGCGCAGCATGCTGTCGCGGGTCCATAAAACTGTCAGGCGAAGCTGCATCGTGACAAGCATTATCGAATCACGTTCGAAGATACGAGGTCTCCAAGTGGTCGTGGCAAAAACAACTGGATCCGCCAGTCCGATAACGAGCAGTTATCACGCTGTCGCATACTCGCGCGATTCCCCCGTAAATAAGTGAAACCGAAATTCGGAAGAACAATTTCACTTTTTACTACGATCACGGAAAAACTATAACGTTTACAACCAAAATTTTTATATCAAAATCTTGCATGGAATATTTTATCTTGCTTCTCTTTTAACGTCAGAAGAATTTGAAAAATCAGTTTCCGGTTGAAATAGTTTCCAAATTATTAACTTCTCACCGTTACAACAACTTACTTTAACACCATCAACTTTTAAACTAAAATTAGATACAGATACAGAGAATTTGAAGTGAGAAGAATTTGAAAAATCAGTTTCAGGTTGAAATAGCTTCGAAATTATTCACTTTTCACCGTTATAGCAACTTACTTTAACACCATTAACTTTTAAAGTAAAATTAGATACAGATACAGAGAATTCGAAGTCAGAAGAATTTGAAAAATCAGTTTCAGGTTGAAATAGCTTCGAAATTATTAACTTCTCACCGTTACAGCAACTTACTTTAACACCATCAACTTTTAAACTAAAATTAGATACAGACACAGAGAATTTGAAGTGAGAAGAATTTGAAAAATCAGTTTCAGGTTGAAATAGGTTCGAAATTATTAACTTCTCACCGTTACAGCAACTTACTTTAACACCATCAACTTTTAAAGTAACATTAGATACAGATACAGATGCATTAGCTACAGAGAACTTTTGATTCTTTTACGGAGCATTGATTCTTGCAAATCTCGAGTACAGGTTTAGGAACGCTGGAAGGAATATATTATCCGTGGACAACAAATACGGTTTCCGAACTGCGGGTTTAAGTGTCCTACAATGGGGACCGGGTGTGCCTTGACCCGGTGTGTGAAAACCATTCGACTAATTAATTTCTGAGCATTAACGCACCAAGGAATAAATTTCGCGAGCGCACGAATAAACATAGTTAGAAATCGCACGGCCACGTCGATGTTAATTCGCACCAGAGACTTGCAACCTCTGCGGAACAGTTTCGCACGATTCCCAGGGCAACGCGCGAGCAGGAAGCGAGAGATAAAGGGAAAGAAGGGTGGAGGAAGAAGGAAAGAGAAAGGGTAGAAAAAGAAAGGGGCAGAGCACAAACGAAATTGCGAGAGCGCGGTGCGCATTTTAGCGATTGTTATCCTCGGTCCTTCTGAATCCGCGACGATGCCCGTTTCGCGGAAACTTCCCTGTGTAAACAGCGGCATCCGTGCGAGCGCGGTAACGATCCTTTCCCGTCGATGTCCTGGAAAACAGGACCTCCGCGAAACCGTCGACTCGGCAAACACGCAGGAGCCGGTATCCGGAGCCGCGGGAAGACACGAGCAACTTGTCAAAAGAATGTGCTTCAACACGCACAAACGCGTAGACTCCGTTGACCAGATTGCTCGGTGGACAAAAATTTTTATCTCGCGCATGCCCTCGCAGCATGATCGAACCGTTCCGTTCCTGTTCGAAAAGGTCCGGGTAAACCTCTCGAAATGGATAGCTTGATCGCTTCTTCGTGTTCTCGTGCCCTCCTCCCCGTGTTTTCTTTGGACGGAAATATAAGTAGCGCGATATTCTTTTCGAAGAGAGACGGAATTTCCTGCGGAATCGTACGAACGAAAACAGCATTATGCCTCGCAGTTGTTTGAGAAGCGATGTTGTCTGCCGCGCGGTCTTTGTTGCTGCGCTCGAGAAGACGCGGACTGGGGGACTTTTATGCAAATTCGAGTTCGCTGGGATCAATTGGTGAAACGGGAGTCGTGCGGTAGCTTGGTATTTTTCTACCTGTTCTGCTCATGTCGAGAAGAATGTCGGATACGTATGCAATTTGTTGTAATATCTTTTCGTCCAAAATTTTTACCGCTACAGCTCCTAGCGAGCGTAGAAAGATCCATGCTCCCGCGATATGTTGAAAGAACGCATTGCAGATCTATATGCGAAATAAAAACTACGTTCGTGTTCACGATGAGAATATTTGCAACGTACAATTTCAAAACGTCTGTACAGAGAAATATGAAAATTATATTTCTGGTTAATTCATTGTTGAATACTACATTCTACTTGTCCAGTCGTAGATCGGGTCTGTTATACTTGTTCAACCGTATGTCATCCCTATTCCAACTTGTCTGTCCACAATCCGACCGTATTCTGCATGTCTGACTACGTATCGACCCATTCCGCTTGACTGCCAATTTCGGGCTATTGTATTACTTATCTAGCCGTTAATCGCATCTACACCATTTGTCTGATTGCTGGTCGCACCTATTCTACTTGTCTGGTCATATACAGCCCCTATTCTGCATGTCTGACTAGATTATCGACCTAATTCCATTTAATCGGTCGTATCACGTACTCGTACTACTTGCGTAGCTGTTAATCCTCGCTATACCATTCGTCTGTTTACTAGTCGTACGAATTATACTTATGTACTCGTACGCTGTCCTTGTTCTATTTGTTTTATCATAAGCGATCCTTATTCCACTCGTCTGACCATATACCAGTCTTATTTCATTTGCCTGACTATATGCCAGACTCGCTTCACTTGTCTGACTGTAAACGAGTCCTACTCTAACGACCCTACTTGCCTAGTCACAGACTGGCCTCATTCTACTTGATCGATCACAGGCCATCTTGATTCTACCTGTCTGACAATACGAAATATGTCATTTGTTTGACCACAAGTCACTTATAGTTGACTTGTACGATTATAAATGAGTCCTATAATACCTATTCGATCCACTTATTCCAATTGTCGAGTCATAGGTCGCCCTTATGTTACTTGTTCGATTGTAGACGATCCGTATACTACTTGTCTGACCATAGAGGGACAAGATCACTTACCTACCTACAGGTGGGAGAAAATTTGAGGCGTGGTTCTCCATGACAATATAAGACGAAAATAATGAGTAAAAAAATTGCAATTTCGGCTTCGTTTTTTAGTTATTATTAATAACTAATTTTGAATTGATTTTAAATTGATAATGACTAAAAAATGAAGCCGGAGTCGCAATTTTTTTATTCTTCATTTGCGTCTTACATTGTCTTGGTGAACTGATTATAAAAGATGATTTAAAATTTAGAACCCATTGACAATTTTCAAAATTTGTGTCGGAACAAGCTCGCATACTCCCGTAGCGACAAGAGTGAACCATTATCCACACTCTAAATATTGAAACACTGAAAAACAACTGAATTTTGTCCAGCTCACTCGACCTTCGCACGCTCTACATATTTCAGGCTCGCATCAATTTTGGTCATAACACTCTCGCACACCATCAGCCGGGGAATCATAAAACGCTGTGTTTAGCCGAAAGAGGAATATCGAATAACGGCGAAATGGACTTCTCGATCCTTGGAAATTTAAGAGTCGCTCGGCAAGAAAGATATAAAAGTCAGTCGATACCCACGCAAAATCGCGCGAGCAGAAAGCACTTCTTTTTTCCTCGTGAACGGGGCAAGAGAAAGGATTGTAAAAACGAGGAAAAGGGAGAGAAAGAGAATGGCCACGGTCCCCTTTCGACGTATGACATATTTCTCTGGACGCCGGCACGTTTCGTGGCTAATGCCCCATGCGTCGTTCCTCCAGTTTCGCCCGTTGCGACTCGCAATTGGATTTTACGGTACATCAAGTGCGCAAGTTCTTTCTCACGTTACACGATATACCTAGCCGGGGCGCACACGCATCCTGCATACTAGCCAGGCCAGCCAACATCGGATCGAAAGACTTACGCGACTTTATAGGGTATCGCGATACACAATTTCATATTACCCTCTTACGGACTACGGAATTTCATCTACCCCTCGCCCCTCGTCTCTCTTTATCCGCTCCTTCCCCCCCCCCCTTCCCCTCTGGCCCTTGGGAAAGTATAAACATGCATAAAACGTTGATGGAAGAAAAATACGAGGCGGGCACCCTCGCGTTGTTACCGTTGATGTCTCGCTCTTTAGGATTTTCTGTGACGAGGCAACGCAATATTTTTTTTCTTTTTTTTTTATTTTTTACTCCCACGCCCTGGCTTCAACTTGTAAAAATCTCGGCCCGGGATTCGTAAAAAGCTACAGCAATTGAAGGCTACGAATAAAAGCGGATCGCCCAGACGGCAATCGACGGGGAATACCGCTCGCAGACAAATTATTCCTGCAATAACACGTACCGAACAGGATTGGAAAATATTACGGCAGTTGAGTACTTCGTTTTTCATTGTTCTAATTTTTTGCCAATTTTAATGTGCATCGGGAGCCTCGGCAGAGATGAGTTTAAAATAACAGCTTAATTTTTTCTGTGTCTGCGTTGTTCGAGATTAAACAATTTTATTTGCGAAATCTATATAAACGATATATTTTTATGTTTTTCTATTAACCTTTCGCGGACGAGGATTTTTCACATTATTTCTGCCCATATGCTACTTGTTCGATTATAGGCAACACTGATTCTCCTTGTCGGACCATACGCCAGACTTGTTCCACTTGTTTGACTACATGCCAGGGTGATTTCACTTGACGGGTCATAAACGAATCTCACGCTACTTGTTTGAACCGTTTAATCATAAACTGCATTGGAAACACATTTTCATAACACAATAACGCAGTGATTGGTCATAACATCAATTAATTTGTATTATAATGCCACAGATGAAAATATATTAAACTATGGGCGTATACAAAACGATGTATAATTCATTAACATAATTTGTTGTAGGGAAAGCTACAGCTACTATTCGAATATATTTGCGGAAAATTGTGTTTGTAATATTCATTTTCGTTGCATATACAATTTTCAAATTGCGCTATTACAATGGAATATAAATATATGAACAGGATGTTGATGTTTGATCATCGTTCAATTAAATTCTACGTTTAATAGTTAAACTGAGTTTTATATTTTCGCAGATGACTAATTGACTTTGCTTGCCATGAATTATAAACGCGATACGGCCAAACAATGTGATTAATGTTTCGTATTTTATTATTCACATTTCGGATCATTAATAATTCCAATACAAATAAGTGATGCATTTAAATTGCAATAACCAAACATGTATATTTAGTAGTACCCGGTTTTGTTCATTTATATGTCTCGTGTTGCGAAAAGTAGAACTATGCTTTTGCAGTTTATTCATTCATACTAAGAACTTTATTTTAATTTTTGATTTATTGTTCCAATGTGAGAGATGGTAAAATATTCTTAAAAGTCGACGAAGATAAAATTAAGTATTCTCGGAAGTTGCATGATGTCAGATATTCTTAAAAGTTGAATAAAAAATAAATAAGAAATAATGTAACGTTTTAATTGAACGTCATTTGATGTATGCAACGAACTTATGTTAAGTCTCACGAAATAAATTATTCTATTCGGTATTGTTTGGAAAATGAAATGAAATGAAATTTAGGAAATTCAAACACGTTTGTTCGTAACAGCATTGTAATGAAAGTGGTACTTTGAAGTAACATCAGGGTTAATTTATTGTATATTGGTACGAACGATTAAGGTTATAGTTAGTATTAGTTGAGAATGCTTTTCAAAATCGAATTAGTTCATTCTGACGTAATTTCGCCGTAATATTACATGGGACAGTACAATTATAACATTTAAATCAAACAGCTAGAGTTTAATTAATTTTGGAGTATTAATGCCAGAACTATTTTCGATGAATTAATTCAAACGCTTCGTCTCTGCACAATGTTCAAATTTGTGCATGGAATTAGTTTATGCACACCTTGAACGTTCAAAATAGCTTTTGTGCCTGTGCGTCATTGATTGTTGTATCTATGATACCACACATTGCATTCATCAGTATTATAAACTTCTAAAAATACTACCTTTGTTAGCAGATTCGCAATGTATACTTGTAAAATTTGGCAAATTCTAATATCATTAATATCACATACTTTTGTACGTCTTCTATAACTCTGTATAACTATGTACGTCTTCTATAACTATGTATACTATCCAAATTATAATTTAAAGTAATACGCTTATTGCATAAATAATGAATCCTGTAATGTAAAATGTAAACTCTGAACCACATAATTATTATACAAACTACATAATAAGCTCTGATATTATAAACTAATTTGTGATGAAAACATTTCGCATTAAAAATGTAAATAAAATACAAGCAGGAGTAAAAATGACAGTCTTAACGTAGTTTTATAGAAAAAATATTGCAAATGGCAGGGTCCTCTAATTCTTTTCAATAATCAACAAAATTGTTAATCTCTAGAGTACAATTTGAGTTTCGAGCCACTCGATAATGGAATTAACTCAGACAAGAGTTTTTCACCGGCGATATTTGAAAGCCTTTTACCCGTCGAGAAGATTCCACAAAGTTCACGACGCACACGACAAAGAAGAGGTTTGCTATGTGCACACGTCACCCCCCGTGACAGCACGAATGATGTGTAACTGGGAGACGATCGTTCTGTCGTCTGAACGTTCAAGCGTTATCTTCGGAATACGTCTATTTCGCTGTCGACACAAGAGACAAACACGGTTGCGTCGAGGGTTGACGAAGGAGAGGGGTAGTTACAGGGTAAACAATGCGTGACCAAAAGGCGAGGAACGCTCGTAACACGTACTACTTCGGAGTAAGAGGCGCGCGTAAGGGTTGGACGACACTCGTGGACCTTATTTGATTCGGATACTTACACAGAGTGCCCCGCTTTCTCTAAGAGACCTAATTACACTCGCAATTCTCCGCAACACAGCCACGTCAAATACTTTTACAATACCCTACTCGGAAAATAAATTTCTCCAAAAATATTAGGGGTTCTCCTCAATAATATCGTCCTTGAATAAATATTGCCATTTTGCAAAAAAAAAAGATATTAAAGGTCTTCCACAATGGGGATTAATGTGTATGAAGTATTAAATAAGATAAAATTTTGAATTTGTACAAGTATTAAAAAAAAACATTATTTGTGACCCTGTGAAGATCTTTATCTTAAAAGAAAAAAACACGAAAGAGTATTAACGTGTAAAAGCTTTTTAGACAAAAATTGATCATTTGTGAGTATAGAAAATAGAAGAAACGTTTTAAGAATAAAACAAATTGAAAGTATGAAAATGTTTATATCGAAAGCGTATATTTAGGAATTGCTTAACAAGTTCTTTATTTCGCGCATCGAGTACATGTTTTTAATCTAAATAATTTTAATATAAGTGCTGGTAATGTCAATTAAGTGCTGATGAGCACTTAAGCCTTTCTGGAGTAATCCTTTGTATACATTGAAATAAATGTTCGACGCTGTGTGTAAATGTTACAGCAAAGGCGTAAAATGAAATGCCGCGATACTCGTAACTTATGCTAAATGAATTGCCCTTAGAATGCGATTTTGTAAGACCGCGACACACTCTCAAACGATGGTCCCGTCTTGTAAATTAAACTGCGTGATCTTACGCATTTTACATTCGTGTCGTAAAACGTAGGACCGCGTTCAGAATACATTACCTGAAACATGCACGGAAATTTACTCTGCATAGTGTATGAATTTAAAATATACAGAAAGAGTAATGAAACTCTACATGATCACTTACTGTTAGTTGTACGTAGAATTTTTATTGTTTCTCCACTTTAACGACCCTCTATGAACAATATTAATAATTCCCGTTAAAAATTTTCTCAAAATTACAAAGTATACACCTTTCATTCCAACATTTTAGTCAACTTTTTAATCATTAATTAAATAATCATTAATTAAACACAAAAATGTCTTTTATATTTTCCTATAAATTAATGTTTAAGACGACTCAGATATTTATTACATTACTCTGCTCATTACAACATTTGGTAAAATGTAAAAATACATTTGGCACTTACAAACAGTTGTGATACAGTTAATTTACAGTCTGTGTGGATAGTGTGAACAAAAGTTCAAATTTCATTGCTTGTGAATACATTTACTTATCAGATTAATATGTGCATACATTGACTAGCAAATGTATACATAGATACACATACTTTCTATTCAAATATACATAGATTTAAATACTAATGATACGCTTGCATGAATTTAATCAACATCTTCAAATAATTCTACGCAGTTCGGGAACATACCACTGTATCTACAGTCTAACGCAAAAATCTATATATGCCTGCTACAGTTCGAATCTTTGATACAGATAAACCAAAATTTTAGGGAATTTTGTGAATTGTTACTTTAAAATTGAATAGCTAATTTTTGAATCTTGTTCACGAGAGTTTGAACACCAACAATTCTTTTAATAATAATTCAAAAATCCTTTCATTTTGTGGAGTAACATACATAGAGTGTATACAGACTTTTATGACTAACTGCGCCCAGCAGAGACACCATGTGGGAAAGATAAACGATATTAAAACAGCGTTGAGCATAAATAACTCACGCGTGTCCCACAGCAGAATTTTCGAACGCGGTCGTGTAATTTCACAGTTGAAATTTTCATAATTCTTCGAAAATGAATATTTATGTCTTGGCTGATACGGTCGACCATCCGCCAAGAATTCGCGGCAGCTATTGTTTCGGTGAAATTACACAGAAGTTAATGGCGGGCGTTCAATGTGTCGGGGATAAACCGGCGCATTCCCCGGGCCGAGGCTATGAGAAATGATATAAAGGGCTCAAATTATCAATTTAAGCCCCGCGGTCCTCTCATTCCGCGGTGTTACATGTTGCACGTAGTTAAGCCCGTTTACCTAATGCACTAGCCATAGTACTTACGATACACGAAACCATGTTTATCTGCGCATACGCTTCCTCCCGACCTAAGGCGCGCCAATGCTCGAGTATACTACTGTAATATGCGCCCGTTCATGGAACCAGATAACAGATGACACCGAAAGCGTAGCACACTGGTTGCAGAGTTAGGGGATGAGGGAAATACGAGTCCCGTGTCTGCTTCGAGCTGCATGGAAGAACCATAGTGCTATAACAGCTGCGAGAAAAACTATGAACATGCGCTTTACGCGAGCATAAGTTACGAAACGTCCACCAGAAATTAACCCCTTGCGTAAATAAATTCAAAATTATTGCGTCCATAATGCCTGCGATTTTTTATGATTATAGGTACAATAGATGTACTAAAAAAAAAGTCCAAGTAAGTTTAATTATACATTCCTTTAAATTTCCGTTAGGTTGAAAAATATTAAAAACATGTATAGCATGTATTTCAAAAATAATTTCAGTCACTCAAAAATTCAGCAAGGTTTTTTTCAATCTATCCTTCTAAAATTAACAAATACCTACTAGAAAATATTTTGTTTGGGATTTCGGATAAACCAGCTCTCAAAAGCGAACGCTGATCAATCTTGCTGTTATTACGATTAACTTATGCACATACCTTAAAACTTGACTGTACTGTGCAAGCCTGGTCTAACATACTTGAGGTTCGAGGAAATTCTAGTACCTGCAGTACCCTTCTACGATGTAATAGCAGAGAGAGAGAGAGAGAGAGAGAGAGAGAGAGACTCGAGCAAAGTGTTCGGAACAGTTTAATTCGAGTGTTACGACTCCTAGCGCAGGCTACTGACGGTTCGCAATGATCGTTGCGCCTCAGGCGCACTGAAGTGACCAGCAAACTAACACGAACCGAGATTCTTGGACAACTGTGCATACTGCGAGCGCTCTCTTTGAAATATTATTTATGGCTAACGAACCAATGCTTGAGAGTCTTGGCCGTTGCCATTCAGGAAACTTCTGCCGGAAAATTCACCCTTCATCTACATGATCATGCTCGTGTGCTCGCTATTAGCAGCAAAGAACATCGTTGAATTCGTGTGCACCGCTAAATTAAAGGATAGAAACAACTTCCGAAGTTGTGAATGAAAGTCTATTTTATGATTAATCTACGATCACGATTAAGTCTTTCTGCACTTGTGTACAACTTCGTAAAATTCAAGGGAACATTTATACTGCCAAACACGAAGAGTGTCTTTCATTTTGTTTGATTAGAAAATTATTTCTATTTGGAGAAAAGAGAATTTTCTCTTTGAAAATTATGCATTTTTTAATCGTTTGGGTATATTATTTTATAAAATCCACAATCTGATTACGTTCAATTTGGATAAACGAGCGACGTGTAATGGATTGCTTCTTTCACATAAGCACTGTTTAATTAATGCAGGTAAAATTGCAGCACATCAGCATAAAAT
The DNA here is from genome assembly GCA_913789895.3 of Seladonia tumulorum. Classification (NCBI taxonomy): domain Eukaryota; kingdom Metazoa; phylum Arthropoda; class Insecta; order Hymenoptera; family Halictidae; genus Seladonia; species Seladonia tumulorum. The sequence goes on from OU565275.1 coordinate 10,172,564, forward strand.
TAATTAATATATTACATTGTCCATGTGAAGGTAATTAACAGAGGTGATGAGAGCATAAACACTTTTATGTGCTTGAATAAGAACATCAGAATACAGTGGAAGGATGAAAAAGAGTTCTCAGACGCTGTTGAAGTTTTCCAGTGAACGTGCAAGTTCTACAAAAAGAAGATGAAAAACAAATAAAAAAGAAAGGTGGTGTATGTAACGCAGAGTAAGAATATAATGTAATATGAAGAGGCTCGCAATATAGTGGGAAGAAGAAATGAGAGAAGTGACCCAAAAGCAAATTTTAAAAAGGGCAAATAAAGAGGACAGAAAGAAGCATAATAAAGTAGAAGCATTGCTGCAGCTAGAAGTCAACGAGGGTGAGAGGAAAAGATGAAAGGATTCCTGAAGGATGGAACACCATCCACTTACCATCAACGCAGAACGACACGCGGGTCTAAGCTTTCTGAGAAATTATTAATAGTGAAAATACCGGAAAATTAATAAAAATTTTTCTTTACCTTGTTTCGCTGAATGTGAATTTGAATGTTACAAATGCAACGAGTAAAACGTTACAATCTAATACACACAAATGTCACTGACATTATTTTCAAATATGTGAGCTTTCCCGCTGACATTTGTAATGTAATGTCGTTTTTAATGCACGCACAAATTTTGCCGATATAATTTTGAAAGATGTGAATTTCTCAGTGACGTTTATGATCTATTCATTAATCTTAGTATCTTATTTCATTAATCATGGCTGCTCGGACATTTCAGAGGCGTTAGGAGACTGGAAAAATCTGGAGGACACTCTTTTATTAAAAAATACAAAGGGGTCCAAAAAAGAGATTTATGCGTTAAAAAATATTAAGAGAAAAATGACAGTCAAGAAAAAAATGTTATGCGTCTCAAACGACCTAAAGGAAAGACCCAACTCTGAGAAGAAAGATTACTAAAAACAATTATACAAAACACGAGAGAAATTATTGTTTTATATACGTGAGATAGCAAGCTACAGAGGAGGTAGATTTATTTGTCTGACTCAGGATCGTCGTTATTCTGCATTCTTCTGTTAGTTACCTGTACATGCATCATTGCTGTTCTACTTGTCTGACCATACGTCATCTCTGTTTCACTTATCTGACCAAGAGCTGTTCTCATTCCACTTGTCTGAGCACTAATCGTCCCAACAGATGTCAGACCAAAAACCATCACTATCGTACTTGTGTGACCATAAATTGTAGACTTTAATTAATTAATAGAGAGAAATACGTTATCTTCAGCATTGTACGCTATTTATTCAAATAATTAACACTTTCGGTAAAACGTAAAATGAATGAAAAGACTTAGTAACAGAATAAACTAGCGAAATTCTGTTATATACGGAACCGACAAATTTCGAAATTCAATTTTCCCTGAAACGTACCTCCATTCAACGACAATTTTATTTCACATGTTCGACATTTTTTACATGTAAAATCAGTTTTTCCAGTTGCACCATGCATCTCGTTGCACTCTGTTCGGACGAATGTCCGCCGTACGTATTGTACGTCATTTGGCATACGTGACGCAGCTGAATATTATTTATTTCTGTGAATTGGTGACTGAAGAATTGCTGAACGAAAACAAAACGTATTTATTAAAACAGAAAAAAGTTCCTATCGTTATTCTATTTTTATATTTCATGTAACACTCCCAGCTATTGCAAATGGTTCTCCAAACGAACAGAATGATAAAATTATTCGACGTAATTTCAATTCAAAGTCAAGCATTCTTTCAGCCTTATTCACATTGTTACAGTAATGCATTGTTCACTGCATTACTTCTGGAATATTACACTATCTCCTTATTTTAGCTTCAGTAAGTTCGTGCAAGTAATAGCACTCGATACGAGGGCTCCGAAGAGTGTTTCTCTTTTTTATATGCTTTAAAATATTTAACTGTACGGACATTACTGGCTAAAAGCTCGAAATCATAGACTGACTTTCAATAAAATCACGTATTACCCTCGACAGAAAGTAATCAATCAAACGCGTGAACGCGGTGAGCGACCAAGTTACTTATAAACGCATTAAAAGTAGGAAGTAACGTTACACGTGCACATGCGAAGGGAAAGTAGAACAGGAACGTTGAGTGTATTATTTTCACTGACATAGTTCGCTACACAATACTTATACCTTAATACTTTATTCAAACATTCATCCGTTTTACCAAATGTGAATTAATATTACATAATTTTATATCACGTGACAATCTGAATTTAAGAAAAATTTGTCAATGTGGTTACTTGAAGATATTTAACATTGTTCGCTTAAAATAATATTGATAAAATTCTCGATAACTGGGCTACAAAAAATAGCAGCTTAAAAATCTTCTCTCAAATAATAATTCCAAAGGGAATTGTTAGATTACATTCTCGAAAGCTACTTGTTACTTTTCTGTTAAAATTGCCATTGATATTAAAAAATTTTTAAGGAAATTTTCCGCTGCAAATCACAAACTTAAAGATACACTAAATGACCACCAATGTATTAAAAAAAAAAAAACACAAAATTTATGAACCGAAGAAAGGGCAGGGTTGCGATTGATATCAGAGCGAAAAGTGCCCTAACGCGTGACACAGAAAGAATTTCAAAAAATTTGAACCGTAATCTCCTTTCAGATATCTTCGCCATGGTGACCGACACGACAAAGAAGGACCACGGTGCATCATTGTTTCGAGGATCTCACGGTTCCGTGGCTTGGCGAGTCGTTTTATCGAAGAAAATCACGCTCGTTCCTCACGATTGATGCCAGCAATGCTTCTTCCCGAACATTGAAAGCCGAGAAACGTATAAAAGTCCAAACGTTATAGGAAGTCAATGACTACGTGGGTGACCAGCAAAATGAATCCGGATCGAAAGGATAAAACGGAGAAAGAAATTCTCTTTTCCTTTTCATTCCAAACTCCCTTTTAGTTAATATCGCTGCCCTATTTTATCCTGCGGTTTCATTCAGGCGTATCTACGTTCCGTTTATTTTCCCCCTTTTTTTTCGAATTGCAAAGAACCGGACAATATTATTGACAGGTAAAACCAAAAGTTCGAACCTTTATCCTCGTTCATACAAATCGGTGTTATTCAGATTCGCCAATACTGTTGCAAATATTATCGTTGAGTTTGTTGCTGGTAAAACGTAGAAGCGAATCTCGAAGAATATGATTTATCTTTATTTTTATAAGACGACACACACACACACACACTAGCCACTGTTAACCGTTTCATGCACAAAATGGGTCCGAGGGAATCTCGAATGAAATATATACCGTTTTAATTTTCTCGTTTCATGCAATGTAACGACGATAGCATTCTGTAAGAAAAGCTCTTTTCAGGAGAAGGGTGAGCGAAAAAAATGAATACTGTTGACCCGCGCGGTGGAGAGTTAAATTATGTAAAACAAGAGCCATACAAAAGTTTCATTCTCCGTTTAATAATATTAAATGGCGTTTCTGAATCCATCTGATATTCCTACCGTTTGCGTCTACTCATTGTGGTATATTCTTAACGAAATCTTTTGTTAAATCAGATAGCTACCAAACACGTCTCGACGAACAGTCGGCTATCAAACCTCAAATAGCCAGCCACAATTGTGCGACACAGTGTCCAGATAATCGTATCGTAACAACCTGCGCATGTATTAACACTAGAACTACCGGATGGGTCAAAATGACTTCCTCCTAATTTTTCCTTTAGAGATATTGAAATTATCGATATGTTTCCATGAGAAAATTGTTTAATAAACTTCTCTATCGAAGTAGATATTTAAACAAAACTAATACGAAATCTAAAAAAATCTTATTTTGTTGTTATTATAAGGCAATGTATGCCAGTTGCATTTAGTGCTTGGTCGTTCTAGTGTTAACTTGCTCCGGTCTCCCCATAAAACGGAAGGAACCAGTCGCCATGTTCGTGCGCGTCGAAAGTCCTCTGGAAGAGGTTCCAGGAACCGTTTATTCCCCCCGGCGTCGTTGTCAATCGATAACCGAAAGTTGATGTCACCAGGATAATTATTTCGAGAAGCCGAGCTTCGGACTCGGAGCCTCGGTGAATCGAGTCACGCGATTGATATCGACAGCGTTTTTACCGAACGTTGACACCGGGGAGCCAAGGGATCCCGGAACCGGTCGAAGGGCGTCCGTTTCTCCAGGTTGGCCGGATTCATCCGCCGCCGAAGGATAAACCGGAAGAAAGGATCAAGCCCCTCGCCCCTTTCATCGGGCCGCCCCTGGCCCGGGCACTATCTCTTTTTTTCTCAGCCCGCGGCCTTTGACGTTCTCCTTTGCCGGATTTCTTTGGCCGGTCGTTTTTTTCTTTCGCCAGTTGGGAGACAATCGCGCGGAACGGACAATCGCGCGGACCAATCAGTCCCGCATTGAGTTCGTCAGGGCCCTGTGTGCTCTTCTCTGTAGCGTCGCGACGCGCCTCGCGACGGCCTGCGACGCCCTGCGACGCTTTGCGACGCGGCGTCGGCGTTTTCTCTCTTTTCCGCGGAATAGAACGAGACCAGAAAACGCCCGACGTTTTCCAGCAGATAAGAAAAGGAACGCGGACGAGAGCGAAAAAGAGAGGTCGCCGAGGAAAGGTGAGGAGTTATCCCCGTGCGGCGACTTAAAATCAGCTTTATCGGGTCACGGCTGCTGCCAATCTCGACCCTTCGATCAGACATGGAAACGAGACCACGGTTCGACGATAAACCGCTTAACGGCGAACCCGCCGAGCACCGTATCGGGTATTACAGACGCGATTACCATTTTTCGAGGAACGCATAAACAGTGGCTCACGAAGAATCCGGGGACTGTAGTTGATTGCCCGGCTGGTCACCACAAATCTGCAGTCTGAAATTATTATCATCAGCTTTGCGCCCAGATATATATCACGGTTTCAGCTCTCCAATTTTTAACCTGTACATTTCACTGCGCTCGCCAATTTGAGCTAACCTTAAAATAATTATTACCGTTGTAGGAGCAAACTTTAAAGAGAAAATTGTGCTGATTGTTTTCGAGAATTAAGATTTAATCTTGATCCAAGTCCAGTCCTTGTAAATGGTGATTAATTTATTACCACGAAATTAGCCTACCTTCGCATAATTGTGCAGAAATTTTCTTCATCTAATAGATATACAGGGTGTTTGGTAACTGGTGGGAAAGGGGGTGATTCTACATGAAAAAATAAGTCGAAAATATAGAATAAAATTTGTTCATCCGAAGTTTCGTTATCGAGAAAATCGAGTTTGAAATGCAGCGAATACGCATGCTATTCGATAGGAATTGTCTGACGCGTCTGATCATGACCAACCAAATCTACTTGCTGCATATACCAAAGCACACAAACCTGACAGATCTTCAAAGTCGATTTTCTCGAAAACAAAGCCTCAAACGAAAAATGTTTATTCTATATTTTCGACTTATTCTTTCATATAAAAACACCCCCTTTTTGCTTGTACCGCCAGTTACCAAACACCCTGTATGTAACGAAGGGGACTGTTACGTGGTATCGGTTCAATGACCGTTTTACATTGGCGGCGAGTACACGGAGAACAGTTACGGGCTTATTTTCGTATAATTTTTCCCGTTTAAGCTGCAACACGAGTGCAGTTGCACTTCTCGAAGTGAAATATAACCCCCGGTAGACAATCCACGGGATTCCGGGGAACTTCGGCGTGTAACGATATCGAGAGTAACGCGCGCGGAATGTAAGTCGGAATACACGTTGTATGTTAATAATCGTCGTCGCAGAACCCTAATCGAGGAGTTCTGTGCCGGAATTATTTATACATTCCACGCGATTCTGAACGCAATGTCTTTTGTTCTCGTTCGCGTGTCCCGTTGTCGTTGGTTGTTATTACGACAAAATTCCGCAACGCTTTTTGCAGTAATGACCAGAGGACATTAGTTCGCCGAGTAACACACATTTTCTTCCACCGTAATACAGCTAATGAGGAAACGACTCGAAAAGCTAAAGACTTTTTTCATCCTCGCTGGAACAAACAACATGTCGGATTCCGGGATTGTTTAAACTACGCTCGTGCAGTTTCTCGAGTGTATCATTCATAATAGGACCGCTTCAGTTATCTACATTAATTTATTTCTTTATTTGTGTTATTCAATGCAATTTACTTTCTTTCAAAAGAATGGCATTACAAATTTTTTGGTTGTTGTATCATGCAACATCCCCTTTTCATCCTTTTCTGGATAGTTATACTGAAAGGAGTACACGTGTTTACCGTACTCACGTATACAAGATAATGAGGAAAGACCTCATTAATTTAAGTTAATGGTCTATAACTAATAATCGTATCTTGCTTATAATTCTAAGACAACGCATACACTCTCTGTACATGATTTAATTAATTTTGTGTAAATTTATTGTAGTAATAGAGAGTGTACAATTCGAACAAAATATTAACGTAATTAACGTATCGATTAATGTAGACAATTTTTATATCGCATAAAAATCTGCAGTCTGCTAATAATGCAAGAGTTTTGATCATCGTTAGCAAAAGATAAATCATAAAACATGGTAAAAGTAGCTTTTACATTTTTACATTTTAAATAGATGTCACACGTTTCCAAAATAGTGAAAAAACCTTTACCCAGGCCGATTACACACGTTTCCCTTTTTCCCATCGAAATGTAAATCGTTTATGAACGACTCTCGTCGGCTGTACACCTGACAAACGGTGTACCACAATGTATTGATTTCCAGCTACAGAAGCAACTGCTACTTTGATCTCGATATCGTTTTTGAAGAGCTTATTCGCAAAAACGCTTGTCCCGAACCAAAATAGCGGCGAAACTTCCGCATGCAATGTCCATTATTTTTTGACCAATCGTAAAAGCGACTGAAACCTTTGGTTGTGGGTGTATGTTTTTCGTTAAACCACGCTGGACGTGGTATTTGTTTGAGTTTTTGCGAATGATGTAGCTTTCTTGTCGTGGCTTCGTTGTTGGACTACAACGGATACATCAACGTGCTTCTTACGATGCTCTGAATTTGCATATTCTCGCGAGTTTTATCTTTTTTACAAAAAACTAGCATCCGACTAAAACCTGTAAACAATTAATTGCCTCTTTTTTGTGACATCTCTTGTTCCAATTTTTTCGGAAACAACTAGAATCTGACAAAAAACCTTGTTCAAATATTATTATTTTTTTTTTTAACTAGTGCCTTAAATCTGACTAAAAACATCTAAACAATTGATTCCCCGTCATGTATTATTTTTTTCTAATAGCTTAACTATTTTTATGCTATTACCTAATCAACCGAATCTTCTTAATAGTCGAGAGCATTAAATTTAACTTCTCGCTCGCCATCTTTACTGGAATAACATTGGAATATTCGAACGGGATGTTCTAATAAGAGAGTTTTCGGATAATAGCGTTCCCCGGCTAATTGGATTTCGAATAAGAGGAGTTCAACAGTTACGATAACTAATTAAACAAATTATAAGAAATTCGAGGTAAAATCTTCAGCCGATAAACTTGCACGAATATTTTCCGATACCGCATATATACTAGCCGTTTCATCCAACTTTATCATGAAACTTTATAATCAATAATACTTATAGCTTATAATATTAGTACAATAATTTAGTAAATCCATTGGTTTCTAAAGTATTTAACTACTTCTAAACTAGTTTTGTATCTACTATAACCATGTGAAGAATATTGTTGTCTACTGCTAATTGTACATTTGTTATTTTCAAACGTACATAATATAAAAATTACAAAATTCAACGTAGCTAGGCTTTCATTTAAAAATTTTAATGTAAAATTACCGACATGTGCATGCAGGTCCAATAATTTGATCGTGCTTATTATATTAAACTATTGGGGATGAACTATTGGAGCTTAAGCTATTCTGCAAATAATTACTTAATGTGTAATTATTAACAATATAATTTGTGGATTCAGATGAAATTTTTCTTGTACATTTCTGTTTACAAATATTAAATATAATTTAATTGAACCATTACATTTCGAAAGTACATTTTAAAGGTCCACTTAAGAGATAAAAAATGATTTCACATTTACGAGAAGTATAGAAAAGTTGTTGGTTAATTCAACTGTACGGTTCGGCTGAAGACCGCGGCCAGATTTAGCAACCATAAGACCATGGGAAATTCAACGATTCCGTCCATCCAGCTCCTTCTGGTGTTCACCAAACAAGTTTCTGCAGCGAGTCCACGATACCGGCTCGTGTGTAGCGTACAAATGAAGTGTAAATCTGAATCGGCACTTACATCCTTCTGTGGTGTCCGTGGTACAAGTTAACGAGTTGTTTAACAAGCACTCGCAACAGCACAGCTGTAACACTCCGCGGTGCTGATTTCATCGACAACCTTGTGGAGTTTAATTCGACGCGGCGATGGGTGGCTTCAACGGAAACCACATATTGATATTGTTATATCTGTCTTCATCCACGTTTACCAGTTTCTTTTTCAACGAATCAGACATCGAACAAAATATGCTAAATATTACGGCTTTCTTTTAAGACGAAATAAAATTCAATATTCTTGTAACCAATATTTAAGCATTAAACTAGGTACACTATAAATATCAGTTTTCTTCTCTCATCAGTGAAACTATTAACCCATTTGCATCATTAGCGTATATATGCGCTCAATTTTCCTGGTCACTGTCATTATTCGTTAGCTAAAAAATAGAAATGGAGAGTGTTGTTGAAGATGAAAGTAGTAATTCTGATCTTTTCTTATAATGCTGAGATATGAAGTTCTTTTACTTGTAGTTATTTTTGTACTTAAATATAATTAAAAAAAAAAGTTTGGCGATAAAAGCCTTCCTTTCATATTTCCTTATGATGTAAATGGGTTAAAGATAAAACATTAAAATGATTTGAAAACTGTTACATTGTCTTCTAGTTTTTAAAATTAATGAAAGAAGAAAATTATTGGAAATCATTGGATCATTGGAATTATTTTTACATTTTTATGCCGCAGTCATTCGTGACCGTCAATATGAACAATTTTATTCCGATATAAGAGCTTTTGATTTCGAAATAAGAAAATCGCTACCCCTCTTCTTCTACTTCGTTCTAAATACGACGAAAGCCGGTCCCGAGCAATCGTCTTATATCGAAAGAAAACTGTAACGAAATATCGGTGTGGATAAAAACTGACTCCGGCATAGGCCTGGAACTCGTAGTAGTCCGAGGGTCAAAATATTCGAGACAGGATTAATGATGTGCTCGCGAATTACCGCGTTTATCGCCGGAACGTTCTTGCATCATCAATTTATTTCTACCGAGCGTGTAGCGTTTCTTCAGCGACAAAAGTAGGACGTATCGCGTGTCCAATATTTCCTCTTCGTTTCCCGGCGTTTCCCCACAACAAACCGTAAAACTGGGTTTTGCTCTCGGTCTTAATCTGCTTTCTTCTTATCCTTATACCGCTCCCACAGAAAACAATCGAAAGCCCGACTCGACGACGACGACGACGACGACGACGACGCCTCTTCCTTAAATCTAGTCCGTTTCGTTTTGAAATCCGATTCGTCTCGAGATAAAGTATTCATCTTCAACTTCCGTGAATCTCGGCGTGTTCTCTTTGCTTCAATTTCATTCTACCGCGAGCAACTTAATTTAACGTCTCTATTCACCGCACCGTGACGTCATATTAATCTCAATAATCCCTGGCTAGGGGAACAATCGTCGAACGATGCGACAATCGTCCGGACCGCTTCCTCAATCCTAACACCGCGCTGTCGGTATAAGACAAATGAAAAATTCATGAAGAAATATTACCAGCTTCTCCTTCATTTAGAATATTTCCCGCGTATTGTATCTCTCTCTCTCTCTCTCTCTCTCTCTCTCTCTCTCTCTTTCCCTCTGCAATATATAAACAGACCGCGGTTCTTTGCAATAGATTAGTATCGCTGACGCAGTTGCAAGAAATTCGAATGGAAATTCGTTTCTCCCTGCGTGAAGTTTAATTAGGGGAATAACACGGTACAGTGTTTACTCGATACTTGTCCAGAACATGGGTCTAGCCAGACATATATCGGCCAGGAGATTCCTTGAAAGGAATCCTAGGCATTCCCCAACGTAGTAAAGGACAGCAAAGCTCTAGAGGGGATAGAAAAATTTTCACGGTTTCACTATTCTGGAGACGAGTAGAAATTATAGGTTCGATATCGACGATTGCCCGAGAATAACAAAATGCTCAAATAAATACTTTTTGGAACCACTGTGCGTATCTCTCTTATATCGTTTAGTTTTCATTACTTCTTGTGCACAGTTTTTTCTTTTAAGAACGTACACTCCCGCTCATAAGTCTTAGGACAATGATGATATCCGTATTCAATTTTGTAAAAATGAAATAATCGTTGAAGGATGCGAACAAATTTTTTCTTCTTTGAAAGGTTTACACGTTAAAGAAAGGATGCTGCTCTCATACATATCAGAAATCTTAATAAGAAGTAAAAATATATATATTTTTTTTTCATAGAAGAATCCGCCACGTTTCTTTATTACAATGTCCACTGTTCTTGGCGTCCGCGTGATTAATTTTTTCATACTTTCTGTTATTATATTACTCTATTCTCGTTCCAAAATATTCCATAAATGTGTTTTCCGAAGCAGGGCAAAAGTTCCGTACCCTTCTGTCCAGTTTATCCCTTAACCTCTTAAGTACGGCGCGTTTGTCCGCAACTCTGCCTCCCAGGGTCGGCGCGCCTAGCCGCGGAAGGCAAAAAAGCCACTATATTGGTTCCTGCTGTTCGAACTGATGCTTTCCACGGAAAGCCACTATAGTGGCGCGTCGTTTCTAAAAGGTTAATTTTTCTATGGAGTTGAAATCTAGTGATACTTTCGATACTTTCTCTTTTGATACTTTCTGTTGTTATATAATTCCATTATCGTTCCAAAATATTCCATAAATGTGTTTTCAAAACAGAGAAAAAGTTCTGTACCTGTTTGTCCAGTTCATCCCCTAATTTTTCTATGGGGTTCAAATCTGGTGCTTGGTGTGGCTGTTTCATAATTTTTAATGAATTATTACATTGAAGTTGTAATTATTTCTGAACATATGAGGATATTTATATTACCTAGTTAATACAGTTAAAGGTTCGTAATCTATACGAAATACCAGAGTTTTACTAAAAACCGGAGGTGTCCTAAGACTTATGAGCGGGAGTGTATATACACAGTGTAAGGAAAGAACCGTACATCGGAGACGTCTCGGTGTTCACGAAAGATCCGACGCGCAAAGTCGGCGAGCGGTGATCGTTGACGCATAAATTCGCGTAGCGAAAATGTTTCCTCGTGTACGCCCGCCGAAGGTTACGCGTCTGCTAATCTCGACTCGAAGAGGGGCTGGGAGGGAGGAGTGGTTCTCGACAAAAGGAACCGTGGAATCCGGAGTTTCGAGTAGACGGGATGGAAAAATGCAATATGGTCCGTGGCGCGTAAAAGATAGCGCACGCCGGGTACGAACGGCGTTTCCAGACAAACAGCTCAGCAATCACAGTGGAAGATGGAATGCAAAAAGTCCTTCAACCGGTAAACGTCCTGCGCGACGTTGCTCTAGGAGGGGAAACTCCCCCGTCCGTCGTTATTGCTTTGCATTTATAGCCTCATTTTCCGTCCCTCTCGCTGTTTTCTCGCGAAAGTGCATTGTCGAGGAGAGGGAGGGGGAAGCGAGGGGGTTGTAGGGGTGAGGGGAGGGGCAGGGAACGATGTTGGCAGGGACCGAGGAACTTCTCTTTGAGAGGAATCATCGAATCCGTGCCCCGTTAAGACTCTGAATAAGCCCTGGAAATCCGCTACTTTTCGGGGAAAACTAATCTCGAACAGTTATAAATTGACTAGAAATGTGGCGTAAAAGTTGTACAATCGGGTCGTTTTATTACTTTAATTTCCAAATCCGGACTTCACTCGACCGTTTCCCGCGGTGCCGGCACGCGATAATCGTAAAATTAACATAAATCTCGGCCCGGAGTGCGCATAAACAGAAAGTTCTAACGTAACTATGAAACCAGAAAGTGGCCTTTCGTTTATTCCACTGTCGCAAACCCTTTTTTCCCAAAGTTATGGACAGAATTCCGAGTAAAAAGTAAGCGGTCTCTCTCCGGCGACTCTTGGCTGTCCCTGGAATTCAACATCGATGACTGGTTTTCGAAAATCAATCTATAACAATTGGACTAAGGATCTTTACGCGAAATAAAAATTTTCCAAGTCAATTGTAAAAAACAAACAGAAGACGGATAACTTTAACGAATACAAACATGTAGTGATATTCTCAAATAATGCAGTAATAGTCTTCTAATACCTTCGCAGTTTTGTGTTTCACCTATTCATATTTTATCATAAATACATAAAATCCGTCTATACATTGAATATTTCTTGCTTTAATAAAAGCAAAGCAATTATAAATTGTTAACAACGCGAGACGGTGAATCAAACAATTCTAACCCAGAGGTATTAATAAAAAGCACAAAGAGTAGTTCAATGAAAATGCGAAAACAAAATTAATAAAGTACTAGAAAGATTATTACACTGTTATAGTTCGGTCCATCCTTGGTAATGAGAATTTTTTGCATGAAACACTTGTCTCTATCCACCGCTACTTAATATTCATACAAAAAATAACAAATAATTTATGAAGAAAAAATTATGGAAAAAAAAGCCCCGAGCATTTTATATCCACATGATTTTTGGTCTATCCCCTATCGTTACGAGCGTATAATCAAAAAACGTGCGCAAACATTGAGGGTTGATTTCATCTCGTCAAAGTGAGTTCTCGCCGAAACATAATTATTCGTTGCATACTTTATTACGCTCTATTATTCATCGTGCCGAGCACACAAAGTTTCGTTGCATTCAGAATTTTGATTTAATAACAACGCTGATTAAAACGCGCCGAATTTTTCTCCCGATAGCTTATTTTCTTCTCGATAAAAATTCCCTGTATTCCCATTTTTAGTGCAAATAGGATATGAAACACGTAAACCAGAAAAATCGTTAAATAGGTCAGTGAAAAACATAAAAGAAGGGTAGAAAGAATATGTTAGTATGCTCGTAAAATATATATAAATAAAAATATATCTGATGCATTAAAATTTTTTGAAATTCAACTGCTAGAAAAGAACTGCTAGAGCGTGAACACAGATTCCAAAATTTGTTTCGCTCTGCAATCATGTTAAATTACTATTGCTATTAAAAATTTGATCAAGAAACGCTATGAATTACAGATTTTCAATAACCATGAAATACTCGCTGGTATTGTATAACACGTAAATGAGGATTTTATGTGTTCGTGACAAAAGTGGATAGATGAAATTTGAAACAAGAGAGAGAGTAAAAGAATGAACAAATAATGAAGCGTTAACGTTTTAAAACGATTAAAGAAAGAAAGGAAACGTCTACTTGGTTCTGGTGTGTGTTCGATCCAAATATTATTTCACTTAAAAATCCACAGTTTGGTAGCGTATTAACCTCATGCAATAAAACGTCTGATTTCTAGTATTTACACAGGCAATCGGAGGGTGATCTTGATGTTCCACAGGCGATACGCAGTTCGTCCGTCCTGCGATCCGACATAAAGATAGGATCAGGGTAAACGGGTCCCTAAATCATTAACGAAACTAGGTTTGTGCGGACACAGGTTCGCCGTCCGCAGGTTTTTTGTAGGTCAGTTGTATTTCAAGATCCTCGTTTCCGCGGCTGCGTGTGCGGAGAGGGGTTGCTTTATCTCGACTTCCACTGCTTGCTTTCGTGCTTTACTTTCAAGTTCATATCGGTCTGTCATCGTGAAATCGGTGTTCTCGGAGATACGTCCCGCGGCATAACTTCCCCGAGGATCTTGATTACGATGGTCAGATCGTGATTAGGGTATGCGCATGCTAAAAAACGCGTCCGTCCTATATGCACTCATCCGCCGATTGCGATCCTGTTTGCCGATATCCGAAAGTTAGTGAATCTTCGCGTAAAAACCAGGTGATAACGTACCCCCGGGTAGGTTCGATAAAGCTTTTTTTTTAAGCGGGGTGACTTTCCGGGAAACGGAAAGGCAAGAAAGATTGTATCGGGATATACCGCTGATCGGACTGAATGATTATTCCTTGGTAGCGATTGCCCCGAGAAAGAGGGAACAGCCGATAAACTCTCTTTTATTACTCGGACCGAGCCACTTTATCTTTGTAGAGCACGAGCCGCCGCTGTTAGCAGAGAAAGGTATGTGTCCAATTAACTGCTGCTTTGTTTACGCTTCGCGTCATTCCTCTATTTCGCTCTCAAATCTGTCCGGGCCCGTCAGAACCTACAATGGACACTTTGATGTCGCTTTGAACAAGATTTTTTCCGCCGGCGCTGAACCGAAGATTAGATTAAGTATTATTCCTTTGCACTCGAAGCCATTTTTACTCCAAAACGAAACATTTCTACCGATCTAGAATATTTCCCTCCTATATATTTTTTTTCATGTTATAAATACAAAAATGGTGCAATTTACTCGTACAATACTGAAATGTTTAGTAATTTATGAAATTTAAAACAAACTTAATAATGTGAGAAACATTTTGAAAAATGATACAGCAATTTTTAGTGGCGCCCTACAGTCGCCACACGAGTGCTAAGAGTTATTTCATCGATAAAGAATGCCAGATTTTTTCCTGTTGGAATGCTCGTTCGCAACCTTTTTCTCAGGCGTGCGAACTAATCCGTATATCCTGAATTTTATTGATTATATTTACAACCACCTAAAATGCATTATACTTTTCAAAGTAATCTCGGAAAGAGATTAAAATTTTTTGTGAAATCCGCCAGTTTTCATTTAGATGTTCAATTTTAAATATAATTTATATTTCGATATCAATCGTGATTATTATTATCATTTTCTAATTATATAACTATTTTTATTCATTTTTAGACATTTCGAGTATAGAGCGAATTTGTTTCCGATAGACGCAACAAATCATACCGTTCTCCGCTAAACGTCATTGTGGTGCTATCAAAAATTAAAAGGGGCATTACACCAACTCTTCGCATTGCCCTTGGGTCGTGTAGCAAAGCAACGTTTGAAGCAATCGGAGAAACGATTTCGCTCTTTGACCGGGCATCGATGGCCCCCCTTTTTCGCGATGGAAATTTCAGAACGCGTAATGCGCGCGCTCGTAAAAGCACCGTAACAGTGTGTGTACACTGATTTTCGCTGGCCTCTGATGTTTGACGCCCGCCTCTCTCACCCCCGATTGCAGATTATCGGATGGATCGCGGAGCATGTTTATCGCGGGGCTATAATTCTGACCACGGTGAAGAGAGTAAAGAGATTTGCATATAAAACAAGCAATTTACTCTGTATCGACGGGGGGGGTGGGGGGGTGGACAGAGGGTGGGCGTTGCGGGATGGTGGGCCAGGTGGTCGGGGGAGTTATTACTCCTGTTTTAAAGGATAATGGAATAAAACGGTCGCCTTGTGTCCGTTTTACATCGTTATACCGGTTATCGGGAATTTGCTTTGATTATATGCTGGAAACGGACGGCAATTGCGACGCCGCTATTAACTATAGAACCATAATGGATGGACGCTCGGGGTCGGTGACTTGTCGCTTTTGATATTTAATTGCGGTGAAATTCGGACGCGACTATCTTGTCACGGTTGTTCCACCCTTTTCCAGCAGCCGTCGTTTTGTTTCGCGCGCTCGCCTCCGGCAGAAGTACGGTCGTTCCGCTCGGATTTAGTGCATATTGTCCGGCATTATGAGCGATCAACAATTTTGCGGTGTCGCTTGTTTATCTCCCGTTGATACAACCCATACGGAATAACCGATTCGACAAGTTGAGCCCCGCTCGTTCGCACGCGTGTAAATGTATATTTCGCTTCGAACTTCTCGCGACTTCTTCGAACGATATTTAACATTAGATTCGCGAGACTCGTCAAAATGACGGACTCGAAATTTTCAAATTTACAATTATTAACACTGACTGCCAAACTAGAAACCTAAAAAATTCCATAAAATAAAAGCTTGTTATTTAATGAAATAAAAATTAAATGTATGATATTGAGTAGTCCTCCAACTTTCTTACATTTTACTGATCCTAATCAAATTTGGTGCAATGAATATATTAACATGAACATTTATTTTAAAATCTGGACAAATAATTCCGTCATCCACATATGGGTTAGTGTTAATTTTGCAAGGACACACTTGTGAAGAATTATTCAATAGATTCGTTTCTTTGTACACATATTACGATAAAAATGGCTGAAAATCTAAATAACTATAACTTTCTTATTTTCACAACGCAATGAAAAATAGCCCCTTTAGTCCCCCGTAAACCTAGCGTTAAACAAATACTCCAAGCTTCTGTAATTGTAGTTACTTTTATATTGAACGTCGGAACTATTTTCATGAATACTTTTTCCAGTGATATTTTTTAATTTACGATCATTGAGATTGTAAAGATGCATGGGGTATTATTCAACAATAGTGGATAGGTAGATTCTCGTTAATTTTTATGATCTTTCGCCACTGAAAATAGTGATACGAAAACCACCGTTCAGAAAACTCGATCGTTTCGAACTGGCTGGCCGCATTATGCAACATAAATGGGCGCGAGCGCAATAAAGGGTTTTTACGTTTCACTCTGGCGGCGTGCACACGCGGCTGGTCTTGAGGAAATTTTGAAGCGGCTAATGCGTTGCAATTTTTAAAAGTCCTGCGAACGATCGGGTCGCTTTTCAAAGTTTCCGGTTGCATGGAAAGCATTGGCAACGAAACTCGGGATCGTACTCCGAAGTCCATCTAAATCCATTACTGGCTAAGCCGGGCCTGGTATCCATTGGGAAGATCGATCGTCGGCAACTTGCTCGAATCTACATTTTATTTTACTTCCTGCACGAGAAGAAACTAACCTACAAATGGAAAAAACGAGCGCGGAGCCGTGTTCTGCGATCTGCGCGAGAGTGCGGAGTGATAATAACGATGTCATTATGCGTATTCAAAGTGTCAGATGATTGCGACGGTTCGTGCTCGATTTGAAAATAGAATTCGAGCGATTAAACGTTAACTGCTTCTTGTTCAGCAGGCAGAAGTAAAATCTAAATTACTATTTTCTGTCTCTTTGTTGTGTGAATTGAAATATTATTATTGTTAAGGCTGAACATTTTTTTTTTACATTTGCTCGCAATCATACATTCTACTGACGTTGTCTTTATACGTCACGATAATAACATAAAATGTATATTGTCATCTCTCGGACATTCGAGCTCGAAATATAATTACCACAGATTCTACTTTTGCTTTGCAACGCGTCATTGCAAACGGCATCGGTTAAAGTTAAGATATTAATCACGTATAATAATTTGTTTGATGTACGCCGTGAACATCGTCACGATAAATATTTATGACAATGACATCGAATAATTGAATACGAATAATATGATTCGTTGGAAGAATTGAGATTTGGCCAATTTGATGCGAATGTCATTCGCATCGATGTATAATGAAAGATACTAACTGTAAAGCAACCTTGAGGTAAAATTCATTTGATAGAAATATTAGCAAGAGTAAAAACATTTTAATCGAATACGCAATCGAAACTGCATTGGAAAGACAGAGTCGTATTTTAACTGGGAGATCCTTTGTCAAAAACCTCATTTCATTATTTATTATTTAAATCTTCAATCGAATTGTACACCGTTGTTCTTCCTCCTAAAATTATTGAACGAATGTGGACGCATAAAATTTGTTCTCCCACGATTTCTGTGCAGTTAAATTTATTGGATTTTATTTAATTTTTTAATATGATCGTCAAAAACAATTTATTAAAAATGTAGGCTATATTTTTGCTATTTTACAGGTTTTTATTGATAAGACGTTTACAAATATATTTTTTAAAGTGGGTATCGATTAAATTTGCAATAGACTGATATTTTTTAAAAAGGAAGATACAACCGTCCCAGATCTAGGCTGTGATATTAATTGTCCGAACCAAGAGTGTCGACTAACAGGTTTCCATTGACAAGACGTTAGGTGAAAGTTAGGTAAATCGTCGGTGGACACAATGCGAATTCGAGGCAGCAGCATCGGAGGGGGGAGGACAGCTGTTTCGCAACAACAATCGAAAAATCCACAGCTGGGTATCTTAGTGCTCGGTCGATTCGACACATTGGTCACAATTCGGGCGTAGTTTGCGGAAAATTTTCAGTCGGCAGGTTCTCGGGCAAAAGTTTGCCACTGTCCCGTTCGTTAACCTCGCCGAACTCTGAAATGCGCCGGGCTTCGTGTTTTTTCGCGCCGCCTATCAGTCCGTTGGTTTCAACTCATTCGAATAGCTTCGTATTTTTTTTTGTTTTCATTCTTTCCTGCGGCCGAAACCGTGGCTTCTCTGTTTAGAAATTTTTTATTACTAACACCGACTCCTCTCTACGATAGCGTGGCTATCAAATACTTTTTGCCTCCCGTGATATTTGCTTAATAAATCCCGTGGAAAGATTTATCAAGCGATTCTCCGCTCTTTTGCACTTTTTATCCCGTCTTTGACTTCTTTTTCCGTACCGCCTGCGCTCCTTTACGGCACGTCATTGATATACTACTTTTTAATTAATTCTTGAATGCAATATTTTCCATCTCGATTAATTTTTTTAATCAGTGTTGGATCACCAGGTTCTCGCAAAAATTAATTACCAAATCCTCGGACCGGTATTTTATATATTATTTAATACTTCATATTATTTTACACCATAGAGATCTACAGTCTACTTGTCATTGGTAATGTTCCCATGAAGCATTCGTGTAATAATATATCTCCTACAGTCCTATATCTCCTATATGGTCGATAACTTTCCCTATATCATCAGAGGAATGAAACTTTGAAGGGCACTTTCATCTTCTAAACTTGATTTATGGCAAGTAAAAGAAATACGGTTTTGGCTGCACTATAAATCTCCGAAGTACCTTGAAGGTATTTTTCAGGGAAAAATACGCTCTGATCCGTTATCATGTAATAACGTCGTTAAAACTTTTTACGAAGCAAGTTTTTTGAGGAAAACAACGTCTAACCGCAAACCATTAGAAAAGTTCGACGATGCAAGTGCATTCTCTGCGTAAACCATCGCGAGTTCTCGAGATATCTTACATACATATTATCATACATTATGTCGTAAACCTTCGTGTTTATGACTGCAATTTGTCAGTACTAGAAACACTGAATACCACAGAAATATTGCAACCTTCGTAGAAACGATAGTGAAACAACGAAAATTATATTAGGTCATCTCGTAAATCATGCGAATTTTCTTTCGTATTTCTCAAAGGTGAAATACAAACATGATCAGTCTCCTGAACGATACCCGACGCTGGCAAGAACGGTCTCGTTGACATATAGCGAGAATTCACTGTAGAACACTTATGATTATGTTTTTGTACTGTATCTTCAAAAAACATGGAGGTCGCATTATTTATGAAAAGCATTTTATATATTTTTCTGGTTTAAAAAACATCATGGATAAAATAGACTAACAACTAAGTGCACGAGTCAATAAAAGAACTGTATCTTCAAAAAACATGGAGGTCGCATTATTTATGAAAAGTATTTTATATATTTTTCTGGTTTAAAAAACATCATGAATAAAATAGACTAACAACTAAGTGCATGATTCAATAAAAGAATAAGCGACGAGAAAACTCAATATATTTCATAAACATACACTTTGTTTCTAAATAATGTTCACTTCGCCGATGATAAAATAAAATATTAACGATATTGCACGCAGAAGTGGCTATGAAGCACACAAGCAAACCGTTAATAATCTAGATCCCGTTTTCAAGAAGATCCAATTTGAAAACTTGATGGACGCATCAACTATTCAACGCAACTTGTCTGATGCATGCCCATTTCTGACTGCTTGTACTTACAGTAAGCACTGCACCGTACAATGTAGACTCTAGTGTTTACTCTGGTATAATGTGTCTGCAACTTGAAAAGACAATCCGAGCTTTGAATCGAGGTCGTACGTACAACCCGTATAAACAGTGGTTCCACGTTATGGAAGTCAACATATATGGGTCACTTCATATTTTTCTGTGAAAGCTGACTTGGTAATCTTTCAACTGTAAACAATTCCAAACACGTAACACACAAGGATAAATCAAATCGACGTGAACAAAAATTCGTAAATACAATCAAATTAGTGAAAAAAAAAGAATCGGGTTAAATAATTCTGTCCAACACCGATTTTGCATTCCAATAAACAATTTCCATCTTTTGTAGATTTTCTAGAATTTTTTATCTGTCACCCTGTTTTTAAAAATTTTAATTTCGACAAAAATTCAGACCTAGTTTGCAGAATTCCGTTTGTTCCAACCGTGAAAGTTGTACGAATGATTTTTACGTGAGAAAATTCTTTATATTCCGCCACATGTATCAATATATTTTTAATATAACGTTACAAACGTTGAAATATCCATAAGCAATGTTGAAACACAGCGAGACGCTTTTGAAGCGTTAAATTCATTGAATTTGAATAAAATCTCTGCACAGATACCAGTACATAAAAATATTAGAATATTTTCTCTTTAATAAATGAGCGAATAATGTGAACTAAAATCTGAAGTGGTTTATTCCGAAAATTAGTAAACAACTTAATGAGATTTGCGCGCATTCGCGAATGTAATACGCGACTGGAAATAATGAAATTTATACGAAAATTCTATCCAATGCGGAGGAGGCTACGTATCCGTGTCGCGGAGGGAATAAAATTAAAAATGGAATAAAATTCAAAAGAACGTAACCCCATTTCGAGCAGCGAACATTAAAAGCATTTTTGTAGCCAGTGCCTGCACCGTGTGAACATCGTCCTGAGGGAAACGTCATCTCTTCACGCTATTACTTCCACGGCGGTTTGTACCTGTTGTTGTCCTGTTATTCCAAATCAAGAAGTGCTCGCGGAATGCAGAATTTGCACTCGACGCATTTCATTCAAGATGAAAACCGTAACGCAAGCACTTAGATCGCGCCGGAACGTAGCGAAATTAAAATCGTCCGAGAGGCCCGCGCAATTGTTTAGCAAAATATAATGGAACCTTCGTCGCTAGTACTGAGAAAAAATATTTGCGAAAAAAACTGAAAAGCGAATTTTAATATAGTACCGAAATAATGATTTTTTTCAAATTTTACGCGAATTTAACATTGTTCAAGAAGCTCGTGCAGAATTGTTGATCCATCAAAAGTCAAAAATTAATTTTAATATAATAAAGTGGCAATACTTTAGACGTTAAAAATGGATAAAGATATTGTATAACTCTGGAACGCATTTTAACTTTGTGAAAGAAAATAGAAGTGATGAAGTATAATACTGACTTTTCGCCGGCCAATAATAAAATTGGGTCATCGGATTATTAATACTATCGCTTCGAATAAAATATTATCGAGAGACGAAGTTTCTCTCTTTAAAGCTCTTTTAGAATGTTCATGCTATAATATGTTTTTAAATGCTAAGAATGACTGGACGTTCAAATTAATTTTTTTGAAAATTATTATTTAGTAATATCTGTTAGGGTTTTAATAAAATACTTTATTCACTGTATTTTTCAGCCAGATGTTTTATATTCGCTTAAACGAGCACATATGGTGGCACCAGAAATTAAAGTTTTCGCTAAATTTCTCTCAAATTATTACACAATGTTGTCACTGTCCTCGGTCGCCGTGAAACTGTCGCCTTTCTCTCTCTGTGTGTGTAAACAATTTTTTTGCCGTAAAATAAAATCAATTTTATGCAAAACATACATTCAGAGAAGAGCACCGACGATTTCGTGACAGTTTTCGAGCGGAAGAGCGGCGCTTTTTCGAACAATGAAATCGCATATTTGTACGAAAATATATTCTGAAATACATGAAACGCATTGCGCGCCTCATTATTCGATCATTTATATTAATTTCCCTTACAGGATGAAAGATCATCATTAATTCTCTTGTTGATCCTAATATAAATAACTCGTGTAAATTCCGATGAAACGTAATCCTGCAACAAAATGAAATCAATTTTCACCAATCGAGAGTTACACTGAAGTACAATTATTTATCTTAAATTTTTATAAACGGTGGGATAATAATGTGCCAAGAAAAATCATTAGATGATATTAGAAAAAACGATCCGTTGCAAATAAAATTACACTGCATATTAATTTCTTAAATCGCTCACAATTACGTATCGTGGATTTTTTAGGGCTATTAGCACATTCTATAGACGAGGTAAAACAATTTTCTTCTATCAAGTGAATAATCGGTGTGACAAACGACCAGCTCAATTATCGTACGAATAAGATATACTCTATAAAAAAAATACATGACTCATGTAATTTTGATTATTTTTACTTTAAAAAAATCACATACGTGCTTCTAATACCAATCCGTATGTGCAAACAATCTGAGTGCAAAAAGTCCGGTACTTTTTCTGAAAAAAATTCCTAAAAAGTCGTGCGAAAACAGCCTCGAAAACTGAACTCCCCCTTAAGTGCCTAAGATTCAAACAGTGTTCTAATTTTTCCGGCAAAAATAGCCATAACTTTTAGTGCGTTTGTTGCTTAGTATAGTAATACGAAAAGAACGCATGCATTCTCCGTTGTACTCGATAGCCTCTCCGCCCGTGAAATTGGATTCTGTTTCGCTAAACGTCAGAAGGATTACGTATAATCAGTTATTCCGCAGAAACAAACGATACGTTTCTGTCCTTTGAAAATGACGAAATTAGGAACCATTTACGAAACGCTAGCGCGGCGCACACCACGGCGGGTACAATACTTGAGTCATATTTACTTGCGAGCATATTCAGGTGAAACAAAGCCATAGTAATCGCCAGAATTCAATCGTCGCGAAATTATTCTGCGTTACGTTAATTTTCGCGAAATTCCCGTTCCCGCGACTACTCCGAAGGGGCAGGTAAATCCGAACCAATCAACGTGTAATGGATTAATCGTCCGGTTTATTAAACGCGCTGCTTAAAAGCAATTTATATGTTCAATTTTCTCGAATAATTAAGTCGGCCATTCGTTCAATCCTCGATTGCGAACTCGTTCCGTTGTTCGAGATCGGAATAATATCTTTGACAATTAAGTAGATGCACGCGAAGGATTCGCGATGACAATAAACGTTACAAGACTTGTGTTCACTGATCTCATAAGCTTTATTAATTAACCCTTTGTACTCCAAGCTATTTTAACTCCAGAACGAAACATTTCTTTCGACCTAGAATATTTTCCTTTTATATATCTTTTTTTCCTTGTTATACATACGGAAATGGTGCAATTTACTCGTACAATACTGAAGTGTTTAATAACTTATTGAATACAAACAAATTTAATAATGTAAGAAGTAAGTTTTTCGTGGCGCCTTACAGTCGCCATTCGAGTGCTAAGGGTTAATTAAATATTAAGGCATTTCTCAAAAAAACAACCTCAAAAGTTCTGCACAGATTTTTCTGGAAAATAAATATCGTCCGTATCAACTGCAACAAGGTATAGCAGCCACATAAACTGAATAATTTCGATGTAATGGCAAACTTTTCGATGCTTTTAGAGACGAAAACGTGTCCTCGGTTTTCCATCTGTCACGTCGCGCGAAATTGTTTTAAACAAAAACGAACTGGTACGCGTGACGCAGCCGAGATCCGCGCGTGTTTAGACATCAAAGATGGAGTATAGACGCGGTTCGACAGTGCAAACACATCTTCAAAACCTCGTTGGCCGTTCATCATCGAACTCCGCGTAGGAAGTACGGTAGCTTTGATTTCGAGGCTGCGGCCCGCTGCTGCCAATTATTCACCGTACACATTGTTCCATTGTGAATCAGTCGAGAGACGGTGGTCGATTACTGCATCCGAAGTGTAGCCGTTATGTCAATTTGCATAATACATCGATTAAATAAACGGGGGCTGCGGTGCAGTCCCGATGTCGTAGGGCACGGAAACGCAGCCCCTACGTTGCCCGCGAAACAACTATTGACAGCCGAATTCTCCATGTATGTACGATCTGCACGTCCGTCGACATCAGAGTCGATAATAGACAAGCAAACTTTTTTGAACCCCCCTGAAACCGTATCCCTCGACAGTAGGTAGCTTCATCGGGGCCGGGAGGAGAGGGCATAAACGGTTTGCAACGATTATGAGCCTGTCGACAGCGTCTTTATGAATAACTGACGTCGCGTCGGCCCGTATTTCCCCATTAATTGGTGGCATAATTGCTGCGTTCGCGGCGCCGGCCGTTCAACGTAACGTTTTGACAGGTAATGCTAGCCTCGACGCCCGCGTTGAATAGGAATTCCAGAACAGATTGGCCGGCGAGTAACGGCGATACAACGAAACACGTTCGTTCCGAATTAAACTAGCCCCGATTGCTCGTGATTCCCCGGGAATGAAAACTACAATGTTCCCCCGATCCTCTTGATCGCTAGGACAATTACCTCCCCCCCCCCCTACGCGAGCCTTAATTAACCGTCCGCGAAATCACAGTCGAACCGGAGAGTAGCAGGAGTTTCGATCACTTACTTGGCACGTCGACGTTGTCGAGGAGAAGTTCCGCCGCGACAAATCGAACCATCATGCTCATCAGCAGAAGCATCCCCTTCATCCTGCGATCGTGTAGAGCCGAATCCTTTTAACCTGGCTCCCCACCACAGGAACAGCAACTAGGTCGGGACTGTTGATAAGTTTCAATGAATTCGGACCCCGTTTTCGGGATCTTCCTCCTCCCCCCGTGGCAGACTCGAGAGATTTCCGACACCGAACTTCACAGTACACTTGGCTTCCCCCACAATAATTTCGCACCGCTGGCTCTCTGTGTCCCCTCACAGCATGTCCGTCGGATAGCCACAATCGCCAGCTAGCCTAGGGTAAAAGATCGTAGCCGTGAACCGTCGGAGTTCGTTCACGAAAACGGTAGCGCGACTAGGTATAATAATTTCCCTCCGCTGGCTGTGTCCTCTCACAACATGTCCATCGTGGATTAACTAGTCTCACTGGAACCAGCTAGCCTAGGTGTCATGCGGATCGCAATCGTGAACAAAGGAAGTTCGAAGAACGACAACTAGCCCCACGATAATTTCACACCCCTTGCTCCGTGTCCTCCTACAACATACCCATCGGTTAGCTACTTTCTTCGGATCCAGCTAGCCTGGGTAGCAGATCGTGAACCGTCGGAGTTCATTCGCGAAACGTCTGGGCAACGGTGCAGCTCCACAAGAATTCCACACTGGTAAATCTGCGCCCCTTCACAACATGTCCGTCATCTCCTACTCTCGCCGGCTAGCCTAGGTAACAGATCGTAACCGTGAACCGTCGGAGTTCATTCACGAAACGAGAATGCAACTGATCACGATAATTTCACACCGCCTAGCTGTGTCCTCTCACGACATGCCCGTCATTAGCTACTCTCGCCAACCGGCCCAGGTGTCCTGCAAATCACAGCCCGTAAACCGTAATAGTTCATTCACGAGTAACCTGAACTAGCCCCCACAATAATTTCACACTTGCTGACTCTGTGTCCCCTCGCAACATGCTCGTAGTCAGCTAGTCTCGGCTAAGTGTCCTGCGGATGGTAACGGTGAACCATCCGAGTTCATTCACGAAACGTAACTGGCAGTGTAGAGGGTCTCGTCCTGTTTTTAAACAAGCGTCGCCCGCGCCGGTGGGATTGCGTGCGATCTTTATAAAGTGTCTTCGTCGTTATTAATGGCACTGCTCGACGGGCTAATCGTATATTCCGTCCACGGTCCATTAACGGCCGCTTCATACGCGACTACACTTCACTCGCAGAGAGAGACAGAGAGAGATGATAGAGGGAAAGAGTGATGTAGAGAGTGAAAGAGAGAGAGATGGGTTCCTGTCATCGTTCGCCGATAATGACGTAACGGCGGTCTTTTTCAGAACAGGCTGGCGCGCGTGGGACGCGGGAATCGAACGATGGAAATAGACGTCCCCGGCGATGCTGACGATAACACCCAAGCGGCGTCATTAGGACCCATCAGATGGTATCGCGAGGAGGCGTGCGGGACTGTCGTCAGAATCGTTTCATGGTGTCATAATCTATCGGGCACATCCTACGTCGTGCGAAACTGCCAATCCCCGCGCTTACTCAAATGTCACGGGGCTGGCGATAACGCGGGGGCGAAAATTGCCCCTAAACGCGAGCAACCAACGCGGCCGATCTACCAGCGGGAAGATCGCGTACGGGGGCACTTGTTCCCGTGCATAGGCGTAGGATCACGATAAATTATCATTCAACTACCTCAGCGCTTTCACCACGAATCATCTCGAAACGCACCAGCCCGGAAAGACGTATTCGAAATTCCGAAGAACAAAAATTGGAGACTTGGTTGTTAATTTTTGCTAAATTCACTACCATTACCACCAGGTCTACGAGGTTCAGCAGTCTCGGCGAATTTGTTGGAACAGATTTTGTCGGAACGTTAACAAAGTCACAAGCATACTTCGAAGAACAAACAATCGAAGATTTATTTTTATGTTACATTCACTTCGGTTACCACCAGGTCCACGAGGTTTCGACGGATTTGTTGGAAGAAATGTTGTTAACGAAGTCACAGGGGTCCCCGAAAGGTAGACGATGATTGGGATAATGAGAACTGGTTGATCGAAGCACAGCGGGGTCGGAACGAGTGGTAACGTTGATGAGACGATTTTTCTGATTCAACACTGTGTTAAGGATGATTTGGAGAACGATTGCTGGTAATAAAAGCACCATGGATCGTCAGAATGGCAACGAGGAAGCGCGCAGTCCCCACACAGAGCAGAAGGCGCGCTCACTGCTGCGTTGCGGCAGGCCTACTGACAGGGGTGACCGAGCTTTCGGCTCGGCTCGGTACGATTCGTGCGATTTCGCCACCCTCCGGCGGCAGCTTAAAGCATTCTCCGAGCACTTTTCATACTACTCCCTTTCCGTGCCCCCACCGGTGATCACTACAGGCTATTCCCCTTGTTCAACCCCGCGACGAACAGACAAATGTTAGAAAATGGTGTGAGAACCTCGAACGTCGTATTTACTATTCATTCGTTATCTTGGAGATTAATGGCTAAGATATTTGTGGGCTGGGAACGGCGCGCGAGAATGTCAAGACTAATTCCGGGGGATGTTGGCAAACTTTTTGATCGGGAACCCCTTAAACAGAGGTGACTGAGTCGGAATTTAGTATATTTCAGACCTAAGTATATATTTGTTTAATATTTTCTGAATGCTGTACACTTCTTACACAATGTTTGATTTTCTAGAAATTTTCACATGTCAGACTTATTATTGAGCAGTTCTACTGCATGTAACTACTATCAATCCTAGTATATCCTATCAATTTAGTATATTTCAGACCTAAGTATATATTTGTTTAATATTTTCTGAATGCTGTACACTTCTTACACAATGTTTGATGTTCTAGAAATTTTCACATGTCAGACTTATTATTGAGCAGTTATACTGCATGTAACTACTATCAATCCTAGTAGTTACTTCCTACCGGTCTTTTTGTTTTTTATTAGCTTATACGAAAATATTACCAATCTTGAATATAGTAATAGTGATTTCAATATTATTATAATTACATAATCATTTGTCAATAAAGCGTCCACTCTTAAAAATTCAGTATTCCACGGCAGACCGTTATATAAAAGTAACATATTCATTGTCCATATTCTTTTTACGATACTCTCTATAGAGTAGAGTCTATTCATATTTTCTATAAATGGCGTAGTTGGTTTGCAGCCACTACACTGGGGAATTTTATAGACAATTTCAGAGGGATTGAAACCGAACGAAATTGTTTCGCTCTCTTTGATGCCTTCACTAAATTAAAAATAAACTAAAACGGTTTTAAGTTATGCGCTGCCTTGTTTATTGAAAATTTTCGGAGGTATTACATTTTATGTGCTATAAATGCATAAAATTTCGCAGTTGATCGATAACCTAGGCAAACATTTTATAAAACACTGCAACAGTGCAATCATGGAAACCGAAATATTTTGCAATGCTTTCACGAAAACTTTGGCAACGAAACGACACAATTCGTACATAATTATAAAGTTTAAAAACAACGTGTTTTTTTAATGCAAGCTTGTGTACGATCACTTGCAATATTGTTAATAAGTACTATCGAACAAAATAATTTTCCTGCATACTCTCAAATCCAATGTATTAAATTACATTAACATGTCAAAAATATTACAAATGGTAACAATTTTGCAAGACATGAACAATCAACTACGTGAAATAATTAACTATGACGTAATTGCATTGTTAATTGCACGTGTGAATGATAGATTTGCGAACATAATTTTCAGCAGCATGAAACTTCGTATAAAAGTAATTTATTGTAACACTCGACATACCACACTTTTACGATGCCGAAAATAACCAAAATAATTTCATTTGAATAGTTGCATGAAAAAACTTTTCGAACCAGCTGTTCAGTGGATGACTAATTACTTCACTTATTAGTCACGTGCTGGTACGTAATAATTCATTACCATGCCATAGGCGTAAATAATCCCATAATACATAACATAATAATTCGTAATTGCTCATTTCTTTATACCTAAGCCCCCGACTACTTCAAGTTGACATACGTTTAATATATAGTATTATATATTATATACGTTTTATATAGTACATATTTAATAACAGTAACACGAAGTCTAGCAGGAATAAATTAGTGAAGATTGAATCGTTAATGAAGTGGTAAATTACAAGTTCTACATTTTCCTGGCAACTGTTTTCATGTTGTTTCACGCGATTTCCAGTCTTTAATGATGATAAATACACGTTCTACTTTTCTTAACTTCTATTTATAATTTCTGCAATATCATGTCGAGGTGTTTCACGATTAGAGTAAGAAATCAATAATATCCATACCGTCATTACGGGCTCCTTTCCCTCGTGAAAATAAAATGTAAACGACTATTACTATTCATTCCTCTTTCATTAAGATTTTTATTTTATCCTTTATTGTACTCTAATACTTTACGAGTTGCGTCAAAGCTTTAAAAATATCAAAAACGTACTTTGCATAGGACATACACTTTCATATAACAGTATTTTTATTTAACTTTTATTTTACTTGAGAATGTTATTGATTCAGTTTCGTTCCTTTATATAAAAAACACATTTTTGAAGCGTTAAACCAAATAAATAAAAAACTACTGCAATAAAATTATTAAGAGAATTCTCCATTTTATCTAACATTCATGGAGCTACAAAAATATGAATCATACTCTGGATAAAACCAAAGGAATAAGAAAAGATTATTTTACCGAATTTATTTAGCAGTTCGAAGTGATTTCAAGTCGAAATGTTTACATTCTTGGTAAAATTTTGATACTGTTTAATTAACTTTTAGATATTAATTCCAGCATCTGAACCCGGATTTCGCATTTTATTCACCCGATAAAACCAGTGTTTAGGCTCGTTTCGTAAAAACCGGTAAGCCCTAATGGAAACTCGAGTCGCTGAATTAGAGTCATCAAGCTGGAAGATAATTGTTGTGTTCGCAAAGATAGCATAACAGTTGAGCAAGTTTGCATAGCCGGTGCCAAAAGATGCATAATTACTCTGCTAGTTGGTTCTATATTTCACGAATCCGGAAACGGTTGTCCTGTCACCCTCTATCCGCAACCCGATGAACTTATCCACTGCGTCCAAACTCTGTCGATTTTGGTGAACGCTTCACTTCCCTCTTCAATGCGAACGCGACAATCACTATAGATACCGAACGTTACCTCGCACACCCGAAATCTTTGCGACAACAATCAAAAATTTATCCTCTTCCACCTCCAGAAATAGAAATGATGAAAGATGCCGCAATGACTTAATAATTTACAATTATTGAAATTATGAACATTTCTGAACGGAAAATATTGGAATAAATTTCACAATCGAAATAAATTTTTAGTGGTCAATTTTCCTGGTCACTATCACCGAAGCGTATACATATATACGCTCAATTTATTTTTTCTTATAATGCTGAAATATGAAGTTCTTTCACTTGTAGTCATTTTTGTACTTAAATATAATAAAAAAAAAGTTTGGTGATAAAAGCCTTCTCATATTTCCTTATGATGCAAGTGGGTTAATAAGCAGCCTAATAATTATTGTAAATATAATATAGTGTATAACCATGACACGATTAGCAATAAGAGTTTTATTGTCACATTTGCCTCGCTATAAACGAAAACGTCGCCGATGCAAAATGTGTGAATTACAATGACATTCGCTCGGCTTGCTCGATCGAATACTTTCTCCCAGGGGCAGTATAATGGGGTTCTTTAAATATTAATAGCCCCGGCGATTGAATCATTTCAACATTCGATCGGGAAATGTAAAAAAGCCGCTTAATAAGTAGGTCAGCTGGGTTCGAGCAGTGTTTTTGTTGATACCGAAATGAAATACAGATCGTTCATAGTGATTGAAGACGTGCTGCTGTTAAAATTAAAGCGGACTCTTTCTTCGAAAAAGCAGCAGCAGCAGCAACAGCTGTATTATCTCGCCGAGATATCTCGGAATGCCTTTTGCACCCCACATCATCTGGCCAGTGTGTATTTTGAACTTAACCTCTTTCTTAGCGTGCACCCCAGAATCTTATTGCGGAAGCAATAAACTTCCTTCTCCAACACTCCATTGTCGACGTTCTTGGACTTTTAGTAACCTCGTCGTAATTGTGACGAACGTGGCACTTCCCATCTCATTCAGGTGGACCCTTTTGTAACGGAGTCGAGGGACCATAATCGGCGGTAAGAAATCCCTCTGTGCGATCGATAACGACTTATCTAGCTACTCAATATTTTAAATGCATCGCGGCCCATAAACAGTAAAACGGTTTACGGGACTTTAAACGCACGCATTTTCACGCTTTTAATAGCAACTGGTGATATTGGACACTTCGATAGCTGATAATCAAATCGTATTACTTATCCGGAGAAATTCTTCCATCCTGTTGCGCTGCTTCTAATTTTATTTTCAAAATGTGTCGTTAGTTCTCATATTTGTTAAATCTTTTTGAGAAAAATTGTATGTAAATTCTTATGCGAAATAAAAATTGTGTTTGTTAATTACAAGACACAGGAGCTCCGTAAACATGTGTTTCCGTTATAAATAATTTGATTCAGCAGAAAACAATGAAACAGTATGTTTTAATTCTGTAGATGTTTGTACTGTTTTGCTGCTTTTGATCTACTGATTATTATCATAAATGCATAATATCTGATTATGATGCGTATTGTGAGAAATGTGTTCTCGTTTTCTAGCTGTTGTCGTGATTTTGCAATGCGAAGACGTAGTTTTGTGTTAACTGAATAATATGGTTGAACTTTAATTTTTTTTTTTGGGTTAACTGAATACAGTTTTGTTCGGATTCGCGAAATGAGAGAAGGTAAAAAATTCGATAAACGATTACATATTTTCAACGGCAAACAAACTAATTATTATCCGGAACAAATTGAATACCTGCGCTCCATATGTGGTCATGCGGATCTCCGATGAAATCCTCTTGGAGTTGTAATAGATTATAAATTGATCCGCCTTGGGACGCATTTACCCTAACTGTCACCCGCTAAATTATTATTGGCCGACTGATTCAAATTGGAGAGCGAGTGGGGATACGTCGATGATTTGTGCCGTACGATTCTAGGTCGCGAACGATCAATGTATTAAAAAGCCTGACTCGAATATTTGCGAAACATAACGCATCACCGAGGGAAGCTTATACGTCGCTTGTGAATTTCAGTTCTTTTTATTTTTCAAACGAAACATGCAGTCATACTTCTACCGATTTTCATTGTGCCGCGTCGTTACATTAATTGCAATCTCTCCGAAAGTACGCAATACTTTTACAATATCGAGGAATTATAATTAACTTCCGTCGGCAATCTCGAACGTTTCGAAGCAACCGAGTTTGAAAACAAAGCAGAATCGCAACAATCGCCGACGATTGCGGGCACGTGGAAAAACAAACGCGTAACACGAATTATCATTTCTCTCTGTACAACGTGGAATCACACGTTCGGTTTCCGCACACTGTTTTCCGCCCAGGGCGACTACGTACACACCGATCGTTTTTGCGGTCAGAAATGAACGGTAAATGACGTTTAGTTTTGTGTAATTCAATGATTAACTTTTAACAGTATATCGTGATTGCGCGCTCGGTAACTTCGTTCTCAGATCGAAAACGCGCGGACTCCGGTCTTTTTGTTCCGTCGATGTAAACAGTTGACCCGAAATACATATTTATGAAAATGGTTATTCGAAGTCCGATATTCGAGCGTGGAAGTTTTCAATCGTATACCTGAAAACAATTGGAAAGCAGGCAACTTCACAATTCTTTTGTATCCATTTTATTTTGAAAAATGCGATTTTTGCTGTGAGAAAGGAGTTACAAGTAAAATAGTCAATTTTCACTGATTAAAATGATTAACACTTTGACTGCCACACTAGAAACCTCAAATATTCCATAAAATTAAAGTAAGTTATTTAATGAAATAAAAATTGAAAAAAATGAAATGTACGATATCGAGTAGTCCTCCAATTTTCTTGTACTTTCAGATCCTAATCGAATTTGGCACAATAAATATATAAACGTAAAAATTCATTTTAAAACCTAGACAAACAATTCCGTCACCCACATATGGGTGACATGGCAGTTAACGTGTTAAAAAAAGCAATGAACGTGTCTATGTGGGTCCTGAATTATACAATTTTTATTTTACCATGAATATCCGTGATCTACTAATTAATTACGTTCAACGCTAATTCTCGAACACATTGAATCTCCTGCAAAAAGTATTCAACAGCTTATTTTCCGAGTGATCAGCGTTAAATTTCAAACTATGCAGAACATTCTAAAAACGAAGAACAATAGAAAGAACAAGCGAGTAATAAGGCAACAATGCTTTGAGGCCGAAAAACTTTTTGAGCCTCGTACCGTACCGCTAAAATGCGGACGCTGACAATACGCGGTGTATGTTTCCAGTTGTTTCGGGACGGGAAACAAAGCCGCGACGTTAACATATGTAACTTTCGGCGAAACGAAATTCAGTCATGACACCGGGGCCGTCCATTTTAATTTACAAGTTTCGTCGTACGCGGGACAGTTTGTTCAATAGCTTCGCGATGCAAGGGTATTCCTGGTTGCAATAAGACATTTTTCACGGCGTTACCGATGCAGTTCCTTGAATCGTTTCCAAACCAGCTAGATGGGACGCCGGATTTGCTGACTCCGAGGTCCTCGTTGCTGAACCTCCGGGGATCTAGCGGTGCAGGCTTGGGGTAAATATTGGTATCACGATAAATCGCATGGTCTGCCCATCCGGTAGGTCCGACCGTACCATGCAACGACTTTTGTTCTTATAAAACTATAATTTCGAAGCGATTTACCCTCGAGAGGGTACTATAGCAACTTCAACAACGTAAAGAAACGGGCGATGCAGCGATCACGGTATCATGTTTATCTCTATGTCTCATACATAACAAACCTTTAAGAGGGGATCCTGGTTTAGAGGATAAAAAAATTAAAATTTTTCCATTAATCAACAATCGTACATCTATAGAATATATTCCTAAAATTACAATTCGAAATTCGAAGTTTTAACGAAAAACTATTCGACTAATCGAGCTGAAATTTCACACATATGTATATAGTTTATTATATTCCTTAGTAGATGACTCTACATAAATCAAATAAATTACATTTTGTATTTGCAGACTCGTATTTATTGCTTAACTACTTCATACCTGTGCTTTACGATAATTAACACAGTAATGTAATAAATTACATTACCGTTACATAAATACCGACTATAAATAATGCTTCTTTCTCGACCAGTACCGTCACATTTAAAAAATACTTGCCACTAGGAATTGATTCTGGAAGTCCACTGTTCTCGTCAATAACAAAATGATGATTTCCATATACTCCCTGGAATAGAATAATAAAATATGAAAACAAAATAAAGATTAGACGATCTAAGGTTCCTCTTTACAACGACATCTTAAAAATTGCTCTACAATTTTTTCCTTAGCCGTTTTATCAAGCTATGAATGAGGAGTGTACCGTCAACATTAATATAATATAAGCCACATTACGAGGGCTTCATACTACCGAACATACTCTTCGTTTCTGTTCCATAAAATAGCCAAAAGAATCATAAATCCATTACAGACTGCTCGTTATAAAGAGGAAGCTTCAATCTTCAAAGCTACGGTACATTGAATCACGAGAAAATTTTCTTTACATTGTTACAAACCCTTGAATTTGTATAATTTTTTAGACAAAACCTGTATCTAGTTTCCCACCCACCATATCGAATACAAACGTTT
The DNA here is from genome assembly GCA_913789895.3 of Seladonia tumulorum. Taxonomy (NCBI): domain Eukaryota; kingdom Metazoa; phylum Arthropoda; class Insecta; order Hymenoptera; family Halictidae; genus Seladonia; species Seladonia tumulorum. Next base: position 10,206,909 of record OU565275.1, read on the forward strand.
TTCTACAAAATGAATCACGGGATGCGAAAGTAGAGCCTTCTACAGTTGTTTTAAAATGAGACCACAATTTTTTTACGAAATTATCGCAGCTTAAATATCGAGACAATTGAATCGAGCTGTGTTTCAGAAAGCAATGAAAGCTAATGTTGAGTTAATTCCCTGTTGTGCTTATTAGTTTTGTTAATTTTCACACTTTTCAATTTACGAAAATTCATGTTCATTGCATGATGTTAGCATACCGGTCCTGGAGGACACTTGTCAGGATTCATGTCGAGAGCTTTTACAAAAACATGTGCAATGTTAGGAGGACCAGCTAAAGTTTCACAAACATCCATTGTCCAGCCAAGTCCTACGTCCTCCGTATATTCGCCATTCTTTTCCATTCCAAGTATGGTTGCCGCGACCTATACAAATTTTGTAATTATTATTTATGTAGTATTATTATTATTATTAAAACAATGTTCTCATACATGTTACCCAAAATATAACATAACAATTCTAAAAACGTAGAAACACGTACTTCAAGAGTGGGAATCGGTTTTTTTATTTCAAGGCGCACGTTCAAATAATTTCCATATTCGCTGTCCTCTAAGATCTCTAATTCGCAGTCAGGGTCGATGTACTCCGCGTTAAAAATCTCACAGACGGTGTCGTCATAGAGAAGTTCGAGTGCCTGTGTAACAAAAATAGATAGTTGTAATGCTATGCTGATGTTTACAAATTGAATTGTTTACGAGAAGCACATGCACACATTGACTTTATAAAAAGTGACTAGATGAAATATGAAATTGTAAAGACGAAGTTTCATTGCTCACCTTCATTGTTAAAATGTTTTACACAACGTACCTCTTTGATGAAATATTGAAACAATTTAGCAGATAATCATCACGGGAGCTCTAAATAATATGTACTTTGGACAACAAAGTGTGTAAAGTTAGGAATGGTCAAATTAATTTTATCACTAGGGAACCATTAAAGTTAATTAGATGAATTTTATACACGAAGAAAACTTTATTAAAGACAGTCAAATTAATTTTCCATACTAACGAAACTCTATTCAATGTAATTAAAGATAGTCAAATTATGTAAGCTGCGAGGATGTGAACATACCTGTGACGGCGGTAGCGTATGTGTTAGGCTACTTTCCATAGCAGGGAATCTGTCTGGCGAAGTGAAAGAGCGAGACAATTTGTGAAGTACTTATCGATAAATGATATATTATTGGTTCAATTTCGTTCAAACAACCATGCACCAATGACGAAGAGCAAAAGCACACATCAGTCGATTAATCCTCACCTGCACGAAGCACAAGAAAAACGCAAACGGAAGGACGCGTGACAAAATCATTTTTTACGCGTAGCCAATACGCTTTTCGACTTGTTCACAAGTGATACTGAACGCGAGTTCAGCCACCGGTTGTTATTTCAGAGGCGAATTTTCAACTATTAATGCAATTATCCCCAGAGTCGATGATCTTATCAAATGTCGCTTGTCGAGTTGGAATTATAACATTGTCACGGCGTTTTATAAATTGAGCTTGGACGCTCGGCGCATTTATTGTTTCAAGCTAATAGCTGCAGGTGTTACCTAAAACTATTTATTACGCAGCGACTGCAGCGGGGATTGCAACAATTCTCCATTTATAAGCATAATAAAGGACAGTTCTTGAAGTTTGCAAAACATTTCTATCCTGGTAACAGAGGAAAATAAGTGTGCAAAATTGGACAGTGAAATTGATGTGTTACGTAAACGAAGGTTTTGTTATCGGCATGGTAACTGATAAACATCTTTTGTAGTCAATAATAAAAGCTCGTGTTATTATACGGAAAAAGATAATTATGATTAAAAGAATTCAGATGTAATTAAATGCAACTAAACATACCTTACAAAATGCGACAGAAAATTCTACAGTGTATGCTTGAGTGTAAACATTTTTCAAAAATATCAAAGCCGCCATCATTCGACGATAGTACATGTATAGAATATTTCCTCAAAGTTACAATTCGGAAGTTTTAACGGAAGTCAAGTAAAAAACATTAATTAATCACGCACACGATCTTAGTCAGTCCGCCTGTCTGCTCAACTGGGGGACATACTACTCGGTCACCGAGTAGTATAAGCATGCGCGTCATCCGACACCGGTCGGGTATATCGGTGTGCATCACTACTAATCCAATTACAAAACTTCTTTATTTTTCATCATTTTTTTATGGGACTTTCGCCAACTTATTCGTGGCATTTTTCCGAATAAAATTACACTGAACACGATATAATTTGAAGTGTATTTAGTGATTTAATTAACGGTATTTTCTACGTTCTCCGCGGTCGACGCGGTCACAAGAAAATAGTAGTCCTACACGATCTACGTCAGGTTAGATCAAGATTTTACTGTACTTTGTCAGAGTTGGTGGAGAGTAATCTAGCTAGAATTTTACAGACGTTTTAGATTTAATTAAACTGTTTTGTTATTCGATCATGTTCCAACATGTTTTATTGAATATTACGGATAATAGAGGTTCTACCGTATTGTGGATTAAACATGTAAATATGGTTCGAATTGTATCGAGTTTGGTATCATTTTAATGTATAAAACGTCGTGAATATGTTGTCAAAAATGACATGTAAAAGGACGTTTTTTTCCTATTAACAGTAGTACGTCGCTATTCTTTCCTACGTTCGACGCTAAAATATTTAACTTGCAAGGGAATGATGAGTGTTTACTATTTGCTACGTCAATACGTATTAACGACAGCCGTGTTTCGTAAAATTTACGTCGCCTACTAACAACGGTCGTAATTGAAGGATTAACAACCAGCCCAAGTGTCGCATGGCGCTGATTAAACGCGTGTTACACAAATATCAAGACGATCAACCCTCTGGCCTCGTTTACATCAATTCAAGCCGGTGAAAATCATTACAAAGTTGGAAGTCACCTGGAACGCGACACGCGACTCGTAATCGAACGACCGGTGGAACTGTTGTGATACAATACCCTGAATAAAATGTCCGAGCAAGTTTCGAAAGGAATTGTTAGCGTGTTTCTAGATTGGACGAGAATAGAATAGTTGCACGTTTCGTTCGCTCGCGCGGTATCTGCTAGTTTTATTTCTATAGTTATACAACATTTGAGTACATCACGGTGCACGTTACTTCTCGGCAAAGTTTGTTCTGTCGTGAAACAATAACCATCGGTACCATACCGCCTGCATTACAGCGACGATATTCGCCAAATATTTCGTTAGCTCTGCACCTCTCTGCTTTGATAATTTCGAGTCTTTTAGCCGTTTAACCACGGGACTTTGCTATTATGAACAAATACGAAATTATGTTACAAATTGAGTCATGCTTTCCTACAATATGTACAGTGAATCGAAAAAGTGTTTGAACCACTTAATTTCCCTGTGACGATTGAAATATATCCTCAATTTTTCACCTGCCATATCATGCACAAATATCCTGGAAGAAAACTAATGGTGGTCTGCGAAAGTAGCTTTCGAGTTTAAAATGAGTACAAAATTATTGTACTTCAATCAAGAAACTCAAAGGAGGGTAATGCAAAATTTCATCAGAGCTGCGTTCGCGATTTTGTACTTGACGTGAAAAACATCAAATTAGTTTTGTACACGTTGTTAATTAAAATTACGACACAATATTCAGAGAATTTATAACTTTCCTCTGTGACAATATATTTTTTCGTATTTCACAATCGCGCACTTTATGACTATAAAGGTCCGCGGAGCTGAAAGACAGTCAAAAATGATACTCTTTCGAATTATCAAAGTGATGTTAAATGAATTTATTAATAAAAAATAAATGAAAAATTATTGACCCAATTACCGAGGTATTAGGCTCGTACAACCGAGAAGAACCTAAAACAAGAAAAAAGAAAAAGGGATTTTCAAATTAACGAAACTCTCTGTCAATGCATTTCCCCCGAAGCTTTGCCAACGGTCAGCAATTTTAATTAGCAGTGTACACATCATTTTCCGAGATTAATTAAAGTAGGTGCGCGACAAACACGCTTCTCTTTTACTGGGCAGTAAAACAAAAAAGGTGTTCGCGTCTCGTGATCTCTTTTAATGACCAACCTCGCAGAACGTAAATCGATACGCTCCCTATCAGCGTCGACAGGCATTCATTTAATTAGTCAGCTTCGATGAAAAGGACTAAAACAAGTGTAAGTAATCCAGTCACGAATACCATGGCTTCTGACATTTTCTTCTTCGCCTGAACAAAATTAGTCGAACAAGGAAATCCAGGATGCGACACACACGCGTGAGCGCGCGCGCGCATAGTCTTTGTTTGTAGTCGTCAAAGGGCAAATCTAATTACGGTCGAGCGCCATTATCAAATACAGTACGCGGACGTGTTTCTCTGATCCCCCTACCATTCCTTAAATGTATAAGACCCCATCAAATCATTGCCATGGATTATCCTATTCCATTTGCGACTTAGTTAATATATATAACTTCTGCGAGAATTCGAATAAGAGAGACATCCAAATGGTTGTTTATGTATAATCCTTATTTATCAATTTTTTTCAAACATACTTTTGAAGATATTATAAAGACTTGATCTAAGCCGAATCTTACCGACAATTAAATGTCTAAATGTAGTTCGAATTCTATCGTATTCAGTGTCATTTTTAAAATAATGATAAATAAGATTGTATTTAATCAGATTTTTAGCAATTTCTTACTGTAGTTTTCCATAAATGTATCTTTTGAGTATCAATAGTTGTAATTTAAAAAATTCATACTGAGATTTGATTTGTTCTTGCTTATAAAAACTTATTGTTCCGTTTTCTGTGACTAATAACTTTCTTATACTTTTAGGAAATGTCAAAAAATTGATCAGAAGAATAAGGATCATCGTCAACAGTGCAATGATCCGAAGAATTCAATTTCTAGAGGGTTAAGTCTATTCGTGAAAACTGGTGTTACATGCAGTCCGGGGTCACATATTTTCCAGTTGAGCTACACGGTGAGGTATAAAAACAACACGTCCTGTATATAAAACGTATCAGGCCGTTTTATTTTCGACCCTTAATACTTGAAAGAACTGAAGAAATATGAACGTAATGAAGGCATTTTATCTTCACCTGTAAATTTTATTTCAAATCTTTCAGGCGATCTTAATGTCGTATTTTATAGCCGCGAGCATTATCACGCGATGTAAAAAACGTCACAGTGTACTACTCTATTAATTTTTATTTCGTGTTACTCATCCACGGGGATCACGTAAAATTTACTTCGCTTACGTTTTATATGGCTTCGAGAATGATACGTGCTGTCAACGGGTACTATAATCGATGTTGCGGTGTACGAGAACGTACGTTTAGCTGTTCTCTCAACTTAAAATTGAACGATTTAAATATTTCTTATTTAGAACTGTCAAATCGTAGAACGGTATAATTGTGTATTATCCAGAACTATTACATTGGAAAATGATTCAATTATTTACGATTTAGAATTATTAGATGATAGAACGATTTAGTTATGTATTATTTAGAACTATTAGATCGTACAACAATTTTTTCAAAACTTTAGTTGCAAACAAAATACAATCAATTATACAATTGTGTAATGTATTCAAAATTTTCAATTGAAATCGTTCGAAAGCTTGCAAGATTGAATCCCGGTCAAGCAATCGTGAAAGGTAAAGTTTTCATATTATATCACATCGTCGCGAGACTGTGACTAATGGATTTTCAATGTTTCCCTAACGAAAATGAATTAATGCGTGATCTTATTGGAAGACCATTAATAATTTATTTACAAGAAATCGTGGGCGAAAATTGTTTTATGATTCGATATGCGGTAGACTAATTAGTCTAATTTTTGTTTAAAATTCGATATAAAATGCGAAGGTTATTCCTTACCTCGTAAACTTGCTTTATTACCCCTGATTACCAGTTAATCATGACTAGAAGTAATTAACTTCAAGATATTAAATTAGAGAGCACATCGCTGATACACATTTTACAAAATACAAATCCTTTTTGAGTTTACTTAGTTAGCTTACACTTATTTACTCAATAAACTTATTTTTCTATTTAATTTACTATTTACTTATTTACCGCATAAACTTATTTTGCTATTTGGTTTACTATTTACTTATTTACTCGATACACGTTTGTTTAACGATTAAATTTATTTACGCAATGTACGTTTACTTCCTCAATAAAGATTTATTCCACAATTGATAAATTGCACGAATACCTTATAAATCGTACAATAATGCATGTGTAGGTTCAAGAAAATAAGAGCAACACGATAAATTACGTTTTATATTTGCAGACTCGTATCTATTGCTTAACTACTACATACATGTGCTTTGTGATAAGTAACACAGTCATACATAATATAATAAGTTACATTACCGTTACATAAATACCGACTATAAATAATGCTTCTTCCTCGAGCAGTACCGTCAGATTTACAAAATACTTGCCACCAGGAAATGATTCTGGCATGCCAGTACTCCCGTCAATAACAAAATGATCTTTTCCATATACTCCCTAGAATAGAATAATAAAATATTAAAACAAAATCAACTTCAAGATGGCAGCACGTCTTCAAATCGAATAGACAGTACTGATACTCTTTCAACGTCAATTGAACTCTTTACAATGATATCTTAAAAATTGCTCTACGATATATTCTTTGGCCATTTTATCAAGTTTTTAATTAGAAGTGCACCGTCAACATTAATATAATAATTACACCATGAGGACTTCATACTACCGAACATACTCTTCGTTTCTGTTCCATAAAATAGCAAAAGAAATTTTCTTTACATTCTTACAGACTCTTGAATTTGTATAACTTTTTAGACTAAACCTGTATCCAGTTTTCCACCCACCATATCGAATACAAACGTCTTTCTACAAAATGAACCACGGGATGCGAAAGGAGAGCCTTCAAGTTTTAAAACGAGACCATAATTTTCTTACGAAATTATCACAGTTTAAATATCGGTCATTGAATCCGCTGTGTTTCAGAAAGCAATGAAAGTTACTTTTCAATTTACGGAAACTATGTTCATTGCATGATGTTAACATACCGGTTCTGGAGGACACTTATCAGCAGTCATGTCGAGAGCATCTATAAAAGCATGTGCAATGTTGGGACTATCATCTAAAGTTTCACAAACATCGATTGTCACGCTAAGGCCTACGTCTTCTGCATATTCGCCAGTCCTATCCATGCCAAGCACTTTTCCCACGACCTATACACAGTTTTTAATTATTATTTATATAGTCTTATTATTATTATTATTATTATTATTAAACCATTAAAATATTGCACTTCATCAAATCATGTAAAACAGTGTGTTCACATATATATGCTACAACCTATAATATATACAACTCATATTATATAGGCAACTTATATTATATATGCTACAAGAAATACCACTAACAAATATAAAAACGTAGAAATACGTACTATAAGAGCGGGAATCTTTTTTTTTATTTCAAGATGCACGGTCAAATAATTTCCATATTCGCTGTCCTCGAAGATGTCTAATGAGCAATCAGGATCGATGTACTCCTCGTTCAGAACCTGACAGGTAGCGTCGTCAAAGAGAACGTCGAGATTTGCCTGTGCAACAAAAGCACACAGTTGTAATGCTATAGTGATGTTTATAAATTGAACTGTTTACGAGAAGCATGTGCAGCTACTGATTTTAGAAGACATTTATACTTCGGATTAGACCTAAAAATATGCATGTTCTACCTCTTCTGATCATATTTAGTTACGTTGCGAAAATTTCAAATTTGAAATCAGCGAAAACAAAATATGAAGCGTAGAAAATATTTTCATTCACACGGAAGTTATAACAAAATTTTAGTATTGTAAATAGAAATTCAGTTACTCCTAAATCTATTTTCCTGAACACGTTGGCCACCAGCATTTGTTTCATTGCTCACCTTAATTGTTAATATGTTTTATACAACGTACCTTCTTTATGAAATATTGAAACAATTAATTTAGCAGATGATAATCACGGGATACTCTGAATAGTATGCGGTGTACTTTGAAGTTGGACAACAAAGTGTATTAAATTAAATACGGTCAATTAATGTTATCACTAAGGAAACTCTATTAAATATAATCACATCAGTCAATTATTTCTCACCTGCACGAAGCACAAGAAAAACGCACACGGTATGATGTACGAGAACATCATTTTTTTGGTGTAGCTAATACGCTTTTCGACTTTTTCGCTTTTCGACGCTCACAAATGATACTGAACATGAGTTTTGCCGCCGGTTGTTATTTCAAAGGGGGATTCCAACTATTAATACAATTATCTCTCGAATCGATGATCTTATCGAGTGTCGTTGTCGCTTGTCGACTTGGAGTTATGACATAACCCCAGTGTTTTATAAATTGACCCTGGACGCTCGGCGCATTTATTGTTTCAAGCTAATATCTGCAGGTGTTACCTATAACTATTTGTTAAAACGGCGACTGCAACGAGGATTGCAACGATTCTCCATTTATAAGCATAATAAAGGATAATTTTTTAAGTGTACAAAACATTTCTGTCCTAGCAACAGAGAAAAATAAGTGTCAAGAATTAGACAGTGAAATTAATGTAGTACGTAAACGAAGGTTTTGTTATACAAGATAGCCATCAGAGGATAAATAATTAGATATCGTCATTGTAAGTATATATAAGAGCACTTTCAAGTTACATGTTTAATGGTTTGAAAACAAACATCTGGTGCAAAAAGATTTTCTGCAAAACCTTTTTGCAATCCCCAATTTTCAAACTCACTGAAATATTTTGTGCAAAGATACGTAATTTCTTTACTTTCATAAAATATAAACCTAATAAAACCTATGAACTTGAATACTAATAATCTGGTCACTAGAATGCGGACTTTATGCACCTATGGCAAAAATGAAGGGATCAATTGTAAAAAAAAGTGAAAATATTTAATGAATTTAAAAATATTGTTGTGTTAATTTTGACTTGTTAATGCAGACAAGATTTGCCTTCCATAAAAATTCGCATTCTAGCGATCGCATTGTGAATCATTCTATGACGACCATACTTGTGCCAGTTAATCGTTCTTTGTCACGATACGAGAAAACCATAAATCGTGACATCTTCCAATTAAGTCAATAATTAGCTCGACCAGGAATTATTCGAGTCGTATCATTCGGAATGTGGTAGCTTACAAACAGCTTTTGTTCTCAATAATAAGAGCTCATGTTATTAGCACGGAAAAAGATAGTTATGATTAAAAATTTCCGATGTAATTAAATGCGACTGAACACTCGTTACAAAACGCGACAGAAAATTCTACAGTGCATGCTTTCGTGCAAAAACTTTGAGAAAACATCAAAACTGCCATCATTAAATATAGATGAAAGTGAAAAGTAAAATTCAAACAAACAGTAGCACTATAATTTTGCAGTGTTTAGTATTTCCAAGCTCACTTTTCTTAAATTACATGTATTATTTATGTTATTTATAGGAACCCTGCCAAATAGAAAAAATTATTCTATAAAAATTGTACTACTTTTGTAAAAATGCAAAAAGATGTTGAGAACAACTGAGTAAAATTATTAAAATTATTCTATAAAAATTGTACTACTTTTGTAAAAGTGCAAAAAGATGTTGAGAACAACTGATTGTGAGTTTACGATATGACCCAATATTTCCTGCAATAAACAAACGATAGAAATTAATAGTTATGTCTTATTATTAAATATCGAGATAACATTCATCTAGAATATGTCAATACTTGGTATTACTCGCACATATCTCGTTTTTTCGCCATTCCGATGCTTGTTGCACGAACATTCCCAGACAGTGGCTGCAGCCTCCGTTTCCAGGCGCAGCAAAACGCAGCCAGAAAGCGAAATTTCCAAAGAAGAAATATTCCGATATCAATGGAAATCACCTCCTTGGACTGACAGAAGTCAACCGCATTCGGTATCCTTCCTCCTCCTCCTCACGTAGCTAGCAGTATCAGAAAATACTACCAAATAGAATAGCTTATCGACCGTTAACATTGGCATGCGCCCAGTTCATCGAAAAGGTGGGCATAACGTGACTTGTTTCCGCTATTTTCGTTCCCTTCGAGCACCGATATAGTTGCCATCGTCTGATGAAAATCGTATCACTCCAGACGAAAGATGTTATCGGGGATTTGGTAGTCGTTCAGCGGCAGAGATCTTGACCGAACGTTCCCGTCAACGTGCAAAAGCATTGTAAGGTAAAGGCACCAGTAGTTGACCATGTGCCAGTGGTTGACCATTTTATAGAAAAACATAAAAAATAAGGTTTGAAATGTTCTTATTATTTTGAAATTCAATCAACAGACGGCATGGCATCCGAGGTTCACTTTCATCAAAAGTGCACTTATAAGTTCGCTTATAAAAACCTTATTTTTTATGTTTTTCTATAAAATGGTCAACTACTGGTGCCTTTACCTTAATTCGGTACAGTTGCAAATTTACAGGGTGGTTCGTACAACTCCCTCGCCTAACCTTGACTACAATAATTTTCGTCTTTTTCAATGATTATTCATTTCCTTTAAATGGGACAATAGATATATATGTATATATTTTCTCTAATTCTAAGAAATCACAAACTACAAAGAAGTTCCAATTACTGCGATCGTAAAATAAATCGCAATGCAAGGGATCAATGTAAAATCCAAATTCTACGCGTCAGTTGCAAGAATTAAAAACGAATGGGAAATTTTTCTTTCCTCGCGAGTTTCAACAGATTGACAAGCCGCCCTTAAGCCTCCGAAGGGGCGAGTTGACTTTGAATATAGCGTGACACGTTGGCGCCCGTAATCCCGGCGAGATCGCGATCGCTTATGTAACCGTTGTTGCAGTAATTGAACCGCGCCGCACCGGTTACACCCTAATTAACGAAGCGGGAAGGGAAAAAAAGCGGTACCAGGGCGGGCCAATAACGCGCAACGTTCTGGAAAACAGTAACGGTTAATAATGGCCGATAGTTTCGGTGCTGGCGCGCGCGCACACACGCGTGCGTTCATTCGATTTCGCGCAAGCGACAACGCGATTTCCTGTTTCGTTTCGGAGGTCGTGTTGTTCGATCGAGATTAATTCAATTGTACAGCGGACCGCATCCGTTCCCACGACTTTATCAGAATCGTACGTCCGTGTATACGCGTTTCTATACGCGTACACGACTCGCACATAGAACGAACGTGTTCGCGTCGCGACGAGGCCGGATATTTCCCCGACAAAGAGTGTACACATAATTGCGATGCGCTGCTAGATCAAGTGGTAAATGAATTGACGAAATCCGTTTAGCCGTATGCCCATCGGTCCCGAATTGGAATAAGCTCGTAAAGTGGCCACGTGTGTCCAGAGACACGCGTTATTATCCGTAACCCGACGAGCGACGTCAGCTTATTGAAAGTTCCCGTTGGCAGCCATTACCGGTTCGCCAGTTTACCTTTCGGGAATTAATTGTCTTCAGAATTTACACAATCGATTTCGCGAAACGCGATTAACCGGGTTTACTTTGAGGCCAATGATATGGTCGGGGCTAATTTTAGGCGGCATGAAATACACCGGCGCGCCCTTCCATGCATTTTCTGCGTATCGCTTAATTTACGGTGCTCGTATTTTTATGGCGAACCCCGCAGCAATAACGAGCGAATGCTAGGAGAGAGAATCCCTGTGCAGGTTTCCCGTGTTCGTTTATATACCGGCTCGGTCGTTGCCGTTTCATTATAAACGGACCGAGTGAAACAACCGATAGTAAATTATTTCGCATCGTTTAGGAACGGTTGCTCGAAAATTGTTCTCCATCGGCGCGATTTAGGGGACGTTCCTCAACCACCGGACAAATACGCGCAAACTCTGTTAACCCATTGCGCTCCGAATATTTTCAAATTTCTGGCCTATTCTTTCTGGCTACAAATAGGTTAATAACATCAACTCGATCAATTTACCTTAACTTTAAAGCGATAGAAATTATTTAAACATATAATACAAAACTATGAAATAGTATATAGTACGAAGCAAGGTAGAAGACTGATGAAACACTATTAATATTTCACTTGTTCCCTATTTTAAAATAAATTAATTTATAAATAGAGGAACTTGCATGAAAGTTCACGGTTAGTTTTGCTCGATCAGAAAGTGTTGAATAGTTATCGTTATGTGACATTCGAAGCATTTTGTGCGTGGGATTCCCTCTTTTTATTCGTAGATCCCGTGAATTAGATTTGATATACCATGAAAACTTGAAAAAAAAGGCAAACGGATTTAACGTCGTCTAACTACTCGGCTGTGTTTCATAAAAACGTGTTGGCAAACGTAAAGCACGTTCGCTCGGTGCAGCATGTTACATGTCACATGTTCGTTACGACAGAACCGCGTGTCCTTTGCTTGTTTTTTACTGCACACGCCGCGATTACCCTGCAACATCCGCGCTGATGGTAGGCAGATTGCCATACATCAGGCACATCTGATTCGAATTTTTAATTCTTCAGACCACCTCCGTACTTTTCGTCGGCTTTTATTTTCGTCTTATTCCGCCGTATAAAATAAAATGTACGTCTATAGCACAAACGTGAATAAAGCTATTTTGTTTTACAGAGGTGCAGCAACGAGAAATATCATGCACGCATTTTTTTAGCTGCTGACATTTATGTTGAGGTGACATTTACGGTAAAGTTATCCTCGGAAAATATTTCGTCGAATACCATGGAAATTATTGGGGCTGGAAAAAAATGTTGTTTACAAACTTGCGATTTTTTTAGTGACAAATTTGTCTGCGTAAATACTCTTCGAAACAATTACTTTGTTCAGAGAATGTATTAGAAAATAATGCACATAAACTGGATTAATAACGTGCATAAATTAGATAGAAGGTTGTTCGGTCAACGGGTTCGAAGAAATTGTACGAATTGTATAATGATGATACTCATATTTGGACGTATTTACATGGGTATAATTACAGTGGGACAGAAACGACAGATCAATATTTCGGAACGGAATTGTGTTTTCGTTTTAGCTTGTTGATCACACCTTTCTCAACGAATTCATTATAAGAACTTCTCATTCGTAGAGTCTTCCAAGAGGCGACATCGAATTAGATTAAAGGAAACCGAATTAAGATGCATCATCCATTCTGAACTGAAGGGCCAAATTACGTTTTCTCTCTAAATTCATTTCGTCGGAGATTCGAATTAGGTTAGTCTGCTCCTGCCGAAGAGCTCGCTTCAGCTCTTGGAGCTTCCATCCCGTCTCCATTTGCTTCTCCGCTATCTGTTTCTGCAGAGCGGCTATCCGCTGATTTAAAATATTGTAATCCGCACTTAACGGACTCCCCGGCGAGCATGTAACTGCCCTCGGCTTGTCCTGATGCACCATGTCCGATGTCAATAGGCAAATCTTGTCGTGGAGCTCTGCCAATTGCGTTAACGTCAACGACTGAAATAAACAATTGTAATTCAGAACAACTTTACTTCATAGCTCTAGACTGTTAATTGATTTTTCATCTCCTAAGAGGAGTTACGAAATTAGTTTGAAAAATGGACCAACTTCTGCCATATTATTTTCTTTAATAATTAGGAAGAATATTCGTAAAGAAAAAGAAAACATATTCTATCCAACAAATGATTCTACAATTACGTTTACTTTAACGCTTGCATATCGATTAAAAAAAAAGTTGGAATTTTTAATTATTTAGGTTGAAGTGCCAGTGTTTTAATATATTTCAATATAATGTAAATATACGAAGTCGCAAAAAATACGAAGAAAAGTTTGTTGTGATCGAAGTTGTCGATTTTTCCATGAAATCTTCCATATTAATTTTCCTCTGCACAGAATAAAGGAACAAACGAGATGGCGATAAAATATGTCGGGCGAAGTTTACTTCTCTAACAGGAGTAAAGTTTAATTCCTAATAATCTAAGGAAATATTAAAAGTCGTTAGTCTATGAATCATCAAATTTTAATACACGTTCAGAGATAAGATTAAGATTTGTGACTTTCGACCTGGGAGGCTTTATTAGACTCCGGAATGTGGAATGATTTATTAGACTATCAGGTTCATTCAATTATTTAACTGCGTTATTACACTGAACCGGATATTGTCGTTCGCAGGGGTTACACGAACCTTGCATAAGAATATGCACCGCAAAAATTTCAATACCTTAGAAACTAAATATTTCAGGTGTCTACAGAATTCTTAAAATTTTGTTTTATCAAGTAAAAACAGAAAAAAATGGTGAAATATTTTTAGAATATCTTCTGGGAAGTTGCCATAATAAAACTGTGGATTAGTTTACTTAATGAATAGATGCAAATAATTTCAGCACTCACGTTAAGCCACGAATCGGGATCAAAAGCCTTCTCGCCTACTGCAGCATCCTGTCAAATATTTATGTTTCATGTCATTTCGATAGAAGTTCATTTCTCAGTAATAAAAAATTTGAAACGAAATAAAAAAAAATAATTACTTGTTGTATATTATATATTTTCTGGATTCTTGGATCACAATTATATATAAAACGTACCTGAAGTTGTTTCAGAACAGCAGCAATATTCTGAATTTCTTTTTCAGTGTTATAAATATTTTCAGATAGATCCCGCGACTTTTTCAATAAGTCGGCTATCTCCTTTTTCATTTCTGGGTCAGCGGTGGAATCGTCCTCCAATTCGTCCGCCATTTTGGGTTCATTTTCAGCTTTACCCTCCAGGAAAGTTATATAGTCACGGACGCGTTGTACACCTATTTTATATAAATTAAAATATTCTACATTTGCAAATCAGAAACTTGAACATTTTTGAACTCCCAAAAATATTCAAATACAAACCATACACAATAACTATGTATATATTCAAATGTAAATTGTGGTAAAAAAATTTTGACTAATGAATGGTATTGGCTTCTCTATTAACAGAAGATGATTACCTTCGTTTTGCTTATCAAGCTTGTTCCTTAACAAATCGTTTGCCCTAATGTAATCGCCACAATCGTCTACGAGGCTTCTTAAGGTCACTGTGTCTTTCTCTATATTCATTATAATAAATAATTTTCGTTGTAGTACAATGCGAAACATGAACACATAATAATATTTCTTAGTTTGCATTTTTAACAAATGCAGAATCAAAATAATATATCCGAGGTAAATAATTCCAAGTAGTAACAAATTTTGCAAATAAAAAATTGCACTTTTGCTATTTCAATATTCAAACCTGCAGCAGCTGTCAGTTTCCTATGGTCGTTCTTGTAACTTTCCAATTCTCTGCGCAGCCTTTCATTTTCATCCTGGCAATTACTCAATTCCCTCTTCAACCTCTCAATTTCGGACTTCAATTCATTATTTTCATTCTTCAACCTGTTCAATTCGTTCGTCAACTCTGCCGCAGCATTTTTACCATCACCCCTCAATTTGTCAGCCTCGGCCAACAACTTCTTATTATCGTCCTTCAGCGCTTGAATTTCTTTCTTCAGCTTGTCTGCCTCGTCCTTCAGCTTGTCATTGATCGCCATCTGATTTCTCAAGTCGTCCTTCAACTTGTCATTCAATGCCTTCTCATTTTTCAAATCATCCTTCAACTTATCATTCAACGCCTTCAAGTCGTCCAACTCGTCCTTCAATTTCTCATTAATCTCCTTCTGCTTCTCTAACTCGCCCTTCAACCTGTCATGATCAGCCTTCAAAGCATCAAGCTCCTTCTGCAGCTTATCCTTCAACTCCTTCATCTCCTTCAACTCATTTTGAGCATCCCTCAGCTCGTTTTTCAAATTCTCATTCTCCCCTTTCAATTTCTCCAATTCCGCCTTCAATCTCGCCAGCTCGGCCTTGCAATCATCCAGCTGTTTCTTCAGCGTCTCCAACTCCTTCGCAATATTTTCAAGATCAGCGACCCTCTTCTTCAACCCATCGTTTTCGTTGCGCAGATCATTCAACTGTTGTTCGACTTCTTTTAATTTCTCCTTCGCCGCTGCTAATTCCGAGGCCAGCTGCTCGTTCTCCTTCTTCAGCTTCGCGTTCTCTTCCTGCGATGCCTGCAGCTGCTGATTTAGTTTCGCCACGTCAGACTTCAGTTTCTCGTTCTCGTTGTTCAACGCTTCGTTTTCGGCGCGGGCTTTCTCCAGCATAGCTCTCAAAGCGCTCAACTCCTGCTTCAAGGCAGCCAGCTCTTTCATGGCTGTCTCAGCGGCAGCTTTATGTTTGTCGATCTCGTTCATGAGACGAGCCAGCTCGTCGCGCAGCCGCTGCAGCTCGTTGAGCAACTCTTGTTTCTCAGCCTGCAGATCTCTCAGCTGGCCTTCCAGCGCGTTCGCTTTAGCTTCCGCGTCTGCTAACGCCTTTTCCAATCGATTCTTCTCGTCCTTCAGCTTCTCCAACTCGGCCAGTTGCTGTTTCAACCTGCTGTTCTCGTCCTGGCAGTTCTTCAGGTCGTTCTGCAGCTTCTCAACGGCAGCCTTCTGCGCAGACAAGTCAGACCTCAAGTTGTCGAGCTCCGATCTCTGTCCGTCACCCTCGCCCCTCAGCTTGTTAGCTTCGTTCGCTAGCTTGTCTCGGTCCTGACGAAGGTTCGCGTTCTCTGCCCTTAGAGATTCCGCTTCGTTCTTCAACCTGTCTCGCTCCTCCTGAAGTTTGTTCTTCTCGTTGTTCAACGCGTTCACTTCCGCCTTCAGTTTCTCGTTCGCGTCTCTCAATGCGTTCACTTCTTCTTTGCACTTGTTCAGGTCATTGGTCAACTCCGAGATCTTTTTTCTAAGATCTTCTAATTCTCCTTTGCACCTTCTGCTCTCGTCTCGAAGATTCTCCAACTCCTTCTTCAACGCGTCCAGCTCGTTCCTCAGGGCTGCGAGCTCTGCCTCGCACTTGCTCCTAGCCGATTTTTCTGCTTCCAGGGACTTGTTTAACCGTTCAATTTCGGACTCTAAGTCTGCGATTTTCTTCTCTAGATTGGCTCTCTCGGCTTTGAAGCGGTTCAACTCTGCTTGGCACTCTTCTTTCGCGGCCTGATGAGAAGAAAGACTTTTTATAAGCTAAAAATATAATCGATATTAAATATTCGCTGGTTCCACTTACCTTGCAGTCGTTCAGCTCCTTCAACGCCTTCTCCAAATCGTCCTTCAGTTTATCCAGCTCTATCTTGATCTTACAGTTCTCTAACTTCCAATGTTCCAGGTCCTCCTCCAATTTAGCGATCTTCGCCTTCAAGTCGGCGATCTGCTTCTTCAAATCGTCGATCTCCGACTTCAAGTCAGCGCACTCTGCCCTCAAACTGCCCAGCTCGTCTTGCAGATCCCGTAACTTCGACTGAAGCGCTTGATTCTCCTCCGTCAAAGCAGCATTTTTCGCCCTGGCCTCGTCAAGAGCCTTGCCCAAATCCTTCACCTCGCTGTCCAACATCATCAAATCTTTCTTCAAGATCTCGTTCGCCTTCCTTTCCTCGTCGAGCCTCCCCTTCAAATCGTTCACCTCGTTCTGCAGCCTTGCATTCTCGTCTCGCAGCTTTTTCAAATCGTCGTTTAACGAGTCTTTTTCTCTGCTCAGTTGCTCGACGTCGGCATTCAGTTTCTCGTTGTCCTGCTTCAACTGGTCCCTCTCTTTCCTCAGCTTCTCGAGCTCGTCCTTCAACCGCGCCAACTCTTCCTTCAGCGTCTCGTTCTCAGCGATCGCCTCGTCCAATTGTTTCTTCAATCGATCCCTCTCGTTCTGCAAAGCAGAATTCTCATCCTTCAGTTTGCCTAATTCCGCCGCTAACGCATCCTTTTCCCTCTTAACACGATCGAGCTCGTCGTTTAACGCAGCTTCTCTCTGCTTCGCGCCATCTATCTCCTCTTGAAGCCTCTTCGTCTCGTTCTTCAGATTGTCCAGCTCCGCCTGCAGCTTATCCCTTTCGCCTTCCAGTCGTTCGAAGTTTTGTCTAAGCAGTCCGTGCTCCTCCTTCAGCTTGTTCAGCTCGTCGGTCACACCGTCCAATTCCGCTTTGGTCCGCTCCAAATCGTTCTTCAGCGAGTCCCTATCGGCGTTGCATCGATCAAGCTCCGCTTTAAGAGCCTCGCTCTTCGCCTTAAGTTCCCCGTTCTCGGTTTTTAGCTTCTCCATCTCGTCCACGCACTTGTCCAACGCGTTCTTCAGGGATTCCATCTCCTCCTTCAATTGATCAATCGTGCTCTTGGCTCTCGCCAGTTCCGCCTTTAAACGTTCCAGCTCCTCCAGCAGATCAGCATTCTCTGCTCTAATTTTTTCCAGCTCTTTCATCGCGTCGTCCAATTTCCGTTCCAATTCCAAATTCTTGGCCTTCACGTCCGCATTCTCGCTGGCCAACCGGTCCCTCTCGGCTTTCAGATCATCCAATTGCGACCGAAGTTCGTCGATCTTCGCTTTTGCATCCGCGTCCATATTCTTCAACGCGTCTCCGTCAGCTCGTAACCTGTCCATCTCTTTTCGCGAATCTTCGAGATCGTTCTTCAGCTTGTCGTTCTCCATCTTCGCCGCGTCCAGGCTCTTCTGCAGATCGTCGTTCGCTTGCTTCAGTTTATCAAGCTCCGAGGTCATGTTATCCAGCTCAGCTTTGAAAGCATCGTTCTCCTTTTTGAGCTTGTCATTCTCCTCCCTTGCTTGGTCCAGCTGACCCTTCAGATCGGAGTTCTCTTTTCGCAGTTCTTCGAGGTCTTTCCGGGCAGACTCGAGCTCACCCCGGGCAGATTCGAGCTCCTTCCAGGCAGACTCGAGCTCCTTTTGCAGAGCCTCCTTCGCGGCTCTCTCCTCCGCTAGTTGGTCAGTCAAGGCGTTCATCTGTTCCCTGACGTCGTCCAGCTCTTTCAGCAGCTTCTCCTTGTCCTTCTGCAGAGTGTCTACCTCGGCCTTGAGACTCTCTATCGTAGCATTCGCGGACGCGAGTTCGCTTCGCAGCGAAGCCAACTCGCCCTCCGCGGCCTGTAATTTCTTTAAAAGCTCGTCCCGCTCGGAGCAACACTTCTCCAGCTCGCCGATTCGCTTATCACGCTCGTCGAGCTCGCCTTGCAAATTCGCCATTCGCGCCAGCAAGTCGTCCATCTCCTTTTTCAAGCTGTCGATAATCCGCTGAGCCTCCGCCTCCTTCGCCGCCAGCTCCTGCTCTAACCTATTCTTGTGCTCCAGTATCTCAATTATTTGATCGTTCCTCTCGGCTAATAATTTCCTCAGCGTCGCCACTTCCTCGATCAACGAGTCCCTCTCGCCCTCGAGTTCGGATAGCCGAGGCTTCAAGGTGTCCAGCTCCGATCTTAGTTTGCTCAGGCCCAACAAATCTATCTCCGATTGCCTCATTTGGTTTAGAAGCTCCCTCATCTGAAATTAATTGATATCTCATTTGATCAAGCACATCTTTCGTGTACAACGATATATCCCATTGTCTCGTGTCGCTTAAAAGGTTTCATATCTGAAATAAAATAAAATACTCCCCGTTATCAAGAGTTAATCTTTATGTTCTGTTCACATATGCAAAAAGATACACATCATGCCTGATTGTCGTATGTAAAATTACTTAATATTCTACGCTATCGAATTGGCCGTTTCGTTCTGTTTAGAAATATCAAAATATATAATAAGAATACTCAAAAAATTTGTTTAAAAATGACCTTAAGAGGAATTTTTTATGGAAGCATTTTGCTTAAAGCGCCAATAATAATAATTTAATGATAATTTCTTTTTGGACATAAAGAGACAACTTATTACCTTGACGTTGAACCCGGTACAATACCTTATCGTCTCTTTTCCCGAGTTCCTTCTTCATCGCCGCGATCTCGTCCAACAAATCCTGCTGATCTACCATGTTCTCAAGTTGTTTCTTCAGCGCCTCGATAATCTGATCTTTCTCGTCTAATTGATGTTTCAATTCGGAAACGGTGTTCTCGCAGTCCTGGAGCTTTTGCAGCAACTCCGAGACGTCTATGTATTCGGGAACCGTCGTTGTTTCGGCCGTTCTTAGCATTTCCTCTACTGGCTCTTTCGGTCGCATTTTTTCGAGTTCCGCCAATTGGCGACGCAGCTCGGCCAGCTGGGCCAGAAGCTGCTCGTTTTCAAGACGCAGATCGTCGCAGCTCTTCGACAGATCCACCAACGTCTCGATCGATCTTTCCACGACTTTCGAGACCTGCTGGTCCGCTGTTTGACCTCCTTTCATCAGTTCGCGGAGCTTCGCCCTCAGGCGATATATCGCTGGACAGCTCACGTCCTCCTCAGTCTGCGCGAGTTTTAATTTCAAGTGCGATATCATGTCCCTTAATCTGCCGACAGAAACGAGATTTTGTTTTCCCGGTGGACGGACCACGCTAATCGACACCGAAGCGTCACAAAGACGTTTAATTGCCACGATCCTTCTATGCCATCCCCTTGCAATCAAACACCTACGGTGGAAATCGAACGTGCAAGTAGTTTTGAACAGAGAATCAATGCAAAAGTGTTTTTAATTGTTGCCAATGTCTGAATTTCCACAATCTTTCTATCTCATCCCTCCTCGATTTTAAAGCTGTGGCGTTTCAGATTTCCTGCATACTGCTTTATCGTGAAACCATAAATAGACGTAGCGGTTTCTAAATTGTTTAACACTTTGATCGCCAACCTAGAAACCTCAAAAATTCCATCAAATCAGTGTTGTTTAATGAAATAAAAATTTAAAAAAATTAAATGTATGATATTGTGTAGTTCTTCTAACTTTCTTGCATTTTACAGATCCTAATCAAATTTGGTACAATGAATATATTAACGTAAAAATTCATTTTAAAGCCTGAACAAATAATTCCGTCACCCATGTATGGGTGACATTGCAGTCAACGTGTTAAGCAATCCGTCCATTTATAATTGACCGCATAAACTACGGATCTTTTTATGAGAAAAATAAAAATCATTTGCATTAATTTTAAGCCACGAGCACCATGCAATTTATTTCCTCAGTTTAGTGGTTTCATTAAGTTGCAAAAAATGTGTTGATATCACTAAATTTTTCTAATCTTTTTACTGCTTGAAATTACATTCCCCGTTTTTGCCATAAATGCATAAAATCCGCAGTCTATCGATAATTTTTCCGGTTCAGTATTTCAATATTCTCTTGAAACGCACATCTAATATATATATATAGTACCAGATGCTCCAATAATTTGAAGCTTGCTGCAGTAGATTCTGGGGAATAGGAGTACGAAGTTGACTCATTTTCCATCCCCTTAGAAATGTCTAAATAAAAAGGAACGTCTGTACGGTGAAATATGGAGGCAATTAAATCGCCCGTGTTCGGAACGCGACGATACTTCGATCCGCGATAAAGAACAGCGACAAGTACTCTTTTTTTTCAAGCGCAAATCGCTCCCGCAGAACTCTCATCTTCTCCCTGATATAGTGTACCGATGCACAGGGATCGTCGCAGCAATCTCGTTCGGCGAGGGTTTCTTCTAGATCCCTCACTTTATCTTCGAGCGCCGCGTTTGCATTTTGCAGCCATTCGATTTCTTCCCGGGACTGCACGAGCAGCGGATCAGGCTTCAATATCTCATCCACATTTACACCTACACGAAAACATCTAATCTTTAGAAACACTCGGTATGGTGCACGCGTAAGATACTGATCGCGGGGAGCACTCTGAATTTCAAAGTAATGCCCTCGTAACAACGGCATTGTGCCACGCGTACCAACCGTTCAACAATCGTCATTGTTCGAATGTAAACTGATAAATAAGTATAGACTTTGTAGGCACGTTAAAATTTCTGTTGTTCCTAATGTAACAGTTGTTTGCATTAGTAATTTACTCCATTCTATAAATAATTATCGTATCTTTAGCTTGGTGGATAGAAGAATTGGATTTAAAATAATGTTGCTACTAATTATGTACACTGAATAAAGTACGATCTTGATATGCAGAAGAATATGTTAACTTTGTTGATAAAGTTGTAACGATTAAATGACACGCGAATAAAATTATGTCACCCGCCGATGACCAAATAGTCAATGGAATAAGAATATATTAGACGAGAAGGAACATTAAAAATGAAATTGTTTCCACCCTAGCTAGTGCCCACCCGCTATGTGAATTTAAAATATACGCTCTTAACGAACAGGAACGAGAAATATTTGGGCACCCCGAATACCAGATAACGGAATATCGATTATCCAAATTCCAGATTACCCGCATGTTCCCTAACAATAAGTTTCGATTGTCAGAATATATGATCAGGAATTCCTAAACACAAATTGGAATATATAATTGTTTTTTTAAATTAATTTTAAAAATATTTAAATCGATACCTACCAATCCTATTAACTCATTTATTCTCAGAAGAAATTTGTTACCTATATTTTTCCTCTTATGAATATAAATTATTAATATCTGTACATTACTCTTTTCAACAGTGAAATTATTTATTAATACTTCGACCGTATTAAAACATATAATGGATTCATAAAATTTTGTTAAATAGGATGTATATTTAAGTAAGATAATTTTCACTAAATCTAGATAGTATATTTCGTACAGATTCATTTAACGCTTTCACAAAAATTACTTTTCAATAAAGAAATCATTGAACAAATTTTATCAAGTTACTTTTTACCCTTTAAAAAGTCATACGAAAGCCAATTCGATTTTTTTTTTTTAGTTTCCGGAAGAACACAAATCCCTTATTAAATAGCTATTATCGTATTATCCCTTACTAAAGATTCTTCATTAATTCAACGGTTAAGAAATTCCTCGAGGGACTTGAAACTCAATTTTGCAGCCTCTTATTGTTTACTAAAAAGAAAAGCCTCGATCCCAATCCGATTTTAATAAAGCTTTATGGGATGCTAGAAAACAATTTTTCTGCTTGTACAAGAAGAAAAAGCTTTTCATACGCATTATAAAACATGAATAAAGCAAAATATCTCGTGGAAGGTTTTACTTGCATAATAATTTGTTGGCATATTTCCACGTAAAAATGTTAAGAACTATCTCGATGGGTCGTTCAAAATCATAAATTGCTAGTTTAATCCCTTATCACTAGTATTTTATATTCAGAAGAGGAAATATATTTCATTTTATTCGGCTAAAAATATTAATTGTTCATACGTTTACCTATTCAATGCGAATTTAATTAAATTTTACAATACCTAAGGCATGTTTGTAGAAGCTATCTTTAGAATAGAAATGTTCTAGAACGTTTTTAACTCGACAAACATTTGCTATCACTACAGTGCAGACTTTATGCGTTTACGGTAAAAATATGTAAACGAAAAGTAAAATAGCAAACACGTTAGAAGAGTTTAAGGAGAGCGTTATCTCGAAGTCAAGTTATCACAATTGTTAAGAGGGCAAATAAAATACTCAGCGTCTGTTCATTACAATTATTAACAGGAAAAGTAGAATACTAAGCTTCCGTATCTTGCAATGCAGAAAATTTCTGTTTAGCATAAAAGTCAACGGTGTTGTTATTACTTTATTCGACACATAGTGCCGAAACATTTTAACTGATAGCGCAGATCGTTCCACTGGTCGCTCATATAGAAATATGAATTGCTTCACTGTCGCATACATTTCAATTAACCTGGAAACTCTCGGGGAAGGATAGAAGGGACGCGGACGCCTGTCGGTTCTGAATTCCGATTAATCAATTTAGCGCGAACCAAGTGGCTGAGAAGCAGAAAGTTGGTACGAAATATCATACATCGATACCGAATGACTGGAGGGCTTGTTTCAAAGACCTATTTTCGCTCTCGAACTGAAGTCGCTCCATTCGCCATTTCTTCATCTGACACTTCATTACGGCCAGTTTCCTCAGGGCAAACGAGAGGTCGTAAATCTCCGATTCTTTCGAATTGTCGCTGAAGGGATTGTAACTGCAGCAACAACATGGCTCGTTCGGTGGATTAATTGATTCCGAGGAGTGCGATGAGTTGCATCCGCATCGACAGGATGGTGTGGAAGCTCGGTTCTCCATCTTATTAAACAATCTGTTAACATTCCAATAAATCTTATACAATGATCATTCGCTGTCGACTTACGGAGTTACATTCGCTTTACTACCGCGTACAACACATTCTCATGCATAAATTGCTATACCGGGTGATTCGAAAGAAATAGAATACCTAAATACCTCCGTTAAAATTGAAGGTAGAACAAGTTTTACTGTTCAAAGAGTTAAACACGATGGTATAACAAATTTTCTGGTCGTTGTCTTCAATGTCTTTTGAAGATCAACGATGGTTTTTTTTTAATAACACCATATATGTTACAAATTTTCAAATGAACTTTATTGAAGCACTTGTTACAGTGAAAAATTCTACGAAGTCTAAATAGCCTTGTCGTTATTACAAAGCAATGGATAGCATGCATATTATTTATATGTAGTGTTAATCCTTTTTCTTTTTTCGGTGTCTTCTATGCAAGTATCCAGCACGTGTTTCTATATTTTCTCTTCACTATCGTACATTTTACACTTACTCCTCTCCCCTTCTAAATTCGTACATTCTTCATTCCTCCTTTCTCCAGGAATCTAATAACTCTTATCGTTTTTCGTTCCCATTTTCTTCAGGTATTTCGTCAGGCTGGCCGTTGCAATCTTCAGCAACCTTCCTCGCGCAGCACCTGTTGAACCTTGGAGGCCCTAATCCTTGCTTCTCTCTCGTTTGTACTCCTCGAATTCTCCTCTTATCCCGCTCCCCATTTTCTGCTTCTCCCGTGGCATATACCTTCGCCTCATAATACCAGGGTCTCCACTTTCCACCCTCGTTCGTCGTTTCTCCTGCTTTCATTTACCAGCGTTTCTTATCAAGCCGACCGCACCCTTTCTCTTTCAGTTTCTCCTAAAACCGAATAGCCTCACCGCCTGCTATTATCTTCGTCTTATTCCTCTTTCCTTCCTCCCGTAGCCTTGCATCCTCCAATCTAAATCCATTGTTCACCGCAAAAATCGTTCTAGCGAGCGTTTCTCACCCTCTTCGTCTCTCGCACCCTCTCCCCATCTTTCCCTCTTCCTTTCTCGTACCTCTTCCCCAAACAACGCTCCCTGCTAGTGCATCGAATAATTTCAGACTCGTTCTCCAACCCCCTGTAAACTTCCTTCCCCTTAGTCTCCCGTTCACTCGGCCCACCCCTACCTCCATTGCGTCGCGTACCCCGAGTGTTTAATCTTCTTTAGCTTCCTTCATTCACTTCCACGTGTATCTTCTTAGTGCTTTCAGGAGCCTTATCGCGTCCTTCTACTTTTACGCTGCATTATGTCATCCGCGGATCTTATTGTTAGTTGGCACATCCCCTTCGTTCCTCAGCGCGCGATAGGAAGCATTGCAGTATTTTAATAATGAAGCAATGAATAGATCTTCAAACGAAATTAAAATTCTCTTTTTCTTTCGTAAAATTACAGTATTAGTAATGAATTTTAGTACACTGGCTGCTGGACACTCCGAACATGTTTCACAAAGCTAAAATAATTTAACGCTTACTCCTCCTCTCCTCTTCTTAACACAGACCAGGTCATGTGTGACCGGCACAATTTTTTTACCACACTTGAAAATCAAATTTTTATTATATTACTATTGCTGTTATTATTCTTTCACATATTGTCGGTAGTATACAATTTTTCTAGATGCACTTCGTCATTTCCTTAAGCAATTGCAACAAACTGTGAAGTGCAAGGAAAATTTTCAATTAATTAAATGAAAATATACGCCAGAAAATGTTCTATTTCCAGTAAAATAAAAGGCATTAATATTATACGACTATAATATGCGTATAACGTACAATTATAACAGGCATCTAATATTACAGAACTATAATATGCACCTTATTATTATTGTCTCCTCGAATCCTCTCGATTGCAGGTGTCCACTAAGTCATATTTTACAGGTTATCCGCGTGTAATTACTTCCACTCTAGCTCTTTTCCAAGCTCACTGTCACCGAATCACACGTGTAAGTGAATTATTATTGTAAACCGATTACAGAGGGATGTACCTACCTAAGCGTGAAACGGCTCTCGGGGATAGCAGGGAAAATTAAAACTAAAAATTTAACCGAAAAAATGCGAGACAGAAGTGAAATGTTACGGTGCGGCAGTCACACTTTTATTACCAGATATGTCTGTTCATCGATAAAAATCGATAACCTGATTAACGTGAAAATTACTTTTAATAACCCTTTGCTCGCCAGGAATTTTTTAATATCATCCACCGATGACTAAAAAATCCAGTATGTTACCTTTATATTAATAGTGCATGCACTTTCGTATATAGTTATTAGGTATTAGTGTATGTACTATCTTAATAAAATACGTACAATTTAATTCTCGGTCGTTTAAAGAATTTATAAGTGTACATGTTATCGAATTAGAAATAATGCATGTCACCTACTCATATGCGTCTTAAATGGATAAAATTTGCAGTCTATTATGTATTATGTGCATTTCGTTGCTTTATAAAGAGAATATTTTACAAGATGAAACCGATGCCAAATACTCGTGTATCCTCACTCAGAACATTTTTCTTTTATTTCTTGAATGCCAGATGCAAATAGAAAGAATTCTCCTCGTTGTACTGACTGTTGTTATAAGTTTCAAAAACTGTCTAATAGTTGCTTCTTCAGCCCTTCATCTCTACCATTCTTCAAAATCCTGCTCAGTTCCCTCGTCGGCCGAACCAACCGTGAGATCCAACCGTCCGTGAATAATTGCGCATTCCAAAGTTAAACAATGACTCCACAAAATCATGCGCGACTTGGGAGAACTCATTGTAGTCTCGTAAACAAAAATTCAACCTACTTGAACGGTCTCTCCGCTGTTGCGTTTGCGAAGAGTGGAGAGCTCGTCGCTATTTTCTACAAAAATAACAATCATACCTTTCGAAAATCTAGTCTCGCTTATTTAAAAAATAGAAACAGTTATTAACAAATCGGAAAACGTTTCGGCACTCTGTGATTTAATTATTCATTTCATTTCACTATATTTGTCGAGCGTTTAGTATTGTTACTAGAAATGTGAAGATATTTCTGAAACAAACTGCTGACATCATAACCAAAATTTTTAACCTCCTTTCAAAAAAAAGAGAAAAAAATGAAATTAGCCGATGTAAAAATGTGATATGCTTCGAAATAGTACAATAATTGGGAAGAGGAGGCAAATTAAAAGTTAAAATGCACCTGGAGTAATGAAATTTTATGGAATATTTTAATAGTATTTAAAAAGTAAGGATACTCTAGCTGCAACATTATGACAACTTTAGATAAATAACTCTACTCTCGCAAATTCGTTGATTAACAAATTATCTTGCCGTACAGCGTTTGCAAATATTATTTCTGGAGAAATATATTTTTCACAACGAGAATAAAATTAGTTGGAGCAATCAATTTTATTGCTCTCTTTAATCAGGCACTGAATTGTAACAAATCGGTTAAAATGTTCACAGAAGTATTTGGAAATATACATAGTATACTAAATATTAATTTTCTGTATTAAATTAATACTTTTTGTTAACATGACAATAAACTATTGCAACATAGATAGCACGAATTAAAGAAGGTCATAAAAAATGTCCACTGAATCGTACAAATTAACCGAGAAAAATACAGTGAACAAATTTCTATAACTTTCAGTTTCAACGATTGGATCAATAAAAAATAACCATCTTTAAGCTACACCTTTAACGTTTGGTTCTCGTTCACTATCAAACTAATTAAACTGAAAATTCGGATTGAACATCTAATGGTTAACGATGGCAGATGCGCAAACGGACAATTGCCTGTCAATAGATGAGAACGAGGGCACGTGCAAGGAGAACTCGAGGATCGCTGAAGTCGCAGCGAACACGCTATGCAAACTAAATAGCATAATAAAACAGATGAAGAACTGGCAGGACGATCGGGTGAAGCTGAAGAGCAACATTTGGCAGCTGAGGCTGGCGTTGCGAGTCGCTGGTAAGGAAACGGATGACGTCTTGCATGCTGATCCGCTAATCGAACACCAAAGGGCGACGATCAAACGGCTGAAGGGTGTGAACGAGGCGCTGAAGAAGGAAATCGCTGAGTCGAAAATCAGCTCGATCGAAGACGATCACCGCGGAATCGTACAACAGTTCGACGCGGAACGCATGAACGAGGAGATCGTCTATCTGCGAGCCCGGCTGAAGGAGATCGAAGACGGACAAGAGGACAGCTCCGATCTGGAACACTTTAAATGCAGGCTGAAGCACTTTATGATGGTCGACCACACGGTCGAGATAATATTTATCGACATAGTCAACAGGGTCGCCGAGACGATCGCGCATCTCTATGAGGAGCTCGCGAACGTGAGCGAGCACTTGCAAGTGTCTCGACTGAGGAACGACAACTTGCGCTTCGAGGTCGACAGGTTGAGAGCTATGCTGCGATCGAGGTGCGACGACAGCCTGCTGGACTACCAGAAGAGGATCGTCGAGCTGGACAACTTGTCGAGCCATTTGAAGATGGAGTTGCGAGTGTGCAAGGCCAACATGGACAGCAACTCCTGGAACATGACTAACACCGATCAGTGCAATCTGAGGAACGCTGAACGATTAGCGGACGAGCTGAAGAAGAAGCTGAGGAACGACTACGAGGCTCTGCTCGCAGCTGGAGACCCTAGCTGTTTGCGATACATTAAGAAGATCGTTGAGCTAAAAGTGAATTTGAAACATTTGCACGTAGAGTTAAAGAGACTTCCTCGGTACTCTGACGAGGGGATGGAGTACAATAGGTACTTGCAGCATGTGTCCACGTTGGATGTTAATTTGAAGCATATTTGTATCGAGATCGACAGATTTAAGATCGATCATGCGACGAAGAATTCGAAGCTCGGGGAGACCGAGGGTCTCGAGTATCTGAAGAAGGTGGAGGAACTTCGGGCAATGGTACAGAAGGCTGGAATGACGATAAATGGATTGACTCGGGGCTCAAATGAGGGGAAAGACGTTGAGAAATTAGAGGATCTCGTTGACAGAATATGTCAGGGGATCAAGCAATTGGAAGTGATCGTTACGTCGCACGACAGCTCGAGTTTATTTAAGAGGGTCGAGCAGCTGGAGGAGTCGATCGTTCGATTAAAAGTTGAGCTGAACGAGAAGGACGAACGGGCGGACCTAATCAAGCAGAAGCTATCCGACACGGAAGCGTCGCTCGAGAAAAGAACCGAGGAGCTGAAGGATACGCAAAGGACGGTCTCGATTCTAACGGAGGAAAACAAAATATTGAAGGCGAAAACGAAGAACATGGAGAGCAAGGTGTTGAAGCTCCAGAGCGAACGGGAGAACGACAAGTGTGAGATAGCGCAGCTACAGCAGTCGAC
Source organism: Seladonia tumulorum (assembly GCA_913789895.3). Classification (NCBI taxonomy): domain Eukaryota; kingdom Metazoa; phylum Arthropoda; class Insecta; order Hymenoptera; family Halictidae; genus Seladonia; species Seladonia tumulorum. Next base: position 10,236,194 of record OU565275.1, read on the forward strand.
AAATCAGATGAACGTGATGAGGACAAAATTGCAAAACCTTCGAACTGATAAAGAAGGATTGTTCAAGGAACTCGGCCGATTGCGCGATAATTTGCAGAAGAAAAACGACGAGATTAAGCTCATAGTTTCCGAAAAGGATGCGATGGAGAAAGCGCTGAAGGCCGTCGATGTTGAAAAGAACCGGGCTGCTTCGAAGGACAAGACGAAGTTGAACAAGAAAATTGACTTCGAAAAGTCTGATCATAAAACGGAGAAAAGCCCGGAAAACAATGTTCAGCTGAAGCAACTGCAGGAGGAGCTAGAAACGTCTATAGGAAATCTGAATAACGCGAGGCTTGAAATCATCCGTTTAAAGGACGACAAGATGCGGCTGGAGGAGAGCATTCGTTGCTTAGAGTCTATGGAAAAAATGCGCGAACATCAGCTGGACGCTGAGAAGACTGCGGCCAGGGAGAAGGCGAAGGAACAGGCTAAATTAATATCGGACTACAACGAGTTGGCCGAGGAGAGAATTCAGTTGAAGAACGACAGGAACCAGTTGACGATGGAGATCGACACCTTGAGGATCGAGAAGGAGCTGCTGGAGAGATCATTGAAAAATCTGAACGCCAAATATTCGGAAGTCGAGGGCGAACTCGGCGAGTCCAAGTATCAGTGCAACGTGCTCCGTGAGGAGATCAGACACTTCAAAAAAAGCACGGACGATCTAGCCTCGAGGCTCGGCGATGCCCAGGCGGAGCTGAACGGGGCCGGTGACAAAATCAAAAGGCTAGAATGCGAGAATTCGCGGAACTGCAACAGCTTACTACAGTTGACTTTAAAAAACACCGATTTCGAGAGCCGCATGCAAGTGCTGCTGGCAGAAAAGGATGACCTGACGACACGTATTAACGAGCTCGACGCCGAGAACGGCCGGCTGAAGGATCAGCTGAATAAAGTTAAAACGGAGAACGAATATTCTTCCGTCGAATTGAATAAATCGAGAACGGAGCGTGACAAAGCGGGATCGGAGAACGCGTCGCTGCGGAACACACTCGACGAAACGAAGAATAGCAACGAGACGCTGCGGAGGACAGTCGAGGACCTGAAAGTGAAGTTGAGCAATGTCTACAGCGAGCGCAGGGTGCTCGAGAATCAGTTGAAAATTTTGGAATTGATGAACGCCACGTTGAAGAAGGAAAAGGATACGCTGTACCATGAATACGTCGGCAGACTGCGACCAGAGTATTCGAAAGCGGAGAGAGAGGATAACGGTTCGATGAAACGCAGAGAACAGGAATGCGTTCCGGAAAAAGGCGACAATCGGGACGGAAAAGACGGCGCGAGACCGGGGAAACGCGCGAACGAGATGACCAACGCGAAGAAGGGTGAGCTGATGAAGCTGATAGCGGAGAATAAAGCTTTGAAGTTCGAGTTGTCGAACTTGAAAAGCGAAAACTACGAGGTTAAGATGAAATTAAATCGCGCGAGAGAGGAATTCCAGAGACAACAGGTCGGCTTGCTGCAAAGCAAAAGAAACGAGACCGCGCTCAGACCAATCATGAATCTTTATTATAAAGAGATTAATAGTTACTCCAGTCATTTCACCGATGACCCAATGGGGATCGTAACGTGTATCGATCAAGCCAGCGTTTGTTACGGCGGTGAGATAACGGATCAACAATCCGGTATGGATATCGAGAGATTGTTGGAGCTCGCGAATAAAATGAAAATCGAGAATGTCGCCCTCAAAATGGAACTGTACAACCTGAGATGTAATTTTGTCGCTAATTTCTCGGAAGACGAGAGGAGATATCGCGAGCTGCAAGACGCATTGGAAGAGATCCGGGCATTGAAAACGGAACTAACGAAACTGCGGGATGAAAAGGAATCTTTACAAATTCGACTGGAAGCATCTGAAACGAAATTGCGCCGACTGGAGTCGGAGAAGGTCGCTTTGAAAGACGAGCTGTATGCATTGAGAAATATGAATGCCGACTTGAAACGGAAAGCGAACGAATTACAAAACAATTATCAAAAATTGAGGGAGAGGAGCAGGAATTTTGAAGGCTGCATAATGGGAGCGCTGAAGAAAATAAAGAAGTACACCATGAGCATGGCGGATATCACTGACGACGATCTGAAAGCTCTGTTAACAATGCTGATTTCGAACGAACAATTTTTGCAATCGATAGACGAGGTGAAAGTGATCTGCGAAGAATCTCGCTATGCCGACGCTGCGACGGTATAATTAACTTTACTGTAGTAACGATATTTTTGCTGTGATCGAAATGAAAGTAAAATGAAGCTAGTAAAATACAATCGATATTAATGTCGCTGTTTGTAACAATATACAATTGCAAATGTTAACTCGGTGAAGCAGATATTTTTCCCGAACACTAAATTGTTAATTTGAACATTAAAAATAAGATTGTGAAATATTTGAAAAAGTCCTGTAAGAAACATACTACAATGTGGCGCTATGGCTCCAAATAAATTATCAATCAAATAGTTAATCAAATGTAGAGTCACTACAAAAATAAAGTCAGTGTTCGTTACGTGACGTAAATTACTTCTGGAAGACTGCAACTCTTATTTTTATTTTTGTAAAATTAATATTGATAATGAATATGGAAGTAGAGTTAGTACATCAGGAAGAAGAAGAAGAACATCTGTTAAAGCTGAAATTTGTACTTCCTCTTGGCAGCGTTTGAACCTATTGCTAAACAACTTGTTGAATTATTATGTGAATTAGGAACCACAGACATACAATGAGAATATTTATGCCTGGTTCTTCTTTTTTTATGGGTTTATGTCACATCAACTGTTAGGCTGTTCAAACTCTAGTACCTTTACAAAGTAGTTATAAAGTTGGCCTTTATATATATAATAATTAGAATATACAGTTACACATATAATATGCAATAAGAATAATTTTTTGAATAATATTCAGTTCGACAAATTGTGTTCATTTGTGAGATTTCGTTTTCTACCATATCATATTTCAAATATCGCCGCGCTTTCCAGCGTTTTCAATTTTTCGCGTTCGGTCTCTTCTTCTTCTTTTATCCATTGGAGGTGGAGACATCAATTTAAAGAAGTGGCAACGTTGATTGCATGGTGTACCTCAAAGTCATCCAATTTGGGGCCACGAACATGAAAGAATTCGACAGAAGTTTCACCTCTATAATAATGCTCAGTATCTATATAAAATAGATCGTATATGTCTGTCAATGCATATCAGAACAAAATAGATTATAATTAATTCCTTACTTGTTTAATAAGAATTCTAATTAGCTTAAAATGTCCAGGAAACTTTCTAGTCGTCTTGCAAGAAAGTTCTTTTATATTTGTCCCTAAATAGTCATTTTAATATGTAGCTTTTGATTCCGGTCCATTGATATTATATTCCGTACGTAGGGCTCGCGATTGAATTTACTTTTAATAAACAGAAACTTAGAAAAAAATTCTTACTAATTTAAAATCACTTAAAATGATTGAGAAATGTTCTAGTGTTTTTTTTTTTAAGAACAAGATTCCTTTTTTACTTTTTCCCCTTAATACGCGATACCACTGTTGACACGGAAATTGGTAACAATCAAGATGGCTGCTACCAAGTCGAGTATATCCAATGATAATCCGACAAAGAAAGAGGACGAATTCAATGAATTTTACACGGAAGTATGTACCACTTCGTCCGACTGTGCATCGTTAACAATATTTCTTCACGCGAAAATTCATTTTATATAATAATTCGTAGTTACATAACCTTATTTCAAGGGTTATCAAACGTCAACCTGAACGCATTAAAGGGGAAACAATAAATGTAACGTTAGGACGATGTACATAGTTAAGTCTTGTTTACTATATTGTGCCTAAGATCGTGCGGAATGTTGTGAACAAGATTGTTTCTCCGGTAAAAGATTGAGTTAAAAATAAACCTAACCTATACGAAGCATACGCGCGTTCCAAACAATTCGTTGTCTCGCATAATTTCCCGAAAATCTTGTTGTTTGCATAGGTGAAGGAAATCGAGAAAAGGGACTCGGTGTTGACACCTAAACAACAAATTGACAGACTCCTTCGGCCTGGATCCTCATACTTTAACTTAAATCCTTTTGAAGTGTTACAAATTGATCCATCCACCTCCATAGATGAAATCAAAAAGAAATACCGACGTGTAAGTTGTTTATCTTTCTATTTGTGTAGTGTAAATATATAGTCCAAGAATTTGTAACACTGTATCATTTGTATTTTTCAGATGTCAATTCTTGTTCACCCTGACAAAAATCAAGATGATGCTGAACGTGCACAACAAGCATTTGAAAGTATGTATTAGATTTAGTTGCACGTAACAACAGGTTCTTAACGCATTATAGTTTACTACTTTTTCCTTTATTACATTTTTTATGGCTAAATAAAGTTAAAATTCTATGTATATAGAGATAAAAATAATATTAGAATACCAACGAACTCATCATAGTATTAGGTTGTGGCATATGTAATGACCAACTTCAGAAAAACTCATCTGTTGACAGAATATGAATTATTTGGAGAGAAATTATGTTTGTTTAAAGTTACTGTTATAAATCTCAAATTTCCTATGTACCAACCTAATACTTCATATACTCTACTTTGTAGTACTTCGTATACAACTAGATAAAACTAGAAGGTAATCATTAATTTGGCAAATAATTGTGTAGAAAGATTATAATGCAACATCCTATATTTAGAAACTATATGACTTCGTACCCTATTGCATTATTCATAGTATCCTATTTTATTATTTAAGTAGAATATATATCGTCAATGTTATATTACTTGTTATAGTTGTCAATAAGGCATGGAAGACATTGGAAAATGAAGAAACCAGAGCAAAATGCATGGATGTTATTGAAGAAGCGAAAGCTCGTACGGATCACATGGTAAGGATACAAAATGAAAACTTCTGTTTATTTAAAAAAGCACGTGTAACATTAAAAAATCAATTAGATTTCAGAAAAGAAGAAGAAATTGAAAAAAGAAGGAAAAGCAGATGGTGTTACAATGCTTGAAGAAGAAACAGAAGAAGGCTACAGGCATGCCGTTTGGGTGATGACGATGAAACTCTTCGCTGACATGGAGAGAAGAAGGTTGATAACCATTCAGGAAATATAAGCTGTTTAGGAAAGTAATTTGTAATAAATAATATTTCTGTTTCATGTTTAGGAGGGAATTAGCAACCAGAGACGCAGAACAGCGTAAAAGGAAACGGGAAGAAGAATTATCGGCAGAAGCTCAGGCCGCGTTAGAGCGTGAGTGGCAAAAGAATTTTGAAGAATCACGACAATCAAGAGTCGACAGCTGGAAAGCCTTTCAGTCTGGTTCTAGTGCTACAAAACAAAAGAAAGCAAAGAAACTGAAAGCATTCAGGCCACCAAAAACGAAAGCTGAATCACGATAATTGTACAGTTTTTTTTTCTGGCACTTGGCATAAATTATTTCATCTGGTGTTTCATATTTCTTGCAAAATTTTCACCATGTGACACGAAATAACGGAATTCATTGAATATGTCGAATTGAAATTGTTCTTTGAATTTATTTGTTAATTGAAAATTGTGATTTAAAAGTAGTTGAGAATGTGTTGAATCAGGTGTCGAACTGGTGAGTGTGTTATAAATAAGAGTGACGTGTGAGTTGAGCAGAAGAACATGAAAATAAGTTCTGTGTGTATCTTTTAAGAGTAATTGTAATGTATGTTTGTGGAACAAAAATATTTGCGAGTATGTATATGGGTACATAGTTGTGATAAATTTACATGGCCTGGTTAAGTTAAATCTTAATGAAAAAATTCCATGTGACCAATTGTTTGACGATTAGTACAAAACTTAAGGCAGTTGTACTATTATCATGCATTACTGTATAAATTGTACATTTCATAATTATTTGACTTTGTAGCCGAGTATACATCACATTTTAATATCTCTCAAATCAAATGGAATGCACGGTTATCTCTACAAGTTGTTTCTGTAGGCGTAGTAACTACAAGTACTTGAAATTAATCAAAATAAGATGATTAATTCGATTATTTATTTAAATATCATTCGAAGCCTGCAGCATGTACAGTATTTCTTAATAATAACAACTTAAAAGGCCATGTAGTCATAACTTCCGGTGTCCAATAGGTAAACGTGTAAAAAAAAAAAAAGAAAAAGAACAAACTGTTGCATCTCAACGTACACTTGGTCCAATTGTAATTTGTAAGATTACTATAAGAAAATTAATGTTCTAAATGCGTAACTTTTCTCTTCGAGTAGCGTTTACTAACACACGAAAGTCAATGTCGTACAAGTGCCGATCGAATGTACGTGATCAACCGTGAAAGAACAATTTTTTTATTGACGGTATTAAAAAGAGTGAATGAACGAACGAAGTGGAATCAATCGTTAGACTTTCTTTCTTATTTCGTAATTACGACCGTTAACACATTATTACTGCGGATTAGCTTCCGATGCCATAAGCTGCGCCACTACTAATCTGTATTTCGACATGATATTAGTAACCGGCTCGCCATTAGGTATTACGGGATAATGCATTAAATAGTACACACCAATAAAACGCATCATTTATTTATGACAAATATACAAATCACAGTCGAAACATTCGTTCGTATATTGTTGTTTGTCTATATACGAGAATCTTTTTCGTTTTTTAATGATACATCATAAGTCACACGATTTTGTATTTTATGGTAATAGAATCGGATTTTAACTTCGTATTTGTATACTAAAGCATTAGTGGTTAATGCTACATTGTATTGTTTCTCATTCAGTTTAACCATTCATCATTAGTGTAGCCACCTTGTACATTATAACATCTACGGGATAATATATGTAAATATAAATACATATCAACATATGTACATGATTCAGTAGTTACGCTTAAAAACACTTTGAAAAACATAGCACTTATGTAAAACGAATTAATTGAATTTGAAGTGATAACCGAGCTAACATAAATGGTATGTTTTTTATTTAGAGAAAAATTTGCAACATTCCATATTATTTATAATATATCGCTAGATAACGAGCTTATAAATCTTTTGCTATTATTATATATTGTATTTGCAATTAAGATTCGTAGTTATCATACTTTTCTCGGTTTTTTTTTCTATGTTATAACTTCAAACAAAGGTTCAACAAAAGGTGCTTGTTTTTTAGAATTTTATATGTTTCATAATTTATAGAAGATTATTTAAACGAAGTGAACTACTGGGATGAAGTGTAGTAAAAGAAAGGAAGTGTCTAAGTAAGTAATATTGAAATTACGATTTCTTTGACAATATTATAACAATAAATTATCTCTAATACTCATTATTAGAAAAAAAATTTCAAAACAAAACTCGTAAGTAGATTTTTTAAAATTTCCGCACAGTTCTAAAACGGACAATTAGTTTTTCGATGAATATACAATATATATTGAAAATATTGCAATGATTTTGAATCTACAAAATAAGATGTAAGAAACAACGACTGAATAAAAATATATTTGAACACGCTATTTATCGTTTATTTACAAGAAATACATTTATTTACAAATCTGTGCATTACAAAAATATATTTACCTGCGCACATAAGCGTGTGCATTGATTAACATGTAGACACAGAGTGAGGTAGACACAGTTTCATTTTTCTATCGAACAACAAGAATATTTAAAATACACATTTGCGCGCTGAAAACAGTAACACATACCGTTCGTAAAATCGTGTACGAACGTTTTCTTCTAGTGCGAAATACATTTGTAATGAGAACACGTTTCAATACTTCAACATATCAATATTTCTTAGAATTATATAACAATAACAATACACTTACGTTTTATATAAAACATCACTTTACATCGATCGTTATCTGAACTTTGATATAGCATATATTGCTCATTTTAAGGCATCAGAAACATTTCATAACATGACACATTAGTTTAAAATTATACGGAAAAGAACAATTTCTTCTCCATAATAATATGAATGAAATACTGCATGTATATACCGAGTTTTCCCTGTTTGATAATTAAGCTAAATAATGCAATTCAAGTGGTAATGAGATCATATTATATAAAATTGATTTTCCGAATTAATTAATATTGATTGTATTCATTGTAGTTTCGTTTTTGATTGACTTCTCTTTTTCCTGTTTTTACTAATTCTAGTGCTATAATCTAAACCAGTGCTCGTCGCGCTTAATTTAGGGGATTGTCCAGGACTTATGTGTTTTCCTTGAATTTCAAAACATTTGGTGTTACTATTATACGTTGTTTGTGCAGAGTCAGCCGGAATGGAACGAGGAATAGGACTTAGAGGTTTCCTATTACGTTGTAATACAACTGATGACGACGTTAGAGATCTGAAATATTAATAAATCAAACATAATGTTAAAATTATTCATAAGAAATTATATGTTAATACAATTTACAGGACGAGAAGACGACAAGAAACAGGACGAGTGCAGAATTTTATTCGGGTTCGAAACGGGTTCCCGAAAATTTTTAGGAATCCCGATATATTCGAGAACCCGACTCGTCCCGACCATCAGGTTTTCGCGCATCTCTACAATTTACCTACCTATTCTTACTGCTGGGAAGTCGTGAAGTGTCTAATGGAGCAAGCTTTACATTCTTTGACCACGCAGCAGGTGACATAGTTGAATGCCAAGCTGACTGATAATTTGTATATTTTGTTGGAGTTAAACTATGTCCTGCATTGTTTAGAGTAATATTAATGTTTAGAAAACAGTATAGGTTTTCCAAATAATATACATATTACTTAAAAGATTGTACCTTGGAATGTAGACACATTTAAAGCTTCTCCCATAAATTTGATAGGAGTAGTCTTTATGGTAGAAAAGCTCTCTCTGGTAGATAGAATATATGGTACAGGACTGACTACAATCTTCTCATTAAACACAGTTCCAAGTTTATTTCTATTGGTAGTAGGCCTGAAAAGTTTGTCATCTATTGCAAGTGTGTCCTGTCCACTTTTGATTCTACCATTATATACAGAATTATCATATTTCCTGTAAATCGGGATTATAAATATAATTCATACACATAGCATAGATTTTTTGAAAATAGTCATTCTAGCAGAAATGCTTTAAATCAATTAAAGTATTTAATTAAGAGGAAATATTATGAAAAAGTTAATAAAAGTTTTCTATTTGTAACATATGTACATATGAGAAAATTACTAATGTTAGCCATTTTAATTGAAGTCTTTCTACGAGGTATAATACATATGAACATACTTCCGAATCTCTAGAGTGTTTGCATGAACAATTTCTTTCCTTATTGGTATAATGTGGTCTTCCATCACTCTACTCTTGCCGCTTGAAAATCTGTTATCCAGAGGGATAGTTTCTTCATACCATATTGACTTGTTACTCTTCGCAGAACTTTTATTACTATGAATGGGTGCCATTCGTATTTGCAGAGCTTCCTCAAAATCTCTCTCAATTTCGTTTTCTTTACTTGGAAATAATTCAGATATCACATACTCAAAGAGCATATCGAGTATCTTATCCTGCTGTGTGTTCTGCGATTTATGCTTAGTTAAAGCTTTTCTTTCCTATAAAAGATAAACTATATGTACACAACAATATACTCTAGATCTTGTATTTTTTGGTCGTATTAAGTAATTCTAATCAACAAGCCTAGTTTATAGAAAAATTTGACCAGGTACTTGCTACCTTTACAGATTGGTTATGTTCTGAGAATGCTTCGTCATCAAACGAATCAAAAGTAGTCTTTGTTTGATTACTATTTTTGCCAAGGTTTTCGCAGTTTGCTTTAGTAAACAGAAATGGATTTTTTCCAACGATCCTGAAATGCGGTATTTGTTTCTTCCATTGCATGCACTCTTCCAACAAAGCTGTTTGGGTCACTTGATCGCCATCTTCGTAAAGTGTATTTTCAATAGCGTCCCATTGCTGCACAACTTTCGCGGTGGTAATATCTTCCAAGTCTGTCAAAGAAGATGTACAGACTGTTGTTCTGCTGACTTCAGCCGATGTCGAAACCTGACCGTCGGTATCTTTCCATGGCTTTTTCTTTTGTAGACTTGGTAGTTGAAAATGTTTGCTCGACTCATTGTCATTATCCTTGTACTCCCTTGCATATGAAAATTTATCTGCCGCTTTTGTGTTTTGGATTAATGAAATGGATCTGTGTTAATATTAATTTCATGTAATTTCTAGTAACAATAGTTATTTTTTACTCAAAAAACTAATTATGTGCAAAAATGTAAGGAGAACAACAAATATTTAACGAATATTTAAGCAATATTTTATTGTAATACCTACGTATTTCGTTTAGCTGCCTTTTTATGCATTTCATGCTTCTTAAAATATATTTTTGTTTAATCAACAGACGATTTATGTAGACTCCTTTCCCACCTTTTTATTAAGTGAAATCTTGCACAGGGTTCACGTTAATTTTATTGATTATCTCATTAGCAACACATCTTTAACTTGAACTTTTCGTCTGAATCATTCTACCATCACTGTACTACTATTGATTCGGTAATTTCCTTCAACAAATGAATTTTTTTCATCGGAAAAGATTATATACCCAGCAATCATAATCCATTCGGAAATTTGTATTTTATTCAAATACATAAATATACCCCGCCACGAAGTATTTAAAAACTGATGAATGTAGCTCTCTAAAGAGCAACCCTAATTCCCAGCGCACATGCGCGTCTGTGCAACGCTATCGTTCCAAAAATAATCGCGATATCTAAAATCAGCTCTAAACAGCTCTAAAGCCCCGCGAACGTGAACCAAAAAAATACATTGTGTGATTGGTCTATGCCTTGTCTGTGCTTTTATGGTTCGCATACGCCACTGGGTGCAGCACTATACCGTAGGCCCTATATCTCAACAATCTCATTTTCTTTCTGTTGAAGTAAATAAGCGTCAATGACAAGAAAATGTATCTCTATTGTCGAATATTAAGTTCGTAATGAACCACTCAAGAATAGTGAGAAATGGAAAGGAAAAACAGTACGAATTTCTAAATGTTTCCTATGCTTAAATCCTTTCCTGTCATGTTAAGAATGAACTTGAACCATTGAATGATTACAGGCTACTTAATCGCACTGTCGGTGTTTTTATCGTTTTGTTTACCTACGATTTAATTCAATCAAAAGGAGTAATATCTCCTTAAACAGAAAGACGCTTGTAAAATGTTGCACGAGGTATTGTTGTCATTGTGGGGGTGTTCGACCAATGTTTTAGAACTTTTGGAAACGAATGTAAGGTTAAAATAATTCGATGGTACAATTTTCTGTATATCGAGTCTAAACATTAATATTTTTCGATTATCTCTTCTAGACGGTAGATCTTGAAAAATATTTACATCCTGGGGAACGTGCATTACTTAAAAGAATATTGGACATAGTTGAGGAGTGCAATGTAATTAGAAACTTTATTCAAGAGTATACAACATTCAATATTACGAAATCTAATGAAGGTACATAATATTCTTCTTATCGATCAGAATTTATTAAATTTTATATTTAACCACAGTCTAATCTCGGTAACTGTAATTATTTTATAGAATTGCAAAATTTACATCAAGGTTTATATTTACAAGCTCTCTGTGAAGGAATGGATGAAGCTTTAGAACCATTCCGCGAAGAAATTGTTGATTTAGAGAGCATAGTTCTTCATGACAGTTATACACCGTTATCATTAATTCTCTGTCGTGTCCAGAAGTATACAGGTTTATTTTCTGTTCTGAATTCTATTATAAGAGAAGTGAGTCTATTCAAATATTATATTGCCCTGTAATAGTGATTACAAACGTAATAAACTCATACTTTGACTTCACATTATTCTAGATTAGTACGCAAAAGATTCATGGTTGTAAACTGTTACAATGTTTACACCAAAATATGCATACTGGTATTCCTGAAGTAAAAAAGGCTTTGGAAAAGTAAGTGATCTCTGTAATTGGAATTCTGATAGTTTGTTTGTTAATTGATTTGTTATTATTTAGGATATCCCTCAGTATACATATAGTTTTTTATAAACAATTAACAAGCTGGCTTTTGTATGGTAATTTGGAGGACACACACAATGAGTTTTTCATCCAAAAAATATCGGATGGACAAAACAGCTTGATGTTGGCAGATATTAAAAACAATGCTGATACAAAAAATGTAAAAATAAACTCGGATATGTGGGATTACAATGTTCAAGTGGACATGTTACCTGCTTACATTAGGCCATCATTGGCAACTAAGATTTTGACTATAGGGCAAACTATTATAATGTTTGGGAATGATCCAAGGCAAAAGAAAGGTAAGTTGCTCATGTAAAATTCTCTATTTTCAATTATGTAGACTAAAAATACTAAAATTGTCTCTATTGCTTATAGACTTCGCAGTAGACGATCAGACCGAATTTTCTATATGGGGAGATAAAGAATACGAGTATTTTCTTAAAATTCAAAATCTTCAGAAAAACCCTATTTTTAATATTGTCGAATTTGAACGTACAATCGACGAATTAAAACGTTGTGTAACTGAATTATTATGGCGAGTTGCCGTCGAGGAATCTCAACTAGTACAACAGCTTAAATTAGTAAAAGACTTTTTCCTTATGGGTCGGGGTGATTTGTTTCTCGAATTTGTTAGACTCACTGCGCATATACTGAACAAATCGCCGACGAATCATACATCCAGAGATATCAATCTAGCTTTTCAAATTGCGTTAAGAAAAATGCACTTGAATGATGAAAGTGCTATGGAGAGTTTTAATTTTTTAGTACCAGTTCCAACGGAAGGTAGCGATGAAACTGAAACAGACGGCGCAGAAATTACAGATAGAGAACGGGAGGATCCCATTGGTACAGTCTTACTTTTTGAAGGATTTTTTTAATGACCAGAAATTTTAAGCTAATTTTACGTTAATTATCTTTTTGGTTAAATGTAGAAAGGCGCGGATGGGGGATGATAATCTTAAAGTACAAAGTCATATGGCCATTACACTTACTATTTAGTCCATCTGCTTTAGTCGATTATAATACATTATTTCGATTTTTATTGAGAGTTAAGAAAACTCAAATTGATCTGTGGAATCTATGGAGTGAGCACATGTATAATAAGAATATGTAAGATATAATTATAATATCTGTTATACAAGCATACGCGTATTATATGATCGTTTCTAATTTTCAGTGATATAGGTGTAATACAACTAAGAAATAATTTAATATTTATTATTGATAATTTACAATACTACCTACAAGTGGACGTATTAGAAAGTCAATACGCTATAATGGAAGCAAATATGAAAAATACTCGGAATTTCGAAGACGTGCAAAAAGCACACACTATTTTTCTGGCGAACGTTATGTCTCAAACATTTTTGCTGGGAAGTACAACGGAACGGAAAAATCCTGTATGTTATACTCCAATTGGTAAATTGAATAAATATATCAATAATCACATGATTCGTGTGTTTATTAAATATTTTTTAACAGGTAAATAAATTGATAAAACTTTTACTGCGACTTTGCGACGATTTTATCTTGCAAGCATCGATGTGGGAAGTAGGCAATTTACTTTTAACGGAGAAGGAGGAACTCAAAACGTTATCTGACACTCTTGAAAGTTTAATGAGCTGGCTGACGAAAACATTAAATAGAGTCCGTGCACAACCTAGTGGAGAACACTTGGCACAATTATTATTAAGACTGGATTTCAACAGATGGTTCAGCAAAAAGATATGAATGAAACGAGTTACTCTAAATATTCAATAACTTCCGAACAGTGCCCTTAAAAGAATGGTACATTCATACTGATATTTCATTTCAAAATTCACTTTCTTCTTTCAGATTAATTTTTTAAACGTAATTCTTATTTATTGTTTTGTATAATTTGAAATATAAAATAATTGAATGATTTCTTCAATTAAGAAACGTAATTCAATAAAGATAATAAGTAAGTAAAGATAAAGATAATAAGTTTAATATTCATGTGTATGTAAACAGTATTAGACTTTTTTTTATATTTTTTTATTATCTAATAATAAATCTTCATTCAATTGAGAAATTCTTAGCTCTAATTCAAGTGCATTCATACGCATGTAAATAATAAAATGACCGTTAAATAATATAAAAGTGTACATATATTTCTTGTACTGATTGTTTATTCAAGCTTAATTACGTGTACAAAAACTGTAGTAAAAAATTTACGTTTTACAGAACAACGTTAAATATTACATAACAATTATTAAATATTAATTTAATTATAAATAATTTTCAATAAAAATCTCCTTTTAAATATTAACTTAATTTCTGTATCATTATATAATTATATAATAACGAAAATACTATTTGGTCATAGTAATCACAATTAATGAACAGCAAATAGAAAATCTGCTTTCTTAATCACTGTCGTCATTATAATCATCCTCTGTGTATCCATATGTTTTATCGTAGTGCTGTCGACTGAGTTGTATCACATTCTTAATTGAGATATTGGAAGATAGTTCTTCAGCAATTAGACCGTCGTTATTTTTTATTGTGGGATCTGCATCATATTGTAATAACAAATTCACTATATCTGTATGTCCACGACTTGCTGCTGCATGCAATGGAGTTTCACCCACTTTATTCTACAATTAAAATATGCGTATAGTATATGATTAAATGTATCAGAAACAGTCGCACTATTATTCACTTACTTGAGCATCGACTATGGGATTTGGCAAGCTTAAGAGTTCTTTTACACAATCTACATGACCAGCACGAGCAGCCCAGTATAGTGAAGTATTGCCCACAGTGTCTAAAGCTGTGGCCGAAACTCCTTGTTTAATATATTCTTTCAATAATAAAAGATTCCCACGTCTCGCAGCATCGTGCAATGGTAATTCAATTTCTTCCGTTTGTTCTTCAACTGTGCATAAATTTCTTCCCTTAGTATATTGGCTTATATAAAATGTAACACAACGAAATAATAAATCTAATTTCGAACCAACCATAATTGGCTGGTACAAGTCCCTCTCGATTTCCACACTTTGCCCTCCACCAATTGGGTTCTACATCTTTGTCATAAACATAAAGAAGATCACCTTCATCGAAAGACAGTTCATCTGTCTAAAAAATAAGAATATATCAATATAATTATTACATATATTGAAAAAGTGATTACACAAACAAACAATATGCATGCTTACATTTTGTGCTGTGTATTTATACAATGCTCGCATGACTTTGACCTTACCTTGAAAAAAGTGAACAAATTAAACGTAGAAAAAGAAATTTTTGAGAATATTACTAATCGAGTAATAAGAAATGAAGACAGAAGAAGCATAGTGATGACAGTCACTAATTATTAGTTCTAATAAATAATTAGTGTGCATAACAATAACCAAAATTTTCATGCTTAGATATAATTCATGTTTAAACTTTTTATTAGTGTGAGTAATTCAATCATTGCCCATTTTTTAACTTCAACATTTTATTGACAGGAAGAGAAATATATATAAAGACATATGGTTTAGTATACATGTAGCATATAATTATTGTGTACCAAGCAATTGTAATAATCACAGATTAAACTAAAATTGTCATTCGTGTTTCTCACTATTTACCAGGTTTCCAAGTGGTTTTGGGTGGTGCAGGTGTTTGCATAGGCATACTCGTCATGGTAGACATGTTTGTGGTAATAATAATAATAGTAATGATTCCATGTGAAGCGTGAATGCTGTTCACAGTTGTGCATCAGCAATATCTGATGTTATATGTTACAATTCTTAAAAATATATACAACAGCAGATTTATTGTTTACACTCTCTTCCTCGCAACCTTCATAAATAATACCATATCTGAAAAATAAAATATTAAATATATTAAAATATTCTGAACAATTATAAAAATTATATTTATTGGATAACAATAGGAATTGTGTTTTTATAGAACTATTAGGCTATCCTATAAGTAATTTCGTTTTTTAATCTATTTTTCGACGAGAATGTTATTGTATGTTTATTTTTAAATAAACTATGACCTTCTCTCATTTTTTATCTAACTTTTTTATGCCATTCACATAGATTTATTAACTTTCTTGTTGCGATGATCTAATATATAAATATTGATAAACATAAAAAAGATAAAATATTTCAGTTGAAACTTACTAAAGAAGACAACTAAAACAAATGCTATCATCACCCACATCCAACATCTCCAATATGATGTAGTATGCTCTTTTAATTTCAAGGATTGCGTTTTTAATTTATTTGTATTGACATCTGTTAGCTTGTCAGATCGTTCAAGCATTCCAATGTCTTTCTTTATAATAGCATTTGCTGCCAATGCATGTTCTTTCATGCTACTGGTCATAGACAGCATGTTCTCCGCAATTTTCTCTTGAATATTTCTATTGTACTTTAACAGCGCATCTAAATCTTCATCTTGCATGTTTGTGCTACCCAATCTTTGCCTTACACCATCCTCCAAGGACCCTAGAAAAATGCAACAGTACTATAGATATTTATTTTGTATATAGGGTGTTTTAGTTAAATGGGATCACCTAATTTTTTGTTCTATGTAAAAATACCTCAGGTAAAAATGATACCGGTATCAAACTCTATATATAATCAGTCAATTACCTTTGTCATTGTGAAATAATTCTGTTCGTAATTCTCTATTATATTTTGCGGTAGTTTTTTGATGAATCTGTGTTGTTAAATTCGAACTTAATAAATCATTGAATGTTGTAGAACTTTTTGATAACATTTGTACTGCTGCAACTCTATCCACAGGATTAGTTAGTTTTGCCGTGTTCACTAGTCCTTTTAAAAAATCTATCCGTTTATTATAATCCATCATAACATCCTTACTTGGTTTACTAAAACAAAATAAATATCTTAAATAATTATATATTATATTTCCAACTATAACAACTATGTCTAATTGAAATTTGTACTGTTATTAACAATAAATAATAAAGGTGTGCCATAATAATTTTAAAATGTACCTTGGCAATGTTTGTAATTGCTTGATCATGTCATCTAAAGCAAGAATGTACTGTAAAAATTAAGAAATATTATGAAAAAAGTTGTATCACATTTATATGACATTCATAGAGGAAGAGACATATGTTCGACAAATTAGTCAACCTTTTCCAGCTTCCAATCCTTATGAGGATCATCTTTCGCCATTAATTCGCATCTCGCTAACAGTCGTCTGATATTAATTTCTTCTCTAGTCATTAAATTCATAGTGTATAGTTTCTACGATTCTTCGCAATCTTTGTGAACTTCGATCGTCAATTGACAATCGTACGTATTTTCCACGTTGAATATTCCACTTTGTTCGCTTTACAATTCTACGGAAAATCGTTCGGGAATAAAAAAAATTTGAATTATTATTTGAAGCATACGTGCAATTCATGAAAAATCTTGTTTTATAAAAACATTGTGCATCTATACGTGCCAAGTGTATTACATAGATCTGTACTCAATTATCTGTAAAAGGAGATTCTTTATATACATATATATATGGCGTGAACTTCATAGGGAAACTTATCGGCACAGTCCGACCATTGTTATTCATAATTTTATTAAATTAAAAAATATCTACGTATTTAAAACTTTTAGCGAAGTTATTAGTCAATAATGTGAAAAACATCATATCGATTTAAGGTGTACAACTATTTATAAACTAGTAGTAGTATATATATGCAAAAAATGGTTTACGAGTCACAGATTTCAAATGTACCGCTATGAATTGATTACTAGACAAA
Organism: Seladonia tumulorum; assembly: GCA_913789895.3. Taxonomy (NCBI): domain Eukaryota; kingdom Metazoa; phylum Arthropoda; class Insecta; order Hymenoptera; family Halictidae; genus Seladonia; species Seladonia tumulorum. The sequence goes on from OU565275.1 coordinate 10,253,959, forward strand.
TAATTTATATTCCTTAAATAAAATAATACTTTGTGCATACACACGGTGCAGTTATTTCTATCGAGTGTGATAAACCGCGAATTTATCAGAGGTCATCTATCGTTATCATAAATAACAGTGTAAATACAGTTGTCAATTTTAATGTGGGAACTCCACGTTGACGCGCGTAATGTGTACAGTAGTTAAATTGAAAAGTTTGTAACGCACTAATACACGAATACATACTGTGAGAAACACGATAGCCATATACATAACGATTGACGTTGGCATTCATTATTTAGGGGGCCGATCCCAGTGAGTTTCTTGGTAGATTGACAGAAACGTTAAGATGGCTGATATTAAAGAATCTCCGCCGCTTTTCGACACAAACGAGGCGAAAGTTGATGATTTAGACGACGACGATGAAGATATTTTCGCGTCGGCTGTACAGGTACGTTTTCTAACATGATTAAACATGTGCACGAAAACTTTGCAACTTAAGCACTGCTCCCTCAATTCATTTGTTTTTATAATCAGTGTAGAAGATATCTTATTCGTTAGCAGAAACAGTCAATTGAAATTAAAATCGGTTTTATATTGTTTTAACCCTTTGCGATTGTAAACACTTGCGCCCTTTCGTTACAGTTAATTCGTATTTTCGGATAGTGTTGTACAGTTTAATTGTATATTTTGGGATCTAATAAGCAAAATAACATATTTATACGAATTCATTTATTATATTAAAGAAAGAAGTAATTGTACTTCGTCGGCATATTGTTATGTTACTTGATATTATTTATACGTAGGATCAGAGCCAGTTGGAAGACTCGTCTCCCTACAATGGAATTTCCTCAATCCCTGCAGAACTACCAAAGTTGACACTACGAGATGCACCTGAAGAGAATTCATTCTCATCTGTGTCGAGTCCTGCACCAGGACCCTTAAGTCCTCCATTGGGTCCAATGGGTAGCGATATAGGCGATCTCCATGACGTCCCCATAAATGATAATGCTGATGTCCTGCCAACAAACATTATCCAAAACCAGTCGATAGATGAGGTACATGTACAACCATTAAACATTCCTCGGTGGCTTGAAAATAACTAAAACTTCTGAATCATTTGAATAGATGTAGAGTTCATATTATTTTTATGTACAGGTAGCAGCAGATTCGTCAGATGTATTCTTGAAAATTACAGTCACTTCCCCTCAGAAAATTGGAGATGGCATGGGTGCTTATGTAGCCTACAAAGTTGAAACCAAAACAAATATGCCAATATTTAGAAAACGAAATTTCAGTGTTATTAGACGCTTCAGTGATTTCCTTGGCCTTCATGACAAATTGACAGACAAATACCTTAGAAACGGTAGAATAATTCCTCCTGCTCCAGAGAAGAGTGTTATTGGTATGAATATAAGTTTGCTTGAATCTCCACGTTAATGTATTCTATATAGTAGAGCTCTATTTATACATTTATAATTACTTATTCAACTAGGAACAACTAAGATTAAAATGTCAGGTGATAAGAGTCAAGAACAGAATTCCAGCTCTACCGAATTTATCGAAAAACGCAGAGCAGCACTTGAAAGATATTTAAATAGAACTGCAGCTCATCCAGTGCTCAGCGTTGATCCTGATTTTAGAGAATTCTTGGAAGCAGGTATATCGTAATAAATAGACTGCAGATCTTTATGCAAAATAAAAATTGTCCAAATCAATTGTAAGAAACAGAGGTAAAATGAAAGTGCATTCTCTCCTTGAACACTTTCAGTAAGTCCAGAATAGTATAACAATCATTCATTCTTCAAATGCCTTTACAATTTTGTATTTGACCAATCCATTTTTGTTATAAATGTATAAATCCGCAGTCTAGTAATAAAATATACAATAACTATTTAAACAGAGCTTTATGAATCAATTTTACATTTTCAAACAGATATGGAATTACCTAAAGCTACTAATACGTCTGCACTTAGTGGCAAAGGAGTGATGAGACTCTTTAACAAGGTCGGAGAAACTGTTAATAAGATAACATATAAAATGGATGAAACTGATAAGGTAAAATAAAAAAATCTACCCTCGTATGACGTGAAAAGATGTACGACTTGAGACAGTGTTTTGATTTATTTATTTTACAGTGGTTTGAAGAGAAGACTTCACAAATTTATTCTCTCGATATACAATTACGAGCATTACATTCCGCTGTTGACACTTTAAATAATCAGAGAAGGGAGTTAGCAACGTGTACTGGTGCAACAGCAAGGTCTATTGCTGTTCTTGGTCATGGGGAACCGGGTGCATCTCTAGGAAGGGCATTAGCACAGCTGGCCGAGACGTTGGGAAAAATAGAAGTGATTAGAAAAGCACAAAGCAATAGCGATCTTTATCAATTTGGAGAAATGTTACGAGACTATGTTGCGCTCATTGGAGCGATAAAGGTCGATAATCAACTTACATCACAATTATCTGCTATCTCGTTGTATTACCTTAATATTGTGTTACTAATTTTAGGATGTGTTCCACGAGCGAGTAAAAGTTTTCCAGAATTGGCAACATGCTCAAATGGTGTTAAATAAAAAGCGGGAGCAGAAAGCAAGGCTAGAACAATCTAGTAGATCTGACAAAACAAGCCAAGCTGCTACCGAAGTTATTGAATGGGAAGCGAAAGTTGAGAGAGGTCAAGAAGAATTTGATAATATCTCGAAAATGATTAAGAAAGAAGTTGAACGATTCGAGTTAGGAAGAGTAGAAGATTTTAAGGAGCAGTTAACAGAATATTTAGAATCCATGTTGCTATACCAAAATCAAATCATTAAATTTTGGGAGAGCTTTTTACCCGAAGCTCGAGCTGTTGCATGAACATTCCTGAAGTAATCCCGAAATGTTTTTTTTTTTTAATATAACAATAAGGAAAACCTCCAGCAGGAAATCGTTTTCGTGCTTGTTGGAGTAAAGTTTTTTGAATGATCAATAATATCTTGCAAGACGAATATATATGATTTATCGACACTAAAACAATAATATTCGCATCGTAGAAAACGACTGTGTATGCGAACAAAACATTTATGTACAATAATTTCGGAATACTGCCGATGCTTTTACAAATTTCGAGAGCAACAAAGTATATGGCATATTTCATTGAAATTTTTAGATATTCATTTCATGCCAATTATTTTTCGATATATCATGCGTTTACTATCTTCTTATTATTAGTTTATATTAGAAGTATATAACGCATAATACGGTTTGTTAAAAATGTTTTACATGATAATAAAAATTGATCAAGATTGTATAAATAGAGAGCATTAAATAACTATTTGTTGAAAAGAAGTTTAATGATATAATTAACGTTACGCATTATATAATTTTTATATTATTTTTTCTATAGCGAATAAGTATTCCAATTCGATTTTCATTAAATGCAATACAATCGATATCGTATACTACTATGAAAGTATGAGGATAAAGACATATTTTTTTACATGTTACAAAAAATACTATGAACAATAATAAAATTAAATAGACACATACAAATATCTTTTTTTTTTATTTAACAAAAATATCTTGCTCAAGTCTAGAAAATAGCAATATTCATCAAGTCGTAGATGACGAACGAACAAGAATTTGCATCTTTTTATTTCTTTGAAGGAATATAAGTTATCGAATAATATAAAAAATACAAATAATATATAAATGATTAAAAAGCGTTAGGAATTATCTATATTTTTTATAATACCATGGAAGTATTACGTATTAGATCTTATCACGTTTCGAAAATAAAGAATATTATTTTTAATAGTTTTTCTATTGTAGTTTGTAGCGCATTACGCGAGAAAATCCCACGTTGTCTTTGTAGTATGCGGTAGAAAAATGATCGAACCGAATGTTTTATTAAGTTGGTCAGCGTGAGCTTAGTGTAGAAAAGTGACATAGTGTCACACAAACGTATCGACCGTCTCATGTGTGTCGTGCAACGTGTCAGTGGCGATGAATTAAATTAGGTTATCAATTATTCACCGTGGTTAATTGTCACCGACAATTAACAAAATCTGTGGATGATTTTCATTCTTGTTTATACCAGTGTTTTGCATACGTGGCAACATTCACCACCAATCAGAAAACACAAGTTTTGATAGGCGTGGCTTCGAACACGTATACTTGCCTGTACGTCCGGCCGCCATAATTCTCGAGAAGAAATCGTTGTGCGTGAATTCTCATTGCGATTCTCTGTAGACAAACACAGCACGTTGTTCATTTTACATTCCTCAGCGGCACCAACTTACTGGGAATATTCTCGCTGGTCTACGTAAGTTTAAACGGCTCCCGAATCCCATTGATTTAATAGAACGTTAATTCAATACAGATCATTTCGCCGGCTCTATCTATACGCGATATTAACGTGGAGGAATTCGGTTCATCTCCGGTGATTGTGTCGATGATCCGATTGTCATCCATATGTCATTTTCACAATGCTTTTTCCCGAAACTTTCACCTGTTAAATTATCCTATTGTAGTTCATTCTATGCCGCGATACTATATGCGAGTTCGAGGAATGTGCGAAATCGTTCCCGAAAAATAATGTCTCTCGATACTGCGGTATTAATTAATAAATATCTATTTCGATGAATTAAAGCGCGCAAGGTAATATTCCGAAATAATATTGTATTCGGCGATAGTGTCCTTTGCAAAAGAAAGTTCATCCGGGAAATTGGAATTACTCCAAATCTATTCAGACTAAGTTGTGATAAGAACCGCATAATATATTAAAAGGCAAAAAGTTTTATGTAATTGTACGTTCACTTATCTAGCGATAAAGTAATACGATTTTAAAATACACGGGATTTTTCAAAGTTCTAGGAAATTACCTTTCGTTTTCTTACTTATTTAGACCTCTTCTAATACCACATTTTTCAACGTGATCTCCTTTAAGAGGTATGTATTTTTCTCAACTGTTCTCACTTTATTTATAGGCTATAACATTTCTTTTATTTCTCTTTTTATCACTCAAAAATTTTCACAACTTTGCAGAAGCGAATCTAGCAAACAATCGGAGCAGACTAAATGACCAGGACCGTTAATCAATGGTAATCTTGTAGAAACTTGTTTGCACTAGCACATGTTTTGCCTGTACATGTCAAGTGAAAAACAAAATTCCTAGAACTTTGAAAAATATTCTTTATGTATGTTAATGAGTTGTACCCAATATATGGCAATCAAAATATCTTGATATTTTACTATTACAGATAGACATTGGCAGCATGGATGTCCAGACAGGATTGGTGTATGTAGCAGTGGTCGTCATTTCGGCGGCTGTTATTGTTTTAGTATCAATGTTTGGCATAAAAGAGAAGTCTTACGAAGAAGCAATAGCTGAACAGAGAAAGCTACCCGATGATCTTTTATTAAGTACTATATCATTTAACAGTATTATTAAGAGATGCTTCGATTTACATTTCTTGAAAAATTTTTCTTATTATATTTATTCTTTTAGGTAAAAAGGATAAAGGTAAAGAAAAGAAGCATAAGAATAAGGCAGGAAAGAAAGTGAAAGAGAAGAAAGAAGAGAAGGAGGAGAAAGATGATAAGGAGGAGAAACCAGAACATGTACAATTTGAGGAAAACCCTCAGATATTGCCTCTAGAGCCACTGTTGCGGGTAAGACATATATTATGTTTATAATTTTCTTATGACACGTAACACATGCAAATACTCTCTATAAGGAATTTTCTTAAGTCTGTTTTTTTTTCATAGTGTGTCCATCCTAAATGTGTTTAAGTCGATTATCTTAGAAATTATTGAATATACAAAACAGTGTATACGCAGAAATTAATCTTAAACAGAACTATAAAATTCTACTTCGTTTTTATAACGAATGTTTTGCATATTCGATAATTTTTAAGAAAATCGGCATGTATATATTTACACACAAAAATTATTTATTATATTGAGAACCTAATATGAAATTATATTTCGAATAATTTAATATTATTTTATATGGATTAGAGTAAATATGAAAGCAGTTTTATTTATGTGCTTATTATCAAAAATAAAAACAATCGATCTAAAGAATAATTATTAGAAACGGCTCGAATTATTTTCTGTATTAATTTTCATGATTTCTTTAAGTGATATTGTATTCTTTAATTTTGAGTGAACTATATCATTGGTACATTAAGTGGTTAGTACTCTTTTTATATATTTGAGATGCTTACTGCATGTTAAGTATTTCTGTGTTAATGGCCACTACATAAGACTTGAAATACACATACACGCTTTTTTATTCTTGTGTTTTTTCATACATTTCATGCATGAAACATGGTATGCTCACATATTGTATGTCATACTCATATTTCACTCTTTCTGTTCATGAAGTATCACATTTCTTTACGGGTATTTCACTTTTAAAGGATTGATTATAATATCGTTTTAATAATGTATAATATCATTTTTTCATTCATAGTTAATAAATGGTTTTGTGTAAACTAATGTAGCTACCTCACATGCAATAATATTTGTGTTCGTTTTTTTTTTAAATTGAATAATAAAACATTGTTTTGTCCTTCATGTAATTGTGGCACTACTATTTTACTTTTATTTACAATTATTGTGTATGTGTGTGCGTTTTCTTTTTTTTAATGTGAATTAATGCATAGTAACTGTGCACTCCTATAATATATCAATGTAAGATCGTAATTAATAATGTTTTCCCTTGCTGAATTTGTAAAACCTGCATAAAGATCATTGTAACAGTTTTGTGTATATTATATTTAAATGGACATTTTTTGTTTGCAAACATTTGTTATTTGATGATCTTCACTTGCTACTTGTACCTAATATCAGTTTTGATATCTTTTCATATTTTGTATATAGACATTATAATAATTTCAATTATACTATTTAATATTTTTTGTAAATGTATTTTGTATATTTGAAGTTATGACTTGGTAAGTCTATGACAAAAATTAATTTCTTATATTCAATTAGTTATTAGAATTCTGATGGCTTATAACATCGTATTTCACAAGTAACCTCTATAAATATTTCATAAATTTGGGAACAAGATAAAGTTACTGATCATTGTGTAAAATAAAAGTAAAAACTTGGAAACGATAAAATACGTCAAGTGAAGTGACAAGATTTTTTGGTACAGGGCACTACTTATCAATCTTTTAACTTATGTTATCTTTTCGATAAACAGTTCTAGAACGCTAAGATTATTCTCTATAAATAACTGTTCCACGCTTTATAATAGTATCTGACTTTTACTTTATCACTTGTACGAAAATTAACTGTAGCAACAAATAACTACAAATATTATTTCCACATTATTGTTGAAACTGAATGTTTATAAGACACAAAATATATTCTATATCCTAAAAGAATTTATCAATTCCAGGTATTTATGTTTGCCATTACGTCAAAATAAATACAGTTTTAAGGTGAAAAGCAAATAAGTTATACCTGTATGTAAATTAAATAGAAAATTTTACTCTTTACTATTTGCTTTGCAGTATTTTTATTTTCTTGTTCGTAGTTAGTAATAATTTAATATGTCCATTTCAATATAATGTAATGATAATGGTTATATTTTATATACTTTTCGTTTGTTTTTATTGTTTGTAATACATGGGAAAAACATTTGATATATACATTGGAATCATAGGAGGGTAGCAAAGGAAGTAAGAAGAAAGGCAAGTCTGAAAAGGTAAAGCCAATTCTTGTAAATAAAGGTGAGCCATTGGTTATTGTGACTGAATTAAGTCCTTCACAACCCCCCTTGGCAGAGGCTAATCATTTTGACCTCATTCATCCAAAGGACGACCTCGAACTCATACGGAGTCACAGTGTGAGTGAACTGCTTTTGGTAGATTATTTTACCTCATCTGCATTTCATTCATTTCTCATATTTTGAATTGGCTGCTGCTTCTATAATACATACAAAAACCACATTACGTAGTATTAATGCTTATTTAATAATAACAAAGGGGTTTTTCAAATTTATATGTTCTAAATCTGTAAGCTAGTAAGGGCTCTAACTCATTCAAATAATTGAGAGTAAACAAATTTGTATGTCATGGTTACAAATTTATTATCTTTTCTCTGATACTTTTAGTTTTATTCTTTCTCTTTAATACTCTTAGTAATTTTATTAAAAATTAATTATTACAAGTGTGTGTGTAAAATTTTAACACTTGTTATAAAAACGCATGTTTCAATTCGTTTACCAAACAGAAGGAAAATTTGCAACAACTCAATCAGTCTGAACCAGTTGTAAATAAATCTCCCAAGGAAACTCCAACAAAGACAAAGAAAAATGTGAAAGATTCCGCGAAAAAGAAAGATGAGAATAAGGAAGTGAAGGAGGAGAAGAAAGAAGACAAAAAAGATGCTGTTGTAAATGCTAATGCCCAACCTCCTGTTAATAAAGATGTTCCGAAAGAAGCAAAGGAACACAAAGAAACACCTGTTAAAGATGCAAAGGAAGTGATCAAGGAATCTGCACCAATTACTCAAGCTCCAAATAAAGAGTCTAAGAAGACAAAGAAGAAGAATGATATCCTAGCTCAAATTGGTAAATTATCTAAAATCATGTTTTATATTAAATTATTGCATGAAAGTGTTTGTTATGAGAATAATAGAAATTCAATTAGATTTGATTAAACAGAAAATAAAAATATTTAAATAGTTTATGATAGTATGTTTTTTTAATTAATCGAACATGTTTTGCAAAGAATGTACCTTGAGTACAGTAAAGCAGATTCTTCAGTTGTGCTATGGAATGTGGCTGAGGTAGGATCAGTTCCCCTTCCCTTCTTACAGGTCAATGACCATACTGGCAAGGTTATTCCCTTATAAAGACAAGCACTTTATACAACATCTACTAAATACAGACTTTTCTAACTAATAATTAGAGTGCAAATTTTATGCATTTATGATAAAAATGAGTCAACCTTTAAAAATTATTAAAGAAAGAACTTTTTATTTAGCTTCTATTAATAATTGTTGCAAATAATTTTTGTTTTACATAAAGATCTGTAGTCTACTAATAATAGTTACAACGGCGTTATAATTGAAATAAACTATAAAATATATGTAGTAAAAGAAAATCTTACTAACTACGGTAATATCTTTATATTTTAGGAGGAGACAAAGATGCTGTTAATGTATCTCTCTTGATGCCTCTGGTCCAGAAAGCTGAGCTTAGTCGTTCCGAAATCCAAATTCTGATCGATCAACTTCTGAATAAACAGCTGGACAACCCGTCTGAGCATTCGGAGTGGACAGAAGGTCGCGCGGATCCTGTTATTAAATTGAAGAAGCAATTAGCCGAAAAAGAGAAGGCTCTTGCCGACGAACACGAAGCTAATATTGCTTTCCAAAATAAACTAAAAGAATTGCGAACTGAGCTGAATTCAGAGAGGTCTAGATTGTCAGCTAGCGTGAGGCAGCTGGAGGAAGCGTTGAACGCCAAGGTCACGGAGACTCAAACGTTGCATACGCGTATGCAGCACATCCTGGAAAGCCATGCTGCTGAAAAGCAAGGGTTCACTCGACAGATTGAGCAGCTGCAAACTAAAGTGAACGATAACGCTGCGATAATTCATAAGATGCAAGAGGACCAGGGGAAAACCCAAGGCCATCTGCAGCAGGAACTGATAACGCAGAGGAAGCAAATGGAGGTTCAGTTCGCGCAGATGCGCGAAAATGAGAACGCTTTGAAAACACAGATAGCCCAGAAGCATGTCGAAGTACAGGAATTACAAAGTGAATTGCAAGTGACCTGCGAGAGTAGCACGGCCGAGATAGATATGTTACGGCAGCAATTAGGGTTGATGCAAGGCCAGCTGATGCACTCGGAAGGGCAACTGCAACATTTCAAGGAGGCCGGAGATAGACTGCAAGACGTTGCTAGACAACTTGAGGTAAGGAAAATTATAGCATTTGGGCCGTTCCACGCGAAATTGAATACTTTTTGGAGTACTGTTTTTATTTATTTTTTTTCAAATCTGAAAGTGTTGCAGTCTTTAATAATATATGGACATATCTCAAAGGATTTTTCATATACCACTAAAGACTACGACCTATTCAATTTTTAACAAAATCCAAGACAGTACTCCGAAAAATATGCGATTTCACACGAAATCACCCACTTGTTTGCGATCGAAGGATCAAATCGATCGACTAAAATATGTTTATTTATACAGGAGGCTCACTGCGCTCAAACCGAGTTGGATCACAGACTAAAAAGCGCGCACCGTCACGAGCAAGAGCTACAGAAACAGGTGAACTCGTTGCAATCGGAATTGAATGCTGCAAAGACAGAGGCGAACGACGCTTCCGCGTTGAAAGCTGAATTAAATAAAGCCCAGGCCGAACTGGTCAAGCTAAAATCAGAATTGTCAGTCTCCATGAATGAAGCAAAATCTGAAGCGGCCGAGATTACAGCTCTTAAAATAGCTCTCGCGAATAAGGAAGAGGAGATGAAGAAATCGCAAGACGAGCTTAACAATTTGCAAGCCGAGGCGAAACAGACCGCGGAGCATGTAGCGCAGCTGGAGGCACAATTAGACGCCGCGCAAAAGAAATTGAACACCATGAGAGCTGAATCCGAGAAGATGGCGGAAAGTCTGTCGCTCTATCAGAATGAAATACAGAAATTGAAGGAGGAACTGAAACAGAAGCAAGCCGAATTAGAAAATGCACGCGCGGAGCTGGCGCCTGCGAATGACACGGCGAATGAAATGAAAATATTGAAGGTTGAACTAAATAGGTTGCAGAGCAGTGAGAATAATTTCAGTGACACGCAGTTGCAGATTACACGATTACAAGAAGAGAACGATAGACTTTCTATGCAGGTATTGTTCTTGTAATACAAATAGAAATTGCAGTTGCATTTATCCGACGAGAATGTAATCGTTATTTATTTCTTAGTTGGCGAATGTCACGGACCTGCAAAAACAACTTAAACAATTGCAAGAGGAGAATGAATCATTGTCGATAAAATTAACAGCGGCCACTGAACGACCAGTTACAGAAGACAAGGAAAATGGAATCGATGATAATGTTCAAAAGAACGCACAGCTTGCAGATCATGCTAATCTGTATGTATACAATCGTAAAGTTCATAATTTAGTTTGCAAAATGTTTTTAACGAGGGTTTTTCGTAAGGTTGGCCCAAAGGGAGAGTCAGCTGAACGCCTTAAAGACAGAATTAACGAATAAGGAAGCGGAACTCTCACAATCAAATGCGCAAATCGACGTGTTGCAAAGTTACGTGAACCATCAACGTAGTCGTGTTGACCGTTTGAACGATAATTTACAAGCTCAAAGAACTAAGAATAATGTAAGTGACATTGTACCCGTAAATAGAATTGGCACCTAAGAAATTTATAATCAGCGAAAACGATTTGTCCATGTACCATTCAAATTAACTCTAATTGCTTCCATCACTTTGCCAACCTATTTTTATATTTTAAGTCTAAACTGTTAGCACCTAAGCATTTTCTCTCTCTTTTTATGTAAAGCAATAGCTATTGAGCAATAATATACTGATAATTTTTTTACGGTTGAAGCAGGAGTTGCGCGAGAAAAACTGGAAAGTGATGAATGCTCTTTCTGCTGCTGAGTCGCGTGTTAAATCTAGTGAAGTACAAAACTTTGATGTAAGTCCCTATTTTATCTAGTTTAGTCCGCTCCTTCCAAATTCGTTGTAATCCCTTTCCCGTTTTTGTGATCGGCAATACTTGCACTAAACTCAACAGACGATAATCAAATGATATTTATATACTGAAACCGATACATTTAACACTAAGTTTACGGAGCACTAAAAGTGACTATTTTACAAGTACTTTATAAAAATAACAAGAATAATATATGCTCGAGGAAATAAATTTGTGAAATAATAGTCGCGAGTTAAAAATATTAGAACCCGTAAACCTGGTGGTAACATATTTAACAAAATGTAAGAGAATATACATGTTTCGTTTATTATCAGGAGACTGCACAAAAAGTGAAACTTGAGCAAGAAGAATTAACGAAAGCTTTCTTGATGAGGATATTCCCGGAAATAAAAGTATCCGAAAAATCGCACGACCAATGGCTCAGAGCTTTTGAAGAGAAAGTAAACTCGGCGTTGGTTGAATTGAAGAATAAAAACGTGAACGATAATACTCATTCAGATTTGGAGAAACAAAATAAAAGCTTGCAGGACATGGTTACACATTACAAGCAAATTATTGTAGCTACTGTAAGTACAATATGCAATGTGCAATTATAGTGCTGTTCCGTCCATTATAGACTTGTGTAATGTTTCTTTCGCTTGCAGGAAAGTATGCTAAATAAGCTCCAAAGTGACGTAGAGTCGGAAGAAACAAGGTGGGAATCTCAACTTCGACAAAAAGAATCCGAGGTTGCAAATCTTAGGATCGAGGTACATGATCTTTTACGTTTAAATTAACACTATTATTACGAAGCACTAAAGCAGACTATTTTATCTATCCCACAGTTAGAAAAGAAGGTAGACGAAATGGAAACCAGGTTAAAAGATGCCGAATCTCGTAAAGAACAAGCCAATGCCAACTTATTGGCTCTTAGATCTACATCACAATCAATTTCGAGTGGAGGAAATACTCGTGATTTAATAGCGTTAGAAAAGCTGCAGGAGGTAAATAATTTTTTAAATCAAATTATTTTATAAGAGAATGTGAAGTAAATATTACTGTTGTTTTAAATGGTTCTTATTATAGGAGAAAGAACGTTTATCAGAAGAACTTCAATCAGAATGTCATAAAAGGGCAACGCTAGATGCGGAAGTTACTAAGTTACGTTCTTTGGTTGTACAACTTCAGGAAGAAGTAAAACAACTGAAGGTATAAAGAATGTTCGTATACTACTGAAATTAAAGAAATTAATAAATAATATTCATGTTTTACATTTTGTTACTAGACTGCAGGTAGTGGAGATTGCGCCAGTTCCGAACAGTAAATGTCGAATGGACCACCGTCATCCGAGTGTTCTAATTCCGAGGTTAGTATACATTGTCTTTGAACGTTTTATAAGTGTCCTAATTGATTTTTGTCCAGTGCCTTTTCTATAAAATACTGTAAAGCTTGTATTATAGTTGTAATGAGAAACATTAGAGCTATAATTCGAAATTATACAAATCTACGCAATGCTACAAAACATTAACAAAATACGATAATCATAATCAATTTTCACGAATAATGACTAACAAAAGAATTTTGTATTTTGCCATAATTTCACTGTATGTAATCATTGTATGATAATAACCGCATACGTACGTATTATTTCGTAAAAGCCAATTAAACTTTACAGGCTATGAAATATTTGACCATCTTTTCTAATGGAAATTTAGAATGGATTTAGATCTGAATTTAAATGAATTTAATTTCTTTTACGAAGTAATATCTATTAGAAGTTCATTATGTTTGTTACATGTGTGTTAATATAATCAAATTAATGAATTAATGGGGAATGCATAATGACAGTATTAAATACAGTTAAACTTTACTTTATCAATATTAGCAGCAGAAAAGTTCTTGATCTTTACGTTTAAACTCCATGTCTGTTTATAATAGTTGTCAGTTTTTATAGTAAATGCAGATCTGGATGTGGTATCATTGTTTCTACGCTTTGCTTTATTTTTGCATTTAATGTCATCATATTGCCATGATTGATGTGGATGCGGGTTGTTCAGTAATGCCACATTCAAACGATGTCTGATAATTTGATATAATTAGAGGATTTCCATAAACTTCTACTCGTGTACTACACAGGGTTTCGTTTCTGATATTATTTATTAACAACTAATATTGCCATTTTATAGGTATTTTATACATGGCTTCGTGTTTGGAAAAGTAACAATTCGAAATGCAACACGTCTATTTATTTATTGTAAGTAAAATCTCCTTCTTGCTGTTTCTGTACTGAAGTAATATCATTTGTTTGATTGTCACTTTTGTAAGCACGAAGAAATTTTTATTGAACATATATTATTTTGAAATACACTAAGTAAAATATGTGAATTGTTTCAATAATGTATAAGAACATCAAGTTTTTATCAAAAGATCATATGTATCAGCAATACCAATTGTCGTTCATCATTTTGCGTTTTGAAACCATTTCTCGTATGACGATTTCACAAATTTTTCTATCGTTTCGATTGTAAAAATTTGACAAATTATCGTTGAGTGCTATGACGTACAGAGAGATAAATAATAATAATATCTGAAATGCAGCCACCGCTAGCAGCACAGACTGATAGCTGCATTAGAAAATACTCTTCTCAAGAATACAGAGTTCGCAAATAGTTCGATAACCAAGTCTGTCAATTTGGTTCATTCTCAACGAGAAAATTGACAACAGCCCCCTTTCTACAAAATACTCCTCGAAATCTTGTCGCATGACAGATAACAACACTCCGGCTAGCTGGATTCCATTGATGAGCCAGCAGCATTAAAAGCACAAGAAAAAGAGGAAGGTAAACTTAAAAGTTCTCAAAGAAGGAAAAACATATTATTGACTCGATTACCATATAGCCGCACTTCACTTATATAGTTATTAAAATGTGATATATGTTTATTTTCATTACTTGGGCGCTCAGTATTACAATGAATGTTTTATTCTATTAAGAACGGATCAGCTATTTTCTAAATGCAAAATATTTTTAATTGATTTATTACAATTTAAAATTATATTCGATTTACACTATGAATTATTATTTGTTAGTTTTTATAGTGTGTAAGGACTGGCAGATATTATAAGCAATATTCTTATTCATGAATTTGGATACAATAAAATTTTGGATATAATGAATGTTGCATAATAATAATTCTTTGTAATAACTCTGAGTTCCTACATTATTATTCTGTTGTCATATTATTTAATATCGTTTAAGTAGTCCATATTTTGTGGTAGCTTCACCTTACTTGCTATGTTCTTTATTGTAACTGTATTCATACCATCAATTGTATTTACAAGTGGCATGTAGTTACATTAAATGTCAATCAATTTTGTATATGTATAAATGTGTTCTATAATTTTACCAATTTTGTAGTAAAATCAGCTCATATTTATAATGACATATACACACACCATAGTTCTTTGCAATTTGCTAAAATGCTACGTATATGTGAATTGTATCTATGTGCATACATATTGTTTCTATAAATTTATGTGGCTAACAATTTTTAAGTTGAAAGTGAAATTCCAAATGGCAATATTTGCAGAATTGGTTAGATTTTACTATGTTTATAAAAGACTTATGAAACACTCGATCATTTGACGTTTATACAATAAAAATATACTGTACTTAAACTATTTTATACACGTAGGTGTCCACTTATATTACTTGTTATTTTCGTTTTAGCAGCAAACGTTTGAGTAATGTATGTATTTGTTGTTGCATGTGTTGTATATAAATATTACAGAAAGCATCTAATTTTATGCAAATTTAATTTTGTTGAGGGGGACATTTTTCTTTAACAATTTTATAAATATTTGTTGTATGAAAGAGATCATTATTTTCTAATACCCATTACATCCTCACATGTGTACAATTAACAACAAAATTTTGATATTTGTTCTTGCTATAAATAATAATAATAATAATATTCGTATAATTCGTTTTTGAGAACCATATGTTTAAACACAGCGAATTACTTATTCAATACGAATCAGCATGCAAAAAATTAGATGAAACTTTCTCTTCCAACAAATACATTTCAAATAAATTTGGCTTGTAAAATTCAATAAATATTATACTGTATTGATGTAATTCATTACTGATAAATGGAGAGAAATAAATTTGTTGGAACAAGTATAAAACGGTCAAAATTTTTGTTTTTAATTATGCAGCTTCTTCCTAAAACGTTGGTCGCAATAATGAATATCGTTAATGAATTTTTCAGGGTGGTCCAGGGAAAAAATAACTTCGAAGAAAAAACTGGGTTAACCCAGTGCGAAAGCGGGTGATTCAGAAAGGAAATACAAGCGTAATTGCGTATGCTCCCATGTTGTATAAAACATGAGTGGTAAACTTTGCTACTGAGAAGACTAATATAATGATAACACAATATGAATAACGTTTCTTATAAAAAGAATAACATATTTTATTATATGGAAAAAATATAAATAATGAAATCTTGTAGTTAAAGAAATGAGAAATGTTGATTCTGATGTTTATCTCGTGGCTATGGAAACTGAATAAACACAGATAGGCATACCTTAATAAGAATGATAAAAAAAATCATGCATTGTAAATTGCAGTGAGACAATTTTTATTGTTTAAATATTACTTTTTGTTTTATGAAATATGTTCAGATGTTTATAACTATTCTTAGCGCCTTTATAGTGTTTTATTTATGAAACATTAATATATCGGATCATTGAGAAGAGAAAATATATGTACATTAAAAGAAACGCACGATACTCAATCAAATTGGGAGAACGTACACTTTTGTGTAGCCGTTTTTCCCGTGACTAGCAAACACCAGATTTTTAAATGATTTTCATACTGTTAAAGCATTTGTATACAAAGCTGAAATCGTTGATGAATTTATGTGCAATAAACAAGCATGATCGTGTGTTCACCTGTATTAAAACAAAAATTGTAGTGTTTGGTAGGTGGCTTTTGAAAGGGATTTTTTTTTAATTTACTGAGAACAATATTGCGTTTACAAAATCACGATGGAAGACTAATCATGCACATCTACTGCAGTGATATGTCACTGCTAAAGTCTGTTTGGGAATTACGAAAGAGCAGGTCCAAATCTATTAAAATAAATCAAATAGAGTGAATTATATATATAATTGGGCATTTCAAAGAGCGTTTATTAGAGTTTTTATGTTAGTTTATTTTTAAATGAATTATAATTTTTATTATAATCACACATTACAAACTATCAACCAGATAATTCAAAATACTCTATTTATAATATATTAAATACTTGTTTCGTAAATTACAATTGTTTCATTTATTTTACAGAACCGCGTATGTTTAGTTACACGCCGTACTTATTTGTACTTTGCATATAGAAGAATAGAAATAGTTGATGAAATGTTTGTTTTATTTGACGTTGAATATTAAGCGAGTTTAAGCAACAACTTGTATGTACAATCAGTTATAATTTATTTAATCACAATCTCGGAATCAAATATTATGGTCATTGATATTTAAATCTTTTATACAATTACTTTGTTTTCTTTGGCAATATAATAAACGAGGAGATAATTATACAAAACGTTTTTAGTGTTTGTATTTTTACTCATATTTAACTCTCTCGCAATCCAAAAGTTAAAATGCGACCGCAATTTACTTTTGTATTCGTATTTTTATGTAGTTACTGTAATATAAATGAAAGAAATATATGAGTAAGTTATAAAAATGAGAATGTTCAAATATAATCCAATTGTTCTTAAAAAATAATTTATTCATTACAGTGCTATCACAGATTACAAAAAATGTCTTAAAATATCATACTATACATCGTTAACGTATACGAATATTGTGACTTTATTTAATTCAACATCGTTTGCAAAAATCCTAGAATATAACTACCTAAATCCTCGTCTTGATTTGTCCACGAAACGTACACGCTCTTTTGATCATCTTCATCACCTTCTACTTTCACTAAAACGGATTCAACAGATATCGAGCCATCAGTTAATTGAACTGTCCAGCCTGATAATCGTTCTTTCAAAGGCTGTAACAATTTCAAAGTTGTGGAATGTGCTGGACCAGGGTCCCTCACTTGCACAGTAGACGTAAATCGTACTACATGCTTCATTATGCCAGCTGCTTTTGTTACCTATAATAAAAAAATAATGTTCGAAATGAAAAAACGTATCAAAGATATACAATGTTTATATATATCATAAATATAATACAATGAATACCTCGTCCGCGTCTACAAGACACGCTCCATCCTCGCGCAACATTAAAACACTGTGCAATAATCTTCGTCGTTTAGGGTCCGGTGGCAACGCAGAATACCTTTTCGCTTCTGCTTTCAACAACGCTAAAGAAGCGTCAACTGGAACTTTGGAAACGGTTGTTACAATCCATGTTTCTCCGTTCGCAGGATTGTAACAATTAATTCCAAACTCTTGTTTAATTTTTTCTTTCAAGAATTCCATTTTAGCAAATTCCCCATGTACTAGCATAACGTTCTTCGGCTCGCAATATTGTATCAACTGCATGATTCCTTTTGCATCAGCATGTGCAGAAAAAGACATGTATTCCACGGACATTTTGATCTCAACTATCTGCCGATTTTCGAACTCGATTCTTCTAGAACCGTTTAAAACTTTGTGGCCAATTGTTCCTTGTACGCAGAAGCCAGGCATAATGACCATGTTTGCTTCATTCGGAGCCCATTTTTTGAAAATTTGTAACGACAAGCCAGCATGCAACATACCTGGAGTAGCGAATACTACCATCGCACCAGGATTATCAATGTAGGCTTTGTCAAATGGTTTTATATGCTTGAAGTCAAACATGTTTCTCTGTACGAAAGTTTTCTTAATCTTCTGGTTAGTCCACGTAATAAACATTTTATAGTAATTGTTTGCCTTCTCTGTTAACCCTAGAGCGAAGTACACGGGAACTTTTAAGTTCATTCTTTCCCAGTAGGTTTCTAACAATATACAAAGCTCTTGAGCACGTCCAAGAGCAAATACAGGTATTAAAACCTTCCCACCTCTGTCTATACATTCGTGAACCTGTAAGAACAATTTTATAAACTTAGATATGATATTCAAAGCGTACATTTAACTAGTAATCAGAGCACACCTTTTTTAAAAAGTCTCTTTCCCTGCATCTCTTAGAATCTCTGATGGTTGTTGCATACGTTGATTCTGATATTAATAAATCTGGCCTGCACTTATCTATCCATGCAGCCCCTAAATGTCTATCGGGAGTCATGTTGTAATCCCCAGTGTATACAAACGATTGGGAGCCAACACGAACCCAAAACATTGCAGCGCCGAGTACATGTCCTGCATAGTATGCTTTTATTTCTAACTCCGAGTCAACCATGACAGACTGGTGCAATGTAACAGCAATTACTTTCTTCATGCAATCTTTGATCATTTGAGAGGTGAAAAAATTGCTCTCCCCTTTACGTTCTACAGCAACTTTCCTCATATCCTCGAGTAATATAGGTGCAATGGCCTTTGTAGGGTGTGTCATATAAATTGGACCAGTGTAGCCTACCTATAAACAAGAGCATGCATCAGAATTCAATATGTCAGTGCAATTTGTTTCATTTGCATTACCATTTCTGTGAAGTATGGCAGAGCACCGCAATGGTCCAAATGAAAGTGCGAAATGATGACGCAATCAATGTAGTTGGTTGCTGGACCTTCTGGAACTATATACGAGAAATCTGGGAACCGTCTTTCATCGTTGAAGCCCATGTGCATGCCGCAGTCCAACATAATATTTTTCCCACCCATTGTCACAAGGATGCAGCTTCTTCCGACATCCTGGCCAGCTCCCAAAGGAGTGACTTTGATGTCTGGCATTTTGCTAAATGATATAACGATTTAACACTAGATTTATGGAATGGAATGATTTTTTAAAATTATGATTAGTGAGATCGTAAAGATGTATCAATGAGTTATTATTCAATAAATTTATTTCTTTGGGTATATATTATCACAAACATGGCTAAAAATTAGATCCCTGTAATTTTTATAAAATAATGTAAAATAGTTCGTTCGAAACATGATCGAAATAATATTATCTCTTGTAGAAAAGTTTTATTCTTGAAGATTAAATTGGGCATAAAATATATTTTCACTGGACTGACGATTTGTGTAATAGATATTTTATTAAAAACCGTGACTATGAGAATGTTTATTAGTGCATTCTTATTTTACCATCATCGAAGGCTGCAGACTCGAAATGTTTATTTTACTTGTTACTGAATTCTATTTTCCGAATAGGTTATGTTCAATAGTAAACATAACCTCTTTCCACAATACTGAGCTTAAGGTGGATTTAAAATTGCATAAACAGGAACATTATAAATTCTAATAAACAGTTTCTACTCACTTTGTGTCAGGCGACGTATAATTTTTATTCAAGTAGATAAATAACGAAATATCATGCGATTCTGTAATGCCGAGAAACGAAGTTCATTTTTCGACGAATTAGATTACTTTAGTTCTCAATGAAAAATCTTGAAAGCGAGATATAGTATGAGGTGGTATCCAACCACAGAGGATTGATTATCTTTAAATTCGAAAAGTTCAACAGCACCGTTCCGGGCTTGTATGTATTTAGTATCTTCTTTTTGTCTCAGTAAATCAATAAATTAAGTCAACGACTGACTAAGCCACTCTTTTATTTGAATCGGCGCGAAAAGATAACAACACGGTCTGGTTCACATTTTCAATACTTTATTCATATAATTTCGTAGTTATGGCATTATCTCTATGTATTTACATTTCTCCGATTTTTCAAGAGATCTCGTAATGCGTCTCTGTGCACGCACCGTATTATGTATATTAATCACTCACGTGCGCGCGCGAGTTGCTTTGATTTAAGTTGTAAAAGGTATCCTCGTCGTGCTTCGTTTTCCCTATCTTTCTCTCTCAATCTTTCTCACATTCTCTCATTCTCTCGCGTTCTTTCGTTCTCTCTCTCTCTCTCTCTCTCTTTGCCCCTTAAATATACGATTCACTTGTTACTCTCGGCCATTTCGCCCCGTGTCTTGTGAAACACGTTTTCGTCGCTGCGCGAAATGAAAAGAAAAATGTTTGCGGACTGCGTGGGATCGTGCGGCGTCGTAGATCCGCGTGGTACAAACCGGAAAATACTAACGGAACGGCACAAGAGGCGTCGCCATGACGTGTAAAAAATCTATATGCACCATTGTACGCTACGCTCGTAATTATACTGCGTTCGTTAATTATTCGCGCCGACTTTCCGTGAATGAAACAGCTGACTCGAGCTGCGCCGAGTTACCAACGCTCCACTCTCAACGTGAGAGAACGTACACGTTCTCGCATACGCACAGAGTTGGGCATTGATCGATCCAATCTGTTGATTGATGCGTTAGTGTTCACCACTTAAACAACTATCTTTTAGTCGCCAATTGCCAACTGATTCGACCCATTGAAGAGATTAATTGTCAAATGTTTGGTAAAGATTATTAAATGTTTTCGAGGCCGTTTTCACACAATGTGAAATTAGTATCTTCAGGAATTTTTTTTAGAAGAACTATTGAACCTCTTACATTAAGATTTTGCACACGTATTTATAGGTATTTGGAGTACAGAAGTTATTTTTTCCAAGTAAAAATAATTAAAATTACAGGAGTTATATATTTCTTTACAGAATACGTTTTAGTTTTAATCGGTATGAATGTGGCTATGGCGTGAACCAAAATAAATTAAATGTCTTGATTATTTACAACATTAATTGGCAGTTGTTACAACATATAAAATTTTATAAAATTTATTATCTGGATTAATATTTAAATTGCAATAATTAATGTTCCAAATACCTACTTTATTATACCAGTTAGATATAAAATAAATATGTCCACTGTAATCGTTAATTGCATTAAATATTTCCCAACTCTGTTTACGTATAAATATACATAGGATGTTCGAGTTATTATTATCTTGTATGAACAATCCTTCTTGTAAATGAGCAGTGTATTGACAAACCATGAATTCCAAGGTATACATTTGACTATCCCCTAACCAGTACACGCTGTTGCAATGATCTTTTGTCGCTTGTAAGGGGTGCAAGTAAATAATTGTTTTCAATAAACATATAAATTTTGCCTGGGAAAAAGACAAATTACATATATTACATTTCATAAAATGTTTGACTGTGCTGTGTTCGAAATAATTGTTCGAAACAAGTACAGAAAATTTATTTAATATTTTATTATTCGAAACGCCTCAATCAACTCCGGGAAATTATTTTCTCGAGTGTTCGACGCAGCCGGGAAACAAAAAGCGGGAATGCTTCAACCCTTTATCTTTTACGCAATTCATTTACAAGATAGATCTCAGCGAACATTCTGTGTACATTGTTCGAATAGGATCGCAGCGAGTTTCGCATGTTCGAATATCTATCCTACACGCGCGTACACGTGTAAAAAGTCGGGAATCAGCGTGGTAAACAAGAAAAATATTTGCGATCGCCGTCGATCCTAGGATTTTCTGCAAATGCTCATCGACCGTGCAACGTCGCCAGCGTTTCTCGCGTTTGCGTGTTCGTCGTTCCGCGAACGTATTTTTCGCTATCTAGGTTCATATAGTGCACCCATACGTGTAGACTGTACAATGTAAAATATAATTCCATCTAGCTATAGCGACTCTAGATACAGTTGTGTGAGCTTATTTTTTTATTCTTTTCTGTTTTCGCGTCTGCCTACCATCTAACGACTTTCCGGTTCACAATGCTCGTCGCACACACGGTCTCTCCGCTGTTCTCCTCTGTCCTCTTCCTCCTCTATTCATTCTATGTCTCTCGGTTTACCATTTTTATTTCCGCATACACTTATAAATACACGACCACACATTCACGCAGCCATTCTATCATACCGCCGTCAGCCACTTTCTCTCTTTATGTTCCTCGTTTACGCTCTCTTCTTCTTCTTCTTCGGTTTGCCGCGCGCTACGCATTAATAGTTATGCTTAGGTATGATCCTACCCGTGACACACTTAACTTCAAGGTTTAATGCGTTTAAGTTTAATTAGAGTAACATTTTGCATCGGTAAGATATCTTATTAGAAGTTAACTAGTTTAGTATAAACATTAGTCGTCAGTACATCGAAGGATATGCAGATAGAGAGTTTAGAGGGCAGTGATAACAATATATCCGAGTCATTCTGCGTCAGCGGATCACTTTGCGGACGAGACCTTGAATATTCTGGGGACATTGCACGTTGATTCGGTCCATGCGAAATTTTCGTCACATCTCATCCCCAAAATTCACTCTCATTTTCAGGATTCTGCTCGCAGAGGCTCGACTTGGTCGAACGGATCAATTTTGCGACTGAAAGAAAATATTGCCAGATTCGTGAAATCCAAAGTACCATAAACCTCCCCTAACTTCGCATGGACCGATTCACCGTCGAATTTCGACAAAATATCCTCGAGATCCTCGGGAAAGTGATTCGTTCAGCGCGGATTGGCTCGTTTGCGTTTCTCGAGGGGTGGCAAACACGTATGGCAATCGGCAGCCATCTCATGGCACATAATGGCGGAGTTAGAAATAGAGAATCTGTTTTCCTTAAGAAAGAAGGGGGAATAATTGTAGGTTGTACACGACTCAAAAAGAATTTCATACTTTCCTTGTTGATATCTTTATTTAGTATTTTTGTATTTTAATGAGAATTGTTCCTGTTACCCTCCCGAAACTCGTGACTTATCCATTGTCCAAATGAAATGGCGGATCTCTTTCCGAATCATCGAAATGAGTCGAAGAATGAATGAAACCGTTGTTTAATCAACTGTTCCCATCGTTGGATTATTTTCGGTTTACACACGGAAAGATACGAACGTTTAAATACAAAGTTTAAAGGTTTCCAAAAATGCTCGAAACGTTCCGATTGTTAATACGAAAATAAGTTCCGTTTTGTCGTTTCGTCGATGGTTTTTTTCGGATCGCAGTCGCGCAAGTGCTGTCCGTGAGGAGGAGACCCCCCGCGATCGAGGATCTTCCCTCGTCGATCCTCCGACAGGACACGTCCCCGTGGATCGTCGATCGTGTCGTCGGTTATCGATGATATCGTTAAGACTGCCCGCTCAACTGTAGCCACGTAAATATTACAAAATCCACATCGACTTATCGTTTTATAGCCTACGAATGATCTCGAAGGTGAAGATTTTCAAGTCCGGCGATGTCGAGAGAGCTTTTGCTTTTTTTGCGTTTTCTTTTTTCTTTTCCGTTTTGTTTGAAGAGAGGTTGATTTGTGCCATTGAAAAAAGCGTCGTGTGTGTGTGTGGGGCGGCAAGCAATCGGTTTTCTGTCGCAGAAGTACAAAATGACCGACAATCGGAAAAGGAGAAAATTAAAAATCGAAGTAAGCGGCCAAAGGCCATCGTCAACCGGCGGCTCTTGCATTTATCGGCGAAGGTCGTGCTGCACGTGGATCGGTCAAGCTCTTGTGCGATATAAGATATAAAAGAGTTTCGATATCTCTCTCTCTCTCTCTCTCTCTCTCTCTCTCTCTCTCTCGAATTGTACAATTTCTCTTCTCTTTACCGTGTGTGTTTCGGTGCTCTGATTTGCTTTCTTTCGTTTTGCTCGAGATTTATCTGAAAACGGCGGTGCGTTTGTCGCGTTTCGAGAAATTTTGCGTACATGAGCAAATACTGAAAACGATGTCCCTTATCGGCTCGAGCGGAGTATGTATTTATATAACTTGGATACGAGAGCGTTCGGAGTCGAAGAATGTTCGAAAAAGAGACGAAAAATCAACGGTTGATCCGGATAAACCTTAAAAATACCGTCATCGGTCCGCACGACACGCAGATCTTTCCTGCGACCGTTCTGTCGAAGAAGAATTATTCTCTCTGTGATATGCGTTTGTTCGGGGGCTGTGATCGGTTAGATACATAGTTCAGAGTTGAAACGCGGTTATTGTGCTTCCCTGAGAGCCAGTACCCCGGCATTGTCACCCGTCGAAGACCACGTTCGCACCATGGATGGCAATACTCTTTTCCTCAAACACATTTGCACTTTTCTATCGGCCCTCTCGTTCCAGCATTCCCAATTATCATTTTACAAATCATACATTGCCACCATAACGCGCGTAAACTGTCTTCCTTTACTCAAAATCAAAAAAGGTTCATACAAACTCAGAGTAAATCTTACGACTAGAAAAATTGTTCTACCAATCATTGTTCTACCGATTAAATGGTAAATCATTAAAGGTTCCAATAATTTCAGCATAATAATTTCATGTTCCAACAAGTGACTTAACCCTGGTATATACATTTCTCAAAACAAAAACTCGCAAATTTCTCCCTTTCAGATACTTCAAAACGTTTCGTTTCTGTGTGTATTTTTTTAATTTTTAAAATATTAATGTAAACTGTACAGCAAATAAAGAAAAGGAGTATAACGTCAGCCCAGGGTCCTTTATGGAACTCTTTCCGAAGATCAAAATCGTGACTGTCGAGCTAATGATCGAAAAATCGATTTCATCCAGGAGCTCAAAGTCGGTCGCGAATAATGATGAAAATCGTCTCGTTAAAAATCGAAAAAAAGAGGGAAACAGCAGCTTTGCCACTGTTCCAAAGGGTTAAAGGGTCCGCGCGCGTTCGGTTGCAGCCAATTATATTGCTCGCGGGAGGGGGCTGGTTGACGTTTTAAATGCTAATTGAAGAAAAGGGGGATCGATCGTCGTAACAAGACACCTACGGAGAACGGGAGCACGGTTCGACGTTGGAACGCGAATTGTAACGATAACGAGCCTAACGAGCACACTCGTCGGCGGGAGCTAGACTTTCCGGAATTAATAAGGGAGAAGTAAATCGGATGGGAATCGTAGACGAAGTTTCAAAGTTGCCTCGAGAACGAAGAACTCGCTTGCCGTGGAATGCCTTGAACCGGTGTTCCTCGAACCTTTCGAATGTCGTGGAATTTATTAAGAAAGCAATAACCAATTTTCTTCATTAATTATGGATACTTGCGAAGCTCCTGGAATTTTTTATTCCTACGAAACTGAACAACAACATTGCTATTGTATTTCTCTTGAAATTGCTTTTTCATGGCAGGCAAGGGCATGAATTGCCCTGTGGGGCACTTCGTGTGGTTCCGTTGAGTGCGAGAGCCATGAAACCACGCCCACTTGTCCTTTAAAACATTCTTTCAAGTAAACGCGGTATAAATAGCAATAATATTGTTCATTTTTGTGCAACAAAGAAACTCCAGGTACTTTTCCACATAGATTAAAGATATCGATTGAAGTCATTTAAGATGCAACCTTTAATTTAATTGATTTATGAACGAACACTGTCGCACAAAAGTTGCTCTTAGTTTCCTTAAAGAAATATCATCCCTATTTTTTCTATTTCGTTTAAAAATATTATTATATTAAAGAGAAATCTGTCAAGTCAAACTTGCCATGAACGTTACAGTAAATCGTCTTTAAAAAGTAAGTTTTGTGCAGTTTGCGAAGTGCTTTAAATATCCGATCGGCAGTGTGAGTATTTTGAAATTCTTATATTAACGAAACGTCAACGTGGAATTATTAATTTTGTTAAAGAGATCAGAATGCGTTAAAATACTTTCTCTCTTATGATATACTACAAATTGAATTCGTTTCGGAAATTTTGTTCCTCCTCGAAGAACTTTGTATACAATATAATTCAAACCTCCACTTACATGTTTCACGTACGTTACTATTAATTGATAAAAATAATATAAAACTTTTTAATTCTTTTCTTAAACGTATATGCTTAGATTGATAGAACTTGCGTAAATTCTTTTTGTATTTTGCTTTCATGTTTATTTATTACAAGCTTTGTGCTTTGTAGCATTCTAGGATTCTATATTTATAATTATTTAATTTCTGTGTTTCGATAAGAGTTTATATCGTCGGTGCATAATATTTTAAACATTGCTTACCTCAAGAGCGAGTAACCGATATTAATCTTAAACAACGGATCGAGACTTACAAATTCACCGAGCATTTTTTCGCTTTTACGGAAATCGTACTAATAAAATCTAATGGTTTCCATTTTATGAAAAATATTCGTGAAATAGATTCAGAATGGTTGATTTTAGCATGGCTTCCGTTTTATCTCCGTACGAAATATCCAGAACCGTTTCAAGTTTCCACGTTCGAGGAATGCCGGTTTCAAAGAAAATGGCGCACCGACTGCAGGTTCTCCATGCGGCGAGCATTTTGCTAAGTATTAAAAAGCTTTCAACAATCGGACGTTTTTCTTCTTGTCTTTCGAGGTAATGGTTTCCCCGACTATCATTTCCACATTTTCTCTCTCTCTCTTTCTCTCTCTTTCTCTTTCTCTCTGCGCTCCTCTCTTTCGTCCATTCGCGAGCGCACAGAGTTTCGCCGGCTCCAACGACGAGTTAATCGTTCCAGGAATACGCGTCGAGAGCTCGAAAATGTTTCGCTCGTGAAAAATAGCTCTTTGACGAGTCGGCCCCTTTCACAAATGTCCCGTAGGAACTCAAGTAATTCGAGGAATCGCGCAATGATCATTACAATGACGACAACGGTTCCGGGCGATTAGAAACAATAAATAATCGCGGTCTCGACTAGTGCCAGCACTTTATGCGGTTACCTGGGCCATTGAAATTAGTATAGAAACATTAACATGGTATATTAGATTAATTTTCCACGCTCTTAGCTTTCGCATTCAATCGTCAAAATTTACGTCGTTGCCCTAGTGCTCTGCAATTTGGAATTTTTTCCAAAATTATTTGTTATCTATGTCGGGATATAAAAATCTCTATGACCTTTGTTGACTTGAAAACTGATTTAAAATTTACGTCGTTGCCTTGGTGCTCTGCAATTTAGAATTTTTTTCGAAATTATTTGCTATCTACATCTATTCCGAGGCAAACTCAACTTCGAACGGAACGTGTTCTAGCGCAGGTGCACAGAAAGCCAGCACTAGCCCCGAAAAACAGGATCCTATGAAAAATTTTCATCGAATACTGGAAGAAAGCCTTCCAGTGAGTTACCGACTCGACGGAGGAGCCGAACTAAAACGGACCTGGTGTTTGTTCGGCGCTGATATAATTAACCTCTCGGTGGCCTGAATTTTGCAGCGACCACATCCGAGCTTCGATTACTCGTTTTTCGTTTGTTGAAGCCGCGAACAAAAGGGGCTTTATTAAAATGTCACAATGGGTAGTGAATCGCGTCGAAAAAGTGAAACAGCGTTGCTGTCAGAAAAATGGTCGAGGGGGAGGTACGAACGCGAGATCGAAACGAATGATCGAAACGCGCGAGATCCTCGGTAGAAAGAAATCAGAATGGACGTCAAAGGGTTAAGCACCGGTAAAACGTTCCTCGATTCGTTTGTCCATTTTCTTTTTCTTTTTTTTTTTTGGCAAATACTGTTGTTTACACCCTGCGTTTATGCACATGGCCGCGTTGTCGACCACTCGACATTGTCCACCGAGTCACTTGAAAACTTACTCATGGCCTCGCGATGCTGCCGCGAAATCAACTCGCGTGTTAATTACACACCGTCATCATCGGTTGTTCTCCGTTACGACGAAGAACCGCGGGCCCATATACACGTACACACACAGGCACGCAACACACACGTACACTGAAACGCGCTCGCACGCTCTTCCGTTAATAAAATCTATATAATTTTTAATAAACAATTTACACGTATAACATAATCGATAAATTGTCATATCTGGTGTACGACGTATCTGCGTACACGTTCCTCGCCGTGTGCTCGCGCGTACGCACATACGCGTACATTGCGTGTATACTTTTCCCTTCCTCTTCTTCTTTCTGTGTTTCTTTTTTCTCTTTCTCTATACAACAATAAGTTCATTAATCGCTAGATAGGATCGTTCGTATCGATACTTTCGTCCTTGCGCTACTCGTTAATCCCAACACTCTCTCACCGTTGTCGACCTTGTGTGTACCAGTATACAAGTATACTATGTATACTGGACTATACGATAAACGCCTCGACCGGAAGCGAGTACGATCCTTGAAATACGGCAAGACGCGCGAAATCCATTCAGGCTGTTGCACCGTGGCGAATAATACGCGAAATGCTGGCCAAAATTTGCCCGTCGATGTGCAAAAATTGTTGAGGGTTCTTAAGACATTTTACACATTCGAGTAAAATATATTTTGACATCAACAGCGCATAGTATCAGCAACGTGTCTATTATAATCCCAGGAACAATTCTGCTTTGGATTTGTACGACAGTTCTTCGTTAAGCTTACACGAATTATAAATTAGGGCGGTTAATATATTCAATTTTTGGGTAAATTGTCAAGATTTAATAAAATAACTCTGAGAAGCGATAGAGTCGAATATTTATTAGTTAGTTCACCCTTATCTCTCCTATCAGGCACCATCTTTGTCAAGCACTTAACGGTATGGTGGAATTGTCGGTTAACAATCACACTGAACAGTTGGAGCGATAAGGGTTAATATTAAACGCTATGTATACACGAACGTTTTGTATCCGAAATTATCTGTCGAAATAAGCTCATCTCTTTTCATTTAAATCCAAAGAATTTCGCTCAACAATATTTCTTTGAACAGAGAAATACAATTTGCAATATTTACAATTGTCGAAAAGCTTTGATTTTCTCGAAGATTAGACGTTTTAAAAAAAATACGACTGTCCTTCTTGAAATTCTACCTACAATATAAACCCATCTTTAGGTACGTATCTTTAAAGTTAGCGTCAACGAATCCGTATGCACCGTGCGCACAAAATCGATAATAACTTTCGAAGCCGCAGAGATTCGCGAAAGACAATTAGCGGAGAGTTTCGAGAAAGCTCTCCTCTTCAATGTAAAAAAGAATTAGCCTGGAGGCATGTTAAGAAAGTCACTATTTACACGAATAAACAGAAAATATACTATCATATTCTATTTTCAGTAGAGCCATTCCTGTAGAACCTGAAGAAGCTGTAGTGGCTTTCAC
This sequence comes from Seladonia tumulorum, assembly GCA_913789895.3. Lineage (NCBI taxonomy): Eukaryota > Metazoa > Arthropoda > Insecta > Hymenoptera > Halictidae > Seladonia > Seladonia tumulorum. Next base: position 10,283,594 of record OU565275.1, read on the forward strand.
CCTCCGTGAAACTAACGCCAATACACTATTCAAAGATCGATACAAGTACATTAAAAAGATTGTTAAAAACTCGGTGTAATTTTCTTCGCAAAAATTCATTTCATAAAATCATCCAAATTCCAACAGTCTCAAAACAATTGTAATAGAAAAAACTGCCGACACAGTAAAAATTTAATATTGTCAAAATATGCATAAACGTCTCAAGAACCATATCCGTACTAAATAAATCCAAAAAATTGCACGTCGTTCTCGACTTTCAGCCAGAATTTCCTCACTTTTCGCCACCGCGCACAGGCGGCCCTCCGTTCCGAGTCTACCGGCGCGTCGGCGTGGTCTAAAGGAAGGATCATGCACGCGAACGTTCTATGGTACATAATAAATCTTTCATATACAATAAATATAATACACAACTAACAATATAGCAACAAGGAAGAAGTTTGATTTGACGAGGATCGCGGGTCGCGTGCCGTATTCCAAGGCTCCGAATAAAACGACGACTACAGTGATTTCTCTATATACGTCGCCGAGGCCTGCACGACAAACGTCGCGGAATTATCCCCACTACCGCGAGGATATACCCCGTGAGGGGCCGCGAAGCTCGAGAGGCCTTGGACGCCGAGGAGTGTAAACATAACACGGCTCGGTTATGTCTCCTGAACGATAATCGACGCTGGCAAGACCCGTGTTGTTGACATATATCGAGAATTCACTGTATCTCTTCCGGTCCAGGTTCTCGAGGATGCTGGGAATAAGTTCGAGAGCGGTCGCCCTAACAAATGAATAACGAAATGCGCTACCTCCGCCGGCGCTCAGCCCGGTTCCTTCTTCCCTAAACCTTGAACGTACCGCGGAGGACTCGAACGGTTAACCAATCGGCAGCCTCGACGCCTTATGGCTCTACATTCTTCCGTCATCAGCGCGGCATCAGTCTTGACGTCGGATCGGCTGCGTATACACTCGGATATGGACACTCGGATATGGTTGTCGTGTTCAATCGTCTGCTAAAGATCGGCCGAGTTGTCTGCTAAAGATCGAACCCCCGGATGATCGAGAATCTAGACTCTAGAGCGGATCGGGGGGGGAGGGGGGCCCGATCGAAGCGTTCGCCGATCCCCGAACGAGTTCACGATCCGTGATCACTGTTCACCGGTTGGTCACCCGCAAAGGAACACCTTTCCAATTTCAACCGAAGAGGCTCCGAGCGAAGTTTCTCTTGTTAACCAACGTAGCACCAACGAAGAATCTAGAGGAGGCTCACTCGTTCTGTTCGAACGCACACGTGGACACCTGGCACGAGACCGAAGCACGCGTGCAGTCTCGATCTTGAGGGAAACGTACAAGGTCGCCTCTACACGTACCACTCTTTGATGTCTATCGGTTCGCGTTTCTTGTTGGCTTTGCTGCCATTCGCGCCGTTCTTCAGGGCACCGTTGAACGGCTGGCCGGACCCGGTCGCGCCTAACAGCGCGGCGTTAGGGTCCTGGCAGAAGTTCTTCGTCTCGTCGACCTTGTAGCTGGTCTCCGGACGGTTCTTGAACTTCAGGATGATCAGGATGATCAGCACGATCGCGATCAGCGCCGCGGCGATTATGCCGATTATCAGCGCAGCGTTCTCCGCCGCTTCGCTCGTTATCCTCTTGTTGTTGTTGTTCTTCGGAGGGGTCGGCACCGGGTAGATCGGAGGCTGAGGCTGCGGAGGCGGGTCCGTCATCTCCGTGGTGGTCGTTTGGGTTGTCACAGTTGTCGACCTGGGCGTCACGACGCTGCTGTAATCATTTGAACGCGCTCGGTTAGCATCCTGACGAGTGACTTATAGTGTGATACGTATGGGGGATGCGAGGTGATGAGCGACGATGGCGGCGGATTGTTGAGACTCTTGGGGGGGTGATAGGGGTTGATGAAGGTAGATGGAGGTGGATTGTTGCGATGCCAATTTAGAATCTCGAGGAGTTTCCTATTCCTGTTTCTATTTTTTCCTACCGTCTTTCAACAAGTAACAGCTATTCAATTTTTAAACGATGCAGGGGATGATGGGGGTTGATGAAACCAGACAGAGGTAAATTGTTGCAACTCTGATAGAATGTAAATTTAGGATCCTCTACCTCGAGGAGTTTCCTATTCCTGTTTCTATTTTTTCCTACCGCTTTTCAATGAGTAACAGCTATTCCATTTTTAAACGATGCAGGGGATGATGGGGGTTGATGAAAGCGTACAGAGATGAATTGTTTCGATACCGATGGGAAGTAAATTTAGGATCCTCTGTTTCGAGGAGCTTCCTATTCTTACTTCTATTTTTCAAATCGCCTTTCAATGAGTAACAGTTTATCGATTTTCAAATGAGGTAGGGGATGATGGGAGATGATCTAGGACCGCCCGTCTCGAGGATCTTCAAATATTGCTTATCGTTTTTCAATAAACAGTATCCTATCGATTTTTTAATAATGTGGGGGACGATAGAGGTTGATGAGAATCGATTGCTGCGATACTAATTTAACTTAAATCCAGGGAAATGTATTTACTGTATTTTTCCAATTCTTGATTCTGTTTTATCTCATTCTCTAATTATCAACATATTTTTAATTTTTTAATAATACAAGTACGATGGGGGTTGATTATGGTAGATGATTGCGCTTCTGACAGAGTGTACGTCGTAGCAAATATACCTCCCTTTTCCGAGAGCAATACAGTTTCCATTTGTGGACCAACTACATATTACCCAAAATAATTTTTCTCATATTTTTGTCAATTCCTGTGATTAATAATTACAAAAAACTGTGGAGTGACGCTCAGAACGCCACATCAGTCATTACTGTAAGCGAAAATAGCTCCCGCTTTAAAGCGCCACACTGCATCCTTTTGGATATCGGGTCATTCATTTTTTATGTCTCGTATTGGCTGGACTGAAATGTTTATAACGGCATTATTGGAAATTTTATAGAGGATGCTAAAAATTTATCACCATTCGAATCGAATCAGCTACGGAAACTTTTTAAACGATTAAATATACAATTTTCAAAAGTAGATTAAGTCGATATTCCAATGCTCGTCGGAGGTTTTACTATAGCCGAACGTCGTGCAGATTTATTACACAAAGCGTTAATTCTGATATACTTGACGCGAAATTTACAATTAATTCGACGCCGTGTAGAAAATATATTGCTCAAACGTACACCAGGGTTTCGATTAACTGACAATTCTGAATTTGCTGGCTGAATCCGTTAGAACGGTTAACTAATCAAACCACTAAAACCAATCTGACTGCTTAATCACAGTTTGGTTACCCACAACCCCCAAACACGTGTATAATTTATCATCAATTTTAGCACGTATGCGCCGCAAACTAAGGACATAAATCAGTGTTTGGAAATTATGAAAAAAGTGTTCGAATAATTTGAGACAATTTTTAAAATTGCAATATTCGTTAAAACGATAATGCCATTTAATTATTAAAGCGCAAACTAACGCAGGATCTTATAAATTCTTAAAACTTTGAAATATTTCGACGTTAGAGACGTATTATTTGTTATTAAAACAGAAGCCAACAGGATTGACACTTTGATGCTCTTAGAAAACATATCGAATTAAAGGAGAAGTCATTCTCCGATTTTAAATCTGTCAGTACCAACCCTTTATGCCTCGAATAACCATGAAAAAAGCATCACTCCTATTTTGTCTCTAGGAACAGAATTTATCACCATTTAAAATTGACGAATAAATCACTGTCAGCTCCTTATTCTCAATATGTTAGCACCAAACTCTTCCAACAACCATTCAACTTAACTGTCACAAACAAAAACAGCTGCACCCCTGTTATTAAAATTAGCCGCCACTATAAAATCGTCAATGTTAAAAAAAAAAATCACTGTCCATTCTCAATCAATTTTCAATCTCTCAGCACCAACCCTCCCAATAACCATCAAACCCACCTGTCATCAACAAAAGCAACTACATCCTTCCTTTCATCTTTACAACAAAATTTCTCACCGTTACGAAACCTTTAGAATTAAACCAAAAATCACTGTCACTTTTTAAGATTAATCTCTCGCTATCAGCTTTCCCAATAACCACCAGAATCGATTACCATCGAGAGAAAAAATCTTCATCTCCATTTAATGAGGAAATAAGTGAATCTAGTGATAGTGAAATCACAGATAGTGAAATAAAATTCGTCATGGGTGTAAAATCTTTAAAGAAATTAAAGCAGAAATCACTGTCGACTCTCAATCAATTTTTCAATCTCTCGGTACCAACCCTCCCGATATATCCATCAAACTCACCTGTCACAAACGAAAACAAATACACCCCTGTTTTCTAACCCTTATCGAATGAAAACAGAGTAAAATACGTATCACTGTGAAGATCACAAAGTCACCCACCAGCAAGAAGAAAAATCCACCCTTATTCCTTCGTCGCGAATAAAACAGCAGAAACACATGTTCGGAGAGAAAACAGTCACGAAAAACATAGCTGGTGTGCATCAACAGGGTCGGCAGGCAGCGTGTCCTTTGAGTTGGCACGAGGGACACCCCCTTCGACCCCCGTAGGGATTATTCGGGCCAGAGGTACGTGGAATATTTGGCGAGCTGTTCGGCCAAGATAAAATGACAGACTCACCTGGCGTGGCTGGTCTCGAGGTCTGTGGTTGACACATTGTACTGGACGGAGACGGTGACGATGTCCCGGGTCGATGTCGACGGCGAGCCTGGAGACGTTTGCGTGCTGATGTGGCTGGTGGTGTACTCGCGGGCTGTCGTGTACGTCACCGAGCTGGAATCTGCTTGGAAAATGGAATGGAGAAGCGTGAGAGCCGGCTGGTGCAATTACGTGTATCCGATTGGCTCCAGATGGGGGATGGGGTAGTAACGTGCTACCGACAATATTTACGCGTGCGTAGGCCGGCTGATATTCACGCGTGCGTGGGCAGGCCACGTTGCGAGGACAACCGGGAGGGAGAGGAAACCCCGTGCTTCCAGCCGCCGCTGCTTCCAGGGACGTACGTTTAATCACGCGGACAGAATCGACGTGTCGCGACGCGTCGCGCCGCTCTCTCTGCCGTTTAATTGCTTTCTTTCCACGCGCGTTTGTGCCTCCCCGCCGACGCTATTATCCGCGACGGTTCACAGCTTTCCAGGACTCCGCTTCAACGCTTTCCTACTCGCCGACACGCGAAACCGGGTCAGCGAGACTGATCCGTGCGTCATTCATCCCCTACGCGCACTACCAACGATTATTCTCAGAAATCTCCCAATTCTATGGACGACGGTTTTCAATATATTTTACAGCTGCTGGAGTCGACAAGATTTTTTCATTTTCTTCGGCATTGCTTGTGGTGGCTTCTGAATGACTTGATTTAGGGCTGCGATATGGTTATACTGGATTCTGATGCTAGTTTATATATTTTTTTTTTTAGTTCCAGATCATGAATACTGAAATTTTGCAATTGGTGGATTGGAGAAAATTTCTCAACATTTCCAGGATTTTTAGTGGAAGAATTTTTGAATGTTCTAGAAGTGGGAGATAATTAACCTGGGCTCTGAAGGGAGTTTGTAATTTTTGAAAAAGTTCCAGACCATGAATACTAAAATTTTGCAATTGGTGGATTGGAGAAAATTTCTCAACATTTCCAGGATTTTTAGACGAAGGATTTTTTAATATTCTAGGAATGGGAGATGATCAACCTGGGCCCTGAAGGGAGTTTGTAATTTTTGAAAAAGTTCCAGAGATCATGAATACTAAAATTTTATAATTGGTGGGTTCGAGTTCTTTTAATATTTCTAGGGTTGTTAACGGTGGCTTTTGAACAATTTGGGGAGGGAAATAGTTAGACTCTAGTTCCTGACGCTAGTTTAAATTTTTTGGACAGGTTCCAGATAATGAGAGTACAATGTTTTTAATATTCTACAACTGGTGTGTTGGAAAAAATTGTTCAGCCCTTTTAAGTCTGTCAATGACCAATTTAGGGGTGAGGAATGGTTGGACTGAATTCTGAAGCATGCTTATAATTTTGAGAATAATTATAGAAATAAAAATATTTTGTGATCGAGAGGTTCATTAGTTACTTGTTTAGAGTTGTCAATAACGGTGAAATGAAAAATTTTCGGACGTAAGATGATCAGTTTGGACATTCCAGACGATCAAACTGAAGTGCTTCTAATGTATTTTGTAGCCGATGAATTCAAGAAGCTCTGTAATCTTTTTAGGGTTCGTTATGGTTGGCCGAGAAGGGTTTCTAATGCCTGACAAGACTTGTGAGTAGAAATGAAGGGGTGGAAGATGGTTGTTCTGAATCTTTACATGATCCTCTTTTCCTTTAGAATGATTTGTATAGTCTGGAATAATGCTGGAGGTAGAGAGACTCGCTTTAGTTAGGGTCCTTGAGCGTAGGGTTTTCAGGGAAAATTTTTTCAATTAATATTCTGGTGAAACTTCTTTAGAAGATCCTTTGTATGTACAGCACTGAGCGAGGTGTCGATTTTCTACAATGATGATACACCTCTTGTTAGCCACCAGACAGAAACCTTTCCACCCCCAGGGGATTTACTACCCCATTATGTCTTTAATCACAAGTGTACTGGAATCAACCCTCTTAAACACTAGTTTCATGTGTGGAATAGATTTTCCAGTGACATAAACTTTCTAAATTTATGTATGACTGTTTCTATTACATATGAATATTTTTTAAAAATTAATCAATTTGTTACTATATGAAAAAATAAAAAATTTGTATGAATGCTAAATGTGTATAAAGAATTAGTCGGCTTGTTGTCAGACGAGAATGCAGAAGATTTATATAAAATTAAACTATTTTTAAGGATCCCTTTCAAAGGAACTGGTTGTCAGATGAGAAACAGAAGATTTATATGAAACTGAATTCTAAAGAATTACAATTTTAAAGATCGTTTCCGGAGAAGTTTAATTTGACATGTTTCTTTAAATCAATTTGTCAGTTCGCTCAACTGCATTCCGTGTAATACTACATTACCTCGCGGAAACCGATCGTAAATAACTAAACGTCTCTTCAGGGATATCTGTCTTGATACGTGCGGGGTAATATTTCAATGCATCACAAATAGAACCATCCATCACAAATACTAGGCAATTTTAGAAAGAAACATTTTACGGGAACGCGAAGAGAGATTTATATCCGGTTTTGCCATTTCAAACGGACTGTTCAGTGGACGACATGAAATTTTTATTATGCCGCAATCGCGAGAGCGATGGATATTTTGGTAATAAATGTTTGAAAACGGTTTTTGAAATTCAATTGTTGACACTTGATATTTTCCTTCGGTTTCGATATATTATTCAGTGAACGACGGACGCTTGAAAAGTGAAAGATTATTACGTTCCCGTGGATTTAGGGCAGAATATTTTTTCAAATGCGCGACGCAAGACACAAAGCTGAACTCGTCGAACCACATAAACCTCGTTTCTCGTCGTTCAAAATCGATTCTCAGTTGGTCTAGTTAAAGTATGTCGACTCTGTAAGTTCATTAGTGCTCGTGGATTTGCCGATCGAAATGTCTAGGGTCTTCAAAAATAGCATCGTGCCTCGTTTACACCGAGTATAATGATGTCTCTTCAATTCACTGCATTGACATGAAAATGCTCATTTTCATAATTTGCTAAAATTAATCGCCACAATTGCAATTTCAATCGCCAAAGAATTTAATTATTTCTCCACCGTAACAAAAATGAAAGTACACAGCATTTTAGATCATAGCAAACAGCTTTTCAATTTACAAATTTATTACTGGTATAGATAGGTTGTCTTTTATAAACAGCTACAGTTTATTCAAGTGCCCACAATTGCAATTTCAATCGCCAAAGAATTTTATTATTTTTCCACCGTAACAAAAATGAAAGTACACAGAATTTTAGATCATAGCAAACAGCTTTTCAATTTACAAATTTATTACTGGTATAGATAGGTTGTCTTTTATAAACAGTTACAGCTTATTCAAGTGCCTCAAATACAGCATACCAATCTCAGATACGGTAAACTAAATTTGGATAATGTTTAGAGGAAGGTCAAATTCTTCTATCAATTTAAAGAAGATAAATTTTGATTATTTCGTATTTGTCTCGCGTTACCATCAAACTGCGTATAAAAATGTAAATCCCCGATGTAATTATAACACTTTTCGACGTGAATGGTGGTCGGCCATTTATTTCCCCCTAAACCACTAGCCGGGGCTTAAATCTCCATATTTCTCTATCTTCCATCAAATTATTCCACGACTCTACTATTTTTCACACTACCCACCATTACGTCGATTTTATTTTTCAAGGGTTTGCACGATATGGGAATACAAGTGCAGAACAATATAAAACATCGAAGACAAAAGTCTGAGCAACAAATCCACTTAAAAAACAGATACCCTGGTATTAAAAAATTGAGCAAATAATACACTTTAAAAATGCACACTTGACAGTATTTCTTTGTTGAAAAATGGAGTAAGAAAATTAGGCTCGACATTACGGAAGCATTAAAGAAAAATCAGTTCTATGTACAATAAAAGCTACGCTAACTTAATGAAAATGTATCTATAACCAAAAAGCAACGAACAAAAACAATAGAATATATCACAACAGTTGCACACGAAAGGTGCACAACAAATACCGGTTGTGCGATCACAGTCGACGTTCAAAAATTTGATTGCAAAAATCGAAAGTTTCTATCATTCGACTGTAGAGCCATCTGAGGGGTTCTACGTCAGCTGTACTCACACAGAGGGTAGCTAAAGAGTTCGTTGAACGATAATCGCTAGGTGGAGGGCAGCAAGGTCAGCGTAGGGGCGCGGGAGGTTCCAAAAAGATTTCGTACCGCCTTGGAACTATTTCCGGGTGGTTTCTATGAAACGGAATCACTTTAACGGCGGCAAACAGAGGCGAAAGAGCGGAGACACCCTCTATACCGCGGTGAAGAACGGCGTACTGAAAGAAGTCGCATCTGCGTCGAAGGGGTTGGCGCTATTTTCGTGATGGTCAACTTAACCGGTGGCAGTCGGGATTGGCGGAGCTTTCACCGTGCGAACTCGAGGGATATGCAGATGAAGAGGACGCCCACGGGCCAAGTATTTCCATAACGAGCCCTCGTGCATTCTTCCATCCCCCCCCCCTGCGTTTTGAACGTATCTCGCCTCAATTAGAGCACGCGCCCCGCGTCTACCCTGTGCAATTTCACTCGCGAACGATAAATATTAATGCGACCGTTTCCGACGACGCGGCGCGTCGCGTCACAACGGAATCGGACCCAGACTGTGTTCCGGGATTTTGACAGAATGCGAAATCGACCCGACGATTACGCTGCCGAACGAGCTCTCCGTGCTGTCGGCGAAATTGCCAGCCGAGAGGCTGCCGATAATAGTGTCGGCTGCGATTGATCTTAATCTATTTTCGCAGACGTTAGAAGTTTTTCGGCGATTCGGGCTCCGAGTACCGCTGAATCTTTTAGGTGAACGGGAAACTAATCGCAAAGAGAATTGGTCTCCTCTGAAACTTCTGGGCATTCTTAAAAATTAGTTAAAAAAAGGTTTTTCGCGAGAAAGCGAAATTGTTTGAAATTTGTAACTTGAAAATCGTGCTGGTTAAAATGTACAATAAAGTTTTGCGTTCGTTAAAACTCCACAATAAAATTCGTTGAAATTCGTACCTCAGAGAAGCCTGGTGATTGTTAAAACGGAAACACAGTTTCATGTTTCTGAAATTCTATAATTGAGCTGCGTGAAATTTCTAAACCAAGCTGAAAAACTTCTCTCTTCTTGTTTATCAGAAAAACATTTTACAGAGCTTTTAGCTTTTACCGTGTCTATTAATTATAAAAAAAATCAGAATGTTCCTGACACTAAAATTCCTTCGTTGGAACAAATTTTAATTTTATTTTGATTTAAACAATTGTAGCCTGATTGTGCCATTAAAAATGAATCATGTAGTATTTGCTTTCGAAGAATTCTTTACTAAGCCCGAGGCAAGAGAAATCTTGAAAGGTTAATATTTTCTGATTTGTCTCAATAATTCTTTTAAAGGAATAATTTTTCAAAGAAAGGCAATGAAGTTAGATCCAGATGTTTCGTGAAGAAATGAGGCAACATAAAACGAATTACTTATGAATCTGAGAAGTTTAACTGAATTTCAAACGTCCAACTTTCCACTCCTTGTCGAGTTCACCTGTTGACCAGGGAACAACTGCAATTGTTTTTTAACTGTTCAATTATTTATCTCGAGAAACTTTCAGTTGATTCATGTTTGAGTTGTACATAGTCGAGACATATGTACGCGAGAAAATTGTGGCATTTTAGCGGTTAGTCGAACAAATGTTTTTCATCTATCGTTGTTAGACTGTAAGATTAGCAAGATAAGCAAAAATTATCGATAGAAATGTTGTTTTCCTGTCATGATTTCATTCAATGAATAAGAAGTCTACTGTATAAGAAAAGTAATACCAATTTTGTAAATTCATTCTCCACACTTCTGCGATTCCTGACGACTTCATGAAGATCAATACAGACTAATGACAGAGTTCTTACTTCATCTACCCACAAGTTCGTTCGTTATCGTTCCACGGAAACCTGGTCTTTTTACAGTAATTTTACCGCAAGAACAGCTGCCTCTGTTTTGCAAATTCATACTTTACACTTGCACAATTACCGACAACTTTGTAGAGATCAATAGACATCTAACAGAGCTCTTACATCACCTACTGGTAAACTCACTCGATACCAATCTACGAAAATCTACTTTGTCTACCGTACAAGAGAAATTACCTGTGCTTTTCACAACTGCAATTACTGACAACTTCATAAAGATCAATAAAGACGCCCGCGACGGAGCCTTCGCTTTATTTACGAATTCGTTCGTTGTTATTCTACGAAAATCAATTTTCTCTACTGTGAAGGACAAACTGCGAAATCTCTTTTGTACTTTCCACAACTATTAGGCTGGTAAGAAAGTAATTTCGGTTTTCACTAATACTTGGCGTTGTGTTTTGTTTGATTGACTTCTGTTAACGTTGCGTTTGTTTTCTTTCTGACATTTCATAACTGCATCTTTTACGTTACTTTTGAAGCAAATTACACGTAATTTTGATTAAAATTGTTAGTTCTGTGTCAATTTGAACATGGAGTGCAAAAACGAACATTATAGGCACATATCGCTTTTTTATTTCCGTAGAGGTAAAAAAGCTGCCGAGGCTCACATAGATATATGTGAAGTTTATGGTGTGGATTGCTTAACAGAACGCACGTGCCAGAATTGTTTTAAAAAATTCCGTTCTGGAAATTTCTCACTTGAAGACGACCAACGTTCTGGTCGACCATCTGAGGTTGATGATGACCAAATGAAAGCCATTATTGAATCGGATCGTCATATAACTGTCCGAGAGATTGCAGACGGGTTAAATGTCTCGCATACAACTATAGAATATCGTTTAAAAAGTCTCGGAATCGTTAAGAAGCTCGATATTTGGGTTCCACACGAATCGAAAGAAATTCACTTAACCCAACGCATCAATATATGCGATATGCATCTCAAACGAAATGAAATCGACCCTTTTCCGAAGCGAATCATCACTGGTGATGAGAAATGGGTTGTTTACAATAACGCAATTCGAAAACGATCATGGTCCAAGTGTGATGAATCAGCCCAAACCACACCGAAAGCTGATTGCACCAAAAGAAGATCATGCTGTCAATTTGGTGGGATTACAAAGGTATTGTGTATTTTGAGCTGCTCCCAAGGAACCGAACCATCAATTCAGATGTTTATTGTCGACAACTAACAAAACTGGACATAGCAATCAAAGAAAAACGGTCAGAATTGGCAAATCGTAAAGGAATCGTGTTCCACCATGATAACGCTAGGCCACACACATCTTTGGTAACATGTGAAAAGTTATTGGAGCTTGGTTGCGAAGTGATGTCACATCCACCATATAGCCCTGGCATTGCACCATCCGATTATCATTTATTCCAAAGTTTACAAAACTCTTTGAATGGCAAAACATTCACTAATGACGATGATCTGAAATCGCACTTGGATCAGTTTTTCACGGAAAAGGATCAGACGTTTTATGAGCGCGGAATTATGAAGCTACCAGAAAGATGGCGAAAGATCATAGAACAAGATGCAAAATATTTTATTCATTAAAGTTCGTTGCTTTGATAAAAAAGTTGGATATTATTTCACCTAAAAATACCGAAATTACTTTCTTGCCAACCTAATACAATCGCTAACGTATCGACGGGTTCGCGCAGTTCCTTGAAATTCCAGGCGCGTGCTAAATTTCCAATTTTAAGTACACGTGTATCCTGATCGAGAAATCACCGGGTCGGAGGTCGCTTCGCCGCGTGACCCGGAGCGTAGAAATTTCTAATCCGCAAGCAAGCGTGTCTCGGCGGCAGCCTTCGGTGTCGCGGGTTCAGGCGGAAGTGCTTTCGATTCAGGCAGCTGGGCAAAGAATTCTCTTTCCTCTCTCGGCAAACTATGCAGGTCTTTGGAAATACTCCGCCCGCATGAACGACGGGCATGTACACACTAGGAAGTGAACGAGAGAAAACCGTGCACGGGAAGATCAATACCAGGCGTGGCGTGTTCGCGAGTTGGCACTCGTGAAAATCGAGTGTGTTCCGATAGCAACGCGCAACGGTGGGGGAGGGGAGAAAAAATAGCATAGCCCGGGGAGAATAAACCAGAAAAACGAAAAGAAAATCCCGGAACAAAGGGGACAAAGAGAGAGAGAGCCAGAGAGCAAAAAGTAGAAAAAAGGAAAACGGACCGGTGACCGACGTGAGGAAGATCTCCTCGGTGGTGACCGGCTCGCCGGATCCTTCCTCGCAGTCCTCGTCGTCCTCGCAGGACGGACGTTCCTGGATGTTCTCCTTGCGATGTACCGGGCTGAGGGTGGTCGGCGACCTCGTCGAGGCGACGTACACCGGCGTGATTATGTCGTCTGCGAACAGAAAAAGAGGAACATGCCTCGTGATTATTGGAATCGCGTGCAACTGAGCCGCCATGCTCTCGCACATAATTCCGGTATGATTGCACCGCGGTTTCCGGCGTTTGCGTCATCGTTGTAACGCGAAACGAAAATGTGGTTATTGCCCAGGAATGGTGGATCAGCGGAGATGAAAAGGGGAAAGGGGGGCTATCAGACGATAATGGAGATAGAATGCACGTTTGATTGGAACGTTTTGTTCTGGCCGCGATACCTCCTGCCAGTTTCGTTTCCCTTTGAACTCAATTCCCGTTGGCAATTCCTGTTGATTTTCGTTTTTGTTGGGCTCGTTTCTCGCTTCTGCCGGTCGCCGGCCGTTCGCCGCGTTCGAAACGCCTTCTTTGGCCGGCGACGATTTAAACCCGGCTGATTTTGCATTGTGTAATATGGCGATGGCCGGCCATCGGTGTCGTTCCGGGCACCGAAACCTTCGTTATCGGATACGAAACGCGGCCGCGCGGACGTTGTAATCTGATTTTTCCCTATCGGTCCTCGCGACACGGTTAATAACGCGATACGAGCATGCAATAATTAAACCTGCCCGCGAACAAATGCTCCACGCGTATGAAAAGACTCGTTCTCTGCCAGCCTACCCCTGTCGCTCCGGCTGCTTTATATTCCGTTCCGCGTGTGTCCTTGTCGCCGTTAGGATATCCGAACCATGCAGTTTTTTAATTGCTCTGGAACTCGGTTAAAAGGAGGAGACGTTTCTTTTCAATTCTCGTGTATGTTAAAACGAATGTCGAGCTGTTTGTCGTTGGTAATAGCGCGCCGGGTAAACGATCTCTTTTTAGTTTCGTAATTAAATATAGAACACCGTCGCGAGAAATAATTGCTAGATTCAGTGTCCTCTTTAGCCGAACGATGAAAATGAAGGTCGCAACGGCTCTCGATAGTGTAATTATTATTGAAAAGCAATTTCTTCCTAGTAATCTGAACGATAAAAGCGTGTCATCGAAATGGCCATCGAGTTTTCACCGTGTTACATAAGAACCACCGTGTCTGTTGATGAAAACACGTATCGGAGCCTTGGTTTGCTCCAAGTTTAGATAAAGCGTGACGCTACCGTGAACGTGTGATTACGCTGCCTTAAATAATTCTAACCTTTTAGCTGTGTCGCTCCGCACACCTATCGCAAATGAAACCTAATTTATCTTCGAAAGCAAACAGACGAACACGGCGTATCGTTCAATCTAACTCCTGAATATTTTACGTGGCTTTTCACATGTTGTATTATTATCTGTCCCGTGTCTCAATGAAACATTAATTCGTTTCAGCGAATATCTCGCTCATTTAATTTGCAGAGCATCAACTGAAACACGTTGTGACGGATGAAACATTTAAACGTTACAAATGTTGTCTCGTCAGGAGCAAGGATTCGTGAAACATTGCTGTAATAATATTTCCAGGACAAACTGAAACGTTCACTTGGCAATGTTCACGTTCGCTGAATGCTCAGATGCGATGCACACATAATTTTTGTGGGAGTAATTGTTGTTGCGCAATTTTTCGAGTGCATAATATTATTTTTTCAGCTTCAACTTACAGTTCTACAAAAATATCCATGAACATAAAACATACGAATAATTATTGTCGTGCGATTTGTGCAGTGTTGAATATATTTTTAACGTCGACAGATATGTGATTTTATCGAGCTCGCAACTCTATGGAATACCGAGGATATCAACGAACATGAAAAATGCAACGGTGCAAGGCGAAAAAGTACAAATAACAATCTATCAATGTTCTTGTGCACGGAACAACACGCTGGCCCGCGATCATTACACAAATACCGTTTCCCTTGGCCAACTCATGCGTGATTTCGGACAATTAAACTCGCTATCTTAACAGTCTCGCGACTGTGGTTTATTGCAAAGCGACGAATAGCTATGGTCGCCCTTATCCGCTCGGAGTAAAACACTTTCCCGTGCGAATCTTAACGATTCTGTGTGTAAATCTCTTCGCACGCGACAAAATAATGCTGCTAAAGGTAATTGCGCCTCGAAGCGTTTGTAAAATCTAATTCTTCGCAGCTGAACTCTCGAGATAATCGAATTGATAGCCGCGGCGAGTGAATGCGCTTTACGATCGTACAGTGCGTTTCAAAACCGTGCGATATTTTCGCAAAAACGGGCAAAAACGACTGAGAATACAAATTAGATCGTGTCACGCGAACGAAATCACAACGAAACCATTTATTTCGGAACATTAATTTTTAATACGGGAGTTTGTTTCTGTTGAAATCGTAAACTGTATCTTTGAACAATTAAACATTATGAACAACAAAATATAAAGAAGAACGGATTATTAGCCACCATATTGGCAAAGACAGACTTCGGAAAGACTTAGTACAAATTAAATTGTTTATCCAAAAATGAGATCGCTGGGTCATTTCTAATTTTGGACTCTTTATTTACAAAGAAGACTTATGTAAAGCGTGAAGATTTACCGAAATATTTGTGTTTTGCAACGCTCTTCAATAATTGCTCCGCAATCGTTGCAGCAATCGGCAGTTTGTTAAAAATTAGTGGTAAATACGTGTGTCGGCTGAGCTGTTGCATTCTTCAGGCCGATTTTAAAAACTGCATAAACATCCGCAGTTTGTTGTTTACGCGTTGCCGCGATAGTTTCAAGCGGGATCGATGTATTTTCATCATCCGTGTGGCGCGAGACGGAAATAACCGTTCGCAGAGCGACGATGACGCTTTCTGTGGGCGGCAACTATACGCCCGGCTTATTAAAGTGATCGCATTAAATTCAGTTTTTAGTCAGCCGGAGAAGATTTTCGAACCGGCTGTCAGATTATGCGAGGAGGTCGAGAGAAAGGAGAGAACCGCCGGTCCAGGGATCCTAAATATGCAAATGAATCGAAGATACAACCGGGCAAGCATGAAGACGAAAAGGTGGCATGCCATGCGTTATGCGAGCCCGATCATGCGTGTGTGTGTGCCCGGCCATGTGGATTTCCTTCCCTGTGCCCTGTCGCCCGCGCGCAATTTTGCGATTATTGATCAGGGTACGAGATTGTCTTTTGCACGAGAGAATTGAACGGACATTTTTTATTAATTTGGCTCTTCGATGATTTGCGAATAAATTGGCATTTGCATTGCTGTGATATAAACAATTAATATTTGCAACGGGATATCGGAGGGAATGCATTTAGATAAGTACATGATAAATGAACATTTCAGAGGAATGAGGAATGTGATAAATGATTCTTCATTTTGTGTGGTTAGGGACTTCTATTATCTGTGGATGGTACACGAGGTTGATTAGGAGAAACTAGCTTCTGAAATGTTAATTTGGTGACCTGAAATTCTTTTGTTACTGTTAAAACAATTTTAATATTAAGTAATTCTTTCTGCTACTTTGCGACTTTTTATAGGGTCAAATCAACCCTCACACATTGATGCGAACGATTCTAGTTCCCTCTGAAGCTTACAAATTCTAATAATGAATTGTTATAATTGAGAATTTTTAAAGGTATCATGCATATTATGCACCGTATAACCGATTTAACTTGCATACAGATAAAAGTTTTTTATGAGACATAATTGATATTTTCTGTTTATTCGTTTATCGTTCAAACAACAGTCCTAAACGATAATTTGTAGATAATAATTTCATATTCATTGTCTGCAATGAAATTCAGATCACGAGAGAAACTAGCTCTACCTCATTTTACTCGTTATGGTTGATTAGCTGGTTGCGTTTATTTATATAATTACGAACAGATTTCGTATTGCTGTTAATAATACAAATAAAGAGACTGTATCTATACCGTTTCGAATGTTTACATAATTTACTGCGTAGCTGACCCATTAATATTAATTGTTTCGAAAGAAAGCAACGGTTGCATATCATCGTATTTTATTGAATTACTACTAACATCGCAATAGTACAACAATAAAATAAACAATAATCTACGTTTTGAGTTTCATCCAATAATATTTTAATTCATTATATTGCAGAATTATTTATATTTCCCATTTAATAAAACGTTATTTCGTCCGGAAATTGTATCGCGTTTCAATTGCGCATGAAATCTCTGTTCATCGGTTTCACGTGATATATTTCTTTATTTATTTGATAGTAATTATTATAAGAATAATACCTTTATTTCTGTAGCGTTATAATTATTCAAAAATATGATACACGTTGCGTAAGAATGGCCGAGTTTTATCTCGCTGTTTATTGATTTTATATACTATTACTTTTCATATTTGTTGAAATATTTATCGTGGGAATAATACCTTTATTTCTGCCAATAAATTGTTAACAAAAAAATTTGGTAAGTGCCGCCAAAGAGCGGCAGTGCCTTACCAGGTATTTGTGTTCCATCCTTGTCTAGGGGAGTGCTAAACATCTCTCCTTTCATATTACACGCCAGATGTCGCCTTCAGGCGCCTTATATACGAATAAGCCGAGGATCGAGTACTAGCGAGAAAGCATGTTTCCTTGAATAACTCAAAAACTGCTAACTTTATCGAAGAACAGTAACAACGTTTTCGACTCGAAATTACATAACCTATCTGTCCGTATACTTTCCAAATTCATTTTTCTCATATGAAAATCTACTGTTATCTATAGATATACTGCAATACTCCTTACAATATAGATTTTATATCTCCCTAAAATATCAAATTTTTTCAATACCAAAAAGCAAATATAAGGCATTTTATTTCCCCCATGATCCGAGTTAGGTCACCCATAGTTGAATGGAAATTTTGTTCTGTTCTAACAAAAATCAAGAATTTATAAACAGTGGAAGAAATAACATCTGTATGGATTTTTTCTGCAACGAGTAAATCATTTAAGTGTGTTTTAATATTTTAGATTACTTTGCTACTTCACCGGTAGCTTATCGATAGACTTTTCAATAAATCTGTAAAATGGACTCCGTTTATATACGTAAAAGAGATTTAAGCCGATAAAATATTGCAATATTTGAGGAACTATTTGGACGAATCGAATGTGCCAAATAGTTCTCGCGGCGAGCACCGTGAAATTAATTCTCGTCCACATATTGAACAGTCCCCCAGCAATTCCTTCCTCGCAAAAATGTCGTGCAACCGATTCAAATTCCGAAGGTGGTCCGCAGACGTCGTATAACTTGCACATACATAAAATATCGGTGTGTGCGGAATAAGAAATTTCTCCAGAAGGAAACGTGCAGAAGGAATTACTTACGCCCTCGGAAATGTTACTTACACTTACCGGAACCGGGTTCATAGATGGGCGTGCATTCTTCGTCGTCGTCGGCGGTGCAACCGCTTCCGGCGCCAGAAAATATGAGGTCGTCCATGACACCGGGAAAACCGGACGCTGGTGTCTGCGATGGAAAAAGAACGAAGATTTATTGCGTACCGCGGAATGTTCGTCTAGCTGATCCGACGGAGTAACAGACATTGCTGCGATTCTTTGTGTCGTCAACTTTTAACACGCACCGACTTTAACGCGTTTTAGTGTCAGCGTTTGTCTCTCAGCAACCGCTCCTCGTGAAGCTAACTAGATCATAACGTTTCACCCTAACGTCAACTACTAGAAATTGAATAAAACTGTGCGGCTGAATAGTATGACATTTTGGAATCCCTCTGATGTTTTCAAAACCTGTGGTCTAGTTGAGACGAAGTCATAAAATTCATTTGATTTTCTTTGCATAAAATACAAAATCGTGATCGCTGTACCTAGACGAACGTATCGACTTACTTGTAATTTCATGGAATCATGGATAAAACAATTATTAATTGTTTTGTTGGAAAATATCCTCGCTAAACAAGTTTTAGGTAATTACCAAATCCGACATCCAGCTTAATGCATAAAATAATACAAGTTGTGCTCTAGCATTGCAATTTCTATGAACCAACCATTGACGAATGCTTAATGTCACAGAAAATTGTATTTTGGAAAGCACAGAGTTCAGTTAAGATTGACGAATGTTTTCTGAGGTGGGACGAGTTGTGTAAAAATGTAAATATAAATATTTACAAATACTTGAACGCTCACCTGTTGCATTCTCTGCAAAGGTGCCGCCCGATCCAGGAGACTTCCGGCAGGCATCAATTGAACATCCCCTCTGGTAATGATTTTGTCATCTTTCGCGGCTGCTAGCTCCAGAATTCGTTCACCGTTGATAACTAAACCGGCGATCATTCCCAAAAACGCTCGCTCTACTCTGCCGTTGTTGCGGTTCCATCGACCACCGATTACAATGGTTGATTGGCTGTTGAAGACTGTCAGCTGGTGACCTGTGAACCCCAATAGACATCGTTACAATCATAATTTTAATTCCAGAACAATTCGCACTGCCTTGTTCTTGAAAACTTTGTAGGAAATATTGACCCTCGTATGCTCTTCAGGGCGAAGATTCGTTCATTGTTTGCTTCTAGATACTGTAAAATTGATTATTTTAATGTTTAATTTATTTTTGTTTCTGTTGCAGTTTCTGAACTCTCATGGACACATCAATATTTGAACATCATCTTCAACAATGACATCTATTATAAAAATATATTCATTAATTTACTGTCAACACGATCAACGGTAAAATTTAGCTACAATTAAATTTTCTTCTATCATTTGGTTTTATCTACGATACAATTTAATTTACATTATCTGTAAAAATTTACAGCACGGAGCAGAAGGACGAACACTAAACGATTATCAAAGACAATTAAACAACTGTCCGAGAATGTCAATGAACATTCTAAATCAATAATTTCCAAGCAATCTTCAAGAGCTTCTGCAACAGCGAGCTTCGTAAAAATAGATCACGAAGGAGAAGCTTTCGCGCAAGTGAACGCTGTTATTAATAATTTTCATTAACAAAGGTGTAATCGGGTGTACACGAATCGGTGAACCCAACGTTCTCTCGAGTGCAACGCGAGCACAAAAAATGTTGTTAGACCGTGGACAACTGGAGGGGTCTCGACGGGGACAATTTATGCAGGTTCCCCGACTGACAAATGTTTTCGTTTGACCACTGACCAGGCGAGCAGAAGTCAACGGGTCTAACATGGACAACCAATGAGTGGTCAGCCCGCCATTCGACGCGTGTGTCTTGGAAGACAGGAACGAAAGAGCATCTTCCCAGGTTCCCCCTACCATTTCGCCTTCGTGGGTTCGCTTCGAGCCCTTTCCCTTTGTAGGGTCTAAATTTGGTTGGTTTTAAGAACAGGCAAACATGAGGCACGCGGAACTCTCTAGGGTTCGATCTGCCCTTCGTGGGATGGGGCACGCAGTTAGATTACCGACGATCGCGCAGCAAGACGCCATTTTGTCGCAACGGAACTCGACGCTCGCGTAATTTCAATAAAAATTGTTTCCTGCTGCTCTCTAATCTCAAAGCCACCTAACTAACGTCACGCAGCAGTATGCTGTTTTTGGTTAACCCATTTGCATCATAAAAAAATATGAAAGGAAGGCTTTTATCGCCAAACTTTTTTTTTTTAATTATATTTAAGTACAAAAATGACAAGTAAAAGAACTTCATATCTCAGCATTATAAGAAGAAATCAGAATTACTACTTTCATCTCCAATAACACCGTCCATTTCTATTTTTTAGCTAACGAATAATGACAGTGGCCAGGAAAATTGAGCGTATATATACGCTAATGATGCAAATGGGTTAATAAACTGCTTATTATGGTGTTGTGTGTAAAACTTGTAGAATCCAAGGAGACATTAATCGGAGTCGGTTGCATTTTTATTTTATTTTTACGACCAAAGAGATTTTGCACTTGTTCGTAAAGCATTTCACGAAAATGGAAGTTTGCACAAGGATCCGCAGCCTAACGATCAATGAATTGCACATTTTTAAATGTGCAAGCGTGTAGAACGTTAGAAGGCGTCTATAATTAATTAGAATTGATAGTATTTCCACCTGAAGAGGACCTTCGGTAGACGAAAGATGCGAGGAGCATATTCTTTCTTTCACAAATGGTCTATGAAAATGTGCACAAGAGTCATCAGTCTTGTTGGCTTATAAAAATCTTTAACAATTCACATTTTCAGAAAAGAAAATGAAACAGACATTAATATAGATATCAAGATATCATCGTCGAAGTTCGTCAGGTATCACAAACGAAATTCAAAATTCTACTCAGACATTGCAAATAATACTTATGCATGCAATTCTTTCCTTGGTTCTATCGATCGTCCGCTAACCTATCAATTAACCCTTTGCACTCGAGTGGAGACTCTGAAGCGCCACTAAAAATTGTCATGACATTATTTCAAAGATATTACAAAAATTATTACACAAATTTGTTACATTACAAAACTCGTATTTAACAGATTGCTAAACGTTTAAATATTATATGCGGAAATCGGATCAGTTTCTAAAAAGTCTATAAAATTTAGTTCAAGAATTACAATAGCGCCGAGTGCTAAGGGTTAAGGCTTCCACCACATCAACTCTTTTACACTGATATTTAATCAGCTGTTCCGACAGAGGCCGCTATGCGAACCATTCATTCGCTGCCAGTTTCTGCGTACTACAAAGAACTCGATTTTTGTGTAAACGTTCGATAATGGACTTCCGGTGGTCGTAGGAGCATGATTTCGAGCGATCTTCCCGGAAATGAATATTATATAACCAGGGACACCGATCAGGCCAGCATGGACGTCTCAGAGGTGTCTCCGTGATTGTTAGCTGAAACTGGCTGATAAAATCGATTGGCAGAGATCGATAGTGCGGCTATTTTTTTATTAGGCGACTAGAAACCGGGGGACGGGATGCTCGGCAACTTGGGTCGGACACGTTCGAAGCAGGTTCACTCCGGTGACCTGCCATGGGCGAGTTAAATACCATCCTGTAATAGGAAAGCAACAAGCAGGACGAGGTTTCCCCGCTGTCATGGATGAAGTGTCGGTGGTGGGAGGTGGAGGGGGCTGCGTCGGGGAGTTTGGTACGATGGATAATAATTTTCGGCAAGCCGAGAAAAAATGGGCCTGGCTGACAGGCCTACCAGGCTCGCAGAACCTGCCAGAAGGACTACGCCGGTTCTGTTTTAGGCACTGGCAAGATGGCGGCCCTTTGACGCCCACGTTGTCCAAATCCCGCTTTGCCGAGGGAATAACAACTCACCGCGTTGTCTAAAATAATATTGAGATATCTTATCACAATCGTAAAATGGCAATGTCCGTAGCGGAGTAATTTACCTAATGTTATAGTCTTCAGCGAATATTTCTTAGTCCGCAATTTGTAAAGATCCATATATGTATACGTAATTTACCTAATGTTATAGTCTTCAGCAATTATTTCTTAGTCCGCAATTTGTAAAGATCCATATATGTATACGTAATTTACCTAATGTTATAGTCTTCAGCGAATATTTCTTAGTCCGCAATTTGCAAAGATCCATATATGTATAAGTTCGTGAATGTAAAATTGAACGACAGAAGTTTCCGACGCGTCTAATAGAACTTCGCTTCTGCACAACGTCGGATAAGATAAACGTGTCACGTTGCGTCGCCTATAATTATTCCGCTGCAGATGATAGCTACTGTTCCCGTGTTCAATGCTGCATGAAAATATGCTCGCATTCTCCGAGCTTTCACTGGGATTTCATTCAATCTCGTTTCACGATTTACAGCATGTGAATTCCATTTATAGGGCAGTTTAATATTAAACAATACCCACGGCCGCCGTATCGGAACGCTGTGAACAACCGGATAGATGATACATAGATCTTGTATAAATTCGCGTAGTGTTAAAAAAAAAAATAGAAAATAAATTTTGCGTTGTTGCCTCGATTAAATATTTCTGTGTGTGATACGTTAATGTTCATGTTAAAATATATTTCTTCGCGTGTCTTGATTATTGTGTATTTTTATTTATTTTTGATAGTCATGGTCAAATGAAGGTCATGGTATTGCAGGTCGTTGGATTCGTCTTGACCTCAGCTTTTATACGATGGCAACGAAAATAGACAGTTCTATTTAAAGAAAAAAGATTACCTTAAAATTTCGAAAAATATGACCTTGAGAAAATTTTTTTGTTTACCATCATATTTGTCTCTGCAAACCGAATAATCTTTTCCTCTGGCATTTTTTTCTATCGTCGATAATAAGGAAGATATAAAGGAGTTTGTGTAGGCTTCCGTAAGTAGAAACGGTCTGTCATAACCAGACGCGCCAGTCTACTCCAATCTAACAGCTCGACAAATATTTACATTCGACTATCTCGTAAACTAAGCCTGCTACAAAAAAATAGCATTCTATATTTTCGACTCAGTTTTTCACGTAGATTCGACCTCTTTTAATTGTATCTGCGAAAACACCCTGCACGGAGAGATATTACGATTTTTTTCGATTTAATCGTCTGACAAGCGAATAAAAAGTATTCCGGAGTTTCCGAATACCAATTGTTTAAGAAATATTAAATTTTCCATAGAGATTTATAGTCTGTGTAAAACTAATAATATTAATGATCAGATAGGCAACCTATGTGGCACTGAACGTGTTGAGATGTCCACTGAGAAAAAGAAACGAAAACAACGCGTGTCAATGTATAATAACAGCTATTCAATGCTCAGTTTTTATCAGACTACACAGTCAATTGTTTTTTGTTTTTAAACGCTGCGCTGACGAAACATTTGAACTCAAGCTTGTCAACTTCCGCTCGGATTCCAGTCAGACAGTTTTGTTTTTTGCCCTGAGAACCGGCACTTGCCAGCCAGGCATAGTGAGTTTACCAGCACAGTATAAAAATACAGCTGGTCGAGCGGCGCTCACAGTGAACCGGGCATCCCAGCAGGGACGCATGTGTTGGCCTAAGCACGCGCTCATGCGTTTCCTCGCACGTGTCAGGCGAATGCTTCCAGCCGATTACAATGAAAGGTGTGCGCGGGAGAAATTGTGCCGATCGCGTGGCAGGTGTTCCCCGGAGAGGATAACCATGTCATTCGCTCCGCATTCCGATCTGAAGAAGTCCAATAAACTGTATCACTTTATTAGGAGAACAGGAAGACTTATGGGTGCGCCTGGGTTCCCTGCCTCACCATGTGAATTTAGGCGAGCCTCCTTTGTGGAATGCCTGACCCCAATTTGTTAATTTGCTTCTGATTTATTTCATGGCATCTTTAACCGTGGTATTTTCTGATTCTTTAGCATGTTCTGTTATAACTTTAAACAATACAATGTTCTTTTAATTCTTTAATTCTGTTAATTCTGTTAATTCTGTTTTCTATGAATTATACATCTATATCTGTAGTCTAATGATCTATTTCTTATTACAGTGTGTCAATATTGATTAAAATATTTGATTTTCTTGCCCTGAATTATAAATAAATTGGTCTCCTGCGTGAATTATTAACATTCAGCATCGAGCATTCGGTGCTTGCCAGTTTTTGCAAATAAATCAATGCTACAGTGAAAATCCAATGAGTTGAATTATAAGTCACTTGTAACGTGAAAGTACAACTATATTTAAATAATAAATTACTTCTAATGTGAACATTCAGTAGTCAATTTTGGCTACATTTGTGTACTTTATCTCCTGGAAGGGAATCGAAGTACGAATATCTCGATGTTGGCTTTTAAACTTTTTAATTCGATGATGATATCGATCGAAGACGCGAAGTATCAAGCGTCCGGCGTTTTCTGGCAATTAGCTCTTGCACGACATAATCTAAATTAATAAGTAAACTGTTAGGGAAGTATAGTGGAAGTAGAGGTGCTTAAAGCCCGAAAGTGGGTTAAATACGTCGTCGCCTTCGGCCGTGTAGACAAGTGGCGCATTCGGCGAAAATGGATCAGGGGATAAGAACCTAACCGGGCATCGGGGTTGCCTAATCTTGACGCCCCGCCGTCGACAATTTCCTAATTCGGTCTTCCGTAAAGGTGGCGTACCTGGCGCTCTTCCAAATCTGTGCATTCTTATTGATAATCTAGACGACGATTTCTCACGACATTCGTCAATTTTAAGCGGGGGAACAATAACCAAATAAAAATATTATATGTTCATCAATGGCTTGATTGAACTGTGAGATTCATTTCGTTAAAGACGTTTCCATTGTTCTGTAGTAGCAAACGTACTGAAGGAATAATATTGAGAACAGTAGTTATAAATAAATTATGATTCTTATACAAACGGGGTATCCTTCCAGAGTCCTTCAGAATCCTTCAGAAATCGTTTAGGTTCTTTCAGAGAATATTAGAGACTTCTAGGGTCTTCCAGAGATTTTCAGGGGCTTGTAAGCACCTTTAGGAACCTCTAAAGAGCTGTAGAGACTTCCACAAAAAAGGTTAGGGTTGTTCAGAAAATTTTAGGATATTTCCAAAAACTTCCAAGGACCTCAAAGAATATCCAGGAATGTTCAGGAATTTCGAATGACTTCCAGGAACTTTCACAAAACCTTCCAGGACTTTCATGGTCCTCCAAGAACTTCCAGGAGTTGTCATGATTTTTTGGAGTGCTCAGGGGTTTGCAAGGACTTCCAAGGACCTCCAGGAACGTGTGGGGATTTTCAGAAACTTTTACCGATTTCCAGGGACTTTCAAAAACCTGTAAGGACTTCCATAGCCCTCCAAGGACTTTCTGGGATTTTTAGGAATTTTCAGGGACTTGCAAGAACATCTAAGAGCCCATCGAGTCCAACAATTCGAGGTAGACTGACAATTTCTGGCTCTGTAATTCTGTTCATCCGCTGAGTTGAATTTGCGCGCAGAAGCATAAATCGCTTGCGCTGCAATGTTAATAGCGTAAACAATCATCTGCGAAAATATAGTAGTTCACAATTCCCAATTCCCGATCGAAAGCCACGCGTACAACACAAATACCAACTCGGCGAATAGTTCTTCAACCGACAGTCGTCCATGAGAAGAGGCCGCTGAAATCAGTCTCCAGTTTCTAGATCGGTAAAACAGTCAACTTTCGTGTACAAAAATCCATAACGCTCCGATTCCTGAACCAGAAAGTTTACCAACAAAACTCGTGTACTAAACGATTTAACCCCTTGCACTACTATTTATTTTGTGATTATAACGATTAGAAATTCTTCACCGTTCAGGATTTCATAGAAAAGAAAAGATAGTTTATAGTTATTGTATGCCCATGTTTTCTCCAACTCCAACGAAATAGAATTTTATTTCGCTTTAAAGGGAATTAATAAGATACATATTTATTAGACTCTGTTCAAAATCTTCATCAAGAGTCTGACTCGATATTGTAGGGCAAGGGGTTAATAAACCAACTTCTAGATACTTCGTCTAAATATGTGAGCTGTGGATAAACTGTTTGGAGTTTCTCTGTGACGTTCAGGCGAAATTCCTCCATTTATGTCCTGCAACCACTTTTCATACTTGTTTGAGACTATCGATTATAAATCACCAATTTCTAGGTTCTTGTAGGCTGTCATCGACCCAAATATGTGAGCAGTAGATAAACTACGATTTGAAGGTTCTCTGTCAATTGGAAGCTGAATCGCGATGACCTAATTTCTACATTTCTCTAAGATTGAGAGATTATGATTCCCCAACATCTAGGTACTTCCAGGATTTTATCGTCAATTCTAAACACGTGAGCTGTAGATAAGCTACTATTTGTAGATTCCCCGCGACGGCCAAGCGAAGCCTCGTGGAAATTTAGTTCCCGAGCCGTGTTTGTCGCTTCCTTATCGGTGGACAGTTGACTCTGGTATCTGTAGCCTTTGTCGAGCACGACTGGCGCCACGCTACGCGCCGAAGACTCGGCAAACGAAGGGGGACGAATAATCGAAATCGTAGTTCGGCCATCAGACACATCGGTCCCACGGACCGTTTGGGAACCGTCTGGTTTCACGCCGCTTTTACGGTGGGAACGAAGAAGCGACGTACTACGCTGGGTGTGGGAAACATCGATGATTCCCAGGCGACGAGACTAACGTTTCGTA
This sequence comes from Seladonia tumulorum, assembly GCA_913789895.3. NCBI lineage: Eukaryota > Metazoa > Arthropoda > Insecta > Hymenoptera > Halictidae > Seladonia > Seladonia tumulorum. The sequence goes on from OU565275.1 coordinate 10,310,463, forward strand.
CACGTTGTCTCTGCCACTTTGTTCTCGCTCGTCGTCTCTTACGCTCTCGACGATACGTCGATTATCTCCAATCGATTTTTAATCCATTGCGAACGAGGATTTTTTTTAAGAATATTACTAGAAACCGTGTATCAAATGATAAATGGACCGTTTATTTTGAAAATGGTGCAAGTCCATTTTCTTTTGTTTCGAGAAAATTAAATGTTAGCAGATCTGACAATTAAAAAATATAGGCTAATTATGTGAAGTCTGGGAATGTTCGTACTAATTTATCAATATGTAATTTGATTGTATAAATTTCTTTTAGGCGAATTTAACTAAAATAATATATATTTCCAGGCTGCAAATGGACTTACACCACTTTCATAATTAGTCAATTGTAAATATCATTTAATTTCAATTTTGAAATAACAAAATAATCGATACACCGTACTGGGCTCTGATGTTATAATAGAAATGTATTGTATCTGATATTGATAAATATTTGTACTCGATATGAAATTATAAAAATGTGGAGAACTTCCGCTTTTGATAACACACTAATGGCACTAGTCGCTCGATCTGTCAACTAAAGCGTGTAGAAATAGTACTTGTTCTCGATCGATCTGTGAGAGAATCTGAGATACTATACGCGCAACAGTGTAAACACTGAATGGGCAAATTAATATTCTTAATTTCATAATTCTGATACTAAAACTGAAACCATTGCCCCGAAAATCCCCTAAAATCAAAGTAATTTGGCGAATGATTGCTCTTTTAATCTTTTCAGATAATGCAAATTCCGATAAAATTTGATTTTGTGTGGACGACACAATTTACGTGTTAAAATCGTTTTTTTTCCCGGTAAATGATTTTTAGTGGAATGGAATATTTAAAACGAAGGTGTTGTGCCCAATTTGTGCGATTAGTTTTTATTTTCAATAAAATTAGAAAAATTAGAATGAAAGTATTGAGCACACGCTGTAGAAATTCTCGGTATTATTGTCACGCAGATTTATCAATGAAGCAGCTGCAGCCGAGCAGCGTGTAATGGACTATAGCGAACGGGCAAGGAACTCGCGAACATAGCAATGGCCGCAGGCCGTAGACCTGTCTGGTAGGTTCCCGATGACCTTGAGAATTCAAGGCTGATCCTAGTGCGAGTATAACTGGTTTAGGCGAACTACCACTTCGCCATGCTCTCCTGTTGCTTCTAAACACGTCACTTAGATCAACCCTAACCTTTCTTACGCTCTATACACGTGCACCGTGCACGTGGATCATTTTAAAGTGTTGCCAACCGTAGAACCTTTGTTTTTGCACGACAAAAAATTTTTTTATCATTTTTAGTACATAAAATTTTAGTTAACATCATTTTTTCTAAAAAATTAATATCTATATTTTTACCTGAGTTTCTGAACAGAATTTTAACAGAGAATTAATATAATGTGCATGATCACATAATGGGAGCTTCAAGCGGTCGTTTAAAATAATTTTCCACGATTTTGAACGTAATATTAATTCGACTGGTTCAGTTAATAACGAGCAATTTTTTAATCAACTTCAAACATGTCCAACGTTTATTGCAGTTTCATATTAAGTTTCAATCAGCAAGCAGGATGTTACTTAGCAATCCGAATTACGTGGAATTGGCTGCAATAAAATTGCAACTGTAATTACTCTTTCCGAGGCAAGTTTTATTCGAATGAGAGTTGAAGCAATAAATATTAAATGATCACCATTTCTATTTCAGCATTTGCTATTCACAAATATCGGAATTTATACAATTAAAAGAATTGGAACTCATATAAAAACGCGAGATGGTAAAAACAGATTTCTGTTTTTCCGATTTCTCTCAAATGTTGCGTTTATCTGTTTGACCACTATAACAATGTTAAAATTGATTTTTCAAGATTTCTTTTGTAGCATCGGATCAAAATTTATCGAACCGTTTCTGTACGGAAACCAGTTTGCAATCGTTTCTGCTTTTCCGGTTCATGCGCGGAGCCTGAATAATATTTTGATCGCACGTAACCGTGACTTTTCCTCTCTGGTACGTTTTCTCATGACGCGAACGCAACAAATAATGGGATTTCGACGGTTGGAGAAGCCGATTGTGAGAGCCAACCGTGAGAAGATGTTGGACTTGGGGCTGAATTCGGTGCTTCTTGTATCAGGTTACTATCAGAGGGCTGTAAGTCCTCAAGGGTGTCTGTTACACCATATACAGACCACGTGAATGTCCACATACCACCTAGTTATGTACAAACATACCCAAACATACATAAACATACATAAATTCTGCTAGAAACAATCGTCGTTTCGCAATCACTTCATTAAAAGTTCACTTGTATCTTCATTCACCCTTTGGCTGAAGATTCGCCCATTTTCCATGTTAAATACCATACCATTCTATTTGTATCTTTATCCACGTATTAGATATATTTGTTTAAAGTATAAAATTATGAATGACATACAATCGATTCACCCATTTTCCATGTTAAATACCATACAATTCTCTTTGTATCTTTATCCACGTATTAGATGTATTTGTTAAAAGTATAAAATTATGAATGACCTACAATCGATTGAATGAAAACATGGAACAAAAATAGGTGAGTCACCGCAGGATTTATTGTATCACAATTTTCAAGGAGTATGAGATTTAAGGTTTAAAGTAGTTACAACTTACAAGAAAATGTTACTAACTAAAGGATATTAAAATGCATCGTGAACCATGCGATCGATTAAATATTGATTCATCCGCATCGCCCGGTGGAGAATTCAAAAAATTGTAAATAAACCGATACGGTGAAAAGCTAAATAATAAAACTGACAAATAAACCAATGTTCATCGAATTGAGACAAACTAAGTACGAAAGGAAACAATTTTTCGGTACCTTAAAATGATAAATTAATAAATCTGCAGGCGCTATAATAGCGTTTCTTGGCAAAGACGCTTCATTAACACGTTGACCGCCATGTCACCCAGATGTGGGTGACGGAATTATTTGTCCAGGTTTTAAAATTTTTACGTTAATATATTCATATTCATTGTACCAAAGATTGGGATCTGTAAAATGCAAGAAAGTTGGAAGACTACTCAATATCACACGTATAATTATTTTCAATTTTTATTTCATTAAATAACTTACTTTGGTTTCGTGGAATTTTTTAGGATTCTGGTTTGGCACTCAAAGTGTTAAATTTTGCATATGAAAATCGATCATTTCGGTGGGTAACAACTCAACAAATAAACGTTCCCAGCAGCAAGGTCGACGGAACGAAACCGCGCAAGGGGTAAACGCGTTTCGAACCAGCTCGTTCGCTCTGGTCTCCTAGTGAATCTGGGAATCTGTTTCCCCTGAAGTCGCTCGGATTCTCACGATCATGGGAACCGGAGTCTCTCGAACGGGGCCCGGGATCTCTCTGGGAACGGGTGTCCCGTGGGAAGCTCTCCGCGACCGACGTTCGCAAGAATCGCGGAGAAAACGACGGAGGAAAACGGAGACAGGAGGACAGCAGCGACGGGAACTCTTTTGCCAGCCTGAACGCCTACTACCAAACCAGATCGGTCCGTTGGTTCCAGGGGCGAACTGTCTCACGCTTTCAGCCTGGGAGAACACGGTTCTCCCGGGTTCCTCGGGAATCGTTCCTCGGACACGTGAGAAAATATGTGAGGCACGCGCCGCACACCAGGTATACCGGTGGTGTGCTCGTCGACCAACAGTCTGGTCACGTGCTCGATTCTCCTGTCGAATATATTGAATCCTTCGGTTCAAAGGACGACGATTAGGGATGGAGGACATTGCGCCGATGGGAATCGACGATGGTTGTTAGGCTTCCAAGCCGGTTACGCTAAAAGGCAACGTCTTAACGATGCTGTCTGCGACTTGCTGTCGTTTGTCGCGGCAATCGAATCTCGAAAGTTATGACTAGTCTGCGAATTTTGTACATTTCTGATGAAAATTGGTGGATCAAAATTAAAAGCGTGAAAATGTTCCAAGAACTTAAAAATAATGTTTTATTATCTTCGACTTGTTCAAACGATTAAGAGAATAATAAGCTCTTTAACTTTAAAACGGAACGAGTGCTAATCCCTTCCTAGATCTTTTTCCGAAGAAGTAATGGTTCTGAAATAAAGTTAGTACCAAGCAGAGCTATAAATTGTCAGAAAATTAAAGGAAGCTTGAAATGTGTTCAGAAATTCGCCAAAATTATTCTTCAGGATAAAGATCCGGTCTCTCGAGGCCAGTTGATAGATTAGGGGGTGGCTGTTCGTCATCAAGTCGAAAAGAATCGACCGACTGTGTAGATAAGGCAACAACCTCGAGCCTCGGCTGCAAGCCGCGCATGGAGAGAGAGAGAGAGAGAGATGAGGGCTCGCTTCTGAAGCCAATTAAAGTCGTTCCCACGGGACCGCACCGTGGGAGAGTCTCTCCGGGAACGCGAGAATCGGAATCTCGGGATGGACAGGACTCCATGCGCCTTTAGGAAGTGTGTGTGCGAGAGTTTGTCGTCGAAGGGCGACAAGTATCTCTTCGCCTTTTTCACCCTACGGTCTAGCTCTTTTTTTTCTCGGTGAGCCTGCGAAAGCGATCGGGAGAGGACACGTGCAGCGAGAAGGGAGACGAAGGCGTCGGAGGCGGAGAACTCGTGCTCGCGTGAGAACCTGAAGAGGGCTCGTGGGAAAACGGCGAAGGCGCGTGGCGCTTGTGCCATCAGGACACCATGAGGCCGCAGGAAGTTCCGCTCCGATCGAACATCCTGCTCGATCATCCACCCCCGCGATCGCTGACAACTCGCGAAACTGTGTTTGCGAATTCTTAGGCGTTCGATCTAAATGTTAAAATTCTCTGGCACGCTTTGGCTTGTAAAATTGACAAATTCTATTAGATTGTGTACTCGATAATCTCTGTTTTAGTGTACTTATCTTTTGGTATTGAAATAAGCACCAGTTACAACTTAATCAATTATATGTTCGACATTGTTTGCTATGATTTGCTACCATTTGTCAGGCAATTCAACTGAGAATTTATGTACCATTAGGGTGGCAAATATGTTTCTAGATACGGAAATTGTGCATGACAAGATTGAATTTATTTTTAGGTTTTTAGACTCACTTTTTGAACTTAATAACGAGGCTTTTAGGTGCAGCAATAAGTTCTTTTTCGTTAATTTCATACAATCAATATTGTATACAGCTGTTCAATCCTTATGTCAATAACCAAAATTTTCTACGCTATTCAATGATGCTATTCCTTCTAATTATAATAGAAATGTATTGTATCCGATATTGATGAATTTGTACTCGATATTAAATTATTGCAGAAATGTTACACCTCCTGATGTCAACGAATATTTTTATGCCTCAAATGTAAATTAATCTGTGTCTATTCAGGAATGTAGAAATCTGCAATAATTTTGCTATTTGTCAACAAAAGTATCAAAGAAATGATCAAGAGAAATTGAAAGTAGGTATCCAAGTACTGGGTTATTGGCATAAGGGTGAAATGGAATTTCACTCTTGCTCTTTTGCGATTTTGGAAGATTATTATTAATTAACAGGATCTGTGAACTTGAATCATGATATACAGCAGTAAACCATTTTATGATTTTGGTGTACGTAAATCAAATTGAAATCGATTTCAAAATGCAGCGAATGCATTTTTTTGTCTGCGATCCTTCAATGATCGATTAAAAATCGTTCGATTCTGTCGGTCGATTTTCATAGACATTTTTTGTATGTTTCATACACGTCTTTTTGTAGAGTTTGCTAAGAAACGATTTCGCTTTTACATCTCTCATTAAATTGCAGAGAACCGGGAATTCTCGCTATCAAGCTCCGAAGGACATATTCGAGATAATCTGTGGAACGTCCTCGAACGTCTGCGGGGTGGAGGACGAAGAAAAAAAATTCCGGATCGTTAAATCCTCGGCATCCTCCCGCTACCAGTTGCCCTAAGAAAAAAATCTTATACTCTTGTTAGCCGTCCGGGGAGTTGAGTCACGGCGTGAGAACGTTCCTGCGAAGGGACAGCGAGGCTAAATATTTCCAACAGGGTTGCATAGCCCCGTGGAAGGTACTGTGACTTGCTAATCGTTTCTCGACTGTGTAGGGGATGTACGAAAAAACCACAATACAACCCTACTTCTTTTTCATATTCAATTTTTCCACAATCAATGCGAATAGAAATTTTCACAAATTCGTAACTAATATTTTTATTTTTAATTTGTGCAGACTGTAAACATGCGTACACCAAATTTATTTCTTCTTTCATTATAAAAAAATGGCTCCAAAATTGGGATACAGAGGTGTTTGTTATTTTTGTAATGTAAAATAGTCACTGTTAGTGAACCCAGTGCTCAGTTACATTTTTATTACCGATGGGGGTTATTATTTTTTCTTAATTTTTTTATCTGTTTTATCTGTTGGATCTATGTTCTTTTTATTTTATTTCGTTTTGTTTGTATTTAATTATATATATATATTTTAGTTTAAGACAGCGTCTCTCTCTCTCTCTGCATAGGTAATGTTAAGTTAGTTGTAAGATAAATAAAGTTAGGCAGGAGAAATGTGAAATGATTGATTGATAGTGAACCCAGTGTTAATCATCTCGGTTTGTCATCGTCTAACGGTAGCAGACATGCAAGCACAAATCTGCACTAAAATTCGCAACAATTTGCAACGATTTCAATGAAAAGATACGACTACACAATTTACCTGGAGAAACTGGGACCAGAAACCGACACCGAGCATTAAAATCAGGAGAATGCAGTCGCTTTCGGCATTTTTGCCTGCATCGTTTGGAAAGGCGCGAATTTGCATGCAGACGGCGCGGCGTCCCATTCATTCGGCTGTCTCTTCCGCCATAACTTCCTTGCGCAATTTATACGTGATAAAAAGGCCGAATGCGTGTACGACCCTATTCCCATGTCGCGGGCAAGGATTCATTGCCCACTGTTCCAAGAAAGTTATTCCTCGTTGCACAAAGGACCCAGCATCCTAATATGCAAAACAGGTTTCTCGATGCAAACACCTGTTCCTTTCACAATGGGGCCGCGCGCGCACTTGCCTGGCAATGTAAACAGAAAACCGGTTCCCTATCAGCCTCGCTCGCTCTCTCGGCGTGTTTGCGCGGAGAGTTCAAGGGGTTGAGGGACACGTCGCGCTGGTTCGTTGGTTTCGACGAATAGGGAATCATGCGACCGACGCGGAGGCCTCGAGTTAGGTGTCCCGGACTCCCCTATTCACCGACAAGGACTCTTTGCGGTTTCCCTCCCATTTAAGGAAATCAGGATGGTAAACAAAGTTCGTAGGGTAACAGGACGCGTTTGGAAGTATCTCACCCCGGGGTATGAGAACGGAAAGTTCCTTTTCTCGCGAAATCGAATCGTCCTCTAGACCATTGCAAATTCGTTTCGGTGTGTTAATTGTACTCTCGTCGCTCTACACCTTTATGCTTCGCTGTACAGAGAAAAACAGTCCCGTGAAGATTAATTGCATTTTTCCGTCTTTCGCTTTGATCGCGAAAGCGGAGCTTCTGTTTCACCGTTGTTCCTTCAAACACTGTGCAAAATTCATTTTACGGAGTTCTGTGCTTGTGGAGCCAAATTGTGGTTTCAGTTAAGTTGCATCGACTGTGCAAATTAATTTTGCATTGCTATCTAGGGCAAGGGACCCAATTACTGTGGGAGTACCAATTACTATGTCTATACGAATTATACTTATTCTTAAGGTATAATGAAAAAATTAGTGAAAAAATGCTTTCAAAATAAGTATAATTAATATAGGCACAGTAATTGGTACCCCCGCAGTAACTGGGTTCCTTACTCTATTGTGTGGTTGTTCCTGATTGGATTGAGTTAAAGTTTGGTGGCTTTGTCATATTCTGATGAAGATAACAACATCTTGTTTTTTACATATTTTTGTTATACTTGGTTTTGAAAAATCGAAACTGTTTTATAAATGCATAGAATAAGTGTATTCAAGTGGGGAACATAGTGAGACAGAGAATGGATAGATTGAAAGGGATGGTGGTCAAGCAGAGCCTCGCCAACTCTAACATTGTCGTAGCAGGAGATCAGGATACAGGCTTTAGTATACTCGCAAGGGTTACATTTCACAAGGGTCTGACAAGGGTCTATTCACCCTATATAATTTGTGGTTTCGCGTCTACTTAAGGAAATGAATCTAGCAAACAGTTTTCTTAGGGTAGCATGAGGTCCTTGGAGGTACCTTTCAAAACAGCGATGGCAGACACTGTGCACTCCTCCATATTTAACATACTGTTTCAATTGCAATCAGCATTTTATAGAAATTCATTTCTTACTTCAACGATTTTAAAAAGTTGAAAATGGTGTGACAATCGTTTCTTCTGTTTTCTTTTTGTTTTATATTTCACCCACTCGTGCTTGTCGCAAATGCATGTAATCAGTGTTTATAATTAGACTATATATAATTAGAGAGCATTCCTCGATTGAATATGGAATGAATATACGTTTGCATGACTAATAAAATTGTACTGAATTGCAGTTAATCAATGTTGTATTTATAATACATTTGTTTCTTAGAAAATGAAGAATTTTCCGTGACTATTCTTTTAACACTTTGATCGCCAAACTAGAAACCTCAAAAATTCCATAAAATAAAAGCAAGTTATTTAATGAAATAAAAATTGAAAAAATTAAATGTATGATATTAAATAGTCCTCCAACCTTCTTCCATTTTACTGATCCTAATCAAATTTGGTGCATTGAATATATTAACATGAAAATTTATTTTTAAATCTGGACAAATAATTCCGTCACCCACATATGGCTGACATGGCAGTCAACGTGTTAATAGAAAAACGTAATAGTTATGAAATAATGTTTTCTACAAATGATAACAATACTTCTGTTTCCTAATATTTTTATCAATTTCAAAATGAATGGTTAACGATGAGGATCCAATTGAATCAATTGATCATATGACTATTAAATTGTAGAAACTGTAGTATTTTATTTAAACAGACCGAACTAGAGATTCAAGTGTCCGATCGTCTGCTTAGAACGTTCTATCTACTTGAAAGGGTTAAGGAGAGCCTCACTATCCTTGGTTCGCCAATACCAGGGAATCATACATCGGTGGAACGCATCCTCGGATGTTCGACCAGCGTCAGCGACTCGACTATAGTCGACGTTCCCCTTTATGGTTTCTTCCTTCCTCAATCTTCAGGTGGAAAGAAACCAATTTGGTAAACAAGTCTGCTAGGGTACTATAAAACACCTGGAGCCTACTCGGCTTCGCTTCGCACTGATCCTGCCGGTGAAAATAAATATCCTTGGAGCGTTCATCCACCTGTCCTTTCCTCCACGTTGCTATACTTCTTTCTCCTTAAAATGAATCCGTAAAAATATTGGTGAATTCCAAACTATCCTCGCAAATAAATAAAATTGCGAGCTTATCGAAAAAATTTCAATTCCACGTTTTTAACGAATCTGTGGAAGCAGAAACGTGGCAACTATAAATACAGAACGTTGTGAAAATTTAATAAAATTCTGAGAATTGCGAGCTAGATAGAACCGTTGAATTTCGTGATATTTTATTTTGTATCCGTTGGTAAAAGTTAAAATAAACGGGCTGAATAGTTGAGGAATTTTCAGTTTAATTTACGAGCGAGATAGAATGTCAGTGGTTCGAGTTAGTGGCACGCAAACAGACGGAAACGGAGATCCTGTCTGGTTACGTGATCGTGTCACTGTGTTATCTTGTGGAACATGTCTGAGCACGGGACTGTTAGGTGAATCTCACTACCTAGATACGCTTCGAGACTAGGAGATCATATGATTCAGAGTCCTAGACATAGCGCGTGCGCTACATATATGTACATATAATATGTTCATATATGCCAATTTCATGCTTTACACGTTACACTACCAATATAATGTATCTAAAATTACACCATCAAAACTAGTTCAGTAATTTTCTCTTGTAATAGATTGTGACTTTTCGGTCACGAAAAAATAGTAAATGTAAAAATACTATTTTATTCTAAACCACTTTTGATAATAATCGAATGCACTGGATCGGGTCACTTGGCCCTCCACAGCGGACATTTTTCAGCGGATATCTGACGAACCCCGTCGATCAGAACACCATAAGACGAAGAAGCTACTCCGTCTCGCACAGTAGCTGAGAGCGTTTAATAAAAAATGCAATCATCCAATTCTCGCGATAGAGTATCCGACATAGGATATTAAGATGTCGGCCAACGATAGAACGATCGAAATTTATTCAGGCCCTCGGAGGTATTCTAAATATAAATTAACAGAAGACTTTGTATCAGGGCCTTAGGAATCATTAGAAACTGACTGAAATTAGTCCGATGGCGGTTCCTAGATCTCTACCTATAGCAACAGCTTTCGACAACCATTTACAAACTAGCTCTCCCTCTATAAACCTCATAATTAGACATCGGATCTTTATGCATTTATGGCTTATGGAAATGTTAAAAAAATGCTATAATATAAAATTCGAGAGAATTTAACACGATTTTTATTTGCTTTGGATCTACAAAGGCTGTCCCCATTAAAAATAAAATTTTATTTCATTCCACTTTCTTAAAATGTTTCTATAAAAATTGGAAATTGCATAAACATCCGATGTCTACTCATAACACTATATTTTGAAAACTCATACTGTGTATATATACAGACAAGCAGACACTGTAATCATTTATTGCTAGATATTTTTATCAAATAACAGTAAAATAGAAGAAAAACAAATTTTGGTAGACTGTATATATTCTAGACAGCATCAGTTAAAATAGTTAAAGACCAATTGAAACGATTGCGGTAAAAATTTGTCTAGCAACTTTGAAATAACATATAGAAGATCGAATGAAATAAGATATCGTTATTCCACTTTTCCTAGTTCCAATATAATTTTCCAAAACTCGCAAATCCTAATTTTTGTTAAAGCGTTCCCTCAAGCTGCTGTCAATTAGGAAAAATTCCAAGAAGACAGCAAATCATAGAAAACTATGGCATACTGAAATACAAAGAGAACGGTAGAAGGTGCTAAGAAGCACCGAGCCGAATCCTTGAGTGGGCCCCGGCTTGAATTTATAAGTGTTTTATAGGCTTTCAAAATCACGCTAACGGAAATTTTATATCCTCTACGTACCAGGCAGCTATGCGAGCGAAGGAACCAAGCAGATCGGAAATTTCAGCAGCGAGCGATGGGAAGCCATGGACACCATGTTGGCTCGCCAAAACGGAATAAACGATGCGAAGGGGACGAAGAGGACCGACGAACGTCGGTGATATTAAGAAACGTCGATAGTCGGGCGTTAATGGTCCGTTAAAGTTTGCGGGAAGGCGTGAAGAACGTTGTAAACACGAATTAATCGAAGACCAGGCACCAGGGTCGCAGGAAACACGAGGAAGCTTCATCGAACGCCCCCGCATCAGAAACGCGCGGTTTCTTCGCCAGAGAAAGGGTTAATTTTCGACGACCGAAGAACAGGCTCGCATGAGATCGCTGGGATTTCTCGCTCGCGAGAGTCGGGGACCTCAGAGATCATGCTTGGCCTTGAGAACCTTGTTTTTGTGGCCGTACGAGTGTACAGGGTGGGCTACACGCGACGAAACGGTGAAAGTGCCATGAAATTTTAATAAAATAGTTGATAAAAGTTCCATGCTTATTGCGGATCACGCCTTTTTCTAATTTATTTCTATTTTATTTTATCATTATTATTTCCTTCTTCTCTGTTATCTTTTGTCTATCATTTGTTCAAAATTCACACTTATTCTTTCATGATAATATTTGAACTTGAAATGGCCTGATGACTTTTCCCCCTGTACCAACGAATTTATTCTTTTATAAACACGTTCGAATGTTAAATGGTCTAGTGACTTTTGAGCCATCCTGTACCAACGCATTTATTCTTTTATAAAAGCATTCGAATGTTCAGTGACTTTTGAGCCACCTGTACCAACGCATTTATTTTGAAGAATGAACGATTCGATTCAAAATGAATGAATTGATTCGGTTCAATTTGTTTCGTAGTTGTAGCTGTTTGCACTAAAAAATTGTACTATGTCTACATTTGTACAACAACCCTTTCATCAGGATTTGTAGGGTCTAAAGAGGCTGGAGAAGCGATCATCGACAAGCTGCAATTCTAACATTGTAAATTCATGAACCAAACTGTTGTAAAAATGTTTCAGTGCGCTGTTTCGACAATTGACATGTCAGTGGACCATCAAAAAGATTATGGTGCTGTTTCTCTCTAATCAACAGTTTGTACAATACATTTTCTCGGATCGTTGAATGCAGGACGTCGAGTACCGCTTTTTATGAGCCACCCTGTACCAACGCATTTATTTTGAAGAATGAACGTTCAGTTCAATTTGTTTCGTAGTTGTAGCTATTTGCACTAAAAAAATTGTACTATGTCTACATTTGTACAACAACCCTTTCATTAGGATTTGTAGGGTCTAAAGAGGCTGAAGAAGCGATCATCGACAAGCTGCAATTCTAACATTGTAAATTCATGAACCAAACTGTTGTAAAAATGTTTCTGTGCGTTGGTTCGACAATTGACATGTCAGTGGACCATCAGAAAAATTATGGTGTTGTTTCCCTCGAATCAACAGTTGGTACAATACATTTTCTCGGATCGTTGAGTGCAGGACGTCGTGTACCGCTTTTTGTGAGGCACCCTGTACACAGTTTTCACTTTCGACAGTTCTCCACCACGAATAAGGAAAAGTCACCGCTCCACACCTGACCGAAGCCGCAAACCGACCTTTTGGGTTGGCAGATCCGTGAAAGGGTTAAACTTGTCGAGAAATCTGGTACCATTTCTACCAGGCGAGCATGAGACTCGGCGAAGTCTCTGCCGGTTCTTGGTTTCCCTCCGTTCCTTACCTAAGAGGTGGGGGGTTATACTAAGTGTGGGGGATGGGGAAGGCGTAGCAACGCCCATCGATCAGGTGAAAACATACTCCGTGAGCACCTGGCGGCTGTCACCTGTCCCGATGATTCTCTTTCAGCCGGGAATCCTCTCGAGTTTGACATACCAATCCCTCGGGCGTGGTAATTATTGAAATTCGGTAGCTTCTTATAGAACCCGAACTGCACTGATTGAGTCGGCACTTGTTATAGCGAGCTGCGTTAGGCGAGTCGTGTTTTGTTGCGGTGAGAATCGGTCTGGTGGAAGATTGATCGCGAGGACGGCATCGGGCGTCCGGCATCGATTAAGCGATGATGATCGGTGTCATTGACAGTCAAAAGTCAATATTCTATAGCGCGGCGATCAGGAGAACAGGATACACCTGGAGGACCACCTGGGCCCTCTGCCGAGGTCTCGAGGACCCCGAAAAAGGGGGCGGGGACTGGTTCGGACAGGTGGAGCCAAACGTCTCCGGTGATTTCCTCGAAATCATTCGAGCGTGTCGAAGCAGCAGGGGATTAGAAGATGCGCGCAAGCATTTGGAAAAGACGAGAGCCGCTGAAACTTTTCTTGTCCCACCGTGTAGCAAGTGACACAAACGAATTTTAAAGTTGCAGAGAATAATGTTGCAATTAGGAGTCGTTATTGATAAGCAGACGTCAAGACTTTCCATGCGCTCAATTTTTCGCTTGTGCTCGCTTTCATCGAGTTAATAATATTATACTTTAATGTATACTTCAATTTCGCCGGGTCTCGTCCCACCGTGTTGCAAATGACACGAACGAACGATGTCTAAAGTTGCAGAGAATAATTAGGAGGCGCTATTGATAAGCAGACGTCAAGACTTTCCATGCGCTCAATTTTTCGCTTGTGCTCGTTTTCATCGAGTTAATAATACGAGTTGTTCGAGTTATTATACTTTAATGTATACTTCGATTTCGACGGGTCCCTCCGAATGTGGATCACCGGGCTACTGTGAAACTAATTATTTGACGCATGGAACATCCGATAACTCGTAAGAGAGCAAAAATAAAAAATAAAAATAAAAATTTAATTTCTCAAAAATTCGACCGTCCCAAACACATCCCTAAAAATATACCCTACTCTGTCATTACATCTGTATCACTCTATCTTATGATTTACTTCATTCGACTGCAGTATGTCTGTTTAACTGGAACATATACTACTTCGATATACACCCACGTAAATACGAGTTTCCGAACGTCTACCTTTTTCGGAAAGTGAACAGAGACTGCGAGGGACGTCGTTGGGCGCATGTAACACATTGTAAGGGATCGAAAATGGCGGCCGTCACCCCACAAAATTGTGACGCGTTGTAAACAAGAATCAGGGAAGTAGGTGGTTCTAGCTGGTGAATTTCTGAACGGAATGTATACAGACAGAAACGCCGCGGGTCTGTTACAAACCGTGGCCCGCATACTCGCCTCTGTGGATCACAAAGGAGCCCGGTAACGACGGTATTCTCGATAACAATGATCCTTTGACGTCTATGTTATGTTTCCGGTCGTAAAGCTGCCAGGATGGTAGGACCGCGTAAGAAGCAGTTCTAAGGCCTTCTATTGACAAGTTCCCGCCAGCTTTCTATTACCGCCATGGCTGTGTCAAACGTTCTATGCGTTTGTTGCATGTGTTGCTAACGCTTGCGCGAGATAAGATTAAATTCATGAAGCGACAGAGACAATTCGCTTAGCACGAGACACATAAGGTTTCTTTTAAAATATATAACATTCTACGAGTCTTTTGTAGCTCTTAACTCGCGTGCAATGTGTTCAATCTATCGATATAAGATTACTTTATGTGTATAGTCAGTCTCACAATTGATGGCACGTACTTTAAATCAGAATCACTTTTTTATAACTGGCTTAAACCACTTCAGCTTTTCTGCCAGGCTAGATGGATTAGTTTATTAGATGAACGGTAATAGAAATTTTGAGACATTTTAAAACATTTTTATTTGGGCCTGTAACGAAAATTTTAAAGAAGCGTTTTGTGAAAATTTCAATTAATTAATTGATTTATGAGTGGACTGCGGATTTTATGCATTTATGACGAAACGAGTAGATGTAATTCAAAATAATAAAAAGATTAAAAGACTTTAACAATTTCAATATACCATTTTTAATATATAAAAATTATTAACGAGCAAAATACATTTTTACTTGGTGCCTATAAACTGCAATTGATATACAAAAATTTTATTTTGCATAAAGAAGTCTATACCGCAGTCTATTTATGAGTTATAAACGATTAAAAGCGGCGAACAAAATGGCGTTTGCCATCAATCATAAGACTGACTGTAGAATGGGGCAGAAAGTCCTCGTTATCGAGAGAGTCGGCTTTGAAAATTCACTAAATTCACTTTCACACGGAAAAACTCCTTTTGCACAATTCAAACGGGTCAACGTTGCATAAACGCATCAAATTCACAAAGAAATCGTTTTAGGGTCTAAAACATTCTACAATAAAATGTCCTCCAAGTCAAATTGCACGTCCAAAGAAAAATTCTGTTTGCATAATTCGAATCGACCAACATTGCAAACTAGCCGTGTTTCAAATTCCTGAATAGATCATCGTAGAGCGTTCAAGGTTTCTATCAAACGTCTCCCAAGGATATGAAATAGCATCCGGAAGGGAAAAATTTTGTTTCCCGTTGCGGGGGAAGATGGAGGCTTGAGCGAGCGTTTCCGATGGACGAAAATGCATCGTTGCAGCTTCAAATTTCGCGTCGATCTCCTTCCCCGTTCTGGCGCTCTGATGAACGTGAGAAGAACGCCGATCCGAGCCGTGCATTTTCGTTCTCACGGTACGCCGGGAGCGTGACAGTCTTCGGGAATGATTTGTCCGTAGCCGCCGAACGCATTCCGGCGTTTATTGGCCCCGACATTCCTCGCGTTTGTCGGCCGACCATGGAGCACGTGCCGCGCGGAAAGAAGAAAAAGAAGAAGAAGAAGAAGAAGAAAAAAAAAGGGAAACGAGACATCAAAAGGCTCCGATCGCTGCCTCCCTTCACGCTCTCGGATTTCTGTGTACTTTCTTGTTGCACATGCTCCTCCAATAATCGTGAGAAGGCCTGCGTCCGTGGAACCTACAGGGCAATTCGCAACGTTCCCTGGCGCCATGCGATTTTCAAGTTGCGAAATCGCAAGCACTCTCTCTCTCTCTCTTTGTTCCAGCCATGAGTTCGCTGTGGTGCATTCGCACCTGACCTCGAAGAATGAAATCTAATCAAATAATTTATTTTACACTCCCAGGTCTTCTTCATTTAACACGTTGACTGCCAACTACGAGATAACTCGTAGTTTGTGTTATTGTCTAGGACGCCAAATACGAGTTATCTCGTATTTTGTTAACTTGCCCTAATACGATTAATAACATTTTTGCATTAAGAAATGGACATTCGCGTATAAAATGACAAATTATTAAAAAAGAACAGTCTTTTGCGATGATGATTAAATTAAATTGGATTTTTACACTGAAATCCAGAAAAGTACGGTGGCAGTCAACGTGTTAAGTCCTTAAGTTTAAGTGATCCGCGAAAATCAAGATACTTTTGCATTTCATTTTCGTTTTCACTCTGGATGTGTATTCAGTTTTAAATCAGGGACGTTGTTCTAAACAACATAGACCTGGAAAGAACGTCTTTGACGCGTTGTCTCCTAGAAGGGGAAGACAGAATTGTGTGTCCAAAATTAAAATACAGTGATATAATGTTAATCCAGCTTATTAAATTTGGTCTGCGAAGAGCAAGAAGACTGAAAGAGTCACCCAGCATCCTACATAAGTCTTAACCCATGAATTTCCATTTCGTTGACCGAGTTGTTTCGATTTTGGAGTTTTTCGGGCTGCTAGGTGGTTGTCTTCAAGGTGTCAAAAAATTCCCGATTAATTCTTCGGGAGGATCGGGCACCAAGATGTCCGTGAAGAACGCTCTTTTCCGCTTATGTTTCTCTATCAAGCGCGGGAAGAACGCACAAACCACGGAACCGTCGTTCTCACGGCTCGTGGGAATCGGCCACGCAGAACACACGACTGGATGGATCATCCTCCAGCAACGAACGATCTTTTTTCCAGACACGGGACCCCGTCGGAATATTCATACAGAATCCTGTTCGTCGTGTGTCGCTTGGAAAACGGTCTACGGATGACTCTCTTTCTCTCTCTCTGTCTCTCTCTCTCTCTCCCGGCAATGAATACGGGAACGGACCTAACGAGCCTGTTTTTCTTGGGTAGCATTTTTCATCTTACAGAAAACGTGTCCCGTGTCCCTTCGTCGAGGACAGGGCTACACGACGGAGAAGGGAACCGTTGGAAAGCCGTGAATACCGGGAATTTTGTTCGAGGAATTTCGTAGGTTGAGCAGCGTCAAGGAATTCGCTGGAAAAAAAAGAGGAGCCAGATGTCCTTACGGAGATTAGAGGCAAGACGGAGAGCAAGACTGTCTACCTGAAGACAGCCGGGAGATAAAGGCAGCCGACGAGCGTGAGAATCGAGGTTCGAAGGGCAGCGTCGTTTTCTCAGGGTTACCAAGACCTCAGGAGGATCGAGGAGATCTTGCGAACATCGGGGTGGGTAACTGATCGATGCTCGAATGTGTTTATCCTACCCTCGATCCACCGAGCTAACTGTTTGCTCTACAGTACTCTTCGGGGTTAGCTCTTCTTTGTCTCCATTAATTCCTCGGGAGAAAAAGAACGTTTGCATTGAATTTTGTTAGTTAGGAGAGGGTGAGACTTACCCACCGAATGATAGAGTTAACCCTTTGCTGCACAATTTTGCAATGATTTTTCTTTATCTTTAATCATTTTTTCAGAAGAAAATTTTTAATGATTGTGATCTACGTGGAAATATACCACCCCGAAGACAAAGGTTAAAATGAGGGTGTAACTTATTCATTGAGTGACAAGAGTGACCTCTAGCTGTCTTTTCTGCATTATTTTTCTTTCTTTAAACAGTTAACTGTAGAATTTAATTTTAAAAATCCCTCGCGACACGGAATTAAAATCAAACAATGACGAATATACACGTCGAACGCAAGCCAAATGCCGCTATTATAAATTTTACGAAAAAAGTCAAGCAAAGTGAGAAATAATTACATTTTTATTCGACAAGAAATTAACAATTCATTAACGTTAACAGCACCGCAATAGAGATTTGGTCCGACGTGTATACAAGTCAAACGCGTTTAACTGGTTAATTGCACCAATATTTTTTCCTGTCGTAAATGCCTAAAATCCACAATCCATTTACTACGTAGCATGGATCGCACACACTCGAACGCTTTATCACTCGTCCTAAGCAGATCATGCACGGGACTCGAATATTATTTCCCCCCAGCTCGCTGGAAATATTCCGTGATATAATAAACGACCGGATGCACAGCGTTCATTGTGTTGGGACCATTTATCGGCTCGGCGTTTCATCATTTTTATGGTGTCCCGAGTGAGATTTCTGCTCTTCGAGCTGGCGATTTATATGGAGATTTTCTGAGTTATTACTCCCGAAGAACCTCGACGATAAATTTCCATTTACGTAGCAGGCAGGTGTAAAACGACTTTGAAACTTTTATAGCGTGCATCGCGACAACATGCGAGTAAATGCTTTATCATACGATTTGTTACTTCGCGCGCAGAGAGCGGAGCTATTATTCTATCCTCGGCTTGTCTCGCGAAACGAACCAGAATTTCTGAAAACTTGCAAAGTCGACAGCTATCCTAATTCTGCGTCCCCTGGCACGATGACATATGTATGCATGGTGGTTCACTCTGATCTAAACATAAGCCGGTCGCATGCGGAGAACGTGTGCAGAATATTCGAAATGCAAATATCGATAATTTTGATACTAGGAGTTCTGAAATAATTCCAGAGGCATTGGTGAAATGATTCCTGCTTTCACCTTGCCTAGGACTGTTAACGTTGCGAGGATTAACCCCTCGCACCATAGCATCGAATCCGATGAAATACAACGAAATTACAAGATCACTGGGGGTGACTTTTTAGTTCGCCATTGAAGTTGCTATCGCTGTCGAGGAATCGAATAAAAAAATCCTTAGTCGAGAATTACGAAATAATCATTGGTAGACAATACGTTAACCCCTTGCACTACGATTTATTTTCTGGTTTCAGTGACTAGAACATTTTTGTAATTCGTAATTTCCTGAAAGAAAGGAGAAAATTTGCATCTATTGTATGCTTATATGTTCTTCAATAGCTGTACGTTAACAACGCCAAAATAGAATTTTATTTCGGTTCAAAGGAAATTAATAACATACATATTTAGTAGACTCTGTTTAGAATCTTCATCACGAGTATGACTCGATATTGCAGGGCAAGGGGTTAACAGACATGAGGAGGGGAGGGGGTTGGTTCCATTGCGATTTTCACTAACAATACAATATTCAACATTCCGAGGGAACAAACGAGGTCCAGAGTGTCCAAGCAGATTCTATCGTTCGCCATCTCGCCACACATAATCTGACGAACGAGACAAGAGCGACTCCGTTCAATTACGCCAATCTGCACCACCCCCGTCCTCCCAAACGCAACCTCCCTTCCCTAAGGTCTCTCTCCGAAGAAGCTTCCTTGTATTGACTGATTCCCTAGTAACCCTGAGAAGAAACGATCTCTGCTCGAAGCCGCTTTCTCACGGGGCTCGTCCTCGAATTCCCACGATGCGCCCCGTGGCATACACACTCTTCTCTCTCTCTCTCTCTTTCTTCAAGAAGAAGCTTCTCGAGACGATGGGAAGAGAAGAAGAAGAAGAAAAAAAAAGGAAGGGAAGCGACAGAGCAGCGGATAAAGGGCCCCGGGAGAGATGCTATCCTTCGGGGACCGTGGGCCAGGATTTTTCCGGGGCCCCGAAAGCCGTAAAGCAGAAATTATGACCGTGGGCAGCCCCAGAGGCTCGGGTTTCACCGACTGTCCAACATGGTGGCTGGTGTGTTCTGCCTATTGCGAAATTATCGACGAGCCGGCAACGAACGCCGGCGAAATTCCACGGCCGGGTTCAAAGGTCCTGTTCGTCTATATGCGGCCCGCCGGGGAAAGATAGGCGAGAAGGACGAAACGCTCGAACCCTCCCACGACCCCTGCGAGAGGCCCTCCGGTTTGTTAGACCGGGCCCGGTTTCTTCCTCGGGGCCCAACCGTGAGAACGATCATCGCCCACGGTCAAATTCAACCACCAAGGTATTAGGGCCCTAGGCGATCGCAAGAACGAACCTACCGATTCTCGTCTCGGGGGAAGATAAGATGGCCGTCGGCCGGTCGCCATTGAAGAGCACCTCGGTCTCCTACGGGCCCGCAAAAATGGCGAACAAGCTCTGACTACGAATCGGAATATGCTGAATGGTAGTTTACACTCCCGCTCATAAGTCTTAGGACAGTGATCATATTCGTGTTCAACTTTGTAAAAATGAAATAATCGTTGAAGGATGCGAACAAATTTTTCCTTATTTAACACGTTGACACACGTTAAATGGATTTTTACGTTAATACAGTGACTCCAAATAATATTCGCACACTTAAAAATCGCATAATTTTGTCAATGTTGGACTATACTACTTGAATTTTTTTTTTTGAGATATTAGAACAATTGGAGCGTTACATAACGTGAGAAAAATGTTTGATTAAAATTGCAATTGGTCGAAATTACAGAGAAAGTACTAAAAGTTGTATTTTACAACTTTTTAATGCGGGCTTACACTAAAAATTTAAAAAGTACGTTTTGTACATTTGTATCAATTATACATATTCTGAATATTTCATCTAAATCGGTCAACGTTGCACTGAGCTACAAACGTTTAACGATGAAAACTTAAGAACGGAAGTCGCACAATTTTGGCTTTGACAGGGAATTTCGCCCTTATGTAATCATTTTCTAACATCTGCAGCTCATTGCAACGTTGACCGATTTTGATGAAATTCTCAGAATATGTATAATTGATACAGATCTACAAATCGTTCTTCCTAAATTTTCAATGTAAGTCCACATAAAAAAGTTGCAAACTACAAATTTTAATTTTTTATCTGCAATATCGACCAATTGCAATTTTTGTAAAAAAATGTTTCACGTTATGTAACGATCCAATTGTTCTAACTTCTAAAAAAAAAATTCAAGTAGTATAGTCCAATATTGACAAAGTTATGCGATTTTTAAGAGTGTGCGAATATTATTTGGAGTCACTGTATATTCATTGTACCAAATTTGATTGGGATCTGTAAAATGCAAGAAAGTTGGAAGACTACTCAATATCACACATATAATTATTTTCAATTTTTGTTTCATTAAATAACTTAATTTGGTTTCATGGAATTTTTTAGGGTTCTGGTTTGGCACTCAAAGTGTTAAAGGTTTACACGTCAAAGAAAGGATGCTGCTCTCATATACCAAAATCTTACTGAAAAGTAAAAAGATATATTTTCTTTTCATCGAAGAATCCGCCACGTTTCTTTATTACAACGTCCACTATTCTTGGCATCCGCGTGATTAATTTGTTCATACTTTCTGTTGTTCTATTATTCCATTCTCGTTCCAAAATATTCCATAAATGTGCTTTCGAAGCAGGGCAAAAGTTCCGTACCCTTCTGTCCAGTTTATCCCTTAATTTTTCTATGGGGTTCAAATCTGGTGATTGGTGTGGCTATTTCATAAGTTTTAATCAATTATTACATTGAAGTTGTAATTAAACACTCTGAATGTGAATGACAACATCATCTGATTCGTATAAATAAGGAACACTTGTAAACACATTGGTATGAAATAATCAAAATGTTTCTTCCATTTCTGACCTTGCATGACCTTGAAGGTCACTGTACAGTATACGGATGAATTCGTCTAGACACACACTTTCATGCGATATAAAAAAGTGTACAGCATTCCATTTAAATAATTGAAGGTCACCTTCATATCTAATAAAATAGTGTAAACACAATAAAATTACATACGCCATTGTGTTGCGTATACAAAACAGTACTACTTTTTCCTCTTTCATTTTTTTCTAATATTTACTATTTGCAAGGAAAACGCTGGCTAGTAATAGCATGAACACCCTGTAGAAAAGTTTAACACTAGAACTACCGGATGGATCAAAATGACTTCCTCCTAATTTTTTTCTTTTAGAGATAGTGAAATTATAAATATGTTTCCATGAGAAAATTTTTTAATAAACTTCTCTATCGAAGTAGATATTTAAACAAAACTAATATGAAATCTAAACAAATCTTATTTTGTTGTTATTATAAGGCAATGTATGCCAGTTGCATTTAGTGCTTGGTCGTTCTAGTGTTAAAGAGTTGATGAATTTTATCCTGAGGAACTTGTAAAACCTGCGGAACTTTCGTTTTCGAAAGAGTCCTATTCGAGAATGCTATATGTATATCTATTACCTAGTATATTATTACCGGGGCTAGGCTATAGCGTCGCCTTCATGCTATATTCATGAAACACCGGCTCATAACTATTCGAGGGACAAACCATTATTCCAATCCTATTAGAATGCATAGAAGTTCTCGTGGGGTCGTAAGGCGCCACCCCGGGGGATCAACTGAATAGAGTTCCCTAATTAGTGACCAGGGTAGTATAGGATGCGAAGAAGCTTTTTCAAATGCTGGGCGTGGTCGTGAAATGGCCCTCTAAAGTCCCCCGCTCGTTCCGATCATTTCGGCGGCCGTAAAACAATATCGGTGAACGGGATCGGCAAGTAATTATTATTTCGGGTTTCCGGGCATCCGTTAACGGGAAAGTTAGGGATCACTGGCAAATGGATTCATAACCGAAGTTCACAGATAATTTCTGTGTACCTCGGGGAACTGCTGACAGGAGTCCTTAAGGTCTGATAGGGAAATGGAGAAGTTCGGAGAGGAGATTTCAGTAGCGATCGCATGAGCTCCCATCGAATCAACGCGTTACTTACCCACAGCTGTTTAATGGATTTCAGGAGTTTGCGATCCACAGCTGAGAATTTCTTGAAACGTTGTTCAACAGTAATGGTGAATGTTTGTCGTGAACCGAGAAGCTCCCTTAAGTTTTTCTAATTTAAATTATTTTTTGAAACAGATTTTCAAGTTCTTTCTCAGGGAATTGTGCACAAATAAGTTTTTCATAGGTAAGGTGTTAATTTAAGAAGAAATAGGATTGGTCTAAATAAATAAATTAGGTACACTGTGTAGGGTTTGTGGAAAAATTGTGCCAGTAAAATAGATTTAGTAAAAAGAAATAATAAAAATAAAATAAAAAATGGCAAAATAAAATAATGCTTAAGGTTAGGGCCCACAGATACCATGATGCTGTCCTGACTCTTCCTCTCCATATTCATGAACATCGATACACAGCATATGGTCAGTGATGTGCTTTATCGCTTGCATCAACAAGATTTTATTCAATACACATAATTATGCAATTGCGTTTATGTCTGTTACACCTGTTATGTTCATAGGGGGGAGCGAAACCTCTTTAAACAGAGAAAGTATGGTTGCCCTGCGGCGAGGTAAAAGATATCAGATAAAAAGGTTTATTGTGCTTGATGGAATCATCGTGTATTTAAGATATTGTTTTAGATAATTCGTGCTGTAAATATTATTTTGCAGAGTTGGTGTTCAGCTTAAAATATTAGATGATGATTTCTCGGGATTGTATGCTTTCGAAGAAAGTTATTAAATTATTGGAGAGTTGATCGGTTCGTTGTTGATTTTTTGAATGCGAATCAAATGTGCAGTCTAGTATTATGTATTTTTTATTGTTATTGAGAACTGTTTCGGAGACGAGGACGAGTGGTGTCACACTGAACTTTCTAGTTCGACTGATCTACTTTGATAACAAGGAACCATGAGGCAGGAGGAAGTGGAATCCTGGCACGGGGTATCCTGGCAAACAGGACACTCGTTTCTCCTCGCATATATTTGTTATACTATAGCAATAATTGGCAACAGTTTACTACACCACAAATATAAATTATCCTACTGAGGAACATTCATCAATATTTGTTGAATTTTCTAAGCTGTATAGTTCATCAATTTGTCATTTATACAATCCAGAAAATAATTGCATTATCGAATCTTTTATGCGAGTTAATTCGCTGTAAAAAATTGTTCTCCAATCTTAAAACATTGTCAAACAATCACTAACACACAATTTATATTAAGTTGGTTGGTCGGTGAGGATATCATGATGTGTAAAAATAATGTTCAATACATAAATTGTGTTTTATATTTTCTTATAATCTATTTTTAGTATAAAAGATTGAACTTTAGTATTTAATATCTAGTGCATGATGTTTAATATATGCGTATACTCCAAGCTATTTTATCAGAAAGGGGTTCACAGAGGACTAGGGGTTGTTCAGATCAGGAGGTGCACCGTTAGGGTGCAGAGAGATAAAAAAAATGCTATGAATGGTATTAGCTAGAATCAATACAGAAAAAGGTCTCCAACGTGACCTTTTCCACCAGAGTTGCATCCGATGCAGGAGGGTATCATAGGGCTACCTTGTTCACGAAAACCACCTACTCCACACCATTTTTCCTTTAGGATTCCGAATCATAATGACCCGCTTTATCGAGCATTATACATTCACAATCTGTGTACAAATATTTGCACAAACTCAAATTCTTTTTCTTAAAAAAAAAAAACAAGTGTGGACATAATGGATTTAGAAAAATTGGGATCCTTGAAATTCAAAGGAAAGAAATATTTTGTAATAGTTACAGTGTAGAACAGTGCATGTTACAGACAATATAAAAATTTCTAAAATTATCCCAAGTTGTAATACTAAACCTAAAAGAGTTCAAATTAATTTCGTAGCTATTATGTGTCTGCCAATAAAAGCAATAAAAATATATAAGCAGCCTAAAACAATTCAATAATAGAAGAAATATTACCAAATCTATCTCACCCATTACAACTAACTTCTAACTTCTTTAATTAATTACCTCGATCCTCCTGTGTTCTTCAGAGTAAAAATTCGCTCATTTTCAAATTCCAAAACATTCGATAACTTTTCCTGTTTGGATTGCAAAATTTCCTTAAAAGCGCCACTATAAATAGATTGCAGGGAAAAACCGTTAGAACATTTAAACGACGTTCACATATTTTTTCCAACTTACTAAAATGATTAAAAGAGGAAATGCATTTTCGTACAATCGACTTGGAAAATTTTCATTTTGCATTTTCGTACAATCGACTTGGAAAATTTTCATTTTGCATAAAGTGCGAAATCAACGCGGTCCATAAACTAACATACAACGTGTCGATTCGAACTGTGAAACAAGAATATGTGGAGTACTTTTGTTCGATCGTGTTCAAGGATCGTATGGGGGTTATGCTGGTGCATAAACTTGTAAATTTGCGAGACCATCTGCGGTGCAGTGACAGCGCAATGCACCGGAGCGCAGAGTGTTGTTTGTGGGGACGCAACGAGACCGTGAAGGAAAAAATGGGGAGCGAATCGAGAGCATACGCGTTTAGGGTGGCGAGAGTGCACGTGTGTGGCACGCATCCTAGGGAACATGTGACTCGGGGACACGCAGCCTTCCACATATGAAGCAGAGGAGCAGGAAGCTCGAAGAGGAAGCCTTTGCAGCACAACGACGACGACGACGACGACAACGTGGCTGATCGTGACGATGTGTGGAAAAGGGGACGGGTTTCGAGTAGCACAGTCAAGGCTTCGGGTTCCTGCGTCGATGCGAGGAAAGGGCCGGTTTCTAAGCTATCTCGAATTTCTAGGGAACAAGGCACCAGGATCGGGAGGAAGGATCCTGCCGCGCTCGGGCGTTTAGGGTTGCTTCTCTACTCCTGCTGTTCCCACTTCCATTCGTGCACGTTGCGAAAAGAACAATGCGAGTACCGCTCCGACATTAACTTTACAACTCCGTTTGTTCAATGTTGGAATTTCCCGATGGGCCCTTCCCGCCCCTCCTGACCTTTCCCTTTCACTTTTACAGCTCGCTCGGTCCCTACAATTAGGTGTCCTAAACGAGCCCTACAACTATAAAACCCCAAGCTATAAAGTTTTGCACAAATAAAATCGCGATACTACAGTTGTTTTGTTTAATCTATTGTCACACGTGAAATTATACTAGACAACGCGAATATAGTTAGCGAGAATGCGGTAAATCGTACGAACGGATTCTTCTATTGAACGCGTGAAAATGCTGAAGAGCATAAAAGAGGAAAGGTGAAAGAAGTCTGTCCCAAGGGGTTCAAGATGATCTAGAAAGCTACCAGGGTACCAAGGACAGCCAGGAGTTCCTCGAGGTTGAATAATCGGTCAACGTAACCGGAAGTGGGGCTGGGAAGGGACAGAGAATTAGAGCATGGTGTGGCATCATTCCCATTTGACCTGGTAGGGTTGACTCAAAGGGTTAACGCGATAAATACTCGAGTCCTGAACCACTAGGATAACATGAGGAGCAAGAAGTATCCTGCGAGAAGGGTCTTCGAGCGGCCTTCTTGCAAGTCAGTAAGTTCAGGTACTCAAGTATTAATTTATAACTAAAGACACTGTCGAAACTTCATTCGAATCAGTACTATTAGAGTATCGTGTAAGAAATAAAACTCCAGATATTTCTACACCTTAAATAAACGATAATATACAATATTATTATTTAAGAGTTACCATCGAACTTTTTCTGTCAAATTTGTTTCAATTTGTGGGAGGACTGTTTTTAATTAATCCGTTTTCTCACTTTATTATATAAAGAATGATATACTTAGTTTGTGCCTTGAAAAATTGTAAGTTTTATTAATGGATGCTGTTTAAGAGTAAATATTCTTGTGAGAAATCGATGAATTAATCGGTGATGTTTTCGATGTGTTGTTATAATTTTTCTCTTATGGTTGTATTTAAAAAAATGTGTCCATGCGTGTCTGCTTTGAGAAATCATAAATGTTACTAGCGGATGCTTATGATTTTTTAGGAACAAATACTTTTGCGAGAAATTCATAAATTGTTGTACGCTTGATATAATAATTACTGTAACCTCAACTTGAAAATCGAAACTTTGGAGAAAAAACGACATAAAACACGATTTGGAGACAATACGAAGACCGGCGACGTTCTTCAGATTCCATTTTGACGCAAGGTACAACACGAACAAAAGCCATGTGGCTTCTCGTACCAGAACATCATGAAGGCGGAGGAACGTGTTTCATGGTCACCATGAACAGAAGCTTCCCACTTTCGTCACGGCTTTGTATATAGTCTCCCTACGGTTGCGGTGTTAAAGTCGGACACTATGGCGTTGGCGTTCACGTGCCCCAACGCCATTAGGTTAATTAACGACCTCGTCGAATGGCGTTAATTAGCACAAGCGTAAAGGGTTAAGGGACTACGTCGAAGGTCGTACCACTTAGGAGCAAGGAGAACATAAAAGAGTAGGAGTTGGGACTCTTTTTCGATGGTGGCCATTGAAAGACCGCCACCACGCCCAGGGACCGTAGTCATGGCCTACCATAAACTTTCGAGGAACGAGTGTATAGTTTACACACCGATTATGTCGGCCATCGAACAACCATAACTGCGTCACGTTCAGTCACGAACTGAACAGACGCCGTAGAACAATTTTCAACTCGAGAAAATTCAAGTACTACTAAACAAAACAATACTACTAACAAAATAATATATCTAAATGCATTTCCATACAGGTTTATAAAATTTTGGAAAAGTGCATATAATTTCTGTATCCAAGTACGTTTATCAATAAAACTATCTGGTCGAGCGAGATTCATAAATAAGTAACAATAAAATAATGGAGAGAAAGAAATTCAGAGAAATGTCTCGTTAAATAAATATTTTTTGTATAATTTTTTGAAGTTGAACTTTTGAAGATCGCAAGGCTGAATTAAATTGTATGTTTTAGAGTGTATATACTTGAACCCATTGTTCTATACTTGGGAGTAAAAGAACTTATGGCAGAAGTGTCCTGCTTGCAGCGTCTGCCGTTTGGTATCTATGGTGGATCTACACCGATATGAACCAGCTACGCATAATTCGATAAATTTAGTTACCAGGCTAATATAGTTCGTGTGGAGCATGCCCTTCTCTGCTGCCTTTTATGCAAGCAAATTTATTCTAATTAAATCAAATTAGATGCACCCCTTCCCCTCGTTGCCACGTCCGTTTCTCTTTTCCCTTCTTCTTTCTTTCTTTCGTTTCGCTTTTCGTTCGTTGTACGCGTATAATTCACTTTCTCTGTGGCTGAGCTACGCACCTGTGCCCTACCTCTTATTTCAATTTCAAATCGTACCACGACTTTACATTGAATACCGAAATGAAAATAATATGGACGTTCATAACTATTCAATGTGTAAACACGTTTAACTTCACAGCGTAAAATATCGTTATTATTTATATTCTTCATGAATAAAAATAGTTCTTTTCATCTATCACGAAATGGTACCATTTCATTGCAATTACTTATTCAACTTAGCTCAAAACTTAGCATAAAACTTAGCGTAAAACTAATATTAAGACATAAAATTATAAACTACAATAACTATAAGTAATAAATTCTTTGACAACGTCCTACAACAATTTTTATCCAGCAGTTTAATCGCATCTCAAAAACCGGTTCCAAACGAAAATCTCCTTGTCCACCATAAAATGGTTTTCTTCACGGACTACGAGTCTATTCTACGGTGGAGAAACACCATAGACGTCACCATGATTGCCAGGATACCATAATTGCGGAGGAAGCGTCTCCATGGTGTCCATGGCGGCGAGCATGTTAATTTAATTTCCCTACCGAATACATAATTGCCCGAACAACCTACAAACGGTTCTCCGTAGCGACTTTATTATTACACAAACATAACCACGTATATCTAATGAAGCGGATTAACATCTTTCAACGTATTAGGACGTTAGAACACCCGCGTAGGTCGGGAAGAAAATTTTTCACGGCCCCGTCCGATAACCACCAAACTGTTCTCCTTTTTGGGGATAACTCCACTAGGGAACCATGAAGCCAAGAAGGCGAAAATTCGAAAGGGTCTTTACGGAGTTCAACCATGCCCTGGGGGCGTTCTATTTTTTTTTGGTGAACTTTTACCAGGAGACCATAGGGCTGCAGGTTGTAGGAAGGTCGCGAAGGACTCGCTGCTAGACCTTATTTACCCTGTTTATTTTTTTCAAGAGGCTTTACCAGGATAACAGGAGCCTGACGAAATGGAAAATACCCTGGAAAAGCAGCAGTCGGCGGAAATTAATGAAACTTACTCCGAAGAATTACTGATTCTACTACTGGTCTTTTAAATAATTTTTATTCTCGTTTAAGTTACGCTACGGAGCGTATTAACATTTTCATTCTGTGTTGTGAGAATTTCAAATTCCAGTTCTGGAGGATTGTACATCATATTTTGGTGAAACGTATAGTTAAGGGTACAATAAAAAAGTTGGGAATATTTTTGTAACTGACATTGTAACTGAGGTTTCAATCATTTCTATCAGCTTGTCACCATTTTCATCTTTTTCGGAGCAAAATAAATGCTCCTGTTCCACTAGAACATCTTTTTTTATTAACACGTTATCGCACACTTTTAACACTAGAACGACCAAGCACTAAATGCAACTGGCATACATTGCCTTATAATAACAACAAAATAAGATTTGTTTAGATTTCGTATTAGTTTTGTTTAAATATCTACTTCGATAGAGAAGTTTATTAAAAAATGTTCTCATGGAAACATATTTATAATTTCAATATCTCTAAAAGAAAAAATTAGGAGGAAGTCATTTTGACCCATTCGGTAGTTCTAGTGTTAATTTGACGATCATGCTCAGAAACACATTTGTCTCTAGATGCCCAAATGTTCCGAAGCGTTAAAGCATGAGAAAACGCATAAAAGAACAATTAATATGCTGTCTGGCATGCTATACCTTTTTTTCGATGTATTACTCAATAATTAACAAGTGTATGCGTTAGTACACTTCGAAAAAAAAATAATGTTCATACAAAAATGTATGAAACGAAAGTCTGAGTTATCACGGACCACTTATGCTCTTTTGGAACGGGAAAAATCATTTGTAGTCTTTCAATCGTCTTCCAACGCAATCTTCTCACAGTTTCCATCTAGCGGAAAAGTGTTTTTCTCCGGGATCCCTTTGTCCGAGGCTCGCGTTGTTTGCTTTCCTACCAGGGTTTCAGGAGTTCGCGAGAGAGAGTCCTGGGAAGCACGGCCTGGAAATCTGGAAAATCGCGGAAAATCGGCGGGCGGAAAGTCTACGATCGGGATAGCATGAACGGTGGAAAACGTGAAGGATTTTCCGTCGATGCCGACACGAAGCGTCCACGGAGTTTCCACGGGCGAGAATTTTCTTTTTCCCGTGTCGCGCCGAGGAAAACTCCGACAGGATTCGCTTTCCGAACGGTTCACACAGGTTTATGGTTCCGGGGTTTAGACAATGCTTCGAAGGAGTTGTTCGCGGAATGGCGTACAAATTTGTTAGCATCTTGTTTATTTTCCAATCAGGCAAACATAGCGCGGACGCGTGCGTCCACTACGCATTTCCAGCAGACTGCGTTCAGAAAATCGTAGGTGCTATTTGCAGGAGCAGGGGAACAGGAGTGGGCAGGAATTTTTGAATTATGGAATTTTCCGGTGAAAAAGGCAGTTGTAATTCTTTTCCGTGGACACGTTTGAAGAACGCGTTGGAAATCGTTGTTCTCGAATTTGCATGTTTAACATTAAGTTGATTTCGACCGATGCTTTTCAGGTGTGTTTTCGGAGTTGCCAGAATTTTGATAGTGTTTTTTAGTAATGAACATACGCGAAGATTTTCATAAAGGCTGTTTCATAAAATCAATAAAATTGCACATGTAGTGCTGCACTTTGTAATTGTGTCAATTTTAAGAATGGTGCCACTTGTTCGAGGTCTAAAAATTTTTTAGAAACATGTACCTAACATTTGTAAGTTAATTTGTAGTTAATATGTTCATGTTATTGATAAGCGATTCATCGCCAACGACAAGCGAACGTGTCGAAAATAGAAAAACGAACGGAATAAAAAAAGGACGAGTACTCTCGTCAGGTCCGACATCGGAGAAGGACATATTAATAAATTACATATTGTCTGCTTTAATCCCTGCCATTCCTTACACATTTTTTGTCTTTACTGTTTATAATAATTATTGGAGCGATCTATCGAAGAAAATGTCTATAGAATTTTCAGTTGAAATGTCAGTGTGCCTTTTTCCAGTGTTTAACGTCAGTAAAAATGGACGATGAGTAAGGAAAGTATGACTATCTAATCTGTTATTTATCAATCATTTTGATGACTAATTCTTGTACCACATATGTAGTTACGAATACATACAAGTACACGAGGTGCAGTTTTACCGAGGAAAGAACTTGACCGAGTTTTGCAGCGAGGTCGATTCTTATTTGACTTTTTCTAGGACGATGTTGTCTGAGAATTATATTGCGAACGAGTAATAAAATTTTACATTCAGTCAGCAAATTGACGGAGACTCGACGTTTGTAGACCACTACGGTCAGTCCTTAATCTTTCCATTCGGAATGCCGGTCGTTCCGGCGAACCCTCGGCAAACTTAATTGTTTCCGACTGAATGGGGGCCAATGTAACGTTAAGGAAGGATCGAGGGGAAATTCAGAGGGAAGTGACCGTTTAATGGGCACGCCAATTATGTCTTAACTTCGCTATTGGGACCGCAGTAAACCGCTGGAGGTGGACTTTTCCTATTAAGCCTCCGGCGGATTACTCTCGCAATTTAACTTGTCAAATTTTAACGAAGTCTAAAATGGAACGATAAAAAAGTTACCTTGAGTCAATACAATCGTTCCGAGTACATAGAGATGCTAAACGAGAATCTTTCAGCACAAAGAATCAGTTTAACACGTTGATTGCCATGTCATCCACATGTGGGTGACGGAATTATTTGTCCAAATTTTA
Organism: Seladonia tumulorum; assembly: GCA_913789895.3. Lineage (NCBI taxonomy): Eukaryota > Metazoa > Arthropoda > Insecta > Hymenoptera > Halictidae > Seladonia > Seladonia tumulorum. The sequence continues at coordinate 10,342,314 of OU565275.1, forward strand.
AAATGAATTTTTACGCTAATATATTAATTGTGTCAAAATTTTTAAGGGTCTGTAAAATGCCAGAAAGTTGCAGGACTACTCAATATCATACATATATTTTTTTTCAATTTTTATTTCATTAAATAACACATTAATTTGATGGAATTTTTGAGGTTTCTAGCTTGGCAGTCAGTGTTCTTGACAAAATATCGATAAGGAAAGAATTACATGCTGCAATGCAATATCATTTTCATGACAATGAACATTCAAAACAATTGCGGACAGTTCTTGTTGAATAAGAAGGATGAATAATTTTTGATTTAACAAGATTTGGACAGCCTTCGAAAAGAAAATTGAAAATTACAAGAAGAAGGAAATTTTTGTACAAACAGGTGTAAGTATAAATAAATTGAGGAATTTTTCCTGTAAATGTAAATTCTCCAGAATATTTTCGACTCATTTTTGTAATTTCCTATATAGTTCGAAGAAGCCTCCGTTTTCTCGTGTACAGAGAAGGAAAAGAAAATTGACAAGAGGGACAAGAAACGCTTTTCCTTTCACGAGAAAGTGAAAGGGTTTCTAGAAGGACAAGGTATTAGGACTCTATGACGCTTCTAAGTCTCGGCCACTCTTTCTAACCATCGAGATTCGCCGACGAGTTTGATGACACTCGAGTAGGCTCGTAGAAGGAACCCAGAGATTCGAGGAAGTGCTACCCGAAAGATATTAAGCTGGGTTAATTACACCTTTTAACGTTCCCCCGGGCACAATTAGTACTCCCACGTAATTCGACGTGCTGGTTAAGCAGTTAATGTAGCCGAACCAAGTGGAAAAAACGAACTTCAAACGGTCCGACTACCAGAGCATCAGAACGATGAGAAATTAGGGATTGGGACAGGCGACCTTAGAAAAAAAGTGAAAGCCAATTAGCGGTCCCTTTGGTACCAGGGACGTAGAAAATCCGAGAAGCTTGCTAAAAACTTTTTCGAATTGGTCAGGTGGTTGACCGGACCTGAGAAATATAATTTCTGAAAACGGATCGTTTAGGAACGTCGTCGTAGGGAAGAAATGTTATTGTAATAACGCTGCCGATATGGTTAGCGATAAAAAAAACCATCGTTAACGACGTCGGACAGAATAGGCACCTAGGAGATCTAGAAAGTGAAGACGAAATCGTCGAAATCCGACGACAATGATTTATTTCGAAGGCAGGGGCCGAGGAAAAAAGCCCACGGGCCAATTAGCATGCCCACCAAGGCCAGGGGAACAGGAAGCTTCTGAAGCTTCATTTCTGAAGGAACTTCGAAGAAAGCCTTTTTTTCTTCGGCAATAAAATTCAAAGATCCTAGTTGTCACCTTGTTATTTAATACCAATAAGAGACTTAAACGCTCCACGCTAGTTGCAGGGATCAAGGAAAATGTATTTCTTCTTCTCATAATGTTAAAAACACGAAAATACTTTAAAAACACGCTTAGACTCCTTGAATGTCTTCACAGTTTCGTACTTTACCTACTCATTTTTATTATAAACGCATACAATCCGCAGTCTTGTCATTCGGAACCACGAGGTGCGAAATTAATTCTAACTATAAAAACTTAAACATTGAAACTTGGGAAATACATATCTTTCATATTTTCAAACATTCTGATATCGATGTTCACCAAGCACCTGACGGAATAATTAAATTTGCTTTTAAACGCAAGTCTTTTGTACATGATAAAGAATTGTACAACAATTGAACATTGTTTCAGAATGGTTAATGCGTGTCTAGGGATGTTAGTATTTAATTTTTTGAGATTATCGAATTTACTTTGTCCTCCGAGTCCTTTGTCCTATGTACGACAAAGGATTTTATAATTATTTTACCAGGAAATTGTTTCAAGATGTATAATAGAATTTTTAAAATGTGCTTGCAGGATTATTAAATGTACTTGCAGGATTATTAAAGAAGTATATTGAGTTTGCCTTTGAACGTCGATTGTACATGTTTGAGAAATATAATTGATCCATAAGAAAATTGTTACGAAAATGAAAATTTAAAAATTTGGAATTTTTAAAATGGCGGTGGTGTTAGATTTTTATCGTTTGTAGGAAACGTTTTGTTAGAGTTGTATGGTGTTGATGAATAAATTGAGAAGGAGGTGCATAAGTAGAGGGACTATTCGCTTCGAAACGAAGCTATTGCAGAGTTAGGAAGATCAAGCTGATAATCCCACAGATTTGTCCGAGGTAGAAAGTGAAAGCTAATTATCGTGTCCTCGGGAAGCAGGGCGCCAGAAATATCATAGAGGTACCTCCCAAAAGTGTCTTTGACCCGGCCTTCAAGGGCCCACGTATCGTTCGTTGAAATTCTTCAGGATTTCTATACTTCATTTCAACACGGGTTTCCCGCGATATAGTATCAACGGAGTTTCAACAAACGATCATTCAATTGTTAATTCCTGAATAATAGTAACAGCGTTATTGTGTCGCGTATTAATTCGATTATTATCACGGTAGATTGCAGTTTTCAATCATCTTCGAGGTCCATAATCAATTTCCCACGGTAACAACGGCCGCCTAAACGAGAATGCAGGCGATCGATGCGTCTATGAAAACAGTGGGAACACACGGGATCGTTTAACCAGCCAATGGGGGTCTCGTTTCTCACGGTTATGGGACTCGCTATGGGAGCAGAGCTTATAAAAGGAACCCAGAGTCTCTTTTACGGTCAGTCTGCTTTCAGCAGTCGACACTTTCGTGGGTCTCCGTTATTCCTCCGGCGAATTACATATTTCAAAATTGATACTAAAGCGCATGCTGAACGTGCATAGAGAGTGATTTCAAAGTGTCATGAACGTCGGTGCATTTTCATATTTTAAATCGGACGAAATCGTTCCAGGAAACTGTGATCCCAAAACCATTAGTTTCAGAGTTGCTCAGTTTGTGTCGAAACACTAGTAGTATTTGTTAAAGTATCGAACAGTAATTTGAAAAATTATATGCTAAGATTGCCTATGCAATCTCCCATTTTTGAAGACATTAATCTTTGTATTTTATTTATAGTGTAATAAAACATTTATCATAAGATGCTTTGAGGTCATCTAAAATGATGAGAATCGGTTACTATTTATTCAGACAGTATCGCAAAGCCGAGGAAAATTAATTGTTCGAAGTACTGGTCTCTAGCTTTGCGTTTAATCCTACATGACTCGTGTCAAGTATAATAAAGGACATACTCAAAATTGTAATGGGACATTTTGGCTTCGTGCACCAGGCGATTAATTGTCGTTCACAGAAAATTGGACTTAATTAAACTGGCTTTTGTTTGAACACTAGAGTTCGCCGTAGTTAATACTAGTAACGACAGATAGAGACTGGTGTCACTGAACGTGTAAAAGAATTTTGAAAAATCACTCACCGGACGGATGATTCGATAGGAAGTTGTAATCGTCGACCTGTAACGTGCTGTTCGGTCCTACTCTCGTGAACCTAACAACGTGGTACTGGTTATCGTTGACCTTGACGCTGACCTCGCCGATCATGTGGTCGCCTGTGCCCATGTTGTAAACAGCGAACACGTTCCCCTTCAACTGAAAATGGTTTAGCATTTTTTGTAGTTGCAGTGATGAGTGTGAATCCTTTTTTGGAGTAGTTGTTATCGAAAATATGAAAATATTTAGAATTTAGAATGTTTGTTCGCGTAGATGTGAAAAGCAATCTTTTGTAAACTGGAAGTATATTATACTGTAGAGTTATGGCAGGGAGTCTGTTAAGCAGTTCTTGGTACCGTATTTAATTTTGCATTGCCTTCAAATTAATTCCTCTAGTGATTCTATTTAGATTTTATAAAGATAAAATAGACATTAAGAAAAAACAGTGAAATCTAGAACGTTTTCGATTGAATTGTACTGTTACTTGTCAATGATGTTGATTGTAAAAAATATACTAGTCTATTTTCGATGCGAATTCATTGTTAGTGCATGGAAAACAAAGTTGGTAAAATTACAGATTTAAGTCTAGAATTTCTTGCACATTTTAATTTAGAGACTGTAACAATGCATTTCTGCTATGTTTCTTAATCAATTGATCAATCGTGGTAACACAAATTGATAATATCTTCAAAAATGTTACGTTATACTTTTCTCAAAATAACTTGTTGCTTATCGGTCTCTTAAATGCATTCTAGTAATCATTTTTATACAACCATTGTTAGCCATTCATAGTTTTTGCAATAACTTGTGATATGAGCATACTATCACGGCAATATTTTATATTTTTATAACGATTTTAATTTTCTACAAAAGTTTTGTTGCATGAATTATAAATAAATAGCATATAATAAAACGCTAACGATGTGACATTGTTTTAATGCAACAATGTAAAAGTTATTGTGGTTCATTCACTGTATGGAATATAATTTATAATGTAATATTTATTATATTATTCTGTTCATGCCTACTCAAGCTTTGTAATTTTTCACGTAGAAAATTTATTTCTTAGTGTATAATTCATAAGATCCATAATTATTATAAAGTTAGAGCTTCCTACCGTTTTTAATTAAAATTTCGTGCATTAAATTTTTTGTTCTGACCTGAAGATTAATTTAATTAACGATATATTGCATTGGCCAATTGCGGTAAACCTTAACTTTTCAGAGTCGATTTCATGAAGCACAATACTTTGATTTTATGTGATCCTTATGGGTATTGTTAAATTAAATAATCAAATCGTCTCGTCGATGTACTAATCTAGCGTTTTCATTTCGAAATCCAATCATGATTAAAGCTTTAAATCTTTTTAACTACTTTTCTTTGTTCGAAGTCAAATATTTTCACTATAATACAATGATCTTTCTTTTCTTTGTTCTGCAGAATATACTGACGAACATTTTTCTCTTAATTTTCTGCAATGTCGACTAGTTTTTGATAACGTTCATAAAATTTCTAACAGACTAATGCTATAAATTTCTTATGATCTACACTACAGTGAGACATTATTTTTTGTTATAACAAACTTCCATTACATTAAAAATAATCGCTTAAATATAATAATCATATATACATATGTATATAATTCTACACAGTTTTCTTCTCATTCTTCTTAAAAATGATAAAAATACTACTTTTCTAAAACATAAAATATTTAAATACGCATAACTCTTCAACCAACCATAACTCAGCCTTAAAACGATCGATTTTTGACATTTTCTCGTCAAGATGTACACGATTGTATAATAAAAAGTTGAAAACCTATGGTTTGCCAAGGTGAAGTTTAACCAAAACGTAGCATATAAAAATGGATTCGACTAATATTGCAAATATTCATCAGTTCTAAATATTATCAATAAATTTTACAATGTTACATTCTTCAGAATTATTCATCAACGTTAGAATACTCTATAGTCATGTTCTGTTTCAATTATTATATCATCCCGTAAGTACTGCGAATTATTTCCCACATTTCTGGACGATGAAAGTTTTTTGAAACGTTTTACACATACTTTCCCTCATTTTCTACAATCTACAAAATCATATGCAGGAGAAAAGAAAATTCGCATTATTACGAGGGAACGATCGAATAACCAATTCTCCAACCAATCAATTACGATTCATATTTTTAACTGTTACTAACAATTTTGATCTCGAGGAAATCGTTGCTGGAAGCAGACTCGATTTTGAGCAGCACAGCATCGTTCACGCTGGTAACAAAGCCGAAGGCCACCGTATCCCTCTTCATTTTCGGTCTTCGATCCGGAGGGAACGTGTACGTGATAATTCCTTTCCCGGCTCCAAACTCGTAAGCTATCGCCTCTGAAACATATTAAATTTTCCAATTACTATAGGCCACAGTCATTACATTCCACGACTCACAACATAACAACATAACTGAGAATTTTTAATAATTCCCAGCAACGGAAACTTTGATCATAAATCGACAACTCACCCTCAATAACGTAATCTAATAATTTTGTTTCGGATTACTGTATAAAGAAAAAAGATTTTTAAGCTTTCATTTTGTTACAGTATAATTATTGAAAAGCCTATTCACCCTCGAACAGCGGACATTCTTCACAACTGTAAAATCAACGTTTTACGTTTCTTTCTAATTGTCTTAACCCCTTGCCCTACAATATCGAGTCAGACTCGTGATGAAGATTCTGAACCAAGTCTAATAAATATGTATGTTATTAATTTCCTTTAAACCGAAATAAAATTCAATTTGATTGTAGTTGATATATATCCTTTGGAGAAAACATAGTCATACAATAAATATAAACTATCTTGTTTTTCTATGAAATTCTGAACGATGAAGAATTTCTAATCGTTATAATCACAAAATAAATAGTAGTGCAAGGGGTTAACGTAACATTTCGTTCATTCAATTGAATCGCTGAACAGAGAGTGAGTAATTAAATGACGACGTTAATGTTCTGAGTCAAAATAGACCTAGGGTCTAAAGTGTTAATTGCTAAAGTGTTAATTGAACATCAACAGTTTATATACATAGCTACAGGAACTACTCTTTTTCGATATCGAATGCCAGCTATCAATTAATTGGACATAAACTGTAGTAAGTGTATAGTATGTGTAAAAGCACAATTTCTGTCAGAATTGAACATCGTCTATGCTCTAATTTAATTCTCCAAACACGAGTATCCCAATCGTTCGAACACAAAGGTTAATTGGTTTCGATTTTCAAAATTCTTTGACGTCGTACGCTCGCATACGGCCAGTTAGATAAATTTTTATCCCGTCTAGTTCTCCAGCCATTAGTTTCAGAGTTGCTCAGTTTGTATCGAAACAGTAGTAGTATTTGTTAAAGTACTAAACAGCAATTTGAAAAATTATATGCTCAGATTTTGCCTATGCAATCTCCCACTTTTGAAGACATTAATCTTTGTATTTTATTTGTAGTGCATCAAAACCTAATTTAATTCTCCAAACACAAGTACCCCAATCGTTCGAACACAAGGATTAATCGGTTTCGATTTGCAAAATTCTTTGACGTCGTTAGATAAATTTTTATCCCGTCCAGTTCTCCATCCATTAGTTTCAGAGTTTCTCAGTTTGTGTCGAAACAGTAGTAGTATTTGTTAAAGTACTAAACAGCAATTTGAAAAATTATATGCTAAGATTTTGCCTATGCAATCTCCTACTTTTGAAGACATTAATCTTTGTATTTTATTTGTAGTGTAATAAAACCTAATTTAATTCTCCAAACACAAGTATCCCAATCGTTCGAACACAAGGGTTAATTGTTGTCGATTAGCAAAATTCTTTGACGTCGTTAGATAAATTTTTATCCCGTCCAGTTCTCCAGCGACCCCCTAGTCAAGAGTTATCATGTCGACAGCGGGCTCCGCTCGCATTGTTAGTAAAATAAACGTTTGTCAGCGGGTTACTGTTGGCTGGCCGTTTTCTCGCGTTCATCAGAACCGCTCGTTTCGCTGCAAACGCAACGGAGTCTTGTATAAACAGGCGGCCGTGTAAACTGTCGTCGTTGACAAACAGGGGATGGCCGAGACAGAGAGATAAAGAGAAAGCGAGAGCGAGAGTGAGAGAGAGAGAGAGTGAGGTTTTTCCGATGTTGCGAACGTGGTCGTCGTCGTCGTCTATGAAATGCATTTCTTTTTACCGTCGTTGCACGTTGGCCCGGTGAAGCTGGTCATGTCGCAGTCGCATGTGTAGCTGTTCCATTGTTGCACGCAGGTGCCGTGGTTCGAACACAGGTCATGCGAGCACTTTTTCCCGGCGTGCATGCTGCTGTACATGTTGCAGCCGGATTCCACCATAGTGCTCGGGACCACGGCATCCATGATCAGGTTGGTGCTCTCACCGCTGAGATCCAAGGACGCCAGACATCCCTCGAAACCGTGGGTGCTAACAATCTGTTTCGGCAGTTGGTTGTACTGAGGTTTATCCACTCCACCTGCAATGACGCAACGTTAGACAAGATTTTATAGAAAAGGGTCTCGAGAGAAAAGTTGTTTTAGTGATTTAATTAAGCATTTTTAACGAGCACTGGCAAAACATCGATTGTTTATATAATTAGAAAATATCGAAGTGTCAAGGGTCGATTTCACCTCCTTAAAGTGAATTTGGGAAAACAAAAGAATCTAAATTTTCCCCAGTTTCGTGATTTTTTGAATCTCCAGATTTGGATACATTAAAAAAAAAGGAATAGAATAAAAATAGTTGAAAACGTAGAAGATTAAAATAAATTTTAGAGAGAAAAGTTGTTTTAGTGTTTTAATTAAGCATCTTTTAACGAGCACTGGCAAAACATCGATTGTTTATATAATTAGAAAATATCAAAGTGTCAAGGGTCGATTTCACCCCCTCAAAGTGAATTTGGGAAAACAAAAGAATCTAAATTTTCCCCAGTGTTTCGTAATTTTTTGAATCTCCAGATTTGGATACATTAGAAAAAAAGGAATAGAATAAAAATAGTTGAAAACGTAGAAGATTAAAGTAAATTAAGGTTTCGTTCGTCTAATAATTCGGGTCGACGCGTTTCGGAAATTCGCAACGCGTAACAAAGGACACGAGCACAGCAACGAAACAATGAATACGCTGTTATTTCGGTTGGCCTCGAGTTACACTGTCGCGAGTAGAGAAAAATCATCGAACGAGATCGCGATCGGAGCAGGATGGACGCGGCAATGAAGGAAACTGGATCTTGGTCGGCTGAATGACAGCGTCGGAAAATATTGCTCGATTCGGAACCGCAGCGGGATTCGTTTTTTCGGAGTTCGTGCACGCGCATGCGGTGGAACGCAGCGTGGGATGCAGGCTCGAAATCATTTTCGCCAGCAACTGCAACGGCGAACGGGGAGCGGTTTGAATTTATGGCAGCGAGAAGCAATGCGATCAGTCGAACGTGCGGTCGTCTCGGATCGGCGAACTCGTATGACAGAATTTCGAATCCGGGCAGCGTCACAGCTGCCATTTTTCCGACAACGCGGTACGCGTATTTGCCCGCGTTTGAAATTATTTTTGTTATTTAATTGGTTCGAAACATTTTATTTATGTCAGAATTTAAAGAATTTCAAGCTTTTTTTGTTAAGCATTAATTGGTGACCGTAGCGTTGGGCGTCGATTGTTTCTTCAAAGAACACCGAAATAAAATGACGCTTATGCTTCTTTTTAGGTACCATGTTGAATAAATAACAATTGATGTTTATGACTCCAAGATTAAAGTTTTTTTATGTCTTTCGTTACAGCACAAACTACTAAGTTTAACGATTTAATGCATGACTCGGATATAACTAAAATTTTCGTTTTATTGTTCACCCTTATCCTATTTTTAGAGGTGTCCCCTGCCCGATTTGGCGCACACGATTGTTAGGATTGTCACTGTACTTTTTGACCGAACACTCGGCGATTGATCATTCGTTGGAACGCAATACCAATTAGCGATGACAACAGATCAAAAATACATTTCTCAATTTTTCCTTTGAATTGGTCACCGAACAAATTCTATACCCTCAATACTAGACTTCGGATTTGTATGCAGAATAAAAATTGTCCAAGTCAATTAGAGGAAACAGAACTCAAATAGAAGTGAACTTGCATGTCTAATAATTTTAATAAATTGCAAACAATATGCCAACATTCAATTTTCATTAAATTCTTTCAGTCTTGATAGTTTTTTTTTTATCAATCCATTTGTATTATAAATGCACAAAATCCAATTTTCAAAAGGTGTAGCTCTAGACAGAAATTCGATATTTAATTTGTATTTGTCTTAAAAAAGGAAATTAACAAAATTTTCTTAAAACATTTGAAAATGGCGAATGAACAAACGCAAAACGTGATTTAAAATCTCTTGATATTCGATGAAGTAAAGTGCTTCTCGGGTGTACAAATAAAACACAATACTGAAGACTTATTAAAAGTCGGAAATTGTTAAACAATTTTATCGATTAATCTCGAATACGTACAACTGTAAGCTTAATCTCATTTATAATTACCAAACTCTCAACAATTGAAAATGATTAAAATAATAATAATGATGTTTATCTTCTACCGAAGTGAATACGTTCTGAATTATTTAAAAAATCGGCAACGTGGCCTTAGAGTAGTAAAATAAGCAACCATTTACTTAGGCAATTGGCGAAATTCTTAATATAGCCTATAACACAAGCACGTATAGGAAATTTCTTTCGACTGTATTGGCACGAATGGCTTTTCGGTGGAAATACCCCACTGTGTGAAGGTGGCTTATCTTTCACCGGCATTCATAGTCAGCGATTCAACGAAACGTCGTCACGTTTCAATCGTAAAATTAGAAACTCGGAATCAGGAAGAAGTGGGGAATAGTACGGTAACGGAAAACTACTTTATAAACGCGATATCAGAAACGTGACGTCAAGATACTGGTATATCGAGCAACAACACCAACCACCCCTGTTAAACGTTAGTCAAACATGGAACCGTAAATCCCTCCAGTTTTGAGAGGGTCTCAAAGTGTGCAACCTTTGAAATAATTCGTCGCACTATGAGGAACCTTGCACTTTGCCAGTGTATCAAAGAACAAGAGATTCCAAGCGGAAGTATCCCGCCAACTGCGAATCGATTTGCATCGAAATCGACGAAATCGACACGTGGAATTTAACAAAACGTAATTTTGTACGTAAATGATTAAGGAAAAAAAAAGGAAGAATAAAAAATTTATAAAAGTATCAACACGTCACGATCCCCCAATCTCTCCCCTCATCAGCACGAAACCGCAATCCGCAAAAATTCTGAACCGCGAAAGAACAATTAGCCGAGAGTTAGGAGACTACACCAGACAGTGCGGAGATATTTGTTAATTATTACACTGTGTGGGGGAGGCTTATCTCTACTCGGCTCTCAATTTCAGCGATGTCACGAAACGTTGTCACGTTTTACCATAAACTTGAAAACTCGGAATCACGAGAAAGTGGGGAGTAGCAAGGTGACGGAAAACTGCTTTATAAACGCAATGTTGGTAACGTGAAAAATCCAAGAAACTAGTAGACCGAGCAACAATACCAGTCACACCTGTTAAAGGTTAGTCAAACATCGAAACGTGAATACCTCCAGCTCTGAGAGGGTCTCAAAGTGTGCAACCTTTGACCGAAATAATTCGTAGCACTGTGCGGAACCTTGCACTTTTTCAGTGTACCGAAGAATAAGAGATATCCACGGAAGCACTCCGATTTTCAACGAAATCAACATGTCAAATTCAACGAAATTCGCACGACCAGCCGTTTTGCTGGCCCTCTTCATCGCCAGCTTCTCGGTAACCGTATCGTACTTCGTCTATGCTCCGCAGATGCCGTGCCCACCGGGGCAGCTGAGAGAGTACCAGACTCTAGAATGCAGAGTACCTTAATTGTCTACTAATTTTGTTTCTGTGATGAAGCCAAGAAAATTATGTATTTATTCCTTATTGAAGTTTTCTTTGAAGTAGGCTTCCAACTCGTATTTGGCCCGAAGGGCGATGTATTTTTGACATGCTTCTGCAATTCAGCTCAATAAATACTTCCGTTTAAAATAAGTATTGCCTTACTATAAACCCCATCCCATATTAATAGTTAAACATTATTTTTAATAACTCAACCATTAGTTGTTTCAAATCAAAAGTACTGTGGTTGAATAATGTCAGAAAACTAGGTAACATTTTGACATAACAATTTATGTTGTCCTTCGTCACGTGCGTTCGTTCGTGCGTCATCCAACGCACACTGGTCGACAACTAAGTATGTATACAAGGAAACGAAAATTAAAAAAAATTATCATATATAGATTTATCGAAGCGTCGTCACGTTTCAATCGTAAAATTAAAACGGGGAAGTGGGGAGTAGCAAGGTGACGGAAAACTGCTATATAAAAGCGATGTCGGTAACGTGAAAAATCCAAGAAACTAGTAGACCGAGCAGCAATACCAGTCCCACCTGTTAAAGGTTAGTCAAACATCGAAACGTGAATACCTCCAGCTGTGAGAGGGTCTTAAAGTATGCAACCTTTGACCGAAATAATTCGTAGCACTGTGCGGAACCTTGCACTTTATTAGTGTACCGAAGAATAAGGGATACCAAACGGAAGTATCCGGCCAATTGCGAAACGATTTGCATCGAAATCGACGTAATCGACATGTGGAATTCAACAAAACTTGCACGATCAGCCGTTTTGCTGGCCCTCTTCGTCGCCAGCTTCTCAGTAACCGTATCGTACATCATCTGGGCTCCGCCGAACTGCCCTAAGGGGCAGGTGAGAGTGAATGGAAAGTGCAGAAAACTATTTCTATGGAATCGGGAATAAGCGGTCACCCGGTATATAGTTTTAAGAGATACACTTTAAGAACACTCTAGGACAGGCACGTAGCGAGGACCGGAAAAAGGCCATAAAAGAGGAAAGCGGCATTCAGTTGCGAGCGACGATGGGCCTTCGGCCCGTTGACGATTTTCATGCCCATATTTGGGCATGGTGAAAACTCCAAAAGGGGCGAGCGTGGGGAAGAACAGAGTCTTGATAGACAAAGGATGAGTTGGAGTCAGTCGGTAGTCGTTGTCTGAGAGTCGTAGAGTAAATTGTAAAAAGTTGAGGGTTCAAGTTATATGGTTGTTGTCGTATAGAGTAGTAGTTAGTAGTTTAGTTTAACAGTTAGTTTTTAATCGCGCAACCATTATACACCCAAGTCCACTTCCTCTCTTTCCACTAAATAAATAATTAATTATACGTGTTACCACATTTATATTTGTCCACCTTCCTTATTGAAGTTTTCTTAGAGGTAGGCTTCCAACTCGTATTTGGCCCGAAGGGCAATGTATTTTTGACATGCTTCTGCAATTTAGCTCAATAAATACTTAGGGTTAAAATATATATTGCCTTACTATCAACCCCATCCCATATTAATAGTTAAACATTATTCTTAATAACTCAACCGTTAGTTGTTTCAAATCGAAAGTACCGTGGTTGAATAATATCAGAAAACTAGGTAACATTTTGACATAACAATTTATGTTGTCCTTCGTCACGTACGTTCGTTCGTGCGTCATCCAACGCACACTGGTCGACAACTAAGTATGTATACAAGGAAACGAAAATTAAAAAAATTACCATATATAGATTCATCGAAGCGTCGTCACGTTTCAATCGTAAAATTAAATGATTCACGGGGAAGTGGGGAGTAGCAAGGTGACGGAAAACTGCTATATAAACGCGATGTCGAGAACGTGAAAAATCCAAGAAACTAGTAGACCGAGCAACAATACCAGTCCCACCTGTTAAAGGTTAGTCAAACATCGAAACGTGAATACCTCCAGCTCTGAGAGGGCCTCAAAGTGTGCAACCTTTGACCGAAATAATTCGTAGCACTGTGCGGAACCTTGCACTTTATCAGTGTACCGAAAAATAAGGGAATCAGAGTACCGATTTTCAACGAAATCAACATGTCAAATTCAACGAAATTCGCACGACCACTCGTTTTGCTGGCCCTCTTCATCGCCAGCTTCTCGGTAGTCGTATCGTACACCGTCTGGGTTCCGAAGTTTCCGTGCCCTAAGGGGCAGGCGAGAGACGATGCTGGAATCTGCAGAAAAATTTATTAATTGTGTAATAATTTTGTTTCTGTGATGAAGTGACGAAAATTATGTATTTTTTCCTTATTGAAGTTTTCTTTGAAATAGGCTTCCAACTTGTATTTGGCCCGAAGGGCGATGTATTTTTGACATGCTTCTGCAATTCAGCTCAATAAATACTTCGGTTTAAAATAAGTATTGTCTTACTATAAACCCCACCCCATATTAATAGTTAAACATTATTTTTAATAACTCAACCATTAGTTGTTTCAAATCAAAAGTACTGTGGTTGAATAATGTCAGAAAACTAGGTAACATTTTGACATAACAATTTATGTTGTCCTTCGTCACTTGCGTTCGTTCGTGCGTCGTCCAACCCACACTGGTCGACAACGAAGTATGTATACAAGGAAACGAAAATTAAAAGAAATTATCATATATAGATTCATCGAAGCGTCGTCACGTTTCAATCGTAAAATTAAAAGACTCACGGGGAAGTGGGGAGTAGCAAGGTGACGGAAAACTGCTATATAAACGCGATGTCGGTAACGTGAAAAATCCAAGAAACTAGTAGACCGATCAACAATACCAGTCCCACCTGTTAAAGGTTAGTCAAACATCGAAACGTGAATACCTCCAGCTGTGAGAGGGTCTTAAAGTGTGCAACCTTTGACCGAAATAATTCGTAGCACTGTGCGGAACCTTGCACTTTATTAGTGTACCGAAGAATAAGAGATACCAAACGGAAGTATCCGGCCAATTGCGAAACGATTTGCATCGAAATCGACGTAATCGACATGTGGAATTCAACAAAACTTGCACGATCAGCCGTTTTGCTGGCCCTCTTCATCGCCAGCTTCTCAGTAACCGTATCGTACGTCATCTGGTTTCCGCCGAACTGCCCTGAAGGGGAGGTGAAATTTAATGGACGTTGCAGAAAAACATCCAAATTTCGCCACTAATTTTGTTTCTGTGAAGAAGCCAAGAAAATTATGTATTTATTCCTTATCGAAGTTTTCTTTCAAATAGGCTTCCAACTTGTATTTGGCCCGAAGGGCGATGTATTTTTGACATGCTTCTGCAATTCAGCTCAATAAATACTTCGGTTTAAAATAAGTATTGTCTTACTATAAACCCCACCCCATATTAATAGTTAAACATTATTTTTAATAACTCAACCATTAGTTGTTGCAAATCGAAAATACCGTGGTTGAATAATGTCAGAAAACTAGATAACATTTTGGCATAACAATTTATGTTGTCCTTCGTCACGTGCGTTCGTTCGTGCGTCATCCAACGCACACTGGTCGATAACTAAGTATGTATAGAAGGAAACGAAAATTAAAAAAAATTATCATATATAGATTCATCGAAGCGGCGTCACGTTTCAATCGTAAAATTAAAAGACTCACGGGGAAGTGGGGTGTAGCAAGGTGACGGAAAACTGCTATATAAACGCGATGTCGGGAACGTGAAAAATCCAAGAAACTAGTAGACCGAGCAACAATACCAGTCATACCTATTAAAGGTTAGTCAAACATTGAAACGTGAATACCTCCAGCTCTGAGAGGGTCTTAAAGTGTGCAACCTTTGACCGAAATAATTTGTAGCACCGTGCGGAACCTTGCACTTTATTAGTGTACCGAAGAATAAGAGATACCAAACGGAAGTATCCGGCCAATTGCGAAACGATTTGCATCGAAATCGACGTAATCGACATGTGGAATTCAACAAAACTTGCACGATCAGCCGTTTTGCTGGCCCTCTTCATCGCCAGCTTCTCAGTAACCGTATCGTACATCATCTGGGTTCCGCCGAACCCGTGCCCTGACGGGCAGGTGAGAGTGAATGGAAGGTGCAGAGTAATTTTTTAATTGTCCACTAATTTTGTTTCTGTGATGAAGCCAAGAAAATTATGTATTTCTTCCTGATTGAAGTTTTCTTTGAAGTAAGCTTCCAAATTGATAAGCTTCCTATTTGGCCCGAAGGGCAATGTATTTTTGACATGCTTCTGCAATTCAGCTCAATAAATACTTCGGTTTAAAATATATATTGCCTTACTATCAACCCCATCCCATATTAATAGTTAAAAATTTTTCTTAATAACTCGACCATTAGTTGTTGCAAATCAAAAATACCGTAGTTGAATAATGTCAGAAAACTAGGTAACACTTTGATATAACAATTTTTGGTGCCCTTCGCCGATTAGATGACAGTATCGGGAAAGATGCAAAGTGGTCGACGAGTACGTAAAAAGGAAACAAAAATAAAATATATTAGTTTGGATGATGAAAATTGCTACACAATGTGATTGATTACCATCTGTACAACTGTATGTTTCATCTTATTTATAACTACGAAGCTCTTAACAATCGAAAATGATTAAAATAATAATAATGATGTTTTTCTTCTACCGAAGTGAATATGTTCTAAATTATTTAAAAAACTGGAAACGTGGCTTTGGAGTAGTAAAATAAGCAACAAGTTATTTAGATAACTGGTGCAATTCTTAATATAGCCCACAACACGAGTACGTGTAATGTATTGGCATGAATTCTTTCCTAATATCAATTTTTGTCCGGCTTTTCGGCGGAAATACCCCACTGTGTGCTTATCATTTACTGACATTCATTGCCAGTGATCTAACGAAGCGTCGTCACGTTTCAATCGTAAAATTAAAAAACTCACGGGGAAGTGGGGAGTAGCAAGGTGACGGAAAACTGCTATATAAACGCGATGTCGGTAACGTGAAAAATCCAAAAAACTAGTAGACCGAGCAACAATACCAGTCACACCTGTTAAAGGTTAGTCAAACATCGAAACGTCGTGAATACCTCCAGTTCTGAGAGGGTCTCAAAGTGTGGAACCTTTGACCCGAAATAATTCGTAGCACTGTGCGGAACTTTGCACTTTATTAGTGTACCGAAGAATAAGAGATACCAAACGGAAGTATCCGGCCAATTGCGAAACGATTTGCATCGAAATCGACGAAATCGACATGTGGAATTCAACAAAACTTGCACGATCAGCCGTTTTGCTGGCCCTCTTCGTCGCCAGCTTCTCAGTAACCGTATCGTACATCATCAGGTTTCCGCCGCGCCCGTGCCCTGACGGGAAGGTGAGAGTGAATGGAAGGTGCAGAGTAACTTTTTAATTGTCCACTAATTTTGTTTCTGTGATAAAGCCAAGAAAATTATGTATTTCTTCCTGATTGAAGTTTTCTTTGAAGTAAGCTTCCAACTTGGTAAGCTTCGTATTTGGCCCGAAGGGCAATGTATTTTTGACATGCTTCTGCAATTCAGCTCAATAAATAATTCTGTTTAAATTAAAAATTGCGTTTCTACCAAACCCATGCCGTATTAATAACGAACCTCTGTCTGTTAGTAATTCACACATTAGTTGTTGAAAATCGAAAATACCGTGGTTGAATAATGTCAGATAAGTAGGTAACAATTTGGCATGATAATTTCTGCTGTTATTCGTCATGTGCGTTCGTTCGTACGTTGTCCAAGATACTGGTCGACGAGTACGTATAGAAGGAAACAAAGATAAAAAAAATTAGTTTAGACGTTGAAAATTGTTATAAAATTAGTGCGGGTGGCTTATCTCTTTTGGTCATTCATTTGTAAGCGATTTATCGGAGCGTCGTCACGTTTCTATCGTAAAATTAAAAAACTCACGGGGAAGTGGGGAGTAGCAAGGTGACGGAAAACTGCTATATAAACGCGATGTCGGTAACGTGAAAAATCCAAAAAACTAGTAGACCGAGCAACAATACCAGTCCCACCTGTTAAAGGTTAGTCAAACATCGAAACGTGAATACCTCCAGCTGTGAGAGGGTCTTAAAGTGTGCAACCTTTGACTGAAATAATTCGTAGCACCGTGCGGAACCTTGCACTTTATCAGTGTACTGAAGAATAAGAGAATCAGAGTACCGATTTCCGACGAAATCAACATGTCAAATTCAACGAAATTCGCACGACCACTCGTTTTGCTGGCCCTCTTCATCGCCAGCTTCTCGGTAGCCGTGTCGGACATCTTCACGTCATTCCCGTGTCCTCCAGGGGAGTCTAGAGACACGAATGGACGGTGCAGTGAAGGTTTTTACTAATTGTCTACTAATTTTGTTTCTGTGATGAAGTGACGAAAATAATGTATTTTTTCCTTATTGAAGTTTTCTTTGAGGTAGGCTTCTAACTTGTATTTGGCCCTAAGGGCGATTTATTTTTCACAGACTTCAGCAATTCAGCTCGATAAATACTTGAGTTTAAAATAAATATTGTCATACTATCAACCCCATGTCGTATTAATAGCTGTGAATGTTAATAGTTGTAAATCGAAAATACCGTGGTTGAATGATGTCTAATAACTGGGTAAAATTTTGGTATAACAATTATTGTTCTTCCTCGTAGATTAGTAGTTTTGGGAAAGACGCACATTGGTCGACAAGTACGCGATAAAGGAAACGTTATAACAGGCCCGATGTGATTTTCATTGAAAAACCCAACGTGATTAATAATAATTAGACTGCAGATATTTATGCAGAAGAAAAATTCGCAGGTGTAATTGCAGAGCCATGAAAGGATTTTATTTCTCTTTTGTGTAATTTTATTAATTTGTAAACTATATATGGAGATGCAGTCTAGGGGTAATGTACAATTATTACTTGACAAGAATAATGCATCCATCTTCGAAGATTAACAAATGTATTCAATTTCTGTTATTCGCGAATAAATGAAATTTTCAAGTCATACTGATGTTTATCCCACATTGTCGAAGCAAATATCGAAGGTATCGGAGTACTTTATACGGCCATGTATTTGATCGATGATTTCATTGCTGCGTTATTACGTGATTGCCGTCGATTCTTAGCTACCGATTTCATCTCCGCGGCCGATGTATCGACGGAAACGATGTCCGCTGAACGATTTATTATTACCGGATTCCCGGGATTCCTCGTAATTCACGAAGTAATATTTCACCTTTTCGGGGGTATTAATACGATTTCTGTTACCTGGCCAATCGATAATATTCCGGAGGGCACGATATATTTACCGAAAATAATTATTGGGCGGGGCGTTACGCGTGTTTCGACCGAGAGATGATCTCTCACGAAAATAACAGAACACGGAAAGAAATCTCTACGATCCTTCTTCGATTTCTTGCGATTTTCTGAATTCTCCGAGAACGCCTGGCGATAAATTGTGGATTTTTATACGCTTGGATCTTCAAGCGATTATTATCCTCGGTTGCAGTTTTTAATTAATCAATTGTCACATTTATATTTACGCAACGATCTCCAATTAAGTTACAAAACTACTTATAAAATTGTTAGCAATTGACACAACTCCTGATTTTCAATGTGATTCTTCAGATTTATGTCAAATCTTAAGTGTGAAATAAATTTTAAGTGTGAATTAAACTTTCCTTTTTTTCTAAGAAATCATCAGAGACAACGAAGGGTGTGACAAGGGGTTAATTTATTGCGATGAATAATTTGAAGATGAAGTACTCACCGATATACAATATCCCGTCGAGATCGAGGTTCTCGTTGCTACCCTGGCTGATGAAAACAGTGACATAATCATCGACAGCCAGCGTATGTTTCTTAGGCGCTGGCCTGCCGATGCTGACAGCGTGCCACTTGCCATCGTTCAACCGCGACCTTGAGTTATCCCTGAACCTGACAGGTCCGTCGCCTAAATCGAACACATACTGAATGTGTCCGTTGACCAACTCTACGGCGATGAAGTCTCGTTCACGTCCGGAGTTGTACAGGATCAGACCGTTTGCTTCCCTCGTCTTGAACTGAAAGACAACAATCGAATGAATAAAATAAACACCGATCACTGTAGAGCGCAACAAAAAATCATCTATAATACTGAATCATCCTTGAATATATAGCAAAAAGATGTTTAGCGCTATCTCGTTTACTTTTCCCGCAATAAATTCCCAAAGGTCACCCATTTTCGTGTTTCGTGGCGGGCTGTTTTTAACACATTATAATTGTATTGAACACTCGATATCAATATATTTCAAATAAGCATGATAATTTTTATATCGATTGAAGTTTCCATTGTCGTTGAAAGATTAAAATCATTAAAATTAAAATTAAAAATTTTAAAGCAAGAGAAACTTAAAATTATTAAAATGATTAAAGCAAGAGAAAAATTCCCGAGTGACTTCTATGTATTGCAACGGATAGAGACAGTTTTTATTTTGCATAAAAATCCACAGTCCGGTCGGAGACCATAGTATCAAAAATTATGAAATCATGAAACGTTAATGCGTTAACGTGACTCACGAATCAAACGAAAACCCGATTTATTCGTTATTTGATTATCCGTCATACTATGTAACTGTCCCTAGACAGAGACCGGAATAGAGGTTCTCGGCGGCCAAAATCGATATTACAACAGTGTCCAAGCACTGGTATATGTGGTCTGGCAGGGTCGTGTTTGATTGCAAAAGCGGATCGTGTTTTTACAGTGTATGGAAACGCGGGTGGCCCGATGAAAGACACCGGGCCAAATGGAGAAACCCGTCAATTACGGGGTCCTCGTAATTACGAAGGTGATGACCGGGAGAAGCTAGTCTGCCACGTGGTGCGGAAGAACGAGGAACGATTGGGTTTTCCCGTAGAACACCCGTGACAAGTGCTACGATTAATCCAGAGAGTTTGCGCGTTGCACTCTCTGCGAGCTGAGTACATGTGTCTCCGTGTTTGTGTGCGTGCGTGTGTTGGATAGGGTTTAATTGGGGTAACCTTTTGCGGGGAACCCGTCACCGTTGACATTCCATTTCTTTTGCGGCCTGCACGCGGACACCGGAAATCTGGACCGTCACAATGATATATTTGATCGCGGACAGTCGGTCCCGATGCAAACGAACTACTAACCAACACCCTCTCATCGCTGCCAATTTTATTTCGTTTTTTGACCTTCTTTTCTTGCAAGGTTTAATGGGATTTTTGTCCCCTTTGAAATATTAGAGCAGTTCTGGTTGGATTTGATTGTGTCGCCAGGAAAATCTACCGTACAATTATGAATTTTGCGCATTTATTGCATTCCCGAGCTTCTGGACGTCGCTGAGCTACGTGTCTTGGAAAGTTTAATGGGATTTTTGTCTCCTTTGATACATTATGGCAGTTCTGGTTCAAATTTTCTGTGGCTTCGTGGAAATATATGACGCTGTTGGGAATTGTGTGCACTTTTGATATTTGGGAAAGAGAACGTTTCTTGGAATGTTTAATACCAATTTTCAGAAGTTTTGGTCAAATGTGCACGAGACTTTGTGAAAATATACGACATACCTAATTATGAATTTTGTGCATTCATTGCATTTTGGATCTTTTGAAATTCGTTCCAGTTCAATGTCTTGAAGTGTTCACTGAAATTTACGTTCTGTTTGAAACATTCTAAAAATGTTGGTAAAAATATCTAATGAACGTTGCAGTTGGGACAATGAATTAAAAAAGGACACGAATTAAAAAAGAAAAGAAAATGTAAAAGTTAACACTGAAGTTATGAGTAAAAATAGAACACTGGCTTTCAACCGGCAGCTTCACCCAGAATTTATTCTTTTATACAGGGTGTTTGGTAACTGGTGGTACAAGCGAACAGGGGGTGATTCTACATGAAAGAATAAGTCGAAAATATAGAATAAACATTTTTCGTTTGAGGCTTTTTTTTCGAGAAAATCGACTTTGAAGATCTGTCAGGTTTGTGTGCTTTAGTATATGCAGGAAGTAGATTTGGTTGGTCATGATCAGACGCGTCAGACAATTCGTATCGAATAGCATGCGTATTCGCTGCATTTCAAACTCGATTTTCTCGATAACGAAACTTCGGATGAAAACATTTTATTCTATATTTTCGACTTATTCTTTTATGTAGAATCACCCCCTTTTCGCTTGTACCACCAGTTACCAAACACCCTGTATATTTTATAAATTGGGGCACACTTTCGTTAACATTAACTTGAGAATGAACCAAAGTCAACTAAAATTGGGTTAATAGATATTAGGAGGGAGCAGAGGACGATTCGGAGAGAGTACTTACCTGGAAATAGACGTTCGTTTCGACGTACGCTTTCAGCACAGGTAATCCGACGAACGTGTGCTTCGACTTGAAGGTCACGGGATAGTGAACCGGATGGTTCCGCTTGCCGAATTTCCCGGTGACCCTGATGATCGGCGTGACGCCTTGATGGAGAGCTTGATGATTTCCGGAGCTCCTCGCTATCTCGAGATAAGGATAACCGTTGAACCAGATCTGCTGCAGTTGGCCAACGAAGTGAGGAATTTCCTCTCCGGCGTGCAGGTAACCGCCCACATGGAGAGTGCGAAACTCCAGGATCCCTTGCTTGCCAAGCTGGGTCTCAGCTGTTCGACAAAACACCACAATTTATTCAAATTGTCGATTCTCATTCGGTAGAGTACAAATATTCCAATTGAAAACGTTGCGATTGACGCTTGCATAAAAAACGACCAACTCGCTTTGCGCAGTCCTACAGTCATTATTTAGTTTTTATGGTATTATTTAGAGTGTAAGTCAAAATTCGATACAGTAAAATTTGCTTCCGGGAATAATGAATGAACGTTGAATAAGAATTTTTGCCGATTTTGTCCACAAAATGTCCAAAGCATGTACACTTTCCCTAAATATTTAAAATCATCGAGTGAATGTACACAAATCACGATTTCCCCCAAGGTCCGTTCAATATTACCTACCAAATTAATCAACCTTCACAGAATATTCAAAGCATTTACTATTCATGCAAAATAAAAATTGCTTTTATTGAATTGTACAATACAGCAGCCAAGTACAGTTTTCTTTTAGCACTTTACCAACAATCTCATAGATTCAATAAAATCAAAGTAATTCATATTATGAAATAAAAATTGCCTGTATGAATTGTACAATACAGGAGCCAAGTAGTTTTCTTTTAACACTTTACCAGCAATTAATTCATATTATGAAATAAAAATTGCCTGTATGAATTGTACAATACAGCAGCCAAGTACAGTTTTCTTTTAGCACTTTACCAACAATCTCATAGATTCAATAAAATCAAAGTAATTCATATTATGAAATAAAAATTGAACAGCTAACACTTTGAACGCCAAACAAGAAAGCTCAAAAATTCCACGAAATCAAAGTAAGTTATTTGATAAAATAGAAATTGAAAAAATTAAATGTATGGTATTGTGTGGTTCTCCAACATTCTTGCATTTTACAGATCCTAATAAAATTTGGTACAATGAATATATTAACGTAAAATTCATTTTAAAGCCTGAACAAATAATTCCGTCACCCATATATGAATGACATGGCAGTCAACGTGTTAATGCTTCAATCTTTCAAATAATTCCGTTACTGATTTTTCTCAAAAAAAAAAAAAAAACAGAACACTCGCATACCACATTTCCAACAACCCCTAAACTATTCTCGAGGTGCCGTAGCGTCTCCAGCAGCGTCCTCTCTTCGCCTTAGTTTCGCACCTAAGACACAGTCTAAGCAA
The DNA here is from genome assembly GCA_913789895.3 of Seladonia tumulorum. Lineage (NCBI taxonomy): Eukaryota > Metazoa > Arthropoda > Insecta > Hymenoptera > Halictidae > Seladonia > Seladonia tumulorum. Next base: position 10,365,347 of record OU565275.1, read on the forward strand.
AACTTCCCAGTTCGCTTTTCAATTTACGATATCCACCCCCGGCCTCTCTAGGGATCCGTAAACGGGGGATGTTGCAGGGGCCCCCGAATAAGAATAAAATGCGATTAAGACGTGGCGTCGTTAATAAGAATTGTCCCGCAGCGAATACCACCTGTACTTGGGAAACTCGACCGTGGCCCCGCTCTCTCGCGGAAGTTACAGGGAAACTATTTTAATTATTAGCCGGTCCGAGATTGTCCCTTATCCAAAGCCCGCGGACAATGGAGACTCGCGATATCGGCGCATTGTTCCCCCGCGCGAGAATCTTACACCGGACCGGCGCTATTAAGCTTAATTGTCCTCCAAGCACAATGTAATAAACTTTGAAAATAAGTAACGCCCCGTGGCGGCAACTATCGACAGGTGTCGCTAATAAATGTACCAAGTTCTCTTTTAAAGTTACAGTTAAAACAACCGGGGGGACCCGCTGCTGGCCCGGTCTTCTATCCACGGTTCGCCTCGAAATTTTACGACACGCTCGATTTACGAGCCATTAAAAACAGTTTCCATAGGTTGTTGTACACGCAACACTGAAAGACGCCCGCGACGGTTTCTCCGGCTTCCCGTTAACACCGGAAAGTTTTAATATGTGCGACGGTGCGATTGGTTTCCGAGACTGCGAACCGTTTTTGTAATTTGTAGCCCTGGTTTATCGTTTTCCCTGCGAGAGTTACCCCGTTTATCGTCCAGCGCTCAATTTCTATCCACCTTGCATCGCTTCCACTCATTTTTCTGTTTGCCAATCTCTTTATCGTTTCATTTTCAACGATGTATTAATATTTCACATGTTCGTCAAACTTTTCTGATCGAAACGAGTCCAAACACGATACATTTTGGATCATGTTTTCTCGTTTAATCCACGATTTTTTTATTTTTTATTGCATAGTTGTAACCTCCGACAAGAGGTTATTCCGCATTCTGTATTACATACATAACATTACAACCTTAATATATTATAACATAATATTATAGCCTTATTCTAATGTGAAGTCAATGTCAATGTCTATGTCTAATGTCAATTGTCAATGAACGTGACGATCACATTATACACACAATCCGCAATCCTTCAGGAAGGAACATAAGTTCCTGCATACATTGTTTGTAGGTCTGTGGAGTAGAACATTGCACGCCATGGGAGGAAAACAACCCCGTAATCTCAAGTTTTTTATAAACTTCAATCTGCGTATGTCATATTAATCCACGATTTACTGGAACCACGATTATCTAAACTGATCAGTGGAACAGTGGAACGTTCGAGGAATAGAATAATTTCGAAGCTACAAAGCTAGAGAAATCGTTCATTAATTTCAAACACGTAGGATATCGGTTCGGATAATAGGGGCTCTACTAAATCGTGGATTACACGAGTAAATACAGTCCGAATTGTATCGTGTTTGGTGTCATTTTCACCGGAAAAATGTCGGGTACATGCTGGTGAAAGTGTCGAAGAAGAATAATGAAAAATAAAAAAATTATGTCACATTTATGTATCCAGAGATTGCTCTATCCTTCGTATAGCGCATACGATTTAAAGTAGAAGAAAATTCTCCGAAATACTGAAATTCCGCTGTTGTTCCGAGTTTGTCGGAGAGGGGAATCTGGAATTATTGAAATTTGTCTGGTATTAATGTTCGCCTGCAGTTTCCGCCACACGGAGGTTTCGGAGCCGGCGCGCCGCCGCGTTTCTTCGCTCGGAAGTTTCGAATGTCCGGCAGGAAATCAATTCGATTCTCGAGCAATTTCGCGAGTTGCTCCAGTTTGAATTCGATCAAACGATAAGCATTCGCGAAGTTATAATCAAATTCTCACCGCGGCGTTACGGATGTAACGGGACCGATGCGATCGGGAAGCGGACGGACGGGGTAGGTAAGCCGAATTCGCCAACGGTGCATGTAACTTCGGGGCTGGTGCACCCCGGGAAACTTCGCGTAACGGTTCGACAAAATTGCTGGCTGATCGTGATTAAAGGCCTCGTGTGTACGGGCACGAGAGCGAGAGCGTGTCTTCACGGAGGGATCAGTCTCGGTGGCACTCTTCCCCCCGATTTGATCAGCATCTGCGGTCCAACGAATACCAACCGGATCGTTGTTTGATGTCAATTTACGATTCAATTAAACGCCGTTTGATTGGCTCACGATCGGCTCTATCGGTCGTTAGTCAAGACGGCCCTTAACAGATCACTACCATCTGCCTGGCATTGTAATTTCGAACATGAGCTATGCCCTGTTTGCCACTTGTCAACACACTTCCCTCGCAACGACCTACCGGTTATGCTTCCCTCTTTTCGAACACCATCAAACAGTTTTCACGCTTTTATACGATACTGGATTAAATAATATTGTCATTGGCTGGATCGAGATATTTTTAAAACAATTTTCGCGACGGTCTAAATCGTTTTTAATAATCGGTTTCTTCTCACCCTTTTTATTCGATCCTCGATTAAATAATTCAATTCAATTCCTTTGTTTATTCCCCTCGGGGTTATAAATCCTTTTTTACAATTCCTTAACCCTTTCACAGTGTATCCCTTGACAGTCACGGGCAGGGTAAAGCGTTCAAACTGTTTAGTCTACCAAAGATATCTAAGACTATGGCTAGATTCTTTGCTTCCTCTGTTTTTCTAAGCTTATTTTAACTGAAGAAGGAGACGTGGTTTAGTTTTAAATTCAGTATGCCGTCGGCTATTTCCGAACATGAAAAATCTAGACATTTTTTGGACCAGAATTCGTAATTTTACCTCACTGTGAAAGAGTTAACCTACTTAACCTAACTTACATCTACCTTTACGTAACACTCACACATTCATCCGTCCGCAACAGCCACTATTATTTGCGAGAGAGAGAGAAAACTATATAAAACACACATATCCAGAAATCCAAAAAACAAAAAATATACATATAAACTATAAAATATAAAATATAAAATAAACATAACCAGTAATGTAAACATATATACAATAAAAATAAAATAAGAATATAAAAATAATGAGATATAACGCATAGAAAAAACGATATACTATAAAACAGCAGAAAGCAAAAAGAGAAAAGAAAAAAGAAAAGAGAAAATAAAAAAAAAGAAAAAAGAAAAAATAAATAGACTGCTTTTTTGCTTTTTCGCAAAATAGCGGTCATGGTTTTATGGAATGAATAAAAAAAAATATAATTAAGAATTTTTAAAAATGCTCGACGAGTACACGATGAAGCACTTTTATGAAAATCTTTATACCTTCCGCTTCGAGCCAAGCTCGAAAATCAGTAAATTTTGTTAAACGAACAGTATCTAACGAGTTGAATCAATACAGTGAGCTGTTGGACGAGTCAAGAGAGAGAACTCCATCCGGTGTCTGGTTATTTGCAGACAGTATGGAGGTTAGGCGCGCGGAGGCAGCCCAGCACCTTCGGAAATATCTTTGCCAGTCGGTGCTTCTTGCAATAAGAACAGAAGGACGTCATGCACTCAACCGGGCAGTAATTATCGTGCGATCGATGCCGCCGACGAGCATTGAAGTGAGGACCGTGCGGAGCTTGTGGCTATACTAGGGCGGTCAAGCAATTTAGGGTATTGCCACGTAACTCAATATTGCTGGCACTCGCCATCCATTTAATAGGCTGATCTGGAGAGTGGGCCGGCAGGTTTGGGTGTCTCACTTTATTGAGAAGGCAGCGGACGCTTTGCCAGCGGACGTGCTCCTACTTGACAATGGCCGTGCTCGTCGTTTCGGACAATATTTTCCAAACCGAGCTCGTACCCGCCGCCCACCGTGTGTTACTGCCTCGAATTTTATCGTGATCAGCTTCCCCGATAGTTTATACACTTCGATACTCCCAACGTATTCCCATTATTTCATTGTCTTGGCCGCTGCTGCGTGCATGGCAATGCGTCCGACGCGCAGCAAATTGAAATTCCTTTAGCGGTGCAACCAGAGAAATTCGTAAAGTAGGAATTTCTTTGAAAATTCGATTAAGCACACTTGCGAAATAAATGTGGCAATCGTGTAAATTAATAACGACATTCACGATGCACTTGGAAATTAAACGTACCATGCCTGTCTGTGTAAACCACCCTCAGAGGTTTGAGTAACTTTAATTTTCATAGTTGTGAAAGACCACGCTTTATTCGTTTCGCTTTAAACGAACAAATTATGCTCGAATTTAAAATGTCACATTTTCGACAATTGCATAAAGAAGTCAAATGTTTTACACCATCTAAAAAGAGGAAACGAGTGGATTTTCGCACAGGGAAGCTTAAGGGGGTTAAACAGAAAAAAAGATAACATTAATTTCATTTTTTAATGTCCACCCATCGACGACATTCTTTATTAATGCTTTTAACAACAGACAAGAACGTATTGGCATCCTTATTCGTTTTGAGATTATATATATCTCCAGATTCCCCTTTCAATCGTTGAGCAATTTCTGCAATAGCATTTGTGGCATTTTTATATTCTTTATTAATGCTTTTAACAACAGACAAGCACGCATTGGCATCCTATCCATCGACTACATTAAACATAGCATATAAATTTATTTTAGTTAGTCGAAGAATTTTCACCAAATAATGTTTATATCAGTTTGTGCGATTACAAGCAAATTGAGAAGAACAAGGATCAGAATTTCATTTTCTCGATCGACAACTTTATTATTCACCCAGATTAAGAAAATAAAATTCCATTCAACTTGATCATACAACTTTAGATGACACGAATACACGATACCCTGTCCTTAAGGTCCCGAACAATTGAACTCCGAACCAGGGAATCAATTAACCACGTCGTCCGAGTAACTCCGAGCGGTCTTTGTACTTTCGAAAACGACTTTTCTTTTACCGTCCGCTCGGAACTATTTACAACCGACGAATTCAGATCAATATTTCACGACCCATTACTCCCAGGCCCCGGTAATTCCTCAACATTCCCGTTTCCCCTGGTTTTCAACAATCCACGCTCGAACTCTTCGCAACTTGCGCGCAATTCACCGGCTCCGCGCGAAACTAATTTTCCAAAAGTAATCGTTCCGCCGCTCCTCGACCGAATTTCGGCTATTTAAATTTTACCGAATTCTGCCGAATTCGTTCTGCGAAGTTGATCGCGGCCGCCGTAAATCACACGGTCCAAAAGCTCACCCCCAAACCCACCCCCTGAACCAACCCCAGAAATCCACCCTCAATAAGTGTTGCTTCTCCAGAATTTTTATGATTCCTTCTTTGTCGTTGCTCGAGAAGTTATAGTATCGAGAAACTATTATCTTGACTGCAATGTGAAATTTATTTGGAAAGAAGTTGTGTTTGTTACTGCTAAAAACACTTCACGCGTAATAGCCTAACAGTATGCGATCAAGTTACTGTAGCTACAGTATGAAAACTGAATTACGTACTTATTCGCGTGACGAATAGTCGAATTAACCCCTTACACTACGATGTATTTTACGGTTTCAGTGATTAAAACTTTTTTATAATTCGTAATTTCCTAAAAAAAAGGGGAAAATTTATATTCGTTGTATACCTATATGTTCTTCAGTAGCTGAGCATTAACAACGCCAAAATAGAATTTTATTTCGGTTTAAAGGAAATTAATAACATACATATTTATTAGACTCTGTTCAGAATGTTCATCACGAGTCTGACTCGCTATTATAGGGCAAGGGGTTAATTGAGAATTTTTTAAAAATCGTCTATCGAGTGGTTCCAACAACTTGAAAACCACAAATTGTGCAACATTTTTCAAAATTGCTCGTTTCCGAGAAAAATGATAAAATCAGGAGACCGAGGGAAAGTGTCTATAAAAAATCGCATAATATCCGCGATGGTAACGGTGTAACTGCGTTTTGGCGGTCAAGTAGGTACACTTGCGAATATACGCGTCGGCGTTACATCGCGGGGGTGTTTGTGGGGTTGTGCAGAGGGGGTTTGCACGTGAAATGCAATTACGCATGGGCGTAGCGTGGCAGGGACGCACGGCGTCGGTTATCGGTTATAGGCAGCGATACACAGGCGTCCTAGATACACTTCAATGCATTACGGCCGGGTTTACAAGAGATTGGACGCGGCGCATTGAAACTTTATGCTCACTCTGTACGGGCCGATTGGATTTTCCGAGCTGGCAGACCATGCCCGATAAGCGGTAATAGACTGAGATCGCGGCGAACGGTTTTGAATCGGTTTTAATGGCCTAAAAGTATCCGATCGGCCCAGCTCTTGGCCGGCCATTCTAACAATTATTCAGATATTCCACCTGCGGAATATTTACAGCTCTGCCTGGACCCCTCTCGCACCGATCTTGCCGATGCAACGTTCGCTTATGAACAGTATTCCCGTTTATAAGCCTCCTTCTCATTTATGTGCCGTGAACGAACATTTAAGCAAATGATACTTTTACCGGCACATTCGTGACGTTTTTCTGATTAAAATGAGACCAAACACGATATAATTCGGATTGCGTTTACTAGAAGCTCTGTTATCCGAACCGATGTCCGAAAACGTGTTTCACTGGCTAGAAGCTCAATCTGAAGCGATCCATATGCCAACCGTGATTCATTGTACGAATCGATATATGTGCCCATAATTATGAAAGTGGTCTGTCATAAAAAAAAAATTACATTGAATAAATTTAGTTTAAAATCATGTCGTGTGAAATAAGTGATAAATTCATTTTTTTTTAAATTTTGACAGACCACTTTCATAATTATGGGCACATATGTAGATATAATCTAGCACTGTAGCCGAGTTCTATTAACCGAATGTTCCACTGACTAGTTCGGATAATCGAGGTTCTACTAAACTGTGGATTAAACACACAAGTGTGATCCTAACTGTATCGTGTGGGGACTCATTTCAATCAGGAAAGTGTCACGAATATGCGAAGCTTCGAAGAATCATTAAAAACGAACGGGTAAAGAGAGAAATTGAGAGATAATGGAACAGTTATCTGGCTAGTTACAGTGCTCGATTAAATCTTTTCCGATTTGTCAAGTGAAAAAGTAAAATTTTGTCACTAAACCTACCGAGCAGTTGATTGGAATGTGTTGTATTATACGTATGAGTAGATTAAATGTATTTAGACTCGGCGATTTTTATTGCAGTATACACTGAATCGCTTGTCATGCATCATAAATGTTATTTTTTTCGTTTAATACGAATTTTGTTCGTTCATCGGATACACAAAATATTCGACAAAGTTCATGAATATTTTAGTCGTTAAAAATGGTTTTGGGAATTTGGTGTTTAAAGGTGAACAAGTAATTTAACCCCTTGCACTACTATTTATTTTGTGATTATAATGATTAGATATTCTTCATCGTTCAGAATTTCATAGAAAAAAAAAGATATATTTATCGTATGCCTATGTTTTCTCCAAAGGATGACTATAGTCAACTACAGCAAAATAGAATTTAATTTCGGTTTAAAGGAAGTTAATAATATGCATGTATACTCTGTTCAGAATGTTCATCAAAAGTCTGACTCGATGTTGTAGGGAAAGGGGTTAACAGATGCTGACACCAAATCCAACAAGCTACGAACGAAAAATTTGAGAATCCACTGTCGGCCCGAAATTGCAGCCGAATTATCGATCTGCAGGTGGAAAACGCGGCGTTTATCGGTGGCGGGTCCCCAGGAATGCACCCTAACACCGAGTGCAGCGAGTACTCGCGCGAGAAGGTGCATTCCGAGTCGCTGCAGGATCGATCGCCGGAAGAAGGGGCGACTCGGCGCAGTTTCCCGAGAATTCCTGACGTTGTCGAAACTTCCCTGCCATTTTTATTTCGCTCGCGACGACGCGACGGTTGTCCACCCCCCTCCCCGCCCGCAACCCCCGCGTTCCTCGGGTTGCGAAAACGCGCAACCCCCAGGCAACGGAGAAGTGCGCGGCCGTGTCCTTTTTCATAAATAATCGGCCCCGGAAGCGGCGCGACAGGAAGCTCGGCGCCGTTTTTCCGACGGAATTTGACATCTCCTCGATACGGCCGTTCGCGGAGAACGCTCCCGGAATTATTCAGATTCGACTCAGGATCTTCTTTCACCGCTTTCTCGCGCGATGCCAGACCCCCTGATTAAATAGAGAGAGCAACGTTCTCTTCTTTTTCTCCTCGGAAAATGTCTTTCCGGGGCCAAATAAAAATCGTATGCGTTAATTGCACGACACGGGAAACGAATTCGATTCGAGCCGTAGGAAATGTATGTATACTCTTTAAGTTCTTGCAATTTTGTTCATTGCTCGAAATTGCAAATCCGCAGTTTAGCAGCGATGTATCAAACTATTAGGTTGGCAAGAATGTAATTTCGGTTTTCACTAATACCTGGCGTTATGCTTTGTTTGACCGACTTCTGTTAACGTTGCGTTTGTTCTCGTTCTGACATTTCATAACTGCATCTTTTGGGTTACTTTTGAGGCAAATTACACGTAATTTTGATTAAAATTGTTAGTTCTGTGTCGATTTGAACGTGGAGTGCAAAAACGGACATTATAGGCACATATTGCTTTTTTATTTCCGTAGAGGTAAACAAAGCTGCCGAGGATCACAAAGATATATGTGAAGTTTATGGTGTGGATTGCTTAAGAGAACGCACGAGGCAGAATTGTTTTTAAAAAATAAAGAAATTGTTACGATCGAACACATTGATCAAGTTCAAGAAAATTTTCAGGAATTGCATCGATGATGGTCCGCGCATTGAATTAAACTAAAACATCCCTCCGAGAATTTCAAGCGAGAATTATTATTATTACCTGCCGCGTTAAAGCGAAAGGCTGGCGCGCAGTTTTCCTGTTCGGTTATTCGGTGAAATTAGGATGATAGCGGATCAGCCGAAATTGTAGCGGAGTCCGACATTTCGCGTTAAATATGATGTGTCGGTCATATTTCGAGTTTTAAAGTGATCGCTTTCGGGGGTCGCGTGTTTTTCGTGCATATTTTCGCGATCTGGTCTAATCGTACCGTTAAAAAATATTAAACGCTTCCTATCTCACTATATTCTTTATATTGTATACTATGTTCTTTATTTAATACTTTGACTGCCAAACTAGAAACCTCAAAAATTCCATGACATCAAGGAAAGTTATTTAATGAAATAAAAATTGAAAATAATCAAATGCGTGATACTGAGTAGCCCTCCAATTTTCATGCATTTTACAGTTCCTAATCAAATATATCCTAATCAATATAATAATGTAAAAATTCATTTGAAAACCTGGACAAACAATTCCGTCACCCACATACGGGTGACATGGCAGTCAACGTGTTAAAACGAACTTCGTGTGCTTGGTTTCACGAATGACCCCAGTATTTAATGAAAAGTGACAGATTGATTACGAATGCAATTGAACAATAACAGCCATCGTTAAAATTGAAACCGTTCGAGAGAAAAATGGCGGATTGCAACGCGGAAGTTCTCCGTAAAACAGCACTATCCGCATCTTTCGTGCAGCGAAGCGTTTGTTGCACCGTGATGCACAACGCTCCAAGCGAGAAATATGGCGGAGGAACAACGTAATCTCGGAGTTTCGGACACTATCAGCTTAAAGTTCGGGGCCACCCGAAGCGCGATCCCTCTTTGCGGCGGAAATGCTACTGTTGAACGAGGACATGGGGCTTGGCTGATGGGTTCTCATAAGCTGTGTTGTCTCGGACATGGTCAGAGAAAAATTCCATGGTGCTTTCTAACCCGTTTGGACCGAGAGAAGCTTCCCTGTTAGTAGAATGTACTGATTAAAGGAAGATGGTGTCATTTTTCTTGCGAGATCATCTTTGCCGGTAGTTTATGCTTCAGCTTTCCTGGTTGGGGATTTAGGCTAACAAGCTCAGCTGGTTTAAGTTAAGAGATGCTGTATAAAGTTCAGACACATCGCTGGGGTATAGGATTAATTTTCTCAGAACGTTTTCGGGGAATTTTTCGGGAAACTGTCACAGAGTGACACTTCAATTCTTCTTTAGTGTCCAATCAGGTTTATTCGTGATTATGTTTCTACTCTACTGTTTTAATCTTGAGAGCTGTGCTTGTATACAGGATGTCCGATTTTGTCTTTAACACCAAAAGTGAGTGCTACCTTACAAAAATGAGAAAATTTAATTTATACAGAGTCTTCGAGAAAACTCTGTACCGATAATACATTTTCCATAAATGTATCAAAAAGTGCACCTACAACTTTTTGGTTTTCATTAGATCTTCTCAAACCTTCGTGAAACAATGTTGGCTTCCATTAACTACAAAGCTTGTCCTCAGATTTTATGCAAATCCTTAATCGAAATTCCCCGCAGCTATTCAAGGAAGAAAAGATTAGAAAGAAGATTGCATTTCTCCTACAGAATTTTAATGCATTCAAAATACAATAGATAACAATACTCATAAATTTTTCTAAAGCACGCCCTATACTTCAAATTGCATACACTCTCGCGACTGACGTCTTAAGCAGAGTGTAAAGTAAGCCAACTTTATGCTCCTTTTTCTCAGAATCTACTGCGGTTATCAACTTCAAATTTTTAGAGCATCTAGCACTACACCAGATGTGCATTTTAGCCGAAAGAAATTTTGTTGTACCGAATAGAAAAATTTATACAACCCTCTCAATGCGGGAACCTTATCAGCCTGGGTTGTTAGCACCCTTCAACGATGCCTCTAAATGATACTGCCCAAAATTCAAGAAACCTTCTGGCCAAAATACGTATTATACTTATTGCAAAAAGCATATCAAATTTCAACTCGATCGGTTAAGCAGTTCCTGAAAAATAAAAATATGATCACCGAAAAACGTGATTTCACAGGAGAAGCAGTTTCAGGGATGTACAATTTTTTGTGATATCGCTGTGTAATTTCTTTTTAACCGGTACTTCAAGGTTCCCTTTTGGCTGCAACATATATCTAGCATGATACTAGATGCTCCAAAAATTGGAAGTCGATATCTGCAGTAGATTCTCCGGAAAAAAAAATCATGAAGTTGTCTCATTATCTATGCACCGAAAAAACGCCCACTTCCTTTAAGACGATCATTTTTGGCGAGTCGTTGGCTTCCGAGGATCCCGCAAAAATCGAGATTAAGTTCGTTTTCTGCGAAGTTTTCGGAACTCCGGGTGCATTTTCCTGTCGTCGTTCGTAAGCCCCGCAATTTTCTTCGATCGAGGATCGTCCGACCGCGCGCGCTCGAGTAAATTACATATTTCCGGGGCGGAAGGGTGGGGGGGGGGGGGGCTGGGGTCGCGGGATGAAATCACAAATTCTAAATGCACCCACTGCGAGCGCAGGCTATGACGCGGTTGTTTGCATTCAGGCGGCGATCCTTTGAATCGGGATTCTGTTATGAATGCTAATTGAAGATTTTCCAGGACAACTCGCCGTGGGTGTTTCAGTCGGTCGCCGATGTGCCGACACGTATGTCGCACGGAAATAGAACCGAGCGAATCCCTGTCCGCTGGAACTCATCAATTCCTTGACGAACCCTGTTTTTTTCGACGATTTGTTATCCTGCTTCGACGGCAAAATGCAAAGGCGACGGAATTCTCTCCGTGAAACTAAGAAGTTCCACGGAAACAAAGATGAAATGCGGTCGGAGAAAGATTCATCGCCGTGACGACGAAGTAACACAAAACTGAACCATTTTTTTAAATTTCAAGATTCTTCCGATTTTAATTTCTCCAAGTTTCAGTCTCTCCGAATTTCAGTTTCTTCAAACTTTAGTTTCTCCAAATTTTAGTTTCTTCAAATTTCAAGGTTCTTCTAATTTTTAGATCTTCAAATTTCAAGATTCTTCTGATTTCAATTTCTTCAAGTTTCAGTCTCGCCAAATTTTAGTTTCTCTAAATTTTAGTTTCTTCAAATTTCAAGATTCTTCTGATTTTAATTTCTTCAAGCTTCAGTCTCTCCAAATTTCAGTTTCTTTAAGTATTAGTTTCTCCAAATTTTAATTTCTTCAAATTTTTAGTTCTTCAAATTTCAGTCTCTCCAAATGTTAGTTTCCCTAAGTTTCAGTTTCTTCAAATTTCAGTTTCCTCAAATTTTAACATTCGACATAGAACTTCAAATTATGAATCTTGAAATTTTGAAAAAATATGTCGCCTTACCTCTTAAAAGCTCTCTGTAGTAGTATAGGTACACTGGATCCATTTTAGATCATGGTTATGAGCTTTACCTCGCCATGTTGACCATGATTTCCATTAAAACCCATTATATAAACATGTCGTGATAAATACAGACAGTTTTGGGAACGTCGATTTTTATAGAGCAACTTATGGGGCTTAGTGTCGAATAAAAAATTTAATCTCATTCCTAATGCTTCCATCAGAGTGCACAATGGAGCAACACCGTCATTAACCTCTGCTAAAATTTATAGTACACCTTGTTTTAGAGCATGCTGTTCGCTATAAATACATAAGAGCTAATAATCAAGCTGCAGCGTCGATTATGTAGGTCAGTAAACATGCTCGCGCAATAAATTATTTAAAAAGTCCAAGGATTATGCTCTGCGTGAAATTAACTTTTCACTAATCATGTTGTCCAGCAAGGACATAAAAATGCAACGATACTGGAATATTTGCAATTCCGGGTCTAAGAAATACGACGACAAAAGAGATAAAATAGAACCAGAAAAAAGAAAACATAGAACGTCCACGGATGAATCTTGAAATTTCAAGAAAAGTATCATGTTTCCTATCATATTCCTGTTGTAATAAACGCAGACATTCTTGCGCACGTGGATCTTTGTAGATGAATTTATACAGGATGGAGCTAAATGAAAAATTTAATCTCTTTGCTAAAGCTTCCGCCAGAGTGTACAATGAAGCAACATTCTCGTTAAACTCTGCTAAAATTTATAGTGGGGTTTATTTTAGAGATGGATGCCTGATATAAATTCATAAAAGCTGCAACCTCGATCATGTAGGTCAGCCGATACTCTGTTCGCGTAATTGCAGTTTTTGAAACTGCAAGAAAGATATCTTGCGTACAATTAACTTTAAACCAATCACGTATCGTCTGTACGATTGTTTCATTTGCGAGCTGTGCAATCATTTTAATTTTAATCCTAAACCAAGCATTAAACAGATCTGGCAAGTGTTGAATTATAGTAAAAATTACTAGATTAAATTTATTTGCACAATTTTTATTATAAGCATGAATAGTAAAATTGATATAATCACTCACTGCGAATATATCTTCATAATTTCAATAAATGTAAAATCATATACATAATTGTAAAATGTAAAATAGTAATGTTAAGGAAGCTTTGTCAATTTACTATATTTCCATTTCTTCCGAAAGTGTTCAAAAATTTATAATTAACACGTTGACTGCCATGTCACCCATATGTGGGTGACAGAATTATTTGTGCAGGTTTTTTAAAATTAATTTTTACGTTAATATATTCATTGTACTAAATTTGATTAGGATCTGTACAATTTAAGAAAGGTGGAAGACTACTCAATATCATAGATTTAATTTTTTTCAATTTTCATTTAATTAAAAAACTTACTTTGATTTCATGGAATTTTTTAGGGTTCTAGTTTGGCAGTTAAAGTGGTAATTCAAGCTCAAGTCCAGCATTTTTCATTTCATTGCTATTTTCAATAGAAATGAACAAAACCGTGGGTAAGTGTCAATGTGACATTTCCAGTAAAAAAAAAAAATACACCTGAAAAAAGGTTGTTTTTTTCCGGAAAAAATGCAATCGATTCAATTGTATATTGCGTTACAAAGGCCACGCAGCTTCGAAAATGCGAGTGCATCGTTTCTCCTTGACATTTCATCGGAATTTCATTCGGACGCGACTACGAATGCAACGCTAATGCACCGAACGCAAAGTGCTCGCGAATGTTACTTTCGAGCCTGTCGATAATTTATAAACGCCCAGTTTAATACTTTCGGCGTGCTGTCGAAGCTGCAAACTATTATCGAAAACGTCGGCTGTCTGGTGCCGTTCCTGTTGTATGTACGTTCTCGCGAACATTTTTCCGCGCGCGAGCATCCGCCGCGTTTTCCCGGCGAGCGTTTGAATAATTAAAGAAAATCGTAGAAGTTTCGCAAGATGAACGGCGCGGACCGAGCCTCGGTGTCTGCCCGAAATTAAAAAATTTCTTCGCCGATTTTTCACGCAACTTCCGTACACCGCCCATTGTCCACGCTGCTGATGCGGTATGCAAATTGGTGCTCGACAAATTACTTTGCACGGTTGCGGTTCCCGTTCCCTAAGCGTTCCGCCGGTTTTCTTAATTAAGTTTGTAAGTGACCTAATGGCGGAGACAATTTTAAAATAATAGAAAGCTACTGTGCAGACACGCAGGAATTTTTTAATGGCCAGGACTATTTCGTTTCTATCCTTCTATTCGTTGTATTTTTTTTTTAATTGTTAGTACTCCGTGCATTCGAGTGAAGTGCATATTGTAGAACTTTTTCAAATGCACAGAAAGTAGATTGAAATTTTCGAGCATCAGTAATATCGTCTAGCTCGTATACTTCAACGGTGCCACGTTGTTTAAATTATCAGTAGGTTTGAACACAGTGTGCACAACATTGAAGAGACTTTTTTAATGATGAGAATATTGCAGAAAATTTTATAATATATAGAAAATATAAAATTAAGGAATCTTTCTGTAGTTTCTGTATTTTCATTGGTTGTGTTAATTTAATTTGTGCATGAATAAATGAACGTACGTTCACGTGCGAAGTAAAAATTGTCAAGAGAAGCAAATAATGCAGAAAATTTTAAAATATATAGAAAATATAAAATTAAGGAATCTTTCAATTATTATTATTATTACTGTTTCTGTATTTTCATTGGCGGTGTTAATTTAATTTTGTGAAATGAAAGCGCGCTCACGTGCGAAAGAAAATCGTCAAGCGATATTAATTGTCATTTTGAGTAGATAAATTGTGATTCACGGCGAAGCATGAGTGAAGAGGATTAATAAAGGAAGAATGAGAGTTTCTTCGAGAGATCTCGCTCGCTTCAAGTTTGACGTTGAGCGAGTTACCGTCTGCATAAAATTCGCGAGCGTTCCACGTCAATTCCGTTCGTTCTTATAGCTGTTCTCCGGGCTTCTTTTTTTTTTTTTGGTGAAAAAGCCCTCTGTGTTTTACGCGTCTCTGGGCTTCTCGGGGAACACTCGAGGCATCTAATTTTTTAACGTAAGAGCAAAAGGGAGGCCGCGTCACGCGACGACGATTACCGTTGGAGTCGTCGCCCGACGTCATTACAGTCAGATGAAACATCCGTCCTTATGTTCCGTTCCGTTTCTCCATTTTCCGTGGAAAACGTAGAGTTCGCGGAATACAAACGTTTGCGGAGGAAATTATTTCGGCTCGTGGAACGACTAATGGCCTCGACCGGTTGAATGAATATTTCTCGAGGGGATATTATTCGAGCTAACAGTAACGCCCGATTGATACCGGCCCGTTTGCCACGCTGTTAATACAATTTTTAATTAATGCCGCGGTCAGGATATACTTCGCTCGAACACCGTTTTGTTTCGTTTTTAAACCGTTTCCATTTGATTTTACATAATTAGTGTAACGGGATCTCTCGTTCACTTAGCGTGTTAATTAATTCGATTTTCTACCCTTTGGAATTACGAAAAATATTCATTTATTAGCGGTTTACTCGGCTTGCTTTACTTACAAGATATTTAGCAAAGTATATATGCGCCATCTCTAAAAGATTAACTGTCATGTCACCCATATGTGGGTGATGGAATTATTTGTAGAGGTATTAAAATGAATTTTTACGTTAATATATTCATTGTACCAAATTTGATTAGGATCTGTAAAATGCAAGAAAGTTGGAGGACTACTCAATATGATACATCTAATTTTTTTCAATTTTTATTTCATAAAATAACTTACTTTGATTTTACGGAATTTTTGAGGTTTCTAGTTTGGCAGTCAAAGTGTTAAGGGTAGTTCTAACCCCTCGATATAACCAACGTTCGTAAAAAAGAATACTGTTTCAAAGTAAACTTCGGAAAAGGATGTTGATAAGGGATGAAATGGGAGCATAAACATTTCTTCGTTTGATGGTTCGTCATTTAGTAATTATATGATTACGGTTAGCTTAGTAATTTCGGATTAAATCGCTGAACCAATTCCGGACATCGACGCACGAGGTTCGCGAATACTTTAGTCCGGGTTCTGTACGCGACTAACGGAAATAATGGCGATATTAATTTACCCGGTTCATTGTTTTCTTTAAAACGCACCCCCGGCGCATCGGTTCCGTTCGTGCCCGGGGGCTGCAGCTCGGCATCCGCTCCCGCGCAATATCGTATTTCAAAATCCCTGTTTAGCATAAATATCCGGGCAACAGCCGAGGTGAGCGCAGGCAATTCCGGTAGGAATTCCGCATACAGAACTCGAGGAGATGGAGGGACAATACGTTGGCTGCGGAAGAAATACGAAAGAAATCGGGGGAAAAGAGAGAGGGGGGGAGAGGGGAGAGAGAGAGAGAGAAAGAGAGACAGAGGTCCAGATAAAAACTGAAAAGTAAATCCACGAGACACCGGAAATGCCGCGCGGAGGAACGTTAAAAAGAATCAGCGAGGGAAGCATGGCTTTATTTAGATTTCCTATCGGAATGTTATTATCGGAACAAGAAACCGGGATTTTTGCTCGGAAAATGAAATACGAGTCTTGTCGTACGACCTGGGAAATACGACTAATCAAACCGGGGAAGTAGATGTTTATGGTCCAGAAATGATCAGTCATCGTTGCGTAAAATGTACGACGCGTTAAATGTTTTTTAGAGGCAGCGAAACTTTCAGTTTTATACTGCAACTTGTACTGTGCGTGCCGCACAAGAAGTCTCGTGAAAGGAGCGCGGGGCTGATTGGTCAGAGTGGAAGGGTTACGCCTCCAGCTGCTCTATTGGCTACAGCGGTTGCACATACTGTGTAGTGCGTGACGTCAAAGCTTAGCATTGGCCTACTGGAGCATCAACGATGGGGATAGGCGGAGCGAGCGAGTGCCCCTCCCTATTGTCCTGCCAGACTTTTTGCGAGGCACGGACAGTACATGTTACAATATAGTCGCAGGTTAGTTGATTTTCAAAAATTTTCACAAAATATCCGTGCGATAACTTTCTCGAAACAATGCACCACAGCAAATCTGCACTCTAATGATGCGATCCTAAATCGTTTAACCCCTTGCACTACTATTTATTTTGTGATTATAATGATTGGAAATTCTTCATCGTTCAGAATTTCATAGAATAAAAAAGATAGTTTATATTTGTTGTATGCCTATCTTTTCTCCAAAGGATATATACCAACTACAACAAAATAGAATTTTATTTCGGTTTAAAGGAAATTAATAACGTTCACATTTATTAGACTCTATTCAGAATCTTCATCACGAGTCTGGCTCGTTATTGTAGGGCAAGGGGCTAACTTGGAACTTACGGTACACCCACAAAATCTTGACTTCAAGATCGTCTCAAGGAACATTCACGAGCATAATCGAGCACCTACCGCATCGTATTCGAGGAAAGCCGACGCGATCATCTCCAATATATCCAGTATCGAAAAATTGTGCGTCCGAATGTCAAATAGGGGGAGATATCGTCGCGATCAAAGCCGAGAAAGGATTCATTCCGTATCGGCGACTCTTCGGCAGATCCTCGCGGCTCTCCATTATGCTCGATTTGTCTCGGAAAGACTATTCGAGGAGGCAATCTCGCGGGGATAGCGCAAAAGTTTCGCTCGAATGGCGCGACGCGGGGATCTGATTTAATAAGCACTCCTTTCCCCCGTTTGTACAGTTGTTGCTCAGCTGCCTCCGTATCCGGTATTCCCCCGTTTAATTGCATACACGGGGCATTAATTATAATTGGTGTTAATTAAAACGGACACGGAACACCAGGCTTCGGCGTTCCCGCGATTTATTGTTTTTCGCTGGCCGACTTCGAACGCTCCTGGTAATCAGTTTTAATTATCTGCCGACGAAAAGTTGCGGACGGTAAAACGGAAACGCCGGAAGCGAATTAATTAATGAGAAACCGTACATGTGTCACGGAACTCTTACGTCGAGTAGATCCGTTTCGAGTCGGTAAATGCGATTCGGTAAAGAAGCGTAAGCATTGCTGTTGAAATTTTATTTTTTTAGTAAATTATCATGAAACATTTTTTACATTGCTGTATTTGTTTGTATTTGGTGAAACTTTAAACGTGGATACAGTTCGTTCAGCCAATAAAGTAGTTCTTTTTTATATGCTCCTGTTCAAGGAACTATAACTCCTACAATTTTAAGTATTTGAACTTGTGAAAAATTATATTGTATGGTCCTAATGATAGAAAATATGTGTGTGCGAAAGCTCGGTACAGAAAAATTTCCAAACGAGCTTGAACTGCATCGTTTGCGAATAACAATCTGATCTCGCCCAATAAACTTTGAAATCTTCTTTAAAATCAGCGCAGCGCATAGAAGAATTTAACACTAGAACTACCAAGCAGTAAATACAACTGGCATACATTGCCTTATAACAACAACAAAACTGCAGTTGTTTAGATTTCGTACCAATATTGTTTAAATATCTATTTCGACAGAGAAGTTCATAAAAACATTTTCTCATGAAAACATATTTACAATTTCGTTATTTCTAAAAGAAAAAATTAGGCGCAAGTCATTTTGACCCATCCGGTAGTTCTAGTGTTAAAAATGGGTATTTTCCGCTTAACCCCTTGCCCTACAATATCGAGTCAGACTCATGATGAAGATTTTGAACAGAGTCTAATAAATATGTATGTTATTAATCTCCTTTAAAGCGAAATAAAATTCTATTTCGTTGTAGTCGATATATATCCTTTGGAGAAAACATAGGCATACAATAAATATAAACTATTTTTTCTTTTCTATGAAATCCTGAACGATGAAGAATTTCTAATCGTTATACTAATCGCAAGATAAATGGTAGTGCAACGAGTTAATGATATGATTACGAGAGAAAGAAATTCACAAGCGGCTCTGGTTTCCTGCAGCAGATAATTTTTCTTTTGCATAAAAATTCGCAGTTTAATAATAAATTAAAGCGGCACGAGGACGGCGCAGAGTTAGGAGACTAATGAATGAATTTTCTTCGCGCGAGGCGTCCCGGCTATTTAAGGACGAAACGATCGTCCTGGCAGCTTGTAAAAGCGCGAACTCTTTCGCTCTAGGAGCCGAGCGTTCTTTATCGCTTCGGGAACTAATCGGATTGCCTCTCATTGATGGTAATAGGTACCCGACACGAAACGCAACTACAATACCGATGCTATTTAGCCCGTGCAATCGTCGCTGACGCAGCGTTTCGAAACCAATCAACTGTTTTACGTCTGGCAGCGACACACAATTTACTCGGTTCCAACGCTCCTTACCTTACTTCCTTCATCCTTCCATCTGCGCGCCGTTAAAGCCTGTCGTTTCATTTGCATCGGTACACACACCTTGTAACGGAACACCGGAAACTCCGGGAGAGAGTTCCCGTTTTCGAACGCTATACCCCGAATATTAGCTTTAATATCGCGGCCGCCGCGTGTTTCCATACTTTTCCCCGCCGAGAGTGAAATGTTTCTTTTTCGACAACAAACTCGTCGCACTCTTTCCTCCACTTAGTAAGAAGGGGAACTCTTTTTTTTTTAATTGCGACGCTCGCTGGTTTCAATGAAATATACCTACCTTTTTGCTCGGCCTTTTCTTTTTTTAAACGCGGAAAAATCCTCCCGGAAATTCTATCCGCGGCAAAGTGTTGGCGAAATTGTTTTCGAAAATTGTCTCGGTACAGGGAATGCGAACTTTCGGTATAATATTTTTTGAGGAGCTCTTACTGCAATAAATTAATTTTTTTATGCTACTTAACGAGAGAACTTCTTTTTGCGTGAAACGGATCGAGTTGTTTGTTGCAGAATTTTGTAATTTCTAATATTTTTAATTTACGATTACCGAGATTGTGAAGATGCATCCATAAGAAATTATGCACTATTTATTTCTTTGGGTATATACAACAGAAGAAATAGCTAAAAATTTCGACAGATTTCTTGTCGTTTTTATAAAATAATGTAGAACATAATTTTTAGAGGTCCTAAAATTTATAGTTATAGTTGTTGATTAAGTTTTTCTTATTTATATTTGTATTACCGATGAGGGTTATTGTTTATTTAAATTTTTATCTGTTTTTTATCTGTTGGATTTCTGTTTTATTTTATTTTTTGTTTTGTATTTCTTTGATTGTATATAGATTTTAGTTTAAGACAGCGTAGATACTGTTAAGTTAGTTGTAAGCTAGGTAAGGTTAGGGTAAGCTTGGCGGGAGAAATGTGTAATGGATTGTAACCCTGAGGGGAACAATAAAGAATTGATTGATTGATTGATTGAATTTTTAGAGGTCCTTTAATCTGGTGTCAAAGAAGCGAGAAGGATAAGATTTCTGTAAATCCGTGTGTACGAGCGTCATTCAACGTCTAAAACTGATGGTGCATTTTTGAAAATTTGTGGTGCAGCGTCAGTGACGTGATTGGAGCAGGCAAGGCGAAAGAAAAATGACGCCGGGCGCGAGAGAAATGACGAAAGACGGGAAAATTGTTCACGAGCTGGCTTCCGTCCGTCGAGCGGAAAATCGTCATGATTTTTTAACGCGTTTCCGGCTGTTCCAGGACCGAGGCTCGTTCGAACAACGTACTTTCAAGAATATGTCGCTCGCGAGGGCAAATTGTACGTCCGATGCAGCTGCAAAATAGTTGATTGGTTTCGGAATGCCGCTGTCGGAGAGCTAGCAACGCGCAAGAGACTCGGCCCACTCCGCCTCCGTTCCAGATTGCTTTTGTTCGTACGTACGTTTCATTTATAAGTTTTCATTCGGAAGTTTCAGGGAAAGTTGGTCCTCCTATTAGAGCTTAATACACGGAAGACCTGTGGCTTTTATTTTCGGGCCGAATCTGCTCTCGTTTTTCGAGATCGTTTCATTAAAACGCCGATCGCCGGTCGATATTACACGACAGATTTTTCACAACCAAAATTACACGATTTTAATTTCTGTGTTTTGTAAATATTTTGTCTTCCGAGTGCTTTCTGGAATTTAAATGAACATCGCTTTAATCGGACAAAAATTAAAGTAATTGCGATTGCGATCAGAAAAGATGACGTCTTGAATTAAAGATGTAAATGTACAGCTGATTCTCCTGAATTTCAACGCACATTTTTATGTCTCGAATGTTATTTTGATCTGCAATCATCCAAGAAAGTGGAAATCTACAGCAAAGAATGTGTGCACAAAATTTGAAAGACAAATTGAAAATAGGCATCCAGGTATCGAAACAAGGGCTGAAACAATTTATTGATTTTTGAACGAATAAATTTTCGAAGTGACGGACATAGTTAGCAATTTTCGTGAATATGTTTAAAACCCGTGGTCGTAAAGTATCGACATTCTTTCGACTGTTGTATTATCTTACGAGATAATCCATGGATTTTGATAGCAACGCATTAAGAGAGTGACGTCATCGGATGAGATTTATGTCATGCACATAATGTCCGCATTATATCGACGTCATTTTTAGCTTCGTGTTTTAACTATGTGTGCTCTCATCAAATTCCAAGGGAAAAGTCTGTGCTGTTCGATGTTAAACATAATTCTTTTTACAGTGTCTGTCATTTTTAAAGAGAAGCAAAATGTTTGCTTGCAAAATAAAAATTGTCTTCAAAATTCTGATGAGTTCAAAAAAGAACAATAGAATATTCAAATTCTTCAAATGCCTTCACTGTTTCATATTCATTTATACTCATTTTTGTCATAAACGCGTAGAATCCGCAGTCTACGCATCACCTTGCTAAATATAATTTTTATACTGTGGATCGGTACGCATTTTTAACGTGTGACCATTTTTAATCCTTATCACTTGAACGACGACTGTAAAGCGCCACTAAAAATTGATGTATCATTCTTCAAAATATTTTTTACATTATTAAGTATGTTCGAATTTAATAAATTACTAAACATTTGAGTATTGTACGAATAAATTGCAACATTTTCGTATTTAAAACATAAAAAAATATATATAGAAGTGAAATATTTTGGGTCGGAAGAAATGTTTCGTTTTGGAATTAAAATAGCTTCGAGTGCAAAGGGTTCAAATTCAACAAAACATGTACGTTTACCGTAAGGAATTTTCTAGGTGATGAATCTAACTGATTTTTTACGAAATAAGTTGTGCAGCATTTGCGTAGCTAATAATTTTTGTCTAACTCGCTTAAATTGAATTTTAATAGAATTCGTAGGGTTCAAAAGTGTCGAACAATAGATTTTTCGCAGTGGGAACGCAGCGCTCTCGAAGAGGTAGAATTCGAACGAGTATTTCACTGGTTGCAATCTAATATCGCAGACTGTATTGCAGACTCGAGTGCAACGCGGGAGCCGACGATTGTGCAGATCGGCGACGCACCGATACGCACGTGCGTCCGATTATTACGAGGCTCGAATCAACGAATAGAAATATTTCTGGCTGCCTTTTCGAGCGCGGCTCTACTCGTTGCTCGCATTCGAACGGGGAACGAGAGCCCCTCTTTGTATTCGTATCTCGTTAGAGAACGAAAAGCGCGAACAAGATCAGCGGTGTGCGACTCGATGACGGCTGCTCTCGCAGAAAACCGTGCAGAGAAACGCGCCAGGCTGGACAAGAGGAGCCTAATGCCAATTGTTGCTCGGCTAGCCCCGTCATAATGCCCATTGAGACGCAAATTTCCCAAAATTCACCCCCTGTCCGCGAACAGACTTTTCGATTTTCGATAAGTGTTCGCCGGGACTGTCATTCTCGCTATTTATTTTCCTTTACGCGAACCGTCCCCTTTCCGAGCCGATTTTCCAGGGAAAATCGGTTTAACGTGCTGTTTGGAATATTAAGTTAACACTCGCATCCCCGTCCCCCAAAAATCATTTCACAAAAGAACCTCGGAGAAGTTTTACCTATTCGATTTTAAACTTTAATCCCTTGCTTTTGTATAAAATACAATAACTTTGTAAAAATTGGACTAACACGCTTGAATTTTTCTGGAGAGCTACTACATTAGTTCACTTAGCTTCTTGCCTAATCGATTTAGTAATTTTATCTCAAGTAATAGTACTCAGGTTTTTTTTTATCTAAGATTGAAATTGTGATAGCTACACGTAAGTACCGGTGTCGGTTAAAACACTCTTACCGCGATCGTGTTAAATCATTATGACACTAAATGAGGGTTAAAGTATGTCGCCACTTACTTTGAACTCTAGGATCGTTATCGACGTGAAACCTCAGAGTGTTCGCCCTTCTGGAATATTTCAGCGTGTGCCACATGTCGTCGTTCAGACCTTGTCCAACCACGAGTACCTGCAACAGAAAAATCGTCACGTTCGTTATTACAAAATGATATTCTCCATTGAATAAAATTATTATTTTGCATAACGATCCTACTCGTTACTTTAGAATATTATTACAAAATGATATTCTCCATTGAACAAAATTATTATTTTGCATAACGATCCTACTCGTTACTTTTAATCCCCGGTTTGTAATAATGTTAAACGGCGACTGTTCCGACTGACTGTACACGACTGACGCGGCAGCGAACGTTTTAACAAAGCTCCAGCAATTTCCATTGTTCCCGCTATTTATTTTCGAGTGTTCGCATTAACGAGTAAAACACGGTATGGCTGGGTTTGTGTATGGGACGTCCGTCCAGAAACGAGATTGATTATGCGTTGCAGGATGCAACCCGCTCGTCGTCGACTCAAACGCCGAGGAAATTTGTGCCGCGGCGCGGCGCGCGCAATGAAAGCGCCTCGAGCGGAAACGCGCCGATTGAATTACGTCGCGCGGATGCAATAATGGATACTTAAGCGCGAGCAATTAGCGGGAACCGGCCGCTACCAGTGCTTGCCATTAGGGAAACACAACGAGGCCAGTTTCGGGGGTTTAATGAAGACACGGGGCTGCCTGCGGACGGAAGTTACGAGAGATCAGTGCGTCGGTTATGCGCGAATCACGATACTTCCTCGCGGAATTTTACGCGTTCTTCCGTTTCTCCGCGTGCCGGCCGCTTCACGCTTTCGCAATAAACAATATTGTTTATGGGTCATTTTTCGTCGTGGATGTTTCCACAAAGACAGGCTTTGGCAAGTCGTTCATAAAAATCAGGGTCGCCGGAGTTTACCTTTTTTTATCTATGCAAAATAAAAATTTCCCAAGTCCGGAAGAGACTGAAGTTGAATCGGAAATGTACTGTCTCTTTTAATGATCTTAGAAAGGCTTATATGAATGCTTCTAATGGTTTTTGAATTTTCTATTTGACCTATTCATATTAATCAGTTAACGGAGTTTAATTTTGAAAATCCCTCCCAGCACGGAATTGAAATCAAACATTGACGAATATACACGTCGACCGCAGGACAATTGCCGCTGTTATAAATTTTACGAAAAAAGTAAAGCAAAATGAGAAAGAATTACATTTTTACTCGATAAGAAATTAACAATTCATTAACGTTAACTGCACCGTAATAGAGATTTGGTCCGACGTGTATACACGTCAAACGCGCTTAACTGGTTAAGTATTGAAGTAGATATAGACTTACAAGAAATATGTACAGTTCCTTTTTGTTTTTAGGAAATTTTAAAGATTATTTCTTGTTTGTAAAAAATAAGTTCGTTTCTTTCTGTATGATCGATGCTGATGATTTAGACTTTTCGATATTTTTTTTACAGCTAGAGTGTAACAAATTTGGAAATATTCGCCAGAGTTAGTACAATGACGACGTTAGTACAATGAATCCCCTTGAGTTTAACAGAAGTATTATTATTTCAGCAGGGGATCAAGGATTTTATCGGGGTCTTAACAAAACAATCGACAGACTTTTCAAGTAATTTCGTTCGAAGTGAACGCTTAATGTTCCCAGCCTCGTTGTTAAGTGTTTGCAACTATTAATTTAGAATATGGAGGATTTGTAAGAGCTACGATTCTTAACATTCACTGTGATTTTCTAGCGGCCGGACTGCAGGACGATCTTGATGCATCTGCAGTCAACTGTCCTGGAGTACGGCCATCGATAAACTAACAATGGCGGACATGCCTCGTTTGGTTAAACCACTATAAATCCATGGAACTCGTCACTATCTGGTAACTGGTTTCACCTGCGGGGTCACCAGTGATATTCATTTATCTCGTGGCACCTGACACACGTTTGTCATCTAACGTCACCTTTGCACCACCGCAATAATTCGTGCACACCTGGCCGAGTATACGTTTTATTATTTTCTATCGATATCTAACCGTTGAAACAAGTATCTTTGTAGAGAATATTTAAAAAACATTATGTACTATGAAAGCAGGACTACGAGGACTATAAAACATTTAATTAAATGACCACATACAAAAATAAATCAACCAGAGAATCATGAAACTCGTGCATAGTATCGTAAAGCCTCGTTTATGTTAATTCTTATACAGTTATCGTATTGATTTTATACAGTTTTTATACAGTTATTGTAAACAAGAGTAAAGAATTAAGATTTTGAACGTACTAAAGTGTATTGAAAACGTATTGAATTGTGGTTTTATATTCTGGGCAGCACAACCCTAAATCGATACATTCCAAGCACAACAATATCCTTAGATTTCGCTGACCTTTTACCGTTTTATATTTCAATCAGCCAATTTTTACACAAAATAAATAAAAACCCTCAATATAAGGTAAAGGCACCAGTAGTTGACCATGTACCAGTAGTTGACCATTTTATAGAAAAACATAAAAAATAAAGTTTTTATAAAAGCGCACTTATAAGCGCACTTTTGATGAAAGTGAACCTCGGATGCCATGCCGTCTGTTGTTTAAATTTCAAAACAATAAGAACATTTCAAACCTTATTTTGTATGTTTTTCCATAAAATAGTCACTGGTACATGGTCAACTACTGGTGCCTTTACCTTAATTGTAAGGCATCTAATAAAATGGCAAGATCCAAAACTGAACCAACCACCTATGAAACCACGAGCCCGGACACCGACCGCGTCGGCAAAATTTCGTCTCTTCGACAACGAGAGTAAATCAACAGAAGAGAAATAAATGAACGATCAAGAAAATCGTGAACCAATCACGAAGGCGTCCACTGGAAGTTCCCCTTGTTATCGGCGAGAGGGAACCGGTAGGACAACGCAGGACACCTAATAAAACGCCAACACCGTCGGAGCAAACCAACCGTCCCCGAAATCATCAACCCAGATCAAACACGGACGCGTCGAGCAGAAGTTCCTCTCTCATTACCAGCGACAAAAGAAAAAAAAAAAAACGAAAAAAGAAAGAAAAAAAGAAGGAAAAGAAAAAAGAAACATCACGCTCCCTTTGTAGTCGATTCCGATGAAACGGGTAGATCCGACGCGGTTGGATCTCGATCGTTCGGCTGGGTTGCTTTGAATACCGGTTAGCTCGCGTGGAAATCGGACGGTAGCGATCGTGTGAGAAAACGTTGTGGAGGAATTGGGCTTTCTCTCTTTCTCTCTCTCTCTCTCTCTCTCTTGGATGCGGGGGTGTGGTGCCACGGCAGAAAGAGCACTCTCGCTGAGGTGAAATTACACAGAAAGTCTATCAGTAGGCGGATATTACGGTTCCCCCTCCCCCCTGGGGAACTTTATCGCCGGCTCACGCTCGGATAATCGCGCGTCCCTGCTCACGCCACCTAGCTGCGAATCAATCTGGCAATTAAGGGACGTTTTGTCGCGGTGCTTGAGCTCGATCGGGTTTTATCGAATTCATCGGATGGAGAGAGAGAGGGAGAGAGGGAGGGAGCGGTGCAGAACGCAGGAAATCGCAGCTGCATAAAGCGTTCAATCGTGGCCTGGTGCGACGCGACGTGCGATGTGCCATGCCGCGGCATAGCGTGGCGCGGCGTGTGATAGCATTATCGATTTCAGACGACCGCGCGCGTCTTTTTGCCAGGCTCGAACGATAAGCTGTTTGCTGGAGCGGCGTGTTATGGACGGTGCTGATCGAACGAGAACCCTCTCCCCTCACCCTCTTCCCCTTCCCCACCGGTTGCTGATGAAACAGCTGCAACGACATTGCTACTTTTATTCCGGAGTTTAGTGTAGCCGGGCACGATTGTTGCGAATTATTGCCAATGTTTAGCACGTGTACTTGCTGCCGGAGGAGATGGAAACTAGGAGACACGATTTTGTTTCATTCCAGCGAAGAAGTGAACAGAACGTGTTTCACCCATTTGCATCATTAGCGTATATACAGGGTGTTTGGTAACTGGTGGTACAAGCGAAAAGGGGGTGACTCTACATGACAAAATAAGTCGAAAATATAGAATGAAATTTTTTCATCCGAAGTTTCGTTATCGAGAAAATCGAGTTTGAAATGCAGCATGCTATTCGATAGGAATTGTCTGACGCGTCTGATCATGAACAACCGAATCTACTTCCTGCATATACTAAAGCACACAAACCTGACAGATCTTCAAAGTCGATTTTCTCGAAAACAAAGCCTCAAACGAAAAATGTTTATTCTATATTTTCGACTTATTCTTTCGTGTAGAATCGCCCTCTTTTCGCTTGTACCACCAAACACCCTGTATACGCTCAATTTTCCTGGTCACTGTTTTAATTCGTTAGCTAAAAAATAGAAATGGACGGTGTTATTGGAGATGAAAGTAGTAATTCTGATTTGATTCTTTTACTTGGTCATTTTTGTACTTAAATGTAATTAAAGAAAAAGTTTGGCGATAAAAGCCTTCCTTTCATATTTCCTTATGATGCAAATGGGTTAACAAACGAGAGTTTGTTGGGACTGTTGGGTGACCAACCATCGAGGTCTCATTGTCCACAATGAGTCTATTGTTTCTGCGACTCTGAACACCAGCGGTACACACCGTGGATCAGACATTATAGACTTTCCTATTTTTCACAGTTTGTACCACTTTTATAGAGGATTTCACATAACTCGTAAGTTGTACGAAAAAATTTTTCAAATCAATATCGCTCGGTTTCTAGAGAGACATACTATACGTCCAGGGGATGGCAGTGAGAAACTTGTTGGTACAGTGATTTCACTACACATGTCGCCAAGGCTTCGATGATAAACGTCGCGGAATTATCCCTACTATCTTATCGACGCACAGTACATTGCTGCAATCTTTTATTTCTCATTTTGCTTGTTTATCGCAATATACGGGTCAGCTTCAGTTTCTTAGAAGTAATGTCCAATATTTTTATATAAATTGGGCTGAAGCACCAAATTCTAAGTAAAAAAGCATCGTACCAAATAGGGCTTAAACTTAACAATAGCGAATCCTCAATAGTTGTAGCCAGGGAAGTGGTAGCGAGTAAAGCACAAGTGTTAAAGTGTCAACAAGAAGAACGTACTTCTTATTGCTTAGGAAACGCGTCTGTAATGAATTCAGAATCGTTTTCCCATTTTGCAGTTGGTGTAATTAAAAAAAAAAAAAAATGACGTGTAGGTGACTGGGAGACTGTTACTTTGTTAGGTGTTGTACGGTTCTATAAATTCGTCTACTGTCACAGAAAGAGGAACTTTTGTCAGACACGTTCGATCTAGGTTAATGATTCTGCAAATAGTTCGGCTGTTTTCATGTCTGCTTTATCAGGTGTCTTATTGTCCCATCGGTTCTTTTTCCAGCATCAACGTTGAAAGAAACTTCTGTCGGACAGGTTTATGTTTGATCTGGGTTGATGATTTCGTGGACGGTTGGTTTGTTGTTTTTTGTGGATGCTGTCCTTTTATTAGGTGTTTTATTGTACTATTGATTTCTTTTTACGGCAAATAAGGGAGGAACTTCTGTTGGATGGGTCTCTGTTTGATCTGGGTTGACGATTTCGAGGGAAGTTAAGTGGTTTTTATGGCCCTTGTTATTTTATTCAGCATAGTGTGTATAGTCTACTTTGCGGAAGAACAGAAGAAGACGTGTGGATAGACTCGATTGCACTACAGATTTTTATGTAAAATTTCATACGAACCATTTTTATAAAACTGGTTTATTTCATTCTCTTTCGCTGTCTATTTTGTAGTTCTGGCTTATTCTTTTCTTCAAATTCTTGAAAAATACCAATAATCTACTTTACATTGTAGAATAGAAATTTAATAAAACAGTTAGTGCTATTGTAACAGGATACAGTAACTAAGAACATAGTAAATCATAATGATATAGTACTCTGTAAATCAATGTCTAGCTAACCCAAAGGATTACTTATTTCGTTGCGTACAACTACAAATTATTGAAACATCTACTGATATGTGGAAAAGGGATTAAAAAAAAATTGTGAATTTGAATTCTCATCGATTTGGATTTGGAAAATACTGATCAATTGTTATGAATGGAGAATCACGTTAATTCCGCGCCACGCAATCGAAACAATTGGCTTGCAATTCGCAACAAATCGCCGTAGATAAAGCGCTGTTTTTCCTCCTGCGAGCGTACAGTTTTTGATTTACAGCGTTTCTATACACTCCGAACCGGTAATTTGCGTTTAATTATAACGCCGCATGCACAGAAAATACCTAGCACTCTGTGTCGATGACATTGCAATTAATCAATAAAGCAGGCCATGAAATCGAGTTTAATACGATTACTCGTACGGGAGTCTCGCTAAAGGACTTAATTAAATGATCTTCGACCGAAATTAATATTTCGCGCGGCGTGATTCGTCAGAAATGCGGAACACGATCTAGGCGTGTCTCGTCTACAGCATCGCGTGTACTGTAACTAAAAACATAATCACGAAACGCACGAAAAACCGCGTTCTCATTCTTTCAAACAAAATGTTACGTCACAACACTGGCCATGTCGCATAGAACCGACCAGCTATGCCTGTACACGTGTGTAAATATTATTGTTGAAACAAATGAAACTGTACGTATTGTTTGTATTTACATTTTAAATATTTTACTAGTCCGCCATTGTTACGTGTCCCGCTTAGAAATTGAAAAGGTCCGCCGGAAAAAAGTTGTCAACGGAAGCGCGGATATAAAACGAATTTCTTCGGCCGAGTTCAAAATGTTTGTTCCACGAATTAATAACTGTACATAAATAACAATTAATTTCTACACTACTTCGCTCGCAAAATATGCTTCCCTTATTCTTATCCAATTATCTACTGATAACGTTACATGCGCGTTATACTTTATACTCTATCGAAGCAATCATTATTTCTATTAATTTCTACAATATTTCACTTACAAATAATACTTTCTATCAGACCTTTAATAACAACAGCACGCAATGGGCCAGAATTGCAAAAAGCTGGACAAAATTCATGCCCGTGAAATAAATATTGTGAACACTTTATCTACCGGAACCCTATTCATAGGCTTTTCAGACTTCCAGAAAGGTTGAACTTCACCTTGGCAACCCAGAAATTTTTAACTTTTAACTATATAGTCCTGTACATCTCGATGAGAAAAAAAATCGAAGTTTTAACACTGACTGCCAAACTGGAAACCTCAAAAATTCGATGAAAGTAACTTATTTAACGAAATAAAAATTGGAAAAAATTAAATTTATGATACTGAGTAGTCCTCCAACTTTCTTGAATTTTACGGGTTCTAATCGAATTTGGTACAATGAATATATTAATGTAAAAATTCATTTTAAAACCATATATAGGTGACATGGCAGTCAACGTGTTAAAGAGAGGAATTCACTGGCTCAAAAGTTATGCGTGTTTAAAGCCGAACGATTATACTTTGTTCTGGGACAAGCTTTCATCGAAGGTATAATCCAAGTTGGTTGCGATTAGGTCGTCAAGGGGGCCCATTTCAGGGTTGCAAAGGTGATGTTGAGCCTCCAAAAATTATGGAATATTCGCAGGCGGATAATGTGCCAACTGCACCGATTTTATAGAAACAGCCCACCGTGCGGCGTCATATAATAAAGCTGCAGAGTGGCGCCGGTAAAAAGGTTCGCGTTAAAAAAATAGCCATTATCAGATCCCACAAATTCGAGCCGTCATACTTTCCCATCTTTACCAAGAGCAAATTTGCGGACCGAGCCAATTACCGGAACGTTTCTGTACATCCCCGGCACAAAAGCGTACCGCCGCGACGTAGCGCAAACATATTATACGCGAGCCCTTGCGTAACAATAAAGCTGTGCAGGTGAGTTCGCACAATGCTTCATGCTGCTAGAGAGCGAGTGGGGGAAGGAAAGGGAGAGAGAGAGAGAGTGAGAGAGACTTCCGGTGTTCCATTCGAGCGGGAATCGTCGTTGGGCCGAGAGGAAACGCGCCGATACCTCGATGATCGGAGTCTTTCACGAGCGAGCGGCCAAACGTGTCCTCGGTCTTATCGCGTTCATTCTCGAATTGCTTCTGGGCTTCGTCGAAGGAATCGTCGTCGTCGTCAACGAGTGGAACGATCTCGGTTTGCTAGGGGAGAGAGAAAAAAATCAAGAACGAAAGAAAGAGCCCTCGCTGGTTCCTCGTTGCTCGATTCTTTCCTCTCCTCTCCACTTCTCTCCTCTCCTCTCTCTTTCTCTCTTTCTCTCTCCCACGAGGAGAAAACAAATGCGCCGTTTCCTCGCGAGAAGAATTATTTCCGAGGTCTCGGGGCATTACTGCCGCTCCGTTTGTTCGCGACGGATAAAACGTCGGGCCGCGGCGAAAGAAAATAAATAGAGATGATGCTCGCGACGATGGAAATAGACAGCGTGAAAAAAAGAACGACTCCGGACGGCCTGATGGGGCGCAGGTCCAACCGGAAGCCCGAGATCTTCCCGGAAATTGATCAGGGGATCGTAAATATTTGACCAGCTCTGGCAAACTTTAATTAAAATTCGCTATTTAAATATTCCGCCCCCGGACTCACAAAGAAATTTTCCACGCAAATCGGGTTTGTAACGGTGCGACCGAGTCGTAGATCGCCCAGGTTGTAACGGGGTAAATATCTACGATCGTGGAAGGTAGATCATCGACGATCGTGTGGACCATGCGGATAGAGAATTGCTTAAAATCACTGTATATATGTAGTTTACGTGGTGGTAAGTTTCTGGTGTTTTTTAATAAATTTTTGATTCAGTTGTTAAGGGGTGATTTGATGTAGGTGTCATCCTAGGACGACACTCGATATAGATGTAAATAACTTCGGTAATATTTATTCGAGTGTTTTGGAAAAATTTATGCTATTACTTCAAATGTGTAGGAATGTATGTGCAAAATTTCGTTTTTCTAGGTTCGATCGTTTTCTTGAAATTAATTCCCAAAATTATCCTCTCAAGTGGGGAGGCATACCCACCCTGCGGAGTACAAAAATAAGGCAAGTTCCCGAATTTTTTTCAGACATGGTTATGCACAAAATTTTAACTTTTGGGGAGGATGAAAGTGCGAGTTACAGCTACGTGTTTTCCAATTTTTGACGGAGATATTTATTTGTTTCAAAATCTCACTTTTTGGAACATCGTGGATTGCTGACCACCATTGTTCCAAAGAGGTTTAATGTATGACATGAAAAAGTCCTATTGATTTATCAATAGAAACGTATCAATGATGCATCAATAGAGTGGAAAAACTATCTTCATTGAAAAAAAATCAAGCTTAAATATTTCTAAAATATTAAATAATTGAGATACAGAACAATTTCGTGCAGAATATTTTCAGCAAATTTTCTTAGTCCGAGAAGTAGTTTTGAAAAAGTTATTAAAAACGTTGTGTCAAAATTCTGAAAGAACGCTTTGTTACAATGTTCTGCGTACTCCAAATTTTCAGAAGATTAACTAAAGAAAAAATAATCCAAAAAATGGCACATTTTTTGAATCATGAAACTTGTCCATTCCCTTAATACCCTCGATGATACTTGACACACAGCGAAATTTCAACTCGACAACGTCACGTAAAAAAGTAGTAGCATTTTCACGAAAGAATTGTTGTTGCAAACGCAATGTAGAATCAACGCGGACAGCTCTCCACTGCTGCGGCCCGTTGGTAATCATTTTTGTTCCGACGGTTTCTTCCTGTGCGATTTTTTCTTCCGCCGTTGGCGCACGTTGTTTTGAAAAACCGAGGTTGATTCGATTCCACGGCGAAACGCGCGACTCGCAATTTTTCGCGGCGTGCGACAGGGGAAATGCAAATAGCGTATAACGCGGAATGCTGACCCCTCTCCGAAATCGGTCCGCTTGAAATTGATCGGAGAATCGTAAATATTTGCCGAGTCGGTGAAAAATTTTAATAGAAATGCTCTATCAAGGTCTTCGGGATTATCCCGCGGAAAGTATTGACGCGCACGAGATTTTTTCATTTTTTTTTTTGTTTTCCGACCAGGAATTTCAAGTGTTTTCTGTCGGAATCGATTGTTTCCGTGAAATGAAACGGTCGTACCCGATGACTATATTAGTCGAAAGTTTTTTCATCGCGAATGAAGCGGAGCGCGATGTTTCAATGGTGGCGTCGGGGCTCGTAACGATTCAAAACCTCTCTATCAGTGATGAATTGTTTTACTTGTATAAATTTTTTGAATATCGATCGTCGCTCGAACGTGCTTAAAATGTATTTGAACCTATCCTGAACGCGTGAAAGTGTTAATAGTGATTTTGAAGTCGCTAAGCTGAGAGATTGTTGTTGGCAATTTGTGCCAATCGTATAATAAATCTTTAGAGCTTAGCAGATTAATTATTTGTGGGTGTTTAATAGTTTCTAGAAGTCTATGAAACACAGTTAAGGATGTATTAGAAATCACTCTCAATAAAAAAGTGAATAATGTAAGAGTAAGACAGTATAGAAACTAATTAAAAAGACCATATCGAATTAAAAATGTGAAAAGTATTTCATTTGGTCAAGGAACGGCAAGCGGAAGTAATAATTCGAATAATTTGTGACTTTAATATCGAAAGAAGCTGTATTGTAGAAATTTTCGAAATCATACTCTAAATTCCGAGTATTTCATCGGCGAGCAACGCGCAGGTGTGTATGTGTAACTAATTTTGCAATCACGATGCATCCAGTAGACCGCCCGATAAATCGCCGAGCGATTTCGAGGGTGGATTGGCGATTCGCTCATTGGTCGGTGCATAATGCAAATTCGTTAACTCTATCCCAGCCTCTCTCATTTTATATTCCTTCGTCTCCTAATTATACTTTTCGTTTGCCCGCGGAATCCCAATAACAATGGAATACCCATTCTTTCGCTGTTGGACTGCAAACTATGCGGTCCCTCATTAAACCGTGACCCTTTATTCCCTTGCTGTTATTTCCAAGCAATTAATACTAATAAATACACAAAATTATCGATAACAATATCAATTACTACCAATAAACACGTTGAAAGGTATCATTCAATTTCTACAGTCGAGTAATCTGTCATTTAATGTGCAAACTTTTGTATATTTCGCAGAACGCGTTTGTTAGTATGTACTAAAAATTACTAAGGTCTGTAAAGTGTCCCAATGTTCGCGGAATGTTGATTGAAACGAAGTAATTACTGGATTACGGGAACAGTAGCAGAATTTATTCCGTCAATCTTGGCGTTCAAGGTGACTGTGTGAAAGTATTTCACCGAATTCATTGCCACCCGCTGTCCAATATTCGGTACAATCTATATTGCAAAAGTCGGTGGGCAATTTTGCGCGCCGTTAATTAATTCGACCCGTTTAATTGGCACCCACTGACCCCGATTTCATTTCCACCTGTTTACCTATAGGGCGGCTTCGAATCTATTTGCACGTGCACCGAGACGGCGCATGTATGCATATGTATACGTATGTAGAATTCAATTGATTCGATTCATTAAGTGCACCGCGGAACTATCTCCTTTGTTACGAGCCGGCCGAAGGATTATTACCCCAGGAATATGGTTTGCAATTTGTTAGTTGGGTACCCGGACGAACCCTGATGCGAAATCCACTAGGTTGGACTATGGTATGTCGCGAACGAACCTGAATAAATGAACCTCTATGGAGAAACTTCTCCATACGTAACATCTTCATTTCTATTCTTGAAAATACAATATTAAACTCTTCTTTCAACTGTTTCATTAATTTCAATTTCAAGCAAAAGGTTTCGTAATTTATATTAAATACAAGTTGATCAGTAGTATATACGGGGTGTTTGGTAACTGGTGGTACAAGCGAAAAGGGGGTGATTCTACATGAAAAAATAAGTTGAAAATATAGAATACAATTTTTTCATCCAAAGTTTCGTTATCGAGAAAATCGCGTTTGAAATGCATCGAATACGCATGCTATTCGATAGGAATTGTCTGACGCGTCTGATCATGACCAACCAAATCTACTTCCTGCATATACTGAAGCACACAAACCTGACAGATCTTCAAAGTCGATTTTCTCGAAAACAAAGCCTCAAACGAAAAATGTTTATTCTATATTTTCGACTTATTCTTTCATGTAGAATTACCCCCTTTTCGCTTGTACCACCAGGTACCCAAACACCCTGTAGATTTATATGAACCCTCGGACTCCTGCAAGTTGTAGGCCTATGCCGGAGTAATTTCTGACTCGTGCCAGTATTTCACCAATACAGTTTTATTTTGATATAAGACAATGGTTCAGGACAGTCTTTCCTCTTATTTTATTATGTATAAAGTGTCAAACTATCTTTCGTTGGAAGAGGATAGAATATCCTTACACGTTATCGAGCGGAATAACTTTGAAAGAAAAAGAGGGGACAGGCAATTTTCGATTTCGAAATAAACACCGTCGTCTTATATCGGAATAAAACTTTATATTGTCAGTCGCTCGGGTCACGAATGACTCCGGCATAGCATACGGAGGGTTAATGGATCTTAGAGCTCGCGAAGATACCTCCGCGTAAAGAATAGTTCATTCGTTTAAGAACCAATGGAGGATGTTATATCGACAGTTAATGGAAACAGTTACAGACGATTCCATTTTCCCCGAACTAATTAAAAGGTTCATTACCATATCAATTATTCCGTTTAATTATCGAAACCGTGTAGAGACCGAGATTGAAACATAAACGTAAATTACAGGCCTCCTCTAATCGCAAAGCGGTTGTACTCTGCGATTCTGTTTCCACTCGAAATAGCTTTGCTTGCAGTTAGCTTGCGGATTCTGTCTACGTGTCTCGCAAAAAATATCATAATTGTGGAAGCCATATTGAAACTGTATTAGTCACGGAACTGGAACACGTTGTACAAGAGGAACCTAATCAAACAGCTGTTCTCACTTTTATTTGACAGAGAATGCTGACAAATATTTCCAGTTTTTATCGATAGTAAAGTATACTATAATTTTCAACCAATTCGCCCAGTGAAATGAAAATTGCATACTGCGAATTCTAATTTGTTAAGTTCCCCTTATGAAATTATTCGTCGGGAAAATTATATTTTACCCTCACAAAAATTAAATTATCTTTTAAATCTTTTCTTAACACGTTGACTGCCAGGTCACCCATATATGGGTGATGGAATTATTTGTTCAGGCTTTAAAATGAATTTTTACGTTAATATATTCATTGTACCAAATTTGATTGGGATCTGTAAAATGCAAGAAAGTTGGAGAACCACACAATATCATACATTTAATTTTTTCAATTTCTATTTTATCAAATAACTTACTTTGATTTCGTGGAATTTTTGAGCTTTCTTTTGTTTGGCGTTCAAAGTGTTAAATCACAACAGCGTGTTCGGTTTTTTGGTATAAACTGCACACACTTCGTTTCAGTGTGCTCGACGCATCCCGAGGATTCAGCCTATGGTCGAGCGACGAGTATACACCAAGTCGTTCATAGTAACGATGAATGTTTATGTTCCACTTTTACAATTAGAACGTAGGAATCGTCGGAGGCCCTTGCGCGGGAAACAAGCTGTGTAACTCGCAAGCATTCGAGATTCTGCAGGAAGCAATGTTGTTCCACCACGGAGAAGAGCGGCTCGTATTCGTGGTTTCAGTTTGCGTAACGGCGAAGTGTGGGTGTGCAACGAAACGTTAGCGCGTACGTGGTATCTCGGTAAAATGAACCAAGGAGGCAGCCTGTATTGATTAAATAATGACTGTTGAGCGCTTCAACTTTGCATCGACCGCTTTCGAAACTGCCTGTGTGTGTGTGTATGTATGCCAAAGCACCGAAGATACGGCGGGCAAACAATTATCGTTTTCTGTGTATGCGCGTAATTAGATTGCGGTTCCTTATGTATGTAGAACAGAAATTTTCGTAATCGCTTCAATTCCTCGGAGTTTTTCCAATATTTTCGCAGCTTCTTTGCCTGCTCATTTGAGCAACAAGTTGTTGTTGAAGATCCTCCAAAAAAATAATGAACAATAAAACATCAAAAATCGACTCAAGATCCGTTCAAGGACGACTCGCATTCTGTGTATACATGTATATAGCAGACGCAGTTCAACGAGGACACGTCGTACGATTTTATTGGACAATTTTACGCCCGTGTATGGAGGGGGGGGGGGTGGCACGTAGGAGACGGCGTTAAACCGTTAAATAAAAATTCGTCGCCCGTAACAATAATTTCCGCAGCGGAGCGGGTTGTAAGGTGGAATATTGAAACGTCGTTGCGTCGACGTATTACGCGAATATTATTCGTCGATCGAACGACTATACACAGAGAGAGAGAGAACGTCAACGTTTCGCTCGTCTCCAGCGAGAGCACTTTCCGTTGAAGAACCGGAATCCGAAAGATCCGCCATGAATTACAACCACGGGACTCCATCGGTTGCCACTATTTCCGTTCGATTTGAATTTTTACAGGCAATTTATTCCATCCCGCTGGAACCAGCCTCGCAGGATCGATGAATTATGATCGTCGCGCAAGGTCGCACAGAATTTCATGCGTTATCACGCTGGGCGGCCCGGGAACGGCCCAGAGGTTAATGCTCTTTACGTTTACGATTAGCCACGGACAACACGCTGGTAATCCGAGCGGAAAAAGTGTTGATCCTGGAATTATTTTGGCGATAGGATTACCGCTTTTCCGCTCGACCTTGTTACAACGTTCGTTATTTAAATATTTCACCGGGTACCAGGGTGTTCCGCGAATCACGGAGACCGGCCGGTTTAAAATCGCGTCGCCATCGCGCCACGAGTTCGTTTCATTATTCAAACACCCTCCTAAAATGCTGTTTTCCTACATTTTTTAACGTACCGTGCGAAATATTTCCCTTTCAAGCGTCGAGTAGATTTTCCCGCAGCGAAATCTGAAAGTTCCAGTAACTCGCTTAATTTGTTCAGAGCTGTTTCGTAATGACCCGACGAATGAAATTCAATTTTGCTTTGCTGAAATGTACAAAACAATGGCACGAGATCGTTTCATTGTTTCAACGGAGTCCTAAAATTTGGTTCTACTGCATTTTTTATCGTTCCGTGCGAAATATTTCCGTTTTCAGCGTCGAGCAGATTTTCTCAGCGACAATTTCGAAGTGTAGTAACTCGCTTAATTTGTTCAGAGCTGTTTCTTAATGACCTGACGAATGAAATTCAATTTTGCTTTGTTGAAATGTTGAGAACGAGGTCGTTTCATTACTTCAATGGAGTGCTGAAATGTTGTTTTCCTGCATTTTTCATCGTTTTATGCAAGGTGTAGTACATTTTCAAGCCTCGAGTAGTTCAATGGGAATTTTGAAAGTGAAATTCTTGTTCACGCACGTGCCTCTAGCAGAGACCTCGCTATATCGCTCGCGCCTCTAGCGTTGCTCGAATACTACGCTTAACGTGTCTCGCGCTTTCTGTGTTTGTGTTTACGCGTCGCCCGTACTTGCCGTCTTTAAATGTATGCGTATTTTAATCAATGTAACCGTTTCTTTTCTCTGCGGTGACCTCTGTCTAGTCAGTATCGTTGTCTATAAACGGATCGTCCCGTCAGAATCTCCGTTTCTTTTATTTCGAGCTCTATTCTCGCTGATAAACACTTTGAACGCCAAACAAGAAAGCTAAAAAATTCCACGAAATCAAAGTAAGTTATTTGATAAAATAGAAATTGAGAAAATTAAATGTATGATATTGTGTGGTTCTCCAACTTTCTTGCAACTTTTTACAGATCCTAATCAAATTTGGTACAGTGAATATATTAACGT
The DNA here is from genome assembly GCA_913789895.3 of Seladonia tumulorum. Lineage (NCBI taxonomy): Eukaryota > Metazoa > Arthropoda > Insecta > Hymenoptera > Halictidae > Seladonia > Seladonia tumulorum. Next base: position 10,404,354 of record OU565275.1, read on the forward strand.
AAAAATTCATTTTAAAGCCTGAAAAAATAATTCCGTGACCCATATATGGGTGATATGGCAGTCAACGTGTTAAATTTGCTATCTTCTACATTTCGTGCTACCCACTTTCAGAATTAAATCTAATCGTCGCTCTCTCCCAACAAATTCGTTTAGTTTATTTAACGTCGACTCCTACCGAATCGATGATCTTTTTGGGACCCTACGGAGTAAAATCAATTTCGCCGTTCAATAAGGGTTAACAAGAATTTAATAATAGCGACGGAACAAAAATGCTGGGTTCATACTTTTTTTCATGACGGCTAATAACCAAACGTTCGATTTATAATTCCATTTCATGCAAAATGTATATCCAATATCTAACAGGGATTCTGGCTAAAGCTGATGTACATTTAAATTCAGGGGATTTGAGTTTTGTTGTAAAAAGAATGGGGAATTATTTTCAACAATTCAACTGTCGATAAAACGTCGCTTTAAGCGTTTTACAGACGTCAGCATAAAATAACAGAGTAGTTTTTTCATTAAAGTATTCGATCAAATTGTTTCATTAAAATTACACTCACCTTCTCCTTATCCCCGATGTGGATCAGCATCTTTGCTTTGCCCATGTCCAGGTAGATTTGCAATCTATCAGGACTGTTTTCGAGACTCGTTGCCAAAAGTAGCCCTTGTGGCTTGGTGGTTTTGAAGCGCAGAGTGAGTTCTTCAGCTTGCGTTTTCGAGTCCTCTGGCATCAACGCTGTCATCTGTTGCGTTCCGTTTAGATGGAGTGTCGATGCATCTGTAACAGGCATAACAGAAAATTATAAAAATATTATATTTACTGGACTGTCCTGTCTCAGAGGAAATAAAAAGATTGCTACCAATTATATTTTCATACAAGACCTAAAATTCCTACTTCATAAATTATAACAAATACAGTAAGCATTAGTAGTCCGAGTAATTAATTTATATATGTACTTTCCGCAAATGATAAATAAATGCATTGCCGATAGGTAACTTAAGAAAGGTTCTCCGAGTGCAAGGATTTAATTGGTTTGTTGTGATAAATTAAATTAATTTTATGTGGTCGATCGATAGGCTTCCTGTAGCTAAAATGTTGTAAACAACGAGTTAACTCGCCTTCGACCGTAGACAGGTCCATGTGAGTATTGAATTGTCTCACTGATCCATGAGTATTGAATTGTTGCACCGCGAGGCAATGTGTACGAATTTTTTTTTTTTGGTTGAGGGGACAGTTTCGATCGGCCGGAAAAATCCTGTAAAATGGGAACCGAAAGGAAAACTCGGTCTTACCTTTTCCGCATGTAGGACCGGTGAAGGGTGTTCCGGTACAATCGCAATGAAACCTGTTCCACCCCTCGAGACAAAGGCCGTCGTGCATACAGGGATCCGAGGGACAGTGGGGCTGGTGAGAAGGACAAGCTGGTCTGACAGCGCCTGCAAAATTGTCCAGAGAAACGAAATTACGTGGACAGTGACAAGTGTTTCCGGTTCAAGTCTTTCATCCGTTCAGGAACGCGGCATTCCTTCCTTTTGCAAAAATTTGTGGCCCTCCCGAGGAAAACATTTCTGTCCCCGGGAAACGGATTCCATGCATTTCATCGTTCATAATGCTATGCATAAGAGTCCGAACTAAAAAGACCACCGAATAAACTTATGGTCGCACCGCGGGTTTCGTGTGTATATCACTTGCGAGCAGTTCAAATTGGATACAGCGTAATTTATTGTTAAATTGAATCGGTTTCCGAATTTGTTTGTGCCGAGGCACAACTATAGTTTTAGAACAGATAACGTTTAGCCTTCATAGTTTTGTACATGATGAAAATTAAAGTACATTTTCCAGTTTTTGCGAACAGCGTAAATTAAATAAAGTTTCATTTTCAATTTCAAGAAATGATGTAAATTGAATAATGTTCATTCTTTAGTGTTTTTTAAACGGTATAAATTAAATTCGTGTTTCAAATTCTTGATAAATAATGTTCATTTCAATTGTTCATATACAATGTTCATATACAATTGAATAAAGATCAGTTTCCAATTTTCATAAATGAAGTGTAATTTAAATTTGATCGAAATTGCATTCCAAATGATAATAACGATTATTAAATAATATTTTTCGTAACATTATTGTGCAATATGATACGATAATTTATAAAGTAGTGTGGTATTAGAAAGAATATTCCATATAACAAAGTCGGAGAGTAGTTCAAGTGAATTTTAAAGGCACGGTCTCTCACAAGCTGTGGTGTCCGAGTGGTTAAGGAGTCAGACTCGAAATCTGATGGGCTATGCCCGCACAGGTTCGAATCCTGTCCGCAGCGAAAATTTTTTTTTTCCCGTAAAAATGATTTTTTCTTGATAATTTGACATCCTCAATCTTAATAAACATATTTTACATGAGAAATACTCGTTAACAATATTTTTATACAAATTTGTACACCTTCAAATCACTGTTGGAAATGTACCACCAAGTGACTTCGTTTTATGTTATTGATTCTTCTTTTTCAAGCTATATTCTCATCACAATTTTTAATATAAATTCACTACAGTATAAATAAATTATTTAAACCAATCTGTTCTCTAAAAACACACTTCTTATCATACGATATCAGCTTTATCACACGACCCGTTATCAAAGTCACTTCACGACTTTGTACTACGACAATTATTAGTCTTAAAGCAACATTTCTAGCACGGTGTTTTATATAAATTTAGTGTATGATAAATACATTATTTAATTCAGTACGTACTATAAAATCGCTATTGTTATCATAACCACGTGATTTTGTGCTACGATAATAATTATTCTTTCTCAAATAATATTTTTATCAGAATTTTTCGAATTCAGTGCACTATAATCAAATCATTTAGACCAATATACACTGCAGAATCACTATTGTTATCATAAGAGTACACAACTTTATGCGATAATAATTATTTTTCCGAGAGCAATATTTTTATCATAGTTTCCCATATGCATGATAAATAAATTATTTATGCTGCTAAAGGAAAAGTTAGGTTTATTAATGGTTATAATAATTATATATCTGACTTCAGGCACATAATCTATGAATTATAGAAATGCAATGGACATTTATTATGTCGATGTATCTTTTCTAATTATTTATTTATGCATTTCGTTTTTCGACGAACAAACTATACTCTACATTTTGAAATAGCAGTTGTTGTACACGACCACGTAACTTTGCATCACGATATCGATTGTTCTTGTCCAAGCTATATCTATCGTACAGTTCTTCATATAAATTCATTACGCGGTGAATAAATTATTTAAACTTAGCTCTGCGTACACGCAAATCTATCCATTGTTCGACTTTGCGAAGCCTCCGCTTTACGTGGCCGCTTCTGCTTTCGCGTTTCATTTTAAACGTAATTGTAAACTCACGGTGTATCGTGTAAATTGACATAATAAATTAATTAAGCTATTGCTGCAGCGCTGTATAGCAAACACGTCACATTTCATAAATGATGTAGAAACAAGAATACAGTAAAGGGGAAATTCGTGCGTTGAAGCGTGCACGTAACTCTATTAATATTTTGCGTGTTACATTACGTCGAATATTGCTCGCACTGATCATCAACCAGCTATTACTATGAACACTGCGACTTCGCCTCGTTCAGCGAAGATAATAAATATTGTACAGTAATACCACTAAATTACCACAACGAACTTACAGAGCCCCTAAATAAATTTCTATTTATGCAAAATCCTTGTGTAGCAAAATACAGTGTAAAAATGTTAAACCTGCAGTGTTGTAAATTTTTGAAATATATTTACTTTGAATTTATAAATCGATGTATTAACTACCAGTGAATTAAAATTTAGGGTAGTTACATTGTAGCAAATCTATTGAGAGAAATAATTTTTGTTTTAGTATAGCTATTTTATGTAGCAATGGATTCAATAAAAAGTATGTTCTAGTCAATGATGTGTTCGTTATTATTTGTAGTGACTTGTTGCCATTTATTTTTAATTTGAGAGATTTATTTTTGGTTCAGATTATTTTCAATTTTTCTAAGGGATGGTTTGGGGTTTCGAAAAATACTGAATTGCAGTTTTCACTAGAAAATTGTTCCCATTCTCTTACCAGAGTCTTGTTGTTGAGCATATCCGGCTATATCGATCGGCAAGCCGTCTATGACAAGCTCTCTCATGCAGCCGACATAACCCTGTCTCAGAGTACCTGTCCACAATACTGGCGGCAATGTTAGGGGTGCGAATGGTGCACCCACACCCCCTATGTACAACAATCCATCGAGGTCTAGTTCCGTAGAATCGCCTGGAAAACGAAAATGATTCACTTATTAATCTCTGTCCTGGCAATTTCCTTCTCAAATTGTCTTATGTTCGAATATCTATTGTTATCTACTAGAAGTTGCTTTAGACTTATATAATTTTAAATTCTATTTGATTCATTTGATCATGCTGTTCCTTCTTTGCAAATTTTCAAATGCAAAAATAGCACCGAAATGATTTCTGAAAATTTTCAAAACGAGTTTAATACACCCCGCGTAATTGGGGTTGAACAATCCAATTTCGCTGGGAAAACGTGTGTTATTTGCGTTACATTAAATTTAATTATATTACTGTACACTTTCAGTGATCGAATATTAATTGGACGATGAACGGTAACGCAGCTTTTATTAAATAACAAACAAAATTTACCTTTAAGCTTGCAATTCAATGGTTGCAGCAATTTAATGTGTCAACGTGCAAAACGTTTTCAATTAAAATCATTCGTTCTTTGCAAGGAACTTGTGATATTCTTTATCAGTCGAAATGATTCCGTTGTCGTTACAACTTCGGTAGGTCTGAATCCTTTATCGAATATGTTAAATTAAATGAATAATCGAACACATTGAATGTTTAACACGTTGATTGCCATGTCACCCCTATGTGGGCGACGCAATTATTTGTCCAAGTTTTAAAATGAATTTTTACGCTAATATATTAATTGTACCAAATTTTATTAGGATCTGTAAAACGTCAGAAAGTCGAAGGACTACTCAATATCATACATATAATTTTTTTCAATTTTCATTTCATTAAATAACACATTGATTTGATGGAATTTTTGAGGTTTCTAGTTTGGAAGTCAAAGTGTTGATCCACTGTATTAAATATTTGACGATCGGGACATAATAAATAGCATAATGAGCGATGCAAATTTTTATGAAAATAGCCCTCAGGAGATATTGAGAAAAATGTTCCAGCGTCGATACAGTGGAAAAACCGTATCATCTAGTAACTTTTACGCTGTTTCCCTGAAAAGATGAGAGTTTCACCGTAGTTTCCCGGCACACGACATAGATCAAATGCAGCGAAGCTTATCTACGAGTGTAACGAATACCACTCTCTCTTGTCATATCACTTCTCTTCTTCTCTTTTTCTCTCTCACCCTCCCTCTCTTGCCCCCCCTGCGCTCTTCCGACTCTCCTAATCGAGTTTCGTAAGCGATATCGGGACGTTTCAGTGACAAATGCAGAATGGTAGATGATAAATCGATGTCCGCGTAATTCATACGCTTTCTTCCGCGTCTCGACCGATTCATGACGCGTGAAATTCGTTGCCGGCCTATCATTCACCGATACACTTGATGTATTTTTAATGATCGATTATTTATAGCCGCCGGGCCTGTCGCGTCTCGCATTTATCCAGAGACAAAATATGAAATGCATCCTATTTAAAAACATTCATCACTGTTCTGTGTTCCGCACGATTTTTGGCGAACCAGGCGCCGAAGAAATTAATGAACAATATGTACAATTCGTTTCAGTTACGTTCATTGCATTTGATCGCTAGATTTCAGGTTCTCGAACATTGTGATCGTTTCGGAGAAACAAATAACACAACCATAAGTCTGGGCTCGTTTCAAAGCTTGAAGCTTCGAACGTGTAACGTATACTATTGTAAAGATGGCGTCACACCTCTCGTCCAAAGTTCTATAAAACGGAAAAAAAAAATCGTACATCGATTTTTAGGATGTGGTTGTAAAGAAGAAGCTTCAATCTTTAAATCCCCGGTGGTTACAGTTACCAGAAAAATTTTTGAAAGTTCCCGCAGACGTTTAAGGTAAAGGCACCAGTAGTTGACCAGTTAAGAGAAGTTTTCCACGCGAACAATAGTAACCACTTGCTCTGTCATCAAATAGCAAAAGTCGATGCCTGGAGACACTCTTTAAGTCTTCTAGATTATGTAACAAGGCCACTTTAAAAAAAAAGTTTACTTATACAAATTTAAGAAACATATTTAAAACTTCAGTAATTGCTTCAGAAGTTGACCACTCTTAATGCATTTATCACTTATAGAACTTTGTGAGAATTAAACAGCAAATAATTTAGTCGCGGAAAGTTCACAACATATGGATTTTTTTACCTGCACTGTACAGCTGTTCTTAACAGAAACGTTAAGGAAATAGAGATATATATCAGCATATTACTAACCTTAATGAATTCAGACGTCCGTTATTACTATGCATACTTCACTTCGCATGAAATTGTTTTGAAGTTTAAACAACAGACGGACATCCGAGGTTCACTTTCATCAAAAGTGCACAGCTCATATAAACCTTATTTTTGTGTTTTTCCATAAAATGGTCAATTACTGGTACATGGTCAACTACTGGTGCATTTACCTTAAATGTATAACATTTTTTAGAAAAACCGCGTCTTCAGTGTCTCGCCCGTTACATCGTCAAGAAGATCTAAGAATGAATCGACCGATGGATTATGGAAACTAAAGGCTTCTGATTTTAAAATGTGTTCAAATTGATTGTCGTAGGTTCATTTTTGACGAAACGGTTACACAGTTTAACCGGTAAAACAGACGCGCGAAATGCCTGTGATAGCGATCAGCACGGTGCAGTATCGATCGCGCATCTCGCAACGCTGTTCGCCGATTATTTCGGCAATAATCGGCAGCACTTCCGGCGGTCTTTTATTTCCAGAAAAATTCCAGTTTCCGGCGGTCGCAATTGGACTTTCAGCGGGACACTCGCCGCGAGATTGGTCCGAGTGGTGGAGTGCGCTCAAACTATCGGTAATTATTCGCCGTGGCGGCCGGCCGTGGAGCGTTGATGAGACCCGTTATTCAACGTTAATTAAAAAGTCGCGGGACCCGCTTAAAGTCTATTATCCCGAGCGCAATTTTTTTTTCCTGCTAGAAAACTAAATTTCGCTCGAAACGGCGGGCGGCGCGTTGTACGGCCCGCGAATTTTCGAGCGGCGGCGGCGAATTACCCTACTGCGTTCGGTGGGATGACGTGCCTGATGAAAATAATGGTCCCTCTTCGCGCAACCCTTTCCAGCGAGCGTGCCTAATCGTTCCCTAATCTTTTTGCCGAGTGCCGACCGGAACGGCGTTATTTCACGAGTCTGGAAGACCGCGTATTTCAGTGGTACGTGCACGAAGATAACAACAGAGATCCTCGAAACGTTTATTTCCGGTGCCATGCCGCCGCCGCCCCTCGAAAACGGAACCGCGATACGCGACCTAACTATTGTTGCATCTAAGACCCGTTCCCCGGCAACAATTCTCGCAAATATTTGCTGCCCACTCGATCTCTAGCGCCATTTTGTTAGAATATCTGGGAAAAGAACGCCATTGAAATATTCCATTTTTCTCTTATATACAGGGTGTTTGGTAACTGGTGGTACAAACAAGCAGGGGGTGATTCTACATGAAAGAATAAGTCGAGAATATAGACTAAAATTTGTTCATCCGAAGTTTCGTTATCGAGAAAATCGAATTTGAAATGCAGCGAATACGCATGCTATTCGATAGGAATTGTCTGACGCGTCTGATCATGACCAACCAAATCTACTTCCTGCATATACTAAAGCACACAAACCTGACAGATCTTCAAAGTCGATTTTCTCGAAAACAAAGCCTCAAACGAAAAATGTTTATTCTATATTTTCGACTTATTCTTTCATGTAGAATCACCCCCTTTTCGCTTGTACCACCAGTTACCAAACACCCTTTGTAATCGTCACACGTTTCTCGTTTTTCCAATTCTACGTTCTCGTAGAAGAACGTTCTCTATTTTTTGTTTCGTCGTTTTTCTATTCTATCTATTAAAAGCCTATTAACCTCTTGCACTACAATTTGTTTTACGGTTTCAATGATTAGAAGAAGCAAAGTTATATCTATTGTATGTCTACTTGTCTATGTAGTCTGTATAAATATACAGTGGATCCAAAAAGTGTTTGCATTGTCAATATTTGAACGACGATAGTTTCGTTACAAAAAATAGTATAATAATCAATTTCGACTCATTCTGATGCTCGGAGTCTGTACTTTCGCGGACCATAATTAATTTTTTTCTGGGACATTTATGCACGATGAAGCAGGTGAAAACCGAGGATACGTTTTTGGTCGAAAATGTTACAAATTGAATCGTCTGTAAAAGCATCAGAAAATTTTTGTACCGAATGAATCGTTCTGAAAAAGTCGTAGATCAAGTTTTTAGCATTCGCTGTAAAGGGGAAGCTTCAATCTTTAAATCGACGGGTAGTTTTAGACACGAGGATCAGCCCGTTCTGGTCTTGTGTTAATATTAAATCGACATTTTTCATCTAAACGTCAGAAGTCATTCAACTCCACATTTTTTATTCAATTGGAATAATCCCCACGTGAACTTTCTGAAGTTAAGAAAATTATTAACTTTTCACGTTCGCATGATCACGACCGGTGCTACGTGTCACGCAAATAAGGGCTTACGCGCAGAACATGGTAGGTTGACGTGATTGCACTCTGCTCAATAAATAAATAGACGAATGCAATTAAAAAAAAAAAATGTTTTCTTGTATGGCAGGGATGTACCTACGCGTTCCACAAAGATCAATTTCAATAGTATCAATAGTTGTCCGGGGAAAAAATCATAAAAATCACTTATTTTTATACCTACTAGACGGAAAATCTTCTGGAAACTTTACTGTTAACATGTTTCTATAAAAAGTTGTTAAAAATCACTTCATGATACAGCTATTACACAAGAATTTCGTCTTGAAATGTAACAAAACAGTTCCTCGAAATTGCCAACGGTCTCCAAGAACAAAGTTTACAAGAATCACTTGCTCTCACATCCGTTACACGCGAACCCTTTCCCCTCATAAATTAAACAAACCAGTCCTGCGAACAGCATTAAAAGCCCGAATCCATTTTTCCTCGACCATTAACGTAAAGCAACGCGGGAATATTAAAACGTCTCCGGCCGCTGAAAATTTATTCATGCCGGACCACGTTCCTGCAAACCACTAGACTTGATAAACAAAAAACAATCTCGAAGGAACGGGTGTCTCGCTCGAAGGGGCCACGGTGTTTCTCGGTGGCAAGGCAAAGAAGAAGTAGCCAGAGAAGCTAGCAAGATAAATCTTATTTTTCCCAAGGAGCAAGTGACGGGAGGGGTAAAATGGACGGAAGACAGCATCGGATGAACCACGGAAGCATAGACACAGCGAGAGAGAGAGAGAGAGAGAGAGAGAGAGAGAGAGGGAGAGAGAGAGAGGGAGAGACATGGAAGCAAAAGGGGAAAAGAGATTAGAGTCGACGAACTGCGGGGATGAAGCTCTTTCGACGATGAGGAGAGCTTTTTCTTCGGAAATTGTTACCGGCGACAAGAGAGCTTCGAGCGTAGAAGAGGATTTCGGCAGCTGGAACACGCTTGATTGCGCGAGCACGCTGCCATAATTTCGCGGATAAAATTTATACCGGACAACTTTATTCCGCGGAGTATCGCGGAAAGTAATCGCTGGATTTTACAGGGGGACTTTCTCGTTAATTAGATGTCTCACCTCCGGCTGGCTATGATGCACTACGCTCCGCGGAAATTGGTACATTTTCCACGGTAACGAAACGCATTCGCCCGGTGTCAAGATTCTGGAAATTTTCGACTTTGACGGTGGAATTGCCGAGCTGAAATTGTGACCGGTGTGCATGTTGCTTTGTATAATAATAACGGCGAGATTGCGTTCATTCCGACCATTTTTACTAAAGTCATTCAATTTATTTATTTGGTTAAAGGATCTTTATGAATTTCTTACGTGTTCACGTTTATGAAACACGAGAAAGCAACTATAAAAATAATAACGTTTCTAATTTCATGCTCCTACAGAGTATTCTAATCAAGGAAATTTTATTCTATGTTCAATTTTTAGGAAACAACCTATGAGAATGGGAAATTGCGTAATATCGCATTTATTCGGATAAAATTTTTGTTACCGTAGACACATGCTTAAAAAGAGATCTACCTCGGCAAAAAATTAAAAAAAAAATTCCTCCATAATTCGGAGAGCCGGCACATAATGAAATAAAAAATCTGAAAGCGATTATTCAATCGACAGCCATAGGTTTAGCGTTAATAGCGTCGCCGTGCGCGAAACGATCGATGTTACGGTCGCGTACGGTACAATTTCCGGTCCCCGGCGGGAATCAATGATTAATCGGTCGGATTAATTTTTTTTTTTTCGTCGTTCCACAGGAAAAAATACGGTCGCTCGCCGCGACTGCGACTGCGACTGCGAGCAAACATTATTACAATGGCATTATCCCGGGTAATCGATCCGGCCGCGCGCGAAAACGCATGGAAATTTGTACATACATAGCCGGAGCCGTGAAGCGAATTACAAGCTAAAACACACCGTGCGCGATGCTGGTCGCGTTTGCACGCTGGCTTCTGGCTAGATCAGCGTGTTTCCGAACAGATCTGCCGCCATTAAGCCAGTCCGTTTGACTTACAGCACCGCCGCATCTCAAAATCGCAAAATTCTCTTAAAATTGAACCAAATGAGCCGAGATCTCCTGACACGTTAGAAGAATTAGTTTACGAATTAACACGTTAACTGCCATGTCACCCATATGTAGGTGACGGAATTAGTTGTCGGGGTATTAAAATTAATTTTTACGTTAATATATTCATTGTACCAGATTTGATTAGGATCTATAAAATGCAAGAAAGTTACTCAATATGATACATTTAATCTTTTTCAAGTTTTATTTCATTAAATAACACTTTGATTTTAGGGAATTTTTGAAGTTTCTAGTTTGGCAGTCAAAGTGTTAACGGGTAATCAAAATTTAGAGGAGTTATTTATTTATTGCCGTTTCAAATTGAACCAACTCGGTTTTGTCACAAGTGCATCAAATCCACGGTCTAGTAAAAATTTCAAATCCAGCATTTTTTGACTTACCTTATAAAATACCAGTAGATTGTTGAGATTCTTCTGATTAAAACGAGTCCAAACACGACGTAAATCGGACTAGTTTTACAGACTGGTAAATAACAAAATGGAGAACACGTACATACGTGTAATTACTATTTACGAAGTCCATAAAGGTAGACCGATGCACCTCGTGTCTGGACTTATTTTAATCGGGAGAGTCTCAACAATTCACCGGTAGCACTTTTGAAAAGGTTAAGACAAAAATAATTGAATTTGAAATTTTCGTTACTGCGCGTTAGTCAACACCAGTGACTTTTTGCTGATCAATTCGCCGGCGGTTTCCGCGATCGGTTGTTTTTTCATTTTGGTTTTTATTTCGGTCGATCGAGGAGATTGTTTCATTGGCTTATCTCTAATCGCGGTTTAAGCCGCGGCGATTCGCGTCGACGTTGATTTAATTGAACCGCCTCTCCAGCGGGGGCTTAATCAACGTTCCGCGGTTAACGAATTTCGGTTCTTGTTCAAAAGCGAAAGGAGATTACGAGTTACGTGTGTCAGCCGTTTTTAGGAAATGTCAATTAACATTTCAAGTTCACCGAGTGAGATTTGATCGCGGTTTCGGCGGACGCGAGTGACGTTTGTGAGATTACGCTGCCTTCTCGCGAAGCCAGTAGCTATTTTGCGGAACCGTTGTGCTTCTATTAATGGAAATAAATTGCGATTTAATTAGCTTGTCTGCATTCGCATAAATAGAAATCGACGTTGCTCGGCAACGAAGAAAACTTCAAATGTTTATCTTCTGTTTATTTAATAATCGTTGATTCGGAAAACTGACTATTTTACATCGCTTTATAACTCACAAACTAAGTAATCGTAAATTAACACTTTGACTGCCAAACTAGAAGCCTCAAAAATTCCATAAAATAAAAGCGTTATTTAATGAAATAAAAATTGAAAAAATTAAATGTATGATATTGAGTAGTCCTCCAACTTTCTTACATTTTACTGATCCTAATCAAATTTAGTGCAATAACATGAAAATTTATTTTAAAATCTGGACAAATAATTCCGTCACCCACATATGGGTGACATGGCAGTCAACGTGTTAAATACCCCAATCCAAAAACAATTTTCAAAATTCGGACATCTCCTTGCGAATACAATTTGCACAAAGTGCAGTAGATTTATCTGGCGACAGTAGGTGGTAAAAGCTTTAACAAGACATAATCACTGCTCTCAGGCTTTTTCACGTGTTAATGGGGTTGTTTGCCTGCAGCAAGTGTTCGCAGTTCAAGAATTTGCGCAAGCTCGTACCGCTGAGGCGATGGAGAGTACAATTTTGAGGCTGAAATTGCAGAAGGGTCGGGTTTCAAAGGCAAGTTTCACTGCCAAATTAACTGTCCGTGTAATTCGGCTGACCACGATGGGATACGTGGAAGTTTCACCAGGATATACTAGGTACACAAATCCCCATGAAGCTGTAAGTTTCTTTTACTGGCCTGATTCCTGTTAACGCGAAATTATTACTCTACTGGCTCACGGCGTGTCTTTACTGATTCTCGTTGTTGGTTTTTAGACAAACTGTTCACACCCTTTTCACCACTCTTCTTTGTTATTAATCCTTCAATTTTTCAGTTATTCAACCCTTAATCAGAGACGTCGAAATATTATCGTTTTGGCACAAATATGTGGCCTCAGGGACTGTCATGTTAATTTGACAATTTAATACTTCAAACAATTTGTTTTGATTCTGGTTGAAATTTTTACTTCTGTATGGATGTACAATTGTATTTTTGTGACGGATAACATTAAATTAAATCTGCATCTCCGTAACTGTAGATTTACCATCACATATTAAATATAATCCGCTCCAGATTTTTAATTCTTTAATTGTTAAAGTTATGAAGCTTTCATGGAAATGATGGAGTAGGTTTCTTAACTTTTACATCGCAACAAGTATCATTCAATTTTTTATCCTTCAATTTTAGTGCTCTGCAAATTTCGTGTTTGTTATTTCGGATTGAAATATATATATAATTACAGCGCTCTATTGATCAACTCTTTTGTTTTCGTGAATTTTCTACTGGTGAAATCGATTTCTGCGTTCTAAAAGAATTATAGATTTTTCAATAAAAAGTTGAAAATGTCAGCAAAAGGGATCGAATAAAAGGTGTACTAAAATAATTTTACAAGCCACTTCGAGCCACGCTGTACAACATAAGAAATGATTGGACCTATGATAGCAGAACAGTTTCAGTATATCTAACAGAACGTTGCAGCGTGCCGAACGGTAAAACTAAAAATGAACTAGCAACATTATATCGATCCTCGTGATCGTTAAAAGAATAAGTTTCTGCGCCTGTAGATTGATGCGTATCCGTCCATGTAAATCGAAATGTCCGGGCCAACGTACCGGGGGTTTTTTTCGGAAAATTCCTGGGTAATTCCCGACAATATAATTTCGCTGAAACACCTTTTATCGCGTCGAAATTTACCCGGCAATAACGTTCGCGCGCTAATACAGAATAAGTTGTCGAGCCTATAAAACCCGCGAGATACACGTATGTTCCGGTGGAACCGTAAACCTCCGGCATCGTAAAATGGCCCCCGCGGATGAAAACGGTCGCTGGAAAAATCACTCGACGTTAGAATTTAACGCTATTGAACCGAACGTGCGCGCACACCGACAGAATTCGAAAGGAAGACAGATTATAGAAAACGGGAAACCCGAGAAAGTGATTTCGGCCGGCATTATTTGTCCACCGGTCAATGGGGAACCTGAGCCAGCCAGCAGCCCGGCCCGCCATTGAAAACTTCCGAGCTTTTATTTATTTATCGGTTTAATAAAGCCGCGAGACCATCCAACGGTAATCTGTACCACTCCTATTCATTCCTTTTTTTCTCTCTCCCTCTCTCTCTCTCTCTCGTTTATTTTCCTCCGGTTGATAGCAATCCCGAAAGTTTCGAGGCTGTTCAGTTTCGATTGACTTACGAGACCCTCACCGAACGTTCTAAATATTTTTCTGCTGCGGGTATTGATGAAACTTTTCTGCAATTATCGAGTTGGCTGATTTTTACCGAAATTTCTATCCAGAATTTGATAGTTGTACAAGGTTTATATACAGGGTGTTTGTTAACTGGTGGTACAACCGAAAAGGGGGTGATTCTACATGAAAGAATAAGTCGAAAATATATAATAAACATTTTTCGTTTGAGGCTTTGTTTTCGAGAAAATCGACTTTGAAGATCTGTCAGGTTTGTGTGCTTCAGTATATGCAGGAAGTAGATTTGGTTGGTCATGATCAGACGCGTCAGACAATTCCTATCGAATAGCATGCGTATTCGCTGCATTTCAAACTCGATTTTCTCGATAACGAAACTTCGGATGAACAAATTTTATTTTATATTTTCGACTTATTCTTTCATGTAGAAGCATCCCCTTTTCGCTTGTACCACCAGTTACCAAAGAGCCTGTAGACTGCGAAGTCTTGTGTATCGATTGCAACAAACAGTGTACATGCAGTGTGTATTTTATAATTGTCCTAAATACCTGGCCGATAAAAGTCCCAGAGCTATTCCCCCCGCCGCGGGGTATACCCTGTGAAGGGCCAAAAAGCTCGCGTGGATCAAAGAATCTCCTGGCCGATATATGTCCGTGGCTAGTCCCATGTTTTGGACATATATCGAGAAAACTTTTGTAATTGCCTTAATAAATTGAAGTTATTATATCCTTACATGTTTTCACTGTTTTTATTATTGTTTTATGAGAGAATTTCTACTGTTTCGATCCTTTTCGAAAATTGTTGGGGTATTTATGTCGACAATAGAAGCAGCGCTTGTGCGGTATATGTGGCAGTAATAAAACTGCAAAAATGTACCAAAAAATGCTGTAGGGGTGGATTTATTATGTTTCACACATGAAACGGTTAGCTACCGGTGCAGATAAGTGTCCCCGGGTGTGTGACTGTAAATTATGAATGGCTGGCTCCTCGACCTCTCGCGTTTTTCCTACTTCATCGTTTATGTCGCTGCGCAGCGGAATTTAGAGCGTCGTGTGACAAGAATGTTAAGCATTGTGAATCGTCGTAAACGCGACACGTGATTCGCTGAAGGGGTGGGAGAACTTTGCAACGCGTCCCTCCCGTGAAGTATGCTAACGAGTCAATTTGTCCGTCTAACTTTCGCAACGATACCTTAACTGCAAGTTTTAAATTTTGTGCAAGCCTCAAGTTATGGAGCCAGTATCGTATACAATTAGACGTGGAGTTTCATCTTATGTAGTTTAACCTTGAAATTGTACCTTGGGGATTCTAATGACCTCAGAAAATTGTAGAACTGTTTTGCCTACTATATTGCGTAATTATTGCGAATAAGAATAAATTTTTTAATCCATTTTGCTGCTGTATTGCATAATAATTGCTGACTTTCTATGACTTCTGTCGAATATTTGGATTCTGTAGTTTTAAATTGTACAGATTAGAGTGTTCCTTTAAATTTTTGCAAAGTTCGACAAAGAGTGACATTTCGTAGCCTAAGAAAATATGGTACCACTGCAGAGGACTGTATTTTTAAATTGCTATTTTATTATCCAAATTGTCACCTCAGACAATTGGAATTTTATAGCCTTAAAATGTACATTTTAAAGTGCTTTGTTAAATATTTGCAGAATTTTTGCAAAGATCTTACTGTGACATTTCGTACGGCACAGTTAGTACAGTTTTAGATTGTTGTTTCACTATCGAAACAGTCACCGCAGGAACCGAAGTTTTACTTGGTTTCAGTTTCGCGAAATTGGTCCGCAGACATGTGAATTTGCCTACCTGGTGTGCGAAACTCGACTGTCCAATTGCCAACCGTGACCCGA
Source organism: Seladonia tumulorum (assembly GCA_913789895.3). Lineage (NCBI taxonomy): Eukaryota > Metazoa > Arthropoda > Insecta > Hymenoptera > Halictidae > Seladonia > Seladonia tumulorum. Next base: position 10,420,402 of record OU565275.1, read on the forward strand.
CCTTCCCTTTTGGTTCGACGAAGCGCCACATCATGCCACATGCCATCATCGACTCGTCTTTTCGATGCTTTCACCTTCACAGGACCGCTTCCGAGGTCTATGTGAAGATACAGATGTCCGTCGAAGATTTCGAAGGCGAACAGGTCTTGCTGCAGGTGCAAAAAAACAATATTTTAACTGATCACTAAAACATTGAACAAAAAAAAGTTCTTTAAAATAAAATTAATTCGTTCAGTGAAATGCGAATGCCCTAAAAGTCCCACAAAATCGGAACAACTCTTTCAACAGCACACAAATAGATCGACACTTCGTCGATTCTAACAAAATTTAGTTTGGTGAAACTTCATCTTCTGGATCCAAAAATTGTTCAATTTTTATGTATATAATCCTGTAGACTTTGACGAGAAAATGTCAAAAATCGAAGTTATAATGCGAGGTTATAACTCTTTCAACAGTACACAAATAGATCGACACTTCGTCGATTCTAATAAAATTTGGTTTGGTGAAACTTTATCTTCTGGGTCCAAAAATTGTTCAATCTTTTGAAAATAATCCTGTAGACTTTGACGAGAAAATGTGAAAAATCGAAGTTATAATGCGAGGAATTCTTGAACTTTTACTGTACTTCGTTAATAAGGTTCTAGAAATTTTTAATAAATTTTAATGACCGTGTTTTTAAGTACCACGAAGACATAAAGGGTGAAAACTTTGTTTTACGAGAAGCTAAAGTGTAAACAAAAAGTTGACAGTCATCCTGGCGGTGATCTAATACGGTTACCGTAATTTATAATAGTATACGTCATCCCACGCGTTATACGAGATAGAATCACCTGGTGCAGACACAAACACAATCCAGAGAAGCATTTACTCATGGGATTCCGTTAATGAGCAACTCGCACGAACTAATGTTCGCAACAAGTCCACGCGCGGTGCCGTCGTTTCGCCGGGTTTTCGCAACTTTCCGATTTATTTCGCGCCGTTTCGTGCCGCACGGCCTTGATTATTCGCGATTTTAATGCACGTCTGCTTTACGCCGAAATATAATTGTGGGAATTACGCGGCGGTTATTGTTAAATCGAGATAACCGCGCCAGAGACAGAGAGAGAGAGAGAGAGAGAGAGAGAGAGAGAGAGAGCGAGATGGAAAACGGAAGGGAGATGCGAAAATGTATTTCGAGCTCGTCACCTGGCGTAACTGGGCTCCAAAAATTGCCATAAACTTGCAGAGACGGTGCCGTAGAGTTTCACAAAACTATTACCGTTCAACAACAGTAATTAGGGATTTTCTACGTCCAACAAAAATTCGTTTTCTGATTGTTGGAAAAACTACGATGTCCAATTAACACTGAATGCCAAACAAGAAAGCCCAAAAATTCCACGAAATCAAAGTAAGTTACTTGATAAAATAGAAATTGAAAAAATTAAATGTATGATATTGAGTAGTCCTCCAACTTTCTTGCATTTTACAGATTCTAATCAAATTTGGTACAATGAATATAATAACGTACAAATTCATTTTAAAGCCTGAACAAATAATTCCGTCACCCATATGTGGGTGACATGCCAGTCAACGTGTTAAACTGTCCTTGGAAAAGATCAATGAATTGAATTGCAAATAATTGAATTGAATTTGAATTTGAAAATTTGTAAAATACTGAACGCTAGTGTTTGTATTAGTAATGATTTTCCAATTTTGTTTTCAGCAACCGGGAATCATATGGTCGATGAAAGAATTTTGTCGGTTAGGATGAACATTGTGAGTGTACTATGTATAAAACTAAATTTTCCATCGATAAAAAAAAAAGAAAATTGAAAATCGCATACTCTGGTGTGTGCACCGCTGCGACTATACATGATCAATCCGTTGGGCTCGTTGGTTCTAATTTTGAAGGACATGCTGCCTTCCGTGGCCGACTTCCAAGGCGGCAACACCTGAAACAAATGAGACAGACGGCTCTTAGTGCGTCGCTCCTATCCTCCGCTATTGATTCGAAACGAAAAAGTAATCGAAAAAAGAAACGAAAATAATACAGACAGAGCACTGTTTAAGAAACACTGTCCAGAAAACAAGAAACAAGAAAAATAAACAAAGAAAAAACTGGAATGGAAAGACGAAATCCCTCGACGTCCTGGAGAAGAATGGCGGATCCGGGGCAGCAGCGCTGGCGAAGGCCGTCGTGTTCGGAATCCAAAATCGTCTGCTCCCCATCGCGTCCGAGGAGAGAGAGAGGTCCATTCATCATGCACGATAGCTTAAATAATCACGTGTCTCGTGTTCGTGGAATTTTTACTTCAATTTCGGAAGCGACGGCACCCGGAGTCTCCTGCAGCGGACGCGAGCCAAGTGATTTACCGTTCGCCGTTTCGGGATCGAGGAGTGCAGAAACCGACGGTAAATCCTGTCCTTTGCCTTGCCGTTTCCGGTCTCCCCTTTGTGTCAATAACCCGCGATCAATTATACTACTTATATATACATATTAAATTAAATATTTTTTTTAAATATTGTTTAAATATTTTAAATCTACAATTATTTTCATTTTAAGATGAGGAATATATATTATAAAAAAAAACAATGGCTAAAAATTTCATATTCTGGTTCAATTTCACCTCAGGAAACCACGCAGTTTTAACTTTTTGTAATGTAATCCTGTAGATTTTAGTGAGAAAATGCCGAAAATCCAAGTTTCAATCCTAGGAAATCACTAGTTCAAAAGTTATGCGCATCCGAGTTTTAGCGTTTTTGATAGGTAACGTGTCGCTTAACGGGCACCACAAGCACGCGGTAATGTCGATAACGTAGAGCACTGATCATTCAGGGAAATATCTTTTCCGCACACACGAATAAAGGAAAAGTTGCAAATATAACTTGCAATTCTTAATATCTTGTGCCCTAGACCCTCCCCCCAAAAAAACCTAACACGAACCAACAAAATATTTTGCACTTGAACTATAATCGGATTCCCAATTATATAACTTTTGAACTAGTGTTCTCCTAGGATCGAAACTTGGATTTTCTCGTAAAAATCTACAGGATTACATAAAAAAAGGTTAAGAATATCTGGTTTCCTCAGGCAAAGTTAACCCAATATTCTTTTTACCTTTCTAGAGTAAGGTAAAGGCACCAGTAGTTGACCATTTTACAGAAAAACATAAAAAATAAGGTTTTTATAAGCTGTGCACTTTTGGTGAAAGTGAACCTTGGATGCCATGCCGTCTGTTGTTTAAATTTAAAAACAATAAGAACATTTCACACCTTATTTTTTATGTTTTTCAAAAATGGTCAACTACTGGTGTCTTTACCTTAATGTAAAATGGTCACTTTGGTGCTCCGTGAAAAGTCCAGAATAAAATTTGATTGTCTTCGATGACTGGAAAAATTGTTTCCAGTGAAGTTTCCAGTAAAATAATCGCGCCTATCGAAACAGGTATATAAATTTTTAAATACGATTGCAAAGGTGTTGTACGTTCTAATAAATTTGTTAGTGACACAAGGGTCGGAGAAAATGGAAGGTAGGCCATTGACTGGACGGACAGCGCTGATAAAACGTATTTGCGCACGGCGAGCGTTGTTCGGCGATTTCCGAGGTTTTTATTTACTTTGTTTATTTACTTTCGGACGTTACACGCCTGCAGCCACGGGGCGTTCTTCGTGTCCCGGCGTATAGAAATCGTTTCGAACGGGAAATGTTGAGCTGTGGTGTCGGAGCGGGCCGAACGGAACTTTTACTCCGACGATTGTGCGGGAAACTTTGATAAAAATCGGCGCGCAACGGACGGAATCTGGATAAGAAACTCTCGAAAAATCTACAAGAAGAATTTCAGTTCTCGAAGCCGATGCTGAGGAATCGAGAGGAGCGGCGAGTGTAAATTGATCGTGATTCATCTTGTTTCGTTTTGGGCAAACTGACAGAGCAACTTTTCGTGAGGATGGGATTGTACTTTGGTGGTGTTTTGGAAGTCGTGGAAAATGTACAGTGTTGAATGACTCGTTTCGTCTGAGGGAATAAACAAAAAGTTAATTTAAGAGTGTATTAGGTAGTGTTTTTGTGAAGTTGTGGAAACTGTACAGCGTTGAATATCTTAGTTGTAACGAAGAAAGAAAAACGGTAACTTTTAGAGTGGATGAGGTAGCCTTTTTACGACAAATTATACATATTCATAATTTTTATAAAGTCGCGATGAATGTACAGCGTTAAAATATTTGACAGTTTCGATTTAGAAACGATTCTGTCGTGTTGATACAATAAAAAGTTCTTTCCTTCGGAATAGAGGAAGCCTCAAGCTCTACTTTCATGGAAAACCTTCGAATATTTTGTGACTTTTTATGTCACGATTCTACCTTAGAAGTTTTAATTTATTCGAATGGAAACGCTAGTTTCGGCATGCGAATCGAAACCGTCACCGTCACGTTGACGGATTGTTGATCGCGCGTACCGTAATCGTCGGGTTCCCGTTTTCCGTTCTGCAGCTGACGTATTCGAATAAAAAGAAAAAAGAAGAAAATAATATTTTTACCGTTCCCTCTTGGACACATCGAAAGGAATTATCGGGCATCTGTTTCGCCGATAAAAACGGCGGGAACACGCGAGACTAGCTTTTACGGTGTCGTTCGGGGCGTCTCGTGGATGCCAGAAAAAAGAAACGAAAAATGCCGGGAAGAAACGAGCGACCGCGGGAGGGCCCCCATTTTGTTTGATGTGAATTCATAGCGGTTAGGCGTGCGCTGCATTATTCAGTGTGCCGTGCCTGACCTTATAACGCGCGGCTCCAGTTTAAATATGACCAGGCTACTTTCAACTATCGGAAGCGTGCTGCTGTGGTTACTATTTCCAGAATATTGAAAATATCTCGTATCTTTTAGTTGCGGTATCAGTCATTTATTAGTTACCTAGTTGCTCGAAACTGCCCCTACATTGGCTTTTTTATTATTACATTGGCTTGCTGATCCATTAAAAGCCAACGTGCCAGAAATTATCTATATTTTACCATTTCCAAGCACATTGAGGTTTAAAAATGAAATTCCAGCCTTTATTAAAATTATTTTTCGTTTAATTATCGGTTGCCGAATTGTTTGTAACTATTGCTTGCGTGTTTTTACATGGTTTTGGTGTTTCATTAAAAAATTCTAATGACGGTAATGTTGCGAGAAGTATTTAATTCATATTTTAATCTGCATAAAAAATTCTGACCATTATCGAAGTTATTATGCATTTGTTTAGTGGTTTCCAAGTTGTCACTAGTTTCCCTTGAAAATGTTGTAACTCTAAACCCGTTTTCCAGTCATAAATTAGTGCTCCAATCGCAATCGGTTTCCAAGTTGTCCATAACTGTTGCTCATTCATTATTATGTAGATTTACTGTTCGATTAAAAAGTAATTGTAAAAATCATCCAGTGTAGATTTTATCATTCCCAAGTATGTTTGTCTTCGAAAAAAAAGTTCGCGTGTTCTTTTACCAGAGATTCATTCTGTATGCTCCATTCTCGATAAACTTCGCCCACTACCACACCGTCTGCGCAAGAACAATATAACAAGAACCATAAATGAATCTTAATGCATTCCTACGAGACTATTAAATGCTAAGTCGCGAAACTTCAAGTTTGTGTTTCGACTTTTTCATCCCTGGTTTATTCATTACCCTCGTCGACGACAGAATGGCCAAACTTTCCACGAAATGATGAAAATTTTTCATATAGAATATGTGAAATATTTTGAAATAAATTATCACAGTGTGTCAAGAATATTCTACAGATATCACAGTGTATTTCGAAAGAACCAAGTAGTATAGCTTTGAATTAGTCAGACATATGTAGCGAGAACTCGATCGCAAGAATGTCGGGAACCAAACTGCATATGTTTATACAAATTTACATCTTTTTACAAGTTTTCGAATGAAGTACCTTGGACCTAATATGGAAATCAATGAAATAGTGAAATATTAATGAAATATAATTGTTAACAATTATCGACAAACTTCAGGACTATCAAACTTCTCAGTTTCTCTTTCCCCTAATACCCACCACAGACACCGTAATTGTTTTGCGAACAAGGGTACTGGATATTCAAAACTTCCTTGCTTACAAATACCCTTTGTCTTCTCGGAACCGATTGTCTTCGAAAGTATCGTTGGGGATCCTCTAATCCCAGATTTAAAGCGGTTTCGCTCGGGTTTCGTTCGGGAACGTTGTAATTGCGGTTCCATGACAACGGGGCCAATTTCCGTGACGAAGAGTCACGTCGAAAACTCACGGTTAACGAGCTTCATTATTTATTCTTCCCGGCTTCGTTTCCCCTCGAATTCGCCACCTCTTTCCCAACGGCAACTGACACCAACTTGGCGGCCGGCCGCTTCATATTCGTCGGAACAACTCGCTGTTTTCTCTCTCTCTCTCTCTCTCTCTCTCTCTCTCTCTCTCTCACGCGCGTTCTGTGTTTGATATATGCACGGTTACGCTCGCCGCGCTTCGAAATCAGCTCCAGGCTGTTGTACAGTTTCCCGAGGACGCCTCCAATATATTTCCGAAATTCAATCTACCCCGTGACGCTTTTTATTCTATGTAAATATTAATGTTTCGAACCACGCGCGCGAATTTTATGCTCCCAAATAAATATTTATTCTAGCCGTAGTCGGGTATAAATATTAACTAGCGTCGCCTCTACTCGCGCTTGTTGTTCGGGACAGTAAATCATTTTTTCGGGAGGACTGTTTCACCGGGGACGATTTTAATCGACTTGGTGGTGCCTGCCTTCGAACGCATTCATTTCATGATCTTTTTTAAATTGCCGCCTTAATTTATTCGCTGTCAAAATGTCGCAGCTTCAACTCGAAGACGGAAAATGCGTTTTTAAGGAACGATAAATTCTTTTATTTAATGTTGCTTCTCTTTTCAGTAATCTTCGATATAGCTAACTTTAAAATTTTTTTCTAGTTGATTACGCTTGTGGTATCACTTTTTATCACAGCCACATTTTTACAGTGTATCATTCTTACAAACACAGTTTAGGCTGTTTATCATAAATTCATTATGAAAATGAATTCTATTCATGCACTCTGGCTAAATTGAAAAGTTAGAAGCGCAAGTGGCGTTCGTTATTAATATTCGAGGAAGATGTTCCGTACAGGTTATTGTAAAGCGGTTAGATTTTTGGTGTGGTTGCCGGAGGGGTTGCTTCTGCTAATCGTTAGGGGATGGAATCACGTATGAAGATCTTCCCCGTGTCTGTATAATTTGATTACGCTCACGTGAGCCCCGAGGAACGAAATTCCAGCGAAAATCGCGGCTCGCACGAAAAGGAAAATGGCCGGAGGGCCCGACATGTTACGGTGAAGGGAAGTGTTCGTCCGTCGCGAACGATTAAGCCGCGAAAACATTGAAACGATTAAAAGCCCGGAAACCGGCAAGGTAAACACTACTGAAACCGAGGGAACCCCGAGACTTAAGTATTCCAGTCCCGAACGGGAAGTAGTGTTTGCCGGTTCATCCATTAATCGACGAAAGAAATCGATCGCTGGGACTCCGAGCGCCCGGAAACCCCGTCTGCGAAAGAAAATTACTGTACTTCCGTTTTCGCTCAGAATTTACGACGTGATTCCACGGATGTTGGATTATGCTTTTCGGGGAATCTCGTGGTGTATTTGTTATTTCGGCCGTTACGAGGAATTCGTGTTTGATTTTTAATTGGGAAATTCCCGATTTTTAGGGAGGCAATTAGATGATCGTGTCTGGCATTGCTTTTAACAATTTTTTAAATGAAATTTTTTAGTATGGATGATTGAAAACTAGTGGAAAATATATTAGAGATGCCATTGGTACGCTATAAGAAAATTTCGTTAAGGTGATATTTAACCCCTTGCACTACTTTTTATTTTGTGATTATAATGATTAGAAATTTTTCATCGTTCAGAATTTGATAGGAAAAAAAGATTTTTATATTTATTGTATGCCTATGTTTTTTTCCAAAGGATATATATATCTACTATAATAGAATGGAATTTTATTTCGGTTTAAGGGAAATTAATAATATTCAGAATCTTCATCACGAGTCTAACTCGATATTGTAGAGCAAGGGGTTAAACGAAATTTTTTATTTTTTACGATTAAGATATTAGTGGAAAAAGCAACAAAAGTGGAGAATCTATGAGTACGAACTATTTGTCTATAAATGTCTGCAATTTGCCAGTTTCTCATTTTCCGATTGCAGTGATCCCGTCGGCAAAGCTTCACGAAAACTTCAATTCACTGGGAATTCGCAGACGAGCATTTCAGTTCCGAAATCTTAATACCTTTATCTCGCCAGGCCTCTTAAAAAGCAAGGGTTCGTTGGGAACGAGGGTTTATCGCATTCTGCGTTTCGAAACCGACGGGAAGGATTAGTTCGGGAAACCATGGATTAGTAAATAATTTATTTCACGAAGTAATTTAACTTTTCTAATTGATCGTCTCTCTATTCTCCGTCCTTTCCGTCCGTAATTTCGTCGAATGACCGAGGGTCTACGAAGGATGCCACCCCTTTCGGGGTAGAGAGTATGGGACAGTAGAAAGTCGAAGGATGAACGGTGAAAGATTACTAACAATTTTGCTATAAACTATTTTTTTTTTTTGTATCGAACTAGCCTTTTTATATCTTTTCGATCTTCTAAGCCATTTTTCAATCCTTTTCGGCATTACTGTTGTCCAAGAATTTGAAACAACCCTTAACAATCGAAACACATTTTTAAAAGCGTCGAAAATTTTTTGATTACGATTGAAGATGAGAATTTTAATTTTATCACATAGATATTTTGGAAGGACGTCTGTGCAAATTTGGATTTTTCTTGGCTACTTTATGGAAGCTGTTATCATTATTTTATTCATAAAAGGTACGGTGAGCTGCATCGAATATTTTTCCGTTGCAAATTTTAATTTTTTGGAGGTTCTATTACGTTTCGTTAAGGTTTTGAAAACTCATAAAGCCAACAGATAATAATGTCATTTTCCAATTGATTCGGAAAATGTTTAGTAAAACAACAGGAGGATTTTTGTGATATTTCACAACGTCCTACTTTCACCGTTTGGTTCCCATTATTGTTCCGGCTACACGAAATAATTTATCTCACATTTACGTCACAAAATTGAAAGCTGCCATGCATGATTACACTTTAATTCAACTTCGAACCGCAAGCATTATTCCATAAATAGTTTCCGCGTCCCAATTCCGCAAGAAAATTCCGTAAAAGCCGTGTGTACCAGGACCGTTAATATTAATGTCAATTATCCCCTTTATCAGTGCTTCTATTAGTCAATTAATTTGTTATAAACTAGAAACTCTTGACGTACGTATCGGTGGAAAAGCGTGTCGGACGAGCGAATATACTATTTCAATTACTGCAACAAAAGGAAGGTAGGGGGTCGTGGAACGAGCCCTTTTCACTATTTTTCTTGTAATTCAGCAAGGTAAGCAATTAATAAGCGTTCCAGGGGAGATAACGAGCTCATTACGAGACCCGGCGAAGTATTCGTTAACGATAGGAACTGACTCGTTCCGGGGAATTCACGCTTGCTCGCGTTATCCTTCGTTCTTTTCCTTAGCCGCTCTCCCGTAACACTTCTTGATACTCGAGCTCCTTATATGAGGAATATTAGATCCGTCGGAAGCCTCCGCCACTTTGCCATAAACGCTTCATCGTCAAAAATGCTGAATTTTCCTATAAAAATCACCGAGAAAACCCTAGACCCGCATAAAGTCGTGTAATCTCATCGTGTTCTCAATAATTCCGGTCTTTGAAAATCGTCTGACATTGTTCTATACCGTATCAATGACACTTCTCAATTTTTCCGTTAACATTTTACGTTACAAAATGGAGAATTTCTAAATTTGCAGATTTTTGTCCATTATTAACACTTTGAACGCCAAACAAGAAAGCTAAAAAATTCCACGAAATCAAAGTAAGTTATTTGATAAAATAGAAATTGAAAAAATTAAATGTATGATATTGTGTGGTTCTCCAACTTTTTTGCATTTTACAGATCCTAATCAAATTTGGTACAGTGAATATATTAACGTAAAAATTCAGTCAGCGTGTTAAAATTGTCTGTGTCGATTAGAAGTCCCAGCAGCGACATAGACATTTATTTCTGTCCTTAACAATTTTATAGAGATGGCAACCACACGATAGTATTTTACTAATTTTGGTCAGAAAATTTAGTTCAAGGAGAAAATGAAGCATTTAACAACGATTTCTCTGGTATAATTTGATAATAATGATAATCCGTCCGCAAGGGGGTAGAGTTTAATCCCACCGCGTTTTGGATCGGAGTCATCGAATGAAACTCGCGTCGACGAGAAACATAAACTCCTGTACACGAGATACGGGGTCCGCGGGAATCGTATTAAGAGGGTAGCGGATTCCCGAGGAAAGTTTTTCAGATCGTAGACTCTTGACGACCGGAAGAAACAGGGTCGCCCCTGATTTCCTTTCGATTTTACGAGGCCCCCGGTGTCGTTGGACTTCTAACCGGGACGCGTCGGCCACTTTACAATGCTGAGTTCACGTCTGGGCATCTTCGAGCGTATACTCTGAATGCAGACGGGCACCCCAGTCTCGCGAAAGGCGTAACCCGATTTAAAGGGGGCAGTTATGATTTTATCTGAAGCACCGTCGCCGCACCGCCGCTCAAAACCTTCTTACGAGTCCCTTCGCGAATTTTACGAGCTATAAAACGGTATATCGCCTCGCAGGATTAATGCGTGTCCCCACATTCGCGCCGTAAAACTTCGCAGAAACTGAAATTGCCCCGCCACGATAATCTTTTCGTCACCTTCTGACGCGCAGAATCGAATTAGGTTCGTCCTCTTTCGAACGCTTTGTACACCAGGTACACGGAACACCATTTTTCAATTTTTCCTCCTTCGTGTCGTGGACCCAGTAAAATTTCTGTCAATTCCATTTCTTTTCGGCAGAGTATCGCAAAATTAATTTTAATTTGTTTCAATCAAATGTCGGCGAACCATTCTTATAATTATACTGGGTGTGGCCGGACGGTTGGTACATCCGGGTAGGGGATGATTCTACATGTAAAACTAAGTCGAAAAAAAGGAATAACATTTTTTCGTTTGACGCCTGATTTTCGAGAAAATCGAGTTTAAAGATCCCGTCGATTTCGCGTGCTTTAGTACACGCAGGAAGTAGAATTGGTTGTTCATGGTCAGACGCGTCACGCGATTCCTGGTTAATAACGTCGAACGAAAAATTGTTGTTCGTTTTTTGTACCACCCGTCCGCCCACACCCTGTATAATCGATAATATTTAACACTAGATTGCCTAAGCAAGTCATTTTGACTGCTTTTGAATTTCAATTAAAAAAATAATTATTTAAATAATGACACAGCTTCTTATAATTTTGTAACTTTTTCTACAACATATAAATGGGTTAAATAATCATTGTTGTTGCCCCCCCCCTCCTTCACTTCCGGTATATAGGTAACGGCTTCCGGTATCGGCTTCCGGCTTTCAGGCAATATAGGTATATACTAAGCTCCCGTCTTTCTAGTGTTAATCTTCCTTAGATCGTTTAATTAACACGCCAAAAACTGACCCATTGGGTGACGATTTTGATACTCTGGGTCAAGATAGACCCCGGGCTCCGCCGTAGAAGGGTTCAATATTGGGAGAACGGTAGGCATGATTTTATGAAACTTGTATCATTTAATTTTGTTGCGTTGTTTTGTATAGCTTTTTTTGTAAAATTTAATGTAGTAATGTAGCTTTGTGTAGCTATATTTAATTATTTTCGTGAGAAGTGTAAAAATCAAATAAATCACGCAGCTCTACGATGGTATTAATGTAGCATCCCTTTGCATATTGCAAAGGGCACGAGTTTTTTCGTTTCTCTGCAGCTTATTCTGCGCCAGGTGGTCGGTCGGTTCTCCAGTTTTAAGGAGCCATGCAATTTCGCGATTTTTCCCGCGATTACAAAGATTGTCCTGTTAAAACGAGGCCGATGAAGCGGCGATAAGAGTACCCATTGTGCCTGGATTCGTGGGTCACCTACATCACCGGCCAGCATTTGCATATCCGGGGATGCAGAAATTTTAATGTACATTTTAATGTAAATACCACAGAGAGAATTTTCTGGGGGAGCCGGTTTCCTCTTGATAAGACTGCGCGATTAAACGATGATTTACATATCTGGACGGTGTATCACCGTGCCCCGGACGGTCGGAGGTATTCATTTTGTGAAATTGACGTTCGGCTGTGAGCTCGAGAGCCGTTTAATTAAAATTTTCGCGGTGACTTTCTAAGTTTTATCTGAACGCTCGCGAGGCAAACAGTTTCTCGACGTTTACGTTTGAGGCTTGAAATCGCTGGCACGTGAAATTCGCGAAATTCTTTCACCGAAGTGACTCGAGAATGTTTGAAGAATATTCTGAGCTCGCGAAATACTGCGACGATATTGTGATACGTGATCGAATAGTGTTGTTGATACAAGTCTCGATACTCGTCGTTGAACAGCAATGTACCTCCAGAATTGTTGAATTCGATTATTTTCAGAATCTGTTATTTATCCTTGGATGTTCGCCAGAAATCATGAACACACGACTGGACATTAATTTTAAAAGCTATGATATTGTTTGTTTGTTTTTCATTTAGCGCAGAAGAAAAGAAAATGGCTATTAAAATTGATTCTGACGCCCATAGAAAGAAGAAAATATTATATATTTAATATTCATGTTCCTTGTGATCTATAATGATATAAATTAGTATCTTGACTTATTTATTTTAATTATTCCCCGATTTTTCTGCGTGCAATGTTAAAATTATTTTTCCGTATCCAATATAAAAATTATCTGCTTCTGTCCTATATTAAAATAATTTCTCTGTGTTCAATGTTAAAATTACTTATCTCTGTTCCACGTTAAAATTACTTTTCCGTGTCTAATCTTAGAATGAGTTGTCTGTGTGTCCAATTCTAAAATCAGTTCTCTGTATGCAATGTTAAAATGACTTATCTCTGTTCCACGTTAAAATTACTTTTCTGTGTCTAATGTTAAAATGAGTTGTCTGTGTCTAATTCTAGAATCAGTTCTCTGTGTTCAATGTTAAAATTACTTATCTCTGTTCCACGTTAAAATTACTTTTCTGTGTCTAATGTTAAAATGAGTTGTCTGTGTCTAATTCTAAAATCAGATCTCTGTGTTCAATGTTAAAATTACTTATCTCTGTTCCACGTTAAAATTACTTTTCTGTGTCTAATGTTAAAATGAGTCCAACGTTAGAATTACTTATGTATATCCAATGGTAAAATTACTTGTCGATATGCAACGTTATCTGTGGCCAATGCAAAATTCCTGGTCTGCATCCAAGACACTCTTCTCGTTTAAACAAGACAACATTAACACGGGTGCACCTTCAGGAATTTTAAACCAAGAATTATTACTCGAATTTCCTCAGTTTAAAATTGAGGATTTATTAGTGAAATTTCAAGCTGCGGAATGTCCCGTTTTCCGGCCACATAAAAGAAAAAATGAAAAACCGCAGAGTTAAGGGAACGGAAGAACAGACATCGCGGAAAAACAGCTACGAAAACGGCAGCTTGTTTATGCACTTAAATACAGTTTTGTACATCTCATTAAAACAGTCAGGGTCGGCTCTGGAGTCGCTCGGGACCCGGGGGAAACTTTTAAAATACCGCTTCCTCGGGATTATACTTAACTGAATATTCCCGTGATTCGCCGACGGACTCGGTAATTGTTTGCAATACCGTTTGTTTCCTCGAGCCACCGAGCGCCAAGCAGCCCGAGTTTTAATAGTCGCGACTTCGTCCCACGTTCCCTCACGTTCGACGGAATTGCGCTTGATATTGTGCTCCGGTAATTCGAAAATATTCGAATCAGACGGAACGTCTATTATATTCGCTGGTGAATCTGGGACGAAATTGCTCGTAAAGATACTGAATAGTTGCGGAAAACCGTCATTCTACAATCTATCGGAAAACGAGTCAACGCAGAAAATATTTCGTACACTAATTCCCAAAAACGTAGGTAAGCTAAAAAAAAAAAAAAATAAAATGAAACGATCCCTCAGGAAAATTTGCATCTAGCTCAACATTTATCGGGATCTCTGCTGAATTTTTCAAGCACCTTATATTTTTTAAAATATTCTTCCAACAATCGCTATTCAATATTTTTCAATCTATTGTACTCTATTTCCTGCTGATTCTCTACGAACGCGTAGAATAAACCGCTTTCGTGAAAATACTATAACTTTGGATCGAATCAATATTTCTGCTTGAAAAAAATACTGTACGCTCCGAAACCATGCATTTACGGACCTAAAAAATTTGAAACGGATACGTTCAACAATTTTCGTTGAAAAAATGTTTGAAGGTCACCCGGAGTTTTTCTACGGCATGCGCAAACTCGTAAATGTCGAGGCTGGCGCGTTTAATAAAAAATTTGCTGAAAGAGATTTTTATCGTCGTTTTCAAAATGTTTAGAGAAGATTAAATCTCCCACGGTACGGTGGCCCGTTCCACAGATGCTTTTAAGGGAACGCCGTTTTAGTGCCGCCTTGTAGGTACACCGGTGTTCCCGTGCACCGAAATTTCTCCTATAATTTCGTATATTATATCGGTCGCGTCGTTACCGAGCGTTTGTTAAATATTCATGTAACGTTTCCAGCGAATACCCATCGAGCAATCTATACGGGGGATTCTGGGACGTTCGCCGCTCGAATATCCGCGCGACATTATAGGGAAAACATGTCTCGCGATGCGCGCACGGGTTGCACGGGTACCGTGTTGGCAGTATTATACTCGGTCGTCATTATAGCGCGAACGGAAATGGTATCTTTTGCCTAAGACGTTGCCATCCTGATGGGAAATTCCGTTGGGAACACCGTGGAATCCTATCCATACAATCATTATATGATTGTTAACCGAACGGAATTTCTGGCGCATTGTTCGATCCTTCGCATTCTAATCATAGCGATTGGATCGGTGCAATAAAGACCGTGCAAAGCTCAAATTGGCAAGTTTGAACACTTTTAGTATACTCTCTCATTTTTTTAAAATTCGTTTCTTGGCAACAAAGTGACACACCGGTAGAAAATCAATTGGACGAAGAATGTTCACAAAACTAGAATAATTTATCATAGTTTAAATTTATCATAACGGGTACTGAAGGTAGAAATTTTTTATTTCGCATAAGGATTCGGAGCTTAGTAATTAAGGATATAATTACTCTGATCTAGCAAGGACATTCGAGGTTTCATCAAGTTTCCCGACGCAGCTCGATCTCTCGAAAGCTCACCTCAATAAGAAATCGAATCTCGAGCTCGGCTCTGATTTGCTGTGCCATTTGCTTCAAGATCTCCGGTGCTAATTCACACTGACATCTTTCAGGATCCAATATACATCCTATCTAATCTAATCCCACAGTTCTCCAAGACGGACCGGGTGATCATGACAACTGACAGCTCTTGATACCTATCGATGCGTTTTCCTCTGCTGAAATCCACAAGTTAAGCAGTGGAATTAACTGGCCATAAAACGACGCCCTATAAGGTAAAGGCACCAGTAGTTGACCATGTACCAAAAACATAAAAAATAAGGTTTTTACAAGCGCACTTATAAGTGCACTTTTGATGAAAGTGAATCTCGGATACCATGCCGTCCGTTGTTTAAATTTCAAAACAGTAAGAACATTTCAAACCTTATTTTTTTGTTTTTCTATAAAATGGTCAACTACTGGTGCCTTTACCTTAATTCGTTACAGTTATGAATTCATCTAATTATTCTAGTGTTCGAAAAAAGTAAACATCATTAAAGGTAAAGCGATGCTAAAAATTTCAGTGGTATTCAACAATTTTTTCAACAAAAACTACTGAACGTATGGGTCCAACAAATTTATGTATTGGTCGATACCTGTTCCAGGAATATAGGGTATTTTTTTGGAAACAAAAATATACAATCTAAAGTTATACAGCGAAAAAATGTGACGTCGAAAGTACCAGTCGGTATGCAAAAATTTTTTAAACAAAAATTCCAGAACCTATGAGTTTGAAAATTTCCAGGCTCGTCGGTACGCGTGCCAGGAAACATACAGTATTTTTTCTGCAGACAACTATGAGTCCAATCGAAAGTTACACACATGTACATTGGTTAGGAGTAATTGATGGAGGGTCCAAGCGAAAATGCTGCGGCGACGTTCGGTCGGTCCCAAAGCGGAAAGGGTATCGATAAAAACCGATCGAACCGGAAGAGCACTTCGGCGAAGGAAAGCCAACGTTTCCGGGCAGGAAACTTTGAATGGAGATTAATTTCTTCGGCTATGAAAGACGCCGGGAGTCTGACAGTAACCGATTTGCTAAGGGATCGCGGGGAATGCGGTTTCGGCTCCTCGGGATACGTAGCGTCGCGTCGCGTCGCGTCGCGTCGCGTCGGATAGAACGGCGGTTGTGCACACCCGACTAGAAACTGGTTGTCCAACCTAACCTTGGCTTCTAGCACGTACCGTCCCTTGCGTTCCCTTTCCTAACAACGTAACTAACTTACGACCCGGGCCAGCATCGCTTGAATCTCCCACGAGTTGCGCAACTACCTGGCCACGTCGTCTCAAGTGAAACTGATCTCGACCTATGCAGCTACTGCCTATGTTGCAGGGCCGAGGATGCACCAATCGATAGGTGGCTGTGTTCCGGTTTTTTTCCGAGTCTCTGATGCAACTGCAACAGTGGCCGTTTATTATTTCAAATGTGTCCTTCGAATAGGCATGTTGATTTAAATTGACGTGTCATTAACGGACTTTAATTATAAAATAAAAAATGTCCGTGTAGATTGCAATATACAGAAGCCATACAGACATTCATACGAATAATTTGATCGAGCTGAAAATGATACCGAATTTTCATATGCTTCAAATGAATTCACCTTTATTGAACTAAAGTTGCAATTGGAACGAAGCCATGATTTTCCTCAAACATTTGGCACAGTAGGAAAATCTGTGACAATTGATATTTATTTATGCAATTTTTATTGAATATTCCTCGGCTTCTATATTCGTCAGAAATACATACATATTTGCCTTAATTCCACCGATATCTCTTTTCCGTGGAATAACTTTTCCGATAATATAAAAATTAATTATTGGCGATCACAAAAGTTTCAAACGATATTCGAGTAATTAACTGCGTGGGCTGAAGCATCGAGAAGCTGCAATAAATTCCATCGGTGATCTAACCTTTTCAAAGGTCTGCGAAAAGGGCAGACGGTGACTCCCACTTCGACTCCCACACAATGCACCCCTTTGTGTAGATTTCAATGTGCTTGCCGGTACCCGTGCGTTCGCCTAAAGCTGTCGAAGGAAAGTTCGCCCCGAGTTGTGTAGAACCACGAGTTGCCCCCTTGCAACTTGCAAGTTTGAGGCTTGATGCGCAACGTTATAAGTCGATGCGCGAGACCGCAAGGAACTATGTCACGGCCCATAACCTGCTCTTTTGTTAAAAGTGTTCTGCCCGTGGCGAACGTAACGTACCTTCCTCCCCTGACATACACGAATTCGCTTTAATGCCAACCGATTGTTGGTTTTCTTAAGAGAATGGGATCGTTTCATCCATTATTAACCTTCTACGCGCCGAATACAGGCTCAATAAAAAATTAATTCTGGAATATTTATGCAAAATTTGAACAATGTCTAATTCGTTAAATTCTTCCGTGACGAAGGAAGGTGTCTGTAAATTCTCTGCATTTTAGCTGGAGATGACAAATAAAATAAAAATGTAGAAGTATTAATTTAAAATATATGTATAGACTTTTCAGATAAAATGTTTTACAGTTTTACAAGGTAGTAAAGACTGTACTATTTGAACATCCTATAGAGTAATTTATCAAGAAACGAGACAGGCGCGTTACTCGATAATAACGTTCCGTTGTCGGGATCATAATTATTTTTTATAATACAATAAGATAGAGAATTAAATGAATGTATTAACCATGAAAAATCTGATTCATAATTCGAGGCTACTCTGGCCGGCAGTTAATTTCATAATAACACACAGTAATGGTTATAATAAACATAAAAGGTTCGCGCCCCTTTCATGAAGTAAATGGTTCATAAATAACTTATGAGAGAAGTACTCACCCAACACGCTGATAATACCTTATTCCTGTACTATTCCGGCATTTAATGGCTGGCATGTGCTAAATCGAGAACCCACAGAGATCAACCTTTTTTTTTGGAGGAGCGTTAATTAAAAGTAATAGCACAGCGTTAATTAAAATTGGAATCAATCATTCCAGGTTAAACTGTAGACTATTTTTAAAGTACAGCAACCAAACGAGCACCTATTATTATTTTAAATGTACCGAGTTTAAGCATTGTTTGAACTAGTTGTCTAAATTCAATCCTTGATTAAACTATTTCTTAAAAAGTTCTATTATGTGTTCGACTACTATGATTTATTTTAACTATAGAATTACTATTTTTGCTACGAACAATGTATTTATATACCTTTATCGTCGCTAACAATGCGAAATCAAGCATTTAAAGTCATTTAGTATACTTACTGATGGTCTTATTTATGAAAGGTTAAACTCAACTTCGATCCAACTTTTTACCTTAATTAAATTTGCTTCGATATTTTTGATAACATATTATTATGCTCGACGACTTGCGAGGATTAATTGAAAATTAATTTTCAGTGTTTTAGTTACTACAATGATTTATTATGATTTTAGGATCCCTACATTTAAATGAAACAGTTCAAATAATGTGATATATACCTCAATTTAATTACGCAGAATTTCATGCAACAAACTTTAATCGAACTTGCCACTGTAAACAATTGATCCTGAATATTTTGTTGAAACGTGCACGAGGAGATTCATTTTGCAAAAATAAGTAAGTGGAAACGAATAACATTTTTTTTCGACAGACGCTTTGTTTTCGTGAAAATCGAGTTTGAACATTCCGTGGATACGCGCGTTCGCGAATAGGATTCGACTCTGACGCGTCTGATCATGGCTAACCAATTCTACTGGCTGCGAATACTAGGCCACGCGAGTTCGTCGAACTTGCAAACTCATTTTTTAAAAAGACGTAGCTTCAATTGCAAAAATGTTACTCATTTTTCTTACCTATTCCTTGAAATTTAATCACCCCATGGCCATTCATCTGTCCTGAGACGATACTATAAAATGAAGCATTTCGAACAATCCAGAACACATACCGATCAATTTATATAAGAGACATTAAATTCAACAGACTTTAATTCTATTGTACTCCTCGATTTAACACTTTGAGTGCCAAACCAGAACCCTAAAAAATTCCATGAAACCAAAGTAAGTTATTTAATGAAATAAAAATTGAAAATAATTATATGTGTGACATTGAGCAGTCCTCCAACTTTCTTGCATCTTACAGATCCCAATCAAATTAGGTACAATGAATATATCAACGTAAAAATTAATTTTAAAATTTGGACAAATAATTCCGTCACCCACATATGGGTGACATGGCAATCAACGTGTTAATATTGCCCTCAAAGAACCAATCAGAGATTGATCAAATTCAATCCTAGACTCCAACATCCTCAAAAAAGCAACAATTGTCATCAGACTGTGGATCTTCAAAATGAAATGTAAAAGACAAACTTTAGAGCATCGATTGCAAGGTATAAGATCTAACTGGACAATTCTTTCTTCATTTAACAATTTCGACATATCATAAACTAACAAATCCTCCGTCTAGACATCACGAGCAACCACACTCCCGTCCCCGCATCCATACTTCGATACTACCCCGGCGAGTTTCCCCGGTAGCCCAGATAACTTCCGGTGGTTTATCGCGGAAGAGCGAAAAAAATTGAAACAAAGGAACCCGGCTAATTAGTGACCGCGTCGGCAAACGAATTTCCGCGGTTGTCGGCAACGAAGAAGATGGCCGAGGATCGTTCTCATACTGCCAGCTGCCGGCGAGCGGAAGGCATTGTCGGGTTCGTTGCACCCCGGAAGTTGGCACGCCGGTAGCCGAGTAATCGAGAAATATATATTCAAAGTTATTTCGTGTTTTCTTACCCAGAGCCCCACCGTGCCGCAGCTGCGCAAGAGTTACGATATTGGTGTCGCGGTTAGGCGAGGCGGTGGTACACCTCGAGAGCTCCGTAGACGAGAATTTAGAGAGAGCTTATTCGCGAGGTGAGAGAAACAAAAGGGGGTGGCGTACGTCTCTGTTTCTTGTGTACGTATGTACGTGTGACCGTGTACGTATAAAACCACGTGTATATATAAAACCATGTGTATGTATAAAACCATGTGTGTGTGTATATATATATAGATGGGATACAACTGTGTGTGTGTGCCGGTACTCGTGTATGTATATATGTATATGGAAAACCCGACATGTGTACGTGGGTCGCCGCGTGTACATATGGTGAAACGATAGTGAGACGAGAGCTGAACTGATCCTGTTAGCGGATACGCTGGCCTGGAAGTCCAAAATTTTCTTTGATGTTCTCGCGCTGGTCGCCGATGCACGGATAACCTTATGCACTCCTCCCTTTGCCGGAAAACTATGATGACACAGAGACGCTTTACACTTTTCGTTTGTTTGTTTGTTTGTTTTTTTTTCTTTGTTATTGTCGACCCGTGTCGAGCGCAGAGCCTTGTCCTCGTGAAAATGATTTTAATGCGAGCCCCCAATGGGGGACCCTGGGATCTCTGATCTAGGTAGCTGTGTTTGATCGCTCGACCGTGGAAGTTGCATGTTCGGCGGGATGTGCGACCGTGAAAATGTGTGCGATGAGAATTGCCTGTGTTTTTATACTCGCGGAGCCTGTGCTCCGAGCGATGGTCGATTTTGATGCGTTTCGAGCTGTTCGGCGAGGTAGAGGATGTATCGTGAGAGTATGAAAGGCGGAGCAGACTTTGTCCATTGTTTGCGATCGTTGCGATAATTTTGTCGTCGATTTATTTTATTTGGTACTTGAGAGAGTGCGTCATCCAATTAGACAGTCGGTGATCTGCCCGATGTGTTTTTTTTTCCTGTACAATGAGGAAGTCTTTTGTTCTAATGTTATGCTCAACAAATGTTTATTCATTCATTACTAGCTTGGCAAATTGATATAACATTCACCGATTCTTTTGTACATTGGGTGTGTGTTTTTTTTTATGTTTTGTGTACTTCGGGATTAAAAAACTTCTGACAATTATGCTTTCATTATACCGTTTTTGTAAGCTTGCTCAAGTTTGACCTTTCTTTGTCTGTATACATCTATATAATGATCCTGTGTACAATAGCCTATTATAAAATTTCACTTTAATTTTATGAAAGTATATTTACGTAATCCATAAATTTACTGACCCTTATGCAAACGAGAATTTTATAAAATATCGATAACAATTTCTTCAGGAAAAAATATGTACCGTTGTATTGCTTGTTTGTAGCTGTGGAAACATTAATTCTCGAAACGTATTAAATTTCAGACAAAGTGTATCCTCTGTAGAAGTTCGAATTTAAAGACATAAAAACCAGATGGTTCTTCGTCTAGTGATTGATACAAAAGAAAATTTTTTTACAATTATTGTAAGCGACAGGAGCCAATCAGAAATGTGTTTCTGTCTTTAAACCTATAGAGTATTGGTACAATTAGCAATATTAGAATTTTGACAAAAAGATTGAGAGATAATTCAACATCATCCTTTAATGGATTGAGTAGTGGAACCAGTTGTTTTTAGAACATTTCTGAATCTATAAAGTATTTCAGTTAAACTTTACTTCGGGAAACCAGAATTTTTAAACTTTTTTAAATGTAACCTTGTAGATTTTGACGAGAAAATTCCGAAAATCCAATTCTAGGAGATCATTGGTTCACAATTTGCATTTTCCACTGTGAAATCCATCAATTGGGTATCTAGCGGCTCCGTTCAATCTTTACACACGCGTCACTTTCGAACTAGCGATGTCCTAGGGTTGAAGCATGGATTTTCAGAATTTTCTCGCGAAAATCTACAGGATTACATTTAACCCATTTGCATCATTAGCGTATATATGCGCTCAATTTTTTTGGTCTCTATCACCGGAGCGTATATATACGCTCAATTTTCCTGGTCACTATCATTATTTGTTAGCTAAAAAATAGAAATTGAGGGTGTTGTTGGGGATGAAAGTAGTAATTCTGATTTTTACTTATAATGCTGAAATATGAAGTTCCTTTACTTGCAGACATATTTTTGTACTTAAATATAATATGAAAAGAAAGTTTGGCGGTAAAGGCCTTCTTTTCATATTTCCTTATGATGCAATTGGGTTAAAAAAGTTAAAAATTTGTAATTTTCTGAGTTCAGGTTAAGCTGGTAACTCGACAATTAGCAAAATAAGAATTTTGACAAAGAGATTAAGGGAAATGTATTATCGTCTTTTAAAGGATTGCGTGGTGAGTGGAATGCAATCGGTATTCGAACGTCTCTGTTTCAGCATCGTTTTCAAGAGCAAATATAAAGATCGTCGTTAATGAAGAAAAGCCGTCACGATGACGGGCCGCGTGTTTGCGTCGCGTTCCATGAGAACGCAGCCGTTTTCGTCCTGAAAGAACAATTAGACGTAGATTTTGTTGCGACAACATGCAGGCGGTGCGATTCGTTCCGTTCCTCTTTCCTCATGCATTTCAGTGCTCGAGCTAAAGGCAATTGTCAGACGTTCATTAGTCGCTCATTCCACGAGGCACAGAAGATGATTCGATGAAATGAGTTTCTAGCCGATTGGGATTCGTTGTTCCCTTTTTCCTTCCGCCCCTCCCACGTAACTCCGCGAACACAGCGTCGTTAACGACCACGGTTAATTAATTAACATCAAACGATCCTTCTCGCGAGGCAATTGATTCGTCTCAAAGGCTTTTTCGATCGTCGCACGATCGTATTCGGATCTTCAGAAAAGAAAGCGGTTTCTTCACGATCTTCACGGTTTCAATCGTTCTTTTAACGACACAGAAAAAATGTTTATCTTCGTCGGAAAATTTGGAAATTTTGTCCGTGGTTTTTTGAGAAGAAGACGATCTTTTGATTCGCGGCGATATCGATTCGCGAGAATCTAACGAGCACGACGAGCATTCCGATGATTATAGAGATGACATTGATGATTGTGTCGAGATGAGTGACAGTGATGACAATACCGAGAGGAGCGAAGATTATTGCGTGCATGTGCAGTGACCAGTGGTGTACCTATAGAGGCTAGCTTTGAGATCGTGAGCAAGATCCCCACGCGTGAACTATATACAAATCGTGACAGACTTCCTAACCATTCACAAGAAAGCTGGCGGAGAAACGTGGGAAAATCGGCACTGTGATGTCGCATAGTTCTGTTTCAGCTCGGAGAAAATATTTCTCGCACAGACGGGAAATGTTTCGATAAAATAATAGAAATACCGGGTTCTAATTCGTACGATAAAAATGATTACAGGAGATTGAAAATACCAGACGTTTTATCATTTCGAGTTTCACTAAAATAAATCTCTTCAAAATAAATTTCATCAAAAAATTCTCTTTGAAAAGTCCAGATACTAGGCGAGCCACGTTCGCCAGGGATATTCTAATGGAAAAATGAAAATCGGCTCGGAAGTTCCGGCCCATAACTCCGCGCGGTAATGCAGGACAATTACCGGATCGGCGAGCGTGAAAAAAAGGAGGCACTAGAGCGGAGAGAAGATCCTTCCCACGAAATCCCATCAGGCTGGGTAACAGCGTGGGGGTGGACGACGGCTCGTCCTGTTTGATCATTCAAACCGTCGATGAGCGGGGGCGGATCGCGTCGCGTAATCGAAAAACTGGATGGCAGTTCGAGAACTCATCTCGAAACTTTTCGCCGCGGTGCCGATTTTCCCTCGTTCCCGTCGCGCCTCGCGCGTATCTTTCGACAAAGATAAAGAAAAGAAATCAAAAGAGGAACAGAAAGAAAGAGAGAAAGAAAGAGAGAAAGAGAGAGTGAGAGGAAGAAAAAAAATAAGTAGAGAGAACAGAAAAAAAGTTAAAAGTCGGAGAGAGAGAGAGAGAAAGTATAGAAAGAAAGAGAGATAGCAGGGTAAGTGAGTGGTTCGAGAAGAAAAGTTGGTGCTCTGGTGATCGCTCCTCGCTAAAAAGCTAAGTTTCGCGTGAAAGTTAGCCAATTATATATATATAAATATATAATATGTTATATTATATATATATAAATATATTCTATATATATAAACTGTGCACACACACAACACGTGACATACGTATTATATATATAGAATAATTATACAAGTGCGATAATCAAGTGGCCGGGCCAATCAGCGAGAAAGAGAGCAACGTTTAAGAACGGGCACGAGCTCTTTGTTGCGCTTCATTCAATCGCTCGCGAATTTCTTGCTATTTTCCATTCTCAATATTTATTCTTTACTTTTCAAATTTTCTTATTTTTGTTTTTTTTTTTTTTTGTTGGCTCGTTCCTTTGAAAGCTTTTTTTTGGATACTGAAGGCTTACCAAGTGGGACTCTGGGCTGGTGAAGGTAACCACGGCGCCGTGTAGTCGCCTCGCGTTTATAGTCGCAGCAGCCTTCGAAACAACCGTTGTGTGGGTCCAATAGCGTGTGTCGGGCCCGATTTTCGACCACGATCACGAGCACGAGGCCGCGCAATAGACAGCAACATTGAGAACTTGATTTTAGAAATTTTATCTTCAAATCACCATACTCGCGAGTGTCGTCCGATCGACGAGCTACTTTTCTTCCCGTCGCGTCGTGTCTCGGTTTTTCTATACATTTTTTTTTCTCTCGACTATCGTCCGTTTCTATCAGCTAGTCTGATACTGCTTTCTTTTTTTTTTTTTTCTTTCCGTCCGGTCTCTGGAATTTGGTTGCTTCCGCTTTTCGCTTCCGAGGGTGCAAGCTTTTTGGTTAGAGAGGGTGGGATTACCGAGTCGGCGCGATTAAAAGAATATCGGAGGTATAGTCAATGAGAGAAGGGTGCTGAGAGTTGTTACGTGGAGAACACGGTCGCGGAGGGAACGCTTTACTTTGCGATATGTCTGATGCTTGCCTGGAAAAAATGGTTAATTAGTTATCCTCGTACGGGCTTGGCACCTGCTCCTTGCGAAACTGAAATTCCTAGAAGGCGGTGATTAGGTCTACAGGCTTAGATTACGGTGGGAAACATTATTTCAGTGTGACGACTTGAATACTTTGAATGGTGTTTTATCAGGGTTCGTTGATGATTCCTAGACGCTTCGTTCATAATTTTAAATAGTCACAGCTACAGCAAAGTCCTTGATGTGTCACTATTTTAATGTCGGTTCTTACAATATTTTCGTGAAAAGAACACAAATTTGGACAAGAAATTTTGTAGAATATTCACAAAGATCGTACATATAGGTTATATGAAAGATGGTTTTGAGGTTGTGAAATACCTTCTTGGTAAAATAATGCCAGGAAATTAATGCCTGCTTAATTAAAGAATTAGTTGTGGTTACTTCGATTGTCGGAATACACTTGATTATCCTATAACTTCGATGAAAAGACACATAATTTTTGGCAAAAGATATTGAATATCATTCCTGGAGACTATGGGGGTGTTAAAAATCGTGCTTAGATTGGACAGTATTAATAAAGTAATATGAAATCGAAAAATAATCTGATTTCATTTCGATTATCTCCAACCTTTTGATAAAAAAGAAATTGTAATAGCAAATGGAATATAGAGAGAGTGTAAAATATAGTTCAGCATTTTCTAGTACAATAATGCAATCTTAATTAATGTCGAAGTTAACTATGGCTCTCTCTCTCTCTCTCTCTCTCTGTATCGTTGAGAATTGTTCAACTCCCTGGCTCGGCTGCGTGGAACGGGTTTAGCATCGGGGACTAATTTGAGAACGTTTCGAACCAGACTATTATTCTTGGAATTATAATCGGCAATGGGACTGAAGAGAGAGGGAGGGGAGAGAGAGAGAGAGAGAGAGAGATAGAGAGAGGAATTTGACGATTCCATGATGTCTCGAATTTATTAGCGCGATTATTTCCATGCGCGAGTACCGGTTTGATTACCGACCGACATTCCTGCTGTTCTACATGGTGCGCGATGTCTGACATATGTATGTCGAGTGACGAATAAATTATCGTGAGTTTATGGTATCGGGCCAATCGTATTACTCTCTGGTGGACGCTGGGTCATTACATTTGCCGCAAACGTTGTTTCTTAATGTATGGTGACACGAAATTTCTTGACCCTCCAATTTCATCGTTCTAATTTAATTGTCCTCCAAACGTTTGGTTGGGAAAATTAATTCAATTTGCTGTACATTATTTCCCATTAATCTCAATGACTGATTTATAACACAGAATTCCGGTGAAATAACAAATTGTTCTATTACCATGAGTCAAAGGAACCAGTAATAGAAACCAGTATAATAAAATGATCGGAATTATAGACTGCAGAACGCAGTAACAAAGTATCGGAATTCATTTTATGATCATTACAATAAAAGGCAGATAAGAATCATTTATAACGTCACACAGCGGCACGCGAATCGCATACTAAATCGAATCGAATTTTATTCGTCGATCACTGTAAAAAATCCCGTCGTACTAATTACACGCAAATTATGCAGCAATTACTGCGCGCAGCGTTTTAACATTATCATGTTAATACCAACGACGACAATTTTAATGCTCACTGTGCTGCACGTATGCATATTATAATGCGATGGCACCCTTGATTACATTAACCACCGACGCTGTACGTCGGCTCGAAAAATATTGACTAAATATATTTTCCACAGCACTGCTGCTGATCGATAAATTGAAGTAATATACATCAGAGAGATTGCACTTAATTATACGAGATGACACGAAATTATTGTTTACCCAACACGTAATTTCGAACGATTGAAAATAATCCTCTTTCATGAATGAATGAAATAATCTTCCAAAAAGCTCAACTCATGCTCGAAGACCATTATAGAAGCTCCTGTCGATGAATTTCAACGTGCCCTTTCAATTTTGCCAATCATTTTACGCATTTTACGCGTTCATGGTATACGTAAATGTGTAATACACGTTGCCACGAGAGGTTAGGTAATTTTGAAAAATTCTTTATTTCGTTAAATAATGTTGACATTTATACTAAAGTGTTTCAGTTTTGGGAATTTACGAATATGTATAGTAAATTTAATCTTAAAATATTTTATTTATGTGAATTTCAAGTGTAAACTAATCATAGTGATGAACAACTCTATGCACTCACAATATACGAACGTTTGTAAAATACCAGAAATATTGCGTGTTAATAAAAATCACTGGGATGTTCATTCTATGTTGTGCACAAAGAATCTTTGACTTGACGAAGTAAATTTTTCCCTGGTTTCAAAGGAATTTTAATTCCAATGCACTCTGATGTGAATGACATATATGCAATTTTCTTTTCTCTCTATCTTTGCTACAAACAATTTTCCAGCCGACAAAAATCAATCTTCCGTTTTGCACAAACTAATTTGCAAAAGTATTTCAAGGAAATCTACAGTCAGCTAAAAATATTGCGTATCACCAACAGACATTCTGAAATCATTTTTATCGTCACTTTCGAGCCAGTAAATCGCCCGTTATCACGGGTATGAGAACGAAACGGCGCGTAATTCAAAATTGTTTTCGCCGATTCTAAAATTCGCGGTCGCGTAAATCAAAACAACGGCGTATTGCGAATAGAACACAGGAAAAGATCAATGTTCGTCAATCATCGACAAAGCGGCCGGGCAATAAATCATAAAGGCTGGCTCGCATTAAAACGCCGCGGTGCGACGAATATATTGGCGGTCGGGCAGCGGGGCACATTATACGCCTCGAAATCGAATTACCGCGTAAAATAATACACGGGCACCCGGTAACGAATCGATGTGATCGATAATTTGCGAATTTCGTGCGTGCACACCGGGTTCCGTGAGAGTCGGCAGCAACTCGGTGTGCTCGACAATGGAACCGAATCATAAACCCGGTATCCCGGCGCCGGCATTAAAGTGAATTAATGTTTCGACGAGATTGCTCCGTAATGTAAGCGCTCCGCGCTCTCGCGAGCGCTTCTGGCCGCTCGGCAGGAATTAAATAGCGGATCAAAAAATAATAGTGACGAGGTCCGCGTATTCGGATCTGGATAACGGAGCAGTTCGTCGACAGAGAAGAATGATAGTTAATTTAGAGCCCCGGCTCCGACGATCGAATCGACTGTTCCTGCTACGCAAACAGCATATTCGAGCATCGCGAATTTCACCCTATTTCACGCCAATATTTATGGTTCGGAGAAATAAATAATGTATATTTTGCGATTTATTTGATACGTAGGATGTCGATTCTGGTGGATGCTCGTGTTTTAGGGAAATTAGGGTAAGAGGAAAATTGATAAGATTTATTGATATTACCAAAATATCGGTTCCTGAAGCCAAATAGAGGTTTTATAGATAATTTCTGAAATTGCACGTTTTATGGAAGCTAGAATAAGAAGCATTTTTCGGTATTTTCCAAATGTACTGTGACGTTGATTTATCGAACGGAATAGGAATTTTATAAAAACTGGTATTGTACAAGAGAAAAATTCGTTTCAAAGATTATTAAATTTATCAACGCCTTCTAAATTCACCTCAACGCGTGGAATGAAATAGAATTTTACGAAGACTGTATCGAGAGAAAAATGGATTTCAATCGCTATAAAATTTATTATTGTTTTCCGCACGCATTCTAACGTTGATTCTCGAAGTGCAATAGTAGAATATTGAATATTTTGTTGAAGTCAATTTATTGGCATTTACAAAAATTGGAACAATCTGAGTTCATCTAAAATATCTACTCTAACCAAAAAATTTAGGAAACGGCGGAATAAAAAGTTAACCAAGGTCACAGCAGAGTAAATAAAAAAATAAACGCCCACAATAAAATACATTCACGAGCACCAGAGCGGTGGACGTAAAAATAGTGAGAAAAAACCATGTATTCGTGCACGCAGCAGTGGTTGGTCTTTTTATTAGGCTATAGTAGGCGTTTTTTTTCTGTCCGGACAATATAAATGGCGATAATGCATGGGATTCACGGTCGTTTTTATCGTATTCAGAACGTTGGAATTTATTATCTACCGTGGACCATACCAGCGAAATTCATTTTCATGTATTTAACGGAAAACGCTCGCGGCGCTGTTAATCATTTTATCCGATTGACTTGTTATCTATTCCTATTTGTTCCTCGTTTCACGCAATATCCATCAAAAATAATACATTGGACTCAATTGTTCGAAAAATTCTATTCCGAGAATATCAGTTTGCAATGAACATATTGATAGTCTTTTAAATATGAAATACTTATAGTTAACGGAATTTTCTGTTGCTGAATAATTTATGTTGAAACATAATTCGTAGACAAACAAGAGGAGTTTAAGTCGTCATTATGCTGATCTCCAAAATGTTAAAAAAATACTAACGCTTAAAGTTGGCAATTTTTATAAAGATCGATCAGTTTTTAGGCATTCCCTAAAAATACGACATACTTGTAGCAAATTTGACTCTCTTGGTAGAAAATTTATGTTAAAATTAAGTTCATGTAAAAGTAAGGGAGGTTTAAGTCATCATTTTGCCGATCTCCAAATTGTTTAATAAATGTCAACCCTTGAAGTTGGCAATTTTTATAAAATTCGATCGATGCGTAGGTGTCCTTTTAAATACGATAGCAAAACTAACTTTGTGACCGGAAAATTTATGTTGAAATAAAGTTCACTCAAAATAAGGGAGGTTTAAATCGTTATTTCCCTGGTTTATGTTGAAAAAATATTCTTGAAGTTACGAATTTTCTTAAAACTCGGTCAATGCACGACTATTCCTTAAAATGCGAAGTACATATAGTAAAACCGTCTCTGCGACCGGAAAATTTATGTCAAAAGAAAGTTCGTATAAAAATAGGAGGAGGAGAAGTCATCATTTTGTCGACTTGAAAATTGTTAAAAAGATACTAGCCCCTGATGTTGCCAATTCTTTTAAAACTTCCAATGACAGAATTTTTAACCAGATTTCTAATTTTCCTATGCTGCAACGAGGCCCCCGAAACTTTTCTTAATCTTCCATGCATCCAGCCTAACTTTCTAACCAATCGGAGCTCATCGCTTGCAAAGTTTCGCATGCATCGAAATTCTATTTCACCAACACCCGGATTATCCGTAATGGCTCCCGGGGCAAGGATAGAGGAAGCCCGTGTAAGAAATTGCTGTTGATTCTGTAGTCCTCTTCGAGCAATAAGGTCCCATTGCGAATGAATTAGCGTCATCAAGATAGCGAAGTCACTTCAGAGTGAATTCCAGCGACCAATTTAGCTAGCTACATTGTCGAGCACGTCCCCGGCGTATAAATCCTCCGAGATTCTCCTTCGGATAACTTTCACTTGGTCTTTTAGAAGATTTTATACGATACTTCTGTTAGATAAGTATAACTAGGTAAGTCGTCGAAACGACGCTGCTATTCTATTCCATGAAAGAGATAGCGGGGCCTTCAGTTTTTAACCATTAAAAATTACGTCATCGATACTGCCTGGGTCATGATAGCGACTGCTATAGCATGCTTCCGAGATACTTAAGATTGCCGAATCAGCAGTTTAAACACAATACTCGATCTCTATGAGGCAGTCGAGACTTCAAAAAAATTGTAAAACCCTAAAAATCGTAAAAATTATAAAACGATTTCAGAGTTCATGCAAAAATTTTGTAAGGCTCGCGAAAGATATTACAGGAGAAAAGAAAACAATGTGGACTTTTAGGTAAAAATTTTAGGTCCAACGAAAAAATATAGAGTCTACAGACAGAATTTTAGGACCTACAAAAAATTACAGGGCTTGTAAAAAGGGTTGTAACATTTTCTACAAAGGTGTTGACTTTATAAAAGTCTGGCTCGTACCAAGAAAAAGATTGCGGGTATCTATGAACAAATTTGGAGACCAATAAAAAATTCCAGGATCTTTGAGGAAATTTCAGGGACCACGAGAAACGTTGTAGAGCTCACAGAAAGAGTTGTAGGGCCGAGAAGAAAAATCGTGGGATCTAGAAATAAATTGTAGAGTTTATAAAAAAAACAATGCTGTATGAAAATGACTTAAAACGTAAAAAATTCGGCAGGAAACGCGGATGATCTTTGACCCCTCTCATTTCGATTGGCATTTAACGTTGCCGTGTCATAGGGTAATCAAATAAATCTTTTTAGCAAAACCCGAGCCGAATTAAAATTAAATATTGGGGAAAAGCTTCTGTTTGTTTACCGTGACACGTTGGGAATTCTAATAGATTGGGAATGCGTTCGATAAAAAGTTGGACGGTCGGTGGCTAATTACGGGAATTCTGTTTGAGAGCGATTGGCATCCGTTTGCGTATCTGGCGATATGAAATAACTATTTCGCTGCTGCGTTTTATCAACGAAAAATCAACAGCGACAGAGAATCCAACTGCGCGTGTATCCGCGTAACTCTTTGATGAAATGAAAGTACAATATTTTCTCGCAACTGTAAAGTCCTTTAATAATCGAGGAGAAGCTCCTTCTCCGGGTTTCAGACGCAAGAAACCACGAGCTCCTGTAGACCGATCCAAGAAATCTCGCAAGATTCCCGACAAAAATTGCAAAGTTCGATGAAGCGGGGATGCTGCGAAAGTACAACAGCGAGGCAGACGCTTGCAAGTTTCTTAGCAAGCGCCGTGTTCGTGCATCTTCTTGAGGTATTAAGGACCGCGTCATAAATATGAAAGTGCACGCATCCCGCTTGAACATCCACAAAACTTTCCCCCGACACCTGTGTAACTTCATTACGCGGCCCGCCATCAATTCTCTGACGGAATTAGCGGAATTCCTTGAATTCTATTGTCAAAATTAAAAATCAGCATCGCAACTTCATAAACTACGCTGGAATCGTGTACCAGCACAAATCACAAGAATAATGTGGCCATTCTTCAACATCTTTCACTTATTTCTATTGCAGGAAATTTAATTAAATTAAATTGATTAATTGTGCCCATAATTATGAATGTGGTGTAAGTCATATATTTCTTTCATTTTTTTTACATTGAATAAATTTAGTTTAAAATCATGTCGTGTGAAATAAGTGATAAATTCATTTTTTTTTTAAATTTTGACTTAGACCACTTTCATAATTATGGGCACAATTCATTATCGCAGTTTTCTATTTGCAGAAGTATCGTGGTTTAACGATTTCCAATCGTTTCTCAATCTTTTCATTATTTAATGTACAACATAATTTACTAAATGATCATTCACAGCAGCTTTTCGTTGCTGAAAAAGTACATCATTATCATTATCTACTCTATTACTCCGATTCAACATAATTTACTAAATGATTATCCACAGCAACTTTTCGTTGCTTAAAAAGTACATCATTACCATTATCTACTCTATTACTCCGATTCAGGGAACATCGAATTGGTGATAACCATATTTAGCTTGAACGTTTAACGATACGTTGAAAGCGACTTGGTTGAATTCGAACAAAGACTCGAATACAATCGGTTGGTTTGGAACAGGATTCCGTGAAAATAGGAAAAGCGAACAGGTATCGGAATAGTAAGGTGTTAAATGCGAACCGCCGCGTCGCCGGACGTCCCGCAGCCATAATGTAACTTAACCTTTCGAATTCATCAAAAGTTTCGCGCCACGCCTCGTTATAAGGCTGTCGGGTCAGAATTCCGCGTTAATGAAAGTGTCGTTGCTGCCTCGCAATAATGGCCCAGGCCTTATTGCGAAAGTTGTCTCATCAACGAATTTCGGTTTCGGTATAACTGCCGCGCGGTATCAATTCGCGGAAGAAACGAGAATTATGCCCGTCCCTTTTCCAACGTTCCGCAAACTCGGCTCGCAAAAACGATTCCATGCGCGTCTCGATTGAAATCATACGAGCGTCATGAATGTGCATTCTCGTTCAGGAATCGTTTGACATCTTCAGTGAACGCGGAAAAACGGAACGATAAAATGGTTCTAACACTCCGCAAATATTGAAATACGCAAATTGATTTAAATTTACATTCTGCGAGACTCCTTTGAGCCGCGAATAATTTTAAAGTTCGGAATAATCACTGGACTGCGGATTTGTGCGAGAAATAAAAATTGTTTGCACGAATCGCAACGTACGGAAGTCAAGCGGACATATTTTTAAAATAAATTTACCCAGTTGAAAATAAAACAACAGTATTTTACCGTTCTCTTATAATTTAATCTTCTTAATATTTATTTTGTTTCTGTGCTTCACCGATTACGAATTTTCTTGGGAAATCCTTCCAGGATTTTTTTGTTATATGTTTTCTGTTTTTTTGTATATTCAATGTTATCGTTCCTCGAGGGTTTTAACGCAAGCTAAACAGAGATTTGCAATCTCTCAAAATATTTTACGCGAGGGTTTCGCAAACAACTGGACGGCGTGTTATTTCACACAATTTTCTCCGCAGATTTATTGAGAAGAGATGAACCGGATGATTAGTACGGGCAATAAAATTTTTTAAAAAATCCCTGCGATACTCGTGGAAAAGTGATTTTAATTATACGTTTAATTTATACGGTACCAATGCTATCGTTGCGCTGCGGATTTACAGCTGAAGATTGAAAGGGTCGGATAAAATAAATTGTGACTTTATCGCCCTTCTGCTCGGCGGGTTCAGCGTTGCGAAGCGGAAATGAGCAGGAGAGGGATCGCTGTTAATCCGGCCGCGATCCACGCTGTCAAATTATCAAATAATTTCGAGTGATGCATCGTTGCGCAATCCACGTAGAGGCGGGCGTTAGGCGAAATTCTAGCCGCGTTTCGGGTTAGATTTAGAATTATTTCGCCGCGACATTTTCACCAAGTTCCTCGAGACGTCACGTAAGCTGCGCGGGACAACTCGAAGCGTCCCTGATTTCGTGACTGATTGTGACATGGTTATGCGAAATGCGTGCGCTGAAATGTGAATAGAAATATGCATATTGCATGCCGCGACTCCGGCACCCCGCCGGGGAATTCTAATTGCGCTGAATTTTATCGATAACCGACGAATATTTTAGACATATGTCGGCGTAATTCGTTTAATCGAATGCTCGGTTTAGCACGCTGAGTAATTATGTTTGCGAAGATGGATGGCGGACAACAGTCCCTCGTTCGATTCTAATGAACATAATCGCGGGGAAGCAAACTTTGGGAGTACTGCGAATAGTTCAATAGCGAAAGAATACTTATTTTAGTAGCACAGAAACAATTATAACGCAATTATAAAAACATTAGAAAAATTAAAAAATACTGTTACATTCATCCTATTAACACGTTGACTGCCATGTCACCCATATATGGGTGACGGAATTATTTGTTCAGGCTTTAAAATGAATTTTTACGTTAATATATTCATTGTACCAAATTTGATTATGATCTGTAAAATGCAAGAAAGTCGGAGAACTACACAATATCATACATTTGATTTTTTTCAATTTCTATTTCATTAAATAACTTACTTTGATTTCATGGAATTTTTGAGGTTTCTTGTTTGGCAATCAAAGTGTTAATCATACCAACAAAGAAAATTCTATTTCACTCCAGTTTGTTGCAATGCAGGCAGAAAATGTTTATTTTGCTTGAAGAGCCACTGTCTACTTATTATCTTTGGGAAAATGTGATAAAGTCTCTAAACGAAGTCTGAGCAACAAATGAATTACAATACGACAAACGTTTAAAGAATTAATTAGACTACACATTTTATGTATTTGCTGTGTCCATTATCTTTAGAAACTGCTGCAGCGAATTTTTAAATGCAATTGAAAAAGATTTCTGGCCTCCTGGCAATGCAATGGAACTATTAATTCTTATTTCTCTTTTTGCCGATGATTACTAAGAAATCGATACAGCAAAATTTTTAATAAAATTCAACGTGATTTGCGTCAACCTTGGAATGCAAAACATAACTGCTCGAAGTAGATTCTATTCGATTTCATCTTCCATAAATAAGCTCATGAAAATTTATGCCCTGCATAAATAACGACAGTCTCCGTAATACTGATAACTGATTATCGAGCTGCGCACCTTTACGCAAATATAAATTTTTATGCGGTAATCTGTGTAAGCTGGAATCGAAGATATCTTCGTAAACTGCCCCATAAGATTTACAGTGAAATAAAAAACTTATTAGCACTAAACGCGTCGAGTACTAAAAGCGATTGTTAAATACATGTATATTCATATATTATTCAACAATTTAAATTTTAACTTTGTCATTACGATTACTACAAAATCAAAAAATCCGAAATCAGTCATTTTATCAACGGTGTTGACGTTACAATACCATCGAACATGTTAACTTGTAGCGAACATTAAAAGCTCGTAGAAAAAGCGTAAAATCTGTAGTCTACCGTTCAAAAACGGAGTCCGTATTTATTTATGACGTCGGGGAAAAGAACCAACGATAAAAATAATAATATTCTCCGAAGAAATATCAAGATCGTTGTAAAATCCGAAGCACAGTCAACAACGACAGGAGTGCTCGAGGCGGAACAGCCTGTAAAAATGGCGAGCGAGATCGAAAGAATGGCAGGGCGTTCGCCCTGTTGTCGTTCTTTCTATAATATTTTGTTGTGGGCGTGTGTCGCAAGCTCGACGCCGCATACCCGTACGTTACGTAACAGCTGCAGCCTGATAATGAATGTGAAATACAGGTGCGCTGAGTTACGAGGTTGTTATTGCCGGCCCCGCAAAATGGCGGCCGTGCTTGGAGAGGGTGTCCGACTAAGTCCTTCACGTGAGGCTGCTGGAAAGATGGCCGCGAGCAAAGAGGAACGACACGAAATAACGTATCGGCCGACGATATGATCGATGTTCCACTTCCCATTAAGGGGAACACGAATTTCTACTCTTTCGAGGAGGAAGGGCTGCAGGGCTGTGCCGAGACTTCAACGATGGTAGAACTAAGTTAAAATGTATAAGAGTAGACGACGACGGGGGCTATGAATTTGCCAGGTCTGATCTGCCAGGTTTTTAGACCTCTGTTTCTACCTTTCGTATCACTCTGTTCCCTGCATAGTTGATCCCCTTTCTTCAATTTTTTTTTTTAATTAGTTTTTGCTTTCATTGATATTGATTCGTTTTTAGTATAGATGAATGGCAATCCCTGGCGGATCGAATTCTTGACTTTCTGTTAGATGAATTTTGTTAGAAATGGTCTATTTTGTTGATGGTCTTACTTAGAAATTGGGGCTTTTTAGGGCTGATAGGCAATTGGAGAAATTGTATTGGCTGGGTCAAGTGTGCAATATCTTCCTTCCCTAGGAGCCAGCTTTCTTAGAATCCCACTTTCCTAGGATTCTACTTCCTTTCCCTAGGTCATCCCTTCTGCAGGTTTTCTCCTCCCTGGGATCCCCCTTTGTTTCCCTAACTTAGGATCCCCCTTGCCTTTGAATTCCCTTCCCTTCCCTGGGATCCCAAATCCCTTCTCTAGGTCCTCCCTTCCCTAAGATCCACCTTCCCTAAAATCCCAGTTTCCTAGGATCCCATTTCCCTTCCCTAGGTCATCCCTTCTGCAGGTCTTCTCTTCCCTAGAATCCCCTTACTTTCCCTAACCTAGGATTCCCCTTGCCTTTCAATCTACTTCTCTTCCCTAGGTCCTCCCTTCTCCAGATTTTCCTTTCCCTAGATTACACTTCCCTTTCCCAATTCCTGCCTCCCCTAAATTCTCTTTCTTATCCTTACATTCCCTGCCCCTTCCTCAGGATCTACCTTCCCTTGGTAGGCCTAGGTTTTCCTAGGTCTTCCATTTGCTAAGATTCCCCTTTTCTTGACTAAATCCCTCTTCCCGTCCCTAAATAGTCTTCTTCATCCCCTAGCTAACGGCGTTACATAGAATTAATTTCCTCCCCTACTCCGTAAATAATTACAAACGATCAGTTTGATTACCCTGGAAATGTGTTCAACATTAGACGCATAAAACGGTCGTGATCAGAAGCGGAGTTCAACGGTTGTTCGCAGCGAAGAATTCCGAGCACAGGCCGCGATGCTCGACAGGGTTACCCTTTTTAACAGCCACCCTTTTGCACTCTGCATACATTTCGTCGCGCCTCTCGCTTCCGTCCCCTTTCCCGCGACGTTTCCGCGCGGTCAAGAAGAAATCTCAGCCAGACGGAAAATATACAACCCCCGGTAAATAAAATACTGCCGACGAGGTACGAACAGTATCTTCAGAACGAATCTGCAGACACGGAACACAACGCGCTCTGTGCTCCGCGATGCACACGTGTCGGGGAACAATAGAGAGAGAAAAAAGCGCTGTCACTGCGATCCGTTGCCAAGGCATACAATTTTTTCTTTGGCATTTTACTGCCTTCCTTATCAAGGACACGAAACTCGAGTTCTTTATGCCACGCGTGGTACGGTGATCGTTTTCTGCTGCATTACTATGGTCGGGTCGTCGGACCTTCGTGGAATTAATTTAAGAATTTACAGAATTCTATTTTGTCGAATTTCATTCTGTTTATTATCACAGCACCGAAGAAGCTAATATACAGGGTGTTTGGTAACTGGTGGTACAAGCGTAAAGGGGGTGATTCTACATGAAAAACTGAGTCGAAAATATAGAATAAAATTTGTTTATCCGAAGTTTCGTTATCGAGAAAATCGAGTTTGAAATGCAGCATGCTATTCGATAGGAATCGTCTGACGCGTCTGATCATGACCAACCAAATCTACTTCCTGCATATACTAAAGCACACAAACCTCACAGATCTTCAAAGTCGACTTTCTCGAAAACAAAGCGTCAAACGAAAAATGTTTATTCTATATTTTCGACTTATTCTTTCATGTAGATTTACCCCCTTTTCGCTTCTACCACCAGTTACCAAACACCCTGTATTTTCTGCTTTTCGGTCAGTAATTATGGGAATCTAATTTTGATTGCGCTGGCTGAATCCAATATTGTAATACGTGTTTAATGTAAAATTGGCCATCGAAGTATTCGTTGATTACATCTTCTTGTTAGTTCCTTGGTAACGTCGCAGTGTTCGCGCTTAATTTTCCATTAATGTTTGTTACCATCGTATGCATTTAATTAAATTTTACCGCTCCAATTCTGCCAGACCGGGTCGCAATGTTCAAGCTTAACAAGTACAACGAAAGATGCGGCAACCGTCCAACAGAATTTTTGGAAATTGTATCAGTAAGTTGGACACACAACGGTGAAC
The DNA here is from genome assembly GCA_913789895.3 of Seladonia tumulorum. Classification (NCBI taxonomy): domain Eukaryota; kingdom Metazoa; phylum Arthropoda; class Insecta; order Hymenoptera; family Halictidae; genus Seladonia; species Seladonia tumulorum. The sequence goes on from OU565275.1 coordinate 10,458,590, forward strand.
AGGTCTGACTGTTGACACGGTCGTTCCGCTTCCATTTTTGCGGATTTTCGGAGGATACACTTTCGTGTCACTACAAACGCTACGGATTAAACGTACAGCTAAATTTATTGCTCCGTTAAACAACGAATAAACCGAGGCTTTTATTGAATTTTTTTCGCTTCGCTCTTTTTAGTCCGCATGCAGATAAATTCGAATTATAAAGGACACGGAATTTACATTGCACGCGTATCTCTTTAGTTTACGCTGACGTTTTGACTTCGATGTGTGCGCGCGATAAATCGAAATTTTCGTCAGTGAATTGACCAATGGAGGAATTGAAGTCCGTCAAAACCGTCGTTTATCGTCTCACCGTTTTTTCCGATGCTTACGAAAAAACATGTCGATTCTCTTAAGACTTTATGGGAAAATAATTTTCAACGAGTTTTTCGCATTACGGTACAAAAAAGTCTTCGGTAAAACAACAATTCCGAAACGGACGATTCAATTAACGTCACTGTTGCCACTAACTACGTTGATTATGCAATCCCCAGCTATGAATCACAGATTTTAAATAATAAACAACAGTATCCGATACATTCGTAATGAGTCGAATTTCCTAATTGTAACATTTTAATTAAATATAGAGGACGGTCAAAATTACAGATTGAAACCACCCCCGGCCACATTATTTCTATCGCTTGACATTTTCGTCCGTGTCATTGATCTCTACGGCCACGTTCGCATGTTTTCGAGCTCAGGCAGCGCAGTGGATTATTACTGAGGGGGGTTAAATGTTTAATGAGTTTTTAAAGGGACAGAGAAATACAGTTGGTTCGTGGGAGGCGAGAAAATACGGAATTAGAAGCAGATCTTTTCCGCCTCGGTGTCCGCCATTTGCTCAAACGGCGAGGGAGAAAGTAAGAGAGGGAGAGAGAGGGAGTGAGAGAAAGAGAGAGAGAAAGAGAGAGGACTTTTTTAAAGGAATATTGGCCGGTCGCGTGACGCTCGGAGCCGCGTCCTCTTCGTTTTGCGGGGCCAGCAATCAGGATCCGTCATAAGACTCAAACGTGCCCCTGCTCTTAATTAACGCAACCGACTTCTTTATACCTTCGCACTGTTTCCCTTAATTAACTCGCGTACCCTCCGACTCAAGACGCGAGGTTAATTGCGCGGAATAAAATTCTAAAATATAATTCGCCCTCGAATTTATTTATATTCTTCTCTCACTCTGTTCGCGTAATTACGGCTACCCGGCTGTAACGTATGCATCTCTCGCGCCGACAACGCGTTCAATGTTTCTTTGAAACGGTCGCCATAAACGTTTCCCCGTTGTTCGACCCTTAAACGAATTTCATTTCGAAGATATTCTGTCGCGTGTACGCGGACAATTACTTGCTGCACCGCAAAGTGAATTGTTCTATGTTAATGCGTAGTTAATTTAGATGCCGGATAAATTGTTCGTTCGGTACAAGAATTATCGCTTTGGACGCACGTTTGAGAAAAATGTTCTTTATAGCTGCACGAATGACGTCAAGAAATCCGATTTTATCGCTCCAAAAACACAAATACTACGTCATTGCAATATGAACGAAATCTATTCAATTTCATTTCATTGTCTCTTCTCACGTAAAATAAAGAAAGATTGTATGCATTACGTTCAAGATACAGAAGCAAGATATTTATTTCATTCTTAATAATACTATCGAGCCTTAAGTGATTCTACAGCATTTTTAAATATTTCTGATATTTTTACAGTTGATCGTATGCCGTGAATGTATAAAATCCACAGATTAATTACATAGTACAGTGTTTATTCCATCTATGGCGACGCAAAATAAAGATTGTATGCATTACGTTCAAGATACAAAAGCAAGATATTTATTTCATTCTTAGTAATACTATCGAGTCTTAAGTGATTCTGCAGCATTTTTAAATATTTCTGATATTTTTACAGTTGATCGTATGCCGTGCATGTATAAAATCCACAGATTAATTACATAGTACAGTGTTTATTCCATCTATGGCCAAAACACGGGTCTAGCCATGGGACATACATTGGTCAGGAGATGCCATTCTTTGATCCACGCAACCTGGGACTTTTATCGACTAGGCATTTGGGACATGTATAGAGTAAACACTGTATCGCATGATAAATTTCATTTTCACGTGGCAATATTCGTTCGGCTCGTTGTTCAGAATTTTTTGGAATAATACCGGCCCCAGCGTTGCTACGCATTAACACTTTGACTGCCAAACTAGAAACCCCAAGAATTCCATAAAATTAAAGTTAGTTATTTAATGAAATAAAAATTGAAACGAATTAAATGTGTTATATTGAATAGTCATCCAACTTGCTTGCATTTTTCAGATTCTAATCAAAGTTGGTACAATGAATATATTAACGTAAAAATTCATTTTAAAACCTGGACAAATAATTCCGTCACCCACATATGGGTGACGTGGCAGTTAACGTGTTAATTTACACAAATACTAGCGTAAAGACGAGAAAGGCCTATTGCACCAGCACGAAGGAAATATGAAATTGTGGAGCGTCGACGAGGCTCGTCGAGCGAAACGTCGACAGGTGATCAAACGGAAGACGAATTAACGCGATATGCGAATCGATGCGAAACAACCGAGCCAAAAGTCGTGTCGCGAGGGGGGTCGTCGTATATCTTGATTAATTTCTGAATATGTCCAGCCGGTAATCCCACAGAAACCGTCGAAACAGCAACCGGCACGCGGGAGAACACGACTATAAATGCGAGCGTGCCAGGCTTAATTATTATAAATCACCGGAAAGGATCACCCGTCGCCGCCGGCGATGCTAACAATTTTTTTTAAATTCGCCGGGCTGTAACGCCGCCTTAATGGAAATTATCGATCATTCCTGGATCGATGCATCCGTCTTCCCCGGAACAGAAATGTTCGTTTCGCTCGGCACTGCGAACGACACCGAATGCTCGTATTCTTTACGTCAATATGTTTCGTTTCGATTTTTATTCTGCTTTTCGGTGGGATTTGGTTCGATCAGTTTCTATAGTCCATTCGCGTGGATTTAATGCGAGTTGAGCTCGAAAGGACGAGTCGATTCTTTTAACACTTTGAGTACCAAACCAGAACCCTCAAAACTTCCATGAAACCAAAGTAAGTTATTTAGTGAAATAAAAATTGAAAATAATTATATATGAGACATTGAGTAGTCCTCCAACTTTTAAAAATTCAATTTAAAACCTGGATAAATAATTCCGTCACTCACATCTGGCGGTCAACGTGTTAATTCGTGGAAACAGTTTTCAAATTTGAAATTAAAATGTTAAAGACTCTCGTTTAACATCAGGCAAAAGATAATGCTAACAACGAAAATTTCACCTCTAATCTGAATAATTGCAATATTCAACGGTGCACACGACAAGCGAAATTGAATAACCATATCACCAAATTATTTAGTTCCTTGAAATTATTGAACCTGAATAGCAGCACGTTCTGCCTCTTTAATTCGTTTCTTTTGTGTTCCATTAACGAGAAGGTGATAACCGATATCCGCTTTCAACTCCTTTTTCCACCAGTCGTTCGAGGCCTTTTGTTTCCTTCCTTGGCGCGAAGGAAAGCGAACGATATAAAATGTTGCCGGTAGTTAATACGTAATTGTAACGTACTTTCAATTAACACGGCCGGTTTTTAATAGTCTCGCGGCCCAACGAACCTCAGCACGGAAACTACCGACAGTGTATGTATGTGTGTACGCGCTTGTGTGTATATTTCTTGGCCCCTTTCCCGCAATCCACAACCCACAACGAGCTCTTGCCACGGAGTCAGGATTAGCGTAATTCGTGAAGCGCCAAGTATAGTAAACATTTGCTATTTCAACGTGTCTCTTTGTTTCTGTTCACCGGCGTATCTCTGTCCCCGTGGATTCTGCCGTTCTGCTTCCTTTCGGCTGTCTACTTCCGGTTCCGCGTTCCGCCATCTGTTTCTTTACTTATTTAAATTTCCTTTCAGCCTCTGTTCTCCTCGTGTTTCACGTGTTTGCTGTGAGAAATCCTTGTTATTGCTCGTACGTGCACGCTGGGCGTTATGAAAACTGATTCTTTCGGTGCGTTTTGCAAACGGAAAAATTCTGCTATTGTGTCTCTGGATGAAATTCGATTAACACTAGATTTACCGGCTATTTAAGTATATCTATTTCTACCAAGACCAGTCAGAATGACTGATTCTTTAGTTATGGCTACAAAAGTCATGATATCATTTCGGAAAGAAAATGTTACATGCAGTAGGAATTTTTAAATGAAATTGCAAAACCAGTCATTTTGAGTGGTCTGGTAAATCTAGTGTTAAAAACGAATATCTGCTTTGCCCGTACTGGTTGCTGTTCAATAATCTTTATATACAATCAATAATCTTTTCAATAAGATTTTCGGAGTTTTCTTGCCAAAATCTGCAGGATTACGTGGTAATTATTTACCCCCCTAATAGGGGCTTCTTCACCGATTTTGATGACCTTGAAATATGTTGTCAAGGTCATCATTCTGAACAACTTTTTCCTATACATGTTACCGCCGCTCAGTTTTAGTTTCCGAGATATTCGCAAAAAAGTTTCAACATCTCAAAAAGTGATCGGAGTAGGTGTGTGTAGGACTGTGTAAAATAGTATATATTTCAAATAGTTGACAGTAACTTATATTTTTATGATATTTTGTTGCCTGTAATGTTATTACGATATTGTGGTCTGTTTATCAACATGTTACATATTCGTAATTAAACTACAAATAATACTTTGCTAACTATTATAGCTTCTCATGTTAAAAATTATAATTTATAATATTAACTACTTGCTCAACTTATTTTCATTGTAAGGAAATATTTGAAATACAAAATAAAAATATTTCATTTTATCTATCTGGTTATCAGACTAAAAATATTTGATTTAAAGTAGTATCTTATTTGAACCACATTAAATTATACTCTATACCAAATCATTAATGATCGTTAACGCTTAGCACTCGAGTGGTGACTGTGAAGCACCACTAGAAATTGTTGTGGCATTATTTCAAGGAAATTACAAAAAACATTACAAAATATTTGTTACATTACAAAATTTGCATTTAATTGATTACCAAATATTTCAATATTATATGTGGAAATCGGATCAGTTTCGTATGAATAAAATTAAAATATTCTAAGACGGAAGAAAAATTTTAGAATGAAAATAGTGCCGAGTGCAAAGGGTTAATATACGTTGCAAAATATGATAGAGAACCTTGTATCCAATGTTCCACATACGAATACTAATCCTACATTATAAAATACTAATGTAAAGTGTACTTACTTCTGAATCTTCTGTACCTCCGTCAGATCCACAGCACACAATTATTCACTCACGGGAATAGGTCCGAATAATTGAACAACAATCACTAAACAACACACACGAAACACACACACGAAATCACACTTAACGAAATCGTGACAGCAGACAAGAAGATGTTACTCCGACCACGAATAAAATGATACTGCGATTTTAACCGTTCCCCTCCCACGGACGTGTGATACGAAAACAGAGAATTCCGGGAAATAGGGTCGCCGTCCCGCCATAATTTTTTTTTTGTTGGTTTTGTATCTAGTGTTTATAGTTCCTCAGCGTCTAACCTGCCTAGGATAACCTGACCGTACCACCTCCGTGGAAGGGATCATTGTTAAAATCGCAGTATTTTTTTGTTCGTGGTCGGAGTGACATCTTCTCGTTCGTTGTCACGATTTTATAAAATGTGTTGTGTGTGTTGTTTAGTGATTGTTGTTCAATTATTCGGACCTATTCTCGTGAGTCAATAATTGTGTGCTGTGGATCCGACGGAGGTACAGAAGATTCAGAAGTAAGTACACTTGACATTAGTATTTTATAATGTAGTTTGTAGTACATTAGTATTATATTTTATTATTCGTATGTAGAATATTGGACGCAAGGTTTTCTTTCATATTTTGCAACTTCAATGTCCCTTTAACACTAGATTTACATAGCACTAAAATTGACTACTTAACATTATTTGGTAATTATTTACATTAGGGGCTTCCTCACCGATTTTGATGACCTTGAAATATGTTGTCAAGTTGAAAATTTCTGGTTTCCCGAGGTAACGTTTAACCTCAACATCTTTTCACTTAAAATTGTTAAAATTGGATCTACGAACCGCCCGTCGAAGTACATATCAGGTAAAACAGTTGAGACGATAAGGAGTTGTAGGTGGGGAAGAAAAAATGGGTGGAACGGAGGGTTAAGTGGTCGACAGGTTGTCACACATTAGGTTCGTAACCGCATAGGTGCGGCACTGTTCCGGACGGGTAAGGAGATCGATCGACTTTCGACTCGGCAGAAATTTCATTGGCTACGTGTACCGGTGATCTTATTGCGCGCGGTGATGAGAACACGGCTCGCTCGAATTTTTCCCTGGGTCTCCCAGTTAGATGGAGGAGTAGATGGGGAACGACAGCGGAAAAGACGGAAACAGGATTTCAGGAAACGAACGAGCAAGCCCCGAAGCGAACCTAGGACCGAACGGGGGTTCGCCGGAGCTGTTAAGGCGTCGGCTACAAGAGTGGATCCGTGGAAGAGGTTCCGCGGTAATTCCCGCGTCGATGCCTAATTGGATTATCGGAAATTGCCGTATTTTGTTTGCCGGGCGAGGCTACGCGAACTGTCGATCGGCGGAACGTGCTCCTAGGTGTTGATAACGTGCACCGACCGAACCACTTTGTCCTGCAGGAAAGCGTTTTGTCATTAATCAAATCATATTTCAGCTTGTGCTCCTTGTTTGGAAATTTTCGAAAAAAATCGGACGACTATTTTGTATCGTGGCTTTGCACACATATTTTATATCATTTTCACTGTATAGCGGAATTTTTTCAAGTCTAAATACTTGAAAGGGGATACAAAGAATTGGTTCATCGGGGCTGATGAATATTTCAATGCCGATACAGTAATTATTTCTTCGGAACAGAACTCCCCGAACAGCATATAGTGGATTAATTTTCCAGTCTCGATTTAAAATATTCATTTATAGACTGCGGATTTATGACGAAAATGAATAAATGCAATTTAATGCAGAATAAACGATTAAAAAGTAACAATGTGCTGATTTGAGCTGATTAACGTCATTAAAGAAAGAATAACATCTCTATTTGTAGAATTCGTACAATTTTGATTTTAGCATAAAAATCCGCCGACTGTCTATTACGTGCAACGAATGATAATGAATGGCTTTAACGATTAGGTTAACGCCCGTATCGTGCCTGCCAAGGACGGTTTCGGTGTACGTATCAGAAGTTTCCGGATTACAGAAGTACTGCAACAAGATTTCCTCCTGGGAACGCAATTCGATTACAGCGCCGGCCAAAAGGTGTCTTTATCGTTCCGTGATTACGACTATAATGTCAGAATTTCGGTCCACGGCGGAGAATGTACATAGGAAAATTGCTGGCCCGATTTGCGGTTTAATTCGAGGGAAAAGTGGGTGGTTTAACGTGGCCTTTGATTATCGTCGGAAGAGGACGTCGCCGAATCAGGATCGTCGTTAGGTTGCGTCTTAATTAAAGCGCAAGGGTAACGGGATTCGAAAGAACGGGGACCGTGTGAATCAACGCCATATAGCCTTGTCACTTATGGTCGTCGAGGTGAGGTTTGCACTACCCGAAACAATATTTTATCGAAACACTATGTCTTCCTGGCAAGACAGACTCGTGCAATCAATATTAGCAACGGAACTTAACAAGGGTATAAATTGAGGGTAAATTATTATTATCGTAGCAGAAATGCTTAATTGGCGATTGTAAAATGATTCTCGCTCGTGAGGATTGTTCGAAGCTAGTTAAATATTTACGAAAATTGTGAACTAGACGGCACAGTAATTTTATTTTTCCAGAACTTCGTACTGCACCATAATTTATTACATGTACAATTAAAAATATGAAAATTTGATTAGAACAACATTCCTTTTTCCTATCCCGAACGCTACAGTGCCTCGCAACCTAATTTCCTTCATTTCTCTCGCCGGGAGAGTATGATTTAGCCACGCGAAAATATTTCTTGTTAAAAGTTCATCAACATTCAGCATCGAAGAGCGCGGGAAATGGAAAAATTTTGGAAGCGAAGTCGTGCATGCACGCCGGAACTTTCCGAGTAATTTTTCCGTTTTTCTGCGAGTAATTATAACATACTGGGTCGAGAGTAAATAGTTGGCCGCCCCTGAAATTTGAACCGCTGAGAACGGAGTAATAACGCGGCAACTAGCACTCTGCTTGTTTCTGGCTAGTTTTCTACTTTAAATGAAATTAACTGCTGCCTAGCGGCCGAACTGCAACGCCATGAGAAGCTCGAGAGTACGAATGGAGAGACTCGATCGGATCTATGGGGACTGGAGACAATTCTACCAACGATCCATGAGATTGATGCAAAAGTAATTGCAATTTTTGATCTTGAATCTTAGTCACATATTTTATATATACTTTCTCTGCTTCCCGCTAAACGTAAAACTTCACTTCCTCTGCACACAAATTATTCGAATTTCAAAATATTTCTCGCTCAACAATAGCAAAACTTTAATTTACAATCCTTGCTAAAATAAGAGAGTTCATATTTTCATAAATTAATTTGTTTCTTTGGTACTCGTCACTGAGATATATAAAATAGTATATTCTATTTCTTCCACAGATATGATACAAGGATGAAAAATTAAATTATACTTATAGGACGGAAAAAATTTTGCTATCTAATGTGAATTGTAAGCGATACAGTTTATGCTCCCCGAAATAAATTTTCTATCGATACGTTGCACAGTGGTCCCAAATCGCCAAAACGTGGTCAAAACCTCACAACGTATTAAAAAATTATCGGTTCTACTTAAAAAATGGTATTTAAAAAATTCGCATATATGATTCTTTATAAAAAAATTTACATTCTATTAAAAATCTGCTTAAATTTTGCAGAAACACTTAGTACATATCTCTCACAGTTTGACAAGAAATGCAAGGAAACTACATAAAATACCTACTCTGCGTTACAAAAAACAATGTTACGACCAAGGGTGCAGCTAGGTGCAGCCAATATTTTTTTAGAATTGCAAGATAATACTATGTAGTAGAAGCTCCAACAAGTTTTAGGGCATGAGTCGGCGAGACTTTCAACTTTTATTCTACACTTTCAAAATAGATGCCTTCACTTTCACACTCTCCTTTGCATACATAGATATCAGTTAACAATAAACGTTTGGCACTAAAAACTATGCAACTCACCTCCTCAAACAGCATCCATAATGCACAATTAAAATCGATTCGTTTCAATACAATTTCTACACTGTACACTTAAAATTGGCAATGCGCTTCACAAGCATAAAAAGGCACGGTCTAATGAACTCGAAGTTCGGACTGTGACTGTTGGTCAGGTATAAAAAAATGATCATTTTGCTTTTAACCCCCACTAAGAAACACTCTTAGAGTAACCAACCCCATGCTTAAAACTTACCTACCTGAAAGTTCATTTTTTAGGTTTTGGCCACGTTTTCGGGCTTTGGGACCACTGTGCGTGTTGTTAAGAAGTTGTAATCGTTGATACGAATAACTATTTCAACGGGTTCAACCGAATAAATGATTATTAAATTGCCTGCTACGCTACCGAATACTGTATCAAAGGGTTAACCAACTGTATACTTCAACTGTATTTTTTTTTTTTTTTTTGGATCAACGACCCTCGCAGAAGCTAAAGCACAGCGGCGACCATAAATCGCGTAACGGGAGCGCCCTTTTTCCCGTCGGATTATTCCGGCGCGTCTAACAGCGATCGTAAAAAACCGTGAAACCGAAGGGGGGCAGTATTTTATATCGAGTCTGGTGATTTAAACGACAGGGTTGTTGGCTCACGCACCCCGTCGGGCGCCCGGGGCCGACACACAATCATCCCCGTCACGGTGTTCTGCTTCTTTGTATTTGTCCAGGTAGTTTTGCGTCGGGTGGCGCGTCTATTCGCGAATCAACCGCCCCGTGTCTACGGGGAGACGACCGCTCGATTATACGCGTGGACTTCCGGTCCACCCTCTGCCACCCTCCGCCATAGGTATAAAGTCAAACACGTCGGGGGGTGCGTTTATTAGATTTCTCTGAATTCGCGTGTTTGTCACGATTGAACCGTTTCGTTACATTGTCGCGTCGGAATCGAAGCGACAGAGAAAGGACGACAGAGATAGAGGGATGGAACGAATAGAGAAATGGGGTTGAAACGGAGGGGGTGGAGGGGAATAGAAACTATTTCGCGCGCTGGAAATTCATCGGGGACCCGGTTGACTGGCTGTCGGCGACGGAGGTTCGACGGAAAAATAGCGTACGTGTTTACAACGAATCAAAATTCGAGCAAATGTTTTCGGTAACGGCCGGGATCTATGACGACTGTTTGTCTTGCACTTTCACCTGTTTGATTTGTCGCGCAGCTTTTTTGCGAACCGGTGACGCGCGCCGCTGCGCTGCCCCGGTGATTTCGAGCCGGCAACGATTTCGAATAGCAACGTTCTACGGACGTGCTCGTCGAAAGCACGCGTAATGTCCTGTAATAGATTTATAAAAACGATCTGCAGCTGCTCCCGACAGTACCGGATACTCGCGGATTTGAAAAATGGCGGTGCGGGTATGGATGTATTTTTTATGATTTTTTCAAGTTACGCGAAAGTGCGTGGGATCGGATTGCGCGCGGAGGATTGACGCGGGAAAATCTGCAAATTTACGGAATCTGTCATTTTTTTTCCTGTTCCACGAGCTGTTCGATTCTTGTACGAGTTGCTGAAACAATTCATGGAATTGATACAGCGACGAATTTTATAAATAATAGAAACTCGCGTCGGAATATGGTTGATCGAAGCAAGGAGTCGTGAAACCGTAAAAAATAGGTCTGTAGATGATCTCGTTGTAAAGCTTCCATCTTCAAAGCAATGGTGGATTCATTCGCGAAACAACGGGATACAAAAATAGATGCTTATAGCTTCAAAATGAGCCCAAACGTATCGTTGTACGATTTTTGTTTACGAAATTATAACAGTTTGAATATAGATGATTTTTCGAACAGCAATATTTTTCGATGTTTGAATTATTTCGACTGCAAGTTTCAAAGCTCGTGTGAAATATAACGACAGATCAGATCAGCGAAGTCGCAGTGATGGGTAATAAACAATCGAATGTTACGCGTGTCATAGAGTCTTGATAACGTCGCCGCGGATGATATTAATACACCGTTCGCCTATCAATTATGTGCATAACTATTTGATGCATCGCAGTTTACGCAACCGCCACGCATGTAAATCTCCATCTACAAATGTAATTATCATTTGATTACCTAGACCATTTATTGTAATTTGAACGGTATCGGACCGTGAATTACGCACATACGTAGATATACATATGCATACGGGACGTACATACACAATAGATCACGCTGCGTCTCTAATTGTGCGACCTGGACGCGTTTACGCAGAAAATCAAAGAGAGATCACCGTGTAGTTGTGCAAAACAGTTGCAATATCTGCGATTTAGACAAGAGGCCAATAACCATGGTTTGAATGTTTAGGAACCCTAAAGCAGGAAATTCAATTTATCCGGTACTTCTGATGAAATTTCCACTGAAATTTAATTTTAGTTTCTGTGCTTGCTAAATAATGTTCAAGGTAAAGGCACCAGTAGTTGACCATTTTATAGAAAAACATAAAAAATAAGGTTTGAAATGTTCTTATTGTTTTTAAATTTAAACAACAGACGAGGCATGGCATTCGAGGTTCACTTTCATCAAAAGTGAACTTATAAGTGCGCTATGTTTTTCTATAAAATGGTCAACTACTGGTGTCTTTACCTTACTAAGGATACTTTGCTTTCGTCATCTGCAATTTTTTAAGAGTGTATTTATCAAATTTACAGTGCAATTATATTTTCCAGTGAATTAATCACTGAATCTTCTTTGGCTGTTAGAATTTTTAAAAAGACAAAACCAGCGACCAAAATTTATCAGCTGCCTCCACCAAAATTCCGACAAAAAGTCACAGCAGCTGCGCAGAGATAAAATTTGGCTTCCAATATCGTCTAGAATTTTTCAGAAGTGGCTCGACTCGATCGTAGCTGGGATTAAAAGAAACGGATACAGTCGGAGGCAATTTCGCGATGGAAAACCGATTGAGCAAAATCACCAAAAATATATCCGCGGCCGGAATAATCCTCGCAATATTCGCAGAAGTAATGCGGCGGTATAATTACGAGTAGAGTAGGATCCGATCGGATACGAAGGAATCCGCGGCTTGGAACGAGCCCGAATACCCGCGGAAAATTAAGATAAACGCTTAAAAGCGGCGTAACGCGGCCGATCGGACGACAATGGGATTTGTTCGGCAAGGTAAAAAAGGTTAGTTCGGCAAATGAACGGAACGCGGGACATTAAATCGGGTAATGCGATAATACGAATCCGGAGCAATGGGAGTAATTCGGAATATAACGAGTTTCAATTAGGCCGGGCCGAACGCAAATGACAACGAGCTGACCCGACGGGCGAGGCGCTTACGAATATGCAAATACTTCCGGTTCTGTCTCGCTGCGAAAATATTTCCCCGGGACGAAATTGTTTAAACCGCGCGGGTATTAATAACCTCCAGCGCGATAATGCGTGCAATTGATCGTAATTAATGCGTCGATTGCGAGCGCCGGCGGAGCTACCAGTTTTACAAGGCTCTGCTGTTGCCAGCTAATCGAAACTTATTTTTATTGTTCGCGATCTTTTGTATCGGAGCATGCAATAATTACGTTCCAAATTGGAAGTGAAACGCTTATAATCGATACATGATGATGCAGGATATTTTTAAGATTGATAACATTTTTCATCCTTCGGTTTGTAACACTAAACCTACTACAAACTATAAAAATTCACATATGGGAAATAGTGGAATAAATTTCTTTGACCAAGCATTTATTGTATTGAAAATTGTGGACAATCTCAATAGAGTTGCCATTTTTATAAGGCAATATTTACCAGATATCGTTCCTGCAATTCTTATCAGTAGTCTGAGGATTTTTTTCCACTAATGGCAAAAATGAGTGAAACATGGAACAGTAGTAGGATAAAAGAAATTTTCCTTCAATAATTTTCAGTAAATCGAAGGGAAAATAATTTAAGAAGAATTGTAAAAGACGCCATTTAGTTTCTAAAGAATTAATCTCAGAAGAATTAAAACTGAACAATGATAGATATAGTAATAGCGAAGATTAGAATTTTTAACTGCGAAAAGTATTTAATATATTAATTTATGGGGTCACCGCACTCGAAGTCGAGGGCAACAGTATCATCCTCGAGTTTCCGCTAGCGGATAATCGTTGGAGCGTGAAAAATACGAAAGAAGGAGGGAAAGTTGCCGTAGAAAACGGCAAAAGTTATTGCCATAGCAACAGCTATTCATCCACTGGAATATCCGCTCTTAAACGCACCTAATTGGACCGTGTGAAGAAAAAGAGATTCCAGAAGATAAGCTCTCGAGTTCCAAGAAAAAGAACGAGATCGCGAAGAAACGAAAAGATAAATTCTCGCGAAAACTCGCAAATTGAGCAGAGATTTCTTCGCAGCTTCGATGCACAATTAATTTTGAGGTGTTTCGATCATTTTCGTTGTCGGTTGAACAATAAAGACGGATAAGTCGAATTTTAATCAACACGGTGGTGGTGGATCGGTGATGTCAATTTCTGTTGTCGGGAGCGTGTGTAATTAACAAAGCGCGCCTAATTAGTGGGACGTTAAAAGCCATATAATTACGGGAACGCACAGAAACCTTCTAATTAAGAGTCTTCGGGCCCAATCAAAGCCCTACTTGAAGGATATTTGTTACATTTTGCCAGCCGATTTGTCCGATGCTTTTCCCTTTGTTCTCCCATAATTGATCGTTGAAGCGTAACAATGCCAGTGGTATTATAGTTCGAACAAAATGTAACAAGAGAATTTACGCTTAATAAATTATCACAATTTTGATGAAAATTCTTGGACGGATAATCATTGTACGGAAATCGAAATTTTGTGTGTGACGACTAAACAAAAAATCGTACGTCAAGTTTTGGTGGAACCGTTGTAAACAGGAAGCTTCGATCTTCAAATCTATGGAGGATTCATTCGGGAAATTTTTTAAAATGTTTTTACAGATATTTTCATATGGGTGCTCGTGTATTAAAAATTGCACGGATCAGGATATTTACCATACGCGTGTTTGCATACAGATGAAACAAGCGCCTCGAGTGGTTATCGAGGAGACTGCGGATGTTTATACAAATTTAATCCCCAGCAGAGCGTCTGCGAAGCTTCTCAGCCCGGGTATCTGATATATTGTACATGGTAAATAAATAGATTGCGTATATATCGTGCACGAGGAAGACCGTGGTCAGTGCAGAAGTTAAATGTCCGACTGCGAAACCGCTGCTAACATTTTGATAGATGGAGAAGACAAGCAATGGGAAGGGGATTGCACCAAGGGAGATTTTCGTGGATTCGGGTAAGGGAGAAAAATGGATGTGGGCGGGTGGAAAAGAGAAGAATATAACCCGGAAACCCGTAGACGTAATCCGGCAAACAACTCACGCGAATGCCAATGCTTCGTTGCAACTGTTTACGCAGAAATTAATTGCTTCGTAACACGAATATTTCGTGGTTCGTATCGTACGAAGGAAATTACTACCTACTGCCGATGAATATTAAACTTAATGAGCATGTACCGTACCCGTGGAATCAGATTCAATGTCGAAGCTGAGAACAAATGTTAGAACCTGTATAAAAATTGTGGGGTCTACACAAATGAATTTTTAAAAAGATTCAACACTCGTGAGGCCACTACGGCAAAAATGTAAAACTTACAGACAAGTTTCATAAAGTAAGAAAAATTTTGAAAATTATAAGTCCAATCGAGAAAACTGTAGGGCCCATCGAAATTATACATATTGTAAAATGATTGTAGGATCAACAGAAAATGTTTAGGACTTATGAAAAAAATCTAGCACCTTTGAAAAGATTGTAGAAAAGAAGATCCCAAATATTTAAAGGAAAATTGTATAACCTGTAAGACAATTATAAGACCTGTGGATTAAAAAAATTAATAAAACATTGTAACGACTGCACACAAGTTTTCGAATTTGTTAAGAAAATTTTAGAGGCAATAAAAATATTGTACAGCCCGTAGAAACATTGTCGAACCTGTAAGAAAACGTGGGACTTCCTAAAATGTTCTAGAAAAAATTGTAGGGCCGAAGAAAAAATATCGAAACCTCTGGAAATAAGATCGAGACCAATGAAGAGATTAAAAGTAATTCCTAAGGTCTGTGACCATTACGATACAGCTGATCCCAGCTCGCAATAAAAATCCAATTTCTCGTCCCGCTGCGAAATTAATAAAAGCAAAGTGAGCCTCGTTAGCCTAATCGCGAAACAAATCGTAAAACGAGGGGTGAAACGAGAGCTCATTAATTCGATCTAGATTAACCAGTTCCCAGCGTGTTTTTGTTCGCTCGAATTGGCTATGAATGCGGAAAAATCGCGGTGCATTCGTAATACGGTACGACGGCGAAACGCAACGCAACCGGAGGTGGCAACCCGTGTACCATGTACTGACACACTAAGTGTCCACATTATGAATTCCACGTCCTAATTGACTATCGATAAGGTCTGAGCTCGAATAAAGCCTCGGCACTGAAAATCAAAGTGGACGCTGTACGATAAAAATGAAAACTAGTTAGGAAACAAATTAGTTTGGAATCTTTACGTTAGAAAGAATTTCTTAAGTAACTCCTGTTTCTTATAACAAGACAATTTTTACTTTGAATTTAATGACTCGTAGTCTAATAATATCTATTTGACCTTGGCAACCCAGAAATTTTTAACTTTTTACTATATAATCCTGTACATCTTGACTAGAGAATGCTAAAAATCGACGTTTTAACACGTTGACTGCAATGTCACCATGGAATTATTTGTTCAGGCTTTAAAATGAATTTTTACGTTAATATATTCATTGTACCAAATTCGATTAGGATCTGTAAAATGCAAGAAAGTTGGAGAACTACACAATATCATACATTTAATTTTTTTCAATTTCTATTTTATTAAATAACTTACTTTGATTTCATAGAATTTTTTAATTTTCTTGTTTGGCGATCAAAGTGTTAAGGCGAGGAATTCACTGGTTCCAAAGTTATTTTGAGTTAGTAACTGCAAATTACTAAAAAATTAGTTATAATAAGCAAGTTCTGAGAAAATGTCTATTTCTATCAAGATCGTTTTCTCAATTTTTCTTTACTTGTTTTCACCGGAACGCGTAACGTGAGGACATTTTCCAAAAATATTTTCACAGTCTATGTTTCAGGCAGAGTCTATTAGAAAATAGTACAATAGTTTGCTTAATCCGTAGCATAATCGTTTGAGCACTATCACGACTGTACAGTGGAACGGGGACTTCTAGATATTCGCAACAGCGATTCGCATTGAAAGGGTTTGAACGGCGAAGAAAAATCGTTTAGATTGAGTTTGTCAATTACATCGGCCTCCGCCTCCATTATTCCGGGATCGTTTTCCGGATTGCATTGTAGCTGGCGAAATTCGGTATAGGAGGGGAGTGGGGGCTGCGAAAAAAACGTGTCGATATTCGAGAGCTCGCGAATAACAAAATGGACACGGCGAAGGCCTCCGCGCGCGGGGCAGCGCGATAATTAGTTTTTGCGCGATCACGAAATTCCCCGAAGGACCTTCCGGCCCGCTGGCTAATTCTCTCCGCTGGCAAATACTCGATATTGCACGCCACGGCCAAAGGGTGTCGCGGTTTAATTGAACCTGCTGTCTCCTGTGCTACTTTTTTTCATCTTTTTCCCCAGCCGCCGCCTCTGTTTCCATGCCCGGAGAGATATCCTCGAAATCGTGCGAACTCGCCGAATTATTCGCCGATTAGTGTTGTTCGAACAACAAGCTTTTTGCTGGGCAAATCGCAAATCGAATTTCACAGTACTCCTGACGTTTGGGATTTAATATCACACTGGAAATACTTGTCTGCGGTCTGTTTATATTTAGAATCGATTGTTTGTATTATCTGTGATTATTCCATAATTTTTTTAAGTCTATGGTTCATGGCTAAAGTATACCGGATTTTTTTATACCAGCAATTTCAAACTCAAACCAACCTGATCTCCTAGGACTGAAACTTGGTTTTTCGGCATTTTCTCGCAAAAGTCCACAAGATTACATTAACACGTTGACTGCCACGTCACCCATATGTGGGTGACAGAATTATTTGTCCAGGTTTTAAAATGTATTTTTAGGTTAATATATTCATCGTACCAAATTTGATTAGGACCTGTAAAATGCAAGATAGTTGGAGGACCACTCAATATCGTACATTTAATTTTTTTCAATTTTTATTTCATCAAATAATTTACTTTGATTTTATGGAATCTTTGAGGTTTCTAGCTTGGCAGTCAAGGTGTTAAAATAAGGTAAAAATTTCTGGTTTCTTGAAGTAAAGTTTAGCGGAAGATGAATTTTAGAATCACCGGCAGATTTATGACAAAAATGAACGGATGTAAAACAAAACTGTAAACACATTATATAGAATTTCATTTCTTACCTTCACTTCGACTCGCTAAAATTATTGAGGGAAAAAAGATATTTTTGCCTGACTTCCGTTTCCTGCTTGGACAATTTTTGGTTTATATACGGATCAATAGTCTACTGATAAACAAACAGAATTACCGGTACAACATACCGAATACAGCATCGGTGTAGCCTTTTCAGCACACACTGTTGGATCACGTCGCGCGTCAGCTCCAAAATGGCTTTCCTTCGTTTCCGAGAAAATGAGCGTGGCTAATTCGTTTCACGATCCGCTCGGAAAACAAGCGTGACAGAATTTACTTGGAAATCGCAAATAATTTACAGAATCGAGTTATACCGGAAATATCGTGCGGCAATTATTGACCGACGCAGAAACATTCCCCGGCCATTGTACCAACAGCAACAATCCGGCGAACTTCTTTTTCAATCCAATTCGTTTCATTGTTGTTTCCCTCGGCGCGATTGAGTTGCTCGCTCGACTAATTGCGTTATGGTCGCGTCGCAGCATCGGTGTGTTCGTCCGAGGCACTTTTGTAAACAAACGGCTGATACATTCGTAAATAGGCTTCGGCAAAAATAAAGAATATTCTGCTAACGAAGCAACTTGGCAAACTCGGAGCCATATTTGTTCATAATCTATTTTAATTGGCGGAATTAAATTAAGCAAGTATAGTAGAAATCATAGAGAGAATCTTCACACCTTCTACTCGTTAAATGCATTTTTATATTCTTCATATTCTTGAAAACAAGGATAACTCTCTTAATTCGATTCATATTAATTTCTATGATTAACTTCGTCATTTCTGCGTCGAAATAACAAGATATTCCAAAGAAATCTTTTGTGAAGAAATCGTACGCACTTTTGCAAATATATCCTGACAAAAATAGAAAATATTATTCTCTCCTAGAAATTACAATAAATCAAGAACTTAACTTACCTGTTTGTTCTTTCTTTATTCACGAATTAAGGATTACAGCTTGCCTAATAAGTAGAAAGTGTGAATATGCTTTTGCATCGTTTAAGTTTGCGAGTGTAAAGTGGAAGAAAACTGAAAATTAGCCCGCAAAATTTCGAAACAATTTCCGTCAGTTGGAAACAATTTTTCCAGCGGAAATGCCGTTAGTGCGGGAATGAATTTCGAGCGAACCCACCATGGAAATTTCTGCGATCGATGTAATTCCGGCGCAGTGATGTACGCGCCAATGAAATCGCCCGGCACGGCTCATAAAATATCTATAAACCGAGTTTCGGCCACCGAATTGAACGGCAAAGTAAACATCGTATTTTCCTCGACGCCTGCACGACACTTTGCTAATTGAATCGTTCATCCAACATATTTCATCGTTTCGATTTTCTCGGCCAACCTTTGATCCGCCGCTCATCTGTCATACTTTAATATTTCGTTCCATTCAATTTATTCGAACGTTTTAATACCCCAAATTAAATCTGCGTGAGATCCATTCATAAAAAAAAAAGAATATTAAAGTGTAATATATTGAATTGGACGAAGATAAATTTTAATTTTATATACCTACAAATTAGTTGAACATGGTGTATGTTTTTCTTCTTCTAATTTTAATAGGTTAACTACGATTTTATAATATTCTTTTTCTACGAATTTGTTATATTCCTCGTTAATAGTACGAATAAAAAATGATTTTATTTTAATACTTAACGTTTCATTAACCCGTTAGAAATATATTGTCAGTAGAATACAATATTGTTTGAAATGAAAAAGCAAAGTGATATAAAATTCTGTTGTAATAGTCAATTGACGTAGACATACATAATTATAGCTCCCTAATAAAAGCTATTATTTGTGTAGTATGAAAAGAAGATGAGAAGCTTCACCTTGACAACTCAGAAGTTTGTTAAATACGCATCATTTTTGAACCGGTAAATTCCTCGCCTTAAAACTTCGATGTTTGGCATTTTCTTGTCAAGATGTATAGTATTAAAAAAGGGAGTTAAAAATTTCTGGATTGCCAAGGTGAAGTTCAACCTTCTACTTCATTAGTCATTTGTTTCGTATTAAGTTGTAGAACCATCATTACAGTATTGTCAAATAAAAATGCTAATAAAGAACCACACAAGAAATAGCTTCTGCTATAAAATATTTATGCATACAGAGTGTTCATTTTAATTGACTACACTGTTCTAAAAAAGAAGAAACGTGACGAGATATCCGTAATCACAACTTGATGATTTGCCAGTGAGAATTGAGATATTAAATATGAATTTCATTATACGACGAAGCTGAAGATAGTTTTGACGAAGGGAAGAGACAGGTTGGAAGACAGAAGAAAGAAGTGAAACAGAGAGCAACCGGAATCGAAGTGTTTCCCCGGGAGTTTCTGATTGAAACGCGGATTGATCGATGAAACTTAAATCGAATCCTTCTCTCGTCAGAAGCACCCTCCCAGCCCGGAGACACTGAACTGGACACTGGGGAGGATACGTTTTAATTATCGGTAACCACCGGCAGCCTGATCCGAGACAAAGAACACCGGCTAACAAAAGAAGAAAAGGAAGGAATAGTTTGACTTTTCTGGGTGACCGATGTCGAAGACATTTGCAAGAGATTCCAGGTCCCCGATACCATTTCCTTTGATTAATTACGGCGGCAAATATTGCACTTGCCCCCTTTGCGGAAAAATTACCGAATCACTCCTTCAATTTCCCCTCTAACTATCGATCACGTGTTCAAAAAATACTATATGATGTAATTATAAATTGGAGTTAAAAATTATAGAAGAGAATAAAATACCGTTAAAAATATATTACAAAATGCTAAAATTGTACAATTTATTCAACAGACTCTAAAGAAAGAATTCCAACGACGCAACGTATCGCGTGTAAAATAATCTGACATTTTTCTTTGAGAAGTCGGAACAATATTTTCTCTTGAGAATCTCCGACACGTTTTCGAAAGCTGCGACGAAGCTGAAGCAGTCGAATGGAAGCCGAGCTTTTAGGGTACATGTGTAGGCAGTATTTAATCAGATAAGAGTGTGGCCGAAACACGTTCCAGAGATTCTTCGGTGGCCAAGCAGAGAGAGCGAGCGAGAGAGAGAGAGAGAGAGAGAGAGAGTGAGTGAGAGAGGGAGTTGATCCTGCGGGTATCACGGAGTTTCGTTTCCGGAACTAAGTTACCGGAGGTCACGGATGCGGTTAAGCGAAAATTACGCGACAGCTCATCACGCGTTATGACTGTCCCACACGTTCCCCGGAGCGGTTCCTTTCGGAAATGATCAACAAGATGGCGGCCCGTCCCCGTCACGTAAGCATGTAATGCTGCAACCATGCTCTCGGGCTCGACATTCCATCCAATAGGCACCTTGGGCACTGTTCTCGGGACTCGTAAAAATTTCGCCAATTAACGAAAGTCTTTAAACTGAAGAGTCAAAGAAGCTTTCAAACATAAATATTCTGTATTTTCATTCAGGAAAATTTTAAACGAGAATTATGAAAATCAGGAATTCTCCAGATTCGAAGAAAAGATTTTTGCAATTTAGGAGAAATTTAAAAGATTCTGTCGGATCGAGACTAATGAGAAGCTCCTCATGAATTATGAAGAAAAAGGAGTATTTTAAATTCGAGATATTTTACATCTTTTCTTATACAAATTGTACGTAAAGCAGTTTCATAAAACAGGAAAACTACCTGCAGTCTATGGAAATAATTTTGAAATCCTGAAAAAAATACTACACCAGGATTAGTAAAAGAAGCTTCGTCAAAATTGAAGGGGAAGAGGAAATTTTTAAAACAGAGGTGTTTTATACTTTTCCGGAAAAAAATCATAAATACGAATGAGCTCATAGAACAGACGAATCAAGTTCAGTGCTCATAGCCTACAAGAAAAATTTTCGAACCCAGGAAAATTTGTCTACCAAATTAGGATTAATGAATTTGGTGCAAATTGAGAGAAAAATTGTAAAATATGTATGTTGTAGATTTTTTAGAGATAACTGATTAAATATTTTTGAGGGAATGTATACGTACTGTGCAGAAACGTCAGGCTTTGCATCATGGTGTTTGGACTGAACATTTTCGACAGTACTTGGGGAATTGTGTCGCTGATCGTTCGTTAAGTTTTGACGAGGTCGTTCAGCTCAGAATACAGGCTTGGAAATGAGCAAACATGCGCGCGGCGTGCTTCTAATTCCAGGGTGTGTTCCTGCATAAGCGAAACGAGACTACACTGGAACCTTGATTATACGAAATAATCATGACACGCTCTGGATAATCGAGTAACTCCATTTCGCAGGATGTAAGATCGTTTGTCTCCAAACAATTTCCAGGCATTCAGAAACAATTTATAAGAAATGTACTGGCATACCTCCTACAACAGAGTGCAACGAAGAGCAAAGTTACTATGTTTACAGCACTCATTTATGAAAATATTAAAAAATAATTCATCAGTTTCTATCTTTAGAAAACGTATGGTCAAGAATAACAGATAATATAAAAGTGTAGAGTGAAGTACGCGTAGTTACTATTTGTTCATGATTATGACAGTCGAGTAAAGAACAAAGATGCTATCTCTTCAAGATTTTTGCATTCTCTTGCAAAATTATTCGGTACGAATGCAAGCGTGCTTCCACCATTTTACGATTAGCATATGATACGTTTGATTTCGGTTTCTTTGGGCAAGCATACCGGTTAGATGAACCGGGAATCAAAGTAAACATTCGACCGCGTAGAACTGTGCATTACACGCGCTATGTAATTAAAGTAAAGCCCCTGATAAGCGATGAAAATTTACCTCCATAATTGAAGTTTGCGCCACGGACGCAACCGAGCTTATGCTCAGGCAGCGTAACTTTCAAAGCTGCGAAAAATGATGCCATGAATTATAAAGTTGACTTGGACCCAACGCGCGGAACTCTACCTTCCCTCAACTCATCGTAAAACTTCCGAAGTTTCTGCGCCATTTACTCCTCGAGATGGTATTTTCCGATAAGTATGTAAGAAAGTTTGTTAATCATGTATCGGATCATCGAGTAATCAATACACAGTGGCATGACTCGTCGATTGACGGAAAACGTGCGGCGAGGATAATTAATCACTCCGAAGGCGACCCGATGAAAAAGAAATCATGCTGCGCGAGTAACGACACTTTAACATTATAAGTAAAGCATAACCACAGACGCGAGGTATAGCCAACTTTTGTGGGGTCACGTAACAAAATAAGAATAAAATTCCAAGTTGACTGTTTCGAAAGACCACGTTAATTATTACCATACATTTAATTTTTATGCATTCATGGAAAAAATGAATTAAATGCATTATTGTTTAACTTCTGTTCTCTACAAATTGACTGGAAAAGTTTTCACAAGTCTAATGACGAATGTGGAAGTCAAAATTAATTGGAATTAAATAAAATAAATCCAAAGGACATGAAACGATATTCACGAACGATGTTGCGGATTGTAGAGTAATAGGAAAAATTAATTCAGCTTTCAGAAAACCAGAGAAAACAAAACGAATTTCCAAGAAAACAGGAGAATCGCGGGGAGAGAACAAATTATGCTTGACGAATGAATCGACGCGTGATGATTTTGCGAAATGATCGCGGCCGGTGAAATTTCCGCGCGGTCTGCGCGCCTCCGTGCCGCTCGATAATGTCGGCGCATCGCAAATTTACAAAACAAGCCCGGCTAAATGACAAACGCTAATGCGGAACGATGCCTCAATTAAATGGTCCTATGCAAATCGCATTTTCCTGGTGGCCATGGTCGCGTTCTGCACTTACGCGCGCGCGCAACGCTCGCCGGGAACACAGCGTATGAATTGGTCGGACACGCGAACCGATAAATGCCTCCCGCCAATTTCCTTAATTAATCGAGTGACAAACTTTTCGCATTCGGCTATCTCTCTCCCTCGAGTCGCTTGACAACGAGAACCTGCTGAACTCTTATTCGTTTTGTTACGCACGGAATTGCTTCAAGTATCCTTGAATCGAAACGAACGCACTCGGCCCGGTTGGAGAGGCAATTTTCTTAATCACAGCGCTAGCGCCGACTCAATTAACGCCTCGGCTATTAACGCGTTATCGCGCGGATAAAAGTAGGGTTCGCACCTCGTGGGAACGCCTCGTGCCTTGACATTACGCGTTGCTTTATTCTTATCGCGAAATTGATGCGTGTTTCCGCGAGGTTTTCCTTGGAATATGAAAGTTATGGATCTTGATTCAGGGATCAACCTGCGAACTTGTAATACTGCCGGACCACGAGGTCAAGGTGGAAATTGTCAAGCGAAGTTGTCGAGGACTCGCCGAATAACTAACTGCTTGAAAAAGTAACAGCGCAATTTTCAAGCGGAATAAATTGTCTGCAATATTTTTCGCGAGGTTTCCCTCGGAAAATATAAAAATTATGTATCCCGATAGGGAGATTAATTTGTAAACTTGTAATACTAGCGGGCCACGAGGTCAAGGTGGAAATTGTTATGCGAAGTTGTCAAGGACTCGCCAAAGAACAAATTGTTCAGTAAAGTAACAATTTTCACGTGGAATAAATTATCTCTAGCCATACCTACAAATGTTAATGTACTTCAAGCTTTGATTTTCTTTTTGCGGTAGCTTTGATTTTCTTTTTACAGTGGCTCTGATTATATATTTTTCGTCGTTTCATCGGGGATCGCGCAATTTCATTTGTGTAGCCCGGCAGGAAACTTAAAGTACGGCGTTTCAGAGAGTTCCCCATGAAAACGAGATACTTGTTCTTTACGTCGGCGTATTTAATCTATGTAAACTCGTTTTTGACAAGATTTCCTGTAAAAAGAAATAGGGAAATTTAGGTGAGCTCTTTCGGCCGGTTCTCTTTGCATAATTGTCTGTCCCAGAAATAGTTTTATCTCGGTGGGACGAAATACGGCAAACTAGATTCTCCTTTAAACGCGGTTCTCTTTCGAGAATTATTCTCCATTTCCCTCCTTTCGCGGATATCTTCCTGTTTGCTACCTACATCCTTCTATAATTATATCCGACGCTGTACGAACACAATTCTTGATTCAGATTGCGAGGAGACTCGCTTTCGATACAAACAATAATTAATTGCCTTAATCTTCTGTACGTTTCTGAACTGCTTTTCTTTTGTGCTAAATATTGAATACGTTGACTGTCAACTCGGCTAGAAATTAGAAATTGAGGATAGTTTTACCAGTCGCGTATTAAAATGTTCCAACGCGAGCCAGATATTCATTGCAGTGCCCGGATCGCCCTTAAACAAACGAGAGGATGCAGGAACGAATTCCGGGATGGAAATTAATCGTCAACGTTCAAAGAGGCTGCGTCACGGCAGTTGATGTCCTCATCCCGGCGGACCGTCATAGCTCAGCCTCTCGGACTCCGTCTCTGGAGGATAATAAAATATCCCAAGAAAACGGGGGGAGGTCCCGGGACTAGAGATGCACGAATTCAATTTCGCGGCGGGCTGAATGCATTCCGGGAAGTGGCAAAAGTCCGGCGCATCCGGCCGCCGGACGTGGATGTTGCTGCACGTGCGCTATTCTCTCTCTCTCTCTCTCTCGCTCTCTCTTCCTCTGCGACAACGCATACGTTATTCGCCAGAAATTCAGAGGCCCCGGGTGTCGCGCACGTATTCGCGAAATCCTGGGCGACACGAAAATGCGGCGTCATCTCCCTAAGCGGATCATATGTCCCGCGTGTGTGCCCGCTCACGCACCCGCGATTCGAACAACCAGAATCCAAAATCACCGGCGCCATCTGATAGCACGAGACTTAGGCTCGTCGTCTGTGGTCTAGAAAAAATGTTTGGACCCAATTTTGGGGCCTACGTCGATTTTAAGACCAGCGAGATGCGTGCAAAACTGCTAGGCAGTTTATACACTCCCGCTCATAAGCCTTAGGACACCTTTGGTATTTCGTATAGATTATGAACCTGTAACTGTATTAACTACATAATATAAATATCCTCATATGTTCAGTAGTAATTCCAACTTCAACGTAATAATTCATTAAAAATTATTAAATAGCCACTCCAACCACCAGATTTGAATCCCATAGAAAAATTGGGGGATCAACTGGACAGACGGGTGCCGAACTTTTTGCCCTGTTTCGAAAACACATGTAAGGAAAATTTGGGAACGAGAATGAAATAATATGACAACAGAAAGTATGAAAAATTTGATCACGCGGATGCCAAGGATAGTGGAAACTGTTATTCAAGAAACGTGGCGGATTCTTCGACGAAAAGAAAATATATTTGTTTACTTCTTGTTAAGATTTTTGATATATGAGTGCAGAGCATCCTTTCTTTGACAAGTTAACCTTTAAATAAGGAAGAATTTGTTCGCATCCTTCAACGATTATTTCATTTTTACAGAGATGAATACAAATATGATCACTGTCCTAAGACTTATGAGCGGGAGTGTACATTTTTATTAGAATCCGTGAGATTCACGAGGGCTGAAAACTACATAGAGAACAGCTCTATCAAATAAATCCAGTGCATCGGATACGAATTATGTTAGAAGTACGCGGAATCCCACGGAAAGTGTACGAAACTAGAAATTCGGCGTTCAACTGTCCCGTTGCGAGTAATTACACCGCGGCGGTAACACTGGAATTAAAAAGAAAAATATTTGCAGTCATCAGAATTTGTAGCATTCGTTCGCAATGTCGGTGAAGAGTAATTGTATAACGAGATTGACATCGACACAGAGGAGGCCGCAGGCCGCAAACGAATTAACTGAAATTTATTTACCGCCATCACCGCCGGCGATACATTTCCATTCGAATAAAACTGTACTTCCAGTGTCGCAACTGTCCGTGCGACAACGACAACGAAACAGCAATTTAGATATCCATTGTTTAAATTTTACCGCACCTATTCGTCGACAAAACCCTATGATTAATAAGAAAATGCTTGTCTCTCTGACGAATCAAGCGTATTCCGACAGAATCGAGAACCACTGTGTTGGTCGGTCCTTTCGCCACCGACTATCGAGGAATTAGCCAGGATAATCATTGCACGATGACACAGAGGGGGGAAGGGCAAGTTGATACCCGGAACACCATTCGGGAACGGACTGCCTGTATAAAGTGCGCCGATGGCGACCATAATCCGCGAACGATGCGCTCGTAAACAAAGGTCGACAAGAGGACTGCGAAATGTGCTTTGAGGGAACGACCTCCTACTGCGCGTCCGACCTCCTGCAGAGCTCTGTTGCCATAGTCTGCGTGCTTTTGACCTTCTTCTAGCTCTCTGTGCTCGGATAGATAGGGTATCAACAATCTGCATTCGCTACGACGTTCGAATGGCACCTAAAACTGCGAGGCGCCATTGTTGCGCGAATCTTGCCAGCGTTTCTCAAACATTTCCCTTCGCGAACATCCTTGGATTAGATCTAGAACCTGTATGGATCATCGGTGGTACCTTGTAGTCGGATTACCAGGACCCTAATTTTGGTTTGTTGACTCCAGTATCGGGTGCCATTTTTGCGAAGTGGGTTTGCAAAATTCAGTAGTTTCTGCTTTCAACGTCAAGTTTTCACCGAAGCAATTTATTTCATCGCTAACCAGCAGATCTTTATGCAAAATAAAAATTACGTCTGTTGTAACAAGCAGGAGCCACTTAGGTATTTCTTCGATTGTTTAACACTTTGACTGCCAAACTAGAAACCTCAAAAATTCCATGAAATCAAAGTAAGTTACTTAATGAAATAAAAATTGGAAAAAATTAAATGTATGATACTGAGTGGTCCTCCAACTTTCTTGAATTTTACGAATTTTAATCGAATTTGGTACAATGAATATATTAGTGTAAAAATTCATTTTAAAACCTGGACAAATAATTCCGTCACCCACATATGGGTGACATGGCAGTCAACGTGTTAATGATTCTAGTTGGTCAAAATTAATGTATCGATACTTTCCAATTCTTTGAATCTTTTTGCTGTTTCAAACTGCAGCTAGTCATTTTTGTCAGAAATGCATAAAATCCCCAGTCGACTGATAAGATGAATTTTAAATTTAAACTTTCGTTTAACCGACTTGTGGAATCATTAATAATTTCAATTGCACGTACAACTTTCTATTAATCAAATTTTTAATCGTAATTTTTAATTCCTGCTAATCCGACCACAAAGTGAAATATAATCGTATAAACGTAGTGTAACAAGATATGTGAATTTTTTAATATTTTCTGTAAAACAATCGAATAATTTTTCGTTGTAGTCAGACATTTTCCAAGAAGCGTTCTGTTTCTTCGTCGAGGAATCCGTTCGGCAAAAATAGAATTTATAAAGACAGATTGTGGCACTTTCGGTAAGATCGGAATTTGGGGTCTAGATCGTCCAAGATACGGAGAATTGTTATTAAAATGTTTGAGAAGCTGGGAGCACGTATAAGAACTGGCCCGAAACGATGATTGCGCAGAGAGTTATTAACCATTCTAGAGGAGCCAACAATAAGGGGAAAATGGCGTTTCAACAGGCGCTTGCTCTTCGCTGGAGGCCAGGAGCGCGTAATTTCTACGGTATAGTCGGATCAAAATTAAATAGCCGTTCAGGACCAATGGCGCGGTCAATTTTCTGATTAGGTCTCGCCTTTTCTTCGATATCGAGTTATTAGAAAATTTCAATCGACTGCGCAAAAACCAAACAAACATATTCTTTCCATTAACGAATGCCGAGTGCTTGTGAAAATAATTCTGGAAGACCCTTTCTATTTCAGAAAGCGTCAAAATTAAATAAAAGATTCGAATGAAAGATGCTCGAAGATATCATTACATACAGTATCTATATTTCAATATTAACGATACAACTGCACGGTAATAATAATTAGAATGTAGATATTTATTATGTTTGTATTTTGACGAAAGAGTGGTCTTTGAACGGACACAATTCTATCCGACTATAATAACGCAACGATATATCGATATGGGGTTTAACAGGGTTATCGAAGATGTTTTAAGTATAGTATCTTATTTTTTATAATAATGTAGGAAGTATACTCACAAGATGAGAATCCCTTGTGGTGAATGTGATGGCGTCCGCCGCCTTCGGACACTGGAACTCCATGTCGCCCAAGATAGCAGCGTCGACAAGGCCGGCCCTGGCTGCCTCGATCACCTCCAGTTTGAAATTTTCCGTCGTGAATTCGATCTGAGAAAATCAATAAAATATTCATAAAAACGTGTAATCTCCGTGGCCGATCTCTAGAAAATTCTTAAACCATCATTAGAAGCCATTTCATCCGTTGCGAGACGAGTGTGAGCATCCTATGAATTTTTTACAGCACAATTTGTCGTCAGAAATTTTTCGTTTCTCTGCGAACATGCTTACGAAGCCTTAACCTACCCACATGAAAAATTTCAGCTCAGAGAAACATTTTTGTCAGAACTTTTAAACACATTTGCATGGGGTGCGAAAAATGTGAAACATACAATTTCTTTTTTGTTGTTGTTGTTGTTATTAATCTTGTCGGTGGCTTTAACTAATTTACTATTAAAAAAAAAGATTACGTCACCCAATCGTTCGCACTGCAATCAGCGTGTTAATAGAATAATCAGTGCAGGAACAACGCGAGACAATTTCCACTGATTTTTTCAATGAAACCGTGCTAAGGCTAATTGAATGATAAATCCTGTTACGTGATTATTAACGCGCGCATTAACATACTAATTAGACATTAGCGAAGATTTATACATTTTATCGATTACGGACAATCGATACGCGATCTACCCCGTCTATTATCCCGAGGATGGTGGACATTATTTCCCCGCGCCGTTAAAACCGTGGTCGGTTAAAATTCGGACGTTTTTCAAGGAGATTTATGGCCGCTCGTTTTTCTATCCCTTCGCATAAACAATGCAATCAAGTTAATTAATCGATCGACTACTTATTGGGCGATGATAAAAAGGCCAATCGGGGCTGTTTGGATAACGGAGAACCCGATGGACCGCGAAATCCGAAGTAACTAGATTGTATGGGTCGGCTCTCATCGAAACACAGTTTTATGCAGGAAAAACCAGTTATTTTTCAATTATAAGAATTTGTCTGCTGTATTTTAGTAACAATACCACCGTTTCACCCACGAATGTATTTTCGCAATAGCTAATTCCATAGAATTAATGGTTATACGTTGCGATAGTCCGCGACAATTCCCTGTTACAGCACCGACAATCGAATTACCTATTACACTTTAATCGTCATCGCCGATGCGTAATCGGATTACATTCCGCTGCAAGGGCGCGCCTTAAAAGGGCCATTAACATATCGCCGCGCCGGTAAATCTACGTAATCCTGCGACCGACTATGCCCCTGGAACTCCCTGGCTACTTGGGCGCATAATCGAAACTTTCCATCCATTTCCTTGTTAAACACCGACTCGCAGTTTACAACAAGTCCCGCAAGATTGGAGTTCCCGACTACAAAATTCCCCGGCTATATACACAGCCCCGGTGATTACACTGCGACGGGGGTCGGTTACAATATTCCCTGTCGTCGAATTTAAACAAGACCGTCTGAAATAATATACCGTCTGTCGCGGTTCCCGAGGTTGACAGACCCACCACGGTTTCGTTTCGACAGATCCGACGCGACACGGCCTCGAACTTCCGGCAAACGTGGCCTCCGCGACAACCATAGGTCTGTCCCCGGTATCATGCTACCCGGCCGTGTCTGTTGGTGTTCCCCCGAAACTTTCCTTCCTCAGACGTTTTAATGAAGATTTCCAATTAACGGGCTCGCGGTCCGGCTATTCGACCGTGAACTGTTATTACGGACGGCTCCTTAAGGGAATATTACGATTCACTTCGAGCCCTCTCGTTGCACGCCCCGCGAGACTTTCCGCGATAGACTGCTCGAACCTCGACGAACTCGGCCATCTTCGGTTATGGGAATAATGGGCTTCGCCGTCGGGCTTGATTTATCGAAGTGAACAATGGCTGTTTCACGGACACGGCGATTTTTTACGACCAGCAGGCTGAATTCATTCAGATTTTTCTGCACCGATTTTGTTCTGCGTGTTCCCTGCCAAGCGAGACGGGAATTGCGAGAAAAATGCAAGAGTTGTAATGCATAAGAAGTGTGACATATACAGGGTGTTCGGTAACTGGTGGTAAAAGCGAAAAGCTGGTGGTGATTCTACATGAAAAAATAAGTCGAAAATATAGAACAAAATTTTTTCATGTGAGGTTTTGTTTTCGAGAAAATCGACTTTTCGCCGGGTGCGTGCACTTGATCATATCTCGTTATAACGGATCTCACTGTAGATTATTGTCTCGATGGATCATTATCACAGTTTAAGTTTCTTTTTATCGTACCGGAAAATTAGAAACACACAATGAGATAGGATGTTGAAGTAATCATAAAGTTTATTACTACAGAAATTGCTGAAAATGTTGCCCATTCTGCCGAATACATAATTCCGCTTTCTAATTAAATTTCTATGAACGCTTTCTAACGTATTCTGTT
Organism: Seladonia tumulorum; assembly: GCA_913789895.3. Lineage (NCBI taxonomy): Eukaryota > Metazoa > Arthropoda > Insecta > Hymenoptera > Halictidae > Seladonia > Seladonia tumulorum. The sequence continues at coordinate 10,489,651 of OU565275.1, forward strand.
GCTTTAATGTATGAAAGGCAACAATAATCGTTTCTTTGAATTGCTCGCAACTTGTGATTTCTTCAAAATAAACATTTCCGTGACACTGGAAGTGTTTATCAACATAAACTTCAATCGAGACAATGATCTACAGTGAGATCCGTTATAACGAGACATGATCAAGTGCACGCGTAACCGGCGAAAATTCGAAGACAAAATCTCGAAGACAAAGCCTCACATGAAAAAATTTTGTTCTATATTTTCGAGTTATTTTTTCATATAGAGTCACCCCCTTTTCGCTTGTACCACCAGTTACCGAACACTCTGTATAGTAGTCTTGATCTATGTTCAATCCTCGGGTCTGTGCCGTGACATAGATCGTGTAGGGCTACTATGTCGTCCGCGGTGAACGTAGAAAAAGACAGCGCGTGTACACATAGCGTTCTCGATAGATTTCATAAATTTAAAGAACAAATAGACGGCGTTTGTCGCGTAGGTTTCTTTTTATAATACGGTTATAAAACCCACGATATTAATGAACAAATGAGAATTAAAATGAATTGGACACATGAAATCGCTTCCACATGGCATAAAGTAATCAAATGTAGTCCATCCCAATATTCTGTAATCATTGTTTTTTTTTTTAACTTTCGTGGCATAACATAAAATATTCTCGTTTCAAAAGTGTCCCGTACAAAATTCATTTACCGCCGTTTTCCCTTGAAATGCATTTTGTAAATGGCAAAAGCGCTTATTTATTGAAATGAAACGACTAGTTTTCGGCTGGTTTTAAAATAATCCGTCCGAATTTAGCAGACACCCGCGTAAAACCGGTCGTTTTATCGGCTTTTGCAAAAAAGAGAGCCGAACGGAATCCCCCGTCCTTTGTGCACTGCCATTTCGACGCGCGAGGGTCCCTAAGCACGGTAATGAAAAATATCGTGGCGGAAGAAGCGAAATATGAACGCCACGCGCATTTGTCAAGAAAATTTGCATAGCTACCTTGTTTTCCCCGCGGAAAACGCAGAAATAAAGGACCAGAGGTTCGATGTCCCATGAAAAAGACCGTGAGCATCTTTCTTTCTTTTTTTTTTTGTCGTTGAACAATAATCGGAAGTTTCATACTACGTCCCCGAGATTTTCGACCGTCTGCTCAGCCTTTAGGGAAATCCTTTCGACATTCCCCTCGTGGACGTTATCGTTTGTTTAACTGTACGTCGCACGGTGAACCGATACTTTTGGACAATTAGAGGATACGTATGCTGGTCGCTGGCAAATGGTTCGTTTTTATTGAAAAGAAACGTACGCATACGTGTCAGTGTTCTTGAACAGTTTAACCCGTTTGCATCATTAGCGCATATATACGCTCAACTTTGTTGGTCACTATCAGTATTTGTTACCTAAAAAATAGAAATGGAGGGTGTTGTTGGAGATGAAAGTAGTAATCCTGATTTTTTCTTATAATGCTCAAATATGAAGTTCTTTTACTTGTAGTCACCTTTGTACTTAACACTTTGACTGCCAAATTAGAAACCACAAAAATTCCATAAAATCAAAGCTAGTTATTTAATAAAATAAAAATTGAAAAGAATTAAATGTATGACATTGAGTAGTCCTCCAACTTTCTTGCATATTACAGATCCTAATAAAATTTGGTACAATGAATATATTAACGTAAAAAATTCATTTTAAAACCTGGACAAATAATTCCGTCACCCACATATGGGTGACACGGCAGTCAACGTGTTAAATATAATAAAAAATAAGTTTGGTGGTAAAGGTTTCATATTTCCTTATGATGCAAATGGGTTAAGAGGTCCACCGAACGGGCAGTTTTCAAAAAACACTGGCAATATGATTTTGTTACGGCAGCGATGAAATTATTTGTTTAAGATTTAAATGAATGGATCCGATGTCGCCGATGTAACGACATTCGTTCTCCACCGAAATATAATGAATAGACTGCGGATATTTATGCATTTATGTGAAGAATGAGTCAATCAAATTGAAAATAGTATAATTATAATGAAAAGAAATACGCGGGTACGTCTCTTGGATGATACACGAGGCTGGCAAAACCCGTATTGTCGACATATATCTAGAATTCATTGTAGATGTTTTCGTTTTTGGCCAACGATTGCAACTTTTATTTCGCACAAGAACCATGGTCTGACAATGAAATAATCAAGAAGCTTACACGGAAACGATCGAGTCAATTGTTTGATGGAACCATGTTATATTAAAAGAACCAAAAAGCTAATAATGGAGACAGAATAAGATGTTCCTAGTCCATGAATTCCTAACCAGAATTATCTATTGATTATCAGAGGTAGCTGGTGGTAGTGTCAGAGTTACAAAGCCCGCTAATGTCGAACAACCATGGGAGCAGAGGTCATCAGACATTCCCTGATCAATATTAGAGGCAAGACGCTGCGAAGAATCTAAATAAAACTTGGCGAAACACCGACCGAACGCCAGTTCCACGTTCCACGTTCAATCATTCCACGATCACGAGGAAAGGAATTGTTGCCAGTGGGTCTCCTGAAATGCACCTGTGTCTCCTTGTTCATCGACTTTTCGCCCCCCCTCCCTCCTGCCCTCTCTGTCGCGGCTGTTTAAAAATGAAAACGGCCAAGCTGGAATACCAGGGCGTAACAGCGTGGTGCCGGTCATTACGAGGCGATGAAATATTCATGGTGGCTAACTTGGCCCGCGAACTTTCGCGAGAAACCGACACGAAGTCGAAGACGGGAAACTGCGACTACGGGATTCGCAATAAAGAACAGAACGCAGCAATAAACTGGCCGCGGTTACGACGCCCGGCCATCGTTCACCGGATATCGCCCCTTAAGTAGCTTTAAGGGCGAGCCGGCCGTGAACTGCCATAATATGCAAATAGAGATCGCTATTAGCTTCCTTTTACACGAGTTGCCCGCCGACGAATCGCCCCGCGCCGTTTCGCAATCGGATTTACTGCCCTGCGAAACGCCGTTGTGTCGTTCATTAGTACGCGATCGTTTGTTTACCGAGAGATCTATTTTTCAATCTTTTCGCCTGGGGGTGTATCATTGTGAAATTTTTACTTTACGCTTTCCGAAAAGCGTGCAAGAATTTCTGGGCCACGGAATTTATTTTTCAATCGGATGTAACTTCGCGATGCACGTACAGTGGGGGACAAAAGTATTCGTACACTTGGAATATAGAAATAAAAGCGACAATATCTTTTATGTTATTAATTGTATTTAAACGTATGTAGCTTTATATTGTATACAACACTTATAACAACAAATGAGCAAAAACAAAACTTAAGTACATTATTTCGTTACTTACAATGGCAAATATTTCACAAAATGGCGAGAAACTGCAGGGACAAAAGTATTCGTAGATTTCATTATTACAAGCGTTGCAATTAATTTAACGGGAATTTTTTAAATTAATAATTAGTAGGATAGCCCTTCTAACGGATTACTTCGTGTAAACCATTGGGCATTGATTATACTAAACTTTTAATGAAGTTAGGTTCTAAATTACACCATTCTCTTTTTAATATTTCTTTTAAAGATTCTTTCGATGTTATGTCGTATTTTCGTACATTTTTTTCAAGTTTCGCCCATGTTCGATGGGATTTAAATCAGGTGATTGCGGAGGGGTTACTAACATGTGGGGAGTATTATATAACAACCACTGACGCACTATATGGGCTGTATAATAATTTTTCGTTCTTCCAACGTAGTTTCATTGCGTTTTCTCCCCATATTGCAAATATTCACTAATAACGTGTACTCGCCACGACTAGAATTAATGAAACTAACATGATATCTTCTAAAGTAATGTTTACATTGATCGGAATGTTGTGATTCCTTCGTAACTGCTGTGTTTATCAACAGAAATGGTGGTGTACGAACACTTTTGTCCTGGCAATTTCTTACAGTAGTATGAATTTTGAATTCATTTCAAGTTACTAAGTGATGTTATTGTCTTTGTTTTTTGCTCATTTGTTGTTAGAAGTGTAATATAAAATATACAGATACGTATATTTGAATATACTTAATAATATAGAAAACATTGTTGTTTTTATTTTTATATCTTTCAACACTTTTGTCCCCCACTGTAGATATTTTTATCAAAAAGAGACGCGTCTTTAGGAATTTTTAGCAACAAAACGGGGAGATAGAAGTTTGCAAAGGTTTTGCTATACTTAAATCGTGCTTGGAACAAGGTGTACAAACATTTTCGGCCCATATAACTGTTTTTCAATCGAGTTTTTCAGGTTGTAAAAATCTGCTCGCAACGTCAAATATGCAGTGTGTGTTGGCCTGGTTAATAATGCAACCTAAAAGCCGCCGAGTCAATGGCAAAAAAGTGGAAAATGTAAAATAGCATTTTTTGTCGCAGCTTTTGGAATTTTATTGCGCTACCCGTGTGAAAAGCAAAGTATGAAATTTAATGGGAATCGATGCAGCTCAAAAGAGTTGGTACACTTGAAGAACGCTTCGTCCGAGTTATTAATATTTCCGAAGGTGTTGTGTGTAGCATAATGTTATGCACATAGTGCGAACGCAGCGGTAAAAACCGAATTAAGAGTTTCATTTCGGAACTTCAAAGATTACTGTGTTCGCCCGGTGAAATTTATCGCAGAATTGCTGCGTTAGAAGCTTTAATGTCACACATTTAAGAGGCAAATGAGAAAGGAACGCTAGGGACTGGAATCTAAGAGGAAACTTTTCCGTAATTTTAAATTGAAATTAAAGCATTATAAGCTCCGCGTAACTTCAATCTTCTTAGAAAATTGTGCCTCGTAAAAATGAGTTAAGCTATTCCACCACAGTGCTCTGAATTCGGAGCTATAAATACATCGAGCGTTATTAAAACATTGTGCATTGGAGAAAAGAGAAAGAATCGCAAAGTTCCGCCTAATTTTATGCTTCTCGCGTTCTTTACAATTTACACTGGAGAAAAAAGTGTGCAGCAATTAAGAGTTTCCCTTGTACTTTGTTCCACGATGTTTGATCGAATGAAATATCGTATTCGTTTTACGTTTTGACGATACTATTGAAGATTATCAGACGTGACAACTCGAGAGCAAAGCCGGACTATGACGTCGCGCGAGTTGCAGCTGCAGTTAAAGTCTGCGGTCCGACGTTAAACTGCGCTCCGGCATTAGAAGGCAAAGATTAAAAGATAAACCCCCGCGCCTCGAAAATAGTGTTTAAATACTTGAAGTTCATAATGCACGTACTAATGGAACGGGGGAATTATTTTTAAGTGCTCAAAGAACACTGCTGCACGCGGGAGGAAAATTATTCTGCTAATTTCTGCGAAACGATGAAGCACCTCGTGAACAACACTGATAAAATGTAAACTCTAGCAAAAAATTCAACAATTTCCTGAGCGGGTTCCTCACCAGATAAACTCTCCAATAAACGATACAATTCTCTGTTTCTCAATTAATTTTTTAATTTTCCGGCAGTCTCCAACGAGCTTGGACCATGATTCCCACTTCACGTCTGCAAAGTTTATTTTTCTGTGCCGAGTCAAACATTACTTTTCAATTTAAAGTCTGTGCTACTGGATACCAGCGAATTGTTATTCGCTTTTAATTTTTTTAGCGAAGAGCATTGTTCACTTTACTTTTATTATTCTCGCGGTGATACGTGAAATCCTCATCAAGAGTCCGTACTATAATATATCAGAAAATACGAATTCGTTCAATTTTAATGTCTGAGAGTGTTCTATTATTTTCTGCAATGGCTCTTCGTGGCTCCGAACGCCTCGCGTCTGCAGAGTTTATTTCCTCTGTTATTCTTGCGGCGATAAACGAAAATGTTAATTAAGAATTTGTGTTTTTCTATGGACGAAGAACAATAATTTCATGAGCGCGCGCTCGCCAGTGAATATATGAAGCCGAGGCTGAACGTTATCTTTAGCACAGTTTAGCCAGATAGACGAGTCGTTTGTCAGATAACTAGCAGCGAAACCGCCCCCGGCGCTGTTTTTAATTCATTAACCCCGTTCCTTTTGTAACTTTCTCCGGCGACCGGCCGGCAAATTGGAACTTCGTCATCGCGGCACTCACCTTAATATGAAAATTATGGTCGTCGGCGAGCTGCCCTCCGCCGTGGATCCCCGACGGTTTAACGCGTTGTTAATTATATACCGTCTCGCGATACTTTCTCCGCTTTGGTGTTCTATTCGCAGTAGAGATTGTCGGGGATGACGTGCATAATTTCGTACGTGGTATCTTATTCGACGCGCACCATAATTAGTAGACTGCGTCCGACAGCGTTGAAATACGAAATTAATATGATATCTTCTAACGAAATCTATTCTTAATTTGATATTTTAAATTTATCGATAGATGACGCGATTATTTTCTACCACGAAAAACTGTCTAAAAAGTTCAATCTCAGGAATCACCTTCCTCTTTCAAGGAAGTACAACACTTTTACGAGACCCTGTACAGAGACAGTTATCTTTACGTAATTTGTCCACCTGTTCATAACAATTTGGTCATCCGCTGCACTTATGGGATACGCAAACAAGCGGGTTCACGTTTCTCAACGTTCACAAGCGGTTTGCATGCAGCGTCTCCCGGCGCGGTGTCTCGATCGTCGGCTAAATATGTATAAATAACAAAGCGGATCGTATCGATCCGGGAATGGATCTCACCTTTCTGAGGCATCCGACGAAGTTGTTGATCCCTTTAGCGCCCTTCAGGGATCTCACCTCGGCTCCTCCGCCCACCAGCAGTCGATCGCTCGCCAAATGTGTGAACGAGCCCGCAGTTTGTCCGCGCGCCGGGTAAATCCCGTCGACGATGGCGGAGAGCTGCAACACAAGCCATAGGGGGCAAAGTTCGTAAGGGCTTTCCGAAAAGTTACGTGTCTACCCCCTCCCTACCAGTCTCACCTCCTGTTTCATCCCTTTTGCCACCCACGTCCACCCCCCCCCTCCCTCCTTTCCCCCGAGCTTAAAAGCGCCGACGACTGAAACCCGATTTCAGATTAAAGTACCGACCAACTAGTCCCGACACGGAGACAAGGTTCGACGCCGAAGGATTAAATTCCGTCTGCGGACCGTCTGAACAACTTCGGACACACGCGTGTCAATTTACTTCGGTAGAACTTGCTAACCTCCGGACGTTTAACTGTTTACCGTTGAATGCTCGCTATGTATGATGGACCACGTTTCGCCGGTTACAGTCGGTAATTGATGGCATACACTTTAAATCGGAATATCTTTGTGTCAAGTTGAATTACTAGATTCAACCGAACTAGATTACTAGATTCTTTACTAGATTTGTAATAATAAAAATTGTGGAAGTATTGCGTTTACTGTGAATTACAAAGAAAATAGTAGAAGTTTATTTTTTAAACGCTTACCTTTACCTCAGGAAACCAAACATTTTTAACATTCTTTATGTAATCCCGTAGATCTTAGCGAGAAAATGCCAAAAATCCCAGTTTTAATCCTAGGAGATCAGTAGCTCAAGAGTTATGCTCCTTAAAGTTAAGCGATTTTAAGCGTTTCTGACAGGTAAGGGCGCCGCCATGTTGGTATGTACTCAGCGTCGCGCTTCATCTAGCGGAGTCGCTGGATGGCAGCACAAGCACACTGTGATGTCGATAACGTAGATTTGCAAACCTAACCCTGACCAACCTCCTCACGGATCTGCTCATTGGATGGCGTTTGAATGCATACCAATATGGCGGCGCCCTTATCTGTCAGAATCGCTCAACTTTATACACCCATAACTTTTAAACTGCTTCACTTTAAGATCCACAGGATTACATTACAAAAATGTTAAAATGTCTGGTTTCCTCAAGTAACATAAAATAAAAACGACGTAAAGAACGGCCGCAACAAACAAGACAAAATCGAAGGAAAGAATGACCAGAAACAAACGCGAAATAAAAACGACGTGCCCTTTTCAATTAGCAAATCGGTGAAGAAGATTACCGTAAAAAGGACGAACGTTGAACAAATCCGGTGGTGGAGCAGTCTGTTCTCTTAATCGAACGGTGGTCTTTGCGAGATTCGCGTCGCGATTCAATAAAACAGAGAGGCCGAGCACACGAAACGAATTGCCTGCCGTGACGCTTACAAGTTTCGCCATTTTCCCTCTTCAATCATCTGGATGCTCCTTCTTCATTCGGATCCGTTTTTACATCGATTAGCTCCGCACGAAGACTGAACGCTGCCCGACATCCGCGGATAAAGAAAACCGAGCGCCGTTTTGTGCGGAACGTTCTCCCCGTAGCCCCCGAGCCCCCGAGCCCAGACTCCTTTTTCCCCGTATCGGCGATCGTTAATTAACAAGGAAAAAGATCGCAGGCCGAGGAACAATGGCTGTCGGTTTTTTCTTCACCGTCTATTCGTCTTCGTCTTCGGGTAACGTTCGGCTATCTCCCCGCGCGTCATAGCGACAAATTAATATCCCGACGTGATTGTTTATGGTCTCCGATGCTTTCATTATGTTACACGGTAATATAATAAGCCATTGTCCGCTCCGGGGATATTGGGAGTTAGGGGCGGGGCAAATAACGGCGAAATTGAGTAGAGACATTGAGGGAATATCAGTCCTTGGACGAAAGCTGACGCGACGAGAGTACCAAAATTTTGTGTTCGCGTGTATATGTGTGTGTTTGTGTGCTAGTTTGATCAGTGTCACATTGTTATTAGAGTTAAAAATTTTCCAACAGTCGCCGGTTCAAATCTATTTGTACCATGTCCAACTAGAAGGTCAACGCTATTCTCAAGGAGGTAGGTCTAAAAATATGTATAAAAAATTAATGCGTATACAACGGTGGCATTGCAAAATGGTACAACTCTTCGACAACAACCAAGTTGCAGTTTGAGCTGCAAAATTTAGTTAAGAAATCGCAAAAACAGGCTGGGTGAAAAATCGTAAATCGTGGGACGAATCGATAGGGTCGTATTCGGATAAATCGACAAGGGCCACGTAGCATTGAAAAAACAGTTTTTCAGCGGCTTGCTGCGGTGGAAGGGGGTTATTGCTCGTCTTGTCACCGGCAGCGCAGGCCCCCATAAAATTCAGCGTTTAGGCGAGGGGCTCTCAGGACAAGAGAGAGAAAGAGAGAATGCGGGAGAGAGAGCATCGAGTCGAGTGGTCCATTACGAGTTCACGGCGAGGCGTCGATAGTCGTTATCTCCCCGGTTATCCTGCTCCTTTTTCGGCCCCTCTTTTCGCCGAGCGAGTCTCTTCTTCTTCTTCGTCTTCTTCTTCTTCTACTTCTTCTTCTTGTTCATCGTAGCCAGTTTCGAAAGGACTTTGCCTGGGTTTCCCCTCCCTCCCCCCTCCACCGACTAGGATAGAGTGTGTCTTCTTCCCTTAGCTACCCGGCCTGCGCCGCTTTTCGTTCTTGTAATTAGACTGCTCTCCAGCGAAGGATGCTTTTCCTTGGACCGCAGCCGAGCAATCTCTTCATAATTCCCGCGGTCTTATCTCTCGGATGTTTCTTCGCGAGCAAACAGATCTTAGATGGAGTGGGCAATTCCGCCGTGATAAAATTAAGGGGGAACAGTTCGTTAAGGGCTCCTACCACCATGCTCCACGGTCTCCTCTTCGGCTGGCAAACCTGAGAGATGCATTACGATGTTTGCCCTTCCTCGGTCCTACAAGGCCGGATATTCTGCCTGGCACCGATAGAGGGCTTCCCAGACACTTTCTTACCACCTGACTCGCTCGGTATCATGTTATAAAACGTGGACGGACCAATCGTGCTCACCCTACACCACTTCCGGCAGCAAGACGTCAAAGATTCCCATGGAATTGGACATCAAGCGGTAGGAATGGAGATTGGAACGTTTTCGGGAGTCTTCTTCTGGTACTGGTCATTTTGAAAATTTTTCTGGGCGCTTATTTATTCACTAATTTTTAGTATTGCATCTTTAATAAACTGTAGTCGATCGAATTCAGTATTCGTCTACTAAACTGTAGAATTTTATGCAAACAAAAATGAATTTTCACGTTAGTATATTCATTGTACCAAATTCGATTAGAATCTGTAAAATGCAAGAAAGTTGGTGGGCTACTCAATATCATACATTTCATTTTTTTCAAGTTTTATTTCATTAAATAACTTACTTTCATTTTATGGAATTTCTGAGCTTTCTAGTGTGGCAGTCAAAGTGTTAAATATCGTTGAATTATCTGTGATATTTGTCTCGGATATATGCAACTATATATTTCGTTTCTATTAAACGCCTAAATGATTCTGTCAACAATCGTTTACATTTTTGATTGAATATTTTTTACCAATAGGGTGACACTGTGCTCGTAATAGTTTTCTTTGTTATTTGCCTTACTATTTTGACAATGTTCATTTAAAATTTGTATTCGTTTCCTATACAAGAATCTAGTCATTTTGTTGTAAACGGTATTTTGAACGGCTATTGTAAAGGTTAATTTTGCTCTTTTGAACTTTTGTTGAGGATTTACTGACCACCCTGTAGAAAATGCGAAGCGAACATTTTATATAGGAAAGAAGTTTCAAGAGAAGTTCAAAGAATTCGTGGAGTGCGGGACTTTTGGTCGACTAATGTGTCTGACCATTAATCACTGTTTCTACTAGTAGTTTGTAGAGACAGTCGCCCGCGGTATTATCTGTTTCCCATTCATCTTAACACCGTCTGCTTAGCGATTTATTTTATATTTCGTGTTTTATGGGTAGTCTGCGGATAATTATGCAACCTACGTATTCTTATAAAAATTACAGCGGCAGGAATAAATTAAAAATGCTTTTGCTTCTCAGGGAACCTTCTAATAGATACAAAGAAATAAAAATTACCAGCTGTGAAGTGCAGTTGATAATGTCACCGTAAAACTGTAATTGGCATTTTAATGAGTCGCTTGAATCGCTGAGATAAAAATTCAATAAAATACGAGCAGAAATAGCTTCGTATAATTAAAAATAATTTCACAATAATGTACAATTTCGCAAGACTAGTAGATTGCAAATATGCAAGGGGTGAAGTGCAGTTGACAATGTCACCGTAAAACTGTAATTGGTATTTTAATGAGTCGCTTGAGTCGCTGAGATAAAAATTCGATAAAAATACCTTTCGTAAGAGTACTAAATAGTATATCATAGAAGCACACGAGAGCAGAAATAGCTTCGTATAATTAAAAATAATTTCACAATGATGTACAATTTCGCAAGACTAGTAGATTGCAAATATGCAAGGAAACTGTTTCACAGCGTACAACATTCCGTGCTAAACGGCTCAAAAACCGACGTAAAATAGGATGTAGGCGAAGTGTTGATACGGAGGAATTAGGGCGACGCAGAGCGCTCGTTAAAATCGCCGGGAACGGGACCCTGGAACGTTTCATTCCTCTTCGGCTTGTGTTCATTAAACATTACCGGTGGAACTTGGCCCGTTCCGCGTAACGGGTTCTTATTAGATAATGCGTCGCGATAACATTCACTCATCCCGGCGGTTTCGACGAACGGACGATCTCAGAGGCTTCTCCCGTCGCCGAATTTCTTGCGCGCTGCATCGCCATGGGAAACGGATACGAGCCTCGACCGTGGCTCGGACATTAAAGCGGGCACGTTCAAGTTTATTCAGCAGCCGAATCGGAATCCGTTGTTCTTCGGCGAAACTGCGCGCGCGAGAGGCTCCAGGGTCGCAGCATTCAAACTTGCGCACAATTAAAACTTACACATGCCACAATCAGCGCCGAGCGTGTTGCAAACCCTGCGCCCCAGTCAGGCGAAACTTCGCAATACATACCGTGTGTCTCGCGAATCCTGTCCTCCGAATATATCATCGTTATTTCGCAATGATCATTCACAATGCGCGAAAATGTTGTCAATGACGATCGTTGAATTTATTTGGGTATTACGGCGTGGTGGGTAAAGAAATCAGTTTCATTTTTGCATACATCGAAAATAAAATATTCTAAAAATATGCCCACCAAATTTTAGCATCTTATTTCAAAGTATAACAAAGTTATAGCTCATTTAGTTTGACGCGTCAAGGCCCGATGATAGGAATTATTTCATGTTTTTCGAAATGGTTGCAACAATAGCCCAAAAACTACTGAAACTTTACATACTTCTTCGGTACATATTTGACCGTCGGTCTGTACTCTAGTCCTGCCAAAATATATATTTTTAAAATTTTTACAGCCTTTGAATAACCACTTAAGTATACTCCATTTGCGACTGTATTTTACTAACAGTAAACTTAATTATTTTTCGATGAAAAAATTTGTGATCATTGTCGAAAAACGAATAAATATACGGGGATCCAGTTTGTGTTAATAACTTCTGTCGAATATTTATAAAAAATTTGTAAAGAAGCCCAACGATGTGACACTAAAAAACCAAGTTGAGTATTTTGCTGTTTTAATATCCAATGTCGAATCGTTGCATGAGTTTCCGCATATTTTTGGTGAACAGAATTTATCGGACACACCGTATATACATATGTACATATCGTGTACAGAGGAGGTATCTTCGCAGACGGAGTTTCGAGCGGGATAAGCGCAATCAGCGCGTCTGTTCGTTTCGTAATTACAGGCTGCTACCGTAAATCCAACTTCCACGCGGCTTTTAAAATATTGTTGAACTTCTGACGAATTATTCTCATCCCTCCCTCGTATAGAAGACAGAACCTCTGTTTCGCGGAAAGCGATACAGTCGTGTGGACCGTAGCGAAAGAAGAAGACGTTGTTTGCCGAAAGTTTCGTTTTCCGAGCACAACGGAACGAATTTAGAGTTTAATCGGAGTTTGGGATTGGCCATTTTATTTCATGTTTTGGCGAGTCTATGGCAAATTTGTACTACTCATGAAATAGTCTGCGAAAGCAGTTTTTAATGAATTTTTACCATGCGAGTTGATAAACAATCTGTATAAAGGGAAACACTCAATTTTTAATATTCTTGTTCCATTTAGGCAATTTTCCATCATTTTCTTTAAACGTATTTCCAATGGTACTTCATGTACACTCCTGGACAAAAAGATAGCACAAGCGTGCTATCATTTAGTTTTCAAGGATAAATCAAGAATTCTCTAAATTTTACAAATGGTACGTAAATATCATCTTACGGTAATATATTAAATAGCGATAAATTGGAACTACGTTGTCCGTACTTGTATTTATTAACAACAATCTCGTAGCGGAGGTCGGCGAAATGATAGCACATGTTAATAAATGAAGCATTAACTTAGGTCATCAAAATCGGTGAGGAAGCCCCTAATGTAAATAATTACCAAATAATGTTAAGTACACAGTTTTAGTGCTCTGTAAATCTAGTGTTAAAGGGACATTGAAGTTGCAAAATATGAAAGAAAACCTTGTATCCAATATTCTACACACGAATAATAAAATATAATACTAATGTACTATAAACTACATTATAAAATACTAATGTAAAGTGTACTTACTTCTGAATCTTCACAGCATACAATTATTGACTCACGAGAATAGGTCCGAATAATTGAACAACAATCACTAAACAACACACACACAACAGATTTTATAAAATTGTGACAACGAATGAGAAAATGTCACTCCGACCACGAACAAAAAAATACTGCGATTTTAACAATGATCCCTTCCACGGAGGTGGTGCGGTCAGGTTATCCTAAGCAGGTTAGACGCTGAGGGACTATAAACACTAGATACAAAACCAACAAAAAAAAAATTATGGCGGGACGGCGACCCTATTTCCCGGAATTCTCTGTTTTCGTATCACACGTCCGTGGGAGGGGAACGGTTAAAATCGCAGTATCATTTTATTCGTGGTCGGAGTAACATCTTCTTGTCTGCTGTCACGATTTCGTTAAGTGTGTTGTGTGTGTTGTTTAGTGATTGTTGTTCAATTATTCGGACCTATTCCCGTGAGTGAATAATTGTGTGCTGTGGATCCGACGGAGATACAGAAGATTCAGAAGTAAGTACACTTTACATTAGTATTTTATAATGTAGGATTAGTATTCGTATGTGGAACATTGGATGCAAGGTTTTGTATCATATTTTGCAACGTATATTAACGATCATTAATGATTTGGTGTAGAGTATAATTTAATGTGGTTCAAATAAGATACTACTTTAAATCAAATATTTTTATTTTGATAACCAGATAGATAAAATGAAATATTTTTGTTTTGTATTTCAAATATTTCCTTAGAATGAAAATAAGTTCAGCAAGTAGTTAATATTATAAATTATAATTTTTAACGTGAGAAGCTATAATAGTTAGCAAAGTATTATTTGTAATTTAATTACGAATATGTAACATGTTGATGAACAGACTACAATATCGTAATAACATTACAGGCAACAAAATATCATAAAAATATAAGTTACTGTCAACTATTTGAAATACTATTTTACACAGTCCTACACACACATTAGTATTTTATAATGTAGGATTAGTATTCGTATGTGGAACATTGGATGCAAGGTTTTGTATCATATTTTGCAACGTATATTAACGATCATTAAGGATTTGGTATAGAGTATAATTTAATGTGGTTCAAATGAGATACTACTTTAAATCAAATATTTTTATTTTGATGACCAGATAGATAAAATGAAATATTTTTATTTTGTATTTCAAATATTTCCTTACAATGAAAATAAGTTGAGCAAGTAGTTAATATTATAAATTATAGTTTTTAACATGAGAAGCTATAATAGTTAGCAAAGTATTATTTGTAGTTTAATTACGAATATGTAACATGTTGATGGACAGACTACAATATCGTAATAACATTACAGGCAACAAAATATCATAAAAATATAAGTTACTGTCAACTATTTGAAATACTATTTTACACAGTCCTACACACACCTACTCCGATCATTTTTGAGATGTTGAAACTTTTTTGCGAATATCTCGGAAAGTAAAGCTGAGCGGCGGTAAAATGTATAGGAAAAAGTTGTTCAGAATGATGACCTTGACAACATATTTCAAGGTCGTCAAAATCAAGTGTGCTATCATTTCGCCGACCTCTGTTACACGACTTTTGTTGATAAATACAAGTACGAACAGAGTAGTTCCAGTTTGTCGCTATATAATATACTACCTTGAGACAATGTTTATGTACCATTTGTAGAATTCAGAGAATTCTTGATTTTTCATTGAGAACTAAATGATAGCACACTTGTGCTATCTTTTTTTCCAGGAGTGTACATCCATTGATCTTCTCAAGAGGCTTAACTTCACCTTGACAACTCAGAAATTTTTAACTTTTTAGTATATAATCCTGTACATAGAACAAAGTGTAATCGCTAAACTTTACATACACTTTAATACTCGCAACTTTTGAACCAGTGAGTTCCTCGCCTCAAGACTTCGATTTTTGGCGTTTTCTCGTCAAGATGCACGGGATTATATACTAAAAAGTTAAAAGTTTCTAGGTTTCCAAGACGAAGTTTGACCAGACAAACACCAATTTAGATTGATCATCAGAAACTCAGAATAGATAATCGAAAGCTACCCAAGCGTTGAGTCTCTCAAGAATTAGATCGCTTTTGAGAGTCAATATGAACCTCCTACAAAATTTTGGGACTAAAACAAAAATTTATCTATAATGTACCATCTAGCCTGAATCTGTTCCACAAAAATTCCCACCGCTAAGTTACCTACTTCACCCACAATAAATTCGCAAAGACAACCTTACCAGCTGTTCCTTTCCATGATTTCCGATTATCCGATCGAGTATTCTCCGGGAACCCATTCAACCCAGTTCAAAGAAAAAATTCTTGGCAGGTGACTTTAAGGTAGATAATCACCCGGCGAAAAGGCACGGCGTAAAGCAGCATATTTATACTTTAGTTCCCCATAAAAAGTTATCGGCAAGTTCGATCGGCGCGAAAAAGCTCGCTGAAGGGCGCCAGGCGGATAGGGAGTGTCGTTAAACGCGGTTCTTCCGGGACATGTTTACGTTCGAATAATTGTACGAAGTTTCACGAACCAATGGGAATCGCAGACTTGGGGTCAACGAACCCGAAACCGCGCCGGAAGTCCTCGAGTCTTTTCGCGACCCACATTTTACGACGCCATCGGCGTGTAGGCGAAGGGATCCTCGAGGTTCTTTTTTTTCTCCTCTGCATTTTTTCCGACCGTTGTCGCGACGTGGAAAACTGGCTGGAGAACATTTTTCCCCGGCTCTGCTCGCATTAGACCTTAACTGCCATGATTTTGTCGCGAGCGACCGGTATGATCCAATAGACGACACTGAAGCGTCTCAACATTTTGTTAAAATAAAACGAATAACTTCACGTCAATTACTTTTCATTGCAAGCTGCAAATAGTATTATTTATCCAAGAGAATAATTTACGCTAATTATTTTTCTTTTAATTTAACGCTCTGAACACGCATTTAATGATCATACTTTTTCCAATGTGAGCATTCGTCCGTTTCCTTTCTTCGGATGTTGCAAATTGTTTCATTTATTTTCGTTCGCGTTGTAAGATGAATTTGTTTAATAGCTGGTGTTGTAAATGAAGCGTAACGCGTTGGGATTAGATGGTAAAATAAAAATGCACGAGGTATTATCCCAGGATGGTTAATTTCATTTAGAAAAATCGTTCTGGTGGCCGGCAGTCATCGTCGAATTGCGAAAAGCCGAAATCGTTTTGATACACAATTTCATTTCGGCTTTTCGGGGAGCTTTCCCCGATCCGGATTCTACACTTGATCAGTTGGTCGAGCTTTTGTACGCGCCCCTGTTTAATCCTCATTCGCGGTGTTTTTTTCGCGATTAGTTCGCTACAACTCGCTGTTACAGAAACATCTCTGTCCAGTGTATGCACGTGGAACAATGAAAATCCGCTGTGTTGAGTTTAGGTTGTCGATGGAATTTATTTTAAAGCTCCAATGTTTTAAAATTCTTTAATCCTGATAAATAGCTAAAGTTCGAATGAAGTCTTGTAAATCAAAAATTGTAGTTGGATTTTCAGAAGAAACTGAACTTGGTTGAATTTTAAAAAATTCTGATATACATATGTATATAACATTTGTTAGAATCGATTAGAATTGAATTTTCACTTTAGAAGCGTTCGAGCGTAAATATTGCTGCATCTTGCAGAATCTTCAAAGTGTGGCGGTATCGGAGTGCAACGAGATTCCTCCGTGAAAAACTGGAATAATTAATACAATCTGAGATGCAAATGGCGAGGCCCGTGTATCAGAACTTCGAAAATACAATTACCGGGCTGGCGGGTTAACTTTCGTGTTACGACTAGAGTAAAAAGTTATCGGTTGAAAGGTCGTTCGGCATGGTCCGCGGGAAATTGCTTAACATGATTTACTCGTTGAGCAAGATTTCCCCAAAAGTTAATGCGACTCGTGAAAGCTGACGTCCGCTTGAAACGTATACGCAATAACAGCTCTCGCAGTCGACCCCTATCGCGTTCGACATCGACCGAAAAAGTAATCGAACTTTACGGAAAATACTTATGCGTTGGCTGCTGAGTGAAATTTAAATCGAACGATGTCAGCCCCTCGTACAGATTTCAGAAACCCAGGGCAACCTATTTGGATCATTCGTATCACAATCAAATACCCAATAATTTCTTTCAATTACCCTACAATATTAATTAACACTTTGAGCACTGGATATCGCCTCCTGAAATTACTACAATGTCAAAATAATTTATTTGATGTATCAAAAACAGAAAGGTATGGTTTAATGAATGGTACTTCAACCTTTTTACCCATTCACTATTTTCACATACTGTGAAATTACAACCCGAGGAACGTATGAGGGTTAAAACACAATCTATAAAAAAATTTATAACATATAATTTTCAGTTTTTACTACAAAAAAAAAATTAACGGCATTGAAATATCTATTAATGTGTATGGACAGTTCTTCTGAAAGAAATGTTTAAAAATTAGTAAAAAGTGGCACTCAACCCTAGAATACTAAGCACGTTTTCAAAAAGGTTTAAAAATCTTCGAAATAATTTACCCAAACACCACGCTTTTCGCATTTCTGTGGCCCACAAATCTCATCGGACGTGAAGCTCGTTTGAAACGTCTTATGGACTTTAATTTCGATACGTCCCAGCAAAAAGCGGCGATAAACCCAATTTTAGAGTATCGATCGGCTGCTGAAAAATGTAGTACGTCCTAAATAATTCAGGCAAACACGACTGCCGATCGAAATCAGTTTTCCAGAAATACCAGCCACCGAAAATACGCCGCGAGAGTCAACTTAGGGGAAGAAATATCGGTTAAGGGATGAGTTAATCGCGTTAACTCTTAAGTGGTGCTGCGTTTACTCTAATTACGAAGTACAGAACCTTCCTAAAATTCTGTATAAATTTGCTCGGATATCTTTAACCCTTTCAACTACGATTTATTTTACGGTTTCAGTGATTAAAACTTTTTTGTAATTCGTAATTCCTAATAAAAGGAGAAAATTTATATCTATTGTATGGCTATATGTTCTTCGATAGCTGTACATTAACAACGCCAAAATAGAATTTTATATCGGTTTAAAGGAAATTAATAACATACATATTTGGCACACTTTGTTCAAAATCTTCGTCACGAGTGTGACTCGATATTGTAGGGCAAGGGGTTAAGCGCAGAATTTGAGACTAAATAATCCAAATGTTCTGAAGAAGTTAAAAAAATTTATGATACTAGTAGTAGTGGAATTTTGTTCGGGTTAGTGATTTTTTGGGGGTGTCGTTGCAGTATCCGTTGATGGATTCCGTCGTTGAATAGGAATTAGCGTCTAGAAACCATGCTCGGCGATGGAAAGCAGGCAGAAGAGGTTGAGGGTGGAAACGTATGGGTTTGCGGCCGAAGTAAATTACAGCGACGGGGCTTGCACCCTGGCGCAGTTTACTTGTTTCATTAATTTTCTTTCTTTCTGCGCCGTGTTCCGTCCGCAATTTTCTTGCTTTCTTTATTGGATACGATTTTCCCTTATTACCATGTTGCGCCCCACCTCGAGCCACATCTTCCGGAATTCAACCCCTTTTCGCCTTCTAGCAGCCTTTTTATGCAATCGTGCTGCTCTCAGTCTTGTCTTGCCACCGGCATTATGTTCTTGATGAGCATTAGCGCTCTTTTTGCTTTTAATTTTGATTGTTCTTAGGAAATTCTAACTTTTCGTGGACTGTAAATTTTATTGAAATTTTACTCCTCAATTCTTGGTACTTTTAAATTGAGTATCAGTCTCACGATTAAAATAAAAATGACCTCTATCAGGTATAAAGTTATACCTCTATAAAAATATACATTAAATGTTCATGTTAATACGCTTGATTGAGAGAGAGGAAACTTATTTAAAAATTCCCCATTAAAGAATTTTATCCCCCCTAACGAAATTTACACTCGCGCTCAAAGTTCGTATATAAATATTCTCATATGTTCAGTAATAACTTCAATGTATTAAATATAACTTCAATATAATAAATTCGTTAAAAATTATGAAATAGCCAAACCAATCGCCAGATTTGAACCCCATAGAAAAATTATGGGATGCATTGGACAGACAGGTACGGAACTTCAGTCCTACTTCGAAAACATATTTATGGACTATTTTGGAACGAGAATGGAATAATATAACAACAGAAAGTATATGAAAAAATTGATCACGCGAACGCCAAGAATAGGGGAATCTGTAATAAAGAAACGTGGCGGATTCTTCGATGAAAAGAAAATATAAATATTCTTTTACTTCTTAATAAAATTTTTGATATATGAGTGCAGCATCCTTTACTTGACATGTAAACCGTTAAATAAGGAAACATTTGTTCTTCGACGATTATTTCATCTTTTACAGAGTTAAATACAAACATGATCACTGTCCTGAGACTTATGAGCGGGAATGTACATTTTCAACGATTGTGAACCAGAAAATCTGTAGCCAGATGTGGGCTCGGTGTTAAATTTCTACCACAAAAAATCACAAACAAAAATGTTGCACTATTTGAAAAATGGATTATTCAGGAATCGCTCCAAAAATTCAGCAATTTGGGCCAGTAAAAACGAAATAAATCCGGGGTACACGCTTCGCGATCGATTTCGCGTGATTGGTAACGTGTCTGGCGATTTCGACGCCATCAAATACATCGTTCGGGGTCAGTTTCTTGTTACTTTTACGAGCGCTCTATTCCTCGTCACCGGTCCATCTCTGCCTGGCATTTATCTTCATCTTCCACTTTGTTCGGCGGTCCTCGCGGACCGTTGGCCACGCCTCTCTGTTCCCATTCCTCTTTCGCTTTGATGTTCGCGTTTCTCGTTTCTCGTTTCTCGTTTCCCTCGAACCCTTTCAGTTCGGATCCCTCTTCCCAATTTCCGTGTGCCATCTTCTACGCCGTTAATATGGCGAACCACCTTTGCACGCAGAAACCATGGCGCAAAACGCGTCGCTCGCATCCACGGGATAAGTGGAGCAGAAATCCGCGAGCATTCACGGGAAATCTCTCGCCTCGCGGGACTCTCGTCTATTTTCCTATTCTCGGCCGAGCGATTGTGCGACCGGCAGTCGGCCGTTTCCATAAAATTGGTGGAATTAATCCGGAAACGGTCTTGTCGCTATACCAATTAAAATTACGTCTCTCTCCGTCAGCTCGTGCTCGATTCGGATAACATAGAACGCGGCACAGAGACCTCGGTGACGTTGTATCTGGTCGTAGTTGTTAAATAAATACTACATCGTCGATTTATGTAGTCCTCTATGACGAATCCTTATGAAGGAGTTCAACACGAAATCATTTAACACTTTGACTGCCAAACTAGAAACCTGAACAATTCCATGAAATCGAAGTAAGTTACTTAATGAAACAAAAATTGAAAATAATTATATGTATAATACTGAGTAGTCCTCCAACTTTCTTGAAT
The DNA here is from genome assembly GCA_913789895.3 of Seladonia tumulorum. Taxonomy (NCBI): domain Eukaryota; kingdom Metazoa; phylum Arthropoda; class Insecta; order Hymenoptera; family Halictidae; genus Seladonia; species Seladonia tumulorum. Next base: position 10,510,480 of record OU565275.1, read on the forward strand.
TATACGGATTCTAATCGAATTTGGTACAATGAATATATTAATGTAAAAATTCATTTTAAAACCTAGACAAATAATTCCGACACCCACATATAGGTGACATGGCAGTCAACGTGTTGAACCCCTGATTGTTTTAATAAGCCGGAAATAATGTAACGCCTGTTTTGCGTTTCATTTTAATTTTTGTTTTAAATGCACAGAGAAGCAGAATTTCCGGAAAAGTGTTTACAATTTTTCACTTGCCGGTAGATTCTTTTGTATAGATTCGTTTGCGTAGATTATGCGAATTCCGCCGCAGGAGCTTAATTCCCTTAAAATAGCTGGCGAATCCCAGAGGGCGTCGGCGGCTTTGAAGTAATTTTTCGCCGGCTACCACTCTTGATATCCGCATCGCGACGCTTCGGGGCAAACCGGATGCTCAAAGCGGCGGTCGTTCTTAAGGAAATGGTGGAAAGTCAAGCCTGACACGTCTCGTCTGCGCTTGACTGCCTTCCCGAATCTCTGGCTTGCCAGTAAAAAAATCCCTGAAACGCGGGACAAGATGACAGTCCGTAATTGCGTAACTCGTAGCCCTCCGCTTTTTCGCGACGGAAACTTCCTGGAACGAGGAAATATTTTCTGTACACCGCGATGAAATCCTTTAAATCGTTGTTACTTGAACGTTATTTTGTGCCTTTACCGCTGTCTTGATTATCTTCTTCGTTTATTGTTTTGTTAGAGGAACTATTTTTCGTTTAAAGAACAGTAGAACATTTGTAAAATCGTACTGTATCGTGTCCAGTCAATTTTCTTGTCAAACAACAAATTTTTATAGCACAGTTATCGATCTGATTTCTCTTTCTTAAAAAGCTTCTGCACTTTTATGGCCTTAACCCATTTGCATCATTAGCGTATATATGCGCTCAACTTTGTTGGTCACTATCATTATTCGTTAGCTAAAAAATAGAAATGGTGTTGTTGGAGATGAAAGTAGTAATTCTGACTTTTTCTTATAATGCCAAAATATGAGGTTCTTTCAGTTGTAATCATTTTTGTACTTAAATATATGTTAATTTAACACTTTGAACGCCAAACAAGAAAGCTAAAAAATTCCACGAAATCAAAGTAAGTTATTTGATAAAATAGAAATTGAAAAAATTAAATGTATGATATTGTGTGGTTCTCCATCTTTCTTGCATTTTACAGATCCTAATCAAATTTGGTACAATGAATATATTAACGTACAAATTCATTCTAAAGACTGAACAAATAATTCCGTCATCGATATATGGGTGACATGGCAGTCAACGTGTTAAAAAAAGTTTGGTAATAAATATCTTCTTTTCATATTTCCTTATGATGCAAATGGGTTAATGATACTTCGTTCTGTGCCTTCTCCCTAATTAACTATATAGTGTCCAATCACCACGCACAAAGTAAGGGGATCCGATTGACACCGAATATCCACGGAACAGTTCAGAGTATACACTGCAGACGCATGATACTCTGATTGACATATCACTGATTAGGGTGTACAGTCCAAAGATGGCTGGCTAAGGGATTGCACGTTTGATTGGAGTCTAATAGTCCATCAGACTGGAGCTTAGACGTTCCTCGGTGTCCGCATACATGTTCGAACGTGTGCCTTGAGAGTAAACGTCCTTAACATCGACGACAACAGTCAGGCACGAGGTCTTCAATAAACATCTTGACCAAGGGAACCCATTAAAAGGCGACTGTGCAATTAATCTGGCTCGTCCACCCTGATAATGGTCTGCGCTCTACCGAGCTCCTATGGAGATACGGCGTGAATGCTGAGGTGCTCCTGAGTGCTGTTGTGCAGCCTCAAACGGGCTAAATGTTTAATAGCTCCCGTACTGTTTAGAGTCTAATAGCCCTGCCACCTGTGCTTTTGTTGGGACCGAGCTCTATCGTCCAAGGATTTCTACTTGTATCGGCGGTGCGCTATAAAATCTAATTGTGTCGTGTTGTCATTGTTATATCCACAGACGGAACTGTGTACTTCTCGTTCTTGCATAGGATAGCGGACCAGGTTGGTCTAAGAGGATGCTGGCTGGTCCTAGTTCAGTTTAACCCCTTGTACTATAATATCGAGTCAGGCTCGTGATGAAGACTTCGAACAGAATTTTCTAAATGTATATATATTATTAATTCCCTTTAAATTGAAACGAAATTCTATCTTATCGTAGTCAATATTTAGCCATTAAAGAACACATGGTTCTACAATAAACATAAATTTTCTATTTTTCCTAGTAGATTATAGGCATCAAAGCAGTTCTAATCACTGTAATCATAAAGTAAATTCTAGTGCAAGGGGTTAATCCGTGTGCATTATTTCGGAAACTGAGATATCTGCATTTCAAAAATCGGTGAAGCGAATTAGAACTGACAGTCGATACTGGAGAAAATTGTAGTGGTACTTCACTTCAGGAAACCAGAAATTTTTCACTTCTTTTAAACGTAATCCTGTAGATCTTGGCGAGAAGATACTGAAACTTCAAGTTTTGATCCTAGGTGATCAATTGTTCAAAAGTTAAGCGTGTGTGCGAAGATGTGCGATCTGCAGCGAAATTGGGATATTTATATTTCAAAAATTAGTGAATTGGATTAGGATCGGTTGGCAGTCAATTTTGGAAAATATTCGATCCTCGAGCAAGCTGTACAAACTGTTAATGTTCACTTACTTTATTTTAGCAAGAAAAATTATAGTTGAATGCAAATGTATGAGCACTACTGGTTCTTCTTGTGAAATTTGGTAATAGAATCAATTTCTTCGTAATTACTTACTTATATACTCAGGGATTTTTCAAAATGACAGTATGCAAGAAAATACGCGCACTAGCCAAGGTTAATGGCTTTTATACGTTCTTTATAGAATAAGGGATTCTTTAAGGGTTCTATAATAAATTCATTTCTTTTCCCGATCGTTGTGGAACAATTTACGAATGCAAGAACGTGCGCGGAGACGCGCAGTCCAATTATTTTCGCACACTTAAGCGAGAAGCGTCCGCGTCCGACGTTCGCATAAAACATTTTTATACTTCTCCCTGCGACAGCGTGCTTTATATCACGTCGGAAAATATTTCCCAACAACAATTTCTCGTCGCCTCGATCAATTACGAGCTTACAGGTTTCCTCCGATAAAATTCGCATAAATTCCGCGACGTTTCGACGACGCTTTTCCTTTTCCCGTGGGCCGAGAGATGTTTCCCCCTTTTTTTTTTACCCCAGTGATTTCGCCGGTTTCCAGACCGGCCGGTAATTTACGATCTCGTTAAAACCAGTGGAAATCATTTATTTTTCCCGCGACATGATCTACGAACGTTCTCAAGGAGCTACGTTAGCGACGAAGAGGCGTCCGAAAGGGGATCTCGTGCGATCCAGCCCCCGTGGAAAGACGAGTCGCGCGAGTAGATCATTTTCGTCAGGTGACTGTTATTATTGCGTATAATGAGTGCCGAACGACCGTTCTCCCTCCGAATAAACCGACGGGCAGATCGTTAAAACCGTGAAATCCGGTTACGCCATTAATTCTCCGCGCGTCGTTCCCGCGGTGTATTAATGAATCGGAAGAATTAAACGAGATGAAAATACATATGCAGTAGTCGGCGTGCAAACTGCGAGCCGGGAATCGTCCCGAGCGGAGCCGGATATTTACGGACCCGAGATTTTCAATGGTGTCGCGAACTTCGCTGATCGAACCGTGATTAAATTTCTAACGACTGTATTCTAATTTGCCCGAACACGACGGCCATCTCGATCAGATTCGCCGATCGCGTCATAAAACACCGAGCATTTCCGACGAGCTGCAGCTGATTGCCACTTATTTCATTCGTTTCGTTGTCCTCTGACCCGTATTTTCAAGCTGAAACATGCACTGTCGACGTTATTTTATTAACCCATTTGCATCATAAGGAAATATGAAAAGAAAGCCTTTATCACCAAACTTTCTTTTTTATTACATTTAAGCACAAAAATATGACTGCGAGTAAAGGAACTTCATATTTCAGCATTATAAGTAAAAATCAGAACTACTGCTTTCATCCCCAACAACATCCTCAATTTCTATTTTTTAGGTAACGAATAACGATAGTGACCAGGAAAATTGAGCGCATATATACGCTAATGATGCAAATGGGTTAATAATGTTTCTAGCGCGTGTTTCAGTCAGGTAGCGTTCAATTCGTTCGAGTTATAAATGTTAGCGATCAATTATGGGGTCTTGACATAAATTCGTTCGGTTATCTTCGGTATCTTCTTTACGATCAATCGATTATAGAATCGTTGACTATAATTAATAGCCTGCGGATATTAATTTCAAGATACAGGAGAGCTACATAGATATTGATTTATTCTCTTGTTAAATTTAATCAGCTGGAAATAATACAATGTTTTTATACTCTTTAAATAATTTTACCGTTTTGAAATCCGCAGTAATTGGTTTATATTCGGAAACAAGTTTTAGTGAAATAACGGAAATCAGGTTTTGTTTGTGAAAAAATGCGACAGCAATGAAATCTTCAGGGGACAATCGTCGTCGCACAAGGTTCGGGTTCCGGCGAACGGTTTCGCGGAGAAATGTCCCAATCACGTGATTCGAGGGTTTCTTTCGAAATTCTGGGCCACGAAGACGCAAGAGAATCTCTTGGAACGGGGAGATAGAGAAATGGAGGGAAGAAATGGCACTCGTGGCTCTCTCGATGAAGAAAAACCAATTTCAAAGGGGATTTTAAAGGTATTTCGGAAGAACGCGAGGTACCACGAGAGTTCGGGCGCCACCGGTTCAAACTCCGGCGAAAAATTAATAATGAAATACTATAGGAACGGTCAGGGTCGAGAGTTCTGAGGCAACTTCTCCGGTGGTTTAATAAACGATGACCGTTTTTCGTGGGATTCCACAATCCTGCTGTGTGCTTGTTTCGTAATATCATTTCCGAATAATACGCACATTGCTTCTCCTATTCCGTTTTAGGAAACAATTACCTGTTGTGCAAATATTTTTCAATTCCTGTACCAACGTTCACAGAATTTAATAGACAATCCTAGATGAAGTTGCGTTTGTCAAATCAATTCACATAACATTTTAAAACGACAATTAGGTAACGATGCACAGTCAGTTAACGATAAATATGCAAGATTCTATTACATAACTCAGTTAAATAATTTGGATTGTACATTGGACATTTATTCTACATTGTACATTTGTACAAAATACATGTACAATGTATGATGTATGTTCAATGTATGATGTTTTGCACATTTGTACGATTGTACATTTATTCTATAAGTAGGGAGGCTTGAGACATTTTTAATGTTGTACAAAATCATGCCGTGTTTAAAAACAGAAGAACTTTTTAAAGATTGAGTCAAACCACTTGGGTCTCTTCAAGAGTTAAATAGCGTATAAAAGAAATATTTGAAAAATTACAACAGATCGAAATCGCAAAGAAAATACATTTCAGAACATTTTCACTGAACATTATCAAGACGTATGGTTCATGTTTATAAATTCTCTTTTCTAGACTCTCTCTACACGAATAAAAAATTGTGTTTTGTTTAACACGTTGACTGCCATGTTACCTATATGTGGGTGACGGTATTATTTGTCCAAGTTTAAAAATGAATTTTAACGCGAATATATTAATCGTACCAAATTTGATTAGGATCTGTAAAATGCCAAAAAGTTGGAGGACTACTCAATATCATACATACAATTTTGTTCAATTTTTATTTCATTAAATAACTTAAATTGATTTGATGGAATTTTTAAGGTTTCTAGTTTGGCATTCAAAGTGTTAAGTTAAAAAATTCAAGTTGGTGTTTTAGCCAGGATATTGGCTCCAAACGTAGAAGGAGGTCATTAAAATATTATTTAGTTTGGCGTGGGGGTCTTTCGTCCCGAAAATGTATCGACCCATCGCCGGCAGAGATTGTTCGGCCATTTTCCGAATTTTCGTCGCAGTCCGAAGCCCGATCGAGGCGAATATCGACGAGGGAACGCGGAAACGGTATTCAAACCGATTTGCAGGAAAATATGAGACTGCGGAAACAAGGACGCCATCGCTATCTCCCAAATATTACGGAACGTATTCCTCTGATCGTGATTTCTATCGGGCTTTTGTCATTCCGTGGCTCGGAGGGTCTCGGGAATACAAGAAGGAAGACCGAACTTTTTCGTGCCTCGAAGAAATCGCGGCCATTTTTAACAGGATTCTCCTCGTCCGTCTCCTTATGTCCGCGAGCTCCGACCTCTTATCCTTCGACTGCCCTACCTTCGGGACACGGTTACGAAAACTCGAGACACTTCCACCGACTGTTCTACCCTTTCTTCGTTAACTCACGATTGCCTCCGACGCTACGCTCACCTTTGATAACGATTATTTCGCGCTCGAGTCTGTCTTTTCCGGGTCAACTGCGCTCGATACGGTTCACGGTTGGATAGTTTCACTATCAAAAAAAAAAAAAAATACTAGGCGAACAGATCGAAAATCTGATACCGTGGGAGCGAATGCTAACTTCGTCTCTTATCGGATAGCAGAAGCCCTATGCAGGGCGAAATCTCTCGGGGTATCTTTTCTCTTTGTTATTTTCCTTTTTCTTCGTTTTATCCCAATCTTTTCAATTTGTGACTTCACTTAGGAACACGCATCTTTTTTATATTTAATTGGTAATTTTTCCCGATTCTTTTCGTCCATTTTATTTTATTCTACAATGTCCACGATTTTTAGGTACCCAGGCGAAGTAATTTAAGAGCTCACACTTCCTGTAATACTTCATTAACGCTAGGTGCTTTACGAAGCACTAAAAATGACTACATAAATAACAGGAATGTATTTATCCAAATTTTAAGCCAGTTATTCCCCGTGGTTGCAACTTTATAATAATCGTGAATTAAAAATATTAGAATCCCTCATTTTGACGGATCCCGTAATCCTAGACAATTTCTTCCCTGTTGTTTTATGTATTGTACATGTAATTATACATGTACGTTTTTAAATCTCCTGATTATATGAAGCCATTTAGGAACGATCACGTTTTAAAACGATGTTATTGATGCTTTTCTAAATGAAGATGACACGGTCACCCGAAATTGAACGATGGCTGCATACGTAATAAAGCTAACTGCAGTGACCCATCAAAATTTTGAATTTATTGACAATTCTGGTTGCGTTTACTATTAATATTTGATTATTCTGCCGTATATTTGTCCATAACTCATCACACATTAATTTCGGGTAATTTAAATAAAAATCCAATAATTCGTGCAATACCGTAAAAAACGACACACTTTGTACATAAATCACAACAATTAATTTCAATAAACGAAATGGACAATTGTAGACATTTCTAAACATTTTCAGAAGAAAGAATCGGATTCGGAAAATAAATCTCTTGAAAGATAAAAAGAGTTCCTAAAAATGGTACGTTTGTAGAACTGAAATGTTCAAGTAGTATATATGTGATAAAATTTAGTATATTAGCGACATAAAAGATATTTAAATGTCACGAAAAATTGCAAAGTTGTAGTAGCGTTTCTTTTTTTCATAAATTTCGTTCGCCCAGGTCCCATTTCGAAGCGTGCATTTAACAGCACGGTGCAAGTGGGAATCGCATCTGTTTTATATGCGTCAGAAATAATGGAAAACATTGTATTTCTCGTGTGAAAAAAATGGCAGCATTTTTTTAATCTATTTTTGCCCCGACGCGACGCTGCGCGAAACAGCGTTCCTATCGACGTTTCCGGAAAATATGTCAAACCGATATTCCAAATGGCACGGGCTCGATGCTTTTAACACGCGATTAATTCGTAAATTTGTGCCAAGACACTGAGGAGCCTCCACCGTTCAGATTAATTAAAAATGTTTGTTTAAAACACGGTAAGACTCCATTTTTAAAACCAGCTCCTTTAAAAATATTACTCGTTAATGATACCGTACCGATGAAATATGACGCTACATTTATCTTGTCGGTACACTGCGAATCTTTCTGCAAAAGAAAAATTTTCTATATCAATTACTAGACAAGACAATTAAAAATGTATTTCTTCTTCTAATAATTTTAATCCAAAAAATTTTAATTCTACTGAAATTTTACTATTTATATTTCTATTGTTTCGTATTCATTTTTGTATCAGATGTATAAAATTATGCACTTTATAATAGTATTTATTATTGTCATTAACGAGTAAAATTCACAGTCGGTTCGCACGAGTGCTTCTGAATCTTTTAAACAATATTTGTTCAACGAAAGTGTGTTGAATGTTTCTTGAAATTCAAATGGTGCTAAAGAAGGCTACTTGAACTTGATTAAATTCGTAGACCGTGTTCATGTGTGCAGCATTAATGTTACTCGCTCTCCGGTAAAAATGTGCAGTAGGTAGCCGAATAAAACGAACAAACATTCACGAAACGTCTGAGTGCATTTTAAATGCGAAAGCGTTTGCTTTAAGAACCGCTACAACGCTTAACCCTTGGCTTTATCGATTTCCCGTCAACGATTGCATCTAGAAGTTCATTCAATATTTCTTTCACCCCACCACCTCGCTCTTCGCTGAACGAACTCTGACTTCTTTTGAGAATTAAAAATAGCTATGCGACTACTGTAGAACGCTATTTTTCCTTTTTTAGAAAGCAGCTTTTTAGAAAGCTACTTTTTCCATCAATATATACGCATTAAAGTAAACATTAATTTCTAAAACATAAAGTTCTAAAACGTATAATGCTGCGAATAAAAGTAGGGCAAGGAGTTGACTGAACAACAGTAATGAACTGTTTTATCTAGGAAAATGGTAATTGGTTTCTTCAATGGTCGGTAATCGTTTTCCGTAACTGCGAACCATGTTTGCGTCGCAATAATCAAGATTTTCCCCATTCAATTATTGGTTTCAATTACTAGTCAGTGAATTAATACATCGGGAAACGGCGCTTTCATCGACGTTTACGATCGTTGTCTGTTTTTAAACGGATGTTTCTCGTATCTAACGGAATATTTGTTCGGGAACATACATTCTGCACGTGACGCGCAAAAAGAACAGGAGGAGAGAACGAACGTATAGAGAGAGAAAGCATTGTTTGCTCCGCTCGAAAGTAGATGATTCGATATCCAATATATCGATAGACAAGTCGCTACTCACCTTGCAGAAGTAGGTGATGGGGGAGAGCTGGAACAGAAAGCAGAAAGCACCGATCAGTCGCTGGAATCCGGCAAGAGGAAGGGAAGGGGGGGGGGGGAGAACACACATATAAATAATTGATGTGGAACTTCGGAAGAATCGAATGTACACTGCTGATCAAAAGTTCAGGTACACTCACGATTTATTGATTACCCGTCTGAACGAGGGGATACGTCCGACCTGTGGCCCCCTTTTTCATTTTCAATACCTTACAAATATAGAACGTGGAATCCTGAAATGTTCATGGACAAATACTCCCTTCCCACGAAATATCGCTGCCTTGCACACGCGAAAGAATCGTAGTTTCGAGCTTAACTTCACCTTGGCAACCCAGAAATTGTTAACTTTTTACTATGTAATCCTGTACAGCTTGACGAGAAAATACCAAAAATCAAAGTTTTAAGGCGAGGAATTTGCCGGTTCAAAATTTATGCGTGTCTAAAGTTGAGCTATTACATCTAAATTTTGAACCAGTGAATTCCTCGGCTTAAAACTTCGATTTTTGACATTTTCTCATCAAGGTGTACACGATCATGTAGGAAAAAATTAAAAATTTCTGGGTTTCATAGGTGAAGTTTAACCTCACTCTTATTAGCTATATGAAATTGTGGACTGAAAGAATATTACTCCCTTTGCGTATTAAAGAAAATGTCGGTCTCATATATACTTTTTTTTTTACACCGTAGTTTCTTTTTCACTTCGTATTCTTCATTGTTCGTTTATGAACAATTTTGAATGCATTCAATGTTTCTAAACATTCTCTGGTATTTCGTACTTTCTACAATATCTTTATTTTCGTTGTATATGCTTCACTGCATCTTTAGTACGTCTTTCGCCGGTTACTTCTTTTATGTACTAAAGAAAACGTCGGTGTTGTATAACACGTACAAGGGCTTCCTTTTTACCCTCAGTTGCTTCATCGTTTTCCTTTATTCGTCTCCTATAATCTTCTGCAGTCTTTAACCCTTTGCACTCCGGAATTTTGTAAACACCTGTTAAATGTCGAGTCGCACTCGACAAAGGAGTGCAAAGGGTTAATTTATTCAATCTATCTAAAATTCTACTCTTAATCGTACGTTCCTCCACATCTTCAATTCCTTTGCGTACACGAATATTACCTCTTCAGATATTTCTTACATGTATTAAGGAAAATATCGGTGTCCTATAAAATGCATAAAACGGTTTCCATCATACCTGCATTCTCTTCATCATTTTTCTCGTACGATCCCCTACAGTGTTTAACCCCTTGCACTACTATTTATTTCGTGATTATAATGATCACAAATTCTTTATCGTTCAGAATTTCATAGAAAAAAAAGAAAGTTTGTATTTATTGTACGCCTATGTTTTCTCCAAAGGATATACAGGGTGTTTGGTAACTAGTGGTACAAGCGAAAAGGGGATGATTCTACATGAAAGAATAAGTCGAAAATATAGAATAAACATTTTTCGTTTGAGGCTTTGTTTTCGAGAAAATCGACTTTGAAGATATCTGTCAGGTTTGTGTGCTTCAGTATATGCCGGAAGTAGATTTGGTTGGTCATGATCAGACGCGTCAGACAATTTCTATCGAATAGCATGCGTGTTCGCTGCATTTCAAACTCGATTTTTTCGATAACGAAACTTCGGATGAAAAAATTTTATTCTATATTTTCGACTTATTCTTTCATGTAGAATCAGCCCCTTTTCGCTTGTACCACCAGTTACCAAACACCCTGTATATCAACTATTACAAAATGGTATTTTATTTCGGTTTAAAGAATATTAATAACATACATATTTATTAGACTCTGTTCAGAATCTTCATCACGAGTCTGACTCGATATTGTAGGGCACGGGGTTAACTGTCTCAATCGTTTAAAAAATTTGTCTCATTTGTCTCGACGCTTCTCATTTAATCCTATCGTGGTCTAGATCCACAAAATGTCAGGAATAAACAGATCTGGGCTTATAGAAGAATTTCCAGCTGGAACCCATTCGATTTTCGACCGGTTAACTCGAACGGCCGACATTCCCGGTCTATACATTCGGCCTGTACACACCGACAGGCTGGTAACTCGGTGGTTTGGCTTGATAAGAGACAAAAGGTGGTGGGCGAATTGAAATTCGAAAGCCGTTTCCGCGCGGGAGCATCGACGTTGACGCGGAAGAAGCATTCGAAGCAGATCCGGCGCGCACGGCGAGCTCGAGCTCGAGCGGTACGACCCCAAAAAAGTTTCAACCGCGATTATCATAAGAACTTTCGCGCGACAGTAAAACGGGTTACTCCTCGTCTCAGGCCCGACCCGACCCGACCCGACCCGACCCAACCCGGTAAAACCGTCGAGTATTTTACGTATTCCCCGACGCGACGTTTCGAGGGCCGAACTTCTGTGTACAAGGGTGGAATTAGATATCCCGAGAACCTAACTTGCCACTGTCTTCCGACGCGGCTTTTACATTTCGCCGCTCGTTCTTCTCGCTAACGACCTTACTTTTTTAAATTCCCCACCGCGCCACCAGGAGCTCACCATTAACATACTGCACGGGAGATTTCGTTAAACACTCTGCAATTCTTATTTATCGCTGGCAGTTACTGCTGGTTAGGATAAATGATTGCCAAACTGCCGATCACTGTGCAAGTTACCACTTTTGGAAACGAATTTTGAGAAAGCTGGATCGAGTGGAACTTTACCTGTGGTTTAACAGCAATTTTTTAAAATAAGCTATTGCCCGGAATTGTATTAACTCGTGTTTTATTAGGAGTACAAATTAATTCATGGCTCTTGCTTCGTTACACTCAATTCTTCAGAATAATCTGTATGAACATCTACGTATACATAGATTTATTCCATTCTGCACTAGCAACAATATTTCAATTCAAAATAACATTAGACTGCGGATCTTTATGCAAAATAAAATCTTTGTACATCGATTACCAGATACAGGAGCTAAGAAAACATTTATTTCTCTCGTTAATAATTGTAATATTTAATGCATCTACAATTTAATATCTAAATTGCGTCTACTTAGGTTTCTTATAAATTCATAAAATCCGTAGTCTAAATTGACGAATTATGAACGTATATAACGTATAAATATATATAAGAACGTATATAAAAATTGTTAAAGAATTCGTTGCCACGGAATTGTGACGGATAAAAAATCCCAAATTTTTACAAATATTTAACTATCGAATATTTTCTATGCAATTTACGTCACCGCACTATTTTCGTTAATTCCTTCACGTGAATCGAAGCGTGACCAAAATTTTATTTCGCGGGATAGGAAACAGCTATCGAGTTTGTTGAAAAATAAAGTCCCCCGTGGTTTACCTTCGAATATTTCGTTAAAAAGCAGTTTGTCGAAAATGAAATTTCTCTGCGAGCTCGCAGTGGATCGACGAGTACTGAAAGACAAAAGTGGAAAATGTGTATATTCCCGGGAAGGGCGGGTTTGAATAAAACAAAAAACAAAAAACAAAAAACCAAAAAACACCCGGAGAAGTCTGTCGAAGACTCTTGAACGGAATTTTTATTTTATTTGCGCCCCAGACATCTGTGTTTGCTATAAAAGCATGAAGGCTCTCGATTCGATGATCGTACACTTGACCCAGTGACATCGATCCTCTTGACAATTCTAATATTCTTCTTCTGGCGATAACTCGTCCGGCAGCAGCGGAGGGGGGCGGGGGGGGGGGCATGACAGGTATAAAGCGTCGAAGCATAATTGAACTTTCATTCGGAATCACGAAGTGGCCGGACCTTGACCGAGCCAGATTTCATTCGTTAAATTAAAGTTCGCCTCGCAGCGAAAGCCTTTTGCCCCGGCTTAATGCCGTCTTATTTGTCACGATCGACGGAGTAGGTTTTCTGCTGAGGCTAATTTATTTCGCTGGGAAACGTCGTCGTTGGAAATTGAGGTCGTCCGAGAGCAATTTCTCAGGATCAATACGCGCCTTATATTTGATACTGTCCTTTTCTATCGGGCCTGTCAAAAACGAACGCGTCAGGTCTCGCCCGATAAAATATTCGTCCCCTCAATGTCCGTCCGATAATATTTTTACATTTTCCTCGAGTAGATACACGGCAAAGAGGGAACTGAACACGTGTTTTCTTTTTCTCGAAAATGTTACTTCAAGTAAAAACGTTGAAAATTTGTTTCCATGAATCGAAACCACCCCGGACTTAAAGACTGAAGCTTCCCCTTTACAACGAACCCTTAACACGTTGACTGCCATGTCACCGATATGTGGGTGACGGAATTATTTGTCCAGATTTTAAAATGAATTTTTACGTTAATATATTCATCGTACCAAATTCGATTAGAAGCCGTAAAATTCAAAAAAGTTGGAGGACTACTTAGTATCATACATTTAATTTTTTCTAATTTTTATTTCATTAAATAACTTACTTTGATTTCATGGAATTTTTGAGGTTTCTAGTTTGGCAGTCAAAGTGTTAAAACTTGACGTATCATGTCTTCAAGCTATTTTACGGTGGAGAAAAGATGAATAAGTACGATAGTGTGAAACCTCTTCATCGCTTCAAAACTAGGTACGGTTCGTTCAGTGTTTAAATATTTTTGGAAGCTTTTATAAAATAAGAATTATTCTGTGCCGTGAAAAGCACTTGAAATTAATTGTGTCGTTTCTACGGATTGTTAGTTATTCGGATCTGATGATTTTTTGCGGAATCTGCGTTCAGTGTGGGATTCTATTCGCTATTGGCCGGGATAGGAAAAAAAGGAAGGGGCGGAGGCGGGAAATTCAAACGTCGAACAATCTCCACGAGCGCAGTCAGTGGAACTTGACTTATCCTAACGTGACGTTAATACCCGACGGTGTAACTTGGCAACCCCATTGTTCACGTCTGATCGGTTATCCGCTTCGCTAGCCACCGATTAAATTCGCTGATGAACTGGTGACGATAAAGTTCGGTCAAGTTCATTACGCCCCGGGGAGGATTTTCATTAGAATGTGGGAATCCGGGAGGATTTCAGGAATTCTTCCGTCTAATATACATTCTTATTAGACGGGTCGCGTTGGCGAAATTTGGCAATTTTTTTCCAAGGCGTATACGACCTGGAAAAATTTGCAAAGTATACTCCCTTCCAACCTCGCAAGTTTTGGCAATTTACCGAGTTCCCTGAGCGTGAGCAACGAGATTAGGATGACTATAACATGAAAGCGCACGGTTACTCGAAAATTTAAAGCAGGTATTTATTGCACTAATTGTAAGATTATCATTGTATCATTTTTCTGAGTGTAAATAACGTGACTAAAACAGTTGTAATGTAAAAACAAAGTTATATAAAATCTAACGCTGGAATTTATTAACCCAACGCGATAAAATTATTATTATAGAAACCATAATGAAATGAATATCATGCCATCATAATTCTTCTCAATGTAAATGATGAGGTTGGAATGGTTGTAACATAGAATCAGAGTTACATGAAATCTAAAACAGGTGTGCATTACCTCATTGCATTAAGATTATAATTCCAACTATAATGCAATAAACACACGTGATCATCATTTTCGGCGCTTTATTAGTGTTAATTCCGGTTAGTAAATTGCAGCTCGCGGCTACAAATTTGTATGAAAGATGATATCAACAGGGATTAAACGCAGCTTTACTGCGAACAGTAATTTAATATTTTTAACAAAGTACGGTATCATCATCGCAGCCGGAATTCACGTAACCGCTGCGGATACTAATAAAAACTTCTAACGATAGGATAATAAACACAATCAAGCTCAGAGTTTTTAAAACTCATCTGTTCAATTCTTTCGGATTGTCTTCAAAAGAATCTTGAAGAGTAAACAAAGTGAATGCAGGGCTCCATTAAGAACTTGTATCACGGGATTAGCGAGCAGGAATTTTTTTAATGAACGCAAGCTAATTACGACTGGAGAGAATAGAAGGGCCAAGGTAATATACCAAGGTAGTTTAATATTAAATACCTTCGTTAAAGGGATCAAGAGAATATCCAATTAATTCGTTTAAAACTACATTTTGTAGCCCAAATGATATCACCGGCTCGCGATAAAAAATGGCGGATCTGACTTTGATACGAGACGCTCGCGAAGTGAAATTAAATTCCTGAGATTTATAGATAGTATCAAAAATTGTGTCAGAATTTTTTGGTGTATTCTTCGGAAAAAGCTAACTATATTATTCAAGTTAGTTATTGGCTGCAAAATCGTGAGATTCGTTTCCATATTTATTCCTTTCGTGCTCCATGGGAAATTTTAAAATTGAAATACGTGGAATAGAAAACACACAATATTTTTCAGAACTCACCTCTCGCTCGCTTGATCCAATAATTCTATATTTTTATTTCGATAAAATGCCAGAGGTTCGTGTAGGTGCAATTTCAATATAAACAATTTTGTGAATATACTGCACTATGATTTCTAACTATTAATATATTTTTCTTCATTTTCTACAATTTCAGATATAATTTTTAAGGTCGCAATCTTATGCTGCTAATTTATTACAATTTTAAAAAAATAGCTTCTCGAAAAATGCATATTCCATTCATAATGATTAAACCTAACGCAGACCGGATTAACAGACGTTCCTTTCATTCTCCCGTAGGTTTAACCATTTAACTACGGGTACATGTTCATAGTACCGGTCGTCCTCCATCACAATTACTATCAGTCTCACTAAATTGTTCTCCCCGTTGCTTTGAATTGCAAATTCCGGGAAATGTTGACGTTAAACTCATCCCGGGAATAATAGGGTAGAAAATAAAATGTCTCGCAACAAAGAAATGTAAGTACGTTCACTTAGAACGAAATTAAGCAACTAAATGCGAACGAGTTGTATTATACTCCGTAGCTGTATGTACATTAAGGTCATGATCTAAAAGCCCAATCCTCGGGTCCGTTCTGTGACATATATCGCGTAGGGCTACTATTTTTTTGCGTTGATTACACCACTGAATACTATTCGATAGGAATTGTCTGACGCGTCTGATCATGACCAACCAAATCTACTTCCTGCATATACTAAAGCACACAAACCTGACAGATCTTCAAAGTCGATTTTCTCGAAAACAAAGCCTCAAACGAAAAATGTTTATTCTATATTTTCGACTTATTCTTTCATGTAGAATCGCCTCCTTTTCGCTTGTACCACTAGTTATCAAACATTCTGTATACACACTCAATTTTCCTGGTCACCATCACCGGAGCCATATGCATACGCTCAACTTTGTTGGTCACTATCATTATTATTATCGTTAGCTAAAAAATTGAAATGGAGGGTGTTGTTGGGTATGAAAGCAGTAATTCTGATTCTTTCTTATACTGCTGAAATATGAAGTTCTTTTATTTGTAGTGATTTTTGTACTTAAATATAATAAAAAAAAGAAGGTTTGGTGATAAAGGACTTCTTTTCATATTTCCTCGTGATGCAAATGGGTTCAACCTACAATCACACTACTGGTATCGATTAACCGTTTGAGTCCCAAGCAGCGCGATCGCGCTGTTGAGATTTTATGTCGAGAAAACCCAGCACATTTCGAGCATTGTAGACAACTGACGGTGCGTTACCGATTGTCGAAGTCGCGCGCTCAGGTTTACTGACGCAAGTACATCACACAGCTCCTTTTAATGTAAATAGTATATATTACAATAGGTAGAACAATACTATAATAATGCAATAATACATTACAAAATAAAAATTCTCATTTAGAGAAAGCGCGGTTGCGCTGTTTGGGATTCTTCGACAGTGTTTTTCCAATACCCCCTGGGACTCAAACGGTTAAAATAAACATTTTGCTGCAATAGCTCGCGGACACAAAGTCGCAGAAATCGAAGTAACGCCGAATTTCTTTGACTGGTTCCTGTAAAAGTGAACGAGCAGGATCAAGGAGTCGACGTTCCGACTGGCTGATTCAGTTCGATTAGCATCAACCAGGTTTTGTTTTCGTCTGTCCTCCGTGTTTTTTGCTTTGAGCAGGTTCTCTGGCCGGTTTCGCCTTCTTTACGATCGCGACGGGAAAGCGCGACGACCGGAAGCAGCCGCTTAGAGCCGCACGCCGGAACACATAGACCGGAGAAAGATATTTCGGGAACGTACATATCCGTCGGGCAAGCTCGGCCAACTATAAATCAGCGAGCACGAGGCAGCTTGAACTTATGCATCGATAGCAGCCCCTTTCCTTCCCAACCGCCTTCCTCGTCACACGCCGGCGACACGCTGGAAACTCGGGAATTCCTTCAATTCCGTATCGAATCGTGCCATCTCCGCACGGTTTCCACGGGAAAATCTATTTTCGACCGAACGGCGAAACGAAACACTATCGCACGCTTACGTAATTCTGCGGTTAGGCGTCCCACGTGCGTCGAGTTTTCCCTTTGGCAGCCTAACGTATATTACTCGAGAAATCGTCATTATTCGAACTATGATAATTTCGCTAAAAACGAAAAAAAAAAAAAAATAGAAAACAGTATGTGGTCGTAATCTGTATACAGTACTGTTCGTTGACGCTCCAGTAGTCCAACGCTTGGGCTTCGACGTAACACGCTACGTAGTATGTGTGACCGTTTTAGCCAATAGAGCAGCTAGAGGCGTGCCCCTTCCACTCTGACCAATCAGCGCCGCATTCCTTTCACGGGACTTCTTGTGCGGCACACACAGTACCATTACTCGTATTTAACACTAGAATTCATTCAGATTTCATGAGATTTTTATGTTAAAGCGTACTCGAATAAAGAAGTGTACTAAAAAATTCCCCAGAAAAATATTTCTGTAATATTCGCGACGTTTTTGTTTAAAATTTATTTATTTATACAGGTCGCATCAACAACTAGGTCATTAGCGACCACAGATATTATATCGTAATATTACATTATTATATCTTACTTAAGAGAAGAAATTTTGTAATTGTTATATGTATACAATATTACAAAATGTGGAAAATTTTTGTAGATTTTAGGAATTTTAAAACTTGGACTATGTTCGAATTAATATTGAAACAATCACTTAAATTGTTGGGGATAGCCAAGCGATTGACCATTTTCTGCCACGCGCGGTAGATCCTCATCGGTCCGGGACAAACAGAAGAATATCGTATATAGTATAATGTGTCTGCATAATTAACAAGCATCAAGCCGGCGCACGAGTCGCAGATTAGATAATCGCGATTAACGTGTCCCTTTGTGTTGGCCGTGACAGTTGCGCGCGGGACAGGTATCGATCGCGGGTGGCCCGTTTGCATGTGAAACGTCATCAAGAATCCGCGACTGCCGGTCGTAACGAACGTTACCGCGAAGTGCCACGCCATTAACTAGAATCGTGCGTGTTGATGGAATGTCAGGAACCGGGGGGGTCTTTCTCGAAAATGCGCAGTCAGTTCCTGGCCCCGGAGCTGCTCGCCCCGCTCCGAAGAATGTACCGTCAGTTACACCTTACAGGTTTAATTGCTTGCGAAACCGGCTATCTAAGCAGGCTATCGCTTTTCCCGCTGTTATCGTTATTGGCACCGCGAAATCGCGAGAATTCTTTTCGACGATATTAACCTCTTTGCCGGCGAGAATCACTTCCAGCTTATTCTTATTCGACGCCTCGAACGCACCTTGTTTCATTCATAAAACATGATTCATTCGGAATTTGAATTCATTTCAGAGAAATTACCACGCTATTTTCCAACCAGTTAACGTTACATGTCTTCCAAAACATCTACAACTAGACTAAAAAGATATGAACGGTTCAAATGCAACACAGTAAAACGAGTTAAATAATTTGAAACCTACTGTTGCGTTCGTTTCAACCGATTAAAATGATTAACAAAAGAAACAACCGTCTATGTAGCAGAAATCCACAGTCTAGCAATCACGGAAGTGTCTGCATACTTTCAACCCATTTGCATCGTTAGCTTATATATACGCTCAATTTTCCTGGTCACTATCACCGGAGTATATACACGCTCAATTTATTTTTTCTTATAATGCTGAAATATGAAGTTCTTTTATTTGTAGTCATTTTTGTACTTAACACTAAAGGCACCGAGCTATAAATGCGACAAGTACACGTTGCCTTATAAAAATGACAAGACTTAATTTATTTAGACTTTGCGCGTTTCTTATTGCAATGTGTGCTCTACTAAAAGTATTTATTGAATCATTGCCCATGAAAGCATCATTATAATTTCAAAAATTGTTAAATCAAAAATCTAGAACCGGTCATTTGACCGGTGGTGGTACGTTTAGTGTTAAATATAACAAAAAAAAAAGTTTGGTGATGAAGGCCATCTTTTCATATTTCCTTACGAGGCAAATGGGTTAAGCAACAGTGCTCCTCGCGTGTTGAACCCCTAGACGCCGGTGCCTGGGTATACCTTGACCCAAAGCATCAAAACAGTGATTTATGCATCAAAGTTTTAGCAATTAAACGAAACGAATTGTATAATTGGGAATAAAGGTGTCCACGGGAAGTAGCTTTAAAAATGTATTCTAAAAGATTCATAACCGAGCGTTGAAGCACCAGAATTTGTTCGGTACCGTCAAGCATATAAATTTTCCTTTGTCTTTACAACGTTGCGAGCGCATGGTCTCGTTCCGCCTGCGAGTGACACGCGCGCGCGCGCGTCATACCGCGTAAACATTTGCGACGGGACGCCTAATCCCGATCTTCCATCGCCGTTTTCATCGTTAACGAGCAAAGCACAGTCTAGAAATCCCGCCAGAGGATGGTGGTGGGGGTGTCTAGACACCCAATCTCTTTTCCCTCTCTGTCGACGCGATTTACATTAACGCGTCGTGTTCATCCCCGAAACGGAAACCGGAGCCACCCCGCGGGGCAAAACGCGCGCGCGCACACACACACACACACGTATACACCCACGCGATGCATGGACAAGATTCGAGGATATTTTCTTGGCTTGAATACAGCCACGGTCTATGGAGGTCCCAAGATGTCGCCCTGGGTGGCGAATCTTTAGCGAGGAACCCTCATTATAGGGAAGAAAGCACTCCTCTTATCGATAGGGGGTTAAGAAATTGCCATAGTTTCGAGGGGTCGTGCTTGGAGTTAACTGTCTGAAAGAAGTGTGATTTTTTTAGGATTTTCTTTTCTCAAGAGGTTCGTCGACTTCTTTTTTAGACGAGTGTCTCGTGTAAAAGTGTGCGAGATAATGTGGAGGAACCGTGACCCCCGTGTATGTTGCCGAGGAGGTTTTTTTATCGTGATGGTGGCCATCAACTTTAGGGAGAGATGCTGTTACCGAGATTTAGTTGCAGGAAAATTACTGCAAGCGGTCCAACATACATATGTACTTTTAAGCAATGTACTCGTTTAATAGTACAGTCTATGAATTTTTCTAGGAAAATTTTTAAAGGTCATATTTTATTCTGACTGGCACCTGTGTTTGATGCTTGTTTTATAAGATTTCATAAGAAAATAATGACTACAAGTAGTTCACTACGTGTGTTTTTAAACAACACGTTTTCGATATCAATAAACTCTATTAATGTGTTCGGAACAAAATTTCTGGAGCTCACGTCTTTGTCGAACTAGGCATCATCCCTTAGAAAACTGGTGAGGGATTTTTTAAAACTCTGCACTAAGAAAATTGCTACAAGTGGTACAATATATATACTTTTAAACAATGTATTAGCAATACAATCTGAGCGTTTTTAAACAAGAAAATTCCTGAAGGTCACGTGTTATAGAGATTGTTAATTAGACATCCCTCGGGAAATTCCTTGGGCATTCTCTGAGAATCTGCAGCAAATAAATTTCTAGAATTCGTACAGCATATTATGTACTTTTAAAAAACGTACTCGTCTCACAATGAAGTCTATTAATTTTCCCAGGGATAATTTCGGAAGATCACGTTCTTTTCACATTGTTAGCCAGGGATGATCCCCTGGGGAATTGGGGTAGTTTTAGTGGCGGTGTTAAACGAACTTGCCAAGAAACCGGTGGAAAGAGAACGACCAAATGGAAGTTGCGTTTGTCTTCGGCAGAATATGGAAATTGTTCGGTGAGTATCTTGCCCCCAGAAATCGTTCGGCTATGAGCAAGATGTTTGGACGGATTTAATGGCGTCTGCGGAAGGATTAATAGCAGCAGGGGTGGAGCTTCGCCGGGGCTTAAGGAAGTCTTCGCTTTGGTCGGACTGCCGGCGATCGTAAAATGGTAATTCGATTAATAACGTGGTAATTACAGAGTTCTGATTTCGATGGATTTTCACTCTGTTAATGTGTCAGGTCAGTCCATAAGTATTCTTAGCCTGCATTCTTGGAACACGCCAATGCATATTTAGCGCAAACGTTGTTCCACATGTCCTCTGGCTATAATTTTCGAATACTCGGAATTAGAACCTGCAATTATTTTAAATACAATATTTTCTATCGACGATGTGTATTAGACTGCAAAGTAATTTTCCGCATCGATTATAGAAAATAAGAACTATATGCAAAAATATTCTTAAATTCTTCAAATGTCATTTATCCATTTTTACTATGAATGCGTAAAATTCGCAGTCAAATGATCGAAGTAATAAATATTTGAAACGTTGAATATCGAACACATTGCGGCTAACAAATATTAATCTCGTTTGTCCTTCGGTTGTATCATCATCATTTTATATTTTATGCGTTTACCTTGGATACCGTTCAATATTGTTTATTGCAGTGAGCATGATAACCTTTGCAATGTTTCACAAATATGCAATGAGCGACAAAATTATTCGATTGACAGCGCATCGAACAGTTTCGTATCGGAAATTCTCGACTCGAAATGCAAACATTGTTCGTTCGAATTGTAAATAACAAAAAGTCCGTGAATTGTTATTCTGTGCAATCGTGGCGACTTCGAGGAATTGTTTCAACAGTGGAAACCGGGGCGACGGAACAACGCACCAGTTAATTGCGGTTCGCTCGGGTAACGCGTCTTTCTCTTGTTGGTCGTTCTTTGAGTCTCTCTCTCTCTCTCTTTCTCTCTCGGTTCGCATGATCCGTCGAAAGAATTCTAGACGTCGTCGTAGCCGTCAGGCAGACGATTAAATGAGAACTCGAGTGGGTATTTCCTAGTCGCTCGCCTTTTCAGCTGCTTCCGCGTCCTTTCCAGCCAGCCGAGACGCGTTTCAGACCCGATGAATGGCCGGGGAAAAAACGATTAAAGGAGGCGAGTATGGGCGGCGAACGATTAAAAGGCCGAAACGCAGTATCGTCTGGTAAAAGCCTCGTTTGAGATATTGGAAGTAACCCCTCCCCACCCCCGGCAACGGATGCTTTCAACGGGAAGCAACCGTCGAAACGAGGTCCAAGAACCGCCGAAGAGAGGCCAAGAAGAAAATCATTATTTGCTGATTTACCTGACCTTTTCGACTAATGCCAATCCACGTCGATCAACGATCGTTTTTACTCGGGAAGGAATGAACTTCCAATTAGACCGCGGTAGATTCTCGTACAAATATTAATCTTTACGATCTGATTTTCATAAATTCATACCAAAAAGTATATATACCTCTCCAGAAGAGTTTTATCGGCCGTTGAATAAAATCAACAGCTCTATGATTCATCTACATGTTTGATTGGTTTTCAAATAGCGTCCTGAATTCTATCTTACTTTTTATCGTAGAAAATTGTGGAAAATTATAAAATACTCTCCATACAGGTTCTATAGGTCTTCGAATAAAATGAGCATAAGCTCAGAATAAAATCAAATAAATAGCTTCCTGAATTTCATTGAATTATTCAATATAGTAAATTATTAAATATTCTATCTAGAGGTATTACAGACTTCCAATTAAAATAAAGAGTGAAAATAGAAAATTGTGGAAATACATAAAATACTCTCCATACAGGTTCTATAGGTCTTCGAATAAAATGAGCATAAGCTCAGAATAAAATCAAATAAATAGCTTCCTGAATTTCATTGAATTATTCAATATAGTAAATTATTAAATATTCTATCTAGAGGTATCACAGACTTCCAAATAAAATAATGAGTGTAAATAGAAAATTGTGAAAAATCATAAAATACTCTTCATACAGGTCCTATAGGTCTTCGAATAAAATGAGCATAAACTCAAAATAAAATAAAATAAACAGCTTCCTGAATTTCATTGAATTATTAAATATAGTAAATTATTAAATATTCTATCTAGAGGTATTACAGACTTCCAAATAAAATAGAAAATAGAGAATTGTGCAAAAATTATAAAATATTCTGTAAATAATTTAGTAGAATGCATAGGCGTTTGTCCTCGAATAAATAAAACAGCACGGTTCCTAATTTTTGTATATAAAGGATCGAGGAACGATGGAGTGCAAAAGAAAGAGTGTTGGTTACTGTTAGTGTCAGGTGCTCCCGCCGATAATAAACTCACTCCAGAGACAGGATACTCGCTGTCAGCCGGGACAATCATAGTGTCAAACACCGTTCTACCGGGTTTGAAAAACATTCCTTTTCTGTTGGCGGTGATCGTCGGGCGTCTACGCGTCGCGTTACCTCCAATATAAACGGTTGACGTCACGGTGGTTGGTTCATCAATCATGGAAGGTTCGACCGCGCGGTGCAAAAGACGTCGGATCGATTATTGACATACTCGAGCGAGAGGTATGCACGTCTCTTTGATCGAAAGCTTGACTCGCAATCGACGAGAACGCGGAGTATTCCACTATTTCATCGGCCGCGTATTCCTACCGCGGGAAATAAGGTATTCGACGGGACAGGGGTGAATAGGTATGATGAAAAATGTAGGAGCGCGCGCCACATACGAATGCGGAGACCGGTCGACTTTCGCTGTACCCTTTTCGGTGGAATTACCGCGTACAATGGACGATCGATTCATTATCGTCGGAATCGAATGAAAGAAAATTGCTCCGACCGGTGGAATTAATTTCCCGGCGATCGGTGATTCGTTTTTCGCGTTTACGCAGTGTTACAATTAATTCCGATGTTGTACAATTTTTTCAAGTTACCCAAAGCTACCTGATTCAACCCATTTGCATCATAAAGAAATATGAAAGGAAGGCTTTTATCGCCAAACTTTTTTTTAAATTATATTTAAGTACAAAAATGACTACAAGTAAAAGAACTTCTCAGCATTATAAGAAGAAATCAGAATTACTACTTTCATATCCAATAACACCGTCCATTTCTATTTTTTAGCTAACGAATAATGACAGTGTCCAGGAAAATTGAGCGCATATGATGCAAATGGATTAAGGGGCCGATAATTTACCCCCATAAAGCGACTAATTTCTCTGCCCGACAAGTTCTCTCCTCGAATATAAAAGTTTTGCATATTTGAAATGTAATAAGGGTGCCTGAGAGATGATTTAGGGTAAAAACGGCAGCGTCCCTTAAGGGTTAAGCGAAGCCGAAGTTCGCGATACACAGTTTTCGCAAGCTTCTAATGGAAAAGACGACGGCGGACGTCGGCTAGCAGGGAAGTGGTGAACTAGTTATCAAGCAGGGAACTTGCGTACATTCGCAGGCTGACCGGTTAGATTGAAACTGTCAAACTTTCGCCGATAAGTTTCAAATTTCTTAACACGACTCGCAGGCACGCCGACCTGTCCGGATAGGTATTTTGCGGTGGTGAGAGCCGATTTTTCCAAGTAGTCGCTCGTTGACACTTCTCACGCTAAGTACAGGCTGTGTCGAAATTCATTGCGAGTCTCGACAGGTGAATAGCCTTCTTAGCAACCCCGGATAACCAACCGTTCATAAAAATAACGATCGAAATATCAGAACCATACAATGTTACACTCAATCCTCCTGCACCGTAAACTACATATAAACGTGGATAAAATGTAAAACAATAGGTAATAAGAAGAAGTAAAATATTTAATACAGAAACAAATTACTACGTGAATACATATAACAGATAGAAGAGAAACATTCTGCAGATTTATAAGCAAAATTTGCAAAAAATATGTGATAGATCGAGGATTCTATACGCTTAGGACAAACATAAATTTACCATAGAACTTATTAAAGTTATAATGAAAAGAGTTATTTAGAGTAATAGTTTTGCTTGATTCGCGTGTTCGGAGTTCTTGCGGAAAATTGCAATTTCACGTAAAGGTTTGTTGATAAATATTGCAGGCTGGGTGTTGACAGTAACATTTATCGAGACACAATATCGTTGCCCTAAAGCGCTGGGAAACTCGATGGAAGGTCCCATTAGTTCTTTCGCGAATAAAAGGTGAAAAATCGGCCGATTAATTTCGCTTCGAATAGCACGGCGAAGTCGATTCACGAAATGGATTACGTTACGCAGTTGTAGATGGGGGTGGATCCGGCATCCTTAAATCGTGACTGTACATTGTGGCACCCGGCTACATTCTCTACGCTATCACCGATAACAGATAACTGCGGAGAAATGCATGGTATGAGTTCTTGCGAGATAAACTGCGGCGAACGCGACAATATTAATCGGCGATCTCAGAAAACCGAAGGGTGGCTCAAACGAAATCCACTTTCGACAAATTTGAGCCGTTTCAAACAAGACTGCAACATTTCGATGCTGCAAATATGTTAAATATAAAGTATACACTTTCAATTCATCCGTGGAAAAGCGAATTCTATTCTTATCGATGGATATTTCAGAAAATCGCAAATTCAAAGTGACCTTCAAATTTCCTGAACTCTAATTCTGGAAATTCTCAAAATACTCTACGTAAAAATTGTAGAATCTATCGTTTATTCGACTGTTGAAAATTCATTTTTATTTTCATATCGCGACGTTCGACATTTTTCCAAAAATTGTCTCGACAAAGGTTTTTGGTTTTCACAGGATGAGATTGAGTAGGTGGTAGATGAGCGATCTACAAATCTGGCTAATAAATCGAATGCAATCGACGAACGCCTTAAATTAAACGCTGTCCCTCGCGAATCCAGTCCGACACCGATCGCAGTACCGTCCATCTTGCAGAAGGAAACAGGAACATAATCGCGTTTCATTTGCCGCGTGGGATCTAAAGCTGCGTCGCCACCCAAATCCTTCCTCGAAGGAATTCTCGATTTCTCTGTGACGTAAGGCGCTCAATTTTTCATCCGCAAATCTCTAATTTTTCAAATACCGACTAGATTCTTATGGTGCGCTTAAAAGAACGTCCCCAGAATATACCTAAAAATTTTCACCTAAATCCTACGACAGCGTCCTCGCATATACCAGTTCCAAAATCGTCGTTCTTAACACTATCTAGCAGAAGTTTATTCGATAATCCTGATTATCGATTACGTTACCGAGGGTGAGTTGTTGACTTATGATTAAAGTTTCCGTTTCTGTCAAAGGATCTATTAACACTTTGATTGCCAAACAAGAAACCTCAAAAATTCCATGAATTTTTTAATGAAATTAGTAAATTATTTAATGAAATAGAAATTGAAAAAAAATTAAATGTATGATATTGTGTAGTTCTCCAACTTTCTTGCATTTTACAGATCCTAATCAAATTTGGTACAATGAATATATTAACGTAAAAATTCATTTTAAAACCTGAACAAATAATTCCGTCACCCATATATGTGGGTGACATGGCAGTCAACGTTTTAACAAATCCCCAGCCATGGGTTTCCAAAAATTATGAAACAATCGCACAAAACTACAACCAAAAATGCATTTCTGAGTCCACATGCATAGTTCGCTGTGATTAATCACGGGTGTACGACCAGGCATCCGCAATCAACTGCAGAAGACTGTAGTCGTTGTAGCTCCGAGCGAGATTCCCGAAAAAAATGCGACGCTGTTTACGAGACAAACGACGACAGGTTGCAATCTTTTGCGCTAAACATTAGGAGCATACTTAGCGGCGAATCGATCGCGCGATTACGGGGTACCGGGCAGGACGATCGAGCATCGTGCGCTCGGGGAAATTAACCGAAGTGCCGTTACTGCGCACATTAGCCGGTCTGCATGGCACTGGCGACCTAATTCATGCGCGGGATACCTCCTTGCACATCCGCAGCCCTTAAATCGTTAGCGTGCACCACGCCGCGATGCATTCCCCGCGCGGCTATCTACGATACAAGATAACGGATAGTCGGCCAGAAATAGATAGCCGCCCCGGTGCCTCTTCTAAAGCCGCGTCCGCACCGCCTTGGCTTTCGACGTGCGGCTTTCGAGCTGCCGGGAGGACGCGTGCCTTGCGGCTTTCGCAGAACTGCAGCTTCCCAGCAGATTCCGCGCAACTACCCTCTACTCGACACCAATATCACTGGACCGAGCGGAACGAGTGGCTCAGGACCTCCATTTTATAGTCGCTTCAACCGCAATCATCCCCTCGAAACTCTCATTCTATAATCATTTGAATTATACAGACGCTTTCGGAAATATTTATTTTATAATTATTCGAATAGTACAAGTACCTTTCAGGATTTTTTGAAAATTTTTAGAATAACGACACTCCTGAGATTTTTACTCTTTCAACCTCGATGAACGAATACTTTCGTAAAAGAAATAACAGTGCATTCAGAATGTATTTAACACGTTAAATGCCAGCAATCAATCCCAGAGATTCTTACAAAATCAGTGTAATTTAATTAACCCCTTGCACTACTATTTATTTTGTGGTTATAACGATTAGAAATTCTTCATCGTTCAGGGTTTCATAGAAAAGAAAAGATAGTTTATATCTATTGTATGCCCATGTTTTCGGTTCGTCTGGATATGTCACAATAAAAATGAGTTTCTAAACCTAGTCAAAAATCACAGTCAGTCGTATGTGACTGACGTGGCAGTTAACGTGTTAAACACTAAAGGGTGTAGGGTAAGGAAGTCAAAAGTGCAATGAAAATACTTTGTGCCAATTTTCAACCCCATATGTCGACATAGGGGGTAGTACTGGGATGACATAGAAAATCTGGGTTTTTCGTAATTTCTCTTATCCTCTTCAATTGAAAATTCTGGAAAAATCAGGCATATTTTAGCTATTACAATGTACACCCATGAATTTTTTCAAAATTTTTAGATTCGAAACTGTATTTTAAAAAATCAAAAACCGCTATTTTTTCCGTGCCCATATAAGTACCATGATCATACGATTCGTATAATTAATTTCTTAGCTGGGTATTATATCAAATTCTAAATAAGATGCATTTATTCGCATGGAAGAGTTCTTGCTCCCCTGCTGCATTAATCTTCGTCGCTGTCATCATCGATTACAGGGTGTATTTCTTCGGTAGAAAAATTTTGGTTCCGATTTTTGCATGAAGTTTAACATAACTCTATAGCCTACTCAGCCAGATAAAGTGTTAAAAAAAAAAATAATCGAACTTTCGATTTTCTCATACACATTGTAAGTACAATTGAAGGACCACCGTGGAATACTAAACTTCCAGAAGGAAAGAAACATGTAACACTGGTCGTTGAATAATGCATGAAGACTATCAGCCATTGAGTTTTAAGGACTATCAACCGTTCGGGGGAAATTATTAAGTGATCGTAAAATTAAGCGAATAGATAGTCTGTGTCGATCGTAGGACCATGGTGTATCGCAGTGACGCACGCGATACAGTTTGTAAAATACGCGTTTATATTGCGGTGTTCAATACTGTACGCGAGAGCCCATTTCACCCCCGGTCACTCCATACACCCAGAATCCATTAGTCGAAGCAAATCTCCAGGCTTTTTATATCCCGTGATCAACAAGTCGTTCTCATTTAACATCCCCATCAGACAAAACCACACAATTTGCATCCCCATCCGCTGAGCCGACCACATTTAATAATCAACACTCCCCAATATCCCAGCCGTCGCTATTCCAACCATCATCAATCCTGTCCGCGGAGCACATGAATCATATCTGTAATCCAGTTGTAAAAAGAGTTGTTGATTATTCCGGTAGCGTTTTGCGACACCACGCTGCAGCCAGCCCAAATCTCAAGCCTTGTATTTATGTTCGCAACAATCAATGTATAGTTTCTCTTATTGCAACAGGTATTAAATCTTTGTTAAACCAAATCTTCTTGGAACGAGATTAATTTCTTTCGTCAGCGTAATCGCAGAAATGACAACTACATTCATACCGAACTTAACACGTTGACTGCCATGTCACCTATATGTGGGTGACGGAATTAGTTGTCGAGGTTTTAAAATGGATTTTTACGTTAATATATTCATCGTACCAAATTTGATTAGAATCTATAAACTGCAAGAAAGTTGCAGGACTACTCAATATGATACATTCAACTCTTTTCAATTTTTATTTCATTAAATAACTTACTTTGATTTTACGGAATTTTTGAGGCTTCTAGTTTGGCAGTCAAAGTGTTTTCCATGACATAGAAAAAAATATATAACTCATGCAATTTTGATTATTTTTACCTGAGAAAAATCACACGTATGCTTCGAATACCAATTAAGACGTATGCAAAATCTTGATGCAAAATATCCGATAGTTTTTCTGAAAAAAATTCCAATGTTCGTGAAAAAACGTCCTCGGAAACTAGAACACCCCCTAAATTCAAGGATTGCGAGTCTTGTTCCACGAGAGCGGGGGTCTTTAATGAAACAGTGCGCCCCGAACGCAAATAGCTGAGAAGATCTGAGAAAAATCTCTCAGCCTCTTCCACGGTTCCATAGTGCACGCCCGTACCCAATTGGAATTCTTGGTGAACACGGCGCGACACGTACAAAGGCGCTCGATCGGAATTTAAACAGCAGAAATTACGAGTCTGCAGGGCGACCTATCGCGAAAACAATCGACTAGCAATCGCGGGGGATCGCTATCGATCCGATCGCCCATGGATCGTGAACGCGTAACCGGCGTTAAATCGACAAACTCTGTATATGGTGTTGGTGTGCCGGGCTCCCTCCACCGGTTGACGGGAACGCGTAAATAATTGCATTACCTATCCTACGGCGCGTAATACGCGATGAATGCCGCTGTATACCCAGGACACACTAACGATATTGCCCTCACGTCCGTTCGCCGATCTATTTGCCTCGGGACAGGGGACGCCGGACAACGGAACCGACCCAACTATCCCGTGTGTTACCGATTTTAACCGAGTTAATGCGGAGAGGGATTAGCCATTTTAAACGTTCATCCGGAAAAAAATTTGATTTCTTGCGCCCCGCGCACTCGGGACCAACGACACACTGTTTGCGAGAGCTTTATGCAATACTGAGTGGGGCGAGATGGTCTCCTGAACAATGGTGGTGGCAAGTGTGAAACTTGACAGTCCTTTATGTCGGATAATATAAATTTATGTAGGCTTTGAAGTGTTTGGAGTTATGCAAACTTTTAATTTAACTTGTGGAAGCTGAGTTTCGGATTTTTTTCGGTGGTGGAATATGAAAAATTTTCTGATCTTTTGGGCGGTAGCATGTGAGAAATTTTCTGATTCTTTGGGAATGTGAGAAATTGCTAATTCTTTGAGTAGCAGGGGGTGAGAAACTTTGTGATTCTTGGGGTAGTGGAATGTGAAGAATTTTCTCGAATATTTTGGGTAGTAAAATGTGAAGAATTTTCTCATTTTTTGGGTAGTAAAATGTGAGAGAGATTTGTTAATTCTTGGGGTAGTAGAATGTGAGAAATTTTGCTATTTTTGGTGTAGTGGAATATGAAAAATTTTCTGATTTTTTGAGTAGTAGCATGTGAGAAATTTTCTGATTCTTTGGGAATGTGAGAAATTGCTAATTCTTTGAGTGACAGGGGGTGAGAAATTTTGTGATTCTTGGGGTAGTGGAATGTGAAGAATTTTCTAATTTTTTGGGTGGTAAAATGTGAGAGAGATTTGTTAATTCTTGGGATAGTAGAATGTGAGAAATTTTGCGATTTTTGGTGTAGTGGAATATGAAAAATTTTCTGATTTCTTCGATAGTAGAATGTGAGAAATTTTCGGAGTTTATGGGTAGTAGAATATTGAGATCGAACTTTCTATTTACGGGGAAATTGAGCGTGTGAAATTACATTCCCTATTATGTAATACCTATTTCTTCCAATTGCTATAGTAATGAGTCAACACTTTTCCCGGATTGTTAATACTCTGTTACGACTGTCAGTGGCTCGTATTACGTTAAAAGGATTGCACTTTAAATCTAGAACGAATAATCGTGGGCGGTCGTGTAACTACACGCTGCGATTGTGTTCGATAATTGAATACGTGGGCGGACATAGATGAAGCTCCGGTTTAGATATGAACGTATTTTACAATAAAGTTTAACGAGACCGCTCGCTGCCGATAAGTATTGATTATTGACGTGTTTTCAATTACCCAATGGACACAAAACTGCGGATAAGACGTGAAACAGATATTGGAAAATCTATTTCGTTTTAAAATAGATTGTACAACCGGAATCGGATATATTCTCTGGCATTTTCGCTGTTACGTAGGAACGGGAACAACTTTCAGGAATTCTTTGATGTTCGGCGAGGATAGAGACAATCGACACCACGTCGATAGAAAATGTAATATTATATTGTTCTGGTTTCTGTCAAATGTTCATTGAAATTTGCTGTTGGGAAACGGCGAGACAAGTGTTTTTATTTTACATTCATGCGAGATTGTCTGCAGTTAATTAATTTTATTTGTCATCCATGGGACTGGCCATATTTATTTATTATCCAGAGGAGACTGTCCAAAATTTATTTATTTCATTTGTCATCCATATGGGTCGGTTCACAGTTAATTTTTGTCATTTATCCCTTTATTTACACAGACATTTATGCCCTTAATATCAGTCTCAAAAAGAATCGATGATCACCATCTAACAAAATCTGTTCCTTGTATTTTCATATTGTTTATAAACATTAATCCAATAAACTTTGCATCCACACCACATCATGTCGATTGTTTAATCTGAACATATGGACCAGCAGTGTTTCCTTATTATTATCAAATAAAACAAAAATATACGTTTTAATTGATCCAAGAAATACTTGCGAATCGTCACACAACATTTCAGGATGAAATAATCCGAACAATAATCTAACTCGGATGGGAACTGAACATTTTTCCAGCTAATTATAATTTCAATCGAATCGAATTACCAATTGAGACGTTCAGAAGAAATCAAGGAATGTTTTCGCCGATAAAAATAATTCAGGGCGAATAATGTTTCTCTATTGGTGGGATAATGTTCTTTCAGTTGAGGATTGGAAATGCACGAGGGTTAATTACTCCAGATTAATCACTAGTGAAACGATATAAATGAATCTCGTTACCTCTTGGACCTGCCTCTGCACGACGATCTTGTGCCACTGATTATCGTCGAATCGGAGCCGGGGTGGTTTTATGTGGAGATCTAATCTACCTTTAGTCAGCGTCATGCTCACTGCAACTCCACCGTCTCTCAGGGATATGATCAGATAATCGTCTTCCTTTTCTGAAACAAAAAATGGACCCTCGGTAAATACATGCCATTCCGAAATTACCCTCGATCTATAAATATTCGAACAAGAGCCACGTCTCTTTGCATATGCATTTCCAACAGTTTTGGGCAGATTCACAACAAAATGTTCACCTTCCGAAGTAGTCTCATTTTAGCAGTCAGTCGTTAGAAACTTGATATAATTTATTTAACGCTGTCATCTATGGCATAAGGTAGCAGACAACACGCACATAAGAGTATAATTTAGTAGTCATGCTTTAGCAGTCACAGACATGATACAAAGTTGATATTATTTATTTAATACCGTCATATATGAGTGATACAATTTTTCTAATTTGTAGAACCTTACGAAGCAAATTATTTTCATATCATTTAGTAAATTGTTCCAATTTCGTTTGACTTTTATTCGATTCGTTGAAGGTTCGAAATATTTTTTTAAATGACAATCTTGAAAGAAAATTACTAAATCATATTTCTGTTCAAGACTGCCATTATTGGCGCTGTTGAAAAATTTCTAGAAAGTATTAAACAACAGCTGGTACGTACGTAATGTGTTAAGATTTATGACAGCAATTACTGTTTCACTCCTGGGGCTTCTCGTGGATCTAACCTAATTTCATGCACCCGATGTGTCAGCTTGGAAATTAAATTTTTAATCTGGACAAATCATTGCGTGACAATTATAAAGGTAAAACACAGACGTGTTATGACTCAATCTGTTATCGCCAAACACATTGTTTGCGATTTAATCCGCCATTTTCATTGTTTTCTGTTATCTTTAGCACCAAATATAGATCCACTTAAATCGCACATATTTGTACACACATAACTTTTGAATCTCCTAGGATTGAAACTTGGACTTCCGACATTTTCTCGCCAAAATCTACAGGATTACCTCAAACAAGTTAAAAATTTCTAGTTTCCTACGGTAAAGTTTAACCTCGATATTTTCTGCAATTACTGAAATCAATGTAAAATTCGATTATTAACCTTACACACATATTACCGTGTTTACACTATCATTACTAAAATCATTCAACAAAAGCAATTTAGAATCAATACGTGACACGAAACAGAATTTTTCTGTTCATATCCAATGCAATATAATAACGAATAACAATTCAACCGAATAAAATTTGATACAAAGGCTCGGTATGTTGGATTCGTAGTACCACTATCTCGAAAACGGTGGCCCATAGTATCCGCAGGACACGAAGGGGTTGCAGGGTTAATCTAGTACAAGTGTAAGAGATAATCAACGAGGATTTGGCGCTGACGCGGCGCCGGTTAGGCGACCGTAATTATACTAAACACAAAGACCGGCGTGGCGGTCAGTCCAGCGCGAAAAACAAAAACGAAAAAAAGAAAAGGAAAAATAAATAAAGTATCGTTCGCCACGTCTTAATCCCTCGGATCGTTTCGAGGCTGGCCGATGTACGGCCCATAATCTACGGGCTTTTCAGTTCGGTCGGCACGATAATTATTAACGACGAGCTCAGTCGCTTTAGCGGAGCTCTCCGAGCCGCTCTCGAAACGAAAAGCACCGAAACTAATGGTAAGCGGGCACAAACGATTTATACACGTCGTTTCAAGATTTAATCCACCCTGAAATCGATAGGCGGAAAAGTGAAAAAAAAAAAACACTCGACAACGGCCTGTCGACTTGGACGCGTCAAAGTGAACCGTAACTGTGCCATCGGTATCACGGAAGATGAATTACGCCGTAAAGGAACCACTTCCACCTATTATTTAAGCTTCGAAAATATTTCAACACTTGCACAGACCAACACGATATATCACGAAAACAATGATTCACAGAGGTGCTTTTAACCCCTTGCACTACTATTTGTTCTGTGATTATAATGATTAGAAATTCTTTATCGTTCAGGATTTCATAGAAAAAGAAAGATAGTTTATATTTATTGTATGCCTATGTTTTCTCCGAAGGATATACAGGGTCATCCGTTTTTAAACGGCCAAACGTCAACCAGCTATAGAGGGCCCCAAATGGAACAACTTTCACCCCTAACACTTTTTTTGATTCGGCCTCGATTTCTTGAAAATATTTTAAACAATACGTACCCAAAAGATGTACTTAAAATAATTCTTAAAACTTGAGTCCCGTTACATTTCTTGAATATTTAGGTATTGCGGTATGACGGGTTTTTGCAATTATCTAAAAGTCAAGACCGAATCAAAAAAAGTGTTAGGGGTGAAAGTTGTTTCATTTGGGGTCCTCTATAGCTGGTTGACGTTTGGCCGTTTAAAAACGGATGACCCTGTATATCAACCACAATGAAATAGAAGTTTGTTTCGCATCAAAGGAAATTAATAACATACATATTTATTAGACTATGTTCAGAATCTTCATCACGAGTCTAACTCGATACTGTAGGGCAAGGGGTTAATTGTATTCTTTTGCTAATTTTTAGAACCCGCTGTTCAACGAAATTAAAAAATTCCGTTACCATGCTTGCTGTTCAAGATTAAAAAATTCCTCTCGTAATTTTGAAAGCTGTTGCTCGTCGGAATGAAATTTTGCGCAGCTCACAACCAAATTTGTTATTTATGCCGGCAAAAATAATTCATTTATACGGTTATGTAATAATGATGAAATAAAATAGTAACGCGAGATGAATGTCACGATTAAATCAATA
This sequence comes from Seladonia tumulorum, assembly GCA_913789895.3. NCBI lineage: Eukaryota > Metazoa > Arthropoda > Insecta > Hymenoptera > Halictidae > Seladonia > Seladonia tumulorum. The sequence continues at coordinate 10,545,601 of OU565275.1, forward strand.
ATTTATACGAATAAACGAATAGTAACAACGATCGGTGCATTCGGAAAACGATTTTATTTAAAACACTTGCTCGTCATTCTAGAATTTATTTCTCCATTTGAAAATTTTGTTGCAGAAACTTTGACCAATGGCGTACGAATGAAAATCGTTTACCAAATGCTTCGGTGGTTATTAAAACATTGGGCGATCACAATCGTCGAGAAAAATCGTGAAAAGGAATTTTTCATATTGGCTTGCTCGCATGACCACTGCATAAATATTCAAAATTCCAGGAGTTTATTGCATTCTCGATTATCGAGCGCGTACGATTAGCGATCGATTCTTCCCCCGGGTGCACTGCCTCGGGAAGAACTCGTCGCAATTTCTTATTTTCGATTTCCGTCGGTTCCTCGTCGCGGAATAACGGCCGCGATGTAAAGTGACTAGAATTGAAATTCGAGGGAGATGTAAAGCTTTATCGCGGAACAACGAAAGCTGGCACGTCGACGAGACGATTGGTGGTGCGCTCCGGTTAAAATTCAGCGTTTATTCATTTATGGTAATCCTTGACGCGCACCGAGTGTTCAAATGCGAGGGTCAAATAGAATGGGGAAAAAGTACCGTGCGAGAACTACGAAGATACGGTTCGATGTACATCCGAGGAGACCCGGCTCGCATCTTGCTGCAGCAATCGTTGCTACGTGGATTAGAGTCGACACCTGTTTGTTCACGGGAACGGTATTCGACGGTCGGATGCGTGACCCAACTTGGAGAATGATCTAGAAAATTTTTACTGTGAATTTACGGTGTCCCCTATTTCACAATTTTGATGAGACTTTGTGGGTTCCGCGTAGGAGCCAAGAATGAGGAATATTTTTTGATAGGGGCTGAAACTGAAGTTTAAGGGATGGAATTTTCCCTCTCAAAGCTGGGACTTCCGAAATATAAAATAGCTTGAAGGGTATTTGAAATTAGGGTAGCTATCCCTTCTAGTTTTTACGTTTTTTAATCTCATGGAAAATGAACTTTATCATATTTTTATACTTTTTGTTTTATCCTTAGGGAAGGGGGTTGAGGGTATAAGCTTTTAGAGGATGGTTTCCTACCCTTAAATTTAAGTCTGCAAGGATCAAAAAGTACAAATTCTTTATTTTTTAGTCGTGCGTGAAAATTCTCGAATTTCTATTAAAACTGTGAAAGAAATAAAACAATTCGTATGATAATATAGTAATTTCATAAATTGTTAAGAATATACTTGATGGAAATATGAATGTTTAAAATTAATACAAATGTTTGTATCTCATTGCCTAAATTCGATGGATTTATGCACGTTGTCGAATCCACTGAAAATACGTATTACAAACCGAAACGACTATTTGTCCATTAATTATGTTTAGCTATAAATTATTTATTCATAACAAGTGTGTAAACATACGCCACATTTTACTGTTCAGTATGCCAAATGGGGCATAAAATTATCAGGTGCGGTTACATCGTTATTGCATAAATATTTATATTACACTAAATTACATACTGAATTGAGGACATTATGCGTAACATATTATTCAATAACTTGTTGTCGAGCTCGAAAAGAGATCTCACATTTTAATTTACAATTAATTGTAACCAGATGGCATTATGAACAAAAGAAAGTACTAACAGGTTTATGGAAAAGTCGATGTCCATTTTAAGATGCATGAAATTCTATTTCATTTCGATTTCACTAAAAGGAATTTTAAAATTGACAAATGCACCTTCTCTTTATGCATAATTTTTATAAGATGATGAATGATAAGGGAAGTTTGTCAAAAGAATTTATCTCGTATATTTACCACAAAAAATTTACTAGCTCGTAAACGAAGCAGTTCATAATATTTATACAACCTTCCATTTGAATTTTATTATCAATATAAGGAATTTTATAATTGATGAATGCAACTACCCTTTCTCTACAATCTTTATGAAATAATGAATGGTAAGGGAAGCTTGCATACAGAATAAATTACACATACATTACGCTCACTACAAAGAATTTAATAGATCATAAACTAAGCATTGCATAATGTTAATACAAGCTTTCATTTGAATTTTATTATCTATATAAGGAATTTTATAATTGATGAATGTAACTCCCCTTTCTCTATAATCTTTATGATTAATGAATGATAAGGGAAGCTTACATACAGAATTTATTACACATATATTACACTCACTACAAAGAATTTAATAGCTCCTAAACGAAGCATTGCATAGTATTTGTACAAGCTTTCATTTAAATTTTATTATCAATATAAGGAATTTTATAATTGATGAATGCTACTCCCCTTTCCCTATAATCTTTATGAAACAATGAATGGTAAGGGAAGCTTGCATAAAGAATTTATTGTACATATATTACACTCACTACAAAGAATTTAATAGCTCATAAACGAAACAGTGCATACTATTTATATAACCTTCCATTTGAATTTTATTATCAATATAAGGAATTTTATAATTGATGAATACAACTACCCTTTCTCTATAATCTTTATGAAACAATGAATGGTATGGAAAATTTGTGTAAAGAATTTATTACACATATGTTACAGTCACTAAAAAGAATTTAATAGCTTGTAAAAGAAGTTTTGCATAATATTTCTATAACGATTCATTTGCATTTTATTTCCACTATAAACAATTTAATAATCATAAACGCATCTGTCTCTCTATCTCTCTCTCTCTCTACTTCATAATCTTCACGAAATAACAACTGACCCCAAATGTCGCATGAGTATCGAGTACGTGGCAACGACAAAGTCGCTAAAAAACAGCCGAGAGTCTAAAAGTATCACGTGCATAAGCGCGGAAGCTAATAAAGCGTGGGATCGAACGATAAGTGTCGCGAGAGCAGAAAGAAAATATATCCTGTGCATCCGCATCGTGAGGCCAAAGTCTAGGCAAAGAAGGAGAGAAGGAGAGGAGAGGAGCGGAGAGAAGGACGAGAAGGAAGAGGCTGCAGAGAGAAAGCACCGTGGACTGGAAACCTTTACACGCATCGGGGTCGCGATCCGCAATGCTGTAATACACACACGCTCACATAGTTCACGTTCTACTTTGGTACATCGCGTATCTGCTTGCTCCGCAGTACTAGCCCCTGGTCGCTCATTTGTTCTCCTGATAAGCTATACCTATGGTCACCCGTTTAAATTATGCACATTTTTGCCCGGCACGCGGTACAACGCTTGTCGACCCCATGTTCCGCGGCCCGGATTTTTGTTCGGGTTGGACCGGCGCGGAAACACGTACAAAAGATAACTTCGAAATTGTTTTATCGTCCCATCGAGCTCCCTTTGCTGGATTCTGAATTATCATCTACGATTAACCTACATACTCCATTTTTTTCTTTCCGTTGTTCTCCGTTCCCTTCGTCTTGACGTGCCCTGTGCAATTTTCTGAACACCATGATACGATTCTAATTTAATGCATATACACTCCCGCTCATAAGTCTTAGGACACCTCCGGTTTTTAGTGAAACTCTGATATTTCGTATAGATTATGAACCTTCAACTGCATTAACTGCATAATATAAATATCCTCATATGTTCAGCAATAATTACAACTTCAATGTAATAATTCATTAAAAATTATGAAATAGCCACAGCAATTCACCAGATTTGAACCCCACAGAAAAATTAAGGGATAAACTGGACCAGACAGGTACCTATGGAACTTTTACCCTGCTTCGAAAACACATTTATGGAATATTTTGAAACGAGAATGGAATAATATAACAACAGAAAGTACGAAAAAAATTAATTACGCGGATGCCAAGAAACGTGGCGAATTCTTCTATGAAAAGAAAATATATTTTTTTACTTCTTGGTAAGATTTTTGATATATTATATGAGAGCAGCATCCTTTCTTTGACGTGTAAACCTTTAACACTAGATTGCCTAAGCAAGTCATTTTGACTGCTTTTGAATTTAATTTTTTTTATTGCTAATACTTATTAATAACTTGTTATATGACTGTAAGTGATATAAAATATATTAAAAATTACTGTTAAACAAATTTCTTTGCGCATTAGTTATTTTTTCACAATGCAGTCATTTTGACTGCTTTCAGGCAATATAGGTATATACTAAGCTCCCGTCTTTCTAGTGTTAAATAAGGAAAAATTTGTTCGCATCCTTCAACGATTATTTCATTTTTACAAAGTTGAATACGAATATGATCACTGTCCTAAGACTTATGAGCGGGAGTGTAGTTATTATGTTTCTGAGGTTGCTGGAAAAACAACGAAGACTTTCGCGGTAGATTGTTCGATCGGAACGTCTGGGGCGAACTTTCCGCAGAAAAATTAGCAGTGCACGGCAGTTCCGCAGGCAACGAATAATTATTTCCAGGGCCGACTATTTTGTAAACAAGGCCAGTTAAGACACCGCGTCCGGCCTCGGTGGCGGGCAAGGAATTTCAATGATCCTGCCGGGGCTGCAGCCACGGTAGGTACGCCCGAGAAATAGAAACGAACCGCTCCATCGGCGCGTATAAATTCTCTGCGTAATGAACAGCACGGTTTTTCTCGGCTCGGTCCGCGAGTATCCGCGTGTACCCGAAGCTGTGCTCATTCGTTCCTGCCTTCTACTATCCTCCTTCTCTCCCCGTCCTTTTTTCAGCCCATCCTCTATTTCTCTCTATCTCCCTCTCTTCTCTACCCTGTCCTACTTGCATTTCTCATCCGGCTGCTACGTTTTCCGGCAGTTTCGCAGTTTAAGCTCGTGACCCCGTCACGGCTACTCGCCGCGCATTGTTCCGTGATCGTTAAATATGCCCGCGCCGAAATTGTTTCGAGCGCGCCGCGAAATTTTTAGGGCTGTCCCGCTACCGCGGCTGTTAGGCCAGGCCCCCGCTTGTTTGCACACCGCCCACCCCGATCGTTTTGCCATAAACAACGCGCGGAAGCTTCCGCTAGCTTCCCGAAAACCAGACCCGTGCGACTTTTCTGTGATTTTTCGATGGTATCAACACTAGGTTTACGGTGCGTTGAAAGTGACTATTTTACAGTAAAATTAAAATAACAAAATTCTAGTTATTCAGTGTTATTTTCAGCCATTCTTATGTGCTCGATTCTTTACAAGTGCGTCCTTGCAGTCTTAACACTTTGACTGCCAAACTGGAATCCTCAAAAATTTCATAAAATCAAAGTAAGTTATTTAAGGGAATAAAAATTGAAAAAAATTAAATATGTGATATTGAGTAGTCTAATCAAATTTGGTACAATTTACATAATAACGTGAAAATTCATTTTGAAACCTGGACAAATAATTCCGTCACCCACATATGGGTGACATGGCAGTCAACGTGTTAATAAAAATTTCCAGTCCGGTATTTTGACGGGTACCTCGTAAATCTAGTGTTGAGATTGTGCAATCGATACTCGGATGCAGATGCGAGCAACGATACTTGTGTAAAAAGCAACTTTATCGCATTAATTTCGACGGTAACACTGTACCCAGATAATCGTGTCCGGCTAATGTGAAATGTTTGAACTACGCGGAAAATGTCGATGTAATTCTCAAGGGACGTTTCAATGGAAATATCTTTCGCGATCGGCAAGTTCCATTGAATACTTTTCGACAGAGGTCGCCCGACAGCGAATCAAATAAACATAAGGACACTGTTACCGATTAGCAGCCACCGCACACAAGAGAACAAAGGCATAGTTCCTGAAGGATTTAACCACTCGGGGAGTTTCTCTTCCGAGGAGGACTTTGATTTCACGGAGTAAATCATGAGTTCCGCCTTTTGAGCGGACGCAAGTAGACAATGGTCCTTCCTAACAATACCCTTGGATTAAAGGGGATTCCTTGCGCAGTTGGAATCGTATAGACAACCAGAACGGTTCGGCATTCGAAATGTCGACCATATTAATTTTATCCGTTCCGAGCAAATATATTGGGTCCGTCAAACGTGCTCAAACGAAGGAACGGATATTGTAGATATCTGTCAAAGAGATACCGTTGAAACGAGTCGAAATTAGCAATAACAAAGCGTATTAAAAAGAACCAATTCTCATAGTCACAATACGATTATAGAAGAAAACTGTCCAATCTTTTTACTAAAAAGATCTGCTATTCGCTGGGAAAAATATACACTCCAGCTCATAAGTGATCATATTCGTATTCAACTTTGTAAAAGTGAAATAATCGTTGAAGGATGCGAACAAATTTTTTCTTATTTAAAGGTTTACACGTCGACGAAGGATGCTGTTCTCATATACCAAAATCTTACTAAAAAGTAAAAAGATATATTTTCTTTTCATCGAAGAAACCGCCACGTTTCTTTCTTACAATGTCCACCATTCTTGGCATCCCCGTGATTAATTTTTTAATACTTTCTGTTGTTATATTATTCCATTCTCGTTCCAAAATATTCCATGAATGTGTTTTCGAAGCAGGGCAAAAATGTTACGTACCCTTCTGTCCAGTTTATCCCTTAATTTTTCTATGAGGTTCAAATCTGGTGAATTGGTGTGCCTATTTCATAATTTTTAATGAATTATTACATTGAAGTTGTAATTATTGCTGAACATATGAGGATATTTACTAAAAACCACAGGTGTCCTAAGACTTTTGAGCGGGAGTGTATATATAAAAAAAATGGTATGAAATTCTTAGAAATGATTTCACAATTTCTAAATGGAAACTGCACACGTTACATTAAAAAAAAAAAAAAGAAATAGCTGCTGCCATTTCCAAAAAATTTTCTGGCAAAGTATTTGATTGAAAAATTGCTTTACTTGACGTTTTGTGTGTTGGGTGGAACGATTCACGACGTTGGAATCGCGGTGAATAATTTTTCACAGAGAACTTGTCATTAAAGATTAATCTTTGGTTCCATGGTGCGATTTGGCTGGTACCTAGGAAACTGTGTCCATACTTTATCAATTCACGGTCCACTTGCACGCAGTCTTCTTTTTCTCGTGGTGGTTTCGGTTACGGAGCGGAGAACCGATGTAAGAAGCTGCAGCTGCAATGCGACCGTCGCGAGTGTTTCGCCAGTCCTATGTATATTTAATTTATGCGAAAGTCGCGGAACGTTTTTGGCGTGCGGCAAACGGAATTCATGGGTTACCGCGTGTCGTAGAAACATAGACGAGCGCATAATGGGGTTTTATTTTTCCCCTTCGGAAAAATTTAGAAACGTTCGCCCGATCGATGCAGCACCGCTACCCTCGAATTCCATTTTCGAGGTAAACGTACGAGGCATCACACAATTTTTGCAACAACAAATATTAACCCTTAGCGCTCGAACGGCGACTCTAGGGCGCCACGAAAAAATGCTACGCAATTCTAAAAAATATTGTTCACATTGTTACGTTTGTTTGTAGTTGATAAATTACGAGAATTACACAAGGTATCAAAACATCATATAGGATGAAAATATTCTAGGTTGGAAGAAATTTTTGGTTTTGGAGTTAAAACAGCTCCGAGTGCGAAAGATTGTATCTTTACCTCTAGTAATCTTTACTTTTAATATTTCTTCATTTCCTCTTATAATAAACTATGTAAGTCGATCGAATTGGCGAGAAAGTTGGTTCAAAATAATGTTTAAACTGACAAAGTTACATATCATGACAACAGTTTTAAATGAACCGAGCGTGGAAATAAATGTGTGGAAATAGAAAGTAAGGATATTATTAATTAACTTACCGGAATAAAATAAAAGCCCTTTCGGTTGTCTCGTCCTAAATTGCAAGCCGATGGATTCCTGCGTGCTCAGAATTCGCTCCCCTTTCGTGAAGTTTATCGTTATGTACTCTAATCCTCTGAAAGAGGCCTCGGAAGGTGCTTTATCTGCAACAGAGAAAAATTTCACACATTTATGATACATTCCATAATATAGAATTGATTAAGGTGTAGAATTCACTTTGGAGAAGTTAACACGGTCTAGGTGGATTAATTTGATCACAAAGAGTGATAGCTGCATTTACAAGCAAATTCTAAAAGTGTTTCAACACCAGCGTCAAATACAATTTACATAAATATTACACAAAGATCAAGGTCGTGTGTTTTATGAATATTTTATTTCATCGGTTTCAACGTTAGCTACATGATTTCCTCCCGGTGTCACATCAACAAATGGAGTTCCCTGACGCATTACATACTGATCCCCACGGTTCCACTAACATGTCAACCACTCTACCACGGAACGAATTAATTAGTCCTGATAAAGGTCGCCGAAACCGTGTCCGATAATTCTGAAAACAGCTCGGCACTCGAGATGCCGTGTTTACAGAATTTTTTTTACCACGAATAGCATAAACAGCGGCTTTAATAATTTAACGAAGTTCTCCTTCGAAGGTCCGTCGACGACGAAAGTCTAAATGGAAAGGTCCCCACGACTGAAACATCTCCGTCGAAATTAATAAAGCCTCGGCAAAGATGCGCCCGTGGCTTTAACATTCAACTTAATTAAAACCAACGCTCTCTCGCTCTCGCTCTCTCTCTCTCTTTTTCTTCCCGCTGTTTTCGTAAATACACTCAAGGTTTTTCAATTCGGGGGGAGGGAGGGTTGGTGGTGATGGTTGAAGGGGGTAGACGTCTAATCCTTGCGTGGGTGGCTCGCAGGCTCGCGAGGCGAGACCTCACTCATTATTTTCCATCGTCCCATTGTTATCATGCGACCAAACAAAAGTGCGCGCGGAGGCAAGGCCAGGCAAAAAGGCCATAAGACGAGGTTTAATGGCTTTGGAGCGGGGCCAAATCGCGCCGCTTCGGGGTTGAATGCACCGAGTCCGTCGATTGAAATGTTCATTACCACCGCAAATCATCCAGCAATCCGCGCGCGCGGGGAGAAGAGGGCGCGACGAGCCTCTGCCTCGAACCCGTTAACGATTTTCGAGCTGCTTACGAGCCGGTAACTCGATCAAGAATGATTCCCACGATCCGAAAATTAATTGGCTCCTCGGTAAACTGCGTGGGCACCGCGCGCCATTTCAGACCCCGTGTTTATTTGCCCGACGCTCGTCCCGACGCCATTTTACCACACCTTTCGTTCACCAAACCGGGCTATCCCCGAGTTAGACCAATAGCAAAACGTCTTAGACAGTTGCAGCGGATTTTTCTAAAAATAAAGATATTTTTCGTTGACATACCTAGTAATCGTATAACTTAACTTAACCCCTTGCACTACTATTTATTTTGTGATTATAACGATTAGAAATTCTTCATCGTTCAGGATTTCATAGAAAAGAACAGATAGTTTATATTTATTGTATGCCCACGTTTTCTCCAAAGGATATATATCAACTACAACGAAATAGAATTTTATTTCGCTTTAAAGGGAATTAATAACATACATATTTATTAGACTCTGTTCAAAATCTTCATCACGAGTCTGACTCGATATTGTAGGGCAAGGGGTTAAATATAATATTTTTCATTTTGTTATCAGTTTTGTTTCAGAACAGTTTATCTGTCTCTAGGCACTTGTATTTTGTACATCATTTTATGACACTGTGGGAAAACGTTTTGGACAACTGTAGATGTTTGTAAAAATACAGGAATTTTGCATTGAATTGCATTTAATTTTATAAGAGGAATAGGGTCAACCTGTAATAATTAGGAACTATAGCCGGCTCGGTAGAATATGATTTGTGTATCATCGGAAACGTAGAAAAGGGCAGTTTATACCCAAACAATTAAACATTTATGATCGGGTAAGTAGAACTGGAAAGTCTCTGACCAGACAGGTGTCACAATGCAATTTACTTCTGTCGCCAATGTACAATAATTGGACGATCTATATTCCGCGAAGTAGAACAGGACAGTTTATAGACAGACAAGTAGAATAGGACAGCCTACGATACAGCATATTGTCAGATAAGTGGTGTAAGACAGCCTGTAAAATAGGACATTGTCAGACAAATGCTATTAGACAGTGGTATATGACAGCGTATAGTGAGGCAAGTGGTTTGAGACAACGTATATCACTCTTACTGATCAAACAAGTGGAATGAGGCAGCCTACGAGATGTCACCTGGTCGGAGAAGTGGTTTGAGACAACTTATGAGACAGTGTATGATCACCAAAGTGATCTGAGTCAGTCTATAGGCAGACGCATGAAAGGGGACACTGTGTAGCCAGACCACAAGCATGGGACAGTATATAGAAAGACCTTGAAGCAAAGTTCTTAATCTATTGGACAAGTTAAAAAGAGTTTTGTGAACCATTTATCACGAAATTCGGATGTTTTTGAAATATTCAATGTTCCTAAATAATTCCTTTTTTTTATCGGAAAAGTGGCCTCGGTATGAATTTGCAAGCGTTTCCATGTAAACTCCCTGGAAGATGGATCCGCGCATCGAAACTCAAAATCAGAGGACTTTGGACGGAAAGTTGAAACAGATTTCGGGAGATATGAATTTTGAAACTCGGAATGGAATGCAAATGCGTAGCTCGAGGTGGAAATTTCGATAGGCGCCTCGTACAACGTACAAACTTTTTCACGGGAACTTTCTCTGCGCTACGTTTCATTTGAAGCTGCGGGATAAAATTTTCTGACTCCAAGGGACGAATGTTTGGGAAATTGTGAGTTGAAAAGCGGTTGAATACTTTCACGGATTTACTATGTTTGGCGTGGGAACGTGTTTATGACTGCGAATCTCATTGTCGTGCTGGAAACCTCGTATAAATTATTTACGATTGGTTCGCTTTCAGAATGTTTTCGTATCTATAATCTACAGTATACTATAACTGTTACAGCCTATCATTGAAAATTCTATTCGATGCTAACGGCATTGTATTTTAACAATAATAGAACAGTAAATAGTTTTAAATGACAGTGAATGATTAAATTTAGTCAGGGCTAACACCTCAAACACGATAAAAGAGTTTCTATTATTACTTACCTACACGACGTACATGCAACAATTATATGCATTACGGACAAAAATTCTCTCCAATCGATATATCGAATTCCCGATTTTCAATCACTGTCCAAAAATATTGTAGTCAAAGCAAGCGTCATTTTCCAACATGAAAAACATGCACAACGAGCGCGAAAATTATAATGTGCAGTTGCATTAACTTCTCCATTCTCAATGGCATTCTTAATATTTAAAAATTACAGACTTGGTAATTTTAATGATAAAGGGAATAGGTCCGAAGGGAGCATTAAATAAATAGAACTCCGAAAGCTCGGTGAACTGCGATCTAAACTGTTCAAGGAAATTTCAATCGGTTGCCGGGATTCGTGTCGACGCAAAGCGGTGCCGTTCTCCGAGCAAAACGCGATGGAAACGTCGATGTCGGTTCGGCGACGGTCCGATTGTTAAACAATTACGCCACTTTGCCGGATGTTCGTGACTTCGGCGAAAAGTTGCGACATTAATTAAACAAGCCGCGCGCGAGCGCGATGTGTACTGGCGCACGGTGTACACAATGTATATATGTACATATATATATGTGAGTGTGTATATGTATACGGCCGGGTTATTCAATTCGCGCGCAAGCGGCTTAATTACGGCGGAACGAGGCGCGTTAATTACGCGATACTTACGTTCAGCGTTGGAAATTAGTATCAAATCGAATGGTCGATTTAGGGAGGTGCGAGACGCCGTGGCGAATAACCCCCAATAGAGCAAAATCGACTACAGCACACCAATCCGTCGGATATCGTGTAATTATGGCGTTCGCGATAAGCGCAAGACCGTTCCGCGATGTTTTATCGCAAATTACCAGGAAATCAAACCCGCGATTGTTTCCGGCCTCAGATTTTTCGCGAATCGCCGTTTTTCACCGAAAAATCGCAGAGCCTTTCGGAAACAGGGCGATATTAAAAGAGCCGAACAACTTCTCTGTTATATTCGCAGTTCCGTAATTCGCGTTTCCCGATACTTTTGCGCGTGGGTAGACGAAAAATATGTGATATTAATTAAAACGGATACGCACGCCCGCGCAGGATGTACGCTCTTTCTGTTGAATTAATGAAACTTTTAATAAAACTTTGTTTACGTCGATCCAATATGAATTTTCGTGATCACCGGAACGGTGACTATAGTCAAAAATTACGTCGAACAAGTCGGAGCAGTTCGATCGGTTTTTTATGGTGAATTTGATTATTTTTCGATCGGTGCTTCGAAAAAAAAACGACTACTTTTGGCAAACGTCCAAATCACCACTTTCAGTAACAAATATACTCGAAAGGATTGTCGGAGGTAATGTTCGGATTACAAAATATAGTTCAAGTTGATCATTCTGCAGTCATCACAGAAAATCAATTGTTATTACAACTTGAACATCTCATTTGCATAGGATATTATTTTGTACATGATTAACATAATATAAATTATTAATGAACAGACTATGGGTCTCTACGGAAATTTATATTTTCATAATTCTGCTCAAGGACTAGATTAAAATGTTATATTTTTAAAATAATTCAAATCGTTCTAGGAACGAAGAAGTCTATGAAATTGTATCAATATTTGCGTTCAACTAATTCATAAACGCTTCGGGCACACACATGTTGGATAGCAATAATGATCACAGAGGGTGTATACGTAAACGAGCGTGATCATAATTTTTCAGAAACAATTTAGAATGAGAGAAGAAGCAGTGGCAAGTTTAGCAGCAACAAAGTACGTTTATAAAGGTTAAGAGCTACGAATATGATGAATTAATGTTTCGTAAAAATCCCACATAAATGTCTAAAGGTCTCCAATTTGCTTAATAGCAATCTGGTAATTCCCAACGTTAACAAGCATTTGTAGCTCATCTTTAATGATCTAGAAATTAATGAAAAAGAATTTCATAAGCAAATTGAAGCTGATTGGTCGTTTGACAGGAGGTGCAGTGCAACGTTTCGTGCAATACGTTCGAGGAGCTTGTTGGCAGTCCCACGGTAAATCTTTCGAAGTAAACACAGCCGGTCGGCAACAGTTTAGAGCATCGTAAAGTAATGAAAGAATTTAATCCGTTAATTCACGAAACGATTTTCTGGATAGCGCGCAGAGTGGCTCTCGCACCGCCGTTACTTTATCGTGATCACGAGTTACATCTTACCGGGACAAATCCGTATGGACGACCCAAAGACGCGAATCCCTTTATGCAGAGGAGCGAACGATACACACCATTTCTAATCCGTATTAATCGCCGACCATTCATTAGGAAGTCAGCGATGGGTAGCCCTTCTGTGTGGAGAGGGGCTGCTTGCGCCAACGTAGTTCCGCACCTGGCGCACTCTCACGATCAATCGCCTCTACCCCCACCCCCGCGCGCACACACCGTTTTACACTAAATCTCTCGGCTAAATTCCCGGTACGCGCCACTGGAAGACAATGACCAAGTAAGCTCGAACCATAACGAACCGCCGTGCCGCGTATATGCTTTTCGGTGGCCGATTAATAAAAATATACACGAACCATTGTTACAGACCTTCTACGAGCAATCGTATTTCTACACCTTGTTCTCTGCTCTTCTCTTTCGGCTTTTGTTTATTCGATTTGATGTATCGATCTCTCGTGTCATCCTTTGTAGTTCCGTTCACGTTCAAACAAATGTACGCTGCAGTAAGTGATGAAACTGTAGGAGGAACGCAAAGGGATTATGCTCTCGCGTGTGTGTGCGTTTGTATGTCGGGAATAACGTTTTGGTATGTTGTAAATTGTTCAAAGCGAACGATTCAAAAGAGGATTGTTTACGTGAGTTCAAAGTTTCTGGTATGTTTTTAATATGCGTGTTATCAATGAGGAATAGTTGTGTCTCTTCTGGAAATAATAATAATTTTCATTGTTCGTGAGAAATCTCGTTACGGCAGCAGTTGACAATGAGAGAAATATTTCGGATTTAAGTTCGCAATGATAATCTATTGTAAGACGATCTGTGACTGAGAAAGTAGTATGAGACAGTATATGGCCAGACGAGTTTTATGAAACTACAATTGGCCACGGAGTAACTGACAATCTACGATCATACTAGTGGAATAGTACTGTATATAGCCAGACATTTAATAAGTGCATAACGGATCTTTATACAAAATAAAAATCTTCTACCTGGATTGTAACAAACTGGAGTGAAACAGAAATTTAGTTTCTTTCTTAATATCTTTAATAGGTCGAAAATAATATCACACCATTTTTTTAAATCTTCTAACATTTTTACTGTTTAAAATTGCACCTATTCATTTTTGCCATAAATGCATCAAATTCGGTGTATAGTAATAACAGACATTCTGAGAATAGGCAAGTAGTATTAAATAGTATATGATCAGGCAAGTTGAACGACAGTCTAAATGGAGGAAAAATAGTAAGAGGCAATCGATAGTCAGGTAAATAATAATCTATTAACACTTTGACTGGCACACTAGAAACCTCAAAAATTCCATGAAATCAAAGTAAGTTATTTAATGAAATAAAAATTGGAAAATATTAAATGTAAGATACTGAGTAGTCCTCCAACTTTCTTGAATTTTACGGATTCTAATCGAATTTGGTACAATGAATATATTAATGTAAAAATTCATTTTAAAACCTGGAAATATAATTCCGTCACCCACATATGAGTGACATGACAGTCAACGTGTTAAACAAGTAGTGGTATGAGATAGTTAATGATCAAACGAGTGGAATTCCAGTTTATGATCAGACGAATGGAATAAACAGCTTCTTGTCGATAATTAAACGAGTGGAATAAGACAGTTTAGGCTCGGATGAGTGAAATAAAAAGGTGCACGTTGAAACGAAAGGTATAGAACAGTCTGTTGGTGCAGTAGTATGAGACAGCCTAAGATAAGACAATTAGTAAGAGGCAATCTGCATTCAGGTGAGTGAAATAAAACAGTCTACGATCCGACAAGTATTAAAAGGAGTGTAAAGGGGTTCATATCTTTCCAGGCAAGATTTTATCGGCGTTTTCGGAAGTGGAAAGTGAATAAAACAGATTTTAATCGACTTTGACTGTCCTCGGTCTTCGAATCGAGGTTACAAGTTTCAAAGCAGAGGTCCGTGGCATACAAGCCACCGTATGTACATACATACGACGAGTGAAAGATCTCGGTAAGCCGTGACCTATCTTTCACCCGTGGATACGCACGTCGTGACTAGTAATAGTAAAAAGGAAATGCTGGCTCAGCGTCCACTGCTCATCCGGCAAGTGCCAAGCCGGTGGATTCGCCGATGAAAGGAATGGGCCTAGGGTGTCGATTGTACAAGGAAGAAAGGCGTTCTAAAATATTCAAAATTATGCTCCGCTTTGAGCGATAACGTCTCCGGAGCAGAGAGAAAGACAGAGAGAAAGATCGGCATTATCATAAGAGATTTTAAAGACACGATTTCCGGGATTCGAGAGGCATCGGTAACCGCGTTGCCCGCGGATATTATGGAATTGCATTAACCAGGATAACGAGGTCGCCGCGAAATAACCCGACGAATAAAAACTCTCGGGGCGGTGCGTTGGGAGGATTTTAATAAATTCCGACCGGCTTCGGGTGGCGATCAAAACGGCATTAACTGTGTCGTTCGATCTCATCCGGCGACGTCCTCGTTCCCCTCGTTGTCGTCCATACGGGATTAGCCGAGTAATCTCTCGAAGAGCCTCGAGGACGGGAGTAACGAGATCCCGGGAGAAACGAAGACCTTTTCTCATCTTGGAAGGAGTCGTGCTCGCCGCGTTTCTTTTCACCCGCCTCTCCATTCTCCTCTCTCTCTCCCCACTTTCTCCTCCTCTCTTTTCGCCTCTCATTCACCGGCCTCTCTGCTCTCGAGGAGCAGCGGCAGCACGCGCAAAAAAAGTTTCAGCCCGGAATAAACTCTCCTTCCTTTTAAATACGAAGTTGCTGCTCGGTTTTCCGTGAAGACGAACGAATACGGGAAAGAGAAAAAGCATTCCTTAATGGAACTCTGACACCGGCCGGGCTCCGAACGGTTAAATGTTCAAGCTTCTCCAGACCCCCTTCCTCGCTACCCTCGAATTCGCCCCCCCAGTAAACTCGAAGCGCGAACGTTCGATAAATATTTAGGGCGCTTCGAAACTTTCGTTATTTTCGGTGCGGTGAGAGCGGCCACCGCTGCGACCGAACTTATAATCTCCGCGGAGCGTCCCGAACGATCCGATCTATTAAACGGTCCTCAACGAGTCGTCCGAGATTATGGTTTTGAATTGTTTCTGCGCCACGCGACGTATCGACATCGTATCGCAGCGCGACGTCCCAGACCTACATTCACCGCGTCAGGACTTCTGACGTTAACGCGTATTCCATTCGGCAAAATGGAGGACACGTCCATTTGAATTTGCAATATTTTTGGATCGCACTTAATAATTTTATGTATCGAACGGATTCCATTGATTTATCCGAGTCCTCGCTTTTTAGTAGCCGGCTGGGGGTCCAGACCTACTTTCGGGATTCTCTTCTGAGGTTATGCATCTTTTAATTGTCTGATACACTTTCAATCAAGGCGAAAGATTTTTCGACCGTTTCTTTTATAGAATCGTTCAATTAGATATTTTGAGAAGATTTAATATAATTCAATCGAATTTGTCCGCTACATCCATTTATGCATTAACCCCTTGCACTACGATTTATTTTACGGTTTCAGTAATCAGAAGTTTTTTGTAATTTATAATTCCCTACAAAAAGAAGAAAATTTATATTTGTTGCATGCCTATGTTTTCTCCAAAGGATATATATCAGCTACAACAAAATAGATTTTTATTTCGGTTTAAAGGAAATTAATAACGTTCACATTTATTAAACCCTCTTCAGAATCTTCATCACGAGTCTGGCTCGTTATTGTAGGGCAAGGGGTTAAACGAAATAATAAAGCCATTTAAAAAATTAAAAAATACCGTTTCGTTGTTCTCAACCGTAGAAAATTATTAGGAAAAGAAATACCTGCCTATACAGCTTCTGTACCACGAGGTTAAAACAATTTTGCAGTATACTGGCAATTGTAAAATTTTCTCTGTTAACATCATCGAAGACTCGAACATTTTAGATTGTAGTGTTTATTTTTGTAAACGTTCATTCGAGATGTTCAATAGTTTCGTTGCCGCTCACCATTGAAGTTGGCGGGCATTTCCGAATCCAACAACTTAACAAAGTAAACTTTTTCCTCTTTTCACATCAAACGTCTTTTGCACGCCACTGGAGTACGCGCTCCGCGACAAAGCCGATTCCAAGCGAAACAGAATATTGCATACAGTCCGCGGGACTTCATAAGCTTGAAAAATATGTAGTTGTACAGAACTTTAAGGGAAATGTGAAACTTTTCCAAGTAGTCTGTAGACAGTATCAATCTTCGGACGGTATTATTTTATGCTCCGAACTGTTAATCTGTTGGCAGCTTCATATATATATATCACCCTCGGTAAGATGGAACGTGTACATTATAGGTTTTAGAGCAAGTATACTTTGTCGTTCGGGTCGCAAATCTGTTTTTATTAGGCTTCTGGTACTCTTGATAAAACTCGTTTCATTTACACACAATGGCACATACAACGATATTCATGCTTTTTTAATAAACTACAACGCGAATTATGTGAGCGACTATACTTAACATTTTGAAGTTTCTTGCCATTTCGTACTTTTAGATCATTGTTGTATGAGGTAAGTGCTGTTTGTCCATAATTTTGCGAGCTCTAAAGCACAGTGAATTAATCGAATTAATATTTTCAAAAGTACCGCATTTTATTCACATTTGAGGTCACTAAAAATTTTTACATAAATTAATCCGTGTTCATGACGTTGCACTTGACTAAAAAGCATTCTGTATTATGAGTTATGAGTCATAGAAACGACGTCGTAAAACAATGCAATTAATTTTATAGACTATGAATCGTAAAGACGAGACTATTGAGCTATTTTCATGGTTTTACCCACACTTTATCAACAAGTTTTGCAAGTATAAGGGGTGTTCGAAGAGGCTCTAATATCTGATAATTAGACAGCGGATGTTTATGCAATTTTCAATTTTTATAGAAAAGTTTTAAGAAAGTGGAATGAAATAAAATCATATTTTTAATGGGAACAGCCTTTTTAGATCCGAAGCAAATAAAAATCGTGTTAAATTCTTTCGAATTTTATATTGTAGCATTTTTTTAATATTTCCATAAGCCATAAATGCATAAAGATCCGCTGTCTACTGATAACAATCCGTCGAACGTTGGTTATCGCGATTCATCGAGAAAAGCGTTGATAATCGAGTTCCCCGTAGACAATTTTATAGGATTCGGCCGAAGATACAGGTGCCGATAATCACGGTAGTTGAACGGAATAAATATCAGACTCGCGGGCGGCTCGTCTCCATTTTATTTCACTCAACAACAACACACACACACACATACACACGTACTCCGTACAGCGGCAGGTTCGAATAAAATAAATTATCTCGTAGCTTAAGGCGGGATCTCGTCGCGAAAACGGAACTATATAGAGATCGATGTACCCCGTTTAATAAATCTCGATGGCTCACGAGGATAAAAGTGTACTAAAGTACGTCGTTCGATTTATTCTCTACCTACCTCCTTGTTGAATCGCCCATACATCCGCAGGATTATCGAGTTAATCCGCGTGTCCTTCGACAACAGAAACGAAGGAAGCCCGGCCGATTCTCGAACGGACTTTCTGGAAAATTGATTTCCAGAGTGCACCGAAATATCGAAGTTACATCCCCCGGAATATAACAATAAGACAACATTGAACCCAATGAAAATACACTGCGGCGACCCGACGTCTGATTGACGCAAGAAAAATGGAAATCCTGGTAACGGCATTGTTTTTCCTTTTTGTATTTACTAGACACTTGCTGTTTATGCAGCGAGATTATTCCAGCTGCGAGATAGAATTAATAATGGGTACGGATTAGAGTGCTATTTTCCGCGTTTATTGTACACGAAAGATTGATGCAATAATAAATTTGGTTGTGAAGAGGAAATGGGTCCTGAGAGATACAGTGCACGGAATAGTACTCTGTAAGATGTAAATGCATCGTAACAATTTATTTTCCTCTTTAACTGGATTTTATACAACGATCTATGAAAGTAAGAATTTATCCAATTTATTTCAAGATTTATTTTCATCACTGGTAGTATGAAAGATGTACTAAAAATGCATTCAAAGAATTCCTAAGGTGGAATCAAAAATATGTTTCATGTTACAATAGGAAGCAGTACTTACTTTATTGTACCGTTTAAAATACGTTGAAATGATTTATGTATTTTCAGTCCAATTATTTTCATTTTTAGCAGAATCTTTAATTAAAATAATAACAAGATAAATGTTTCATTGAAGCTTGCTGCAGTGATTAAATAGAATTTTTCTAATTTTTCACATAATTTTCAATTACAATATCTCTGTATGAAAGATTGCAAGAGAGGAGAGTTGTATTTATGGGTTTGTGTACGTTAACATAATTTTTGAAGTGGTCATAACATATAGAGAACGAAGTGGCTGATTTTCTATTTGATTTCAGGGTTCGTAAATTCCTGTTGAAAAATTGCATAAACATTTCTGCAGCGCGGTTATAATGCGAAACCCCGTTGAATATCGCGGCGCTTTCAACGGCCTTTCAAACGGCCTGAATACTTCGCACACAGTTTCTTCTTTCTCTTTCAGCCGACGTAGAAGCAGAGATACGCGGTCCACTAAAAAACCAGCAACCCCGGGCTCCCTAAGTAGTATCTCAAGGTCCCTCAATTTGGGGACACCGACGTCAAAAGTTCCGACTGAAAGTTTCTGTAAGGATACTCCGTGCCCTCGTCATTAAAAGTTCGATTCCTCTTTAGCGCCGCGCACGAAAGATTTCGGACTCTTACCCACTCATCTGTCTCTTTGAAGGACGTTATACTTTCGAGGATCCAATTACTAGCTACATACTTAGCAGTAATTAAAATATGTCAGACCAAAAAGTTGACATGGGACTTCTGAGAACTTTTTATCTGCTCGAACTGTGTCACAGCTTTGAACTTTTCTTTACAGTTTCGGAGAATCAAAAACACCATTTTCTTTAATGTTGTTCTTAGTTCCAGTTATGCTAACTTGTTCCCAAAGCTGGAACTTTATTTCCCTCCTTGAACTATGTGACAGTTTTGAATTTCAAATTTGTTTTGCATCCGCAAAAGACGAAGTCGCTATTTAAATTTTATAGTCTACGGGAAATTTGAGATATTTCTGAATGTGTTCGAGAAGCCAAAGTCCGTATTCAAAATTTATTGTACTATTTTTAATTTCATCGATGTTAGGTTGCTCCCAAAGTTGGAGTTCTCATCTTCATCCCCTATATAAAAATGGTAGCTACTAAAATATAATGTATTTTTAGTACTTTTTGGAGTTCTTACATGAGATTGATAAAAATGGGGAAAGCCATTTAACCTAGTACCCCTTATCAAAGCTCTAAAAAGAGTTCAAAACGAGGTTACAATGTCCTCTCCTATCAATACAAAGTGATCCTAAGCTTGCAACGACACTGCACCTCAACGTTCATCTTTCAAACACTATCAAACGTCACTGGCTACCATCGGGAACAGAACATAAACGTAATATCGTCACCGATTTCGATAGAAGCGTTTAGTCGCTGATATCAGCTTTCACAGGGTCGCTCGAACCATGCGCTATCTCTTCAGGAAACTGCAACAGTCCTTCTGCTTTTCCTGAAGATGCATTCTTACGACTTATACAGAGTGCCCTACAAAATTTGAATCCAAAAGGCAATATTCTAAAATGAGAAATCCTCAATCATATAACAAATTCAAACTTCATTTGTTGATCCATTAACTGTTGAGAATTTCTAGTACACACTATTTAAGTCACAGTCACTTTCTCTATCTATTAGACAATGTATGTTATTTTTCACTAATACTGATATTTAATTGTACATTTCTTGCGGCAGTAAAAATAAAATAAATATATAAATGTTGCAGATGTAAGAAAGGATGTTTTAAAAATTGCTGACGGACACGGGTCATGTTCCAATTAAAAGAATTTAAAGATATTCAAAGAAAAAGAAAAATAAATAGCATGACGTGGTAATATACAGCAATTAAATAACCATTTTTATAGTGAATCTTTCATAATTGTACAATAATATTACTAGAGCAATTCAGAAGACTTTCCAACACAGCTTTTAACTTATTTCTTCAACTTCCAAATAGTAACGCAAACGAAGTCTTCTATAATTATAATCACATTCCCATCGTAACAATGTAGTCAAGATTCATTGCAAATGCATGCAATTACAATAAACATAAAGTCACTTATAGTCTTCTCAATAGAAAAAAAGCCACTTTTATGCCACAATAAAGATGTCACGTTAAGATAAAAGCTTATTTGTGCGACGATCGAATTCCCAATTTGCGAAAACGACGAAGGGCACTTCGATTTGTAGAGATGTTAGGAGTATAAATGTTTCTCGGACACCGTGTATTTGTCAAGTCCGTGACTCCGGCATCTGCTTTCTCCTCGGAACGTCCTTCGGTGCATAGATGTTCCGGCGGAACGAATGGTATTTCTGCGCGCGGTTAATGTCGCGCGTCGTTTCGAGGAAACGAACCTTGAAAAAGGCGGCGAGGGGGTTGTTCGGAGATCGCTGCCACCCCCTCCCCGTCCGGGGGGTAACGTGGGAACGATACGACCAGCGGAACGAGAACTACCCCCACGGATTTTCTTCGACGGCGGAATTTCCGCGAATCAAAACGCCGCTCGATAACGCGGGACGAGCATACCGAAGTGTCCTGACGGAACGATGCGTTTGACTTGAGGGATTTTTTGTGTACATTACAACCTAACAACATATTATGTTTTTCTTGAATCAGTTTACTTAATCCCGCCCCAGTAGTTTCGTAAATATATTTGCAAACACCAACGAGACTTTATATTTCGTTGATTACACTGGTTTACAAAATG
Organism: Seladonia tumulorum; assembly: GCA_913789895.3. Classification (NCBI taxonomy): domain Eukaryota; kingdom Metazoa; phylum Arthropoda; class Insecta; order Hymenoptera; family Halictidae; genus Seladonia; species Seladonia tumulorum. The sequence continues at coordinate 10,567,462 of OU565275.1, forward strand.
TTTTCATTTATCAATTTTTGCTGCTTTAACCGTGACAGCTACGGGAATCATTTCTACACGGTATCATTCTGTAGACACTCCCGTATACAACAGTATTTTTTTTTTAACAACATTATGAATATTTAAACGTGTATAAAGAATTGCTAAATGCGGCGCCGATTTTCTCATTTTGACATTTTAAAATTTACCTTCACGTTCCTCACGATAAACGTTTATTATTTTTAATGGAATAATGCGTTTGTTAGTTTACACACTTTCCAAAGAATGCGTATTGCAAACGAGATGAAAAAATCGTTACATTAAGAGGACAGCGTGGGAAACATGCCGAAAATCGTTGTTGCGTTAGGTTTTGGAAAGGCGCGAGTGAGCGATCATGAGAAAGGGTGACAATTACATTTTCGTGTTTCCAGCTTTATCTAAAATTGCATTCATTAAATTGAACCTCTCGGTAACACGATCGCATTATTTTTTCAGCGGCGTTACAACCTGGCGGGCTGTTACAGTAATGCATAAGTAACGAAGTTATTTATGATAATTCCCACCGTCGCGTTACTTGTGCATCGATTCAAGATATTAATCGATATAAGGTAATTACAGTCATTTAGTAAGTAACTGTAATTACGGCACACGGCCGCCATTAGCCTCGATACGTGACTCCGCATTCCCTAATGGAATAATTCCGCCGTCAAGTAAAAACATCCGTTCTCTAGGATTACACGTGACCAATTAGAAAATGATAAATGCGATAATCTCTGTTTAATTGATCAAAGCTATAGCTAATTGCTTTTCTAGTGTAATGCTATTAGGACGCGGTGGAGTGGGAGGCGAGGCTCGGTAGAGGTCGATGGCAATTATTTTCCGTAAATTGGTATTTAATGATTCGCGAAGGTTCATAGTGATCACAATTTCGAAATTATTGCTGTTACGCGTTCAGTCGTTTGCATTTCTATTTTTCTACTCCGCTATTATTGGACTACAAATTTCTATGCAAATCGGTAATTCGACTTAAAAAATTCCGCTTATTTCGGAAATAATAAGATAATAATAAATAATAAGATAATAAATAAATAATTAAGATTTCTCATTCCTTTGGTTCGGACAGTAACTGTATGCAAACTGTAATAAACAACTTCCTTCTTCTTTTGTTTCCGATCCGTAGAAACACATGATTCATGGCAATCATCGTCGTATGGTCTTCGGAACATGCTCTGTAAAGAAATACGTAACTCGTGTGATTTTGATTGTTATTACTTAAAAAAAAAAAGTCACTCGTACATTTCAAATTCCAGTAAATATGTGTGCAAAATCCCAGTGCAAACGGTTCGATAGTGTTGCTGAACAAAATTCATCAAAATCGGCCTCGGAAACCAAAACACCCTCCTAAAGAGCAAAAGATGAATAAGATACCCCTCACGGGGTATAGTCGCCGGTAGTGGGGATAATTTCGCGACGTTTATCGTCCAGGCCTTGGCGACATATACAGGGTGTTTAGTAACTGGTGGTACAAGCGAAAAGGGGGTGATTCTACATGAAAGAATAAGTCAAAAATATAGAATAAAAATTTTTCGTTTCAGGCTTTGTTTTCGAGAAAATCGACTTTCAAGATCTGTCAGGTTCGTGTACTTTAGTATATGCAGGAAGTAGATTTGGTTGGTCATGATCAGACGCGTCAGACAATTCCTATCGAATAGCATGCGTATTCGCTGCATTTCAAACTCGATTTTCTCGATAACGAAACTTCGGATGAACAAATTTCATTCTATATTATCGACTTATTCTTTCATGTAGAATCACCCCCTTTTCGCTTGTACCACCAGTTACCAAACACCCTGTATAAAGAAATCACTGTATTCTCTTCAAAATCTGACTGAACAACATCTAATAGCGTTATAATTCTACAAACACACGAGAGCAAAAGAATCAACGGGAATCTAATCGAGTACTGCTCAAAACCTCCACCGGTGGTTGAGACTGCAAGGAATTTCGCTCGCGGAACAACGTACTGCAAAACGATTCCCCAGCGACTAGACGAAAAGCGTCGAAAGCGTCGAGCATAAATCACGCGGCAAACCGAGCGGAAAGCAGCGGCCGTGACGCGGAATGAAGTAATTCATACATTTTAACAAGTCCTTTGTTAAAACCAAGAGGACCGGGGGGAGGTCCATCATAAATTTAGGGAACCATGGGTGACTGGGGGCTGGGCATTTTCGCGGGGGGGGGTCGGTTTCTGCACGCGAGATTAACCGCTTACTTATCGCGTTCCCGTCGTTCCGCGTGGCTGTCCGCGTGCGTAATTTCCGCGAAAAGACATGCACACGATTGGCTGGGGGTGTGGGAGGGGTGAGAGGACATTGGTAGCCGACAATAGCTCCCAGGCACCCAACAGGAGGAGCCACGACGATCGTTCCGTCGTCGGCTTCGTGGTTCACGGACAGCCCTGAGTGACTGATAGTACTACGCCTACTGTCAGACCAACTCTATCTGTCGACTCAATCGGACTCGCAGAGGAACAACCGCCTGGTCGATTTAATGGATAGAAATTCGTTTTGCTGGCACTAAAGGTCGGGACCTTTTAGCATTTTTTTGCAAAACGATAGAGGAAGTCCTCCAGCCGGCGTATCTTTTGACCCAGAGCATCAAAGTGGTCATTCAATCGCTCAGTTTTTGGGTAATTAACTGCTGCGTAACCCAGTTTTTAAAGTGGGTTGTCAATTTTTTTAAACGTTTCATTGATCACGCTGTCCACGCTTTCTTTGTTTATTTCCTGCATTTCGTTCTTGAGTCAGAATATTCAGAAACGTCTGAATTAAGTTTTCAGTGTTAACGACTTTAATTATATTATTTTTCAGAACCCAGTAATCAAATAGAAGTTTGTGTCTCCTTTTCGTGGTTTTATTAACTTGTAATAATTGAAATTTGTTTAATCTTCCAATTGCCTCAAATCACACCCATCGATTTGTCCTGCAATTTTACTGCGAATAGCAAGTAAGAGATTTTCTTCCATGACGAGTATAATCGAACTAGGCTGACAACAAAAATAAGTTTAAAAAAATGCGTAAATGATCCCAAATACCATCGATTATATAACTACAAGAATTGTTCCGAGAGGTAATTGATGTGAAAGTTTGTGTATGTTTTTGTTATGCTTTTATCATGTTACTCAAAAATTGTTTGATTTTATTTGGTTGAAAATACCGTTTGCAGCACACGTTGACTAGGACGACACTCTGTGAAATTGCTTCGGTGATGATTGATATGACGTCTGTCCTGCAGTTTATGCGATATCACGAATTCCAATTCAGTTTTAGCATGTACACCTACATGTAGATGTCGTTTGACCTGCTGTCGACTGAAAGGCATTATTTTTAGAGGAACTGGTGTAACGAATTTTTATCTCCACACAAATACAACAATTCTTCTTTTATTACGTATGAAATAAATAATAACTTTGATAAGCATTCGACGGGGTACTGGACGAGAATGAGAACTATGAATTTTCCGTAAACAATTTATCATTGATCAAACCGCCGCGGCAGAAATTATTTTTAGACACTCTGTCTCCGTCGTATAGATTTTCCCATTATGCATGCAAAAAAGTGGCGGCACAACTTGCTATAATTATAGCCATGAAAATATGAGAAGCTTCATATCGGTAAACAAAATAGCTGAGAACAGTTACGTTTAAGTACACGTTCGTTTCCATTAATTCGTCGTAGACACGCTATTTAACCATAATTCTTCGCAGAAAATGTCGTTCTCTTCTTTATCGAACGGCTCTCGAGTTTATGTAAACAAATCCGATGCATAAAGATATAAAAATTATTAACGTAACTTTCCTCTCGGTCCGAAAGTATTCGCTAATTAGCAATTTACGTAATGACGCGAAAGTAAGAATGAATATTCAAGACCCAATTTTAATTAACAGTAATAATCGCATTCGTTACTCTATTTTCATAATTTCGCAACTCACGGACGATGAAAACCTATTTCGCATTAATTAAACATAATGCCGAAGCTTACCACATGCTACATACTTAATTACGCAATATGCTAAATTTCGTTAAATTACTAACCATGAAAAATATATTTGAATCATTGAAAATTTACTTGGTCCGCACTGCGCAGAGACCTACTGACCAATTTTCTTGCTAACAATGAAAATATACAAGAGAAAATGCAGCGAACACGCTATTAGACAGAAATCGTCTGACCATAAACCGACCAATTCTACTTGCTGCAACGGCACGCGAACTCGACGCATCGTTAAACTGAATTTTCTCGAAAACGAGACGTCAAGCGAGAAAATATTATTTCTTTTTGTCGACTTGTTTCTACGCGTAGAATCATCGTACAGAACCATAACACCCTTTTCTGGCCGCATCCTGAATAAGAAAATGAATAATATTACCATTTTACAATATCATACGAAGTAAATCCATTCCGTCAGCTTCCCAAGACCTCGATGTCGCAAATATTTGCAACACGGCACCATTAAAAACAGACACATTAGGTCGAAAAGGTTCAGGAAGGCTGAACACAGTAGTACCGGGGCACACAGTGTTCCTAGAGCGAATGCAAAACCCGCGGAAAGCCTCTCGCTGGATCGAGATTAATCAGCAAGACGGATGGAAGGAAGGAAGGAAGGAAGGAAGGAGAGCAAGAAGTAAATTACAAATTATGCGGAATAATCGTCAAAGTAGCAGTAATGGAGGTTTGAAAAGTAAAGAGAAGAGGAACCGTCGGCGCGCGACGCGGCTCGGCTCGGCTTGGCTCGGCTCGGCGCAGCGCGTTGGCGGGCGCGACGTTAACTTCAAAGGAGAGCTATCTCCCATGATGCTTCTAAACCATTTCAAAGGACACTTCCTGACGTCCTGCGGCTCGTAGAGCAGCCAAAGCTGCCGTATTAGCATGTATATTGCGTCACGTCGACACGACACGTGAGGGCATCCCTCACCGGAAACTACGGCTGCTGGACCGGGATAGAGCACGGGACTCTATTTTACTATACTCATGCTCTGTCACGGCCAGCACTACATTCTCTGCACCGACTCGGACTTGTACCAACTGAACACCGAGTTTCTTTGTTCGAACCGGTGCTCACGCCTGTTCCCTCGTGAATTGTGACCTTGAGGGATGCTCCTTGGCCCTGCGACCCGAGCTACTCGCGTCCCTCGGAAGCTAGAGAACAATCCTCTAAAAAATTTTTATGGGAAGAGGTCACCACAACTTCGAACTTGGAAGGAGTATTAATTATCTCAAAAATTTTCCTTTTTTTTTTAAATAATTAACACACTATCGGCGGGTCGGGTATTAATACCTTTTATGCAGAACGTACGCTAAGTGTTAGTAAAACACTTACCAATGCTTGTTTTTTTTCATTGTCACTAATTTTTGGGCAGGAATGATGTTTTTGGTTGTTTTTCGTAAAGCCTGACCAGTGTTTAGTCCTAAATTTATTAATTTTTAAGAAAAACTAATAATTTTATGAAATATGTTTTCAAAAATACCACAGATTAAAGAAATATTAGAGTCAATAAAATTACTATATAAGAAACTGAATAATAAAATATTCCTAAACATTATTACGCTTTTCTCTTACTACATGAACTTTTAAAACTTTCAAAAATTAACAATTATTGTTTGGTGCATGTTATACATTAAATGAAGTAATAGAAGAGTAAATTACAAGTTGAATTTTTTGTTTAACTTTCATCTACATCTTCGAAATACTATGTGATACCTATTTTCCAAATTTCATTGAAATCCTACTATTAGATGTGAAGATATTACATGTTTTCTAAAAAGTGCACTTTTTTCATACTTCACTAATTTTCGCCCGCTATACGTATGAGTCAAGCTCATGATGTTACTCGCCGATAGAGTGTTAATTAGCAATTAATAGATTATTAACAGTACCACCTCCAGAAGAACTTGATTGGTGCGTGTATTGCATTGCAAAATTGAAAAGATTGAATATAGACACTACAAGATCTTCAAGTTTAATGACAAAACTTCTAACGAAGGTATGACCACAGTTTCAATGATCGTGAAAGATAAATTCAGAAACAAGTCATTTCGACTCGCACTTCGTTACACGAGGAATGATGTGAATTAGATTGGAAACGATCCTCGAAGAAAATGGATTGGAAGGAAACAGAACTTTCGAGAATTTGAAGGGCCGTCGACGTATTATGGGATCTCGAGGGTCCTCGAGAATTTGCCCGAAGGGTCCTTTGTTCGCGCATTCTCCGAAATTGATGTGTCCCCCCAACATATCGGACGAGTCTTGGTGGGGGACAGACTTGGACTGTTCGGCACAATTACCGCGCAAATGAATGGGAAGTGCATCCGCACAGAAGCGATGCATCGAAACAGAACCGAGGACTTTCGAGGCGAATTCTGACCAAAGACCCGCCGATCCTGGATCGCCGGGTCCTTCGTTCCCCTGTCGGAAAACTTGCTCGGCGGAACTCCGTGATTCGTATTCATTCGGCACAATCGAGATTTCGCGGATTAATATCGATCGGCCGGAGAGTGCATAGTTTCGCTTCTAGTTTGTCCCGTTGTGCATCTCCAGAGATTCATACCTCTGACGCGAGCCACCCTCGGCCATTTGGTCCTTCGTAGTTATCGAGAGGTCTTTGAAAATCAACAGAATGTCCGCTGGAGAGGGGTCGACGCGATTGCAAATGTTTCTGCCGGTGTTTCAATCTCAATCATCAACAATTGTTAACCCGTTGCGGCCGTGATTTCTTCGTTTCATTTCAGAACTTGCTTTAACGTCTAATTCAATTACGTTTTGTAGCTTTCCTAGCCTATGTAAAACAGCTTGAAAGGGTCGATGCTTGAAGTCATTCGAAGCAACTTCTTCATTTGATTGGTTCCTGTTTTTTGATAATAACTCCTTAACAAAGCCGCGGAGAACATTTTCGCAAAGGAAAATTACTTAAAATTATCTAAGGAATTACCGTCTTCAAGCAGGCTTTCGAAGAATAACATTTTCAGATGCCCAGCATTTTAACCCATTGCCCTACAATATCGAGTCAGACTCGTGATGAAGATTTTGGACAGAGTCTAATAAATATGTATGTTTTTATATCCTTTGGAGAAAACATAGGCATACGATAAATATAAACTATTTTTTCTTTTCTATGAAATCCTGAACCATGAAGAATTTCTAATCGTTATAATCGCAAGATAAATAGTAGTGAAAGGGGTTAATAAGTTGGTGCAAAAGTTCATGTTGCGTCAGGCTCGAGACAGAACCGGGAAGGGTTGAAGCAAAAATCTGAGGTATCAATCTCATTAAACATTGATTACACAACCCGGCGCTTAATCGCGGAGACGCGCGAAAAAGTGGCGTTAGAAAAAAGAAAAGAGAGGTACCAGGACAAAGAGCGAAGAAAGAAGCGTCTCTTCCACAAACTATAAGCTCTCTCCGCTTAAAGCACACTTTGATCTCCCCTCCCCTTCCCTGTTTTCCCGCGCGCGAACGAAGGAAAAGCGGTAGCTGGGTGTGGTCGACGAAGTTTGCACGTTTTTCGCAGTCGCGACAACACTGTTCAACACATATTTGGCTTTCGATAGGCGTCTCTCAAGTTTTTACACTCTAAACTCTGCAAACGTTCTCCTCCCTCGTGCACACTTCCAACTTCCGTGATAATTTGCACTTTAACGGGCACGTAGTGTTTTAATGTAATAGGTTGTGATGTTATTTTTGGAAATATTTTCCTTACCACTTTATAAACATCAAATATTTTTTTGCCGGAATTGTAATTGTTATTCAGGTACCGTTTGCTTGGAATTGTTGTATGCACTCTTCTGGAATAGATGATAAAAGTTAATATTACATTATGCGGATATGAATACATATTTATAGAAGAGCATATACAGAAAAGGCAAAGTTTATCATACCAATGATTTCTGTAGCATTCTCACACCTAGAGCGTCCTAATAAAATTTGGTTTAATTAATAGTTTCTAGTGATATTGTGGAGGCAGAAGACTCCAATTAATAATATTAAGCAAAACCCACCCTCGAAACCCTACGATTAACCCACAAAACAACATTCAACCCCAAAGAACCCTTTCATCCTTCCAACGAAATTTTCCAAAAACTCCAGAAGGTAGGAAAAGCAGTTTACAAAATACTAAAATCCGAAAGACTTAGTAAAATTGAAGGTTGAGGCTCCCAAAAAAAACATTGCAGCACACAGCGGGGTACGTGAAGAAAGGAGTAGAAACAAAAATGGGGGTAGAATAAGGGTGGATCTTGGAAATAGTTCAAAACGCGGCTGAGCTAGTTCCTCTGCCAGAAAAGGGGTTGCGGGGGTGGAACGTAATATTCTCTCCGCTCGGGATTTATGCGGCAACGGGGGTTGGTTGTGGGGGTGGAAGAAAAGCGGGGGTGGAAAGGGGTGGCTGGTGCTCTCGACTACACCGGCAGGGTTGCTCGTAGATTATAAACGGTCGTTTTGTTGCGTTGTTAGCAGATGTCTGACGCGGAGGGAGTACAGGGGGTGTCTTGCGGGGGCGGGCGAGCCGGGACGGTCACTAATTAAGTTTTTCACGCAGAAATTCGCGGGGATGGCCGGCCACCCAGCTGGCTGGATAGCTGGCCAGGATTCCAGTGGCGCGGGCTCGATGAAAAATCGACGAAAACCGCCCCGCTTGTTTCCACCAGGAACTGTATCAGCAGGTAAAACGACCGCCCCGCCGATGTTAACTGCAGATAATTAAAATCGTGTTCTTATGGAGATGCAACGTTACCGTGGGAATAAAGGACGATGCGCTCCGGGACCGTAGATTGCCGAGATAAAGTCTTTCGAACGAGCGGGATCTTTTTGGACGATTTACTTTCTGATGTGGTTCGGTGTCAATGAATTTTTATTTTGGGGAGATTGATTGCATTCTATATGGACAATTTTAATGATACAGAATTTTGTGAATCAGGTAATTAAAGAAAATTGTGGAGGATTTTGTGTAATTTCATCTTCACTTGTTACAATTAAATCTTGAAGATTTTTTAGAATTTTTCAAGGCAATTTAAATTTGTCTATATTTTCTGAGAATGCATTTTGTTTTGATCAGAACCACGTGACATAACATGAATTAAATGTGGGCAGTATTAATGATACAACCTCTATTACATTTCTGAAACTTTATACTGTTATATATTAGGTTGCCATAATTATAAAATCTGCGGATTAATTCAGGAAAACTATAACGTCTTTGCGACTGTACAGAATTTTTCAAAAATTTTAAACTCGTAGGAAAGAGTAAGTAGTAATAATTTTAATTAAATGTGAATCAGCACCAAAAACAGCACATTTATATTTTCACGAAATAATTTGAAGAATAAGACCAGAATGGATGAAATGTATTAGAATTTTTCGAAATGAATAGAACAATCATTCTCTAAGCGCTCTCCGCAACTCCAACTCCGGAAACTCGATTTTTAAAAAATGGACAGCGCGGAAGACCTAATAATTGGTTCCCCTCCGCGCGGAAGTAAGCATAATTAATTGTTCACCGCATTCGCCGGCGAGGCGGTTCCAAAAACTGAGAATTCGTATTCCACAGTCGCAGTTGTTTTTCATCCATTACCCCGCACAATTATTCGTTAATAATTCCATTGCTTCCGTTCGCCGGCTCGTTACACGCATAGTTTACGGAGTAAATTTGCTGGAAATTTATGAAATCCGAAAAATGTTGTGGTACCGAGGGTTTCTAAAAATTATGCTCACGGCCGCCGGGTGTGTTAAACGGACGTTGAATAAACTACGAGCCTAATTGCTGCGCTGAGAGCAAACTTCTGAGTTGTGAACATTTTCCTACGTTGACAACAAATAACTACCAATCATTTTTGTAAGACTTTTCCGATCAAAGCGATAGGTACGTCTAGTGTTTATGTCAAAAGTCAGTAGTGTATGTCAGTAGTCTTACCGACTCATTTTTATTTTTTTTTTTTATTACAGTTACCCTATTATATTTGGCTTTTTTAATAAGTTTTACTTACCGCTTCTTCTACATTATTGACATTATTTCTAAATGGTCGACATTTATATATATATAAAACGATTTGTATAGATTAATATTGACAAAGGATTGAGTGACAATCGGTGCACGTTATTATGCATAGCGTTAGGATTAAAATGAAACAATGAAATAATCAATAACATTCAAGTTCATACTTGCTTTGTGCTCCAAACAATGCATAAAATTGAATGGACATTCTAGAAATTTTAATAGCTATGACACATTTCAGGGATTATTATCTCGCTAAATAAAATTATAAATTTACAAAGATCAGTGGAAGAATTCATTGTATCATATAGGAACTGTATTTATTAGACGAAGTTAATTTACGACGGCTAAAAGCTTTCGTACGTTCTCCATCATAGAATAGTGATGGAATGCTGAAGGAGGTACGATAAAGTGAGTAGAATTAGCTATAATCTTTATCGAGAAGGGTCTGTGTACTCTACGGTGAAGATCAATTAATCAAGCTAACAAGGTGAGATTTATCTTACTCTACGCTGTACTTCATGGTTACTAATTATAAGATTAGAACGAATGCAAGGAGCTCGTTGATTAATCTCTTGACAAAACTTTGTTTAATTTCGCCCTTGGATCATTGTACTGAGCTCAAAATTGTAAACGAACAGAAAATTAAAATCTACAGTACAAGTATACACATTATTACTACCATAGAAAAAATTATCTACCGACTCATTCGCTGATCAAGTGCTCTCAAAATTAAATTATGCAATTTAAAGTTGAAAAACAGAAAGAAATATTATCATGGCATACAAAACATTACCTGCTGATTGATTCACTGATCAAGTGTTTTCATAATTGTATTATGCAAGTTAGAAAATATTGGAAAGTTGGAAAACAACAGGACATTGTATGTATATAGTTCATTTACAAATTACTTCTTCAGATTTCTATCTACAACGAATTTTGTTCTACCTCGTGTGCTACAATCATTCTGATCAAAACGCAAGTAGAAGAATATAATGGCGACACTAGGCCTCGCTCTGGTAAATTATAGAGCATAATGCAGAGATCGATAAGGGTACGATACTTGGTTCCAGGTGCACAGGGGGAAGATATTGTGGGGATATGGAATGCATTGAAGAGAATCTACGATCTACCGGTCGATATAATAGGCGTATGTCTACCTGTACCGGCCACATTACCGCGGACCCTTCAACTTAGTAATTAGCGTGACTCACAGTATTCCCATGCCCAGTAATCACCAGCACCCGCCGTAGGCAGCACCGTGCTCCATGCTTCTATGCGTGGACAGAAAAGAACGAATAAAAGAAAGTAAAAAACTGAACCATGCTTGAACGTGTGTTAACGAAGCAAATTAATTGAAAAAAGCCCCGTCCATGTGACGGACACGATCGCAAAAATTTGTCAAACGATAAATACTAAAAACGCTTTAATGTTGTTCGGCTCAGAATTTTCTTGAAATACAATTTTTATTCGCCTGAAATTCGGATTGTTGGGAAAGTGTGGTTTTCAAACATTTTGTCATAAGATTATATAATTTAGGATGAATACAGACATTGTCATAAGTCACTAAGAATGACAATTAATTTCCCAACAAACCAATGAATGAACAAAATACAGTCACCAATCACTAGTCTACATTGTATCTTATATGTTCTTCTTGAAATAAACATTATTGTAAGTGTACGAAGAAGTTTTCATCGATGGAACACACTTGAAAAATTCACTCAAGTTACAATGTGATTGCAGGTATATTAACTTTACGATTTCAATATTGTTGGGCTTTTGTAAATGGACATGAATTGCAAACATTTTCTTTCGTATAACAAATCACTTATCATTGATAAAATTAAACCCTTTGCCCTATAACACTTAATTAGACACACGATGAAAACTTTAAATTGAAATCAGTTGGAATATTTTTCAGTCCACGTCAGGTCAAAAGAAATATTATTTGATGCGTATAAATAACGAGCATATTCAATGAAGTTCTTTTCCCTGCTAGAAAATGTTCAATAGAGTCGGCGGACAATCTCGCAGAATTTAGTTCTTTCTCATATCAATTTATAATCTACTTATTTGCCTGAAAGAATGATCTTCTACAGAAAAAATGACTGAAACAAGAAACTACCCCTTTGAACACCTACCAGCAAAAATCAATTGAAAGTCGCACAAAGAATATAAGCACTAGATTTCGAATTTACACAACAAAGAAATTAAAAGAAATTAAAATCGTTGAAGAAAAGACGAAATTTTAACACTTTGACTGCCAAACTAGAAGCCTCAAAAATTCCATAAAATCAAAGTGTTATTTAATGAAATAAAAATTGAAAAAAATGAAATATATGATATTGGGCAGTCCTCCAATTTCTTGCATTTTACAGTTCCTAATCAAATTTGGTGCAATGAATATATTAACGTAAAAATTCATTTTAAAACCTATACAAATAATTCCGTCACCCACGTCATGGGTGACGTGGCAGTCAACGTGTTAATATGTCTTCTGTTTCTTGCAATCGATGCAGCCAATTTTGCATAAAGATTCGCAGTTTAATAATCACTGCAATTTCACCAGGGTTTGAAACTGCCATTTGAAGCAACCGAGGACAGAATAGAGCACAATCCTTTTTCAATAAAAATTCTGCGAGACAGACACAGTTTAGGAAAGCCAGCACACCGGAAGGTCGTTTTTGCGTTGCAGCGACGTGGGGGCGTTCGCGCGAGTATTCACCAGCCAGTGAATAATCGTTTTTTGAACGCTGTCTCTTCGTTTCCAGGCGCCGACAAAAAAAGCCAAGTTATCGTCCGGTGCGTTCCGCGTGAAAACAATAATCTCTTCCGTCGGTCGAACAGCATCAAGCCCCGTGACAACCCCGTAGAGCAGAACCGTAAAACCGAGGCTCCGTGCATTCCGCGTGGACGTTTTACGGTTGCATCCCTCCCCAGAGACAACTTTAATTGTCCATATCTTTCGGTTGTGAAATACGGCTCGCCTCTGGACTCTTCTCCATCAGCCTATGTTTAACATTCCTGTTGACGCTATTCTGACAACGTGATTTTTACGCGGCTTCGATGATAAGACCGCACTCTTCTGCGATAACTGCCCCCGGCGTCTATTAACACGCTCATTGTCACGGGTCAAACGATTATCCTCATTTCATTCAATTATTTTATGGTGTGCCTGCAATTTTAGTGGTTGTTAAAAGCTACATGTGGATTTTATTCGGACATTTATTTGTACATCACGTTGGTTCGAACAACGGAATTTGGAAAATACTGCTCATTCTTGACACTTTTCAATTTGGTACCATCCCATTTTTGGTTCAGATAGAAAAATGTTTTTTTCCTCCTAGTTCTCTAGGGTATACAAAATTAAAGCACATACATTTCAAAACGTATCCTTGCGCTTTATCGAATTGCTGATGGAAGATTGGATATTTTCAGCAAAACTGAAATAGAAGCTGAAGTAGACTGTTTGAATAAAAAAATTATTATTCCCTACTGTAGATTAAATACAATATTCAAAATTGATTGATTCTTATAGAAGTAGATTCTTAAATTCATTGATCACCATTTAAGAGTTACATTTGAGTACTGCATGTATTTTGAAAACAATAAAGCATTGATTATTCCAAGCGAAATTCAATAAGAAAAATTATTCAAAGAGGTCGATCTATAAAATACTAAACAATGTCTTCAACAGTGTCAACAACAATTCAATTCTTGAATGCAGATCTTTATGCAAATCCAAACCTTTCTGCATCACTTGGAAGAAACAGAAGCTAAACACAAGTGTCTTCTCTCCTTTAATAATTTTAATAAATTGTGAATTGTACCTGAATGATAAATGTCGCGGAATTATCCCCACTACCGCGGGAATACAAGTGGTATTCTTCCTTGAATAACTTTAATAAACAGAAAATAGTACATTGACATTTCTAATTTCTTTCAATCTCTGTTTTAAATTGCACCCACTCGTTGCTACTAAAAATACATAAAATCCACAGGCCATTACGCACAAAGCTAATAATTTTTAACAACAGAATTACACGTTCCTGCAGCAGGTAGTAAACATTCCGGGGTAGATCTAGCAGTAGAAACATTTAACGCAAAAACAATTATCGCCGGCGTTTAATTCGGTAAATTCTTTCCACTGGGGGAGTGTGTATTTTGCGCAAATTTGAGCTCGACAAGATAATCCGGGGAAATAGGAATTTTGTAAATATCCGGCGGGCAAATAATAAACGATACGAAACGTTGTTTCGAATAAAAGTTAGCGCTCGTCGTGTAACACGTTTTTACAAACAATTCAGTGGCTCGATACGCGCATATACAGAGAGCGAAAAACAGAGAGAGAGAGAGAGGGGGGGAGAGAACGAGATAGAACAGAAAATATATTTTCCGGCTCGGTCTTCTGCGGGGGACAAGTTATCGCGTTTCCGTGCCTCGTAAAAACCATAATCCGTTCCCTCGGTCATACACGATCCACTCCCCTCGAATCGATGATATACCACCCTCGACTGATTTCACGTACGCGTTGCTACGCCCCTCGAGGGTGGTATTCCACGGAAATGTTTTCGCTTTCGATCTGTGGGGAACGTTAACGGCGCTGTAATATGTGGGGGTGGGGGGTGGAGGGTGGAATTGAAACGCGTGTTGCGTTCGAAATTTACCGGGTCGCCTGCGATACAGAGAAACCGGTAATAAAATTATCCTTAGCCCCGTAACGCCGCCGATATAACCCTACAAATTTACGCTACACTCACAACGAACACGCTTTGCGAAAATAATGTTCCGTTTCTCGCGCTTTGCTCGCTGAAAGTCTGATAATTGTTTGACTGTCGCGTAAGTCGTAGCTAAACTGTGGATTTTATGTCTTTCTAGCATATATGTATAGGAGGAACATAATAAATAAACTGACTAAGATCGTATAGCTTCGTTTGGCTTAGCTCAAGTCTGCACTGTACAATAAGAATAAGTAAATGAAATGTAAAACATTGAAGTTATTAAGAGAATTTGAGAACATTAATGTACTATTTTTACCTTGTTGAAATTATCAAATAATGTATTGGATATTGTTGACTACGATTTGGTTGAATTTAGAACATAGAGAACGATATGGCTTAGGCTGATTTTTAGTCAGTATTTTATCAGTATTTTCAAGTTGGCTGCTTCTTTCGTGAAATGAATGCATTATGTGACAGATCGATTCCGATTAATTCGATATCTTCTGGCTGGATAAATGCAGCCGCAGAAAACAGTGGTGAATTGAAAATCAAATGTCACGTGGAGCTGTCAGTAAAATCTGTCAACGAGACGTGACTATTTGCCCGAATTAGCTGAGCGTGTACGATCAGGAATTACAATCAGATCATGGTTCAACAGACCGACCGTGACTAACTGATACCGACTAATTTATGTTCCAGAACCTGTGCTGCGAAATTTTATCCCATATTCGTTCATATTTAATATTCCGCGCCACAGCTACATCCTCAGTTAACGTTACACATTTTTCCTAAAACATATGTAAACCGCACGCATTGGTCTTAACGAAACATTTTTATATTTTGTTAAATACAATCAATTTTATTTGCAAGAGAAATTTTCATTCTAACTACCCTGGAAATGATCGTAAAACTGTATACGTTGACTTTAAAACATGATTTTAGTACTATAAGTTATTTTACGCCTTGCATTTTAATTTTGAACTTAGTCAATTTGATTTACGAGGAAAATTTGTATCCTAACCACCTTCAAAGTTTTATTTACTGTTATGACTACAATTTTTTAAAGTTGTATTATAATATAATACAACAACATAATATGTCTATTATAATATAAGCAAAGACTGCACGCGTTGATTTTAATGAGTGTTTTTTGCGTTACAAGCTTTGTTGTCATTTTAATTCGTTTTTCTACGCGAGAGAATTTTTCGATTTGAAAAAATTGTTTCATCTCTGCGAATTATTCGTGTTCCGATGGAGTTTACTCTGTTCGCTCGGGCACTCGGCGTGATTAGAATTCACGATACACAAACCAGATATGTAACTCAGAAAGGATACGTGCCCGAGCACGTGTTCGTGGTCAGCGTAAGTTGACAGATGCATTTCCGGTGCAACTGTATGCATGCCCGGGCATCAAGAAAAGTGGGTCAACAATCAAGTGTCTCGGGGGACCGGAAACCAGCTGCCACTGTCTATACCAATGGAATTAATGATTCTATTCCCTATTCACCACCAGTCATCGAGCCATTTTACATTTCTCCCTTTCAGTGATTCACCGACCATCCCCATTCAATGTTGTTCGAGTGCGGTTCACTATACCTCATTGAGTTGCAAATCGATAACAATTACAAGTCCATTAATTCAATTAACATTTGAATTACAGATTTTCCTAATGAGCCAAACATTATTTTTCCTGTCATCGATAATACACTACACAACTTTCGTGCAAAATGCACCCTTTCGTGTCACCTGTATGAGAATTCGTTGTTTCACATCGTTAAGTTGGAATAATAAATATAAACGGATTAATATTTTTATGTTTTACGGTTTATACAATCCTTCCAACGAATCAAAAAACACTTTTTATGCGGGGGTGTCCCTGCGTGGGTGTCCATTGCTTTTTACGAGAGAAATAGATGGAGAAGTTTAAGTGAATGCAATTGACGTGATTAAGAGAACTCGATTCTATTAGAATAATTGATAGCAGCGCTACACGCCGACTGTAGCTTGATTCTTTATGAAACACGTCACGTCACGTGTGAATGGATTCGAGCGTATGAAATGTACGAGTGGTCGTTTATTAAATAAATGTGAGCTTTTCAGTCATCTCCATCAGTGTCTTGAGATTCATTTTTGGCGAATGAACGGAACATTGTGTAAAATCTTTAAACGTTGATGTTGGAAACAAATTCTCTCAAATAATCTCATCCAACGTGATTTGGACTAAAAATACTTATATAATTTTTGTACTGCTGAAATGAATTTCGAAGAACAAAGGATATAGCTAAAAAGAGTAATCCCTTGGAACAGAAGCAAAGGATCAATTAGGTTTGTATATTTGAGAGAAGATAAAAATCCTTTCCATGAAAAACAACAAATTTCGGGACTGTTTCTCTGAGAAATTTTGTTACAAATGAGTTTGTAAAAAATGAGAAACAGAAATCAGTAAAACCATATTACAAGAATTAAAAAGTATATCTATATCACTTTCAAGCAATTGAAGTCGTTGAAGAAGGAAGTGGATTTGTATTTTGCCACAGTCAGTTGCAACAAACGCAGAAAATTTTTAACTTGCATTTCCGCATCGCAATAAACGTTGCAGCTGAGCAAGAACGTACTCCGGAGCAGAATGAGCTCACAAAGGTGCAGAAACTAGCTTTAATCGCCAGGAATAAATTAGTCGGTAAAAATGAAGCAGCGTGTTCCCCCATCAATTAAGAACCGTGTCTGCGCTTGTATCTTAAGCGGAGAATTGGGCCAACAATCAACGGTCTTCCGAAGAGGAAATACCACCTCCGCAATTTAGCGAGCCCGGTGTTCGCGTTTCTCATTTACCAGCATCCACTAATTCGTGTATCTCATTTAACTATTTCATTATGCCGACAAATGTTTTGTTAATTCACTGTATAACTTCGCCGTGTACTTGCGCCGCGCGATGCGCCGCGCCGTCCACGAATTCGCGTTACACTCGACAAAATAAACAGCGCCGCGGCGTTTGTTTGTTATTCGGGATCCTACGGTGCCTGTCCCCCTCCCTCCATCGTTCAACAAAAGAATAATATTCATCCGTCATTTGATTCCGTTACGCAAATTCCACGCGATATCGCAATAATTCCCCGTATTTCATTTTTACATAAATATTTTCGCCGGAAGCTGGTTTCGTTCGTCTTTTTTGCCCCTCCAAGCGCGCGACGCGGTGATACGAATGGGAAATTTCAGCACACGGGAATTATAAAACGTCACGGACTTACCGTAGCCCGTGTTACACGGCAATATTGTTTCGGATAAACGAATAAAAAAACGAATATGGATCGTTAGAAAATTGTTGAATATATATATGAGCCGTTTATTTTGAAAGTGGCCTAAGTCCATTTATCTTAAAATCGAGATATTTAAGGGTTTGCGTTTCAATGAATTTAAAAATATACGTATAGGACATTAATGAGTCGCACTGCTTAAGTGTATCTAAGGGTGTTAAATTTATAGTTCCTATTAAAATAGTGGCAATTATTAAGTGAATAATATGCGTTTTCTTATCAAGAATGGAGTTAGGCCACTTTCAAAATTAACAACCAGATTCATTATAAAATTTGATGGTGCCCAAGTCCATTCAACATAATTTAAGATGCTTCAAATTGAAAAAAAAACAATACTGAATTTATTTTACATATCCTTAAAACACTTCAGGAACATAATTTATGCGATTCAATTAACTACATAACGTGCAAAATTACAAACATAAATTTATTACAAAACAATTTACTACTCATCTACATTTTGTGCGTGTAAAAGGGATTTGAAGTAATCATGATGTTCCGGTGGTATATATCGTAATAGGTCCATCATGTCCTTGAATTTTGTTGTTGTAATTTGTCTGATATTTTTATACAGTGGTGTCAATACAATATTTTCGAACTTTTTTGGTCTACCCCGACGTGGTAATAAATTCAGAACTTTAAATTTTTTCTCTATTGTCATTCATATCTTCATCCTCTGAAGATGAATATTGTTCTATAATTCGGTTTCTTTTTCGATTTTTTTTTAAATCATTACTTACTATTTCTTCTTCACTATCTGAACTAAATAATAGTCTTGTTCTGTTCTTCCCCATGGGTGAAATAATTTCTAAAATTTAATATTAAATTTTAAGTTTTATATTAATTAAACGTACTGGTTATTCAACTAACGCAATTGTCCAAAAACTGAGGTTAAATTGTAAATACTAATTAATTAAAATTACCTTCATCACTACTTTCCGACATTATCAATAGTAAATATATTATCTTGATTATTTAAGTATAAATGGAGTTAGGCCACTTTCAAACTACACGGTTCGATTATTAAACTAACTCTGAAAACTTATGTGTCAAGAATTATCGTATTTGCTCGGATTATAAGCAACCTGAAATGCTTTACTGATAAATAACATAAAGTTGTACACGTAACCATGATAACCGGAAAAAACTGAAAAACGGAGTTAGGCCACTTTCAAAATAAACGGCTCATATATATATAAATATTTTATTCATAAATAATATATATATATATATATATATATATATATATATTGTAATATTAAAATATAATATTATATATATTATATTATAATATAATATCATATATATATATATATAAATAATATATAATATATATATATATATATATATTCAACAATTTTCTATATATACAATTTTCTAACGATCCATATTCGTTTTTCATATCGCGCGAGAGCTAACAACCGTCCTTCGCCAAACAGTGAATTCAATTTTCCGCTGTTTTTATCAGTTCCGATTACACGTGCTTTAAACGGGCTCCCGCTGTTTTTCAGGAATCACGAAGCTTTCGTTGGCGAAAAAATATCTACTCGCGGCGGCGGCGTGTTCCCTGCGCGCGGAACGCCATTTTGCTGGAAGTGGAGGGCCATTTTGTCGTTCTTTTACCGTAACATACGCTATCTGAGGCTCCAGGTGGTTATAGCGTTCCGAAATTGCTTCATGCGCTGGGTACAATAGTCTAAAAATTTTTAAATACAGCGAAATACTGATGGAGCCGTGTTAAAACTTTTTAGAAGCTCCAACGAATTTTACTTTTATCTATCATGGTTCCTTTCCATCCTGTACTGAAATGTTTTCAATTGTGATCAATATGGGGTGAGATAAATCTGTCAATTGCACAGTTTACAGTAGAAAATTCACATATAAGCACCAGTAGACTTAAACAAAAATAATTTAGAACAATCCATTCGGTACAAGCAAATACGATTTCATTAGAAAGTGTACTTCCCCGAATTGAGAGGTAGTTACTAGGGAGGATTCGATTGTTAGTTTTAGTTGTATTTCTTTTTTTTTCATGGTACTGAATGCAAAATTCTAAAAAAATCTGACACATTGCAACCACCATGACGCATACTATAGAATTGTTTCAGATTTTTTGGTTACAAATTCCAGTTTCTAGAGAATCGTATTTCAACTCGGTGTTTCAATATAGAAACATCAATTAGTGGAATAGCTCGCAATGATTGAACAGTGGATTTTTATGAATTCATAGCACCTGGAAATGTTCAAAATATTAGAACGTATGTATATTGGAAAAAATTGACAATATTTTTATTCCAAGTTTATCACGAGGAAATTTTCAAAAAACATTGTTCCCATAATTTAAGTGTTAAGGACAGGAAGCAAAGGAAGTGTTTTTAGTGTTGGGGACTACAAGTTCCGATCGTTGTAGAAGAAAACAAAACTGAGGAAAAAGGTGATAAGGGGATTTTGGAGTTTAGGAACACCCAGTACATTAGAGAACGAGCAAAGACAGCAAAGGAAGTGTTTTTAGTGTTAGGGACAACAAGTTCCGATCGTTGTAGAAGAAAACAAAACTGAAGAAAATGTGGCAAGGGGATTTTGGAGTTTAGGAACACCCAGTATATTAGAGAACGAGCAAAGACAGCAAAGGAAGTGTTTTTAGTGTTAGGGACAACAAGTTCCGATCGTTGTAGAAGAAAACAAAACTGAAGAAAATGTGGCAAGGGGATTTTGGAGTTTAGGAACACCCGGTATATTAGAGAACGAGCAAAGGAAGCAAAGGAAGTGTTTTTAGTGTTAGGGACAACAAGTTCCGATCGTTGTAGAAGAAAACAAAACTGAAGAAAATGTGGCAAGGGGATTTTGGAGTTTAGGAACACCCAGTATATTGGAGAACGAGATCGGTCAATGAATCTTGGGTGTTGATCGATTGTCTCGCAGAGTGGAATGGAAATGGTACGAGCGGGATGTCAACGATAAACGGCGTACAAGGTGAACGAGGAATTCGAGCGTCGGCTTCGTTATTGCGGGGGTGGAACATCCCCTTCCTCAAGACTGTTGATTGTCGACCTAGTTCGCCTTAGGCAGCACGATACACACCTCCATATGCCAGGGACGATTTAATCTTGATCGCATTAGGTTGGCGATACGTCAATAGTCGCCAGTGATCGGTTTCGACGTTAGCCCACCACCGATTAGGCTCACTCAATGCAAAAGTAGGCTTAACTTTACCTGAGAAAACCAGAAATTTTTAACTTTTTTTAATGTAACCCGTAGATTTTGGAGAGAAAATGGCGAAAATCTAAGCTTCAATCCTAGGACATCACTAGCTCAAAAGTTATACGTGTGTAAAGATATGCGATAAAAATCTACAGGATTACATTAAAAAAAGTAAAAAACTTCTGGTTTCCTAAGGTAAAGTTTAACCCAAAAGTAAGTTCTTCGACTTACTATATTCAAAAGCAGATTTCAGTATTTCAAGCAGATACAACTACGAATGTAAATGAGTAAATAAATTTATTGATAGACTGGTGTAACGTTGCAGCTTTCTAAAAGGATTCGATTAATTAATTCGTATCAGCAAAGGTGATTAAGAGCAATGTGACCGTAAAGCGGTATATTTTACGAAATTAAAATTGACAAACGAACTGTTTTCATTAGAAAGTTTTAATTAAACATCGATACGGTAGTCAACGCGTTGAACGCTTCCCAGAAATTATAAAATGGCTCCGTTTTCCATATTTTCATATCTTCAACCTTTTAATTTACGATTACTTACTCCGTAGCTCTCGTCGAAGCAGAAATATTTAATATCCTTTAATTAAATTATACGAAACGTAAAATTCGAGTGGAATAGAATTTTGCAGCGGAGAATGCGGCGATCAAAGGAGGAATTCCTGTTCAACGGGGTAACTGACACATTTAATTTCCAGCTTGTAAGGTATTAATAATGCCGGGAATCGAAATTCAGCAGAAATTAATAGCGATACAGAGAAATAGCTATTTTTAAATGACTTTTTATTTGACGGTTGCGAAAGTCGATTTCGCGACTTGCTTCAAAAATATGCAACAAGTATTCCCGTTGTTCTCATTTATAAATCTAGCGTTAAATGGTACTGTCTTAATAATGCATACATACATAATTAGATAGCAATAGATAGCAATGTATTGTTCTTATTATTTTCAGATTAAGAATTATTTGTAAGCTGTTGATACTTTTTACTTATGTTGTTAGCTAATTAAAAAGTAATTAAACTGTTCTCGTGCAGAGACGTTGATAGAAGAAATGATAAAAAGGATGTATTAATTAAATTTTCAGTCTCGCCGAAACCCTGATTTCCCAAAAATCGGTGCAAAATTTTTCTTTGATCGAACGCAAGGTCTCAGCACGCTACTGATTAGTATCATTTTAAGAGTAGATGTTTCCTACCGGCGTAAGTTAACAGATCCGGCTCATTAGCTACAGGCGGCGACAACAAAGGCTAAGCCACCTGGAATTTCATTTTAATTTTTCAACGTTCCCGTTAACAGCTTTTTCCTTGGTCGCGATTGTCTCTCCCTCCGTCTCTCTCTCTCTCTCTCCCCACTCTCTCTCTCTCTCTGTCTCTCTCTCTCTCTGTCTCTGTCTCTCGTGGCGTACAGAAACGGCCGTTATACGCGATATAACGTAATTTCGCTGGTTTAATAACCATGTTGAAGCTCCGTGTCAGACTTTCACGGAGAAAACGAGCAACGGACGATGAAATAGCGACGCCCGCGCCGTTGGTGGAGGCCGCGGCGAAGAAAAACGAAGTAGAGGATTTATTATGGTCAGAATAATCAGTCCGTTGGGATCTCTTACAAATACCACGATGAACTGACGGGCTCCTCTTTCGAGAACCGCGGAAGGGATGGCGGAGTAATGCCTGGAAAAGAGACTGCGACTGTTCGCCATTTTCTACGCGAGAAAATTTGATGAGCTATTTAAACTAACGTGAAATCGTCGGAAAAGTCGCCAGGGAAATTTCCTGTACCTCGGATCACCAATTACATTTTCTATTTACAATATTCCTGAACGATAACAGTTCAATCGTTTCCACAGCATTTTCCACGTCTTTCCGTCGAATTTAAATTTTTCTTTGCAAAAGGATATTAACATTTGGATAGTGTCACTTATCACATTCTAATAAGTACTTTTGTGAAAGCGCGAAACAATAGAAAATCGGTCCACAGAATGAAACATTAACGAAAAACCATATATTGTACTAAACCAGAGCAGAGAGTTAAATATTTTAAAAAATTTTGTTGTTCTTCTTTGTCGTTTCCTCGATGTTCCCTTTGGCCTAAATGTTTCGAAAATTCCTTAGATTAAATTCCAGAGATGGGGCACGAAAAAGGAATTTACTCTGAATAATCTTGAATCGCTCGCCTATCGACGATATTAAGCATTTTTTAAACGCCATAGCTATAAGAATCCTTACAAATAAAAAATACAGAAATATTCCCGAGTCCCCATTTAAACAAGGAAAAATATTTGTGTACCAAAAATCGAAGGATTATATAGTCAGAAAAATGGTTAAATTCGCATGTATGCGACACGTTGGTAAATAATACGTTAAAGTAAGGATTTTACAGTTTCCTGCCATGCCTGATTAAAACGGTCTTTTGGTGACTCTCTGGTCGGCTTTTTCCGAGTTTTTCCGGTGTAGTTTCATCGTTCTGTCTCTCGCTTGATATTCAAAGACGTGTCAATGCCTTAAATTAATTCCGTCCCTTCGCGGAGCTCATTGTTGCATGAAATACGACGGCGCTCGTGCCGCGAATTTATAGCGTGATTACCAGGACGCAATACACGTGGCCCTTGTAAATCATTCTTAATTCACGCATGCCCGTGCCGCAGTCACGAAATGATTCCTCAAAGCGCTGCGAGATAATCAAATTACTCCGCGAGATTGGCGAGAAGTTTTACACGCGTTCATTTGTTTGAAGAAATGTTTTTTTAAAAAGCTGAACGAGCAAATGGAATTTCTAGCAGTTTTCCTCCGGTTTTCTACACTTTTATTCTACATTATTGATTAACTGCGTCTCTACTTTTAAAGCACGCTGTTCCGACGCAGAATTTTCAATAATTTCCCGCGTTACGGAAATTTGTGACTGAATATACCATAATTATCAATTCACAATTTATCTTCGTTGATTTAATATAGTTCTGACCCGACGGAACCAGAATCGATGTAATTAGTAATTCGTATACTACGCGGCGGTTAATTATTGAAAATCATTGTTCGGCAACTTCACTTTTACTGTAATTACTGTTATCAATTATTAACTCGTATTGATCGCGCCGCTGGATCTTTGTACAAGTCAATTTAGAACGTACGTTCAAATTTTATTCGCCCCTTCAGAACTGACTATATATTCATGTGCGAACGATTAAATAATAAAATTAAGTAAAAATTGCGTGCATCGGTTGCGTGAACTAGAACCGAAATAAAAATTGACCAACTATATGTATATCGAATAGAGTGAAAATAATATTAGGAAATTCAAAAGTTCTAATGATGTTATTGTTTCAGATTTCACCTATGTATTTTGCTCATAAATGCATAATGTCTGCAGTGCAGTAATAATTCTGCGCTTTTACGATTCAATGTTCCCGGAGCGAGAAGTTTGAAATTTTTGTTGGGCTGTTTCTAGCGTTGATAAACTGCAAGGATTATTTGCAAAATAAACGACGCGCGCTTGCACCATTGTAGATCCGAGCGGAGAATTTACATCAGGAATTTTCATGACTGACTGACACCAAAATGAACTGTCACCGGACGGTGAAATGGAGTTTCTTGGATGTGAAAACGCACTGCCTGCTTGTGACGTTCGATTTCTCAGAGTTCGAAGTCAGTTTGTAATTTCTGTGTATGCACGCCGTCGACGAAAAATTCCAATGTATCTGCAGTCACTGTCACGATCGTACAATTTGATCACTCCTTCGACAATTCCTTGAATCGTACATTTTCATCGCGTGCGTTCGCAATATTATTTTAATTCGCCACCTCTTTCTCGATTCTTTTCAGGGAATTAATTTTATATTTCCGGAATTTATTTTTCATTCACAATTTTCCGGATATTAATTCTATCAAAACGTTGCTGAAGCAACGCGATCAATCGAAATTATAAAATTCTACAGTAAGACATAAATTAACAAAGAAAAACGCCTCGTGAGTTCGTAATGAAGATTTAGTGTCAAAGTAGCAAAAGTCAAGGATACTTTATCACGAATTTTACGAATAAAGAATAGCCTAGCTCCACCATCCGACAATTAAACTAATAAAAATGTGCAATCACTCACAGTCAACAAACTCCAAATAGTTAACACAATTATTCAAAAGTTCCTGCAGCAGTTTAATTATGTTGTGAAATAGTAGCAGTAAAAATTACTCTAGCTTCACCACGAGGTGATTAAATTCATAACTGAGATGCAATCTCAATTTTTTTTTTAATCCTGCAATTAGATCGGCAAATTAAAAGCGGTTACATTTAAAAAATTCATTGAATAATGAATATTTTGAAGACTCACGATTATACCAGATAAAACCGATTCCGATGCCGATTAAAATACTCATTTAATCATTTTAGCGAAGTTTCTATAGCAGCTTAAATATGTCAGAAGATTATGCAATTAAAAATTTTCTAACTTAGAACTGAGAGGTGACTGAATCTTCTATAAAATTCTACAATTGGGCCAGCAAATTGCAAGCGTTCCGTTTCACTTTTAAAAAATTCTGGATTCGAAACTGCACAATTTGTAGACCCAAGGTGAAAAAAATTTCCGACCGATTAAAATGTGCAGTGATCGATGCTAGAGGGTTTATTGGTACAGGGGCGGCCCTTTTTCCGAAAAACAAACTCGAAGGAGGAGGGATGCAAGCCGAGGACACCGGGGACGGCATTAGCACGCGCGCCCGTGAGTGCATCCTGAGCCTTGGAGTTTTATCTCGCATAGTAAATCGCAATTAAAGTAAATCTCGGCCGCTGCTTATCCAGGGAGAAACATGGAATTTCGCTCAGAGCCGCTCTGTGCGGCCTTTTAAATCTGCCGGGGCGTGATCTCGCATTCTTCGCCGGGGCGTTCCGAAGAAAAAGAGTTCGAAATGATCCACGGGATCGTATAATTGAACGTCGAGATCTCGCGAACCCGAGCGAATATTGAATTAGATCAGGCAGAGAGACACGCGTGTTCGCGTCTGCTCTATTTATCTCGCGAAAATGTTCATAAACTATTCATAAAGTCGTAAGCGAAAAACGGATCGATTCCATCGCATAAAGACGATTAAAATTCATCAACGATGTAGCGCGTGTGCGTGTATGCGCGCGCGCGGGAGAGAGAGAGAGAGAGAGAGAGAGAGAGAGAGTCGGTCGCGTCACGATGATCAATATCGTTTTTAGGAAAAAGTTTCAGGTGGCGCGAGATTAACGGATTAACAGTGCGGAAAGCGTAGTGGTGCAAAAAGCTGATTGCGAAAGGAGGTCGTGTCGGTGTCGCGATTAATTGGATTGTACATAGGGCTCGTGTGAAATATTAGTAAAATATTGGACGCTGCCCGATGACGATAAATCATTCTTTTCGCTGGTAACTCGAAACAGTATCATTAAAACTCGATCGCCCGCCGTTATGGATATTAAAAGGCACCGTGTCTCCCGTGATCCTGATTTTTATAGTTCGAGGAACACCCCTTAGTCTGCAGAGTCTTGGATAAAATAGACAGTTTCTAAATCAATTAATAGGAAAGACAATCTATGGAGTTACATTCTCGGTTCGCCTATCCCCTCCACTGGGGGAGGCGAAACTTCTTCATTCTTCATTATTTGTGGCATATGCACATTGTACAATGTAAGTAAACTTCGTGAGAAGTAATCGTTTTTCAAAATTATATAGAGCGTTACTCAAATGTTTTCCCAGGTGTATCGGACCTCATTATTTGTGGCATTTTTTCTGATTATTTTAAAATTTACCGATTTACGCTTATTACTATAAAAGCAACAGGGCACCATCCCCGAAAATCCAGTGTTAGAATATTCGCGTAAAAGTTTGCGCGACAATCAAGATCGGAATTGCAAACACCGGTACGTGTGCCCGGGGCGTGCGGCGCGCACGGCTGCAAACAATGAGTCAACAATGATATCTGGATCGGTAAAACAACCCACCTTTTTCACAAAAGGCGCCCTCATAATCGCCGGACCGGCACTCGCAGATGGGTCCGTTATCGGTAGAAATGCAGATTCCGTCGTGTTGGCAGGGATCACGCGTTTCACAGGCGTCGGTCGTGTTCGCTGTCATCATGTTGCGTAAACTCTGGAACAGATAATGGAAAGTAACGTTATCGCATCTGCGGATATCAAAGCGCGAGAGCGGCGGATGCCGCGCCGCGAATCGCGAAAAGTGATGAGAAATCGATACCGGGGCTCGTCACGCGGAAGAATGATAGAAATATGCACTGAAAGCCTCGATCGTTTCGCGTTCGACTGTGCTGAAGTTTCACCGGGCAGAAACGATTTCATGCGCGCGAAACATGTATTTAGTGCCTTTTCCACCGGTGTATAACTTTCGAGACGATCGTGCACGAAGATGCACTAGATCCGGTCAACAGAACGCTTGTGGAAAAATTTAATGATGTAGAACTTCGCTTTTATTGGGTTATAAAAATTTTCTAATCCACGAATCAACGAACAAATGTTCTACATTCAATCGTTTTTAAAGGATTGATGAATCGATATTTTAAAAAAGGAAATAACACGAATAAATCAACGATAGCGATATAAGGTAAAGGCACCAGTAGTTGACCATTTAATAGAAAAACATAAAAAATAAGGTTTGAAATGTTCTTATCGATTTCAAATTTAAACAACAGTTTCATCAAAAGTGCACAGCTTATAAAAACCTTATTTTTTATGTTTTTCTATTAAATGGTCAACTACTGGTGCCTTTACCTTATAGCCTTAACTGTTCGTTTTTATTTTAGCTTGCCAATGTTCCAAGTTCGAACAGTAAAAGATTGTCTATAGCTGAAATTTTTTAGAGAATCGCCGAGCAACGCAGATTTCTAGATCGCACGGTAAATCCGGTTTTCACGGACCTAACGGGGCGTGTTACTCTTTATTCTCTCTTGCGGCCATTTTCTCGCGACGCCTCGGAGAACAATCCTTCAAAAGCTGATCTTCTCTCGTGGAACAAGGCCTAGAGACACTTCTTTCTCATCTGCCGGCGGTTTCTCAGAGCTTCCCCTGAACCCGGAAACAGAGTTTTTAACTCGCTCGCTCGCTCGCTCGCTCGTCGGGACGATTCCCCTGGACGCACGTATTGGGTCACCGGGTCAGCCGTGTCACCCGACTTCATTATTCTACTGAACTGCCGATCCCTCTATCGCTGGCACCCGGCCATTTTGAGGAATTTGCGCGGACGGTGATTCGACCTTCCCTGGAATCCCATGATCGAATAGATTAAAAATGCTTCGGGCGAGACCTATGCATATTCGAACTTGTCGCTTTTGATCGAATCGTTTCTGATAAAAACGCTACCCCTTTCACCGCTATACACACCAACAATGGAAACTTTTTAACTAAAATCACGTACACGAAAAATACAATCTTATTTTTATTCGATCCACGTCGGGTAGAAATATTAATTCATATTATTTAATGTTTTGAAATTACAAAGATTGCAAAGGATCTGATCGTACTTCCTTAGTAAATGTTATTTCAATGCATTAACACGTTGACTGCCATGTCACCCATATGTGAGTGACGGAATTATTTGTCCAGGTTTCAAAATGAATTTTTACGTTAATATATTCATTGTACCACATTTGATTGGGAACTGTAAAATTCAAGAAAGTAAGAGTGCTACTCGATATCATATATTTAATTTTTTTTTTCAATTTTTATTTCGTTAAAT
The DNA here is from genome assembly GCA_913789895.3 of Seladonia tumulorum. NCBI lineage: Eukaryota > Metazoa > Arthropoda > Insecta > Hymenoptera > Halictidae > Seladonia > Seladonia tumulorum. The sequence goes on from OU565275.1 coordinate 10,596,434, forward strand.
AACTTACTCCGATTTTATGGAATTCTTGAGCTTTCTAAGTTGGCAGTCAAAGTGTTAAGCCCGTCAGTCAGTCAGTCAGACCAGTTTTGTAAACTCGCACAGTAGAGGTTGTATTCTAAACGTTACTTTAACTTCATTTACGAGAAAGAATCGCGAAAGATCGCTATGAATCTCGAGGTGGCCTAACCCCTTAAACTGCAGAGCTCTCCGGTTCAAAAATGTTCCCCCCAATTTCTCACGGACGTCCGCAGATTCTTGCCCGTTTGTTCAGCGCGCGAAACGAGCGGGTTAACCGCGGCAGTTCGCGGCTCAACAATTTCCGCGGATAAAAGCCCGAGATGTACAAGCCCGGCCGAGAAACAGCCGTCTTAAGAGCGAACCGTATAAATCTCTGGAACTCCACAAGCCAGCCGAAATTCGGCTTAATTAGATGGAATATCGTCCAGGGAGCAGGTCACGCGGCCATTTCGTCGGCTACGCCCGCATTCTTCCGTTGAAACGCGTCAACGCGATTAAAAACGACCGGGCGACGCCGTGCCAATTGTTGCACGATAACGTCAATCAACGCTGTAATTTAAAATGCTCCGTTTAAACGGTTTTCCAAACTAAATACCTGTACCGGGCGATTTAAAGCTGTTTCGGTTTCTCGATCGGATGCCGACCAGGAATTTTCGGATTTTAATTAAACGATTTTAATGGAACTGCGCGGGAATGGTTGCACAAGAGTAAACGATCGCAGAAATGCATTTTTTTTTAATTGCCGGAGAGTAGAGTTCGAAACGGGAAATATTTTTTGAAATTAGCTAGCTGATCGTTTCAGAGAAAAATATTGACATTCTCAAATTGTTTTAACGTCCGAACTATCTGAAGTTGCACCTACTTCGTTCGTCCAACAGAAGATGGTTAAGTTTAGAATAATAATGGAGACTAATATGTTTCATTTACTACCAAAACCGTAAGTATTATCGCCTTTCTCTACTTTCTATGACCTTTAATGGCCTTATGTAATAGGTCGCTGAACTCGGTTTAAGATCCTCTATCATGATACGGAAGCAAAAACATACCGATCCATTTTAAAAAATGAAGGTGACCTTCAAATGTCCGAAATACCTCCACCTGCAAAAAAACTATTATCGCCGCCGGATGACCTCCTTCGTACTGTGCAATTTTATTTCAACAAATATTTCTGTGAAACTTATAGTTTCGAAGATATCTGAGGTGCTGATAGTTATTGTCCCACCCTGTATATGAAAAAATATAAAATAAAACATGTGATCCTATGCAAAGATGTAATGCATAAAAGGAACGTACACCCTTAATTGGCTCGATACAAATTTCACTTGCAGAGATCCCTAAAATCATGAATGCTGCGAAACGAAGGGTAAAGAAGAAGGGTGTTCCGTTACAAGGGTGTTAACGACCGTTTCATTGGTCGTCTAATTACGCGAGGTGTCAAAGCACCGGTAAATGCAGCGGAATAGCTGCAGCTTACGTAGAACGTTCTCCCGCAGTGCTCGGCGCAGCAGCGCCGTGGTAAATAAGCTGCCCGCCCAGATTTCGTGGTAGTTTATTAATTCAATTATACTTTTCCTGGCGGCATTACGTTACCGGATCACGTACAGCCACTTGTATCAGCTGACGGCGTAGCCAGTGCTCCCGGAGAAATTGCGGATTCAGGACGCGGGACGCAGACTCACGCGGCGAAAAACGATACCGGAGGACACGAAATCAAATTTCGCCGTCCCCCCGCTCTATAATGGTTGTTGCGGCACTTAGTTGTAATCGGCCCCCGTGCGCGAGCGAGTTTTTATCGGTTGTCTCTCGGAAGAGAGCCGATCTAAATCTTCTTAATGAAAGGAATCGTTCCGCGAAAGCACGATTGCACCCCTGTGTTGCACCGACGCTGCTTCGAATAATCTGTCTGTTTTAATCCACCTCGTTTGTCGGTCGGAACTTTCTTTCTTTCTGTTTTATGCGAGATTCACGAGCTTTTTGCATTTGTACGTCGGTCAACCGTTTTATGTGGAATTACCGACAAGAGCGAGTTGACGGGAATATGCTATTTTCTGGGAATTTATTTGGACAATTTAATATGTATTTTGTTATATTGTTTTAGTCGTGCTCGTTTGTTTATTCGGATTTTATTATTGCTGGAATTTGTAAGGTTCCAGGCTAAAATCGCGTTTCCAGTTCGAAGAGAAATTAATGATTTTATTTAGAATTAATAAGCACGATGCATGAATGTACATCGTTGCGAGGCATTTTTTGAATAATTTTCCTGTTCGTTTTGTCGATCTTGATTTCATGTACTCTTTTCATAGTGTTCGTTTCTTTATTTTGATTTTGGTCGAGCAAAATTTACATTCCACGACTCAAACAGATATTAAAGGGTGTTGTACAAAAGCAATAATACAGTGAGGTACAAAATATATTGTAGGTGACTGAACATTTCGAATTACACAGGAACGTTCATAATTTATGTGTATATCTAAAGCGGGATGTGAATTGGTCAATATGTAATGTACATTGTCATTTCCTCGGGGAAATTCACTCCAGAGTATGGAAATTTCTTGTTGTAGAATTAACAAACAAGTTGAGTCAACTTATTGGACTAATTTGTTACAGTTTGCATTTTCATATATTCATTAAGATATTGTTTTCTTTTTAGTATCATATGTACAGCAGTAGAAAATGAGTGCTTTCTTCGAGCATTTTACTTAATTTTGTGTTTGACTAAGGGATATTGGACTAAGGGAATTGAAGGTATCGATGGATAATCGCTCTGTTGGTCCCCGTAATTAGTACACGTTTACCAGTATCTATTAAAGTGTGATAATTCCTAATTAACATAGTCTACAAATATTTGAATTGCATCGCGCGCAGGATGTCTCTTGCCCAAACATTAAACTCGCCTGGGAGACAATTAATTCTTGCGTGATAACACGTTGCAACAACACTCTCCCCTTGCAATTTGCTTATGCAAATTGCCGGTCCCTTCTTCGCGAATTCGCATCGCTTCTTCGTCTGTAGCTTATTTACTCACATTCTATAATCTGTTCCGTTTACCAAATAGCCCCAACAATAACGCAAAAAATTATTACCAAGTAAATAAAAATCGCATACCAAGTTTTAGGGGCTTGCTGTAAAAGGGAAGTTTCAATCTTAAATTCCGTGGTAGCTTCAGTCACGGAGAAAAATTTTGAACGTTTTCTTTTCAATTTGTAGCATTTTCGAAATTTCAATATTTGTAATCACGCGAGAGAATTTTCGAACAAAATGGATAACCGGAAACGATAGGCCTCAAGCTTTAAAACGAGTCAAGATTTTTTGATCTACGATTTTTTTTACAAAGTTACAGCATTACTAAAAAAATCGAAGATCACGGCGTTCACTTACTTTTCAGAACCGTTTAATAAATCGTAAGGATTGATACGACTATTAAGTGTAATTGGGCCACTGTGCAATAAATCGTTTAAGGGTTGATGCGACTATTAACTGCAACCAAGCCGCCTGTATAATAAATCGTTTAAACATTGTGGTCACTATTAACCACTTGCACTACTATTTATTTTGTGATTATCATGATTAGAAATTCTTCATCTAATAATTCTTCAAGAGAGTACAACACAACGTGCGAGGATCGCTGAACATTTTACAAGCGGAGGACTCCTGTAAAAGAATGCTTAACTACCTAAAGGATATCGGGTTATACCATCTAATATAAACATATTCCAAACCATGGGCATACCCACAGGGGTTACTATGTGACATTAAACACGCAAAAAAAAAGGTAGTTTATATTTATTATATGCCTATGTTTTCTCCAAAGAAAAAATATCAACTACAACAACATAGAATTTTATTTCGTTTTAAAGGAGATTAATAACGTTCGCATTTATTAGATTCTATTCAGAATCTTCATCACGAGTCTGGCTCGTTATTGTAGGGCAAGGGGTTAACCTCTTGTGTTACGATGTATTTTAATGTTATTCGAATTTCTTCACAACCCGTGTTGTTGACGAATATTGAGAATTCACTGTGCTCGACTGTGGTTTTAATGGACGGACACGTTGCGTGGAATTAGTATAGGGTTCGGACAAAAATGTTGTCCATGGGACCATTCAGTTTTCCGTTTCGCCCAGAGGACCAGGGTTGTTTTGTTTCGCGTGAGTTTTTCCAGCGATTCAGGGAGAAACATTATCTGGTGACGCAGTATCGGGTTCCCGGCGTTCCGTATTCGGAGCACGACGCGAAACAGTACTATGCGGCGTAAGAAAGGAACAAGGGGAAAGGGGTGGCAGATGCTCCGTATGCGGATACCCGGATTCTTCTCACGTCAGGACAATCAATAGCGACTGTTCCATAGAAATGTGTATTCACGTGCACCCGGAGAAGTGTTCTAACGTGTGTAACGGCCGCGTGCAATCGTCCTACGTCGCGCACTGACGGATACAAATAACGCGGTTCCTGTTTATTCATAGACCGAGGGAAACGTCGTGGAAACTCGCATCGTGATTAGACTGCGAACGATTCCGCCGGTTCACAATTTTCGAAATGATTACACCGAGAAATTCACTGCGATTTTTATTTTCTTCGTAGTTTTTCATTCTGAACTGTTTACTCGCTCCAAAGGTTCGTGCACTGAAACTTTTGGCTCGCCGAGTACTTTGAGTTATGGTACGACGGATTATAAATTGCTGAAATAAATTGTGACTCTATATGTGCTATTTCTAGCACGTAAGTTTATGGTAACGATTAATTATATATTAGATAGGAAATATATCTTTATCGATATTAAAGCCGAGTACAATTCTGACAGATGATTAGAAATATTTTTATGAAAATGGACGTATCCGTTTGGTTACGAAGTAACAAATAAGGAAATTGATAATTATATTTACTCAATGAAAATAGAATAAATCAATTATTAAACGCTGAATGAATGAAATCCTTATTTTACAATATTTCAGTAGAAATTCATAAATTTCTAAAGGCCGGTGGCGAAAGTTTAACAGCTTTATGTATTCAATGTTTGTAACTTTTGCTGCCAAGTTCGTAATTTAGTTGAACAATTTTCATCGTATGGTATCGTTGGTACGCTATTCGATAATTCACTGATTTATTTTATACTTTGCCAGTTCCAATATGCGGTACAAATTAGAAACCATGGCACAAAGAACAAATTTCACGCCTTTTTTCTTGCATTATCTGAAAGTTCGTCTAAGAGTTGATTAAAAGCGAGCCGGACTTTTTCGTTATTAATGTTTCCTCACCCAGTTCTGGGACAAAATTCCCTGAAAATTACTATGAATAAGAAACTTCGGAGAATCCAATCATGCTTCGTTTAAAAACTTTCGATTCGAGATAACAATTTGCCAGGTTAAAGAACCACTGGCGATTAATGATTCAGTGCGGGCTTATCAGTAGACCGCAGACTATCTTGGCCGTTCGAAGCGTAGGCAAAGGGAGACCTCCGGCGGTATCGATCGTCTTCTAAAAATTTATCATTCTGTCGCAATTATATCGTAATTAAGCGTAACGCTTCGTGACTTATTTAGTCGGCAATTAGTTTCACGGAGAAGTATCCCTATCAACATGAAAGTATGATTAATGTGTCGACAGTGGACTCATTAGGAACTGAAACTAGGTAGGCGTGGAGTCATTATCCTGCAGTTTCTTGTGTATGTGATAGTATTCGAGAACCTTTGAAATTCATGGCAACACTTCAGTCGCCCTCTATTAGGTGATTTTCTCGTTAACTTGTTGCGTGCAAGAACATTTACGATATTTGCAAACGAGCCTTGAATAATTCGCAAATCGTTAAATAACCTTCTGTCATTGTAGTACATTCTGTAGGGGTATGAATGTGACACCGTGTTAGAGTGATTGCTTAGAGTGACTGCTGACGCGACGTCGTGGCGCCAACGTGTTTCTGCGTGAAGAAATGATTCGATCATTGCTCTCATAAATTATCTATAATTAAATTTGTACGCTTTAATGCCTGGAGTTGATTAAAAAAAGTACATGTTAGTATTACTTTTATTTTTATCGATAAAATAAAAAATTATTAGTTTGTTATTCATAGGTGGGTTACAAGCAATTTTCATTGTGGCGACTGAACCGAAATTGCAGTTTGATAATACAAGTGAACGCAATTTCAGCCCCAAGGAATTTCCTCAATAACACAGATTAGGATGTTCTCGAACGATCATGCGACCACGTGTTACGCGTGTAATTATTAATAAGCATACACAAACTATGCAAGGAATTATCGTAACTTGATTACATACCAAGAAATTCCGATAAACAGAAAGTGCCTTCCTTTTGCCAAGTATGCGCTGCATAGTTTCATAAGTATGCAGTCGAATGCAACGCGGGCGGACCGGTTTCCAAATTTGAACGTATTAAATTATTTAGCGTTAAGGCGAATTACAAATTTATTCTGGACACTGATTATGTCTGACGCTCTCCGTGAAAAATTAATTACGAAATTAATGAAAAATGTTGGACATGTTTCAGAACCGCACCAGAAACGGGTGATTTTTACAAATTTATTATAGAAAAATCGAACGAGTTAGAGCTGGAAAACTTCTTGGATTACATTCAGGCATGATTCAATATTGTACACAAATTTTTGTTGCACCCTGCGCTAACTGGTTTCGACTATAAACAACAATGCTGGACCAACTGGTAAAGAACACTGTGGGAAGTACAAATTCTTCTTGAGATAGTTGAAAATATAAAAAAAGCAGATTGTTGACGTAAATGGGACTGTTTATTCATCACCTGCGATTATAATATATCAACAAATCATTTTTTTCCAAGAACCTTTTTATTTTCCATTTTAAACAATTTTTATGAGATGCGATGCGTTTCGTAGACAAGGCACTCTTCCACGCCGTGTATAACAAACACCATAAAATACAGCGAGCTACAAAAATTTATGTACAATACTGAATCATGCTCGAATGCATCGCGTCGAGTCGTTTAGTTCTACATCATTTAATTTTCTCGTAATAAATTCCCGAAGATGACCTACATTTTGATGGGATGACGCTCTTGAAAATAAAATGACTCGACTATTACTATTTTTCAAAAAGCTATCATGTTGTTATAGAGAAATACAGTTCCGGCCTAAGGTGTTAACCATACTAACAAGACGTTAATTTCTCGAATAGGTTCCCAGCGAATATTGCACCGTGAAGCGCAGTACGACGGGCGCATCGTGCGCGCTCAACTTTTCGGACCACTCCAATTGCGCGTCGCCACAGTTGAAGCACTATTAAGCACGGGGCCGAAATGACCGTGACTCGTTAAAATGATTTGTTGGCCGCGCCAGTACCTGTAAACTGCCATTCGCGGCAATGGAAAAAGGTAAATGCATTGTTAACGAATTTTCAGTGATTCCGTGATTTTCGCGCCTCCGGCGAAAGGATCGCGAGGCCGATTTTAAAAGTCCGACGATTCTCCGGAGTGTGTTAATTGCGGGCGGAAAGTGCTTAACACTGCAGCTAACGTGATTAGTATGTTTAATCCGAAGAATGCTATTAACTAAATGGGAGTCATAAAATTGCTGGTACAATTGAAGCGACGAGAACGCTCCAGTTTTATTCGCTGTTCGTCCCAAACGTTTTTATTTGCCGTCTCTTGCATAGATTGCGTTTATTTTTCATTTAATTAACAGACAAATGATTTATTCGTTGTGTTTATCGGTGCTCAACTGTCACACAAATCCACGCGAAGGCCACACAAAATCAAAATAATTTATTTAATAATACAAGAATGAACAGGACAAAATTTATTATATAACTTGGGCCTACTTAATAGATTGTAACAAAAATTGATTTTTAAGATTATTATCCGCAGTCCCTTGCACAATTAATTACATTTATTTTTCTTTCGGCTAACGCACTAATTGATTATACCCACTAGGTTGTAATATCATGTACTCGCTGGTATTAGATTAAACTGTTTAGATCGGGGTACATTGTTTTATTGTATATATTTAAATTATAATTATCCATACGATTGTACAGTATGAACCAATTAATGTAAATGAGTTGGTCAGCACAATTGGGAATTGTCTATTGTGCATCTGTTGTGATAATTTATGCGTTCCACCGTTGATTATAATTTAACACATATTTATGTTCAAGAAATTCAGAAATGTGCTTCCGAAAATTTTCATAGCCTTGTAACTATTGGAAAAACTAGTACTCTTCAACAACGCTTGTTGTTTATTTCTACGTCATACGATTGCGATTCGATTTTCAGAATTCACATAATTTAACACTGACTGCCAAACTAGAATCCTCAAAAGTTCCATAAAATCGAAGTACGTTATTTAATGAAATAAAAATTGAAAAAATTGAATGTACGATGTTGAGTAGTCCTTCAACTTTCTTACATTTCAAAATTTGGTACAATGAACATATTAACGTAAAAATTCATTTTAAAACCTGAACAAATAATTCCGTTACCCACATATGGGTGACGTGGCAGAGAACGTGTTAAGCACTGGTCCGGATGAAAAGATTACATTTTTAAAAACTGTTTGCTGCACATCATCTAGAAAACTAAGCCATCCAGCATCTCAGAAAATTGAAATTCGTTCGGTGCACCATTAAAATAGTCATTCTCCCTTGAAGAGTGGCTGAATATTATTGCGATTCGATGTAAATAAATTATAATTTTCTCGGGAAAGCAGTAGCATGCTCAAATTTGCTTCTGACAGTAGACCAATGAAAATCGCGAGCTCGCGGAGTGTTTCGAACGTTTTCGCGAACAGTTTCGTTTATTTTCCAGTTTCCAGCGAGCTGAAATAGGAAACCGGGGGTCGGTAGACGCGTAAAATTCAGAATTCCCTTTCGAATCTCCGCGGTATCGTCTTGGAACAAGGGACAGACGGTCTCGTGAACAGGTCGGACGAAATTATTCGCGATTTCCCTCCGCTGTTTAACCTTCGTGCTTGACTTACCCCGTTACAGGCCGAGGGCTGGGAACGTCGACGCAGAGTTTGGACGAGGAACGGGGGCTCGGATCTCTGTGAACCGTCGAGCGTACTGACACGAAGCAACTGCGTCGAGATTTCAGGGTGAAGGACTCTATACGTTTAATGGGTCTACCCTTTTTAAAACGGAGAATGAGCTTGATGTCGCGTTTCACGGGTTCGTTTAGTTTTTCCACCCGCCCCACTCGTCCACCTGCGTTCTCCTTTTGCTCAACATCGCTCAAACTGAAGCACCCGCGGGGAAAAACCTCCCCTGCGAACATCAGCTTTCTTGCCCTCTGCGCCCTTTCTCGTCCCTCGGATTCACAGCCCTCGAGTTTTAATCATTGTGTCGCCGGTGAATTCCTCGTGACACTTTACCGATGCCTCGTACCAATTTACAAACATTTCTGTTTTCACTGCGAATTTAAATAGAAATTTTCTAAAGAAGGATCTGAACGTCGCCTATATATTCTGCAGACGAACATAATATTAGGTGTACGCAAAAGTTGGTCTTTTTTAGTATCTTTCTTTTTTTTTTGTTTCGTAATCGTGAAACGTTTATGAAATTATTGTAAGGAATGGTCGGGATTAAAGCAGACAGTATGTAATTTATTAATATGTCCTTCTCCGATGTCGGACCCGACGATACTGCTCGTCCTTTTTTCATCCCGTTCGTTTTTATATTTTTGACACGTTCGCTTGTCGTTGGCGATGAGTCGCTTATCAATAACATGAACATATTTGTTATTTGTATGAACAATATATACCGTGACGGATCCGTAACAGCTTAACTTACATTATGTACAAATCTTACACAAGTAGTAAATAAACTGCGTCGTATTCCACGCAATTTACGATTAGCAGAATATTCATACCACGAATGAAGACCGTGGAATGTAGAACGTAGGATGTCGAGTGTGGAACGTAGAATATAGAATGTTAGTTCCAAAATATTGATGAGTGTTGGTTATACGTACCGCGTCTCGCAAGTTTGACGCAAGAATAAATTGGGAACTAAGTAAGATGGCGAAACGCACGAGGCGGCTCGCTTTGGAGTTGGGATACACATGTCTGAAACTCTGGCTAACAATTTCGCCAAACGTACAAGACAGTAAAGTTTCCAGCATATCCCACGTGGAGAGAGGATCATGACCACGAATTTAACGTATGCAGTTTACGTGATGCGTCTGCTAATAAATTCGGTACAAACTTTTGCTTTATCACCTGAAAACGAATCGCTTCGGAACGTGATCGTATTTCGGCTCTGCTGATATTATGTTCCAAATGACGTTCGTTCTCGGTTGCTAAGAAGTGTAGTATAGTCACCGCCACGGATCTATTATATTATAATATATTTAGCCGCGGGATCGTGTCGCTCGGTGTCTCTGAGATTCGTCATTGTTTTCTGAATATAGAAGTATTCTGAAAAAGAAAAGAAACATAAAAAAAACCAATATTTCATTTAAATCGTAATCTGAAAATTTAAGATCATTGCTATCGACGATTTTACGACTACAGAATTTTTATAAACATGCATTTTTAGTATTTGGAGATGTCCAATCTTTTTCAAACCTGTTTAGCTAATCCGAAAAATATGAAGAAATACACATACACATAAAATATAAAATCAGCAATTTTTTAAACCTCGATTTTGCAGTAAAAAATTCGGAAAAAATTTACAGTCGTGCGTGCTATTAGGTAGAATGTTCATGAATTTTTTCGTAACTTTTTGTTAGGCAGAACAGAAGAAATAGAGTATAATTTCGAAACTTCCCACGGAGGGTTTTCTTTGGGGTCCCTATTGAATAGCATAAAAAAAATCAGTTTGGTTGGGGGGGGAGGAATAGTGAAAAATATCACAAGTGTAGTTTAAATACCGGCGAATATGTGTGCAAAATTCCGATACAAATGGTGCAACAGTTTTTCTAAAAAAAATTCGTGCCTCGAATGTCAGAGTTCGCTTTGAAAGTCGAGGACGGCGACGTGTAAACTAAAAAAGCCGAGACAGGACAGTTTGTTTTAACAAACCGCGATAGGTATTGGTGAATTGATGGTTCCCGGTTCCACGTTTCTTATCGTCACGTAGCAAGCGGGCTTCCGTCTCCGTAAATCCTCGAACCCGGTGGCCGTTCGCATACGGGATATGACGAAAGTTTGTAGACTGCTAACCGATTTCGGGACTTGTCACCGGAGTTTACAATATATATTCCCGTCTCTTCGCGGGTAGTTTCCATCCAATTTCTGTATATACCGTGCTCGTTTCCACGGGACACGGGGACACGGTTAGGTTCCTCGACACCATGATCGCCGGCTGTCCCCGTTCCGTGTAACGAAATTCAGCTGACAGTCACGAGTCTCGAATGTCCTTTCGCGACAGAATCGAATTGCACGCGATTCCCGTCGCCTGCCGACGATTTCTCAAATTATCCGTCCTCCCACGACGTTCAACAACCTTCTCTCTTCTCTTCTCTACCTTCCCCCCCCCAACCCCTCACTTCTCCCACGTCTCGTTCTCTGCGCAACCCCCTCTCCACCCCCTTGTAATTTTAACGTCCGCACCGGAGCGGACGGAAATTGGAAGGCAAATATCCGGGACCCGATCCGTCGCGTCCCACGCCGATGGACATTTGCATTGCATTCCGCTTCTTTGTAAAATAAGTCTACACCGGTCCGCCGACTGTTTTCTGAAATAACAGTTGCCCGTATGCGAGACTACCTGCACAGACTCGCTTTGTAATGCACTGCGACCACCGTGTGCGCCAGGTGTCGTGTAACTCGCGGCAGAATCCCGAAACGGATGATTCCGTTGGATTCACCCCTGACTTTCTCGATTGTGGAATACTTGGTTTAGGTTTGGCCGGGAATCGAAAATCCAGTTTGAAAATTCAACAAACACCAGGGGATATCGGTGCTATTTGATACGAACCGGCTGGTACGTCTGTTTATGACCTACCGTTTCTACTTCCTGCAAATACCACAGCACGCAGACCTGAAGTATATAAAAGTAGAAGAGGACACCGAGAAGCGACAAAAAGTTGCTAGATGTCGCTTCGGTGTGAACATACCTTATTTTTCTTGAAAACGGTTTTGGGGGTGTACACCACCATGTAAGTTTTAAATTACGGGTAGAATTAAAGATATTAACTGTTCTTTTTCCAGTAATTGTAAAATGAAATGAAAATATCCTTGTAGGGGATGTTTAGCAACACCTTGACTTTATTTTCATATTTTTTATTATTCCAATCATTTTAAACTGACATGATGATGTACCCCCTTAAGGGGAGCTTCCGGTCTAAGTAGCTAAAAAATGATTATTTTTAGGTCTTTTTCCTAACAAAATAAATAAGATGACAATCTGCGGTTTTCCTACCTCGCCAAGATACTCAAATTACAAAAATTAATATCTGTAAATTTCTAATTGTAATAATTTTGAGTATCATTTCCTATTAGTAACACGTTCTACCATTTAATCAAATTGTGCATACAATGGAGTTATTCTAATTGCGCTTATTACAAGGATTATCTTTCAGAAACAAATCGTGTTATATCGAGTTACATAGATTGCTGAAATCGTTTCGCAAATATGTCTAATTATAATAATTGCAAACATCATTTCCTGTTAGGAACGAATCGACGTACGGTCTATTAAATTCTGTTATACACACGCTGGGTATAATGTTCTGATTGTACGTATTACAAAGATTATATTCCATCCAGAACAAATCGTATTGCATAAAGTTACACAGATTACTAAAATCGTGTCCCACAAATGTAATAATTGTGAATACCATATTCTATTACCAACAGATCGTGCTACGTTATATTAAATAAAGTTACGCATACAATGGAAGCAGTGTCGCCAGATGAGGGGAGGGAGCACGTATTGAGGGGAAAAATTTACCCTCTCAATGGTAAAATCGGCGACACTGAATGGAAGCAACGTGCTAATTGTGATTATTCAAAAAGGTTTCCGAAACAATTCGGGTTCGTCGTTCTACACAGATTACAAAAATCATTTCCTATAAATATCTGTAATTGCACTAATTCCAAGCATCCCTTCCCTGTCGTGAACAAATCATTGTACATTCTAGTTAACACGTTGACTGCCATGTCACCCATATATGGGTGACGGAATTATTTGTTCAGGCTTTAAAATGAATTTTTACGTTAATATATTCACTGTACCAAATTTTATTAGGATCTGTAAAATGTAAGAAAGTTGGAGAACTACACACAATACCATGCATTTAATTTTTTTCAATTTCTATTTTATTAAATAATTTACTTTGATTTCATGGAATTTTTGCGCTTTCTTGTTTGGCGATGAAAGTGTTAATCAAGCAGTCCGCACAAACAGAAATAATTCTCCAATTGCGTTCATCGCGGAGACAATCATCCGCCAGCGGCTCTAATTGTTTAGCGTTCCACTTAGCCGGATTTCCATGCATTAAGAAAATTATTTTCCACGAACCTGCGACTGTGTCCATTCACGGAGCACTTTACGGGGTGGAAAAAATGTCCGAAAAGCCCATTCGCTGTCACAATCAAAGCGTCAACATCGTTCGCAGACGCGAAGAAGTTCAAACAACCCGTCGGACAAAGGAGGAGAGAGAGAGAAAGCCTAAGCCCCGGACAGGCGAATAAACTGAATACATTTAAAATTCCCCTTTGCCCGTTGCTAACGAGGACGCTTAATGAAAACCCCTTAACGCATACTTAGAGCCAAATTGTTCCACTTTCACTTTGTAGTCGCAACCGGGCGCACGCGTTCCTTGGGAAATCGCGGTTCAGCCTCATCGTCTCATTCCGGAGAATAATTGAAACTGCACCGCAGACCTAATATTCGCGAGACAAAGGATAATTGTGCGTTGAATTGTGAATCAAGCGGTTCCACAGAAATTAGATAATTTGACAGGCTATCCATTATCTTGAACGTAAACGGCAAACCGTGGCCCCGAGCGCCTCGGGATGCATACGAAACATCCTGCCCGGGATTACTGCGCTCGAAAAACCATTCGAGACTCGTCCGAACATCACGACGCGATCGAGCGGAGATGCTCTCTGTAACTGTAATTTTATAAAATGGCCTGTTCGATACAGAAATGATACGGCGAAATTCGTCATTGTATCGGGTCTAGTAATAATTAATGTCGTTTTCCAATACATTTTCAAACTGATTTATTTAAAGAAAAGGGTTTTCAACTACTTGTGCCCAACGCTCAGATAGCATCTTAATCCCTCCATTGTAAAATTCTTGTGATTTTGATTTAAAAAATTCGGTCAGGGCGTTTTTGAGGCACTCTTCATTATTGAAATGTTTCCCAAGAAGAAAATTTTGCAAGGAACGAAACAATTGATAATCGGATGGGGAAATATCTGGAGAATATGCAGGTTGTGGGAGAACTTCCCATCCCAACTGGCGTAGATTTCCGCCGTGATTCTTGCAGTATGCGGTCGTGCGTTATCGTGATGAAGAATTACGCCCTTCCAATTGTGCACTATACACTTCATTTGTAATGGTTTGGTTGGTTGGTAAGAGTTCATAATGAAGAATTCCTTCAAAATTCCACCAAACACACAACATCACCCTTAAGCATGAAAAGGAAAGCATGCAATGTCGAATATGCTCTTCGTCTGCCATCCTTTAACCCTAGTTTCGCAAAGTAAATCAGTTCGAACACAAGCTTTTTGCAGCAAAGCTTGTTAATTACGCTTCACACTTTTTGTATGTACCACGCGTTTGTAGGTTATGTTTATGTAGTTAAAGGCAAGCAGGATTCTAAACGAACACTAAAAAACGACACTAATTATTACTAGACCTAATATAAAGACAATTAACTCTTTGCACTCGAAGCTACTTTAACTCGAAAACGAAAAATTTCTTCCGACCTAGAATATTTCCCCTCTATATATTTGTTTTCATGTTATACATACGAAAATGGTGCAATTTACATTTACAATACTGAAGTGTTTAGTAATTTATTGAATACAAACAAATTTAATAATGCAAAAAATATTCTGAACAACGATACACCAAATTTTAATGGCGCCTAACAGTCGCCATTCGAGTGCTAAGGGTTAAAAGGACTTTTACTTTTCCAATTTCAGAGCAGTTAAACTGTCGTCGTGAACGAATAAAAATCTACGCGATCGGCCACCTTTCACGATTCTCGCAGAACTGTGTTCGCAACCACACAATTCGCCATCACAGCCATGCTAATTTCGTTCGCGAGCCGGTGAAGCACTTTCAGGACACCCCGAAGCTGCTTCGGTGCAACTCACCCCTGCTGTTTGGCTTTGGGAACCCCTGTTGAACTCGGATTCGGTGGATACTGTGGATAGCACTGGCCAGTGGCGCGCGGCTTAAACCAAACGCTGCGCAAATAACTTGCGTCAAAGGCAACGAATCATTTTCCCAAATCCTGTACGCGAAACGCGACGAAACTCCGTCCACCACCCTTGAAACAGATTAGCGCGAACGATAACCGAGTTCCTGCGGACCTGCCCCGTTCAGTAGCCGGAATGATGTCTCCTTACAGGACATCCTCGGCATCCCCCAAAAAATCCACCCTCGCTTAAATCCCTTTTGAGGGTGACATTTATCGCGCTAATATAAATCATACTTTTTACGAATTTATTACGGATAAACCGACTGTCGAGGGCCTGGGATACTTTTTGTATGTGTGAGGGCATTATTCAAGATTATTGACAAATTTTTCTGTACCGCATTACACTTAACCGTCCTTATCGTGGATGGCTAAAAAGACGCAAACTTCAGATATAGGATAGGATTTTAATCCCTTGCACTACTATTTATTTCGTGAACGTAATGATTGGAAATTCTACATCGTTCAGGATTTCATAGAAAAGAAAAGATAGTTTATATTTATCGTATGCCTATGTTTTCTCTAAAGGATATATATCGACTACAATGAAATAGAATTTTATTTCGTTTTAAAGGGAATTAATAACGTACATATTTATTAGACTCTGTTTAGAATCTTCATCACGAGTCTGACTCGATATTGTAGGGCAAGGGGTTAATCAACATCGTTTATAATCAACACCATTAAACACAGCATGCTAAAAAAATTGTTTATGGTCTAAAATCATGTCTGAATATAACGCAAAAAGTTTCGTATCTCTATCTCGTTCATTTTTCCCACAATAAATTCCTACACATCGTCTACTCTGGTTGATTTACGGAAGCTGAAAAATCTTGGAATGTTACCATCGTGATCGACATCTTTAAACATTTTTTTCTCAGATAACTGTTATGTAAAGTAGCCAAATCTTTATGGCGGATGTTAAGCAACATTTCCACCACCTTCCACCTATTTTTTTATTTTTTGTAAGTACAATATGCCGGAGTTATTCGATAAGATTTAGCACCATGTCCGAGGGTAGTTAGGTTGAGTTACCGCTAGAAATTATGGAGAACGATCGTGTTCTTTTTCGCTGGCTGTCTTCTTAGGAACCGGGCGGGTTCGAAATTTTT
Source organism: Seladonia tumulorum (assembly GCA_913789895.3). NCBI lineage: Eukaryota > Metazoa > Arthropoda > Insecta > Hymenoptera > Halictidae > Seladonia > Seladonia tumulorum. The sequence goes on from OU565275.1 coordinate 10,612,924, forward strand.
CCCGCGGGTTAATCGGCCGGTAATTTCACGAAGAACGAGCACGCGACCGGGTCCGGCCCGACCCTCGATCGATAGTCCTCTATATTTGAAAAATCAAACACGCCCGACGGGGCGAGCTGCACGATGAAATATGCAGGTTAACGAGGCTTTAAAATTGCGGAGCCTAGCCGGCCGAGCCGCACGCGCCGTTCGCCAATTTAAGTGTAAAATATAAATGCAGAAGCTAAGCAGTATTACGAAATAGCTGGGCTTTAGTTACCGGTGTACCGCTGCCCGTAACGTCGATAAACAATTTTTTTTTCGCAAATCGCCTGCTAATCTGGATCCCCTCGAGGACAATTGCTGCTCTTCCTCGCTGCTCGCTTTCAATCATTCAATATGGTCGTTCGCCGGTATAATGAATTCTTAAGGAGCGGTGGAATCTTTGAACGCCTGGGGATGGTGGTTCCTGTTACGTCTGTCGTGTATATGTGATCAGGGTAAATGGGTTTCGGAGAAAACCGGGTCTGCTTTGACTAAATTTGGCGGGATGTTCCAGTTTTGTTAAAAGTAGACCGGAATATGCATATGCAAGTTTCTATCTATGAAGATAGCTTTCCAAGTATTTATTTTTAGAACTAAACGACTCATTGTACCAGAAAGAATGCAAACATTGGACACGAAGATCTACAATCTGATTACTAAATGCTTCACCCCTGCATCGATTTTGATACTAGAACTGTCAACGAAGATTGATTCCAGACTGAAAATTTTATGTCCTTGCAAAAATCAATAAAATCGGATACTTGATAAAGATATTGATGTTTTTTTATGATTTTCAGTGCATCAGATTCCTTGTTTAGATCAAACACTAGAGAAAATGGGAAAACAGTCTTTTAATTCTATTTAGTTAATTCCATTCATCTTCCGGTCTTTTTCATATCATCTTGGAATTCGAAAGAAGCATTTGAATTTATTAAACATCTTCATACCTGTAATCATTGCAAATCCAGTTAGAAACACGTTGTATTTATATTTTTGCACATTTCTAGAACTAAAAACGAGTACAAACATCATTATCTGAATATATAAAGATGGTTTGAACAATTCCAATGAGACGAATTAGAAAACATTAAAAATTATGTACGCACAACGTGTGAAATATGCGAATCAATAAAACAATGAATTTGGAAGAGCACATTAGATATTTTATACTATCTGTTAGAAAATAAAATTATTTGTTCGACGATGTTGTCCAGCAAAAAAAAAAATATCGCACGTTCGCCGCGTACGAACCTTGTAAAATATTTAGTAGAAGAATAAATTTTAGATTCGCATAACCTCAACCATGGAAACAACGGAACGCTACCGCCCCCACGATTTCACGTATTACCGCGAGAATCGTTAGAAGAATTAAATTAAAATTTATAGCCGGTGACTTGTCAACACGCGATCGTACAATTTTATAGCAACCGCGGTTATGACTGTATTCTCTCGCGAAGGGTAAATGTATCGACGTTTTTATATAGGAGACAGTAAAAATCTGCGAATACGATATTCGAGGATTATGGAGCGTAAAAATGTCTCGAGAGGCGTTGTGGGAGAGAGATCTCTTGCGGTGCTTTAATCAACCAAGATACGAGTTTACGTCGGGGAATGTGCTTGTACCGTAATTTTACTTCTCCGAGATACAAATGGGGTTTTATTGAACTTAATTGTGATTAATTACCTTCGCTTTACTCGTCTAGCGAATCCAAGAGAAGACCTTCTGCTCGGAACAATGAAATAAATGGAACAACGAAGATGTGGAAGTTTGTTCAAATAAATACATACATTTATTGTCGAAGTTCGCATTTAAACAGGTTAAGCTTTACCTCAGGAAATTGTTTACTTTTTTTTTCTGTAATCCTGTATATTTTGGCGAGAAAATGCCGAAAACCCAAGTTTCAACCCTAGGAGATCACTGGATCAGAAGCTTCAAAGTCGACGCATCAATTCTAAAATATGGACCGTTTATTTTGAAAGTGGTGCAAGTCCATGTTCTTTTGTTTCGAGAAAATTAAATATTAGCAGATTTGACAATTAAAAAAAAGCAAAAAAATGTGAACAAAGCATTGGCATTTTTTAAGATATTAAATACTAACTAGTTATAAACAAAAAGTTTACACTAAATTAAGCATAAATTACGTCATATCTCATTTTTTTTTTTAAAGGACACACCACTTTCAAAATAAACGGTGCACATATTGAAATCGTTCAAAAAACGAGACTTCAGCTCGCAAAACATAAATATAATACTTTTCGATTAAGAGTCCCGACTTTGATGTCCGATATTTTTGGTACAGTCTACACAATCCGATCGATTCGGAAACGCAAACTCCTCGGATCCACCAACTCCGGAGGATCGTAATTTTCATAGATCGTATGTCGTCCACGTTGCGCCCGTAATTTTTCAAATATTCCGCGCCCATACACAAGCCAGCCAGCTGCTCGGCTATTCCGGGCTATCGATCTTTCGGGATGGTAACGACATTTTATGCGCACTGGTCTCTCGATTGGGTATTAACTTTTTTATCGTCGGTTGTCTGAGGTACGGTCGAGGTTGCATATGATAATACATGGTTGATGAAATTTATCGGCGACGCCGATATTGCTGTCGTTGAGCCGACCCGTTCCACGTCTACCATCTATACAGGTAAAAGGGGGTCAAGCTCGGTGTATACGGGAAAATCGAGTGCTTTCGGACTGCTCCGAGATTGAAAATGCTGTCCGAATGAATCGGAAAATGTCGATACGTTCAGCATTGTCGAGCTTGTTGTTGGGTCTCGGGCTTACAGAATTTTCTCGGGGAAAATTTTATGAACAATACCGGCTTGGCTTAACCCATTGTGGCCCTCTGATTAGCGTACCTTCTACCATCGCCGTTAAAACAACAGGAAAAATTATATACGATTTTTCTTTATTCAGTACATTTAATCGTTACTTTGGAATCGAAGCTATTTTAATAAAAAATAACAAGACCATCTAAATTTCAGCCATTTTTTAAATAATATAAAGGAATAATTCCTCATGAATATCAAATCACCGGTTTCATACTTTTTACTTTATAATGATTAAATAAATTGTTTCCATTGGAAATACATATTGCTACAAAAATTGTAAGAAATCTAAATAAGTTGTAATTTTTATAAGACAAGGTGTGTCAGTTAATGTTGAGTCTGGACGTAGGGAAAGAAATGAATACATGTGCCTCGCAAACAAATCGGACAATTTTTATTTTGCATGAAGATCCGCAGTCCAGTGATCAGCGAAAAATGTTCAACCGAAGAAGAAAAACAGGAAAAGCCCAGTGCACTCGCAGAATTAAAGTGCGATTCGATACGCGTACGTACACAGATACATAAGACAAGATTCGCTTGTAAATACCTGTCGCTGGGCGCATGTAAACGTTTACGCCCTTGGAAATTGACTAAGTTTCGGTGGTAGGGGGATGGTGTACGGCCGGGGAGTGAATTGCTCGGCAATTTATAGCCACGCTATTTAATAACCACTCTCGACGTCGACGTCGACGTCGTCTAAACCACCCTCCACCTCCTCCGGAAACCGGAGCTGGTCGTCGTGCTCGTTGGAATCGTTACGGGCTCATTTTCAGATTTCATTTCCGGCCGTGTAAATCCCGAGTGCTTGGAAGCTGCGGATTTACCGAGCCCCGGCCATTAAGCTCGCAATTTTTTCTTCGCGGAGAAGCATCGATCAATGGTGGACCGTATCCCATTGGCCTGACTTCGATATTCACGGACAATCACAATAATGTCAACGGTTCCTCAAAAAAGTTCCCTTCCAACCCTTAAAAAGTAACTGATACTTGTTGTCTTCTAAAAATGACGAGATCGGATTTATTTGACTGTATTAATTATACGCTCCCGCTCATAAGTCTTAGAACACCTCTGGTTTTTAGTAAAATTCTAGTATTTCGTAAAGATTGTGAACCTGTAACTGTATTGACTACATAATATAAATGTCCTCGTATGTTCAGCAGTAATTACAACTTCGATGTAATAATTAATTAAAAATTATAAAATAGCCACACCAAGCACCAGATTTAAAGCCCATAGAAAAATTAGGGGATGAACTGGACAAACAGCTACAGAACTTTTGCTCTGCTTTGAAAACACATTTATGGAATATTTTGGAACGATATAATGGAATTACATAATAACAGGAAGTATCAAAAAATTGATCACGCGAATGCCAAGAATAGTGGAAACTGTAATAAAGAAACGTGGCGGATTCTTCGATGAAAAGAAAATATATTTTTTTTACTTCTTGATAAGATTTTTGACATACGAGTGCAACACCCTTTATTTGACGTGTAAACCTTTAAATAAGGAAAAAGTTCGCATCGTTCAACAAATATTTCATTTTTACAAATCGAACAAATTTGACAATTTTTACAAATTGAATACAAATATGATCACTGTCCTAAGACTTATGAGCGGAAGTGTATCTATTTAATCATTTCCCTGAAAGTGTCTTTCTAATATCAGTAACTGTAAAATAAAAACTCTGGAACCGGTCATTTTGACCGGTGGTAGGTTTAGTATTAGCATTAGGTTTACGGAAAACGTCAAAACGACGCGTTTCAGTATTTTCAATATACGATCGACGAGATTGCAACGATGCGTTCACGAGGAATTATTCAACGAATTTCTTTCTTCTCGCCAAACTCGCCACAAAGAGAGGCGCGTGCACAAAGCATTCTCGAATAAAAATTTCCCGAATAGCCGGGACAGAACGGAGGCTAAATTTATTGCTCCTTCATAACTAACAACAAGAAGACGAGAAATAAAGATCCGAGGTATCCATCCCGATATCGAGTTCCGATTGCCTTCGTACGGACGTTTGTACCGCTGATCTGCTCGAGAATCAGAACGAGGTTACGACTAATTTAACGAGCCGTGTGACAGGGATGTAAAAGGGGGAGAGGGTTGGAGAGAGGGGGAGAGTTTCAGCAAAGCACGACCAAAGTCGCGTCAATTAAATATCCATTTCATCTCAAACGGGTTACAAGTTCCCAGTTATATTTTATGATATATGGATTAACCCTTAGCACTCGAGTGGTGACTCTGAAGCACCACTTGATATTGTTGTGGCATTATTTCAAAGAAATTACAAAAAATATTACAAAATATTTGTTACATTACAACATTTGTATTCAATGGACCACTGAACATTTAGATATTGTACGTAGAAATCGGATCAGTTTCGTATGAATAAAACGACAATATTGTAAGACGGAAGAAATATTTAGTTTTAGAATGAAAATAGCGCCGAGTGCAAAGGGTTAATAACACGATAAGAGAGAGAGATGCGCAAAACTTTTGAACCAGTGAATTCTTCGCCTTGAAACTTCGATTTTTGGCATTTTCTCGTCGAGATGTACAGAATTATATACTAAAAAGTTACAAAATTTCTCGGTTGCCAAGATGAAGTGTAGCCGGTGGTTATACAGGGTGTTTGGTAACTGGTGGTACAACCGAACAGGGGGTGATTCTACATGAAAAACTGAGTCGAAAATATAGAATAAAATTTGTTCATCCGAAGTTTCGTTATCGAGAAAATCGAGTTTGAAATGCAGCGAATACGCATGCTATTCGATAGGAATTGTCTGACGCGTCTGATCATGACCAACCAAATCTACTTCCTGCATATAATAAAGCACACAAACCTGACAGATCTCCAAAGTCGATTTTCTCGAAAACAAAGCCTCAAACGAAAAATGTTTATTCTATATTTTCGACTTATTCTTTCATGTAGAATCACCCTCTTTTCGCTTGTACCACCAGTTACCAAACACCCTGTATAAAAGAATAAATTCTGGGTGAAGCTGCCGGTTGAAAGCCAGAGTGTTCTATTTTTACTCATAACTGCAGTGTTAACTTTTATATTTTCTTTTCCATTTTAATTCGTGTCCCTTTTTAATTCATTGTCGAAACTGTAACGTAGATTGTTTCCATTAAAATTGATTGTGTATTCATTAGAGATTTTTACCAACATTTTTAGAATGTTTCAAACAGAACGTACATTTCAGTAAACACTTCAAGACATTGTACTGGAACGAATTTCAAAAGATCAAAAATGCAATGAATGCACAAAATTCCTGATTAGGTATATTGTATACAAAGTCTCGTGTACATTTGACCAAAACTTCCATGACGCATCAGAGAGGACAAAATTGGTATTAAATATTCCAAAAGAAATGTTCTCTTTCCCAAATATCAAAAGTGCACACAATTCCCAACAGCGTCATATTTTTCCACGAAGCCACAACAAAAAGGAAGTATTATTACACTGAACAGGGCCGGACAGTTTAAATCGGCCTTAATTCGACCGAACCCGGTCATTAAAAGTCCACAGAAATCCAAATAATCCGAGGCTGTACAAAGTACCATCGCGTTTCAACGTTGCACACCAACGAAAGTAAACGAAGCAGCATCGAGTCCCCATCACGAAGACGACTCTTTCGATCTGCCTGCGCGGGCGAGGCTCAGTTTAAGAAAGTTTCGGGCATACCTCCGGGCGGACACCTCGCACGATTACCCCTTTGAGCCAACTTCTGTCGAAGCAGAACGTTTAATCAAGTTGACAACTTTCGTAATCACGCCGGTAATACGGCCGAATCGCGCGTAGGCCGAAGTTGAACGTACCTGTCGCAGCCCGGTTGAATAACGATGCGACGATTCGGTCGGGCGACGGTGTAATTAGAAACCTGGACTCAGACAAAAATAGAAGAAGGAAGGAGGACACCGGACACCGAGAGATTGCTGCCTAGTGTTTTGCCGCCAAGCTAGATCCTACGTTAACATGTTCGTTTAGTCTGTCGAAATAGAGCGGCACGCTTTAGATCCTCCTGTCAGCCTGGCCAATGCAGCCGAATATGGAATTGACGTCGATTTAAGGAATCGACAGCTGCAGTTTATTACACGTCACTCAGCTCCACCGCAATTATGCTGCGGAGGAGACGCGACCAACGTTTCACACCTGCGAATTGCTGTTCCTCGCAGAAACTAATGTAAGTCCGGGACCATAACTCACTAGATTGCGTTTGATGGCGTTTCTTATTGTTTGACGACTGCTATCTTCGAGTTTGGTGCATCAGGGACGTACAATATTTATTTCCACTGAGAGCTATTGATTTCAGATGATTTATGAGAGCAAGGTATTAATTCACGATCGAGATATATTCGTAATTACAATCAATTTGAGAAATATGGTCTTGTGAAAAATTCGTGTAAATTCGTGTCGTATTCATGATTGAGATATACTCGTAATTACAATCAATTTGAGAAATATGGTCTTGTGAAAAATTCGTGTAAATTCGTGTCGTATTCATGATTGAGATATACTCGTAATTACAATCAATTTGAGAAATATGGTCTTGTAAAAAATTCGTGTAAAGTATCCTAACTGTATAGATCACAATTACAGTGAATTCTCGATATATGTCACAAATTCGGGCCTTGCCGGCGTCTCGTGTATCGTCCAGTGGGGTAGCGGGAATAGACCTTGGCGACATATATGGAGAAATCACTGTATCCAGTTATCCTAAGATGGTCAAACCTCGTTATCTTAATGAGGCCAAGTATTCAATTTCGAGAATGACATTTTTAAGACGTTATTTTGTATCTGATATGTAAGTAAAGAAAGTTTAGAGTTAAGGAATAGCGAAAGAAGACCAATTTGAACAGAAGTTGAATGGGTGGAATCTAATACGGATGATTTTAAGTGGCTCTATTTTAATTTGGAGCACGGTTTCTCGCTCGATTTACAAGACTGCAGGTTCGGATTAATTATAGGGGAACGTATTACGGCGAGACAGAAGATAGAGTTGTCGAACTGTCCTTTGTCTTCTTTCGCTATTGTTGAAACGTAACTCGGAAGCGTGTCTTGCAAGTGCTTGACTCTTGAGACGGTCACCCATTAGAAAAGGGAACAATAGATCCACTCCGAAGTCATCCCCTGACTATCTCTGGAGACACTTCCTGTACACAAATTCTTCTACTTGTTCCATTAGCCTCAAACAATGTCCGGCTAGATATACTCAATTAAATAATCATTCTTATTCGCTCAATCGAGAAATCGAGATTCTACAATTCGATAAAATCGATCTGTAGATTTGTATGCAAAATAAAAATTGTCCGAATTAATTACAGGATACAGGAGCCACGTAGAAATCAATATCCTTTCTTCGTAATTTTAATGGAAAGGAAATAAAAGAACAGTAGTTTTAAATGATTGAAATATCTCCACTGTTTTGTATTTGATCTATTCATTGTTATCATAAATGCATAAAAGCAAAGTCTACCGATCAATTTCTAAACGATTATCTCTAATTCGTCTACTTTTAAATTTTTCAAAAAGAAATTAATTTTTTACCAAGATATAACGTTTATTCTTACAATTAACTACATTCTTACTACAGCTAAATTTCTGATTTGATTCAAGATAAGGAAACAACAGAACCAATTTTACACTTATCAACGACTATAAAATGTGCAGAATCTTTTTAAGAAGTGATTTCAAAATATTTTTATCAGGAACGTACCATATAAGTATACGTGTGTTTAATTACCATTCCAAAATTGTGGGAGCTCCAGGAATAATTAAGACCATTCCCGATGAAAATAGGGAGTGCAATAAATTAATCCGCAGTGGGGAAAATGTGCTGAAGCTCGGTGGTCGAAAAATCCGCAAAGAGATTACTCATTGCCTCGTTATCTCCTATAGTGACTGACAATCCTGTGTGGAGAGGACTTTGGCTGACATCCTCGGCTGTCATGCGGTTTCCTTGTCTTCCAACTTGTTCGGTCGACGTCGTCATGGCTTAAAATGTACATTAAAAATATCATACTGCTCGTGCCCACGGTTTCAGAAACTCAAGGAGATTTTCTGGACACGTATATTCACCGACACGCACGCTCACACGCGCGTGCGCAATAAATGGTGACTCCTCTAATTATAACGAGATCATTAAAAATCCTATTTAACCGAGATCGAGCTAGTTAACGCTCGTCTGCTCGAATTTCGCGGAAATAACTGGCTAACGCTCTAATTTGCACTGCATTCGGCTAGAAGATAAATAATGATTGATGGCTCCCCAGAGTATACGGTGTCAACCTCGCACCATAAAATGCCGCTTTAAACTTTCAACCCGTTACGGGCGCTGAGAAATTCATTGTCGGCGAATCAAAATATGTTTGTTAACATCGCGAAATCTGTTTATTTTTTGCTTTGCTTCTGGAACTTTTGATTAAATTTCTCGTGCCTCGTTTTTCATTTTCGAAAGCTTACGTATACGTAAATTTGCAGGGAGGTTCGATTTGTTTACCCTATTTGTTATCGTCGAAAGCTTGACCCGTTTATCGCTGAGTAAATTTCTCAATTTCGGATATTGCATTTTTCATGGAATATTGCGTGCTCTTCGGGTGACTGTATAAATAACTGGCGTACCGACGCGTTTGAAAAATATTGAACTAATTTCGTAGAAATATAGACGATGTTTGCGTCGTATAATTTTATTGTACGGCTCGCGTTTGTAATAACCGTGAGAAGCGTTTGTTAATTTTCAGCGTTTTCTGTTTGCGAAATTAATTAGTGAGATACTTCGCTGAACTTGTGAGTAATTTCTGTTCTATTAAAATTACAACACGATCACGTAATATAGTAACAGTAATAAACGATTAATCTCTAAAAACAAACTAAAATAAAGAAATTCTATAAGAGTTCTACGCATAAATTATCTAAAGAAAATTGATTTGAAGTTACCGGACCCAAAAAATTAGTCGATAAAACGGATTGCCAGATCAATTAGCAGAATTCGAAATTCGTCGACATTTCTTTCTCCAGGCCGGGAGAAAATTGTCTCGAGAGAAATATGAGGAGTGGGGGAGGCCGCTGGAAACTTTTGTTGGCGAATTATCGTTGTTATTTGCGGGTCGGTCGACTTCGCAAACTGCCGCGGAGTTCGGCGGCTAGGTCGTTTTCTGAGGTCGGCGGGCCGCGGTTTTGGTTCGTTCCTGAAATATTCGGAAAGTTCGCCGAAATTGGCCGCAGTGATCAGCGATAACGATATGCAAAGCTTGCGGGTGTGAAACTAGACGACCACGACGACGACGACGAGGACGACGACGTTGGCGTCGGTGATCGTGGAAGCGTTACCGGCTCCGGACCCGGTAATAATTTCCTCAAGGGCTTGCTGGCTGGATGTAACTAGGAGGTCTGCGGAATTCCACGAACGAGTTTCCGTCGTCGTAATCCGTCTGGCTGACGAGCTACCGCGAAAGAGACACCAGCCGACGCTAACTGGCAAAAGCAGACCAGAGGACAGGCAAACTGTCCCTCCATCTTCATTCAAAGTTGCGGGGGTGAGTTCCAGTTTTATTACACACTGGCCACTAAGCTATGCCTCCTGCGAAACTCCGTTCAACTTGAAATTGCAAAATATTGTACAATCTATAACATGTTCAACATCTTTTGGAGACGCTCAGAAAATCATTTAACACGTTGACTGCCATGTCACCCATACGTGGGTGACGGAATTATTTGTTCAGGTTTTAAAATGAATTTTTACATTACTCATTGTACCAAATTCGATTAGAATCCGTAAAATTCAAGAAAGTTGGTGGACTACTCCGTATCATACATTTAATTTTTTCCAATTTTCATTCCATTAAATACGTTATTTTAATTTCATCGAATTTTTGAGGTTTCTAGTTTGGCAGTTAAAGTGTTAATGCACAAATAAATTCTATAAAGAACACATTAAAAAATTGATTTCGGGATGGAGAACAATTTTTGTTAGTATTACAAAGATTCGTTGGAGTTATAAGTTACAAATATTACATCATCCGTATTGAATATTTGAAAAAGGCTTGTGAGACGCTGAGAACAGCCAGGCAAGTGTCTCCCCATTTTTTCAGTTTTATTACATATTTTATTTAGCCACCGGTCTGACAATAAGATCTCCCTGGGTGTTATGCTCTCGCAGAGGTGCCGGCGTCATTATGATAAAACGGGTTTTACTGCCGAGACACCCAGCAACCTCTGCACCCCCGCCGGAATTAATATTTGCTATCGTTCGAATACATTCCCCGGGATACAATTTTTTTCGGTTTTATCTCGAAGTCCCGGTGACTTCAACTCCTGCTGCGATAACATTCGTGGATATAAAATGCCTAGGAGGGTTGGGTACGGTGAACTGTATCCGGAGTAATTGATAAGACGGGGGTTTTTGATAGCGGAACGCTCGTTGTGGTTCGCGGACAACGTTGCGAGGGGTGAGACATGCAAATCGTTGCGGAAAGATATTTCGCGGACGTGGCGAAGTGGTTACAGACCGTTTATTAACATTTTAATAGTTAGGCGAAGTTTATTTTTAGTGTAATATATCTGTTGACGGTTGAACTTTCAGATTTCGTGATTATCTTCATTTTTCTTAACACTTTGAGTGCCAAACCAGAACCCTGAAAAATTCCATGAAAACAAAGGAAGTTATTTAATGAAATAAAAATTGAAAATAATTATATGTGTGATATGTTGAATAGTCTTCCAACTTTCTTGTATTTTACAGATCCCAATCAAATTTGGTACAATGAATATATTAACGTAAAAATTTATTTTAAAACCTGGACAAATAATTCCGTCACCCACATGTGGGTGACATGGCGGTCAACGTGTTAAATCGTTATATTTTTTACTTTGCGGCTGTTTTGAGGGAGAATAGCATTTTGTAATAGGATTGGTAAAATATATGTATATGTGTATATATAAATATGTGTATATATAAATATATGTATATATAACATATAATATATATATATATATATATATATATATTTTAAAACATGTTAAATCTCTACTCTCTTGTACAAGAATAACATTGGAAACAACCCTTAACTTCATCAATTTTTTTCTCGATTACTATTGCAGATATTTGAGCGAATCAAAAAGCAGCTGAAAAGTACATGCTTCCCCTATTTCGTAAATGTTTTGCAATATTTTACAACAATTGAAATTAAAAAAAAAATTATTTCTTGAATACGGTTGCAGGGAAAAAATCCGTGGAAGGACCAGTTGGATAGAAAATGAAAAAAGATGGAATCCAATATGAAGTTGAAACGAGTACACTTTAGTTGTTTTGTGGGGACTTGGATCAAGCTTCACGGTCACCGAAAAAAATATTTTTCGGACGCCTATAACACCCGCAATCCTTTCCCCCGGCTCCATCGGAATCTCTGCTGCGTCCGCAGTTTCCCGAAGATTGGAACCTATAAAACCGAGAGCAGAAGAAGATTCTTGGTTTTTCCGATCCGCCGATTGCGACACGTGCACACCAAGAATTTACAGTCTGATTTACACGATCCGGGATCCGGTGAAGCAGATTTCAAACAGTCGTCACCGAGACGCCGTAAACCGATCACACTTTTGATATACGGATTTTCACCTTCTGCGTTGCTCCGTCTAAGTCGACGGCTTTGGAACTGTCTGCTTGTATTGTCGTTTCGGAAAGAAGAGTTCGATCTAAACAGGATTTTCCACTGTAAATTCTAACGTATGTAACTTGTACCGCATTTTTATACTCATCTATTCTGGTTAATAATTCTCTACAAATAATATGAGAAAATTAATCGAATGTAGGGTTAAACTTTAGCTCAGGAAGCCAGAAATTTTTAACTTTTTTTTTTTACGTAATCCTGTAGATTTTTGCGAAAAAATGCCGAAAATCCAAGTTTCAATCCTAGGAGATCACTAGTTCAAAAGTTACGCGTCTGCGAAGGGAATATCGAATCAGCCTCTAATCTTCTTCTAATTTCCGCAAATGTGTAATTTAACGGCAACAAAAACGCGCGAACGAAAGCAAGGAAAAACGCGTTTCAAGAAGTGAAAACGTTCAAATGAAAATTCCAAAGGAAGTATGTGCAGAACTTAAAACAACGAGGAACGATTTTCTCATTCGCCCGGCTCTCTAATTACTTCGAGAAGAGCGCTCTCATTCCACCGACACCCGCGGTCACACAATACTAATCCGAAAGCACGATATTCACACAATTTTTCGAACAAACAAAAACCTTCGAACAAAAGCCACGGGGAAAAAATGTACTTGAAGACGCGAAAATATTTCAGCGAGAATTCAAAGAAAATATATGAACGGCTCGAAACAATGGGCAACAATTTCCTCGTTTAACAGACACTCGTTCGAGCGGTGTACTCGCTTCGGAGTTTCACCCTTGACGAACAAAACGCGGAGGAACGTATGAATAAATCCATAAATAAATTAATGAATAGGTTACGAATAAAGCGAAAGGATTTATGAATAAATTCGCGAGTGGATAGAGAAACGAGCGTAACAAAGAACGAGATACGAATGCCAGAGAGTGAGAAGGATAGAGAGAGATGGAGAGTATTAGCCTTCTTACTCGTTTGTGGATTCAATTTGAGGTCTTATCGCGAGCCGTTCACGAGTAACCGAAAACCATTCGGTTCTTCCTCTTTGGCGAGCCTTTAGCGGATAGTTCTCTCGATGTAGTAGCGTGGGGAGCGTGTTCCGCGATTCCACGGAGCGGACCGTTCGATTTATCGCGTATTCCTGGCCGATAAGAAATGAAATACGCCCGTACGCCATTCTTACGAGCGTCTCCGGTAACAACATTTAATCTGGCCAGTAGTACAACCTACATTCCCCCAGCGGACATTAGCGATTCCATCGAGCGTATAAATTCCTGCTGCTTCGGCCCGTATAATTTTTTCAAAATGGCTACCTTCTGCTCCACCGTCCCGACGTTATCCAAGATTCGGCAAGCTTGAACACCTGTTGCGATCGAACCGTTACAATTATTTTTCCAAATCAATTTGAAAGCACCATTTATTTCCCCTTACATTGTCAGTTCATTCCGGAGCTCTGGTGCACCAGGGAACGGTACCCTCAAACAGTAAAAGTGATTTTTCCTTGTCCGATGTAGATATTAGTGAGTAATAGATCTTAGAAATATTTGAAAACATCTATACCTTGGAATATTTTAAACTGAGATTATCACAATGACTTCCACACAAATAATTCTATGAAATATTTCATTTATCATAATTCTATGAAATATTTCACTCTAGTTCACCAGGAAACGGCACCCTCAAACAGTAAAAGTGATTCTTCCTTGTCCGATGTAGATATTAGTGAGTAATTAGAAATATTTGAAAACATCTATACCTTTGAATATTTTAAACTGAGATTATCACAATGATTTCCACATAAATATTTCTATGAAATATTTCATTTTTTAAATCGTCTAGACACGAACCCTTTACAGACCCTTTACCGTCAAAGTTTTTATTAGGTTCGAAATTCAGAGAAAAGTGAAGAGTGCTAGAAGCGACAAAAATAAGTAATTTGGAATATTCAAAGAATGTACGAACCATTAGAAAATGTTGTCTATATTTTCTTATGTGAGAAGGGTAGCGAAGCAAATACATATTGTAGATGGAACCATGTTCTAATATATGCGAAACTGTTTGTCGCGCGTGGCACGGTTCCGATCCGTTCAACTTGCGAAATGATACTTCTTCTCCACTTTTCCATTTCCATTTCGATTCTGGTACGCGATACAACTTCTTTCCGTTTCCATCTCTACTTCGAGAGAGATTTTTCTCGGCTTCCTTTCTATATGAAGAATCGCTTCCATAACGCCCCACCCCCACCCCCACCCCCGTTCTGTATTACCTTCTGCTCGCATGTACTGTTTCATTACTTCCCTTACGTAATCGATGATCGTAGCTATATTGTTGCGCCCGGTGTTATTGTCTGCGCACAATATCCACATCGGCTAATATCGGAATCCATTCTACCTCAAAACGTTACATAAATTATTCCGTGCGGTGCGAGCACTGCGTTGGAAATTCGATCTCTGCGTTAATTTGTTTAACAGATGTAGCTGCACGAGAGATTCTAGAACAATATTTCACACATTTTTGCGTCGTACCTTGAACCAACAAATTGTGTTTTATTTGTAATTTAATGGTTCAAACAAGTGGATTTTATACGGTAAAAAGGAAATTGTTGGGTATTCACAAGAACTATTGTCTTCAAACCGAATGAATGCCATAAGCGTTACCAAAGTCACAAAGCTACAAATTTATATTTATCATAGTTCACCTCAGGAAAAATCTCGAAAGTGCCCCATTTCGAGGAAACCTCATAAGGGAATGCGGTTCGAAAAATCGCTACAACTTCAAACCAAAGCAATATTCTACCATGAAAAAAATCCTGCATATTCTCAAAATATGTGTTAAAAAATCCACGAATTTTCAAATTTTTCCACGTTACAGTTTCTCTCAGAAAAAATCTCAAATTGACCCGCTCCAGTGAGCCTTTTCAGGGTGGAAAGAAGAAACGATAGAATAACAACTATAACTTCCAGCCAAATCAATGTTCTGCCACAAAAAAATCCTGTACATTTCGAAATCATACATTAATGAACCCACAAATTTTCAAATTTTTTCACGTTACAGTTCCTCTCAGAAAAAATCTCAAATTGACCCGTTCCAGTGAGCCTTTCCAGGGTGGAAAGAAGAAACGATAGAATAACAACTATAACTTCGAGCCAAATCAATGTTCTGCCACAGAAGAAAATCCTGTACATTTCGAAATCATACATTAACAAATCCACAAATTTTCAAATTTTTCTCTCGTACGGTGTATCTCAGAAAAATACCTGAACTTTCATCGCCGTTGAACAGAAAATCGTAACGATATAACCATTGCTACAAGATATAGAAAAATACAAGTTAAAATTCCTCGAAGAGTACGTTATAATTCAGGCAAAATTAATTTGACATGTGCTCTCGCAACAACAAGAACAGACCAAGCACCGGTGGTCTACGCCAGAGCGACATTTCGTTAACCATGAAAATTTCAGGGCGCATTCATCCCCCGTCAAATTCCGTGTGGAAGGCGTTCCATCATTTCCGTCTTCAACAAGCCGCCATTGTTCCCGTGGAATAATGTGTCCACGTACTCCGTTCGAGTAAACAGACTTGTAAATTTTAATCCTGTTCCGTTGCAGCGACGTTTCTCGCGGGTCGTCCGAGGGTTTGACAAAACAACTGCGTAAAGTGTCGTCAGCGGAGCGTCGTAACCGGGCGAAATGCGGTCCACGTACAAAAGCAGCAGCCGCCGGAAGTTACTATCCGTTTTCCCGGACGGTTGGCTGCTCTTTTCGCGAAGGATCAACCGAATCACCATTTGCCAGACCGCTGTAAAACTGCCGGGGAATCTGCTTGATCCAAGCAACGCGCCGCGAATAGAACAGAAGAGAAACCTTGGGCGCCCGTGAGAAAACCAGGGGGTGGGAGCAGAGGGTTGGGGGCAAAGCTTCGAGGGCGCGAAGAACAATGGGGAAAACCGTCCACCCCCGCGCAAAGACGGCACTTTGCTCCCGCGGGAGTGAGAGCTGCTTCTTCTTCGCATACGTACGCTCGGTAGCTGCCTTCGGGGAAAATAAAAGCAGCCGAGCAAGCTGACGCTTTATCGTTCGAACTGTAATCACGCACGATCCCCGTCAACTGATATGCTTGCCACGCTCGTCGAGGACACTCTATACCTCTGGCCAACCTTCCGACACAGTCCCGCGAAATTAGGCCAACTGCAGATTAATTTTATTAACCCCTCGGGTCGTTAAGACGCTTTATAAAGCGCCTTCTTTCGCCTCTTAAGGGGCGCGTGTAGCGAGCCACTTTTCAGAATTTTTCTGAGGGGAGCTATTGCATGTACAAATTTTTAACTTTCTGGGTTTGTTAATACGTATTTAGAGAACATGCAGGATTTTTCTCTTGGTAGAATATTGATATAGTCTTCAGTTATAGCCGTTTCTTTTTCATCCCTCAGGAAGCTCGCTGAAGCAGGCCACTTTTAAAAATTTTTCTGGACAGAACGATTACATGTACAAATTTTAAACTTTCTGGGTTTGTTGATACGCATTTTGTTCATCCCTTGATAAAACCATTTTCACGAACATCCCGAATCCTTCATGAGAAACGTACTACAAGGGGTAGGGGGGGGGGTTTTTCTAATCTAAGAAAACACTGACAAACCTCCCAAAGATCCTTTGGACCAAAAATATAAGAAAAAAAAACTGAGAAACATCCGGCCAGTAGGATTCGTAATGTTTGCGTAACGCGTCCACGTTGGTCCGGAATAAAATTCATCAGCGATGTTGAAAAACGCAAAGCGATCTAATATTTCACGGTCATATGCGTTCGACCGATCCATCTCGCGGGCTTCACGGTGGCTTCAATCTGTAAAATGTCTACCGGCCATTAAAAAGTCTCATAGCGACGACGCAACAAATTCGTCGCAATTTATTACGGGCCGCGTACCCTGAATTCTGGTGAAAGCAGCGCGCCGTGCCGGCGAAATTACTTAAAGAACGAGCCCGCGGCTTTCACCTGTGATGGATCAGTTCAGCGGTTCATTGAATTCCAAATGGAAAGGCAAAGCAGCCTGTGTGCTCGCGGGAGCATGAAAATAAGGCAGCCCGTTTTCGAGGGCTGTTAACGTTCGTCTTATCTTATCCCCGGCGAACGGAATCGTTAACGAAGGACCTGTTCCAGCGTTTTAAAGCTGTAAACACATCGCCGCGTAATTGGTCCGAGGGAAAACGCGAAAGGAAAATCGGCGAAGAGGGAACAAGACGGCCGCGAGATAACAGTTAATTAAAACGCGTCTGCCACGCGGTGTTTTTCATCATTAACCCCAGCACTCCCAAGCCTCGAGCAGTCACGCGGGTTCCCAAGGGGTAGCTTCTCGAACTCATACTCTTTCTCACTCGTCTTCCCTAAAATAAATTGTTCGTTCAAAGAAAGTTTTGTGATATTTAAGCGTGTGAATACAAATAATAATCTATTAACCCATTTGCATCGTAAGGAAATATGAAAAGAAGATCTTTATCTCACCAAACTTTTTTTAAATTAACATATATTTAAGTACAAAAATGACTACAACTGAAAGAACCTCATATTTTGGCATTATAAGAAAAAATCAGAATTACTACTTTCATCTTCAACAGCACCATTTCTATCTTTTAGCTAACGAATAATAATAGTGACCAACAAAGTTGAGCGCATATATACGCTAATGATGCAAATGGGTTAACAGAAATATTGTTGTTAAATGCTATGAATTGTTTGGCAAAACTGCGGCATAGAATATCCATGACAACTTGACTTACGTGAAAACATTGAGATTGGAAGAATATTGTCAGAAACATTGTAATTGAGCGGGTGCGAAATGAAAATTAATTACGAAGTAATTTGAATTTAATCTTTGTATTGTCGTCTAGGGAGGAAGGCGTCCATATTGTTTTCAGATCGCTAACGAGTCTCATTCAGATTTTCTTTCCTTTTATCGCAGACTGAGAAGTACAATAGTCCAAGAGTCATTATTATAACGACGTTACGGGCACACATAATGCGAGCAGGACTCTAGTGACTTCGATGCACGGCGAGACTATAAGCATTTCGTGTGAACCATTCACAATTTTGTTTCCTGTAAACGAGTGTTCATATGTCATCATTTCATTAATTAATTATACTGCATTATCAAAATTAAATCAATGAACAACATGTATTTACGTGTCGAAGCTATAAACCATCCATTGTTCTGAATTTAATTCCAGTCGAATTACTGAAATTATGTAGAGCATGATGAAACAATAAAAGTGTTGCAGGAAATTTTGGGTGAGTTCAAGAAGCAACTAACAAGCATGCACTGTTCAGAATTTCATTAAAATAAAATTGTTAAATCATTTTATGCAGAAAATCGTGAGACAAAAATGTTACAGAAAATATTAGGTTAATTTCACACGCTTATTTACATCCTCTGTTCATGATCTAATTAAAGTATAATTGCTACGTCATTTTATGCAGAACATCGTCAGACAAGAATGTTACGGATAATACGTAAAGTGCACTACGCACGCAAAATTTTGTAAAACAGCTTCGGAGATACATTAGGACACAACAGATAAGGATATAATTAACAGGATCAACAAGGCCCTGTTCACGGTGCCTGACTAAATGGTAATTAATTAGCATTCGCAGGTATAATGCCAATATTAACGTGCCTACACGGACTTCGAAATTAACAACAGCTGTAAATTGTTCTGTACACGATCGCGTTCGGAAATCTGTGTTTATGAGATGCAAATTAACGATCCCCGACGAAGGCACACCGGGCTCTGACCTAAAAACGTAATGAGTGGTAAGCCGGCTTTAAAAGTAGAACTATCTTTCTTCCGAGACTTGTTCCTAAAAATTACGGAAGCCTGTGCTGCAGTAAAGAAATCTCGTTACAGAAAAATATCTTTCCCAGCACAGTACACTAAACAATATCATACTTCTGCCAAAAAAAAATAAAAATAAAAATATTATATACGTTGGAGAAGATCGTGAACAAAAATAGCAACCCATAAAATATTCAACAACTTCTGTTCATTAATATTTACTGGAACATATAATGCTACTTTGGGCTGCGTGGCAACACCATGGAACACTTAGGGCTTTTCTGGTGGTACATTATACCGCTAACTTCGGGGCCGTAAAGTTTCTCTCGTTTAGTGCTCCTGGGTTATCAATCTTCCATATTTTCATATATTGTGATTACAGTACATCATATTATAATATATTTTATAATTATTACAAGTAAAAGTTCCAGAATTAAACCGTGTGCTTTTAAATTAGATGCAGCAGAAGATTAACGCTAACATTACCTCTGACGGTTTCATATTATGTATTTCACAATTATTGAAATTACAAAGTTGCTTTCACAAGAAATGAGTCAATAAATTTCTTTATTCAAGGACACTTTATGTGATAAAAACTGAAACTGAAACTGATTTTTTGGTGTCCAAAGTCACGTGTTAAAACCATGTATATTCTACTTAGTCATTTTTTCTTAGAAAGTCACTGTAATTTATCGAGTCGAGAAATGTCACTGATTTCAGGCTGTGTGGATTGAGCGCTCTTTTCAGACAATTGTATTAATTCTAAACTAGTTGCGAACTAATTGTTCAATTTTTCATATTAAAATAAAAATTGTGCAAAATCTAAATGAATGCAGCCTTGACATTTTCATAAGGTACAACAGTTTAATCGGGTTCGATGCTCGGTAGGTAAAGCGTTAGCAAAAAGAAGCATCGATTTAAGTAGCAAACGATTATGTCACCGATATTTATGATAGAAAAGCCACTTCTCCAGCTCCTCCGCTCCGAGTTCAGTAGGACCACGAGGTCGCTGGAAGTATCAGACTACCCTCCGCCTTTCCAGAAACAGCCTCCGGTCGTTTGAGGAGCAAGAAAAGTAATCTAGGTTACATGGATTTGTTATGTAATACTGTAACGTCGGCGACCGAGTTTCTCGTGGGCCACCGAGAGACTCCTGAAAGGGTTCTATTTCGGGAGACCACCGGTTCTGTACGTGACGCTCGAAATAATAATACAACACCCCGGTGTGTAACGGGGCGACGATTGCTATTGTGCTACGTGGGCTTCGTCCATGCCAATTCCACGATTGACTCTCGAATTCGAAACCCGCGCGAGAAAAACAGCCGGTTCTCTCTTAATCGAAAATCTTTGTTCGACGCTGAGCAATTATTATGTTTCTCGCAGTAGACGGAATTTAACTTCGGGAAACACAGAACTTCAATAAAATGGTTTAGCTTCATTCCTGAAAGAGTAGACATACGAACAAACAGGATTAGAATCCGTTGATTTCATTAGATTTGTGCTAAATTGAATTTCGATCGAAGGCGGTATTATCATTGATTCGTTCTACTGACGATGAGAATGGTGAACGATACAAGCATCAAATAATTAAACATAGTCCATGTACTTAATACATTATTATAAAGCACTCATGACCATTCTCTACGACAATTTTAATAATATATTAAAATGTTTATCTTCAACAATAATGTATACAGCCGTCGTATATAAATATTGTCTCGTATATTTCTATATACAGCATTGCGTTTAGGATTAGAATCCGTTGATTTCATTAGATTTGTGCTAAACTGAATTTCGATAGAAGGCGGTATTATCATTGATTCGTTCTACTGACGATGAGAATGGTGAACGATTCAAGCATCAAAGAATTAAACATAATCCATGTACTTAATACATTATTATAAAGCACTCATGACCATTCTCTACAACAATTTGAATAATATATTAAAATGTTTATCTTCAACAATTATGTATACAGCCGTCGTATATAAACATTGTCTTACATATTTCTATATACAGCATTGCGTTTAGGAAGTATTTATACAAAACTTTCGCTGCCTGATAAATTAAAAATACCTAAAACCGATCCTTCCTGCAACGCTGCAAATTTACCCTAGTTTTTCAACTGTTCCTTAGCAACGTCAAAAAACGTATATACAGGACTCACAATATTCTGTACACATATTCCGGAGGAACTAAAGTAATATTTGCCGAAAATAATCATAGTTTGAAAAACCAAAGCACAATTTCCCCTCCAGCGAACCCCGACACTCCCGCAGAGTGTACGCACACGTACAAACACAGGTGAGCAAGTGTAGCATGCTAACGAAAATTCGCGGCGTTCTCCCGCGGATAATGAGGCAACGCGGATTACGAGGCCCCTTTTGCTTTTATTTCGTCTCTCTTTTCCGCGCTTCTTTTTTCCTTTTCTGTTCCTCTCTTTCTTTCTCTATTTTTCGTTCGCGTTGGTAGCAGACATGCGGGCGGAAACCGGCGCAAATCCGCTGAAAAAAACCTCCGAAAAGAAAGAACGATGGAAATACTTTCGCGCTGGTTCGACGGCCCATGATGCATCCTGGTCCGCGATGAAAATCAAAGGACGCTTTTCAGGGGTCCCCCCTCTCACTCTCTCTCTCTCTCTATCTATCTATCTATCTATCTATCTATCTATCTATCTTTGTGACAGAACACAGGAGCGATGGAATTCCAGGGCGAAACTGGAAAATAGTCTTGCCGTGTGTATGTGCAGGATGATTCGATTGAGGCACACGAAACCATGGATCATCGATGGAAATACCTGTTTACGTACGAGGCAAATTTCGACGGGATTTCGGCGAAATGCTCCGCGAATTAACGACGCAACGATACAGGTCCTTCTGGCACGACAAAAATCTAATAGAAGCACGGAAAGTGCAGAGGTTTCTCTGCAATGCGTATGCTGCGGGAGATTTAAAAATGTCAAATATTAATTCCATTTCTCAGCTTGAATAAAAAAAATTGTATCGAATTAAATTTGAGAACAGCTAAATATTCTGCGAATTATAAACCCGAATTATACATATGTTGCTCCTTTCGAAAACATCGAAAAACTGTAAAGGCGATTTTATCTGAGCTTTTCTGATTTATTCGAGGGCAGGTAGGAAATTAGCAATTTGAATTCATAACTCACCGAGGCGAATTAAAACAGTATCTACCGGCTAAAAATATTTTCGGAAAAATGGACCAGACTTCCGCGGCAAATAGAACGATGAAAAATAAATCGAACCGAAGCAGGGGAACCTTGTATATATTCATCACGGTCTTAATAAGTCATAAAGATTCGCGGAGCAGCGGGCTGATTACCAAAGATTTGACGCTTATGTTGAACTCTCAGATATGCAAATTCGCCCGGTACATATTTTATCCCGGTTGCGGGCGCAGAGATACGCGTACACGGGATCGTAACTTTATGGGACGCCGGAATAACACGAGAGAAGTACTATCCCGACTGACTGGATGGTTGGTTCCCCGTGAAATTAGAGACGGAGTCGAACAAACATGAAGCACGCGGACAGTTATTTTCACGGATAACTGTAATTCTCTGCTTACCGGTACGCCCGGGGAACATGGAGAACGGAGGAGAGAGAAAGAAAGGGAAGAAACATAAACGAAGGGGAGCAGACCTCTGTTATTGGATACATCAGCAGGTAGTACCAGGTGAACGAGAGACACGCGACGACTGAACTCGTCCGAGGCCAGCGAAAGTAGCCTCTTTAAACATTTACTTTGGAAACGCCGTGATTCGTATATTCGACTGAAATTAGTCGCGTTTCATGGACACGTGGAGCGTTTTCTTCCTGCGAACGCCGCCAATTATTAACCACTAATTGGGAGCACTGAGAATGAAATGTTGGAGACTTCAGAATTGTTCTGTTTTTGAAGTAATATGTACTCGGGTTTTAAATACATTTGTTTTAGAAATTTTTTCCTGGGACTTGAATTCACAACGAAACACAAACTTCAGAATTGTTTTATTTTTTAAGTAGAATCTACTATTTTTCAAATAATTTTATTTTGGTATATTTTTAACGGCAATCAGACACCGTCTAAAAATATTTCGTTTGTTCTTGCTTTTCTCACGGCTGTAGCTTTTTATTATGAAATATAATTGCTATCTATACGTATACAGATTTCAAATATTCTAGTTGGATTGTACAATGTGGTCGCTAATGACGTAGAATGTTGAAGCGACCCCTATAAGTAAACAGTATATTAAAAAAAGTCACTATTGCACTGTAATATGAACACATTCGGGTCGAGCTCTTTCGAAACAAATAAAATCGTATCGGCACGAGTACGAATAGAAACCACCCCTATATTTCAATCCAATTATTTTTATTTATCGCGTACATATTGTATAATACACTCCCGACTTTTGCCACACAGAGACTATTTTTCCAGCAACATAAGATTGTACCTTGTCCAACGCACCTCTTCCAAGAGCCTTCGTAAATCTGCTCCATTTTAATTTTCGCGGTAATAAACGAGATACAAAGGACAACGGGCCACCATAATTGGAATACTAGATGAACCTGTCGAGGCGAGTGCTCTACACCCTTCCACGGCAATAAATATCCATTAGAGAAGTACAACGAGACAATTGCGGAGTCTCTGCACCCTACGGGAGATATTACAAGCTCACCGAGGCGAGGGTGCCACGGATTTACGATCGAACCCTTCGCGAATGCAATATGCATAAACGTAAGAGAGAGAGAGAGAGAGAGAGAGAGAGAGAGAGAGAGAGAGAGAGGCTTGCGAAGATATCCGGAGGATAGTCGTATATTAATCTGTTTTTTAGTGGATCGTCCAGATTTACGATTAAAATAAAGCCGAGTTCGCCGTCGCTCGCTCAAATATTATCGCGTACCGTTTCCGTATTTTGTTCCGCAATCCGGGCTGATTGTTATCGACGTTCGAAACGCGTCCATTTGTCGGCGGAGGAAAAGTTACGAGCGGTTGTTGTTCATTTCTCTCTGCCTACGGGGGACAATTTTATTCCCGTTGTTGCCGCGAATCAACCGCCCGGAGGAACAAAACCCACCCCCGCGATCCTTATCGCGTTAATGAAATATTTAAAAACACTGTTCGCGGCGCTGTAACAGCGAATAACGATTTCCCCGGTGCGGTGCGCCGTTCTCTGATCAATGAGTCCCGGTTGGCTCGAAAACATTCCATTTCCTTGTCCACCCGTGGCCAACACCTGAAGAACGAGCC
The DNA here is from genome assembly GCA_913789895.3 of Seladonia tumulorum. Taxonomy (NCBI): domain Eukaryota; kingdom Metazoa; phylum Arthropoda; class Insecta; order Hymenoptera; family Halictidae; genus Seladonia; species Seladonia tumulorum. The sequence goes on from OU565275.1 coordinate 10,637,484, forward strand.
GCGATCTGTACGATAAGCTGCGAAATGGTTTTACGATGTTGCTTACGAGATGGACAGATTTCTGCTCCACTTACCGACACGACCATAAATCCTCGGTGATTTATGAACCGCGCGGTAAAACGCGCTCTTTGGAATTATTAATTGCTCGACCATGATTGTGGGAATAATTAGTTTCGCCGGGGACCGTCTTTGAACGGGAGAACTCGATTGAAATTGATTTTTTCATGGCTGTGTAGGAAACCTGCAGTTCTGCTATGCTTCGATGAATCTGGAAATTGAATTTGGAATTTCTGAGATCTCGAATAATGAGATCAATCGCTTTAGAAAGAAAGAGTAACACGTCACGAGAAAATTGTTTACATCCCTTCAGTCTTTTTGGAAGGTGAAGACGTTTGCCAGATATCTGCAATATACTTTGCAATATACTTTACAAAGCAATATGCTTCGATGAATCTGGAAATTGAATTTGGAATTTCTGAGATCTAGAATAATTAGATCAGTCGTTTTAGAAAAAAAGAGTAACATGTCACGAGAAAATTGTTTGCATCCCTTCAGTCTTTTTGGGAGGTGAAGACGATTGCCAGATATCTGCAATATACTTTGCAATATACTTTACAAAGCAATATGCTTCGATGAATCTGGAAATTGAATTTGGAATTTCTGAGATCTAGAATAATTAGATCAGTCGTTTTAGAAAGATAGAGTAACACGTCACGAGAAAATTGTTTGCATCCCTTCAGTCTTTTTGGAAGGTGAAGACGTTTGCCAGATATCTGCAATATACTTTGCAATATACTTTACAAAGCAATATGCTTCGATGAATCTGGAAATTGAATTTGGAATTTCTGAGATCTAGAATAATTAGATCAGTCGTTTTAGAAAGAAAGAGTAACACGTCACGATAAAATTGTTTGCATCCCTTCGGTCTTTTTGTGAGGTGAAGACGATTGCCAGATATCTGCACTCACTTGCGGTTTAATCGTTCACTAAAAGAGACATCAGATTTTATCAAGCTAGGCAATTTTGTCAGGAATACGTTCTAAAATTTCATTTAAAGGAGAATGTAATTACCAAGTTGCTTCCACATTTGCGTTCTACGATGCTGAAAATGTTTGCGTAAGTAATAAATGCGCAAAGTTTACTCGCAACGGAGCTTCAACATTTTCTACGCGTGGAACAAATACAGATGTGTCGAGTAAACGAACTTGGAGAATTTAATTGTGAATTCACAGAAATTCTATTGCACATTTACGTGAATTATGCACTTTCTTAACAGTTGAAAACCGTTTTTATTTTCGTTTTACATTTCGCGTATTCAATTTGGTTGCAAACACATAAAATCCGCAGTCTGCTCGTAACTAGAAACAAAATCAACAACAGCACCGAGGAGTGAAGATTATTATTATCCCCTGTAATTTAACACGTTAAGCGCCAAACGTTAAGCCCAGAAATTCTTACAAAATCAGAGTAATTTAATTAATGAAACCACAGCTAGAAATTTAAAATATATTATAGGGGATGCTGTCTTAAGCCTTCTGAATTCGAAAGAATCCAATAAAATTCGGTTTATCTGGATATCTCATAATAAAAATGAATTTCTAAACCCAATCAAAAATCACTGTCAGTCATATGTGACTGACGTGGCAGTTAACGTGTTACTTAAAGAACTGGTACGGTTCATTGAAGGATTGTTCGAATCTTTCAGGATTTGCTATCGGTGCAATTAATCCAACGTAAATTGTCGGTAATACAGTGCAGCGTTACACGGTATAGTAACAGTACGAACAACTATCCCGAAAGCTTTACAATACCTCTCTTTAAACGCTCTCGAATTTATCTTGCTCGAAATGAACTGAAAAGTCCGAAACGAAAACACGGTTACCGGTTTCACAAAGTTCCCAGGTCGCAATAAACCAATTCTGACTAACAGGGGAAGAAAAAAAGAAGAGGTGGGGACCGAATGTTTCCTGTCTAAATGAGTGCATTGCTAATCCCCTTTCAACGATCCAGAATTAATCGTACGTCGGATATTTTCTGTCTGCCTGTTAAATACTGCCAAAGTACATCAAAGAAAAAACGGCGGAACGGAAAACACGAAAAAACATTTACACTGTACATATTTGGACTTTCAGGTAAATCGCTCTGAATCGGGGATTATTTCGCGACTGCAACTCATGGTCGGCGCAACTGCATGCATTTTAATGATCGCTGCATGACGCGAGAAAAAAGTACACGTATGTCTAGAAAGAAAACGTGTGGGTGATCGCATAAATGTTGAAAAAGGAGCTACCTGGCAGGAAAATATTTTTAGTTCGTACCCGATATTATCTCAAATCATCGCAAATTGAACAACCATTTTATTTTATTGTAAGAGTACAATATTTTACGAATTTTTACTCTGTACAGTCAGAATTACTTTGCAATTTTTTCGCGAAGAAAATATAGATTTTGGCTTAACTTCGCTTTGGCAATCCAGAAATTTTTTAATTTTAACTCTCGGCCCTCCAACGACCTAATTTCAACCAACTTGGATTATACCAATTCTCTTTGTGATCTCATATATGATTCTCTACATTTTAATTACTGTTCGATGACAGAACAAAGTGTAATCTTTCAACTTTAAGCACCCACAGCTTTTCAACCAGTGAATTCCTCGCCTTAAAACGATTTTTGATATTTTCTCATTAAGATGTACAGGATTGTATAGTAAAAAGTTAAATATTTCTGGCTTGTGCCAAGGTGAAGTCTAACCTAGATTTTTATAGTACTAATTCCTTAGTGAAACATTGACTAAAGCAACACAAATTATTTTACTTTCCGTCAGTGCATATTCAAAGCGTCGGACAAAATGTAGTATGTTTTAACCTGAAGCCTTGGAATTAAATTGTAAGGGTTTAGTAACGGTTTTCTGTTTTTAATGTGTCAGGTGTAATTTCGGTTGACGCTGTGATTGTTGTACGTTCAATTGTGGTGTTATCGTATATCAATCAAAAGCGAGGGAATATCATCGAATACATTGAACAGCAGAAGTCACTCCGTCAAAACGAACCCGACATCTTACGTTTCCGCTTCCATCACTCTGAATTCGTCGGATGGGGGCAAGTTTCATTTCGCCGACGAAGCAGAGCTCTCCCTTTTTCTCTTGTTATCTCTGCCGATCGATTGCTTCTGGACCAAGAGCGTCACCTGAACCGTGGCGCACAGCTGATTGCAACGTTTCGAAATAGAAAAATTCGCAGTAACTTCTAAACGCGCGCGCGCCACCTCAAACAAATATTCGGGAATTCGAGAAACGAGTTAGGACAAGGGAAATGCTTTGATCGACGTTGTTGCAAAAGAATTCGTGCACGATGCAGAAGAAAAATCATACGGTAGAAAATACGTTTCGTACTGGTCACAAGCAATCCATAGAATAACAAAACGAAACGACAGCGAGCACCGAAAAGTAGAAATGCGAAGACGAATTTGAAAACGACGGGGGGAAGAGGATTCGACTTGATGTCTCGAAGGAACAATGGAATGGCATTGTTTTAGCAGACTGCGGTATATTTGTGTATTTTTATTTTATCTCGATCTAGTAAAAAGAGAAAAATTCACATTTTAGTCCATAAATATGATAAACACAGTGATGAAAACAGAAAATACAAACACAGTGATCTGTATACAATACAATGACAATGGGTGATTAAATTATCTTTGCAGAAACTGCAAATTCTGCGTTCCACATTAGTAATTATGATTTAATGCATTTATGGCAAACCTGGGTAAGTGAAATATAACGAAGACGTTACATGAATTTAAGAATATTGTTCCATTAATTCTGACTTATTCATATTACTAGAAATAAAAATACTTTTTCATGTAAATTCTCGTGCTTACAACTGACTCTAAATGTTTATTTTGCATAAACACCCGTGATCACGTGACCGAAGCTCCTTTCCCGACTATTCGATTCGAAAAGCTTCTACCGTAAGAACCATGAATCGGTAGCCGATAGGAAATCTTTGGCTACACAGCAGCAATTTCTTTCCGCGAAAATATGGCCGCCATAGAATGATCCAGCTCCAAAATCCGAAGCAACGAGAGGTAAACCGAAGCCAGGCATTGACTTGCTACCAATTCGCTTGCCGATATTAAAAACTTTAATATCGAGTGAATAACGGGGTAGAGGTAGACGAGAAAAAGAAGAAAGAAAGAGAGAGAGAGAGAGAGAGAAACATATCAAGTCGAGTCTCCCTCTATGTATACGTGTTTCTGGCGTTGGCATCCGTGTGTGCGTGGGACCGTGTGACCGCGTAAAAGCCACGGATAAAAGTGGGTATATCCGTGGTTGTTTGACGAGTAAACGCGATCCATTGTGGGCTTCCGGCATTCATAGCCTGCCGTGTGTGCACAGCCGGAGGTGTGCGTCTACACGTACACGTTAAACGTCCGTCCATGTGCTGGTAAATACATTCGATTTATTGGAGAATGCAATAGGGCAGTTCGAGAGAGCCATGCGTTTCGTGCTCCGCGCCGACACCTAAAGCCTCTTTTTTCCAAAGGGCGCTGCTCGTGTTTTGTCACTGTGCTTTTCACTACCAACTGTCTCCCTTGACAGTCTTCCCGTTCTTTTTTGCTGCGCCCGAGAAGACAGGGAAGCTGTCAATTTATTGGGCAAAGTCGTCTGATGAGGTCGAGTCACTTAAATTCGAGGGGTGGCTCATAATACTGCTTAATAATGGAATTTTATTTGCATGACACCTCTTGATAATCATCGTGTTTTATGGGCCAGTTGAAGCGACCAGAAAATGGCCAATTTTAATTTAAAAAAATTAAAATATGTATAATGTACGAAAGTTACATTTAAAAAGTTAAGAGGGATTTTCATTTACCTTCTATTCCTCCACCCACAACAAAATCATTAACATAGAACTATGACTGCTTCGAAACCATTTAACTTTCATTTGAAACATTTTTCGATATCGTTAATAATTTCGGAGATATTCGAGGGGATCGCTTCTTGCTGAACACCCTGTATATGAGCCACTTAATGCAAAAATATTTGGTTTAATGCCACATCTTAAGTCGTCATTAATTAAATAATTGCATATCAAAATTTCATAACATTGCAATTGAAAAACCAGTGATTCGGGTGTTCGGTGTTTGGTAATTGGTGGTACAAGCGAAAAAGGGGTGATTCTACATGAAAGAATAAGTCGAAAGTATAGAATAAAATTTTTTCATCCGAAGTTTCGTTATCGAGAAAATCGAGTTTGAAATGCAGCGAATACGCATGCTATTCGATAGGAATTGTCTGACGCGTCTGATCATGACCAACCAAATCTACTTCCTGCATATACTAAAGCACACAAACCTGACAGATCTTCAAAGTCGATTTTCTCGAAAACAAAGCCTCAAACGAAAAATGTTTATAATATATTTTCGACTTATTCTTTCATGTAGAATCACCCCCTTTTCGCTTGTACCACCAGTTACCAAACACCCTGTATAATTTTGCCTTCAGCCTGCACGTGGATTTTTCTTCTCAGAAAATGGCCAATAAAAATTTAAATGAGCCCAGATAAGTGCAATATTTGCTGCAGGAAAAGTGTATGTGGGGTGGAAGCAATTTTCTTGAGACATTCGGTTTTTTCTCGGACGAGTGTGTGAATTTTTTCGCGTGTTTCGGTGCGGCGAGCCGCTTTTAATCGAGCGGATTATTTCGAACCGGGTGTGCATCGAGGACGGGTGGTTTCCTCCACTGGCAAACAGTTCCGGTCCCTTGGTTTCCCGGCATGTTACCAGCCAGTGGCAATCGCGGTGGCAGAAGAAGTTAATTGAAAATAAGATAACGTCGGTATCGAGCACCGCAGTCTGTCGGACAAGGGGCTGCTCGAACATGGCTCGGGCCTGAAGAAGAGGGGAAAGATGGGCGGAGACTGAAACACAATCCCTTAATTAAGTCTTGCCGGCAGTGCTGTAGCCCAGAAGACGCGGATGGAATTATTGTACCGACGATGAAAATATCTGGGGAAGATTCTGCGACCATCATTTCGCAGACTAATGGACTACTGAATTATTTTACACGGTGGAAATGCGAGACTGGGACCTGTCTTGGCTGATTTATATCATAAATACATTTCACGAAATCTCTGTGAATTAATATCGTTCAGATTTCGGGTTCGAAGCCACAATTTTAATTGAGAAACAGACCTCGATAAAGGGGATTATTGTCGTTCGATAGTATGCTTTTAGTTAAAAATAAGATTATCGTGTTTTACTATAAGTCGGAATAAGTCGGTTCAATTCTAATATTTATAAATACCAGATTGTGGATCTTCACAGGAATTTTCATTTTCATAAATCATTTTATAAAACCCAGAACAAGAAGGATATATTATTCCTGATCTAAAAATATATTGATAATGAAACCAAAGCAGGACTATGAAAATACAGACATTGCATAAATTCAAGGATGTTTAAAATTTGCAATTCAATTGCGATCATTGAAATCCGAAGTTTTCGAGAATGTGGCGAACTATAAGAAAGATATGGTGGCTTGATATAAGTTGAAATTAACGATGTATTTACGTCGAGATAGCGGCTGGGTTGATTGAAATAATAACGACCTAGTTTTCCCCGGCAACAAGACAGAATGTGTAAATTATGTTTGTTTGACGGTTCAGTGGCACAAAGTCCATTTAAGCAGCATTTACATCGTACACCGTCCTCGGAGACGCAACAAGATTTCACGAACGTGGCGCCATAGCTTTCCGTGAGGAAACGTAATCAGCACTAATTATCTTAAACTTCAAATCCGATAACCATCGGTTACAAAGCCGATAAAGGGGATTACTGCAGCACGACCTGTTCCGTGAAAATTAATTTCTCGGGTGGTATTCGGGTTTACAGTTGCTATTGAATTATTCCGCATAAATATACCATTCAACCTTTACGCTTAAATTCTAAAATCCAACAAACCAGAAAATCAAAACGTCTAACATATTAGATGTACAACATTGTATTAATGAAATATGCAAGATTTTATTCAAGACCCTAATATACTATTAAACATTACATCGATATACTATTAAAACTTCTAACTTATTAATTACACAAGCTTTTATGCGTGATAAAAATACGCCAGTCAAGTGTATTAAGAGAAATAATAACGTAGTATACAATGTAATTTTAAATCATGCACTCCTTGGATAACAGTTCACTGATTTTCCGTTTTAGATACTTTAAAATCCTTTATTTCCATTCATTTCAAATATTAGATTAAAAATAATACACAATCGATTGAATTAAAATGGAGATCAAAAATGGCCCTAAACTATGCCAGAATCGTTAGTGCAGTTATTTCTGAGGTGCATACCAGGGTTCAAAATTGATAAAAGCATTATTAACCCAGTTTGCTCGGTTAGAAAATAAATACTATCTCGAAAGAAAACAAAGAACAGCAAATTTCAAGAAGAGTGCTAGAGCATAGTCCGTGATAACAAGCATTAACCTGGTTCCAGCGGCAATCAATAAAGGTAGAACAAGATAACCGAGTTCTCCGGAACACATTCCGCGAAACGTTAAATGCGAAGCTAACGGGAATCCGCAGAATCGCAAACGGTGCGTCAAACGGTGCAAAAGACGCGCGGGGAGAGTCTACAATACATTTTGCGATTTCTTGGTGTAGGAGACCGGTTTTCTTGTCGGCCGTGTCGTGAATAACACCACGGTTTCCCTTTGGGCTCTTTCATTCCGCGGTTGCTCTTGTATTTCAATAATATGGAAATACAAAGGCTCCTTTTATCCGGCGTGATATGGAAACCGCAGTATCTCAACGACGGAAGGATACCGGGGACCGGATGCCGCGAGGATAGATGGAGCCAGCAGCAATTGATTCGAAGGAGACGAGCGTACATTGTCCGCCTAATATTTTATTGGCAATGGTATTCCACGTATTCTCGAATCGTTCCGTGATATACAAGGCCGAACGGATCGATGAACACATGGCCTCGTAAATATTTCAATCCGCCGGCGTTATATCGGGCTCGGTCTCCCAGTTACTTTGCTCGATAGATGCTGCACCATGCACTGGACGAACTTTACGGCGACAAGTGCATTATCGCGTGCGCTGCAATTCGCAAAACTTTCATCAACTCCTGTAAAAACGGGGGTAGACCACCTTGACTATCCAAAATCATGCTGTTTTCCGGAATTTTTTTTACGGACAATTCGTAAGTGAAAAATCTGATTGTTTAACAGTGCTATTAACGTAACTCTGAACTTTATTCTCCATTTTTTTCAGAACAAAATATTGAAAAATGGCATAGTTATTAGCGATTTCTGGAACGATATTTTTATTGGTATATGGGTCGCCATTACTGAAGAATTTTTTTAAGAATAAGTGATAAGTGAAAAATTCCGGTTTTTCTCTGTGATACTAATACAACTCTTATCTTCATTCTCAATTTTTTTCAGAACAAAATATTAAAAAATGACAGAGATATTTCTTGGGGGAAATGGCCTAATATTGGTACATCGACGGATGGTCGCCACGGCTGACAAATATTGAGCAATCTGAACAATTTTTTTTAACTCTTATACCGGAAGGTATTATATAAAATTTACAGTAGAATTATTAAAAAAGTCAATCATCTGTAAAAATGGCACCTGTTTGAACCGACGAAATCGCTTTCTATGTTGACAAATCAACTTTAATCATTTATTAAGCGAAAAGTACCAGAAAAACAGAAAAATAAAGATGACTCTATCACGAATGCAGTGAAATTCGACAACGAACCTCCACAAAGCTCAGTCTACCGATCAGTGCAGGATCGATTCCGGGGGACCAAGGAAAATCTTATAACAATTTGTTTCAGTATTTCCGTCCACATTCGCTGCAGCGTCTGTCTGTCCTCGGTAGTTCTTAGCGAAGATGAAGCCGAAAAGCAAAAACGCGGGGTGACGAAGAAGATTAAGATATAGGGGCGAGAGGGAGGGGGCGAAGCTTTGATGGATGATCCTGGTAATTATCTGCAGGTATTCCCCTTCGTTCCTGTTTTTTATCCCCCAGTTCGATCGTGCTATTGCCTGGAACGAGGCATCCTCTTTCTTCCGACACCTCTTCGAGTCTTCTTCTTCGCCCAAGCTTCGCCCTTCCTGCTTCGTCTTTCGTTCCGCTTGTTCTCTAACCTGCTGGATACCTACGAGACACTTTTTCCCGCCATTTTCTTTTATCGACACCTTTCGTCCTGTCACTTCTCTTGACAGAATTCTTCCCCGCCCCTCTCGGATGGTTAGAACAGGCGAGCCAACCCCTTGTAACCATCGGTCCGTGTGCTCTGATAAAGAACAATAGAGGATTACGTTTCCTCGTTTCCAGCGGGGAAGCTCGAAATCGACTGTGTCGCTCTTGTCAACTAAATGAAGATCCTGACAGTTGATTGGCTGCAGCGAGGAAGGCACAGGTTTGCGCGAAACATGAGCTTTTTTTTGCTCCGAGCTATCGATCGGAATTCGTCGATTTTTCTACACGAATAATTATGGGTATGATCTTTCAGCTTCGAAAATATTCAAAGAAATAAGAAACACTGCACAGAATTTGCATTCTGAAATCGGTAATTTCGTACACAAGAACCTAATACTTTTTGGATCCATTGTAAATTATAGATACTGTTAATGGGTATAATCTTTCAGCTTCTAAAATATTCAAAGAAATAAGAAACACAATAGGAATTTCTCGATGTAAACGCTTCGTAACATTTGCATTCTGAAATCGGTCATTTCGTACACAAGAACCTAATACTTTTTGGATCCATTGTAAATTATAGATACAGTTAACCCTTTGCACTCGAAGCTATTTTAACTCCAAAACGAAACATCTCTTCCAATCTTGAATATTTCCCTTCTCTGTATATTCTGTTTTTCATTCTATACATACGAAAATGTTGCAATGTTGCAATAATGAAGTTTTTAGTAATTTATTAAATACATATAAATTTAATAATATCAAAACATTTAATTTAATAATGGCACAGCAATTTTTTTAGTGGCGCCTTACAGTCGCCTTTCGAGTGCTAAGGGTTAAGTTTTGTTGCACGGTTTTTTGAAAAAAGAGATTTGGCTGTATTAACGCGTCTGACAGTCCATTCTAGGCGTTTAACAGTTATCTGGACGACGCGAAGCTGTTCGGATATTAGGTCCAGGATTCGTGTCGGTCGCTCGTGCCGATTCTTTGCTCGATAATCAGCGTATTACGATAATTAAAGCATCCGGCGGTCCTGTAAGGGGGTCTGATACGGCGTGGCGATATCGTAGCCGCAGCCACAAGTTCCAGACTCATTACCGTTCCGCGTATCGGCGGTGCAGGAAGGGAAAAGGGTGAAGGGTTCCGCGAAATGGAGAGAGAGAGGAAGAGAGAGAGAAATACATCGGCGAACTGGGTCACGCGTATCACCGTCGCGGTCTTCGTTGTCCTTCCGGCATTACCAATTTCGCTTGCACGGGAATTACGACATGGCCGGGCTCTGCGTGCGCCGTCGTTCCCGTCATCGGTACTTCATTTGGCTAATGAGTCCACTAGGTGCATCCCCGATGCACCCGCCTCCTTCTTTCTCCTCTGCACGTCGTTCTTCTCTTTTCATCCGGGTTCTTTTTCGGGTCGCGAACGAAGAAGAAAAAACTGTACCGGGAGTAAACGGCGAAACTTTCGGGCTTTATCTTTTTTAGTATCGCGCGGCCGGCCGCCATTGTTTGTTGACTTTGCCCGGGAAAAAGCGAAAAAGCGTGCGCATGTGTGGGAGTGTTTACATGTTTTCAATTATTTTAACGTTGTTGAAAGAAGTATTTTGTAATTTCAGTGATCTTATAACTCCAACGATTGCGTTATCGCAGTGCAAAAATCACCTTAACAAAAGCAAAACTTTTCTAATTTTCAACACGTAATCGAGCAATCTATCCGCGTTTTAATACATCAAGCGACACTATTCCGCCAATGGTCGTGTAATCATTGTTCATTTGCAACGGTGGGACTTGATGCAGCTGATATACGAATACGTTTTTGTCTTTCCCTTGATTACAACTACCACGCAATTTTTCATTTGTAATTCCATTAGGCAATCCTTTTTCTCGCTTCTCGTTGCAGAAGGGTTGCATTTCGTAACATTATTATGCGCAAAGGTTTCGTGAAAAAATTTAATTCAGACTTGAGCTACAGCGATCCAGATTTTAAAACAGTTGCGAATGTTTTGTAATATAGGATATATAATTTGATTATGTTGTTTTCGAGAAAGAAAAAAAAAGAAGAAAAAACATGACGTGGCTGGTGTCTTGCCGAATGAAGTTGCAATTTCCGGAAACAGCTGTGGACAAGAAAAATATGGGAAATCTGTCTCTCCGAGATTATTTTCCTTGTTGCGTGATCACGATCCGGATTGAATTTTAATAACCACTTCGTAGATTTCCCCCGTGAACCATTGAAACTGCACCGCGCATGAGAAAGAAAACTCTCCGACCTATCTCGCCCCCCCCCCTCATACTGTGCCGGACTTTCATTTCGATATTCATCTGGAAAAAGAGCGTATGAATATTCTGGGGATTCTTCGCGCCGTCTGTGTACACGAGGAACGTGTTCATTTTAATATCGCTAATTACTTTCTACGCGCTCTCTGTTCTGCGACTCTTGTTATACATTATCTATGCTAACTCGCGACCATTTCCGGCCGATTAACAGCTTTGATGACATCACGTTTTCTGCTGTTCCGAGAAATCCTTCGGAAACTGTCATTGGCTGTTTCTAAAATTTGTCCTAAAATTCTGAGATTCTACTTTTAAAGTTTGTTCTGGAATTGTTATCGAGTATACCTTTTAAAGCTAAACTTTACTTCAGGAAACCAGAAATTTTTTACATTTTTTTATGTAATTCGGTAGATTTTGGCGAGAACATGCCGAAAATCCCAGTTTTAATCCTATGAGATAAGTAGTTCAAAAGTTATGCGTGTGTAAAGATGTGCAATTTTTTGCGTTTTCGACAGGTAAGGGCGCCGCCATATTGGTATGTACTCGGATATCGTCCAATGAGCGGAGCCGCGAACTTTAAACACGCATAACTTTTAAACCACTGAATTCGTAACATTAAAACTAGGATTCTCGGCACTTTCTCGCCAAAATCTACAGGATTACATAAAAAAAGTTAAATATTTCTGTTTCCATGAAGTAAAGTTTAGTCCCTTCTTTAAATTTGTACTAAAACTATCAATGTTTTTAATACTTTGAGTACCACCACTGATCCTATTGTTTCCAAAATCGATCTGAAACTGTCAACCATGGTGCTGTTTTCAAAATTTATTCTAAGACTATCAGGGATTCTAGTGCCTTTGAAAATATTTCTAACAATTCTTTGATTCTCGAACGTTTAGTCCTAAATTAAAGCTGGCAAATTAACAATTTCCTAGAGGTTTCTCGGAGAATAATGATTGAATTCGAAGAGCTAACTTCAAAGGAGTTTGAGAATCGTAGAAATTTTCGATCTACTCAGACCACAAATGAAAGTTGAAAGTCCGTATTTTATAACTAGACTATGAAGAAGAAAGAATATTAACTGAAGAGAGATGTATTCTTCTCTTTACTTCCTACATCTTTCGAGTCATGCGATTGTGGTTTTCATAAACTTCCGCTATTTATGATTCGCTAAAGTTTTGAGAAAAATTCGACGTGGCATAATCGATGAATGGGATCGATGGGTCCTGCGATAAACGATAATATTTTAATAAAGCGATCACAGAGCGTCGGAACTGGGAAAGCTAGGGCTGGAATTCGACTCGGGGTAGATGGTTCTCACAATTTGTCGCGAGTACCGCATGCGGCACTCGGTACAAAATTGCGCCCCCGGCACGTTATTATGAACTTTCGCGTGCTGCGAACAGTTGCTCGAAACAAATGCTGGTGGGTAAGGAGAAATTCGGTACGTATACACGAACGTGGTAGATTGCCATACATAACACGCGGCTCGACCGCAGAACGTGATCGTTCGACCGCACCGCAGAATTCCCTCTGCATTTATAGCTCTGCGACCGCGGCGCCACGGTATCTCCGACGAGAGACCGGATCCAAAGGGATACGTCATTCCGATCACCTGGCTGACTTTCTTCGTTGCTGATGCACGACTCCCGCGAGGAACAGCTCGCCTATCTTCCCTCGAAACCGGGCGATGCTGCTTTTAACCTTTTTCATTTGTTCCGTTCCACTTTCCTTCTCCCACGCGCGAGAAACTATCGTGCAAACAAAGTCACGCAGGACTTCAATGCCAAGGAAATTGCTTCGGTGCAACGAGAACGTGATGGAATTAGGGGAACAAGCGTAAACACGGTAGCTCTTCCAATTGTACCCCTTATTGTTTCAACATGCTACCTAAAACTATTATAAACTTTGTAGTTCATGCATCTGTGCATTTATGCACCGTGTAGTTGTCACAAAAAAATAATAATGTAAGTAGGCCTTGTGTAGAAAGAAAAACAGACCATTATTTGTTATCGAAACACTTAAAATACACCTGGCAATCATAATATCCCGCTTTGAACCTACAGGCTGTTGTACTTTGAATATAGCAACGTGAATACCCCAGTACAATGAAAGTGGTATGTCAAGCTGTAATTTCATATGAAATAATACTCTTATAAAACCATAAATGATACCAGAGGTGGGGAAATATATATATTTTTTTAATAGAAGTTCATTAATTATTCATAAGCTCAAATTAAAAATGTGTTCTATGGAAACAATTTTTCTCGTGTCGCTTCATTTAATTTCGAACAATATTTTCATGTCAATTGCGAATGATTTAAACGGCTGTGTCGTTGCAAAATATAAAAATAGCTTCCGCGACAATTACACTCGCTGTTATTTTTTGTTTGTCTATTTCAAAGTGTTTGTGCAACAGCAAAAAGTGCGGAGGACATTTGAGCTTATTGCACGCCTAATCCGGGTCAATAGTACGACTACAGAGCTCCGCATTTTTAAAAAGGCTCTCCCGTGTATTTAGGCACTTAGGTGAAGCACATGAAGGGTGCAATAAACCTCCACTAAATTTATGTTACATTAAATCGTGTAACTGCAAAATGAATTTCAACGTGAAACGACGAATGATTTACATAACACGCGGCGCGATTTCTTCTCGTCACGTTGTTGAAATTGCGCTGCTATTCATAAATAATTAAACCACGTATTAAACACAAAATAAACCCGGTTACGTCATTGCAGAATAAACTAGATTCTCAAGTAAATATTATACACAATACACGAAGTCAGCAATATTTGCGGTTTCAATCTAGAAACATTTGCTACCGCCAACAAATCGAAATGACTTACAAACACAGTACGGGCTGGTAGTAAATAATTGCTAAGCAAATTTATATTGCAATCGTAGCTGACGTATTATGAACATTTAAATGGCACCATCGACATCGCAAAATTTTTACACAATTCCCCTTCGACTCGCGATAAAAACAATGCTCCCTGCAGTGTTTAATTTCATTCTCAGAACAACAAAATTGACGGAACATGTTTGACATCGTAAATAATTGCGAAATAAATTCATTTCGCCAACACAGCCGACGTGTTACGATTATTTTAAAATTTTCGCACAATTCTCCATCGACTCGCGGTGAAAACATTGCCCCCCGGCCAGTTTTTAATTTTAGAAAATAACAAACAAATAATTTACCCGACATTGTTCACGGGCGAACTCGCAGGAAATATTCCGATCGGCGTGGATCTGGTGCGCATGATATAGCAATCTCTAAAACAGTAGAAAATTCGTGTGACTGGCTGCGCTTCTTGACTTCTATGGGCGAATGCGTACGGCCAGGTGCAATTGTATAAATCAGTCGGAAACCACAAGCCGCAGCGCGTTATACGGTGTTACGGGCACGCCGAAATATCTAACTGAAATATTCAACCGGCGGTGGCGCTACTTCATCAAATATCGCGCCACTGTGCTCGGACCCGCCCCCCCCCCCACGCCCCATCACCCCTGAAAATTTCAGTTATTGCAGTCATCGGAATACAAATTCATGACGGGGTGTCTGCCAACGGTCTCTCGTCGTGGCTACGGTGTGACGGACATTTTAATTCCCGCGAAAACCGTCCTGTCCGATGCTCCATGTGCGTCGAGGATTATTACAGATCCAGCTGGACCCCTGGATTATTACGGAAATTTATGGTCGCTGTTGCGACAACAATCTCACGCAAAATTACCGATTTGACGAAATTAAAATCATTCGCATGGTCAGGTTTTGTTCGCAATTATTTTATTCTACTTTGTTGCATTATCACTAGTTTGGTCTAAGGACTTTACATAGTATTTAACAGTTTATTTTACAATTTATATACACTTATTTGACGTACATGTTATCGACGTAGTTGTAATATTTTATACGGCATTATTCCAAAAATTCTTTCGACAAATCAGCGAGCGACAAACATACTTGCCTCACGTGTCCCGTGCGTCATTTCTCAAAGGTGTCACGTGAACGTTGCAAGTTTGGTCCAAGGACTTTACATAGTATTTAATAGTTTATTTTACAATTTATATAGACTTATTTGACGTACATGTTATCGACGTAGGTGTAATATTTTATACGGCATTATTCCAAAAATTCTTTCGACAAATCAGCGAGCGACAAACATACTTGCCTCACGTGTCCCGTGCGTCATTTCTCAAAGGTGTCACGTGAACGTTGCAAGTTTGGTCCAAGGACTTTACATAGTATTTAATAGTTTATTTTACAATTTATATAGACTTATTTGACGTACATGTTATCGACGTAGGTGTAATATTTTATACGGCATTATCCCAAAAATTCTTTCGACAAATCAGCGAGCGACAAACATACTTGCCTCACGTGTCCCGTGCGTCATTTCTCAAAGGTGTCACGTGAACGTCGCAAGCTGTATGTCGATGGAATATTAAAAATGATTTACGTCTCGCGGAGAGTGACAGTAATGTTTTCGTCGCGACACAACGAGGCCGGTTTTCGCAGAAACGAGACGAGTTAAGCACCGATCTAATTGACAGTAAGCCGATTGCGACGGTGTTTCCAGAGAAAATGGTCCAGCTATGTGACAAGAATCAGTTAGAGAAACAGTCAGGGTAAAAGTGGAGTTCACGTGGAAAATAGACAAGCCCCGTCGTCCGCGTCTTCGGCAGGCCGTGTAATAACCCGCGAGGGGATGTTCATGGACCTTGTCAAATTAATATGTTCTCCCCTGTCTGTCAATGCAATTACCAAGTTATTTCACTCGACGTACTAGCGAGCCCTGCTCCGCTGCTATGAGTTTCGCGAATGTCTGAAGTAATTTCCAAATTAGACACCTGGCAGATCACAAATTGCGTTTTCAATTTCGTTGGCCGAGCTAAATTTCATCTTTTCATCCCGTTCAACTTTTAATGCCGATTTCGGCACGACATTATTCGCGAGAAACATTATCCGCGGTCTGTATATTGATAATTCATTGGACAAATTCGAACTAGACAGCTGAGTTGTATAAACTTATACATACATTAAAATACAAGAAACCGTGTGTCGATACAGGATAATTTTTATTTTATTTTCAGCACAACTAAAATAATGTCTCAAGAGAATTAAACGATAGAAGTAGAATGTCTAGAACAGAAATAAATATAAGAAGTGATAGAGCTCTTTAACACAATATCTTCATAGATACAGTAAAAATGCAATACAGTGTTCCTACAGTAAAAATCTATGAACATTTCCATTTATCAATATCAGCCCAAACAATTATAAAATATTGCTTAAACGAACGATGCTGTTCAAATAGCATTGCTTAGCAAAAAAAAAAAAGATGAATATGAAGCGAACAGAACAAAGTGATTTGCATTTGTTTGACCTGCAATTGTACTTGTTTCCTCGGGACCAGAATTAAGTATAACGCAGTATAATCTCCATTCTACTAGGAGAAAAGCAGCGGAATCCCATCAGTGGTACACCGCGAATCAATAAATATTTTCATTAAACTTCCGGGCCGGCCATTTACAAAATAAGTACTCAAGAAGGGGGTTGGTTGAAGTGTCATTAGCAACGGAATTAACCGAAAAGAAAGTCGATGAGTGGGAACGTCGAAAGTTTCGAGCCCCGCGGAACGATGCACGTGACCGATATTATCAGAGAATTAAATTTTTCCGAGTAATTTAGCTGTGTTTCCGGAGAGGTTCGTGCTACTTTCTTAATTACTTGCCGCGTTTTTCCGATCCGCCGGCGACGAACAAGCCGCAGATAACCTGCCGCGAAATTTTAAGTGAATCGAAGAAAGTTTCCGAAGCCTCCACTCCACCGCCATGACCGCCCCCATAAATGCAGTCGTTCGCCCGTCTCCGATAAAACCGAACCAGCCGAATGATCAATTAAACACGGACGATTTAATTGCGAGAGAAGACGCTTTTAAAAATCTCGACCCCGGGGGAAACCCTTAAGGCCGGACATCGTCGACCTTCCCGAGGATAAGCGCCTTTCGACCCAGTCCGCGTTATACACAGATTTCATGTAAACTGGATCTGGGTTAGCTCCGACAACGAGTTGTTCACGTATTAGATCATAAATTAGGCGCATACCTATTTAATCGTGCGCCGGGTCCGCTTAAACCGAGAACTGCTTTTGTGGCTCGGAAAACTCAACGTATTGAACGAACGTGATGCTACATGATTCATGAAATTCTTAAGTTTCGAGCGAACGTATTGCTGTGTGAATTATTTTTCTGAAGTTTAGCAATAGGCTCCACTTTACCTCAAGAACCCAAAAATTTTCAACTTCTTTTCATGTAATTCTGTAGATTTTGCCGACAAAATGCCGATCACTTTTGAACTAATGATCCCCTAGGATTGAAAGTTGGATTTTCGACATTTTCTCGCAAAAAAACACACAAAGAGAATTTTCACAGACCTCTTTAACACGTTGACTGCCATGTCACCCATATGTGGGTGACGGAAATATTTGCTCAGGTTTTAAAATGAATTTTTACGTTAATATACTCATTGTACCAAATTTAATTAGGATCTGTAAAATGCAAGAAAGTTGGAGGACTACTCAATATCATGCATATAATATTTTTCAATTTCCATTTCGTTAAATAGCTTACTTTGATTTTATGGAATTTTTGAGGTTCTAGTTTGGCAGTCAAAGTGTTAAATAGCAATTTTTTGATGTTACATTCTTTTTAAGTGGCTCGTTGATCCTCAGTTACACGATTCCCTTTGTAGCTATAAATAATAAAGATTATTCTCTATATTCTTAATAAAGATTATTCTCTGCTTGTAATCAGCGTCGTAAATTGTTTTTTTTTTTGTGCTTTCGCGAAATAAATCATAAAGAGGGGAAAATTTCCATACAGAATCGTGGCTTGCGAAAGATATCTACGAACGGCAGGATTCACTGACAGGACACGGCCGCGTGCAATGTATACCAGGCAGTATTAACCGATTAAGAAGCAAAATGGCGGTCGTATCTCCTCGATTTCCCGATCTGTTCTATTTCTGCCTTCTCCGAAATGTAAAACGAGAGCCATAATGTAAAGTAGATCATCTCATATCTCGAGAAAAAGGAATGGTCCCTGCAGCTCGTTGACTATAAGCCGGCCGTATCGATCGGTCATAAAACTTCGAAGCTCATGCAAACATGAGTTTCAGGAACGAGAAAATACGGCAACAATTCCGAATATCAAGAAGACCCTCGTGTGTCTGGTATCAAGCGCAGTCTTATTTTCAAGGTTGTCGTCGTCGAACTTGTGGATCGGTCTTAAGATTTCCTTTTCACCAAACAATTAACCCTAACTCGCCACTAATAAATTCTATATGAAATCTAGAAAATTGTATACGTACGATCGAAACAATTTATTCGATGGAATAGAGACAGGAAAAATATGACTAAATAGTAATTAACTGTAATATAAATTTTAATAACCTTAACACTGCATGTAGATTTCATTTTAATCCCATAAAAATTCCCCATAATTAACGCAATTTACTTAATAAAATAGACACGGGAAAGAGCAAGATAAAGTGATAATTCACTCTGTAGAACTTTTAATAACCGTAATCCTATATAACAACATTGTTTTATCAGCTCCATAAAAATTCCGCAAAACCGAAGCAACTTATATAATCAAACGTGAACAGACGTGAAAGTTAAAACAATGATGATCCCTGTATAACTTTTAATAACCGTAGCCGTACGGTATAGATTTTATTCTATTAATTCCACAAAAGTTCTGCGAAATTGAAGCAATTTATTCGATAAAATTGTTTCCTATTTTCGTAGATTGTTTTATAAAAATTGGAACAGAGAAGATATTTATTTCTTGATTTAAAAAATTCTTTACACGAAAAGCCGAGACGAAAATGTCGTTAATATTTAACGTAAATTAAAGTTTTAACCTTTTTGAATCTCACGAATAAAATTGGGGACCATAAGCGAATACAAAGAATCATTTTCAAGCATTTTCAAACAATTGCATGACCGATGCACGGATGACGCGACAGTAAACACGATGATCGAATCACGAAGTCGTAAACGCGAGACAGCGCGTCCACGATTGTGTGGGCTTTGGATTTTCGCGAAATATAAATTTCACTTCTGAATCATCGTGCAAGCAGGTGCAAGCATCCGCGAGCTGCCTTCAAAACAAGCTCCCCCTAACAAGATAAAATCGTGGAGTTCTATTTCCCGGCAGATAGGACGTTTCGCGCCGAGGAAGAGAGCAACGCCCATGCATCGCGGTGTCCGTATATACACGCGTACAGACGTTCGAGCTCGATCGATGCATCGATTTCTCATAAAATCATAGAAAACCTCGAGGAAACGCATGGACCGCGTGCGACGACAATTCGAAGCGACGAGATATTCTGCCGATATTTCGAGTCGACCGCGTATCGCATCGTGAGCCATATTTTCCCAATTCGTCCTGCGCCGAGAATAAAAGAAAAATCGCAGACTGGTTTCCTTTTTCGAATCGTCTTCCATGAGAAACGGCAGAAGCTCGCTGTTTAACAGGTGGGTTTTACAATGCTCACGGTATGTGCAAACACGTGAAATATCATTTTAGTGCGTCAACAAAATTTTTAGCTCATTTTGATAATGGATCGACAGTTTACGCGTTCGTGGATTAGTACAATTGACGTACGAAACGATTATATACGATTTAAAGTATGTACTTTTATTCGTCAAAATGGTAACTTTCATTGGAAAATTCACACAATTAACGATATGTTGTTGCATTCCTTATCAAGACCTTATAAAGGGTTGTTCAAGAGAACGAGAAGTAGGGTACACTTTGACAATTTTCCTTTGGTTGGAAAAATTTTTTATCGAAAAATTATTATATACGTCATAAAGTATGCACTTTTATTCGTCAAAATGGTAACTTTCACTGGAAAATTCATACAATTAACAATATGGTGTTGCATTCTTTATCAAGACCTTAGAAAGGGTTGTTCAAGAGAAAGAGAAGTAGGGTAAACTTTGACAATTTTCCTTTGGTTGGAAAAATTTTTATCGAAAAATTATTATATACAAAAGTATGCACTTTTATATGTACATACTGTGACTTTCATCGAAAAATGTACGGAATTATGGATGCGATGGCTAATCGCATATATGATGGCTATAATGTCGCTTATACGAAGGCCAGAAAACTCAGACTGCGAATCTGTGTATTTTAATTAAAAAACTGTTGCAATCTTTCTGTTCTATTAAATTACACGAACTCTCGTCACAAATGTATAAAATCCTAATCATAAATCTTAATTCACCGTTTTCATTTTACGAACGAACTTGTTTAGATATTATCAAACTTTTGCGCTCGCGCCGAGCGGGTGATCCGTCAACGTGTTAATGATTCTGGGCGAGCGAAAAAAGAATACGGGTGTGCGATGAAAGTGATCCATCGATCACCGGGTACGAGATCGCGCGCGCGTGTAATTCTGGTTGAGACATTCGGATAATTCCATCCTGCGGCTTGCGGACGACAGAGCGTTCTCGTGACGCTAATTATAACGAATGCCTTCGAGTAGGTCACGTTTACAGTAGAACTGATATCGCCCTGTGCAAAACGCGCGCGCCACGACTCCCGGCACACAGTGTTATTAAACATTGTCTAGGGATAGGCGGCCGGTAATAAATTTTACGCGGCGCAGTGTATGATGTTACGTATCGATTAAACTCTGACGATTTAATTGCATTACCAGCGACATGGAACAGCTGTTGGCACAATTTTCGTGGCCCGGTCAAACCGCGGAATGAATTTGTCACGTTTCAAGTAAGGCGAGCCCCACATTTAATTAGAAATCGGAGTTTCGGCCCGGTGCGAGAGGAACGGTGTGTGCAATCGTGAAAACGCTTTGTAATTTTCGCCATTCTGTACGTTCGTTGCGTGCTTTCTCTCAAATACTTTTACCGAGTATTTTCCCGAAATTATCCAGGCTATTTTGTAGAATAAATTCGTGCTAAACAAATTTTTGTATCGACTGTAGTATTTATACCATAGTTTAGTGCATTGACTACCACGTAATCCATATGTATAGTCGTGTAAATTATTTGCCGAAATTATTATTTCCCGAAATTATCCAGGCTATTTTGTAGAATAAATTCGTGCTAAACAAATTTTTGTATTGACCGTAGTATTTATACCATAGCATAGTGCATTGACTACCACGTGATCCATATGTATAGTCGTGTAAATTATTTGCCTACGTTTAAAAATGAATTATTGTAAACAGATGATAATACCGATTGAATTCTTTCAAATAAATTACTTCTATGGTATTTCTACGGATCCTAGCTCAGTAATAAATATATTAATAATAGGTTTTTTAGTAACTGTATTATATCTAAAAGGAGTTCAATTTTTGGTAAATATTAAATTAATTATTAAAATGCTCCCATTTATTAATAATTTATCAATTCATATGATGCTAAAGAAGAAATAGAACATTAACTTATTGTAGTGAGAATTGAAAATACACTGTAAATAATTTTTTGCTCATTCAAAGCAAGAACGTCTTATCCGGAGGTAAATTGGAAAGCATAACCTAATAATTAGGTTGTGGTTATACCAGTGGTATTGCATACATATGTATATACAGCTATATACAGCAAACATGTTAGTATACAACATTTAATTACGGTGGATTGTGGATATGTTTGATTGTTAACTTAATGAACTTTATGATTAAAGGAATAATTTTCGTTTAATTTTAGATCGATGAAAAATATTCTTTTAATTTTATACTGCATCGAAATTTTATATTCTTTTTAACCTTTCTTTAAATACTTTTACTTAATCCCTTAGACTCTAATATCTCTTTTCTAAACATTCTTTAATTTTGCATTCTTCTTAATAAGTTTGAGTAATTATGGACTCGTTTACCTGCATTGCTTGGCTCAAGATGAATAACAATTTTATAATTTGATTGCTTTACCTATAACGATGATCGACGATGAGAATTCGTATAAATCCAAACTCACCTGTAACAGAAAAATAACATTGTTTTGTTAATAAACTGTTTGATATTAAACTATCGAGTATAAAATGAAAAGCTTTTACGATGAAAAAGTAAATTGCAGTGATCGCTTATGTATATTCGCAGTTATGTATGTATAAACATTTGATGTTATGGAATGTGGGAGATATCGGTACGTAAAACACGAGACTCGCGGTCTCCCACCTTATAGACTGTCCCGTTATTATTTCGCTCTCAATAGTCACACTTCAATGCATAATTAATAATTCGTGACAGGTTAATTAGTAGTTCCCAACGGTGCAAACGCCGCCAAGCACGCCAATCTATAAAACCGCCGTTTCGTGTGCAATAACCAAATATAATCAATTATTCCTTCACGGTCAGTGATACATTATCTGTATTACATTGTAGCCTACAATTCCCCAAATAGTGTCCGCCGCTTCTAATTACTCAGAACTATACTAATTCTCGAGTACAGTGTGAATCAATACGCATAATACACTATCATTTGTCCGAATGGATGGTACATACATCACGTAGATACAGATCGAACTGTCCGCGGACGTTCCCTGACATGATTGCTCCTTCATCATCCTCTAAACTCCAAGATTATTAATTCTCGTCGGAGCATTCGTTCGATTCGCTGTTAAACAAATTCGTCGTTTAATCGAGCATTTATCGGATAGTGAAAACGGTCGGGGTCGCGTTGCGAGTCAACCGGACCGCTTTTGGTTGTCAAATTCTGGCGCGTCCTCTCCCGATTGCATCGGTCTGGTGCACCGATAGTGCACCGGTGGTAACGGCCATTTGCATTGCTGAGTATTGCTGCCGGTATGAATACGACGCGTCGCCGACTCCCGGCCCATTTGCAACCATAAATCATCGGCCCCGCCGATCCCTTGTCTTCAGAGACGTTCACTCGTCCTCCCAACTACTGTTTGTTCTTTGCTAAACCCTCGGACCTCGGAATTGTGCTCTTGGTCTGCTAACGACGTTTCCCTGCAGTTCCCCTGCCGCATTGCACTTCTCTGTAGCGAGGGACGCATTATCTAATTGGTAATATCGAGTTCCTACAAACTGACAGAAATTTTGGGTCCCTGAAAGGTGGGAATCAACTCCTGGAAATTCTGATTATTCCTTGGACCTGCTATCCTGGCATTTATTATTGCCAGGACTGTTCCCTTAATTGGGAACATTTTTGGTGTCTACGGCCTACGAGCTTGGGGACTATGGAAATATTTTAGGGTCCCTGAAAGGTGGGAATCAACTCCTGGAAATTCTGATTATTCCTTGGACCTGCTATCCTGGCATTTATTATTGCCAGGACTGTTCCCTTAATTGGGAACATTTTTGGTGTCTACGGCCTACGAGCTTGGGGACTATGGAAATATTTTAGGGTCCCTGAAAGGTGGGAATCAACTCCTGGAAATTCTGATTATTCCTTGGCCCTGTTATCCTGGCATTTATTATTGCTAGGGCTGTTCCTGAATTAGGAACGCTTTTGGTGTCTAGGAGCTTGGGGACTATCAAAATATTTTAAGGTCCATGAAAATGGGACTGAACTCCTAAAAATTCTGATTAATCCTTGGACCTGTTATCCTGGCATTTATTATTGCCAGGACTGTTCCCTTAATTGGGAACATTTTTGGTGTCTAGGGCCTACTATCGAAATATTTTGGGGTCCCTGAATATGGGACTAAACTCCTAAAAATTCTGATTAATCTTTGGAACTGTTCCCCTGGCATTTATTATTGCCAGGACTGTCCTCTTAATACGGAACATTTTTGACGTCTAGAAGCTCGAGGACTATGAAAATATTTTAGGATCCCTGAACATGGGACTGACGTCCTGGAAATTGTGAGTATCAGGGAGCATTTTATAAAAATCCTACTACACACGGATGAAAAGGTAGGATAGAAGAACGAAGCACAATAAGTGCAACGTTTAATGTCGGAGATTCTTTTTGGTCGAGTGGAAACACTTTTCGCGGATGCACTCAGATATAAACTACTTTCCAGAGTAGCGACTCCGCTCGAGATCTCTCGAAGAGCACGCGCGATAAGTCTTCGATCTGTTTAATCCCTGAAGCTGTGTTTCAGTCCTCCAGTTAGTGCACTCTCCGCACGATTGATCTTTGCTTGCCGGAGGGAACATGTCGGCTGCTGTAATGAAATCAAGATGGACGGAGCTAGGAATTGTGGGAGCTAGCATGTCGCTGTGCTCTCGACACTGGAGAATCGACGATTTAATCTATTTATTCCTCACTTCCGAATGCTAACCAGCCAAATCGGCCAGAGAAGTTAACTATTAGCGACTTTTTGGGTTCTTTCCGATACGACCTGGAATACTTCCGTTTTAATTAAATCACAGTAAATCACAAAAACTGTATTACATCTACATCGATCGCGGTACTATTTTTGTTATGTTCATTTTATTTATTTTACGTTACGTTTCACTACGTGGTTAGAATTTAAAAATCATCTAGGTCCTTCTACAATTATTTTAGATATAATAACATTTTGATCATCTACTTTACTAAACAAGATTAATTTTATTTAACACGTTGATTGCCGTGTCTCCCGTATGTGGGTGACGGAATTATATGTCCAGGTTTTAAAATGAATTTTTATGTTAATATATTCATTGTACCAAATTTGATTAGGAACTGTAAAATTCAAGAAAGTTAGAGTGCTACACGATATCATATATTTAATTTTTTTCAATTTTTATTTCATTAAATAACTTACTTTGATTTTATGGAATTTTTTAGGTTTCTAGTTTGGCAATCAAAGTGTTGAAGGCGATGAGATGGAAGGAAAGTTACAATAACCGTCATTCAACATCCGTTAAATGTCTGCAACTTTTACCGACCATCCAAGCAAACTCAACGCTCCACTCGTACCGCGCGGTATTTATCAAGTCCGGTTGCAAATTTTTCCTCAAAGCGCCAAAACCGTCCAAGTTAATTAATACTCGTTTAAACCGACGTAACGTCAACCGGTTCGAATGCTTACGAAATATGCAGAACGATCTTTTTGCGGATCGTTCGTTCGTCGGGCGTTCTGTCAAAGGAACGTGCGATTTTTTGGTTTTCTTTTTTTTTTCTCTCTTTTTGTAACAAGACATAAAGCTCGGTGTTTTATTAAGTTTGGCTTAGCAAGTTCAGGAGTAGGGTAGGGGGGAGCGGCGCGGATGTAAACGCGGCGAGAAAATGGCGGCTGGCGAATCAAATCCAATTTAGTTAAACGAAAGAAACAAGCAACCGGCGTAAAAGGATTTTATAACTTCACGGGCAGACACGGAGCAATTCTGTTTCAGGATACCGGCGGCGTAACACGCCGGGGCGACTTAAACTTTTCGTACTCTGTAAATCCGGATGCCGAGCAGATCTTCTCATGCTTCGATAAAACTCTCGAGCCGATAAGCTGTCCTCATTCTTTCCTCTTCC
Organism: Seladonia tumulorum; assembly: GCA_913789895.3. Classification (NCBI taxonomy): domain Eukaryota; kingdom Metazoa; phylum Arthropoda; class Insecta; order Hymenoptera; family Halictidae; genus Seladonia; species Seladonia tumulorum. The sequence goes on from OU565275.1 coordinate 10,663,442, forward strand.
CCACCGCGTTTGCGCCGGCAGCTCTGTCTCCCTCCGCTGTGCTCGTTGTCGCAACGAGAAACTTAGAACCATCCCTCTGATTATGTTTTTACCTTGAAGTCGGCTTCTTTCAGCCCGGAAATTACTTCCATCCTGTGTCCTCCATCTCTCTTCCTCTTCAACTTCGGGGTTCGTTCGTCGTCGAGCTGCCGAACGCACCCCCCACCGAAGACTTCACCCTCTTTCTTTCTACTTCATTTCGTTTGCACGCCTCTTCCCCCTCCCCCCGCCCTTCAGCACAGATTTCCAGGAAAGTAATACCATTTTATGACGCTTAAAGGCACTCTCCGAACGACTATCTAAGCACAGATAATCGAGTTCGTCCACTGACTGCTAGCAAATAACAACTCGCGAGAGCTACAATCCATCCGCGATGAAGCTACTTGCGAATTTTTTCAACAGAAAAGTACTGGGTCTTTCGATCTCAAACTCGCTGGACTTCCGGAGACGTGGTTCAGGAACAGCTATGATTTTTTTCCAGTAGAAATATCGATCTTGTTCGAAGCTATAGCAGATTGTTCGAGAGCGCCTCTACGAAATCGTTTTACACGGTTCTGGGGAGGTAAATGATTTTATCCGCGGTGAGGAAAAATTTTGAAAAAATAAAAGGCTCTGGTCAAGTGATAGACAATGGTTCAACTTTGATGGGAACGTCTGCCGTTCGTTTTTAAAAAATTTTTAAACCACAATTTTCTTGATTATTCAGCTGAGACACCCAGCAGAATTCTTTCGCTTTGTGATTTACAAACAATATTTGTAATGAATATATTTGTCAAGCATCCGAAAAATTATGCAACACGAAGCGAACAAATTCGGGCCACTATGACGGTGACTTTCGAACCTGATTCGCAATTGATAGAAGTGTAATTGCAATTGTAGACTGCAGACTAATGGGTGCGGAAACGACAAATTTCGCGTTGCATCGAGGCCGTGTCGGGTCAAGGTCGGCATGATTAACAGTGACGGTAAATATTTGTTCGTTAAATTCTTTCGTGCCGCCGACAAGAGTGTAACACCCTAATTGACACATCCGGCACGCGGTTAATCCGTTTCTTTTCGGAGGGGCGCGGTTCGGTTGAACTTCTTAATTGGCGGAAACCTCCGGGCCCGCTTAAATATCTCTCGACCCGAGGAGTCGGACGAATTGGAACGTGGCCGTTGATAGACGCTACGCCAATGGAATTTAATCTGAAATTGGATTTGCATATTATCCTGGAGAAGTAATCGCTTGATCGATGAATTTCGGGTAATTGAAGTCGTGTTACCGCACCTGTAATCCAACCGCGTGTAGCGGGCCTAATTGAGGATCCAAGGACGTGGATTATCCTTGAGTCGTGAATATATCAACGCGAAAGTGGATATATCAGATATGTGGTGAGGTTTTAGGTTCTGTTTTGACTATGCCAATTTCGAGGGACGAATCTTCCCGTATTTTCGTTCAGAAAAAATTAGTACGCAAACAATATTACAGTCTACTGATCCTGCAAAATTGCGCTCCTTTTGGTTGGAAATGTAGTAGGCTTTTTATAAAATGTTTCCTTGAGATTTTCGAGGGACCAGGTATCTTACCATATTGTCAATTAAAAAAAGATTAACCCCTTGCCCTGCAATAACGAGCCAGACTCGTGATGAAGATTCTGAATAGACTCCAATAAATGTGAACGTTATTAATTTCCTTTAAACCGAGAATAAAATTCTATTTTGTTGTAGTTGATATATGTCCTTCGAAGAATACATAGGCCTACGATAAATATAAATTATCTTTCTTATTCTATGATATCCTGAACGGTGAAGAATTTCTAAACATTATAATCAAAAAATAAATAGTAGTGCAAGGGGTTAACTTTTTACTATGTAATCCTGTACATCTTGACGAGGAAACGCCAAAAATCGAAGTTTTAAACGACGAATTCACTGGTTAAAAAATTAAAGTTTAAAGTTGAACAAGTACACTTTGCTAGAACTTCGATTTCTAGGTTCGATGTCAAGGCGAGGTTAAGCCATTGTTCGTATACAACTACAACTCAACAAAATTTGGTACTTACATATGCAACTTTTCTGGAGATTGTAAAATAATCACACTCAATTCGTCAACATCACTGTTCCGAAACAAGGAGGATTCTTCTATAATTATTCACACACTCACTATTACAATTCGAGTTCAACACGTACCGATCGACATTCGCGAAACGACTGAGCATTGTTTACGACACGTAATTTAGGCGGGTGCCCGCTATCCCGGTAAAATCGGGAATTCAATCCCTTCCCTAACTCCATTGTGTATCATAATCGAGGCCAGTATTACCCTAACCGTAAGATTTCAGGTAAAAATAAAAAAAATGTCCTCCATGAGTTTAACACAGTTGTCGACGTCTACTACAACGCTGTGGCCGTAAGCTAGCATAAACGGGTCGTTTTAATTATTTTACGGGACGGAATAGCATATTTTTAATATCCACAGTGCCTTTAGTGTAAGTGATAGTGTAAATGAAGCTGCAAACACGATTTTTATGGAAATTACATGTTACGAGGTAACAAACTTTTCAACACAGGTTAGTCTCCTTTTTTTATACTGTTCTAAATTTTATTTTATGGTCTTTTATGACACCGTTTTATTAATTTATGAGACTGAATCCGAGAACGTTCCTGTAAATTTTTATGGACTGCAGATTTTCTAGTTCACACAACGTATAAAAGAACGTTTGTATTAACGAAATTTAACCCCTTGCACTACTACTACTACTACAATATAAACTATCTTTTTTTTCTATGAAATTCTAAACGACGAAGAATTGCTAATCATTATAATCACAAAATAAACAGTAGTGCAAGGGGTTAAAAGTCTACTGGCCTCGAAGAATTACATTTTCTATCCAAGAATCTTTTTACTTGGGATGGAAACTTGCATGAGGTTGAATTAACACACAACGAAAGGATTTGAGGTGGGGGTCTCGAAGCAATTAAAAAAAAAAAATGAAATAAATACTCGAATACTCGATAAAGCTTGAAAACGAAAAGCACAGGGCAGAATCTCGCGTGGCACTGATGAGTGAACGGTAAAAAAGATTTAAGGCGTTTCATGGTGGCCACTATCTTACGGAGAACGCCCGTGTGTCGCTGGAGATGAAGAGAATAGCGTCTGAAAGGGTCGGGCCGAAAGATCTCGGAATATTGTTGACTGATGGGAGCAATTTCAAGAATCATTAAGCCCATCGCGTCGGCAAATTGCCCGAGATTCGTACACAATAACGGAGGTCGCGATAGGAACGTCGTACGTCAAAAGCTGTTTCGCGGCGTTCCCGGGGCTCTTTGAAAAATACAAGGACTTCGGGAAAATCCTGCGGGGCCGTGGACGATTCTCGCGCGAGATAACGTCTCTCGTTTGTCCGCGACAAGCTTTTCTCGCGACGTCTCCCCTCTCACTCTCTCTCTCTCTCTCTCACTCTCTTTCTCTCTCCCTCTGTGAGTATACGGGAACGCGCTTTCACGAAGCGTCTTTCACGTTCACGACAACGTAACGGGGGGCAAGAGGGCGCAGGGCGCATCTCTGCGGACGTACCAGCCCGTTATCTCATTGTCTCTTGGTGCCCGTCGACAAAGGGCGACGGATTATTTTCGCATCCTCTCAAGATTATTTTCTTGTTTCCTGCGGGCGGAGAAAATCTTGTGACTATGCTTATCTGTTGCTGATGGTAGCGGAATTCCGGGTAGAATCGCCTGAATGGTGTAAGTATCGGGCAAGTCTTCCATTGAACGTGATCTTATTGTCCTTGTAATTAATTTGTAACGTTCACTCTGACTTTCTTGTATCTTTAATGATAGCTTGAAGGGAAAGAGGAAAGTAAAGAAGGATACACTTTGACAATTTTTACTCGGCTGGAAAAATTTTTTATCGAAACATTATTAGACACATCTTAAAGTATGTACCTTTGTGTGTAAATAATGTGATTTCTATTGAAAAATTTATAAAATTGCCGATCTGGTACTATAGTCTTTCTTAAGACCTTATTAAGGGGTTATTCGGCGGAAAGATGAAAAGTTTGCACTTTGACGATTTTTCTTGTATTGGAAAAATTTTTTATCGAAAAATTATTATATACATCTTAAAGTATGTACTTTTAGGTGTAGATATCGAAACTTCCGTTAAAAAAATGTGAAAATTGTCGACGTGGTACCACATCCTTAAATCCGTCTTTCAAAGCCTACTTGTTAGAAGAAAGAAAAGTAAAATAATTTGTGACAATTTTTTCTGGATAAGAAACATTGTCCATCCAACAAATCATTATAGACATCTAAAACTATGTAGTTTAATATCTCTAAATAAAAGATTTAATGGAATTTAATGGAGATTTATTTTATATCAACAAACGCTACGAATAAACGGCCATATTCCAGCAGAGGAAAATAAACTGTGCTCATTTATTTCTGCAGCACTGCGCATACAACCGACTCGGCGAAACAATCAATTCAACAATAGAATTGCATAAACCTTGCATCCTTACGATAACAAGAGAAGCGAGGAAAAATTAAAGGAAACGAGGGAAACGTGACATCGCAGCCGTTCGAACAATCGCAGAATCGCTTCTATAACGTTCTATAGTCACTCACCTCGCCAGCCCCTGCCGATGCAACTATAACAACAGAATCGTTCTATTAAACGTTAGCCATCATTTTCCGGAATGAAAACGATGGAAATCTATTCAAAATCCACGATATTCTATTCGTTACGATAAAACTGCATTCTGAGATAAAACAATACCGATTGAAATTTTTATCGAACAACATAGCGTTGTTCAAATCATGAATCTGAAGAAGCTGCACAGTTTCACACACGTACTGGTGTTCTTTCACGAATGAACATTCATGAAAATTAATAGAAAATTATCGTTTCATGTTGTTTGTTTCTTTTCTGGTAAAATTGAATTCCCAAATGAAACAATAATAAATGAAATTTTCAACGAAGGAGGGTGATGAAAATCAGATCTAAGATTTCATTCCCAAACGAAACAATTTTTATAGAACAAAGTAACGTTAGTGATTCAATACAGTCGACATATTTGACATATTTTAAGAGGGTGATGAAAATCAGATCTAAGATTTCATTCCCAAACGAAACAATTTTTATAGAACAAAGTAACGTTAGTGATTCAATACAGTCGACATATTTGACACATTTTAACACTGACACGCAGCACATGAAAAAGCGATACCTCCTCCACGTCTATGTTCATAGGATCATTTAAATGAAAGTTGTACTGTATGTTTCAAACACAATGGAGGTAGAAAATAGAACGAATAGGAGATGCGGAACGGAATCAAAAACATCATTGGAGGTTCGAGCAACTTATTCGGCAATTTAGTTAGTTTCGAGGTAGCCGGGGAAATTTTCGAGGTAAATCGCGCGGCGGGCGAAAGAAGAAAATGGAGAAAAAGGGGTAGGAAAAAGCGGAGGGATGTTCAGGATGAAATATGCGTCGGGAATCCTGGTCGGCTGAGTCTTCCGTTTTCACCGGAGCTTTCGATCTCGCCGCCCCTGCATCGGGCCATCCTTCTTCAGCTTCGCCACTTGGCTTCCTCACGCGCTTTGACGTTTCTTCAGGATTCCCCAGACCCGTGGAAATGATAGTGGCTCGTTCCTGGACCTTGGGAAACGAATCCCTTCGATCACCGACCGGCTTCGATTCCTTTGATCAGCAAGCTGATGCTCCTTCCCATCGATTCCGAGGCCATTCTTCTCCAATATCCTCCTTTATCTTTTCAAAACCTTTATATTTTCCTCCCGGTGATCTTCAATTATTAATTGTCGGACGGGCGGACGTTTTCTGCGCGGATATCCATCCCCCGCCCCCTCATCAGCAGTTTTATGCCAGGATCGTTCGAGCGATTCATTCGTTCGGTCTCGATCGAAAGAGGATCCCCGGAAAATAGAGATGCTCATTCTGCAGCCTATCATTTTGCCTACCGACGTTGAACCTTTAAAGAACCGGAAAATGGCACGATACAAGCGAGTACATTTATTTCAAGAATTAATGTACGTACTATAGTAATTTTCTGGTCCTCAAGGGGGAAAATAGAAAGTTTTTTTATATTAATATTTTCCACTTTTCTAGTCTCTAAAGGTTAATACCGTTTTATGTAAGAATATAATGTTGAAAGTGTAATAGGAACGTATTAGCCCTGATCCTTCCCTCAGTTTATCAAGTTTAGTTTTATCTCTGGTTAGTGTTAAGTGATCTGTAGACTAAATTTTATAGTAGACATATAACATATAGATGTTGAGCTACTTTCAAAAATACTCGAAGGTGCTCTTCAAATAACTTAAATCTAATAAAACAATATATACAACAATGTGAATATGAATATTAATATTACAGGTACCAAAGGAAACGTAAAGTGTGTATTATATCGCACAATTATCTATTTTACAGTGGACGATGCAACCGGCGCAGAGATTAAAAATACGGATGCAAAAGTGGCTGGCTGTCCGAGGAGAAAGGGGATTTGATACATTTGCCCGTCCAGGATTTTAAAGAAGAAAGTTCTTCGAGTGCTTTCATCCTCTCTTCCCCCTCGTTTCCTCCCGCTATTCTTCATCGAAATCTAGATCCCCGTGTCAGCAGAGGAAAGTCGAACACCGAGTTCTTGATCTCTTTACTACGTACTGCCTTTGTCGGATAGACGAAGGAAGCCCTTCTCATAATTCTGTGTTCCCGTTCATAAACTGCGTTCTTAACGGCAAGAGTTCCCAGAAAAAACTACGGGTCTTATCGATTTGTGAATCGCGTGGAAACCATTGAATTGTTCAATTGCGAGGTGAGTGTGAAATCGTTCAAAAATATAACCTTGGAAACAGCAAACCATGGATACATCAAAAGGATTTAAGAATACGGTTTTACTCTTCCCGATTTATTAAAGTCAGAAGAAGAAATACATTTTTATTTGGATTCTTAAACAGCGGCAAAATCTTATAATTAAAATCTGGATTTTTATACAACATTGTCTGAATCACTTGTAAGAAACAGGTAAGATTCAGTTTTATTCAACTTGTGTTTCTTATAATCGATTTGGACAATTTTGCTACTGTTTCAGAGATAGTAGTATGCTTGAGATAAGCGGAAATATATATAAAAAAAACAAAAAATTACCCTACTGTCATCAGCTTTAAGAAATTGCCAAATTATTGCAATAGTATTAGAGGGAAAAACATGATGAAAATTTATAATACAGGTGCTGTGCACAGTGTATACAGAATATAAGAAATTGTGAGTGGAAAGAAACTATTTTTAATATTCCCAGTGATCATAAAATAAAAATTTGCTAAAATTGCTGCAAAAGAGAAGAATGTGATGAAAATGTATAATATAGATGGTGTATTATAGAGTATATATTATGTACACGGAGTATATAGAATACAAGAGTTTGTTAGCAGAAAGAAATTACTGAACCTGACATAAAAAGTTGATTATTTGGTCCGTCGAGTGCATCGCCGGGAATAAAATTTTAGTTTGATTTTGGATTTCTGAGCACGTCGGGATCCATAAAGATGCGGGCCCGCATAAATATCGGCAATCAGATTTACAAAATTCGGAGATTACGTATGAAAATGCTGGGGGTTATTTGCAATCATGAATTATCGATCAGCCGTCGGAATTCTTGGGGAATTGAAATTGAGATGAATCGCATTATTGGCGAATGCATAATGCAGCCACTCAATAAACAAACGGCGCGCATTCGCGTCACTGAAACGACGTATCTAAGATAAGCCGTTCCAATGTTCAATCTCGATGTCCGATCGTCGACGAAACCCGATAATTCCGTCAATCTGTTTAATTATACTGTGTACTAAAATGTGTAACCTGAATAACCACCCTCTCTCCCACCATTAACTCGCGAGCACACAAGAGTCAATTATACCGTCGTAGGACACATAATAATCGGACAGGAGATACTTATGCAAATTGAAATACATGTGGCAGAATTTCCGAGAACAAATACATCGGAGGAATAATTTTCTTTCTTGTGGCAGGTGATCGGTTGTTCGTACCATAAACCCGGGCTAATAATAGTAGCTCGTTGTCTTCGTATTAAACAAGATTATTCTTAGCTGACAATTTACTGGCCGAAGTAGAACAGTTTTCCCGATAAAACAACAGTTCCAAAAGCCAGGCACGACATTACGTTTTATATTTTACATTTGGTGGACTCGAGAAATAGTCAGGTCGAAGTAAAATTAGTTTTCCAACAACATGACAGTTCTAGAAGCCATAACCGATAATACACCTATTTTTTAAATACTCTGGTCGAAGCAAATAATATTTTTTCTTATATTTGTCAACCGACACGCTCAAGAAGCATTTCTAATTTTTCTAAGATAAATTTATTCAATGATATTACTTTTACAATTAGTTCTAGCTTTAACGGTGAGAAATAGTAATAGGAGAAATTATAATAGTTCGATACAACAGTGCGAGGATGTTTACTACAATACTATTCCGATATTAGGATGTTACATCGCTTGGCATGTATAATACATACACCGGCGAGCCATTAGAGGTGAAAATGACAATACCACGTGACAATGATACAGCCAGAGCTGTCACTCATTGACGTTCTACAATTGGCGCGCCCAAATAATGGCTGACAACACAACTAGGTCGAATGCAAAGATAAAAAAAAAATGTATGCCATTCCTGAGAGCAGGACAGCAACTTGCTGTTCGCTGGCCCTAGGCATTTTTATGTTTGACCTGCCACCCTCGCTTCCGACCTCGCTATTATATCTCGCTAAATAATTTTTTTATACGCCCTAAATTTTTCATGGATCCCGAACACAGAACGAGAAAGATTATGGCCTCCCTGAAAAACGAGCCTGAAATGCATAGACATTAAATGTGTGAAATGATTGAAGTAGTTCAACAGCGAAACTGTTTGAAAGCCACAAAAATGTGCAGTAAATGTATTCGCAGTGATGTATTTTCAGTAAATACAACTGCAATATACAATGAACCAATTTTCATACAAAAAAAAATTCTTACAGTATATCGCGCCCTCTAACCGAGTCCAACAAGAATCTTTATATGAAGGAATAATGTTTCTCTTTAGACCACAAATATTTAGCATATTTAGATAACAATATTTATATTGTTCAGTTAGAATAAATGCTACTGCACTGAGTTAACACGTTGATTGCCATGTCACCCATATGTGGGTGACGGAATTATTATTATATAAATAAGAATATAATTATACATTCATTGTACCAAATTTTATTAGGATCTGTAAAATGCAAGACAGTTGGAGGACCATTCAATATCATACGTTTAATTTTTTTCAATCCTCATTTCACTAAATAACTTGCTTTGTTTTTTTTTTTGGAATGTTTGAGGTTTCTAGTTTGGCGGTCAAAGTGTTAAGAGAAAACAAAAATTTGAAATACAACGAGTGTCCTTAGTATGCAAATTTCTATGCATGTGCAGTAGTTGTTACTATATCGGACTCGGAAGAGTAAGGATTTTAATGTATGTTCAATATATTGTTGTAAACTGTATTATCACTTGTAGCGAACGACAAGCAGATAGTGTAATAATTTTAATCTCGGCACAGTTTCAATATTTTTTTTGAAACTTTGGTGTCAATATTTTTCTTCCCGTTGCAGATTGTATAAAATACAGCATGTAGTCCAAGAAAAATGAAAATATTACCATACGTAGGGGCCCAACGTGTCTACAGGCCCGCTATCAGCAAGATATCCCAACAAACCCAATCGAAATCATTTCTCTCGAGATCCTCGTGGCCCTCGATCACTTCCAGTGCGCATCAACACGCGTCTCACGCCGGACTGTTGCAGATAGAGTGAAGTGGAAGCACGGAAACGTCAATAACATACGATCCCTCGAATTTTCGCTTCTCGAAATGGCTCTTGGTAGTGGAGGGTCGGTGGGCGAAAGAAGGATATTCACGGTCGATCGAGCGAATGTAAACGCGAAGGGCCAGGAATATCGTATTCTCCTCCGAGATGGAGCGAAAAAGGGAAACCTCGAGAGAGAGAGAGAGAAAAAAAGATGCGGACAGAGTAAGCAGAAATAAGAGAAAAGGACGGAGATACGTCAACTACGAGAGGAGACGAGGTCGAAGCCAGTCGATAAGGTGGTTTGATAAAACGCGGCACGGCTATAGGTTCGTGAAAAAAAATCTTTCTCGTGTCGGTTCCACGAAATAGGTCGCATCGCATCGGCCTGTGGAAAGAATAAAAAAAAAAAAACAGAAAAAGTCGCGGGAGAGAAACTGTGAATTTCGCGAATACAGGCCGTCGACGAACCTGGCGAGTCGCGAACGATACGCGCTGTTGGTAATCTTCCTACTTCCGGTAGATACTGTCCCTCTCTTATCAAGCGATCTCGGACCCTGGACTACTCGGAAGGAATCATTCTTCCAGAATTCCACGGTTGCACCTCCCGCGTGCGGTTTACTACGGGAAACGGGAAAACCGACGCTGCGTCTGTGCCAGTTCTTGGGAAAATGGAGAACCGCTTTGTAATCGCGCGAAGAATCAAATTTCTCAATGTACTTTTTGTTCAAACAAAATGTTTATACGTAATGTACAGTATAACGTACCATATTAGCGATGACTAGTCTAGGAATTTTTGCACGGTCGTGGCATTTGGAAATTTGTAAAAAGCATTCGAATTCAGGAAAGTGTTTGACCCCTCTTTCGGTTTTCGGAAAATTGTTATATTTAAACAGTTCTAGTTGTATAAAAAATACTCGTAGAACAACAAACTTGGACTCGTGTTCAACCTTGGAACCTTCTCCACTTTTGCAATATGTCTTTTATTATTTTTCAAAAATTTTTTGTTTTTTTTGCTTGCAGTCTTTGATTTAAGAATCTTGATACACATACAATATCCAGTTGGCCACAGAAATAATATAAACAACGTTTATTGAACTCTCTAAAGTATTCTGGACATGGTCGTAAAGACAACGCAAAGCGAAATAAAATTAATACAAAATTTTATTCGCGTCATTGCTGTTATTCGAAGCGAATTAAAATTTGTATAAAATTTAGCAATTACTTTTATAAAAGCTTGTTATGTATTTTAGTTATATCTTTTCTCGTTCGTATAAACTCTGAATCAAACTGTTAAATAATTTTATCTTGTTGGCGAAAGAATAGGACGCATCGGTCATGTTATATTATTTCCGGAATGAAAGAAGCTTTAATCAATCGTAGAGTTCATACATTTATAACCAATACGAACGTACAAAATATTAAAATATTTTTTATTCGTAACTCATTTTAATAACGAGAACAAGAACTTCTGGTAGAAATATATTCGTATAAAACCTCTTGATTGTTAAAAACGGTACGATGATCCAATTATTAAGGCGAAAATGGTTTTACAAATTCGCATTTCTTTCATAAAAAACATTTTAATTTTTAGTATTCTATTTGATATAATTCAATATTTTACTATTTCAGTATTTTACTATTCTATATAATACATATAATTCAATATTGTACTATTGTATAAAATGTAATTCGTTATTCTACTATTCTATAAAACGTAATTTAGTATTTTACCCTTCTTCTTAATATAATGTATTCTATTGCAATTCTTCTTTAACTATAGGAATATCAGGCGGTGTAATTTGAATGTGTTAATTGGCCCGCAGAGTATACCCGCAAAATCTGAGATTTCTGAGGGAATTGTAACAGGAGGTAGCAGTGATTGAACAATCGTAGTCCTGATAGGGATACAGGCTCTCGTTTATTTAGTATTCCGAGCCGAAACACGAGGTTCGAGGTAATTCCATCAGAATTCCGCGTCAGAAAACTATGTACACGGGGGGCGAGGCAGTTGTTTCATTAAGAAATGTACCATTCTGATTAGCTTGAGTGCCAGAGATGAGAGCGTGCAAAGTAGGATTTGTTGCCGGGACGATTCCGCATTGTTTGGTCGAGTGCGCCCGGCACTGCAGCTGCACTCGAACCCGTAGACAATGCAACCGCCTAACCAATACCTCGTTTGATACTTATCGTTATCGATACCAAATATCCGAATCACTAAACGGGATACTTCGGTACCATCACGCATCCTTCGCTACGATTTAATTAACCTGCCACTCGCGCCCGCTTCTTGCAAATCGATGCGAATGTGCATAATAATAATTCTAAAAATGACTATTCGCTGAGCGGACGAGCAAGTGACTTAATAACACACCAACATAGAATTACTTTACTGTGGATAAAACATAGTACAGGATTTCCCAAAAGTAATTTTAAAGCATTCTATTATTTTTCATAAATTCACATTTGTTCTTTTACGAACAAATTCCAATCTTAAATGGTCTAGTGATTTTTGGGCTACCCTGTATTTCCGGGCCCAAGTATTATGAAATCAAGGAAATCAACTTCCAAGAATTTACGAACTATACAGGCGTTCAGACTTTAGACTTGGAGAAAGTAGAAATGGTGAGTAATGGTCAGACATACTTTAGTATGACTTTAATAGACATTTTATATGGTCAGACAGACTTTATGATTTAAGGAGTCCTTGTTTTTAACATGCATAATACTCACTATAATTGAATATTTATGAAATAACCAATTTATAAAATCACCCCCTAAAACACAGAAATAAAGAATAATAATCATTTTTCTCCTAGTCGCCTTTCCCACAGAAAAAGAACCTCACAAATTAGAAAAAGACTCGAACAAACCAAACAACCATTCACACCCCTCTGAAACACAAAATCAGGAACCCTGACAATTTTCAGCATAAAACCTGTTTTCCCAGAAAGAAACCTAAAGGAATTATAAAAATACTGACTTGCGCGCGGACAAACCAAACGATCCTTCTCACGCCTCAGAAACATCGAACCACCCTACATAAAAATGTCCTCTACAACATAATCCTTCCACGGAAACAAAACACAGAGAATTGCAAAAAGATTAACTGGAACAATTCCGTGCTAAACCACTGCGTATTAAACTCGACACTGTCCCTAATAGTGCGGGGTGGAAATGATCGAGAAGGGAAGGAAATGATCGAGTCTTCTTGGGGGTTGAAAAAAAAGGCTCAAGGTCACAGGAGAAGAGCGATAGAATCGGTGTGGTGGACAAAGCATACCTACGCCTCATACCATGAATTGCCCCCGCCTCACCGAAAACTACCCTTCGTACCTCTGCCACACCCTCCCCTGCCGCCATATTGATCGGCCATCCCCACCACCGTTGGAAACCAACCCCCAACGACGCCCCGCGACGCCTAGCGTCGCCGTACAGCCGGCACGGCGACGTTGCCGCGTCTTTTCGTGGCCGCTTTTTCCCCGACGCCTTTGAGGGGACCATCTCCTTCACTGGAACTTTTTCAACCACCCCTACTATCCACCGAACCCACCCCCTCCCCTCCGTATCCCCGACGGTGGTGGATAAATCGCACGCGTTACTTCGGAATTTATTATTCGTCCAACCCCCCTGTGGACCCGCCACGCTTTGTTCCGTCGGGTTTATGATGAAATTCGCGGAAGCATTTTTTCTCCGCGACGCGGCTAATGCACGGATTTTTTTGGGGGGAGGGTTGCGTTCTTTCACCCTGTTCCCCGGAGTTATTTTATCGTGATTCATTTTTTCGTTAGACGTGATTAAAAGTGAAATTTTTATGGGACAATCTGCAGATGCTGGAGTTGAGCGAAATTTGCTCGCTTTGAGAGTTTTGAGACGCTGTTACGATCGGATTTTGTGCATTTAGGAGGTGAAATTTGCGAAGTTGTTTGACTGGAAAATAAATTTTTGTGCAACAATTTATAGTCGTATTATAATTGAAAATGGTTAGAAATTTGTTGTTATCAGCAGGCGCAATGTGAAACAGTCAAAAATACTAGAAATCATTATTAGCGGAAGGAATCAATTTCTGTTTAACCTCTTGCAAAAATTTGCAATCTTTTCTTTTTATCTTAAATTGTTTAGGGAAAGAAGTGCATGATTAATTTGCAAACGTTTAAATGAATGGATTAACTGCCTACATAATTGGAAAATAATTTATGAGGTCACGTTAAAATCTAACATAAACGTAATGTAAGCTGTAGATGTAATTTATGTACTATACAATTTGTAAATCAAAAAGTTATCGACCATATTGACATTCTTGAGGAATCATAATTTAAAATATTAGGATAGTTAGCGGGTAAGTAGTATCGGTTTTTCATCGACTATGATAAGATCACTTCTAATTATTGATTATTGATTCAGAATTAAAGAGGTTACTGGACAATGGGAGAGAACCATCGGAGACAATGGACGTTGTACAATTGTTTAAGGCTGATAATATCGTCACCATAGTGAATTGATTTTTTCCACTAGTTCAATATGATTGAAACGAAGAGATATAGCAAAACGAATATTCTATGATATAAATAGTGTCATTAACTTTGTACTACAAAAATGTTCAGTAATTGCAAACAGAAATAAATGTATGGAAACGAAAATAATTTCAATATTTAAATTATTAGTAATTTATTTCAAGTTTTGTATCAGGGAAGAATGAGTGTGAACTGAAATAATGTTGTGTGTATTTTTGTGTGTTTCACTCAAGTTCCATGTATTCTGGAAGAATCCGGTTGGTACGAATTTCAGTAATGGTTGAGCTATTCGTTCCAGAATGCCAAGGTCAAAGTTCAAACGGCATGATTTACGCGACCTTAACGCGGTTAAACTTTGCTTTATAATTAATCACCTTGAATCTGTTTCCTGCTGCTCCCATTTGAAATGCAAAGCACGTACACCATTTTTCTTCCTCCCAATTTGCACCCCCATTAAGCCGACTTGTATTATTTTTCTCGTTCGTCCCAGTTGATAATTATGTCACACGATAATGTTCGTATTCTTTTGCTCACCGAGGTTTGCAGCAATACCTACAACGTCAAAAATAAATCACACGTCCGCCTCAAACATTAAAATTTTACTTTAACTTCCCCGATTCAGAAAAATTATAGCCACAAGAAACAAAAATTGTATTTTATTTCGGATCTCCACCGTTATGCTTTACAAGTAATTCGAAAAATACTGCTACTGCATTGTCACATGCAATTTCCAAACATTTGATCCGTTTTCCGGTAAAGTAAATTCCATTCGACTCAAACATTAAATATTTTTAACTCCCTTAGTTCAGCAAAATTATTAACACAAAAGAGCACAAGAATTTTATTAACTTCAGAAATAATTTAGAGAGTTCAGGTCACAGTCACATGCAATTTCTAAATGTTTGTTCCTTTTTTCCAGTGACAGAAAATGTTGTGGACGCAATAGTGAATAACTGCATGCTGTAGCCCCCATAAAAAACGATAAAGAAATGAAAAGAGTTAACAAACGTTGAATTTTCCGGTCATGGAACGGATTCTATGTGAAAAAATGTTTTATTCTACAGGCTTTATGTTCTATTTTCTATTTTCTTTATGTAATATTTTACGACGCGCCTAACGCAAATGAAGTTTCGCGGAACCCAAAGGGGTCTTCTGCTTAGACGCAACGAAACAATCTTTTTCGTCCTTTGTAATCTTCTGTCCTATTAGTCGCGGCACGTTCCAGTTTTTCCCTCCCTTTCGTTCCCTCCCTTTATACGTTTCAAAAGAGAATTTTTACTTTGTCAAGCCCATTCTACAACGTACATCCTGCCATAATCGCTTTATCAACTTTTACGCTCATTAAAGCTTACAAGAGTCTTTCCATAGTTTTACTGTCAGATATTAAACTTTTCACTTCGCGAAGGCCTAATATGTATTAAACTTTTCGAGCTCTTTAATTAATCGCCTTTCTTCTTCTTTAATCATGCTCGGAGCGGCTGGCCCTTTTAAACAGTTCCCTGCACTTCTATACCGCCCCGTTCCGGAATTTATCGTTCGTTTTATAGTTCATTTAATCCCGACTGCGGAAATGTCGTCGTCCATTAACGGTATAGTATTTTTAAAAAATTAGTAACATTAGAACTTATCGCCGACATTTCCCTGTTCATTTCTTCGCTGAAGGTGACAACGTGTAATTAATAACACCAGTAGGTGTTTCCACTGAGTCGAAAAATGTTCAGTAATTTTTGCCAAAAATTAAACGACACACTCAAAGTATATCGAGATTTGCAATAATGTCAGTACTTTTCTATTTAATTGCGTGGTAATCTTTTCAGTTTCTGAGTCTTGCCAAAAAATTCAACTCAAAGTATATAAATATGGATAACATTGTCATTGGGAACAATTGCAATCTATCAGAACATCCAGTGTCGCCAGATGAGGGGAGGGAGGGGAATAGTGCGGTAGAAGAGTGGGGGAACAAGTCTTGATCCGGTGACTCAACGACAATTGCTAATTACTTGAATCACGTTGCAAAAAAAAGAAATGCCACCTAATAATGTGAACGGTCCTCATTAAACGAAACGACGTTTGATAATTTCTTTCGCGTTTCGAAGCGAAACTCATAATTTTCAGTGCTACAGCGTCCGAGTAACGCATTGTAATTTCACCATTAAATGACCGCTTTCATCTTCCGTCGCATGAGTTCACTTGGTATCGCAAAAACTGCATCAAAAGACCGCGAACGGCGGCTTGCGGCGGGCCACGAAACAAAACGATTTTTCGGAATAAAATGTAATACTCTTTCGTGTGTAATAAAAAGGTTTTTTTTCAAACTCGACGTACACGTTCGTTAAAAACGTCGATGTAGCGTTATCCATCGTGTGACTGAAACGGAGATCTTATATTACGTGCTTTTATCGCGTGATTTGTTGCGCGGCGTGTGCCTTAATGAATTCGCAGTTTGACAGTAACATGGGAGAATCCGGGACATCTGAAGCTATTCAATTTGATGTGATACGAAAATTTTTTGTTTTCATATCGCAAATAGTTACGATACCCCGGCGTGCTCCAGTTTCGACGTGACGAAGAGTTTCATGTTCACCTGACTGGCACGTGTATCTAATTTCTTTGATGAACATTTGGTTCGTGCGAGCAAACAGGTTTTGTTGGCGGTAATGTTGAGCGACAGTGTGGTAATTGAAAAAGGCTGCTGACTCTCAGGATTCGCTATAATAGACACTCCACTCGGGAAGATCACTATGATGCTCTCTAAATTGATTCCTCCAAAAATCTGCATAATCGGAAGCACTCGCGTGGTACATTAACATAGGGGAGACAGAATTTATTATAGAAAGTAATACAGTGAGAACTTTTATGCACAGTCTCAATTGAATTCCATTTCTTTAATGTAACCAGAGCAAAATTTTCAATCATCGAATTTCATTAGCTAAACATTTCATTGTAACCATCGGTGTACCAGTACTGGATACAAATTTTATTACAAAATCAATTAAATTAAACTGAGCATCTGTTACATGTGAATGTACAAACACTTTTGTTGGACACTGCATAAATTCAACGTGAATCATCAAAATTCACCCACTTCTGGAACACAGAAATTACGGCTTTGCAATAATTCCCTCAAACTAGGCATTTATTGTAGTCTCCTTTTTAAAAAAATGAAATAACGATGCTCTTCAAAGCTTGATTGCAAGCACAGTATAAACTGCGCATAAAACTGTGTATAAAAAAAAATATTCATCCATTCATTCCCGTAAACCACAAAAACTATGGTTTAAAAATAATTCTCTTAGAATGGACAGGTATAATGATCTTTTTTCAAAATCATATGAAATCACGATGCTTTTAAAAGCTTGTGGAGAAAAAATCGGATGTACACTGTCTATATACAACACAAATAATAGAAACACCCGTGCCCAGTATGATTTTAAACTAATTCTCTCAAAGTGAAGGGCTACTGAAAGCGTTTGAATCAACAGCTTCTGTAAACGTAAATAAAAAATGCTCTCGAAAGCTTTATCAGGAAAAACAGAATGTGCAGCGTTCATAATCAATGCAAACAGTAAAAATGACCGTTCCATTCGCTCCTGTAACTCACAAATAATTCCAAGTTAATTCTCTCAGAATGGGCGGCTATCAGAAACTTTTAGAAAGACAGCACTTTTCAAGGGAAATATAAAATGCTTTTGGTAGTGTAAAAAGAAACAAAAAAAAAAAACAGAAGAAAAAAACAGGGAAAAAATCGTACGAATGCGTGAGTGCCTATAATAGTGCGAGAGCACTCCCGAGGCCGTGTTCCAAGAAAAATGTAACTTAAAGGGCGACCAGGACATTGAAGTTCCACGAGGACTTTAGACAGGGCGCACAGAAAGCAGCGAGTAGCTTTTACGACTTCCGAGCTCACAATGAAACCAGCGAACGATGTTTCGTTTCAATGTTTGCATCCGGGTGGATCGTAGCCAATGGGCTTCGCTGCTCATGATTTTATGAAAAATACCGACTGGTGGGGTAGGGGGGGGGAGGACAGTGGTAGGGGTCGCCTGCTTTAAAACACTGCCATTACGAGCGTCGAGCACGGGAATATTTCACGTATGATACTCGGCTTTGTAAGAGATTCTCGCGGGCGTCGGTTTTTATAGCCTGGCGACGCGAGAGGCGAATCAAAATTGAAATTCCGTGTTGCACGGAGCGCGCGCTAATGTTCCCGCGATGTTATACGGCTTCTGGTTGCGAGATAATTACCGTGGAACGAGAGCAAAGTGCTCTCGATACGTTTCGATAGCCGTGCGAGATCGTTTCGATCATCTCCGAATTTACGCTTCTTGTGGCTGGTGAGCGAAATGGCAGTCGTTTGTTGAAATTAGATTTTTCTTGCTAGGGCCATCGGGTGGGCTGAGATTCTGATGGAACTTGCGTGTTATATGGAGCTCGAGAAAGTATAGTACATGGGTTTTTCGAGTTTGAAGTGGAGATAGTTCTTGAAGTTGCAGCTTCACGCGCGGTGATCTCGGAAACTGTTAATTGCAAATGGAAATTCGAATTCAGTGGGGACCCACGAGAGAATGTCTTCTGAGAATCCAAGATCTTTACACGACAATCTAAGGTTTTTTACCGGGCTTCTAATTTTTAAGTAATGGAATCAACATGCCACTGTGTTTTTGGCAATGTTGTGGTTGGTGATTGCGGTTCAGTTCTATGTGAGAATAAACATTTTCTACCTGGATTGCAACAAACTGGAATGAAAAAAAAATCAATTTTTTTCCTTGGCATGTTTAATAGATTGAAAATATTATAATTTTTGAATTTTTCTAATGTTCTCACCAGGTGTTATACTACACTTACTTATTTCTGTCACAAATGCAAACAATCCGCTGTCTACTAATTACAAAACAGTAAGGAATAATTGTGGAATGATCTCAAAATGAACGAACAGAACAATTATCAAATAATTGCGAAATAAAAATATGCGCGTCCTTTACCGGTCAAGTGAAACACACTGCAGCTTAGTGTAATATATATGGCTATGTGAAATATAAATTACATAAATCCTGTGAAACTTTTACGAATAAATAATCTATTTTAAGACATTACGACAGTGTGTATTAATGTATTAAAGACATTGCGCTGCAGAAATCGCAAGGAAATGTTCGCGCCCGCGAAATTCGCCGAACGAAAAATTCGGTAGAACAGGACGCTTTAATTAAACAGGGGGAGCGTAATGCTTCAAAATAAATGGCTAATGATGTGGGCCGAGCAAAGTGGGTCACTGGTAAATGGAGATATAAATCATGTCATGCATACGGATTAAACAGAAACAGCTGGAAAAATGCACCTCGAAACTTCGTCCGCGTGCAATTAATCACTTGGGTACGACAACGAACCCGTGTCACGTCAGAAAGAAGCTGCCGTTATATTATATTCGGAATGATACTATTCAGCTTACAATTTTGCGGTGTAGCGAAGCAGACAAGAGAGTACGAGAGCCGTTTTTGTTGCGTTCACGGATCCATTAATAACGCCCACAAAACGTTTGTTGTAACTACCTATTTGCAAAAAATCAACAAAACAATTTCATCGATGAACAGATCGAATCACGATTTTACAAAGTTAATCGTCGTCAAAAATCAAATCTTAAGTAATCATTTTATGTATATTTTATTGCAGAAACTTCACCGTTAGTATAAATTGTAGTTTTAGTCAAATTTTGGGGTTCGATAAAACAGGGTAACTGATTCAATTAAATTATATCGATATTTAATATTAATTCTCTAACGAAATGGTAGTTAGTAAAATTTCATATAAATCCGGGGAATAGTTATATTATTAATAGTTACACATTAAATAATTACTAGGATGAGTGGGGTCGCATCGGTCGCAATAGTTTATTCAAGGGTAAATCAAATTCGTACCGTGGATACGAGTATATGTATAATAGGGGTTTTTTTGGGGTGAAAAATTAAATTTCTCACGAACAGGAACTCTTCCGCAGGAAGATCAACCCAGATTGCAAAATGTTTCATTGAGATGTGATGCGAATTTTTCAGGAAAGGGGAGAAGCTTTCGCGGTGTTACGAATATGACTTTTTCGGGTGAAAACCACGAGTATCGGGTTTTGGCCTCTCGCAGTTTCGGATGAACGTGCGCGTAACTGGCCCCGCAGCCCATCGAGCGGGCATTGTTGAAGCCGGTTTAGTACATTCGTCAGAGGAATTACTCGGGAATGAACGGCGGGGGCGAGCCGGCGATTTTTCAAAGGACACATCCGGTGCTTCCTTATAGCTATTCGGGTGTGTCTGCTTGTCGCGTGACCGCCACTCAAAAGGTCGACCCACGGGTTTCGCAGAAAAAGCTCCGTGGCCCGGAAATTTCAGTAAGACGGGAACGTAACACCGAGTTAAAAAGGAAACCTCTCCTTTTCCCTCCCACCGCGCCGCGCTTGCTTTTGGGGTCACCGAATAATTTCGGCACTCCGCGCCGGCGTGCATAATACAAACCTTGGCAAATAATTCAACGCTGCCTGCCCCGTTCGCTTACCGATGGAAAATCATCGCTATTTTTCACCAGCAAACAATAATTAAATTTCTGTACACGATGCTTCCGTTAGAAACGTCTCTCTCGCGAGACGTTCTCATTCGGAAACGCCGTCGGTCCGGCTAACTTAATTAAACGAAACTTCTTCGACCTGTTCTTCGACCTGTTTGTTGGCTTGCGGGATAACCTTCATTTTGCTCTGCGTGTTTGCTGGTGTGGATAAAGGGTACGATGTTTGTAATCCTCAAAAATTTTTATTGTACGTTTTCTGGCCTGATTTATCGTAGTTTCTTCTGGATCGAAATCAACGACTCTATTTACCATTGAAAAATTGGATTGGTTACGGTAGAATTTAATTTATAATATTTCGTCAAATGTTGTGTAGCGTTGGTTAGTCAGGAATGTTTCAGCTGATTTTTATTCGTCATGACTGGACTGCGGAATTTATGCGTTGATCACAAAAATGAGTAAGGCGGATGCGAAAGGATAAATGTATTTATAGAATTTAAAAGTACCGTTGTATTATTATGTTCAACCGATTAAAATTACTACGCAAGTAAATAAATTTTGCAGACTATATTTGACAAATTATTCGAAATGTATATGAAAAAATGAATGAATGAATTGATCACAAAAATGAGTAAGGCAGATGCAAAAGGATAAATGTATTTATAGAATTTAATATATTATATTATATTATAGTATTTATTACGGAAGTAAATAAATTTTGCAGACTGTATTGGACAAATTATTCGAAATATATATGAAAAAATGATTGAACGAAAGGGAAAATGAGGTAGGTTCGCAGGTTTGGAAAACGGCGTCGGAAATCGGTATCCGCGTTAAGGCAAGCCCGTCCCAACAATAAAACGACATCTCACGGTCGATCGCGGCTTGGTGAGCAGCCATTTTCTTGATGCGAAAGCTTGTTCCCATTTTATCGTGGACCGTGTCACGCAGTTTTCCTGTCACGAACCTAGCCGAACAAAAAAGAAAGGGAAAAAAGGGAACGAACGAACGAACGAACCGGAGGATTAAAAACGAGTTGGAGCGAGATCGAGCGGATCGAAGGGAGCCGAGAATATTTCGTTCCTTTTCTCGTTCGGTTTGGTTCTCCTGAAACCTAGAGCGCGATCGAAGACAGAGATCGGCTGATTAAATTGTTCGGTTCCTTTCTCAGCTGCTGGAAAGGGGTCTCCTTTGTTTTCGAGCCGTGGCACCCTATCGACTTAAACTCCTTTCCCTATTCCTTTTTATCTGGCCGCCGTCTACCTTTTCTTCCCTCTTTTGTCCCCGTTCACGGACGCCCCCGTACTCCCCTCCTGCTCCTCCTCCTCCTCCTGCTCCTCCCCCCTCTTTGCCATCACTGTCTTTATTGCCACCAAACGCGGTTTAGGTTCTCAACTTCAGACAGCGTCGTCTGTTTCACGCTCAAAAGGACCGCGCGACGCCAAATCGGCCCACTTGAATTAATTCGAAATTATTTGACTGCGCATCTCTGTACAGAATGCAGTTTTCTTGACGGGATGTACAGAGTGGACACTAAGTGGCACAATAGGAGATGACGACGCAAAAAAAAAAAATGGGTCGAACCTATAAAAAAATTAAGATTTCTTTATAATATTTAAAAATATGTATAAATCACCCCGTAGAAGTTTGATTTATGATTAAATTTGTTCGGAAAGCCGAGAGAAAATGGCTGTAATTTGTTACCAGTTGATGTCTGATTATTGTCCGATCATTATCATTAACCTATAAAAAAATTAAGATTTCTTTGTAATATTTAAAAATATATACAAATCACCCCGTAGAAGTTTGATTTATGATGAAATTTGTTCGGAAAGCCGAGGAAGACTGGCTGTAATTTGTTACCAGTTGATGTCTGATTATTGTCCGATCATTATCAGGCATATCCACTCGTAGCTTAATGAAACAACGATATTATTTATTCCCCTTACTTTCACGAACTTCTATCGGTCTTTACAAGCCACAAATATAATTAACGATAGCTGAATGATAATTATATCGTGCCGAGTATCGAGTAAAAATTCCCCGGAGCCACGTTTCTATTGTGACTCAAGTTTTCAAGTAGAAAAGTCTGTTATTGATCAGACGCCCCCCCGGGAGAGTCCTTGATTATTCATTCACATTTAAAGCAACAATGCTGAATATTTTACAGCATAGACTTGTTTTAGGTCGTGTATTATTAGCAATTCAGCATTGGATACCAATTACTTTTTGCCGGTATCGTGTTCTGCAATAAATAAGTGTTCTTTTCTCTCGCAGAGTGTTCTCTTGGTATCGGTGTTCTATAATGTAATTTAAAATAGCCGTGGATAAATTAGGTTCACGTGCGACAGGAGAGACTTATGTAACACTCTCGTGCATGCTTACTTCGCGTACTAAAATATTTTCTAAATTTGGAAAATCATTCTCTGCCTCAGATTAACATTTTTCTTATCAACAGGGGATAGAGGTATTTTTAAGACTCGAGTGCATGTGTCCGATTACGTACAATTTACATCAATCATTCACTTACTGTAATTAGGTCTGCGAAAATAGCGGCCGATTTCACAGAGAATTTATAGTTTGCGTAACAATTACCAACTTTGCTAGAATTAATTAAATTGTTAGACTTTCTAAAAATACTGCTATACCGTAGATTTCGTGCTTTTGAAGAATTCAACAATAAATTACAATTTTAATATTTACTTTACCGTTAATTTTATTACTAATATTTACGACGTCTTCGTCACTATATCTTCTTAAATATGTCACACTCGGTAAATTATAGTGTCCCCCAGGTTGACATTTAAAAATTTGTAAAGAATAGGACATTCGATAGGAGAATTATAAAAAGAACGATTAAATAAAGATTTTGTGGAGTTAAATAAATTCCGGTTCTCACATGGTGGTTCAAGGAATAGTGAAACTACCCGGGAGGGTAGCTCGGTTCGACACGTAAACAGCGGCGTTAATTGTTTATCAGGAATCGGGAGCGTAATTGTTTCGGCGAAGGCATTTGAAAAACGTTTCCACCCCGACACAATTGATTACTATCTTTCTCGGACGTAGTCCTTTTATTTGCACGGCCATGGGATACCGCGATCGATGCAGCAAGTGTTTCAGATACCTAAAGGTCACCGGTGAAGGTGCGGATACACCGAGTCTTGGGTAATTGACGACGTTCACCCCGTGGTATTTCCGCAAATAAATTAGAAATTTCACCGCGTAATGTCGCCAGATATGAATCACGAACTCTGTATCCTATTACGCCCGAGAACCTGATTACACACTGTCATGCAAAATTGAGAAAGATCGCTGAAGATTCGCCGATTGCAAATTATCAATGCTCAAACCGTTCTAACTTCGCGGGAAAAAATCGCGCCGTGACCCACCTGTACTCGAATTACACAGCTTGAACCCTCAACTTTCGCGACCCTGCGTCCATTTCTTTCGAACTGGTTTTCACATCGTGCTATAACGTTACTTTATTAATAATAACTATTTATAGAAAATTATGGAAGTACCCACGGACGTTGAAAAATTTTTTTCGTGAATAAAATCAATGTATACTCGAAGATTGAAGCTTTCTCTTTACAACGGTTCATTAAAAATTGTTATGCGATTTTTTTATTATCGTTTTATCGAACTTTGAGTGGGAAGTATGGGTTAAATTTATTTCTAAACGCAGTAAGTTCACCATTAAGTAAAATGGAATTATAAAGAACACTGGGCGCTATATAATTGATAAGCGATAGTATCGTAATCGATTAATTACGAGTCCACGAATCAAATTTTTGCATCAACCAAATGGCACATGTCATGCAGAAAATAGGCAACTCTCGGGTTCGATGATTTATTACCGATTCGGAGACAACGTTGCCAGGATAATGGTAATTCGCATAATTATCCGCGGATCAGTGGAAAGACCTCTTCCCCTTTGACGCATCTTCTTTCATTAACGAGCTTCTTTTCACTCAGAGACGAAGGATTATTTCCTCGTGACGAAGGATATCAAGGATTCCATTCACCGTGATGAGACTTTTAAGATGAAAAATTACGGGGAAATGCCGATTGAATTATCAAACTCTGCCGACGGATTTTCCGTCTCGCGTTCATCTTCTTTCCCTGTTGTAACTTTTAGTTTTGGGGAAAGAAATAAGCGGGGGATAGGAAATAGGGGTGCACTCGTTGACAGTAAAGAAGGTGGAGAGTTACAGTGTTTACTCGATATATGTCATAAACACGGGTCTCGCGGGGACGTATATCGGCCAGGAGATACTATTCTTTGATCCGAACATAGAAAAGGACAAGAGTGAAAATATTAAATAATGTAAAATAAGGAAGCGTTATTATTGAATTAGTAGTGATCTCCTGGCCTCACACCGGTATACCCAACCGGTATTATGGTACGGGGTAAGGTAATAGTAATAAAACATAAAAAATAAGGTTTGAAATATTCTTATTGTTTTCTAATTTCAACAACAGACGGCATGGCATCCGAGGTTCACTTTCATCAAAAGTGCACACCTTATAGAAACCTTATTTTCTATGTTTTTCTATAAAATGGTTAACTACTTTATCTTGTACCCCAAAATAACTTTATCATGAACGAAAGATTCTGTGGAATAATCGAATTCTGTTTTTATAAATATTTGAGAGAATGTTGCCTTCCGAAATTATCACAAATGAAAGCTTTTACCGAACGATTCGTAAACATTTTGAAATGCTCCAGACCGAGATGAAATATTTGATTGACTTCGAAAATTAATTTACTAAAGAAAGTAGAAGTTCTACAAAAACGTTCGTACATTCTTTTAAGTGCATCAAAGCGAGAATTTTTTACATCGAAAACGAAAGGTCTCACGGGAAGGTTAGTCATTTGAAACGGTGTGAAATGAAATATGCGCGCATCGGACAGATTGCAGGCCGTAGAAAATTCGAGCGTAACACGGTGTATTTAAGAAACCAAAAAACAAACGGTCCAATAGGAAAAACAGGAGCTGCGAACCGGTGAGAAAGCGTCTAGCAGTGCAATCTCACGGCAATCAACGCCCCTGATAGTCGGCGTCGTTTACGGGTTCGATAAAACAGACGGGCGAGCCAGACAATACGGAAAAGAGGAAAGCCGGGCACACACGTGAACAAGAAACGTATCGAATGGAACCGACGAAAGTGCTTGTTACTTCCTACACACACGAACCCGCACACACACGCACACACCAATTCGAAATTCGAATTTCGCGGCGTCGTAAATGTCCCGCAAACGCTCGGCAACGTAACGTGGTTGCAGACCTAGTATGAAAATAATCATATAAACGCCGCTCGAAAATTGGGACGAGCATTCGAAATCGAATTTCACGCTCCAAGTGATTCGCGAACTATCGAATTTTCATTTACGACGCATAAAAATCGAGAAATTAATAGAATTAAGTTCTTCAGTTTGATTTTATGCGCCGGAACCGTTCCCGGAGAAAATTAAATTTTATCGACGGCTTCTTTAAAAATATATATTGGCCAATATATTCTTGAGATTCATCTATTAAATGGTTGATTGAAAACTTCTTAATTTAATCATTCTATTAAATTGGGAATTGGTGTATCCATTTTGTTCATTCTCTCTACTAGTTTTGAGCTTCACCAATCCATACATAAAATCTTAATTATAATAAACATTCTTGTAATTGTATATCTTTTTTTAACACATTGACGCTCAAGTGGAATTTAACGTTAAATAATTTGAAACATTTTTGGACGTCAGAATTTGCAAACATCCTTTCAAATGGAGTGTTCGAGGCAGAGAATGATGGTAGCAGCAAACTTTCGCTCAGAAGTGGTTCTGTCAAAAATAAAGTACTACAAATTGCAAGATAAATTGCAAGCCGCAGGAGCAACGTAGAAATTTCTTTCCTACTTTGATCATTTTAATAAATCGTGCATAAAATGTCCTCGTTTTTACTTATTTTTTAATTTTCTACTGCCTCAAGCTTCACCCATTTCATTCATTCCATTTTTGCCATAAATACATAAAATGCTAGTCATAGTATACCTAACTTCCTAAATTTTTTTCATCAATCTGCTACTTACATAAATCCTAATCGTATTAGCATTTCCTTGCAGATTTCTCTTAAGATATTCCTATTTTAATCGCATTGATAAATTCAAATAACGTATGCATGTTCCTAAATTTTTTTAAATCATTCCACAGCTTGAAGCTTCACCTAGTGACATTTTTACATTATTTTATTATTATTTTCATAATCATTATTATTTTTACATTACCGTCATAATGAATTTTCCTCCTTCATTTTTCGGAATAAATTCACCTCGAAGTAAAATTTAACGTAAAATGAATCGAAACATTTTTGTAGTTCGAATTCGCGAATACCCTCGAAAATAGGGTTCAAGGTACAGAACAGCGGCAGTAGCAAAGTTTCGGCGCAGCAGCGGCGAGTCCTACGATCAGTACAATCCCCGAAAACTCAGAATAAAGTGCATTACCCGCTGAACGTCGAAAACTTGCTTTCAGGCTGTTTCCGCGAGCCTTTCAAGGCCCGAGTCGCGAAATCGAGGGAGGTTTTGCGGCGGATGGACTTAACAAGCTAACTAAAGAAGCAGGAACGCCGGAGCCAAACCGAGTAGTCCTCGGTCCAGAAGCAATTCCAGCCTGCTTTATACCCTAAACTTCATCGTACTTCCCCATCGAGGAATTCGAGAATACACCGTCTTCGCGGGGATCGAGGGATTTTTCTCTTGGGAATTTTCTTCGTCGATATGGATTATTGAACTCATCCATCGGGACCAGGCTCGTATCCCCCAGACTCGTTTAATCTAGCAGACCGAGGCTGGTCGAGTCTGACAAATTGCACCGTCGCATAATCGGTTCGCTTAGGCGATTATTAAAGACCTTGCGCTTGAATCTTGTTAACCCTGATAAGGATGCTTCTCCTTGCAACCGTGTTTCTGCTGGCCGCACGTTGCACGATGCAGCTTTGTGCATACATTGCGTGGAAACTGAAAATCCTATTTGGTATGTTACACATGTTATTAAAATGTGCTGTCATGGGAAGCTTGTTAATCTACTGATTTAATCGATTGAGGTCTTAACTTTTATTAAAAAAAAAAAACTGTTAAGCTATAATGCATTTTTTGTGGCCTGATTCAATGTGTGAAACCGTTACACGATGATCTTTAGGTATAACTTTAATCAAGTTAGGATGGGTAAAAATTATATCCAAATTTTATGATATACTCTTAAGTATGCAGTTTGAAGATATAAAATTGAAATCGTGGAGAAAAGGCACAGAATCTTTGGGTACGCAATTATATACCTAATTCAGTAGTGGAAATAAATATCCTCTCTGCCAGACTTGAGTTCTACTTCAAAATATAAAATGATTGTGGAAAGTCATTTTTAAAAATTAATTTTGTAAGACGTATAATCAGTTTCTAAGGAAAATATGGCTGTGAAAATAGTATATTCCAAATTATTTCTAGAAAACAAATTAATGTAAAGTATATGCAGAAAAATGAAAGAGTCTAATCATGAATGATTTAAATTGCATAAAATTAATAACAAAAATTTGATCCTAAACTATGTAAAAATGTAAAAAATCTTCAAAAATTCATATTCCATACGCTGGAGAAAATTGTGTAAGATACAGATGCGCAAAAATTAAAAAGTCTATTCATGAGACCAAATAACTTCGTTAAAAATATACAAAATTAAGAAAAAATTTATCTACATTATCCGATTATACTTATGAAATAAACTACTCCTTTACGGAGAAAATTTTGCAGGGCAGATGAACAAAAATTGAAAAATTTCACGGATCTAGATACATTCATTAAAAATGAATTAAATTAAGGAAAGATTTGACTATATTATCCTGTTAAGCTTGCGAAGAAACTTCTTTACGAAGAAAATTTTACAGGGCAGACGAACAAAAATTAAAAAATTTCGTGAATGTAGATACATTCGTAAAAAATGTATCAAATTAAGAAACAATTTGACTATATTATCCTACTAAGCTTATGAAATAAATTGTTCCTTTACGGAGAAAATTTTGCACGGCAGATGAACAAAAATTGAAATATTTCACGAATCTAGATACATTCGTTAAAAATGTATCGAATTCGGAAAAAATTTGTCTACATTATCCGATCAAGGTTATGAAATAAATTACTCCTTTGTGCGGAAATGTTGCAGGTCTGATAGATAGTTAGAGTGTGTTACAGTGGCTCATGGTACTTTGTATCGGAACAGTAAGGCTCGGCCGGCGATCCTTCAAACAAAAGAGCTTTCGAATCGCCCGTATCACGATCCCGGTCTTCAAATATACTAATCACGGTGTTCGGTTGATTGGAATCGAAGCGATGCTTGCACAAAAGCAGTTCGCGTGACCTTTACCTTTGCCGCGTATCGCCGTGAACCGTTTCCTCCCGCCTCCGTCTCTGCTTTTCGTGGGATTGGCAGGCCGTGGGTCCGTTTGTACGATGTAAATGTAGGTTAGAACCTTAAAATCGACCCATATTTCGCGAGCAGGGCAACCTTCGAACCGAACGGGTTTCCTTTGTTGTGGAGAAAAGCGACGATAAAGCGACGCAGGACTGAATACAACCGAGGAAGGTCAGACGATAATCGACGAGGACGGAAATACAACCGAGAAAACGTACGCAAGCGATGCTACCGTGTCTCGAAATTTTTCTGCTCGAATTTCCACCCCTTGCACTCGAATTTCCACCCTTTGCACTCGCTGATCTTTTTCGGAACGGATGGCTGCCAATCGAACCGAATTCCTTATGCTGTTTTATTCCCCGGCGTATAGTTTTTTGCCTGTTATCTTAAAAATAGTCTACTCTGTTCGTGTACTTATTTGTTTTTTTTTTTTTTATTAAAGGAGAAGGGGTTAATAATCTTATTTCTTTATCACTGGCATGATTGCGTACAATTTTTTCAGTTTGTCCATGTTTTGTTGAAAACAATTTTCTGTTCTAGAATTCTCCGTAAAAACTGTGGTACTTGTTCACTTCTTTAAAAATGTTATGTTAAATGTACTGGTTCACTGTGGCCTACAGCACAGTTAAAGAAAACAACGTTCAAGTGTCTGTTACAAGGAATAAGAGGCACTTTAAAATTACTTTGGTTTTTTAATCAGTTTCAAGTCTTTCAATTTTTCCACCGTTTCAAACGTCAACTATGTACATTGTTACACATGCATAACATCTGCAGCGTGATGATTATAAATTGTAAGTTTCTACACTGATTAAACGTGTGCGGTTATGAATTGCGTTACGCTCGCGTTTAAATAAAAAGACAGTCGCAGGAAATCCAGCTCACGATGGCTTTAATGCGTATTTATTATTACGAACATTGTGCCTGCAGCGAGCCAACGTAACCATGAGTGACGTGGTCAGACTGGAGCACCCAGCATTGACCCATCGGTGGGTCATGCCGCATAATGGGACAACGGCCCAGAAAAAGGCAACGTGAAAGAATATTTAAATTACCGCTCTTTCATTTTTGAAACTGACTCTCTATTATTCTTCAGCGCTAACGGACGATGATTCGCAGAAAAAAAAACATTTTACGACCACCTCGAAACTCGAATTCACGATAAAGCCAATTAAGAAAATATTATTTCATTTATGTCATAGAATTGCACGTATAAAGGAAACGTATTTGGCCAGCTCTCGGAGTTCCGATTTTTAAATCAAATTCGGAAAAAGTGCAATTACGAAAATGTTATTTCACGTCTGTCATAAAATTCCACGTATAGAAGAAAAATCACCACTGTTGGTGTTCGAATTCAGTAAAAATGTCCAATAATGTAATGAAAAAAATACAATAATATTGCGCATGCAAAAGAAAAATATTTTGCGAGTTATTTTGCGTTACTCTGATTTTTAAATCTGACAAAAAATAAAATATTAATTTAAATCTACCATAACATTACGTGTCCAAAAAATGCATAAAAAATCACCCGTGCTGTGTATCACACAGCTGTAAAATTTTTCGCGAATTTGCAATATTTCCCGAGATAATGGTCCATTTGCATTAAAGCACAGATACATCGCACGTTCGCTCCACGTCCCACAGGGTGAAATTAATAAAATTACGAGCACACCGATTAATCACAATTACAATTATTAAAATTTATCGAATAATA
Source organism: Seladonia tumulorum (assembly GCA_913789895.3). Classification (NCBI taxonomy): domain Eukaryota; kingdom Metazoa; phylum Arthropoda; class Insecta; order Hymenoptera; family Halictidae; genus Seladonia; species Seladonia tumulorum. The sequence continues at coordinate 10,694,547 of OU565275.1, forward strand.
TCCTAAAGCACCTCGGCGGCCGCAACAATCGCGAAAGCAGTAGTCGTGAATCATTTTTATTCATTCTTTCGCAGCAGGGAAAACCGAAGTCGCTTTTAAACATTTCAAAGACGGTGTTTCGCTTAACTACCTGTACAATCGACGATATCAACTTGCGAAATATCTGTCTGAGCAAGAATAGAATAGCATTGCCTAGCAATGCACATTGAAATATGCACAATGTAAATTTTCATATTGTATAATAAACGATTCAATATATTTCACCGTTTCAGACGCGATTTGCATTTCAAGCGGCCCCGGTTTCAAACATTCCGATATTCCGCCCTGTGTTCTCTGCGAAGTAAATCCGAGGGGTTTTCATTATCGTCCAATTAAAATGCGATACGAATGAATCTTATCAGCTTTGTGTGCATCGGCCGATTTCCATCGAATCGGAGGGAGAACGAGGATCGATGAACGAGGAGACACCCGGCATCGTCCACAGTTCTCGCGAAGAATTTTCGCATTTTTTGTAACTCGGTTTCGCGAAAAAAATAACGAGCCCATTTGACAACTCCAACGGGTACGCCATTTTGTCGCGTGCGAAAGGAACCGACCGATAACGTGGGCACGATCCTTGCACAATACGGCATCAACGAATCTGCCGCAAAATGGCCGTACCTCTTTTCACCCGCGGAATGTAATTCTGATTGCGTTCCGATGGAGGATCGAACAACTTGATGCGCCAAATTTTTCAATAAAAATCGCGGACGTCCCTCTGAATGCACCTCAATGCCTCGTTAAGCTTTCAAACATTTTTTCCGGGGCCGCTGTCCGGCTCAAAATAGCGGCCGGCTTTGAAAAATCGCTACGCTCTGTCTAACCTCTGCCATTGTTCCATCAGACACTTTTGCCGAGTCTGTTCCGAAATAACGAGCAACCGCGGTGGTCGATGTTGCTCGTTTCACTGATCAATTTGGTCGCTTTCAATGGAGCATCTTTCGTTCACTTGTAACACTCCGATGCAAGAAAATGTCGATTAACACGTTGACTGCCATGTTACCCATATGTGGATCACAGAATTATTTGTCCAGGTTTTAAAATGAATTTTTACGTTAATGTATCCATCGTACCAAATTTTATTAGGATCTGCAAAACGCAAGAAAGTTGGAGGACTACTCAACATCATACATTTAATTTTTTTCAATTTTTATCTCATCGAATAACTTACTTTGATTTTATGAAATTTTTGAGGTTTCTAGTTTGGCAGTCAAACTTTTAACCCTGGATTTTTCGTGAAAATGGTGAACATTTATTTAATTTTCATTCCGACTCTTTATGAACAACCTATTCCCGGCACACAAATATTTCGGTAGCGCGCACGAAGGAGAAAGAACTAGAGGAAGAGGAGCTAAATAATGCGTGCAGATTGAAGTGACCAAAAACGGAATCGCGATAGAATTGCTTTAACGTATAATAAAAATGAGGGTCTGTATTGTATTTCAACGCGATGTGAATAATGCATGATTTCTTCCGCGAATATTATTGAAGCAGTATACCGGAAGATTTTTTGGAATAAATGGTTAAGAGCATTTTGATACCGACTGTCCCCCGCATGGGTTCTTGGTAGCCGGTAGGCTATAAATCAACCAGCTAAGTAATACAGAACATTAAACCATAGAATTGTTCTGGAGATGACATCGGGGGTTGGGTAAGATCGTTAGATGTAACCGCAGCAGCACGGGGGACAACCGATCCTGTAGGATTCCCAGGATAACCGCCGGCTTTCCAACTATGCCGATTAGTTTCTCGTGGACAGAGTCTCGGATATCGATCGTTCAGCGGTGATGACCATTCGTGGCTACAGTTTCTTAGTGAACTGGCCAACTGTGTAAATAGAATGTTTTCACTCGCTACACTGGACTGTGCTCCGCGACACAAAATTAACTCCGCGCGAAATTCCTGCGTTCACTTAATTAAATTTAACAGCTGCGGCCCGCAGCTACTTCCAAAATTGTACGAATTTCGTTTAGTACATTATTCAATCGAAATCTGCCCAACAATTTCCCCAATTGGGTTGAAAATTAATAATTAAATTGCTGATATTACGATACAAATGAGTAGACTACAATTTTCAGCTGTTCACATTTATTAAGAAAAGAAATAAATGCCTAAGTAAGGTAAAGGCACCAGTACTTGACCATGTACCAGTAGTTGACCATTTTATAGAAAAACATAAAAAATAAGGTTTTTATAAGCGCACTTATAAGTGCACTTTTGATGAAAGTGAACCACGGATACCATGCCGTATGTTGTTTAAATTTCAAAACAATAAGAACATTTCAAACCTTATTTTTTGTTTTTCTATAAAATGGTCAACTACTGGTACATGGTGGTCAACTACTGGTGCCTTTACCATAGCTTCTATGTCTTTCAATTAATATAAAAATCGTGTTCAATAAAAAAGTGTGTAAGATACAGGTGTATAAAAATTGAAAATTTAATCATGAACTTAAACACATATTCATTTCAAACGTATAAAGTGAAGAAAAAGTATTTGTTTTCCTATATTAACAGATTCCACAGATCGCAAACACGCTTTGAAAAGTAGATGACGTTCCGAACCTTAAAAAAAAAGATATAAACAAAAGTCCATGGCTGGAGAGGACCCATGACTAGAGAATATTGGCCCAGGGACACTTCCATTTTGCAGGATGCTGTGAACGATATGGTCCGGGGGCAAGAACGCGTAAAATGTTAATCTGGTCGTGGGCAAAAGTTTAAGTATTTATTCGGACGCGTTTGTCGGAACGCCTAAACTGGCGTGGGTAGCGTAATCCCATCCATGAGCTTATAATTCCGTGTCGACGGTGGTGCACCTAGCCCGGTGTTGCTTTCACCGAAGCTATCCTTTAACGACACCCTCCCTGGCTTTTCCAGATTACCCTCCCGTGCATGGATAGCTTCAAAGTGCACCGCGTCCCTCCGATGCAATGGCGGGGGGCGGCTTTGATACCCGGCGAGTGTGAACGCGGCGATTAACCCCGCATCGCCCTCTTATCAACCAAACCCATATCCATGCTTCTTCCACCTCGTCTCCTCAAACAGCAATCCCATTTGGTAACCGATTATTCATGCTTTTCCTCTTTTTCCGCACCCCCCACCCCCACCTCGATTTTTCCATGTCCTTTCTCTCTTGCTCCTATAGTGCAGTCTGATTAAGTGTTGACTACATTCACTGCTTAAATTTTTTCAAGGGCAATCGATAAGCGAAAAATTCCAACTTTCATACTGACATTAACATAATTCTTAATGTCATTCTCCATTTTTCTCTGATCGAAATATTAGAAAATGGCGGAGATGTCTGTTGCTCTTGAAGTGCATTCTAATGCAAGGGGGTAGAGCAGCATTAAAATTTTTTTCAAGGCCAATAAACAAGTGAAAAATTCAAACTTTTACAATGATATTAACACAACTCTTAATCGTATTCTCCATTTTTCTCAGATCGAAATATTAAAAAATGGCAGTTATTCGCTATTTCGGAAATAGCCTTTTATTGGCACATTGATAAATGGTCGCCATCGGTGTCCAAAATTGAACCGTCCGAAACGAACAATTTGATTCTCAAACCAGAAGTTATTATCTAAAATGTAGCGTGGAATTTTTAAGAAATTCGATCATTTGTAGAAACGGCAGCTTCGATTTTTCTACGGTTACGTTCTCTTCCTCTTCCTCCCGGGCAATGAATTTCTCATTCCACGGACACGGCCATTGTTCATCGATTCCGTCTGATAAATAAACTGCGGAACTTTATGCAGATTTCGCTGGGCGCCGGGCATTTTTCAAAATCGGGAGTACGATCGTGGAATATAAACGCTGTGTCGCGCACCGTAGAGTTTGTCGCGCGAATGATAAAGTGAGATAACCCGACTGCGCGAAATTGCTGGAAATCGATTTGCCGCGAGTGTTGTCGAATCGAGCTTTTTTTTAGCCTGGGTCGCTGTATTAATGGAATGTTGGAATTGAGGTATTAGAAAATTGTTATTAATAGATGGACTATGGAATCTTCGAGCTTTTATTTAGCAGAATTTGAGAATGCAAAGAAATAGCATTCTTATCTTCCTTCTCGCAGAGAAAGACTTTTATTCGATACAAGAAATTTTTCTATTATTATAAATTTTACATGGCAGGCTATCAACTCTAAACCTGGTCTAATGAGATCGGCTCCAAATTGTTTATTTCACAATTATTGAAATTATAATGATACCATCATGAGAATTGATTATTATTTATTCAAGCATAAATTGTAATAAAAATCGCACAGCATGTAAATAATATGTTATTTTTATAAGACAGTCACTTTTTATGTTCGATAGGTTGTTAAACCAGAGAAAAGATATTCGTTTCTGCTACGAATAAAATAGATAATTCTTGCATAAGAGAAATTGAAAATAACAATAGGTAAGGTGAACCGTTTGTATTGTGTTTTTGCGTACATCAAGGAAGAAGTTAATGAACAGGTAAAGCATGAATCGAAGAACGAAAGCGACTCAAGCAGAATATTACAGGTCAAAGATCCCGGCGTGGAAAGGCAACAATTTCTTGGCAGACTTGTCGTCTAGCCGTGTAATCATTTTTGGCAATGTGGCGGGTCCAATGTAAAAAGCAGCTGGAATTCCGCCAAAGTTACACCGGCAACTGTATTACCTCACCTGTTACCGGTTTTGTCTTCGATACAGATGTCCGTCTTGTTTTTGTAACGATAAAGTGCCCCTCGGAGAGCCGAAAATATTACCACTGAACCTACCGAACATAAAATACGAATAGCATGTGCAGCTTTACAAGATTGACTCGACCGAACTTATCTAAACTCTTTGCTGTTTTTGTTGCAATATACAGGGTATTTGGTAACTGGTGGTACAAGCGAGAAGAGGGTGATTCTACATGAAACAATAAGTCGAAAATATAGAATAAACATTTTTCGTTTGAGGCTTTGTTTTCGAGAAAATCGACATTGAAGATCTGTCAGGTTTGTGTGCTTTAGTATATGCAGCAAGTAGATTTGGTTGGTCATGATCAGACGCGTCAGACAATTCCTATCGAATAGCATGCGTATTCCCTGCATTTCAAACTTGATTTCCTCGATAACGGATGAAAAAATGTTTATTTTATATTTTCGACTTATTCTTTCATGTAGAATCATCCCCTTTTCGCTTGTACCACCAGTTACCAAACACCCTGTATGTTTGATTTAAAAAATTCGTTCAGTCTTCCTAATTTCAACAATTATTCTGAAATAAATAATCTGGGACTTTTACTAGATTCAGACTTATATTTAGACTTGTTTTAGATCATACAGTTACCAATTGAAGCGTACATTTTCCACAAGAGTACGAATTTATAAAATTTGTTCGGCAAATTGTTATAGTTAGTATTAATGAATATTCGAATGGAACGCACGATTGTACGACGCATTGCGTCCCAGCCAGCGTAAATATGAATGAGCACGTCAGTCTAGGTTGTAGAAGGTTCTCCTCCACTCTTTATGGAGATGCGCGGGATGAAGTTTTAATTAAAGGAATTTATCGGTCGCGGCGGGACGTTTAACGGCATCAGAGAACTCCCCTCTCGTTTGCTTTCCGTGCTTTGTTCCTCCTTTTTAACTCCCGGGCGTACTTCAACACCGATGTTTCTTTCTCTTCCAGCGTGCACAATCGGGCAAACGCGACGTTCAAGAGCACAAACACGTACACTTACACATACACATACACAATCGGACAGAGAGCGCTCTTTTGCCGGCGACAGTTTGACCGTGAATGATGTGTGTTTGCGCTAACGCGCTGTTACGCTCTGCGAATCGGCCCCCTTCATTCGAGATACTCTTATTTGCCCTGAACGAACGGCACTCGAAAAGAACTCTTCAAACGATACCTAATCTCACGCGAAAACCGATTAGGAAATCCAGTCCTCGAATGGTCACACAACCGAACGAAACAAAATTCGGTTTGAACTTTGTAATTTTAGAACGCATTTTTCTAAAACGATTTTGTTAAAAAATACTAAAAAATTATAGTCCACGTGTGTATTATTATATCAACGTCCTATCTTCAGATTTGATTTAAACATCTAATATTTACGTAAAGCTTTTTTCATTGCCGAAACGTTGCACTAAATATTAATGAAAACAGTACTGAAGTATCTACAGTTATCGGAAAATATTCCGGTTTATTCGGTGAAAATATACCTGGTTGTAAAAATGTAACAAAATAAAATCTACTCTGTACAGAATCAAATAACCCGAGAAAGAATTGAAATACTGAAAATCCGAAGAGTTTTTCAGTTTGTTTAATACATGTGTGTGTGTATAAAAATGTAACACAATGTTAGAAATAAAGTAAACAAAAATAAAATGGCTGAAATGCGTACGAATGTTTCCAACAGCTCGCTGCTGGAATTTATATGCACATTTTTGTGCAACAGAAGAATTTCGAACGACGGAAAGTATTAATTGCAACGGAGATAAATTGGCCACGCTTCCGTCTGTTCTTTCATCTTCCCGATGATTTCACGTTACAATTCATCGCGGCGGGATTTCGTTATTCGATGAAGTGTACTCCGGCGACGATCGCGAATATACTATGATCTGCATTGCGAAGAGCGGCCGCATAAAACCGAATATTCAATAACGAAAAGAAACATAGTTTTTCACTTACCGCGAAAGCTTTCTGGGACTCTCGATTGCCGGCGATATCGAGTGTTCGATTGTGCTATTAGCTTTTAACGTAGCCCCCGGAGTTGATTTTGACGTTGAATCACGAACCGCCGATGCTTTTAGAGCCAAACTGTTTCTACCCTCTACACGAACATACTGATGCACGAAATATGATTATGATACTAACAGAGAAGTTTCTGACGGTCAAGATTAATCATGGGTCCCACGGTGAATATACGAAGACCCCTGCAGAGTGTCCTGTGACCTCAAGTCCTTGGCTTACGAGAAATGTGGTTGATGAAATTGTCTTCGATGATAGTGTACGCTAGAACCTCGGCACAGTTCGTTTCGTTGAGCATATTTGAAGAACATTCCATTGAGAATTCATTATAGCTTGCGCTTTTCAATTTTCACTGGATCGTTCTTCTAGATGCAATATATTTCTTTCGTTCTTAACGCGTGTAGACGAAATATTTGTTTCGTGACTGGGACTTAATGAACGTTTAATTCGCGGCTTGGATATAATTAAAATTTTAAATGTGTTTGAAAGTATACTGTACACGTGGAATGGGACATTTGAATAACTGTATTGTTCTCGACATATTTTGATGATGGGAAAATAATTTCAGCAATTAACAGTTGTACAATGGCCGACGTTATCTATAATTTCATCTCATTGTTCGATAAATTTCTTCCCCATTAAGACTTAATGACAAGTAATCCTGTTTTTCAATGGTCAAAAATCGACATTATTGTTTGACGAACACAATACACAGTATAATTGCTTGGTTTCTGTTGAAACAGAAGTTTGCCCCGCTAGTTAATTTTATAATTGAGACCGTTAAGAATGCAATTGGTATGCAGTTGTGCAAATTCTGAATTTTAGATACTTCTTTATAGCAATTATAATTTTATTCAGTTCTTAAATGAATTCCAGAATGAACGAAGAACGACATTGGATTAAATTTCAATCAATATTGTTATGCAATAAATGCATTCAACTTCACAATTTCTAAAGACGCGACCGTATGTTTCCCTATTAAATTACGAACGTAACAAGAATCCTGATAGTTACTTTAATTACATTTCATTAGAATGAACGTAAAAATGTGTCTGATGGTTCCAAGAATATGATAGTGTGTGTCTACTAATAATTAAATAATAGTAAATAGTTTATCCTCGAAGTAAGTACATTCTCATTCTAATATATAAGAGACTACATATTGACTGATGCACTGCATTCAATCTCATGACTGCTGCAACTGCGTGTCATCAAAAATCAATGGATCAACACGTGCAAAATGTGTCTAACGCTCCCATGAATATAATAGCGTGTCTACCAATAACTAAATAATTAATTCTTAAAATAAGTAAATTATTTAGACTTAAAGTGTGCAATACGAGAAATTCTGATGGATCGCATTTAAAGTCTAATAGCAACTGCATCAGGTTAGAAATCACTTAACACTTTGACTGCCAAACTAGAAACATAAAAAATTCCATGAAATCAAAGTGTTATTTAATGAAATAAAAATTGGAAAAAATTAAATGTATGATACTGAGTAGTCCTCCAACTTTCTTGAATTTCACGGATTCTAATCGAATTTGGTACAGTGAATATATTAATGTAAAAATTCATTTTAAAATCTGGACAAATAATACCGTCACCCACATATGGATAACATGGCAGTCAATGTGTTAAATAACACTTGGAACAATTAATAGTATAGATTTAAGAAAATTCAATCATTTCCTCTAAAAGAGTCTTTACAATTTGAACAATTCTAAAATGAATAATCCGGGAGCGATTAATTTGATTGTTCCAGTTAAGTTAGAATGCACTTTTTTTTTTATTTAAGTGTACGATTCTAGAAACAGGATGGCGCGTGTGCTCAGCGAAGAGCAGATGCGGGTATCGGATCATTATCCAAATATCCTAACAGAACGTAATCGCGTTTAATTAGAATGCGCCGGGTCGGCGGCGTGTTTCATTCAGGATTTGAACAAAGGAGCCCACGAAGACCTGGAATTGTAGGTTGCATTAATGCACGAGACACGGCTGGGTACATCAATAGAGGAGCCGGGGCCAGTCGTTCGATCATACAGTACTAACTACTGCCGGCGGGTCCGCGGCAAGTGCACGATTTGCATGTGGAGTACGAATGGAGTTTGGCGGATGAGTGTACGGCCAGTCGTGCATCTGCATACGATTATGCAGCTACGTGTTGCCCTAACTGTCGACAACCCCGCCGTGGTGGAACGCCCGACCGTACTACATTATATGTATTCGCCGGGCCGAGTGTACTCTTGAACCACTGGAAAATCTCGGCCGTGTGCACGTTTATTTATTTCCTGCCGCAAAGTGCGTGACTCTGTTCAACGGGGCTGGGGCTGGGGTTGTGGACGCGCAGGTATGCACCCTGTATGCACCTGTATGCACGTACCTCGTCGCGATCGAATTTATATCCGTCCAGCTCGAATTTGCTGCGTTAAAATTATGATTTTCGGCCGCCGCCGCCGAAAGTACTGTGCAATTCAAATGATCGCCGGGCCAGACGGTCGATGTTCATACGTTTCTCCAATATGCAAATGTCCCGCGACACGCTGTCATCGTAATTATATTTTAACTTTTAAAGGGCCAAAAAAATTGAATTTTCTCACAATATTCGAGCAACGTGCTACGCAAAATTCCTTCCCACTATAGCGACCAATCCTGCACTGTAAAGAGTCATTTGTGCAGGATACAATAATACCCCGAAAGCAGCGGAATTATGTACCATAATCCCCATTTGAAATCATGCACATGCATTGCACTAAAGAGTGGCATAAACAGAACTAAATACGTTCCGAGCACCGCCATTCCCAAATGGGAATATTTTCTCAATTGATTATAACAATAATTAATTTAGCATTTAAATATACAGGGTGTTTGGTAACTGGTGGTACAAGCGAAAAGGAGGTGATTCTACATAGATTAAGTCGAAAGAATAAGTCGAAAAGTTCTTATATTCTGTATACAATGTACACAGCACCTGTCTTATAAATTTTCATCATGTTTCTCCCTGTAATACTATTGCAATAATTTGGCAATTTCTTAAAGCTGATGACAGTAGAGTAATTTTGTTTTTATTTATATACAGGTTGCTTGGTAACTGGTGGTGCAAGCGAAAAGGGGGTGATTCTACATGAAATAATAAGTCGAAAATATAGGATAAAATTTGTTCATCCGAAGTTTCGTTATCGAGAAAATCGAGTTTGAAATGCAGCGAACACGCATGCTATTCGATAGGAATTGTCGGACGCGTCTGATCATGACCAACCAAATCTACTTGCTGCATATACTAAAGCACACAAACCTGACAGATCTTAAAAGTCGATTTTCTCGAAAACAAAGCCTCAAACGAAAAATGTTTATTCTATATGTTCGACCTATTCTTTCATGTAGAATCACCCCCTTTTCGCTCGTATCACCAGTTACCAAGCACCCTGTATAAATGCCCTTCAGAGCAAAACTGTAAAAATAAAAATTCTTTTTAAGTTCCCGAAAGCGTCAACGAAGGGAAGAAAATATCTTCTCGAGCCTATGTATAGAAGAGCGGAGTGGCCTAAACTTCCGCAGTCTAATAATGACACGGCGGGACAGTGACCTCAAGAAAGCGGTGGTGGCCTAGCCTACAGTTATTTAGAATACGCGAAAGTGTCGAGTGCTTGACACAGGTAGGCAGGATTGCCGGAGAGTGCCTCCAAATATGGGAGTCGCTGCCTAGATTGCGCGGGGTTGGTCGCGACGAGAGGGGGGTAAAAGAGCGAGGGTGTGGTGGGAGGAAGTAGGAAAGGGGATGCTTCAGCGAGCTGTGTCCTCGTTACGTGTAGTGCCACGACTCCATGGAGGAAGGTTCCCGACCGTTTCTTTACAGGTAGTACAAACATTTCGAGTATGCGCCACTACCGGGAAGCGCGACCGCCAGACACACGTGCACACCCACACCTGGGGTCACTCTTTTCGTCCTTAGGAGAAACCCGGTAAGAGGTTGCCAGCCGAGTGAAAAATCCCGTCGAGGATTCCCTCCTGCCCCGACCGGGGAACGATGCTCGTTCATCTTTTTATCTCAGCTGGCCGGGGACATCAATCTCACGGAATTCTTCGGAGACGGTCGACCTGGCGCTGTCAAGCTCTCGAAATTAACAAATTGCTCGAAAACGGACATGAAAACGAAATTCGACCTCGAAACGATTACTCGATGCTAGGGAGCTTTCAGAGTGGCGGAAAAATAACTTTTTTCGATTCTGATTTTTTAACCATTAAGGTAACCAGTAGTTGACCATTTTATAGAAAAACATAAAAAATAAGGTTTTTATAAGCGCACTTATAAGTGCACTTTTGATGAATGCCATGCCGTCTGTTGTTTAAATTTCAAAACAATAAGAACATTTAAAACCTTATTTTTTGTTTTTCTATAAAATGGTCAACTACTGGTACATGGTGGTCAACTACTGGTGCCTTTACCTTAATTGATACCAGGCCGATTTTGGTACACCATGAATCATTTTGGTTGATGCATTGAACATGCTAGATATAAGAAATATATTAGGATTCATCGATATCTGCCTGATTTATTAAGAATATAAACTAAAATGTTTTCATCAAAAATATGCTCGACAACACACAATAACAGTAATGAAAACCTTAACAATTTTTAAATAGTTTAGTTTACTTTTCAATAATTCATCTTTAACTGAAAATATTCTAAACCGTCTGATAGAATTATATTTTTTACGAAAGGACAAAATAAATATTCACTTTGAAAACAATAAAAATAAAAAAAGTATTAGGATTAAAGGTCAGCAAAAATTGTAATTTTGTGGAAGGTCAAAGCAAGTATTCCCGTTGCTAATTATGACGTGAAAAGGCATTAGATTTAAACGAATAGGTTCGTAATTTTGTGAAAAATAAAATATTCACCTTGAAAACTGCAAGGATTAAAAGGTATTAAAATTAAATGTCATATATTGGTGACGGAATTATTTGTTCAGGCTTTAAAATGAATTTTTACGTTAATATATTCATTGTACCGATTAGGTCCTGTAAAACGCAAGAAAGTTGGAGAACCACACAATATCATACATTTAATTTTTTCAATTTCTATTTTATCAAATAACAGTTTGATTTCGTGGAATTTTTTAGCTTTCTTGTTTGGCGTTCAAAATGTTAAAAGATATATGAAGACCAAAGATTTAAATGTGGAAATGTGTAATTTTGTGGAGGATCGAAATGTTAGCGTTGATAACGATGCAGATAAGAGATTGTTAGTCGGAAAATGGTGGACGCATCTACACGCAGAGACAAGCTCTCCTTGTAATATCCAGCCCCATCCAGCTGGTAGCTTCCTTCCTGCCGTGTGGCCACAGCGAGGGGTGGCGATTATTTACGCTCCATCCACCTCAACCACAAAATCCTTCCTTTTTACATCAAAGTCTGTTTCACGCCCAGTTTCCTTCGCGCCTGCATCCGTTCCCCTCTCGTGTTGCGGCTCATAGACAGCTGTACACGGCCGCAAAATGGCACGTAAATGCCGGAACAAACGCATGATACATTCATGCGTCTACGAGGGCTGAAAGGCTGAAGGGCTGAAGGGCAAATTGAATTTATTTCACATTACCGTGGGGGATTCAATGATTCTTAGAAACACGGCGAATCCCACACCCGGGAATTGCATACGGAACGAAATAAACGTGCGCATTCTGTGCGTTATATACTAGTATACTCTGATTCAATTATTGCAAAAATGTCACTTTTTTTTACTATAAAACGCAATCTTAAAAGCTCTAACGCAACTAGAGTATTTGTCTCGTTTGTGTGAAAATAAGTTCTTTTTTCTTAAATTTTCACCTTTTTTCAATAACATACTCCACATTGCGCACAAGTTTGGTGTTCCGATTGAAAAATTAAATCGGAAGTGAATTAAATGAAGTGAATTCAATCCTCGGTATGCCATTGGGAGTAGTTCAACGAACTAGGCAACGTAGGTAACAAATCGCTCCAATTTTATCATTCCTTGAGACTGTTAGAAAAAGAGACAGAATTGAAGAAGAAAATCTTAAGTTGAAAGAATCTATGGAAGGTAGGCCATTTTTTGCGATAATACCTAGGATTATTTTTTAATATTTGTAATGTCACAAAATATACAACGTTTCAATCGCAGATATCGATCGAACCGACAACGTGCTAACGTTTTTTTCAGAAGAATGATCCTCTCCTCGGTTCTCGCAATAATAAATTCAGAAAAGCGTGTGGCCACGACTCACATGACATCCACAGCGGAGAAATAGTTTGCAATTTAAATAATAATTAGGCTGTGACCGACGTCGGGGAATCAAGGTAACGAGATTCACAGGATCCTTGGGCCCTTTTCCTCTGCGAGAAAGGATCGCGGGGCGCAATCTAAGTTTACTGACTTTTAAATTTACTCGGGATTAGTATTGAAAATCAACACAGACAGAGAGAACTTGAATCGAGAGAGAAAGAGACGGGGGAGAGAGATGCAGGTGGAAAAAGGGAAAAAAGGACAGAGACATAGCATGCGAAAGTACACGGAAAAGGCCGGGCCCGGGTACAACCAACTTCCACGATTTCTCCGCGAAACTTATTCCATAAAGATTCTTGTCAAAACTTTCTTATTGCTGAATAAAAAGTTAAAACTGCATGATGGTAGTGGGAGGACCGGGAGAGACCGGAAGAAGTCGGCGTTGTATGCGCCATGGTTAATATAGGCGAACAGCTTTGATTCGACGAATACCAATATCTCCGATACTCTATGCGCTGGACAATATCGATATTGCTTGCTGCCGGCTATACACGGGGTGTCCAAAAAGTCACGAAACGAGCAATGCGAAAGTAACGAAACGAGCAATGCGAAAGTCACGTCGCTGTAGCAGAATTTAATGTGGCTCAATTTATGAAATTGGGGATATATGAAAATATAAATATAAAAGAAACGGGGTATGTCATCCAGATCTTCGCGACATATGGACCGTTTATTCTGAAAGTGGTGCAAGTCCATTTTCTTTTGTTTCGAGAAAATTAAATGTTAGCAGATCTGACAGTAAAAAATATAGGTTAATTATGTGAAGTCTGGGAATGTTTGTACGAATTTATCAATATGTAATTTGATTATATAAATTTCCTTTAGGCGAATTTAACTAAAATATATTCCCAGGCTAATATTTCCAGGCTGCAAATCGACTTATACCACTTTCATAATCAATGGTTACGCAATTTCTTTTACCGGCCAATTTTAAATTGAACAAAGCATTGGCGTTTTTGAAGATATTAGATACTAACTAGTTATAAACAAAAAGTTTACAGTAAATTAAGCATAAATTACGTCATATCTCATTTTTTTTAAAAAAGGACTTACACCGCTTTCAAAATAAACCGTCCATATATAGAGAAATCACTGTAATCATGTTACGTCCGTGGCTCTAAAATCGGGGCTTGCATAATAAATAAATGAATACGGTAGCAGTAAAATTTTCTCGTGTCGTTTCAAAGATTTTACAATAGAAATGAAGATAATAACGATCGATTTCTGTCAGCGTCTCAACCCGCAAACGGTCCGAGCGCGTGATCAATTCCGCTCGCGTTCGGTTTGTATCTTTCGCCACTTGAAAGTTGCAAATCCTTCGCGAACTTGCCGCAGTCAAAGTCGGTGAAGAAACGACGAGTTGCCACGGGGGTTTGAAGTTCGACTTTCGTGGTTAGAGGTTGGACGAGGAATCGAGATAAAAAAAAAGTTCTCGGCCAGCGGTCTCGTTTGGGGATTGTGCGACAGGATATTGGAAATTGAAATTGCCAGCACTGAATCGACGAAGGTCCACCCTCCTCACCCCCCCCCTCACCGCGGTTCTTGTATAAAAGGAAATCGGCCAATTGAAAATTAATGTAAAGTAAATAATTGAAGTTTAATATCGCCGCCGATGGGAATTCGAAATTTTTCATTGGCCTGCTCGGATCTTCCCTCGGCGAACAAAAACTAAAAGATTGGGAAACGAATAAGAAGAGGAAACGCGTTCGAGGTGCTCGATGCAAATTAACTGGCCGTCTTTATTCGACGACTTGAAACAAATAACTACGTTCAAGTCTCCTCGCGGACATTATTTATCGACGAGAAATTGGAATTTCCGAAATATACACGAAATTAACTTCAACTTCAATGAGGGGGGGGAGAGAGAGAGAGAGAGAGAGGCCAAAGTTTCATTAAACAAGCGCGGGAACGCCGTTCTGCAATGGGACATAGAAAATTGAAAATGGAAATATGGCCCGATGTGTATTGTAAATTTGTGTAACCCGTCGAACGCGCGGCTAATTTCGTGAGTGCCGCCCGCCACCATCGTGCAGCACAATGTTCACTGTCACGGCAAACAAGCTTCAGCGAAAATATATTCGCGTTGGTAATTTGCTTATCTCACTCGTAGATTTTTGCCGATGTTGTAATTAGGGCCTTCGTGCGACGGACAATTTCCTTGGGATCGTTTACCAAATCGCGACATTTCCCGTGTACACAGATTATTTTTGTTAATCCCGACACACTACTTAATCACGTTTAACACATTTGGGAGGAAGAAAATTCAAATAAAATATCAGCTAAGAATAATAATTTAATCCATTTGCATCATAAGGAAAAGAAGGCCTTTATCACCAAACTTTTTTTTATTATTATATTTAAGTACAAAAATGACTACAAGTAAAAGAACTGCATATTTCAGCATTATAAGAAAAAATCAGAATTACTACTTTCATCTTCAACACCCTCCATTTCTATTTTTTAGCTATCGAATAATGATAGTGACCAACCAAATTGAGCGCATATATACGCTAATGATGGAAATGGGTTAATTACGCTTAACTTGGTGACTTCTAACCATATTTAACTAATTTTAAGAGAATTTAAAATATACTTTTGGAAGAAAGAAGAGGAAAACAAAAATATAAGCTAAATTCTACATTGTAAATTGAGACATAATATTTCTCATCTTTGTAGCATATGAAATATTGGAACTACACGTCGTTCGCTATAACTTTTTAAAAACGTCCACGTTCTAGAGATGAAACAGCCCTCGTCACAAAATATACGGTACAAAATGGAAAATATTAAGTAACGCGGAGAGCGTCGTATAAAAATAATTTGTCTCGCGTTCGACCAATAAGTATCCCGCAATTTTGCATGGGCACGGCGACGCAAACGTTCAGGAAAGTTATAGACGGTAAAATTCAAAGAGAAAAGGTGCACCGGTTGGAAACAGTTGCGGTGTGAAATAAATTCATTTTCGAGCTCACTCCAGGGAGTGCCGATTGGAAAACGTCAATACCCTTACGTGTCCCTCGGCTGTCCATGACACACGAGGCAAATGGAAATTTCCAGCTACGATTCCGGAATATAATGTAACGACAACGGCGGAAGATTTGAACGGCGCCGCTCGAATTATGGGATGATTTAATCCGGAGGTGGCGGTGCGAGCTGCGGAACTACCGTGACCAATGGCGTTATTCGACCAGTTTAATTCAACTACCTATCTTCGGACTGTATTGATGACGATCGAGGTGTGACTGATAAATATCCGCCGGTGGATCCGTCGGCTGGTTGGTCAACACTTCGATTGCCACGACTACTATAAATTGGAAACGTAATTATTGGTTTAAACTTGTAAACGAATTAAACCATTACGATGCAATATTTCCCGAGAAAAAAACAAATCCAGGTCGATCTAGAGAACCAAAAATATTGATTTATACCACTCAGGTTTTCGCAGGGGCACATAATCGCCAACGAATTCGTCTAAGCGAGCGTGCATCCCAACACTTCGATTGCCACGTCTACTATAAATTGGAAACGTAATTATTGGTTTAAACTTGTAAACGAATTAAACCATTACGGTGCAATATTTCCCGAGAAAAAAAAAAACAAATTCAGATCGATCTAGAGAACCAAAAATGTTGATTTATACCACTCATGTTTTCGCAGGGGCACATAATCGCCAACGAATTCGTCTAAGCGAGCGTGCATCCCAACACTTCGATTGCCACGTCTACTATAAATTGGAAACGTAATTATTGGTTTAAACTTGTAAACGAATTAAACCATTACGGTGCAATATTTCCCGAGAAAAAAACAAATCCAGATCGATCTAGAGAACCAAAAATATTGATTTATACCACTCAGGTTTTCGCAGGGGCGCATAATCGCCGACGAATTTGTCTGAGCGAGTAGGTCTAGGTTAAACGGCATAACTGCATATACCGCGCATCGACGGTCGCCGGAAACCAATTATTTTCGTGCTCCAAATCCTATTCCCAATTACCCTCGGATCTCGTGTCGACGATTTGCCGACGTTCGCCAAAAACTTCCGAGTCGCTTCGACGTAGCGGCCGCGGCGCGGCGTGGCGCTCGCCGAGCCGCCGATAAATAAACAAGTTTTTAATTAATTTCATCGACACCGGGGCGAGAGAGCGCGCCGGAGCTCGCACGGTTACACGATCGCAGGGCCCGTTTGTTCGCGTCAAACTTTCCCCCCGTATAAATTAATGCGAATACTCCGGACAGCCTGTCCTTTTCCATCCCCCAACCCCTTTCGCGTTACCATCCCTATCACACGCGCGCGAAATCGTTCGTTCTTCTGCTCCTTGCGCCGTCCATCCGCCGATTTTTCTATCAAGAGCAACCCAATTTCGCGGTCACCAAGCAATGCCAACGAGCTGCCTTTGTCACCGGATCCTCGCGCGAACGCATTAGCCCCGAACGCATTCGCGGATCTAATTCGAATGCTGATCCCGTAGCTTCGCTTTCCGACAAAAGCTGTTTTCCAACAAACATTATTTTTAGCCATACATTCAATTTGTAAGTTAAGCTGTAATGCACCGTATATATTGTTCATATAAATAACAAATATGTTCATGGTATTGATAAGCGATTCATCGCCAACGACAAGCGAACGTGTCGAAAAAAGAAAAACGAACGAGATGAAAAAAGGACGAGCAGGTTCGTCAGGTCCGTCATCGGAGAAGGACACATTAATAAATTACATACTGTCTGCTTTAATCCCGTTCCTTACAAATTCAGAAACAAATGTCTAGCACCTACATTAATCTCTAATACGAACATTGACCAGATTGCGAATTTTATGTACACTCCCGCTCATAAGTCTTTCGTCACCTCTGGTTTTTAGTAAAACTGGTATTTCGTATATACAGGGTCATCCGTTTTTAAACGGCCAAACGTCAACCAGCTATAGAGGACCCCAAATGAAACAACTTTCACCCCTAACACTTTTTTTGATTCGGTCTTGATTTTTAGATAATTGCAAAAACCCGTCATTTTTTGCGTTCACTTAAGATTAAATATATTAGGACTGCAATTATGTATCTTGATGATTTTTCCTTTGTTTGGTTTAAAATAAATAGGGGCATCTTTTTTATTAAGTCAACTTTTTTGTATGACCTTCGGATCTTGGTTTTTTTGACATGGGGCACGCCGTGGAGACTGAATGAAATAACTTCGAAAAATTCGGATTCATGCATAATAAATTGCTCAAGTTTCTCAAGTTTTAAGAATGATTTTAAATACATCTTTTGGGTACGTATTGTTTAAAATATTTTCAAGAAATCAAGGCCGAATCAAAAAAAGTGTTAGGGATGAAAGTTGTACCATTTGGGGCCCCCTATAGCTGGTTGACGTTTGGCCGTTTAAAAACGGATGACCCTGTAGATTATGAACCTTTAACTGTATTCATTATATAATATAAATATCCTCTCATATGTTCAGTAATAACTTCAATGTAATAAATTCATTAAAAATTATGAAATAGCCACCCCAATCACCAGATTTGAACCCCATAGAAAAATTAAGGGATACATTGGACAGACAGGTACGGAACTTTTGTCCTACTTCGAAAACATATTTATGGACTATTTTGGAACGAGAATGGAATAATATCACAACAGAAAGCATATGAAAAAATTGATCACGCGAACGCCAAGAATAGTGGAATCTGTAATAAAGAAACGTGGCGGATTCTTCGATGAAAAGAAAATATAAGTATTCTATTACTTCTTAATCAAATTTTTGATATATGAGTGCAGCATCCTTTACTTGAGATGTAAATCGTTAAATAAGGAAACATTTGTTCTTCAACGATTATTTCATCTTTTACAGAGTTAAATACAAATATGATCACTGTCCTAAGACTTAGCAGGAGTGTATTTATATAGCAAAAGTGACCAGATCAAATACAAAACTGTGAAAGCATTTAAGGAATCTATAAATCTTACTTATACGATTGCTAGTTAACACTTTGACTGCCAAACTAGAAACCTAAAAAATTCCATGAAATCAAAGTAAGTTACTTAATGCAATAAAAATTGGAAAAAATTAAATGTACGATACTGAGTAGTCCTCCAACTTTCTTGAATTTTACGGATTCTAATCGAGTTTGGTACAATGAATATATTAATGTAAAAATTCATTTTAAAAGCTGGACGAATAATTCCGTCACCCACATATGGGTGACATGGCAGTCAACGTGTTAATATCAGTGCAAAGTAAATGTCTACTTGTTAGCTTCGAGTTTTAATTTTTACAAAAATCTACTAATCACCGTAACCGTAATACGAATCGCGAGGCGGTTAATTGACACGAGGAACGAACGGCACGAAGATTAAAAATACAGAAAATATGCAGCACGAATGCGTGGAGCAACAAGAGGACCGGAGGAGCACGTCGAGAAGTTGAAATGGAAGAGGCTCGGGGTTAAAACAGAAGTCGGTTGCCGGTAATCAAATGGGCTTGATCCTCCGGGAATGGGAGCTTAAAAGGTTCAATTCGAGGCAGAAAGCTATCGAGATACACCGACACGCGAGCCTGGGCGTAACCGTTGCCAGACAGACGCACGCGTCTGCAATGGCGTGTGTCGCATTGTTCGGCTCTTCGGTTCTTCGGTTTCTTCGACGAACTTGACGAAATACACCCGGCGTAACCGAAAGACGAAACCGGCACAGCGCGGTTCTGCCCATGCTGAATGCAACCATGCTCCGGGAAAACCGTCGGATGCTCTCTTAGCTCCGAAACGAGCAAAACGAGGCCCTTTTATGGCCGAAATAGGGTACACCCCGTGCGCTCTCCCCGGCCTCTTTAGAAAGTACGAAAAAACACTCGGCGAAATGAGAGAGGGGAGAAACGCGTTAAAAAATTCTTTTCTTCGATAGAATAAGTGGCTCTCTCGCTCGCTCGTCCCGATCCCTCGTGCGGGCTTGAATTGGATTTTTAACTGCTACTTTTCGGTAGCTGTTTCGCTAATCCCTCGGGATACTTTTTGCGGAATCAGGAAATTTATTTAAGAGAGCGTCCGAGCAACCGAATACACCGTGGCTCGGTTAGGTTCTCTATTTGCATCGGGAAAATAATCTGCGCGAGTTTGCTTGCCCGATAGAAATTACTCGAGTGCGGTGTTTTATGCGAATATGTAGTCTTCGTGGCAAATTAACGTTTCACGAGGGTTCTTTTTCTTTACCGAGACTTTTGGCGAATCGAAAATTGGGTTGGACCTTGTATTTTATCAGTTTTGCTTTTTTTTTTAACCCCTTGCCCTAAAATAACGAGCCAGACTCGTCATGAAAATTCTGAATAGAGTCTAATAAATGTGAACGTAATTTATTTCCTTTGAATCGAAATAAAAATCTATTTTTTTGTAGTTGATATAATGTCCTTTGAGGAAAACGTAGGCACACAATAAATATAAACTATATTTTCTTTTCTATGAAATCCTGAACGATGAAGAATTTCTAATCGTTATAATCACAAAATAAATAGTAGTGCAAGGGGTTAAGTGTATAAATATCTGAACCGTTCCTGGACACAGTAAAAATTTTATAAAAATCTTTTCCATTTGCCAATTGTTCTCAAAAGATAAATTACACGGTCGTATCGAATTCTATTAGATCTTGGATTTCATCTTTTCTTTCTAAATTATTATTCTATATACTTATGGTGTGTACGAACAGTATGAACAAATATCCGCAAATCGCAGTTACAAACTGGAGATTGTGGACATGCCAGGGACTAGTAAGACGACAAAAAGAATAGTTGAGAGTCTGACAGTGGACGTCGATCGACGTTAAACCATTGTTGCCACTGTAGTTACTTCAAAGACCGTATCAAAGGTAGTTAGGTCATTCGCCTTGATTAAGCGGTCACAGGACCGGGGCGATAATACATCAAACGTAGGGTAGAACGATACAGAAATGCATCGATATCCCCGTAACATGCTGTGGTTAACAATACGGTGGGATGAGTCTCATCAAAGAAAACTCTTCAACGCGGTATAATTACTGTCTTCTTTGTAATCGCCGCGTAAAAAGGGGATAACTCGTTGCGAACGTAGTTTTTTGCAACCTGCGCTCGACGAGGTCGGCTAAGGTTCAGATAAGGTGAGCACCTTGCGACGAAGATCCCCCAACATCTTCGTGGAGCTCGCTTCAGAAAACCCTGCTATGTCTATTTATTTATAACTTGCATCTTAGACGTCGAGAAATTATGGAATATCGAATGATTATCTTCAGCCACAGACGTAACAGTGTTTAACCATTTTCATTATGTAAATGTACCTTCGCATTATCGACAATTAAAGTTCATTTCTCGCTCTGCGTTTAATCCAATTGTCTGACTTCATACTGGACGCTTTCACTCATATATTATGGACGTGTGTATTACACATCTTCTAGTTTAAAAATAAAATGTTACAGAAAATTACGAGTGACTATAGCATTATTTTTTAACACGTTGACTGCCAAACTAGAAACCTCAAAAATTCGATGAAATCAAAGTAACTTATTTAATGAAATAAAAATTGGAAAAAATTAAATGTATGATACTGAGTAGTCCTCCAACTTTCTTGCATTTTACAGATCCTAATAAAATTTGGTACAATGAACATATTAACGTAACAATTCATTTTAAAACCTGGACAAATAATTCCGTCACCCACATATAGGTGACATGGCAGTCAACGTGTTAATGGTATTATATGACCTTCGTGTTGTTAAACACATTGAAAACATTGCAAACATTTACAAGAACTCCAGACCTTTGTTGCTAAATTCTGTAATTTATCTTTTAGGAGGTAGTAATTATTTAAAAATATTTAAACACATGTAATGTTTTACTTTCAGGAACTACCACATATGACCGACTGCAGCGCCAATAAAAAATAAAAGACATTTTTCGACGAATCGTTTCCTGCGTCACTGTGGTACTTTTTGCGTTTTACATGCACTTACAGTTCTGTATTGCAGTTTCAGCGGTGTAATGCGACGGTAACGTTGTAAAATCCATTCTTGCGACATTGTTTACTTTGAACCGGACTCGCTCCTTTTAACCTCTCCGTTCTTTAATCGATAGGGGATTACGTGTGGGTGAAAGCCCGAGCAAGACAAATTTTTCGATAAAAGTGCATCCCTTGGAAGAAGCGCACACGTGCCTCTTTCACGGGGCGGCGCGTTTTCTTGCCGCTTCAAAGTTCCACAGGCAACGTGACAGGTTAGTCACAGGCAGCACCACTGTCAACCCAACCGTTCTTAACGATGTTGCCGAGCTAAGATCCTGTCGTTAAGATTCTTTGAAATTATCCGAGTGTCGGTACGTAGTAACACTCGCAGCTTCCGGTTTTTTTTCGCGGGAAATAGAAACAAGAAAACTCTTCATTGCTGTACTGCAAATATTCAGACTTTGCATTTTGTGAACTTCAGTTAATAGGAACCTTGTTTTTATTAAATCCGTTTAATAGGAATTTTGTATCTTATTAAATTGCTGTGATAGGGATATTATGCTTGGTTAAACTTTACTTCAGGGAACCAGAAATTTTTAATCGTCGTTATGCAATCCTGTAGATTTTGGCGAGAAAATGCCGAAAATCCAAGTTTTAATGATAGGAATTTACTGGATCAAAAGTGATGTGTGTTTAAAGTTGGGCGATTTTAAGCGTTAAAGCGTTGAAACGAAATTGATGAGGTCACCAACATTTCCGATTAATCGTTCCAATTATTCATTAAAACATGCGCATTGAGAAGCAACATTTTAAAAGAACGATTCTTTAGAACATCATCATAATCCCGAATGGTGGATCTGCAGGATTTTCCCTTTCCTGGATGAAGTAAAACCAAATGTATGTATGATACGTGTATGTAAATTCTGTAACTGAGAATAAATTCCACTATTACGTGAAACTGCATTGCGGATATTTATGGAAATGAACGTTTTCAGGTAGCAGTTTGCAAAAGCGAGCGTTTCTTCCGTTATAAATATTATTCAGTTAATATTACGATAAAAGTTCCATCACGCGTTGTTGAAATTTATTTTCTACCGTATTTTTCATTAGTTAATGTACGAAACGCAAATCCCGTTCTACATTAAACAGAATAGAAACTTCACGTCTAAGAGAATTGAGAACTTCTTCTTCGAATCGTTTTCTTTATAGAAATTCATTAATCTTGACGGAGCGTGCGTTAATTAGCAAACTAAAGCGCCACGCTAAACAAATTTCCGACATTATTAAAGTTAGACTCGAAACGTATACAACGTGTTTAAGAAGTTTCGGTCTAAATGAAATTGACTATTAGCTGTTAGAACTTTTAATGCGTACATGCCTGCCGGCTGAAAGTTTCAAATCATTTATCGGTGTTCATTAAAATTATAAGCACGGACAAATTTCCCGCGGATTTCGAGCTAATGCTTCCAACGACGTTTCCCGGGCCCCTTAACTTTTAAATCTTTTTAACGAATACGCCTATTTTCAAGTACCATAACTTCGGTTGCTTTTACGGGGAAGGTCGTTCTTCCGCTTAATTCATGAAGCGATCTCGAACTTTTGACTCAACAAGGCGCGCACATTCACGCAGAAAGGAATACTCGTCTATTTCAAACTTGTGCATCACTTTGAAACAGCGCGGAGCTTAACTTCACCTTGACAACCCAGAAATTTTGAACGGTTTTTTATATAATCCTGTTGATCTTGACGAGAAACTACCAAAAATCCAAATTTTAATGCGAGCAATCCACTGGATCGAAAGTTACGCGTGTTTAAAGTTGAGCGAGTTTAAGCGTTTTTGACAGGTAAGTGCGCCGCCATTTTGGCATGCACTAACCGTCCTGTATCGTCCATAGAGGAGAACCGCTAAATGGCAGCACGCGCACTATGCCCTGGGACAAACTGTCATCGAAAAGTAATTAAAATAAAGAGAATCACATACGGGGTCTCGAAGACATAGTATAGTCCAGGTTTAAAACGCTTAAAATTACTCAACTTTAAACACGCACAACTTTTAAACTCGTGAATTCCTCGCATTAAAACTTCGATTTTTGACATTTTCTCGTCGGAATTTACAGGATTATACAAGAAAAAGTTAAAAATTTTTGGGTTGCTAAGGCGAATTTTAACCACAGCGCGAATGTACCTCGAGAATGAATTCGTTTAAAACATTCACTGCTTACTCTTATTTCAGGTAGATTCGAAAAAGAAACCTAAACCTGAATCCTAAATATTTGTTTCCAGAATTTTTCCGACGACGTAGAAATCTATGGGAAATATGTACACATTTTTTTATCTCAGTCACACCTTGGTAACTTAATTGTATGTCCTCAGCGGATGTTTTAATTAATTTTCAGACTATCTTGAAATACCTGATGCTTCTCTTCTGCTTTAATAAAATTCGGAATGTTATAGAACTTCTATAAAGCTTTTCAAACTACTACAAAACATTGTTTGTTCTATTTTTCGGAAATTCAATGGATCTTCTAATTAATTTTCTGGTGAATGCAAAATACTTCAGGCATCGTCCTGCTTCATTAATATTCAGAAAGGTACGAAGCCTCATTTTATAAACGGAACAACATATTTCGGCTTGAATATAACCCTGAATTAAAGAATGTTTAAAACAATGTTGGAAACACTGCAGAAGATATTTTATAAAATCGTGAGCAAGATAACGCCGCGAGTTCGTGACAAACTGGAGCACAGTTAATAGCGAAATACGAAGGAAAGCATATGAGAACATGATACAGCGACATGAGGTGACTTTAAAAGTAGTCCAACGAGTATAAGAAGCAGCAGGTAGAAGACTGAAGGGAAAAACTCGAGGTACATTCGCGAGGGAACGAATCCTGATGGTTGCAACGGTTTGCTTTATATCATCCGACTCGTCTACTGTTCCCAGCAGCCTCGACTTGCCATTGTCTTCGAGTTAGCATCAGGAAAGGTGGCAGAAGGTCTCCGGAGCACGCTGCATTCCGTACACTTGCTATATTACCACCGTCTCCTACGTTCCCGCTTTGCATGACCCACTCGTCGTCAGATTCCACATAAAAATATTATTGTCTTATCACTTTGATTGCCAAACAAGAAACCTTGAAAATTCCATGAAATCAAACTAAGTTATTTAACTAAATAGAAATTGAAAAAAATTAAATGTATGATATTGTGTAGTTCTCCAACTTTCTGGCATTTTACAGATCCTAATTAAATTTGGCACAATGAATATTTTAACGTAAAAGTTCATTTCAAAGCTGAACAAATAATTCCGTCACACATATGTGGGTGACATGGCAGTCAACGTGTTATTACTGTATCGTCTGAGAAACGAATCTCAATTTCAAATATTTCCAGAAAATAAAAATTTTGCGGATTTTGTAAACGAAGATTGGCGTTCTAGTTCAAGCATGTGTCATCTTATAAAATTATTCTACCAGATGACTGGAAAACTATTTATTCTACTCATTTAGGACTTGATGCCTGCTTACGTAATGAGATTTATAATGATAAATTGATTAAATTACTTCAGTCTCATAAATAGTACAATCGAGGTAAAATTGTTATTTCCTTCCAGAGAGGAATTTTTTCATTTTTTTTTTTTACTATTTCCTGCTGAACAAAAATGTGTTCCATTAATACATACACTCATGTGAAAAAAAAACAACAGCATATTGATCTCCCCAGTTTCAGATCAATACAGACGATGCTCTGTATTGCACAGGAACGCGGCAATCAAATTTTATTTTTATTCCTACAGCAAATATTTCTCTTTGACAAAGCGAATTGTTTCCTGTTACATCGATGGTCGCATAAAACACTGCAAATCTCAAACGAATTGATTGTGTGGTATCCGGGGAAAAAATCTCAAACGATCCATAATACCATGATGACCTTCATTCCACCTTCAACAAAATTTTTGAAAGTACTCAAGGTCTCCTGGATGTCTCAGAAAAAATGTGATATTAACAAAATGAAATTGTACTCGTTCAACGCGTCCCTTAAAATGCTGCATAATTCATTAAAAAGTTTCCCGATAAAACAGATGTTACTTTTAACACGTTGATTGCCATGTCACCCATATGTGGGTGACGGAATTATTTGTCCAAGTTTTAAAATGACGCTAATATATTAATTGTACCAAATTTTATTAGGATCTGTAAAATGCCAGAAAGTCGAAGTACTACTCAATATCATACATATAATTTTTACAATTTTTATTTCATTAAATAACACATTGATTTGATGGAATTTTTGAGGTTTCTAGTTTGGCAGTCAAAGTGTTAATAGTAGTTCTTACTCTAACTCAGCTCGGATATTTTTACAAGTCAGTGTCGCAATTATTGCCGCGATAAGGTATAGCGAACCGAGGTAACCAGCTCGCGTAATATTAATTTATCGTGCGAGTACAACAATTTTCACGAGGTCTCGTCGGTGATGTCGCAACAGTGTGCAGTCCCAACAAAATTGGTGAACCGAAGATCGTGCGCTCCCGTTGTCAGACGGAAAGCACCCTAAGCCCCGTTGTCGAAGGTTATGAGTTACCTGACCCGTGTATAAATGAACGTTATGAATTCCCCGTTGCGGGAGAGCGAGGAACGGGGGAAGGGGGAGGGGGGATGGATATTCATCCGTGTGCCTAGACTCCGGGACTCTTTCCGTCGAAATCGAAGCATTCGGCGTGCTGGCATATAGAGGAAATCGAGGATGAGTCGAACGACGACGGAGGGCAAAAGAGAAGAAGTGGAAACGACGAAGGTCTGAAACCTTTGCCGGTTCGGCCGACGGGGTGGTTGCGGGGGGTGTTCCAGTTGGCGAGGGTGGGCCAAGAGAGGGGTGAGGAGGGAGAAGAGGGGGAGACAGCATTTCTATCTTGGCGTGAGATCGAGAGGAAATCTTCAGATCGTCGAAGACGGAGAAGATTGCCACCGTCTCGACAGGAAAGGATGACGATGGGGGGTGGAAGAGGAGGACCTCGCCCAACCTTCGACAACCTCGATGAAACTCGCGCGATTTACTTCACCGCTGCCGTTGCTACGTATCCGCGAAATAATGGATAACGGCTCCGGATCCTTTCCATATTCGCCAAGCTCCTCCTCTGGGTCCGAAACTGCTTGCGCTACGCGAAATTGTACGATTAACCCCCGAATACGTGGTTTTGCTACCCCCTGTTTTATAGTTGCAGCTATTGCACTTCCTCGTTATTTAGGATTTTCCAGAAAGCACCGAAAAAAGTTGTAGCTAACATTCTCCTACATTTTTGCATTGCCTACGTTATGGCATGTCGTAGTCCAAGGGGACAGTGAGGCACTGCTGAGAGAAGATAAAGTAGCACCAAAGTTTCCTTAGTTTTAGTTATAAATAGTCTCTATCTCTCGTCCATAATTATGCAGACGTCCCTTGAATCTCTAATCTCTAGTCATTGCACCCTTATTTTCACTATCCCTCAGATAAGGCTTCCGCAACTTCGTTAAGGATGCTCTGAAAATTGATAATCTAATTGCAGAATCTCGTAGTTCTAGAAACTATAGAGGTTCGATACTTGTAAAATTTCGCGTATCAAAATGTAAAAGAATAACTTTATTTTAAACATGCTCGACATTGTGATCTAACGTTATTATTTGCAACAGCAACCGACTCGAGACAGATTTTATGATCTTGTTGCCAGTAATTAAGATGGCTACGGTAATGAACAAATTCTGATGGAACTGCTTTCGATTTGTGTTGCAGCACGAGTCGCGGTTGGTTGTTACAGCTGGAAATAAATTGAATGCCAACTGAAATCGTTTAAAGTTTAAAGTTTAACATTTACCCCGCTGCATCGCGAACTTTAATAAATTGTAACAAAATGCAGGGCATGCTTGTGACGTATTCTTTGGGGCATTTCAGCAGGAAGTTTACTGAGTATTTAGTACAAACAAATGTTGCTCTGTACACTGCCTTTCTTCTCTTTGTAAAATAATGTTGGTGAAACCTCTGTTCATTATCTCCTTTTGGCAATCGATTCACAGATCCATAATATTATCGACAGAAATTATTCTTTAGACTGAATGAAACTTCTCAAAATCGTCTTGAGAACAATCAAGATGTTTAAATCTGTTCCTACATTCTGGGTGGATCATGAATATGTTTGAATACCATAAATAAACATTCTTTGGATTTATTCTATCTAAAGAGGATGAGCAAACTATGTATATTTATAAGCTTTCATTTTTCTGGATTGTCTAACAACGATGAATATTAAACAGCAATTCCTTTACCGAGGGATCAAGTTTAAAAATTTGGAAGAAAGTCTTTATCAAACCTGCATAAAAATTCCTGCATGTATTCTGATATGATACATAACGAGAAAAAAGCTTCTTAACTGACAACATTATTACCTGGCCAATTAGTGCAGTGATGAGATCTATCAAATTCAATAAGCACACCGAGGTATATCAAATTTGATATAATTTTTGTAAGTGAATAATTTTGTAAAAATTTAGTAAGACACATTCGAGTACCATGTTTCAAGCTGTACGGTTGAAACATTGGAAAAAAGTAGTACAAGTTTTACTCAGTTTACCTACAGAAGATACAGGAGTGGTACTGATAGATTTCATAGAATAGACCTAAGTTTCTAGTATCGTTTCCATCAGCGCAACGTTAACCCATTTGCATCATAAAGAAATATGAAAGGAAGGCCTTTATTGCCAAACTTTTTTTAAAATTATATTTAAGTACAAAAATGACTACAAGTAAAAGAACTTCATATCTCAGCATTATAAGGAGAAATCAGAATTACTACTTTCGTCTCCAATAACACCGTCCATTTCTATTTTTTAGCTAACGAATAATGACAGTGACCAGGAAAATTGAGCGTATATATACGCTAATGATGCAAATGGGTTAACCTTGCGTTCCCCCATCAAAGGTGCTTCACACATCATTTTCTTAATCTCCTCTAGTGGGAGCTCGGGAGCTTTTTCCTGTCGCACCTTCAATTAACCTAGACTCGATCGAATCTTATGTCGGAGCATCTGACGAAGGGGGAGGTCTGCAAGTATAATCCAACGCGGCAAACTTCCGTCCAATCCGAGTCTCCCGTGAAGGAGGCCAGAGGATTCTCCAAAAGTACAGAGAGACAGAATTACGAGGCCGGTGAGAGAACGTGAAACGAGAGATTGTGCATGAGAGAGAGAGAGAGGAAGTGATGAAGCGAGCAAGCAAGCAGGAGAGAGAGAGAGAGAGAGAGAGAGAGAAAGGGAATTGAGTGGCCATTCCACTTGGTAGGTTAAGGACAGTGAAACGGAGATCTAAGGAGGCGGACTACGTGACAATAGAACTGTCAACCAATTGTTCAGCTACTCGGGCTGTTCGCGATAGTTCGAGCAGATCGATAGGCACCGGTGTGCGCGTTCATTGAAAGGAGATTTCGTTCGTAGAACATTCCGCAGCGTTGCGGCGGCGCCCGTCGAAATAGCGATGATACTTCAAGTTCGTTCGGTAATGTAATCAGTTCTCGAGTATCTCGAATCTACAGGGTCATCCGAAGATGGATTTAAACGTCATTAGCGAAACGTTCGAGTTTCGGAAGCACCTCCGACATTTCCAGAAGGAAAAGTCCCTCGGTCCGGCCAAGGAAAACACGTACAGAGGAAGGTCACGTCGAACTGAAATCATCGATGGAACGGCTCCGACACCGGGCGAACCAAGTTTTTGCATTAGGATCGGCTCGTTTAACTTCCCGACGACCGAATTCGGAATCCCTAATAAAAGAAATCACTGTCCAAGTATTCTAACTTCCATTCATTGATCTTTCTGGCTGAATTAAGTAGATTCGACATCTGCCGGATTATGTTATCGACAGTAAAATGGATTTATGGGTGATTGAAAATATTCCGAGGGCAAACCAGAAATCTTTGACTTTTACACTACATAATGATGTACAGCTTCACGAAAAAATGCCAAAAATCGAAGTTTTAAGGCGAGGAATTCACTGGTTTAAAAATTATGCGTGTTTAAATTTTAGCGATTACACTTTGCTCTGGGTCAAGCTGTCATCGAACAGTAATTAACACGTTGACTGCCATGTCACCCATATGTGGATGACGGAATTATTTGTCCAGGTTTTAAAATGAATTTTTACATTAATATATTCATTCTACCAAATTCGATTAGAATCCGTAAAATTCAAGAAAGTTGAAGGACTACTCAGTATCATACATATAATTTTTCCAATTTTTATTTCATTAAATAACTTACTTTGATTTCATGGAATTTTTGAGGTTTCTAGTTTGGCAGTCAAAGTGTTAAAAGATAATTTTTAATTAAAGTCAAGTTTTTTGGTGAAGTTGAGCCATTTAGAGATTTCTTTTTTTAGAGGTATTGTGAATTTATGATGAAAGAAATTACTGTATCTGTATTGTAACTTCGATTTATTTATCTTTGACCACGTGATAGATGATTATTAATGAAATGAATTTATCGGTGATTGAAAATATAGAGAGGATTTTCTGAAGTTAATCTAGAAGAATTGTGGATTTAAAATCAAAGTACTGTGTGAGATGACTTCAATATCACTCAGATTTATTGATTTTCGTGATTCAATGAAGTCAACTCGACTCCCGATTCTTCATAGCGAATATTTGAAATGATTCAGGATCGGAAATCTCTTAAATGTTGGCGAGTAAATTTGCAAACTCACAAGTGGTTAGAAATGTTCAGGGGATTTTGCGAAATTAATACAGGCAAGCCCGTATTTGGTACCATTCCCTAATTAAAAGTTTTAATCATTATGAAACAAAGTTCAGGTACACTGGGTTTGTAAATGAATACCGTGCCCGTGGTTTTGCCCAGTTAAAATGTTGAATTTTCAATGAGAGATAATTAAATCGAATTCTTGTTTTCTGCTTCGAACAAAGCTTGATTTTTTCTTGAAATATTCATGCAAAAATAATACTGGGAATTCATTATTTCAAAAAGAAAAATCAAAAAATACTTCTATTTTATAATACTGGACGAGTGAAAGGAGTAGAGTATATTTTGTTTACATCATATTGATTTTACATCACATTGTAATCGGAAGTTAATGGTGTTTGTAGTCTACCATTGTGCAAACGAACCTCTGGTGCGTAACGGATTATCCACTAATTATATTTGGTTATTGTTATTACGTATGTTTACAAAGGTTTTGCTTCGACATACTTGAGCATGACAGGCAGTGTCCATTTCTACACGCATTGCATTTTATACTGGACATATAGAACAATAAAAATCATGTATAAATTTAAAAAATGCATCTATTGAGATGTCAATTAATTTTCATCATATGGGGTGACTAGATAAATCGATCTGTTGGTTAAACAACTTTTAATTTAAAACCTGAATGTTCCAGATGTGTCAACTTAACTCTATGGTAGTACTAGCTTAATAACTTCCGAATTAGGTAGCCTGTTTTCGCATCATAATTGGAATGCTGTTACCTCAGTTATTGTAGTATAATATAATAACAAATAACATCGGGGTTGTTGAGAATCTAATCCTTGTTTTTTAATTATCCCGTGGCGATGCATTTCTTGCACCAGGCTCTAGAGTGCTCTATATACAGGGTGAACCAAATGTATCCACATAACAGTATCAGAACTTTTCTATAATTTAAAAATAACGTAGAGACCCATGTACGCTCGAAAAACTTATTAGAATATTTTTCTAAAAATATGGATACAAAGCGGGACTAGTTTTTCCACTCGATACAGGTGACAGATTGGAAGTATTGATCTAATCTGTTTACACAAGCAGTGTTTACTAAGTGAGGTCGTGACCTGTGTTTACCAACTTCGTCGATTAGTAACTTCAAAGAAAAGGTCTACGAGATAAGAATTAATTTGCGACGGGAATTCCAACAAAAAAAAAACTCGTGATACATTCCCCGAGACGGAAAGGAATACATAATGTACTAAATTGAGTTATGCGAAGCTCGGATATCAATCTCTTATTTATTTGAACGTGATCAAATTTTTAATGGGCCAGCGATAGAAAAATCTCGGTACAGAAAGCACATGCGTTCTTTTAATAAAGCCTGTCTATTCTTAGTCTACTTTTACGGATAGAATAGATTGGCCTTTTTGCACAGAAAATCCTGAGACACCCTTTACGTAGCTTGCTTAACCGATCGCTAGATATCCGCTCGTCTAAAGCAGAGTCTGCTAGATATTACGAACAAGTCCCCGGTGATGGGTTCAGATAATCCATTTCAGCTAAGAAATTCCCAAGAGAAAAATTCCATTCAGCCAGAAGAGTTAAGATTTCGACCCTTGACGCTACAGGAGCATCGTCAAAATGACTCGCTTTTTAATTTCTTATTAAAGCCGTCGGAGTATGTACTTCCATTGAAAGATGGAAGGTTATTGTTACAATGTAGTCGCGAGTTTGTAAAACAATCACTCGAACACAATCAGACATTTTTAACCCCTTGCCCTACAATATCGAGTCAGACTCATGATGAAGATTCTGAATGGAATCTAATAAGTATGTATGTTATTAATTTTCTTTAAACCGAAATAAAAATCTACTTCGTTGTTGGTGATATGAATCCTTTGGAGAAAAGATAGGCATACGATAAATATAAATTATCTTTCTTATTCTATGATATTCTGAACGATGAAGAATTTCTAATCATTATAATCAAAAAATAAATAGTAGTGCAAGGGGTTAACTTTTTACTATGTAATCCTGTACATCTTGACGAGGAAACGCCAAAAATCGAAGTTTTAAAACGACGAATTCACTGGTTAAAAAATTAAAGTTTAAAGTTGAACAAGCACACTTTGTTAAAACTTCGATTTCAAGGTTCGATGTCAAGGCGAGGTTAAGCCATTGTTCGCACACAACTACAACTAAACAAAATTTGGTACTTACATATGCAACTTTTCTGGAGATTATAAAATAGTCACACTCAATTCGTCAACACCACTGCTCCGAAACAAGGAGGATTCTTCAATAATTATCCACACACTCACTATTACAATTCGAGTTCAACACGTACCGATCGACATTCGCGAAACGACTAATTTTTCTATAATTATTCACACACTCACTATTGCAATTTGAGTTCAACACGTACCGATCGACATTCGCGAAACGACTGAGCATTGTTTACGACACGTAATTTAGGCGAGTGCCCGCTATCCCGGTAAAATCGGGGATTCAATCCCCTCCCTAACTCCATTGTGTATCATAATTGAGGCCAGTATTACCCTAACCGTAAGATGTCAGGTAAAAATAAAAAAAATGTCCTCCATGAGTTTAACTCAGTTGTCGACGTCTACTACAACGCTGTGGCCGTAAGCTAGCATAAACGGGTCGTTTTAATTATTTTACGGGACGGAATAGCATATTTTTAATATCCACAGTGCCTTTAGTGTAAGTGATAGTGTAAATGAAGCTGCAAACACGATTTTTATGGAAATTACATGTTACGAGGTAACAAACTTTTCAATGCAGGTTAGTCTTCTTTTTTTATACTGTTCTAAATTTTGTTTTATGGTCTTTTATGACACTGTTTTATTAATTTATGAGACTGGGTCCGAGGACGTTCCTGTAAATTTTTATGGACTAGATTTTCTAGTTCACACAACGTATAAAAGAACGTTTGTATTAACGAAATTTAACCCCTTGCACTACTAACTACTTTATTTCTTTTCCCTTGCATCACTATTTTGTGATTATAATGATTAGAAATTCTTCATCGTTCACAATTTCGTAGAAAAAGAAAGATAATTTATATTTATCGTATGCCTATGTTTTATTTCGATTTAAAGCAAATTAATAACATACATGTTTATTAGACTCTGTTCAGAATCTTCATCACGAGTTTGACTCGATATTGTAGGGCAAGGGGTTAACAGCATTTTTCTCAATCATGAAAAGTAGATTTTGCTAATGTTAGTTTTATTTCTACAAAATATCCAATGAAAATACGAGAGCGCATAAAAATTCACAGTCTAGCCATCGATATTTATTAATATTCTATGATACTGTCAGAACTGTCACCTACTATCGATATTCGTGAACACGTATTATACATTCTCTGAGACTTTCTGAACTGTCGACTACCACGAGCAAGTAAAAATCCACAATTTCTATAACCGACACACGAACCCCTCGCTCGAACATTAGTAGCTACCATCAAACGCAGCGCCCCCATCATCCCAGGACCAAGACTTCAGACTGACAACGAAGCCTGCAGCGTTCGCTTCAAGCCTTTCGACTCCATTATCGTGGCTCGGCAACTCCCCGCATGAAAGGCGAGCAGCAGCCAGACAGGAATTTATGTTTGAATCAATTCCTGACGCGGTTAAATTCCGCGGTAGGCAATCGGGGAGCAATCAGACATCCCCATCAACGGGTACTTTCCTCGGGGTTGGCGGGTTGGCAATAGTCGTCGATAAGACCCACATTACACCCGGAAATTATGCATTCGGCCCCCGTAGATAAGATCCATCGCGCGAAATTTCAGCGATCTGTGCCCTCCTCGGAACCCTGCGTGCTTTAGGCTCTCGCTGTTTCACGGATTCTCTTCTTCATTCGTCCTTGTGATCGGCGAACCTTCTCTTGATCCCTCCCCCACCCCCTCTTTCGCTCTCCCGGCGAGCCAACAGGCACAAATCAACTTTATGCAAATCACCGAATCTCCGCATAATGTGCCCCGTAAGCCCGTCTACGGTTGTCTTAGCTCTTATGGAAAATGGAGGGCAGACATCGGCGCCCGTCTCTGCATAATTCGGCCAGTTTCTTGTGAAATGTACACACGGCAGACACGTCGGAGGAAGTTCGTTTTCTTCGGGCAACGCGTATCGCATAGGAACGTAATTATCCACGTGTAAATGTTAGGCGTGCGAATAGATTCGGTGCCCTGTTCAGCCCTTCGCGGTCCGACGTGTTTTCTTTAATTTATATCAGAACTCCCTGAAACATTGTGTAACTCAATTGTATTCCCGTATGTAGGTTTGCCAGCCTGTGTAACACAGCTCAGAGATACTGCAGTTATTGTTACATACAGTGAAATTATGGCATTATTATTACTATTATGGCATAATATCCCGTTAGAGGGTATATCCGAGTGCAAAGGGTTAACGAATGTAATTTTAATCAGCAAGATAAGGGAAACCCTATTTTTCCGAATTCAATCCGTAAAACGGTTAAACTTCACCTTGGCAATCTAGAAATTTGTAACTTTACTAGATAATCCTGTACATCTTGACGAGAAAATACAAAAAAATCGAAGTTTTAACCCCTTGCACTACTATTTATCTTGCGATTATAACGATTAGAAATTCTTCATCGTTTAGAATTTCAATGAAAAGAAAAAATAGTTTATATTTATTGTATGTCTCTCTTTTCTCCAAAGGATATATATCAACTACAACGAAATAGAATTTTATTTCGCTTTAAAGGGAATTAATAACATACATATTTATTAGACTCTGTTCAAAATCTTCATCAAGAGTCTGACTCGATATTGTAGGGCAAGGGGTTAAGGCGTTCAAAAGTTATGCGTGTTTAAAACTGAGCTATTACGTTTTTGGAATTTTCACTTGAAGATATACAGGATTCTGTACTAAAAAGTTAAAAATTTCTGGGTTGTCAAAGTGAAGCTAATGCCCCGTAAAACTTTTATTTCTTACTGACAGTATTGAGGTCTTCGGTAAGTGTCTTAGAATTTTTTCGGATTTTCTGAAAGCCGCGGAGATAAACGAAATAAGTGATGAAAAAATTGTGACATGCCCTGTACGAGTCATTAAAAATAACGAGCTCGATTGTAGTATGCCTTGTACTTGGAAAATGATTCTTAATGTTGACCTATGCTGTGTGACTAGTTAATGGTGATCAATAACACCGTAATGAATAGCTTGTTATCCGATAGTACGTACGCTCTGTGAATGGAGACAGCGGTTGCTCGCACGGCGGATTAATTCAACAAATTCGTTTCTGGAAAACACGGGGCCGTACAAAAGAGCGCCGGCACTTTTTCGCAATGGCGCGGACTTAAAAACATTGTTGGATGCAAATTAATTGGTCGGAAGGAGGCGCCTTCGAGCGCGCTAAAAAAGGCGGCTTACCTCTCTGAATTTCCGCGGAATGAAACCTCGCCGGACAATGGGCGTTCCCCGTAGCAGCCAGGGGGTTCCTTTTTTCCTTTCCTCCGCATTTTTCTTCTGTTTGCGTGGTTTTTTGTCGCTGCGCCCGCGACACTTTCATTCAAAAGAACACGTCGTGTAAACGAGAGAGAGAGAGAGAGAGAGAAAGAGAAGGAGGGGGAAAAATAAAATAAAAAGGAACGAAAGTCGGAAGTGGCGCCGCGGATTTGGTGGCGCTACATTATGTCGCCAACAGGAACGAAACCAGTGCCGCTGCGACGCGGAGCTCCATGAAATAGTGTAACTTGAAACCTTTTATTTGCCGTTGAAATGAAGTGTGGCTATTCTAGTTCCTTGTTTCCCTGCACCAACGTCGGCTCTACCTCTCGTCTCCCAAAATACCCCGACGAAGTTCCTAAAATATCAATATCCAGACTTCATTTTTAACTCGTCTCTACAATTTCATATTCTCACTTGGAAAATAGACGAAATTGTCTGAATCATTTCTTAAAACATTTTCGACCAACTTATAGTTGCAATATGAAATGACAAACTTTAATTTTTCTCTCCTGCGAGTTCTACGCCTGTGCCGGAGTCAATTCTGACCCCCACTGATATTTCACTACAATTTTCTTCCGATACAAGGCTATGGTATTTCGGACGAAGAAAGGGGATAGCGATTTTCTTATTTGGAAATAAAAGCCTTCGTCTTATATCGGAATAAAATTGCACATATTGACGAAAAGGGGGTCGAGCATAAGTAACGAGGGAATGAATTTTACGGCGATATGGATTCAATTCGTGTTTCATTATTCATCGCTTGGGGAAAGTATAGTTCCATTAAAAAGAGATTAAAAACTACTTGTACAAAAGCGAAGTAAAAATAGAACGAGGTCCTTTGAAATAGATTCTGATCTGATGCGTTAAATTTTCAGGCCACCCATAAGCCCCTATTCCGCCCGTTAAATGAATCTCCTTTCACTGGGAAAATCATTTCACTGCGAGCATATTGCATGTATCCGCTATTTAAACGATTTTTGGCAAATGCCCGGAAATTTTCGTACCTTTACAAACAGTATCCATCGTCATCCGTCGTTCAACTTTCATGATTTTAATCGTCGTTTACGTCTTCGAGCTTGCAGGTCTGAAATAGACACCTGAAAAGGCCTTAATATGTAATTAGATAAATTTAATTCAATTCGTAAGCCCTAAACGACGTGAAAACTATTATCATAACTCTCAGATTTGTTACAACTGATTCTATCTTTATTAGGAACACAAAGACGTCTTCAAACAATCAAATGAATTCACAAAATACTAAAAAATTAAATTAAATTTAATTATATTGAATTAAATTAAAAAATTCTAAATCCCAAGCAGAATATAAACCACAACGCCGGAAAACGATTACCGCAATTAACAGACACAGACAGTAAAATATAAAACAGTAGAAAATTAGAAAAATCTAAAAATATTGTTACGAAGTCTTCAACGACAAAAATCAATTGAGGGATAAAACGAATTTTTATTTATCATCCCAAAGAAGCCTCTAAATTTCATTAGACAAACTCGTAAGAGCTCGCATAACTGCATCCCGACACTTTAATAGTACTTTCGGCTTGTTCCTTTGTCCGAGTACTTTCGAATATCGCCGAGAATTCATGCTGTACCATAATTCCGTAGCTTTTTCCGTCGAGGTCGTTAATATTCCGCTGATTAAAACGCTATTGTACACACTGTCTTCATAAAGATGCTCGACAGCCGCGTGACACAAAAGCCCCCGGCCGCGGTAGTCTTTCTGCGTGTGCTGCGCGATCGATATCGCGCTTTCGATAGGTCGATGCATCGAATTCCATCCGCCCCCGACTACCCCCATTGAAAATCCTGTGTACTGTTAATCGATCCGACGGAAATTACGTGTCCACTTTGGCGCACGGTGCGCTCCGTTTTAAAACCCGCGAGCCTGCAAATTGAATCCCGAAGTCGTTCGGCCGTTGCTGCTGACTCCCGGGGTTAACTAACAGCGTCGATTCTTGCGACATCCAATACTGCAGCTGCGACGCGCAAGAAACAGCCAGATATGTTTCCAACCCCTTAGACAAAAAAAAACCATCTAAAGAGCACATGTCTCCCCTAACGTTGTTCCGTAATTGCGATTTTTTTTTCACCCCGATGAGAGCGCTGAAAAACGAAACGGGCTAGCGTAACGTAATAGTATTACGCTCGCCCGTAAATTACGTTGCTTTTCCTTTTTAACCCTTAACTGCTCTTGCCATTGTTGCTGCTGTTTCTGCTGCTGCGAAAATATTCGATGGGGTCCCGGAAGTGTTAGTCGCATAATTATTCGCGCGTTGTCCGTGGAAAATGGTTTTAAGAAAAGTCAGATGACGTCACTGGGCAGATGACGTTTACTTTTGTACATCAATGAAATATTAATAGAAAAATGTTTAGGCTTGTTGATACGTGAAACGCTAGCTGTATCAGCGATTTCAGATTTTTACATCTAACAACCGTTTCTTTCAATAATCTCAGGATGCATTGATTTGCATAAAGTTACATAACTTGCATCTACTAAATTTTTGTGAATTTTATATTATAGCATCCACTGTTTCGATGATACGTTTCCACGGGTTGTTAGTCGCTTCATGTTATTTGCTCAATAAACACTGTTATCCATATTAAATGCAAACTAAATGAAATTTTTGAACGAGATGCTTTGTTTGTAGGGTAATATTTAGATTGGATGAATACAATTGGACCAAAGAGAATATACGGAGAAAATGTTTGTGGAGGAAGTCACTGTGCGCAATTTAATATCTACGTCTTGCTTAGAATATTTTTGTAGCCCCCGTTTATATTTGCGAGCACACTGAGACCTCTTAAAAGCAAAGCGTTGAGTGTTGGAGCTATTTTGACGTTTTTAAAATTTAGCAATTTTTTTTTTCTATTCGCCCCGGAGAGATGTCGCTTCTCCACTCGAAAGGGTAAAGGTAACGGAACGAGGTCAGAAGGAACGCCTCAGCATCTTTGATAAAGAATACGCAGCATGACCAAGTGACCTGCTTGTGCTTATTGTGCCTGCAGTGATGCCATAAAATTTGTCTAGATAAAACATTCTACGTAACGTTCCCAATTGTCGTGAACATGACTACAGTTGAGTACATAAAAGAAAGTTGCTTGTTGCTTCTGATTCTTGCTCTTTACATTAGGACGCTGAGCGCATAACTTATGGAACTTTAGACGTTCTGCTCGACAGACTAAATTATCTTTTAGAATTATTACACCCGACGTAAGAAAGTACCGTTCTTCGAACGTCTGTTGTTCATTAAAAGGGAAACTCGTGAAGAAAATACTTTTGACCATTCACACCGTACACTGCAATTTTTATTACAATTCCTTTAAGCTGCTTCGTATTGGACGTAATATAAATAACTATTAATACAAATTGCCTGCTAAAAAATTAGATTTTCAATTAAATATTTATAACCCTTTGACAAACTGTAACCCTGAAACCCTTTGTTAGTCAATTTGTCACTATTTTATGTATATAACACTTCCAGTGAACCTGTTATATTTTTATGAATATTTCATGAGGTATACAACATTTTTTTTAAATTAACGAGGGCAGGACTTGTAATAAAAATAATTAAAAAAATTGTACAAAGATATTGAATTATTTAATGTGGCACGAATATCGAGAAATGGTTGTATAGTTTCATTTTGTAATTACTTCGCCGTCTGGAACTATGTCTCGTCCACGGAAATGACGAACTTTAATATGGTTCCTTGAGAGATAAGTGGTTCGAGTTATGCAACATGGTACAATCTGTTTCTCTGTATTTCTGGTACTGTTAATTGCTACTCCTGCATCATGTTATAAGGCGATTATGTGCATAAGTATTGCTGGACCTTAATCCGTCGTTGCCCTGTATTCCCCGCGAACAGAGGTAAAATAATATTCCGATTCTGATGGTTACAGCAAACATACGTAGACAAAAGATTTCACCCTGATTATTTCATCTGTGCATCAAATCGTTATCATAAAAAACATTTAAAATTTACTTTGGTGGATTCTAGCGTAACATTTTGGCGCAGTAATTTCACGAGCTCCGTCTCTTCGTGTAGAAAGCGTTAGCACGATTTAACTACTTTTAAACTGCAAAAGAAATTTCTTTTTCACCTTATATCCTCTTGTGTGCACATTTAATTAATTTTTAAGCGCGTTGCTCGTAAGTCCGAGAATAAAACGCAAAGTATAGAATATTTCGCAAAATGTAACAGAGAGTCGGAGACCTTTTAAATTAACATTTGTAAAGTTTAAATTATCAATGAAACGAAACACCAGAAAAAGGAAACTTGGGCCTGTTTTCTATAAATTAGAGTTAACGAAATTGAAGAGAAATTACAGGAAGATGTGGATTTGCGAATGTCTGTCGAATTCTGTGCTATTTGCATGATCAACTCCGCGTAAAAAGGGACCAGAGATAATGCAATTTAATTTATCCGAAGAATATCGAGATGGTTAAAGCCCGAGGCCAGCCGGCTGCAGGACTTCAAAGGAAAACATTCTGCCGAAATGGTAGTCATTCACTCCACGTGTCCCTTTTCCTAAGAGGATCACTGTAATCCCAGACTTTCACCGGGTAAAGGAAACGGGGTGCAGCAGCAGTACCAGCAGCAGCAGGTTCGTTCTTGTTTCGATCTCTTTAGACGAGGTAAGATCTCGATACGCGTATCGGAGCCCACTTGGAATTCTAGGGTAAGAGTTGAAGAAGCCTCGAATTGTCAAGATTCTTTTCTCCAGTTTCGCTAACTGTTCTCGACGTAGTCGAGGGGAGATTATGTCGTCGAGCACGTTCAAGCAGTATCAAATATCGAGTGACTCAATCTTTGCACTTAACTGGATCCAGATCGAATTTACCGATATCGTAAGCACGGAGTTTCTCGGTTCTGATCTGTGCCCCCGAGATTCGGAAATCAATTTCACCCCTGGAACACGTTGAATCGTTCCGCTTGTTCGCGCGCTATCGTCCTCGTAACCTTCGCGTTAATTAACAATTGTTGTTCTTCTTCTCGAACTCTTTTCCACTATCTCCGGAATCTGGAGGCTGTTCATTCGACGAAATCGCAAATGGAGCATCGAGGAACGCATTGGAGGAGTTTCTAGATTTTTGTTGGCCGATACAGTAATCCTTTTAGATCTGTATGCAAAGTGAATCTTCTGTGCCTGACTTTTGCAGCAAACTGGAAGTAACTGAAATGGAAATTTATTTTTACTCAGGCTTATTAAAACGATTCAAGTAAGAACGAAACGCCTAATTGGATCCAGTTGACGGAGACAATTTTCTATTTCGCGCGAAGATCGACAGTCCGGTGATAAGCTACGGACGGAGATGCAAAAAAGCGAAGGAATCATTACGGCAACGGTCCGTTGAACAATAACCGGTGAAAGGGCGGTCCCATTAAAAATCGCGAGCAAGTTATACAGGAACGTGTCATAAATCCTGCGCGAAATGTTGCGGCTAAACGACCTCCGGAGGAAGACGCAACGTTAGCAAGATCGATCGCTTAGAAAGGATTGCGGCGGGGCACTCTTTCGAAGGATTCGTACACACCGGGGCATGGAAAGTGGGTTGCGGGGGTGGCGGCCGAGGGAATCGTTAGTAGAAATGAAAACAAATTGCCTTTGGGTGAGCGGTTTCCGAGAGAGGGAGAGAGAGAGAGAGAGAGAGAGAGAGAGAGAGAGAGAGAAACGGCGGTGGCTAGAAACAAGGATGGAGGGAGAACGAGCAAAACAGCAGAAGCCAACCGAGAAAAAGAGAGAGGAAGAAAGTCGAAGCTGCGGGGCAACAGCGTGATTTGACAAATGGCGTATGATAAAAGTGCGGCGGCGTTCATTAAGGGAAATGGTTCGCCGCCGGTAATGCAGCCCGTCCCCGCACCCTGCCGATCATAAAACCGATGCATTGTAAACAAGTATCACGGTATCGGACACTGACTTGCCCGGGTCACATACACTCCCGTTCATAAGTCTTAGGACCCCTCTGGTTTTTAGTGAAACTCTGGTATTATTATGAACCTTGATGAACCTAGATTATTATGAACCTTTAACACTAGAACTACAGAATCATAAATACGACGGATGTCTATTGCTTCGTAATAATTACAAGACTATATTTAGTCAAACCACATACCATTTTTATTCCAACACGTGGTTCAATAAAGAAGTTGATTCAAACATTCCTGATGGGAACATTTTTATAATTTCAATAATTGTGAAAGAAAAAATTAGGAACCAGTCATCTTGACTGGTTCGGTAGTTCTAGTGTTAACTGTATTAACTGCATAAATATCCTCATATGTTCAGTAATAATTGCAACTTGAATGAAATGATTCGTTAAACCAGATTTGAACCCCATAGAAAATGAACCCCACAAAAATCACTGTCAGTCATGTATGACTAACACTTTAATGTGTCAAATAAGGAAAAATTTGTTCAGTTCCGGTTCAATACAAATATGATCACAGACCTAAGAATTACGAGCGGGAGTATACGTCGATGCTGCCACAGGCATAATTTTATGTCCTGCGGGTTAAGTACGCTTTCAGCCCTAAGATTCTAAATTCACCGGTGCTGAATTCCTTTTTACGCTCACGTGCAAACGTACGGACATGTGTGGACGTCAATTATTTCGGTCGCTTTTAACCGTTTCGCTGCCGTTCGTGTCGTACGCGAATATTTCTGCTGACTCGCAGCATCTCGCGTTCCTGCACTCTTTAAATGAGAATATCTTTTTTAGAAGTGCGGCAAACGAGTTTCGTGTTTTTCAGATGGTAGAACAATCAGTTCACTAGAGGACGCGAGAAGGACATTTTGAAAGTCAGTTCGCCTATCCCCTCCATTGGAGGACATTCCCCGCGAGTAGTGTAAACATGCCGCTAATACGATACCGGGTCGGGTATATCGGTGAGAACCACTACTAATCAAATTACCAAACTTTGTTTCTTATTATTTTTTTATGGGACTTTGGCCAAATTATTTGTGACATTTTTCTGATTAAAATGACATTAAACGGACGATACAATTTTAACTGTATTTAGTGATTTAATTGATATATCACAGCACGAAGATTGGACTTAAATCAAGACTTTACTGTAATTCCAGTTGATCGAAATTGTAGAGAGAATACTCGAAGTTTGTTCTTCACAAATCCTCTCGTGTTGACCTGCATTACAAATTTGGAGAAAGCTTTTCCCGGATATATGTCCGTTATATATGTATAAAACGTACTCAAAATGTACTAAACTAATTGTTTTAATTTCGCAAAAGAATACAAGTGACCTGGTCCAGTTTCAAAAAAGGTTTTCTCTTTTTAAAAATATACTAATACCTGTGTGAGTCACTGTATGCATTTTTATGTTGCTTCTGCGAGTGCAGGAACGTTTTTCTGAATTTTTAGACGCTGGGAGGTTGCAGAGGTGGTTTGTACATCTTCACCTGACTTTGTTTCGTTGGCAAATAATTTATTTATGGGAAGAAATGTATTATCAAGCCTGATTCTCGTTTGTCACAAAAGTTTCCTCGGTTCTATAGAATTTTGGCGATCTCGAAAATTTGAAACATTAGATTGCCGGATGAAAAAGAAGTTATCTGGTCAGTTAGCGATTCCCTCTGGTGGTATAGTATGATAATGGGGGTGATCAGATACCTACCATCGTAATTCTACCAAAAATCAACATATCTTTAAAAAAAAAATTATTTAACTTTTTCTATACATATAGCAATAAAATCGTAAATTAGTCAAATTGACTCGCTCCGGCAATCCAATGTTAACATTGCTCGGGTTCGAGAGATTGCTGTATTA
Source organism: Seladonia tumulorum (assembly GCA_913789895.3). Lineage (NCBI taxonomy): Eukaryota > Metazoa > Arthropoda > Insecta > Hymenoptera > Halictidae > Seladonia > Seladonia tumulorum. The sequence goes on from OU565275.1 coordinate 10,738,574, forward strand.
AAATTTCGTGAATTAAATTAGGTCAACGCAAGCGTTCAATTTCAGCTGAAAAGCTTCCCCATAATTTGATTGCGACACATAGTCAGCGGATTCAAATTTCCATTCTCGTAGATGAGTTTATGAAAATTTTAAGAAGTAATAGAAATTGTAAGGATCTCGCAAACATTTGTATGACAATGTTTGATCACGTTCCCTTGCATGTTACAAATTCGTCAGTGACGCAACGGTTCTGCGTAAGGGGTTTGATTTTGTAATTTTGTTTCACTAAGAGTCTACGTAGACGAGCGAAGCTGAAATGTACTAGGAAATTAAACGGAATAATTGGGTCACGCGTTTAAACAAAATTGGGCACACTATTGCAGCATTAGAAGAGTAATGGATTAATCTGCGATATATCCAGGGCTGTCAGGGCTTCAGCAATTTTCTGGGTCCGTATATCAGATCGAGAGCCCTGACGGAACTCATATTTCCTCTTTAGAACAAATTTTGATGAAGTCCGTAGAGCTCCAAGGACTAAAATCCACTTTCCCAGCTTCCTCGTAGTACGGTCAGGAATCCCGGTGCAAATACTTTAGCTCAGAGGCAGGATGTGACGCAGGAGGTAGTTTTTATTTTTAAATAAACACGCGTGGGTCCGTAAGAGTTGGCCCTTTGCGAATAAAAAATCCTTGTGCACTTGCGACCGAAGTCTGACAGTTTCGAAACCAAAATAATTCATCAACGAAGATAATTAATGCGATTTTTACACTTTCCTGACAAACATAAGTAGATGAAATATTAACCAGTAAACAGATCAGAAGAATGTTGATGTATGCAACGAGGTAAATAAATTGTTATTTCACTCGTGTTTGTTGTCATCGAGATATGAAATTTATATTTTGCACACGAGTTTCTCCGTTTAGCAATTATCGGAAATAACGTATTTATGATAAAGTATTTTCCTGTTTGGCATGATTGTAATTTACATTTATGAAACAATTCCCATTACAATCCCAGTACAATATACTCTTGAATCGATTTTATTTTGTTAAGTATTCATCTGTTACAATTAATAGTATTCTCGAAGTCTATTAGGAGGATCTCGTTTGTGGCAAGATAGTTTTGCTCAAGAAATCACGCTGAATAAAAAAAAAAACACAGAAAGGAACGGAAAGAAAGTGGTCATTTGTTCCGCAACCTAGAGAGTTCCACGACTCCATTGATAGACCGGCGCACAATGGGCAATTAGCTACCAGATGAGGTTGGTATTATAGGTATTGTTAGGGTGTTTGAATGCGAGGTTTATGGTACGTACGATTGAAACGTTTTTTATATAATTCGATCTACAGTTCGATTTAATTAAAATGTACTGACACGGCTAATTTTTAATTGCGGTGTCCCACTGATCTGTTAAAAAACCTGCTACACTAATTTAGAATTAATACAAATAAAACAATTAATAAAATGGCACAGGAATATACATACAGTAGACAACGTAAATATACATTTACGAGTCACGTGAAATCACTTCTGTTTAAATATTTTTGATCATTAAATCCGAAGTAAAGTAGCTTTCATCATTTTATTTAAAACGCTTGAAATTGTAAAATTTGGCAATATTGACAAACGGGAATCTTCCGAATTCGCACTATAAATTTACACGTTTGAAAGGTAGCTGTGCCAATGCTTCTTTGTGTTTTCTTTTCCCAAATGGAAAAAAGACTTTCAGCGATCCAGTGATTATAAATGAGCAAACGCAGAAAAAAGACAGACCGTAGACGTAAACAAACAATCGAGTGACGCTACTAGAACTTGAAAATTCGCTTTTCCTTCGCTGGTTCCACAGCACCGACTAAAATCATTTCGAGGGTTGCTAGCAATCTGGTGTCAGGCGCAAAATAGACTGCGGAGCGTGTAATATTATTGCTCCGGAGCAAATCACGGTGCCACGGCAAGCGACGAAACGACGTATCGTTATTCCACACCTAATGCACCAGGCATACGATGCATCTGACGCAATGCAGTCGTATGCACCGCGTGCACGTACGAGCGGAACATTGTTTGCAGACTTTCGACTTCTTTACCATTCCCCCGCCGATGTTATCCCGTATCCACGCCGGAATTTAGTGCTCGCTCATTTTCGTTCCACGCCCTACACTATTACCCCATTCATCCTTTATGGCTGTCTCCTAATTTCCTCGAACAAGCTATACCGTGCCATTTAATGGCCCCTGCTGGATACAAAATTCCCAGAGACGTTCTAAACAAAAATTAACCAGCACTGTGCGAACATTAAGACAAAATTTCATGCGACGATCGTGTTAAAAATTATTCAGGGTTCTAGGACCTTCCTTTAGAATGTTTCGATATAGAAAAATTACTCGGAAAGGGCTAAATACACATTGACAAAGGGTCTAGAAGAATAGTTCATTTGTTTTTCAATATTTAACTATGTTCCACCAATCCGACGATCTTGAAACTTTTGTACATATTAGATAGGTAACAGAACATCGTTCTTGAATTTTTTGGAAGTGGTCACTCGAAGGCTTGCTTGCAACCCCCACCCCTAAAAAATTAAATAATTTTTTTTTCTACCCTTAATAATTTGATCACAATTGTGAAAAAAATATATCATATGAAGGAGGTAAGATTGAATATTTTCGTTTTTATTCCATCTGAATATCTTAATTAACAACCGAGAACAAAATGATATAGTTAAAGGTATTTACCCTCATATTATCCTTAAATGGAGGGTTAGCGACTTAAAATTTTTGGGGGATTGTCTTTCAGTCTAAAACGATGGTTTTCCACATAATACTAATAAAAATTGTCGCCGGGGCCGCTGGACCATTCTTATCCTCCTAGACCCTTTAATTAGATGAACGTGTTGCAAAAATTACGTAGTTAAAAATTGTTTAATCCCAGTTAAAAACGGCCTGATACACGGATTAAGGCCTAAACAAGACGCAACACAGATTCCAGCAAATTCAAACAACTCCAAACTTCCAAGTCAGATAAAATAAAGCAGACTCGACAGTATTTGAACGTGTCCCCTGTACTTGTAGCACCGTGCTAGTAAACTTGCTGTCGACAGTTCCCGAGCATTGGCAACAGTCTACAGCTGTGTCCTATAGGAGTGAGACAGTGGTTGACAATCTGATAGCTGCCACCGTCTCCGGTTCTGTTTCCATTCTGCTGTGTCGTCTCCCGTCTGCGAGGGTCGCGAAAGAAGCTTTGCAAGACGAATTTGTGGGTATTCCGGGCGACTTTCTTTTGTAATCAAATTACACCGGATCCAATTAATAGAATCTCGATAACGCGGGACAACGCGGGCCCGTGGCGTCTCGTCGCGCAAGTGTCTCGCAAAGCTGCTTTCTCTCCTCGACTTCATTTGGTCGCGAGCCGAACACACGCACACGCGCATACACACACGCACACGATCGTAATTAACCGCGCATTCGATGCATGTATGCGGAGGCCGCTCGCTGTTTGCGAATAGCAATTCGGGGCGTACTGGATCGAATGTAACGTGGTTGCACACAACGCCCGGGAATGCGTCCACCGATCGGTCCTGAACCTCGTCTTCGGTACCTGTCCGTGGCCCTTGGTTGTTCCTGGAACCGTTCAATCGCCGTTTGTCTCCGCCGAAATGAACGGTCTTCGGGAAACCCTCGACAATTATCGCCGAACTTGCACGTGGACTATTTGCACATACCATGCATCGATAGTTGCAACAACCTGCCAATCCGTCGATCCAGAGATTTTTTAAATCTCTTCTTCATCTTTAATATCGAAATAATTCTCGATACTTGCAAGAATGCAAGACAGCACAAATACGACCGAAGTAACAACCATTTTGTCGCGAACAACCTCAATTATTTTTGTCATTAGCGATGCGAGTCAATTTTCTTAGTATTTGATTTTTCCTGGTTTTTTAGTAAATTAGTCTTATTGATTTTGTTTCGGTTGTTCCCAATTTGTGTAGGCTTGGTTTTCATTGCTGCTCGTACACTTTCAAAATGTCCTGGTGTTATTTCGAAAATGTGAAATGTGTTCATGTTATTCGTAAAAGTTTTGCAAAACTCCATTATTTATCTGTGCGTGGGATTCGCCCCAGTGATTATTTATTTATCCCTTTTCCCTTTAAATGGAGAACTGCTCGGGCAGTTTGTATAACCTTTAACATTTCACGTATCACTCGCCAATTTTATCGTTCTAAAGATTATTCTGTTTGCAGTATTCGCAGAGGATAATGCTTGAAACGATAAAACGGTGAATGATAGATGAAATCAAAGATTTTTCAAAATGATTGAATGATAGCTGGTTCAAAAATTATTTTGCAAATTGATCGAATGATAGCTGGAATGTTATTCAACAAAATTAGAGGCTTTTCGAAAAAGTTGAATCTCCGATTCAGTGTAATTAATTCAGGTTGTGCTCGGTGTAATTTCAGCGTAGGTTTTCTTTGATCGCGTCCGGATGATTGCATCGAACACGTGAAATGGATAATTAACTAATTACTGCTCCTCTCTTCTGACACTTGACAAAGAGAAGCAAATCCTGTTCAATGTTATCTGGTCACTCCGATGATGAAGAAGCTGATGGATCGTAATTGAAGAGAGAAATATTATACATTACACAATTCCATTTGACCATAACAAAGACTACGGTTCCACACAATCGAGACTTACCCTTGGAGATTTGCGTTTGACGTTCTCGACACATGGAAATCCACCGCACTGAAACAGCAAAATATCGTACTTTACATTTCAGAATTAATTAAAATAACCAATAACCATAAAATTAATTATAACCGTACAATCAGGCTTCCGAGCACTCATTCGCATAGCTCTCCATTATGTGTTCCAAGTACGTAATTAAAACTCAATTTTCATTTCAAAAGAGAGATTTAATTTTTTCCCCTTTTTTATATTCATTCTCGCGTCAGTTTCCAGTAATTAGTTTGTGTTTGCATAAACGTTGGGAATTTATAATTTGCTGCCGCGGTTGCTCGACAAATATTTACGTTCCGGTAAAACATTGTTGGACGATCTACCGCAGTGTCTTCAGCGAGAAAGAGGGTATCTTCATAGAGCTTACAACGCGATTTCGGCGAATCCTTTTTCACCGTGATATTTTCGTCCTTCCGTGTTATCGTCTTATACGTGCCCGCCATGTCATATTTTGCGGCGCGATAACGTTACGCTCCTCCAGGCTGAATCATCGTGTCGTAAAAGTGTTATTACACGGTCATCTATTTGACAACTTCGCTAATTAATAAGCCCATCGTTCCTAGAACTCTAAAATTATAAACCACCAAGTTCCCCCGGAAAATTACACCGTATTAAACATGAGTTTTTCCGTCAAATTTTCACCGAATAAGCTCTTCGTTATTTAAAAAAGTTCAAAACACTGTTTATGCCCTTACAATGCGTATAATCACGCTTATCATACCCTCGCTAAACTTCTGTAAATTCTTCCTTGTTTACGAATTAAAAATTCTAATCATTTTAAGTACGAGTCCAATTTTTTAACCGAGCGTATGAAATAAAATTGGTACGCCACGAATTTTTCAGCCTATTGCGTTGTATTCTACGTGTCATAGGGATAAAAAATTTGATCTTGAAGTTCAAGGTAGACAATTTTGCGGAAATTTTTTCTTTCAAGGATGAATGGCAGCCAAGACCAAAAATCTCTTTGCACTCGGTACGTAGGAGGAAGTGTCTCTGGCGTGGACAATGAACGGGTTTGGTGATACAATTCTCAGGGTAAAAAAAAAATGAGTGTTTCGGCGGTGAAATCAGGACGAAATAATTTGTTTGCGTTGTCGGTGGGCCGAAACAGGGGGAAACGTCCTGCGGAAAAAGCGAAACGCCGAGCGAAGTTCTGGGAAACGCAGAGAGGCGGCGGGCCGACAGTTAATTAGAGCAAAAAGTCACGGACGTGGTTGAAAAGGTAAGGGACGAGGCTGGAACATCGAACAGAGGCGAGTACGGCGATAAACAAAAGGTAGTTGTTGCCTGCACGGGTATGTGTGTGTGTGTTTGTGTGTGTGAGAGAGAGAGGGAGAGAGAAAGTCACGAATCGTGTAAACACTGACACATCCGCTGTCCCGGAGTAGATAAGGTCGTTGGTCCAGATCGAAAAAAACCTGTCCGGGCCGCGCAAGTTGTTTCCGGCCCGACACTGTTATTACTGTCGCAACGTTATCCGCGTCTATTGCATTTAATTCTACGATTCGTAGGCGGCGTTGTTGACTTTTAATTGGACGCCATTTTATTCCGACGAGATGCGATCGCCGTTGAAATATTTTTACCCTCGTTTTCACGGATACCGGATCGGCCATTGTTGCGCGCACCCTGTGCTCCAAATTATTCCAATGGCGGAAATAAATTTTGTACACTTTCAGCCGCCGTGCGCTGCTCGGAAAATTCGGATCGTTACGTTTTTGTGACAATTAAACCTTCGTGGGCAACCAAGGGTCGTTTATGAATTTCTTTCCTTTCGATGTTTATTTTTTCCCATTAATGCTTCAGACATTCGACGCTCCAAAGATTACGTATCAAAATAGGGACTTCAGTACGCATTTCAGAATTTTTTTTTTAGATTATTTAAAAGCCTAGAACAGTGAAAAAATTAGTCAACATAAACGACCCGGTATGCAATAGTATGGAATTGTTCTCATAACTGGACTGCGAACATTTGTGCAGAATAAAAATATTCTTCATTAATTGCAACAGGTAGAAATCAGATAATAATTTTGTTTCTTTCTTTAATCATTTTCGTCAGTTGAAAATAATGTGTATTCCTAAATTCTTCTAATTTGTCTTCCACGTTGAACCGCACCTTCGTCATTCTTGTCATAAACCCATGAAATTCACCTACTTATTATACTGCAAGGAGTTCAGCAAATCTGTTCATCTCCTTGTGAAACATCGCATATCATTCCCGTGTTTGATAGTTTCAGTATTACTGACAAAAAATCTCTCCGAAAACTGAACGATGAGCCGTGCCGTGCCGAGCCGCGTCGGTGCATACAAAAACGCATCAAATTTCAGTGCGCGTTCGTTGATGCAACTATAGTCCGGCGCAATCGTTTTTTACCGGGGAAAGTAGTTAGGTAATATAATGTTACGATATAAAAGCCGGCCGACGGTCGTGCATTATACAAGCGCCGCTTACAATAGCCGTTGTAAACCTCGGGTGGCGAGCACGGCGTATGAAAAATTCTATAGCGCATTCTTACGGCATAAAATCGTATTTATGTGTGTTGAAAAGGTTCGGTGGGCGGCATTCCCGGGCCAGGAATAGAAGAATATTACGCGAACGATGAGCGGGGGAAGCGTCGTAACAAGATTCGAAATAATGTAATCCTCGCGGAGACATAATTCCGAAGTTCCCAGCGCGCGGCGAGATTATTCGTAGTCGCGAAGTTATCAAAAAACTTTCATCTTTATTCGAACAATTTAGCGGGGTCGTGAAAATGGCCCGACTGCCGATTCCCCTTTTACGCCGGAGTCCGGATTTCGAAAATCCTCTTACACCAGCTGCCTCGGCCAGCTTGGGAAAAACCCATTTCTTGTTTTTCACCGTTTGAAAATCCCGCCAACGGAAGAACCGGAAATTTGACAGAACTTCGCTAGTCAAACGTCGGATTAACACTGACCCACCATCGCCGGTCAAACGGTCTCAACTTTTTATTTTAATATTATTTATCCTTTTAGTAAGAATTTGGAATCTCGTATGTGACTCGTTTAGTATTTTTCTAACGTACCAGTCACCGTTAATGCTCGGTAGGCTTAGTGTTGCAAAATGGGAGTAAACGCCATCTTTAAGAGTTCGAAGTACATTTTTGAATTTTTAGTTGACGCTTATAGCTCGACATTCATTGTAGTTCCACAGTGGTTCCTCTGTTAAAACTAATCTCCCAGAATTTTAACAAAAGTTTCAGGACGTTTGTCTGTGGGTTAAACTCGAAGGTTTAACGTGTAAGTGCGCGTACACTATAGGTCAAAAATATGAGGTTAACGCCAGGACTTCCTAATTAACGAAGAGCGGAAATATTATCCTGGAAAGGTTTAATGAAGCTCATATAACAGAACGGGGGACAAAAAATTTATATAATTACTCACTTCTCAGATTTCGTTGGGCCGACAAAAAATTTTTTGTTTTCTTTAATCGTAATTTCGCGTTTATCCTAGGTTGTTTCCCGACAATTTTAAACAGTCCATAAAATGACACTATTGTTCTATATAGTCTAAATGAGAGAATCCGGGTCGGTACAAATGAAAAATATTATGAGGGGGATTATATTTAATAGTACTATATTTCTTTGTTAATAAACTGTATAAAAATAAGAGTAGGTAGGTATTATACCACAAGTTAGCGTCATTTAATTTCAAACATTAAAAGAATCCTAAGAGAATATTCCTAGATTTATCTCAAAATAAAATTTACAATAAAAATGATCGGACATATTTCATTAGAAAAATGCATTAGTTTCGAACGTAGGGAGTTGGTAATCCTAAAATGATCTAACTCGTGTGAACTATAAAAATGAAATTCTCTTAGACATTTCATAGGAAGTTATCTACATTTAGTCTACAACACAAATCTTAAAAAAATATTACCGGGCTGAACTAAATAAAATGTCTGCAAATATCGACAACATAAGGGTACGTACGCAGCTTATTTAGATACAAAATTTCCATTGGTGAAAATAGACAGACAGTTGATTAGAAATTAGCTTCATTTAGTCTCAAACTATTCAAACTTTTATACTCAAACTTTTTAGGATCCAAAAATCGGTTTTTCCAGAATGATCTACAGCCTGCACCATAGTAAAACTTGGCCTTTACATCGTTTGCTGAATTATACACACCGGTTGTAGTGCGGCCGTGTCAGTTTACGAAAATGTTCCGCATAAAATTACGTGAAACACGTAGCCGACTTCGGAGGGCACCACGGGAGGAAACTCTGCTTCCCGGGAAGAAGCGTGTTCTTCTGGAGTCATGAATATCTCGAAGACCGCATCGTGTTCGCAGGAATTTATGGCTCATGTGGGTGCTTAATATTTATGGTTTGTTGTCGGCGATGAGGTAACGGCCGTTCAGAAATCGCGCGTATTGAAAAATGCGGCCCCGCTGATGAATATTCCACGGGGCTAATGAAATTTCGAACTTGCCGCGCTTCATCTCCCCCCCTATCTCTCTCCCACGTGGAGAGACAATTTTTTCGAACTTAGAGCCCCGTCGGTCTCGGCGAACTTTTCTCAATTTGCATTCGAATCTTCCCGGCGAGCCTCGGCGAATTGAAAAACGACATCTCGCTACGATTTGCGTGGGGGAGGGGGTTGTTTTTTTACGACTTCCAACAAATTTACTTGGTCCAGGGAACACCACCGAGTCGCCAATCTAGATGGACGTTTTATGGCGACCGTTGTAAAATCTCCTAATTTCTTCTGAAAATGACTGAAGACTCAGAATGGACAAACTAATTTTCCTACTGCTTAATAATCTTGGAACCTGGCCAAAGTTGATCTTTCTGAGATGGGTGGTTAATGAGATAATGTGACTTGAATTTGAGCATAGGAACTGTCCTAATCAGATCCTTCAATAACTGTAACACTTTACTCGACTGTTTCAAAAACAGAGAATAACTGCCATTTTTCCAATATTTTTTCTGACAAAAATGGTTAACAGAATTAACAGTTGTGTTCGTATCACTGTAGAAAATCTAAAATTTTTCACTCGTTAGTGGTCGCTAAAAAAATTCCAACAAAAAATGGCAAGCTTTTAGATAGTCAAAGTGCCACCCAATCTTTCGATTGAAGAAAGTTTTCAAAAGTTGATATTTGGTATAATCCTAGCATAAACTATCTAACTTTAAAAACCATTTTTACCGTTTAGGATTTAACGATATCCCCGTCAATAGTGGTGGCACAGCCGAAGAGAATAACAACATTTGAATGCAACTTGATGTGATACTGATAAAAAGATGAATATCAATTGTTTTTCCAGTTTTTGGATGTAACTTTGTACCGATAAAATACTGAACTTCTGTAGCTAAATAGTTTCCTACAAAAAGATGTTAAAATACTAATGGAATTTCCTGCTTTACACAATTCCCCTTAACCCTCTGTCTGCAATCTTATTCTTACCCTCCCTGCATACTGGGTCGACTATGTTCACGAGTAATTTTTTTACTAAAAAGAAATTTAAAAGAATTCTGGAACAGATGTTCAAGTCCCTAATTTAATTGTATAATCGTTGGAACGTGAAACGTTTAAATCGTCAATGGGAAAAAATAAATATTGATAAGAAAGAAATTCAGAAATTTCGCTCCGGACGTGAACGACCCGGTTGCAGACGGAGGGAGGGTTAAACAGCCAGCCAAAAGATCGAACCTTTTGTCCCAAAAATGGCCAAAGATCTCCCCACAGTGCATCGCGGCGTGCAATCAGCGGGCAGACAAGGGACCGAGTTACCACGGCCGAGAGGGTAGGGAGAGGGTTGAGGGGGTGGCCGTTAAAAGAGGACAGGGTGTAAAGGACAAGCCGAAGGAAAGAAATAGCATCTCGACCGGTCTAGGTGGCGAGAGTAGACGAAGACGTATCGATTATCTCCCTCGACTTTGCGCAAACGAGACCGCAGTGGCGCGAAAGTACGATCGAAGATAAAGCCACGCTGCTACCACCCCCTCTTTCGGCCGACCCCCCTTTCAACCGTCGTGGCCGAGAAGAAGGACAAAATCATGGGTGGGGAATAGGTTGAAGGCCTCCCTTCTACCAGGGGCAGAGCATCGTCTTCTACCCTTCGGGAGGATAAAACTCCGGGGACGACTTAATCATCGATGGGCAAGTCTCCTCCTCCACCCCCCTCCCGCTCCCTCCCAACCCTCTTGCTACGATCCAACGAAAGAATAAAGAACTGGCGCACCGCCTAATGATCGTGAATCTTCCGCAAAAAAGAAACGAGGCTAACAGGCGGACCCTATAGACGCCTCCTAAAGAATTTTTGTTGGACGGCTGGAGACAAATCAGCCATTCCGCGGCAGGATGTTCCGGTAAACGTCGATTTCCTGTCGGATGGCGTATCGTTAACGAGCGACATTCCTACCGATTGCAATCTGATTTCGGGAAGTATTGACTGGAGCGGGTAAATAGGGTTTGCGGGCTCCCGCAGCTGTTCATCGGTCGGGATTAACACGATTTTTGCTGTACGCTTCGTGCGATTGTCGTCCACTTTTGATATTTGGATAATGGTTCTTTTGTGAAACTTTTACCTATAAATTCGTGAGAATTTCCAGCCTGAAACGACATCAAACACGGAACTGATTGGATCGCATTTATTCCTTTAATACACGACTTAATTATGTAACACGTTAACTGCCACGTCAGTCACATAACGACTGACAGTGATTTTTTACTGAGTTTAGAAATTCATTTTTATTATAAGATATCCAAGATAAACCGAATTTTATTGGAGTCTTTAAAATTCAAAAGGGGTGCGGTTTAACACAGCATCCCCTGTAATACAATTTAGATTTCCAGTTTTGATGTCATTAATTTAAATTGTTCTGATTTTGTAAGAATCTCTGGGTTCGATATTTGGCGCTTAACGTGTTAAACTTCTAGATCGACTCTCGCTTTAGATTGAACTGTGTACATGTGAAACACATGATTCGGATAATTAAGAATCCAGATATCGCTTCGCATAACGGAGGTTCTACTAAATCATGCATCAAATAAATAAACATAAATCAAATTGTATCGTGTTCGGGTTCATTTCAATCTGAAAAGTATCGCGAGCACATTGATTAAAGGCTCATAAGAATCATTAACCTTCGGGAGACGAATGTTGAGTCCATTTTGACCGAAATTGTTCCAAACTAAATTTTCTACTAATTTACATCATCAAAGAAATAGGTTCAGAAACGAAATAAAATTGATACGTAAGGAATTAGAATGAATAGTAGCCACACCCGGCTCGCGAAAGTCAAAAGAAGAAACACGTTACTAGCAACACGCTATGCTAATCGCATGAACGAGTATGCCATCGAGCAGATTCCACCAGTGCCTATTCACAAGCATTGCAACTGAAGTGCAGGCTTGCGTCGAGTGTAAAAATGGTCGCGTTTAAGGTGCAGCAGGGGTATCAGAAGTTAATGAACAGTCGTCGGGTGAAACGTATCGTTGCCGTAAACTGCGTGGCTCACGCAGCGGTGTTAGTGAATACTTCACGCGACCATAAGATGCCTCAGGGTTGCCTTTGCGTTCGGTAGCAGCGAGGTAACAACGGGTATTTCGGAATTTATGGCCATAATAGTGCACGCGCTCGCCTTTATACATATCCACGGCGCCGGGAATGTCGATATCAGCACCGCTTCTCATTTTTCCAGCTCCGTCGCGTTTCTTGTGTCGAATTACGCGATATCGAGCAGCAACGTGGCCCAAGAAAGAAGAGGGAGAGAGATGAGAGAGATAGAGAGAGAGAGAGCGCTCCGGGCACCGAATTTATCGAATTTCTCCTGGGACCCGGCTGCTTCGACGCTCGAGATTCTCGACGGCTGCTGTAACATCGGCGCAGCACGACGTCCGAGCGTAAGAACATCCACTGACGGTGGGAAACTTAGGGTATAAGTGAAACACATAAAAGCTTAGCGTGGGAGCGACGACGTCCTCTCGAAAATGAGGGGAGGGGTGACGTCTTCGGTGTCTCTTCAAGATCTACCGTAGAACTCTTCAATTTCTTCGAGGTTAAAAGCGGAGAACTAACCAGTTTGAAGGGTTGACAATTTTTGGTGAAAGAAGTCGAGAATTTTCACGTGTCGAAGCTTTGCTGGTCACGTGTACTTTCTCGTAGAAGTGCTAAATTGATTCGTGTATAAAAGATTTCAGTTTGGACGCTGCCTTCCAGGAATTGTCCAAAATGTCACCAATTACACGTGTAGGAACAATTTTTCCAGAATCGAAGGGTGAGCTTGTTCATGGGTGAATAAAAATGCATATTTGCACAAATATCGATGCGATCCTTTCAGATGCTATGCTAAGTCCAGAAGGAAGAAATAATGTAAAAATCATTTCCTGGCAGCTACTAGCAGCTTTGAACGTAAAACCAGTGCAGAGTTCAAGGATGGTCTAAACACTTAATATACTTAATCAGTCACATAATTAATGCCACACAGTTAAATCAGCATGTACATAACTTGAATCCACAAAATACATTTTTTAAACTTTCATTGCTAAATAGAGTGGACCACCCTGTTTATCATCTAGTAAATTAACACTTTGAGTGCCAAACAAGAACCCTAAAAAATTCCACGAAATCAAAGTAAGTAGTGTAAGTAGTGTAAGTAGTGTATTTAATGAAATAAAAATTGAAAATAATTATATGTGTGATATTGAGTAGTCTTCCAACTTTCTTGCATTTTATAGATCCCAATCGAATTTGGTACAATGAATATATTAACGTAAAAATTCATTTTAAACCTGGACAAATAATTCCGTCACCCACATATGGGTGACATGGCGGTCAACGTGTTAATCCATCTACCTGCGCAGAAAAACTGAAATCGTACGGTACGTTTATAAAAATGTTATTCCGGATTGAAGTGTGTGCCTTCGATTATGAGTCCGACTGTCCGACGAGGCGTTTCTGAGACACGTTCTTCGAGTTTTGCAGTGACCTCCGCCAAAGAGCATGCATTAGTCAGACCCGATCAGTCGAACTGTGGGACACCGCATATAAAGCATCCGGAGCCGAAGAAATCAATGGTTTATAAATAATGTCGGCGTTGACGGTGTCGAGACCGCTCCGGATGCCTAACCTGACCCCGTCCATTTTAGGACCTCGAAGCCGCGGTATTAAATTCCTATTATATCGGTGCTGAGTGGAAGGCAGGTTGGCCAGAGGCAAGAAGAAGCTGGAGACTCGCAAGTTAAGGGCGCAAGAAACGAAAGGCCCCCGAGCTAGGGGTATAAGGTATCGTCTGAAAGGAAACTCGATGGCAGTCGACTCCCACTTCTCGACGGTTTCTTCGACCTCCTTCATACACGCTGGTCTACGACTCGTCTCATAGCTTCGCTTCCGGCTTTTCTTTTCCCTCTGAAAAGAATGCCGACTCTTTGCTGGACCACTCTCCTCGACCTAGCACCGATCGATCCGAAATCTGATCTGGTAACCGTGCGATTTGACATTCGTTATAATTGGATCAACAATTTCATAGAGATCTTGATAAATTGTATTCCGTTTGCCGCATTTATCTTCAGTTTTTTCTTCAGAAATTTATACTATCGATGAGAGATTCGGAAAATTGCTAATAAAATACAAAACATTGAGAATCTTTTAAATAGTAAAATATTTAGTTTCTTATCAAAATCAGGCTAGTCAAACAATTAATTTGTCGACCGTGTTCCCATTGCAGGCCGACATTTTCCGTAGATTTCGAAGAAGCAATTTTTGTAATGTTGGGAAATCGTGTGCCATTGTAATTATTGACAGGATCGGCTTTATTATCAAAGTTTATTTTCGAATGTCGTGTGGTGGAACGATTTATGCCATGCAAGAAATTTGTTACCTGACGGCTGGGGGTTCTTGTAGCACGAGGCTTATGACTGATTGCGACAAACCTAGTTATTCTTTGACTTCTTATTTCGCGGCTTTTAAGTTCCATTTCAAAGCGAAATTGCCTCGACTTCCGGTTGTTAGTCGATACAATCGTAAACCGGTTACGTGCACCTTGAAATTTCGTTCTGTTTCGGTGTGCGTTACCGCGATCAGGTTGCTGCCTTACGAGCTGCTTTTTATCCCCCCTCACCCCCCACGCGACTATGTGTTTTGTGTCGTTTCACTATCGAGTTAAAACTCAATTAGCTTATCGTGATTAGGTGATTATGAATTTTTTATCGGACTTCCGATACAGGCACTTCATAGGCGTTCTTAATGCTTCAGCTAAGTCAACTTCACATGGTACCTTTTTAATACGATCATTTGAATTTTCCGATCGTATCGCTGTGATACTGCTATTAACCTTTACAACCGGAGCTAATTCTATCAGATAATTATTTTACGAGGTGTACGGTGAGTGTGACTTTGTTAGACACAGTCAGCAAAGCTCGCAACTACACTGTGGATCTGTTCGCGCGTCTTTATACAGGGTGTTTGGTACAAGCGAAAAGGGGGTGATTCTACATGAAAGAATAAGTCGAAAATATAGAATAAACATTTTTCGTTTGAGGCTTTGTTTTCGAGAAAATCGACTTTGAAGATCTGTCAGGTTTGTGTGCTTTAGTATATGCAGGAAGTAGATTTGGTTGGTCATGATCAGACGCGTCAGACAATTCCTATCGTATAGCATGCGTATTCGCTGCATTTCAAACTCGATTTTCTCGATAACGAAACTTCCGATGAACAAATTTTATTCTCTATTTTCGACTTATTCTTTCATGTAGAATCACCCCCTTTTCGCTTGTACCACCAGTTACCAAACACCCTGTATAATAAATCATTTTATGAGATTGAAAATTTACCTTACTCTTTAGAAATTCAATTCAACTTTTGGCATAAATCGTCTTAAATATATGAATGCTTACCATGCTGAGCAAAAATTTTAAAATAAAAATTTGGTGCTCGGGTTAATCCGGTAGATAGTGTTCACACACGCTATCTCTTCGATTTAAAAACTTCAAACACCTCGTGATCGCATATTTTGGTATTTTTATTCAAGAAACAAGCTTGTACCGAGCGTACTGTAACTAGAATTGCCACGAAGAACACTTTCTTCGCCCGTGAAGAGAGCCACTCTCACTTCCTACTAAACGAGAGGAACGATTCGCAGCCAGCACAGCGGCTGTTCTTTTATGAATCGTCCAAGCCGGATCGATGAATAATTCGGCATTGTTTACGGGGACTGTCCACTCTAATCGAAGTCGGCTTCGAAGTCCGAAGAGGAAGAGAACTGTTAAAGAAGTCTGGTCGAGTGGCCGAGGGGGACGAAGAGTCGAGGAACGCGCAGCTCTCGCGCCGGTTTTCGAATACTTGTGGCCGCGGAACCGGCCGAGGTCGCTGCAATTTTTATCGACTGTGAGACCGGCCGGTTCAAACATTGTCGGACGCGCGTCATCGTTGCCGTCACGGGGCCGACATTTCTGTTGGAGAACGAGATTTTCCGGGATCCACTTCAGAAAGTTCGACCAAGACAAGTTCCGCCGGTCGCTGGAATACTCGGCCGTTGTTATTCTTGCGCGATAGTTTGCTATCCGCGGGAACCTCTCTCCTCTTTTTACAGATTTATTATCTCTGCTGGAATCTCGTTGCTGCGCGTAAAGTTTCGTATAATTATACCGCATATTCCGGGGGAACTTTCGGCAAAGACGATTATATGCGACCCTTTTTAAACGGCACCGCATTTTTGTTGGCTGTCCCGGGGAACGACACAGTTTGCTTTCGCGTTTGATGGCGCAATTTCTAACATTATAATTACAATTTCATTTTTTCAGCTCTCATATTTGAAACAGAAAGATTCTAGGACAGTGCCTCGTCCGGTCTTGTTTTACTCTAAATTAACAAGACAAAAACGAATACACTGATTTCTCTACATATGTCGCCAAGGCCTGGATGATAAACGTCGTGGAATTATCCCCACTACCGCGGGGTATACCTCGTGAGGGAATTCACTTTATTCTGTTTCTTCAATTTCTACTTTAACCCCTTGCACTACTTTTTATTTTGTGATTATAATGATTAGAAATTCTTCATCGTTCAGAATTTCATAGAAAAGAAAAGATAGTTTATATTTATTGTACGTCTATGTTTTTCTCGAAAGGATATATATCAACTACAACAAAATAGAATTTTATTTCGCTTTAAAGGAAATTAATAACACACATATTTATTAGATTCTGTTCAGAATCTTTATCACGAGTCTGGCTCGATATTGTAGGGCAAGGAGTTAAGAAACCTAGTCACTCATCTTTCCACATGTGCATAAACACTTAGCATTACTATTCAAAATTCATAAAATTTCCATGGTGCCCCCTTCACCCGATGATCTGAGCACGTACTTTAATTATTGGTTAATCCAGTACTGGCATAGGTCACCGGGGAAGAATGATCTCTTCTGGCACACTGTATATGTAATGAATAAACATGTCCGGAAGCACTTCCGGAGCGACCAGTCGCAAGATCGAAAACGTTCACCTGGTGCCCGGTGTTTCGGCTGCCATAAACCGAAAGTTCCGGGCTTTCTGGATATTCGTATCGGGGGTCAAGTGGTGGGTGTTCGAGAAAGCGTCAGATAACTGTAACAAGGCTCCGGGACGAGAAAAACCGTTTCTCTTTACGGGTCGCAACAATCCCTACCCGGTGGAATCGATATCCAAAGCGCATCCGCAACCGCAACCGTACACCGTCGTTTCCCCCGTATATTTCAACGCAAACATTTGTCGACCGTTTTGACGATGACAAAATGTTTTCCCTTCGTACGCCACGCCGGCTGCATTTCACCTATAAAATTGCTATCCCAAGCACGAGACGAGAATGCCGTGAAAAACATTTCAGTTTCGCGCTGGCGAAACACCCGATTGCTTCGACCCGCAGCCATCGACAAGGAACCGTTTTTTTCCGCGAGTATAATTCGTTTTTCACCAACTATTTTTCACCGTTGGATTACATCCACCTTTATAGATTGCACCGGGGGGGGGGGGGGCGACCGGTTTCCATTTGGACCTGTCACAGGTCTCCGATGGGCTTCAAGTGATTAACAATGGCGCCCGTAGAATTTCGTTTAGGCGGTCATAGTGACGCTTCGATCGTGCTGCGAGTGGCAAGTCGCGAAACGACGGTGAAATCACTCGACTTCACGCGTGTAACTTTTAAACGAGTGAATTAAAACTTCCGCGATTTAAAACTTCGATTTTTAGAGTTTTCTCGTGAAAATTTACAGGAGTGCATAAAAAACAGTGAAGAATTTTTGGTCCCAGAAGGTGAAGTTTAACCGAAAATCCTTCCGAAGTGCAATGTTCTTTAGTAATACTCTGTTGCGTGCAAACGGTGGCTGACAGGACTGTAGTAAAAGACTCACAAAAGGGTAAAAACATTAGACAAATTTAAACATATTGGCATATTATTTTCAATGTACCTATTAAGATGCTTCGGTATGTCAGTGTACAGTATATTACTATAATTCATATTACTATATTCTTTTACGGTATCTCGAAATCCATGGTGTGAAAGTCATAAAAAAATTCAAGCGCCTGATACCCGATAAATATAAAAGAATTGAGAAAACTATTGTATTGTTTTGGTCCCGTCATAACAGACATGATAGGATTTTCTTTGGGCAAAACGCATCGTGATCGATGTCACTGCTTGACAAGAATAATGAAGATTAACAGGTTATTGGAATATGGGTATATTAAGAGACCACACTCTATTATGAAATCTGAAGTAGAAATTATATTTCAATATCTTCTCTAGAAGCACGTTGCGAGACACGTCTTTACTATTCGAAAGAAACGCCACGAATGAAACATAAGAGATCCAGAAACAGAGTAGCAACAGTTCAATATGAACAACCGAGGACCAAGGGTCCCATGCCGGGGACAACGTACAATGTATTTGAAATTTATTTAAAGTCGTCCCTGCTCCATGAAATATTTTAAATAGCTGCAATATTTTGACTGTACAAAGGTAGCATAATCATTTGTCTTTTAACTGTAGATACAATGTATGCATCCATAGGCCAAGAGTCGATTCAAACGATCATTCCTTCTAAAGACCTAGTAACGGATTAATTTTGTTCTACATTTATGAAATAAATTCGAACACAGGTGTATTAAATTCTATTGTACGCGAACAAATGAAAATGTTCAAGTCACGCTGATTTTTGTTCCATTTTGTCGAAACATCGACCAGTGTGCGATCCATTACCCCTGTTCTGCCCTACCCTATTCTCGTAAAAGGGACAAAGTCCGCGGAACGAGCTGGTTCAGGGGATCGTTCCTCGAAGGGAAAAGAAAAGTAGTAGTGAAGTGACAGTTGGATTCGGGTAGTGACAGAGAACCGGAAGTGGCGCGCTCTGGGAATATGGCTGGAATTTCGCCGGAATCGGAAAGCATTCCCACTCTTCCGCGTCGCAACCGCGGCCTGGTCTGTTCGGGGAACCGCCGACAAAACCGAGCATCGTTCCTCCATGCTCGTAATTCGCCCGGCTATGGACCTCTGTATCCGGCTGTTTCAAGTTCCCGCTCTTTTCCGATCCACGGGATCGGATAATAGATCTTCAGACTGCGTTCGTACCGATTTTCGCTGCGTCAATTATCCAGGAACAAAGCCAAAATATTAACACGTTGACCGCCATGTCACCCATATGTGGGTGACGGAATTATTTGTCCAGGTTTAAAATGAATTTTTACGTTAATATATTCATTTTACCAATTTTGATTGGAATCTGTAAAATGCAAGAAAGTTGGAAGACTACTCAATATCACACATATAATTATTTTCAATTTTTATTTCATTAAATAACTTACTTTGATTTCATGGAATTTTTTAGGGTTCTGGTTTAGCACTCAAAGTGTTAATACTGTTGAAAGAAAATTACGAAGTTACTTTTTAATTAATAATTTCCATTCACAGCCTTCAAACACAAGCTTGAGATCCGTCTTGGACTTGATCCGACGTGTCTTAAGTCTGAGACTAAACTTGTCACATTTTTTGTTGTGTATTATCGACGCCAGAAACGTGCTTCAAGTTTTTGGCTTTAGTTCGCAGAGAATCAAGACAAAATATAGTTCAATTTGTAGCTGGAGATATTTTCTAGAGCGCGCTGCTCTTGATTTCATCCAGAAAACTCATCCAATGGCATAAAAATGCTTTGATTCCACCAGGGCATTCACATCATCAATTTTTGGTCTAACTTCTAACGCCTATATTACCAAACATCTGCATAATCTCAGCAGCTCCTGACCAGCGCGCACTAGATTGAACCTTCCTCTTTCGAATGAGCCCTTTACCAGCGACAAAATATTCTTATATAAGGACGAAAACTTGAGGCACGTGAAACCATTTTTTGAATGTAGTCACTCTACCTTACCGCGAATCATTTGCACCTTAACTCATTTGCATCATAAGGAAATATGAAAAGAAAGCCGTTATCACCAAAAATGACTACAAGTAACTAATGACTAATGATGCAAAAGGGTTAAGAACATTGTTTCCCCCAAATAGACCCCGGTTTGCAAATAAAAAGAAAAATTTCAAATTTTAATAAAGGGAATAAAGTAGTAGTAGGTCTCCGAGAGAGAATCGACTGCTAATTGCCTGATCATTTGAATTTCGGATCCTTGCCACGGTGTCGTTTATAGCAAGTCGATGGTGGACCGGCCAGGAGCATGATCGATTAAGAAGCGCATTGGTATTCCAGGATTCCTCCTGGCCTGAATCGCCACTCAGACAGGCCGATGCAAATCGGGGACGGTTTACAGTTGCAGGGCCAACGCACGCATTAAAACGCAAATACGCGGTCCCGCAACCGGTGCAACTGCGATGCCCGGCTTGTAATTGCATTGGCACGAAATGGCTTTTCATAATGACAAACCGTCGGGCGTCCCCAGCCGTGCCGCGTCGCGTCGCCTCGAAACTTTCGCAGCAGAGTGCACTGAAATAAGATGCTCGCTGGAGACGCTCTCATTGACTGGCGCGCGGGTTCCTTCCGGTGATGAATTTAATTAACCCTTGCAATTAAGATGGTTCCGCTTGGGCGCAGAGTATTTTGGAATAATAAGAACATATTTAACTTTACTGTGTTCCCCCACTTTCTCTCTCTCTCTCTCTCTCTATCTATCTATCTATCTATCTCTTCCTCTTTCTCTCTGTGTGTTTCGTTAACTTTAACGATTATTCTGCGACGGAGCTCTGTCGTTTGTTATAATAGCAATCTACTACGAATAAGCATGGTACGTCATAGTTCTAATCACTATTGTAAGAGAAGTAATATTATTTTTTGTTTGAAACGATCAAGGTACGGTCTGCGAATTCAATTTTTATCTTGGAAATTTTATCAATCAAATCTTTAAAATGTATCGTAGAATTTATTCAGGATAATCAAGGAATACAGAGTAGTTGAAGGCATGATTTCATTGTGAAGGATGCACAACCTTTTTACATTCAAGTTTCGTCGTTCATTGTGTAAAAATTTTGAGGGAAAGTAATATACAGGGTGTCCCAAAAATGTAAACGTCATAAACATAGAATGTAGGTCAGGAAACGAACACCGGGGTACTCAATTATTAACAGGTTCTAATTACAATAAACGCCTCATTAAAATTTATTAAACTTTCTGCTAGACTGAATTTAGTATACAACACTAGGAAGAAGTGTTTCATTGGGCAATGTAGCTAAAATAAAGTACTATTATAAAACAAATGTTACAATAAAATTAGCTTTGCCCGTAGCTAGTTATAAACAAAAGTGAAAGTTTTTTTTTATGGAACATTGATCTTCAAGAAATAGGTACTGAATGGAAAGACCACAGGTGTAAAAAGAGTGTCCGATGAATAGAAAGCCTACGCAAAAGTAACTGAACCAGTTTGTTATTGTAGGTCTTATAAATAGCAAGCAGGGTTCACCGAGTGTTATTAATAATTTCCGACATTTCTACGTGGGCGTTGACGCATTGATAGTATTATTAACGTCGTACGTCGTGTCATTGACGGTGCGAGATTATTATACCCTATTATTGGCGTCGTTAATCATTATAATCAAGAATATCTTGATTGAAAGAACAAACACCCACTCAATGATATTATAATGAACTGGAAATTAATATACTTCAATAAATTAAATTTTATTCTCGATTGGACATTTTTTATTCTTTAACTGAGAATTCGTGTTACTTAATCAATTGAAATCAAATGGAAATCTTTATATTATTTAACCGAGGATTAATAGTATTTCATGAATAGAAATTTATTCCCGAATGAACATTTTTCATTATTTAACTTCTTTTTTATATTGTTGAACTAGAACTGAATATCATTTAATAAATTCGGATTTACGCTGGCTAGACATCTCTCATTGTCAACGAGAATCATCGCTGACAATAGTGTCCCGATAATAAGAGATCGAAGCAAAAAAGTGTTCGTGTCCAGAGACAATAGGATGAACTTTGTAGAAGTTCATCGATGAAATACCAACAATATAACAGGGGAATTAATTATTGAAGTCTATTGTACGGCCTCGGCATTTGACAAACGGTGGAATACTTGAAGTCGTAAAGTTACAGTGATTTCGCAGAACTGCACACCACTATCTTGCTGGAAACAATGCCGCGGTACGTGAAATATGCATCGGTGATGTATGTAATAGCAGCGATTCGAAGAAAATCGCGAGGGAAATAGATTTTATCGAGTTGGTGCGCACATCGCCGATAATAAAGAAACCGGGATATATATAAGAGCTACACGTCTATTTCAACTGAAAATCATAATAAATTCCACTCCAATACAATTAATATATTTAAACAACCGATTAGCAAAATATGTTCCAAAAACTTTACAATTCTCAAAAATTGCATTCTTAAATGCAATTTAAACCGAAAAAGAAGAATAAAAGATTTCTAAATGATTAACTCGTCAGAAAATAAAAAGTACAGAAAATCGATGAAAAAGTGTACAGTAATTATTAATAGTTATTTTAATCTTTCCCATTCAGTGGTACGAAATTAAATTTCTTCTGAAAAACAGAGTAACCTGTTTTATCTAAAACCAAAAATTCAATTTCTTTATATTATTTTTATGAAGATTGTGTCTGTTAAATTGAAATATGTACTCAATTTATGCGGATTATGTTTTATGCAGGTATGCATTCAAATGTACAAATTAATTGTTAAAATAGAACATTCGAGTAACGTGTGAATGGGACAGATATATCCAGTCAGCTAGATTTAACAAATAATTAATCAGTTAACAATAGTTTGTACATCAGAGGCTCCCGTCTACTGTATCGGATACTGATCGAGCTCATAGTTGAATTCGACACACTAATGGTGCACGCAATACACGTCGTATAGTTCTCAGCTCCATCTTTGCTAATGCTTCCACCTACTTACATCACATTCTCGTTCACTTCAGCCGAAGCTTTTAAATGCGCTTGAACTGGAACGATTAATGCAAGAAAGAAAAAAGGTAGCAGCTCGATCCTCTCAATTGACACATATTTGCGGCTTCTCGACGACAATTTTTTAAAACAAAGGACTACAGACTCGCAGAAACTCGTGTCCCCACTTTTGTGAACCTTATATCATGATTCTTTCACGATACGCGGTCCATTATTCAATAAAATGCAAAGCTCGCTATCGAGATCACTGCAAATAGAAGCTGAAATCTTTTGTCACGGATTTACTGTTCTCCGGCTATTGATAAATGTTACCTACGTTGACAATATTACATTAAAACAATTTTTAAGTGGAAACCTAGCTAAACTGAATTTTGGTCAGTTTTGCAGGAAGTATTGATGTTTGAAACTTGGAAATGCATATTAAGCAGCACTGTAGGCAATGTTATTCATCACATGGTCGAAAAATATATTTCTCATTATAATTTAATCGACCATTGTCTGTAATAGTTTAATTTAAAATTTTTGTAAACTGTAAATTCAATTTAGAAAACAGTCAGATTAATATTTGTAAATTTTGAAGTGAAGGAGAATTAAAATTGGGAGATTGAAAATTTGATAAATGGTAATTGGTGGACGGATAAATAGTAGAATAAAAGAAAATAAGATACGAGAAATGTAGGTTTAATAAATAGCAATTCGTCGACAGATAAGTGATATAGCGAAGAAAAATTGAACTCGTGATGTGCAAATTTCCCAATTGAAAGTTGGTCAAAAAATGGGTAGTAGAAGAAGGGAAATTGAAATTCCGGATGCGTAAATTTTCGAACTGAAAGGTGCTGAAAAAGTGAACAATAGAACAAAGAAAAATATATGCAAATTACAAATTATTAATCACATATGCAAATTATAAATCGACCCTTCTCTTGGTCGATTCAATGCACACGGACCAGTAGAAAACGAAACGAACTATGACATCCTCGCAAAAAAACATTGTTCCACCCAATAATTGTCACTTTAAATTAATATCGTGTCGGACTGACAGCCGACAATGTTATTTCGATATTATTTATCGGGCCGCTTTACTAATTCATGCATAAAATTATTCCACGGGCAGTTGATGCAACACAATACCATCCGCGCGCGTATAACGATCATTTTATGCCATGAATTGCTAGTT
Organism: Seladonia tumulorum; assembly: GCA_913789895.3. Classification (NCBI taxonomy): domain Eukaryota; kingdom Metazoa; phylum Arthropoda; class Insecta; order Hymenoptera; family Halictidae; genus Seladonia; species Seladonia tumulorum. The sequence continues at coordinate 10,762,847 of OU565275.1, forward strand.
GGATGTTCCGCATAACTGTCCCAAATCCGTAGAAGAAACGCAAACACATTTATCAATCGCTTCAAAGGTAAATTTTGCGCATTCCTCGATACAGGTGCCTGTGTGCGCGCGCGCGCTATTGATCGACACATAATCTACAAATGCATCCATCATGGTCTACTCGTTGATAGATCGTGGACGCGCTACCCGTTGAAGTGACAGTAATAGTACGAATCAATTACCATTTGAACTTTTAATACGGAACATATTCATCAGCTCGGTGGAATAATTAATTCCCGCTAATAATGCGTCTTCCATCGCTGAAACGTGTAAAACCCAGTTCCCAAAACAAAATAAAAACCGAAATCCTCCTCGACCCACAATTCAATTTACGATCGCGTCTGAACCATTATTATACAGGGTGGTTCAAAACTAAAGTAATTAGGCGGAAAATTTTATAAGAGATTGTACCACATATACCGCTTTCCGTACTCTCTAAAATTATATTATTTTCTAGATAGTGACATTAAACGTGCGTTTCCAATTAATTCTATAGAAAATATGTTTCATATAATTGCGACTGAAACAGACATTTAGATGGGCCACCCCGTATGTTGAAAATACAAATCGTATGTCAAATATAATGCTAGATTATCAAGGAAGTATTCATGAGATAAATCAACTTGTATTAAATTAATTCAATTTAAAAATTGTGTTTATATTTTCTTGGTGTACTAAGACCACAACTACAACATTTAACAGAAGACAGAACGTTTAGACTGCAATGATAAAATACGTCATGTAGTAGAATGCTGAAGGAACGCTTCAGAGTTGAACTACTTCTATAATTGTCTACCATTATTTGCCAGATGGGATAACTATCGATCGCGTTGCTCGCACAACGAACTGGCAGAAAAAACGAGCGATTCAATTGGCTCGAAAAGAAATAATCTGCCGGGTTGATTCGCGATGATGTAGAACAGGCAAAAGAGTAAAAAGCTGAATATCCATCGAACGGCATTCAGGAAACGCCCCCTTCAATGGGATTTACGTAGAATCAATTGATCCTGTAGATCACCGAATCCATCGGCCACAAAAGAGCAGCCTGGATGCTTGTGACCGAGCATTAATTGCGTCGGCGGATCGGCGAAATTAATCAAAGCCGCGGCCGGGAACGCGCTCTCGCGAGCTCGCTTAATAATTACATCGGCCGGCCGCTAATTGCTGCATCGAAAAATGAAATAAGTTTCGCAAGTATTGGTCGCGATTAACCGGGCAACGATCAATCAACGTCGAAGCGAATACTTATCTTTTCGAGCAACGATATCCTTTCCTCGTCTATTAATCACGCTTATCGTCGTCGTTTTCTTTTTCTTCCCGATACAGCAGCAGGTGCGAGAGAGAGAGAGAGAGAGAGAGAGAGAGAGAGAGAGAGAGAAACGGAACACACCCCGCTCAATAACGGCGGATTGAAACTCGAGAAAACATACATAATTGATAGGCCGTTGCAGCCTGTGCGCGCGCTGTATGCATTAACTTATCTCCAGCGCGCGGCTTATCGCCGCCTATCCCGCTACATAATAAACGATCATTACGCAAAATAATAAATTCACCCGCGATATCGATCGAAAAATGCTACGTTTCCTCGTGTACACAAAATTATTCGGGCCGCGTGTAATTAACCCGACGTTTTAGCTTCTGTTAATCGCTGACGACCATAAGTTACTGGATATCTCGCCATCCTCAGGAAAATTGTTGTTGGCGGACCGCGGAGGGCTTTTTTACGTTCATAACGAAAATTAGAAGATCAAACGCAAGACCGAAAAAAGTTTACAACACTCTTCTATTGTTCTCGATTTTATACGATCGTGAGACATTTATGACAGAAATACATGAGTCAAAAACAAAACTGCAAATACATTAGAAGAATTTAAGAATGTTGTGTTACACTGTTTTCGACTTGTTAAAATTATCGAAGCGAGAAACACATTCAGACTTAGAAAATTTGTATTTTGCACACAATTTGTTTGGCATCTCCAGTCTAATTATTAAAGAAAGAATTTTTGGATCACTTATAAATAGATGGTAATACCGAATACAAACAGATTAAGATGTAGTGTATTGTATGAAGATTGAACGTATATTTTGAATCAAGATTTAAACCATCTACATATACAGCCTTATAAATTAATCTTTAGGCACTATCCAGCGGGTCGATACATTCCATTGGTCCAAAAATAAATAAATTACTAATTGTATTTGAAATATCGCTCTGCACCAGTATGTAAAAATAACTTTCCCAAAGCTAATTTATTACGCTTGATCATGTCTGCTAACATTCTCCACGTTCTATCAACCTATTTTATCCAGTTAGTCGACGCTTTGTAAGCACTAAATTGAGCTCTTCTAAATCCTAAATTGGCTAGAAATCATTAAACCTTGAAATGCTTTTTCCAGCTAATAAGACTAGAGTGGTTCCAAAAGTTCGAAGGGGCACAGAATTTGTTCACAAAAATAGAAAAGAAAGTACGTTAAATCTGGAATCGAAAATACCTATGAAATATCGACAATTTTGTTACGTACTCCCACCACTTTGTACATCGGTGTATCTATTTGTTAGCACTGAACCTATCGAGCACGATAAGCGGCTAGTACAGTGTTTACTCGATATATGTCCAAAGCACGGATCTAGGCAGGGACATATATCGGCCAGGAGATATTATTCGGTTCCCGCGGCAGTGAGGATAGTTCTGAGACTTTAATCAGCTAGGCATTTGGGGCATATATAGTGTAAACACAGTGTATATTGTTTTTTATTATAATACATAAAAATGAGTAGATGAAACATTAACCATGAGAAAGATGAAAGGAATTTAAGAGTGTCGGTTATCAGTAACTTATTGAAATGATTAAGGGAAGAAACAAATTTTTATCTCGTCCCAGTTACTTATTAATACAGAAAATGTTGATTCTGTATAAAGATCCGAGATTCAATCGATTCTCGTGAAGGCATCTGTGTAATTTCAGTAATTGCAAACTAAAAATTTGACCGATAGTGGTAGATTTAGTGTTACATAGATTTTCTCAAGATCAGAAGCAATTTTTCCTCGCTACGCTGAAACATGTTGACCCTCCCGATTCTACACACTAAATTAGGTATGGCGAGGTGCAATGGGGTTGAAATAGCAATCAGCCGATCAATATTCTAGCGATACAAAAATAAAGCACATCGGGAAGTAAATAAATGGGGTCGGTTTGAAGGCAAAAGCAGTTCATAGGAAAAGAGAGTGAGAGAGTCAACGTGCTTGCGAGACGATCTAGAAAATGAATAAATCACCGGAAGCGCATTCGACGACGTCGTTGGTCGTCTTGTCGGCGTCACTTTCGAGTCATTGTTCGGCCCCGCGAGTGTATCGGACCATTGTGAAGAAAGCGTTTACGCAGTCGCGATGTTTCTCGAATTCATTTAACGAACCTATTTATATTCACTGCTATTCCCTCTATCTATTTACCCGATCTATTTAAACGAACGTATCCTTACGTGGTCGTTTAAGCGCGATGCAGTTCGCATTAAAGCTGCAATGGCTGCGAAATAGGAGCCAGCCACGTGCAATGGCTCTTTCCGCGGCAGGCATTTATACGAGACATGGAATCACGCTGCTCCTGATACCCCCATAGTGTTCACTCACACGCATGCCACGAGATTATCGGTTCACATGTGTGCTCGGTGGTTCACCTAATTTCAGCTCATCAAGTGTCCCGTACGTTATTCTTAATACGAAACAATATCAGATCGAAAAGCGTGATTAGACTGCCAAGTGCGATTTGGAAAAGAGACGGAAATACTGAAAGAATTTTAAAATACCGGCGCATTATTTCCATTTTATTATTTCATTGAAGAGAGAAAACAATTTCTACTTAGTCCCTGCTTCTTGTAATCGATGTGAACAATTTTTATCTTGCATAAAGATCCGCAGTGCAATGATTATCTACGGATTTTATGCATTTGTCACGAAAATTAATACAAAAATTACAAGGCCGTGAAAACATTGTGTGAACTTAGAAGGAGAGGGTTTTATAATATAATTAATTGCTATTTCTTGTGATCGATACAAACAATTTTTCTTTTGCATAAAGACACACATATGATAAGTAAACGATTTTGCTTGAGGTTATATTTATTGAGATTTCAAGATTTTCGCTATTACTTGGCTATATAGAAATGTATAATTCCAATTAAAAAATATATTGATCATCCTAAAATCATGATAAATGTGGCATTGAGAAAAATTGTTCATTTTCATTTCTTTTTTTATTGCCAATAACGAGTGGAATATTTTTGATGGTTCAAGTTGGACGGACCATTCTACGAGTCTCTTTCTCTCTTCCTCGGTTAAGTACATAACAATAATATTAACGTTCTTCGGTCCGCCGCGAATGGTAGAACGCGTTCTCGCGACACCGTTACAGAATCATCGAAGTTTCAAACTATCGGATTCCTGAGTCGCTCCGATAATATTCCTCCTAGAGTTCTGCGAGAGCTCGCGCGCTAATCTGTTGCCTCTGATCATCGTTTCCGTCACGGATGGCAGACGAACACCACGATTTCAAATGCTTATACTACGATAAGTTTCGCAAGAAGCTTTCGTTCAACCCTCTGCATCCCAAAAAGTCGATAACAAATCCGACAATATTAAAAGAAATTATATTTATCTTCCCTGAATCGAGTTTATAGAATCGAGTCTATAGTCGTGTGCTTCGTCGTAGCGACGCCAATGTAGTGCTAGTTTGGCTGAATTATAATTGTGACAACCCTAAAATGATTTTTAGACATATGTGTATGTATATAGTCAAGAATAGTTTCAATTGTTCCGTGAATCTGTGTATTTTTAGAATTATGAAGTGAATGATACCAAGGTCATAATTACATTATGCATTCCATCGATAAAAATAGAAATAAGTTTAAACTGATAATAAATAATCAAGCTTAATATAATGACTAAACCGCGGATCTATTTTTTTCATGCTTCAACAATGTTCATAAACCGCAACTAACAAATTCATGCTCTTAAATATTTGAAATCTGTCTACCGCTTTAAATTGCACCACCTCGTTTTCGCCATAAATTAATAAAATTCGCAGTCTAGTAACGAGGAGTGCTACGAGAAAAAATGAACATTCGATTTAGCTTTCAGCGTTAAAAAATATCTGTTCCGGGAGTGAATCTGCATCTTTGGATCGGTGGATATTTTTTAAAATTGCTCCAGTATTTTCTTCTGAATTTAGAGAGAATCTTGGTTGGGATTTCGGTCGCGTAAACCTCTGAGAAAAATCATTTCATTTTGCAGTTGATTTTGCACCGAGTTTTGTGCGGCGATGATCATCGATGCATGGGTTCGGACGGACCGTGGCTCGAATAATTCGTTGCCGCGAGCGTAATATTGCCGTCTGTAATAACCTGGTCGGAGTATTGTATAATTCAGAGACACGGCGGCGTGGCAGAAGTGTATTACGTCGAAACCGGATAACGAAAGCGCAGAAAGGAGGTTCCGTGAAAGGAAATCGGCCATTGTCCCTGCCAACTCCATATTTCTGCGGATGGCCGGATGCCAAAAATGCATCCGCGTTTGTTCGTTATTACGCTGAACCATTCAAATTTTAAGAACGCCGCTCGTTTGCCACTTTCGAGGCATAACAGACGTATCCGCGGACGATTAGGTGCGACGACCGTCCGGGAATCACTGTCTCGTCAAACAGTCAGAGTCCGTACAAGAGCCAACGAATCGTCGAAACGTGATTTCCATCTTCCGCGCTTTTGTTTCAATTAATGTAATATTTCCGCGCGCAGCAGAAAACAATGCTCCGCGGCAGCTGTTCGCTTTTTTCTACCAATTAACGCCGCCGCGTTTTTCGCAATTATTATAACGTCTGTTCGATCGATGGACCCCCCGCCATTGTGTCGGAATAAATCTCGAAACAATGCTTCATTAGAGTTAACGTGTTCGATCAAGCATTATTTTAATCGAGCCGCGTTCATTTGTCGGCTGCAAGAGCGAACTTGATAAAAATCTTTTGTAAAAATTCTGTCGACGGTACGGAAAATCACTTGTTTCATTTTTGCTGCTTATAACGAGAGGAGAGTTGTTGGTATCGGTGCACTCTATGTCGAATTTGTTTCATCGCGCACCGTTCGGGAAATTACTACGTTATTATTACGAATTAAATTGGTTCAAAATTGGCATGCAATTATGAGAAGCAACTTATCTGTAATTTGATTAATATACACGAACTGTTCGCATTAATTCATATAAAATTGGCAACGCCCGTTACTCGTTTCCGTGTGCCGGTCAAACCATTACAGTCGCGATACAAAATTGTGCTTTTATTCGCATAAACGACCAGTCGAATCGACGATTTATGCAACTGGTTGTAATTCGACTGCGTTACGCACTTATTAGAAAAATGCGAAAAATTTAAGAACGCTGTTATTTTCTATTTTATTTTGCACGAAGAGCCGTGGGGTATTGATAACGTAGTGAGCTGAAACCAGCTATTTAAATGTCGAAACAGGCAACAAGACTTTCTCGGCGGGTTAATAAATGCGCACGATAACGACGGGATGAAAAATACAGGTGAGCTTTCGGGTGAAATTGGCTCGGGCGATGATTAAATACGAAAATGCGCGAAAAATGGATGGAGACCGGTGAAAATATACTATGGGACGGGCGAATTCCCGGGCCGATTCATTTAAATGTCAAACAACGTTTGTCCCGCGATAGAAATTCGACGTTAATTTCCACGGCCGGGTGGATCCGAAAGAATAACGCGAGAAACAATCCCCGACGTTTGACTGTGAGCCAGGCAAAGGGAGTGGCGGTAGTAATATCCGCAACGTCGCTCGGATCTATTGTTAAACAAAACTCGGCGTTCAAAGAGGGCGAGAGCCGGAGGAGTAGAATTTTCAACGCGGAAAGGAACAAAACGCTTTTTGATACGTTCCCCCGCATTATAAAATGCCGAAACGGTGTCAGGCACCGTGCGTAACAATACGTCCCCCGCGATGGCTGGCCCAGATTCGCGTGAACGCAAGAAATTCCAGGGCTGAATATCCCTGTGCTTGTTATGAAATTCTTCCCTCAAGTTCCCAGCACACGTACGTACACGCTCTTGGCAAATTTAGTCCTCTTGCTGCAGTTTATTGCTTGTAAAAGTGCGAGCCGGGGACAGTTTAATTCGTTTACGAGCAAGACACTTTTACGGGACCGAGAAAGTGAAAACGTCACGTTTCAAGACCATTCTTATTTGCCCCACTCCCACCCCCTCCCCTCGTAGACTGCCTGAATTAATCTAATGTTTCACGCTGTCGCGCCTACGCTTGTGCTGCATCTCGGACTTGAACTCGAGGACCAGTTTTCGAGTCTCCTTTCGACGCTTTTACAATTGTTTTTCAGTTTTAGTGGTTCTTTGAGAAGCACGAGAAATGGCACAGATTTAAAAATGAAGAACAATCGGAATTCAGCAAATTTTTTTAACGGAACTTTGTTTAGAGAGTGCTTCTCCAACTGCTTGTTACAAGTAGAAGTGACGAGTAATAGTCAGACGCACGAGAGCACGAGCACGTTAAACTGCTTTCAACAAGTAGAGTAGGCAAGTGATGTCCAAACACAACATATTAACACGTTAACTGCCACGTCAGTCACATATGACTGACATGATTTTTTAATAGGTTTAGAAATTCATTTTTATTGTGACATATCCAGATAAACTGAATTTTATTAGGATCTTTAGAATTCAGAAGGATTAAGATAGCATCCTCTATAATACATTTTTAATTTCTAGTTTCGGTTTGATTAATTAAATTACACTGATTTTGTAAGAATCTCTGGGATTGATTTTTGGCACTTAACGTGTTAATATTTACTTTGTTGTTCTCTATAGATTAAATTGCTTTCAACAGTTATAAAAGTGAAATAATAACCAGGTAGAGGAGATTCGTACTTGGTTGTCCGAATTTCACTTATCAAATTGCCCCATAAAGTAGAATGAGCACATCATAATCGGATGCACTAGATTAGTACATATGTACTTTGATGACTTATACAGATAAGCTGTTTTTAGCTAGTAGTAAAGGCGAATAATAGCCAGACACAAGGGACTCACAAATATGCGTCTGTCTTTTCATTATAAAATCGGTTCTAACAAGTAGAAAAAGCGAGGAATAATCATACACGCTAGGGAATCGCAATCAACTCTTGTACACTGTTTAGGTAAATTATTCGATTTTCGTGTTACGAATAATATTTGATGTATGCGACGTAAAAATATTCTGCATCGATTGTATGAAACGGGAAACTTTAATGAATAAAAAATAGTGCAACAATATTCTTAAATTCTTCTGATGTCTTCGCTACTCAATATTTCACTTATCCATTTTGCCATAAATGCATAAAATCCTCGATCCAGTTGTGAATTTACTTTGAACTCAATTGCAATCTACATGCTGGTAATGATGTTAAACTAATTTATACATTTCTGTAACAGAAGGAACATAAGGAACAAAGATATTTCTTTACCAAGTTGCACCGAATATTACACGAACGTTACAAAGTGTGGTTCTCAGTGGAATGTTCAATAAACAGCCTTCATAAAGAAAAATTCAACTTTTCCTCGCTGCTCGTAGGTTCTGAATCAACGCTGCTAATATTGCTAACGCGAAAAAAGGGGGCACGTGATTTAATATATTCAAAAGAATCGTGCATATTCATTTCGCGAGGGGTGAGTATAGAGTGGACGAGTCTATCACCCTGTTGCACCCAGCTTGCGCTAGCTGAGTCAGGAAGATAATCCACCCCCCAAGAAACTCTTTCCTGCGATCCGTGAATTGCGTGTACGATCGAGCGTCATAAAAACGAGGTTTCTCCCTTCCGAAAATCACATACACGTACAGAACGCTAAAAATAAACCTATCTACCCGGGGGTGATGCCACACCACTTTATCGTTTTCCATCGATTGGCTATTTCCCACCATTTCGTGGTGTTATTCGACGTACAAATTTGTTCGTCGAACAAACCCGCCGGACAACAATACTCGATTTACGATCCCTTACTTCAATAGACAGAATGATCTAAACATGATTTTTTTCTTAACCCTTTTACACCTGTTTTTCTGTTTCAAAGAAAGGGGTATATCCTTCACCTTCAATTCTTATTTTTATCTTATCTCATCTTTGTACAGTTTTTCACCCCTCAAAAAACATTTGCACTGTCTACCTTTTCATTATATTGATTTTTCACGAATGCGTTAGTTTTGCACGAGGAGAGGAATTGAACTGGGAGAACAAAAGGATGAAAAACGCTATTGTTAAAACATCCACTGGATTTGTTTCTACGTACTTGCATCTCTACAAAAAAAAAAGAAAAAAAACAAACAGGAGTAAATAAAGTTCGTTAGCTTTACTACGTAGGCTTACCGAGTTGAACATTCGAGCAGACTGCTGCCAAAATTCTGAACAAACTCGACGTTCATTCGAATGTGATTCGCAGAATGTAAATGATATTACAGAAAATACCTCTAGCTTAGTATGCATGACCGCTTTCATTTCCTACCGTTCCTAATTTTTCGACAGTGTTTCAAAAAAAAAGATGAATCGTTTTGAAGTGCAAAACTTGTAAATCCGAACTCTTTCCCCAACACAGCCTAATCGGAACGACCCCCCAAAATCCAGCTTCGTCAGCCACCTACCTTGGCATCCCGGCTCTTCATCTCCTGCCTCTTGGGCACCGAGCTCTCCCCATCGGCGTACACAAGATTCCTGATGAACCCGTTGAACCTGGGCTCGAAGATCACGCTGGGCAACGCGAGCAACGTGAGCTTGCTATTATACCAGCTGGGCATGCCGCCCACATACACGTCCGAGTTGCCATTCAACTTGCCGAACTCGAACTCTTTTCCCCTGGAGGTGGACACCGCGCTGACACCGTCCACAGTGAGCGTGGTGTTTTCGTTACACCTGGTGATCTGCACCTTGTGCCAGTGTCCGTCGCCTAGGTCATGGCCGACGGTGACGATCTGCGCACCACCGCCAAGGTTGTACCTGAGCCTGAGCGCGCTCTCGACCAGTTTCACCTCGAAGAAGTCGTAAGTTCCTCCATCGTCCGTGTAGAGCAGGAGCCCGTTGCCCTGCTCGGTTTTGAACTCAAACTCAAGGGTACCATTCAAACCGGCGTTCCACTTGCGGAACTGCGCGTAGCTGGTCGCCGATCCTTCAAGAACGAAGGACAGGGCCACCTGGCCGAGCAACACCACCAGCAGAGGCAGGATCGGGGAATGCATGGTTCGCTTGGTTCGGATCACTGCTAAATCCTGCGCATCAGATTTGTCCAACGACGCGATCAACACCGGCAGAGCAGTTCACTCTCGGGCTCGGAAGGTGTTGTCCAGGTCCTTCTCTTCCGTCACATCACAATCCCGTGTTTAATCCCCGGGAATCACTGGACCGTCTCGATCATCTGCCTCCTAGTCTTCGAGCTAGAGCCTACCCGACCTAGCTCCCCGTTGCTTGCGTACCCCCGCTCTACTATGTAGCCAGCCACGTTGTGCCGGCTACGGTCGCACGTGAGCACGCACGCGCGCACCGTCTCCGCTGCGTGCGTAGACGACGGCTATGGAAAGAGAGAGTGACTCTCCTCTCACACTTCTCCGGGGAATCGGCTTTTGTCCGCCTCCCCTCTACCGATCAGAAACACCTATTATCCCGATCGAAAGAACCACCGGTCGAACTCGATGATCAGAAATCGATCGACAACAAGCTTCCTCGAAACGAGGTGACTGGACAACACGTGACACACCTCGCACCACCGTTCCCCTATAATGCGCTCGGACCCGTAGACCTAGAGTATCACTGCACAAGCACGGTTACACGCGGACTCGATCCTCCTCACACTGCTCGGTCGACGAACTCACTCAAACTAATAGCTGGCTGATCTAATAGCGAACGGGTAACTGGAGACATTGATGATCGACTGACTAACGCGATTTCTGATCTTCTTTTCAAGATGTTCAGCTCGGTACGCTGTCGCGTATCATTCTTAGTCACAGAGCTTTCTTCAGAGATGTTCGACCTCACGATTTCTGATGCTTTCGAGGTGATCGAGGTTAGCGAGAGACACTGATGTTCGATTGGACAATTTCAAGGAGTGTTGATCTTTCGTTAATCGACTTCCAAAGGTGTTGAAGAGTAGCAAAAGACTACCAGATCGCGACCAGATTAGAATATTAAGTTAAGATTGTTGAGAAGGGTTCACAAAGCGAAGAATGCGTTTGTTGCGCTACCGTCACGTTCCGGCGAGGGACTCTAGCGGCGACCTAACCTGAGGCACCTCGAGGCGCCTCGTACCACGTCGGTGACACACTTTCTCCGTCTGTTCCGGCGATGTCGTCGTCTCCTCGAGTGTCTCCCCGAACCCTCTTTCTCTCTCTCTCTGTTCCTCTTCTCCTGTTTCTCGATCCCCCGCAGCAATCCGTGAAGAGTCCACTCTCCGATTGCGGGTTAGCTGGATCCCGTCAGGGTCGCCAGCAGCCCCGGCGATAGAGGCTGTACTCGCGGCCTCCTCTGGTCCCTCATAAATTCGTCGTGAGAATCATCGGCGAGTTGTCTCGCTGGATGAAGAGCAGCTCTGACGAGCGGCACGACCTCGACCTCCTAATACACGGTGACACGGGGAGCACTTTCACCACGCACGGTACGCGATCGACTCGCGTTTCTTCCCTTCCCCGATCGCTGTTGTATACACTAACAGAGGGAGGCGCGTGTACGTGAGCGTGCGTTGCTTGCGTGCGCTGTGTACGTGTGTGTCTCCCTCTTTCTCTCTCTCTCTCTCTCTCTCTGTTTGAGAGACGAGTATGCGTGGGAGAGAGGAATAGGACCAAACGGTGTTTCGAGCACGCGAACCCTCGCAGCACGACACCGCCGAAGAAGACGCCTGGCTGCCGCGACGGAGAGAAGCTCTCTCTCTCTCTCACTCTCCGGGCTGTCCTCTTTCGAGAGGAACAGGGCTGGCACTGGTGCACACGTTCGAACAGACAGACGACGCTCTACCGTTATGGCGCGTGCACACGACGCAAGAAACCCCAGCCCGGTGTTGGAGGACGTCGTCGACGGATTTCGTCGAACAACGGGCACACGCCTGCTGCGGTTCGCGTTCAGCTCTGAACAGCACCGAAAGAGGTTACTCCGCGTCGTCCATCCAGCGTACGTTTATTTCGCGATCGATCCGCCTCTCTAGACTCGGCGTACGCCCCATTTTTTCAACCGATTCTCTCTCTCTCTGTCGAGTTCCACTTGCACCTGAACTGCCGAGCAGCAGCCACCCGCGTCAACACCCGCGCGCGACACCGTCAGGCTAGCTGCTGCTGCTGTTGCTCGCCGACGACGATGTGAACGACGATCGTATTCTTTCCCCGGTGGATGCGCACCGTGTTGTAACAACCTCCACCGGTTAATGCGGGAGACTGTCTCTCTGGCTACGTCCTGGGAAACGCAGCAGCGTGCGTCTGTTAACCGATTCCAGAGGTGGATCAACCCTCTCGACGGCTCCCGGCTTGATACTGGCCTGGCCAGAGGAGAACACTCGGTCGAGACGGTCGGTCCGCTGGCCGACAACGTTCGTGCGACGCCCCCGGCACGACGCCGACGCCGACGCCTCGCGCCGTTTCCCAGCGCAAGCGCTATCCTCGGTATACTTCGACGAGAACGAACGCTGCCGCGCCGCGGACGGCGAAGAGGGAACGGGAACGCTGATAGTCGAACGATTCGGAGGGAACAGCGCCGACTAGATAACCCGACCAGTCTCTCTCTCTCTCTCTCTCTCTCTCTCTGTCTGTCTTTGTTCCGCTCTGTCTCCTTCCGTCGAGCAGTGCAATCGCGATGCTCGCGACTAGAAACAGAATGCGGACAGTGGTCGACGCTCGCGAGATTGCACGAGAGGAACTCGCCGAGGGTGCACGCGGACCGCGTGGTCATCGCGCCGAAATATTGCTGGCATAGATCGATGATCGAGTGGACTGACGTCGAGCTCTGATGATTCTTCCGGATCTCTAGCGGGTGGACTGTTGAACCCCTTTGGCTGAGAATTTTGGTTTTGCTGGGGGTTAATTGGGTGGTATCATGCATAAATCATGTACTGCTTGATTTTGGATTGAAAAATATCGAGGCGTTATTTTCAAACAATTAAAATTCTTTGCATGAGAAATAAATTTTTGTGTTGCTTCGTTTCCTTGCAAATCGTGTATGAACATTTTACTTCGCCGTCTAATGATAACACACGGAAGAATTGTATTTATTTCTATCCTTCTCTACTTATTGAACTGCTTCAATCAGCAGAATAAACAAATCGTAGCAAGTAAACCAATTAATATATTAAAGGATACAGTGGCAATAATTTTGTGACATGTTGAGGTATATATTGTGACACATTGAAAAATATAATACGAGTACACGCTATAACAAATTGTCCGGTATAACGTGAATATATAGTAATATATTGAACAGTAGAGTAGAAATATATGGTAATACAGTGAATTCTCGATATATGTCAACAACACGAGTCCTGCCAGCGTCATGTATCGTCCAGGAGACATACCCGAGGCCTCTTGCGCTTCGTGACCCTTCACAGGGTATACCCCGCGGTAGTGGGTATAATTCCGCGACGTTTATCATCCAGGCCTTGACGACATATATAGAGAAATCACTGTATATTAATAATTGTGATCTAAGTATGTTATGAGATATATCGGGGGAAACTTTTTAGTTGAAATTGAGATTAATCCTAGAGCTAGTGGCCATTGTCTGTTGCCGGATCGGAATACGCCGATAGAATCATAAAGTTTTCACTTTAGGGGAAACTTCGTGAAAGTTTCTCCCCGCAGAGTGCCGATTTATGGTACAAAGAACTAAAAATTCTAAGTACACCACTAATGCAGCTCGAAGTATGTTTAAAATTTATTGCGCCCGTTGTTCCGCTGTATCGACTTCTCGAGTGTATCCGAGAGAGAGAGAGAGAGAGAGAGAGAGAGAGAGAGAAAGAGTGTTCTGATGCGTCGATGCCGGGCGTGCCTTAAATTCCTCTGTGCCGATATCGAGCTCAGAATACCTTGTATTCTGATCTCTGTCGCGGGAACTATCGTAACGTAAATTCTGGGTTTTGCCCGAAGGTCCTTCAAACTCTCCTGGAGGAAGATCGCCCACAATAAAAACGTTATCGATACACGAAACTGCGACGTGACATTTTAAACGCATTCTTTCCCGAGCGACATATATACTATCTCGGGAAACCAATCGTCCGATACACTCGAAACTCTGCAAACACACTCTTCGCGTGTCTCTTTATCGTTTAAACAACTCGGAATCCGAGTCTCACCATTCCACCCATTTTTATATCTTTCATATCTCCTTTATATTCCTTGGTGGAAATATTAATTCTGAGACCTTAATATTATCTTTCAGGCGAGTTCAAAGATTTAGAATGCTTAAACAAGTTAAGATTTTCTATAACCGGTTGAAGATATTATTACAGATTTTAGTTACAGATTTCTCCGTGCATCTTCTTTAAATTGCTATAACTTCCGAGCGAATCAGTATATCAGCTTGGGAAAAATACTCTTTATTCTTAAAATATGCATTGACAAATCTGCAAAGTTTGGGGCTGTTATGTTCGATACTTTTTATCTCTTAAATTCCTGAAAACCACCTGGATAGAAAGAGTTCAGGACTTGTTAGTGGAATCGGTTTCTTTAAAAATAATTTTTCTACTTTTTGCAGGATCGCGTACACTGTAAGAAGGAGAGAAAAAATTGTAGGTTACCTGGTTAGATTTTTGCCACCAGGCACATCATGTCACCGGCTGTACAAACTGCATTTCTGAGCAAACGGACCTGAAAAAAATTCAAGCAGTATATTAAAAATGTAACCAGAGATGTAGAAAATGTTTCGGTTTTGCGATTGCTTTCGTCCTTCGTTTGATAAAAAATGCGAAAGCGCGAAGGTTTTCATTGCCGGGGGAAGGAGTCCGCGCGTTAATCGGAACGGCGCAGTTATGGTCGGGCTTATGGCAATCCGGTGGCCGAAAACTGGCCGACCGACGAGGGGATGGTTGGAAATCCTCGATCGAGGAGTAGAAACGGGTCGGCCGAAATATACGGGTTAGACACGAGGTGGTAAAGTAGCGGCGTGAAGCGTCGAGGGGGAAAAAGGTGGCGGAAGAGGGAAAAGATGGTGGAGAGTAACACGGGCCAAAACGTTCGAATAAGAGCGGCTAGACAGAGGCAGAGGAGAACCGCAGAAGTATCGTACCAAGGTGGTTCCCGGGATGGTGGCCGAACAGCGGCTAGAAGGATGGTAGGTGTCTGCTGGAAGGTGGAAAGCAACGGCACTACCACCAGCGCCGGACACTGCTGAGAAAGCATGGCAGAAGCCCGTGAAAAGCACCGATCCGCAAGAACGATACAACACGAACGGCCAAGATGGCTAACGTCGTTCCTTGCCTTCTTCTTCCCTTCCTCTTCTCCGTCGAACCTCTTTCTATCCACCCCTCCCAACCCCCCTCCCTTGTCCCCCTCACCGCACCCTTCTGTTCACTCTTCAGTCTTTTATGGACGAGTAGTAGTGGATTCAACCCTGGGAAAGAGGATCGAGTGTTGAGTAAAGACTATTTGCCGAGACATCGTTGTCACTGGTCGTCAAGGATCGAGCGTCAATTAGGAGAGATCGACGCGAACGTTAATTAATCGAACCGGACGGACTCATCCTGTGCCGCGTCGAACTGGCTTATCGATGGACAATCAATTTCTCCGGTGGGGACATGAAAAAGTTCGGGTTGACCACCTCTGGATGCTTCATGGGGTTTGTCGCTGATATTCGAGGGGACCTTGAGCTTGATTTTGAATGCGTGCTGGGTATTATTGTTGGTTCTTGATAGATTAATTGTAAATAATATTACAAATTTGCATCTACTAATTTTTATTTTCAGTCTAGCGAAATTGTGAAACAAAGGAAAACGTTTTTAAGTGGCTTCTACGTATATTTCATAACGAATGCAGAAGTTTTTATTTTTCATGAAGATCTATAGTTAGTACACATTTGTTGGATGGAACGAAACGTCGATCAATGTTTTCTAAATAATACGATTTTTCTATTGTATTTTTTGAAGTTTCAAAACCAAAAATATTGGCTCGGAACGTAAATAAATTCGATTTCGTTCGTTATCTCTTTTTATTAACCGCTTATTTATTCGGAGCAATATTTCCATAGAAAATATTTTCAATTGTTTCTTAATCTTGTTACTCACAGTTACGAACAAATAAAACTCTACTTGTTTCTTTTTTATACTTGTAGCAACTCACAAGTGTTTCAACAGAGTTTTTAAATTCTTATAATACGTAATTTGTCGATTTAGTTTTGTCATTGGTATAAAATCCGCAGTCTGATGATTATGCGAATGGTTTTGAACGAATATGTCCTCGTGCAGTATACTGTCATTTCGAAAATTTTCAGTGACAAGTCGATTCAAAAACCGATGGGTAACATCTTTTTATAAATTATGAACGAGGTCTCGAGTGTACGTAAGAAAATAACGTTACACAGCATCAAACGACAAGATGGAACGAAGGAGATGTAATCCCTTAGGGATGGAACTTGACAAAGGACCACCCGAGGGGGGAGAAAGGACGCCGAAGGATGGAGAAAGTGAGAGGGAAAAACGGAGAATGCTCTTCAATCTTATTGAATTAATCCGTTCTTCACATTCAGCTTTGACTGAGATTGTTCGAGGATATCTTGGGGATCGATTAAACTTAACTCCATATACTGTCACCTCGAGAAGTCAATTCATAGCTGAACCACATTCTTGGATCTCTATGCAAATTCCTTCCATCCACAAAAATCAAGGTTAGAAACTTCATGGCCGCAAAAATAAAATAAAAATACCATCAATTCTGATTGTATAATACGCTTCGTATCATGTTAGGTACTTGAATCGGCGAAACCATTATTCAAAGAAATAATTCATTTTTATGCCACTTTCTCCACTTCTTGCAATCGTCTTAAAAAATTTTCATTGTGCATGAAGATTCCCAGTCTAGTAATGAATCGTGCTGTGTCAATGTTGATCGTTTTAGACTGATCTATTTACGTGCATGTAGGACGTATTCAGACAAGTATAATATAGGTTTGTATATAATCATTAGACTGCGGATTTTATGCATTTGTAACGAAAATGAATTGCTGAATATATTATTGTCGACTTTTTAAGATGATTAAAAGAGAAAATACATTGTCATTTAACTTCAATTACTTACAATCGACTTGGACAATTTTTATTTTAAAGATCCGCGCAGTCGAGTGAACATACAAGTAGAATAGACATGACTGTGGCCAAACAAGTAGAATAAAAATGCCTGAGCCAGGCAAGTAGAATATAAAAGTCTGTGGCCAGACAGTTCCTTCACAATTTCACAATAAATCCTGCAGTATCTGCGTTCACCGATATAGACTGAACTATTTACATGGAGAGCGTATTCGGACAAGTAGAATAAGCATATATATTGCCAGGCAAGTAGGATATTATTAAATAAAGTTATAAATCTTGCCACATTTGTTCCCAATGCCTAACCATCTTTGGTCCTATTTAAACGAAACGTGCGAATCTCATTTCCCACTAGTATTTCGCAACCTTATCAAAGAAACGGCGTACAACGTCCAGTTAAATATTTTAATAACGTGTTTATCTGTGTCGCCCGTTTATCTGCGCATCTATACTTTCAATGGGCGAACAACAGGAGGCAGAGCGCTCTCGAACCAGTAAACCCGCGAGCGAACGAGAATTTCTAGCGAGACCCACCTGGGGGCAGGACACGTGTAATAAAGAAAATAAAATGTTCGTTTTCTGGTATCATCGTCGCGGAGCGTGGCTTGATAAAGCTTTCCGGAGCATCTGGTTCTCTCGTTAGATTGCTCCAGGGTTCTGGAAATGCGCGGCACTCGACCCGCTCGCTAAGACACCCTCCGGGCTCGGTTATTGGTATTTAAATTTCTTCCATTTCAAGGAAACGCCATCGTCATAGTCGTCGTCGTCGTCGTCGTCGGTTGTAGGTTAATTACACGGCCTCCCAGAGCCCCGGCCGGACTTTATAATTATTGCCGCAACGGAACACTGTCCGTGACTAAGGAAACGTCACGAGTATCGACGACGACGCCGTTTCGTCGTTTTAATTAATTAATTTCGTTTTGATTTTACGCTCGTTGCCCCGTCACCTGCGGTCGTCGGTTGCCCCCTCTTGAATCCTACTCGTCGACCCATTCTTGCAACCTATTCGCAGTCGCATTAATCTAGCGAACTGTGTTTTCGAATCCTAGCGAAATTTCCCTGGGTTTATAATTTTTCATTTGTTTATTTGGTTTTAAAAGTCACGCGAAAATAAACGAGGTCTCAGGAAAATGATAATGTACGCTGGCGGATTTCAATTTTTCTCGCGAAAGTGTTCTGTACACTCTCCATTGGATTCAACGAATTTCAAGGTAGCTGTGACATATTATTTTTGTATGAACACTCTTAAGTAGACAGTGCACACCTAGAGAACATTTTATTTCTTTCCCTGGATTAAAATTGTGTTAAATTTTATCAAGCTTTTAAGTTGTCAGTGGCAAACAATTTACGTACTGTAATTACTAGACAGCGAATTTTATGCATTTATGAACATTAGAAAAGTTTGAAAGTACAGTTATATTATTTTCAACCTATTACACATATTAGGAAAGAAAATAAACTTCTACTTCGTTCCTGTTTGATGCAATTCGGATAGAAAATTTTTAATTTGCATAAAGATCCGCTGTCTGGTAATTACTGTAACTGTAAAATAAATTGTACTGCAAGGGGTTAATAACTTAAATACCGAAACGGTGGTAGGTATTTTTATCGTTTTGCTAAGAAAATATCACTTTGGTGCACGGTCCAGTTCTCCGAGGGAGCTATTATCAATATTTTAAGAAATTATCAGTCTTAAAGGATTGGACCTTCCGTTTACAATTTTCTGGAGATTCTCAGAGTCATTGGCACTCAGATTAAAGATACAGGACGTCTATAGCAGCATACTCTATCAGCAGAAAGTATCGGCTAGAATAGAAACGAGCCAGTGTCCCACTGAACGCGATTACGAACGACTTGCCCCGACGATGATTGAATTCCGTGGCCTACACCCTTCGATCTTAATTTTCTGAAAATTGTCTCTAATTCCGGCGAGGGTCCGCTTGGCCCGTCGTAATATGACACGGCAGGACATTCAAATATCGAGAAATAAATGGAAGCCGAACGGCACGATGATCAACCCGTGATGCAGATGAGGCGGGACGTGAATGGAGGAAGGTGGAACTGGAAAATAGTTCCTGTCGAAACCATGCGACAGGAACGCATATCATTAACCCATCCTTTCAGTCTTTCATTTCCCCTGGACCGTGAGGGGAATCGGTGAATGCGAATAATACTAGGCTTCCTTAATCCGTGTGTTGCTTGTTTGTTATGGTGACGATTCGACGGCCACTTCGAATTCCACAATTGCTGTTTAATTACTTTTTAAATTATACTTCACATCGCGCACGTTCTCATTAATTTTTCA
Organism: Seladonia tumulorum; assembly: GCA_913789895.3. NCBI lineage: Eukaryota > Metazoa > Arthropoda > Insecta > Hymenoptera > Halictidae > Seladonia > Seladonia tumulorum. Next base: position 10,782,492 of record OU565275.1, read on the forward strand.
GCGAATGTTTCGTTAGCATCGAGTTCGCTCTGTTTTAACATGTTTTATATGTTCTTCATTTAGTTTAAGTAGGTCAATATAAAATTTTAAACGTACAGTAGTAAAACATCAGCGAAATCCGTGGTTAGAGGAATCAGTAGAATAGAACGTGCTGTAACTAGACAAGCAAATCTGTGATCAAATAAGTAGAATAGGTCGCTATATGATCAGCTGTATAAACCAGGACATTCCAAGTGGAACAAATGACGTGTCAGAGACGCAGTGATCAAATAAGTAGAATAACCAGTATATGGTCAGACAAGGCACATGAGAAGATTTCAAGTGAAACAACTAACGTTGTTAGGTATCTAACAATTAGAAAAATAAAATGGTATACAATTGAACAAGAAGAATGAACCCCTAACGGACAGACAAATAGAATTGTGGCTCCTATTACCGGTGGTCTGAAAACTTCATTATTTTTAGGGTATAATTGACACGCATCGTAGCAAATTAATATTGATAACATTAAATAGAGGAGTGTTTTTTAGTTCATTAAATTTGAAAAACACGGATGCGTTCGGTACACTATACGGTTCAACTGAAAGTAATTACATGTTATATGAAATATCGTAAAGTTGCCTGTCATTCCGGTAGACATGATTCGCAGGTTCGATTTAATTAATACCGATGACGTGGCGTAGGGAACCTATCGCGGTCGCAGGGGCGTGTTGTGGCCACCAAATCGATTCATATTAATTCTGTTAATGGCCGCTCGTAATACTACGAATTTTTCGATATTGATTTCTGCGGGTTCTGCGGACGATTTTCTACCATATGATACTCTGCAAAAAGAAGAATTATATCGCGATATACGAAAGGAAGATAAATTGTTCGTTTCTGCTTTTGTGTTCTCATATTTCATTCAACAAGAACAATATGCATTTATCGTACGAAGACAACGAATGCTGTGAAAAATTCACAGCCCCGTAAATTATTCAGAGTATTATTATTATTACCATGTGAATTTCAGATTCTTAATTAGAATATTATTCCGAATATTAACTCTGTTCAAAAATAGTGAATCATCGAATAAATTGCAACAACCAATAGACATTAATATTCTCAAGCTTTGGTTGTATCGAATAATGAAATTATATAAATAAAATTTTTTTTAAATGCTTCCTACGCAAAGAAGGATATTTTAACAAAGACGAGAGCACTTTTGATGTCAGCTGGCATGTTGTATCGCTTCATTTACGAACGTACAAGAATTTTGACGAAGCGGAAAACGTGATTTCCGAAAAATTCAATGACCGCGACTCGGCGGCAGTGAAACTGGAAATGCATCGGAAAACTTGCAAGCGTACGACCGACGTTGTATTTATTAGTTTTCAATAATGTCAACGGAAAGAAAGAGCCCGTGGTTAGGGGTGTGGAAGGAGAAGCGAATGGGAGCCATAATAATATTGCGACCGATCGTGCATCCGAGAAATGCAGCCTAAGAAATTCCTCGGTCTGTCGAACTGCGAAATGAGTCGGCACGCTTCATTCCCCTTTCTACCTTCTCCGAGAAATGAAAAACTTAAAGAACCGATACTCTGACCGAGCCATTACGGGCTTTATCAATAAAAATATTCGTATTCCGCTGCCGTGAAATTGATGTCGCCAACACGTTCGCCCTATTTCCGCGAAATGGTCTTCTTTCCATTTGATGGAGCCGACTTTAATTGACTTTCGTTGTTTTCTCCTCGAAACGACCCTCGCATCGAGCATTTCGAAGGGATCTGACAGAAATCGTAGCACGAACGAGGAGAAACCGCCTTTGCATCGGAAAAGTACTTGAAGTTAAAATAATGTAACGTGGTCGACGTGTCTGACCATTATCGCGTACTTCCACTTTGAAGAAATACTACTTTCTGCACGAAACATTCAAGTAGTAACCCCTAACTGTGTGAGTGTTTTTCTCAATGATTATTCAATATATCTGAGTGAACCAAAAAGCAACTAGTAGGTACAAACCAGCTTTAGTTCGCGTATTTTTTTCAAAAATTTTAGACTACGCGATGGGGGAAGAAAAAATATTTCACAAACAAAGGTTTCGGTAATATCTACTTCGAAGGATCTAGCATGGAGACAACATTTAACATCATGAATATTTTTCTCAATCACTATTCAAGATATTGAAATCGATCAGAAAGCAGGTAATAGATATAACCTTGCTTCGCTTCGTGTAATTTTTCCAAAATTTTAGTTTACTCCCGATAATTAAAAAAAAAATAATTCAGAAACAAAGGTTCCAGCAATGGATACTGTCAGAACCCTATAATCGAGATAACAACCCCGAATATCGCAAGTGCTTTTCTCTTTTACTATTCAAGATATCAAAACAAAACAAAAATCAGTTAGTAGATACACTGTTACTTTACTTGATGTAATTTTTCCAAAATTTTAAGTCACTTATTAACAATAGAAAAAAATACAAAGGTTTCAGGATTATCAAGATGGAACGTACACTTTAACATTTTCGCTCGTGCTTGTGCTCGATCGTTCGAGGAATCGAAAAATTAGATCAAGCAGAAACGACGGATGACTTAATAAAGCCAACACGATCGAGGCCTTTTTCGGAAAGTTAAATTTCGTTTCCGCCGCTAATCAATTCGAATCCAGTCCCGCGAAATTGAATCAGTACTCCTCGCAGGATATAACTTGGCGGTTGTACGGGATTTTGCATTCCGCGGCTATTTCTTCCCGCATATTCTTATTCCGCAGGGTACACGCGATAACGAGTTCGTAGCCACGAGGCCGCAGTCGCGGCTTCTTTCCTGGAATCGAGCTACGAATCTTGACCCAGTTCTCCGCGGCTACAAAGGAACGACACAGAATATATTCTCGTTTAATTTCAGCCCACGACGCGGCACGTCCAAGTCCGTCGTATGCTCGACTGAGCCCAGAGAACCGGAAGAATCGAATGGACTAAAGTTTATGGGAGCTGGACGTTTCGATGACCTCGGCGCCAGATGTGGATCAGCACGATCTAATTTAGACCCTCAAAAACGTTTCGCCCAACTATAACCCTATCGAATAACTCTCATTCATGTTCCGTGTTACAAATGAACCACCAATCATTTATAACAACGACGAATAAACAAGACAGAAAACTGTAAAGGTACTAGAGGAATTTAAGGCTGTTATTACTAGACTGCGGATTTTATGCGTTTATAACAAAAGTACTGTAATCAAAAAATGCTGTTGCGTCAAAAATTAAATTGATGTCTGTGTAGCTTCTATATCCTGCAATTAATGCAGACAAATTTTCTTTTCCATAAAAATCCCCAGTCTATATATTGCATTATGTTCGTCTCATCAATTTCATGGAAAGGACAAACACATTTTCGTTCAACTTCTATGTCTCGCAATTGGGGAACCTTTTACTTTTATAAAATAATCTGGGTGTGACATTATTTTTAGAAAACTGGAATATACAATGGAAAGATTGTCATCGAGTGTTATGAGCTCCCCGAGGAGGATGTTTTTTTTTTTACCTGTTCTTCAATTCACAGAGGAGCGGAAATAATTATTTCGTTCTACCGTGTCTCATTTTTCTTGAAGAAACCCCCTCGGTGCATTTTTATCATTTTATTTCCCTTCGTTATATTTTTGCAGGATAATTTCAAAAGACAAAAGTCTGATAAAAAGTTCCTTTCCTCGGGCATTATTTTTGGCGAATTTCGAATAAAAATTCCGGCCCGGTCTAATTCGCAAAAATCTGTATTTCAAGAGATTTATAGGAAGTAAATATTGAAGAGGTTTACCGTCTGAAAATCGTCGAAAGAAGATCGTTTCTCGTCGGAGGCCGGCACCGCATAAATACGGCAGACGTTCCAGCGAAGCATTTAATCCTCCGTCGAACTGACAGGAACATAAGACGTCCGAGACGTAATCGTCCTTGGCGTATCGAGTCGCGATCGGCAATCCTTTCGAAGGACAAACGGGAACGGGCCGAGACAACTGAGATTACGGATCATCTGCTTTTTGAATATTTCAAGCGGATAAATAATTCGTGCCGCCGCGTGCCGGTTGCTTTGGCGATGCCGTCGCAGCCGGGGCCCACTCGAAAGTTCGTAACTCGCCGGAAACGATAGGCGGATCAGAGGGCTCCGTGGATCGTCCTGGATTACGAGCCGGAGAAAGATAGAGAGCGAAAGAGAAAGAGGGGAATGCAAAATTGATCCGGATCCCTCGGCAGAAGAGTCCTGTGCCCCGCGCGCCTGAAATACCTGATCCATTTAAGTTTCCGGCGGCGTTTTCTGAAAACTGGGTGACGCAAAATTTCCGATCCAAACCGCCCCCTCCCAAAAGCGCCTAAGTGGCACGTCACAGCCCGCTTTCGCGGGTCCGCGAATCAATCGCGACCGATTGCGTCAGAACCGTGTCTCGTCCGATGATGCGAGAGGCGCGTTCGACAACTGACGAGCGTCCTATTGAAACGCCCTTATCTTGATGCATTTAGAACGTGCGAGGCGTTTTAAGCGACCGTTACCTTTCGAACTTCGCCGTGGCCCGGTTCGGTTAGGAGCGAATCGATCACTATTACTACCGATGCCTGGGACTCTGCTCGATCTGAAATATGTGGGCCGCTTGAAGATAATGGGGGTCGGGCGGTATTCTGGTGCGGCTGCTTGGAAAACTGATTTCTTTTTCGGTGGGGGGGTGGGAGCTTCACGGAGAATAGGGTTTTGGAAATGGGTCCATCGAATTGCATTTATTTCTTTGGACAGTTAGCGAAGTTATAGTCGCGCGAAGATTCTGTCGTGTTCATCTCGAAACATGGAATTGTTAAGCTTGTTGCTGTATCTCTAATGGATGGGTTAACTTCAAATTTTATGTGTAACTTCAGCACACGAATATCGTTATTATGAGATATATAATGAAGTTAGAACGTATCCTTACATTTCCAAAATTAATAAAGTTGAGGAACGTGAGACCTCGGTTGTGTTCGTCTCGAAACCAGGATTGTCAAGTTTGTTACTATCTCAAGATCTACACAACATATCGTCTTTAAACTTTGTGTAAACTTTCGGCACACCTGCCGCTGCAAGCAACACCATAATTAAGTCAAAGAATAATAGTATCATCTGGACAATATATGTCGTTGGCAAGACCCGTGTTGTCGAAATATATCGATAAAACACTGTATGTACTGAAGCACGATACCCGAAGACGTGCTAACACAAAAAATATTTACGTTTAACATAAATTTAAATAATCTAGCTCCATAAATGAAACATGCGGACAGCAGAATTACAGCCCCGAAGACCGACCAAAGTGTCATTTGACGACGTAATGAGCGTGTAAATCGCATTGTACCGCTTTTGTTGAAAATAATGGCAACGGTATCGCGAGGTCGACCACTGAAAACTCAAAGAAAGGGATGATAACGTTGAAAGAGCCCCTTGGAGCACGGCCCCCGAAAGACGGGGGCGTAATATTGCGGACGCAAACGTGTACGGCCACGATTATACGTATACACACGTGTTTCAGTGAAATAAATAACGTCGGGTTGTGCTCGGCCCGTGTGTGCGTGCTGCGAGTGTGCTACTTTCAAAGCGAACAAATACGCTGAGTATTGCAACCTATATAATCCGCAATATTCGCCGTGTGTCGTCGTCAAAATAGTGACCGACCACTTGCAGCCTCGTGCGTGATACCGTGTGTCTTCGCCCTTCCATATAAATTGTTAATATTTTATACGTCCCGCATTTTTTTTTTTTTTTGCACACTGTGCTGGACGTGACGACAATACACGCTGCGAATAAAGCCACTGCTTCAAAAATATCTTCTGTAAATTCTACAAAAAAACCTTTTCATACGATCTCAAACATTGTGTTGAACATATCAACATTGTGTTCCCATGTATTGTCTCAGCAGTACGCACGTCGCCAGCATTTTTCCCGCTGCTTGCTTGTTAAAATATTTTATTAACCCTTAGCACTCGCAAAATTGCTGTATCATTATTCAAAATATTTTTTACATTATCATATTTGTCTGTATTTAATAAATTACTAAACACTTCAGTATTGTACGAGTAAATTGCACTATGTTCGTATATGTATAACATGAAAAATAATCTATAGAAAGGAAATGTTCTAGGTCGAAAGAAATGTTTCGTTTTGGAGTTTAAATAGCTGCGAGTGCAAAGGGTTAAATATAATGTAGCCGAAGAAAGTCGTTGATATCCCGCGTACTGTGAAGTTAATTGGACCATTGTTAATCAACTTAGAAATTGTGGACGTCGCATATTTGTGACGGTGTTGGCAAACGTTTGTCCAGGAAATACAAGAAAATTGTATCGAATAAGTACAGCAGCGAGTTTTCTTGCGGAGGGATTTGCAGCACAGCAACATGTCTGTGGACTGTCGGCTTTATCCGTGACGGCGTTAGGCGTTTCCAACATCCAAGAATGGTACGGCGGTCGCCCCATCAACGGCAAATGTCCCCACCTGCGTTTCCACACGGACGGGCCTCTGCGGGTCATTTGTCATTCGAAATAATCGGACGATCCCGGTGTGCGGCTAACCGCTTCGTTAATCCAATTTCCGCGATCCACTTTGAGCAGAAACGGGGAAAGGCTGGGGGAAGTTTCTGGGCCTCGTCACCCCCGTGTGTCCCTCCACTTTATACGAGGTGTAGCGATAACGATGCTAGCAATTTATACCGCCCGTTAACTCGCGATACTAGACGTACGCGGACGAAATAATTTAACGAACCTGTTCCGTTCGCCCCTAAATTGTTTAATTTTATCAACTAGAATAGCGGGGGTGCCTGCAAACATCATTAGAGCCGAGTTCTCTGATAGCGACGACATTTGTTGCACGGTGTTTCAGCTAGCTTGCACAAGTTTTATTTTCATGCAAATACGGCGAATATGAATTCCGATATCGTAGCCGGAGCGATCCATATTTACCCCTTTACATACAATGACGTCTCGGAGACGTCATTCATTTCATGTGCCATTGTAGACATCGACGTGTTCGAGACGTTAAGAACTGTCTTCGGCGAGCACCGGACAGTGTATGCCCAACTCGGTTACAAGCAAAACATTGGGCACATTTTCCCGAACATATACCAGTGACAAAATAAAAATCAACATCCTGTAAAGAGATGCCATGTGTACATAAACCATAATATAAGAAGTGAAACGACTTGGCAGTGTAAAACATGCCTCGTTCCACTACATATTTCTACATGCTTCGAGAAGTATCACTCGTTACAAAACTACTAAATTATTATTTTATAGTTTCACTTAATTAATTACTGTAAGCAAATGAATGCTATACACGGACTCTATTTCATCGACGCGTACCAATGTGTAGTTTTGTAGCTGTATGCGTGTGGTGCGTGACTAGCGTCTTTTGTCTAGAAGCCAAGCTGCGTCTTATTCTCGCAGCCATGTGATACGCGTGTACCATAACCTTTTAACATATTTAATTATAGTGTGATAATAATACGTGGCATTTATTATCCCGAATCTCCTGACAATCACCAACCTTATTGAATGTCATATAGCAATGTAAATTTGAAAATAAAACGCCCTGTTTCTGAGATTGTGTGAGTGTTCCCAATTAAGCCAAATTAAATTATATCCTACGGACGTGTCGACGCGAATTTTATTTGTATGTCAAGGGGTTTACGGAAAAATTAAAAGAGAAGGAAGCCTCCTGCGAGAAATATGGCCGCGCACGGGGATCTCGTAGATTTTCCATCGCGCGGCGGCAGACTAAAAGAAAACACGTGCTCCGGGGAACAGTGTTTACCCAGCTCGCGAACATATCGTCGATAAACGTGAATTTATCTGGCGGAATAATACCGATCGTTCCGCGGATGAGTGGAGTCACGGCAGTATCGTAGCGTACGGCCAGGGTCTTATAGCTTGGCGTAGATTTAGTAATTCGGCGAGCTATCGCGCACACCGTTGCCTTCCGGAGAAGCGAACCTAACCCGGACCTGGGAACTTGCATTTCCTTGCGTGCGTCCCGACGCTTCGTTTGCCGAAACAATTTTCGCCCCTGCTGTTCACGATTCGATCGCGCCCACCTTCTTTATTATTCCGCCTAATTAGTAGGTCAATCTTAACGCGAATTCTCGTTCGGACTGCTTCGTCAAAAGTGGGACACGAGGACAATATTTATCTCGCTGCGATAAAAGAGATTCGAACATTCTCCTCGGGTTTGTATCTTGATCTTATTCACAGAGATGAAATAGTTGTTTCGGTTTTAACCCTTTGCACTCGAAATTATTTTAACTCCAAAACGAAACATTTCTTCCGATCTTATATATTTTTCTTCTATATATTTGTTTTTCATGTTGTACCTACGAAAATAGTGGAATTTACTCGTACAATACTGACATTTTTAGTAATTTATTAAATCCAAACATATTTAATAATGTACAAAATATTTTGAATAATGATATAGCAATTTTTAGTGGCGCCTTATAGTCGCCATTCGAGTGCTAAGGGTTAATCCTTCAACCGTACAATATTGTAGTGGATTTCGCCTGTGTTGTCTTTTGGAACGATACCCTACACTAACTTCGCTTATTGGAACTTTTGGTGCAGCGAACACTATCTTTAAATAATTACAAAGAGTCTCTTTAAATTGTTCGTTGAGTGTAAGGGCAGATCAAAATGGCAAAGTAGCACAGAGAAGATCAGTCTTTTTCTGAAGAGTTCAGTAATTATTTAACCCTTTGCACTCGAAGCTATTTTGACTCCAGAATTCGGACGTTCCATTCAATCCAGCTTATTGTCGTCACACCTGACCTTCTTCATTTTGCCCACATGAAATTGAGCACATTTACCTGTAGCACGCCTGAACGTTTAACAATTTGTTAAACGGAAAGATATTTACTAATGCGGTAACCGTTGTGAATTATAATCATTTTCATAGTGCCTTACATCGAGTGCAAAGGGTTAAAGAATGTAAGAACCCCACTTCCGAATTAACCCTCTAAGGATTTTTTCGGTAATTATTTACATTAGGGGCTTCCTCACCGATTTTGATGACCTTGAAATATGTTGTCAAGGTCATCATTCTGAACAACTTTTTCCCAGACATGTTACCGCCGCTCAGCCTTAGTTTCCGAGATATTCGCAAAAAAGTTTCAACATCTCAAAAAGTGATCGGAGTAGGTGTGTGTAGGACTGTGTAATATAGTATTTCAAATAGTTGACAGTAACTTATATTTTTATGATATTTTGTTGCCTGTAATGTTATTACGATATTGTAGTCTGTTTATCAACATGTTACTGTTTATCTGTTTATCATGTTACATATTCGTAATTAAACTACAAATAATACTTTGCTAACTATTTTAGCTTCTCATGTTAAAAATTATAATTTAAAAATATTAACTACTTGCTCAACTTATTTTCATTGTAAGGAAATATTTGAAATACAAAATAAAAATATTTCATTTTATCTATCTGGTTATCAAAATAAAAATATTTGATTTAAAGTAGTATCTTATTTGAACCACATTAAATTATACTATATACCAAATCATTAATTAAAATATTTGATTTAAAGTAGTATCTTATTTGAACCACATTACATACGTTGCAAAATATGATAGAAAACCTTGTATTTAATGTTCCACATACGAATACTAATACTAGATTATAAAATACTAATGTAAAGTGTACTTACTTCTGAATCTTCTGTACCTCCGTCGGATCCACAGCACACAATTATTGACTCACGAGAATAGGTCCGAACAATTGAACAACAATCACTGAACTCTACACAACACACTTAATGAAATCGTGACAGCAGACGAGAAGATGTTACTCCGACCACGAATAAAATAATACTGCGATTTTAACCGTCCCCCTCCCACGGACGTGTAATACGAAAACAGGGAATTCCGGGAAATAGGGTCGGCGCTCCGCCATAATTTTTTTTACCTTGGTTTTGTATCTAGTGTTTATAGACCTTCAGCGTCTAACCTGCTTAGGATAACCTGACCGTACCACCTCCGTGGAGGCGATCATTGTTAAAGTCGCAGTATTATTTTGTTCGTGGTCGGAGTGACATCTTCTCGTTCGTTGTCACGATTTTATAAAATGTGTTGTGTGTCTGTGTGTGTTGTGTGTGTTGTTTAGTGATTGTTGTTCAATTATTCGGACCTATTCTCGTGAGTGAATAATTGTGTGCTGTGGATCCAACGGAGGTACAGAAGATTCAGAAGTAAGTACATTTTACATTAGTATTTTATAATGTAGGATTAGTATTCGTATGTAGAACATTGGATACAAGGTTTGCTATCATATATTGCAACGTATATTAACGATCATTAATGATTTGGTATATAGTATAATTTAATGTGGTTCAAATACGATACTACTTTAAATCAAATTTTTTTTATTTTGATAACCAGATAGATAAAATTAAATATTTTTATTTTCTATTTCAAATATTTCACATGAGAAGCTATAATAGTTAGCAAAGTATTATTTGTAGTTTAATTACGAATATGTAACATGTTGATAAACAGACTACAATATCGTAATAACATTACAGGCAACAAAATATCATAAAAATATAAGTTACTGTCAACTATTTGAAATACTATTTTACACAGTCCTACACACACCTACTCCGATCACTTTTTGAGATGTTGAAACTTTTTTGCGAATATCTCGGAAACTAAAGTTGAGCGGCGGTAACATGTATAGGAAAAAGTTGTTCAGACTGATAACCTTGACAACATATTTCAAGGTCATCAAAATCGGTGAGGAAGCCCCTAATGTAAATAATTACCATTTTTTCAAATAAGAATCATCTTAGAGAACTAGATTGTGCATTTTAAATAAAAAATATGTGCTTTTGTGCGGTACACAATTAAGTCGTATGTTCGCAACTTCAAGAATGAGATGTGCAACAGATAGTTAAATAAATACCAAGTTAGTCCAGGGGAAGGCTAGACTTTCTAGACAAGAGTCGCTGAACGTTGGATTACTTCAAGAAGTTCTCGAACGAAATACCAGCTCGTCGCTGTTCTTTTACAATAAGGTTTGAGGTTCGGCTGGTTGTGTCGCTTGCATTTTCGAATAAAATTCGCCAGGGCCAAGCAACCCTAATCTTGGCATTCCTTTTTCCGAGAAGTCGCGTTCCTACGTAACAACGAACAGGATGGAGGGACGCAACAACGTGCGGGTTTTGCGATAACCTGATACCGGGGGCCGGAGGACATTTAAAAAGTCAGACGAGTATTGTTGGCGAGTCGGCGGCAGTCATCGAGCGAGAAACGCGTTTGCAAAACACGCGAGCGCGCATCGCGCAAACAGCCGCACAACGACGCGGAGAGTTTTTCCAGCTGGAAAAGCGAAAGCAACAAAATATCGCACAATGGAAGCACTTGGCGTTCGACCGCATTTAGAATATTCCGCGGAGCTTCTCGGACTGTGGCCGATAAGTAGTCTAAATAGGCATAATTTTTGAACCACGGTATTTTCCTCGCCTTAAAACGTCGATTTTTGGCGTTTTCTCGACAAAATGATTATCTAGTAAAAAGTTAAAAATTTCTGGCTTGCCAAGGTGATGTTTAACCAAGACAATTTTTATTCCACACAGAATTCTACGGTTTCCAGCAGTGGTGTTTAATTGAAACGATCCATTTGATAAATTTCAAAGGAAGAATAACACGAGCAAGCGTTTATACAAGCAGGTGAAAAATCGTTAAAACATTAATGGCACAGCTTAATACCGTATTGATATTATACGGATCCGTGTGCTGCAACGACAGTGAAATGTCGTCGCCGGACTTTTAATTTCACCGATTCCAATTAAACATTTTTTTTTATCAGTATCGTTCATTGACAGCGAGAAATTTAACGCGATGAAACTTCTGCGCTCGCGCGTCTGTCACATTTACACGTCCCTCACGGTACCAATTATTTTTCATTCTGCTCGTTTATTTTTTTTATTCGCTCGCAGCGGCCGCAAATACACGAACAACACGTTAGAACGACGCGCGCCGGTACGTCGAACAAACATTTTTAATTAGTGGTTGCGCGCCAGCTGTGAACTGCTGTTTCGTATAAAAACTTTCTCCCGTTCCGCACGCTGCCTAGTTGAGTACAATAGAACGCCGACAACTGCTATCTTCCTGTTGCTAATTGTTATTTAAAGCGGGCTTCGAAGTTCTCCGATTTTCAATAGCCGTTTCCTTCCAGAATCATCTCTTTCGCGGAAAACCTCCTGCTCGAAGCGATCTCCTATGAACACCACAAAGAATGCTACTTTATTTTTTAGCATTTTTTTTTGTCAGGATCTCATTGTGCCAATTTCTGTTACAAGTACGATTTCTCTGAACGTTAATCTCGTAATAATTATTTCATCGTACATGTGGAAAATATTTTTAATACTGTACACTTAAGGTATTGACTCGTGGGCCAAGCAATTATTTATCTATATTTAAAACTTGATTAGTGTAAATTTTGTGGAGCTCTTATTAAACTTGTTAGAGTGTTCTCAGTATTTTCAATAGATATTTGACATACACAGGTTCCAATTTATTTCAGTGATTTTGCAATCATACATTTAATGCAATATACCATACACATATTTAATCATTTTTGTACAAATTTAATGCCCACAAGTATTGTTCAGTTCACTAAAAAAATGCACGAATCGCTTGAAGTTGATAAAGCATCCAGAAACCGGGCAGCATGAAAATTTGACTAACTGGCAGTGCATTATATAAATTTTACACCTGTCGGAAACGACGAAGACTTATGAAACGAGCTAATATCCAGTCTATTCGCTTTATATTTAACCCGGACACATTTGTTTGCCCATATTTGTTCGTGTCTGCTATTGTTATTCACGACGAAGATCGATGGCACGGCACGCGTGTTTCGTAATCGTGCCGGGTTGATCCGTTTTCTTCTTGAATCATGGAAGTTCATGAATTCTGAACATTGTTCGAGTATACTTCTCCGGAGCACGGGATATATATTACAAACACGCTTAATTATTACGATGTTGCGCCGTCAAATATATCACTATTCCTGAATATTCCTCGATTTATTGCGACCGTCGAAATCCATCAACAACGTTCAATAAACGTTCGACATTATTCGGAAAACTGTGCACCAAATACCTGTGATACCAAATTACTCCGAAGCTGGAGTAAACAGAAAAATCATACTTTTAATCAAAAACACTCTCTGATAGCGATCGGCGGATTTTATGCATTTTTGGCAAAAATGACTAGATATAATTTAAAACTGTAGAAATAAAAATACTGTTACGTTGTTTTCTATCTATTCAAAATATTTGGAAAGATAGTGCTATTTCACATATTTTTATTTTGCATAAATATAGGTACGTATGATTTAACACTTTGACTGCCAAATTAGAAACCTCAAAAATTCCATAAAATCAAAGTGAGTTATTTAATGAAATAAAAATTGAAAAGAATTAAATGGATGATATTGAGTAGTCCTCCAACTTTCTTGCATATTACAGATCCTAACAAAATTTGATACAATGAATATATTAACGTAAAAATTCATTTTAAAACCTGGACAAATAATTCCGTCACCCACATATGGGTGACATGGCAGTCAACGTGTTAAAGCAATGAAGATAGGATTTAAGTATCAGTGTATTAGTTTCAGCTTAATAAAATATTTGTAAGAAGAAAGAAATTTTTATTTTGCTCTTGTGCCTTGGAGTCGGTGCAAACATTTTGCATAGAGATCCGCAATCACTGAATCACAGCACTTTTCTGTGAATCAAAGCACGAGGAAACACGCCGAAATGTATCGAATCTCTCGAACAAATAAGATTTCGCGAAAATACACTTCCCGTCGAAACTTGATGTTTCCACAGCGTGCCATTAAAAGGGATTTAAAAACCCTCAGAAGCTTCGATGTTATTTTTTGCGGATGTTCGTCAATTCCTCCGCACCGTTCCGCAACAGACGGGGAAAAAGCTCGGAGCGTTACAAAACGTTCGCACGTAATAAGCACAGGTACGTTGTTTCCGCAGGTGGGCGGATTTGTTTCTTTGTCCGATCGTTCGACGTTTGCAAAGTTACAGAGAATTTGCACAGTGGAGCCTCTGTTGTGCGAACACGCGTTATCAATTCCGAATGATTCCGCATGAAATTGTATTATCTTGATTTATGGCATTCACAGATTCGGAAATGGTGTTTATGCAAAGCACAAAATGTATCAGGTACTTGAATTTCTACGAAACTCACTTGCTACGTGAAAAGTGGGGAAAAAATAAATAAAATAAAATAGGGAAAGCATTAGAGGAACTTAGGAACACTTATTTTAAAATCAATAATCACTAAGAGAAGAAATAAATTTCTATGTCACTCCTGTTCGTTGAAATTGCAGTTTAGAGTTGCTCTTACGAATATTATACGTTAGCGACAATTTGATATTTACCAAAATAACAGTGGAAACTTATTCTAATATAAAAATGTGCGCTCGGAATCGATTAAACATCGTGGATTCGACAATGGTTCGAGAGTCTCCGTGGAATGGCTCGAAGGAATCGGAAAAAATCGATACAGTCGCCAATCGTAATTCCCTGGTTGACAAATGATTTCTCGGGCGCACGGAACCTAACTCCCTAACACCAGCGAAATCTAGAGACGATAAGCATCTCGGAAAAGAACTAAAGGGACGGTAAAGTCCGGCCCGAAACGTCGCCGGATAATTAGAAAGTTTATCTGAGGAGAAATCCCGTCTGGTAATCTTATTCGCATTAATTATTTTCCCTTCGCGACTGACTGAGATCTGATTAAGACGCCCGTGGGCTCTGCCACTTCCCAGAATTCGTTTTCTTTTTCTTTTCCTCTTTTTTTTTTATTTCAACGGGGAAAAAATGCCTACAGAAGGGAAAAGAAAACTCGGCGGGGAAAAAGGAACCCTGCGAAGGGACGGCCATAGGGGTGGATAAAAACCGGAAGCGCGGTACACAAAGGTGGCAAAACGAAGTACGCGATAAAAACGGTCAGAGAAGGAAATTTTTGCGGGAGAAAAGGGAGCCGGTGAAATTATCCGTGATAATGGCAGGCGAGAACAAGATATTAAAGAACGCGGGCTAAACCAAGAAAACCGGGAGAGGATTCTTTAAATTTTCTTCTCGTGTGTTGCGTTACGTCGAGCAGCATTTTTTCCTTTTTCTCGAGTCCCTTTAACTGTGGACTTTTTGTTCGACGGCGACTTTGAACTGGTCTCTTTGCGGCTGTCTGAAGGGTTGATTAAGTGGAAAGTAGAACTTCGTTCGCTTCACTTAACGGTTTAGGGATGTTTCAGACTTTTTCTTAATTCATTAGTGTGGCGGGACAATGGGCAATCTGCTCTGTTAACATAGAAGGGTAAATGTTGGAAACATTGTTCTAAATGTTGGATTTGTTGAACGAATAAAGAGACTTTGTCGAGGAGAATCGATCGAAAATTAACAATCAATATTTGTCGTGTAGTGTTTCGTGCTTGTGTTTGTAAACAATTATTTGTTATAGAGTACGATTAGATTGGCCGATATGTTATTAATGTTAGTAGACAACATCGGTAATTCAACGATTCTTTATCCAATGTTGCTTTACACTTTAAATCACCACATTTTGTTGTATTTGAAAACATTCGAGGTCTGATAAAAAACGAAACCTCGAACAGAACATAATTTTGCTTGCCCGATTATGCACATACATACAAAATACATCGCGTAGAATTATAACACAATTTTCACTAAAAAAAATCTAAATTACAAGTCTACCGAACATTTAGCACGAATAAATTTCAAATTATTCTCAAAGCCGTTTGACCACGTTGCTTGAAGAATGCTTGCAATATTAGGGAAAATATGAACGTTTCTGGGAATAATAGCGAGCCGGGTAGGTCCAGAAAGATTACCAATAACCGGGAACAGCGAAATAGAACAAACGGGATTGATAAAGTGAAATCGAAGTTAAGTTGTTAGAGGGATGAATTCGAGCAATTTGGGGAAATAGCGTGACGAGGGAAGGAAATTGATAAAAGCAACCAGAGTAACAATGAGAAAAGGATTTGAGGGAGGGTACGAACGGCGGCAAGAGGAGGAGGAAGAGGAGGTAGAGGATGAGGAGGAGAGGGAAGAGGAGGAGGAAACTTGTTCCCAACTTTTCACTTTCAGTTCTCAGCCCCGTCGACAGGAACTGGCGTCGTTTCGTTTATTAATCGCCCCGATTCTACAACAGCCGATCGTAAAACTTGCAGTTACGCAATTTGTCACGGGACCGGGGGTTCTATTAAAATTGACGAAGCGTAGAAGGGGCTCACTTTTCAATTAAATCGTGAGAATTTTGCCAGGAAGTTCGGGAACAAGAACGAAGAGTGTAATACCGGCGACGATTATTCGAAACAATGCCGACTGTGTCTCGTCGCGTGGAACGATGAAAATGTTCTCGTGGAAATTAAATAGTGCAAGCGAAATTAATATCGAGTCCTGATGAACTGAGTCCGGTAACTTTTATTTGTATTCCGACAATCTTTCTATGGTAGCAACTTTTTTAAAAGTGGACCAAATCGAGTCGGAAGTCGTTCTTCGGAATTTTAAAAATCGATTGAACGAAGCTTGTGTAAAATATTGATACTTTGAAGGATCAACCATTCGGAATAATTGATTCTGTATGTACAATTTTGTTTTATGTTCGTCGAGAGCGGTAATTTAGGTTAATCTTTTTTCTATGACCGACTATTGAATGATTCATCATTTTTAATTTAAAAAATGTCTGTAGATGCTCTTCATCCGACATAAATTGTTCCATTTCCTTCGACCCGTTCTTCAAATCGGCCTTGGAACGTTAGCAGAACTTGGAGACACGTCTATCAGAAGAAATGATCGATGGTCCTTCGAACGCGATTCCTTGAAATGTCTTCCATGGTACAATATCTTATAATCAATCAGAATTATCCGTGCATTTTTCTGACACGTTGAAGTGCGTTCTACCGCAGATTTTGTCCGGTCCATGTAAACGATTCTGCTTAAACATCTCCTTCCATAAGAAACGTATTTCCTTGTTACCAATAAAAATCGTCTGCTTATAAAGTAGCCAAAAAATGAAAGAAAATTACTCGATGCCACCTATACTTAATTGTTACTTTATTGAAGCTACTCACGAACAAAATAAAATTGGCTCTCGACTTTCCTTAAATGGCCAATGAAAATATGAATTTGCTTAAATGTGTATTCTCTTCCTTTCTCTTCGCCCAAATGAATATTAAAAATAAAAAACGAATAGTAAAGAAAGTATGAATTAAAAAGATATACGAAGGTTAAACTTCACCTTGGCAACCCAGCAATTTTTAATTTTTAACTATACAATCCAAGCAATATTTTGCAACAATTGTGTTTTCTAGAAAGATTAGTTTACTCATCGGTACAACCAACGAATAAAGTACAAGAAGAAGCATTTCCATAAAGGATCGCTGGCAGTGAATAAACAAGATGTGTGTCAAAAACCGAACTTCGTCCTAAAAATGCTTTATTAACGTTTGCAGCGCGTGAAAAATGAGAAAGGCCATAAAGGACGGGTAGCATTTGATAATTTCTTAATGTCACTCGACGTCTCGAGCTGCCACACGATGGCCCACAAACCGTAAATGCAGGATCGTAAAAAACATGGCCATCGATAAACGTGTTCCCTCTAGCCCTGGACGAAGAAGCTTTCAAAAAAGGAAAAAAAGGGGGAAATGGGAACGATACGAGTGGGGGAAGGACGGATAAATTAAAAAGCTTCGCGTGTCCCGCTTTGTATTCAGTAGGCCATGAGATCCCCGGAGACCCGGAGACGCGGAGAGGAAATCGCGGGAATTTTCGTCGGAACGATGCAAAAGCTGCGAGTGTGTGTCCTTGGTTGCAAATCCACGGCTGCGTATCCGGAGCTAAGGACCTTGAAACGCGAAACGACCGCATTCCGACTACCGTACATAGTGATGGAATTCAAGCCTGCTCGAGGGATCTTGAACTGGCTCGCCAAAGTAGAAAACTTTCGGGCAATATCGCTCGGAATGGCTGTGGTGCGGTCGGACACCGATTTCTGGCCCTGTACGCCATAAACAAGCTTTCGATAAAAATTCAAGATCCCCTACGGTAGAATACAGTCATACGAAATTATTTTAAATTCACGTTGCAACTCGCTAGTATTATGAATAGATATAGAACCAAAAAAAGGGACCTAAATGCACATTTATTTCATATTCTCAGAATTGGGCATAACTTCACCTTGGCAACCCAGAAATTAATAACTTCTTACTGTATAATCCTAAACACCTCGACGAGAAATTGTCAAAAATCGAAATTTTAGACCGAGGAATTCACTGGTTCTAAAGGTATGCGTGTTGAAATTTTCTCAGTCTTTTCATTATTCGAAAATGTATCTACCCATTTTTGCTATACAATAATATCCACAGTCTACTCATCATTCTATTTCCATCGCTACACAACCACGCGTGTGAATAAACGTTAAAGTTACGCGAGCTTAAACACAGCGGATGCACTGTGTTCCGTGCATAAGTCGGCTATACATAGTACTCGAAAAATTCGAACGCGTGATATGGAATAGGTGACCCTGAAAATCTATCTTTCGGTCTTTCCGTGATCCTTTTGGCAAACTGATAAGAAACGCTACAGTTGGTCCATGCAGTTTTCTATTCTCGAATTTATATTGACTGTAACATTTTTGGAAATATTTCATACTAGTGTAAAATTATGTTCATGCAGTATTTTCACACAGAAATGTCTAGATAAAGTATGTTACAATCTATTACAAATTCATACTACTTTATTTAGGTAGTAGTAATATAATGGTATTATTATTTTTGTTGTTATTCTTAGTGTTTCATTCGTTAAATAAAATAATGGTACGACCTACTTCAGCTCAGAAGGTTGAAATTCAAATAGCAAACTTTGTTGCAGTTCTATCTTATTTGTTAGAACATACTCTGCACTTTAGATGCTTCGTAAAAGCATACACATTTAATGAAAGAGAAAATGCACAAAAATATGGAAAATTTAAACTAAGATACGTGCATTATGCCATGAAGCATACTAAATAAATTTTTAATTTAGCTTCCATAAGTTAATAATAGGAACAACACAGACCAGAAAATTGGTAAACGAGTAGAACATAAGTTGTATAAATTATATCTCTTACTATGCTGCATTGAACTTGTTTTTATAGCAATGCTTTTAACAATAAATTAGCGAGCATCGCTAATCTGAGTGCATTATAATTATTTGCAAAAGTTCTGGTTGGTTGTGATCGACGATTTTATAATTAAGTATTGAAGATAAGAAACGACGGTTCAATAAAATAAGAAAATTAGCAGTTTTTCCCACATAAATTTCGCTGCGTTCGTATCAACTGCAACGTTGATCGCTTCGGACAAGAGTTTGATTTATAGACGTTAATGTATGCAAGAAGCGTCAAGTTTGCAAACCGTTTATGCACGTTCGCGAGATTAAATATTTCAGATAGTATTTTCAAATGATTTTCCAATACTGCTCGCAGATTTCTCTGGAAGAAAAAGTGCGGCTGATAAGAAAAATGCGAGTGCTACAGAATTTTTACGCGATAAGGAGTAAGGGTAAACGTGTAGGCCGACAGAAGTAGAACAAGGCCGAGCAGCACGAGGCATCGTCACTTGCCGCCATCTGAGGACTGAAAGAAGAACTATAAAGGCCGCTTATGAGATCACGGAGCGCTTATTCTGTTCTATCGACTTGACAAACAAACAAAAACTATTCGCAAGAATATTTCCTTAATTTTTATTTTCACGAAAAGTGAAAAATAGTGAACTAGGTATGTGATAGTGCAAAATGTTGATACTTACATATTATACGTGTCATACTCTGAATCATTCAAAAAATGGAGATTTTACATTTTGCCCCTTATCTGAAACATAAGTAAAATTACGGTTTTAATGCTAGCATAAATAAATCTGTATAAAAACAGTTATACTCTTTTTCATTCAAACTTTTCGTATGCAACGTCTTCAATTATCAAGTGTTTCTACCCAATGTTCGAAATCACCCAAACAATTAATGATCTGTGCACATTTGCATCTGTGCACATTTGCATCACAAGGTAATATGAAAAGAAGGCCTTTATCACCAAACTTTTCTTTTTATTTTATTTAAGTACAAAAATGACTACGAGTAAAACAACTTCATATTTCAGCATTATAAGAAAAAATCAGAATTACTACTTTAATCTCCAACAACACCCTCCGTTTTTATTTTTTAGCTAACAAATAATGATAGTAACCAGGAAAACTGAGCGTATATATATACGCTAATGATGCAAATGGGTTAACACTAGGTTTACGAAACACTAAAAATGACTATTTTACCTTGCGTTGTAAAAATTAATGATTTGTAGCCATTTTTATTGTAATCTGTGCTCAAAGAAATGAATCTATCGAACAATTACATCGCAAGTACATCCTTGCACTCTTAATAATTGTAAATTTTAAAATTTCGTAAATCTAGTGTTAAAACACGATTCAGCAAAAATTCTACCAGCAATCCGACTCTTTTAACTCGCTATGAAACCGCTATCATCCCTCCATAGTGATCTAGTCGGTGGCAACGAGAGCCGCATATTTCAAAAAATGTGATCGCGAGATATCGAACAGTGTTGCGGCAGGTTCTCCGGCATGCCGGTGTCGCTCGGTGATATCGGGTAACATTTTCGTAAGTTCGGAAAAAATTTCGGAACAATGTATCCGGGGCTATTCACGGAAGATCAGAGATGGCCCAGTTTCCACGATTTCGATCGTCGGCACTCGGTAAAGCTGATTCGAGGCAGCGCACGCTCTGCTATCCACAAAGGCTCGGCTCGGCTCGGCGCCGCTACGCTCTGCTCCGCTCTGCTCCGCTCCGCTCTGCTCGGCTCTGCTCGGCTCGGCGCGCGTCTTCGTGCCTCGACTTCGTTTTCGGTCCCGGGGATCGAATAACGCGCGACGTGACTCCGAAGATTGCATTTTCGCGAGATGAAAACTGCAGAAATAGGGATAAGCGGGCGTCATTCGTGCGAATAAACCGTCGGGGCGTGCGTGAATTCAAATAAACCTCGCCCGGGAAGCGATATATGACGTGCTCGAATGGGATCCCCGATGATATTACCCTCACCCGTAGTTTCCCTCGCGGTGCTACGGGAACGATTGAAAATAAAGTCGGACCCGTTTCGCCGGCGACAGAAACGTTCGCGCGATTGGTGCTTGAACCCTAGCCTCCGCGATTGTAATATAAGACAGGTTCGGAACAAGGACACGCACCGAGCTTAGACGGAGCTTAGAAATATCAATGAGAATCGGGGAACGATTCGTGGATGCTCGAGGGAACGGAGATTATTTATTTATCGCTGTGCTGGATTTAGTTTGTTCACCTACTGGCTGCCTATTGATACTCCCCTTACAATTGAATTCGAGGGCTTCGGATTCAGGGGTGACGCCACTGGAGAGCACAAAAATCAAGTCCAAAGAAAACCAAAAACTTTGAGATTTACATTCCAAAAGCTGGAGAAGATTTATGTTGTAAACAACTTTTCACCTACTTTTATCCTTCCAGAAAATTTAACGTTTTCTCGAAATGTGTATCACTTTTGTTGAAACGGTATATTGAAACCGTCCGTACGTCTCTAGCTTTTGGAACGCATATTTCAAAAATTTTTCGTTTTCTGTCCTAAGTAAAAAATTGCGGGAGTTATCGTCACTTTATAACCAAATTTTTGTTCACACCGAAAGTCTGTATAATACAGACTTTTGTAAATATATTTTTCAGTAGTTAGATTCTTTTAATCTGTCCACTGCTTTAAATTTCACTTGCTCGTTTCTGTTGTAAATGCATAAAATCCGCAGTCTAATGATGTATGATGTATGTACACGACACACTTCAAAACCAATGCGCCGTAAATATTGTACCTAGCTACGCAGACTGATTCTTTCACGGTCAATTTGTCGCTAATTAGTGAGGTCCGGCAAACAAGCCTGAAAACCGCGGCAGCTGCAAAATGGCGGCAACAGCGTCCAATTAGCCAGCGTGTTTGCATAAAATTTCGAGTACGAGACGTGACATCGTCGATATACATAGACGCAGCCGTGCGAGAATGAAATAAAATCGAACTTTTTATCGGCTTGCTGTCGAGGCTATAGTCACAGGCAATCGTTTCAGAATATAATGAGCTGAAAAACACCGCGGGGCTTTCGAATAAAATCGAATCTGCGCAGAGCCGATTACATAAAACGATAACAATTATGCAAGACGCAGAATCGAGTCGTTAGTCATGTTTCCTGCCACCCACGAATTCGACAAATTTGAATTTTATGAGGAGCAGGCTGGACGACAGAAAATCGAGAATAAGGAGGAGGAGTCATTTGCTATTACGAGTCTGTTGTTCATTTTCAAGGTCCGTATTATAATCTCGGAAACACGTCTGGATAACACAATCGTCTCGATCGTGTGCTGTACCATTGCCAATAAATACCGCATTATTATTAATACTTTTACAGTGGTATTACAAGTGATGCGCGGTAAGTAAATAACAACTTAACACTTTGACTGCCAAACTAGAAACCTCAAGAATTCCATAAAATCAAAGTAAGTTATTTAATGAAACAAAACTTGAAAAAAATTAAATATATGATATTGAGTATTCCTCCAACTTTCTTGCATTTTACAGATTCTAATCAAAGTTGGTACAATGAATATATTAACGTAAAAATTCATTTTAAAATCCGGACAAATAATTCCGTCACTCACATATGGGTGACATGGCAGTCAACGTGTTAATAAAACCACTAAAGAGAGAAATAAATTCCATCGCCACCACTACTTTGCAAATTCGCGCACGCGCAGGAAAAAACTTTTATCTCCAGGAAAAAAGTCCTAGAATTCCGAACAACCGAGGACCTCTCGCCACACGCGAGACAATTTTTAATTAAACAAGACGTCCACGGAACATCTCAGACGTCGCGCAGCAACATCGTCTGAAGGAAGCTTCCTCTTCTTTGATCAAACTTCACCTTTCTCACGGGCAAAGGAAAGAACAGTTCGACCGAAACCAAACTGTCTACTGTCGGATATAGTGTTTCGAGCCGAGGAACATCCCGTGGCGGAGAAGAAAAGGCTTTAAGCTCAGGCTGCAGAGGGTCGTTAATTAAAGGGGATCGAATTAACGCTGCCGCGGTAAGAGCTTACGCTGCTAGAAGCCTCTACTTAGGCGAATCGAGATTCTACTCTCGCCGCGGCGCGACGCTACGGTTACTTCGACGTGTGCACGCATTCGCGGTGAAATAATGCGCAACATTAATCAGTCGAATCGTCTTCCCGACGACAGTCCCGAGCACTGTGACGCTGCTAGCGTTGAAATTCACGCAGAGACAATGTAGCCGTTTGCTGAATTCTTAGGATCATTTGCCGGCCTCAAAGCGCGAAGCCACAGTGGAGGTGTAAGAATAGACCTAACACCTTATGGGTTTTCGCCGCGGACGACTGGTTTGCTGACCCGCGGACAATATACCGCGAAATTTATGGAAAACTACTAACTTCCACTATATCCAGCCCGGAGAATCGCAATCGAGATCCGTATTTGTACTTTATTTTTATACAAATAAATTTTATCTTTACTTTTATGTAAAAGAAAAACATCAATTTCAAGGTACTGGCACCAAATCGAAATTGATTTGTTCCTTCAATAATTTTAATAAGATACCCGCGAATTCCTTTTACTTTTCTTGTCATACATGCATGAAATCCGCAGTCTATTAACCCATTTGCATCATAAGGAAATATGAAAAGAAGATCTATATCACCAAACTTTTTTTTAATTAACATATATTTAAGTACAAAAATGACTACAACTGAAAGAACCTCATATTCTGGCATTGTAAGAAAAAATCAGAATTACTACTTTCATCTCCAACAACACCATTTCTATCTTTTAGCTAACGAATAATGATAGTGACCAACAAAGTTGAGCGCATGTATACGCTAATGATGCAAATGGGTTAATGAAATACTGACAAGCGTTGCTGTTAATTTGCTGAGATTCGATTGATATCGTTACTTAGTAGTTTATTGTAATATTGCGGGAGTCCCATTAATAGCGAATGTTCACGATGGCACGGTGATGGTTTACAGTGCCGATAACACGAACCAATTACGATTTCGTTCGGTAGGCTTCGGAGTCAACGCGATAGCCATAGGTGCGACGAGTTCAGTCGGGCGTAATTTTAATTAGCGGGGCTGTAAGATGCTCTCGAGGTATAGTGCTCGGGAGGAGTCTGTAACACGAGGCAGCCTATGAATCAGGAAACCGGAGGTTTCTGCCCAGGACGTGCTCAAGATTATCTTCCCCTCTCCTTTCGGTAAAATAAGCCACTTTCCTCGCGCCTGTCCACCCACGCCGTTGAATGGATTACGGTTACTTTAATCCGCCAAAGGTATCTGTTACTGTCGTGTAATAATTTCATAACGCTTCACGGGACGCTGCTGGGAAATTTCCAGCTGTACGGAAATATTCCACCGGCGGAATAACGGCGAAAATTTCGGCTCCGCCGTCAATTGATGCGACACCGTTTGTTACCGTCGACTTCGCAAAATTCTCAGATACAGGATCTTTAAGAAAGTACACGGAACTTCGCAAATTTTCTTCATCGTTCGTCAAAATTGTTGGACGCGACGAAACGTGGCTGTGTGTGTGCGGCTAATCTCGTGTGTGCGCACACGACAGTGCTGAGTGACAAGACAATGACGGGCTTGTGTATATGATAAAGTGCACGTTAGCGATCTATTAATTAAGCATTCAACCTATGTATTCAACCAATGTGTTTCCATGTGTTCGACAGATATATTTTTATGTGTTCAACCAGAGAGTTTACTGCATAGAGATATAAATTTCCACGATCATTTTATGTCATAGGATTTTGTAATATTCATAAATTGAATTTAAGATTTGAATTTCTTTGAGTATGAAAGAGGTTCATTTTACAAGATCGAGGCTTTTATGATAGTTATGGCGAAACTGTCCCCACGAGAGAAAAACTGACAGTGCGCGTATAATTAACAACTAAAAGCACACAGTGTCTGCGGCATTGACTCTCAGACATTGCGGAGGTGGGTGTTTGTATAGCGAATCAGTATTGGAAACTGCTCGATGACTCGCGGCGCTTAATCACCCGATGAATACGGCTTAAAATTGAATATTAAAACGGAGAATTGTCGTAGCCATTGTTTATCGCACGCCTCCTTTTCCTGGAATCGCTTCCTATCAATTATTATCGTGACGACGAGAAATTAACAGCAGTACACTTATGAAACTA
The DNA here is from genome assembly GCA_913789895.3 of Seladonia tumulorum. Taxonomy (NCBI): domain Eukaryota; kingdom Metazoa; phylum Arthropoda; class Insecta; order Hymenoptera; family Halictidae; genus Seladonia; species Seladonia tumulorum. The sequence goes on from OU565275.1 coordinate 10,807,861, forward strand.
TATTTTTCTCATTCTCCGTCTCTGTGTCTGTACTATTTGTGTACTTTTTGAAAATAATATAAAAAAAATAACGTGTCTTTATTCATGGCAGAAATGTACTGCTTAATAAATGTTTGCGCAGCTGTTTATTTCGTTTGGATACATTTGAAGAACTGTCAGAAGATGATAGGTCAGTTCAAGCAGTCGTTTAATCATTCCTCGTCCAAGGTGGAATTCAGGGAAAAAATAAAACGATACACAAGCGCAACCACTTATAAATTGGAAGAAGACAGCTTGTATATGAGCTCATTACACCAGCGATCCTTCGCAGCTTCGCAATCGATCATTTCGACGAGCAACCTGTCCGTCTGTTCCACCTGAGTTCGTAGACGAAGCCTTATAGGGATAGAAGTGTGACTTATGGCGTAAATCCTGGTGCAGCCTAAAGCCGCAACCGGGACTCCACCGCCTAACATCCTCTGATAACTATGGATACATCATCGAAGTAACTACAATTAATTCAGTTTCACAATTGAAACGATTAAAACAACTTATAACCACTTACGAACTCTCGACACGAACTCTGTGGATTCTATGTAAATACTAATCTATACAACTTGGAATGGGAATAGTATTGTATACGTTTGTACACTAATTAATTGCTCAAAATATTCGTTCTTTTCAAATTATGCAAAATATTAGAAAATGCAATTTTCTATGGTAGATTTAGATTCAGAGTTTAATACGTGTGATTTTCCACAGTCGTAATTTTCCAAATAAAAAATGGGGAAAAATTGTCATACTATCTACTTTAACCCCTTGCACTACTATTTGTTTTGTGATTGTAATGATTCTTCATCGTTCAGAATTTCAAAGAAAAAAAGGATAGTTCATGTTTATTGTATGCTTATGTTTTCTCCAAAGGATATATATCAACTACAACAAAATAGAATTTTAGTTCGATTTAAAGGAAATTAATAACATATATATTTATTAGACTCTGTTCATAATCTTCATCACGAGTCTGACACGATATTGCAGGACAAGGGGTTAAGAGCTTGATAATGCGACATTTTCTCAAATTTTTACCCACGAATTTAGTGCGTAATTTAGCTTTTCCGAGTAACTACCCTCAAAGTAGAGGGCTGAAACTTGAACTAAGAATCCTCTTCTCGTTGAGTTAATGAATGGGCTTCGATGCAATTCGGTTTAGGGGTAGTTTTTGCCCCGTGACTTTTCGCGTTTCACTGTCGACCTGTTTTGACTGTTGATAGACAGCCTTAGCAGTGCTGTCGATCCTTGTCTGGCGATCCACGGCAAATTGGTGGGAGTAGGACGGAGAGAGGGAGCCGTAGGGTTAAGCAGAGTGGGATTTCGCGCGATTGAGGAGAGAGGGATGGTGGAACTGTCAGTGCTACATCGGTTCTCTTCACGTAAGGACGAGCCACGAGGGATCACCTGCGTATCACTTATCGTCGGGGACACCTTTTCTGATCGAGGTGAGCGAGTACGGTTCGAGCCTTATCAAACGATTAATAGTCCGCTGCCCGGTCCCGAACGATAACCATTCGACGTGGCAACGTGTGCTGTCCGCTCGTCAACAGACCGTCTGTTTACCGTGTTGACAGCTTGACAGGAAACCCAGACGATTTTCTCGTTAAAACATACATCGATAACACGGAAACCTGAGAAAATTTCGCGGTAAAATGCACGTCGATATTCGAATCTCGCGCGCTCGTTCGCTGCGCGTGTGTACATTTTGTGTTGTACGAATTAATGGGAGAACTAGAATAGAAAATTTGTTCCAGCAATTCTCAGCGGAGAATTAATTCTAGTCATTTTTCATTAAGAATTACTTCATTAAGAATGTCCAATTACTTTATTCATTCACAATGGAGAATTATTTTTAGTAACTTTCGAAGGTAATTCATTTTTAATCGTTGTAAATAAAGAATGACCTCTAGCCATTTTCAGTGGAGAGTTACTTCAATGAATTTTCATTGGTGAATTATTTTTGGTAATGTTCATTTGAGAATTATCTTTAGTCAGTTTAAATGGAGTACTACCTGAATTAATTTTCAAGGAGGATTTTTTACCATTTTCAATAGAGAATTATCTTTAGTCAGTTTCAATGGAGTATTACCCGATTTAATTTTCAATGAGGACTTTCGGTCATTTTCAATGGAAGATCATCCCTAATCTTCTTCGACTTAGAATCACTCTTTTAATTTATTTTATAATTTAATTTATTTTCGAGACTAAAATCGAATGGTGAATTGTTTTGTATACTTATTGTACTTGGATAGTACGAATTAATTTTTAATGAAACGTCCACGGACGCGGGCCCCGCAATTTAAAAAGAAACAAGCACGTCCACGCTTTTGAATCCTTCGATTTTTCGCAAACTTTACTTGCTTTGGTGAAAATGGAGCACGCCGAAAAAAAATTCCCAAAGTTTTACTGAACGCGAGAATTCGAACTATTTAGTAAAATTCTTCGCGCAAAACTTTTTAAAGAATGCTCCGAGATGGAGATTGAAATGGGTGATTGAGTTTCGTCAATCAAGGGAGAATTGTCTGCATCCTTCAACGAAATAAAAATAGACTACAGCTTCGATATATCTAATCAGAACGAAGTTGCCTGTATTTCGTGATCGTAGGATATTAATAATTTTACAAAAATGAACAACACGTCTCTGTTTTCCAATAATCAAATATTAATAGTTTGAGTGTAACGTTCTTTTGCAAAATTTCGTGATCGTAGGATATTAATAATTTTACAAAAATGAACAACACGTCTCTGTTTTCCAATAATCAAATATTAATAGTTTGAGTGTAACGTTCTTTCGCAAAAATGTTACCAAGAGAATTTTACTCTTGAAACGCAGAATCTGCCGAAGCACAGAGTGCAATTTCCTTTTGTAAAAGTGTAGCCGGCAAAACAGATTGGCAAAATCGACATTTGTCGGGGATTGGTGTCGCAGGCGCAAAGTTTCATTGTAATACGAGATTAACACCTCCTCGATTCCTGTTGCCAGAGTGAAATGAATTCAACTTGCAGCGCGAGGCGCAAATCGCATCGGGTTCTACGGTCGAGTTGGTCCGATCCTCTCGAACGCACATCGTAAATGCGATCGCGCAGATATGCGCCCACGAGGACGTACTCGAGTGCATCGTTTGCACGCGTATGCCTCTTGAGAATACCTGTAAACACGCGATATATATCATATCATGGACGCCCGCGAGTTCGATTAATTACCGAAGTCGATAGCCTGAACATCGACCTGTGCCAAAATTCTCTACCAATCATTTTGAAATCCCACGAACGCCTACGATCCTGTTCCAACTAAAAAAGAAAATTATATATTATCTTCTGTGAATAATTAAATATCTCCCTGTAATTTATCAGAGCATTTGTGTTCTCGTTGCAATTTTTATCAGCGTCGCGTTACGCGAGTTAGTCTGAAAATGTCTCCGTTGCAAAACACGTTCGATTTCCAACATCCTATTATCATGTGTCCCCGGTACAATGAACTTCGCAACCTGCATTCCACGACCATTCATTCAGTGCAATGCACTTACCTTCTCGCTTACAATTAGTCGATGGAAAATCTGAGAAGTGTAATCGATAACGCGGATATGTGTGAACAATATTTTTAAATACAAATAGACGTGTGTACACTGATCAAGACTGACAGCATTTTGCTTTACTTTTTCAATAAGAAATCTTTCTGTTCGAGGAAGAAACTTTTCTTTCGATTCATTTCTTGCAAAATGATCTATGAAATTGGAGAAGTCTAATTGTATATTGAAACAGAATTAATTTGTACACCTAATAGACTAATAGATTTAATAGGTTTTAATAGATTTTAAAGATAGAATAGATTAATAGATTTAATAGATTGTAAGGCGGTGGCCTCTTGACCTCTTTTTTTAGAGGTTCTTTTTTGTTTTTTTTTTTAATTTTTTTAGATTTTTTTATTTTTTCCTAATAGATTTTTTCTGCAAAATTGTTGTCGTTTCTTTTCTGTATATCTTTTAAAAAACAAAGCGGCAGTATTTGGAAATTTTTAGTGTTCACTGTTCTGCAGTGGATTTATTCATTCGTCATAAATGCGTAAGATTCGCAGGCTAGTAATAAATGTTTGGGCAACGAAGACGGTCGATTGTCAAGCTGGGAAGACAGACAAGTGGGGGGGATGGGGGACACAGGATAAAACTGCTCATTCGAAACGAGACGCGGGAACCGGGACTACGGTTCGCGAATTCTTCACAATGAGAAACGCGAAGGACCGAGGAGAATCGCGTCTGCCACATGTCTGGCTTATGCGAGCCGAGATGAAAGATAGGCCAGCCTGGCTCCCGAATGACCGGCCGATCTCGAGATGCAGCTACCTAATTGCACCGTTACGCGAATAAGAACGGGCCGTTAAATCATTGGACCAGTGGCTGCTGAACGGGGCAATCCGAGGGGAATTTTTTCCACTTGACGATTTTGCAGAAACGCGACCACGCGAGTAATAACTGTCTACCGTCTACTTTTGGAGCGATTAAGGTTATCCAACTTTAACGCGTTATGGCATTTTGCTAAAAAGTCTGAATATATTTTTTCGAATATTTTGCAAGTGAATTTTGCTGCGTTAACACGTTGACTGCCATGTCACACATATGTGGGTGACGGAATTATTTGTCCAGATTTTAAAATGAATTTTCACCAAATTTGATTAGGATCTGTAAAATGCAAGAACTCAACATCAAGAAATGGAGTACTCAACATCGTACATTTAATTTTTTCAATTTGTATTTCATTAAATAACTTACTTTAATTTTATGGAATTTTTGAGGATTCTAGTTTGGCAGTCAAAGTGTTAAATTACATTTGGTCGAATTACGGACAGTATATCCCGTTTAGGGAGGTACTTACGTGTTAATTTTTGGCGTGTTCGCGGTTGGTTATTTAGGAGGGCGCCGAGGGGGGCTTAATGGAATTAAGTCGGAGTAATTAGAGAAGATTAGAACCCGAAGGGACTGATGTATTAATCGGCAATGAGAAAATTGGATTAACTCTGGTAGCGCGTCGGCGGTGTCGTTTTCTGCTCGTTTTGGGCAAACACACGTGGGCACCACATGCGAACGCGTGGTTAATTGCACACGTGACGCACAAGCGTTTACGTTGTTTACATGTGCATGCTTTCGGTAGTCGGCGCTCGAATCTGCATGCAATTCGTAGACGTTCCGACGCTCGGACTATCTGTTAGCCGATGCTTGGAAATTTGCGGAGAGTTTAGCAAAATATTCTGTAGCTGCTATTTAATCCGTAATTAAGCTTGAGAATTGCAAATGGTGAAAATATTTATTCGATAGGCAGCACAAATAAATTTCGAATAGACTTAGAATTTTGTTCGTCAAGAGGTGACAGTTGTTTTGTGAATGAATTAACATTCTGAGCACACCTAAGAATGGTGCTCGCCGTATAGGCGCCGAATTCCATCGGAAATGACCGCGTACTCCACGTTTAATTATAGAGACGAAGCTGTGTACCTCAGGTGGCCAAACTCATGGGAGTAGCGTATGGTAATCCTAGAGAAGTTTTAGTAAAACTATAAATAATCTCGGCAACGAAAAGACACGAACACTGTCGAATACCTGGGTCAGCAGACGTTCTCGTTTAGTCGGCTAGATCCAAAAGCGGTGGTCCTATTCAACGTAAATATCTTCGTGCTTAATTGTCTACTGTGTTCAACATCTACTAAACCTTGATAAATTACCTTCAATCAAAATTATGATCCTAAATCAATAATTCCCGTCTGTGCTCACAATATTACCAATCTCTACAATTTTTGTCTCACTAATTTCCGGACAATTAACGATAAAAAGTACACTTATAGTGACAGATACATGCCCCAATTATGCTCGCAGAAATTAGAGCAGATAAAAGGGAGCACGATTTCAAATATTCACACGAACCCGAATTAATTCACGAGCTCCAGCAGAATCGTTTCTTGCCCAGAGGATCATAGTTACAATCGATGTTTCCTTTATTTGGTACTTGGACGTTGAATTTTCATGCTGCATAAGTAGCTCAATTATCGACGTAATTAACTGGAAGAGCTCTAATTCCACCTTCGGCGACAATTTCCGAGAGCGATCGGGTATTATTGAAAACCGGCGGCAAAGAAGTCGTGTCGCTCGGTTCTTAACCATAAACGACTGCCAGGATTACGTCATGGTACGTGACTCACGGATAGCTGATGGCCTAAAAACTCTATTGCGACGACTAACGACGCCGAGTTAATAATTTCCTGCAAGGAGCATCGCCAAGGACGATTGCGGCGACCATCCGAATTTATATGATATTATTTCTCGATCAAAGACGCATCAATCAAGACCGCACCGTCTAATCTGCATCGGTGATTCCTTGTCAGATTAATTATGATCCGATAACCGATACTTCGTATTTACACGCCGAGATCTATTTTCGTATACATTGAGTGAGATGTTACGTTTACAAGATTTATTATGAAACGACAGATCTTCTGTAAAGAAAAACCTATTGTATTCTCTTTAGCTGAAAACAATTCTGCAAAAAACAATATTTTTAAAATACTCCCGCATGTTTCGCGGGATGCGATTTTAACACGTTAACTGTCACGTCAGTCACACATTACTGACAGTGATTTTTGACTGGGTTTAGAAATTCATTTCCATTATGAGATATTCAGATAAATCAAATTTGATTAGAATCTTTCGAATTCAGAAGGATTAAAACCGCATCCCCTATAATCCATTTGATATTTTTAGTTGTGGTTTCATTAATAAAATTACGCTGATTTTGTAAGAATTTCTGGGCATGATATTTGGCACTTAACGTGTTAATTGAAAATAGTGATTTCTGTCCGAAATGTTGTTGCGCCTTTTGTGCCGTCGTCTCTTTCCAACGAAATGTCCAATGGACATCGTAAAAAAAAGTGGTTCGAGTAGGCGATTCTCCGATTATATTTGGCGATATGGTATAGTCCCGCTGCGTCTAGCAGCTGCCAAAATTATAATTGACGGATGCAGCAGCCGTAGAAAGGATACCGTGTGGGCCGAAGGATCGCAAGAATCGAACCGTTGTTTCTCATTCGATCGTTTATTCTGGATAAAGATCGAATGTTTTCAGTGGTGGGTGGATAGAAGTCGCGTGGGCGCGTTCAACTTTAACGCAATTACGTTTCCTTGTGCCGATCATTCTCCTATTCTTTTATTCGTTCGGGCATCTGGCCCCAAAGATAGACACTTTGGAACTGCGAAGATACCGAAACTCATATCAGCTTCGTAAAATCGGAAAATTGATCTGAGTACGCGGGACGTTCGAAAACAGGATCCAGATGTTCGAAGATTCAAGTTGAATTCGTTTTAAAAAATTCCAGTCTGTCAAAATAAAAATTGTCGAACTATAAGAAACGGAGGGTAAGCGAAAGTGTATTTCCTCGGGTAATAATTTTAATATTGAATTTAGCATTGGACACTAAATCGTGCAAGCTTCAATTCTATTTTCGAAAAGACATATCACGAGTGTCATACTGCAAAATTAAGAATTCAGAAAAGCAAAAAACATGCAAGGCCTGGTCAAGATTAAATTCCATATTTTACACTCTCTTAAAGTCTTTTACGAGAGCCATGAATGCATAAAAACTGGCATTCCGGATACGAGAAGGACGCAGATAAAACGGCGAATATTCTTCTAAAATATTTTCGCGAAGAGGATCGTCGAAACGTTCGCGCGTTTAGGTGCAGACTGTTCTGCATCCGGATTTGCGTGCGCCGGGGACGCACCAGACTGTATCCAAAGTAATAACGCTCAGCTACCGGTACTTTGGCGAACATGTCGGGAATTCTGTTTAAAATAAGTCACCGGTCTATGGTAGGACAGCATCGAAAAGGCAAACAAAAATCCTTGACAAATCGTACATTTTTAACGTGTCTACGAATTTGTTTCAGAAATACGGAGCATCGCCCGTCGAGTGGTCGCAGAACGATCGTTTAATCAATTATGGCAGCACCACAGGCCTCCTCTCGTCTCGAGTTGTTGCAGGTACGTCTCCTAATGCGAAAAGAATTCACTCGCGTCAGCGTACATTTTCGTGTGCATGTTCTGTACTTTTTTACGAAATAATTTTCAGTTTGTATCTTTCGAGTGTCTTTCTCGAGATTTTTTTTTAGGATTTTCCGTTGTGTGTGTAAATGAAAAAGGGGGAAAGTCTCGGAAAATCTGGTGAACAGAGGAGCCCGATTACCTAACCGCGTTTACGGTCGCGAGAGTCCTCGCCAGTCCCGTAATCTTGAAATGCCCGAGCTGGTTAAGGCTCGGTTGTATCGCGTTCTTCTTTGGCCCACGTATCTCTGCGAGCACGCCGACTGCTCGCATATATGGCATCTTGTTCTTGGCTCGTGTACACGTAGCTAACGACCCACGTACAGATGTACCCGAAATCGACGAGCACGGCCCATATGTTCTCCGAGTGGGCATGCTTGTCTTCGACCTCTCGCACAGGTGATTTGTCAGACGATGCACGCGGTTTAGGAGACCCCCGAACTTGACATGACGCTCGATAATCGCCTAACTGCGCTATTGTTTCGGCACTGTCTCGAAGACGACGTCTCGACTACTCCTTAGAACACAGCTCACAGTTCACTGTCTTCTTAAACTTTGTCAATTTATCGTGTACTCGGAACGCAAGCTTAAAATCTTTTCTTTGCCCGATAAGAACTGAATTTTTCATTATTTATGTTTGCTTTTAGTTTTTATTTTACCGTCTCTAATCCTTGATTTATTTACCTGATAGTAACTTTTCAATCATTTTTATGTCCCTATGGCTATAACCTGGAATATTTTTCACGTGCTTTAATCTTTTGTTTATAGATTGTCCTGCTCTTTAAAGTTAGTTTAAATTTTAACACGCGTTGACTACCAACTACGAGATAACTCGTAGTTTGTGTTATTGCCTAGGACGCCAACTACAAGTTATCTCGTAGTTTGTTAACTTGCCATAATATAATTAATAATATTTTTGAGAACAACAGTCTTTTGCGATGATAATTAAATTAAATTGGATTTTCACACCGGAATACCGAAAAATACAGTCGTGAAGAATGCAAGATTTCTGTGAAATTTGTACCCGTTTCGAGTGCGAATAATGTGTGGTTTAATTGAAGAATGAACTGAGTTTGAAAGTTAATGAATTGAGCATAAAGCGAGCTATGATTTTTCGAAAAAATTATTTGATTCGCGAGCACTTTATCGTCTAAAGGACGAATCGTTCTATACGATTTCGTTTAAAAACATGAATGTTTAACTCCCCGGTGAATGTTTGAGTAAACATCCATCAAAATTGTAGCGAAAATTCAGCACTGTGAATTGTCACTCGAAAAAAAAAACTGTCGTCGACGTGTTCCCTGTATCGAAGTGAAATTTTTTATACCGAAATCTCGTTAAAAATTCTCTCTCTGTTTAAACTTTACATGGTACCGGATCCGTCGCGTCGTTCGCTTTTATTCGATTCGAAAATCCTGAAAAATTTATAAAAACGTAAACACATCGGAATACGGCGGTTATATCTCTGAATGAAAAGTATATTATTCAGGTCGCTTTTTCAAACCATTCGCCAGATTTCAGTGGCGAGCTCGGAATTTAAAAACTCTTTCGACATGCTCGTGTTGTGTTCGAAAGCGTATTCCCCGACAATGAAAGATTATTTTTGGGCTATTTTATTAATTTTTGAAATCGCTCGACAGCGAGAACTTCGCGTTCCGCGTCGCACGAGGTATTTAAAAATAATCCTTCGTTTAAAATCGGTACCTCTCGAAAACGGGAACAGATCATTTGGAAGTTCATTTCTGTACTGAAACTCTAGATACATGTACATACCATACAAATGTATCTCAGCGAATAAATAAAAACGAGATACAGCAGATATCTAAAAATAATTTTGTAATTCTGCAGTACGAACAATTACTATTGGAAAAATATTTGAAACAGGTCACGCAACAATTGACAAAATATCCTTTATATTTTTACCAAATATCCTTTTTTTATATACAAATCTCCGAAGTTTCAATTGTAGTATTTTCATTCAGTTTAAAAACTATTTCACAAATTTTACCAAATCCTACTATTGTGTCACATACGTCGTGGAGTTTCAATTGTGTAGTATTTTTATTCGCACTGAAAATTTGTAAATCTCGTCAAATCCTACCATTGTTTTGCCTACATTGCCAGTGTTCAATCGTGTAGCATTTCTCTAAAAAATTTTATAAATTCGACTAAATCTCTAATTTCAAAAGAACAATTTACCGCATTATCCCGACGCGCCTCCAGGCCGGAAGTTCGGTTTCGAATGACGAGAATAGTATAAAATCTCGGAACCGAAGGGCGGGCCCTTGGTTCGCGGAAAGAATGGAGCCGGACATTGCGGTACAGCCGAGAAAAGAATACGAAAAGGGATCGAAAGAGCACGGTGGACGCTTGGCTTGTCAACCGCGACCGGTTGGTAAGCCCCGGTAACTATAATAATGTGACGTCACTTCCTTCGTCTTCGGGGCGTCATTCGTTGGACGGTCCCCTGCGCCTTCTTCTGCACCGCAGATAGTCATCATCGCTTTGTTCTGAACCCTTTCGGTCGTCGCTCGAAAGGAAACGCGCGGTTAAATGACAAGCATAAGTAGCAACGCACGGAACGGAAGTATCAGGTCACTAAGCAACGACACGTCTGTATCTAATTCGTTAATTAATCATGTCGTGCTGCTTTAAACGACTCGCTCGCCTAACAGTGTTTCAATTGCTGATGTTTAGTCAACGTTCTTTTTCTAAACATTTTCATAAAAATTTTCCGAGTCAATCGTGAGAAGTTGAAGAGGAAATATGACCAATGATAATCTCAAAGAAAATCAATCAAGTATGTTATGTTACTCTCAAAATAAAATTCCGTTCGTTTGTCCAATTCTATAATTAACACGTTGACTGCCATGTCACCCACTTGTGGGTGACGGAATTATTTTTCCAGATTTTACAATGAATTTTTACATTAATATATTCATTGTGCAAAATTTGATTGAGATCTATAAAATGCAAGAAAGTTGGAGGACTATTCAATATGATACATTTAATTCTTTTCAATTTTTATTTCATTAAGTAACTTACTTTGATTTTACGGAATTTTTGAGGTTTCTAGTTTAGCAATCAAAGTGTTAATCAAGTCAAGCTGCTTTAAGTGATTTACGTATTAGGAGTCACTTAAATTTCAATCAACAGTCAACGATATTTTAAACATTTTCATTCATGAATGTTGGCAGACTGCGATAGACTTGTGCAAGATAAAATTTGAAATATGTACGTACGTCGATTAACATTCTTCGTTGCAGCCCCAAGTTACCGATACAAGCAGGGCTGAACGGATTCATAGAAGTGTTATTGAATGACTTTCGTGGGTGTGTAACGAGGAAAGGATTTTCTCCGTTCTTTCGATACATAAATAACGAGCAAAACGTCTGCGTATCGAGAACAGGCCGGCGTGGGTCGTTCCTTACCGTTTTTCAGCTACCCACGTTGGCCTAATTTCATGACGCATTCCTTGTATCCTTTGATCCTTGTCTAGAACCTTCGGTCAGATTTTCCGACTCGAAATCAGCCTTATTATTGGCTACATGCGCCGATAAAATTATAGAAATCACATTTGGAATGGACATTCGTTCTGACGTCACGCAATTAGCCAACAGTAAAGATTAACGAGTCGAGAATATTCTGAACCTGGCTTCCATTCAATACTTAGACCATCCAGCAGCGTTAAAAATTTCATAAAATCAAATCTATTAATTGTGAGCTAATTGTGCTAATACTGGCACACTGAAAGTATGTCAATGTAGACAATTTTGCCCCTCATTTCTAATGAGAGTTTCTCTTCGAGATTGATACTGTTATTCGGGCTTTTGTTTGCTGAGAATCTTTTTCTCACGGATGCTTTAATTTTCAACGGTTAAACGAACCTCATCAGTTCCGTCCTTCAGCACTCGGTTCCATTAAGCAGGATACCGATCCGAATCGCATCCTCCTGTCGCGACGAGGTGCCATTTCTCAATCGTGTTCGATTTCTCCCTTCAAAAACTCGATTAATCTTGATTACTTTTCGATCGTGTATAACCGGGGAAGAAACGATGTTCGATAACCGAGTATCTTACGCGTGGATAACATTTGCAAGAAAATTCTTCGTTAAATATTGGCAAAAATTGTGATGTTGGGTTCAACGAGCCCTGTTTTGCAGGTCTGTAGAGTCCAAAAATTTCATGTGTTCTTCGGAATTGTTCTCACAAAGAGAGAGAACGCTGGATCCTCCGGGTAAATCATTAAAGCGTGCAGAAAGATTGGCGCGGAAAGCTAATTTTCGAAGCAGACAGGCGCGATGGATCGTTGTCGCGGTTTCCATTCGATGTCACGGTCCCCATCGCGTGTCCCTCCTCCCCATAAAAAGAGGATCGCATTTTGCGTACGGACAAGCCCGGGATCGGCCGTCGTCGGCCAAGAATCCGCTCGATAACGAGACCACGTCGTAATTACATTGCTTAACCGGGCAAGTATCCCGCGAAATTACAATTACAAATCGGAGCACCAGCCTCCGGCGTACGTGTGGCGTCTCATCAATTATTTATACGGGATCACCGTTACCGTAGGACCTCCTTGCTCCAAACCCACATTTCAGTTTTATCCGCGTTTCACCCGAGGATAAAACATATTTTGCGCCTCGACGCTACTTCCCCCCAACTGTGTCCGTATAACAGAAATATAAGCAAGAAACTGTGGGATCAGGTGAATCATCGCCGGTGGGACGGATCCGGTGAACGTCTTCGAATTAGGCGTGACGCGTACGATTGACTATTGACGACGAGAAACGTGTTCCACTGGCTTCTGAACTAGATCGACGCCATTGGTGGTCCGTATATGGGTCACTGCGACTCTAAATGAACCGTTAATAAGTCACGGATAATTGGGGACCATGGGTGTAGCTAATCCGGCCGCCATTTTGAAGTCGGGGTGGCGTGATATTAAAGTGTCCTTGAAGGAGCATCGGTCATTTTTTATATTTTCCTTTTTAGATTTGTCTTGCTGTGCAGAATATAATAAAATTTAAGGTAAAGGCACCAGTAGTTGACCATTTTATAGAAAAACATAAAAAATAAAGTTTGAAATGTTCTTATTGTTTTGAAATTTAAACAACAGGCGACATGGCATCCGAGGTTCACTTTCATCAAAAGTGCACAGCTTATAAAAACCTTATTTTTTTTTTATGTTTTTCTATAAAATGGTCAACTACTGGTGCCTTTACCTTATGTATAGGAATGTATTTTTATAAAATTTTGAAACATAGGCTGACTGATTTCTCATTTTTAATAGGATATAGAATTTCAAATAACAAAATTCGTTTACATGGCAAATGCATTTGCATTCACAGTGCAGTCATCACACCTTAGAGAGTCATTGTTTTTTATACGTATTCAAAGTTTGGACAATGAACAAGTTCACGTTTTAAGAAAATAATAGCCAGTAATTACAGCATCGTTACTGACGGGTAGTGTTAAATCTTCGTTGGAGATTCTATCATTGTTTCGGTGAACAGGATTGTATGTAAATATAAATTTGTTCTTTCGTTCACCTGTTGAAACCTGGAGAGCATACAGGTACCGCGATTTTACAATTCAAATTGATTCTACGGAGTGTAAAGGATGTACACACGATGTTTCTGTAAACACCGTTCATAATTCTTCAGCATTTTAGTACTCGCTCACTCTGATGTGACTGATGCGTTGTGCTCTCCACCTGTTTCCACTTCAATTTTACACTTGATGGTGCTTGCGAGATTGACTCCGACTTCTACTTTACACTCAAGAACCAACCATTACGAAAATGCTATGTATCAAAAAATACAAAAATACTTGACGACTCTCGGATTACATAATTTCTCTAAAATAACAGAGAACTTAATGTATGTTGCACTTTTTTATCTTGTATGAAACAACGTGAGATCTGAAATATTTTGTACTGTTTTATTCTTCTAAAGTAATATAAGGTCTGATATATTAATTTTTCTAAAATAACAGAGAACTTAATGTATGTTGCACTTTTTTATCTTGTATGAAACAACGTGAGATCTGAAATATTTTGTACTGTTTTATTCTTCTAAAATAATATAAGGTCTGATATATTAATTTCTCTAAAATAACGTGAGACATCTGATAGATTTTTCACTTTTTTATTTTTCTATGAAGCAACATGAGATCCGATATATTTTATGTTGACAAAAAATTTTTCTTTTTCTCCGAAACAGCACGATGTATTTCAGCTTTCTTTAGCATGAAAATTAATAGTAATTTTTGTGGGCACTTTCTAATTACGGTAAACCTGGCCCATCGCGCCAGACAAACCATATTGCAAGAAACGCAGGATTGTGCAACGCTTCACACCGACTGGTTGATAGCCGTTCGATGGAAATTAAGCTGTCAACGCACTGCACGCGTTGCAGGTACCAACGCGAGTAGTCTGCAGTCGGTTTTTTTTTGTTGTTTCACACCTTCCAGTATGGCAAGGTCAGGCGTGGGCATCGAGAAGTAAGCGTACCGTGGTTATGGTCAAGCAATTTTGCGCGTTAACGTCGCCGTTCCACGCGAGAATGGGATTCTGACTTCCTAGAAACGAAACACCTGCTCGAGATCGTGACAGAAGCGAAAAACCGGGCACTTTGTAATGAATCACGTAACTGGCCTTTCAATCCCATCTGTGTGAAAGTACAATCACTTAATACGATTCAAGTGCACCTACCGCTACATCTCCAGAATGCTCTTCAAACTATTCCTGGAGAACACGGTGCCATAAAACTACTTAAAATTGGTACAAAGTTCAATTGAATTTAAATTCAGCTTGGTGTACCTCTTGACAATTGTTGAAAGTGTTTGGACTGGAAATATTTCGTGAAATAAAAATTGAGAATTTTAAACGTGTGCTCCGAAGTAGCTGTTCAACCTTCTGATATTGTTCAGGTTTTAACCCATTTGCATCATAAGGAAATACGAAAAGAAGGCATTATCACCAAACTTTTTTTATTATTATATTTAAGTACAAAAATGACTATTTTTGTCGAGTTTGAATTGAATTGAATTGAATTGAGAGAATTACTATTTTCATCTTCAACAACACTCTCCATTTCTATTTTTTAGCTAACGAATAATGATAGTAACCAGGAATAGTGAGCGCATATGTACGCTAATGATGCAAATGGATTAAATAAATTTGGTGTAATGAGTATATCAGGGTAAAAATGCATGTTTCAGCAAAAAGAAATAATTCTGTCACCCATATCTAAATCAAAAAGTTGTAAAAGGCAGTTTTTAGTATGTTCTCTGTAATTCCGGAAATTTTCGCGTAATATAGTAAGCTAGTTATTCGGTATTAAGAATATAGCAAACTAATTGTTCCATATTAAAAAAGTTACCGTCTTTTTAACGGTGTCCGAATATTATTGCCGGTGCCTGTAAATGGACTAATATTGACTCGCACCAGTTTCGCAGTGAGCAGCTCGTGTAACGATATATGATAAACATCGATGCTTCGCCGCTGTCGCAACAAGACCATAATTTCGACGGTTTTATAAGGCTCGGTAGCTAGTTCGACGTGTTTACAAAGCGAATCGCGGCAATCGTCCAGGTTCGGAGAACATAGAATCCAGGTGTCGCAACGTGGTCAGAGACGTGGAGTTGCACAATGCGTCACCGTAAATAAGGGGATCGATGATCGAGGGGAACGTGTCGCTAACGGTGGTGTTCTGGTACGGTTTCAGCTCGGCGTTCACCATCGCATCGCATCGCAGCGTGCGCGAGCCAGTAAATGGCGCGTGTAGTGATGCAAAGTAATTTCGCCGACTATGCTTATCGCGCACGCGAGCAAAGTGGTTCGCTCTTAGAAAGTTTCACGACTCTTCATTGAAACCGAAACCCGGCGCGGCGCGCGCGAGCCGCAACCTCTATATATGTATCAACAGTGGGGTCGTGAACTTTAATACGTCATCGAGTAAATGGAACACGAGATTGATATTTCCATTCACGGCTCTGATGCTTTGCTGCCGGTCGCTCTCCAAATTATCGTTTGTTTCCTTGGAAATATTCAGGTGCTCACCGCGAGAGATACCCGTTTCGATTCCGTTTCCATCTCGCGAAACGCTTTTGTTAACACTTTGATCGCCAAACAAGAAAGCTAAAAAATTCCATGAAATCAAGGTAAGTTATTTGATAAAATAGAAATTGAAAAAAATTAAATGTATGATATTGTGTAGTTCTCCAACTTACTTGCAGTTTACAGATCCTAATCAAATTTGGTACAATGAATATATTAACGTAAAAATTCATTTTAAAGCCTGAACAAATAATTCCGTCACCCATATATGGGTGATATGGTAGTCAACGTGTTAATATATTTTCAAGCGCGCGAATTTTTAGCGACTGTCTTTGCCATCTTGTCGCATTCTAGGGACAAAAATTGCGAGAAGCATCGTTTCTGTATTTGACTGATTAATTTTGGTACACTGATTCTAACTGTTCTGTGCTCGAAGGCTGTTGAACGCTTCACCGGTTAAAGTCTAGTAATATTCAGAGACCTCATGACTGTCTTCTATTAAATTGTTTTAATGTTTCATAAAGTGGGCGCACTACGTTCGATAAAACATTTTAACGATGGAGCTGGACTGCGAACAAAATTATAGTAGCGGACGTGTTAAACAACAGTGTTCGTACGAGTGTACAACAGCTTGCATTACTCCTGACCTATTAAAATTATAACCCCCTAATTAGAAAATTTGCTGTACCGTTTTAGGATAAAATATATTTTTGTGTGCCACATTCAACGTACACTGCAAATTATTAAGTTCGATAAAGAGTTTTCCGATTAAAAAATATTTGTCTTGGTGGAATGGAACTTGGAATAATTGCTGTTTTATATAATTAATAACTGTTTTCGTGGTAACAGAGGGTGCAGAACGAAATTTCCGTGAAACGAGTTCGGTCACGGCGAAACGTTCCTCGGAATCAGCGTGCTCGTAACTTGATTACGGCAGAGTAATTAAACAATGTCGCGAAAGGACCTCGGGGTCCGTAGAGACCACGCGATTTTTAACGTGTGACGTCCGAATAGATTTCAGTTGTAACAATTTCCACGGTTACTCAGGCCCCGCTTTCGGCTTTCGGTTGCGGTTGAGGGCTTCCCCGCGCGCGTGAAATCTGAATGTTCTTCGAGAGATTGAAGTCCCTGATCAAGGCGCCCGCTCTTCTTCCTGGAAACGGCGTTAGTTCCGGACTATTTATCCGTAGACAGTCGGCCGCGAAACTAAACGCCCTGGCTTATGTACTAATGCGCTGTGTTCATCAAGAGAAACATCCGAATCTCAAAATTCCCCGGAAGCAATTTAATTAATGGAATCTAAACTACAAATTTCAAATATATATCCTGGTACTTCGACCCTTCTGCATACCGAATATCCTAAAAGTTTAATAAAAACGAATTTCTGAACTTGACAAATTTTAATGTCACCTGTGATACCTTATTTATACACAGCACTGTACATTTTCAAATGAATATACATTTTCATGCAGAAACTGAAACCCGAGAAATTCCTCAGGCTTATTAAATATTTTTTAGCAGTATTTTGAGATATTTTGAGATGCGCCAGTGATTTCTGTTCGAGCATTTTCCTGGCTACGTATATCGTAGCAGCACACAGTTGCATTATGGGAACAGTTTAATGAACTTTTATCGAGGTTCATGCGGAGCTCGGTTTCTGTGTCGTGCGTGCAGCGCTCGCGATCATGAATCGTGGTACACGGGTCGCAACGTTAACGGAACATTAATTAATCTCGATTCGGAATCACTCGATCGATTTGAGGAAGAGCTGGTTGGAAATTTATTGCCCGGTGAAAGCCAATTCGGCGAAGTCAGGAGAGAATTTAACACAGTTTCGTGCGTCGGTTGGATTTCGGTTTCGCGAAAACGTTAATTAATATATAACACACAAGTTGTGCCGAATAATCGAGTGATTCGGCTCGCTCGATTCTAATGCACGAACTTGGATTTACTAATTGCTAGAAACGTTTCGATACGACATTCACGTGTGCTTAAACGACTCGTTCGTGTGCTTAAACAAAGCGTCAAGCGTTTAGAACGGTTCACTTGAATGCGTATCTACTTCATTTCTGAAGATGCAAACATGTTATATGTGCGATAAAAATAGTGTCTAGATAGCGATGAGTATGTTCTAAAGAAAATTTTTAACCAAGAAAAATTGACTTTGGGCTCTGGAATATTTAAACTAGATTGTGGTTTTCAACTAGATGGTTTGAATCCGGTAAAAACATTCTCCTTTAAATTCCACAGGAATTCTTCGTATCATGGCGGTCAAAGGAAATATTCGCTTGGAAATTAAACGCTTACATTTATGGTTCTACTTCATAAATTTCAAAAGTGCTGAATTTTTCACAGAGAGTTCCAAACATGGCTAGAAAGAAGGGAACATTTTAAAACGTGATTCTACCGTGTGTTCCACCAAAAAACAGACTTTTCAATTGTTTTCTCTGCGATCGTACAAGAAATATCTCTTGTGTAATTTACGTAAACAATTTCAAGGAATAAGTCCAACAGAAGAGACCATTTCTTATGCACGTAAAATCATGATAATTAATTAGTTAACGAACAAATATAATTTGCGACAGATTATTTGAAATCGTGAGATTCACAAGTCTTCTGATAATTTGATAAAACTTTCTTAGAGATAATTTAAAGAAATCGCGTTGCGTTTTCCTTTCGCAACAAAAAGCACAGCGAATGAGATGGAAGGAGCTGGTTTATGGATGAGCATTTAGGCTGATTTTTTATGAGACATAAGAGGAGGTGACCGTTTTCAGGTTTCATGGTCTGTATCATGTTCTATTCGGTATCGGGGGAGTACCTTTTTACTCTGTGATGCAATTCGCGGGATGAACAGGAAATTCGAGGGATTCGTCCGTGGCACGTAGAAATTCCAACTTTGTTAGTTGAGTGCAGAGTTCAAGGTTCCTCGAGAGCATCGCCGGTCGTGCGAGATGATTGGTTTTCGGTCTGTCGACCATCGTAACGACTCCGCGATGCCTTGCCTCCTCGCGAGGGGTACCACGTGTGCACACACACACGCGCGCGCGCGCATTACTGTATTTTCGCGAACAGGAACAATGAGAACACACCACTTGGCAATATCAAAGTTATTTTCTGAATCGCTCGGTCAACAAGTTGAATAATCGATGCGGGAACCAGCGAATACATTTCAATAAATTCCTACGCGCGATATACATAATAACCGGCGCTTCCGATTCGTCTGTACGAATTTCTGCAGTCTAAAAATAAGTTCGTAGAATAAACATTCCATATTTTTCATGTCCCATTTTTTCTCACAATACTCGGATATGTTGTTGATTTCCCGAAAACCCTTTTTTATATCCGATTTAATAAGACCCTCGGAGTCCGTTAAGTGTGAAACGTCGTCGCGAGGGAAATTTTTTCCGCGAGCGTCGTTTCACGGTTGCAATTAATGTAGTTTAAATGAAATTCGCGGTATTCCAACAAAGCGCGGGAACTATGCGGACGTTTTATGTAAATCCTATCCCGGGAACCTTGAACTTTGAATTTCAATGCAGCGCGGAGGGAAATTCTAAATAATCCGGCTTGCATCAACGGGGGACACGCGAGTTGTGCCTTGAAATTTCTCGTGCCACATTCGGCCACATGTTTTTCGACGAAATATGCATCAACTTTCAGCAATTTAAACAATTACGTAGGTGCACGGTTGCGCTAGTTCCGAGTAGTGAATGAAAAGTACGGCAGTAATAAAAGTCGCGATGTTTGAAGCTCTTAGAACGAACGCGTTAAATTAATCTCGCGTGTCTGAACGAAGTTGTTAACCGAATGAACTTTTTTATTGCTGCAAATGGTAAAATGCCTAATTATAACACCGTACAATGGTGCATGAAGAATGTAAAAAAAGATTTTCCAGTTAAATTGTGACCGAATATTGTAAACTTTCTCTTGTACGAACGTTATTTATAGTCTTGTGATATTCGGTCTGCTTAAAAATGCATTCGCGACACGCGGTGCATATAATTGCGTTTAAGAAGGAATTCCAGGGAAGCTACGCTTGAGGACTTACGCTCCGAGCATTGCCAAATAATATAGTTCAAGTCTTAAAATAAATTTGCTAGGGAAGCATTTAAGTTATAATGACCGGAGCCGTTTCTATTGATAAATCCCACGCAGCTCTGGGACAATCTATTCTGTGAAACTACTACATTCATTTTCCATGTCACAATAATATTCTATGTATATATATTATATATTATTCTATGTATCATATAATATGTAATATTCCTACTGCACACATAATTTATGGTATTTTGACACTTTGCACTCCGATGTCTTCTTTAAAAAAAACATTGAATCTAAAATCGATGGCACGGAGCGCAAAGGGAATAACAAAATTTGAATTTCTACAGGTAAACAGGTTTATTTAAATATTTTGATTTCGTCGCAAGCAGAGTAATTGTTTTATTGTGCAATTTTCCGATGTAGTTCTCTGAATTCCAATTTATTTCCGACGGGTCACGTTTTCATAGACGTTACCGTCATTTTCGGAGAGCCTTGACACACTGGCCTTGAACTCCAGTGTCCCTCCAACTCATTGGAACTCATTTATTCGATTAAAACATTTCCCGAAGCGATGGACAGTGAATACTAATCAATTACTGCACTCTGGTGAATTTATATTTGTATATTGGAGCGCGTCGTGATGAATATTTTCTGAAGCGAGCGATTCAATCAAAATATTAATGAAAAACATAAAAAGCCACGGTTGTGACTGAAATAACAAAAACAACTTCACATTCGAGGCAAATATAGCAATTTCCATTTTCATTGAAAGCCCATTACTTTCTTTGAAAAGATAATGTCGCATAGATTTTTACGGGATTTTTCGCGAGAGATCATAAGTTGCGGCTGCAACGAATTCTAAACCACAAATGCGTTGCACAGCGTTCTAGTCTCGATAGTCACGACTTGCGGTAACCACGACTATCAACGATGTAAGGGTAGGAAAGTCGCACATGCGCGTCGATAGGACATAAGCAAACCGGGGTCGGTAACAACGCAGTTATGATGGTAACCCTCGCACTGCCGTTGTTCTATCTTTCTTGAGTGAGTTTGTCATTCTCCCTTGATCCCTCGCTGTCGAAGAATTCTCGCTCGGGGATTACAATAAATTCTACGCAACAGCCGCAATTCTTCTTTCACGCTAATCTCTCTCATATTTTACACATTTGCTCGCCCTATGTCTACGTCAGTCGCAATTTCCAGTCGTGAATCGTTCCCTCGTATCGGCCGCGTCGTCAGAGTTGCGGAATCTTATCCGAATAATCTACCCTTAACAAATGTCATTCCTAATTTTTCTGTTTTAAATTACACTTCACTGGTCCAATTGTTTTAGCATTACCAATCTGAATGTTTGTATCGAATCTTCTTCTTTTCAATATATTCTCTTAGACACTCGAAGCAACTGAAAATGGATTAATTTAACATTTCTCTTCTGAAATCACTATTGGACAGTAGTAGGAGCAGATCTATACGTAACAAATTGAATGTTGAAATATAAAAAACAAAAATGTTCTCCGTTAATTAAGATTTCCATTAACGTAACCATTCTTAATAACGATTTAATAGAACACGTACTCGCTTAAAAAAAAAATGTACTAACAATTTTCAAGGGTGAAGCACTAATGACAGTCGACTCGAAAATTTACCAACCCCGAAATTTCAGCGGAGAAACATTCGCACGAACTTGACATACGCTGAGATCATGTTCAAGGGCTGTACGTAACGTTCCGTGTATTGCGTTTCGCGATTGCAGCGATATATTCATCAGCTCGCGAATGTAAACGTGGAATTCGAGAAGTGTTGATCCAGAGAGTGCGAGCGAGCGCGCGCGGCCGCGCGCGTGTGAAGTGTAACCGTGTATTATTATTACGCCGGTGAACAATGGACTGTGATATGAAAGGATAGTGTCCTGAATCTTTTATTTTGTCGCCGAAGAATAGAGCCCGAAAGCGAGACATGGGGAAGATAAGGTACTGCCCTCTTCTTGCGGCGAAGAAAGGGACGGACATTATGGGAAGGCACGACTCGTATTATTTATCGGCGCAATAGTGCGGCAGATTTAAGGATGAAACGCAAAGAACGGAAAAAGCCCGGCAAAAATGCGGCGCGCATTCAGACGAAAGAATTGAAGGCCCGGGGAGTTCATATGGACATGCAGACGTCTTGGGCGGCTCAAGAATTGACAACCAAGTACTCTAACCTAGACGACATGGTACCTTTTCTAAAATTATTCTTTTCCAAATTTATTGCACATTCATTTTATCAACTATATGTCCACGAGTACAGTTTAGAAACGATAGTACTAGACAGCGGATTTTCATGCAAAATAAAAGTTTCTTACGTTGATTGTAAGGAACATAAGCTAAATGACGATGCATTTCTATTTTTTGATAATTTTTTAACCCATTTGCATCATTATTCCAGTTACTATCATTATTCGTTAGCTAAAATATAAAAATGGAGAGTGTTGTTGAAGATGAAAGTAGTAATTCTGATTTTCTCTTATAATGCTGAAATATGAAGTTCTTTTACTTGTAGTCATTTTTGTACTTAAATATAATAATAAAAAAAGTTTGGGGATAAAGGCCTTCTTTTCATATTTCCTTATGATGCAAATGGGTTAATAAGTCGTGAATGGCAAAATCTTTGCCAACTTCATCTCAATCAACTTTGACGCAAATTGCGGGGGTTTAAAGTATTCCAGAACTGTTATTTATACAGCAACATTTACGGTTACGTTGAAATCATATCTCCGATTCGATTCAGAAGACCGGCTCCAATATTCAACAACATCGATCGCCGCTAACTTTGAAAGACCTGTAATCAAATACTCATCGCATGTTATCAACGATGTTCGACGTTAACAAGTTTAATACTTTTGACCTTCTAATGTCGAAAGTACATACATTGGGGAAGACATTGTCTGTTTACACGTGTCCGTTCTCATATTACAATTGTTTGTTGAACTAAAAATAAAAATCCAGTATCCTCGAAGGCTCGAGCGTAGGTAAACAATTATTTTCAATTATTCTACAAAAGAGAAATTTTCTTATTTCAACCCACCAGTCACTTCACAAAATGGAGTCTCAGAGACTCCATGAATTTTTATACACCAACGTTTCATCATCATATTCTAGAATACACTATAATATAAGGTAAAGGCACCAGTAGTTGACCGTGTACCAGTAGTTGACCATTTTATAGAAAAACATAAAAAATAAGGTTTGAAATGTTCTTATTGTTTTGAAATTTAAACAACAGACGGCATGGCATCCGAGGTTCACTTTCATCAAAAGTGCACTTATAAGTGCGCTTATAAAAACCTTATTTTTTACGTTTTTCTATCAAATGGTCAACTACTGGTGCCTTTACCTTACTAGAATATATAATATTATAGTATAATAGCATACAGTATAATACACTAAAATGTAGGTACTAGAAGCTGATAAAATTGACATGGCAGTCAACCTCTGTTAATAAAATCCATTATTTCACTATGTAAGCCTGAAAAATTCACTTGAATGCTAACACGAGTCCCAAGGAAATGGTAAAAATGTCTCGATTTGTAACGAAGAAAATTCTGCTAAAACATCTGGAAAAAGATCCAGTCCAGCAACGAAGGGTTAAGAGAGACGGACTCGAGACAGTTAATCCCCAAAATTCTCAGGGTTTCTATCGGAATCGGTAAAACAATGTCGACGCAAGTTTGAGGTTCGTCGAAACACGAGCTCCGGGCATTAAAATTCCGTGCACGCGCAGGACTCTCTCTGTTTGATGTGGGAAGAGCGATACCAGCTGATCGTTCGTGGCTCGCACTTGATCCGGGGATAGAAGACGCCGCAGCATTGCGGTACTGACACACATGACCATGTATAGAGGAAGTCGCATTCTCCCGTGTTCCTTTTGCTCTCCAGTATGCCGTTCGAGTGTCGTTCGCGTGTCACTCGGACTCGGACGGCTCTCATCGCGGTAAACCTCTCCTTTTCCGTTCCACGATATATTCGTGACACCGCTCCGGTGTCTGGGCGGTTTTCGAAACAACGGGCCAGGATTCTCGTCTCGCCTTTTTTCCAACGCCAACAGGCCGGATCATTCGTATTCCTCCGATGTCCTTCATTTAACGCCAGTGTTGCCGAAACGAGGTGTCGACCCAAAGGGTCGCCATTTTTCCTGTATCTTTTACGTTCACCGTGGCTGTTTCTGCGAACGTGTAAACGATCGTTCTCTGTCTATCGCTAGATCAAATTGCACGTTTCGTTTAAAGTGAATGAAAAGAGCTTTTCAAATGCACAAACATTAAGCTGGAACTATTAACGTGTACGCACAATTTTATATTAATGCTAAGATAAATACTATAACTTTTTAACCAATCGTGAAATTGAAACGTTCCTAATATTTTGTCCATTTATTTTAAGAAAAGTCTGTCACACTCGTGTATGCATCATCCGGAGCAAACGTATTAAGAAAATGTCACTATTCGTCTCCACGACGAAGACGACAGGCTCTAGATCAACATCTGCTTGTCTTAACAATTTTCTTAACAGTTCTCATCCATTACGATGTGTCACAAGTGAAATTGAACCATTTGTAACGTTTTATCCGCTGATTTTAAGACAGGAGCGCGTAAAACGCATAATACGCGTCATCTGGTGCAAACGCGTCAAGAAAATGACACTATTCATCGCCGCGACAAGTATGGCAGCTTCTAAACGAGCACCAGCTCGTCCCAACACTGTCCTCGGTTCATCGGCACTGTTTTCTCGATTTTCATCGAATATTATTCCCGATAAGAGTCGAACTGGAAAGCGTCGTGCGGTTTCTTGCGCAACATTCGACGTTGACCTCCTTTCCTTCGCAGCTTCTTATTTCTTTAACGTATCAATTTTTTCCTCCCTTCTCCTCCTGGTCCACCGACTTTCTTCATCTTTCTCTCTCTCTCTCTCTCGCTCTCTCCCGCTCTCTCTCTCTCTGCTTCTTCGTGGTAACCCAGGGTCTTATTTAAGAGCAAGTTGAACGTACTCGTCTTACGCGTCGAGTCTCAGTCACACCCACGCACAAGCCTTTCCACCGACCCGCTATTTTCGGGCATAAAAATTTTCTGACATCTGTTTTCGTTCCCCCAGCTTGCTACGCCTTTGTTTTACGGGGATTATATCGTGCTGCATCCGTAACCTTGGCGAACAGGTCTAAACGTGGCGCTTCAAAAGAACAGAATTGCAGCGCCTTTAAAGACTGTGCAGTTAAAAATAGATAAAACCGCGTCGAGTAAATTAATCTCGTCTTGTATTTAGATTTCAACAGAATTTTATTTTGCTGTGTGCTTTCGTGAACATGTCGAAATATGGTACTCCGGAGAACAAAATTCCAGCGCGTTTTATCGCAGCGTTGCACCGCAATCAAAAATAGATAAAAAGATGCAGAATAAATGATTTGGCCTGGATTAGGTCTGAGTTTTAAATTTCAAAGAACAAAATTGCAGCGCTCTTTATTGCAGCGTTGCGCAAAGTGAATTGTTTGATGCGGAGATTTGAGTTCGCAACGATCGACCACGGTGTTGTTGTTCACATCTGGACTCGCTGTTTCGAAGTAACTTGTCTAGAAAAAGGTGTTGATCGAACTTTAGTGGTTCTAGAGCTTATTGCTATCAACAGGCTGTAACAACCTTCCGGAAACTTTTTTCTTGCGATGAAAGTTTCTGGTAAAAACGTTCCTAGACCACGGGATATTCGCTAAGTCAACGTTTAACGTCAATATTTTGATGTAATGCACTTGAAAAGGTAAATTTCAAGAGTTAATTTATTTGTGGTGGGGGCTGATTATCGAAGATTTTGTGACACACTTTGTTCAGTCGTAACTCCTGAACGACTCTTTCTGTAGTTTGCTTGGTTACCGCTTTACCTTGGCATATTTTACGGCTTGCATCGTATTGGTAAAGTGCATGGTAAAGATTATTTAATAACTGATGAGAGACATAGCAAATCGAAGGGAAAGTCAATTTGAATAAGACTTGTGCCGATTTTAAAACTGTGTTTACATCTTGAATAACAAAATCTTTCGTGAGCATAGTTATTTGCAGTTGAATCACGTGTGCAATCCAGAACCCCTAGTATTGTTTGATTGCATGTTAAGTATGAAATTTAATCTCTAATAATACTATACTATTTTAATCTCTAATAATCTATAACAGACTTGTAATTCAGCAAATAGTTTTTATTTTATGATGTGTTAATCTTTTTGTTAGGGAGGAAATTAGTGAAAATTATTAGTTGCAGGATAGGTGAATTGTTCCGCTGTAGTTTTCTACGTGCATAGTTTATTCGGCCAGGTTGCAGGCCAAGAATAATTCGAACTTCTTTCCATGAACTCGCTAGGAAGAGGTTCGCGTGCTTCTAATTTCGATCGATTGTTAACGTTACGTAGGCAGACAGCCAACGATTTGTAAACGGTTCACAATTACGGAACGCGAAACAGATATCGCGGGCACACGGAGTCACGGAATCGTTTGGCCAAGTCACACGTTTAACACAAACCTTTAAAGTCCTCCAGATTTGAAATAAACCTTTCGAAAATCCTTTGACTTGCACGAGTACCTCGAATATCCACGGCTGCAGACAACTCATTGGCTCTTCCATTTATTTTCTTTCTTCGTTTCCAATTTTTTGAAGCACCGGTGAATTTTTTAAAATTATTCCAACCCCTCGAATGTGTAAAAATATACCAAGCAATTTACATAAATTATCCAATTCGATTCTCCTTGCTTGTAACTGGCCAATAAAAAATATTCATCCAAGCATGAAGGCAATAAAAGCAGCAATTAACTATAGGGTGATCCAAAAAAGTACTTTCCATAACGTGTTTCTCATCAGTAGACATCGGATTTTATGCATTTATTACAAAAATGAGTGGGTGTAATTTAAAACAGTAAGAACATTAGAAAAATTTAGAAATACTGTTATATTATTTTCAACCTATTAAAGATATTAGGAAAGAAAATAAATTTCTATTTCGTTCCAGTTTGTTGCAATTTAGGTAAAAAATTTTTATTTTGCATAAAGATCCGCTGTCTACTCATCAGTAACTCCCTAACAAATTCGCTGAGAAGATTTTCGCAAAGGAAAAAGTTAGTTTGATTGTTTACAAGTTAATTAAAAATTAACTTAGTTTGATTGTACAGTGTTTACTCTATATACAGGGTGTTTGGTAACTGGTGGTACAAGCGAAAAGGGGGTGATTCTACATGAAAGAATAAGTCGAAAATATAGAATAAACATTTTTCGTTTGAGGCTTTGTTTTCGAGAAAATCGACTTTGAAGATCTGTCAGGTTTGTGTGCTTCAGCATTCATTTCAGCAACATATTCTTAGATCCACGCCGAACGTAGAAGAGGACAATAATGAAAATAGGAAATAATGAATATCGGTTAGGCATTTGGGACATATATAGAGTGACCACTGTATAACTCAAGCGAACAGGGCTTCATCTACTAAACGATTACAGCTGAACGAAACGCCTACTAAAGTTTGTAGCTGAAACACAGTTCCTCCCCTCCGATCCAATCCCCTCCGGTTCTAGCGTTAATAGGTTAATAAATTACACCGAGACGATTCACAGCAGTCTAGACCACGAGCTCCGTCGCGAAAGAATTCACCTCTCTCGCGGAACACTCGCACGATCGTTCTATCCCTCGAGATTATAACAAACCCGTGCGCGATCAATCAGCGGAATGCGGGACAATCGAAGCGGGTAACGCGCGGATAATTGTGACGGTGAAAATGTTTTACGACCCCGTTACAACCTCGAACGCTAACGCGTCCAATCAACGTCTCGTTATCATTACGAATTACGCACCCACGACTGGTCTTGTCTCGAACCGGTACGCATACAGGACACGTGTACAAAGCAAAGCGACCGGCGGTACGTGCTCATTAGGAATAAATCAATTAGCAAGCTGCCTGATTGCCGATTCACCGATTCGACCGGTACCCAATTAGCAGTTTCCTCTTGATTATCAAACAATGCCTGATCTTTCGGCGAAGACGGCTGCTTTTCAACTACGATCACCTTCGGTCCTGAGCATGATCTCGTTCACTATAATCCCCGCACTCTGTCGCACTTACACCCTCGTATCGTCCGCACTTTTCCTTTCCTTGGCAATACTCCTCGATCTGCTTCTCGAACCGGGTCAAACACGGTCAGAATTAAAAAATTCCGGGACAACGTCTGTGTGTGCACTATACTGATTCTGAAAAGAAAATTTCATTTCTAGAGTAATGCAATTAAGACTCGTGTAGTTCGTTTACAGAATTATTAAAAGTTAATTTGATTAAAACACAGACTTTTCTACTATCCCCGCTAACGCGGGGTATACACCGAGAGGGGCCTCGAAGCTCGAGGAGCGTAAATATAATACGGGTCGGGTACGACCTTCGGCATAATATCTCCTGGACGATATATGTCGCTGGCAAGACCCGTGTTTGTGACATTAATCGAGAAAACACTCTATTAATTACACGTGCGCGAGTGTATTCTAGACACACGTGAAATGGACATCATTAATACGAAACAGCACAAACTGATCGAATTACGGCGAGTCGCGCACGCATTATGGATATTAAGTGAGCATCGATCGCAGTGTTTTGTAAACAGCGGAGCTCTCGATAGAACGCGAGGGATCGATAACAAGGTTCCCGGGACTGGAACAGGGGAAATTTCGATGTTTCGACACTCGGTAGCAGAAAGAGAGCTAGCTCGGTTGAAGCATTGCGCGTAATCGCATCGGCGCGGCGTGTCAAATTAAGGGATAGGAGAACGATCCACTTTAGCCGCCTGTGCGGGGGGAAGGTAGTAACGAGTTTACTAACCCCTTCGCATGTAGGTTAAAAGGAATCGATGAGATTGCACAGCGGCCGACGTGCTCGCCTACGGCCGCGTATGTATCGGTTGCAGTGCCGGGGGTGCAGGCTATAGTGCGCCGGAGGTGCAGGCTATAGTTCGCATCAGCCGCGGTTAACCAGGAGTCGCAGGCCGGCCGGCGTTAACTCTGGTTGTGAATCACGACTTCGTTTAATTATTTCGACGAGCAGCCGCCCAGCCGATCGATCCGATCGTGTACCAAGGCTCTGTGCAATTAGTTGATCCGCGGTCGTCGATAATCAACCGTTCCTCGGCTTCCCGGTTTGTTCTTCCAAACGGGTTAGGCGTTAATCGGACACAGTTTTCGAAAAACAAAGAGGAATCGGTATATCGGCTCCAAGTGTGTTTCCGTTTATTGTATCCTGTTCGATTGTCATCGAATGTTTCAGTGTGTCTAGTTTAGCCAGTTAAACGACCGGTTTCAAACTTGTTAATTATTCTATGAATCGTTGCATGTCGCGAGTGACTCCTAAAACGCAACGAATACCTCACGATCCTCTACGAGTGTTAACAAATACGTTGATAGAGTAGCTAATGAAGAAATATCGGATAATCAACCGCGTTCTTCGGCTTCCCGGTTTGTTCTTCCAAACGGGTTAGGCGTTAATCGGGCACAATTTTCGAAAAACAAAGAGGAATCGGTATATCGGCTCCAAGTGTGTTTCGGTTTATTGTATCCTGTTCGATTGTCTTCGAATGTTTCAGTTTGTCCAGTTTAACCGGTTAAACGACCAGTTTCAAACTTGTTAATTATTCTATGAATCGTTGCACGTCGCGAGTGACTCCTAAAACGCAACGTATACCTCACGATCCTCTACGAGTGTTAACAAATACGTTGATAGAGTAGCTAATGAAGACATATCGGATAATCAACCGCGTTCTTCGGCTTCCCGGTTTGTTCTTCTCCCTTTGCGAACGTTAATCGAGCAGACGCACGGAATTTTTGGGGAAAAAAGAGTTCAGGAGAGTCACGATAATTGGCTCGGTGTGCAGAGGACTTAATTGCGTCGCCCAGAGTTCGACGAGAGTCGAGCGAGACACATTGTTGCAACTTTGAAGCGATTGTCCTTAGAGTTCCTCGAGGGTGCTCCAGCCAAGGGACACTCTTTTGCAAGAATCGAGACTATACTCGGTGGAAAATCAATGGTGGATTGTTGAACAGTCGAGGGGATACACGCGAAGAGGTTCACCTTTGGCGGGCTTGTTGTAAAAACAGGGAACTTTGGGAACGGCGAAGAGATTTAAGGAATTTGATGTTTGATCAGAGATCGCGGGGAGAGAGATAGAAAGAAGATACTCGTAAGAAGCGAGAAATGCGAGCAGAGTTTTCTAGCACGTGTCTGTAGAAAAGTTTGTTCCCGGTTACACTGAAAAATATGCTTCGAGAGATTAGTCGATACAAAAACCCTTTTTAAGTGCTTTGTAAACTAGGTTTCCCGAGTCTCGAGAAAAAGAGTAGATAATCTGGAAATTAATTGGAGTTGAGTAAGTTGCAATACAAATATTCTCAAGTTAGAAACAAGGTCGCGAGACGATAAAACGGTGTGCTAAGAGAAGAATCAAGCTTAAACATGTAGGTATAATTTTAAAGTTACTGCGAGCAGACTCGTAGAAAGACACGGTGCACTTAAAACTCGATCAATCGCACAATTAAGGAATTCTGAAGAACGGATTCCAAGGCAGAATTGGCTTCGTTTCAACTATGATTCTTCACACTTCGAATCATTGAGTGTCCTCCGCTTAGTGTTTCCCCAGGGCCATAAAATTAACGTTTACCTAAAAGCGACAACTCGGAGAGAGACAGAGTGCATTGAAACCTTAGTCAACGTTCAAAGAACTCCGGAGTGATTCTCCAGGGGAGGTCACCGTCCTAAGTATGATAAAATCTAAGGGGAATCTACGGCTGTCGCAGGCCCGGTTCCAGCAGAAGCAGCTTCAGGAGAAGGAGCAGAAGCTGTTGCAGCTTTACGACCAGCAACAGCAACGGGCTTATCAAGTGGTGCAACGTGGCAGCGCGGGCTCGAACGGCTCGAGTTATGGCTCCTCCGTCAGCCAGCACACCGTCACAAAGACCTCGTCCAACAGCCACACAACCTCGACCTCGCAAGGTGGAAAGGTGAGTGGTTTCTTCGCGTGTAAACGCGTCCCGTCTCGGCTCGGCTCGATTCGACTCGGCTCGACTCGAAGCGCAGCGTTGTCGTAATGCGGTTTCACGGCACGCTTTCTTGAATGGTGTAATGGGCGGCGTTTCGATGTTGGGAATCACGGCAGATTGCATTCGCACTCCTCGTTCCTCTTGCTTGCGCGAACACGCCAGCCGAGCGCACGGTGCTTGCTTGCTTGCTCGCTTGTTCGTTCGTTGTGCTTGCCTGCTGCTCTCCACGCGAACGCGTTCCGCTTTGTTCGTCAGCGTACTGACCACTTTATGGTAATTGAAAACGTTTAGATCCCGCGGGAGTATATCGGGAGGTTTCCCCCGAATTACAAGGGAAACGCTTCGAACATCTTTTATGGCGCGCATTTCGGGCGACGACAGCGATTCGGTCGCGACAACGCTGCTTTCCGACCGTTTTCGTTCGATCGTGTGTTCGATTGTAGACAAAAGAGTCTTCGGGTGCATCTAGTTTAATTGTCAACCGAGTTTTGAGAACGTGCGAAACGTTGACTTTTAACTCTTTACATTTGGAGGCTCCGATAATGCATGAAATTGATAATCCGACCTTCTTCTGAAACAAAAATTGTCTGAATTAATTGCACAGGTGCTACGTGGACGTTAATTGCTTTTCTGAATAATTTTAACACACTATCGGCGGGTAACATCATGAGCTTGACTCACACGTATAGCGGGCGAAAATGAGTGAAGTATGAAAAAAGTGCACTTTTTTAGAAAACATGTAATATCTTCACATCTAAAATAGTAGGATTTCAATTAAAGGAAATAGGTATCACATAGTATTTCGAAGATGTAGATGAAATTAAAAAAAAAAAATTCAATTTTTAATTTAGTTTTCTATTACTACATTTAATGTATAACATGGACCAAACAATAATTGTTAATTTTTGAAAGTTTTAAAAGTTCATGTAGTAAGAGAAAAGCGTAATAATGTTTAGAAATATTTTATTATTCAGTTTCTTATATAGTAATTTTATTGACTCTAATATTTTTTCAATGTATGGTATTTTTGAAAACACACCCCTATGAAGGGGAATCTGACAAAACTTACACATATAAGAAGTTAAACTTTACAAACGACACATATGCACTTGATACTTACAGAAAACTTAAACTCAATGCTATCAGAATCAATCAACTGAATTTATGCTACTTTGTAAGCACGAAACTTGCAGTGTCAAAATAGCACATTTCATAAAATTATTCGTTTTTTCTTAAAAATTAGTAAATTTAGAACTAAACACTGGTCAGGCTTTACGAAAAACAACCAAAAACATCATTCCTGCCCAAAAATTAGTGACAATGAAAAATAAAACAAGCATTGGTAAGTGTTTTACTAACACTTAGCGTACGTTCTGCATAAAAGGTATTAATACCCGACCCGCCGATAAGCGTCAGTCTGTGGAAAAGGTATTAACACTTTGAACGCCAAACAAGAAAGCTCAAAAATTCCACGAAATCAAAGTGTTATTTGATAAAATAGAAATTGAAAAAATTAAATGTATGGTATTGTGTGGTTCTCCAACTTTCTTGCATTTTACAAATCCTAATCAAATTTGGTACAATGAATATATTAACGTAGAAATTCATTTTAAAGCCTGAACAAATAATTCCGTCACCTATATATGGGTGACATGGCAGTCAAGTGTTAATACCCTTCCCGCCGATAGTGTGTTAATGGAATGGAAATACTAGGACAGTATTTTTAATTGGTGGTATTTGATCTACACGTTTCCATCATAAACGCATAACACCCGCAAGTCTAGTCATCAGTTTTGAATGATTTCCTCAGAGGCAGCGCGCGAGGTACAGAAGTTCTCTGCGGCTTCTAAGACGACGCGTCGCCTCTGAGGGGTCGAAAGGTTGGGGAGCTAATGAACAAAGGAAAAATGAATGATAACGCTTAGGTGAGGCAGATGTTCGACGAGAGGCGGCAGACAACGGTGAAAGGGATCGACAGGAGCTACCCTCTGGAGCCGCTGGAGAACAAGCCGCGGAAGCAGACGAACGGAAACGTTCAGAAGAACGGAAATTCGTCGGTGAACCGGCACTCGGTCACTGTGAAACGAGTGGCCCGGGCAGACGTGAACAGCAACCTAAACGCCGGCAAACCGATCGTCTCTTACCACGAGGAAATCACTCGGGAATCGTTCGGCCCGCCGTCCGGTCGCCGGCACCCAGACGATGACGAGTTCGGGAACGAGAACCACGTATCGCAGTATGCAAATGGAAATCATCGAGACGAGGTAATTAATTAACGGTTTGCGATCTCCCCTCGAGACAACGGGGAGCCGAGCAACGGCGAACGCGAACGAGCGAGCGAGGCGCGCCCGCGAGATCTCGAACTTCTTAATTGGGGTGGCTCGAGTAACAGCATCGTTACCCAGCGAGATTTGTTTCTGGTTAAGAAATCAACTGCCGCGTGTAAATCTAAACCGACGCTGCGCGCTTGATTCGCCCCGGTTATGTTCGCGTGGCTCCTTTCAACGTCCACTCCCGAGCGGCAATTATTTCGATTTAATATCAATTCGAAGTTTATCCGTTCGAGTTCGCGTTCCTTCCGGCGATATCGCAGAGAAATTTAATTTTAAAAAATAATCCTGGACGATGGATGCGATTTTTGTTGCCGTGTAATTGAAATGAGTTGTGACGAACGTACTTATCGTCCCGGGAGAACTTGTCGAAACGACGGGCTTCTAGTGTTGTCAGTTTACGATTATTGAGATTGTAACGATGCATCCGTCAGGAATTATATTTTTATGTAATAATTAATTTCGTGAAATACGTCACTTTGAAAGAATTAACATGTTGAATAATAAGTACAGTGTAACCTCGCGTGTATTTTCCTTTTTTCATCTCACTCGAGCAGATACAAATCGAAGAGGTGCTGGACGAGGACACGATCGAGAGGAACCGCATGATGGCGAAACTCCATTTGATGGAGTACGACGAGACGCTGAAGCACCGCATTAAAAACGACCTCGAAAGCGAGGAATTCCCGGAGGATTTTATGGTGGATGTTCCTGACAAGCTTCCGAAACAAAGTCTCTCGAAGAAGCTATCACAGGCGGAGGCGAGATTGGAGCGTTTCAGGAACGCTAATGCGAAGCGTATTAGCAACGCCACGAAAAACACGAGTTCGTCACAGGTACCGAAGAAACGGGCCGAGCCCGGTTTGCCTGGAAAACCTTCTTCCAGGTACGTGGAATTCAAGTGAAATTCAAAATCAATGAATGTACAAGGTGTCCTAAAAATTCCCTTGAAAGGGGTGATCCCCAAGGTCATCTGAAGTAACTTTTTCCTTTGCTAAAATGTTCTCCGCCACTTCCTTAAGGAGTTATTAACGAAAAGTGCGGACTAATTAGCAACGCTCCGATTGGTCCGTGCTTTTCGTTAATATCTCCTTAATAAAACCGCGGAAAACATTTTTGGGACACCCTGTACAACAGACTTTTTTAACACGAGTATCTGAGAGTTGAAATGACGAAAGTCAATCTCCGTTTTTGGAACCAGAAAAAACAAATTTTGATTCGACAGTGGCGATCACATCTTAGATCGATGATTCTTCTCGCAGTAGGTTAAATTTTACACGTTTCTGAATCTACCTCTGACACCATTTTCCAACTTCATACATTATTTACACTGCTAAGCAACTTGACCGCTATCCAACACAATTATGTAGATACCTCGATTCTCCAGCTTTCTCGACTTTCTTCATTCTCATTTTCAGAGATTCGATTAATTAGCCTGTCTGATCTTCTCGAGATAATTCGTAAAAATTATCTGACAGAAGTAGAAATACATTGACACGCTCGTGCAAAATGTCAGGCTGAGTAATGAGTGCATTCAACTGCATTCGCAATTTCGAGGACAAAAATCACAATAATAATAATAATTTGCAATGTGGTTTAAAACACTAACCTATGTGTCAATCATCATATGTTCATCGAAAAATCAAACTTTAAGACTGCACATTTTTATGTGAATCCTTTCGCGTGAACTATCTGCAAGAAAAGAAGAGAGAAAAAACATTAATTTCCAAAAAATCCGTAATACAGTGAAAATATGATCGTTAGCAAAGTTTATTAACTTCCTTGTACGTTTCTGTTAATTCCAAATTGACCAATTGTATTTTATTCGTAATGTTATATTTAAAAATTTAGCAGTATCTAAAATAGAAATTGGACAGAATCGTAATTTAAAGTTTGAAGAGGATTTATGTCATTTCCTCCGATTGTGTCGCTTGTTCCGCACGCAATGTCGAAGAGCGTTGACACTGATGAACGCAGAAAAAAAATGTAGAGAACATTAGGGAAATCGCCTAAGTTCGACAAAGCTCGTTACTCAGCCCGACACGAGCCCGGGACGCGTTTTAAAAACGCAAGTAGGTTATCTGTCCGGATTATTGCATCGAGCCTTGGCGAACGCAAATTCTCTGGCCGCTAATTGGCAATCAGTGCTAACAATCCGTCGCTGCTTTCACCCCCAGCCCCTCGATTAATTCCTCGTCGCATAATTGCAATCGCTGACTAGACCCGGACTCGTTTAAACCCACGCAACCGTAGATCGCCTAACAATACACACGCTCCCTGGAACCGATCTCTGCCTTTGAGAAAGCAAACTAAACGACGCGTTTCCGGGCAAAGTTGGCGGCCGCACCGTTTCCGGTTCGGAAACGAGGAGGAAGATGCCCACTCTAATACCCGTCCTAATCGCTATCGGAGGAAGGATAATCGGCCGAAGGACATTAAACACTCCATCAACGTTAACAACTGCTCTCTTGGTCAAACCGTCAGCCTCATCGATTTGCGGCCTATCGGATGTATTAATCATTAATCGTCATTAGCTCTGCGACAGTAAACACCAAATTATTTATCCGAGTCCGGTGACCAGTGGCTTTTTCTCTCTCTCTTCGCTCCTTTTTACGTAATCGTTTAACCAAAAAAAAAAAAACATGAGTCAACTAAACAAACGAAGACCGAGGAGCAACAATGGCTTTGTACCGCTGCAACAATCGAATCGTTTCTCCGCTGAAATTCACTTCTATGTCTGCGCGCGTGCTCTAACTACACTACCAAGACAGAATTAACACCGAGTAAATGGACTAGAGACGTAGCGAAGAAACGTAAGAATTAATCCAGTCGGTGTTTTAAGCTGGTTTGTGCTGGTTTATGGTTGTTCTGAATTTTGAGTATCTTGGTTGTGATTCCGTAGCAAAGGCAAGACTAGAAACGCTTCCGAACGGCTCGAGGAGATGCTGTCCTCTTCGGATTCGGAGAGAACCGCGAGACGGAGGGATTATTATCAAGAGTCCGAGAGATCAAGGACATACCGGATCGATTCGAAAGGACAGTTCGCGAGACTGTCGTCCGATTCTTCTAGAAACGGCAGATTCAGGAGGAGGAGCCCTACGTTCTTCTGCAAGGAGCCCGAAGAGTCAGCAACAACTTGTGCAATTGATTCAAAGACAAGAGTAGGCGCGAAAGCTCCCAGAAGATTGTCGCCTGACTTTCCGAGCGACAGATCCCGAAGCGGAAGCCCTCGATTCTTTTGCAAGGAGTCTGAAAAATCGGCAACAACGTACGCAATCGATCCAAAAACCACTCGAAGATTGTCCGATCTTTCGAGTGACAGATCTCGAAGTGGAAGCCCTAGGTTCTTTGGCAGAGAATCGGAAAAGTCAGCAACGACTTATGCAATCGACTCGAAAGCCATGGCAAGGTCGTCGCCTGATTTTTCAAAAGACGTCAGATCTCGAAGTGGGAGTCCCAAATTCTTTTGCAAGGAGTCTGAGAAATCAGCTACTACCTATGCAATTGATTCGAAACCAGGACTAGGTTCAAAGACCACTGCAAGGTCATCGCCTGATTACTTAAAAGACAAGCGATCTAGAAGTGGGAGTCCTAGATTCTTTGGCAAAGAATCAGAAAAGTCAGCAACGACTTATGCAATTGACTCGAAGGCCATGGCAAGGTCGTCGCCTGATTTTTCAAAAGACGTCAAATCTCGAAGTGGGAGTCCCAAATTCTTGTGCAAGGAGTCTGAGAAATCAGCTACTACCTATGCAATTGATTCGAGACCAGGTTCAAAGACCACTGCAAGGTCATCGCCTGATTATTTAAAAGACAAGAGATCTAGAAGTGGGAGTCCTAGGTTCTTTGGCAAAGAATCGGAAAAGTCAGCAACGACTTATACAATCGACTCGAAGGTCATGGCAAGGTCGTCGCCTGATTTTTCAAAAGATGTGAGATCTCGAAGTGGGAGTCCTAAATTTTTCTGCAAGGAGTCTGAGAAATCAGCTACTACCTATGCAATTGATTCGAGACCAGGTTCAAAGACCACTGCAAGGTCATCGCCTGATTATTTAAAAGACAAGCGATCTAGAAATGGGAGTCCTAGATTCTTTGGCAAAGGATCAGAAAAGTCAGCAACGACTTATGCAATCGACTCGAAGGCCATGGCAAGGTCGTCGCCAGATTATTTAAAAGACAGGAGATCTCGAAGTGGGAGTCATAAATTCTTCTGCAAAGAATCGGAAAAATCAGCTACCACTTACGCAATCGATGCAAAGACAGGACTGGGTTCCAAAACAAGTAGGAGATTATCACCTGATTTTTCGAGTGATAGATCCCAAAGCGGAAGTCCTCGATTTTTTTGCAAGGAGTCTGAGAAATCAGCTACCACTTATGCGATTGATCCGAAAGTAGGGCTAGGTTTGAAAGCCAGTGGGAGATCGTCGCCTGATTTTTCGAAGGACAGAAGGTCCCAAAGTGGAAGCCCTAAATTCTTCTGTAAAGAATCAGATGAGTCGGCAACGACCTATGCGATTGATTCAAAGAGCAAGAAGAAATTGGCTTCAGATCTTTCGAAGAACCGTTTCGTAGTCAAAATAGAACCTGACAGCGAGTTGATAAACAAAAACTCTCGCAAATCACCTGTGACCACAGACGACACTGTGGATAAATATATTAAGGATCACAATCTCGACAGAGTTAGAACTCCTTCGCCAACGGGAAGTCTAAAAAATTACACGAGTCGTGTAAAAATCGATGGTGAAATCGATTCTAAGTCAACTCGAACTGTATCGACCAATATTTTCGACACATTAACAAGAGATCGAAGTTCGAGTCCACAATTTCTACATCCGGGATCTAGAAAATCTCCGATCTCGGTCACGAGTACCAAACGCCGGGATTTCGTATCAAAATCGCCAGACAAGATCCACAACGTTCTAAGAGATCATGCCAAAATGTCGCCTCGAAAACACGATGTTTCGCGTCCTCGGGCGACTTCGAAATCTCCGGATTTCGCAAAAACTTTAAGAAAATCGAACGCGAGTCCTCAATACTTTTCCGACAGGTCCGCCACGATCATGTTCGTAACGCCGGAAACGATAACCAAAACAAAAGCGGGTTACTCGAAGCCAGTGAAGAAAGCGCGAAGCCCCACTCTCTTGATTAGCAAAGTCGAAGTCGCAAACGGAATGATCGACGCGAGGAGAAAAAAATCTGTGGAGAACATTGACGAAAGCTCGAAGCAGAGAATCCGAAGCTCGGTATCGCGATACTTCGAGCAATGCGGGACAGCTGCGAGAAGCGAGGAGGCCCGAGCAAGAGACAGCGTTCAAAAATCTCGGGGTGCCGGAAATGCTGATGCGTGCCGCGTTTCATCTCCGGTGTCGTTGAAACACATGGAGCCAGTCAGTCCAGTGCATAAAAGTCCGCAACTTTATCGCGAAGCGCCTGGGAAGTTTATTGCAACGAGCGTGGATCGAAGTAGAAGCGGAACGCCGGAATTCTTTTGCTATGAAACGGATAAGATGGCGACGACCGTGAGCCTGAAGCCCAGACCTGGCACCAGTCCTGAACCTGTTCGATCTGAGAGCAGATTATCAAAGAGCTCTGATGTATACGCTACAATTAAGAATGTGGATGATAGCAGCAGGAGCAGCAGTCCTTCAGGGACACGATACATGACGGATAAGGATAAGAGGATTTTACGGATCTTTCCGTCTAATAGCGAGCAACCTAAGTGCCTCAGACATTCTAAGAGTCCTCTATCGACGAATAAATTTACTTTGCCCAAAGGTAAATCGTCCAAAAATTTTGATGTCTTTAATATTAATAAAGATAGAAAACCAGTTAGTAGAAGAAGTACTCCATCGGGAAGCCCAGAATTTTTTTGTTACGAAACAGACAAGATGGCTACAACCGTGAGCCTAAAGCCTAGACCTTCTGAAGACTCAAGAGACTATTCTAGAAGTCCGGAGCCTTCACGGCCAGAAAGCAGATTATCAAAAAGCCCAGAAATCTCAATTAAAAATATTAATACCAGCAGGAGCAGCAGTCCCGTGTTATCACAATATTTGACAGACAGTAGAGCATCTCCAGGACTTTTTTCGTCAAAAAACGACAGACCTGGGTCCTCGAAGGACCTTCTACGCAAGCATACCAAGAGTCCTCTGTCGACCAGTACTTTCCCAAAATTATCAAAAAATTCTGATGTCTTCAAAACTAATAAAGATAGAAAACCAGTTAGTAGAAGAAGTACTCCATCGGGAAGCCCAGAATTTTTTTGTTACGAAACAGACAAGATGGCTACAACCGTGAGCCTAAAGCCTAGACCTTCTAAAGACTCAAGAGTCTATTCTAGAAGTCCGGAGCCTTCACGGCCAGAAATCAGATTATCAAAAAGCCCAGAAATCTCAATTAAAAATATTAATACTAGCAGGAGCAGCAGTCCCGTGTTATCACAATATTTGACAGACAGTAGAGCATCTCCAGAATTTTTTTCTTCAAAAAACGACAGACCCAATTCTCCCAAAGACCTCCCACGCAAGCATTCCAAAAGTTCATGCCCGAGCACCTACTCCAAAGGTAAATCGCCGAGAAATTCTCACGTCTTCGATTTGCCCAAGGGTACTAAGTCAAACTCTAGAAGCCATAGCTCGCGCAGTCCAGACTTTTGTTGCTACGAGACAGAAAAATCGGTCAGCTTGCGCGCCAGCTCGAAAACCTCGAGAAGCTCCGGCCACGCGGACACGCTCTCCAAAGGCGGATCATCTAAGAGCCCCGAGCAGTCGACTAGGGATCCGAAAGGACGCAGAGGATCGGGCAATGTTCTGCGATCGACCAGACTGATTCGCGATATCATAAAGCATCAAGGAAATCGAGAGAACGCTTGCGCTCCGTGGAGGGACTCCGGTGTATCTGATAGAAAAGAGAGAGCGTCGAGTGTCGGCGACGTTGGATTGAAACAGCGATCGAAGACAGGGTCGAGTAGAAGCATCGTTGACAGGCCAACGACGCCGACAACGTCTTCGAGGCGCAAGCTTCCCGACGAATCGAGTCCGAAAAGTGGGACCTCTGCGGAAATGATCTCCGAAATTCAAGAGATGACCGATCAGTACGCGAAGCCAGATCGATTTCAATCCCGTGGCACTTACTCGAAATCATCGAAAGCGTCTTCTAGCTCCAGAAGATCGGACACGTTCACGAGCTCCCTGACTAAGCAGGCCAGGAATAGAAGACCTCCGCTCGATTCGGCCATTTTCTCTTCGTCTAAAAGGGATCGGAGTTCGGTGGGATCGAGAAGGGAGATGGATTCTTGCTCGGAGAAGACGACAAGGTCCTGCAACAGCAACGAGTCGGTCTTTAAACGAAGAACCATGGAGGATCCAGCTGACCTGGCGAGTCTTAGCAACAGCTCGCTAAGATCCGAGGTGCAAACAGCGAGTCTGTCGAGGCAGCCTCCAACTTTGGGATCCATAGAGCTGGTCCGTAAGGTCATGGAAAGCGGGACAAGAGCTCCCGGTAAGACTTTGGAAACACAGGAGGCTGACGAACAAGAAGGAACACAAAGGCGGCCAAGTAATTCCGTGTCCGGAACGGCCGCGGTGAACGACGGGAGATCATCGAGCACGAATTATGAGAGAACAGACTCGGTCGAGTCGGCGCTCAGGCGGTTCGACTCTATTGACACGGAGGCTGGCGTCGAGTCCGTTCGGGTCACTTTGCAGGAATCGGTAACAGAGAAAAGACAAACGCTGGAAGAGTCGAGGGTCGAAGGCTCCGCGAATGATTCCGGTACTATCTCTCTCAAGGCCCTCGACCAGGATGCTAATTCCTCGGAGGCCGAACAGTCGGCAACGCGTTCGAAGAGAACCACCGGGACTCCGGTGACTTCCAAAGCCTCGAAGAAGGAAGAGGAAAGACGGCGGAAAAAAATTACTAAAATCACAGACTCGTCGGAAATTACTGGAAGAGTTCGACCGCTAACTTGTAGACGTAGACTCTTCCAGGATAATGACGTAGAGGCCGGAAGCTTGAGAAAAATCGGTGCTAGAAGCGAGACGACCGGGCCAGCGAAAAGCGACTCGAAAAAGGCGAACAGGCCGTCAACAGGTGCGTCGGACTCGGATCTTTCTCTCTCGGTGAAACGGCTGAGATCGATCGAGGGCATTCGCAAATCCTTCGGGGACATAAGTTCCGATCGCGAAGCGGCGAGGGCGAAAGCAGCGATCGCGGGTAGTGCTTCGAGAGATCGATCGGGGAGACCGCGTGTATCGAGTAGCGTTGCATGCGATAGAATCGGAAAAGAGTCGTTGGCGAAGCGATCGGAGAATGTTGGCGCTTCGCGAGATTCGGAACGATTTGTTAAGTCCGCGACCCGTTTCTCCAGGGTGCAGAAGAGCCCGAGTCTAGATTCGACGAAGGTCGTCGAGACGAACAGCAGAACCAGAAGAAGCGTCCTCTCGCCGTCGAAGAGCCCGGACATGGTGACGAGGGTAAGCAAAGTTTCGTTAAGTTTTGTTAAAACACGTGTCTCGAATCTTTCATTGCGGATTTGATAGCATTGTGATATAACTCATCGTTGTCTATGAGGTCGAAATCGTCGCGATATTGTTAGGCGAAGTTCAAATTATCATCACAATAAGCTGTGAAACTCAAATCGCCGTCACATTAGTCTTAGAATCTTGAACTGCCGTTATATTGGTCTGTGAGACTCGAGGCACAAGCATTACTGGTTCATGAAGTTCAAACTGGCATTGTATTAGTCTGTGAAGTGTAAAGAGGTACAATTTTAGTCCGTGAGGTTCAAAGTACCACTACGTTTGTCTACGAAGTTCAAGAAGTCTTTATACTCCCGTAATGTTCAAATCATCACTATACCGATCGATGAAGTTCAAATTACCGTTGTATTAATCTAGGAGGTTTAAACTAGCATCATATCAGTCTATAATGTTTAAGCAATCCCTTTGT
This sequence comes from Seladonia tumulorum, assembly GCA_913789895.3. NCBI lineage: Eukaryota > Metazoa > Arthropoda > Insecta > Hymenoptera > Halictidae > Seladonia > Seladonia tumulorum. The sequence continues at coordinate 10,850,427 of OU565275.1, forward strand.
TGCACCTTCAGGTTCAAATTATCATTATATTAATCTATGAAGTGCAAATTACCACCATAGAGGCTTGTGAAGTGCAAATTCTCGCCATATTGTTCCGTGAAGTGCAAATTCCTTCCATATTGATCAATGAAGTTTAAACTGCTAACATATTGATCCATAAAGTTTAAATTGCTATCATATTAATTCATGAGATTTAGACTGCTATTATATTGATCTGTGAGACTCAAACTGCCGCCATATTGGTCCCTGATGTTCAAATTGCCACCATATTTGATCTATAAACTCTAAATTGCTGCCTTATTGATCTGTAAAGTTCTAGCTGCCGTCGTACTAATTCACAACATTTATACTTTTGTCATATTAAACTGTGAGGTTCAAACTGCCACCATATTGGTCCCAAAAGTGAAAATTGCCACCACATTTATCTATGAAGCGCAAATTGTTGCCATATTAATTTGTGGGGTTCCATCTGCTTCTAAAACTTCAAATCTCCAACATATTGGAATCAAAAATGAAAATTGCCACCATATTAATCTGAGAGGTTCAAACTGCCGCCATATTGGTCCCAGAAGTCCGACTACCACGCGCACAAATTCAACCGCGCCGCGTCGCTGACGGTAACTACCAAAAGAATAAAAATAAACTTTTGTTCCAACAGCCGCTGCAATTAAATATCGCCGGAAGTTGCAAAAGCTTTGATAAATAAGCATGACAGCGCGGTCCCATCGCGTTGGCAATTTTCGATGTAAACCGATGGAAGCGCGATCGCGTCGTTTCGCACTTTTCGACCGGGTTTTTGCAACGAACAGCGGCACTCAAACGATTAATTAAGAGACCGGTCCAATTTGCGAATTGGAAATTTCGCCGAGTATTTGTCAAGCTTGTAATTTCGCCGACTCTTTAAACTTCGACAAAATAACTTGAACGAAACAACGAAATTGGAAAAATATGCGTCATTCGAGTTTCTGAAAAGTGTTCGAGCCGTTTCGCTCCGGAAAAATGTACGGTACATTTGTTGACATTTTTATTTGTACGGTTTGTGGAATCGGCGGCAGTTGCGATAACAATTGTTCGACCACTCTGAAAGAAGTGTCGTTTCGTTCCAGCGTCCTTCCACGGAATTGAAAGCTTCGGACGCTAGATCGACCAAACGGACAACGCCTACCAAAGATGCGGAGCCAATTGGAAGCAGGAAGACAACGACAACTACGACGACCACGAGGAAATCGACGGATGCCGTCGACGGTGCTACTATTCTCGAGAATGGTCTGCATTTACAAGACCAAACTGTCGAAACGAAATACGATAACGAGCCGCAGACAGCGAAGAAGACTTTTGTTATCGATTACGAGGAGCAACCGCCGAAGGAAAACAATGGGCCACTTCCTAGGAAGCCGTTGCTTAAAAAACCGTCCATTGAAGTGAGTAACCATTAATCTCCGAAGATAAATTATTACACGAATAAATCCGGAATCGATTGACTGACAACATACCGCCCTTGTTATTACTACAAACATTTCATTTTCACAGGTCACCTTACGTTTCCAATTTTAATCGCAATAAGATGAATTTGTAATTTTATCGTGTCGAACAAATTTTGCAATTAATCTCACACCAATAGAATAAGATTACGTCACATTATTCCATAGATTGCGTCATATAGAATTAATATTTCGCAATAATGTCAATCGAACATCGCTCGAGCGAGCATATTACACCGACTTGAAGTTAACATGCGAGAAGTAAGCAGAAAACCGACTCGAAGCGACGGGTATTTTCGAAATAAAATGTCTTCTGTCTCCGCGAATTGATTCACCGTGATATTCCAAGTGTAACTGCACATGGATTATCCTTTTTTCACTACATAAACGATCGAGCTTCCTCCGCGCATAAATTCCGAGTATATCACTGTTCAATTGAAAAGGTATCGTGCTCTGTCCGCTTGATATTTCGAATTCTGATGTTACATGTTAATTTCCTAGCTCCAGTTGCGCCGATGTCGTTAACCGTTAATCGGACTGAGTTTCAAAATTAATCACAATTAATTTTGATCAATATTTTGTTCAGAAACAGACACCCTCCACCCCTATGCAGGCCAGCACTTCCAATCCCAAGTCTAAAATGACTATGAGGGCGAAGACGACCAATCTGTCCTCATCCTCGTCCAGGTCATCGGCTACCTCCAAAACTGGATCAAATTGTACCCCGTAAGAATCTGGAGTCACTGATTTACCAAACAATTCTGTAGTTATAATCACAATTGCGCTTCAAAGCCATGAGCATCAACATATTATCACGAGATCGTTTGAAATTAAAGAAATCCGCACTTTCGTCCGAGAAAATGATTTCCCTTGCAAATTTTCCTCTTTGCTGCTTGCAATCGATTCGCAACTAAACACGCAGAACATCAAAAAGTCAATATCTATATTGTAATTGATAAAAATTGCTAAAATAATAGCTTGAATTCAGTGTTTTTAAATGGAAATAAATCATTTAGATCTGAACTTTGTATCTTGTAGCTTCGAGTATCCAACAATGGATAAGAAAATATTTTGAAATTAAAGAAATCTTATGTGTTGTTGCAAGAATATTATTTTTTTCATCATTTTCCATTAGTCGTCGAATTGCAACTAAAAGTGTAGCCACTTCGGTGCGTTAACATTTACAGCACGGTTCATAACAGTCGCACAAATACGTAAACTCAGCTTCTTTAAATTGACTTAAACTATTTAGGTATCAGTTCTCGGCAAGCCATAATCTGAAATGAACATTCTCACAGTGACCTCCTGGTTCCCTGTAAAATATGCGGCCGTTCTTTCGCCCAAGATCGCGTGACTCTCCACGAACAAATCTGCGCAAAAACGGGTCAAAAGAGGAGAAAGCTATTCGATTCGGTAATGTCCCGAGTAAAAGGTACCGAGCTAGAGAAATTTGTGAAAAAAGGATGCGCCAAAAAGCAACCCGAGGTCAGTATCCCTTATTCAATCATCGTTCGCACTCTTCGTCGGCTCTATCACCTGCTTCAGTCTTCAAATTCACCCATCAAACAAACTAAAATAAAAGAAAGAAAAAAACAACGATTCAACCACTATGCGCTGATTTCCCTGCTTCGCGTTATGGTCACGGAAAATCTGCTTGTCACATTTTTCAGCCTCCCATCAAGATTTTCTGCATCGAAAGAAACGCATCGTCGGACTTTTCTCAAATCTAGCTAGTTTACGCACCTGCCTCAATTGTGGATTATTTTCCGATGCTGCCAATCGCACTGTCCAACGCTGGCTTTGTATTTTGTTGCGCTCGCACGAGCTTTCAAGAAATTTAATTTTAAAGTAAAAGACAAAGATCTTTAACTTTGTGAATTTTTTCTGCTTCAACCACAAGAGCTGCATGGATGACTTTTGCGTAGGGCTGTTCTACGGACTCTCCCAAATGTGATGGTATATTTTTTATAAACAATGTTTGAAGAGAGCCAGATATCTCTAAGAGGTTTATAGAAGGAAACGAAATCTGTCTGTGCCTTCTACTTTTTTTTATTTTTTTTTTTTGTAGCTTCTTAAGGAATAAGGTGTGCTCTTTGACTAGGTGTTAGGTAAAAACCTGTAGTTGTCAGAATAAAATTGAAGAATATCCATCAATATTGATGTCCGTCAAAGATACATATTCAACGCGTCTCGGTCCCTTAGGCTTCATTTAAACATATTTAAATGTTCGTAATCTTATAAAAATTAAAATCCACCGTCGTGTTTTGGAGAGTAAAAATCATTCGTGTAGCTTTTGCAGTTGGAGCAGGAAAAATTCTAGAATGCGCAAATGTGGCTTTCTCCTTGAAAACTGGGAATTCTTGTAGCGGGCGTTAAAAATCCATAAAAATTGTCTGGTGGCGAATGAATTGAGACAAGGAAGGATCCGTTGGACAGTGTTATTTTCCCGTAGGAGAGCACGACGGGTAACCCGAGGGACGAGGCGATTGTCTTTTCGACTGTTTCAGAAACCTCCGGAGACAAAGTCGAACTGGCGGCGCAAACACGAGGACTTCATTAACGCGATACGCTCGGCGAAACAGGTGCAGGCGCACCTGGCCGCAGGAGGGAAGCTCAGCGACCTGCCACCGCCGCCTCCAAGCGACACCAGCGATTACATTCAGTGTCCTCATTGCGGAAGAAAATTCAACAAATCGGCCGCCGAGCGTCACATTCCCAAATGCGAGCACATGCTGCACAACAAGCCAGTACACTCCCGGGCACCGAAACCGAGACGCTAATAATTACCGCTAGCGGACCACCGTACTTTTCTATGTTGATCGATCGCGAACAGAACAGGAATCGATTCCCTAAAACACTAATAAAACGTATAAATAAAGACGACATTAACTTCGACACCTAACGATGATTATTACTCTGTGGAGCTTTGTCCACTTCCGGTGCATTGAAATGCAAGGAAACGTGTGTATCAACTAAGATTAATCACATTTTTATTTTTATCTTGACTACAAGAAATCTGCTGCTCGAGAGAAGAAATTTTTTCGTTACCTTTTTATACAATAACATATATGAATGGGAATTTATCCAGCGATTTTTTCGATTTCCAAGGTATATAATCTTCCTAGCCGAGGATGACTTAATACATTTTTTAGTAGCGTGTACATGATTTTGTAATATAATCCTCGAGAAAAATCTCAACCTTCTTTAAATTCCTTAACATTCTAAATCTGCTTTTCCCCTCTTATAGTAATCTAATGCGTTAAAAAATATTTAATTATAGGCAAAAGAGCTGTGTTTGTTAATAAACGTATGGACAAAGTGTTGGGATCTGTCAGGCTCTAGAAATGATTAATGAATTAATTGTTACGAGATTTTTTATCCATTGTTATGCCTCTTCTGTTCGCGATCGACGCTGTTTTTATACGAAAGTAATTTGCCAGTTGCGAACCATCTTATACAATTTTATACGCGATTTTCTATACCGAAACTTCACGAACACCCCCATTGAACGTAGTGAGATGTGTGTGAAACAAATTGTAAAAGTGACACTTGAATTGTAATTGCAGTTTAAACAGAACTTTGTCTGCGGATTGTACATATGTACCGTAAAAAATTTTAATAAATTGATACGACGCTTTTTGAGAACGATATTTCGGTGAGAGGGAATATTATGATTTCTCTTTCGAATGTTATAAATTATTATATAGGCGAATATGAAATATTGAATTTTTCCGAATTGAATCGATTGAAAGAAATTTGGTTTTTCATACGCATTGATCTAATATCGAATGTTTACAACTTGAGCAGCAATAAACGAATCAAAAGGGTATATGAACCTCGAAATTTTTGTGATATTTTATAACGATCTACAGGAGACAGTTCAGATCGCTTACTTTGTATACCTATTTATATCTTTTTATACTGTAGCCTTAGAGAAATATTACACAAGGATTAACTTTGCAATCATTCATCCTGAAAAACACACATTGCCTTCACATTTTGTCGCATTCGATTAAGACGAAATTAGGATCGAAGGACCAACGTTGAAAGATGGTGCTTGATCAAAACCACGAGAGTATTGTGATTTATTTTGTAAGTTTTCGTCGAAGTAGTCTGTCACACGAGAACAAACGTACATTTTTATAGCGCTTAGTATCCTTAACGAGCGAAAGTGTGGTAACGTTATTGTTATGATCAAATATTGGGAGCTAATAAACTAACTTTTTATTCAAAAATCTGCCTCACCACGTGTACGCTAACAATAAACTTCTGAACGCCATTAACACGAAATCCTCTAGCATCCTTAAAGAATTAAACAAGATGCAAAAATATTGTAGAATTCTGAGGTTTCAGAATTAAATTTCTTAAATCATTTTTTATCAGGTCGTTTAATATAAAACGTAAAATTTTTGTCATCGTTATAAATTAGCTTAATCTCTCAGATGTAATGTATTGTTAACAAGTTGTGTCCCTGTGAATTGTTTACAAATTCGTACAATTATTCGTTAATTAATCATTATTGTCTTTTTTGTGAAAAAAAGCAATATTGGCAATTTGATAAAGGATTGAATAAATTTTCAGGTAGTACGTGGAAACGGACAACTTTCTAATTCTTAAACAGAAATAATAAATGGGAATGATATTGCGCCATTTAATGAATTAATTAATATAGTGATAAAAAATTGCAGTATGATAAATTGATAGCGCTAGGGACTTTTTAGCTAGAAAATTATTGGCATGCCTGATTTGGTCTCGGTCCAACACAGCAGACGACGTGGTATTCCCGGTCTGAGGAGTATTTAAAAAGTCGTCTCTGTTCGTCAGCTTGTTATCATTAAACGATGAAATAGTACAATGATTGCGAACCAGATCTATGTATAGAAGAAAAACATGGATCATTTAATAATATTGGTTTCCATTATACATTTACTCTACTGTCCATTCACAAAAGTGGAGGAAAGTTTCAATCTGCAGGCTATGCACGACATCTTATACCATGGTTTTAACCTGACCGAGGTAATTATTATAGCATTTCTCGGCGAACTGCCGCCGAAACTCGAGCTTTCATGAATTGAACTAACATAGATAGACAACGAGAACATATATAACATCTTTGACAAGTAGCTGACACACAATCGAACAGATATTACGCAAAAACTGAAATATTATATTTAGAAACAGACGCATGTATTTATAAACTCACGATCAGCTGATAGAGTCTCGGTTCGCTTAACTATTTATTAACACATTAATCCCGATTTCCGACGCAACCTTTGGAACGGAATTCTTGCACAGCATGTACCTAGAGATTTTTTAGAATTTCTTTTTTTTTGTATAATTTATTTTACGCAGTAGTAGGACTAAACATGTCCAGTTATCGGCTTGCAATATTAGTGTGTCCATAGAAAGTATTACGGTTTTATGTTAATTGTATGCTACATGTTCTTATTCTGTGATAGTATGATCACCACGAATTTCCTGGAGTTGTGCCACGATCGTTCTTAGGACCAATTATAATATCAGGCTTGGCAATGCCGCTAATAGCAACCATTAATTATTTGCAACTTAATAAATTCTTTGCTCAATATGTTGGTAAGTTGACTACTGAATGAATTGCATTTATATTACTCCCTCTGTCCCATATTACGGTACATATATTTTGGAATACTTTTTATTTCTGCTTGGTCTGTTATTAATATGAATGAACCTGTGCAACAAAGTTTCTTGACTAGCAAATGGAGATAAGGAATTGATTTTTGTATTGTTATTTTCCAGTCAGAGCTATATTGGGTTTGCTGGTGATAAGCACATTGAAGCTGTACAGAAATGCTTTGCAAAGTATCTTTGGTTTACAGTTTACAAAATGGTTTGTCGCGATCACTGTGACACAGTATCACTTTATGTATTATCTGAGCCGTCCCTTGCCAAATATTTTGGCAATGCCGCTAGGTAATTTATACATCTTATTTGATTTGAAGACTCTATACTTAAGAAACGAGTGAAATGTGCATTGTTAATTTATTTTAGTACTACTGGCTTTATATGGGTGGTTAAAACAAAGTCACATCATATTTATTTGGTCGTCTGCAGCAGCAATAATAATATTCAGAGCAGAACTAGCTATGCTACTGGGGTTATTCCTTTTATACGATATAGCCAACAAGAAACTGACCCTACCAAGGTATTTACACATTATATTGCGGACCATTGATTCCTAGTATGGCTGTAACATTGCGAACAGAAGTGATTAGAATCATCAAGGGACATTCTGCAAAACTGCACTGATTTGTAAGCTTCGTTTGCTTATAAAACTTATTAACACAAATGAAACCCTTCTCTCTTTTTCTCTTGAAAATAAATATATTGTACATATAACCAGATCTAATGTAAATCCCTCATTTAATACATTGCAATGAGTTTTGAGTTCACTGCTCGAACTAGAAAGGGAAAGTAATCAAGAATTAACTTTACTACGGGAAATGTTTCATCCATTAAAATTCGTTTGTCTTCCATGGAAATAATTGTTTCATAAAAGTAATAATTTTTAGACTACTTAAAATTGCGGTACCAGCTGGTATATTTTTTCTAACACTAACGGTTACAATAGATTCCATATTTTGGAGATATATTTTATGGCCTGAGGGACAAGTCTTTTACTTCAATACAATCCTCAATAAGAGCAGTGATTGGGGTGTATCCTTTTTAAAAATATAATAAATACGTTTTCCTGATGGTGTTCTTTTTAAATGTACAATGCACACAGTGCACAAGGGGTAAAAATCATGTATATGATGAATTGAAAATATTGTTTCTGAACACAAACAACAGACATCGCCATTTTTATGGTATTTTTATTCAGCACTCCCAAGAGGGCTGGCATTTTCATATTTTCTAATACCTCTGGGTATGCTTTGGGATGCTCGAGTTCGAACATTAACTGTTCCTGGTATTGTATTTGTTCTTCTATTCTCATTTCTACCACATAAAGAACTGAGGTTTATCATATATGTATTTCCACTGTTGAATGTTAGTGCAGCTGCCGTTTGCCACAGAATGTAAGTATTTTATTTATTAATTCAGTTCTTTAAGTTCCTCTAAATTCCTTGTTTTGTTTAACTTGTAATTCTTTTCAAAAATAGATGGGAGAACAGAACCAAAAGTCCATGGAATGGATTCATGGCACTGGTCATTTTAGGCCACCTAGTTTTAAATGCTTTATTCTCCATATTTCTTTTATGCATCGCTGGCTCTAACTATCCTGGTGGTTTAGCTATTACTAAATTGCACAGGCTTGAAAAAGACTCCATCGATCCAGTGCACGTGCACATCGACGTTCTTACTGCTCAGACAGGAGTTTCAAGATTTACGCAAAGGAATGATTCTTGGATGTAAGTTACGTACTTTATTTTTATTTTTCTATGAATTTTTCTAGTTGCATTTATCATAAGTGTAATATGAACTATCTTTCAGTTATTCGAAACAAGAGAATTTGACCATTGATAATCCCGAAATGCTGCAATTTACACACCTTTTAATGGAAGCAAAGAGTAAATACTCTCCAAACATAAAGCCCTATCTTAAAACTCATGATATTCTGGATTCCGTTGAGGGTTTCTCTCATGTATCACTTAACTACAACATGTTACCGCCCATAAAGATTAAAACCAGGCCTATTATATTTATTATGAAAAGAAAAGCCAATATAAAATATGATCCAAAGAAAGCAAAAGCGTACGTTCATATGAAGCGATTAGTCGAGAGTGATACAGAAGCACGTCCACAAATTGTGGATGTAATAAATAAGACTGCAAAGAACATGGAACCAATATTAGGCGAGATAATGGAATCTCTAGAGGAATTTGAAAAACCATTAAATACTAGCAGTGAAACTGAGTTAGAAACAAAATCGCAGGAAATTAAAACTGCAGTAGATACGACTCAAGATAATTCTGATGAACATACTGAACCATTGAATGTGCCACAAAAAGCCGTAAACTTATCCGAAGGCAATTTATTATCTTCTGAATCCCCAGTTCAAAAAGAAAAAGTACCGAATGTATCAAAAATAGAAAGAAGTCCTAGTATTGAAAGCAACATTAGTGTACAAGATGCTACTATAAATGTTTCCACAACTGATGAGAATCATTTAAATGCCAAGAGTGAAGAAATTGAAAAAGAAATAGTCACAGAAAAACCTAAGATTCAGCAAGAGGGTAGTACGTTAAAGGAAACTGTTAGAAAATTAATTCAGGGAAAAATGGAGGCAGTTAAGCTGAAAAAAGAGGTAGAGGAACAGAGGAGGCCGTCAGAAGTTTCAGAAAAAATTGCTGTGAAAAAAGTAGAGCCAGTAAAAATAGAGTTGCAACAGAAATTGAAAGTTGCAGCAAAACAAGAATCAAAAGGAATGCCTACAACCGTGCAAGAGAAGACTAAGAAGCATCGGGTAGTTAACGTTAAGGAAAGCATTAGGAATATAATAAATCAATTTAGAGAATTTGAAAAAGACTTTGGACACGAAGATTTAGATGACATGAAGGAAGAAGCAGTGCTTTCTAAGCAATCTAAAGAGCCAAGCACAAATCTATCCCAAGAATCTTTAAATGTTTTAGATAAGTCAAAAGAGGAAGATATTAAAACCATTAAAGATGCCAAAGAAAGTTTGAGGGATATAATAAGTCAGTTCAAACAGATTAAGAGTGAATTAACTTCTGAGGAAGACAACGAGCTCGAAGAAATTGAAGCAACTTTCATGGACAGATCGATTTCCGAAACGTTGATGAAATTTAGTGAATCTTTAAAAAATTTAATACATCGAAGAAAACAACAGAAACAATTTGTTACCGGAGATATTAAGAAAGATGTGAAAGTACCAGTAAAAGACGCTCAAGCATTAACAGAATCTACAAAGAGTTTGAAAATTCAAAATGTTGAGAAATTAGAGACTGTCGATCAAACTGCTAATACAAAAGACAACTTAAGTACAGACACGAGTAAACCACTTCAAGAGAAATCTTTTACTATGTATACGAATGATAAAAACGTCCCTTTAAATGCTCAAATATTTGTTGATAACGTGTCGAATATAGGAAAGAACTATGCTTCCAAAGAAGAGGATGACGAGATGAAGCAAAAGAATATTGAGAATAACACGAATAATTAAATGTCAAAACTAAATGACTGTTTTTATGCTTTTTGATGGGGCAATTGTATAGTTATAGCAACATGTAAATACGTTATTCTGTGATAACGAAACTATTCTATTTCGTAACTGATGCTCCTGCATTACCAACGCGGAAAAAATAAGATTACTCTCCTTGTTTTACTTACTTGAAATAAAACAACGTAGAAAAGCATTTGTCTAACGTATAGTACTGAAAAAGTGCCAGAAACGACTCTGTATTTATGCTGTTATGTAATATTAATTTGTAAACGATTATTTCACATATTCTAAAATGATCTTAATTGTTTTTTATATATTTAAATGTTGAAATATTTAACTATATATTGTTTGATATAAAAGTAATGTTTATCAATGCATGTTTTAAAAGAAGAAATATCTATGCAATTTTAATATTTCCCCTTGACTGTTAAAAAATTTATTGAAATACTTAGTGATAGTTTTATCGTTTCCTATTTAATACTTTTGCATTTAAACTTTGCTTTTCATGTTTTTCATATTTGCTTCCATACTTTATCGTTTGTCTTTGTAACGGAATCTCCTATATTGCTCGAGATTATTCCATCATTTCTATTTTCGTTAAAAAAAGAAAAAAAATATGCTTCATCACAAAGAGGAAGTGCATTGAATTCCATATTGGTATTTGCAGAGCATTCAAGTGCCTTGAAATTTCTTCCAATGTTCTATGTACATACATATTATAAAACATATTCAAAGAATATATACGTGTAACATACTGTGTAATAATATTTTGCTATAAGATGTTTAAATATTAAAACCCGCATAGTAAATCTTATATTATTGCTAAAGCAGTAGATAATGAATTGTGCCAAATTTCAATTGGAAATTTTATTTAAATCTGTACAGTTACCTGTAGTTCAAACTCTTTCTAGTTGTGATGTATCTTCTGTTGTAACACAAAATTGTCACATGTTGCTAATTTTCTAATTTTGCAACTGATTGAATTCCTTTGAATGTACCAAATACCGTTCCCGCTAATGTTGTCCAATATAAAACTTTGTCACGAAAACCACATTTTAAATATACAGGGCGTCCATCTTCACACTGTTTACACAAATAAAAATTAATTAATTACAATACTCGTTCAGTTGAATGAAATTATACATCAGAGCCTTGTATACCCGAAACTTTGCTTGCTTTAACTTTATCTTTTCAAATGCTTTCTGCGATATGAAATTCGGACATCCTGTGTAAAATGTTTGTCGTAATAAAACAGTGTTCTGATAAAAGTGCCTCGATTGGTAAACCTATTAATTTTTAAAAAATATGTCATATACCTACAAGTATATTTAAGTACTAATTAAAACAATAAACATCCGGAAACGATAAACGGACATATTTCCGACGAAAAAGATACATAAATGTACATAACATACGCACGGTAACTTGCGTTTCTACGTTTACACTTTACCAGGCATTATTTTTCACAGGTAACATTACAAACAGATGCTTACAACCAACATGTTGCAATCGTGGTGCAATCTCGCCAAAAGTCTTCAATTTACTCACAAATTAACAAATTTTAAGTGAAGAAAATGAGCACTACATTAACACAACTTCTTATTTGAATTGGCGCACTTCTAACATGCGTGTAACTGGAATATGTACCAGTTATTTATCGTTGTGATGTTGGCGATCCTGACATACAAAATACGCATGCGCAAGGTAATACACCAGAGAGGAAACTCATATTGGAACCATTGATGTTAACGTCCCCAAATTCAGTGACCTTGATAGCCAACATACATACAACGTTGCCGCTTTCTTAAATTGATGTTTCCATCCTTTTCTCTGTGCCATTAAATAAAGAAAGACAGAAAGAATGCATCTGAAAAATTTGCAACATTGCAGAACACGGCAATATTTGAAATTTCAAATAACGAGAAACAATTTTAACGAATATGCATAATTTCATGAATTGAATATTGTAAAGCTATTCTTCACGGATGGAAAGCAGTCACTTAGAAGGAATGCAACTTTGATTGGTTGTTAGGCATATATAATTTTGCAATTACTCGAAATAACAAGGTCAATGAATCAGATTACAAGTAGGCAAATTGATGACACCCCCATCGATATTTTTCTGTCACTATGACTTTTCTAGTGACTGTACATTCATAATTGTCCGAGAACGTTCACGTCTGCGCGCATGTGCACGGAAATTGGGATAACGAAAAATGTCGGAGTTTCGCATCTGTAAGAATGTACCGTGCGCATGCGCACTCGTTCCTCGACGCAACAGTCGTAAACAACATTTTTTCCAATTAGATTGCTCGCGAGTTTACGCTTGCATAGTAAATAGAGCGTCCTGGCAGACGCACCGCAATTTTTCCGCGTTTTCATATGACTTCGCGGAAAAATGGAGTCGATTTCGCACGCTCGGTGTACGTGATACGCAGACTTATGGGTTTCTAGCATGCGGTGACGTCATCCGGATCATTCTGGAAGAACCCTGCAGGACAATAATGGCGGGTATGTATTTACGTCGACAAAGAGACTATAGATCTCGGCCGCGGCCTATATTCGTCAGACTAGTAATACAACGGCGACCATTCTCTTTCAGATTTGTATGCAAAATACAACTGCACCTATTGTCAAGAGGACATCACGGGTCTGCGGGTTCGATGTGTAGAATGCCCAGATTTTGACCTCTGCTTGCAGGTGAGTCGAGTGAACGCCTGTTTCTCGGTCACGTGTTCGCGCGATCACCCCCACCCTTCGCCCCTCGAACCTCTTCTTCCATTTTCCTCGTGTCTTCGTCTATCCTACCGGTTTTGTTGGATTTTGCGTATTGAGATTCCTTTTTTGTTCCCCACTCTTGCGCTCTTTTTTCTTTTTATTCGGAAGTTAGTTCGCAATTATGTGTTGTACCGTATTCGCAAGAGATGAATGAAACTGTAGTCGATCGGAGAACACGTGCGCTCGAGCGTGCTCGATTGTTTCGACTCGGGCAAATAATGTTTTTAAACATTGACAGTGTTTTTCCGCCGGAGCTGAAATTGGTCCTCACAAAAATGATCATTCTTACCAATTTATGGTGAGTACAAACACGGAATAGTATCACAAGTTATATATTTTTTTCAATGTAAAGGTATATGGTCAGGATTATTGTTCATAGGACTCTGGTACCATTAGTATATTCAATGGTAGGGGGAACTGGACTGCCAGGGAACAACTCAGACTCCTGGATGCTATTGAACAATTCGGTTTCGGTAACTGGGAGGACATTAGCAAACACATTGAAACACGTACACCAGAAGGTAGTGTTCGTCTGGTAATTTATGAAACAGAGAATAATTTTTGTTTGAATATAATGCACAATATTTACTTTCCTTTTGCAGAGGCAAAAGAAGAATATATTGCTAGGTACCTGGATGGTAACATCGGCAAACACACATGGCCACCAACAGAAAGCTACAAACCAAATCTCACGGATCAGACTAAGTCAGATCATGGACCTCTGTCGCCTGATCTCACATCTCGGTTACCACCATTGGACATTACTCCAGAGGAGGCTGCACAATTGGGTTACATGCCACAGAGGGACGATTTTGAAAGAGTTAGTTGACAAAGAATCCATACTAAATATTGTACTGTCCCTGCCTCACAAGAAGTCCCTCTAGATGGCACAGAGGCAAGAGGGGTCCTTGTTAGCACCCAATGGTTAGGCCTTGACATCACACACTTTTGCCAATAATTTGGTTAGAACTAAAAATTCGTGTGGAATGACCCAAACAGAAGGCTTTACAGCCGCATTTCTGACAGGGGACTTGGGGTCTTGTGAGGCATGCAGAGTACACAGTGTCTCGGCCGAATATCTGTTTTATTTATTGTTGCGTGAGCAAATTTCTGAATATATAGTCATTATAAATCCTTATTTTACGTGTAATTTCACGAATATTTGTGTATTATAATACGCGGTGATCGCATGAAACTATCTCATGAAAACCCTATATTATCATAATTATGTGTACACTGTAGTCTCAAATTTTTCAGGACTACAATCATGAAGCAGAGTCTCTTGTTTCTTCGTTATTCTTGAATCCAGCTGAAGATGACGACTTGGACATAGCTCTGAAGCTAGCACAAGTCGACATGTACACTAACAATTTAAGAGAAAGAGCAAGACGAAAAAGAGTTGTTCGCGATTATCAGCTCGTCTCGGCTTTCTTCGCTTCGTCTAGGAAAGATAAGACGCTGAAAAAGAAGCAATCTAAGGAAGAAAAGTACGGCATAGCCTCTACTTTGAAAATGGCCAGCAGCAATCTTCGTATCATTCTATTCTGATCTTGCTCCATTTACAGAGAATTCAGAGACAGAATGCGAGCGTTCGCTCAATTCTACACGGCGCAGGAATACGAGCAATTTTTGACCAATCTCGAAAGAGAAAGAGAGCTGCGTTTGCGTCTTTCAGAGTTGTATCGTTATCGCGAGAGCGGGATCACGAGGCACGAAGAATGTGCTCATTACGAGCAGGTGATGGCGCAAACTCAGGGTCAAAACGATGCTGCGGATCACTGGAATGAAAAAAAATCTGTAAGTATTCATTTCCTCTTGTCCACTAACATTTCCTACATCGTGACAACAGTTGGAATTATTTTCGAAAGGTATACCTTGTTTTTCATGGCACTCTGTACCGGGTCTATCTGCTCGAATAGAAATAATGAATCATTACATGCGCAGTCGTAAAAGCTAGTGGAGCTCCCGAAACTTGCAATGTTTTTAGTAAATTCTAAAAGTTGTATTTTAATAATAGAACAGCTGATAAATTTCTTGTTGAGTCTTCAGGTGCGAGTAATCGTTTTATTTTAGTTAATATTGACGGTATTAAGTATCGAATGTAACAAACGTGGAATAAATTGATAGAAGAAATGTTAGAAAAAATGAAGGAAGATCCTCGAGTGCAAAAGACAGAGCTTTAATTACACTTTATGCGCTAGCTTTTGCTTCCCTTTGAACTAATTCCATTGTTTGTGGTGCGTGTTGCCAGGCATTTGTGAACAGATTGTATCAGTTTGCATTTCACTTAGGGCAGCAGTGGGCCGTCCACACCAATACACCGCCACACCTCAAAAAAAAGGTACAAAAGTATTCTGAATCTGTTTCCGTACAATTCCGAGAAGTCTATAGTGAAATGAAATAACCGCCAGGTTGGTGGCTCATAAAAGTATTATGTTCTCTGTTCTGTTTTTTCAGAGAAGAAGAAAAAAGTTACTCTTCCATCGACCGAAAGTACACTGCAAAAGACTTTCCCAGCAGCAGCTCCTCGCTCAGTCAAACCAATCCCAATCGGACGACGACTCCAGCCAATCAGTGGGCGGAGCCGGATAACTATCTGAATTCTTCCAGCCAGCATTCTACCAGCTCCAGTTCTGCTACAGAGAAAACCTACACTGCGACAACTTCCGGAAAATCATGTTCAGCAATAGGTGATTTAGAAGAGCGAGATATTGAAATGGAAGCTGCCGCGCATTTGTTAACGAAACAAGAAAAATCTTTGTGTCTACAACTTGATCTGAAGCCAACGCAGTATTTAACGCAAAAAACGTTGTTGTTGCAAGTAAGTTACATTGTTTCGTTGTGTACAGGATGATTTAAAAGCATCGGCTACACGAGAGCTAAGCCTTATAGCATGTCAAGGTATTGTCAGTATTCAACTATTAGATCGAGTCATAAAGAATTTCAATTTCATTATATGATTTATAGCTAATTAAATATTTGCCATTATTTACCGGGACATTTGTCAGGTAGTCCGCGAAATTATGTATGATTCGATTCGTTGGCTGAAAAAGAAATTTGACCTTTGAATTTCAAGGTCAAGATCATTTTTATGACTATTTTATTTCAAAATTATAAAGCGTAGAATTTGTTTTGATTGTCCAGTTGGTTTTAAATCACCCTGCATTTTTATAATATATCATAGGTCACCTTTATGTGGTATCTATATGATTGCAGGAGTATCTAAATGGTAATAGGAGATCTGGCGTTGTTCCTCAGTCGGAACCAGAGAGTAAGATTTTACATTATCTGGTTGCGAATGGCTGGATTGCGGCCAATTAACCATATGTAAAAAAGATTAATGACCATTTCAAGTCTAAGTCACCCTCTATTTTCCGAACTAAGTCCTAGGTATAATTGAAATTCGAGTCTGATTTAATTGTCGTGTATAGGGCAGATAGAGAAAGAAAGTGTATATACATATACATACGTATAATTTAATGTATAAAACCGATTGGGTCTTTACTTATATAATTTTTCAATGGTCTTGTATAGACGAAATTCGAACGATCGGACAAATTGTTACAGCTAAACGATTTTTTTGAACAACGTTAAAATAAAAATAATCGTATTTATTATTTCAGTACTTGAAATAACAAAATACCACGAAGATTGTAAAATTATAGTCCAGTCAGGACGTAACAATCTGTCCAACTACATTTTTTCATCACATTTGAACAGAAATTTAGATATCGAATATTCACCGCGAAACGATTTCGGGAATATGCGCGCGTTTCGTTGGAACGTGCGACGTTGGCGTTAGGTTTCGTTCGATCTTTTAGCCAGACACTAGACTTGATTTAACACTGTATAAGAAAATCTTTTACACTGCCTTCATAGAGCCATTGAACGTATTGCTCAATTAATTCTTCCACTGTAACGTTTTCTTGTACAGGCTACTAGCTGCACATACTTCTTTGTATCTGTTTTCATTGTGATTTGTTACCATACTTGACAATAAGGAAGTGCAGAATGGTTACTTCTCAGTCGACGCTTAACCCTTTGATTAGGGCACTTGAATTCTGACTCGCAAATTTCGATCATTCTTTTCTAAAATCAGTGGAACCTAATAATTACCAATTTACATCAGAAGGTGAAGAGTTACACGAAGTCTTTGAAGAGCTGGGTCAAGATGTACCCGGACGTCGCGGAGGGGGTTAAATCATCGATTATCTTTAACGTGGTGTTCAAAGATTCAAACCAAGATATTATGTTCAAGCGGAGTTTCGATAAACAAACTTCCGATTCGTTAGAAATGGGTATAGAATTTTGAAGATTGGCCTAACTGGTATTAACGAATGAGACGATAACGAAAATCCTCGAATCTAATGCACCCCTGATTATTAATTCAACGATCAAAGCATTTTGCTGTGTCAAGTATCTTTAAACAATATATGGTGTTCCTTATTGATAAGGAATGGTACAAAGAACAGGTCGCGGGGACACTTGTTATCACCATGATATATAAATATATATATATAAATTATATATAATATTAGGTAATTTATTTGTTGCCTGTGTAATATTTGTACATACAAAAAAAAGAAAACGGAATGAAGAAAACTAGTACCTTCCTAGTGATACTACTTCTAAAGCACAAATTATGGTGGTAATGTAAAAAAAAAAACAAAGTGTTGAAAACGAGAAGCTTGTAGTGTGATATACTGGTGGTGTTCTGAGCCAAACGGATAACTGCGGAAAAAGACATGCGGATTCATGAGACAGATCATTGTTTTAACGAAGCAATTATTTGTCCGTCGTTTACGATGCGTTAGCGATTACCACAGCTTCTAACCGAAGAAAAACGAGGAGAAAACAAAACGAAAGAAATGTAGGATTTATTATAAATTGTAGGGTTAAATTATCAGTATTGAACTGTTCGTCACTTTTACTTTTCGCGATCTGCCTCTTACAAAAGATTCGCACGCATACACGCGCGCGCGCGCGCACACACACACACACACGTCAGCACACGTCGAACATTCCAGATTCGAACACACTCATATGTAATTACATTCGCATGCTTATCATCGAATACTCTCGAATCACACGCACAAGTTCATACAACAGACGATTTCTATCGAATTCACACGTTACCTCTCACGCTTTTCGCGATCGACGGATATTTCCTCGGAAAGAAAACGAAACAACAACAAAAAAAACAAGAAAAGATAATTGTGCCGTTTGCGAAAAGCTTGTATTGTACGCTTCTACGACTTCTATTGTAAGAAAGCACTTTTAGCTTTGATTTAGTTTAAATTGGTCGCCGAGTTTTATCTATCCTCCATTTCTCTCGTACGCTTAACGAACTTAACCAAAATGGGAAAGAAAACCAAGGAAAAAAAAGATCGACCGTTTGCTTTTAACGTAATCTCATATCTTTCTCTCTCAGAATTCTCTTCGCTCTTGCGAACGCTTCGAACGACGAGTTCGAGAGACGAAATATCGTCGCGTTTAGCTTGCATCATCGTGTGGATGTAAAAGAAAAACATGAAAATGATAAAAACAGCTATATCTATGTAAATATTTGAGCAAAAAAAGAGAAGACTACGGTTCCGTAGTTGTACAACCCTAATGTATAAAAAAAGAAGAAAAGAGTCAAAAATATCTTCCGTTGGAGAGAAAAAAATACTTATTCTAGAGTATTGCTTGAAGAGACACCGCTGAGTGATGAGATATAGGGGAAATAGCTGCTCATATTTTTTACGGAGAGTAGAAGACTATCCCCTCTTATTCGGTGCAAAGCTAGTTGCGTGCGAACAGCGAAACCGTTCGCGAACGAACAGTGAATGATCTTTTGAATGCTCTTCGTTAATATACAATTTTCATTTCATTGCGTTTCCGCTGCCTATAGCGACCGGTAGTCGATCGATGCGAGTTCGTCGCTTCACGATCTTGGCTGTACTATTTTTAATGCACTTTTGTTGTCTGCGTATCGTGATAAAAATGTAAAAAGATTTTAGCTCATTTTTTTTGTTTTTTTTTCTTTTGTTTTATCCTGGAGAAACTTGCACGGATCGACTCACCTGTCTCTCGACTGTAATATTTATACGAGATGGTCCACTAAGAATAGACTGTTTCATCGTGTGCGTACAGGATGTCTTGGAATTTAGATTTGTCAAAGGTTAATGATTCTCGATAAAATCGACTTCAAAAGATTTGAAATATTTGATTGTATACAAGAAACAAAATTTGAAAAGAATTTTCAAGGTTGTTGGATTACAGGACACCCTGTATGGGACGATGTTATTCTGAACAGAGTAGCCGTCACGACCCTCTCGAATTATTTAAATAACTTATTGAATTCAGGAGACAAGCCGATTCAAATTCGTAACGAATTATAAATGAACAAACATTGCGTTTAACGTTTTATACATAGGTTCGTAGAAAATTATTCATATTATGATTTTTTGTTCTTTACGAAAGTTGCGAGTTACAGTTAACAAAGAAAAAGGAAAAAACGCGTAGTCGTCGGAACTTGGTATACTTGGAAATTGGTTTAATGTTAATCCGAAGATAATCTATGTAACACGACGAATCGATTACACCTCATTGTTCTTGGAATGATACAAAACTATTTCGACGACAAGAAAAGGCTTTCAACGTTATACACGATTTAAACAGTCGTTGATGTATAAAATAAACTGTACAATAGGTATTTTCCCTTAAAAACGAGTGTTCGTATTTATTTCGTTGTTCGTACCTTCAAGTTTCTACAAATTCGTGGAAATGATAAAATGCGTCTGAATAATTCAATAATCAGATTAGATCAGGACGAAGAGAATAGAGTCGGTGAAACACAATACGATTTACAAACGGAGACGGAAGTATTATGTTCTACTGGCTTCGATACTTCCGTTGATTCAGAATACCCACGCAATAGTGATCTCCGATCCTTTAAAAAATCTCTAACTATAGCATTACTAGTTCTTATACAATATTTAATATTTCCTTGCTCGACATTTCTTTTCTTCGTGCATAATTTCGCAAGCACATTACGTGTACGCTTCACAAGTATTTTTATTCTATTTTAATCACATTCCAATTTGCATAGATCACTTTATAAAATCCAGAAAGAGAAGTAACTATTAACTTCTGCGTTAACATTCCCCTTTTACTTATGCGTTAAAAATTCTTGGCTGCCATAAACGCACGAACAACTACAGCTAATTAGTTGCCGAGACGTAGGAAACGTCTCGCGGATTTTTCCTCGAGAAGCAATTATTGTTCGCGCAGGTACTTTCATTTCGCATATCATCCTTCCCTTCACCCAATTTCAAAATTACTTTTCCTGTCTAAATGTTCATGCCACCGTGAAATTAATTAATTATTCCTTTTCGCAATTGCTCCCTAATTACCGGTCCCGGCGCGATCAATAATTAACGCGACGATTAATGTAATAGAGCCTTTAACCGATTCCCCGCGTCTTAATTGCCAGCACCACATACCGTTTCCATTAAATCAATGTGTGCGCATAAGCCATAAAAGCGAACTGTTCCGTCCAGCTTTTTTCCCCCGCGGGGCATTCTTTATCAATAAATTCATCGCGTCGTGTCTTCCCGTCAATTATTACTTGTTCCGATAAAATCTACTGTTTTGTTTCCCTCGGTCCCGAGCCTTGCCATAATCTTCTGCGACGCATGGTCATCGGATCCTCTAATCTGCGACGCGTAACCTCGACGCGTGTATCCCATTACGATTAAAACGTTACATTAAAAGGCTTTAACGTAACCGGTCTGTTAGCGTCGATAACACTAATTCTATTTGTCTTCACGATTTTATCGAGTATTCTCGATCTGGGACGAAGAGGATAAAAAAAAAACGTATCGAGTGTTGCAAGACATGCAATTCTTCAGAAAAAAGATCTCATTGTTTTAGTAAATAAAAAGGTATTGTTAATTCTTTATCGCTGTAGATTATTATCATATACTTATTGACAAACCTTCGTCTGAAATTTTTTTTGATTGATTCTAAATGAAAATTTCAAGGAACGAGATAAAATGGCAATATCTGTTCGGAAGTGTTTTTTGAATACGTTTTTTCAATCTATTCTATGCTATATTACAATATGTACATACGTCAGAAACAGAGCATGACTTGATTGATATTCACGCGTCGTCGTGAGTCAGTACTGAGTCATTTATTATTGTATAGTTTTTAGTGATAGATACTTAAAGTGTTTTACAATTAGCTATGCCTATGTTTTTCTATGTTCAGCAATTTTTATGTGAATGTAAAACGTAACATATTCTCAATTAACGATCAGACAATCAGAATGGTATTTCCTGACGCTTTCATAAAAAGTCAAGATGAAATCGATGAACGTTAAAAACGGTAAAAAATTGTAGGAAATTGTTAACATTGCGAACAAGTTAGTCTATAAGCTTGGAAGACTTTATAACTCTAAATACAATGTAGAAAAATCAGATCACACGTGTTCAAAGGACGCACCAAAAATTAATTTCAAACACCATTCTCGATAACGAATTGCACAGTTTAATGAAAAAAATTTTAACATCTAGGATCCTTTATTCGATTTTTCAGATGAATTTCGAACCGTAGTTTTCTTTTTTATCTTGTCCATTGATCGCCCGATTGCGCGCTGATTCAGCGGCCATGTTTCTTTCGCAAATACAAATCTTCGCCGCGTCTGTAATCAATTTCCAAGGCGCGACGCCTTGGCCTCGAAGGAATAATCAGAACAGTTTAGACGCAAAATTACCTACGTATACGGCGTGTGCGATCGCGACAGTGTAGCATGATCGAGAGCAATGCGTCATGCGGCGAATCGACGGCGTTTCTTGGATCAGAGGCTCCTCATGACGTCTCCGAGATTTTTCTTTTATTCCAGCTAAGACGCGGCGTCCTTCGTCGTGTATTCGAGAGTGCAACGTGTACTTTTCCCGTTGCCTCTTTCAATCTTCTTTCTAGAATCACAATTCTGTAAATACGCCACTTTGATTGCTACACACGCGCATTGAAATCTCTCGTCCCTGTCGCGGATAATTGTTTTGCTGGAATATCCTTGCGCGTGCGATTGACGAGAGGACCTCCGGTATCTTCTGCGGATCTTGGACTCCGGGAGATCTACGATTTTTTTGTTAATTTCTATTTAATATTTTGCCTGCCAACAGGCAACTCGGATAACCAGGACTGAGTGCTGAGAATTTATGAATTTATGAATGAATGAATTTTATTTTAGAGGAATCGAAATTATAATTGCAAGGCAATGAATCATTTAGAGCTAGTTTAACATGTTCACCGCCATGACTAAAAGAAGCAGTAACTTGTCCCTATGTGTTGTTCTTTACCATGTTTTCCGCTCTTCAGGGTGAAAACTGTAATGAATTTAAAAAATTCAATTAAAATGGAAACGTTTACCTTTCGTATGTGTTAAAAATCAATGAAATATTTTTTAACGATGCGTTCAATGAAAAACTTAATTTTTTTAGTTTCAATCGGAATACTTTCATGGACTTTGCAACAGCATGCAATTATGCATTTCATACAAACGTGTGGGTAGGAGTAGCATGATTACTGATTTTCAAGTGTTGTTCCAGGTATCCCTATTTTATTGTTGACAATCATGTTCGCAATTATAACGAAGATAAAGATAATTGCACAAAAATTGCATTGAAAGGATAATTTTGATCGCAGTTCTTATGGTCTTGTAATTTTCTTACTGTCAAAGCGTTCGTTTTCAATGGAATTTATTTCGTTTCATCGACTCATTCGAAACAAGAATTCGATGAATGATGATTGAAAAATGTGTAAATTATTTTCTCTGGAAGTGTAAACAGTTCAGTTATGCAAGGACGTGTAAGGTCTGCTAATTTCAAAACTTGAATAGCCTGTTCATATCAGGGATCATTTTAATATCTCTTGAGACGACTGGAGTACGATATTGACATAAGTTATTCGATTCCTTCTCTGTCTTCGCTACACATGCTTAAAATTTGCTTTTGCTAAACATGCTTATTCGGGCAATGTTGTCTTTTCTCGAAAAAAAAGGCTCGGTGACGTAACCGAATGTGATATAACTTCTAAGAAGAGAAAGTATAAGATAAACGCTGATTTTAATAAACTAATGAAAACATGTATTTTAGTATATATTTTAATGCTAGTTGAATAGTAAAATTATATTAAAATAGAATAATGCAAATTTTGCGATGAAACACTAACAGGAAACAACTTCTCTTAAATTATGCTACTGAAGATTATCTTGCATTTACACGAATATGTAATGAAGTTGCACTGTTAATTTAGTCACATTGTTAGAAAAAATCCCTTTACATGTGTAATTAATGGAAATGAAGCTTGTGCAATAACGTCGATTTATCTTTATCCTAATAATAAGTACCCTAAAAAAGAAGTATGAGTCACGAATGTTTACACTCGCCGCTTGCAGCAAGTTGACGAGCATGCTTTTTCTATGTTTCACATGAAAAAGAAGACTGTGACGCCATAGTTTACAACTTTTGTCTTTAATCGCTCAGCTGTTCCATGAAATTCTGCATATGTAGCCAAGTCTGGACAGCCAATTAATAAATAAAGTAATAAATATTCATCATGAAATAACATCTGACTCAAGTTTCGGGGCAGATGTTAATCTTAATCAATGGGATATAGTAAAAGGATAGAACTTTCCATCGAAATTAGGCAATATAACCTGTTTCTGCTACACATCTCCCGACTCACACAAAGAAGATGGCAGATGGAACGAAAGGGGCAGTGGGAAATCAAAATCTTCCATCCAAGATGGAACATTTCCATATCCCCACTTAATATTAACAAACAGTTCTTAATCTTTTAAGTAGATTAACAACAGCTTGAATTCGAGACGCTTCGGTGCTCTTCGTTTTATGAAACGACGAAGATTATTGGAAATCATGCTAGACAAATACTAAATTTCGAAATCGAAAGAAAATGCTATTGAACCTACATAAAACTTCAGACCTAAACAAAATAAATATTAAATAACGCAATCGAGACGTTGTTACCCCTCTTCACTTTATAAAACGAAAATGACGACTGTTAACCAAAATAAATATTATTGAATCTACATATATGAAACTTCAGACGTGGACAAAATAAATATAAAATTTACAAATCTGATGATTATGCTATCGCCGAGGAGAAGAGCCTTCATTTTCGAATGAAGTAATATTAAAGGAAGTATTATTAAATATGCATGGAACTTTGGACCTAGACAAAATAAATATTAAATTTCGAAAGTCGATGGATGTTTTGTCGCTCGTCAGAAAAGAAATTTCATTACGACATCAAAGCACGGTCACTGCCACTAATTCTTCATGAGAACAGATCCTCTCAAACGATTCCGGAAGCCGACGCATAATGAGCTCGCATTTACTGACGGGGATAAAAAATCTATTAAAATGCATGTCATAGCTGGATCACACAAACAAGAATATTTTCAAGAAGCTCGGGCAAAACAGAGATGGAGTAAGTATTCGGGTGGGGTAGAGCTGTAAGAGTCCCACCTTTTCCCACCTGCGGACACCTTGGGCCTCACACCACTGATTGGACATATATAAATGCCGCGGCCCAGAACAACTTTACAATTGCATCTGATCGCAGCTAATCACGTTCAGGTGAGTGAGTGTCGCACATCCTGTGGAGTATATTTGGCTCGCCGTGTGATTTATTGGGTGTCGTTCATTTTCCCATCGGTGGAACAGTCACAAAAATCTTCTTCGACCTACATATTTGAGTCCGAAATTTGCTAGACGGTGGATTTTAAGCGTTTGCTACAAAAATAGGTAGATCAAATACGAAAAACTGTGAAGACATTAGAAGAATTTCAGAATATTTTTTGACTTGTTACAATTATTAAAAGGAAAAATACATTTAATTTTTGTTTTCGATAGTTAACTTAAATTGTGGGTTTTGCATGAAAATTCGCAGTCTATTTATTACAGTTTGATAATACACCGTAATTAAATGTTGTCCACTTCTTGTTTCTTTGGCTGAACTTTGTATTTATTCTAAAATTGATTGTTCGAAGGCCGTCATACTTCACATGGAATGTATTTAGAAAATTAATATTTCAGCAGGCAGTGAAACAAAAGTTTTAATTATGCTTTTTTGTTGTTACAGCCATGAAATACGGATTACTCTGTTTGTTCGCCCTCGTGGCAATCGCCTACGTGTCCGCTCGCCCCGAAGAAACCAAGTATACAAACAAATTTGACAACATCGATGTGGACCAAATTCTTAAGAGCGACCGTCTTCTGAAAAACTATTTCAAATGTTTGATGGACGAGGGAAGGTGCACTGCGGAGGGGACTGAACTCAAACGTGAGTAAAACAATGTCGTTACACTTCGAACAATTGTGGAATGTACCTACTAAAATATTCCCATTTACTATGCACAGAAATCGTGTATTTTATCATCGCTTAAAAGTTCTTCAGATTGTAAATGGAACTATATAGAAGATATGCGTGGCGCGCGCGCACTTGTCTGACCAAGCGTTGAAATCGCCAGAGTAAAACTTCGTTCGTATGCTGTCACTGTCCGATTAAATTTTATTAGACACATTAGTCTTTAATTTATTATTCGCACTGTGTCAATTGTTAAATTAATCCAAGAAGCATTAGTAGAGGCATTATTTTTACTTCCTTTAAAATTCGAAAGAACGAAGAGGAAGTAATTTCTTCCGAAAATTCAGGTTCATTTGAATAATTATAAGACAATTTATACATTTGTATGGATTTTTAACGAACTTTTCCATATATGTATATATTTATTGGTCCTCCTTTTTGAATCTTCTTGAATCTTATCCCTCAATTTTTAATATAAAAATTTGGAATTCCTACCATTTCAATTAGATTGAATATATATTTTTATTGGTCAATATATATTTTGTGACGTGGCAACTTTTGCCACGTCACAATTTATTGATCCTGCTTTTTGAATCTTCTTGAATCTTATCCCACAATTTTTAATATAAAAATTTGGAATTCCTACCATTTCAATTAGATTGATATTTTTTTACACAATTATTGTTTCGTCTTCAATTCTTTTTCTGTACAATTTACTAACATTTTCTTCTAACCAAGTAAAATTCTTTTTGTTCAGTCTTAGAAGTCCTGCCTGGCTGAGTCTTTTCTGATTTTTCTTTTAAACTTTCACACCTATAATCTACAAATTACTATCATTTTCTCCGAGCCAAATACCGGTCGTTTTGTTAAATAATTTAATTTTTGTTGTTCAGGAGTCCTGCCCGACGCCCTGGCCACCGAGTGCGCCAAGTGCACAGAGAAGCAAAGGGAAGTGACAGAGAAGGTTGTGAAATTCCTGGTGGACAACAAGCCCGAGATGTGGAACAAGCTGTCGAAGAAGTACGATCCCGATGGCAAGTACAAGAGCAAGTACGAGAAGGAAGCGGAGAAGCACGGCATCAAAGTTTGAGGATCATCGGAAACACGACAGAAGAACGCTTAGGGCAGTTCGATTCTTGGCCGGCGGCCTCGAAGGCAAACAATTTGTAGGAGAAAATTATCGCCTGTAATCAACACGTAGTTAACGTCGATGTCGGTTGACAATTAATGATCGGTCGTAACGCACACGCGCGCACGTCAGACAAACAGCAAACTACTACGTTAGCAAAGCCGCTGTATAATAATGTCCTTCGGAGAATCAGCTCGACGTTCCGTGTCTGTCAAATAAATTATAGCTAAATACATCGTCTACGTAATATTCCGCATTCGTACTTTATGTCCTTTTACTTTCGTTTTTACAATGCAAATAGACACGTGGCCTGGCACACGAATCAACGAAAATCGGGGCTGAGCGTGGTTTCGTATTCATTGGACGTGTTCGAAGAGGTCACCGTGTCATTTTCGGTCGACGAGTGATGTAATACTTGAGAGGAAAGCGATCCACGTGTTAACACCTTGTGCTGATCACCGGTGACCCGTTCCACTAATTAAGCGAACAAATATTGTTCTTCTAAAGCGATTTAGTGAACGCCCTGAAACAATATTTTCTAGCTTCCCCTATAAACAAGAGACCATTGGGAGCGTTCAAGAACTTCTTAAATAATTTATATCTTCTTCGTGGAATAGAAAAAAGAGGAAGATTTGGAAATGGAAAAATAACAATTTTTATTTAAACGTTTTTAAATCTGTGCAGCCAAAAAGATTTCAAGACATTGTTATTGTCATTTGTTAGACAGTTCATTGAAATAATTGCTATGTGTGTACGTCAAACACCATTACAAAGAATATTACAACATTTTACGAATTATCACTGAACGTTTCATAAGTTGCTGGTTATCGAGCTGTGACAGTCGATGACGCGAAAAAGATCGAAGGATCGAGTACGAAGATCAGACATCTTTTTCTAACCACTAAACCGAACATACTAATTATACTCGTGACTCGGTAATTACGAAAGGATAAAAACGACCGTAGAGATAACAAAAAGAAGATGGAGAATCAAACTAACCTTGGCCGTCGAGTGGAGCTATTTAAAAAGGCTTTCTTCAAATACTATTTGAGTCACTTTCCAACCTTTTTTCACCTTTGTTACGACCCTATTGGTACGCACAAGAAAACGCGTGGCTTTATAGGCTTCCTTCTTGGTTTCACTATGGCTGTTATCTTGTACAGATGCATTATCGTTGACCTACGTTTCGATAAGTATACCAGTTTCGTTCTGGCTGTTACGCTTGTCACGATGCTGTCAATTGGATGTGCTTCGTCTATTCAGGTACTTGTTGTTTGTTAAATAAGCAACTGTGAATCATACAAATCAGACTAATTTTCAATGATAATTTTGCACTACAAATCTATGTACACACGTTCGCTTGTATTTGAAAAATTTGCAAGTGCCACGAGCGCATAAAGATTAGTGAGATTGCTCAGAAAAATGATTTTTCCAACGTTCAAATAGTTTCAACGGCAACTGCAGTTTGTTATTTTCAATACGACAGGTGAGATGCATTTGCGCGCTGACCGTACCTGCTTTTTTCGGTCGTTCGGGACGCAGTATGCTAAGAGCATTAGTTTTTGGTTACATCATAGCTGGGCCACTTTTTAACATGATGTACAATGCGAAAGAAGTGGTGAGAACGTTCGCTTGTACTTCCCAGTTGACGTACAATCTCACGAAATCGAGATTCGACTTGATGTTCAAGCCATTTCAGCAGGTGAAGTGTGCAATCGATCAACCAAGAAAAATTAATTTTACCGAGTTCCTTGCTTCTTTTTTCACCCCATTCGGATTTTCATTTCTCGTACAGATCTAGAATCGAATTTTTATTGCGATTAAAATCGTATTAAAGACTGGACGAGGTCGACAAAATTTACATTTTTCAACTTCGTGAAATTTTTTGCGGGTCGCTAGCTAGTAATCGACGCGTTAACACGTTGACTGCCATGTCACCCATATATGGGTGACGGAATTATTTATCCAGTTTTTAAAATAAATTTTTACGTTAATATATTCATTGTACCAAATTTGATTACGATCTGTAAAATGCAAGAAAGTTGGAGAACTACTTAATATCGAATTTTTTATGTTTCCAGTTTGGCAGTCAGTGTTAAAGATAGTTCTGTATTTTAGAAAATTGCAAGAAAATAGTTGCTAATGTATCGATGCTTGTCTGCTCAAAATTGTTTCGAACGAATAGCTCGACGAAGAACGGGCAGCAAGGATAGAAACGATTTTAATCCTATGAGCATCGTAATTCCTTCTGCAACAAAGAAATCGATCGGAATTGATTAAAATTCACGTGTAATCAGGCTGTTCTGCAAATGAAAACCGACGGAGAGGAGATAAAGGATACTCTATCATCCGTGAGGGACCTAATGAGTCCCATCGTCGAGGAGATTGAAGGTGATGAGGAAATGCGGCGATTGAACGAGGAAAACGATTACCTGGATGAATTACAAGGTGATACGAAGAGGAGCAAGGAGATCGAAGAGAAACACGAGAAGAAGATCGAGGAAGCCGAATCGGCTGCCGACGTGTACGAGGCGAAGTACAAGAAGAAGATAGAGGCTAGATGCGAGGAGCAGCTTAGCAGGGGTTCGGACAGATGTAGGTAAAAAGATTGTTCATTTATCACGCTTCTAAAAAGTTACATACATTTATTCATCAATTTCTTATTTGATAAATAGTAAATCATCTCGTTAACTCTGCTTTCGATTCAAGGGAAATGTTCGGTGATGCCTACGACAAGTGTTACGACGCAGTGACTATATTCGTCGCGTGGCTTCTTTGCTGGCCCATGAAACTGACTTTCGTCTGCAACCTGGTCCAGGCTTTGGGAGGTTCCAGCATTTGTGATCCCGAAGGCAAGGTCGACAGCGGCATCGGTGAAGGCTATTCTGCCTTAAAGAGTACGTACGAAAAGGTCAATTTCAATAAATAAATTTTAAGCAACCTCGAACTGGTTATCTTTAACCTTTTGTACGAAAAAGATTCGAATCTAGAAACCGAAAATTAGACCTCGGAGACTGTTTAACCCCTTGCCCAACAATATCGTGTCAGACTCGTGATGAAGATTATGAACAGAGTCTAATAAATATATATGTTATTAATTTCCTTTAAATCGAACTAAAATTCTATTTTGTTGTAGTTGATATATATCCTTTGGAGAAAACATAGGCATAAAATAAACATAAACTATCCTTTTTTTCTTTGAAATTCTTAACGATGAAGAATTTCTAATCATTACAATCACAAAACAAATAGTAGTGCAAGGGGTTAAACGAGAAATTACGTTCTTCATAAAATTCCACAACAATTCTTCTCGCTTGTAACGACAACTATGGAAAAATCACTGTGTTAATTTTTCACAATCATCGTTCATAGGTGCGAGGAACGAGTTCGCCAGGAGCATAAAGGACGCGAAACTACAATACAAAGTAAAGAAACCTGCAGTGATTCTAGACCTCCAGGACTCCGTCTACGCAGCCAAAACAGTTGTCCATCAATTCACAACGAGGGCCAAGCTCATCGAATCTATAATGGTCATTATAAGAAGATGCTTGTCCTTTGTATTCCTGAAAGTAATTTTCAACGCTCAAAGCTACCATGACAAATACTTGGACGATATCGAGCACGATAATGTCTACGTGACGCCATACTTTCGAAGGATCGATGCTAGGAGGAAAGCTCGAGGAAGTTTAACACTGTTGCCGCTGAAGAAGATCGAGAAGAAGAAGTTCATAGATCCTTATAGCTGGAAGCCGAGCCATTCGGAGAGATTTAATCTGACTGGCCAGATATTTAAATTGCTATTCGAAATAATTACTGCTAGCATTTTCGTTATCCTGGACAGATTGTTCTACGAGATGCTGGACATGATTAGGCGACATGCTGTTATCGAGTACACTCAGGTAAAATTTCAGCTTCTTTCTCCAACGGAGTTCTCGAAAAAAAAAAAAATGAAATTATAAATTTTCGCGAGTATGTGAGCAAAGTAATGAAACTAAATTTTAATAAAGCGCATTGTCGTATTCAGGAAGGTCACCACGATTTGTCTTTGGAGATCAGAGGCACGGGAGTGATAGCGACGTTGATAAGAAGCGCGGTCCGCGGGTTCAACGTGAAGAAGCACATCAAAACCGTGACCACGAACAGCGCGTGTCTGCCAAGACCGACGAAACTGGAGGGCTACATGCTCTTCAAGATCTACGGGACGTTCCTCGCTACTTTTCTGCTGATCATCAGCTCCGTTTACACGCAGAGGACACGTCGGGGTATCTGCTCGTTCTTCTACCGGAAACGAGAGAAGAGGAGGACGCTGTATCTGTACAACGAGAGTCTGCGAAGGCGGATCGGTTTCGAGAGATTCATGAAGGCGAGGGTGAAGAGGCTGGTCAGGACTCGTCGTTTGGAGTACGAAGTCGATTTCTGGATGACTCTGAGACAGAGATGGCCGAGACAATTTGATTGGATGAGGATGTTTGCGTGCGCCAGGGAGAGGTGTTTAATTTGCGACGAGGTGGAGCCTAGAAAAGGACCGGAACATAGGAAATGTACTACACCTGGATGTCCGTTTGTCCATTGCGCTGAATGTTGGAGGGACGTCGGGAAAATTTGCTATGCTTGTGCCGAGTGGCCGGAAACTGACTCCGATGAGTACGATACAGAGTATCTTGTGATTTAATGCTGGGCCAGGAAAGGGTCCAGAATATTTAATAACGCATTTTGAAGCAGCACAATGTTTTTACACGAAAGGATCAATTTTTATGTTTTTGTTGAAACTGGAACCGAGAAGAGGAATTTTGTTGTTAGAAAAGAAAGAATACTGTTATTGTCGTTTGCGGTGCGCGTTTTTTTTTTAGACTGGATTCTTTGTACAATCCTAATTAGTCTATAAGACTTTACAAGAACTTTATAAGACAGCTTTATAAGACTTACAAGATGTTCTTCATTATGTGCTGCTTATGTGTAAGATATCGTTATGCAATCATGGTATTTATGGTACATGCTAGTGATCGAAGATTTGTATTTGAAGATATTCCAAGCAAATATAAAAGGCTTTTAAGAATATGGTTTCACCGGCGTGGAGGAAACTGGAGTCTAGGAAGGATTTTTCGGGAAACAACGATATCATCGGAGACGGCGAGACCACCTCTACGTATAAATCTCACGTAGTAAAGTCGACAAGAAGTCTCAGATTTCACGAGGAAGGAACGAGAACTTAAAACGCGTACTTGCCACGTTGAATTTACGAAGCCTCGGACGCCTGAACGGAATACGAAATAACGCGGAGGAAGGATCATTTATAGCATTACAATGTCTTATCGATTCTAGGGATCCATGCGTCGCGTCGCGGCCGTGTAACGTCTTCGACGAAGATGGCACTTGAATCGAGGAAGCATTCGACAATTGGACTCGCTCGTACACAAACAGGGCTCCGTTTATGTCATCAACCATTACCGGGCACGGTTGACAGCAACAGGAATCTTTCCAATTACCGGCCAATTTTGTTGCAAATTTTCCTCCGACGATCTGGAACCGATACTTCTTCGTACTCGAGCACATTTTTTGCGGAATTTCAAATCGCTGTGGTCTTCATAAAAAATCGTATGACCAACGCCCTTTTTCTTAAAAAATATTTTAATAATAATTACAGGATTAAACCTTTTTTTTTTTACAAAATAACATTGAAGAAATCCAGAAGTAAATCATTTTATTAAATCATTAAACTACTTGGAAAATTAGTAAAGCAGTCTATGGCGTTTAGAATATTTTATAAAGAAGACAACACTCGTAAAAATGATATTGTTCAATCATAGCTATCTTTATTAAAATAAATAAAATGTACTTCTTCCAAATCCAAGATGGAAACATTTTTGAAATTATAGTGTTACAGGAATTGAAACATTAAAAACATTTCCGTAAATAAAGAATTGAAAAAGACAACACACGTAAAAATGATATTGTTCAATCATAGCAATCTTTATTAAAATAAATAAGATGTACTTCTTGCAAATCCAAGATGGAAACATTTTTGAAATTATAGTGTTACAGGAATTGAAACATTAAAAACATTTCCGTAAATAAAGAATTGAAGAAGACAACACACGTAAAAATGATATTGTTCAATCATAGCAATCTTTATTAAAATAAATAAATAATGTACTTCTTCCAAATCCAAGATGGAAAACATTTTCGTAAATAAAGAATTGAAAAAGACAACACACGTAAAAATGATATTGTTCAATCATAGCAATCTTTATTAAAATAAATAAAATGTACTTCTTGCAAATCCAAGATGGAAACATTTTTGAAATTATAGTGTTACAGGAATTGAAACATTAAAAACATTTTCATAAATAAAGAATCGAAGAGTTTCTTTGAAATCCAAGATGAAATCAATTTATGAATTATAGGATTAAATAATGTTTGTGCGAATGCATGTTGATGCGTCCCGGCCCAGTTCTGGGAACCCATAAAAGGAGTCACCCGCCTAACGACGTCTTATCATACAAGAAAATGAGTCGTACTCAATTTTTCTACCAAATCATGCGCCAGCCACAATTTTCTTCGCATAGTATCAGCAATTTGCCGCGATCTCGTGCAACAAACGAGCCCTGCTCGGAGTATATAAAACGCGCACACTAACGAGTTTGATGATCAGTGAGAGAAGAAACCAGGTTCGAATCTCTTGAAGAAAAATGAAGAGCATCTTGACCGTTCTTATACTCGCGGTTTGTCTTCTGCTTTCCGTGGCTGAGGACAAGTACACTACGAAATACGACGATGTCGACATCGATTCGGTGCTTAACAGTGAGAGACTCCTGAATGGATACGTGAACTGTCTGTTGGACCGTGGTCCTTGCACTCCCGATGCATCTGAACTCAAAAGTGAGTAAAAGCGAAGTGTAAAGTACACTTTGAATATGTTGGTAAATGTCGTTACATTTTATTTCTATAGATTAACATCTATGCTAACTGTTTCTAAATACCTGTACAAAATTTCGTTCAAAAAGAAGCAACCAGAATTTTGTTTTACTTTACCAAGAGCTACATTGCACTGATGTTAAATGAACAACTTTATTCAAGATGATTGAGATCTTCGGTGCACTGTGACTTTTATGAGAATCTGAACATTATTTTCGTGCATTGGGCACAAATAAACATTTTTTAGTCATGAAGATTCTGAATAGAGTCTAATAAATGTGAACGTTATTAATTTCCTTTAAATCGAAATAAAAATCTAATTTTTTTTTGTTTTGTAGTTGATATATATCATTTGAGGAAAATGTAGACATACAATAAATATAAACTATCTTTTTTTTCTATGAAATTCTGAACGATGAAGAATTTCTAATCATTATAATCACAAAATAAATAGTAGTGCAAGGGGTTAATAAAGGTTTTTTTAGCCTTTTTCACAATTAAAATACTGTAGCAAAATATTCATGCGTATACAATCTACAATCAACAAACGACAGACTAAAAATTCTTTTTTTCCTGCCATACAGAAAACAATCGATGGTAGAAAGTTAGTTTCGATGTGAATTTATAAGACAAATAAAGCACAACGTGTGACGTTGTGTAGCTTCATTTGCCGGTCCTCAGAAAATTCAAGCCCCTTGTTAATGGCCTAGTATAAAACGCGTATGTGTGCGGTCGCGCGCGAGTATTATGCACTTGTATGCAATAGTATGCATATTCCACAGCTGTTCTTACGCGGGACGCCGTCGTTTTACGGTCGACCGCAACTTTATGAGCGTCGTTACTATTCCCGGAGGACAAGGTCGCACATTAAATCAGTTACGCGTCCTTTGCCATCTGGAAAAAAATTGCTGCGTGATATAATTACTCGAGAGGAGAATGTCTTTCTTTAGTGCGTGATGCGCCCGAAGGATATTCGGTTCGGAAACGTAGTTATTGTGGCCATTACCTATACACTGTCTCCATTTCACTTTGACGATTGCGTGTCGGTACTTGTTACAAGTTATGGCAGCTTTTTAATCTAGCCTTTTTAGCCTCGCAACGATACTACAATATACTAACTTAATTACCGATATTATACCCTCCAGAAGTATACTTTGGCTATAAACTGTGATTTATGGGGAAAATCGGTGCAGAGACTTCAATATGCCTTTCTATTCTATCAATAATACTACAAATTACAATATTTATTCACAATTTTTAAATATTCCTCTGACAGGTGTATACAAGCTGGCTTTAAAAATTAATTAACGAGGAAATTTTTAACGTTGATTCACTCAGTGCAAAATGCGATATTTAATTAAATGTATCGCTGACTTTGGAGATTTCTATGCATGGTGAAGATGCAATGTCACGTATGCGCACTCTCTGAATCGATTTTTGTATAAAATTATAATTAATAATTTATTATCTCGAGTATTATTTTCTCCATCGTATACTTTGGTTTGTACAACTAGTTTGGAATGTTTTATTCAAAATTCTGCCTGACACATTTAGTTAAATTTAAGAAGTGTTTCGAATAATAGCTAATGTTTGAATTAAAATTGCAGAGAACTTGCCAGACGGTTTGGAGAACGACTGCTCAGCCTGCAGCGAGAAACAGAAGGAGGTTGCAGACAAGGTTTCGCATTATTTAATTGATCACAGAACCGAAGATTGGAGTCTTCTCGAAGCAAAGTATGATCCAACTGGGACCTATAGACAACGTTACCTCGCGTCTCAAGCGAAAGAAAGAGCGATAGATTAATTCGCTTTAAAAGTCCATTTTGATTTGTCTTACCAGACGTTTAACGAGCATACAATCGTCTAAATGAATATATGACGAATACTTCCTTATGAATAAAGTTCAATGAAGTAATAATACTCCTTGCGCCAATTTATTCTCAACCGATTATGCACACTACGCACAGTGCATTTTGGATTCGCGTTGCACATTCTTCCTTACCGATAACGCTAATGCAGCTACCATTCGTTGTCAATAGATTACGCTCCGCAATAATAGTATCAAATTGTTGCAGTATTTTCTACAAATTCTGTACAATTAACAAAAAATAATTAATCCCTTATGCAAATAAAAAAAATAATTGACCACAACATTCTATTTAAAAAAAAAAAAATGATTCTTTTCATTATTGGATGCAAACTAAATATACTCTTCTTTTAGTTGTTCATAACTATCTTCTGTTTTGCATTCAAAGAAAATATATTTTCTGAATAATGATAGTTACTCGTATTAATACATAAATTATATAAGAATGCTGCCGAGGCTGTCAGAAGGACCGAGCGCGTCGGAAAGACTTGTCTGTTATTCGAAAACCAAAAAGAGCAAACGAGAGATGCCCCGAAACTCGTACGAGAAAAAAAGGTAATTTTCACGTCAGCGTTCCGAGAAAAGGACCATATATCAGCAAAGGAACTGAAATAAGACGATCAAGTTTCTCGCGGGAATATATTAACGAAGATTCGGGACAACGCAATATTCTCGGTCAAAGATGGTTTCAATATCCTCTCACGAGATGAATGAGCGAAAGTCGGAAACTAAATAAAGGAAACGAGAAAAAGAACAAAGACTTTTAATTACGGTCAACTAACAATTCCCTTTATTTACCGTGTCGCGATCGAACTGGGCTCAATTAGCACATGAACGCAGCTTTAATATTTTTACTGGCTCGACGACCCGTTCGTAGGTTAAATAAAATACTTTGAAAACAATTATCAATTAGGGAAAGAATAATCAAGTGTCCTGAAATACAATAGAGAATCTCATTGAACTGCAGATTTACCTATTTACCTTAAAATGTTTAAAGAACAACAATTAGATATTTTCCAGACTCCAACCTCAATGAATCAGTTCAATCTATATTTGCATTATGTAGTCTACTAATAGATCTTTATGCAAACTTCTACTTCTGTAATTTATTTGATAAAAATTAGGATACGAGAACAAATTTTTTGACCAACTAGAAAATATTTTGTGGGCAAAATAGCAATACTGCTAATCTTAATTAATCGCATGCTTACTTGTAGTTTAAATTTTTGTACGTATAAACGCTGCATAAAGATATCTAATCGAGAAAAAACGTACTCTTGGTCGACGATACCCAATGTGGCAGCCAATTTGTTTTCACGATCAGGCTACCGTTCCAGGAGCGGATAATCTATTAATGGTATTAATATGCAAACCTCCGCTCCGTTTGATCGGCGTTATCAGTTTTATGCTTTCAGTCCCATTTGACGATGATAAAACCGAGATATCCGGTAGCTTCGGAATGTAAAACGTGGCCGAAAACGCTGTCGCCGAATCCGATAGCTGAAGGACAGACATCGTTACTCTATTAAAGTAGCCCCGACTGTCATTATCTCTTCTCGAAAGTCAATCTGACGCGGCATTATACCAAGTGGTCTGTGAGAAAGTGCACACGTGGCCCGGCTGAAGACAGGTAGTCCGTTTCGAATTTTCCCACACATAGATCCTCCCTGTCCGTGATTAATACGTAACATCCTACCGACGAGTACCAACACCTACACACAAAATCATCGTCTTATCTTAAAACCTATGAAAAATTCTTTTTTTCATGGCTTCTGGCCTACGCGTTCCACGATAGATCTACGAGATAGAATTTTTATGATAATTCATGCCTCTCGTTCGAGCTTTCGTAATTTATTTGCAACTCCAGTACCAATTTATGCCTTCGCTCGACCCTTATTTATTTATATATGCGAGTTTTGTGATTTTAATCGATTTTTCGTAATTTCGTTTGAATTTTATCGAATTTACGATTTTTCATCATTTTCTTTACAGCTTCATTAAGTTCACCAGATTAACGACATTATGAAAAATAAAGAGATTTCGTTAGATCGTAGGTATACTTTTTTTTTTAATATTTTAGTAGATGGATTTTATAGATTTATGAAATGGTTTGGATATGACTGATGAATTTTTTAACAGATAGAACCAGTTTCTCGGTAATTACAGTTTTTCTGAAATAAAAGAGCAAGTCTTAAAAATGTTAATTTAAGAGGATGCGCAGTCTATTTATTAGTTATAAGTATACAGAGACGAACCCTGCTCGGGAGTGCAACAAGGGGAGACCGGTATCGGTACTCTAATTCAATGAAACCGCTTGGTAACACGCGAACCCCATAAAGCGGCGCACGGCGTCACTTTATGAGGCTGACCGGCTCACACAGGATATTATCCGAGCTGAACACGATGGACAATATTCAACAATATTATGTATTAACAACCACCATTAGGTCTTCTATTTTCTCGATGAAATTCAAGTGGAAGAGAATATTAATATATTTTTCACCGAAACTTTATGGTGGAGATATGCGAATAATTTTGCAATCGATATTCCAATGAAATATTCGATTAAACACAGGGCCAATAACCCGTCAGAAGTAACGAATAATGATTCTTCGAATAAAATATGAATTATTCGAATAATTATTTGATCTATTCGAAAGAATTCGAATAATATCCAAGGTATCGAGTCTTTCCCTTGAAGTGTCGCCTGTCGTCCGGTTTGAAGCGGTGCGTATCGAGAGCCAATAATCATGCTTGCGGTTTCATTGAATTAACCATAATCAGCCGTGTGTCGAACGGATGCGTACGCGATCGTCTCGGTTACCCGGTTGCGTACAACGCTCACGCTTATAAGTATTACGCAGGATTCGGGCTGGGTACACTCGTCCCCCGTAACGGGGAACACAGGCTATCGTGGTTATTAAGGAAACAGACGAAGGAACGAAACGAAGGAACAAGCGCGTTGGGTGGTCCCGCCCCGCTGTTTATGGGGCACTGCATCTGCTGGCCCCGTATAACCCTCCGCGCTCGACCTGTGTGGTCCCACCTTACGTCCGACTTTACATTCGATTCACTACTTGCTAATGGTAGTTGCATTAGCATTAGGTGGCCGACCGGCTGTCTCCCGCGGTATTATGCACCGTTGCAGACTGCCTCCGCTGTTACGCGATTTTTCGACGATGGTAATCCGATCGGCACCGACGCGATTTTTCACCTCCATCGATCAGAAAAATCGCTGGAGACTCGGCAGAGATCGCTGGTCACACGTTGACCGGTGCAGAAATCATCACTAGACCGCAGATTAAAATAAAAATTTACCTTTTCAACGAACTGAAACGAAACAGAGATTTATTTTCTTTTCTACTATGTTTAACAGATTGAAAATAATATAGTAGTATGTTGAAAATTTTCTAATATTTTTTAACCGAATTGCAACGAACTGAAACGAAACAGAGATTTATTTTCTTTTCTACTATGTTTAACAGATTGAAAATAATATAGTAGTATGTTTAAATTTTTCTAATACTTTTTAACCGAATTGCAACGAACTGAAACGAAACAGTCATGTATTTTCTTTTTTATCATGTTTAGCAGATTGACAATTTTTCTAATATTTTTGCTACCGAAAGTTACACCTGTAAAATAAAAATTGTTCACCTCCGTCGATCAGAAAAATCGCTGGAGACTCGGCAGAGATCGCTGGTCACACGTTGACCGGTGCAAAAATCGTCGCTAGACCGCAGATCAAAATAAAAATTTACCTTTTCAACGAACTGAAACGAAACAGAGATTTTTTTTTGTTTTCTACTATGTTTAACAGATTGAAAATAATATAGTAGTATGATGAAAATTTTCAAATACTTTTTAACTGAACTGCAACGAACCGAAACGAAACAGTCATGTATTTTCTTTTTCTATTCTGTTTAGCAGATTGACAATTTTTCTAATATTTTTGCTACCGAAAGTTACACCTGTAAAATAAAAATTGTTCACCTCCATCGATCAGAAAAATCGCTGGAGACTCGGCAGAGATCGCTGGTCACACGTTGACCGGTGCAAAAATCATCACTAAACCGCAGATCAAAATAAATATTTACCTTTTCAACGAACTGAAACCAAACAGAGATTTTTTTTGTTTTCTACTATGTTTAACAGATTGAAAATAATATAGTAATATGTTTAAATTTTTCTAGTATTTTTTAACCGAATTACAACGAACTGAAACGAAACAGAGATTTATTTTCTTTTCTACTATGTTTAACAGATTGAAAATAATATAGTAGTATGTTTAAATTTTTCTAATAATTTTTAACCGAATTGCAACGAACTGAAACGAAACAGTCATGTATTTTCTTTTTTATCATGTTTAGCAGATTGACAATTTTTCTAATATTTTTGCTACCGAAAGTTACACCTGTAAAATAAAAATTGTTCACCTCCATCGATCAGAAAAATCGCTGGAGACTCGGCAGAGATCGCTGGTCACACGTTGACCGGTGCAAAAATCATCGCTAGACCGCAGATCAAAATAAAAATTTACCTTTTCAACGAACTGAAACGAAGCAGAGATTTATTTTCTTTTCTACTGTGTTTAACAGATTGAAAATAATATAGTAGTATGTTGAAAATTTTCTAATATTTTTTAACTGAATTGCAACGAACTGAAACGAAACAGGGATTTATTTTCTTTTCTACTATGTTTAACAGATTGAAAATAATATACTAGTATGTTTAAATTTTTCTAATACTTTTTAACCGAATTGCAACGAACTGAAACGAAACAGACATGTATTTTCTTTTTTATCATGTTTAGCAGATTGACAATTTTTCTAATATTTTTGCTACCGAAAGTTACACCTGTAAAATAAAAATTGTTCACCTCCATCGATCAGAAAAATCGCTGGAGACTCGGCAGAGATCGCTGGTCACACGTTGACCGGTGCAAAAATCATCACTAGACCGCAGATCAAAATAAAAATTTACCTTTTCAACGAACTGAAACGAAACAGAGATTTTTTTTGTTTTCTACTATGTTTAACAGATTGAAAATAATATAGTAGTATGATGAAAATTTTCTAATACTTTTTAACTGAACTGCAACGAACCGAAACGAAACAGTCATGTATTTTCTTTTTCTATTCTGTTTAGCAGATTGACAATTTTTCTAATATTTTTGCTACCGAAAGTTACACCTGTAAAATAAAAATTGTTTGCATCCGTTGATTGGAAAATTCGCTGGAAACTGGGCGGATATTTTACTACACCGTGAAAGTAACTAAGAGTAAGTTTCTCGCTCGGAAAGTGCTATACACAAGGAAATTGTAACGGTTTACGAGCATGCCGCGCGATCAGCGTGTTTTTACGGGGAAGTTAGAGGTATATACATACCTGGGGGCGTCGTGTTATTTGTGAATTTGAATAAGAATATACATGGAAGAACACGATCCCTTATCGTGCAATCAGGGTCAAGCGACAAGGGTTGGAGAACGTTCGAGCGTGCGGTTTGCGGAATCAATTAGCACCCTCGAAGGGCTCTACGCGGAGGAATGTTGGTCGAAACGTTTGCCACTTCTCTGATCGTGGATCTCGGTAAAAACGAGAAGAAAGAGGATGCCGAACGAGAGCGAGGGTGGAGCGCGCGGAAGAACAAACGGGTGGCGGCGCGGAGCGTGTAAATAACGCGGACGGCGCGGAGGAACGCGGGCCATTTTTTCACGTGGCTGGGAAAAATCAATGCAGACGCGTAATTAAGCGCGGATCTTCGTGCGAGATAAAAATTACTCTTGAAGTTTTTTTTCTAACTGGGAATGAACAGTTAATCTTTGGTTTTATATAAAAACATCCTGCTCGAATCTACAGG
This sequence comes from Seladonia tumulorum, assembly GCA_913789895.3. NCBI lineage: Eukaryota > Metazoa > Arthropoda > Insecta > Hymenoptera > Halictidae > Seladonia > Seladonia tumulorum. Next base: position 10,891,998 of record OU565275.1, read on the forward strand.
TCCCGAGTGTCGTCCGGAGCTTATAGCGTTTTTAAAGAGGGTTTCATGGTCCATATTTTAACTAGACCGTATTAAAAAAATCCGCCATAATTCTCCCGGGTCCCCGCTGTTCACTGTTTTTAAATATCGCCTACTCGTTTCTGTCATAAACGCATAAAATTCGCGTTCTACTCATAAGAGGTGTGGGGCGGAGGGGGCGATCTAGAAGCGAGAAAAAAAGGGGCAATAACATCCGACATTTTATTCATCCTCCCCTTTCGGGGACTGGTTTTCGTTCACCCTTTTACTTTCCACCTTCTCCTCGTTTGCCAGCGACAGGGTCGTTGAAGCAAGGGAAAAGGATTCATGATAGGTCGTGGTAGCTGGACCGAGAGAAAGGGAGGAAAGAAAGCAAAAAGGATCAGAGGGCAGCCGAGTGAGAGTGGGCTAGCGAGCAAACGAGAGGGCCAAAGAGGCCGGGGGACAGGTGGGAGTAAGAGGGCCAGAGGGAAAGAGCAAGAGAGAGAGAGAGAGAGAGAGAGAGAGAGAGAAGAAAGAGGAGAGGCGAGGCAGAGGGAGGAGGAAAGAGAGGCGACACAACGCGTGTGGTCTACCCCGTGCTGGACGACGAGCAGGACGAGACCAGGACGACGACAGCATCTTATCCGAGACCTCCGGATCGATCGATCAATGGCGAGATCGATGCCTTCTCGGTCGAGACCAATCGAGTACGTGGCACGCTCGGGCGCACAAGTATTTTTCACCCTGCAGGCGGCGGCTACGGAGTCCGCGGACCTTTCTGGCTCCTAACTCTTATCATAGGCTACGGAGGACAGTCTGACGCACTAAATTGTTCCACTCTTTGCGATCCGAGCCGCGCTGATTGCTCCAAGATCGCTGAAAGATCGACAAAGATAACTTGCTTCCTAAAATACAATATAAAATAAAACAACACGAAACAAGATCTCACAAAAACAATACATACTTATCGAAATATACCTCATAAAATTTATTGCTCCACCCAAATAATAATTCCAAAGTTCCCTGCGAGAATTATCGAATAAATCCCATATTCGCCAAAAATTGTAAAGAGCCCCAATATAAAAGTCTGCTATCAACCTCAACATCGATTTTAAAATAAATTTTCATGTTAATATATTCATTGCACCAAATTTGATTAGAATCAGTAAGATGTAAGAAAATTGGAGGACTACTCAATATCATACATTTAATTTTTTCAATTTTTATTTCATTAAATAACGCTTTTATTTTATGGAATTTTTGAGGTTTCTAGTTTGGCAGTCAAAGTGTTAAATATAAATCAGGACCAACGAACAAAATGCCCGAGAAGCACACCGATCAGTCTAATGGAGACTCTCGGAATGAAAAATTACACGTTCCGAAAACACTCAACAAGTTAATCCGAGGGAGTCCATCAATATATCCCCCGAGACTATCAAACGGATTCACAGTGCCTCGAGCAATTAGCCACCCCGTAATAATCGCAGCGTCCTCGCTTTAAACGTAATCTAAGACGGTCCCCTGACGGTTGCCCTTAATTTTCCCGTGAAACGCTAAGTCTGCCCTGGAACGGTTCACCTCGCCGGGCCAATAAAGCGAAAGGAATGGCTCGAAACACCGATCATTACCGTCTCGGTCCACGGTTAGTGCTCGCAACGCGGTAACGTTTCAAAGCATCCCGTGGCCGGGCCTCGGATTCCGCATACTATTTATTACAGCGTAACCATATCTTTCATTACCTTTACCTATAATAACACCCATTCATCGTGGAGCAGGGGTCCGGGAGAACGGAGAGAGAGAGGGAGAGAGAGAGAGAGAGGTCTTCTGCGGAACGGGTGGAAACACGAAGGTGAACTCTCCCTCGAATATGGCGCAGGGTACGGTCGCTAATATATCTCGTAGTCAGAAATTTCGAATCCTTGAGGAAATTTAGTATCTCCCTGCTAAATGACTTGTCGTTAAGCTATGTCCGCATTCTTTTTTACCGAATAAGGGATAAAGGCCAGAAGAATTGACAAAAAGTAGCTCGATGTTGCTTTTCGGTGCGGGCAAAATAACCGCAAGAGACTGGGGCTAACTACACATTTCATTCTCTCCTTAATAATTTGAAGAAGTTATTAAATTAATTCTTCCTCCGCTTTTAAATGGTACCTGCTCGATTTTATGTAATAATAAGAAACGAAATTAAAACGGAGTTAAAACAATCTTCCCTGTTGAAGCGAATTATGTTGGGAAGTGTTGGTTCGTTGGACAGGTATGTTTTACGGATCACGAGGCGAATCTATAGCGTTGTAGAGCAAGGTTCTCGTTGGTCGTTTGGTCTAATGTAATAAGCTGAGCAAGTTTCCGGGGCATAGAGAAATCAGAGCCGGCAGAAGGAGGACAGGAGACAACAGCTCCTGGACGGAGGACGAAGGAGGGCGAACACCAGCCACACCAAGGAGGATGGACGATTCCCCTCGGCACAGAGAGGAGGCCACCCACGTCGAGGGCGCAAAGGCGATATTTAGCGGAAGGCAAATCTCTCTCGGACCACCCACGTCGGCTCCTCCGTTCGTCGTCGCCGGGGCTACCTTATTTCAGGGTGCAACCCGAACGAACGAACCAACCAACGAACGAACGAACGAACGGGGAACGGTTGTTGTGTGGACCCCGGTGTGTTGTGCACGGTGCGTGAGGAGCCACCACGAACACGGTAGACAGAGCGGTCCAGGGACGACCGAGTCAATGTCAGCGCCCCGATTCTCCGCCGCTAATGGGACCGACCCGGGCGAATTCGTTTAATGATCGACCCGCTGACAAATTTACTATGAAATGGGCCTCTCGACCCTCGCGGACCACGAAGATGAATTGCGGGACACTGCGCCGGATGTGTCGATACTTTGCCATTCGCCGAGGATACCACAGCGACTACCACGGTGCGTCCAGGACGGACTGCTAGCTATTAGTAGATACTCCGCAACAAGGTTACCCCATTTTTCTTGCCGAGCGATTTGACACGTTTGTTTGGCGGAGATTCGAGGCTTTGTGAACGGTGATTCTTTTTTTTTTTTTTTATTTATTCTTGATACGTTTTTAAGCATTAGCTTCGTCACAGGTCGTAAGGCGCGTTGATACTAATGCGTGCCTTTTGCTGGATCGTTAGTATAGTCAGATGTACTATTAACCCCTTGTACTACGATTTATTTCACGGTTTCAGTGATTAGAACTTTTTTGTAATTTATAATTTCCTAAAAAAAGGAGAAAATTTATATCTATTGTATGCCTATATGTTCTCCGATAGCTGTATATTAACAACGCCAAGATAGAATTTTATTTCGGTTTAAGGAAAATTGATAAGAAATATATTTAGTGGACCCTGTTCAGAATCTTCATCACGAGTCTGACTCGATATTGTAGGGCAAGGGGTTAAAAGGGAACGTTTTTTTTGCAATGGTGGGTCTATTATTGAAAAAATAGGTACTCCCATAGGAATTTTCAAACTTTTCAAGGGTCAAATTCAAACTTGAGAAACGCACTTTACGACAGGTTCGTTTGGATTTCGAAGAGAATTCTAGAAGAAAAATGGGTAAATTTAAAAGTCTGTTCTGGGTTATGTTCTGGATTTTTAATACTTGCTTCAGTATTAAAAATCGAATATTGGGTAGAGAATGGAAACAGATTTTGTTGAATGAAAGTGACGGAATGACTCCTTCGAGCGTTCGCATGGTTCGGCCAATCAGGATCGAATTAAGTTGGCTTACCGTGACGGTAATCGCAACGAACAATATTAAGCTTTCCCTTAGTTCATTACCGATGTCCGCATACTCATTTATTAATTCGTAGTACGAGGAGTCTGTCCATCGAATTATTTAATTGTTAACGGCATCTCTCGTTAACGTCCAATTCTTCTTAATTATTTCTTAATCTACGATCGCCGACTGTGAATCGGCACCGACCTGTTCTTTTTTTATACTCAACGACGAGCCGTTTCGAGAATGGTTTTCGATCGACAATAAAGTTGATGTTTCTATATAACCCAAAGGGTTTTTCATTTTTAATTTTATAATATATTTTTCCAAACACCTGGTCAATGTCGCCTCAGCCTCGACATAGGAGTGCAAAGGGTTAATCTATCCAAATCTAAATGTTATACATTAATTTATCGAATCAGCAAAGTTAAACGAGGTTCAGAAGATGACCAAGTGGTTTAAAATTGTGATTTTTATGAGATGAGGATGAAACGGAAAACGTCGAACTAACAAGATTGAGAATTTATCAACAATGTAACAGATCAAGCTCTCGGATGAATAAAAAATTTGTGATGCTGTTCACGACCAACTTTTAGAATCTTTTAATTGGGTCTACGTTACAGGACTTTGTTACCTCGGTAGTTTTGTAAAACCATATAAAGGTACGCTTCTATGATTCGGGGTTTACGAGGAACCGTAAAATCGTAAGTATATAAATTGTTTAAGAGGCGAGCCGTTAAACCTGTAAACGCAACACAAAACTCCGTAAAATTTCTGGTATCTTCCAGATCTAAACGAAAGTGCAACCTGAATTTTCTCGAACCCACAATTTATTAAAAATATATAAAACACGCTGTGCCTTCCAAAATCCAATATTTCAATTAGAAATATAGTTCAAATAAATTGCATATGTAATGGCATAGTTAAATGCAATCTAACATAATTAAATGAAGATGAAATAGAAAAAGGAAATATTCTAGTGCTTTAAACAACCACAACAAATATTTTACTATAACAAACTGCCCAGAATTCTACTAGATTAATCGAGTACCGATTTCCTCAGCTTTTCGCAAAATGCAAAAGCAGTTCGACGATTCTTGTGGAAAAATGGAACCGTTTGATGTGCCGTTGGCAAACCTGTTGCTGTACAAAGTTAAACGTTGCCGTACAGAGAATCGGAAGAGAGTAAGGGACGGATAGAAAGAGTTACAAAGAAGTTAGTTCTGCGACAGGAAGCTCGAAACGATTTTAACAGCAGTCATCACAGTATTCGGAAAACGCCCAGAACACAGCCGCGGTCTAACGAGAACGCTTTCATAAAATTCCTTCGGGATTTTATGGCGGGGTTTATGGTCGATCCCTCGAGGCGATCCCGGAACGTCTACTCGCAACTCGAAAAAACACCGGAGAGCAACGAGAAATCTTGTATTCGCTCTCTGGCTTTGATCCTTTTCGAAGGGAGAACAGGATTGAAAGGAAGTCCGTGATTTACGACAATTTGTGAAAACTCCAGGTGCACCGGTTCTAGAAATACGATAAGTTAATTACCATATCGTGTGTTCTCCACGTAATTGAATAAAATTGTCCCGGAAAAACACTTAATAAAGTTTAATGAGTAGCCTCTGATCTACCGGGGACTGGCTACACGAACACGAAACAAAAGTGACGGCTAGGAATCGCCCCTTGCTATCAGACGTTTTTGCATATAAACGTCGATCTAAAATAATGATCGTTTAAAATATAGTCGACTCCATGATGGAAAATGATACTCTATGCTTCCATGTTATAACCTTAATTTCTTTATACCGCAGCGACACATTCTGCAGAGTTCGAATTCGTCAGCATTGTGCTTTCAATGTTTAAATACAGTTCTATAAATACAGTTCTTTCTGATTATAATAATATTAATATAGGCGCAGCATTCCATACGTAATTTTACATGTGCCATTTTCTTCTTACAATAATTTAATTTATTTATCTTATGATAATTAACTACTATCAAGATTGAAATGATGAATCAAAATTGGGAGCTGTCTCACAGACAGTCTGAAGTGCCTACTTAACCTTCAATTGGTGAGGTGAAATCTCTCAGACCCCATAAAGATTTTTAAACAAACGATAAGCTGTCTATATTTATTCTAAGCAAAAATTTCAATCCTGTTACTTGACTCTTCGTCCTCGTTGTACCGCGTTGAAAGTCTTCTTAACAGTTGAGTCAGCTAGCTTATTCATAAACTTTTCAATGACTGTGTTACGTCAAAGAGAATCTTAACGCTAGGTTTACAAAGCACTAAAAATTACTACTTTACATTACTTTATACAAAATAACATGAATGTATCTATCAAAATTTGTAGTCATTTTTTAAATAACATATCAATATTCATAAATTGAAAATATTACTCAATATTACACTCAAGTTCCACTGATTAGTTCGGAGGTTCTACTAAACCGTGTATTAAACGAGTAAATAGGAACCAAATTGTATCGTGTCTGGTATCATTTTAATCAGAAAAATGCTAGGAACATGTTGGCAAGAGTATCATTAAAAAATAATCAAAAATCAAAACGTTTTATCGTTCGAAATTCGTTTGTTCGACGATACACTCCTGATTTCGTTCACTGGCTATCCGTTTCCAGAGCGTCAAGATTTTAAGGAATGCTGTCTGTACATGGTGCGTGTAAGTGACACGCGGGACCCAAAGTTGGAACACATATCGAGGCATTACCGTGGTCACCGTTCATGCAGCGAACAAAGAGTCTCGCGAGCGTATAATTGAAAAGCACGAAATATTCGATCGAGGCCGGCTTTCAGGTTTATTTTCCGGGCGACATCCGGTATCAGGAAGGGGAGGGGGGTGGGGAGTCCTCTTCTTGCGGAGGAAGTCGGCATCATCCTCACGGTCGGCCCGAGGGCAAGGCAGCAAGAGGAGAGCTCTCTCTTCCTCGGGCCGAGCGGTCTTAATGCCGGCGAGGAACGTTACGCGGGTTTGCGTGCCGGCGAACGTGATTACGCTCGTCGGCCGGAATAACACGTTGCACTCGTCTTTGCTTACACGGCGAACATTGTGAGCGAGGTAAATTAATAATTGGAGCATTTAGTAGAAGACGGGACCCCGACCGACTGTCGTGGCACGCCTCAAACCTCCCTGAAGCGTGTACCGGGCGACGTGCACGAATGTGTACGCGTATACGCGACGTACATTTAAAATTATAATGCAGAAAGGGCGGTGGCAAGACGGAATGAAAACAAAACGAGACGAAGAAAAGACCCTGCAATGAAAAAATCCCCTCCCAAGAGAGAAAACAGGACGGAGAAGGGACCGACGTACAGATGAGAGGAGAACGAACGAGAAGAAACCGATACAGGACGGAATCGTTTACAGCGAATCTTGTTGCTTTCGGGTTTATAACATGTTGCAAAAGGGTCGGCCAGCTTCGGATCGGGCCCGTCTGTGATTGAAATTAATTCGTACTCTCGAGTGACAGACTTTTATCGACGATAATGGCATTGTAACGCAAACGGCCCGCGAGATACGAGCCCCGGTCACGAATGCCTGGTTGCTGGTTTTGTAACCCCGTGTTATGCGATTTTTTGGGCATCGGCCACGTTGTTGCAACGATCGTGACCGTAAATACCCCGGCACTCTTTGCGGTTACCTCGGCTTTTTCATTTTCTGCTTTTTTTCGTCGCAGGACAAGGTTGCGTGAACGCGTCTCGGGCCTAATTCGTGTTTGCTTCTGGTTAGGAAAAGTATAATTACAATGGCTGTGAAAATGTATGTAGACGAGGATCGTCCGTTTCTATTGAACTTAAAACACTGGATTAAATGTCCGGCATTTAATTGATTATTTCCCTGTATTTTTCGTGGTCCGAACGAGTTACCATTGGAAAGAATTGTAAAGGAAATCGAGATTTTATGAATTTAATTTTTCGTTTGATCATTCTTGCTACAGCCAATCCAAATACTTATTTAACACTTCGACTGCCAAACTAGAAACCTCAAAAATTCCATGAAATTAAAGTAAGGGTAATTATTTACATTAGGGGCTTCCTCGCCGATTTTGATGACCATGAAATATGTTGTCAAGGTCATCATTCTGAACAACTTTTTCCTACACATGTTGCCGCCTATCTATGTTAGCTTTAGTTTCCGAGATATTAGCAAAAAAGTTTCAACATCTCAAAAAGTGATCGGAGTAGGTGTGTGTAAGACTGTGTAAAATAGTATTTCAAATAGTTGACAGTAACATATATTTTTATGATATTTTGTTGCCTGTAATGTTATTACGATATTGTAGTCTGTTTATCAACATGTTACATATTCGTAATTAAACTACAAATAATACTTTGCTAACTCTTTCTCATGTTAAAAATTATAATTTATAATATTAACTACTTGCTCAACTTATTTTCATCGTAAGGAAATATTTGAAATATAAAATAAAAATATTTCATTTTATCTATCTGGTTATCAAAATAAAAATATTTGATTTAAAGTAGTATCTTATTTGAACCACATTAAATTATATTATATACCAAATCATTAATGATCGTTAATATACGTTGCAAAATATGATAGAAAACCTTGTATCCAATGTTCCACATACGAATACTAATCCTGCATTATAAAATACTAATGTAAAGTGTACTTACTTCTGAATCTTCTGTACCTCCGTCGGATCCACAGCACACAATTATTGACTCACGAGAATAGGTCCGTATAATAGAACAACAATCACTAAACAACACACGCAACACACACACACACACACAACACATTTTATAAAATCGTGACAACGAACGAGAAGATGTCACTCCGACCACGAATAAAATAATACTGCGATTTTAACCTTCCCCTCCCACAGACGTGTGATACGAAAACAGCGAATTCCGGGAAATAGGGTCGGCGCCCTGCCATAATTTGTTTACCTTGGTTTTGCATCTAGTGTTTACAGACCCTCAGCGTCTAACCTATCTAGGATAACCTGACCGTACCACCTCCGTGGAAGGGATCATTGTTAAAATCACAGTATTATTTTATTCGTGGTCGGAGTGACATCTTCTCGTTCGTTGTCACGATTTTATAAAATGTGTTGTGTGTGTGTGTGTTGTGTGTGTTGTTTAGTGATTGTTGTTCAATTATTCGGACCTATTGTGTGCTGTGGATCCGACGGAGGTACAGAAGATTCAGAAGTAAGTACACTTTACATTAGTATTTTATAATGTAGTTTGTAGTACATTAGTATTATATTTTATTATTCGTATGTAGAATATTGGATGCAAGGTTTTCTTTCATATTTTGCAACTTCAATGTCCCTTTAACACTAGATTTACAAAGCACTAAAACTGATTACTTAACATTATTTTACAAAAATAACAAGAATGTGTCTATCCACATTTGTATCAATTTTTTAAATAATATATACCCAAAAAAATAATTTTGTTGAATAATTCCCCATGGATACGTCTTCTCTAATGTAAAAACTTCTAATGTAAATATTTACCTTCAAATCTAACCCATACCTACTCCGATCACTTTTTGAGACGTTAAAACTTTTTTGCGAATATCTCGGAAACTAAAGTTGAGCGGCGGTAACATGTATAGGAAAAAGTTGTTCAGAATGATGACCTTGACAACATATTTCAAGGACATCAAAATCCGTGAGGAAGCCCCTAATGTAAATAATTACCAAAGTAAGTTACTTAATGAAATAAAAATTGGAAAAAATTAAATGTATGATACCGAGTAGTCCTCCAACTTTCTTGAATTTTACGGATTCTAATCGGATTTGGTACAATGAATATATTAACGTAAAAATTCGTTTTAAAACCTGGACAAATAATTTCGTCACCCACATATGGGTGACATGGCAGTCAACCTGTTAAACTAGGACAATCGGGTGGGTTAAAACGAAGTCTACAAAATTGTTTTGTTCCCAGTAGTGGAAATAAGAAATAACATTTTACCAGTTGTGAACGGTCACGATTGTATTTAACAGAATAATTTCCACGGCCCATAACTCACTGCAAGGGTTAATTGTAACTGCGAAAAATTGGCGGATCAGCGTGCGTCCCTTGTCGCAGGAAATTTGCCTAATTCGATCGTTTCTACGCGCCGATGCGATATTCCTTGCAAGAGATAAGACAGATAAATAAAAAGGAGGGTACGGTTGGTTTCGACAGGTAGATCGACTTATATAACGGACGAGATTGTTCGATTCTCGATTCGGGCCTTGTCCGTCGTGTTATCATGGTACCCGCGCGATAGCCGAACCACATTTTCTCGGACTTGCAAGCGTGTTTCGCAAAATTTCGCAAAAGGAACAAGGTCTGTTCCGTGTGTCCACGTGTTAAATGTGGACCACCCGAGTCGACCACGGCTCGGAAGTTGTTCCTTTCGATTGTTTGCAAAGATTTGCAATTCGCGGACATGGGCACGGGCCGAGATTTGCTTAATTCGACTGTCTGCAAAACTTGCTTTCTTCGGTGGGCGTCGTGTTAAATTCCGTACACTAAAACGACGTTTTTAATATATTCTAATATATTCTACAATCTTCAATAATTGAGGAAATATTTTCAAAACGTATAAATTCAATGTACAATTAGATCACAGTAAGTGGATTGTGGATCTTTATACATTTATAGAATGTGAACATTTTTAAAATGCATGAAGACGTCCGCATTGAAAAAGATTGACATTTTATTGTACATTTTGATGTGCCTTTAAAAAATGTAATGCAGAATATGAATTTCTACATCTATTAAAAGGAACACTGTACAGCAAAAATGGCGTTAAATAAACAAAAATGAGACCATGCCATAAAACACCCTGAAACGAGTAGAACGATGCAGAACAGATCGACATTTTTCTCTCGGAGCAAAATATTAACACTTTGACTGCCAAACTAGAACCTCAAAAATTCCATAAAATCAAAGTAACATGGCAGTCAACGTGTTAATCATTTTCCCCACTTTCTCGCTAAAATTCGCGTTCCCGTTAATTTCACGAAACGATGGAACGAATAATTCTTGGCAAACGCGACAGAACGTTTGCGCGGGGTGGTTGATCGGTCGGATCAGATAAAATGTCAATTATATAATTTCTCTGCGCGTCCCACGGACCGGCTCACAATTCATCGTTAGTACTGTATTTCTATCAGGCCGAAGTGAACGACTTCAGCCGCGTACATTGCCAACGTGTACACACGGTATAGGTATAGGTGCGGATGTGTGTATGCGACGAGGTGTGCGTATAAATGCGTGTACGTCTTATCGAGGTATCTAATCCTCGTATACCTCGATTATGGACCACCCAGGCGGTACACCGCGGAAGTTGGCACGCACGATTTGTGCACGCACACGCTGGCAAGAGTCGCGGCTCGTATACTGGGTGTGCCTTTGCGATACTTCAACGTATCCTGATTTTTGTTTTGTTCGCGAAATTTATCGCGTACGAACCGTGGAAATGTTTTCGCAGATATTCGTTTATCCGTTGATTAATTTATGGTCCTGAGAAATCACCGAGGATAGAAGAAATTCACTCGTTGAGACGGAAATTGATTGTTGGAGTCTTCGGACAAATTAACTTGTCAATTATGTCACTAGGTGCTGTGAAAAACACATCTGGTAGACCTTCGTGTAAAGTAGAACTGTCAGAAACAAATTAATATTTTTAATATGTATTTAAACAAAGTTTTACCCAAAGAAACGGAGTATGAGGGTTATCAGAGTTCTCAAAGAAAATATTCATTAATAAATTCGTAAAAATTCTAAATTGCATTCGGCGACAAACGATAAAGTGTTTTCTTGATACGTGTCAACAACACGGGTCTTACGAGCGACATATACCGTCCAGAAGATACTATTCTTTGATCCACGCTGAACATCGTATTCGACCCGTATTATGTTTAGTGGGGATAGTTCTGCGACTTTTATCAGCCAGATATTTGCGACATATATCGAGGAAAGACTATATGTCGAACTCTCATAAAGTACTTTGCGACGCACAGTTTTAATCGTGATATAGGTTGATTTTTCATTTAGGATTCTGTAGATACGTAGCTGAAGTTCTTTGGAGCGAATGAAATCAATCAGCAGGTATCGCGTAAGGTGAGAAAAGAAAATCGTGTTTCGAGAAGGAAATCAGACGTCAGAGGAGCGTGTAACTATCTTTCAAACACCCAGTAGACTCTACAAAACCCACAAGGCCGTGTCTCGCTCGCGCCGGTGCCGAACGAAAGAAAGTGTCGATGGTTGTAGCGAATAAGCGATAGCAGCGCAACGTTTATTAATGGCCGGCCGATAATTACACCGCGTGTAGTCAATCGATCGTCGCCGTTCCTCGCACCTCTTCATTTTTTCCTGGACCGTGGACACCTACCAAAACTATCGACGGGACAATCGTGTCAAATACCGGACGCCATCTATCCTGAGGTTCGATAAACTAGCAAGGTCTCTCAGAGTCATTAGATTGATTGCAGATTTTTGTGCAAAAATCAGTAGCAACAAAAAAAGCAGTATCCAAATTTCTTTCTTTCCGGTTTGCTAGCAAAACAGAAGCAGACAATTTTGCATACGGGTCCACAGTCTACTAATTAGAAGGCTCTCCGTCGCAAGAGGCGGTTCTTTGTTGAATGTCCTCTGTGTACTGGCTTTCGTCGGGGTTGTAGCAGTTCTATGAAGGTTGGTTCGTTGAAAACTATTAATAAGAACATCGATCGATAATTCTGAAGTTACCAAGAACCATTAAGACCATTTCAGGAAGCTTGCGAAACAGAAGCGGACAATTTTTCTGCTGCGTAAGTCTACTAATTAGAAGGCTCTCGCTACAACGGGGCGGTTCAAATTCGTCGAATGTCCTCTGTATTGGCTTTCGCCGGGGTTCTAGGAGTTCTATGACGGTTGATTCGTTGAAAAATAGTATCGGTCCGGTCGGTTTCGCATCGCGGATCAGTTGGCGAGCGTCGCAAGGGTGGAAAGGGGGGCAACGAAGTATCGGATCGAGGTAAAGTGCGAAGTAGAGACGGCCCCTTATAATAGCGCGGCTCGTTGGGTGGTCCAGCAAGACCACCGTGGGTGGCCACTCACTAACACCGCCTCGATATTAAGCACAGCCACGTGTAACGTATACGTATTGCCGGTGATACAGCCACACGGCTGGAGGAGGCGCGTTTAACCGCAATATATCATTTTACTTAGCACCGAAGCGGAGAACTTCCACCCGGTGGCCCACCGACCAGCCAGGAACGTAACAAGTATGTTCCGTGTCAACTTTACAACGACAACTTTGCGGTATTTATGCGCGGGAAATAAGTTGCTTTCTCTCCTTCAAGGGCCACCAATACGACCGACTCTCCTCTCGCCGAGGGTGAACCAAGAATTTCGTTCGCGGTCTTTTCTCTTTCTTTCTCCCTCTCTCTCTCTCTCCCCCTCTCTTTACCGTCCTTTGGCGCTGTTGGCTCGTCGCTTTTTTTTCCGGTTTTTGTTCCTCACCTGGATACACTCTTGATGACGATGTAAGCGTTTTTTAACGAGGCCGTAAAGAGTTGCACCGGGGGAATTTGAATGCGTGCAAAGGAACGGAGAAAATTTCTGCCGGAAGAGAAAATACCAACGAAATTGGGTCGGCAGGATCGGTCTCGATGCTCAATATCGACTGATAAGTCAATTAACCTGTTACGGTTGCGAGTAGAAATTTCTGTAGCAATTTCGATAATTTCAGATCATATTTTTAAATCTATCCGCTTCTTTTTAAAATCAACTCTGTTATAAATTCATAGGCCCTACAGTCTTAATAGTGGCTCTTCAATTTTGGATTATTAAATACTTGTTGGAATACGAAAATATTAAAGTGATAATATCTCTTAGTACAGTCATTCGGGTTGTTCTGTTTTCACCGTTTATTACACTGGTATAGAACATATAAAAATTATTTTCCGTTTTATAATATTTTTAAAACAACATCGCGAGAATCGTTATCGGCAAATACACATTGAAAAGAGTGATATTCGCTCTGGACATAAACGACCCAAATTGCCCAAGGGCGGGTCGACTTCGTGCAGTTCTTCAAGATCTGATCTCGAATTTAGGATTCAGAGTCAACATAGACCCATGTATCTAATACGAAGATGTCAAGATTAGGCTCAATGTAGTCCATGTTGCCCACAAATTCGTTCTCAAAACTCACCATCCCTAGCTTGACGAAATTCTTCGAGATCTTACCTCGATGCTAGGATTCAGACTAGAAACACGCCTGTCCAAGATTTCTCTGGTATGAAGACATCAGACCTAGGCAGCGCATAGCTCAGTTTCCCCGAATTTATGAAGATGTCAAGATTAGGCTCAATGTAGTCTACGTTGCCCACAAATTCGTTCTCAAAACTCACCATCCCTAGCTTGACGAAATTCTTCGAGATCTTACCTCGGAGCTAGGATTCAGACTAGAAACACGCCTTTCCAAGATTTTTGTGTGGTATGAAGACATCACACCTAGGCAGCGCATAGCTCAGTTTCCTCGAAATCAGTTCGCAACACTGACCCCGACGTTCCATTCAGTGTGAAATCGCGGGTGGCGACTTCTTCGGAGGGATGTTCGGGATCGAAGAAGACGCCGGCGCTGCTCATTGACTCCGGGTTCGTCCTGCGTGGGGAGCCGTGCTGCTGTCGACGGACAATGAGATGAAAAATAACGTGCCGGACCGGGTCTGGGTTAAAGGCGTTCGTTGGGTTGCTCGCGTACAAACCTGCTCTATCTCTGTTTCTTTCTGATTTTCGCCTGGGCAGCCCTCCCTCGCCCCGGATTCCGCTAAGTCAATTCCACGTTAAGGATACGGCAGAGGCGTCAGTCGACCTGGGTGGTCCCCGTCCTACGCAAACAGAGCGTACAAGCGCATACATGCTGGTTGAACAGGTAGTGCGCGCACGAAAATTTACTGACTTTCTGGATTTCGAGGGTCGAGCAGAGAAGACTGGCTCTTCTCGCAGGAGGAGGGCCACGGGGACGATGCTGTCCCGGAGAACTGCCACACCATTTCCTCTCCCTCTTCATGGCTCTTTCGCTTTTTCTTCATTGTGTTTTTATGTCCTCGACGATGGCCACCCTCCAGACCGCAGAACGCGCTCATCTCTCTGTCTCTGTCTCTCTTTCTCTGTGTCTTGGTCTCCCTTGGAGGAGAGTGACATCGCGAACGGAAAACGTTCTCCGCGGATGCGTGGAAACAATGTCCCGGCCTTTGCTCCGATAACTTCGGCTAAACTGGTCCCGGTTTTGCTCGGCCGCGCGCGATTGTGCGGCTTATTTTATGGGGGCAGTTCATAATGGACCGTGCACGTTTCGTATGCCGCTCTAAAGAACGCCCCGGCATCGGAAATTCGACGCGGCTGAATCTGCCAATGGGGCACTGTTGTTTTTATGGCGCCAGGATCGCCAATTTATGGACAGCCACAAGTCGAATCTCTATTCCCGCAAAAAGTTTATGAACAATGGCCGGGCCCGCTTAGCCGGTAATTTATAAGCAGCGCCGCCGCGGCACGAACGATTGTTTGCAATCAGCGGAAACGCGAATTCGCGAACAAATGCTGGTGCGCTCGCCTTGTTCTTATTGCACGCTGTTCTTTGATGTTGGGTCGTCTGCTGAGACGTATCTTTTACTGACCTCTGCTTTGAGTTAAAATAGCAGCAGTTGAATTTGTAAGTTAAGCTGTAACGGATCCGTCACCGTATATATTATTCATATAAATAACAAATATGTTCATGTTATTGCTAAGCGATTCATCGCCAACGACAAGCGAACGTGTCAAGAAAAGAAAAACGAACAGGATGAAAAAAGGACGAGCAGTCTCATCAGGTCCGACATCGGAGGACATATTAATAAATTAAATACTGTCTGCTTTAATCCCGGCCATTCCTTGCATTATTATAATACCAAAAACACAGACATTTTCATGTCTTCTATTATTATGTTTCCTTAGTTTGCTTATCAAGAAAAATTTAAACAGGGTGACTATCCTGAAAAATACAAAAATAAGTAATGTTTCCGAATTTTTTTCGAGGTAATTACTGTATGAAAAATTCTAATTTTTGTTAGGTATGAACATGCAACTTACAGCTTCGTGTGTCAATTTTTTAAAATCATTATGATACAAAATGTCGGAGTTATACGTCTGTTTTGAAACTTTCCTCCCTGGGGTCATTGATTGTTGCAAAAAATTGGGCCACCTGAATTAAAAAATTGCAGTTGATTTACCAACAAGAATATATTATGTACAAAATGTTCAATCATTAAAGAAATGGCAGCAGTTTGAAGTAGGTTGACATGTTTTTACCAACAAAAAAAAAGGTCAATGGTAATAGACAATTAAATAATTGAGACACTGTAAAAATCGTATGCTACATTCGATGATATTTCATGTAGAATGTGTTCTCCAATTTGGAGCAAAATCTAAATATCCTTTGAACCGTAACAAGTCTAATAACAAGTCTCTGTGTATAGTGTTATAACAAGCCCAATAATAGTCTCTCCATACACTGCTATAATTTCCCTAATCATAAAAATTTTAAAAAGTCGCTCTGATTCTAAGAAAAATAACTAGAAAAAAGATTCGCCTATCTTTACCAGTCAGGATGCTCCATCCCCTCAAGTGTTAAAACGATAAAGATAGTATCCTGTGGATCGCATTCATTTTTCTAAATGTAACTGTTAGCAATCGCCGGTTGTTACAAAATACCATAATGTTATAAATTATAATAAGTACAGATCCCTCTTCGATCACGAGCAAATAAAACGAACGTAAGCCAAGCAACTGAAAAAGATCTCTCCCGAGTGTAGCGTGTCTTTAGATCACGATCAAGTTTACATGGGTTCCTAATAATTACTGTCCGCTAGTCACGCAGATCTATTTGCATTCTATAATACTGAACTATAACGAGCAGTGCAGGCGCGCACGGTTTGCCTCGGTTTGCCGTTAAATCAAAGAAAAATAACGGCCACAAAAAGAAACGAAGAAAGTCTCTCTCGCGGGTATCACATCTCGGGACCACCATCGAGCTCACCCGCAACGGACACATGAACCCATAGATACGCGTGCTTCCTTTCCCCCCATGGACACCGACGCCGTGCAACACATAAAACCGGGTAATTCTAATTCAAACAAAGTTATCGTCCGGCAGATATATATATATTTGATTCTTTTCTCATTTACATAGGGGGCGAACACGGTAGCGAGACAACCTCGTCGGGTCCAGTGGGACCCGGGCGGCCTCCCAGTTTGGCAATAATTCTTCCCAGCGGAAATTAGAAACGCCGCTTAACGCCACAGAGTTTCCCTTTTTCCCAAATACACTTTGGAAATCGACCGGAGAATGACGCCCCGCCGCGCGAAAAATCGGAAGCCAAAGGCGAAACCCGACCTTTTTCAAAAAAAAAAAAAAAGAAACTGAAACCATTCCGCTCCGAAATCGCGTTTCAAGCTCTCGTTTGGCACGAGCGACCCGAGAGCTTTGAACCGTGTGCACACGGTGTCGGATTCTCGTTGTTTTCGTTAAACGTGTTGCACTACACGCTTCCACGTTCGTTTTCGTCTCGATTTCTGGAGCCTGAACTCTGCTCGTCTCTGCACATTCGTTTTCGTTGCGACGCATCCGCGGAAAACGAGCACCATCGTGTCTAGTAAAATTGAAAAGAGTTAAGAAAGTGATCAATTGTGTCTTTGGAGCTTCGGTCTCATTGTATAAATTATTTTTATTTTACAAAATTTTTGGGAGGGCAGTAGATTTTTGCTAAATTGCCAGATATTCAATGTTCTTACTGTTCTGCACTTGATCTACATGTTTTACGCACTTACGAAGAAATTTGCTGAGTCAAACGTACAACAGTGAAAGACTAGAGAAATCTAAGAATTTTGTTTCGAATGCATTCAAATGATTGATTCATTGTTTGCTTCCCATAATCGACGCAGAATATTTTTATTCTGCACAAAGATCTAGTAATGAGACTCCGAGAGAACCGAGAGATGAAGCGAATTAATTTGTCAAGGTACCAGACGTGGAAATATTCATTTTTCACGAGGTGCCCGTCCCGTTTCATTTTTCAAATTTTACAGGGCGCCCGTAAGAAAGAGCTCCGCCCACCGTGCGAAATAGCAAAGAAAAATGAATGCTGGAAGATCACAAGCGTATACATAGTGAAACGAAATAGCGTGAACCTCGGATTATCTGTTACACCCTCGTCAAGTTGTCCCGTGTAGCCTTCAAGATTCGACCTGATAAGAATTTTCATGCTACGATAAGTATCTCGTTAATAAAAGCTTTACACGTCCGAAAAGGCCAGTGAACTGTACCGGGGATCTTGGTGAGGATTCGAGCTTCGTAATGGAGCCATTTCGGCGTGAAAATGGAAATTAAGGAACCGGGTAACGATCTTGAATGTAGCACTATTAAACAGCGAAGCATAAATATAATTCTTCTAAAATTTTATCTTTTTCCTGTAGGTACGAAAATGTGTAATTTATTGCTCTGCGAACGACTGTAGAATATTCCGTGTATATTCTGGTTAATTAATGCCTCTTTTTGAGAGTGCTTAATTTTCTATAAAAAGCAATTCCAAAACTGAAAGATACCAATCCAGTCTTTTATGAACATAAGGATATGTTGAAAGAATTTAACATAAATTCTACAACACAAATCCAGTATCAGAATGTCAATCTGCATGTAATCGAGATTGTATTAAATCAAAAGGAAGATATAAAATCATTTTTTAAATAACAGCCTCGGAAGAAAATATTACATAGTAATAATTGGAGTTAACTTACTAAACCAAGACTGAAATTGCTATTGCTATTGTACTATTACTAAAATAAATATTTTTTTACAGCTAGAATTACAAGACCCGCCAAAATTGCAGGTTTAAAATTTGTTAATTTATCAAGAATGTATTAAACGATTTAAATTAAATAGAGTGTTGTAAAATTGTTGATTCTGGAGTTTAGTGGATCCAGTATAAAATGAAGTGCTCATTTTTGTGGGATGTTTGAGCGTCCAGTGATGAATGCGTTAATTAATTGACGGTAGTACGAGGGTAGTAAAAAAGACTAACGGGTAATCCACTGTGGATTTACGATCCCGATTGACAGTGACCACGAGGATGAGATCCGGTGGCCTTGGTCGGTTCGCACTCTGACCATATCGCTTTTCGTCATGTCCCGCGGAGTGTCTACGGGACCACCAACGTCGTTGCAATTAGTAAGTCGGACATCCTTCTCCCTCGTTCTTCCTCTCCTATTCACCTTTACATTTTGCCTTTCCCTTGGGTGTTGCTCTACTTCTCTGTCTCTCGTCCCGTTCCTCTTCCTCACCGTCTCTTTCTAACCTGTCTGCATTCTTAATCCCACCAAATCGCTTTTGGTAGACAAATTTGTTCGTGCGTCTCAAAGAGGCAACATTTTTGGACAACTGAGCGTCATTAGCTGTCACTTTAATGCTCTCTTTCTTATGTTCCGGACGAATGAATTTAAATATATTATTCTCAATATTTCAGCTTGTATTGAAACGCCTCCTCGAAATAATGGAGACGGTAATTAATAACCCATCACATTATACATGATATACTATGTAATTACCCGAATAAGTTTCGACAAAAAAGTTGTTCCGCGAGTGAGAAGCCGCTCTGAGTTATTCTGATTCGTTTCTCGTATTTTTATTCCTTTTCTGATCGTAGAACACGCTTTCTCTTCTAACTTCCTCCATTTTTCTTGCCGTCAACACTTGGCCATTTCTCGTTGACCTTTTAGATCCTTTAATTTACTACCTACGATCTCGGGAATACAAATAAACCCTTTCCCACGTGTTCATTAATAATTTTTACCTTCCTAACAAATTCGTTCTATGTACGAATGCAACTGTCAGAATAAAAGAGATAGTACGATGGAAAACTAATGCATACATAAATTCTGAAAATACTGTCGATAAAGATGTACTTCTCGAAAAAGAGAAGAACCTTCTTCTTCGCTGTTAATTTACCAGCCATTTAACAATTGAATTTTAGGCATTGTGATGTGAAAATTGGAGGAACAATAGGCATTCTATAAATACTTTCGTAATTACCAATGGATCCCGAATCCGCCGCCATATTGGATCATTTCCGAGCGCACGGGTATCGCTAACAAACTTGTCACGATCGGAACATCTCGTAAGACGATCGAAGGGAATGGAAGGCGCAAAGAATCCGCCGAGTCAACGAAGATAATAAATTCCTCGGTCGGAATTCGTAGTGGGTCGTTCGAAGACCGGAAGTCGATGTCTTTCCCGCGGCCTTTCGGCGCCGTGCTGAAAACAATGTGAAGGTATCGTAGATAATCCATCGGCGAAAGCACCGGTAGCGCAGCCGTAGATGCAGATAGCCGTGGGTTACGATCTTCTTGTTCCTCTTCTATCTCCTCCCCTTTCGTCTATCTCTTTTCCGCCTTCTTGCCGTCGACGTGGGCATATCTGCGGGGAAGAATAACGATTCGCCTCGTTACAATGGTAAAGGACGATCCTCTCTTCAGCACGATGTTCTCGTACCTACTGCGATCGCCGACATTAGTCATCTCTGGGCCGGGCTTAACGATGTTGTCCGACAATGTTGCGAGATGGAAAATTGAACGGCCGGAAACCGGGCTGAGGATAACGACAGTGCGCGGATTCGGGTTCATTCGGAACTGGTTCGCTTGTCCTTTCGGCAGACAACCATTCTTACATTTCAATTTTCATTCAGAATCTGATTCAAGAAAAATCTCGGACCTCGTACGTCAGCAGGTGCAATTGATGTGACGTAATGGCTTTGTGTTTCACAATTTGCAAGGGAACACCAGACGGTTATTGTCTATACCTTCACTGACGAGTGTCGGTACACTGTTTTCAGCTTAGCAAAATTATTAAATAAAAAGAGAAGCTTCTGGCTCCTGTTTCTTACAATTGACGCAGACAATTTTTATATTACGCGAAGATCCGCAGTCTAATAATATTAATTTAATCAACTGCTGTTTGTAATAATAGAGAAAGGATTCGTCCATAAAAACAGCTCGAATAAGGAAAGGTTGCTAGGTCCCAGGTAAGCAAAGTGTTATCGCTAATTTGCACTGTCATTTGTTTAATCTCCGGCGACCGAAAGTGCCATAAAAGAATATTACCGCGTCCACCGAATACAATTTAAATCGCGCTCGCTATCAGCAGCAAAACAGTGGTCTGTTGCTATCGGCAGAGGAGCGAAAAAGAGAGCTTTTCGAGCGTAATTGCGTGCAATCGTCGGCAGTGACGTACCGCACGACTATGTCGTTTTACGAGCACGGTGAACAGAAGTCGTATAGCTTGGAAGATAACGCGTGGATAGCCGTGGGTACGATCTTAATAGAAGTTTCGCCATGATCCGCCCACCCGTCTAATAAATACATAGGCCATTAAACGGCAGTCACTCGCGGTATCTTCGGGTTTAATAGCGCTCGGCGTTGAATTCGTCCGGTTGTTGCGAGTACAGATAGCAACTGGTAGGCCGGTAATCGGTGATAGCCAGCTGCGGTATCGACGGGGGACCTTACTTTTTGATGGTATCTGCGAAATAGAAACAAACGAACAGACGCATGGACGGACGGACGTGTATGCCGCATTCCGTGTTTATTATTTTGCCGGTGGGTGGTCCGAAGAAGTCTAGAGCCGTCTTGGTGGCCGATAGCATCTCTCTTGCGTCTCTCATGTGCACGCACCGTTGAACGCACGGCCGACGCAGTGAACGAACGTGGCGCACCGAGTCGTCTTGCGTAAGGAAGTAGTCGACTTCTCTTCTCTCTTTCCCTCTACCTCACTCTCTCTCTCTCTCTCTCTCTTCCCCTTGGCCCATTCTCTCCATTCTCCCCTTCTCATCAGATCCTCGTTCCTTCACGGACCTTCGATTCTCTTCTCTCCTCCTTTGTCCACCACCCGGCTCGTTACCTCACCCATTTCTTCGCCAGAAACTATCCTCCACAGTTGCTTTTTCATTCGCTTTTTTTTACTAGATACCATTTTCTCTCTCTCTCTCTCTCTCTCCCTCTATGTCTCTTTCGTTTTTCTCTGACTTTCTTCACGTGGTTCTCTGCTTTCTTTCTATGTAATGCTGATTTTTACATACTTTTTTTTTAACTGACTTTGTGTGCTCTCTCATCTATTTTTGTTATATTCAATTCTTATTTGGCCTTTTGACTTTCTTCCTTGTTATCCATATCTTCTATTTCTTTCGCGGTTTCATGTTTACTAGTTCCTTCGTTCTTTAGTGTTCCTAGAAGAATCAATACAAATGGATCAATCCAAGAGTTATCAATGAAAAATTTGAATAGTTTCAGTTCAACACTTATGTACTTCCTCAAATTGTTGGTTCCAAACCGCAGATCTTCAATACACAACATAAAAGTGATCTGCACGAATTACAGGAAACATTGGATAAGTAAGAACTGTCTTCCTTCTGTTGCTAATTTTAATCAAATGCGGATACTCCTGTAGATTTTTATCGTAATAAAATCGCTAATAAAATCCAGCGTGTAATTATTTCGAATAGATTAAAAATCGTGTGAAATGTAAACCTTTCGATTGCAATTTATCGAGCGAGCGCAGTCGGGCAAAGAATTAAAGATAAAATTTCGCCGGGAATTACAGCGAAACGAGTGGCCGGGAGCGGTTAATTAATTGCGAGCCGACTTCATTGAGGCTCGGGGGCCGCGGCCGCGATACCAGTGCAGTGCAGTGCAGTGCAGTGCAGCGCGGCGATGCCGATGCCTGGGACGATGCAACCCGAGCTACAGAGGTGTATATTGTGGAAAATAGATCCACGGGGGACTCTCTCTCTGTCTCGTGGCGGGCAGCCGCTTGCTCTGTTTCAGCCTCGGCACTCACCACCGGCTATCTCGCTCTCGCACTCATTAAGCCGATGCAGCGTCGGCGAAGATCAAAGCCCGTCTTCTACGGAGGACCGCTTAATACTGGGTGGCGAGCTAAGAGTGTCGTAAAAATTATTAACGGTCCCTCCGCACGCTGTGCCTTATCGCCGGATCGGCAACTACAGTTGGGTGCATTCGTCGAACCTGCCACCACAATATGCAATGACATTTCCTTTCGGTCGTCTTGTTGTCACCATTTCCAGATCCGTTTTCACCATTTCCCGAAAAGGAGTCTTCTTCGGGTTACAGAGGAAACGTGTTCGGTAGCTAGCACGATAAAAACGGTAAAACGGAAAAACTAACAAAAATTCTTGTCGGGACTCTTAGAGTTGCCAGACTTGTCTACAGACACTTAATATAATTTTTGCGTCGTACAAGCGATAATAATTTATATTTTGAATGGAGCTGATTGTAGCAATCGTATACTCTCCATTTTGATCACAGTGTCCTTTCTCTTTATTTTTGTAGTGCTAAACTGTTCTCTCTCTGTTCTCTCCTTGAAAAATTCATTGAAATTCTTTCATAATTGAACCGATTCTATTTCTAAAATGTTTGGTAAGTTCCCCCTGCAAATTCTGCACGTGTCCCTAATTTTTCAGTAACTTTGTTCAAACGTTCAATAGAGTCGAGTTCAAGAGACTTCATCAATCAACATCAAGTAACCGAGGAAGCTGCAGTCCGGTACACAGATTGACGCATAATCGAAATGACATGGGGAAAGGCAGCGAAATCTTCTCTTCGTATAACACAATAGAGTAATTCACGGTAATCCAATTGATTATTATAAAGAACCTCGAAAAGTGTCTTACTGAAACTTACTTTCATACCTCCTTCATCCAACTCACGGTGCCCGACGGTCGACCGTTAGCTTCGCGAATAAAATGCAACTGACTGTTGGAGCCCGTGCAAATTTTGCGTACACATACTTGGTTATTTCGCAAGAGGCGGAACTGGCCACCAGTTTTATTTCCCTGGCGACGCCGCCGCCGCCGCCTGCACGGCACTCGGACATTAAGTTACGCAAACAATGAATGTCGAGGTCCGTTTATGCGATCCCCGGGCCAGGAAGAGATATCAGTGGTCGCAATTTGCTGGGCGATTTCGAATTTTTATAGTCGCATAATTTTTTACAGTGTTCCCGAGGCTGAGGTACCGCTTCTTCTTCTTCCTCGCCTTCTACCGTTGCTATCTCAATCCGGTCGTGGTCAATGAGAGAGCCGGGGCCCCGGTGAATCGACGAGAGAGTAGAATAAAGACACGCGCCGGCGACGGAATCGAAAATTGTCTCGTATTCGGTTGGAACAGGGTGTCGGGGCTCGGTATCGCCATGGGTGGTCGCGTATTTACACATTACCTCTTTCGATCTGCCAGTTTGTCTCGCTCTCTCTTTCTTATTTAATTTTCTTCGCCGGTCCTCCCTTCTCTGTCTCTCCTTCTCTTTCTGTCAGCTCAACCGAGGTCCCTTTCTTTGTCTTTTGCCTTTCTTCTCTCCACGGTCTCTCTCTCTCTCTCTCTCTCTCTCTCTCTCCATCTTTCTTTTCACGCTGTTCCTCGCCGCACGTCATACACGTGCGCACGAATATCGAGTGCGTGTGAGAGGCCCGTACGCGTACGCACGCACACGCGTGCTCCTCGCCGCACGGAAGTGGTGTACGACGCCTAATGAAGTCGCATCGTTATGCAGATATTATGAAGACAGGTTAATAAGTTAATTGTTCGGTGTAACGCTCTTCCCCGTGGCTTAATGAACGTATTCAGAACGGTCGCGCCTTTCTCTTCGCCCGATCAGGTACCCTAAGCGGCTGCGACGTGGTGTCCTTTACCTCTGCTGGATCATGCGGTTAATTCGGTCGCGGAGTGAAATGTGGGACTTAATTGCTTTGTACTCGCGGTGGCGTCCTCTTACACTGTTATCCTAAACAATGAAGGGGTCCAAGAACTGCTTGCTCCAAATGATGTGGGACAGATGAACGTCTTCATCCAGGCTAGGCCCAGATATTTGGTAGCATCATCTTTCCATTTCTGCAAAGTATTCAAGAGAGATAATTGCAGGCTACTGTAAAATCCTGGACAATGAAGGTGTCCAATAACAACTTGCTTTAAATGATGTGGGACAAAAAAGACATGTCTTTAACCTGGCTAGGTCTACATATTTGCTAGCAGCGACTCTCCTACCATTTCTGCACGGTGTGAAAGACAATGCTTGCAGTTACTCTTTCCTTACATCCTCTTCAGATAAAGGTGGAGCAGACTTCTGTCAGGAAAAATTGCATCTGCGGCTTCCGTCCCCAAAGTGTCCAATAAAGATCTCAGCTCAGACTCCCATAAGAACGACAGGCATCGCAACTCTGAATGCGACTGTCTGAATACGAGGAACCCGCGAGTGGTTCTGTGCAGCCGCCAATCAAATGCTAACCGATCGCGGAGTAGATGCGTATAATCAATTATGTAGATTCGCGCGAGCGTGTGTTGCGACGACGCTGGCGACCGACGCATCAAACTCTAGCATTTCCGGTCGCGATTATTATTGGAGAGGTAGCAATTTCGATCACGGTGGACTCGCGGGACTACCGTGTTTACGTTCGGCAGATCGGTGGAGCCGTCGTCTTCTGTTCGTTTCCATCGTCAACCTTCACTTTTCGGGCCTTTTCTATTAGGTTGTTGCACATGAAATGTCCGATTTTAGGATACGAATCTTCTAAAATGTTTCGACCAAAAAATGCTATTATATTCTACAGGTTTATCATAAAAACTTTGAGGTACCAGGGTAATCCTTAATGTCGAATCTCCAATTTTAATTTAGTCTAATTGTACTTTTCAATAAATTCGATTTCAATGCGGCTGTCGCGGATTCCTTTTATATGCGTGAAAAAATAACATATTGATAGCACTATGTGATTTTGGGTCAAAATCTGGTGCTTACGTTGATCAATAAGATCATTTAGAAAAAAAAGTTGTGTTTGTTTTATAATACTAATACTAGAACGACCGGGGAGCGTATACAAAACTTCTCAAGACGGTCTGGAGTCAATGACGAGAGGAGAAAGAGAAAGACCGTCGTCGACAGGACTCCGAGAGGAGAGGAACGGGAGAAAGAGAGAAAGAGATGATGCGGCGATCTGTAAACGCCGTTGTGTGCCTCGTGCGTGTCACGTAGCCCCGGAACGTGTGTGGGTAATGTTTTTGCTCGAGGGGAAATGGTACCGCGTGTGTGGTCTTGCCTCGTGCCCCTCTCTCCCCCCGTTGTGATGGCACACCGCCGTATCCTAGCAACGTAGAACGCCACGCCGATTCGGCCAATCGCGGCCAGGCCTCGTTCCGCTCGGCTCAACTCGGCTCGCGTCGGCGCCGACGTCACCGGTACCCGCAGTGCCGTACCGTTGTGCCGCGAAACCGCGTGCCCCGCGTACAAAGAAATCGTGATCATTCTACGCGATTCTTTGCGCTTCGCAATAGTAGCATGTCGTAAACGTAAGAATAAACAATGTTTTTAGATGATGAATACTGGTGTACACTATATCGTAATAGTTAACTGAAATTGGTACGTATATGGTTGTTACCGAGGCATTCGAGGTATGTTAAACAACGTCCACACGTCATGTAGATTCTTATACATTGATCCTTACATTGATTGTCAACATTGATCGTTTATTAATACATTATATTTTTCAAAACTCTACACTATGGATGATAAGAAGGCCGATGGTTTTATTACACTACACAAATGAGACAAACAAGGAAAGGAGGAGATCAACGAGGTTAGATTTTTAGAAGATAGAATTAGATAGTTGTAAAACGTATATACTAATAAATGTAACGTATCATTTTATGAAATAAGGAAAAAAAACATTGTTATTGGAAACTTATACGTAAGTCCTTTGTATATTGTGCCGGTACGTTTGTAACTTAACCCTTATGTCGGTAACTAACATTTTCTATGGTATTCAATGATAATTCACTTTATAGTTTCAACGCAAATGTAAACTGACCTGTGATCATCACAGAACATAAGAATGTACAATAACTTTGATATTTGTCAATGAAAATATTAACGAAATTGGTAGCGTGTACCCGAGTGCCCGGTTATTGACATAAAGGTTACAGTACGGAATCAATTTGAATTTCTTTGTACAAAATCAAGGTTATAAATACCTGATACCGGTGAAGAACGTGCGAATGAATGTTTTATGTAGTCTGTATTAATTTTATAGGGATTCTAGGGGTGATTTGTCTCCTTGCGACGATAAAAATACGTAAAATGGAGAAGCGGCGCAGGTACTGGCGTAATCGGGATCGTTCGGCAAGGATCGGCGGGTTACGGCCCTGAATGTTTGTGCAGCTCGGATCTCGGCGAGCGGAGTCGTTGGAGGGGGGCCGTCAACTATGGCCGGCGCAGAAGGCAGGCCACGAAAGAAATGTGGCAGCGCATTTCGCTTAGTACGGACTTAGACTGCTCTAAGTGGCGGTCGTGCACGCCGGTGTCCGAGGACGAGGACGACGACGACGAGGACGACGAGGACGAGGAGGAGGACGTCGTTTCGAGACGTGCGACAGAGAGGCTCGAAGACGAGACGAACGAAGCTCTCCAGCTGCACTCACTGGACCGTGGAACACTCTCGTCCTCTAACGTCGCCTACGCCTTCTTGCGTAAACCGGATGCTCGTGACGGGCGCGCATATACGAATTCGGCGGTCGTGGTGAGGCTGTTCGGTGCGCGGTGTGAATTTTCGTATAGGAACCCATCCGAGCCGAGTGACAACGTACGTGACAGTGACACTGTAGTGTGCCGATCGAATTGATCCCGGACGTGTCCCAGACGTCGCCGCCGACCGGATATACATTGCAGGCCTTATGACAGAGGAGGAGCACACGTGTTCGAAAGTGCGACGAGTTTCCCGCGAAAACAACGAACGATAGCCGACACCGTGGACCCGGTTGTCGCGTGATATTTCAAAACAAGCGAACTCGCGTGTGCGCCCTCGTGTTTGTCGGCGGTGTCCCGCGAGAGGGAGATACCGGAATAGAAAGAGAAAGGAGTACGAGAAAGAGAGCGAGAGAGATAGAATGCGTTTATCGGTCGGAAGCTGAAAGAAGCAGGGCAGAGAAGGAAGACTGAAGAAAAAGACGAATGTGCGAGGAGCCAGCGGTCTGCTCTTGTGTATTTACTGTTCCGTGGTGGGCACCGAGCTAACCTAAAAACCGATTCCCCGGTGTCTACTCTTGTTTTGTGTATATACATCGTCGTAACACGGTACCCGCGCATGCGCAGAGCAAGCTGTGTGTGCCTCGTGCGCGAATTTCGATTGCTGCCGTGAAGAGTTGCACCGATGACGACCAGCCGAGGGAAATCGCGCGGTAAACAGAGAGAGAAGACTGAACGTGTGCTGTGAGATGTGTTTAACAGGAAGTTCGTGCGAGCGTTACGTGAAAAACGTCAGCGAGTGAGTGTGAAATTTTTTATTTTCTACGTGGTTTTCTGTGTTCGCGAGTAAAAATCATTTCCCCGACATCGTGTGACTCCGGCGTCGAGTAGAAACGCGACTGTAGAAGGCGAGAAGGGGAAAAAAGAAAGAAACGAAGAAGAGCGTTATTATAGTTGAGACGCTGATACGTCCCCGACGGGGAGTAATATTACAAAATAATCATACTGCGAATTGTGACGGAGCGAATGCATGACGGATCATGGTTTCTGCGTCCGGCCCCACAGGGATCCTAGCGGGACGCCCTTCCGGTTCTCAGTGCCATCAAGGTCCGCAGTCGTCGCAGAACGGAAGTACGGGCAAAGGTCATCATGAAAAGCACAGTAAAGTCAGTGTCGAGGACGCGAAACTGCGTCACGAGTCCGATCTGTATATCAGGCCCAGCTGGACCGATGCTGCGATAGCGTTGGACCAACTCGAGAAGGTGAGTTTACCCTGTGTCTTAAATTATAATCACGAGGGGTTGAAAGTACAGCTACGTTCAGCTAATTTCACCGATGTATTTAAATCGCTCTTTATCGATTGCATCGTTGCATGATTCAGTCAGGTTCGTCAGGAATATAAATATTGGGGATCTTAAGAACTACACGATGCCTACATTACCTACTAACTGGTTGTTTTTGCATATTCATGATATTGATAAACAGACGGCGAATTTTATGCATTCGTGACAATACATGTTGATGACAGGGACAGAAGGCAATGTATATACTGTGCAATGCCATAGATAACGATATTTATATAAACGTCTACCAGCTTTGAGGACGAATGTCGTCATAAATGTGTTAATTATTCTAGTAACAAAAGGTCGGTACAAATTTTTTCCCAGAACTGACAACTTTGGTATAGGTTTCAGCTTGCTAATTATGAAATGATCGTTTCGAAAAGGAAATAATGGTGATTTTTAGCTGAGAATGAATGGAGCAGTGGGTTGAACGAGACGGGGGTGTTTAATTTACGGATAGTTGGTGCTAGTAAAATTAAAAATGGAGAGTAGTAGTCTCGAGGATAGGCCGGACGTTTCCTGTGCAGGCGTTCGAATCTCCCGTGGATTTGCTATCGCCAGCCATCTAATCGATGAAGTACACGCTCTCTGCGGGTTATACAGGCATCGGTATCTCCGGCAAGCTGCGGACAGTTACGCTAACTAGACGTAGATAATAGCTTGATCGCACGCCACTTCGTGAGCCCCGCTTTCGGCCCCGACACTCGGACAAGATGGGAATATAAATTTGATGCAAATTACGCTGGATCCGACGTAATTGCGCTTGTTACTTTCCATCGGGTATCCCGATAAATGGGAAAATTGCTGACGTTGACATCGCTCTGTCAGATAAAAAGAATGGCCAACATTGTATGCAACCTTCCTGTCAATTATTTCTAGATATTCTGTTGAACCCATCGAAACAAAACTGAATTATTCAATTCTCCACTTAATGCTGCCAATCCTTAATTTACACAACACCGAATCGCTAATACGATTTTTAATGCATTTGAACGGCTAATATCATTTACTTCACTCTTAGTAATGCAGATCATCATTTTTTAATGAAGAAAAATGTTCCTAAGTTGAATGTGATACATATTTTGTGAGTCCAATATTGATATTACAGGAACATTATTGATTTACGAATATTGAGAAGTTCAATCTTAAAAATTGGAGCTGAAGACAGTGACCTTGATCTTCAGCTTATCCCGAGCAATTTGTCCAAACATACAGACCGTTTCTAGCAACGATAACGCGGAGTTTGTTACGATCAGCGTTATTTCGAGAAAGTGGCATCGGGGAGAGAATCTCTCGCAAAACAATAACAAGCAGCGAAGTTTCCGTCTCGGACTTGGAAGTACCCTTTCCACGGGACGCCCCTAAGTTCTCTCTCGCAGGCTAGCTGTAAACTTTCACACACGCGGGTGGTCCCGGAGACGTGTTTTCGAAGGTGAGAGAGCAACGGGCCGAGGGTCGAGGGGTGAGGAACACGGCAAAAGAAAGACAGAAGGACTGGGTTGAAGTGTGGATCGACGAAGGATCGACTTCCTGCTAAGGAATACACCGCAACCCTCCTTGTTTTCTCTGACACGAACCTTTTCGTCCAGCTGAAAAAATCCCCCGAATATAGACGGGACGAAGACGAAGACGCAGACGAAGACGATCTCGAGCAGTCTTGCGACACCGAGATCGTCCCCCGAGATCTTTCGATCTCGAGTACCAGGTAAAATGTGCGTGGCACGTGAACGAACCACAGGGCTATCGCCTTTCGGTCCAAATAGGGCGGGGAGCGAGCTTTCGGCAGACCGGGGCCCTTTTCTTTGGTTTTTCTGAGAAGGACAACCCTGCTGCACCACGGATACCTTCTGTCGCTGGGTTTCCCTTCGAGACTGTCTTATTCTCGCTGCAGCACCCTTGGAAATCTGTAACGAAATTGTTCGTTTAACCCTTTGATCGTACATAAAGATACAGGTCCGCATCTATTTGTCTTTGTTGATGTTCTTAACTAAATCTACTACCAGTGTAGTACTTCATCTTTACGTCTTCGTCCCCTCTAAAGTTCTCGTAACACTAAATCCACCACGGTCAAATGACCAGTTCATTATCTCGCAGTTGCTGGAATTGTAGAGAGATTCTCGTAGGAAATGATTGAATGAATTTTATTAGCCAATCATGTATTAGAATGAGAATCGTACGAAATTTAAATAAACCGTTCAATTTTGTGTCTCGAATACGTCGGTCCAGCGGTATTGCTTGCTACATTGAGAGACTAGTCGAAGAGTCCTGAGGTAACGTGCAAGAGTCCTATCAATCAGTCAACACGGCGCTTTTCATCTCGTTGATCATTCGCGAAGTATGTTCGGAGCACGAGCTCTGTTCCAGTTGGACGACCACAGGGAACTTTGCGACGTGGAAACCGCTTGTGACCACCCAGAGAGAGAGAGACCAGCTTCAGCAAAACGTACCCTAGAACTGACTTGGTTCGCCGGTTATTACACGGAGATCCTCTTTCCTAGAGGATCGAGGGCAATTGAAAGCAATTTGTACCTTGATTACGACAACTCTGTATCACATGCTGTTGCATTACGTGGAACTTGCTGCGTTCGATGAAAGCTTGTTTGCTACTGTCCAGGAACAATAATCTTCTGGAGCTTGGGTATGCTCAATCAAAGGTTCATTCAACACATTGATCGCCACTATTGTTTTGCTTAAAAACATTTTATGCATTTATGGGAAAAACTAGTTGGTTCGATTTGAAGTAGCAGAAACATTAAAAGAATGTCAGTATATTATTTCCAACTTGTTAAGATTGTTAGAAAATAAACTGAAGGTCTACGTGGCTACTATATCTTGTAATTAGTGGCAACAACTTTTATTTCGCATAAAGTTTGCACGCCACCGAATATCAGTTTGTTCGTTCTCAAATGAGCTAAATTATAATGTAGGGTATGAACTTCGGTGGCAGGTAACTGATAATAATTATTAATACGTTGACTGCCATGTCACCCATATGTGGGTGACGGAATTATGTGTCCAGGTTTTAAAATGAATTTTTACGTTAATATATTCAATGTACCAAATTTGATTAGGATCAGTAAAATGCAAGAAAGTTGGAGGAAAGTTGACTACTCAATATCATACATTTACTTTTCTTTAATTTTTATTTCATTAAATAACTTACTTTGATTTTATGGAATTTTTGAGGTTTCTAGTTTGGCAGCCAAAGTATTAATTGCTCCGGTCGTTAGTATGAACGAAATAGGCAAAGTTCGTGTGAAATTTCAATGGTAATCTCTACAGACTTTTTACTATATTTTGAGCAAATACAATCGTCCTGTATCCGACAACTTTGTAACATTGTTTTTTTTTTCGAGTAATAGAATTTTGTCCAGAAAACGGGCTTTTCAACGCACTGCCGGCAGCGACTCCCAAAACGATTACCTCACTCGTACGCTCCCGTAGGCTGTGATCAATCCTTCGGAGATCCCTGTTGCACTGATCCCCCTCGGATTCCGGGGAAACGCGATCGTCTAATTGCTGCGAGCGTCTCCGTGACGCGACCGCTCGGGGAATAAGAAAAGCGACGCGTACAGAGTTTCCCGAAGTCTAAAAATACAGTTGCCGGCTGACTTAGCGAAGCAACTGGAATAGTCGTGGCAGTCACGGGGAAGTCGATCGGGATCGGAAGATCCGTTTATGCGAAGGGATTACGTGTGCAGGAAAGGTCTGGCAGCTAGCTCGGTCTCTCGCCACCCAGCGAGACCGGCGCGAATAAAGTGAGCCGATCGAGAGCCGCTTCTCGCTCCCGTTTTATCGTTTGCGCGATTGCACAATTATGGTGTTACCGGCGGGAGGTGGTGACAGTGGCGGGTGGCGGCGGACAGTGACGGTGTGTAACCGGGACGGGCAGAAAAAGGAGCAAATTCGAGGTCGACGGTCCACTTTTCTTGGCCACCGCGCGCCGTCTCAAAAAGGACAGCGACTCCGTTTGGCGGTCGCTATGCTCTTTCGTTCTTTCGCTCGTTCGTTCGTTCGTTTCTCTCGTTCGTTCTCGCGTTCATGCCGGATGAGTCAGTCCGTCTCACGGGCACTGCCCTTACGATTCCGTGTACGCATACTTGTACACATGCGTATCTCTCTCACCCTCGAGAGACGCAGACGCACCGGACGCCCTCGGTCGCTTCAGTTCTAGAGCACAATGCGGGACGGTCCTCAGATTTTCGGCCAACTTATGGCTCGGAAAGTTGAAGACGCTCCGGGTGGAATTCCTGACGAGTTGTCACGAAACTTTCGGAGGACGTAAGGTAAAGGTACCAGTAGTTGACCATTTTATAGAAAAACATAAAAAATAAGGTTTGAAATGTTCTTATTGTTTTGAAATTTAAACAACAGACGGCATGGCATCCGAGGTTCACTTTCATCAAAAGTGCATTTATAAGTGCGCTTATAAAAACCTTATTTTTTATGTTTTTCTATAAAATGGTCAACTCCTGGTACATGGTCAACTACTGGAGCCTTTACCTTAGTTCTTGCAAAAAATTTTCTGGAATATTTCGTATTCGAGGAGTGAAAGCAACCCCCAAAGTTTGGGGTTGGAACCCTACTTGGTCGAATATCTCGGGAACTATTAGAGCTGGAGGGATGTTTCACATGGCAAAATTGTGTATTTTTAAATGAGGAAAAAGGGGCTCTCTGAAGGTGATTAGGTAGTGCTGGCAACCTAACGCCCTTGTGTTCAGTTTGTCAATGCTGTTCATTAACTATGAGTTCTAAATTAGGTATAGTCTAGTCACTGTTCAACATTCATCTGTTTTATCCTCTTACAAATTAAAATCGACTCTATCGAAGACAAATATTGTAACATAAGTTCGTTCGGTGACAAATATAAATATATTCTGATTTTAATGATTTAGTTATGATTCATTGTAATTCTGATTGGAAAGAATCTGCTAACAGCCAAGAATTATACAATTTATTGAATAGGTAGAAATAAGTTAAAAATACGTACTCTAAAGGAACACGATTTTTGCGGAGTAACATTAGAATTTGCATCGGGAACAGCATACCGGAAGTGTGAGCATAGTTCGGTGCATTGTGCGCTGCGGTTCTAGACGACTATCGCGATCAATCGTGTTGTACGTAGTCGCAAACCTGAGCACGTGTGCACGCATGAATTGTCGCGAGCGTCCGCTTACTCCAATTTGTTTACCGTCCAGGAGGATGATTGAGTTACAGGCAACGACCTCGACCTCCTACACCAACTCTCCTGTACACAATCGTTCGCTTGTATATGGCTGCGTGCTCATATTTCCTATAAGCATTCGGCCAGACTGTCTCACAGCCCTGTAGTCTGTTTATTAGATCATTGTTTTGAATATTTCATCGTAACATTGAACTGGAACGGTCTTTGGTCTGTTGTTAGTCTAAGCAGAATACCCAACTGGCCATCGAATCTACCAAACGCATAAACTTCCATGAAACTGAAACTGTTAAATCGGTATGCAATTTTCGGAGTAACATTTCACAATTTTAAAAATTGTTTTGAATAACTTACGTATGTCCAATTGCAATCCCATTCGAACGTTTAAAATAAAAAGGATCCTTTTTATTTTAATCGCATGGTGCACAATATGCAATTTCTAAATTTTCTGTTGGATTTATTGAAATAGCACTAACAACAGACTTCTGAACGATTGGCTATAGTTTAATTCGGCTTAAATAATGTTACTAAATCGAGTATGTTTTGTAATTTCAATGGGACGAAACATATACGAAGATAAAAAAGTGTCCTTTATTTTAATTTCATGATGTACAAAATGTTATTTAAGAATTGCTCAACATTTTTCGAAAATTTTCATTTTTAAGTCGCATGCAATTCTTGAAACATTGTATTGTTTTCAACAGGACTCGGGCAAAAGAAACTTTTCGAACACATCATAATATTGCAATGATAAGCTTGTAGTCATAATAGTGAATAAGCGTGGAGTATATCAGCTGTTTCGTTTGCGGCAGGCCTCTGCGCCGAGCAGAAATTCAGCAGAAAGAAGATTCTCGGAAGTCCGAGAACGCCTCGGGGCTAAAGATAACGACAAACTTCGTGCCGTACTATTTTATAATCGCATCTTAATTTCTGGCAGCTGAAATCCTCCGGTCTGCGAGAGCACAATGCTGTACATTCACGCACGTTGCGTCGGCCCCGGCCGTTCCACTGAGATTAAAGGGCGCCGACACTATGTGTGAGGCTTTTACACTAATAATACCTACGAAAGAGAGGGCCTCGTAAATGTCCAGAGGGTGGAGGCATGCCGACCGAGAAAGCACCGCCTTTCCTTGGCGACGCGGGTCGCATGATACGCTTAGAGACGTCGGACCGACGTGATTTTAATGTATAACGCATAATGATGGCCGGCTAATTATACTCTTAATGCGCTGCCGCCGTGAAAAAATCTGAGGAACAGCGCTGTGATATGCAAATTTCAAACAGAATTTCTTTCAAGAATAATTCAGACGCGTGGACCTAGGTGTGAAGAATGCGAGATGCGGATGGCAAGAAATAAGTGCTCTAGAACATTATACTTTAAACTTATATATCTATAAATAATTTTACATGTTATGCTAATATCCCTTTGTTACGGTATATAGAAATTAACTTTCTAAATTGTCGTTTTGGACATAAAGATGGGAGGCTACGTTCAGCCAAACCTTAACCCCTTGCACTACTATTTATTTTGTGATTGTAATGATTAGAAATTCTTCTTCGTTCAGGATTTCATAGAAAAAAAAGATAGTTTATATTTATTGTATGCCTATGTTGTCTCCAAAAGATATATATATATATATATATATATATATATATATATATATATATATATATATCATACAACGAAATAGAATTTTATTTCGCTTTAAAGGAAATTAATAACATATATATTTGTTAGACTCTGTTCAAAATCTTCATCACGAGTCTAACTCGATATTGTAGAGCAAGGGGTTAAACTTAGGATAGAATTTTATGACAATTTACCAATCCCACTTACAATGGATTCTAGCATCTGTAGCGAGTGCTACGCGCCTAATTGCACTAGCAGAGACGTTAGGATTTCTGCTAACGACAGTGGTGTCCTTTTTCCGTTCCAAGGAATCCTAATGGCTCGAAGTCTCTAATTTCCTAATTGTCCGTTCCCTGAGAACAAAGTCATACCCGCAAACCCGGAGATGTTTGAGCGATAGCTGGGTGTATCAATCAGGTACTGACCCTACGCAAAAGACCCAACCTGAAGAGGTCCCAGCAACCAGTGGGCGGGTACCCTTCACTAGGGATGAAAGGAACAGGCCGACCCAACGTTCCTTGGACCTCATCCATTTCGGTCTGACACTGATTCCATCGACGTTTACGCCGGATTTACAACGTTAGCAGCCATGCGAAATCATGGGTTTCGTTTATTCCGCGTTCCACGATTTTCCACGCGAAAATCTTCCTTTTATCCCTTTTGCGGCGCTGCGGGTCCGCTTACACAACGAATTGGGGGTCGTAATGGGGACCAGGAAGATTGAAAGGCTACCCTGGACCTTGGCACAAAGGCAGATCGCCTCTGAACTTTCAGGAATCGATGGATCCTTCGAAGCTGGTGCAAAAGCTGTGTATGGAAATCTTAATTCTGTACGTTCTCGTTTTCGAGGGGAAGCATTTTGCAATTATTTTTGGCTGCTAGAAGAATGTACGATGGATGAACCTTTCGGAATTCAGGAATTCGTCGAAGAACGCGTTTCCGTTAAACGGCGACACCATAAAATTGTCCGTTCTTACCTAATCTTCCTCAAACATTCCTCCCTTGCGCAACGGTCGATTGCGTGCAGGTTTTTCCTCGTTACATAATATTGCAACTAACGAGACTCGCGTGCCCAGAGAAGATCGGCACACGGGCACAAGGGAGAGCGAGTGCCCAGTCAACGTTCCACGGCAACAAAACCGAATCGTGGTCGCGCAATTGATATATTCATTAGCCGCCTAATAAGCGGGGGCCCGGTCGAGTCTCGGTAAACAGAGAACGCTCGATCTCAATTACATTTACGAGTAAATCATCTCGCCACTTATTAAGCCCGCTCGAACGAACTTGTCTCTACCATTAATCACGCACCGTGCGCCGACTCCGATGCCAATCGTGCATCAAGCAGGAAGAACCGACGATGGTGATGATGCTGCTGGTGGTACGACGATGGTGGTGGTGGTGGTTGTTGTTCTTCTTGCTTGCTTGCTTGCCGGTGTCTCCGTCTCTTACGTGGCCGCGCAAAGGTGGAACTTAGCTACTGGAATCCCAACAGAAGGTTTTCCTTTCGAATAGGAATCGCCCCGGTGGAATTCTTCGACCGATTAGAGCGCCAGTCGGATCGAGTTTCTTGCGGACACTTTCGAGCCGTACCTACCGCAAGAATCTATGCGTTTGTCTGGCGAGTCGTATGTCGTCTGCTCAACCCCTTCGAATGAGTTCCACCCCTTTTTTCCAGCCACTTATCCGCCTAAGGTAATCATTCCGAATGGGATTCTCCCGTCGCGCGGACGCACTCGCGAAAACTCGCTTTGCAACCACCCACCGACTCCCACGCGACTGTTCATGGGGGTTCTTGATGCACTGCGGGTCTTCCTGCGAAATAAAAGTTAACCGCATCCTTCGTACCGTAATCGTGTGTAGACCTGCCTTTTCTCCTTTAACAATCTTGATTAAAGTCAATGATATATTGACAATCTCAAATTTTATTGGTGTTTTTACGGTTTCAAATTGCCCCAACTCGTTTCTGCCATAAATGCATAAAATCCGGAGTCCAGAAATTACTATATCGCCTTGTTGATTGAATTTTTAGCATTTTTATCCGTAGTAAAAAGGGGATGTAATTCTCGAAACACGAATATCCCAGTTGAACAGTGCCCCAGGGACTCGTCAATGAAAAATTTCATTGTTTGAAAATGCACGTAAATTCAAGCAAATCTTTATCTTCGCGTTCCATTTTACAAAAAGGAGAACACGGCAAAAATATTTTTCATTGACTGGAGAGGTCGTTGGAGTAAAAATGTTCGTCAATGTAGAAGCTTTCTTCGTGATTTCATAGCTACACGCGTAAAGAGTCCGCTGGCCAATGTCGTTGGAGCACGTGACACGTGGTCGATCGCTCATCGCCATTAACAAGCAGAAAAATCGATTGCCTAACCGGGCGTCCGATAAACACGCGTCCCATGATCGAATCTTAACGGAGTTAAAGGGCAGCCTGATATTTCACGATGATGTTATCTCCGATCGCGGCGCATGATGCTTTCACGAAAAGAAGGGGAGCGAATTCGGTCTCTCTCTCTCCCTCGCTCGCCACGCGAAGAAAATCGAGAGAGGGGCACCGTTATAATAACTCGTCGCCACGGGGTCCCCGGTGACATAACTCCGATCCCGTTCGAGATCTAGCGATCTCGATTAAACAATTATATACTGTACGCCACGACGAAGAAGAAGAATAATAAGAGGAGAAGAGGATGAGGAGGAAGGATCGTTTGTTCATCTCGAGATGACTTCATTCTCAAAAGCCAAAACACGATCTTGAAGAATGTTCGCGGAGTCGTGTCGAAAAAGGGCGAACGATGCGGGGGAGGCTAGGGGAGGGGGGAGAGAGAGACAACACTTAACGAATTTATGTTATTCGTACTTTTAATGTTTTTTACGACGCGACACGAGGCTCGCGAGGAGATAGCAAACAGCATAACAGGATCTTATGTCAACGACGGTGGTCCCAGCGCCACGAGGTTGTAATATGTAGATATTGCCCACCACGAGAAACCCCATAAGTTCCGCGGGGACCACTTACGGGAAAAAGGGGGAATTCCTTTTCCTCTCCGGCCTGTTCTCTCTCCTCCACGCTGTTCGCCAGCTATATAGACGTCTCGAGACCGACTCGTGGCGTCTGCGCTTCCTTTCTTCTCTTTTTCCCCCCTTGTTCTCGCTCGTTCTCTCCCCTCTTTCTCGCTCCTTCTTCCCCTCTTCTTCGTAGAGGCTCCTTACCTTTCGGTTTCTACCGGTGATCCCGAACCGTACGAGAAAATTCGACCGCGTTCTCCTGACTTCGAAGAGGAGGGCTCGCGTGTCTCTCTCGCGATTGTTCGCAAACAATGTTCGCGGAGCCGTTTAGCGCTTTGTCTCCTCGGGGGACTTCGGGCCCCTTGATTGCCGTGGCTGTCAGCGATTATGCGGTGCCCCCGAGCTGCCTAAACGCGGCTAAATTGTCCCTTTACGCTATGCACAGTCTGCGGGAATACGTAGCCGCGGGTTTTTATGCCGAACAGAAATTGTCCGCATTAATTACAAGATACCGGAGGCACATGGACAGTCGTTTCACTTCACGTAATTATTTTAATCGATTCAAAATTACGCTACAGTATTTCGAAATTCTTTAAATAGTTTTAGTGTTCGGCATTCGATGGTTTCAAGGTATTTTATCTCAATATTTTTCCCCATGAATCGTTCCATTTTTCATTGGTGATTTAGTGGCTTGTGTAATTGTTCGAATATCGTTCTCTGCTGCACGTACTCTTTATCATCGAAATAAAATTGCTCTTATTCTAATGATATCGAGCCAAGGACGACCCATGTTATAATTTTATGCGCATGTTTGTTAACATATATTTGCAAGTATTATATATTATACATTAACCCATTTGCATCATAAGGAAATATGAAAAGAAGGTCTTTATCACCAAACTTTTTTTATTATTATATTTAAGTACAAAAATGACTACAAGTAAAAGGACTTCATATTTCAGCATTATAAGAAAAGATCAGAATTACTACTTTCATCTGCAACAACATTCTCCATTTCTATTTTTTGGCTAACGAATAATAATAGTAACCAGGAAAATTGAGAGCATATATACGCTAATGATGCAAATGGGTTAAAAGCGTTGTAAGGGTGGCTCAAACGTACGTAACAAAATGATCCAAGGTCTAGAAACGCAGGAAGGAAGAGAAACGACGAAATTGACCACACCTGCGGGAGGTAGAAAAATGCCGAGAAAAGGGGAGGGGTAAAATTGATAGTGGTTGGTGTTGGTAGAGGCGAGAGTTTCCCGGGTACCATGTGGCCAACGAGGATTGTCTGCTCGTCTAGAGTTACCCGAGTCTGGGCAGCCGCGAGGCCGCGGCACGAGAGTTAATTGGCTGGAAAACCTTGCTATCCGATACTCGACGCCCGGCTACTGTCCCGGGATACGTAAGCGTGTGTAATCTGTATTTTCATCTGTACCGTGGCTATATCGTGGGTTGTTGCGCTCTCCTTCAGGATTGCTCTCTTGTCCTCGTATCTCTCTCTCTCTCTCTCTCTCTCTCTCTCTCTTATCCGGCTGCTGCTTGCTGCCCAGAGAAGAGAGGAGAGCAAAGAGCCAGGGCTCTGCTCTCTGCGGCTCTCTAACTGTACCTCGACGAGCGACGTAGACACCGGAGGAGAAAAGCGTGTCCGCTCCTTTCCTCCCGAGCCCGATTCCATTCTGATCCGTGGCTCTCCGCGTCCTTCCCTCTCCGTCTTTCTTTCCCCTGTCGACCAGGAAAGATAGGTATTGTTGCGGGTGGTCCCTGGTGCACATTGTCAGACCGGCCACCAGGTAGTGTGCAACGTTGCCGCTCGCAATGTTGCGACCGTTCCGTTCCTCTCTCCCTCCGTGGATTCATCCCGATCCTTTTCCCCTTGTTTCTCGTCCTCTTTAATTCGCCAGGACCTCGCTCCCCCCACCCTGGCTGCATTATTGGCCTTCAATCTTCAAGTGTCTCCTATCTTTAATCATTCCTGTTGCTTCGATTCGCCAGGATTTCATAATCAGACTCCCTGTATGTCCTTTATTGCCTTCCAATTTTCGAATGTCTGTCGTCTTCTTTCAATTTTTTTTTCCATTCGTTCAATGCCTTTGATTCGCTAGGATTCGACTCTCAGACCTCTCTCGTGACCTTTAAACTTCCAGTTTTCAAATGTATAATTTTTGTAACTCTTTCCACTTGGAATTATTTTACGTTCCCTCCGACCTAGAATATTTCCATTCCAATTTACCCGCATACTTGTCGACGAAGGAGCTTGCACGGTAGTTTCTTCGGAAGGAAATCTCACCTTCGCTAATTAGGACAGCTAATGACCGTGGTTCTCGAATTTTTCAGGGCAAAGCGGAGGGTCAGAGGTCTGCGGTGTGGATCAGGGCAAGGCTGCAGGATCAGCTGAGTCAGCTGGGCTACTTCTTGCAGAGGCACGCAGGCAAAGTTCTCTTCCTCGCGATCGTCGCTCTGGCCACGTTCTGCGTTGCTCTCAAGTCCGCGCAAGTTCACAGCAAGGTCGAACAGCTCTGGGTTCAAGGTAAGTGTGTGATCGAACCGTTTCCTGTTTCTCTTATTCCTCGTTTTGTCGAAGCTTCGGCGACTATCGAATAACCACCTAGCGCGGGAAAACGATTTTGGACCTGCCAAGTCGTTCGAAACACCGTTGTCTTCGTTCGAATCGAACTTCCATTCGAGATATCGTGTTTCTCTTGTCCCATAGAAATTGTTCGATGTAAATCGTTCGAGTAAACGTCGGGGAACGAAGCTTTTTGGTTTTATTGCGGAATTACGTGCTGAGTAATAGCCGCGGCTGTAAGGAGACGATTTGATGACTGATTAAAGAACGTCGTAACATGACAGGGTTCCAACGGTTCCATCAGTAATACTTCAGCACATCTGGTACGCGATGTATTTTATACAAACCGTAGTGTTCGGTTCATTCTGCACGGTGTACAACACGGCTTATGTGTCCAACGTGACGGGAACATTATTCTCCTGGCTCCAACTGCCTTACCCACCCCCAAATACTCGAAACTTTTGATTTCTCGACTGCTCGGAGAGAATATTTCGAGTTACGTCGCTCTCCGAGCTGAAATTACTCGATACCTATATTCCGAAATAACTCTCTCATTCATTTTTCCATTTTCTTTCAATTCCCATTCAGTTTAATTGCTTCGATCGCATCTTAATCTTCATCCACTAATGGACCGCATTATTTAGATATTAAAGCAATCCAGTAAATCCAAATGTATTTGAAACCTAAACGTTGTACACTCGAAGATATTGCAAATATTTAAAATGTGGTATCAAGCTTCGAACGTTTAATGGACTTTATGGAATGCAAGTGGGGACAATGATTTTTCTTTTTGAATAAAATTCCGGACAAAGTGTGAACGAGGCACGAGAGTTTTCGAAGCCGAATTGCATATTTTTGGAACGGGAGGCGTGCTCGAAGAATAGCTTCAGGTGAAAAAATACTATCGGACGGAGGAGGATGGAGAGAAGTCAGAACAGAGTGACAAAAGGAGGACAGAGAATTGAACGAAAGATCGCTTTACCCCCACGCCCGGGCACATGGTACATTAGTTTGCTCGCTGGGTGGCCCTCTATATTTATCCGTGGTCCGAAACGCTAATTCGAACACCCCGTTGCTAACTTAAACTTCAAGCGCGCGGGTGAAATCGAAAGATCTCGGGTAGCTCGATGGAATTACATGGGGCCGGTCATAATTCCTCGTTCCACCAAAAACAAACCGTTCCATCAAATCAAATTTCCTTGCGTCAGGCAATTCGTCAAAGAATATAAATTGCAAAGCCTTGCATCGGTACAACACGAATTACTCGAAGTATATTTATTTAAATTTTTTAAAATTACTTCGGTGACCGTAGGATAGTAACTTTGTCCTCGAATAACTTTTGGAAGAATACATAGACACATAATAATATCGAATACGAAATTCGATATTCGATTTCTCACCCAAGATCGAATCAAAGTCTTTCCTCGGCGAGAACTCGTGCACGCCAGATAGCAGAAGTATCAACGTATTATGAGATTTTAATGAGCAAACGAGTTTGCGCGAGATCGCTCTGGAATAACGCTCCAGCGGAGTGATGATTCCGCTAAGTGTGATTAAATGAAAACCTGACGAAGTGTCGGTAAAAATTTGCATTCGCGACCATGTCGGCCGGAAATCGTTAAAATATCATTGCTCCTCAAACATCTAACTGAACTGTAATCTTGTCTAATG
This sequence comes from Seladonia tumulorum, assembly GCA_913789895.3. Lineage (NCBI taxonomy): Eukaryota > Metazoa > Arthropoda > Insecta > Hymenoptera > Halictidae > Seladonia > Seladonia tumulorum. Next base: position 10,934,719 of record OU565275.1, read on the forward strand.
ATTTCGCGGAAAATGTCTAAACTGAAATCTTTGAGGAATGTGGATCGGTTACTATCGCCAGCACCTAAACCAGATCGCGTTCTAAGACGAGGATACAGGATACATAAAATGGGGGGAAAAATGATATTCGCTGTTGAATTTATTAATCGTCTGATGTTGTAAGATTCAAATGTATAGATACATGACTACTTACCACTACCACTACTACCCTACCACTTACTTGTGGTTTTCGAAACAAAGGATAAATATATAGTATGGTGCGAAACACTTCTTTGACGACGGGCTGTAAATAATTATAACTTCTTCATTTACAAATCTTTTCCGATAAGAAAAATATTCTTAGTCGCTTCAATAGCGTGATAAAGTAACTGTAAAGTTTCGAGAAGATTGGCTCAATGTATTGGTTATAATAAATTCTTAAACATTCGGTCATGCTCCTTAACCCCTTGGCCCTACTACATCGAATCAGACTCGTGATGAAGATTTTGAACAGAGTCTAATAAATACGTATGTTATTAATTTCCTTTAAAGCGAAATAAAATTCTATTTCGTTGTAGTTGATATATATCCTTTGGAGAAAACATAGGCATACAATAAATATAAAGTATCTTTTTTTCTATGAAATCTTGAACGATTAAGAATTTATCATCATTATAATCACAAAATAAATAGTAGTGCAAACGGTTAATCTTCGAATGGCGAGACTCGGGTCCCTTTAAACTCGAAATTACACATGCCTCGCCTAATTTCAATTTTTTTAGTAGTCAATTTGTGTCATCTCAAACAATTAAGTTCAGAACTATGTAAAAATTCTGAACAAATTGACTGATTCGTATGGAACATTATTGACAACAAGGTGGTTCCAATGAAGGTAATTGCTAGAGAAATCGTAAGGCAAGGGGTTAAAGGGCCTGGTGAAGGGATCGTTGCTCCTCACGTGGCCGCGGCGCGAAAGAAGAGGGCTCTTTCGAGATGGTGAATCGAGATGCGTGCGCCACGCGGATCGGTACCGGATATCCGTGAGGTGACTGCAGCAAAGTGCAGCAAACTCCGTGTCCGTGGCGGGATATGCGGGCATAGTGTTCTCGGTGTTCCCTTGGCAATGGCAATGGCAATGGCTAGCCGAGGGCCAGAGGACGATCCGATCCGATCCGATCCGATCCCGGCGTAAAAGAGCGGCGGCTGCGGGACGGAACGCGGCGACGATTGCATCGCCGCACGGAGAGGAATTTAACTTTACGACTTGACGGCGGCGGTGCGATTTGACGATATTCCGGGAACGGTGTAAATTCTCCGTGCCAGGGAGATTGATAAACGTTGCTTTATGGGTTCCTTGGTCTCGGCGAGAAGAACCGACACGAACCCTACCACCACCGGTCGATCAACGACGATTTTGATCCTGCTCATTACCTAGTAACGCGGAAATCTAGCTGCCCCACTTCGAAAATATTCCAGAAATTCAGGTAGTCGTTTTTCCCAGTATGTCAGACATTTAGCATTGTTTTCTATGGGAGCATTTTCCGGTACTTGGTTTAACACTTTGACTGCCAAACTAGAAACCTCAAAAATTCCGTAAAATTAAAAATTGAAAAGAATTAAATGTATCATATTGAGTAGTCCTCCAACATTCTTGCATTTTACAGATCCCAATCAAATTTGGTACAATGAATATATTAACGTAAAAATTAATTTTAAGACCTTGACAACTAATCCCGTCACCCACATATGGGTGACATGGCAGTCAACGTGTTAAAGTATTATTCAAGGTACTTTGACGGTTTTTTTTTAACGAAATGTGCATCCACACCGAACAGTTTCTTAAGAAATTCTCAATTGTTAATCTTTGATGCCTGAAACGCAGAAGGAAGTTTTGACAAATAGAGGATGAAAGAAAACTCGCATTTAGTTGTACTTTTATTCGTGCACGCATTGACCGGACAAATAAAAATCGGTATTTAGCACACCCCCGAATGCATCGCAGCGAAAAAGACGCCGCTCGAGTAGTGACGTTGTCGCGCCGGCCGGTGCGTGGTCGGTTTTCAATCACCTGCATTTATACCTGTTACCTGTTTCCTCCCCACGATTCCCCAGGAATCCCCTCGTTTCTTTCGTTCGATCGCAGAAGGAAAAAGCCGGCGACGTTTTTCGACGGCACGAAAAGACAACCGATAAGAAACGCGGCACCGAGTTATAATTCGCGGTTCGCAGCTGCGTTTTTCAGTATAATCTCGCGCTAATTAAGACGATATCAAAGGACAGGCGGAATGGTAATGTTCAGTGAATCGATGAAAAATTGCAGAAATCCTATCGGCAGGTCCGTAATTTTCTGTGTCTAGCGGGTTCGGCGCAGGTGGTTTCGTTTTTGCGAATAAAAAATCAGGTGCATCCACTTAATTCAGTCCCTTTTGCCCTTGTTTTCGCATACGGCGGCGGCGCGGTAGGTTCGCTAAACAGAGAGAGAGAGAGAGAGAGAGAGAGAGAGAGAGAGAGAGAAAGAGTGGCACACGCGCCAATATAGTGTTTTCTCTTTCCTTCGTTCATGGTTGTCCTTCTCTTCCTGGACATCCGTATACGGCGGAGGTGGTTCGGTCTCTCGAATCCAGAGGAGAGAGAAAGAGAGAGTGAGAGAGAGAGAGAGAAGACACGGGGAACAAGGAGAAAGAAGACCGTGGAAGGGCTCCCTTGGCCGAGCCTCACCTAAGGGAGGCAATACGTCGGTATAGGTCACTCCAAGAGTCGAGAATCTTTTTCTCATTGATGGCCGAACTGTCCGCGATTTGCATGCGTTTGCCTGCCGCGAACTCTGACGGCGACCGGCTCTTTGAAAAATGGGATCTATCGAGCTGATTCATTTCTTTTCGACACGGGTCCCTCGAAATATTACCTCTTCTTCGTTCTCGCATCCTCTTCAGAAATAGTCGATTCAAATATCCTAGGATTGTATTTTAAACCAGCATGTTTCATTTATAAAACTTCACGCTTTAACACGCTCGCTATCACCGTCACGGATACGTGACGTCCACGTGTATTGGGTATATGAAAAAAGTAATTTGAAAAATTTTCACCTTGAGGAACACTAAACAAACACTAAAACTACCAAGCATTAAAGATGGTTATCTTGCATTGCTTTATAAAAATTAAAAAAATTTAATTTCAATTTATTATTCAAATTTTAATTTATCGTGTCTCACAAGTACATTTTAATGTTTGTGTACAGCAAGATTGTAATCTGGAGAATGTCCATTTCTATTCAAATGACAGACTAATAAGCATTCTTTTGCTCGCTTCTTCGTGGAAACAGCCGGTCTCTAAACGAAGATTGAACGAGTAAAAATTGAGAAATGATTTAGTTCCGAGAAGAATCAGTTCACTTCGGAACGGTATTGTCATCTTAAACGTGCTTAATGGCTTTAATTTCTGAATTGGAGCTGCTCGTAACCTGAATTGCCATCGTATATATATCTTTACAACAATGGAAAAAGTTTGTAGTCAATGTAACGGGCTAGGTCCACTAAAACGGAATTCCAGAGCAATTTTTGTTCACGTTCCACCACTTATTTTGACGTTAGAATACAAAGCTAGTACATACCTACCTGGTTTTTAAAGTCTAAGTTTTTACAAAGCCATACAAAAATGTTAGTTGTACAAATTAATTCGTAGCCCTAACAATCGATCAGCATTAACTTTATCTTAAATCTAAATTTCCTGTCCATCAAACTGGAGGTTCGGTAACTATTTATAAAACGGAGTAAATTCACAGAAAATGATGTAAATTATTTTTCGCGGTAGAGTGTACATTGGTGATTTGTAAATTACAAACCAAAGGGCCCGCGAATTAATTCGTACGCATAGTCCCTTCAGAGCAGTTCCGAACAGTGTTTTCTAAAATTTGAGAGACGGAAGGGGGAGGGGGCGAGAAAAATGGCCCACAGGTCTTGGAAAACTGATGCCGGAAAACTGATCGTGGGCCTAGAACTCGGAAGTGGCTAGTCGGCGTCTTCCTGGAACGACCTGTACCGAGGGGCCAGTCGGTGCAAGGAGGCCGCCTTGGCGTTAGTATGACAAGGACAGACAGAGGACGAAGGCACGACCGTGCACGAGGGCCGGCCGACTGCTTACATCTTCATTAGGCCCCCATGCCTCCGAGAGGAAGAGAGAAAGAGACAGGACTTGTGGTCGCCGGCGGAACGGAGACAGAACCCGAGAAGAAGAAAACGATGATGAAGCCGGCGAGAGGGACGGAGACGGCACGATACACCAAGAGCAGGGAGGACGCCGGAGCTAGGGATACGGGAGAGAGCGAAACGGATGAATTCCGTAAGGCCGCAACGAGGATAAGAAAGTCAGAAGACCGTCGTCCAAAGACCCACCGGGAATCTGTTGTTGTTGCAACGACGGACGGACGAACGGCCGCGTAAACAGAGGATCTCATCTTCTATTTACCGATGGACCCGAAATCTTAACATAGCTGGACACTTTTGCTTTTCGTCTAGGTCTCTCTTCTTGGAGGGACGTCCGATCATCCCCTAGACGAGACCTAGCGCTTAGATTTCTCTGGTTCAAGTCGAGCTCCAAACACCTTCAAACATGCTCTAGCACTCGAACAGCTTCAACCAATCGCTTCCAACCTACTCTACCCTTTTTCGACTAGGATGTCTGCATGCATTGAATTCCATTCGAGGAAACATTCTCCGGGTCGGTTGAAGCTTCAAACGTCTTCAAACAGGACGTAGCACGTGGACACCTTCGAACAATCGTTCCTAGCTTTCTGCATGCTCTTTCGAGTAATAAGACGACTGCGAACGTTCTCCGGTTTGACGTAGTTTGGAACACGTTTAAACGACACTTGGCACATGGACACCTTCCGACAGAGATTCTTAGCTTCATCTTTTGACTTGTTTATCATTGAACTACGTTCGAAGCAGCGTTTGATGAGCGTTTGAGCAACTTTTGAAGACTGTTTGTTGGGGACGTTTGGACAAAATGATCGTTTCGCAGTTCGGTGGGTGGTGAAAATCGGGGTAGGAGAGACGCGTGAAGCAAGATGGTTATCGGTCGGACGATTTCGGTTCGGGAAAAAAGCCGGGACGGCAAATGAGAACCGCTGGGATTGGATGGGGCTCGGTTCCGGTGAATGGTCGCGGTGGGTGGCCCAGTGGGCTCTCTGTGTGCGCCAAGCCAACCCAGCCAGCCAACCAGCGGTGGGCCTGCGTGCCTGAGCGATTGAGCCAAGTCTCAGCTCCTCCGTGAGCCTCAGAGAGGCTAAGCCTGCTTCGGAGGGCTCCTTCGCTTCGTTCGCCTCCCGCCGTCTTCGTTCCGCCTGGTGGCGCGGCTCCCGCTCTCTCCGAAACGCCGAACCAGCCACAGGAACAGTCGGGAAAGGGGCCACGAGGGTTTCTACGCCAAGTAGCCTTAGCCCAGCTTCACAAACCCGGACCCCCGCCCCGTCTTCTTGGGTCCTCTCTCACTCTCCCTCCCTCTCCTGCTCATTCCCCTTTTTCCTTTCCGTCTCATAGCGTCCCTACTAACCGTCCAGTGGGCATCAACCCCGAATGTTTATCCGCAAGACCTACGGTAATCAACCCGCCACCGAGACGATTGGATTTTATAGACCAGCTTTCGCGGATCTAATTGGCCGACTGCCCGACTGGATCGACACTCTTTTATTTTACTCGCTTTTGATCCGACGCGAGCCAAACCGTTTTGACTACCGGACCGTGAAAGTTCGATCCGAAACTTTTGCATGATGCGATTAGGCATTTTTTGGTCAGGCACCATGATACTTTGGAGTCTGGGACTTGGGGAGGGGATCGACTAAGGAGTTACCCTGAAAATTAGACCAACATCTTTTGCAGGATATGGTTAGGCATCCACGTTGAGGACGTACAGTGTATCTTGGGATAGATGATTCTTTGGAGTCTAGGATTTAGGGTGTGCACTGTCCAATGTGCTAACTATGGGCACACCAAATCGCTGTACTCTTTGTTTAGGCGAGTTGTTGATCTTGTGCCAGAATGATGTCTTCAAAGGTTTTGAATCTTTTCAAGATTTAGGAGACTTAGAGAGCAACGAGTATGCATTAAAGACTTACACCAAAAATTGACGGAATCTCCTAATGCTTTGAAGAATGACAGTGAACGACTGCCAGCATTGATAGCAGTACTAATTAACTATGAATTGTAAGCTACTCTCTGTCTCTCCTATAACACGACGATTTTTAGCAACGCCTCGGAGTAATCATTGGCTCGCAAAGGGTCAAGGGTTTCCAGCTCGAGATCGGCTCGTAAGATCTTGTTCAATGTTCGTCGATCATGGATCTCTCTCTCTCAGGATCTCTCCCGGTAGGTGTTAACGGCGTTATTGGCGGAATCGACGCGTCGGCCGAGGTTGATTTATGGTTTCCCCGCCGAAAGTAGGTGACACCGTTCGATCCGGCGACAGCCGCCGTCTGGTAGGCATTATGTTGATGCCATGAGTTAAGCGTCAGCCAGAAATTAAGCCGTGGACCTTGATGAGGCTGCGAACGCCCCGCGGAATTCACGTCTCCTTGCATTACGCCTAATTGCCGGCTCGGGTAATACGAGAGCTGCGTGTGAACGGCTGACTATGGGTTGGGAAACGGGGTCTACCCAGTGATTCGGGCTGATAAAAGTCGAATCTCCGAGCCAGTGTCGTTTGCGAATACTATGAAAGTTATGCGAGTTGGGTTCGTTGAGTGTTTTATGATTTGAGTCCTTTGGACTGGGAACATTTGCTTGAAACGTACTGTTTCAGTGGGATTTGCCATAAAATTTGAATAATACAGATCGAATGGAGTAGAAATTGTAGATCTCGTCAGCAATCTCTTCGTGCCCTGTTCAGAGAGACATCCGAGTCGCTGATTAGGTCTATAATGTCTCAGAAGTCACTTAAGCACACTTACTCTACTGTAAAAGATTAATCGATAAAAATGCGAAAAAGTTCGTCAGCGTTTTTTGAAGTTCGTGAACGGAGAAGTGTGGAATCATTTCGGCACATACGTTCAAAGAATTTTTTTGTTGGGAAACCCCGGCACGCATGGGGATACCCAGGAAGCACGTGGTTCTTATATTTTCACACACTATAAAGCTGTCCACACGTGCATTTCCACGATGCCGACAGTCGTTCAATCTTGTTACTCCCTCGGGATCGGCTTCCAGAACGGAAGAGGCCACTTTTCGGAACTTATTCGTAAAGTGTCAGAGGGAACCGTTTCGTGGAACGTTTATTTAGCAACAGATGGGTGCCATGGCTGCATCAGAGCACATAAATTCGCCGGTTTGAGCAAACATCCCTCACAATTTTGCTAAACCCAACAGCCAACCACCTTCGATCTTTACTAGCCAAGTACACAATGAAATTATCACATTGTTTTCAAAATCAACAAATGGAGCTAAGTTAATCCTTAACCCCTTACACTACTATTTATTTTGTGATTATAATGATTAGAAATTCTTCATCGTTCAGAATTTCATAGAAAAAAAAAATAGTTTATATTTATTGTATGCCTATGTTTTCTCCAAAGGATATATACATATATCAACTACAACAAAATAGAATTTTATTTCGGTTTATGGGAAATTAATAACGTTCCCATTTATTAGATAGTATTCAGAATCTTCATCACGAGTCTGGCTCGTTATTGTAGGGCAAGGGGTTAAGTGAAGCATCAGAGCCATCGTACAAACTTTTCAATTATTGAACTTTTTCCAATTGTAGTACAATTACAATCTCCAAACTTTGCTCTCTTTACATTCTCTGTATTTTTATTTTAGATCCCTCACCAGCAGCTTCGATGCATTTATGTATTTATTATTTGCTGAAATAATTGTCCTGTTTAAGTAGGATATCAAATGGGAATATGTTAGATCTTGTTTGGAACGTCCCTTTAGACAGGACAGGCAAGTACAATTGCTCAAAATTGAATCAAATCGAAGAAACATTTCCCAGTTCGGCAAAAATCAACGTTAAGCGGAATCGTTGGATTCTCGAAATCTATTGGTGGGCAGAGATCGGTTCAGGAAACTCTCCCGTGGGAGTCCGGCTCGCGGCAAATACATCTCTGTCAGCAAGGTAAAATTAAGAAACGGTTGATCACTTTCTCGGAACGCAGAAATCATTAGAAAGACAGAAGGTTCGTGGGCGCGGGTCGTTTCTGCTCTGGGGGTCAGCGGCTGGGACCGGTGTTCCGTGTTTTAGACAAGCGTTTCGCTTTTGGCTAGTAATATCGCGGAATTAACGTATAACCGGTAATTGGACGGAATATCCCTTTAACGATTCGACGGTCGTGTCCTACCTTGTCCGGCTTAACAGCCTCCTCGTTTGAAATTTAAGGAGGAGAACTTAAGGAGGGCTGCCACCATCGTTGCTTCTGCTCCTGCCGAGGCATTTAAGGACGAAGCACGAGAACCACGAAAAGGGGGTGGGAGTAACGATATCTCTCTCTCATTCTCTCCTCTCTCTCTCTCTCTCTCTCTCTCTCTCTCTCTCTCTTTCTCATCTCCGTTCTGTTTCCCGGCGGCGGCTGTTCGTTGTTTCACTCGGTTCCAAAGGGACCCGCTCGTTGCACCTGCTTCCCTCGTAGTACGCCCATGTCCGTTCTCGTACACGGTGGAAGAGGAACACGCGCGTGTTCGTTTCTTCTTTCTTTTCTCCGTCTTTCTTTCCACTCTTTTCCCCTTTTCTTTGGTGGCCTCTGTTGATCCAAGACTCGGGCTCACGTCCGGCAGCCTCTTCCCTTGGGGCGAGCATCGAATTATCGTTAAACGTCGGTTCTTCCTCCTGGCCCCGGGGCCCACGGGGCACACACCGATCTGCCAGAAGAGAACACCACCACCACCACCACTCTGCTGTCTGTCGCATGTGGGAGAACGAGGTCGTTTTATTCCACGAAGAAACGTTCGTTGCGCTTGCGTAATTATTTTGCGGTACGTGCAATTTGGAAGGTGCTCATTAGCCCGTAAAACGGAAACGATACTCGAGCCAACAGAACCGTTGCCGATCGTCACGCCGGTGCGGCCCCGTTTCGCTCAGAATCGAGCTTTCTATCATCCTAGGTCCCCTTCGTCGTCAAGGAAATGTCCCTGCAACTTCATCGTCTACTTCCACGTAATCGTGCATTCTTCTCTTCCGGAGCAAGCGTTTCCTGCTGGAATGTGTCCTTGGGGTTCGAGCAGGAAACGTATTTGGAAAACATTAAGCCTTTGACGATCAAGCGACTGTAACAAGTTTATCAGCTTGTCTAGCTTCCTCGATAATCAAACGGCGAGACCTCCATTGAACATAATGTTGCACCCAATCTCGTTTACCTGTGGGTGCACTATCATCCATAGTCACTCCGCGATAAAGTGTGCTCTCAGAATGAGTCTTTGGCGTACCCAAAAATCAAAGAAGTGCTGCAACGAGACCTCGATAGAGTGTATCGTTGAGTCTAATTTCATCCTGAAGGGACACGATCCCTAGATCCATAATCGATAGCCTCTTCTCGCAGTTTGCTACGAAACCGTATTTCCAGCGATCAAAGAACGATCAATGATCCCACCTCCATCGATTGTACAGTTACGCCTAGCCACGTTTCCTGAAGGAAGACTATCCCGTAGTCTCCTCGGAAGGCAAACAGGCCGGCGAGGTTCGCGTCCCGGTTGTCCACGGCTCGGCGGCGGGTGAATGAGACAAAGTCGACGGAGCTAAAAGACGCGCGGCCATTCAAAGGTGTCCCGGAGGGACAGAGGCCAACGCAAGGATTCTTCCACGGTACGATCACGGTAGCCGGAAGGGTGCAGATAGAACGGGAACGCGGCTCGCCCCCGTGAACCAGACAGGGACGGGGAAATAATTACAGAGACTACCCGCCGATAAATCAAGATGCGCGCCCCACCCCTATCCCCCCTTTCCCCTGCTCTTTTACCTTTCTCTCCATCTTCTTCTTCTTCTTCTCTCTCTCTCTCTGCTGAATCACAGTGTCCTCTCTTCTTGCCCTCCTCTACCCCCGTTTTTATCTCCCTCTATCTCTCTATCCTCCCTTCTCTCTTCAGCTGGCTCGATCTTTCTTTCTCCCTTCGATCCAACCACGGCCTCGCCTTCTTCGTCCCTCTCTCTCTCTCTCTTCGTTTCTCTGCCTCTCCTTCTTCTACTTGTTCTTGTTTATCGTGCTCTCCTCCGTTAAGACGCGTGTTTCTTGCTACGTAGAGCGTAGAGAGTAGTGTCTTTATTACGCTCGATGGCCCCGCGCATTCTACAGGTTGATTCATCTTCTAGGGTGCCCGGCGCGCGTGGGGCACATCCCGTAATCTTTCATTTCATGTGGGCGGCACGCAAGAGGGAAAGAGAAACGCCGAGAAACTCGTTGTAAGTGATTCCCTCCGTAAGGAAACGCTCTCCTCCGGTGCCCGGAGGTAGGTGTTGCCAGACCCCGAGATGCTACAAAATTTCTAGCCGACGCGGTTGACCACACTGCTGCTGCTCGCTAGCTCGCTTCTTCAGCCTACGGAGATCGCGGTTTTCCTTTCTCCGATACGCTATTTTCACGTCGGATCGCGAAATTGGATTTTACCGTGTTTATTCTGCTACGAGCGCACGGAAGCAGCGCGAATCCGAGGCGCGCACTGCGTTACACGAGCGCTCATGCCGCGGGGGCTGATCTACACCGACTATCCATCTCTATTTTGCTCGACAATTTTTATTTCTTCGGAAAATATCGACCCGAGTCTCTCAAGATTTTTCTTTTGGGCCTTTCCGTGATTGTACAAATATTTAGAATCGATTTTTATTTCTTGAGGAAGCGCGGTTCAGTTGTTTCTTGTTGCGTTGGCTTGAATTTTTTCAATTTTCTTTTCCAGAGGAAAATTAAAGATTGTTCATTGTATGTTGTCGTCGTATATCCACATTAATATTATCCTCTTTTATGCGAGCGAGTTTCTGTTTAACCTCAATTATATGAACTCATAACCGAGCCTCTCTTTTATCCTAACTGATTTATGTCTTAATAGCCGTCTGCTCTTGCTGCGTTTACAACTCTAGGTTGTTAAAACTCGTTTTATTCCTCGGAAAGCTCTCACTAAATTCTATAGCAGCCGTGTCGTTCCTCTTGTTTCGAGATACGTTCTTAATTCACGTATCTGAAGAACTTCAGGTTCATTAAATACCAATCTAATTTAATTTCTGATCGGCAAGCTCCCGTGCTACTTGACCAATAAGAAATTGCCGAGTCTCGCGAAACGTCGTCGCGACTGATTCCACATTTCATTTATCTTGGCAGGGAGCAAAAAAAGTGGTTCCAAAAAAAAAAAAAAAAAGAAACGAAGGAATAAATCACCATCGAGTTAAAGGTGAATCTACATAATTACACGTAGTCGATGGAGCCTATGATTATTTTCAAATCACAGTCTGAAAAAATCGTTTCCAGGGTAGCCGATCGATCAGAAACGGCAACGAGCGCCGTTTGACGAAGAAGAAAGCGCGCGAACGATTGCTGTGGACGAAGAATGCGAATAATTAATCAGGACTAATTGTCGGCATTCGGCCGGGGAACGAATGGCGACGGAAATGTTTGTGTAATGGACCCGGTGTGACGCGTCGATAATGAACGTCGTTATGAGAAGCATTATGTAACGCGGTTTCTAGGGAGAACGTTGCCTGCGAACGTTGGTGGAAACGATACTATTCCGAGCAAGAAGGGTCATCGTGACCGACCTGGGTAACAGGAACAGATACCCTGACCGTAAACCTCGGGGGACGAACAGTAATGAAGGTGGCGTGAAAAGAAGGGAACCTGATTGCGCACGTTCGACCTTTTCCCGCCCCCTTCCTCCTTTGTTCCCCTTGTTCCGTGGCGGAATGCCGAAAACCGCTATGTAGTTTTTACTCGGTGACAATATATCATTCTTCCGGGGCTCGATGATCGATCCCTAGGGACCCAAGCCTCGAAGAAAAGCCAGGGGAAAATGGTTTTCGCCGTTCGGCGGCAACGATTGCGAGTCGCCGGTGCCATTATGCCAACCGCAGAGCAATTACTGCGTTCATTCATAAAGAACAACCAGCTTCTCAAGATGTATACAATATTCTACAGGATTAAAATTCAGTGAATCATAAGAAACAGAAATTCAATCGAAATCAAATTTTTCCTTTAGTGCTCTTAATAAGTCGATAATAGTGCAGCATTGTTCTTAAATTTTTCTTAAAATCCGCAGTTTATCGATAATCCGTTGTCTATTAATTTCAAATGAAACAAAGAGTCCCACCTGACTCAATAAAAAAAAATTATGTCTTAGGAATACTTCCTTGTACCAAAAATTAACCCTTTGCACTCGAAGTTATTTTAACTTCGAAACGAAAAATTTCTTCCGACCTAGAATATTTTCCTTCTATGTATTTTTGTTCATGTTGTACCTACGAAAATGGTGGAATTTACTCGTACAATACTGATATTTTTGGTAACTTATTAAATCCAAACAAATTTAACAATGAAAAACATATTTTGAATAATGATGTACCAATTTTTAATGGCGCCTTATAGTCGCCATTCGAGTGCCAAGGGTTAAGAAATGCAAAACCTGTGTAACTGGGTATTTCAGAGTTATTCGAGTATACAGAAAATCGGTAAACGAAGTCTCGCAAGTATTTCCTTGTAGCAAAAATTCAAATATGAGAAAGTGTATACACGAGAAGCGGGTATCTCTCCGAAGCAATTCGGTGGAAACGGTGGCCATTTACGAGGGTATCTTATTACAATTTGACGAGTGTAGCAGGCGTTGTGTGCCGCGGCATAAAGGCCTCTGTGGTGGCCGGAGGAGTCACAGAGAGCACAGTAACCCAGGTCGTTGTTTCCTCGCTCTCATTATTGTTCGTCCTTCGAGGTTTACGATCACGGTATTCGTCCCTGTCCCTCAGATTGGTCACGATGAGGCCCGTACGTTCGTTTCCACTCGTACATCCCTGAATATCGACTCGAGGGACCGCCCGTTGACTCCTTCGCGCTGGTTCTCCGCCGGCGATCGGCGAGCAGAACCGAAAACGGTGCGATTCGACCTGACAAAAAATCATTCGAAAATATAGAATAAAATTAGCTCGAGTAAGACTTCGTTTTCGAGGCTCGCGAGGACCGTTCCGCGACGGCGACCGTACGGGAGCGCCTCTATGGAGGATTTCCCGGCCGAGAGGTTGAGAACCTCCTTGATAGCGGGCAACACGGGTGGTCTCCAGAGGCCGCGCCGTGGCGGAACGAGCAAATACGCCGTCGGCATTTTTGACGGTGAAATCTGACTAGGTGGGATCCCGACGTACCCCGTGTCAGACGTCATTCTCATGCCCTTCCTGCGTTACTTTCTGCTGAATATAGTTGCGTATCTTTCCTGTCACGGGCTCGATCCATCCTGTGCAACTATATCCTTCTAGCCACCTTTTCTGAAACGTTCGTTACGGAACGTCCTGCTCTGCACAGGACTACTGGGCTCGTAGACGAATATCGTCGTAATTTTTTACTTACATTTTTTAACTACTTAAAGCTCGTTTCATTTCTTAATAGCTTAGACACCTCATTTTTTCATTACATAATTGTTCCATTTTTACACAACAAACGATGCTCGAGTTTGAAACCTTATTTCAGAATCCACGTTCAAATCTATTTGGAGAATTCTACAATCTATTTATTTTGAGTATATGCATTCGAATTGTTACATTGTGCGTTGCTAATCTAATTCTCACATTTTAACACCGGGCCAACAACAAAATAGTATTTTTGTCATTGTTACCAATGTGCATAAATTAATTCTTTATAACTGAACGGACCTATACATCCTCCTAACAAAAAATACAATAAAGAATAAAGGTACGTACACTTTAAACACCGTATGAGAGTTAGAAAATAGTAACTGAAACGATCTTAGTACAACGGATACTGTATCAGATGACAGTAAGTCTTTTTCCCCAGCAACGAAATTGTTTACAAATTGACCTGTAAATTATATATCAGTTATTTATGAGTCTCTCCATGCCTCCGTGATCACAATTCCGATGACGTCGCTGACGCAGATGACTTAGTTAGATAAGACCACCTCGTCGAAGGGATGTCGTATCGCCAGTCGAGGAACGTTTTCAGCCATAACATAGTTATTTCCACGTCTCGTTCTGGGAAGGCTTTCATTGGTTCCTTGCCAGAAATTTTTCTCGGTATACCCGTAAAGCCATAGAAACGTGTGTTACGACACCGCGGGGCCCAGTCGATGTTTCTCTTCGGGGAATCGTCCCGAGCATAAACATCGCCAGCCTGCCGAAAGCTTAAAGTGGTACGAGTCGCGAATAAAGCGACCAGCCAATCACGACCATGCTCGCGACTTTCCTCCGACTGGCCACGGGTAGCCTAAGGCCAGGTTGTCTCGATCCTGAAGGAAGACAACTGTGTTTCGAACCCGCATTCCAACGTGGCCTTCGAAAACAGTTGCCGAAAAGAGCATTCTCATCAGAGTTATGCAGTATCATCCCCTAATAGCACTAAGCTTATACTACATCCTAATCAGTTCCAATTTTCGCAACTTTACCAAAATCACGATGATTCGATTGCCTATAGTGCCCTTTTGTCTCGAAGAACCGTGTTATCAATGTTATCCACTGCATCATTCCTTAACACTTTGATTGCCAAACTAGAAACCTCAAAAATTTTGTAAAATTAAAGTAAGTTATTTAATGAAATAAAAATTGAAAACAATTAAATGTATCATATTGAAGAGTCCTCCAACTTTCTTCTTTCTAATCTTTGGTAGAATGAATATATTAACGTAAAAATTAATTTCAAAACCTCGACAACTAATTCTGTCATATGGGTGACCTGGCAGTCGACGTGTTATCAATTCCTCCTAACATCGCTAAGCTTACATAGCCACTTACAGTCATATCCATGACATCCTAATCACTGTCTACAAGTTTCTACAATCCACCAATTGCTCAGTTTTACCAAAAATACAGTGACCCAAGTGCCTAAAGTACCCTTTTGTCTCGAAGTACTAACTTGTCAATGTTATCCACTGTATCATCCCCTAATTAGGTTCCTCTAATATCACTAAGAAGCTATACTCGCTTCCATCCTAATCACTTCCTACAAATCTCCCACCTGGTCCAATCTACCAATCTTTTTTATCGAAAACGCTTCGGTCGCTGATTTTCTATACGTAAGAATTTTTGCTATGATTTACGAGTGTCCTAATGATGTTTCTTCTGTTCTCTGCTGGTCGTAGAAGGCGGAAGGTTACAGAAGGAGCTGACCTACGCCTCGGAAGCATTAGGCGAAGCCGCAGCATCGACGCATCAACTGGTCATCCAAACGCCGAGACATTCTGGGGCGAACATTTTGCATCCTGCCGCGCTTAAGGAACACTTAGCGATCCTGAAGGCGGCCACGCAGGTCACCGTACACCTGTTCGAAATGTAAGCTTTCTTCTCCCTCTTTTCTCTTTTTTCTTCGAGTTTCTTATTTTCCTTTCATCATTCTGGTTTCTTGCGCGATGCGTACGCAAGAAAGAGGACGGCTGATGAGTCTGCGCAACGAGTTTCCGTGACTTTCAGTCTGGGCGGTAGCAATCGGCGCACTTAACTTCGAATTATGGCGATTTAATATCTCGTTAGCCGTACTACCGTTACTGTTTTCGGACATCAAATTATTTAACAATTATTCGCATTGTACACATTCTGCACAGTCTCTCGTACAATTTAACATTTCGTTTCGTTCCTTCCGAATAAACGTCCTTGTGTGTACAGACATTCTTTAAAAAATGTTTTTAGAATCTTAAAACACTTGAGCTAAATAGAATTCCCATTTGAAAAATGAAATATTTAATCCAGCGTAGTTTGATCATTTTTCATCGCGTTACAAGGCTAACAGATTATTCGTGGCTTTCTTAAAAACATCTCTTAGCATTTAATATTGACATCAGAATTTTGACGCTTTTGGAATTCGTGTGCCACAGTTCATCCTCTTTCTTGCAAACTATCTGGACATGTTTACAACCCTTGAAAGATACCATGGGTAAAATTAAGCCCGTCATAAGTTTCATATTAGCCCCTTAACCCCTTGCACTACTATTTACTTTGTAATTATAATGATTAGTTCAGTATAAAGTATAATTATGTTCAGAATTTCATAGTAAAAAAAGATAGTTTATATCTATTGTATGCCAATGTTTTCTCCAAAGGATATATATCAACTACAACAAAATAGAATTTTTTTCGGTTTAAAGGAAATTAATAGCATACATATTTATTAGATTCTGTTCAAAATCTTCGTCACGAGTCTGAATCGATATTGTAGGACAAGGGGTTAATGTGTAATTATTTTTAGCTGTGTACACAATTTTAGAGCTCCAATGTATTGTTTTAGAGCTCCAATGTATACACTCCAATGTGTATTATTATTTTCATGTTAAAAAAATTTGTCTTGCCCAAGAGCGTTCAGGGAACATTAATACGATTGTGCTTAAAAATTGCTGACGCTAATTTGCCATGTAGATTTAATATCATAAAAGGATTTCGTTCCGTGTCTCGTAACAAGGCAAACTGCATTTCATGGTAGCTTTCGAGGGTGAAACATGCATCGGGAAGCGGCTCGTAGAGGCGAGAGACACACCGATCGTCTCAAGTTTTTCTCGAGTGCACTTCTCGGGCCGCTTATCGCCGGGTGCAGGGGCGGGGGGTTAAGGGATGCAACTTGTATTCATGAATGCATGTGTTCCGTGTCGCTTGCAGCACGTGGAGGCTGAAAGACATGTGTTACGCGCTGAACATACCCAACTTCGACATGCACTACATCGACCAGGTAATTTAAAACTACCACTACTTTCTACGTAGCCGACGCGTAACCGTGTGCGAACTCGCGCGCACACTTATCCGCGCTATTCGCGAATTCGACGCGTGAACTACGATACCGCGTTATTGCGCACGCACCATGACTCCGAGATTTCTATTAGGATACATATAGCGATGGCTACGATCGACTATCATCGACCCTTCATCCCTACTATCTGCACCCCTCATTCCCTTTGTTACCCTTCTGTCCATTATATTCATTCGATCTTGCTCGAAACTGGAGAATCGACACTTTGTAATAACAATTCAATGCATGTGACTACGTTCATGGATCGTGTATAAAATAGACAATTTTGTGTAAAACATTTCCTAGAAAAAAGTTCTACTCCGCTTTGTTGATTCTACTTCGCTCGAAGCTGAATACAATCTAGAAATTTTTATAAATAAATCAGACAATTGTTTTGCATTGAAGTTTTGCATACATATTTTCTATTATTTGGACCGTGTAACCTCTAATTCTTTGAAGCCAAAATACTTAAAATTGTACAAGTTATAGTTCCCCGAAGTGTTCCACAGTGAGACATATACAGTGAAGAAAGTACAGCGAGAACTACGTTCTTCGAACAACCGTAACTTCGTTATGCTTATGAATTCGAACAAATTTTTTTGCAGACAGTTCCATATGTGATTTAACACTTTGAGTGCCAAACTAGAATCCTCAAAAATTCCATAAAATTAAAGTAAGTTATTTAATGAAATGAAAATTGAAAAAAATTAAATGTACGATATTGAGTAGTCCTCCAACTCTCTTGCATTTTCAGATCCTAATCAAATTTGCCACAATGAATATATTAACGTAAAAATTCATTTTAAAACCTGGAGAAATAATTCCGTCACCCACATATGGGTGACTTGGCTGTCAACGTGTTAAGAAATTGCAGAAAAGAAGAATCCATTTTCCAAGGTTCTAGATTGGAAAAAGCCCTCAGAGTCCTGGTACTTTTTATTTCTCGCTTTGGACATTTTCTCCGAGCATATGGAAGTGCTTGACGTTCGTACGTGTTCCAATGGTGGAAGTTGATACGAGGTCGTTCCCATCGCTATGGGTTCCCATGCTCTTCCGAGTTCTCTGTTCCTCGGTTTCCCAGTCAGCACGTCATTGGGCGAGTCGCGCGCGTGGTCGTAAACGTCGAAAATTCAATACAATGCTTGAAAACCCGCGGCTTTGTACCGCTGCGAGACACGGTTGTAAGTCGTGCGTGTCCCGCTCACGTGTGTGCCTTGAATGCCGTTTTCTTGCGCCGCTAACGAGCGAACACGTTAAAACATCGCTAGGCATATATCCAGGGGAAAAGGAAGTGTGTTATACGTGTGGTCACATCAGAGACACCGCCACTTCCGCGACATTACGATCGCGTTTCTCAACCGCTGTTCAATTTTATGCTCCAGTTTTCCTTCCTTTTCATTCCAGTTTCGTCCTCTGAAACCATTCCTACGCTTGTTCCCTCGGTTTTCCGGCTACACCATCGATTCCAGTTTACGTTTCCAGTGTCAATTAGGTGTAGAAACCTCGAACGGTGACGCGATAGAGTAGAGGATTCTTCTCAGGGAAAAATACAGTCAGTTTTAACCCATTTGCATCATTAGCGTATATATGCGCTCAACTTTGTTGGTCACTATCATTTTTCGTTAGCTGAAAGATAGAAATGGTGTTGTTGGAGATGAAAGCAGTAATTCTGATTTTTTCTTATAATGTCAAAATATGAGGTTCATTCAGTTGTAGTCATTTTTGTACTTAAATATATGTTAATTTAAAAAAAGTTTCGTGATAAAGATCTTCTTTTCATATTTCCTTATGATGCAAATGGGTTAAATAAACGATAACGACGGAAAATAATATGTGTTGTTTTACTGCTGGCTCCGAGGGGTTAATTTCTTTTCAATCCCTTTGGCGACGATCTCCTTTTGGCGCCTTGAACACTAATTTCTTGGGCCAGCATTAAATAATGTTGGAAAAAGATGTTGCAAGTAAAAAATAGTTCGATGCATTTATAAACTATGATTACTAGACAGCGGATCTTTATGCAAAATAAAAGATATTCTTTCTTCTTCTAGTTATTTTATTAAGCTAAAACTAATACGCTGGTGTCCTTTAATCTTTTTTATATGTCCACTACTTTAAATGGTGCTTATCCATTTTTGTCATGAATGCATAAAATCCGCAGTCTAATGATTACAGTCACTCTCGTTCAACCTCTTAGCTCGCGATCCAATAACTTGCAAGCACCCAACTATAAATTTTGCAGTGTATCGAAAAAAGGAATTCCGGAAAATCTCAATTCTCAGTTTGGTCGAAACTAATCTCATTGTGAATGGAATTCCACGGTTGCTAATGGAAGGTGCATGCGATCTACGATGATTCAAATTGAAAATCACCGGATTCATTTATTTTTCCGCAAACGAAATTTTTCTTCGGGTTTTGGTTATCACGAGTAATCCGTGTGGTCATGTCCGCCGGTAATAACGTGTTATTACAGGTCCGATGATGCATAATATATCGATGAAATCTCACAATCAAAGTTGGTCACAGAATTCCGATCTCATTGCGATTCATCAAGTTTCAATTTAAAAATTAATGTCAAATGATACATGTCCTGGTATGCGGGCAGCGCCCCGAGCAACCGGCTAAATCACACGGCGGTCTCTCGTATCCCGGACAAACAGGAATATTATTATCCTGCAGCTGGCTTACAGGCTGTTACACTTTTGCGTATGAATTTTTCATCTTCGATATCTCGACTCTATCTTGAGCGATTTATACTTACTTATAAATCGCCGATGAAATTATTATTCGTGCC
The DNA here is from genome assembly GCA_913789895.3 of Seladonia tumulorum. NCBI lineage: Eukaryota > Metazoa > Arthropoda > Insecta > Hymenoptera > Halictidae > Seladonia > Seladonia tumulorum. The sequence goes on from OU565275.1 coordinate 10,954,386, forward strand.
CGTTACCGAACGGACTTCTGTGCAGTGCTTCTCGTTTTTCTCGGCCGAGGATTTATCGGGTATTGCTTAATGCGAAATTACGCGTTCTAGTAGCATATTCTTGACATTCCGTTGTACCAATTTGCAGAAATTTATTTTCTATTTAGTCCGCATAAATCGCAACAGTCGTCTTCGATCGCCTTTCGTAGCATCTACAGGAACAATTCTGTTCAATCGTTCGGAAATTATTGTTGTAAAATTGTTGAAAAAATTCTCGTCCCTCGAGGTGATCTGTCAACAATTGGTTAAAAATATTTTGCAACAGAATTTTTTTTAGATATTTTATATAAATCACAAGAATCTTTTATCACCTCCCATTGTTCGAAAACTAATAACGTAAAATTTGGAAAAAAATAGTTTTCACTCAAGATGACGTTACAGACTGTCCACAAGCGATTAAAAATATTTTGCAACAGAATTTTGAATTTTTTAGTCAGTGGATCTGAAGAATACCAGTGAAAGAAGTAAAAAGGATTTTAATCCGAATGATTCTGATAAAGTGTAACCGAAGAGAAAATTGAGAAAATTCCTCGACACTGTATGCAGCCGTGCTCGGTCGCCGCATGCCACAGGATGCAGACGAGCATGGCTGCATAAGTGGTTGCAGTGCCTCAGGAACGTCTTCGTTCGACGATGCTGTCTTTCCGCGCGTCTGGAGCGTTACACACCTCCACACGTGATCCTTTAAGGGCGTTTAAACTACGAGAAATTTAGTGTGTCATAAATTACGAGTGATTCATTACTCCATAAAAGCTTCAGAAGTTATTCCCGACCTTCCCGCTTATTTCTAACAATAAGATTCCCGGTACAAATGCACAATGTATCGCCGGTTGAGAGTTTTAAAAGTGCTAAAAATTACAATACAAAGTGTTTCCGATTCGAACAGACCGCGTCGACGTTCTACAGATTGATGACGAGAATTTTACGCACTTGTAGCATTTTATGGCCGCGTATATCACGCATGAAAAGAATAGCAATCGCTGTCTTTCTATTCATTCGAACGCGGCGGGCATTCGATTCAAATTCCCCTTCAATTCTTTCGGTCCCTGACATTATTATATTTGTTCAGCTTCACAGCTAAGAATTGGCTGTATCCCAATCACTAGACTGCGAATGTTAAGAATTTGAAAAACACCCACGCATTGTTTTCAACTTATTACAATTGTTAACGAAAGGAGGAATTTATTACTTGACTCCCGTCTTTTACAACCGATGCACAATATTTTTATTTCGCGTAAACATCCGCGGTCTACTAATTCTATTTATAAACTGTATCACACATTTATTCTTCTCATCCACTTTCACACTCATGATTTCGCCGTGTCAGTAGTTATTGCTTCGGTTCCCACGTTTATTATAAACAAATGTTTTCCAGTGGATTTCGACGATGCTTCGACATTGTTTAACGGTGCGAAATGTGATTGCAACAGCAGAGAAGTCGGGGGTATCGAACGGGAGTGCGCGACAGAGTGAAATTTCAATGGGCCCGCTTTTTCGCAACAGATTAATCTATTAAACCATTAGCGCCACCGGTAAATGTTTCCTGTGCAAAAAGGGGAACGGGGGGCCCGCGCGCGTCGTCTCGCAAGGGGGCCTCACCGAAAACGAATTAGGGGGGCACGGTTGTGACTCCTTTTCTTTTCTTTTTTCTCTTTCGTGGAGGGATCGGAAAGGACAATTTGACAAATGTCCGCGGCGGCGTTCCCCGAACACTATCCGAAATTTGTATTATTCGTGAATCAAAAGGGCCGAAAAAAAGGGAGACGCTTGAAGCGGGGAACCGCCCTATTCGAGTTTCCGAGAACACACAGGTGGCCGGGCCCCGTAATGCCTCTCGCTACCAAGAAAAACCTTATGCCGATCGTTAGTGTCCACTATCGGAAGAAAAGGAGAAATAATCGTAAATCGGAGCCAGGGGAAAGAAAGAGCAAGAGAGAGAGAGAGAGAGAGGGAGAGAGGGAGAGAGTAGCGGTGCTCGCCATTAAGCGACGACGATGATTAAATGCCCCGGAATCATAATAATTATCATCGGAGCCGGCATCCAGCCAAAAATTGTATTAAGTCGGCCCGTCGAACGTAATCTCGCGGCGATCGATGGTGCGTTAATCGAGGAACACGCTAGATCGATCATGCTCTCCGTGCGCGTAATTTTTCAATTACAACGAGAAACCAACCTTCCGGCGAGCTAAAGGGATTCGTTCTTTTTAGATCTTCGATAGTATCATACCCTGCGCCATCATTACGCCGTTGGACTGTTTCTGGGAAGGCAGTAAACTACTGGGACCCGAGTATCCCGTTCACATACCGTAAGTACAAATAGGTCATATGCCGGCAAATAAGTAGAGTAATCGGTCCTGGAGTTGGCCATTCGAGGCCAGTAGTCAGCCTTCTCCGTTATTATTAATATCGTAATTTCTAAATTGTTTCTACGGGGACATTGAAGAAGCTGTATGTTTCGTCGTTTAAATGTATCGGAGATTGTAGATATCTCTTATTTTTAAGTAATTTATCGACTACGGATCTTTTTCATATGTTCACTGTTTTAAATTGTATGCGTTCATTTAAAAAAAATCCGCGGTCATTTATTTTCAGAAAGGCTGACCGCTGGGTACTGGCCGAGATAAGGCAGATTTACCCTAATTGCTACTAAGTAAATACCAGATTTCTCGTGAATAATGTTTTACAAGTGCTAGCTCGGAAATATTGTCCAATAACTCGGATAACTTGCTCCGTTTTAACTCTTCGCCATTTCTTCGCGATTGCACCGTTCAGAATTTCTTCGTCGCTGATAATTTCCTGGAAGGGACAGAAAATTTATAGTTGTCGCGTATCTGCATTCGCTTCGATGCTTAAACATCGATACGAAAAGATCAGAATTTTATTTCGTCTTGAAAGACAGAACATACACTACCGCTCAAAAGTATCCGGACAATTGCGAAATATCGTTATTAGCATTGCATAAAAGTTATTTCGGTGCCTAAAATAGTGACTAAAATCGATATTTATTAGTTTCTTGTGAAATATCTGACGTTCTAAATTAAAAATTACGTATATACAGGGTGAGTCACCTAAACTTTGCTCCTCAAATATCTTTGTTGTTTCTAAAGATACGTAAAGTATGGTAAGGACAAAGTTGAATGGTATAATGGAGCTGACACGATGCTATAAAAAAATTTTGTTTTTATGTCATTTTTTTAGAGATACCACAAGGTCACCTTGACATTTTTTTAATGGAACCATCCTTTTTTAAACACCTATAATGATAGTCCTTTTCATTAGGAATTCAGTGACAATAATTATTCCAAGGTCATTCAAAATTTTTTTATAGCATCGTGTCAGCCCCATTGTACCATTCAACTTTATCCGTACCATAGTTTACGTATCTTTAGAAACAACAAAGATATTTGAGTTTATAAGTGCCCGGATACTTTTGAGCGGTAGTGTATGCACGTACTTAAAATATTTCGTACTCGATTGCAAATTGCTGGACGATTTTATCGCGTTACTCTTGATCCATCGCGGCTTCGTCGAATGTTTCTGTCTCGAAGGGAATCTTTCTCCGTTGCGAGGAAGAAAGAGGATATCGGCAAATTGATTTCCAAGCTTTAATGCGAAATTAATCGTCCGTCCTCGTTCGCGTTCCACGATTGCGGATAAGGACTTGATCAGTCCTCCCCGGTGGAGACGTAACAGGAAAAGGATACTTAATTGCAACATAGATGCACCACACGCATACGCTTACCGCCGATATATTAGACCGCCGGGATATAAATGGCCGCCGCGGGTTTTTGCGTTTGACATGCTGTGTAATTCGGATGTAATTTACGCGTATCGATCAAAATACCATCGCGGTTTGTACGTTTCTTTTTTTCACCGTTACCGAGGCTTTTTACGCCATTTTTACAAAATTCCACGGTTTTATCGCCGAATTATATGTCTTTCGAGGATTTTACTAATGTTGCTTCATTACCGAGGATCGAGGATCGTGCGATAATTCGACATTATGTTTTAATCCATTTCTTGTACGAGTTCGAAGTTGCACGAAGAATTCTTTAAAGCCTGAGAAATTTATTTTATGAAATATACAATCTTGTAATCATCCGTACCCATTTTAATGAATACTCAAACGTTCTTATGCAATTTTTCGTCTTTCAAGACTTCTACAAATGTTGTTTCTTTTTTAGCTTCTTAAATTGATAGGAAACTGGTCATTAAGTTTTAATATGTTTTTCGTCACTTGAGACATTATATGTTATCGATAGACTGCAGATTTGTCTACCAATTAAAAATTTTCCTCTTTTCAATGAAAAGAGGCTACTTTGCATTCCTTTATAAAAATAAGAAGAATGTTCCTATCCAAATTTTTAGTCATTTTTTAAATATATACTTACCGAAAGAAATAAGTTTGAATAATCCGTCGTGAATCCATTTTTGTGATCTCAATAATACAATCTCAAATGGTAAATTAACACGTTGACTGCGATGTCATCCATATATGGGTGACGGAATTATTTGTCCAGGTTTTAAAATGAATTTTGACATTAATATAATCATTGTGCCAAATTCGATTAGAATCCGTAAAATTCAAGAAAGTTGGAGGACCACTCAGTATCATACATTTAATTTTTTCCAATTTTTATTTCATTAAATAACTTACTTTGATTTCATGGAATTTTTGAGGTTTCTAGTTTGGCAGTCAAAGTGTTAAAAATATTACAGTTGTATACTATTTGAAAGAAAAAATCGCAGTCCAGCAAATAACAGTTTCGTAGACCTCGCGGAACGATCGTAGATCCATCGTGATCGCATCAAGTCGATCATCCCCGGGTGCAAAGAACCACCCGGGTCGTTCATGAAATGTCGTAACGTATTCATTTTTTCGCTTCCGTATGGTTCCATTGGACAGCGGGGCGCAAACGAACAAGCCGATCCAGTGGACGAACCTCAATCCGACTGGTATGCTGGACGAGATGAAGAAACATTTCGTGTTTCCCTTCAAAACTCTGGAGGATTACATGAAGCGAGCCGGGATAACGAATGGCTACCAGAGCAAGCCGTGCCTCGACCCAACGGATCCGGAATGCCCGGAAACCGCGCCCAACAAAAAATCCCAGCAGGTAAGCAAGCCTCTCTTGTCCCGAGATTTTTGTTCGAGGCACAACCTCTCGACCGATTAAGGTGAGAGACCTTGTGCGTAATTGTTGATTCGTGGACCGGCCGCGAGCTTTCATCGCAAAGCTATCAAGAAGATATCGAGCTTGCCTCTGCCTTTCGATATCTATTTCTTTGATTCTGATTGTCCCCTGAAGAAGACAGTTTCGACTGGAAGCTTCATTTTCTTCGTAACCTCGGAGTCCCAAGGTTTAAACTGCAACCCAATAATTTAAAAAATTTTTCTTTATCTCCCATCGTGAAATGTTTCGTTAACACACCTCTTTCATAAAATAATTAAGCAGTTTAGCAGGAGAATGATTTTTGAATGAGCTATGAGTTTAACTGCCACGTCAGTCACATACGACCGACAGTGATTTTTGACCGAGTTTAGAAATGCATTTTCATTATAACATATCCAGATAAACCGAATTTTATTAGGATCTTTAGAATTCAAAGGGGTTAAGACAGCATCCCCTATAATTACATTTTAAATATGTAGTTTCGGTTTCATTAATTAAATTACACTGATTTTGTAAGAATCTCTGCGGTTGATATTTGGCACTTAACGTGTTAAGTAACAAAATGCACCAAATTAAGTTAACTAACTTGAAGTAAGTAGCGAGATTGGGGACGTCACGTGTGAGAGCTAGTAGAAAATGAAAGTATAACAGAAGAGAAAGACATCGTTTGAAGCTTATTCCAATAGTAGCTCTGACGAGATTGTATTGTCTCTTAGAAATTGTCCAAATGAATGTTACATACGAGTAAACTCTCATAGTCGTCCGATGCAGCTTGAAACTAGCAAACTGATGGTGACTGGATGGTAGCTAAAAAGCTCAGGACCTAGAAGCCCGAAGGATTTCACGAATTTACCGACTGACAATAGCCTGACCAATACCTGCCAGATTTAGCAATCGTTCATTAACATTTAAGTTTTACATACAAAGTTGGATTGCCACGATCCTACACTAGCTTCCGTCGCAAAGCACTCGTCAAAGGAGCCGCTCTACGCGGTGTGAATACCGTGCTGAACTCTCTGAAGAATATTTTAACGATGACTTTACATCCGTTGGCAACCGGTCGTGTTAACGAATAATGAGAATTCGACTTGACGAACAACCAATATACATTCTGATCAACAAGACGCTCTGTTCTTCCAGGCTCAAACTTTTCAGCTCCCATTAGTGCATGGTTCGCTTGGCAAAGATGTGCTTCAGAATTCGGTATACTAATCAATGATATGTGGGCTGACAGTACAACGTTACCCGCATTCCTTCGAGGTCCAATCCTCTTTCCTGCAGTCCCTTTCATTAAGACATATTTCGTTAGGTAGACATGTAGTAGGACCTGAGAGACGTGTTATACTACTTTTTCCTGTTTACTGTTAAAGAAATCTATAATTTTTTCATTAGATTCATCCACTCGTTGCACCAATTTTGCAAGGGGTAATTAGGATAATTTCTTCTAAACCGAGTCGAAAATATATTTTTTCTGTTAATGGACTGCGAATCTTTCTACAGAATAAAACTTATCCGTATAGACACTTCGTTCTTACTCGAATCATTTTAATCTTCCCAGCTAACTATACTCGACGAAGCTGTTCTAATTGCTGTAGCTTGTGCAAGGAATCGTAAAGCGAGGTGTTGAACTGCTTTCAAAGGATAAAAATTAAAATAAAGAACATCGTGGGATATTAAATCGTGTAGCTTGCAAAGCGTCCGAGGAACCATATTTCGCGTTAAAATCCCAAGTCCCGGATAAGTGACGCGAAGCACACCCCGTATATCGGGCGCGCGTTGCGTCGTGAAATTCTTCTGGCTGTAAATTCACGGTATTAGAAACTTTTCAGAACGATGTAATTACACGGCCCTGTGCACACGGTGTGTTCCCCCCGTGGGTTTCTTGTTGGCCGAGGTTCTCCCTGTTGCCACGGTGGTGTTATCCTCCCAAGTAGCAAGCTCGTGACACGTATTATGCCACCATCGAGCATTCGCAGCCGTTGTAGAACCGGCGAACGAGCAAAAAGCTCGCAACCACTTATTAGCACGCTTGTTCCTGCGTCAGAGGGATTGATGTTATAACTCATAGCCTACGTGCAATTATGCCGAGTCCGTTTATTAGCTTTAATTCTGTCTCGGGCTCATTTGCCGGCGGATTTATGCCCGCGATCAATCTGCGGTACGGCCCCTACAGATTGATGCACGGAAATAATTATACGCGCTATCAATATCGCGAAACGCCGGGACGGCGTATTAGATGTCGATTCGCTGCAATCTCAACCACAGGAATTTATTTTCTGCAATAGATCGGCCGAGTACTAACCTCTCTCTCTCTCTCGTTTTTCATTTTTTTCCCCCCACGAAATTAATCGCCACGCGGCTCGTAATTGATTGGGCACGAAAATATTTCGTTTCGGTCGTTAAACACTGTTGTTTCTTTTCTTTCATTTTTCCTAGAGACGTGGAATTCCTCGTTGAACGTGTCTCGACGTGCCTCAAACTTACATTATGCTCGAAAGATAGCAATCGATGCTGCATGCAATTGTTTGCTTCAAAAGACACAGTTTTATAGCCAAATGGTTTTGTCGCGCATGTTCGGGGCGTGTCTATTTTAAATTATGCTCCGAAGATGCGAATCTATGCTGCATCAAATTATTCGTTTCGAGAAATAGTTTCTCAGTGAAATTTTATCGAAATTACACCACAACAACATTTGGAAATGATTTTATTACCGACTTTTACAAGGTGACTATTTATTGACAATTTTATTAAAGCTATGGCTAGATTTCGTGGCAGTCATTCTTGTATAGTACGTCAGATTTTTAGTATATATTATTGGACGTTCTTCCTTGAACACTATTTTGCTCATATTCAATCTAATATAAGCCGAGAACACAATTTAAATTGTCTCCTAGAAAATTACAATTTCTCCTATCGTCATTCTATTCTATTTGTCAATCTTCTTTGCACGTGTCCCACGGTTAAGGAAGGATTATAAATTTTACGCTCACATCCCATCGTGAAGGGTTTAACAATTTTACACGTACGTTCGGTACTCGTAAAAGTTTTGAGAATCGATAGAAATATAAGAAACCGGTGCCGATTAACGCTTTGACTGCCAAACTAGAAACCTAAAAAATTCCATAAAATCAAAGTAAGTTATTTAATGATATAAAAATGAAAAAAAATTAAATGTATGATATTGAGTAGTGCTCCAACTTTATTGCATCTTACAGATCCTAATCAAATTTGGTACGATGAATATATTAACGTAAAAACTCATTTTAAAACCGGAATAAGTAATTCCGTCACCCATATAGGGGTGACATGGCAGTCAACGTGTTAATTGCATAAAATTCGTCAAAATGAATGAAAAATAAATCGTCACCGAGCAGTGAGTATTTCGGGGACACGAAAAAAATGGGTGATCGTAAAAGAATTCCAGCGGTGGACAGAAGGATTGTCCATTAAGGGGAATTGGTCGAGGAGTGGCACGTAGGCCAAATCGCTATGGAAATGCCGGCTGGTAGCGGACATAATCGGTCGCGGGACCACAATGAAACAATGTAAAAGCGTGGCCGGACGGTAAAATTCGTTCATAAGACGGTCGCCCGGAATAGTAAGAGGCCACTTGGAATTCTGCGATCGATGTGCGACCGGTTGCGTTTACGTTGGCGAGCCCGGTGGGTCCTCTGGACAGGCGACGTCCATTTCGCTTTGATGTCCGCACCGTATTCCGTACTCGGAGCCGGCGATCACGGTAATGAATACTTAATTGACCGTACCCCGGGAATCGTACGGGTACGTAAAGGCGCGACCGAAATCGAGAATTTCTCGTCACGCGGTCGTCGAAAGGTGAATGCTGATGCACCGGGAGTCGCAGGAAGTTACTACCTGTCCGCGGCAGAATCTATCGAACCCGAACGCGGAAGTTCACCGTTCACCTGCCGACATTTCGAATCGTCGAAAATGCTCGCCGGACAGTGCGTATGTCTCTGGAATTTTTAGCTGGAGAAAATATTTCGTCATCTACACCCGAGGTTTTGTCCGTATGAGGGGAAAGTCGGGAAGATGGAGGTTGTAGGAAACTGTTAACTCTTGCACTCGAAGCTACTTTAACTCCAAAACGAAAAATTTCTTCCGACCTAGAATATTCCTCTTCTATATATTTGTTTTCATGTTGCACATATGAAAATGGTGCAATTTACATTTACAATACCGAAGTGTTTAGTAATTTATCAAATACAAACAAATTTAATTATGCAAAAAATATTCTGAATAATGATACACCAAATTTTAATGGCGCCTAACAGTCGCCATTCGAGTGCTAAGGGTTAAAATTTTATTTAACACGTCGAGTGCCATGTCACTCATATGTGGGTGACGGAATTATTTGTCCGGATTTTAAAATGAATTTTTACGTTAATATATTCATTGTACAAAATTTGATTAGAATCTGTAAAATACAAGAAAGTTGGAGGACTACTCAATATCATGTATTTAATTTTTTTCAAGTTTTATTTCATTAAATAGCTCGCTTTGATTTTATGGAATTCTTGAGATTTCTAGTTGGGCAGTCAAAGTGTTAAGGTGGCGGAATACCTTTAGAAGTATGAAGCGTTTCGACTAAAATTAATTTAGCAGCGTATTCGAGATGCACTTTGCCTCGGCGCCAATTTATCAAGATCTAGACCAGAAGAAAAAACCACGTGCGGATTCGCGCGAGCGCATTCATTGGCCAATAAAATCGGAAAGAATGGGGAACCGTTGTTCGGCTCTCGATAACCTACGTGGGCAGTTGCCGTTCGATTCGGTCGCATGCGACCAAATCGAAGGTTCGGCGAAAGGGGATACCGGGGGCGTGTTCGCGACTAAATGAATTTTCGGGGCAGAATAAGATACCGAAACTCGCAATTTTTGGCCGTAAAGTCGCGTGCAAATCGGCGGAGGCGAGAAGAAACGGGACAACCGTGCCTTCAATGGAACGATTCCCATGCGAAATCGTGCGATGTGTATGCGAGTCGCGTGGGCCGTGGCCAGAGGTGCATTAAAATAATAAAATCGAGAGATGTGCGTCATTATTGCGCCACGTCGGTGGTCGGGAGAGCCGTTCACACACGTGTACCGCACGCGTATTACCTTTTCACAACCGACACATTACGTGCCCGTCATTTCACTGTCATTAACATACGGCCAGATTCCGGGCCGGCTCTGCACGTGTACAGACCCCGGCCCACCAATGAATTATACCCGCGTAATGACAAATCATAATCGCTTCGTGGAAAGTCCCGCCTCTATTTGCACCGCTTGCGGAAAGTTCCGCATCTACTGATAACGACCAACAAATTATGTGAACGATAAAGTTAAAAATTATTGGGATCGAGTGAATATTGACACGATTTTATTCAGTCTGACTTTTCCCCCTTTTGAATATATTTTTTATTTGATTGAAAAGATTTCTGTGCAAATTTTGTAGAATAATTTAGTGTTTTCCAAAAAATGTTCGAAAAATTAATACAGAAAACGACTTGATGGAACTTGTGTCCGATACATCTGGGAAAACATTTGGGTAACGCTCTATATGATTTTGACTTCATGGAACTTTAAAAATACCGTAGATGTCTTGTGACCTTTTTGACAAAGGTTTTGATATGGGTATCTGTATCGAATTGTCTTTTCCACCAATTTTAACACGCTGACTGCCATATGTTGGTGACGGAATTATTTGTCCAGGTTTTAAAATGAATTTTTACATTAACATATTCATTGTACCAAATTCGATTAGAGTCCGTAAAATTCAAGAAAGTTGGAGGACTACTCAGTATCCTATATTTAATTTTTTCCAATTTTTATTTCATTAAATAACTTACTTTGATTTCATGGAATTTTTGAGGTTTCTAGTGTGGCAGTCAAAGTGTTAAGTAATAAACATTTTTCATAAATACAAACATTAGTTTCCGGCTGTGTATAATACATCGATTATTTTCGAGCCAACCGAGCCCGCTAAAATTGCATTGTTACGTGTATCCTCACTGCATAAAGTGTACGAACTGCACCAAACTCATTTATTTCTGTTTTCGTTCGCCCCTCGGAGCGCATTTGCAAAGATTATCTCTTCATGCACTCGCTGAAAGAAAATAACTGCGGACAAAAGGAAACGTAGAAGGCACAATAAAATTTATATACAAAGATGTATGGCGAGTCCTTTCGCGCGATCCTGTGGGGCATCACATACTAAACGTGCACGTACTAAAACGAGAGACAAGGAAGAACAGAGAGGAAGAGAGAGAGAGAGAGAGAGAGAGAGAGAGAGATTGCAGGGGGAAGATACAAGGCGCGGTCAATTAATTTCGCATAATTAAAAGCGTGGATTTATGTCGTCTGATCTGGGAAGGGAGGAGAAGCCGTAGAAACAATCCCTCTTCCTCTTTTTTTTTTCTCTTTGAACCTGGCCCCTCATTTCTATTATTTCCATACATTACGCGAGCGCCGGTAATTACGCTTAATGATCAGTATACCGAGGGACCGTTTTGAGTATTGCTGTAGGCGAAGAATGTTCTTTGGAGAAAGCTTGCAGCTGCTCTGCATCGGTTAATCTAGATTCTTATTGGCAAAAATTCGAGGAGAGTTGGCAAACTTTATAATTAACTTTGACCTCAATTGAGTCGGTCGGAAAAAATGTCAGAACTTTGGCAGTCTTATTTTTATGAAATTCGGACCGATATATCGGCAGCACGCTTCTAATTGAAAAATAAAATTTTGTTCCGCTACTGTTTACCCAATTAATTATAAATAGACCGTGGACTTTATACATTTATGGCAAGTCGAAAATATTATATAGGAGACTTTCTACACAGTTTACTGTGTTTTAATTAATTTTATTTCACTTTAATACACAGTTACATTATTTTTTATCGGCTACAATTTTTAATACGAGAGACGTTTACGTGAAATGTTCTATTTGTTTCTTGTGATCCACTCAGGAGATACTTATTTTGTATCAAGATTCTCAGTCTAATTAGACGAAGTTATAATTGAGTTGGACTCTTTCGCAAACGGTGATATCGCGGCAAAAGATCAGACAGTCGTAGAAAATATGATATCTCGCCGATTTGATCCTCGCTGCCAAACATTTGTATTTTAATGTAGACATAAAATATCCAAAATTCACGTTCGCTGCATTCAAAGTTCGAGAGGGTTGCAGCTGCTTCCTGAGTCGCCGATTTTCTCCGACCACAGCTTCCGTTCCCTCGGAGAGATCACGTATCTGGTCTCCATCAATGATTTTATCGATCGCCGGGCTCCCGAGAGCCGGTATTCATTAATTATGCGATCGGGTAATAATGAGTCAGATAATAATTCCATTAAGCACTCGTGAAAAACAGGAATATTTGGAAGGCTGCTGGCGGTACACTGCCCCCTTACAAATTTGATACCATTTTGGATCCCTGGCGATCCGTAAACTCCGATTTAATGAGCAATATAAAAGCACTGTTTAATTCGTACCTTTTATTTCGGTCGTAAAATGAAAATTGTTCGGTCAGGAAATATTGCAAAAAAGTTTCGATCGTTTGTGAGTGCCAAAATTTTTCTTCCTTTTCTTCTTTACAGTAATTACGGACTAATTTAATGTGCTCGCGTGCTTATCGATCATTCTACAGGGTGTACCAAAAATATTGTATTTCCTTGAAAGGAGTAATTCCTGAGGTCATTCGAAAAAACTTTTTCCTTTGAGGAAATGTTCTTCGCTGCTCTGTTAAGGAATTATTAAACAAAATACACGGACCAATCAGGGCGCCGCAACAGCGGACGAATTTCGGCGCGGCCAATGCCAACGTCACGTTCAACGGCTCTTGCTGGCTGTGCCGGAGTTTGTCTGCTTTTACTATAATCAAATAAAATATAATGAGAAAACTGTATAATAAGAATTGTTTTGAGGTAATAAATGAAAAAAGGCAGAAGAATGACCGATTACGGAATACTATGCCAGTACCGGTCTAGTCGAAGCAGCAACGAAAAACAAGGAAACGGTGCCAGTAGTGCGTTGACGTTTTGTGCTGTGCATAGTGTTTCTTCGTGGCATTACGTAAGGCCAAGTCCACGTGCAACACGTTTCGTTTGAATCACAGACGGAATCATGATCGCGTGGGTTTGCTCGTTTCCCTCATGGTATCGCTAAAACTGTTTTTACAACATACTCCTAGTCGATTCTTTTTGTTTCATTCAAATCTCTTTTTAACACTCTTCCTTTTTAACCCTCTTTGATAATAGAAAAGTGTATCAATTATTTTTACGGTACACTTCAAAGAGTCAACCGCAATGTCAAAAATAATCAAATTCTCTCTTCGTTTCAATTTTATAAAAATATTTGCAAGCAGAGCTATGAAACAATTGATACGAGAAAGAATACAAAGAGCAATATTAATCAAGTTTAGATTAATATAATAAGATTTTTAGAAGTCAAAAAGAAAAAAAATAAATTTTAAATTTCGAGAATCTTTTACCTTGCTTTCAAGAATAGTAAAAATTCTCTTTCCAAACTAATAAAAATGATCTTCACATTGAGGCCGTAAAAAAATGGTTTTAGTTAAGATTTAGAGTGTGCTAAAAATTATTTTATCTTGAAGGTGCTAAGATGTTCTGAAGATAAATTCTTAAGTTGGCAATTCAGGTCGGGTTTGCTCGGGTCCACGAGGACCCAAAGATCGGCTGGACGTTGAAAGTCATTGAGAAAGATATCGTGACGTGGTGAAGGCAACGTGAACCGATACTTACGAGCGATAATCACGTTGGGTGGCCTCTGTCTCTACACGTAGCCTGTGTTGGCATGCGGGTGTCGCGCCGCGAATGCGCGGAGAATTAAAGGATGATCGGATATCAACGAACGGAATCGCGTTAAATTGGAATTCTTGACCAGGTTTCTGTGAAAAATTTCGGACGTGGTTCGGTATAATTGCACCGAATGGCAATTACTGCACTGTCGCGCCGGCTCTCTCTCTCTCGAGAGCTGTCTCGAAAGCTCAAACGATCGATGCACTTTCAATCTTAATTGAATCATATACACACTCCGACCGCGCAGCCTTGAATCTTTTATTCGCATAGACATACACCCGTATCTTTTATTGACTCCAGAATACAGCTGTATTTATAGCTGTTGCAATATTGCGGCCCACATTATTTCTTAGAATTTGTTTTCTGTAATTATTATTTCCGACTTCTAGAAACTGTACTTTCGATACTTTCCAAAAAACAAAATGAAACATTTATCCACGACGCGTACTTAACACTTTGATTGCCCACCTAGAAACCTCAAAAATTCCATAAAATCAAAGTAAGTTTTACAATGAAATGAAAATTGAAAAATATTATATGTATGATATTAGATAGTCCTCCAACTTTCCTTCATTTCACAAATCCTAATCAAGTTTGGTACAGTGAATATATTAACGTAAAAGTTTATTTTAAAACTTGGACAAATAATTCCGTCACCCACATATAGGTGACATGGCAGTCAACGTGTTAATTATTATTACTAAACGCAAGTCCCTGGATTTTTATTGTTCACTGGTTGTTCTCAATTATCGTTCATGAAATTCATGCAATTTCGACTCGAAATTTACAAAAATTTCGTGAAGACCTGTGTTTCGAAATTTCTTTGGAGCGGGTCTTAATTATTATGCAATGTCCGGACGATTTAATCGTGGGTAATTAATACTACCTCATTAGTATGCGATCAACGAGCCCGAGCGTATCTTTCCTCGTACGTTTTTGCGCTTTCGTTTCTCCCCGCCCGTTACTCTCGAACGATTTTCGCGAAAATCGAAATTTCTTTCGATTTCGCACCTTTCTTTTCCAACTCCGCCGGCTAATTAATTGACGATTACAAAGTACTTACATAATTTCATGCCGGCTACACGCGGTGATTTTTAAACGACAGGTTTGACAGGTTGCGTGACCTGCGTTCGCGTCCAGTGGAATTATACCGCTAATCGACGGTTTCTATTCTGGGGACCATAATTCAAAATGAAGTGTTCTTATCTTTTTACAATAGGTGGCATAGGGTTCGCAGAATTTTATTGCACCATTTTAAACGACAACTATAGATGCTTTTATATGCTAGAAAATAAAAATTACTCATTCAGATTAATCATCAAGCATGAAATTCTATTTAAAAAATTCGGAATGTTAATTCTTTTATAGACAACTAATTATTTTTTTATCAACAAACTAGACTGTGGATCTTTATGCAAAATTTTGTGTACCCTTCGTAGAAAACCGAACCTAAATATTCTTTTTTCAATCAGTTTAATAAATTGAAAATATTGCATCGATATTATTAAATTTTTTCAAACATTTTAAATTTCACCTAGTAATTTTTGTCATTACTGCCCAAAATCCGCGGTCTACCGATGACTGTGGAGGAGGTATTATTAGATATTTTTATTTTGAGCGACTACGAGAACGCTATTTCTCGGGAGACGAGCCTAATTCATTTTCCAACCACAGCCTCGTCCGATTCGGAGCCAAGCCCGCCTATGTATCCACGAATCTCTGAAGCGTGACTGAGTCTAGAAGCCGCGTCAAGTCACGTTAGGAATTCTTTTGCCTGTCGAAAGAATAATTCTGGACAGAAAGAGGGTTCGAATGGGCGTTCCTCGGTGCCCCGAGAAATGGTAAAAACGTGATCGTAAGTGAGACGACAGAGGGTGGCCCTGGGGTGTCGCGGGACCACACACAGCGAGATTTTATGGGGACCTATAAAAGGAGCATACCAGACAGGACTTTAAACGATCGCCGTCTAGTTGCTTGGACCTTGTCCAATCTCCCCTTATATCATACCGAAATAAAGAAGGGACCGATCACTCTGTAGGAACCACCAGGTTTTAAATCTCAAACCGATCAGACGAAAATGACCCCTTAACAATTCCTAACAAGCCCAATATTCGAGATTCGACTACTTCCTAAAACATTCTCAAATATTTTTATCGCTACTAGTTATGAAAAAATTATTCAATATTTATTTTTGGGTTTTTAACACGTTGACTACCATGTTACCCATATGTGGGTGTCCATTATTTGTCCAGGTTCTAAAATGAATTTTTACGTTTATATATTCATTGTGCCAAATTCGATTAGGATCTGAAAATGCAAGAAAGTTGGAGGACTACTCGATATCGTACATTTATTTTTTTTTTCAATTTTTATTTCATTAAATAACTTACTTTAATTTTATGGAATATTTGAGGTTTCTAGTGTGGAAGTCAAAGTGCTAATACTTTAGAGACTCCGAGGTAACAGTCTTAGACTCAAAGAAAGTACGTGAAAAATTTTTTTTTAAATCAGAGACATGTTTAACGTGATTATACTGTCTTTTTAAAGAGATTATACTGTCTTTTTTTTATACAATTGTTCATACACTTACAGTACACATAAAATACATATGTATAGGTAGTTATATTAAAGTCTTTTTTAAACAGTTTTTCTGTTCTACTACACGTGAGTCTACGTTATTAATGCCAACTCTATGGTGTCCATGCGAAGTGTCCAACTTCCCTGAATTGTTATGCGTATTGTTAAATGTGTCGAGGGTATTTCTTCAATGTATACATGACGATATACGGTTTGTTTCGGCAGGTACCAGACATAGGGGCGGAATTAACGGGCGGCTGTTACGGTTTCGCCGCGAAATATATGCATTGGCCCGAGGAGCTGCTCGTCGGCGGCGCTAAGCACAATAAGACCGGTCACTTGACCCGTGCAGCTGCGCTGCAGACCGTGGTGCAGCTAATGGGCGAGCGAGAGCTTTACGATTTTTTCGCCGGCACCTACAAGGTACACCACATCGACTGGTCCCAGGAGAAGGCGTCCCAAGTCCTCGAAACCTGGCAACGGGCGTTCAGCAATCAGGTGAAGAAGCATTTGGACGCGAACGGCTCGGCGCCGTACAATTTGTACGCGTTCAGTACGACCACCATGAACGACATACTCGGGAAGTACAGCGAGGTGCCCGTCATGAAGATCGCCATTGGCTGTGCAATGATGGTCAGTAGAAACCGTTTAAAAACCTCTTTCGAACCATTAGCGGACCATCAATCACTCCGAGCGTTAATAACGCGACCTTAGACTTGAGCCTAACACCGTTCCCAGCAACTATGCAACCTCAGGGTAATGCATGCTGCTGGAAATTATTCTACTCTTCATTTTTTTACCGTTTTTAACGCCGAAGCAATTCTGTTTTAAAATTCAGCTTTTACTATCACCGAGTCGAAACAGTGCATTTTTATAATTACTAATCAAATCTAGGCTCTTTTCTTAAAGACTTCTGCCAAACTTAGCGTTAAAATCCTCTTAATCTGAATCTGTGCTGATCGAATCTTTTCAACCTAACGATCCTCTGTCTTATTGCAGCTGTTCTATGCAGGCATAGTCCTCCTCCGTTGGAAAGACCCAGTGCGTTCTCAGGCCGGGGTAGGCATAGCGGGCGTGATGTTAATCTGCGCAACGGTAGCAGCTGGTCTGGGGTTCTGCGCCCTTCTAGGCATCCCCTTCAACGCAGCAACCACTCAGATCGTTCCTTTTCTAGCCCTGGGACTCGGGGTACACGACATGTTCCTATTAACGCACACGTATGCCGAGCTATCAGTGAATGAAGTACCTAGCGGGGAACAAACGGGAGTGGTCCTCAAACGAACAGGCCTATCAGTTCTTCTAGCTGGGATCAGCAACGTGTCAGCCTTCTTCGCAGCCGCGTTGATCCCTATCCCAGCTCTGAGAGTGTTCTGCCTGCAAGCTGGAGTGTTGTTGCTCTTCAATCTCGCCGCCATGTTGCTAGTTTTCCCAGCTATGGTCAGTCTGGACCTTAGAAGACGCAGATCAGGTCGCTCGGACATTTTCTGCTGCTGTCTACCATCGTCTAACACTGGCAGGAATAAGTATGCTAACAGGACAACAAACGGGACAGCGAAGCAAACTGTGACTAGAGCAATTCCACCAGAACGTCGCGAGACTTGCACACAAATCCTGACTTCTCAAAACGCCCAGAGCGAATCCTGGGTCGGTGGTAATCTAGATGTGGACCTGGACAAGCATTGCAGCGAGGAGGATACCCTAACCGGCTGCAGTCAGGATGATTGTCTCAGTTTCTCCTTGACGCAGATGGCTGCGAGGCATTACGCTCCCTTCGTCACTAAACCGGCGACCAAGGTCTTTGGAATGATGATGCTAATTGCAGTTCTAGCTGGAAGTGTCTGGCAGGCTATCAGGGTGAACGACGGGCTAGAGTTAACCGACTTGGTCCCGCAGAACTCTAATGAACATGCTTTCCTGGCAGCTCAAGCGAAGCACTTCGGGTTCTATAACATGTACGCGGTCACTGGTAGGGATTTCGAGTACCCTAACAACCAGAAACTATTGTACGAGTACCACGATGCGTTCATGAGGATAAAAAACGTGATCAAAAACGACAACGGGGGCTTGCCCGAGTTCTGGCTCAGTTTGTTTCGAGATTGGTTGAAGGGTTTGCAAGGAGCGTTTGATAGAGATTATAATAATGGGTGTATAACGCAGGAAAGGTGGTACAAGAACGCCAGCGATGAGGCGATCCTTGCTTACAAGCTCCTGGTCCAGACTGGTCACGTCGATAATCCTATCGACAAATCGCTGGTCACTCAAGTCAGGCTAGTTGACTCTGAAGGGATCATCAATCCTCGAGCGTTTTACAATTACCTAAGCGCCTGGGTGTCCAACGACGTTCTCGCTTATGGATCCTCTCAGGCTAACCTGAGGCCGGAGCCCAGGCAGTGGATCTATATCAACGATCACGAGCTGAAGATCCCGAAGAGCATGCCTCT
Organism: Seladonia tumulorum; assembly: GCA_913789895.3. NCBI lineage: Eukaryota > Metazoa > Arthropoda > Insecta > Hymenoptera > Halictidae > Seladonia > Seladonia tumulorum. The sequence goes on from OU565275.1 coordinate 10,973,428, forward strand.
GACTTACGCGCAGATGCCGTTTTATTTGCACAAGCTCACCGACACACAGGAGATCACAGAGTTGATCGGTAGCGTGAGGAAATTATGCAGGAAGTTCGAGGAGAGAGGACTACCGAATTTTCCTTCTGGTATTCCCTTCCAGTTCTGGGAACAGTATATGGACTTGAGGAGCTGTCTAGGCATCGCGTTGTTAGCTGCTCTGACTGCCAGCGTTGTGGTAGTTGGGATTCTGCTGCTGAACCTATGGGCTGCTCTGCTGGTTGGCACGTCTCTCGCTGCTGTTGTTCTTCAGCTTCTTGGGATCATGGGACTTTGTGATATTAAGCTCAGTGCTGTTCCTGCTGTGCTTCTCGTTGTCAGCGTGGGGATTGCTGTGCACTTCACGGTGCATATTTGTCTGGTGAGTAGTATTTATTTAACGTACTGAAGAACATTCAGGATAACATATTGAAGAGATATGAAATCTGCGTCAGAGATAGTTCTTGGAACAATTTTTGAAACATAATTCTTTAATTCATAAATTGCGTATGTTGAAGTAGTGAAACAAGCCCTAAAATTGTGACTGTACATTTTCTTGAATATCTTGGAAACTCAAATGCGTAGACTGTTAAACTTTTTTTGGAAATGCGTAGTTTTCGATCATAAATTGAATGAAGTGAGAAAAAAATTTTTTAAACAGTTGTTTATTTAAAAAATGCACAGCTGTAAAAGTTAAGGAAGACAATGCAATGAAGGCTATGCAATTGCTAGCAGATGAATCGTCAATCTAACAATTTTTATGGTTTGTTTGCAGAGTTTCGTGACAAGCATCGGAAGCAGAGATCGAAGGGTCCGGTTAGCGTTGGAGCACATGTACGCGCCAGTGATCCACGGTGCTTTGACGACTCTGCTGGCTATCGTGATGCTAGCCTTCTCCGAGTTCGAGTTCATCGTGCGGTACTTCTTCCTGGTGTTGCTCTGCCTGATCGGGATCGGTCTGGTGAACGGTCTGTTCTTCCTGCCGATTTTGCTCTCGCTGATCGGCCCGTGTCCGGAAGTGATACCCAACGATCACCCGGATCGGATTTCAACACCGACGCCACCTGCTTCGCCGATCGTCCGAAGATCGAAGCCCCCAGCACCACCCAGAAGATCGTATAAGATCGATAATGCTAGGTTACACGCCGAGCCATCTTTGACGACGATTACCGAGGAGCCGAACTCTTGGCACAGTACGCAAGAGTCTTGCATCATCGTTCAACCAGAATTGAAGGTCGAGACGACTTCGACGTGTGGCAATCAGGTACGGTTCACCGTGCGTTTTGTATTATTTTCCTCCAGGTGAAACAGATGAAACAGATTGTGCAAACCTGTTTCGTGGTCACTCCGAATGTACCCTCGTTTCGAGGGTATCGCTTAGATTTTATAACGCTGCGTGAGAATGATGTGCTCCAATGACCAAGCAGCATGATTAACCCGTGTGCTTTTGTTTTTTTTTTAACTAACAGAACTGTAGTGGATCAGATACAAGTGGGTCTAGTCGAATATCACCAGTGACGTCGACGTCTCATATCACGACCAAGGTCACTGCCACAGCTAACATAAAGGTGGAAGTTCATACACCGTTAACCAGTAAGTACCTGTTCTTTAGAAATCTGATCGAACTCTCATGCTAGAATATAGCTGTGCGACTTTTAACTCTTTAAGTGCCATTTTCCTCTTCCGGATTCATCTATTTAGTAACACTAGGTTTACGGAACACTAAATCCGATTCTTTTACGTTGCTTTCATATGTTCCTCAAGAAAGAAATTTGAAAGAAACTCAATAATCATAAATTAAAAATATTAGAACACGTCAAAATTACGTCAATTATGATCCCAATTAAATTAATAAATTATGTCAATGGCGACATTCAATACAAACAATTGAAATTGATGGACACTGGTGTCCACTGGTGGAAATCGGCGCTCAAAGTGTTAATTGATGCAGTAAGAGAACCGTGATCCTTGGATATTATAATTTCTGTATGACTATTATTGTAGGTACAATGGACCGTAGTGAAAAATGCAGGCACACGACTTCCAGTAGCCGAAGGAGCTCGCGCTGCAGTGCGAACGTTAATGCTGGGGAGTCTTCCGGTTCCAGTTCTGAACCGGATTCAGATTCTAACCAACATAAACACTAATGCTAAGTACCGGCAAGACCGGCAGCTACTGCTCAAGTACCATGCAAAGCGGGAACATACAGAAGGCTGACTAGGATAGATTTATAGTTTCTTTTCCTCTTCTCTTAAGTAACGTAGCGAGGTGCAAGCACCCGGAGTGTGTAAGTACCGACTTTACTTTATTCAAGATAAGTTTGCTTCAGGTTCTAGGCTCAAACTTCACGTTCAAAAATAATTTAACACTTTACCTACCGACGAAGACCTATCTCCTTTCGCTGGAAAACCGTTTCGGCCCCTCTTAAATATCGACATTATTCTTTTGTATATTCATATAAAAATATACAAATTTTAATCAGGGTAGCTGTTAAAAACAATTCAGACCAAGGGGTTAACTCCAAAATCCATATGTCTCAATGTCATATTGAATTTATTAAAGACAAATAAGTTCGGTAATGTAAAAATCGGTTTAAATTATTATATTATAATGTTTAGTGGTGCTTCAAGATCGCCATTGAATACCAAAGTATTCAATAGCAGATAAGTCATAAAATATAGCAATATCAATATCGTAAACCAACAAATTATCGCAAATTCTTTTAGAATTTCTATTTAAAAGAAAATTACAAAGTCTATTAACCCTTGGCCGGCGAACATCGCCGTGCTGGGGACGTCAGTATGTAATCCCAGAAGTCAAAAACAAATAATATAATCATTTAAATAATAAAAAAGTTAATGTACACTTCCTTCAGTATTTTAAACCCTCAGAAAGGGGCTGAAGTTATTCTGGTAGCTAAAGTGTTAAAGAAAAGTCACTGCCGACATTTCGCTAGGAAATGGCGAACTGATCTCGAATAGAGGACGAAGTGAACCATAGTTTCCTGCGTACCGATCAGAGAATCACAGGGTACTTCCACGTCGCTAAACGGTATAACGTGCTTGCTCGAATTGAGAAACAAAAAGTATTATGATACGGAAAGACGTGTTTCACGCCTACATACGGGACCGATGCGTGCAGGGTACGTTTCCACGCATGAATGTTCTGAAAGACACATTTATTTTAGCGTGTATCATACATTCAATGCAGAGCATTGTTCGGTCGTCTTCTTTTCTGAATTGAATTTGTGATCATTTAGGGACGGGGGGTGCGACTTTATCGAATTGGCATGAGAGAAGGAGAGAGAGAGAGAGAGAGAGAGAGAGAGAGAGAGAGAGAGAGAGAGAGAGAAAGGAGAGCACGTCAAAGAAGATGCTTTACTATGCTCTGTGGTATACGACAGTTTCCATGAAACTATAAGGATATTATTTAGCAAAGTAGACAGATTTATCCATTTTCTATAAACTGTTAATGAAACACGGCAAACAAAGACGATTATGGTGACCCGCACGAGACGCGAGCGACAATTTGTATAAATATTTTTACGGTAGTGAGTATCTCTCGCGGAATCGCAACGAAACGTATAGAAGTATTAACACGTTTGTCAAGATGTTAAGTTTATCGAGAATTGCGCAACTTTATCGAGATGTTTTTTCTTTTCTTGTCTTCTAGGAGATACGAAATTTTAGCGTTGTTCGCATAATATGTGTGTGCAATTCTGCACCGTGGTCTCCGCCAAAACCCGTTGTCATTTAGGCGAGTAAAATGCATTTATAGCCGGAGCGTGTATGCGTACCTTATTTTAGGTACTTGGGTGATTTTGACAGAAAGATTACGTTTTGCGTAATTATCGTTGTGGGAGTGTGTATATGTTTGTGTTTGCCTGTGTGTGTGGGTGTGTGTGTGTGAGAGAGACTTCTGATTTAGAAGCAAGTGGACTTCTCACGACGTTTCTTTATCGCAAACAAACTACAATGTGGTGCCTTTGAGAGAAAAAAGAAAAAAGGATTATGAAATTTGAACGATTACTATTTATTATTGTGCTAACAGTTAACATGCAGTGTGTATATGACTCGAGCGGATATCGAATCTGAAATCTATTTATTATTTATTTGTACGTCCTCACACTAATATTATGACTATTTAAAATGATACGTTTTGTACAATGCCCCTATTTCGTACGATAATTTGTAAAAAAAATGGTATATACTTAATTATTTATGTCACACGCTATATAATATTTTTATATAAACTCGTTACTTAATTTAATTAAAATATCCAATGTCAATCCATCGGACTTGTACCTCTAATGTAAAAAGGTGTAATATATTATCGGACGGTTAATATCTGCAAGGTATATTTCGATAAAACGTATGTCGCGGACAATCTTTATGTACAATAAGAGAAGTATTTTTTATGCGAAGTCAACTTGTAAACATAACGGACGCAGAGAAGGTATTTAATAAAAACAGATGCTCTATAATAAGTGTAGAATTATTTTGTGCATAAGATTTATAACGAAACGGAATAGTCAAATGTACCTCCAATTGTATATGTTAAATTCCAATATCGCATTTTATTAAAATACGAACCATCCCGGTTCAATTTCACGTGCAATTGCACCACTTGGTTAAGGCATCTCGAAACAGGGAGCCAGTAATTCTTCCTAATCCCACGTTTCAACTGGAGGTGTAAAAATTAACTTACTATTATTTTTAGTACTGTAGAAGCTAATTATTTTTATGTACTGAACATAGAAGCAATTAATTGTATCATTTATAACATTCATTTGTACATAAATATATCGAAGATATTGAAATAATTCCAAGTACGTTTAATACCTCTTCTTCACTCCTAAAAATAATTAAATGGCATAATGGTCAAGGGAGTGCTCGTCGACATTATTGGAAAGGAATTGTTATAAACATTAAAAGATTTTTCAATAAAACGATGGAATCATTCCAGAAGCAAGTCTACAAATAATTCCTCCAAAAAAACATCTCTTGATCAACAAATATCTTACTTTATGAAATGCTTCCTGTACAAAGAAATAAGTCAAGAAAATTCTTAATATGTGTCTATCAGTGTCTGTTGTATTATCAAGCAGGTGCACTGCGTTTCTTTAGTCCCTTCTTCACTTTCTTCTTAAATTCTTCCAAGTTTATATCGTTCTTCTGTTTCTTGGGTTCTGTACGTTTTTCTTCGGGTGGTACAAATGCTTGTGCCCTGCGTTCCTGCCTCTTCTTCTCAGCCTCCTCGTGCCTTCTCGTCTATTTCTCTCTTTCTCTTTGCTCGCCTCTGCTCCTCCTTCAAGAAGTATTCTCCAGACGATATGATCTTGTCTTTCTTGCTCTCCTGTTGCAGCAGTGGGAACGGTGTGTAGGGTTTCTTCTCCTTCTTCTTCTTAAGCTGCTTGCGCTTGCTGATGTTCTTGCTGCTGAACTTTGGCAGTAACCTCTCCCAGTTCTGGTTCTTCAGCTTCTGGTCCTTGGCCAGCTCTCTCCTGATCATCGGCGCTATAATATTATAAATAGGATGAATGTTCTTCATAGTGTCCTCTACTATCCTTCTGACCTGCTAGAGGCCTTTGTAAGAACCCAGAGCAGCCACTGTCTGTCCTTGCACCAGTACGTAGCAATTAGACAGCAATTCGATGGACTTCAGAGTGCATCCATTAGGGCCAATTAATCTCTGGTGTCTCTTTACGAATTTCTCTCTGTTTCTGACTAAGGAAGATATCGGAGCCAATGTCGTCTTGTAAAATCTTCACAGCTTGCTCGAAAGGAACAGACCTGGACATGAACTTGAGCATGTTGTGTGTCTTGACGATGATGTAGGGTCCCATGTTTTCCTCGTGGTTTGCACTGTCATGCTACCTTCGATCTAAAGCCTTTTGCAGTAGGGGCCAGTGTTCTTTCAATTATTGTTCCCTGTATTTTGGGAACAACGTAGCGAACGAACTTTCCTCCAGAAGACGATGAGGGTTGTCAGTGGGTTTAAACGCCGGGATTTTTAATGACCACGCATTGTCCACTGGCTCCGTTGTTTTTGGAGCCTCCTCTTTCTCGGAGTTGCTCATTTTTAACACGTTTATTCGTGACGCTCCGATCATTTCACACTTTGCTATCAATGACAGTACCTCGTGTAACAAGTGTTTCAAAGGTTATGTTTACACCGTAATAACGACTCGTGATGCGAGGTATTCACCAGATGATTTTTGCCGGAAGTTACATTGTCTGGTATGGAGAAACCGGTAAGAATCATCTGCTTTACGAAACGTGCAAACAGCGCCACCCTACGGTAAAACGCCCAAGTTCTGCCCCGGCGATTGCAGCGCGATGGTGACGCCATCTATGGTGGCGGATTTTGGAACTAATTTCCCTATCCCTGTAATGAGTAAGACAAGGACAGAGATAGTGTGCGACAAGGACAACAGATGTCTCGCTCGTGCCACCTCCTTTCCTGCCGCGCTGCTAATCCCCTGATACGTAGCAGGAGTACACGACGAGCAAGGAGGTATCCGACAAGGACAGACTTATGCAGTTTACGGAGAGAGAGAAGGACAGACATATGAGCTTCGGCATAAACAACCAAATTGAGGGAAAATTAACTAATATCTTATTTATTATTAAAGAATCATAAATACTTGCACTTGGAAACTATAGACTAGACCTTCCCCTACTTTCACATACAATTTTTCGTAGAATTTTGTTCCGAATTGAATAGTTATTAACAATTATTCAAACGCTCGTCAGAAAATGACCCCAGTTAATTTGACAGGTTTCCCGTAAATAATTAATTTTACAACTTTAAAGATATAATTTACACACTTTAGCGATCAAAGAATCTAGAATGAAGTCCTGGCTATATTCCTGTTGTGGTTTTGCGTCGACTTGATGCTTAATTAATAAGTTATTAACAATTTCTGGAGAGGAGGTATGTCCTATGTCTCTGTCCTTGTCGCACACTCTCTCTCTCCTTGTCTTACTCATTACGGGTATACAGGAAGGACGTAACGACAACAAAAATCGTTAATAACTAGTTAATCAGGAATAATTCGTCAGTATTTACACTTGAAGAACATAGAATAGACCTTTGACAACTTTCACGTTTAGTTTTTTAACGGAATTTATTTCGGAGTAAATAGTCTGGATCTGGATCTAGTTCCAACATTTATTGTTTGTCAGCGTAGAGGGCGTAAGTAAACGAGTTGTTTTTGTGTGAGACAGAAAATCCCATATGGTGATTGGTCTACTCCTATTCCTCGGCTGTGATTTTACCATAAGATGGCAATGATCAGTGGCGACACACAACGTCTTCAGGAAGCACGAGTGTTCTCCGTGAATGGTTGATTCGGGTAGGTAACCTGGCAGCGCTGCGTTCACAGCGGTCGATCTTTCGAAAAAGTGGAACAAAGATCAGAATGACTTGACAATTTATTTAATTCGACTATACTAGTATTAAATACACGTGTTAATCTTTGTAGACAGATGGATCATTCTTGTCAAGCAATAACTCAATATCGCCATCGATTATGATACGTTTTTCCAACGAAAATCTTATCAGGTCTGTTATAACGAAGTCCGAAGTACATGCAAAGTTTGGGAAACATATCTTCCATGTTCAGAAAATTGAATTTTACTGTCTCGACAGTATATTTTTTAAATTCTTTTATATTTATTGGGTATAAGGCGCTCGAGTCTTTCATGACTTCCATAAATCACGAGATACCGCAAAAGGCCGCAGTTACTTTTGGATTCTGCAATTCCAGTAATGAGCACTGCAATATATCCAACGAGAACGAAGGGACTTCTAGTAGGTTACAAAGACGTTCTATACAAATGTTTAAATTACTAAATAAACAATTCGGAACACGAGAGACATGACAATTAAAATTGAAATAATATTCAATCATTTGAATTTTCTTAGATACAAATGATCTTCATTCGAAGAAAAAAATTTATCCGACACGCCTATTAGATATTAACGAATCACATTATGCAATAATTTTTAATTTCTAGAATATTTTTTTAATGTTTGTCCCAGTTTCCGTACTTATCGACCACTGTGGCGGCTTGGCTTGTCTCGGCAAGTAGGTGGATAAGCAGTTCAGAGGTTCAGAGTGGATTCACAGAGTGGAAGTTGCGCGGTGGTGGGGATAGGATAGGGTAGCGAGAGGAATAGTGGGAGAGAGTGCCGGACGGTCGAATCGCGAATACACGCGCGGTACCGCTCTCGGTTCAGTTCAGTCGCATCGAGATACTCGTGGAACGCGTGTCGCGTGGTGCATGCATGCATGCCTTGCTTGCTTGCGTGCGATTAAACGTGCGTGCATGTGTGTGCTCTCTTATTATTGTGGTGTACCGAAAGTGGTCGGGTGTGGATGTGTGCGGGTCGTAACACGGTGTTGCGCGCGGTCTCTCGACAGTGCACGTCGTGATTACTGTAACCGTCGTCTCGTCTGTCCGTCCATCGTGCGATCGCACCAAATGCACGTCTCGCGCTCCTCCTCGAGATCTCCGAGCAGCAACACCCGCCGTCGTCTTCATCCTCGTGACGTTTGACAGCCCGGCTGATTCGCGGAAAGAGGAACGAAGAGGAAAGGGGAAGGAAGCCGCGTCTCGTCCCGGCGTCCCGGTTGATGACTCTTCGAACGATCGTGCCGAATACGCGACGAAGGAGGAGGAGGTGGAATTGAATCGTCTCGCTGCTCGTGTTCCGTCCTCTTTCTCTCTATTCCCTTTCCCCAACCCCCCAACCTCACCACCCCCAATCACGACTTGCGGAACTTGCCGGTATCGCTGCCCGCTCGTTTATTCTCAGTTACCTTTTTTTTTCTTTTCTTTGCGATTTATCTTGCCCGTTTTCGCACACACACTCTTGCATACACACCCGCTCCATAGCCCCTGCCCTATTCAACCTTATTCCACCAAAATGAAAGCAATACCGAGATATCGTCACGCGATCATCGCACCTGTGTCCATTCTGATACTGTTGTGCAGCTGTTCCGATTTCGTGTCATCCCGATCGACACGATCCGCCGATCACTCGCGGCAGGACGCGGATTCTGCGGCTGCCGATTGCGAGCGTGTCAAACCTTTCTTCGAAAGCAAGAAAATCGCGATCGTACCCGTCAAATCGAACACATCGGAGGACATTACCAAAAGTAAGTGACCAATTCTCACATTTTCGGAGCAAGTTCTACGGATAATCAAGTGGATCATCAACTTTCAGACTTAACCCCTTGCACTACTATTTATATTGCGGTTATAGTGATCAGAAATTCTTCATCGCTCCGAATTTCATAGAAAAAGGAAAAGAATATTTTCTCCAAAGGCTGTTGTACATCGACTACAACAAAATAGAATTCGATTTAAAAGAAATGAATTACATACATGATATTTATTTATCACGAGTCTGACTCGATATTGTAGGGCAAGGGGTTAAGCGTATAGAAAAATATTAAAATAAAGAGAAAGTAAAACGTTTTCCCAGATACACTATGTACATATGTACCTTCGTATTAATAAGTTTGAATGAAAAAATTTATTTCTTCCTTTTTTGAAAATACTTTTCATAAAAAACTTGATATCTGACAAACCTACTGTTGCGGCATAGCTCCCTCTTGCACGGAACCTTTCGATTGTTTTGAAAAGTCAACTCGTTTGAATTATGAAACGATGGAAATCGAACAGGTTTGCAATTCGTCGGACGAAATCAATTAGGTGTCTTGATTATACCCGCCTGATTCTAATTATGAAATTTATTTAATGGCTCTCGAGAGTCGTTACTCTAAACGGTACTTAATGTTATTACATCAAATAGCATTTAAGTACTTCTTGCAAAAACCCGCTTCAATTGTCGTGAGACCGGTAAATCTGTCTTTCATCATGGTCATCTGATACGCTGCGCTCTTAACCCTTGTCTTCGGTTCAATCCGATCGGAACTGCACACACTTACCTTTTAGCATCTCTTATCACGTAGAGATCTATAAATAAACTATGCATAGTTTACTGTACGTGTGCAGTATTGCGTTTTATTAATTTGCTTTTACGTGAACGTGAGGGTTAAAAGACTATACTTACAGTCGCCGTCACTGTAATATGGCGACCCTACTCCGAAGAAACGTTGACACGCAATTTTCTTGATGGTTAACTCAAAATACCATGCATTATAAACAAAAAATGTTTAATATCTTAATATAGCCTAATTCTAAAAGAAGAGTTCAAATTTTGAAGTGGGAAGAGAAGTTTTCAAATTTTGGAGTAGCAATGATTTAACGATAAAAAATCCTATTTTGTAGGCATCATAGAAAGAATAATATTACTCGAATTACCAAAGTTAATTAAAAACAGAAATTCAACTCTTGGTAGTCTATTATTTATTGCACATCTTTACGTATACATAGAACACGTGCGGACATAACCGTAAGACGAATTTTAAAGAAAACAGATTTCCGTTGTCTGGATTAGATACTGCTCGTTATTATTAAAAATATAAAAGTATCTTGTTTCTGTTTATGTATATATTTGTTACTCCGTTTTATGTAGACAGCGGCTTATACGTACACTTTCGATTTGTAGAGAATATTTTTATGTTTTTATTGGTAAATGTATGTATAGAACCAGTGTACGGATGGAACATTCAGAGTTAAATTACACAATTTTGTAGAAATTGAATTTTTCATCGTTCACGTTATTCGCGTACAAGATTGCCATTTTCCAATTTTGAATTTTTTCTACCATCGACGAACAATTGATTTACTATTACATTTTGGCCAAACATCACGGATTGTTATTGTGTTAACTTTTCCACTCATATAAAAAGAAATACATGACAATCACCAAGATTGCACAATTCATGTACAACAACCTAACATTTCAAGATAAGAATTTTGTAATCATGTTACATCAATAGTAGACGAAATAGCATCAAACTGATTTCGCTAATAGCAATGACGTGCAGTTTCGATATCCGTTTGATATCGCAATATGATATCTGCAATTGACACATATTGGTATATTAATGAGTTTATCATTGAATCGGTCCTGTCACTATAGTCGTCCTCCATTGCCAAGGTCTAAGCACTACTGCGATATTCGATCTTGAAGATTAACGAACTGACAAGCACGTTTTCGAAACATATCGATAGTCATTCTGTGGTTTGGGATCAACATATACATATAGATTGCATGTATTGCGAATAGGGCTTCGGTTAACCCCTGTCAATAAAATGTCTCTTCAAAAGAGAACCGAATGTATTTTTGGTTAACAGTACTCAATAGATACGCTAAAAGTAATGTTCATCAGTCGTCGCATTTCCTTTAATAATATTGAAACAACATTATGTATGTCACACAAGTGAAAAGGTGAAGCAGGTTGAAATGCATACTTTTCATTATTTTGCTGCGGCATGTCAAAGTAGCTTTAAGCATAAGCTTTATAGAATAAAGCATGAATTCAGCAAGATATGCATTGTACAGTGGTGAAGCAACATTTGTGCACCGTTAACTCATTTTAATAGATTAGGTAGTTCAAGCTTATTTACATCAAGCTACTCTGTAATAAGTCTGTGTAGCCTTCTGTATGTATAATTTGCAACTTAATGTCACCTTGGCAAAAAGTACATGTCGTTTAGTGAAACTTGTAGGACTTAGTAGTAACTCTGTTACGTATACATCAATTATGAATACATTTTCATGTCGTTCTACTGCATACGTGTTACGCAAGCTATAATTGCAGTTTTGTGAAGTGAAAAGAATTATTACACATTATTATTATTATTATTGCACATTATTATTACATATTATTTTTTTATGAGTAGGATAAGTTTGAGAATGACGACCCTTTTTTTAAAAATAAAAACGTCAGTACATTTTTAATTTATAAAGGATAATAAAAAGACGTATTTTTCAAAGTAAATACATATGAAATTGCAGTACATGTCAAGAGAATTTAAAAATATAGCGATAGATCAGTGAGGTGACCCACTGTTTAGCATGTCACAACTCAATTATCTTTGGGCTTGTCTAAACTTTAAGAAGATTCGATTACTTATGTAAATACAAATTACACAAGTATTTGAAATTTCATGACATGATTAAATACAAAATGCAAAGGTATCCGCGTAAAGCAGTTTTAGATATATTTGATAGAAGTATTCGACATTTACACGGATGTATGTCAATTACTATAGCATTCGACAAGGTGCCCCTATCTCTGTGCGTGAGACGCTGAATACCGAGAAAGTTTGATTTCGCGTGTCATAGAAGTTTGTCAAAAGAACAGCATCTATTGTTCGCGACATAGTGTGGCCACGCGATTGAGCAGTCATGTATGGAGAAAGTCCGCATATCTCGAACAGGTTCGGACGCGACGTAAAGACTGCGAAACCGAGTCGTAAATGGTATTGTCCGCGATACTGATCGCGTACCGATTTCTGGAGCACTATTACTGGTCGCTAGAACCTGAATGAACGAACGGCTTTCTCTCTCTTTCTCTCTCTCTCTCTCTTTCTCTCTCTCTCTCGCCCTCTCTCTTTCTCGCTCTCTTTCCTATCCCCGTTCTAACCCATTTTACACGTCTGTAACCACTTGTCGAATCGAGGGCGAAGGGTCGCTGATGTAGCTTCCGGTTTTATGCACTTCCGGTTTTATCTGCTTCCGTACGTCAAGTGCTATACATCACACCTAATGGAGTAAATGGATAGAGATAATCGTCCGCGGCAGCCTCCAATTGAAGTACAATGACGTTAATGTTCTTAATTTAAAGCGACAAATTACTCGGAGAATGGCTTTGTGACTCTTGTCTGAGTCCTTAATTTAATATCTGGGGTGTCCGTTAGGCAACGCTTTCTTTGTGCCGAATGATGCTGTAATAATAATAATAATAATAATTAGTTTAGCACGATTGAATTATATTTACTACAGCGGAAAATATTTGTTTCGGTTTCACAGTCCCTTCACAACTGTATGTATTATTGTTTAACATTAGGAACTTCGGGTGGTTGATGCTCCTTGCCGAAGTCAATCTTTGATAGTTTATTCTACGTTCTTCGCAATGCTCATGTAATATCGATCTTTTGCATCTCTTCTGTTATTAAAAAAAAATATTTTTTCTCATTGTTTCTATATTTCTTTGCCACACATCCACATTTTCATTATTCTCCTACCCTCTCTACTAATTTTACGTCCCTAGTTAAACAGAAACACTTAATCTATTCTTAAGAAGGAGGTAAATAACATTTTAAATACAAACAAATAATAATGTTTTTCTTAGAGTTGACAAAAGAATACTAGTATACATAAAAATCTAATTCTTTCATATTTTACTCTTAAATATTTGTTGCGCTGTTAAAACTGATCTCTTAACACTTTGTGCGCCAAACAAGAAAGCTAAAAAATTCCATGAAATCAAAGTAAGTTATTTAATAAAATAGAAATTGAAAAAAATGAAATGCATGATATTGTGTAGTTCTCCAACTTTCTTGCATTTTACAGATTTCTTTGCATTTTAAATTTCATTTTAAATTCATTTTAAAGTCTGAACAAATAATTCCGTCACCCATATATGGGTGACATGGCAGTCAACGTGTTAAAACAGAGTAAAACCATGAATATACAAAGTTAACTTAAAATAGAAAACAAACGATTAAAAAGTCAAGTTTCGTAAATAACTTGTATATAGAACCGTTAATACAGTTCTATTCGACGCGACACCGGGTTTCTATTCATCGAATTGACACCTACTGTTGTATAGCGATCGAAAAACTTGTTGAAAGCATACAGGAAAAAAAAAGGGACGAGTAAAGTGGAGCTGAGAGGTCCACTGTGAAAATCCTCTTACGTATTCCTGCTGACGAATCGTTCGCACACCAAATAAAACCGATAAATTCGTGAGCGGCTGTTCGGTAAGTATATCTCCGCTGGAGAAATGCCGAACAATAGGCTGCTAACGATGAATCATGAAAAATCGTGGCGAAAAACTGTGAGAGGAGGTTTTCCCTGGTACCTGAGCGTTCTGTGTGGCGCTACCTCGGGTTTCTCAGGTCGGTCAAGGTGCTGTTCGCGACGACTACAAAAGGATCACGGAGGGGCAAAAAGGAAGGACACCCGGACGATGTTGTCTCCTGTGACAGAAACTTTACGAGTCTATGCCAGCTTTATGGAACGCGTCACGCCGCGGCGTTCAGAAAAAGGTGTTCGATTTCTCGAGCGAACGAGAAATCGATATTTTTCCTTCCAAAGACAACGCAACTACAACTGTATCACACGTTGCCGTTTTTCTTTACTGTTCTCCAGTTCATACTCCTTATCCTCCAAAATGCTCTAGAAAGCACACAGAAGCTCGCATAACGCGATCAAAAAATGGTTTAAAACGACTGTATACACTTATAGAGTTTTCTACAAGACTAGTACAGATTAAACTTTTAGAACTTTACCACTACGTGAAAATACACCTGGCCTTACTATTGTTAACCCCTTGCCTTATAATATCGAGTCAGACTCGTGATGAAAATTCTGAACAAAGTCTAATAAATATGTATGTTATTAATTTCCTTTAAACCGAAATAAAATTCAATTTGGTTGTAGTTGATATATAATATATCCTTTGGAGAAAACATATATGTACATACAATAAATATAAACTATCTTGTTTTTCTATGAAATTCTGAACGATGAAGAATTTCTAAGCGTTATAATCACAAAATAAATAGTAGTGCAAGGGGTTAATATTCTGTGTCAAAGGCATATGAAAAAGCATGTGAAGCATATGAAATATATCTTTTTGTTAGCATTTTTCATTGGTGCAAAATTAAGTTGGGAATAAAATACTCTGAATAGTATATAAATAGTATAGAGTGGGAAAAGGAAAGGCAGCCTGTCGTCCTAGGCCTGCTACGGGACTCGTCGGTAAGGTTATCTAGCAGGCCCTAGACCCTGGGATATCGAAAGGCGGTTGAGATCAGTATAATAAGGACCGGTGACCGGCAACGGATCAGGTAGTAGCGGGAAACTCTCGTCTAATTAGTCATCTGCTGGCGAGCATAGGAGGTTGCCGCCAGATAATTGTTGAACAAATTATTTGAGTGTACATCAAGTACGAAAAATAGTACTGTACATACAGGGTGTCTCACCTTACTCGGCCATCTAAAATATCTCGCTTGTTTTTTTATGATAGAAGAAAATTTTAACGGAAAATATTAGTATGTTCAGAGGGGCAAATATAAAGAAATGGCAAATGATAAGAATGCGACGAAACGCAAAAGACGATTATACCAAAATAAATTTACATAAATCAATAATTGGGTTTCGGTTTAAATTGATCCGAACGATGAACGATGGTTAAATACGCTTTACAATATTCTTCGAAGTCCATTGAAGAATGATAAATGTGCTTTTGATATTCTTTGTACCGTCGTCGGCTTACTTAAAATTTGATTTTACATTTATCGTCGATCGACATTATTTCAAATGGAAATAATGATTACCTAATTACATGCTTTCGTTTGATCTCTGCGATACTTTAAATATCGGATCTGTTATTATACCATGAAATCTACGATAGATTTACTTTTGAATTTGGAAAGGTTATGTTTATTGTAATATTTTCGTATGGAGGTAAAGTATTTCGTTCGTTTTTGATCGTATTAAATATTTTCGCATTCGCAACAAAAATGTAATCAAAATACGTATTCATCCATATCACATTCCCCGTGCGCTTTATGTTTCATAGAATTTGGAGAATTTTTAATCAGAGTCCTTTGAATGAATTGTTGACTTTGTAAAAATATTGATTTCTCGAATCGTGGCTCGCAGTTTACCTGTGATTAAAACCTGTCTACGTACAAAATTCACGCATATTGCTTGCTTTAAATCTGCTCTCCAATTCATCGTAAATAGTAGTGATCGTTGTGAATGGTTTAAAAAAGGAGAAAGATGAATTTAATATTGCGTTAATCCGTTTCAAGTACCATTTTTACCTCTGTCTGTGCACATTGAATATTGGCAGTTTATAGAATGATAGCAAAACACAGGTGTCTTTGTATATAATAATAAATCCAAAATGCAGACAAATACTTACGTACGTCAACCTTCGTTTTATAAATGGTTGACGTGGAAAGTAGATTTCCTACTGTTTTTAACACTAACCATACTCAGCAAAAAATGTGACTAGTATACGGTCTTTTATAAAAATTTCAAGCTGAATTTATTTAAATTTCTTGAAACTTTTATAACAATGCGTGCTTGAACGAAGAAGTTTATTCAATATTTCTAATGGAAGCATGTGAAACCGGTCATTTGGTTAGTGTTAAATGTCTTTAAATGTCTCTTGTCTTGTAATAACGATGAACAGGTACGTTTGAAGAATGCCAACTTTCTAATGCAAACAACTTTCGAGAAGTTGATCCGTTTTGTCCACCTCGTGAAGTATTTCATCTGACATGTTGTCTGTAATATTTCTGTTGAAATTGAAATTATAGCAAAATATTTTTGCATAATTGTTTCGAAACTGGCATGCAGCGAATAAACCTGTGCCAAGAATTGGTAGAAGAAAGTAGAGTAACAACAGACTGCACTAGAGCAACTCAGACTGCACTTTGCATGTTCGAAGACAAAATAAAGCTTCATTCCAACAATTTTAAGAATATTTTTTATAATCGTTAACGACCGCCATTGTCGTAAGTCGTCGAACTATCGTTGCTTTAACATAACATACCGTGTCTCAGAGGAAACTACGCAACCGGAGGGTACATTCCTTGGTAACCTACCGTGTAACAGGAATGTTCGATGTGTCAAAGGTTGCGTGAAACACACTGTATAACTATTCGAGTGCATTTATGGTGGCGAACTCAATGGAAGAATCGCCTTGGGAGACCTCCCGCATCTTGCTTGTTGCGGGTGACTTTCTTTACGCGTACCACTCTACCTGATGCTTCGAATGCTCGAACTTTGGCAATGTACAGGGTGAACCTCGTAAACGGGGACCGGTGATTGTATAGAATACGATCCACGTTGCCGGTTTAATGACTTTATTATGTTCTGCCAAGGTCAATGCTGAGACTCATTTCACGAATACATTTAGAAAAGCTGCACAACTTTGGTTTCAAAGAAGTACATGAAAGCATTTATAGCACTGTGCTTTTATAACTAACTTTTTATATCCCTACGGTGACTAACCATTAATATTCGGGCACACTTTAAAGGACGATAACTTCTTTAATATTGCACCATAAAACTTGGAATTTTTTTAGAAGTTAGAACAATTGGTTTACTACATCATGTGAAAAATTTTGGAAAAAATTGAAATTGGTAGGAACTGCAAAGAAAATACTAAAAGTTTTATTTCACAACTTAGTATGTGGGCCTATATTGAAAAATTAGAAGGTGCAATTTGTAGATCTGTATGAAGTATACGTATTCTGAAAATTTCATCAAAATTGGTTGAAATTGTAATTTTCTAAGACTTTTGTAATAAATCTAAGAATTATTGTATATATTCTATAATTGACACAGATCCAGAAAATGCTTTTTTTACATTTTCAATATAGACATTAAAAAGTTGTGCAGTACAACTTTTAGTATTTCCTTTGCAATTTCGACCAGTTGCAATTATTCGAAAAACTTTCTTTCATATCATGTGGTAAACCAATTGTTCTAACTTTTCATAAAAATTCATTAAAAAAGTTACCGTCTTTTTAATAGTGTCCGAATATCGATGGGAGTCACTGTAGATCACAATTAACACGTTGACGTTGTGCAAACTGTGGATATGTTTTGACATTAATAATTATATTTGTACATCGTAGAATGTACAAACATCAGAAATATCGGTTAAAATAATTACTTCTCGTGTATCCCACCAGTCAATAATATTTTCAATTATTGATTCTGATACGTTCTACAGTAACTGTTATTTCAATTAATATTTATACCGAGTTTTATATGTAAACTTGTGAAATGAAATTAATCTTGAAGTACCATTTAAATGAAAGTATGTATATCAATTGCTATTTCGAATACTTATTATTTGTAACTTATTTAGATTCAATAACGACCTCCGTCGAAATGGACGGTATGTGCATCATTTGAAAAACTGAATTCCTAAAAACTTGATTACACGGTTTCGATGAATTTTGCACGGGATAGGATTATTTCGGGACACCCAGTACACGTAGATGCGTATCGGTTCTTTTTAATGTTGCCAGGACGGGGGATCCTTGTACCTGTGCGACGAGTTCCGTCTTGAATCATTCGAAATGACGGAGGCGCCACGAATAAAGATAGAAGAGAAAGAAAAAAGAGAATAAAAGGGACCGACAGTGAGAATGTCTCGAACGGTTTACGATGCGTCAGGGTGTGGTGCGGTCCATCGCGAGACTTTGGAACGGCTTCGTTCTCACGGCTAAAGGTTTTCGCTCTTTGTTCTTTTTTTTCACGGGATACTCACACATAAAGGGTGAAATCATGTTCCAAATATGAACAAGTGGAAAAGCGTTGAAATTCATCTTGCGAGCGTATCGAGTGCTTACAACATTTCTCTGGATTGTTTATATGTCACTCGCATGAGTCTTATGGTGAAGATTTTAAATAACACGAAACATGTACGAAATATTATATTATAATACATATTAATTATAGAATATTAGTGGGTGTAGAAAGTAGTCGTACACCCTTTAAAAACCAATAACTTTTTCAAATTGGACCAAGCTGCTTGAGTTCTTTTTCAGATATTAGAAGCATTAATTTATTAATTAATTAATACTAGCATTAAATTATGTAAACAACTGTTAAATTAAAAACGAAAGAAAGACTAACATATCTACAAGATGTATCTCCAAAAATTAATAAATAAAGCAGCGAATAATTCTAAACATCATTAATTATTGTATAGTCGGCTGGCCGACGGTTAACCAATGTTTCAATTGCGTTATACGGGCTGACTGTTCGAATGTAAAAAGGATAAGAATGTTAATTTATATGTTGAGAATCGTTCTAATATATTTTATCTTTTATTTTGTGAACAGTAAACAAAAATCTTTGTTTCATATTGCGATAACCACGAGGAGTCAACTATTTTCAAGCAACGGAGCATAGAATTTTTATAACTTTTTAAACAATTAAATTTCTCAGCGCACCATATGAAACCGTCGGTATTGCAATTTATTTTTAGTTTTATGGTAAGTAAACTCATTTTATACGTTTAATACGATCTTCTTCATATAAACGCGAATGCAATCCCTTTGTGTAATAGAACATAGTTGCTCCAATTTTATGAACTTGTTATCGATCTAACAGACATCGGTTAATTTTTCAATTTCTGTTGCGTGATACTTGTTAAACGGAACTCGAGGGGAATTGAATGAAATTGCAGAATAAGCGGTCGCATCTTGATACACGGGATAATTCATGGTCTCGTGATGTGCTACATTTTTTATCGGGATGCTCGGTAAAAAAAGCTCGTAAAAAAGAGGCGCGATATTATATCTCGACGGTAACGTTTGTTTAACGCTAATCAATAACCTTGTAAATCGTGATTTAGCGTTGCACATGTTTTACCGCATTGCGAATTTAACAGCTTTGTGCAATGAACGTTGCACTTTTATGTTCCACTCGAAAACTTTTTCAATAACAATTCTAACGTGAATGTCGATCTCTATAATTTCTTTGAAGGAATACGTTCAACATTAATACTTATTGCAACATCTGTGACGTTTGATCCAAAATATAATTGCTTTTCTTTAGCTTTTTATTTGATAACGTAGTTGCAGTCCTACATGCAATTTTCTAGATTTTTATTCAATTTTGCAAACCAGAAACTGTTATTGAGCATTTTGTTAATATAAAAATCCATTTAGGAGGGTTAATTTGACAAATTGTGTTTTGCAATTGAAAGATTTCTTCATTTGACACTTCGTTTTCGAGTGCCTAAATCGAGTTTGAAAATTCAGCGATAACGCTGAACACTAAATAGCAACATTCTACAAGTATATTAAAATACTGTTTTATTATTTGCAACCTATTAAACATACTAAAAAAGAAAATCAATTTCTATTATATTCCAACTTGTTACAATTGGCTTTACTGTGTTAAATTATACCTACTTACTTTTGTCATAAATATAGAAAATCCGCAGTCTAGCTATTAGGTAGGAATCGGCTGACGCGTCTGATCATGACCTACCGATTCTACTTATTGCGTACACAGTAGTATCTTCGTAACTGTCGTATCGTGGGATCTGCTGAGTGACAATTCTAGTATATATGCTTAAAAAAAAGTAAGAGCAAGGTGAAAATGATTGAAAGTCAGCAACTGCTTGTGGTCTACTGGCGAGTACTTTGCGAATTTCAGCGCGTGCTGTTTCAGTTCTTTTCGGCCTAGACAAGGCCTCTCAGCGAGCAGTTTGGGAGCAGTTCACGAGCAGTTCACGTGCAGTTTGCGAGCAGTTCGCGAGCACTTTGCGAGCAGCTCGCTAACAGTTCTCTTCGGTCTGGACCGAGGCCTTAGATTTGTGAGAAATTCTGTTTGATCACAGTGACGCTTATTTACACATGTCGAGTATAGTTGTAAAAAAAAAGAATGAAAAGTTGCAATTGGAAATCATACTGCACCCGCTACACTCCCGTAACTTCTATCCAACTGATCACTATTGCATTTGGTGATTAAAACCATATTCTTAACTTATCGAGAACTCGATAATATTGACTGCTTAAAATCAGCATTGAATGAAATTCTTAACACTTTGACTGCCAAACTAGAAGCCTCAAAAATTCCATCAAATCAGTGTGTTATTTAATGAAATAAAAATTGAACAAAATTATATATATGATATCGAATAGTCCTCCAAATTTTTGGCATTTTACAGATCCTAATAAAATTTGGTACGATTAATATATTCGCGTAAAAATTCATTTTAAAACTTGGACAAATAATACCGTCACCCACACATTGGTGACATGGCAGTCAACGTGTTAAATCAGAACTCCGAAAATTTTCCGAAAAACCTATCTTCGTTGAAAATAATGGTGAGCACATCATCGGCAATTAAAACATTAATATTTTTTGGTCAAAGTTGCTGTTAAAAAAACGACGTTTCTCAAGAATACACTTGTACTTGTACTTGCAACAAAACCATCCGCGGTCAAAGGCACGCGGGTCGGTGATCAATAAGTAACTCCGAAAGGCAGTGTAAGAAGTTCCTCTGTATTCTGGAAACATAAACCCAATGCGGAAATATTCAAGAGCCTGAACAGAATTTTGAATACTCGGCTAAACTAAAGATAAAGTTCCTTTTTATCGTTTCCGAATGTTATTTGCTTTCATAACCGAAATGGTTTGCTTCGCAAAAGACTGTGGGAAATGCTGTAATACTTTTTATGATGCAAAAATAAACACTCCGATTTATTCCTATTTTGTGTGTACGTTAGATACGTACGTGCTTTTCACGTGTAAATATGCAGACAAATGGATAAACATTTGATAAGTAAAATAAACAGAAAGTGCCACTTCTTAACGAATGGTTTGAAATTTCTGAAATTTGCCTGCACGGCTGGGTACTTTACTGAGAGATATACATTTTTTAAAAGATATACTACTCAAGGTATTTGATCAAATGATTCTCACGCCATCTATTAACATTTTATTTGTCGGAATCCTATTAATAGACTTCTAAAGCACCGTGCTTTTTTAAAATATGTAGTAATCTTAAAAGAATTAATATTAGATTATATTACACGGCATACTTTGCCGATTCAAAAGAGAATTTGCTGTTAAGAAATTTATTAAAAGAAATCTTCAACTATAAATCGCTTACCTTTAGAAAGTATTGACGTTTGTTGATAAATAAAAATACGTGATACATTGGCAACACAAGTTGTTTGTCAGTGTCAGAGCGTGTTGGTATTTGAAACGTACTTTCGATCTACATTACATTTTTCCCAAATAAATTAATTTTTCGATATCTCTACATCGCGCCAACACTTTCTAACTGGACAGACTGTAGGTTCCTGTTTGAAATATGAACACGTTGACTGCCATGTCACCCATATGTGGATGACAGAATTATTTATCCAAGCTTTAAAATTAATTTTCACGTTCAATACATTCATCGTACCAAATTTGATGGGGCTCAGAACAATCTAAGAAATTTGGAGGACTGCTCAATATCATACATTCAATTTTTTCCGATTTTTATTTCATTAAATAACTTACTTTGATTATATGGAATTTTTGAGGTTTCTAGTTTGGCAGTCAAAGTGTTAATACACAGGTTTCAGATTCGATGTGCGTTCAGCCCCAGGCAACTAACTTCGATTTCTAAAAGAGAAAGAATAAGTTTCGAATAGAAGAAACTCGAGTCGAAAGGGTGAAGGAGGCGATTCGTGTGCATAGAAAGGGTTGTTTGTGTGTTTTGTGCAGGTAAGCAAATCGCGTGCACGAGGGGTGCAATACGTTTGGCGAAATGGGGCACACGTACGATTACAGTAAGGATAGACGATCGGTGGCGAATAGGAAGAGGTGGATGAAACCTAGAACGAGGCCGAAAGGACCTATTGAAACGAGCCAGGATCTCTTGAAGGTCCCGTTAGCCCGATAGATACGAGTACTATCGTATTTTATCGAGCAATCGTCTTCATGTCGTAATTGTATGAAGCGGCGAGACGTGAGGCCTTCTTCCCACGTTTCCGTCAAACGGCAATTTCATCTGCAAAAACTCCGTTCGATGATTATTCTAACCGTTCTTCATTGCTATCGCGATCGATTAGTGTTTTACGACCGGTCCGTGTTGCGTCGCTACGTCCAGCAGCGTATTTCGTCCTTTTCCGTTTTTCACTTTGAAGGAGAAGTTAACCCGTTTCACAAAGTTTTGCTGAATGGACAAAAGTCAGTAATTCTAAGTAATGTAAAACATTAAATGTTCACTTTGTTTCAGCGACGTGCAATGGCCTGTGTTGTAACCAAGAGACTGAACGAGAGTTGAGACATCAAGCCAGACAAGATTTTCACGACTTGATCCATCATCATAGCAGAAGTCTACAAGGTCTTTTGGCAACAACAGCGGATGCGTTGAGGGGTAAGTTAACGTAAACTAAACAATTAAATCTCTTATCGCACAGAAAATTTGATAACGTAACCGGAACAACTTTAGAAACATAAAACTCACGTGATTACAGTGTGCGTCATTTTTATAATGATATGAAATAGTTAACATCATTAAAGTTCACACGTCATTTCATTTTATTTATATTATTACATATATTGCGTGAGCTTTCACATTTGTTTTCACGTTACTATAACTCGTATTATGAGAGGGTCCTGCTCATAAATTAATTAAATATGTCTGGTAACAAATGACACATCATAATAATTGGATAAAATTTTCAGCCGAGGTTTGCAGTTATTTTACATATTTGATATAATGAAATGTAACAATGAAATGAGAACAGTTTTATGTACATTATATTGAATTTAATTGATCCAAATTCCATCAAGAGATACAGAACTGATAATTCGAATTCAAAAATGCATTACCGAGTTTAAATAGTTTGCGGACTAATTGTAAGCGCTTATATATCATTTTCTGTTGTAATTTGTTCGATACATGTTTTAAAATTGAGAATATGTTCCATTTTGAAATAAACAAAGTATGCAATTAACTGCAAAACTGTACAGCTGTAATCTCTACATCAGAGCCGTGTCATTAGTGTTCTTGTATTTCACATAATAATTTTCAGAAAAATAATATTTCCCACAAGCTAGTAACACGACAAATATTTACATCCTGGAAAATGAGATTTCCCGGTCAATATTTATTATCTGATTCTTCATATTTATTTATTGCGGTGTATAATAAGAAATGGTTTACTAAAACATGAGCTGCAGGGGAGAAACTTGGTCAAGTCTGCCAGAATAACGAAGTTGGTCTAAACATGTTCTTTTCGACTTACAAACCCAGGGTACAATAAGAAAAGAGGGCAGAGCAACGACAGATTGCCAGAATGGGGTATTTCGTAGCCTTGCTGAAAGCTCCAGAAATGGGATTGAGCGAAACAGTTTCTTAAATTGGCAAAACTCAACCGCAGTTACTATTTTTACGTGCCAACTGGAACACACCCACTCTTTCCTTCTTTCTTGCGGACGCGCGTCTACACGTACATCTCTTTTCGTTGTTTTCGTCAGCTCCATCATCTGTTCTTTCATTGTCTCTTCTTTACCCTTGGGGCATATCAATTAGTGTACTTATTGTCGTTGAAACTTCTTTTTACTACGGTTATTTGTGCCAGTTGGTAGAGTATATAGTCCAACTATACGTGAACATTTTTAAGTCATGGTTCTAATTAATATTAGTTTTATAATAACATCTGCGACCGGCGATTTATTTTAACACTAGATTTACGGAATCCGTCAAAATGACCGACTCTATATTTTGTAATTTACGATTATATGGGAGTGTAAAGGTTCATTCATGAGAAATTATTCGATCGATTGTATTTCAATAAAAATAGCAGAAAATCTAAATCAATACGTTCTTGTTATTTTTATAAAGCAATGTAAAATAGTCACTTTCGAAGCTCCGCAAGCCTAGCGTTAAAGTAAAACATCGTGACATTTTCAAGGATGTCTCAAGGATGTTTCATGAATAGATAAAAAAAGTTGTCTAATTCCAAAATACGAAATCTGCGATGAAACATTGATGGTTAAAACATAAAATCGTCTAGAATTATGAAATACGTTACGTGGTTTGCGATTTACGACCGAAATTATCCTACGGCAAGTGTGTGATTCTCTTTTCACACCTTTCCGTGCTGTACTGTGTTTGTTTATTTATCTTCTGCCTCGATAACGTAAATATCGTTAGGAACCGCGGGAATATTTGTGGAAAGACTTTAAGAAGATTCCCTCAACCGGATTCTTCAGAACTTTCCCAGCGCTCGAGAAGCTCGCTCGGAAATCTGGAAAGTTTCTGGGACACATTTCGTAAATAAAGTACGGCGAGTCTTCATTGAGAGAGAAAAACATTCTTTTGCAGGGGAGGGATCTCTTCATAAGAGAAGAAACTCAATTGCAGTAAATTGACTATTTCGAATAGGTATGATGTGTAGATAAACGGAGGCCAATTTTCCATGCAACGTGCAGAGTAACTGTTTCAATAATTTTGTTCGACTTTTTGTTGTTTATTTTGTGTTGACAGATACATAGATCACGAGTTTTCCGCTTTCCGTTTTTCAAATAAATAAAACAGGATGTAATATACAAGTCAAATAAAATATAAAAATACACGGAAAAAATAAAAACCGCATAAAAATAACACAATCAATGATTGTGTATTAAACGAGAAAGGTACGGTTTCAACAATTTCGTTCAGTTACGAGAAATTGTATTATTTTCGTTATTTTACTTTGTTTTCTGCCTCGAACATTAAAAAAAATTAGCTCACGTTTTAAATGACTATTATTGATATCTTTAAAGTCATTTAATCTGATTGCCGTATTAAATTGTACCTACTCAATTTTGCCTTAAATGCATAATATTCGCAGTCCAGTGAGACGGATTCATTGATTAATTAAACAAAGAACGGCTTGTATGTTGAACGATTATTTTTGAGTGCAAGTTGCAAAATAAAAACGCTCATTGTAAGTTATCTGTAATATATAGGTGTATGTTGTCGTGAACTTTCTTGCAGTTCTTTTTATTGCCAACAATTCCTTCATACATCATTTTGATATATTATCTTGAACGGTTTAGGCAGCGTATGCAATAAAAGCCGCTCGGATGGCCGTTTTTCTCCGACTTACTTCACCTTTAGCGTCGCTGTTCGGCCCCCTAATAAGTTAGTGTGATAAAATATAGCCTATGCTACTTTCAGAAATATAAGTTTCATCAAAATCTAGTCTTTCTAGTGCCAACATCGGACGCCTATTAATAATCCTTTTGTTGACTGAGCTGTACCTAAAAAGTTCAATAATTTTCTTTTAAATAATAATTTCAGATGAAGTTATCGCATTATATTCATTCTAAAAAGGCCATAGTCGATTTTTGGGGTCAAATTCGCCCCTGGCCCTATATTAACGTAACTATTTTAACACTTTGATTGCCAAAAATTTGAACCCTCAATAATTCCATGAAATCAAAGTAAGTTATTTAATAAAATAGAAATTGAAAAAAATTAAATGTATGATATTGTGTAGTTTTCCAACTTTCTTGCATTTTACAGATCCTAATTAAATTTGGTACAATGAATATATTAACGTAAAAATTCATTTTAAAGCCTGAACAAATAATTCCGTCACCCATATATGTGTGACATGGCAGTCAACGTATTAATATAACACTTAGGATAATATCTCATTAGTAAATTATATCTGTAATAGTGCCTCTTCAATTTCTATTTCTATTACTTCGATGTGTTCGTGTCTTTTCTGAGAACGATTCCTAATATGTGGCTTGATATCCGAAATGTGTCACATTTTTTTCAGAATTTTAAATTGTCATTAAATGGGAAAAATGGGCCAAAAACTGGATTTTCGAATTTCCCCGCAAACCGGCCTTTGTTGGTTTAGGAAGGAAATCGATGCTCACCATATTCGTTGCATAAATTCGATTTTTGTCTGCATTTTCGGTCCAGATTCGGACAACGAGCGAAGTTCTACTGTAGATTTATTCATTTTTGTAAGAAATGCATACAATCCGCAGTCTAGTCTGTCATTTCAATAAATTCAAGCAGAACATTTCGGGAAAGTATTGTTATTGATTTTTTACCGGCCTGCAGGAGTCTACACCCTTCAGTTTTCTTTTTTCGTGTGCAGCTGCATAATTTCAAGATCTCAGGAAAATCGGAAGCTGAAAGGCTTTGAGCCGTCTTGGCGGGAAAGGAACTGGTTCTGGTATGGCTAAATACGTACCGGGCTCTCGCGATAGCTAGCAACACTCTTTGAGCGTAACGTCGCTGGTGGTTTTCCACCCTTTTCTTTCTATTTCTAAGTCCGCCCTAGCCCTCTCTGGTTTCCCTCCACCATTTTCTCTTCTTTCCAGACACGTACAGCCCGCGTTGCAGCTTTCGAAGTTTTTACTTGCTCCGTCCCCTACTGTTTTTACCCTTTCTTCTTTCGCAATCCTCATCTCCTCTTCTCTCTCTCTCTCTCTCTCTCTCTCTCTCTCTCTCTCTTTCTCTCTCACCCTGCTTCCGCTTCCAGCTCCCTTCTCTCTGCCGCCGCCGTCTCTCCTTCTCTTGCTGCCGATTCGATTCTCGATATGGCGTAAAAACGGTACGATCCTCGCTTGAATTTCGCAGAATGGTCACGGTAAACGCGCGGCGGAGGTAAATTTAAATTCAGCAACAGGGACGTCGAAATAGCGGAGTTGAAACGCGCGACCGTTGGAATAAGAAACGGTCGGTCCGACGAATTTGACCAGCGCACACGCTCTTTCGCGATATTTCCCGATTGAATGCCGAGCTCACGAAATTCAGAGAATACTTGCGGCAAACCGAAGCCAGTTCACTGGAATAAACACTCGGTAATATCGACGGACTATACACGAGGTCCCAAAATTGTTGTACTTCCTCGGGATTCCTTAGGTCATTTAAAGAAATTTTGTCCTTTACGAAAATGTTCTCCGCGGCTTCGTTAATCAATTATTAACGAAAATTCACGGACCAATCGGAGCGCAGCTACGGTGGACGGATTACGCTCCGATTGGTTCGCGTTTTTCGCGCTTAAATCCGTAACGAAGCCACGGTGAACATTTTCGCAAAAGAAGAAGTTATTTTAACACGTTAAGCGCCAAACATCAACCCCAGAAATTCTTACAAAATCAGAGTAGTTTAATTAATGTAACCAAAACTAGAAATTCAAAATATATTGTAGGAGACGTTGTCTTAATTCTGCCGAGTTCGAAGGATTCCAATAAAATTCAGTTTATTTTAATATCACATAATAAAAATGAATTTCTAGGTCCAATCAAAAATCACTGTCAGTCATATGTGACTGACGTGGCAGTTAACGTGTTAAATGATCTCAGGTATCACCTATTTTAAGGAAGTACCAAATTTTTTGGGACACCCTGTATAATCCGGTCAATATTTTCATGAATAACGCGCGTACGATAATGTGGTACTAAATTTATTCGCTCTACGCTTAATAAAAAGTAATGAAATATATTTTTTTTGTCGGAGGACAATGGAAGAACTTGAGCGCTTTAAAAACTCAGTGCTGCATTGAATTCGTCTACTGAAATTGTGAAAGAAATTATCGATAGAATTAATCCTAATTAATGCACGAATTGAATGAAATTCGCAATAACCAAAGTTATTATTTATTATCTAAGAGTATTTTTTATCGATGCCTTTTATAGAACAAGAATTCTGGCAACGAAAAGAAATCGGTTTGGAGAGACACGTTAACAGCAGCCGAAGAAAGCAATGAAAATACAGACTACAAGGGCTAAAAGACAAAGTATGAAAAACAAACCGAAAATAGTCGGTATCTAATCCTGGCGAAGTTCTTGCTTAGGTTCGCCCTCTTGACGTTCCATCGCAAGAATAGAAAAGCTTTGAAAAGCGATCGTGGATCTATTTAACTTTGATCTCTATTGTCTTTTTCATTCCAAATTCCTTAATTGTTCCTCGACTTTCTTGCTTTCTCTACTGTTCGTGAAAGCGATCGAGTCATTTTTTAATTCGTTTGAGGTGTAACTGCGATTGCAGTGAAATAAATTGCAATGAAACGAAAGTGTCAATCCTTCTGTGTCAATCCTTCAATATCTATCCTTCGGTATTTACAATGCAATGTCACTCATTCAGCCTACATATTTAGCGAGGACTTCCTGCGACTGATTTAATTTCTACCTGCATTGCTATGTGAGACATTTCGTGTATAGCACCATGGAACTGAAATTGCGACACGCGTCCATGGCATCGAGTAAAATGAACGTTGTGACGCGAGATATGTCGTCCATAGTATCGCACAAGCGACATAATTATGGCGAGATAATTTGTCCTGAATGACAAAAAGGTTCAGGGTTCGGTGCTACGTATATTTTAATTACGTGTATTAATATTTCTTACCAACCGTGCAGATCAACATTTACCATCCAGTAATCTAAATTTTATTAGGATCGACAATGTGCGAGAATTGTTGCAAAAATCATTGTTACCACTTTACTTACCGGCAATTTTCTAATACTTTTTAAAATCAAAAACTGATAATTTAAGATTGAAAATTTTTGGAATCGATACGTAATGTATCAATATCTTCTGAAGTTATTATTTAAAAGAAAATTATCGAGCTTTTTTCACATACAGCTCTGTCATTAAAACGCCTATTGATAGGCTTCCGGTAGGTAAAATGTTATGATAAACATTCCACTAAAATAAAAAATTGGAGGAAAAGTTCGGTTTATATTTGAGGCTCTATGTTCGACCACTTTTTGGAAAAAATATCATAGAAATAAGATTATCTATGTAATTTAGAGTATTCACAAATTATACTTGATGACAAATTCAGATATATGGGTGACGGAATTATTTGTTCAGGCTTTAAAATGAATTTTTACGTTAATATATTCATTGTACCAAATTTGATTAGGATCTGTAAAATGCAAGAAAGTTGGAAAACTACACAATATCATACATTTAATTTTTTTCAATTTCTATTTTATTAACCCCTTGCCCTACAATAACGAGCCAGACTAGTGATGAAGATTTTGAATAGACTCCAATAGGTGTGAACGTTATTAATTTCCTTTAAACTGAAATAAAATTCTATTTTGTTGTAGTTGATATATGTCGTTTGAAGAATACATAGGCATACAATAAATATAAATAATCTTTTTTTTCTATGAAATTCTGAACCATGAAGAATTTCTAAGCATTATAATCACAAAATAAATAGTAGTGCAAGGGGTTAAATAACTTACTTTGATTTCATGGAATTTTTTAGCTTTCTTGTTTGGCGATCAAAGTGTTAACGTTTCATTACAAAAGAATTCTATTCGATCTCTGAACAGTTTGGTAGCAGCACCGGTCATCGATTATGTCAGCCGGCGCATTAATCAAACGTTATGACTATGGAGGTAGTTACCGAGAGAAATGGTGATAGCGAACGTGTTAACCGATTTAAATGAAGCTTTTTTTTTCGAGCAATATCGATTTCCGAACATAGGTCGATCGATAAATGAATGGATCTCGCGGTCGCAACGGCAGCGACCTGTCGATTGCACCTGGTCCAGAAAGCGAGAACGTACGGAAAGCGGAAAGCGAGAAAGAGATGAAGGAAGTGGGGGATAGAGCAGGCGAGTAAGAGAGAAAAAGAGAGGGAACAGCGAGGGAATGAGAGTGAGAGAAAGAGCTGTGCTACCGCACGTATACCAGTTCGATGCTGCAACAGCATATCTGGTCCTGTTTGATGTCCAGGACCGGGTTCCACGGTCCGGATCAGGAGGGTTAACGGCTGAACGAGGTGGGGATGGAGAACCAGGCGAAGGCAGAGAGCCCGCTTTCTCGCATCCGTATAAGGTTGTGCGTGCATTGCAATTTGTAATGCTGTTCGATGCTCTCTCTCTCTCTCTCTCGAAAGTGCAGCTTGCACGAAACCTCCGGGCAACGAATCCGAAACTGACCGGTCCATTCGGCCACGAAATGTGCTAGCGGTAATTATCGCGAGGATGTTGTTCGCCCCGCGAACGTGTATCCGATACACGCTCTGTTGAATGCACCGTCGCCGGTGCCTTGTGTCGTGTTGTGTCGTGTTCCTGTCGGATTAGGCGTTATTCAATTAACGGGATCCATCTCCTCGCTCAAAAGCACCTTCTTAAAGTACTATTTAGAATTAACATGTCCGCTGCTCGAACAAACACCTCGAACATTTACACAAAGTCACGATAATTCCATACCTGAAAGGTTAACATTCGTCGCAATGAGATTGCAATAAGGTAAAGGCACCAGTAGTTGACCATGCATGTACCAGTAGTTGACCATTTTATAGAAAAACATACAAAAATAAGGTTTGAAATGTTCTTATTGTTTTGAAATTTAAACAACAGACGGCATGGCATCCGAGGTTCACTTTCATCAAAAGTGCACTTATAAGTGCGCTTATAAAAACCTTATTTTTTATGTTTTTCTATAAAATGGTCAACTACTGGTGCCTTTACCTTATATTAACTCTTTTAGTTCATTCCGATCTTGATCGGATTCAGTTTAGGCGAGCACGGTAATTTCTCCGATGATACTTTTGCAGACATATTGGTGACATTTTTCTGGTTGATATGAGTCCAAACACGACATAGTTTGAGGTATATTTGCTCGTTCAATTGACGGTTTAGTGGAACCTAGATTATCATCTGTTTCTTAGAAATGACGCATAAAAGTTGCATAAAGATTCGCAGTATAATTATTATGTAATTCGCATATTAAAAATTCTAGTGATTCGACGGTTGAACGTCAATTAGAATCGTTAATGTTAGGTGATTTCGTAATAATTTTCCTTATACGCAGGCGAGCAAGACAACATTGTTCGGTATCGTTTAATCGTCCGCGTAAAACGTGTCTCACGCATGTCGGGATTCATGAATGCACGAGCAACAATAATAGCAACGCTCTCCCGCTGGGTGGGACAGCGAGTGCACTTAGAATCGCAGCGGTTGTACTTGTTGATGTTTTAACAACCCCACGTGCGAAAACGGAATGCGGAGAGAGAGAGAAAGAGAGAGAGAGAGAGAGAGAGAGAGAGAGAGAACAACACTTTTAACCCCACCGATACCATCGACGTTTTGCGGTTTATGCTCAACCGGCAGACTAATTGACCGTGAAATCCTATTGTTTGCGGTGGAAATATTAATTACAAGATTCCCTCGATACTTTTGAAACGTTTTAACGCTGCGGCTGACGGACGTTCACACTCCGCCATGATTAATTTGTGTTTAGAATTTCACTTTTGCCGGTGAGTCGAGGTTTCCTTGGCACAGAGATTAATTCGTTTTTAATTAAGGATTCGTACCCGGTCATTTGCTTGAAAGAAGCGCGCTGCATTAGGAATCTGAATTTTTTTTTTTTTTTGTAAAGCCAAGTAAGAATTCTTGAAATATTTGTTGTGTTTATTTAGATAATCTTCCGGGGAACACATACACAAATTTTCAGGTTTTGATATTTATTTGGTAGTACGATGCGATACATTAAGACTTCTTTCTTTTTAGATACACGGACCGGATTGCGGCTGTAGATCGTGTCCAAAATAAAAAAATTAAAAATGTTTTCATTAAACATAGTAATTGTTATTTTTCATCCAAGCTATTTTCGAAAAATTCTAGATTTATAATTGCTGGAAAGCAAAAAAGAATAGCGATCTAAAACAATCTTCAAATGATTAATAACGAATAAGAAATAATTCTAATATTAGTAAATATTAGTTAATAAAAGTAGTTAATGAGAATTGTCTTGTTACTGGATTTATATCAATGTAAACACATTTTTGATTTGCATGATCATCATTTGTAAAGTATACTTTAGATTTGCTTAGAATGCAACGATTTTAAAATAGGGTTGCTCTTATTCTTCTGAATAATAAGTCATTATAAAAATCGCAATAGCATTACTGTCACACCGTAAGCAATCGGCGAGATAATGCTTAATTTACATTTACAGTATGGGATAAGCTAAAAAATTGTATGTATGCACAGATTTGTGTATGCAAACAGAAGAAGATATTCATGGTACTGGAATTGCATTATTCATCACCTTTTTTCAACCGTCTTCATTAACATGTTAGAAGATAAAAAGTATAGAAGTTGTTAACAATTTACTACTGTTATTTACTGTCCCTCTTTACTGTTGCTGATAAAGAGTATTGAATTGGACAATATTTTTTCATGCTGTTCACATAACTTTTGAAGCAAGAATTTCTTTTTCATAGATCATTTATTATTTTAATTTTGTCTACCGTAAAAATATTATATTAATACCATCCTATACGCTGTAGTATTAGTGTATATTAAATTCGATTTTGAAAGGTGCATGAAACCTTCCAGCAAACCTAACGGTTGATAATTGAAATCTAATTTGACAATAAACTTTTTCTTCCTTTTCTACGTGGAATTACTTGATTTTTTAATTGCAAGGACAATTTTATATTACTTTATAAATAACAAGATTTCAATATAATATATGTGCAAGGCAACAAAACTCGTTGAATAATTCCTCACGATTGGAACATTACAATTTCTTCATAGTCTTAGATTTAAAAATGTTAAATTCTTCATTTTGACGGGTCTCGTGGTTCTAGTATTAAAGAAAGATGAAATTGTAATTTATTAGGAAATATAATAACAGAGAAGAAATGCCGATCGGACATACAGACTGTGTTCAAGCGAAGCATACAGATTTAGATAGAATAAACGGTTGAAAGTAAAGACCATCCAAGAGAGTTATCTATCGACTGTAAATTAGAGACGAGGCGGTGAGTGTTCGTTATGGGCTTAAAGTGTTCCCAATTAGAAATCCTTGCGGCCGAATCGTTTTCTTACGATGCTGTTGGCTCCGCGTGTGGCAAGATGCTACAGGGAGAAAAAGATTTTTGCACGTGCTGGGCGGGCCAGGTCATCGGCCTGCATCGCGGTAATTTATTTTAAACTCGTGACAGAACGTCCCGCTGAAATTTCTCTCTCGGCATTACGCAACGCCATTAGTTTCGGCTGTCTCTGTCGTGTGCTTATCGTTTTCTTGCGACCAATTAGTAAAATCGAGTGTATCCCACGAATACTGTGCTTTAATTGCCAGATGCTTCGGCAGTCTCGAACTTCTTCGGCTGACAATCAGATTTACATGGGTGTGAATAATACAAGTATTCTGACGACGATACGTCAGACAGTTTGATATCAGTAGTGGGCGATAAGCATGCGAACAATAATATTCGAACGTCAAACAGGTTAGCTATTAAGCAAACTTGTTAATGAATTAATTAATGAAGTATTCGATTTTAATTTCATCCGTTCACAATTAAGGTTGATTCTCCAACTCGTTCTTTTTATTGGATTATTCTTTTCAAGTCGAAAATGTTAATATTTCACGAATTAATATTAAATATTTCAAATTTAAAGTTCAATATTAAAAAAGTTACCGTATTTTTAAGAGTATCCGAATATTAATAAGAATCGCTATACGTAGAAGATGAGGGTGGGTAACATGCGACTGTTGATTTTGAAAGTTTGTCAAGAATCATTGAATGCTATTTTTCCAATGAAACTAACACGACAAGATAAAAATTGTGTTGATAGTTAAATATGTGAAAGGTTAAATATATTAAAATCATAGTCAAAAAGTAAAAAATGTCAATACTGATGATAAGAAATGATGGTACCTAACATTCGCGAAGACAATTGAATAACCTTTATTTTTGTTATGAAGAATTAATATTTAATTAGAAAAATGAGATAAATTTTCGAAAATTTATTCTACACAATAATTACCGTCGAAATTTTTCTTTCCTCTGTTGACTTTCTATGAAACTTTTCGAACCATAATTTAGAAAATGTTTAAAACAGAATCATAGTTTAATAATTGACATCTCTCATAACATGGTTTCCGTAAAACACTGACCGAGTCAACCATGTTGTCGGAGGGTCGATGATACTTAAAATAACAAAATTTAATACAATACCACACGTCGTATAATGTATGATATTAATAAGGGCAGAAACGTGATACGTATAATATTAATAACGAACGGAGCACCTAATTAGGAACGTATTCTACATATGCATATTGTGTACGTATGTCCATCGACAGCAAACGTTAATTACATTAAAAGAGAATAAATTAAAAAGTCAATAAAAAAGAAATAAAAAATAAATTAAAAAATCGTTCATCATATCTTTTAAAAACTTTGGAGTATTTTTAGACACAACAATGTTTCCGTTTCAACAATAGTTTTCCAATTAATCTCAAAAGTGAGTATGTCTGCCTTTTGTTTATAAATTATTATTTTATATGTTTCTCGATAGAATTTGTTACATTCTGCCTACGGCTAGGCACAAATGATAAACTAATAATTGTGAATTAATTGTTAGACATAGCAACTATATAGACATTTATTTCCTTTTCCAATATTCAGCTGACTAATTTGATTATTTAAATCTTTCGAATACTACAAACTTACATGGTATATCGATTTGAACATATCGATGCTCTATCGTGTGCGGATGGTTTACAAGATTTTCTTCTTTCACTTTACGATGACTGTATTGCTCGAGCACAGTACTCTGTTCTCTG
This sequence comes from Seladonia tumulorum, assembly GCA_913789895.3. NCBI lineage: Eukaryota > Metazoa > Arthropoda > Insecta > Hymenoptera > Halictidae > Seladonia > Seladonia tumulorum. The sequence goes on from OU565275.1 coordinate 11,008,709, forward strand.
TAGACTAACATAAATGTTTATATTCATGATTCAGTGTGAGAGCGCTTCAGCTGGGTCGTTTATGCGTTCTGTCTAGCTCAATTTTGTTTGGACACTCGCAAGAGCATAATGCGTGCGCAAAAGGAAAATAATTAAACGTCGAAACATATTTGAAAATAGTTACAGTGTCGCAAGAAGAGTGCTTTGCCGGAAGAAGACTTCTCTGCCAGGAAGACTTGGAATTTCGAAATCACGTGTTGGTAATAGGATAAAAAAAAAGTATCACAGGAGAGCTCATTCATTTGTAAAAAGACTTGGAAAGTCTAGAAAAAGAACCGCGACGGAGGATCGGTTTATTGAAACTTTAGGCAAGTGGCACAGAAGGGGTGCGGGAGCGTAAATAACTGCAGAGATAAATAAACCCAAAGACGAAACAATTTCTGTGGTTACTGTGGAAAAGGAGGCTTGCGGTGGACGGCATTCCTGACTCTGTGCGGTACTTAAAAAACCATTAATGGAAAGACAAAATAACGTAAAAAGCTACAGCGTGCTAAGCATCTTGAAAGTTGCACATTTCGAGACTGGGAAAAAGGGTGTTGTGGATTGATGAGCCTAATGGCGAAATGTTTGAGACCAAACCGTGAGTTTATGTTTGTCGACCAGTGAGTGGAAAGGTAAATGCCAATCGCGTGGCGTCTACGGTTAAACATTCGGTTTGTTTACCATGGAATTATTTGTGGATACTGTGATAATTAGCAGCAGGTATTTTAAGATAAGGGGAATATTTAAACATCTTGCTCGACACTTAGAATGCTTGCCAATACTTACAGCAATGTTCTCCATGTTCGAAGATTGAACTTTTTCTTAAGTCAATGTAAAATTGTATTATTTTTGGCAATAGTTTATTCAAATCTAGTTAAAACGAACATACTTATTTTTATACTAATATTTTCTTTATGCTAAATTTTAACGTTGGATTCGCTGCAACTTTGCACGAGTTTCATTTACATATTTTAGATCTACAAAGACTACTACCATCGAAAATAAGATTTCATACGGTTCCACTCTCTTCACATTTGTCCAAAAAAACTGAAAATTGCAGGAATGTCCGCAGTCTAATAATAATAATTAACACGTTGACTGCCATGTCACCCATATATGGGTGACGGAATTATTTGTTCAGGCTTTAAAATTAATTTTTACGTTAATATATTCAAAGTTGGAGAACTACACAATATCATACATTTAATTTTTTTCCATTTCTATTTTATCAAATAACTTACTTTGATTTCATGGAATTTTTGAGCTTTCTTGTTTGGCGATCAAAGTGTTAATCAATCGGTCTCTGACAGCTTTCGTAGACATTTGCGAACGACCGTTACGGTAAACACAGGTAAATAATTGTTTATTGCGTTGAGATATCTATAGCTTATCGAGTTTACGCGCTGTCAACTGTGTCGAGGAAACGCACAACAATATTAATAATTGAAAATTAAAGTTACCCGACAGAAACGGAGAATGCAAACAACGTCTTTGAAAAGCTACGCCGAAATCGACTGAGGCACTGTCTTCCGGGGGTCGAGACATTTGCAACAACCCTCGAGAGATCCAATATTGTTGCATAAATTGAGACGCTGAAACTCGGGGTTGTCGCGATGCAAGTTACACATGGCTGGGCTGAACTTCCGAAGTACATTTTACAGGGACGAAGGAAAATGAAAATACATCTCTGATAGTGGGGCGATAAATCGTAGCCTCTGTAACTCGGAAACTGTGTGCGCTCGCGCGCGCGCGCGCTTCGCTCCCCGCGGCTATCGACGTAAATCATATTTCTGAATATCTGAAAGTAAATTGAATAATGGCTGAGAACACGCAGACCTGGATTCTCTATCGTTCTCTGGTTGACTTTCCCGCGTTGTACATCTGTAGCGGTTTTCACCTTTCATCGAGTACTTTAGACTGTGTGAGAAATTATGTTGTGCATTTCACAGGATTCTGTGTGTAGAGGTGTTGAATGTTAGAGCAGTACTTATGACTCAATTTTTATTTAACACTTTGATCGCCAAACAAGAAAGCTCAAAAATTCCATGAAATAGAAATAGAAATAGAAATTGAAAAAAATTAAATGTATGATATTGTGTAGTTCTCCAACTTTCTTGCGTTTCACAGATCCTAATCAAATTTGGTACAATGAATATATTAACGTGAAAAATTCATTTTAAAGCCTGAACAAATAATTCCGTCACCCATGTATGGGTGACATGGCAGTCAACGTGTTAATGTATTTGTGAACCCACTTTTTTCAAATCAACGTTGACCTTCCTATTGTACTTAATATAAATCGTTAATCATTCGAAGCAACTACTGAAAAATTAGAATTTAGAATATTCGTAACGCTGGGTTAAAATGGACCAAATCGTGCTACCTATGGGTTCAGAGTGCATAGTAGACAGTTACACTCGGAAGAAAATATTACTATCATCACTAAGATCATTATGTACACGGTCTATAATATGATTTGAATAATATTGATGTGTTTATAATTGAATGATGACGACAGTAAAAAATAAATGTGACATAATTCAGAATACAGAAGATTAAACACGCATTGAGAAATGAATTCAATATTTTTAGAGGTAAAAATCCTATTATGTAATAATGATTTCGTTTCTACTTATATCTTTTCTTAAACTTCTTCTAATAATGTAAAGACGTAAAGTAGAAATTTAAATGTATATAATTTTATGCATTCACGGCAAAAGTGAGTAGATGAAAAGAACAAAATGTAAACAAAAGTAATCGAATTAAATATACTGTTACATTATTTTCAATTTACCGAGTTTATTTAAAAAAGAAGTAAGTGTTCACGTAGCACCTGTATCCCACAATTAATTTAGACTATTTTTATTTTGTATGAAAATCTGTCTATGCGTATAAACTTGTATTATCTTTAACATATACAATTACGTGGAATAGAGATTTTCACTTCGCATATGTTTTTATAAATGTGAAGAACTTCAGTGTAGGAAATCAATCCACGTCTACAATTTGCTTCTACGAATCAGTGTCAAGTGTGAATTTGCATAACGATCCATAGTCTAGACATCGCGTATAATATTCTTTGTAGTATTCTTATCTGTATTCTTTATAGTTTACCTGTTATTATCGGATAAAGAAAAGTATTTGACTACCATGATTATACAAACTTACTTAGCCCCAATGACATCTATTGTTTTCCTTTGTCTGGTAGTATTTACTAATTCCTACGATACAAATTCGAGACGTTTTCACTCTGGGTGGGGTCTCCATTGAGATAATCGTTGAAACTCGACACGAGATAACCTTTGATTAAAATTGTAAACACTTTTATTTGCGGTGTTATCTGCTTTTAACTGTGCATAAGAACACACATGTTTGATTGCTATCGAAGCGTTTATCTTCGTCATACCAAAGTTATTATCGGAAGAGTTTTCTTGATAACACAGTCTTCAGCGACGGAATTTTGTGTTAACCTTTTTCATGTAGTTTTCCAAAATAGATTCGTTAACGTCGCGCTTCTAACGCAGGTTATGGGACATCTGGTACACACGGCGAGCAATAAAATGTCAAAGGGACATAACACCAAGCATTTTCAGAGTGTGTACGAAAGTCGAGCAAATAGTCCAACCCTAAAGATTAAGCTTATCAGGTTTCTGTTGGCGAAACTAAGTAAGGGAAGCGTGAATACGTGTGCTGCTTCTTTCCTAACAGAGAAAGCGCATGGTGTATGTATGTACACATTTGACTTTCGTCTGCGGATGTCAACGTGAAAAGATGTCAGAGATAATTACTGTTTATGAGACCTACAAAGTGTGTTATTGTAATAGGCAATTTTAATAATTGCCAGAATTGGTGACGTGTATTTAAAATAAAAATAACATTTTGTACACCTTATAAAAACCCCTGAATAATTAATTAGTAAAAATTGAGGTTCTAAGGAATTTCTAAACAAGTTAATAATTTCTTAACGAAGCCACGGAGAACATTTTCGCAAAGGAAAAAGTTACTTCAAATCACCTCCGGAATCACCGCTTTCAAGGAAGAGCTTTCTTTTGATACTCTGAGATACTTTATTTATCACATAGTAAATAATAATGAATTAATTTAAAGGGTTCGATTTAGACTTATTATAAAATTGGCTACCGCGTTTGCAACACTGATTCATATGGAACAATTGGGACGCAATTTTTCGCGGCAAATTAACGCAAATCTCTTAACTGGTTCGACCGGCTCGCGGCAAACTGCTTAAATGTATTACTTAAGCGCAAAACGTCAAACGTTTCGTTTCCGGTGAAACAATTTTGCGTTCGTGAATGCAAACGCAAATTTGCCGGCTAGTTACCGCTACGAATTGCGTTCGGTGTTAACCCCTTAAACTACGATTTATTTTACGGTTTCAGTGATTAAAACTTTTTTTGTAATTCGTAATTTCCTAATAAAAGGAGAAAATTTATATCTATTGTATGAATATATGTTCTTAGATAGCTGTACATTAACAATGCCAAAATAGAATTTTATATCGGTTTCAAGGAAATTAATAACATACATATTTGGCACAGTTTGTTAAAAATCTTCATCGCGAGTATAACTCGATATTGTAGGGCAAGGGGTTAATTGCTTCATTCGAATGTACATATTTTTCTAAAACTAAGGGATTTGCGTTAATTTTCCGTTAAAAATTGCCTTCGGTGAATCAAATTTCTCCACACAAATAAATGTTCATAAGACTGCTTGTCTAGGTGACTAATATGCATTTCGCAACTTTCCTATGCATCGGTTGCAGAAGGAATGCTCGTCCGATCGATCGCTAGGTACGCATAATTTTGCTATTGCTCAAAATGGTGACGTCGACGAATCAGATTATGCGACAGACAGGATTCCCTGTCCCACCAATGCTATCCCGCGGGTGTTCTTTTCGTGCACGTATCGTTCTCACTCGTGTCAGGGCGAAGTGATAATTCGTCAACACGTAATCGAAATCGATCTGAGGAAATCCTGGGGGAACGCTCGTAGACTCAAAATGCCACTCGAACAGAGGCATGATCGTCCTAAAATTGTCGCAAATGTTATATCATATCAAGTTTTCTAATAATCTTAAAAGTTTAAAAACAATCAGAATTTTCATGCTAAGGTGTCTATGAAAATTATAACAAAAAACAATCACAATATTAAGATTCTTATCTGTGAAGAGAAGTTGATCGAGTTTGTAAAGACATTACAATTTTTAATAACTTTACGTTTGTGAACTTAACGATTCAACTCTCGCGAGGCGGATGCTTTTAATAATTTCGTTCCAGCCATGGTGTTAGGTGTATTCGAATCCTTAGGCATGAATTTTGTTTACATCTTTCAAACTTGCTTCTTTGAAATTGACATTGATCTCGATAATGATTTAAATTGGCTTGTAAAAAATTAGAATTTAGATTGAACATTTGTCAGTCTGGGTCAAAGTGTACTCAAGCTTAAGTTGGACTCGAGGGTTAATATTGATCATCTTATGCAACGTCCACCTAATTACTGTTTGTTGCTGCGATGATACGAGAATGTTTTTTAGTTAAATGAGATTGTTTCAAAGAACAGATTAGAGCGAAGAGAAATTTTTTCGTGAAGTATTTCTGAATGTTTTTTGAAGGTCTGTTTTAGGAATCGATTTCTAAACATTTTTTAAATCTGAAAATTGCGTGTCAGAATTATCGTCTGTCACTTGTATAATTATGCAAGTAGACAGAGTCGGTTAGTATACTAATAATAAAGTCGCGAAGGAAACGACAGACTTTGTAGCCAAACTGGGAAGATAAATTGGGTAAAGGCGTGGCCCACGAAGCAGGTTAAGTGCAACCTGAGCTTGGTACACTTCCATTTACGAGGTACAAAAAGAGTGTACAATTAAGTGAAGTGTGCACAGGAGGAATTAGACTTGGACAAGTGTAACGTTTAAATTTTTTATTCGATATTGTTAGTAGTAATTAACGGAAGAAGGAGAATTGGTTTAAACAAATAGCATAAACGATTAATGTCACTGGAAATTGTACATATATACATAACGTTAAGCGTTAGGGAACTTCTCCTTAAACGTTTTTGGAACTATTTGTTTGTCATCATTTGAAAAGCGTATGAAATTGCATGTGAAAATCAATATATTTGTCTCAGAGAAACCATTAACTTTAACATGATTTTATTATTAACTTAATTATAACAGTCTGTACATAGGCCTTTGAATCGTTAGAAAAATATGAATACTATGAAAATATTTATACAATCACAAAATATTTAGAGCACAACATGGCACAATGTATTTATAAAATCCTCGCATAATTAAGCAATCTCAAGTTATGATCCGAGTTATAATCTGAGTTAACATGACTCATGATTTTATTTCTTGTTTATTACGTATAAATGTGAAACAGTCCTAAAAATATAGTACTTATATCAGCACCATTTTTACATTGTACATTGAGTTTTGTAACAGCGTAAAAACCAATAAAATGATATTGCTTTGTGCTAAAATATCGCACTGTATAATGTTTGGAATACCGAAGTTGATTAAATAATTTCAATCCAAACGTCGAATTGGTTGTGGTGAAATCAGCGTTACGTTCGTGGCTGGTTTAGCGAGCGCGCATCCGTACGGACTGCAACCGATTAATTATTGGTATGAAATGCAATTAATTTAGATCCTCAATATGAATTAGTAGCATTGTTTTGGATCGAAAGGATAATAATTATAGCATCGTGGGACGAACCAACAGCGACAACAGGAAAACAGTATAATTTTAATTGCTTGCGAGTTCAAAATTAAATGAATTCAAAATATAACGTTATTTTTAAACTCTTCTAATGCTTTTGCTGTTTAAAATTACACCTAGTCGTTGTTGTCATAAATGCATAAAACCTGTTGTCTACTTATGATAATCAAACTTGATATGTTTGAATTTCTGACGGTTAAAATAGTGTCCATCGAATCAATAGATATTGTTGGAAGGTATACGTACTGGACAGATTTTCAAATTTGATTTTGTTGAAAGCAAAGCCTCGAATGAGGAATATCTACGTTTTCGGTAAATTTTTTATATAAAAAGAACTTCCGCTCCACTCGTTTTATATAACCAGCAGTTATCAGCAGTTTATAAATTGAAAAGGTGTAGAAAGAACTGCAAATTAAACAACCGATACGGTGTTCTGTATCTTTGCTATACGCATAAATACACGAGACCATATATGACGATAACAACGTACACAACAAATATCACATGGGAAACTTAAACAAATTTTCACCATCTTATTCGTTTCAAAATTAGAAGACGATATAAGTTAATAATTTTTCTTAGAGTTGTGTAATGTTATTTTTATTTAAAGGGGCCTGCGGGTATAAATACTTGCAATGAAATGGACATTTTTACAAGCACGATGTGTCAGCGGTTTATAATTTACACGACGTTGTGTGAAAATTTACCAACTATTGATAAGAGCAATTGGAGGCGGTAGTTGGGGAATCTATAACATAGGGACTCTTTTGTTTTCTGACATGTTTGAATAAAGAAAGTTTTTCTGCATTAGTTGAACGATTGCTTCCTCGAGTATTGTAGCCAGTGGAAAATAGGCACAAGTAAATTTATATAACTTGGTTCATAAATTGTGGCAATCCTCGCATAACGCAGCCTGCGGTTTCCCATGTCGCAGTGCTGCATAGACATGCATGCGTACTCACAAAAACACGTGGAAGTGGCAATTTGGTGTCTGGCCGTGCAACGTACCCACAGAATAGAGACGTATCGTTCTCATATATCGCAGAACATAATTCACCTGTGTGCAGCGAAAGAATGTTATGCACAACTATTCATTTTATTAGTAGGTTCGTTTTTGTTTCACAACAAAATGAAATTTTTCAAGTTAATTGAAAATATAATACATTCTACCCTTCGGTCGATAGACAGAGTACGTATATTTTATTCAATAAAATCTTTCTAGCAACGTAAACTTATTTGGTCGCGTGTCATCCGAGTTTCACGATATTTATCACGCGACATTCCTACGGAACCTGTGAAACACAGTGACATTTCACAATGTGAAAATTTCGGAACTGAAATGTCACTTATATCACGCGCAGACGCCATCCCATGATCTTTTGCGACCAGCGTAGATCGTAGAAAAGGATAGCGAACAAATAAAACAGCGATGTTTAATAAAACACTTGTACATACTTGTGCATTGATAAAACTTTTTCGTTTCTAATCAGATTCTCATGAAACTTTTACCAACATATTCGTGATGCTTTTTTAATTCAAATGACGTCAAACGTGATACAATTTTGATCATATTTATTTGTCTAATTCGCGATACAGTGGACCCTGTATTATCAGTGCCAACCAGTGGAACATTTCACCAGTGTAGATACTAATTAGGAGTCGATTGCTTTCTCGATAAGACAAAATTAATTAGTTTCGTGTTACTTCTTGAGTTTCTTGAACAAAAATCTATCGAATCAATTCCCATGAAAGCATCCTTATGCTTTCAATAATTTTAAAAGAAACAATCTAAAAGCGGTGAACCATTCCTATAAGTTGCTAATGTTTGGGGTCATTTTATTTATCAATTTTTTAAACGTTAATGCTACTGTTTCTAATACAGCAGCTGTTTATTTAACACTTTGACTGCCAAGCTAGAAACTCCAAAATATCCATCAAATTAATGTGTCATTTAATGAAATAAAAATTGAAAAAAATTATATGTATGATGTTGAGTGGTCCTCGAACTTTCTGGCATTTTACAGATCCTTAAAAAATTTGATACGATTAATATATTAGCGTAAAAATTCATTTTTAAATTTGGACAAATAATTCCGTCACCCACATATGGGTGACATGGCAATCAACGTGTTAATTAATTTATCAGATTGAATGGCGATTTTAATTCTGTCACGGTCGTCGGGTTGGAGGGTTTGGCTAACCCCTTGCACTACAAATTTACTAGGAAGAGAAGAAAATTTATACATATATATTTATTCTACACCCATGTACTCTGTAACGGCTAAACGTTCACTTCGATAAAATTTAATTTCAATTTAGAGGAAATTAAGAACGTACATCTTTAGTAGGTTCTGTTCAAAGTCTTCGTCGGGAGCCCGGCTTGATGTTACAGTAGAGAGGGTTAACTATCAGGTTGACGATGAAAACGACGTAAAACGGTAGGACGTAACGTCGAAGCACTGCTGTATATTTTTATGAAATGATACGTTATACCGCGTAACTTCATGAGAGCGATGCAATTAATGTTTCCACTATGACACGAATGCATAAAATTTACAGTCTAGACGTAAGTACTGTGCAGAGATGACAAGTCGGCTGGCGGGATGTCACGGATGCACGAGTTGCACACTCGACTCGCTCCGCTTGACCCCACCTTTGACACTTTCGTAGTTTTGTGCAACTCTCTTCGTCACGCAATCCGATTTGTAAATGCGACCGTTGTCAGCCAACAACGAAGATACGCGCGACAGCATGCAGGGCAATTAGGCTTTGAACAGCGGCGAAGCTATTAGCCGTCAATCCGTCCGGCATTCCTCTGCCTGGTCAACTTGTAATTTCTGCATAGCTGATAATTATGTAAACTACGCGCGACACATATTGAAACGTGTTTGTGAAACGGGTCGCGAAAAGTCAACCGGGGAGAAGATCGTAAGAGGATGTAGTAAATTAGCGACGACAACGCGTAATAATGATACGCACGGTCCTGGAAAACAGGGGAGCCGATATGTTAGACGTCCACCCTCGTGATGTCTCAGGGTCGGCCAAGTGACGAATTCACAAAGGCATGCGCCTACTGCGCCGAGGACGAAAGCGGAGACGCACGACGCGACGAAAGGGACTGACTAAACAACGGACCGTGGAAGTGTGGAGGTGGACAAGGAATCCGGAACGAACCGCATACGCGGCTCCGAGTCTCTCGTGAAAGGAATCTCGAATATCCTATCGCGACGTCGCGCACTTTTCTGTAGCGATGGGAGTGATCCACTTCTTTTTTCTTCTTTTTAATTATTTATTTAACACTAGAACTACCAGATGGGTCAAAATCACTTCCTCCTAATTTTTTCTTTTAGAGATATTGAAATTATAAATATGTTTCCATGAGAACATTTTTTAATAAACTTCTCTATCGAAGTAGATATTTAAACAAAACTAATACGAAATCTAAACAAATCTTATTTTGTTGTTATTATAAGGCAATGTATAACAGTTGCATTTAGTGCTTGGTTGTTCTAGTGTTAAGGTAAAGGCACCAGCAGTTGACCATTTTATAGAAAAACGTAAAAAATAAGGTCTTTATAAGCGCACTTATAAGTGCACTTTTGATGAAAGTGAACCTCGGATGCCATGCCGTCTGTCGTTCAAATTTCAAAACAGTAAGAACATTTCAAACCTTATTTTCTATGTTTTTCTATAAAATGGTCAACTACTGGTGCCTTTACCTAAATGTTGCTTCAACATCAAAGGTCATTAGCAACACGGTACATTTTCTTACATTATTTTATACATATTTGTATCGTTGATATACCGGGCAAGACCGGCGATATACTCCTTAGAACCTAACGGAATGGGTAAGGATCCAGGCAACTTAGCATATTTTTTGCATAAATTTTTGTTAACTGGTACTTTACATATATCGCAGATCGTGTTTTCTTTCTTATTCAACAAAAATGAATGGGTTATTTCTGAGTGCCCAATTCTGATTCCAGAAATAGGTATCATTTAGGAACTCTTTGATACTTATGTATTCATTCGTACCTTATACTTTGCTATTGGCAATCGATATTAATTGAGATGGATCATGCCCACCACTACTTTTCTGCACACTTGCTCCCTATTTTTTTTTTTTTTTATTATCTCTCGCGATTCGAGACACGTTCCCCAGTCGTTACGCGCGATAAAAACCTCTTTGTAACGTGCAGACGGCTGCTACACGTTTGCATTCCCACCGAATCCTTCATCTACACGTTTTACCCCTAATTGGTGCCGTGTAAATCAAGATTAGGCATTTGTGAAAACAATCTGAGAACATGTTACATGCTTTGCACCTTAAATCGTATTCGATCCAGAGCGAAACGTATTATGTAGATTGTTGCATATAAAATGTTCAATTTAAAAATCTATTAGTTTATGCAGGATTTTACAAAATACCAAAAGACCGTTAATTTTGGGGCCCTGGGCTAACACTGTTTGCTGGCCTACCCAATAAACTCAAATATCAACAATTTATGTATAATTCATTTTTTCTTCAGCTTTTAAATCAAATTATTTCTATTTTTATTTTTTTGACAGTGAAAGGGACCCTTTCACTGAACGGGTGCTCTGGGCTGTAGCCCATAAAATGGACATGACAATTTTGTTAATGAAGAGCATGAACGACTAAAAATTATCGTATTTTATCGTAGTACAATCGAGAAACTACGTTGATTGCAATGGTGTGGTGCTCACTTTAACCAATAAGTTTTATTTCTGTAATTATTGAAATTATAATGACGCTTCCATGGAAAATGATTAAATAAATTTTACTGTTCAAGCATATATTCTGATAAAAATTGTACAAAATTGAAATAATTCTCACTTTTATGAGGCAACAGATAGATACCAATCACTTCAAGTGCTCAATACGTTTAGCATTAAAGTTAAATTCGTTGATTCGAGTAATTTATTGATAGCTTTAACATTACATTCGCCTGTGAAGTTCGAATATTGCGTGAATGGAGAATTATATCTGGAATGCATTTCATCGTGTACATTAAAAATCCACTAGTAATACCAGACAACTTTTCACAGAATTCTTAATGGGACAATTTTTATTAATTTTACTGTTAGTAATTTTTACAAGAAACGCTTTAATTAAGATTTTTCAAGTATCCGGTATTATATCGCTTTAAATTGCTCATAATACTAATGTTTATGTAGCGGTGACGCCCAGCGCGATTACACTCTGACATTCCATTAAAAAAATTAGAATTACCATTCAACTCATGTGTGCAATGGTGCTGAACTTTTTCACGTATCATAAAAAACCTCTTTACATAATGATGTGCGAATAAAATTATTTCGAAATTCGAGATTATTTCGAAATAATTGATAGGTTTTGTAAGTGTTGGCTTGTATCTAACATGTATGATGAAACACTGTGTATAGTTATCTAATAACGTAAGGAGTGCATGCGTAATGTAACCTCTATTTCTTGTAATTGGCACAGAATATTTTTCTTTGTATTAAGATTCGCAGTTTAGTAACAACGCACACGAACCATACACAATACATGTGCAATTTAAAAATTTGTAGGACGCGTGAAATGATTCAAAATACGTAGATACATTTTCTATTTGAATCAAATTGACCTGAACAGTGTATGAAGCTAAACTTGCATTCACAGATATTTGTAGAATCACTGGACCATATTTTTGGTTCGGGCGTCGCATCGTCGGAGCATGCACATACATACGCAGATATTATGTTCGTGAAAAAATTTACTATCGCAGAGTTGCTTCCACATATAATATGAGTTGTCGACCCACGGAACTTTCTATGAATAGTATATCAACGTGATAGAATATATTTTATGGGGAAAAGTATCGAAGGCGGAGATAAAGTGCGGAAAAAGTGGAATGAGAGTGTGAAATATATGTATGTTAAAGTTGAAGTGCTCGGTTGGAATATTATATGGAAAAGAAATGGGTCAAGAGATAAAACGTACACAGAAAATATTGCTTAATATCTTTCGACAATGCTCAATAATCGTAACTATCATTTTTGTGGCGTGTTTTATTATTAATTAAAAGTATTAAACTATGATGGAATTTGAAATTTTTTAAAAATTTCTGTAAACTTTCATCTATCGTTCAATTCTAATGCACAATCAATGCTGGCTTTATACTGATTTCGTTTACACGAAGTTTGATTTAACTAATTTTTCTAAATTCTAGAAAAAACACTCGAGTCACTTGATCCACTTACAAAAAAGTTATATCATATTAAGAGGAGTATGGAGACTTTTGTGACCGACTGTGGAGATACATTTTACGCATTAGAAATGCGTTCCAAAATTGGAATTACAACAATACGTCAAAATTAATCGAAATTCAGAATCACTGGATACAAATGTTAATTTAGTTTTCCATATCATAGAGAGCATTTCACCACTAAAGGACGAACACAGCGGTCAAAGTGATTGAAGCGATGAAACTGATTCAATTCCAGGTTTACGCACACGAATGCGTCTATTGTTACGAAGCGACGAAAATAAAATCCAATTATTAATCATACGCTTGCGAACGTTTGTATTCTCCATTTAACATCTTGTTCGGTCATTGGTAACAACATATCCGTGTACACATAATTGGTTTACCAAAGTACACGTCGTTCAGAATTTCATAGAAATAAAAGAAAGTATATATTTACTGTATGCTTATGTTTTCTTCAAATATTATACATCGACTACGAAAAAATGAAATTTTACTTCGGTTCAAGGAAATTAATAACACACATATTTATTTATCACGAGTCTGACTCGATATTGCAAGCGGTTACAAAATGTTTCATTTCTTAATTAAATTGTTTCAGGTCATGGCTAATTAACAATCGAATTTTGAGATCGATCGCAATCCCTACGTTTGCCGGAAACAAAGTGAATTTTATTATGCCATCGCCGCTTGTCGAATGGAAGAAACAAGGATAAAAAGTGATGCTGATATACCCCGATATACGTAGAGAGATTCAGCGCACATCACTGCACGCGTATAATTCGATGCGTATCACGCCGACAGGAATGCATGCTCCGCATGACGATTCAATTTCCTCGTTATTCGAATTTGTAATCAACGATCGTATAGATAATACGATTCCGTATTGTATGACATTTTGTTCCCGACAAGAACAATTACGGTTTATCCTTGTTCCTTTTTTCGGATCGATTAGCATACATTATACTGTTCGTTTGAATGTCCTTGACTGGTTTTTTCGGCAATTGTAGTCAATGTAGAAGCAAGACTTTTTTTGGGAATGTAGTACTCTTTATGGAAAATAATTCTCTGCGTCGATTTTGGGAAACAGGTGTTAAATATAAAATTCATTTCATTGTTTAACACTAGAACTACCGGATGGGTCAAAATGACTTGCTCCTAATTTTTTCATTTAGAAATAACGAAATTGTAAATATGTTTTCATGAGAAAATTTTTTAATAAACTTCTCTATCGAAGTAGGCATTTAAACAAAACTGGTAAGAAATCTAAACAACTGCAATTTTGTTATTGTTATAAGGCAATGTATGTCAGTTGCATTTACTGCTTGGTAGTTCTAGTGTTAATAGCTTTTTTTACATCGAAAACAGGGTAATAATAATATTCTTAGATTTTTTAAATCTTTTATTACTTTATACCTCATTGTTTCACCCAGCCAATTTCTTCATCAATGCATAAACATTCGGAGTCTAGTCATTGCAATGCGAAATTCAAAACAAATTCAAGACAATAAATCTCCCCTCTTTCGTATATTCACGCTAACATCATCGGTCTAAAAATTAACAGTTTTTATTACTATTCATGTTACAAAATGTTTAATTCTACCTGCGTTATATGATACTGGTTACTAATAATTATGTGTTGGAAATTGTGTACAGATTGCAAGTCAGAGTAGTGTTCTAATTTAGGCGACGTACCAAAGTCGTGCCTCCTCAACAAACAATTTGTTGTAGCAATACGAATAAGCGTGGACCGTGTAAACACATTAGTTTATAGTTTACGCTAACTGCTATAGCGGTATGACAACGACCATGAAACACGAAACACATGATACATGTTAAACCCGTTGCATAAATGTTCCGAATAAATTGTATTTCACGGGATAATGTTGGTTGCCTAAACATCCAGAAAAATGGTTCCAAGAATTGTATATTGTGTGTGAATAGAACAGGATTCTTAGCAGTGAATCACAGTATAATATTCGGACACGTTTAAAACGAAGATAACTTTTTTAATAATGGACTTGAATTTTTTTTGCAAAAATTAGAGGAATTAGTTTACTACACAACGCGAAAAAAAGGTGAAACAATTATAATTGGTCAGAATTACAGAGAAAATGCTAAAAGTTGTATTTTAAAACTTTTTGATGTGGGCCTATGTTGAAAATTTATAAAATACGTCTAGTTCGAGTTTTCATCGCGTAAATAAAATCGAGGGAGGACGCAGATAATAAAATGTTTAGATATTTTCAAAGCACGTACATTCTTACGACACTTTTGTCGTGCCACGACGAACATAACGAACGCCCATTGCATTTGAACGAAATCGTGAATTGACTATTGAATGTGATATCTATTAAAGGCTCGATTATTGCGCAGGACTAATTACGCCGTAATTATTACTAGTTCTTTATTTGTCGCAAATCGCAGCGAGTCTTGAATCTTCTTCAAACAACTAGTTCGTACGGACGAATAATACAATTGTTTAGAAATAATTAATAGGTATTCATACCTATTTTATACGAAATAATTCTGTACACGTCAGAGTGTACTATTTGTCAATATTTTATTTGTGCAAAAATAATTCGTTGTTTCTGCTAATTGTACTATTTTATTGCACACTGGCATTCCAAAAATAATTAAAATAAATAAATATTTCAAATAACCACTAGTAATATATGTATAATCATGTACGATAAACCAAAATGACCATTACCTGAAATTCTTATTTTATTTTACTATATTAACGAATTAAACGGAATTACAATTGTAATTATATCTTTGAAAACTATGTTCCGTTCATTTAAAAAGAAGATTATCTGATTTATCCTTGTTACGCGATTTCTTGGAAGAAAAGTCAGTTGACTAACTCGATAAATGCTGTTGGCATAAATAGTATGATATACAATCGGAATATTTTTATGTAATTCTGCGAATGAAAAAGATAACGACACCGATTGTCGGGAAATCTTTTCAACGCTTGGAGATAATTGAACGCTTCCGCGAATAATGGGCGTCTGAACAAGTTATAGAATTTTCCTGCTACATATTTTGCTACGTAATTGTACAAAACAACATGATTGTGGCAATGCGTTTCGCATTTTGGCAATATACGAAACCTGTCTCTTTCATAGCACCTCTTACAGCTCGTAAGCTATTTTAAGCTGAACGCTGTCATGATAGACACAAGCCATTTTTGGTCTTGCAGAAGGGGATCGTTGATCTTTTAAAATATACATTTCAGTATATGATGACTCGAGGAAACTGAAACAGTGACAGAAACAAAGTGAAAAAATAACCCAGGAGATATGCATATATGTGAGTGTCGAGTCTCGCTGATGCAGAGAATTATTTCATGGAAGGAAAAGCGACAAATACGTGTCAAATATCGAGTGCACATACAGGGAATCCAAAAAGTGTTTGAACATTAAATTTCCGATTCTCGACAATTCGTCGATATTTAACTCGTGGTAATTTCGTAAAAAACAGTAGTACGGAAATAGTACTCATTTTGAAGCTTGGAGCTTCTCCTTTCAAAGAACACTGCTCAATCTCCTCTAAAATATTTTCGCATAATGTAGCGAATGGGAAACTGAAAGGACCCACTTTTCCTCGAAAAATACTGTCAATTTAAATCTCTGTAAAAACATGGGAAAATTTGTTTCGCAACTGAAACCACCGCAAAGAAGATTGGTGCCTCCCTTTCGCAACAATGTCTTAACATTTTGACTGCCAAACTAGAAACCTAAAAAATTCCATAAAATAAAAGCGAGTTATTTAATGAAATAAAAATTGGCAAAAATTAAATGTATGATATTGAGTAGTCCTTCAACTTTCTTGAATTTTACGGATTCTAATCGAATTTGGTACAATGAATGTATTAATGTAAAAATTCATTTTAACCCTTTGCACTCGAGGGCTCCATTCAAAATATTTTTTAAATTATTAAACTTGTTTGTATTTAATAAATTCCTCGACATTTCAGTATTGCAGGAATAAATTGCACCATTCTCGTATGTATAACATGAAAAAAATATGTATAGAAGGGAAATATTCTAGGTCGGAAGAAATGTTTCGTTTTGGGGTTGAAATAGCTTCGAGTGCAAAGAGTTAAAACCTGGACAAATAATTCCGTCACCCACATATGGGTGACATGGCAGTCAACGTGTTAAACAAATAAATTACTTTTCGAAATGCTTTTTGCCCATCGCTGGACGAGGATGAGAATGAGGCCGGGGCGAGTGCCGGAGAAGATGTGCAAAATACCGTGCTGGTAGCTCATGGCATTAAACCGCAGGTGACAATTAACGTTGGCGGGCCATTAATTGCCGCGACGGAAGAGGACGGAAAAAAAGAATCGAGGCTTCTGCCTTCTTTTCCGGCTCTTCTCCTTTTGTACCGGCGCGCCTATTCTGCTATCTCATACGAGTCGCGTTTATAAACGGACAATGGTCCGCTCTTATCTCTAATGATCCTCGCGGATCTCTTGTCCCCGCGTGGAAAAAAATATCTATTGAAACGATTCGCGTCCCTCGAAGGCGCGGATAAGTATCTCCGGTAAGTCGAGCTTCGCGCGATTCCTCGGGATCTTGATAAATTCCGTTTCGGAAGCTGTTCAAACTCCCCGCCTGCAAAAACCACCGAGAAACTACCACGCGGAAAATCCATAGGAAATTATTATGCAAAACACCTTCGTGGCTAGAACTTTGCAACTGCGGAGCAAGTAAGTTTTTCAGTGCGAGATCGTAGATATTCTTTTAACCTTCCATGGTAAAGGAAACTTCACTTGTGGAGGTTGAAGAACGTTTTATCTATAACATTTTAAGCTTCTGCGATTAACGCTAGGTTCACGGAGCACTGTAAGTAACTATTTTACATTACTTCGTAAAAATAACAAAGAAATAAATTTGTTGAATAATTTCTCGTAAAATTTCTAAATATTTTCATGCAATTACGTATTCAAAAGCGAGCAGAGTAAGCTAAATACCATCACGTTGGTTCCGATATTCTCGAAACCGTGTTTTCATCGTGTTTACATGAACCTAAACCTTTAAAAATTCAAAATTTCTCGTGTAGATGCATAATATCTGCATCCAGAACTTGCAAAACTGGTTTGATGCAGCACATAATGTAACTCTAATATGATTATGGGTCGCTAAAAAATGTACTAACGTTATTACTAAATAGCGGATTTTATGGATTTATGACAAAAATGAGTAGATGCAATTTAAAACAGTAAAAACACTAGCAGAATTTAAAAATACTGCTATATTATTTCCAAGCTATTAAATATATTCGCTGTCAAGCTATTTTATATATATATATATATATATATATATATATATATATAGTTTTTGTTTTCTGAATAAATTTTACTTTTTATTCTGGGTTTTATTATGAAATAAGCGATGGAGATGGAAATGTGCATAAACATTGTCAGTCCAATTATAACATAATGTTGAGAATATACGAACATAGGTCGCTGTGCGAATTTGTATTCGTTGAGCGAGTAAACTACACATGTATAAAGCTTCAATTAAAATGGACAATTATTTCCGTTAGCAAGTAAATTGTTTGTTTTCTTTGCTTCGTATCGAATTACACGATTCGTATGGGAGTTTACATTGTGCTGTACACAATCGAACGCTTTCCCATGAATCTTCGAAATCGATTCAGTGAAAAGCATCGTTTTATATTTTCGATGTTGTTGTTTTTTTTTCTCTAAATGAGAATTTCAATTACATTTGCATAAGCATTACAGTAGAATACAGATTCGATTAATTTCGTTTGTAGATCGTCCATTGAATTTCGCATTCAGCTGCGCCTCGTTCCGCTGACGAGTAACATAGTTTAGTATCTATCGTTCCGGAACAAGAGTTATGGAATCGTGAACGTTGTACGATTGTAAATTACATTATCTGCGGAGGACATATTGCACGCACGGAGCTGTCGTCGCGACGTTCATGCGCTAATGTAACAGATGGTAACAAAAACAATTCATTATTTCATGCAACCAGGTGCTAACAATCGAATGCGTGAATTTCTGTGTTCGGCACAGATGCACGTGCACGCATGTCGAAACTGTCGTCTAAATCTACATCCGACTAATTTCAGTATTCTCCACGATAGAATAGAGCAGGACAAGTTGGCATAATTTAGGGTGTTTTCTGGTTTTCGACGCCGTTTTTCACGAGTCTGCAGGAATTTTTCTAAAAAAATACTATTCAATCTTTTGCATTAGGATATTATTTACGCAGATATTTATTGATATTTGAAGCACAAGTGTGACGTTTTGAAAGTAAAGATAATAAAAATTACACGAGTTCTATATTTTTTTATGGAGGACCTATGTTGGAAAGCGTGGGTTGCCGTGACTCCTGATTAATTAGAAATATGTCATATGTTTGACACATTCTTTTTACGTATCACAAGTGGAAACTTAGAAAAATACAGCTCACTGTGATGAAAAAGTGTTGAAAAATCAAGTTACTTAATATACACACCTATGCCTCTTTGAAGCAGAACTATTAATAATTATAATAATTGTAAAAATTAATATCCATTTCGTTTCTTATGTGGCAATAAACGGAAATAATTGTTAATACACTTTACAAATATTTACTAGAGGAAATGTATCAATTCGACATATGCAAAATTATACATTATTGTACGTGGAAGGTTAATACATTTGAACCCGACGTAACGTAGCGTCAAATTAATTTAGGGTATAAGGTTTCGTGTAACATCTCGAGACGAGTTCAAGAATCAACGTGAATAATTTATCTGATACCTCGAAGAATTGAAACAATTGAATAATGTCTGCTAATGTACGTGTTCGTGCACGTGTTCTCTGTCATATTAAAAGCTTTTTCTTCTCGTATTTCGTCCTTGTTGAAATACGCACACCCTTTTTAATGTCGAAAAAATTCTCTGTGTCAACTGGCCCCCGATCTACTGTACTAACAAGCCACAAAATACCAAGTATTATTGGTAAGAACGTATAGAACGTCATATAAATGCAAATGCAGATTTTAGAGTTTGTTAACAGAATTTACCAAAACAAAACAAGTGGCAAGTGAAAACGTACAGTTATATACATAAGGTTCGATATGTACAGAGGATCCAAAAATTATTTGAACACCAAATTTCCAATTCTGGAAAAATTATCGACATTTGACCCGTGGTAATTTTATAAACATCATTTGCACAGAAATAAATTGAGACTCGTTTTAAAGCCTACAGCTTCTCCTTTTCAAAAACATCGCTCCCAAAATATTTTTATATAATGTAGCGGCTGGGGAAAAATTTTTTTCATGGCCGAATCAGATTTGACGATTAAATCCTCCCATTTACAACGATGCCTGAAAAATTGTTGCACGACTTTTGTTTCACTGTTTTATAGAATAAAAATGAGGATCAAATTCGGTCAAGTAAAGCTCCCATTGTGTACCTTATATTACTTTTTTGGCAGTACACTTGTCATTTTAAGCTTAATATAATAGAATGTCCTAAAAAATTCTACATGAAGCTTTTTTATATCATTGCAAATTTACCATTAAATCTATTATGTATCTATTTAAATCTACCATTGATTTACTCATTGAGAAAATTTTTTAACGATTCTAAAGAATTTTTCGCAAATCGGAACTTTAGTGTTCAAATACTTTTTGAGAATGTTTACGTTAATCTTTGGGGTATTGCTTGAATGCAGAAACTAATCTTCAGACAATCCATTAGCCTAGCCTATTCAATTCAAATCTTTTAATCACGAAACACCCTATTACCCTAGTACGCTTTGCCGCGATTCAGCACGAAATTTCTCGTTGAAAGCAAATATGTATTAGTACGTGCACGTTCGCGAACGTGGCGTGGTAAACCAATATCGGTGTTATTGACCGTACGATAAGCAAGACATTTGCGTAACTAACATTAACAAACAGAAAATCCAAGTCCCCTTGGCGGAAAATCTGATTAAATTTTATCACAAAGCCGAGCTTTATTAAAACGAACAGATCGAAAGCAGGACGTCTAATAAAAGAATGGAGAAATGTCTGCGCTTCCGGCTTTCAATTTAACCTTAATGGAACCTCGCAAATGCAGTACAGTTAGCGGTGGCGGCAAACAAGATCAAGAATACATTTGTTGCTGACTGCTTATACAGTAATAAGAAACGATACGAAATTATAATCGCGTGAACGTAATGTGTAGATTGCAGAAGTTCATGCATTTAATGGGGGAACCGCGTATAAATGGCCTGATTGAAAAATGTAATGCGTAGATTGATTAAAAATTTGAGGTATCATTTATTAACATTATGATGTAAACAAAAATATTTTTTATAAATTTTAATCGTTAATATCAATGGTACAGTGGCGGGTTGAATATAGCATACTGGAAATGCGCCATGCAGCGTACAGTGCACAAAAATAATCTCGAACAAAAAAATCAAAATGGCATCGTTAGCTTAAAAAATCTTGAAAAGTTGTGGCTAATTATTTATAGAATATATATACCAAGTTTCATAAAGATCGAGTGATCAGTTTTTGAGCTACGTTGCACGGCTTGCGAAATTTTGCGTTTCGAGAAAAATGCGTTTAAAGTTTGGGTAACGTGAAAAGCACGTACGTGTTTGTATATTAAAGAATCTAATAAAATAAAGTTTTAATATTACTACGTAATATCGTGTGCGTACGGTAACTAGCGTAATTGAGCATTCCATTAGAGTCCACAGTCTGATAAATAACCACAGTCTAGTTAAGTGACTAATACTTGTATTAATTGATAATAAATCTGATAATGATTATCTTTACATTCCAGTTCTGTTTAGACAGCTTTGTGTATGTCTCATCTTCAAGTTATTGGTTCGATACATTTTTCAATTACTCTATTGTTTAAGAAGGACGCAATTCCGTAGTAAGAGGCAATTTTTGAAAAGGTTTTGTTGTCTATTTGTATGTATAGAAGCTGTTACTTGTGACCTAGTATATTGAACATTTTTCAATTACTTAAATTTTTAAATGTTCTAAATTGAAATGATAAACTTGAATATTATTAATTAGTAACCAAAGAGTAAAGTTTATAGCATGCACAAGATGTTGTCAAAAGATTTGAAAGATTGTGAATTAAATGTGCAAAATGAAAAATAAATCACGGCACAAGAAAGATATGAGATTAGATTTTGTACTATCGATATTGCAACTATCGAACGATTTATAACCATAAGTCATTGCAATCGATCCACGTGAATGTGTTTGAAACTCCTGCTGATACGGAAGAGTCTCAAAGATAAACGTTTAGACCATGCTTATGTTCGTAAGCTAACTCCTTCGCTATCTCTAAGATTAAGATTTCCGGATCGCATTTTGCAATTCTTCATCATTCTAACTTATTGGCACAACGACTCGAATGATTCAGAAGCGAAGAATTCCGAATTCTTTCTGCGTTACAAACAAACTTTCTACGTTATATCAAACAAAACAATCAGACCGCTAGTAGTTTTACGACTAATTTATATAGTCATAATTTGAATACACTGACCTGATTTAAATGATTTTGGAAACTTCACTATGCAAGCAATTGTACGAAATTAATTTTTCTTCATTACGTGTTCTCCAAATATTGAAGCATATTTCAACTTTGAAAATACAAGAATAAACCGAAGATCGACGGCGTTATGAAACTCTACAATACGTCCTCTTTAAAACAGGCACGATAAAACTTTTTCAATAAACGTTCTCATATTACCCATTCCGATGAGAACGGAGAAGAACCATTTTTTGAAAATAAAAGTTTCAGTTTGAATAGAACTTGTGAAACATAAAAGTATTGATTTTTGTAAAAAGAAAATATACTTCGCTCATCAATATTAAAAGAGTTCTCAATCACCATAGGAATAGCACCGAAATAATATTAAACAATTCTTGCAGTTACATTGATATTCTGAATATTTATTTGTAATATTTACGTAGACAATTCACAGTTTGAGGCTTGTTTGTATCTCTCCGATGGAACCCTCTTAAACGAATTGTTCGAAAATAATTTATTTTCACGTAACATTTATTATTCAGATTCTAAAATATCTGTCGAGGAGTATACTTTTTGAAGAAGTTTCTGAGAGTCACGTCTCTTTATACAAACATTCCACAGGGACAGATTCTCCCTCAGCCCCTTGTGCTGTTTTATTTTACCGTTAGTACACTGCGGATGTTTATGAAATTTGTAATTTTTGTAGACGAATTTTACGAAAGTAGAATCAAATAAAATCTTATTTTCAATGGTAGCAGGCTTTGTAGATCTCAGATAGATAAAAATTTCTCTAAATTCTGTCGAATTTTATATTCTGCCATTTTTTGAAAATATTCAGAAGCCATAAATGCATAAAGATCCGCAATCTAATAGAATTTTAATTCGGTTTAACACTGAGTGCCAAACCAGAACCCTAAAAAATTCCATGAAATCAAAGTAAGTTATTTAATAAAATAAAAATTGAAAATAATTATATGTATGATATTGAGTAGCCCTCCAACTTTCTTGCCGTTTACAGATCCTAATCAAATTTGGTACAATGAATATATTAACGTAAAAATTCATTTTAAACCTGGACAAATATCACCCCCATATGAGTGACATGGCAGTCAACGTGTTAAGGGAAATGGATAACGGGTTATGAAATGCAAGGGGTTAAATAGTAGGTATATACAAGTCCGAATAGAATTACACTCTTTAAAAATGAAAAATAACCGTTTATTTCGCTCCTATCTTGAACGTGTGATGACCTCGGTCTGACGATCGATGTTCTAGAACCAATTATTACGTGTTACCATAACCCCAATGTACACAGTTATTAGGAAAGACGGTTGATTAATCGATCGAGTAGTTTTTGCCAGGAGTAGCGGTTACAGGACCAGATCCGTCGAAGTCTTTTTGTCCGTTGGGTTGTCCTAATTAGATTAGTATCAGAGATTCCTGTGCAATGCGATCGGGAGGAACTGTTGCGCGAAGAAATAAACCGCTCGCGGTGTAACTGTGACCGCCGGCGAAACGGATTTAATGAAAAGACCGCGTTGTCTTCTGAAACAAGACAATTATATTCCATAAGCTTGAAAGCGTTCCCCGGAGGAGCGTCGCTCCTTTTCAATTCCTCGTCTGGCAAGGATAATCCTCGATACCGGTACAATTCCACGGAGCTGCGGGCGCTTTTACGTGGGTGGTGGAGGTGGTTCGGTGATCAGGTAACGTGTACAACTCTGGTAGAACGTTAGCGGGAGAACGTGTGCGTATTACCTGTGTTCCCGTTTGTACGTGTGTAACGGAGCTAAACGGCTGGTTAAGCCCGAGATAAGCGAGATGACCCGTGTCGTCGTCGGTAGCTTACGGAGCCATCTTTCTCTTATTTCTTCGCTCTCACAATGCCAGCGCTACTTTTTCATTCCGCCGCCTTCTATCTTTATTGCTGTCTCGCTGCCTGGCTGCCTCGCTGTATCGCGCTGCTGTTCCTTTGCCCAATCCGAGCTCCCCTCCGTGAGCAGACGACCGGAGAGAGTTATTATAATGGTACTGCGGATCACTGGCAACACATTTTTGCGATTACGGATGATTCTTTTGCGTCTGAAACGAGAACTGTCGCCGACGCCAACTGAACATTCAGTAAGCGAAATCGAACAATACGATCGAGCGGACACGATGGCACACGAAACTGTTCGAACGACCCTTAACCCCTTGCCCTACAATAACGAGCTAGACTCGTGATGATGAATAGAGTCTAATAAATGTGAACGGTATTAATTTGCTTTAACACGTTCACTGCCATGTCATCCACATGTGGGTGACGGAATTATTTGTCCAGGTTCCAAAATTAATTTTTATGTTAATATATTAATTGTACCAAATTCAATTAGGATCTGTAAAATGCAAGACAATTGGAGGACCACTCAATATCACACGCTTAATTTTTTTCAATCTTTATTTCACTAAATAACTTGCTTCGTTTTTGTGGAATGTTTAAGGTTTCTAGTTTGGCAGTCAAACCGTTAAATCGAAATAAAATTCTATTTTGTTGTAGTTGATATATATCCTTTGAGGAAAACGTAGGCAAACAATAAATATAAACTATCTTTTCTTTTCTATGAAATTCTGAACGATGAAGAATTTCTAATCATTATAATCACAAAATAAATAGTAGTGCAGGGGGTTAACACTAAACTTACCGAATATTACAATCAGCTAGTCAGCTAATCAGCTTCATTGTCTTATAAAAACAACAAGATTCAATTTATTTAGGCTCTACGTGATGTTGATTATAACGTATGCTTGAATAATAATATATACTTTATTTCAGCCTCGTGACAATTCTAAATTAATCTTTCATTCTTCCATTCACTCACTTATTACTCTCTCGTTTCCATTCTTTGTTTCCTATATCTACTAAGTACAGTGAATTCTCGATACATGTCAACAACACGGATCTTGTCAGCGTCGTGTATCGTCCAGGAGATATACCCTAGCCGTGTTATGTTGTCACTCCTTGACGTCACAGACCTCTCGTAGTGGGGATAATTCCGCGACATTTTTCGTCGAGGCCTTCGCGACATATACAAAGAAATCACTGTACATCGTGTTTGGTGTCGTTTTAATTAGAAAAACGAGATGAATGCCATGATAAAAGTTTCACGAAAAAATTGGAAAACATCCAGGTCATTAGCGACCAATTTTGGTGTACAATTATAGATATAATGTTTCGTTAGCGTAATAATACACGAGTGTTGATATAATTAAATTTTGTACGATATATGGTAAAAGTTTCATGAAAAAATTGGAAAACATCGAGGTCATTAGCGACCACTTTTGGTGCACAATTATGGATATAATGTTTCGTTAGCGTAATAATACACGAGTGTTGATATAATTAAATTTTGTGGTGTAGGTCTACTTATTTGAGGAAGGTAAGAACGAGTGCAACGGTTTTTTGCTTATTGAGACGTTCACTCGGATTAGCTGGAATGTTGTGGGCTTGTCGTTGTGTTTGTTCTATTGAAACGAAAGACCTTTATTTGCCGAAAGAACGGCAGAAACGTGTTGATATACCTAATAAGAGTCGGTAGGTGGCGCGCAGTCGTTATCCGGTTAATTGCGCGAACCTCGATGTGTGTGCATGCATCTTGAACTCCGTTGTCGCGGCAGCCATCGAGGTTCCAACGCGTAGGGAATCGAAGACGCGTGACCGACTGTACATAGAATAAACAGCCAGAACCCCGTTATGGAAACGCGTTTTCCGCGGGTATCGAAAATAGAACGGGCCAGAGCAAAACCTAGAGACTGGGTTGCCTCGGCAACGACACGCGCGAACACGAGTTTCCTCTCGCTCGCGTTCCTCCAGTCGGTTTTCATCGTTTCTCTCTTGCTCCATCTGTCCCTGCGACGACAACGAGCCCTGCTTCATCCTCTCCACTGAGCGAGCGAAATTACTATACATCACGGTGAACATAGTCGCCCGGCTGGTTCTATGTACGACTATAAAATCATGCGCGACGAAAATCGCGCGGAGATATTCGCCATAACTAGTGTAGGCGTGTACGCCGCAGCTACCCCGCCACAGTTTCCTCCCTTCTTCCGCAATCCCTAGGGTTAGCCTGATCACCGCTGT
Organism: Seladonia tumulorum; assembly: GCA_913789895.3. NCBI lineage: Eukaryota > Metazoa > Arthropoda > Insecta > Hymenoptera > Halictidae > Seladonia > Seladonia tumulorum. Next base: position 11,035,360 of record OU565275.1, read on the forward strand.
AACGTTAGAGTACCTAGCAGTCTTACCGACTCGTTCTGAATTCCTTATGAAAGTTGCAGGAATCCATTAAGAGTTGACTGTTATCGGTATGTCGACCCATAAGTCCCACCCATTCGTCGCAGGGACACCGAGACACACCCTTAAAAATTATGAAAAACGTGAACACTAGATTACTGATCTTTATACGAATCACCATTTTCGCGCTTAATTTTATGGAAATTAAATGGGAGAACATATTTCTTTCGTGGAGTAGAAGATTCGTTGTGGTAGAAATAAAATAAAAATATATTTTATTTCCCTCGATACCGTCCCATATTACTACCCGAATTTCTGCTAATCTGACTGTTTTCATTTGGAGAAAGTAAAAAAATTGACAGTTCTCTAAGGTGTAAAATATTTATGTTATATTTTGTATAAAATTCTATACAGTTGATTTGTCTGTTTACAATTATCCTCGGATACTGTACGTTAAAAAATAATCTAGCTATTTGATCTTCTTCTCTGATAGTAAAATGGAAAATCTGAAGTAGATAAGTTTGACCCGTCCGGTAGTTGGCAACGATGCTCGTACACGTGTGTCCGCGCGCAAGATACTAACTTCGTCAGTCCATGCGATGCACCGACTGATTTTCTCAGAGATGCTAACTTTGCGACACGTCGCCCAAATTCCGACAACCAACTAGACCGCATGGCGGTACGCAAAATAGCTCTGCTCCGGATCATGCACATAAAATACACTATCGCACGAACGTACCTGTAACCCGTGGCAAAAAGTGTTCGATCAAATTTAAAAACTACATAATTTTCTGAATATTTAACCGAATGAGTTATTCGAAATATTTCGACATGTCGGAAGAATTACTTTATTAAATAACGGGTAAACGAAATTTAGAAAAATTGCTATTGTCGGAATTTCGAAGAAAACGATAGTAGCTAGTTTTTTCAACTTTTTTGTATGACCCTCTAACGAAACTTTAATCATGAGTTTTCTATAGCTATGTCAATCGTACACGGTAAGGTGTTCTAATGACACTGTTACATAAAATGATGTTTTATATTTTTTTTTTTAGGGAGTGAAAAAAATTTTAAGGTGAATGTTCATGAAAAATACACGTACAAAGAATTTAACATTTATATTGTTAGAACCTACATTGATATCTATTACACAATATTCTTTAAGGTTTAAAAAAGATCTTTAGGGTTTAGATCTCTTGTCGTTCACAGTATAATTTACTGAAAAATAATTGCCATTAAACTGTATATTCTTCTTGTGCAACTTTGAGGTTTTTACAAATAACCCTTTTTTTTTATTACGCTGACGACGAGTAATTGAGGTAATAATCTATCATTACCGCTATTACTTGCGAAACTACTGGCCATAAAGATTTATCGTTGTGTTGCCTTCAACACGAGAGACGTCAATAACAATTAGCTGTTTTTACATCGGAGCAAATTGCATCCTATTACGCACAAGTGTTGTCTGTCTTTTGTCCTAATACGAGGACAAACTTGTGACAAAACTTTTGTTCGCAAATTCACTGTAATTTACCATATTAACGAACGTTGCTAACAACAAAGTCAAACAAATAGTGATGAAAGATGTGTGTGAAAAAAACTAATAGCAATTTAATATGAGGTTTGTAAGACGAGGTTTAACAGCATATGTTTGCACAGTTTTATCATGTTTCAATAATTTCTTACACATTGAATCTATCTTTACAGCTTTAATTGATTTGATTATTTGCCTGCAGTCACCTTTTTATACACTTTTCACATGTTCTACATTTAAGCATAACAAGATTTATTACTAGACAGCGGATCTTTATGCATTTATGGCTTTTGGAAATGTTCAAAAAATGCTATAATATAAAATTCGAGAGAATTTAACACGATTTTTATTTGCTTTGGATCTACAAAGGCTGTCCCCATTAAAAATAGGATTTTATTTCATTCCACTTTCTTAAAATGTTTCTATAAAAATTGGAAATTGCATAAACATCCGATGTCTATTTATTACTAAACTGTGGATATTTATGCAAAATTAAAGTTATCTGGCTCAACTGCAAGAAACAGAAATCTAGTGAAAATGTCTTTCTTTCGTTAATACAAGTCCAATAAGTTGAAGATAATATCTTAACATTCTTTAATTCTTTTAATCTTTCTAATATTTCAAATTCAGCTAACTCATTTCTGTCATAAATGCATAAAATCCGCAGTCTATTTGCCATATAATCCGCAAACGTTACGGTAACTAAGATTTCAGTGAAAAAGGGAGTGGCCAACCGCGACAGAGAATTTTTCATAAAACTTAATCATTTACAGGCTTTCGCTTGCAAGCCAAGTTTCTTTGACGTTGCATCTGCTAAAAATCTTTCGTACCTCAAAGCCGGGTGCCGCCGGTCGCGCAGCGAGGAGATCACGTGAAAATGAGAAATATGCTGGATTACGTACTATGTAAGTTTTGCAGAGAATTTCGGGGAATTTCGCGTAATTTATTGTCCCACGGACCCTGCTATCGTCTATCTAAATATAGATAAGGCCTATTCTCTCGCGGCGCAAAGTCGTGCGGTGCGAAATTCACGTAGAACCGGGAAATAATAAGACCGGGCGTATGTACGAAGCCTGTGTTAGTCGGCTCCGATTCACAAGCCTGCCTATACACATACATATCCGCCAGAGGGAGAGACTAACTTTATCGGCCGACCAACCCCTACGCTTTTTCCCGATGCAAATCCGAAAATCCTCGGTTAGTATTTTACGTACCCACCGATTCCCGAACGAACGGCCTGGCAAATGCGGCCGGAAAAATGCGGACGGTACACTTGAAACGTGGATTCCTGTTTAACTACGTTATCATATGTCTAAATAAATTCCACCGGGCATGTCACGCCTCTCGGAAGTAACTTCAAGGCGATTCCGAAAGCAGACAGGGATTCTATTCCACTGAAAATTCACTAATTGTTTTTTAGTGCTTTCTTTATGGCGTTACCCGAAATTCCCTAGCACGAAAACGACGCGACATCTTACATAGTGTGATTTTCTATGGTATTCTAGCGAAATCAAATTATTGGGTTGGCAACTAAGTAATTGCCGATTTGTTCAATGAAATAAAAGAGTTTTTTTTTACTTCGAATGAACTTTAATCTATGATGTATTTTCCATTTTGTTCGATGACGTTTTGCCATCTTTCTGACAACTTGAAAATTCCACGCTCGTAGAAAGTCTGATCCTTTTCGACCAAAAACTGAGTCAAGTTATAGTTTCATCTATAACTGAAATCGGCAATTACTTAGTTGCCAACCCAATACCTACTGATCTACTGCACGAGAAGAAATTTTATTTGTTTCTATTTTGAATTGCTACTGATACACGCTTGAATAAGAAGAACAAGTAGTTTTCATATGTCCAATGCGTGAGAAAAGACAGAAAAAATGAGTAAACATGCTAGGTCTCGTATTAAGAGCCCATTTTGTAAATCCGTGTTTTGTTAAATGTCACTTTTGTTTTCGTTTCATTGTTAAGAAACAGAATCATTTTTCCTTTTTTTTAAATAGGTTTCAAAAGAATACGTATAGTGTAAATCCACGCTATGGTGGTCACGACAACATAATTTCTTTTAGCTTCTCAAATTAATGAAGTAATGTACTTCATATTTGTGATAAATAACAATTTGTTGGAATTAAAATTATTAACAAGATTTAACAGCAGAACGGAATAGAAATGGTCATCTTGAGATAGTACCAGTTCCAACGATACCGGCAACATAGAATACATGTTTAAAACGACAAATTAAAAGGACCTAGTTAATAGTTCCTGCGACAAATTTATGACTAATATTGGAAAACTATCATGAGTTTCGAGAGACGCGTTTAAAGTTTTGCAAGGGTTTGTGAGGCGAATAGTCATATATTTCATGGCACTTGCTCTGATGTTATGTTCGAGGAACATAAAGAAGACATTCTTCTATATTCTACACGAAACAGGTTCGCAAAGTGTCTTCTTTTCTTTTTACTGAGAAGTATTTTTAGTTTTGAAAGTAGTCTCGTGATTTGTATTAGCATATTACAATCTATAAATTATTTTCATTCCTTTCCGATTCAAGCTTCTTACAAAACCTTTGATAAGAGAACTCGTTTAGAATACTATGTAAACATTAAAATAAAATTATTGTACAACTCAAATAAAATATTACCATAGAAATTCTATAGTATGAGATATAGTGTATAGTTCTATATATTCTATAGTATCCTATATGTATATTTTTATACCAGAAAATATAATATGCATCTACTTCGCAACAAATATTACGTACTCTTCGATCTACATATGTTTTTTATATCTGACCTTGTATGACCTCGGAAGTCATTGTTTTGCACACGAGTGAACTCGTCTTGACCGACGCATTTCATATGACATTAAAAACTTGTAGCATTCTATCTAACAAACTGAAGGCCACCTTCGTTTTTCGAAAAATAATAAATTCTAAATAAATTCTAAATAAGAAATTGACATATACATAGGTTGGCAGTAAAGTATTTATACTGTACAGTTCTTGCTATTCCACTTTTGTGTTCAAATACTTGCTGTTTACGAGAAATGTCTGGTCGAATTTGCCGCGAGAGCTCTGCTCGGAAATTGAATAAATATGTGAGACGAAATCGGTATCTTTTGACCTTCTGAATGAAAAAATCGCCTCGAGCAAAGCAGGCTTGGCTGTTCTGGCAGCAGGAAATTTTCTGTTCGGCATCCTTTGTTACCAGTGGAATATCTGAACCCATCAGCGCAACTTGCCCCGAGTATTCGACAGTTTGAGACGCGCTCGCCGCGTGCAGTCGCTCTGAGGTCGCCGAAGGTGGGCGCTAAGGTGGGCGTTGATTTGTTCGCGACTGTTCGCCCGGCGAAACAGGTTTCGCGGAGGTAGTAATGAATTAATTATCCTCGGCTGCGTGAAATGTTGGACGTGAAACGGTTCCGAGGAATAAATTATCCGTACACCCTTTTTCAAGAACGGAATGAAGTCATCACAATAAGCATTAATATCGCTGTTTTCTCTTTTTTGCGGATAAACCTAAAGATGCTTTTATAATGGATTTGTTAGGACGTTGCGCGCCATGTGGTCGGTTTCATTGATCATGCTAATTCATTTGCATTTCGTCATCGGAAGTTCGCAGAATCGATTCAGTCTTACGTTGCCGCAAAAGATTTTTTAATATTGTAGAGATGACCTTCGAACGACAGTTTTGGAATAGCGTACTATCACTGGACTGCGATTTTTATGCAAAATATAATTTTCTGCTTCGATTAAAATAAATCCCAGCGAGTTCCAGTGGGTTAGATTATTGCCGTAATAATTAAGGGAAAGAAAATCAAGTGCTTGAAGATCCATGAGTATTTTAAACGAATTTAACGCTTTTCGATAGCATGGAAATGAGAATAAACAATTATGAACAGATTACGTGATATTAATTCACACGTTTAGACTACACAAATGATAAATGAGTTGTTAGGCGAGGATACGTTCATTTATATTTGATAGCAATAAAAATCTTTACTTTGATCTTGTGTACATAAAGTAGTTCATCTTACCCATAATTTGCAAATAAACTGTGGTTGGCGATAGCAGCAAGTAAGTCCATAAAAATGTGTCCTGACATTTAGTTCAATTTGAACATGATAAAGTTGGTCATAATCACAATAATAATCGAAACTTTTGAAATTGTATTCACTACCATGACTGTAATAAGAGATCCTAATAGAATGTTAGCTCCAGTAAATTGTAGTTGTAATAGCGAAAGTGTCAATTGGCTTGTTAACCGGTGACGTTATTAGGAAGAACGTCAGCAAACACGCATTAATGTATTCATCGCGTCATTTATTTGCAATGTGCTTCATCTAATTGACTAATGTAGTAACCCCTTTTAATGCTAAAATATTTTTGACTACATGTACTACATAAATTTGAGTAGTCAAATCCTGATCGACTTCAGCAAGTCAGAGGCGCTGATCGGTAACATACTGGTTCTCATTAATGAAATCGATTTTCTTAAGACGAGAAGGTAAACAGGTTCGATTAATAATAAATAACGATATTCCGTCCTCGAAATTCTCATTGATCAGCCTTGTTCGAGTGTACATGAGAAAATGGAAATTCCGTAAGTAATCTCGCGCCTAATCCTATCAATGTTAATCTTGTCTAGCGTTCCGCAGAGCGTGCCATAATGGCGTAGCAAAATTAGATTTTCGTCCGGCTGTGATAATGGCTAATTAATTGGGCTAATATTAATCACGAGCGAGTCTCGTGTTAAGAGACCGCAGATTATTTCAGCAATAATTATTCTCTTGTCGACGAGTGAACGTGTTCGGCGCTCTTTGGGACCACTTGGAACGCGTCGAGTGCACTTGATGGCGCTCTCGAACGCTCTTCTTCGCCGTTTCTTTCTTTCTTTCGTTCTATCCCGCGTATCTGTGCATAATTAATACCCGTCGCTACTCACGTGTATCCGTGACAAAAAAAAAACGCCACTTCACGAAGACGACAAAATCCGGAGGTTGCATCTACGTTTGCACGTTCGGTAGCTGCACCTGCTGTATCTTCATCTAGTCCTGTTGGTTCGTGACGGGGTCGGAAACCCGCGATAGTCTCTTGGCCTTTTACTCGTCAATTAGCGGCAATTTTACCCGATAATTGGCAAAAACACTGCTGTCTCTTGAGTCTCGAAGCGATATTGTGAACGTTGACGAGCTATCGAATTCAGTCGGTGGCTATTAGGCGAAAGCCGAGAAACATCGGAACGGTACAACATATTTTTTAACTCCTTACGATGTCGTTTACATTTAATTAAAATAGATGACAACATACGATGCGTAGCGTAGATTCAGTTGAACATCTTAATTTAATTTCATAAAACAAAACTTTTTACTTTCGGTACAAAATTTTGTATCAGTACTTGTAAGTTTCGTTCGTTATATGGTGCCTATTAGTTTCAATAGTTGAGAAATATTTTCTGTTTTTTTATAAAAACGTAATAAAAAGGGAACGTAAAGGCTCTCGTTAACTACAAATTTTTTCTCGTATTTTTGTTACGACGAACACGAGTTTTTATTGTGTAATAATGATTTTTATAATAAAAATGTATGTGTTAATGTATGTATTAAATAATTTATTGTTTGAAAAATTTCTGTTTTGTGAAAAGAACTGTTTCCGTGTCGTTGTATTTCTTCAAACGAGAAATGTAGAGCACGCTTAATATGGGCACATGCAAATCAACTCTAATTGTAACATTAGTGTATGCATATCTGTATATGCTCGTAATGCAAGAGTCATGAGTTTATTAGGGTGCATATAATACAAAGGTATGTACTCGCGACGCGCGGGAAAAGCTGCAAGAATATAATAGGGTCAGCCAGTCAGCAACCAACAAGCTAATCGAGCGTGTGGAAAGATTATAATTTTACTTGTTACGAAGGCGCATGGTTTCTGTTCTATAAGATTATCATGAATAATATTTGTCGAAGCTAACACGATGAAATCAAAAATTGCATAAGCACGTCTTACCAATTTTCTGTGATCATTAAAAAAAAGGGTTTTCTCGTAACGTCATCAATTCTCTATTTTTGTCAATATTCTTTAAAAATTAGTCTACTTTTGATTATACAATTGGTATAAGTTGTACAATATTTAGTAAGAGCAGGTCTCATAAATTTTCTTTGCATTTTTATGCCTCTTGTCTCGTCTCTTTTTTTTTACTAAACAATTCTAATTTTTGGGACGTAAAAACAATAAAATTTAGTTAATATTGGTGTATTTAATTGTGATGAAGCTATAAGTAAAATGACGACAATACAATCAAAAAATTATATTTCTAAATTAACATTTTAAAAACATTTTGCGTCTTATGCAAATTGTTTTCGCTTTTTTTCTGGATTCTCCTGTGCGTATGTCATAGCGAATTGTCATAGGTACTAATTAGATCTACGTGTATAGTAGTATGGTAAAGACTAGACTATCGTAGTATAGTCAAACATTTATTGAAAGGGTTGACTAGTGTAGTAAAGAATATACAATTGAATTTAAATGCCATCAATGACCCTGAAATCTAATAGAAGTCATTTTCAGAAAAAAGTGCCGTTCCATGTTTCTTAAAACAGTATAACTTTCTGCTGGATTTTTTCGTACGACCATAAGTATTTGAGATAGTTCTCATTTAAGTGCTTTAGACTGTATACCCTTAATTTTTCATGAATATACACTGACAATGAAAATCCCAAAACACATGAATAAATCCTTTTAGAAAATACGTCCTGGAAACCAAAATCTGTTATATTAATATCATTTGCTAATTAGTTATCTCTAATTAATTAACTTTATACCTTCAAATGGTGAATGATAAACCTGGAGACTGTAATAATATTCTGATATATTAATATATAAATCTGATATATTAATATCATTTGCTAATTAGTTATCTCTAATTACTTAACTTTGTACCTTCAAATGGTGAATGATAAACCTGGAGACTGTAATAATATTTCTTGATCAAATGGCGTCACAACAATTGCACTCTAAAATCGGACATTTCATATGCAACAATTTAAAATAACATAATGAACGTAATCATTAAATAATTGAATACAACTAGGGCTGAAGGATTAAACCTCGGTACAAAAAGGTGATGATCACTATAATTGTAAATCATTGCGCATGAACGATCGGAAAAAGATTGAAGCTTTAGCATAAACCTAATCACAGCTTATCAAAAAGTTAATCGAACTGTTCCGAGACTGCGGCGGAGCAAATTACTATCGTAAAGCGGCGTATGCGCTAGACGAGAGCATGCCGAGTGATCGGCGCCTCGATGCGTGCGAACAGTGTGCACATGACCTATGATAGATCGTTAAATCATTCCCGGTGATCGGATATCCGTCTAGTGTGAAGCAGAAGAACGTTTTTCTCCGAGCAACGGAACGGAAAGCGGCTGAAATTTTGCCGGGCCAGGGACGAAGCTGCGTGGTACAGTTCCCACGTACCTTTTGCACCCTCTCCGTCCTCTCCGCAACATGGCCACCATTGGGCACACCGTGCAAGCACCACACCACCATCGTCGTCCGTCCATCGGCCTCGCACGAACAAGCCTCCGAACCGGAGAGAAAGAGGGAAAGAGACGCGTAGAGGGTTACAGTGAGAAAGGGAGAAAGAGAATAAAGAGAAGAGAGCTAGAGAGAAAGAGAGAGAGGGAGAGAGAGAGAGGGAGAGAGAAGGAGGCTGGTGTGGACGCAGAATCCGAAGAGAAGCAGACGGGGGCGGAGGACGGGGGATAACTGCGAGAGGTCGAGAGAAAGGGAGAGAGAGAGAGAGAGAGAAAGAGAGAAAAAGACTCTCTCCCACACGGTGGCGCTAAAATAAAATGACCGGCGAGAGGAATGTCGAAGCTCTCTCTTTCTCTCTCTCTCTCTCTCTCTTTCTTTCTCTCTTTCTTGGTTGTGCCGTGGAATGGCCCCAAGTGCCTTCGGATGAGAAACGTGAGAGCGAGGGGGAAAGGGGACCGCTGAAATCGTACATAGGTAAAAGAAGTCTTTGAGAAGAAATAGAGGAGGATAGAGGAGGAGTCGAAGGACCGACAGATCGAGTCGGATCAACCACGTTGCCTCTTTCTTTTGCCTTCCTACCTTCGTATGTGTTCCGTTCGTACTTTCTCTTGCTTTCCCTGTCGTTCTATACTTGCCGCTTTCGATTTTTCTTTTTCTTTTTTTTTGCGTTCCTCATCCTCCTATCTCTCACGCTCGCCGTTCTATTATTCTCCTTTTGTCATCGATTTCCTCTTTCGTGTGGTATTTTGATTCCGGAGACTCGCTCGAGAAGAAAGAAGAAACGAAGGAGGAGGAAGAAGAAGAAGAAGAAGATGGGAATGTTACTCTTGCTCGGTCCCTACGTGTGCGTCGGCAATTTGTTCTAAGTCATCGTCCGGAAGGCTGCGAGATGGCCCATCGAGGTTTCCACCGTACAGGCCAAGTTCATTAGTCTTCGATGGCCGGTGTAATACGGTGATATTTGTTTTCCCTGGGATATCCAACCGCCGCCGTCGGTCAGCCGCTCGATTCATTGGTAGCTGTGTGCAGCCCTTCAACGCTTGTTTGATGTTTGGATAGTATTTTCACGGGTATGTCTGCTGCCTGCCACCAACGGAATCGCCATCGCCATCGTCCCGGGCATCCACGGGTTCGTCGCGTATAGGGAAACCAGTTCGAATCCGGACGAGCGAACGTTCAAAAATTTTGTTAGCCGTCGACCCGTTCAAACTCACTTTTTTGAAATTCGATCGTATTTTCGTCGTGTACACATCGCGCTTCGTGGTGGCGTCCAGCTCAATTTGTTCCCGTGTAGATACAGTGTTCGAACTCTTATGGGAAAATTCAGAAAACTCAGAAAACTATTATCTTCTTAAACGAATCCGTTTTCGGCCCGAGACCCTTGATACCTTTTTAACCCATTTGCATCATTAGCGTATATATGCGCTCAATTTTGTTGGTCACTATCATTATTTGTTAGCTAAAAAATAGAAATGGACGGTGTTATTAGAGATGAAAGTAGTAATTCTGATTTCTTCTTATAATGCTGAGATATGAAGTTCTTTTACTTGTAGTCATTTTTGTACTTAAATATAATTAGAAAAAAAAGTTTGGCGATAAAAGCCTTCCTTTCATATTTCTTTATGATGCGAATGGGTTAAAGGGAACATGAAAGTACGTCGATTAATGAAAAAAATGCAATTTTGTTGAAAAAATTGATGTGATCCTCATTTTTTTAGTTACGCAAGAGTCTTTTTACCCATTTTTTCTACTGTAATTTATTGTCAATTTAATTTATTGAAAATTTGTTTTACCAAGTTGTGCGTAACAGTTATGCATAACAGTTAAACTGTTATGTTTAAGAGTTTGCGTTTCGGTTTCCGTTTTCCTCGATCGAGGTAAGTTCGGGCATTGACCGATTTGCATCACCGATTGCTACTTACAGTTTGATGTGTCTAGAAGTATTATACTAAATATAGTATTGCGTTATGCGCATGAAGCTGTACCGTTATTGAAGGTTACCGAAGAATTATTTGCCGTAAACATGCTGTAACCAATTAATCGATTCAAAAGAAGGTAACATGTGCAAAGTAAATACTGTTATCATGGTATGCGCATATTGTCTTCCATTGTATTTTTATTTCGTGAAGTATGCTTTTAAAAATCGTTACGCCTGCCATATACCGTCAATGGTTTTTTTGTTGGTACGTCGGCATGTTGCATCAAATATTGATAGGTGCAATTCACTTTTGATGTACGTTTTTCGTGGGAAGTGTGCTGGCGTGATTTTTGTAAGCTTGCATTCGTCCACCCCATTGTAAATGTATATATTTCGAGTATAAAATAAAAACAATTTTAAAGCCCGGTTGCACACGTTCTGTGCTGCAAACTGAGATTTCAGATGATTGAAACTTTGTACGATTTACATCGTATAGACAGGGTGTTTCAACGATTTTGAAACCAATTTTTCGTACCTGCAATATATTTCGCAAAACCTGCAATATGATTCTGCAAAAATATATTTCGAAGCAATTTGTTGTATACTGATTTCTCTATATATGTCGCTAAGGCCTGGATGATAAACGTCGCGAAATTATCCCCATTGCCGCGGGGTAGAGGGCCACGAAGCTCGAGAGGCCTAGGTTTTAGTGCTCCATAAACCTAGTGTTAATATTTTTTAATGAACAAGACAAGCGAGTATACGGAATTGTAGATTCGAATTTTGAAAATTATGGATGTTTGTCGATTTACGGCTGACTTCCAAAATGCTGATCGTCGCGAAGGTTCAAGGCGAACTACCTTTGAACAGAACGTGTGCGTAAAGTATTGGGTCTGACAACAGCATATGGGATGAGTCACACAATCGGGACAAGTTACACTTTTCGCTTGCGGGCAAACGGAACGAAAATATTAGAGGAGCAGTTCCTCGAGTCTGCTGAATCGAGATCTTTTATCTTTCGGAACTCATTTTACAGAAATACGGGTTCGTTTTTTACAGAAATGCTTCTGTGAATCAGCCGGGTTTATTAAGATGAACTTGTGTTAAATTACAAAAAATGAAAAATTCTTTTAACTACAATTATATCTTTATAATACTTCTAACGTTTTACAACAATACTTAACGTTTTACTAAACGTCAACAATACGTTTTACTAACGTTTTATAATACTTCTAATGTTTTACTTTTAACGTTTTCTAACATTTTTTATACATCTATGAACGTATCGTATTTATTTTCTAACCATTTAAAAGATTTGTTCTTATTATTCATTAGATGAAAATATTGTTAACAAAAATTTTAGAATATGGACATTCATAGTTTAAAGAATAGAATTCCTAAAGTAACGGACTTACAAAAAGAATAAAATATATTTTTGCTTAAATAATAGTGAGAGTATACTACTTTTTGTTTTTATTTAACCAACATAATGTAATATATGAAATATATTTATAATTTACAATTATCTATGATGATAACAACTTAATTTTTGCGATTACGGATAATCTGATAATGTACTAGTACAGATTAGAAGTTTAAATTTAGTAAGCTCCTTAAAAGACTTGGAAAGAAATGGATAAATATTTTTTAGTATTTCTCTATTGAATTAGCAAAAGCATTCTTAAAGTTCTGATCAAATTCACTATAATAGTATTGTCCTATTTTAGAATCTATACGAACTGGTTACTACATTTTTCTTTTACTGCTTATTATAGGGTGGGGTTGTACGTATGATTGAGCAATTAATTGAATGCCGTGTCAAGTAGCATAACACCATTGTGCTAAGCAATTGATGTTTGTTGCCGTACGTATATGTATTTGATATCAATAAAATTGGATTACTTAAGCAAATGCTCTCGTTAATCTAACTGCCTCGTGTTTACGATGTACGGGTTGTTACACTAACTATAAAGTCTTTTCATCCTTGTAATTTCCAGCTACTTCGGGGAACTTGTTATAGTTACGGCGATACTTTTACGATCGATGCACTTACCCTGAAATGTATATGTATACTTGGGACAGCTATGAAATTTTCTGCTCTTGATAATTTGTTGTGCAAAGACATTAGGATTCTTCGGTTTAGTTTGGATATGCAGAACAGTTCAATTTATTAATAAAGTCGCGTATAACGTGGTAATCACAGCAGTGGACAATAAGTTATATCGCATCTCAAAACAACAAACTTGAAATATTTAAATATATTCCAGTTTTGATAGAATATTAAATACTTTTTATGTGGTAATTTGTTTCTATGTTCTGACACAACTGTTTGTTGTACATTAAAATTAAAGTAGAAAACACCGACGTTTTTATAGGAGTACATTTTCTATATCCATTATTGTATATTTCTCAATTTAATCCATATTATTTATTTATTTATTATTGCTTTGAACCAAGTGGTTTATTTAATAAGTGGAATATGGCGTGATTCTGCACCTCTGGGTGGGTGGAGATCTGTTAAAAGAATGAACTACAAATTTGACCTTAACCTTGAATCTCAAGGCTAAAGTTGTTTCTTATTGCAAAAAAATTGTTTGATCTCAAAAAGAGAGTCAAGGTCAATTTTACGGTCCACTCTTTTAACAGATCTCCGTCTATCCAGTGGTGGTCGCGACATCTAATTTTGAGACACCCTGTACATGTTACCATAAAAATAATAATTTGGTAACTGTATGGATTCGCGAGCCAAGGTATGCACATACTAATTTGATAAGTACGCGTGTTCGCATATGATGAAATTTAAATTTTTACAAGTGGAAGCATACATTTCCACACATAATTTAGCAAAAGTGTGTAATGACGAGAACACGTAAATTTAAATGAACGCTTTTGCCAGCAGATGTACATACCAACCATATAGTAAACGTATACCGAAGTACTCTAAAATTAGAACTTTTACAAGTGGCAGTATACATTTTCACGCATCAGTTAGTAAAAATATGCAGAAACAGAAATATGCCAATTTAAATGAACGCTTTTGCCAACAACTGTGCATGTCTACCATACAATTTATAATGTATAAACGAATAAGGTCGGGAACGGAATGCATCCATTGTTATGGAAATTTTCTACCCATAAAACCATGTAACTTTCGTAGGAAACATTTCTCCGAAATGTTAAATATCAGACGGATTGAAACAATAAACTTAGGCCAAATGTCTGGTATATTAATAACTTATTCCTAAAACATGCAAAAAGGTTAACAAATATGTTCAAACAAAAAATGATTTTGTCACATACAGGATTCCTGTAATTCATGATTTAATCGAAACGGAGGTAAATACTTCTGGTAACGTACCTTTGCCTTAAGAGGTTTTTTATACGATCATAAAAATCCGATAAGGTATTTTTAACTAATTCATGAAGAATTTGGTCATTTGGAATATCCTTTGCACACGTTCTCACTTGAAAGTAATTCCAAAAAATTGAAAAAATATATTTATCATTACATTACGTTATCGAATTTTCTATGTCACTGGATGGATACCCAGGCATAGTATCCTCTCGACATATGGCAATAACACGAGTCTTGCCAGTGTTTAAAAAAATAAAAATTATCTATCCGAATTTCAACAAACTGCTTTGAAATAGAAATTTATTTTCTATCTTAACATTTTGGATATGCCGAAAATAATACAACGTTTTAAATTTCTTCTAATGTTTTTTTTTTTTAATGATGTCTACTCGTCTTTGCCATAAATGGTGCAGAAAACTCGCTGGCTAGAATTCTAGTTCTCAGGTGATCGGAGATTGTGTTGTCCGTCGCGCTGTAAAAAGAGACTGGACATGGTGAATCAGAGAGTACATATTGTTACCATTTAATTGGTTATTTCCTGAAACACGAGCAGACGAGTAGGCTGGTTTGCTCTCGGATTTTCCTTGTCCGTGTTGGAATGCAGTCGCTAGCAAATGCCGTTTGTTTTTGCTTGCAGAAACCGTGACGTTGCTCGCGAGACAATCGGAGAACAAAACCCTGACCCTCTTCAATCAAGTGTACCGGTCGATGGCGGTTTTGAGCAAGCCGTCGATAAAAGCCCTCTACCAGGCGATGGTCGATTACGTGTCACCGAGAAACACACCGGACACGTTGGAGCAGCCGCTTACGCGGGACATGCTCCAGGAGCGGTTCATCGAGTTCTTCACGAGGTTGTTCCCGATCGCGTACCACAACGCCGTCAACCCGCACGAGCACGAGCAGGACTTCACGGAAAAATTCAAGACCTGCTTGTACGAGACAATGGACGAAATTCAACCGTTTGGCGACATACCAAAGCAGGTCTCGAAGTCAGTCAGCAAGAGCCTGGAGGCAACGCGGGTGCTGGTCCAGGCATTGACTCTCGGCAAAACCGTCCTCGACAGGACCGACAGCGTACTGTTTTCCGGTACCACTCCGCAGCATGAAGCCTGTTACGGTGCGCTGCTCAGAATGACTTATTGTCCGAGGTGTAAGGGCATCGGTCCCGCTGTCAGGCCCTGCAGCGGATTCTGCACTAATGTCATGAGGTGAGCATCGCCGTTCTATTCGATTTTCATACCCGCGACACACTGGGTTTCACCGGAAGGAAAACTCCGATGTTTTTCGAGAATCATTTCGTATCATTTCGCTAATCCCTTGCGCTACTATTTATGTACACTACCGCTCATGAGTCTTAGGATCATATTTGTATTTAACCCTTTGCCCTACAATATCGAGTCAGACTCGTGATGAAGATTCTGAACAGAGTCTAAGAAATATGTTTCTTATTAATTTCTTTTAAACCGAAATAAAATTCTAGTTTCTTACAGTTGATATGTATCCTTTGGAGAAAACGTAGGCATACAATAAATAAAAATAATTTTTTTCTTTTCATGAAATTCTGAACGATGAAAAATTTCTAATCATTATAATCACAAAGTAAATAGTAGTGCAAGGGGTTAACTCTGTAGAAATGAAATAATCGTTGAAGGATGCGAACAAATTTTTCCTTATTTATAGGTTTACACGTCAAAGAAAGGATACTGCTCTCATATATCAAAAATCTTACTAAGAAGTAGAAACATATATTTTCTTTTCATCGAAGAATCCGCCACGTTTCTTTATTACAGTTTCCACTATTCTTGGCGTTCGCGTGATCAATTTTTTGATACTTTCTGTTGTTATAGAATTCCATTGTAGTTCCAAAATATTCCATAACTGTGTTTTCGAAGCAGGGCAAAAATAATTTTTCTAATTTTTCTGTGGGGTTCAAATCTGGTGATTGGGGTAGCTATTTCATAATCTTTAATGAATTATTACGTTGAAGTTGTAATTACTACTGAACATATATGAGGATACTTACATTATGTAGTTAATAGAGTTAAAGGTTCATAATCTATACGAAATATCAGAGTTTTACTAAAAACCAGAGGTGTCCTAGTACTTATGAGCGGGAGTGTACTTTGTGGTTACAGTGATTAGAATTCTTCATCCTTTAGAATTTCATAGAACGAAGAGCAAATATTTATTGAATGCCTGTATATTCTCTAAAGACTATACAGAGTGTCTCACATAACTCGAGCATCTAAAATATCTGGATGTTTATTATGATAGAAAATAATTGCAGACGGAAACATTAGTTGGTTCGGAGAGGCAAATATTATGATAGGCAAAAAAATTGTTCATGGTTATATTTTTTGAGATTTCAAGGTCATTGAAGTTTTGTTAAATGGAATGATATTAATTAATTGATAATAATGAAAATATAAATGATTGATGATAATAATAAAAATAATAATGATTAATGAATAATAATGAAAAATACTCTTTGTTATCAACACGCGGTTACAATTAAACAATCATATGATTACCATCAACGTTTTACAAGTTGAGGGATACGTAAAATCCGCGTGGTTTTTCTCAAAAAAGATCTTCAGAAAATCGGACACAGTCCTTTGCAATCATCCAGTAACAAATACCGAATGATTTTCAATGTATAATGCTAGAACAATATCAAATAATTACTACAGTCAAATTGACATTTTGAATACGTGATTTATTTGTAATATTTGCGCAGACAACTCACGATTATAACATCGCTAATGTTTTCCTCGTGAAACCCTGTTTAGTAAATTTTTTAAAACAACCTATTCTCATGGAATTTCTGTTATACAAATTCTTAGATGAAACGTAGAAGTTTAAATGGAATTTTTTTTAAAAAAGCCGAAAGACACCTGTTTGGAACAGGAGCATCAATGATTTTGACTTTCGGCAAAAGTTTCGTCTCTGGCCAAATACTGCGTGGTTATGCTGCTCTTTACGGGTTAGAAGGGTCGCATCATGGTGTTCGTTGTCCCTAGGCACTCGTATATTCGACCCGTCCACCCCTTCCGTCACCCGCACCGACCCTCCACTAAACTGTCCTGGTGGTATTTTTTCTTCTTTTTTATTAACCCTGGAAGCACCAACTCTCGACACTAAGCAACATGTCTGCGTATACAGGGTGCCCCAAAAATGTTGTACTTCCTTGAAAGGAGTGATTCCTGAGGTGATTTGAAGCAACTTTATCCTTCGCGAAAATATTCTCCACGGCTTTGTTAAGGAGTTATTAACGAAAAACGCGAACCAATCAAAGCGCGGCTACCACGGACAGATTACGGCTCGGCCAATTCCAATGCAATGCTGTTTTAATAATATCTCACTTCGAGCTAGAAATATTTCTAACTAGTTGTTACGAATATATAATTTGTCGTTATTGTTGTCTGGATGCGTGGTAAAATTCATATTATGACATAAACTTATTGCTTTGTTGTTGGAGGAAAGAAAGTGACCCTATCGATTTTTGCGAAACGCTACGGGGACATCATTTAATAACAGCAAATCTGTATGCGTGGTAAAATTCATATTATGACATAAACGTATTGCTTTGTTGATGGAAGAAAGAAAGTGACCCTATCGATTTTTGCGAAACTCTACGGGGACATCATTTAATAACAGAAAATCTGGATGCGTGGTAAAATTCATATTATGACATAAACGTATTGCTTTGTTGTTGAAAGAAAGAAAGTGACCCTATCGATTTTTGTGAACCCTACGGGGACATCATTTAATAACAGCAAATCTGAATGCGTGATAAAATTCATATTATGACATAAACGTATTGCTTTGTTGTTGGAAGAAAGAAAGTGACCCTATCGATTTTTGCGAAATGCTACGGGGACATCATTTAATAACAGCAAATCTGTATGCGTGGTAAAATTCATATTATGACATAAACGTATTGCTTTGTTGTTGGAGGAAAGAAAGCGACCCTATCGATTTTTGCGAAACGCTACGGGGACCTCATTTAATAACAGCAAATCTGGATGCGTGGTAAAATTCATATTATGACATAAACGTATTGCTTTGTTGTTGAAAGAAAGAAAGTGACCCTATCGATTTTTGCGAAACTCTACGGGGACATCATTTAATAACAGCACTGTCTGGTGCTTCGTCAAGCCCTCGGATCACAAACTAAAAGAGTGAGCGTAACTCTTCTGGCGGCATTTGTTTCTTTTACCCTTAACGACCCGCTCTATATTCCATGTTAACTTCGGTTACTTTCACTTTCTTTTATCGTCTTTGATGGGCCCGTTCCCTCCCGTCCATACTTGTATTTGCAGAAATACCTCGAGTCGTCTGGTCAGCTGAACCTCCCGGCTATATTTAAATTTTTCAGTTTCCACATTTGCGCAGACGCCCTAACGAATCTCGTTAAACAATTTCATTCGGCAAGCTATAAGAGAAAGTCCTCGAAAACTCGGTTAAGTTAAGGTTGAATTTAATTTTTTCACTTGAATTTTGTATGTCACCTTACAAAGTGTCTCTTCCGCCATTAGTTTGTAATGGTAACGACAAAAGAAAAATTTTACAGTGTCCGAAAAATATCCCTTCATTTCGATTCACATTTTCTCCAAAATCATTTATTTTAAAACAAAAGTTCCCGGGTGGATATGGTCACACATTCATCGAGCTGAATTGCAGCTTAATAAAATATACAATGTAGTTAAAATATAAATGTGCAATTAGACATCAAAATTCTGATGCTTTGAAAATAAACGCGTCCACTTGAATAAACGTCTATGCATAATAATTGCCGATTTTTGGAAAATGCATATTTATTCATTATGTAATTGAATATTCCCGAAAAATTGTCGCAGTCCATGATTTAGTAAAGGTTCAAATGGATCTTTGTTCGAATGAAATTTAAGGTAAATAAACCATTGAAAATTCATACGATGGAAATTGTAAATATCCGCATGCTGATTGATCGATCATTTTCCGGATTCTGAATTTCGGAATATGAGACTATTTTTCTGCGGTTAATTTATGGTTTACGTATAGGAGCCTGATGAAGCTATTGAAATCGCTCACTCGGCTTCTAAATATATTCCGGGCACGTGGGTGTGAACCAAAATATGTTTTGAGTTCGAACCACCTCGTGTTGTGGATGATTTCATTGCACTCCTTTAGAGTTCCAGAAATCGTTCGGCGTATCATCTTCTCGTAATTCTCTTTTATTAACACGCTTATGTCGCAGCTGAAGTTACAGTCGTTAAAAAAATATGTCGTTTAATCCTCGAGAAACGGACAGATTTACACCATTTTGCTAGATTATCCTGTTTACGTTTTTACGACTAGCAAGTGTACATTTGAATTTCACATTATTAAGTTTATATATTTACTTTTAACAATAACGCTGTATGAAAAGTGTGAACAACGTGTAAGTAACTATACTTCTTACGAATAAGTAATAATATTCGCACACTGTAGTATAAATATAATACTCTCACCGTTAATCGAATATAGTATCATTGATAAAAATATAGAGAAATATTAAGATGAAATATAAAGAATAGAAAAAAATATTGATGAGATAATGTTATACAAATATGTATTTAACTGTTTTAAGTATGTAGGTTATGTATATGCACAAAAATGAATTCTGTAAGTAGTATAAAATTGTAATTATTGTAATGAGATGCGAGGTACGTGTAAATATTTCCAGAACTTGTTCACAAATTTAGTATTATTTACTAAAGTGGAGTAACGATTTAATTCTTGGTATTATCTACGATTACGATAATATGCAAGAATAAATATGTTTTATAAAAATGGTTTGAACTGGTTAGCGATGTTTCCTTCCAAGCCTTGTTTCTTTTCTGTTACGTGATAATATCAGCTTATCTCTGACGAAAATAAATGGATACTATAATTAACTGGCGGATACTATTACCGTTTTGTTTTACAATGTTAAATGTGTGTGTGTGTGTATATATATATATATATATATATATTCTTGTGTTGATTAATGAGAGTTATTTAAATTGAACTCTGCCTCGGTCCAGAAATAATCGACGTACATATTTACTAATCAAAATCAATCAGAATCGTTTTACCAATTAGCGTCAGTATTAATATCACTACTGAACTATTTCTCAACCAGCTCAAGTAATGAAAAGTTATTGAACGATGAGAAATTAATAATATGA
The DNA here is from genome assembly GCA_913789895.3 of Seladonia tumulorum. Lineage (NCBI taxonomy): Eukaryota > Metazoa > Arthropoda > Insecta > Hymenoptera > Halictidae > Seladonia > Seladonia tumulorum. The sequence goes on from OU565275.1 coordinate 11,055,911, forward strand.
ACTAATTAAACATACGATGCAAATCAACAAATTAATAAATACAATTTTTGTGAAAGTATTTGTCAGGTGTTCAAATTAATTCGTAGTTCTCATAATGAATCAATTGTAACTTAACATACTGATTGATTAATTGCTTCTAAGATAAAGTAAATGCTTAGGAATCGATGGGGATTATTTTCGGGCGTAGAATGCATTTTTGTCGTTTATAAATAATTAACAGATTCACGAATAAAAGGGCTACAAATTAATTTGTGGTCGTTGCAAATCTCTCATTGCGATTCTGTTCGCATAAAATATATGTACGACTTCATAATTCTCTGAAATCCATTCAAGTCTATTTCGATGAAAAGTTTAGAAACACCGGTGTGGAAGTGGGAAAAACTAATTTATGGTTCTGTCAATGGTGAAAAGTATAAACTAGCTCTACGCTCACCGTCAAAGTGGCAGGCTAACGAACTTGGAGGTAGTTTTAAACATCCTACTTCTGCAGTTAACATTTTATCCGCCCGACTTTCCGATGAGGGAACTTTGCTGAAAAACTGCGAAATTCGTTCTTACTGCTGGGAAATCCTTTTCGACCTATGACAAACTCGGTAATTCCCTTATCGTACCATCTTTGTAATTTTAATTAGGTGCAGACGTTTACAAGTTAATTTAAAGGCTGAAGTTATTAAAGTTATTACAGACTTCTACGTAATTTTAATCTGCCTCTCCTGGTTGGCCACCTTAGGGTAATTAGTAACAGCTAACAGCATTTTATTCGAAATATTATATTAAATATTCAATCAATTATGGAGGACTTTCGTTTATAAAGTTATCGCGCTATAAATGAAATCCAGTCTATCAATTACGATTGCTATATTTGCATCATTCATATTTTCCTATGTATTCGTTGACGCTAACAGTTCCTTTAATCCCAAAGTCTGAAAACTAACGAGATGCATGCTCTAAGTAAAAATATTTTTTCTCTCATAAAAATACCACTAAGTGTCTATTTCCGTTGTTTGAACTGACCAATGAATGTCCTGTATTGATCTGACATGATTTATGTAATGGTCAATTAAGAAGGTGTAACGTTTTAAAATACCACTCCGTTACATGTTTGTGTAAGATGTCGTAGACACTTGTAATTGCTTTACTTCGAGCTGTCACTTGCCTGCCTGGCTGTTGTTGGTTATGCAAACTTTAGATTGGGAATTATTTATGACCACATGACACGCGAATAATGTTGTTTACATGGGGTGCGTCTCATTTGTTTACGAAGTATTGCACTATTCCTGACAAAACTCGTCTAATTGAAATTGTTAGTACTAGGTTAAAAGGTTAGTAAGGTGATTCTTTAAATAGAGACCTTGAAGAATGACGCTTTGTTTTAATATTTATGATTCATATATCTTCCTGGCTATAGAATTATGGAAAATCATTATGCATTGTGTAAAATTTCTGTTTGGATATTCCAACGATCGAATAACAGAACTTCTGATGTTAACATGTTCACTATCACACATTTATGCACAAGAAATTTAAATATGTAGATGTAGAAACACTTAAATTGTATAACTAACTTGTATAATGTGTAATATGTCAAGTGTCTCGTGAAGTATTGACATTTCGACGACCTTGCACATAGTAAATAAGGTCATACGAAGTTAAGACGTATTATGCCATATGAGTTTATCTATTTTTACTTAAAAAAGAGCAGTAAACTGTTCGAGTTCCCGAAATCACTCTGTCGCATGACATTTTTTTATTTCAATAAAAACAATTTAGGTTGTGTAATTATGAGGAATGGTCAAGAGCGGTCACGTTAAAACTTGTTAAAAATTCACGCACAAGAACGTAGATGTGAGCCAGTGCGCGTTATCGTGATGGAGCATCCACCGATTTCCTTTTTGAAACCTTTTAACCCATTTGCAAATGCTTGCAGGCTTCATAGCACACTCTAACCATATTATCGTTCCAACATACTGACCATTTCAGTTCCACTTTACCCGAGTTTCACCAAAAACTTCACTATCATACTTTGTGCTCTCTAAAAAGATCACTCGTCTCAGACTTGAGATTGTTAGTATGTTTATATTAGGTTGTTGCATATGAAATGTCCGATTTTAGACTGCAAGTATTATGAAACGTTTCAACAACTGCTAAATATTAGGTTTATTTATTATTTATTTATTAAATATTAGGTAAATCGTAGTTTTTCACGACTTTCGGCCAGTTTCTGCTTGAAATCCACAAATTCTAACATCTTCGATGCGTGTCGTTTCTATCTGCATCAACCGATTTCGATGAAATTTTCAGTATATTTATAACTAACATAGATCTACAAAACGGATATTTTAAATTTTCATTACAGGCTCAAATAAAAAAGTGTTGGAAAGTGCCTTTTTCATTTGCTCTTCTAATTCCTAGCAATTGCAATATTTTCAAATTGTTTTTTCTATGTTATTCGGTAAACCAATTCTTCCAATTGCTGAACTAAAATGTCAGGTCGTTTGGTCCAATTTAAAAAAAGTTATACCGTTTTAAAGGACGTTCAAATACTTTCGCGAGCCTGTGTATATTCCGTTAGGGCCGCAAAATGGTTGAAAAGAGATCGATTTTTTGAACTGAAGGAAACGAGGCGCTAGGTTGTAATGGTTTTCAATAATTTGAAGATTATCGTTATTGCAGAGGTTGCCTGACGGAACCGGCGTCGGAACTGGACCTGGCGTGGTCCGGCTACGTGGAAACGGTCGAGAGGCTCGTTGTGGCGGTCGACGGTCGTAACGATCCGTCAGGCCTGAATGCCGAGAAGGCTGTCAGACAATTGGACACCCGCATTTCGGATGCCATTATGCACGCGATGGAGAACGGGCCGCAGCTCGGGGATAAGGTGAGTACCCGCCAAAAGGATTCCAACACACTTGTTATCTCCCTCCGGCCTACAGACGCCGCGCCGTACATACCCCGAGTCTTCCTTCCGTCTAGCAGGCCGGTAGGCTTGCGTCACTTTTATTTCGCAAGTGGCTTTTTACTCGTTTCTACGCGTGAATTGCTTTATACTAATAACGGCTTTTATTCCTTGTCGGAATTACCGACTCCCCAGCGAAATTTAATGATCCCTGCTGCTACCCCTGCCATCAAACGTTCCATCGAACGAACGATACGTCTCTTGTAATTGTTCTCACACGCTGAGCACGGTCCACCGATACTTTCGTTAATATACAGGGTGTTTCATTCAACTCGAGCATCCTAAATATCTCCAGATAGGGAGAAACGTCTAATTGTGGAAATAATTGGCTCGAGGAGGAATATCTAGCGATAGGAAAAAATACCTTTTCGAAATTTTGAGGCCATCGCAGTTTTTCAAACGGGACCAAATGTTTTCGTTGTCACGATACAATGATCTCTAATACTATTACCTAAACTATTTATTAAAAATACCTTTTCGAAATTTTGAGGCCATCGCAGTTTTTCAAACGGGACCAAATGTTTTTGTTGTTACGATACAATGATCTCTAATGCTACGACCTTTAGATTACCTCGAGTACTAAACACTCGTAATAAGGTAAATGCACCAGTAGTTAACCATTTTATAGAAAAACATAAAAAATAAGGTTTTAAATGTTTTTATTGTTTTGAAATTTAAACAACAGACGGTATGACATCCGAGGACTTTCATCAAAAGTGCACAGCTTATAAAAACCTTATTTTTTATGTTTTTCTATAAAATGGTCAACTACTGGTGCCTTTACCTTAATTCAGTAATGGATGAAAATAGTGAAATAGTAGCTGACTGAAAAATTATTTTATTGTCAGAAATGTTCAAGATAATGTCTATTACCATCAACACATGTTTTATTTATCAGTTTGCTTTATTTCTCCGTGGGATACGATTAAATTTTCATTTGAATGACCAACGACTCGTTTTTATTCGAACATTTCTTATAAAATTTGATACTTATTTGAAGCAATTTTTTAGAATGCTATGACGAAAAATGAAATTCAAATGTGAGTACGTTTATAGATTATTATTCCAATACTGTGGTACATTTTGTCGTTTTTACAGTGTCTGCAAATGATTCCACTTTTATTTTCACTTCAATCTATTTCTTTTCCAATCGTTTCGGTACTCTATAATTATTCTAGTTCTATAGCCGCGGTTCCATATATCTGGTAACCGTACTAACAATCATGCTGATCGATACAACATTCGCCTTGCGTATGTATGTATGTATAATGTTGTTCACATGTCGGTATAGCAACAAAAATCGACCGGTTCTTAGCATTTTTTGCAATCCAATCAAATTACTTAATTATAGTAATTTTCTGCGTACGTTTTATTAAACAAGTTGAAAACGATATGGCAATACTTGTTATATGTAATTAGGAGGTTAGAGAATAATTTGAAGTACGACGTATATCTTTTACGTGCAATAATTACTGTATGTCTTGACATTTTTACGAAACAATACTGTTACCGGAAATTGCTTTAGAATTAGAAACAATTGGTCAAAGGGTAAGTGGATTTTCTTTTACGGAACAGTAAATCCGAAACACAGAGGAACGATTGTTTATTTTAATGGTTCATTTTTGAGAAATTTGTAAATCCCAGACTCGTATAAATAAATTTCTGCAAATTTCAAAAGACCCTAGGCCCAAATAAGAGAACAAGTAGTAATGCTAAACAAATTGCATAAATTTTATTAAATCTCGTGTTATAACGGCACAATGAACGATATAATTCTATGATAAAAATTTACCGAAAAAATTGTGACAGAAATGCTGCGTTAATACATTGCTAACGTTCGGCTCGTTCGAAATGAGTTGCGTAGAAATCGAAGTAGACGAATTTCGCAAGAAAAAGAGAAGGCTTGTTGTACGGTAGCACCCGGTACATAGAAAGGTGATATCCTGAAAAATTTTTCGGTGCTCCGCAAAATGAACGGCGCCGTCTACGGTGACCATTCTTCGCGATTTCTCGAGTACCACTCAAGAATTCTTTCGATCGTTTTGCTCGTTTTGTCAGCCCCGATTCGTGTCGCGGCATTTACCTGCGGACTTCTGCCTGCTGTATTTCCTCTTCATTGTTATTGATATTAGCACCGGCAGCGAAGAACGCTTCGGGCCCATGGGAACCAGTATTATGCGACTCGGCTCGGTGCATTGTACATAATTCCATAAATTCACTTTTTATTCAGCATGGAAACGAACGGAGCCAATTTGGCGGGTTGCGATACATCAGTTCCCTCGCGGATTAGAGCCTGTTAATAGAAATGATCGCGAAAAGTTTCTGGAGACCGCCCCTTTCCTTAATCTCGAATTTAGGGACGCCTGTGAAATAGGCGTGAACGTTCCCATTTTGCGATTCCGAAGTTTCGCGGGGCGGATTTCTAACTATTGTCAATTTACGCGAATCGTTTGTGTGCTCAATTCCAATTAAATTCTGATTGTTCGGTATTATTCTAGGTTGCGTTGGAAATTGGAATTTAGATGCTTCGCGCGTGTGTTCGGTGCGGTTCTATGGGTGCTTTGTGCAATTGTAAATATTATTCTGACTCAATCTTAGTCAGTAAACACGAATTTATTAAACGCCTCGAAGACTCGCGTCTGTTGCGCGACATTGGCTTGCATGAGCTTTGTTCGTGGTTCCTCCTAATATACAATTAAAAATGGTAATTATTTACATTAGGGGCTTCCGCACCTTCCGAACACACACCTACTGCGATCGCTTTTTGAGATGTTGAAACTCTTTTGCGAATATCACGGAAACTATAGCTGAGAAGATGACAACATATTTCAAGGTCATCAAAATCGGTGAAGAAGCCCCTAATGTAAATAATTACCAAATAATGTTAAGTAGTCAGTTTTAGTACTCTGTAAATCTAGTGTTAAAGGAACATTGAAGTTGGAAAATATGAAAGAAAACTTTGCATCCAATATTCTACATACAAATAATAATCCTACATTACAAAATACTAACGTAAAGTGTACAGTGTGTGAGGTGGAACATAATCGTGTGCGTGCCTCGAGACAAACGAAATGTAATACTAGGTTCACGGGGCCTGTCAAAATGACGGGATCTAATATTTATAATTTACAATTATTGACATTGTGAAGACGTATCCATGGGGAATTATTCAACAAAATTATTTTTTTGGGTATATATTACTTAAAAAATTGTCAGTTTTAGTGCTTTGTAAATCTCGTGTTAAAGGGACATTGAAGTTGGAAAATATGAAAGAAAACTTTGCATCCAATATTCTACATACAAATAATAATTCTACATTACAAAATACTAACGTAAAGTGTACAGCGTGTGAGGTGGAACATAATCGTGTGCGTGCCTCGAGACAAACGAAATGTAATACTAGGTTCACGGGGCCTGTCAAAATGACGGGATATAATATTTATAATTTACAATTATTGAAATTGTGAAGACGTATCCATGGGGAATTATTCAACAAAATTATTTTTTTGGGTATATATTATTTAAAAAATTGATACAAATGTGGATAGACACGTTCTTGTAATTTTTATAAAATAATGTTAAGTAGTCAGTTTTAGTGCTTTGTAAATCTAGTGTTAAAGGGACATTGAAGTTGGAAAATATGAAAGAAAACCTTGCATCCAATATTCTACATACGAATAATAAAATATAATACTAATGTACTACAAACTACATTATAAAATACTAATGTAAAGTGTACTTACTTTTGAATCTTCTGTACCTCCGTCGGATCCACAGCACACAATTATTCACTCACGAGAATAGGTCCGAATAATTGCACAACAATCACTAAACAACACACACAACACACTTAACGAAATCGTGACAGCAGACGAGAAGATGTTACTCCGACCACGAATAAAATAATACTGCGATTTTAACCTTCCCCTACCACGGACGTGTGATACGAAAGCAGCAAATTCCGGGAAATAGGGTCGGCGCCCCGCCATAATTTGTTTACCTTGGTTTTGTATCTAGTGTTTATAGACCCTCAGTGTCTAACCTTCCTATGATAACCTGACCGTACCACCTCCGTGGAAGGGATCATTGTTCAAATCGCAGTATTATTTTATTCGCGGTCGGAGTCACATCTTCTCGTTCGTTGTCACGATTTTATAAAATGTGTTGTGTGTGTTGTTTAGTGATTGTTGTTGAATTATTCGGACCTATTCTCGTGCTATAATTGTGTGCTGTGGATCCGACGGAGGTACAGAAGATTCAGAAGTAAGTACACTTTACATTAGTATTTTATAATGTAGGATTAGTATTCGTATGTGGAACATTGGGTACAAGGTTTTCTATCATATTTTGCAACGTATATTAACGATCATTAATGATTTGGTATATAGTATAATTTAATGTGGTTCAAATAAGGTACTACTTTAAATCAAATATTTTTTAATTCCATTATACTTTAATTCCACAAAAAAGACGAAAAAAATTAGCAAACGTATAGATATAGATACATACATATAGGTGCTATTTACATAATTATGTTGACCATGTATTTTGCTTGCACGTGTCTTATTAGATAAAAGTGCCCCGTCAGCCTCATATCTTTGGTCTAGTTAATTTCCGTAGATCAATGCGCTGATACGCTAAACGCTCGTTGTTCTAGCGTGGGTTTCCATTCCTAAAATGTCACAATTAATTAAAAAAGTAAATTTTTAGTACCGTACATTTTGTTATCCATTTTAATTCTAAATATTATTACTTCTTTGTAGTCTAAAATGCCGTCCGACACAAATATTTTTGAAGAATTAATAATATTCTAAACAATATATCGAGCTTTCGTAAGTGTCCTAATGATCGTAGATGTAGCAAAGGGTTAGTGAGGGTTTGAAGTTGTTTGTGTGAAATTGAGGTTCGTTTAGTATTTTTATCTGACAGCAATTTCAATTCACCTTCCCGTGGTAGGCTTGCGAAATCAGCTTATTCGCGACCGTTTTACGGGTTTGGTTAAATTTTGCACAATAAGGCATCAGAGCTCAAGGAAACGGGGAATAATCGAGGAGAGAGTAGGATCGCGTGTAGTGGGTGAGAGCAGCCACGAAAATGTTATGGAATTTTATTCGGAGGAAACTGGTAATATACGAGAAACTGTCTGCCGGGCATGTTTGACGGACATTACATTTCTTACATTCTTCGCCAATATAGTTCTATTCCGGCAGGAATGTCGTTTGCACGGTGAGCTCGCGTGAAGCAAATAACACGCTCATTGCACTCGTTGTTCGCCTCTGCCGCGCCGTTTCTTGCTTCGTTACAGCCTTTGATATCTGTTATCACGCGTGAACCATATTACCGTTGTACAATTTATCAGTGTATCGGCAAGTTTTCAAATCGGCGGGCCCCCGTCCATTCTTTATTTTTGCATAACAATTTTATATCGATTCAACTTCATTCTACGGCCTTTGTAATTTTGGCATTATTTTTTTGGAAACGAAGGTGACCTTTAATTCTTTAAATGGAATGCTATATGTCTTTTTATATCATACGAGAATGTGTGCCAAACTGAATTCATTCGTGTACGACACAATTATCTTCGAGGCCACACAAGGTCAGAATGAAAGGCGATGTTTCGTCAAAATGAATATGTACTGTTCGTTGACGGTAACAAAATGGAGATAATAATTTTGTAAATGAAAAAATTCAATGTTTACCGTAGTATAATGGAAAAACTCGTCACTTTTTGACAGAATATGACAGTTACAATGACGCTCGCTTAAATAGTAAGTTTTATGTAGAGAAAATTACGTTTGTTTAAAGTTACTGTTACGAATCGGACATTTCGCATGCATTTACATGGTAAGTAATCGCGCGAACTGTTTCTCGGCGAATTAAAATGCATTAAAATCGCACGGCCTCGAGAGTGAATTCCAATATAAGACGTAAAAGAGCATGCAGCTTAACAAACTTCCTTAGAACAGACGCGCCTAAATGGACGGGGGAGGATGATAAGGCGGTAGATGGGAAAGGGGTGCGCTGATATCCGCTCTGAAAACATACTTCCACCGAGGTATTCCAATTTAATCAACTGCCGAAAAGCTTCTAATATCGTGGAAATACTTTTGCGGGTGAGCTTTTGGTCGGACAAGATGCGCAAGATATACTGCTGAATAAAATATCATTCGAAATAGCGTATAATTTGGTTTCTGGAAATAAAGATAAATTAAAACTGTTATTGAACGAAATAAAAAGTTTGTGCATCAATTGTAAAACATAGGGGCCAAATATAATATTTTTCACTAATAATTTTAACGTCGTGAAAATAACATATTGATATTCTTGAAGTCCTTAAAGTTCTTAAATTGCATCCACTCATTTTTGTCGCAAATGCATATAATCCGGAGTCTATTGATAACACTGTTCGATTGTTAAATTCATTTTTATCGCTAATAATGAAGATACCAAATTCAGTTTTGCACGGACACTTCTTCGACACCATACAATTTAAAATGATTTGATTGTCTGGTCACATAACGTTACTCCATAAAATTTAGATTCACCTAGATTACAAATTCCATGTATTTGTGACAAAATTAGGTAAAATGCAAAACAGATACGACATTAAAAGAATTTAAGGATACGGTTACACCATTTTTAACTTTTCCTTACGATTGACCTGGACAATTGTTATATCGCATGAAGTACATTTTCCATTTTTTATAGATAAAAGAAGCTGGAAATTTAGATAAAAAATTATTAATTCAAATTCAAATAGCTGTAGCTTTTTTTTTAAGATTAATTTCTTCAAAATCGGCTTTAACGATTGACTAACATTTTTGTCTAATTTAATGTAAAATATAGGTACTATATAACACCCTGATGCAACTATGTCTGGTACCACAAACGGCGTTTTGAAGAAATGATTTTAAATACTTAGCTCAATTGTTCAGCGAATACTCAATTTTAACACGAAAGTGTTTTAGAGATGGGGGGTGATTTGAGAAAAGATGTAACGAAATATGCAACGGAAATACGGGACGTAAATGCGTCACGCGACAATAATCGTCCCAGGTAAAATTCCCTAACCCTAGTAATCCGTTACCTGGTACTGATGATCGACAGAGTCATAAAGCGAGTAGAGAAGAAAAAAAGGTGAACATAAAGGTAAAGGTAAACGGACGGGCAAAAAGTAGAAAAATTTTTCGAGAAGGGACTCCTCGTTCGAGAGAGAGAGAGAGAGAGAGAGAGAGAGAGAGAGAGAGAGAGAGAGTGAGAGAGAGAGTGAGAGAGAGAGAGAGAGGTGTTGTACAGATGGGGAGTGATTTCATAAAAGATGTAACGAAACATGCAACGCAAAATCGTCACGCCTATTACTTCCCAGATAGCACAGAGACGTCTTAAAGACGTCTTAAATAAATTAAAAGAATGTTTTTCAGCATATCCGCGAACATTAACATTTTATGCTTTATTTATTTATTTAATTTATTTATTTATTTATAAATAAAAAAAATAAATTAAAAGAATGTTTTTCAGCATATCCGCGAACATTAACATTTTATGCTTTATTTATTTATTTAATTTATTTATTTATTTATAAATAAAAAAAATAAATTAAAAGAATGTTTTTCAGCATATCCGCGAACATTAACATTTTATGCTTTATTTATTTATTTAATTTATTTATTTATTTATAAATAAAAAAAATAAATTAAAAGAATGTTTTTCAGCATATCCGCGAACATTAACATTTTATGCTTTATTTATTTATTTAACTTATTTATTTATTTATTTATTTATTTTGATGTATTACTTTTCTGTGCACTTCTTTGTTGATGGAATGTTCAGTTTGATAATCAATTACAGTTTGTAAAGCTTTTCTCTAGCAGTTTAGAATTACTGAAACGTCAAGAAATGAAACGTCTTAAAGACGACTCGTAAAAGACGTCTTAAAGACGTCTGAAATGATTGAACGGGGGGTTTGCACAGCTGCTCAGAAAACACTTTCGTGTTTAGAACGTGTACAGGGGAGTACAGGTTTTATATATAATACTTAAATATCGTATAATAAGATGTACATACCGATTCAAAACAACTACTGGATTTATCTGATTTTTTCAACCGTTTAAAAGTATGTAAGCCTCCAAAAGGTGTTCAAATATTCTAGTGAATCGTTGTATTTTTCTCCCAGTTTGATCTAGATCTGGGAAGGCGCTGTGGCGTACGCCGGTTAGATTGGATACCTACCTATATTAGGAGTAAATAGGATTCGAGCTCTTGTATTGTGTAATAGCGGGAAGGGGGTGGGAGGAACGCGGCTTTATGGTCACGCGACTACGTGATGAGTTTCTAAGCGTTAGACACCGATGAAAATGCTAATCTATCGTTAGTCTCGCTCGACGAAGCGTGTAAGTTGTTCGAGTTGCACTATTCTCCGAGCAACCTGGATGACGCTATTCTGTCGGTCGGTCTTACGTAATTTTGCTCCTGTGTCGATGACACTGCTCACGCTGTCTAGGACGCACAGTGGGCAACAACGGCCTTTTTCGATTCAAAATCAAAGAACTTTCGATAGGAATGAGGTAGAGCGATGAAATTTTTTTTTAATGAAAGCTGAAACTTTGTAGAATATGGGAAAAATAGGGAGATTACGGTACGAACGTTTTTTAACCTTGAGAAAATTCGTTAAAGGTGCACAATTCCAAGAAAATTTTGTTTTTTCCACGAATTCGCGTGGAAATTTTTTTTTAACATGCTATATATCGTCTCCCATAGCTTTTTTCACGCTGATTTCAAATCTGTTTTCAAAATTTGTCTACGACCTCTGGTTTTTGCAAAAAATAGATTTTTGTGACACAAATTAATGAAATCTTTTTTGTTAAAATGACTTGATAACACACTAGTTTGAAGGTATATCGTATTCTCATATGTAAAACACAATAAAAATATTAATAATGACGTATTTGAACGTTTTCAGTTCACGAAACATGAAACACTTCACATCTCGTCATCACTTGACGTATCGCTGCCATTGCTACTGGCACTTTCTGCAGGCTGTGTGTGGCTGTAATGTAGTATAAGTTAGATATCTATTGTCCCTAATTATATTTTCATATACAGAAGAAGTAAAGTAAGTATTTAATCTTTTTAACTTGCGTATTTTCATCAACAAATACGTGAAAAATACGCAAGTTAAAAAGATTAAATACTTACCTTACTTCTTCTGTATATGAAAATATAATTATGGACAATAGATATCTAATTTATACTACATTACAGCCACACACAGCCTGCAGAAAGTGCCAGTAGCAACAAAGCCAGTAGCTACAAAGTTTTCAGCTTTCATTTTAAAAAAATTTCATCGCTCTACCTCATTCCTATGGAAAGTTCTTTGATTTTGAATCGAAAAAGGCCGTTTTTGTCCACTGTGCGACGCTCGTTCAATCTCGGATTAATAGAAACCAGGAGCTTTTATCGGAACATGTAACGCTATCACGCTACTTTTCGATTGCATCGTCGTAACTCTAGTAGAAATCAAAATAAGTAAATCTTGGCACGATGTTATACAACAACAAGAAAATATCAGCATATTTATTATCATTATACTGCTCCTGGCAAAAATTATTCAATCAAACAAATGGTAAGAATGTAGCTGTGAAACGAGTGAAAGTGTATGTGTGTGTGTTCTGCGTGTAAGTGAAATAATATGAACGAATACACATCAGAAATTACATTGTTCGGAATATTATTTCGAATAACATGTTATTTTATTTTATAATTGTTTGAGATAACTATAAAATTGTTCTAATTCCAGTGAGTTTTAAAATATAAAAATGAGAATTTTACTGTAACGAAAACCGATGTTTTGCTCATAAATTTTAACAAAATTCTCAATCACTGTCCCAAATAGTGAATACTATTCAATAAATTACGACGATGTTCAATGATTATTAATGTTAACGAAAAGTAGCAATTCTGCCTAAAAATTAAGTTATAAACAGAGGATAAAATCGTGTCATTGAAAGCTTTTTTTCGAATATACTCGATTTTGAGAATTTATTTGATGTAGGTGTTTACCTACGCAGGCAAGTCTCCGAGAAAGTAGAAACAGTAAACGATGACCAGACACGTCAGGCTGTTTCTATCCAACAGCGCGCATGTCAAATAAACTTTCAAAATTCATTATCTCAGAAACGGAACCTCCGACAAAACAATTTTATTCGTTGTTTCTAATTTAATCTTTCCTGTAGACTTGCATCCTTCCAGGTTGTGCCACCAGTTACATGTTATGCGACATCCTGAGTTTTTCTAGACAATTATGCAACCATAGTGGAGACACTTTTAACACTTTCGAATGGCAAATTATGAAGGTCTCTAAGCGAGTATGTTTTGTACGTGACTAACGAATAGGATGTGGATTGTATGCTCTTCTGACAAATATGAAAATATGACGACATTAGAAGTATTTAACACTGGGCTTATGGAGCATTAAAAATGACTGTTTTACATTACTTTATAAAAATAACGAGAACGTGCCTAACCAAAAGCGATTTTCTTTATAATATATAACCAAAGAAATAAATTTGTTGAATAATTCCTGGACGTAAATTGAAAATACTAGAATATTGTTACACTATAGTGTTAAGAATATTGTTACGCTATGTTCTATGTACATGTAGTGCCATTGAAAAGTTTGAAGGCCGTCATGTTTTCTAGTTAAACAAGTAATCCTGTGTTAAAATGTCAAAAGTAACTGGTATCATACAAAATTGTTTTCGTAACGTCACATTTTATAAATTCTTTGTTTCATTTAATGTTACGTAGGGCCCAATTGCTTCGTATAAAATTAATAAATAAAATATCAAATACTTGTTCAGGCGTTATCAAAAGAAGCTGATCATTTTGAAAGAGCCAGAAACGAGTAACAAATTTTCATTTGGTACGTTTAAGTTGATTCTCTGATGTGTAGATTTTTGAAGGTAGGACTCGAAAGATTAGGTTTGTACCTTTCAATGGTATACATAATACACCTGTAGGTTATAATGGAATTTCCAGATTAAAAGACTATAAAATTTGCATTCTGAAATCGGTCATTTCATAAGCAACGACCTAACGTTACAGAACAGTTGTAAGTTCCACGAAGTCAAACAATTATCTTGACAAGAAAAATAAGAAAATATTGAAGATAATCGAATAATATAGGTAGCATCTTTTCTCCGTCGAAATCGTCTGTTTCGCGTCGTTTCTCCTTGCCGTTCAGCTCGATACGACTCGTTCAAAGAGCATTGTTACGCCGCCCTTGGTGTCATTCGCCTATCGCGCGCACAATATGCGAACGAACGCTGCAAAGGGAAGTTGGTTGATCGTACACGGTGAAATTTATAGCGCGCATCAGAATTTATAGCGTCTATTCATTTCGCTTCTAGCCGCTGCATCTCGACGAACGTGATTTTTTTTTTTTACCATTCGAACTTGCTTGCATGCATTTCCCTTTTCGACACGTGAACGTCGATCATCCGACAAAAGCAGCTGCCGACGGAGAACGCGGCAACCGATTGACGCATCTAACAACCAATGTGCTTTCCTATCGCGAGAACACAAGACGCAGAACGTAAGATAAGATCGACATAACACGCGCTCGTGTATTTTCCATGTTGTTCTCGCATCACGACAGAACCAGTTCCGAGACACACTCTCGAAACTCTTCGATCGCTCTCGTTTGCAACTTTGAACAATTTGCCTATTTACGATTGCTGGGTAGCCTTTTAACACTTTGACTGCCAAACTAGAAATCTCAAAAATTCCATAAAATCGAAGCAAGTTATTTAATGAAATAAAAATTGAAAATAATTAAATGTATGATATTCAGTAGTCCCTCTAACCTTCTTGCATTCTACAAATCCTAATCAAATTTGGCACAACGAATATATTAACGTAAAAATTCATTTTAAAACCTGGACAAATAATTCCGTCACCCACATATGAGTGACATGGCGGTCAACGTGTTAAAAATCAATTTATCTTAAGTAGTACCGTGTACGCTATAACTTTCATTGTACAAGGTGATCGGTAAACTGGTGGTACTACCGACAGGGATGATTCTGCGTAAAAAAATAAGTCGGACATGTAGAATACAATTTTTTTATACCAGGCTTTGTTTTTTAGAAAGTCGAGTTTGAGAACACGATTCCTAATCGGTAGCAGAGCTAGGTAAAATAGTATTTTAAATAGTAAGTGATAAATAATCCTATTTATTTTAAAGTATGGGCACAACTTTGAAAATAAAATATTTTATTGAATGCTATAAGTTTTTAAACTAGTATTCGATGAATATTGAAATATTTTCTGTATTCTAAATATTTTTGCTGAAAATAAAGGTTCGTATTCGATACATTTATGAACATAAATTTCTTCCTAATGACAAAATACTTTGTATCCTGCTGCGTATACTAGATTGGTTATACGCAAATTAGTCATAAGTAGACTGCGGACTCTATGCATTTATGACACAACCGAGTTAGTATAATTTAAAGTAGTCCAAAGATTAAAGGGATTTGAAAATGTCGATAAATAACTTTGAATTTATCAAAATCATTAGAGAAAAAGAGAAGATTCTGTTGTGTTTGCAACAGACAATTTTTATTTTGCATAAAGATCCGTGGATTTTCAGAGTACGACTGTTATTAAAAAATGTTATCAAGGCTAGTATTTTCGTATTTCGGCTGAAATAAAAATCGAAGTGGAAAAGGAGATAAAATTATCTTCGCGTTTAACGTGTTAATTAAATTATTTGAATTTCGTGGGACGGGTAGAGGTGCAATCAAAGCGATAAAATTACATTTTACAGGGGAACAAAATCCTCGAGTTGGACAACGGTGTGTAGTTTTATTGTTCCGAAGAGTGCATGTAACTTGTTAAAGCACTTGGGCCGTTTCCTTTGTCGCGTGGAACTTTGCTCTCCCCTCTGAACGGGGAAAGCGATCTTATTTGCCGAAACGATACTGTTTGACACTCGCAGGGGTGCAGCATAGTACCAAGACTGACCAACCACCTTGTTCCTCGGCGTTGAAGCCGCTTGGTCCGTTCTTCTTGTCGCCCCGTCCCCTTTCTTCCGGTTCTTGGACTCGGTTGGCTCGCGTCGAAATAGGCGCCAGCCCGTGGAACGCAATTAAAACTTTCTCACAGAGCGCCGCTACAGGCACCGGCCGCAGCGAAAGGACTCGTTTCTCGGAAGGGGGGATTCTTCCTTGCCAGATATCCCGCGGGTATAATGCGGAGTCGATTTACAACAAGGATCAATTGTTCCAGTTACGTCCTCGTCGCGCAGAACAGGATTGTCTGGCCAATGCATTTTTCATTCCAACGATTACCGGTGGTAGCTTTCGACGCGTTGATTATCGCGTCAATCGTGTACGCGCGTGATACGTGATTACCGCATACGCGATCTTTATCTAGCCTTAAAAATACACTCTCGCAATGATATATCGAGCGAACTAAATTTAGAATCCGCGAGATGAAAGAAGATTAAAAGATTAGTTCGCCAGATTGGGAATATTTACGCGTTTATGCGCTCCGGGACAACGAGATAACGCATCTACCATTTTTTAGAGTTTCCTAGCGGACACTGATAAACGTATTTATTTGAATATTGGCTATAGAATACACGTTGCGACAAAATTTCACGAATGCAAATAGAAATATTATATTACGGAAACGAGATGAAATTACAGCATTCGGTATATTTAATAACGAGCGCTGATCGTGGGAGATATGTAGTTCGTAAAATGTGTAATGACATTTTGTGACTTCTTGTATTCGTTGAAAAGAGAGAGTAGATTAATAGAAAGTGGGCTGTGAAAAGAAATTGAGTATTCGTGAAATATATATCAAATCGAGATTAAATAGAAGACGAACAGTATTCGAAGAAGCAAATATTAAGTTTATTAAAAGATCCTGAAAATTATGGAAAAAGAAGAGATTCGGTGTGGAGGAGATGCACCAAAATATAAAATGTAAGATATGTATTGTATAAAATAATATGCAATACTTATAACACAAATGTATTAACATTTTCGCCCTCTAGATTTTGGAAAAAATGTCATTTCTGTTAAATATAATTAAACAGGTCCATGAAGTCTTATTTCATTTTATTTATACGCGTTAATGAACGTATCTTGAATTAGTGTATAAAAATAGATTTCAGTGGCAACGTGAAAATAAATTAAAATCGTGTAAATCTTAGTGCGTTATTTTAATGTATCTATATTTATTTGAATGTATATCATTTGTCTGTTCGATGTTATCATTTTGAATCTATCGAATGTTATGTACGATGATCTTAATTTACATAAACACCTGCAGCCCAGGAACCGCTATAATAAATGTTACCGTTTAACTAAATTATTTCGATTTTGTGAGATTTTTACGTCTGCGGTCAACATGTTAACCGACATGTTTATTACGTTGATACTACTTTAGAGTCTGCTACATGCACAAGGCTTGTAACAATATTTACCGCGAACATCCAATTACCGAATGTCGATAAATTGTTAATAATTGCACGGGATATCGAAGAATCGTTTGAATAATGATCTTTATTGCCGCGAAGGGGATAAGAATTTATGTAACCGTGGGTTCTGATACTAGTACACGATTCCGAAATCAGTTTATTATTGCATCGTTACTATATTCATTAATAAAACTGTAAAAGCGCCTTTAGAATGCAACAGATACTTGTTCGACGGCGTCAATAATTTGCGGTCTACAATGTGGATAATTGGTTTGTAAATTATCGACCGATATAATCACACAAGAAAGATAATATTTACTGTATATACAATACTTGTTTGTTAAAAAGTATTTTCATTTATTTCCAAAAAGGGGCCAGCTCCCGATATAATTGTTGAATATATTGCCATTTTAAATAGCGTTCAGAGATTGATAATACTTCTGTATAAACTTGTTTCGATAACTCTTTATTAAACGACGAGCCTCGATTAAAATCAAAGTATTTTTGCAAATGAAACTTTCGTTGTCCCGAGAGGTACTCATTTAGCGTAAGCACTTTTTTTGTTAGTGGACATGAAGATTAATTATGTTTTTTGTAAACATACAATGGTAGAAACATTTAAAGATCTTAAGATTACTGTTATATTATTTTCAACCGATTTACATCATTAAGAATAAAAATAAATGTTTATCTGGCTCATGCATCGTGCAATTGATGTAGACAATTTTTATTTTACGTAAAAATCTAGTTTATATTAATAAAGTTATTAAACTGGCTGATTTGATACATCGCGAAAATATATTAGTAATTTCAGCTACTATGTTTGTAAATGCAGGTTTCATATTACTTCATGTTTTATTACAATATTGTGATAAAATATTCATGAGAGCGTCTTTCCCAATATGATATTTCTTCTTTACTTTTACTCGTAGAATACGCTGTCAACCATTCGGCGAGAAAACCGTGGTACGCCTTGTTGTAGTAGGTCGTCCGGAAAGCTCATGCTGTTTTCTACACAGCGTCTTTACTATTTTTTTTTTCTCGGAAAAATTCTCGTTTCCCTATGTAAGCGTGCAGTTCTTCGGAAATTTTTCACTTGTATCCTCCATACGAGATAGATGCCACATTTTTATTTTGTTGCGAACTGCACGCATGGAAGAATATGAGAATGTATAAAATTTACTTCGACCACAATATGTTCAACGGACGAAAGTACATAGATCGATAGCTTGACTTGGAAATTTTACCTTAAGAAATGGTGCAATCAAATTTTCAAAAAACACGAGAAGAAAAAACCTTGAGAAGTCATTAAACATTATAACTACGAGTTGATCTTGCTTTTACTCTTGGATTCACATGATCCTAAATGGAACTTATTCGAATTTTAATCGAGAATTAAATGAAACATTTAAACAAAAGTATATTCGTATCTACATGTTTAAAATTTATTTATATCAGTTATTGTTCGGTTTATGGACGTACAAAAATATAACGAAATCAAATGTAATTTTTATAGAACAAAATGGCATGAAACAAGAATAATTAAAATCCGTACAAAATATAAATCATTTAGCATTTCTCTTCAGAGAAAATAATTTTAAAATACGTCAAATGACATATTGAGTTGTTATCAATCAGTTTGTGCGCCGTCACAGATTTGCATGAAAAACAAATGCTGATCTATCAAGGTCAAACAATATGCTTGTGCCTGGAACACCGTTTTGAATGGAACGAAAGCAAAACGTGGACATTTTAAATAAACGACTCAATTAAATCTCACACATTGATGTTAATATTTGAAACCAGTTTTTCCGATTTAAAAACAGGCTTCTGAACGTTAGCAAAATCACAAATTAAAAGATTAATGACCGTGTGTACTAGTGCTGATATCGTCCTTTGAAATGATTTATCACCAAGAAAGATGTTAAATTTTTAATTAGGTTATTGATAGCAATTGATGATGCGCTTTTAATGGTTACAGCATTTCAATACTGCAGGTCTGGAGGAGGGACCTAGAACCATTACTTTAAACATTTTTTGCCGGTCGGGATTTTACAATTGCTCGTTCAATTACGTTATGAGAAGTCATTGGATGGAATGGCTAAATAGTTCCAGCTATATGACCTTTATTCACAGCTACGTGTACAGGTTCTCCTTTCAATGTGTTTCGTTTTAAGAGCTCTTCTATACGGGCTCAATAGATATCGAAAGCAAGTTTCCAATTAAAGTAATCCCAATCTAATCGGGAACAGATTATTCGTTGAATGCACTTTCAGCCGAGAAAGATATCACCGCTGCTTTCGTCGGACGAGACATAAAAGAACGTTATTAGCTCTCACTGTGAATGATCCGATCGATCGAGCCATAAAAGTTACGGCGATGGGTACGCTTTTTTCGCAAAAAAAAAAAAATCCTCCCCACGATTCAGATTCCCAGGTAATATGAACTAGGTACTCGCAGAAACGTCTGTCGAAATAAACCATAAAAACAGTAACTTACCGTGACATTCATTGAACATTCCGTCAGCATAATTCCGTAGATCAATTTATACGAGCCTTCGTCAATTTCCGTGATTTTAATTCGTTTTCTTTCGTCTGTCCGTTGCGTCACACATCGAAAATTATTTAAAACTTATTTAATCTATATTTAGAATCTGAAACGCATTACAGATACTATGTAGTTTCCTTTGCGACTCACTCAATTATGTAATCCTTTGTTTATATTTTTCAAATAACATTTTAATTTATATTTATGTTATGTCAATCAATTGTAAGAACCTCGTATCAACTTGTGCACCTAATGTACATCGGTACCATTTTTCTGTTTTGAGTATTTAACTTCCAGCCTAAAAATTGTTAGTCGCAATGCGGTTTTAATCGTATGCGGCAGTGTTGGAAGAAATTGCAAAACGATAAGTTTCCCATGAAAGAATCTTTTAATATGTAAAATAGAAGTTTTGTTTCCACGAAATACTTTCGGAATTCCGTGGGTGCCTGATGCGCCGGTGTAACGATTGCAAATGTAATCGATATGAATCGATCTCCTGGCTTCGGATCCAGGACAAAGGTACACCGAATGATCACGCGAATGTGTGCGTGCCCCGGTATGCATTTGTGAACGGCGGAGAGAAGAGGATGAAAGTGCTACTTTTTGCTTGGTCCGGGTCGTCGTGGAATCGAGAGTCCGGGTACCTGTTCATATTTGTAGGCTGATTCTCGTGTTCGTACAAGCATAAGCTTGTACGAACATTCTTATGTGGTTTTACATCAGTAATAATTAGACTGCGGACCTTCATGCAAAATGAAAATGTTGTGCTTTTTTTGCAGGAAGCTACTCGGGACTGTCTTACTTTCTTTAATAATGTTAGAAACTTAAAAATGATATGTCGATGCTCTAGTCTTTCTACCGCTTCAAATAACAGCTGGTCATTTTTGTCACGAGTACAAGAAATCCACAGTATAGTAATAATTAGACTGCGAATGTTTAAGGAATTTTTAATTTCTGTAGAAAAATTTTAGGAAAGTGGAAACAGATTAAATCGTATTTCCAGCGGTGGTAGTCTTTATAGATCTGAAATAAATAAAAATGGTATTCAATTCTGTGGAATTTTATATTCTAGCATTTTTTGATAGATTTTCAAAAGCCATAAATGCACAAAGATGATTTAGACAAACTGAAACTTACAAAATTGATCTTCGTGTTAACTATTTCTATTTCGCGTTATGAACAAATATTTTGTTCTATCTTTTCTATTAGTTTTGCCATGAAGTATGTGCATTTTGCTTTTTAGCCCATTGATGGTATTATTTACAACAATGAATATTGAAGTAAAGTAAAGACACCCCGCAAGATGCCAGAACACTTTCGAATCGAAGAGAGAATATTTTATTAATTTCCATTTAATGACGTAGAACGTACGTGTTAACATTGAAACAAACTACACGGTTTTCTAATAGCTATTTTTTATAACCGAACCAAACCTACTTTCAAGTTTAACAGATTCCAATCAGCTTGCGGTTTTCCCTATTATTACATTTACGTGTAAAATATTTGAAATAGGTTTCAATGCAGGAAATATAATTTTCTACCAAATAAAATGCACATGGATTCATTTGAATACGATATTTTTAATTTGGAACTCGAAATTGAATGTTCCGATTTTTACCAACATGGTCTGTGTAATATCGAGGCGTCTGGTCCATATCGTACATTCCATGTAAAGGAAGATTTTTATTGCTCTGTACTGGGATGTGTTCCAATTGGTAGCATGATTTTTTTTTGTATAGAATTTTTATAGTTTTTCGGTTGTACCACCACTCTTTCATCATTCTTTATAACGCCACGTGGTGGTGTTACCTTGCAAGGGAACATATTCAAGGTACATAACTTTTATGAAAGATAATTCTCGGAAAAATATTCGACACGTTTTTTTTTTAACGGCCATCGTTTATATTGAAAACAATCAGCTTTGGGAGTCAAAAACATGTTTTACTGAACATCTTGGAAATTATTACAGCTAGAGGAATGGTTTAAATGGCAAAGTTCTGTATATTTTATTAGGAATATATCTCCGACAACAGATTTCAAATATCACTATTTGTTCAACACTTTGCTTGCCAAACTAGGAACCTCAAAAATTCCATAAAATCAAAGTATGTTATTTAATGAAAAAAAATTGAAAATCATTAAATGTATGATATTAAGTAGTCCTCCAAGTTTCTTGCATTTTACAGTTCCTAATCAAATTTGGTACAATGAACATATTAACGTAAAAATTTATTTTAAAAACTGGATAAATAATTCCGTTACCCATATATGAGTGACAGGGCAGTCAACGTGTCAAACAACATCTTAAAAATTCGAATGTTTTTAACACTTTGACTGCCAAACTGGAAACATAAAAAATTCCATAAAATCAAAGTAAGTAATAACTTCAGTAATAACTTCATTAAATAAATGAAATAAAAATTGAAAAAATTGAATGCACGACATTAAGTAGTTCTCCAACTTTCTTGCATTTTACAGGTCGTGATCAAATTTGGTACAATGGATATATTAACGTAAAAATTTATTTTAAAAACTGGACAAATAATTCCATCACCCACATATGGGTGACATGGAAGTCAACGTGTTAATAGGTAAAAATTGGATGTCTGTGTAGTACATATCGCGGTAGAAATTTATTTACACAGTCCCGTAGCATTTAAAGAGCATTTCTTCAAGCGATAAACACGCGAAACGTTCTAACAGAGCGTTAATGCCGATAACGACGAGAACGCGACCGCAATGGATCGCGTTACTTAACAAGATCATGGAAAAATAACGAGCCATGGTTTTTTCGCGCAACCGATTAATCTACCGGGCAACGAGTATCGATCGTGTGGCGTTGAAAGCGCGACGACTGCTCCGCCCGGAAGAATTTAGGATGACCGGGGCCACCGCACCGTCCGAAATTCTCCGAAATAATCGATGATACAAGCAAAAAAAAAAACCTACTTTGCTAACCGACGATCACCACTACAGAATCCACAGGACCAGATGATCCTCGTCCGCACGAGAACTGGTTCCTGAAAACTGACCCGTGAATATTTCATCTGAAAACTTCCAAAGTGACGTCTACAATTGTTAGTTTGCAAATCAATTCTTATTTGCAAACACACAACACTAATATGTATAACACTAAAGTGAACTAAAGTCGTGTCTTCTTCCTTCGAGATATTTAGATTTTTGCGTCTGATTTGGTATAAAGATGTTTCACCATGATAACGTTACTGGGTGTCCCAAAAATGTTCTATTTGGTTGAAGAGGGTGTAAACATAAATTTATTTAGAATTTTGACTTGCATCGATTTTATGATTACTGGCAAAATTGAAGTCTTAGTGTTATTTACATTCCTTCCGGATGTTCTTCGATACTAGACTCGCGTACCTCGCTATAAATCTATTAGGTCGTCTGGAAAGTTCGTGCGGCTTTATGTGTATAACTGTATTCTTTATTTTCCACTTTATACTCTCTTTTCAGACGAAACGTAGTTTCCGTCTTCTTTGACAATCCTTTCTCATTCATCGAGCAACTTTATAATGCTACGAATATCAAATTTCTTACTTTAGACTTCTGGTTAAAAAATTGTTTCACATTTAGCCGAACGGTTTCTTTGTTTTCGTACATTTTTTCCGGGTAGCGAATATTGCAGTGATCAGAATAAATGGTAGTCTGATGGTGCAATGTCTAGGGAATAAGGTGGATGTTGTAAAAATTTCCCTGCCAAAACCGTGCCTACAGTTTTACCCGAGGCTCGAATGCGGCTGTTAACTTTTATAAATACAAGCTAATCGATGAATTTTTAATAAAAGTAAACCACGTGTTTTCTCCGTTTTAAAATAACTGTGTACATTAACATTTTGTTTTAATTGCTATATTATATTCGGTTAATAAAAATTCGGAAAGATCATACTTTTGAGCAGATATTTAGATTTATTTATATTGAAATATAAAAGTTAAAAATATTATTTTCGAATTTCGACTAATTTTTTAATCGAATATTTCAAGATTACAACTTCAGATTTCTCTATCACATAATATTTTTAGGAAATCTTTAACTTGAGTTTTTTCTAATTTCGAATGAAATAAAAGTGTTTTATCTACATAAAAATGTTACTGCATTTTACTGCATTTCACAACAGTTTTCTTAGAACAGAAAAGATAATAGTCATTCGATTACAGTCATTCCACAACTGATCGTAAATGATAACAGTTTATATATGCAGTTACATATACGACTCTTGGACCCACATGCGTTGCCATGCTGAAAAATTATTATTTTCCGATTTAAAAATTAATATAGTTTTTACGACTTCGCATTGTGACATTTTGTTTTATTTTTAAAATTGTGAACAATACCCTTCGGAATCGACAATTTCATTAATCTTGTTTTTACAATTTCAGCACTTCATTTGTTTTGCAGCATTTCGTTTTCCGTTCCGGGCTCTCAAATAACACCCACTTCTCATACGCAATTCATTAAAAAAATTGCTCTGTTATTGTTACGATTTTAAAGAGCAATCTATAATGATTGCAGTGTAACGTGCTGCTCCACATGTCCAGGTCTGATTTTATTGCAAGTTTTCAAACCGCAATAAATAATAAACTTTAAAATGGATTATCCTCGGATTCCATTTTTTTTTTCATTTATGTAGTGTATTAAATAAATATATTTCTTCTGATTATTTTGTTTAATTCAAAGAAAAGACCGAAAAGACATGTATAATTTTATATAATATGTATAAAACCTCGTTTCTAGTACTTGAGCAACTATATCCGTCTCCTTTTTATTGTAATTTGAAGAATTACATTACACATTTTTATTGTAATTTGATGAATTACATAATTTGATAAATTACAATATTAAAATATTTAAAAATATTTTTCGTAACGATTCTCACAGTGAATACGTAGCTGTCAGATCAAACACTATTATAATTCAAGTAGGAGTACAGTAAGCGAGAAGTGGTACGACTTTCCAGGAAATCTCGTGCACTTTTACTCTCTTGTTAAATGATAAATGATATTTGTCATGTATGACATTGATATATGATGTGCAGTAGTCGTATCCGAAAGACTTTAAATATTCAAAAAGTAGAATGTTACACACGATAGCATTTCACATGACAACTTTATGAACTGCAATGCAACGATACTTAATTTATGAAATTACTTATTAATTTTCTTTTATTTAACTCGCAACCTCTACCGAGTATCGCTTTAAAAATTGTTGGAATTCTTTGTAAACTTATTATTTTAATATGTAAGAAGTCTCTCTAAAAGTCTAATAAAACTAAAATTCGGCAAGTAAGATTTAGGATATGTTTAAATACACATTTATAATATTTCCATTATAATATTGTTAGAAAAATGCCGAAGTATTTATCCTCATTTTCTGAAGAAAAGCCGAATCAAAAAAATCGCGTGTGCGTCGTTCAGATCCTGGTAGGAAGACCCAAAGACTCGAATATGAGTCACCTAGGCGAATATGTTAATACGTCGACTACTTGGCCGGTCACCGATGGCCGGCGCCACAAAAAATTTTCGAATGGTTAAAATAAGCTGGACACATCCGCTACTAAAGAATATTGTTAAAACAAATTCATTTATCGAACGCGATATTGGTTGTCACAATCGAAATTTCATTTCTGGCCGCGCAGATCTAATAGCTGCAACAGGATCTTATTAAACAAGAAATTATTAGATGAGGTGATTATTAAATTAGGTGTCCTCGTGCACTTTCGTTCGTTTTCTCGAATTTGAAGATAACTAGGGAAAATACCAAGAAGTCTAACTCATTCGGTGACCGTTGTAACATATTTCTAACAAATACTCGTAACCAGAATTCACTGTACTTGATGCACTCCTTCTCGTACAAATATAACTGCTTCCCATTTTTCAGGAATTGGATTAAAACTTATATTCGTCTTGAATGTAGACGTATGATACATATAAATTGTCTCTCTCTGTTAGGAAATAATACTGAGGAATAATTAAAAATTGAGTAGAGGAGGTTAAATTAACAGATGCAAAATCTTTTACAATTTGTGGATAGGGGAAGTATCAAAAAGTCTAAATCATCAAGAAATTATTGTAACATACAGAAGCGAACTGACAAGCACAGTCGTTCCCGATGGGCTAAATAAATCTAACCCTTTGCACTCCGCTGTCCCCTCTCAGGGGTCATTAAAGTTTATTATCGATTACGGGGAATTAATTTATTCCAGCGCAACTTTAAATAAAATATTGATTTTTTTGCAAATATATATTCCTCGATGTCAACTAATTCATATAAGTCCAATATCATTATAATACGTTACTTGGTTCCAAAATTATACTAAATAATACGAGGATTTGTACATTTCTGCCAGAATGGTTCGGAGTGCAAAGGGCTAAAAGAGAAATCCAGAGTGAACGATGGTTCGTGAAGTCTGAATGGGCCACGTAGGAGAAGATGCGATTTTTTCGGTGCCACGCGTGGTCACAGAAACGGTGGGGTCGCCGAAAATTCTCAGGCGGGCTGCCCTTGCGTACGAGAGTGTACCTGTTCGGCGAACCCACGGGCAGGAGGGAGTCCCATGGGTCCTCTCGAATCCAGTAATAATTCCCGGGGCCGGCAGACCGTGAGCGCATTCTGCTTGCATTACGTGTCTGCATTCCACGTGGCCTTTGGCCCCACCCCGGCGAGGGGCCTCAGGGATCGTTAAGGTAGCACCTTAACGGCCCTTTTACGAAAAGACGCCCGAGGTGGTGTTCTCGCGGGCCGGTGTCTCTCATTATTATTCACCCCGCGTCCTCCAAGCGAGGTTTCTCTCTGTGTTGGTATGCGTATACCTGTCTGCCTGACTGGCTGACTGGCTGGCTGGCTGACTGGTTGGCTGGCTGGCTGGCTGGCTGATTGGCTGACTGTCTGACTATCTGACTGGTTGACTGGCTGACTGACTGACTGACTATATCAAGCTGCGAAACTGTGAACAGTTCGGTCTTCTCGCGGTTTCTGTCGTTATTCAACCTTCTTCGTGCGCGGCAGAAGGTTCGGTTCGCTCTTGTGAATTCGCGCGAAAATTCAATTTGCCTGCGGTCATTGGTCCGGGACCGGCGTACCGCGCCGGTTTCCAAGAATTTTTTACGGTGCCGCGGCTCTTCTTGTTTTTCGAGGATCTATTTTCCGAAGGTCGTTTATCGGGTCTTCTCTTAACCCCTTGCACTACTTTAACGAGTCTGACTCGCGATGAAAATTTTGTGCCAAAATTGAATATCACGAGTTTGACTCGTGACATATTAATTGTCTGCCCATTCCGGCGGACAAGTTTGGCACGGCTTTTCCAGAGTTTCGGTGTAGTGCAAGGGGTTAAGGGGGGAACCTTGTGCAAATGGCCTGTGTTACAAGAATTTTTTTTTTTTCAAATATGTGTTGCGTAGATTGATTTAAAATTTGAGGTATAATTTATTCACGTTACGATGTAAACAAAAATATTTTTCATAAATTTGAATCGGTAACCCTTAGCACTCGAATGGCGACTGTGAGGCGCCGCTAATAATTGCTGTATCATTATTCAAAATATTTTTTACATTATTAAATATTGTTTGCATTTAATAAATTACTAAACACTTCAGTATTGTACGAGTAAATTGCACCATTTTCTTACGTATAACACGAAAAAGAATATATAGAAGGGAAATATTCTAGGTCGCGGAAGAAACATTTCGTTTTCGAGTTAAAATAGCTTCGAGTGCTAAGGGTTAAATTTGTTTTTATTTAGTAGATTCCTAAACATTTCAATATTGTACGAGTAAATTGCATCATTTTCGTATGTATAGTATGAAAAAAATGTATAAAAGGGAAATATTCTAGGTCGGAAGAAATGTTTCGTTTTAGAGTTAAAATAGCTTCGAGTGCAAAGGGTTAACATCAATGGCGGAAGGGCGGCTTGAAAATGGCATCCTGGAAATGCATCGTGCAACGTACAGTGCGGAAAAATGATCTCAAACAAAAAAAATCAAAATGGAATCGTTAGTTTATGCACCACATGACATTCTTCTTTTATCAAAATTTGCAAAATTGCAAGAATGGCGAGGTTTTGAAGAAAAACGGATTTTCTGTTATGATTCTGTTGTGGCCAATTATTTATAGAACATATACGCCAAGTTTCATAAAGATCGAGTAAAATCAGTTTTCGAGCTACGCTGCACGGCGTGCGAAATTTTGCGTTCCGAGAAAAAAATTCGTTTAAAGTTTGAGTAACGTGAAAAACAAGTTACAAGATCTTCCTCTTCCTCAAAAAGTTGTACTTCAGCTGTTTTTTCTTCTTTCCGAGAAGCACGAGCCTTTCCGACAAGACAACCGTTTTGTATGCTTAAACAAAGTATGCTGGACAACCAAGCACATTGTATAAAGAATAGAAAGGTCGCGTCGTAGAATTTAAAGCAAGTAAGGCAAGATTGAAGAATTAAGTTTCTTGGAAAACGTTTAAAGTTTTGCAAACGATTTTAAGACAAATTGTCAGGTACTTGTGACACTTATTCTTGTCTCCTATCCCGAGGCCATACAGAAAACTTCCCTCCATTGTAAATCATGCCACAAACTGCCACTTACATTTATTACATAAATTAGTAGGTGTCGCTTTAAGTAGCAAAAATATTCGAAAAATTTTCTTCGTTTCAGTTCGTTGTAATTCGGGTAAAAAATTTTTATTTTGCATAAAGATCCGCAGTCGTACAACGATAGAAGGAGTTGGTTTTTGGGTAAAGGGAAAAAAGTTTTTGATTACTTTCAACATTTTTTGCAAAGAAAACAATTAATGCCATTAATTGTTATTAACGTAGGCGTTCCTTAGTCTTTAGAAATTTGCACGCGCTAGTAACACGTAGAAATCCACAGTCTAGTAATAACGGTGGTTAACCTTTCCTAAAAAGTAATGCATAAAGGAGACGCTGAAGAATCAGCATATGTATGTACGCGTTGACAGCAAAATACTACTCTTGAGCATGAGAAAATGTCATACAAACATGTAAAACGCTTCCCTTGCGAGATCTAAATATTTTTAGTTGACATTATAATTTGAATGCTTATATGTGTATGTAATACAAGCACGTAATAATGTACATACATATATTTTCCTGTCAGAGACATGGACAACGAGTGTTGTTTGTCGGGGCGCATCGAGTTGCATCTGGGAGCAATGCATCGAGGTTAATGATGTTAAAGTAAAGAGATCTTGCGAATTCGGCATTCACGACGACAGAAGATGATCTGCTTCTACTCTCTTCCTGTGTAGAGTGTCCCACGGGGCAATCCGTTTTCCTCGCTCGCGGTAGAATACCGTCGGTGTAGAAAGTATTCGTACAAAAGAAAGAAAGTATTCGTCCTTTAAAAACTTTTTAAATGTGGACCAAACAGCTTGAATTTGCTTGAGATGTTTGAAGGATTAGTTTACTATCTAATGTGCAAAGAGTTCTTTTAACAAATTGCTGTTGGTCGAAACTGCGAAGAAAAAAGTGAAAATGACTTACCATTTAGTTATTTACTTTCCTGTCACCCTGTATAAGAGAGTAATTATTAGGCGGTATATTTGATGCCGTTACAGCATGTGCGAGCATGCCAAACTCATTAAAGATGCTAAACTTTACTGAAAGTTTAATGCATATTTTATCTTGTTCGTAATAAAACTAAAATCCCATTAGAAACCCTTAACTACAAATTTATATCTGCTATTAAATGAGAATCTAATGTACAGTGCATCCAAGAAGTGTTCCAATGTTGAAAAAATTGCCTATATTGAAACTGTGATAATTTCGTAAAAAATTATCGTATGACAATTTGGACTCGTTTCAAAACTAGAAGCCTCTAGTTACATTATACGCCGTTTCTTTTATTTTAAGATTTTGTTCGTGGTGTAACGAATAAGGAACCGAAGAAGCGTTTTTTCTAAAAAATGCTATACTTTCAAACGTCTGTGAAAATTTGACAAATCTGTTTTGTGTCCAGAACCACCGAAGATTTAATGATTAAAACTTCCTCTTTACAACGACACCCTAAAAATTGATGTACGATTTTTTTTAGCCGTTTTATAGAGCTCGGAATGGGAGGTGCGCTGCCAATTTTACAGTAGTAAAAATTACGCCACGAGGATTTTATACGATCGAGCTCGTTCCTCGTTTCTGATCGATAAAACAGCGAAAAAAATCGTATATCAATTTTTGTAGTGACGTTGTAAAGAGGGGGTTTCAATCTCCAACTCCATGACAGTTTCGTTTACGAGACAAATTTTGGAAGATTTTGGAGACGTTTGGATTTGTAGAATTTTTTTTATAAAAAATAGGTCTTTAGTCTTCCACTTGCTACATCATGCAAGAATATCTTAAGGAAAAATGAACACTGCTTTGCCAAAGTAGGGGCTGCAAGCTTTGTATAATTTGTTTTTACGAAATTATTACAATTTAAATATCGACAAGTTTTCGAGAATTGGAAGTGTAGTGTTTAAATACTTTTTCGATCCACTGTACTTACGATGAAATTAAGCTAATTACACGGCAATCGAGAAAATTGAGCTGACACTAGTTCCTTTATTTGTAACATAAAGAGTGCGTCTCGGGTAATTGTTACATGGTAATAGAGTTCCTAGTACTGCTGTAATCAATGGATCAATCGGAGCGTAAATGCATGAAACTTGCATGTATAACTTGCATCCAACTTGTATATATAATGACATTTCAATTAGACAATTTCGCATAACTATCGCATCCGTCTTCATTGGAGGATTCTGCGAAATTCATTTATTTACAGGAAGTTATTGGTAACTCGGTTTTTCCAAGTATGTAATGATATAAGAACTCAATTGAGTTTATCAAAGGCAATGTTATGACTCGTAGTCTCCTTTGAATTGTGGCTGCTTCAAGATACTCTTATCAATGTACGCGATTCGAGAGACAAAGGGAAACTGAACGAGCTTCGATACTCGAGAGTAGAAGGGCACGCAATTCTTTCCATGTACAGTACTTCCAAAAATTATTGGAACACTAAATTCCTGATTTTTGACAGATTGTCGATATTTAAACTGTGATCGTTTCGTAAAAGAAAACTGGTACAACGTCAAACGTGGACTGGTTTTAAAACTTGAAGCCCCTACTTTAACATCCTTTAGTTCATCCTTTTAAAAATATGTTTTTATTCGATATGGCGGATGGGAAACTGAATACACAAAATTTAACATGCCTCGTATGAATAAATAAATAAAAAAAATAATTGGAAAAGAGACTAAAACATTTGATGCATGTAAATCTAATATGATTTTGTGGTATACGATTCTGCATTAGACTATTTTAATCTTTGCAGTTTCCAATTCTCGGCTGTTCTTGCTACATTATTATTATTATTACTATTATATAATTTTTCTTTTCGTCACTGTTGAACACATTTGAGAAGAAATATGAGTTTAGCTCTTTGGGACATCTTTATTTCTATGGCCTACTTGTTTTACAAAGTTTATTATTTCTACTTGGTACCTTCCTTTGGAGAGACCTTTAGAAATTTTCGTAGTACGAAACGACGTATTCTCGTGAAATTCTTTCTTGAATGCTGAGCTCCTTTCAGTAAATATGCTCTGTTATCCCAGAGGACTTTTAGCAAATGAAACAGGACGTACAGGTAGCGCTGACAAGCATGCTCCGAAGAACGTAGACAAAATTTTTTCATTCGAGGCTCAGTTTCCAGAAGGTTTGGTAATTCGTTTAACACGCGTGATATCGACGTCTGTTCATAATTTGTAATTCCCCATTTTAAATGCTAATACTCGACTGCTCGACAAACTCGATTGATCGAAAA
Source organism: Seladonia tumulorum (assembly GCA_913789895.3). Lineage (NCBI taxonomy): Eukaryota > Metazoa > Arthropoda > Insecta > Hymenoptera > Halictidae > Seladonia > Seladonia tumulorum. The sequence continues at coordinate 11,087,720 of OU565275.1, forward strand.
CTAAGTCTCAAAGGGGAAAACTTTATTTTCCAGTCTATCTGTACTTCTACAAAAGAATTACGTTGTCTGCTTGTACTGTACATTTATGAGCATTATTTTTATAATAGGCTTCGTTTTTGAAAAAATAAAGTCTAACTAAATCGCCAAGAACTTCTGTATCCTCTCGAATAAAGACATCGCCGCGTCTGACCATGACTGGTCGCTGCTACTTATGGTGCTATTACATAATGTCCTAATCACCGATTTATATTTAAAGTTTTCAATGTAATTTTAATGTTTCTAATATTTTAAATATGCATGACCGATCGCAAAATGTCTAGTATCTTGAATATTTAATGGAATAGTCATTCTGAAATATTAAAATAACAATATCATAATTAGGCTGTAGATTTTTATGCAAAATAAACGTTTTTCTTCGTTTTTTTCATCAATTTTTTCAATTCTTTTCTTAATAATTCTAGTTAGTTGAAAATAATGCAATAGCGTTTACTTAAATTCTCGAAATGTACTTACTGTTCTGCATTTGATGTGCACATTTTTGTCGCCAATGCATAAAATCCGTCTACCAATAATACTTGAATGATTACTATAATATTATCAACAAATTTTCAATATTTTGCAATGAATAATCTAGTGCAAACAACAATATACAATCTGAAGAAAATATTATTGGTAACGTAAAAACAATCTCCTACTTAATTATATAAGCAATTAAGTATTTTGCGTGATAATACATATCGTCTGCTAACTACTTAATTTAACAAAATAATGCTTACGATACCAAAAGTAGTTCTAAATTGTAGCTCCAAGTGGTAAGTAACGAATCGTTTTGAACGCCGCAAAAATGTATGCAGAAGGCCGTTGATACAATGAGCTATTACGTTTTCTATTGAATAATTTCATTATTAAGCGCCAATGTTATTGGTATCACCGCGGGAACATTTGTTTCACCCTCTCTATCGGGAATAAGTGAGGTCAGGTTATGCAAGTTAATCAACGTGATGAGTAGGACTCTCAAGTGCTCTTGAGTGGTATTTCGAAGCAATTTAATAAAGTATCGTGACATTAATTTTCATTGTCAACGAGTTCATAGCATTATCGAAGCATAGAATGCATCTGGCATACTTCCTTGTCACGTGGACTCATTTTTTCATTCTGAAACACAGGGAGCGATAAGTTTCACCATAGGGCATTTTTACTGATTAAATTCTCAACAGCAAATCATTTTTTCAGAAATATTGCGTCTCCATCTTCTATTCTGCACTTCAATGATTACTATAGGTATACCACTGAACTTTGGCTTGTGGAAATTCTTATCATTCATTTTTATTCGTTGAGTTAGCATTTATTAACCCTTTGCACTCGAAGCTATTTTAACTTCAGAACAAAACATTTCTTTCGACCTAGAATATTTCCTTTATATATATATATTTTTTTTTCATGTTATACAAGAATGGTGCAGTTTACTTGTACAATACTAAAATATTTAGTAACTTATTAAATACAATCAAATTTAGTAATGTAAAAAATATTTTGAATAATGATACAGTAATTTTTAGTGGTGCCTTACAGTCACCATTTTGAGTGCTAAGGGTTAAAGGTTCTCAAATAAGGTCCTTAAAAATACTTAAATAAGAATTTCATTGCATAAATATTTAAAGATCCATAAATAAGGTACTTAAAAAGTTCTTAAATAGGAATTTTTTATTGCACAGGTGTTTAAGGATCTCTAAATAAGGTTCTTAAAAAGTCTTTGAATAAGGATTTAAAACTATCGGACCTTTATGTAATAAATTTATCAAAAATTAGGAGCAGACTGTAGCTTCATTGTAAGAAAATAAGTTGAAAATATGATAGTATAACTTGAATTAACAATCGCACCAGTTCAAAACTTGGGAATTAAGCCACTATTCCAGCAATTTTTACAATCATTTCATTTACGATATAATATTGACTTTCAATTTTTATAAACGTAAACACGAAGTATAAGTATGTTGAGTTGATATACTCTAGTTCTATCTCAATAGATAGAAAACCTTGTGAATGCTTATTTTGTTTATAGCGAACAACTTTTTTCGAATTTTGCACTTGTGCCGCCAATCAACTAAGGAGCTCAATTGATGACCATATCGAAAGCTACGTGTCATGTTGAACATGACTTCCATTAGCAAGAATGCATCTGCTGAGTTCTGCTGATCAGATTCCTGGTATTTTGTGTTAATGTTGCACTGGACATGGATGCACATGCGTTTCTTCTTTTAATATGATGATTTTAATATGATTTCTTTTAATATATGATCCTATAAAAAACTGTCTACGAGTGACAAATCGGTGGATATTGGAGGCCGTTTTATAGACACGTACACTTCGATCCATTTATTACTGAACATATTATCGGTGGTCTACTAATGATAAAACACAAGAGTCGAAATATTATTGTAGCAGTAACAGTTGGTGCAATAACAGTGGTATGAGAAATGTATTTTAAAAATTGCACGGTCGACATCATGCGGTAAGAGAGGTAGTCAATCTCTGTCATGGCGGAAAGTGTACGGCACGGGAAGAAAAAGGAGCGCGGGGTGTTTGAATTACATCCTAGGCGTTCATCTCGGGAACCGAGCCGATCAATCGATTCGGAAAGCCGGTTATCGTTCTACTAGTGGCCTTTAATCCGCTTTATTTGATGCTTCTAGCACGAAATTATCTTCGATTATAACAACAACAGTTATTCAAGGGTCGATTACTGGCTCGCATAGCATACAAAGCATTGTTATGTAGGAACGGCATCGCCTATAGACCTCATTTCCTGTACTCTCGATCGCGCCCAGTGACTTCTATAGTCGCTTTTCTCAAGCGTTCCGGTAATTGGACGGGCGAAAAAGGAGCCATTGTCTCTCTTCATCCACGGTTGCAGCAAAGGAATCATAAGCCCTCATTATTATTCCCAGTGTTCCCTGCCCTCCCTCCCTCCCTCCCTCCTCCCTTCTGCTACGGCTTCGCCAACCCCCGCGCCGTTTCTTCTTGTCTCTTTCTTCGCATTCTCTTATCTCCATACAATACGAAGGTCCTCGGAGTTAGTCTGCTCCTTCATCCTTACCCCCGCACCTCAAGACTTTTGCTTGCTCTCCTTCTTCGTCTGAGAAAGTCCGCTACCCCTCCCAGAAAAGATTCGAACAAAATCGTGATCTTAATTGCTCAACGAATTACTAATACGCATATTAAACCCGGAGAATAACATCTGAAGCATTTAAAGAATCGAGTGGCACTCGGTCGGCGGTATTCGGTTGGCCAGAATCGCAGAAAGCTGGGCATAATTCATGTCTCTGGTAATTATACATTACTAATTACTAGCCCTTTGCACTCGAAATTATTTTAACTCCAAAACGAAACATTTCTTCCGACCTCGAATATTATTTCTCTTCTACATATTTTTTTTTCATGTTACACATATGAAAATGATGCAATTTACTCGTACAATACTGAAGTGTTTAGTAATCTACTATATACAAACAAATTTAATAGTGTAAAAAATATTTTGTATAACGATACAGCAATTTTTAGTGGCGCCTTGCAGTCGCCATTCGAGTGCCAAGGGCTAGACTGCGGATTTTATGCGTTTACGACTAAATTGGATACATGCGATTCAAAACAGAGGAACGATTCAACTTTATGCGTATCGATACATTCTTTTCAACTGCTTAGAATAATTAAAAAAGAAGTAAGTTGGAAGCAATTTTTTGCGATTTTACATCCTATTTCGAACTTTACGACAACCGCGTCAAATTAACGTTTACATAACGAAATATTAAAATATTTTTAGTACTATGATCGACGAAGGCAATTGTAAAAGTTGTCAAAAGTACATGTCTGGATAATTCTTATAAAGAAATGAAAGTATTTCTCTTTATATTGACACTGGTATACTTGCTCAATAAAGTAGGATTTCAAAAACATTTGTAAAAACAAAGGTAATAATTATAAGGTAATTACAAACATACAGATTTGAAGTTTTATAATCACAACGTTATTAAACACTAGTTTTACAGAGCTCATCAAAATAACGGGCCCTAATATTTTTAATTTACGAATATTTGCCATTGTAAAGATGCATCCATGTGGAATTAATCAACAAATTTATGTCTTTGTTAGAAAAAATGACTAAAAATCTGGATAGACACATTCTTGTTATTTTTATAAAGTAATATAGAATAGTCACTTTTAGTGCTCCGTCATTGGTAAGCATGCTGACTCTTATTGTTGTATTTACCTGTATCACCGATAAAAATATTTTTCTCAGTCAATAACAATTTGATCGAATACCCTTTACCAGGAATAGTATTATCAGCTGTGTCAGATATGTTGACATTGAGAAGTTCTTAAGATAATTACTGTTGAACACGATTCAAGTAATTGTCATATGAACATTTTGTAAATTAAATTCGAACTGGGTTGACACCTAATTACAGGTGGTATGCAGAACGAATTAACTTGTTCTAGCATGTCTGTACGTCCTAGCATACACTGAAATACATTCTATTTAGGAGAAATCCGTTCCAGATTCGCATTACAGAGCACCGTTACCACGAAATACGTAAATTACTCAACATAAAAAACATAACTGCAAAAACAATTTATGTCATTTAATATTCGAAGTGTCTGCACCTGATATAAAACGCCTGATTTGAAAGCTTGTCAAAAATAAAGACATGCTTATATATTTCAAAATTCGTATGTTTTCATTTGTTATAGTACTATACGATTACGATTACACAAATACATTGACTGCAATGGACAGCACTTTGAACTATTCATTTGAATTATTCATTTTGAGTCCAACTTTGTATAATACTTTTTTACGCAGAATTTCCTAATTTATCAGAATTTGAGAAACAATATTAGACATTCTGAAGGTGAGCCTCATATTTTGATAAAAAAGCAATGTAATAAAAAACAGATTAGAGCACTGTATGTCCCTTAGAAAATCATGCAACTTTTGTTTGAAACATTTTTTTCGTACAACAAATGAGTTACTCACGAATTATTTGAGATTGTGACGTTACGACATTCACCCTGTATAAGTGTCAGCTTTTGCGAGATTTAAATTCGTATATTCTTCCTGTGGTGTGGCGTAAGACTCGCTTAGCGTGTATTGAATTTCTTTCTGCTGATTACGTATATGCATACGCGTCAGAGGTGTTTAACATTCAATATTCCCGCAACAGAAGCCTTACATGAAAATTGTATCCCACAATTTCGCTTCGCTTTTGCATGAAAATTTATTTTTCCTTTTCACCTAATACGAATCCTAGTTGTATTAACCGAACTCTCGTAGAACACGGTGCGCTGGTTCCCCTACAATCGTCAAAAATTTCATAATGGAGAGTGCATTGTTCACGAAAAGCAGATGAAACCGACAAAATTCAGGAGCCATGACTGTATTGTCGGATGTACGCAACAGAATTATACTGCAACGTACTACTACTCGCAGAGAGCGAAACTAGGCAAAAAAAAAAAACGAAATATCTGGTCGTACGAGTATGCATTTAAAAAAAAAATTAAAAAAAAACTTTGGCACAACCCCAAGCTCGGCCGGAAATGCAGAGAATAACTATTAAAACTGCGATTTTCCTTATTGTTTACGGCTCTTCAACACGTGATTTCACAAACTTTTACAAAACGTGATAATACTATTCCAGCTATTTCCGGCGTATTATGTTCTAACCTTAACTGACTTATAAACACACTGCGGAGTTTTATGCATTTATGGCAAAAGTAGATGCAAATTTAAAACGGTGGAACCAAATTACAGTAATTCAAGAATATCGATACACTATTTTTAACTTGTTGAAATGATTAATGGAGAAATGGAATGTGCATCTGGCTCTTGTTTCTTACAATGTACAGGGTGTATAAAAAGGTTTGATTTTGGCAAGCGTAGGCGTATTCTACATCTTCGGATCGATGAAGATCTGCAAAAAAAAGTTGCCGCAAAAGTGTCCTTGACCTTGAATTTCAAGGTCAAATTTTTTTTTTATTGCATTGTATTCTACTCATCATGAGGATAAAAAGTGTCAAAGGAACCATGGGTCAAAACTTGACCGTTCTCATAAAAAATAATATTACAGTTATTACTGATAAAGTAAGCAGTTACTATTATTATTATTATTATTATTATCATCATCTTCATCATCATCATCATCATCATCATCATCATCATCATCATCATCATCGTCATCGTCATCGTCATCGTCATCGTCATCGTCATCGTCATCGTCATCGTCATCGTCATCGTCATCGTCATCGTCATCGTCATCGTCATCGTCATCGTCATCGTCATCGTCATCGTCATCGTCATCGTCATCGTCATCGTCATCGTCATCGTCATCGTCATCGTCATCGTCATCGTCATCGTCATCGTCATCGTCATCGTCATCGTCATCGTCATCATCGTCATCATCGTCATCATCGTCATCATCGTCATCATCATCATCGTCATCATCATCATCGTCATCATCATCATCGTCATCATCATCATCGTCATCATCATCATCGTCATCGTCATCATCATCATCGTCATCATCATCATCATCGTCATCATCATCATCATCGTCATCATCATCATCATCATCATCATCGTCATCGTCATCGTCATCGTCATCGTCATCGTCATCGTCATCGTCATCGTCATCGTCATCGTCATCGTCATCGTCATCGTCATCGTCATCGTCATCGTCATCGTCATCGTCATCGTCATCGTCATCGTCATCGTCATCGTCATCGTCATCGTCATCGTCATCGTCATCGTCATCGTCATCGTCATCCTCATCATCATCATCATCCTCATCATCATCGTCATCATCATCATCATCGTCATCATCATCATCATCGTCATCATCATCATCATCGTCATCATCATCATCATCGTCATCATCATCATCATCGTCATCATCATCATCATCGTCATCATCATCATCATCGTCATCATCATCATCATCGTCATCATCATCATCATCGTCATCCTCATCATCATCGTCATCATCATCATCATCGTCATCATCATCATCATCATCATCATCATCATCATCATCATCATCATCATTATTATTATTATTATTATTATTATTATTATTATTATTAATTACTAACGTAATTGATCACAATCAATATTACCTTTCAAGTCATGAAAGATGTTCATCTTCTACTTCTTCTTCTAACAATAAGCCAAAGAACCGATCCCAGCGAAACACGAGAAAACTCGTGAGCGGTCCTTAACAGATGGGACGCGAAACACGCGAGAAAACTCGTGAGCGGTCCTTAATGTGTTAAGCAATATTAATCAGAATGGATCGGTTCTTTGGTTAGAAGAAGAAATAGAAGATGAACATCTTTCATGACTTGAAAGGTAATATTGATTGTGATCAATTACGTTAGTAATTGATAATAATAATAATAATAATAATAGTAACTGCTTACTTTATTAGTAATAACTGTAATATTATTTTTTATGAGAACGGTCAAGTTTTGACCCATGGTTCCTTTCACACTTTTTATCCTCATGATGAGTAGAATACAATGCAATAAAAAAAAAAGTTGACCTTGAAATTCAAGGTCAAGGACACTTTTGCGGCAACTTTTTTTTACAGATCTTCATCGATCCGAAGATGTAGAATACGCCTACGCTTGCCAAAATCAAACCTTTTTATACACCCTGTACATATAAAAATCATTTTTATTTTGCGTAACGATCCCCAGTCTAGTAACACGTATACTTATAATACTTTCTTTAATTCCTCTGTATTTCTATTTAACTAACAACTGTTATTCAGTGCTACTTTTGGAAGCTCCGGCGAATATATTTCTAACAATATCTTAGTTCTACATAATAAAATATTTTTTATATTTTGCAATTGTCAGGTTTGATACGATCTTCAGCCTTCGAGAGCGTAGATCCATCCATACAAATCCTAAAAACGGTGTTTTTCTATTTAAAATATTTTTAAGTATGGATATCGTTGTATTACTCTCGACTGTTTAATATCACTAAAAGAGAAAATATATTTTCATTAATCTTCGGTTTCTCACAATTGAATTGGACAATTGTTACTTTGTATAAAGATCCGCAGTCTAGTAATAATAGTAGGAGTACGTTGAAGCATCTGTTAGAGAGTCGTTATGGTCTGGAAAAAAGGAACTGTACTTTAGAGGAGATATTATGCAGAAGGGAAGAAAATAGTGGACTGGTTGGAGAAAGTAGTGTATTAAAGAAAGTAAGGGAAGAGCGGGGATGACAGAAGAAGGGGATGGAGGTTTAGAATAAGTTGTACATGTATGAAGAATGGAAGGGCGAGTGTGGGTTAAGCATTTGGAGATTGTAAACCGAGTCCATTCCTTGGATTTCTGGCTGAAATTAGCAATAAATAATAATAATTAGTTTTTGTGACATTTGATCCACCAGTTCGGATAGTGATATTTCGAGAAAGTTTAAAGTTTTGCGTGTAGGTAAAAAGCCAATACAAAAAACCAAATTACTTTAAAATAAATAAAAGAGACAGTTTTCCATTATGTGTTATCTTTTCGTTGTGTTTTGTGGAAATGGTCGATGTTTATGGGCTGACGACGTAATATTTAGGATAAAGCTGGACTATGGGCTTATCCAGGTTCGAAAGAACAAAATTTGTTACCTAGGATTGTTCGATACATTCATATCCTTTTATTGGCAATCGTTTGTATCCAGGGGATGAAAACAGTTCTCGGTTGGAGATCAAAACCCCATTTTCCTCAATATCTCGGGAACTATTTGGTACAGAAAAACATTATTTAAATGATAATACTTTATTTTTCTATTGCTAATGTAGCTACACAAATCATTTTCCAAATCGTCAACTTCTTTATTCATATCATTTTTATTTTCACGTGGCCTGTATTCTATACATGCGTGAATTTATTACTTCAGAATTCGTTATCTTAAATATTTAAAATAATACCATTTGAACTACTTTAAAAACTGTTATGGAACAAGTATTTTATAATATGTCCCGTAAAAACCGGTTATTTTAAACTGTTTATTACAAAAGTATTCATAAGAGAGATACAGATAAGCTTTGAACTGTAAATTATCTACACAAATGTTACAAATGAACAACATATTCAGAACCTCAATTTAACTGTAATAATTCTTTAATATTGTATATATAGTGCTGTTCATCGAAATAAATAAAAATTACTCAAATTAATTAAAGAAATAATTAATTAGAAGAATTGTCTAATATCGGTCAAAGCATCTCATAGTTACAGGAAAATTAATTTTTATTATATTTTAGAAATTCTATTTAAACGAAAACTTTTCATTATTCGTTGTCATTGAGATTTATAGCGTGATAACGTTCTTTACGATAGATCCACGGTTTATTAAAAAGTTCCGAAACGTTTTTTTTATCTGTATTTTGAATTCTTTGTCACAAGGTTTGACAGCTTACAACAACTTTTATTATAGAGCGCAGATAACATCTAAATGTACGCAAAAAAATGAGTTACTTTAACACTAGATTTGCGGAGTATTAAAAGTACCTTACATTACTTTATAAAAATGTCAGCAACTTTTTACCATAATATATGTGTCCAAAGGAGTAAATTTAATGAAATAAATTTAATCATAATGTGAAACCCGTAATTCTGACGCGTGCTGTAATTCTAATGGTTAAAATTAAATATTTGTAGTTTCAGAGTTCTAAAATAAGCTCTAGTCTGATTACAGATAAAACGATTACTTGTGCGTGCCAGTAGACTGAGCAGTGCACTAATTGTAACACGACACTTGAATTCCTCGATCGAAGCCCGTCTGAACGTCGGTATTGTTGTTTGTTTAAAAAAAAAAAAAAAACAAAGCCGACGACGAACCCCGTAAGCGCAATTAACGAGCTAGATATCTGGGCGGCGGATCGTTAAGAGATAATGAATTATTTATAAAGTTCCCGCGGCTTCCGAGAATATTTCGATCGAGGAGTTGCGAGGAGACTCGATCACATCCGAGGGGAATGTATTTCGATTAGATTCGGTCGAAATGCGCCGGTTCCCACGCAGCACGCGCGTTATTGCTTATCTCTCGTTCGGGAGCGTGACAATTAAAATTCTTCATTATTATTCCATGGTATTTCACGTGCTTCTTGCCATGATTACTTGGCCGCCTCGTAGCCACCGCCCTCGCTCCCCGCCACGGTTCGACACAGTCATTACTAGACTGCGGATTTCATGCATTTATGACAAAACTGGACAGGTACAATTGAAAATAGCGAAAAGATTAACCCCTTAACTTGTGCGCTCGAGATAATTCGAGCGGCGTTGTATTTTACGCTGCTATAATTTTTCACACTCGAATATAATCGAGAATTGAAAATAACAATGTGAAAGCAAAGAAAAAAAAATCGTTTTATTGATATCCATCATTTACATGGGATTGTAAACTTATTTATTCAAGAATAAAATATAGCCTTTTTCCATGGAACCATGAAACGGATCTTTTCCATTGATTTTTTTTTTGGCCGGTTTTAAAAAAAAACTGCGTTAAGGGGTTAAGACATGTTAGAAACACAAACGTATTATTTTCAACTTATTAAAATTACTACGGAATGAAAGATCTTTTTACTTGGTTCCTGGACGCAGTGAAAATAGCTTTGAATCATCCCAATCAGAATTTTCTCATTTTTACGGATTCTCTTAGTGCACTACACCCGTTGAAACAAACTAATATAAGCACAAAAACGAGAAATAAGAATAAAACGTTTTCAACTTCGCATCCGAAACCACAAACGATAGCAAAATTAAAATCTACTGGGTACCATCTCATATTGGGATTCTTATTTTAAACACGCTTAAAATAACCTATTCGTTTCTGAATGCCTGTGAGTTAAATATCTGAGAAAATTGTATAGTTTATAATAATGTATAATGTATAGAAAAATGATGTATTGCAAAATAATCTCTACTTTGAGATTCTAATTGCATTAAATAAAAAAAAGAACTTGGTTCCTGGTTCTCACAATCGATCCACGAGATTTTTATTTTGCATAAAGATCCGCAGTATAGTCATTACAAAAGGGCATTTCGGTGGTTTCATCCCGCTCTTCGCGTCGACGTTTCACTTCTCCGGAAAGTGGAACCTGCCCGCTGAACCGGCGAAGAATTCACAGTCGAATTCAATTTGGTGCACCGACGTCATGTCGTCATACGTGCGCGGAAAAGAATATCGGGAGCTGCGAGGGCTTCGCCAGGACACATGCTCGTTGTCCTTGTCAGTCGAACACCCATCTTCTGCATTTTTATCCGTTTAGCATAGACGCGATTTCAATCTATGCCCTATTTCATACTTTTCTCTTTTCTCATTAGATCGAGACATTATGGAAATTTCACCAGCGTTTTTCTCTTAAGTATTTCGACAAATTGAGGAAGCACTTACAGTACGTCGATTCTTTATATTTGAATTATCTTTTGATATTGTCACAAATTTTTGCTAAACAAATTCTTATTTGGTATATTTTATCTCGAGGATTGCAGACTTGGAAACTTTTTGAAAAATACGAGCATGTCCCTTGAATTTCTACCCACCAAAGAAGCCTAACCTCGGGATGGAGTTTTTAAAATTAATGTCGTAATGTACCGGTAAAGCTGCACCTCGTTTCAGGTAAGCGAGGGGGGACGCGCTCCGCTACTATGGTGCACCATACGTACAAGTCCTATCCCATATTACCTCCAATATGCTCTAAAAGCAATATCGACAGATATTGTACCTGTCTCAATGGTCTCATTTATACCTACAGCAGGGTTTCCCTCACCACTATTTACCAACGTCACTTTTTTTCAGAAAAAGCTGCACGTAATTGTGAAAATATGTGAATTGAAATAAAAAATTTTAAACTGTTGAATTTGTTAAAAATGTTGAACGTTGAATCAAACCATATTCCTGGTGTAAATATTTTTCGTATTGGTCTGGAGTTTATACTGATAAATTTTCGCGGACACGAAACAAAAATATTTAAAATAAACGTATAAACGGTGCATAAATTTTTAAATATTGTTCAAGTATTTTATTTCATTTCTTTCATACTCAATGTGTAGTTTGTGCACATTTAAATAAATCTCAAATGTTAAATGATTACAAAACAGTTTGAACGGATAGTGTTAGACTCTCTAGGTTTATAAATTATCGATATTATCTATCTTCACAAAATTAACTGTTTTGTTTCTTAGCAAACCATTCAAAATTAAATTTAGATATATTTCGACGAAATTCTCACCACGTATACATATTGTAACTGATGCAAATCTTCACAACGTACTTTTTAAATTTTCGTTAGAAATTCAAACAAAAACGTTATTGACACATCATTTAGCTAACTAGATCCTTCTGTTATTTAAAAAAAAAAGACTGGAGTCATTCGGTCAAATTTAGAAAAAGTTATTCTGTCTTAAATGATGTATGTCACCTTTTTTGACTAACTGTGTGCGTCATAAGGTTCTTTTCTGCTGTACTGCACAGTAACATTCCACGTGTGCACATCGATTAAACCCGATATTGATTTGTTTGTTCTATTTACAGAACTCGTTTCAGCCGTAAATCTATTGCATATTTTTTATTATTCTGGGTCAGACTTCGCCGAGTGTCGCGCGCGAATAAAATCCCGAAATAAGAAGAGAGAGAAAGAGAGTGAAATTATTTCGCGACGCGTCCAGACACGTTGATTTTTCCGTGATTCGATTGCCCGATTGATTTATTCGACGGGACAAATGCGGCATGAATAGAACATTTTTATACGTTGTTTCATGGGACAACGAATTTGGCACAGTCGAAATCGTTGAAAAATTATTATCCTTTGAACGAAATCGGCTTTTCAATAATTTCATAGCTAAATCTATTACACCTATGCTGTCAAATACTTCTGTTCATATTTACCGAATTGAAATATTAATAGTCGAATAAACGTACCAGTTGTGTCTGTCATTAGGGTAAAAACGTGAAACATCACACTTATAGATTTACCATTGTTGATTACTGGACACCGGATTTTATGCTTCATGACAAAAATCAGTAGGCGTAATATAAAACAGTAAAAACATTAATAGAATTTTAAAATATTGTTATATTCTTGTAAACCTATTAAACGTTTTGAGAAAGAAAATAAATTTCTATTCCACGCCAGTTTGTTGCAATTCTGGTAGAAAACTTTCATTTTCCTATTTTTTATTTTAGACTTACTTATTTTTATATTAAAGTTTGCCAGAAAATTCATTTTATTCTGATAGATATATCGTATTTAATTAGTATTAATTTAAGTAGTTCAATATTTTAAATAATTTACAAAATGTATGATGATTGAGAATTTCAAAAATATACGTATTTCTCTGTTGACTCAATTTTCCTGGTCACTATCACCGGAGTGTATATATACGCTCAATTTATTTTTTCTTATAATACTGAAATATGAAGTTCTTTTACTTGTAATAATTGTTGTACTTAAATCAATTAATGAAATATAATAAAAAAAAAGTTTGGCGATAAAGGCCTTCTTTTCATATTTTCTTACGATGCAAGTGGTTAAGTGCGAATAACTCTATCTACTCTTAAATAATATTTCCAATCCTTCTTCGTTTGGAATCGATTTTTATGGATGGACACCAATTCACTTAACAGACAACGATACGCAAGCTTTGAATCGAGCGATCGCTGACAACCGGTGCGCGAAATGGTTTTAAATGTGTGCAAACATTTGTATTTCCCAGCGGAGGCTTTCTGAACGTGCCCGAATATTCATAGTTTGCGCTAGCAAACGTTCCTCAAGTTTAGTCGCGTCAAAGAGTTTCACGACAAATTTAGTACCGCTGGTATCCTGGCACAGGTACATACGTACACACGTGTTCGAACAGCCCTCAAACGTGAATGGGGACCTCGCGAATACGTTGATTTTAATTAATATTTGCGACTTCGTTACCCCTAGAATTCTGGGACAATCGAATGCTTAATTTCAGAGTTGATCAGTTTCGTCACTTGTAGTATCCAGTGTCGCCAGATGAGGGGAGGGAGCACGAATCGAGGAGAAAAAGTTACCCTCTCTCTGCCAGTATGCATGACAAAAACGAAATGCGTCACGTGACTAGAATAGTCACGAAATAGTCACTAGAATAATTGCACTCGAAACAACTTTAAATATATTATTTTAGATTTTCTAACTTTTCTATGCCCTTGGTTATTTTGTTGGTCTTACGTTTTTAGCAAATTTAAGTACATGATAAATATATACATGCACTCGAAACAACGTTAAATATATTATTTTAGATTTTCTAACTTTTCTATTCCCTTAGTTATGTGTTGTTGGTCTTATGTTTTCAACAAATTTAAGTACATGATAAATATATACATTACATAATATATGGGACTTTTTTTGTTACAGGTACGTACCAAGTTACCGAGCGTAGTAGACTATTATTATAGTACTATATCACCATGACAAGCGGTTCCTGGATAGGACAACTTTTGGTGAGCATGAACAAAACCTGCTTTTGATCCAGATTGCAAATTATGTTTGCACTTGCGATCAATGTTTACTCCGATTAATCGAAGCTTTTTTCACAACAAATTAAAAACATTCCTGCGTATCGCTGAGAAGAGTGAGATATCGAGAGTCCTTCGTCGATAGCTCTTGTTTAGAGAGGAAGAGAAAAAGGTTTTGGTATAAAAACGCACATATCTCTTGTCAGTGTTGTCGCACTTCTCTAAATACCAGTCTCCCTGGGAAGTCGTTGAGAATCGAATGGTAACAAAAGGACCGAATCTGGTCAGAATTAGAAGCGGAGGAAGAGAACACTCGTTGCTAACCCCTCAATCAAATTTCGAGATAATTTCATTGGTGACCCCACTTGGGAAACTCTTAGACTCCGCAATTCATTTTCAACGGTGACGCATTTCCGAAGCACCGAAATTAGAAATATTTTTGCAGCTCCTTCGATAACGAGAAGGATTTGCGATCAAATAGCTCCCGACCTATGCGAGTCTCGGTAATTATTTTGATCCGTGCCCTGCTTTCGCGCTAGTTTGATGAATTCGATTGAATGCGAACGAAATATCTTCGAATTAATTATAGATCGGATGACACACTTCGAAGTTCAGTTTCAATCGCGCGTTCTTAAATCATTGATTAGCTCAACGCGATTCGCCGCTTGAAAATATGTTCTTCTACACGATGCTTTAAATAGATGGACGTTTTATTTATCACAGAAAGCCAATAATCTTAACAGGAGCTCTCGGGGTCCAGTGCGACTTAAAATCGTAAATAAAGAACCGTGCCTCATTAATACAAAAGTCACGTGGAAGGTTCGTATTAAACATTTCATAGCTTTCAAAGTTCTGTCAATTTTCAACCGACTTCGAATATTTTGCAATGTGCTAGAATGTTATCCGAACTAAACATTCCTAAGGTTTATTTCTGATAATATAAAACTCTGAATAATTTAGCCAGTGACATAGAAAGTTTTCAACCAAATTTTTAATTGTTGGGATAAAAATAATCATTGCATTATTTCACCATAAGAAATTGCAGTTTTTCATACAGATTATTCACCAAATTCAGAATTTAATATTCATTCGGTACTCATATTACTGAACACCATCTGACTGCTTGTCTGTGCATTGCTCACCATTTCTACTTAAGTCATACTGATGCAGCAAGACAGAACAGCAGTCTTATATCAAAAGCTATTTTTTGATTTGTTCCATATTAGCTCAGAAAATTAATTTCAAATGGGTGATTAAACTGTCAGAGCCACAAGATGAAAAATATCATATGATATTATAATATTTATTATCCATCCGACGGATAATGTTATGTATACTGTTGTTAAACGTTTATTTGTATTTCAATATTCTATAAGATGCTTTATAAAAATAACCAAAATTCAGTGTAGCTAGACTTTCATGTAAGAAGTTATTATTATTCCTTCTTTATTTAATACTTTAAACCAGCATAGAAGAAACGATTTTTTAAATATAGTCTCATGAATTTATGCAAGTGGCTCTGATAATTTCATCACCCACTGTACGTAATGCAGTATAGCATAGTACAATTTATGAATATATCAGTAATAAATATAACGTTTCGAAATGATTCTTTCTTAACAATCTCGTCTTACTCCATGCCTTGTGTCACGGTTGTTAGTCAATTTGCACAGATTTGAACAGCGAAGGTAATAAATTGACCGGGGAACTGACCGTTGAAGTAATAGGCTCAGATCGAGTGGAGAAATCAGCGAGTCAGTAGAATTCTCACTTCAACGTCCATTAATTAATTGAAACTCGATAGTCAAGAGATTATGGCTTGATTTGCATATGTGGATTTACATGGCATCGAGTCAATCGGTTAATTAAACGTGAAACGTAATACGTCTGGCCCCGTATACTCTCGGATAATCGTGGACTGTGTACTGTAATTTAGTTAGCTGATAGATGCACAGATAAACAGCCGATTCCTCTAGGAGATGTTGATTCATTTGCCTATGCGCTTCAATAGACACGCTCGGTGTAACAATATCTTAATTAGGGGTCCTTCGCGTAATTACTTCAGATGCACTGCCAGGTAACCACGCATAAGAATATTTACTGCAGGATCTCGATTCTATTTACAATGCCGTGCAAAAGTCTTGGGTCACCAAATCAAACTTGTTTCATACTTTCATATAACTATGAATCACTAATTCATAAATTTTAATTTAGTTTCCACTTCGTTCGAAACGTGCGTATGTACTGTAAACTTATAACCACGGACAGTTTAACACTTTGAGAGTGCCAAACCAGAACCCTAAAAAATTCCATGAAACCAAAGTAAGTTATTTAATGAAATAAAAATTGAAAATAATTATATGTGTGATATTGACTAGTCTTCCAACTTTCTTGCATTTTACAGATCCCAATCAAATTTGGTACAATGAATATATTAACGTAAAAATTCATTTTAAAACCTGGACAAATAATTCCGTCACCGACATTTGGGTGACATGGCAGTCAACGTGTTAATTAACCAGATAAAATGCTTCTAGACGTAATAGAATAATTACTTTAGCATTCCGGATCTTCTATTTTAGAGTTTCGTTACGTGGATGATAAGCCGAGCCACGTAATGCATGCAACGTGTTTCATTTATGTCGACTTGATAATCAAGAAAACGAAAACAATATACCGCGAAGCATGCCGGAACGAACGTAATTAGTTCTACAACCTTGTGCGTTATAGCTGCTCGTTGTAGCGTACATTGAAATATACATTATATATTTAGAGGTAATACGCTTCTGGTCTGCAGTATAGAACAAGATTACCGTACAATGCAACGATTTAGACGAGGAAATTAATGCAACCTGAGAAACACGGGTGTAGAGATGGAAAACTAAAGATATAGAATAAAATGCTGTTTTGAACTGTGTTAACATTAATATTAATGCATCCGTAATTATTCGTCAGCTATTTTTTGCAAGTATTTGTTACGTAGACAAGACAAACGAAATTCAACACAAGATATCTTCAAGTTTGAAAGTTTGCATTTTTTTCATATTTTTTCCTGAGAACTACGTGTGAAAATTAAAAAATGGTACATTTATATACAGTTTACGAAGATTAATGAGTATACTGCAGATCTTTATGCGTTTATCGCGTATGAAAATCTAAAGAAAAATATTTGAATACGAAATTCAACAGAATCTGGTATGATTTTTATTAATTTTTATGTACAAAGGCCATTACTGTTAAAAATAAGATTCTATTTGATCCCGCTTTCCCACAAGAATCCGGATTCGTTGATTACACGTAGAAAAGGGAACTCTGATATGAATGTAACGACGCTTCAGAAAAATTAGTAAATAAATTTGAACCGATAAACATTGCAATTATTTTTTCACCAACCTAGTGCAATAAATGATTCTGTTTCCTGTGAATGTACGACTCCTAGACGATCGTTATCGTGAAATTCTAAACAGCTAGACGAGAACGGAAACGGATAACCGATTTTATTTCGGACACAAATCGATAGTTGGATTTCTGAGGTGACCGAAATTCTGATCATAAGCGTTCCAAGCGGGTCTAAAGTTTCGATTAGGGATATGTAACCGTAACTCCGGGACAACCGATATTCCTGGCCACAATGTTCCAATCCAGCCATGATTCTAGGTTAGAAATTTAATATCGTTAATAGAATTCAATTCAAAATTTGAAATTTGAAAACCCCGTAAGTAGATTACAGCTCTCTGCTGTAATTACATCGACGACGTTAATGTAATTGGCGATATTTTGAGATTTCACGAATATTGGAATAAGCTGTAGATTCATATAATTGGCTGAAGGTATCGTTAAATTTCAAAATAAAATTACTAATTCTAAAACTTTCGTGCGTCGTAACAAACAGATAAATATTTATAGTTCCATTTTCAACTTTGTACACAATGTCTACAGCGATATCGTTGATAACATAAAATCGTATGATTTCGTTATTACATAAAGTAATGAACTGTACTAGCAACGAACGTTCCTTATCAGTTAAAAATCATAAAATAATATTTTTATGTTATTATTGGTAAAAACAATGTAAACGATGACTATTAGACGGATGCAAAAGTTTTAGTCTTTCTTTTTTCATTTTCTTTTGTTCGTACACAATATACGAGGTATATTACTAATCGATAATGAAAAATTGGTGATTTAGACACATCAATGGCAAACGAAAAATTGCACAAAAAGGCGACTGGTTACAACCATTATGTGTGAGTATTAATTTATTTACACTTATCTATTAAGGAAAGAGATAAATGTTTATACAGCTTGTGCGCGTTGCAATTAATGTGGACAATTTCTATTTTGCATAAAAATCCGCAGTCGTCATTATACACGGACGATTTGAAAAGCCTAAAACTTTTGCACATACAGTTTGAAAAATTTTCGCTTATCAAGTGGACAGAAATCCAAATTAAAAACAACATGGACCATTTTTTTCAAATCTTTTGCTCACTGATTTTGTAGGGTGAGAAAGCGGATTGCGTATTTAAATATTCACGAAGCAGAAATGGTGGCTGTAATTCTACTAATTCTGCTAACTAAACGAATCCACATACAATTTACTTTAAACATTTAATCAAAAACCGTTCAGCATGCTGCAACCACTGGTCGAACTTCTCTCAATAACATTTTCGCAACAATTGATTCACGAATTCGCGTTCGTCCGAATTATTGTCCATGTTTTTCCAGCGCGTTTTCTTCGACGGTAAATTTTTTGTTGAAGTTTTTGTAACGCAGTGTACACACGCCCGCCGGCAATATTTCACGAGGGAACAAGATTTAACGCAATGTAGACAGCATTGAAAGAAAATCCGCGAAAAATAAATGTTCCGTTCAGAAGAATATTCGCTGCGCGCACGGATATATCTATGTAAATCATCCGAGCAAACAATTTATCGACGCCGTGTATAATCCGCGCGTCTGGCAAATTGTCCAGGCGCGGTTTTCTTGGTTGTAGTGCGTCGACGAGCTACGTCGTAGCCGTGGCTCCCTTGGTAAATGTCGATGCCGACATGCAAGCTACCGTAAAGGGGAAGCTACGATTTAGCTCGGCGTTCTTTCTTTTTCTCGCTCAACTTGAGTGGTCAACCTAACGGAACCCGTACGTTATACCTTAAAAAACCGACTCGATTTCGATTTTTTCGTCCGTCCCCGCATGCGTCTATAACGAATTGCTTCCTTATGGCTAGACCACGGATTCTATGCATTTATAGTATATGCAAATTAGGGAAAGGCGACGAAAAGTATCGTTAATCCCGTAATCATATTCGTTTTACCACAGTTAATCTCTCGTCGGAGGATCAACATAGTTTTATACGATGTCGGGTTTACGAAGCAGTTTGTGGGAACAAAAAGTTTCGTGGACAACTGTAATCCAATTATAGTGCGTCTGTTGATAAATTGCAGGAAAGGGTAGCTATACACGTACGTATGATAAGAAATAAACTGGAGCTAGGTGTATAATATACAGGGTGTTTGGTAACTGGTGGTACAAGCGAAACGGGGATGATTCTACATGAAAGAACAAGTCGAAAATGTAGAATAAAACTTTTTCATACGAAGTTTCGTTATCGAGAAAATCGAGATTGAAATGCACGTACGTATGATACGAAATAAACTGGAGCTAGGTGTATAATATACAGGGTGTTTGGTAACTGGTGGTACAAGCGAAAAGGGGTGATTCTACATGAAAGAACAAGTCGAAAATGTAGAATAAAACTTTTTCATCCGAAGTTTCGTTATCGAGAAAATCGAGATTGAAATGCACGTACGTATGATACGAAATAAACTGGAGCTAGGTGTATAATATACAGGGTGTTTGGTAACTGGTGGTACAAGCGAAAAGGTGGTGATTCTACATGAAAGAACAAGTCGAAAATGTAGAATACAATTTTTTCATACGAAGTTCCGTTATCGAGAAAATCGAGATTGAAATGCACGTACGTATGATACGAAACAAACTGGAGCTAGGAGTATAATATACAGGGTGTTTGGTAACTGGTGGTACAAGCGAAACGGGGGTGATTCTACACGAAAGAATAAGTCGAAAATGTAGAATAAAACTTTTTCATACGAAGTTTCGTTATCGAGAAAATCGAGTTTGAAATGCAGCGAATACGTATGCTATTCGATAGGAATTGTCTGGCGCGTCTGATCATGACCAACCAAATCTACTTCCTGCATATACTAAAGCACGCAAACCTGACAGATCTTCAAAGTCGATTTTCTCGAAAACAAAGCCTCAAACGAAAAATGTTTATTCAATTTTTTCGACTTATTCTTTCATGTAGAATCACCCCCTTTTCGCTTGTACCACCAGTTACCAAACACCCTGTATATTTTCAGGCTGAGTTGTTTTTAGACAATTGCTTCAGGCTCGTTGTTAACACTTTGACTGCCAAACTAGAAATCTCAAGAATTCCATAAAATCAAACCGAGCTATTTAATGAAATAAAACTTGAAAAAAATTAAATATATGATATTGAGTAGTCCTTCAACTTCCTTGCATTTTACAGATTCTAATCAAAGTTGGTACAATGAATATATTAACGTAAAAATTCATTTTAAAATCCGGACAAATAATTCCGTCACCCACATATGGGTGACATGGCACTCACGTGTTAAACGAGAATTAAATTTCTCTAATTGATAACTGTTAGATGTAAATGATTGAAATGAATTTCTCTGGACGATAACATTTACCAAGAAGAGAAAAAATTTTCGGTTACTTACAATCCTTACTTGTAACCAATACGATCTTAGTCGATGAAATGCTTGTTATTCTATGACTTTTTTTTTTTTTGTTATAACAGTTGTGATCCCTGCTTTATTTATTTCGATATATTAACGTTTAATTTTAATATATTATCGGTTACTTCAGGGCCTAAAGTTACTTTATTACTGCACCTCTGGTGAAAAGGCGATGCCCAAATGTCTGAATTCCACCACAATAGCAACAACCTGTCGTAAACCTTTCTGTAAAGGTATTGCGCCCATTCAAAATGGTGCCTTGCCATCCCCTACAACCCCATCAAGTGGATGGTAGCAGTTAACGCCTTAGTCACTGGCCACTCAAATCTCTTGTCTCACACTCTGTTGAATTTTCGTCGCCGCCACAATAGCGGATTTTGGTGTGAAGTTGTGAAGTACATGAGTAAGAGAAGACAATAGAACACTTTATAATTTTACAGGTTACAAACCAGTCACATTGCTTCGTATGGATATACGCGTTCTCAGTTTTACACCATTCAGTTCACAGTTCACGGTAAAGATTCATTCCACAGGGAAAACAGGGAATGGTTTATATTTTTTCCAACTCCACACAAAGTTAAGTTGGCATGTAAGATATTACGTCATTTCAACTATTACTGCCTGGACAGCCCAGCGTGCCCGTACAAATTGTTTAATTAATTGGAGGAAATCCAACATATTTTGAATATTACTTTGTTTAATCCTTGCGTGAACTATTGAGACCGATGCAGCCCCACTAAAAATGCTAATAATTGTTTAATGTGTAACTATTAATAACTATTTGTGGATTTAGATGAAATTTAACTATCTCACGACGTTTCTACTTACCATTTCAATAGAGATGATTATTAAATATAATTTAATTGAACTATTGCATTTTTAAAGTATATTCTGAAGGTCTGCTTAAGGGCTAAAGCTAATAAAATTTTACAACAAACGATGGAAACAAGTAAAAGTGTATAATATCACTAGTGTACTTCAAATTCTCGGTAGTAATGGGAAAAAGAGTATATGAAATTGTGATATAGCAAAAACATGGTATAAAGTTTTGTTACGGTGCAGGTGATTTGGAACAGCAGTATTTCAATTTATTTTTATTTTAAAAATTAAGAAAACGTAGACAATGAAATTATTTTCGTTTATATTTATTTATGGTTATTGTCACTTATGTTCTAATCACGCACAAAAATCACGGTATAGGAACAATCATCTTGGGCATTCTAAGTCTTAAAACTTGCTTACTTGCTTACAGTAGTGGCAGACATAACTTCTGGAGTAATAACTAACACGTTCACACTGCACCCACATTGCACACATGAAACACTGCAACCATTCTTCTCCTGTTTCCTTTTCATTGTAATTCACACCGCAGTAGGGATATACAACAACCTTCTCAGTATTCATCTTCGGTATTCCGAATTAGTAACATGGGATCAAAAAGGTAAAAAATGTCATGCGACATTTTGTATTCTTAGAATAGAACAGATACAGAACTATACAAATAATATGCAATATAATACATTAATTTATTTATTTTTGATATAATGATAATTGCAACAGTTGCCAGAACACTTCCTAGAAGATATTTACAAAATTGACGTTTTTTCATTCTGCAGATTGAACTGAAAACGTCAAAATAACGATTCGTCCACAAGTGTTATTAAATAACAGATTATTCGCTCCTACTATTTGCGATGTTAAAAATTATACAATAACGTATAATTGTAATGTACAGTTTGTTAAATAATTCGGTATTGTAAATTAGCAAGAATATTCCAAATTTGCTACACTTCCACTATTATTTTTTTGCTTTTTTTGCATTTTCTTTTGCAAAACAAAATTTTCGAATTTAAGGTCTTTTGGTGCTTGAAATATAGTAACTAAACAAATGTCTCTTGCGCACAAAACCTCTGCTAATACTCCCAAATACAACGGTATCTTCCGTAATAACGGTATAAATATTTAAATATGCGTTTTAACAATGCTTCAAGCTGGCAAAACGCAATTTTCTCTGTTTTCCAATTTATTTCAAAAAATAAAAGTCTAAGACACAATCTATCTACTAAGTAGAGACTTGAAACTACAAATTGTGTCCAGCTTTATTGTTGTACCATTCTTTTCTACAAAATGATTACAGTTTAAATACCGAGTTTATTCTTACAATGTGATTTCACGGCACAGTTCGACATAGTTCGTTAAATTAAAACAAACGTTACATGGACAGACACAGCATTACTAGAAATTCTTCGTTGACGTACGGATTTATGAGGCATCGCATTGACACTCCAACAGAAAACTAGAATAGAGTCATATTCAGTAATGGGAGGGCGTTTGATATATTTGAGTGCACTGGACGTTACAACGAATGAAAGAAAAAGAATAGGGGTGAGTAGAGAGGAACTGGACAAGTGATTCTAGTTGGGTACCTCTGTTTCCGCCTGATTACCGCTGTTATCTGGAGGTCACATCGTATTGTTGGTTGTAGATTGGCACCATCATCATTCTGGCAATGAGATGGAGCGTACTCACGTACAGCGACTCCCACTAATATTCGGACACTCTAAAAAATACAACCTTTTTTAACATTGGTCCATACGACTGGGATCACTTTGAGAAATTGGTACAATTGGTGTACTATGTGACGTGAACAAAAAAATTCGAAAAAACTTCAGTTGGTCGGAATTGAAGAGGAAATATTAAAAATTGTTTTTCACAACTCTTTTTTATATGGACTTATATTGAAAATTTTTATCTGTGTAAATTATTCATATTCTGAACATTTCATCCTAATTAGTCAACGTTGCAACCAGCTACAAACGTTTAAAGGTGTTAAACCATATAACTATAATAGAAAATAAATCTCAGGATTCTTGCATCTTTTAAAATGAAAATTATTAGAGAAATTGTGTGTGCGCATTTGATCATGAAAATGATATACCTTCTTTTCATTTTGTTTTTGCATGTAGAATCACTGCTGGTAACCAGAATTTAGGAAATAGCCTCTATAGCGAACAAGATATCAAATCATTTCAAATGGAATTATTGAAAAGAAAAGAGAAGTTGTTGATTTGTCTGTTTATAAAAGAGAAGTTGTCATTGCGACAGGGTATTGCATAAAGTATTATATTATCTTTGGAATTTATAATATTTTTATTTGTACAATAGTAGTGGCGAAACAGAATGTGTTTTGTATTTTCACAAACAAAAATGTATGGTTACGTACGGTGTAACATAGGTAGCCTAAGACCTTTGTACAGCACATTGCACTTAATTAGAAGCGTACTTATCATAGACTCCAAAATAAACCGTAATCGTAAAAGATGCTGCCGCGTAGGCTTCAAATAGCATTGATCCAGCACAAAGCGAAGGTACATACTACATCTCATTAATACGTGCCAGAGGCGATTCCTTAATTACGAATAAATGAAATGGAAAATTTGAAAACAGGAGAAACAGGATTGTAGCCCTATTAAAACCATAATAAGAAGTAGGGAGTCGTATGCGGCTGATCAGTTACTTCGTTAATTACATGATCCTCGATGCTTGCACGTATTTCCAATCTCGTTTTCGTTCAACTATTTTAAAACACCAAGGAACTACGTCTGATGTTCAGTATAATTAAATTCCGTTTGCTACACTATTCAGTATACATAGGGTAAAGGACCCAATTACTGTGGGGATACCAATTACTGTGCCTATATTAATTATATGTATTTTTAAAGCATAATGAATATTTAAAAAGGGATATTAAATTTTTTCATTAAAATCAGTTTTCTTTTTTAATATTCATGCTTTAAAAATTAGTATATTCAAATGTGCACAGTAATTTGGCTCTATATAATTTCCTAAGGAAAGTAGCGGGATAAATAAACTGAAATTATCTCCGAAACGCTAAGTTTTGGAACAAATGTACCTCAGTTTTTACTGAAGCTTTACCATTATATTCGGATCGAGCATAAAGAATAAGTGAAAAAAAACGAAAGTGACCTTCGTATCTACTTTACGCTTGCCAAACAATTTCTATCGCTATATTATTAATTGCTTCAAATAAGATAACTTTCGTTCGAAACGTTTTCGCGTATTGTTTAACACTTTGACTGCCAAGCTAGAAACCTCAAAAATTCCATCAAATCAATGTAAGTTATTTAGTGAAATAAAAATTGAAAAAAATTATATGTATGGTATCGAACAGTCCTCCAACTTTTTGACATTTTACACATCCTAATAAAATTTGGTAAGATTAATATATTAACGTAAAAATTCATTTTGAAACTTGGACAAATAATTCCGTCACCCACATATGGGTGACATGGCAGTCAACGTGTTGAAATAACGAAGATATTTCCGGTGGACATAGTTCGCGGGACACACTGTATCTGGGGCCTGTTCTCTAAAAAAAAAAAACAGATCATAGTTGCGTCTCTTTACGAGAAGCTCGGTAATCAGCGAGCCTAGTGCACCGTCATGAAACTGTAAGAGCCCGGTGCAATCGAAATCGTCGAACCGGGGCTCCGGTTCCTTTGTCAGGGAACGTTCCAAGTCTATTTCGAAATGGTGCATTGACAAGCAGAGCCGCTAATTGAATGATTCCGCGAAATCTCCAGAGATTCCGTAGGGCCGTTGAATTAAGTACTTGAACCGTGACACACGTGTAAGTGGCATGGATAATTTGCTGTAGGTCCGGCCGGGGGACCCGATCCCGCAGCGAGTAATAAATTCTTCTTTTTCTTCTTTTTTTCTTTTTTTGTTTTCGAGACCCTGTGTACGCGCGCGTTCGTCTCTCTGTTTGCCGGTGTGTTGCGTGTTGTGTGTATAGCGGACTTAGCCCCGCGACTTCCCTGGCTTCGCTCCAGCCTCCTACGCGGTCGATATAATCATCCAGCATCCACGACCCACGAAGAACGACGCGTAGAGGCCGCCGAAAAAAAAAAAAAAAATAAAGACAAACCAGACGCGACGAGGACCGGCACGAGAAAGAAGAAGTATTGGCACGATGCCGTCCGAGGAATCAATGACCCATTCCTTCATTGGTATTTTCGGTGCCTGCGTCGAATAATTGTGCACAAAGACGACGAATGCGCGACAGATTTGCGGTGCGCGCGACCTTTTTCAACTTCCACGCGCCGCAGTGCACGTTAAAGCTGTGTCCTCGCTGAACCAACGACGAACAACCGTTTCTTCCTTACAGTCAAGGACATAAAGATAGGATACCTTCGTTTCTTTGTGCTTCCGTACAGAGTTGCCAGATCAAGACTTGTCTCTCCCCTCCAAGGACGCTATTTCCCCACGCTTCCGTCACGACCCGGTCACGTGACGCGTTTCGTCTCTGTCGTACACGAGTCGCAATGTCACGTGACTAATCCGGTACTGGCAGAGAGAGGGTAACCGTATTCTCCTCCATTCGAGTCAATTCCCCTGACTCGACAAGTTAATTACTCGATCCTCGAAGAATCGATTATTTTCAAACTGTGATAATTTTGTAAAAGATGATCGTATGGCAGTAAACTTGCAATCATTCTGAAGTTCGAAAAAAGCCTCTAGTTTCATTTTATTTGAAGATTTTTCGTCGGGCCGAAGAAAATGGTCTGTGTGAACTTTGAACAATTTTTTTCGTAACCGAAAATAGAGCGGAGGTAAAGATTGAAGATTTCCCTTAACAACGACATCTTAAAAATTGATGTACGATTTTTTTTTAATCGTTTTATCGAGCCTTGAACGAGACATATGCCACCAGTTAGACAATAGTGTACATTTTAGTCCATAAGACGGTGAATAAAAATCTTTCATCAATTTTTCTGATTTCGTTGGAAAGAGAAGTTTTTTTCAATCTTCAAATCTGTGGAAGATTCAACCACGAAAAATTGGTAAAACTGTTGGATTTCCAGCTCGGAAGTGCGGTTGCATAGCATAGTGTTAACAACCTAATCGAAATGTTAAACGCGTTTTCTCGAAACAAAGTTTTCATAATCGGTACCAGAAAGAGTTATCAATCGCTTGGACAAATTTGGATAAAATCTTGCAGTAACATTGTTTAAGACTAACTATCAAATCTTTTACGGAACGAATTTTTTATTCGTACGTTATTGCGAACAAAAAAGCTAAAAAGTTCGATGAAAGATTATTTATTTGAGATCAAATAACTGTAACTTAAAAAAAAATGAAGAACTCGAATTTACCAAGGACTAGCTTTTATACTTGGTTTAACGTCAAATTATAAAAATGTGTAGTAGATAGAACCACACAGCAATATTAATTGGCACCACAAACGGTGGTTCGCAGAAACGGCTTTGGGAAAATGACACGTTCTTTTTGTTTAACACATACTAACTTTTTCAAGAAACCTAATTTTATATGTATAAAAAATGGTTGAATTTAATATAGTTTTCAAACGTTTAAAGATCCATAATCCCTTATTTTAGGAAGATTTTGTTAAAAATTAATGACACTGTTCCACATACAATACCGTTCGAGATGGATACAGCAGGAAGTCCTTATTCCAAGCATTTTCGAGATGTTGTATAATTTTATCCTCGAGTATAGCTACGGACGTGTTCCTCATCTTCAGCCCTACCATCAATCGCCATGATCCTGCGTGAGAGAACAATTTTTCAAGACGTTTGTTCCCCAAACTGCGTCGCATACTATGTACTCACCGCATTATCATTATGAACCGTGTCATTATTGACTGCCGTACAACGCTCGGATAATTTCGCATGAATATTTTGCAACAACGTCGTATCCTGCACAGTTCACAGGAAGAACGGGAACGTAAATTAAAATGTAATTGTAAATTAAAATGTCAGAAGAATGGACGAAAGGCACAAACGGTACTTCCAAACGCTGTAAATCCAGACATGAAAAAACGCATGAACTACAAGAACGGTGTAAAAAAGTATACTGCGCGCTACCCTAAAATTTCACGTAAATTAAAGAAGATAAACAACTAGGGTACCGTGCGTTCTACTTTTTTTTTGGAAGGACAGTTTTATGCTTGTGCACTGTTACGTAAAATGGCAAAAAGTTTTTAAGAGTTGTAAGTTAAAAGACTTCTTACGGTATTGATCGTACGCTTTAATACTTTTTCTCTGCTTTCCTGCTTCTCCGGTATTTATTAAATTAAAAGGAAAATTAATAGAGATCTTCAAAAATCATATCACATTTTAGTTATACATTTTGCTTTTTATTGTGAGTTTAGAGCCGCATCAACAACGCAGGAAAGTTACTCGTTGTTCGCTTCTCTATGTTGCAAGAATAAATTAATTCTTAGCGAAGTAGTAGACATAAATATTACATGCGCATAACAGATTCCAAAGTATGCGTGTTACTTTTTAATTATTGCACATCCGTTGAGTGCTTAAATGACGTGCGGTTACCCGAAAATGGCAGCGTAAAAACTAAATACAATCTAAACTCGTAAGCTAAACTCCAGATTCAATTAATTACCGTAATTATTTACGATAAATTGGTTCGTATCAATATCGCTGTTACATATGAGCATTCTACTTTTACATTATATTAACACGTTGACTGCCATGTCACCCATATGTAGGTGACGGAATTATTTGTCCAGGTTTTAAAATTAATTTTTACATTAATATATTCATTGTACCAAATTCGATTAGAATCCATAAAATTCAAGAAAGTTGGAGGACTACTCAGTATCATACATTTAATTTTTTCTAATTTTTATTTCATTAAATAACTTACTTTGATTTCATGGAATTTTTTAGGTTTTTAGTTTGGCAGTCAAAGTATTAACCGCATTGCATCGATACGTGTACGTCTTTCCAATTATTTCACTACACGAGTCACCTAATTCGTATTAGTGTCTAGATCGAACCGCCATGAATTTTAAAAAAGCAAAATACCTGTTCAGTTTTATTTGATAGAAGTGACATTTGTGCCGAAATGTAGCAGGTCAAAATGATAGCACAACGATGTTACTTTGAAAATGTAGTTTTACCTGTTTTTACTACAAAACTTGAACCAACGTAAGCTGTGCTATATTTTTGTCGCGGAGTGCAATTTCCGGCTAAGTTCTGGTTGTTTTTCATTAACAGGAGAGAAGCGTGTTTACGTACAATTAACTCGAGGAAAAAAATCAGATAAAACCCTGAAGAAGACGTTGGTAGCGTCAAAGTGTGCCAGAAGTAAGCGTCGCGCGGTGTTTAATTTGTTTTCGCCGTGAAATCTTTGATCGACGAAGTTGAGCAAACTTGACAATTCGAGCAAACAACGCGACACAGTTTATACACGTTTACATGTCCCCGATTTACGGGGCCGGGGGTAGTAGTGGTGGTGGCGAAACTCAAAGTACTCGAGAGATCGATTACGTTAGGTACTGGCTCTCAAGATGAGGAAGTTTCCAACAGGAGGTAGCTCCTCGGTACGAGGAACAAGCGCGGTACATAGGTATTCAAGCATCGTTGAGTTTGCAAATATTCTCCGAAATATGAAGACATTCGATGCAGAATTCAATACCTCTAAACCTTTCCTGTCTCGCAGCAAACGTATTTATGGATTGTATGTATGAAAGACAAACTCTTGTCCTATGTACATACGCTGCGTGCACGTGGCGGAAACCGCGGGTCATAGTAATTCCCTTACATCATAAAATACGCGTATTATAAGCGCACGTTGTATTGCAAAATATTTTCTAATGTCAGTTTTAACTTTGAACTTTTTCACGAACGCAATGCATACGGAACAGTAGGGTAAAGATTGGTAACATGGAACACCTGATCTCCAAAGCTGGTCTAAAGCGGAGGAATTTGTTTTTTTATTAACCCCTTACACTACTATTTATTTTGTGATTATAATGATAAGAAACTTTTCATCGTTCAGAATTTCATAGAAAAAAAAAGATAGTTTATATTTATTGTATGCCTATGTTTTCTCCAAAGGATATATATCAACTACAACAAAATAGAATTTTATTTGGGTTTATGGGAAATTAATGACGTTCACATTTATTAGACTCTATTCAGAATGTTCATCACGAATCTGGCTCGTTATTGTAGGGCAAGGGGTTAATGGAATAATTTTATAATTAATAACATAATTTTTCTTACATGGTTGAGTTTCAAATAATTTTAATATTCTGAAAATAATTTCAGAATATTCTTTCCATAAGGAAAGAGAACTGGAAGAGATGAAAATCGGTAAAAACGATTAAAAAGACTATACCGTTATTATAAAAAATGAATAACGATTACTAAACAGACGATACGAGTAATAATTTAAGAACGAATTCTCGACTGATGATTAATTGTTGGCACAACTATTTATTGCTTATGGATAACTAATATACACAATTACCCCTAGAGTCAGGTGTTTGTTATGTACTAAAGGAGAACGCGTTGATACATTTACTGCGAATGATTGCTTAAAAGAGCAATTTATAAATAGAATTGTACAGATAAAATGAAACAAGACGTTGACCTTGACAATACATTTCAAGATTAACTGAAATCAGTGAACTATTGTATGATAACGTTATCCATACTGAAAATCTGTGTTGATGGTAAAAATTAATATTGTCAGTCGATTTTTTACCCGATACGAAGATAACATTTGTGTGAGATGCAATTTCCTCCATGATACGTGTCGGTGATATGATCGTAATCCGATTATATCTGATTCTGCTAATCGCGTGATTAATTATTAATTGTTCTACAATCACACGTAAATATTACACCGACTAATATAATCAATGCTAACTGCGATTTGGATTGAAGTTTGAATAATTACGGTGTATGCAGGAAACCTTTGTCACCTGCACACAAATCGTATATTAATTGCTAATATTCGATACAATTAAATGCTTTAAGACAACAAAAAAGCCGTATAATAGTATAATACGTAATAGGAGTATAATGTAACAAAATTTTCTGTATCTATCATAAAAAACAGGAGCCAAATAAGATTGTCGTTCTTTCGTTAATAATTTCTACAAGATGAAATCAGAGCATTGATATTCTTAAATTATTTTAATCCGTCTACCGTTTTCAACTTCATCTACACATTTTTGTCATAGGCGCATAAAATCCGCAGTCCAATAGTTCGGTTAAGTATAAATTTTATTTACAATTGAAACAAAACCACTAACATTAATTAGATCACACAAACTGCAAACGTTTGATTTTTTTTTTTTTATTAATGGTTTATTTTAGCATCAACGACCACCTGACTTACACTTGGCAATAACGTATCTAACCTGTAATTTGTACAATGGAATATGACTAACATTGACATCGACAAGAGTGACTGTAACATAAAATTATAACAGGGATCCTATAGATCAATGTGGATTTAACACGTTGACTGCCACGTCACCCATACGTGGGTGACGGAATTATTGCACCGTACCAAATTTTATTAGTAACTGTAAAATGTAAGAAAGTTGGAGGACTACTCAATATACTATATATTTAATTTTTTCCATTCTTATATCATTAAATAACTTACTTTGATTCTATGGAATTTTTGAGATTTCTAGTTTGGCAGTCAAAGTGTTAAAGAATTGGTTTTTGTTCAGTATTGTTCTGGAACAAATTGATCTCGGTGTACGGGCGAGACGGTAAAGATCCAAGGACGGTAAAGCCGGGTTGACTGCATAATCTTCGAAGATGGGAACTGCTTAATCGAACGGGGACATGATCGATCGTAAGAACGTCGACAAAGTTTGAATGGGCGGGTGATAAATAGCCTGGACCACCTTGCAATCTTTTTAATTGCTGCGGTATGCGGTCTGATAATTTCTTGCGGGTAGGAAATTGGTATCGTTCGATAACTCCCGGTGTTACGGGAGTTTCTCGAGGAAACCGGGCTCTCTCGCGGCTGGAATTCCGGAAAGACACATATTAAGTCTCGGTGAGATGGGAACCCGGGCCTGATCGTTGCTGGTCGTTGGCACGCGAAACTCCTGGGGTGGGGAAGTCAATCGGAGCGACAGAGAAAGAAGGAGGAACCCCGTACATGTGTTCGCATGTACAATGCGAGGAGAAGGAAGAAGAGGCACGCGTGACACCGAGAAGGAGAGAGGTAGTCTTCCTTAAAAAGGGAGCTTGGCCGAACCTGTTATACTCGGAGGAACCTTGCACACATCTAACTGTTCTCTTCTCTTCGCCCTTCGCTCCGTCCAACCTTTCTCTCTCTCTCTCTCTCTCTCTCTCTCTCTCTCTCTCTCCCCGGTCTCTCCGTCCGTCTCCGTTTCCTCTCTTTCTCGTTCTTTTCACCTTTCCGCACTTCTCATCGTTGTCTTTATCACGCCTCCCTCCTCCGTGACTCCTCTTTACCTTGCCCCATGAAAGTCTCTCTTGTGCTTTTTTTTTCGTCGTTTTATTTCGCCCGCTCGTTCCTTTCCCCCCTATTAGAGACTCTCTTTTCGTCATTCTTCTTCCTGCTCTCTCGTTCCGTCTGACCGCACGCTCCATCCTCATCCGTCTCGTCAATCGGTCGACCAGACGGCCGAGATGAACCAGGACGGAATATAGAATAACTGATGGAGAGAAGAGGGTTAGGCGAAAGGTGGGAGAGAACGCCGGGATTGCTGTTGCCATGTGACCGGGGACGTATCGACGACGATTTTTCCCGCCTATATCGAACAACTTGCAACAGAGGAACGATTTCTTCTCCTCTCCTTTCGACCGTTGCGCTGCGCTGTTTCGACTTCGTCCTTGCGCCCCACCTTGCTCCTCGAGCCTTAACGACGCGTTCTTTAACGTCCTTGTTACGCATTCGTCACGTCCGGCGAACCGCGTTATAGGTACATAAAGGGAATCCTGAATGCAACTATCACAGAACCGACAACGGACAACGCTAGTCAAACCTCTCTAAACGGAATCGCTCCTCCGTCAGGTTGTCCTGCAAGTTCTTTTCGTAATACGCGCGCCTAATATGCTGGGCAACATGGACACAGGGTACATAGTTTTCGTCAACATATACAGGGAGCTTCGGAATTATATGTCGCGATCACTATAACGCGATTCTGCACCTCTGGATAGGTGCTTAACCCCTTGTTCTACAATATCGAGTCAGACTCGTGATGAAGATACTGAAGAGGGTCTAATAAATATGTTTCTTATTAATTTCCCTTGAACCGAAATAAAATTCTATTTTGGCGTTGTTAATATGCAGCTATCGCGGAAAACATATAGGCGTACAATAGATATAAATTATCTCCTTTTTTTAGGAAATTATGAATTACAAAATAGTTTTAATCACTGAAACCGTGAAATAAATCGTAGTACAAGGGGTTAACAATGTTTTTATTGCATCGCGAAGAACAATAATCTCAAAGGTACTATAGGTCTCGAGTCAACCGATTTTATTCGATATGTACCATGTATAATAGAACCCCCTCCACGTTTATACCATCCTGAAACACCCTGTAGACCTAGAGAATAAAATAGTTTACTAAATTTTAAAGTCGTTTTGTAAAAGAATGGTTGAGACTCGAGATCCATGGATCATTTGAGACTTCTGTTCGTCACGACGAGTACTGTACGATGGAACAAATACTATTTTGACCTAGAGATTCAAGGTTGCGGTCAACTTTGCAGAATCACACTATAGTGGCCATGACATATAATTTTGAAACACTCTGTGACAGCGGCCCACGAAAGTATTCGAGCACCATTCGAATCGGAATAACTTTTTCGAAATTGAACCAAATGATTTGACTTTTTTGAATCAATTAGAAACATTAATTCACTAAATGATATGTGTAGAAAGAATTTTGGTAAAATTGGTAATAATTACATAAAAAAAAATTCTTTTTTTAGCAAAAGGACCTTTGATACAGTATCATCGTATGGATTTATATAATAGATTATAGTACAGTCACCCTTCCATTCATATTTTTTACAGAAATAGAAAATTATGTTTAACATGTGTGTTGAGCAAAAAAGGTTTTCGTTTCTTGCGGAAGAAGTATAATGAAGGCGTTCTACAGGATGTTACGCAAACTTTTCGTGCGGCCTAATATGATTAAGTGACGTAATACTGCTTCAAGAGAGAACTGTTATATTAATAATGCTGTTGTTAAGCTTTTTAGGGTGAATTATGTAGCAGTTATTCAAACTTAATTCCACGTTGTAGTACACGGGTGCAATTTCATTTCCATTTCGCAGCAAATGTTAGGGAATGAAACCCACAAATGCAGCTTTCGTTCGTTGATCGTGAAAACACGAGTAAGATAATACTTAAAAGCTATTCGTTAACGACTGTACTTCTGTATCAAATTGCAACGTAACCAGTTGCCATTTCAGCAGTAATTCATTAGTTGTTATTAAAATATGCAGCAGATGTTCAGAAGAGGATACTCTGTTGAGGAAACCCACAGCAGAGCTTCATCCTTATTGAAAAGTTCAGGATTTCATGACCCATTTTCCCAAAACGGGAGATGCTATTTTAATCAAGAGACTGAGTTTTCCATTGGACGTATTAAATAAATTGAAAGCACGTCTCTTCTTTATGTACCCTTTTGATAAAAAATTGAAATTGTAAATAAATAAATTGATAAACAGCACGAGAAGAAAAATGACCGTGAGAAATCTAAAAGGTTATTTTTCAGAATAAAAATTAAAAAATTATATCGAATTATTCTAAAAAATGTATATTTTCAGAATACATTTTAAAAAATGAAATACATTTAAAGAATTTAAGCCTTTCGATTGTAGTTCATACTGAAAGAAAGTATCTTTTGTTTATAATGATGCAAGAAATATTTAGTAATGCAATCTAAACGAGATAATTTGGTTCAATAGACACTTTCTAAATATAACTTCAGTTAATAATAATGGCAAGACTAGAATAAAGAAGATTTAAGGTTTGAGATTTTCGACACTTCAGAATTTAACATAAACAATAACTTCGCTTGAATTACTGCTATTTAAGATTAGTTCCATAGTGTCACTATTGATAATAATAAATCTGAGAACTCCTATCCTCGCTCGTTACAAATCAGTACGATTTATAATTTTTAAATTGTTATACGTAGTTCTCCCTTATTACAATTTTTATCAATCTGTTTAGTATCAATATCATAGCTTGGCAGTAGATTTAAATTGATAACGCAAGTAATTACGTTGGGGAATTAACGTCAATTGTAATACCCACTAATTAACAGTCATTTAGTAGGACAGCGTGAAAGGTGGTGGAAATGTATGCGTTTAATAAAACTGTCGATATACCATGACTTCCCATATTTATGGTCTATGCACGCATCGTTAATCGCCCTTAGAAATTAATAATCATGTAACAATGGGAACAGTATAGCACTTCAGTTATGTTAAACGCAATTTTGATAAAACAATGAGCGTCGCGTTGCAAATTGGAGATTGTTGGATTATTAGAACAAAAATTTAATTCAGCTCTTTATCCTAAAAATACTAAGATTTTAAATTAAACAATTTGAATGAGATACTGTAAACAATACAATTAATTGCGGTATAGGAGTTGGTCAATGTGCTTTAAGTACTTTTGTTTCTTTACACAAAAGTGTAATTAGATCATCATTCAAAGTGATATTTAAAACATTAAACGATATTACCTACAGTTGTAAAATAGTGACTTTAGTTCTCTGTATTTAATCAAATGCTAATCATTCTGATAAGAGTAGTTTTATATTCGATTGTTTCTATCAATGTTTCATCGTGGTCCGATAAAAATTTTCAGGGTAACTACAAAATACGTTGCTGATAAAATACACGATACAACAAGGCAACGAATAAAAAAAGAAAAGACAGAAAATATTAATGCAAACTATGCACGTTAACACTAGAACTACCGAGTAATAAATACAACTGATGAATATTGCTTTGTAATAATGACAAAACTACATCTATTTAAACCTAATACCATTTTTATTCTAACATGTGCTTCAATGAAAAAGTTCATTCAAAAAGATCTGATGAAAACATTTTTATAATTTCAGTAATTGTGAAAGAAAAAATTGGGAACCAGTCATTTTGACTGGTTCGGTAGTTCTAGTGTTAAAAATGGCACACAGAAGTCATTCATACTAAAGAATTAGTCAGTCATATATAAAAAGCTTTCAATGCAAACACAAATATTATTTATTCAAAGAAATATTTTCTTTGAATAAATAATATTTGTGTTTGCATTGAAAGCTTTTAGATATAAAAATCACAAAAATATGGTAGAAGCATTCTTAGCCATAAAATAATCACGGACTACACAGAAATGTTTGTGTAGCGTTGCAAGCTTCTGCTACGTATCCGGAAGAGTAGGTCTTATATCTGTGTTCACTTTGGAGTAGTCTTCCGCGAATCTTACTTTCAAGAATAGCAGTAAAAAATATTGGGGAGCAAGCTATGGAAGAGTTGCCCTCCGGTCTCTGCCACTTATGTAGAAGGGAAATCTACGATCAGGACGAGCGCTTCTTTTATGAAACCCGGAATCTGAGGTGATAGTCCATGACGCGGCCCTTCGGCTTATGGCTAAAGTTGCGAACACCATCCTGTTTTAGTACAAGCAAGCGAACACCTAAAAATATTTAATCCTCGGAGCCATTCCTCTTTAGTAATGGTAGAACGTTAGCAATTAAGGGAGCATCTCTGCGCAACAGCTTTATATATAAATACAGTCTACTTTCATTAGTTTCTCCTGAGAAAACTGGCAATACAAATATATACAAGGCCTGAAAATAATTCATAATTTTCTCAAACAATGTTCCGTAAGAATTTAGGAACAATGTAACACTTAGGTAATGTAAGCTACACGTAAAAATACTGTACTTGCTAAATGAACCACTTGATTTAAAGCAATAATAAATGAATAAATAAACTCTCGTTCTACAATAAAAACGCAATAAAATATTTTTTTACTTTGATTCTCTTTATCTCAACATCTTGTCAACGTAATCATCGGAGCAGTTTGTATCACAGTCGTCAAAAAAAAAAAACGAAAAGTGAGAAACCTTTAAATTAGTTGGTTAGTTTACGCTGAGATTGCACTTGCTTGTACAAATATTATGTACATATATGGCTACCCATAAGTAATTAATTCTTTATTTTATTTAACATGTAGTACAGATTACTTTCACAATAATCTCAACGCCAGTACATTTTATTAGAATATATATTATGTAATAATAAAGAATGTCCACAACAAGGGGACAATATTTATCGAATCTAAAGAAATAACATTCAAAATCTAAGTCGATGAAGTGGTTTTTGGGTTATTATACCCATCAATTTGGGCAGCATAATTTCAGTAAAAGAAGCGTTTAAAGTTACGAACGAAGTTTCAAGAGAATTCAAGGAAAAATCGATCTAAAAATTTAATCTATTACTCAGAAGCATAAAGAATGACTACCTCTTTCTCGATAAGTGGATGACTTCTCCCATTTGACTAGCAGAATGACTTTCTTTGCTTCCCTCTAACTTGGAAAGCTCTGGTCTCAGTGGCCGTTTCTCATTATGGGAATCGGCGAATATTTTGCATTGTTACCCAATTACAATGCCCATCGTTTCCACCACTTCAAGGATAGGATAAAAGCCTTCGTTGAATATTGCACCGGCCAGATAAGAGGCAATTTCAATCGTTTTAGAACCATAGCGTGGTCGGGATGCTTTGAAGCCAGACGTCAAACGGTTTCGTTAAAACCTTCATTGGAATTCTCTGCAAATCCAGTCTAAACACTTTTCTATCAGATTATTTCTGCACGGATGATTTCGCGCAAGTTTGAAAATATGCACGGAACTGAAATTTATCAAGTTTTCCAATGGTGAAAGTCATAATAAATAAAATCTCACATTTCTCGCCTAGTATCATTAATTTGACAAATTTTCCAAGCACATATAATAATACGTTGACTCCGGATCTTTACGCTAAACAAAGAGTTTGTGCATTAATTGCAAAACACAGGAGCTAAATATAAATTTACGTTCTCCACTGATAATTTTAATCTGGTGAAAATAATATATTAATACCCTTCAAGT
Organism: Seladonia tumulorum; assembly: GCA_913789895.3. Lineage (NCBI taxonomy): Eukaryota > Metazoa > Arthropoda > Insecta > Hymenoptera > Halictidae > Seladonia > Seladonia tumulorum. The sequence continues at coordinate 11,126,018 of OU565275.1, forward strand.
TTTCTAATCTTTTCACTGTTTTAAATGGTACCTAATTTTCTAGCCTAGTGTTTAATTCAGAAAACATATTATCCTATAAATAAAAGTTGCGTAAGCAGTTCTTCTGTAATATAATCTTTTTTGCATGTATTCGCAAATTGTTATATTATACTTGCTAAACTTTATCAATGTAAACGACACGTCGTTGATATAAACTATAGCCGAATGAAAATGTTTTTGAGCACGAACACTATTCTATTACACTAAACTACACGTACACTAAGTACGCATACTATTACACTAAATGAACTGTGTAACCTTTTGGGAGAATGTCGTTTAATGCTTGGGACTTTATTTATACATGCAGTGGGCTGTGCGAGTGCAGTATTCTTTTTTATCTTGTTAATAAGCACCAGTCAGCACAAACGCATACAAAAGCCCTCTTATATGTATATTTAGACACGGGGAAGCGATAAGATATTTAAAGTAAATGTTTCTTTTATACATAAGTATGATGCCACACGCACGGAATACGAAGGAACGCAATAATTTATTCGAGTCGCAAGCAAAAGCACCGTGTATGTCTTCGTCGTCGACTAAACACCTATCGCATCCTCCTGCGGATTCGAGGAAGAAATGGTCACAGAAAAAGCAATCAGCGTCGTCATTGTCTTCCGTTCGTGAATCTCTATTCCTCTTCTAACGAACTCTTTTGTTTCTTCTTGCTCTGTTTGAGGATCAAGTATTTTTTCGAAGAAACATTGTGCTTTCTCCGGAAGTTTTCCATCATTTCCACGATAAGGTCCTCACTCTCAACCTATACACGTAATATCGAGAAGGATTGAATGATAATCATTTCCATTCCTCATAAATAATATCTATCAAACGATCAAGAAGTATTTGCATGACTTACTGTTAAAGTGTATAATTTGTATTTTTGTTCTAAATTCTGAATGTTCCAAAAAAGTTATTTCTACTATCATTTTCGGCGTTACAATTTTCATTTTTTAATAGTTTTTTTAGGTCGAAAATCAACAGCCGAGAGTTTGTCAGAAAATTGTTCTGTTTTTGAACTTACAGTATAGTAATTTAACATAACTAATTTTACATAAATCATAATTTCAATACTAAAAGCTCCAATTTTGAATAGATATTTCCATGAAAATAATCAAGACAGTATAATAATCTAATGCGTTCGTTGATTTTCGTAAAACGGATATTATTATAATAATTTATCTTTAACTTAAGAAAATACGAAGAAGATAAAATCTCTGAAAAAATGACTATTTATTTGTTATACCTGTTTTTCTTATACAGATTTATTTTTGCTACGAAAACAAACTTATTCTCAATCTTTGTTATTGTAGATAAAAGACGCGTAATTGTGATATATTATGGTTCATTCAAACGAGCAAATGCACGTTCGCCTCCCACTTAAAAGAAAATCGTGCTCGTAACACAAGACGAACGGTAACGAACTATATTTGCGGCGAATGCGAAAGCATGTTCGTGTAATTTAAACTGAACTTTAGTGGATTCATATAGGAATTGTTTAAAAACACCATTATATGAGCCTTTTGTTCAATATGCAGCACCATCAAACTATTTGACCTTCTACGGTTCTTTATATCCTTAATACCAAAGGGGATAATTAGGTGTCCTGTTTCCAGAGAAGCAGCCTGTGTAATTAACGTTGCCAGGAGTAATAGCACAGTATTAAATTCACTGCTACTGTCAATAGTTCAACCGTGTCGATAATTAATAAATTTAATGGGCGGTAGTACAATTCCCATTTCTGTGCAATGCAAGGGTCAGTGTGTACAATTTTCCAAAAATTAGAGAGGACAATGTTTTCAATAGAGGATGTTGAAATTATCATGACTTAAGTTATTTACGCTAACTGACTTTAACTTTTTACTATAAGAGCAACGAAACTTGTTTAATATAAATTTATTTGAACTCAATATCCGGAAAACGATATAGTATACGTATAAAAATATTTACAGTTCTTATAAAATCTAAAATGTAACTGGTACACGTTGTTTTATTAAAAATTAAAAGACTAGATTTATTTAGATTTCCCACAATTTTGATAACAATGTGTGCTTGAATGAACAAAATTTAATAATTTTGAATTGAAAAATTGTTGTATTTTCTATTTATGACAATGTCTGTTGGAAACTAATATAATTTCTTTACCCGTTATGTAATCTAATACCCACTTTTATGTATTCATATTGAATGAAAATGGTGTACGCTTTTTTTAATTTATTTGATTATTTGAATGTAAACGATATGGTTCTACCTGTGTATGAACGTTAAAGGAACATAATTTACGTTGTTACGGATCTCATCAATGTCAATCGTTATTATTTTAATCTATTTAAAACGGCTCGTAAAGGCACCGTCACATTGTAAGAGATATTGATCTTACCGTAATATCATTCCATTCATTAACGTGTTTTCACGATACAACTACATTAGCCTAAGTAATTTATTTCACAGTGTTTCATGTCTCGTCGATAGCAATTGGCGTTATCAGTGTGCTGTAATCTTGTAAACCAGACGCAGCATGTGATTACATTCTGAGAATGTTATATGTTATGTATATACGAGCGAAGGTAAGAAATTAATAATGGCACGGTCCGCTTAAAATAGGCATGAGTCATGTATGACGTTTCGCATATGAGGATGTGAACCCAATATGCTGAATGTAACGAATATGCACGCGTGCATACATATACATACGTAATTACAATTTTTCATCACATACATCCAGCCGCGACAAAACGATGCGGCCGTATAGTATTCTCGGTCGATTTAAATCAATCCCGAGACGATTAAAACGAAATATCTCGTAAATCTGATAAAGTGAACTACTGTGCACAACACATAAAGAAACGAATGCTTTTGTCAGAACACGAGATCTAGCAACATGTTATAATCACCGAATAATTACCGGACAATTACCTTTTTCTCGTTCTTCGAAAGATTTTATGCAAGAAACATATGCAGAATGCATAACCCGACATAATTCGCAAATTACTTTCTGTAACGAAGCATATTACCGATAATAGTTAATTTCCTGCCACGCTATACCTTTATCGAGTATCGATTAATCAATATTTTTTGTCCAAACATCACATAATGCTCGTCAATATGTTACTTTTCTACTCTTATATAAAGGAAGTACTCGGTAATCATATCGATCAACACTAAACCTACGAAGCACAAAACATATAAAAATGGAACGTCGTATAGAAAGGAGAATATTGAATTTATTTAAACTTTGATCGGGTTTCATTATAACATGTGCTTAAATAAAGAAGTCGATTCAGTAATTTCCTATGAAAACGTTTTTATAATTTCAATAATTGTGAAATAGAAAATCGGCCATTTTGACCGTGGTAGGTTTAGTGTTAACATTGAAATAAACTCGATTTAAAAGTGAAATTAGATATCTAAATTGAAATTGAAGATAAGGCACTATAATACACCTGTAGATTTTAATAGTATTTCTTGATCAAACATTTATAAACTACTGTTACTAATCGTGCCCAGGTTAATGTCGATGCTCAAGATCGTCATTTTGAAAATTTTGTTCCTAATATTAGGAGTGTTTTTCTTGGTTGAACAATTCTCAAAAAACTATTTATTGTCGTCTATACATTTAAGTTTAATATTTCGAAGTCCCGTTGCTATCGGGAAAAAGTTACAGTTCATAGAAAGGAAAGACGAGACTATACGTCGCGGTGTAAGTGCATACGACGTTCCTTTTATCTTCAAAGAATAACAAACGATCCCGGAGCTAAAAATCGAATCGCAGAACTGATTGGAAAGGAGCAGGACACATTGGATGCAGCATTTTCAGTTACAGTCAAGCACTCGATGCAGTCACAAATGAATATTCATTCTGAAAGATTCATTCGTTCCGAATAAAAAAGAATTGGGACTCCGCGTAACGTCTCGAGGAAGTGGTAGGGTTAATCAGGAATCTTTGTGTAATAGTTTTAACACTTTCACTGCCAAATTTAAAACCTCAAAACTTCCATAAAATCACAGTAAGTTATCTAATGAAATAAAATTGAAAAAAATTAAATGTATAATATTGAGTAGTCCTGCAACTTGTTGCGTGTTACAGATCGTAATAAAATTTGATACAATTAACCAGTTAACTGCGGAGCTCAATTTCAGAAATCCCACACGGCGCGGAATTAAAATCATGCAATGCGGAATGTACACGAAAAAAAAATCAAAAAAAAGGTTCAAAGGGGGAGAGCAGGGCGAGGGTTCAAAAATTACATTTTTATTCTATAAGAAATTAACAATTCATTAACGTTAACGGCACCGCAATAGAGTTTTGGTTTGACGTGTATACACATCAAACACGCTTAACTGGTTAATATATTAACGTAAAAATTTATTTTAAAACTTGGACAAATAATTCCGTCACCCATATATGGGTGACATGGCAGTCAACGTGTTAAACAGTTAGTTTCGGTAAAATTTCATCGGAAACGGACCAGGACCGTTCGGTACGTTCACTATTTAGTACATACCGTCTGGTTGGCTTTTGAAACTTGAGCGCATTACGTTTGTAATTTCTTCCTTGAAACTCCACCGAGAAGGAACTAGCTGATATAGTTTATATTACAAGCTAAACACCGTTAAGTGGGGGTTGATGGATAAAGGACAAACATTTAGAATTCCCTTGTAACAGGATCGAGTTCCGCAACGGTTTATCTTGGACTCCGATCACATAAATTGCAGGCAGACATGCTTGTTTAATGTAATTATACAATTAAGGTGTTAAATGGAAATGGAACTGATACGTAAATGGTGAGATAAGTTGTGTCTATACAGCATTGTAGCGGGGTTGGGTATAACTTAATTAAATAAATTGTTCGTCGCTGCGGCACACGTAAACTAAGTACAAAATAATTGCAATCGAGACCACGGTTATGTAATTGCGTTCCGCTAATACAGCAGAGTGATAAAGAACAAGAGAGAAAGAGAGAGAGAGAGAGAGAGAGAAAATAACCATGTTACTGTGTAAGTGGGATAGACGTTGTTAAGCATACTTTTCGTGCGGCTGTTTATACATTCATTATCATTAGCGCGATACTCGGATAATTGCGGAAAGAGATTATACGAACCGTCATGATATATTTGTTCGGTTATGTTTCAGTCCGTTGGCAATGCGACGGCGAGACACATACAACCTTCGTGCACATAGAAATATGTAAAATATTAGATGTATCCAAATTAGCGGGATACGTTTATTATCCGCGCTTTAATAATATTATCAGATATAAAATCCATTCGCTCAAAAATGTGATCAATATAATCTGTTTGAAACCCTTTTAAACTACTTTATTAACTACTCATTAAAATATATTTTACTTGGATAATTACTCGGAATATGAGATTCCGATTTCAATGACCTCGAAATATGTTATTAATATATCTTATTATCGGCTTGCGAGATATTTGCAGAAAACTATTGGGACGACTATAACGAACTCTACCTTTTCCCAATAACCTTTGTTCTTCAGGCCAGGGGAGAATCCAGGCTTAACTAAAATTCACTCAAAATGACTATACAAACTTTAGTTAGGTTAAGTACTTTAAGATTCCTTCGAGTTGCCAAAGACCACGGAGGGTTAGGTTACCCTATTGCTATTTGAAAAGAATCTTGTTATCCCCCGCCCTGAAGAACAAATGTCATTTGCTCTTTGCTCGATATAGCCATTCCACAGTTTTCTGGAAATGCTTAGGAACGTCGTCGTTAGCTAAACCTATTCGTTAGGGAGCTATGGAAACTAAAAGTTCTTTGAATTATTTCGGTCTCTCGGCAAGTGTTCCTACGTTACGACAAGTGTAACTTGTAAGTTCGTGTTTACTAAACGACAAGTGTAACTTGTAAGTCGAATAAGTTTTCGTGTTTAACACGTTGACTGACATGTCACCTATATGTGGGTGACGGAATTAGTTGTCGAGGTTTTAAAATGAATTTTTACGTTAATATATTCATCGTACCAAATTTTATTAGAATCTGTAAAATGCAAGAAAGTTGGAGGACTGCTCAATATGATACATTTAATTCTTTTCAAATTTTATTTCATTAAATAACTGACTTTGATTTTACGGAATTTTTGAGGCTTCTAGTTTGACAGTCAAAGTGTTAAAATTCATGTGATCCGTGAGCATTAATCTAATCGAGTATATCTTGCATATAAGAATAACAATGCGATGGATAAAAAGCCAATCGATTTATTGAGAAGAGGCGGATCAGGAATTCTATAAGGAATGCAAAAAGTACAGAGAAATTAATTGCAACATTGAAGCTAATTGCAACGTTTAATAGAAGCCCGCGGGAAGCTGAAACGATACTGCAAAAACGGCAAAAGTGCTAATGAATGACGAAGAACGGGGTCTAAGTTAGATACGGAAGGTGATAAGAAACAGAGAAAGAAGCTAGTGGAAACCGAAGAGGCAGTGTAAGAGAATCATGACAACCATATTAAATTAACACATTGGCGGCGAGGTCCGTATAAAATCGGGGGCAAAATTGAGTGGATACCCTTTAAAAACTTTTTTTTTCAAAAATTGGATTACACCACTTGAGCTTTTTTGAGATGTTATAAAGATCAGTTTACTAGGTATTGTGTGAAAAACAGTTTTTTAAATTGCCACTGCTGAAAATCATGATTTTTAACGTTTCTATCTGAGCCTATAATGAAAATTTAAAATATGCCTTTCGTAGATCCCTGTAAATTATGTACAGGGTGTTGTATAAAAAGTGATGGTCATTCGTCCTAGGAGTGAATACACACGCACCTCTCGATCGGTGGACATTTGTCAAAGAAACTTGCCGCAAAATTATTTATGACAAAGAAAAATTTTGTTAAAGTTTTTCTACATCAATACCTTCTATACATCAATTTTTAATAAATGAATCATTTAAATATTACATACATGGTGAATTTTCGATCTTGTTAAAATGAGGCCAAGCAGAAAAATTGTAAAAAATTACATTCCTTGGAATATTAACAATATGTCCACACTGAACGTGTTAATGTACTATTAAACTGTATTTCTTGTTTGTATGTTATAACCACGAATATCTAGAAAAGTATAATTTAATGTATGTACTCCGAACAGCAAAGCATTATTTTTCAGTAAAAAAATATAAATACCAACAAAATTTTGACCTACGTGCGTTTTTTAATTTTGATACAATTTTAAAGGTCACAAAGACGAGTAATAAAATTTCCGTTAGTACAAACAGTGAGAAATCTATCGCTTTGCATATTGTTTTTATCGAACCAATACGCTGCGATCGTAAAATATACCGTGGGAGTATTGGCTTTCTCTTTACGTAATAAAAGTAGTTATCTTGATATGTGCAGAATAGAGATTACTGCAATTTCACTGCATTCATGTTTTGAACTTGACCTTTTTGAATGTAAAACAGAAATCTCTGCTCAATTAACTTAATGACATTTGATCGTACACCTGATTGATGACATTTGACCAAACAGCTAATGACATCGTCCACGTACATTACAAACATCGTACAATCTTCTGCCTCTCGGGCAACGACATCTTATGATAGATTTACTGTTTGCACATAAGGTGCTCAATGGCGTCGTTATTTGTCCCGAGATTCTATCGTGTCTTGAATTAAGTGCACTCATATACGCATATACATTCCCTTCAAGACATCAGTTTCTTTTTTAAGAGTCATCGCATTCTGCGTGACTAACTTATAATCGTATTAAGCCTACCATTGTCATTGCGCACAATCTAGTAGAGAAAATCAAGTTTGTATTCTTCGATCAAGTTTGTATGTATTATGATCTTCACTCGAGTTGAATTGCCCACTTGTAAGGCAAATTTGCGACTTTTTAAAAACTTTTAATTTAGCCCAAACTCGATTCGACAACATGAAAACGCTTCTAAAAAGTATAATAAATAAGTATGTAGTACGTTTCCTTGTGCATACATATGTATATTTAAACTCGTCGGACAATTTGTACTATTATATTTGTACTATTATATTTTGCATGCTTATAATTGCTCTTTTTCTAAATCAGATAACGTTGTTTTATAAAGCATAGAAGCCCATTTCTATTGTAACCATTTTTTATTTGTATTATAACCAATTTGGGCCAAAAATCATTAAATGACTTCCAAGAGTTTATAAATTTTATAAACTCGCAAAAACTTACAAAGCTTAAAATAAATAAAATTTATGGGTTATCGAAGCCACTTTATTGGTTAAAAATACGAGACAATATACATTGACGGGTTCTTTCTACATGTTTCAAATGAAAATTTCTAGAAGTATTTAGTATAAGTGAATAATATTATTAAATCGGAATGTATCGTTTACTTGGAAACTGTTCTCTAATTCGCAATTTCTCCCTATTAATTCGAATGGAACAGGCTCTATTCCCATAACAAATTTAGTAGAGTAATTTATATGCAGATTATGAAAGATCGTAGCAATCTATGCCTTACGGGGTGTAGCTGAAAACGAAATCAAGTGAAATATTCCATCGGAGTTATCTCAGGATTTCATTGTGAATAATGTGCTGGTGGAATACCTATCTATGGAATATCATCGCGGATAGTATTCTAAAAAATCGATTCCAAGAGTTCAATGTACCAACCGGCTTTATAAAATATAGTGCGGGAAAAAGAACCTGGTCTAACGAAACACAACCGATACAGAGGAGTCTATATCCGTGGCTATCATTCATCTAGCGAGCTAAACTCTAGGACAATCGAAACACTATAATCCGAAAGCCTCTATGTATAAGACAACAATTTTATTGAACTGCGAAAATCTTTTTTAGTCGAAATAATAACTCATTTTAACTGGAATTATTTATTATACGCCCGGACGCAATATTTTACTTGAATAAATCGAACTTTTTAAATATAATAATTAGACTTGCGGATCTTTATGCAAAATAAAAAATTTTCCATGTTACTTGCGAGAAATTGGAGTGAACCAATTGGAGTGAAAGAATTTTTAAATTCTTCTAATGTTTATACCGTTTTAAATTACAGCTCACTCACTTTTGCCATAAATGCATACAATCCGCAGTCTCTAGTTACAGCAGTTCGTATTTAATACCCCATTAGAATGCATAAGTGAAAACTAGAAGTCACAGTTCGTAAGTAGACCACTTTGGAATCTTTCGCTGATAACTTCTTGATTCATGCACAAATGGTTTGTTCCAATTTCAGTAAACTTACTTTGCTTACTTTCTTAGTCGCAGATATTCGAGCTTTCTCGCAAAATTCAGTTGCATTAGAGTGCATCAATAGTCGGACGATGTTGCTTCTCTTAAAAATAGAATGTAATTTTCTTTCTTTCATTTTTGCCTCGGGTCACATCGTCTTTTTCGCTGGTGGCGACTTTCTGTTCAATGTTCTCTGCCTTAATAATGAAGTTTTAGCTTTTAGCTTTCAAACAAGTTCGGCTACCTCCTTCGGTACTCTATAGTTTCAAATATTTCTTTAAATAGCTTCTTAATTACTTCGCAATTTTTTGCGAAGTTTCTATAATAAAAGTAATACATAGTAAAGTCTGAAAAGCGACATTTTAATTGAAAAAGAAAAGAACAGACAAGAATTGAACATTCTGGTGAATATATTAATCTGTCAAAATTGAAATAAATCGAACGACAGCTTTTTATGTCACCGTGGCAACCAATATTCGAAAATATATTTAAAAGAGTACGTTTAAGAAGTTCGAGCAGCGTTACAAAATATGTGTTATACGAGGGGCATTGTATTTCAGAAACTCTCAAAAATAAATTTATCACAGATTTTCATTCTTTTCTCATTTACAGATTTGTGAATTGAAAATATAAGACAGTAAAAAATGCAAGAAAAGCATTTGACCTTTTCGAGGCGTGAAAGTTGGGAAAACTTGCCGGTATCGTTGGCTACATATTTCGTACCGGTATTAGTATTCGACTATTCGAATAGATAATTTTATTCGTGGGTCTTTCAATTATTTCCGACAGCGCGGGATCGTGAGAATAAAGTAGGATTAAAATAGGATCGAAGAATGGGGATACAGAGAAAACGCTGCAACGTTAGACCTGTGCGCACGACTGTGCTCGAGCCACAGGTTTTATTGCGGCACATTTCCATTTTGTTACGACACGCGTATAAAGTACAGCATCGGCAGCAGAATTAATTTGGATACACAAAACAGGAGCATTTAGATTAGCTTTACGTCTTCAACTTCGTACCGTGCCAATATAACGGGAAATGTTCCCCGGCGAGTATAAAAATTCGCGCGCAAAATAAAATTTTTATGGCTCGGAACCCGTGTGCGTTGGAGTTTCAAATTTCTACTGAAAAAAATATTCGTATATGCTTTGGTGTACAGAAGCTTTTCACGTCGATAAAAGTATTTTCCGTCAAATTGCCATGCATAGCACGATACTCTTCGTTTTCGAACGGTTTACTACCTTTTTATTTCTGTTTCGAAATACTAGGCGCTATCAATATTTCAAGCAACATGAAATCATAATGATTCGACAAATGTCACTATAAACATTTTATTATTCTTGTTTCAAGATAATATTATTCTACGATAGATCAAAACAAATTATTTAGAAAATAATAACAATTTTATGAAGGCGTGGTATTTTTTCCTCATAGAATTTCCTTTCAATAGTAAATTTTTGCTAGCACGGCTCGTAATAATTATTTGTCACAATGTATCTTCTGATAATAATGTATTCGATGGAATATACCTAATACACGCAAATTCAAAGTGGGAAGTAATATTATCGTTTTTAAAATAGAATTGATAATTCTTAAATTTGAAGAGTTAACTGGCATGCATAGTAATTCAATTTATTAAATCAATTTAATAATAGATAATAATTTTTAAAAGAACTCAAAATTATAGTACTAAATAATGATAAACTATAAGTGAAAACTATAAATAAATAAATAGAAAGCAAAACTGGGTGGGAGCAGAAATTGTGAAACATTTGCTGGTTAGCAGGAGTAAGTAATTGAAATTTGAGGGAAAATATTTATCAGGGTTCTGTGACGGAAGAAATTATTTTTGGGCTAACTGATCTTGTCAGGAGAAAAGTTAATCCATACTTACGATTGTGGCGAAGTTAGAATTTTCTTATAAACGTTGGTTCTTGAAATATTTAGTGATCAAATACTCCATTTCGACATTTAAATATCTAGATATTTTCATAAATGTACGAAAATTGGTTTTCGTACCATAGCTATGCAAAATTATTTTGTTTCCAGTCGTTTTATATCATTCGTACGACTTGGGTTTGTTTCTAGCAGAATCCGTTTCATCAGAATCGATTTGTCTCCCTATTTGTCCGAGTAATGGACATTTTACTGCACTACGAAAGAAAGGAGTGACTCACGCTGGTCGATTTTCTGAATCTATGAGGACAAAATTCAGTCGCTAGACTTCTCTCGTAAATTTGTTTAAAATGTCGATAGTTCTAAAGTTACAATAATAAAATCAGTAAGAAAATTCCCTTTTTCACAAAAACCAAAAACCTAACCTCGCCAAAACATAATGGAATCAAACTAAAGTCGTTTTCACTATTACCATCCCTATGAACATTATTGTGACCCGTAAACATGCACTTTGCTTCTTCGGGTAACATTTCACAGCATTATTCTTAAATAAAATGTGTTTTTTCTCAGCTGAGAGATTAGTTGTCAAATGAATAGTATCTGAAAAAGCAAAAATTTCTGAATGTACGTAAAGCAAAAAGACCTGTATGTACGTACAGTTATTAAATTATAATTTGGATATACAAAACGTTATTTATTCACCATAAGAAAATTTTGGATGCTCCCCTGAAATCAGCTGCGAGAGATAAAGAATCGGTATCTCGGACCAATCTCTTTTCAGCTGCCAAGTGGGTCAACGTTCTGTTACATTTTTGCTATTTCGGATTCGTTCTTTCACCATATTTGTTCTATTTCCGAAAGCGATATATTTCCAGTTACTTTCTTTAATCTTCGTCTGTTCTTCCGAGAGAGTGCTCATCCATTTTCAATTTCTGCATAGTATCAAACATTTCTGATCTTTTTGTTTCTATTATGAAATGTTTCTTTATCTACCTGGCAAAATGTCAGGTTCGAAATTTTTTGATTATTAGGACTGTATGGTGCATGTGACATTATTCATTAAATTTACTTCTTTGGCCGTACATCGTAATAACAATGAATAAATACCGAAATAGTGTGTAGTTGTATGTAAGTGGAACACAATTTGTTGATTTCAAGCGTACAGCAAAAGTGAACTCAAATATACAATTTTTTAATTGAATTGCAACAAACTGGAGTGAAATAGAAATTTATTTTCTGTCTTAACACTATGGCGTCCGGCCACACCACAGTGGTGTGCGTCGCAAACTATTGCTCGGCGGCCGGTAACACCACAGTGGTGACTTTCGCAAAGTATTGCCTGACGGCCGGCGACACCACAGTGGTGACCTTCGCCTGCCGGCAGGTGGCGCTGTAATGAAAATTACAGAAACCCTCACCCTCGCCCTCATAAATTTAAAAATTCAATGTACTATAAAAATTTCGTTTTAAATAATTTTTACTAAATAACTCGGAGTTCAATTTACTATAAAAATTTCTTTTTAAATAATTTTTACTAAATAATTCATTAAAATTCAATTTACTATAAAAATTTCTTTTTAAACTCACCCTCATAAATTTAAAAATTCAATTTATTATAAAAATTTCTGTTTAAATAATTTTTACTAAATAATTCATTAAAATTCAATTTACTATAAAAATTTCTTTTTAAATTCACCCTCATAAATTTAAAAATTCAATTTACTATAAAAATTTCTTTTTAAATTCATCCTCATAAATTTAAAAATTCAATTTACTATAAAAATTTCTAGGTACAGTATTTTTACCATAAAGCTGTACAGCTGTGGAATAAGTTACATACGTCAGCGAGTGTTTTTTTTTATGAGTATTTGTACACATTTATCATGGCAGACGAACGAGAAGATACTGTTATTTACGAAGAATGCGCGGACGACTTGTCCGACGTTCCAATCGACATTGCGGAAAAAAAAATTAAAAAAAAAAATTAAATTAAAAAAAAAATTAAATTAAAAAAAATTAAAAAAAAAATTTAAAAAAAAATTAAAAAAAAAAATTAAATTAAAAAAAAATTTTTAATTTATTTAAATATGTACATTTTCATAAAAATAGGTGAGACGGATTGAAAACTCGTGACCACTACCAATGAGATTAGAAAAACTTAAAAATCATCTCCCAATAACCTCAAAACCAGCCGGCGCCGAGCGAAGTAACAGAGGTAGTGGTGCCGGCGCGAATCGAACAAATCTTTACGAAACGTGCGGACGCCAAAGTGTTAACACTTTGATTGCCCAACTAGAAACCTCAAAAATTCCATAAAATCAAAGTAAGTTTTACAATGAAATGAAAATTGAAAAATATTACATGTATGATATTAAATAGTCCTCCAACTTTCCTTCATTTTACAGATCCTAATCAAGTTTGGTACAGTGAATATATTAACGTAAAAGTTTATTTCAAAACCTGGACAAATAATTCCGTCATCCACATATGGGTGACATGGCACTCAACGTGTTAATATGTTTAATAGGTTGAAAATAATGTAACAGCATTGTTAAAGTTTTCCTAATGTTTCTGCTCTTTTACGATAAGTCTACCCATTTTTGTCATAAACGCATAAAATCCGCAGTCTATTTATGACTGAACACCAAGTCCATCCAAATATTTAGACACTCTTTTTATAATACAAAGAAGTAACTTGGTGGAATAATTCCTCGTTTCTCTTTGCAATCTCAATAATTGCGAATGAAAAATATAAAAACTCGTCATTTTAACGGGTCCCGTAAACCTAGCGTTAAAGTTGATTCCAGAATTTGTCGAATATCTTTCACTCGAACGTTAACATGTAGAGCATCTTCCGAGCGTTATCCGTGAAAATAAAATATACAATGAACGGGGGCATGTTCTTGGGAATTTCCGAGAGATCTGGATTCGCGAAATCATCGTGATCTGTGGGACGATGTATCGAGGGATCGGGTGCGCGGCGGGGAAATCTGAAAAGAATGCGGTTCACTTGACGACAGAGGAACGTTGGCGAAATGAAGCTCGAAAGGAAGCGGTCGCCTCGACCTCGAGGCCCAGCCGCGAAGTAAAGCAGGAGCGAGTTAAGCCAGACCCTGGAGTAGAAGCATTGTCGGCCCTGCAAAATACCTACAATCGATAGCATGCGAGTTCGATCCTCGACTACGGGCGGCGAGTCAAAGCGGCTTGCAGCGGCGAAGGATGCGTGGAATGCAATGGGCGCGCCGCGGGGTGGTGTTCTCTCCTCCACCCCCTCTCTCTCTCTCTCTTTCTCTTTTTCTCTCTCTCTCTCTCTACAAACCTCCTTCACCTTTTCTCCTCCATTGCTTCTTCCTGCGCTTCTTCGGACGTCTCTTCCCTTCCTTTCTTCTCCACGTAGCAGCGTCTCGACTTCTTTCTCCTCTCTTCCTTCTAAGCATCTCGGTCGCCTGAATATTCCTCCGACACGTTAAAAGACTTTCGTGAAATAAATGTTATTCAGTTTATGCCACTAGAAAACGAAAACCGGCTCAACTGGTAGCCCGACGCGACGCGACGGCTCGGCCAAACGCCGAGAATAGTTTCACCGGCTTCTCTTTTCTCTCTCTCTCTCTCTCTCTCTCTCTCTCTCTCTCTCTCTTACCTTCGCGCGTTTTCACTCGTCGACGATGAAACGACCGATTTATACCCGATTCGAAATCACCAATCGACTTGCTAGAACATACTCGATAGGGTAACGAAGGAATCGTGTCGCCAAACAGGTAGAACGGACCAAACCGAGCGCCGAGACCATCTTGGAATCTAAACGGGTGTTTTTGGTAGTTTCACTTGAAAGGATATAAGGTAAAGGCACCAGTAGTTGACCATTTTATAGAAAAACATAAAAAATAAGGTCTGAAATGTTCTTATTGTTTTGAAATTTAAACAACAAATTCATCAAAAGTGTACAGCTTATTTTTTATGTTTTTCTATAAAATGGTCAACTACTGATGCCTTTACCTTACCGAGTGATTGCAACGTGATAGCTTCGAGCACAGTAGCATAGAAGACCGGGTATGGTTGTCGAACGGACAGGTTGTCATGAACACTGTAATGCAGAAACAGTAGACGGTAACATTTATTAATTGTACAGGAGCACGTGTAAACATATTGTCGTCCCGATAGTCAGTTCGCTATAGTTGCATCAAGATGTGACGTATTATTTATTTTCGTGCGATGGAAGTAAATTTTCCGACTATTTTCTGTCCAGCAAGTACAGTCTTTACTCGATATATGTCCCGAATATCTAACCGATAAAAGTCCCTACTGTTCTTGTCTACGTTCGGCAGTGTGTCGAAGAATAGTATCTCCTATCCGACATATGTCCCTGAGTAGACCCGTGTCGTGAACATATATCGAGAAAGCACTGTATATTTGTTTCTTAGTATCCACTACTATAGTTTTTACTCGATCTTCTAACTTAGAGAATGTCTAAGTTATTTTTTAATGACTTCATTGCATTCTTTTTAGACCTTTTAATAAATTAATAGATAGATTAGACAGTTTAACAACTGGAGGTAGGTTCTCACTGTATAACCGGGGTTATTTGTTACGTGTGACAATGATTCTGATGATTTCATTTCGTGCAGCACAGTGCGATGCAATATTGTTCTTACAATTACTACCATTGTCAAGTTTTATAACGAGTTTCTGTTTCAATATTCCGCGGTTGACAATTTCGTGCTCAATTCCAAGTAGTTTACACGCACGACTTATTAAACTTCCTGTTTTACGAACCGAATGGTTTGTTCCTGAAGTGATACGGGATCAAATTGATATTTACACCGCGGTTAAAACTATAGGCAAATTGAAGTGTACTCAAAATTTCATTGCTCGAGAAAACAACAAGATATTAGTCAAGTGATAGAGATAGAAATGCGAGCAGTTGATGTAATTCATATAGTAGAGCAAGCTACAACGAATCATTGTTATCGGTAAAATCAAGATTAATGACTCTCCAATATTCGACTCCTTACTGTTGAGCTGTCGATGTCGAACCGTGAAGGTGCTCGTCGATCGTTCTGTAGTGTCACGTGGTGTCACAATGTCTCTCGAGCAACCTAATTGCTTGAGAGTAGTGTCGCCAGTTCAGGGGAATTTACTCGAATCGAGGGGAATACGGTTACCCTCTCCCTGTCGTTACCGGGTCAGTCACGACGCAGACGCAGACGCAACGCCAATTGAGTGCGCGTATCACGTCACGTGACCACCGGAAAATGGGAGAATAACGTCGTAGAAGGGGAAGGGTAGAGTGGGAGACAAATAGTAATCTGGCGACACTGTCCTAGTCCCGAGGACATCTGCTTCGGCTTAACCCTTGGCACTCGAATGGCGACTGTAAGGCGCCACTAAAAATTGCTACATCATTATTCAAAATATTTTTTACATTATTAAATTTGTTTCTATTTAGTAAATTACTAAACACTTCGGTATTGTGCGAGTAAATTGCACCATTTTCGTAACTACAACACGAAAAAAAAATATGTAGGAGAGAAATATTCTAGGTCGCGGAAGAAATGTTTCGTTTTGGAGTTAGAATAGCTTCGAGTGCAAAGGGTTAATTATACAAATCGAAGAGCGCTGGCACCTCGAAGGCGAGAGCCAACACTTACAATTCTCATAATAACAAACATATAAAGTAAAGGCACCAGTAGTTGACCATGTACCAGTAGTTGACCATTTTATAGAAAAACATAAAAAATATGGTTTTTATAAGCGCACTTATAACTGCACTTTTGATGAAAGTGAACCTCAGATGCCATGCCGTCTGTTGTTTAAATTTCAAACCGATAAGAACATTTCAAACTTTATTTTTTACGTTTTTCTATAAAATGGTCACCTACTGGTGCCTTCACCTTACATTACATTTTGTATAATCTTTTATGAATACATCGTAATTCGTAACCCAAAGTATAAAGATAAGTGTTACGTTGTATGCTAATCTTGAAACCATGTTTGCATACACCAAATGTAGTTGGTGTTTCGTAGTTTGCATGTAATTCGGGTGGCACATTTATTCGAATCATCCTGTATTTTGAAAAAGCCTGAAGCGCCCGGCACCAAGAGTACTCCATCCGACGGTTATAATATCATTTCGATTCTTGCAAGATATTCACGAAGCGGAACTGATAGCAGACACATTTCCAGCCCCAGATCTGCAGTTTCATCTCCCGCGGATTCTGAGATCGTGTATTCGTCGTCGCCTGCACGGTGCACCGAAATGCGTTGTTCGTAAAGGGTAGTCCTAGGAGGATAATGAACACTCCTTGTTTCATTTCGCGTCCTTCTCGAAAACGGATCCCGGAATATAGCATTGTAATTCCGCGGAAAATTTTACGGTAGTTTCGCATCCCATAAAATTCCCTTCTGCACCTCTCTTCGTCCATTCCCTTTTCTCGACATTAAACGGAGAAATTGGATTAGTTCACCGCCTGTTTTGACGATCATTTGCACGGCCGAGTTTCGCGGTTGCAGTTAATTCTCCGAGAACGTTTTACACGATCTTGGCCGGGAGCTGGCGTGCTCGTTATCTAATTCTTGTAAATTGGGTAAATCTAATCCGCGCCCTTAATCAATCTGATTTTCGAGTTAAAAGGTAATTAAGCGAAAGTGGGTGACTCGAAGATGTCATTGGGCGTAAAATTACCAGGCGAGGTGATTATTCTGTTATTTTGCTAACGAGAGGGAGTCCCAACTTAACTATTAGGATCATGATAAAAGTGACAGAAGGCAATGTATACATGTATATGTACGTGGGTGCACAGGAAAGGTCGGATTTTTCGCACGATTGATATTTGCTTGAACTTTAAGATTTGATTAATGAAAATGTAGCCAATGTAGCATGATTGTATCATTACGGTAGACACCCATATAAGGCGATCGAAAACCTGTCTAGAATAACTGCGTATATATAATTTTAAATTATATATGTTTTAAAATATTGTTTTGTACATTTACGGTACATTTTCTGCCACATAAAATACACCTATACAGTTTTCCTCGACAGTTCTTTGATCGCGTTGCTCCGAGATCCACTGTACCATAATAAAATCGTAATTATTACGGCTACATTTTTAGATCTGTATGTAGTATTTAGAACGTGTAATAGTTCGTCAATCGAAGAAAATAATTCCAACTTATGACAACTAATAACGTCTAATAATACTCTTCGGTTATAAAATATAAAACTTTGTAAATCAATTTGCCAGAATTCGACGTTTAAATTTTATATTATATATTCCCTATTAATTTAAAAAAAAAACACTGCTATAAATAACACGATAAAACCAATGCAAGCAATGATTTATTTTCCGAGCACTGTTTTTATTCACTGAAATTGCAATTTATCGAGTCGTTAATTACCTGTGCAACATTTATTACCTATTGTAATTTTGTTTCACATATACAGTAACGAGACTTGCTCAGGAAGTACGGGGAACATAATTAAAATAGAATAATTAGAACAATTTTATTTCTATTATTTTGGTTTTGAACACTGTCCTGGTATCGAGGGATTAGAAAAAATCAATGATAACGAATAATTAAAATCTGTATGAAATCATTTCTTTCATTGAAGAAATCAAACATTTTTGAAAAAAGAATCCAACAATTACCCAAGTGTTAATTACGAGCAACTTTACACTAAAAGCTAACATCAAAGACGTCATTACTTACGGTATAACCTGAATCCTTTTATCTATACTTTCTCGATACTTTCTAGGAATTTCTTATCTTCGTATCGATTTCTGAAGGCCTTGGAGATGTAATGGTGCGGTCGTCTTTCCGGTCGTAACGTCTTGTACCCGAAGTTGCTCATCCTGCGGATAGATTATCGCTGTGCTGGCTGTATTTATAATATCTGCTTCAATTCGTCTTTAATTGTTGCATTTTTTTCAGCAAAATAACGTACCATTTACGTTGTACTATCTAAAACTGCACATACATGCCAGTACGTTATTGCCATCTCATTTGATGCTGCAAAAAAAAATAAATGTAATTATTTGAACGCTATAATTTTCACCGATAAATGTTCTCTGAAATTATCTTTAAGTACAGGTGCAAAAATATGTTATCGAAACGATCTGTTTTCGCTAATAATAGTAATCAAATGTCTCCTTAGCAAACATCCGTTTCAAAATGGTTTCCAAATCGGATGAAAATTTATTTGATATTACTTGAAAATAACCATTTTTTTTTTAAACTCGATTGTCTTGAAATTGTCATTATTAATTTCTTGGTGTTATTTTTTGTTTATTTTATATTTATTACGTTTATTTATTATATTAAGTTATCGAATGTTAAAATGATACCGATATACCATTTTTTGGAAACACGCCCCACTTGCTCAACATGTTATTCGGTTGCATAGGTTCGTATCGTTCAACGTCTATCTCACCGCTGCAGCAAGTAAGCAATAGAATTGAGTCGAGTCTAGGGGAAGAAGTAGTTACCGTGTCAGTACTTTCTCCCAAAAGGTTCGGCGTTATGTCGCGGAACATGTGCCAACTGGTGGACGAGTGTCTCTGACGTCAACTTGGTTAAATTGGCTGAACTTTGAACTCGTGAGTAATCGGCCTGTCGCCGTTTCTCGTATTGCGTTCTTTATCCAGCTGTTCGAAGACCAAGTATGGCTGCGCGACAGCCATCGAAAGAACTTCTCTCGTAGAGGCTCGTCACCCAAATGACATGACTTTAGGATACAGTTCCCTAGGCCTTGAGCTTTCCGAGAACCGATTGAACATGGCGTCGTTGAGAAACTTGTCGATACATCTGAATCATTATAACGTTCCTGTACCAGAACCGACCACCTCCGCTATTCTTCGATTTTCCTATTTCATTCATTATTTGCCTGGAATAGGGAGTTCAGTGAAATTACATGATGGCAATTATTAATTATTGAATTGTCTCATAAATAGTTTCGGTGCAATATTTTCTTTCCATTTATCAACAAAGTGCAGAATTAGATTGTGACAGTGGCTAAAAAATAATCGAACACTTGAATTCATTGAATTCATTGAATTCATTGAATTCTCGATATATGTCCACAACACGGGTCTTGCCAGTGTCGTTAAATTAATTATTGAATTGTCTCATAAATAGTTGCGGTGCAATATTTTTTTTCCATTTATCAACAAAGTGCAGAATTAGATTGTGACAGTGGCTAAAAAATAATCGAACACTTGAATTCATTGAATTCTCGATATATGTCAACAACACGGGTCGTGCCAGTGTCGTTAAATTAATTATTGAATTGTCTCATAAATAGTTTCGGTGCAATATTTTCTTTCCATTTATCAACAAAGTGCAGAATTCGATTGTGACAGTGACTAAAAAATAATCGAACTTGAATTCATTGAATTCTCAATATATGTCCACAACACGGGTCTTGCCAGTGTCGTTAAATTAATTATTGAATTGTCTCATAAATAGTTGCGGTGCAATATGTTCTTTCCATTTATCAACAAAGTGCAGAATTCGATTGTGACAGTGACTAAAAAATAATCGAACTTGAATTCATTGAATTCATTGAATTCTCGATATATGTCAACAACACGGGTCTTGCCAGTGTCGTGTATCGTCCAGGAGACAAACACGAGCCGTGTTGTGATTACATGGATATATCCCGCGGTAGTAGGGATAATTCCACGACGTTTATCATCCAAGCCTTGGCGACATATATAAAGAGATCACTGTATTTCTTATTTTTGTGACTTGAATTTCTCCTTTACAGTTGTCTTTCCATACTCTATAATTATACGAGAAGAAAATACAAGGTCATCGTTAAAAATTCGAAACTTAGAAATCTCAAAAGTTGGCTTTTAAACAAAAATTTTTCTTTGGCATTAAGTATATTTACTGTGTCGAACAGTACAACTTTCGTTCGACACATTTTTTCATATATTTAATAATAACAGAGATATTTACAATTATTTATAAGGATATTTACAATTATTTACGTATATTATTAAAAGAGAGAAGATGAAAATAGTAAAAACTCAGTCGGAAAGGTTAAACTTTGTATTTTGTCCAACCAGCACGTACTGTCAGGAACACTGTCTGATCGTTCAAAATAAGGATCCAAGTTTTCAACATTGCGCGGTCTCCTAAAAAGATAAGACGACCTCTCATCATACTTGTGCGGTGACGAAATGAACCCATGGAGTAGCCTACAGAGGTTCCAAGCCCAAGGGGCTCGTGCCCTTTCAGTTTACGGAATCCATTGACTGTGGTGTCATGTCTGGAGGTTTGGGTCAATTCCTGTTGACATGAATGCCAGACTACTTGAAGTTACTAAGTTCTGTCTGCCGAAGATCTAAATTAATTAATTTCTAGACGCTTAATATGATGAAAATGGAAATTGCTTAAAATTGATATACATATACGGTTAGTCACATAATTGGTGGCACACACTTTAAACCAGAATAACTCTTTTACGAGTGGACCAATTGATTTCACTTTTCCTGCCAAGATAGAAGGACTGGTTCACCAATTACTACATTTTACCAGTGAAATGATGAAATGATTCTGATTTAACGCTTTGAACGCCAAACAAGAAAGCTCAAAATTCCACGAAATCAAAGTAATTTATTTGAAAAAATAGAAATTGAAAAAATTAAATGTATGATATTGTGTGGTTCTCCAACTTTCTTGAATTTTACAGATCCTAATCAAATTTGGTACAATGAATATATTAACGTAAAAATTCATTTTAAAGACTGAACAAATAATTCCGTCATCCATATATGGGTGACTGCCATGTCAACGTGTTAATGTGTGTGTCATAAATTATGTGACCGAGTATAAGTGTTAGAAAATAATATTTACGATGCCCTCTTCATGTTGAAATTTATGCAGTTATTGTACTGTGAATTCACAGATGTCTCGCTAAAGAGATCTAATTATTTTTTATAACCTGTTCGCCACTACATTAATTTATTTAGCAGTTGTTCGAACGACATCTCACGCATTCAAGGTGAGTATTGTTGTCATCTAACGAAATCTATTGTATAAACGTAATCGATTAGCAGTTTGTATTTTGAGTATTCTGTTACTGATGTTCATTCATTAACCCCTTGCACTATAATACCGAGTCAGACTCGTGACGAAGACTCCGAACAGAATTTTCTAAATACTATTAATTCCCTTTGAATCGAAATGAAATTCTATTTTATCGTAGTCAATATTTCGCCACTACAGAACACGTGGTTATAAATATAAATTTTCCACTTTTCCTAGTAGATTACAGGCATCTAAGAAGTTCTAGTCATTCTAATCATAAAATAAATTGTAGTGCAAAGGGTTAATTATTCCGCACATTTTTCGTTTAACCTAGATTATTAATACAGTTTGTATTTTGAGTATTCTGTTGCCGATGTTCATTCATTAATTATTCCGTACATTTTTTGTTTAACCTAGATTATTAATAGAAGCTGTAACCATCGAATATGACTAAATATGGATTAGAGAAATTATACAGTGTACATACAAGGGGTGCGACACCGTTTAACCTTATCCACGAGATTTGCATACTCCTGTGTAGGTTTCCTCTGTCCCGCAATCCAATTCGACCGACCCGACCAAAGACAATGCGCAACGATAGAAGTGACTAATCGATTCTAATAAGTGGTGGAGAGGTTATCAGACGCCAATCAATCTCGCATTCCTCCGCCTGTCCAACGTATCATCCTCGAGCTCGTCGGCGATTGTTAGGCAAAGCCGACGTCGTGGATTGCGAAACTGCGAGGACTGCGAGAGACTGCGAGGACCGAAAAATTAGTCCGAAGATAATGAACGTCATTAGGCATATTGGATAATACAGGGTTCTTGCGACGTACGCGTCACGTGTGTGGGACACCTTAACTGGATCACTATGCATACCACCGAGACGGGTCTCTGCAAATGGGGATAATCTGTAGTTCCTGCTTAGGCAATGGTTTTGTGTGGGCGGCCGGGCTCGCATTCAAATTCCCCTTCGTCTCGTCGCGGCGCGCGTCGGAGGGACCGGCCTCGTTTGTACCTGCACAAATCAAATGGGCTTAAACAACGTCACGTTGATAAATGAGAGTTTTCACTATGGCCTCGGCTCGACTGAAACAGACAAATTAATTTCATGGCGGAACCGGAGCGCGCCTTATCGAATTTCGACCCGCTCGCCCGTGCCTCGATGCGATGCGATGTTACGCCGCGAGCTTCGTTTATCGGTGGACGAGGCTAATGACTTACGAATGGGATCTAGAATGATTTTTCTTTCCCACGGTGATCGATATTTATTACCGCAATAGACAAAGCTATCGCATACTCGGCGCGCTATTAATACTCCGCCCGACGGAAACCGACGAATATTTGCTTTCATTATCGGGACTCGCAATTACATTAGTAGGCCCAACCTGGTAGATCGATAACCATGCATAATGGAAATGGTTAATGCTTAATGCTTAATGCCCGACGATAACGAGTACGTTATCCAATGTTACAAATGCAATAAAGTTGCACGGTTACACCGAACCAATCGGAATTCTGATTGCTCGACTATCCTAATACTACCGCTTGAACGTGTAATTGGAACTACGGATGCTGTCTACTTGCTGGAACACGATATTTTAATGGTTTCTTTGCAAGCAGCATTTCACAATCTTTTTGGCAGATATTTGTCGTTTCCAATTTTGCGCGAAAAGTCTTCGAAATTTCATTGAATTTATTTTATTTCTTCTTGAACGTTTCGTGTCGTATCCGAGGACATTGACTGTGGAAGAAATCATCTCCGAAAGAAATTCATTGTGCAGTAGTGAAATTAATCCTCAAAAGATAGGTAGAGGAAGATTTATATTTTCTTCATTTCTACATTTTATATACTGTAACATCTTTGGTTTTTTTTTCAGCATGAAATTTGCGGAAAGATTCGAAAATCGTCCGGGGTCACACAGATGAAAATAAAAAAGTTCATTTGCTTATAAAAAATGCATCATTAACGCTAATAATTTTAATCTTCTAATAATAATTTTAATTTACGGTTATTGAGATTACAAAGATACATCTATGAAGAACTATTAAACGAATTTATTTCTTTGTGTGTATGGCAATAAAAGTGGCCAAAAATGTGAATAGAGAAATTCTTGCTATTTTTATAAAGTAATGTGAAATAGTCACTTTTAGTGCTAAACCTAATGTTAAATATGCTTCTTGGTGTAGTGTAAATTTCACTGCTGGCCAGTTGTATAAAACTAAAAGTTGTAACTGTTAATTTCATTCTCTTAGATTTAATGCTTTATAAAGAGAAATATTTCCGTTGGATTTCAAGAAACAGGGGAAATCGAACGAGATTGAATTCCACAGTCGATTTGAAGAGTGATCACCTCTGAGCCTCAACAATTACTGTTACGGAGCCCTTCGATTTTTCTCAATTTACTAATGCTTTTCTTATAGATGTGGAAGGTCCCAGACCCGCTTTTCTCGTTCAATGCAGCGTGTTGCACAATTTCGTAAAATTCCAGTTCAATTCAAATTCTCGAAGAGGGGCACTTAAATAAACATCAGTGGACTTCATGCATTTGACAAAAATGAGTAGATACAATTTAAGCCAGTGAAAAGGTTAAACCGCTTGATTAATATATTATTTTAGATACATTAAAATTATTACTGAAAAATACAAATTTATATTTAGCTCCTGTGTCTTGCAATTGATTCACAAACTTTTTATTTTGCATAGACATCGATATTTGCCAGCTATTTTTCAAATATAGAATCCTCTGCGATTTTAAGTTCTACATCGAGGACCTTATGTTTCAAAGTCTTTTTTCTTGACGTCACCATTTGGTTAAACCCCGCATATTACAAATAATGCTCATTTTCAATCACTCTGTTTGCAAGAAGTTGTAAACGATGATACCTATCGATGAATAGCGAATGTTGTAACGACTAAATAAATTACAATCAAATAAAAACTCGAACGAAGATTCCTACCTCAATCAGTTAAATAGATTGTGGAAAAGTAATTTTGCAAAAATCGACAATGTATATTTATCAATATCTAAAATATCAATATGATTCTTCTCCGCTAGTACAGTTCTTCTAGTATTAAAAAAATAACCGAAAATTTCCTGTATATTATTCCGTAAACATCACCCTTTTTATAAAATCAGCAGACATTGTAACACATGCGAACAGTGCTATACACACACACACAATTAAAGTATAGTTGTTTCGATACAGTGAGGCTTTTTTTAAATGAAGTAATTGTAAGAAATTTTTATGCAGACAGCTACGGCAGCTGTCTATTTGTGCATCGAATTCCATGTTATTGTTCCCCGTATTTCTGTTTGACGTTGCCGAGTGATTGATTACTAGAATTCCAGTCGATCGAAAGTTTGTATACGATAATTGAATTAGTCCCATCACCGGGTTTCACCTGTTATCTTCGTATCGGGCGTAGACCTGCTAATGGGTTCCCTCATATCCACATAGCCAATAATGTGCTTATGAGTAAACATCCATGTGGTCAGTAAAGCCAAGCTATCGGGACATTTTAACTGCCATAAATCGATTCAAAGACATATACATAATTCACCCGTCTTGGGTACATTTGATAGTGACCTATTTATCGCGCTATATTTAATTTACAAATTGAAGAAACGAATGAACGAATTGATGAAAAAATCTTTTGCATCATTTATTCGTTACAATTTGATGGAAAGCCCCAACGTTTGTACATGGAAACTACTGTTTCAATAACAACGACTTCGTTTCAAAACTTTAAACGGTTTTCGAAAAAAGTGAAGAAGTCCAAAATGTATGCAAAAATCTGGTCAAACTATGAAAAGTGTATTAACCCCTGTAAATCTCCCAAAAGCCTATTACTTCATACTTTCACTTATGTGCTTTGACAAAAATTGCAATTGATTCTTTCGATACTATTACTGCTTATGGTAGAAATATACTGATTTACACGTTGACTGCCATGTCACCCATACATGGGTGACGGAATTATTTGTTCAGTCTTTAAAATGAATTTTTACGTTAATATATTCATTGTACCAAAGATTAGGATCTGTAAAATGCAAGAAAGTTGAAGACCACGCAATATCATACATTTAATTTTTTTTCAATTTCTATGTTATTAAATAACTTACTTTGATTTCATGGAATTTTTTAGCTTTCTTGTTTGGCGATCAAAGTGTTAATTGAACATGAATTTTTATAAAACTGCGAAGGTTAATTCCTCAACGCTCTTCAAATTTTTTGGGATATGAGAGTCGAAAATTCAAAGCCAACTTACTTCACCAACTTTACTTCACCCTTAAAAACTAAATTGCATGCATTACGTACTTAACTAACAAAAATAATAATTGATTTTCATGCATTAGACGCACACGCATTACCTATTTACTCCCCCTTGTTTTTATTGCTAATCTCTAACATTTTCTTCGCATTCTTCGTTACGCTCACTCCACTCGTTAATAAGACATCAATGACTTATCGATAATCAATGGTGACGCCTCCGCACCGAGATACTCCACGGGCTGATAATTGCTGTAGAACCTGAAACGGCTCTAATTGTTTTCCTGTTATTCGATCCATGGAAAAGGCGGCGTCGTATTCGACATTCCACAGAGTACATTGCGAGGGTAGATAATCAAGTGCACAGTGACACCGTGTTTCATGATTTCGTATTCCATTTCGTACTCCGTCTGGTTCCACGTCGAAGTAACCGGGCTAATGGAAGTCTGTCATGAAATAAACTTGTCCCTACTTATAATACACGCAACGGCACCTTCCCAACCATATTCGCAGGGTAGAAGGTATTGTGTATTAACATTGTTCAGTCCCAGGAACGTGTGCAACGCGCGACCTTAATAAACGCCCGGTATGCCATGATGGGAATCCTTCAAATTCCAGCTTTAATCCAGTTAACGTAAGGAATTCGCGAGAGTAAACAGTTCGTGCGAGCCTTGTTCGTTGTTTTTCTGTAGTAATACCTTGTCCTTTGGGGGATACGACTAAAAGTTCGCCGGTGGCTATGCCCCGTGTCCATCGTAAAAGTGTGGAAAACTCACAACTTTCCCGCGTTATATTGTATTTCCTCTTTCTTTCTTCTTTTCTTTAAGCAACTGCGAAGAATGGTAGTCATTATGCGTCTGCGAATTTGACGGGCTTACATTTTATGCACGTATATATTAGGTTGTTGCAAATGAAACGGCGGCCCTAAGGGAATATATGTATGACTGACTTGTCCGGTGAATCAACATAAATTCGCATTGAACGAAAAAATGAATTTACGTTGAAATATATGCAGTAATTTCAATGTAAATTCACAGATGTCTCGCTATAAACAGCTCCAATTTTTTTACCATAATCTATTCGCCACAACATTAACTTAGTAGGTTGTTTGCAATTGAAATGGCCGTTTTTGAATTTTTAATATAAATTTTTATTTTACAAACTTTATTCGTATCCCATTTATCGAGATCATTTCCATCGACATCAATCCACTTCTTCCATCGTGACACAAATTCCCCAATGCCTTTCTGGTAGAAATTTAATAAACGTGAGGCAGTAAATTCATCGAATGCAGTTTTTACAGCGCACATTCTTTTTTGGATATTTTTTCAATCAAAAAACCATCTAGGTGCTTGAAAGAAATGGTAATCACTGATTACTAATCAGTAAGTGCTAATTTCATGTCTAAATAATAAACTTAGAGGAAAGAATTCCCGAATATTTGCATTTACTTGTAACTAAACTCTATAGGATTAAAAATTTTATTTATAGGTAACACCATGATATCAGGGAATTTTCAGCGAAATTTTTAAAACTGCACTCGTTTGAAAATTTGCACGAGTACCATCTACCCGCATGTATCGAAACGTGGAAACAATATGTAAATGTTGACATTGAATTGGGCGACTCATGTACTTTATTAGATTGGTAAAGAGAATTCTCGTTGGTCCGTTTTTTATTCACTTTTCTCTCCCCAAAATTGGACATACATATTCAGTTACGAGTCTGCAATACGGATATGAAACGACCGTTGGGACGAGCAGCAACATTATGACGTCCAAATAATTGAAAAATACTGGAACTCATTTGGTAATTTGATTATTTATATCAATGCAAGCTTACTTATTCTCCTCGTATTCCTGTACCGATAACAATAAATTGTTTTTCAGAAGTTTCTTTCACATAATATTACTAATTGGAAATTGGTGGTTCAATTTCTGAAAAACAATTCGTTCTAAAATAATGAACACAAGACACAAATTGTAATTTCCAAAGCAAGAAAAACTTCATGCTAAATAAATTAAATCATTGTAAGTTGTTTATCCTCTTTTTTCTTGGACAATAAAGTGAAAACTTTACGAAGTGGCGCGACACAAGTAACTTAATACACGCTAATTTAAGCTGGAAGTGTCAAAGTTATATTCATTTCTCGGATACTAGAAGATTGAATTAAAAAGAACGAGAATATAATAACTGGTACTTGAAAGTTACAGGCAGAGTTAATTAATGCAACTTCGGAACTTCTTCGCTCTAACGAACGTTTCAAGTCGCAACTGTCTACGTACCCGCTGTCCCATGTATTCTGTTATATTTTACATAGGACATATTCTAAAATTATCAACACAAATTATCTCGCATGTAATTTCAAAATGGAGTATTTCTACTATCTTTCATTTGAAATAATATTTAATTTCCTACTTCATCGATCAGCTTCTTGACTTCGTGCAAATATAGTCTCCTCGCTTAAACAAGAAATATGATTATAATATGTTATACATATTTTTCATGAAGTCTATTCTACAATTATCAATACAAACTTCCTTTCATATAATTTTAAAGCGAACTACTTTTATTATTGCTTGATTAAAATTTTAGTTTCATAAATCAGTTTTTTAAAATGTTCTAATTAATTCCACCTATTTTATAAGAAATATGATTTTAATATGTTATACATATTTTTCATGAAGTCTATTCTACAATCATCAATACAAACTTTCTTTCATATAATTTTAAAGCGAACTACTTTTATTATTGCTTGCTTAAAATTTTAGTTTCATAAATCAGTTTTTTTTAATTTTCTAATTAATTCCACCTATTTTATAAGAAAGACCCACTGTACGTTTAAAAAGAAAATAAGATTTTACATGTCCCACGAGGTGAACAGAACTCTTTTTAAAGACTATTTTGAGACGGGCTATTAGTTTATCGAAGCGGTGTTCCGTCGGTGGCTTCGAGTAGTTGATTTTGGACAGACAGGACTTCACAAAGGATTTGTATTCATGTAAATGCATATGTATGTACGCATGTATATGCTGTGAGGAACGGCCCTGTCCGTCTGGCGTTTGTACAGCGTATTATAGAGGACAGTGAAGATTCCCATAGATATGGTATTTTATATTCTTCTCCATGTCTCAGTCCGTCTGGGCTGGACATAAGCGAACTTGTCTGTAGATCGTGTGTAGATAGTTGTAGACTTTCGAAACGGTATTGTCTCGTCGATAGGATTAGATGTGTTATTCATCGACGTTTAAACGCAGACCTTGCACTATCTTCAGAAGTTTTTTCAATGATTGTCATAGCGGTATCATTCTTTTTCAATTTCAACTTCCACTTATTGACAGAAGAAATTCAAATGCCACTCTCCGATAATATTTATTTAAGTTTTCTTACACCGCATGCTCGATGGAATACACGTCTGTGCTGTTTGTATTTTACCTGGTATCATGATTAACGCTGTATCGACGGAACATTTTTATCAAAAACAACTATCCTTTATGACTAGACATCGGATGTTTATGCAATTTCCAATTTTTATAGAAACATTTTAAAAAAGTGGAATGAAATAAAATCCTATTTTTAATGGGGACAGCCTTTGTAGATCCAAAGCAAATAAAAATCGTGTTAAATTCTCTCGAATTTTATATTATAGCATTTTTTTAACATTTCCATAAGCCATAAATGCATAAAGATCCGATGTCTATTTATGACATTTATAGAAAATAGAAATTTAATCGTTTTCCTATCGATTGAGACTTTAATATGAAAATTTAAGAATATATTAAACTGTTAACACTCTTGCCTTCTCTCAAAAATGAAAATGCAATTATTTGTCCAAATTTGAAACTTAATTTTTGTGGCAATATACTTGCTGTACCGAATTTGGTTCTGCAACATGGAAAATGTTTGGAAGAGTGTTGATTGCGAGCATCGTACCGTTTAGATTTTCAAATTTTATTTCATCTAATAAATTACTTCGATTTTATGGAATATTTTAAATGGCAAAGTGTTAAATACGGTGTTTTCAGAACACTGCTTTTATGGAGTTTTTGCGAGAACGAAGTGATTTTAATTTTGACACGTCACAGTGCGATTATTTTACGGTTTATGATTATTTGCGGCTTATTGTTAAATGTTAGTCAGCTTAATCAAAAGACACACACGGCTTGAATAAATCGGGACTCGCCGGATCATCGAGAACTGTACAGAAAAACTAAAAATGTAATTTATATACAGAACAGGTATTCCATCCGACAGGAAATACATTCTTCCTTACGATACTGTATGTACCTTTGGTGGAGAAAGTATTTATATTACATAGGTGCATCGCTAGCTACTGATTTCGTACGACAATATATTTTTCTACAATGTGAAATAACTGAAAATATACATAAAATAATGTAACTTAAATACGTTTTAATTATTACGTGTGTATTCAAGTGGACAGAAAATTTTTATTTTCACGATTCTGTATAAAATTTCTTCGTTTTGTAAAATTGTCATTTATAAATGTTTTAATGATTTTTCGAGGATATCGCTATGCTGTATCAAATATAGAGAGGCGCAAATCAAATTCGATACGCGTTTTAATACACATACCTTGTTCACAAATTAAAAAGAATCCATACAACCAGTTCGTACATACGTTACTAATTGGAACCCTGCTGTAATTCATGCGAGTCATTATTTGTGCGATTTCATTTTGCATTGATACTATTGTATACATTTAAATTTGAAAAAATAATTTCCAAATATGATTCACGTGTATTATCGTGTAATGTTGTAAATATACTCACTGTTTGGAAACATAAAAGAAAAAGGTTGAGAATTTGTATTCCTGCATTAGAGAATTTTTTATTGCAGTTATTACCATTTCAGTTATAAATAAATTTATCCAAACGCATTTAGATTATAGATATATCATGGATCTGTAATTATCTGTCCCTTTATACTTTTTATTCTACGTGTCATTTGTAGTTTCAATTTTTCGCTTCGCGTTCTTTACAAATTATGTACAGTCGGAGACAATATTAAATGACCACCCATCAAGAATTAATAATTTTTTAAAAATTGGACCAAATTGCTTAAATATTTTTTACATGAAAGGGATTATTTTAGTAGGTAATGTGCAGAAAAATTGTTTTTGAAATTGCTATTGCTCGGTATTTGGAAGAGAAAAGTGAAGGTCATGATTTTACAGATAAAAAAGTTAAGAACTTTTTCTTCGCAGTTCCGACCCATGGTAATATTTAATTAATTTTTTTTTATATAGTACTTGGTAAATTAATCCTTCTAACATCTCAAAGAAACTTAAGTCGTTTGGTTCAATATTAAACAAGTTACTAGTGCTTAAAGAGTGTCCACTTAATTTTGTCCCCGACTGTACGCGCAATACAGAAGCAGTATTTATTTGCTAGCTAACAATGTCTCCAATATTTATAATATTTGCAGTACCAACATTTAACTGGTGCGATCAAATACCTGTTTCGCTCGGCAGTAAAACATTTTGATGAAAGCTGTTCAAATACCGTGGGTTCCCACGATGAATCTTTTCCAAGTTCGCCATCGGTCGGTTAAAGTTTTGCAGGACAAATGATACACGCGATCCTAGGACAAATTATTTCCGTGAAAAGAGTTTTGCAATCGATTTAACGGGTCATCAAAGCTCCGGGCGGGGAAAAATGTCACGCAACGCAAGCGTCGCGTCGCGTCGCGTCGTCGCTCGTGCAAAGGAAGTTTTCAGTATCGAGCTCATCTTTCATCCGCATTAGAATTACGTCCGGTTTTCTAGCCGTGATTTCACTGTTCGCGAGGTACGAACCTCGCTGGAGCGAGAT
Organism: Seladonia tumulorum; assembly: GCA_913789895.3. Taxonomy (NCBI): domain Eukaryota; kingdom Metazoa; phylum Arthropoda; class Insecta; order Hymenoptera; family Halictidae; genus Seladonia; species Seladonia tumulorum. The sequence continues at coordinate 11,158,294 of OU565275.1, forward strand.
CGCATTACATCGTTCCAACAACCATACACGTTTTCCGCAATTATTTCCCGGAGAAAGTTTCCGGAGAGGGATGAATCTTCTCGTATCTCCCCTAACCGGCGAGATTGTCGTTGTACACTCTCATGATACCGTACGTTTCGGAACAAAGAGGGGAGGAAACTTAGCGCATATTTCATGCGGAGGCTTGAAAAATTACATCGCTCCTCTTATTTGAAAAATGTGTCTGCGGTGAATGCTTAATGTGTTGTTCAAAATAGAAGACGTTTCGAATATCCGGAGATGTCTTTTCGCAATTCTATATTACAGATCGTCATTTTCTAGCTGCGACTATTGTTTGTTTTTTTTTTAATTAAAAAAATAATAAAATTTTTTAGTACAAATACGAACAGTTTATTTTCTTGTTTTTCTACCTACAGTGGAGGACAATAGAAAATTTAAAATTGGAATTTCTATTAGTAACACTAGGTGGTTTTTCTTATGTTGATAATATTCATCTAACAAGAAATTATTATTTTTAAGTATTGTGCGTACTTCGTATAGAATGTTAATATAACTTTGCATTTGAAAATACTAGAGAATAAAATAGAGAATATTGTCAATTATAAATTTCCAGCTCCCAATACAAACTAGGTACATTTTAATAAGACTTTATTGTTAACGCCACAACTGGCTACAAAATATGTTAAAAAATTGTACAATTTTCCGAAAAAAATTGATAAGAGCAACTAATTGCATATATTTGAATAACTTTGACAGAACTACGTAAAATTGTATCTTGAATTCTGTGCCAAGCAAAACGTAATTTTAAGGGACGTGCTTTTTCGATTGCTGAAAATTACAAACAAATTAAACTCTAAGAAATTGAATTGGAATGCCTCAAATACTCCCTCCCATTCAGCTGGTGCTGTTTGTGGGTTTAGAAATGTATTCATCCTTCTCAATTCTGTAACCTATAAAGCTTTCATCCAATATTGAATATGTATACATCTATTCAGCCCTCCGTGTTCCTTAATATCGTTTATGACTATTCCTTTTCATCCCTCTGAATACGTCCAGAAAAAATGTATACCGACACCGATATACCCTTTTATGTATTTTGCTGTGTCTGAAAACGCTACGGTTAACTTGTACGCGTTTTATTAATATTTATCAATTACAAGCAAACGGTACTGTGACTGCAGTATATAACAGTATATTGTCTGCAAACGCTGCTTAACACTTTGACTGCCAAACTAGAAACCTCAAAAATTCCATAAAATAAAAGCGTTATTTAATGAAATAAAAATTGAAAAAATTAAATGTATGATATTGAGTAGTCCTCCAACTTTCTTACATTTTACTGATCCTAATCAAATTTGGTGCAATGAATATATTAACATGAAAATTTATTTTAAAACCTGGACAAATAATTCCCTCATCTACATATGGGTGACATGGCAGTCAACGTGTTAAAATAGTGTCCAATATTTCGATTTCCGTTTGAAAGATATCGTCTCTCAACCAGATAAAAATGATTTATAAATAATGGTATTTAATGTGCTATTTCTTTTGTTCTCGCTAACAAAATTAATGCGACTAAGAACCTAAATATCTTCCTTATTTTTTATAAGATTTTTTACAAATGAGATATTTCTATTACCATGCCGTGATAGTCGAGGTCAAGACGAAACCAATGAACTACACGACCTTCACCGTGATCTCGAGTAGCAGCAAATTTTTGGACTTGATGCGAACAATGAAATAACAACGGAGAAATTCGCTGTGAATTCATACAAATTTTTAGCCATTTTTTTTTAAATATACTCCCAAATAATTTGTCGGATAATTCCTCATGGATGCGTCTTTGCAGTCTCAAAAATTGCAAATTAAAAATATTTGGATTTGACGGGTCCCGTTAACACTTTGACTGCCAAACTAGTATCCTCAAAAATTCTATAAAATCAGAGTACATTATTTAATGAAATAAAAATTGGACAAATTAAATGTACGATGTTGAGTAGTCCTCCCACTTTCTTACATTTTACAGATCCTAATAAAATTTGGTGCAATGAACATATTAACGTAAAAATTCATTTTAAAACCAGGACAAATAATTCCGTTGCCTATATATGAGTGGCACGGCAGTCAACGTGTCAAACAACATCTTAAAAATTCGAATGTTTTTAACACTTTGACTGCCAAACTGGAAACATAAAAAATTCCATAAAATCAAAGTAAGTTATTTAATGAAATAAAAATTGGACAAATTAAATGTACGATGTTGAGTAGTCCTCCCACTTTCTTACATTTTACAGATCCTAATAAAATTTGGTGCAATGAACATATTAACGTAAAAATTCATTTTAAAACCAGGACAAATAATTCCGTCACCCACATATGGGTGACATGGCAGTGAACGTGTTAAGAATTTCTTTGACAAAACTGTCTATTTCTTTTGCGATAACCTGGTATTCGACGCGGATTTTAAATCGCGACTTCGATCGGCACTTAGTTATGACTCACCTGCATGCGAGGGCCGTCGGTGTAGGTGGCAGCAACGGAAGAGACCGTCGAAGAGTGAGAAAGAGAGTGAAAGAGAGAGGAGGGGGGTGGTGTACGAAGGGGGAAGAAGGAAGTGAAGAAGAGATTCTAAACGAATCACCGACGGAACACGTAAAAACTATCGTATTACCGGCGAACAGTAAGATTTCACGTGGGTATCCCTGTTAATGACGAGCACGTTGCTCCATTACACCGGTGTCGGTCTCGTTCATTCACCCCGGTGCTGTCTCGATATCGAAATCGCGTTATCGATACCGCTGCCACCACCGTCACCACCACCGCTGCCACCCTCGCCGCTCTGATTTCGTGGTAACATCGATCCGCGCATCGATTGTTCTTCGGACCACCCTGCTAGTATGCAAACGAGCAGGATATCGCGCAGTCACAGGATTTCCCCGAGTAGTTCACTTGCATTTTTCTTCTTGCACCTGGCGATCGTGTAACGAGAAAGTTCTGATTCCGTGGCGCCAGTGATTATCGGGAATCAGGTCGTGCACTATGGAGAATAATTATTTCCACCGTTCCTCGGCCGTTGCCTCGCAGCTCGCTGGCCGAATCTACCAACTGCACTGACACTGCGAACTTTCTGACAGTTCGTAAAAATACATTTAAAGATAATACTAGCAATGATTCTTAATGCTTGTTTTAAACCGTTTATAGAAGTATATATACAATCAAACAAATTACACACGAAGTATTGAAGATGCGAATTAGCGTCCTTCATCTTCAACAGTTGGCAAACAGAAAACGTCAATTGACCACTCATGTCCACAATGTGCTAACACGATGTTTACCACGACGGTCATCAACTTTCTGACAGTTCGTAACATTCTGGAATGTAAAAATACATTTAAAAATAATACTTTCAATGATTCTTGATGCAATTGTTTTAAACACACGAAGTATTGAAGATGCGAATTAGCGTCCTTCATCTTCAACAGTTGGCAAACAGAAAACGTCAATTGACGACTCATGTCCACAATGTGCTAACACGATGTTTACCGCAACGGTCATATGTATACGAGTACGTAACACAATGTTTCATTCAGAATTTGAAATTCGTTTGCATCGCGACATAAAGTTTGACTTGGCTGAAAAAGGCCAAACAATATTTTTTAACCCCTTGACCTACAATATCGAGTCAAACTCGTGATGAAGATTCTGAACAAATTCTAATAAATATGTATGTTATTAATTTCCTTTAAACCGGAATAAAATTCAATTTGGTTGTAGTTGATATATATCCTTTGGAGAAAACATAGACATACAATAAATATAAACTATCTTGTTTTTCTATGAAATTCTGAACGATGAAGAATTTCTAATCGTTATAATCACAAAATAAATAGTAGTGCAAGGGGTTAAGTAGAGTGCATAAGGACTATTAAATATCTGGCAAGAATGTTTTCTTTCAATTTTTCTTAAAATCCACCGCGTCGGTCCGACACATTTTTCCCTGATTCTGAACAAATTGTACGTTCTACGCTTTGTTTCGCTAGTTGTAAACAACGCGAATAATTTCTTTTTACACTGATCTCATTTTACCTCAGATTCTCGTTATCAAAGAAGGAATTTACAAACTTAATAATTTATCTTTCCATCACATTTATGTTTTACCAATGTGTCAATTTGAAAACGAGAAACGAATAAAAGTTAACGAAAATTTGTTACGTCATCATTGCCATACGAAGGGTCATGTAGATGGCCCATCCTTCCATCTTGTAGTCTGTTAAAGAGTTAAAGAAACAATTCTTTTTTATTATTTAGTCATACTAAGTATTATGTAAAAAAGTTTTGAATTTCTCTTATTTTTCGACCGTGCAAAGGTATGTAGCCCCTTAGTGTCGTTAGTGTAAAGTAAGAATAATGCAGAAATAATAACGAAATATCTATTTGAAAATAAAACTGACATTGATTTATTTGAAATAATAGCAATTTCAAATTATTATTTTGATATTCCTTTATTTCAAGTTTGTCGACAGAAATGATCCTGAAAATAATATGCAACGGGTGTCAGTATAATCTGGACTGAAACCTGATAATCCGGTCAGCTGATATCATTTTGAAGAACAATTTCACAGCTGTCTGAAATAATTATTTCAAATAGTTATCGAATGAAATAACATGTTATTTTGAGATGATACGTCGAGTAACGTTATTTCAAAAGTGATCACAGGCATGGAAGTGATTGTAACATAAGCTAACATGATATGTGAAATAACATTTCAAATCATGTTATTTCGAACGTGTCCAGGTCTGGTCTGGACGACATAAGAATTCCCGATCGGAAAATACAGCTGGTTCGCGAGGACAGAAACGGAGATCACGAGTTTTTCTCGCGATTCTCGTCCCACGCATCATCGTGTCACGAGTCATCACTCTATCGAGATGCGAAATCGTTTCGAGTCCCCGATCATGCGGTCCCATTATCATCGTACATTACTGGGGGTTCGAAGTGCCCGCGGGACGGTCGGTATGCGTGCGCTTATCAGAGTACGTATAATCCTCTAATCTTCTTATCTTCTTCATTTGAATCGCGGCGCAGAAACGGAACACATTATTATCGTTTATATTCCGGGTCAAGGGTGACGCGTCTACTCGATCCAAGTTATCGACCGCCTCCTTTCGTTCCACGAAGGTGAACAAGACGGAGATACCCATGCGGAGGAGGCGGAAGATCATCTTGCGTCTCGTGTCTTGCGTCTTGCGTCGGTACACCGACTCCGGGCGTGGGAGGCCAAGGAAAAAGGCACACCGGGCCTCGTAATATGCGAGCTAAATCAATGCGTTTTAACAGACTGCCATGCTATCCCCTGATGCCCTTGCAATTGCATAAGAATCGCGAGCACTACGTGCGCGCGAATGCCAACAGACCGGCCTACGAAACCCCCGGACTGTATACAATGACTCATGAAACCATTCAAACGTGCCTAATCGAAAACGTTATGGATCACGACTTCTACAGTCAGGAACACAAATGATAGGACAACCTATCAATTTATTCATTTTTATTTGGTAGATAACGTAAACGAAATCGTTTTACGCTGCCTCTGCTCGTTCGATCCAGTTGATAAAACTAAAATGCGGTTGCTCCGCATGAATTCATCCAGAGCTATTTCAATTTTCAAGACGATTTCAATGGGACAAAATTATAGGACCAGACTCGAGCTAGAATAAGACTTGTCTCCCACTCTCTACCTTCCCCTTCTACGACGCTATTTCGCCCCGTTTCCGGTCACGTGACGCATTTCGTCTCTGTCGTGCATTTGTCAAAATGTCACGTGACCAATCCCGGTACTGGCAGGGAGAGGGTAACTTGTGTTTCTTCGATTCGAGTCAATTACTGCAGCCCATAGGTTCCCCAGCTCTGCCTTACACGAATCCGAACCACGAATTAAAAAAGCAGAAAACTTTTTTCATATTAGTTGAAGGGTATAAGGTAAAGGCACCAGTAGTTGACCATTTTATAGAAAACCATAAAAAATAAGGTTTGAAATGTTCTTATTGTTTTGAAATTTAAACAACAGACGGCATGGCATCCGAGGTTCAATTTCATCAAAAGTGCACAGCTTATAGAAACCTTATTTTTTATTTTTTTGTATAAAATGGTCAACTACTGGTACACGGTCAACTACTGGTGCCTTTACCTTAACAAGAAATAATTCACTTACGGTAAGCGCGCAGTATTCTAAAACATAGACGTAAAGGGTTTATAAAGAATAGAAGGAGGGGATAATGGGCACCGAAATAAAAAAAGAAATTGACGAAGACCGAAAGCGACGTTTCGACGCCCACGCGTGCCGTCTTAATTACAACAGGTCTGACGGCCGGTTTTACGATTATACCAGTTCGAGAGGCTCCAGTGCCGACTTATTTCCTTTCATAGCCAACGTTAAAAAGTAATTAGAACGTTGAGCCGCAGAGCTTGATGAGAGATGCGAACGATAACCTGAATGACGATCATGTATGGAAATGTTTCTGTCGTTGCTGGATCGGGATCAACGCTCATTGCCTTGTCATTCTGACCTAGTTGTACGTGAATTACGAGCATCGAATTCGTTTTATAACGATTATCTCGTAAGAACTGCAAAACTGTTTATTATTTATTATTGTAATGGAATATTAACGAGAAACGTAAACTTTTGATGTGAACGCATACAAGATTCATTTCACGGTGTTATGCGCAATATTTCTGTAACTGCTCAAACTGAATATTAGAATGAAGGTTCACAGATGAAAATAAATTACTTCACTTTATTACCACTGCACTAAAGGTTGCTTTTCATGAATTTGTTTCCTGCAATATTACAAATTTAAAAAATACTGCAGTTATACATTCTAAAAGTTTCATTGAAACTGTATACCATTCTTAACTATCTGTAGGTTGTAGCAACTTTCAATACGATATTTGTCGTTTATACCTTTATAATTGTTAATGTAAATTAATTTATATCTTTCACAAGTCACCTAGTAAACTACCCTTCTAACTTCTTAAGTATATTTCATTGCACATATATATACTAAACTGCGAATCTTTATATAAAATAGAAATGTTGTCCTTTAATGATTTTAATAAATTAATAATAGTGCATCGGTATTCTTAAATTCTTCCAATGCTTCCACTGTTTTATTATAACTAAAATATTGTCTTTATGCACAATAAAAGTTTTCTACCTGCATTGCAACAAACTGGAGGGAAATAGAAATTTATTTTCTTTCTTAATACGTTTAATGGGTTGAAAATAATATAAAGTACTTTTAAATTCTGCAAATGTTTTTACCGTTTTAAATTAAAACCTACTCATTTTTGTCTTAAACGTATCAAATCCGTTGTCTAGTTATGACTGCATAAAATCTACAGACTATTATGAGGGTATAACCATATAATTTATAGAACAGTGTGAGATGTAGGATAACAGATTCGCGACAGCTTACTTTCGTTCGGCCTTCCGCAAAGATTGCCAAACGCAGTCTCGCTCAATAAAAATCTTGGCAACGTCTTTCAATATCTCTCGTTTGTGTTATCACGGACATCGCGGTATGCGCAATCAATCGTGATCGACTCCCATTAAACGATACGGTCGCGCGGAAATCGGCTGTCCAGCTGAAACATAAAATACCAACACACTTAACCTGTCACCTAAAACTTTAGTCTTAACGTAGCTCTGTCTAAGCATACATAATGCTTTACATTTAGTAATAAAACTGGTTAAATTATTTGTAGCACACAATTTATAGAAAGTTTCGATTTCTGTAAAATACTAAAACACAGACACAGCGACACAGACTCCGCTATAATAAAAAGGGAAACAGCTTTACCACTGTACAATGAATCTGCAGATCAGAAATTTTGTAAATTATTTGTAGCACACAATTTATAGAAAGTTTCGATTTCTATAAAATACTAAAACACAGACACAGCGACACAGACTCCGCTATAATAAAAAGGGAAACAGCTTTACCACTGCACAGTGAATCTGCAGATCAGAAATTTTGTAAATTATTTCTAGCACACAATTTATAGAAAGTTTCGATTTCTATAAAATACTAAAACACAGACACAGCGACACGGACTCCGCTATAATAAAAAGGGAAACAGCTTTACCATTGTACAGTTAATTTGCAGATCAGAAATTTTGTAAATTATTTCTAGCACACAATTTATAGAAAGTTTCGATTTCTGTAAAATACTAAAACATAGACACAGCGACACAGACTCCACTATAATAAAAAGGGAAACAGCTTTACCACTGCACAGTGAATCTGCAGATCAGAAATTTTGTAAATTATTTGTAGCACACAATTTATAGAAAGTTTCGATTTCTGTAAAATACTAAAACACAGACACAGCGGCACAGACTCCGCTATAATAAAAAGGGAAACAGCTTTACCACTGCACAGTGAATCTGCAGATCAAAAATTTTGTAAATTATTTGTAGCACACAATTTATAGAAAGTTTCGATTTCTGTAAAATACTAAAACACAGACACAGCGACACAGACTCCGCTATAATAAAAAGGGAAACAGCTTTACCATTGTACAGTGAATCTGCGGATCAGAAATTTTGTAAATAATTTCGAATTGTTGCAATATTTTAGAGTTCCGATGGGAAATTTCGCATCGGCAGCGACTGTCGTTGTCGCGGCGACGAATGCGGTGCCATACGGCTAGGAACCGGAAAAACTGAAAAAGCTGTTACCTGTTACAGGTGAAAAAAGCGTGCGGTCGTCCGGAACTGCAGCCAAAGAACGAAGGAACCGTTACGCCTTCGGATCCAGCTGCAACAGAGAAATTGGCAGCGGGCAGCCTCGAGATGCTCGCAGCTGCGCCTCCTGTCACGCATAGAACATTACCGACGCAGTTGCACGTGCAGCTGGGTAATTTCTTGGCCAGTGTCGTCAGGTCTCGGACCTTCTATGGTACTCTGGCCGACACGATCTGCGAGGAATATCCCGACAAACGATGTTGGAATGGCGAGCACGTCGGAGAGTGAGTACACTTGCCATTTTATTCCGTGGTTTCAACAAACTGCCGGTAGTCCGTAAATTATCGCGACGAAAGCCTCGGCCGGTGCCCGTACGTTTAAGCTTTCGCGAGCGGAAGTATTAAAATCATATTCAAATACGTACCAGAGACTTTTACGAGCCGCGATGCTTTTAACGCCGCCCACTCTCCTTGGAAAACTTTGCTCGAGCCCTGCGCGACAACGACGCGCAGCGCCGCGGCGTCGACCGCCTCCTACATACTGAATTTTTCGAAGAATACCGAACACAGAATCGCAAAGCGTATTCGTGTCCGAGAACCGTTGCGAAAATGAATCTTTAAGTCTCGGCATTCGCACGAGGCGCTCGTCTCTCGGTTCCTTCGAGAGAAACCAAAATTCCGGTACATGCCGGGTCGAACCCGAAAAGCTTGACCCGCTTATACGAAATTCTGAAATTTTATCGAAAATTGGAAGGACAATTTTTCACCCTTGTATCGATATCCAGCATTTTCTGCTACGTTCAATAATATCGTAATTCTTGGACTTCGTGATTCTAGAGACGTTATAACGCCTCAAAAATAAATCCAGTTATTTACAGGGTGTTTGGTAACTGGTGGTACAAGCGAAAAGGGGGTGATTCTACATGAAAGAATAAGTCGAAAATATAGAATAAACATTTTTCGTTTGAGGCTTTGTTTTCGAGAAAATCGACTTTGAAGATCTGTCTGGTTTGTGTGCTTTAGTATATGCAGGAAGTAGATTTGGTTGGTCATGATCAGACGCGTCAGACAATTCCTATCGAATAGCATGCTGCATTTCAAACTCGATTTTCCCGATAACGAAACTTCGGATGAAAAAATTTTTTATTCTATATTTTCGACCACCAGTTACCAAACACCCTGTATAATAAATCCATTTATAAATATCTATGGAAGTGCAGTGGATACTCAATTTAGCGGCTGTGCGAAAAATATATTTTCCACGTTTGCGTGAAGATAAAATCATAAGATCGAAAATAATCTCATTTTGAACATATTATGAAAAATTTCGATGATACTAGTAAGTCGGTGTAAACATAACACGGCTCGGGTATGACTCCTGGACGATATATGTCGCTGGCAAGGCCTGTGTTGTTGACATATATCGAGAATTCCCTGTACCGTGTTCCATCCTAATAGTAGAGAAACTTCTATCCGATTAATTATTAGCACTTACGGTCGCCATGTTGCAAAGAATGCCGAAATATTTAAATTATAATAAGCATTTTTTAAATGCAAAAATTAATGTTCTGCTTGATCTGTATTTGATATTTGGTTATGCACTTCTCACGCACAAATGTATTCAAGAAAATGGATTAACATTTGAGTGGAAACATTGACAATTCGCATTCGGTCCCAACTGTGGTCATTTATGTGATCGTGCACTACTACATTATGCAGAGATAACGCGTTGGCTAGGCAAGGGGAAGTGATAGGCATTTAATAGCACTATCAATATTTAGAGACCAATAGCTCCATCCCCTGTGACACGTATTTTCGTGGATGGCTGAAACGATCGTGTCTACAAATCGGATTGCGTGACGAAGAGAGCGCACGGGACTACGAAAGTGTCAAAGGCGGGGTCAAGCGGAACGGACGAAGTGCACCTCTCGTGCCCGTGTGCCCAGCCAACTCTGTCATCTCTGCGCAATACGCACTCCGCAGACTACGTCGTAGAGTACTATGCCGCAAGAGGGCCTGTCAACGAGGCTTAACAGCCTCTAACGTGCGAGAGTGTTAGAAAATAGATCGAAACGCGGAGCAAGGCGGAAACTGATCACCTGGAGGATAGTAACCTCACAACTAGCCAAGGGAACATAGTCAAGTTACACGGGCCGATTTTGGTGACATTTATATGAGGGGTACCACTTAGAAAAATATTAGACATCGTCCGTCACACCTGACCATATCACCACTAATACCTGGGACATCAACTATAGCTACTGAAAAAACAATGAACGACATCTAACACAGTATTATATTTCAAAATATTGTAAAAAGTTATGTTGTCATCTATAAAACAAGCTTGAATAATTCCCTTTGTACAAGATGGGATAGTATTATTAATTCAATGATTACTATTACATAACAAAAAATCCACAAACGTGTCTCATATTTTGATTCCGAAATCACAGATACGAGATGGCATAGGAATGGATTAACAATTAGTACGAAAAATCGAAAATATTGTTTAAACAAACGGTTTTTTTTCGAAATTTTCTTCTGTGACCAAATTTCCCATCCAAGTCCCACAATTTAACAAAAAATTTGACTATCCTCTACCTCCTAGTTCTTTCGAAATCTCTCTTGAAACATGTTTTTCATTCCAATGTAGGCGATGGCCGATAAAAAAGTATACGCATCAAATATTTTTTTAAAAACCATCTCTCACATAAAGTTCATAAATCAAAAATTAGCTTGTGTTACTTGAATATATTCTTTTGTAAGATAAGATCTACGCCGCGTCGGAGACCAATAAGTAAAACCGCTCTACGATGACACACTATACAACCCTGTAGTAAGCAACCCCATGTATAACCGAGTTAAAGTCATAGCTCGAAGGAGTTTTCAGCGAAGTCGTTAGTTGTAACGACAGTCAGTCTTTCCTTGATGGCTACCGCAAACTACTATGTGCAAGTCTGTATAATAACAGAAATGTGAATGGTTGGAAATAGCTGTTCACTGCTCCCGGTTTGTAATTGCGTATGAAACAATACAACGTTGCTCGGTATGCACAACAATACATGGGTTTACATATATGGGTGTGGCCCTAATATACTGGAATAGTTCTTTTCATATGTATTAACTGTTTATAATGGTTCTATAAACACTCAAATGCTCCTTCGTTTCGTGATACAGTGATTTCTCTATATATGTCGTCAAGGCCTGGATGATAAACGTCGCGGAATTATCCCCACTTCCTGGACGATATACGACGCTGGGCAAGACCCGTGTTGTTGACATACATCGAGAATTCACTGTAGTGACATTTTATGCACGATAACTATTTGGACAATATTTATTATTTTACAGTGCCCCCCCCCCCCACCTTTCCACCTTCGGCTCATAAATCTTGTAATATGGTAAAATTTCGGTATAACAGTTTTTCATCCGAAGCTTTTTGTTTTGGAGAAAATCGAGCTAGGAAATACAGCGAATAAGCGTGCTATTAGACAGAAATCGCTTGGCGCGTCTGATCATGGCCGACCAATTCTACTTCCTGCATATACGTACGTATTTACACGTATAGTAAAGCACGCAAGCCTGACGGATCTTTAAATTCGATTTTTTCGAAAACAGGGCGTAAAACAAAATAATTTTATTCCTTTCTTTCGATTTATTTTCACATGTAGAATCACCCCCTGTCCGCCTGTATTACGATTTCCGGCCCACCCTGTACATCCATAGCAGTGCAGTGTTGCACCCATTCTACAATGTACAAATCACAAGCGTAACCGATTGCACACGCCACCAACAGATAGTAATGTCAGGATTTTCTAATGCCATAGTATTTCACATTAAGCACGTATTCCGTATTAAGGCGAGTCACCCTACATACATTACAGAAACCAGTCTATGGGTTTCATCCAATAAAAGCCGAAACCAGCAATCCAATAAATGTTTGACACTCTACTATGGATTTAGATTAAACGAAGTATCATTATATTTCACGATGAACTTAGTTAGACGTCAATTTGACTTATTGAACGAAAACTTCAAATTAACTCACTGCAATCTTCGAGCGAGATATTAAGTTGGAAAATTTAAAGATGAAATTAAAGTATCATGGTGTTACTTCAGAAATGGAGAAAAGTAATAATACAGAATGGAAAATATGCCATTAAATAAATCTATGAATAAATATCTTAATTTTATCTCGGAATTTTAATTTAAAAAAGCTACGAACCGAACACTTAATACTTTGTGTTATCAACAAACTATGGCAATTAGAATGCATTTCATTGAAAACGAGGAAGAACATGAAAAGGCAATAGCTTCGAAAGTTACATCAGATAGAAACATTGACATTTATTGAATTTTAAAATTGTAAGTAAATATAAATATACAGAAAAATATGTAAATGTTTCTACAGGGTTCCACATTCAAACGTAAATAGTCCAATACGTGGTAAGGGATAGAATCTATGAAAAAAGTGTTTAAAAATGTGGTATAAATGATTTTTGCACTAAATGAACTTAATATTTGAACTTAAGTTTTTCGAAGGCTAAGCCTGGAAAGAAAAATATTATACAATTATTTTTCTTTTTTACTTTTTCATTAGCAATCTATTATTTCTTAGGAGTCTATTATTTCTTCTGTTTTTCCAGGTTCTATTTTAAAAAATCCTAATTTTCCTCTAATCTCTAACACACTTTACCCTATAACTGTTCCTTAACACGGTCATAAATGTGTAGCCCATTCACGAATCGTAGTACGGTCAATCGATTAGTAATGGGAGCACAAAGTTAAAACATGTACACTTAATCTAGAGTGATATTACAATTGACCTAAGTGTCAGGAAGGAGTTAGGGGCGGAAAAGGATTGAGGTAGCGCGTGCCGTTCACCCCGCATTTACATTTGTAGCCCACGCTATGCAACCACGAAATGTAATTGGCTCTCCTGTCAATCTTCGTCGGTTTGGTGGATCACCATTTTCCCAGAGTTACGACTTTCCGAGTTTCTGCTATTTCTGAGCCATTGATAAAATTGCCCTTTGCCAATAAAGCTAAACGCATACGTGAAATTCTTCACTTTTATGAATTGGGCGCTTCTGAAATAACATTACTTGAAATATTATTTCAATTATCATGTTATTTTATTTTACAATTACTTCTATGCATGTGATCCCTCTTGAAATAATATTACTTGAAATATTATTTCAAATAACATGTTATTTTATTTTAGAATTATTTTAAATTATTATTTCAGATAATTGTGAAACTGTTCTTGAAAATTATATCAGCTAACCGTATTATCAGCTTCTAGTGCAATTTATACTGACACCCTTTGCTGCATATTATTTTACAAACTTGAAGTAAAGACATATGGAAATAATATACTATTCGAAATTGATTATTTCAAATAAATCATTGTTATTTTCAAATAACAGTATTGAAAATAACGGTGAGAGATTAATTATTTCAAGTAAAGTGGACGGAAAATATGTGTATATAGAAATGTATTTTCTACAGAAGACAAAACATCCGCAGTAGCTCGAAAATATTTCTGTGAAAGTGAAACATAAATACAACAATATTATTGTTTGTTGTGGATTATACATTCTACGCGTTGACAATGGTAACATCCGCCTGTATGTTATCGATGACGTCTGTACATATAACTGCAACGGAAGCATTCAAAGACAACAATGGCTTATATCGTACAGTAAGTAAAAATGTCAGAAAGAATTTCCCAAGCATCAGTGTTTTTTAATTCCTATTTATTCACTTAACAAAATTATTTACTATTCTGGTGCAATATACATCATTTTTATGCTTTTCCCGTGCGAGTTTTAACACAAAATTATTTACTTAATTTTGTTCGCATTCGTTTAGATAATTGAGCACATAAAATTATACAAACGAGATGCAAATAAAATAAGACACCTGGAAGTTTCACTTAAAGTCGTAACTGAATATCCAGCTGACTCGATTGCATAAATTGTCTCCTCTGAGAGCAGTTTTTCGATTACAGAAGTCATTCCAAAGCGGTAACTAACTATTAGGAACAGCAATGCTATAAATTGTTACTTGCCAACGTAATCAAATGCAGATATTTATGGTTCATATCGCAGAATTATAAATGAAAGAAAAATTTGTTTTTATTAATATAAAGTTTCTATTGTATCCCTCGCTCAATGTATTTTTTGTGATTTTGAGACTGAAAGTCATACCTCGAACACAATTAAAAGCGCTAAAAATTTGGAAAAAATGTTGATTTTACATTGAAATTTCAACAAAATTATCTGCTATCTATAATGCTTATCGGACTATATTCTTGGTAAAAACAACAAAGTAATTTCATTCCACTAAAAGATGATGTCGAAATTATTTTGATTGTAAAGTGATATTTGGAAAAGGCTACATGCGATTAATTTGTTTTAGAATACGTCTTTTCGTATGCACCAAACTATTATTACAAATTCATACATAATCCGCAATGTAGTTATAAATAATATATTAAATCCCAATTATTCTCCATAAATATTCAGATTCAACCAGGCAGTTAAACGTTACAAATAATTACATTAATATGTAAATTAGGCTATCAAATATTCATTGACCACTTTGTCCGGTAATTGCGCAGCGACAATTAATACAATACAAATCCTATATACAACATGCTATTTAGATAAAATCTCTTAGCAGTAGAAGAGGAATTCTTCTTATAAAATAATGTAATGCAGTTAATTCAATGATACAACAAACTCCAAGTGTCAATATATTCTTATCGAATAAATAATTCTGAATTTTTTCCTCTTTTGCTGTATAAGAATTACAGATTAGATTAATCTTACTAAAAAAAAATTGTCATTTCATTAAATGAGAGAAATAACGTTTATACGAATTTATTTTAATTCAGTATTCAGAAAGCGGAAGGTCAATTATTACAATTATTATTTTATAAAATTAAAAAATGTACCTACGTACCTTGTTAATACCTTCCTAATATTATAATACTTCCGAGCGTCAATTAATGGGTTTGTAATACCTATTATTTTTAAAATTAGTCAAACATTTACATAGTTATTTAGAGAAAGTAAATCTGAAATAGATATTTTCAGAAAATGTTTATATTTTGTTATTTAACCTAGGCGGCGTATATTTCCAGTACGTGTCGCATTTTTTGTGCCTGAGCATTACGTCAGTATTAATGGAAATACCAATTTGGAAAGGAATGATCCCATAGATTGTATTCTTCTCACTTCCGAGGCTAAGAGGTATCGATAAGCTGTTCGGGGTCAGAAACGATTGGCAAGAAAGCGAATTGGTTCGCAATATGCATGCAGTATAATCGTCAATGACCGAAACATCGTCGGGGAATGATTTCATAGCACGTACACAGTTTTCCGCTTTGTTCGTTCACTCCAGTCGCAATCTCCCACCCCCCTTTTCGCTTTCCTATTTTCCCGCGATCTTCTATTCGAAACAAACGGTATATAATTTCGTGTTGAGATGGAATCGCGTTTGGTACACACAACAGGTACAAATAAGTTGCATCAAAAGTGCAAAGAGGACGAGACCGAAGAGATTTGCATCCCGTGACTGGACTCCGTGGCTTTCGAACGAGTGTTTCTCGATAGTTCCTCCAATTTCGCCGAACCAGGACGAGAATTTGCAATTTCCAGTACGTCCTTAATCGAAACTCGTAGGACTCCTAACGTATTCAGCGCACTCATAATTCGATGTATAGCGGATCCAAGAATTAACCTGTGGTAATTTGCATAAAAATAACAGTACAAAAATACATTTGAATTCTTTTTAAAGGGGGGGGACCTAGGAGGTCGAAAAGTGAGGTTGACTTTGGGAATTTTTTTTATTCCAACAAATGGTAATATTGAAGAAACATTCAGTCCATAAGTTGCAAAAATTTTTGTTAAAAAATATCTAATACAGGTGCGATAGCAACCACGTTTACTTATTACACTTATAATACTTACAATTAGCCAGCTTTCACTTTCATTATGGTAGTCATTATACCATGCAGAATTCAAAGTTCAAACAATTCTTATTCATGTTAATTTTATTGTCACTTTTAGTTTCCTAAATCTGTTACAATTTTTTATTAGTTTCCGATTTTTATCAAATGTGAAATATTTTAATTGACAATGGTGCTCCAAAATAAAGGAAAACAATATTTTTCTACCTTTCTCTAAACAATTTTACCTTATTATATTTCTAAAATTGCATAATGTAATGATTAAAAGGTTCCTACTTTTTCGTCATTCGCGTTGTATGCAGCTTTATTAACTCTCGTCTCCTTGAAAGAGAATTTATTAATATTAAACTTTTATCCAACGAGAGCAGAATAAGAAACGAAAGTAATTGTAACTTTGTAACTTATTAAGGGGAATATGTAATGCTATATGTAACTCGTATGTATCCCGAAAAGAAAATATTATTCAAATAAAAAACAGGACTCTTCTTTCTCACGGAAAGGAATCATCATATATGTGTCACATGGAAAGTTCAAAAATTCGTACATTTCTGTGTCTGCTGTTTCGCTTCGAGACTCGTTTCGTTGAGCGTAACGTATATTCTACAAAAGAAAATGTTTCTTTTTTTCACGTAAATTGAGGCGCAACGTGCGAATGTTATTTAAGAGAACAGCGATCCGGACGTCACGAGTGACAAGCATGAATATCAAACGTGTGCAAATTCGGTACAGGAAGCTGTCAGCCAAGTATAGAGAGGAACGCGAGAAATGCGGAGAACGGAGTACAATATTTCACCCTCGACAAAGAAAATTTTTTGTTGGGAGCATAAGCCACGAACCCACCTAAAATAAAAGACAGAAGTACTGACGTCATACGGACATACTTTGACGGACAGCCTTTTAATTTTTAACGAACTGCAATTAATGCAAATCATTAAATTGATTTGTCGCTTGTGACAAAAATGAGAAGCTGCATTTTGAAAAGATGAAAATATTAAAAGACTGAAAGTATTAATATATTATTTTCACTAAATTAAAAATATAAATATTTAGCTCTCCTGCAATTGACGCACAAACTTTGTATTTTGCATAAAGTTCCAGAGTCTAATTATAACAATGTTACGTCAAACTTTTCTCTTCGTTAATGCTTATTTTCCTATTAACCCTTTGCACTCGAAGCTATATTAACTCCAAAACGAAACTTTTCTTCCGACCTAGAAGAAGGAAACATACTATATTTTCTTTTTTCATGTTATACATACGAAAATGGTGCAACTCACTCGTACAATATCGAAGTATTTACTTTAATAATGTGAAAAATGTTTTGAATAATGACACAGCAATTTTTAGTGGTGTCTTACAGTCACCATTCGAGCACTAAGGGTTAATTTGGTTTGAAACATATACCGTACCTCTCAAAAGTATCCGGACACTTATAAACTCAAATATCTTTGTTGTTTTTAAAGATACGTAAAATGTGGTAAGGACAAAGTTGAATGGTACAATGGGGCTGACACGATGCTATAAAAAAATTTTGAATGACCTTGGAATAATTATTGTCACTGAATTTAGGTGTTTAACCAGTTAACTGTGGCGATCTCTTTGCAAAGCGCCCACCAGTGTGTGTCGCGATAATCAAGCGATGACGGGTATAGTCGTCATATTTATAGTTATAAATCCAACTCAAATTATTTATAATTTTCATTTGTTTGTTTCATTTCGTCTTGACCTCTAAACATTTTAAACATATTAAAATTCTACGAATATAATTTAGTTTTCAGCAGAATTAAAATTTTACGCATGACGAGTATACTCGTCAATACACAAAATCGTGCCACTTCTCCATGACGAGTATACTCGTCAATCACAGTTAACTGGTTAAAAAAGGGTGGTTCCATTTAAAAAAAAATTAAGGTGACCTTGATATCTAAAAAAATGACATAAAAAAAATTGTTTTATAGCATCGTGTCAGCCCCATTGTACCATTCCACTTTGTCCTTACCATACTTTACGTATCTTTAGAAACAACAAAGATATTTGATGTGGAAATTTTAGGTGACTCGCCCTGTATATACGTATTTTTTAATTTAGAACGTCAGATATTTCACAAGAAGCTAATAAAAATCTTAGAGAGAAAATAACTTTGAAGCGATGCTAATAACGATATTTCGCAATTGTCCGGATACTTTTGAGCGGTAGTGTGTGCGTGTGAAACGATATAAGTGCAAGAAATATAATTTATTATCTGCTAAATAAAAATTAACAAATTAACAGGCTGTCCTGTCTTTCTTGTCTCGGAGACTGTAGCCCGTGGTCGTTACGAAATCGTGAAAAGTCGTTCGAGGGTTAAGGTTTGAAATTTCGAAGGCCCTTAGCTCGATGAACACCTCGGACAGGGACGCGTGGGCGGCAAATCTAGGAGAACCAGGGAGTCGAAATTGCGGCGATTCAGAGTTTGTGGAGCGACGCGATGGGAGTAAGCGGAAGAAAAGGGGCAGAGGGAAGAGCCAAAAGGGAGGGGAGGGGGAGAATGCTATGACAGCGAAGAGAATAAGAGAGGATGGAGAGAATCGGAGTAGCCTGTGAGACGCCGAACCGCCAAAGAGTCTGGCAACGCAACGGGAGCAAATGGGCGCCACGATGTCGCCCACTTTTCTCTCGGTGTTGTTTCCTACACTTGTATACGTGCAGGAAGTTGTACGTGTACCGTCGGCAAAGAGGAACAGAGGAGAGCAACGGAACTGAAAGAGATGTAGCGTGGAGGGGCTGATGCGTTCGCCACGAACATGGCCAAACGTCTCGGCTACGAGGTCACCATGTCGCAACATTCTCTATGCTATTTTTCGCTCGTCCGACGTCTTCGTCCCTCGTTCCACCTACCATCGCACACTCTACTTCTATCAATTGCGTTTTATGTTACGGTCGAGGGATCTCCCTGCTTCAGCACTCAGAAAAACTTTTATATTACTCGGGCTGTCCTCAACGAGGAGCTGCTCTCGGTCGGTACATTAGCCGGAATTACTTCGCGAATTAACGAAACCTACCAAGTACTATATTAGAAATTAGAAATATCGATGCAAGGTGCCTGTCCCTTTTCGCTTGCAAAATGGGAAATTCCAAAAATAAGGCAAAATAGAAACAATGTAATTGCGCAAGACTTTTATCAGCTGCTAGGGTCAGTCGTGAAGTCAATTTCACTCGCATTAAGAATAACGAAGTATTTAGTTTTTAAGATCCGTTTTTCATTTACTCTTTATCTCATCAGTTTTTCTACCCCTTCATTGGAAAATCTGACTTGCGATAACAATCGATTGGCACAATTTCAGAGTAGGGGCATTAAACATTAACACGTTGACTGCCATGTCACCCATATATGGGTGACGGAATTATTTGTCCAGGTTTTGAAATGAATTTTTACGTTAATATATTCATTGCACCAAATTTGATTAGGATCTGTAAAATGCAAGAAAGTTGGAGAACTACTCAGTATCATACATTTAATTTTTTCCAATTTTTATTTCATTAAATAACAGTTTGATTTCATGGAATTTTTGAGGTTTCTAGTTTGGCAGTCAAAGTGTTAATATGCAAAAAGTTCCGCAGCCAGTAAATCTAACTTTTCGCCTGCCCCTCGTACGAACCAATACGTCATCTATATTGATCGTACGAGCAAAGTATTTTTAAGGTTTTGGAAGAAGACGAAATTCAGGACGACGAGAAAATTGAAACGGAGTTTAACCCTGCATTGGTATTTTTGGGTCTGACCCCAAAAAATTTCTGTACACTAATTTTTGCTACTGCATTACACGATAACTGCAAATATGAAGTTTGTGTAACTTCTTTGGCTTAGAATGTATTATTGTAATAGCTTAGAATGATCATGGCGAAGCTAGGTACAACATGGTGACACAGTTTCGGTCACACCAACGCAGTCCTTGTCAACAAGGATGCGTCTAGGGAAAGACAGTCAAATATAATAATTTTTATAAATAATTCAGAGCAAATTACCACTTCCTGGAATCCTTTTAGGTTATTTTCAACTAATTTGTGAATTGTATTTGGTCTATTTCGGTCCACGGTTTTGATAATGCACTTTGGAGCAAGATTTTATTGTTATGGGCTATTCGAATGGTCCCATAAATGTCCGATTGGGTTAAGGTCTGCACTTCGACTGACCATGGCAGGAAACGGTATGGCATTGAAAGCTTTTCTTACAGTTTTATTGGCGTGGTTAGGATGGTTGTCTTGTTGTAAAATAAATGAGTCTTTGATGTTCATTTTTTTTTATTATTTGATTCACATATCCCTTTCTTGTAAACGCGCTTTCTATAAATTGTAAATTGTTTAGGACTCCTAGTGAAAAGTAGCCTCATGTTAGCACCTATCCACGGTCATGTTTAACACGTTGGGTGCCAAGTCACCCATATTTGGGTGACGAAATGATTTCTCGAGATTCAAAAATTCATTTCTGCCGCAATAGATAGAGCGTGCTAAATTTGCTTATGGTCTGCTAAATGTAACAGAATTGAAAAATTAATTAACACCAGAAATGTTAAATTCTCAATTTTAGTTTTATCGAATAAATTGCTTTACCCAATTTTGGTATTCTCTGAAGGGGTAAGTGCACGAGTTTTGGGCATTATAAAATAATGTTTGTGTAAATTATAAAACGGCACCATCGGTGTTATGGAATATAAAGAATAATATTTAAAGATTAAAACAAATTAAAAATTAAGCATAAAATTAAATTTAACACTAAACCTACCAAACACAAAACTTATAAAAGTGAAACGTCTTATAAAAGGGAGAAGATGGGATTTACTTAAACTTTGTACGATTTTCATTATAATATGGTGCTTATATAAATAAAAAAGTCAATTCAGTAATTTCAGAAAACCGGTCATTTTGACCGTGGTAGGTTTAGTGTAAAATACAACAGAAGATATCAAATTACTTTCTGCAGAGCACTATGTAAATGACTTTTTAACAGTGGATACCTGTCTTCGACGATAAAAACAAACACCAACTGTTTATAGCACCTCAGGGGACACTGAAAAAACATTGTGAGGAATGAAAAGATTACGCAGTTTGTTTAGAACTACGGAAAGTCTAATAGGTACAAGTTTTGAAGTTCGCACATGTTCTGCAACTGTATACTTAGCTATGTATAGTGACACTTGCACTTATAGTTCTTCGGTAGTTTTCTCTTGCTCATTTGCCCACTAAATACGAATGAACCGTGTAGGAGATTATTATAGAAATATGTTAATTCTGTTGTCATGGCACACAAAACAGATTAAACTTCATGAAGTAATAATAAAAGTACAATATTATGAAGACATACATAAAATAAGCAGCTAACACATTAAAACTCACACAAATATTTTTTATTTACGAGATTTAAATACTCTTTTATCTTTCTCCTCAGACAATTTTCATGATTTCAGCTTATCAGCTTATCGTTTGTTGGTTTCAATATTTTGCATATCTACATTAAGAGAATGTGTGATTCTTTACAACGTTCCCAACCATTTTTTCACGATTGTGGAAACTCATTCATGAGATCTCTATTTAGGATACCAAGCCACATCCATTTATTTACATTTCCTTCAACAAAACGCAAATCACTGTGCCTACCGCCAACGTATATTCTCAAACTATAACTGACACGCCATTTTTCTTAATTTTACGAATGTAATTTTGTATACTTAGCTTGGCATTAGGCTTCCTCCAAACTGTAATTTATTTATTTGAACCGCAAATGTTGTCATCTAGTATTTTAAGATATAAAAAAGTAAATACAAAACTTATTTTAATGATATAGGTTGATATTAATTTTGAATAAGAGCTGCCTTAAAAAATGTAATAAAGTATTAGTTTAAGATGTTGATGCATTTTTGTCGGTTAAACATACTTTTCGAGTAATACCAACAAATATTAATACCCTTATTGTCGAGACATTCCTTCATATGACGAGCATCTACTTTTTACGGAATTATGTTATGAGTTTCGTCGGGCCAATTAATATTAATCGAAACACTGTGCGCGTGCGTCAAAGTTCATAACTTTTTCATCTCTTCTGACAATTAGTTTGACCCCGTTTGTCCCGCGAAATTGTCATTTCCTATTAATAATAGATAACGTAGAAAGAGATTATCCGGACAGCGTGCAAAAAGTATCATTTGTTATTAACGGAAAAGTGTCTGCGAATTGAAACCAACTAGGTCCCATACATCACGTGCCAACGTAATTTTATCGTTCCTGCTTTTGCATTTCTAGTTCAATCTTCTGAAAGGTACTTATATTCGTGCCCGTAGTTGGTAGAAATCCGTGATAATGTGTAATATGTCATCGAGGATATGGCCAAGCTCCTTATTTTCGTATTTCACTGCGTATTAACCTATTTTGCGTGTGTTATTCTCCCCCGCTTTCCGTTTTGTTTGACCTCGTTGCCAGACTTTTCGGGCATTCAACGTCCTACATACCGGCATTTATTGATGATTCTTTTTGGTCGTCTTTCAATTACGTCAAATCGCAGCATCCGCAATGCAGCTCCTTCTTTATGTGCACTTACAGATTTCAGTGTTTATTAAAAAACCTTTTACGCGAATCACATTCATAATTACATTAAATTGGCAAATAATTGTACCTCAGATCGTTGAGTATCAATTTTGTTTATTTTCGCCCACTCGAATCGAACAGGGCTAAAAACACATTCGGGATGTACAAAATTTTATTCCACGATACTGCTTTTTTAAAACGGGACTATTGGGATTCAGAAAGTACAAAAGAAAACTTCTTTCAAATATGCTTCTTTCCATTCCTTTGTTTATGGGGAAATCTCTACGTCATTTACCGCAATTAATAAGTAGCCATAAAGAAGGTCATATACTCTTTAACATGAATACACTCTGATCGAATATTTTGAATTTCACTAATACTTTTAAACTTTGTCAGTACTATTGTGTAATTTATACTTTTGCACTAAGTTTCTTTAACGTAATATTAAACAATTTGGCAAATGACATAACTGAAGAGTGACTTGTTGAAATAAAGAACGTATAAAAAATTAAACATTAGTGGACTATGTTACCCATGCAAATTTTTATGCGGTACCGTTGAATTTCAAAATAGATCAGAAAAATCCTACAACAGTAAAACGAAAACCGAGTTCAATATTTAATTATAAATATAAACATATAAATTATAAATATTATAAATATATTATTCGCACATCGTTGAAAAAGGAATAGCTTGTGCACAAAAAGGATGTTTTAAATTTTCATTGTAGGCTCAAATAAAAAGAGTTAAAAATCGCGACCTCTACTTTTTTTAGCAATTTCGACGAATATCATTTTTAAAAATAATTTTTTGTATACAGTATCCGGTAAAGTAATCCTTCTAACATCTCCAAAATCATCCAAGTTGTTCGAGCCAATTTTTAAAAAGTTATATGTTTATACGAGTCCTTCGTTCTCCAAGTTGCGTTTTTCGTGGCCTTGTTGAAATCGAAGTAATCGAATTGCTCGAAAAGAAACTGTTATATAAGTAACACAGTAGTTCTAGCGTCGTGGCCTACATACTTTTTGTCACGAACTGAGGCAACTGAAGCGTTAAGTAAACAGCCGGTAAAGCGGATTTTCCGCTCGAAATTTTCTTGCAAAAATTAATCAATTTCACGCCGCGTCTGAACGGTGATCATCGTGAACTTAATTAATTTTATTGTTCGTGCACGACCAAAAGAAACCGACCGTCGAGCTCTCCTTCCCTCCCACCCCCGCCCCTCTCTGTCGGAAGCTTCTTTCAGCGTTTTCTTGTTTTTGAGTCTCCTCTCGTGTCTGTTTCGTCGTTTGTTTTTGTTCACTTTTCCGTCCTCGGCGCTATTACTCATCCTCACTTTCTGAACGTTTTCCATTAAAAACCTGTATAGTATCCGGCCTCGCCAGCGCGCATACCCTCCTGTCGTCCGGGTTCTCGACGTCGTGATTCAACAGATTTCGCACACTCTTTCGCCCGATTACAGGATTGACAGCGTAAGTTTTTAATTGAAGCCGGTCGGACGACTTAATAGGACGAAACAGCTTAATGACACGAGTTTCCTGAGAGAGCAGAGAACGGTAGCAATCCGCCAACGTCGTTTCGAATTTTTTAGAAGAATAGCCTACCCGGCCGATTATCTTAATAATTGTCGTCGGCGGCAGAGTATTTCAGGATTGATCACTGACATACAGCTACCGCCAAGCGATTCGCGTTTCACCGCCACGACGGTTCCTCCTGCATACACGAATGAATAATTTCCTGAGAAATTAGAGCAGGTCGTCGATCTTCCTCCCTTGTTAGGATTCTAATAATCTTCTGTAATTATTTTGGCGTCATTAAACCCGAGGGTCCAGATGTGTCGAGGGATTCTAAGGGGTCAGGCCAAAAATCACTCTGTGACCGTACAAAAAATTTTCTGCTGGAATCGATTTCACTCGTACGATAAGTAGCAACTGTTGTGCAAAAGAAAAATTTTTCTACGTAGATGAAGGATGCCACAATGAAGAATGTCAAGGTCATCAAAATCGGTGAGGAAGCCCCTAATGTAAATAATTACTAAAATATTTTCTATATTGATACCATTTTTGAAATTAATATGATGAATTTAGTCGAGCGCTAGTACTAATACTGCGCTAATAGTAGTAATTATTCGCAATAGGGAACTTTCGGACCATCTCAATGGTCACGAAATGCGCTGTCAAGGTCACCATTCCTTAAACGAATTCCGTTTAAAGGGACATTCGTCTCGCTAGGCCCGTACCAATTTTAATAAATTTGAAATATGAAAGAAAACCTTGTATCCAATGTCATACATACGAATATTAAGTCTACATTAGAAAATACTAATGTAAAGAATACGAGTCATGCAAATAAATTATTTTACTTAAAAGAAAAAGTTTTTGAAATATTATTTAAAAATTGTATTTTAATTGGAAAATATTGGAAATAGTGAGACTTGTTTTGTAGCACTGTGTAAAATAGTATTTCAAATAGTTGACAGTAACTTATATTTTTATGATATTTTGTTGCCTATAATGTTATTACGATATTGTAGTCTGTTTATCAACATGTTACACATTCGTAATTAAACTACAGATAATACTTTGCTAACTATTATAGCTTCTCATGTTAAAAATTATAATTTATAATATTAACTACTTGCTCAACTTATTTTCATTGTAAGGAAATATTTAAAATACAAAATAAAAATATTTCATTTTATCTATCTGGTTATCAAAATAAAACTATTTGATTTAAAGTAGTATCTTATTTGAACCACATTAAATTATACTATATACCAAATCATTAATGATCGTTAATATACGTTGCAAAATACGATAGAAAACCTTGTATCCAATGTTCCACATACGAATACTAATCCCACATTATAAAATACTAATGTAAAATGTACTTACTTCTGAATCTTCTGTACCTCCGTCGGATCCATAGCACACAATTATTCACTCACGAGAATAGGTCCGAATAATTGAACAAACAACACCACTAAACAACACACACAACACACTTTATAAAATCGTGACAACGAACGAGAAGATGTCACTCCGACCACGAACAAAATGATACTGCGATTTTAACAATGATCCCTTCCACGGAGGGGGTACGGTCAGGTTATCCTAGGCAGGTTAGACGCTGAGGGTCTATAAAAACTAGATACAAAACCAAGGTAAACAAATTATGGCGGGGCGCCGACCCTATTTCCCGGAATTCCCTGTTTTCGTATCACACGTCCGTGGGAGGGGGGCGGTTAAAATCGCAGTATTATTTTATTCGTGGTCGGAGTAACATCTTCTCGTCTGCTGTCACGATTTCGTTAAGAGTGTTTGTGTGTGTGTTGTGTGTGTTGTGTAGTGATTGTTGTTCAATTATTCGGACCTATTCTCGTGAGTGAATAATTGTGTGCTGTGGATCCGACGGAAGTACAGAAGATTCAGAAGTAAGTACACTTTACATTAGTATTTTATAATGCAGTTTGTAGTACATTAGTATTATATTTTATTATTCGTATGTAGAATATTGAATACAAGGTTTTCTTTCATATTTTGCAACTTCAATGTCCCTTTAACACTAGATTTACAAAGCACTAAAACTGACTACTTAACATTATTTTATAAAAATAACAAGAACGTGTCTATCCACATTTGTATCAATTTTTTAAATAATATATACCCAAAAAAATAATTTTGTTGAATAATTCCCCATGGATACGTCTTCACAATGTCAATAATTGTAAATTATAAATATTAGATCCCGTCATTTTGACAGGCCCCGTGAACCTAGTGTCAAATTTCGTTTGTGTCGAGGCACGCACACGATTATGTTCCATCTCACACACTGTACACTTTACATTAGTATTTTGTCATGTAGGATTAGTATTAGTATTAGTATTAGTCTGATTTAAAATATGTATACCTCTCCTGAAAACGTAGACGTACAATAAATATTGAAATCTTTTTACTTCAAGCAAATTATTAACGGTAAAGTAGCTCTCAGGAGTCCAGCTGCAAAATATATCTTGAAACAAGGATTTAAATTGGTTACTCCGTAATGGAAGTGGTAGTGGGAACTAATAGAGCGAACATATTTAAAAAGGCAGCGACGGATGAAAAATTTAGAGTGGGATTTTAACTTGTTCCAGTCTTCAGTCCATTTTGAATTCTTGCTGAATAAAATATTATTTCAAATGTGGAATTGTAAATAATCCATTTTACTTTAAATTACATAAGTAAAACTGTATTTTAAAATTGTATTTTATTTATTACTTACTATTGATTAATTTTTATATAGATTTTTATTGACAAATTTAACAGAGAAAAATTTCTTCATTTCGGTATCGTTAAGAATTCTATTGTATTCCGAATAAAATTTAATATCCATTTCTCATTAATCTACATCCTAGATACTAAATTTCTAAAATAACTAGATCCTAGGTATTTTTCTAGAATCATCATAACGTTGGTATTTTAAATAAATTCAACCATGACATTTTGAAAAAAACAACGGAAATGATTATTTCTTTTTGATTTCAAACATTCCATAAACCACTCGCTTTTCTCTTAAGTCTACTTTCGTTTAGTTTCAAGGAAGCATTCCGTAACTACATAAATAAGGAACATTTCATACTACGTGTTCAATCGAGAAATCCCTAATGATACCGTCCAGTTGATCAACGCATACGATTAAGACAGGGATGAATAGACAAATCAAATAGTCATTTATTCATATTTAGCAACAAGATTGTCTTGCAACGAGTAATTTACCATCAGAATAATTGTGCCAAATACATTTGACTTGTACAGTTTCAACCGTACTTCATTTATTTTCATTATCATTTTCTTTGTAGTTATGATCTCATGCTATATTCATGTTGATTCCTAAGAAATTTAAATAGATCAGTTATGCACATTCTATACATGTTATTATAATTACTCGTTAGCATATTTTGAAGCATATTTTCCAAAATAGTTTATACTAAACTAAATGATGTTATCTGTCTAATCTATATAATAAGCCATCATAAATATATTTCTATTATAAACTATTATCACTTGTAATCGCTGTTATATGATTTAAAATTTTCTTTTCAGACGGCAAAATTCCCAAAATATTAGTAAAATTAAACAATCGTTTGTAAAATCTTCTTTAATCATTTTTAAAAGTTTTTTTAATTATCTATAAAATCCAGCAGTGCTGGAAACTTTTCACGATCGTTGATTTAATCTATTTCCTTTAGATATTAAATGAACGACTAAATTTTGTTTCGTGTTTATATTCAATAATTTAATCGTTCCTTTGTCCATAGAATCTTCTTGTTTTGACACCAAAAACGCAAGCCACAGAAATTAGTTTTGTGGCAGAAAGACAGAATTCAGAAAATACAATGGAACAGAAATACCTGTTTGGACAGGAAAGTACACGAAGCAGAAACAGATTCCTCTTCTGCATCACATACCAACAGTTTTCCTTTATATCTTCGTATAAATATTCGTGCATACATCCTCGTTGCTTGTCACGCACATTCCCCAACATATTTCTGATACCTGCATCAGTATCATCCGACACCAGAGCGGGGTAGAATTTATAGAAAGATATTTCAAACACCCTTTGAATTATTAGATGCTGAACGGTTCAGATAAACTGACATTTCAATAAGAAGCAACATTTTAACCGAGACCATAATTTATTATTGCGGATTTTATTCACTTATGGCAGAAATGAGCAGTTCAAATGTAAAGCAGCAAAAACATTTAAAGAATTTAAAAATACTCTTGTGTTATACTCTTAATACATTAAAATTATTAAGAAAAGAAATAAATGTTTATGTGCTGCATCATGCAGTAAATGTTATAAATTTTTATTTTGTATAAAAATCCATAATCTACTTATTATAGTTCAACACTTGAAAGGTACCCTCTTATAAAACATAAAAAAAGATTCATGTACAACATGGACAACATTAATTTAATTTCCTTTACGTGAAATACAAAAATTGTGAAACTTAAGTTAGAAAATTTTTAATTTGTATTTCAAATACGTTTTGTTAAGTCGAGTATATTTTATTCTGTGATTACAGACACAAATAAAATGTTTTATTTTCGAGGCTCTACTCTGATGCAATTTGGAATAAAATATAGAATATAGACTATTTACTACTCACTATTTGAAGTAATTTTTTAATTAATACTGTTTGACAGGTTCCATGGTTTCCTTTGGTTTCAGGCTGTCTACATTTCTTTCTCGAGTTCTACAACCTTTTTATCGCTGTTGAAACGTAGACCGCAATGTCTTCGTCTGGAGTGCAAGAAACCTTGTACCTTCGATTCGCTCAATAAATCCCATAACCATCTTTTATTGGAGATTATACTGCAATTTTCTTCCTAGGGGAAAAAGGGTTGAAGGGGGATTTGGAAACGAAATGTAATAGAACTGTGATGGGCGGAGAAAAATGACGGAAACCGCAGAATACGTCAAAAACGTTTTCAGTGGTTCGATATCTGTTGCTTGCACCTGCAAATCGTTACAAAAATATACTATTACATTCTCTTCATACATGACGGAAAAAATGTATAATTCATTTATAGAAACAAAGTTGGCCTTGAAAATCTGGAAACCACTGCACATACAAGAAAAAGTAATACGCCATCATTTGCTCCTCTTGGAACTATGTAACTTTTGTATTAAACGATTTTTCATTAGATGCATATTTCAAAAGTTATTTGGGGTGTGCAAGCTACGCGAATCACTCTATATTCTGGAAGTACCATACTTAGCTTCCAGTGATTAGAAAATAGTATAGAGGGAACAAATGGCTGCTCCTTTAACACTTTGATCGCCAAACTAGAAACCTCAAAAATTCCATACAATCAAAGTAAGTTTTATAATGAAATAAAAATTGACAAATATTATATGTCCAACTTTCTTTCATTTTACAGATCCTAATCAAATTTGGTACAATGAATGTATTAACGTAAAAGTTTATTTTAAAACCTGGACAAATAATTCTGTCATCCACATAGGGGTGACATGGCAGTCAACGTGTTAACAGTACTGTTCTAAGAAAAACGTATGTCATTGGACCCCACGACTATGAACTTTAATAGAGATAAGAAATACGACGCGTGGGCTGAATTAGGTGTTGATTGAACTGAATTTACGAGATACAGTGGAACATCGATTATCTGAACTAATAGGGAGAAAATTTGTTCTGATAAACGGCTCTTCGAGTAATCGGTCTTCCAAGAGTTATAAATAATATCATGAAACGGTCGAAGAGTAACTAATTTAAAAGTAATTAAATAGTAAAAATGTAATAACTCGATTTAACTTAATTTTGAAAAGTAAAGACCCTTGCGTGACAGAATACATTATAAGTGAGGTACGCAAACCAATTATTGATCCCAATTTCTTTACAACAATCTCTCGCATTTCTTCCAATGATGGAAGAAATATTTTACACGAGAAAATATTACGCATCTTCGGTAACCATGGTCTTGATCCAAAATAAATATTTCAAAGACCTGTATAATTTTATACACTATAGTACATATATTAACCCCTTGTACTACGATTTATTTCACGGTTTCAGTGATTAGAACTTTTTTGTAATTTATAATTTCCTAAAAAAAGGAGAAAATTTATATCTGTTGTATGCCTATATGTTCTCCGATAGCTGTATATGAACAACGCCAAAATAGAATTTTATTTCGGTTTAAGGAAAATTAATAAGAAATATATTTATCAGACCCTGTTCAGAATCTTCATCGCGAGTCTGACTCGATATTGTAGGGCAAGGGGTTAAAAATAAGTCAAAAATCTAGAATAAAATTTCTTCATTCGAGGCATTGTTTGATAATTTGGCGAACGGTGCGTGCTATGAGGAATCGCCTGACGCGTCTGTTCACGACCTACAGATTCTACTTAGAAATGCTAAGCACGCGAACTTGACTCGAAAGCTATATCTCGTATGTAAAAATTTTATTCCACATTTTCGACTCACCCCCTTTTCGGTTGTACCACCGATTACCGATTACCCTCTATACATTTCAATTCCCCCTGTATAATATTGACCGAAGTTTTTTTTGCACGACCATAAATAACGGGAATATTTAGGTCTCCCGTTTTGAATGCTCCAGCCCGTGTATCTGAGGAGCGAAAGGGAATGGGAAGCAGTGGAAGGGAGACGAAGAAAGGAAGATGGCCCCGCGGAAGATCGAATTGAATTACCGTGGAGGGCGAGAAAGGCGGTTTCACTTTTCCCTCGATTGGCTACGAGGATTGAATCATGGAAGCTCGAGACTTCCTGGACGGATCGAATCTCATTTAGATTTCTACCGTGAGATACTAGACGTCGGTTCCGAGCTTCTCGAGCACTATGGCACGCGAACGGCATTCCTGTCTGCGCCGTAATCGTCTGCGATTTATACAATGCTGTCCAGTCCAGCTTTCCGAGTCTCCCGGACTAGTTTGTCTCTTCCAGATAGTCTGGCGAACAGGTGGTGATTTTTTTTTTAATGCTCGGCATTTTATCGGGATTCCGTTCGAGATTATGTTTCGTTAGCTATATCTTGCCGTTCAATTACATGTATGTACCACATTAATAATCGTTATATACTGTTAACGCGTGCCTTCATTATTTCTTCCCCATCTTTTTGCACGCGTTCGCATACCGTACAGTCTTCTAGCTCTTCCTCCAATCGATCATGGAATTTCTTCCCTTCACGCGTATTACATACTTAATATGCGAAATAATATTGAACGGTTAATGACGGGGAAAACTTCTTTATATCTTTCCTTTATGTATCGTTACTGACTTTTCGAGTGGTATTAGATGATTAAGCCATTAAATCCCAACCAATGAAATAAGACAATTTTCATATGCAATATACATACATACAAGATGGAGCAACAACTTTGTCCCCCTTTAAATATTTCCGTTACTTGTAATAATATTAAAAAATTACATATACAAAAGTTGCATGGTATGTATATGGTAGAAAATATTGTGATGTGCCGCGCACTTTTAATAATAATATGTAACCACAAGTATATTACCATATACATAATAACCCTTTAAATATTTCCGTTACTTGTAATAATATTAAAAAATTACATATACAAAAGTTGCATGGTATGTATATGGTAGAAAATATTGTGATGTGCCGCGCACTTTTAATAATAATATATAACCATAAGTAAATTACCTTATACATGATAACCAAATTTTGATAAAAATTGTAATAAAATTTCATAAAAATTGCAACACAATGTTACACGCCATATAAAAAAGTCACAGCACAAGAAAGCAATATAAAAAAGTCTGTACGATTCGAGACAAAATTGATTTACCACAGCGTTGTTGGTACATCAACTGTTGCAAATTTTAAAATACCCTCGGATGCAGATGATAGGAAAAATAATGATGAAAAATATATTAATCGATTCGTCAAATTTTGCTTTTATAATTGCAACATGTACGACTGAATTCGGTTATGTAAATTCATTAAACAATAATGACAAGTGAAACGTTGCGTTCGCAGAATGTTATTAATCGCAATGGATTAATAACGGGTATAACGATAAACGTTACTCGCATGAACATTCAATAAGCTTGAATGAGCAAATAAGATTTATATTTTATTCCCTGTATGCTGCCTTAATCATCGTTACTTTAGTAATAATGCTTGTTTCAATATTACTGGTAACACCAATGTGAGAATAAAAGTGAACGTTGAATTGTACACAGAGCAGATAAATAATGCAGTAATATGAAATAGCAACTAAAAAGAGAAGAAAAGAAAAAGTGAGAAGGAAAGTGAAACCACGTATGAAACTCGGTATTACCTCCTATATAGATTAACAATAACTAAACTTTCAAATCCCCATAAAAAGTTACGAAAAAAATCAAGTCTATTATGAAACGCGTTAGCTGTTTCGCAAATTCAATCTAAGCAATTACACCTCTCATGTGAATATTGCGAGACAATACACAATTTCTGAAACTTTTCATAGACGTGTAATTCCAATGATTCTATAATTATAGAGCAATCCATCAGCTGATTGATAAGTTGCTATACAAAGAGTTATAGTTCGCCATTGTGCGAGAGTCAATAACCCAAAGCGAGATAATAGCGAAAGATAATGATTCAAATAAATCGACATAGGTGTTCGGAATAAAGAAACCGAACGGTGGAGCTATCTTACAGATTAAGCGAACCTACGTTCGTTACAATGAGTT
The DNA here is from genome assembly GCA_913789895.3 of Seladonia tumulorum. Lineage (NCBI taxonomy): Eukaryota > Metazoa > Arthropoda > Insecta > Hymenoptera > Halictidae > Seladonia > Seladonia tumulorum. Next base: position 11,191,807 of record OU565275.1, read on the forward strand.
CGCAACGCACGTTGCAAAGTTTTTTCAACTAACAAGTTACTATTAAATTATCATCAGCGTGCAGTCAGTTCGCTATATAAGATAAATGGCGATTTAACGTGTTTCATACATTAAATCCTCCCTCTACAGAGTTAACAAACATGTTATCGTCGGCTACGAAGGAGCACGATGGTTGCGAATAATCCGAGATGGTGGTTATTACTCGGGTTACGCACAATCTGGCCGTGGGGAGGACAAAAACAAATGCAACTGCGGAACAAACGTGTGCACGTGCCACCGCGAGAACCGGGAACGCGTACCCGGATTCGTTCGATTAGCTATGTATCGATTAGTATTCGATTAAAATACCGACGCAGTCCTCTCTGGCTCATTGTGACACACGCCGGTTAAACCAAAAACTAGATACAAAAATAAACCTGACGTCCAATATGTTTTCATGGCCTAACTTTTTGGTACGCTAACTCCCAATTACCTTTGCCATGTCATCCGCAACGGTATCGACACGATATAGCAATGGTAGATCAGAATCCAGTATCGACTGGCCTAAAAGCATTTCACGTTTCCTATAAAATAGAACAGAGCACGATAATTCTTTGATTTTGCATTTATTCTAGAATTTCCATATTTCCGTACTCCTTTTCCCTATCGATTAAGATGTTTATTGATAGATTTATTCTATAACATAAGTATTTATTTATGCCATTTTATTCATTGAAGAATTGTATCGACTGGCCTAAAAGCATTTCACGTTTCCTATAAAATAGAACAGAGCACGATAATTCTTTGATTTTGCATTTATTCTAGAATTTCCATATTTCCGCACTCTTTTTCCCTATCGATTAAGATGTTTATACATAGATTTATTCTACAACATAAGTATTTATTTATGCCATTTTATACATTGAAGAATTGTATCGACTGGCCTAAAAGCATTTCACGTTTCCTATAAAATAGAACAGAGCACGATAATTCTTTGATTTTACATTTATTCTAGAATTTCCTTATTTCCGCACTCTTTTTCCCTATCGATTAAGATGTTTATACATAGATTTATTCTACAACATAAGTATTTATTTATGCCATTTTATACATTGAAGAATTGTATCGACTGGTCTAAAAGCATTTCACGTTTCCTATAAAATAGAACAGAGCACGAAAATTCTTTGATTTTACATTTATTCTAGAATTTCCATATTTCCGCACTCTTTTTCCCTATCGATTAAGATGTTTATACATAGATTTATTCTACAACATAAGTATTTATTTATGCCATTTTATACATTGAAGAATTGTATCGACTGGCCTAAAAGCATTTCACGTTTCCTATAAAATAGAACAGAGCACCATAATTCTTTGATTTTACATTTATTCTAGAATTTCCATATTTCCGCACTCTTTTTCCCTATCGATTAAGATGTTTATTCATAGATTTATTCTATAACATAAGTATTTATTTATGCCATTTTATACATTGAAGAATTGTATCGACTGGCCTAAAAGCATTTCACGTTTCCTATAAAATAGAACAGAGCACGATAATTCTTTGATTTTGCATTTATTCTAGAATTTCCATATTTCCGCACTCTTTTTCCCTATCGATTAATATGTTTATTGATAGATTTATTCTATAACATAAGTATTTATTTATGCCATTTTATACATCGAAGAATTGTCTGATCTATATCTAACTAGGAAGTCAGTTGGAATGTGTGAGACGGTCTCGAGGACTTTACTTTGCAATTTTTAGAAAGTGAAAAGCTTTGTTGGGGCTGAAATTTGAGAATAACGCAACGTAATCAAACAAATCCAAACTTTGTAAACGAGAAACTTAAAATTACAGGGCAGTCGTGAGGAAGATATTAACAAGTATGTAAAAGCGCCGATAGCAAAAGTGGCGGAGGTGTAGTAGACATCGTACATTTCACATTTATATTCATAGACGGTGTTACGCATCCGCGAGATGCGATTAGTTCCTTGCCACGACACGAAAGTTAACGCTGTTCGATGGATATAAGGGTGTACAGTTAAAAAATAACGAATTTTTGTGAATTAATTTTAAACTTGCTTAAAATCACCTTGAAATTATATGAATAGTTTACTATACTACCGATGAAACTAAACAAATTATTTTTAAGAAGATCAACAAATAGTAATGCTATAGTAACCCATATCCAGCTTAACGATCAACCGATTGTTCCAGCTTAATCCAGCAAATATAATGTAGCATCTGCTATATTCGTAGAAATAAATTAAAAATTCAAAATGTGTCTTTAGTTTATGAAAATATCCGCAGCATACATCTATTTTTAGTTTAAAAAATGAAAAATTGCAGAAACAGTAGCATTGTGACGAAAAGGTTCATGCAATGAATTTTATAATACAAAGCGAATTAGATTCTGAATATGTTAATAAATATATGTGTAAATCAATAAAATTACGTTGCACAGCAACTTGAAATCCATCGCTTTCAAAACACATATCTTTTGTAAATGCGCTTAGACAATACGTTTTAGAATTCTCACCATTCTGTAGAACTTTTAAGTCGTAAGTACAGGTTCAAATTTCAGCATCACGTGTAGTATGAAACTGAAACCTTCGATAAACACGAGCAAACAAAAAATAACGCCATTTTTAAGCCACAATATAATTACTAACTTACGCCTAGTTTGGCTACAAGACGGGCCATAAGCATTTTTTATTACTTAAAAACATTGGGAAAATATTTTCGCAAAGTTGTACTATTAATTTATTTTAAAAAATCGCCTTTTTCCCCCCTTAGGAAATTTCGCTTATTGTTAGCGACGTTCTTATTATCGACAGTCGCGCACCAACAGTCAAACAGCTTGCAATCAGGTGCTTCAAAGTGATCATCGAAATACGAAGCTCATCTAGAAAGTAATCTACACGCGCAGGTACTAACAACAAGACGCTCTAATCACGTGGTAACATTTGTTTTGCATTTATGCATCTGGACCAAACGAACGATTTCACGTTCCGTTGCTACTTCGGCAAAATTCAAGCCGAAATGAGCATTCGCCCAAACTCGGTTTATTCGCCGGTCGTGTGCGAATACCTGAAAAATGTTTGCTTGACTTTATAATCGAACCGCGGATGTATGAAGAACATTCCGGTAGTGGTTATACTCGGTTTAAACTGCGCGAATATTTGCTCGTGTTTGCTGCGAACATAGTTCGATTACTGTTTACATCAAACCAGCACGAGTTTGTTGAAGTAAGGAACGAACGAGCATTCCTAATTGAAAGTTACACATACGAGATCTTCGCGTACCAACTTTTGCAAACCACATTATCCGTGAAATATTAGCAGTTTTTCATTTACGATACTTTACGATACGTGCTGTTCCCCCACGCTTTCACCACAGCCCGGTCACGTGACGCGTTTTGTCTCTGTCGTGCATGTGTCAAAATGTGTCACGTGACTAGTCCGATACTGGCAGAGAGAGGGTAACTTTTTCGTGTTGAACTTAGCGACATTGCATATGTAAAGTAACGTACGAAATGTTTAACCCATTTGCATCATTAGCGTATATATGCGCTCAATTTTCCTGGTCACTGTCATTATTCGTCAGCTAAAAAATAGAAATGGAGTAGTAATTCTGATTTTTTCTTATACTGCTGATATATGAAGTTCTTTTACTTGCAGTCATTTTTGTACTTAAATATAATAATAAAAACAAAAGTTTGGTGATAAAGGCCTTCTTTTCACATTTCCTTATGATGCAAATGGGTTACGCCAGAAACATTTTCAAATCTGATAAATTTAACCAGTTACTTTCTTTCTTTAATAATATTGATAGGTTGAAATTAATACAACGATACTTTTCAATTCTCTTTATCTTTATTAAAATTATCTTTGCAGACATTAAACGAATTTTGGAATATCAACACATTTCTTGCAAGTCGATAAAGCCAGAAAAGAGAGAGAGATAAATTCGTTAAATTCGTTGATCTTGTTTCTAGATAGCCACCGAAACTACCGGGCATATCGCTAATATGCAACAAACATCGATCGCGTGCGAGGTTGCAACGAGCGCGGTTCTACGGTCATAAACAATGTAGAATCTCTAGGCCGATAAGACAATTAGACCTCGAAAGTCTGCAAGAGATGTTGGGTCTATTCTTGTCGCTGGTCTACGGTTCAACGCATTCCTTATCGATCGAGTTGCGAGGCTAATTTCGTGCAAGTCACCGAATGATTGGCTCGCGAGGAAAAATAAAAAAAGAGATCGTGAGAGGCAGAAAGAGTAACCGTAGGCCGGGTTGGATAGTTTTGGTGCGACGGTGGCTTAAAAAGCCGCCGCCTCGTCGTTGATTAATAATCTCATGGGCGCAACCTGCCTTTGCGCACCACACTCATCTCCTTTCTCTTCACCTTCGTCCTTCTTCATCTTCCTTTTAGTTGCCCTATCTTTTTTTTTCAACTCTCTTCGTTTCACCTTCTCGAAGTTTTCTCTCTCTCTCTCTCTTTCTTTCTTTCTCGCGTACACGCGAGCTTTCGCCCGATTTACTCTCTCACTTCTATGCGCTTTTCCTCCCCTTCATTCATCTCCTCCATTTGATTTCTCTCGTTTCTCGCTCAAAGCTTCTTTTCTCGCCTCCACGTATATGGTATGTATGCATATATGTACATATATACGAGCTTCTATTTGCCAGGATTCTCTTCAAAGTTATCTAACGAGTGAGGATCATCGAGGATGATCAGTTAATTACATGGAACACCGTTAATTATGTCAGAAATATACTAGACTGAGGTTTGCGTACGCTAAATGAATGCATTCCTGTTAACACGTTGGGTGCTGCAATCGAATTAAGTTATATCACTTACGGACAGCACATTATTAATTCTCGTTTTAAATAAAATAATTGCTTCAAAGTGTAAGTGATAAATTGGTAGAAATGAAATCCATGAAATCCATGGAAGCCTATAGTTTTAATAAAAGTTGAACCAACAGTTTCATCGTTAAACTAAACTGAAATATTTATTATTAAAACAATTCTTTAACAAACAGACCGAATGAATTGTAAAAGATATTTATCGACATACTTGTTTTTACAAATTAATTCGCGAAGTTGAACCAACAGTTTCATCATTAAACTAAACTGAAATATTTATTATTAAAACAATTCTTTAACAAACAGACCGAATGAATTGTAAAAGATATTTATCGACATACTTGGTTTTACAAATTAATTCGCGAAGTTGAACCAACAGTTTCATCGTTAAACTAAACTAAAATATTTATTATTAAAACAATTCTTTAAGAAACAGACCGAATGAATTGTAAAAGATATTTATCGACATACTTGTTTTTACAAATTAATTCGCGAAGTTGAACCAACAGTTTCATCGTTAAACTAAACTGAAATATTTATTATTAAAACAATTCTTTAACAAACAGACCGAATGAATTGTAAAAGATATTTATCGACATACTTGTTTTTACAAATTAATTCGCGAACATGAAACAAGAATGTTCTGAATTTTTAAACAAGCTCGTTATTTTACTAGATTCTAACAACGAGCATACAAGTTCATTAAAACTTTTATCCCATTTATTACAGAGTTAAAAATCTATTAAACAGTATAATTCTATTAATATGGTTGAATGTAATTTATTCAATACAGGAAGTGGCCTAAAAAGGTAATTCCTTTCATTCTGGATGTAACAAAAATAAAGTTATTATTTCCGAGATTAATATCTGTATACGTGATGAATGTTCCTTACACAGGCTATTCGAAAGTAACAAAGCGTAACCGCGTTGTTTCATAAATTTAAACTTCACCAAAGCAGAAAACATCCGCTGTGTTTTGCACTCGTGTGCTTATCGCGTACCTACACTGCGAGAAACTTACAAATCTGTGTTGTATCACGTTTTTGCTGTCACGTTCAAAAACAAATACCGTAAAGTAAATACGGTTTACTTTACTCGCAAAGTAAATTGTGCCACATGAAATACACAGGTTAAAATTGTCGCTAACAATTACAAATTTTGCTTTTTCGATGAAGATGGTATCTTGTATATACATTTAATAATAATTTAAATATAAATGCACACATAGTGGTAATACTTTATTTCTATGAAATCATATAAAAATATTAAACGAATTTCTTTTATATTCATAATTGGATTGTGCATTTTATGCATTTATGACGAAAATTAATAAATAGTGTATAATACAGTAAAATCACCTAAAGAATGTAACAATATTGTTCTATTATTTGTTAAAATTATTTTTCAATAAATACATTTCTTACCTTTCGTTTCTTATAGCTGATGAGGCCAATTCACGATAAATCCTGAATAATAAATAATTGGAAGTTTTTTTCTATATGGAAAGCTAAATAAAGTTTGAACAAATGTTCGATACGATGTTGTATGATCATTTCTTAAAATTATAACCCAGGCTTTATGTTCTTTATGTACCAAGAAGACAAATAAAACATTTCACTAGAGTCGAATAAAAATGATTAGGTTATTTCGTTTACTTTTTGTTGTTTTGCACAGTCTCCTTGAAATCAGTTAAAATAATCTGTTCAATGCAAGACTGTAAGTAAAGTATTGCTACGTTTTATATTTTCAACAATTCATGCTCAAATCTGATTAAAAAATAATGTACTGTAATCTTTTTCGTAATTAAATCGCACGAAATTTTTATTTTTAACTTCGCGTTTTCATATTAATTTTGCCCTCCTTCGGTGTTCCCCGGTGCGAAGATTTTTTCTTTCATGAAAGCGGAAAGGAAATTCCGGTGGTAAATTATTAACAGTTAATTAAGATGGTGTTCGTTAATTACAAAAAAAAACCGGAAACTCTGTGGCTCTTCGCTGAGCCTATTTTTGTACCAACTACTTCGTCTGTCTGAATTCAATGCGCTTATCGATCGCTGCGTTTCAAGAACGGTGGTATTTAATACCTGTCTTACCAAGCGCGAATCTGATAACGTACACTGATTAACTGTATTAGCAACGAGTTATTGCTATTGAGTTATTGAGCTCGTGTATTAGGATGTCAAGTCGTGCAAAATAAATTTAAATCAATCACCTCGTACAAATAATCATGTAAATTAAATCTACCACAGATTACACACATTTCACACTAATAGCGTATAATTAATACATACAGGGGAGATCGACGATAAGTCTAATTAATAACCTATTATAGTTATTATCACGAGATTTTGGTATATGATGCAAAATTACGATTGAAGTACACACATGTGTGCTATATCAATACGCAATTAATGCATATATTTTCCTGCGCAGTTGACCTTCAACGATCTTGAACGACCTTGAGACGTAGGTCACTGTACGCATCTTGAAACGCCCTATTAGATAGTACATAGAAAAGTATATCATTCTAATTTAAAAAACAGAGTTGATCTTCGCTCTACCTACAAAAAACCATTAACATGGAATTATGCCACCCTCGAATCCACGAGTTATTCAGATGGCCTGTTTTAGGCGCCTCACCCTGTATATTGTTACAGTTGAACATTAATTAAATTGCTTGCGAATACCGTAATCTCAGAGTTTTCATTACGCATGCTTGAACGTCTACCTACAAATACATATTTCGGAGATTATTCGGTTAGACGGAAAGTATAATTTTTCAATCGGTGTCATTCGTGTGCAATACATTGTTACAACTCGTCAACGTTTAATACTAACATTTCCTGTGTAGATTTACAACCGAGAAGAGCAAACACGTCGCATATCCTATCATTTTGTTCCACTTGAAGACTGCAATGTTTACCGTCCTCCTTCATAACATTTGTCAGAAACAATATACGTATAATCCTCCAATATAATCGATTCACTAAAATGTACATTTTCTTCCGATATCGTATGGGAACGCAAAGAAACGTAGGGTGTCCTATCGTTTTGTCCCTGTCTGTAGTATTCACAGAAGTAGAATAGGTTGGTCATGGTCAGACGCGTCGGCCGGTTCCTATTCAACAGCACGAGTAATTGCCGAATTTTCAAACTCTCGGAAACGAAGCGTTTATCGAAAAAATTTTATCAGTGTTAAAGTTTTGTCAGATAACTTTAGCATGCTCCAATAAATAGTAAATGTCGAGTATTATTTACAAACATATCGTCGATAAATGTGACGTCCGAATTCATTCTTTCTCAGCATTCCCATTTTGCTTCTTCTCCCCTATTTATGGATGGCAGAGTACATTCCACTTTGTAGTTTTGGAAAACCGCCAAAGCTTTTCTGGTTCTCTGATAGCTTCTTAAATCAATTATAATAATTAACACGTTACGACTATCTTCGGTTTCCCTGCAAGCGGTTTCACTGTAAAGTGATTTGTAGCAATGACATTGGTAATAAATCAAATGTGTGCGGAAAAATGTGCGGATATAAAGCGAAAATAAAACAAAATGACGAACAATGCATGTGGAATGAAAAGAACGATTGAAAAACACGTCGAACGTTACCGAAACAATAGCAGTGCATCGCAGCTACAGTTTCGCTTCTGAAATCAAAGGAGTGTAATCGATCTCGTCATTTACCAGATTAGCAATTAACTAAAATGCCAAGCCTAACGTTATCTCGTTGTGTAAGACAATTCCGTTGGCTTTAATTCACAAATTCTCGCCACAGAGATGCCCCGATCTGCGATTCCAAACCAATGGGATCCTTTTGAATTATACACGAAGCTGGAGATACATGGTTTTGAAAGTGGCTCGAATAACGCGTCTGATGGTTTACTGATGTGCCATTGAAATATTAATCTAAGGTAAAGCACCTGCTATTCTGACTCCATCGAAATCGATCGGTATGAGTACATTACCGTAAGCCTGCATAATGTATCCGTTTGTGACGCCGCTGGTAAATGTATTTATTCATTTATTCGAACGTAGTTAACTTTAGTACTTATACATGCATTATTGAAATGTTTTTGCGTAGTTGTGTATATGCATAGTTACATACGGTAACAAAAATTATACAATTTAGTAACTTTAAATCCGGAATTCACTGGGATTGAAACTTTTTCAAACAGTAAAAAGAAGCTATCTTCAATATTGGCATAATTTTAATTCGCCGGATAAACAGATCTCCATGTGTGACAAATATGAAGAAGATTGATCGATCCTACCAGATATTATGGTAGCTACGAAAAGTGGTATGCTATTGAAATTACACAATAATTTAAATAACAATAAAGACACTGCGTGAAAACTATACTATATTATCGCGCAAAATATAGCCAAACATGTATGCAAAATTTTAAAACGCTTGGGCAATAAATAAATAAATAATGATTTGCGAATACTAATTTCGACAAACACGAAATATGAAAAGAGGGCCTTTATCGCCAATGTTCAGTGTAGAACTGCTACACTTCGGAACGATCCCGCACGCTCCGTGGTTTCGCTTCACGTGGTCGAATAAAACACTTTTTTTTAGAGCACGGTGTCTTTATTGATTAATTTATCGAGTTTGACTCGCGATACGTCAGTCTGTACAGTTCTGGGTTTACACTCTTTTGGCGTGATTGGAAGTAATCGCGAGAGACCGTTATACTGAATTTCGCACGATTCTCGCTTGTATACAATGATAGCTAAACGTTCAGGCGAACTGTGTCGCGGCCCGCGGCCGCGCTCCATATATTCGCGCTCTCTCCCTAGATTCGCGATCGGCAGATTTTTCGCCGCGATCGTCGGATCTTCGTCGTCGCCGTCGCGGCCCTATTACCTTATATGGTCATTGGCGATTCCCATGCCCATATAAGGCTCGACGGTTTCCCGCCAAATCTAACGGATCGATGAAACGGACGGATCGCTCGCTCTTATAGTTATTTGTATTTCGTATAATCGTGTATTTGTAGACGTTACAGGCGGGACTTGTTCTTCGCCTGACGTGGTTCGTATACGTGTGCACACTGCAGGTGGAACGTGATCTTCACCTTATCGTTTATATTGAGATTTATACTAATTAGGTGGAACGTGATCTTCACCTTATGATTATTCGCATGAACGTATGTATGTTGTAGGCGGAACGCGGTCTTCGCCTTGTTTGTTATAATTTATCGTGTCGCGACGCGACAGCCAAACTGTTTTTTTCTAAATTATATTTAAGTACAGAAATGACTACAAGTAAAAGAACTTCATATTTCAGCATTATAAGAAAAAATCAGAATTACTACTCCATTTATATTTGTTAGCTAGCGAATAATGATAGTGACTTGAAAAATTGAGCGTATATACAGTTGGGGACAATATTAAGTGGACACTTTTAAAAATTGCATAACTTTTTTAAAATTGATGCAAATGACTTGATTTTTTTTTAAGATGTTACACTGATAAGTTTGCTAGACAATGAGTAAACAAAAATTTCTTTGGCGAAATTCCCTAGCAAGGTCGAAAATCTGCGACTTTCACCCTTAAACTCTAATATTAAAAAGTTTGTAGCTCATTGCAACGTTGACCGATTTCGATGAAATTTTCAGTATGCATATACGTTACCGGAATCTACAAAACGCATTTCTTAAATTATCATTATAGGTTTACATAAAAAAGTTAAAAAATCATCATTTTTTCATTTTTTTATCATTCGAACCAATTGCAATCTAAAGAAATTTTTGTTTACTCATTGTCTAGCAAACTAATCAGTGTAACATCTTTAAAAAAATCAAGTCATTTGGATCAATTTTAAAAAAGTTATGCAATTTTTAAAAGTGTCCACTTAATATTGTCCCCGACTGTATATACGCTAATGATGCAAATGGGTTAAGTGCACACCCTACTCAAATTTTCTATCGTCTCAATTTTGTACAGTTTGAAGTTAACGGTACGGTTGTGGGGACCAAATTTTCAAAACTACGTTCCGCAAAGGAAATAAGATTGATTTTTTGAAAACTACTGGAGTAAAGTGTCCCGTTAACCTGTACGGCGGCGACGAACGTATCCGGTCCCGTTGAACTTCCGAATGGTTCTCTATGCAAGTAAACGAAGTCGGATATGTTCGAGAGGAAGGTGAAGACGCATGATTCGTTTCGATAGCTTTCAATCGGGGCGGACCAGTTTTCGTCGAACCGCTCCTTTCCGTTCCCGTTGGTACGTGAGCGAGATTGCATCGTCGTCGAATTATACTCGTTACCGGGGGAAAGAGCGCTAGAAACTCGAGGAAAGACATAGAAATTGAAGGGGGAAACTAGAAAAAAGAAACGAACAGGAAGGCAGATATCGAGGGACCGACGAACTGGAATTGACACGAAGAGGGAAAAGGAGAATAATAGGAGTCTATGGGGACAAAGGGTGAGCGAACACTCGGCGAACCCGGAAGTTTCATAGAGCAGACATGACAGGTAGAGGGATGTGCGAATTGCGTTCAACGGAACAAAATCCTAAGCATTCGCGGAATAGCATCAAGATCGATGTAATTAAAGAGGGCACTCTAACCCTAACTTCTCCCACGCACTGCGTCAGTACCGTAGAAAACTGTACAAAATTCATATCTACGTTAATTAGACAATATTAATTGCAAACAGGTTTTTGGGGTTTTTCGGGTCATATATCCTTCATAAAAGTATTTAGAAAACTACCCTTACAGTGGATGTTTTGAATCCAAGTGATTCAAACTTTGTTAGTTGATTTCGAATGAGATTTTAAGCAATTAGTCAGTTACAATTTGTACCTGATTTTACAAGCAATTGTAATGCGTTATTTTCACAAATACATTTTATTTTCGTATAATTCAAAACATGTATATACCTCTTCCTTTAAAAAAACTCGTTGACACATTTTCAGCTACGTGAGCACACAATTCTTTTTTCGAATAACTTGCAAATTAACACTGAGTGCCAAACCAAAACCCTTAAAAATTCCATGAAATCAAAGTGTTATTTAATGAAAGAAAAATTGAAAATAATTATATGTGTGATATTGAGTAGTCTTCCAACTTTCTTGCATTTTACAGATGCCAATCAAATTTGGTACAATGAATATATTAACGTAAAAATTCATTTTAAACCTGGACAAATAATTCCGTCACCCACATATGGATGACATGGCGGTCAACGTGTTAAGAAAACTGAAATAAGTCATTTTGATTCGTCCAACAATTCGAAAGTTATTCTTGTGTACATTATTCAACATGTGTGTATGAACAAAACGTTGAAAAATAACTTGTAACTGACATGCGTAACATAAAAGAAACATTTTTAGAGGATTGCATGCTCGCCGAGTCAAGCGAGATTTCATTTTTATTTGCTACCGTAGCAATGCAGGATATTAAACATGCTGCAGAGGAAACAGCACGAATATTCCGGGCGACGTAATATATCAGCTGCTCTTTGCCGGTTAACTTTCCGATGTGTCTGCTAAAGAATATGTCTAAAAAGATTTTTCACGTATCTCTCGGATCGGTTGCCTCGGCAGAATTAAACGAAAGAGGAAGAAGAAGTGAATGAGAACATTACGCATAGCCGCTGATGAATTAAATAGAAAATAAAGTACGAGCAGGAAGGAGTATACGAAAGTAAGACAGATGTAAACGAAAGGGGGAAGAAATATTGGATAGAAGGCTGCTGCGTGAATGGACGGTATTGAGGATCGTCAAGAAGAACAGCTGCAACGCGGTGCACACGCAAAATGTTTCCCTCCTTGATATACATCCTCGTCGAGTCTTTAGAATTTGTCAGTCGTTTTCTTTTTGCGCTCACGATACCATCGACTCCTAGGCTATTAAAAGCCGTCGCTGCTTGTTATTTTATATATTTTAAAAGTTTAATCCATAAATAAATTTAACTGCCTCGATCTCACAGGGTGCGAAATTGCATCAAGATTTCATTTTTATTTCATTTATGCTTTTACGACAACAATGAGTAGACGCTATTTATGATGGTAAAAATCATTAGTGAGGAAAAAATTTATTTTCCATAAAGATCCGCAGTCCATCGATAAGTATTGCGAGTTGGTTTAATGGTGTCTCCTGTGGTTTTGAAATATAATAAACTGTGAAGAAGGATTTGTGACGTAGAAAATTAAAAATTGTTAAGAACAATGTGATACTGCATAATTTACATGTCCAAATGTACACGAATTGATTTGTATGATGCTTCTTGTTACTGTATTACTTAGGCTCGTTCCTAACTCGTATCATACTGTCAAATAAGGTAGGAAGAAATTAAGAAAGAGAACAAAGCTAATCGAATTGGTTTTATTACTGCGCGCAGATCAAAGGTAGGCGCCGTAAATTACTTTTTAATATTAATCGAAAAACTTTTCTTAGTACTCATCTGCTATGAGACACCATTGAACTTTCTTAAAAGGAACAAATTTATTCTAGAAATTATTGCACAACGAAGACGCAATGACGGGTAAAACATTATCGTGTTTTTAATATTCAGTGCATTTAATAGAACTTCAACGGTATTTTTTCTATTAGTATTTCACGTTTTACAGTAGGAACAATTTTTCTGGAAAGATAATTTTAAAACTATTTCTTTGAATTTATTAGTTTGTATGTAACACTTGATAAAACATTGTTTCCAGTTTGTTTTAGTTCAGAATGTTACAAGTATATTAATAAAAATATAAGTTTTTAACTATTGCTATTATTTCATTAGTTCTAAAATTTTCTTTGAATTTTGCTTCCTTCCTACAAATTTGTCTTTTTCTTTCAGATGTATTTATCATGATAAATATGAGGAAAATATATAGATTTCGAAGATATTAATTTAATTTAATTTACTTTCTACCCTAAAAGTTGCAAACGTTTTGGATTTATAATTTTGCATAGATTCTACAGAGAAGAATGTTAAAAACTGTCGGCAGTAAGTAACATTCGAAATTGTTGGAACCTGGTTGACAGAATCTCACAATCTTCCCCAGTATAAACAGCTACTTTACAAATTAGTGGCCACCGCCCACTGTTTCGTTTATGGGGGTGAAGCCTGCTATGGGGTAGGCCGCAAGGATGCTGGACCTAATTATAAAAGGGTCGCTCACTTACAATTAACCGATTTGCGCCCTGCTGTGTTACGTTTAGGAGAAAAATCTTCATGTTTACGCCACATGAACAATTAATATTAGAATCACAACAGTAATAATATGCGTGTTAACTAAAATGTATGCAAATACATTTAAAGACACGGTTCTTTCAATCATTTTTATCACTTTAAAAGTAATAAATAACAATAAATGTTACAACACTTTTATGATTTTACAACTTTCGAAAATGAAAATAAAGAAAGAAAATATCCAGAAAACCAGAGACGACAAATTTGTCTAACCTATAGAAATACTATAATAGATAAGAAGATGTAGTGGAAACACTATTCAGTGTAATTCACGCACACTGTGTACACAGTGTACGTAGTCAGTAGTCGTCAGTGTGTACGTAGTAAATTCATTGGTTGCAGTGGAACATAGAACCAATTGAATGACACACTTGTTACTGCCAATATGTATCAATTCCCGACTATCATGCGGTATCAAAAGGTTACCGAAATAACATGTCATTAATGTGAGCAAAGCAAAATATACAAACACCAGTGATCACTCCATCAGTAAACAGCAACAAATAAAATTTTTGATTAACCTTCGTGCCATTTTCATGTTTGGACATTTATTTGACAGTTACATTGGACATAATTCAATGTCAATACAATCGTTCGTCACTCGTGTGCATTGTATAGAAACTGTTGATATTGAATTAATTGATTACTTTCAGCAAGAAAAATTATCATTAAAAGCAACAGCCTGCTTTTGAATGAAATTGGTTCAAACGATCCACGAGGTTTAATATAGCAAATAGCCTTGTACAGTGCCATATTTCTGATCAATTGTTATTTGTTAATTAATTACGCATGAAACATAATATAATCCATATCTCAGTATCACATTTCATATTGTTTCGAATACAATTTGAAACGTCCATAGGATATTTTTCAGACAATCTAAGTGGCTACATACCTTTGAACGGTGGAAAATGAGAGAAATTTAAACATTTTTTTTTATATTTGAAATCGTTTTTTTTTTTTAATAAATCTGTACATCTTATTACAGATATAATATTTAAGTAGCAGTTATCGAAAAATTGAGATGAATACCTTCGACTAGAACCTTCCCAGAGCCATTTCTGCAAGACATAATTTATAGTATCTACATGGGGTTTTGTCGGATACACATTTGTTAAATTTTACATTAAAGTAGATTAAAAAAGGCAACTGAGAATTTTGATAAAAATTGACTTCTTTTTCTTTTTTAGAAATTGATTTTATTAGAATCGGCTTCGACAGGAACTAGCTTGTTTCATCCGGTTTAATGTAAAATAAAAAAAAAAAATAAACTAACAAAAATATATACTTGATGAAACCACACAGACATATATCGGGTACCGCAGCCAGTGTTTTGCAGAAATGGTTGCATACTCTTCTGGTTTAAATATGTATATAATAATTATATATAGAAAAAAATTGTTGTGAGTTACGCTTATCTTAAAATTGTTCAAAGGTACATGTGTAACCCCTTGAAACACCTTGCTTGTCTGCGTAGTTTTTAAAGGCATTCCAGCCGTTCACGAGCCTAGTCGAAATATTTGGAAGAATGCGGTCTTTGTGTTCCGACAATTGCCGGTAAACAAAGTATTGTTGTTCGCAAGCGAAGCATCGGATCGCGAGAGCATGCTCAATAGCGAACCGGCGGCGAATAGCGCGCGATGCCTTCTATGAGCGCGCGCGTTTCAAAAGTGACGATCCGAGAATAGCGAACGCAAATAGAACGCCGCTCTTCCACCCTATCTCCTTCGCAGATAATTCTTTCCTCACGCTCCTCGGCTTGTTCGAGAATATCAAACGTTCTCGCTGACGGCAACAAGATACTGCGGGTCCCTCCGAGAGATTCTGGCTTTCCAGTTGGTTACACGCAAATAGCTTCAAATTGCACCATTGCAACAATAGCTTCGAACACGCGGCTCGCTAAGTGGCCCGGCACTATTTCTTATTCATGTCAAGTTGGAAACTTGATACCGACGTAACATTTATGAATTTCGAGATTCCTTCGGAAGGATACACCTGAATTTCAGAGACTTAACCAAATTGATAACAAATTGGATCAAAAAGGTCACTTGACAATTTCATTTACTCGCGTACAATGGAATTGAACAGACCTGTTAATCTTCGTAGACAGGTGTGTCATTCGTTATTGTCTCAAAACTGTATTTTTCCAATTCTTTTATGTTTATTCTGTATCGGGCACTTCAGCCTTTTTATGACCCATAAATGCCGCAAAAGGCCGCAGCTAATTTTGAATCTAAAGGGCATCGAGATTCTTGTAAATTAACACTGATCGCCAAACAAGAAAGCTCAAAAATTCTATGAAATCATATGATTAAATAACTTTAATAAAATAGAAATTGAAAAAAATTGAATGTATGATATTGTGTAGTTCCCTAACTTTCTTGCATTTTACAGATCCTAATCAAATTTGGTACAATGAATATATTAACGTAAAAATTCATTTTAAAGCCTGAACAAATAATTCCGTCACCGTCAACGTGTTAATTTCACATCGTCCCAACAGTTGATTACATGTTCAATTCAATACGCCGCTAAACTTAATACGAATTAACCCGGCTCTGCTGTAGTCTGCTGATTGGTCCGTGTTTTTCTTTAACAACTCCTTTAAAAAGCTGCGAAAAACATTTTGCTAAAGGAAGAAGTTATTCCAAATGACTTCAGGAATTACCGCTTTTAAGAAAGTACATTTTTGGGACAGCCTATAAATAAAAAAAAAATTTCTGGTGCGATAATATTAATTGAATAGGGTCCGATACACCTGGGAAAACATTTGAGTAAGGCTCTATGTGATTTTGAAAAACGATTACTTCTCACTAATATTAGTTGAATACAATGAACGAATACAATACAATTTGAAATAAAGTTTCGGTACAACATTTTTGTTCACAGGTAAAAATGAAAATGCAATTGAAAATACAATATTAACTTGTTCGTCTGTATACGTTACAAAATATGTTGTCATATTTAATAATTGAAGATCAAACATTTTGGGTACGACATGCAAAATGATTTATTGGATTGGACGAAGCGTTAGCTTGAATCACCTACCTACGAAGTAGACGCGCAGAATTCTATATTTCCGCGAACTAGCCTTAGCTACGGTTATATTAAACCTAAGCAATCATTAATCACCGGTGATTGTTTTAAAATTAAATCGCGGAACTGGTTCCGGGAAATGATGCAGCAGAGCATACTCGATTCTCTCTTTTGTACAGCAGTTCGCAACAGAAGCGCGGAGCATTGTTGTAGCTCTTCAATGAATTGCCGTTGCAATCAATTTCGCGATACTTCTGCGAACGTCTAGCTAAGATTACGACGAACATACACGCGCGTAAATGCACGCGTTCGTGTGAGTGAATCCCCGTGACCGAAAGAATTTATCACGAAAATACATATGTAGATCGATATTTCACGCTAAAGTGACTGGTACTCGATCGAATTACTATTCGATAACTAGACTCCGGATTTTATGCATTTATGACTAAAATGAGTAGGTGCAATTTAAAACAGTGATTAGAAGACTAAGAGGGTTAATATATTATTTTCGCTATATTAACACTTTGATCACCAATCAAGAAAGCTCAAAAATTCCATGAAATCAAAGTAAGTTATTTAATAACATAGAAATTGAAAAAAATTAAATGTACGATATTGTGTAGTTCTTCAACTTTCTTGCATTTTACAGATCCTAATCTTTGGTACAATGAATATATTCACGTAAAAATTCATTTTAAAGATTGAACAAATAATTCCGTCATGGCAGTCAACGTGTAAATCAGTATATTTCTACGATAAGCAGTAATAGTATCGAAAGAATCAATTACAATTTTTGTCAAAGCACAGAAGTGAAAGTATGAAGTAATAGGCTTTTGGGAGATTTACATGGGTTAATACACTTTTCATAGTTTGACCAGATTTTTGCATACATTTTGGACTTCTTCACTTTTTTCGAAAACCGTTCAACGTTTTGAAACAAAGTCGTTGTTATTGAAATAGTCCTTTCCATGTACAAACGTTGGGGCTTTCCATCAAATTGTAACGAAGAAATGATGCAAAAGATTTTTTCATCAATTCATTCATTCGTTTCTTCAATTTGTAAATTAAACATAACGCGATAAATATTCAATTTAAAACAGTGATTAGAAGACTAAGAGGGTTAATATATTATTTTTACTATATTAACACTTTGATCGCCCAACAAGAAAGCTAAAAAATTCCATGAAATCAAAGTAAGTTATTTAATAACATAGAAATTGAAAAAAATTAAATGTACGATATTGTGTAGTTCTTCATCTTTCTTGCATTTTACAGATCCTAATCAAATTTGGTACAATGAATATATTCACGTAAAAATTCATTTTAAAGACTGAACAAATAATTCCGTCACCCATATATGGGTGACATGGCAGTCAACGTGTTAAAATTATTAGTGAAAAACATATATTTAGCTCCTGTGTCTTGCAATTGATTCGCAAACTTTTTATTTTACATTCAGATATTTCTAGATCGATGAAACTTGACAAACTGATACACGAGAGTACAGAGAAGCGATCAGCGAAACTATTAAACTTTATCTTATTTGCAAGAAAACTGACATAGTCCAGTTTCTGTTTTTATCACACATCGTATTTGCTCACCCCGTATATTCTATATCGCTAATTCGCTTTGCTATCGTATTACGTTGTTTATGATAAACGTGAAATATCAAGATGCAAAGTGTTAATACGTGTATAAAATTTGTCCCCGGACGAGTTGGCGAGTCAATTTCATAGATTTCTTCGGGATTGCTTGCAGGTACACAGAGGTGGTAGTGGACTCGAATTTGATGGCGCAGAAGTACAACCCCGAATTCACCGTAACGTCAATGTCACTGCCGACAACTTCCTACGGCAATGCAAACACAAGCGTGCTCGTTGACCAATTGAGGCACATTCATCAGGTGAGTCCACGAACGTACCTCTCATTTCGACATTCTATTTTTTCAATTAAAGCTGGCCCCTTGTCTTACCATTTACTCGCAGCTACGCCGATCAAAGCTTCGTCGTTAATCATTTTCCACAAAAAAAGAAATTTCTGTTTATCATGCGCTTACATCTACTCCAGAAGTTAATCCTCTGATGCCCGGTTTGTATCCATGAAACAATTGTTGTTTACTTCGAGTTCTAATGCTTTCTACCAGGGACCATAACTGTTATAACCAAAAAGAAAAAAGTCATGGAATAACAAATATTTAACTAAAGACTAAAATCGTATTGGTTACAAATAAGGATTATAAGTAACCGAAAGTTTTTCTCTTGTTGGCGAATGTTATCATTGAGAGAAATTAGTTATCGAGGAGAATTCAATTTTTTGGACACTAACAACTGTTAACCAAGATGCATACAAATCGATATTTTTTAATCATTTTGTTCTCCGAATATTTTTCTTTATATTTTGGGTAGATTATCGTAACCCTTAGCACTCGAATGGCGACTATAAGGCGCCACTATAATTTGCAATATCATTATCCAAAATATTTTTTACATTATTAAATTTGTTTGTATTTAATAAATTACTAAACAATTCAGTATTGTACCAGTAAATTCCACCATTTTCGTATGTATAACATAAAAAAAAATATATAGAGGGGAAGTATTCTAGGTCGTAAGAAATGTTTCGTTTTAGAGTCAAAATAGCTTCGAGTGCAAAGGGTTAAATTTTAACGATAATCAACTTTTTATCAATGATTTTTATCGTAGAAAATTTTAGAATAACTTATTCTTGGTCCCCGATTTCTACAGCCGAGCAGAAGGTGACGAAGAAAATGTTCGTCTTGGAAATGTTTTCGAGTTATCGATGTTCAACTGTAGTTTGCACGATGAAAATAGCAACGTTCTTCCTGTCGCATAGAAAGCCTGTCCTGGGGTCTCGATCATCCGCTAGATCATAATTTATCCGATCTATCTGTCCTCCGACTAGGACAGATAGATCTAGGACTGGTTAATCAAGGTTCTACGGCAATTTGTGCGTGAAACACTTATTTCGGTCAATAGACAGATTACGAGCAATTTAAGGTCGTCGAGTTAGGTGAATCACCCGATATGTAAGCACTTCCACGTTCGCGTACGATCAGGCGGGCCATAAATTACGTTCTAATCTCGAATTATTCATACGACGAGGTGTGCAGTCGTGTCTGGCGTACCAGTCCCGTTCGAGATAGAAGGCGTGAAAGATCCGACTAAAGACCGCGTGGGTGAGCTCGGTTCCACAAGTCGGTTCCAATTGTCTGCGTTCGTCGAACAGGTGCGATCGGCACCTTTCAGATACATGAGCAATCAGAGCTATTTGCATTATACAGGCCATTCCAGGTTTAACGGGGGTGTTCTGGTTTTCGAGCTCGTTTCTTCACCAATTTATAGAAATTTTCTGCTCTGAAACTATTGAACCTCTGGCATTGGGATTTTGTACACGTATGATAATGATATCTAAACTACACGTGTGATTTTTTCGAAGTAAAAGTAATCAAAATTACACGAGCTATATCTTTCTTTATAATGCTTCGAAAAACATGGGTCCATTTTTGCAATGACACTATTAATATTCATATTCTTTTTTATCCTAATATTACTCTGACACTCGTTACGATCTTTACAAATGAAAATTTGTATAAAAAGACCGCTTCTTCCAGCTCGTTCACTTTCTTATTTCACACAACCCAATTCAATTCGTACATTTTTGTTTCACTCATTATGATTCTTTCTCACTCTTATCATTAGACAGCGCATCTTTGTGCAAAATTAATATGCAAAATATGCAAAACTATATGCGAGATATATGCAAAGTATATACGAAATACATGCACGGCATATGCAAAAACATATGCAAAATAATGAAACCAATTGTACATTGTATACATATTTTCATTTATTGTTTGTTGTAATTTGCATTACAATATGTAACTATGATATTTTCCATATTGTCAGCGGTAAGTTGGTGTCTTTTCTCGCTAAAGATTAACTTGTGTGCTGAAAATGTCCTTTCAACATCACAAGACGTAATTGGTGCATATTTGTACTTTTTCCAATATCTTGCATCAATTTCTAATAAATGACAACCCGAATGTCTTACTTTGTTTAATTATTACAAAACAATACTGACTTCTCTTATACTATGCACATGCTCTGCATAAAATATTGCCGCTTCTAGCCATGTCCCCCATCTTGTTAGAATAGGTTCCGGTGGCAATGGAACATTTGGTAGCTTTTCTTTATAGCGTTCAATACGATGCAGTGCCTTCAACAATACTTGTTTTATGGAAGCTATTAATTGGTTAACTACTGGAAAGTGCAATCGTATTTCCTCTGCTGCCCTGTGCAAGCCATGTGCTAAACATGTTACGTGTAATTCATATCACGTAACGGTTCTTTACCATTATATATACACGCACACATATACATATGTAGCATTAAATGCAAAATATGTCAAAAATATGCAATATATGTAATATGCAGAATGTGCATAATAAAAACTATATTTTTAAAATCCTCTATAAACAACGTAAATTTCTGTCCGGGTCAAATAACTTTACTTACTTTCTATCGAAATATGCATTTGCATAAACATCCGCTGTCTACTTATCACACATACCCACACACACAAAAATAGTTTTGCTTAGATCGAACCTTTGCCGTAGTTTGTGTTTCATTAAGAAGAGGCATGTAAGCGGGTTTTTCGAACGATCCTTTTAGTAATCCTTTCGTTTCACAACACAGTTTGGGAGTTGATATCGCGTGACCTACATCGAAGGTATCATTTTTTTTAGAATAACTTAACAAATTTACCGTACACCTGCAGGCGTTCAACTAGTGTATTGGGACCTCTAGTTTACCTGTCACGCTACGAAACAGTTTCTAACACTTAAGCTCACGTTAATTCGCATGTCTGGATGTCAGACCGACGACTTCTGGTTGTTGCGTGTAGAACACCTGCACGCCCGTCAACGGTAGACGTATCGCAACTGCGTAATCCAATTTGAAATCATACAAAGCGAGAAGAAGGTGACGCGGAACGATATACAATGACAATGTGCGAACTCATGAATGATTTATGACCAACTACCCCGCAGACATTGTGCATTCGAATGTCGCGACTCTACTTTTTTTCCCCATCGGCAAAATAAACGCCTATACAGTTGCAATCCATGCGCAGCCGACGTTTTGCATATCGAATAGAGTCGCTAAATGCAAATGAGCCCGTGCCGCTGCTGCAGCCCGATGTAATTAAACAAATTAACTACCCCGATAATTTCAATATCGTCGTGAACATTATAGCCCTGTGTCGTTGCGAGGCCACGCCTAGAGAATCGAGAATTACGACAGCATCTCCAACATTCGAGCTAACAGAGAAATATGACCGTTCCAATTAAGAAGTTTTCGAATGATTAAATATGCTAGTTCACGTTACGATACAATAACTGATACATTACATTAATTTTGATTCGTGAATTTATTAAATTGTTCGCAAACAAATTTTGCTCCCCGAAAGTAAAATTTTACTACACCGTACAATCACATTGATCTTCAATATAGTTGGTTGAATGATTTGAATTCAAAGTAAAGTTACAATTGATTTATTGTGAGAGCCGGGAATTAGTTTGTCCACCGAATATTTTAAAATTGATTATACAACTAACAATATCCAAATGTCTAACGATATCTTCCTTGAACGTAGCCAATCAATTATATTTACTTTTCCAAAGTGTTAGATCTTTTCATTGTTTGTAGGAATGTCGAAAAAAGTGTTAATAACTTAATCGTATACATATTAGAATAAAATAAGATTCTGATATTATTAGAAATCTATAAATAAAGATGGAACGATCACAGTTTGCAAGTGTAGCCAACGACAATATATTGGGTTGGCAACTAAGTAATTGCCGATTTCAGTTATAGATGAAACTATAACTTGACTCAGTTTTTGGCCGAAAAGGATCAGACTTTCTACGAGCGTGGAATTTTCAAGTTGTCAGAAAGATGGCAAAAGGTCATAGAACAAAATGGAAAATACATCATAGATTAAAGTTCATTCCAAGTAAAACTAAAAACTCTTTTATTTCATTGAACAAATCGGCAATTACTTAGTTGCCAACCCAATATTTTATTTCGGCACAACAGGAGTTACTTATTCACTCTAACGAATTTGGAAGAACTTCATTGGAAGCCTAATGCACATTTTATATTGTGCATAATTAATGCACAGTTTATTCACACAGAATTTACTTTTATTTTTGGCAGATTTTGCAGTCTCAATTGGCATCGACGCACGACAGCGGAACACTACTACTCGCTGACGAAGCTTCAGATGGCTCAGGAAGCGGTGACAGGCCAATTTCGAAGAAGAAAGGAAAGAGCGACGACATCGACAACGACGACGAAGATCCCGACGGAGATGATCACGACGACGGAGAGGCGTCTGGTTCTGGCTTGGGACCCACCATACCAGGTATAGATTACAGATCCTTAGTCTTTTTAATTATTAAAGGTTCCCGCTGTTTTCTCGAAGGGTTTCATTCAACGAAGTCTGCAAGGTTTAATCGAAATAACCTGTTCAGCGATGACATTTTTTGAACTGACAACACACGATTTAATTACTTCTTTTTTTTTTATATTACTTTTTATTCATTTTATGTCGACGGCAATTCATTGAACAATACAAAATTTGCCGTTTAGCGTTATTGGTAAATTACAAATGAAAAGTATTCCGTTTAAATATTTAGAATATTTCCATTTTCATATTCATCGACCTTTCGTCACTCTATATCACAAAAGCAGTTTGAAACGTACCAGTATAACTATTGAATACACGCGAAATTCAACACACTGTTACAAATAACCGTAATATAAAAATACTAGTCGAAACGATAACTGTACACACTTGCGTACGTTTATAGTTTCTTATAAAATGGAATTAATCCTACAAATTGAGATTTTAAATTAATGTAATTATTAATTTAAATGGATATATTTGACACACCTGGTATTTCATTTGTCAAAAAAATTAACGATATTCTTCAAATAATCAAAAACACTTTGAGACATCGGAGGAAACATTATTCTGTAGCGAATATTTCGCCAACAAATTTTAATTTTTCTTTCGCATAAAATAATTTTAATTTAGCAATGACTAAACGTGCATACATATATATGTCAGTGTATTCAAACACGTTAAAGAAAAATTCAAATTATGTAAAAAGTCTCCGATAGTGAGACTCACATAATAAATTAGATTTGTGATAGGATTAAGTTTTTATTTTTATCTTAAAGTGCTCATAAAGTAATGCTCCATCCTTAAAAGCACAATCTTAAATAAATGTGAAAGAAATAAATACTTATTAAAGAAACTGTGAAATTCAAAATTACAGAAATCTTCGAAAAGATCTAAGGTTCCCCTTTCGTTTTTGAACAAATAAACAAAATTTGCATTCGATATTCACTGAAAAAACATATTTAAAATACAGCACAATATTATTAGGTTCTTTTTAACGGCTACAGCATTCGTTCTAATCTAATCTTGAAATAAAAGTTTCACTATTAACCCATTTGCATCATAAAGAAATATGAAAGGAAGGCTTTTATCGCCAAACTTTTTTTTTAATTATATTTAAGTACAAAAATGACTACAACTAAAAGAACTTCATATCTCAGCATTATAAGAAGAAATCAGAATTACTACTTTCATCTCCAATAACACCGTCCATTCCTATTTTTTAGCTAACGAATAATGACAGTGACCAGGAAAATTGAGCGTATATATACGCTAATGATGCAAATGGGTTAATGCATCGAGTTTTTAACATATTTCTGCACTTTTTAAAATTTTAAATACTTGTGCGATGAGTCACTTGTCGAGCTACAGATTTTCCAAACTTATTATTCGTCTTAGTATTCGTTCATCGATATCAGTCAAGCTGCATACAAAATGTTTTCTATTCCATGACAACGGAAAGAGACACATTTATGTGGCTGCAATTTAGAAAGACCACGTTGTACAGTAACAGTACAGGGTGTAAAGAAATGTTTGGTCTTGGCTGCTATAGGCGTGTTCTACATCTTCGGATAGATGAAAATCCGTAAATAAAAATTGCCGCAAAATTGTCCTTGACCTTCAATTTCACAGACAAATTTTTTTTATTCACACGACACGTAGAATACAATGCAATAAGGAGAAATTTCACCTTGAAGTTCAAGGTCAATTTTGCGGCAACTCGTTTTTACGGATCTTCATCGATCCATAGATGTACAACACGCCAAGACCAAACATTTCTTTACACCGTATACATATAATACCTAAAGAGCAGTCGGTTCTTAAACTGTTCCTACAGTTATCCGTCGCCGTCGAACGGCGTCGCTATTAATTAATTAGCTCGAGCAAACCATTGCGAGCAAACCGTTCGATTAATTGAACAAAATGACTCGTTGTTCCAGATCCAGCAATCCCGATGAATCATGACGTGAAACCCGGCACCGGCTCATCGAACATCCTCTTACCATCCGGCATCCTGGCGATCATTTGCGTGCACATGATCGCTTAAGCTCCGTCGGAATCGGCACGGAATAAGAAGGAAAGAGTAATTCGACGGCCCGTGACCTAGACAACACACACACACACACAACATTGAAAGCCCGCGTCAAAACGGATAGTCCGAGATTCTACTTGACACGAGTAAACAACGATCCCGCCAACGATTCCGCGCCACGAGAATCCGCTTGATAGGTATTTATCGTGCTGCCTGGACGGGAACACCTGCGAGGAAGACATGTTACCGCTTGATTACCGGAAACGGCAGGGAATCTGTTTCATGGTTCGCGGTTCAAAAGTGACTTTTATAGACGTGGGCAGTTTTCGAGGAGGCTTCGAGGAAGCCAAGTGGCAACCACCACCGCCCGGAATCTTTCGTGTTCTCTTCTCTGTTCCGTTGATCGCCGTATGTGATTTTCCAGGAGAGATCGTTGGACATCGTCCGTAGATCCTGATCTATGGGAGGAACGGCAAAAAAACAAAGACAAGAGAGCAAAAAGAGAAGCTGGCCGACGGTTTCCCGAGTATCTGCCGTTGGTGGTGTCTTTGGCAAGGACTGCGTCCAGGCGTTTGACGGTCTGCCAGCAGCCATCCGCTTTGGCCAGGCGTTGTTCTCCGTTCGAGCGAACCGGCTGTTAGAGAGGACGCGGGGGAGGTGGGCCGATGCCTTGTAAAGATTTCCCTAAATTCGCGGATCCCGAGGAACAACCGGGGGAAGGGGGGAGGGGGGATCAGGTTTTTATCGGTTGTACATTTTGTTGTTCGTGGTACGAGGACTGAAAAATTTCTATTTAGGAAAGCAAGACTGTTCTAGGGAAAATTAAGCTGTTGAACTCGTCGAGTTGCTTCCGCGCGGACAGGCGAAGGCGATAGAGTACTAACGTTGAAAGTAATTTGCCGGTAGACAAATTCTCCCTCCCTATCTGCTACACGATGCGCGAACGATGCAAGTACGATGACCGAGATGGTACGTCTTGTCTTCCGGTGGAAAAAGAAACGGAAGACCTCTGCCAGTATGTTTCGCGGTCGCTGAAAATCGGTATAAACTAAATCAGAGGACGCTAGAGAATAAAAGTAATTCCGTGAACGATCCTCGCGCAACAATGTTCGTTATTACGTATTCTTAGTGCGATCGCTTGGCTTTGAATCGCGAAGGAAAGCAACAACCGAAAGGAAGGTACACCGCAACCATGTATATCTGTCGTGGCTGGATAAAAACGTTGCCGAACAAGCACGTTGTCGATAGCTATGCTCTACGAAAAACACCAGCAAATTTGAATCCGAAGCGGGTGTCCGGAAATCCAGAACCAAGCTACCCGTTGGTCATTTTGATATCGTGAGCCATGAGTTGCGAGCGATAGCTGCATCCCCAGGTTCCAAGACCCCCCAAGGAGACCTTGCTATCTCGAGAGTCTTAAATCAGGACGTCTCACCGATAGCGTGATACGAACCGGAACCCTTCTTGGTCAAGCAAACCGCCCCGGCATATAATCCTTCGGCAATTGTAACCGAATCGGGTCTATAATCTTTAACCTTGCGTACCCGAAATTCATCGAATGCCTTAGCGAACAACGACGCAACGTCGCTGAACGGAACACGACGGTACCATTTGCCAGTAGTCCTGAACATTGCGTTCCAAAGATATACACGTTTGGCACCGTTTGGTACGCGTCACAGGGAACGCGCCATTTTGTGCATCCCTACGACGAGGAAGCCATGAGCTGAAAGCTGCTGCTTTCCCACGCTTTTGCACCGGATCGAGGACACCCCTCTTCTTATACCTCTTGAATGGGTACACCTCGCATAGGTGGAAAACTGTCGGTGTTGTGTCGATATATACAAACGATTATCGGTAATAGTAAAATGAAAGTATAACCGGAACAATCAGGGAAACCACCAGTTGTATAATCTTCGAATCACCAGCGGTTGTGCGACCTGCTGCAGGCAGCGTGATCCCGTAGCACAAAGGTTGTCAATGACACGGTCGTTGTTCGATCACGAACAATAGGAGACTAAAGTGCAGACAGAAACGAAAGACGTAACAACAAATTACTCGTCTACACGCACACACGAGACGAAGCGTTCCGGAATTTAAAGGATCGCAGATGATAAGAAAAAAAAAAAAAAAAAACACGTAGTTTCCGTACAGCCTGAAATCTAATTGTAAGTGTCTTTCTTGTTCGAAAGTATCGGTCAACAATCCCGTCAACACTGCCAGCGGCACCTTGAAGGGACTTCTCGCATTTACGCCGTGTGTTCGTAACACCTTGGGGAAGACCACGAGAGCAGGGTACAGCTTCGACTATTGTGCCTCGCGTCTTGCGACGTTCTTCGTCAACGCGTCGACAACCATTTCTCGTTCATGGCGACGCGTGTATTTCGCCGTCGATGTCGATACACGGACTAACGGCGAGGACTGTCCTCGCATCAGTGATATATCGCGTCCACATGCCATACCGAAAAGCTAACTGCCAAAACGCCGATCGCACCACCGATGCATACCGCGTGCAGCGCGCGTCCCGTCTCTCGAACTCGATGCACGCCGGTTTCCTTCGTAGACACGGCTGTCGTCGAGTAACAGGTGTTCATCGGACATGTCGGGTGTAGCGTCGCGATAACAACGTATTCGCGTCGAAACGATCGCAACTCCGACCGCTTTCAACGACCGATCCGCCATCTTTCTCCGAGGAAAAGGTCAAACTTGCGCACAGTGCAACATTTTAGCAACCTAGGTGAACGCGCCGCGCGATTATAACGAATGTCGTGAATGAAACTTCAAATATAGTGATTTATCTCTATATATGTCGCCAAGATCTGGATGATAAACGTCGCGGAATTGTCCCGTGAGAGGACGCCGAGGAGTGTAAACATAAGAAGGTTAGGCATGACTCCTAGACGATACACGACGCTGACAAGATCAGTGTGGTTGACATATATCGAGAATTCACTGTAACCGTTCGTTTGACGTCTCTAACTGGTTCAACGCGCAGCGCGATTTCGATTAACGAATGTCGTGAATGAAACTTCGAATACCGTGATTTATCTCTATATATGTCGCCAAGATCTGGATGATAAACGTCGCGGAATTGTCCCGTGAGAGGACGCCGAGGAGTGTAAACATAAGAAGGTTAGGCATGACTCCTAGACGATACACGACGCTGACAAGATCAGTGTGGTTGACATATATCGAGAATTCACTGTAACCGTTCGTTTGACGTCTCTAACTGGTTCAACGCGCAGCGCGATTTCGATTAACGAATGTCGTGAACGAAACTTCAAATATAGTGATTTATCTCTATATATGTCGCCAAGATCTGGATGATAAACGTCGCGAAATTGTCCCGTGAGAGGACGCCGAGGAGTGTAAACGTAACACGGTCAGGCATCACTCCTGGACGATACACGACGCTGACAAGATCAGTGTGGTTGACATATATCGAGAATTCACTGTAACCGTTTGTTTGACGTCTCTAACTGGTTCAACGCTCAGCAAGTTTATAATTGTAACATCGATGGCTTTGCAACCATTTTGAAACGTCGACGCTGAACATGTTGGCCAGGCCACGATCACATAATATTGTACGACTCTTTCTAGTTTGTAAATAAAACGGTTCGAAGTCTGTCAGCCTTGCGACAAAGGCAATCCTGTGGAAAGATTGCAATCGTACTCATCGATGTTTGATGCAATATGGCGACGCTCCGAGAATATTTGCGAACAATGTATGATCGACCGTTTAACTGTAAGCTTTATAAAACGGAATGGAAAGAGAGAAGCATCGATGAGTTTTGGCATTAGTTTCCGTTTTTTTTTTTTTGTTTGTTTTCGATCTTACCGTATGCGTCATCTGCAAAATGTGTCGAAAATCGGTTAACGAATTTGCATAGCCATTTCAGAAACGAAGAAAATTCTGTGCTTTGTATAGCCTAGGTGTCTAGCTTAAAACTAAAAAATATATTACTATTGTGTAAAGCGATATAATATGTTAAAAGTCGAAATGGACAATTTATACAACGGAAGATTACGTAATAGATGTATACAAATATTACTGACAAATGCTGATACGAATGGTTGTATGTTGTATGTGCAAAGTTGTATTATACCGTTTAAATTCTATTGATTCATCGGTCGTTCTTTAAGGCAATATTTATATTTTCTAGTAAAATGGACACTCTCTTGCCGACTTATAGTGCGCCGTGACGAAACGTTAGCTAAAATTGAATTGTAGTATAATATATGTGTATCCTAGGTTGCTAAAATATTACGCTGTGCTTTTCAGTTTACGCGTACCATCGAATCGTGCATTACCGATTTTAAAAATGTTTTTCTTTTTTATAACTCTTTAAATACCATGTATGAGCGGTGTACTTGCTACGTCGTGGGAATTTGTATTGGAACGTAAGTACGCGAAATTTACTCGAAGCGGATCGAGAATTTTGCTAAACCTTGGACGTCTAACCGTTGAAAGGAAGCTCGAATTTGTGGTCGATCGCATTAATGATTTAATTACTTCAAGAACATACTGTAATGCAGTACAATACCTGTTTAATAGACGCAGATTTGGGGCCGTAAACAACACTTTGCAATCCTAAATAGTCTAGTAGAGTTATAATATTATAGAGTGTTATTATGTTAAAAATATTATTTTATATTATGGAAACAGAATTTTTCTTTAGTTTTTCTTCATTTTTAGTTGTCGCGTCAAATACATTTCCATCATCAAAGTCCCCTAAATCTCCAATAAATCGTAGCTGTTCTAGAAAAATAATCACCGAAGGACTAAACTGCAGACGAAAATAGTTAATTTTTTGTAGGATATATTTAGAAAAATCTATAGTCAAGACGAGTTCTGAAATTACCAACAACGAGCAACCGTAAATTAATAGCATCACGCAAATGAAAGAGGTACCTACATACATGCAATTAGTCTCATTAAAAATCTTAATAATTATTTCTCCTCTCCTTCGGCTATCGCCTATCTTGTTATAAAATTTGTTTTTGTTAATTTTCTTGGTTCACTCGATGGATAGTAAGGTTCGAACAATTCAAAGAATATAGGAGATAAATGCGTCTATCAAGCGGGGATTTACTGTACATGTTGTTTGTTTTTTCAACTGAAGTTTGAAAACGTTTATGAAGAGAACGAAACGCGCCTAAATTGAATCGTTAACGGTGAAGTCCAGTGCCATAATATTTTGCTGATGTTTATGAAATGTAGAAACGTCATGCTTTTGACATCATTTTGATTGTTGTTTCTGCGTTAATTACATTCGATGCGTTTATGTACATGCTAGACTTACGGTAAAATGTCGATTATTTGAAACAGCGAAAGGACGAAGCGTTTCGGACAATCAAACTTTTGGGGAAACGGCGAAAGGAGGAAAAAGAAAATTCGACATGAACGGAGAAGAATATTTTTAAGAGTATTACGACTTGGGCAACTCTTTTGAATGGAAACGGGCTTGAAGTGTTCGGATTAGTGAGCAGAAATAAACCCTAGAATTTATTTCTAGGATTTATTTTGATATTTATTATCTAGGATAGTTCTGATCCTAGAATTTATTTATATAAATTTAATGGCTTTCTAAGAGCAATATTTGATAGTAACATTCGTTTTATCGTAACGTTATCATTCAAGACCGAACGGATCTAAACTACCAGACGATGTAAGGATATTAATGTTAAATTGGTTTTATTTTAATTATTGTATATATAATTCTGCAATACTTTTGTTCATATGCTCTAAATTTTTCCCGGTCTTGTATGTGTAACAAACTTATAATTTTGTAAAATATAAAATCATTACATATTAAATATGTAATATAACATAAATAATATTATACTAATTGTCTCAGTCCTTTTTAATTGCACAATACTGTTACACAATAACATTTCTTAATACGTCTTTCGTTCTACGGTATTTAAATTGGTAATTACGATACCTGCCAATATGTAATATGTGAAATTGTGAAAGATAAAAATTATGAATACATACAATTACTTGTTGTAGTGTACATTTCAATTTTATGTTGAATAAATAATTTTTTAAACTTGTATACAATGATGGTTGAACTCTCAAATGAATTGTCATTGCGTTAACGGTCTTATATGCATAAAATATTTGTATTATGACGATTTCATATAAATAAAATATTAATAAGTTTACAGGACTGACAAATAAGTCCTACAAATCGCGATTAACACACAAGACAGTTTAATCTTTTGAATTATAACGTGATCCCGTTTTATTGTTAACGTATTACACATTCATAATTATCCTAAGTACTGTACTTACTAGACAAATTTTGAAGACAAAATGTTAAATTAATTTATCTCGGTTACAACCATTTTGATAGATCAGAAATAATCTAGAAGCACATTATTAAATGCTATTGAATTTTATATTTTCTATGTTTTAAAGATACCACATATACAAGCTAGAAGTTACATACGCGTGTCGGAGTCAATCGAACAGCGAACGATAGTTGAAAAACGACTGTTCATTGTTGCTCTTAAGAAAGTCATTGCGTTTCTGTAAGTTGAGAACTTACATGTCCGGTCAGTGAATGCGTTAAAGTGTATCTAATGCTCGAATAATCGACGTTCTACTCTATTTATATTTGTATTATACATTTAGATACTTGAAGTGCCAAAACGAAAGGGGTGCAACGTTGACTGCGAAAACGTACGATGACTCGTAGGAGTTGAAACGAACGCGCGTCAACATCTGTAGAGGTCAGCTTTATGACACCGACAATCACTTCACCGATATTGTTGTCGTCGACATGACGCCACACCGACATCCAGTTGGTCAACACAATATGACAACAATGTACCTGGATTCGTTTTACAGTTTGAAGCTTCTCCTTTGTCACACATCGTTCATTTTCGCCGAAAACAATTTCGCACGACCGGACAGACGGAAAACTGAAAAAAAACTGTCCCTGAAAACGGTGAAACAATTTTCTTGTTAATGAATCAACCGTAGATTTGTAGAGATCGACGTCACCGCTTTACAACGACACAAAAA
Organism: Seladonia tumulorum; assembly: GCA_913789895.3. Lineage (NCBI taxonomy): Eukaryota > Metazoa > Arthropoda > Insecta > Hymenoptera > Halictidae > Seladonia > Seladonia tumulorum. The sequence continues at coordinate 11,224,443 of OU565275.1, forward strand.
GAAGTGCGATTTTTTTTTTTTTTTTAGTCACTTCGTTACAGTTTAAATGGACGATTCAATTTGTAGCATTTTCGATCGAAACGTATCGTGCACAAGTAACACAGACACGTATGAACGACGGTTTACGAAAGTAGAGGCTTATACCTTTAAGATGAGTCCAAATTTATTATTATAATATTTTTTTTAACGACAAGTATCGACAATTTTCCGACAATCGGAAGTTTGGTGTTGAAATTAATTTAACACTTTGACTGCCAAGCTAGAAACCTACAAAATTCCATCAAATTAATGTAAAAAAAAAATTATATGTATGATATTGAGTGGTCCTCCAACTTTCTGGCATTTTACAGATCCTTCAAAAATTTGATACAATTAATATATTAGCGTAAAAATTCATTTTAAAATTTGGACAAATAATTCCGTCACCCATATATGGGTGACATTGCAGTCAGCGTGTTAAAAGACTCTTGCAAGTCAAAAGTCGGTGAAATAATTGTCGACAAAATAGATCGTCGGTGATTTGAACATGGTCGGTAAATAAACATTAACGGCAACCTGGATGTCGATGAAATCGTGTCTGCTAAAACAATGAAACGGTGAAACGATTATCGGTGTTTCGAATGGGTGACCAGATCTTTAGACGTCTGAGCTTCAAAGCGGACCTCGACTTTGGCGGTTTGCTTTCCAGCTAGAGCGATTAGACATAAGAAAAATGAGAAAAAAAGAAAGTAAAAAAAAGTGGGGGGGTACCAGCGAAACAGAAGCCTGTCGGTGAGTTTCGCAACGCGTTGATTCGGCGCCTCGGCGGCCGCACTGATTGTATACATTTGATTTGTCGGATCATTGAGGGTTAGTGCCTTTTTGAATATTCCCGGCCGTAGCGTCGTGTCATCTCACGCCCGACAGAAGGAGCGAGAGGGAGAGAGAGAAAGAGAGGGAGAGAAAGCGAGCGAGCCATCTATAAATACGAGTGTACAGGGCATTCATGCTAATAAAAGAAAGAAAAAAAAAAAACGAAAACAATTGTGTGAGGGTGCGACCTTCTGTTCCTCCTTTAATATCTTTTCTTTTTTCCGTTGGAAGATCGCTCGAGTCTCCCAGAGGCTCAAGGGAACACGGGCCATAACACTCTGTGTACCGGCTATAGGTTCTCGTTCGAGACCTTGAAGCGAAATCCAATTTCCTCTGGAGCTTATGCCACGTTGACCAATCGTAAACTTGGAGGAAGTCCAGACCGTTCGAATGTAAAGTGACTGTGAGCTTTGCAACGACCAGATCTAGAAATCGAGTAGGTTTTGTTTTTCTATCGACAATAGCACGTAGCTTACTCGCAAGGTTAATTGTAAACGATAGAAGCTCTGCGGAAGAAACTAGTCCAACGACCCACGCGAACAACATTAAATTAATTGCGTCGCTGAATGAAACTACCGTGAAACTATCATGGACAATTTTACTTTCTTTTTATTGTACTAAAGAACGATAGCCCTTATCGTACTCCCCCTAACCACCCCCCCCCCTTGCTTGTCTGCATTGCTGCGAAAAAGATGCTGACAGGAGAGACGCGTTCTAATAACACAATTATCTTACTGTGCTTCGAGAGAACTTCAGTCATCCGAATATTCAAAATGTTCGAAAAGTTTGCCTTAGCAGGAAATCTTAACAGAAAACTTTAGAAGTGACACTTTGTACGTTTCGCTTGATGGTCCACACGTGTAACTTGAAAATATGCTTAGAATGAAATTATAATACGATCTAAAAAACTGCCCAATGATACAGGCTATCTCAGCTAAAGGAAGCCACTTAAATATCTTCTTTATTTCTAATAACACAAAAAATATTTATGGCATAATTTAAATAATATCGAAGGAGGAATACCATAGAAGAAACTTTTTCCGTCCTGTAGCGGCTGAAAAAATACGTTTGAATATGTTTAAGTAATGATCTTCGGGTGACCTGGAGTACCAAAAATGTGATGAAATCGTAGGTTGAAATAAAGGAGATAGATGTTTAGTATATGATTTAAGTGCAAAATTTGTTCAACCATTGTTGTCTAGAATGTATTTTATACAGTTTTATAGAGCATTGGGAATGATGAAAATTTTTTTCTAACAATCTCTTTATGTTCATTGCACTTTTGAAAATGTAAAAGAAAGTAGGTCAGCTCGCGTTACTCTTTAACCCCTTTCAGCATGATAACAAGTCAAACTCAAGTCAAACAAAGAGTTCATGCACAGTCTGCTGTAAATACGTCTGGTATTCATTTATTTGAATAAAATTAGATTCTTGTTGTTAATGCTAGCCCTGGCACTGGTAAGAGAAATGGTACTGTGTACATAGTAGACAAGTATGTTATTGATATTTTAGGGAAATATGTAAAAAAGGTTAAACTACTTTACCTTTCTATCAGTTAAGACACTATATCTACGTGGTAATTATACAGAGATTTAAATAGCATAACTATGCAACGCTTATTAATATTTCTAACAGCGGATATTGCTACGCAAATGTTCTAAACGCTCGGGGTTGATTAAACCCTTCCTAAAATTAGTGTTTAATTTGCTCGGTTCGTACATTATGACAGAACAAAAATATTCATTTCTGTATTAACACGTTGACCGCCATGTCACCCAGATGTGGGTGACGGAATTATTTGTTCAGGTTTTAAAATGAATTTTTACGTTAATATATTCATTGTACCAAATTTGATTGGAATCTATAAAATGCAAGAAAGGTGGAAGACTACTCAATGTCACACATATAATTATTTTCAATTTTTATTTCATTAAATAACACTTTGGTTTCGTGGAATTTTTTAGGGTTCTGGTTTGGCACTCAAAGTGTTAATGTATTCATTATATGTTAAGATTTATCATTGAATTTGTCTTTATCGATAGCGAAAATGTTTTACACGCTGATGACATGACTTATGATGATAGGCGCTCGATTTGTTCGAATAATTTTTGCCAGGCTAGTGTTGAAGCAGCAAAGTATCTCTAAAAATGCGATACATATAGATTTTCTTTTTCTGCTAGAAAATGGTTAAGTACTCATCGTAGTTGTAAAGAAGGTACATAACACTGCTACGGGTTAAGGAGTATTTCCGCTTCGTAGGATCAACAAATACCAAAAAGAAAGATTGTCTGAATTTTCGGATCAGTGAAGTTTCCATGCGAATTTTATAATTGTCATCCGCTCTGAAAATAACAAGCCGATTCGAAGCGAGATTAAACGGGCAGTGAAAGCGTCGATCATTTCGATACGAAATTCCGCGCTGTCGTATCTGCATACATACACTTACTGACAAAAGTTAAGAAACAAAGTAGTCGTTTGGGAATTGGTGTATATTTTTAATCTCCTGAAATACATATGTCCGAATTAAAAATAACATGGCGAGATTACGTATCATACATGAACATACAATAAGTTTTTTTTCGATTATACTTGTATAAGCACTACAATTAATATTGAGTCAAGGAAACGAAAGAAAAGTTTGTGACAAAAGTTAAGAAACATACTGTGCTTGAATCATGTAATCACTTTTAACAAAAAACAACAATGTGCTGGTGTTTATACTTTTTATGATGATCTAATAAGATGTTGGATAACCCTTGGATTTGATATGACTGCATGGCATCTGCGTGGCATTGATTCGATTAATCGAACACAATGCTCGGGTGGTATTTTAGACCATATTTTCGTAATTTCTTGCATTAACTCCGCTTTATTGGTAAATGAATTACTCCCCAATTGACGTCCAACGTAATCCCATAAATGTTCAATTGGGCTCAAGTCTTGGCCACTTAATTACATTAACATTTTGCTGCATGAGAACTGCCTTAATTAATTTAGGAGAATGTTTTGGGTCATTGTCATGTTGAAATGACCACTCCATTGACATTTTCTCCTTAGATAATGGCAACATATGGTTTTTGCAAAATATCGCGATCATCAAATCTATCCATAGTCTCCTTTATTTGTATTAACGGACCAGAACCGTTACGTGAGAAACAGCCCCACACCATCACATTACCACCACCAAATTTTACTGTTGGTTTGAGATACTTGACATTAAATTTCTGTCCAATAGGACGTCGTATGTCACTTCTGGAGTCATTTACGAATAAGTTGAACTTACTTTCGTCACTCCATAGAATTTTTAACCACTCAGCAACAGACCAGTTAATGTGCTCTTTAGCGAACTCCAACCGAGCTTTACGAATCTTCTTAGAAACAAATGGTTTCTTACATGCTTCCCGTGAAAAAAGATTATTTTCATCTAAACGACGGCTAACTGTCCTACTGCTAATGTTTCTGAGGTCCAACTGACTTTTAATTTCGACAGCTGTGCAAAAGGGATTCCATTTAGACAGCCTTGCAATTCGACGATCCAGCTTTTTACTTGTTTTTCGTGGTCTGCCGGTTCGTGGTGCCACTTTAACAGTTCCATTGTCTTGAAAACGTTTTATAATCTTCGTGATAACACAAGAATTTACACCAAACACTTTTGCAATGTCAATTTTTCTCTGCCCTTTTTTAAACATTTCAACTATTCTTTGTTTCTCGCTTTCAGTTAAATGTTGCCTTCTTGCCATATTTACTGCAGATAATAATACAAACAACACTCGACGATGTCAGAAAAGAGACTAGACTCCTTCGAACATGTTTGTTTACATTGCTTACTCTACCTCTTGCAAGAAGTCTTCATGTTTCTTAACTTGTGTCACGAGTATTTATTTTGTTTCCTTGACTCAATATTAATTGTAGTCCTTATACAAGTATAATCGAAAAAAAACTTATTGTATGTTCATGTATGATACGTAATCTCGTCATGTTATTTTTAATTCGGACATATGTATTTCAGGAGATAAAAAATATACACTAATTCCCAAACGATTACTATGTTTCTGAACTTTTGTCAGCAAGTGTATGTATGTATGTACGAAGCAAGAGCACAGTGTGATGAATTGATGAGAACGGTTTTTTAAGATCCGATGAATTATGCAGCCGGTGCTCGACCCGCCAGCGGGGGAGAAGCAATTTAACACAACTTAGGAACAATTGTCAGAATTCAACGTTGTAATTCCTCTACTCGTGATCCTTTCTTTGTCGGTGAAATTTAGGCAGCAAGCATTGAAACGGCGCTCACGCGTAGGTCGTTCTTTAAAGCATACACTTTGTTGTCCTCGACACCGAGCAGGGTTCCGTGACCTCTTTCATCGCGGAGATTATTAATTTATGTCCCTTTTAACGGCGCACGCCTCCCATTAGAATTTACGGTTGTCGTCGAAAGCGACACACGGCCAAAAAATATTATATAATAATGGAAGCAGATCATCTTGGCGTTCGACTCCTCCGATTCGCGGTCCACTCTGTTTCGTTATCGAAGCATCGTTAACGGCACTAGCGATCGATTATTTTATTTATACTGCTCTTTGTTATACAAGTTTTGTGGTGCTACGTTCAATGAAACTGAAGAATTAATAAAAGTGATATATTTAAAACGAACGAATTGTCTTCATGTTCCAAGACTACACGAGAAACAATCTGCGAGAATTGAGAACGCGGTATAAAGGAATACACACTCCGTGACAAAAAGATAGCACGTCTCGCATTTTCAAAGTTTTGTAACGATAAGCGGAAAAATATATTTTTCATGTCATTAAGTAAAACCCCGATAGTTGCAACCTCCGTATATTGCGTTCATTCTTGTCTGTTTTCAAAGTCGTTCGTCTTTGCAATCACCTCAAGGTCGTTTCAAAGACGTATGCTGTACTTGATTTTATTCTTTACTTTAATAATATCAAAACAAAAAAGAAGAAGTAACAAAACACACGAAGTGACCTTAACCCCTTGCCCTACAATATCGAGTCATACTCGTGACGAAGATTGTGAACAGTCTAATAAATATGTATGTAATAATTTCCTTTAAACCGAAATAAAATTCTACTTTGGCGTTGTTAATATACAGCTATTGAAAAACATATAGGCATGCAATACATATAAATTTTCCTCTTTTTTTTAGGAAATTACGAGTTGAAAAAAAGTTCTAGTCACTATAAATTCGTAAAATAAATCGTAGTGCAAGGGGTTAAAATAATCTTGAAAAATAAAGTTAGAAAGTTCTATTTGTTCCCTTTATTTCACGTTCTATTAAACGTATTCTGAATCAGCGTATGGAAACAAATTTGAGTTGCAACTCGAAGATAAACGAACACTAATCCTACCAAGCACAAAACATATAAAAGTGAAATACCTCATAGAAGGGAGAAGATTGAAATTACTTAAACTTTGTACGATTTTTTCATTATAATAGAAGTCGATATTCAGTAATTGCCTGTGAAAACGTTTTGGTAATTTCGATGATTATGAAATAGAAAACCGGTTAGCGTTAAAATCGTCCTAAATCTTAACACGTTGACCGCCATGTCACCCAGATGTGGGTGACGGAATTATTTAATTATTATTTTTAAAATGAATTTTTACGTTAACATATTCATTGTACCTTTGATTGGGGTCTATAAAATGCAAGAAAGTTGGAAGACTATTCAATATCACACATATAATTATTTTCAATTTTTATTTCATTAAATAACTTACTTTGGTTTCATGGAATTTTTTAGGGTTCTGGTTTGGCACTCAAAGTGTTAATATGAGCTATTTTTTTGTCCCGGTCGCGGTCAAGCACCCTCCTCTTCGATTTATCGATGTCACCGTGAAAGTATTGTCGACGAAATTAACTTTCTGAATAATAGCCGAACGAGGAATTAAAGAAACGATGCGACATTGAATGGGCTTATTGTGTACGCTTCAATTGACTCGTTCAACGTTGAATAGCGCCGATGGCGAATTTAATTAAAGCGATACACATTACGGTCCGTGGTAAGCTTCCACGGTCGACAGCTGCTCGGCCTAACATGCGATATATCAAGTAGAAACGTGAAAGCATAGAGCGAAAAATCCACAGAATCCGTACTTAAATGCTTAATTTGTCGTTCGTCGATTGGCTGCCACGATACGCTGCCGTCAAGCAGCGTCGCGTCGCGTCGCGGCGTCGAGGAACAAGGCAACCGCATAAATCGTACAATAAAACGTCCAAAAAAAAAAAAAAAAACCCGTAATTCATTGTTTCTCGTATTACGGTAATCACGGTACTTCAAACGCTTCAAGGTACACGCTGCCGCGCTCACAAATATTTGATCACTTGGAACGTTCACGGTTTACAGAAGGGAAGAAAATAAATTATTTCCCGGTCGATTATGTTAAGCCGCTGCACGAGTCATCTCGGCTTGTCGATGCTTATTTTGCATTGTAGCTAACTGGAAGTGCAACGAAAAGTACATAGAAGTGCACGAATACATTAACAAGAAGAAAGGAATACAATTATAAAGAATTCTCTTCTTTTTCGTCTGTTACAGAACGGGCTTGGGAAAAACAATCGTTAAGATAATATTAAATAAATAATAAATAACTTTTTTCTTAGTAACGCACATTAAATCTGTAATCGTATGAATTATCCATGTGCAATCACGGTAGCACATGTATTCCTTTCTAAATGTTAATGAGAGGGACACTTGCTCTTGAAGGGAACTCAATTAATAGAAAGAAATACTTGCCACGGACATCTGTTCGAGAAATATTCCAGTCGACAGCTGAGAAGTGGCTACATCCTCGTTTTAACGAACAAACGGTCAATTGATTCGAGTTGTTACTGTTTAACCTTTTGTGTTTTAATAACGGATCCTAATAACTAGTCGAGTCACGACGCTAAATAACCGTTTGATGAAACAAAAGCATTTCTTTACTTTTAAATTAAAACTCGCCGTCGTGTTTAATCACTTGCTCGTTACATGTACAGTTCTGCTAGCGAAGTATTAAACTTCTTTTCTCTCGCGCAAGGAACGTATAATATTCACTGCAAGATGAAGCGAAGATGGCAAACCAAAATTAATAAGTTTAAAAATAACAATCTTCTTACGCGTACTATTTACTTATCCAAATCAGAAACCTATAAGCTCCGAAATAAAAGCTTCGAAAGTTAATATGTGTTGAATTTAAATATTTATCACAATAATTTCATAAATCGCTTTCTGTATACATTATTAACACTTTGAACGCCAAACAAGAAAGCTCAAAAATTCCATGAAATCGTTATTTAATAAAATAGAAATTGAAAAAAATTAAATGTATCATATTGTGTAGTTCTCCAACTTTCTTGTATTTTACGGTACAATGCATATATTAACGTAAAAATTCATTTTAACACTAGAACGACCAAGCACTAAATGCAACTGGCATACATTCTCTTATAATAACAACAAAATAAGATTTGTTTAGATTTCGTATTATTTTTGTTTAAATATCTACTTCGATAGAGAAGTTTATTAAAAAATTTTCTCATGGAAACATATTTATAATTTCAATATCTCTAAAAGAAAAAATTAGGAGGAAGTCATTTTGACCCATCCGGTAGTTCTAGTGTTAAAGCCTGAACAAATAATTCCGTCACCCATACATGGATGACATAGCAGTCAACGTGTTAAACATAGAAATATATTCTAATCTGCCATCTGTTGTGCACAATTGATGTAGAAAATTTTTATTTTTCTCAAAAATTCACAGAACAATCCCGGAATCCATACGACCAACGTGACCTTTTCGAAATTCGACATTTTCTTACAGCTTGTTTATACACATGCTATACCATCTCAGATTATGCTATTGGTTCCGACATAGTAACCGGCAGAAACTTATACAAGTAAACGGAACATTTTTACCGCACCCCCCGTACTGTCGCGGATGTTTTGCAAACGCGACGCAATCGAGAATAATTCCGGGGAAAGAGTTTCTTCGAATCAAGCCGATAGAGAGAGAGAGAGAGAGAGACAGAGAGAGAGCTTCTATTTGACAGATTTCGCAGAAGCTTCGATGTTCCTCCCGCAAGCTTTATTCGCGTAGACAAATAAACCGCGAAACAAGCGTGCAGTCTGGACTTTCTCCGAGCCTCGTGTTGAACCCGATGAAGAGGAAACTAAGGGAGGAAAAAGAAGACAATGTATATGAACAAGTAAGAGTGCGAATGAAAGTGAAACAGAAAGCACTGATGGAGCCTGTATATAACGAATGCGTGCTGTATTTATTGTATATTACACACAGGAAACACACACCTACACATACATATATACCTATATAAATAACGTTGCCCTACAGAAAAAAAGAGAGAAACATAACAACTGTAAACCAGTGAAGAAAGTAATATGTGCCGACGAGATAACCGATCAACCGCAATATAATTGTCACGCTAATGTTACGCGTAAATGATTATGTCAGAAATGTGAGGGCAAAAGCTAGCCTAGCCACGTATACGACACACACGTATATGCAAACGCAGATGTACACACACATACACGCGCACGCACACACACAAACGCAAACACTGCGATGTAACGCGAACGTGAAAATGAAAGATCCACGCTGTTAGTTCGTTGATTCGTGCCAATTGTTTTAGAACGGAACTCGAAACTCGCTTCGCAATCGCGTAATACTCTATTCCGATGTCTCAATGTTCTCATTTACGCCAGTATTCGCGCCCTTTGTTCCGACTTCTGCTCCTTAGAAAAAATTTCGCCAGATGTTAAATTAGTTTTGAAACAATCATTTTTTTTGTTACTGGAAGAATAACAAGTATCGTTCATTCGAAAAAATCAGCATTACTCAGAGAAATAGTCTCCTCAATGTCCGTCATAAAGTTCAACAAATGAATATCAATAATTATCTTCCCGTCGCATTTTTGACTTTATAGTTTCCTTGGATATACAGTTGCGGACGAAAAAGAAAGTTTAAATAGTAATTTGTACTACCACAATTTTTACAAACTGACACTTTAATGTCCGTCATAAAGTTCAACAAATGAATATCAATAATTTTCTTCCCGTCGCATTTTCGACTTTGTAGCTTCCTCGGATATACAGTTGCGGACGAAAAAGAAAGTTTAAATAGTAATTTGTACTACCACAATTTTTACAAACTGACACTTTATGTATTATTTATATAGGGTGGGTCCACCAAATGTTACCACCCTGATTTACGTAATTGCTATTATACGTAGTGAGAAATGTTTAGATGGATATTGGTGTCACTAGATTTTTTTTTTGTAGGTGGACGTGTCAAGGACTTATGAAGGTCAACTTTGATTTTTTGTAGTGAATTCTTTTTTTTTGTAGTCAATCGATTAAATATTCAAACCAATATATTTGTTATGGGCCGTGATTTTCCAATTGAATTAGGAAACAATTATGAAAAAAAAATTTCTTCCATACATTTTATATTTTTTTTTCAAAGATGTTTATGGCGAGTTACAACACCACTTTTCTGATTGATTTTAAACTTTTCAGGCGAACGAACCTTACATCTTTTCCTAGTGGTGTTATAGCGTGTTTGTCGAGTATTACAACTTCCAAAGATTACTGTTCGAAAACTAATTTAACATCTGGCGAATATCTCTTGTTTGGAATACGGTAGCGTAAGCGTTGAAATAATGGACGTTACTATGAATATCGTTTTTGTTGAAGATTGTGGCCGCTGGTACACGAACGTTGATTTTGTCGTCCCCAACCGGGAAACTTCTCTCACAAATGAATAAATAATAGGTGTCTGTAACTTTCCTATAACACGGAGTTATGGTTCGAAATATTATCGTATTATACAAACTCCGATTATACGAAACTAAGACCTAACGCAAATAGCAGAGTTGGATTTCAAGAACTAGTAAACCATTGATTTACGCTATTTTGTTTTCACAACTATTAGAAATACATTTATTAAATATACAAATACCTAATTGTTAAGAGTAAAATGTATTACAGATTAAAGGTAGATAATACACTCTGACATTTTCCTTCTATGTCAAACATATTTTTATATAATATGCATCAGGACATTTTATTTAAAATAGGACAACAAATGAAAAGTTCTATAAAACACAATAATGTCGAAGGATGTTTTTCTTATGGAAACTATGCTAAAATTATATTATAATTATTTTATTTAGTGACGACAAACCCTTGAGATGCGATGTAAAACCAAAGATTGATTTACACCTCGTTTGCATTAAACGATATAATCGTTCTTAATAATGAAAAAATTAAAACACCCGAAAAGTAGGCACGACTCAACGTTTGTGTGCGTATGTGTGTGTGTGTGTGTGGCCACAAAAAAAAATGTAATCATGGCTGTGTTGATAGTAGCATGAACGCTGTTACTATTGTCATTTGACGTAACCATTACAACAACATCAAACGTTACGACGGTCGTTGCAACGTCCATTGTAAAAGAGCTTACGTAACCGCATACATATTATTCCTTTATGTCCTGGAGATAGTTTAATTTTCGTTTACGATATTGCTATAATAAAATATACCTAAATTGATGTGAAAATTTGATTTAATTTAATTTACGTATGTATATGCATCTACGTTCTAACAATTGTACAAAATATGTAACCTATGCATAACTTCAATAATTTAGAATGCATGAAAGTAAGGTAAAAGTGGTAATACAAAATAAAAGTTACATGATTCAGGGCATAAAGGAACAGCGCGAGTGGGAAGCGATATATTAATTCATAATGCAACGAAAATGTTTTGTTTCTACCTTTGCGACAGGACAGTGTTAAGTTTTGCTCCGATTTCTCGACCACGTTATAAATCCACGCGATCCTAATCATTCGAAGAATATGTATTTCATTTGTGACGATTGCTGCAACGAATTTTGTAAAACGAGTTCAAAAGTATTCTGTTTCACACTCGAAAGTTTCAGATCTGTTTCTCCGAGCTTGTAAATATATAAATGGACGTAAATAAAAAGTGTTAAAACTGAACGGTCTGGGGTAGATATTATAGTTGAAATGTACTCGAGATTTTCATGTAGCATATTGCGTCTGATTACCATTTATTTTATCTTCATTTATTACGATGGTATATTATACTGAGAAAAGTTATAATTGATTACAATAAACTTATTGACCGATGTTTTCTGTTCGTCATCGTTACAAGTACCAGTGTTCTGCACGAGAAACACGTTTGTTGAACGTTATCCATTACCAATGAAGAATCACCTTTATTTGAAAGTTCTTGTAAGTATTCTACGACTAACACAACTTTTTCTATTAAATCTTCTGTAATTGCTAATATCTTTTTTCATACTTCCGGTGCTTCATATTTTAGATACTATTTTACACAAAACCAACTGTCTATACGAACTTTCGTTCGAAAGTTTGCCCTTGCAATATGTAAAATAAATTCATACTTGCATACGCTAAATGTATGCGCCACTTAGATTAAGAAAATTATTCTGTTACTGTCCCAACATAATATTATGTAACGCCTAAATTGATCGTTTATTAAATTAACCGTCGATTTCTTAAAAAAAAAACATGCTCGTACAAGTCTTGAGAAATCAGATCACCGTAATTACAAGGTTGATCGTTTTCATCAAGCGTCGATAGCTGACCTCGAAATGGTCCATTGGCTTGCTTGGCCACAGTAAGAAATCCAACTTGTTTCGTTAATGTTCCTGAAACGGTTAATACATGCATACGCTTATTAAATTTTTTGCTCGACATCAGCTTCGATTTTGCCAGCTCGCCCATTACCTTAATCCTTTTTATTCAACTTTTTGCTTTTATCATATTTGTTTATTCAGCGAAATATTCCTTCTACCTGCAGGCTATAAGTAATGCGCAAAAACTTTGTTCGCAAAGAATCTAATTAGGTTTCGTAAAGGAGTTTGATAAATAATGTTTTTTTTTTTAAATAATGACAGATATTCTCTATAACTTGGATAATATCCCGTAGTTTAACCGGATATTATGTACAGCACGATAAGTGCTACAGTTATACAAGTTACACGATACGTTTGAAAACTCAAACGATAACGATTGTCATATAAAATATGTATGTATGTATGTACCTCGAGGAGTTTCAAATGTTTTATTTCGTATTATACACCCTGTATACAGGGTGTTTGGTAACTGGCGGTACAAGCGAAAAGGGGGTGATTATACATGAAAGAACAAGTCGAAAATATAGAATAAAATTTTTTCATCCGAAGTTTCGTTATCGAGAAAATCTAGTTTGAAATGCAGCATGCTATTCGATAGGAATTGTCTGACGCGTCTGATCATGACCAACTAAATCTACTTCCTGCATATACTAAAGCACACAAACCTGACAGATCTTCAAAGTCGATTTTCTCGAAAACAAAGCCTCAAACGAAAAATGTTTATTCTATATTTTCGACTTATTCTTTCATGTAGAATCACCACCTTTTCGCTTGTACCACCAGTTACCAAACACCCTATATATACGGAGATTTCTAAGTTTCCTTTTGGTACAATTATTGAAAATTCTATTGATAGGCTTAGGTAACAATATACGTTGTTCCAAAAAATAAAACAAATCTACTAATTCTCATGTTTGTAGAACTTCATAGGGACGTCAATAAAACTATTTCGTTTCGTATAACTCTTTTATTTTTTGTATTATATTAACATAACAATTTTTATGTTTGGTATATGCGATGATAAAACCTTACTTGCACGAACGTCATATAGGAAAACAGTACGAACGGTCGATCGTCTACGATGGTTCTTGGTTAGACAAGAAACATGGACGTGTGTTAATGTTCGCTCGAATAAAACCAGTGATTGTAGACGTTAACACTTTGACGGCCGAGGTTTCCGCGCAGAATCGTTTTGCATACCGCCGCCAGTTGCTGCAAACACTTGTGTTACGGTACCTACTGGAATACGTACACTTGATCTTAATTAGTTAATTCCAATGTCGTATGATGGGTATTTACAATGAAAGTCGGAGGCACTCTGCGAACACGCGGTAAAGGACTGAAACGGTGCCAAGAAAAAATGCTGGAAAAGTGTTAAACGAGAAGTCACATGACACGCTGGCCGTCAAAGTAATGGTGCGCAAACCGCGGTAAATGAGGTACATCGAAGGAACGTGAGCATTACGCAGATATTACATCTGGTGCGAAAACAATTAACACTTGACTCGCGGGTGTTTCATCGTGGTGCTAACTTCAGGTACCGGAAATGATCCGCGGAAGCCCAATAAAACGTCGATAAGCCTATTTCCCTGTTCGGGCAAGTACGAAAGAAGGTACTGTGTCCGTGCCCGATAAGAAGTCCCGTGGAACAAGGGCAAATAAGGGCCCTGGTTCGCTCCGTCTATCCCCGCCCCCCTTTTAGTCCAATGCCTAGAGTGTGACGTCACACGCTGCATAGTATGCACACCTTCCACTCCGACCAATCGGGCGCGCATTCCTTTCGCGGGACTTCTTGCGCGGCACGCACAGTAGGTACGATTCAACGAGCTTCCGGCGAAACGTTAGCAATTTCAATCGCGCGGCAACGATAGACACTAACACGGATTACGAGCACCTGTTCGCGATACTAACTGACTTTCTAACGAACTAAACGATCTAAACTTTATTACAGAATATAAAATACATAAGCACGATTATGCGGCGTTGTCCTTGGAAGTCAAGAACATCTCGACCAGTTTGATCAAGTTCTCGATACCCTCCAAATAATTTACATCGAGCGTGTTTCGATCCTCCGTCGGGAAGACGTGCGTGAAGTCGATCATGTTGATTCTAACCCAGTTCAGCTTCTCCTCCGAGGAGCTGCTGAGTTCGCTGAGCAGGGCGTCGTAATCCTTCTTCATCTGAACAATGTCGTCGTCGTAGTTGTTGCCGTAGGAATGCGTGCGACAAAGCCGATCCGCTCTGAAATCGGAACTGCAGGATCCGCTTCTGTTCATGGCATTTTCCTTGCCCGTCGACTCGCATTCGTTGCTCAAACTGATACTCCGTTTGATGCAGTGTACCCTCTCGGCCGTCTGATTTCGGTCTGTTTCGATGATCTGGCTCGTTCCAGAGTCACAGGTATCCTCGCTCGCCTCTTTGAACGCATTTCTCGCGGTCGTCGCGTCATCGCTCGCGGTAGAAAATGAATTGGCTACGTGACCGGTCGGCGGCGTTGTTCTGTCGGTGATGGTGTTCAGGTTATTCGGATGTAAGTAATGCCGCAGTCTTTTCGCGTCATATGCCACCAACAGCGAACTAGAATAAAAGCGGAACAGCCGCTGGGTACGAAAGAATAGTAAGATCTTCCACAGGAAAGAGAGAAGTTGCACGATCAATTGACGGCAGGGCGGTCTTTCTGGACTTATGTTCAGGAACAATTTCAGCGCTGCGCAGGAAAAAAAGGGATTGTTCGATGTACTTGATCAAGACAAAATAATGTATATAGTGTTCTGGAAAATTTGTTTTGTGTACAGTGGCGGTCAAAAGAAAGTATAAAATTGATATTTTTGTACACGTGTATCGGTCACTTTAGCACTAGATGGGTTTTCAAATGTCGATACCCCATCCCGCCACACCTATGCGATGTCAAACTTCTTTCGTTTATTCGTCTGTTTTCACACAATGCGTTAACAATCCATTTTGTTCGGCACGTGCAGCGGACAAAAGTAAGTTTAATGTTTGTTGCATTGTAATGATATTAACAACTGCATAGTACACGTAATGTCGATGTGTTCCCCTTCATTTCTGTGAATACATTGACTTTAATTAACATCCGCATCCTTAATTACACAGATGAATAATAGCACTAATTCGAGTCGTTTATCGTTCAGCAAGATATCAAACCCCAACACACTTCAAAGGTGACGTAGTTTTTTTTTAAGGATAAAGTATTTAAAAATTCAAGTACCCGCCACAATCCCCAGATCTCAATCCCGTTGAAAATCTCTGGACAATTTTAAATAACAATAATAATAGTATTCTTTTGTAATCAATACTTAAGCCTTAAGTTAAATGTAGGCATACGATAAATATCAATTTTCTTCCCTCGTCTGTGAAATTATTATTCGATATTGATATTTGATATTATTTGATTGGCCATGAAGATAATCGTACGACAAGAGGTTAATTGTAAGTATACCAAACAGGTGATAAGCTGCAATTGAGATCCTACAAAGTAATAAAACTAACAAAATGTTTGAATATGAAAATTATAATCACAAAAATGCAGGATTAAACTTACTTTTGTCCACCCAGTTTCTTTATTTGTTTTATTATTCTAAATAAATTATTAATTTTCTATCCTCTTTTGTAGTTCATAAAAAATGCATTACTGTTCTAAAATCAAGTTTCAGTTTGTAAAAATTTAAATTACTATTTAAACTTTCTTTTGTCCACCTCTGTACTAGACACAGTACTGCTCAGAATTATTCCAACAGAGACTTCGCAGTTTCCTCTGTTATGTTATTATTCGCATCAATCACTTTTCGTTGGAATTAAGATATTTATTTTATTGCATAAAATGATTATTGTTGCATGCATGTATTTTAACACTTTGAGGACCCGAAATAGATATTTGTATTTTTGATACTTGTATTGTAGATACTTGTATTTGTATCTTGATTCTTTGATACTTCTAAATTGCATAAAAAATATTTATTGTATTGTCAGAAGTGAAGAAGATCCTATATATTCCCTATATATAAGTACAAATATATTTATGTACTTATAAATACCTTTTCATATTTTATATAACAGTCGGAACATGTATTCTTCGAATCTATATTAAAACGTTTTTATATTTATATTTTTAATAATTTAAGTAACATATTAGCTAGAGATATCCGATAATTTTAAATACATACAAAATTACAGCAAAGGCGGTGAGACGGAAGCATTTTACAATTTTAGAAACGCTTAAATAATAAATACAGATCAATAAAGATAAACGAATTTCATTTAATACGTGCAATAATAATTTAGCAAATAATATGTTCCTACACTAATATGATACTCATTGAAAACTCTTGAAAAGAATTTCTCCTTGATTTATCGACAAAATTTAAATAACATAATTAAAAAAAAATACAAACTCTTTCTACAACCAGACGTGATTTTTCTGAAATATTTGATTACATTAAGTTGTTCTTAACTTATGTAAATACCACCACCAATTAACGAATGTCATTGAGGATTAGTTTTCTTACAAAAGATATTTCATAATATAAATCAAATTGCTTTTCCAAATTTAGTAGAAAGTACATCAGTACAGTAAACAACCATTGATTAATTTTTCTTAGCTCACAATTTTTTTGAATTACGAGGACAATCGAGACACGTTTAATGATAGAAGGGGAAGAATTTCGAGGACAATACACATCGTCTAGTAACGCTGATCCTGATGCTAACACAAAATAAAATATGATTACATATTTGAAACAGTTAAGTGTCCGAGCAGTGTTTACACTGAATAGTTTTTTTTTGTACATCCTGTATATCTGTAATGCATTGACAAGATGCGACGAAACATACCATCAATTGCTTGTCGTAAAACATACAACAAATGTCCGCTAATGTTACAAAACTATAAGCGCCCACTCGAAGGTTAAACTTTAATGAGTTCGAAAGCAAGGAAAAAATATGCTTGCCACAAAGAAGAAACGTGGAAGATATTATAATACTAAATGCACGCAATAAACCGCTTGCCGTACTTTGACGAGTCTGACTCGTGATGAGAATTTCGGGCCAAACGTAAATGTCACGAGTCTGACTCGTAAAAGTTCGAACCAAACATAAATGTCACGAGTCGACATTCGCTTCTTTCGGGAACATTTGTGGACACCGCTTGGGCCCAAATTCTTCCAAGTTAAAAAGCACGGCGAGAGGTTAATTAAACTTGTACTATAAATACTAAACATTTTTCACAGCAATGTTCAACAAAAATGCAATGTTCAGCAAAAACAATTTTTCAAATAGATATCGTTGTAAAATAATGTAACCTACAGGCTTGACATGCGAAATGGTCATATGTTGCAAGTGTAACATTCTGGAAACTTTAAACCATTGAGTAATTATGAACAGTACTATGCGTTCGTTCCGTAAATCATCGTATCGACAAAACAATTATACTTATATAACTATCGAAATCTTAGACAACCATTTTTTATTCTGACTAGAAAGGTACATTATCGACCAAAAGTTTTAAACCGCTTGCAAATATAGACGAAAATGTACTAACTAAATTTTGAATTAGCAAATTAATTTTTGTATTAGCAAATATCAATTTTGAGTTAAAGGTGCCATGTAACAAAATTCTACTAAAAATTAGTGAACAGTACTAAACTATTGGCCAATAGTGTATAGAGTGAGCTAATAAAAAGTTCTGCTGTCCATATCTTCGCAAATATATAAATAAAAATAACATGTGACTAGTAAATGTTACTTAATCAAAATATGCTCCCGAACAGTACTGGAGGATTTCATGCAAAGTTTCAACCCTCTAACTTAGCGATAAGGTAGTTGTAAGAAAAAATTTTAATTATTACTTTTTCGTCTATTATCTTTATTTAATTGCAGGCAAAAATTATAACTAAAATCAGTCGCAATTTTACTGTGTAAAATTTCAACCCCATATCTCGATCAAGGTAGTTATGGTGTAAAATCAAAAAATTAATTTTTGGCCTATTTTCCCTAGTTAATGATGCTTAAAAATTCTGAGAAAAATCTGTGACATGTCAGGCACCCAAATACATACATAGAAATCTCAAAAAAACGAAAAAATGCAAATTTCACATGGAAGTTCTAGAGATACAAAATCTATATTTTTAAAATACCGATATTGTTACGATTATTGTTCGTGAATTTTTTCATATTTTAAAATTTAGTGCATGATACCAGTCAAAAGAGAAAATTGAAACTTTACAGAAAACGTTTCCTCTTTGAAAGTTATCGAATGATAGCTTAATTCGATTCAAAAGCCTTTTTCAGCCTCATAAACGACTGTATTTCTTCCGTCCTGTTTTTATTTCGACGATCTTCGAAGCTGTAAATTTTGCTAGTTCACTCTGTATATGAATTTTCTATTGTAAATTATGTACATTTTTGTAACTTTTCATTAGCGAATTAGACATTCCAATAAATTGCACCAAACTCTATTGATGTGTACATTTATGTGCAGAGTAATTATAATGTTATGGTTTAAAATGACAGCTAGACGTTGTATGATTAACGAAAATTGAAAGAAGAATTCCCTCATTACGTTTAAAACAGACACTTTTTCAATTTATGAAAACAAAATAGTGTCATTTTTTAAAGCAAACTGTGTTTCTTGTACTCCGTTTTCAATTTTTGGGGAAACGCTTTCGTGTTATACGGGAGTTGCCTGTGTTTGCAAGTAAGAACTTATATGTTTGTAATTCTAAATAATAAAACAGTTGAAGTTTATAATATACCTTCCACAACACCCTTGGCATCAAGGGTTTTGCCATAGTGTTTGCCAAACTTTTTTAACTGGCCAGAAGGGAGACAATAGACTTGAAATCCAGTTATGCAAAATCCATAAGTGCGCTTCGACTCGGCATACTTTAATTCTTCCGTGGCCCTTTTTTGCGGCGTGGCAAGAGGATCCCATGTTCGTCTACCGATCTTTATATCCATCACACATGGTTCGGCCATACCATCGATAATATCCTTCAGCGTAAGGAATGTAACTCCTTGAACACCATAGAAAAACACGATATCAAAAATTATTCAAGACTGGCGTTGTCAAAAAACACGTGAGTCGCAAAGAAGTGAAATGAAATTCATGCAGAGAGTAATAGGCTAAGGGACCCAATTACTGTGCTTATATTAAGTGTACTCTTATTTTCGAAGCATAATGAATGTTTAAAAAAAGATATTCAATTTTTTAAATTAAAATCAGTTAATATACATGTTAAGGTAAAGGCACCAGTAGTTGACCATTTTATAGAAAAACATAAAAAATAAGGTTTTTATAAGCGCACTTATAAGTGCACTTTTGACGAAAGTGAACCTCGAATTTCATGCCGTCTGTTGTTTAAATTTCAAAACAATAAGAATATTTCAAACCTTATTTTTTATGTTTTTCTATAAAATGGTCAACTACTGGTGCCTTTACCATATATGTCTCTTTTTTAATATTCATTATGCTTTAAAAATAAGTATAATTAATATAGGCACAGTAACTGGGTCCCTTACCCTACAAGATGAAAAGATATTTTTATGAAATCAACGTAGAAATTTGGTACATCTAATGTCTTACGTTTGCCAAATATTTGCAACTCCGTTGTTCCGTAATATTTTGGCACGAAATTCTTCAACTGCAACATAACAGGATCTTCGGATTCTTCTAAGTTCTCATAGAATGCGATCTCCCGTTTACCAAGCAATGGTTTAACGACAGGTTTAAGCACACGACCGTCCGGCCTACGTAGCATACCTACAACATTTTCAACAAAAACTTTAAATAACACCGATGAAGTTGAAACGCAGCGTTCCTTTAAAAATCAGAGCAACGCGTACGTGTCGATTATATACAATTAGAGCATGTGGAAAATTAGTCGATAGCTTGCAACTGTCGATTTTTATATCTATGGAGCGAAAATAAACAAACTGCGGATGAAAAGCCTATTTCATGAAAACAAAATGAAAAAAAGATGCAATCCAGACACTTATTAGATACTTGTATTATTACCTAATATATCTTTCAGATATTGAAGTACGATACACTTATCGTACTTCGTAATCAGGAGTGCATTCTTACTTCGTCCGCGTATAGTACTTACATGATTTTTTCTTTTCCAGCATGATTCACTCACCTTCGACAACGGCCTTTTGGAAAAAGATAAAAACCTAACTAAATTAGTTTTTGGATCACACGTAATAGAAATTTAATCATTTATGAGAAGTTAAAAAAAATTAAAATAATGAGAATTTTAATAATAGTAAAAAATTAGAACAACTGCTGACATGTTAATAACCAGTTGTATTTAGTTGTTTTACTAGTTGTATTTTATACCAAAAACATGAACTTTTATCATAAATGGTTTAAAAACTTGTTACAATCCGCTATAATGCTACGTGAACTATTCAGTATAGATATATGTGTATGTATGTATATTGCGTTTGACCTTCATCAATATATCAGATGACGTATGCACTGATGTCTATGACGCACAGATTGTATAACAATTGCGTTGCTGGTTTTTACTTGATTGTTCAGGTAAAACATCCTAACTCGACTACAATGCCTTTCGCCGCGTTTGTAAACATAGCGTGCGCTCATAAGAAAAGTGACATATGTCAAAAAAAGGAAATTTTACAGGAGAGCCATTTGCAAATTATATATATACCTAAAATAGCCAATTTTTTTATTGTATATAACGAACTTGAAGATATTTAAATTAATAAAAAACCTAATCATCGTAGTCATGTATCATTCATGCCTTTTTAAATATAAATAATAAAATTGATTTATTTGAAGCGTTAAAAAACTTTTTTGTTACATGTCTTGGATTGTGTTCAATTCATTTGATTTATGCATAAAGTAGATTTTCATTGCCCAACTATTTCGCTTATGTCTTCCACAATTACAATCTTATCTTCGCCATTTTTATCCACTTTTAAATGATAAATTTGCTAATAACGTCACCAACAAAGATCAAAAAGCATTAAGTAACGAAAACAACGGTTTTGTACGGTTATCCCTTCCTAACAAAACTTTGAAAAAATTGACTGACACCATTCATAATATTTTTTTCTAGCAGTTCACATAAACAAATAATTTTAAGGAACATTTCTTGAAATGCATATCTTCATCGGTACAAATAAACTTATTACTATACACTGTAATTTATATTTGTAGTTTTCGATTAATAGCATTTAATATTTTATATTTAAGAACAACCATTACTATGAGAAAATATGTTATTTAATATATTTAATATATTTAAAGGAATCCCTCCCTTGTGATATACACACGCAAAAACTAGAATATTTTCAAGCTTCCAGAAAGTCTTTCAGAAAGACGTAGAGATATAATATCGACTTTCCAAATCGATTAGATAAATGTTTTCTTTGTACATAATCTTAGGTCAAGCTGTATAAAACTGAAGTTGAAAAATAACACGTTCAAAATGATAATGTTTATCCAAGTGCTGAACTAAACTAATAGAAAACGCGTTAACGCGTTCTATGAAAGTCGGTTTGAAGAATGACAAGGCTATAGTAAAATGTAGATGATTAACAAAAAGTTGATGTTAAACGGAGATGTAATTGAAAATAAAAGAAAGGTAAAAGTACAAATTTCAAAAAGATATTTTATGAAAGTGCGTCAGTTTTTACTATGAAAAGATAAAAGATTTAATCTTTCGTCAATTACAGAAGTTAGCAGATATTATCTTGATATAATGAAGTAACTTCGAACAGAATATTTTCTCCCCCTGACATTGTTTCTATCATACAAAATAAGCGATATATTTAAGGGGGTCAAATTAGGTGAAATACCCTGTAGAATAAGTCTTATTAACTTTGAAAAGCAACATGATACAATAGTTACATTCTTCTTCTACTCTTGGCGTTAGATAAAAACATGATTTATTAACAAGTTATAACAAAGCCATTAATAATTCACTTTAATAGTAACACTTAACCTTGCGTTCAATACACTAAAATTGACCGATGATAATACGTTGTGTATTCAATTCATACTTGTTGACTATGCGTCACGAGTTCTCGTCCGACACGTGGACAAGATATACGTAGAGCCGGGAAAGGATTCTACGTATAACATAATCGCACTTAATTGGAATATTTAAACTAAGTCAAAATCAATGACAATCTCTTTATCGAAATGAATTTTCAGTATTTGAAGAACTAGGGTAAAGGACCCAATTACCGTGGTTGTACCAATTACTGTGCCTATATTAATTATATTTATTTTCAAAGCATAATGGATATTAAAAAAGAAATATTACATTTTTTTTATTAAAATCAGTTAATATACTTATATGTTATATATCTCTCTTTTTTAATATCCATTAAGCTTTAAAAATAAGTATAATTAATATAGGCACAGTAACTGGGTCCCTTACCCTAGTCACTTTCAAACTGTGAAAATCGCATGTTCGACGTTCATTCTAATTTTGAATATTAGTTAACGAATTATATTTGCAAGAAATATTTGCATTGGTAAGTCTATTGGAACTAACAAAATTTTGCCAATAAAAATAAAATCAAATAAGACGTTCAGAAAACGTTGAAGGTAGATTTGTAATAATACGCGTTACCAGAAATATAACATCAGACTAATTCACTGTCTGACTAACGGTTTATTCAATCCCCTTTTCGTCGGAGGAACATTGTTATTAGACTGAAAACTGCATAGAAACAGATCCATGCTTTTTTTTTTGTTAGGACACAGATACATTGCTCGACATAGCCTTTCAAGTGCCAGGCCATAGTCGCAGCTATTTGATAAATCGCGTTACGAGCAATAGCCAGAAAATACTGGTTGAGTTCTAGACATACTGCACATTTCAAGAGTATAAATAGTTCAAACACGTTCAATTTTCTTATTTGAGGATGACCATATCTTACTTCATCAAATCGGTTATCAACAAAGAAGATCACGAGAAAAGCTATACTTCATTTATTGATTAAACATGCATTATTCCTTTTAATACAAGCCACTACAGTTTCCTTTTCATAAATCGAAGAAACGTTATGTTCTCTTCATTTGTACTTTCAAACGGAATCTAACTAAAAATCTGTTACTAGCATTTTTATCATCCATACCTTTGCAATAATAGAATATGAACTTTTAAATTTTACAAGATTGTACAACGTTTATGAGAAAAAAAAATTGTTGTATAAAATTACAAATTCTTACAGTTTTTTGTCGTAAAAACACGACAGGTTATGCAACTTATTCGGTTTATAACCTTCTTCGTGCTCAACGATTTAACGCTCGAAAATGAGTTGTCAAGCTACTACGCCCGAGTGCATTTCGGTTCGCAACTTATGGTTGTGCAAACTTCGTATTCTGCTTAGAGTTAATTTCTTTATTTCCATAAGTCATAGAATGTAGAGTCAAATTTATTTTTTTTTTTGAGATCACTAGCTTCCTGATGGTTCATTACGAACACTCTCAAGTATCGAAAGAGGAAAAATTGTATGCTCGGTGTGAGGGTTTACATGGCCTCGATCATTATGGACGAAAAAAATTCATTATTTGGTGGAATTGTAAATTACGCCATATTAACGTAACGAGCCAGATGCATTTGATTTTCCGATAAAATCACTTTTTTTTTTAACTCTCCAGAGCACGGGTATCGTTGATATTTCCTCGAAAAACTCAGAGTACTTCTTGCAGAATTCTTGAAATTCTTGAAACTACTCTTAGTAAAGTAAGAATTTGCTGAGGGATTACAAGATAATTCAAAGAAAAATAAAACAATACAAATTCAATTCACGGATCTTACAAACCAAATCCGTCCACTGAAGGGTTAATATAAATTCGCCTTGCTTAAACAGCTATTTAGCAGAAAATAAATATTAAAATATGTGTATATTGTACGAAATATTTCGAAAATTGAACAATCCTTTTCATTATGCGCTAATAATAAAAAATCATTAAATAAACACATAAAAATACATCAAAGAAAACGTTCAATCAACTGAATCCAGGACAAGGAAAATGTGTCACATTGTGTTGAGTGCAATAATATTACCGTGAATGTGTCATTCAATAATTTTGAATATTGCAAATAACGCAATAATAAAATAAAACTCGATTAGTTAAATCTCTAAACTTTCGTTTAAAAAAAAGATAAACATTTTCCTCATGCAGCTAACGCAGGATTATATTACTGATAGAGTATAGAGATAGTTGATGAAAGTAAAAAATTTCTTATCTATCATTAAGCAAATATAGATAAAAGCTTTGACTTAAAAAGTGAAGTAATTCCTGTTTGTGTTACTGAAGCATCTAAAATAATGATTGAATTAGACAATTTTTATTCATCGAAAAAATTCATTTATTGATTTTTATTGCTCGAAAAAATTTTTCTTCATCTCTAGTATTGAAATTACTGGAAATTAAATTATATATTTCAAGGAATAATAAGAAATTAATTCATTCGGATAACCCAAATACAAATTTTAATGTAACGTATTATCTAACATTCCCTTCGTTTAATTTGTTCAGCTACCACATTTTTCTTCGTAGAAGAACTTGTACAGACTTGTATGTACAGGCTTTATTCGAACCCATAGTAGTTAAGTTAACTTATCTTCTGAACTTGATACTAACAATCGGCAGTTTAGCTAAAGTTACGCCATCGTTAAACTGTAACTCGTGACGAACTTCCGGTTTCAATGGAAGGTAGGGGAAGTGAATATCACAAAAAGCGATACAGACTTTATATTAGTAATTTTATGATCGAATTGCTAAGTGTAGCCGAGTTAACAAAACTGCTTTCAACGTTTTTTTGTTCACGTGTTTTGCCAATAGATGTACAAACAGTATAAACCAAGCTGACTCGTTTGATGCTTTCTTATGGTAATTCGTCATTCTTAGTAAATCTTATTTTCTGAATATTTTATTTTTATTTAACCATACAATTAATGAATTTTGTGATAATTATCGTACAGAAATAAAATTAAAAAAAAAATAAATATCTATTTGAAACAGATGCCTCTTGCAGTAACACTAAATTCGGCGTGGATATGATCGACCGAATGACCACAAAATATTCTGCAAAAGTTATATCTCCAAGATAACCTTGAAAAATGTTCTATAGTATTTTCAATATGACTGTAACAAATTCCTAGATATTACACAACGGAGCAACAGGGAAACATATACAATGCCTAATAGAATACTAGGTAAACATTAACATGTCGCTTCTTCGAAAGTATAGTGATAAAGCACTATCAACACGAAGTAGTATTAAAGACATGAAGTTAGTAAGGCCGACACTGCAGAATTGAAGATTATCACGCCGATTACTTTTCAAACCGTTTCAGTTTTTACAAATCTTAAATAAGATTGGATTTACTGAAATACATCACAACAGAAGTTTATTTTTAAAAATGAACGAAGAATCACGCCACCCATATATGACCGGCGCAGCCATCATCGCGTTAATCTTCCATCGGACCCAATATAGAAATATAGTGTGGTCTATAAGTCACTTTCCCATCTAAAAGGTTTATAGCTTTTTTTATATTGTATGCTTCTAAATTTTTGTTTCACAGTTTTAAAGTCAATTCTTTAGAAAATTAAAATGGAAACATTCACAACGGTGCGACTGATAAAAATAATTTATATTTTTAACTAAGCGAGTGTAAATTTTCTTTTTCTATTAAGAAATTGTTCAGAACAAATAAGTTCTAATTATTGTAACTGTAAAGGAAATAATACGACAAGGCGTTAACTACAAATCTTAAATTCAATACAATAGCGCCCCACGGAAGGTTAAAATAAAACGAACAATGTTCGAAATAAATCTTATATACGTGTTCATGGTTAATGTATAAAAAAATCATTCACGAATACGCATAAAAAATTGTTTTCGCGATGAAACCAATGTTATGCCGGGCTATTTGAAAAAATATTAGATTTACAGATTAAATATATCGGTTTGTTTTCGGAAAAAATAAATAAACGTAAATCATCGATAATTCTAGTGTTATAATTCAAAATGGTGCTTACCAATGGTACAGCGTTTGTCATTGGACGGATGTCCGGCTACCTGAGTCTCCAATAGACTGATCGTATCGTGGAATCCGCAATCGGATGAAATTTCCGCAAATTCTGTGCTCGGAACTTTGTCGAGATGACATAAAGTTTTATCGGACTGCGAGTCTAAGGTCGTCATCGTTATTGCACCGTGCGGCACGCAGTAATTAACTTCTGCAATTAAAGAGTTGCACCGTTCGCAAAGATCTTATCTTCGTTGCAAACTCCACCCCCACCACCGACGGTTACACATGGAAGCTTATTCTAATTGTCTTCGGTTGTTTTATTTCCGCCTATAAATACAAATACCAATGCATAAGAAAAACTGAGCACATTACAAGCATGTTGCAAATATTAGGGATTAGAGTAATATTGCATTAGTACAATGATGGTGTATAATATGCCATATTGTTTATGCGTGTGTGTGTATCTCTAAAAGACCCTCTTTCTTCCAGGTATTTGTGTGTGATACTTTTTGACACGTAATTTGAAAAATGTTCATGCAACAACTGTAACTTGACATTTACTCGGCTACATTTTATGAGATTATAGAGGCTTCTAAAAATCAAATGTTTTGAATTTAATTCTTGTAAAATGTCAATGTTTTTCGATATCAAAATATAAACGTACGTGAAAGAAAAGATTTAAAAAAAAACAATAACTATAAAATTATAAATATTTTGAATCAAATCTTATTGTTACCTTCGGTAGAAAATATGCGAATGTATTGTCCACAAAAATTTTCTATCTAACTATTTCGATAAATCTATTCGTAAACACAGTGTTACCTTCAATTATTCCTTTCTGCTCGCGTATCCGCATTCTTTATCTTTGTATTAATTCTATCACAGGTAAATTCACATCGCACTGAATAATATAATGGATGCAGTCTTTCGGGGCGCTTTTAGATAATTGAAATGCAAAGCAGATTACAACGAATATTTCGCGCGGATATTTTCAAATGTCGCGGTACAATGTTGGTGGATATTGATAGAGGGCACAATGTATTTGTGAAAATTGAATGCTCTAAGTTCGCGCTTTTACCAATAATTTATATTGTCCGTCGGTTGTTTAAAAATGTAACATTAACAAAAACAATTATTAATAGAGTGAAATTAAACAATTTGCTACCTGATTAATCCACGGCTACAAATTATTAATATATACGTTGACTGAGTAGCATGAGGAAACTTTGTTACATTTTAGGAATTGATTTTTTGAACTATCGAAAGAATCATAAAATGCAACTCATACGAGGCATACGTACATTTATTGGATATAACAGAAGAATAATTTATTAGCCACTCTTCTTTTACAAATGTTACATCTATGACATTTTACATGCCTATCTATTATTATAACCTATACGATAATCTGTCCCTTCACAACAACACAATATAATGTGCTCAAAATCGCAACACTTTTCACGTGTATGTATACAATTTTGTTCGAAGCCGTCCGTATATTAGGCGGAACTAAGATTGTGTTCACGACTTTAAACTTCACATAATTCTGAATGATCACACGTCCTTCCACTAAACGTCTTCCTACTTTTCTATAGCTGTCTCTTTCGTCACACATCGAAGATTCTTCTAGAATCCGCTAGAGGGCTAATGTTGTTTTTACACTGATATGTGTGTATCAGTGTGTTTTCATAAAATAAACATCTTTCCCGCCATAGTATACATACAACCAAACTGAACGTATGCACGCGCGTTTAGATTGGTTACTACGAATCTTACTCACAATCAGTTTTGACAGGTGGCCTGTCTATCTAATACCAATTTTTCCGTTCTTGAGACCGACTACGTCATAACCTATCTGTACAATTTCAAAATACGATTTTGCTAATGTTAGAGTGAATATGATCGTAATAGATTTTTCGATTACCCGTGCAGTACTATGTACATGAAACAATTAAGAAAGTAGCAAGATTTAGTGTCACTAACATTGTTTGAAATATTTATATATATTTGTTTGACAACAGATTTACGTTCGTAGTTACAGGTATGTTTTCGCACATCTAATATGTTATTATTTCGCGATCAGCCTTTTCATTTGTTTTACCATGTTATAGTAACTTTTATTATAATTTGAAATTAAATATTAATAATTAATACGAAGTCTACCATACAACAAAGAAATACACATTATTTTAGGAGAATAATTAAATTTATTTTACATATTGATCTTATTTTAGGTAGCACTAATATTATATTTACAATAGGCGTGTCTTATAATATAGATTAATACTCAATACCTTTTTAATTAAAAAATTTTAATTTTTAGTACAAAAACTTAATAATATGTTTAATGTTATATTTTTAACTATGAATTACATGTAAAGTTTTTTTGTTAGATAATTTGTACAAAACACGTATTTTCTCATTAAGCTGTCCATTTTAAACACCTTGTGTCTAGATGAGTACCCAAACATTTCATGCTGCAGTATCTAGCACCGCAAGGAATACAAGTATAATTGCTAGGAAATCCACAAACTGCACAAAAGTGACGTTCAGGAAAGCGTGACGGTGGTGCTTGAGCAGAAGCATAGTTTGGAGGATTTGAATTAATATTAAGATCTTCTTCTACTAATTGACCAAAGGTTTTTCTAAATCGTTGCTTATAATATTCTGCTGATCTAGTTTTTTTCCTTCTACCACCTCTGTTATCTAATGTTTCTTGAAATTTTGGAACCTTTTTACTCATTACTGAAACAGTTAAAATAATTCATACTTAAAACTATAATATTAAAACAAATTAAATTTTGTAAAACGTGTTATATACATACCCAAATCTGCATGTGGATCGTCATGAAAATTGTCTTGCTCCAAAGCTTCCAATGCTTTCTTTTGTCTACGTTTTCGAGCAACTTCATCGAGTACTCTCTTCTGATATGCATCTTTTATTCTACCAGATTCTCGGGCAGCCATAATGTAGAATATGTTATTTGATGTATGTGTCTAGATTTAAATCAAAGTAGATGAAAAAGATCTCTTGTCTAAAATTTATATTCCTTTTTCTGCTAGGGGAAATGATATTTGGTCCATGAGATCATCCACTTTTGCTTGTAGTGTATCTAAGATATCAGCAGAAATAAACAGGTGTCTTTCGTCCAAGTCTTGAATTATAAATTTTCGTCCTAAGGCAAAAGTTTCATCCAGATGTAAAAGAAATTCCTTCATAGCTGCATCACTGTAAACATAGTAAATAGGCACTAATGTAATGGTTTTATTTTATTTTAATTGCACAGGTAAAATGTCGAAACGAAAAGGAGTCTCTCTTGACGAGAAACGTGCAAGAATGCTTCAAATATTTTATGAAAAGAAAGAATTTTTCACTTTGAAAGAATTAGAAAAAATTGCACCGAAAGAAAAAGGCATTGTAGCACAATCTGTAAAAGATATACTTCAAATATTAGTTGATGATGGATTAGTAAGATCCGAGAAAATTGGTACATCTGTATATTTCTGGACATTTCCAGGGTAAGAATCAGGCTCATCGATTCTATTACAAATATGATTATTTATTACGTAAACAAAAATTTTTTTGTGTAGAGAAAACATAACTGCTATAGAACTGAGAATATCAGAAGCTTCGAAAAAAATAGTGGAGGCAGAATTTAAACGTCAAAAACTAAAAGAACTTTGTGCCAAAGAACAGGTAATAAAAATGATGCAACAAACAAATTTATTCAATGAATTCTAATTGCATGAAGTATTAGTAGTTCACACTAATATATAATAATATATAATATAAAATTAAATATAGATGCTACTTCTCTGCTTTTGCATATTGCAGTTTAATGTTTTTATTGCAGTTTTTTAAATGTATTATATACCTATTATTAAAACTAGATTGCCAGAGTAACTAACCAAATGCCTTCTTTTTTATCTGGCAATGTAGTGTTAAGACATTCAAATTTCAAACAAGATTAAATGCATTAACTATGGTCATAATTTTTCCTGCATTTTATATTATATTTCACATGGATTATATAGGTAGGAAAGGAGAATACAGAAGAACGCCAAGTTCTCTTACATGAACTAGAAGAGCTAAAGGCACAAGAGGATCAATTGAAAAATCAAATTGCTAAATTTAGTGATGCTGATCCAGAAGTTACAGCTAAACTTAGAGAAAAAGCACAGGTATAATATTACTAAAAGTTATGGTTACTTGAACGAAATTTACATATATATTGTTTTGTAGGAATATAAAGAAGCTGCTAATATATGGACAGACAATATTTTTGCTATTCAAAGTTGGTGCAAAAATAAGTTTGACATTTCTGAAAAAAGTCTTAATAAACAATTTAATATTCCTGATGATTTAGATTATAAAGAATGAAAAAGTAATTTAATTTGTATTTAACGTACGTACCATTCAACCAAAATTCCTTTTGTAACATTTACCATGACTTTTTCTTTGAAAAAGTAAAGAAAGACAAAATTTCGATATGCATTCGACACTCTTTCAATGCACACATTGCATAGCCATAGAATTTACCTATGTCATACAACTAGATAAGAAAGTCAATATGGATTGGTTAGTGTAGTGCACGGTGTAAAAAGAATAGATGGTTCGGTTCAATCTCTCCGATTCAAGGGATCATCTCAAACCCTGATATTTGTGACAATTGCTTAGTATTTTGACCAGACGGATTTGTGTGTTAAAGGAAAAATGGCGTCATCGCAATACACCCTTGACCATATAAACCTATAGACACGGTACAGATAATTATCCTTGAAGAAAAGATTAATGAATTTGTAACGTCACAACTTCAAAATATGTATAAACTATGCCAATATGAACTGTATAATGGTGGTGTTGACAG
Source organism: Seladonia tumulorum (assembly GCA_913789895.3). NCBI lineage: Eukaryota > Metazoa > Arthropoda > Insecta > Hymenoptera > Halictidae > Seladonia > Seladonia tumulorum. The sequence continues at coordinate 11,255,915 of OU565275.1, forward strand.
AGAGGAAGGAAATTCTTCCTCTCTGGCTATACGCAGTGCGTAAAGTTTATGCCGTGTTCGCCGCTACAGAGTCGGGTTTCCGTTGAATATCATGTATAATCTATGGCCCCACGTTGCCGTGTGGTTGAGCCATTACGTATTACACTCTTGGGTACCGTCTCACCAGAGAGCTCTGGTCTCACATCTCAGACACTTTAGTTCGTGCCCTCAAAGCACATATTGTTTCTCTGATACGGTCATGATGGAATTTTATTAATTATTATAAATAATGCTAAGGGAGAGTAGCTGATGTAAAGTATGCAGCTCTAATGGCCTCAAGGCGCGTAGTCTACATACGTGTATGCGTATAGGTTCACGGTCTAGTACCACAGACGAGGAATAGGAGTAGACCAATCACCATATGGGATTTTCTGTCTCACACAAAAACAACTTGTTTACTTACGCCCTCTACGCTGACAAACAATAAATGTTGGAACTAGATCCACAAGAAGCTCTAGAGCCCCCCGAGCGTGAGACAGAAAAATACATTGGGTGATTGGTCTACTCCTATACCACCGACGAGGTCGTCTGTGCCTATACCTCGTCGGTGACTTAACTACAGTCCAATACTTACCTACAGTCTAACACTTACCTACAGTTCAATACTTACCTACAACAACCTTACTTACCTTATTCCCGTGCTTCCCTCTGGAAGAACGAGAAACAACTACGACTAGCGCTATCTCACTCGCACTCGTGGGCAGAGCCTTCGAAAAAGCCTTAGATGAGCCCTTGATCTCTATAATTTTCCGAGATAATTTTGTACACTTCCTTTATGAATAAAAGCTAAGTATCGCTAGAAGAAGGCACCGAATTTATTTGCACATCTAGTAAATAATAAGTAAAAATTTTGATTTCTACAATACGAACTTTTTAAGCAGTGTTTAGTAATAAAATAATGCAAGAATATAACATTTACCAAGATAAAAAAGATCATCGTTATCATGGTATATATATTATCGTTCAACGCAACGCGTTTCACATGGATTACATTTAAATACATTCAATTATTGCATAACGATTAACAACATATGTGCGGTATACTTTCCTTTGCATTAAATGTTATCATTAGTGATGGAATGTAAAATTACTCGAATAGTCTCGAATGAATAATAGAAAAATACAGAAACTTTGGAGATTCGGACATGTTGAGAATATTAAAAATTCCTAAGAATTCATGTATTTGCTGCACGCGCACTCTTTTTGTTTGAATAAGAAACACGAAGTTTACGTTCCACTTGTCTTTAAATATGTGTGTAAATGTCTTAGAACATTTACTTCTAACAATACGGTGTATTTGAACAGAAAAAGGATTTTAGATTGTAACAGTGACATTTCCAAAGATTGAGAGTGGAATCGATATCGAGCATCCATCACTGATAACAGTTATCAATTTTCAGAAAGAGCAAATTGTGTGTTAAAGGTACTTCTTGCTGACGTTGTCCAAAAAATGAATTTCATAATTTCTTTTTTGAGCAGCGAGCCATCGTTGAGCAGGCCTGTTATAGATGATACCACTGTAGCAAGTTTAATCACGAATAGAATATCACAAAAGTCCATCAAGAATTAAATTCTTTTATAATGACATCCAACCACCAATGTGTTTCAATTTTGTAGAACAATTATGTTATATTCTATACTCGTAGTTTAATGAAGCCAACTAACATTTCTCACCATACATTACATATATGTAGTTTTCCATGTAAAAAGTTATGAAAATCATATATTTTTCAGGTAATTTGACCAAGAAGTATCCTTAAGGCGAAAAGTCTCTTTCATTTTACCGATGGCGCTTCATTGATCCCAGTCCTGTTCATGATTGGAATCTCTTATGTAATTTAATATTTTTGTACCCATCCTTTGTATCTGTATTATTGCATTTATATCGAATGCGCACAAATTTATTATTATTATTATTATTAGTATTATTATTATTAGTATTATTATAATTTATGTAGTACAAACACGTCAACAGTCACAATAGTTACCCACTACACTCTTATAACGCAGGTCGTTAAAAACATTTAGGCAGTCAGAGTAATGTAGACAAATATTCTGATTGACGGTACCGTGTTTACTCGATATATGTTCAAAATTCGGGTCTAGCCACGGATATATATATATCTATTCTTTGATGCCTGCGACCTTACACTTCTCGACAACCGAGGTCTCTCGAGCTTCTTGGCCCATCACGAGATATATCCCGCGGCAGTGGGGATAGTTCTGGGACTTTTATCGGCTAGACATTTGGGACATATATAGAGTAAACACTGTACTATGGTAACTGAAATTGTAGATAACCACATTGATGTCAAGGTCAACTCTGAACAGGATAGGATTCAGCCATATATAACGCACGATAAAATACATAATATACACATAAATTACATAGATACAATTAGGCATAGTTCGGTTGTTTTATATACAAACTACAAGCAACACAGAGAAATCGTTTAATTCACCATGATGGGATGCTATATAGTACATACTCGATATTAGTCCCCTACACGGTTCTTGCGAGGGGCATAGATAGAAAATCTTTGATTCACGCCGAACGTTGCATATGAATAACACAGAGTACGCTGGAATCGTAAATAACCCTACTCGACGAATATCCCAAACATGGGACATACATACTGCCAGGGACAAGAAGGCTGAGAAAATGTTTTTCTTCGATACAATGTTGCACGTCGAGAAGTACAACGATGCTTGAGAGTCGCCGCCGCCGCGAGGATTGTAACATAACATAGTGGTCGGGTATACCGGTGTGAGACCAGAAGACCACTGCTAATCTAATTACAAAACTTGTTTATTTTTCGTTATTTTTTATGAGACTTCTACCAACATATTCGTGGCATTTTTCTGATTAAAATGATACCTAACGTAATATAAGTTGGATCATATAGACACTAATTTTCTGTTAATGTAATTGTAGTGGGTAGTAACTTTCATCGTTCATTATACAAGTAAATATTATCGAAATTATATCGTATTTGGTATCATTTTAATTACAAAAATATTACGAATTTGTTGGCGAAAGTCCCATAAAAAAATAATGAAAAATAAAGAAGTTTTGGGTAGTTCAAGGACCTCTAAACGTTAGCCTTTAGGGACTAATATCGAGAAATTTACTGTATTGAGTAAGTCCGTCATCTCGTGCCTCCTGACGAAATCTAAATTTTTTTTTTTGCGTTTAGGAGTATTTCATTTTTGTACCAATCATAGACGTGTCTATAGTACTAACATTCTTCGTCACAATATTCACAACATCAATATTATTTAACTTTGTCAACAAGTCAATCCATTCGCCCACTTCGAGGAAGAGAAGCCAAAACTTAGGATCATAAATGCAAATGAGACTTGTGTTTTATAAGTATTATTTTTAATTTAATTCATTATTGTTTCAAGCTTTAAATTTCTACACATTAACTGTGTAATCTGTGATACATTTTTATGTTGTAAAAAATGTAGTTTACTATTTTGGCAAATGGATCCGACATACCAATAAAGAGAATTATATTTAGTACTCTCAATATGAAGATGTTATGTCATTTGGATTGCTGGCTTTGTTTAATTTTATATGCAGCACACATTGCACATATAACGATGTATTTAAACATTCAAAGTACAATTTTTACACGCTTAATACATACTTATAAGTAATACCACTTGAAATTAAAGAATGGAAAAATATATGAAAATGCATGCTGTATAGAAACAAGCTTATATAATGTATTAAATGAATTTGATAAGCTTTTCTTTTACAGTCTGTTTCTAGTCTTACATTTAATGTTATATTTTACTTTTCTATGCCATTTCTAATGAGATTATATGCCATACCTATTATGCTGCTGTGTATATTTAACTGTGGTATTATATATAAGTACATACAAAGTTCACAAGACAAATTTCACTTTTCTAGAAGTCTTCTATAATGAATTTTTATACATTTCATATATTAAGAATATTATTTATACTACATAACAGAGAACAAAACTTTATTCAACTAATTGATGACCAGTTAAAGTTGTGTATAGGAACTCAATCAAAGTATGTACCTAATTGAACAGATAAGTAACTTTGTAGTTATATGCAACAAAAATGTATTTTTGTATCATTAACATATATACTATTTGCAACTTTGGAATACTTGCATGTGAAAGTGTTACACGGCTTAATGTAACTTTAAAAGTTGAATAATACTCTATCATGAGTATGTAAATACAGTGAATTCGCGATATATGATAGCAGCATGGGTCTTGAAGTCGTTTATTCTCCAGGAGTCATTCTTTGATCATGGGGTATACCCCGCGGTCCAGACCTCGGGACATATATCGTGGATTCACTGTATACCCTTGCTCGAATTAGAATTTAATCAAACTGTTAAAGCAAACAATATTTTCTATACAGTTGTTTTAACCTATATTAATATTCGAATAAATTCTTACTCATCTCTGCTACGTACTATTTGGAAATTAAAGCCAGATTAATGAACTAAATGTTACAAATGTTTGAAGATATTTAACTATCAATTTCAGACACATAACGCGATTATACTTAAATCTTTCTCGTTCATGGAAAGATTCGCTCGCAATTTTGTGCAATCCACAATAGACATAACAAATCTGCAACATATAAGAATTGCACGCACAGCGTAAGACGCTGGGCAACAGAGTCGTAATTTTTCTAGTTATCGATACGTATACACAAACACGTACGCGTTCGTCGCGTTTAGAGAAAACGTTGCTAGACTTGTAAGACTCAAAATAACGAAAATAAATTAAGCTAAATAAACTTAATATCTTCTATTATATGTTCTATCGCATTGTTCATCGTTTACGAATGCGGAGATACCCTAATTAGAAAGAGAAAATAACAGTAATCACGCTGATCATGATTAAATTCAATCCGCCGTTTTTTCAATTCTAAACGACGAAATAAATATTATTACATAAACGTATACACATGGAATACTTAGAAAAGTTGTAGGTAACTACGAAGGATATTGAAAGTTGAAATAATTATTTTGGAGATAACACTTTCGCTTTTCAAGAACTTAATCAATGACTTTCACTCTCGCCTTGGTTACAGTTATAAGTACCAAAACATGCAAACAGAGTGGCCATTAAAATCAAATTCTGGTGTATATCTATACATTCCATTTAAGATTTGAGTGTATTCAATTCGATGGTATTGGTAAAAAATAGTCCAACAAAGAACAAGAATTCGTTTGAAGCGTTCCACTGCACATAAACGGAATAAACGTAAGACTGTTCATACGAATTACTATATTGATCTATTTTTCGCCAGTATAACTGTTGTGTATGTACAAGTCCTTGGGCGACAATTTATATTTTTTCTTATTTTTCTTTTTTCGTATATATATATACACATGTATGTATTTCATACCGCGAGGTTTTATACGGCAATTATGCTTAGCCATTAAACTGAGGTTTCAGGAATATGCAAACGTGGCTTAAATAGCGCACGTAATAATATATAATGTTGCACAATGTACAATACGACACATAAATTGTTTTACATAGAAATATTCAACAAGTTACACATCATATATATTCGTCAGTACGAAAGCGTTTTATATTGTTTGCTTGTTTTCCTTTCATGTAAGATTCACGAGATGCTAACGAAATAGTTGAAACCCACGATTACGCATAGCTAACATTCAAATAATATAATGCAATTAAATTACTAGATTAGAAGAATATTCTCCTTAAAACGTTACAGCGTTCAAAACTATCTCTGGTGTTTACTACAATGCAAAAATCGAATGTGCTCGTATGTAGCGAAGAAATGGAACAATGTAATTATATGGGGTGGTTCACCAGATATTACCACCTTGATTTTCGTCATTATTATTACTCGCAACGAGAAATGTTTTGATGAGATTCAATGGTTTCAAGGAATGCACATACTGGTATTATTAGATATTTTTGTAGGCGGACGAGTCAAGGTTTTATGAAGGTCAATTTTGATTTTTCCATATATTTTCTTATGCACCAATCGATACAGCTTTTTATACTCTAGAAAAAGGTGTTAACCTGTGTATGTCAAAAATGTTACCATTGGTTTGTAAGAGAATGAAAAAATTGCATCAATTGGTGCATAAAAATATACAGTTCCATTAAAAAGTCAAAGTTGACCTCCATAAGTCCTAGATACGTCACCCTACAAAAATAACACCAGTATGCACATCTCCTGAAACCATTTAATCTCCATCCGAACATTTCTCACTAAAAATATTAATAATGACATAAACCAAAGTGATAATATCTGGTGAACCACCCTGTATAATTAGAAGAAAGAAATAAACTAAAAAGGAACAAATTTCCATACCATGCCTGATGACAATTGTTATGCAATATCCTGCGTCATGGAACGATAAAACTCGTCACTGATGGAGCTTACTTCCGTATGACAACCGTGTCTGATTAGTTACCACTAGCACTATTAAGTACCAACAAACGCACCAATATTCACGACGGCACTTTCAGCTCTTATTTTGCCTACAATTACTCCACGTTTCTGCTTGTAGACTAATCCCATTTGCTATACCGTTTGTTCTTTTCTGTTTCGTCAGTACTGGAATATTGAAGGATCATATACAGTTTATACGTTGAACCGTGTTTCAGATCCGTCAGCAAGCATTAACGTAACCGTACGGTTATTTATCCATATTAAGCGAGCTAATCGCATAGGATTTAAACGCGCTACATCATTAATCGGCGCGGTACTGTATGACTTAACACAACGCGTTTGCGAATTTCCTAGACCAAACATACCACTACTTGTTTGCTGGAAAATGTTAAATATTTTCAATGAAAATACAATACGGTGTTGTATTATAATCACTTAACTTTCTTAAAATATCATTATAAACAAAAGTAGTTCTTACCTGCCAAAAACATAACTTATTCTCCGTACAAGAATAACTAACCAGGAACTTGCCCTCAGGTGAAAATGCTAGTGCGGTCACAGATGCCGAATGCGCAGGTACTGTTTGGCATTTAACGTTTCCTCGTAATTCATATAGGGCGAGTTGACCATTTCGACTACCTACTGCTATCCTACGGGTCGCTGGACAATGACTCACCTAAAGAAAATATTCAATGACTTTTAGTCGAAAATCAACATTACAGGGTGTAAAAAGAAATGTAAAATGTTATAACTTCGAAATATGTTTAGTCGATCCAGCGAGGATATGTTAAAAATTTTTCGTGTTTATTGAAATTAATTATTTTCTAAAAAATTGATGACAAAGTTTTATCGTTAGTTGTACGGGGTGTTCGAATGTAGGTGGGAGAAAATTTAAGGGGTTAAATTACAATAGCTCTGCATTTCAAATGCTAATATTTAAGATCAAAAGTAGAGAAATGATTTTGGTATGAATATCATTTTGATGAACTTACTTGATTAAATCTACACACTGCCGGAAATACATCGTTTAATGATTTGGTTTTCAGATGACCTGGGTCCAAACAATGTAAAATAATATCCATGACCTGTGAACATTGATTATATTATATTTCAAGTATATGCAAGTTTAAAATTTTCTAACTTTAATGAATAATACTATTCCTACCTCCACTAAAAGGTCGTTCATTTCACTTTGCATTTTGTCAATTAACTGTTCAACAATTCTGAGTATTTCTGGTTTTGCCTTAGCTAGAACGCTTGCACCCATATTTACATTTAACGTTTGCGCATTTTGTTGCAATGTGTTGTATCTGGCTACCTCTCGTGCCATCGTAGTAATGAAAGCAGCAGGTCTGGCAGTAGCTATTAGAGTTAAAGCGTGACGTGCTGTACGACATGTATCTGCCTGTGGTGTAAGAGGAAGACCATAAGTCATGCTCGGTACTAGTTTGTCTGCATCGCAACACATTTCCAGAAGACCCAACAATACCTGTATTATTGGAGAGTGAAATTAATAACTGCTTTTTGACAAAATACTATTGAGTAGTATTAATAAATGATCGTTTACACCTTTGACACGTCAAGATAAGGTTCCCAAACGGTAAAACCTCTACCAATGAGATCAATTGCTGCTCTTCTTAAAGCAGTATGTAAGGGTAATTTTGGCGAGTGAGGTGCATGTAATAGATGCGTAAGTGCCATACTGGTATGCCTAGCAAGATCATTATTTCCTATTCCAAAACCTTCTACAATTGAGCTCTTTCGCCTTTGATCATTATCTTTTCTATGGTTCATTGTGGCAACATCCTGACCAAATTCAGCTCCAATTACACCTAATAATACAACCGCTGTCGTCTGCTTCCGTTTAAGTTCTGCTACACTTGACGGCTTCCTAGCTGTATTTATTTTTGCTGATATGAGTATGTACAGTTTGCATATCTATATTTCTAGATTGAAATCGAATAAGTATAATTTAATATATTAAATACCTTCAGTTAATTCCTCTTCTTCGTCTTCTTCTTCTTGATGCGTTTCTGCTGGAGGTACTGGACTACCAGATGCTGGAGGACTTTGGTTCTGAATTTGTAGTGCAATGGGCTCTTGAGTACTATACATTGGTAAATACTGCGACCAACTGTCTACAAGTGTCTTTCTTCCTTTTGGACCCATTCTAGTTAATTCAGCAAGCAATAAAGCTTGAGCAGCTTCACGAATCTGAAATATTACCATCTTGTCTGAGTTCATTCATTAGATCCCAGATAGCACTGTACATCCATAGGATTTCCGTTTCATGTTCAGTTTATTTCCGAACGTCCTACGTCTATTTCGGACATTCCTAGAACGTCCTATAGTACGGCCCACGGGAAGGTCCCATGGGACCTTCCTACGACATTTACAGAACATAACGAAAACGTATAGGGAACGTATGGACTTTATTGGGATGTCCCAGTACATGCAGAACGTCCAGTATGGATGTACATCGGATGTACATAAGATGTCTTTGTGCTATTTGGAATGCATTTTACTAACAACTAACCTCAAGACATTGATGTTGCCATCTCCTAGCCATCATTTCGACTTGAGGTCGTTTAAACGTCTTTGCACCGCCTTGTGCAGTTACTTTGTCAGGCAAGAGCACACAATGTAGCGTCGCTAACAGGGACCAACCTTGTTTAATCTGTGCCTGCTGTGCTGTATAAATTTCCTCATTTTCTTCTTCTGCTTTATTCCAACTTACTGCTGATCTATTACCAGGCCTATATAAAACATAAAAATTAAATCTACTCTACATTTCAATTCTTTTGTAAAAAAACAGCGCTAACCTATGCATTTTTCGATTTCTTTCTTGTTCAGGTACAAAAGTTGCATTATTCATTGACATTAAAGTATTTGCCAAAGCAACTAATGCCAACAAATGATTACTAGTTAATGTGGTAGATAGCTCCCAATGTGCTCTTGCCGTGAATGCTCTGGTAAGCCTCTCCTGTCTAACTAATTCAACTGGTAAACGTTGTTCTAATTGAGTTGTGGGTTCACCAACTGGTTCCAATTGTGTCTGCCAAGTTGGTAGCAGCAGTGACATGTAGCCTACAATAAACAATAATGGATAATGAATTATACATATAAAGATACGACTGTAAAATTCTAAACTTCCTACCTCCTTTAGACAATACTCCAAATGAAACGGAAACCATGGGTCTTAGTAAACCTAATTTCCCTTCGCAGACACGATCCAAATCTGGATCTAAACCCCACGAATGTATTAGGCTTAGTATAAGCTGAGCAACTTCCATAGTTGCGTTTGGTTCATTAAAAGCTCCGTTTCGTTTTAAATTGTTTTTTGCAACATCACTACTATTCCAGTTTTCGCCTGTAAAAATTTCGAACGTTAGACATGTATAAATTGATGAATTTGCAATCTGTGAAGTGTGCATTGACAAAGTGAAGTGTAATAGGAATTTAAATGTTAAAGCTTTCCATATACTCTATTCTAAAGGCTTTCTCAAATAAACATGTAAAAAACTACTTCACAAAGAAGAAATTAATTCGTTTTAAGTTTAGATATTGGAAAGTTTTAAAGCAGCACGAAATGTAAAAATTAAAATATTAATGTAAAACAAAAACCTGAAATATATGAGACATGTATATTTTAAATATTAAGCTTGAGCAGTCAATACACAGGGTGAGGTACCTAAGACCTTCACTGAAAATATCTCCGTTGTCTTTAGTAATACGAAAAAATGTTTCAGAAAGAAAATGTTTGGTTCAGTCAGGCAATTATTGTAGCGAAGTTTTTTTTCTTCGGGTCATATTTTCCGATATTTTTTTGAAATGTAACGACTTATTTTGATCAGTGTAACATTATGGCTAATGAAAAGACAAATTCAACCATGTATAATATATTGACCTTTAAATGACTTCCAAAAGAGTTATTCCTCAAAAAGCATAACTTAATGTACAAAGACCAAGTTCATGCTTACCGTACCCTACTAGGGTTCCGTTGACATAAATACTGAAACATTATTGAAAAGCATCTCTTATTTACGAACTGCCGTACTGTCTAGCATTTTCAAGAATGTGTTCAAAATGGTAATGGTTTACGCCGGTGTATAATTCTTAACACGCTTCTCTGCCTAATATTTAACTGTCTGGCGATTTCAAGTGTACTAATGTGTGCATTGTCAACTACGGAACCTAAAATACACATTTCATTATTTACATTTGTTTTTGGTTTATTTCGTACACGTTCTTTCTTCTCTACTCTTCCAGTTTCTCAAAAGAGCTTGAAGACGCTCCTGATAGTTGGAAAACTAGGATATCTCTGATCAGGATATGTTCTTGCATGTTGTAATTGAGCTTGCACTGCGTTTTGTCTACATTCGCAGTAGACGATTACAATATCACATTTTTCACTGATCAAATATGACATTTCAAAACTGAGAATGAAATAACGCTGATATTATATGACACAAAGTGCTGCACGATACGGCAGTTTGTAAACAAGAGATGGCTTTCAACAATGCTTTTTGAAGAATAACTGTTTCGAAGGTCATTTGAAAAAACGACGATGACCTTAAAATATCGGAAAAGGTGACTCACCCTATACATGTATAAAATATCTACAGTGAATTCTCATTGTATGACATTGCCAACCTCGCGTTCCTATGACAGTGGAAAACCTCATACCACTGCTGCGACTGGCCGAAGCTCGAAAGCCGTCGCGGCCACAATATTGTCGGCTATATCGGTGTGAGACCAGAAGACCACTACTAATCCAATTACAAAACTTCTTTATTTTTTTATGAAACTTTTACAAACATATTCGTGGTATTTTACTGTTTAAAATGAAACCAAATATGATATAATTCCGATGATATTTACCTGTGTAATGAACGATGAAAGTTACTTCCCATAACATTACATTAACGGAAAATTAGTGTAAATGTGATCCGAATTATATCGCGTTTGGTATTATTTTAATCAGAAAAATACCACGAATATGTTGGTAAAAGTTTCATAAAAAATAACGAAAAATAAAAGATTATATAAAGAAAGTTAAACATTTTTAGTTTCCAGAGGTAAAGTTAAGCCATATAATGTACTAGTAAATTTAGACCAATACAACTCAAAATTAATTTCAATTTAATTTAAATTTAACCCATATCATCTCCAACAATAGATGCGACCGAAAAAATGTCAAACATATTTTTATAAATATCTCATTAACTAAAGCCGAGTGGCGGTACAGGAAAAAGTTGTTCAGAATGATGAGTTTGACAACATATTTCAAGGTCATTGAAATCGGATCGCCTCTATTTTAAATAATTACCATATACGTATAGTATAATATGTATGTAGTATACATACATAAATAAATAAAAAATAAAAATAATTTAGAGATACATGTCTTTCTAAAAGCATAACTAACGTCCTATATGTATATGAAACGTTTACGACTCACTCTATGAAAATATTATGTAATATCGTTTCTTTACTCAAAGATGATATAATCATGAATGTGCAATTTGTGTCAAATGAATAAATGCCAAAGCATTAAACTAACGTGTAAGTGCATTGAAACAAAAGTTAGTGTACATACTTAATAATTCATATTGTAAACGTCAAATTAAAGAATAAACACGAATTTTATAAAAAAAAAATAAGAAGATATTAAGAAACGTAATTTCGAATCTAGACGAACGAAAAGAACCCATGCGAAATAATTTTAACAGCAGAAACTACAATGATTTCATCATTTTTCTTAAATCATGGCTAACCTTTGCCGTCGAGAGTCGACGGCTTGAGGCCAACGCTTTCCACCTTGGCCTGAATTTTAGTGTGTACGTTCTCTGCACCCTCCTTCATTTTAGCCAATATACCTATAGAGAGAAATTGGCTTTAGATACTATAATAATCAAAAAATGTTCTGAACACAAATCTTTTAACTAACAAACTACAACAACTCAATATTAGCAACATCCCAATATTATGCAAAATCAATGAATCAACGAATCAATATAAAAGAGTACTATTAATTTCAAACGAATCAAGAGTAGAAGGCATTATTTCTCTATATAAACTTTCACTAAAACATATTTATCAAGTAAATAACAAAAATATAATGAATTGTAATTGTTCACAGTTATGGTACATGGATTGAAGGTCTGAGTGCAACACAATTCATGAGTTCTACTTGGACAAACGTCTAACAAACAAAATTATTTCAAAGTTCAAACTATATTTTGAATATAGTCATTTTAAGAAATTTCTGTATAACCTAATCCTATTCTTCAATTTTTTGCAAAACTTCCACTATACAAAAATATGTACACAAACTACGATTCATACAATGAAACAATAACAGAGCACGATACCGTGACGATCCTTTTCCTTTAAAATTCGTTCAACGTCGCCTGCTTTATCCTTGACACGACCGAAAAAGTCTACAAATTGGCATGTTATTGTAAATGTTTTTCATTAATATACATATTGGCTAATTTCCAATAGTAATATTCACATTTATTGTAGAGATAATAAAATAAGTTTTAACCTGCAATTTTCTTGTGAGCATCTGGACTGGCAGATTGAGTAAGGGCTGCAACCTTCTGATACTCTGATGCTGAAATTAAACCCTGTGCTTCCAAAGAACCAGGTGACATTGCTCCGTACTCATCACTAAGTAATTGAACTACAATATAAAAATGAAAGGAAATGCTGCTATATAAAAAAATAATTTATTATCGCATACCTTGTTTAAAATAAAATCAAAAATTTAATACCTATTAAAGCTTCTATGTCAAAAAATAAAATATGACTTTCTGGATCTTTGGGATTACTTCTGAAGCCTTGAATCATTAAAGGTGCGCCTTTCGCTTTTATTTGACTTCCATGGTCTGGTCCGTGTCCGCCATGAAGTTGTTGTAATTGATGCAACCCTCTTTGTGTTGCATGCCTTATAGCTGATAGGTTTCTGTGTCTTAAGCCTCTGAAGAAACGGAATCAAAAATGTAATAAAAAATTGTTGTCCAGGATCTTCTCCGAAAAATTCACTCAAGATTCTCACCATCTATGTTGCAAGATTTCATTTACCTAAAAAAATGCACAGCAGGATTGGCTAAGCCTAATTCACCTCCCGCAGCTGATCCACCAGATGCTGTCATTGTATTTTCGTCACAGGCATAGAGTACTTCTTCAGCAATGATACCTGTATTAGTTTTATTTATGACTTTGCAATATCATAACTAAATATGGGTCAAGAAAAACTGAATATAAAACGCATGCACACCATGTAGCACACGATCTAAGTGACCAGTCTCCATTTGCCATACGTATACAGCCCCATCCGAACATCCCACTATCATAAAGTCATCCAGTGGTCTCCACTTTATTGTAACAACTGGAAATAGATGGCGAGAAGCAAGACAAACGCATTTTCTTTCCGCTAATGATAATAAAGTCACACTGTGATCTGATGCAACACTGCAAACGCATTTTTGTATTCTAGGCTACAAGGAAACAATCACATTATAATTAAATAAAAATAAAATAACAATTTCAACAACAAAATAATATAATGGAGAATCATTTAAATATTATACAGGTTGTTCCATCTACAGTGTTTACTCAATATATGTCTAAAACACGGGTCTAGCCAGGGACATATATCGGCCAGGAGATACTATTCTTTGATCTACCCCGAACGTAGAAATGGACAGCGAAACTCTAGAGGTCTCTCACGGGGTATACCGCGCAGCAGTGGGGATAGTTATGGAACTAGGTATTTGGAACACATGTAGAGTAAACACTGTAGTTCGTGAAGTTTAAATGTTTTTCTTATTTCCGATATCTTAAAAATATGTCAGAGAGAATGACTCAATACAAGGGAATAAATATTGTGATAAGCGAAAAATTTGATTAACCCTCATCCATCCTTCATTTTCGCAACTTAATGTATCCTTCAAGTCCCAAAGTCCAAATTTATAGGATTCGTCTAACAATACCTTTCGATACAGTCAATAATTTAGAAGATATTCAAGAAAAGCGATTTGATGTACATTTAATTAATTATTTTGATGTTTAAGGGCCCGGGACACCTTCTTCCGTTATTCGATCGGGCTCAAACTTTGCACAGATTTTTTTTTATTAATTGCAACAATCCTGGGGGTTGCCGTAAAAAAAATTTTGAAAAAAATTATATTCAAGAGTAAATCATCCTAGTGTACATAGTACGTTTCCTTTTACTATGTGACGGTATCATTTAAGCGTGAATGTACTCGAAAAAATATTGAAGCGGTGACAAACCAAATGTTTTTCTCTGACATGTTTTTGTACCAAGAGCACAGAGACTTTAAAGATGTTCATGTCAAGCAAGATATTTTGTACAGTTGACACTTAGATTATAACAATTGCAAAAAAGAGATGTTGTACATACACTGCAATTATCAGGTGGCACCATTAATTGCGTAATTTCACCAGCATGGACACAAAACCTATGAATTAGTGTACCAGCATAAAGATCCCATAAACAGACAGCAAAATCGACAGAGCCAGAAACAAGATGTACTCGATCATAGCGCGGTGCAGCTCCATGTGGATATAAAAGACAATTTACCCGTCCAGAATGGCCTAAAAGTATTTGGTGTGGAGGCCAATCTATAAACAATCAAGTAATCGAGTAAAAAGAACAAAAATGAGCATATCAATTTTCATTTTAAATAATTTCATTAAAATAGTAGTATTTGGAAAATTAGAATTGTGCGAGAACCCGAAAATGTTGGGTACCCAGAGACCAACAGTAAGTTAATTTTGAAATTTTTTTGAAAAAAATCATTTAAAAAATCCCAATTTTTATTCAAATGAAAGTCAGGTGTTAGTAAATATTGCAGAAATTTTTCGAAAAATGACGTAATTAAAAGATTTTGGGCCGAACTTGGGGACCCCCCCACCCACCTTTTGACAAGCGACCTACGTGATTCTATTCGTTTCGACATGCTGAGTACGAAATGTAATGGTCAAATGGTAATGGCCAGCGCAAATGGATAGTTTTCGAAATATTCGCGAAAAACTACGGCTACTATTACATGAATCGAGCGTATATTTACCTACGTGTCAGAGTTGTGCAGAATTACAATTGAAATACTCCAGGAATTAAAATTACATTGTAATTCAATCATATTGTAATTTATAATTGAGATCTTTTTTCATTCAATTAAATTACAATGTAGTTCGTAATTGCAATGGAGTACAATTACAAAATACTTTGTACTTTATAATTAAATTACATTAATTCGAATCATATCATATCATATTTGGTATTATTTTAATCGAAAAAATTCCACAAATACGTTGATAAAAGTTCTATAAAAAAATAATTAAAAATAAAGAAGTTTTCGAGCTTCGCTATCCTTTTTTACGTTCGCCACTCCACATCTTTTTACGTCCCGACCCAACATATTTTCTGGTTCTCGTCTTCATCTGTAATGGAAATATCTTAAAATGTACATTTACTTTACCATCATATTGCTGATGATTGCCATGAAGCAATTGGAGCATAACTGTTTGTGTCGCGGGAACAATGATAATACTGCCGTCCTCGCGACCAACAACTAAACGACTTTGTTGTGGTAAATATATGCTAGCTGTTAACTTTATTCCATGTCCGTCTCCACTGTCTAACTGATCTAATATACCAACTGGTGGTGGTTTCATTTCTTTCCAAGCCGCCGTAAGACTTGTTTTTACTGCTGGGGGCAAAGAGAGAGCTGTTGAGCGATCATTTTGAGAAAGTCGTGCTAGTTGAGTTGTTACTTCTGGCACTGTCCAAAGAACAACAACACCCTCGCTATCTCCACGTAATAAATATTTTACTGTTTTACTCTGCTTTTGAACTGTAACTAATCGCATTGCTGGTGGACATGATAAAGGCTGAAACAGAAATATAATGTGATGATATCTTTGATTTTTATTTATATGGTTGTTTTATTATTATAAAATTTTACAATTACCTTATCACCAGGTTCTGTCAAGGTACAGTACAAATATGGTTGGTCATATTCAACACTCGCAGTATGAAAATTTGTATTGTCTGCAACGCTACTGTATAATTAAAACAAACAACAATATATTATATAAGCATACAAATTTTTTGTTCAGCAATAACACGATTTGTAAGCAATAATTTTGTAAACATTCATATATTTCGTAAAGCATAGAATTAATACTTTTCCGTAGTCCACCAATAGTAATTATCATATTTTATGAAAACTTATTTACATTATGTAGCAAATGTTAATTGGAGTTACTTATTTACATTGTAATGAATATTAACTTTGAGTTGCTTATTTTATTACTTATTCAGTAAAGAAATATATTTAAGTAATACTGCATTGCATATATTGATTTGCTTCAAGCTATACAGTTATGGAATTTATTAAATCATTAAATCTTTATATATATATATATATATATATATATATATATATATATATATAAACTTATTTATGCAATAAGCACAATTAATGAAATCAACATGAATGTGAAACTAAAATGTGGGATAATACAAATTTTTATTCAAATAATTTTTACCATTCACCCATTTTGTGATATAGAAACGAACAAAGTAGTGATACATGCAAAGCAACTGAGAACAAATGTATAAAGTGAAAACAGAAGATCTGAAATACATAGAGATATAGTGCCTTGTTTGTAATGTCTTCCTTTAATGAATGTAGTACACTTATATTACACATTCTACTGTTATATAGTATTTAAAACTTAAAACGTGAAGTAGTTTTTGAAATTTGTTAAACAATTGGAGAAGCGAAATTATTTAAAATATTACGATCGTCTTCACAAAAAAATAATAAATTTTGTTTATGTAACAATAAAAGTACCTAAAGAATTAAAAACAATTCAATTCATCATTGAAGTTTTAATATGTACATAATATTTTTAATATATGGAACTTATTCCATATATTAAAGCTATATTTTAATAATATTGTAAATAAAGATAAATACACAAGAATCTAATTATTGAAATTTTTACATCTTTTTATACTCCTTAACAAACATTTCACTGTATTTATCTTTTGTATTAATATACACAAAAAACTATAGAATAATCTATGAGTATCCTACATACATTTAGTAGGTAATCAAATAATTGGAAATAAGTATGAAATCAGTAGAAGAGCGACATATTTAATCAAACTATAAAGAGAAACATACACTGACAGAGAAAATACAATAAGGAACACAAGTAGAAATGTGTTGTAGAAATAATGCAGGGTTACCTGCTGAGAGCCTTGCCCTTCAGCTTGCTAGAACACCAGATCCATCGTAGAATGCAGTAGATGAAATAAGATGCAGTAGATGTGTATTATATGAAAAAGACACATCACCGTAAAAAGTAGTCATAGTGTTAACTACATGTTGTTTATATGTAAATGTATTGTGTTTGGTGTTCTTTACCCACTTGTTCAACAAACATTACGAACTTGAATATTATGTGAACTTAATTGTATAACAACAGGAAAGTGAAGAAATTTATTTTGAACTTGCACATTCACTGTACACAACGTGTGTCTCGATAATTATTACTTAATATTAACTTGCATAAAAAATATAAATATACAGTGAAAAAATTGTACAAAATATTTGATAACGGATGACTGTTTAGAACATAAATAGAATATATTTTCTTTTGGACTGCATTCAAATTTTATTAATTCTGTATTTTATGTAAAGTAGAAAAAGTGAAATTAGGATTCGAATTGTTGCTTCCCATTTAATGAACTGAATATGAATGTTTATGGAGAATGAAGTAATGAAATAAAAAGAGAACAAATATTAAATATGTGCATGGCCAGCAGGTGCCTCTATGGAATAACATACAGGTTTAAAATTAAAACCTCTGCTTAATGTAAATGCCAATGCAGCTGACTGAGATAAATTCATCTACACATTTATATGAAATAAACCTATCAGAAATGTCTGTTATATGTTCTTTGCTGTTATATCGGAAGCTTTTACTGTATTAGTGTTTGGATTCGTTAATTATAATAGTAATATTTAAAAGAGCAAAAAAAAGTGCATATTAGTATTCGTCATCATGCTATAAATATGAACATTATATTTTTAGTAGTATATTATTTTCCTTTTACGACACAAAGTTATGTCAATTCATAAAAATGTACAATACTAATTTTGAGAACATCTACCTGTCAAGATGTACCAGAATCCTATAAGTAAGGAATGAATGATCTTTTAAGTAAATGGGTCAATGAATTTATACAAATAAACGACATATAATATGGTTACATACTTTGCAAATATATTATGAATTATTTACAGGCTCTTCTACTAATTAAAAGACTATTGAATTTGAATATCTCGTATAACTATTCAAATATGAGATATTTAAGACTCAAAAATAGAATAACAAAAAAGGAAGTATTATATTTTTCAAAAACATACTTAGCTGGTAATTTATACAGATAACCGCGGCCTTCATCGCTCCACACAATGACCCTGTCTGCAGCTAGAAAATCTCCAGCCATCCAACGTTCACCACGAGGAGCAGAAATCGAACATAGGACGGAGAAATCACCAGCATCGTATATCTACTTGACATAGGATGTCAGTCAAAATGACCTTAATCTAATCAAGATGATATAGTGATAGTAATAAATAAAAGTACCTGCCAATCTTTAGAACACACGATTAATACAGTCCTCTGATTATATGGACAACAGGTCATTGCAAGTGCATTAAGACACTGTATCTGTTTACTTTCATGTTCGTAAAGCGGTTCACTGTTTCGATTCTCGTGTCCAAGAAGAGTCCACACCTTGACCGTACCAGTTGTTGTTAAGGCCAGTACAACGTCGTCTTTAAATTAATAGAAGCGTATGTTGCGCGTTAACCACTTTTAAGAAGGCGTCATAGCATTTTAAGCAAAAGAAATTTCAGTAACAGTCAACAAAGTAACACCCTACAAACGTTATCAACGCATTTGAAATTATAGAATTTTTCTAGTTACAACGTATTATAGTACTTTAATATTGTTAAATGAAAATACTACAAAAATAAAATATTGAAAACATTTACTAATTACAGCTCCTACATAATAGAAACCCATGCAACATAACAATGATTTCATGTAAAATAAAAATATGTTATACTACGATAAAGAAACAATTACATCTTTATACATATCTCCCAATTCATGCTTGCTTAATTCATGCATAATAGTTATCTTAAAATTCTAGTATATGATTACCGATATTTGGAATTCTACATATTGGGCTGGTGGGAAAGTAATATTGGTTTTAAATAGACGTATGCGAGAACTCGATAATGTCGGCACCCGACAATCAGAACGGGTCGAGAACATATCGGGCCGAGACGAGTCGGGTTTTCGAAAATTTCAGCATTCTCCAATGTACTGGGATTCCCAAGAATTTTCACTCGAGATTATTCTCAGGAATCCCGACATTTTTGAGAACCAGTCACGAATCCGAATAAAATTCTCCACCCGTTTTTACCCAACATTTTTGGGTTCTCTCACACGTCTACTTTTATCCGCGCTATAATGGGACTACTTATTATTAACTATTCATTCAGATAGAAAAAGCTTATTAAATAATGGAACAGAATCGTAGACAGTACCTAGTTGACATTATATAACTTAACTGATTAAGAATGACAATGATACTGTAATAAAGTAATTTCTGCAAGCACAACACTGAAATTACTTTCCCACAAACCAATATACATATAAAAAAAATTGTATGCAAATATTTTCCTAAACATAATATATTCACTTATAAATTTTATAAGTAAGTTAATACTAAACTTTAAGGATACTACATATTGATCATTAAAATGATTCAGCTTGTACACATAAATAATGTCTGTATGCTCAATTTTTCATGTACAATCAAATTCTACTTTAAAAATATAAATATTGAACGACAGACACATATTTAATATATTACAAACACAATCTACTGTAAAAATAAATAATCGATCGCAAACAGTTTATGCAAGTATTTTGTAACATATCGTTTTAAATTGCACTATAATACAAAAAAGTAAAGCATAAATTTCTATATATGTATATCAATTAATATAATATTCATAATATAAATACATATAATTCGCTAAAATGTTCTTTAGTTTTAAATTATAAAAATACTAAACATTGCATTCATTACACTTAAATATGACATACATTTATTTAAACGATAAATTTAATGTAATGTATACTTACTATAGGTATAATTTATCACCAAAAAATGATACGAAAATGATTAATGAGTGTAAGTAAATGCAATGTATGCTTCGGTGATGGATTTTTGTGGAAGGAATAGCAATGTAAAGGATAAGAATAGAAGGATAGTTAGTTAAATTATTAATGATGCTTAATTCGTTTGATTTTTTGTTTAAAATAATAATAACGAAAAGAATAAGAGAGAAACAAGATATGAAATATGTGATTCAGCTTTGACTACCAATGTAATAGCACTGATATTTCTTCATATGTCATTCATTAACATGCTGTAACATTATAATTTCCGTTAAGATTTCAATAATTTATAAATTATTATCATAGATAGATTATTTTATCTTTTTAGTATTATTATCACATAAGTATTATTGTCTTAAAGTACAATTTATTGTACCTACGAAACCTTTTTTTATATTTAAGAAATCAGGTGAATATAATCCCTGATACACCCAAAATACAGGGGGGCCCACATAACTCTTAACAGCTCAATATCTCGAAAACTATACCATCGATTTTAAAGTTCTTGGTCTTAAATTGCATAGATCTGAAGGGCTTTTCTACTTACATAAGCGTGAAGTGGCGCCCCCCTTTCCCTTTAGAGAGGGCCGGGGTGCCCTTATAATTTCAAATGGAACCCCCTATAAGACGTTACATATTTAGATTCTACAGGAAAAAACAAGTAAATTTTGTCTAAAACATTTTTTGTCAGATACTTCCATAATGGGATATAACAGTTTGAAGTTTCGACTTGTAGGTACTTGCTTGAAGCGTTCGGAAATAGCGTTTTGGAATTATACACGCTTGAGTTCTTTGCTTATTCGTGAAGAAATAAAATGTTATTTAAATTAAATGTACAAAATGTCCACCACGGCTTGTAAACATTTCTTTACTCGACACACATTAAAGTTTTTCTAACATTTGTTAACATTTCGAGAGTCACTGAAGCGCAAGAGTCACGTCTTCTTTGTTTCATATCCTCTTTTGTCGTAGGCGGTTCAAACATAACTTTGTCCTTTACATATCCCCATAAGAAAAAATCTAGTGGTGTTAGATCGGGGGATCGAGGAGGCTATTGATGAGGTCCTCTACAACCTATCCATTTGTTTCCAAATTTTTCACTCAAAAATTGCCTGGTGATAATTGCAAAATGTGGAGGAGCGCCGTCTTGTTGGAACCACATTTCTCTTCTAACGTGCAGTGGCACATCTTCCAAAAGCACAGGTAAATGATTTTTTAATAAATCACAATAACTTGCAGATGTTACAGTTCCTTCAAAAAAATAAGGTCCAATCACAAAATCTCCTATCATGCCACACCAAACATTTAAAGACCATCGATGTGGAAAGAGAACACATCGCATCCAATCTGGGTTTTCCACGGCCCAATAATGCAGATTATGTTTATTTACATGCCCTGAATTCATAAAAGTAGCCTCATCGGAAAAAATATTAGCAAAGGACAAGGGCAAAGACATTAGTAAGTATAAGCAATGGACTCAAGCGTATATAATGGCATAACGCTATTTCCGAGCGCTTCAAGTAAGTACCTACAAGTCGAAACTTCAAACTGTTATATCCCATTATGGAAGTATCTGACAAAAAATGTTTTAGACAAAATTTACTTGTTTTTTCCTGTAGAATCTAAATATGTAACGTCTTATAGGGGGTTCCATTTGAAATTATAAGGGCACCCCGGCCCTCTCTAAAGGGAAAGGAGGCGCCACTTCACGCTTATGTAATTAGAAAGGCCCTTCAGATCCATGCAATTTAAGACCAAGAACTTTAAAATCGATGGTATAGTTTTCGAGATATTGAGCTGCTAAGAGTTATGTGGGCCCCCCTGTATAAAGCTCTTTTTAAGTTAATTGCTTAAGAAAGATTAGCAGAAAGTTGAACACCCTCAAAGGAATACAAAATCTAAATACATAATCCTGAATATCCCTTATCTGTTCCACCTAAAATCGATACTCTGCGAACACTATAAATATTTTTAATATTTAATACAAAATTTGAGCATAAAGTATATAAGAAATTAGTAAACCAAAAGGTAATAAGTACAGTGCGCATCAAAAGTTTAGATGCACCCTATTTTTCTAACAAAAACATATACTCTGATGAATCTTTGATTGATTTTTTTTATCGAATGTTTAGAACACCTTGAAAAATTATAATTACTTAAAAATTATTAGTCAAAATATGAAAATGGGCCGTATCAGAAGCTTAGATGCACTTGCTTTTTTTGTTGTTTGCAACTTCATATTGTAAACCAGTGGCTGTATTCATTATAGGAATTAATGTGCTCTCTAGAGTCAAATTCATCAGTGTACACGCTATTGAGAGTGCTATCTGAAAGTTGCATGTAAGGAATAGTATGGAATTTAATAATTTTATATTAATTTTAAATTAATTAAATTTTAACTAGCAAATCGTTAAAAATTTATGTGCGTGATTATTTTATGCTAATTTTTTATTGTTATTGTTACTATATGAGTTTTATTAACGTTATTAGTACTGTTATTATTATTACTTATATATTTTCGAGTGTTATTACTATTACTGTACACTATTGGTTAGTACTGCTACATTGGGAAAGTCAAATTAGCTTATTGATTTTGGAGGTCTCAGTCAGAACTCCAACATTATCCATTCAAAAATGATGAATGGTCCGAATTTAAATCACGAACATAAGAATTGTCGCCTTATTTTCCGCGAAGGATCATATGACGTGGACTAACGAATGGGACAATCTAATATTGCAAGATATGTACATTTTCTATTTTAGTAAGAAGAGAGAGAGAGTGTATGAATGTATTTACGCTTTACGTGGGGAACTCTCGTTCGATACATTTATATAGATTGTAACCAATACAATTCAGTTGATGAACTGAAAACTGGTGTTATGCCAGCATGGGCGATAATCAAGCCCGAAACCGTAAAAAAATTAATTGCGAGCATGGTATATAGAATTTTTTCAACCATACAGAGTTTGTGGTAGTTGTACAAAATATTAGTTGTATATTTTGTTCTTTTTGTAAAATTAATAAATTTTTATTAAATTTTTTTACCGAATATTTTGACTAAAATATGAAAATATTTCATACTTTTCAAGGTATTCTAAACATACGATAAAAGAAATCAATCAAAGATTCATCAGAGGGTATGTTTTTGTTAAAAAAAAATAGGGTGCATCTAAACTTTTGATATGCAGTGTATATTGTGCAAGTGTAAGTATTAGTAAGTCAAATATCAAATGGTAGGATTAAAATGTAATCTAATTGAATTGTTAATAATTAGAGACACTTGCACAATATAATAAAGTGGATAAAAGAGTCAACAAAAAGAGAAAAGAGAGAGGGAGAGAGAGAGAGAGAAAGAGAGAGAGAGAGAGAAAGAAAGAGAGAGAGAGAGAGAGAGAGAGAGAGAGAAGGTAGCAGCTTATGGTAAAAAGCATAGGTGTGATGGAGTGTAACTAACTTGTATGCACGTAGAACCGACCTTTCCGTTTGGCCGGCCGCAAAACGTGCAATGCACTGATCCAATCAGGATTAACACGTGAACTCAGGGTAAATAAAACTTCTAAACTGAAGGGGTCCATCACTAAAACTTCAGGATAATATCTGAAATAAATCAATAAATAAACCATGTTCTCACTCTCTAAAAATGTAAAAACATTTGCGCAGAAGTATTTTATGTAAAATGTACATACCCAGAACAGAAAAGTCGAACGTCTTCTCCACCAGCAGAGACATAAGGCAACATTTGTGTATGAACACTGCTAAGTTTCACAGCTTCTCTGCATTTTCCATCAACTAAATCCCAAGTACACATTTCTCCGCTTTCACTGCTACTAACAATATAATTCTGTTCCATAATAACACTGGCTCGACTGAGGCACATTATTGGAGCAGTGTGACCAACAAGTAAACATCTTGGAGTCATCTTAATATATATATATACATATACATATATATATATATATAACGTTCATCTTATTATTATGCTTCTAATAAAATTGTTTTTTTTTCAATGATTAAAGCATATATTTATTTACCTTCAATATTTCAGGATCTACTTGCCACAAGCATATTTGACCATCGTAACATCCTGTTACCAAAGTTTTTTGATCTCGAGATAAATAAATACACGAAATGCAATGAGTTGGAGCTATGCGACCCCATAGAACTATAGGTACTACTAAGCTTGTACCCACTGTCATTTTTAATATTCAACCTATAATTTACAGAAAAATTGTATTAATTTATATATACTACAGCTAAAATAAGATATAATTACCTGTGCATTTGATCAAAATAATTGTATAGTATCATTATTAATATTTCATAAATGTAAAAAGATTGTTATATTAGGTTGGCAAGAAAGTAATTTCAGTTTCTTAAGGTGAAATAAAATACGATAATGAACTTTAATCACTAAAATATTTTCCATTTTGTTTGATGATCTCTTGTCATCTCTCTGGTAACTTCTTGATTCTGCGCTCATAAAATTATTGGTCCCTATCAACAAAAAACTGAACCAATGTGATTTACCATTCAAAGAATTTTGCAAAATTCGAAATAAATGGTAATCTGATGGTACAAGGTCTAGGCTATATGGTGGATGTGACATCACTTCCCAACCAAGTCCAAATAATTTTTTACAAGTTACCAAAGATTAGTGTGGCCTATAGCATTATCATGATGGAACGCCGATTCCTTTATGATTTGCCAACTCTGGCCATTTTTCTTTGATTGCTTCTTCCAGTTTCATTAGTTGTTGACAATAAACATCTTAATTAATGGTTTGCTTCCTTGAGAGCAGCTCAAACTACACAACGCCTTTATAATCCTACCAAATTGACAGCATGCTCTTTTTTTGATGCAATTCAGCTTTCAAGGTAGTTTGTGCTGGTTCAACACACTTGGACCATGGTTGTTGTCGATTGTTATTATGGTAAACAAACCATTTTCCATCACCAGTGATGATTCGCTTAAAAAAAGGGTCGATTTCATTGCGTTTGAGATGCATACCACATATGTTGACGTGTTGCGTTAAGTGAATTTTTCTCCCAATTCTTAACGAGTCCAAGACATTTTAAATGATTTTCAATTGTAGTGTGTGATATATTCAACCTCTCTGCAATCTCTCGCACAGTTATATGATGATCCGATTCAATTATGACTTTCATATGATTATCATCAACTTTAATTTGTCGAGAATGTTGGTCACTTTTAAGTAAAACATCTCCAGAACAGAATTTTCTTTTTAATTCTAAACATCACGTATCTCTTTGAGAGCCTCAACAGCTTCTTTACCTTTATGGTAATAAAAAAGCAAAATGTGTCAATAATGTGCGTTTTTATGCTCCATTTTAAATTGACACTGTACCCACAATTGTAAACAAAATTATGCGTAATTTGCTTCAAAAGTAAGCTAACAGTTACAGTTATCAAATGCCAAAAGGAAAGAATCATGATCTTAACAAAAGTCATTGAAACAAAGCATAATGTCATCAAATTTTGAAAACCAAAATTACTTTCTTGCCAACCCAATAATTAATATTAATTGTATTATATAATTTAATATTATATAAATTATAAAATTTACAATTAATATATTATTATTTCAAATTAATGCTACGAGCATCACATTTTCTCTCATTAACTACATCTTATCAATTTATCTTTTAATCTAAAACTTGTGTTTATTATAACAATACAAAAAACACAATATAAAGGAAAGACACATGTGTCAACTGCAAAAAGTGTAATTATGAAAATTCTACCTTTAAAATATAGTTTACATACGATACGTAAAATAAAAAAAATTGAAACAAAAAAATATAACTCGTTTTAGGCTATCTACTGATAGTGCAATAAAAATAATGCCGTAATAAATGAATGACAAAACCTTGTTATAGAGTAGTCGAAGAATAATCAGTGTTATATGGATGTTAACAGCAGGTATTTTCTTTGATAACAAATCAATTCTTCTTCCGTAGCAAAAGCAGCTTGACAAGCATCTATCACAAAGTCCATCGCAACAACGCGATACACTAAGGATCTCGAAGAAAAGCTATTAAAAGCAATTAGAGGCGTCTGCTACATCACATTCACGATATGTCACTGATAATCTGCAGAGTTTCGATTTTATTGCTTTTATATACAATTACTTTAACGAACCGATGCATGTTCTACATAATAAACCATAGAAATATTTACCGAAAATACTGAATGTTAATGACAATGGTTCCAAATGTTGTAACTGGCGATATATGCCAAAAATCTACAACCCTTACTGCACTCTCACGACCGCGGCCATCTTGATGTTGAGAATAGTCAGATTAACACATACAATCAGCTGTTCCACGTCAAAAGGTCCCTAGTAAAATCATGTCTCACTCGATATAACATGACATAGCGTTACGGAGTTACAATATACATGTACTTAATTTCATTCATATGTCTTTACTAAAAAACTAAATAGTTACAAGGTTAAGATTGTTATAGTTGGAAAATCGTGTGGATAACATGCTTACTTCATTAAGTGACATTTAAAAAATTTTACGTAAAAACACGTCACTCATTGCATACGACACGTATTTCCAACATTTCCATTTGTAAAAGAACATCTTACAATATTTGATATAAAATAATATTAATGTGTCATCAAAATGAAATTCTATCAAGATTTTATCAAAAAATATAAACTTAAAAATGTATCTACATAATTTTTAAATATGTCACAAATCTCGAAATGAATGTAACAAATGTATCGAAGTAACGCTCACTTCACGGATAATGTTCCTTCATGTGTCATAATACACAACCTACAATTTTCAACTTAACTTTACGAAATATGATTTTACTGGAAAATTATTGGAATTAATCTTTTCTCCCATATCAAATTTTCAATGAAAGTAACGAAATTATAGTTGGATAATTATTGTGAAGTAATATTTGGTAAGACATTTCTTCGATCTCTTAATATATAAGTACGTTCCATATTATGTATATGTATGTATGTCAGATTTGGTGAGATTTAGAAAAAGAAATTTTTAATGGATACGTATGTCATGTTATAACATGAATATTTCTGATTTTTTAAGAGTTAATCTTACTTCTTTTAGCACACCATATGTAGTTTTATATTACATCAGATTACACAAGTTTTAACAAAGTGGATAGAAAGTATTCGTTATTACAATGAAATGTTATTACGAGGTATTAGAAGTAGCACGAAATGCTACTGACGATGACTTAAAAAAATCCTACAGAAAATTAGCATTGAAATGGCACCCAGATAAGAATTTAGATAATCCAGAAGAAGCGAAAGAACAGTTTCAACTTGTTCAACAAGCATGGGAAGTGTTAAGCGATCCTCATACACGTACTTGGTATGACGACCACCGTGAAGCTATTTTAAAGGATGGAATCGGAGAAGATTACAAAGATGATTCTATCAATTTAATACCATTTTTCTCAACTACATGTTTCAAAGGATACGGAAATGATGAAAAAGGATTTTATGCCACTTATCGCAAAGTTTTTGAAGAAATAACAGCTGAAGATGCAGTATTTTCTAAAGAAGGAGATTCAGATGAAGAAATTCCAAGCTTTGGAAATTCGCAAAGCTCATACGCAGAAGTTGTACATCATTTTTATGCTTACTGGCAAAGTTATAGTACAAAGAAATCTTTTGCATGGTTAGATCCTTACGATATAAGGGGTGCTCCGAACAGACGAGTTGTACGACTTATTGAAAAAGAGAATAAGAAAATTAGAGAAAAAGCTAAAAGAGAAAGAAACGAACAAGTACGAAATTTGGTTGCCTTTGTCCGTAAACGTGACAAACGAGTGCAGGCTCATGCAGCAAAACTTGCTGAACGTGCTAAAGAGAACTTGAAGAAAGGACAAGGAAGAATAAGACAACAACTACTAGAAAGGCAAAAACAGTTAAGAGAATATAAAGAATGTGAATGGTCTAAGTTTTCAAATATAGAAGCTGAACTGAAAACTATTGAAGCTCATCTTGCTAAAGAATTTGGCGAAAGTTTATCTTCCGAAGAAGATACAGTCGATGAGAATGCAGTAGGTGATAATAGTTTGTATTGTGTAGCTTGTAACAAAATATTTAAAACTCAAAAATCATTTAGAAATCATGAAAACTCTAAAAAACATAAAGATAATGTTATTGCAATCAAAATATCTATGGAAGACGATGATAAAGAACTTGAAAGTTTCGAAGATAGCGATGTTAGTCCAGAAGGAATAACTCTAGCTGTAGGACCACAAATGGATGATGCTTTTTATGTTCCACCTCGAGTAGCCGAAAGTAACAATGAATGTACAACCTCTGAAGATGAACTTGTTTCTGATCAAGAAGATGAGGAAGCTTTGCAATCTAAAAAGCAGAAGAAAAAGAAGAAACGAAAGAAGAACGTTCAAAATCCATTGACAGAGGAAACTAGTGACGAAGAAGATGGAAATGTCTATGAGGACATATTTTTATCGAAGAAACAACGTAAAAAGCAGCAACAAAAAAAAGCAGTGTTAAATAAAGTTTTAGAAGCTAGTCAACATAAGTCTAATGATAAAATAGACGAATCCGAGGAACAAGTGAAGAATGGAGTAGATGCAACAGAATTACACTCTGATCATTTAGAAATAAATACCATAAACAATAATAAAGTAAAATCTAGGAAATCTAAGAATGCCAAAAAAGTTAACAAACAAACAGAAAAGGAAAATAAAACTAAACATAAGAAAAGTTCACAGATAACTGTGGTTCGAGATTCATCACATTGTTGCGTTACATGTAAATCTGAATTTCCAAGTAAAAATAAATTATTTGAACATTTACACAAAACGGGACACTTTGTATATACATAAAATGCAGTGAAAGATAAAAGAAATTAAGAAAACTCATCATTGATAACATGGAGAAACATATACTATACAGATTAGTTTACTGTATTTAATTTAGAAAACGTTGTAGGACATTTAATAAATTTATCCTAGAAACTGTGTTTGTGATTTTTATACTGTGTCCATACCATGTACAATTTCAAAATATTACAGTGCCTGTAGTACAGTGTTTGCTCTATGTATGTTCCAAATGCCTAGCTGATAAAAGTACCAAAATTATCCCCACTGCTGCAGGATATACCCCGTAAAAGGTCTTGAATTGAGACCTTTAAAGCATCGCTGTCCTTTTCTACATTCCGTGTGAATCAAAGAATACAATATCTTATGGCCTAAATATGTCCTTGGTTAGATCCATGTATTGGACATATATCGAGTAAATACTGTATTAGTATCTAAGAATAAGTAATATTGAATAAAGTGATGTATCAGAATTCCTTAATGACCTCAAATAGCGAGTTTCATGTTTATAAAATAACAATGCTTAAAATAGCAGAGAGTGATTCTTTACTGTACAAGGTACTTGGCGGGAAAAAATTAAAATTTGAAACAAAAATTAAAAGTAAAAAGGTTTTATATATATAGTCTCAATTTTTTAAGAGTGTGGTACAAACAAGTTACATCAATACTAATGTATGTATAGACAGTGGTGTACTATGCGAAAAATTTATATACACGATATTTACATACTCCGACCGACACACTTTAAATGTTAATATAACAATTTGAAAACAAAGACGAAATCACAATTTTTTACTCTTAGTTTTTGTCATATAACCTCTCCAATTTTACTTCACTTGTTGTCGAACACTTTGTCTATGTAAATATGCTTTAAAGTGCAAAATTTTTATTCTTTAATTTTTCAGGTAAAAACAGCATACAGCGTATCAATGTAATGATTAAGCATGAACACTGTTATTCATTCCGCTGCTTATCATAGGTACATATTATGTTATAACTTTAATCTTCTTCCTTATTTAATTTCTTGTTTAATACAATAAAATATTTTAAATTAAATAAGAAAGCTTCTAGTTTCTGCAATACCATGAAAATGATTTTTATGCATTTGGTAATATAATAAATAATTTGTTTTAAATTTTGATTTAAGGACTGGAATTATGGCTACAAAAAAGCTTATTTATCCTGCAGCTGATCGTAATAAGGATCCCATACTCTCAGTTCTGCAGAAGTATGTTCAGCATGGTCCAGGTAAAATTTTTCTGGAAATATCGTCTGGTTCTGGACAACATGTAGCTCACTTTGCCCCTCACTTTCCACAAATAACATTCTATCCATCAGAATACGAACCAGAACTATTACACAGTATTTCCGCATATGCAAATGAGTTTGTAAATATAAAACCACCTTTAAGAATAGATATTACAAACAATTTTCGTAATTGGGACAATGGTAATTTTAAAGAAGCTAGCATTGATTACATATATAATGCGAACATGATGCATATTTCTCCTTATAAATGTTCTATTGGTTTATTTGAAAATGCAGGAAAATTATTAAAAGATAATAGTCTTCTTATTACATATGGACCATATGCTGTAGATGGAAAAATAACACCAGAAAGTAATGTCAACTTCGATAAGTCTCTGAAACTTCTTGATCCAAGTTTTGGTCTAAGAGATATTAAAGATTTAAAAAGACTAGCTGAAGAAAATGGTATCAAGCTAATAAATATTGTTGATATGCCAGCAAATAATAAAACAATCATATGGAAGAAATGCTAATCAATATACAAACTATGTTAAAATAAATAACATTCGAATATAAGCAGGACACAAAAAGTATGAAATATATATTATGCAAGATTTAACATTACTTAAATATTATTGCAACATTTATGTATACACATTCATAATATTCATATTTATATTATTGTATATGATTCACTTCAAATATTGTATAAAAACTACAGATTTTTTGTTTCTATGAGGTAATTATATACATACAGTGTTTAGTCTATATATGTCCCAAATGCCTAGTCAATAAAAGTTCCAAAACTATCCCTACTGCCGCGAGGTATACTTTGTGAGGGACGTGGATCAAAGAATAGTATGTCCTGGTCAATATATGGTCCTGGCTAGAACCGTATTTTGGACATATATCGAGTAAACACTGTATTGAGCTTATAATAAGAATGTAGAATTTATATTGTAACTTAATATTATACATATATCATAAAACTTTTATAAACGAAAATTACATTGAAATTAAATTAAGTCAATCTGTTTTAATCACATTTGGAAAAAATCTACATGTTCTAATCCCTCTGGTAAGTAACATAATCCAGATTCATCTTTGTGTTTCATATTGTAGCTTTTGCCATATCCTAAAATTATGTTTGTATATTATTTGATGTACTTTTGAAACTGTGTTCTAAATATACACATATAAGTATATAGTATAGTTACCAAGATTTTTCATCAAACTTGTTGGTGCATTTCTTAAGTGTAATGGTACTCCTGGTTGAGGACCTTTCTGTTCAGCAACTACTCTTTGAGCAGCTCTGAGTGCATCTTCCATTAATCTTGATTTTGGGGCTTTTGCCAAATATGTTGTACACTGTGCTAAAAGGACATCACACTCAGGCATTCCAATCATTTTACAACCATGCATTGTATGTATAGCAATCCCTAAACAATTTTTCAAAACGATTTGATTATATAACTGTTTCAAAGTTTCAATGTTATTATAGGTTGTTGCATATGAAAAGTCCGATTTTAAAACACAAATATTATAAAGCGTTTTGATCAAGAAATACTATTATAGTCACAAGCTTATTATAGATCACTTTGAACCTACAATGCTGATCCTTAAATCCTATCATCAGTTATAATTTAGATACCTAATTTTACTTTTAACTGTATTTTATTTCGACGTCCATCAATGCAATTGTCGTGCATTCTTGTTATGCGTGGAAAAACAACGTATTTAAGTTTAACGTTTATTTCGTTGATGGAAAACAAAATGACAAAATAATGATGACAATCTTGTAATTAAAGAATGTGAATGTCCAAAAAATTCAATTTGTACAGTAATACAATAAAAAAACCTGTAATTTATTGACAGAATATGTTGATTATAACGGTGCTTACTTTGATCAATAAGTTTATTTAGAAAAAAGTTGTATTTATTTAACATTACTGCTAAAAATCGGAAATTTCATATGCAATAACTTAGTACAAGTAATAAATTTTCATTTAACATTACCTAGAGCTTTTGGGTCTTCCAAACCAATATCTTCACATGCCATTCTTACTAATCTCCGTGCAATATAAACTGGATCTTCGCCACCCAATATCATTCTAGTTAACCAATAGAGAGAAGCATTTTCATCGCTTGCTCTTACTGATTTATGTAAAGCAGAGATCATATCATAATGTTGATCGCCTTTTCTGTCATACAACATATGGCTCTTCTTAAGGCTTTCTTTAATATCATTTAATGTAATTGTCACAGGACCAGCAAAAACTTCTTCTGTGGTTGGTACCTTACATTGAACTGCTAATTCAAGACCACCTAGTGCAATTCTAGCATCACCATCGCATGTTTCTGCTAACCACTCTATAGTAGGTTCATCTATAATAAATTTTGGTATTTCTTTAACGTGTTCCCGGATTTTTGTCGCTGAACTATGTATTATTCCATCTAATGAAGATACAGCTCGATTTAATATAGATATCAAATTTGGCACAGTTAGTTTTTCTAAAACAATCACTCTGCACCGACTTAAAAGTGCAGAATTTAAACTAAAGGAAGGATTTTCTGTTGTAGCACCGATTAATCTAATGGTCCCAGATTCAACATGAGGTAAAAATACATCTTGTTGAGTTTTACTGAACCGATGTATTTCATCCATGAATACCACTGTACATCTTTTAAATTTCAATTCATTCGAAGCTATAGTGATAACTTCTTTTATTTCATGAACTCCAGCCATCGCTGCTGACATCTTGACATATCTTATTTTACCATTTGAATTATTTTTGCATATGTATGCTATAACATTTGCAAGGGATGTCTGAAGCAAAATAAATTTGTATAAGTATTTATGTATGGAATGTAACAGAACTTAAAATAAAATTGAAATAAAAATAAATGTGTGTACAGCAGTAAATAGAAAATTGTAAAATAAATTTATTTTACACAAAGTTTTATTTCTAAAGTAATTATAAAATTTAGAAATTAATTTTGTGCGTATGATGTGTACAGCTCTATATATGACTTTAACTATCGCATTGATAAGTTTTCTACTGATATATTAATACTCACAAAATTCGACAATAGTACAGTACGATTTATTTTAAATAATAAAAAAAAATAATCATACCATTCCAATATCTGTACATGATACAGATCAAAATGGAGGCTAACAGATAAACATATTAATAATTCATATATTCAATAAGATACCTACATACTGAATAAATTATTAAACTTAGTTAACTAAAAGCTTTGTAATTTATTTTTACATATACAATGTTCTCATTTTTAATTGTGTACTAAATCAGGCCTTGTCAATAATGGCTCACAGAACTGATGTAGCTGCTTCTTCTCTTCGCCTGCTAGGTGAGTCAGCCCCAACCATGTCCACCCTGACTTTTCCTTCTTCTGCTAGTGCAGCAATCATGGGACTTGTGTCGAAGAAAAAGTCAGAGTGGACATGATGGGGACTCACTTGCCGAGCAGGCAAAAAGGAAGAGCAGCTACATTAGTTCCACGAGCCATCATTGAGCATGCCTGCAGTAAATTAAAAAATGTCATTAAATTACTAAGTACATAATATCCTTGATAAATACCTTTCCACAACCGGGTGGACCCCACAAAATTATATTTGGAATTTCAGTTTTTTGTAACAACTGAAACAGCACACTGGATGGACCAAGAATATGTATTTGCCCAACATATCCTGAAAGTGATGTGGGTCTCATACGTTCAGCGAGTGGAATATGATCTCTCCAAAATGATTTTTTAAC
This sequence comes from Seladonia tumulorum, assembly GCA_913789895.3. Classification (NCBI taxonomy): domain Eukaryota; kingdom Metazoa; phylum Arthropoda; class Insecta; order Hymenoptera; family Halictidae; genus Seladonia; species Seladonia tumulorum. Next base: position 11,290,592 of record OU565275.1, read on the forward strand.
TTCTTCATGTGTTTCTGTCTAGAAAACATTGACAATATTTTTTTTTTCAAATGATTAATTTTAATATTATGAAAAAGTTAATATATATGTACATATATAACTACATTGTTATTAGATGAAACTTCTGAACCTTGACTATCTGTATTTAGTACAGATGATTCTATTATATTACTTCTTCTTTTTGTTCCTAAATTATTCTTCTTATTTGCTGCATTGCTCAACTTCATTAATTTTCTAGCAGGACTTCCATCCTTGCAAGAAGTTGAAGATTCATTGCTAACTGGTTCATTTAAAAACAAACATCTACTAGCATGACTTTCTATTACTGCAGATGAGAATTCTTTAGAGCAAATAGGACAAGTGATTTTATCGTTATTCATATTTAAGTCTGTAATAAATATACTTGTATCAATACAATATATATAATTGTTACTATAATTGTATACTATTTATGATTACTATAATAATAAAATATTACCGAAAGATAAGTCAGTTCTCTACATTAATGAGTATTATTTGCTGTCATTAATTGTAGAGTTCGGTGTATAGAAATTTTGAAATTATCTATAGTTTCTTTAAAATTTTCTTATTTTGTAAGTGTAAATCGTACGAAATTACCGTACGATGCGCAGAATGAATAACGAAAACGATTTTCGGAGACGATACCGTTACGTTATCTGTTATACGTACATAGAGTGCTAACCTCAGCTTAAAAATAATTCATTAAATCTATATTAAATATCCTTCACAATTTACTATAGACTTTAGCGATTTTAATTTGTTATAAAATAATACAAAAATCTACACACCACTATTGTATACAATATTGAAATTTTTTAAAAAGGATAGTGTTGTGACGAAATCAATGGTCGATTGATGACGTGGGTTAACGCTAGGCTTCAAGTAGTTTTAAAAGAAAGTTTCTCTTCTCTTCTTCAGAGTAGACAATCAAAATAACATAGATATTGTAAAAGTGCTCTTGTAACAGTGAATTCGTGCAATGGAAGTTCGTCGGAGGCGAAGAAGGACACAAGATAACAAGCAATCGCAAGTGCAAAGCGCCAAGTTTGATTATGAGCATATTTCATTCAATTGTGTCGAAAATATTCAACAAGACGAAGTAAGAAATTTATTTAAAATTAGAGATACGATACTTGTGTTTAATATAATTTAAAGCTGCCTTTGATGTTTAGTGCATCTTATTTACTTGGTATCATTACATGTCCATTAGAAAAAGTTTACGATAATAATTTTATATTTTTTATATATTATTAAAATCTTTCTGACTTAATTTCAATATATTTGTGTATATACATTGAGATATTTTGTTCGCATCAATGCTATAGTCTGTATAATAACACCTTCAAATTTATATAGAATGATGAAGACATTCCGTCTTATATGTTCGAAAAATGTACGGTGACGGAACCACCGGTAACTGCAACTATACGAGCACGAATTAAAATAAATCTTGAAATTGATTTAATTTCAGTTATTTTATTAATAACTGGAATCTTCACTCGTCTTTATCGTTTAGAGGAACCACACAGCATTGTGTAAGTTATTTTTATCGTTTATAGCAATAAAGAATTGAGAATAATTTTATTCGAAATATAAAATTAATATAACAAATGCGAAATCAATATATACAATAAATATATACTTAGTTTCTGTTACACAATCTAACACCATATTTAAGAAATTATTATTAATTATGCCAAACGTAACGAATACGTGTATAAATATAGAGACAAAATAAAATAAAGACAAAAAGACATATAAATAAAGATATATACAAGATAAAAGATACATAAATATAATAGATCCCTATTGCACCACAGAATAATATGTATATTTGGAAACGCGTTATATAAAATCATTTTAAATTTGTAAAATGTTAATAATAAATGTATATGTTATAAGGAATTAAAAGATTCATTTTAACTATCTAACCGAAGATATAGGTATTATCTTATGTGTTTTGCAACAGATTTGATGAACTACATTATGGAAAGTATGTAGGACTTTATATGAGGAGAACATTTTTTTTCGATTCGCACCCCCCTTTGGGAAAACAACTTATTTCCGTAGTTGCATATTTGGCGGGATTCGATGGCCAATTCAAATTTGACAGAATTGGAAGTCCTTATACGGATAACGTTCCTTTGTTCGCGTTGCGATTAGTCCCCGCCTTATGCGGTAGTTTATTAATTCCGACGGCGTATCACTTAATTTTAGAATTGGGTTTAAAACAGTGGACTGCGGCTTTAGCAGGGATATTACTATTATTCGGTAATTTATTGCATTCTTACTATAAAAGATTTGATCTTGGTGTCTTGTTTATTAAATTGCACATATTTTTACTAATGTTTTAGATAATGCTCTCTTAACACAATCCAGATTTATTTTGATGGAAAGTATTCTCATGCAATTTTCATTATTTGGATTAATATGTATCATGAAGTTCAGAAAAGTAATGGATCAACCAGCAACTTTATCATGGTGGATATGGCTGAGTTTGGGAACTGCGAGCTTAACATGTGCATTATGGTATCCATAATAAAATAGTTTCAAATCTTAATATATCTATTTCTTCCAATAATGAACTAAACAAATTTTTTGTTTTAGTGTAAAATATGTTGGATTATACTCATTGATTCTTGCATTGTTCTTAATTGTTTATGATTATTGGACTCTAATACCAAGAAAGACTTTGTCTAGCACTGTATTATATGTACATCTTATAATGAGAATTGTGACAGTGTTGGGTGTAATTTGTACCATTTATTTTACTGTATTTTATGTTCATTTATCAATACTCTCTAAAGCTGGACCACATGACTCTGTAATGACAAGTGCTTTTCAAGCAAGTTTAGAAGGTGGTCTTGCGAGTATTACGAAAGGTCAACCATTAGAAGTTACTCATGGCTCACAAATTACCTTAAGGCACACATATGGAAGAGCATGTTGGCTTCATAGTCATAATCATATGTACCCATTAAGATATTCAGATGGTCGAGGTAGTTCACATCAGCAACAAGTTACATGCTATTCTTTTAAAGATGTTAATAACTGGTGGATTGTGAAAAAGCCAGAAAGAAACGATTTAGTTGTCACTAAACCTCAAGAACCGGTAAAGCATGGAGACATAATACAGTTAGTACATGGAATTACAAGTAGAGCATTGAATTCGCATGACGTTGCGGCTCCAATGACACCTCAAAGTCAGGAAGTATCTTGCTATATTGATTACAATGTATCTATGCCAGCTCAAAATCTTTGGAGAGTTGAAATTGCTAACAAAGATACCAATGGGGATGTTTGGCATGCTATTCAAAGTCAAGTACGTTTAATACACATAAAAACAGATTATGCATTAAAGTTTAGTGGAAGGCAACTACCTGATTGGGGTTTTAATCAACATGAGGTAGTAGCGGACAGATTAGTAGATCAGACGGACTCCATATGGAATGTTGAAGAACATAGATATACCAAAAGCGAAGATCAAAAACAAAGAGAAAGAGAATTGATTAATGCTGAAATGATTCCGTTACAAGCTACCAGATTGAGTTTTTGGGAAAAATTTGTGGAATTACAAATAAAAATGTTTTTCAGTGTTCAGGAGGGACAAAATAGTCACATGTATTCCAGTGATCCTTCAGATTGGCCACTGATGTCTAGAGGAATTGCATATTGGGTTTCAAATGAGAGTAATGTAAGTCAAATTTTATTATGTTTATTAGAGGTGTATGAGAATCCGAAAATGTTGGGTACCCGATAGTCAGGATGGGTCAAGACGACTCGTCTCGACAATTCTTGGAAATCCTGATATATTCGAGAATCCCGAAATTTTCAAGAATTCGTGTCCCGATTCCAAATAAAATTCTCTTTTCGTCCCGCCCGACACATTTTTGGGTTCTCGCACACCTCTAATGTTTATACATTTGAGTTAGTCGAATTTCTTATAATTTCATATTAATACACTTTGTTTTTAATGTTTTCTGTTTACCACAGGCCCAAGTATATCTTTTAGGAAATATAGTAATTTGGTATTCTGCTACAGCCTGCATGATTATATATTCTATACTATTTATATTTTATGTATTACGACGAAGAAGAATGTGTTTTGATATTACACATTCAGAGTGGAACAAATTTTCTAATATTGGAAGTATTTTATTATCTGGTTATCTGCTACACTTTTTACCTTTTGTGTTCGTTCAAAGAACTCTTTTCCTCCATCATTATTTACCGGCGTACATTTTTAAGTTATTGCTTACAGCCGCGACAATAGAACATTTATACTATTTAATCGGGTATGTTGAAAAATGATTAATACGATGCCCCTTACATCGATTTATTAAAATTTATTAATTATTTTTTACTTACAGAACTCGATATCAGAAAAGTGTCTTATTACATACATTAAAATTCAGCACTCTTATTTGGATAGTCTTTATTATACACATATTTAAAAAGTTTTCTCTACTTAGTTATGGAACAACACATTTACGTGCTAAGGAAATTGTAAGTTTGAGATGGAGGGACACATGGGATTTTATTGTGCATAAAACTTAAGAGACATTCAAATTTAATATCTATTTATTGTGAGTAGGTATTCGTAGGATTATTTTTTACTTGTACTAAACAAAACTGTTTCTTTTTAAGTGAATCAAATATGTTTGTGAAGTATATCAAACAGTGACTACAGATTCATATGATAGAGGTACAATTTTTGAGTACACATCATATATTTAAAATACAGTTGATACATAGAATTATTTTTTTATATTTTAAAATATATACTTGATGACATAGACTGATTACATTTCACAAAATATTTGTTAATTATTACATATGTGTTAAGTACCTACATTTCAATAAAGCTTTATATACTGGTTGAATATTTCGAATTTGTATTATAGCACCTTCTTGTACCATAACATGACTCCGAAAAACATTGATTCAAAAACAGAACTAGAATAGACATAGTCAAAATCAATTTGTAATCCTTCAATACGGTTGTTACAACAATGAACATACAATTCGATAACGGTTCTGTTCTCAAGAAACTTATCATATGTTGACCACGTTCTAAAATCTTGTGCTTATACATGTAGAACAGTAGAACTGCCAATCACAAGGCAGATCCATTTCCACAGTATTAAAACTATGAAATCAGGGAGGAAATTATCTCTGGGATGAAATGAAGCAAAATTGACTGTATTACGATAAATGACAGTGTAAAAGAACGAAAGAGACCAATTTCTGAAGTAGCAAAATCGTTCCAGTGAAAAATATAAATGAATAATGTAACATAAATAATATGTAACATAAAAAATTATACAAAATACTTAAGAAAAAGCGTTACTTTTCTTATGTTCTTGAATTGTGGAGTTTATTTTGTAGATTCGATAGCGTCGTTAATTCAGAATTTCACTTTTTGCCTATTACATGTCAAATATTTTTACATTTTCGTCATTTTGCATTTTAAATTCCGGATATATGAAAACGTAGCACTTTTGTTTAGAATGGTAATCATTGAAGAACTACTTTCTACAAGTTTTAAAATATAGTGATCATAAGTACTTATACAATAATATGTTATTCAATTTACAAATTGAAACATTCGTTTACCGTATGTAAAATCGTATTACTTTCATAATATATTTTAATGATATCTAAGTTTCTAGTAGAACATTCGGGATAGTTCTTGAGTCACCAAAGGCAAGAAGGTCATGCGGTACGTTCATTGGAGTATAGATTGAGATCTTATTTACCATTGGTTGAATGCGATTACGTATGTTCGTCGCAGAATAGAAATACTCTTAGTGCGCGCGTGGAGTGCGCATTCCAAGTCTTTGTGAAGGTTGCATCACTACATGTGAAGTTGGGGTACTCGCGTCTTCTTGCTACTTTTTGTTAAATTGCACGATATATAACACATAAAAATCAAAATGTTAACTGCTGCAAAGCTGTTTACTCGAAGCTGTAGCGGTGTCACCTGCGACATTGCTAGAAAACAACAGTTTAGCACGATTCTTAAAAATGTAAGTACCGATGGCGATTTACATGTACCGTCCGCATCTTCTTACGCCGAATATTCCGCCTGTATAATTGCTATAATACTACAATTAATTTTATTATTTCATATAGTATATTGTTGATTTCGTTAATACATGCTACGTATTCTTTTTTTTGTACGTATCGATGTATCTTCTTTTGTATAAACCTATGAGGCAACATAAGCCTTATAGCCGGCACGTGATCCACACGATTTATTTTTCACGCTTGAATCCAAGTTTTGTGTAAGATATAGAAACGAATAGTCTCCATTACATTCTATTGTATTTATTGTATATTAATTACGGTTATTAAAAATTTACGTAATGTGTTAATACATTTATCTTGATTAACAATAATTTTATAATCTATATTAGCCTGTGTATCAGTATTGGAACTATTTAAAATGTATTTAAATATATTTTAGGTGGCAGCTCCTGCATATATTATGCCTCAACAAGCTACAAATCTACATCAATATCGATACAAGTAAATAAAAGCTATTTTTTTTTTATACATTTTGTTAAGGTCAATTTACACTATATAGCACGAACTCTCAAGTACCGACAACAATATTAGCATCAGAATGATAGTTTTGTGCTTATATCTACATTGCTCCGGTGAGAAACCATCAGCTGACGTAAAACAGTCAAAGGGGATTAGACAGCTATAATAGTACAGCATTGACATGCATAGACACGAACCGGACCGTCAAAACATTCTTCATGACAATGCTGGTCGGTGTCGGTTTATTAAAATGCATGCTTCAATATTTTATTGAGGTGGTCTTGTCGTTGTTGGTACATGATGGTCCATGCAGTATAATGTAAACCAACCTTTACACGTTACACTACTAAATTTTAGTTTTTTTTAATATGTACCACTTCATTGGGTTAACTACGTTATTATATCTTACCTAAATGAAAAACAAATATAGCAGAGGGTCTGTTCCACTTAACGGACAATGATTTCCTCAACAATATTTATATCGACACTACTTTACTACTATATGTTTTCATTGTCATTCTGTTTTCATCGACATTGTGATTTCACCAACATCAATTTGCATTGAATTAGGGGCAACAAAGTGTCGACGAAGACTAACGTCAGTGAAATCAGAATGTCAATGAAAACTCATATCAGTATAAACATTGTCAAGGAAATCATTGTCTGTTAAGCGGACCAGACTCAGCAGTTACAGATTTAGCAATTAAGGAAGTAATATAAGTTATTATTTAAAAGATACGTTATTTGTATAGATCTGAAGAGGTAAAAGGTGCTGTTATTGGTATTGATCTTGGAACAACTTTCTCATGTGTGGCTGTAATGGAAGGAAAGCAAGCTAAAGTAATTGAAAATGCCGAAGGTTCACGAACGACTCCATCTTATGTAGCATTTACTAAAGGTTTGAGATTATTGTAACATATATTTTTTATGCGCCAATTTTGTATATGTTTTTATATGTGTATCATTCCACACCATGTGATCACAGTTTATACTCTGTGTGCCTCACAAGAATTCACTTGGCAGGAATTTGACAGGAATGTAAGCCATCCGATTCATACCACATGAACTTTCGGTTCTAGCTGAATTATTGGCTAAAATGTGTGACGTCAAAGCCTAACCATTGGGTGCGAGCAAGCATCTCTCGTGTCTCTATGCCGACTCGAGTGACTACTTGTGAGGCAGGAATAATACATAAGAAATCATGGATTTTGATGGAATTGCATAGATTTATAGAACTCAATACCCTGAAAATTACAGATGAATTTATAATTCCTCAATATTATTTTAATTTTCAAAGATATAAGGATCGAAAGTTTAGAATCAACTTTTTTATTTAAAAAGATTATAACTTAAATATGAAGCTTCTAAGTTTGATTGAAATATACTGCTCTTTACAATGTAGTTTCATAATGTTTTTACTTTTCAAACTTAAAATTTACCTCTTAGGGCAGAATGTGTTTCTGTGTTAATACACTTGTTTTGTATAATATTAATGCCTTATATGCTTATTAAAATTGGTTTGAAGAAATTGTTTTAACACGTTACGTGGGATAGAACATATATAAGCCCTGCAACGAACCCGAAACTCTAGTCATAAAAAGAGAAAACTCCCACAATTAACAGAATAAATCTTCAACAGATTTATTTATTGTATTAATCTTTAGTTATAGTGTTGGTGTTATTCTAAAGTATTTCGAAATATCTACAGTAAAGATTTTGAAAACTTTTAGATGGAGAGCGTTTGGTTGGTATGCCAGCTAAACGTCAAGCAGTTACAAATTCAGCAAACACGTTTTATGCAACAAAACGTTTAATTGGACGAAAGTTTGAGGATCCTGAAGTGAAAAAAGATATGTGCGTGTTACTATCTCTGCGCATCATTGCTAATATCTTCCTCTTGTATAGTAATAAATAATATCTAAAATTTTAGGAAAACTGTGACTTACAAAATTGTTCGAGCTTCTAATGGAGATGCATGGGTACAAGGAGGGGATGGTAAATTATACTCTCCTAGTCAAATTGGTGCGTTTGTACTTATGAAAATGAAGGAAACAGCAGAAGCATATTTAAGTACTTCAGTCAGAAATGCTGTAATTACTGTTCCTGCATATTTCAATGATTCACAAAGGCAAGCAACAAAAGATGCTGGCCAAATTTCTGGTCTTAATGTGCTTAGAGTAATCAATGAACCAACAGCAGCTGCTCTTGCATATGGCATGGATAAAACCGAAGACAAAATGTAAGAATCATCATATTTAAAGTTAAATTATAAGCTTCATTATATTGCTTATTTTATTAATAAAGATACATACGTGTGTATATATAATCTAGAATGATGCTATTATTTTTCGTCTCTTAGCATTTTCTTTAAACATGCTGAAAACATTTACTGACTAATTCAGTATTTTTAACTTATTTTAATGTATAAGAAAGAAGGTACTAAAAATATATCTTTTTCAGCATTGCAGTATATGATTTAGGAGGTGGTACGTTTGATATTTCAATCTTAGAAATTCAAAAGGGTGTCTTTGAAGTAAAATCCACAAATGGAGATACTTTCTTGGGAGGAGAGGACTTCGATAATGCTTTAGTAAATTATTTGGTATCAGAATTCAAGAAAGATGTATGTAATTTCATATAAAATAGTTATTAATTACTAATGTTAAAATAACAATAATATATTTCATATTTAATTATTTTTACAGCAAGGTCTAGATATAGCTAAGGATGCCATGGCTATGCAACGATTGAAAGAAGCAGCCGAAAAAGCAAAAATAGAATTGTCTAGTTCTCTTCAAACAGATATAAATTTACCTTATCTGACTATGGATGCTAGTGGACCAAAGCACTTGAACCTTAAACTTTCGAGAAGTAAATTTGAGAGTTTAGTCGGCGATTTAATTAAACGTACTGTCCATCCGTGTCAGAAAGCACTTTCTGATGCCGAAGTAGCAAAGTCTGATATTGGAGAAGTATTGTTGGTTGGTGGTATGACAAGAGTACCTAAGGTTCAACAAACTGTGCAAGAAATATTTGGCCGACAACCATCAAAAGCTGTAAATCCTGATGAAGCTGTAGCTGTTGGTGCTGCAGTTCAAGGAGGAGTACTTGCCGGAGATGTAACAGATGTTCTTCTTCTGGATGTTACTCCACTCTCGCTTGGTAATTGTTTGTTTACATATATCTACTTCTAATAATTCAATAAAAATGCTTGTTTTACTGTGATGTTTGTAACTAATCTTCTCTCTGATAATAATGAAGAAAATAGTATACTGAGTTATACTACAAATTTTTATGTACGAAAACGTGATTATAATATTGTCGTATATTAATATTTTTTATTTTCTAGGTATTGAAACGTTAGGCGGTGTCTTTACAAGATTAATTTCTCGAAATACAACGATTCCCACGAAGAAAAGTCAAGTATTCTCCACAGCAGCTGATGGCCAAACCCAAGTAGAAATTAAAGTTCATCAGGGTGAGCGAGAAATGGCTAATGACAATAAACTTTTGGGACAATTTACTCTTGTTGGTATTCCACCCGCACCAAGAGGAGTACCACAAATAGAAGTTACATTTGATATCGATGCCAATGGCATTGTTCACGTATCCGCCAGGGATAAAGGCACTGGAAAAGAGCAACAAAGTTTGTAACATTGTATAATATACACATACAGTATGATGTTCGTTTTAAGCGCCTACACGTAATTATTTTTGTAAGTATCAGAGATACTTATAAAAATAAGAGACATTTAAAACGGACGTACTGTATACATTTTTTTATTTGTTTATCGAGTAAATAATGGCTAAACTATGTATTTTTTAAACGTATAGTTGTTATTCAATCAAGTGGTGGTCTTAGTAAAGACGAAATTGAGAACATGGTTAAGAATGCTGAACAGTATGCTAAACAAGATAAGATAAAGAAAGAAAGAGTTGAGGCTGTAAACCAAGCTGAAGGAATTATTCATGACACGGAAGCTAAATTAGAGGAATTCAAAGCACAATTGCCACAAGAAGGGGTAAGAATATAAGTTGTGTGTTGTTGCACACACACGCACACAACTCATGCAACACAATATACGTGCACGCATACGCTCACACACACTAATTCACACCGAGAGGGGGGGGTGGTACTTTTATTAATAATTTCAATTTTTGTATATAGTGTGACCAATTGAGGGGGCTGGTTGCTAAAATGCGGGAGACATTAGCCAAGAAAGATGATGTAGATCCAGAAGAAATTAAGAAGCAGTCAAACGATTTGCAACAAGCAAGCCTTAAATTGTTTGAAACGGCGTATAAAAAAGTACGTTATTTAATTCATTTGTTCGATAAAGTTTGAAAACTTCATTGAAAACATTGAATATATTTGATTGTAGATGGCTGCAGAACGAGATAGCCAAAGCCAAAGTCAAAGTCAACAAGAGGACGGAGCTGAAAAGAAGGAAGAGAAGAACTAACCATATTCAAGGCAATATGTTCAGACAAAACAAATTTATTGCACAGATGTAGGAGCACCAACAATATCTTACATGTTCAAAAGAAACGCTTTGTTACGCCACAGGTAACAAAATTCTAACTAATACTGAACGATGTCTTAGAGTTTTTTATTTTTTGAACATGTTTGATTAAGAGTAGAAAATATTAATTTAAAATTGGAAGGTAATTGATAAGATTCCTTGAATCAAAGGATTATAGTATGTATCGCTTTATAATTATGTAAAGATTTTTTAATCATTTCAAAAATTGCATAAAGCAAACAGCTTTAGAATCATTTTGATTTAATTCATACCTTTGAGTCACTTGAAATAACGAATATAATGAAGTAAACCTTCGTAAAGTATTTTGGAAAGCATATGTTTATTACACAATCAATTATAATCTTCTGCGAAGAGGTCAAATTGTAAACTCTGTATATAACAATTTACATTGTGACATTTGCTTTTAAGCAGTTTCTTTATTATTAAACGTAGAGAAGTGTTAAAAATGTATTACCCTATCAGTTTTACTTGGCCTCAATGAAAACCTTGGAAATTGGTAGTTAAACATGTTACAATTACAGAAATTTGTATCTACAGAATTTGGTAGCAATCCATGTAGTATGAATGTGAGCGAATAAAAGTACGAGAGAATGCGATGTATGTTCGGTGCAAAACAAATTATTCTATAGGATATGCGCTATATGTAGAGTATGTTAAGAAGTATTGTAATATGATATAACCATGTTATTAAAATTTTTTATTTGAATTACTGAATTATAGAGTATAATTATAATAATTTGTATCCCTACAAATTCATTTAAAATAGATTTGCATATAATGAAAACATCACTAAGTAAGGTAAGGAGTAAGGCAGGCCTCGGAATTAATAGCCACGATAGCCGATTTTCGAAGGCTACGCTCCCTTGACCCGGCTGCATGTCTCGTCTTGTGGCGGTCATCGGAGTCGTGGTGGGCACTTTCGACTAATCTATATAGTTGATAATTTTCAGTCGACTGAACGCTTTTATTCAGATCAGGTGGCCGGATTCGGTTTGACCACAAACGAGGTAAAGCAGAGAGGATGGAAGAGTGCGAGTGATGCCCACTTGGACGCCGGGCCGATCGGACGCGGTTCCTAACCCTAACCCTTTTTTTTTCACGAAATTAATCACGACTTAGCGAGGCGAAAATGAATTTGGGGAGGGCAAAGGGCAAAAATTTCGTTATTTTTTGTCTAGGGCACACGGTTTAGGAGATACAGCGATTTTAAAATTCTGTAAATGTGTCCAATTCACGGCGTCCAAAAGGAACGCGTCCAATCGGCCCGGCGTCCAAAAGGAACGCGTCCAAACGAACGGCGTCCAAGTGGGACACCCCCAAGAGTGCTCACGCCCGGGTTTTTGTGTTCCCGATATAGTGCTGACATCTGCTCAGCCTTAGCATGGCACAGAACCGGGCCGTCTTTTCTGGAACAGAACCAGGCCCCTGTCACGCACTGTCACGTAAAATCACTGACGAGGTATAGGATTGGTTACGTGACCCCCCAAAAAGTGGCCACGAAAATGTATTGGGTGATAGGTCTATCGTATACCTCGTCGGTGGTTGAACACCAATTCCTTCTATATTACATTTCAAATATTGCCGCGCTTTCCAACATTTCCAATGTCTCGCATGTATTCTTCTCTTTAATTCAATGGCCTATAGAGTCAGAAGTAAATGGAAATATCAACTAAAGAAGCAGCAACACTGTTTGCATGTGGTACGTCAAGGTTACCTAATTTGAAGACATAAACAGGATTCAATAAAAATTTCACCTTTGCAACAATATTTTATGTCGTTACTGAATCATCAGACAATTAGGAATTACTTGATAACGTCTTCTTATAATTCGTCAAATCACGTAATATTATTTAGGAAATATGTATACTTTTTACAACAGAATAATAAAAATTTAAAAATTGTATTGTTCATAGACAACAATGAATTATGTAGAGTGAATTATTTATACGCAGAAATATCACTATCTTGAACAGTTTTTGGATTATTACAAGTTGATAGTAACTTTAAAATTAATTTGGTTATTAGGAAAAGTATTGATATTAGAAAATTATTTGATATATAGGTCCTATAGAACCTAGGTACGTATGTAATTTGGCATAAACAGGATAAATATAAAGGAGAAATGAAAATTTATTATTCATGAACAAAACAGTCATTGTAAAACATTTTGTACTCTTAAACAATTTACTTAATGAATAAATTTTAATCAATTATAAATCTGCTATAAATTTCTATAATTTCTATAAATTGCTATAATTTCTATTTCTGCTATAAATTTTATTATTTTAAATGATAATGAAACATGAAGTATGAGTGATTGTCATCAGTTTTTAAATAATCAGTTGGCAGCAGTTCAAATGCATGATATATTTAAATAGAACGTAAACATACCGAATACGAAGAATGACAGTACCACTTTTAAATAACTAAGGTACAAGCGTGACATAATCTCTGCTTGACAACTGACTGAGTAATATTAAACTACATCAGTTTTATGAAGGTGAACGCGTTTAGTGCTTCGTCGGATTAAGTCGAAACTGACTTATCTCGACTGTCTGAACGATTCTTTATATTTTGGCAATTAGATGCCGCGCAGTACCCGCCATGAGAGGATAATAAAAAAAATTTGATAAGAGTACTCGTGATAACAAAAAGTGAGGTTGGTAGACTTAAAACACCTGTGACGATTATTAGTTTAATAGAATGTGGAAGGGATAACATGGCTACCGCCTGGTGACGTTCGTTCGCCGTCGCCGTCGCGAAATCAAATGCTCCCAAAAACATCTGGTGATCATTTATCGGTGTAAGTTCCGTAATTTTCTCGCGGGAAACGCGTATTACGTTTCGTGAAAAGTGTGAATTACGATGATGAACATGTGGAAAGTACGGGAGTTGATGGATAAGGCGTAAGTATGATTAAGTCAGTTACACGCGATCTAACCTTGCTTTTACTTTTTTTCGACGCACTCCACTCTACTTACATTGATACGCTGTACGATTCGTCCTTAAATTCTAAGCTCATTGTTACTTATCCCTGTTAAATTATGTAATAAATCGCTTTACGCCTTTGTGACATCTCATAATCGAAATTTACTTTTTATATTTAATAAAAATCTGAATTATTCAAGGTTCCTATGGACTTATCTCCATATACAGTTTTTTCAGAAGATTTCGTGCAATGATTGTATAGTCTAATTAGCTGAACAAATTATCGACAGATAATTATTCGATCGAGTATAAGTTTCTGGGTCAAATAACAGGGAACGGCTTTTTATATGGTATCAAACAATGTTGCACTGTTGTTAAAGGATAAAATAATTTTCTTATTATCTTAATATACTCGTAGTAAATTATTATAGTAAATAGTAGTTTTTCAACTAGCAAACAAAAAATGACAAAAGATATTTACCAAAATTTAAAAAAATAATATGGTGAAATGTGTTTTGTCGTATTTATAATAAAAGTCAGCTGTTATTTTAATTGCCTTACTGTGTTTCAAAATTATAATCACTTTCTCGCTTAAACGAAACATAATGCCAAGAAGTAAGTTGTCTATAACAAAAACTGGAATGAGCAGACAAGCTGTTTAACAAGTTTGCGAACAGGTTACTTTCCGAGCTATATAAGATTGCTGATTCATCAAATATTAAAAATTGAAAAGTAAAAGAATAAATTATCGATATAATATACGGATACTAATTTCAATTTTAGAAAATATCTTTTCTTTAATAAAAACACTTTGATCGTATACATTTATAACAAAAGAATGAAACTCATAAAAAATCACGTAAAGGAATGTTATTTTCCGAGAAATTACGAAGAAATGTTTATAGCAATGCGTAAATTTAAAACCATTATTACATAATATTTAATAACAAAATAATTGATGAAGCCACGCGCATTTTTGCTTAATTAACTACTCTGTTTATATTTTTTCAATTTACATATGGAAGGATATCATGCATTCTTGCGGGATTTTCACGCTTGCCGCTGAATTATACTTTCATGCAGTTGCGATCAATGCGCGGGAAAAATATTCATGAAAATCGAAAGCGAGTGTCCCGTTTGGATGAACGTTTAGCTTTCCTGTTTTTGTGCATAATCATGGGGTGTGTTTAGTATAGTGACTGCACCGGCTCTTGTATGTACACCGTGTGTATGTATGTATAAGTACGTGTATACGCATATACGAAGGAGTGTTGTATTAAATAGCGGTTCTCAAACACCAATATTGTCTTCACTGTCCGTTACAATGATCCGCTGGTTTTATTAAGATCTGTACGATGTTGGAACGTATTTATAAAGTGATACTGTCCTGTTTATAAATTATTTGTTAAAAACGATGACCACAGGTTGCTTTATAGTTACGATCGGAAACGCGAGGTTCTTTGCGATCCGTGGAAACTGAGAAGCGGAAGAACACCATTATCTCAAACAGCGCTTTCTGAATACAAATGCAATCCACAGACGACCATGCGAAGACCCTGATTCAAACCGTGATTGTTGTTTTAACTGCGATGTGATTCCCACGAGCGACTATATTTTTAAGCGCTTGTTAATTATTGCATTCCACGATTTTACCACTAAGTAACGATTGTAAACAATTTTATTGTCAATTATATATCCACACGGTTATATATTTACCGGAAATATAAAGTGCAAGAATTGCTCGTATAACCACGTTTTTTTTTTTTTTAATGAATACATTCGATTTACATACATGATTTAGTAAACATTCATTTGAGCAAGCCCAATAAAGAGAAGATTTATGATAATATCAGATTTGTTGGAATAAAATATTTATGGAAACAAAATATAAACTATGTATGTAATTAATACGATTTAAATAATGTTTTCTCGTACGGTATCGTTCAATAACATTTAGTCACAGTAATCGTAATAATATTAGTTGAATTACCGTTGATATTCTCTTATGTACGTTCATATTTAGATTGCATTGGTAAGTTTTTTTTTCTACACGCTCAAAAGTAAAGATAATCGTTTACTTTAATAATCGTTCTTACCTTCACTGAAATGTCTTATTTTGTAACTGTTGTCGAGAATCGATGTCACAATATCGTTTCTTATCAGAAAATTATTCGAAGGAGATAAATTCGAGCAAGATGTTGTCCCATAGCTTCGTATGAATGTCTTGATAAGAGGTCGTAAAGTATAACCGCGAAACCCCAAGCCTTGGTACAGAATGTACGTATGTATGTGCATATTTATCTTCGTTTACCATTGTGCATTATCGGTAGAGGAAGAAAATTAGCCATTTTTCAGCCTTACTCATAAGTGGAATTTCTAATGAAGGCAGGGGCGTATCGTGGATTTCGCGAGCCCCATATACTTTTCTAAACATACATTATCTTACGCCAACAATTTGTTTGCTGATTTTTTTTTCTTTAATCTGTTTGCAGTAGTGTACATTCGTAAACTTGAACGTGTACTTCATACTATTTTCTCGTGCTTATCACGCGCAACTAAACTGCTCTGACAACCATTATAAAGTCTTTACTCGATATATTTCCTAAATATCTAGTCGATAAAAGTCCCAGAACTATCCCCACTGCCGCGGGGTTTACCCCATGAGGAGCCCTGAAGCTCGAGTGACCTCGGTCATCGAGGACTGTAAACATAATACGGTTCGGGTATATCGGTATGAGACCAGGAGACTACTAATTTTTTCATAAGATTTTCACGAACATATTTGTGGCATTTTTCTAATGAAAATGGTACCGAACACAATATCGTTCGGATCATATTTACACCAATTTTCCGTTAATATAATTGTACCCAGTAAACAATTTGCTATGAATTTGCCAACAAAATTGGTCTATAAATTTCGATCCATCTACTTCTGCTACAGCAAGGTTTACTCCGATATGTACTCGTAGAGCAAGGACTTAGTACGGCCGACATTCCCCCTCTAACGAATCCAACGTTTGGCCTCAATTTGGCATGGAATTTTGCCTGCAAATTTTGCACTCAAATTCCGATCCCTCTGTTTCCGCATTTGGACATGTATGTATGTTTACTCTCCTCAGCGACCGAGGCCTTCGATCTTCGCTGTTCTCTTCTACTTTCGGCAGTGTATCAAAGAATAGTATTTTCCAGCCGATATATGTCCCTGGGTAGACCCGTGTTTTGGACATATATCAAGTAAACACTGTACTTAATGAAGTGAATTTTGATTTCGTATCTCAGTTAGCAATACATAGTATCACAGTTTTGTTACACACACCTAATTAGTATACTGCCCTTAAATTTATTTGTAAGCCCTAAGTCTTTCGTAAGTCCCATGTATTGTATTCGACATGCCGTCTGTATAAGACCTTAAACGTAAGCGGTACGATTCTTTGGAAACTGAAAAAGGAATGTTACCATTCATTATTTATTCGACCATGACCAACCGTTTAAAGTAATTCTGGCAAAGGTACATTCAAAGCTGCTGGGATTGTTGAAAGTTCTTTGTGGGTTATAATTTTACCGAAACGTTAATTTTCGAAAACGAAATAAAAATGATGTCAAATTATATCAATATAAACGTATTTTTGTATTTTATAAATTTGCTAGTGTTATAAACGCGGAATTTATGTAGTCCAGCTACACGTGAATGTGTCCAGCTGCATTAGTGTATTTTATTATAATCGGTTTCTCTAAATAAAACATCCGAAATATGTTCATGGTCATAATAATTGCCCGCTCACGAGTGGAGTTATTATGAGCATATTTCACATGCCATATTTATTGCATGTGTTTACTTTCTAAAGGTGTTATTCGATTTAAAAAAGCGAGTTTTATGTTTTCCGCGTTCTCGCTTCGTACCGATGCGTGACAATTGTAGCTGTTGAACAGAGCGACAGGTGTAGCTCCGTGTCCGACTACTGTCGCGTATATTTCGATATGTAGGCGATGTTGCTGTGTTGCTTCGCCTGTTTTCTAGTTTGTATGATCTTTGCGAATTTTTATGCAAAATAAAAATCATTCGCATCGATTGCAAGAAACCAGGAACTTAATAGAAATTTCTTTACTTCTTTAACCATTTGAATAATTTGAAATTAATATATCGATAAATTTTTTTTCATCTCTCTACAATTTTAAATTTCATTTTCGTAATAAATGGATAAAATTCGCTCTCTAACAATCACATTATTCGAAATTCTCCATAAATACGCAAGATCATGAGAGCATTCTTCTTACAAATATTAAAAATTTAACTCTTTTGGCATTAACCTAACCCTAACCACAAGGAGGGGGCCTTACAAATATCTGTTATAGCACTTCTGCCTCCTCCTTCTTCTATTACAAATATTTACGCTTTGATTAGGCGTATCGGTGTCCTTTGCAGAAATTGTTTGATCTCACAAGAATTTTGTGCGAATAAACTGTATTTGACATTCCGTGATTCATTGTCAATATATAAACAACTTCGAATAAATATCGACAAAGGTATAGCTACTGGTTAGGTTTGCCTTCCTTACTGATAGCTGTATGTAATTTTAAACATTTGTTCCAACAGAATTCCGAAAAAGGTGTAAACGTAGAAATTGCTTTCTTATTAACATGAAATAACAGGTAGCTTGATATAATTTGATCACATAATACAGGAATAGTCCGTATGCGATATAAATATACCATGTGCAATTTTAATGGAACCAGTGACCGGAATATGGGGGTTTGACCTGTTTCAGATGCGATTTCATATTGGGGGTGAATTTCTATATGCAGGGATATCTCGAACAAATTATATTATGATGATAATAAACGCCACCCTTGTATTAAAGCGACGCGATCGAAAACAAAATCGTATAAAAACAATTTCTATCGAGCGATAATGGAAACGGAACATATGAAAGTATTGTGTTCGAGCAGAGGCGTAAAATTATTGCGCAATTAGCAGGTGTTTGTACAGTCTGCACGCAAACAGTGAAAGTAATTTTACATTGGAATCATTAGCAGTGGTGTATACGTTGTTTTCCATGGCTAAACCCGTTGAAGCCTGTAATTATTGCAATTTATTAAGGAAATGAAATTTCATTTTACAGGACCAATGTGGTAATGAATTATACGGAAACAGAGGCCAAAGTTCGGGAAGCAACGAACGACGACGCGTGGGGTCCTACCGGTATGAATTTTAATTTCGAAAGAAGAATATTTATGCGTAAAAATGTTCTATTCCATCGATGTGCAATCATTGAGGTTTATATTTAAATTAAAAAATACGATATACTCTATCTATAAAAGTTTACTGAACACAGTTCGATTTGTGATTTCAACGTGGATAGCAAAAATTGTATTTTAAATCTTCGAGCATGCAATCGATCGATAAAGTCCGTTGTACACGGTATTTTGTAAATAATGTTCTAATCAATCCATCGAGTTATGGATTTGTCGATTTCTTTCTTTTTTTTTTTTAAACATCGATAAACTTTCCGAGGCAGAATTCTTTGTATGCATTTGTGGTCGCTGCACCCTTGCACTTTTATTCGTCGAAGCTCAACGTATGGTGAAATTAATTGTGCTACTTGCATTACTTCAGGGGCAATGATGCAAGAACTTGCTCAGGCTACATTCACATACGAGCAATTTCCCGATGTAATGTCCATGTTGTGGAAACGGATGTTGCAAGAAAAACGAAATTGGCGTCGGACTTACAAGGTATGCTCGCTTGTACTTTATGTACATATATATATATATGTATTTATATATATATATTACTTGTAAAATGATTTATTATATAAATTTATTATTGCAATGTAACCGTGTACTGTATCAAAAATTAAACTTTATTTCATTATTTTTTACACAGGGTGAAAATTGTAGTATTATTGAAACAGAGTAAAAAATGTGGTACGAAATGTTATTTCGAGCTTAAAATTTGCTAGATATTATTCTTTATCTTTCGTATTTTTTGTATTTCCTTGGAAGGGGTAATTCCAGAGGCCATTTGAAGTAATTTTTGCCTTTGCGAAAATGTTCTCCCCGGCCTTGTTAAGGAGTTATTAACGAAAAACAAACCAATCAGAGCGGGGATACAGCAGGCGGATTCCCTCTGCTATAGCCGCGTTCTAATTGGTCAGTGTTTTTCTAAAGCTGCGGAGAACATTTTCGCAACGGAAAAAGTTACTTCATAAGATCTCGGGTATTACCCTTTTCAAGGAAGTACAACATTTTGGGACACCCTGTATATGGGTATATAATAATACAATAGATTCATGTAAATTACTCGTTCAAAGATTTGCACAGTAGAATAAAAACGAACGAATAATCTGCAAGAACCTGATCAATTTTCGAAAACAAAATCTCGCATGAAAATATTTTTGTATGGTAGATTCACCCTCCGTTCCGAGTGTACTACGATTTTCGCCTTATTTATCCTGTATATTATTAATTTGTCCGTAAATGATTCTTATTTTTTGCAGTCTCTTTTACTATTGAATTACCTCGTTCGCAACGGTTCAGAAAGAGTGGTCACATCGTCTAGGGAACATATTTACGATCTCAGATCGTTAGAAAATTACACTTGCATTGATGAGTTTGGCAAGGATCAGGGGATTAACATAAGGCATAAAGTTAGAGAGCTAATTGACTTCATTCAGGATGATGATAAATTGAGAGAGGAGAGAAAGAAAGCAAAGAAGAATAAGGACAAATATGTGGGACTATCGAGCGAAGCAATGGGAATGCGTTTTGGTGGTGGTGATAGATGGACGGATAGTCCGAAATGGGGAAAAAGTAGTATAGATGCGTACAATGATTGGGATAGAGATAATCGTAGTAAAGGTTTCGAAGATACAAATAACAGGTATACTACATAAATTAAGAACATATATTAATTATTAGGGTCTTCGTATTAATCAACTGTTTTTGATATTGTTTGTTTTTTAATGGATTTTTCCATAGTGACGATGGTGAAAGAGAAGATTCGGATAACGACGTTCATCCAAATCCAAAAAGAGGTGGTAGAGAATACAGAGATACTATGGAAAATTCAGACCATGTTAACAAGATTAGTAATGTATCTGTTGCTTCCACGAATGCTTCGCCAGCCCGATTTCCACGAACTATTAAAAAAGTAGATCTAGGTGCTGCTGCAAATTACGGAAGGGAGCAATCCAATGTAAGTAAACAATATTAAACCGGCAAGATTAAAATCTGTAGTGTCTGTAGATTTCAATAAATAGAAGAATTTATAAACTGAATTAAATTTACAGAACGGTATATCTGGATTACAAAATAGCTCCCTATCTTTGCCTATCAAGCAAAAAAGTAAAAACGATATTTTAAATGATATTTTTGATTCTCAAAATGAGAGTAATACAAAATCGACAGTCGACGATGACGAGGATTTCAATCCAAGGGCAACCGCTCAACCCGCTGTACAGAGTCAAAATGCTAATACAGATTTTGGAGATTTCACTAGTGCGTTTGGAAACCCCACTGTAAAGACGAAAGACAGTAATGATGAATTTGCAGACTTTACGACTGCGTTTACCTCGTCTGTAACGATATCTAATCCTGCTGTACAACCACAAATGCCACAGACACAAATGAATGTAATAGGAGCAACAATACCAAATATTAATAATTCGGCGATTAACAACGCCAATAATACCATGTTCATCAATACACAGTCAGCTAGCACACCTTTAACAACTATGAACTCTGCAAATTCAATGCCTCAAAATTCTAATGCGAATAGTAATTTGTTCGATAGTTTAAGTCAACAAGTGCTCAATAATCAGCAGACACTGAATAACAACACTGGTACGTTATGGATTATTTCATATTATTATTTAATTGTTATTTATTTTATAAATACTAATGTCAGGCTTAAATAGATGCTAATATCATTCTTTTTATAGCGCCTTCAAATACAGATCTTTTATCAGATTTAGATACTTTAAATTCAATATCCAGCGTCGATAGGCAAGTAAACAATACCAATAATTCCAACCTTTTCACAAGTGTCGGTTCTCCTGTTGCGGCTAATCAAGGAGGTAAGCACATCAAGATCAGTATATTTAGAACTTTATGATTCCATAATATTTGTGCGTATATCTTTTAAGTCTAATACAATATTTAGGGCACACCATGCTAGGGCTGGCTTACTTTTTACAGATATATCAGAGATTTTGTTCAAAATAAAACATAACGTAAAGCACGTGAAATTATATTGTTAACATACATTTGAAATTTTTTGACGAAAATTGTATGGATATAAAGCATTATTGAATCATGAAGTTAAGAATTTAGAATGTGCTAATTATTGTAAAAAAGTTTTTTGTTATATTTTTCTTTGAAACTTAAAAGAATAGATTATCTTTAAAGATTATATAATGCCCCCAAGAGAAACTTTCATTACAGCTTTCGAGATGGAAGAAAGTACCACTTCAGCTGAAAGTCTTTCAAACCATGCTGCAAACCAACTTTTGGAAGAATTATATCATATGGGTCCAATTAAAAGTCATAATACTTTGGAAAAACTGAAGTCGAATATTTCCGAATATATTAAATTCTTACCAGGCCCACTTACGCCACAAAAGTACAGCAATCTCGATGTTGACACGAAAATCGATTGCGTATTATACGCAAAAATTTTGGGGGAAGTAATTGAAATGTTTGACTCCAATTGGCCATTACAGAATAATACATTGGATCCGTTACTTAAACAATTGATAGTTATCGATGGTGCAACATTACCAATTTTAGCCGAATCTTTATCTGTTTTAACCGATGCACTGAAGAAAACCGAAAACAAGAGAACTATTTCTATAATTTTGGAAGTATTAGTGAAAAGTGACTCTTTGTTCTCCGGAATAATCGATGCATGTAAATGTCGACGAAAAAATATAAGGCAAGAAGAGGAATTAGATCAAACATGGCACGACATTGTGCAAATTCTAATTTCATTACCTAACCGGGTAGCTAATGAACTGAAGAGTGAAACATTGGATACTTTTCGTCCTCAAACATATTTTAAGATTATCAATTTTCACATTTCTCGAGTATTATCCTTCGTAAATACTGGGTTACAACATGGCATTAATGTAGACACTAAACCGTTAACATTGTTAATTAGTAAACTAGTGATTGTTGCAAAATCAGAAAATATGTTGCCCCTTGTCACTATTTTAGCAGAATGGTGTTTTGAAAATAAAAATAATGAACAAACTTTAATACAAAATTTACTAAAAGAATTAGATACATTAAGTATCGCACCAATAGCTGTATCATTTTT
Source organism: Seladonia tumulorum (assembly GCA_913789895.3). Lineage (NCBI taxonomy): Eukaryota > Metazoa > Arthropoda > Insecta > Hymenoptera > Halictidae > Seladonia > Seladonia tumulorum. Next base: position 11,313,950 of record OU565275.1, read on the forward strand.
AATGTATTGTGATGTAAAATTTGGTGTTCATCCAGTTTTTGGAGATGCATTATCGAATTCAAATTGGAAATATACATTGACAACGAAAATTCCATTAATGACTTATTATAATGATGAAAGGGTAATCATAAATTTGTCTTCATACTTGTCTCAATTTGGAAATCGAGACCATACTTTGATTGAATTGTTAATGAAACTTCTAGATGTTTGGGGTGATAGAAGTGCTTTGAATCATACTTCTGTAGAACAACATAAATATATTACTAAATTAATTGTTATGTGTTTGAGGAAATCGAAAGACTATTTAAGTCGGGACGACAAAGACAATATTCAGAGATTATTACTTTCTGGTGTATCAGTTCATTTCGAAAATACGCATATTATTTTAAGAGCAATGGGAATGTGCGTCGCTGAAATTTTTAGTAAGGAATTATCTGAATCGGACGATACGCCAAAACTTTCTTTTGATTATGGAAATATGCCGGGGGAAATAATAGATTTAGTTCAGTCTATAAAAGCATTCGGTATAAAAACCGAAAGTATAGAAGCAAAGGAACATGCAGAAGTAAACGATTTCATTCTTGACGATATTGAGTTTGACACGTTGGGTGATAAGAAGTTATATGAACTGGGTATAGAATGTAATCTTTTACCTAAGAAAAGAATAGAAACTACTGATGGTGGTGATAGTAGTAAAGAAATTTCTCTTACAAATTTACAAAAATCCGGTACTTCTCATAAAAAAACTGTAAAAGATAGGGAAATAATCAAAAGTAACGATAACAATGATTCAGAACTAGACAGCGATGATGACTTAGTGCCATACGATATGTCTCACGATACTAAAGTTATTGAAAAACTACGACCAATCTATTTACGGGATTTACGTGATAATTTAGTAAATGAAAAAAGTTCCACAAATCCAGACATTTTTTCCGAATCTTTAGAAGTCTGCGAAGAATTAATATTATCACAATTACCAGGTGACGATGTATCATTCGCTATTGAACTGCTTGAGCTTCTTGTCACTCTTAAAGAATCTTGTCACGTAGAACGCTTTGATGTATTACAATTCAAGTCTTGCGTAGCTATAATTACCATTTATCCGAAAGAATGTGCTGAATACCTGTGTGGGCAATTTTACATGGAAGTGGATAAATATTCTGTAAGTCAACGGTTATTCTTCCTAGATATATTAGCTGAGTCAGCAAGAAGATTGTCAAGTATTCCAGTTGTTAAGGACGAACAATATGATTTCCATGAATCAAAAGTTAAACCAAAGAGAAAAGAAACTTCAAACAAAGTATCCATTTTCATTAATACTGAGAAAAGTCAACAGTACAAAGTACTCTATAGCGATGATATTGACGACTTTGGAAAGTTTAATGACGATGAAACTGTGCAAGATTGGCGAGAAATTGTTGATGAGAGAATTAAACAAAACACAAGAAGATATGCGCATAGTGCAAAGTCTCTTAAAACATTCGCAAATAAATTTGGAAATGTTGCGTCTTCGTTTTTCTATCCGCTCCTGTACGGTTTTGGTAAACAAAACACTTGTTTAAATAGTGGACTGCAAATATTTTCAGATCAAGAAAACATATTGTTGATTCGATATCTAAAAACATTGTCAACCATAATGGTTTCAGCACAAAATTGTTTGTTAGCTCCTAAAATGGGAAAAGAAGTTTTAGAAGTGTCATGGACCCTACGATATCATGATCAAGCAAAAGTTAGAGCGGCAGTGATAGAAAATATTATAGCTGTTCTTATTGCCGTACCAAAAGATACAGTCATAAATGAACTATTTGAAATTATTATAGAAATAAAATTATGGCTTTTAGATTCGTCCCAGAATGTAATTACTGGGGATCATGATAAAGAATGTAGAACTTTAGGGGCCAGTGTAATATCTTTGATTGATTCCATTATAGATTCTACATTTAGCCAACAATAATGAACTCCAGTAAAATGTTTACTTAATTTACAGAATTTCAGTTTAATTAAAAGAGCTTTTAAGTATTTTTGCAACTTTTTTCATTATTTACCACTATATAAAATTATTAAAAACTTCAAAGTTTAGCATACATCATTTATAGTATAAGTTACATCAACTAAAGTTGAAACGACTGATTTTTTAAAGAACTGTAACGCTCCAACATATAACTTGTGTTAAATAAAAAAACATTTCATTATATTAAATAAACTGTATTACGAACTTTTAAATATTTTTACCTTTTTAACACATCATCAAGTTACTGTAAGATACTTGAGAAGACGCAATAAAGTAAAAGATGCAAAAGATGTATTATTATAACTAAAACAAATGTCACATTTAGGATCAATTCTTACCCCTACATCAACCAATGCCAGAACATCGTACCAGATTTCAAGTAACGCACCTGTACAAGTTGGGTCTACATGGGCTGGTTCAGGATTGAATATAGATCTCGACAATATAATGGGAAGTAAAGCGAAACAAACAGGACCTGCGCCAACAATGAATCAAATGGTTACAAATAGTCCGCAGCATCAAGTTAAACTTATGAGTAAGTAATTTATAAAATGTATAAAATTCTTTGTATAAAGTTTTTTTATGAGGATTAGTTTACTGGGTAATTTATACGGAAAATTAATTAAAAATTACTATTGATCGAAATTGCGAAGAAAAGAGGAAAAGTCACCATTTTCAACTTTTCTAGTTAAGTTATATACATGCACAAAGTTTCGTCAAAATCGATTAAGATTGCTGTGAGTCATAAATAATTAAAAATGGAAAAAATTGTGAAAAACTGCGATTTTCAATGCCTATAACGTTTTTATGCGTCTTAAATCTATAAATGGCATATTTTAAGTTTTCATTATAGGCACAGATAAAAAAGTTAAAAATCGTGACCTTTACTTTTTCCTTTGAAATTCCATGTAATAGTAATCCCAAAAAAATGTTTTGCACATTACGTAGTAAACTAATTCTTCTAACATTTAAAAAAATATCAAGTAGTTTGGTCTAATTTGAAAATTTATTAAGGTAAAGGCACCAGTAGTTGACCACCATGTACCAGTAGTTGACCATTTTATAGAAAAACAAAAAATAAGGTTTGAAATGTTTTTATTGTTTTGAAATTTAAGCAGCTGACGGCATGGCATCCGAGGTTCACTTTCATCAAAAGTGCACTTATAAGTGCGCTTATAAAAACCTTATTTTTTATGTTTTTCTATAAAATGGTCAACTACTGGTACATGGTCAACTACTGTGGTGTCTTTACTTTAGTTCTTAAATGGTGTCCACTTAATTTTGTTTCCCGACTGTATATTACAACTAAACTATGTACAAGATGTTTCACCTAACTCGAGCATCTATAGTTCATTTAAATACTTTCAATATAACTATTTTAGCATCGCCAACAATGGGATATACATCACCTACGATTCAACAACAGCCAAAACAACAACAACAGGCAAATCCAGCATTTTTCCCAGCATTTCAATGAACAGTTAATTAATTGATTGCTAACATTAGTGAAACTAAGAGGCATAAACTGGAGTTAAAATAAATTTTCTATTTTCTGGCCAGAGCGATCTAATTATATACAGGGTGCAGCTGTAAACAATTCCGTTATATAAATGTGAATGATAAAAGATCAGTAAAATATATTGAATAATCATGTGTTCACAAATAATTCAGAAAGTATTTTAAATTTTCGAGTTGGAACAGTTCACATTCTACTATATGAATTTTGTTGCTATTGTTTTTCTTTTAACTAGTAATTAGAAGTATGAAAAGCAATTTACTGAAGAAGGTAATATACATATATACTCGAGACGAGTGCTAAATAAATTACGTGACTAGTTAAAACTTTAAGAGCAGCTGTATAGATTTATTAAGTTTCAATATATCTGTGAGCATGTATTTGTTAAAGTGATACTTCTAGAATAATATGTGTTCCCAGTAACATTCCGCAATATGAATATTGCATTTTTCTAACGAATATTTACGTTATTTGCAAATTATGCGGGAACAAATCAAGACAGACTTGTCCTACACATTTTATACATAATGTAAATTGAATTTTACGACGAATCAGGATTATGCCTTACGTGTATAATGTATTATAAGAATGTATGCATGAAAGTGATTTATAGAAACTTATGGAAATGTAGTATACTAATACTTTTATTTACTATTGTTAATATTTCGAGGGAGCGGAGAATACTTTTACAAAGGTTGAATATAGTTAAAATATAATTATTGCAGTCTTTAAAAAGCTGTGTTTACATTGTCAACGTGATGATGTAAAAATCGTGTCACTTTTTTATTATGGATATTCAACGTTGATGATATTCGTCTATAAAGAAGAGCCGAAGACGCAATAACATCATTAATGATAAGTGCTTCCCTATTATAATTTTGCACGAGAAAAAATCTAGTATTATTTATCGAAACTATATGAAATTAGTACTATTTAAGAAGACATAGGTGAATATAAAAAGCATGTGGCAGGATACGAGATACTTTACAAAAAGAGGCACAGAGGCACAAAATCAGCGTAACAGAATGTTTTTGCGCTTTATGAGTGATCCACTCAGCATGGTGATTTAATAATACTATGTGTTTATGATTCATTGTTAACTATGAAACTATTCGAGGAGTTTGTAACTATGTAATTACATAATCATACAAGATTTAATCATTCTTATGATTGAATGATATTCTGGAAATTTTTTAAGGTAGGCGAAGAAAGTAAAAATTACTAAATACTTCCTTAGTTACTTGTTATTAACAATTAAAAAATGCATATCTTTCTGAATAATTGTTTACATAATTATTATGATGAGAGAAAGATATAGTTATTAATACTTAAGTATTACCTATGTTAGAGCATTAAGTCATATTTCCTTTATGTGTGCTGTTTATTAGCAATGATTCCATAAATCTTTGCTGCATGATCCTGAAATACATTATAGAATGGTTTGTTATAGAGTATCCAATTAATGAAAAGATGTTGCAAATTTTGTCTGCATGCTGTACTCTTTACTTTTTATTTGCAATACTATACATATTTTATATACACTATATATTTAGTAGTGAAGTCTATGTATCGGTTGTATTTTATTATATTATAATATAATAGATACTATAAGTTTTTGTTATGTATGCTATAAAAGGAGAACATTTTAGAAATTATTTCAGAATTTGCAGCAAAGTTTGATTTTATATTTAGACGTGTTCTTGAATGAATGATTTAGACAATCCATTGCTTTCATAGAACATGTATTATAAGTAATAATATATATAGTACAGATGATTGGAAAGTTTTATTGTTAAGTTGTTATGTCAGATTCTGTTTCAATTACTGTAAACTTGATGTGAAACTATACTTACAGGCTTCTATGCGAGTATCAGAGACTGAATCTTGTAAGGGAGAAACGAATCCTTTACATTTTCCATTATTTGAGCATTTTATATATGAAACAAAATGTTTGATGTAGATGGGAATATATTTTTAAAGTATTAAAATATACATGTAGGTATGTGTATCAGTATATGTACATACACATGTGTGTATTATTGTACAAACATAAACAATTATAGTCAATACAAGTAGGCGTGATACTACTGTCATTGAATCCGCTTGAACATACAGAGGCACGATTACAGTCTAGAATTACAGAGGCCTTTATAAAGTCAAAACGGATAAATCAGATAAAAAGTAAAATCATGGAAATTACAAATCTCCTTTGCTTAGTGAATAAGTTTTATAAATTTTTATGTACAACATTGGTGAAAAGGTATATATACATGAAAAATTTATATTGATTTTAAGTTTGATAAATATACAATGAAAAAAGAAGTTGATATTTATCTTCTTAAAATACATGCTTGACTAATTTCATTCTAAGAATAAATTATATATTTATGCGATTTACGCGCGATGATATTGCTCATTGTACATATGATGAGTACGATTTATAAATTTCATTTAAGTATATACTTTGTTAATGTAATTCATGTAATTGTTACTGGTGTACTTATAAGTTCATAATTGTTTATTATGTATATATACGAAGCAAATCACAAAACACTTACAAGTTACAAGGATTTAAAAAATGACTTTTATTGTTATATCTTTATATATGTATAGTTGCGTTTGTATCGGAGTATTTTGCAAATAACAAGTATTACATTGAAATCACTAAGCAATACATGTATATTGGTACATATCAATGTTAATCGCGCGTTTAGAATACATAGTTACACATGCCTTATCGTTCTATGTATAAAAAAAATTATTATTCCTCTAGTAAAATTCAGGACAGTCATTATGTCGCTTATGATACATACGTGCGAATGAAAACTGATAGTTCATTATCAATTCTTGACTGAATATTGTTTACAGTAGTCGCGATATTTGTAATTATGAATTCAGGTATTTATACTGAGATCACAGTTTTATCGTTATTAAATGCTCATTGGTGCTGGTGTTAATACGAATTATTAACTATTTTAATTTACGTCATATTTAACATAAAAAGTACCTTGTCCTAGCATTGGCAGTGCTCAATTAATTATCCTCTACTATAGTCTTCTCCTTCAAAACTCAAACGCAATTTCTTTCAATAGCAAATATTTGATATGCTCTAATAGGAATAAATATATCGCATATATTGAAATTTACGAGTGTAAGTTTCTTTATATGTTGTTTTATACACATAATTCTTGTTTACTTAATTGGTATCACAAATTTACTTTTTTAATAAAAAATATTATATTGATTGCGAAATGAAAATTGTATTTTTGCTACACTAAAGATCTATATTTGTACTATGTTTACTTAGTAAATGTAAATTACTGAAACATATAATCAGTAAAATTATCAATAAACAAAACATTAAAATAGTTGGATATTAAATTTCATATATAATTTAATAAGAAATTTATTTTTTAGAGAGAAAGTAATTTAAGATACTTTTAATAGTGTAAAATGCTGAGAATCAAACATTTTGCTATGTTTTATTTTGATAATAATATATTGTATAATAAATGAACAGTCAATTATGAACAGAATTACAAATCCAAGTACAAATATATACATTTATTTCTAATTTTGTACATGTTGAAATTCTGAGAAAGTGAAACAAAATACAAAAAGGAAATAATTGTTAATATACATTCATGCACACCATAACTTTTTACGTTACAAAAGATTATATTTTTACAGTTCTTTTATAAAATAATACAGGTTTTTTAAATAAACTTCAAGAGTCAATTGTATATGTAGTTATGAAAAATACGTCTATAAATTATATAATTCAGTTGTCAGCTTCCTTTTACAAGTGATATCCTTAATTATTAGTAAACTAAAAATAGCTCTGTAAAGATTATTGTTATAATTGAAATTATTTAGGAAATAATATGTTCAATATTTCAATTTGTATGTACGTTTCATCATTTATGGAGTACTTAAAATGCTTTATCGATACAATTGCATAAAGTCTCCGAAATATAGTTTTTTTATTCAGCTTCACCTAAACTTTTTGACTTTTTCTTCTTCTTCTTTTTCTTTACTGGTTCCTCAGTTTCATCTTGCGTACCATTTTCAATCAATCCATTTTCAGCGCCATTCTCTGTTCCATTTTGAGTTCCGTTTTCTAGAGCTTCGCTTTTTCTTTTCTTATCTTTCTTCTTTTTCTTTTTGGGCGTTTCTGTTTCCATGCTTGCTAATACTTGTGCAGCTTCTTCTAATGCTTCTTTCATTACATCTATATTCTTCTTAGGTATTTCACCAGTCTCGTAGAATTTCAATCTATCTTCTACTTGCTGCCTCAGTTTTTCACCAAATATGTTAGTTGGTGTATCAGTAAAACAATCAATTCTTGATGCTATGGAGCATTTATTTGCAAGATACCTTGAAATTCTACCTTTATTCTTTGTACCTGCACGACCAATGAAGGTTGAATGAAATAGCAATCCATATTTCGGAGTGTTACCTCTAGTTTTCAATGCTCTGAACAAAGCTTTTTCAGCACCCAATATTTGTACAGTGGAAGCTGGATATTTTGCCAAATTTGTAAGAGATCCAGCATGTGCTATTAATCTAGCTCCTACTTGGTCGCCTATCAATGTAGCCAAGTTTGGTGCCACCCCAGCCATCTTAGATCTTAAATATTCTGATAACTGTTTTCTGTAATCGGCCAAAGCAATTACGCGTCCTGCAAACATTTCGATATTAAGAAGATCAACAGGGCTAATATCCATTCCCATGGACGATTTTGAAGCATCGACGATTGCTTGAGCTTTAGCGCTATCCATAACAACTTCTTCGAGTGCTTCCAATTTTTCTTCAGTCAGTTCTTTCCTGTTCTTTATTAACTGTGTAACTTTGGCGTACATATAATTTTCAGGAACTATTTTTACAAGTTCTGGAAAATGATAACTATACCATTCCCTGTAATAGAACATTACGATAAATATCAATAATCAGTTTGGAATTCTGCTCACGTATGTAGAAAATTTTAACAATTATGTATCAAAGGTCCTTACCTTATACGCATACTGAATGTATTTATATCTTTATCTAACTGATCTAACAAAGCTATGCTTTGTATAATCATGTTATCCACACGATGAACATTAAACTTGACTTTAGCCCTAGAATAGCTATGACCAAGACCAAGTTGTGCGATGCCAGAACTTTTAATAGTAAAACCTTTAACTAAGTTATGGAAGTGAAATCTGATTCCTCTAATGATTTCTGGAACAGCACCAGTGTGATCACATTTTATATTTAAAGCTTCGGCAATACTAGCTCCAAGTTTTGGATCCAAAACACCAAGGACAATCTTTTCCTTTTTTCCTGGTTTTGGTATACATGAATCCAAAAATAGCAGCAGTTCTTGAGGGACGACTCCTTCGGAAATGCTATTTATGTTTTCCAAAGCTGCCAAAGCAGTTTTAAAAGGTGAGAAACCAACAAGTTTCACAACTGTGTTAAAACGTGATAATTCTGTGACAGATGCCTCAACCTGAGGAAGTAGCATGCCTACCTCCTCAAATTCTTTGATAGAAAAGATGGCATAGCCAGCAGCATGCTCGAACAGAACAAATAGCTTTGACTGAAAAAGTTAAATAACAATTATGTAGACCAGGCCTGCTCAATAATGGTTCATGGAACAGATGCAGCTGCTTCTTCTCTTCACTTGCTTGACAAGTCGGTCCCTACCATGTCTATTCTGCCTTTTCCTTCGGCTTGTACATGTACATGAATACGTAATAGTGATGAATAAACTTCTGGTGCTGCTGTCATGGGCCTCCTGCTAAAGGAAAAGTCTGAGTGGACATGGTGGTGACTGATTCGCCGAGCAGACAAAGAGGAGAAGCAGCCACATCTGTTCTGCGAGCCATTGTTGAGCAGGCCTGATGAAGGCTAATGTGAATATATTCAATTTTACGTGACTGTTTAATAAAATTAAATTTTTTTATTACTTTACTTGTAAAAAAAATTGAACTACAAGATACTACAGTTTCGCATATTCATATGTATAGAGTATACATTGATTAATTGTCGTAATTCTTAATTAATAAAAACATTATTCATTGAGTATCTTAAGCGTCTTTACCCATGTTTTTATGAACAGTTTAGTAAACATTTTTTATATCTATATGTGTACTAAACATTTATTGGCTGGCGTATTGGAAAAATACATATGAAATTGTAGATATTGATTTCTGAAAATTTTTTTCATTTAATGTATAATATGCATAATATTTGTAAAATTAAATGAATTGTTACACTGTGTAACTAACATTACGTTGAAGCCAAACATACTACGTTAAAGGATCCAGATATATTCGACATCGAATAAAGGTTAAATGAAATGTTAATATCAATCTAATTGTTGTGGTGTCTTACCATGCTTCGTTTATTTTATATTCCATTCAATTTTCAAACAATTGGTACGTAACAGCGAAGACGTACTGCTGCGGTTAGAAAGCGACCATGTGTTCCGGATACAAGGATGCAACATAAGCAGAAAAAAAGATGGAGTCTTTAATGCTTCCTGCAATTTGAATGCCTGAACACCGATATTTCTCAGAAAATTTTTGTAATTTTAAAGTTATTTATTGAAAATTAAATGTATAGTTACATGAGAGTAACATATTTTTTGTAACAACGTTGATTGCATAAAATTTCACTTATTCGTAGTTCGTAATATGTATAAAAACAATATGTACATAGTACAATACTTTTGCATACTCCGTTACGTTATATGTTAGAAGTGAATAGCTCTGCTTGTTTTGGAATACTTACGTTTCATTTGAATCAATTTTTACTGAATATATTAGTATTTCAGTTTCGCATAAATCTATTGTTACCTGGAATAAATCTATTCTAGCTCCATCGTTAAGAGTAACGACGTTCTCTTGCAAAGTATGTGGTTATTTTACCTATGTATAGGTTATGTTTATATGTATTATTTAGTGTGTATAATTTTCATAGATTTAATTGCGGTTTCCTTCATTTTTTAAAGAATGGAGTCTCGGACAGAATTTAAAATAAAATCTCCTCCTACCGATGCAATTTCGGCAGTTGAATTTGGACCGAATTCAACACAGTTCCTTCTTGTTTCTTCATGGGATAGTACAGTGCGGTTGTATGATATTCATGCTAATACTATGAGATTAAAATATAATCACGATTTGCCGGTTCTAGACGTTGCATTTCAGGTAATCATGAATTCATCTGTCTTTTTACAATTGATAGTTTTCCATATAACAGTGCATTAATTGTAAAAATAAATGAGTTATTGCACTTATGTTTATTTGAAACAGAAAAAGAGCAAAAGAAAAAAAAAGTATAAACACTGACAGAGTAATGTAAGTTAATGTTTTCTGTGGTAAGAAAAATAACAATTAAGGAATCGAAACAAAATTATATGTATTTTTTACACATACGTAGTGCTATACATACTTGTATTATAATTTTGTTGATTTCATGCTTGATGTTATTGTTAAACTATATTAATTATATCTGTAACTTGCAATACCGTAATCGATACTTGTTTTCACACAGGATGCTGTTCATGCATATAGCGGAGGTTTAGGAAATACATTAAAAATGTATGATATTAATAGCAATACAGGTATGAATAAGTACTTATAATCATTCAATTACATTCATATTTAGTAAGTATTATTGATATACATATACACATATCTTTACAGAATCAGTAATGGGAACACATGATAAACCAATTAGGAAAATTGAGTATTGTGCTGCAGTAAATGCGATATTAACTGGTGGATGGGATGCAGCAGTAAAACTTTGGGATCCTAGAACACCCACTTGTGTAGGTAGCTATTTACAACCAGATGTTGTCCTAGCATTGTCTGTGTGCGGAGATAAATTTGTAGTAGGCACTGCCAAAAGAAAAGTTTGCATTTGGGATTTAAGAAACATGGCTGGGATGTTTCAAAGACGTGAAAGTAGTTTGAAGTACCAGACACGTTGCATCAAAGGTTTTCCCAATGAACAAGTAGGTATAAGTTTCGTAAATGTAACAGAATATTATTATTAAAAAAAGCAGTTTTTCAATGTTCCAATAACTTTCAGGGATATGTTCTTAGCAGTATAGAAGGTCGTGTCGCAGTTGAATATCTTGATACTACACCGGAAGCACAAAAAAAGAAGTATGCATTTAAGTGCCACAGGATAAAGGAAAATAATGTAGAACATATATATCCTGTGAATGCTATTAGTTTTCATTCAACATATAATACGTTCGCAACTGGTGGTTCTGATGGATACGTTAATATTTGGGACGGTTTTAACAAAAAGCGTTTATGCCAATTTCATAGATATAATGCTGGCGTTGCTGCGCTTAGCTTCAGCCACGATGGTTCTGTACTTGCTATAGGTGTGTCATATCTGAATGAAACTGAAATTCCACCAGGTGGTAAAGATGAAACTGAGATTTATATAAGATATGTAAATGATCAGGAAACCAAACCGAAATAATATCGTAACAATTGTAAAATAAGTTTTTATAAATATAATAGATTGGCAATTTTTTAATTATGATCTGCTTTATTAAAGCAATAAAAATTGAATGTTACAGCCTTTTTATAAAAACTACTTCACTGACAATGTGTACAAAAAGCCCGGCAAGTTGTTCAACAAACTTTACCTATGCGTTCAGCAAGTCATTTTGCACCAAAAATATCATACGTTTATAGATTTATTACATTTAGTTAATCGTTTATGTCAGGAATAATATATCGGGTGAAATGAAATAATAACTTCATTGTATTTGCTCTATTCTAATTTAGAATTTATTTCAAGTATACAAGTATATAATATATAGTACAAGTTATATTATACAGGGTGGGTCACCACATTTTGCCATCTAGATTTACGTCATTATTATTACGCATAGCAAACACTGTTTTAGATGAAGTTTAATGGTTTTGAGAGGGGCACATTCTGATGGTACATTTTTTTGTAGGTGAACGTGTAAAGGACATGTGAAGGTCATTCATGTTTTTTTAAATGGAATCATATATTTTCTATTACATCAGCTGATGCTCCTTCATATTCTTTACAAAAAAGTATTTATTATACAAATAAGTATTTATCTATTTGTGTGAAAAAAACATTAGTTTAGGAGATATTTAGCTAAAAAATGGGAGATATTTATGACTTTTGAGTATGCGTAAAATGCTTTTGCGGCTAATTCCAGCTTGTCTTTGGATTTCGCGAGAGCTAACGGATGGATTTAACGTAATTGCGGCTAACACAACAATTTCGTTTGCTTCATTTGTTGTTGTTTTATTACGAATTGCCTTTTTGCGTAATAATTGCCCCGTCTGGTGAAATTTTTTAAAAACATAATCAAAGGTACGACGTGATGGATGATTTCGTTGAGGAAATCTATTAGCGTATAATCTTTCTGCATGTGTAGCACTTTTCCCAGCTTCAAAATAAATTGATAACATGTTTATCTTTTCTTCTTTAAAATACTTCATTATGAAGTGATAATTCACCGTATCAGAGACGTAACAGAGATTAAATTTCACAATAAGTAGGAGAGCAAGAATTATCAACACAGAAAATGTAAGTATTTACATTGATAATTCTTGCTCTCCTACTACATTATCACATTGAATTCATAATATTGACCAGAAAGTGGATATTTCCTAATAAATTAGAATTAAAATATCTCCTAAACTAATGATTTTTTTACACAAATAGATTAATACTTTTTTGTAAAGAGTATGGAGGAGCATCAGCTGATGCAATAAAAAATATAAGATTCCATTTAAAAAAACATTAATGACCTTCATATGTCCTTTATACGTCCACCTACAAAAAAAATGTACCATCAGAGTGTGCCCCTCTCAAAACCATTCGACTTCATATAAAAAATTGTTTGCTATGCGTAATAATAATGACGTAAATCTAGATGGCAAAATGTGGCGACCCACCCTGTATACAAGTATATACTATTATATAATACAAATATACATTACTGTATTTGAATCATTGTAATTTTAATACAATGACACATATTAACACATTAAAGGCGGGGGATCTTGACGAAAGTATGCTAGGTAACGCGAGATAAATCGTAGTACTATGACTCCCGCCTTTAATGTGTTAAGAGCTTTTTGGTATCTAATGATATTTGTTGTTCAAGGTAAATATTTAAATATGTGACCAAAGTTCGTTGAATATTTCACTGGACATTTTGTATAATAATAGTGTTATATTTTACATTTTTATAACTTAAATAATTAACTATCGATCATAAAAACAATACAATAGAACTAAAAAGCTGTTTGGAATGATTAGACTAGTCAAATTTTAATAAAATATCTTTTTTGTACAAAACATCCTTTATTTATATAATGGACCAATGAAACAGTATTTACAAATTAAATGTTAGCATGTCCTATTATTTATAATACCTTCTATAGTTCCTCCTATAAGTACTACTATATGATGTAGCAAAGCTTACACGCGTATTATAATCAGACTCAAAATGTGCTTTAATAGGTTCAGTTATGATCAAGCTCTAATTTCGCGTTAAATTCTTTACATGATTACCATTACATCCATAAATTTTTGCAGAATGTGATAAGAGATTGAAAAAAAGGAAAGAGTATTTTCATGCAAATGAAATAATTACGAGATAATTTATTATATTTTATTTACGGTGAAATAAAAAGCACGTTGAATTAAAAAGCAAACGTTGTAAAATAATCACAGTCGTTAGTCTTGAAATATTAATTGCATGATATAACAGGTAAGTTTAAGTGAATACGGAAATTTTATTTTAATTAAAATATATTTTAGTAAAAATTCATGTTATAATGTAACAATTTGACATATTTCTTACAAACATATTAAGTAATTTAAGTACATTTAATCATTAGAAGTTTATATAAGGAAGTTTTACTAAAAAGTGTGCAATTTAGAAATACATTTTTCTAATTGATGTTTTTGTTAACTGACCATGTGGAATTAATTAAACATTAACTCCTTTAATATTAAAATTTAAAAATAATATTTGGTTTATGTACAGGGTGTAAAGAAATGTTTGGTCTTGGCTGCCATAGGCGTACTCTACATTTACAAAGAGTTGCCACAAAATTGTCTTTGACCTTGAATTTGAAGGTCCAAAGATGTATAATACGGCTATGGGCTGCCAAGACCAAACATTTCTTTACACCCTCTACAAGATTAAAATAATGTGACATACCAAGAAAATATAAAGTTACTACAAACGATGGTATAAAAAGAATTAAATATCGTGAAAAATTGTAGAAACCGTTTACTATTTTATAAATAATTGTGCTGCTTCTTAATATTGCACATTATATTTACGAGAATATTATCAGAGTTACTTTTTTTCAAAGAATGCTGCTACATTATACAGAATTTAATATTTCTACTGAAAAATAGGTACAAACAAAGTGATTGTTATATCACTACATTTCATAGTTATTTAAGCATAAACGATAATATCTATAAAGAACAGTATGTGCCACAAATAGAAAAACTGAGAATTCTCGTTTATTTCTTTAAAAGTTATTTTGGAAATTGGTTGATTGTAAAAGCAATTTTATTATTTTGGCACACACGCAATGGCGGATGTACTAATATATTGGGTCGTTCAGAGAGTAACTTTGTTTTTCACGATAGTTTTTTCAAATAAATTTTTCGATTTCACAAAATCTTTCATTCTCCCTTGAAAAAACGAAATTGCCTTCCAAACAACCCAATAATTCAAATTATATTTCAAACACAAATGTACAGCTTAAAATGAATGTTTGCACAATACATTTTCTTTGACTTAAATACATATCTACCTTGCATGCATTTCTGCTGTTCAACAGTTTTTATAACATTTCAAATAACAATATGTACAGTAACAATTTGTACTAGTAACCATCTGTCCTTTCAGATGTGTACTTTGAAAATAGTACAATCTTGTAAAATTATTATTGTATGAATTTATGTATGACAGTTCTTGCATATATCAGATTTTATGCATATCTGTATTTCAAAAGACTTGTTGTGTAATGAAAGTAATTTACTTTTTATCTATAATTACACGACCTATTTTAATTGAACATTAGTTATTTTTTATTTCAGTTTCTATAACTGTATAGAGTATTGCATTACTGGAATATTAGTTTGACGAGTCAGTTGGATTAGCAATAATTTTTCTCAATGCATCACGAACAGTGTCATGTGTGGCAAAACTAATTCCTACTGCGATTGGGCCTTTCACCCAATTCATGCTTAATCCCTTATAGAAAGCCATTAGACCTTCTTCTCTGAAAACATACAAAAATGATGTGTAGAATATATTTTTTTTCTTTTTCTAGAATACAACTTTCACGTTTTTATTCAATATATAGATTTAAAATATTAACAACATTTTTGTGTTGAATTTTTTCTGTATAACTATTATAGTTATTACGCTTCATAAATACTATATATGCGGAATATGTGCACTATTCTTTTCACGTGAACCATTAAATTTTGATACGATTATTATAAACATTAACACGTTGACTGCCGAGCGTGGTTTGTTGATTTTACCTCCAGCGCTGAAGTGAAATTGCTTATGTATGAATCACGCAGTCAACGTGTTAATATGTATATCATACATAATTTTGTAAAAATAATATCGAAGAGTTGTTATGAAAATTTGTCTCCCGAAAAAAATGCATATTCAAAACTTACCTGTAAATTTTTGTTATGGTCGAACCAATTGTGTGATAATGTTGGCCCTTGATTGCCGACGTCTGCATTCTTCTTCGAACGATGTCCAAAGGATAGCTGCTAGTTTGAGCGACCATTCCGGCAATGCCGCCGCAAATCAGTGATGTCGAAAACCCAGGAATAGCCACCGTGTACACTGTTCATCGACACGTAGCCATCATCGAACATGAAGCACGCACTTGAAAAACGTCGCCATCGGACTTGTCTCGACAAGCGTCGCTATTAAAGTAAGTACTGTCCCAATATCGGGGAAACAGCCCCAATGTTCCCCAAGGGTACCCTGCTTTACGATCATACACGAGCCACTCTCGTTCGTATAAATCACGATTTTTTCTCTGCGTAAAAGCACCGTCACGACGTCAAACAAGTTTGTGAAAGAACCGACTCACCAGTCAGCATATTCCTTAGGAGATCGTAGGTGAAGAAGCTGCAGCCAGCATAAGGAATAACACCTAGCAGTGTCGCTGTGAATCCACGATAATATGCCAATAATCCTTCTTCCATATAAATGCGTACAAAGATTTGACGTAGGGTTTTATATTCAGCCTTTTGCGTTACAGCCATTCTTGCTCTCATTAAATCCAGAGGGTACGTCGCACTCTGGGATGTTATTCCAGCTAAGGCACCAGCAAGGAAATTAAGTCCTGGTTTTTCCCTGTACGTATTCAAATGTTTAATGTATTGATATACAATCATGTGTTAAGTATAATTTTTTATGTAATGTTTATATAATTTTTGCACTGTCTCTCACCTTTCAGACCCATTTACTCTTAAAATTCTTTTCCATTGTTCATGAGCTGTGAATTGAACAGCCGAATATGGAATTATTCTAACCATAGTTGCACTATTGCCACGCCATAAGCTAAGCAAACCATCTGTTCTAAGAGCTTTTACTAAGAATTCAGCTGCTGCCTTCGCAGAGTATGGTTGTTGTGAAATCTGGAAATTAATTTTTGTGCGATCTAGAGGTGCAATTGTTGTTTTCGCCAATGCACCTGCAATAGCACCAGCCACCAAACTTGTCCATACCCGCTGTCCATTTGAAATACCATCATTTCCAATATGCTTGCCTTGTTTTTTCTGGAATACATAATTAAATGTTGCATATCGCATACCTTATTTGTTGTTAAAGAACATTAGGTGTACAGTGAATTACACAATTTACACAGTACAATTTACTCGATAAAAAAAACTTAACAGCATGTGGAATAGAATATAATTCTGTACATATGACGCCTCACCGGTGCTTCTATATTTGTTTCCATTGAAAGGGGCGATGCAGTTTGTAGCATGGATGCTGACTTTGTGTCTGATAATATAGACATTTGTATTCTTTCAATAACTTTTTGACTACTTTCAACTGAATGAGGCGTGGTGTGCCCACTCATCTTTTTCAATACATGATTCTGAAGTTCCAATGGTCTAACATAATTTGTTTTATTGTATACTATTTTTATAGCTTAGCCTGTAAATAAAACAAGATATATTTTATATAACTTTGAACTTTTACATTTACAAAATTTTAAAATTTACAGCAGTTATTTTACTCGTATAACATATGATTATTTTGCAAGTTACCTACTTTACTTTCCTTTTGGATCCTATACATATATATTATCTACTTTTAGTTTAGTTTAGTTCATCTACTTTCGTGTATAAATATTTAACACATTACTTAAATGAATCATTTACACTGAAGTTATGTTACGCATTGTTCTCTTATATTCTATTAGACATTACACAAGTATCATAGGCTGATTATCTTATCATGTGTACATTACATGGAACTATAATTATCTACACATAGTAAACACAGATTATGATATAGACTAAAATACAATGGTACAAAGTGTTCTAAATGATTGAATACTATAAAATATTAATTCTATTTTTTTTGGATGTGCTTAGAATCTACTTTCTTGAATATATACTCCAATTTATATTTGCATACGTGTACGTATATGTTATTCATTAAAAGTATTTTGGAATTTGCATAATCATGTAACAGATACATAAAACTGAAATTATTATTTGCATACGAATTTTAACCTTTACTTATTAAGAACGAGTAATAAATTTCCCATGGGTTTATGAATATTTTAGATTTCTTGTTTTTTTTTAGCGACATAGACTTCTTGATAAAATGAAATTTTATCACCACTGAAACAATTTACTTATCAATCAATACTTGAAACACAGTTCAATAAATATTATTTACGTATTCGTGTGCTAAAGATATTAGGAGACTTACGTAATATGTATTGACGATGCATTTTAGTACAATCTAAATGTTATCAAGCTAGTTTCAGCACAATGTTTGTATTCCAATGATCAAATCGACGCAACGAGAATTTCATCAATTCAAGTAAACGCACGATATCGTGACGTTACATGATTCAAGAACAATAATAAAATTTACAATGGAGATTGCAATGAATAAATAATGATACAACGTTTCAATGATCTTCATCTATACTTTTGCATATGTTTGAATTTCATTTAAAGGTGTTTACTGTAATTGTCTATGTTGCTCGATGGGAACGAAACGTCGAGAGACAGAACAAGGTTCAAATCACTCGATCCGAAATAAAGTAATGAGATAAATTAAAAAAATGGTTACCTTTCTTACTTGTATGTAAAAATAATCGACACGATGAGAATTGTCTTTCTTTTTTTGTTGAAAGGATAATGAATGCGAATAAAAGCATTCGGAAGCGATTAAAACGTTTTACATTATTATCTAGGCGCCACGAGAGCTCGATTAGTCAACATGCTCACACTATTCCTTACGGATCTTGTCGCGTAACTGACACTGAACCGTAGCTATATCACAATGTCATTTTTGCTCAGCGCGTACATAATATACAACGTCATGTTGATTTCGCATGTGCATCTATGCTATGTATGTAATACTTCAATTGCAAATGAAACAAATATCTTACGTGTGACCTTCGCTCGTATTCGGTTATGGTTTCTAGAGGGCAGTACTAATAAGTGCAGTGCGCTGTTCGAAATTACGTATTGACGTGTTGAATGTTAGGTGTAGACAGATGTAGAATAAAAAAGGAATCATCTTAATTATATGTTCATTATGTGTTTAATTATCCTGGGTTCAATTCAAAATTAAGAAGTTATCATTTAATTTTAATACCGCTTTATAAAATCTCTATTCTCTAGAATTGTTTACTGTACACTTCAACTCTTTAATTAATACGTAGTTATTATGACGTATAGTTATAACTGAAAACTGTAGACATTTGAAGTCTTCAATTTTGGTCAAAATTTTATAATTATTAAATGAACGGGTAATAGTTGGACTTAATTAGAAGTGAAGAATCCTTTTGTCTATTATGCAGATATCATAAATTAAAAATCGTATAAAAAAATCCATTCCGTTTATCATTAAATATCGTATAATAGTGTCCAAATTATAATCGTATTTTGTGAATAAGTCATTAATTCATTTTATATAATGGTAGTATTCTTATATTTCGTTTTCTTATTGTTAGTATCAGAACAAATTTAAAATTTAGAGTTGTACAGAAAAGATTATATTGGAGATATTGAGAATATTTTGTTTAGCATATCAGCAGAGAAGATAGATATTAGATAACATGGAATTCGATTGCTATGCTCATGTTGTTGTCCATATCTTTTGAATTTCCCAGCAGAGGTCGAATAGAGAGCGATTCTCGCAACTATGCTAATGGCGCCTAATTTTGTCAATACGAACAGTCATGATATTGAAGCGTCTGTGATTGAAGGCTCCCATTTTTAATCGATTTTTAATTGCTCGAGTTTTTATTTATTCTGAATTTACT
Source organism: Seladonia tumulorum (assembly GCA_913789895.3). NCBI lineage: Eukaryota > Metazoa > Arthropoda > Insecta > Hymenoptera > Halictidae > Seladonia > Seladonia tumulorum. The sequence continues at coordinate 11,334,063 of OU565275.1, forward strand.
TACTTTAAACTATCAGAATTAAAATATTATACTCGGAATATAATATAATTTTTTAATGAATTAGGAATTTTTGATGTTCGAAATTTGTAAATGTGTTTGGAAATAAATTTCTCTTATATTAATGCGTTAGCAATCAATTATTTTATATGTAGCACATAAAGTAAAAAGAAGATAATAATTTTCTTTAAATGTATTTGAGCGACCTCTACGATATTCTGCGATGTACGGATTTCTACATTATCGACATTCCATTCTTACGAAAGAAAGACAAATTGTACTTATAAAATTTTTGAATTTGCTTATATGTGTGTATTATATTGACGCGGTTATGATTATTTTGAAATCTTAAGATATTTTAAAATATACTTACAAACGTTAAGTAATTATGTATTACGTTAAGTTATAACTGAACTATAAAATATTGTATGCAAAAAAAAAAAAAAATACTAAAACGAAAATTGTTCAGCAAGACTAACCAAATTTATTCACAATATAAAGATTTTTTTAGTCGATAAAATAATTGTGTTTATTCAGAATCTCTGAATATCGTTTGCATCGTAACCGTAAGAAACGTTCGTTTTTGCTTTAAAAATTTGTTCAAATAATTTACAATTAATTTCAGGCTAAAGTATATTTTTACTATGATCCATAACGTTAGTTCTCACGAAATAATGCACAGTTTTGTGTAGTTACATTAAAAGCTGTCAATTTGTATTTCGAGTAAAAGAATCATTAGAATAGGAGTTTATAAAATTCAGTTTCAAAAACAAAAGTTAAGCAAAAATTTATTTCTTTTATGAGAAATATTGTTGCTGCGAGTATAATATAAAAACCACATTTGATTTTTGAGTACTCTAAAGCTTGAATAATAAGGATAGCACTTTGTTTTATTCGTTTTAGGATAAGAGTTCAAAGAATCGTAGACGATTCGGAGTTTTAGTTACACAGGCAGCTGGAAAACAGAGGGTACAGAAAGAAAGCGCGGTAGACGGTTACGTCGTTGACGAGCCCCGTAGATCCGGTCTGTTATCACTGGAATTTTAAAAGGTCTTCTCCTCGTCAACTTGGATTTATTCGAATTAAAACCCGGCAGGGCCGCACGCCGTCTGTTTACATGATAAGATTCATTCTCGTGAACAGAAACGAACACTTATACTTTGGCCTGTTGCTTCGGATCCGTGTCAAATGAATTCCCGGCGTTAACTAGAGATGGACTTTTCAAATCTCATACAATTATTATTATAAAGGACAAGCAGAGATTTTTCTTATGAGAACAATTTATTAAGTGTATCACTAAATAGACTGTTTTGTGCAAAATTCTATATTTATTTCGAAAGCAGTTGAACATTTTTGCGATTTTACGAACTCCATAGCGCAATAATTGGTCTGCTTGTGCAAACTTTCAAAATAATTGATTATATTCTTTTTGTTTAATTACTTCCCGGTTCCAACGTTTAATAACATTTTATCCACGTATCTAATATTACATCTGTAAAAATGTAAGTATAATATAACTTTGAAACGTATGCTATCACACAGTATGCCAATACAGTGTGTTCCAAAAATGTTGTATTTCCTTAGAAGGAGTGATACTTGACGCAATTTGAAGTACCTTTCTCCTTTGCGAAGATATTCTCCGCGGCTTTGTTAAGGAGTTATTAGCGAAAAACACAGACCAATCGGAGCGCGTATACAACGGGCGGATTTTGACTCGGTCAATGCCAACACCACGCTCAACAGGAGTTGTCGACGAGCTGGGATCCCTCTGCTATAACCGCGTTCTGATTGGTCCGTGTTTTTAATTAATAACTCCTTAACAAACCCGTGGATAACATTTTGCGAAGGAAAAAGTTACTTCAAATGAACTCAGGAATTATCCCTTTCAAGGAAGTACAACATTTTTGGGACACCCTGTATAACGGGATATAGTAAAATATAAAGTTCAATAAATATTAAATAAGGTTTTTAATATAGCTTTATCGTGTTAAATTTCTTTATTTTAATTAACAGAATATATTTTGCTTTCAATTTATAGATAACAATGCACAATTATTAGTGACTGAATAGAAGAAAACTGTTATTAAAGTGTTGCAGTTATTTAATTATAGTTTAGTTGTTTTTTAGTTATAACAGTGGGTATTCATGATTTGAATATCTCTTTATTTTCACATTAATAGTTAGTGAATTTTTACTGTTACTATTAAACTCAATGATATTACAGACCCTTTGATCCTTTGACCGTTTGATTACGAAAAGAAATATCGGGGGCACGCGCTTGTAATACAGTAAGTGCCTTATCTATTAGTTACGTGACTGTGTCGATATTCGTGCGTAGTATTTTGCATGTATCATCGACTATTTACATAAAACTTCCATTATATAGAATCTTCGGCTGGTATTCAAAATTTGTCCAAACCCGTAGTAACGTTTACAGAATTCTGGAGAACTCTACTGTTTGATCAAACGAAACATTGCAACGTAAGTTTCAATCGACAAAATTATTAACAATTCACGTGCATAACTTTCTTTCATAAAATTAAAACTGAAGATTTTTACTATTACAAAATTTTAATAACTTTTTTAATTTTTATAATTTTTATACTGCTTTCTGCATCTTGATATTTTATGTTTGTATGATATCCGTGAAAATTTTGAGAATCGACGAGAAGACGTGGGGCACCGTCACGAGTATCTCCTTACCTGGGTTCGATGTCTACTCCGGACTTTGCTTTATGCGGACACTTTATGCCCCCGATTGCGAACGACACCGGAACGCTCTCAAGTCCTCGGCACCGATCGGGATCCTTTTCCGATCGCAAAACAACGAGAGCGGTTTTAATTTAAGGTTCCGAGAAGCCCCGAGGAACTGCGTTTCCTTCGTTGGGGTCTACGAGCTGACGGGCACGTTTTAATAATCGTGTTCTAGACGACGAGCATTCTCGTAAACCAGAATTCGTTTTTATGCATGAATCTTATCACGATCCGGAGTTCCCCATCCCTTCTACATTTCTTTTTTTTTTTTCTTTCTTTCTTTTGCACAAGGAATGTTCACCAAGGCGAATCGAAAGTTTAAATTGAACGGAGGAGAGATAATCGGCCACGTTGGCTGACAAAAATCTAGACGTTCGCCGGTATTATTTTTTCGGAATTTTCACGAGCGAATTTATCGGCCGGTTAAGGGACATCCATGAAGATAGACCGGGGGAGTTTAATCGACTGGCTAAGGTATTAACACGGAAATCTAGATAATTTATTAATCGTGCGGGACTCGTTAAATGGTGAAGCGAAACGTTTTATCTGAACGAACAGATCCGATGTTCGGACATTGCTCGAGGCCACGATAACGCGACGGCACGAAGTATTTCTTGTTATTAAAGATTCGTTACGGTCGAGTTCGACAACTTTTAAACGGTCCGGTAACCCTAAATACATGTGTGTATAATTGTACAGCGTGATCCCGAAATAAAACGACTCGAGCTCCTCAAACGTTCGAGGATTTATTCATTTTCTGTTTAGTCGGCTCTTACGTTTACTAACTGTTGTTATTTTAACTTCAGCGCAAAGATCATGCGCCTATGTCTTACATTTTAGGCACTGAAGCATGTTCTCTTCCATATCTTCGTGCTAGTACAATTTGAGAATCTCAACTTAAGATACAGCAGAAGTTCTATTTCAAATGAATATAAGAAAACATTGAATGAAGCTAATATGGTATTGTTTTTACTAAACAACTATTTACATACTACAGAACCACTACGTAATAAGAAGTGTGGCTTTATCAATAATTTAGTTAGTGTATAAACTATCAAACATGTACAGGAAATTATAAGAACACATCGGTAACCCCACTTTTCGAGAGAATTTGTTACTACGCCGTCGGTGACAGATATACAACAAGTAAACCAAAATATTGTATGTATATTCTATGTAATAATGTATGTATATATTATTGTCGCTAGAAGCGCTGTTGTTGAAAGATACGACTTAGGGCTTAAATTTTAGGCAGTCGAATGACTTGACCAACCTTCCCCTAATTACAAATGATTGTTTTATTTCGTTAAAGGTAAGAACTAGAACTCGTGAAAACTGTTTCTAGTACATATATGTGCCCATAATTATGAAAGTGGTCTAAGTCATAAAAAAAAAAAATTACATTGAATAAATTTAGTTTAAAATCATGTCGTGTGAAATAAGTGATAAATTCATTTTTTTTTTAATTTTGACTTAGACCACTTTCATAATTATGGGCACATATCACCAGAAGAAAAGTCACGTGATACAACGTTCAATTATTATAAATTAATTTTCAATAAATTATAAATCCAACCGTTAATCGTTGCATTTTCTTCGTCTGTCACGTTATTACTCGATTACCGTAGTAGTAAAATCAGTGCAATTATCATTTATGAATCATTAGCTGTTAGGTCACGTAGAGCAATGAGAAGGAAATATTATCGTGCGCATCAAAGTCCTCTAAAGCAGTCGATTCCTTCGAGGGGTTGAGGTGTATTATTATTAGTCATTACCTATAATCTCCACTTGGTCGCTCCCATCGGTATCGATAGTCGTTTTGTACCGACTTTTGACCCGTGTAGGGGTATAATCAAACGCAAATCGTGTTCAGCTCTTTTTACGGAACGTTTAAAGACCAAATGGGACCGCACCGATTGCCGATATTTCTCGGCGTTGTATTTGTCTCTCTCCTTGTCGTTTCGCCCGGCTCCGCTGCACTGCCAATTTTCCCAAGACTGCCATTTGCAGCCATTAAATTGTTTTTGACCCCATCTCGCTTTGTGTCTTGACTCCTGACTCCGACCATACGTATAACCATGCAACCATTTTGATCGCATCCTTGCGCATACAGACTGTTTCAGGAATCATTCAAGACATTTTCTCAATATTAGACAGGGTAGCCTGTATTAGGTCATATTAGGACAGGTGCCTGTATTAATTATACTTATTTTTAGAGCATTATCAATATTAAAGTTTTTTTCATTAAAATCAGTTATACAGGGTTGGTCACCACATTTTGCCATCTAGATTTACGTCATTATTACTACGTATAGCAAACAATGTTTTAGACGAAGTCGAATGGTTTTGAGATGGGAACATTCTGATGGTACATTTTTTTTTGTAGGTGAACGTGTAAAGGATATATGAAGGTCATTCATGTTTTTTTAAATGGAATCATATATTTTTTATTGCATCAGCTGATGCTCCTTCATATTCTTTACAAAAAAGTATTAATCTATTTGTGTAAAAAAAATCATTAGTTTAGGAGATATTTCAATTCTAATTTTTTAGGACTTTCTGGTCAATATTATGAATTGAATGTCATAATGTAGTAGGAGAGCAAGAATTATCAATGTAAATATTTACGTTTTCTGTGTTGATAATTCTTGCTCTCCTACTTATTCTGAAATTTAGTCTCCTTTACGTCTCTGATACGGTGAATCACTTCATAATGAAGTATTCCAAAGAAGAAAAGATAGACATGTTATCAATTTATTTTGAAGCTGGGAAAAGTGCTACACATGCAGAATGATTATACACCAATAGATTTCAACGACCACCACTATCTTTGAATTGTACGTCGAGACTTCTTGCTGCCAAAGCATTTCGCTGTCAGACAATTGGTTCTTGCGAAACTATGTGTATGCAATACACTAACCGCAACTGCGCGTAGTCTTATCTTTATTGCTCCATAACTTCAACAATTTTCAACATTTTAAGAATTATTTTTTTTCGATAACTCGTAAACTTATCCACAATTAACTGCAAAAATCATTACCGCGTCCTTAAAACCGTATCAAAACAATCCAATTCAGAAGAAATCATTAAGCTATCCTGCTGTACCTCCTTGAACTTCGTATTGCAGGATTTGGGTCTATTTTGACCCAGGGTTACAAATGTTGCATCTACATTTTAATTTTCTAGTGGTCAGTTGAGTAAATTCATAATAAAAGGAATAACTTATTCTTATATCGTTTAATTTTTTTACAATTATAAAATTTGGTCCGATAATAATCATTTAAACTACTAAATATTTCTACTAGATCGAACAACAGGATAAACATTAATTTCGATGAAGTACATTAAAAAATATGTCCTAAACAAAAATTGTCATGATCAAGATAGTCGTGATCACCATAAAATCGACAAAAGCATTCGCCTTTCCATTTTGCATTCCTTAGGTTAGTTAAAATTTTATATCACAGTGCTTCTGTTTTATGAATATATTTTCATTGTCTCGATAAACAGTTTTTAATGACAACTTCGAAATATAATTTCCATTTTCCGTGTAATTTAATACTTCAGTTTATTTGGCAAAGACAAATCAAGTTGCGCAATTAAATTGTTCCTACAGCAGAAATAGTTAAAAACATTTGATACTTCCGCGAAGTATTTGCAGCAAACTGCACCGTTCAGTTACTCTGAAGTTACGTAAGAACCATAAAACATTGCTGAGCCGGTCTACCGAATCGTGAGTCACACTTGTGGACATTGAACAGTGAATAGATCTCAAATTATCTAGAAGTGACGTTCATCGTAATTTTTAAAGAGGATTTAGTTTAAAATTAGACTCTCTCGCTGTCAGTATATTTTCAACGTAGCAAGAAGTCTTTGTTATGATTCGTAATGTGTGAATATCTTAGTTAATAGTAATCCGCTATAGCCGCGCTGTGATTAGTCCGTGTTTATCGTTAATAACTCGTTAACAAAGCCGCGGAAAACTTTCAAGGAAGAACAACATTTTTGGGACACTCTGTAGATAAAGTTTCAATATATTTTATGTGTACACGAAAATATTATTATTATTCTATATATTAGTCGTCATACATATGTACATGTATGTATATCTACAAAAGGTACTACCAATGAAAATAAGATCTTATTTGATTTCATTTTCTTAAAATTCGTCTAGAAAAATTGCAAATTGCATAAACATCCGCAGTCTAATTATTACATACACGATGTAAATTGTATATGCAACAATGACACTAGATACTTTCCTATTTTTTTCGTATCATTGAAAAGAAGATTTGAAGTAGTTCGTGCAATTTATGGACAAATATGAAAATGTGTCCAGAAACGAAGGACTCGTGAAATTATGGTATAATATCTACACGAATGTTAAAATGAAATGAATTTTTAAGTGTTTCGATGACATAATTCTGAATTTGTTTTTTAATTCATTTCAAGAAATCGTTACCTTCTATATTGAACTTAATTTAAGACTTTCACAAGGTAAGTAATCACCCTATAATAACCATATCATTTTTAGTAGCTTCGCAAGAACTTTTTATTAACGAGAAAAACGTAAGCATGGTTTACAAACCTGAGCGGATTTGAAGTCGTTGATACCGTATCGAAAGTTTCGTAATAATATAAAATCAGGTCCAATGACGAGTCTACGGAAAATAGAAGTTTCTTAAAATGTATTAAAAAGCAAACTCAGGACTATGCTAGTGGAGTAAGTGAAGAAAACTTCGTACAGTAAAAATATGTAAAAAATGTTTTCAAATTGGAAACGTATTGACCTTAGATTGTCCAGCACAGTCTGAAGATATGAATATCGAGAATGATAATATTGATGAGTTTAAAGGAGCAATTGTATTGCAAAGACTTGGTCTAGAATCACATAATCACATAAATTACAGTGTTTACTCTATGTATGTCTCAAATGCCTAGCCGATAAAAGTCCTGTGAGGCCTCTAGAGCCTCGCTGTACTTTTCTAAGTTCGGCGTTCTCCTGGCCGATATATGTCGCTGGCTAGACCTGTGTTTTGGGCATATAACGAGTAAATACTGTTTATAAAGGTCTCCCTAATTGCATGATCGAGGTGGTACACATTAACTCTCGGATTCCTGCGAGTTCTAGGCCTATGCCGGAGTCATTTTTGACCCACGCCGATATTTCACTACAGTTTTCTTTCGGTATAAGGCAATGGATCGGAACCGGCTTTCGTCGTGTTTCAGATAAAGAAGCAGAAGAGGGGATAGCGATTTTCTTATTTTGACATAAAAAGCGTCGTCTTATATCGGAATAAAATTGTACATATTGACGGGGTCGCTCGAGCTTATCTCCACCGCGACTCCGCGCATAGCACACGGAGGATTACAGGAAGGTTCATCTGTTCCCAATATCGAACATTTTTAACGGTGTTGTTTAATTGTACAAATGTATAGTCCGGGACCCTAATTCCGGCAACCATGTCTCATAATTTCATTTACCAAGTGAAACTCTATTTTTTTTTTTTATTTAATGCAATTAGAATCTCAAACTAGAGATTATTTTGCCATACATTATTTTCCTATACATTATACATTATTATAAACTGTACAATTTTCTCAGATATTTAGCTCACAGGCATTCAAAAACGAGTAGGTTATTTTACATATTTCAACCGTAGGTCTGGATAGGAGAACATTGCATGAGAGCGGAAGAAAAAGATGCAGTTTCCGTAGTTGTCTGATAAACTCCAACCTCAGTTCATCAAACGTGGGACACTGCCATAGCACGTGGTCGATATCCTGATTCTCATAACCGCACTGACATTGTGGATCGTTTACTATGCCAATTCGAGCAAGAGAGCTGGCAAGATTGTAGTGTCCTGATCTACATCTGTTTATCGTTGTGACAATCGTGAAACTCTATTGTTCTTATTTGAATTGAACATTCGTATTTGAAATTGTTTTTATTTGTATTTCAAATTTTCCCCAGTCCTGTCCGAAAGAAATCGAGAAGGGTTAACAATTTTTACAACAATCCTCGAGACCGGAGGATGGGTAGCCCTTTGTAAATAATTGTTCGATGCTTCCAGGGGAAATATTGCTCGCGTCTTATTCTTTTGGTGCGATTGATGGTCATCGATCGAATTGATCCATCATCGTCTCATATGGGACAGCGGGAACACGAAAGGGGCATTCTTGTCCCCCTGTGTTCCTCTTCTCTTCTCAATCCCATGTTCCAAGATGGCCGCTGACTTATGCGCGCGCGAGTGGAGGCTGCGCCGCAAAAAAGGACGAGCGTAATAACGTAGTATCGTTAATGGCTGAGCAATTTTACCGTGTACGAGTGCCCTCTCCGACGCTCTCTCTCTCTCTCTCTCTCTCTCTCTCCCTTTCGTTCTTAGGGGCATGTCGGTCTTTCTGGTCCCCCTTTTTTCTTCGTTTTCGCCGTGCTACCCTCGGCCGAAGGCGCGGCAACCACCACCACCACCACCGCGCGCGTACCTGCACCCCTCCCTTTGTGCTTAGGCTATGTTCCGCTCGAAACGATCGCTAGAAACGGCCACGACTGGATTCGATCCCGAGAGTTTAATATCCCGAGACATTACTCGCCTTCGAGAGCTTTTTCGTCCACCGATTTCGGTTTCGTTTGGTTAATATCGCACCTTGGTCACCGCTTCTAACTCTCACTCGTCCCAATCACGTCAATTCGACAAATTTTAACACGAAAGTGTTTTAGAGATGGGGGGTGATTTGAGAAAAGATGTAACGCGAAACATGCAACGGAAATGCGTCACGCGACGATAATCGTCCCAGGTAAAATTCCCTAACCCTAGTAATCCGTTACCTGGTACTGATGATCGACAGAGTCAAAGCGAGTAGAGAAAAGAAAAGGTCAACATAAAGGTAAAGGTAAACGGACGGGCAAAAAGTACAAAAATCTTTCGAGAAGGGACTCCTCGTTCGAGAGACAGAGAGAGAGAGAGAGGTGTTTTACAGATGGGGGGTGATTTCAATAAAAGATGTAACGAAACTTGCAACGCAAAATCGTCACGCCTATTACTTAAGTGTATGTACGCATGCGCACACTGGTTTGCACAGCTGCTCAGAAAACACTTTCGTGTTTAGTACGTGTACTGGAGTACAGGTTTTTCATGTAAAGGACGATGCCATCCTGCCGTTTGTAGAACAGTTGATTCCCATTTGAAACTTTGTGACTTTCATTTTTTAACATGAAATATATGTACAGGGTGGGTCGCCACATTTTGCCATCTAGATTTACGTCATTATTATTACGCATAGCAAACTATGTTTTAGACGAAGTTGAATGGTTTTGAGAGGGGCACATTCTGATGGTACATTTTTTTTTGTAGGTACACGTGGAAAGGACATATGAAGGTCATTCATGTTTTTTTAAATGGAATCATATATTTTTTATTGCATCAGCTGATGCTCCTTCATATTCTTTACAAAAAAAGTATTAGGGTACATATTAGTAAGTACATATAGGGAAAAGTTTCTCAGAATGTCGACCTTGATAACAAGGGCTGGGTCATCGGAGTTGGGTTCCCTTTTGTGACTACATTTTGATGACTACAAACTTTGACTTCAGTCAACAAAGCTGTTATGTACAGCAGCGAGTACATACTCTCTTATCATAAAGAAATAAGCACGGGAAAATCCATTGTTTTTTTTCTTTATTATACTTTGATGTTTAACATTGGTTATACATTTATAGCAAATCATTTTCACCTATGTTATAATTAATTCACAAAGAATTGGAACTAAAATATCAGACAAAAGACTTTCACAGTGGCTTCTTATACATATGTACATACATACGTATATATCTATATGTATATGTGTATAGCTACATACTGTGCAGTAATATCATAAAAATGTATGTAATGTGAACGATTTCAATCACATTACAGTAATAAGTAATCTACAATTCGCTGTCATGCGTAATTACCTTCATAAAAATATTTCATTCAGCAGCGTAGCGTTTTAATTAGAATGAACACTGTTCTTTTCCGTGAAAAATATTCTGTCAATGATTAACCTCGCAATTAATAACGGAAATAATTGCAGATGTAATTATTATTCTGCCATTCTGTTGTATGATTCATTTGCCGCGAAGGCCGTTAAAGTGGTACGTTCGAATAATCGTAATATGGCATGAAAGTCTCGTAGCCATTGCATTCCTGAACCTTTCTATAGCAGCTGCATTGTGCAAGTTATGTGTATTCACATTTTGAAACTATTTTGTTTTTAATATACATATACGCACCAGTAATGTTGCAACTTCACTGTCGATGTTCGTGCAAAGTTACATATATTGATTTTAGAGAAAATTGTAATTAAAACTGTCGACATTGAATAATTTAACACAAAAATAGATTTTGAAAATAGGTTTAACAATGTAAAACTACCAATCAAATTGAATATACCATTTCAATAAAGTCGAACCTAATTTTCGTGTACCGTGCAGCAGTGAATATTATTTTCTAAATAAATGCAATACTTTTTCGTTACCCGTCACCATTTCACGTTTTGCACGTCAGTTTGTTTCAGCCCGGAAAAAATTGAAAGCGAAGAATGGTTCTCTAGTTCCACGACAAATATTGTTTTTGACACGACGAACACTTTACACGCGGATGCTTTTAATTCGATTTACGGTCCGCTGTACAAAGGAATTGTTTCTGTAACCGGTGGTACAACTGAAAAGGGCGGGGGAGGGATGATTCTACATTAAAAAATAAGTCATTCAATATTAAGATTCACTACATCTTAAACATCGTATCGTATAAGTATTTACCGGAAGCCGAGTGCCTTCCGAAAACTTTTATTCATATGGAATTAAGTTGTAGAACATTTTCGCAAAGGAAAAAGTTATTTCAAATGACCTTAGAAATCACCCCTTTCAAGGAAGTACAACATTTTGGAACACCCTGTATATGAACCCGTAATGGCTTCAGTGATGACTATCAAAAGAAAACAATACATTTACAAAAGAAAAACTCATACTCAAACAGTTTTTTCATAATAATGATTTATATATTTTTATTTGCTCGTTTTATTTCGTCTTGCATTCCAAATATTTCAAATATATTGAAGTCTACAAATACATTTTAGTTTTCTCAAACATTGCAATTTAAACAGCAAATTGTAACTACTTTTTAGGTATGACAAGTAGGGGAGAGTGAGGTAATTACGACCGCGGGGTAATCGCGAACGCAGATATTTCAGTCTATTAGAAAAGGAAAGCAGATGCCCAACCGAAAATCGACAGGTCCGAACGCGTTCAGTGTCAGATAACAAGTCGTAGAGAGAAGCAGGACCCACGGTTTAAGGTAAATACAATTTGAACTTTTTGTTACGTTTTATATAATTTTTCGTGATGTTACTTTGTCATATTATAGCCTCTGTAGTGAGAGGTGATACATTTGAGATTTATATAAGTAGTTATAAATACGATTCATACGAGACTTTGGCAGTAACGAATCTTTTGTTGCACGTTTTTAACCTCTGAAATAAAATATGTTGCTGTGTTCGTGATTACCCCCTCAGTAGTCGGGTAATTACGAACACTAAAGGTTTCGTTTTTTTTTATTCAATGTATATTTTATTTTTAAATTTTATCGATACTGATTACTGTAGGTTATAAATAAATAGTTTAACTATAATTATAAATAATAAATAAACTTGTTTCATACTTAGCTATCGTTTTATTTGAATTTTTTCTTAGGTGTTCGTAATTACCCCACTTTTCCCTATACTCCTCATAACACAAAAACAGTTAACTGGTTAAGAGGTAGCTGCCGATGACAATACTTCAGTGACCCTTGATTCCCTCTAAAAATACAGTTTTCTGTCCTTGTCGACGTTTCCAAGATTAAGTTGATTCGACCGACAGAAAAATATTAAATCATTAGAGATCTGTAAATTTTAATTACACACACTGGAATGTTACTTTTGTTATGGAAACGTTCTACGAGATAATTCGGAATAATGAGCCTCAAACTGCAACGCTGGTAGAACGATACCAATAATACAATAAACCCGCAACAGGTCATTAGGTTCGATTGACGTGTAATCCTGTTGCGCAGAATATAGCCGAGAGACCCTCCGAAATTGCACGGTGTTTGGGGTCTTTGCCGGCCGCACAGGGAACTAATCGAAAACATATTTGTCGATTAAGCCGTCAGTACTTGAGCCTTTTCATGATCGGATTGAATCATGGGAGATATATGATCGCCCCGGGGCATAATGGTTGCCTTCACTCGTTGGAATCGTTGCGGAAAACAATTCCAACCCCGCGGTCTCGCTTCTTTTATTCGTTCCGTGCGGATTAATTGATAAATCCTACAAAACCCACGCTGATCTCTACACCGTCGAGGTAACAGCAGAAGTAAGAAAGCGAATGACTATATTTTCCGATATACATGGTGTCCCAAAAATATTGTACTTTCTTCAAAAGAGTGATTCCTGAGGCCGTTCGAAGTAACTTTTTCCTTTGCGAGAACGTTCTCCGTGGTTTTGTTGAGGAGTTATTAACGAATAATAAGGAGCTGTGCTGTCTATTTATAGCTATTGGGTTGGTAGGAAAGTTTGTTGCGTTTTTAAATTAAAATTCGAAGATAAAATTAAGGTATTTATTCATAGATTTATGCAATAACATATTTTATTGCTTTTTTCATTCTTGAGGTAACTTATCATGTTCTTAACTTAAATGAACCTAGGACTAAATATTTTAATTTTACCTTCGAATTTTAATTTAAAAACGCTACGCGTTCCAACCCGGTATTATTCAAACTAAAACATTTACTTTCAAGAACCTTTCTTTCTCTATTTTCATTGAAACGTATAATGTGAGGGTATATTTGAAAAAAATTCCACAGTTTACGTTTCGAAGGAAAGCTATTTAGAAATGTCATAATTTCGTTATTATTTACGTTGGAAAAGACGAACGCCAAGGTAAATTTAGAACAACTTACCTCATAATGTAAGAATGAGAAAGACAAGATTTAAAATAGCAAACTGCTCCTTACACTTTGCAAAATCCTTACAAACTTTGGCTTACTTAATAGATCGCAAATTGATTTTGAAAAGTTTGATAAAATAATTGTGTACCCGATTGTGCAATCAAGGGAGACCCGTAGGACGACGAATCACTGCAAAAATAATCACTGTTATGGAAGCGCTACAAAAAATGCCTTCCGATAATACCTTTGTTAATCAATTTCAGGTACTACAATGGCAATCCCAATCACAATAGAAACAATCATGTTATTTTCAGCAGTACATTCACACTGGGCTTTGCGCATTAGAATGTAAAGAAAACGGAAAATGGCGAAGCAACGAAAGCCGTCTAGGAATTGATAAAACTGTTAACGCCACTACAATTTTAAAAATGAAACCAACACTGTCGATGATATTTATCGTAAAATGTCGGACGGTAAACCGTAGCATTTTCCAGGGAATGCTATTGCGCGAAGTAAACTGCGGAGATCAATAAATACGTATTATGTAACATCTTTCGTTTCGCGTTATCCTCCATTCTTGTACGTATAATAGACCTCCCACGATAAATTCGCTGCAATTGTAAACAAAATCCACTGTGCGACTATTTTTTCGCAAACTGTCTTGTAGTCAGTCGGTGGCGAAATCGAGAAAGAAACAATTGTACAATAAAAGATTAAACAAAAATATAGAACGATCGTTTTCATACGGAGCTCCGTTTGTTGCAGCTACTTTGGCGTTCTAAAATAATAACTTCGAAACCGTTCGACATAATTGAATAAAATTTAATAGGTAAAAATCAATTTGTATCTACACGGTGTTTATTAATTTGACAGGTTCTAAACAAATGAAAGACCTGTGTTTACGAGAATTGTGTAACCTAATTTGGGTTTTTCCATAGATGCGTCATCGTAGTTTCGAACTCGGATTAGCAAATAAGGTACACTCCCGCTCATAAGTCTTAGCACAGTGATCATATTCGTCTTCAACTTTGTAAAAATGAAATAATCGTTGAAGGATGCGAACAAATTTTGTCTTCTTTAAAAGGTTTACACGTCAAAGAAAGGATGCTGCTCTCGTATACTAAAAATTTTAGTAGAAAGTAAAAGAAGTATTTTCTTTTCATCGAAGAATCCGCTACGTTTCTTTATTACAATTTCCACTATTCTTGGCATTCGCGTGATCAATTTTTTGATACCTTCTGTTGCTATATAATTCCATTATCCAGTTCATCCCCTAATTTATCATGGGGTTCAAATCTGGTGATTGATGTGGCTATTTCATAATTTTTAATGAATTATTATATTGAAGTTGTAATTATTGCTGAACATATGAGGATATTTATATTATGTAGTTAATACACTCAAAGGTTCATAATCTATACGAAATACCAGAGTTTTACTAAAAACCATAGGTGTCCTAAGACTTATGGGCGGGAGTGTATCTCCAACGAAACGGACCTAGATGTCTAGATTCACATCTAGAACGGACGATCTTTACTTTTCTTACACCTTGTATTAATGTTTCTCCTTTTATTCTTACAACTATTTTAGACAACAAATGCATGTATACAGTGAAATGTATACAGGGTCATCCGTTTTTAAACGGCCAAAAGCTATAGAGGACCCCAAATGAAACAACTTTCACCCCTAACACTTTTTTTGATTCGGTCTTGATTTTTAGATAATTGCAAAAACTCGTCATTTTTTGCGTTCACTTAAGATTAAATATATTAGTACTGCAATTATGTATCTTGATGATTTTTCCTTTGTTTGGTTTAAAATAAATAGGGGCATCTTTTTTATTAAGTCAACTTTTTTGTATGATCTTCGGATCTTGGTTTTTTGACATGGGCACGCCGTGGAGACTGAATGAAATAACTTCGAAAAATTCGGATTCGTGCATAATAAATTGCTTAATTCAAGACAAAAATTAACACAAAATTATTGGAAAAATTTCAAAATTTTTACAGCAATACCACCTAAATATTCAAGGAATGTAACGGGACTCAAGTTTTAAGAATGATTTCAAATACATCTTTTGGGTACGTATTGTTTAAAATATTTTCAAGAAATCAAGACCGAATCAAAAGAAGTGTTAGGGGTGAAAGTTGTTCCATTTGGGGCCCTCTATAGCTGGTTGACGTTTGGCCGTTTAAAAACGGATGACCCTGTATAGTTACAGTGTTTACTCTATAAATGTCCTAAATGCCTAGCCGACGAAAATCCCAGAACTATTCGCACTGTCACAGTGTACACCCCGTGAGGGGCTATGGACCGAGGCCTCTAGAGCATCCCTTGGATATTATTCCAAAAGGCACCGGGCGGCCGGTCGATATGAAATGTGAAGCATGTTACGAGGAATGTGGAAGAACCCCAAATATAAAATTTTAACTTCGGGAATTAACCCGTTTAAAAAATATAGATACTTCAGGGTAAGAATATTTTTTTCGGATTTCCTTCCACTGGAATGTTCTTAGAACGTATCCACATCACTCGTTCATTTAAAAAGAAGAACAATTTTTCCTATTTTCGAGCGCGGTATTTTTGCCCGCTGTGCGGCCTGGTCATTCGGGGCGGAGACCAAGAAAACGAACTCTTTCGCGACCGGGACATAGAAAGAACGGCGCGTAATCACGTGCATTTACCGTTCGGCGAAAATATGTGCATGCGTGCGCGCGTGCATAAAGATGACGAAGAAGGAAGGCGACAGAAGAAGAAAGGCAGAGAGAGAGAGAGAGAGAGGGAGAGAGAGAGAGAGAGAGGGAAACAAGTAGAGAGAACCATGGAACCGAGAAGGGTATCGAGAGGGAAGTGCAGGAGGATTGAAGCTGGTGAACGCTAAGCTAGAAACTCATTATGGTCGCTCCGCCCCTGTTGTTCGACGAACCACCGACCAATGGGATACTGGCGTATCGTAATCGCGCCTGCACGGTTTAATCTCGACATCGCGCCCAAGCATACCCGTACTCCTGCTGCTATAGTCTGACGGTTGGAAGTGTTATTAGGGAGGTTCGCGAATATCTGCGTGCATGCGTGTGCAAGCGTGTGATGCAAGCGCCCCGTGAACCCCTATGCAACCGCCCGTCCACAGTGCAACGGAGCTCTGCTACGTAAATACAAGAGTATGACTGACCCGGCAAATCGCCAAAGATCGTTACGATTCTTTGGAATATCTGCACTGACGGAAGAAAACCGAATACCTGAACTATTCAGTGGGATTTCGTCTTTCGCCGTTTGTACAGTCGTTGCGAGCTTGTTTCTGTAAATTGATTAGGTCGTACGAACGGTTCCGAAACATTGTTAGTACATTCATTTATTTATTCATGCTTTAAACCAGATGATTTATTTGGCAAATACAATATTGTTTTAGCTGCATGTAGCTTGGGTATTACATATTAGGTTGTTGCAGATAAAATGTCCGACCTTGAACAGTAACGTTAAACAAACACTATTTTTGTCTGAATAGATTTATTGATATAAGTAAGCAATGAATTTTTCATCGCTGTCAATGAATTTTAATGCTTTAAACCAGATGATTTATTTAGCAAATACAATATTGTTTTAGCTACATGTAGCTTGGGTATTACATATTAGGTTGTGGCAGATGAAACGTCCGACCTTGAACAGTAACGCTAAACAAACACTATTTTTATCCGAATAGACTTATTGATAAAAGTAAGCAATGCATTTTTTTATCGCTGTCAATGAATTTTAATGCTTTAAACCAGATGATTTATTTAGCAAATACAATATTGTTTTAGCTACATGTAGCTTGGGTATTACATATTAGGTTGTGGCAGATGAAACGTCCGACCTTGAACAGTAACGCTAAACAAACACTATTTTTATCCGAATAGACTTATTGATAAAAGTAAGCAATGCATTTTTTTTATCGCTGTCAATGAATTTTAATGCTTTAAACCAGATGATTTATTTAGCAAATACAATATTGTTTTAGCTACATGTAGCTTGGGTATTACATATTAGGTTGTGGCAGATGAAACGTCCGACCTTGAACAGTAACGCTAAACAAACGCTATTTTTATCTGAATAGATTTATTGATATAAGTAAGCAATGAATTTTTCATCGCTGTCAATGAATTTTAATGCTTTAAACCAGATGATTTATTTAGCAATTGTTTTAGCTACATGTAGCTTGGGTATTACATATTAGGTTGTGGCAGATGAAATGTTCGACCTTGAACAGTAACGTTAAACAAACGCTATTTTTATCTGAGTAGATTTATTGATATAAGTAAGCAATGAATTTTTCATCGCTGTCAATGAATTTTAATGCTTTAAACCAGATGATTTATTTAGCAAATACAATATTGTTTTAGCTACATGTAGCTTGGGTATTACATATTAGGTTGTGGCAGATGAAATGTCCGACCTTGAGCAGTAACGTTAAACAAACACTATTTTTATCCGAATAGACTTATTGATAAAAGTAAGCAATGAATTTTTATCGCTGTCAATGAAGTTTAAGCTTCTCGATTGTTTGACAGTAGAAATTGAATTTTGTGGTCATCGAAGAACTGAACCGAATGAAATCGAATTGAATGGAATCGAACCGAGTAGAATTCAATCGAATCGAGTAAAAATGAATCGTTTTGCATCGAATTGAATAGAAAGGAATAAAATTGAATGGAGTTGAATGGAATTCAATGGAATCGAACGGCGTGAAATCCTTCTAAGTTTTCTAATATAAGTGATATAAATAAAATTGTAATATAAATGTAATACAAATTCAAATTTATATCGAATAGAATATTTAATATGAGATTTTTATAGAATCTGAAAATATTTATGCCACCCATCGACGAAAACCAGAATTGTGTAACGGATAAAAGGTAGGGGAAAGTGGGGTAATTACGAACACCTAAGAAAAAATTCAAATAAAACGATAGCTGAGTATGAAACAAGTTTGTTTATTGTTTATAATTATGGTTAAACTATTCATTTATAACCTACAGTAATCAGTATTGATAAAATTAAAAAATAAAATCACAGCAACATATTTTATTTCAGAGGTTAAAAACGTGCAACAAAAAGTTCGTTACTGCCAAAGTTTCGTATGAATCGTATTTATAACTACTTATATAGATCTCAAATGGATCACTCTCACTACAGAGGCTATATGACAAAATAACATCACGAAAAATTATATAAAAAGTAACAAAAAGTTTAAATTGTATGTTACTCTACTTGTTGTTGTCTGACACTGCACGCGTTCGGACCTGTCGATTTTCGGTTGGGCATGATCTGCTTTCCTTTTCTAATAGACTGAAATATCTGCATTCGCGATTACCACGCGGTCGTAATTACCGCACTCTCCCCTATTCGTCGCATAAAAATAGACTCGGAATAAACGAAATGAACAGTGTTAAAAGATGTCCGGTCGAAAAATCACCATTTAATGTCAGCGTTTATAAGTGGAATTTAGTTGTCTAACTACGTTGTCGATAAAAAATCACGCGACAGTTTCGAATAATACGGAATAACGTTATATTTCTTTCCGCGTCGGTGTGTTCCCATTCCGTCGCTGGTTAATTGGAAATAGGTCTTGAATAATGCAGACACGGAGAAACGGGCGAAAAGCAATCGGTTGCCGATCGGTTTTTCGGCTAAAATTCATTTTGTTAGCTTTATGCCGACGGCGCTTATTGCGTCCTGAATATTTCATCGCCGGCACCACAATTACCATTTCTCATCGGTGTGCTGCACCCGTTGTTGCTCGGCCCTCACGAATTATTTCGAATAATATGAAGTTAATTATTCCAAGTTATGATCAGATGGAATCGCTTCGCGTTGCCGAGCTTCGCGTTGCCCGAAGTTATCCCTGCGTTTGCAAGGCAATTTGTAAGTCGATACGATACCGTGCCGACTTTAGATCCACTCATGTTAATGATGATAGAACCGAATATCTGTGTACTCGCTGAATGCGAGAGGTCGTTTATTTTGGCTATCCGAACGTGTTGATTTTCTTTTCTATTAGGTTGTGACAGAAATATTACAAGTATAAACACCTATGTTTTAATTGTTTAATGATTCAGTTGTGACTCACTGCGAATAACATTTAAGCTATGATTAAATAGTAGCCATTTATTATTAACAGATTTTTCTTTAAACGAGTAATTGCAATTCTGTACTTTGTTAATAAATGAAAAGAAGATATTGGGAGATCGACCGTATTAATAAAAATGAATCTTTTTAAAAAATGAATCCGCATGAATATTCATAAGGGTAAATTGCCGGTCACCTAAATTGTTCTTTGTAAATGAATTCGTTACTATAATATTTATTGTATACAACATTTATCGAAAAAGTAGTGGATACGTTTTAAGAACATTCCAGAGGAAAGAAATCCGAAAAAAATATTCTTTTATCCGCCTCCACGACCCAGAGAAGGCCGACAAAGTTCGAGGAAAAAATTAAGAACATTTTCCCAATGTTCATTATTGGTATGTGATTCGTTACAATGTAATTAGTAGAACACATAATGTATTTGAATAATATCGTAAGTAAATTTAATTTTTCCCTGATTTGAGAAGCGTACAATTTATTTTTTCGAGCTTCATAAAAAATTTTTCCTCTATCCCTTTGACTCAATTTCTTTGGACGACCTGTAGATTTTTTGCCCCATATTCATCACCCAATTGCAAAAAATGATGAACAACATTTAAAGATCTATGAATTCTTCCAGCGATGTTCCTATTTGACAGATTCATGTCCTTGAACGCAATGATTAATCCCTTTTCGTGATCATTTAATGACCTTCCACGATCCATTACGCTTTAAATAATTTTAACTTGTTTGGAGCATTAAATACTTAGAATTAATATTAACCCCTTGCACTACTATTTATTTTGTGATTATAATTATTAGAAATTCTTCATCGTTCACAATTTCATAGAACAAAAAAGATAGTTTATATTTATTGTATGTCTACGTTTTCCTCGAAGGATATATATTAACTACAAAAAGTAGATTTTTATTGCGGTTTAAAGAAAATTAATAACATACATGTTTATTAGACTCTGTTCAGAATCTTCATGACGAGTCTGGCTCGTTATTGTAGGGCAAGGGGTTAAAGCATACAAACA
The DNA here is from genome assembly GCA_913789895.3 of Seladonia tumulorum. Lineage (NCBI taxonomy): Eukaryota > Metazoa > Arthropoda > Insecta > Hymenoptera > Halictidae > Seladonia > Seladonia tumulorum. Next base: position 11,354,926 of record OU565275.1, read on the forward strand.
TGAAAGTATTTTGTACTTACATACCTTATAAAATTTCTTCTACGTAGTAACAAGAATATTTCTTAGATAAATTATTGTGAACCTAAGATTATTTCGCTCTATTACCAGAATAATTTTCAGCAAATTTCACAATCTATTACGTGCAAACACTTGCGCTGTCGAAACTAAACTAAATGCATCTCCAGTAGTAAGAACACGACTTTTCAAAATATAAATAAACACTAGAAGAGGTGTTCCACGACGCAGATAAGAATGACAACAGCAAACACGTTAGTTCGGACTATGAACCTATCATTATTTCGGCCACTGTATGCGTACAGGGAACGCGGCTGAACGAAAACGATTCGTAGGTACTAAATCGGCTGGTATCCGCGGGTACATACTACTTGGTCCCGTCGCTGCGCATTAGTTCCTTGATACACGTAGAGCCTCGCATAATTGGATACAACTAGTCGTCCATTGCTATTAAACCTGTCTGTTTCGTTGCTTTTTCATCTGACTGGCTATTTTAGTGGAGGCTCCTCGTGATAGCCGACCTCGGGGCGGTGCCGGCATCAAGACGGCCGGCGAAATTGAATGGCGAAGAAGGATCTCGTCGGGATTTCTACTGAAATGTGGATTAACGTTGCTCCCTTTCTCCCTTCGTTCCCTTCATTTCACCGTGTTCCTCTCTCTCCTCCTTCTCTCCGCTGTCTCCCCCTCTCTCTCTTTCTCTCGCCATCTTAGTTCCCTTATTTTACACGTGTTCGCGCGTTTTATGCTCGTTGCTCTCTTTTTACGAGTTCTGGAAATCGATGTCGACAACGAAGAATTCGTGAATTATTTAGGAATTCTCGTTGGTGCGCGGCTCCGTTGTTGGTCTAATACGAATGAGTCGGTATCCTTGTCGACTCTGCATTCTTCATGAGAATCGCATTGTGCGCTCCCGCCTAAAACGGACGTGAGAAACTCCCAACGTATTCTTTTCCCTCTATTCCCTGCCGAGGAGGACCTCTTACTTCTCTTTCTCCTGCTTCTCTAAGTAGCTACTGCTCCTACCTCTTCTCTTCGTCGTCTCCTTTCTTCTCTCATGCTGTTCAGGACTCTCTCTCTCTCTCTCTCTCTCTCTCTCTCTCTCTCTCTCTCTCCCTCTCTCGCTCGGCAGTAACTATGGCGCAGCTTTTGCGGCCGTCGAGTAAACGAGAGGAACGTTTGTCGGTTTTTCTTGCGGCCAGATCTCCTGCTAATGGAAAAATGATTTCGTTGGTCGGTGGAAAATTGGTTGAAAACTTCATTCGGTTGGAAAATCCATTTAGTTCGGACATGCTCAAGCGCGAAATTACTGGAGAAGCGCTAAACAAATGGTAGCCAATGGTAACCTTTGAAGTATGATCTGTAGCAATGGTGGCCAAATTGTGGCTCGCGAGCCAAACCTCGCTCTTCCTAGACATTCGATGTGGCTCTCAGGGAGGGCTGAGAAGAAGCAAGAGCACACGTAATAGCGAGACAAGTCAAATTTCAGTCGGTATTACAACATTGAGTTATCTATCAAAAACAGATTCGGAGATTTACAAAAATTAAAAAACATCTATCGCATTTTTATTAAATACGGTCGAGATTGATGTAGCTATTCGACGGTATTTTCGCTTTTAAAAAACGTACTTTACGAACCAGCAGTAGTTAAAAATGTAGTTAACAGAATTACGAGAAGATCAAAGCCTTGAAATGACTTACAAATCTGCGAAATCGGTTATTCATTTTTGGAGATGAAATGTTCAAATGTCGTATTCCTTCAATAAAAATATGGATCGAATCTGGCCCGTTGTTGAGAACTCAAGAAATATGGAAAAAACGGCAGCACAAAAACAAAATCTTTGATAACATATTAACGATAGATAATAATCAGAGAGGTGCAACGACGTTTCATTTCAAGTCGTTGCCAAGTTACAAATGTTTAGATTGTCTCACGATAAAAGAAACAATGTAAATTATAAAAAAATCCGTTCAATTGTATTATCAAATGAATAGTGTTTCTTATAAATGCTGCCCGGGCGTTAGGTTCCTTCTAAAACTTCTACGATAAAAAAGAGTATCGCAATGTTAGGGCAACTCACCCTATTGTGCGAGTAATGTCGGTGCTTGAACGGCTGAAACAGAACGCAATCTACTCTTCATTGTATCACAAATGAATCAGGAAAGGAACGCATTCGACACTGATTTTCCTCCACCACGAAATCTCCTAAAAACTCCTCCCGTCCCCCGATGGTATCGTATCCAATCTTGGAGAACTGTAACCTCCTAAAGCTCGCCGCCCGCCACCGCGCCGGATGGAAGGTGGGCTAGTAGGGTGGTCTAATCGTGTTAGATACCTCTGGCCCGCCATCTTGCTTTCTGGTCACGTATCGCCGTAAAACAAAGGAACATTGAGCGAGCGCACGGCCAGAATACGCACCTTAATATTTAATCCCTCATTATCGGGACCGGTTCCCGAGCTTTTGAGACAATTGGCAGTTTTACTAGCCAATGAGAGAAGTCTCGACCACCATCGCTCCAAGTAGTATTATGATCACGCGCCCCGATCGCGCGCGCTGATCTTTTATTCCGCCCTGGTGCACGCAGGGAGGATTCATGGTGCGCATTTTAACGCCGCCGATGCTCGTGTCAACCGATTCGCCGATCCGGAAGAAAATATTCGGTGCAACAACGAAAAATCTACGTTGCTCGCTTCGAGTTGCCGACAACGCGACTTAAGGGGTTATATACAGTTAGGAGGCCAAAAAAGCGATCTTTTAAGAATTTTTCTTGAGAAGACCTTTACATCTATTAATGTAAAAATTTGTACACATATTATGGTAACTTTTAATTGTATTTGAACATTTTTTATTTGTAAAAATAATAATTTTGAAACCTGCTATAGCTGATCTTTTGGAGCTCCTCTAAAAAAAGGCGCTTTGCGGTGACCACTATATCTCTGGACTGGATCATCAAAAATGAAAAAACCAAACTGATTTCGTTAAAGAAATGTATAATCTAGTAATTAATCGAAGGAATAAGCAAAATAAAATTTCGTGACAAAATGGCGGCTTTTCAAAGAAAAAAATCGATTTTTCACCAAAATTTTGGCCTTAAATTGTTTATAAAAAAAGAATATTCATCGGAGAGAGAAAAGCTTCGATTAATTACTAAAAAATATACTTAAGAAGCTTGTGTTAAAATTTGAGAGTGATCGGTTCAGCCGTTTCCGAGAAATCTTGGTCACCGACTTTGAAAACACAGTTTCAAGTGCTACTTTCAAGTGCTGTGACACGTCTTTACAAATATGCGTGTAACTTCGAAAATAATCGCCGGATTGACTTGACATTTTTTGTGCGTATACTTAAATATATGTAAATTACGAAAATGAAATTAAAAAAAAATCGATTTTTGAAAATTCTAACTGTATATAACCCCTTAAAAATTGAATCCCGGAAGATTAACTGGAAATTGTCCGCCGAATAAAGCTCAATGTACTTATACGTTGAGTGCACAGATTAATTTGTGACTTTCGTAAATAATTGATTGTAGGTACCTTTACTTTTCGAGTCAAATTTTCGGATTGCTACCCTTTCAAAATTAAATGAAAGTCACGCAGAGTCACACAGAGACTTATATCGGCTACAAGATACTATTCTTTGATACATTACTGAACGTAGAAAAGGACAGCGAAGCTCGAGTGGCCTCGGTCGCGGAGGAGTCTAAGCATACAACGATGCATGTCAAAAACACGGGTCTGACAGAGACAATTATCGACTAACAAACGAAAAGATTGAAATCATACAATAGATTCGATAAGGTTATTCTTATTTATCAAGATAACATAATAATATGATAATAACTGACAAAGTGAAATGAAAATAGCGATGATTAAGTACGTTACAAATCAATACTATCCGAAGTACGATTACATTTAATAGTAAAATCGAAAATTATTATAAAAATATTTTGTTAATTTTTCAAGATATTAAAGATGGAAGTTAAAAAGAAGCTAGCAGATTAGTGAGAAATAAAGTTACGAGGTGAAAAATATAAATAAAAGCTGAAAGTTTACGAAAACTCTTATTAGTTGAAATTAAATTTCCTAGTGTAATTTATATTAAAAAGGAAAAAGAAGGAGCGAGGCACAATAAAATGTTAAGGATATATGATTTTATGGACTGTAGCAATATTTCGTGAAATTCTGAAGAGAAACGATAGCAAAGAAGAAAGATAACGTTGAAATTGAGTAAGAAACCCCAATATCTCTCAAAACAATTGACAGCTTCGGTGTTCAATAAGGTTTCCCGATGCCGACGGCAGAAATGTTACGAACATGTGTGTCAGTTACGACAACGAGCGGTACAGTGAAGATTGACGCTTGTATTTTAGTACGTGCCAATAGTGTTGTTCTCTATTTTAGCCTCCACGTCTAATCTAAATCGTTTCCCATTGTTCTACTTGTGATCAATTCGACGCAACAATAACGTTAGTAAACAATATTGTTATAATTTCTATCTTCCCATGACTAATCTAAATCGTTGCTCTATTTGAAAGTTCAATTTTGACGGAGCAATAATATTAATGAACGATATTTTATAATTTCGTTTTCTTTTTTAACTATGTGCACCCACTTTGAAAAATCTGAAAAAATTATATGTTAACAACTACAACATGATGCTAAAACTTTAAAAATATAAACTTAGTATCTGATAACTTCTACAAGAAGTCGGAATTTCAAAAGTGTTTTTATTTTTTTCAATTTCGTTTCGAAGCTAAAAATTCTGAAAAAATAGCTCGTATAATTGGGATTGATTGCAATTTAGTATTTCTCGCAGCAAATCGGAATTAAAATTAAACTGCATTAAATATTTTATGTTGCCTAAACGTAATACCAATTTGAGTTATCCAACAGATACCTGAACTCGTCTGGAAATTTTTTCAAATCTGCTAGAACAATGAAATCACGGTACACGAGTTGCCGATATGAATATTTAAGATGGATGCAGCTCGGCTCGTTTATTCGGACAATTTGAACATCTCTGTCCACGAGACGGCGAGAGATTACTCGCAAATATCACAAATATCGCGAATCCTTCCTGAAAGATTGTATAGGAACAAAAGGGAAACCGATTCCGAAGAATTCCTCGTGTCTGGTTCGCCGAGACTGTATTGCAAAGAAGAAAGCGAGCATCGACGTTGTTATTGTCCACACGCCCATAATGCTACGGCACTGTCCCTGACCCGAGAGACCCGCAATAATGAAATTAGAGTTCTCGCTGACTGGGGCGAGGTTGAACGTGGAGCACATAACCGCTGTTGAAATATCACTGCTTTTGCAAAAGGTGGAACAACCACTCCACCGGCCGGCATGGGGAATGGGGAGGAATAAAACGAATAGAGAGAGAGAGAGAAACGGAAGGCAGTGTGATCGAGTACCGGACATTGCACGGCATAATGAAAACATGGCCGCCACCTAGAAATCCCCGATGGCACTGCTTTGAAGAGAGGTCGAGCGAGATACTCGTAAAATATTATTTCGGGAAGATGGATGATTTTTCGATCGGTCAAACGATTTCAACGTATCTCGACGAGCAATTATTCAATGCATTTAAATGTCGCGGAATCTATCCTCTACGCCGGTTAAAGGTACGCAGCTTTAAACGCTTCTGCGTGGAACGAAATGGTGGAGGATATTGTGTTGTTTAAGGAAATGTAGAATTTGAAGGATTAATTAATTTAATCCTCGCATGGCGGATGCTTTTGCCGAATTTTAACTCACCAACTTTTTTTCGCTTATTTTTCAATTTAAAAGAAAGAATAAGTGGTAAGTTGTTTGCTATTGGAGAAGGGTTAATTAAGTTTCAAGCAAAATGTATATCTCAACAAAAAATAGCGACCTGTAGCAATTACTAAGACTGCAGATTTTATTCATATATGATATAAATGACTCGGCTGAAATACTAAAATAAGATGTTGGAAAAAATTGAGAATATTCTTACATTCTTTACAATTCATTAAAATTCTCAAAAGAAGAAATACACTTTAATGTAAACTCTGTTTCATACATTAAATGTAGATAGCGCATAAAGATCCATTGCTTTAATAAATAGTATTTTTATTTGTATATGTGCATATGTTGTTTTAACAGATAATACAACTAAAAATTAGAACAATAAGCAAAATAGGAATTAAGAGTCTGTAAGAGGATTTCAGAGTTAAAAAATAGAGAAATAATTCTATAGATCTTATTGACGTAAAATTACCAATTCTTAAAAATAAAATTAATAAAGTGTTTATTGCGCGTTTTGTTTCAGTGGATGCGACGAAATATAAAGAGCTTATAAAATGAATTTCACCGTCGATTTAAAAAATGCATACCCACTGCCCCCAACAATAAAAAGAACGATTCTTTAACGACGAAATCACATCGTCACACTTCTCTTCATCGATTATTTAACCGACCTTAGCCATTTTTACGTCCACTAAAAAGTACTGTCCCTTCCACAGCGGCGAATCCCTGGACGGTTTCTGTCCCACGAGTATGGATCGAAATAAGAAGATAATAATTTTATTTTTCAATCTGTGGTGTACGAGGAAAGAATAGAAAGAGTGGAAATGGATCCAACAAATTGTACGTTCTCAAGAAAAGTTTTCTTCGTGTTTCTTTGCAATAAAAACACCTGTTGTCTAAAACAATGATCGTCAATAAACTGTGCGGATTTTAGTGCGGACTTTAACACTAGAACTACCGAGTACTAAATGCAACTGGCATACATTGCCTTATAATAACAACAAAATTGCATTTCTTTAGATTTCGTGTCAGTTTTGTTTAAATATCTACTTGAATAGAGAAGTTTATTAAAAAAATTTCTCACGGAAACACGTTTATAATTCCAATATTTCTAAAAGAAAAAATTAAGAGCAAGTCATTTTGACTCATCCGGTGGTTCTAGTGTTAAGAATACGGTTATATTTAGACATCGGATGTTTATGCAATTTCCAATTTTTATAGAAACATTTTAAGAAAGTGGAATGAAATAAAATCCTATTTTTAATGGGGACAGCCTTTGTAGATCCAAAGCAAATAAAAATCGTGTTAAATTCTCTCGAATTTTATATTATAGCATTTTTTTAACATTTCCATAAGCCATAAATGCATAAAGATCCGATGTCTAGTTATATTCTTTTCAAGTTATTACAATTATTGAGAAAGGAAGTGTTGTTGTATGTATTGTAATGTATTGTTAATAAAACTGTAGGTAACTTTTACCGCCGCATGGATAATAAATCTAGTTTGCTGACATTAATAATAATAATGATAGTTTGATCGTCCATTACAGCACACATCTATCTCATTTTTATACACATAATTATACGTTATACATTTGTATGCCCATATTCTCAGATATTGCTTACTTTATTTGCATGTTTTGACACGTTCGGTAAGCGCACAAACATTCGCAATTTAATGCTAACGCTTATTTTTTCTATCGTCTGGATCAGGCGAAACTGCGGTTAATCCGATTTTCTGTAAAGAGGACAATGGCAGCACATTCTGGAGCGAATTTCATGGAGCTCGAAATTAAATAGAATTTAATCTCGGGACCGGGCTGTATCCTAGCACGAGGAGAAGTCTGGTTTACATCACCCGTAACCACTTAGCGTATTGGAGTTTGATTTATTTTCCGTGGCAAACGGCCGCCTGGGGAAGGTAGCCCACCCTCTGAATGGGCTCTATTGTATTTCTATTAAGTCTTGGGCTCGTTCTTTCACCCCGCACGCGTTTGTTCCGTATCGCCGCCACATTTTCTGATAATTCCATTCTCTGCCGCGCCGTACCAATTGCTGATTCCACTTGCATGAACTTCTCTCATTGATTTCCCTTTTAAATGTTTCATCCCTACGGTTGGCGTTTTCAAAACGTTCGAATCAAATAATCCATGACTATGAGTTCCATTTTCAATAACTGTATTATTCACGAGAAGATAAAAACAGTTGTAGCAGTTAAACAAAGTTTCCTACAAATTTTTAACGACACTATGAATTCTTATTTATTTGTTTATTTGTTTATTACAATTTTATTTGTACAGTGAACCATATGGTACACCATAAGAGTATTTGCACACAAGAATAAAGGTTATTCCATTAATATAGTTTTTAAGTTTTTAACCGTGCAGAGTTGCAGTACAAAATTTTGATCTCACATATTATAACATAATTAGATTATATGAAGTACAATTTAATAAATCTTGAAATTTAGAATAGCGATGCATGAAAGTCGAGCCATATGAACAAATAAACTTTAAAATATATTTTTAAACTTGAAAATATGTTTTATTTAAAATACAAGCTTGTATTTTGATTGGACAAATTGCATGAATAATTTATAATTTGGATTAATTAGCCATACACTTTGAAGAACGGTGGAGCCAATGAGACTTTTTGTCGGTGATTTAGGTGAACGAATTGGTGTGCAGAAGGGGGAGTAGGGCTATAAATCCACCATAACGGATTAATCTCATAGTGTCTAGAGAACGCCAAAGCATTTATACGTGCTCTGTCGCAACGTTATCTTCATTTAACAATTAATTGCACATCTCTAAATATGTCTATATTATACTAATTATATAATATACTAAACTACATAATATACTAAATAAACACCATTTAGTTGCATGACAGATGTTTATAGTAATTTACTCGGAGTAGCAAATTACTTGTATTATTTAATTTTAATGGGGTAATCAAATTAGACCATAAAAACAACTTGTTCGAAGAATTTTAGGAGTAAAATTTTTTAATAACTATTATTTCAAATGCCTACAAATTGACGTCATTGCAATTCATATAAAAAAAAATAAAAATAAAATTACAATTTTTATATTGTCATTGAAGCACAAATGCAACTAAAACTTGAGGGTTGCCAAAACGTCATTTTCTATATGAATGAACATTAATATTTTATATTTTCACCGCTCTTTGTCCCATATTGCAAATCAATAAAAATTATTAATTAATACTATATAACGTATATATATAATGTATATTAATTAATTAATTAATATCATCAAACTACATTTGTCTTTCATTTTACACATTCGCGAATCATTTGAGTAAATAAAATCCGTAGATCGCATTAAACACTTCTATATGGTTAAGAAAAAGCAATCTTGGGGAAGAAATACGATGCTCGAAGTTAAAAAGGAACTCCCGGTTAAAAATGATTGAGGTTGAAATTAAATTTGATCAGAAGCGGCGCAATTATCTTGCTCGGATAAACGACCGTCGTATAATGGTTAAGAAGAAGGGGAATAAGTCGTTCTTGTACGGACAGCTTGCCGGCGGGAATTAAGGACTTTTTTATCTTCTTACACCGTTTCACGTGTCTTGGCTTGAACTTGGTTTTAATTAATCAAAAATCCTGAAAAAATATATCATTAAGCCAGACAAGAACTACAAACACGCTTAGTTACTTCAAGTTTCGTTTTCTAAAAAATTAAATACACGCTTTTCTAATAAAAATTTAATCATTGCTTTTAAATCTGACAACACGATCTTTCATGATATTTGGCTTTTTCAAATAGTTTTAGTTTCACGAAACGTTCCATAATATTTTATTTTATGAATTGTACGTAGACGATAATGAAGTATCAATTTTTTTTATTTAGAATGTAATTTTACTCAAAAAGATTTCTGATCGTTTAAGGTCTTTTAGTGTACATGTTTGATAATTACCTGTTAAAATATTAATATTGTACGTACATCACATTATTTTAACCAACTATAAAATCTACAATCCACCAATTATATAAGTTTAATAATAATAAATAACAATGTAATAGCTCGTTTTGATCCACAGATGGACCCATCATGTTTACACAACTGCCGACTGGTTTTTTTTCTAATTGAGATTTCTTGACTTAACGATCTGTTTTGAATTACAAGTGATTATTTTTCGAAACGTGTTTTACGAGTTGTTCGCCGGCAAGCAATAATCCCCGGCCATAATCTCGATAGCAAACCCTTCGAGAAACTGTTCTCTTAGGCAACAAGCAATTTAGCAAAGTACGAAGTAATTCGGCGCAGACAATTTCTCGCAATCCGCGATCTTTTAATGCTAGAATCTGGCACACCTTGTGGAAAGTTATTGCACGGAAAGAATACGCAAATTGGAAATATTTCTGGCCTCCAATTACATCGGAGTAAGCCCCTCAAACGGTTATCTTTAAGTAACGTGTGCATATACACATCATCTTATTCTGTAATTATGCATTCCGAGATGGAAGTGATGGTTCTACTGCAGGTAATTACAAGAGTTTCAATTTTCGTGTCATTTGCTGAGTGGTTTGTACTAAAAATTGATGTTCACCTAATGTCCGACATGATAGTCAAAGTGTTAAATGTTATGGTCATTTTTATTCATAAAGTAAAAACAATTTATCACATCCCAGATAGCACAGAGACGTCTTAAAGACGTCTGTTGATGGACATTCAGACGTCTTAAACACGTCTTGAATGTCCTACGAACGTCTTCCGAACGTCATCTGAACGTCCCTGGAACGTCTTTGTGAAAAAACTGTACGTCTTAAAGACGTCTTTAAGACGTCTCGAAACAGACGTCTTTAAGATCCCTAGTAGCACAAAAATATTAGATAGATATGTTTGTCAAATATTGGAAAAATATATTTTAAGCCACATTTTTTCATATGAGAAAAATATTGGATCTGAATATTGTATACATGTACAAGAAATATAAATTGAATGTTTAAGTTATAACAAAAAAATAGTGCTAATTTAACAATTTAGTTATTTAATTTTCCTAAATAAATAAACGTCTATTCGATGGGTGGTAAAGTGCGTTATATTGCGTTGCGTGTGTACAGTTTGTAAAGCTTTTCTCTAGCAGTTTACAATGACTGAAAAGTCAAGAAATGAAACGTCTTAAAGACGTCTTATTTCGGACATAAAAACGACGTCTCGGGAAAGACGTCTTACAGACGTCTTTTTGGGACGTAAGACATTCAGATAAAAAATGGACGTAAAACAGACGTCTTTAAGACGTCGCGTGCTATCTGGGATGTTTCCAACGAGTGCTGTAACAAGTAAGATTTTAGAACGATAATGCGACCTTTGTAGATAAACAACTTCATAAAAATATCCACCTGTAACGAATGGTCTGTGGGTTTGATGAATTTCCCAAAAATGAGTGCAGTCTAAAACATTAGGCAGCTTGACAGAATATAAGAATATCGATGCACTAGTTTCAGCCGATTAAAATTAACAAAGAAAGAAATTCCTATTTTTTCTTATTTTTTCTATTTGTTTCTTGTAATTGGGGCAAAGAATTTTTATTTTGCATAAATATCCGCAGTCGGGTAGTAAACTTGTCCTGTGGGTTAAACTGACCAAGCGCACATCGATTGCGCAACTACTGGAGCAGTTGTAGCCTGGAGGTTAATATTGGAAAAACTATCGTGCTTTGATGATCCACTGAAGACACCAGTGGATGAGCCACCGGTGGTAGTTCTCCAATTGATGGACAAATCGCAGCTGGAAATCGAGATGGGGCACACGTGAGTGGCTCCGAATGTCCGGGAATAGTATTGTGGACGATAAGAACGGCCGTTTGGAGGCGGAAGAGAATGCGGTCGGTGATAAACTCCTCGGTAGACAGAATACAGATCGAAAGTCTGCCGGCTAACCAAATTATCGCGGCCCTCGTCCATGTTCTTGCCCCCACTTTCCCTCCATTTGGAAAATCCCTTGGCACTAAATAAATGTTTCACCCTGGCCGGCTTGGCCTTGGTATATTTGTATGCGGTGTTCTGTTGTGGTTCCGATGCTGCACCCGGCCTATATACTTTCCACGGAAAACTCACCCCACGGAGCCTCTGCGGCTCCATACGTAGTTGCCGGAACAATGCCGAAGCGTGTATCCTTCGTAACGAGTTCAAGATTATTGTTTTCCCGCTGGAGAGCTTTCTCATTGACGGGAAATCGAGCTGGTTTTCGTTTGTACTCTAGAGTTTATGCATTTACGACAAAGTTGGCTACTAGGGTAAAGAATCCGATTACTGTGAGGGTACCGCAAGAAAATAGTAGCCCTACGCGATATATGTCACTGCATGGCCCGAGGATTGAGCTTAGATCAATTTTACTTATTTTTAGTAGGGGAAAGTGGGGTAATTACGAAAATCTAAAACAAAATTCAAATAAAACGATAGCTGAGTATGAAACAAGTTTATTTATTATTTATAATTATAGTTAAACTATTGTAGGAATATTTTCAGTAACTCCTACACGTTTAGGTGAAGCGTAACGGATATAATAATTTATTAACGATTTTGCTGTACAATACTATATTTTATATCAACAACCAACTCTCGCTCCGACTCGCTCGATCGATCTCTGCGGCGCGACTGAACAAAAACACGTCCGTCGACAAAAACGTATGTGTTATTTCGATGTTAATGTTTATTGCTACGCAACTTCAAAACATTTACGTCGTATCAGTGCCCTCTTGTCGCAGCCCGAACGCGCGGGCACACACACATACACACACAACATGCATACACTCATATTCCTACACTATTTATTTATAACCTACAGTAATCAGTATTGATCAAATTTAAAAATAAAATATACATTTAAGAAAAAAACGAAACCTGTAGTGTTCGTAATTACCCGACTACTGAGGGGGTAATCACGAACACAGCAACATATTTTATTTCAGAGGTTTAAAACGTGCAACAAAAAATTCGTTACTGCCAAAGTCTCGTATGAATCGTATTTATAACTACTTATATAAATCTCAAATGTATCGCTCTCACTACAGAGGCTGTATGAGAAAGTAACATCACCAAAAATTATATAAAAAGTAACAAAAAGTTTAAATTGTATGTAACTCTACGACTTGCTGTCTGACACTGAACGCGTTCGGACCTGTCGATTTTCGGTTGGGCATGATCTGCTTTCCTTTTCTAATAGACTGAAATATCTGCGTTCGCGATTAGCCCGCAGTCGTAATTAGCCCACTCTCCCCTACTTAGATACGGGACTACCCAGGGACACATATCGATACTATTCTTTGATACACTGTTTAACGCAGAAAAAGACGGGGTATACCCCGTGGCAGAAGGGTTAGTTCTGGGACTTTTATCAGCTAGATATTTGGGGCATATATCGAGAAAAGACTGTGATCCTAGAAAATGAAAAGTAGAGAGAATCGTTGAAATGGTATCGGTACGTTCATTATTAACCCTTAGCACTCGAATGGCGACTGTAAGGCGCCACTAAAAATTGGTGTATCATTAATCAAAATACTTTTTTACATTATTAAATTTATTTGTACTTAATAAGTTACTAAAGATTTTAGCATTGTACGAGTAAGTTGCACCATTTTCGTATGTATAATATGAAAATAAATATATAGAAAGGAAATATTCTAGGTCGGAAGAAATTTTTCGTTTTGAAGTTAAAAAAGCTTCGAGTGCAAAGGGTTAAAAATGTTCTTTCCATCTAAGCCTAATTATTGTAATGGAATTCTAATCTAAACCTAATTCTAATCTAAGCCTAATTATTCAGGAAATTTATTCTAATTGCGCAATGGGAAGCGTTAATGAAGTGCTTTGGTATTAAAAGACTAAGAAATTGGACAGGCGGTGCATATATTGAATGAAGAAGTTTACCAATTCAATATTACGCAAGGATCTGGGAAGCCTCGATAATACGGTTGCAGTTGACCCCCATATATGTATAGTGGGCAACCGCAATAGCAATAGCTCCCTCTTTCTATGACTCCGTCGGTCTCCCCGACATAAAACTTTTTCTTTGAATGTTTCAGGAACATATTCGCCGACCGTCACAAACTCGTAGGATCTTATAGGTGCTCCTTCAGGATGATCCTCCTCAGGCCGACCTCACGAACTTTAAACTTCCGCCGAGGCCGGCCCCCGGAAATCTGGATCGGAAACCCGCGGGGAAAAAGAAAACTTCCTTCCATTTGTCGTATAGTCTGCGCAAGATAATTCAGAGATACGTCGATTCTCCATTCCTCCGTGGCAAGTGCAGTCCTGTTACCGATGAATCTTTTAGAGGATATAAAACCGTGCCAAAAGAGCTCTTCCATCGTTTGCTGTTTTCCGAAGTAAAATTAACTTTCCTTGCCGCGGGTGAACAGGCGACAAGATCGGAAGGGATGCTCACTGATTTATTATGCCGATCGCAAATAGAGACGTTCATTGGATTTCACTTTACTTCACAGATATCCATCCGCCGGCGTTGATTTCTTCTGTTGCGCTCTTTGCCGTCGGATATGGTGGGCCATTCTTATAGTCTAGTTAGACTTGCGGATCTTTGTGGAAAATACAAATTTTCTACACTAATTGCAAGGAGTTATTTGAGAATTTTTTTCATTCTAAACAATTTGAAGAGATCGAATACTCCATATCGATATCCTCTAATTCTTTTAAATTTTTTACTGTGTTAAATTTTTCCTACTCATAATTGTTCTCGTAATTGCACAAAATCCACAGTCTACTTATTACTCGTGTTTAGGACCATACGCTGATTTATTTATCAATATTTTTAAATATATTTTTGAAGGTACGGCTTGTAAAGACGTTAATCGTTCTAGTGCTTCTAATACAGCAGTTGTTCATTTAATTAACTTGCCAGGAACTGTGCAATTGAACGATGATTTTGATATTCTGGGTCAACGTAGACCCGAGCTTCGCCGTCGGAGGCACGGATTGAAACAGCTATGGAAATTTTTGAAAAAACGTCTTTATGTTATAAGTTTGAATGTTCTAAATTTCATAAATTCACCGATCGATGAAATAAATGAGTCTTTTATTTATATAAAGTGATCGATGTAAAGCCTGTTTGAAAATTTACATTCTAAAAGAAATTACTCATAAATTGGACAAACCCAATTACTATGGAAACGAGACGATTCCGTCATTGTCTTCTTCAATAATGTCGTTCTCATAGCTGCGGACGCGTAATCATAAAGCAAGACAAAAGAATTAGTTTTAGAGGTGGAATTTTAAGTTTGATGATTGATTCATTAGGAATTGAACATTCCGCACATAAATCACGTGATGAAAGACAGCCGTGTGCAACGATGTACCATAAAATTACATTCACCGCTGCCTAGAAGAGTTGTTGGATTAGCATTCCACGGAAAACATGCTACCGTATGTATAATTTACGTCTACGGTAATTAACGTCGAGTTAATTAAAAGAAGAAATATCTCAGCCATCTCGGAACACGATTAACAACATGCTCGTGTGATAAATGTAAGTGGCTTCGTTCTCAGGCATTGTTAACGTTTTCCGGTATTTAACTATTAGAGGTAACAGAAAATAAATTGTTATTTTATAAGCAAAGCTTGATTTAGCAGTTTGATTTAGCGTAGCGACAAATCTTTATTATTGGTCGAATTTTCATGTTTTCCTTCTTGATTAAAATACGAACAATTTTTCTGTTTAAACAGTATGCGAAGATAAATTTTTTTCATTCTCAATTTATGTTATTTCGCTATGCATCCATAGATATGCTTTTTCTCATTTGTGGTAAACGTTATTTATTAGTTGATACAATAATGGTACATTTTACAGACTCTTACATAAAAATACAAACTTATACAAATAATTGCAATGAACATCAAAGAATCATAATAATAATATGATTGGACAGCAAAATTAGCTTTTATTATCTATTTATAATTATAAATTAGCTTGTATTATTTCACTTGCAATTTGTAGCTTCGTGTCCCCAAATAAAACACGTCGGAAATACCACATGAATAATAACAACGCATAATATGGCTAACACTACTAAGGAATGAACACTGCTAAGGAATGTGTGAAATTAAGAAATCAAAGCTTCTGTTAACGTTTTTGGTCAACGGAACAAGAATATTACACAGATATTCAAGCTAGTAGTAATGCAAAATCCATTTTTAATCATATAAATATTTCCTTGCTACCCGAGCAATTGCTCAGCAGCACACAGCAGCAATTATTCTATGTATTTTATGTGTCAGTAAATGTAGAAAAAAATGTTGTAAAAATTACTATACACTTAATTCTGCGTAAATAATTTTAATACGCGTTATCTCTACTGTACGTCCACCAAATCGAATCAGAGCAATCCAACCAGAAGCAAAGAATTGATTTCAGCTGTCCGATACAGCCGCACCCCGTTGTCCGAATCTTTTTCCCACCATCCGAATTTTCTTTTTATCACAGCCGATCCCCCGAGTATAAAATTAATCACGATAGTCCCGTTAGTCTCAGCTGTTGGGACAGCAAGATTCTGTCACCGGGACTGGAGTTCGTTACAACCTGTAACCGAGACCCGTGGCAACCGGATTTACATCGGGATCGTCCCGGTAACGAGCGTGTAACACTTGCAACCCCCTCGAGCCAATAGATTCATCGTGATCTCTCGACAATATACAATTTCACAACAAGCCAATCGTTCAGGGCGGGCACGCGCCCTTCGTCAAGTGGTTGCTCGGCTGATGAACCTTGCGAAAAACTTTTCGGACCCCTATTTTTCCGCCCCACCTCCCCTCCCCCCACAGCCTCTTTGCGATCCCTGGGGATTGACGCCAGGGAATCATAACATTTTAGCCGGGGGAGAGGGGAGGGGGTGCTGTAAGTGTTGTGCAGTCATAGTTCTCACACATGCCCGAGCTGGAACGGAATTGATGTCTCTGTTTCGTATCACGTTCCGGGTGTGGGCGCCCCCCTTCTACGCCAGAGGGTTGCTCATTCTGTGATTATACCCCCGATGCTCGTGGCAAACATCGAGTGGTGAGTACCGGAGAATAAAGGACCAGCGACGGCTTTTGATTAGCAAAGACGCGTCCGTGTATGCCGATCGTCGACGTCCTCCAGCGAATTATTTCGGAACTTGTATAATATTAACCCTTAGCACTCGAAAGGCGACTGTAAGGCGCTACTAAAAATTGCTGTTTCATTATTAAATTGAATGTTGTGACATCATTAAATTTGTTTGTATTTGATAAATTACTAAAAACTGCAGTATTTTGTAACATTGCACTATTTTCGTATGTGTAAAATGAAAAACAAAATATACATAGAAGGGAAATATTCTAGATTGGAAGAGATATTTCGTTTTGGAGTTAAAATAGCTTCGAGTGCAAAGGGTTAACCTCTTGCACTACTGTTTATTTTGTGATTATCGTGATTAGAAATTCTTCGTCGTTCACAATTTCATAGAAAAGAAAAATAGTTTGTATTCATTGCATGCCTACGTTTTCTCCAAAGGGTACATATCAACTGCAACAAAATAGAATTTTATTTTGGTTTAAGGAAAATTAATAAGAAACATATTTATTCGACTCTGTTCAGAATCTTCATCGCGAGTCTGACTCGATATTGTAGGGCAAGGGGTTGACTTGTAACAATAAAAACAGTATTTGATGGTTGCAGCTTGTATTCAAAATCTGGCATTGGATTCAATGAAAAATGGGGCAAGTGACTAACGAGCGAATAGAGGTACCCCAGTGAATGATAATTATCCAATTATCCTACGACCTTCGAACCACCTCAAAATATAAATTGCTAATCGATTACGATTCTGTTAGACGACAATAATACTAACCTCGAACACATGTGGTATGCCGTTCGAATAACTGCTAAATAAATTAAAGTAGCGGCGAATAGGTTATAAAATAATTGGATATCTTTAGCGAGATATCTGTGAATTAACAATATAATGATTGCATAAATTTCAACATGAAGGGGGTATTGACACTCTAAACCCATCGCCGCCGGTCAAAATGACAGGTTCTAGATTTTTTATTTTACAATTACTTAAATTATAATCATAATTATAAATATAAATATAATATCTTTAAAGATGCTTTCGTGGGAAATGATTAAATTAATATGTTTAGTAGAGTATGTATTTTAACACTAGATTTACCGGCTATTTAAGTATATCTATTTCTACCAAGACAAGTCAGAATGACTGGTCTTTAGGAAAAGTGCTTAGTGGTGTTTCCAGTCTTTATTTACTTTTAAAAAATGACAAAAAAAGTGGAATAATATTAATTGTAATACAAAAATAAATTTATTTTATATATATATTAAAATTAATTTATGTGCGGCCCAAAACCCTGAGTAAATATACAATTCCAAGGGCCGTTAGCGTACTGCATCAGAATCATGATTTTCCCGGAATCATATATTCTGTCCCGAAAAAACGCTGTAGTATTATTATCAATTGTTGTAGCTGCCACAATGTCATTTCATCACACAGAAACATGCACCAGTCATTTTGACTGGTACTGGTATAAGTGTCAATAACAAAACTTATATTTGTTACGAATACATATAAAATAATATAAAGTTCATAAAACTGATTCTTTAGTTATTGCTACAAAAGTCATGATAACATTTCGGAAAGAAAATGTTACATGCGGTAGGAATTTTGAATTGAAATTGCAAAACCAGTCATTTTGACTGGTCTGGTAAATCTAGTTGTTAATACGAACCGCACAAAATACTAATAAATTAAATTTTTATTTGATCCGTATTTTTCAACGCGAAGATTTGCATAAACATCTGCTCGCGACAGATTTGTCCGGAACATTCATCTCCGCATTTGTTCCATAACAGAGATTCCGATGATTTTACGAATCACTCTCGCGTTTCGGGGATAAAAGTCCGGGTGTTCTGAATAAAAAATAACCCTTTTTGGGTGGGTACACGTACAAGCCGGTTTTCCACGTCGTCGCGTCTTTCATCCCAGCAGAACCCAGCGGTCAAACCCCTGTCGTCCCTCTCTTTCGGCCGCGTTCGCAGCTCACTCCGGTCTTCGTCAAACCTTTTCGTCCCCTGTTTTCTCGTTCGCGATTCTATCGCAGGGTTTGTAAGCGTTTCCAAAGGGTGGAATAAATTATTCGGGCGCTGGTGAAAACGTCTAAGTGACACGTGGATGCCTGACATCCAAATTGATCCCCGATCGAAACGAATCGAATAGGATGAGAGAGCTGGTGGCGCAACTACCGAACAGAGAATCGGTGCGAAAGTTCAAACATGTACTTAGATGGGCTTGTACGACGAGGGAACGTCGCGTTGCTTTCGTTATACGAAAATCTCATTCTTTCCCTTATGCAGGAATTTATGGAAAATTAACACGTTGACTGCCGGACGGATTTTCCATGATTTGTCCCAGGCGCCAACATGAACTTTTCATTATGCGATGCATATTATGATGAAATATAGTTCCCAGCAAATAATATGAGTTATAAAATCATGTTTGAAGCATTTTTTTTGGTGGGAGTCACCGGTGCCCCCCACGGCGCTGTAGGTAAGTATTACTTTTTTTTTTTAAACAATCGTGCTTCGGTTGCTAAGTGATTACTCTCAGTGTTTCGAAAAAAAAAAAAATTATTTTGTATGTTCTATATTGCATTAATTTCTTCAAACCATTATAGTAACAATGGTATTATTGAAAAATTGATCAGTATCCATATTTACTATAATTATGTACTTTTAGTATTGACCACGCCGCCGGTCACCGGTGGCCCACACGGCGCTGTAGCAAAGTCGAGTGCCGGTCACCGGTGACCCCCACGGCAGTTAACGTGTTAACCCCTTGCCCTACAATATCGAGTCAGACTCGTGATGAAGATTTTGAACAGAGTATAACAAATATGTATGTTATTAATTCCCTTTAAAGCGAAATAAAATTCTATTTCGTTGTAGTTGATATGTGCCCATAATTATGAAAGTGGTCTAAGTCATATATTTCTTTCATTTTTTTATATTGAATAAATTTAGTTTAAAATCATGTCGTGTGAAATAAGTGATAAATTCATTTTTTTTTAATTTTGACTTAGACCACTTTCACAATTATGGGCACATATATATCCTTTGGAGAAAACATGGACATACAATGAATATAAACTATCTTTTCTTTTCTATGAAATCCTGAACGATGAAGAATTTCTAATCGTTATAATCACAAAATAAATACTAGTGCAAGGGGTTAAAAAACCGACAAGCGTCGAGTTATTTTATATATGAAACGCAATTTTTACAAGGATTGAAATTAAACAGTTATATTTCCTTTTTAAAGAGATTCTGTTCGAAGTTATACGTTTCGTATTAGAACATAACTTTTCCTGTGGGATTTTTATGAAAAGATGTTACCTATGCTCTCATGGAACCGATACAGTGACTACCATTAATATTAGCTTTAAAAAAAGAGATAACTTCTGTAATACAGTGTCTACTCGATATATGTCCAAAACACTACTAGTCCAATAACCAAAACTTCTTAATTTTTCATTACTTTTTCTATAGGACTTTCACCAACGTATTCGTGGCATTTTCCTAATGAAAATGATACCAAATATGATATAATTCCGATGATAATTATATTAACGGAAAATTAGTGTAAATATGATCCGAATTGTGTCGTGTTTGGTATCTTTTTAATCAGAAACATTCAACGAATATATTGGTGAAAGTCTCGAAAAAAAGTAATTCATAATAAAAAGTTCATGTTTTGATTTAAAGGCCTGAGCTCGCTCCAGTGATTTTTTAATAATTGCAATTGGTCGAAATTGCAGAGCAAATACTAAAAGTTGTATTTTACAAATTTCTGTTGTAGGCCTAAATTGAAAATTTACTTAGATTTTCTGTTACGAATGATTTGCAAATTTAGTGTATAGAGAAAATAAAATTTTCTACTACTCCTAGCACACATTTGATGCAATTATGCTAGACGTTATGGCGATTTCACTTACCATGACTGTGTTTCCGTTTTTCTGCGAAGGTATTACTTTGAATCATTTACGTTGCGGTCGGACTTCTACTTCTGGACGACATTTTGAACGTTTACGCAGCAATATTCATTCCGACAGGTATAAAGTAGTTCGCCAGTTCCCGGTATTGATGTTGAAACGTGTTTATTTTTTTTATCGGTTCGTTTATCTCGGCCAGTTTCTCGCGAGAGTCGAACAGAACGGTATATTAAGTAAAAATATTTTCAATAAAGCAAAGATACTGCTTATGAAATAGCAGGTTTTATGGTTCCAAGGCCTATATTAATGCGGCAACAACAATGCAATAAAAATGGTTGCACAGTCTGTTGCAATATTTATTCATTCTTATCTTCATGGATGATTTTGTCCATGCACACATATGCACATATTTAAATTTGCGGATTCCTCTACAGGATGTCCCAAAAATATTGTACTTCATTGAAAGGGTGATTCCTGAGGTCATTCGATATACCTTTTTCCTGTGCAAT
This sequence comes from Seladonia tumulorum, assembly GCA_913789895.3. NCBI lineage: Eukaryota > Metazoa > Arthropoda > Insecta > Hymenoptera > Halictidae > Seladonia > Seladonia tumulorum. Next base: position 11,376,221 of record OU565275.1, read on the forward strand.
AATATTCTCCGCGGCTTCGTTAAGAAGTTATCAACGAAAAACATGGACCAATCAGAGCGTGGCTACTGCGGATGGATTACGGCACTTATTAAAAACAACAGAAATTTCTGTAAGGAACGGTTGCAATCAAATATAAAAATACTCCTTATTCATTTTAAGATGTAGGTATATGAACTGTTCGAAGAACTCAGTAAGATTGCAGTATTTCATATTTAATAAATCTTTCTCATTTTCTTAACATAATTTTTATCATTTGAAAGTTCGTATCAGTTAAGCTACTGAAATATGCATAATCATTGGCTTTTGTGATTAAGCAGTCTATGAATAGAAATTCTAAAATAGCTGAAAAGCTGAATAGAGATCTTTACCTTTAGAAACGGAAGTCGGTAATAATGGAATGTTTTGAATTTTTCACCATTATAAGAGCATGTTATTCTGTTGGCCAGGTGTTTCACTTGTTTTAGAAAGTTGAATTTAAGCAAATGCATAAAAACTAAAAGGTAATTCTATTAACCTACAAGAAGCAATCTAATAATTTGTCGTTATTTATTAATATACAAAATATTTCCATCATTTTTGCAAGGTCAAACGAAAAAGCTTTTAGTCCACAATTGTTAATTTCTTTATTATCAATCAAAATAACTGTTTCTATTTATAGCAAAGTCTTTGTTGTAACTCCAACTGTACTCCAAAGTTACGTAAAAATTTTCCATTATTTTTAATTAGATAACGGTTTAACTTGAAATTACTGGTAATTGGTAATACAGTATGATTTTTTTCTTATTCTCATAAGCATAACTTTAAAACGTCTATGTAATACTTATATAGAATAACATGTCAAAGTAATATTCACCATGAAAAGTTTAGACAACTAGGGTCAGGGATCCAATTACTTTGAGGGTGGCCAATTACTGTGTTTATATTAATTATAATTATCTTTAATGCATAATGAATATTAAAATAGATATATAACATATATATTATATTAACTAATTTTAATGAAAAGAAATTTAATAGCTTTAAAAAAAGAACTAAAAATAATATTAAAAATAATAAAAATTAGGTTAGAATTAAAATTCGATTTAGATTAAAATTAGATTGAGTAAAGACAATGGTAATTATTTACATTAGGGGCTTCCTCACCGATTTTGATGACCTTGAAATATGTAGTCAAGGTCATCATTCTGAACAACTTTTTCCTATACATGTTACCGCCGCTCAGCTTTAGTTTCCGAGATATTCGCAAAAAAGTTTCAACATCTCAAAAAGTGATCGGAGTAGGTGTGCGTAGGACTGTGTAAAATAGTATTTCAAATAGTTGACAGTAACTTATATTTTTATGATATTTTTTTGCCTGTAATGTTATTACGATATTGTAGTCTGTTTATCAACATGTTACATATTCGTAATTAAACTACAAATAATACTTTGCTGACTATTATAGCTTCTCATGTTAAAAATTATAATTTATAATATTAACTACTTGCTCAACTTATTTTCAATATAAGGAAATATTTGAAATGCAAAATAAAAATATTTCATTTTATCTATCTGGTTGTCAAAATAAAAATATTTGATTTAAAGTAGTATCTTATTCGAACCACATTAAATTATACTATATACCAAATCATTAATGATCGTTAATATACGTTGCAAAATATGATAGAAAACCTTGTATCCAATGTTCCACATACGAATACTAATCCTACATTATAAAATACTAATGTAAAGTGTACTTACTTCTGAATCTTCTGTACCTCCGTCGGATCCACAGCACACAATTATTCACTCACGAGAATAGTTCCGAATAATTGAACAACAATCACTACACAACACACACGCAACACACACGCACAACACATTTTATAAAATCGTGACAACGAACGAGAAGATGTCACTCCGACCACGAACAAAATAATACTGCGATTTTAACAATGATCCCTTCCACGGAGGGGGTACGGTCAGGTTATCCTAGGCAGGTTAAACGCTGAGGGTCTATAAACACTAGATACAAAAGCAAGGTAAACAAATTATGGCGGGGCGCCGACCCTATTTCTCGGAATTCCCTGTTTTCGTGTCACACGTCCGTGGGAGGGGGGCGGTTAAAATCGCAGTATTATTTTATTCGTGGTCGGAGTAACATCTCGTCTACTGTCACGATTTCGTTAAGTGTGTTGTGTGTGTTTAGTGATTGTTGTTCAATTATTCGGACCTATTCTCGTGAGTGAATAATTGTGTGCTGTGGATCGGACGGAGGTACAGAAGATTCAGAAGTAAGTACACTTTACATTAGTATTTTATAATGTAGTGTGTAGTACATTAGTATTATATTTTATTATTCGTATGTAGAATATTGGATGCAAGGTTTACTTTCATATTTTGCAATTTCAATGTCCCTTTAACACTAGATTTACAAAGCACTAAAACTGACTACTTAACATTATTTTACAAAAATAACAAGAACGTGTCTATCCAGATTTGTATCAATATTTTAAATAATATATACCCAAAAAAATAATTTTGTTGAATAATTCCCCATGGATACATCATATACGTCGGGTCATATTTCAAGGTCATCAAAATCGGTGAGGAAGCCCCTAATGTAAATAATTATCAAGATAATATTCATTATGCTTTAAAAATAAGAATAATTAATATAGGCACAGTAATTGGTACCCCCACAGGAATAGGGTCCTTTACCCTAATTTGTACAAGCATAAACTTCCATAATTTATAAAATTGAATAACAATTTGCACAATACAGACGTCGATGATGTTTTCGGCTCAGAATTGATAATATTTGTCAATTTATTTCCACAAGAAGCATTAAATGCATGTTTTGATGGTATACACGAGTTCCAACTGTGTAATACATGGCCTCGGCCATTGGAAAAGTGGTTGGTGAAAGAGACGGCAATACAAAACGCAAGAAGGTGGCCTTAAGCGTCGACGAAGTTTCACCACCACATCCACGGTAAAATATTTCGTTGCCATTAACACGTGTACCGGCAATGTTTATTGCGCAACGAAACACGTGCCGAACAGAACTGAATTACTCCAAAATAAATTGTCAATCGAAGTGTCTTTATATCGCGAAATGCACAGCGCAGGCGCTACACTTTAATAAGCAATCGTATCAAATATTCGATGGTGTCGTAAACGCATGATTGGATTTTTTTTTGTAAAATATCTTTCAATTATATCTCATGAACGGGAGTTGTTACTGTCATTCATGGAACGATATATTTTTTATCGGGATTGCGTTCTATGAAAATCAATTGAAGTACGTACCTATCAATTGGGTAATAAAAATGTTAGAAACATTTTTACATTCAACATTCATTTAAAGGCAATAGCATTTTCTACGGATCAAATCGCAGATATGATAAATGGCGCTGACGATAATGCTTGAACAAATTATTTTATTAATCCAATTTGTGTTTAAATTCTGCAAATAAAAATAAATTCTATCGATCTAGGAATTAAACAAGTTTTACATTTTTTTTGCGGAGTTACACCGCGACATGGAATGACAGAATAGTTCAACTATTATTAACGTTCTAAACATTGATAAAGCCATTCGATGGGACAAAGAAAATGGCGCGCCTAGTTCGTGATTTGTCGTTGGCCACCATTTTAAATGAGCTCGGATAGGAGGAGATGGCAGTCGGTAAGAAACAAAATGTCTTACAGAAACCATGCATTAGTATTAATTTGAAAAATGTATTCTAAAGATGTCTATTTATATTCAGTTTTAACGATTATGCCTGATTATTATCATAATAGATAATTTATTGTTTGATTTAAATGTTTTGTGTAGTAGAAATATTATATCATTACAGTATAATTTAATGCGATGATGTTATATTTTGAAATATTTGTACATTTTAATGAAATAAGTAAGTAAACTTCTTTCTAATAGCTGAATGACCTTTCACATGGTTTTGATTGAAACACACGATCAATTGGTACGTTAATAATACGTATCTCAAATCATTGCATTCCATTATTAAATTTCATATTCACAGCGGTCAATTTCATATTTCAAATCAGTAGGGGTATGCGAGAACCCGAAATATCGGGTCGGGTCAGGAACACGAAATTTTTTTGGGATCGTGACGGGTATCCGAAATTTGTGGGTATCTCGAAATTTTCGGGAACCCGCCTATACATAAAAACAGATCCTGGTCGGCACGAGTTAAATAAAAATGTACTGTTAGTGCTGAACTGTTGAACTGAAGTGTTTAAAAGAAAAACTGCATGTATCTTCTGTGGCAGTAAGTGTGTCGCTTTCTTTAAAAAATAATCTCTTGCAATTTTTTTGAATAGTTTTTTTATTGCGTTACATAGGAACCCACTGTATCGTAACGTGATTAATGATGAAACATAGAAATTAGTTAATTATGTTTCACACTTTAGAACAAGTTCTAGCAACATTCACAAAATTGTTGTTAGAATACAAATGCACAGTACTGCATCTTTCATTTCTCGCTTTCAATAGTATATCTATCTGCCAAAACATGACGCAGAAGATGCGTAAAAGAGGGCTCACCGCAAGATCCGTTTCGGCCGCATCAACTACGCGTTCATCTAATCGATGTGTTTGGTGTTCTGCCTCTTATTCCGAGTTGCATTCTACGAACAGTGCATATCCATACGACTGCATAAAATACAACAACCTGCAACACCACGATCCAAGCCAAACTGTTCGGTTCACTTAAACCAACGGTACGAGGTTCTTCGATCAATCGCTAAAACTACCACTTCAATTCTTCATATACTTATACATTGTACACAATATGATTTATGATTCGTTTTCCGGAACCTTTTATCAATGGACCTTTTATCCGATTCGTGCTGCAAGTACAGCAGAACCTTGATTATCCAAGCTGAACAGGGAAACATGACTGTTCGAGTATCAGAACAGTTACTCACAAATGACATTACCCGAGTGTAACGAAATTCATACAGGTTATAGTTTGTTGAAAAATATTTCAGACATATTTTTTTACTAGAGAGTGAAAATAGCACTCAGAGTTGGGGGCGAAAACCTTATTCTTGCTAATATCTCGGGAACTAGATTTTAAATTTGTGTGTTTTCGATTAAAAATTCATATTTTTTCTGAAAACTTTTTGTATCGTTACTTTGCGGTTTGTGGGACTTGTCCAACACAAGTATAAAAACTTCTTAATGCTCTAAACTTCTGATGAAATATTTCTGCGAGTGGTTGGTACAAATGTTATTACCTAAAAATTTTTATTGTACACTCCCGCTCATAAGTCTTAGAACAATGGTCATATTTGTATTCAACTCTGTAAAAATGAAATAATCGTTGAAGGATTCGAACAAATTTTTCTTTACTTAAAGGTTAACATGTCAAAGAAGCGATGCTGCACTCATATATCAAAAATCTTTTGCAAGAAGTAAAAAAATATATTTTCCTTTCATTGAAGAATCCGCCACGTTTCTTTAATAACAGTTTCCTTTTATAATTTTTTATAATTTTTTTTACATACTTCCTGTTGTCATATTATTTCATTCTCGTTCCAAAATTTTCCTTAAATGTGTTTTCGAAGCAGGGCAAAAGTTCCACACCTGCCTGTCTAGTTGATCCTCCAATTTTTCTATGAGATTCAAATCTGGTGATTGGGGTGCTATTTCATAATTTTTAATGAATTATTACGTTGAAGTTGTAATTACTACTGAACATGTGAGGACATTTACATTATACAGGGTGGGTCGCCACATTTTGCCATCTAGATTTACGATTTATCTAGAAAGTATTCTGATGCAAATGGTCACCACATTGAACCTTTCCTGTAAACAGACATTACAATTAAAATATCTCCTAAACTAATGATTTTTTTACACAAACAGATTAATACATTTTTGTAAAGAATATGAAGGAGCATCAGCTGATGCAATAAAAAATATATGATTCCATTTAAAACAACATTAATGACCTTCATATGTCCTTTACACGTCCACCTACACAAAGAATGTACCATCAGAATGTGCCTCTCTCAAAACCATTCAACTTCATCTGAAACATTGTTTGCTATGCGCAATAATGACGTAAATCTAGATGGAAAAATGTGGCGACCCACCCTGTATAGTTAATACAGTTAACCCCTTGCACTACGATTTATTTTACGGTTCCAGTGATTAGAACTTTTTCCGTAATTTATAATTTCCTCAGAAAAGGAGAAAATTTATATCTATTGTATGCCTATATGTCCTCCGATAGCTGTACATTAACGATGCCAAAATAGAATTTTATTTCGGTTTGAGGGAAATTAATAGGAAACATATTTATTAGACCCTGTTCAGACTCTTCGTCACGAGTCTGACTCGGTATTGTAGGGCAAGGGGTTAAAGGTTCATAGTCTATACGAAATACCAGAGTTTTACTAAAAACCAGAGGTGTCCTAAGACTTATGTGCGGGAACGTACATGTAAAATACAGTGGCGTGCAAAAGTTCCCGGCCAGATGGTTTTTGCTATTTTTTTTCCAAAAAGAAAAAGCGTTAAGAAATTTTTATTAGAATCATATATAAGTGCGTATTACATGAAAGGATAATACAAAAAAAAAAAAATCAACGCTAATTATTTTTCTTACTTGTTTATTTGCAGAATAAGTAAATTAACATGTTAAAAAATTTCCGGCCAGTGTGTTTAACGAAAAAATGATGCCTGTTTTTTATTATGTCACAATTTTGCAGTACATTATTTAACATGTTATAATTAATGTTTCGTAGCCATGCCTTTTGCAGCAATAACAGCAGCACAGCGACGAGGCATGGACGTACACTACCGGCCATAAGTGTTTACCCACCTTCAAATTTCGTTATTATTCAAATAATAGGTATTTTATTGTTATGAAAATGTCCGTAGCATTAAATCCTAATTATAAGGCTAATAAAAAACATCCAAAATATTCTGTACATACACAATCAGGTACTGTAAATGAGTTTACAGCTTTTTTATGAAAAACGACAATTTTGGAGTTCAGGTAAAGAAACCCATTTTTCTGAAATTTTTATAACGGTCAGTAGGGAATATGAACGCAGGTAATACAGGTATCTTAGTCTTCTCAAATTTCATACTGCATTAAGCTTTCATACAGTAAACAGTTGATTTTCACGTGCCTAAAGAATTTTGCGAAAATTTCTAATAATGTCAGGGAGAAAAGAATAATCGATTGAAACGCGCGCTCTAATAGTATCCCATCATAGCATCGGAAAAAGTAACAGAGAAATAGCAAAGTTATTGAAGCTGAACCGTAGAACCGTGGACTACAATGTTAAAAAATATGTGGGTGGGTAAACACTTATGGCCGGTAGTGTAGATCTGGCCGGGAACTTTTGCACGCCACTGTAGGTTCCGAGTAACAGTAGTGCAAAATGAAATTGTTGCTTTTGAGGGGCGGTCTCCCCTGTCGACGAAGCGTTCGAGACAATCCAGTCGATTTTCGAACCCGCCTACGACTCTGGTCTCGACCCCATCGGCATGAGTGACCGTACCGCAAGATTTCATATGTACGCCTCGACCCTTGATAATACTGTATAACATGCCTGGGGGACGGGTAGTGCGAGTGGATTGAGATGAGAAGGGACAGTTCGCTCTTCTTACCGTCTCGCGAGCTGTACGAGAAAAAAAGGGAGCGAAGAGGGCGGGTAGATAGGAGAACGGCAGGGCATGGTGGGGGCCAAAAGGATATTCGTCGTAATTAAGTCCCTCCGCTTCTTCAACTCAATGCGGCGCGTCTCAGCGAGAAGAGATGAGACGAGTCTGAGAAGGAGGGCAACGGCCATAGGCAAGAGAAAGAAAAAGGGAGCTGAAGGGAAGGAGCGAGAAAGGGGGCGAAGGACACACAGAGAGCATACTACATAGAACGGGGGCTGCAGGCGCGCGGCTCGACTCGACTCGGCTCGGCTCTGCTCGGAAGAAACGAGGAGGAACGTGCGGGATGGCAGAGAGAAAAAAGGAGGCACGACGATCGGGCAATAAATAATATAGGAGAAAAAGGCGATCGCCTGCAACATTCTGCTCAAATGTTAAATAGGTATCAATTTAACGCGGCCCAATCGCCGGGTAGGTGGGCGGAACCACGCGGACGGGGATTGGCTGGCAGCGGTGTGGTAGGCGATGCCGCGCACCTAAACGCCGCTCGAATCGTCGCAGATCCATGGTAGGGATGGAACATCTGGTTTCTCTGGTCTCCTCACTACGTCCCGTCTCTCTCGTCGCGACCGACCTGGATCCCACGTCTCAACTCACCACGGACCGAGAGTTTACGGGACCAGCAGCGCACAGCCCTTTTCCAAGACCACGTGAGGACCGGCCGCAACTCGTCACCTTTCTGCCACCGGAAATCCAGGCTGGACCTTTTCGCGGCCCTTCGTTGTTTAACCCCCCAGCGAGAAACAGAGAGGTAAATCTGAACTCCCCGTCGAACGGGTTACACCAACGCACGGTAGCTTCCAACCGGGGGGAGTTTGAATCTGAAAGTTTCTAGGGTCCGCGATGGAATCAGTTTCGTGATCGATCCCCAAGGCGAGAGGAGAGGATGTTCCTATTTTGCTACCGGTACCCGATACCGAAGTGACCCGGACAGTGTCGAAGAATCGTTAGGGGATAGTGTACGCCTGCATGCAGACCACGGTGGTGACTTTGTGCGTTGTCGCGTCACGATGAGTTGCTATCCCGTGAACGATCGTCGGGTACAAGTGTCCTGCGAGTGAGGTTTTTAATTCTTCGTCCGAAAGGAGATCAAAGTAGCCAGATCCGCAAACAACAACATGGCCGTCAGTCGAGCTGGAATACGTGGTGGTTCGAATGTTGGATGAGAACGTACCGGGAAAGTAATTTCCGATCTCGGAGACTGTCAGATTAGTGTAGGTCATCCGTTGGTGCGGTTACCGAGGATAGGCTGATCGAATCGCGAGACGTTTTGGTGTTTCGGTGGTCGAAGGGCATCGTTCGGGGGTCGATAGAGCAGAATGAGATACGGCAGCGATCCACGGTGAACGGCTGTCGTGTAGTGTGTGACTTTGAGAATCGTTTTGCGAACGGTCGTCCGGGAGATCGATCGGTCAGAGACTGTGTGTAGGATCATGTCGATTCAAGGGGACAGCGACGTGGACGCGACGGAGGAGATCAACGTGGACGACTCGGACACTGGAAGCTGCGGGCCGCACGATTATGCGAACGAGTCGCGTCGTCGGCTCGCGCGAGAACATTCCGAGTGCTCGAATTCTCCGCCGCCGAGTCAAACCAGTTCGCGGACGCTTCAGAACGAGTCCCCGAGGAGCCATCCGTTCAGCATTAGTCGTTTATTGGGCGAGAATCGGTCGCAGAATCCGAAGAGCCCTTCCTCCGAGGATCTGGACAGCGACAAAGAGAGAAAGTGGTCGTGGGAGGAGGGTAACAATAACGGGGGCTCGTCGATGACCTTGGACGACGGCAGAAGATCATGGGGACACGAGATCGAGGAGAAACTGTCGGAGAAGGATGACGATGACACCGGCAGCACGCCGGAAACGCAGACGAACTCGTCCTCGTCGGTGCATTGCTCGACGGCTGCGGACCTCTTGGCGCCGTTCAGGCTTTTCCCGACCGGAACTGGCCTGATTTATACCGGCGGTGGTGTAATCAGAGTACCTGCGCATCGACCACCGGGTGCTAATGGCACGAGCACGGGAGCACTGCCCGCACAGGCACTGATACCACCGTGGAGTTTACAAGCTCTTCAGCATAGTCAACAGCAAGCGGCGGCTGCCGGGCTTCACAGAGCGAGCCTGCTCGCGAACCTTGCTGCTCATCCGTTTCAGGGACACCCACACCTCAAGGACAGGCTGGCAGGTAGGGATATCATGATTAAATAGTATTTTACCGAGTATAATTGATACGTTTTGATGGAAAAAGATACGAATCAGAATACGACAAATAATGTGGATTCAACAGGACGGTTGCCCTGCTCATTATTCAAGAATAGCAAGGCATACATTAACCCTTATGTGGGCAACTGGGTACCCGGGTACCCATTTCTATGTTTTCTCTAATAATTTGTTATGTTTTTATGAAGATATCGCAAAACCGCCCTGGATCCCCATTATTTAGAAGGTTCCCTGTCGATTTATGGTTACGGATTTAAAATTGATGCAAAACATATTAAATAATAAGACTTCAATCTTATTTATACGGTTGTTGGATAACCGGGGTACCCGGGTACCCATACATAGAAAGTGTAGTTGGATGCTTATAAAGGGAAGTTTTACAACACAATCATACAACACACAAATTTTTTCAATTGGTATTATTTATTTATTAGTATAGTTACTATTATTAACCAATAATAGGACAATTTTTACAAACTGTCACAGTATTTGCGTGCTCGTCGGAAAACTGGTTTTATACAGTTTTGACAATATTTTCGTGTCTTTCTACGTTTTCTATCAGGGTCAGCTTGGTATACATAACATGAGCCTACAACTCTTTTTCGTCCAGTTTTATCTCGTTGTTGTACAGTGCCTGAAGTTGAAGGAACGTCGGTCATTGTTGGTGACTTATGCAGCATGCTTTCTATTGCTAATTTACAAGAGAAATGTCTCATCACTTGAACTTGGCTTGTTCGACTTCTAATTATTGGAAGACAAAGTTCCTCTCCCACTTGGCGTAAAAATATTCGGCGATTATTGGATTTGTTAGGCAACATATCGTTATTAGAAATATATATGATGTACGAGGCAAGAGCAGCAATGTCAATTATGTAAAAACAAAATGCTAATGGCCATCTGTTACTACGTCTTTGTGTACTGTATCGTCTCAAAATTTGATCCATCATGTCGACACCAGATTTTGTTTTATTATAGAAGTGGACTATTTCTGGTTTCCTCTTTGGCCCAGAAACCACATTATCATTGTGCATTGTGGATAGTAATACAACAAACTTTTCTTTTTTTGGCACATACGAATATATTGTAACATTTTGGTTGTGACCACATAAGATCGAATACTGTTGTACTGTTGTGTAAGTTGAAGAGTCAAATACCGTACGTCCACATATGAATAGCATAAAAGTTTGATCTTAGCATTGAGTTATACTATTTTTTGAAGCAGTTGCTTCACTTAAACTGTTTAAAACAATACTTAGTATAGAAAAGAAACTAAAAGGTATGGGAAAGCATGAAAGTAAAATTGTCACTTTATTTTTTATATATCGGTACCGAACGCTCGGGGTACCCGCGTACCCCGGTTGTTTACCCAACAGTTTGGTTGCCTACATAAGGGTTAACCCTTTGCACTCGAAGCTATTTTCACTCCAAAACGAAACATTTCTTTCGACCAAGAATGTTTCCCTTCAATATATTTTTTTTCATATTATACACACGAAAATGGTGCAATTTACTCGTACAATATTGAAGTGTTTAGTAATTTATTAAACACAAATAAATTTAATAATGTAAAAAATATTTTGAATAATGATACAGCAATTTTTAGTGGCGCCTTACGGTCGCCATTCGAGTGCTAAGGGTTAAATCGAATGTTCCCAAATTGTTAGATCGAGCGAGGTGGCCCCATTCATTTTCCGGCTAGATCACCAGATTTAACGTCCCTCGACTTTTTTTGGTGGGGCTACTTAAAAAATAAAGTGTACGCTGAGACTCCGACTACAATGGCCAATATGAGGGATCGTATCATCAATGAGTTTAACAAAATAATATCAGATACATCACGCAATGTTAGTGAGTCTTAACTTCTAGATTCAGAAAGTATTCTGATACGTATTCCGATGCGTATACGAACGGACGATCAACCTTTAACCAGTTAACTGTGGCGAACTCTTTGCAAACCGCCCACCAGTGTGTGTCGCGATAATCAAGCGATGACGGGTATAGTCGTCAAACACAGAGTAAGTGTCATTAAAACCAAATTGGCTTCACTTTTTGATCACAGTAGCACTTTGTTTTTTTTTTGGTTTTGACACATCAAGATGAAAATCGGGATAATCAAAAATCCAGTGTTGCTGCACTGCTTACGAGTTAGCTCTCAGGAAGTTATAAATCCAACTCAAATTATTTATAATTTTCATTTGTTTGTTTCATTTCGTCTTGACCTCTAAACATTTTAAACATATTAAAATTTACGAATATAATTTAGTTTTCGCCAGAATTGCAATTTAAATATCAAATTGTAACAAAATTTTACGCACGACGGATATAGTCGTCATGACACAAAATTCTGCCACGTCTCCATGACGGATATAGTCGTGAAACACACTTAACTGGTGAAGTAGTACAGTCTTTTCTTGGATTACAAATTATCAGGCTAGGATCTCGCTAAAGATTTTGTATAAATTTTCCGAGTTTTCTTTAGGTATGTAATTCGAGACTAAATAATTTTCTAAAGAAATTAAAGAAACTTGATATTTTGCAATCATCGGACAATACGGTAGCGCAATTTCATTGAAGCCACAGAATATCAGTTAAGGGTTCGATGATACTAGATTGGCAAGGCGGACGCAAGTGGTTGTTAACCCTTTAGGGTAAAAAGCCCTTTAGCGAACCCTTTGCGTCTGTGCGCTGTACCGATTCCGATGAATGTGTCAGAATTTATGGTACGTGGCCAGACTATTAAGATTGTATAATGCCATCCATTAGCGTTTAGTTGCTAGAATTTGAAAACAGGTATTGGTAGCATCTGTAACATTGCTAGACTGCAGATTGATGCCAAAAATGACAAAAATGGTAGACCGTAGTTTAAAAGAATTGAAGAATATCGATGCATTGCTTATAACTTATTAAAACTATTATCAAGAGAGATTAATTCTTGTTTGGTTCATACGTAGGATAAATAATTTTTATTTTGCATAGGTAGACTGTGGATTTTGTGCATTTATGACAAAAATGACTAGGTGCAATTCAAAACAGTGAAAAGATTCAAAGAATTCGAGAATGTCGATATATTATTATTAACGTATTAATATTATTAATGCGGGAAATAACCGTTTACCTAGCTCCTATATCTTGTAATGGAAGCATGCAAATTTTATTTTGCATAAAAATCCGCAGTCTATTCATTAGTAATCGCAGTGTAACATAATATTGGTCCTTATGTTTCTATAATTTCTTTTGCGATGTGATGCGAATTATTTTTCGTTAGACTAGAGATTTACGTATTAGCTATCTCGATTGATCTTTTAGATCGTTTATCATCGATTAGATTCAAATTTTTGTCACTTTTTGAACCATATTTACAACCATTTCTCATTCACTGCACCATCGCAATGCACGTCGCGTCGGAAATCTTCTGTGCCACTTGTGTTGCAGTTTTAGCATTGGAAAAATAAATCATAATCGCGCAAAAGTAAGTCATTCGTTGTTCATTTCAAATCAAAATAAACACTGAAAAATTGAACCAAGCATAGTGAACTTTTTCTAAATTACAAGCTTAAACTAAATTACGAACAATGGTCTGCTTTAAAAGCCTCATAAACAATCGTCTAAGAAAAAAGACGACGTGATTTATATAATATTTTAATAATCTGTGTATACAATTGGAGCCAATTTTCAACAAAAGCAAGCTTTATTTCTTTAGAATCTTTAGCATCTTCTGTCAACGTAATAAATAAAACAACGTAATAAATGTTCTCCACATGTTTGAGAACATACAATATATATGGTGCACAAAAGTTATGAAAACAAGTTTGTGTGTGATGATAGAGTTATGGTGGTTTTATTTCTTTAAATGTATATCATTAGTGACAAACGTAATGGCTGAAGATTCTACTTTCGCTGATATCTATTACTTTTTAATAAGGGGGAATTATCTAAACCTGTAAAATTGAAACGAACCAAGCAGAACGTATTATTATTGTATTTATATAAATCGATTAACATTGAAAAAGATTTTAAGCGTTTATCTGGAATTGGTGTATCTTATAATAATAATTAATTCGGCTAAATGATCGATCAAGATGCTGGAAACATACCGAGGATTGTTATTAATGTACATTACTATAGAAGAAAAGATATTTTATAATTTAGTAAAATAGCTTTAACATACACATAGTTGAACAATTCAGTTAATAAATATCGTGACATAAGAATTTGTAATAAATTAAATATCTAGCTCTTTCCCCGGTGAAATAGTGTTGAAGAATATTGAATTTATATTAAATTTTCATCAAGTAAAACAAAAAGTATATGCATCAATTTTATTTCATTATACGGTATAGTTCTCCTTTATAATAAGCTATCGGTAGATCAAGCGTTGAGTACTTAAAGGTAACCTCTGGTCAGAATTGCGGATAATCTTGCATGACACCGAACATGATAAGGCGGGGACAAACAAGCGGGCACATTTTGTCAAAATGATATATGGAAAGATTTTTTGTAGTTTGCTGAAATGATGAATTCTAGCGAAAAGTATTGTGCACAATTTTTAAGGTGTTTGTAACGTGTTTCTATGTTTCTTTAATTTCTAAAACACGTCTGTGAATTACTCACCAATAAGCGTATTGCATTCCATTTTTGCTTGTTGAAATTGTACGTACTTCAATTGAAAATTATTTTATTTGACGTAAGACTGTTCGAAGAACAATTAGATTTGGAATAATAGTTTATACTAAAACAAGTAAATGTATTCCAAAATATTTATTATTTTTCCATTGATACTCTACATTTATATTATATATTCTACTATATATTGCACAACGTAATAATATTTAACATCAATGTGCAAACACAACACGGTCCTTTTTAGTAACATAACTATTCTATTACGCAGAGTTTACGAGAATGGTCAAATTTTCTTTGTGTGCTTGAAGTGAGTATTTAAAATCGGTCTAAAATTTGTATGAACATAAATTTGATTTTGCCAATTACTGAAAGTAGACATTTTCTGTAATCTACATGGTGATGTTTGACGATATTGTCGATTTTAAATCGATTTGACGGAAACGGTTCAAGTATTTGGAACTGTAGATTCTTCATAAAAGATGAAACAGTCAATAGTTTAAAACGTTTTGTAAAATTTTGATTCTATGTAGAACTCAAGAAATGAAATATTAAAGAAATTCTGATTCGATTATAATGTTTATAGTATGCACAATTTCTGAACAAAGTTGCATTTAGTGTGTGCTTCTTAAATGCATTGTTTTACGCGAATACAAATACGTATTTAATAAAATTGTTCTAGAGATTACATGTGTATTACCGTGTTAAAATATTTGATTGGTGCTTGAAATTTTACGTAGTCAATTAATTTTATACATATAAAGACATTTCATTATTTTCATGCAATTAAATTTGTCTGTCGAAAATTCGAAGACCAGGGCTTAGCAGTGCAATTACATTTTCAACCAACGAGATATTAAACGTGCATTGGAAACTATAGTGTGTAGGGTAAGTTAAAATAAATATATTACACCTGAGCTACACTTACAAGATGAACAAATCGCACAAGAACTTGAAATACTGGAGAAGGTACAAAAATCCGTGTAATTAATCATTTTTGTGAAAAGGAAATATTTACTGTTATCAGCTGCTAAGCATTTGTCTTATTCGTCAGTTGGTAATTAGCAAGAAGCCGTCGTCAAGACGAGAGCTCATTTTCTCCCCGCGAATGTTAGTACGTTACGCGTATTATCAGTTTGCGTCAATTAATCTCCCGCAGGGGAAGCTGAAGTTAGTTAAACGAAGGGAACAGGCTTGATGTACCTTTAAATGTGCTAATCGCAAACATGCGAAACCGTATTTTGATGGTTTGCGAAGCAAACAGTTAATGAACGCAAGTTGTTCAACTTACTGAAGTTATTATTCAATAACTATAATCTAAATTATTCTACGATGGTAACTACCTGAACACTTTTCTGTCAGCAGTGGAAACGAGAAGTTGTATTGAATGCGAATTTAATTTCTTTTTGACTGCATACCTATACATTGTAAATGTAATAACGGTGACATTATTTTGAATATTAAATACATATATTTTCTTAATTAATTATACTATTAATTATAAAATGTAAATAGTAGAAGAGAAAGTAGTTATACCGTTTTTTTTTTATTATTAATAACCTAATTGAACATACAAATGAATAATACATTAAATATGTTGACAAGTAAGTTAATAACTTCATGAATGAGTAATCATCAAAGATATAGAAACGTGTCATACCACATTATTTTATAGATAGTCATACCATGACTATGTAGATTTTAGTCTATGTATAATACAGTAGATTGCGGATTTTGTGCATTTATGACAAAAATGAATAGGTTAAATACAAGACTGTATATTTAATT
Source organism: Seladonia tumulorum (assembly GCA_913789895.3). Taxonomy (NCBI): domain Eukaryota; kingdom Metazoa; phylum Arthropoda; class Insecta; order Hymenoptera; family Halictidae; genus Seladonia; species Seladonia tumulorum. The sequence continues at coordinate 11,392,529 of OU565275.1, forward strand.
ATTGAAAAAGGAAGTGTATGCCATTTAACTTCTGTTTCTTATAATTGAGTTAGACAATTTTTATTATGTATTAGAGTCCACAGCCTAATAATTGAGGTACCTATACTTATTATAAATCTTTCAATGAGTTGCGTTTTCTACCGGAATGCTGTCACTCCACGTTTGATATTACTTCAATAAATATAAAATCAGTTATTATATTACTTACATATCTTACTCTGCTAGTTGGATAAAAATAATCGATTTTTTAAGAATTGAGAACATGCTTCTACCTTTTTACCAGTTATAGAACTTAATAGACTACAAATATTTAAAAAAGCAATAGAAAACAGAAATAATTGTGAACATATTGAAGAACAAATAGTATTAATCTATGTAATCACTGGACTTTAACGTTAAATTAAAATTAAATTGTAATTATTAGACTGCGGATTTTTATGCAAAATACAAATTGTCTCTATCAATTGTAAAAAACAGGAGCTAAGTAGAAATTTCCTTCTTTCTCTAATAAATTCTCAATAATTTGGAAATAATATATCCAAATTTAAAAGTTTTATATCTCCCTAATCTTCTAGATTGCACCTACTCATTTTTGTCATGAATGCATAAATCATGAATGATTATCCTTGGAAATGTCCGTCAGTATAATGCCGTCAAAACTACGGACTCTGAATTTGTTCGATAAATGTTTTTCTTTGGACATCTATTGTCATAAAAATTGCTAAAAATCTGAGCAAATACATTCTTGTTATTTTCATAAACTAATATGAAATGCCCTTTAATACTAGAACTACCAAGCAGTAAATGTAACTGGCGTACATTGCCTTATAACAACAACAAAATTGCAGTTGTTTAGATTTCATATCAGTTTTGTTCAAATATCTACTTCGATAGAGAAGTTTATTAAAAATTTTTCCATGAAAACATATTTACAATTTCGTTATTTCTAAAAGAAAAAATTAGGAGCAAGTCATTTTGACTTATCTGGTAGTTCTAGTGTTAATGTAGCGTTAATAAAATCTTATTTGGTAAAACAATGTACAAAATGTCACTTCTGATAAAAAGTTATAAGTATCCTAAGTGCCTGTACGAATATTAAATATGACACGTATCGTTATATAGTCATTCGTGTCAGTGTCGCATAGAAATGTCCCCTGAACAAACAGTTCGCGAAAGGTCAATCTTTGAGCGAACAGTTTCACTTAATCTGGCGACGTCCATCGGCAATTCGTGCGGTGTCCTTGTCATAGTGATCGTTTGCATTATATTTCAGCGTCGCGGCAGGTACGGGAAATTAGTAGGCATTATCGTAAATCGGTTAAACGTCGAAAACGTCGCTTTCTGTCCCGCGGATAGAGATATCCACCCACGGACCTTGATTCATGTTCATCAACCGCATTTTCTGATAATAACGATCGCATCATTACTCTCTAGTTACGTGAGTCATTCCTCGGCGCAAAAGAGAAATGACATTGTTCAAAGCAGATTGCGGTTTCGTGGACAAGGAACGATGGCATTCTTCATAATTTCGCTTGTCATTGTACAAAACGGATTTACAGTGTAAACGAATGGAAGAACGACCTATGTCGTGATTTTTAGAAGAACCGTAACTCGCAAAACTTATTTTCCTTTAACGTTTAATAAAACAAACCGCAAAAAAAGTCTTTCGGTTTTCAGTTTATTTTTTTTCAATGGTAGAAGGGCCTATGTCATTTTCAGCAGATTTTTATTATTGCGATTCACGTATCAGTTCAAAATTGCGCTCCCATAAAATTTAAAAAACCTGACATATGTCCTTCTTCCAGACACCCATCCAAATATAGTTTTTCTCGAAGCCGACGAGTAAGTAAAGTAATCTCATGATTGCCAAACACCAATTTGTATCTTCTAGTTATGGTTATTCTTATTACGCAGTATACGGGTCACAAACAATGTAAGCAATGTGCTATCTTTTTGTCGCCGAGTGTACAGTCTTTGACAGCTAAGTCGTGGACAGCTAAGCTGTGAACGGCCTCGGTCGCCGAGGAGTGTAAACATACTAATCCAATGACAAAACTTTATTATTTTTCATTATTTTTTTTATGGGATTCTCATCAAAATACTCGTGGTATTTTTCTAATGAAAATTATACCGAATATGATGTGTCGCAGAAGTGTATCTGGCTCTCTCTCCGAAGAGAGTCCCACATAAATATTTGTAACATTAAGAATAAAATAGTTGTAAACTTGGAGCTTTCGAACGCAGCTTGTATTCCACGAGATCGGAGGGAGAAGCACACTGACATTATCCTTGGAAGTTGCGTCCATTGACAATGGAACAGACGTAATAATGCCGGCTTGGGACGAGTAGCGTTCTAGAGATTGATGGAACTAATAGAATGGACAGATATTGCTCCATTGCGGTTTCCATGGGCGAATCCAGTGACTCCGAGATTTATCGTTGTCAAGAAGACTAGAATAATTGGACAGTTCCTTTTACCGGGCACAGTCGCACTGTAAATTGCAAGTACTCAACCCTCGCCTACCGTACTGAGATTTATTTTAATTCTCTGTACGTTTACTCTACATGTAAATGAACCAACAAAAAAGCTAAATTCAACAAATTCGATATTGTAATAAAATATATCGAAATATCGAAAGACTTTATTCGATCATTTTGCAAGTTTCGTTACCAGAAATCTATGGCGCCATTTTAAGTATCACACTCTTCTACTTGAGAACAGCTTCCGCTTTACAGCACGTTCTTGTATAAAACAAATTCGGTTCTTAGATATTGGAAAATTCAAAGTTAAAAAATACAGTGATTTATCATGATTTCAGTCTCCGTCGCTTTGAACGAAAAACTTTAATTCTGCGGCGAATTGGTTTAAAGCAGTAAACGAATAATAATAAATAATTCTGTGAGTGATTTAACTGTCGTTGAAACATACGTTTAGCTTTTTGCGAATGAGTCCCGAGTCATTGACAGATAGGGGAGAGTTGTCGAATGCGTACCACTTAATTTCGAAGGCAGTTTATATATTCTTTAGTAGGAATTTGAGCAAAAATTATGTTTTGTATCTATGTATTAACTATCGAAGTTGCAATTTAATATGATTTTTTAAATATTTATTGATAGATCATTGTGATATGAACACTTTTATAAGATCATGCAAACAGTACGATTTAGGCAACCGGTATCCTAAATGGTACCAGCCGGTTTCCAAAATCGTACCTCATGTGTTGGATTAAAAAGATACAAAAAAATCATAAGAGAAACTGTATTTTGCGTTTAATTTCAGTTTAATATACAATACAACATAAAAATAAAATGGAATATTACATTACTTAACTTAAATACAACTAGGACAATAATGAATATTGTCTTCTTTCAAAACTCCTCCAACCTTTTTTAATGCAGAAGTAGGTCTTTTTATCAATCGAAGGAGGTGTCTTCTTAACGTTGGCTTTGGAATTTTATACCGCCGAGAACATACGTTGAATCCGTATTTTTTATTTCTGTAAGCCTCTATTGCTAATTTCATCTGTTCTTTTGTCCATTCACAATATTTTCGCTTTCCCATGATAAAAAAATTTGAAGTATTGTAAATCGTTTATTTTCGCGGTAAAATTTGAATAACAGTATCTTAAATCAGTGTGGTACGATTTAGGAAAAAGACGTCCCGCTAAATAATTGAAGCTAACCTTTAAAACATTATCAGCATGTTTTATAAACTAAATAGAAATAAATAATATAACATAGCTAGTTTTCAAAAATATATAAGACTACCTCAGAAACTGTAGATTTATATTTAATTCAGCCGATTAAAATCGTTTAAAATTAACATCAGACTTGCCTGATTTCTTTGTGCTTCTGTCATTCACAAAACAACACTTCATTCGAATGACTTTTTGGACCTACTTTATCGACATAAATAAAAGTTCATATCTTTACCACCAAGAGGCATCAAAATGCATTAGTTTTTAAATAAAAGAGCTCGTACGATTTAGGTGACCAGTGCGCATTTGGCAACTCTCCCCTACAGTGTTTTCTCGATATATGTCCACAAAACGGGTCTACCCAGGGACATATATCGGCTAGAAGATACTAAAATTGAGAAGTTTACCCTGAACAGATACAACCTATTGCTAACTGAACAGTGATACGTAATACGGGAATTGTTGTTATTCGATTGTATTTGCGGGTCTACCCAGGGACATATATCGGCTAGAAGATACTAAAATTGAGAAGTTTACCCTGAACAGATACAACCTATTGCTAACTGAACAGTGATACGGGAATTGTTGTTATTCGATTATATTTGCGAGAATTAACAAAATTAGATAATGCGCTATCTTTTTGTCGCGGAGTGTATGTGCTAAAGAACGAGTACGCTCGATATCCAGCTGATTTGTGCAATCAGGAAAATTGCCCGGCATTATTAATTCTGGCGATTCGGAGACCGAAGAAAGGTTTCCGGGTGGATAGGGATCGAGTGTCGAAACGCGAACTCGCGCGCCGCGCTTGGTCGATAGAGAGACGAGTTTCCAAGATCCACGTCCGCGATCGGGCGGTATGAGTTTCCTCTAATTGAGTTCGTGTATCTTTAGACCGGCGTGTGCTCGGTTTAAGCGTAGGTGGCTGAACCCGCGTGTAGACGATATCAATTATGAATTGCCGTGGAAATTATTCAGCCAGGCCCGTCGTCACGATCAAGCTAGAACCGAATCCGTCAAAACCATACGTGTGCACAGGTGTGTGTGCATGTACGTTGTATGTGGATCTGTGTGTACGTATATGTAGCCACGTACCTATGTATATATGTATGTATGTATGTACGTGCGGTACTCGGTCGCCGTTCCGGTGTGACATTTTAATGGCGTCCAGACACGTTGAAGTCTTCGCGTTTCTCCGTTCGCTCGATAAAATCCCTCGTTTTTCTCTCTTTCGCGCCGCGGAGGATAGCCAACCGGACACGGACGGGACCCGCGCGGTCTTTTCTGAAAAGTGTCGCGTCTTACGTACACGGGAACCAGTCTCGAGCAATGAACCGTTGTCCTTTATCTAACGAGCGTCTCTGCTGATGAGACACGTTAGGTAACCGCCATGATACATGGCGAACTTCTGCTCCAAGGCGCGCGGCGTCGACATTCTTCGTCGGATCGTACCGAATTTATCTTACTTTAAAGCGACGCACACTAGTCCAGACCGAAGAATCAGCTGTTCATTTAATAAAAAAAGCAACTTGCTCATATGAATGTTTATCGTATGTATATGGCCTCCTAAATGTCCACAATATTCGAAAACGGTGAAATTAACGAGATTTATTAACACGTTGACCGGCGGCGTGGTCAATACTAAAAGTACATAATTACGATTTAAAAAAAAAAAGACAATCGTAATAATTGCCTACGGCGCCGTGGGGGGCACCGGTGACCCCCACCACAAAAAATGCTTCAAACATGATTTTATAACTCATATTATTTGCTGGGAAATATATTTCATCATAATATGCATCGCATAATGAAAAGTTCATGTTGGCGCCACGGACAAACCATGGAAAATCCGTCCGGCAGTCAACGTGTTAAAAATTAGAACAAGCATCTAAAAACCACCACTTTATTAAAAAAAGTACCTCATTTCTTATTGATATTCTGGAGAATCTATTTAACCCCTTGCACTACAATATCGAGTCACAGTCGTGATGAAGATTCTGAACAGAGTCTAACAAATATGTATGTTATTAATTTCCTTTGAATCGACATAAAATTCTATTTTGGTGTTGTTAATGCACAGCTATTGAAGAACATATAGGCATACAATAAATATAAATTTTCTCCTTTTTTAAGGAAATTACAAAAAAGTCTTAATCATTGAAATCGTAAAATAAATGGTACTGCAAGGGGTTAATAATATGTGTCCATTTTTATTCCAAATGGATAGTATTTGTCTATATTGAGAGTATATCCTGTATACTAAGATTTGATATTTATAATTCATTGAAATAACAATGCTCAGCAAACTAAAGAGAATCTTCAAAGTTTTCTATCATTGGCAAAGGATATTTTTTGAGTTTCACATACAGTCGGTGTGGAAAGTATTCGTACAGTGACAAATTGAAAGTAAAACTGTGTATATTCATGCCGATAATAAATTTTATGCGGAAAAAATGATTAATAAATATTCTCAGATGTTTGTAGAATAAATTTTGTGTAAACAAAATTTTATTTCCCTTCAGCATTACAAAAGGACCAACAAAAACCGAAAAATGTGCAGAAACAGACGCGTAGAAAGTATTCGTACATCTCTTATGTTGTATACTTAATATAGATATAAACACGTCACCTCCGAATATAACGAATAATAACAATGCTGTTCAGTTAGCACCAACTTTTTTATTTGAACCTGTGGTGAAAATTTAAAATATGTGTTTTGTAGATATATGTTAGTTATATACATGCTGAAAATTTTATTGTAAACGATTAATATACACACGAGCTACAAATAGTTAAAATTGGTGAAAAGCTTAGATTTTCACTACTTTTGATCAGTTTCTGCTTAAAATCCTCAGATTCTAACATACTTCGATTCGTGTCGTTTTTGTCTGCATCAACCTATTTCGATGAAATTTTCCGTATATTTATAACTAACATAGATCTACAATACGCATATTTAAAATTTTCATTACAGGCTAAAATAAAAAAGTTTAGGAAACTGCCTTTTCTATTTGCTCTTCTAATTCCTAGCAATTGCAATTTTCTTTAATTCTTTTTCGTATGTCATTCGGTAAACCAATTCTTCTAATTGCTCAACAAATGTCAGGTCGTTTGGTCGAATTTAAAAAAAGTTATACTGTTTTAAAGGACGTTGGAATACTTTCGCGAGCCAGTGTAGGTACAGGGGTACCCCCACAGGTACCCCCACAGTAATTGGGTGTTGAAGAAATTCCTCCGAAGTATTGTACAACGCGTATCGCATACACGAGAAAAAGAAATTTCTTTTTGTAACATAGATTTGCATGGTTTTATAATAGTGTGTTGTAGTATTGTCGGGGAGCGTGGTTATTACAAGACAATGACATTCTTACGTAAACGATGAAGGTGTCGTTTATCCTCTAGCTGTCCCGTTCCACAGTGGTGGTTTCGGTCGATCGCGAAAGTAGGCGGAATAATAAGGAACGACTGCTTGAAAACGGGGCGTGCTCGGTATTATTATTTACCCGACGATGATCGCGCACGCGAAAAACCTACGGTGTAGGTAAAAACGTCGAAGCATAGGTACGTGCGAAGTACATAATTAGCGTCGGATCCGTTCGGGTTTAAGAATACGCTGACGCTTTTTTTTTCGTGCACGATAATGGAAGCCTGCCATTACTTTTGGGAGGGGGGGGGGGGGGCGATGGTGTGTGTTCGCGAGGCTCGATTACACGTAAATACCTTCTCTCTCGCGTGTACGGTGCGTGCGCGTTTCGAAACGCCAAGTTTCACCAGTGAGCTGTTCACCGTTTTTCGAGAATCGCTCCCGGAGCACAACGGAACAATGTAATGAAGCTTGTAATCGCGAGTATCGAGTGTCTCTCGCCTAATTTTTTTTCACGAAACGTGGGAACAATATATTCTCTGTCTGGCCTAAGTTGTCTCGCTCGATCGCTGAGGAACGTCGCCGTCGCATTAGAATCCTAACGGGACAGCATAATTTTGCGATTAACGTTTAATTGCCTAACACGGGGAGTTATTTAACGTCCGCTGTGTTTAATTTATCGTGATTCGTGGAAACGGGTTTCCGAATAGACATTATACTTTCATACTTTTACACGCTGCTAAACACGGCAATTATACTGTATTGAACACGCAGTTCTCGAAACACCGGACAACATAAGGTTTTCTTTTTTGCAAGTCGTTCTAAAACCTTGTTCTTCGTTTGCGACAGAAAGCATCTACTTATGTACGTATACTACCGATCAAAAGAATGTGAATAGTTGTAATTTTTCGAGAATTCGTGAAACTTTATTTTATTTAACGATATTTATCAGTAAATTCTATTATACAGGATGTACCAAAAATGTTGTACCTCTTTGAAAGGGGGATTCCTGAAGTCATTTCAAGTAACTTTTTCCTTTGCAAAAATGTTGAGTGTTTCTGACAATGAGTCAGAAACCGACAGCTGTATCCGCGCTCTGATTGGTCCGTGTTTTTCGTTAATAACTCCTTAAGAAAGCCGCAGAGAACATTTTTGCAACTGAAAAAGTTTTTTCAAATAGCCTCTGGAATCATCCCTTCCAAGGAAGTGCAACATTTTTGGGACACCCTGTATGTCGCATTTAATGCTTGGTAGTTCTAGTGTCAAATTTAATGAGTAAATTTATAACAAAATTGTAGTAAAAAAGAAGGAGAAGAGTCAGTTCTATTCTTCTTGTTGAATTTTTGAATTTTATTTCTTCGAGGTCATTGTAACCGTTTTGATTTAATGAGAAGAACTTTTCATTATAGTGTTCGCATTATATTCGTTCGTTGGAAGACCGTACGTTACAGGATTCCCCACTGCACTGAGAACATGTAAGAAGATTGTCTATCGTTTCCACGAACTAATAGCGACTACACCATGTGTTACAAATCCATCAAAAATTTTATGCTCATCTAATTCTCCGCGCTCCCGGCACTGTCTTGCGTTTAATAAATATTGCGGACTTTTGGATAAATTCTTCTAACGATTAAAAAAAAAAAAAACTGATCATTACGTTGAATATTTGGTTAAAATTTTTAATGTTTTAACTTTCGACAGGGTACCTCATCTACGTAAATATCTATTTTGTATTAATCTTGTTCCAAGACAATGGATTGCTAAATTTCAGGAAAATTCCATTGCAAAAAGGTTTCAAATGTTCTTTTAATTTTGAATTAGATTCTTTAAACCTCACCAACATCTTACTAGATCATCATAAAAAGTATAAACACCTGTACATTGTTGTTTTTTGTTAAAAGTGATTACATGATTACAAGCACAGTATGTTTCTTAAATTTTGTCACAAACTTTTCTTTGGTTTCTCGACTCAATATTAATTGTGGTGCTTATACAAGTATAATCGAAAAAGCTTATTGTATGTTCATGTATGATATGTAATCTGTTTCGGACATATCTATTTCAGGACATTAAAAATATACACTAATTCCCAAACGACTATATTGTTTCTTAACTTTTGTCAGTAAGTGTATATGTTATACATCCCATTTTTAATGTTCGTTATACTTTAAAAATAAGTGTAATTAATAGGGACACAGTGATTGATACCTCCACAGTAATTGGGTCACTTACTCTATGCGTTACGAAAATAATTGATCGAAAATCGAAACTGTGTTCCCTCGAATGTAACACTTCACCTTGCTGTCCCGGTCGTTTCAACCCTTAATTTTACATTCGGTTCACGGTTCAGGAAAATTTCAGGCGCCCGAAATGTCCGAAGCCCAATTATCATAAAAGTTGTTCTATAAAATTTCGTCGGGATTATACGGAGCCGGCAAACTATTGGTTGGTTAACGGCTGTAAGGCAATTTACGTTCAGAGAAACAATCTTGCCGATTTGACAGGATGGTTTCTGTAATTGTAAGCCGAAACCATTCGGCCCTCCGGGCAACCCCGTGCGAACTTGCCTCTTAGAAGAGCGCGTAGAAATACGGCCGTGTTATACATGTATGTGGCACCTTATACATATGCAGTCAAATACGTATGTATATCTCGTTGCAATTTTGTTCGAGTTTATTGCGTACTTTTATAGATGTTTCCAGCGCTTCGTATATTGTTTCTTTATTCAAATTCTCCAATATTCTGTGGTGCAATAATTGTTTCCTTCTGAAATAGTAACATTTGTTTTAGAAATAATGACGATAGAAATTGTGTTATCGGACCAAAAAACGACTAAGAATACCAATGTAAATTTTATGTTAGATCGATATCTGACATAAAATATTTATTTGACACTGTTAATAACACAAAAAACAAATCATTCGATACCAGGAACGTGGTTTACGAATTATGGTTACAATTTTTCAATAAGACTCATTTTCGGTTCGATAAAATGTTTAAATAACACACGGAAAACCATAGTTACAATTAGACTGCGGATGTTCATAGGAAATAAAAATTTTTAAGAGACGAGTGTTATACATATAAAGTTATTCTTTCTTTTTATAATTGTGATAAGCAGATACAGTTATAATATGGCGGCATTCTCTATTTCGTCTGTTTTTTTTTTATTCGTCTATGTGTTTTTATCTTATATGCGCAAATTCTGCGACCTAGTTATGATATTTTCATGAACACGATTTAAATTACGTGATTCACCGATGCGACGGGAACGAATTGATAGTGTTTAATAAAAATCTTCGCGAATTGCACGGAACAAGATAAATCGCAAGTTGCGTTGCGGCTTTTCAAGGAAGAATACTTTGAGCGGCGTCAGGTGTGAGCGCACCTTCGGCATGGCAAATACGCGGCCATAAAAGGCACAACAATTTCGTTCTCACGAGCAAAAAACCATGCCGAATTCAACACTTGGTGGCAGGTAGGGTAAAATCGTTGCCACCTGCCACGAACATAAAAATTTGTCTTAAACTGTTGTGTTCGACTGCCCAATTGCCTGAAAATTTACCAGCAGTCTTATATTTCAGCCTTAACCCCTTATTCGTGTTTCATTGTGATGAGTGCGACTTATAATGGGGGGACTATGAGGATACAATACTCTTTTCGTAAATTCAGAACTACAATTTCACTGTTTGGACAATATTTAATAGTCAGCACGTAAGAAAACTGTCTTGTCACAGGCATAGCGTTACAAATAAAATAAAAAAACCAACATAGTTATTATTATTGTAAGAAATGAAAACTTTGTTAGACGCACCGCGTACACACTTTCTGTTGAGCTGCAATCGAGCATGATCCGTCACGCTCCGAGGTGAAACACTCATTCGGGTAAACTCAGGGGAGCTGAGTCTAGTGTGTTTATTCCTGATTCGTCCAAGTAACCTCACTCATTAAATAACACTATAAAACATTAATCTCAGCCGAAAATTTGGAAAACACGCGTGTTGAACTTTTTACGGTTAAAATTGGTGACTGGGGCAGGTTTTGCGGTTCAACAATTATCTGCAGTGTCCGAGTGTACATTTTTATCTACTTAAATGTCCTTTTACGTGGAAAATTTGTTTGTTTATTTAATAGCGGTTTAATGGCAGCGACGATATGCATGTATAAATATTTGAATATTGCCTATAATAGCCCAGCAACAGAATTTAGTCTCGAAGAATGAACCTAATAAACAAAGTAACGGGCAAACGGTTAATTTGGTTAGTTTTTTAGGTTCATATTCTGGGGAACATTATACACTAAAGGTATGCAAAATTTGAAGTTGATCGGTTAAACAGTTTTTGAGTTACCCCGGTGCAATTTCTGAAAACATGTTTTAGAGAAAAACGCGATTAAAGTTTTAAGTAAAAAAAAATTCTGAAAATAAATGAAAAAAAAAATAACAAATGTGGTCAAATTAAAAATTGTTAGGATTTCATTTGTATGGGATTATTGAAATAAAATTTCAGAGTTAGAAAGTTGTAAGATCTTGCTTATTTAAGCGGTTTGACGAGTATACAGTAAACTGACCTTTTTTTATAATCTCGAGTAAAAATCAACGTTTGCATTTCGATTGAATAACGGAAGAGAAAAACTGAGCGATTGCTTGCTGAAATCAGATATACTGGGGGTTACGTTGATTTAGAACGAAATATAATTTCAGCAATTTTAATGTTAGAGTAATTTATGCGCGAACATGATAAGAAACTAGGAAAGGGTAGTTAACTACATTGCACTGCTCAGCAGATATTGGCTAACCAGTTTGCTTGATATGAGTATCAAACAATTTGTGCTCGAACAATTTCTTTTGGCTTCGTTTAGCTTACCTTCTTCAACTTGCATGCGATACCGTGAAGTGTTTTACATTCTTTTTGTTACACGCGAGCATAATTTTAGCCCACGTCATAGATAACACTAATGTTTAAATAACTGCAACACAATAGCGGTGGCTGGCACGCGTGGTTAATTACATTCGATTTATGCGGCTCTTTATGCTTCTTAGGCGGAGCGGAAAATGTCTGTTACGCGTATCTTCGACGTTGTGTAATTTTCAATTTTAATCTTCAGGATGAGACTCCTAAGAAGACTTATTTTAACAAAACTTTAATTTTTAAATGTGGGGCTGAATATGTTAGCATATGTAGACGGAAATTGTTCAGATTCTAAAGATTAAAGAGACTGTGATTTCTAGACAGCGAATTTTATGCATTTTTGATACAAATGAGTAAAGAAAGTAAATTTCCATTTCACTCCAGTTTGTTACAATTCAGGCAGAAAATTTTTATTTTGCATGAAGATTCGTTGTCTAGTGATTTCATTTACTACGGAAACCAACTATACATACACGCATTATAAAAATGCAAATTGAAACTCTTGTTGCACACCAGTAATTGCGATACTTGACGCGCGAGTTTCCGATGATCACCATAACAGTCGCGATCATAATTCCAAGAATACGACCACTACATAAGACCGGTTTGCAACATTCTAATTTCCCACCTTCTTCAGAGAATCGGTAATAGTTATGAAGTTATAGTAGCTTTCCATCCGGCTATAACTTCGTCTAGATTTCCTGGTTCATAAAACCCATTGTTCTCGACCTAAAACTGGCGCAGTGATTCTAACAATTTATTAACGACTCCACCGCCATGTTTCGCAGACATGGACGCCATACTTTTCGATATGAAGCTTAAAATTAATGTTTACAGAAACATCGTAAATAAAACTTAATCGAGAAAAATAAATATCCAGAAATCGTTACAAACAGAGCTAAGTCTTCAGCTTCCAATCTATTACACTATCCAAAGATATCTTAATAGAAAATTAATGATAGATTGTAGAAGTAGAGGCTTCAATTTTATTAAATCAATCCGAATTTATTGTTTCGTGCGATTCTTTTTCCTGATATTATAATAGTTTACTTTTACCAGTAACTAGTAAAGTATTACCTCCCAGTTTACTAGGAACTATAATAGTTGATTTTTCGGACTATTTCAGATCGTACAAATCCCAATACAGTTCGGTTCAAGCAATGGTATTATGGGCAAAATTAATTTCTGAAGATGGTCAAAGAATTGTGTCGCATGAAATGGCAATTATTCCACAATTTTTTTAAGTCTATGTTGCATGGCCAAACACAGTTTAAGGGATCCTTCAACAACGACAACAATTTCAATTGTGAACCAACAAGTCACTGCCAGTAACGTCGTTTAACAATTTCATTTAGGTTTATTAAGGTGGAGTGGGGTAAGTGCACCCCAGTTTTTAGTAAGTTTGACTTTCAACCCAAATATCTTGAATTTGTTTTGTAATAATTTAGCATTTATTGATATCAACGAATACTTGAGTTAATACTCTTCAATTAACATTGGCAACAATGCCAATTCCACTTGTATATTTTAATTTTTTAAGAAAATTGTAAAAAATCGCAACAACTGTGCACTTTCCCAGAAAATGGGGCAAGTGCACAATCGACAGTTAAAATCTATTTGATGCAAACAAATGCTGCAAATGCTACAAGATGCAAACTGCTACAAAATGCTTTTTACCGCATTCAAAATATATTGTTTCGTTTTGGAGTAAAGCAAATAAATAATATAAATAAATGAATACAAAGGGATTAGTAAAATAAGATCAATATAAAAAGAATAAGAGTCCGTACAAGAGTCTCTTATATTAATAAGAGTCCGTTTATGCACTTATCTCACTCTACTTAGGGGAGAGTTGCCAAATGCGTACTGGTCACCTAAATCGTACCACCTCTTTTATTTAAAAACTAATGCATTTTGATGCCTCTTGGTGGTAAAGATATGAACTTTTATTTATGTCGATAAAGTAGGACCAAAAAGTCATTCGCATAAAGTGTTGTTTTGTGAATGACAGAAGCACAAAGAAATCAGGCAAGTCTGATGTTAATTTTAAACGATTTTAATCGGCTGAGTTAAATATAAATCTACAGTTTCTGAGCTAGTCTTATATATTTTTGAAAACTAGCTATGTTATATTATTTATTTCTATTTAGTTTATAAAACATGCTGATAATGTTTTAAAGGTTAGCTTCAATTATTTAGCGGGACGTCTTTTTCCTAAATCGTACCAGTACGATTTAAGATACTGTTATTCAAATTTTACCGTGAAAATAAACGATTTACAATATTTCAAATTTTTTTAGCATGGGAAAGTAGCTTACAGTAGCCCCTATAAAAAGGAATCAGTTGCAATGAAAACAAAACAAATGAAACAAAGAAAAATTGATTTCACGCCTTCAACCAGCACCGCTGCTCCAGTTCTCGTAGAAGTGGAGAACGAAAACGATTGGTTCTGTTTTCTTTGCAGTAATTCTTATTTAGAAGACATGATCCAATGCTTAAAGTGCCAAAAGTGGGTACATGAAGCTTGTGAAGGAGTTTTGAAAAAAGACAATATTTATTATTGTCCTAGTTGTATTTAAGTTAAGTAATGTAATATTTCATTTTATTTTTATGTTGTATTGTATATTAAACTGAAATTAAACGCAAAATACAGTTTCTCTTATGATTTTTTTGTATCTTTTTAATCGAAAACATGAGGTACAATTTTGGAAACTGGCTGGTACCATTTAGAATACCGGTTGCCTAAATCGTACTGTTTGCATGATCTTATAAAAGTGTTCATATCACAATGATCTATCAATAAATATTTAAAAAATCATATTAAATTCCAACTTCGATAGTTAATACATAGATGCAAAACATAATTTTTGCTCAAATTCCTACTAAAGAATATATATAAACTGCCTTCGAAATTAAGTGGTACGCATTCGGCAACTCTCCCCTACGTGAGAATAGAAGATTTCTATTATAAATATCGAGAATTTTTTAAATATAGTAAATTTATTGTGCCGATTCATTTTCGGAGCCACCGTTAAGTCGACGGAATTAGCCCGAGTTGAAATAAGATGGCGTTCGCAAATGAGTGGCTGGGTGGTGGTTCGCGAGAGAGAGGCCGATCGGAAGCGGAGGGAACGCGCGGATATCGAAGGAAGAACAGAACACCGAAAGGGACACACGGGGCTTAAATTCAAGTAAATTGACTGGAGAGTTCCGAGGTGGACCGCCTCGGGCCGAAGATAACCGGGTACCAGGAACAGAGAAAAAAGGCATCGCGTGACCGAAACCTGAAAACCAGAATCCCGCTGCCGTTGTAGCCGCCCGATCCCCATATATTCTTCGATGAAATTATCAGGGCCGTGTGCGTACAGATTCGAACGGTGTGTGCGACGATATTTCGGCTGGGGACACGCGCGTGTATGCGTGTACTCCGCGGAAGACCTCGTCGTTTTTAATTTCGCGGCCGAACTCTACCGGTAGCCACGCGAACAGATACTTGGCTACCGAATTAGCTCTCCCACAGTGCGGGTGACGGGTGCCGAACCTCCATTACGTCGACCGAGACCATTTTCACATCGATTTTAGCAGATCCAGGAACACTATACTATTATTTGCTTCTGGTTTTTAACCCTCCTAAGACGGACGCTTTTCACAATTTCATAGTAACCAGATTCACTCGAATCTTTATATATTTTCCATTTTTATGTACAATAGGATGGAGCGAAAACAGTTTTTTCGATAATAAAATTGTAATATTGGGTTGTTTGGAAAATAATTTCGTTTTTTCCCAACGGAGGACGTGATTGTATTTTTCTTGCTGATATAGCAAGGCTTGCTTGTAAAAAATTTCGACTGATTCTACGCAGTAATTTTTAGTTGGTGCCGTATCAAATATGGAAAGTGAAAAGCAGCATTTTACTTGTTTATTATCGAAAAGGTAAAAATGCTGTTCAAGCAAGAAACAAATTATCCGATGTGTAAGGAGAAGATGTATTGACAGAACTCCAATGCCAAAACTGGTTTGCAAAATTTCTTTCCGGCAATTTTGATGTTGAAATCCTTTGATTTCAAAGGAATCGTTTTTTTTTGAGCTTCTACCTGACAACACAACGATCAATTCTGAAGTGTACTGTCATCAGCTGAACAAATTGAATGATTCAATTAAACAGAAAAGGCCAGAATAGATCAATAGAAAGAAAAGGTGTAGTGTTCCACCAAGATAATGCGAGACCTCATACAAAGGTAACTCGCCTAAAGCTTTTACAGCTTGGATGGGATATACTACCATACCCACCATATTCCCCAGATCTGGCACCTTCTGATTATTATTTGTCTCTACAAAATTTTTTAGACAGTAAAACCTTTACTTCAGATGAGGAGGTCAAAAATCACCTGCATCAGTTTTTTGCCAGCAAAGAACAAAAGTTTTATGAGCATGGAATCGTGCTACTGCCAGAAAGATGGCAAAAGGTAATGGAAAAGGTATAATAGGATGGTAAAGGTATAATTCAAGAAAATATTTATTCACCATAAGAAAATCGTCTTTCATTTTCATAAAGAAAAACGAAATTACTTTCCGAACAACCCAATATTACGGAAAAGTTGCCTATCTGGTCCATGAAACGCGTGGAAAATTTCAGCCTGTGATCGGATGGACCAAAGCCTTAATTTTAAAAATTTTGCTCCATGCAGGCTTTGGTACCAAATGGACAAGCCTTTTGCTCGCAAAGTGTGATACAAGCATTGCGGAAAATTTGCTCCAAACAGCATTTATTTAACCGGATAGTTGGACATCGGTGTATCTAATAATTGTATTCTCTACCACGAGGCAAAAGAATCACTGTCGCTAGTTCGGACATAGTCACGCGGTGAATGAGTGAAATTGGACCTGTTAAATGTCACCTGTTGTTAGACGCACTTTCACAATAGGTCACTGGGGAGCGTGGTTATGAAAGAGTTCGAACGATTGTTACGTAAGAAAGATGAAGCAATTTTTTGTGTTAACATGCTACATTATTGCGAACTTGATATAATAAGCTGGGCGAGAGTCCGAGACTTGTTGCCTAATTTTTATAAATGAACTACTGGTATTTGGTTGAGTTGTTAAATATTGGCTTAATGTTGAAAATCACTTTTATTAAGCATAGGTTGAAATTTTTATCATATTTATCTGGTGAGTACGATAAGTCGACAAACTTCAAGTTTAATTAACGTACACGGCGGGTTTAATTCACTTGACATTTATTTTTAAATGTTGAAGAAAATTTGCCGTGTTAAAAAAAATTAATAATACAATTTTACCAAAAACCTTTATTTCCTACACATATTATTTCGTAATTTATTTCGATTAATATCTAACTTCAATTATTTTTTTCTTTAAAATGTCTTAGAATGTTGAATTTTATCTACAAATTATCATTCGAATCATTATTAATTTACATTTAATCACTACACATACGATATTTAATTACATATGTATATTACTTTTAATTATTTGTATTTAATTATAGAAAAGACATTTGTTTAACACGTTCACTTCGCCACTAATGCTGATAGAAGTCACACAGAATCGACACAACTTATTTAGTAATACAAGAATAAAAAACAAAGAGTTTATGAACTTTATTTTAAATTTATAACATCGTAATGAAGAATGGTTTACTTAATATATTGTAGAGAAAATTGATTTTCAAGATTGGTAAAAAAATTGTGTCGCTTACGTACAATTAAATAAAATATTTGAATATTTCTTGGAAGTTTTCTTTACTCTTTTATTATTATGTCAAATTAGAGTTTCTCATAGGTTTGTTACATTTCCTATAATAGTGCGCAAATTGCATTATATGTGTACGCAAATATTTACGTCAACATGCAGAGATGTGGGTGTTACATTATTAACTCAAATTTTTCGGAAATGTAATTTCTGTTTTCCGTACAAGCAGCGACGTAATTCCGGAGCTCTGTGTTCGCTGCCTTTCGAATAGCAATTTCCTTTACCCCCGAGAACTCGGTAACTATTTCAAATGATGTAAACATGCTTGTCTCCCACGTACATACTATTTCGTTCTCCCGAGTGCGAAGCTCAATATAATGCCGGACGCAATTGCGAACGGAATTCGTTCTCACTGGAACTCCCACACGGGCTGGGATCATTTACCCAAATCTAAATGCATTCCTCTCTATCTAAACGGCAGCGACTTAACAACAGCTAATCATTTCTCGAGTGCGAAACCATGAATGAATGCATGTTTATGCAACTCTCCTAGACACGTTTCAGCAAACTGAGATCGCTTAAAGTTGTAATTCTTTTAAAGATCGTTTCGGTAAACTGCGAACTAGACTAAGGGACCCAATTACTGCGGGGGTACCAATTACTGTACATATATTAAATATACTTACTTTTTAAGCACGATGAATATTACAAAGGTGATATTAAATTTTTGCATATACACTTACTGACAAAAGTTAAGAAACAATATAGTCGTTTGGGAATTAGTGTATATTTTTAATCTCCCGAAATACATATGTCCGAATTAAAAATAACATGAACAGATTACATATCATACATGAACATACAATAAGTTTTTTTTTCGATTATACTTGTATGAGCACCACAATTAATATTGAGTCAAGGAAACCAAAGAAAAGTTTGTGACAAAATTTAAGAAACATACTGTGCTTGAAACATGTAATCACTTTTAACAAAAAAGCAACAATGTGCAGGTGTTTATACTTTTTATGATGATCTAATAAGATGTTGGATAACCCTTGGATTTGATGACTGCATGGCATTGATTCGATTAATCGAACACAATGCTTGGGTGGTATTTTAGACCATATTTTCGTAATTTCTCGCATTATCTCCGCTTTATTAGTAAATGAATGACTCCCCAATTGACGTCCAACATAATCCCACAAATGTTCAATTGGGTTCAAGTCTGGAGATTGACTTGGCCACTTAATTACATTAACATTTTGCTTCATGAGAAATGCCTTAATTAATTTAGAAGATGTTTTGGGTCATCGTCAAAGAACATTTCCGCAAAAGAAAAAGTTATTTTGAATGGCCTCAGGGATCACCCCTTTGAAGGAAGTACAATATTTTTGGGACACCCTGTATAACAGAGAAACTGTGTTCGAAAAGTAAAATTCAAGAGTGCGTAAGTAGAGACTTGATGTAGTAACATGCACAAAAATGCAAAAGTTCGGTAATGTTATTCAGTAAATACATTAGCGATGTTGGAATTTCATGGAATAGCGTATCGCTTCGATTTTGAGGGGTTTTGGTACGCGATGGATCAGCAATTAACTCGTTAACGACAGCGTTTCACGGTACCGATTACGGGAGACAAAGAAACGATAAATCGAAGTGCATTATAAGCGAATATGAATACGAAAATAGACGGCCAGCGTTCGTTGTGACATTAATTTTCTTATTTGTCAAACGATATATTTCATTGCGCGATTATAACCTCATTAGGTAGTCTGCTTTATCGATACACAATTAGATCGGCGAATCTGAAATGTATTTATCACTGTATTTTTAACGCGCGGAGTCCAGTTTATCGACATACTCGTCAACTTTTACTGGAATATAATGTTGGGTTATTAGCAGCGGAAAGGTGAGTCCACGCGCTGGGTACGATTATTTTTATTCCCATTTTAATTATTCGTTACGATACATACACGGGACACATTTATGCAAAATTAACATATACGTACCTGACAACGAATTATGAAAGAATTCAGATATCGATTCGGATGATCGAGGTTCTACTAAATCGTCAACTAAACAAGCAAATATGCTTCGAAATACATCGTGTTTGGTCTTACTTTAATCGGAAAAATGTCACGAACACGTTGGTCAAAGTTTTATAACAAAATGATTAAAAACAAGAACGTTTTGTCATCGGATTAGTATTGTCTGAACGCTATATTTCACAGATCTCGACGTTCAAGCTTCTATACTCTCAAGGGTACGCTCCGTAGTAATGGGTGTAAATATTTCAGAAGTATCGTGTACATCTCTTTCGCGTGTATCAAGACTATGGTTGTAGCGTTAGGCGATAGCAAGTACCACACCCGCGATTCGTGGGATAACAATGGAAATCCGTAAAACCACTAAATTGGCAATAGAATAAGGACGTCAGGTGTGCTCGTAGAGCCAGGTCGAGTTAGGTTGCTCTAGAAACGATAATTATTCAAACCGGTATTACGTAGTAATTAATCTGGAGGCAGATTAGTGCCGAGCAACGCCACGGTAGGCGTTGACTGATCGAGTTAGCGTTGAGTTAGGGATTTTGCTGCTCGAGCTTGGCAGCCCCCGTAAGGTCGGCTATGCTCGTCCATCATCACCCCTTTTCTCCCGGAACAAGTCGTACAGTGCCCGGCTCGCAAACCGGAGTGTTATATAATTAACGTGACTTCAGTTTAATTTTGCTGCAGACAATTAGCGCGGCGAGCCATTCACCTTGGGCTAAAGCCTTTGGACGATTCGGGATTCTAGGAACACTGTTTAGTCGCCTAGGCTTCTTGATAACTCTCTCGAATGACACTCTCCAGTTTGTTCCTGACCATAAAGTTGGTTCGCTGTTCGTCCGTCGTTTCAGCAAAAGCTTAATAATATGGGAACCGTTCGATGTAATAATTATTATATTATAGTAATCAATCGACTGCAGATTTTATAAATTTACGAGAAAAACGAGCACAGTAGAACCGTAGTTCGTACGAACCAATTTAAAGAAAATGGAAACCAAATTCTGCTCCAAGCATGCTCTTGGCATCAAAATGACCATCCTTTGCTTGCAAAGTACGATTGCAGACCGAGTACGTTTGCGCACGAACGAAAAACATGTTAAAACAATTGAAAACGCTTGAATAAAATCCGTTAAGCAAGTGTAATATGCCATACTTTTCGATATGAAGCTTAAAATTAATGTTTACAGCAACATCGTAAATAAAACTTAATCGAGAAAAATAAATATCCAGGAATTGTTACAAACAGAGCTAATAAACAGACTGTGATTTCTATAATAAAGATATCCAACCTGCCTTGTATAACGAAGCCAAGGTTTGACCCTATCTTGGGTACAAACTTTGCACCTAATGCGATAGGTGGATATGAGATGGACCTAAGATATTAGATGGACCTAAGTGGATAGGAAATTTAAAAATTTTGGTGCCAAATTCATAGTAAATTGTTTACTGGGCGTGCTCCAAGTTATTATAGAAAATATGGCATTCTAAATGTGTATTATTTGAACAATTTTTATACATTGAAAATAAAATTTGTGGTTAGCAATGTACAACTCTAAGACAATTTAGGTCCCATAGGTTGAAATATTTATTGAAGCTTGCATTAAAAGAAAATGATTGACACAACACGAATGTTCTTAAACTGATTATAATGAACAACGAGAAGTTTCTCAAGGTGCTATTAGATACAAATGTTAAGCGTGTCATTACAATACGTGTAAGGAGGTAATTTGCTCATCAATGAAAAACCGTATTGCACCAGAGGTTATAAAGCAGCAAGTATAAAACGATGTCTGCACGTTTGTACGTTTGCGCACGAACGAAAAACATGTTAAACCAATTGAAAAAACGCTTGAATATAATCCGTTAAGCAGAGTGTAACTATACTTTTTAATATTATATGCTTTTAAAAAGTTAAAATTACTTTTTTAAAGGTCTTCAGGGTTATGAAGCTATCCATTGGGATTAATACGAATACAGCGTATTTTACATATACATCAGGATTAATAGGAAAACAGCGTATTTGACATATACATAATTTCAAATTTGTAGATTACATTGTTTGAAAAAATTTCAAAGAAAATGACACGCTTGAGTGTGCGGTTTACAAAGCAACGATCTAACATTCAAGGGTGGGAACAAATTGAGCCTATTCAATGCTTTCATAAGATCAACTCGTTGTGATTCCTATAAGGTACACTGCCAAATAATATGGTTAAGATCTTGAACCTCATTGCCGCAGTTACATTTGGAATCATTTATAATATGTAGTTGTGAAAGGGATGCTGCGAGATGGTAATGATCTGATCTACAACGATTTAATGTTACAATATATTTTCGTGATAAACCTTTGTCCGAGAACCATGGTGCAACCCCGTCCCTAACATAATACTGAAAGTACTCCTTGCCCTTGTACCGACGAGTTACATTTAAGCTCAATAAAAAAAAAAGTCTTCAGGGATCACCACAGCGTTTAACGCATTAACACTAAACGTACCAAGCGGGGTCAAACGATCCCTTTTGAGAATTTACTTTAAATTCATACATTTTTTTATTGTTATTTCTGTCGGTCAGATGACTTTCTGTAAATTCTTGTATCATCCGATTATTCAACCTTTCCGTTTTTCTCGTAGCTTATTTTTTACCGACAAAAATTCTTTACCTACCTTACGTACCACGGGGGGTCATTTGACCCCATACGAAGTTTAGTATTTTTCAACAATTTTCTAACTGTATCCTTAGTTCTAAATTCAGATACGCTTCTCAAATGACCCTTTCATTTGTCGGAACCTGATATGTGTGTTTGGTTTCGGCATAAGCACTAGGACGACCCAAATGATCTAACGCATAAACAGAACGGACTCTTATCGGAGATACACAAGCAACACTCCCTCCAATGAGTTTTCCGTAGCTAAACGAAATAGAAATGCAGTCGTATGCTGAGAGTCGTAGAGCAAAGATCAGTTTTAGTTATAGTTTGACAATTTCAGTTACATTCAATTGGGCTTGTGTTTCACTGCAACCCTGAACATGTCAGCACGGTCAGTGAGAGAGTTGAAAAGAATTCGACAAATAAGTGTGTAAAAATGTGTGTTTAATTTTATATGAAGTCAGAAATGACGTTGCAAATTATTTCCTTTAATAAATAGAGAATTTTTTACGAAAAATCAACGTTTATTTCATAAAGGGGTCAAATGACCCCCATATGGTAAGATTAGGTATAAAAAAATGCCGGTGCGTTTAGTGTTAAAGAATAAAAGTCTTACAAAAACATCAACCTACAGCATCAGCTGTTAGTCGACCGTGTTCAACGAATGAAAAAAAAAGAAAAAATGATGCACAGCGAATCAAAAGCATCAGTCGGTGTCAAATCCACGTGAAAAGTCGACTGACATTTTTCGCTGGTGAAATGTGCGCGAAATCAGGCATGTTTCGCCCCTTCGTTCCACATTTCCGACCAAACCTCCCCTGGGTGACCAGAAAAATGTGGAGTCGCGTATCTTTTGACCATAGCGAACTGCGAAACCCGTCGAAAAAACGGCAGCTATCGACTGTAACGATATATCGGCGACCGAGGGTAACGCAACACCGAGCACGGTTTCTGGCGTATCATTCGCGATTTTTTCAATTCCCCGGAGAAATCGCGGGATTTGCGGGGCAGGTCTTCACGAACGTCAGAATAAATTTCGGTGTACCCTGATCACGGCGCCGGCAACCCGTCATAACGTATAGATAATTCGTGCACACGCGGGATCGGGCAATGATGTACGTAGATCCGATCGGGCTCTCCTTCCCTTCACTCTTAACAATCCCCATAGGAACGGTTTACCATTCCAACTCTTATTTTCCCTCCCCCCCCCCCCTCTCCCACGCCCGTGTGTCTGAATCAATTTCGAGTGATGTGTCTGAATATTTCGCAGCGTGTATGATGCGGTAGGCTTCTTTAGATGCGGGACAAAGTTGACAAAATCTCACCGCTTATGGGGTTTTCTTGCAACATACACCGCCTGAAATTTCCATAAAGCCATTGTGTTCGTTTATGAAATCTTTTGGTATTTCTAAAATAAGGATAACTTTGTAACTGATATCGTTTTGGGATTCATTAAAGAAGACATATTCATTGACAGGACAAAGTTGACAAAATCACACCGCTTATGGCATTTTCTTGCAACATACACCGCCTGTTTCCATAAAGCCACCGTGTTCGTTTATGAAATCTTTTGGTATTTCTAAAATAAGGATAACTTTGTAACTGATATTGTTTTGGGATTCATTAACACTAGAACTACCGACTAATAAATACAACTGATGAATATTGCTTTGTAATGCTGACAAGACTACCTCTATTCAAACCTAATACCATTTTTATTCTAACATGTGCTTCAATGAGAAAGTTCATTCGAAAAATTCTGATTTTTACAATTTCAGTAATTGTGAAAGAAAAAATTAGGAACCAGTCATTTTGACTGGTTCGGTAGTTCTAGTGTTAACAAAGCCGCGGAGAACATTTTCGCAAAGGAAAAAGTTACTTGAAATGACTGCAGGAATCCCCCTTTCAAAGAGGTACAACATTTTTGGGACACACTCTTTAACTGAATATTAACTGATTTTATTGAAAAAATTTAATATCGCTCTTTTAATATTGATTATGCTTTGAAAATAAGTATAATTAATACAGGCACAGTAATTGGGCCCCCTTACCCTAATCATTACATCGCCGATTATTCTTTGCAACGAGAAAGAAGAAGTTTACTTCCGCGTGTAAAAACAAATCGGTAGGATGAAGTATAATTTGTTCGTGTGCGTGTTCTGAAAATTTGATGGCATAGTTAGTAAATCAACGTCGGAAGACATGGCTCAGGTGGTCGGGCGATATTCAAACCTAAAAATATACCGAAAACTCGTTCTCGCGTATAGATAAACACGAAGTAACATACAAGCGGCGCGGTTACGATACATTTAGGATATATACGACGGGAGCAGCTTGAGATAACTTTGAATAATACAACGGATTCGCTCATATTTAAAGTGAAATGAACACGAGCGAAGCATGAACACTAAAGGCGCACCCAACAAAATTCACTTCGCTCAGCGCGAAATTATTTTTCTTGGTAAACTAATTTTCCCTAGAATGAATAATGAAAGAATCGTCGAATTGGTTACATTCGTATACGTATTAGATTCCGGATTGCTATATAAAATAAAAATTGTCTACATCAATTGCAAGGAAAACTACCTATATACAAGTTTCTTTCTTTCATTAACCCTCAAACGACCACAATGGAGCCGCATATGAAAAATGGTTGGTAAAAAAGGGGTGATATAAATTTTTGGTTACAACATTTTTGTTGAAACTAATGGATGTCCACTTTAATATAGTGGATAATCCACTTTATACATTTTTTACACAGTATTGATTTCTAAAAGCAACCCACATAGTAATCAATCTAAAGACTCTTACACCTTTTCCGCCACCTTTTGTCGCTTTTTCCCGCATCAACCGATTTTAATAAAATTTTCAGCATATATATAATTGATATATATATAGTGTTTACTCTATATATGTCCCAAGTCGCCTACAATATTATGAAGTCAAAAATACCCAGTTCCATTAAAAGATATGACAGCGACCTTGATTTTTTGTTGAAAATCGATTTTTTTTTAAATTTAAAATATTGCAATTTCTTGTCGGTTAAATACTCATTAACTTTGGTAAGAAACATTTTTCTGTCCGACCATCCGAAGGGGCTGAAAAATCGTGGGGGCTAATTTGCGCCACACCCTGTACAGTGTTTACTCTATATATGTCCCAAATGCCTAGCCGATAAAAGTCCTAGAACTATCCCCACTGCGGCGGAGGGGCCCCGTGAGGGGCCAACAAGCTCGAGAGACCTCGGTCACCTCTAGAGCTTGGCTGTCCTTTTCTACGTTCAGCGTAGATCAAAGAATATTATCTCCTGGCAGATATATGTGCCCATAATTATGAGTGGTCTAAGTCAAAATTAAAAAAAAAATGAATTTACCACTTATTTCACACGACATGATTTTAAACTAAATTTATTCAATGTAATTTTTTTTTTTTTTTTATGACAGACCACTTTCATAATTATGGGCACATATGTCTCTGGCTAGACCCGTGTTTCGGACATATATCGAGTAAACACTGGATTACGTGTTAGTACCAAGATTGGACTTACCTTTGTATTACCGCGTCCAAGTTACACCGAGCGTTCCTGCACGCTGGGAACCAGAGGTCGAAAATATTCTCTGTTCGTGACCATCACGAAGTTCAAACTAGATTCAGCGAAGTCTTCGTTAACTCCCGAAGGAAATTAGACGGAATTAAAAACTTTTTGAGCCACGGTGAAATACGAGAGACCCGCTTTCCGTTAGGTTCGACGGAAAAACGAAGGGAAGAAAAAAAAAGAAGGCTCGCAGACTCCGATGCGGCAATCATTTCTCAAACTACATAACTTGATATAAGCCCCCTCCCCTGTCCCCCTCCTCCTCGACCTGCGTACGAACCGTAGCGAGACGGAAGCTATAGAGGTGAAGCAGCAGTGCCTTACATTATCGATATTACGAGGCGTCGATAAAAAATCGCATAAAATTAAGCAAGCCCCCACGTGCTCGCGATAAAAATTCACCGGGCATTTAGGTGGTGTGAGTTCCTGTATCGGTAGGGTTCGCGCAAACCATTTTCATCTAACGAACGAGCTTTCAATCCGCTCGATTGTGCTCCTCTAATTGCTAAGTTCGGATTACGAACAAAGCGGATGTATTAATATAGTCAAATACAGTAAGGAGCAAAACTGAACCAATAACCAGAAGTTTTGTATAAATCATTATTTATTACTAGGAATATAGAAGAATAACAAAAAATCAGCATTATAATTATTTTTATCATAGTTGGAAGTAACTTAAGAATTTTTTTTCAATAATTAATGTCTCCTCCTTTTGCAATGGCAACAAAAATAGACTGACTCGGTTTTGCACCATGTCCAATACTTGACAATATTTAACACTTTGAACGCCAAAAAAGAAAGCTAAAAAATTCTACAAAATCAAAGTAAGTTATTTCATAAAATAGAAATTGAAAAAATTAAATGTATGATATTGTGTAGTTCTCCAACTTTCTTGCATTTTACAGATCCTAATCGGTACAATGAATATATTAACGTAAAAATTCATTTTAAAGCCTGAATATCATTTATTTTTAATACTTCGTCCACAACCCTTGTGCCTGTAAAACTGCATTAATTCGCTTTGGCATACTTTCTACTTATTTTTTGCAATAATCCGGAGATATTTGTTCCCACTGTTCTTGAATTCTATCATACAAATCTGTGATTGATGTTCGTTGGGAGTCATATGAATCCCGAAGTCGTCTTTTTAGTAAATCCCATAGATCCTCTATGGGGTCGAGGTCGAGGCACTGTGCAGGCCAATCCAGAACAGAAAATTTTTTAGTACAGACCCAATTTTTTACGCTTTTAGCAGTGTGATTAGGGTCTCGGTCATGCATGAAAATTACATTCTTTTTTTCAAAAGGCATATTTTCAACAGCATCTATGAGACGATCTTGTAAAATATCCTTGTACATGTACTGATTCATGATGCCATTAATTCGGTGCAGTGATCCAACACCAAATGCTGTTAGGCACCCCCAGAACATTAGGGATCCGCCTCCATGCTTTAACGTTTGTTTCACATGTCGTGGTTTAAGTCTCTCATTTTTACAAATCCAGCAGCAAGACATGCCATCTGAACAAATTCTGTTAATTTTGGTCTAGTCTGACCAAATAACCCGTTCCCAGTCAGTAGTTGTCCAGTTTTGATATTTTCTAGCAAATTCCAAACGACGTTTAATATTTTTTTTCGATAACATTGGCTCCTTTTTTTTCTTAATGCTTCTAAACTCAGCTCCTTTGAGGGTTCTTCGTGCTGTCCAATGACTTATTTGTATATTCGTATCTTCTTTTAATAATTTTGCATCCATAATGGAACTTGAAGCTTCACCAGATGTGACAAACCGTATAATCCTTCGTTCATCCTGCGGTGATAATATTTTTGGTCTTCCTCCAACATTCAATAATATACTTTTACAGTATTTTTTTCTTATTCTCTGCACTGTCGATCGACTAACACTGCAGGTTTTCGCCGTCTTACGCGTTGACAAGCCGTCATTCAAAAGAGAAATGACTTTTTTCACACAATTTGGAGCAATTGACTTCATGTATATTCTTACTTCACTTGCGTGCTTTTCCGTTCGACTGATTGCGAAGAACTGAGTGTTAAGACGTAGACTAATAATTTTTAAACATACCAAAGTAAACATACTACTAGAACATCCCTCGTAAACATTTCTTGTAGGAACCGGTGCAAAACCGAGTCAATCTATTTTTGTCGTGATTGCTAGTCGAGGAGAGATTAATTATTGAAAAAAATTTCGTGAGTTACTTCTAACTGTGACAAAAACAATTATAATGCTGATTTTTTATTATTCTTCTATATTCTTAGCAATAAATAATGATTTATACAAAACTTGTGGTTATCGGTTCAGTTTTGTTCCTTACTGTATATCATATAAGCGAGATTGGTTAACGTGAGACTCGTTTCTTGAAAAAAGATCGTAACTCTCGACTGAGAGCTCTTTTATTATGAATCTTAATAAAGATATGGTAATTTTAAATATACAAATGCCCCACTGTGCGTCGCTTCTTCTTCAGTATGTTTCTCCAGAAAAGCTATTATTTCTGTTTACCTTTCTTAAAAGACGTTTAGAAATTTCCTAGTACGGGATTGATTCTCGAAGAGCTATTTTGCATTTTCTCCGAGTTTCAGTGGAACTGCCGTGTTTCCCCGGTTTCGAAACAGTGTTGCAGGAATGCCGGGGGTTGCCTTTCGGTTCGTAGCGGGATTGAACACCGTCGCTATAATTAGAAGTGTTTCGCGGAACCGTGGTTGAACATTTGCTAGCGTGCATCTTCGGGTACGGGGCTACAAAGTGCAGGGATAACTGCCACGCTGTTATCGTAATGGGAGTGGTAGTGCTTTGTTAGTGTTTAACTAGGGAAATGAAAACTAAACGTTTCCAGGAATGCGAAACCGATGCAGTTACGAATCGAGGGAATTGCTTGAGGACTGTTGCAGGAACAAGTGTGTCGGCTGTTGCCAGTCTTCAGGATTTACCCGTCGTTCTTCGGGGAATATCGAAGCAGACCGTTTCCTCGAAACAAACAAATCTTCCAAAGATGTTTTTTCCGGCTTCCTCGAATGTGCACTACCTTTCGACATTATGCACACACGAGATAATTCATCCTCGGAACACTAATATTCCCTAGCTACCGTAGAATTGGGGTCTAATATTCCATGGTAATCTTTAAATTAGTATTATTTGAAATATAAATATTTAAATTTAAAGAAACAAGCTCCGTGGATAGTAATATTCCTAGGATGGTTCTGGTTCCTCGAATATCTGCCAATATTAATATGATATTGATACGAAAGAATTAGGG
Source organism: Seladonia tumulorum (assembly GCA_913789895.3). Taxonomy (NCBI): domain Eukaryota; kingdom Metazoa; phylum Arthropoda; class Insecta; order Hymenoptera; family Halictidae; genus Seladonia; species Seladonia tumulorum. The sequence goes on from OU565275.1 coordinate 11,421,768, forward strand.
TGATGGCTACAGAACTTCAATCATTTATAGATAGCAACGATTTTCAAAGAATCGTTGTTCACGAAGCAGTATTTAAGAACAATTAGGGTCATTTCAATATGTGTGTTTCATTTAATTTATACGTACAGTGAGTAACGAAAGTATTCGAACGCCCTTTAAATCAGTATAACTTTTTCTTTTAAGTGAATCAAACGACCTGACTTTTTTGAGGAGTTAGAAGAATTGATTTTGCAAATGATGTGTTAAAAAGATTTTGAAAAAATTACAATTGGTAAGAATTACATGAGAAAATAAAAATGGCACTTTTCACAACTTTTTTATTTGAGCCTGTAATGAAAATTTAAAATATGCGTTTTGTAGATCTCTGTTAGTTATACACGTACTGAAAATTTCATCGAAATCGGTCAACGTTGCAATGAACTACAAACGTTTCAAAATGAGAGTTTAAGGGTGAAAGTCGCAGATTTTTTATCTTGCCAGGGAATTTCGCCCTTATGTAATCATCTTTAAACGTTTGTATCTCATGACAACGTTAACCGATTTCAATGAAATTTTCAGTATGTATATAACTAACATATATCTACAAAACGCATATTTTAAATTTTCACTACAGGTTCAAATAAAAAAGTTGTGAAAAGTGCCATTTTTATTTTCTCATGTAATTCTTACCAATTGTAATTTTTTCAAAATCTTTTTAACACATCATTTGGAAAACCAATTCTTCTAACTCCTCAAAAAGTCAGGTCGTTTGATTCACTTAAAAAAAAAGTTATACTGATTTAAAGGGCGTTCGAATACTTTCGTTACTCACTGTATATCGGCTGGAAGATACTATTCTTTGATACACTGTCGAACGTGACATAATGGCAAATATACAATGCATGTACTCAAAAGGAAATCAACCATAACCATTATGAAATCAAATCAATTCTCGTAACCAAATTTCACACATTCATAAAAAAATCTTCCATTTTATGTACTTATGAAAACGTTAGCTAAAAATAAAAAATTACGTGTATTCTGTAGGTATGTAAAGTTTTATCTAGCTGTTTAATCGTTGCGCTTTTTACGCACGCGTACACACAGAAAATCAGAATACAAAAAATAAAGAAATAATGAACTTGAAGATTCGAACAAATATATCAAGCGAACAGGATATAAAATAGCAATGCAACGTGGAAGATTGAAACGGGGAAAGAAACGGAGAGAAAGAATGCAGAAGCACGAAGCGGACTAAGAAATCTCTTGGAAAGATAAGAAAAATGAGAAGGAACAGGGAGAAAGATAGGTGAAACCAGCGGACACCGCGTCTAAGAACCGAGGGTTGGTTAAAGAGTAATTTTATAGCGCAAAACACGTTTTCTACGAATTACTTTAAAGCGGCTCGACCGTCCGGCTTTGTGTCCGTTCTCAATTTTACAGCTCACGGACACACACGTTCTACCGGCGACACAGCCATTTTCTATGGCATGTCCAATTCAACGGAGGACGTAATAACTTTTATAATACACGTTACCTCGTAAAGATTTGAACTATGAATAATATTACACTCGGAATTACATCTGCAAAGTGGATTCTCTCTTGGTAACGGTTGATAGATGCGAGACCATTATTTCGAGGAGCTCCGTGTATTTTTATTCTGGCAACCAATGTAATCGAACGTAGGCGGGTACGTTTCGATCCTCCTCGTCATTAATTCGGTTGTACGACGGAATTCAGTGAAACAGGAACGCGCTCGATGGAATTCTGCATTTTATTTCAGTTATAGTTTGTTTGACGGCTTTCTACAAAGCTTTTAATAACAACTGGAATGTCGACGGGATAAGTGTCGATGCAGCTTCCTATCGGGAAGTCGAAAGGAAGTACGCAGAATTAAATATACAATGAAATTTTTGGTATTTATTCTGCTTTAACACTAGGTTTACGGGACCCGTGAAAATGACGGGTTCTAATATTTTTAATTTACGATTATTGAGATTGTGATGATCCATCTACGTAGGATAACTCAACAAATTTATTTCTTTAGGTATATATTATTTCATTATTATTTACTATTTATTATTAGGTATATATATATTACTTTATACATTCTTCTTAGTTTCATAAAGTAATGTGAAACACTCACTTTTAGTGCTCCGTAATCCTAGTGTTAATCATAACTATGTTGGACTATATTGAGAATTAATGAATAGATTTTTATGCAAAATAAAAATATATTCTTCCTTTTGATAATTAGAAGAGGTCGAAAACAATATTCTTAAATTCGTTTAATGACTTCACTGTTTTTATATTTCACCTATTCTGTTTTGTTACAAACGACTAACATTCGTAGGCTATTAATAAATCTACAATATTTCAAGATCTTATAACATTTAATACTAACAAGTAGACTGCGGATTTTTATGCAAAATGAACATTTTTTCCATCGATTGCAACAGACTGAAGCCACACAGATGAAAATTCAATTCTTTGTTTAATAATTCCAGTGAGTTGAAAATCATTTATGCATGTTCTTAAATGCCCTTATCTTTATACTACTTGAATTTCATCTATATTCAATTTTATCATAAATGCATAAAATCTGCAGTCTAGTAATGAGCCTATCGATCACTAACTGAGACAGAAATATTACTTTTCACACAAGAAATCGAACAGTTCTCTTGAAAGTTTGTATTGTAGCTTTTCAGTTTACAGTACACAAAGCAACTATTGTGTTTAAGTAATTGTTTAAAACGTTATGTTTCAATTCCTTTCTTTTTAATGTGAAAATGTGTTGACAGAACGTAAATCAAGTTTAAAGCTGCTGATTGGTTATCAACATTCGTGTTAAAAAATGGGAGATAATTATTAAATAATTGAAAAAGTTCTCGATTAGAAAATAAATCACAATACATTTTAAATAACAGTTTTATTAATCGATTCTATGTATAGTCACCACACCACTATTTTCTACCATTGTCTCCTGCCGTTTTACAAAGTTTTTCGCAGAAACTACGTGGTTTTTCTTCGAAGAAAGGTGTTGAAGCCCCTGAAAATCGAATAGGATCTTTTGCAATCATCCAATCCTTCGACAAATTGAAAATTCGAAAGGATTCGGTCTCTGGTTGAACAATGCCGAACAGCATCGCTATATGGAGGAATCCTCGGTGTGCAGAAAACAATTTACTTTGAAGGCCGCAAACTCTATTACCGGGCGAAACGTGCTCGGCGAAATAATGACTTTCTCTGGCTCGGTGTCACAGCTCGGCATTGCATCATCAAATGATTCTAATTTGTGTCATCTAGGTCGCCGGTGCACCGGCAAAGGTTATGTCTCAAGCTCAGTAGGTCGTCGGAGACAAAACGGACCGTTCCGTTCGTACCCTTTAGATTGCCATTTTACGAAATCCTCGAGACGCCATTCCGTTTCACGTTCTTCTGTACATTCGCATCTAAGTGCATTGAATGTCTGTATTAGTTTTTTCAATGAACTTCCCGACTCATTTCGTTAACACATCCACTGCCGAGCCTCTGCCCTGAGAAATCTCATAAAATCGAAATAGGTAATAATAATTATTTTATGCATTTATGAAAAAAATGAATAAGTAAAAACTGGAAACAATGAAACGATCGAAAGAATGTAACCAGTTAGCTGTTGCGACCTCTTTGAAAAATGTGTACCTAAATTGAATCACAACAATTAACCAGTTACCTGTTTTGACAAGTATATTCGTCATAACAAAAAATATTGTCATTTCTTTATGACCAGTATACTTGTCATGACACAAAATATTGCCATTTCTTCCTGTCGAGTATGCTCATCAACAACAGCTAACTGGTTAAGAATATACTATCCAGCTCCTGTCTGTTGCAATCGATGCAGAAAGTTTTTATTTTACATAAAAATCCGCAGTATAGTAATTATTAAACTGTGTTGGTTCAATTTAAAACAGTAGAAAGATCGAAAGAATCGAAGAGTGTAAATATGGTATAACACTTTGACTGCCAAACTAGAAATCGCAAAAATTCCATAACATCAAAGCAAGTTATTTAATGAAATAAAAATTGAAAATAATTAAATGTATGATATTGAGTAGTCCTCTAACCTTCTTGCATTCTACAAATCCTAATCAAATTTGGTACAACGAATATATCAACGTAAAAATTCATTTTAAAACCTGGACAAATAATTCCGTCACCCGTATATGAGTGACATGGCGGTGAACGTGTTAATTTAGTTACCGCTACACAATACAACTGTATTTTCGGAACTAAAAAAGATAGAAATTACCAAATTTTGAGAGAGTATTCCGATAGAATACCATCTTTGATAAGTAGATTTATGTATTTTACCAAAGATTAACACATTGCGACACATTTTTGCACATTTTTAACACATTGCACATTGCAAATTGCACATTGTATATAACTAATGGGTGACTCCACGCTCAACTCGAGCCCAAAGACCGCAGATTTTCGAACGCTCCGGAAGCATGCTTGGCGAGCAATAGGAAACGGATACGTACATTTCTAATTTGTATTTGGCAGAACATTTTCTGTTGAAAATGTAAATATACTTGTTACATTAGAGCAATGATTGTTTTATTCAGCACAGTTATTAATTAAAACTTAGAACAACCACGCGTACTGTGCATATTTCCGGCGCGAGTTTCCGTTCAGTGACGGTACTTCGGCGGATGGAGCTACCGTAGCGAAAGGGTTAAAAAACTGTTGCCTTACAATTGAAAACACGAAGTTTGAACTTCCAAAATGTACAAAAACAACACTTTATAAGATACGGTACGTACGACGATCGGCACAGATCTACTGATGTAGGGGAGAGTTGCCAAATGCGTACTGGTCACCTAAATCGTACCAGCTCTTTTCTTTAAAAATTAATGCATTTTGATGCCTCTTGGTGGTAAAGATATGAACTTTTATTTATGTCGATAAAGTAGGACCAAAAAGTCATTCGCATGAAGTGTTGTTTTGTGAATGACAGAAGCACAAAGAAATCAGGCAAGTCTGATGTTAATCTAAACGATTTTAATCGGCTGAATTAAATATAAATCTACAGTTTCTGAGGTAGTCTTATATATTTTTGAAAACTAGCTATGTTATATTATTTATTTCTATTTAGTTTATAAAACATGCTGATAATGTTTTAAAGGTTAGCTTCAATTATTTAGCGGGACGTCTTTTTCCTAAATCGTACCACACTGTGGTTTCCTAAATCGTACCAGTACGATTTAAGATACTGTTATTCAAATTTTACCGCGAAAATAAACGATTTACAATATTTCAAATTTTTTTAGCATGGGAAAGCGAAAATATTGTGAATGGACAGAAGAACAGATGAAATTAGCAATAGAGGCTTACAGAAATAAAAAATACGGATTCAACGAATGTTCTCGGCGGTATAAAATTCCAAAGCCAACGTTAATAAGACACCTCCTTGGATTGATAAAAAGACCTACTTCTGCATTAAAAAAGGTTGGAGGAGTTTTGAAAGAAGACAATATTTATTATTGTCCTAGTTGTATTTAAGTTAAGTAATGTAATATTCCATTTTATTTTTATGTTGTATTGTATATTAAACTGAAATTAAACGCAAAATACAGTTTCTCTTATGATTTTTTTGTATCTTTTTAATCCAACACATGAGGTACGATTTTGGAAACCGGCTGGTACCATTTAGGATACCGGTTGCCTAAATCGTACTGTTTGCATGACCTTATAAAAGTGTTCATATCGCAATGATCTATCAATAAATATTTAAAAAATCATATTAAATTGCAACTTCGATAGTTAATACATAGATACAAAACATAATTTTTGCTCAAATTCCTACTAAAGAATACATAAACTGCCTTCGAAATTAAGTGGTACGCATTCGGCAACTCTCCCCTACTGGCTACAATGACTGATCATTTCTACATGCTCGGAATGTCAAAATTCAACGATTTCGCTCATCATTTGTCTTAAGAGTGGGAGACCCTGGTAACGTAACAAAAATATTTGCTTAAGTTGCCGATTGAATCGAAAAAAACATGGAAACGAGATATCTCGTGACCCATACGCAACGTTCAATTTGCTAAAAACGAGATATCTCGTAACCCGTACGCAATGTGTTAACCAAGAATCTTTTGTCCAACTGTGTCTCAGCAGCGTGCGAGGGTGAAAAATGCGAACGCGAAAGGTGCACGAATAAGAATGCGTTTCCGAATAAGGGACATTTACCCGAACCCGAGAGGCGAAGGCGAAGCAATCGTGCGTGCACACGGACAAAACTTTGTCGCCGGGCGTATCAAAGCGTTCGCCGTTCCTTCGAGGGGGATGGCGTGCGCGCACGATGCTGCTTTTTATTTATGCCGGCCATTTTGCGGGCTGGATGGGACGCCATCTTGTTTTTATAGCCACCCCTCAGACGGCTTCGACCAACCCTCATTCTATCTACATGCAGATATACGAATCCCTAGGCATTTTATCTTCGGAACTTGTTGGGTCTTCGTCGTTCATTGGAACGCCGCGAAAGAGCTGCGAATTCACGCTCCCCTTCTTCTTCGTTCGTTCGTTCGTTCCTCCCAACCGATCCCTTCTGCCATTACGTTTCCGGGGAAGAATCCACGACGAGGACCGGGCTCCCCTTTGTTTTATTCATAGCTGATCCGTCGATCTGTACTGATTACATTTTAAAGACATTCTTGCCTCCCCGAGAGAGCACCGGCGGCAGAGAGACACTCCGCTCTCGCCTCTCTTAAGGCGGCAGTCTCGTGTAAACGTTGCAAGATTTAACAATTCTCATGAACTTTTCTCAAACTGATGGCTACGTCCGGCGTAATTTTTCTTTGTAATTCGTTGAACCAGTCGTGCAGAACGATTACAGCAAGGAGCAAAACTGAACCAATAACCACAAGTTTTGTATAAATCATTATTTATTGCTAGGAATATAGTAGAATAACAAAAAATCATTATTATAATTGTTTTTGTCATAGTTCGAAGTAACTCAAGAAATTTTTTTCAATAATTAATGTCTCCTCGATTAGCAATGACAACAAAAATAGTCTGACTCGGTTTTGCACCATGTCCAATACTTAAAATATTTAATATATTTAATATATCATTTATTTTTAATATTCGTCCACTACCCTTGTGCTTGTAAAACTGCACTGATTCGCTTTGGCAAACTTTCTACTAATTTTTTGCAATAATCCGGAGATATTTGTTCCCACTGTTCTTGAATTCTATCATACAAATCTGTGATTGATGTTGGTTGGGAGACATATGGGAAAACCACTGACTTAAGGGTTAACAGATACATTTAGAAAAGATTGATTTGTTGGCCTGACTATGTGACACTGCCCGTTTAATAAGTAACACGGCAAACTCCTCCTCCAGTTTGCTCCACGCTCCTCGTCCTCGGCGAGTACGGCCTATCACGGTCCGAGGAGTCCGGTAAATGTACCTCTTAAGGGTACTTACAAGGTCTACTTGTTAGAACAGAACACCATGGTAACGGAGTAATTGCCGGTGTCAACCGCGGTTTCTTCCGTCAGCCGGTCGCAAAAGGGTTCGCCTCGAAATTGCGGCTGTCACTTATGTGCCGGGAGAGGCGGACATATTGGCGCACTTGCCTCTCACTTGGGTGCTATTGGAAATGGATGCTCTGGAAACTTGGATGGAGGTGTGCCGCCATTGTGCACCGAGATCTTGTAAATTGCGAGCTCCGTGCAAGAGGAATTTGGAACACGGGTCGAGTAACCATATTCGTTTGGAATAAAGTATTCTTGAAAATAAATATGCGCATATTTGAAGACAATGGTACTTGACACATTATTTGCGTGCTTCTATTAGGTTGGCAAGAAAGTAATTTCGGTATTTTTAGGTGAAAGAAAATCTAATCTTTTTGATCAAAGCAATGAACTTTAATCAATAAAATATTTTCCATTTTGTTCTATGATCTTTTGCCATCTTTCTGGTAGCTTCATAATTCCGCACTCATAAAACTTCTGATCCTTTTCGGTGAAAAATTGATCCAAGTGCGATTTCAGATCATCATCATTAGCGAATGTTTTACCATTCAAAGAGTTTTGTAAACTTCGGAATAAATGATAATTTGATGGTGCAATAACTTTTCACGTGTTACCAAAGATGTGTGTGGCCTAGCGTTATCATGGTGGAACACGATTCCTTTGCGATTTGCCAATTCTGGCCGTTTTTCTTTGATTGCTATGTCCAGTTTTGTTAGTTGTCGACAATAAACATCTGAATTGATGATTTGGTTCCTTGGGAGCAGGTCAAAATACACAATACCTTTGTAATCCCACCACAACATGATCTTCTTTTGGTGTAATTCAGGTTTCGGTGTGGTTTGGGCTGATTCATCACGCTTGGACCATGATCGTTTTGGAGTTGTGTTATTGTAAACAACCCATTTCTCATCACCAGTGATGATTCGCTTCAGAAAAGGTTCGATTTCATTTCGTTTGAGACGCATATCGCATATGTTGATGTGTTGCGTTAAGTGAATTTCTTTCAATTCGTGTGCAACCCAAATATTGAGCTTCTTAACGATTACGAGAGTTTTTAAACGATATTCTATAGTTGTATGCGAGACATTTAACCTGTCTGCAATCTCTCGGACAGTTATATAACGATCCGATTCAATAATGGCTTTTATTTGGTCATCATCAACTTCAGATGGTCGACCAGAACGTTGGTCGTCTTCAAGAGAGAAATTTCCAGAACGGAATTTTTTAAAACAATTCTGCCACATGCGTTCTGTTAAGCAATTCACACCATAAACTTCACATATATCGTTGTGAGCCCCGACAGCTTTTTTATCTCTACGGAATAAAAAAGCAATATGTGGCTATAATATTCGTTTTTGCACTCCATGTTGAAATTGACACAGAACTAACAATTTTAATCAAAATTACATCTAATTTGCTTCAAAAGTAACCTAAAAGATGCAGTTATGAAATGTCAGAAAGGAAACAAACGCAACGTTAACAGAAGTCAATCAAACAAAACATAACGCCAGGTATTAGTGAAAACCGAAATTACTTTTTTGCCAACCTAATATTATTTTCTGGGTAGACAAACTCGATCGATGTATTAAGATGCTTCTTTTAAATACTAAAAACGTAAAATTGGTCTATTTGATATTTATGAACGTACGTATGTTAGGTGCACAAATTGCAGTGTTTACTCTATATATGTCGTAAATTCCTAGTCGATAAAAGTCTCAGAACTATCCCCACTGCCGCAGTGTATCAAACAATAGTATCTCCTGACCGACATATGTCCGTGGCTAGACCCTTGTTTTGAACATATATCGAGTAAACACTGTAGTTCTGGGACTTTTATCCGCTAGATATTTGTGATATATTCATATCAGGTAAAGACTATATACAGTATAAACGTGTAAGAGAAAACCAGTGTAATAATGACGAACACAACGATATTGAGATTATTCATGGAATGACCTCGTAACATAAATAGTTGCGAGTAAAAATTTCAGCAACATTTCCCACTCTTTCTTCATTATTCACTTGTACAAGGAAAAATTTCGTACCGTCGCAACTTTCACGAAGTAATATTTCCGATCGTAAAAGACTCGTATACAAAATTCATTCTTCCCGGAGCTATCTCTTGTGCATAAGTTCCGGGAGCTGAGTTATCCTTCACGTTGCGTTGTAAAAACTGTTGATATAAATCGTAAATAACGTCGTTTTTCCTTTCTCTAAATTTTTTTCCCTGAGAAAAACAAGTTTTAAATTAACGTTAAATCAGTACTTAACCGCTGTACGCAGGCGTTACATAATTCTGTCAAATGCTTAATATTTTCGTTATAATTATTATCTAATCATTATAGAATTTTCGCCGCTTCAGAAAAAATTGTTTCTAACTTAATACAACAAAATACTGTTAGACAACGTGACGCTTATTTTTCTGAATTTGGAACGTTTCTGTATTAATAATAACTGGATTACGCGTTTCACATTCTTCTAAATTTTAACAAAATAATAATCGGGTAAAATTTGATACCTCTCACTTTCACTTTTGTTCAATGGAAAATAAAATCGTATAAACGTGAGATTTTATCATTTTTGCAAGATTTTCGTACTTGCACGATAAATGTATGAAAACCTGAATCCATAATAATAATTTGATAACAATGTATACATTAAATAAAATATAAATCTTTACAAGCGATTAATAAAACAATTAAATCAATTCATTGTCTACGACAGTAATGATTCCAAAATTCCGTTTTGTTTGATCAACATGCGAATTTACATAAACATTCTCACTTTAATTACAACGCATCGTTCGTGCATATCTTCGAGCGAAATCGTGTCAAACGACGCTCATGACCGATACGTATCTTTACATAATATGCGTGAATACGTCGCATCGTGTGTGTGTAATAGGAATTATAGCAATTTATATTCGCGAAACCGTTAAAGTTCGCGATCGTATCATGCGATATGCCTGGTATTAAATGCAATCTAAAGTACGGTCGTGAACGGCCGACACGTTTCAATTAGCACTTTCATCAGCGATACATTGTAAATGTTCGAATCAAGATGCTCCATTTCCGTTAGTTTACTCAACCTACTTCGACTTACAAAAAAAATCAGATTACGTGATTAGATCCTTTTGTGTAAAGACGTAGACCGATCTCGAACATTTGAAATTGAATAGAAGTTTGTTTCTTCTATCAGTGGATTCGCAATAAACATATTTATATTTACAGTTATATATAGAAAGAAAATACATAGAAAGAAATATAGATATTTAGAAAGAAAAAGATATCTTTTAGGAGATAAGATAAGATAACTAAGATATCTTAGTTATCTCTCTAAAAGATATCTTTTTAAAGATATTTAAAAGATATAACATCTTTTTAAAGATATGGCGTGAAAGTAGTAGTTGATAATAATTATAGAAAATATCAAATATTGTGCAAGCTCTACGTTCATCAGCACAATCTGTTTCAGCCAGAAGTATAATTCCACACAACACAATTAAATTCTTTCAATAATTCTTTACACTACACAGAAGCGTATAGAAAATATATGTACAGTAAAGATTATTTATAATCATAAAATTCAAGCTGTTATCCATCGAATAGCAAGATTTGAGTTAGACTCGCGATTACAAACGTTTCACCTATATTCTAAATTTCTAACAGTTAGAATGATTAACTATGAATTTACATTAAATCCAACAAGAGTGTCAACGTTGATCGAAAAGAGCTAGGTTTAAAAATACGTAACAAACAAATAACAGAAGAATTTGAATAAATCTAGGCTACCACGAAGTCGTCAAAACTATCGGGCTAAGATTAATAATCCAGAGTAAAAACTACCTAAAACCCATCGTTGTTCATTAAAATTCTAAGGAAACGATTCCCGCCGTGTAGTAGTGGGGAGGAACGATTAATTATAATTTGCCGCTCCTTAAAAACCGCGTTTTACAGACATTTTATGCACCGCCCATAAACCGTCAACTTTACGATTAAAGTTACTATCAACCCCTCCTCGTCTGCACCTCCGTTCCACCGATCTTACGCTTCTCTAACCCTGTACGGGCGCGCGAGCCCTCATATTTTTATTCGGGGCGTGCGCGAATTCTTTTTTCATCGTTCTTCATATTATTCCGGTAATGGCCCCTCTCGGCTCCGTTTAAGACCGTTTCCCTTTTTAGAGCTCCTGAAATGTTACCGCGTTACGCCGCGGTCGATGTCGTAAGGTTATATCGTCAGGGTAAATACTTCGACCGCAGAGACTCGTCACTGCGCCGCGCCGCGTTTTAACGAAAATTGCGCGGGTAACAGGTTTCCCAAGCCAATGTCGCTGTAGCTATTGGACAAGTTTTAGCGGGCAGACTGCTGTTAGACACGCTAACGAGGGTCCCGGGGTATCGGGGTCCCGCTTCACTGGGACATGATACTTGGAACCACGAAAAGAACGCGGGGACGAATATCGCCGAGACGCACGAACAATCCACCCCCTCCCCATCTTCTTACATTCTTCTTTTCTTTCATCCCCTTCTTGGTGAGGCGACTTTCGGTCAATTCTTCAATTCAATTCTTTATTATTTGTTCCCCTCAGGGTTACAACAATCCTCTATATAGGTTCACACTTATGCGGTCACCCATCTTTCGATGAGCCCCAACCAACATCGCTTAACCTCAACGATCACCATCCCACAACACCACCGGTCGAGCCACCACTCGCCGGCAATATATCCATTCATTGTATTTAAAAATATTCCCAAAAATCGACAAGTCATTAAAACATATACCAATGCTCTAAAAGTTCTTGAATACCCACAATGTACGAATATAATTCGTACAACAGCAAACTTTAATTAATATACCAATGCTCTAAAAGTCCTTGAATACCCACAATGTACGAATATAATTCGTACAACAGCAAACTTTAATTAATATTGAAACATACAGCCAGGAATACTTTTTAAAAAATGTGATATCTGAAAACATCATTGTTCGAAGTGTCCTTGTAAGACCACCAAGATCTAATACAATGGGACAGCAAGATATTGGATCAAGGCCAACCTTGGCTACGTGAATATTTAAAAAATTGTGGAGTTCATTCACCACCACTCGCCGGCTAGACTTTCGGTCGTTCTGTTAGATATCTACAGTATCCTCTCCGTAACTGCCGCAAAGGTCTCTGCCGTAACTGTCAAGACTTTATCCCCACCAGGCGACGACCGAGCCAGCGACGGGCCGAGTGTCGCTGTGACTCGCACGAAGCGAAAACAAGAGATTGCAACTTCTATAATTTTTTTACCTTTTCTTATGAAACTTTTACCATCAGTTGTATTGTAAGGTGGAGCAGGGTAAATGCATAAACGGGGTAAGTGCATAAACGGACTGTTTATTAATATAATATAAGCAAAATTGCAATACCTAATATGTAGTAATCTACTTTAAGTTAATTTTTATATTGATCTTATTTTACTAATCCCTTTGTATTCATTTATTTATATTATTTATTTGCTTTACTCCAAAACGAAACAACATATTTTGAATGCGGTAAAAAGCATTTTGTAGCATACATATCAATAGTTATGCTCTTGCCTCGTAGCATACAATATAAGGCATCAAAATAGATTTTAACTGTCGATTGTGCACTTGCCCCATTTTCTGGGAAAGTGCACACTTGTTGCGATTTTTTACAATTTTCTTAAAAAATTAAAATATACAAGAAAATATACATTATTGCCAATGTAAATTAAAGAGTATTAACTCAAGTATTCGTCGATATCAATAAATGTTAAATTATTATAAAACAAATTCAAGATATTTGGGTTGAAAGTCAAACTTACTAAAAACTGTGGTGCACTTACCCCACTCCACCTTAATGTGTTTTCGGTTTTGACACACTGAGAAATTCGGGGGTTAACTTGGTTAACTTGCCTTGAGAATGAAGGGGACTATGAACCCGATCTCACGATGTGTTTCGCTTCGTTTTTGTTTCTTATTGATCCGCTGATGGACAAACTTGAACCCTTTATATAGTCGAATTTGGTTAGAAATGGCAGGGGGGTATGGGAAAATCTGGAAGACGTTTCTCCGAATTTTTCGAGTGCATGTTCTCTCCCATAAGGGGGGAGTTGTTTGTTTGGGTGTGTGAGTCAAACCAACTACATGAACACGTGGTTCTAAGAAAGGAGTAAGAGTATCACGTAGGCAAAGTCTCCGTACGTAGCACGGTCACAGCGGCGCTTTAAACAATAATAACTTGTGTACCAGGCCCGAATATGATATGAATGTTGCATAATTTTATAGAGAAAAGTGCACTGGAGATAATGCGCTTTGATACCATGCGGAACTATGTGGAACTCAAAAGATATCCTTTACCAATGATAGAAAACTTTGAATATTCTCTTTAGTTCACTGAGCATCGTTATTTCAATAAATTATACATATTAAATCTTAGTACACAGTATATACTCTCAATATAGACAAATACTATTCATTTTGAAACAAAAATGGACACATATTATTAAATAGATTTTCCAGAATATCAATAAGAAATGAGGTACCTTTTTCGGTGAAAAATAGGATTCATAAAGTGTTGGTTTTTAGATGCTTGTGGTAATCGCAATTTTTAATAGATCTCGTTAGTTTCACCGTTTTTGAATGTTATTGACATTTAGGAAGTCATATACACTACCGCTCGTAAGTCTTAGGACACCTTTGGTTTTTAGTAAAACTCTGGTATTTCGTATAAATTATGAACCTTTAACTATATTAACTACATAATATAAATATCCCGATATGTTCAGTAGTATTACAACTTAACGTAGTAATTCATTAAAAATTATGAAATAGCCACCCCAATCACCAGATTTGAACCCCATAGAAAAATTAGGGGATGAACTGGACAAACAGGTACGGAAATTTTGCCCTGCTTCGAAAACGCATTTATGGAATATTTTGGAACGATAATGGAATTATCTGACAACAGAAGGTACCAAAAAAAAATTGATCACGCGAATGCCAAGAATAGTGGAAACTGTAATAAAGAAAAGTGACGAATTCTTCGATGAAAAGAAAATATATTTTTTTACTTCTTGGTAAGATTTTTGATATATCAGAGCAGCATACTTTATTTAACGTGTAAACCTTTAAACAAGGAAAACTTTGTTCGCATCGTTCAACAATTATGTCATTTTTACAGAGTTTAACACGTCGACTGCCATGTCACCCATATATGGGTGACGGAATTATTTGTTCAGTCTTTAAAATTAATTTTTACGTTAATATATTCGTTGTACCAAATTTGATTAGAATCTGTAAAATGCAAGAAAGTTGGAGAACTACACAATATCATACATTCAATTTTTTTCAATTTCTATTTTATTAAATAACTGACTTTGATTTCATAGAATTTTTGAGCTTTCTTGTTTGGCGATCAGTGTTAATACAAATATGATCACTGTCCTAAGACTTATGAGCGGGATTGTATATTCGATAAACATCCATACGAGCAAGCTGGTTTTTTTTATCAAATGAACAGCTAATTCTTCAGGTCTGGACCAGTGTTGCGTCGTTCCAATTCGTAAATTCGAAATCCCGTATCGCGGTGCCGCGTCGTGCGTGCGTCCGGCTATTCTACGAAAGTAATTACGGGGGAATGAATTACAAGAGAGACGGCAAACCGTGCCGGTACGGCATGATAATGTGACCGAGAGTATAATGACCGGTGTGCGATTATCATCCTAATAAGCGAGTGACGCAAGAAAAGCCTCTCGGTGAATAAGAATGCGAGGTGGCCAATGAGCAGTTTAAGAGTTTTAGCATGGTCGAGGAAAGTCTCGAAACGAAACGAGACAAGAGTGAGAGAGAGAGAGAGAGAGAGAATGGAGAGACGGGAGAACGCGGGATAAGGTGCGAGGCGGTCTCGTCCTTCCACGCCTGCCGGTGTTTCTCGGTTTCCCACAGATGCTTCGAATTAGGCTTCGTGAAATGAACTTGAGAAGTTTGTCATTATCCCTTGTCTATTACGTCTAACGCTAAAACTGTCCGCGGAGACGTGGAATTCATATTCTTCTTGGGATCCGGTGTTGTAAGTATACCGAAAAGGACCTTGCGCCATTTTACGACCGTATCGTTCGATCTTGTAATTGTGTGCAGAATTATTTTCGTACGTGGCATCGAACTATTTTATTTTTTTTTTTTTTTTAATGATGGAAGACGTACTTATGGATTTTGGAAAGCCAGTATTTTCCATTAAAATTTCGAATTTCCTTTATACAGGGTGGCCCCAGCATCGGTGGTACAACCAAGGTGGGGGTGATTCTACATTAAAAAAAAACAAATCGAAAATAAAGAATAAAATTTTTTCATTTGAGGTTTCGTTCTTGAGAAAATCGGTTTTGAATATTCAGCGAGTACGCGTACACGTAACTATGGTTTAGATGGATGGATCCCGATGAAAGTCATATGTCACTTGTAAGTAGTACTAATATCATTAGTATCAAGATGATGTGCTGTATTACGCATTTCTGCCTATGGATTTAGAGTGAATTTAAATGAAAATAAGACATGTAATTTAGTTACTAACATACTTTATTAATGCAAAAATTGTTGGAAATGCTGGCCATTGTGCTGCATACACAACTGTACTCGCCGAATTAAATTCGTATGAACGCATATTCTAATGTATTCTGTACCTTTAATTCTTCGAATGCTAAAACGATCCTCGCTTTTGGTTGAGGAAGGCTTGTAATAATCTCCTCCTCGTACACTTTTGATTTAACATGACCCCATAGATAGAAATCAACGGGTGTCAAATCTGGGGATCTTGGTGGCCATTTTATTGGACCACCACGGCCAATCCAAACTTCGTGTAGTTCATTTAATAAATTCTTAACTTCTCGAGAAAAATGTGGTGGGCCACCATCGTGTTGGAAAATGAGATTTTGTCTAATAGCTAGAGGTACGTTTTGGATTGATAGAAACTGTTAGTCAAAACCGAAGATAATAACATACTAAGGCACCAAATGAAACTGTGAGAAGTGCTCAGAACGTCATGTCAACAGGAATGTACAGAAGTGGAATCATAAACAAAAGTCTGTATCGAGATCCATCCATCTAGGCCATAGTTAACCCCTTGCCCTACAATATTGAGTCAGACTCGTGATGAAGATTTTGAACAGAGTCTAATAAATATGTATGTTATTAATTCCCTTTAAAGCGAAATAAAATTCTATTTCGTTGTAGTCGATATACAGTGAGTAACGAAAGTATTCGAACGTCCTTTAAATCAGTATAACTTTTTTTTTAAGTGAATCAAACGACCTGACTTTTTTGAGGAGTTAGAAGAATTGGTTTTCCAAATGATGTGTTAAAAAGATTTTGAAAAAATTACAATTGGTAAGAATTACATGAGAAAATAAAAATGGCACTTTTCACAACTTTTTTATTTGAGCCTGTAATGAAAATTTAAAATATGCGTTTTGTAGATCTCTGTTAGTTATACACGTACTGAAAATTTCATCGAAATCGGTCAACGTTGCAATAAACTACAAACATTTCAAAATGAGAGTTTAAGGGTGAAAGTCCCAGATTTTTGATCTTGCCAGGGAATTTCGCCCTTATGTAATCATCTTTAAACGTTTGTATCTCATGACAACGTTAACCGATTTCAATGAAATTTTCAGTATGTATATAACTAACATATATCTACAAAACGCATATTTTAAATTTTCACTACAGGTTCAAATAAAAAAGTTGTGAAAAGTGCCATTTTTATTTTCTCATGTAATTCTTACCAATTGCAATTTTTTCAAAATCTTTTTTACACATCATTTGGAAAACCAATTCTTCTAACTCCTCAAAAAAGTCAGGTCGTTTGATTCACTTAAAAAAAAAAGTTATACTGATTTAAAGGGCCTTCGAATACTTTCGTTACTCACTGTATATCCTTTGGAGAAAACATAGACATACAATAAGTATAAACTATTTTTTCTTTTCTTTGAAATTCTGAACGATGAAGAATTTCTAATCGTTATAATCGCAAGATAAATAGTAGTGCAAGGGGTTGTGTCCGCGTACTCGCTGAATATCCAAAACCGATTTTCTCGAGAACGAAACCTCAAATGAAAAAATTTTATTCCTTATTTTCGATTTGTTTTTTCATGTAGAATCACCTCCTTCTCGGTTGTACCACCGATGCTGGGACACCCTGTATAAAATTTGCAATTGGCTGCTCACAAGTAAACAGCGAATTTGATACATTTATGACAAAAATGACTACGTGCAATTTAAAATAGTAAAAGAATTGAAAACTACTGTTCTATATATCAATTTCAACCTGTTAAACATATTAACCAGTTAAGTGTGTTTGACGACTATATCATGCGTAATGTCATGTTACGTATGTCATGCGTAAAATTTTGTTACAATTTGATATTTAAATTGTAATTCTGGCGAAAACTAAATTATATTCGTAAATTTTTATATGTTTAAAATGTTTAGAGGTCAAGACGAAATGAAACAAACAAATGAAAATTATAAATAATTTGAGTTGGATTTATAACTTCCTGAGAGCTAACTCGTAAGCAGTATCTAAGATTATCGCGACACACACTGGTGGGCGCTTTGCAAAGTTAACTGGTTAAGAAGTTTGTTGCGATTCAGATAGAAAATTTTTATTTTGTATAAAGATCTGCTGCCTACTCATAAGGACAGCCTGTAGATCAGCTGGGACCTCGCCAGGGTAAACGCAACCGAGATTCTTCTAAAAAACAATTGAGTTTATTATACGTCTATTTGTATCGAGGACGGGCGAAGGCAATCCGTCTCTCAATTAGTACACTTCGGTTATATTTACTTTGTAATTGACCGGATAATATTGACGAGATTATTTCATGTTTCGTTCGGAATTTCTGCATGCTCCGGTATATTTTTGGACAAGGGCGGAGCATCGGTAAAGGACAGGCTCGCGAATGGCGGGAAGAGGGATGGATAATGGAATAATATCCACCTGATGGTCGTTTACCCTTTAACGATGATTCCTCGGTTTCGGGCAAACTGCGAGAGAGAGCAGTTACGTGTCAAATTTAATTTCACGGGAAATTTTCCACGTCCCGCC
Source organism: Seladonia tumulorum (assembly GCA_913789895.3). Lineage (NCBI taxonomy): Eukaryota > Metazoa > Arthropoda > Insecta > Hymenoptera > Halictidae > Seladonia > Seladonia tumulorum. The sequence continues at coordinate 11,440,388 of OU565275.1, forward strand.
ATTTTCTGCCCACCCCGAAGTTGCACCGCGCCCGGTGAGATCATTATCGTACTAATCATTAATTTCGGGGCTTAGCTTCCAGTGCTGATGTATCGGTTATCGTTGAAAGGGTTATCGTAAAATTTCAAACCCTTCCGCGCCGATCCCAGGAAAATTTACATGTACACCCGCTTGTTAGACGCGTGCAATGTTGGTAAGACGCATGAGAATATTAACTGTTGACTTGTTGATGAATATTTCGAAAGATTCAGTCCTTCATTTGTTTATTCAGCTGTTGGTTGCAGAACTGTAGTCACGAGGTTTACTGACAAATAATCGGTTAAATATTTAAAAAAGCAATTTAATGTAACTGGTTAACTAATAGCGTGACGAGAAAATTGTACTATTTAACAATTTTTTTGATCAATTAAACAAATGCTATTTTTACGAGACGTTCAAAATCTGTATAGTACTTAAGGTTTGTTTAAAGACAGAGTTAAGTATCGTATGTAAAAACCTAGGAAAATTAGCTAAATGGAAGCATAAAGTAACAATTGTGCTGCTGAAAACTTAAATATTATTACTAGTAATATTTATTTTTGTTGTAGATTAAAGAAATTATGTTTTTACGAAATGGTCTTTTTTTTAACGTGTCCAGCTGTACAGTACTAGGGTAATGAACCTAATTACTGTGAGGGCACCAACTACTGTGCCTATATTAATTATACTTATTTTTAAAGTATAGTGAATATTAAAAAGAGATATATGGCATATGAACTGATTTTAATGAAAAATTTGAATATCTCTTTTTTAATATAATAAGTGTAATTAATATAGGCACAGTAATTAGCACCCCCACATTAGATGGGTGCCTCACCCTACAAACACCGTAACTTACAATTACTTTCCGATGAAAAGTCGTCACCACTCAGATCATAACATAACATGCATGGTCCTCCACACAATTTTATTATACGACGTTACACGTTCATATCGTCTCTCTGTCCCCTTAACTTTATTGGTTCTTTCAATAATCGTTCGTGTACGGTATTTCGTGTTACACCTTTTACGACACACCATGGACACGGGGGTGACATTTTAATGCTGTCGAAAACGCGGCGTTTAAATGCAACCCACTGATCCTGCGAAGATCCTTCACATGTCATTTACGTGCACGCGATCCTTAACTAACAATAAGTATTCTAATGCGAACGTGTATGCTACTACCAAAATGAACGCTACTAATCCAACAACAAAATTTCTTTATTTTTCATTATCTTTTTGTGGGACTTTCACCAACATACTCGTGGCATTTTTCTAATGAAAATTCCGACGATATTTACTTGTGTAATGAACGATGAAAGTTACTTCGAAACAATGCAACTATACATTGCAATTATATTAACGGAAAATTAGTGTAAATATGATCCGAATGATATCATGTTTGGTATCGGTTTGGAGACATTTATTGGCCTTGCCTCGGCGACATATACATACAGAGAATTCAATGTATCTGTAAAGCTTTTAAATCAATGAACAAAAAATAAAGCCCGTACAGAATAAAAAATAAGGAAAGAATGAAATATTGAACCCGTATTAGAAACTTTTAACCCGATTTGAAATTTTGTCAAGTTATTGCGTCAAGGATATAAAGAATTATTAACAATTATTATTAACCAGAAGAGAACTAGCGTCGAACAAGCAGTACTCGCACGTCCAATCGCGTAATGCATTTATCACTGCCGCATACCATATATCATGTTTCGAAGCATTAGATCCATGGGTTTGCATATCGCATTAAATGCACTTTCTGTTATTCATGTGCTATTACTACGACAGCTAAACGCTTAATGACGTCGATAGTCACGTTCGAAAGAGACTAAAACATAGAAGAACGATAGAACGTTTCGTGCGAGCGTTAAAATTTCACTAATGAGAGCAAATTATTATGGTTCTCGCCGTGCTATAAAATTGAATAACTCATCTGAAATTACGAGTAGATTAATCTCATCATCAGACCAAGCTGTATGTGTAGCATATTTAACTGTAAAATACAGTATAATGCGTCTAATGAAATCATTTAAAAATATAGTGTTACTCTATTCGATACGAATTCTTGGAAACTTGTTTTTAGAAACCGGAAATCGCCATGAATATTCGCAGCTTATTCTTTACACTTTCCGTAAACGATTTCCTTGTCAACACTTTCGCCAGTGTGTACTACATATTTATGGAAATTGCGAACTCATGTTTCGCGCAAAGCGTGAGCTTTCTAAAGGAAATAAACTACTGAAGAATTAATTGCACCTTTGCATTTGTATCTGAATATTTCTTAACGAAATAAAGATAATATTAACAGAACAAATGCAAGTTATACTGTAATAGTAAAAATATTTGTTCAACACTTTATTTATTATTGATTAACTTAGATTTATTAGTAATTATACTTCATTCTAAATAATTGAACGGTTCACAGAAATATTTAAAACAGAAGGGGAATAATTGAATATTAATTTGCCGTTAGGTAATGCATAATTGCTATTATAAAAAAACATTTTCGTAGTTAGTCAAGGACATTCTTTATTTTCTTATAGATTATATGGTCCATAATTCAGTATACCGTATAATTTTTTTGCCACTTAAAAAATTATCAATTTATGAGATGACGCCAAAATTTCCGAATGCATTATTACACCTTTCGAATACATTTCCACGAAACTGTCTCTGGTAGCGCGTACCCTAATTCTATGAATAATAGTTCCACAGAATCGACAGATTCCGCGAATAATCTTTCAAGCTATTTCAGATGTCGTTTTCCAGAAGAAATCGTGTCCGAGCAACCTGCCCATCGCTGGTGCTAGATATTTAATAGCCTAATTTAAACCGTAGCGCAGAAAATCATTCGTAAATGGAATAAGAACTGTAATATTGATTTCGTACACACGAAACTATCGTTTCGAACGAAGAAATCCGGAGACGTTAAATCTTCCGCATTCGCAATATATGATGGGAATAATTACCGTGGGAATAATTACAGTGAGTGATCAAATTGTTAAAACAATCCATTTTTAAATAGAACCTTGCACCGAATATTTTGTTATGAAATATATTCGCTTTTGCAAATTGGAAGTGTGTGTTTGGCAACACTAATAATTTGATTGCCCACATTATTTATTTATTTATTTGTTATGTATTATTATTCCTACCCACTTACTTAAAAATGCAAAAATTTATGTTGAAATCTTACGTATCTACAGAATATTATATAAACAATGACTTGCATTTATTTACAATGTTCTGTATTTTATTTAGTAAGACTAAAATATTTCATTGTTCATTCTTATCGAAATATCATTCTGTTTTTATTTCAAAGCTGCAACATCGAACATTGTCAACAAATTGCAATAATGACTCGATGAATAAAGTTAAATTATTTAAAAAATGGTAAGTTTTAGGACAAATGTATACTTGATCATTCGGAATTTACCATTCTGTCGAAATCGAGCATAAAATATAAGTGATTCGATTTAAAAGAATGAAAGTGACCTTCGTATGACCTTTACGCAGCCACTTCTGAAAAAGCTGTCATCGCTATATTATTTTCGGCGTATTGTTTAAAATAACGAGTTCAGGTGGGTTAGCGAAACACGAAAATATAATTCGGCGAATAAAGAAAAAACTCATTTGCGTTTTATTTATTAAATGCACAAGAGACTGCAAGGTGTGTGCAACGAATATTGTTATACAGCAACCATGGGAGCATACCGATCGAATATTCGCTCGGTGGTAAACGACGGTCGCCATGTTCGCAAATCGTATTGCAGGCCGTTCCCAATCTAACAGCGTGTACAATAATTGCCCAGGATGAACGGCGTCCCGATAAGAAAATCTCGAACGAGTTTTAACCGCGATTTACGCGTCTAGTTTCGCATAAGTGGCCGATAAAGCTTCGTTTTGATCACGCAGGCTTCCCACTGTCCGGTAATGGCGGTGGCGCGATCCTATCTGACTAACGGTAATTTTATTAATACTCCCTTTCCACTGAAATCGCAATGCACCTGCCCCGCGCTGTCCAACTACAAAGACGGCGTTACAATTTGCACCGGGCCCGAGTTAAATCGTTCTCTGTAACTCGTAAGCCCGCTTTTACGGTTTTATAATCATTTCCCAAAGCGAGTTTCGCCCGAGGCACACGATATCGTATAAGTAATCCGTGTACAACGGTGCCCAATCGTTTCCACGTTGCTGTTTCATTCTGGAATTTCACCAATTGTTTTTCCTCTTAGCTTCTCGAACCCGTTCGTTAGCGTGTCTTCGGTATTCCGCGATCCCCTAAAAAAATTTCAAATTTAGTTATGATAAGAATACCTTCAAACTACAATAAATCTTTCCGTAATAATTTTTTAAAAACTAATTTGATCTTGAAATTTTCCTAAAATTAAAGTTATCTTTCAAATACTATCTAAATTTCTCTGAATTTAATTTTTATAATAAATTTTGAACTTGAAGTCCCCCTAAAATCAAATTAAAAAGTGATTATAAGAATTCCTTATTCCTTTTTTTTCATAATAATTCTTTTGAAATTAATGGTTAATAAAGGTGGAATTGAAAAATTGTAGTATTTGTTTTAACGAAATTGTCGCTGTTTAAACATTGTTTTAAACGAAACCAAACCGATACCAAACACGATATCATTCGGATCATATTTACACTAATTTTCCGTTAATATAATTGTAATGGTAAATAACTTTCATCGTTCGTTACGCAAGTAAATATCATCTGAATTATATCATGTTTGGTAACGTTTTCATTAGAAAAATGCCACGAATACGTTGGTGAAAGTCTCATTAAAAGATAATGAAAAATAAAGAAGTTTTGTTATTGAACTAGTAGTGGTCTCCTGCCTCACATCGATATATCCGACCCGTGTTATGTTTATACTCCTTGGCGACCGAGGTCACTCGAGCTTCGCTGTCCTTTTCTACGTTCGGCACTGCATCAAAGAATAGTAGGATCTTCTAGACTGCATTTGTCGCTGCCAGACTGTGAATTTTACATGTAGAGTATAGGACGAATATGTTTGGACTCCTCGGCGATCGAGGCCTCGGGGAGTCCTTTTCTGCGTTCGGCGTGGATCAAAGAATAGTGTCTCCTGGACGATAAACGACACCAAGACCCGTGTTGCTGACATATGTCGAGAATTCACTCTATTACAGTTGTACTAAAATTTGACTTTACGACGCAACTTTAACGCCCCGAATGCCATGTCTTCCCGAAATAGAATACCGAATTAGTTATCCAGGTTTGTAAATGAATTTTGCCACTGAAAGCGTTCCTTAAATTTCCCTATTTTCAGTTACATAACTTCGAATTTGTTTTGTTCAGGAAAACCTGAAAAACATCTAAATATAATCGAGAAATATTATGTATACTTTATTGTCTCCGCAAAACACTAAATAGTACGTGAGAGAGATTACAAATGCTTTAATCTCTATTGCTTTTTGTAACAGTGGCTGGAGCGTTTCCAAGGAGGATCGGCCATCCCTACCAAAACAGGACACCACCGAAGAGAAAGAAGCCGAGGACGAGCTTCACTAGATTGCAAATCGCTGAACTAGAGAAACGTTTTCACAAACAGAAATACTTAGCGTCGGCTGAGAGAGCAGCTCTTGCGAAATCCTTGAAGATGACCGATGCTCAAGTGAAGACCTGGTTTCAGAATAGACGGACAAAGTGGAGGTGAGTTATTTTCATCACATCGACTGCTATGGTCAACACCGACAACTAAAATTATTACCAATAATTACGCTGTCCAACACTTACACAGAGTGTCCCAAAAATGTTGTACTTCCTCGAAAAGGGTTATTCCTGAGGTTATCCAAAGTAATTTTTCCCTTTGCGAAAATGTTCTCCGCCGCTTTGTTAACGAGTTATTAACGAAAAACATTGACAAATCAAAGCGCGGCTGCAGCAGACGGATTCGCTCAAGAATACTTTTCATATCGTATGTATTCAAATATTACACATTATGAAACAAAAACTCGAGGTCGCCTTCGTGTCTCGATAACAAAGTGAAATAGAAAAAAAACAATTATTACAGTGTATGTATCGGTTAATATCTAACAACTTTTGTTTGAAACATTTTTTTATGTGACTGGTAAGTTGCGAATAAATGCAGGTGGTACAGTTAAATGTCTCACCCTGTATATTATTCTCAAATCATAAAGATCATTACAAAAACAACTAAAAATTCTATGTGGCTCATGTTTCTCACAACTGATAAACACCATCTCTATTTTCTCTAGCGATCGTTTGTTATTATACAAGGTGGTCCAGTCGAAATTAGTTAAATTATTGAAAAATTATATTAACAAAAGTTGTTCAGGTCAGGGAGATCTGCAATATGGCGGTAATAATTTTTTACAACTGTAGAATTTTCGGAGATTTTAAGGGCCATCTATACTTTTTTAAATGGAATAATATATCTTTGTATATTTTTATTCGTATATTTGTCCGAAAATTCTCCAGTTGCAAAAAAATTATTACCTCCATATAACAGATCTCTCTGAGCCGAACAACTTTTGTTAATAAAATACTTCAATATCTCCTTAAGTAACAGAGTATATCGTACTTTGCTAAGTATTTTATTAGGTTGGTGCGTATGAAATGTCGGATTTTTAAGTGACTATATAAAACTGCATATCTTTTTTCAAAAGCTGTTTATTCAATCAAAATATGCTCTATTCTCTTCAATACACTTTTCCCAACGAGACTTTAAAGCATAGATGCCTGTCTTAAAAAAATTCTGATCGTTAGAATCAATAAACTCTGATATCGAATTTTTCAAACTGTCTTCATTTTCATACTGTTTAGCCCGTAAAAACAGTTCTAAATGTTTAAAAAACTGAAAGTCGGTTGGCGAGAGATCCGGTGAATAGGCTGGGTGCTGCAAAACTTCATATTTCAATTCATTTAATTTTGCAATCGTTTTGTGCGATGTATGCGACCGAGCATTGTCATGGAGAAATAGTGGACCATGTCGATTAACAAGTGACGGGCGTATAATTTGCAATATAAATTGCAATATTGTTGTATGGTTAACTTTCATCCTGGTAGCAAGTTCCCTCGTAGATACAGCTGGATTCGCTTCCACCAATGCCTTCAGAGATCATCAATTTTCACAGACGTGTTGGGTCTTCCACGCGGATCATTTTGCAGTGAAAAATCACCAGACCGAAATTGTTCAAACCAACGCTGCACTATTCGATCGTTAACAGTATTCTCCTCAAATGCTTGGTTTATGTTGAGTGCAGCTTTTGCAGCATTATTACCAAGTTTATACTCATACAAAAAAATTCCACAAATATCGGTTGAATTCATATCGGTACAAAATTCAAAACAAATAACAAAAGGAACACTTTCGAGAGAATCTCCTTTTTTGAAATGTGACTCTGGGAATGGACAGTACGACTATAAACGAGATTATGCCAAAAACAAAAGTATAACGAAAACAGGGAGACAAACGTTCGCATGTAAAAAAATCCGACATTTCATGTGCACAGTTAGAATTTCCAAAAAATCGATTTTTTTTTTAAATTCATTTTCGTAATGTACATATATTTAAGTATACGCACAAAAAATTTCAAGTCAATCCGGCAATTATTTTCGAAGTTACAGGCATATTTGTAAAGACGTGTCAGAGCGTTTGAGAGCGTCAGAGCATTTCAACGCGATCTTTCGACGCGTTTTTCTCGAATCTGTGTTTTCAAAGTCGGTGACCAAGATTTCTCGGAAACGGCTGAACCGATCACTCTCAAATTTTAACACAAGCTTCTTAAGTATATTTTTTAGTAATTAATCGAAGCTTTTTTCTCTCCGATCAATATTTTTGTTTTTATAAACAATTTAAGGCCAAAATTTTGGTGAAAAATCGATTTTTTTCTTTGAAAAGCTGCCATTTTGTCACAAAATTTCATTTTGCTTATTCCTTCGATTAATTACTAGATTATACATTTCTTTAACGAAATTAGTTTGGTTTTTTTCATTTTTGATGATCCAGTCCAGAGATATAGTGGTCACCGCAAAGCGCCTTTTTTTAGAGGAGCTCCAGGAGATCAGCTATAGCAGGTTTCAAAATAATTATTTTTACAAATAAAAAATGTTAAAATACAGTTAAAAGTTACCATAATATGTGTACAAATTTTTACATTAATAGATGTAAAGGTCTTCTCAGGAAAAATTCTTAAAAAATTGCTTTTTTTAGGCCTCCTACTGTATATAACTGTATATAACCCCTTAATAAAACTGCATGGAAAGGCTGATGCACACAGAAGTCAAGGAACGAGTCTAACATATTTCGTATCTAGAGACATTTTTCTTCGCCGTGTTCTTTTTCACCCAGTTTTCTTTCCCGGAGCCAATCTATCGCGTACATTAGAAACTTGGGTCTGTAATTCGCCTGGAAAGGAGCGAATTGCGAGTCGAACGAAACGAGCCCATCCTTCCGGGTTCGATATTACCGGCCATTTCGCATCGCGAGCCGAGCGTCAAAGAAATTGTGTGGAAAAACGCGGGATGGAAACCGCGCCCGGAATGTTAATAGCGGGTCAGGCAGCGTCCTGTCGCGTGTATCTGTGGACGCACAGAGAGCCGAATGTATTGGAGTCTCTTCAAGATAAGGGAAGGACGAAAACACGTCATTTAGATAAAGCGGGGCCCGTTCGTGGCGCGGGTACCTGATACGAGGGGCGTCTTCGCGGCGGCGGGACTAACTCAGGGGACATTCTTCAGGAATAGCAGCCCGAAACCTTCCACCATTTCCTGCCTAATAGTTTTAGACCAGCTTTAAAAGCGTCTCCATGCCGCGCGTTCTTCAATTATTCCGGGAAGTGTTAGGATTTAGAAGTGGCTGCGGGGTTAAGGTCCTTGGGTCCGCTAGCAGGACACTGTGCTCGGGATCGCAGCCACAGAAGTCTCACTCCTTATCTGAGAATTTTTCAACGACCTCGTAACTTCGTGAACTGTCCTTACTTTTTAGTCGAATGATTCACTGGTTCGTAGACGTTGAGTTAGGTCTGTTGTGGCGGATGGCTGCTCTATATAGTGTCCAAATCTAGTCAACTGACTTTGAAAGGATGAAATTAGTGATTTGGGGATCTGTTACTTTCGAGCAATTTTCCCTTTTTTAGATAGTTTGTCAATGCTGCTGATTCACAGGCTCCCTAGCCTAAGTGCAAAGTATTGAGGCACTCAGATTCTTTGTTACGATATAGGCGTGTTGGATGAATCGATGAGTAATCCATTATTTAACCCCTTGCCCTACAATATCGAGTCAGACTCGTGATGAAGATTCTGAACAGAGTCTAATGAATATGTATGTTATTAATATTCTTTAAACCGAAATTAGATTCTATTTTGTTGTAGTTGATATATATCCTTTGGAGAAAACATTGGCATACAATAGATATAAACTATCTTTTTTTTACTATGAAATTCTGAACGATGAAGACTTTCTAATCATTACAATCACAAAGTAAATAGTAGTGCAAGGGGTTAAGTATACTATTGTCTGTGAGACTGCTCCCCATTTTCATAAAACATACGTTTTAATGCATTTTCTGTTGTCCAATTACGCTTGAAATAATAAATATTAGTAGTGTGTGATCCGTATGACTATCTACGGGGCGTCCCAAAAATGTTTGATTTCCTTGCAAGGGGTGATTCCAGAGCTTATTTGAAATAACTTTTTCGTTCGCGAAAATCTTTCCCGCGACTTTGTTAACCAACTTAACAGTAGATTTACCGGCTATTTAAATATATCTATTTCTACCAAGACCAGTCAGAATAAAGAAGTGCTCAGTGGTGTTTCCAGTCTTTATTTACTTTTTAAAAAATGACAAAAAAAGTTGAATGATATTAATTATAATACAAAAATGAATTTATAGACATTATCAATTAATCAAAAGCTTAATTGTTTGTTGTAGCTGCCCCAATGTCATTTCATCACATAGAAACATGCACCAGTCATTTTGACTGGTACTGGTATAAGTGTCAGTAACAAAAATATATTTGTTACGAATACATATAAAATGATATAAAGTTCATAAAATTGATTCTTTAGTTACGGCTACAAAAGTCATGATATCATTTCGGAAAGAAAATGTTACATGCAGTAGGAATTTTGAATTGAAATTGCAAAACCAGTCATTTTCACCGGTCCGGTAAATCTAGTGTTAAAAACAAAAGTAACATGTTTGTAAGTCTTCGGAAGGGGAATGAAGAATAGGTTGAATAAAATTAGGGTAATCTATTGATTTCTGTCGACATCAAATTTGCATCGTACAGATTTCGTTAAAACTAGATTATTACAGAATAATACAAGCACTAAAGCTATAAATAAAGATATTTACGTATTAATTTGAAATACTGTTAAAATATTTGATCTCGTGGTACACATATACCTGATTCAGTAAAAAGTAAACTAGACCTTCTGGATAACCTAAGTTTGTGGAAGAGCAATGCCGTTAGTTTCTCGCATTGTTCCTCGAGCTAGAGGCTAAGCAATAAAACGCGAATCGACAAAAAGGAGGAATGTAAAACGCATTGGACAAAAACGAAGAGAATGTCTTGAGAAGGCTCTGCAACGATCTAATAGAAGATTGATACCAAGACTCGATGTAAAAATCTTCTAGTGCCGTTGATTTTCTTGCTGGTTGTTGCTAGAATGTTTTATCAGATTTGCAAGAGTATTGAAAGAGTAGAATACGGCTGCTTTCAAACAAAGTAAAAAATTATGGTTTTCTTTATTGATAGAACTTATTTCGTTGAGAAACAACGATATCGTATTTCCTGGCTGCTGCACTCGCGATCAGTAATCGAATACAAAATGGCGGCTCGTTCGAACTGCTTCCAGTTATTGGATATACTTTGCAAACGTCAGATACAGCTTGTAATCATAGGAATTTGTTCTAAATGAATGTACTGTCAAAAACAATTGAAGGATATAGATATTTATCACACGAATAAACCAAAACAATAGAAATCTGTACAATTTGAAACAGTGGAAAGAATAAAAGAATTGAAGCCTACGGTTACAATATTTTTGATTTACCGAAGTTACTGAAAAAAGAAAAAAAATTCCCAAGTGACTCCTGCTTCTTGGAACAGATACGGATAATTCTTATTTTGCATAAAGATTTGCATTGTGAGGTAGCGATGAATTTTAAAAGGTGACGACTTAATTAATGTTTCGCTTCGTTGTACATCCAACACGGACCATTTCGGCAGCAGCATTTTCTGTCTTTTTGTTGCACAGTCGCCTGTCGTCGCTCGAGAAGCGAGCACGAAAATTCGATTTAGGTGGCGACGACACGTGTTATCTGTCTCTCGGTGTGTTCAGGAACGGTAACGCAGCGACAGATACATTTGTCTGGACGTCCCATCGAATTAAATTTACATCTGACAATGAAATGACAAGCGTATCATTATTAATCTTGAATGCAGAATCGTATGGAAAAGAGCATGCTGAATAAATCAAGAAATTTTAAGGAATCGGACACGTCAAGAATTCGTCGATACCGCGAATAAAATATCGCAATGGAAATGCGAGTGTACACGTTCATCTAAAATTATATTATACTCTTTACGCTGTAAAGTTCCTTCGAACAGTTGTGCAGGAACTTCCCGTGCATTTTTAAATTACCACCCACTGTATGAACTTAACCTTACCCACCGTACAACAAATTAGGCTTGTTAGGTACCTACTTCTGCTAATCTTTTGTTTTTTTTTTGTTTTTAATTTTGCCCTGATTTGAGAAGCGTATAATTTATTTTTTCGAGCTTCATAAAACATTTTTTCTCTACCCCTTTGACTCAATTTCTTTGGACGACCTGTAGCTTTTTTTGTCCCATATTTATCACCCAATTGCAAAAAATGATTAACAACATTTAAAGATCTACGAATTCTCTCTGCGATGTTCTTATTTGACAGATTCGTGTCCTTGAACGCAATGATTAATCCCTTTTCGTGATCATTGAACGACTTTCCACGACCCATTACGCTTTAAATAATTATAATTTGTTTAGAGCATTGAATACTTAGAATTAATATTAAAACATACAAACATGAAAGTATTTTGTACTTACATACCTTATAAAATTTCTTCTACGTAGTAACAAAAGTGTTTCTTAGATAAATCATTGTGAACCCAAGATTATTTCGCTCTATTACCAGAATAATTTTCAGCAAATTTCACAATCTATTACGTGCAAACACTTGCGCTGTCGAAACTAAACTAAATGCATCTCCAGTAGTAAGAACACAACTTTTCAAAATATAAGCAAACACCACAGGAGGTGTTTCACGACGCAGATAAGAATGACAACAGTAAACACGATAGCTCGAGCTATGAACCTATCATTATTTTGGCTACTGTATATCAAGTAAAGACAGCGCCGCAGCAGATAGTTCCACCTTTTTCCGAAGCTCACAGAAATTCGAGAAAGCCTTATCACCAAAACCGAAGCAAGCTCTTGTGATACCTGTCATGTTAAAAACTCCATCGAACACATCTTAGTTACCTGCCCAAAATACAATGCCAAGAGAATACAACATAACGTGCGAGGATCGCTCAACATTTTAGATGCTGAGGACTTCTGTAAAAGAATCCTTAACCCCTTGCCCTACAATAACGAGCCAGACTCGTGATGAAGATTCTGAATAGAGTCTAATAAATGTGAACGTTATTAATTTCCTCTAAATCGAAATAGAATTCTATTTTGTTGTAGTTGGTTTATATCCTTTGGAGAAAACATAGGCATACAACAAATATAAACTATCTTTTTTACTCTATGAAATTCTGAACGATGAAGAATTTCCAATCATTATAATCACAAAATAAATAGTAGTGCAAGGGGTTAACTACCTAAAGGATATCGGGTTATACCATTTAATATAAACATTTTCCAAATCTTCGACATATCCACAGGGGTCACTAATAACCGTAGTTAGGTTCATGTGACATTAACACGCAAAAAAACAAAAAAAAGAAATGAAGAAGAAGAATGAAGAAATGAAGGGAAAAGCAATGCGTCCTTTGCAGCCCTCGACTAATCTTTTCCGCGGCGCTGCGCTGCGCGGCGTGGTCCAGCGAGCAGCTGCGTTTAAAGTAACGAGATGACTGTAGGCAGAGACGAGATAACTTGACCTCAATAATTCAGATACCTAACAGCTTAGCCTTGTCCCGTACATAATGCAGTCTATCCACCCCATCCATGCTCTTCATCCACCCCTGCTTTGACTGCCAACTCTCTCCACTTACTCTCGTTCCCCTCCGAACACCAGCCCGCCGTTGCATCCCTTCCGAGTGACGCCAGCCAACGACTCCACCCCCGGCCGGAGGCGCTTCTTGCTTCAGCTTTTAAAGTGTCAAACCTTAGAATCCGCGATTACGGATCGTTTCGATCCGCTGCTCGACCCCACCGCGATTCGCCTCGTTAAAGATTCACCCGGCCCTGTGTTGGAGCAACCGGGTAATCGGTCGAACACGAACGAAACGCGTTCCTAAAAAGACTTGTTCTCGATCATCGACTCGATCTTGATCGTCCGCCAGGACTCTTTCGTGTCCTAACGAATGCTCGACGAGCGCGTCTCGAAATGCGTGTGCAAACTTCGGAACCGCAATGTTACTTGTATCCTGTACAGACATTGTTCCTGGATCTCTTAATGGTAGAACATACAGTAGCGGACAAAAGTTTCAGACTTCCCCTACAGTGGCGGACATATAGGGGAGAGTTGCCAAATGCGTACTGGTCACCTAAATCGTACCAGCTCTTTTCTTTAAAAATTAATGCATTTTGATGCCTCTTGGTGGTAAAGATATGAACTTTTATTTACGTCGATAAAGTAGGACCAAAAAGTCATTCGAATGAAGTGTTGTTTTGTGAATGACAGAAGCACAAAGAAATCAGGCAAGTCTGATGTTAATTTTAAACGATTTTAATCGGCTGAATTAAATATGAATCTACAGTTTCTGAGGTGGTCTTATATATTTTTGAAAACCAGCTATGTTATATTATTTATTTCTATTTAGTTTATAAAACATGCTGATAATGTTTTAAAGGTTAGCTTCAATTATTTAGCGGCACGTCTTTTTCCTAAATCGTACCACACTGTGGTTTCCTAAATCGCACCAGTACGATTTAAGATACTGTTATTCAAATTTTACCGCGAAAATAAACGATTTACAATATTTCAAATGTTTTTGGCATGGGAAAGTGAAAATATTGTGAATGGACAGAAGAACGGATGAAATTAGCAATAGAGGCTTACAGAAATAAAAAATACGGATTCAACGAATGTTCTCGGCGGTATAAAATTCCAAAGCCAACGTTAAGAAGACACCTCCTTCGATTGATAAAAAGACCTACTTCTGCATTAAAAAAGGTTGGAGGAGTTTTGAAAGAAGACAATATTTATTATTGTCCTAGTTGTATTTAAGTTAAGTAATGTAATATTCCATTTTATTTTTATGTTGTATTGTATATTAAACTGAAATTAAACGCAAAATACAGTTTCTCTTATGATTTTTTTGTATCTTTTTAATCCAACACATGAGGTACGATTTTGGAAACCGGCTGGTACCATTTAGGATACCGGTTGCCTAAGGGTCTATTCATAGTTGCCGGATCATCCGTTTTCGGCCGGATCCTTGCCGGAACCCCTACAGGGCCACTTGAGAGGCGCACGAGATGCTCGCAACAAAAGCTAAGACCCTGACACAGCGGGGGTTTTCTACCTAACACCCGAACAGTTTACTCCCCTCTACACCCCGGGGATGCCAATGAGGCTGGGCCATCCGGTGTACATCCGATGGGTCTCCGATGGGCATCCGATTTCCATCCGATGGGCATCCGATTTCCATCCGATGCTGTCGTGGATCCGTCGTCGATCCGGCGCCTGACGCTGTCCACAGAGTTCGCATTGGGCCTTCCATTCTAGCAAAGCGCCACAGTTGTTTATGAAATTATCCACATTTGTTTACGAAGGGGATCATTCCATGTGTATTCGATCATTTGTTGGGGTCTACGTCTCGAATTTTTTAAATATACTCGCAAGAGTGTTCGATATCGCGCGGAATGACTCAATTGCATAATAATTTCTAGAACAAAAAGAATTAATTACACGTAAATTGCATCGTTTTATCTCACGACACGAAAAATTGTATATCTCCGTGGCAGAAATGCGATGGCGTATCTATATCTTGTCCAATGGGACGAGTCAGCAGACGTAAACATAGCTACTCGAGTGCGACAGAGTTGAAGTTACCATTATACAAGATAATTAGCAAAGGACGCACACTGGTGCTTCGCTGCCTCGGTCTCGTTGGACGGACCATAGGTACGAATGCGAGCCGATTGGATCATAGTGCAAGGGACAGGCCTCGTTTCACACGTATTTTCGGCTACAGTCGAAATATTGGCTACAGCGGTCACACATACTATGTGGAGTGTGACGTCGAAGCCAAAACACTGGGACTACGGGCGCGACTGGGATGGGCATGGGCAGACCTAACGATAGAATTCCCAAAAATGGTGGTACGGTACAAATGGCGAAATTAAAATGTTTTTTTTTTGTTTGGTTATTGTTGCGTCTTGAGATCTTACGAACGAAATGACAAGCGCGCGACGAAGGCCAGGTATAAGAATCCCTATCGACAACGTACCGACCATGGGCGTCATAAATCAAAAATCCTTCCGAATGTACCTGCCAATTTCGTCATTTTTAAGCCAACCAAGAGCAGCACATGTTGAACCCTGTACACCGTTAGCGCAGCAAGATTTATAACCGTAGATGCCTCCAAACCAAATGTTGCACCTAAACTCTCGCTTTTCCAAATTTCCACTATTCCCACCACCTTTCGACACCCACCTTGCAACCAATGAATTGTAACCATTTTAAACTTGTTTTCCGGAGTTTTTACTCATAATCATTTATATTTATATTTTTATTTTTTTAATTTTTTTTTGTTTGTTCCGTCTCGTGTGAACCGTCATTTCGTAACATTGCAACTCGGATGAACAATCATCTTGTCTACACTCTGAAAACGGAGATTCTGTTCGGATGCTGTCGTGGCATCCGCAGCCGGACGCTCTCCACAGAGTTCGCATTGCGCCTTCCATTCCATCCGAACAGATTCTCCGTTTTCAGAGTGTAGACAGGATGACTGTTCATCCGAGTTGCAATATTACGAAATGACGGTTCACACGAGACGGGACAAACAAAAAAAAAAAAATAAATAAAGAAATAAAAACAAAAATAAAAATAAAAATATAAATGATTAGGAGTCAAAACTCCGGAAAACAAGTTTAAAATGATTACAATTCATTGGTTGCAAGGTGGGTGTCGAAAGGCGGTGGAAATAGTGGAAATTTGGAAAAGCGAGAGTTTAGGTGCAACATTTGTTTTGCAGGCATCCACGGTTATAAATCTTGCTGTGCTAACGGTGTACAGGGCTCAACATGTGCTGCTCTCAGTTGGCTTAAAAATTACGAAATTGAGTCATTCCGCGCGATATCGAACACTCTTGTGAGTATTGTTTTCGATTTCTTCCACTTTCGCTCGATCTACAATATATTTCAATGTCGTTAAAATTCGAGACGTAGACCCCAACGAATGATCGAATACACATGGAATGATCCCCTTTGTAACAAGTGTAGATAATTTCTTATGAAAAAAAAAATAACAACTGTGCTCGTTTTTACAATATATGTATAATTTACGTTAATATATAAGGACGTGCGATGCTGTTTGACGAAGAGGCAGGAACGACTCCTATCCCCATGCCGTTGTAAAAGAGAGATACCGATAGTTTACCTAAGGAGCTGTAGAGCTCGTAAACCTTTTTTTTTTTTTGTGCCCCGCACAGCAGGGAAGCTCATCGAAGTCGACCCTTCCGAGCGCCCGACCTTCGCCAGACCGTCGGCAACACGGGATTTGGCCTATTGTCCGCATTTGAAACCATCCGGCGTCCATCCGGCGTCCGTCAGGCGTCCGGCAAGTATGGATAGACCCTAAATCGTACTGTTTGCATGATCTTATAAAAGTGTTCATATCGCAATGATCTATCAATAAATATTTAAAAAATCATATTAAATTGCAACTTCGATAGTTAATACATAGATACAAAACATAATTTTTGCTCAAATTCCTACTAAAGAATATATAAACTGCCTTCGAAATTAAGTGGTACGCATTCGGCAACTCTCCCCTACTTATGAACACAACGTTAGCTAAAGTTTCAAGAATTATATCGTAAAAACCATATTAGGTGTAATCATTTTATTTTTGTAGTTAGAAAGTATAATGTATGCAATGCTTTCCTAAATATTTCCGATGTGCCCAGGTCAACATAACTCGAAATGTTGAGGTTTACAATGTTTCCCTACGCCACAGCGACGGACACATACTTATAAACGTCCGACTGTAGAATTTTCTTACAATGTAAACAATCGACATTCAGTTTCTGTTGTACAGTGAACGAGCGTGGATGTTCCGTGCAGTACACGGAATAAGTTAAAGTTAATTATTATTATTTTAAGGATGAGTAAAGGTAAAAATATTACCTTCATTAAATATTTTCTTGTATTTCCTATTAATTTCCAATAAAATATACTGTACGTATCCATACACAATAAGTTGTATTGTTTACAATTTCAGTATATATATATGATCTACGTCCCTTTGATTTTAAAATGTAATAAAAGGTTGAAAATGATTATATTCATAAGCATATGTCCGCCACTGTACATCGCGTCCAAACGCTTCACCCCACTACTGAACAACCATCTTCGCATTCGTATTTCAAATGTGACTCTTTTAATAATTCGTACAAGACATATAGAAAATAATACATATATTTTCTATGGTACGTACACTGCTTTGCAAAATTAGAGACTTCAAGCTTTAAAATGGCTGCAGACTTCTGGCTGTACAATTTGTTTTCATGAAACTATCACAATTTAAATATCGACAATTTTTCAAGAATCGGAAATGTAGTGTTCGAACACTTTTTGAATTAAAGGTTTATGCAAGAAGTAAAAAAATGTATTCTCTTTTCATCGAAGAATCCGCCACGTTTTTTTATTACAATGTCCACTATTCTTGGCACTCGCGTGATTAATTTTTGCATACTTTCTGTTGTTATATTATTCCATTCTCGTTGCAAAATATTCCATAAATGTGTTTTCGAAGCACGGCAAAAGTTCCGTACCCTTCTGTCCATTTTATCTCTTAATTTTTCTGTGGGGTTCAAATCTGGTGATTGATGTGGCTATTTCATAATTTTTAATGAATTATTACATTGAAGTTGTAATTATTGCTGAACATATGAGGATGTTTATATTACGTAGTTAATGCAGCTAAAGGTTCATAATCTATACGAAATACCAGAGTTTGACTAAAAACCAGAGGTGTCTTAAGACTTATGAGCGCGAGTGTACATCGAGACTGAACAAAGAATTGTTGACTAAAATGTGGCTACGATGCAATATTAATGGCGTTTCCGACTTTTCAAGCTCCGGTTTGTTAAATTTTTGAAATGGCGTGTAAGTTCGCAACACGAAGAATTCTAATTTTTAGGGTTGCCTTCAGGATTACACAGCGATCCACCCTAACAACCGGGGTAAATTATTGTTATTGATGTTGAGGTGGAAGCTTCGCATTCTGGTAAGGGTGGTACTTGGAAACGTCCGCAAGTCGTTTAGAGATCATTTTGAGCGCCGATTATAGTTCCGGGAGAAATAAGGCAGCTGCGTGTCGGTTTGAGGGGTGTTTGAAATGGAACGTGAAAGTAGAAAGTGGTCTTTCTTTTTCCCAGTTTGGAAACTGTCCACATTATTAATATCGTTGTTTAACACGTCAAAACTGTTTCCGAGGTTTATCAGTAGTAAAAACGTAGATGATAATAGATAAAAATAATTTCTCGATATTATATAGTTACAGTGAAATATTCGAAATTTCACGTTACTTTGTCAAAATAACAAGAAAGTATTCGTCCTTTATTATAAGATATGTAGACTAAGGGACCCAATTTCTGTGGGGGTACCAATTACTGAGTGTTTATTAAATATACTTGTAAAATAAATACGATTGATTTACATACGTTCTATCGTATTTCTTTTACATACTTATTTTTAAAACATAATAAATATTTAAAAAATATATTATATTAACTGATTTTAATGAAGAAATTTAATATCTCTTTTTTAACATTTATTATGCTTCAAAAATAAGTATAATTAATATAGGCACAGTAATTGGTACCCCACAGTAATTGGGTCCCTTACCCTATGTCCAAAGAGATAAATTCGTCGAATAACTCCTTATAAATTCATCCTTACAACTTTGCAAAATATCTTCTTCCTAAAAAAAAAGTCTAACGGTGATTGGTAATTCATTTTCGTCATTGCATGCTACATGAATCTTCTGAATTTACAATTATTGACTATGTTTAGAAAGAAAATATTGTTTGAAAGAAGTTTCTATGAATATAACACCTAAACAGTTTATCATGAAGTGCAATGAGAAAGATTATGGAATGACCTGATATCAGCTGTCGATCAATGCCTGGCTGGATCACTGAAGTCCTAACTTTAGATGTCCTTTATTCGAGGCGAACCTCGGAACACTACTGTCGCACTTGTTATCTTTACGGAGAGGCTTCCGTGATCGACTACGTATTCCAATGCATGGATACGGGCGTAAAGCATAGTCATCTATCTCGGCCATGAGTTAATTCAATTTAAGCACCTCGACCCTCGGTTTGGTCCGATTCGAGTCTCGGCAACCCTAAATTGTTCTGATTCCAGTCTGCACTAAAGCGGAAATCAGCTTCTCTAAATTCAAATTAATTCGACGTTGTCGTGGAAAAGCTCCATTCCCAAACCATTTTTATTTTACATACACACATGTTGATCGATCACATCCGAGATCTGATTTGACGAGTATTTAAAACACATTCTGTTTATTATTCTAACTGTTTTTGTAATACTTTAAATGTAATTAAATCATAATTGTTTTTAGTTAAGAATGTGTTAGGTTTTAAATTTTATCATAAGTAGACTGCAGATGTTTATGCGAAATGAAAATTTCCTGCAGAAATTACAAGTTAATTTAATAAAATAAATGGAAAATGATTTTTTGTAAAACAGAGAGTATAATTAAAAGAACTCTTTTGTAGAAGATCATATATAAATTAATGTGTTATTCACATGTAAATTCATGTATAAATTCATGTGTTATATTGTAAATCAATTATTCAGTTCACCGTTTTGACTAGTTCAAATATATTTAATGTACAAAACTAAAAAAGTAAAGTTTCAACCCGAGAAAAACATGTTAACAATTTCTGTAATTTACCGTATATAATTTTTCGTGGTAGCCAAGATTGAAGCTGTTATGAACACCTAAAACTAAATCGAAAATAATACGGAATAAAAATTGTGAGCATTAATTGGAAGATACGGGATCTACATAGATTTGAAAATGTTTATAGGATTTAAAAATACTGATGTATTATCGAAATATTAGTATTTTTATTTAGTTGAAAATAATGCATCGGTATTTTTAAATTCTACAAATATTTTCACTGTTTCGCACCTACGCGTTTTTATCCGAAATGCACAAAATCTGCAGTCTAGTTAAATAAAGCTAATTTACGTGTACCGTAAACGGATAAAGATCCGCGATCCGCTTACAAGAGCAACGGTAAGTGATATTAGAGATTGCGCGGCATTCGCCGGAAACGATACAGTCAAATTCATAATACACGTTTGCGAATGTATGAAGTGCTGGCCAAAAGTTATAGCTGGCAATAAGGGGATAACGATAAGAGTAATGTGTCCCAGGTTGCGAGAGAATACGGTTATGTCGGCCACAGGCGAACGAGGGCTAGGCTCTGTCAGGGCTGCAAAATGTAATCGGCACAGCGCCCTCAATTATTAATCGCTAACCGCGTTAATTACTTGCAAGGGTGTAGGCACGGCTGTCACTAGAAACAACGGCGTAGCCCGCCGTTGAATTTCTCGATACTGCTGAACGCAGTCGAGTCACCACCACCACTGGACGTGGCATTAAATCTTATCGATTCTCGAATCGAACCTGTCAATGCGATTTCCTGCTCCGGATCCCGGGAATTGAATTCACCGAACTTTTTTTCTTTCCACACGAGCATTGTTGTCCCTAATTTCTCCCTGACAAAGCTGAAAGGCAACATCAATCGAGTATCGTGGATTCTTTTAGAGATAAACGGGTACCTTTTATTTTTTAACCAGTTAACTGTGCCGATCTCTTTGCAAAGCGCCCACCAGTGTGTGTCGCGATAATCAAGCGATGACGGGTATAGTCGTCATATTTATAGTTATAAATCCAACTCAAATTATTTATAATTTTCATTTGTTTGTTTCGTTTCGTCTTGACCTCTAAACATTTTAAACATATTAAAATTCTACGAATATAATTTAGTTTTCACCAGAATTAAAATTTTACGCATGACGAGTATACTCGTCAATCACAGTTAACTGGTTAAATTCTCTGCAAACTTTTATGTTTCGCTTAAAAAATACTATTCTCATATTCTGACCGAACAGGTATTTTCGAATCTGTACAATAAGGGTTCTATGGAAACAAGTTACATTGTTTACTCGAAATATGCCCAAAACACGGGTCTAGCCAGGGACATATATCGGCCAGGAGATACTATTTTTTGATCCACGCCAAACGTAGAAAAGGACAGCAAAGTTCCAGAGGCCTCGGATCGTGGCTACTCACGGGGTATACCCCACGGCAGTGGGGATAGTTCTGGGACTTTTATCGGCTAGGAATTTGGGACATATATAGAGTAAACACTGTATTTTGGAACGTTTAGTAGAAATGGTTTTGTTAGAGAAAGTCAAAGAGTTTTTAAACTATGAATTATCCACCGAAAATGTCTGCTCCTGTTGTAGTACAATTTTCATCTGTATATTTTACAAGTTCTGTTTAAACTAAAACGTTTACTTTAAAAGATATTCAAGAATTCAATAATAAGTGGTAAAAACTTAACAAGATTTCTTGCATATTGCTATGATAAACAAGAAAATACAGTGATTTATTACCCATAAACCAGAACTATTTATATTTATATTTATATGTAACGTTTACATGTTGATATCTTAAAAATCAGTTGCTCTAATAAACGATTTACTATATTTTAACAAATCCAGACCCACTATTGCAAGGATATTCGTTCATTTTTTTCAATGACGTCATCAGTCACTTTGAGGACAGAAAAGTAACCGAAGATATTGTCAATTAAAAACCATAAGTTCATGAGCGTCGTCGCTAGGTGTGCTGTTTTATATCTTAGGAAGACAACGTATAAAGATATATTTTAGTGTCTAGTTACTGCTACATAGCAATCTCGCCGTACAATTATATCAATGATTGTGCCCGCTCAATTATCCTCGGCGAAGAAATGAAGCCTTGGGACCGGGAAAATTTCCGGAAATCGTTGGTTTTGTCCTTGTTTCTGTCGTTACGTCCGCGCGCGTTTCCCAGAAACAAAAGTATATCTGTGAGATGGAAGTTTAAGATCGGTCGGAGAAAATTACAGGAAGTTCGGGGGCAGGTTTTGCCCAACTTCTCGATGGAAGCAAAAAGATCAAATTAACGAGGCACTTTCCGATCTTCGATGGGTCGGGTCGCGGCATAATTCGTAAGGAGACACGATGGCCGAGTGCCACCGGTCTTTAGAGCCTTTAGAACTCGCGTGTTGCGCAAACAAAACCAGTTCTCAAGAAATCCGAATTGTCAGCTTGGGGAAACGTTGTAATCGACTCGAAATATTACGCGCTTGGCTCTATTGTCCTCTCCTGGCCGAGGAAGTTTACCACTGGGGTGGCTCTTTTTTCCTCAAATTTTTGTTTTGGTTATTGTTTAACCCCTTGCCCTACGATAACGAGCCAGACTCGTCATGAAGATTCTGATCAGAGTCTAAGAAATGTGAACGTTATTAATTTTCTTTAAATCGAAATGAAAATCTATTTTATTGTAGTTGATATATATCCTTCGAGGAAAATGTAGATATACAATAAATATAAACTATCTTTTTTTTCTGTGAAATTCTGAACGACGAAGAATTTCTAATCATTATAATCACAAAATAAATAGTAGTGCAAGGGGTTAAGGAAAAAGTTACTTCGAATGACCTGAGGAATCACCCGTTTCAAGGAAGTACAACATTTTTGTGGCACCCTGTATACAAGAGAAACTCCGGTCCCGAAGATTTTCCCACATATCGAGACACTACCGTATCTATCTCGGTATCCCCTATCCCATCAGTTACGTGGCTGGATGCGTACCGGCGCTGCGCAAAAGTTCGTCGAGGAACGTGCGTTCTCAAGGATTTCAATCTTAAATTCGCTGGAAACTAAAGAAAAAGATAAGCCGTGCAACTGTGTGGCTTCCTACGATTACCGCCAGGGACGAGGAGACTCGATTCCCTACGATTTCTGACTGCGGAATAAAATAAGGACAAACGAAGCGCGGCGCGGCGGAGTGCGGCGATCGTGTGTTGATTGCAAGCAAGAAACTGCCGTTATCGGAAATCTTTGCTCGACATCGGGCGGTCCGTTCTAGTCGTTAATCGTGCAACAACCGATCGAGTTGTGTCCCGATGTGAACCGACTCGTTCGCGATACACGGGGCTACCGAAGCAACGGGCAGAGCTCTCGCTCTTTCTCTTTCACCGAGGAAAAAGAAGCCGGGAACGGGGCTCTCGCGGAGATAAACAAAGGTACAACGAAACCGTTTAATTACCGAGGACCGGAGATTAACTCTAATGGAACGACGGTGTTTCGTGACTCGCACGGCGCACCGGTCCACTGATTGGCCGCGTTATCCTGTCTGGCGCCTGTCAGACTGAAGGAACTTTTCGGGGCTCGATCCCGTTGCCGGGGGGTTGGGAAGGGGGGGTGTCGTTTCTACTCCGGCCGTGGCTGTAGCGAAATCGATCGTCGATAAGCTCGTTAAAAATTAGTAATAAACACCTTCCGGGAATCGACTCGGCATTATTGGATCATTAGCGGAATTGCCAATGAGAGCGTACGCTACATTGATATCGTGCTCAGGATCGATCGGAACACCTCGACGATCTTGTAACTCAGAGTAAATTGACTGTGTGGAACGCTTGGTTTCAACAGCCTACAAATAGCAAAAGAATCTTTGTATCTTCTTCCCAATGAAACTCACTCGAAGGGATGCAGGAACCAGGAATCGAATGAGACTGTTAATATAGGGGAGAGTTGCCAAATGCGTACTGGTCACCTAAATCGTACCAGCTCTTTTCTTTAAAAATTAATGCATTTTGATGCCTCTTGCTGGTAAAGATATGAACTTTTATTTATGTCGATAAAGTAGGACCAAAAATTAATTCGCATGAAGTGTTGTTTTGTGAATGACAGAAGCACAAAGAAATCAGGCAAGTCTGATGTTAATTTTAAACGATTTTAATCGGCTGAATTAAATATAAATCTACAGTTTCTGAGGTAGTCTTATATATTTTTGAAAACTAGCTATGTCATATTATTTATTTCTATTTAGTTTATAAAACATGCTGATAATGTTTTAAAGGTTAGCTTCAATTATTTAGCGGCACGTCTTTTTCCTAAATCGTACCACACTGTGGTTTCCTAAATCGTACCAGTACGATTTAAGATACTGTTATTCAAATTTTACCGCGAAAATAAACGATTTACAATACTCCAAATTTTTTTATCATGGGAAAGCGAAAATATTGTGAATGGACAAAAGAACAGATGAAATTAGCAATAGAGGCTTACAGAAATAAAAAATACGGATTCAACGAATGTTCTCGGCGGTATAAAATTCCAAAGCCAAGGTCAAGAAAACACCTCCTTGGATTGATAAAAAGACCTACTTCTGCATTAAAAAAGGTTGGAGGAGTTTTGAAAGAAGACAATATTTATTATTGTCCTAGTTGTATTTAAGTTAAGTAATGTAATATTCCATTTTATTTTTATGTTGTATTATATATTAAACTGAAATTAAACGCAAAATACAGTTTCTCTTATGATTTTTTTGTATCTTTTTAATCCAACACATGAGGTACGATTTTGGAAACCGGTTGGTACCATTTAGGATAACTGTTGCCTAAATCGTACTGTTTGCATGATCTTATAAAGGTGTTCATATCACAATGATCTGTCAATAAATATTTAAAAAATCATATTAAATTGCAACTTCGATAGTTAATACATAGATACAAAACATAATTTTTGCTCAAATTCCTACTAAAGAATATATAAACTGCCTTCGAAATTAAGTGGTACGCATTCGGCAACTCTCCCCTACAGAGTGATCCACGCAACTTGCACACCTATATAACTTTCAAAGTATGCGTTGCAGGAAAAAGTTTTGTATACAGAAGTTGCATGGTCTGAATGGGTACACTATGTAATGTATTTATTTTTTTGGTAATTATTTACATTAGGGGTTTCCTTAACGATTTTGATTACCTTGAAATATGTTGTCAAGGTCATCATTCTGAACAACTTTTTCCTATACATGTTACCGCCGCTCAGCTTTAGTTTCCAAGATATTCGCAAAAAAGTTTCAACATCTCAAAAAGTGATCGGAGTAGGTGTGTATAGGACTGTGTAAAATAGTATTTCAAATAGTTGACAGTAACTTATATTTTTATGATATTTTGTTGCCTGTAATGTTATTACGATATTGTAGTCTGTTTATCAACATGTTACATATTCGTAATTAAACTACAAATAATACTTTGCTAGCTATTGTACCTTCTCATGTTAAAGATTATAATTTATAATATTAACTACTTGCTCAACTTATTTTCATTGTAAGGAAATATTTGAAATACAAAATAAAAATATTTCATTTTATCTATCTGGTTATCAAAATAAAAATATTTGATTTAAAGTGGTATCTTATTTGAACCACATTAAATTATACTATATACCAAATCATTTATGATCGTTAATATACGTTGCAAAATATGATAGAAAACCTTGTATCCAATGTTCCACATACGAATACTAATCCTACATTATAAAATACTAATGTAAAGTGTACTTACTTCTGAATCTTCTGTACCTCCGTCGGATCCACAGCACACAATTATTCACTCACGAGAATAGGTCCGAATAATTGAACAAACAACACCACTAAACAACACACACAACACATTTTATAAAATCGTGACAACGAACGAGAAGATGTCACTCCGACCACGAACAAAACAATACTGCGATTTTAACAATGATCCCTTCCACAGAGGTAGTACGGTCAGGTTATCCTAGGCAGATTAGACGCTGAGAGTCTATAAACACTAGATACAAAGCCAATGTAAACAAATTATGGCGGGGCGCCGACCCTATTTCCCGGAATTGCCTGTTTTCGTATCACACGTCCGTAGGAGGGGGACGGTTAAAATCGCAGTATTATTTTATTCGTGGTCGGAGTAACATCTTCTCTTCTGCTGTCACGATTTCGTTAAGTGTGTTGTGCGTGTTGTTTAGTGATTGTTGTTCAATTATTCGGACCTATTCTCGTGAGTGAATAATTGTGTGCTGTGGATCCGGCGGAGGTACAGAAGATTCAGAAGTAAGTACACTTTACATTAGTATTTTATAATGTAGTTTGTAGTACATTAGTATTCTATTTTATTATTCGTATGTAGAGTATTGGATGCAAGGTTTTCTTTCATATTTTGCAACTTCAATGTCCCCTTAACACTAGATTTACAAAGCATTAAAACTGACTACTTAACATTATTTTACAAAAATAAAAAGAACGTGTCTATCCACATTTGTATCAATTTTTTAAATAATATATACCCAAAAAAATAATTTTGTTGAATAATTCCCCATGGATACGTCTTCACAATGTCAATAATTGTAAATTATAAATATTAGATCCCGTCATTTTGACAGGCCCCGTGAACTTAGTGTCAAATTTCGTTTGTCTCGAGGCACGCACACGATTAAGTTCCATCTCACACTACACTTTACATTAGTATTTTGTAATGTAGGATTATTATTTGTATGTAGAAT
This sequence comes from Seladonia tumulorum, assembly GCA_913789895.3. Taxonomy (NCBI): domain Eukaryota; kingdom Metazoa; phylum Arthropoda; class Insecta; order Hymenoptera; family Halictidae; genus Seladonia; species Seladonia tumulorum. The sequence continues at coordinate 11,467,499 of OU565275.1, forward strand.
ATTGGATGCAAGGTTTTCTGTCATATTTTCCAACTTCAATGTCCCTTTAACACTAGATTTACAGAGCACTAAAACTGACTACTTAACATTATTTGGTAATTATTTATATTAGGGGCTTCCTCACCGATTTTGATGACCTTGAAATATGTTGTCAAGGTCATCATTCTGAACAACTTTTTCCTAACTTTTGTCAGAAAGTGTATTTCTTTGCAATCAACGTTGATCTTCTTATTACACCTAACACAAATAACCAATGATAAGAGCTGGCTATTAGGAAAATAGGATTTCGATGAAACATTTGCAACTATGGATCAAAACAGACTTGAATTTAATCATTCGAGAGTGAACACAAGGCTACGCCCCCTTGTTCCAGCCGCGCGACTCGCTCCCCATGACGGTCCTAGTTCTGAAGCCACCTCAGGCACGTATCGTATGAACTGCGCGTGGCGCATTTAGGGCGACACCCGTTTCAATAGGTTTCCACATTACTAAGGAAGTACTATTGTCAACGCGAAGGATTCTTTGCTATCATGTGCAATGCGATCAACAACGTCCAGCCTTCCTTTAAAATCTAAACGTACGTGAAAATGTTTTTCCATACCCAAATAAAATATCGTCGACGAAATTAAGATCTATTTTCCAAATTTATTTTTCAAATCTACTTTCCGAAATTACCATGCGTCATAGTGGAACAGGGTCACAGAGGATAAAACTGACAAAAAGAAGACGCATTGACAATAGTACCTCGTCGGTAATGTGGAAACCTATTGATATGAGTGCTGCCACGCGCAGTTTATACGGGGACATAACAAGGACAAGGGGGCATAACCCTTGAAAAACGGGCAAAATGTGCTCGGTCTTGCTGACCTCTGATCTAGCCTATAAGTGTCTCAGAACTATTCCCACTACCCTGAAGTATACCCCGTGAGGGGCCCCATCCTCTCCTACATTCGGTAGTGAATCAAAGTATAATATCTTCTAGCTGATAATTGTCCCTGGTCAGACCTGTGTTTTGGACAATTATCGAGTAGACGCTGTACTTTTAATTTGTTGAAAGACTTTAGTTTTAACCATGACTCGAAATAAACAGGTACCTTCCGTTTAAAGAAAAAAATGTTGTTCAAACTTATACGTTTCGTTCGACAAAATATCTGTTCCTGTGGAATTTTTATGAAAAATATTGTTACCTTTTGGGAACTTTTCTAAAATATATTCTCAATATTTTAGAATTTATACACTAAAATTCCATGGAAATAAATATTTTGAAAACCCATTTGAAAGCCCATTGTATGTGCTTTTTCTAAATTCTTTACGTGGCACGATATTGGCAACTTTCCTCTATACGGAATTATTTATCTGTGGGTTAAAAAGATTCATGGAATGCCAGAAAAAGCCCGCTTGACTAGATAGTTAAAAGTTAAACCTAACCGGTAAAAATAAGCACACCCTAAATTTGGAACTAGGAAGCAGATTAAAAAAAAAAGACTATTTGGTAGTATGTAAATAGTTTTCGGTCCAAGTCTTTTCGTAGACTAGAGAAACAGGTTGCTCCATACCATAGAAATCGTTTACGGAAATGTCTACTCAGAACTGGAAGAAATTTCGATAAGAATTTCAAGTTGAGCGTGGACCATTAACGCCGTCTGTGAGTCAGTCATTTCGTGTATCCGTAATAAATTTGCTGGGGAATGAGGCTTCAATTTGTCAACTTCAATCATAATGGACTTTCGCGGGTGGTAGCACGACTCCTCGATAGAGTACAGTCTATACTTATAGACTGTACGACTTACTTAACACTAGAACCACCGGATGAGTCAAAATGACTTGCTCTTAATTTTTTCTTTTAGAAATATTGAAATTATAAACGTGTTTTCGTGAGATAATTTTTTAATAAACTTCTCTATTCAAGTAGATACTTAAACAAAACTGACACGAAATCTAAAGAAATGCAATTTTGTTGTTATTATAAAGCAATGTATGCCAGTTGCATTTAGTACTCGTTAGTTCTAGTGTTAAAATAGATTTGCTTTTCTCTCCTACGAAATTATCAAAGACAAAAAAGTTCTGGTTATTGTAGCCACGAAGAAGATATAATTTTGGTAGGTTAAAGATATACTCTTAAATTCCATGACTGTTTCTGCTATCTGAAGTTCTATGTTATCGTCGTAAATTTAATTATCAGATACGTATATGCACGCAACCATCCTGCAAATGCACATTGTAATCGAAGTCGACGAATAGGAGGCCTTCCCCTGTTAGGGCTAGAAAACAGACACCCTCGAGCCTCCCCTTAAAGACGAACCCTCGTCTCACCGAGGAATCAAATTAACTTTATTACGCTTGTCTTCTGTTTTCCGCCACTCCAACAACCGCCACGCTCTTTTCACCCTCAGCTTCTCCCGTTTAATGTCTCCGGTCGCTGGCTCCGCCATTTTCTCGTTCTTTGCTCTTCAACCAAACCGAGCTTATCCGCAAGAGTTCTTTCTTTTATAACTTCGTTGTTGGTACTTCGATTACTGGATTGCAAGACTCTACATATATGTATATTGAGTTGGTACGAAAATTCGTAGCGTTTTTAAATTAAAATTCGGAGGCAACTTTCATATACATAGATTTATTCAATAACATATTTTCCATTTTAATGGAAATTTTCGTTTCGGTTGCTAATGACTGGAGGACACACTGCAATTGCTATTTAATCGACATACGACAATGTACAAATTGTTACAAACAACTAGCAATGGTCAAGTAACTAGATGTATCATAAACTGGAAGATTAAGGTATATTTACAAAATACAAAATGATTTCGAAATAAATAATTGCTGGTCTTATCAACACTTATTTCGACAATGCACGAGTATCAAACGAATCATTCTTTTACAATTTTCACGTGCAAGGGTTGAAGTCAATCTATTTTTGTCGTCCTTGCTAATCGAGGAGACATTAATTATTGAAAAAAATCTCTTAAGTTACTTCTAACTATGACAAACAAAATTATAATGTTGATTTTTTGGTATTCTTCTATATTCCTAGCAATAAATAATGATTTATACAAAAGTTGTGGTTATTGGTTCAGTTTTGCTCCTTACTGTATACAAGGTCATCCGTTTTTAAACGGCCAAACGTCAACCAGCTATACAGGGCCCGAAATGGAACAACTTTCACCCCTAACACTTTTTTTGATTCGGCCTTGATTTCTTGAAAATATTTTAAACAATACGTACCTAAAAGATGTATTTAAAATCATTCTTAAAACTTGAGTCCCGTTACATTCCTTGAATATTTAGGTAGGGAAGGTGATACAAAAAAGTTGACTTAATAAAAACATGCCCCTATTTATTTTAAACCAAACAAAGGAAAAATCATCAAGATACATAATTGCAGTCCTAATATATTTAATCTTAAGTGAACGCAAAAAATGACGGGTTTTTGCAATTATCTAAAAATCAAGACCGAATCAAAAAAAGTGTTAGGGGTGAAAGTTGTTTCATTTGGGGTCCTCTATAGCTGTTTGACGTTTGGCCGTTTAAAAACGGATGACCCTGTATAGAGTAAACACTATATTCAATAGCTAAAAATCAATGATTGCCATTCTTCCCTGCTTTGTGGCACTGCTCCCTTCTTTTTGCATATTACCCGACCAATAACACACCTGCGCATCTATACGTATATTTCGAATGAGATCACTCGATCATCTGCAGTTCCCACGTCTGTTTCAGGAGACAAACCGCGGAAGAAAGAGAAGCCGAGAGGCAGGCGGCGAATCGGTTGATGTTGTCCCTGCAAGCAGAGGCGCTTGGAAAAGTAGCGTATCCAACGACGGTGTCCAGCCATCCAGCCGGGACCACTGTCCCCAGTTTGGACAGGCAGCAAACACCAGCGGCTCTGACCCACCCCGTGGGCCAATGGGCCTCGCCGTATGGCCCACCGCAACCCTTGGCCGAGCCAATTTGCTGAATCCCGACAATTCCCGTGAATCGAACGAAAAAAAGACGCTGGATAAAATCGGGGCACCAATCACGTCAGATTTGTATTTCGATCGACAGAAATATCGTTGCAATTCTGACAGCGCAACGCTGAAACAACCGGACAGAAACCTTCCTACGCGATCGCGTGTATAAATTACGCTAATTTCCCGTCATTCTTACACTTGATTTCTGACATATGGAATTTGTTTGACCTCTCTCATCTGTGTTGACCGATTATTAATGTGTGCAACTACGATTCGCAAATATTTTGTGGTGCACACCCTATCCTTCATGGATTATTTTCATTCATTTCGATCTCATCGAAACTGTTTTGATTCATTCCGGTTGGATGACTGTTAATTTCTTAATGTTTTCTCTTCTTTTATTTCGATCTTGTTTGAAAATATTCTGACACGTCTGTGATTTTCGAAAATGTTGCATTTTTTACAATTTACCCTTGGCAGTAAAGAAACTCAAGATTACTTTCATATCTCGATAAAAAAAAAAAACAAAATATAGAAGAGAAAGAAATTACATCGTGTGCTACTCTTGAAACCATATAACTTTATTTTAAACCATCTTTTGCAAATAGTTTACATGTACCTTAGGCGGCACACACAATTAGCTGAATCGTCCTGTATACAGTGTGTCCCAAAAATGTTGTACTTCCATGAAAGGCGTGATTTCCTTTTTCAAACCTTTTTCAAAAACATGGACCAATCAAAGCGTAGCATTGGCTGTGCCGGAATCTGTCCGCCGTAGCAACGCTCTGATTTGTCCGTGTTTTTCGTTAATAACTCGTTAACAAAGCGGCGAAGAACATTTTCGCGAAGGAAAAAGTTTCTTCAAATGGCCTCCGTGAATCATTCTTTTCCAGAAAGTGCAACATTTTCGGGACACTCTGTAGAAAAGTATCGCGAATGATTCGAAAGCCGTATACTCGAATGCACAACGAAATTCGAGCACGTTGCGCAATCGGTTTTTGGCCAGGCTGCAAAATGCGCCGCGCATTGTTGACTTTATTGCCTCCATCGGATTGTCAATTAAGCCGGGTTTCCATCATTTTTACACCGGTTTCTCGGTAATCTCGTTAACGGTCTCGATGGATCTCGTAGCGATCGACAGCGATACACGGGAACGCAAACGAACGAATAGGTTCGCGAACTGATTCCGTTCAACGTATAAACAATTATTCTGCGAGCAAGCAATCACCATTTACAGTTCGAAATAATTGATGCACGATAATTGGCAAAAAAAAATCTTGTTCGCTAAACACGTAACGTCGTTAAATCTCCCGAAGGGTTGCAAGTTTATCGTGATATTCGGAGTCACGCAAAACGATCCTAATTGGTCGCATTAAATATTCACGCGGTTGTTGCCGGTGTCCCTAAAGATTACGGTAACAATAGAATTTTTCGTCACGCTATAGAAAACGTATCCCTGAGACCCCACATAGAAAACAGAAATTCATCTTTTGTGCAAAGAACAGTGAGGTTTGTTGCCGATTGCTGTACGCAAACTCGTGCAGAATTGTATTCTCATAATGTTAAGACTAATTATTCATCCGATTCGAAATAAATTTAAATAAAAACTTCGATCACTTGCCTATCTGAAAATAAATTCGTTGCCGAACGGACGCCGACATTTCTTGACAAGTGTAACGCTTATATTAAACCGATCGATCGATGCGTAATTAAAAACGGTCATAGACCTTAAATTTATTCTTAAAATTAACGTTAACAATTTTCTATTTCGCGAACGATCGCAAACGTTGAACAACTTCCATTTACATTTAACGAAAATATATTCCTCATTTCTGGTTTTGCATGTTACGCGTTCCAATTAACGAGAAAGCATCACGAGTTTTTTTTAAACTGATATGCGATTTGATCGTAATCGAAGGAACAGCTGGCGTATTTTTGTGTAAAGTAATTTCTAAGTTTCGACAGCGAAACGCTGAACTATCGTCGCGATGATTCCGATAATTTTTTGGTGACTAACATGCAATGATCCTCAAAACATATGAATTTATTATACTGATCACGCGGTCAGACGCGTTGTCGTTCTGGGTGGTGATGGGCAGCATCGAATGCTTTTGTAATCGGAATACGTGCAAAATACCGAACACTTCTATTGAATACTTGAACCAGTTTACCATAATACCTTGGCATTTTGTATTTAATCGTTAGACTGCTGATCTTTATGCAAAATAAAAAATGTTTGTATTGATTGCAAGACACTGAAACGAAGTAAGTATTTCTTTCTTTTTTTTGTGTGTGTCCTTTGCAGCCTGCAATTGAAATTAAATATTTCGACTATCGAGCTTTGAATTTTCGATGAAATATAAGCTGTTAAACACAAACTAGAGAAATATTACATAATCCATAGCATTATTAACACTAGAACGACCAAGGACTAAATGCAACTGGCATACATTGCCTTATAATAATAACAAAATAAGATTTGTTTAGATTTCGTATTAGTTTTGTTTAAATATCTACTTCGATAGAGAAGTTTATTAAATAATTTTCTCACGGAAACATATTTATAATTTCAATATCTCTAAAAGAAAAAATTAGGACGAAGTCATTTTGACCCATCCGGTAGTTCTAGTGTTAAATAGGAAATGCCAAGGTATTCGTCAATTGATTTATGTATTCGATACAAGTACTTTGTAATAACACAACGATCGATTACAATGTATGATAATGTATTTCTCCTTCGAATATTTTTTCCAATGCTTTTTGCCCATCGTTGATTCTGGCACTTTCCTCGTCGTAATTATTGACAGCGGAAAGAAGCCCCAAACGAAAAAGAGAACAGAAGTCTCGAACGAAAAAGAGCGTCAGACGCAACCGAGTCGTCTTAGTTTCGCTATTTCTAAGTAACATCAACGTCTTACGTCAAGACAGCTAATTTTATCGACATACTTAATTAACCCGTTGCACTCGGAGCCATCGATTCTGGACTCATAATGTCCCCTTACAGGGAACATCCGAGTGCAAAGGGTTAAGGAAGCGAAGGGTCTGATAGATAGCTAAAAAGAAACTTCGATAATTACAGAGTGCTTTAGTTTCACGGTTGCCTGTAAGGTTACTTCCGATGAATCGACACACGAAGAACAGATCCGGGGACATTAAGAGGAACATTATAACGAAAGAAAAGTGACGAAAGTGCATCGAACGAAACGTAAACAGCTGAAAAGGATGTAGCCGGGTGAGCAGGTGAAAAGTGCCCCTAAAACAAATCAATTCTCAATAGGCAATTCGACAGCTTATTCAAAGAAAATACTTTGTGCCAATTTTCATCCTTATATGTCAACTTGAAGGGAGGGGGCAGGCTGTAGTAATGGGGTGACAAAGAAAATCGGATTAATTAGACTCTCATGCTCTTAAATTCAAAATTCTGAAAAAAATCATAGATGTGCATTCTAATAGCTAAAATATGCCTGATTTTTTCAGAATTTTCAATTGAGGAGGATAGGACATATCGGAATGAAAATTAGCACAAAATATTTTCTTTGGATAAACTATCGAATGGCCTATTGCAAATTTCATTTAGTTTGGGGGCACTTTTGACCTCCTTACCTGGCTACATCCATTTATCCGTTCCCAGCTCCGCGATCGTACTTTCTTAATTTCTATCAGAGAGATGTGACGCAGCCTGTTCACATATTAAAATTACATTGGTACGTGTTGCTCAAAGTAGAAATGCGATACACCACTGTTGAATCATTTGAGAAATTATCTCTGTCTCCTTGGATTTTACAATAAATCGTTTTCTAGCGACTTGAATTGTTATCAACTGTCCCTCAAACAATGATTCTAAAAAGTTTCGCGAATTATAGAACACATATTGTTGATAGATTGCGGATGTGTTGAATAGGTAAAAATTTATTGGGTCAAACATAAAGTAATAATTAAACTGCAGACCTTCGTGCAAATTCAAATTTTAATAAGAAATTAACAAAACTAGACTTTATCATAAATTTGTTTAGTTGCAGCTAAGTATGAAAATTATTAAAGTTCGTACAAACTTTTATTTTAGTAGGGTTTGTTAAAATGTAACTACACAGTATCACACAGTGATACTAACAGTCTCCATTACTTTATTAGATCACCGTCGAACATTTTCTTGAAAAGGAAATTTAATTTTATATTGTTTTATAATAAAACATTACCATAGAGATGAATATGTACCGCTTTGAAAATTGAATCACTTAACTGTCGCAGAAGGAGATCATTTTTTATCAGATCTTTTAGACATATCTCTATATAATTTTCAACAAGACTCCAAATAAATGGAAGAATTTTCTTGGATTATAAAGAATCTTGTTGGATCAACACTTTACTGTAGTATCGTCTCACCGATACTCTGGTGTCAACGTTCGCTCACTAAATTTTCACATGTATCGAGACATTACCGTATAACTCGACTACTAAACATTTCGATTGAGTAAAAGAACATTGTATTTTGCATTCTGGAACTTATCGTGAGCCCAAAAAATCCGCAATCTATTAAACGATCGCGCAGAAATCTGTCCTTCGTCGAATTCCTCGGAGACCGCAACACAATTGAAAGTATCGTTAAGACATATCTGTGTAAATATTAGAGTAGCAGTTGCAGTTAGAGGTATTAAATCGTATGTATGATATTCATCCGATCGATTTCTCGTTTGATTTCGACCTCTTAGAATTAGATACGCGCACACTTAAACACACGCGCGCAGACACGTATACACATGCATAGATACCTTGTACATAATGCTCGATACAGAATCGCGTGATGCGTACGTTAAGAAAAAAATATTATCGCGAAAAAAGTACTATCTCTGTATAACTAGGTACTATTAAAGATTCATTGTCGTCGGAATAGGTGCGTGCGAGTCGTATTAATTATAGAGCACGCGTTTAAGTTAAGGTGCAACACTTATCAATCATAGCTAACGATGTGATGTTATGTAAGTACAGTGTAATGTTGTATATATGGAAGAAATGAAAATGCATATATATATATATATATACATATTATACATAATGATTTACCTGGTATAACGCATACACGTTGAGTATGGATTACGCGAAATCACGATCTTTCTCCCAATTAGGTATTATTTATTTGTTAACGAACGTCTCGAGACGCACGTACGATTGTTAAACATCATTAATCTCGCAATTTCCTTTCGTTAAAATGATTTCTTCGATACACCGTCCCGTTGACAGTGAAACGAATAATAAAAACCGAGACGATTGTCGTATAAGAACTTTATCTAATAGAAATAAATCGCTCTGGTCGAAGCTGGATTGTCTTCGTTTGTGAAATGAATTCTATTGTGAACTACTGTTACCGTACTTTATCGTTTATGCTGCTTTCGTCGATTATTATACATTCGATATGTATAGTACACTGTATATATTTTTTCAAACTGTATCGCACAGAATAAATTTATATGATCACGTGCAATCGAACATTTTGTGTGGACTGTACTGCCCAAGAATAAGATAAAAGAATGTTAGGATTAGATAGAAATAATTAGATGTACAAAATTGAAAATAATATTTGAAATAATTGCATTAATTTTGTTAGATCTTTTTCAAACGAGTATTAAGAAATAATTTAAGATACAAGATGGAGGGTATTATTTAAAGCAATTAATTATTACGGTAATATTATTGTTTTTAAGATATTTTAAACAAGTATTTGAAAAAGCGGCTTTATTCTACATCAGTTTTAATCTAGTGAAACAATCTGATGAATCTTGATAAAAATTTCATTATTAATACGAACACTATAATGATATAAACATATTATTCTACTCTTCCTTTAGCTTTGTAAAAGTTACTTTCATTTTTTCTCACATTTGCGATGACAATCACTTATGTTTTAACTCTTATTTCATTTCACACTTATAGCAACAACTATTCGTTACTTAGTGGTATGCCTCAGTCGGTATGAAAAATCTGTTGCATACAACAAATAGTTGACGAGGAGATCTCACCCTGTACAAAATATTGCAATCACAACAACAATTATGTGTACAGGCTGTTTCAGAATATGCGGGCACAACATTTTTAGAGGATTTAGCACACGTATTTCTTTGACACTAAACCTACCACGGTCAAAATGACAAAATTTTCATTGAAATTATAAAAACGTTCTCATAGAAAATTACTGAATTGACTTCTTGATTTAAGCACATATTATAATGAAAATCGTACAAAGTTTAAGTAAATTTAATCTTCTCCCTTCTATAAGACGTTTCACTTTTAGCATCACGTGATGCTATTTGTTTGGTGGGATTTCAAAGGAATCGTTTTTTTTTTTGAGCTTCTACCGGACAACACAACGATTAATTCTGAAGTGTACTGTCATCAGCTGAACAAATTGAATGATTCAATTGAACAGAAAAGGCCAGAATTGATCAATAGAAAAGGTGTAGTGTTCCACCAAGATAATGCGAGACCTCATACAAGTTTGCTAACTTGCCAAAAGCTTTTACAGCTTGGATGGGATATACTGCCATACCCACCATATTCTTCAGATCTGGCACCCTCTGATTATCATTTGTTCCGGTCTCTTCAAAATTTTTTAAACGGTAAAACCTTTACTTCAGATGAGGAAGTCAAAAATCACCTGGATCAGGTTTTTTGCCAGCAAAAAACAAAAATTTTATGAGCGTGGAATCATGCTACTACCGGAAAGATGGCAAAAGTTATTGGACCAGAATGGACAATATACAGGGTGGGTCACCACATTTTACCATCTAGATTTACGTCATTATTATTACGCATAGCAAACAATTTTTTAGATGAAGTTGAAGGGTTTTGAGAGGGCCACATTCTGATGGTACAATTTTTTTTTTGTAGGTGAACGTGTAAAGGACATATGAAGGTCATTAATGTTTTTTTAAATGGAATCATATATTTTTTATTACATCAGCTGATGCTCCTTCATATTCTTTACAAAAAAGTATTAATCTATTTGTGTAAAAAAATCATTAGTTTAGGAGATATTTAGCTAAAAAATAGGAGATATTTGTGCCTTTTGAGATGCGTAACATGCTTTTGCGGCTAATTCCAGCTTGTCTTTCGATTTCGTGAGAGCTAACAGATGGATTTTTTTTTTTTTTTATTTAATGCAATTAGAATCTCAAAGTAGAGATTATTTTGCCATACATTATTTTCCTATACATTATACATTATTATAAACTGTACAATTTTCTCAGATATTTAGCTCACAGGCAACAGATGGATTTAAAGTAATTGCGGCTAACACTACAATTTCGTTTGCTCCATTTGTTATTGTTTTATTACGAATTGCCTTTTTACGTAATAATTACCCCGTCTAGTGAAATTTTTTAAAAACATAATCAAAGGTACAGTGATGGATGCTTTATCATTATCATTCTGCATGTGTAGCACTTTTCCCAGCTTCAAAATAAATTGATAACATGTCTATCTTTTCTTCTTTAGAATACTTCATTATGAAGTGATAAATTCACCGTATCGCCATATTCACCGTGTCAGAGACGTGAAAGAGACTAAATTTCACAATAAGTAGGAGAGCAAGAATTATCAACACAGAAAATGTAAATATTTACATTGATAATTCTTACTCTCCTACTACATTATCACATTGAATTCATAATGTTGACCAGAAAGTCGAGATTTCCTAACAAATTAGAATTAAAATATCTCCTAAACTAATGTTTTTTTACACAAATAGATACTTTTGTAATACTTTTTTGTAAAGAATATGAAGGAGCATCAGCTGATTCAATAAAAAATATATGATTCTATTTAAAAAAACATGAATGACCTTCATATGTCCTTTACACGTCCACCTACAAAAAAATGTACCATCAGGATATGTGCCCCTCTCAAAACCATTCAACTTCATCTAAAAAATTGTTTGCTGTGCGTAATAATAATGACGTAAATCTAGATGGCAAAATGTGGCGACCCATCCTGTATAATTCAATATATAATAATATTTATTCACTATAAGAAAATCGTCTTTCATTTTCATAAAGAAAAACGAAACAACCGAACAACCCAATATTTCTCCTTATTTCAGCTTGGCGAGTCCATCGGTAAAATTATGCCCCTCAGTCCTGAAACAGCCTGTACAGCTGCGATTATCCTCTTGCCATACAACTTTGTAGTCCAAGGACTGCCATGTCCCGAACCGTCATTCGCGAAGCCATTATAGCCGCTCCGTATCGTTCACGCAGCGTCAATCGTTCTGAGAAGTAACCAGATGAGTTTCTCTCCGAGCTCTGCTGTCGGCGTCTTCGTCGGACACAATCGTGACCGTTCACGCAAGATAGACACGTCCTTTTGGCCCAATCTTTTCATTTTTGTTTCCCCACTCCTTTCCTTATTTCGCTCGCCCCTTAACTACGTCCGGCAAAAGACACAGTTGTTTCATCCCCCGCCCCCGCGCTCCCTCGCTCGCCCGATGATTCTCCTAATCGTTGTCTTTCCACAGCGTATTATCCCACTTCACCTAGGAGCTCCTTGTGCCGGATGTGGCCACATTTACTGCCGATAATTGCAGAGAAGACACGGCGCGGCCCCGTTCCACCCAATTATTTGGGGACAAACACTCGCCGAAAAAACCAGCCCTTTTAGGCCTTTCGTCGCCGGATTAAAGACACGACTTCTCTCGATTGTCAGACAATTGTTTGCGCGGGAAAACTTTTCTGTTCGTTCTATCACGGAAGAAATAAACGATTTGTGCTAACACTTTGTCCCGCCCGATCGGCGCCGCACAGTGGGCAAAAACGGCCTTTTGCGATTCAAAATCAAAGAACTTTCGATAGGAATGAGGTAGAGCGATGAAATTTTTTTAAATGAAAGCTGAAACTTTGTAGAATATTGGAAAAATAGGGAGATTATACGGTACGAACGTTTTTTAACCTTGAGAAAATTCGTTAAAGTTGCACAATTTCAAGAAAGTGCCAGTAGTAATGACAGCGATACGTCAAGTGATGACGAGATGTGAAGTGCTTCATGTTTCGTAAGTAACTCAAAATGTTAAAATACTTCATTATTATTATTTTTATTGTGTTTTATATATGAGAATACGATATACTTTCAAACAAGTGTGTTATCAAGTCATTTTAACGAAAAAATTTCATTAATTTGTGTCACAAAAATCTATTTTTTTCAAAAACCAGAGGTCGTAGACAAATTTTGAAAACAGATTTGAAATCAGCGTGAAAAAATCTATGGGTAACGATATATAGCATGTTAAAAAAAAATTTTCCGCACGTATTAACCACAACAACAAAATTTTCTTGAAATTGTGCAACTTTAACGAATTTTCTCAAGGTTAAAAAACGTTCGTACCGTAATCTCCCTATTTTTCCCATATTCTACAAAGTTTCGGCTTTCATTTAAAAAAAATTTCATCGCAATCGAAAAAGGCCGTTTTTGCCCACTGTGCGCCGGCGCAGCGTACAGTGGGAAAAATCGACAAAATCGGATTCAAAATCAAGGAACTTTCGATAGAAATGAGGTAGAGCGATGAAATTTTTTTTAAATGAAAGCTGAAACTTTGTAGAATATGGGAAAAATAGAGAGATTACGGTACGAACGTTTTTTAACCTCGAGAAAATTCGTACGTCGCGGCGTACAGCGGGGCATATCTCACTACACGTATACGTCACGATGTACGATACATTCCTTTGGCAAAACTGCATACCAGGAGGAAATTGATATTGTTGATCATTTAACAATCATTTCTATCCATACATATTGTTAATTTTTATACGTTTATTAATTTTATTGTTGAATTTCATTTTGTCTGTTTTGTTTGTCATTAGTAGACATCGGATGTTTATGCAATTTCCAATTTTTATAGAAACATTTTAAGAAAGTGGAATGAAATAAAATTTTATTTTTAATGGGGGCAGCCTTTGTAGATCCAAAGCAAATAAAAATCGTGTTAAATTCTCTCGAATTTTATATTATAGAATTTTTTTAACATTTCCATAAGCCATAAATGCATAAAGATCCGATGTCTAGTCATTAGCAACCAAATTTAGATTTTTGTCAAAAGTGTTGCCAAGGCCGTACTCTCTATGTAGTGTCAAAAATCGAAAAATATTACGTTGATTGTAGATGAGTGTTGCAATGATAATTCTGTATAATGGAAAGTTCTCGCCAAGGTATATGCCTTCTTTTTAAATTTAATACAACAGATTTATTTTTTTTTATAAATCTTCAACAGTGGTTTTATTTATTAATTGCATGTCAAGCTTCAGACTAACATATGACAAAAACGGCAAAATGTACCCTGAGATTCTTACATATTCGGATATGTTGCTTGTTATAGTTTAAGAATTTTATAGTTTTTTCTCAACCAAGGTGAGTCGGATAGCGAGTAGCGATTTGTTAAGTTTGTTAATTTTGTTTACTACTAATTTTGTTTTGTTAATTTCTTATTAATTTCGTTTTGTTAGTTTTCAAAAATAAACTTTTTTTATAAAAATTGTTAATTTCTTGTTAAATTTATTAATTATATTGGTAAATTTCACTTTCTGAATAGGGCTTTGTCTCTTGTATCACATCTTTATAGTGTTTTCAATATATTTGCATTTTTGTTGATTTTGTAGAGAATGTTTGTCGAGTTCATTTACACTTTTATATGCTTATATGCAATACGTATGTTAATTCACGATTGTATTCAAATTGTAAAGATGCTTTCATGAGAAATTACTCGACAAATTCATTTCTTTGAACATATTTTTATCAAAATCGCTAAAAATCTGAATAAATACATTTTTATTGTTTTTTTTTTAAATAATATAAAACAGTCAATTTTAGTGTTCCGCAGATCTAGTGTTAAGCAGCGTACATCACAACGCAGCGTAGAACTTCAGTTTCGGAAATTGAAAGTGAATCGTTTCCGTCCGGTCGACGTTGACTTTGTCGTCCGAAACTTATAATTCTCCACAAAGCGCCCTGTAATCACATCCACGAAGGTATTTTTGTGGTTTTTCTAGTTTCCAACGTAGACGCCGGCGACCAATTACACGGGCCCACAATGTTCCGGCTAAGAAGCTGGCAGTTGTTAAAATTTAAATTATCAGACCTATACATATACACGAAAAACGTACAGGATGCGGCGTGTAATGATTTCGTTATCGATTTCACATTTTAATGTGACGAATAAACAAACAAGCTTATTTTCTGACTATGGAAATTCGTACACATCTCTATTATTAAACAGAATACTTGTTATCATACGTTGACATTTCCATTATTATTTGTTTAAATTGATAATTCGAATTGAATACAACGAGAACGAATCTGAATTCAATAATTGATTTACTCGCTTTAATTTTTATGAAATTAAATTTATAATAATTAATAACAATTAATAACAATTGATCACACTCGTCACATTTACATAAGTAGAAGATCATTATGTTTTGCTAAAATATTTCAATAAATAGACTAACTTCCCAGTAAGGAATTTGCTACGAATTTTTGCTACCAAGTCTACAAATTCCAATCCATCTGTTTCTGCATTAGGCTCGGTATTTGAGTTCAATGTTTGCAGCCAAAACTCCATGCCAAATCAAGAACAAATCGAGGCCAAACCTTGGCTTCATTGCAGAATGCAGGTTGGTTGCATTGAGAGCGAACCTAGCCTTGTTCTAAGAGTAAACTTTGCTGTAGGAAGGTTAAATAAAATTCTTAGAAGGCTTGACCTAGAGGGTTAATTAAAATAAAAAGAAATTTAAATAAAATTCTATTTTTCTATTTTACTTTACATTCTATTAAAAAAAAAAAAATTGAATTGTTTTACGGGAATCTTACATGTTATCTTCATAAGATGACCAGAAACTTAGTTTTCTTATCAGTTAAATCAGTGTAGATGAACCCCGGGTTAATTTCAATGTCATAAGTCAAAATTAAAAATCCTATTCCTACTAGCGAATCGTGTCGTAATTCTACCTATTGACAGAGGAAATCGTTCTACACGAAACGAATTACTCATATCAAATTTTCTTCTCTTCCCTGATACTCACCCTCAATGTTAATCTATGATCATGCTTTCTTCCCACGCGAACTACCCTTTCTATTTCCGTTGCCTCGTAAAGATATCCTGCACGCATGCATTACACAACACCTGACGGACTTACATATGTACATATTACACCCTGTGTAAACATGCGTGTGTCTTACGTGGAAAAGATATGAAACAGAATTACATTTTATGCATTAACTAACAAACACTTCTATATTAACCCCTTGCCCTACAATTTTCGAGTCAGACTCGTGATGAAGATTCTGAACAGAGTCTAATAAATATATTTCTTATTAATTTCCCTTAAACCGAAATGAAATTGTATTTTGGCGTTGTTAATGCACAGCCATTGGACAACACATAGGCATACAATAGATATAAATTTTCTCCTTTTTTCTTGGTAAATTATAAATTACAAACAAGTTTCGATCACTGAAACAGTGAAATAAATCGTAGTACAAGGGGTTAATATATGTACTATAGTGTATAAAATTATACAGGTCTTTGAAATATTTATTTTGGATCAAGACCATGGTTACCGAAGATGTGTGATATTTTCTCGTGTAAAATATATTTCTTCCATCATTGGAAGAAATGCGAAAGATTGTTGTAAAGAAATTGGGATCAATAATTGATTTGCGTACCTCACTTATAATGTATTCTGTCACGCAAGGGTCTTTACTTTTCAAAATCAAGTTAAATCAAGTTATTACATTTTTACTATTTAATTACTTTTAAATTAGTTACTCTTCGACCGTTTCATGATATTATTTTTCAAGTTCCGATCATTGAAACAGTGAAATAAATCGTAGTGCAAGGGGTTAACAAAAGTCTCTTGTTTCATCTATTTGCTAGATACTAATTTCCCAGCAATTCTAATTCCTCGAACAGCCGGATATTGGAATGTCTGATGGCCTGGATAAATGTGTACTCGTATCGAAATATCTCCGCTGATTATGGGCATATGCACAAGAATATTCGGAACAAAGTCAAGTCGTTTGTAACAGCAAAGAAACGAGCAAAAGGAACATTTAATTATAACTACTTAAATTACTACGGTTATTTCATCTAGAATTAACTATTACTTTTTCAACTTGCCGCTACGTACTATGTACACACGAGTAATTGTTTTGGAATGAGCATTCCTTGTAGTTATTGTGTTATCTTAGATTGGTATTTAAACAAAAAATGTTGTGGTCTAAAAAAATGTTACGTTATATTCTAAATAGAATATTGTAACTCTTTTAGTTTCTGTTTAAAACTCGATCATTAAAAGAGTAAATGCCAGTGATCCAATAGATTTTCCAGTTTACCATTTTGTATGCGCAGTACACATATGGATACACAGGTGTGTCGTTAGTCGGATAGTTTTCAAAAGAAAGGAAAGTCTGGCTCGAATTAAAAAGTAATCCAATATTAGTTTCGATTTGACCGAGCGGTATGGTGCTTAATAAATATCTCCCCCACTGAACATCCATTTCCCGCAGAAACCACCCCACAGCTCCACCTATATGCAAACGATTTGCCGCCGCAAAGGGTGAAATCGCTGAACCTGTTTGTGCATAAAGTACAATCAATTGCATTTGTATTAACCAACTTTCATTTAAATCACGGATCGAAAGAAACACTTATCTTCCGCTTTTTTGTTCTTTTTTAATTTTGTTCGAATTTATGTTTCATTTAACACTTTGTCTTTCATTTATCCCTATTATAGACTTTATATATTGTTGAAAAGTGTCATTGTATGATTAGATGCATATACGTTTAATTGTAATTTTTCTCGATTATAAATAGTTTCTAGTTGTTTAGTGTTTCTATTGGGTGACAGGCAAAAGCAACAGCAAAACGGAATATAAATAAAAGATAACATTTTTTAGTTTCTATTTACGAAATTTCAGTCTTTATCGTTGCGATAGATGTGTAAAAAATATTTATTACGGATGTCTTGTCGTTATGTCGACAAACTAGGACTGTTTGGGAACCATTTTAAATAACCGTTCTGTAACAAATCGTTCCAATGGCGCACCAGGATTGATTCGAGCGGTTGTAAAACTGTCTGGATCTGGCCGAATTTATTTTTCATTGAAAATATCAATTCTCATAAACGCGCCGCGTCGCTTTCATCCCTGGATCAAGGAAATCCTCCCATCGCACCATGAAAAAAAAGAGTGACTGTAGACTCGGTTTTCGCGTCGCGGGAAAAGCGCAATCACAATAAATTTGCTACTATTGCGTAAATATCCCCCGGCATGGCAGCCGCGCTGCTCATATTTTTATGAACGCGTTCTGCACCCATTGCGTGTGTACGCGTGTGGCTTGCTCGGCAGCCATGATGTACGTGAGGTATACATATACCTTCGTATGCGCACCTTCATAAGGAAAATAAAAGCTCGTTTCGCGTTATGACAACCTCAGTTCTAACTAATAATCGGGTATAAAAATTAATTCGAGTCTCGCAGTCGATCAGTAGCAACAAATCGTTTATCCACCGAATTGAATGTTCAGAAATTATAAAATGGAGTAAATACAGTCTTTACTCGATATATGTCCCAAATATCTAGTCGATAAAAGTCCCAGTATTCCCAGTAATTGTACGCCATTGCAATTACGAATTACATTGTAATTTAATTTGAATGAAGATCCGAATTATAAATTACAATGTGATTGAATTACAATGTAATTCAATTACTTTGTAATTATAATTCCTGGAGTAATTCAATTGTAATTGTGCACAATTCTGCCTGTGAAACATTTACAATGTTTACACTCCTCGGCAACCGAGGCCACTCGAGCTTCGCTGTTCTTTTCTACGTTCGGCAGTGTATGAAAGAATAGTATCTTTTCTAAGCATTTATACAGTGGCGGCCATATACAGTAAGGAGCAAAACTGAACCAATAACCACAAGTTTTGTATAAATCATTATTTATTACTAGGAATATAGAAGAATAACAAAAAATTAACATTATAACTATTTTTATCATAGTTGGAAGTAACTTAAGAATTTTTTTTCAATAATTAATGTCTCCTCGTTTAGCAATGGCAACAAAAATAGATTGACACGGTTTTGCACCACGTCCAATACTTGGCAATATTTAATATACCATTTATTTTTAATATTTCGTCCACAACCCTTGTGCTTGTAACATTAAATGTAACATTGTGACATTAATTATCGAAAAAATTTCTTAAGTTACTTCTAACTACGACAAAAACAATTATAATGTTGATTTTTTGTTATTCTTCTATTTCCTAGCGTAATGGTTCAGTTATGCTCCTTACTGTACTTACCCTAGTAGCACAAAATATTGTATACACATTCATACAGTATTAAAAAGAGATTCAATCTTTTTTTAATATTCAAATACACATACAATATTTATTTTATATTAAGTAACAAATATTTCTTTTTAAATATTCAGAAAATATCTATTTCATGTTACGAGAAAAATATTTTTTTCTAAATATTAAATGAATCTTTATTTCATATTAGAAGTAGAATATTTTTTCCTAATATACATATAATATTTATTCAATATCATGAAAAAAATATTTTTCCCGTAATATATTCCCTCAAGAAGCAGTGCGCAGAAAGTAATACATATTCATAGTTTCTAATTTTTGTTATAACTTTTTCTTAAATTTTGAAAATTTTATTGAATGTTATTTAACACTAGAACTACCGGATGGGTCAAAATGACTTCCTCCTAATTTTTTCTTTTAAAGATAGTGAAATTATAAATATGTTTCCATGAGAAAATTGTTTAATAAACTTCTCTATCGAAGTAGATATTTAAACAAAACTAATACGAAATCTAAACAAATCTTATTTTGTTGTTATTATAAGGCAATGTATGCCAGTTGCATTTAGTGCTTGATCATTCTAGTGTTAAATATTGAATTTATATTTTTCAAATATTGAATTCACATTTTTTAAATATTTACTTTATATTTTTTAAATATCTAGTTTATATCTTCTGAATATTTAGCTTATACTTTTTAAACATTCAATATATATTTCTTGTACATGTATACAATATTCAGATCCAATATTTTGTACTACTAGGGTACGTACAGTCAATAAACTTACTGTATTGGCATAACTTACTGTACTTGTGTGCAAAATTTCATAATTTTTTTAATTTATGGGTTCGATAACGTCCCTTGTCAGAGTTGTTTTACCTGTTGTAACAAGAGCAGAGATTCTTATGATTAACATTATTGTAATTTATTATACACCGAAATTATTTCTTCCCATAAAGAACCGACTAAACGGACGAGTTGTCAGGCCAATGGCGATGGACGATCGATTTTTGTAGCCATTAAATTGTTTGATACGTTTCCTGAAGCACTCCGTCCAACCACCATTCGTTTCCTGCCCGTAAAATTGGTCTATTCGTAACTATTTCTCCTGCTGTTTCTTTATTTCCGATCGTTTGTGGTTACCCTACGCAGAACGAATCGAGGGCGTGTTAAAAATCGAAAATATTCGTTTTTTCACCTCGGCTGACGGGGAACGACCCTAGTTAGAACTTTATCTTTCGGCCGTCCGTTAATAAGACGTCGAAAAAGTTTCATCGATTTCGGCACACTGTAAAACAAGAGAAAATCTTCGATAGAAAAACTGTGTTGCGAAGAAACAACGCTGTCGAATAGATAAATTATGATTTTCTCAGATGAGAAAAAAAGTAAAAAGACGTATAAACCGCCCAAAATTATGATATCCACGAATTTCACTATAGTGGCGTACCGTTCAAATTGGTGCTTTCCACGGAAGCCATTAAAAGGTTAAATTGTAATTTTAGTGAAAACTAAAATATATTTGTAAATTTCAAGATGTTTGTAATATTTGGAGACCAAGTCAAAATAAAAGGAACCACTAAAAATGTATAAATAATTATTATGAAAAAACTGTATATAGTATGAATTTTGTTTCTTTTGATAGTCATCAATGAAGCCATTACGAGTTCATATACAGGGCGTCCAAAAAATGTTCTGTTTCCTTGAAAAAAGTGATTCCCGAGGTCATTTGAAGTAACTTTTTACCTTGCAGAAATGTTCAGCTACACGTATGTACTCTGTGTTCGACGAGTATACTCGTCATCGCCTAATTTTTGCAACGCAATGTAGGTACACATTTTTCAAAGAGGTCGCAAAACAATTAGCTGGTTAAATTGAAAATGTGAGGGGCGATTAGAAATGAAGAAAAATCTGAATTCGCAGAAACGTCGATGCCAACCGTTGAGGGTGCAGGGATCGATAGCAGGCCTGAAGAAAGTAATAAAACAAACAACGGGGAAAGGTGACATCGGAATTGTGCTCGTCAAACGGTTTACCCATCGTTTCGCGCTTTTCAGTTTTCACCGTAGAAGCCACCCATGCCGCTTGACAAACAAAACAGCCAACAGACGACAGGTCGAAAAAGATGGCGCGCGACCGTTTTCCCCGTTCCTCCGGCAAAACGCCATTTAGGATGATTGCCTGATTTTACGTATTTATACAGAGAGTACGAAGGCGCGACTGTGTCACGTTATACCAGCGTTTTCCTTCTATCACTAATATTCGTTCCACAGCCCCGCGCGCGTCGCGTCGCGTCGCGTCCGAAGGACACCGTTAAATTTCGTAACGCGATGCAATTTCAAAGTGAAATATTATCCCGGATTTCCGGGATTCTTTGCGAACCCCGACACCCTCGCCAGCCGCGGAATAAACCGATTTGATATGTACACGCGGGACGAAATTTTTTCACTCGCGACAACCGGAAGCTTTTTCGCGTCACGTTTTTTCATACGATTGCAAGGTTCTGATAGGTTCTACGAGTGCGGGACTCCGATGCCTTAATCTCCCTTTATCTATGGGTATCTTCGAGATGAATTCCTATGTTCATAAATTGTTTTAACCATTCAGCTGTTGCGCCTCTTTGAAAAACGTGTACCTAAATGGCGTCGCAAAAATTAATCGATGACGAGTATACTCGTCAAATACAGAGTATGTTTGGCTGTTATAATATGGAACTAAGTAATATGGAATATTTTAAACATTTTAAAGTTTACGAATATATTTTAGTTCTCACTGAAATTGCAATTTAACCCTTATGTGGGCAACCGGGTACCCGGGTACCCATTTCTATGTTTTCTCTAATAATTTGTTATGTTTTTATGAAGATATCGCAAAACTGCCCTGGATCCCAATTATTTAGAAGGTTCTCTGTCGATTTATGGTTACGGATTTCAAATTGATGCAAAACATATTAAATAATAAGGCTTCAATCTTATTTATACGGTTGTTGGGTACCCGGGTACCCATACATAGAAAGTGTAGTTGGATGCTTATGCAGGGAAGTTTTACGACACAATCATACAACACACAAATTTTGTTCAATTGGTATTATTTATTTATTAGTATAGTTACTATTATTAACCAATAATAGGACAATTTTTACAAACTGTCAGAGTATTTGCGTGTTCGTTGGAAAACTGGTTTTATACAGTTTTGACAATATTTTCCTGTCTTTCTACGTTTTCTATCAGGGTCAGCTTGGTATATATAACATGAGCCTACAACTCTTTTTCGTCCAGTTTTATCTCGTTGTTATACAGTGCCTGAAGTTGAAGGAACGTCGGTCATTGTTGGTGACTTATGCAGCATGCTTTCTATTGCTAATTTACAAGAGAAATGTCTCATCACTTGAACTTGGCTTGATCGACTTCTAATTATTGGAAGACAAAGTTCCTCTCCCACTTGGCGTAAAAATATTCGGCGTTTATTGGATTTGTTAGGCAACATATCGTTATTAGAAATATATATGATGTATGAGGCAAGAGCAGCAATGTCAATTATGTAAAAACAAAATGCTAATGGCCATCTGTTAGTACGTCTTTGTGTACTGTATCGTCTCAAAATTTGATCCATCATGTCGACACCAGATTTTGTTTTATTATAGAAGTGAACTATTTCTGGTTTCCTCTTTGGCCCAGAAACAACATTATCATTGTGCATTGTGGATAGTAATACAACAAACTTTTCTTTTTTTGGCACATACGTATATATTGTAACATTTTGGTTGTAACCAAATAAAGTTGAATACTGTTGTACTGTTGTGTAAGTTGAAGAGTCAAATACCGTACGTCCACATACGAATAGCATAAAAGTTTGATCTTAGCATTGAGTTATACTATTTTTTGAAGCAGTTGCTTCACTTAAACTGTTTAAAACAATACTTAGTATACCATAGAAAAGAAAACTAAAAGTTATGGGAAAGCATGAAAGTAAAATTGTCACTTTATTATATATATATCATATTATTATATTAAACAGCAAATTGTACACCTCAGTGCGAGACCAAACACAAGCTTATTTAATTCTTTTCGTTTTTATGCGGCACAGATGCCGCTCTTCTATTGTTTTTAAGATATTAGGGGGACCGGAAAGTAATGTCGTTTTTGCGCAAAGAATTTTTTTTCAAGAATTTTTTTTCAATAATTAATGTCTCCTCGTTTAGCAATGGCAACAAAAATAGATTGACACGGTTTTGCACCACGTCCAATACTTGGCAATATTTAATATATCATTTATTTTTAATATTTCGTCCACAACCCTTGTGCTTGTAACATTAAATGTAACATTGTGACATTAATTATTGAAAAAAATTTCTTAAGTTACTTCTAACTACGACAAAAACAATTATAATGTTGATTTTTTGTTATTCTTCTATATTCCTAGCGTAATGGTTCAGTTATGCTGCTTACTGTACTTACGTACAGTCAATAAACTTACTGTACTGGCATAACTTACTGTACTTGTGTGCAAAATTTCATAATTTTGTTAAATTAATATTAGGGGGACCGGAAAGTAATGTCGTTTTTGCGCAAACCAATATTTGTCTGATAACAACAGCTAACTTCGTACACCTACGTTGTTCAGTACATGGCTGTAGGTTCGGGAGATTAGTTAGTACTGTTTTGTACAAAAATATTGTGTTTTTAGAGACTATGTTCGAAATGACCGATTCAAATCCAGGAAAGTTGCACATTCGGCATTGTATACTAATTTCGAAAGGGCAGCAATGTCGCAATAGCTACAAGAAACATTTATCACGTTCATCCGGAAGTATTGACTGTACGTAAGTGCCAACGATAGTGAATTTGAATCGGATAATTTCGAGCTTTTTGACGCACCTCGATCAGGAAGGCCTGTGGCATTCGATAATAACATTTTACCTCGACAGACGATTGTAGAACTCTCGGGGAAGCTTCGTGCATCATGGTCAACCGTACGAGAGTATTTATATGTCACAAATTAAAAATAAAATGTCAATAAAAAATTACTTTACTTTAATTTTACGAAAAATACGACATTACTTTCCGGTTCCCCTAATATTAACCGTTTGAGTCCCAAGCAGCGCGATCGCGCTGTTGAGATTTTATGTCGAGAAAACCCAGCACATTTCAAGCATTGTAGACAACTGACGGTGCGTTACCGATTGTCGAAGTCGAGCGTTCAGGTTTACTGACGCAAGTACATCACACAGCTCCTTTTAATGTAAATAGTATATATTACAATAGGTAGAACAATACTATAATAATGCAATAATACTGTTACGATGGAAGCTGTCGATTGCGGAGATCGAGAGAAGTTGGCCGTCGAATCGATATTGTGGTTTCCGGCCAACGGGGTTGTTATTGAGAAGAAGAAAGACGATAGATTCTCTCGAGTCGTTGAAGCGAGAGCACGCGCATATAGCATAATCTCAGACATTGTCCGTTGACAACTAATAAAGAGTTTTATAATTATTAGTAGTGTTTCGGTAGTGCTTGTTGTGTTGTTAAAATGTGTTAGCCGGCGAGGCGGAGCCGAAGCCTCCGCAACAATACATTACAAAATAAAAATTCTCATTTAGAGAAAGCGCGGTTGCGCTGTTTGGGATTCTTCGACAATGTTTCTTCAATACCCCCTGGGACTCAAACGGTTAACAATGGCCGATCTTTCCTGGTGGTCGAACTCTCCCGGACTTACCTTTCATAAAAATTGTCGTACGTTACTGTGAACTCGATTAACTTTGGTTAATCTTATCAAAGTCACAGGAATCCCAGTCGAATTCGCCTTACGTTCTCGCGTTAATAAGACACGTTACTAATTGCAGATGCAAGAACAATGGCGTCTTGCGCGCGCGATCATCCTTGTTACAAAGCGGAGCACTCACGGTTATTAGTTGATAGCGTTAGGGCGCGTATAACTATCATGCACGGGCAATGCACTTAAAACTTGGCTGTTAATCAGAAACCAATTACGGGAGGCGGGTTGAAATGAGTTTAATCGCATTAAATATTAAAGCGTCGTCACCGTACCATGGGGACTGGGTGTACACCGCCAGCCCATAGGTGACCCTCTTCCACCATCCGGTTCCATGGTGGAACCGTGCGCAACGGCACGTGACCCTGTGTAACGCTTCTCTGTCTTAATACCCTCGAGGATAACCGACGATCCCTACACCAATGTCCTTTATGGGGTGGCGCTTGCCGTGTCTCTGCAATACGCATGCACGGCCGCTGCATTCGCCGATAATGTTTCTTTCCATTTGTGCGTCTGCATGCGCCGCCGTTCTCATAAGTCATCGGACACTTATAGACGAGCAGCGAAACCGAACCACAACGAACCGACAGTTTCGTGCTCGACAAAATAAGACATTCTATTGGCTTGGCAAGAAAGTAATTTCGATTTGTAAGGAAGCTTTAGACGTCAATGTCCTTTGCTCACTCAGAAGAAACTGTTTATTTAAACGAAACTCATGGTAACATCAATTTAACAAAATGCTAATGCAACGCATAAATCAATAAAATTATATATAACAGTATAAATCAATAACGGGTAAACATATGAATAATACAAACGGTGACATAAACATTCTTACAGATTTTCACTAATACCTGGCGTTATGTTTTGTTTGATTGACTTCTGTTAACGTTGCGTTTGTTTTCTTTCTGACATCTCATAACTGCATCTTTTAGGTTACTTTTGAACCAAATTACACGTAATTTTGACTAAAATTGTCAGTTCTGTGTTAATTTGAACATGAAGTGCGAAAACAAACATTATAGGCACATATTGTTTTTTTATTTCGTTTATAATAAAAAATCGTCCACAGCTAAATATTAATAAGTGTACGATGATTTACAGTGGCGGACATATACTTATGAACATAATCATTTTCAACCTTGTATTACATTTTAAAATCAAAGGGACATAGATAATATATTTATACTGAAATTATAAATAATACAACTTATTGTCTATGGACACATACAATATATTTTATTGGAAATTAATAGGAAATACAACAGAATAAAATGACAACATTTCGTGTGCTAAATTTCAGCGACACATACTTATGAACATAATTTTCGAACTATATTTTCTTGTCTTTTTTTTTGCATTTTGGAACATCTAAATAAAACTAAACATTATTAACCTTAATATTTCGTAGCATATCCCTTATTTTTTATCACTTCGGCACAACGTCGTGGCATAGAATTAATTAAACGTTGCTATCTAACAACTGGAATGGATTTCCAAGCTTTTTCAATCGTCTCAAATAAATCTTGGATATTTTTTGGTTTTTGACGTTTTATTTCATGATCGACATCAATCCACAGCATCTCTATAGGATTAAGATCTGGAGACTATGCAGGCCATTTCATGATATTTAATTTTTGCAATTAAAGTCTCAAGTCTTGGCCACTTAATTACATTAACATTTTGCTGCATGAGAAATGCCTTAATTAATTTAGAAGAATGTTTTGGGTCATTGTCATGTTGAAATGACCACTCCATTGACATTTTCTCCTTAGAAAATGGCAACATATGATTTTGCAAAATATCGCGATACACAAATCTATCCATAGACTCCTTTGTTTGTATTAACGGACCAGGACCGTTACATGAGAAACAGCCCCACACCATCACATTACCACCACCAAATTTTACTGTTGGTTTCAGATACTTGACATTAAATCGCTGTCCAATAGGACGTCGTACGTTACTTCTGGAGTCATTTCCGAATAAGTTGAACTTACTTTCGTCACTCCATAGAATTTTTGAGCACTCAGCAACAAGACCAGTTAATGTGCTCTTTAGCGAACTCCAACCGAGCTTTAAGATTCTTCTTCGAAACAAATGGTTTCTTACATGCTTTCCGTGAAAAAAGATTATTTTCATCTAAACGACGGCTAACTGTCCTACTGCTAATGTTCCTGAGGTCTAACTGACTTTTAATTTCGACAGCTGTGCAAAATGGATTGCATTTAGACAGCCTTGCAATTCGACGATCCAGCTTCTTACTTGTTTTTCGTGGTCTGCCGGTTCGTGGTGCCACTTTAACAGTTCCATTGTCTTGAAAACGTTTTATAATCTTCGTGATAACACAACGATTTACACCAAACACTTTTGCAATGTCAGTTTTCCTCTGCCCTTTTTTAAACATTTCAACTATTCTCTGTTTCTCACTTTCAGTTAAATGTTGCCTTCCTGCCATATTTACTGCAGCTAATAATACAAACCACACTCGACGATGTCAGAAAGGAGACTAGACTCCTTCGAACATGTTTGTTTACATTGCTTACTCTACTTCTTGCAAGAAGTCTTCATGTTTCTTAACTTTTGTCACAAGTATTTATTTTGTTTCCTTGACTCAATATTAATTGTAGTGCTTATACAAGTATAATCCCAAAAAAGCTTATTGTATGTTCATGTATGATGCGTAATCTCGTCGTGTTATTTTTAATTCGGACATGTGTGTTTCAGGAGATTAAAAATATACAATAATTCCCAAACGACTATTTTGTTTCTTAACTTTTGTCGGCGAGTGTATGTCCGCCACTGTAGGGAGTGTATAAACCGCATATTTGCAACCAGAATTTCATTGTGCATTGAAAGCACATAGGAGATGGGCGAGGACGGGCCCAAGGAGAATAAGTCAGCGGTAATAACATCTTTTCGGGAAAAGATTATCTCGCGAAACCGCCGGAAAGACGACCGGTGCACGTCTTTTTATTTCTTTGATCGGCGGAAACGACGTTACGGGCGGAATCTCCCGTGCCATTTTCGACAACGATTTTATCGGCCACGCGGAAATATAAAGTCTCTGCGGAATCGAGGTGTGCCGAATTGCAGTTTGAGATAAGTTGCCCGTGGGGATAATCCACGGACTCAGCAGGTGTCTCGATTCGCCAGGGTTTCACTCCATCTTCCGTTGACAGACAAAATCCCCTACGCCGTGCAGCAACGGCCGTCGCGATCTATCCTATTGACCGTCTGTCCAATTAGGACAGCGAAAACTTAATTAACCGTTCCGATGGACCCGATGAAAACTGGAATGGTCCTGCAGATGCCCCCTGGTGAAAACTCGATAATTAATACAAATCCAGGTGCGCAACGTTCCAGTAAAAACAATTACCCGCTAACCATGATTGATAAACAATAGAGGGTGGTGTCTCGTTCACGGCTACCTTATATACGGCTGAATAATTCATTTATTACTTATTAGCGATTGATTGTTCGCAGCCGTGCAGCAAGCGTACGCTATCGATTAAAAAATTATAAGTGATTTGTATTGTACAGGTAGGGGAAGCGAGACTGTTCCGTTTTAAAGGTAACAATCAGGCGTTGCACAGTGGCAAGTTGCAATGTGGTAAATAATAATAAATAATAATAACAGTAGAAAAGTAATATATTTATATTCACAATAAATTATTTGAATAAATTGCATGATTATGACTAGAGTTCGGATTTTATACGTTTATGACAAAATTTAGTAGACGATACTTAATATAGTAGAACGATTTCAAAAATGTAAGCATCTCCAATACAGGGTGTCCCAAAAATGTTGCACTGGATGAAATGAATGATTCCTGAGGTCATTTCGAGTAACTTTCTCCTTTGCGAAAATATTCTCGCTGCGACTTTGTTAAGGAGTTATTAACGCAATGCATTGAATTGTCGCTCATTGGACCGCGCCGCGTTGCCAAAAAATGACTAACGAGAGGCGATTAAAATCAAGTAAATTATACAGATTTCAGTATATAATAACTTAATAATATAGAATAATGAACTTAATATATCTGACCGAATTCGAGGAAGCCGTTCCTAGAAAACTTTATATAACTTTTGTGGTTTTGAAAATAAACAAAGTCTAATTTCTACACCTCAAAATCTACAAAACCGTACAATTTTTATTCATTTAAATTTATAAGTAACAAATTTCATGAATTCCATTCCCAAATATACAAATAATATTATTTAAATATAACAATGATATTACTTACTTATACGGACGTGAAATACATTTACCTTTTAATGTATTTAATGTGTCATGTACTTCCCAATGTTCACTGTACATTACTAATCAATTATATCTATATCCATCCTTCGTCCCTCAAAAATAGCACAGAATTCATGGCTATATCGTAAGCCTTGACTAAATTAAATTCGTATAATCACATTACACGCATTCGCATTGCTTGTTTCATATTTTTAATCTTATACTGTCAATGTACTGCCGACTTATAAAACTAGCAGAACAAATATCGTTAACAGTATCGCAAATTATCGCAGGAAAACGCAACGGCCTCCAAAGTTTACTGGAAAATAAAAATTGCAGCTTGATCTCGCTTGATACGTAATTATAGAAAAAATAATCGGTACTGTAGTCGTCGCTATCGCAGCTGTAAGAGATGAAACAAAGCAATGAAGTCAGGATGTACAATTATTTTGCCAATTTTGGCATTTGTAACTAGTAGCATTTCAACTTTATTTTTTCCGCGAGAAATGTTGTAGTCGGTGAAATTAAAGGGTGTATCCGGATAAGGAAGTGAAAAATGCCCCCAAACCAAATTGAATTTGCAATAGGTCATTTGATAGCTTATCAAAGAAAATACATTGAGCCAATTTTCAACCCTATATGTCATCATGGGGGCGGTAGTAATGGGGTGAAAATATCAGGTTTTTCCGTAATATTTTCTTTGTATAAGAAATTTGTATTTTCTTTGGATAAGCTATCGAATGGCTTATAGCAAATTCACTTTGGTTTCTTCTAAAATCTACAAGCTAACAATTATTTTACACAAATATTACTTATATCTCGAATTTCTGTACCATCTGCAAAGACTGGATAGGGTGTAATAATTGCAGAAACACGAAGGCGATTCGTGGATGCAGCTTTTTATTTGTTACGAGTAAAATGTCAATCTAATTGATCTAATCCAAAAATAAACATATTATCAAGTGATTCAGTAATTGTTATTGATGGAGGTAGGCTGTTGCCGAAAGTGCTCGACGTGGTCCATAGATTCCGCATAATTTCTTTTCGCAACGAAGAATAATTCGCAAGGAAGCTGCATCAGCTGCAAAGAAAAATTTAAGAAAATAATATAATAAATATGATAAAAACAGCAGAATATATGCGTTATAAATATTGTTTTCCTCGGTAAATCGGAACGATTTATGACGTATAAATAGTTTCGCGGACCAAAATGGCGGATTAGAACGCAAACTACTGAAGCAACTTTGACTGACACAAAGATTAAGCACGGTATTACTTACTTGGCTATTACGATTTCCTTCAAACAGTAATCTCAACTTTTGTAGCTCGCATTCTACAAGAATGTTGTCTAATTGATGCGGATTCTTGCTAGCGGAATTCACGAGATCGTCCAGCATAGATGGCGGCGATCTTTTACCATTCGTCCAACCGTGACTATATTGGAACGTCTGGCAAATAACTGCCGTTGTCATCAACGACAAGACGAAGTAAGTGAGTACGTGTCTGGTAGCCATCTAAAAAATCCAGAAAATGACGACATACTGTTGCTACAATAAACGTTAAGTACAATAAATTAAGTACGATAAATGATGAACTTTCCTAAATAGCGCGAGAAACTAAAAATATCCTAAATTTTAAAATAAAATAGTAAAATGTACCTTGTCGATGTTGAATATTCATATGTTGGAAATACGTATTTATATATTTTTTGTAATACTAGTATATTAGTATATTTTCTATATAGAAATAAAATACACACATATATTCCTAAAAGAGAACTCGTAATCCTACTTGCAATAATACTGCTTAACTTTTTTTTTCAATTGTAAGAGTTCACCTGTAGTGTTTATGAGAAGGTCGAAAATGATAACTTCAACTTTGTTTATTTAAAAAACATCGTATCGTATTTACAAGACATTAAGAACACGAACTTTCATCTTTCATCGAAATGCTCATTGTTATTAGCTTTGTCATAACTTGAACTATTTACGACGGTGTTTGTTAAATGTTCCTGCTGTATTTTATTTTGCACAACTGCGCTAGACTGTATATTGTTTATACATTTGCCACCTGCACGAGTGCAAAATATATAGATTATCTAAGATTATATTTTCAGTCATATCAGTTACTTTCAGTTAAAAAAAAAAACTAACAAAATTATTAATATATCGATGGTAATCTATTATATTTTAACAAATTCAGTATTTACTTCTGAACAAACTAAAACCTACGGTTAATTAAACAATATGACGACATTCACCCAATCTCGATACACTATTTTAAATTGAGACATTCGTGAAAGTAACAATTTATAACCCCCTATTGCTTATTCTAAGTTGTAAACATAGTTAAAGAAAAATAAAACAGAAACTTCGATAAAATCTTACTTTTCCTGTACTACTTCTAAAACGTTTACGCGATTTTGATGCAGGAAATAAAATTCCACGTTGTCCCAGATTCTCGACAGTGGTGAATTATTACTAGAATAATGTAGCAGCTACGTTAAAATATGTAAAATTCGTAACACTTATCGCGAACATCTTTCCGTGGCCCACTTCAAAACAAATTTCTAAGTTTTTGCGTTCAACTTCGAGCTACTATATTTCACCGGAAATTCTTTAAATTTAATTCAAGTCTCGGAAACGAGAATACCGCGTTCCAAGCATTATTACGTCATGAATCGATACAAACGCGTATTCCGGACAGAAACGGTTTCTCAGCACCTGATTTGCATTTGTACCTTTTTCGCGCGCTCTTTCCCCGAAGCTGAGCCACGAAAAAAAAAACTGGTTTGCATAGACTGTGCGCAACGAGTGCGAGCACAAAACAATGGATTGTTCGAGTGTCACGGTTGACTTGTCGGTTCAACGATCCGTTCGAAGCCGGGCAATTTAAGAACGAGCATAGCCCGAACAGTTTAACGCTTCCCGTCACCTGTTTTAATCAGAAATGGGCGAAATTGTTTTCGGCGTAACGAACTCACGGTGAAAAATAACCACCAAAAAAGAAAACAACATTTACCCAATTACTGTGAAGGGAGGGTATATATAACATATATGACATATATATTCACTATGCATTAAAAAAGTCTTTTGCCATGTCTATTTCGAATGTAAATGATATCCTGTCCATAGTAGGATGAGGGACCCAATTACTGTGCCTATATTAATTATACTTATTTTTAAAGCACAAAGGATATTAAAAAAGAGATATTACATTTTTGCATTACAATCAGTTAATATATATTTTATACACAGTCTTTACTCGATATATATCCCAATCATCTAGTCGATAAAAGTCCCAGAACTATCCCCACTGCCGCGGGGTACTCGGTTTTCTTTTTCGCAACTGAAAAATTCAATTCTTTATGCAATGAAATAAATTCTTTGTGCAAAATAAAAATGCTCTTCATCGATTGTAAAGAACAGTAGCAAAACAAAAATGTGTTCGTTCTTCGATAATTTAATAAGTTGAAAATAACATATAGCTGTTCTTAGATTCTCTTAATTTTCCTACTGTTCGAAATTTCGTCGACCCATTTTTCTCGCAAACGCATAAAACCCGCAGTCTAGCAACAACCGTTGTAATCGTTCACACGCGCATTTTACGTTACGGGTCTGTACAGGGTGTAACAAAATTTAGTGTCATGGTTTTGACAGATGGTTGTACACCTTCGGATCGGTGGAGATTTGTTAAAAGAAATTGCCGCAAAATTGATTTTGACCTTGAAATTGAAGGTCAAATTTTTTATGCTTGTATCGCATTCTACTCGCCATGGGGACTAAACTTGTCAAAGGAACCGTAGGTCGCAACTCAACCGTTCTCTTATAAAACAATGTTAAATATTTTAACGTCGTCTTCCGTTATCTGAAATGTTTGGAAGTCGATGGATAGGACGAAGACCTGCACCTCATTTGTGGCCGCCACGTTCCCCAGACCTTACGCCTCTCGACTTCTTTTTTTGGGGAGCAGTGAAGCATATTGTTAACCGGACAGGACCGCCAATAAGAACGATGCAGCAATTAAAATCACGAATTGAAGACGCTTTTCACCATGTGCAATCTGTACCGAACATTTACGAAAAAGTTCGCAAAAATTTGGAAGAAAGACTAAGGATCTGTTTGCGTAATAATGGTGGCCATATCGAAGCCGGTGATCAAGCACGACTATTAAGAGCGATAAACCTTGATGGTTCTATTCTATGGCAAAGAACGAGAAACCCGAGGAACGGAAGACGACGTTAAAATATTTAACATTGTTTTATAAGAGAACGGTTGAGTTCTCATACAATTATTCACTCACGAGAATAGGTCCGAATAATTGAACAACAATCAATAAACAACACACACAACACGAAATCGTGACAGCAGACGAGAAGATCACGAATAAAACCACGAACAAAAAAATAATACTGCGATTTTAACCGCTTCGGACCCAAAGACGTTTGAAACGAAAACAAGGAATTCCGGGAAATAGGGTCGGCGCCCCGCCATAATTTGTTTACCTTGGTTTTGTATCTAGTGTTTATAGACCCTCAGCGTCTAACCTGCCTAGGATAACCTGACCGTACCCCCTCCATGGAAGGGATCATTGTTAAAATCGCAGTATCATTTTGTTCGTGGTCGGAGTGACATCTTCTCGTTCGTTGTCACGATTTTATAAACTGTGTTGTGCGTGTGTGTCGTGTGTGTTGTTCGTGCGTGTGTGTCGTGTGTGTCTATTCCCCTGAGTCAATAATTGTGTGCTGTGGATCCGACGGAGGAAGAAGATTCAGAAGTAAGTACACTTTACGTTAGTATTTTATAATGTAGGATTAGTATTCGTATGTGGAACATTGGATACAAGGTTTTCTATCATATTTTGCAACGTATATTAACGATCATTAATGATTTGGTATATAGTATAATTTAATGTGGTTCAAATAAGATACTACTTTAAATCGAATATTTTTATTTTGATAACCAGATAGATAAAATGAAATATTTTTATTTTGTATTTCAAATATTTCCTTACAATGAAAATAAGTTGAGCAAGTAGTTAATATTATACCCTAGTAGCACAAAAATATTAGATAGATATTTTTCTCAAATATTGGAAAAATATTTTTTAAGCCACATTTTTTCATATGAGAAAAATATTGGATCTGAATATTGTATACATGTATAAGAAATGCGCAGAAAGTAATACATATTCATAGTTTCTAATTTTTGTTATATTTTCTTAAATTTGAAAATTTTATTGAATGTTTTTTAAATATTGAATTTATATTTTTCAAATATAGAATTCACATTTTTTTAATATTTACTTTATATTTTTTAAATATCTAGTTTATATCCTCTGAATATTTAGCTTATATTTTTTAAAAATTCAATTTATATTTCTTGTACATGTATACAATATTCAGATCCAATATTTTTCTCATATGAAAAAATGTGGCTTAAGAAATATTTTTCCAATATTTGAAAAAAATATCTATCTAATATTTTTGTGCTACTAGGGTAAGTAAATAGGGGAGAGTTACCGAATGCGTACCACTTAATTTCGAAGGCAGTTTATATATTATTTACAAATGAGGTGCAGGTCTTCGTCCTATCCATCGACTTCCAAACATTTCAGATAACGGAAGACGACGTTAAAATATTTAACATTGTTTTATAAGAGAACGGTTGAGTTGCGACCTACGGTTCCTTTGACAAGTTTAGTCCCCATGGTGAGTAGAATGCGATACAAGCATAAAAAATTTGACCTTCAATTTCAAGGTCAAAATCAATTTTGCGGCAATTTCTTTTAACAAATCTCCACCGATCCGAAGGTGTACAACCATCTGTCAAAACCATGACACTAAATTTTGTTACACCCTGTACATCGCAGCGGACCGTTTGGATCTTGAGAAATCTCGTATAACAATTTCGCGGGGGAAACATGATATCCGAAATGATGCAATGAAAGATTCAATGGAAACTGTATACCCTTGCGCAATTTACCGCAGCAATTTTCACGTCGTTCAAATGAAATCGCCAATGGACCGTCGCGCGTCGCAAAGTAATATGCCCGATCGCGCGAAACGGTGAACCGGACTCGACGATAATTTAATTGCAAACTGCAGTCGAATTTTCACTTTATGCTTCATCTATCGGCACACTCATTTGTTCTGTTACCGAACAATCTGTGTTCTTCGCGAGCGATAAAAACCGGGGAAGCTGATAGAATTATAAGAAAAAGATTCCAACAGCAAATACGATCTAAAGAGCATATGATATTGAGCCGTAACATAAATGAGTTCTGTTGTCTTCGATATATTATAAAGTGGTTTCTTTCTTAACTGAAAGTGACTTTTATTTTTTTTATTAAGATAGTGGTTTCCTTGCTAATCTATGTACAGTTGCAACGGATCGTAAATAAATTTTTTTTATAAGAACATACTTGTAATTGGAACCGAATTTATTTACGTTCCAACCTCCAATTTATTTAACAAATAATACCAAAAGTAGCACTTTAGAACGATTATAAATACGTACAATTTTTTATTCCATAAAAATTTGTAACCTAGGATCGATAAAATATCACAGTAATCTCATATTATTGTTAACGTTTCATTCGTTGCAGTAAAAATTACTATTACAATTGAATTTGCAATATTTGCATTCTGTTTCACCATACCAAGATTTTACTTAATAATTCCGCTCTCCTATTACTGAGGTACGCAAGTAGTTTTTATTCGATCGTTGTGCCTATGTTAATTCTAATTATTTTTAAAGCATAATGAATATTAAAAAAAAAGATATATATATATATATAACATATATATTAATTGACGTTAATGAAAAAAATTGAATATCTCTTTTTCAATATTCATTATGCTTTAAAAATAAGTATAATTAATATAGGCACAGTAATTGGCACCCCTACAGTAATTAAGTCCCTTACCCTATGAAATTTACGCGAAACAAATAAATTGTCCATCACGTTTATAACCGTGTGTTGGAAACGTGTAAGAAAACGTATAAATAAAAACAGACAAACGATCCACGCTCTTGACATTATCACAGCAAGGGGAATTTGATCCTATTCTCAGAAATAAATGATTGTCAGCCCTTAACGAGCCGAAACGTTCGCCTTTCGGAGAGACGAGCGCGCGCGGCGACAAAAAGGAAACAAACGACGA
Source organism: Seladonia tumulorum (assembly GCA_913789895.3). NCBI lineage: Eukaryota > Metazoa > Arthropoda > Insecta > Hymenoptera > Halictidae > Seladonia > Seladonia tumulorum. The sequence goes on from OU565275.1 coordinate 11,503,988, forward strand.
GAATTCTTGCGCGGCTATCGGAATTCCTCGAAGTCACACTCGATTCCATCCATTTCACAAATTAACTCGCAGATTCTCCGATTAGCGGCCTCGTTAAGTGAAACAAAGAAAAAAAAACAAAACAAAACAAAAAAGCGAGTCCGGTGTTCCTCGATGTTAAAACGCATTTACTTAACATTCGCCGGCTGCGTTAGCGTACGGGGTACGTTCTTCGACAGTTGCCCCCCCTTCCCCTCGGGAATCGCTGGTTCAATAAAAAAAAAACAAAAGAAAGAAAGAAAAGCAGAAAAAAGAACAGAGTAACATTTATCTGCGTCGCCCGGTTGACAACCGAGTAACGCGGACCGTCACGTGAGGGTTTTTTTCGAAAAATTTTAGAGTACCCTCGTACGTTTCCACGTGCTAATTTTAAAGGAACCATTAACGCTACGCGCGTCCCCGGTCATTAAGATAAGAGTAAGTGCTACTAAGTGTCCCGCGGATAAGAGACGTGACCAGCATCTCTCTGTCGCATAGAGACGATCCATTTCTCGGTGTCGTCGGAAACGCCGCGAAACGTGTCCACCGTATTTGCATTGTTCGACCTTAGCCAATAATGGCGATACCGCGGGGATTCGCAAAGACGATCCGCCGACGATTTTTCCGCCTCCCCTCACCTTCTCTTCGTGTTCGCGATGGAATTTACGCACGCGATTCGGCACGAATTCCCCCGAACTCAGGGCGAATTTACACTTCTTCGCTTTGAGTCTTCTACAATAAATAAATCCAATTTAAATACAATAATATAGTATTAAATCCAATTTAATTCATCTGTTCTCAAAAGGAGCAAGACGTTTTCGCGCTCCGTTCGCACAGATACACTACAGTGCATAAATATTGCCACCCATATTTTTAAGATTTCTGAACTTTAAAAGAATGATTCAGGAATACTAAGAGATATATAAAAACACTTGAGAAATAACGAACCTCGCGTATAAAAAGTATTAAAGTTGTCTCTGTGTATACAGAATGAGTCACCTAACTCAAATCGTCAAGTTGGAATGGTTCGGTGAGGTTCACATGATCCCATGAAAATATTTGTTTTTATTTTATTTTTTTAGAGATCTCTTAAGGTCATCCACGTTTTTTAAATCGGGACCACCCCCTTTTAAACGCCTACGACGATAGTCCCTTTCATTAGGAATTCAGTGACTATAATTACTCAATATTATATATTATATATATATATATAGGATAATTTATCTCATATTCAGAGAATATGTACTAATTTATTCGTTGAAAAACATATACCAGAGATGGATATTTGTAAACATTTATGTGGGACCTCGTCACTGTAGATGCAAGTACGTAAGAATGCGGTAAAATTGATACGTACTAGTAAATATTTTAAATAAAATAAAAATTAACATTTTGCACCATAAGGACATGCATGTAAGAATTGAATTGAACTTTTTGTTACATAAATTAAACGAAAATTCTTAAAGCTTTTCTAATGCAATTTTCTCTGCGATCCGTTTCAAATACAAACACCCGTACGTGTTTGTTTATCAGGAATTCGCGCGCTTGTATGTCCACGCAAATTGTCCGAGTACGGCTCGGAAATAAATTTTATTCGACGGATTAAAAAATCAATACGACAGATTGAATCTCACGCGAATAACTCACTACGCAATCAAAGAAATCAATCATCCGACACTGCAATCCGCACGGGGGAAGAAAAATAATCGCGCACTCGATAAACTGTGATCTCGTGCCATTCTATCGGTGCTGCGTATACAGATCAAATGTTGATTTTTTTATTCTGGTCGAATCCGAGGACCAACTCTTTTTTCTTTTTTGTTTTTGTTGTATCTTTCGTAGATCGAATCTATCGTGCTTCCGTGCTCGTTCGTATCCTTTAACTATTTTTCAAAATTCACGCGTGCAGTGCGCCATGTCGTTCATTCGTAAGAAAAGTGACACATCTCAAAAATTTTTTTTAATTATTTTTATTGGTGCACCAGCCGTGAAGTCACTCTAACGTCTTACAGTAAAAACGTTACCAACTCTACTTCAACTTTTAAACTCTTATATTCGTAGGAAAAACGTCATTACTCAAAATATATTTATAAAAAAATTATAATAATAAATATATAAATTGTGGTGGACTTTATAACTAATGTAGATGACAATTAACCCAGTATGTGAATAACAACAAATTATTTTACATTTCTAAGTTGGTTATATACAATAAAAAAAAAATTGCCAAAATTTTAGGTAATTTTCAAATGGTTCTTATGTGAAATTTCCTTCTTTTACTTATGTCACTATTTTTATGAATGAACGATGTATTGTCATGCTATGTTTGCAATATACTATGTTTGTAAATTACGTTTCAGACCTTTAAAATTGCGTGAGTACACTCAATCCATCAATAATTTTTTCATCAGATATTGCTTCCCTATCAGTTATTCGGAATATTAGTTATATTTTCACAGACTTCTTATTAGTTTGGAAATTGTTTTCAATCTTCCTCGTCGTGTTAGTCCTCAATGTATATTTCGTGTTACAGCAATTATAAACCCTCCTCTATCCTATTTACTTTATCCATTTTTCGGCAATAAATATTGGTCTATTATGTTTTATTTTAGATATTACTAGCTGCATTATCTGCACGCAGTTTGTTAAATTATTTTCTTTACGAGCAACATGTTTTCTAATGACCTTAATCTTGCATTTCGGTGTTTCTTCGTTATAGTTACAGAGGAAATTGTTTCGAAATAACACTCATTAAAGCTGTACAATTTAGACGAATTATTAGATCACGCGAGATCTCTCTCTCTCTCTCTCTTTCTCTCCGCTATTAAAATATATTGTCTTTTTCAGCATGATACAAGGTGTTCGACTACAGGTGGGAGAAAATTTAAAAGGTAGTTCCCCATGACAATATAAGACGAAAATGAACAGTTAAAAAACTGTGGTTTGGGCTTCATTTTTTAGTTATTAACAATTATAGACGTACGTCATACAGGCGCGACAATCACGTATCAAGTGACAGATACTCCGTGTGCCTCACAAGAAGTTACTTGGCAGGAATTAGGCAGGACTGCAGGTTTAAACCGTCCGATAAGGTCATTCCACACGAATTTCGGTTCTAGCCGAATTATTGGCTAAAGTGTGTGACGTCAAAGCCTAATAATTAGGTACGAGCAAGGACCCCCTTTGATACGTGAGTTTCGCGTGTTTTTATGACGTACGCAACGTACACCTCTGTTGATCGGGTTGCCGCATTTTAGGTGGATTTTTAATTGATAATAACTAAAAAATTAAGCCGAAATCACAATTTTTTTATTTTTCATTTTCGTCTTACCTGTAGTCGAACACAAAAGTAGTGTTTGTGTTGAAGAAAAGTGTTTTGAGTTAACTCCCACTAAATCAGTATAATTCAAAGAGAATTATTGAATCGTACAAAAGAATTTTACAACTTATACTGTATATTTTCTTTGTATTTGGAAAAAAATCAAGATTTTAAATTACACAATTTCTATGTTAATTAAAGACAGTACACATTCAGAAATACTATAGCCATCTAGCGACCGAATATGGAAAATGAAATATTCCTTCAAAATCTATATAATATAAATCTATAATTTATCGATTGTTATAAATAAATAAAATAATCTGTAAAAAATTATACACAGATTGAGTAACATTTGCATTGCATGTATTATGAAAACCCAGGACATCAATCGATATTTATATATTTATATTTATCTATGTGTAATACAATAATAATTAATCGAATGCAACAATGATACAATTGCTATTTGTTTTAACGTATTCAAACCCCCTCAGTGAGGTTATATTATTTTAAAACTGCTATTTTGGCAAAAACATTTTAAATAAATTATACATGTATAAATAAATTACTGTATAAATAAATTATACAGTATTATAATATTGGTACTTTAATCAATTTTATACAGTATCATTACCTTCCTCGATAATGGTGATACACCTGTCCAATGTCCGTAGTGTCAGTTACTGCAAAATTTATGATACTGGTCCCAAGATTCGTTGGCTGCAGCTTTATATAGGAAACCATGTCTCACCCTTCATTCATATGAAACTTATTAAAACCCCTTCTCTCGAGACGTTGTATACAACACACCATACTATCAAAAGTTTGGGTTTAATAACATGTATAATAAAACTGGCGATATCAAGACATTAATTATTATCAAGGAACATTGTATTGAACCCACTCGAAACCTAGTTCCTCAAAAGTTCCTAAGGGGTTGTTAAATCTAACAAACAATAATCTACCGTAGTTCATACGTTGCATCTCATATTAATTTACGCCATTATTCCTATTTTGAAAGATCATTTACACAATGATAATTGTAGCATTGCATTTTTCTGGCTTTTAAATTTTCCTTCCTATAACACGTAAAATTTCTTTTTTTTTTTTAGTCGCATCGACCTGTTAGTCATTAGCGATTATATTCGACTTAAATTAATACATTACATTTAAAAAGTGCATTAGATAATGCATCGAATGTATGAATCTAATGCATTTAATTGTCTAGACAATTTAATGTTTCATAAAGGGATTAAGAACAAAAAAATGTTTTAATGAAATTTTAGAATCTGCAAAAGAACTAGCTAAGTACAGAAGTCAAGATTTGGCTCGAATTTGGTCTTGATTTGGCATGGAATTTTGGCTGCAAACTTTTCACTCAAATATTGGGCCTAATGCGGAAACAGATGGATCGGAATTTGTAGACAAATGGTGACAAATTCATAACAATTTAGCTGCACATTTAGCTAAATTATTCTATATGGTAGGTTGCAATATTTTAATGGCTTAAAACACAGCTAATCGATTTCATTGAAAATCCTATTCATTTTTATTATTTGAGGATTGTTTAATATATAATTTCTGGAATTTTCTTTTGTTCTTTTACTCCTGTTCGTAAGCAAGACATTCTTGTAAAACATATTTTATAAATATTTCACTATTACATCCTCCATATCCGAGGTAAATCCGATTCAGGGCCGGTTTACCGCCTCGAAAACGCTGTGTAACCACACACACATAGAAGAAACCCATATACGTATACGACTTGCAAGAGTTCACGGGAACTCAAACTGACGCTTCAATATCGCAATGAGCAATTTAGAAGTGATCAATTTGGTTTCCTAAAAGTTCAATTTAGGATTTATTAGATTATCGTGGAGTATTTTGTACTATTCGGCGGCATACTAAATAGTATATATAGCTCCGTTATGACGAGAGATAGAAGAAAATGTTACAGAGAATAGTTGTATCGTTAAAGGGGACAAATATGGTGATATAAAAAAATGTTCTGATTGTAGTCGTTTTCAAGGTCTTTTGAAGGTCATCGATAATTTTTAAATAGCACCATATATTTTTCACTTCACAGTGTTGTAGCTGATGTCAAGACGAGTTCAATGATGTGGTACACTATGACCTACAAATGACCTTGAACTAGAAAATTTATGATAAAGCAATGATAACTTCAAAAAATTTGAACTAAATTAAATGTTCGAAATTATGATCTTGATCAGTAACACAAACAATTAAACGTTTTACAAGGTAATTAATTGTACTTTCAATTATTTCCATTGTAATTGATCTACAAGATTTAATTATTCCTTTTTGCATGTTCTCTGGTGTAGTCAAATGAAAATAAGACCGGTCTCATTCCCCTTCAAGTAACGCATCGTTACACGGTTATCGATAAACTGATACACTCGCAATAATTCGATGAACATAACTGACTCGGCATACATACCTCTAGTTTGTTGATAACGGTATACGTGTTACGAGACCGAATGGCTGAAGAAATTAAATTTCCGTTGATCAAACAGAGTAGTCAAACTATATCTATTAATGAGTCCAAGATCCTTTGAAGATCATAGTGTACCTCATCATTGAACTCATCACCGGTATATAGCATTGGTTATAGTAAATCTAGTATGACCTACCTTTAGTTTGATGCCTTTGATTTTTTTATTGGGTGAGATGGCTGGATTCTAATTCATTTTATTATAAACAATATGTACAAAATTAGTTAAAACTACAACGTAATTCGATGCTTTAGCATATCCTCCGGTGTTTTTGTCCATGCATATTGTATAGAGACACCGATAAAGATGACCGTTTTGCATCATATTTGTGTATAAACAAACAAAAAGCACTAGAGAGTGAAACGAAGATACGAATTAGGTTGTACTTTGGTTCTTCGAACGAGTACGCATTTTGATAATTGTCCATGAAACTTATTTATTCTAGTACAGTTTTATACATTTTACTTTTAAACTTATTCTATACAGTTCCGTATAAAAAAAACAACGGTCACCTCAAAATGGGACACCCTGCAAATAAATAAATACACAGTTTGTTGTTCAACAATAACGTTTATTTTTTCTTTTTAATTATTGATAAAAGCTTCATGTATAAAACAGATCTTCTGTACATTTGTAATATCATTAAAGATACACTCAGTCTCCAAAATCTATTATGACATCCCTTTTAACAGAAGATTGCATTCCCTAAACACGCCTATGTGTCAAAAAATCGTTGAAAGCAAACATTAAATTTTACTTCTATAAAGAATACAAACTGAAAGTATCGATAGTAATTACTGATAGTAATTACAAATCATTGTGACAGTTTTGTACCACATTCGTTCCCAGATTTTTTAAAAGAGCAACTGTTAGTCAGGTAAACGTAAAATATGTACAATCACACAGTGATATTTTAAAAGCATACGATCGTAAGACATAATCGTGTTGTCATCTCATTGTGTGCATATTCTACTAAATGTTCGTTCGCTCGTTACTGTGAAAACCATGTGTTTTATATAATGTATGCCATAAATACAACTGTACGACTATCCATTGCGTGGAAAGCCTGTGCTCTTGCCTATAGAGAATATGTATACTGTTCTCTACAGCAGGATCTAATGCATAAAACGTAATTGCATGACTTTGATATCACAACATCCTTGCCTAAGAACTCGTAGAGTTTAAACATACATATAAATTGAACTAATATGGCTTTAGAAAACAGTGTTTGAGACACCGCATTTCATCGAAAGTAAACTTTAGAGGGCCAGCATTTTTCCACTGACAACTTGACTTGGTCACATAGTGACCACTCCGGCCCCCCTGAAGGTTAAAATAAATACTAGTTTTCTCCGCTAGAGCAAAGCATAATATAGTTCTCGGACAAAAAGTAAAAGAACATACTTCAACAAGATTGAGCAACAAATTTGAAAGAATCTCAGACATGTACCCTCTGATGTCAACATTAAAAAGTCACTGAACGATGTATCGAAAACTTTAAACAAATTCAAAAGCGTCACGTAAACTGAACGTTTTTTAAATAAGTGTGATAGTGTTTCATGTAATAAGAACTTCTAATAATTAAAAACAGTGGATTGTTTGCATTGAAAAGAGAACTGCAATATTATTTACTACAATTCAAGATGCTTTGTCAATTACGATCCTCTCAAATTAATAAAAAAAAAATGTAACTTTTCAGTATACATGTTACGATATTTACATTCCAGCAAGTTTTGTTTTTCACTAATTTAAACTAAATGATCCGTATTCCTTTACCTTTAAGAATGTCTGTACGTATTTACTTTACACAATTTGAAAGTATCTTACACAATACTCTATTAATCAACAACTTAATGTTTTAGTCTGTGCTTACAATGCAATTAATTACATCTTTGGATAATGTGATTAAGATCACACTGTAAAAATCAGTTTTGCGAAAGAAAACTGTTAATCACAATTTAAATGGATTCAACCGTATCAGTTTTACATCGTTCGTATATCTCTTGCATTGCATCTTCGATGCACACGTGTCTTAAAACTAGCCGTTAAATTCATTAGCCTGTTACTAACACCGTCCAAAACAACATATGGCACATGTATCTTGCACGATGCTCGTTTGGAAAACTTTCAATAGAATGTCTTCATGCATCACTCGGAAGAGAATCATCCAGTGCCAAGTCAACTGTGGAATTCCTAGTGTTACCAGAATTCATTGGAACGTATCGTCTTCTCAATATTTCTAGCAGGTCATTACAAGGACTGTTCTCACGTTTTATATGAAATGTTCGTCCTCTTGGTGATCTGAAATATTATATTACACACCATTATAATTTCCAATAAATAGTCGTGTACATGCGCATTGTAATTAATATTACTTCACAACTGAAGTTACTTGAGTCCCCTCAATGTTTTTGAAAACATCGATCATAGATGCTTGTGAGTTTAATGGTCTTCTCTGTTCTTCGACTTTATGCTCTTGTAAACTTGCTCTTCTTGCAATATGAGGAGTCGTAGGTGGTGGTAATGGCGGTGGCGGCGGTGGTGGTGGCTGTGTTTGTGTAGCATTTTCACTATCCCCATTTGCTAGAGACACAGTGGAAGTGTCTGAAATATATTTTACTTAATGTAGTCTTTTCAATGTATGATAGAACAACGATAAAACAAAGTATAAATATTTTATTCATACGAACATCTAGATTGCTTATTGCTTTTAACTATCGCCGATACTTGTTCCCTAAGTTCTTGAAGTTCTTGCTCTAATGCTAGCAATCGAACTTCAGACCCAAAACTAAGTGGTTCCAATAAATCTGGCCTGATATTAGAAAACCTAATATAAAACATATACTGTTGAATTAGTAAATTGTCTAATTAATGAAACAATGTCAAATTCCATAATACTTACCCTGCTTGTCCAAATCCATTTGCATTTTTGGAGTCATTGCTGGTTTCTTCATTGATCATGGAACTTGTCATCGAATGTAAAGGAGTAACGCTAACATATATTTTTGGTGGAGGTTTTAAAGGTAAAAACGAACCAATTCTACGAACAATGCTTCTTCTTTTTCCATAGTATTTTGGTTCGCACATCTAAAATGCGAAAACTATGTAGAATTGTTTTCTATACATTTTCTAATGTCAAATATTAAATAAATTAATATCGACAGAACGGGAAACAATAATGAAATTTTCAGAAGTTAATAAAAAAATGCAATTACGTAAAACTAACAAATCTATATTAGATTACTATGCTATTGTGTTACAGTGTACTAGGATATTGTGTGGTTAGTAACACATGGTATTCATACATGTTACTTTCCACAGCAATGAAACTTCAGGGCCTTACCTTCCAAATTATTTATTGTTTCGTTGAAAATCCGATTTCACAGGTCAACTGTTGAAACGAAATGCTAACTGTATACCTTATAGAGTACATCAGGGTCGTCTGAAATTCGAAATTAAAATAGCACCCTTACATTGACGCAAAGCCAACATCTGACGACAGGTTGCCGTAATTCGGAGACTTCAATGGAAAGCGGCTTAAAGTATGAATGTTGAAATGCATTTTGTTCAAGATTCGCTCAAAAAAACATTTTATATCCATTGTTTTAAGTTTAGTTTCAATATTTTTTATATGCACCGACAAAAATCATAAATACACGTTATGAAATTTAATGTTTTATTTAGATTTATTTATAAAAATTCTAAAAAAGTATAGTAATATGATTACTATTAATATTACTGATTGTTACATTTTGTAATATATAATATCATAAATAATTGGTTCTTCCAATATTTACGTTCTAAAGCGATTGAAAATTTATATTCACTAAAGCACAAGTCTGAAAGTGATAAATGCTTTAATAGTTACATAATGTCAACAAATACATTAAATTTTTTAATAATTTTAATAATTTTTTAATAAAGGAAACATTGAATTTATGAGATCCAATTTTATATAATGAAAACGTCAGTGAATCATTAGAAAAGATAGCCATAATAGATGCATCTATTATGGATATTCACGAAAATATACCATTGAAATAAAAATTGTAGAATAATATTTAATAAAAAGAAAGTATAGCGTTATGCTTCCGAAAAATAAATATGGTTGAAATATTTTAGTTACTTCCAAAAAGGAAAGTGTAGTTTATAACAGAAATTTTATTTGTGTACCAAAAATTGTTAACATATTACTTGCATCGCATATGTTCACTTTTCTTATGTAACTTTATACCTTTTTTATATGATAAACAACGAATTAAATGACATATACATATGTACATATACATATATCTACATATAATATTTATGTAAGTATGTGCATATGTATGTATATTCGTACAATCTATGCAAAATAGTAGCTAGTTTAATGTACAATAAACTTTGTAATGTCCATTTTGGCATTCATTATACAAACTTTTACATAATAGTTGTTGAACACAAACTTATTACATACTTATTTATATAATATTTACATTTAGAGTCAAACTCGCATATTGCACTGCTTTAACCCAAATACACATAGTATCATCCTAAATTGGTTTAATTTAAAACATAACAATTTCTTGTGCATGTTCTATGGCACATAATACAATTACAAATTCGCATTGTCAATTGTACAACACGCTTACAGAAGACGTAATAATATATCTGCGTACATTTTTTTCAGATAATTGTAACGAAACTAAGTTTCTTTGATTTGCTGATCATTACTTAATCTATTAAAATTTGTATCGCTATTAACTTTGTTACATACCATATGACTCTATATACATTACTGTTTATACAATTTTATGTACATATAAGGCATACATTAATGCACAAATTAATAAGTAAAAGATATACGGTTATGTAGAACTATTACAACAAATCAAAATAAAAGCATATCAATATATATTTTCAAAATTGATAAGTGTAACTCAAAATGAAAGTACATATTTTTACAAAAAGGAAAACAAAAATATTTTAGAAAAGGTGTACCAAGCTTTACGCTTATCAAATAAAATATTATATATCTAGTACTATTCACGTTATTAACAAAATATGACATGTGGTAAGTAAAAAGAATTAATAGTCCTGATATTGAAATGACAGAAGAATTATATGTAAAGCTGAGAACCATTTTCTAACAATTATTTGTATCTTTGTTTAGAAGAAAGAACAAAGTTGCACTGGGGATAAAATATTCGTTAATCATTCACTGTCCATCATCACACATGCTTAGAATTTAGAAAGACAAAAAGAAACAGAAGCAGAACCAAGCTCTTCTCTCAAGTGGAAAACAATATACTGTCATTGTACTGTAATGTGCACAAGAAATATACTATGTTTAAATGGTATATATAAAATGTACAACTGTTACAATCTGAACAGAATATTCTTTCACAACCTCGATAGGATAAATGTCTCACACAGGCAGTCTAAGTATCATACATTTTTCTCACAAATTCACTAGGTTTTCGAAATAAATAAATGAAGTCTAATTCTTTTATGAGCACCAGTTCAACAGACCTAGTGTGACTCTGATATCATCTGGTCATTAGTATTTGGTGTTTTGTTTCTCTCTTTTTTTTTAATTATTGTTAAATAGCTACTTTCTCTCTAAAAGAGTTTATGTATATAAAAATGTTACAGCTCACTGCACACAGATTTGAGTTTTAGTGCAAAAATATCAAATGCTGTGTGATTAGGATTGCCAGGCTTGTAACATTTAGAAGTCTATTAATTTCTGTTCTTAATACTTGAAGCTTTCATTATAGTTCGTCGTCGATATGTTTACTTCCATGTTCCTGTACATGGGAAGAAGTTTGTGCCTCTTGTGTGGTGAGTAGACTGTTCACTGTTTTCTTTTTCGGATGTTCGTAGTTTATCTTTAAACTCTTTAGGTAGATTAGAGGATATAATTTTCTGATTATCTTGAAGACAAACAGTTTCGTCTTCAACCTTTTGTAACACCGTTTCTTCTCTATTTTTCATTATGTTTTTTACATTTGACGAACTTATTTGTGAATCTATTAATTGAAAATCATTGTCGTTTAATGAAGATTCTTCGTATGCTTGTTTTTCAACACTATTGTTATTTGCAACAGTTTCTGAAAACTCTAGGATATTTGATTGTATATTCTCCAAAGAGTTTTTACTTTTATGATAAGTTCATCTAATACATCAACATCGTTTCGACTTTGAGGAGATATATTTAAGATAACATTATTAATCATTTCTGTGCTTATATCATCCGCAACGTCCTTTGAGATGTTAATATGTCCTTTACATTTTCTTATGTGATCTTAAAGTTTCTTCATGTATTCCTTATAATTTTCAATGTGGTCTTTATATTTTCGGATACTATTACGTTCATTTTGTATAGCTTCTTCTATTTTTGTTAATATAAAATATTCAATATCTTCAAATTTCCCAACCTTAATATCTTCATTTTTCTTAGGCATCTTAACAACGTCTTTAGATTTCATTTTCGAATTTCTACTTTCAATGCTATCTCTTATAAATTCTGCAATAGTAGAATTGTTCTTTATAGTTTTCTTTAGTATATCCAGTTTCTCAAAAAACTTTTCAAATCCCTTTTCCAATTATTAATTAGTACATCGTAGTGTTTGCTAATATTAATTTTTTGATAAATTGTTCGATAATATTTTATGATACTCGTTAAACACTGCTTTACTGAACTGATCCAATTGAGTAAGATGTGGGATACTCTCGTCTTCAACGTCAAAAAGACCCTCTACTAGTTTCCTCAGAAATCCATAATTACTATTTTGTTCAATGCTGAGTTGTGTCAACCTAATCATTTGTTCGGTATTCGGACTTTCATACTTCATTGTCTTCAGCATTGTTGTTACAGTATTCATATTTAATACCATAAGATCCATCTTCGTGAGTAAATATTGTTTTAATAACTTTTGATTATTGAAACCCATTAATTGGCCCATTGTTGTAATGGACGGATTTGGAGCGACTTCAGTTAATTCTTTCAGAAACCATAAAACTTTATTTTGCAGAGACATGTTTAATGAATTATCTATTTCGCCACGTGACTTCATTATCCAATTGCAATAGCCTTCTAGTACGAAACTTCTAATTTGCAGGCCTATATTTTGCTTCGGATCCGCGTATATCAAATTGGCAAAAACTTCTTTTAACTGACGCCATTGTTGTTCTATTAACGTGCCATCTTCTGAACTCTTTGTAAAACGAAGAGGTTTACACGTCGACGTGATTCTGACTTCCCCACCAAGCGGATCCTTGACAATTTCTGCGCGCAAATCGGAATGAATCACCACGTCCTTTTCATCTTCATCATGCTTCATCTCAGAGGTCATTTCCAAACTCGCCCTACTGCTTCTAGATGTCTATCAGAAAAAAATCTATCGTTTTTTAGTTTCATTTTACAATTACATGAAATGGAATATTATACGAATCATACAGGATGTTCACATACAGGATGTTCACGCTACATATTACTTGCCAGCGTTTATCTAGCAAATAATGAATATTAGAAAAAAAATGAAAAAAGAAAAAGTAATACAGTTCCTTGCAAATGTTATATATTTTTTTATATCATATGAAAACCTGTGTCAAGACAAATTTATTTGTATACAACACAATGATCTTCAAGGTCATACAAGGTCAGACATGAAAGAAACATTTTTTACCAGATACTCCGCCCAGAGATGTAAACGATGAGAAAAGCAAAATAAAGCAAGCATATGCATTATTATCTCCAACAATTAATAGAACCAAACTATCATATTCATATCCATGCACAAGGAAATCATATTGAACATTTACTGTAGCTTCGTCAGTAAAGATAAATATTCAAAATATTTCGTCCATATCTAACTTTGAAGGTCATTGTGTTCACTGTCATATATATATTGTGTATATATCCAAAATTGGAGGTCACTTTCATTTCTAAGAAATAGTGCAAACACAAAAAAATTACATACATCATTACGCCGCTTGCAAAAAACAGCAATAATTCTAATATTCATTAGTTGCAAGAAAAACACTGGCTAGTAACAGTGTGAATACCCTGTATATTATTGCGTTACAGTTTAACCAAACAAGGAAATAAGAACGAATTAAAATTATAGTAGATGTAATAAATATAAAAATCAACAATTCAAATTGTTTAAAAATATAAAAACTTAAATAACAGTTGGCATTACATAATATTATGAGCAATCAAATAATGTATGTAATCGTTTTGCCATAACTCACAAATATTAAATAAAAGGTAACTTGTCATACGATAATAATGCAGATTTTTCGCAGACCTGTGGTGTCATTTGTCGTGTAAGGAACGATTTGACTGACCCTTTCAATCGTTCGAACATTGACAAATCGGTAGGTGCTTTTAGTTGAACATCTTCATTAGAGAAAAAATTTCCTACGAATACATATATAGAGAAAAATTACAATCAAACTACATCCATATTTTAACTTATATATAAGCATTTTTTTTACTCAAACTTTAGACTGACTAGCAATATGAATCATATTGAATAAAGTCAATAATCACAGTAAAAAAGGAAATTTAGTGAAAACGTTTAACCTGTTAGCTGTTTTTGGAGACCAAGACGAAATAAAAGGAACAAATAAAAATATATAAATGATTTCTTTTGATGTCATCACTGAAGCCATTACAGGTGTCCCAAAAAAGATGTACTTCCTTGAAAGACGTGATTCCTAAAGTCATTTGAAATAACTTTTTCCTTTGAAAAAATGTTGTACAACTTAATTCCATATTATAACAGCCACATATACTCTGTATTTGATGAGTATACACTCGTCATCGATTAATTTTTGCGACGCAATTTAGGTACACATTTTTCAAAGAGGTCGCAACAGCTAACTAGTTAATAAAAAATTCTATATATTTCTCCTGTAGAAAATACTAACTTCTTACCAATAGTAACTGTGAGATCATTAGCGGCTGTAAAAGCTTTTAACAATTCCGAAGCTTCAACGCTAAACAAAAATACAACTGGAATAGTTACATCATCCACTTCTTTTCCATCCCCTGACATTGCAAACATAGGTGAAGTTGCAGCACTAGAACCATCAACATTATCTAATACTATTCCAGCAATAGCACCAGCTTGTTGAATTCTCCTTGCCTGCAACCAAAATATATAACTATACGAAATTCATCTAAAGCAACAGTTAATATTTACTTTTTAGGAACAGCTTTAACTCGCCCATTTATTTCAAAAAATGAGTATACAGTGGCAAGTATTAGGGAAACTGTATATCAAAGTAAATAAAAACTATACGATTTAGAAAACTTAGTAAACGTAGTTCAACGTAACATCTTTGAAAAATTGAGTCAAATTAAAATTTGTATTATAGCACGAAAGTAAATCGACGATTTCACATTTCTCTATTTATATGCTCGCCACTGTACTATACACTATAATTTTACCAGAATATTTGAATATTTTATTAAAATGTTCCAAATAGAAGTTTTATAGTGTATATACTTGTAATTTTATAGTTACTTATCCAGTAGTTACTATACAATTAGAGGATATTTACCTTCTCTATAAACATACAATTTCCACGAAGCATTATTACTATCTTCCCTGCGAGATTATCTGCATTAAGAAGATCAGCGCAAGCAGAAGGTGGACGTGTAAAAATAACTTTTCCAGTGACTTTATTTGATCCTTGCAACTCCAACCCAAAATGCGCTGGCCCAGCAAACAATGTCACTTTCTGCGGTGGATTCGTGTTTGGTTTTACAAATGTAACTGCCTGTGGTTTATTCTCGGCTTGCTGAGACTGCATTTTACTTATTTCTACCATTTCTTGCATGAACAATAAACCTTCCTCTGAATCTTGCGATGTTTTTGCCTGTAAAAGATTAAATGAGTGCATGTTTGTATTCAAATATGGATAATTAGTTGTAACAGTTCGTATAGAAACACTTCTGTACTACATTAGAAAAGGTGTGTAAAAGTTGAAATCCTCCATCTGCTAAGGTTAAAGTTGTTATTCCCATGTCGCTTAACAATTTCAAATGCTCCAAGTTATTTGCCTATAATGAAGAATAGTTTTTATCTCTTGTTTAAACAATACTTACGTACTATATTATTATAATTGCAATACTAAGCAATGTTCATTACCTGGAATTGTGCAGCACTTAATCGCCTTTTTATTGTCCGCCTTGGGCATACATCTTCAACCATATTTCTCAAAGGTAAACGTACTGATGCAGGAAATAAATGTAGACTGTTAGGACAAGTACGATCCATTTCATCCACGTGCACCATATCACGCTCAAAATCTTGCTTTATTTCGTGAAACGTAAAAATGTTAATCTTAAATGACTACTTGATTATTTAAACGGACATATTCATTATATTAATTAACATACTTACCGAAGAAACATTACTTCTTTTGGAAGCAAGTGTTAACGGTAATAAATGTCCTTCAGTTGTAAAAATGAATTCATCTAAATCTAAAACCAATTCGCTTGGTTCCGCAAACAATAGAAACAAGTATTTAAATGTTTCTGACAATACAAAGCTATCCATTGTATCGTCATGTTTATTTGTTCTAACGTCTGAAACGGCTGCGTAACCACACGGTACTCTAGCATAAGTTTGTAGACTTCTCAGTACCTTACGACCAACACCTAAATAATAATGATCGCCTGTAGCACGGTAAAGGAAATAAGTTGATTCTAGAAATTCTGGTCTTAAAGGATGGTGTCCCCAATGTATCTACAATTGTAAAAGTTTAGAAATTTTTTCAATATAAAATGCAAATTTTTATTTATTAAGAAATTAGATAACCTGGAAATCCGTAGTAAATGCTTCTGGTATAAAATTATGTCTTTGCATCACTTGATACAGCATTTCATGTGTTTCTACAGCAGGCTTAATATCACCTTTTAGTACCTAAAATATTAAATAATAATTTCTATACGATAATATTCATGAAATAATCAACTTAAATACATATTGTCTGAAACCTACCTGCAAACCAGGCCAAAAAGCTAATAACGCATCCATGAAATTTTTGGAATTTGTATTTGGTCTATGCATATGTACATCTAACAACATTGGCCCTTGGCTTACGTACTTCATTACAGCTTGATAATGCTTATTAAATCTTCCTAGATATTTTTCATCTCCTACATAACATTAGTACCTAAATTAATTATTGCAAACTTCGTAATAAAATGATAAATTTAGAAACAATCATATAATAGTTACCTAATAAAATGTACGCCTTAAGACAATATTCATAGTAGGAGTCTATACCTGCTCCCACACCGGAATCTCTTCGTACCCAGTCGCCAGAATGTACATTTAATACAGTACCCATTAAATCAGTGCCACGATGACGCATTCTCCATAAAACATCCATCGCCTTTTGTGCTTTCTCCTACAACACATACCATTGTATAAAAAAATTCAATTGTTTACATTTATAAAAATGATTACCTCAAAAATTGATTCTCCTGTTAACCTCGACAAGGCTGCCATTTCTAAAATCATACTACCCGCACAGGCTGTACACGTTTCTCTTGACACTTCTAAGGGTACGCCTTTCATACCATATTTCAAATTTATCTAAAGAAAGCATACAACCAGAACTTTGTAATAATTCTAGATTTTTTGCATGTACTATTATAATCTAATACATTAAAATATTATTACTCTGCCATACGGTATTCCTGTTGTTGTGTTAAATGCTGGTAGAAATCTGTACCCTAAATCTTTGGCTAAATTTAGAAGTTCACCTCGATACCATGGCATTATATCAGCTCTTTGCTGCAAATACTCTGCTAGTATGTGACCACTTAGAAGACCTCTGTTGGACAATTTATTTAAAAAGAAACATTGATTATATGTAAAAGAAAGTAAAATAAAATATCAAAATGCATATAGTAAATAATATATTTTACCCAAGCATTCTAATATTAGTTTCAAATAGAGAAACAATAACATTTGTATCGAAGCTAACATCTCTGGCAACAAGTTTAACTGCATTTTCAAATTCTTCTAAATCTCCCAACACCTAATAAACAATTACAATCAAATTGACAAGAATTTTATAAACTTTATGATTTTCGTATAGAACATAAAAAAAGGACTTACCACAAGTGTGTCCAATGTGTCAACCAATGTAAGTGAAAAACTGAAAACAAATATTATATATTTACCGGATCTTATTACAACCAGATCCTGTTATAAGAAATTATTTTTTGAGTATTAATAATTTAATTTTATAAATATGTATATGTTTTAACAAAATTTCACTCATTGTCAGTGGAAGCACAAGAGAATACCTACGTTTAAAACAAAGATTTTGAAAAATTATATGACACATAATAAATTCTAGTTCTTACTTTCCCAGCGTGGAATCTATGTCACCTCTGTTTGGCTCTGATCCTCGATATCGTCCTTTACAACTCAGTGGCATTAATTCATCGGCAGGATACGCATTATCCTTCAATACACAAACGTTTCTAGTTAACATGTGAGCATATATTTTCATTATAAAATGGTGGAAAACGAAAGAAACAACAAACAGTTGTCGACAAAGTTTCCTCATGCATAGACATGGTTGTTTGCATATTTGTTTGTGAATATGTAATAAGGAAACTGATGACATCAATTTTATATCAACATCTTACTGTATTTTAAATATGTAATTAATTAATACTTTCAATAGGATATATATGAACCATAATAAAAGAAGTGAATCATTTTTGGTATGTATTGAATGAACTATTAGGAGAGTCGCTTTTGAAATACGAACAAGATCATGCTTCCTCAGTAGTGGGGGGAGCACTCGAACGTGATGAAGGAGAAGGAGAACTATTGAGAAGCAAACTATTGGGCAAGAATACTGTATATGAAATTATGGGATATCTTTATACAACCGATATATAAATCTTTAGATATATCTTATTTCTAATTTCCACAATGAATACTATTCGGAATTACGATTTCTAACTTTACCTTTTAACCCTCTGACTCCTGCGAGTTCTAGGCTTATGCCAGAGTCATTTCTGACCTAATACATATTGACGGTGACTCGAACTTATCCCAACCGCTACCGTGAGAGACCACAAATGACTCTGGCATACCATATGGAGGATTAATTCTAACAGCTTATTAAACATCTAGCAAAAGAATTATATAAACTTTACCATATAAGCATTATATGCATGATAGAACATGTCTCGGGATTCCTCTCTGTAATTGAAACAATAAAATTAATAAAAATACAAATACGCAAAGAATTATAAAATTATATATAAAAATATACAATGATACTAACTTTAATGCGTCACGTTCTTCCTTGCTCATATATTCCAATGGGTCATCTTTGGATGCAACTAATAATGCTTGTATGCATCCGAACATAACTAACACCCAAATTAAAAAATCACAAGCCATTTTTTTATACTAGAAAATGTATTCCTCTTGATGTCAAGATCTTGTACTTGTAATAGCACACATTGTCTTTCATAAATTTTTTTATGTATTTTATCAGAAGATCATTATAGCACAATAATCAAGTGACACAATTCATTCTAGAGTATAAATGCACCTATTTACGACGTGTATCCCTTTTGTTAGTAATCCTTATCTTGGTTTCTTCTGCAACATGTTTTACAGATCCAAGCACCGTGAACTTATTAAAATCAAATCTTCTGTATAGTATTATGAATGAAACAGAAATTCACACCACTTAGTCCATGTCATCGATTAAAAATAACTTTCAGTGCGCGTAAAAATATGAAAAATAACAATTTAAATTGAGCACAGTCTTTAGGTTATAAAAGTCTTAATTATTTTTCACGAAATTTGGTGATGTGTCAAAATATGACTGACAGATGGTGGAAGAGGTATTATATGATTAAATACAATACAACAAGAACTAAACCGGCAATAATAACAGGTGATCGCGTATTTTCATCAAGGCCAGATGATGTGGCTACTGTCAGTTCGCTGTTGTTCAAACGATTTTCCACCTCAAGCTGATATATCATGTAGGCGACACCATATGTTTCGTAACACTTATGATACTGTTATTTTATATTAAATATTCTTTATCCGAATCTGTCGTAGTCATATTAAAAACTGGGTGTTGAAAAAAAATCGAATGAAATGCAATGCTCTATTCACGACTACGACGACGACGAACGTTTTCTTCGAAAAGCTAACCTCTTTATAAAAGCACGACTGAGTAGGAGAATCACGTGACTCCTATTTAGACAATTTATGGAAGTTTATCAGAAATTTAAATTGTTAAATAGTATGCAGCATTTTGCGTCAATGTCATTCGCTAATTGAATAATTTTTGTTTTATCTTATAAAAACTTCGAACATAATCTACATGTAAAACAGAATATAGAAATATATTAACTACAAAAATTTAAAGTGATCCGATTGAGTTGTGTTTGAGGCTTGAAGCGCGCATAAACCATCAAAGCCGGCGACAAAAGTGCCGTGCAATGAACCCATACTTTTCACGCTAAATATTGAAAAAATTTTTCCGTAACTTTTTATTCAAGCGAATAGTTTACTAAACGGAAAATGAAACTTCTAACGCATAATATGCTAACTTCAAAATGCCTGAAAGGCGTGACTGTTGGATACCCCTTAGGAATTGTTGTAAGTTTCTAATGTATTTATTATTTTAAGGTTAATTCCGCTAAAAATGAGATAAGATCGTTATAAAAAATATCAACATTTATTTTGTGGAAATACTTATTAAGTGCAAGTGTTTGATTTAAATGAAATTACTTTTAACAACAAGAGTGTACGTATAAAAATTTACAGGCAAAAGATATCAAAGTATCGGAAGTGGACTTTAATTCAGAATTTATTGCAAGAATAATTCCAAAACTTGATTGGGCTACACTATGGAAAGCAGCAGAAAGTGTAAGTTTACTAAATATATTAAACTTTAGAATTAGATATAAAGAATATTAAATCTTATAGCATTATTAATTAGAAGCTTTACATTTTACGTTCTTAATATAAGTTTAAAATATTGTCAGAAAAGAGTATTTTTAATATAATTCTTGAAACTTTGTTAATAATATACTTGTGTACACAATGAGTCATGAGAAATGAAATACTTAAGTATTTGTTGGAATCGAAGGTATGAAAAATATTGATGATAATATTTTTTTATAACAATATGGAAAATAACAGAAAAATAAAGGTTTGATTACTTTTGCTGAGTGAGCAGTAATATTATTATATTTCAATTTTATTCATCATAAATGTGTTAACAGAAATGTACGCAATTTGATTTCTTAATCTTCCGTCACTGGCACATGGACTCATTTTCCACAGTGAACTTTGTTCTTGATTTGCAGAGAGTAAGGAAACTCTTCGGCTTTGTACGTCTCAGTATGCTTTGAGAAAGGTATAAATATTATCAGTACCAAATTAGTAGTTTGTACATGTGTTTTTGTGACTACTACAATAGATTGCAGATTGTGAATCCACAGCCAGTAACAATTGCAGTTGTTGCATTGCAGGCTCCAATTTCAGTCGGGGTTTACGCTACAGTCGAATTAGCTGATGTCATTTTTGAGAAGGTCTCCTAGTGCCTCTTTAACGAATTTATTGCTGTACGATCCAGGTACAGCTGGAAAGTGTCAGTGGATTTTCGTGAGGAAATCAGCTCGCCCATACCGCACTCAATGGCACTTGACGTAGCATAGGCCCACATGTAGCACCAGGGAGCCTGTAATTTATGGGCCAGTTTTGGAAATGCAAAGGACTTAGAACATACTTTGATTATACATTTATGTCTTGATTATTTCATTTAAAATTGTAAATGGTAAGCGGAGCCACAGTTCACAGCTAATAATGGTACACAAAAAATGAGCGCCAGTAACAAAAGGTTAAGATTTTATTTATGTAAACAATGTATATGCCAGTAAAGAAAAATTATCTTTGAATGTACATGAATATGTTCGCTGCTATGGTTTGGTTGGACAATCTGATTTCACAGCCCAAGCTTTAAAAAAGGCAAATTGATGGTGTCACATACATGTGACATTCTCTTGAAAGAAATCGGCATGTCGCACATTATGTGATGCGTGTTAGCGGATATGTCAACATTACTATCTATAGATACGTACTGTCTGTTATTGCTATGTCCTTTAAATAACATTGAAAATGATATGCAAAAGATCCTTCTGTTTCATTATATTATATTTATATCTTCGCAAAATACAGCTTTTCACTTTAACATTCTCATATCTTCAATTCTAACAGACACTTAAATCTTCTATTTCTTGTGATTCACCCTGTATAGTGTTAATTTATAAAAGAAAAAATAAGTAAAAAGTAAAAACCTCATTTTAACGTGAAAAGTATTTTACAAATATATAATGGTTTATCTAGAAAATATGTGTATTTAAAACTTCTTCTTTCAATTATATTATAGTCTGCTTGTAAAAATGATGAATACTATATCTGAAATCTTTGTACTGTTAAAGTTAAAAGTAACATATGAAATGTTAAACAGATAGGTCATGTTGGAGAGTTGCCACAAACTTTGATTCAAGATTTCGAAACGAACGAAGATTTCTTGAAGAAGGTTCACCATGTATTACTTGAAGTCGAAGTGATTAATGGAGATCTATTGTGTCCAGAATCTGGTAGAAAATTTCCTATTAATGATGGTATACCAAATATGCTGTTAAACGAAGATGAAGTTTAAACGTTCCAAATAAATGTAAATGTTAATATACATTGTTCTTTTTTTTATAAGTAGTAGATGTTCAATAGTATACAAAAATTTATGTATATCCAATATTTTTATTGTCACCTAGTCAATATAGAATTTCCTACAATTTCAAAATATGCAATACAATAAATATAGTAAAAACTATGAAATTGATTAAACTGGTAAAATCTTTGAACAATGTAGGTCATTCATCAATTCTACATTATATAAATACATATATCAATGTCTAATACTTTATAGTTCATAATATCTGTAAAGTGTTACAGTACATACTATATCTATTGAATTTCAATAATAAATTATTGCACAAGAAGAATGGTTATGGATGTCTTTATTGTACAGATATGTGTAAATACAATGAAATACAATTTTTGTATCACTGCGACATTCTGTATACACCGTTTGCATTTACATCATGTTTATAGTGCTAATTGTGGATTGTTTTCTGTTCTGATTCATTTTTTAGTATATTTATTATATAATTTAAAAAATTTGGAATGTTATAAGTACTTTGATCGAATAGTTTCTTTTTGACAATACATGACTATGACCATATAAAACAAGGAATAATTTGTAAAATATCTAAATATATAGATTTCCTTTTATACATTTATATTGCGTAAAATCTGTTAAAAATAGTTTTATTTCTGTAAATAAAATAATGTGTATGAAGAGAAATTGCTTGGAACTTGAAATCTTAATTATGAAATAGGGCAACACTATTAATATTTAACATTATTATTCGAATATACAGTGACTATCTTATGTTAATAACATAACAAAAAATCCGTTTTGGATTGACGAATTTTGCTTGGTAAAATACATTTATTACTTTAATGGCAAAAAATGTAACTAACATCTATTACATACAACCTCCTATATTATCTATGTAATTTCTATGTGATACGAAAAAAAATGATGACAAAAATCTTTTCTTCGTATTATACCGTTGTAAAATAGTATTTTGGAATAAGACTTTGGATGGAAGAGTTTTGATAGAAACAAATTTGGCAATTTATATATTGACTGTTCGTCACTCCATAGCATTACATCCCATAGACAAACCTTAAACCGTTGTATATTTAAACAATTAAGAATGTTTTACATTGAAATATTTAATTACAATGATAATCTAATTGAAGTATTCATTCATTCCATTTTATGTTAACCTTCTGCATGTAATATCAGGCAATACTCAAAATATAGTCAAAATAGATTATTTTACCCCTTCTAGTTTTTAAGAGTCAAAAAGCTATAAAAATAGCTCCCAACTAATATTTCAGCCACAGCCCATCTGTTATTAATTTTTTATTCACATATTAGGTTTCTTAAAGGCAGGATTATTCTGGATTAAGCTATGAAAATACTTTTGTACATTGATTTAACTATAGCACATATAAATATGAAGTTTCTTTCTTGTTTAGTTTATTACATATTAGAAACTCTATTTTGGTTATGGCCTAAATTGTATGCAATAATCGACTGGGAGTTTGCATCATGGATATGCAAATTTGTATTCGTATCGGTTTCTAGTTGCTACAATTAAAAATTTATGTAGTTTGTAAAATGTAAAAGCTTCCGAAATGTGTTCTGCAAAATCAAACCTTTTTTCACGCGTACATCATGTTAACTGCTTAATAATATTGCATATATGTAGGACCTAGGTATGTACTATTAATTATAAATTCGTTAATTCGCAAACGAAATTGTAATCTTAAGGACTGTGTTAGTGCTGAAATATAAATTATAAAAAGTATTTGTGAAGTTAAATTTTTATATCTCATAAGTACCATCGAATTAAAGAAAAGAAATTTTCAACAAATGTTGTAATGTTGTATTGAGCACAATATATGTAGTCCAAAGTTGTTGATAGGAAAACATATTTAAAATTAAGCAAAAATATCTGTATATGTGAAAATATATTATGAAACAGGTTAACATTCTAACCAGCCTTAATATATTTCAACACTTCATTTCCTTAAGACAATCATTTGAGTTTGAATATAATGTAACAAACAAATACATTATAACACAGATACTAAAATTAGTATTAATACTGATACAGAATTAATTACTACCACTACAAGAACTACCATTATGTTACATTGAATTAAAACAGTTAGTGAGATTTGATTTATATTTGCAAAGAAGTTTATCTATATTCTCTTGCTTAAATACGATATCTAGACAATTCAATGACCAGTCAAACGTTTTTTTAAATTATTTGTGAATATGTAAAAATTTGGACACATTTAAGTACAATGAACGCTCACAAGATATGTCACAAATGGAAGCATACTTTCAAATTTATAACATATAGTATTCTATGATAATATGATATACTTTTTAAATTATATAAAGTGTATATGAGAATGCAAGTAAATTTGAACACTTCTTTGCACATTTTTTTGTAATTTATCTACAACCTTGTCCATATTATTTTAATAAAAATCCTTTTTTTTGCAGAAAATATGTTAAAGTAAATGTTTTAAAACATAAAAATATAACACAAGGTGTACATTAATTTATAACAAAGTAAACATAACAAGTATTACGTAGTATAACTTCAATAGGTACACAAGCAACAAATAAAACATACATACTAATATTTATCTGAAGTAATAATATTCTTAGAAATGCATAATCATGTAACATATTGAAAGTTAACAAAGCAATATTAAAGTTCTCTTGAATTCATGGAATTACATTCAAGTTGATGTGCACAAATTAAATAATTAGCATATAAAAATACAATTAACATAAAAGTAAACTATAACAATATTTTCATTTTAACAAACATATAAATTAAAAAAAAAACAGTTACATAAATTTCATTTACCACGACATTCAGTATTTATTGCATTCTTCTGAGAATAAATGGAACCTTGAGTTAACCCACGTAATGGACCTTTTCTCAATTGTGGATCTGGACCTTTAGCAGTATAATATTTCCCAGAAACCAAGCCTGTATCATGTCCATGTGTTATTATTTTGGTAAAGGTGTCATTTGTTAACAAATTTGGATCTGGTCCTGACCATGGTGCATAGTCGGGGCTATAACAGTTGCAAGAAAAAGTAATAGTTATAACTTTACTTTTTTTATAGAGGAAGACAAGTTTTGAACTTACAGAAGCAAATCATTATTAGCTCCTTTTGGTAAATCAGAATTTGGTCCAATGGGTTTTGTTAGATATGGAGATTTATATTCATTATCTTCTCTAGTACTGGTTCCTCGAGAGACTCTAGAAATTTAGTTGCACATCACATATTTAAACTAATTTAAAATGAAAATTTTATAATAGTATTCAAATTTAATTAGCATGCAAAAATGGGCCTTACTTTGGTATTTCTATCTTATTTTTGCATCGCTTAGATTTTTCCACTTCTGGATCCTTTGTTACTTTCTTAATTGGTGAAGCAGTTAATTTTATTGCTTCAGTTATTGGAGGGCTGTCTTCTTTTTCATCGCTTCTACTGCTGCAAATTTTTATATATGCTTACTTAGCGTATGGTTCACACTTATTATAACATAAGCTAGTAATCAAAACTACTTAGAAAATGATGTTTTGAAAACAATGTCACTTAATATAACAAATTTTCCACATAGAATAGTTGTGCTTTTTTTAGTATATCAACAGTTTTTTCACATATTGTTCTATTCTGTAGGTACTTGTATTAAAAAGTATTCAGCTTTACCCATTTGTAATTATAAAAACAAACAAAAACACAGACAATGGTCGGAAAGAAAACAGATTCGAGAAATTTCTAATTTATAAATTAAAAGTTCTAATAGATTCTCCTTCAATGTGACCATTGGCACTCAGGTTTACAACATCCGATAATTAGCTGATGTACAATGTGTTAACATATCAATATACGTATAATGAAAAGATCATTGTAGTTTTACTACAGTTAATATTATATGTATATCTTTAAATTTGAATTTACTTCTCACTGCTGGATGTACATGGGGGTTTTGTCGCTTCTTCCATAACCATAATGTCCAATATATGTATAGCTCTTTCTTCGTCATAATCAACACTATCCATAGCAAGCGCTATTACTCTTTCCGGTACAGTCTTATACTTCTCCATTAAACGTGCTTTCACTAAAAATTTTAATACCCCAGTTAATGAAATCGTAATACTTATATAAGTCATTTTATGCCATTGATTACTTTAATTTGGCATTATCATTTTAGACAAATATTAAAAAATTTACTTTTATTTTTCTCTTCTAAACTTTTCATTCGTGGTGGCGGAGTAGGGGCAGCTTGTTGTTTATTCTTTGCTGCCTACAAAATAAAATTTGAATTAAGCCTGTTACAGAAATTAAATAAAATATAAAAAAAGGTTTAGTGTATTACTTGTTCTTCTTCTCTCTTTCTTGCTAATGATCTAGGAGCTGTAGGATTTCGCTTCTCATAACCCAAATCAATCAATTTTTCTGAAGCTTTCTGGACATTATTATCACTTTGTTCCAAAATATCAAGCAACATAGTCTCTTCCACTTTGGGAAATATATTTTTCAGGTACCTGTAGAAACGTTTTCAATGTATCAATTACTATAAGTATTCGATCTCCCATCAAGTACAAGTACAGACAAAATCTACAATACAAGATGAAATATTACATAATTGATCATTTATTAATAAATCAATGTGTATGTACGATCAATTATTTGAAAAAAATATTAGACAATACACTGGGAACAATAATTCAAATAGTATAAACGTACATGTGGTTAATATTTTGGCAATTTCACATCAAGAAAGTTACTGTATACTTACTACAGACAACTTAAATGTACTGAAATTTTCAAAATATTCAGACAATAATATTTTCTGACTGCATAAGAAATACATATAAATATTTTCGATCATAATACACGTGCACATACTACCATGCTCGGATCATGTTTCCTTTGAATAAATGAGTTTTGTTTATTGTATACATATGTTACAATTGTGTGCTAGCATTTTTTACTTAAAATATCAGTATGTATATAAATAGTACTCAAATATTTGATATTTATCCAAAATTATTGAAAATAATTTATATATGGATCTGAATGTGTACATTTTGAGAAACTCATTTATTGTTACAAAGTTCCTTAAAATAATATAGAGACAACGTGTTAATAAAAAATATAAGCTTCAATGTGCCACTAAAAATTGAACAAAAAATACATTGATGATATAAAACTGAAACCAACCTATCTACGATCTGTGTAAATCTTACACTATCCAACATGTGTTGTATTGTAAACCAGGAAGGAACTGAAATGAAAAATGAGTTCTAAATCACGCATACAGTATATAAAATAAAAACTAACTAAACATAATGTCTAGAGAATAAAAAAAATCAGCAAAACAAATCAAAACAAACAGAAAATACAATAAGAAAAGTGTAATTGGCCTGTTCAAGAATATTTCTTTCAAGACTACTTAATATGGATTTACTTAATATGCATGATTCATATCTTCACGAAAGTTCACTAAGTCAATTGCACTATGAAGTTCTGCATTCCTTTATTACACGAACAGTTAAAATACTGCTGTTTTAAAACTTTCCTTGACAAACTTTTAACACATTGCAGATAATGGTAAAAAGTGTTTACTTTTTCATATAAATTATGCAAAAAATATTTAATTATACGATTGATCTGCAATGTGCATTAATACATGCTGTAACTACACAGTACTGAACATCTTATGTGTGTACAAAATATATCAGACACTCAAAAGAAAGAGTAGTACATTAGTAGCACTTTCTTCATCTGATATATTTCTCTGTGACTATCACAAGATACAATATCAACATCTAGCATCCATATTGGGTGAAACTGAAATTGTAAGAATGGGAAAAACCTAAGTTTCATTTTTGGGGAGTTGGGAGCTGGCCGAGCTCCCCGAGGCGGACTCAATGTTAGAGCTGCATGTATAGTGTGAGGTGGTAATCTCCATCTTGGTATTGCATAGTTTGAATGCACTCCCACAGGTGTGCACGGTCCTGGAGTACAAAGGGGATTCTTTTCCACTTGGAGAGCGCTGACAACCAAAGCTGCTCTGTTGTGGTATCTGAAAGACATCAGCTACCACCTTAGCGCTATGTCTGATATAGCACTCTTCAAACTTATCGATAAAGGAAATAATATATAACCAGTATAAAAATATAACAGAATATGCAATAAAGCTGTTTCGTGCGACTTCTTAATATAATCTGCAATTAATAGCACAAGAACTGTGATGAACAAGACTGAGAGAGAAGATTAACCAGATATTTTATAATAATGATAATATAGGATATACAATGAAGATTTAATTACAATATGATTTTTCACTTCTTAAACTTACTTTTTTAGAAGAAGTCGAATGTGAGTGTCGGAAACTGTAGGAAACATGGCATTGATTTTGGCCACTTGTAGCTCGATATCTGAATTTTGTGTTAAACTTGTCTCCATGTTCTTTATTGGTGTTGGCGATGCTAACGTCATGTCTCCAAGTCTGTTTGTCATTGCGCTAACTGATTTCAATGATAATGGAGTTTTTAGCTCCTACATAAATTTTTTTAATTAGTATTAATCTTTTTATCAATTCTTTGTTTCGTATTTACATTTCTAATTAATAATATAATATTAATTGGCAAAAATTTTATTCTACCACCACATAATTGTCTACCAAAGTGAATAATATTGAATAAATTTCTAATTTAGTTACCTACCTGTAGACTAGGAGGTAAAAATGCAAGTTGTGGATTAAGATAGGGAGACGGTGTTGGATAGATTTGCGGAGCTCTGTGAGCTCCTGCATAACCTATGTGTCCACCACCTCCATTTCCTCCAGTCTATTATTTTGTATGATATTTTATATTTTATCCAAATGCAGCATGTGCATATGATAAAAACACATATATTGGGAGTGCAATTACAAAGATTTTAAATCTGTGCATGTGCGCATGATATGTAAATATCCAAATGTTATTTATAAGTAAAAGTGAGCGTATACATTTAAAGATAATTTTGCACAACGATTTAATACACAGCAGGAATTTTTTTACTGACCTGCATAGGTATATCTTGGGAAGTTATAGTTGTAGCAGAACTCAGTGCCATTGAATTTTGTGATTGTATATACTGAGAATACTGCCAATACCTTACTCTCGGATCTTCCCATGTCGTCGTTCGATTAAAATGATTTATAAAATATCTGAAAATGTTTGATCGGATTGAAGTATAAAGTTATTAACAAACGTTAACATCTTTTTATATATCGCGTTGTGTACCATTTCTTTCGTACAAAGATTTTTATAATGATCATTTACGTATGCATGAACAGATCATTAAACAATTTACAATTTTATTCATCGATATATGTAATTAATTTGTAGGTATCGTTAAAGTAAACTACAGTGTAAAGTAAGACACCGTTGCATAACATAAATTATTGTAACAAAGGTATTTATCAGTATAATTATTTTACTATCAGTTCAATGAACAAAATAAAAGTAGTTTTACAAAAATTTACGTACGGACGTCCACTTCTGATATCGTATCTACATTCCCAACCGGGTGGCAATTGACTCCTGTCAGTTTCTTCAGCCATCTTTGCGTATTTTGATAACTCGCAATATAATCCACCGATGCCACCGTAACGCAGTAAATACTAACCATGACCAAATTTAATTATACCTATTTTGTATTTTGTACTATTGCCTTATTTTAACGATGAACTCTTTTGTTGACTATTTAATTAATCATAAAGATACGTCTGACGATTATTTGTATCTAAAATATGTATAAATTAAGTTTCTCATTTTTAATATCGATTAATCCGTAAAAAATTTGTGTTTTCATACATACGTATATTGAATAGAATATATTTCAAGTATAACAGTTGAAAAATCGGTACAAGGATTTGCATAGCGTAATTAAATTTAAAAATCAATTGTTTATTTTTTAAATCTAAATCTACATTTTCCTTAATTTAATATTTTGATAAAAATATAACGTATATTAATATTTTCATAAAAATAACATTCAAAAACAATAATAACTCTTAGACATTAATTAATGTAAGCTATTTAATAATAACTTAATTATTACACAAATTATAACTTCAAACTTACCATTACGTTGTACACATTATTATGGGGTCAATAAATAAATCGAAGCAAGATGTTTTAATTAAATATACATTTGAGAAAGCATAAGAGCATTGTTACATACATTTAACTAATAATTTGTTGTGTTTCTCTGTCATGTAAGTCAATAGAAACTTCAAATTTTTTAAACTTAATAACTTATCCATTTAATACTTCTAATATCTTTTCTATCAAAATAAATAACCATTTTTAAATTATTTTTTATTTTCATTTGTTATATTAAAATTCCTACATATTTTCCTGTTTGTACTTTATTCTTTCTTAAAGAATTTCTATTTATTTTTCTCTTGGATCTTTGTATATGTATTATACATTTGATGTAGCATTCCCAGAGTTAAACACCCTATAACTGTACCTTGAGCCGCAACTCTAAGTTGTACAATAAACATTGATGGTGGTAGTTTTGTCGTTCTCCATTTATAAATACCTATTCCACCTACAATTGTAAATCCTAACAACCCTATGAAATAAAATAAAATATATATCAAATTATGTCAAGTTATATGAAACATGTATACAGGGTGAGTCTGATAATGCGACGATTGCAAATAACTTATGTTATTTGTTACACAAAAAAATGTTTCAAACAAAAGTTGCATGGTTTCCTGGGAGACATACTGTGCTCTGATCTGTTTTTTATTACTTTGCTTTTTTATCGAGATATTAGCCTTTAGTTTTTTAAATGGAATATCTAATATTTTTTTCTCAAATTCAGATAGAGAGCACTAAATTCTGCATTAAAAAAGTATTCACCCTGTATATATTTTTTAATCAAACTTCATGCAACTACTCTAACAATGAATACAACTTGTCCCAAGGGTATAAAAAAGAAACTATTTATTGTTTTAAATATTAATTAATTATGTACCTGCTACAAGAAAGGGTTGCCTTTGTACAGTACTATACAATTTATCTGTTAGAGATAAATGATTTTCATTTTCTAATGTTTGTCTAAGAGCCTCTTCTGGAATCTCTACTTCTTTTGTATTTAGCCATTTAGGGGTACTCATTGTTTCTCTACAAAACATAATTAAAATTTTATTGAAAAGTTTATTTATGTCTTCAAATAGAATAATATGGAAAGCTAATTATTGTTTGCATTAATGTATTTCAAAATAAGGAGTATATATATATATTTTATCAACTATATATGACTATACAACTCATCTTATTCAATACATTTTAACACTATATATATAATTTGATTATATAATTGTCATAAGTTAAAAGATTTATAAATATTTTATTATTTTTCAATTGTTTAGAAATAATCATAAAAGTTTACTTTGTTAATTTTTACTATTTATTGAAATATCAAAATTTATATAAATATAAAATAATAAAAATTGTATTTTGGATCGCCTTTGTAACACTCGAAATATAAAATACACGTTTGGAAATGTCTATGTATATATATGTTCATGATTAACCTCACACGTGCTCATTGCGTCACAGGTATTTCATCATGAATATTCATTAATACTTTTTGACAAATAATGTCTAGATATTGTTTTAAGTCATGTGCATACAAATTAAAACATGTTAATACAAATTTCGTATGTTTCGATCCAGTTCGTTCAGTCTCGCATTCTACATATATATGTACATACTTATGCATATTGATTTTAACTGTAGCATTTTCACAAGTCTAGGCTAATGTCAAGGTATTGAAATTGAAATAAGACCGTTTAGAATCTGTGAACAAAATCTAATCGCAAAAGTGTTAATAGATATTTACCGTTATCGAATGTACCAAAACAGCACTTGTTGTTTAAAAATCATTGTATATTTGATATAGTTCTGATTGGCATTTTCAGATTGCAAATTTCGATTGTTGTTCGACTGAAGCTTTCTTTGTAGCACACAATATAAAACCTTAATTTTTATATGAATTGTAAAACAAAATAATAAACTTTAATGATCACCTATCCGCATGTCACAGTTCTTTTTATCATTATGAATTAATAGCAAACATTTCGATCGATTTTGTAATAAATATGGATTTTTTAGTATGCACGAATAAGTTATATCAGACTTTTACCTTTGTTTTATAAACAATATACAAACTTCACTGGTTTTTCATTAATACTGTTCAAGTAACGACATGTGCTCTTAACACTTCTTCCACGACTGACGTGAGAGTGTCATGACGCAACTGTCACGATTTCTTTGCCATTCAGTTTTTGTCTATCTATAGTAATACACGGTATTTTTGCAGAAACGTAACGTCCACAGTCTACAGGAACTGCCATACTTCGCGTGTCCAAATTTGGCGACCTTGAAAACCTATTTAGCCGCGACACTAACACTTCTTCATAGATACACATACATCTATATTGATGTACATATATAGAAATATTATCACTTGTTGTATCGTTAACGTGTGAAATACTACATAATTCTACATTATTTTTTCAATCCTTTCAATCAGTGTGAACAATAAACGATTGTGTGAACGATCACATGCACATGAGCGGTATTTCCACGTGTAGTTTATTACACTACGGATCATTATATTAAACTTAGATTAGAATCGATTACAATGGCATGTTTCGTAATGTTTCACAAAAGATAAAAGCATAGAGCATTCTTGTTATGAGAGTAGAATCACAGGGTATTCTGTGGGTCAGAGAGGAAATTTCCGCTGACGGTAAAAATGGCAACACTGCGAGAGTCCGGCTGTAATATCACCGACGAGGTATAGGATAGACCTATCATCTTATGGGACTTCGTGTCTCACGTTCTGAATTACCGACCCTTCAAAAAATCAGAGGTTTTGGTATGCCCTCTGCGATTTAGAGTGGTGAGTTTAGGAATTATATTGATTATATTGATTATATTGATTTACGGGCATCGAAGGCGTAGTTGCCAAATCACATAGGAGAATATTTGTCGCATAGTTGCCAATTTACTGTTACTGCCGTGTAATGCACAACGTGTATTTCGGCTACTTTCCAAGTTACAGTCGCATTCTGGAAGACTAAACCAAACGAGCCATTACGTGATTAATTCAACCTGAATATTTCATCTCTGTTTAAATACAATACTTTCTGTTTCTATACTCATTTTAAAGCTAAATAAATGCTTTTTCAATTTATATAAATAAACTTTTATTTATTGATAGTAAACATAATAATAATTGTTGTTAAAAATTGAAATACCTATTTAACGCTATTTTTATCTTGAAATTGATTCATATAAACTGTTGTTGGCTTCTTTGAACGTTCTGCTATCAAATAGAATTTTCAAAAGGACGTAAAAATATTTAAAAGATTGTCAACAAAAATTTAAATGACAGTTGTTATGTGAGATTCCATATTCGTTACAAGTTGCGGCGTGTCTGTTATTATATATTGACATTACATATAGAATCATTAGTTATTTTTTCCAAATATTTTCATAATTTTGCAAGAATTTATTAATTATAAACAATAAATTTGTATAAAATTATGTTTACTGCTGATTTGACTTATCGTTATGACAATCTTTTGAATATTTTTCCGTCTATTTTGAAAATTGTATTTGATAGCAAAAGGTTCGAAGAAGCCAACTGTTTATATGAATCAAATACAAGATAAAAATAGCGCTAAATAGGTATTTCAATTTTCAACAACAATTACTAATATTTTGTTTACTATCAATAAATAAAAGTTTATTTATATAAATTGAATAAGCATTTAATCAGATTTAAATGAGTATAGAAACAGAAAGCATTGTATTTAAACAGAGATGAAATATTCTGGTTGAATTAATAGCTAATTCCACAAAATAATACAGTGATTATTAATAATCACATTTTTATTAATTGTCTGCAATTAAAAGATCAGTACCTAATTCGAAATACAGGATGTAATAAAAAGTAGCATTTCATGTATTTAATAAATTTATTAAAAAGTAATATGCAATACATGTAGGATTCAGAAAGTAAACAGTCTCAAGAAAAGAAATGATATATTGATACATATTATATGTGTACATCGACCTGTTCGTTCTCACTTCCAAAGATTATAACTACTGGCTATTTGTTTGAACAATGTTTTCTGTCGCAAACTCGCTCGTGTTCGTCGTCTAAAAACAAATTGCTATATATTATAAAAATTTACTCATTTAAACTATTATTTTAACAATAAATTATTATCGAAATAATAATTCAAATAATGAATATAGAAACAAATTTCTATACATTATAAAAATTTATTTGTTTAAACAATTGTTTTAACAATAAATTATTATCGAAATAATAATTCAAATAATGAATATAGAAACAAATTTCTATACATTATAAAAATTTATTTGTTTAAAAAATTGTTTTAACAATAAATTATTATTGAAATAATAATTCAAATAATGAACACAGAAACATTATAAAAATTTATTTGTTTAAAAATTGTTTAAATAATAAATAACAATAAATAACTACTTAAATAATAAATATATAAGGCCGAACACAATACAGAATTCAGAATGATAGAACCGAAACCGAAACTGAAATCCAAAACCGAAAAATAACAGTTATAGAACCGAAATAATAGTGATTCTCCAGAACCATGACCGTATCACAACAGTTTTCAATCCCAACGTTTTCATACACATAATACACTCATTCCCACTCACACCACAATCACAACATATTAGTTAATTTGACAACTGATCTCATATTCACTTTTTTATTTTACATCATTTACTTTACTTATTTTATAGTCTTGAGTTTTAAATTATAATATTTAAAAGTTGCTTATTATTACAAAACAGAGGAGTTCTAAAAACGATTAAAATTTTTTTATGAATATGATTACTATAACTCCAAATAGGTGCCTTTCCTTCATCTTAGTTCCACTATTACTTTTCTAATTAAATCATTTAATTTTTTTAACATGTTACATAGTAAAGTAATTGTGTTAACAGGATGGGCCACGTGAAGGCGTGAAAGAAGGTCTTTACCATCCCAGAGTATGTTAAATGTTCACAAACACCCATAAACATTTACCGAAAAAGCAAGCAATTCAAGAAAATCACATGCAGTTAAAAAATGAAAAATCTTGTGTGGAAAAGTGGAACACTGAAAATACTCATATTTAAGAAGTTGTGCTATATATACATATATACACATTTGTACACATGCTGTAAGAAATGTAATATAATAAATACCAAAAAGTATAAATAATTAGAGTTATTGTTAAAAAAAAGCGAAACTATTTAAACATTTTGAAGATGCAATAATCTAGAATTCTTGTTCATACTTGAACCTGAAAATCTCAATTGTTGCCCGAGCCATACTGTATCTTTATGGATTTTAACTGTTAACGTGAAATAAACCATATTTTTACGATGTTCAGCACATTCATCGTGGTTAAACCATTCTGGATATTTCTGATGCACAGAGTGGGAAATTATCGAAAACAATTTATCCAGGATGAATGTTTCGCTGCGTAATTTCGGATAATGAATATCAAAACTCTCATTAATGATTTGGAATATATTTGAAAACTCTATATTTGGAACATAGAGATTTCCAAAATCTTCACTATCTTTGGTTACATACGCCCGGAAAAATAGCAGTATTTGCTCGTTGCGACAAAAAGTACTATTTTTCGAAACAAATATGTCATAACAAGTAGGACATTTCGTTTTTTCGACGCTTTTTTTAATAATATACCCTGCGAAATATTCTAATGCGCAATCTTCTAACGAACATACTGACGTTGACAGTTCATTAATATTATTACCCTCTTCAACATGCGTATTGATACTGTCATCATCAGTATATTCTTCGCCAGAATATGGACTATCTGAAGACGCGGCTGGTTCATATTGCGGTAAATCATCCCCCGGTATTAACGGTGTGTCGTCATCGGGCATGCAATTTCCATTATTTGAACTACTACTACTTAAATACAATCGAATATATTTTCTCATAGCAAGACGCACCGCTTTTACCGAAGGATTATGATTGTGAGTGCCACCGTGCATCCGCAGAACTGAGAAGAAATCTAGCGCGTCTGTATTAAGTCGCGAAGTCAAAAGAAATGTTACCCCTTCTTCTCGTAAATCGTTCCACAGTTGTAGGGTAGCACTTACAGATTGCCGTAACCCCAACAAACAAGGAGGTGTTGTTAAACCTTTCTGAGAAATAACGAACCAATTCCGCATAGCATCTAATTGCCGTTTCAAATTGTCTTCGACATTATTATAAAATCGCGAAAGCGCACATTTACTTGGATTGGGGTCACTGGCGCATCTACTATTTAAATTATCGAATAGATCATTCAAGGTTTCAAAGAAGCTAGCCGTGTGTTGAACAGTCGTTGTTTCTATGCAACCTGTCAACGAGGCGGTGAACAGAGCAGACGACACCCTTTTGCTAAAAACTTGAAGAGCAAGCTTACATTTCATTTTATCAAATGAATTTGGCCTTACGTGTTTTTCTGATAATTTATAAGCTGCTCGTGTACTTTTATTTTTTTCTAAATTCCAGAGTGAAACAACATCGTTCCACGAAACTGGAGATCCATTAATCAAAAAATTGTGTTTCATTAAATTATTTCTAATACTTTTAAATAAGTGCAAGTAATCAAAAAGAAAATAAATTTTATGGCCATTCCTTAAAAAAAAAGGTTTTTCAATAAATGTACGTTCGTCTGCTATGCTCTGATTACTGCTTCCCTGATCGGAAACAACTGCTCTGACTTTTAAACCGGTCTCATGTATCGCATCTAAAATTTTATCTAAAATTATGGATAAATTATCCCTCTTAACTCCCGAACGCGTAACAAAAAAAGCCAGTGGTTGTTTCCAATTAGTAAACAGTCCCCGTAGCATAAAAACAAGAACTTGAGAACCCACGGCTGTATGACGACCTAAAAATCCCAAGTCTTCGAAACCTTCAATTATCTGTTTCGTTGGGTGGAAATTTAAACATTTTTTAATCGCCATTTCATCGAGCAAAAGAATGCAATTACGATCTGCGACTTCCATCTGCGCAGCTTTTACTTTTAAACCGAAAAATATATTTTGGCAAATACCAGGCCAAATATCAGTTTTCCCGAACCACCGAATAAGTGTAATTGGACTCGGCAAATGAAAATGGAAAACGGTGCGCATT
Organism: Seladonia tumulorum; assembly: GCA_913789895.3. Taxonomy (NCBI): domain Eukaryota; kingdom Metazoa; phylum Arthropoda; class Insecta; order Hymenoptera; family Halictidae; genus Seladonia; species Seladonia tumulorum. Next base: position 11,541,860 of record OU565275.1, read on the forward strand.
TTATTGTACAAAACAGGCGAAGTATAATTCATCGTCATGCACAACTGTTGCTCGTTGCGCGTAAAAGATCTTCTAAACGGTTTGAACAATAACATAACTATAAAAGTAAAAACAAATCCAGAAACTTTTCTCGCGATTGCCTTCTTCAAGCATGTATCATCAATACAACCTGAAGAAAGTTTATCTTGAATTCTATTTAATGCTTTACACTTCGCTCGTAATTGAAAGCGAAGAGTCTTACATTTACTCTTCTCTTTCTTTAATTCTTCTTCCATTTTCATCAACCGATTTTTTTCTATTGCATCGCATTCTTTTGGAGATGTAATGGCTGTTGTATCTAAATTTTCCCTATCGCTATCTTCGCGAATAAACATCTTAGGTACGGCATTTTTACGCAATAAACCTGACGCGTGATAACTACTCTTTAAGAAATGCCGACTACATATATATTTTTTTTGTAATTCTGAATTTTCCATTTCTACCCAATCGTCTAAACCGCTATTAACCAGCCACGTTATGCACCTGTCACTGTCATGAACCGGAAAACGATGAAATGTAAAATTGTCCGTTGAATTGCGGGTTGTTAAATCGCAATTAAAATACACGCACTTTTTATAATGACACTTACGATTTTGATAAACCATATTTTCTTAATTAATAGGGCTAACTATGCAAACTAAATATATAACAGATTTGGTACCGGAAAGATCAGAATTTACTTACCAATCGAAAGATATGTCCGCTCCCGCTGCTCAGAGTTTGTGTTTGTCGCGGCGTCGACAATTACTTCAGCGACGATTAACCGTTTGAGTTCCAGGGGGTATTGAAAAAACACGGTCGAAGAATAGATAGCGCTTGTTTTATCAACGGTTACGCACCGTCAATTGTCCACAATGCTCGAAATGTGCTGGGTTTTCTCGACAAAAAATCTCAAAAGCGCGATCGCGCCGCTTGGTACTCAAACGGTTAAACAACGTGTAGGAAGTATAAGTGTGAGATGTATAACTGAACTGTAGATTAGATCTGACTCTTCAGGGAAAGTGTAGACAAATATATAGACGCGGAAAGGAGTTGGGGGTGTATAGGGGTAGTCAGCAGGTAAAGGAAAAAACGATTTGCAGAGGTTTTCCCTTGGAAGTGTTTTAGGGACATTCCGAAATATGAATTTTACGCTAACTTGGAATTACCCCGTAGTGGCACGGTTTATTACGGTACCCCTTGGACATGCAGAACCAGTAAAACCTCTGTACGGAATAATTTGACTCTTTCGTCAAAAGTTGTGAACGATTACCTTTTAATGCAAGCATGAGAACTCTGAAACCAAAATCTTTTAAATGAGATGTGACATCTCGAAAACCTCTGCCAACAATACAAAAGTCTCCCCGCTTCATGAGGGCTTTTAATCCATTTGGATTTTGAAGAATAATTTGTATTATCTCGGCATCATTTTTATTGGCACAGAATGGACCAACCATGGCTACAATATAACCATTCGTTGTGCAGATTGTAAAGGGTTTACACAACGGTATCTTTTTTTGGACTGAATATGACTTTCATTGGTACTCGTTGTTTGTACTTTTCTGGTGACGAATATACGTCCCATCGAAAATACGCCCAAGAAAAATTCGCGCTGCTTAGAACAGCTGGAAAAGCTAGTGTCAGTCACCGGTCACTTGGGACCGGCGTGGCGTTTAACGTGCTAAGAACCTTAATCCTCTTAGTGCCAGCGGACCGATCTATCGGCTCGCGGTCCTTATGCGAAAACGGGTTAAACGAAACAGAACCGTAATGATGAACATATACAATTAGAGTATTTTAGTTAAAAATGTTACTTCAATATTTTCAAAATATTAAAAAAATATTGTTAAAATCACACGAATAAACCATATAAGAAATTTAAAAAATAAAGATGATATATGGAAAAAAAACTTTCCCCACCGATGGAATTCGAACCGCAGCGTATCCGCTTCGTGATTTTTTTGATTTTGAAATATGTTTATTGGTTTAGAATTATACATTTTCATAACAATGCTGATACCTAGAATAAACATAATAAAAACAACCATAGAACCTTAGAAAATAAAAAATAAAAACATAATTGATTGCACTGGTACAATATTCTTACTTAGTCGTTCTTAGCATGTTATTTAATTGCATAGGTCTTTGGTTCGAGAATAGATAGACGTCTTTGTTACTTGTACAAGATAAATATATTTTTATAACGTTAAATTAATTTTAATTTCTGTCGTCCGTTTATTCCAATCCTACTTTTCCATATTCAATTTCTATTAAATGTTTATACTTGTTCCGTTGTGCAACGGAATTTCTAGAGTTCTTTTTATTGATTAACAAAGTTAATCGATACTCGGTCATCTATAAATCCCAATAGAAAAAAATGACAAAATATTTTTTTTTAATAAAAAATTATGGTCATCTAATTTTTTAAGTAAATATAGAACTAAGTATTTTTTATTACATATAGTTGTAGCTGATGTTAAGACGAATCTTTTATTTATTGTTAACAAATATAGTAATAATTGGTGGTCAAATTTCAAATTTCTACTAATTTGAGCCTATTTATATATAACCAAGTTACGTTCAAAGCTTGGCTTTTTGTAGTTTTTAGTAAGTTATTAAAACATTTGTTTTGTAATGTTCATGAAAATTTTCATAAAAACCATATGCTATATAATGCACATATGATTTATATAACAATACTCTTGTTTATTTCTTTTCTTATTGTTCAAAGCAATGTATTTAATTAGGAACAAAATTAGGAACAAAATTATGTCATCCTATAACAATAACAATACAGTTCTAAACAATGAATTTATTTGCGTTATACATTACATTTATAAAGTACATATTAATAATTGGCTGTTTAAAACATTTCGAATTTTGCTGTTAAACATATTCTTTATTGCACGTACAGTTTAAAATTATACCCAACATAAAGTTTAGCTAATCATAATCGAAATTAGTATTTGAAATCGTTAAAGCGTTTTAGAAAACAATATTCTATTGTATTCGCGAGACTGCAGTGACTATATATATAGCTATATATATATATAGCTATTTTTAATTTCAATTTCTACCACTAAGGACGCTGTCAGCAAATTTTAGTTCCAGTTGGTAATACAGGATGTGACACGGAAATGGTACGGGGGGTTACGTGACCCCCCAAAAAGTGGCCACGAAAATGCATTGGGTGATAGGTCTATCCTATACCTCGTCGGTGGTAATATTATCATTATACCATGAAGTAGGAGTCAACCTAACCCAACCAATTCTACCCAAAGGAGGAGTCAACCTAACCCAACCGATTTGTCTCTCGTTTGTAACAATGTCTGCACCTGCAATAAGATATTCTCATATATTAAAAGCGTTAATCACAATCCCAAGTACAAGATTCCCATTATTGAAAAAAGGGCTCCCAAACCGTCCACAAGCGGTGTTGCCACGTTGTGCAGCACGGCTAGAACTAGAATAGGCTGTGGCATTACATATTTTTTTATATTTGTCGAAGTGGTAATATGTATTAATGAAATGGATCACATAACAAACGGATTTAAGTAAAGTGAGGGAAGTAATCCTTTTGACTTTACATCGTCTGACACATCAACATTTAACTTTGCAAAATATACATATATTGTCATCAGTGAGTAAACATAATCGGCAACACCTCAAATTTAAATCTACACTTGTAATAACAGTAAAGATTCCTAATTGGTTTACTCGTGTGAACGGCTGCTTTACCCGTCTCGTTATTGGTCAATAAAAGATGTAGTGATCACGTGCTCGACTACTTTATACTGCTTTATACATATACGTGTATATTGGTGTATATATTCAGTGACATGTATTATGCTAATGTGACAGAACTGTCAAATAGAAGTATTTTATTCAAACATAATTTAATATCAGCAAAATTAAAATGTACCTACGTAAATTTATGGTTGAGAATACAACGCCAGAACATGCATCAAAAGTTCATATACACTAATCTTATAAAAATTGTAACCATTGAGGCTATACCAAGGTACTTTGGTTACACAATTTTATAAAAGTTCATGGAAAGACATCGCATTGTCTTTTTATGGATATATTTAAATTAACAAGTGGTTCATGAAAAGATTAAAATTGATAAGTGTCAATTAAGTTGTATATAGAAAGTATTTGAAAATATAATCGAAACTATGGCAGCAATACGGCATACATTACAAAGAGAAGTGTTTACGCCTGGTGATGAGAAATTATTAAGTGTATGTTATGTAAGTAAGGCATATAAAAAGAAGAAAATGAGTTTTCTCTGCTTGACTACAACCACAGATACACCTCCATCGTTACTTTTGTATCAAGTAAAGAAGAACGATAAAAATGTATTTAAAAAAAAGCAATCGTGGTCATTGAGTGACATTCAAATCGTTGATGGAGTTAAGAATGATTCTATGGATATAGAATTACACATTGATAAACTATACAAATGGTCTGTAACAACAGTTCAGGAACGAAGAACATTTCTGAGCAATTTGTATACCTATTCTTGTAGCCTAGCTCAACGACCGCAATTTAAAAATATTCCTAAAGAATGGCTTATAGATCCAAGTTCCTTGAAGGAAAGTGATAGTATCACTTTCACACCAGGTAAACATATTTATGAAAATATTGTATAAAGACGATTAGAAATTTAAGACTTTGACAGCTTAAATTGATACTCCCTTTATCAGCATATTCTTGTATATATTCTCCAAATTAATATTTAATAGAATTTTAATATTTCGACTTTAGAACTACTTTCATCGCCCATTTCATCAGATTATCAACCTATTACTGAAAAAGAAGCTGCTGATTTAAAACAGATGATGGAAAATTGCGAATATGCAGTCGCTAATGCAGAACTCTTTATGGAAACTCTTTCCAAAGATCTCTCTATTCTTGATGGGGTAAAATAAAATTTCTGGAAAATAATATGTTATTTATTTAAATAAGATAAAATGAAATTTTTGACAAGTTTTAACAATCCTAATTATTTTTGTTATTATTTATTGCACTATTTATGGATACAGGAGAATGTACAATCAGTTTTGGCATCAGAAGCCCGTGTAACTCAATTGATGAATAGTATTGAAGCAGCAATAACCGAAGCTTCAATTGTTGAAGCTCGTCTTGCAGCTTATGATGAAGCACTTGGTAGAATTAGAGAAGTTATGGCTCGTGTGGGCCAAAAGAATCAAGCTATTCATACTGCTAACACTAATGCAAGACTTCTGCTAGATCAGTTGAATACAGTCATAGTAAGTAATATATGTATAAGGTGGTTACAGTTAAGAAATTTCTGTTTTAAAAATCATAGAAACATGTACTTGAGAATTTATTGTATTTATATGCAATTTTTAATTTTACTTGACAAGTCACAATTGGATATTTCACCGACTCATCAACACATTTTGAATGAAGCTGAACTACCAGGAGAAAAAGAAGAACTTAGTCAAGCAGGTGTTGCTCTTTTAAAAGCCACGACAGCTCCCTTACCATCAGGACTTGATAAATTAAGCGCAGTAACTGAGCAAAAGAGACGTCTTGATAAGCATAGAGCAAAATTTTCTATAATTGTGGCCAGGCATTTGAATAATCTTTTTATACATTTGGTAGATATACTTTAGTTGTACATGTAATTCCATATTGATCGATTGAAAAAAGCTATGTTATTCTATATTTTCTGTTTTATAGGGCAACGACGTCGGAGAAATATCAACGTCATCAACAGATTTGATTCTTCCAACACATCAAGCAGTTCACCACGAACTTGAGCCATATACTGAGTTGATGCAATTATTAAGAGCATTGGACAATAAGGCTTTTGTACAGTTAACCAAAGTTTATACAGATACAATGAGTAAATTATATAAAAGAGATCTAAAACGATTTTTTGAAGAAGCAAGGAATAAATTGATTTCTAAACGTCTTCAAGGTACAATAGTATGCATTGTTTATTATAATTGGAGGCCTGCGAGAACCTGAAAAAGTCGGGTACCCGATGGTTGGAACGGGTCGAGATGAGTGAAGTTTTTGAAAATTTCGGGATTCGCCAATATATCGGGATTCCCAAAATTTTGGAGAACCCGTCCCGATCTTGAATAAAATTTTCGGCCAGTTCCGACCATCGGATACCCAACATTTTCGGGTTCTCCCACCCTCTAATTATAATAATGATCATCATCATTTTTCATCATCATTTTTAATGATTATTATCATTTGTTAATAAGATTTCTTTTTAAAGCAAACACATCAAGATCTAGCGGACAAAAAGCAGAAGATTTACTAAATCCAGCACCTATCTGTTTGTTAAGTGGTGAAGTATGGGCACCTGTAGGAGATGGAAATCTATTAGACTCAGTTCTTGATTGTATGCTTTCACAAATGCAACCAGTTTGTCTTGCAGAGCAAGGCTTTTGTATATCGTTTCTACAATTGGATTCTGTTCTTTCTCCATCAAAAGTATGTCAATTTTACTATTATAAATTCATTATAATACATACCGCGACTCGCAGTGTAATATTCGGCCACTTTTAAAAGGACAATAACTTTTTTAATATTGAATCATACGATTTGGATTTCTGCGAGAAGTTAAAACAATTAGTTTACTCAATGACGTGAAAAAAAATTTTGAAAAATTCTGTTAGTCAATTATACATATTCTGAACATTTCATCAAAATCAAAAGATGGTGAAAATTGCAGTTTTTCACAACTCCCGGCCTGTAACTGTAATAAATCTAAGGATTTTTATACATCTTTCAAATTTTCAATATAGGCCTACATAAAAAAAGTTGAAGAATTAGTTAACTCATTTTTCTAACTTCTAAAAAAAATCCAAATCGTATGATTCAATATTAAAAACGTTATTGTCCTTTTAAAAGTGGCCGAATGTTACTGTGCGTGATTATATGGTCTAAGTATCCTTTTAAATGTGTTAGAGTAGCGAATTGGAAGAAACAGCAGATAATGTTAGCAATGGAGCAGCAAGTCCTGGATCAGTTACCTCCACTGCAAGTAAAAAATTGGAAAGACAAGTAAATGAAGAAGTACGCGCAACAATGGCAGCGATATTTCCATCATTGGAAATTGAATTAAATAATTTTATTGCCTTTTTAGACAAAATTGATAGTTTGTAAGTTTATTCGGAATAGTTACATTTTCTACACATTTGTCTGATATTAAATTTGATTTTTTACTTGTATATTCATTTTTAACGCAATTTTTATAGTTGGTGTATGTATGTCTTGGTACGTTTGTCCCAACATGTTATGTCAGCACAAGATACTGGTTCTTTTTTATCGATGACATTTGCTTCTGCTTTGATTCAAGTAAAAAGATCTTTCGACAAGTTTATGCAAACTCAGTTACAGTCAATTTTATCTGATACCAAAGTTAATCGCAGGAACAAGTGTGGTATATTGTCATATGTAGAAAATTTTGAACATTTTGCGAAAACGGCAGAAAAAATCTTCAAAAATTCTGATCGGAAGGTTGATCTTGAAAAATGGTACACTAAATTAGTAAGTGCAATGTTTGAAGCAATTGTTATCCATAGTAGAGAACATCATAAAACTCCACCAGAAGTTATTAAGATGGGTAAGTCTAAAATCTTACATTTGTTTTTGTTTTTGTTAATGCGAGTTAAATATAATGTGTACATTACATTACAGAAAATTTTCATCATTTGTACGATCTTCTGTCACAATTAAAAATATCTGTACTTGACCATGAGCGCAAGGAAGCTAAACAGAAATACCATGATGCTTTGAAAGCATATGTTACACAATATTTTGGAAGACCTCTTGAGAAACTCAATGTTTGTTTATTACAATTTAAAATTATTTTTAGTCTTCGATTTTGTAATTTCTACTCAGAATAGAAATATTTATTGTGTCAACAGCTATTTTTTGAAGGTGTACAAGCAAAAGTTGGTGCTGGAGTTAAAGAATCTGAAGTTAGTTATCAAATGGCTTTCAGCAAACAAGAACTTAGGCGTGTTGTAAAGGAATATCCAGCTCGAGAAGTGAAAAAGGGCTTGGAAAATCTGTATAGAAAAGTTGAAAAGCACCTATGTGAAGAAGAAAATTTATTACAAGTAAATGGAAACATTCAATATAGCAATATCATATACTATTACTTTCTGCCTACTATATGCAGCTTCGTTATAGGTTGTCTGGCGTGAAATGCAAGGTGAATTTATTGCACAATATATATACATAGAGGAATTGATACAACGATGTTATCCAGACAGTATGGTAACCCTTGAATTTACCATACAGGATATATTAGAATTTTTCTCTGAGATAGCTCGATCTCATTGAGGAACTTAGTAAACTAAAATTGTAATGTGAATAAAATTTTGTAATTCATATTAGTATTTAGATTGAAGTAATAAAATAATAAAGTAATATAATTTCCTATAAAAAAACTGAAAAAATTCATTATCCCATGAAATAAATTAAAATGAAAATTAATAAAAGCTATTTTTTATTATTGCTATTATTATTGGCATATTAATACTTAGGCTGTCAACTTTAAGGGATGTTCTTAAGCCCTAAGAGTTCTTGAGTCTCTATCAGGAAATTACATGGAGTGAAGCGGAGAGTAACTTTAGTAGGTGAGTCATATGCCAGAAATTTAATATTCTGCCTGTCATAAAACTGCAACTATGATATACTGGATGCTCATAAGTAGTTTTCATCAAACAATTTGATGTACAATCATTTCTTTCCCTTTACTATGCCTTGAGCAATCAGCACTTCAGGCAATTGAGCAATAAAAATAAATTAAAGATAATATTACAAATCATATTTATTGCAAACAAGGTGTTATATTATTCATAAAATTGAATAGTAGCAAGTTACAGTATTCTTTATGTTCTACAACATTTCATACATATATCTACTGTAATTAAAGAACTACTTTTTTGGAGTTGGTGCACTGTAATTGAGCCAAAGCATTCCAGTGGCTCTACCCTAAAAGTTTAAATATTATAATTATACATTAATACTGTCATGAAATATATGTGTAAACAATTATAGCATATTATTACATACAAATGCAATGGTACCAAGAAGTCCAACAACACCAGCAATTAACTGCATGTTATATCTTCTATTATTTTTCTCATGTGCTTCCTTCCAACAACCTTGTGGTACTGGCAGTTCATCCATGTGTGGTGGTCTCAAACTATGAGGAACTTGATGTGACCGAGTACCTTCATATTTTAACAATTATTTATTTACTTTTTGAAATAATAAGAGAAAAAACATTTTCTTATGTACAGTATTAATATAAAAATTCATTAAGTCTAAATTTGTACTTATGTATTACATTAAACAATCGATCATGTCAACTTTTCCTCGAAAAAAGAATATTTAAAAGACAATCACACTGCCAATTTAAAATTGAAAATAATGAAAAGTCGGTTTCAAATTTTACAAAAATTAGATTAGAATTTTTCGTTGTTAGAAATGTTACAATATATGCACTAAATGTATTAAATGTGTAATGTATATTTGAAAAATTATTAAATATTTTCGAAATATAACAAAAGTAACATTCACCGATATTATGTAAGGGCTTTAAAATGAAAAAGTATGTTCAATACCGTGATAATAAAGTATATAATATCTACTATCGCACCTGGATTTGCAATCCGAGCAACGGGCCTCACAAGGTGTCGAAACATGTTGGTATATTTCTTCTGCTTAGGAGAATCACAGTTTTCGTAAATCTAAGCAGACGATGAAATACCACGGCCGTTCAACGTTGAATATCTCAGCACACGTACCATGTACTATGTGTTACGTAGAAAGGAAAATCAATTGACTAAAAGGCTACTATACAGGGTGTCTCACCTAACTCGACTATCTAAAAAATCTCACTTGTTTTTTATGATAGAAGAAAATTTCAGTGGAAAACATTAGTTGGTTCACAAGGACAAATATTATGATAGGCAAAAAAATTTGTTCAAGGTTATATTTTTTGAGATTCCAAGGTCATCGAAGTTTTTTACATGGAATGATATATTTTTATTATCGCTATATGATGGCCGAGGTTAAGACAAATTCAACGACCTATAATATTATGACCTTCACGTGACCTTGAGTATGAAGAAATCATAAAAGTAGGGCATTTGATGTAAATAGTGACATAACGATGACATGATCCCCCTAGGGTTTTAAGAAATGTCCAGAGAGGATATGAGAGTGTTCAGGCCCAGGGTTTCGGCGTTCCCACATTTGTGACATAGCCGTTTTAGCATGGAACAGAATCTCGGCAACTTTTAGCATGGAACAGAAAGCACATTATTTTTTAAATCAGGATTAGATCGTACAGCTTAATTGTTTTATATGAAATATGTAACTATATAACATATAAATCTAATATACAAAATTTCTAATTAATATAAATCAAGTATAATATTAATTGTAGTAGTACTTATTTTGTTCACTTCAGGATTACAATCCTAAATATTATCTTATTCTCTAATTCTTATTTCTACATCTACTTATTTCTTACATCTACTTACTTTTTTGAGTAACTGTATGTTGAACAGCACATTCAAGATTAATCGATACGCGCGGCAACGAGGTAAACCTAACATCTGCGGCGGACTTCAAGCCGCTCGGTTCTCTCATTCTCGATCTTTCTCTATTCGCTCGCGCGAAAACGTGACGGCAATTCTCCCGAGTGATTCGGTCTGTCTTTGTTCCGCCGTCACGTTTCGAAAGTGTCCCGTGTACCTCTCCCGAGCCAGTGGTTTTTGCTGAAGAAAGGGAACGGAGGGATCGAACGTGGTTTTCGGGGTTGCGAACGATGTAATGGTGACACCGTCAATCTCTGCACGAAGGTTCAAGGAAGGCGCGAAATTGTAATCCTTGGGGTAACATCTTGAAGGTAGCCACCGTTAACAGTCGGTTCGAAAACAGTTCATTTTTATAACCGTGCGTGGATCGCCTTCGAGTGTCAACTGGTGTACGTGTGCGTGTGTGTGCGTGCGCGATTAAGAACGCTGATCCTTCGAGACTCGCGGTGCTGTATCCCAACGGATAAGGGAGAGAGGATGCTTCCTGCAGAGAAAGAGGAGAGCCCGAGAGCTGGATCCACCTACGCCGCGTGAAACGAATTAACCTGGAAAACTGTTCGGTGCCGCGAACGCAAGAATGTCGGGTTCTGTTCGATGCGGTGTCAATATACTTGAGGAGGCGCGGATTTTTTTTAAGGACCCAGAGTTATCTTGAATTGCTGAGCAGCCTCCTTCGATACATGAGAAAGTCTACATATCAACATCAAACATGTTCGGCTGTCCTAGGGAGGCCGTTCGCGTCAAAGTGAAGGTACCATCTCCGTTTTCGTTTCATGTGGCCTCGAGAAATCTTCTTTTCTTTTTTTTTTAACCTGCCAGTCGGGAGTTCATTTACCAGAAGCACAGTTTGTCCTAACTTTCAAAGACGAGTTAACGCAATAACAACCGCAGTATGCATGTCATAACTTGTATTTGATACAATTACAACCATAAAATTCCGAAAACAATAGTTTTTTAACGAATAAACAAATGATATGCGGTGAAAAAATATGAAACAGAGCGAACGAAAATCATAACAATTTCATTATCGTAATTTCTTGCGAACATTTTTCGTTCTATATAATTTACATTTTTTCGAATGTTCCGCTACATCCTACAGTGATAAATAGAAAATGAATTATGGGTTGCCTTTTAGTGCACGCGAGAACCATTGTTCAATGACGCGTTAATTCGTCGCTGGTGGTTAACAGGTTAAAATATTTAGCACGGATGATATTAAACGCCCGCGTGTAAATTCAAGTCAAGTATCGGTGTTGTCAACAGGAGCATGTTTTATTCCAAATACGAACTTTTAAATAACCAATGCTACTGTGATACTGATAAAACGAACGATTATTATAAAAATTGATAACAGAGCGTTATCGAGTTCATTAGTGTTAAGACTAAGATAATTGTTATCTGAATGTTATTATCAATTTTTAAATGCGAATTATACCATCACAGTAAGTGACTTCATAATCATTATTGGTTCGTGGATCGTTTTATTTCATATTTGTGAATGACATTTTTAGCTTTTCCTGTGAGAAACAATGTGAATAATGAAAATGTTCTAGTGAAACGAAATACAGTGTTTACTCTATATATGTCCCAAATGCCTAGCCGATAAAAGTCCCAGAACTATTCCCACTGCCGCGGGGTGTATTTACCCTGTGAGAGGCCCAGAAACTCGAGAGACCTCTACTTACTGCAAATAACTGAAAGTATAATGTCAAATGAAATAACATGCTTTGTTACTTGCTTGCTCTTCGTTGCTTTGTTTACTTTTATTACAAATAATCAAAATGATCTTTACCATTACTTTTTGTTATCAAATAGCACAATCACATTAACTATTTAAACAATAATAAATAAAATGTCTATTGATGGTATTTTTTTATTAAAAACAAACTAGTATGTAGTTACAACTGTAAATAATAAAAACAATAAACTAACCACACTGATTTCTTTTAAATTTTGTGAAGTCTCCGATAATTTTATTGTTTTCTACGATTGTTATACGACAAAATATTTTTTTTAGTAGACTATACAACATTAGTAATGAAGTAATGAATTTTGAGTGGTTAAAAAATTTTGTTGCATCTGTTTCTTAATTATTTAAAAAAAAAAAAAATCTCGTCTGTTATATCTTACTTACTGGACGAAACACCGCTAAATATCATTTGAAAATTCTCTATACATATTTTAGAATTATTTTCTTTCACTATTATCGTACCGTCATTATTCAAAGGAGTAGTGACGCAAATAAAAAAACTAGTTTTCGATGTTTTTTCTTCGAAGTATAGCACTCCGGTTTTCGTTCTGTAATTAGAATAACCACCGCTCCGTAAAAATAATTAAAACGATGGTGCTTCAACCACTGCCGTGTAAATAGTCCCGCAGTACATACTGCGGCAAAACGGTGCGATCAGAAACTGGTATAGCATACCACCTGCAGACTTACGAGTTCCTACAGTGGATCCAAAAAGTATTTAAACCCCACATTTCCGATTCTCGAAAAATTGACGAGATTTAAATTGTTTAAATCAACTACACAAAAATAAAAAAAAATCACATTTATGCGAGCGTAAATGGTTAACGCCAATTGACATTATTAAAACGTCGAGTTTCATTCGCTCTTTCTAACAAAATGCTCGCAGTTGCGAATATTCAAGGCCTAACATAAACCTGGAAACTTGGTTGCATGCAAACGCAAGGTACAAAGATCTACAATTTTTTTCGCTTCTTTTTTGCAATTTAAAGAAGTAACGAAGTTCTCACACTGAGAATGACTTCATGTGTTCTTCATATATCGCTGGGGTCCGTACGTCTTACGGACCACTTACACTAACAAAGCGATGACAGGCAACGCTTTCCAGATATCTTGGCGCGCGCCGGATCATCTTGATGCACTTTTTCGCACAGAACATCTGGCACGACAAGCAACGTTTCGCTACAGACCTCCCGGCGTTGAGGAGTTAAATAAGATAGGAACATAGAGTTCAAGAAATAAATAATGGTCGTCATAACTCTATCACAAAACAAGTGTAAAAATTAATACTTGGGCGGCGACCATATTTTCACTTACTTTTGACCCAAGCACCGTCATATGTACTTCATTTGATTTTCAAATTTATTGTAATCAGTTTAGACTTCCAGTAGTCTGTACTAATTCCTCTAGCATACAAATTAAATGAAATTCGATGTGACCAAAGATGCTATTTATCATTTAACTTACGACTACGGATTTTATGCACATTTGTGACACAAAATCTTAATTAAAAATCAATTAAGCTCAATTCTCGGGTCCGTGCTGTGACCAGTGTCGCCAGATGAGGGGAGGGAGCACGAATAGAGGGGAAAAAGTTATTCTCTCTCTGTCAGTGACTAAACGCGTCACGTGTCCGAGCCGCGGCGAAAGCGTGGGCAATAACGCGGTAGAAAGTGAAATTAGAATGAAGAACAAGTTTTGATCTGGTGACATTGGCTGTGACATAGATCCTGTAGGGCTATTATTTTCTTGTGACCGCGTCGACCGCGCCGAAAAGGACAGCGTGTGTAAACACGGACCGCGTGGCCGAAAGTGCACTACATACCATTAAATAAACCGCTAAATATAGTTCAAATTACATCGTGTTTGGTGTCATTTTGGAAAGATGTCACAAATAAGCTGGTGAAAGTCCCATAAAAAATAATGAAAAATAAAGAAGTTTTGTAATTGGATCAGTAGTGGTTAACACTAATATACCCAACCCGGCATCGGATTACGCGGCATGTTTGCACTTTACACCGCTCGGCGACCGTGGCAGCCGAGCTTCTTGGCCCCTCAGCAGAGAGGCTAAGCGAACTGACTAAGATCGTGTAGCTCCGTTCGGCTTATTGTTAGATCAAGACATTGTTATACCGGTACAGCCGATATTGTTATACCATTGTATACCGGTTCCACTTACAAATCCTAAGCACGCGAACTTGGCGAATTTTCAAAGTCGATTTTCTTGAAAACAAAGCCTCATATGAACAAATTTTATTTTACCTTTTCGACTTACTTTCTTTATTGTAAAATCACCCTCTTTCCGGTTCTACCACCAGTTACCGATCACCTGGTATAGTTTTCTTGGAGGCAGAATTCCGATAATCAATAAAACAGAGCAGTTATGATCTCAGAAGTCGTAAGGTTCACACGCCAGTCCGTTTAAATGAAAATGATGTTGCGAAAGATCACAAAATGATGTCGGTGTAATAATGGTGCATCTCTCTTATATAAGTCGACAATGACTTTTTACAAGACAACTTTGTGTAATAACGATATTGTTGTAATAACGTTTGTGTGTAGAAATGTGAGACCAGACATCAACCCGAATACCGGAAATTCAGCGTCGACCCGCAGATAACATCCATTGAAGTACTTCAGAGCATACTCATCAAAGCGTTCGACATCAAAGGGTAAAACAATACGATTATTAACAATATTGTAGTCATTGGAAGTACTGCAATTAATCTTCATCTATGAGACCGCTCGAATATGAATTATTTATGCTTTTTAATTACAGATTTTCACTGATTTCCTACCGACGATCGATACCTCGTTAGATCAATAAAATAACAAACAAATAAAAAAAAGTTCTGAAAAATAAACATTTAAATGGAAAATCTATGTCTTTATATACAAACTGCCTGCATTGGCATCGCATTATAGGCAACTACAAGACAAATTTAATGACCTAGCATACAGTGACCTTGAGTTGACCTTGAATTAAGAAAACATCATGAATGTATAGTTTTCGAAGTAATTCTTTTCATAAAGAAAATCAAGTTTTACTTTTGATACTAGCTTTTAACAAATTCATGACCATTTTTCAGTTCAAGGTTGCTTCAAGGTTATAGCACGTTAAGTCATTATTTCGTCTTGACGTCGTTTGCAATAGCATGTACTAAAAAATATATTCTGCCATTTAAAAGTAAAAGTTTCTTTTTGAAATTCTTAATATTGTAATTTTATATTGCAATGTTTAGATCACGTTTTTTAGACCATACATAAAGGTTGATTTCGTGTTATGTGAAGCCAAAGAAATGTTTCATATATCACAACTAATTTATTTCAATTAGCGTATACGGGTTTGGAGATGTTTCCTGTTAGTCGAAAGTCTAATATTTGGTTTTTACAGTGAGTTCACCGTTTCGTATCGAGCAATAGACGATTACGGATCAGAAACATACTTATTCCTACTTTCCGACTGGGACTTGGATGCGGCATTCATTAGGTAATACTCACAAGGGAACATATTCAGTTGATGCAATTTGATGAAACTTATGTGAGATATAGTTTTGCGAAAATAATTTAACGGTGCTTTGTGTTATCGGCAACCATCTACTTTGAGGGGGTGAAAACAGCCCTCAAAGCTGGGGGTCAAAACCACAAAAGCTCAAAATACACGTTTTTGAACGATACATTACACTTACATTACACTTACACAGAACAAAATACATTACACTTTTCTACATTTCCTATTAGAAACCACGCAATGTAGAAAAAATTTAATTTTTTCGACCTCTGGTTTCCGAGATATCTAAAAAAAAATGTGGTTTTGACCCCCAACTTTGCGGGTTATTTTCACCCCCTCAAAGTGGATGATTACCAATAAAAAAAAACACGTGTCAAATTTTTTCGAGGTACAGTATCTCAAGTTTCATCGAAATCGGCTTGTATCAACTGAATATGTTCCCTTGTCAGATAAATCTGATGGGACTTGATATTGTATGATAAGATTTGGTAGGATTGACCGAAAGTCGATTGTTTCAGCGCGTCCGAGCCGTATTTGTATCTTCAAGTCAACTTGAAACCATTTGGGGAAACGGGTGACTGCGAGTGCTACTGGGAGCAGAATGCTCACGAAGTGTCAACGCGGCAGGAAACTGGGTTTCCATACAGGACACCCAAGTTACCTGGTCTCATAATGAATAAGGCGAGTAGTATTACCATACTAGTTTACTAGGATCGTGTATCACGTTACGTAGCTGCTTATCTTCTTTCGAAGTGCTAACTTTGCACGTGCCTTGCGTCAGTGATAACAACACGTTGCCCTAACCTAACGAACAGATCTTAAATTATTCATAAATTGTACAAACTCTTGTTGAAATATAGTTAGTTCAAAATGGTTCATATTTTCGAACACTAACATTGTCCGAAATTGAGGAACCATGAACTAAATTAGCACCGATGTTATTTATACGTTTTCACGCTCTTATAGAATAAAACTTTCCTAATTGATGTAGAATATGATGCCAAACAAATAATGTAACAGCGAAAGAGAGTGTTATACAATGTCACAAATATGTTGCTGGAAATTTCAATAGAAAATTCTTAGGAACAAACAAGTTTTATCATTGGATTGAATGCATTACTGTACTCGCAGAAATTAAACAAGCATACAGTTTAGAATGTATGAACATAATAACTTTGCAGATGGAGAGAACACTGAACATGGTTCAGCGTGCTCTAGGTAACTTGGGTGAGGATTCACATCAGCAGAGTATACAGCCACCGCGGCAGCCGCTAACAGACGCAGAATTTAGGCGATTTCTGGATCCTATCGGTCAGGTGATACATCCAAAGGAGTTAAGGGCCGTGATATATTTTGGCGGAATTGAGCCCAGTTTGCGCAAAGTAGTCTGGAAGCATATTCTGAATGTGTACCCTGAAGGCATGTCGGGACGCGAGAGAATGGATTACATGAAGAAAAAGTCGCAAGAGTATCAAAATCTTCGGGAAAGGTGGAAATCTCTAGTTCAGAAGGGACAGAATGTCGGAGACCTTGGCTACGTGACGAGTATGGTGCGTAAAGACGTTTTGAGAACTGATAGGCATCACAAGTTTTACGGTGGATCCGACGATAACCAAAACACGGCCAGTCTGTTTAACATTCTAACTACGTATGCCTTGAATCATCCAAGCGTCAGTTATTGTCAAGGCATGAGCGATCTAGCTTCGCCGCTTCTCGTTACGATGAGGGACGAAGCGCAAGCATACATATGCTTATGTGCTCTAATGAGGAGATTAAAGGATAATTTTATGCTTGACGGAATTGCTATGACCACCAAATTTGCTCATTTGGCCGAAGGTATATGAAATTTAATCTAATGTTACATGTTGATTCTGCAATAATGTTTCAATAAATTTGTAGACAGCACAATAACGTCGCTTGAATTCAAATCTAAAGGAGTATAGCTTTTAATTTAGAGGGGTATAACTTGCCATTTGAATTGTACACGAGCTTTTGATTTTTTAATACATTATTGTGATAGTTATACAGTACTCATATGACAAATTTGAGCTTAAACAAACTTTCTTTTATTAACTCCTTTTACTCTATAACAAGTATATTTCCTCATGAGTTATCTATGCCAAATATCATTGAGAGCTTGGGAGTTAGCACTGTCTGTGATTAGTAGACTATGGATTTCATGCAAATGAGAAATGTCTCAGTTTGACACGATAATATGTTAAAGAAAAATTATATCTTCTTTTAAAATTAAGAAGAGTCTCTGTTAAAAAGTGACGAATCTTATTACACAGGATGTCTTATATAATTTATATTCTTTTTAGGTTTGCAGCACTACGATCCCGATTTCTATGTATATCTGAAATCTCATCAAGCAGATGATTTATTGTTTTGCTATCGATGGCTTTTACTGGAAATGAAGCGGGAATTTGCTTTGGACGACGCGCTAAGGATGCTCGAGGTTCTGTGGGCCGCATTACCAGCTTCGCCACCAAATGGAGAACTTAGTCTCGCTGAAGTACCCTTTCCTCCGCCTTCGCCACCACCAAGTCCAAATGTAAAACATATTCGTGAAAATGCGTATACAAAAGTGTGTGCTATTAGACGGCAAAGTTCTTCCGCAAGCATTGCCGCGACAGGAAAAAGAAAAACATTGAGTACCGAAGAGTCTATACAACCATCAACAGAAACCAACGGAGACACAAAAAGGTATACACAGAAAGCACGTTTGGTAATTAGCCGTTAGAAAGGCATGTCACATTATTTACACACGTGCGCGTTCCTTGCCCTGCCATATACCAGGAACGTATATGTATATTGTTGCGTTTAACTTGCATATTTCTTATTACAGAATATTCGAGTACATTCTTTTTGATTTTCATTATTCGAGTTTATTCTTTTACAAAAATGCTTCCAATAAGAAATGTAGAGTCATAATGTAGTCATACTAATTTTTTTAGGTGAAGGATCTCTAGGAATTCTAGTCATTTACATTTTTTTTAATTTTAAATCGAATTGCATATTTCTTTTACATAAATCGATTTTTATAAAAAATATCTCACGAACTATTGTTATGAAATGAAAATCGTTGTTTGTAGATCGAGTTCTCCTTACGAAACATTCTCTGAACCGGAAAACGATTTAACAACTGCAAAAAATCGAAGAAATACTGAATCTACGGAAAAGTGCCTAAGTACAGGATCGCTACCTGGAAAATCTAAACGCGTAAATTTACTGGAAATGAAAGAGAGATTGTCTTTACCAAGTAAAGAAACAAATACAATTAACGAGCAAACTGAAACTGAGAAAAAATGCGCACGCGTGGTAAAAAATCTGAATGAATTTTTAAATTTTACAAGCCTTAATCGTAGTAAAGTAACGCCAAGCGATACTGAGCCAGAATTACGGTTAGTTTATTCATTGAATATTCTTTGTCAACCCTTTTACGCTCCTTGGTTCAAAATTCTGATATTTTCTATTTATAGATTAATTTTAAATAATTAGTAAAGCACAATTTGTTGAATTAAAGTATACAGTAACAATGTATAAAATATCTTAAATTATATATCATTCTTTGTATCATCATAAATTATCTCTCATCGATCTTTTGTGTAGCTATATTTGAGGAGCGTATAAGAGTTAAGGCTGATTATAAAATGTTATTTTATCATGAAATCTCATATAGGATATTATTTTATTTCACAACATTAGAAATGATTTGTTTTCTAGACGCGTTTCGAGTGAAAGCGGTGTTATAAGGGTGTTAAAAGATGAGCCTAGTTCGCCAGACGATCCTACAGATTTCTTTCCAATGACTACTTCGATGACTAGAGAATTAAGACTGGAATTAGAATCACTGGATCGACAAGTCTTTGGACCGTCGCCGCCCAGCGATCAACAATGCGATTGCGTTCTGTCAAAACGAGAAAGTGAACTTGTTGAAAATGAAACAGACACGGAACTAGCAAGGTGTAGTCCAGCCGCAGACGTTTTCGTTTGGGAAAATCCTCTTCACACGTTACAGCCTAAAGCACATCCAGCTACTCCGGATGAACAAGCAGAACTTGAATACGACGGAGAGATATTGGAGGACCAAAATGGTGTTAAATCTGTTACTCCTATTAGACTGTTAAAACGTACTGCTAGGTATAAATTACTTCTTGTAAACACTGAAACTGATATCGCTAGAAGTAAGATTACTTACCGTGTATGTATACATATAATGCAGGTCTGAATCGGCGTCAGATAGCGAAGAAACAGAAAGTTGGCATCAAAGTGCAGCTATACCAGAAAGTCCAACTAAGCAGCCGGTTCAAGAACACTGTGAAGAAGCTACAGAACTCATGAATCTCATACCAGCGGGTACGAACGAAGATCAGCTAGGAGAAAGTTCTTTACCTCCACCCAATGAATTTGGCGGTGGCAATCCCTTCCTTATGTTCTTGTGCATTACACTTTTGCTTCAACACAGAGACTTTGTCATGCGTAATCAAATGGATTATAACGAAATGGCCATGCATTTTGATAAAATGGTCCGTCGACACAACGTACTTCGAGTGCTCAATCAAGCGAGGCAGCTGTTCGCTGGCTATCTTAGAAGGCATTCATCTTCGTCATCAGCGCCGAAATCGGATTCCAACGTGTAGATTCTGTAAACTCTTAATGCCTAAATGTACTTGCTGATACCGAGTTGTAATGCGAACTGCGATACTATCAACTTTAAAATTAATTCCATCGTCGTCGAAACAAATCATTAATAATAAATAAAGGTTTTTTTCTTAAATTCGAACAATGAACGAACGTACTTTTTTGTCAATAAAAATCTATCCGATAAAAATACGTATCAGTAATAGAATAGGCAATAAGAGAATGAAACAATCTTTCCAAGATCCTCTTCCGATCATTCAATTTGTCACGCATCTCTTAACCCTTTCAGTTTCAGAGGCAGTTACTTATTTGAATATTTGTGTAAAAAAACTGTTATCGCTTACAAATGAAAAGTTTGAACACTTTTTATAATATTTATTTATATGCCTCGATATTTATTGCCGGTTCATCCATTTATTTTAATAAAAAGATTATTTTTTTTATGAGAGAATTTAAGTTTAATTTGAAAGGGTTAACATCCCCATTGTGCATATACATACGAATTGCGTATATACACCGATGTAATTACATCTATAGTTTAGTAATACTTGTTATAAAGTCATTTAAGGCACATTTGTATCATACATATATAGTTCGAAGTTCGTGGAATCATGTGAACTGAATATATTTCTTTAACATTTAATATATAAAATTTACGATACATCTCAGAAGCTAAAACAACGTACTTAAGTTACGAATAAGCACATCCGTTAGCTTTATCCGTTTATCACGACACCATCCAATACCACCTGCACCGCGTCAACGAACTCTTTCACTGTACCTCGATTTAGAATTAAGTCGATAGTTTAAATTTGTAAAATAACTACAATTACCTTAGCAGCCGTGTCTTACTTTGTTCTCAAGCAGTATGCTTGAGAAACGACAATAAAGTGCATTTAATTTTATCGCTAATAGTTGAAGTATTAATTCATTAGTTTCTTTTTTTTTGAAGTTGAGGGAGGTTACTGTATAGTTTTGTTACTTTTTATACATATGATAGTTTTTATACTTTATTTGGAATAAATCAATAATTTACATTATCTTATCTATCAACTATAATATAAATTTATCATTATCGAGAAACTTATTTATTCAGCACATTGTTACACATAGTAACGCCACCGCAGCTTCCATACAATAGTAAACTAGGATTTCTCGATTTGGTGTCATTCTGATCAAGTAATATTTACAATTTTACTTTCGCCTATTACCTCCACCAGCCAGTATCATGAGGATCCTCGTGAAAATGTTTATTGTGTCCATATAAATAGAGATGGCACTAAAACATAGAAGGTTCATATTAATATATCGTATTAACATATAAATCCACAGAATTTAAAAAGAAATTACGTACTTGTTGATTGGATCATATGGTCTTCCATCAAATCCATACTTTGGATGCATCTCTGCTCGTTTAACAATTCTTTGCGTATCGTACAGAAGGAACATGGAGAACAAGATTAAACCACCATATAGAGCCATCGAGTGTAAACCAGATCCAAGAGCTGTGGTTGGAGGCAAAAACATTGTACCCACTGAACTTGCAAACACTACACCTAGACCAAGTGCTAGCGGTCCTCCCATGTTCAAAAACTTTTCACTTGGAGCACAAACAGCTATCGTTGACAAACCACCAACTGCTCCAGCAGTATACCATGCTGCTCTAAGTACCAAGGGACCACCAAACAAGTATAAAGGCGCAAGAACTGCACCAACAATACCAGTGTGAGCTAGCCATGCCAATTGTTTTGCTCCAAAGCCTTCCTTGTAAGGAATATTATGAACTACCATTCCACTGCCGACCATAGCTACCATGGTAACTATCAAAGCTCCCCATCCTTGACGCATGACCATATTCATTACAGTTGGTGATCTTAAACAAACAGCAGCGGATGCTGCACTGGCTGCTATAGATGCTCCAAAATATGCATATGTATCTTTAATTCTATCTTTCACATATTGGGGCCACAACCTATGTAAAATTATATAATAATTTAAATTTGTCTCCATTTGCCTATAGTAAAATAGTAGAGGTGTGCGAGGACTGAAAACTCGAAAACCTGTTCCTATCACAACATTTTCGGGTTCTCGCACACCTCTATAAAATAGCATTATAATAATACTGTTAGATAAAGAACATACGCTGCTTGATCTATGGCACCTGTAGATGATGAAAGACCCAATCCATAATAACATAAAGCACCTAGACCAAGTACAGTGCCACCAGCCACAGCACCCCTTCCAATGTTGAAAGCTGCAAATGTTTAATAATAACTATAATATTTAACAGAAACTATAATTGCTATTAATACGTTAATATAATGATAATCTTATTTACATTGTCAATCATCTGATTTATGTATTTCACATTAAGTCTAAAAGAGCATGGATGATGACATACCAACACAGTCAACTTGTTAAGCTCTGTGTCCATTTGAAAGTAAAACCGTTGTAAGTTACTCTTGAAAGTTAAATTTGTCTGCGTACATGCTATTAAGAGTATTATCGGAGAGTTGCATGAAAAACTTTTGGAGAGTAAACAGCAAAGTGAAACTCGCAAATGGACGCGTTCAATTTTTCTCTCGGGGATCAACTGCCAACTATACGAACGCCATTCGTATAGCTGAGTCTTCCAGACAGTCTTCTCTTCTTCTTCACATTTATTCTGTTCACAAGTATTCTTATAACTATTGAAATTCATACAAATGGATATACACTTGAGGGGACTTTCTGAGAGTTGACTCTCACGTTAATCTCCGAGAGTAAAACATCTCTAAAGTACTCTCAAATGGATACGCAAATTGAGAGTACTCTCGAGAGCCACAATTGACAGAAACTCTCAAATGGATATAGGCCTTTATATAGAATGGATAATACTGTCATTATGTTTTGAGCTCTATTAGAAATATTTGTTGAGCTTAATATACATATCAACTGTTTTCATACAAAATTTTAATAGTAGATAGTAATATGCCAAGTTGTCGTGTGTGACTATACATTATAGTACATGTATTCACAGTCCCATGATTGCATCATGTTATGTGAAACTTTCATTTTTTCGTTTTGAATGAAAATTTGTACCTGTTTCTCCTGCAGGAGACATTGCCTGTTCCTTAATGGTAGCAGATCTGCGAGCAGATCTAGTATAAGCACTACGTCCATCGCTGGCGAACAATCTCGAAGATTGGATCCTCGGGATAAGTGGTTTCGAGGTGACAGGACTTTTTAGAATTACAGATAGAGTTGGTAAAGTACCAGCTCTACACACCCTCGCGAGCATCATTTTTAAATTTTACCACTTATTCACGTCGTTAATCTGTCAAACAAACAGAAACACATGCAGTGGATGACCCAAAAACTATATACCCACGTTAAAATATTCATATTACACACGGTTTTTCAATATATCAATAGAAATCTTGAATACTTCGAGAAATCTGCCAATCTACTACGATTTATTCGAAGTTTGAGATCAATTTGCAAAAATTTTTATGTTTACTCACATTATGCAATAACAACGCAATTGTTTCTCTCGAGAAGTCGAAATCACAATCAATGCTGAACGTCTGTCAATTTCATGTAATTCGTTGCGTTCGTTCGAGGCTGTTCGAGCATGTTCGAGGCATGCGCTATGTTCAGCACAGCGACACTATGTAGCAAATGTTCGAATTAATTGGGTATCTAAATAGATTGAACGGGATCACGTGGGATATAGAATTTAGCGTGCAAATTTATTATTCAAGACTAAAACATTTGTAAATATTTAAGCACAAGACGTTTTTTCATTCTGTAATGCAAAGTTCTACCCACAATGCTATTAAAAAATTAGATTTTAGCAGTTTCTAAAGTTACATATTTATCAGAGAGGATAGTCTCTGATTGGGTGATTGGTCTACTCCTATACCACAGACGAGGTATAAGCAGAGAGGATGGTCCTTCCTCTCTGGTCATAACATCAGATACATAACTCGTCAATCAGATTTGATCATTCTTGTAGATCTAGTTCCAGCATTTATCGTTCGTCAGCGTAGAGGGCGTAAGAAAACCATTTGTTTACATGTGAGACAAGAAGCCCCATATGGTGATTGGTCTACTCCTATCCCTCGTCTCTGCCTATACCTCGTTGGTCGTCGGTGCTATAATATGCGTCTATGCTTGTTTGTGACATAGAGAATAATAGTATATTCTTCTCACTCTTGTGAAGAGGTAAGACGAGACTATTTATTTGGGTGAATAGAAAATAGTTGATAATTTTGACAATTGGTGATTGCTAATGTATTTGTCGGAGTTCATTCTTGCTATAACATGAGAGGTTAAACGTTATAAATTGTAAAAAGAAACTGAACTGGAAGTGCATATACCTTTCTTGCTGGATTTTACACAAGTTTGAACAATGTCCCGTCATCGAGACGTACGGTGTATGAATTATTCGGAAGGTACATATAACCTAAATCTTTATTTCATTTGACTTTATATTTTTTTCATTTTCTAAGATTACGTATTTCTTTTCACAGAATATGAAGGTTACGATGATGTCTATGGACATTCTGTCGAAGATGACTACTGTGTCTCTCCCAGTGGTGGGTTTTGTTTAATACATAGGTTATTTCAAATTTTGTAACAGTAACTTTTGGCATGCAATCTCTTCATTGCATATGCTTATGTACTGTATTGATTAGTTATGCTTGAGATCCTTATTTTGAAATATTATATCTAATTGTCATACATGAATGTTTCCAATCATCTTACAATATCAATTACAGCGGAACAATTTTTATTTGATCGGAGCAAACAACAGAATATTGCATCTTTTATTATGGAACCAGACATAGTGGAAGACAACGAAGACGACGAAGAAACAGCGCATTCCAATGAAAAAGATATAGTTCTTACAGAATTAGACAAAGCTAAGCTTGTTTCTTGTATGGAATCTATTAAAAATATTATAGGTGATACAGTACCTGATTCAAAAATAAAGAAAACAATCATTCAAACAAATTTTGATGTGGAAACAGCATTGGATTCCATTTTAAAAGAATCTTCTCCAAAAAATGTTAAACGTATGTAAATTATACATATAATTGTCTTATTTAAATAACTCAACATTAAATTGCATTATTCAATTTTTAGAACAATCTGCAATTGCTAAGGATACTGCTGAACATTACCCAGGTATGTTATGTATTCGTATTATTTAATAGTACAAAATATGAAATCAAAATTTAATATAATGCCTAAAGTTATGGTACAATGATAAACAACACAATATTTTTGTTTCTTGACCTGTATTTTTTTCTGTTTTATGTGCTGCTCTTAAATCAATCGGTAAGGTAAGATGCTACATCTGTTAATCTGCCATCTAGTTCATTCAATATACCTA
Organism: Seladonia tumulorum; assembly: GCA_913789895.3. Classification (NCBI taxonomy): domain Eukaryota; kingdom Metazoa; phylum Arthropoda; class Insecta; order Hymenoptera; family Halictidae; genus Seladonia; species Seladonia tumulorum. The sequence goes on from OU565275.1 coordinate 11,567,770, forward strand.
AATTTTCATTTCAAAAACAAAACAATATTGAGAATACTACTGCAAATGCAACTATTACACATAATTTACAAAGTTTGAAGAATTTGAATCTTAATGATTCTCCGTTAACATTTTCTTCTTTATCTGATTTAATAACAAATCATGCTAAATTATCATCGCATACTACAAAGGAGTGTCAATCTAATTCGAGTACAGTATTATTCAATTCTTTAGCAGATTTAACAGCACACCATTTACAAAAGTCGAATAACATTTGTGACGACACAAATTCTAATGAAAAAGTATTGTCTAGTACAAATTTTGTGATACCTAAATTATCAATTAAAAAGGACAAAAGTAACGATTTAAATAGTATAAAATTAGATGTACCTGCTGTTCAAGTAAATGCAAATATAGAATCAGATTTAATGAATGGTAAAAAGCAAGAACATTCTATGGATTTGCTTGAAAGGAGCATATCTGACGTACTTGCTTCTTCAAAAGACTACAGCAGTAATTACAATAAATTATATAATTTAGAGACAGAAGAAGATTTATTAATAAATGTAAGTGATACTCGAACGCCGTCGCCGGATATATGGATGGTAGATTTGAGTTCGGCTTTGAAAGAAGCAACAAGTTCAGTTTCAAAAGAATGTAATCTCATAAAGCCAAAAATTTCGGAAAATGTTGACACTGTCCTCCCTCATTCGAAATTACACACTTACAGTAAAAATACTGAAATTCCATATGTACTTCTTCCTACAACTTTAAATTTAAGTTGTTTATATAATACTAGGCTTACGCACACAAAAAGAAGTGTTTCATTATTTGGTAGAACATTATGCAGAACGTGGAAATCAAGAAAACCTATTCTTAAATTGCATGAACAGCGTCATACTGTAAAACGATTCGATTTTTCAGTTCCATACAGTCGTAATTAACAAATTTATTAATACTGAGCTTAGCTACAGATGGGACAAATTTTAAAAATTATATAATGAAAATTGGTAATTGTAGAATTGTGGAATGAAAATTGGAATACATTATTTGATTGAAATAAAATAATTCTACATAGTAATGTCCTTTGATCAATATAAATTTTGTTACCCACAACTTGGGTAACAAGTTGAGCTAACTGTGCAGTTTCATGGAAAAAACAATTTTTTATTATCACATTTTTAATTTCGAATTATTTTTTCATTTTTAATTTATCGAATTTTTAATTATTAAAATATGTCCCATCTGTTGTTATACTTCATGTATATACATAATTAGTATACAAGAAAAAGATTAATGGGTCTACAAGAAAGGAGTACCTTGAAAAGTATGTTTAAAAATATCGACAAAATCAAAATAAAGAGATTGATTCAAGCATTGTCAATTGTATAGTTATGAAAAAGGTTCACTGTAGAAGGATTAAGTTAGGTACAAAATTATCATTGCAATTGTAAATCATATAATCAAATGGGCTTATAGAAACACATAAGTTGTAACTTTATGAAAGCATCGGAACAGGCTTAAATAATTAACTAATAAATGACTTATGTAATTATATTTATTATTAAACATTAATTTTACGTAAATATAGTTTTGAAAGTTTTAAAATAGAATCTTTACAAATGATTACTTTAAATATATATTTTACATATATTCTAACATGTAATTTCATACAAATCCTTACACATATTTTTCTTACATTTAATTTTATGGCAATGAGGCAATTACAATAAATTTTATGAAAGGTAAAAAATTACCAGCCAAATCTACACCACGAGCTACAACTCCTTCCAATGTGAAAATTATCCCCGCTGGAAAACGACCTGTGGTAAAGGGTTTCGATTTAAGCGGAGCAGAAAATACAGATCACTTAAATACTCGGATTGACAGTCCTCGTTCTCAAAGCCCGTTTGCCGATAACAGTCCGGAAATTAGGAGGAAAGAGTATATACCAAAGGAAAAGAAAGTCATTTCTTCAAGTTCAGATAGTCCACGTAGTCATTCTCCCATATTAGGACATGTGGCATCTGATTTGGATTCTAAAGCGAAATCCAGCGAAGAAAAGGTTGACGCTTTAAAAGTATATCAAAGTAAAAGAGGTGACAGCAAAGAACAACTACATTTGGTAGTTGTTGGACACGTAGATGCAGGTAAAAGTACATTACTGGGTCGACTTTTATGCGACTTAGGACAAGTCCCGTCAAGGTTAATTCACAAATATCAGCAAGAAAGCAAGAAGATAGGAAAACAGTCATTTGCTTATGCATGGGTATTAGATGAAACGGGAGAAGAACGGTGATTATAATTTCTATAACAACGAGATTATCCTTTAAATTACATTGTATACTGATTTATTATGTACGTATTTTTCAGAGAACGTGGAATAACAATGGATGTTGGTCATTCTAAATTTGAGACAGAAACAAAGTCTGTTACTTTGTTAGATGCACCTGGGCATAAAGATTTTATACCAAATATGATTATTGGTGCTACTCAAGCAGATGTAGCTTTATTGGTAGTAGATGCTACAAGAGGAGAATTCGAAACTGGTTTCGATAGCGGAGGTCAAACTAGGGAGCATGCATTATTATTACGTTCACTAGGTATCATAATTTATTTCCATATTTATATTCTCTACACTTAGGTTCTATCGTATTTGAACATTATTCTAATAAATTCTTATTCGAATAACAAATGAAATTTGATTCATTTATTCGTTATTCGAATTATTATTTGTGTATATTATATTACATTATAATAGAAAGATAACGAACACAGTGAATTCTCGATATATGCCAGCAACACGGGTCTTGATGTCGTTTATCCTCCAGGAGCACTATTCTTTGATCCGCGCCAAACGTAGAAAAGGACAGCGATGCTCGCCGTCGAAGAGTGTAAACATATTTGTCCTATATTTGATATGTCAAAGTCACAACGACAAATGCTGTCCACGAGACCCTACCATTTTTTGATGCAGTGTCGAACGGAAAAAAAGACAACGAAGCTCAAGTGGCCGCGGTCACCGAGGAGTGTAAACACAAGGATCGAGTATATTGGTGTGAGACCAGGAAACCATTACTAATCCAATAACAAAATTTCTTTATTTTCATTATTTTTTTATGGGACTTTTCCTAACATATTCGTGGCATTTTTCTAATGAAAGTGATACCAAATATGATGGAATTCCGATGATATTTACTTGTGTGTGGATATAATTCCGCGACATTTATCATCCAGGCTTCGGCGACATATATCGAGAAATCACTGTAAATCGATTTATTCATTATTTGCGAATAACTAATGAACGAACTCCGAATTGTGGGTTCTATATATTTAAAAAAAATTGATCTTTTAGGTGTATCACAGTTGGCGGTAGTGGTAAACAAATTGGACACAGTAAATTGGTCGCAAGAAAGATTTAATGAAATTGTTGATAAAATGAGCATATTCTTGAAGCAAGTTGGATTTAAAGATAATGTAGTGTTTGTTCCATGCAGTGGTTTGTCTGGTGAAAATATTATAACAAAACCTAAGGAAGCTTTATCTAATTGGTATGTTTATTTCTGACGAAGTTCAAGGTATTAAAAAGAACAGATAAATTAATATTTTTTTCTTCTACAGGTATCGGGGACCTACATTAATCAGTGTTATTGACAATTTCAAATGTCCTGAACGTCCGATAAGTAAGCCATTTCGGTTATCGGTTAATGATATATTTAAAGGTACTGGATCTGGATTCTGTGTTTCTGGGCATGTAGAAACAGGTATGGTGTCTGTAGGTGACAAAATTTTAGTGCTACCAGGAAATGAAATAGCAGTGGTCAAAGGTATGTTAACATTGACTATCAAATTTTAACTTCTTCTATATTCTGTGTTCTAACATTCAACTGGTAATTTTTATAAATTTTCATATGCTGAATATACTTTTCATAGCGTTACATCGAGCAAGTATTACATAAAAAAGAAAAAAAATACCTGATGGCTGTTTTGTATGCCATCAATTTTGTGTAGATGTGTTTAAATGCTTATAATGTTATAAGAATATATTTCATTTCATTTACATAAAAGTGCTTATAGAATTGTGTTTTGCAAGAAACAATTTTGTTTATCTTTTCCAATAAAGCACCTACAACAAACTGTTGAAATTGAAAATTACATTTCTCAGAAAGGTTGATGAAGAAAAATGGTTTACAGATTCATACGCAGCATGCAAAAATTTATATAATAGTAATTAAGAATCACCAATTAAATGTTAGAACATATAATGAAAAGTGCGAATCTGTGGGAGAGTTTTATTCAATAATATAATTAATTTTTTTTCTATACTTGTTAACTTTATCAAAATTATTAACTTAAATTCCAGGTTTACAAGTTGATGAGGAATCCACATCAAACGTGTTTGCTGGAGATCATGTTGTTTTAACGTTATCGGGTCTTGAACAACAAAATGTTGGAATTGGAGATATTCTCTGTAATCCACAGAATCCTGCCCCTGTAACAACGTGTTTCCAGGCGCATGTTGTGATATTTGCAGTTAAGATTCCAATCGTAAAAGGTCTTCCAGTGGTGATGCATCAACAATCATTAGTGCAACCAGCTGTGATTACAAAGTTAGTGGCTCAACTGCATAGAACTACTGGTGAAATCACAAAAAAGAAACCTCGTTGTTTACCAAAAAATTCAAGTGCTATTATCGAAATTACAACGCAAAATCCGGTCTGCGTGGAATTATATAAAGATATCAAGCAGCTGGGTAGAGTCATGTTACGCGTAGAAGGAACAACTATTGCCACTGGACTTATTACAAAACTTAAGTAGTCATAATAAAATAATTGCTTTGTATATTGAAACATTTAGAGCCGTGCATGCATGGCAGCTATTATATTTACATATTGTTGCTGTTATATGAAATTTAATATAATAATCATGTTTTTGTTAATTGATGTAAACATGTATGTACATACGTGTTCATTTGCTACAAGATACTTACTTCTTTTTCTAGCCTGTGTGTAATTTGTAACATTTTTAATGTAAAAGTCAACTAATCTGTTTAATAAAAATGTTCTTCGAAAATGTATGATTTATTTATTTATTACATAGACTTGTCTGGAAAATGGTATTTTTAACAAGTAATTAGAACAATAATTATAATGCTTACACAAGTGTTTAAATAAATCAATGTTTGCATTGTAAGTAGTTCTTTAGTACATATTTTAACCTGCGCAACTTCTGCATCCACCAAATGGAATGGGCATGCTACCTCCTGTGTTAGGTCTTCCCAATCTACGTGATGATGGTGGCTGCGGCCTATATATAATACACATACTCTTAATATTAATTTGATCAAAAGTGCATCATAAAGATATGGAAGGAAATGATTAATGTTATTTAAACTGTAACCTGTTTTTCAAAAAAAGTAGATAGTTATCACGTTAACAACATGTCATGGAACTGGAGCAAGGCAGATTTTATCATGACAATTAGATGTCATTAATTTTATTTCAGGTTTCTTTTTTCAAAAAACAGAATATATGATGTAGTTCTGTTGTAAGTTCTAGAAGCAAATTATAAAAACCCTTACCCAGATCCAGGTCTGTAATTTCGTGAATAATCACTTCCATATTTATTCAAGTCAGGGTTAACCATTGTTTTGAAACTGTAATAAATATACTTATTTAGTATTATTTGTACCTTTAAAGTTATAATACATATAATAAACATATACTATAAAAATAATTACTCACAATAGAATAACCATATAAATTATTCCAGTGAAGAAACTCAATACTTTCTTCAACAATGGTGTACTTTGTAAAACTTCTCCGTCTAAAAATTATTTAAGGATAAATGTACGTAAACAAACATTATACGAAATATTCGTTACGTGTATATGAACATTGAGGTTAAAAGTTTTACCTTTCGATACATAAACCATGATTTAAGATTTTCGGTAGACAAACTTTTCAATAGAGAGCTGTAATCAGATACAACTAAAATTTTAGCTTAATTACGGTTTCATAAACAATATTTCGGTATGTTTCACAGGTGATCTTACACTTTTTGACAGAATCAATAGCACGTCATATATCATGCGCAGTTTACTTATGTACATATACACGCTTATGTATACCACGTAGGTATGTATTTTAGTGTGGTATATAAGTATACAACAGAATTTACTATAGATGTATAACTATAGCATATAAAAACTAGTATAGAGTCGAAACTCCGATATAAATTTATAACAAATAAAATCACAATTTGCCCCGATATTCTTTAATCATTTTGATTGATTGGAAGTAGTATATTCATACTTTTAAATCTTTTAATCTGTTAACAGATTAGTAAATTTACTGATGTTACTTGATTAAAAAAACCTGAAACCAGTCATTTCGATTGTTCATTAATTCTAACGTTAAATATATACAATATACTTCCATTCTAATAATATAGCGGAAAAACGTTTGATAAATATAAATATTCATATATGATATACTTTCTTATATTTTATGTTTTCTGTAATGTGTTTAGTATAGTAGATATATTTAATACGAAATGAGTCACACATGACCCAAAACAGCGTTAACTCGCGTTGAAGAAATCTTAAACTTCAGTGCAGATGCCACAACGACAAAAATTCTGTCTATGTCATTCATGCTACTTCATGATGGACAAAGTGTGTATATAGTTAAAGCGACAAGTCGTCAGCATGACTGCGTAAGCAGACTACTTGACACGGTAAGATCAAACACGTTCAATCACTATTCGATAATTTACGCAAGCCTTTAAGTGCATCCCATCATGCCCAATGCGGTTAAGTAAATATGTAACATGATGGATAAGCATATTTAATCATCTATAGACCACATGAAAAAATTCCCCAAATTAGACGTAACCACGAATCACCGTGAGCACACCTTTTACTCTTGACCTTGGTTCATTCTAAACGATGCCACTAACATTAATTATTTATGAAGCGACCCTCATTAATTCATAATATGTTCCAGCTTTCGATTTCATGTAAAAAACATTCTGGAATTATTTCTAATCGATCTTTTTAATGGGACACTTTTACTAAATATTTTTAATAACGACTTAATTAAAACACATGATATTACTAACTAACGAATAATTATGTATTTCTTATTATATAATGAAAACACCCAATTTGTAATTACTATGCAATTTTGTACTTTACTAAAATACATATGCTCCCTCACGTTCATAGTCTATAATTCAGTTCACATAAATAGCATCTCGGTTACAAAATGTTTGTCCGACTTTATTACTAATTGTAAATGAAGAACTGTCAAAGGACATATTATATAGTATTGTTCAGTAGTCGAGGCATACTGAAAATTTCAAAATACAGTTTACTTAATAAAAGATTAAATAACTATACAATTCACTGGTCGGTCTTATACAAATGAAACTACAAAGGAAATATTACGAGCTAGAAGTCAGGAAGCGTTGGATTAATTAACTAGACGTCTTTAATTTCTGATCGCGTGCCACAACTTTTACCCAGAGTCCACCTTGCGCTCTGATCGTCATTCGAAATTTCGGCTTCACTTCCTCTTTGCCAGGGACGGATTGTAACCGGCATTTTCGAAGGACTGCACTGATCATGGACTTCATTTCCAGCATTGCAAATTTGTAGCCTGAAAAATGTGTATATTACAAATTACAATATAATTCTAATAACTAGATTACAAAGTATGTATTATATATTGGTATTACAGTCGGCCACATAAATCATGAAACACACTTTACGTCAGAATAATTTTTTTATATATCGTCCAAACGACCAGTTTTTTTTTACCATGGTGGAAGGATTAGTAAATAACAAGAAGGATTAATAAATTTGGAAAAATTGCATTTAAACTTACGGAAAAAATAGTAAAAATTACTTTTCACTTGTAACGAAAATTTAAAAAATGTGTGTGTTTTTTTGTAGATTCATATGGGTTGTATGCGTGCTGAAAATTTCATCGCAATTGGTTGATTGATTTACGAGATATAAACGATTGAAAATTTTTTCGCCGAATTATTCTATTACTCAGCGATTTCGACTATTTTTAATCGTTTATAATTCATAAACCAATTGTTCAATTGGGCATGCGTATAATTGATATGAATCTACAAAACACATTCTTAAAATTTTCGTTACAAACCCAAATAAAAAAGTTGTAAAAACCCATTTTTACTATTTTTTTTTTTTGTAATTCAGACTGAATTAATAGTAATTAATTGATTAATAATTGATAATGATCTGTGAAAAGTAACTTTACCGATGCAATTTCTGGGTCCAGCGCTGAAAGGCAAGTAAGCATACGGGTGCCTTTTTTCTAAATTCTCTAAGCTAAAGCGTTCAGGTTTAAATGCTTCAGGATCCGAAAAATGGTGTGGCAATCGATGTGTACTATACGGCGACATAATCACACTGCAGCCTGCTGGTATCACGTATTTTCCTAAATATTACCAATGACTGTTATTATATATTCTATTGGTTTACATGTTTTATTCAGGATCACAAGAAGTCAACTATTTTTATGAAATCAGTATTTCGTGATTATTTCAATTATAGAATAGAATTAATAGAATTGTGACTACGAACATTCTAGGGTCTACGATGCTAGATAAAATAAAATACTCGGAAAACGCACCTATTTTCACGTCTTCGCCAAGTATCCGTGCTATAATTGGCACACTTGGATACAGTCTAAGTGATTCTTTGATACACATTTCCAGGCACTTCATTTCCTTAAGATCCTTCATCGTTGGCATCCTCAGGTCCCTGCCAAAAATGTCGTCTTGCTCCTCGATGCATTTCTCCTGCCATTCTGGATGATTAGCTAAAAGGAACATCGTCATTGCCGTTGCGGTGCCGACAGAATCCTGTCCAGCCAACATGAACGTGCAACATTCTTCGACGATGTCCTCATCATTGAAACAAGGATTCCTCTCGTTCATCTCCACCATATACTCTAGCAAAGAAATCCTTTTAGTTTTCTTCGATTCGTCGTTAAACTCAGCCTCCTTGCTTCGCATTCGTTCGCGCATGTTCTTCATCATTCTGTAGCATGTGTCGAAGAGATCTTTCCGCTGTTGCTCTTCCTGCCTGCCGTACTTTGTTAATCGGTAAATCCACTCGATCAACAACCATGGTCTTACCAGACGATACAGGAACATGATTTGACCCCTGAGAGAGAAACACCCGTTTACAATACTACAGGGTGTTCGACTACAAGTGGGACAAAATTTAAGGGGTGGTTCTCTAAGACAATATAAGACGAAAATGAAGAATAAAAAATTGCGATTTCGACTTTGTTTTATTAGTTATTATCAATTAAAAATCCGTCTAAAATGCGGCAACCCGACCAACAAAGGTGTACGTTGCTTATGACATAAAGGCGCGCGACAGTTACGTATCAAAGAGGGTGTCATCACACGTACTCAATGGTTAGTTTTTGACGTCACACATTGTAACCAATAATTCGGTTACAACCGAAAATGTGTGTGGAATGATCCAATCGGACGGTTTACACCCGCATTCCTACCGAATTCCTGCCAGGTGGCTTCTTCTGAAACACGCGGAGTATCTGTCACTCGATACGTGATTATAGTGCGCCTCTAGGATGTACGTAATATACACCTCTGTTGGCTGGGTTGCCGCATTTCAGGCGGATTTTTAATTTTTGCTCTTCATTTTCGTCTTATATTGTTATGAAGAATCAGGATGATTTCAATAAAAATTTTGTTAAACGTTACGGCGGTACCGTAAAACCGCAAAAGAACAGGAGAACATTTCCATATAGATATCTACATTGATCGTGTGAAGTCATCTTTATAAAGAGAAATAACAACCAAATAATAAGTTTGTCCTTTCTCTAATAATTTTAATAGATTAAAAACAATGCATTGACATTCTCAAATTTTTTAAATATCATTATTCAAATAATAATTCATTAAATTATTAAGAAAATAATAATTGGTATTTTTTAATTAACTAATTAAATTAATAATGAATTAAGTTATTTAAAAAATTATATTATTCTTATTAAAATAATAATAATATTAATATTTTTATTTATAATTCTATATAATTCCTATTATTCTAATTTTCGAGTTTATTAATGTAATTCTTCCAACAGAATGCAATCCACATTCGATCGAATATTCTTTGCCAAGATAGTAGCATTGTCGCGGAGCGTATGCTGCAACGGCAAATACTTAGCGATGATCATGATCTACAAACATATTTGGATTCTCACTTTCTGAAGGGAAGATCATCCGTGGCTGCATCACACGAATCTCGGCTCGCTCGTTTTATGCCCAGAACTGTCTCTGCAAACAATTATTGTTAATTCTCAATCCTTGGTGCGCGATATCATTAGCGTTATTATGTCTAAATGTTTTTCGCTGTTTTTGAGCAAACGTAATCGCGGATTTTGACTGAAACACGTTATACTTGTACATATACAGGGCGAGCCTCGTAACATGGCGACTTCCAATAACTCGTAAGTCATTTGTTGTCCGAACAAATTTTTCAAATAAATCTTGCACCAAAATTAAAATTGAAAACAATTAATATTATTATGATGTTCCAAAATGTTCTCGTACCACATTGTTTACTCTTACACATTATGAAAATAAAATCTGTGCTTTTATTTCCTATTTATTTATACCGTCAGTTAGTTGATGGTCATCGTTGAAACTTTCTAAATCAAATTCCATAATTTTGTAATAAATGAGTGCTAGCTATTTTTTCTTGTGATTTTTCGCAAGATATATTTACGAAAATTTTTAGTAAACGTTACGGAGGAGTTTTGAGGAGAATTTTAGAAAAGTTTGATCGAAGTGTTTAGGAAGAACCAGTTTAAATTATTGTTACAGTTTTACATTTTTTGTTACATTTTTAAATGCAAAACGTTTAAAGAATTTAAAAAAACTGCTGCGTAAGAAAACCAATTACTGTTGGTGAATATTAAATAAGAGATACATAACATACATATTATCTCATTGTAATGAAACAATTTTAATATCTCTTTTTTAATATTCATTATGCTTTAAAAAATAAGTATAATTAATATAAGCACGATAATTGGTACCCCCACAGTAATTGAGTTTCTTACTCCAGTTGGAAGAAACGTGATTTGTTTATATTTGTTTCAGTTATATCAAGGCTCTCCAAACAAGTTTGTGAGATTTCTGAAAACCGGCAAAAGCAAACAAGTTTTCTCATTTTGGTCGTATAGTGAACGCACTATTGTAAATTTCAATTCATATGCTAATTGACATTGAAAACGAGACATCCGTGGAATCTCATGGAACAGTTAGCACGTATCGGAGGCTGAAAACCTGAGTGGATTATGGAGTCTCCGCGGTGAATAAACAAGCTTGTCCTGTGCCTATAATAACAAAGTAAGTGACCGTCTGTGTATTGTTGAGATGTTAATGAAATCGCATAATCAGGATATCATCAGCGCGTATACGGTATACGTATGCAAACAAGACGTTTCAACGTTTCAAATTTCGGCTAGTATAATAGGTCTCGTGGTTGGCGTAATTTTAAGACTATTAAAATATTGTTACATGCGATGTTAAATGGTTTACGCACATGTAAACGTTCACGTAAAATGTAAGTTGAATGCAAAATTAATCATATTTATTTTTAGATTGGTAAGCATATTAACCACGCGTCTGTAAAGTAGTCATAATTCACCAATTTCGACGAATTAAATGACAAAAATGTTGACATTCTTACGCATACATTGAGTGCATTTACATGCAACTCAACAACTCACATGAGGCACGGACAACTTTAAAAAATTGTTCGTGACTGCTGCTACTGAATAATCAATTCGCAAATAGCAAACGAACGTAATTTAAACTGTTTTACTTCATTCCTTACGTTCGGGCAACGAAGTACAATGAATAAAACAATTTTAAGAAATGATTAACGATTCTTCATGGTTAGAAAACCTTATCTATATATTTTGATATTAAAACAATTAATCCGCGACTTAATTATAGCGCTCATGTTTACTACTTTCCAGAAACAGGAGCCAAACAGTTTTGTTTCTTGTTTTAATAATTTTAGTAACTTGAAACTGATATATCAAGATTTTAAAAATTTGGTAATCTTTCTATTATTTTATATTTCACCTTCTGATTTTTCACACAAATGCATAAAGTCCGCCGGCTAATTATTATTCGGAATTCGGAATGCTTTCGGGCAGTCTCATAAATAAGATATCGGTAAGGCAATTATGAACAAAGGAATTGTTCATAAGGTAATTCACTATATAAGCGACCAATCAGTGAGCAAGTGGGAGAATGTCAACCATCAACCGCAAATAAATCTCCTGCAAAAACCATTGCGTGGTTTGACTAAAGACGGATGCAAATTTACGACCTAGCCAAGACATTTCGAAATTCTGATAAACAGTAGCAGGTAACTTTATTTTAACGTAGTGGTAATCACTCATTACGGATTTCCCGCCTTCTCTGGCAAGAGAGACGGGGATGTGTAGGGCTCCCCCGTAGGAATACAGTGAATTCTCGATATGTCAGCAACATGGATCTTGAGGACGTTTACCGTCCAGGAGGTACTTTTCTTTGATCCGCGCCGAACGTAGAAGAGGACAGCGATTCGTCCTATACTCTACATGTCAAGGTCACAGCGACAAATGCCGTCAAGGAGATCCTACTATTCTTTGATGCAGTGCCGAACGTAGAAAAGAACAGTTCGAGCGATCTCGGTCGCTGAGGAGTGTAAACATAATACGGGTCGAGAGTATCGGTGTGAGACCACTACTAAACCAACAACAAAACTTCTTTATTTTTCGTTACTTTTTTTAGAGCACTCTCACCAACATATTCGTGGCATTTTGCTAATGAAAATGATACCAAATACGATATAATTCCGATGACATTTACTTGTGTAATGAACGATGATTGTTATTTCCCATTACAATTATATTAACGGGAAATTAGTGTAAATATGATCCGAATGATATCAAAGTAAAACTGGTTCCAAGGGGCTTTCCCCCAGTAGAGGGGATAAAATTTTTACAATTACGGTAGAGACCTTTGCGACAGTTACGGAGAGAATACTGTATTAACGTTTTCCTACAATTTGAACTGTTTTTCTGTATCCAATGAGTTTTCCGGATTTACCTCGACAACCCTCTACATATATGTATAATGAGGATTTCACTTACCACTTAAAATATCGTAAACAGAGTCATTGATGAACGAAGTTATGTTGATTTCCTGGTTGTCTTTGTCGAGAAACTCGTTCATCAAATGATCCGCGCACTCTGCAAAGGTGGTCGAGAATTTCTCGAGGATGCTCAGGTGAAATGCCGGTTGCAGAAACTTCCGGTGCGTTCGCCAGGTCACAACGTCCCTGGTGATCAACCCTTTCCCAAGGAAATTGTCGAGCAATTTATAGAAAAATACTTTCTGCGTGTGCTTCATGCTGCTGAGGACCACTTGGATGTCCTCTGGCTCCAACAGCATTACATACGGCAGCCCTGTCAGCCATATCCTGACAATGCGCCCGTAAGTTTGATTCTCATATCCCAGTCTGTGAAGCACTGAAACGTAAAATTTTCGATTCCTTTGTATCACGCTGTCGCATAGGAAACATCCGAATTTTAATAGTAACGTTTAACGAGCATAACTTTTCATTAAACAAACTTATTGGAGTCCATTCTACGCGAAATCGGAAACTAGTCGGAGTAGCTGTAGCCTTTAGTGAACTATGAACAAATCTCATAGGATTTTTCGATATCTTAAAAATGGTTGATTTTACAGACGTGTAAAAAAGTGGGTAATTATCTAGCAAAGGGGTTTCCTCTCCGATTTCAGTGATCTTGAAATATGTTGTCAAGGTCATCATTTTGAACAAGTTTTTCCTATAAATGTTACTGCCGCTCAGCCTTAGTTTTCGATGTACAGTCTCTACTCGATATATGTCCCCAAGAACTAGCCGATAAAAGTGCCAGAACTGTCCAAAGAAAGAAGCTACAGAGAGTTTGTATACATGATTAGAGTTCTATGATAGCGATGCCGTTACGCCGCGCTGTGAGACGATCGCCTATGATGACAGAAAGGTTTTTGTAAATATCTCAGAAACTAAGGCCAGGCGGCAGTAGTAACATGTATAGAAAATGAGAATGATTGCCTTAATAACATATTTCAAGGTCATCGAAATCACCGAGGAAGCCCCTTTTCTAGATAATTACCAAAAAGTGTCAACCTTTTTTCATTAAATTATAATAGCTGAACTAACAAACCGATGAAAATGAGTTCTTAGCAGCTTATAATGAAAACATTGTATTTTTCAACCGACATCACTTTTATTAGATACTCTTATGTTTTCACCACAACCTCCTAAAAACTCGTTTTCATCGGTTTGTTAGTCCAGCTGTTATAATTTAATGAAAAATGGATGACCATTTCTTCTCTATATGCAAAGAATTTGACTACAGATTATGTTGATTAATAGATGCCCATTTGTTTGTTGATATTGTCTTTTTTAATGTTCCTTGAACTTCGACATGTTATTGCACCTTGTGAAGGTATTAAAAATAATATTTTTTCCAAAAAGAGATTTGTGTAGACCGTTCATTACTTACAATTGTCCTTGAGGACAGAATTCGCATTCCCCAAAAATGGCACAGTTTTCGGGCCTTTTAGGCGTGAAACGAAGTAGACGCTCCTAATGTAACTCTTCAGGATGTACAGAACGTAAATGCTTGCTATGATGACGAGGTATACCCACACCCCACCTGCCGTTTGGTCCCACTAATTCGTAAAAATAGTTTTAATTAATACCAGAATAATTTTAATTTCACACAAAACGCTAACCACTTATATTGTATGCCATGATCGCAGAGTTTCGTTAGATTATAAAGTTATATTAAAATATATTTAATATTAGAAGCAGCAACAGTCAAATAGTAGAACAAATTAATTAAAATCAGACTGATGGCACTGTACTTTTACAATGTATACACAGAATCAAACAAAATGATAAACAAATTTTAACGGATATTAATCTCATTTCTAATGCAGCTTAATAAGTTTCTTCACGAAATAAATATTGTCTACAATTCTGAATTTTGTATAGTAGTTAGTTAAAATAAAATGTTTTTTAATCTTAATAATTGTGGTATTATTACAATATTAATTTTTTTTTTTTAAATTGGATTTGAAGCAACGTTGAGAGAAGAAAGGAAATAAAAATAATTTATATAAGAGACAAAGTAATTTCATGTACCATTTGGTATATTATATTTGTCAAAACTAATAAAGTGACAATTCATGATTCAGTTAATTAACTTTCGTTAATTACAACTTTATATCGACGCTCTCTTTACGATGCAAGAGAAAATTTACTTGTTTGCACATCTAATTGATATCATAAGCGCACGGACGTTTACTCTGTCATTATTGAACCATCATCTCCGCCAGAAAAAGTCATTGTACGGTCATTAGTATGTCTGGATGCCGCGGATCTTCTTAAAATAAACGTGTGAAGTGATGCTAATACATATAAAAAAAAACACGACTCGAGTCTACACATTTTGTAAACATTTCTTTCTACTTTATTAAACTTGTTTAAAAAAAAAAAACAAAATCGAACGTGTTTCATTATCCTAATAAATTCCTCGGGCCACATACATTAACTATTCCAGCTGGACTCCTCATTAATTGGTTTGTTGATGCGTGCTACCTGAACGCGTACATGCCGATCGAATAATAATGCCTCATAACAAAGGTTCGTTGGCCAAGAATACCTTCGATACTATTAATAACTAGACTGTGAATTTTTATGCAAAATATGTACAAAACATAACGCGTAGACTGCGGATCTTTATGCAAAATGAAAATGTAAGTTGAAAATGAGACACTGATGCCTCCGAATTCTCTTAAACTTTGTTTTATTTTAAATTATGCTAATAGTGTGTAATACGTATACATATAATTTGTAAATATAATAATAATGCAACAATTGTGCAACATTTGCAACATTTTATCAAAATGAAATCGATACAAGATTTTCAAATTCTTTAAGTCCCTTTATTATTTAACATCCACAGTTTAAAAATCACGAATAAAATAGTTTCTCAAAATCATTTACTCAAATGTTTTCCCAGATGTATCGGACCCGAATAAAATAGTAAAGGACATTAATTAATTGAATTCGTTCCAACTCAATGTTATCGTGGCTTACAGAAAACGAACATAGACATTCTTCGATATGATTGTGTTTTATAGAACTCGTACTAAATTCGAAAATAACTAACAAATTGACTGTTTCGTCTTGCACCACTTCTGTATTGAACAATTCGTTTAAATGTCACTTACTATTTGCTGTACGGTCAGAACCATTGTCAGCGAGTCTTCGATCGAAAATTCGTTCGCACTATACACCGAAAACAGTTTCCCAGAGAATTGTTAAGCGGTCGCGACACAGAACTCAGTCGTGTCCATAGAGATTTAGCATATTTAAGCGTCCGCTCCCACCAGATGCTTGTGTGGACCACTCAAGATTTGTTCGAAGTCCATAATGAGTACTTAGAATACGTCACACCTGGCCGTCGAGGAGCGCGCAAGCATTTTCATCCCGAGGGACGCGGATCTTCCGGTTTTATTTTGCGGACGTCTGTTTTATCACTTATCGGAGGAACAACGTCAACGATTATTAAGATTCGCATCGAGCTGTCGATGCAGATCCGAGGTCCGAGAAACGGACCCGTGTATAAACACGTCTGGAAATCGTTTTAATAACGCTTTAGCGCAGTCGAGAAACTCACATTGTGGAGCTCCTGAATTTGCATTCATTTCTTCAGATGCCGAAAAGACAATAATGTTACAAAGCAGCGTGTTACCGACTTCGTAACTTTCTATGCACTGGCAGTTCTTATTTTCGGAACAATACGATCAAGTCGTTAACTGATTTATTTCGATGTACTTGATTGTTGACGATTCGCGTGTGTAGCGAAAGTGTTTTATATTGCAAATCGCCCCCCTCCTTCCAAGAATTACATTTTATTCAAAGTCTTGAATCTTCGCATTTTTTCGAACCGATTCCTTACCATACTGAGAATGCAGGTGTAGTAAAGTTTTTGGCTCACCTTTAGAAACACCATAGGAATGTCATAGCCCCTCGCGACACTGGAGAACTACAACGAAACACCTCCGGCACACGGGACTAGAGAGATCGGTTAACTAAACCTTCCTCGGCGAATTGTTGTAGTTTATATAGGTGTAACGACGAGGTACGAGGTGTCTCACGAAACTCGTTAACGTGCAGTTCACAATCGAATCACGTATCCCCGATATGTGCAGGCGTGCTTTATAAAATATCTTCGCCGCTCAGCTTCTGGGAGGTGATCACCAAAGATATGATGCTTTGCGCGCATCCTTCCTGCCAGGGTCAGCATCGGAGGAAAGGACCTCGAAAAATTTTGCTTGGTGAATAACTTATCGGACACCCTAATTACTGATTAGACACGTTAGCTGATCAATACGTTTGTTTCAAAATTCTCTCTCTCTCTCTCTCTCTTTCTCTCTCTATCTATCTATCTATCCATCTCTCTCTCTCTTTTCTGTTGAAACACTGCAGTACCTTTGACAGTCTTGGACAATATGCTTCTTATATTCCACCGTACAGTCGCGATACAATATTTTTTAACGACATATACGTAACTGTATAAATATCTCGATCACGTATTAGGCGATTCCAGACATGAAGATGTGTCTTATTGTTACTAGGTATCTTTCGTACGTCGATTACGGAGTTTAGTTACGAATCACGTCTGCTTACGCGTTCGTCGGTACTTTATCAGCAAGTTGCTGTTAACGGTGATTACTAAACTGCATTTTTTATGCATTCATTACAGTCCTGAACCAATGACTGAATATACGGAAGAGTTTAATTAACGGTTTGACGAGGTTGCTATTCTTTTTTCCAGGTCTCGATAGAGATCTTAACAGAAAAAGCGAAATATTAATCGATTTCCATTTTCATTTAACCGAAAGACTATTGTAGACTAGGAAAATAGTATATCTTACTACCCCGGTTTTCCTTATTGGTGGACTGCCGATCTTTATGCAAAACAGAAATAAATAAATAAAAATGTCCTGTATCGATTGCGGGAAACAGGAGATAGAAAAAATTTGGATGCATTCAAAACAATATACCATTATTCCTAGATTTTTCTGATCTTTTACTGTTATATATTTCACCTAACCAATTGCTCTATAACTGCATAAAAATCCGCAGTCTACCAAGCGAAGCGCGATATTCGTTTTCGTTTGCGAATGTGAGCCTAGCCTGTCGATTTCCGACCCTAACCCACACCTAATCTTCGAATTTTGTCGCATTTTCGACCCTACCTGCGATTTTTGAAATTTTCGATCTTAATTTTTCGACTTTTTTTTTAATTTTTCGACCCTAATTCATACTGGGTAACATCTAAATTTGTTGCATCATAAGCAGCTTAATTTGCACATCCTCGTTCTCTGTTTAATGTCAGCTATGCTTATTTAGACTTACATTTTTCCATATACATGTATGAAGGAGGAAAACAAGTTTTTGCTAGCGAAAAACTTGAACGCAAAAATGCGAACGCTAATGGGTGTGCTTATACGACTTTTAATTCTTTGTCTTATGCAAAATCACCGTGGATTAGAATCGAATGGAGCGCGCAGAATGCTCCTGTCAAGTTCTATCTTGGAAACGTGCCAACTACTTTGCAATTTTTATGTACTTTGTACGGATTCGTTTGCACACGACACGCCAGGCTCTTGTTAAAGTGAAATTGATACGACACCGAGGATCGATTAAATATGTTTTGTATAACTTTTATGCGTCTCTCTGGAACGTTTACGAATTCCTCCGCAGAACAGTGTAAAGAAATTAAACAACACGTGAGGCTACTGAAAACAATTTTTCCTGGTGCTCGAAAATTATTTTCATAATGTAAATATGTCTCCAAATTTCGATTGTTATGGACCGTTTCATGAAATAGTTTTTAATAGTCTAATTTAAAAATAAAATAAAAATTTGATATTTCAATGGCGGACTGCGTTCTACTTGCAAGATATATTTAAGAACTGCGTTCATTTGAAAATTTATTTATTTATTTATTCTTAATTTGTTTTTACTATATGTTTTATACCAATTGGACAAGTAATAAGAATGTAAAGATAATCGAGATTGTATGGAAGAACGTGAATGAGGATCACAGTACTGAGAGTGAGTCAGATAGCGTATATAGCATTCATTTATTATTAATTTCGTTTTAAATATGTTAGTTTTTAAAATGAAATTTTTTTTATAAGAATGTTTTATAAAAATAATAAATGATTCGTTTTGAGGCTCCGCGATTTAAGAAACGGAATTTGAAACAGGAAGAATCGTAAAATATGGCCATATTTTTTCAAATTTTTTAACACTTGAACCGGTGGTAAAATTTGCAAAACAAGGATATTAATATTTTTGCATAAATCACTTAAAAAGAACAGTCTTTTGCGATGACGATTACAAAAGAAAATGTTTTTATTTTTAATAATAACTGTGCAGGCAGTTTTTGCAAAACTCATCCAAAGTAGCAAACTTTGATGGTCTGTATCTTTTAAACAATTTTGAAGATTACAAAATGATGGCTCAACCCCCACCCCCTCCCATTTTCGCTCGAACTACGACATATTTCAGTTTCATCTAAATTCGAAACAGTCTCAAAAAAAAAATGATTTAATTCACATGAAATGATCCCCTTCCTAATTTGGATATTTCCTTTAAAAAATTGTGTAATTTACGTATAATATAAGGATGTGTGATTCTGTTTTACCAAGAGACAGGGACGATTCCTATCCCCATAATGTTGTAGAGAAGAGATACCGATAGTTTACCGAAGGAGCTGTGGAGCCCCTAAAAACATTTTTTTTTTGTGCCATGCACAGCAGGGAACTGTCAACGTGGTCTCAAAAGACCATCTGAAAGCAAGAAGCGTTCAAAGTTATGGCCCCAACGACGTCGAAAAA
The DNA here is from genome assembly GCA_913789895.3 of Seladonia tumulorum. NCBI lineage: Eukaryota > Metazoa > Arthropoda > Insecta > Hymenoptera > Halictidae > Seladonia > Seladonia tumulorum. The sequence goes on from OU565275.1 coordinate 11,587,816, forward strand.
GATTTCTGGCACGAAGACCATTCTTCGGCCGGCAAATTTCTAACCCCTGTTCTTGAATTTAGGCGCCCAAACAACTTCGGCATCTTGCCTGTCTTGTGTGGGGCGACCTTTAGGTTGACAGCGAACAAATTCACTCTAGATTAGAAAATCACAATCACGGCGTGAGTGAAGTTGAACTCACGACTGTGACCGTGATTCTGCGATCACTGTGATAAATTAAATAATGATTTTGTACGCCATCCCTAAACGGCGTACTATGCAAGTATTCCGGTACGCTACCGCCACGCCCACCTGACCACGCCACACTGACACTTGGTATTCCTGAAAATTACGACTGTATGGTAATAACCTAAAATAATAAAAATCTTAGAAACTATTAAATATCTTCCCTAATAATGGTATATATTCGTTAACAGAATTACGAAATCTATTATTGAATAAAATTTCAATCAAATCAATGACCTCATGATCTTGCATTCTCCGACGATTGTACAATCAACTCAGCATACATGAAAGTGTTGTTTAACATTAAATAAAATCATTCGATATTCTTATAAAATGAAGACCGCACAGTGAAAATATAGACGGGTATACCCCTCTGTATATTACATGCTAATACTAATAGGCCTATTATAGCTTCTAAATACCCAACTATGTATAATATTTCCCATTCTGAATATGATAAACCAGTATCTACATATGTACATAAACTAGTATATTCCTGTCAGTTTTATGACGATATCTTATCATATGGATAAAGATATGATACATCTTTGCATGTTTTTGTTACCAGAATATACCTATATATACACAGTAGTCCGAGACCGTAGTGTTATCCAAAACCCGTGATTCACCTGATAAGATATATGTATAACAAATGTATTTGTGGAATACACTTTCAGTTTGCCGTCAACGTTGTATAGGAATTGTTTATACCGAATAAAAGAAGAAAAATGGCTTCAGATCTTCCAACAGTTCTAAAAAATTTGTTCAGGTATTTATTTAAACAACATCATTATAGGTCCACTCAAAATAAAATAAGTACTAATAATATCTATTTAATTTTTAACTTCTAGTTTTATTGACAACCATAAAACGGAATATATAAATAACCTACGTGAAGCAGTGGCTATAAAATCGGTTTCTGCGTGGCCAGATCATAGAGATGAAATAGTGAAAATGATGAAATGGTTGGAAGATAGATTAAAAGATCTTGGTGCTACTACAGAATTAGCAGATGTTGGAAAAGAAACTCTTCCAAACGGAGATGAAATACCGTTGCCACCTGTTTTGTTAGGAACCCTTGGGTTAGATCCAAAGAAAAAGACTGTACTTTTATATGGACATTTAGATGTGCAACCAGCATTGAAAGAAGATGGTTGGGATACAGAACCGTTTGTTCTTATTGAAAAAGATGAAAAATTATATGGTCGTGGAAGTACAGATGACAAAGGTCCTGTACTTTGTTGGATACATGCTCTGCAAGCTTTCAAAGCTATTGGAGCAACTATTCCAGTAAATCTTAAGGTATTTTCGTTATTGTAAAATATTACCAATTTCTTTGTGATCTTTCAGTACTCATTTTATTTTGGTTACAGTTTGTTTTTGAAGGTATGGAAGAAAGTGGAAGCGTAGGTTTAGACGACCTTCTGTGGGCACGTAAAGATACGTTCTTGCAAGGGGTAGATTATGTCTGCATATCTGATAATTATTGGTTGGGTACTACAAAACCATGTATTACATATGGCTTGAGAGGCATATGTTACTTCAATGTTGAAGTAACGTGTGCTGCTAAAGATTTACACAGTGGTGTATTCGGTGGACTTGTGTACGAAGCAATGGCAGACTTAATTTACTTATTAAATACATTGGTTGATGTTAATGGTAAAATCTTAATCGATGGCATATATGACAATGTAGCTAAGATTACATCAAAAGAAATAGATGCTTATAAATCAATAGAATTTGATGTGGCTGAATTTAAAGAATCTGTTGGTGCTGATAGACTAGCTCACAATGAAGATAAGGTAGGTTTTTCTGATTTAATAGCTTGGTATTAATTGTAACTCCTTTGTTGGCATTGACGAGACATCTTGCGATACGAAGTCGTTCGTAAGATGGTAAGATTTTGCGATGCGACATTGCACGACGAGATATCTCGTCCATACAATTTCATGGACGACTTTACGATGTGAGATATTTCGTCCATGTCAATAAAGGAGTTAATTGTGAGTATGAATGTAAGAATGCATAGATATTATTGTGTTGTGTTGCATTGATAGATCAAGCTTTTAATGCATCGATGGAGACAACCCACTTTATCCCTTCATGGAATAGAAGGTGCATTTAGTGAACCAGGTGCAAAAACTGTCATTCCAAGAAAAGTTATTGGTAAATTTTCAATGAGATTGGTGCCAGACATGAGCCCTGATGAAGTTGAGGAAAAAGTAATGACACATTTGAATAAAAAGTGGGCTGCTAGAGGTAGTCCAAATGCAATGAAAATTAGTTTAGGTCATGGAGGAAAACCTTGGTCTGAAAATCCCGATCATCCAAATTATATGGCTGCGCGAAAAGCTACCAAACATGTTTATAAAGTAGAACCTGACTTATGTCGAGAAGGTGGTTCAATTCCAGTTACTTTGACATTCCAAGAAGTAACAGGTAAAAATGTACTGCTTTTGCCAGTTGGCGCTGGTGATGATGGAGCTCATTCTCAGAATGAAAAGTTAAACGTCCGCAATTACATCGAGGGTGTAAGTATCTTTTTGATGAAGGATGTACATACACATTTCATAGAAATGTATTATACAGTAATTGTTTACTTTTATTTCAGACTAAATTACTTGGTGCTTATTTGTACGAAGTAGGTCAAATTCAGTAACTGAAGAAGAATTTGCATTTACGTGTTACAAAAAAGAAGTTTTCAATTACATAATATAAAGTATACAGTTATGAAATTATAACTTTAAGGGGAACAGTTAACGTACAACATTTTTTGTAAGGCTAAGGTCACAGTGGTTCCGACATCGGCCAACGCGGTATCTGAATTTTATGTTTCTCTAATAAAATTTATCTATCAATCTTTTTAAAAAAACTTTGAAGGTTGTTGAACGATATTCTGTTTCATTTACCTGCGATTATTTGCGACCTTGTGAATTATTTGCATTTTCTTACCGTCCGCGCTATTAGTGAAGTGACAGGGATGAATTGAATCGAAATCGTGGCCAAAAGTAAAAGATATTTTCCCTTAGTTTAAAAATCTGTGTAAGTACTTTATTCATAAAGTACTGAGTATTTTGACATATTCATATTCAACGGCGCGAGAAATATGGGAATACTAATTTTCAGGAGAGTCCAACAATTTTTTGGATTACAAATCGACCATATGGAATTCGTCATTTTGTTTTTTGTAGTTTTGATATCACATTCATAATCAGTGACCCAAAAATCCCCAGAGTATCAATTTTGAACTAAATTTTGGAGTACTCCTTTCCATTTCGAACCGTCCTATATCAAAGCCACTGTGACCATAGACTAATTTACATACAAATTTATAAAATATACATAAACACTGTTTAAAATGAAATGCAAAAATTTTAAAAACTATTGAATTCGGGTATTAATACAATTTATTTTTGCTTTATTTTCAACGCCCAGCCTGGTTGCCCTTTGTGAAGTTCTGGTGGTATAAATATAATTAATTCTTTACCATTTTGTTTCCACTAAAATTAAATATATAATATTAGTTAAAAAATTCTATTTCTTATAAAAGATATTTACTAATATTAGATATAGACTAATTTCTTATTTTATATGAATAAAATTACATACTTTAAATGGTTCATCAGATCCAAGCATGAATATTTGCGTGTTTACAGATGCTGTAAGAGATCCTAAGTGTAAAACGCCATCCTCTGGCCAATCAATTATTAGTGCATAGATTAGTCTTTTACTTTTACTTTGGGTATACCAAACACTATTCGTCAAAGTGTCATTTTGTGCATGCCATGGTTTAGTATTATAAATAGCTTCTCCATTTATTGCTAACCACTCACCTGTTAAACAAATACTTTTTATGACACCTTGATTTAAGTAAGATATAATATTTATAACCAAATATTTTAATATTATTAACCCCGTAATCAATTTGCTATGAATTTGCCACCAAAAGACTATAGCCGGTTTTGAGAGTCAAATTCTTCCCTGGCCCTATTTTAATCTAGTTTGAACCATTCGATAGCCTACCAAAAAAGAAACCTTTCTGCCAAGTTTCAGTCCGATATCTCATTTGTAAGGGTAGTTAAAGAAGACAATCGAAAATCCAGTTTTTGGCCCATTTTCCCCATTTAATGACCATTTAAAATTTTGAAAAAACTGACAAATTTCGGATACCAAGCCACATATTTTAAATCGTTTTCAGATTTGGCATGGAATTTTGCCTGCTAACTTTGTACTCAAATTCAACTCGAATTTGTCGACAAGTTTTGTTGCCAATTCATAGAAAATAGGCAAATTCTGCTCCAAGCAGGTTTTGGTACCAAATAGACAAGCCTTTTGCTTACAAACATTGCGCAAAATTTGCTCGAAACAGATTTGGCTAGCTGGGTAATTGTCTAGAGGTGTTTGAGAACCCCGAAATTTTCGTGAACCCGACCCGATATTTTCGGTTTCTCGCATACCTCTATCATTATTATAAAAAGAAGACGTGTATAAGATAGTTATCATACCCATTCCACGCAATCTTTCTTCAAAAATTGGAGAAATAATACCATCTTTTGTTGGTCCCACATTCATTAATACATTTCCTCCACAGCTGACAGTAATTACCAGTTCTCTTACCAGTTCTGGCAACGTTAAATATTCCGATAAACGAGCGTTTCTACGAAAACCCCAAGATTTTCTATCAATAGTCAAGCAGTTTTCCCATTTATGAGATTGAAGTACACCTAATGATTCAAAGTAAAAACTTAAAATGAAATAAAATATCGAAGTTATGATAAATAGTAAAATCTAATACATTCCTGGGTTATAACGATCAGTACATGTATAAAAATCACCATGATGGCATGGTATGTTAGCGCCCCATCTATCATTGACAACAACTGTTTCCTTCACAGGACTTTCATTATATAACCAACATAAAAATTCTTTTGATGTCCAGTAAACATCTGACGCTTCCCAATCACCATCAGACCATAAAATTTCTGGATTATAATTTTCTATCATTTCTTGTAGTTCAGGTATTATTTTTTGCTTAACGAAAATTTCTGTCGTAAAGTTGTTTCCTTTATCGTGTAAATAAAGAGGATTATACCATTCATATAAAGAATGATAAAGACCAAATTTTAAATTAGTTGAATTTCGCAACGCCATTGACAGTTCACCTAAATTAAAAAGTATTTTTGTATTTAAATTGAAATAAAAAGTGAATTGGAAAGCAAGAAAAAATTAGCTCCATATTTAATGTGTTAATAGTTTCATCTTACAATCATTACTTCATTATAACTAAATCCTTTATTAAAAAGCACACCATGATACCTATGAGGTCTCTTTGTGGTCCTACATCCATAGAATTCCAACTGAAGGAATATTTTGAGGGCCATAATGTATATCCTTCGTGATGTTTACTGGTCAATACAACATATTTTGCACCCGAAGCTTTAAATAATTCGCTCCACTCAGTAGCATTAAAAAATTCTGCAGTAAATTCACGAGCAAAGTCCTGATATGTAAAGTTTGGCGGATACCTTTGTTTCATAAAATCACTGTATTTGGTATCACTCTTTTCTTCTAGAAGTAGTAAATTAGACTGTTAAGGAATTAAAACATTATATTTGAATGTTTTAATTACCGAGAAGTATAATGTTACCTTTCCAATTATTCCAGAACCATTCTGAACCAAAACTGGGAACACTAAAGACTCCCCAATGAATAAAAATGCCAAATTTTGCATCGTCATACCAATTTGGAAGTGGTCGACTGTCTAAACTATCCCATGTTGGAATATATTTATCAGTTTCCACTTTTTGATGTTGAAATACTTTATCATTTTCTAGGTTTGATGATATTATAATGTATTTATCTTCTGATGATCCACATAATGTACAAAAAGTATAAATCAATAGGATATAAATCCATAGCACCATTTTTTTTATTTATTATGTACTAAAAATACATAAAATAGTCAAATATTTATATATATTTATGCTTTTATCACATATGTATATATAGTGTTTCAGGTTTTAACAGTCAAGCTTTATTATGGTCTGTGCTCATTTGACAGTAAAAATGTCGCGAGTTACTCTCGAGAGTCAAATTCGTCAGTGTATTTATGTACACGCTATTGAGAGTGCTATCGGAGAGTTGCACGAAAAGAATAGCACTCTCGATAGCATGTATGTACACTGACGAATTTGACTCTTGAGAGTATCTCGTGACAGTTTCACTCTCAAATGGACACAGGTCGTTAGTATATCTTGCGGCAAGTAGGTATATATTGTAAACGCAGTTTATATAAACATATTAAAGTAAATATGTACACTGTGTCATGATAACTTCAACTTCATTTTTTGTATTTTTATTATATACCTTTTTAGAAGATTTATCTTTGTATACAACACATTTTTTTATGTAGACATATATAAAATATACTAAAAATGAAAACCTGGCAAGGTACCGGTAACCAATTGTAACGCCTCGTCGTCTACCGACGTTTTGTCCTCAGCCTCCAGCATCAGCCGCGCGGTTTTAATAGAAATTCAGTTGCGCGGTGCGCGGTGCGCAACTCTCCCACCCCAATTAATTTCGATTGCCGGGTTGTAATTATCGTTAAATTTGTTATTTCTGGCTGTTTAATGTTTCTAACAATTTCTTTTTGCAATAGTATCAACAAGCACTCCCTTGACCACCTTGCCATCTTATTATTTAGTAAAAATAAGTGATAGAGACCGAGATATAGAATAACTTTTAAGCCATGAATATTCGCACGCATTAAATTATCGAATACAATAGACTGGCAAGTCTATTATTTATGTTGGCAACAACTTCTTTTTCATTGCGAGCGACACGAAACAGCATAAGATGAGATGACTGAACTGGTCTATTCCTACATCTCGTATGTGACATTCGTTCCACAATATTAGTTCCGACCGATACGGTAGGATGTGACAGAAAAATGATAATGGGGCTCTAGTTGGCTCTAGTCAGCTCTAGTTGGCTCTAGTTGGCTCTAGTCAGCTCTAGTGACTCTAGACAGTTCTAGACATCTAGAGCCCCGCAGACGTGAGACAAAAAAATACATTGGGTGATTGGTCTACTCTTGATAACTTTCGGTTATCTTTTATTTGAAAATTTTAGATAAAAATTTGCCCATAGATACGTTACTATTTTGGGCGCGCATGCGCAAGAAAAGTTGGTCGATATCTCAGCACTGACGCCTACGGCCTACGGTGTTGACGTTTTGGTTTCCGGGAACCAAAATTGCCAGGCCTGGTGTATATAGTATATAGTCAGTTAAACTTTGAATTTATAACACCACTCCCTTCGGGTTATTATAATTTTTATAAGAAGTATACTAGCTTTATTATGGCTTTTTGGATACCATTAGAGTCAAATCCTGAGGTAAAACTTTTCACTTTTTAAATTACAAATACGTTTATCGTATGACATGATATAAATATTTCTATACTTTGTTTTAGGTTATGACGAAGGTAAATCTCCATCATCTTCAATTGTTGATACAACTTTCCAACAATAATTGTTACGTATCGCAAATATTATTTGAAATATTTACTCGTTAGTGGGTCACTAATTTTCGCGTAACATCTTCAAATTAGTAGAATATGTGTTTTTCCTGCATGAAATGACTGTCATTATTTGCATCTCTACAAACCCTAATGATAGATGTATATTTCTAGTTTTTACACCAACTAGGTGTACCAAAAGAATGGAGTATCGTTGATGTCTATGGATTGGAACCAGATTTACTGGCACTTGTACCAAAGCCAGTAGTTGCCATTATTTTACTTTATCCTTTGCGGAAAAAGGTTTGGAATTATATGGTTTTATTCTTTCAGGATTGGTTATAGTATTTATATACATTAATACCGTTATAGAGTAATAATACGTTAGAAGCTACCGAAGAAATTGTCGAAGAACAGAGTACCACTGTTTTGCCTCCGGTAGATCCATCGGTTTATTACATGAAACAATATATTCACAATGCATGTGGTACAATTGCATTAATTCACAGTGTTGCGAATAATCTAGATACGTAAGTTACTGATTTGAAGCATCAAAATGAATATAGAATCTAAATTATAGGTCTAATATCACATGTTACATATTTTTACAGTATAAACCTTAAGGATGGTTTCTTGAAAAATTTCTTGGACAAAGCAAAAGGTCTTTCTTATTCAGAGATCGGTGAACTTCTAATGACGTCAAATGAAATTAGCGAGACACATGAAGAAATGGCACTTGTAGGGCAGACAGAGGTATGATTTTGTTCTTGCCAAATGATTATAAAAATATGATGAGAGATATTTCATAGGCACCAAGCGAGGATGCACCAGTATTTCATCATTTTGTAGCATTTATACAAAAAAATGGTGTTTTATACGAATTAGGTGAATATTATTTTGTCAATGATATTAAAAATTAATTTAATAATACAATACTTCAGGTATTCTAATTACATAATTAAATATTGCAATCTTTAGATGGACGAAAGCCTGGGCCTATCACTCATGGTGCAAGTAGTCCAGAGACTCTGTTGGAAGATGCTGCACGTGTTTGTAAAGACTATATGGCTCATGATCCAGAAGAAATGTTCTTTACAGTTGTTGCTCTAACCAATACCGATTCCGAATCATTTTAAAGTCATATTAATATACTTTATATACAATTTAACCCCTTGAACTATAATATCAATTCAGACTTGTGGTGAAGGCTTCGTACAGTATCCCCTAAAATGTTTATGTTATTAATTTTCATTAAACCGAAATAAAAATAATATTTTGTTGTCGATATATAGCCATCGGAGAATACATGAGAACACAATAAATATAAACTTCCTTTTTTTAAATAAGAAATTATAAACAACAAAGAAGTTCTAATCACTGTAACTGTAAAATAAATCGTAGTACAAGGGGTTAAGAAAATGATTCAAATTTATTTTGTACGTTATATACACAGTCATTTTGCGTTGCATTTATTAATATTTGCTTGTTATCACATTGTAAGAAATACATTGATAAATAGGAGAACATAGGTATTTGCAGGTATTTGTATCGCGCCCTTGTTTCAAGATAATTTATATATAATATAAGATTAAAGAAAAGTGAAAAGTAATGGATCCTTGAATGTACAAATCAAAATTTTTTACAGCGTATTTTTTTAAAGATTTATACAATTTAATGAATGTTTCAATAATCAAACAATATTTAAGGTAACAAAACAATATAAAGAAAGTGAACGGAAAAAATTGTAAAAGTTGCATACGTATGTATATCCTAAATGATTGATACAACGATATGTCAAAATTTTAACACTAGTTTCAATTAGAATTGTAATACCTGTAAAGTATTTGAGTACCTGTGAGAGATTTAACAATTAAAGTCAACAGCCCTATTTTCTATTTTTTAAAACGGTTGATTCCAAAGTTAAGTCAAACAGGTAGCTTATAGTCAGTGTAACATGTGTGATAGTTAATTAAAATGATGTGTATTTCTACAGTTTTTGTATATATTAAAATTACCCTCATCGTTAAAAATGTTATGAATGTTACGATTCATAATACAATACTTTTGTTTAATATTGTAATGTAAATTGTATTAGAATATATTTGTTAGATTTAAATCAATATTTTTATAATCGTAATTGTCGCGTCGAAAATTTAAACACGACGGTTTGTTCTTTACAAACGTCTCGAGGAACAAGACTAGAATTTTTTAATAATGTTAAAATTGCGATTTTAGCCAATCAAAATTATTTTAATAACTATTTTGTATGTATAGGCATTTTAAAAGCATTTATTTATTTATTTGTAACATTACATCTAGTTAAGATTGTCTTTGGCGCTTAAATTATTTAAATAAAAAGATAGAAAAATGTTAAATATATTCTCGATTCAAATTCATGTTAATCGATTGTATGTTTCATACAACTTAATGAATCAGATTCATCATTTCAAGGATTACTATCTTTATTTTGTATGAATTCGCTTCATATTCAGTGATAGGTCTTCCATTTTTGAGAATGTTCCTACAAAAATATTTTCATAATGTTTTTTATAAAGTAACATATAGTTATAAACATTTTGATGTTTTGTAAAAAGTATGTAAATCCAACGGGATTTATTTGCAAACGTGCAAATAAATTTGCAAATAAAAAGATTTAGAAATTAATGGTTTTATAAATTTTGTTTAGCTATTGCAATTTTGGATCATTGCGTCGAATGTATTAGTCAACTAATAACGGGACGATGGTGGGGGGGGGGGGGTAGAACTTTAATTACTTTCGCTTTCTTTATTTTCGATATAGCTTTTCGTTATTCAAAAACCATGACCTAGACGCCCTAGACTATGAAACGTATGTATGACAGTTTTCCTTTTTGTTAATGCCACGTTATAATAGAGACAGTGTATATCATGTACAGTGTTTAATCGGTATATGTCCAAAACACGAGTTTAGCCAGGGACATACATCGGCCAGGAGATACTATTCTTTGATCCACGCCGAACGTAGAATAGGACAAGAGAATTTCGTTATTGGATTAGTAGTGGTCTCCTGGTCTCACACCGATATACCCGACCCGTATTATGTTACACTCGGCGTCCGGGGTCTCTCGAGCTCCATGGCTCCCCACGGCAGTGGGGATAGTTCTAGGACTTTTATCGGCTAGGCATTTGTGACAAGTACAGAGTAAACACTGTACAACTTTTGTTCTGAAAGTCAATTTTGATGAGATTTTGTAAATGTATTTTACACACTTTTCACAAATAGTATAGTTATTTCTATGAACCTGTGTTTGAATTTGTCTCAAATAATTACGTGTTTGTGCATATATAGATACTCAATATCTTACTTGAATTGATATGATCGGTAGAGATATCTTATAAAAATCATTGTACAAATCTATTATACGAGGTCACAAAACTTGTCGGTCAGTGACCAGAAGGTAGCAAAAGGCTTAGTTATTTTCGATCCTCTTCTGAGAGCCGTGCATCTTGGCACCACTCTCTAAATAGTAGCTTCAAAACACAAAATAAAACCGAAATCTAGGCTTACGACCGGTTGTTGATTATATCTCACAATTTCTTGCATGAATGCTGAAGGTATGAAGAAAAAAAAGAAAAGAAGTGAAAATAGCTACTATAATTATTCTTATAATTAGACAGCGGATCTATGATAAAAATGAGTAAATGTAATTTAAACCAGTAAAAATATTAAAAGAATCATTTACAATTTATTAAACATTTCTATTTCACTCCAGTTTGTTGTAATTCAAGTAGAAAATTTTTATTTTGCATAAAGATCCGCTGTCTACTCATAATTATTCCTCGATTGAAATTCGGTATTAGTATTATACGAATGATTGTTTATTTTAGGTTCCTTGACAAGGAAAACCTTTAAAAATGTTTTGTTTGTATTATTAGTTTTGATGCGCCTTTATTTTTATTAAATTTAACTTAATTTACTATGTTTAGATTAAATTATATAAAATAATTTGAAACTCCTGTCTTAATAACGTTAGATGTTGAAATAATATATATGTAAATATTTTTAATTCCTTCAGTGGTAAAAGTGGAATCTTATTGGTAATATTAACGATACAAATAAAGCTAATATTAATAATACAAATACGTATAATTTTATTTTGTTTAAAATTTCATAATTACTTCGATACTTCTATTCAAAATATACGTTGTAGGGTAAGGGACCCAATTACCGTGGAAGTACTGTACGGTACCCACCCATTAAAAAAGAGATATATAAAATATATACATTAACTGATTTTACTGAAGATGATTTAATATCTGTTTTTTGATATTGATTATGGTTTAAAAAAGAAGTGTAATTAATACAGATACAGTAATTGTTACCCCCACAATAATTGGGTCCTTTATACCCTACAATGTGAAAAGAAATACCTATTGGGGTGCATTAGTCATTATTTGCCTCCGGACTTTAGGAGAGGAATTTCACTTTTCCATAGAAAAAAATTTCAAAGTTTGCCATACGATGGGGATTTTCCGATGACCGTTGAGAAATTTGCCCTATTCAGTATTTCCTCAACAATCGGTTACATAAGTCTGTGCCAAATGTAAACGAGATATACCCACAAAGATAGTCGAAGAATGCGACAGAAAGTTGATTAGTACCCGTTGTTTCAACGAGGCGAAAAAACAAGGATTATCGTCGAATCATGCAAATATTCTTTAAATAACAATGAAAGAATTAGTTTGTAAAATTTTACAGGAAGAAATTTGACAGAAAAATATGTAGTTATTAATTTTATTATATAATAATTTGAATTTTATGCATTTATGGCAAAAATGAATAGGCGAAACACAAAACAGACGGAACGCCAGATGAATATAATATTACTAGCATCATTGCATTTACAATGCAATGATCAATGATGTGCATCATTGTATTTACAACCTATTGGAGTTATTAAGAGAAGAAATCAATTCTTATACAACTCGCCTTTCTTGTAACTGATGCAAACAATTTTTATTTTGCATTAAGATTCACAGTCTATATAACATTTATTTATAAGCTTATCTTCGTAACGGTACCTGTACCTTTTAATATCTTGCATTGGAAACACTTTTTATTCGTGGAGGATTGCACAAAACGCCGGTCAAAACGTAGTAATTAATAACGCTCGTAAAGATTAGTTTAGAACTCGATATTGTTAATTGGGCGTTTCTAAATTATTTTCTGTAAATTGGAAATGGATAGAATTTTATATATTTGTTAAATTCAAAATATTCTGTACTTACGCTGTCGAAATGCACGAAGTCTGCAGTCGGTTTACTATAATATTGTATTATGTTGTTATTATCTATTAGTCAAGAGGTATAGTAATTCTAATATTGATCGCGGTGGCGAGGTCTGCGTCATCGGTATGGAAAATTTTGGGGTCCGTTGGTGCTTAGATACCGATGATAAAGTAATCGTGCCGAAGAAAAAGACCCTCGGCCATAGGAAATAATGGTACTTCCGTGATTCATGGTAGCGGAAAATTTATACAGAAATTCAACGTGTAAGAAGACGTTTACCTGTATTTTTCAGAAAATACAATTGAGAAAGAATTCTTGTGCATGCAATGATTACAGATGAAAAAAATTGAGTGATTTCATGCTATCTGAAGCTTAACAATGAAACGCGATGATTCGATGCATTATTACCTGAAATCGTAATCTTTGAGCTAATTCTTCGAATAAACGATTCACTGTCTCTTTACAGCCCACTACCGCCGCGTCGTCATAAAATACTTTTTACTTTCGTGCGAGATTTCGTGCGACATCGCGTATTTTCACCGAGTTTTATGTAATTGATAACTGGCATAAAGTAAATCTTTTGGTTTTACGAAGACACGCGTGACGCTGATAAAACACACTGTGATGAGCATTCGTGAAATCCCCATGATTAAGCATGACAGATAATGAATGGAAACTGATCTACACTAAAATCAAAAGAAGCACAAAAATGTTCGAATGTTTGTGACTACAATCGTGATACAGTGGATTAGTCTCCAATCTTTGTGATAGGGAATGAAGGTTAAGTACGGTAAAAATGAACTAGACACGCTCTTTAATCAACAAAAGAGAACCGTAACTGTAAGCATTGTGTTATGTAACGTCTGAAAATTGTTTTTATACATAAATCAAAATTTATGTTTATTTTAGTTATTGAGATTTTTCGACAAGAATTTTAAGTAATACTGGAATTTGTAGTGTTCTGCGACCCTGACGAATAAGCGTTGGAATGTTTATTTTAGTTATTGAGATTTTTCGACAAGAATTTTAAGTAATACTGGAATTTGTAGTATTCTGCGACATAAATCAAAATTTAAAATACAAGAAAGTTCATTTTCTAAAATTTAGGTATAGTTCTCGTACTGTCGACGAATTGTAAATAAAAAAGAATTCTCAAGTTATTCAGAAAGTAAATTATGTGAAAATTATTCAATTATAATTATTAAATAGAATAGAAAATAATTCAATTAAATACGGTAAGTTCTTACAATTTATTTTCTACTGATTGTTAGTTACTATAACTTAGATGAAATTTATAAATTCAGTTTAAATTCAGATAAATCAGTTTCTGACTGATGGTTTCATGAAGTTAGAGGATAATGGCTACCGCTGCTCAAGTTAACTTATTCAGAATATAAATTGTGTGAAAATAATTGAATTATAAAGTTATTATTATTATTATTATTATATTCAATTGTAACAATTCAATTATTCTTGCGATTGATTTTCTACTGATTGTATCTTGTTACATCTTTAACTTCATGAAACCAAAACTTTCCATTGAATTTTCCAATTCAATTAACAAATGTTACGCTGTGAAAATTAAATCTATTGTTTAATGTCTTAGGAAAACAGTGACGATGTCGTTCTAACACGCTAACAACACGATAATTTCGTTCTATTGTATGAATTTCACGGGCGGCCGATGAAACTTTGAAAAACGATGATCCCGAATCAACAAAACATGTCATGAACAGGTATAAATTTGCATTCGTCCATGGCTGGTTGAGTTTAAGGTCGTTCCGCGCCCATTAAAATGTTCCACACCCGCGCGACCTCGTTTCCATGTATGGTTCGCATTATCTACGAAGGTACAATTTAACGAGTCTTTCGTTGAAATTGAATGTACTCTGCAGATAATCGATAAACATGTCTGCACGCTGTGATCCGTGTATCATTTCTCCTCGCTACTAATACGATACATATTTTTTTGAGATACTTCGAAGGTCGCATTTACATTCGAGACGTTTCTTACGGATGACAATTGTATCTTATAATAGCTAATTGATTGAAACACTGCGGGGATTCCGATTTTGCGTTACTTGCACACGAAGCGGTAATTTCATGCGATTATTCAACACGCAACAGATCAGCGAGCACCGAACCAACGAAAAAGAATTCAATGGAGGTCGAGGGATCGTTAATTCGCATTCTTTGCATCGAGTTTCACTGAACGTCCTTGACCCGCCACTTCATCGGAAGTAATACTCTGCTACCGGCGAACCACTGATACATAGACGCATTAACATCTTTTTATGGTTGCATTGACAAAGTCAAAAAATTGTTTAAAAAGACTGTATACGTCTATCTTCTGAGACAGTAACTGTACAGTTTTTTTTTTTCAACAATTCTTTGCACATTTACCGTACAGTTACTGCCACCTAAAACACTTTTTAAACGGTTTTTGCCATTGTGTTATACGGGAGCCTATTGTACTTTCTAAAATCATTTCAATATAGCAGAATGATATTTTATTGCATAGTTTTATTGAAAATTCTGCGAATACTCTTCAAGGTTTAAAAATGAAGTTTAAGACGTTGTACGAAATGTCAATAAATAATCCGTTAAAACCACGTTAATCTCTTTAGACATAAATTAATCTTATTTTCCAGACATACTCTGTCTTTTATCGCAACTTGTTAATTGTTCAGTTTTAGCATTTATAGCGATGCATGATAGGTATATAAGAACTAATTCACTTAATTTTCATACTAATTATAATCTTTACTATTCGACAGTATTTTATATTAGTTTTGTTTTCTAACTTAAGAGTGAATATGATAGACACAGGTTTTGATGTTGAACTGTGTAAACCATTTTGTTAAAAAAATCGGTAAATTATGTTTTAATATGTATTCATCATATGATCGAGAATCATGTAAACAAATTGCAGATCAATGAAATTGTTTAATACGATTACCTATTGTTTATAAACATGAGTTGCTACAAAATGAAGAATCAATGCTACAAGTCAATCATTATCATCGCGTTAGTAATTTTGACGGTGATACGCGTTTATTATAAAATTGTGTCTTCGCAGATGTAATTGATTTGCTGTGAGACACGAACGCGCGCGTAACTTGCGCATGTGTGAAGAAGTTTTTTTGCGCATGTTTTTGTATGAACAATTGAATCGATACGTTAGGCTTGTCAACTTTCGTGGTCAATCAATCACTTTGTGTTCGAAAATTAAAATTCCAAAAATGGAATTTGTCAAAGGCCGAGGTTACTAAATAATAAACATAATAAAGATCAGATTTGAAAATGTGAGATCGATTACACACTGTAGAAGATACGAAGTAAAAGAAGGTTAAAAAATTCATATAAACAGTGATAATTGGAACATACATTCAAAGTTCGACATTTTATAAATAGAATAAATTTTATTAGAATATAAAAATTATTAAATAAATAAATTTTTTTACTAAAAAACTTTACTCTTTTTTAGGTTATTCTGATGATTAGGTTATCCTTATTACATATTGTTCTGTTTTATTTTTTAATAATCTTTTGCGTTCAGTAATACTCGACTAGTTTAAAACTAGTAAACAAAATTTATATACCCTGGTATACTTAAGAAATATAACGTAAATATTAAAAAGATGTGAAATTAATATTTGAAAAATAATACAATTATATGTTTGCTCCTTACTTCTTCTTCTTATTACTAAGAAGTAAGACATATAAGAATATGTATACTTACTTTATTTACTTCTTACCTACCCTAGTAGCACAAAATATTGTATACACATTCATATAATATTAAAAAGAGATTCAATCTTTTTTTAATATTCAAATATACATACAATATTTATTTTATATTACGTAACAAATATTTCTTTTTAAATATTCAGGAAATATCTAGGAATCTATTTCATATTGGAAGTAGAATATTTTGGTAATTATTTACATTAGGGGCTTCCTCACCGATTTTGATGACCTTGAAATATGTTGTCAAGGTCATCATTATGAACAACTTTTTCCTATACAGGTTACCGCCGCTCAACTTTAGTTTCCGAGATATTCGCAAAAAAGTTTTAACATCTCAGAAAGTGATCGGAGTAGGTATGGGTTAGAATTGAAGTTGCAAAATAAGAAAGAAAACCTTGCATCCAATATTCTACATACGAATAATGAAATATAATACTAATGTACTACAAACTACACTATAAAATACTAATGTAAAGTGTACTTACTTCTGAATCTTCTGTAACTCCGTCCGATCCACAGCACACAATTGTTGACTCACGAGGATAGGTCCGAACAACAATTGAACCACAATCACTAAACAACACACACAACACACTTAACGAAATCGTGACAGCAGACGAGAAGATGTTACTCCGACCACGAACAAAATAATACTGCGATTTTAACAATGATCCCTTCCACGGAGGTGGTACGGTCAGGTTATCCTAGGCAGGTTAGACTCTGAGGGTCTATAAACACTAGATACAAAACCAAGGTAAACAAATTATGGCAGGGCGCCGACCCTATTTCCCGGAATTCCCTGTTTTCGTATCACACGTCCGTGGGAGGGGAACGGTTAAAATCGCAGTATTATTTTATTCGTGGTCGGAGTAACATCTTCTCGTCTGCTGTCACGATTTCGTTAAGTGTGTTGTGTGTGTTGTTTAGTGATTGTGGTTCAATTGTTGTTCGGACCTATCCTCGTGAGTCAACAATTGTGTGCTGTGGATCGGACGGAGTTACAGAAGATTCAGAAGTACACTTTACATTAGTATTTTATAGTGTAGTTTGTAGTACATTAGTATTATATTTCATTATTCGTATGTAGAATATTGGATGCAAGGTTTTCTTTCATATTTTGCAACTTCAATGTCCCTTTAACACTAGATTTACAAAGTACTAAAACTGACTACTTAACATTATTTTACAAAAATAACAAGAACGTGTCTATCCACATTTGTATCAATTTTTTAAATAATATATACCCAAAAAAATAATTTTGTTGAATAATTCCCCATGGATACGTCTTCTCTAATGTAAAAACCTCTAGTGTAAATATTTACCTTCAAATCTAACCCACACCTACTCCGATCACTTTTTGAGATGTTAAAACCTTTTTGCGAATATCTCGGAAACTAAAGTTGAGCGGCGGTAACATGTATAGGAAAAAGTTGTTCAGAATGATGACCTTGACAACATATTTCAAGGTCGTCAAAATCGGTGACGAAGCCCCTAATGTAAATAATTACCAATATTTTTTCCAAATACAGATAATATTCCCTCAACAAGCAGTGCGCAGAAAGTAATACATATTCATAGTTTCTAATTTTTGTTATAATTTGAAACTTCTTAAATTTGAAAATTTTATTGAATGTTTTTTAAATATTGAATTTATATTTTTCAAATATTGAATTCACATTTTTTTAATATTTACTTTATATTTTTTAAATATCTAGTTTATATCCTCTGAATATTTAGCTTATATTTTTTAAACATTCAATTTATATTTCTTGTACATGTATACAATATTCAGATCCAATATTTTTCTCATATGAAAAAATGTGGCTTAAAAAATATTTTTCCAATATTTGAAAAAAATATCTATCTAATATTTTTGTGCTACTAGGGTACTTTCCATATGCAGTGTATACTATTCCTCTATATATGTGATTAAGACATGGATGATAAATGTCGCGGAATTATCCCCACTACTGCGGGGTGTACCCCGTGAGGGGCCACGAAGCTCGAGAGGCCTCGGCCGCCGAGAAGTGTAAACATAACACGGTAACATGTTTCCTCGATGATACACGACGCTTGCGAAAATCGTGTTGTTGACATATTTCGGGAATTCACTGTATATACTTTTCTATACACTGCTTGAGGGAATATTCTACTCACTTTGTCTTCGAACTGATCTTATTACAAAAATAAGGAATAATAATAAATAAATAATATAATAATAAATAAATAAATTAATAATAATAGATAATAATGTAAATAACACAATACAAATTTCTGTTTCATTTATACAAATTTTACAAGTTTTTGTTTTGTCTCGAGAACCGGAACCGATATCGAACTATTTTGAAATACATTACAACCTATTAGAAATACATTACAACATTCGAAATTTAGTCACGAAATATATGTCCTGCATACTAGATCATAAGAAGTTTAAGCCCTGAGGAGATTCGTGGGACTTTTTCGGATGTCCCTGGGACGTCCAAAATTTAGATCCCATGGACGTTATTGGGACATTACATAAGGAATCAATATTATTATATATTAGTTATTATTATTATCATTATACATATCATATGTATTACATTGGCTTGAAACGAATGTTCGTAGCGTTTTGAAATAAAAATTCGAAAATAAAATGAAGATATTCATAGATTTATTCAGTAAGATTTTTTCCATTCTGCTCTGTCTATATACATATATAATCTGCGATCGAGTAACAGATTTATTATCCGTCTTTCTGATTGGTTCGGTTAATCGAGGTTCTATCATAGCTTTGCCCCTTTGACCCGTCTAACGTAAAAATGGTTCAAGTCAAAACAGTTAATCATTGGCTAACGATGAGTTAACACATTATCTATCGAAAGCCTATTAATAGACTCTTTTAATGTCTGAGCTGTGTCTAAAAGGGCCCCGATAATTTTGAATAATGATTTCAGAAGAAGTTATACTTTATCATTCATCCATACAATTTCCTATACAAATCTATAAAACACAATAATATCGAAGGATTGTCTCGTGTAAGCCACGTTAAAATTATATTGCAATTACTTTATTTAATAACTAGATTGCAGATTCTATGCATTTATAACAAACTGAGTTGATCAAAATGAAAACCAGTCAAGGTATTCGAAGGATGTAAACATACTGCTGTATTGTTTTCAGCTTCAATAATTAATTAAAAAAAGAAATTAATGTCTACGTGGCTTCTGTATATGGCAATTAATATAGATAATTTTTCTTTTCCATAGAAGTCCGCAGTTGCTTAATGACGATTACGATGGGGTGTTAAACAAAACCGGCAGATACAGTGTTTATTCGATTCAGGGACATATTTTGCCAGGAGATACTATTCTTTGATTCACGTCGAACGTAGAAAAGGACAACGAAGAGGCCTCGATTCATGGACACTCACGGAGTATACTCCGCGGCAGTGGGGATAGTTCTGGGACTTTTATCGGTTAGGCATTTGGAAGATGTATAGGGTAAACACTGTATTGCTTTACATCGTTTTCACTGAGGCAGCGAACGAAAAAAAACTCCTACAGAAAGAGGATGAAATTTTCTTTTTAATTTGTTATGGGGAGAGGGGGGAGGGGGATAAGAATCGTGCGTGAAAAACAGAATCGGGCGCAGTTCTGTCCAGCTGGGTAGCTAGCATTTATCGAGGCACCGTGGTTCTGTGTTCGGTCCTGGCCGCCGAGCGTCGGAGGAAAGCCAAGAAAGACACGGCTCGGAACTGGCGGCAGCAAAGTGGTAGCAAGGAAAGGAGTCAAAGCAGTCTTTGGTGGTCGAGGACTGTGTGTTCTCGAGTAGCGCGACTCTGTTGTCAGTCGCGCGGAAGCAGCCGACCGTTGCACGTGCTTACGGATCGGCCGACAATCGCCATCATCCATGGGTTACCAGTATCTCCACTCGTATCTGGATACACTGAATTGACAACGAAAAAGTAAGTCGCACGATCACCCACCGTTTCTCGACACCTTCGCTGCTATACGCGTATCTTCCATACACGCTCTAACGGGGAATTGTTTCTGCATACTTGGCAAATAAATTTTAATACGTTCGCCGTAATGCAACATACTAGAAAGACACCAGTATTTTTACATTCGCGTTTCATCAAATAAATCACATTTCTTAGGTCGAGTATCGATTACTAGATAAATCGAACGAATTACTAGATTAATTACTAGTCGAATCAAAATTGTCTCTTATCTCGCGGAAAATTACACATCGATATTTTTCTTTCAATTTTCATGCTCGATCTTTGACATGCATTTTATAATGCTTGCGTTGCATTTTAATACGTTCGCTACTACCGTTAAGGATATATCTGATGTCCATAATCTCGCAGTTTACTTAAATTCATTTTGTACACTTTGTTTGTACTCATAGTGCACATTCAGAGACTCTATTACTTTTTCTCTGACAAATTGTTTTCATATTTTGTGGAGGGGATGCGTTGCATGTAACAAAACATTCGCAACCGAATTTTCTTCCGTTAAACAGTATTAATATTTAAGGTACGTTGCGTTTGTTAAAACATTTTTTAGGAGGAGATTAAGCAGTGAAACAAATGCTGGTTGCGAGCGTGTTGATATCTGCCAGACGTAGTTGACACTAATTTTGGAGCCACTTATGTCTGCGATTTGTCTGCAGAAATGCTCTTTTTAGAAACGAGTTCGAGTGACGTTTTGCAAATAAAGGGGGGAAGGGAGGTGGGGGAGCTTGGTTTTGAATGTAAAGCATTTGATCGATTGATACAGATCGGCGAGATTCCGTCGAGAATCGCACAAACACGAACTGCGTTCGATAGAAGCAGATAGATCCGCGGAAGGATTTAAATATAAACTGTTTTATATCTGGGACAGACGCGACTGCAGGGAGTCAGGGCGGCTAGTTTTTCCTAGTTCCGTCGTTCGTGCCTTTCGCGTTCGATTTTACGGTCTGCGTACGCGAGAAAAAACGATCGACTCTGTCTTGCGAAACGAAATTACTCCGGCGGATGTCGCGAGAGCGTGTTTTGTCGACGTGCTTGTGGACACACGTGTGTAACGGCGTTCGATGTTTTCTGCTTTCGTTGTCGGCGGCGCGGAGACACGCGTCGCGTCGTTTCAGAGCGTACTTATTTTGATGTTTTTATCGGGCAGCGGCTTTTAGATTAGAGAGAAAATTTAGATAGCACCCGGTAAGGATGCGTGTGACACTGATCAATCGGTTCGCGATCAAGAGGGATATTACAGGAGGCATGTCTCCGGCTACTTCAGCCATTATCTGCGTTACTTGAGATTTTTCCTTATTTTCTCCTTATTTTCTTCAACCCCTTGCCCTACAATAACGAGCCAGACTCGTGATGAAGATTCTGAATAGAGTCTAAAAAATGTGAACGTTCTAGTAATTTCCTTTAAACCGAAATAAAATTCCATTTTGTTGTAGTTGATATATACATATCCTTTGGAGAAAACATAGGCATACAACAAATATAAACTATCTTTTTTTTCTATGAAATTCTGAACGATCAAGAATTTCTACTCATTATAATCACAAAATAAATAGTAGCGCAAGGGGTTAAGATCGAAATAATGATTTTTAGCTCGTAGTGTAACTAATGTTTAATCCTTGCATGCTGGACCTTTTTCACAACCGTTCATTCTTAAGATTCTATTCGCATCTTTATTTATCAATTTTCTTAAACGTGTTGTTTAAAGTACAGTCTTTACTCGATGCATGTCCGAAATATTATTCTTCGATCCATGCCGAACGTAAAAAAGGACAGCGAAGCTTTAGAGACCTCGGTTCATGGCTCCTCACGAGGTATACCCCGAGGCAGTGGGGATAATTCCGTGGCATTTATCATCCGGGCCTCGGCGACATATATCGAAAATTTACTGTACTTCTTCTAGATTAATATTTTTGCTGTTTCTATAAAGTTAATTTAATCGTTAGAAATTGAGCAAGTATACGACGGTTTTTATGCTCACGGCGACGTAAACCGGTGTTCAAACGTCGGAAGGTTAGTATTTATCATACACTGAGCATGACAGTGAATTTTTTTCGCAAGTAAATATTCTTATTAACGTGCAAAAGTTCAGCAGTCTCAGAATTGTATGAATTATTTATTATTAGACTACGAGTCTTGATGCAAAATAAGAATTGTCCAAGTCAGTTGTGTGAAGCAGTAAAAAGCCTATATTAATATAACAGTGTCCTTGAATTCTTCTAATGTTTTCCTGCATTTAACCTATTCATTTTTATTAGAAGTTTACGAAATCCGCAGTTTACGTATTTGAAAGAATAAGAACAAATTTGTACAACAATTAAATGTTAATAATTTATATAAAATTTGACACTTTGGGTGAAAATTTAAAGACATATATCATAGAGTAATTCTGGAAATGAACGCTATAATAATAAATAAATAGAAATTGCGCTGCAGGGTGGTTTATAATTTGTATAGTATGCGAATAAATGTGTGAGTCATCGTAATATCTGTTTCACTCTCCGTCTCTGTTCTTTTATCTGGTTCGTACGTTGTTTTAATCTTCACTACTCTGTCAAAATGATCTTACATTGTGTAATAAAGACCGCAATATTATTTTAACTAATCATGATTGTGGGAAACTGATTGAAACAGCAAGTCGACAGGGACGTTTCGCGGCGAAATAAATCTCAATTGGTCATGGTAAATCTGAACGTGATCGTAGAATTAATTGGACAGTGTCCGAAAAGTGTTCTCATGTTTATTAATTCATTCTGTTTTAATGATTCTCGTCGCTCGTATGCGACGGTTGATCGTCCGAGCAGACACACGCAGTCATCGACGACGCAAATAGACGCTTCTGATGTGTGTAATTCGGAAGCAAATCACTTATTGAGCCACAATGACACAATCATTCGCGCAATAAATAGAGCTGCAAACGTGTGCGATTCGCAAGCGATTCATTTCTTCAGTCACGTTTATGGAACATAAATTTCTCGTCGGTTGTCGTAATTAGCGGCGCAAGTTTCTGCAGATTGGCCGAACAATTTGCCACCTATGACATTGATAATTGCTTCTAAATAAATCGAAATAATGCGCAATGTAAATGATAAACAACAATGCTGTACGTTAATTCCTTGAGTCACGTTTATTATAATTTTATCGTCAGTTGTAAGGATAAGTTTCTGCAAATTGGCTGTAAAACTGATAATCTCTTATTAATAAGTCGAAGTGAAATGCATTTTTTACAATAATTATAAACTATTGTTTCTCGCAAGTCGATTATTTAAGCTTTATAAGTATTCACAGATACATGGGCTTTTCTTAGTATTTGGTATTTTCATTAACGGTATCCCAGACACTTTAACAGTGTCATCATCGTCATTCATTCCTACATTTGTTGACATTCGATGTGTACACACTGCTATAGAAATGATTATCGTTCGCGGTTCAGTCGCTTATGGATTGAGCAGAAAGAATCATTGGTGCGTTGTGTGCACGGTTTATATCAGTAGGAATACTTTTCCATCGTTTCTTCACAACAGGTACCATAGCTTCATTATTGTTTATTTATGTATTCAATTGTCGGAAAAGTTTTGCGTTTCGTTGGATCCTTCGACCAGAATCTGCTACAATTCTACAAATACTCACAAAATGGCAGATCGCCTATCAGAGTAGAGAATATTTGCTTTAGTTTGTCATTGGGAGGTTGAAAGACCGTCTCTTAATGTTATATAAAATTTAAAATACCGCCGACAACTCGAGAAATTTCGTTGAAATTATTCATGTTTATATAGATTTCGTGAATTAAATTGCATTAAAGTTGAGAGACAAATGTTCTTAACTGATCTGTATAAAATGTTAGCATTAACTTAATTATTCTGTTTAATAGATTGAAACAGAATTATCGAAATAAATATTCATTCGTGTCGCTACACTCTAAGTAATTAGAAAATCACTATGAACAAAAATTCCCGAAAAACTTGTCTTTCCAAATTTATCAATTTTCATGGACTCTAATCTAAATAGAAATTGATTTCATTTGATATCTTATTCTAAAGACACATTCGAAAGAACTGGTTTCAGCAAGAATTGTTCAGAAAGGCACGTGTGTTTGAAGGTTTGTTTTTTTTTTTTTTTTTAATTAGCGCTCTAAACTTTTAATAACAGCGACAAAAGAACGAACTTATCAGCGATAAGAGACGGATGTATATTCAGTGTAGCAACGCGAATCTACGAAATTATCTGATACATAGAATGCATGCAAATAGTGTTTAAAAATTTCTCCACATTTTCTTAAATAACGGAGAAAGAAAATTCTATTATGAACAACAAGATATTATTTGTAACATCTAGGGTAAGGAAACCCGTTACCGTGTGGATGCCAAATTACTGTACCTATATTAATTATACTTATTTTTAAAGCATAATGAATGTTTAAAAAAGGGATAACATATACATATACATTAGCTGATTTTAATGAAAAAAATTCAACTCTTTTCATATCTCCCCCCCCCCTAGTAATTGGGTCGCTTTTTTATGATGATTTTATGAAACTTACAGTGATTCACAACAGTGAAACGTACGTTGGAAACAGTATAATGTTCTTTTTATTTTAAAATAATCATCTGAAATCTAAGAGATAATAGTTTAGTGTTTAATACATTTCTTATCAGTTACTTTAATTATCTCATAGATAGTTTCTTTCCTTGTTTGAGTTGCTACTGCTGGTCAAATATTTCTGAGGAATGTACAGGGTGTCCCGAAAATGTTATAATGTGTAAATATTCTATAAATTTTGCAAATGTTTCCCAAATGTCATTTGAAGGAACCTCTTCCCTTAGAAAAAATGTTAAGAAGTATTAACGAAAAACATGGACCAATCAGAGCGTGGCGTTGGCATTGGCCGAGACGGAATCCGTCCGCTGTAGCTGCGCTCCAATTGGTCCGTGTTTTTTTCGTTGATAACTTCTTAATCAAACCGCGGAAAGCAATTTTCGTAAAGGAAGAAGCTACTTGAGAACCTTCTTAAAGGCAACAAACGATCCCGGGAATCGCCCCTTTCAAGGATGTACAACATTTTTGGGCACCCTGTATAGCTATCTTTATGAATATCGAGACGCGTGACGTTATCATTTCCGATAAACAAAATGTAGGCACGTGATACTGGCCTATCATGCGAACGGTTTCAGTCGATACGTCTGCACGCTACGCACCGAACTATCCGAAGGAAACCGGAAACTGCGCGAGGGTTTCGATAATGTTTTCATTAGACGCTTTACTACGTTTATGAACGTTGTCTGACGTTTTATTTGACGACGCTGCACTGATCCAGAAATTAAGATAAGACTAATCCGTATGGACCTTGTAAATTTTGAAACGTTGTTATCCTGCACGAGTACGAACGTAACATGCGCACCGACGCGGAGTTTCTTTTTCAATAGATAACAATCTCCTGAGAACGAGCACTTAGTTTCGTCCGGGGAAAACTCTAGTGCAATACTATATCACGTTTCATTCGACAAAACTTTCGATCGAACTTTATTGTATTTATTCTTTCCTCTTCGTGGTATCAGGAAAATAAAGGTTCTATCATTATAACGCAGATCTTTATGCAAAAAAAGAAGAGAAGAGAAGAGTTATTTCTTTAAAATAAAAAATCTCCCAAGTCGATTGTCGGAAATAGAAATTTAAACAAAAGTGTATTTGTCTTTTTAACAATTTTCATAAGTCGAAAATTGTGTAGCGACACAGTAGAACCTCGATTATCCGAACTGAACAGGCAGACATGACTATTGGAACATTAGAACAGTTACTCCGTTATAATGGGTAGACTCAATGTTTATTCATTCGTTTATTGAATCGAGTTCCATGCGGATCGCCTTAGATTGAACTACAGTCTTATCTAGCCGATAAAAATCGCAGAACTATCTCCACTGCCGCGAGGTATACCCCGTGAGGGACCATATCAAGCTCGATTGGAGCTTTGCTTACAATGTTTACACTTGTCGGCGACCGAGGCCACTTGAGCTTCGCTGTCCTTTTCTACGTTCGGCAGTGTATCAAAGAATAGCATCTTCTAGCCGATATATGTCCCTGGCTGGACCCGAGTTACAGACATACATCGAGAAAACACTGTATTTCAGTTTGAAGTAAGGTAAAGGCACCAGTAGTTCACCATATGTGCCAGTAGTTGACCATTTTATAGAAAAACATAAAAAATAAGGTTTGAAATGTTCTTATTGTAACACGTTGAGTGCCATGTCACCCATATGTGGATGACGGAAATATTTGTCCAGGTTTTAAAATGAATTTTTACGATAATATATTCATTGTACCAAATTTAATTAGGATCTGTAAAATGCAAGAAAGTTGACTACTATAGTAGACTACTCAATATCATACATATAATTTTTTTCAATTTCTATTTCTTTAAATAACTTACTTAGATGTTATGGAATTTTTGAGGTTTCTAGTTTGACAGTCAAAGTGTTAAACAACAGACGGCATGGCATCCGAGGTTCACTTTCATCAAAAGTGCACTTATAAGTGCGCTTATAAAAACCTTATTTTTTATGTTTTTCTACAAAATGGTCAACTACTGGTACATGGTCAACTACTGGTACATGGTCAACTACTGGTGCCTTCACCTTATATGAAGATACTCTAAAGCAGACTGCTCCCACTCTTCAGCACCACTCTTAGCCCGTACTTTATCTTCAGAGCCGGGGAACTAGACAGTGTCGCCAGATGAGGGGAGGGAACACGAAACAAGGGGAAAGAGTTACCCTCTCCCTGCCAATACCGGAGTATGCGCGACAGAGACGAAACGCGTCGAAACTTGAGGAATAGCGCAGTAGAAGGGGAAATTACAGTGGGGGAATATTGTGAGAGAATTGTGTGTCAAAAATCTGACGAAAATATCTTATATTTTCATTTCGTCAATACATCCGCTGGAACTAATCGTGGCATTCTGCCGATTAATTTTTAAAATTCTAGTAGGACAATTATTTTCCAATTTGGCTTCTAGAGCTGTCCATAAGCGCTGTCCATACAAAGTGCCATTTAAAAAAATGAAGGTGACCTTGACAATACTATAGAAAAAATGTTTTTCGAACTTTTTTATTGCTATATATAGCCAATTGAAAACTGATCAAGTTTTGTTGAAAATATTTCTCGTCAGATTATCGCAAGTACTCAAAAAATCGTGAAAACTGTTACGTGGGACACGCTGTATGTAGATTTTTAATTTTGCATTCAAACATTGCCGTGTAATAGTAGAAATGAAACAATAAAATTGAACTCGAAACTTGTATTCTTGTTCTAATTACTAATCTGCTTTTGTCCGGTGATTTATGAACGGGAGTGTACCTTCGTAGCTATGTACTCGCAGCAAGCGACGTGTGCGTCCTTTCTCCATGGCAACGGCGCTAGTGGAAGGGGACAATGGGCGCTGCAGTGGGGACGGTTTTGCCACCAGTAGAGGCAAATGTGCTCAGCATCTGAGTCACCAGATCCAGACTTGTTGCCCCACTCTAATTTCCCCTTCCACCGTGCTATTCACCCATGCTTCCGTCACGGCCCGGTCACATGACGCGTTTCGTCCTTGTCGTGTTATACTCCGATACTGGCAGAGAGAGGATAACTTTTTTCCTTTGATTCGTACCCCCTCCCCTCGTCTGGCGACACTGCCCAGCACCGCTCTAAATACTTCAGACATCGGAGACTCGGATAATCGTGGTCTTACTGTATTCTGAAATTCTTCTGTCTTCGCAGTTACGTGTATTTCACCAAATCATTTTTCTCACAAATGCATGAAATTCGCAGTCCAATTTATTACAGAAATTCGGATCGTTTAGTATTATTTTGGGCTGCGTCTAAACCGCGTCGTTCAAATTCTTTGCGAGCGCATTCATCGACTTTATCGAGAGGACTCGCAATTAATTAGAAGTGTTGATGCTTCGTTGGTTCTGTTCTTCGATCGTTGAATAGAAACGCGACAGAATACTGGTCGCTGTACCACGTGACGTGAGGATCCACGAATGATCGGTGTGGTGCAACATTTTCGTCAATTGTTCGTTCGACGTTGATATTTGGCGATCATCCACGACGAGTGTAGACGGGATTAGATCATACACCGAGCTCAAAAATAAAAGCGACAGATTCTTTTTTCAATCAGCATTTCAGAACTTCCCGGCACCTATTGCTCAGGCAACTTAATCGACGCGACGTTCTACTCCATCGTATAATTATTCGTATAAAATATATCGAAACAATCGTTTTTATGAAACTATAACTCGTCAAGGAATTAGCTTTGACACTATAGTTTGTTATGTCGAAGAACGCGCATAAAGAATC
Source organism: Seladonia tumulorum (assembly GCA_913789895.3). Lineage (NCBI taxonomy): Eukaryota > Metazoa > Arthropoda > Insecta > Hymenoptera > Halictidae > Seladonia > Seladonia tumulorum. The sequence goes on from OU565275.1 coordinate 11,616,916, forward strand.
CGACAAATCACAAAAGTTTGTTTAATCTCTTATTTTATGAAGTACATATGTTGCTTCTACATTTTCAACGTTCGTGTCCAGAGTAGGTAATCACTTAAAATTAAGAGAAATTCATTGAAAAATTTAACCACATTTCATTTGTTCTAAATGTGAAAGTGGCATTTCAAAGTACTTTTAATATACAGGGTAACTCAGGTTTAAGGTGTCAAACTTCGTCAGTACACTCTGTATTATATTATAGTATTATAGTATTATATTATATACGCATAGGTTTTTTTACAGCTTTATCAAAAAGTTATAAACAAAAATATGGAATATTACGCCACTTGTGTGTGGAGAACTTTAAAAGGGAAAGTTTAGAAAACGATAATGGATAGACGTAATATACTGAAACAGAGAATTAATGATTCATTCACTGAGACGAAACAAAATACTAATGAACTTCGTACGATAATAAATTAATCTTTTATCGCTAAAGACGGTGGCCTTTTTGAAATTAGTTGCATCTGCGAATTTTTGATTAAAAGTAGTATCAGCAGTGTTAATTAGTATTAAGTGGTTGGTAGTAAGAATTAGAATAAAAAAGAAAAGTAGTACTAATTTGACGACAACAGATAGTAAGCGCAGCCCGTGTAAAATTACACGAGCTTAAATATCGCTTAACTGTTCCCTTCGAGTTCTGCTGTTCTGGTTATAACTTTTTAATAAAGCGTTAAACAACCTTTCTTTCTTGTTTAGACCCATAGAATATACTGACAATGTGTGGTGCTGTAAGCCTGGGACACCCTGTAGTATGAAAATAAATTATACAAATGAATGAACGGGTGATTGTTTAATAATTCGAAACACTATTGTTAGGTATACAAATTAATTCGTGGCTCTCACAGTTAATTGTAACTTTATCTTATAATTCAAATCTTTCAACATATCGAAGATTTATTTATGAATGCTTTGCTTTAGAATAATGTCTCTGAAACGACATATGTTTCAGACGTCCAAGATTGTTTTTCGAAGGAGCGACAGATAATTTATATATATAAATATATATATATATAAATTATAAATTTGAACAATTTGTAGCTCGTGTGTATATTAATCGATTTCAATGATGTATATAACTAACATATATCTACAAAACGCATATTTTAAATTTTCACTACAGGTTCAGATAAAAAAGTTGTGAAAAGTGCCATTTTTACTTTCTCATGTAATTCTTACCAATTGCAATTTTTTCAAAATCTTTTTTGCACATCATTTGGAAAACCAATTCTTCTAACTCCTCAAAAAAGTCAGATCGTTTGATCGATTTAAAAAAAATGTTATACTGATTTAAAGAGCGTTCAAATACTTTCGTGAACCTGTGTACGTCCAAAATCCGGGTCTAGCCAGGGACATACAGTAGCGGACGAAAGTTTAAGACGAAAAGAACGAAAGGAAGTAATTATTTACTTTATATGAAAAACCGAAATACAGTGTTCTTATTTTGGTAGTAACAGATTAATAATTTGTTTAGATATTAACAAAAAAGATTTACATTATGTTTCTGAACAAATTAGTAATAATATGCAAAAGGAAAACCAATCTGTATTATATTCTCATGGTCAAAAGTTTAAGACTATGCATAAAAGAAACACTTTATAAGAAAAATGTGTCAAATGTTTGTTTTAATTTAATATTTTGTCCAAAGTCCGTTATTTTTTGTATCACCTCAGCACACTTTTTCGGCATCGAATCTATTAATTTTTCACATTTATCAACAGGAATGTTATTCCAAGCTGTTTTTATTATAGAGTAAAGATCACTCAGATTCTTTGGTTTATAATTTTCCACACTTTTCCTTACTATACTCCACAGATTTTCAATTGGGTTCAAGTCAGGTGACTGCGAAGGCCGCGGTAGCACAGTAATATTCTTTCCGTGAAAAAAATTTTGTACACCTCGGCCCATGTGTTTTGGATCATTGCCGTTTGGGAATATGAAACTTTCAGTCATATTATTGTGTGCATATGGTAACATGGTATTCTTCAATGTATTCATATACTGAAAACGATCCCTGATTCCATCAATACGACGTATCAGACCCGGGCCACTGCGAGAAAAACACGCCCACACCATGACACTACCACCTCCGTGTTTAACTGTGGATAAAACGCATTGTGGTTTTAAATCTTCACCAATTCGACGTTTTACATATCGTAATCCATCAGAAGCAACACGATTAAACTTTGATTCGTCCGAAAATAGTACTTTTTGCCAATCTTGACTCGTCCAATGTTCATGAGCTTTAGCAAATGCAAGTCGCATTTTCCGATTTTTTTAACTAACAATAAGCATTGGTTTCTTGCGAGGTTTTCGTCCTCTTAAATTAAAATCTTCTAAACGTTTTCTAACAGTTCTGGCACTAATGTGTGTGTTATTGTTCACGTTTATTTCAGTTGCAATATCACTTGCAGAATGAAAACGGTCCTTTTCACATGAGCGGTGAATCCGACGATCCGTTTATGGCGTTGTTTTTCGAGGTCTTCCGTTTCTTGATCGATCAGAATATTTGCCAGTCTTTAAAAATTTATACCAGGCCTGCTTACATGCAGTTTCTGATTTCTTAATTAGACTTGCTATTTTGGCAAATGTCATTTTTTGTTTTCGCGGTCTTACGATCTGCTCCCTTTCGTTTTGGTAGCACACTCCGAGCTTCACCCATACTTTCTTTCTCTGTAGATTAATTTGAAGCAGCAAAAACACACCAGACACTGATTTCAATATTTATATACCAAATTGTTGAAAGAATGTAATAGAAGTCGCTTGTTAGAGGGATCGTCTTAAACTTATGTCCACGGTTCACAAACAGTCAGACGAAACAAACGACTGTAACTCCTACATTGATGACATTTGACGATCAAAACATTGAGATCAAGGAGGTCAAACACATATCAGTATTGCTTTAAAACAACGGACAGAATAGAAAAATAGTATTTGTATATTATGTGTATAATCAAAATTAAAAATCATCGTCTTAAAGTTTTGTCCGCTACTGTATGTCGGCAAGGAGATACTATTCGTTGATCCACGCTGAACGTAGAAAAGGACAATAGTGAAAATAGGAAATAATGAAAAATAAGGAAGTTTTGTTCTTGGATTAGTAGTGGTCTCCTGGTCTCACACCGACATACCCGACCCGTATTATGTTAAAATCCTCGGCGACCGAGGTCTCTCGAGGTCTCACGGCCCACAGTGAGCAAAAAAGGCCTTTTTCGATTCAAAATCAAAGAACTTTCGATAGGAATGAGGTAGAGCGATGAAATTTTTTTTAAATGAAAGCTGAAACTTTGTAGAATATGGGAAAAATAGGGAGCTCTTACGGTACGAACGTTTTTTAACCTTGAGAAAATTCGTTAAAGTTGCACAATTTCAAGAAAATTTTGTTTTTGCCGCTAATACGCGCGAAAAATTTTTTTTCAACATGCTATATATCGTTTCCCATAGATTTTTTCACGCTGATTTCAAATCTGTTTTCAAAATTTGTCTACGACCTCTGGTTTTTCCAAAAAATAGATTTTTGTGACACAAATTCATGAAATTTTTTCGTTAAAATGACTTGATAACACACTAGTTTGAAAGTATACCGTATTCTCATATATAAAACACAATAAAAATAATAATAATGAAGGATTTTAACGTTTTGAGTAACTTACGAAACACGAAGCACTTCACATCTCGTCATCACTTGGGCGTATCGCTGTCATTACTACTGGCACTTTCTTGAAATTGTGCAACTTTAACGAATTTTCTCAAGGTTGAAAAACGTTCGTACCGTAATCTCCCTATTTTTCCCATATTCTACAAAGTTTCAGCTTTCATTTAAAAAAAATTTCATCGTTCTATTTCATTCCTATCGAAAGTTCTTTGATTTTGAATCGAAAAAGGCCGTTTTTGCCCACTGTGCGGCCCCTTGCGGGGAATGCTCCGTGGCAGTAGGGATAGTTTTGGGAGTTTTATCGGCTAGGTATTTGGGACATATATAGAGTAAACACTGTACTGGTTGAAACGGGTCTCAGTCAACCTTGCCGACTCGTATCGGAAACAAAAGGGACAAAAGTGGGGACAACTATGTCTGAGCAAATATTGACGGACGATTCGGCGCTGAAACGTTTGACATTTGAATCATCTTGGCCGGTGTACAGTGACACGAGGTAGAAACGTGCTTGTACTGCGCCGTTCATACGACACAATAACTTTGTTCACTTTGACAATTGAGAGTGAGAAAATGTTCCCATAGTTGCGTCTACCTATCAAGGACAGCCGGCGAGTGGTAGAAAACGTCTTTAACTGAGATTTACAGAAGATGTATGTCCTTACATATTACTCTACACGTGCGAGATCTTGACAATTCAGGATGGGAACAGATTCGAATCCTGAACCTGACAATTCTTCTACAATGCGTTTCTTTGTGACATCAAATGTGTATTAACCCTTAGCACTCGAATGGCGACTGTAAGGCGCCACTAAAAATTGCTGTATCATTATTCAAAATATTTTTTACATTATTAAATTTGTTTGTACTTAATAAATTACTAAAAGCTTCAGTATTGTACGAGTAAATTGCACCATTTTCGCATTTATAACATGAAAACAAATCTATAGAAGGGAAATATTCTAGGTCCAAAGAAATGTTTCGTTTTGGAGTTAAAATAGCTTCGAGTGCAAAGGGTTAGAAAAGTGTGTAGTCTTAAAGTCTTAGTCAATACAATCATTAGACTGCAGCTTTTCGTACAGAATAAAAATTGTCTGTATTAAATTCGAGCTACAGCAGCTGCATAGACAGCCATCTTCTTTTCTTAATAATGACAATTATCTGGTAAAAATGGAACAGCACTTTTAAGTTTCTTTAAATGACTTCACTGTTTTGCATTTTATCTTATTCATTTTTATTGTAAATGCGTCGCAATGTAATTCGCATTATGAAATTGGATTATCGCATTGTTTCTAATTATTGAAGTTTAATATTGGCGTGATATTAGAATGCGCAGGTGTTTTCTTAAAACTTGGTGGTTTGTAATAATATTATTATTTGTAAAATTCATGTATCCTTGGCCCTATAGTTTGGCAGTCGGTTTGAAATGTTTGAAACTCGTTTATCTTTTTCAATCAGGAGCCAAAGGAATTCGATAGTGAGATAACGTCACTATTCAAGATCGCAGAATTACGCTTATTTGATTCGATCGAGCTATTGTGTTATCGCTGTTGTATCTTAAAGTCTTCGATTGGCATCGAAACAGATTTAAAACTTTCCATCATCCCCTTCGATCATTAACAAATGTATTCAAACTTTCGAATATTTTCTAGTTTTTACGTACGACTGCCAAAAAATATATTTCTTTCATTATCTTGGATGAGCATTTCATTGAAAACGGTTTTACACAGTTTCATTTCGAATGCGTCAGGTTCCTCGTGCGGTTGGAAGCGATAACGATGCCGTAGAGAAGATTGCACCGACAACTTCGCAATACTATCTAAGCAATTAGCAGTATAAATCGCATAGTTTGCCGTTGATGGTTGCGACACTATATCTCAATGTTAGCCATTTTGCTTGGATTATTACGTGGCGTACATATCACCTGGATAATTAACACTGAACATGGTGCAACATCATTTTTTAGAACTATGTTTTTCCTCATTTTCCAATAAAATAAATGAACTAAGAAGAATATTAAACGATAACGACAAATTGTCACATCGACTAACAATTTGCTGTTCAAAACGAAAAATTACGTGAACATCCGCGTTTTAATTAAAAGTATTCCATTAACGAATTACTGTTTTTTGTAATTCCTTAAACATTTAGAATAATCGTTTTTTCCTCAGTATAGGGTAACGGATCCAATTATTGTGGGGGTACTAATTACCGTGCCAATATCGGGAGTCCGATCGGTATTAAAACGAAGCCACTAGTTTTCAAGGGTTTCCGACATTTCTTGGGATACCCTGTATGTTAACTGATTTCGATGAAAAGAATTTAATATCACTTTTTTAATATTCATAGCTTTGAAAATAGTCTTCAACAGATATTTGGTTTTTGTTGGGGGTGTAAATAGTAGTAAGAGTCGTCGTGATTCATAATTCGAAGTAGGAGGATTGCCAAGTAACGTATAAATTTTCTTCGGTCAAAGACACCATTTCTAAAGAATTGTTAGAACTGATAACTGCTTTCGAGAGGTTGCAGTAAGTGTTAATAAGTATATACGATATGTGTTAATCCTTTTGCTTACGCGCATGGACAATATGTATAGAATATGTCATATGATACGGAGTCGAAGACAATAAAAAGTCTTTACATGTATTGTTGGCACAGCTATTAATCATTCGTCAGTAATGAGCGATATCTTAGTCATTTAGATCATGTTTACGGTGATGCAGAATGTTTTTGCTTACGATCTGAAAAATGCGACAGGACAGGAAAAGTAATTAATATTAGAAATCTCGATTGCTAAGTTTTTGTTTTATGGAACAGATCACCTTGATTTGATGGTTGCCCGTATTTTTGGTGAAAACAAATAGTACAACCATAAGCCTGGGCTCATTTTAACCCTTTGCATTCGGATGTCCCCTCTAAAGGGACATTGTGAGTCTAGAATCTGATGGCTCCGAGTGCAAAGGGTTCAAGCGTGTTCATTTTCAGGCCGGACAACTTTTTGGGACCCATAAAGAAAACAATGTCAAGGTACCCTAATCTATAATACGTCGAAAGCCGTCCCAGGTCAAGGTCTTATGTAAAAAAGTCTGTAGCTTTAAAATGAGTTCAAATTGTTTTAGGATCATTTTTTACGAAATTATCACGGTTTACGTGTAGACAATTTTACAGAAAATCGGGACAGTGTCCCTCGAGAATCTTGTACACTGTCTACTCGATAATTGTCCAAAGCGTGGGTCTGACCAGGGACAATTATCGGATCGAAGATACACTACCGGCCATAAGTGTTTACCCACCCACATATTTTTTAACATTGTAGTCCACGGTTCTACGTTTCAGCTTCAATAACTTTGCTATTTCTCTGTTGCTTTTTCCGATGCTATGATGGGACACTATTAGAGCGCGCGTTTCAATCGATAATTCTTTTCTCCCTGACATTATTTGAAATTTTCGCAAAATTCTTTAGGCACGTGAAAATCAACTGTTTACTGTACGAAAGCTTAATGCAGTATGAAATGCAGTATGAAATTTGAGAAGACTAAGATACCTGTATTACCTGCGTTCATATTCCCTACTGACCGTTATAAAAAATTTCAGAAAAATGGGTTTCTTTACCTAAACTCCAAAATTGTCGTTTTTCATAAAAAGCTGTAAACTCATTTACAGTACCTGATTGTGTATGTACAGAATATTTTGGATGTTTTTTATTAGCCCTATAATTAGGATTTAATGCTACGGACATTTTCATAACAATAAAATACCTATTATTTGAATAGTAACGAAATTTGAAGGTGGGTAAACACTTATGGTCGGTAGTGTACTTACTCTTTGATCCATTGCCGCACGTAGAAAAGGACAGTGAAGTTCTAGAAGCCTCTCACGGGGTATACCCCGCGGTGGTGGGGACAGTTCTAGGACAATTACAGGCTAGATATTTGAGACATTTATCGAGCAAAGACTCTAGTGTTAAAATGCTTCTCGATTTCGCTATAAATTCCATCGGCACAGGATCAAAGTGATATCAAAATTGTTTCCATCGATTACCTCGAGCCTTGGTATCAACGGATGACTTTCGAAAAATCCTTCAATCTCATTCTTGAGAGTAGATAAGGTACTTGGGCGAAATTTGTTTATCGACCATCTGTCTCATGATTTTAACAGTTGCATGTGCGGTAGACAGACCAGTTCATAGTTCATTGATCGAGGACCGAGCGACGTTAGCGCGATTGTGCCATTTGTAGCCTTTATCTTCTTGTCCTCGAGTTTTGGTGTCGCGGAAAGGAAATTTCCGCCATGACCATGGCATCGTCGTTACGTCTGATCGGGCAATGATGCAATCGACGTGATTCCCGACCGATAAAACCACACGTAAAGAAGAAAAAGCGAGAAAACAGAACGTGTATCCCGAGCAGATCTCATTCCGGCGCCGCGTTTACACACAGCTCGAAAAGTATCCCACAGCTGGAATTCCCTTAACCGGCGATACGATTGGTCAATGCTAAACCACGAGGAAACCTGTATCTCTCTTTTTGTCTCCGACTTGCTCTCGTGCTGAGCCAACAACGCTCCTTAAAAAACTTAAAGGATCACCTCCACGAACCTGAGAAATTGGGCCAATTTTCAAGCGATCATAACTTCGGCATAAATTGTTGTATCGACGTCGTTAACTAATCATTTGGAAGCTTGAAATCTCTGCTTTCAGATACTTTTTTCAGATTTTCACCCACGTTGCTTTTTTACCACAATTATAGCGTTACAAAAACGACTTTGACAATTACAAAAAATTTCGTTCAACTTTCAGACATCACATGGGAGAGATACATTTTTTTAACACTAGAACTACCGGATGGGTCAAAATGACATCCTCCTAATTTTTTCTTTTGGAGATATTGACATTATAAATATGTTTCCATGAGAAAATTTTTTAGTAAACTTCTCTATCGAAGTAGATGTTTAAACAAAACTGATACGAAATCTAAACAAATCTTATTTTGTTGTTATTATAAGGCAATGTGTGCCAGTTGCATTTACTGCTTGGTAGTTCTAGTGTTAATAAATCGCGTTACCATCATTTAAAAGCGCCGGTTTTCCTGTGCAAAAAAAAATCGAACATAGTGCAATTTTTTTTTTTTGTTCGAGTTATGCAACGTTGAAGCAAAAATGGTCTTTTTAACTTTAACTGGCTCTGGAAAGCGAAAAAATCATCGCAGAATCTTATGCAAAAAAGCAATAGAAAGAGCATTTCTTTCTCTTGAAGGCACTTCTTTTGTTTTTTTTTTCTATTTCATTAACATTCCGATATACCAGGTCATTCTGAAAATATGCTTAAAGTTTGCATAATTTCCATTTTTCATTCAAATCGCTATATCTCAGCGAGAAATGATCGCAATACCAACATCTTAAAGCCAGATTGAAGCTGAGGTTCTGCCGATTCGATTGAGCCCTGATGAACCAGTTGCAACAGTTTTTTACCTATGGCAAAATGTGTTTAAAGTTACCGATTCGCATAACATGAGGCTAATAGCATTAGTTCGTCACGTTGCTGTTCGGCTCAAGCATGCTCTCTCATTCGCATCCGCATCTACCGATGCAAGCGACGAAAACACCCGAAGACGAACCGAGGTACGCCGATTGCGGTTTGCCATAAGATACGTTGTCACCAGGTTTTTTGTACAGGAAACCAAGCGCTTTCAAATGATGGTAACGCGATTTATTAAAACAGTTTATCCGTCCCCGTGTGATGTCTGGAAGTTGAATAAAATTTTTTGTAACTGTCACAGTCTTGTTTATACCGCTATAATTGTATGAAAATACAACGTAGGTGAACATTTGAAAAAGTATCTGAATGTAGAGACTTCAAGCTTCCAAATGATTTTTTAACCATGTCGATACAACAATTTTTGCCGGAGGTATGATCACTTGAACGTTAACCCAATTTCTCGGGTTTGTAGAGGTGATGCTTTAAGTTTCTTGAGGTGTGTATGTTGGTGTAAGCGTATTATTATCTGTTTTGCGACGTCAGATTAAATCAGCATAAACCCCGTCGTTTGTTTTGTCCCCTGGACTTATTTTATAAACTACGGTGGGTGATGAAATTATTGGAGCTGATCACGTAAATTAATGTGTTTAAACTGAAACAAACAATTTTAAAATAAAACACCAGCTACACTGAATATTTTTCACTTTTGTATCACGTATTCACTGTAATGAATGGGTGGTGATATATTAGGGGGACCGGAAAGTAATGTCGTTTTTGCGCAAGTCAATATTTGACTGATAACAACAGCTAATTTCATACACCTACATTGTTCAGTACATGGCTGCAGGTTCGGGAGATCAGTTAGTACTGTTTTGTACAAAAATATCGTGTTTTTAGAGACTATGCTCGAAATGACCGATTCAAATCCAGGAAAGTTGCACATTCGGCATTGTATACTAATTTCGAAAGGGTAGCAATGGCGCAATAGCTACAAGAAACATTTATCATGTTTATCCGGAAGTATTGACTGTACGTAAGTGCCAACGATAGTGAATTTGAATCGGGCAATTTCGATCTTTTTGACGCACCTCGATCAGGAAGGCCTGTGGCACTCGATAATAACATTTTACCTCGACAGACGATTGTAGAACTCTCGGGGAAGCTTCGTTCATCATGGTCAACCGTAAGAGAGTATTTATATGTCACAAATTAAAAATAAAATGTGAATAAAAAATTACTCTACTTTAATTTTACGAAAAATACGACATTACTTTCCGGTCCCCCTACTATGTATTTGAGTTGTTCGCACGATTTGATGTGTTTACTCCGAAACAAACAATAAACCAAATTGATAAAGAGTATTTATATGTCACAAATTAAAAATAAAATGTGAATAAAAAATTACTCTACTTTAATTTTACGAAAAATACGACATTACTTTCCGGTCCCCCTACTATTTGAGTTGTTCGCATGATTTGATGTGTTTACTCCGAAACAAACAATAAACCAAATTGATAAAGAGAGTATTTATATGTCACAAATTAAAAATAAAATGTCAATAAAAAATTACTCTACTTTAATTTTACGAAAAATACGACATTACTTTCCGGTTCCCCTACTATTTGAGTTGTTCGCACGATTTGATGTGTTTACTCCGAAACAAACAATAAACCAAATTGATAAAGAGAGTATTTATATGTCACAAATTAAAAATAAAATGTCAATAAAAAATTACTCTACTTTAATTTTACGAAAAATACGACATTACTTTCCGGTCCCCCTACTATTTGAGTTGTTCGCACGATTTGATGTGTTTACTCCGAAACAAACAATAAACCAAATTGATAAATTAAACAATGTAACCTATCCTTGCTTACATCACGATGTCTTTAATAACCTAGCAGTTGATGCGATATGAAACCTTAAAAAAAAAATCAATTTTTAAATGAAACCCTATCTACACAAAATTTGTTTTACTGTTTTGCAAAGTATTCACGTTTACAAATTGAACATATACAATTGGTAACAAAATTTGGCAATGTTATTTAAACTAAATAACTTTAATTTAGTTATAATATATAACTAATTATTAGTTAATATATAAGTTATATATTATACATTTAATGCTTACATTCTGAGGTAGTAGTAATTAGCAGTAATTATATTGTTATTAGCAGCGGGCGTACCACTGAAGCTTATTGTACCAACTATTGCACGTGATTATCCACACGACAGGAGAATAAATTAATATTTAGAATTTTCGTCGCTGTTCAACGATCCCTTTTAGTAAAATTTCCCAATTGACGCATTTCAATAACGCAATCGCACGCACGAAGCTGCGAACTACTCGGGCTCGCCAATAACGAATGTAAATATTCAACGAACGATATATATGGTGTATCTTAAACGGCGTATTTCGCCGGTATGGCACCGTTCCGACTACAAAAATAACACGGTTTTCTAAAACTGTTACGGTTAATACATCACTTTCTAAACTCTCTGCAAAGCGTTGCAACTCAGCGCCCAATAATCGATTTAACGAAACTTTTGTTTCTATCACGGAATTTTTTTCAAATCATAGCTACATTAGTTCATGTAATTATGATTCATAGCTAAATACGTCTTGATAAACTTTTTAATAGCAATAGCTGTGTTGGAAATAAGTTCAATAATTATGAAACACACAAGTCTGTTTATAACTACTTTAGTAACAATAATATAAATGATATATAAATGCAACACTCGATACGCTCTATACAGTGAATTCTCGTTAAGAGTCAGTTGCGCCGTTCTGGTGACTGACTCTTAGACGAAATCGGACAGTGAAGGTCAAAAATGGCCATCCCTGATTTACAAAGAAAATGTTATAGATTTCATAATCTGTTAAAAATTATCTTTTTGTAATATGCTCTTAATGGCAAGTTTACTAATAAATTTGGCAATGTATTTCTTAAGAACGTATTATATTTTTGACCAGTAAAAGTGCCGTCAATGAAATAAGGCCCAATTATTTTTTGCCCTATGATTCCACACCACACATTAACGGACCAGCGTCTTTGATGATCAATTTCTCGTAGCCAGTGAGGATTTTGTACTGACCAACAATGCGTGTTGTGTAAATTAACACGCCCAGTGCTAGTAAAAGTAGCCTCATTGGTAAATAGTATGAAAGAGAAAAAACAGTGGATTGATTTGTAGCTGCTCTTTTGAGCCCATCCAGAAAATTTAACACGATTTGCATAATCCATGTCATGTGATTTCTGGTGAAGGCTAACGTGGTACGGATGATATTTGTGAGTGAGAATTCGTGATGCACTACTTTTGCTGACTTCTGATTCGCTCTGAATCTGATGTACACTGATATGAGGATTATGATGTACCATCACACTAATTTCATTATCTTCATCACTACATACAGGCTTTTCACGATTCATCTTGCGAACAGTGAGACTTCCAGTTTCTTTTAATTTTTTACACGATCTTTAAAAAATCTTGCGCGAAGGGCGAATGCGGTTTGGATATCTTTCACCGTACAAATTTCAAGCCACAATTGCGTTTCTCTTACTTTCTTCATAAATTAGAAGCATCTCTAAATTGTTCTTCAAATGACAATTTCATATTAACTATTTTATGTTGGCTAACTGAGAAACTGACTGACACCGAGAGACGTCGAAAGTCTACCAATGTTTACATTTGACGTAGAATACGACATCCTTGAATACGACAAATTTTCCTTACATATCATCTAGTAAACTAATCTATGTAACTCGACAAAGAAACGGAATTATTCCGATTTAAAGTTTGTGCCATCGATTATGAGAGCCCGACTGTACATATTTAATAGATTTTATTCGAAATCTTCGTCACGAGTCCGACTCGATAGTGCAAAGTGTCGAGTAAATTTAGTTCGATTTTTCGAGACTTTCTGGCGTTGACATTCGACACTGACGGTGTCTATTAAGTTGAAAAGGTGAAGGACGGACGAAGGTCAAACGGGGCAGTTGGAGGAGACGGAACGGTGGAAAGTTTCAGTTAATTAAACACAGTTGTTGGGCGTGCATCAAGCGGTACAACTTGAAATTGTTGAGCCAATAGGTAGACTAATTCTAGCCGAGCTGAACCGAGCCGGTGCCTCTGGCTCGGATAGACGCGTTTCTTCCTGGTGCACGTGGTTGTGAACCGCGAATTCCTCAAGTTCGAGCGGGGCGCCGCACAGTGGCCATTTTGGACAAAATCGGATCCAAAATCAAAGAACTTTCGATAGAAATGAGCTAGAGCGATGAATTTTTTTTTGTTTTTAATTAAACCTGACACTGTAGAATATGAGAAAAATAGGGAGATTATGGTACGCACGTTTTTAACCTTGAGAAAATTCGTTAACACTGAACCTACCACGGTCAAATGACCGCTTTTCTATTTCACAATTATTGAAATTATGAAAACGTACTTATAGGAAATTACTGAACTGATTTCTTTGTTCAAGCTTATATTATAACGAAAATCGTACAAAGTTTAAATAAATTCAGTCTTCTCCCTTCTACTAGGTTGTCCCGAAAGTTCTTTCCGTTTTTTTAACAGGTATTATACATTGGATCAAACGACCTGACATTGTTTGAGCAATTAGAAGAATTGGTTTTCCAAATGATGTGCAAAAAAGATTTTGAAAAAATTGCAATTGGTAAGAATGACATGAGAAATTAAAAATTTCACAACTTTTTTATTTGAACCTGTAGTGAAAATTTAAAATATGAGTTTTGTAGATCTATGTTAATTATACACATGCTGAAAATTTCATCGATATCGATTAATATACACATGAGCTACGAGTAGTTAAAAATGGTGAAAATCGTGACTTTTGGTCACTTTTCGCTTAAAATCCACAAATTCTAACATCTGTAGATGCGTGTCGTTTTTATCTGCGTCAACCGATTTCGATGAAATTTTCAGTATGTTTATAATTAACATAGATCTACAAAACGCATATTTTAAATTTTCATTACAGGCTCAAATAAAAAAGTTTTGGAAAGTGCCTTTTTTATTTACTCTTATAATTCCTAGCAATTGCAATTTTTTTCAAATTCTTTTTTGCACGTCATTCGGTAAACCAATTCTTCTAATTGCTCAAAAAATGTCAGGTCGTTTGATCCAATGTGTAATACCTGTTAAAAAAAAACGGAAAGAACTTTCGGGACAACCTAATATAATACTTGTCACTTTTATATGTTTTGTGCTTGGTAGGCTTAGTGTTAAACTTGCACAATTTCAAGAAAATTGTGGCTTTTTCAATGCCACGCTACCTGATGTTTAGGAATGCTCAAATAAAAAGTAACAGATAAAGTTGATTTATTTGACGTGCTCAAATAGAAAATAAATCGATTTGACGCGTAATCTTTTTAATCGTTATTCGAAGTTCTCTCCTGTCGCGTCGCGACACATTGTCGTTGGAAGTTTGACGCAAGAGATATCTGGCATTGGCTATTTTCGAATGGGCGCCCGTTTATACGCCTGTATGGGCATACACGCGGGTGCCATACGCGACCAAACAGGCCAGTCCCACGTGTCGCTTGGCACGTACGAATTATTTATAATCTCTTTTGTCACTGTTTCTATTGGACGCTCGTCCAAGTGAGCGCAGGGGCCACGTACGCTATCGAAGATTCTTAGCGAAGATCGATTAATGCTCCATCATGTCGTATAGACGAAAGGAGAATGAGAATAATGAACTTGGGGTTCGATGCGCACCGGCTATTACTTTGAAAACTGCGCAACCGTGTTTTGCTCTTGCAAAAAGAAAAACTGCGTGCACCATGAGAACCTTTCTATGCTGCACATTTTTAGGACACCCGTAGAACCACTTTGCTCACACTGGAACAACACGGTCCGAAGAATATGTTGATCCTTGTTGCTTCAGTGTGGACGTAGCATAATGTTGACAGTTGCTGGTGTATAATAGGAGCTGAGATCATTGTAAATACGATGATGTTTACGATCAACAGTTCTATTTAAAAACTTTTAGAATAAACTGAATGAGACACTTAATTCTATATCTTTTTAGCCTAACCTGTGCTATGTGTATTTGATTAAAATAAGTACTTAGTTGTGGATTTAAACAAAATTTAAATTTTAAAATTGAAAAAATCAAAATAATTAGAATCATTTACAGTTTTACCTCCGGCAAAAAGTATTTAATTAAGTATCTATCACTGCAGTTATTTGTAATATTTGATAAGGGAAATATTTTGATGAGGGGGCTATATGCTCAGTCAAGGGGACGAAAATTAATGTGATTATTGACAATTCGACAATGTTTTCATATGTAAAAATATTTATCAATTAAATGAATTTTCTTCCAACAATCGCATTCATTATTCACTACTGAAAATAGCAACGGTAACATAAACATTAAACTGTTAATACTCCTTAACCCCTTAACTTGTACGCATGAGTTAATTCGAGCGCGTAGCACGTTTTTATTCGAAAACTGTGCGTTAAGGGGTTAATATTCGCGTATTTTACGAATCATGTATCGTAAACATAAAGATTTGCAGAAAAAGTTTTCAGGACGAAATAATTTGGAGTTCTAAGATCGCAATCGGGGTGGTATTTTCAACAGTACTAGTTTATTAGATAAATAAAAATCACACGAACAATAGATCAATATTAAATACTTTCAAACAGAGCTGAGTATACTCCGTTCCGGTCTCTTTATGCGATTTTTCTATTCATTGAATTCAAATGGTAATTTATTCATTGAAATGATCACGTTGGCGTAACACCATCTCAGAACGATTCACAATAACGGTAATCATAAGTGTACCGAGAATTGTGATTCGTGTTAAGAAGCACATTAAAGGGGTAATTGAGTTAAAAGCATAATTCGTGCCCTTTGACATTGTAATCATCCGAATACGCACTGCTATGAATCGAAGAATGGTCCACTAATTTATAATTACAATTTTATTCTTCTGTCTCCTTGTTAACGGCACGAACTTTTTATTTCTCTTCGCTCTTATTTTCAATGGATGCTACACAAATCCCCCATCTTTATTTCCGAGGGTAATAAATTGCAAGCGGTAACGCGAGTCTCGGTCTCACATTACTATACACCGTCGTCATGTACTGACATTGGATTTTGGGAAGAGTTCTAAATTATTTTGAAAACTTTGTACATTCGTAAGAAAAACGATACAACTGAACAGTTTTTTAATTATTTCTATCGGTTCACTAGCTTTGAAGTCACTCTAACTTTTCACAGTAAAAACGTCACAACACTAATTCAGCCTTTCGACAATTATTTGCAGGAAAACCGACGTAACTCAAAATATATTTATAAAAGAAATTATAATAATAAATATATAAATTGTGGTGTACTTGATAACTAATGTACATGACAATTAACCCAGTATCTAAATAACAACAAATTATTTTACATTTCCAAGTTGGTCGTATACAATTAAAAAAAAGTTGGCAATTTTTTTAACTTCGTCATCTACTTCGTATTTCATGTGATTTATTTATGATATATGATTTACTATTTTATTGCTCCTCTTAAGATAAAATCGTTTATCATTCCTATTACTATTAATATTTAGTGGAAAAACCTCCAACTGCCGTTACGTTATTCCTGTAAGATTACTACAGGAAGATAACGAGCATAAATTAGAATGTATCTTTTTTTATGAAAATCGGTAAAGGCACGTGGTACTTGTTTCGACATATAACATGCGTAAGTATTTTTAGAAGAAGGTTATGCTGTGAGATACGTAAAAATTGTTGCTGTTGTTCGACAGTTTGCCTTGCAAGAAAAGGAAGAAAATTATTATCTTTTCCCCTTCCACTATTCCACTCCACCACCATGAGTTCACTTCAACGTCCCCCACTAAGACCATAGACTTGTCACGTGACGTGCCACGTGGTGCCACGCGCGACTGAGGCGACACTATATGATTGATTTCATTAAATAGGCAATAGGTACGACAAAGAAATAAATTTTATTTAAAAATAAATAAAAAATATTTGTTTGAATTTGCAGCATTCTGCTAGGAAAAATGAGTCTTAGGTTTTCCAACTGCTACATCATGTGAACATATCTCACGACAAAATGAACACTGGTTTGTGCAAGTAGAGACTTCGAGCTACAAACTGAGTCCGGACTTATGGTTGTACTATTTGCTTTTACCAAATTATCGAAATTTAAGTGTCGACAATTCGTCGTGAATCGGAAATGTTCAATTTTTTTTTTTTTTGATCCACTATATATTGATACATTACTGTAGTTGAAAGGAGTCGAAATTCCCTGCTTGAAATAAACGTTTAGCAACGTTTAAAATGTTAAGCTTAAATTAGACGCTATATGATTATGTTGCGAGCATGCGGAAAGAATTGTTTTACTGACAACGTTTATCCGGTTAGGTTTGCTACGCGTAGGTTGTAATTACTGTCGAATTGGTTTAATATCTAAACTGGTACCGATCCTTTTTCACTCGAATGAATGACACCTGGTACAATTGAGCTCTTCCTCGTTACGAAATTCTCGACCTTGCACGACGAAACGATTAGCAACCGTCGAACACGTCGTTGTGTTACTTCTACCGTGACAGAATAGCAACTAAATATACCAAACGTTTTAGCGTTTCGTGGCATTCGCTAATGGAATAAATTCGAAGCTGTAGATAGAACGTTGAAAATTAGGTTTCGACGGATGTTAATAACAATATCGTTAAACGCAGAGGTACAAGAAGATGTTCTATAACTTGTTCTGCTTTACACATTTGCGAAACATTCTGAGCTGCGCGTACCGCTACAGAAAAACCGCAGAATTAATTTGTCCTCGTCTTGTCCTCGTCTTGTCCTCGTCGCGAACGAAATAATTCCTGCAAAGGAAAAATATTCCTGCGTAACCTTTCACTGAAATAATCAAATAATAAAATGTGAGTTAATGTTATCGTGAATTATGAAGCAGCAACGTTGCAAAATCTGTATCCTAAATTGATGTCTGTCAATTCGACCTGTGTTTATCAGCTACTTTCGTTAGAGTAGATAAGAATAGTGGAATATGTACTCAGTTTATTTCCACTATTACTCATATATGTAACACAACTTTCAATCTGAAACTAAATGGTGCACACAGTGTGTAGAATGTTTTACGTAAATGAGGATTAAAGATGAAAAAGAAGATTCAAAATTGATTACAATATATATATATATATATATATATATATATATATATATATATATATATATATATAAAAATATAAACTTTTAAGACACATTTTATGCTGGAAACATTACCCTTTATCATTAATAATAAATCTGTAATTTTGTTTCGTGTGTTAGCCTTTTAATGTATTGCAAATCAATAGTTACTTAAATTGCGAGTAATGCATTTTCCTCAATATTTCAGTCAATGTTAATGTTTTGTTATATTTGTAATATTCCAAGTAAAGAATTAGGAGCGACAGAACTGTGTTTCAATGAATTCATACAATGTTTCATAGCCAACTGCAATGAAGAAATAAATAGAATTTCATTTGCCATTCAAACAATGAAATAATTTGCAAAAAAATTATTTGGCTGTTCTAAGAAAGTAACATTATTGCAAACGACATGTAGTCAAATGAAATATTATTTTAACGATTATTTTTCAAATAGTTTGTTTCGATACTGCCGAATCCTGCGCGAAACTTCCGAAACGTATTACGTAGCGAGATTATGCTCGCTTTCTATCTAGAAAATCGAGCGGCGACCCGTAACGTTCCTTAATCGCGGTCGTTCGATCGTGTTGCAAATAAGGCGAAGCAAAATCATCCAACAGAATGAGTCATGTCGAACGCGATCGTGATGGAATTCGGTTAATCGCGAGAAGGAGGAAACACGTCAGACGTTGTCAGCGGGGTAGCAAGGGGGATGACCGATTAGATTCGGATGCATGTTTCATGCGATTCGAAATAAAATAGATTCATACGTTCACTTATCGTTCGTCTCGTTCTCGTTTACGCTCGGAGGAAAGATTGCCGTATCTTAATGCGTTAATAAAAAGTTATCTTGCCGAAAAAGTTTTTTAGTTTGGAACCGGAGGGAAACCGGTTCAAAGAGAATCGCGTGCGCCAGACGTGATAGCACGTGTCAATCGGCTGATTAATTTGCTATACAACAGTCGGCAAACGAGAACATGCAAGTCACCCGTTCTGCAGACAACGTGGAGCTTCGGAAACGATTCGTTTATGTTACGTCTCGCGTGGACTCGACAATCAGTTGTATAATTGAAATCGTTATGCATGCGAAACTCTGGGCCCACAGGATCAAACGAAATTTTCTTTCTTTCGAACAAATTGTTTAACTCATGTTTGAATCGTTTAGGTTCACCTACAGAATTTTACAAATTCGCATGAAAACATTTTTCAAGTATAAATTCGTTTTAACACTAGAACTACCGGATGGGTCAACATGATTTCCTCCTAATTTTTTCTTTTTGAGATATTGAAATTATAAATATGTTTCCATGAGAACATTTTTTAATAAACTTCTCTATCGAAGTAGATATTTAAACATAACTAATACGAAATCTAAACAAACCTTATTTTGTTGTTATTATAAGACAATGTATGCCAGTTGCATTTAGTGCTTGGTCGTTCTAGTGTTAACTGGACTGTGGATATTTATGCGAAAACAAAAATTGTCCGGGCTAGAGTTCCAAAAATCGACCAAATCCGATTAAACTAAGATTTGATAAATGGGTTCACCGTGTATTGAAAACACGTTCCTCAGAACCGGCGCGTTTCCCTTTTTGGCGACTCGAAAAAATTTGTTTATCATATGAATATCATTTTCTACCTTATCACTACAGCGCATTCTGCCCGTTGACTGAACACGTGTTTTACCACGGAACCCCTCCCCCTGAACCCGCCCCCTCCTCAAACTTATTCAGACCTAACAAAAATTTGTCGGTAAGGTAGAAAATGATAATAATATCCGAGATTTGATCGGATTTGACCGATTTTCGGAACTTCAGCTATTGTCTGCATCGATTACACGAAAGTGGGGTTACGTAAGAATTGATTCCTCCTCTTAACAATTCTAATCAGTTGTACACCATGTAACATGGTAATATGTTATTCATTCTTTTCTAGGATATTTTTGCACGATAGAGCAGAAGAAAAATTGGGGAAACTTTATTGGTCGAAAATACTACAAATTGAATCGTCTGTAAAAGCATGATAAAAATTTGGTTCTGAATGAATCTATTGCGAATTTGAAGAATGAATCTTCCTCTTTATAACGACTGCTTAAAACTTAATCTGCGATTTTTTTGGCTGTTTTATTGAACAAAAATGAGGAACAAGTTCGGTCGTATAAGACCTTCGTGTTGTACCCTATATTATTGCAAACATAAATAAATAAATAAATCGAAAAAAATCGTAGATCAAGTTTTAAGCATTTGTTGTAAATGGAAAGGGCTACAATCTTATATTATTATACTGATGATATATTGTAGTACTATTTTTTAAACAAAATTATCACAATTCCCTGACAATTTCTCGAGAATGACACATTTTGTGTTCAAATACTTTTTGGAAGCATTGTATAACGTTTTATCCATTTATCTTAAGACAAAAGTTTGAAAAATTTAAAAATGCGATATCTTATGCCAATGTATTAACACGCTCAATGTTACCATTTGTTTCTGATCTTCGTCGTTAAAATGTTTTCTTAAATTTAACGTTCTTCCTTCATGAAATATTATACAATTTAGCAAAGGAAATTCATGGATTTCCTGAGTACATACTGTGCTATGCTCTACGCTTCCTTTTTTTTAATTTAAGCAATTTTTCTCGTCATTAAGATCATTTTGCATTCTATTATGTGTTTTAAGGATTACTCTGTGTAATTACCATTGGTTGTATAAAAGAATCAATCTGTCATCATCGATCATAGGAGAGACTGAAATGCTGTGTTGACATTACATGATCTTATCACATGTGTTCAGTTATTTAATGTCAGTTCAGATAAACGACGTCTCTTGAATATGAATTTAGTCAGAGTTAACACACTGTCATAGTTAACATGTCAGCAACATGTTTTCCTTTAATTTCCATTGTTCTTTTTACATTGTTTTCCCCGTTTTGGTTATTTTTATTGTAAATATTTTAGATTGTTTACGAACAAAATTTATCACTTCTAAGATATTATCTTTTTCTGTTATGTATAGAAACATTTTACGACTTTCGAATCGATTAAAATAACTTTTTTATCGTGCAGCTATATTGTTGCCTGTTTCGAACCCTGTGAAATATGAGCCGTTCACAGGCCAAAATGATTAATCAGTGATTAACAATGATTAACAGTGATTGAAAATCACCTCTCAAGTACAGTGTCTTCAGGGACATATATCGGCTGAAACATACTATTTTTTGACACACTGTCGAACGTAGAAAACAAAACTTCTTTACATTTTATTTTTTTTTATGGAACTTTGCGCTGAAGTTAACAAAAAAGAAAAAATCCAGAAATATATTTGTGATATTCGTACTAATTGAATATGTGACAACGATATGATAAAAATATTTCCATTTAAATAAATTACTTAAGACATGTTTATATATTTTTGTATAATTTTATTTTTAGTAACGATTTAAGGTATATGTGGTACGACTTAAAGATCGGTATCCTTAGTTGTACCAATTATAACTTTTTGTATATGTGTTAATAATTACTATTTCCATTAGTATTTTTTCTTTCTGATGTTAGAGATGTAGAGTCTATTCAATAAAGTTTCAATTGATACAAAAGTTTTTTTAAATAAGTTCTATTCCTTTCGATTTAAGGTTGTTTTGCCTTACGGGGTACGACTAAACCAACCTTACCTTACATCTCTAGAAGATGCGAATATTACAAATATTAGCAGGATTTTTCTGGTCGCTATTTTGACTAAATCGATGCGTTACATTTCGAAAAAACGCAAGCCTGATCTCACAGCAACCGCGCCGCGCCCATTCAACAATCAAAGGAGTTCGACAATCGGATATCAAGCGTCATCGGGGCAGGACGTACGTAAATACAATGGGATTGTGAGGTCATCGGAATCAAACGATGAATAGTTTGTAATTGTTGCGGCTTGTGCACGCGTGCACGTGCTTTTCGCACGTATTCGCGCGTGTATGTCGGCCACTTCTTGATGACGATACCGATGATCGAGCGCACCATTCGCGACGATGATTCCACCGTTTCGAGCACGCACGCGCCGATGATTTTCTTTTATTGTAATTTTATAAAAGTACCTATAGAACCTTAAAAATATTTTCCCAAAAATTGTACGCTTAAATTCATTGGAATAACAAAGTTATACTAGACTGCGTATTTTATGCATTTATGATAAAACAGAATCGGTAAAATATCAAATTGTGGAGACATGAAAACAATCGAAGAACATTACGATGTCATATTCGACTTACTGAAATTATTAAAAGGAAAAGTACATTTTTATTTCACTTCTCTTGCATATAGTTGGCTTGGAAAATTTTTATTTTGCATAAAAATCCGCAGTATAGTTATGACGTATCCAGGAGAACAATGCTTCGGAGTAGCGGCGTACAGTGGGCAAAAACGGCCTTTTTCGATTCAAAATCAAAGAACTTTCGATAGGAATGAGGTAGAGCGATGAAATTTTTTTTAAATGAAAGCTGAAACTTTGTAGAATATGGGAAAAATAGGCAGATTACGGTACGAACGTTTTTTAACCTTGAGAAAATTCGTTAAAGTTGCACAATTTCAAGAAAATTTTGTTGTTGTGGTTAATACGCGCGGAAAATTTTTTTTTAACATGCTATATATCGTTCCCCACAGATTTTTTCACGCTGATTTCAAATCTGTTTTCAAAATTTGTCTGCGACCTCTGGTTTTTGAAAAAAATAGATTTTTGTGACACAAATTAATGAAATTTTTTCGTTAAAATGACTTGATAACACACTAGTTTGAAAGTATATCGTATTCTCATATATAAAACACAATAAAAATAATAATAATGAAGTATTTTAACATTTTGAGTTACTTACGAAACATGAAGCACTTCACATCTCGTCATCACTTGACGTATCGCTGTCATTACTACTGGCAGTTTCTTGAAATTGTGCAACTTTAACGAATTTTCTCAAGGTTAAAAAACGTTCGTACCGTAATCTGCCTATTTTTCCCATATTCTACAAAGTTTCAGCTTTCATTTAAAAAAAATTTCATCGCTCTACCTCATTCCTATCGAAAGTTTTTTGATTTTGAATCGAAAAAGGCCGTTTTTGCCCACTGTGCGGCGCCGTCACTAGACAAATTTAAACGTGTTTTTTCTCGGAACGTACTTTCTGGGGCATAGATAGTTCTCAAAAACTACGTGATCGATTGCTTTGAAATTTTGGCAAACCATTTCGCATACCACTAGCTCTTGCCGGTACCAAAATTTTATTTTTACGTTGAATTTATCATACGCTTTTTTTTATTAATAAAAATTACCGAAATGAAAATGACATTTTGGAATAGGGAATTTAAACATTCGCCAATTCGTTTTGCCAATTTTTGAGGTCAGTTATTCATTTTTATTTCTGATTAAGAAATCTTCTTGATTCTTTCGATTCAGTCCACTTTGAGATTTCTGATCATCTACGCCAGCAAGATACATGTATTGCGTAATGGAAACTGTAGAAAAAAATTATTCTGTACGACGAAAAAGTTGTTAATTAGTTAAAAACAAAAATTATAAATTCATGAAAATTGTTATGTTTTGCAGTATT
This sequence comes from Seladonia tumulorum, assembly GCA_913789895.3. NCBI lineage: Eukaryota > Metazoa > Arthropoda > Insecta > Hymenoptera > Halictidae > Seladonia > Seladonia tumulorum. Next base: position 11,640,860 of record OU565275.1, read on the forward strand.
TGCATGAGAAGTCGATCAATGACATGCGTTTGCCTGGCTGGCCTTATCGGCTCATTTCGTGCTGCGAATGATTCGAAATGCTAACCACGGAATTATCATTTCAACGTCAACGTGGACAAAGTGTTAATCGAACGAATTTCTCATGCAGCCGCTCGCAAAAGCATTCGAACATTTATAACAACCATGCACTAAAAGCGTCTAATTCATATACTTTTTGAAAGTATTAATCTTTATCAAAACGTTGCGTGATTGAATTTCGAAAATACGGTGTCTACTCGATAATTGTACAAAGCATGGGTTTGGCACGTGATAATTATCGACTAGAAGATACTATTCTTTGATCCACTGTTTTTATACTTCGAGGTAGAGGGGATAGTTTTGGGACAATTATAGGCTAATTATAGGTTATTTGAAGTAAAATTTAAAATCACTTTCCACGCCACTTTTTCGCACGAACTTTTTCCGAGCGCTGTCAGCAGGATTTTTCAAACATTGTCGATGATCTGGCAAAAAATGTGTTTTCAGCAAAAGTTGATCAGTATTCACTTTTTCTACGAATTTCAATATGAAATATGTAAAAAGAAATTCGTTTTTATAAAAAATGGAGGTTATTTCGATTTTTTAATATATATTTTTGACTCGATAATATCCTAGCTGATGTCGAGACAAAAAATTCAACGACCAACTATACTATAACCTTCAATCTCGAAGTAACGCTTAAATAATTTTGACCTCCAAGAAACGGGTTTCCAACTCACGATGGACTGCTGATGTTTATGCAAAATAAAATGCTCGCGAATCATTTCCCAGAAGAGGGAGTTAAATAGATATTTCTTTTTTTTCTGCTAATAATTTTAAGTTTTTGTTTCTTATACTCTTTTAATACCTTCCCTATTCATTTTTGCTGTGATTACATAAACTCCGCAGTCTAAATGTAAATATTAAATTGTGCATAAAAATTCGCAAACCGATTGATTAATTTACTCGTTAAATTGATTGATTTATTAATTTTTCTATCTCCAATTCCACTTTCCCGGTATCGGACTCGGCGCGCGCGCCTGCGTGTTTCGAAAAATCGGCTTTTTAATCGCGATATCGTTATCCGTGCAGACTCGCCGGCTGTCGAGCAACAGCGGCTCGTTAATAACGGAATAATACAGCGCGGAAAATTGGAGGGAAATCGCCGGGACAGATGTTCGGTCACGTTTCGATAGGAAACTGGATTGCCCGTCTCGCATTGAACTCTGCGCGACCTTAATTCGATCGACCGTCGCCAATAGGGAGAGCAAGATACAAGCACAGAGTTCAACATTAAGTAACGCTGCACAGTCTACACATACTTCTTGTAGACAGGCTATTTTTCGAAGAATTATTTATGACAGATTATAAACGTTATCAGTTCAGTGCGTTATCATCTAATCCAGCTGTAAATCCATTACGGCGGTAGGTGCACCAGGAATTTTTCGAAAATGTGCAGAAAAGAAATTAATGCATCGATACCGTAAACTCACTGACACGGGTCGAGTATATCGGTGTGAGACCAGAAGACCACTACGAATCTAATAACAAAACTTCTTTATTTTTATTATTTTTTTATCGCACTTTCTCCAACATATTCGATTAATTCCACTTTAACACTAGAACTACCGGATGGGTCAAAATGACTTCCTCCTAAGTTTTTCTTTTAGAGATATTGAAATTATAAATATGTTTGCATGAGAAAATTTTTTAATAAACTTCTCTATCGAAGTAGACATTTAAACATAACTAATACGAAATCTAAGCAAATCTTATTTTGTTATTATTATAAGACAATGTATGCCAATTGCATTTAGTGCTTGGTCGTTTTAGTGTTAATCAGTATTATTACATAGGTTCGAAGAAGTGGCGAAGAAAGAGACAATGCAATACTGATTCGGATAGTCCAGATTCGGATAATTGACATCCTACACTTCATATATAGTGGCGTGTAAAAGTATCCGGCCATCCTTTAAAAACAAAGAAACTTTTTTTTAAATTTGTTCGAGCGGATTGAGTTGTCTTGAGATGTTATAAGAATTAATTTACTGGGTAACTTATAAGAATATTAACTAAAAATCACCATTGTCGAAATTGCGGAGAATGAAGTAACAGTTATGATTTTTTACTTTTTTATCTGCGCCTATAATGAAAATTTAAAATATGCCGTTTTTAGATCTGAGTAAGTTACGTAGATGCATAAAGTTTCATTGAAATTGGTTGACGCATGAAAAATGAAACTTTGTGCATGCATACAGGGCATCAGGATATACCAGGGAATAATTTATTCTTTTTTGAATACTTTATTAAATTCGGGAAATCTTGAAATAGTTACTGAGAATTTACTTACCGTAATATTAATCTGATCGAAGCATGAAAGATTGCTATCAGAAAATAAAATCTGCTTACAATCTATGTAATCAGTGCTTAAATCTTTAATTCTGTAATAACACGGATGTAATTATTGTTGCAGATGGAAATGTACAACAGTCCCACTATGAAGAAGAGTGCTCTGCACGGTGACGAAACGACGCTTAAAGAGCCCCATAGGTAAATAGGCCTATCTACATACTTCACAGAGTATAAAACATGCAATAGGGTAAGGGACCCGGTTACTGCGGGGGTACTGTCTCTATATTAATTATACTTATTTTTAAAGTATAATGAATATTAAAAAAGAGAGAGATATATAACGTAAGAGATAAGTAACGTAAGTAGTAAGAGATAAGTAACGTAAGTAGTAAGAGATATATAACGTATATAACTTTAGGATACATTATTACTAAATATTAAAATTATTGAAAGAGGAAATATATTTTCATTTAAATTCTGTAATAATGGATTTAGTCAGTTTTTGTTTTGCATGAAAACCCGCAGTCTATTTATTACTCGTAGAATTATTTGCAAGGAAAGATAATAGTGTTCCTTAAATTTTGTTCCTGATGAATTTGCTTCATCGTAACAGGAATTGAAACTCAAGATTCGAGCATACAGGCTGGGTTTACGTGATCAGTAAACCACAGATCTGTATGTGAAATCCGATTTCTCCGAAGCAATTTAAAGAAACTGAAGTTAAATAGACACATTTTCTTCATTGTAAGATTTTAACAAGCTGAGAACAAAGCGGCAGCAATGTTAACACATCGATTGCCGACACGAAGACCGTAAATATTAGATAAAATCAAGTCATTTATTCAATGAAACAAAAACTGAGAACTAAAAATTTATTATTATTTCTTATTTATTTATTTATTATTATTATTCTTTCAATTCTCTCGGACTTAGGCAGATCGTAAGCTTTGGTATGCTCAATCGATTAGAATTTATCAGAATTTATTTTTATGGGTAAGCAAACAATTCTGTCACGCAAATATGAGTGACACAGCAATTAACGTAATTTGTAATATGCGAAGATCATCGTACTTATACTAATATTTCATACCAATATTTCATACCATAGTTTAGTCCTATAATGTTTGTTAGTGTAATGCTAATATATAGGCAGAGGAAAATTTGAAAATATTGAAACGTCTGTGTGACGTTACTGCTAATTCGTTGACTCACATTTAACAAGTTTTAATTGTTACCATATGTTCCGATATTTCTTGAATGGAACTCATTGTGGTTCAATTTACATTTGTCCCGTGACGCAACGCAGTGACAATGTAGTTTTCAGTAAGGCAACGAAATCTTTTGTATTCAACAAAATCATTTGATCTTAACCCTTTGAGTGCTATGGACGCATATATGCGTCCAGCGAAAGCTATCGATATGGACTATGGACGCATAGATGCGTCCAGCGAAAGGTATCGATATGGACTATGGACGCATATATGCGTCCAGCGGAAGCTATCGATATGGACTATGGACGTAAATTTTCGGCGCGGTGCCGATGTGTATATGTTATTTTAAAATAACATATATATATTTGAAGCTGTTATATATATTTGAAGCCTTTCCATTGTATACTATATTATAATGTTTCATACACCGTCAACGAGATCCATACTGGACGAAAAAGTATTCAGTCCCCAGCGATCGCCAGCGCCAGCCGCGCGCCGTCCGTACGGATCACATAGGCCCCGAGTATTCAGCACTCAAAGGGTTAATAACCTCTGACTTCTTTTATTTCTACATTCATACTTAACTCATAACTAGATTCATTCTTAGGTAATACGAAGGGTAATATGAAGTGGCTAGTGGCAGGAAAACCTGCGTGTAACGTGTAGAAATAATTTTCGAGAGGTAAAAATAGCGGGTTTTGATTGTTTTAACTATGTGCGCCCACTTTGAAAAACCTGAAAAAAATGACATGCTAACGACCATAACGAGATGCTAAAACTCTAAAAATATAAACTTGGTATCTCATAACTTCTGCAAGCAATCGGCGTTTAAAAATTATTTTCATTCTTTAAAATTCGCTGTCGAAGCTAAAAATTCTGAAAAAATTCATATATGTGCATTCTAATAGTTACAATATGCCTGATTTTTTGCAGAAGTTTCAATTGAAAAGAATAAGAGAAATTACGGGAAAACTTTATTTTCTTTGTCACCCCGTTACTACCTCCCATGTCGACATACACTACCGGCCAGAAGTATTTACCCACCTTCAAATTTCGTTACTATTCAAATAATAGGTATTTTATTGTTATGAAAATGTCCGTAGCATTAAATCCTAATTATAAGGCTAATAAAAAACATCCAAAATATTCTGTACATACACAATCAGGTACTGTAAATGAGTTTACAGCTTTTTATGAAAAACGACAATTTTGGAGTTCAGGTAAAGAAACCCATTTTTCTGAAATTTTTATAACGGTCAGTAGGGAATATGAACGCAGGTAATACAGGTATCTTAGTCTTCTCAAATTTCATACTGCATTTCATACTGCATTAAGCTTTCATACAGTAAACAGTTGATTTTCACGTGCCTAAAGAATTTTGCGAAAATTTCAAATAATGTCAGGGAGAAAAGAATTATCGATTAAAACGCGTGGTCTAATAGTGTCCCATCATAGCATCGGAAAAAGTAACAGAGAAATAGCAAAGTTATTGAAGCTGAACCGTAGAACCGTGGACTACAATGTTAAAAAATATGTGGGTGGGTAAACACTTATGGCCGGTAGTGTATAGGGTTCAAAAATTGGCACAAAGAATTTTCATTGGACAAGGTATTGAATGGCCTATTGCAATTTTCAATTTGCTTTGTAGGCACTTTTGACCTCCTTATCCGGCTACGCCCTTTAACACTAGAACTACCGAGTAATAAATACAACTGATGAATATTGTTTTGTAATGATTACGAGACTACATCTATTCAGACCTAATACCATCTTTATTCTGACATGTGCTTCAATGATAAAGTTCATTCAAAAAATTCTGATGAAAACATTTTTATAATTTCAGTAATTGTGAAAGAAAAAATTAGGAACCAGTCATTTTGACTGGTTCGGTAGTTTTAGTGTTAAAGATCGTAGCTTCCTCTTTCCAACGAACGCTCAAAACTTGATCTATGATTGTTTCTAGTCGATTTATTGAGCTTTGATTGAAAGGTGTACTGTCATATTTACAATAATTGTAAGTTGAAGACAACTTTCAGCATTTCCTCTGGAATTTCGATCAGTTGTAATTTTTCTCAAAATTTATTTCCCCGTCCTTGTGGTAAACTAACCGTTCCAACTTCTTAAAAATTGTGCCAACATTATTGCGATTCACTGTAATTTCTTCTTCGAGCGAATATGTAGCTGCTGGCTTCGGCCTTCGGAATAAAGAAATCTTGATGATCGAAAAGCCACGCTTTATCCGGCTCATCGATTCCGAAAATAGAAAGAGGAATAGACTGGTAGAGTTAAACGGACAAATTGCGAAACGCCTATGCGCGTATGTATATGTTTCCTCGTTTCGATAGTAAGAGCTGAGCCAAATGTGACGTATGTACCTATCTCTATGGCACCGGGCAATATATCTTCGATCAAACGCCGTGGAATAAAACCTGCGTGGCATTCGGTTCGGTTTTTCCCCCTGCTAATTTATCTTTCGTAAAGTCGCAACGACAATCGAATGGAAATATGATTCTATCAAAGCGATCGAAGTTTCCACGCATGCAAGTCGTCCGTTGCGCAATCGAGATTATCTACTAAGATTTATAAACACCGTCGGATGAACGGAAACTAGAATCGCAATCGGTGTATGCAATTATTTACGGATTATCTACGTCTGTTGGAGACGTGCTGCGCAACAATGTACATTCCTAATTAATAAGACTTGCCCGACGGGAAAACTTTGCACCTGAAACCCACCATGAGTCATTGGTAGCCTGCGGATTTTATGCGTTTATAGGAAAAACGAATAGGGTAAGGGACACAATAACTGTGGGGGTACCAATTACTGTGGCTACATTAATTATACTTATTTTTAAAACATAATGAATGTTAACACTAGGTTTACGGAACACTAAAAGTGAAAATTTTACATTACTTTATACAAATAACAAGAATGTGCTGCCCAAATTGTTATATCATGTTATGTAATTCTTCGTTAAATTTGTATGTCCATACAAATAAATTTGTTGAATAATACGCTAGGAATATATTAGTCTATATAATCGTACATGTGTATTAAAAGAAATTGTGAACCTGTTATTTTGGTAGGTCCTGTAGTTTCAGTGTTAAATCTTTTTATTTTTCTCCCGTTTTAAGTCGCACCCACTCGTTTGTGTGATGAACGCACAAAATTCGCGGTCCACTCATTAACATAATCTATTTATGGCTCTAAGGTTCAATACATGGAAATGACGAAATCCGGTTAATTATAGTGACTGTTTCTTCGAACATGGTCAGTTTTGTGAAGCTGCGTGGGCTTTAAATGTAAAATCAGCTGCGATGGTCATAGAATTATAAATAACCCGTGACAAGTTCGACACTTTCGCGTGTCTAACCGAGGAACTGTTTAAATTATTTGTCTAAATCGACGAAGCGTTCGCGACCAGTCCAATGGCGGGTTCACCTTGAAATGTTAATTCCATGTACTGCATATAGGATACGGAATTCTTGGAATAAAGACTAGATTAGATCGTCAAGTTACTTTCACTTCGTTGCAACTCATTCTTGCAACTTCTGTGCTGACTTCATAGCATTCCATCAAGGAATTATCATAGAACCACCGATACCGTTTTCATTGTTATCGTATTACAGACCTCTTAACGCATTCGCGATTCAACAACCGTCTCGGATTCAAGATCATCTTAAAGATAATGTTAATTAGTTTCACACAGATGGGAATAATTGATCTGGAAGCAATTTTTAAACCGGAGAACTATATTATTTATTAGACAGCGAATTTTATGCATTTGCGACAAAAATGAGTAGACGTAACTTGAAACAGTGAAACTATTACAAAAATTTAAGAACACTGTTATATTATTTTCAACCAATTAACGATATTAAGAAGGAAAATAAATTTTTACTTCACTCCAGTTTGTTGCAATGCTGGTAGAAAATTTTTATTTTCAACAAAGAACCGCTGTCTATTAATTATACTTATTTTTAAAGTATAATTAATATTCAAAAAATTTAATATGTTTCTTTTATATTCATTATGCTTTAAAAATTATTATAATTAATTTAGGGACAGTAACTGGATCCCTCAGCCTAATCCGTAAACAAGGAGATTTACTATTGTTTTATGATAAATCATTGATTTTCTGAAAATACGGGTTTAAATATGTGGCTTCGATTTCCTTCATATAGAAATGTTTGTAAACAATCGTTACACGAAATGCTGTCTATCTGACAGTGGCTCCCCGAGAGTGTTTTTTTTTTTTTGGAGCGGCTTGATCATTTCAATGGATCTCGCTCATTCATCCCGTCATCAAATATGCCAGTTCTTGGTACGATAAGGACAATCGAGGAATCTTAATCTCTTCTGGAGTGAATACCTTTAGTGATCCGATACGTACATCCGATATACTGTAATAAATATCAATGTATTATACACGTGGTTGACGCAATTGTTTCGGACTATAACTTCGTTGCAAGTACAATTGTAGAAAAACATCAAAGAAAAAGGATGGATGGTTTAAAGAATACTACATCCATAGGAGCATACTTTTGTAAATAAATTCCAATCTTGCGTGTTCAATCAACAGTTGCATTTTTTATGGAAATGCATACTTTTTTTCACATAAATAAATTTTTCTCGCGAGTCTGCGTAAAACAGTATTGGGTCAGGATGGCAAAAAAGTTATTAGTTTCAAGATATTTTAAAAAAATATCTTTATACATATTGTATATTCTTAAATACATATTACAATAATATTCAATATCTATCATCGAATATATAACACCGTTCAAAAGTTCGGGGGCAGTTAGATTTTTCAGTTAAACAAGTATTTCTGTGATAATATGCTAAAAATGACTGTGAATAGTGAAATGGCATATTTTGGGTAGTGTAAAAAATAAAACTGTTTTCCTAACCTCATGTTTTATAAATTTTTCATTTTACTTAGTGTTACGTGTGTTCATGTTTTGCTATTTTTTGCAGGATCATAATGTCTTGTAAAATTAGTAAACGAAATTGTCATACTGTACGTTTTCAGGAAAACAGAAGAGAAAAAATTATTGTAAATGTTGTGAAAACATCGCATTAAGATGTTAAATTAGAATAATAAATAGTCTACGGATGCTTATGCACTTCGACAGATAAACATAAACGAAATCTGAAATGAACAAAGTATTATTTAGTTTCAACATGTAAAAATGTTGTACTTTCGGCAAAATGACTAAATCTCTAATTTGCTCGACTCTGTCCTCGAAATAATTATCGACATTGGCTGCGTGTTCAGTGTTTACGATAGCTCGGGTGAAAGTACAAATCTGTACGTTAAAGGAGATCGCCAACTCGATCAGCGCCGAGGAGTCTACTATAGAACGTAGAAGCCGTGTGCACGATGTTCGTAAATCCTGGGAGCAACTGGTTTGACGTCCATGGGAAAATGCATGCGTAACTTCATACAGAAACAGCCGGCAGCCTCGCAGTCTAGTTGCAGTTGTTGCGACCGGTCTCGAGTTCCCGTAACAGAGAGACATACGATAAATGTCATTAGTAGACAGTGGATCTTTATGCATTTATGGCTTCTGGAAATGTTCAAAAAATGCTATAATATAAAATTCGAGAGAATTTAACACGATTTTTATTTGCTTTGGATCTATAAAGGCTGTCCCCATTAAAAATAGGATTTTATTTCATTCCACTTTCTTAAAATGTTTCTATAAAAATTGGAAATTGCATAAACATCCGATGTCTAGTCATTAGTAGACTCCGGATTTTATGCATTTACGACACACTAATCAGTAGATGTAATTTAGAACAATGAACAGATTGAAAGACTTTTAAGAGTATTAATAACATATTATTTCCACTTCATTAAAATTATTAGCGAACAAAATATATTTAATATTTAGCTTCTATGTCTTGCAGTTAATGCACACATTTTTTATTTTGCATAAAGACCCGGAGTCTAGTCATTATTATACTCGCTATGATTTTATTGCACGTTGCGTATACCGTTTCTTTTTGAAAAGGAGCAACTATTGTTTGGGAATATGTCTGATTCGTTACAACTAGTCTGCGGAACTTTATGGAAAATAAAAACTATCGGCGTCAATTGTACGAAACAGGACCCAAACGAAATTGTCATTATTGTTTAACCCCTTGCACTACTATTTATTTTGTGATTATAATGATTAGAAATTCTTCATCGTTGAGAATTTCATAGAAAAAAAGATAGTTTATATTTATTGTATGTCTACGTTTTCCTCGAAAGATATATATATTAACTACAAAAAGTAGATTTTTATTGCGGTTTAAAGCAAATTAATAACCTACATGTTTATTAGACTCTGTTCAGAATCTTCATGACGAGTCTGGCTCGTTATTGTAGGGCAAGGGGTTAATAATTTCAACAAGATGACGATATTACGTCGATATTTTTAAATTCTCTTAATTCTTTCACCGCTTTACATGTACTCATTACTGCCATAAATGCATAAAATGCATAAATCAATGCATAAAATCCGCAGTCTAAGTACACCTATTAGCTGTACAAATTAATTCATGACTCTGCCAAATTGTAACTTTAGTTTAAAGTCGAGTCTTTTGCTCATCGCATTTGAGATGCATTTATTACACATTTAAGATGTAGGGAATACAGTGTGCTACTCTATACAAACAGTGACGCGCGAAAATATTTGAACACTTACCATGAAATACTTTATTTATTATAATAAGTATGTTATACAATACTTATAGAAATATTATTAAAATTGTAACTAGGTATGACTCTCTCTAGATCATACAGGTCAAGTTTCAAGTGAATCGAAATATGTATACAATAGTTATGAATTATTTCTCACAAACATAAACTATGCTGATTTATATGTATAGAAAATGGTGAACATTATCTTGGTTTTTTTATGATTAATCTACGCTAAAAAGTGGCTACAAATTAATTAGTATACCTAACATTCTAGTAGCCTTCATAGTTACAATATTCTATTGAATGCAACGATATTGCATGCAATCTTCAGAGATGAGAAAAGTTATAGATTATAATTACTATAATTCTTTTATTAATTTTGTTATACCGCAAATAATGATATTTACGTGGATTGTTTTACAGGAACGGGAGCACTTATGGGGCCTTCCAGTCGAAGGATCCCATTTTGGAGATCGAGAAGAGCCCGGACAAGGAAGGCGGAAGCAACGAGCATGGTATTTCCGTTAATCACCCAACCTCGTAAGTTGAATAACCTTAATACTCTCTTCCCATCCGTTAGTTCCTTTGTTCTTGTCCTTTGGTTCAATTCATCGAGCGTTCTTTAAAAGGTTGTATTTACTTTGAACTTTAATACGTTGACCGTCGCGACTCAACAGCTCTAAAAATTGGGTAAAATCGAAGCAGTTTGTTTAACCAGTTAACTGTGGCGATCTCTTTGCAAAACGCCCACCAGTGTGTTTCGCGATAATCTTAGATACTGCTTACGAGTTAGCTCTCAGGAAGTTATAAATCCAACTAAAATTATTTATAATTTTCATTTGTTTATTTCATTTCGTCTTGACCTCTAAACATTTTAAACATATTAAAATTTACGAATATAATTTAGTTTTCGCCAGAATTACAATTTAAATATCAAATTGTAACAAAAATTTTACGCATGACGGATATGGTCGTCATGACACAAAATTCTGCCACATCTCCATGACGGATATAGTCGTCAAACACACTTAACTGGTTAATAAGACAAATACTGGCACGTTAAGATTTATGGTGTTGATTAGTTTCTCAACCACCTCACAGGTCATACGAAAGTTGAACATGCTCCATCATCGTAAAAATTATATTATTATTAATTAGTATATGTATAGTACACTAATTATTAGACTGTGGATCGTTATGTATAAGAATGACTTAAATAATTTTATTATTTCAATCTGATGATGTGTCGGTCATCAGTAGTTGAATATCCCTACAGCATAAGAAGTAGTCAATAAATTGCAGATTTCATTCATTTATGGTAAAAATGAATAAATGAGTTACACAACTGTGTTTGGAAGAACTATAGAACACTACAACGATATTTTCGATTTTTAAAATTATTAAAAGGAAAAATACATTTTTATAGAATTTATATTTCCTACTACAGTATTCTCTCCGTAACTGTCATTGGTCAACCGTTTTGTATATCTGAAAAATCATTCGTGAAGTATTTCAATGGCTCATACTTCTCGGATTACTTCTTTGCAATCGTGAAGTAGGGAAACTATGCGAAACTTTTCATGAAAATAGATTTATGCAGAAGACAGATTGATTCATAAAATAATGTGGGAAGTTTACATTCTCGTTAAATCTATGAATAATAGACTATTAATAACGTTGGAATTAGAAATATTTGAATTTTAGAATCAGAAGAATTCATTTTTTATAATATTTTGTGTGAAGTTGTAGACAAAAATGGAATAATTATTACGGCTTACATGATTACATTTATTTAACATCAAACACAGGTTTGAAATTTTTCACTTCCATATTTCATTAAATACTTTGAATGCTATTTTTAGAATGAAATATTGCAGTGAAATCACTATTCAATCGCGAGAGATGAATTATTTCAGTTTAAGGATAAAATTCTTGCTCGTTAATGTTATGTAAATTAATTCATTTATGGTGGCTAAGTTATTTTACTGCATCGCATAGAACTGCAACAGTTTTATAACCAAGGACTCTGTGCAAAATCGTGATGAATACACATTACATAAACCATTTCATTCACGGAAGTTTAATTTTCCATTTACCTTAACCTTCAGCTAAAATTACGTTTTATTTTATATTCATGAAATCACGTTATTTCTAATTGAAAATGTTATCGAAATAAGAAAGTAACTGAATATTTTACAATTTTATAGAGAAGACTGTAAAATTGATCAGCATTTCAAAAAGTATGTCACTTTTGAACGAAACTTTTACTAATATCGAACAGCTAAATTTTGGATCTGATCTTTTGTGTCAAAGAGTAGGTGTAATTTCAATTTACAGCAAATACTAACGAAATAAACTGTTTTGTTCGGCTATTTTTGCAAGATTCTGTATGAAAGCATACTAGGCAAAAAGGAAGGAAACAATTTAGCCAATTGCGACGTTGTAATACATAAGGATCATCGTAATTTTCCGTGATACTCATGCGTGTTTATTTTCCAAGAACAGTTTCCTTCTTTCCTGTCCTCTTTTCCCACTTATGAGGTATCCGTATAATTCGTAGATAAATTTTTTCTACATATAAAGTTGTGGCCGAAGTTGGACAAATTTCATTTTAAATAATAAACAGCAAATTACAAATTAAATTAATATTTCATTTCCAAACACTAATGAAATTTTTATTTAATTAAAAAATCATTTAAATAATTCCACAAATAATTTATTTATTATTTCTTATTTGCTAATAAATTGTTATTTCTCATTTGGATTTAAGGGAAAGACAAATAATATATAATTTAGAGTAGTGGTGCACGAATTCCGAATTCATAGAGTAGGGGAATTATAATTACAAAGTAATTGAATTACATTGTAATTCAATCATATTGTAATTTATAATTCAGATCTTCATTCAATTAAATTACAATGTAATTCGTAACTGCAATGGAGTACAATTACAAAATACTCTGTAATTAAATTACATCGTAATTCAATCATATTGTAATTTATAATTCAGATCTTCATTCAATTAAATTACAACGTGATTCGTTATTGCAATGGAGTACAATTACAAAATACTCTGTAACTAAATTACATTGTAATTCAAACATATTGTAATTTATAATTCAGATCTTCATTCAACTTAAATTACAACGTAATTCGTTATTGCAATGGAGTACAATTACAAAATACTTTGTAATTAAATTACATTGTAATTCAACCATATTGCGTTACAAATTTTATAAATTTCAAACATAAATATAACAAAGCAGAAAGATCTATACATAATTTGAAGAGTTGTATTTCAATTATATTGTATTTCAATTACACATCTGATCAAAATATTTCGATTGTATTGTATTTCAATTACACACACGATTAAAATATTTCACTTATATTGTATTTCCATTATATTTTATTTCAATTACACATCCGATCAAAATATTTCGATTAAAATAATTATTAATTGAATTAATTGACAGGTTTGAATTATTTAATTCAATTATGACGTAGTTGAATTACAATATAATTGAAATACAATGTAATTCAAATATGCAATCGAATTACAACGTAACTGAATTAGCACAACTCTGGTTTACATCAGGGCTCGGAATTATTGGCACGCGATGGCCGATTTTTGAAGACTACGCCTCCTCGACCTGGCCGCGCGTCTCGCTCCCCGTGGCAATCATAGTTCTCGAGCCAGCTCAGGCGCGTACCATAAGCGCCCGTATCAATAGGTTTCCAAACATTATCGTCGAGTTACTATTGTCAACACTTTTGTTTATTCAGTGGTATCCCCAGTCGGCATATTCGCACGATAATTTCGGACAACGGCTGTAGAAAAAACGAAAAATAAATCCGGAAGATAAATTTAAAAAATCATTTTCAATTGCATCGTCCAAATTTCATTAACATCCGGGATAACTTGACCCGCGCGCACGTTTAGACGTGCTTGGCAAATTGCTAAGATCTACGGGAAATTTGTACATACGTATATTTAGCTGTTCGCATCGACGACGCTTACATTGTAACGGTTACAATAGCGCCTACGGTACGCGCCTGATTGTGAGCTGGCCCGAGACCTATGACCGCCACGGGGAGCAAGATGTGCGGACAAGTCGAGGAGGAAAATGGCCTTCGAAAATCGGCCGTCGAGTGCCAATAAATTCGAGCACTGACTTAGAGCGATCGAAGACCCTCATTTGCTGATTATGACTTTCCGAATAAATAATAAATAATAAGCAATCAAATGGTAATTAATAAGAACGATTGAAATAGTATTTAGAAGTAAGAAATAAAATTGTGTAGTAATTATGCAGAAAAGGGTACACCGATCTTGATGAAATTTCAATGTGTTGTTAACCCCTTGTACTACGATTTATTTCACGGTTTCAGTGATTAGAACCTTTTTGTAATTTATAATTTCCTATAAAAAGGAGAAAATTTATATCTATTGTATGCCTATATGTTCTCCGATAGCTGTATATTAACAACGCCAAAATAGAATTTCATTTCGGTTTAAGGAAAATTAATAAGAAATATATTTATTAGACCCTGTTCAGAATCTTCATCACGAGTCTGGCTCGTTATTGTAGGGCAAGGGGTTAAACTCAACATTCTGAACAACTTTTTTTGAAAAACTGCAGCTACTACTACATCGAATTTTGCCTATACGTGAACGACCGAGGCGTGCGTAGTGTCTGATTATTCTGAACAACTTTTTCCTATATACACAGGCTCATGAAAGTATTCGAACGCCCTTTAAATCAGTATAACTTTTTTTTTAAATTGGATCAAACGATCTGACTTTTTTGAGGAGTTAGAAGAAATGTCTTACCAAATGATTTTTAAAAAATTTCAATTTAAGCTCGGAATTATAAGAGCAAATAAAAAAGGCATTTTCCAAAACTTTTTTATTTGAGCCTGTAATGAAAAATTTAAAATATGCGGTTTGTAGATCTGTGTTAGTTATACACGTACTGAAAATTTCTGAAAAAAAATCACTGAAAAGTGAGGGGGTAGTTTTTTCGTCGAGGTAATTATCGCGAGTACTTAAAGTACAAAACGTAAGAACTTGAGGTATCGTGCGGCACGAAATGTTTTTAACCTTGAATTCCGTTCACTAGAAGATAATTTAACACTTTGATGAATGCATGTTGCAAGTTTCCTTTGCAGCAGTTGCAAAGTAAATTAGCTGCGAACAAAATTAAAATAATAATCCTAATCATTTTTTCAATAATAAAAACTATTTTACTGAATGATTCGCAGATGCGAAGAAGGCTGTGGTATATCTAATAAAAACTGGAATATCATGGAACACCAGGCCTTCGAACTATTTATGCAAATGAAATTAGGGAAACGTTTTCTTAGTTAGAAAAGTGTGTAGAAATTTATATAAATAATGTTTTCATATCACTTGCTTTATAACAATACCAAAATTAGATGTCTTATGATGATAAATTTTATACTAATTCAATAAATGAATAATAAAAAATCAATAATCAATAATTTCATACGATTTTTGCTATAATATCTGCTTGAATAAAGAAGTTTATTAAAAACCTTCCCATGAGAACATTATTATTACGTCAATAATTATAAAGAGAAAAACAATGAACAAGTGATTTTAATTCATGTGACAGCTCTAATGTTAAAGTTAGAATCTCATAGTAGTATGAATAATATTAACGTAATAGAGACAGCTATTATTAAAGTATTTAAAAAGATGTTATGTTCCTTATATTTTATATCGTTCCGTGAGAGAATGCAAATTATAAGATAAACGAAACTGTTCATTATTTAAATAACATCGGGGGTATGCCCGTCTAACGATTTACTGTCGGATTGTGCATGACAGTCACGTGTCGAAGTAATTTCCTTCATCTGCGTGCACGCGCAACATTAATGAGAATCACAATATGAAACAGTTTACAGGAATTTAAATGCCGGATCAGTATAAACTGCTGCCAGAGCGTTTCCGACCACTTAAACACTTTCACCAATTCGTGGATTGAGGAGAATAAAGTGATCAATTTGCATAGTTTTGGCCATTTAAAATGTCAACTTTAAACAAACTTCGTGTGACAAAATTGGCTTGCACTATAGCTGTGACTTCAATCGTTGTGAACTTACGTGTAAACTATGAAAAACTGTTTAAACGGCAAGATTCCATATTTATACATATGCAATAAAATAGTAAATTGTTTTGCGCAGATATTGTTGCAGTTTTCTTTCAAATTCGTGTGTGTTTAATGCATAGCTGATAATAATATGTTTATACCTCATTTTACAGTAGGTTCGTTCCATGCAAAGTGAAACACTTTTTGGAGTAATGTTTCGGATTTGTACAGTTTATACGCTTCCAGAAGAGTGGTATCAATTTTAACGAATCCAATCAATTTATTTTCGAGAATCACATTTATTGGCGAAAGATTTTAACCAGACACTTGGTGATACTTGTTAGTATTGACATGATTAATGGGCAACATTGAAACGTATGCTCTGCTTACAACCTCTAAAACCGAAGACGAATCTCGAAATAAATATTTTGGCATAAGTTCTCATTGGTTCGCGTAATTTCCACATTTAACTCATTTAGTGAATCGACCGTGACATGGAATATTAGTAGTATTTTAATCGGTTGCACAATTACGAGCTACACTGAAATGTTAATTTATAAAAATGCTGGTTGATATATTACCCAAACAAACGTAACGTTTTGCATTTTGTTCTCTTAATCACGAGTAATTAAAATAATTTAGAATACTGATTATCTTTGCACATTTCAATTAAGCTCTAGCCAATTTAGAACGGAAATAGATCTTTGTACTCGAAGAAAAGTCGTTGCGATAACAATTAATGTAATTCAGTTAAAACGTGTTTTTATATTCTTGAATCTGCATACTTCTAATTTGCAACAATTACAGTGTGTTTTTTGTACATTCATTGCTACTTGCTTATTTATACTTCAATCTACCACCAATATAAACTGGAACATTTATCACGATAAACCGAACAGTAATCTAACTGTTTTAGTTAATTATAATTTTTTTCAGAAAATCATGGTACACTCGTTTACATTAATATTTTACATCTTATTCCACATTGATATTTTACACTTTCGCGAAATTGTTTATTTCGTAATGGGCAGAAAAAAGTACCAAAAAGTCTTTGCACGTGCATAAAGTTATAAAACAAAATCGTTCTAAGGTTATGAAGTATTTAATAAACACTGAGCAGGTGAAGCACAAAATAGTGAAAATATCAGAAAATTTTAAGAGCTCAATTACATTAATTATTAGCTTATTAAAATAATTTTCAATATACATTCACACGGTTATCTTCAACATCTTCCTTTTTCATTTATTAACTAATTGTAAGCAGAGAATTGCAATCAATTTATTATAAAATCGTTATCTATAAGTAATTTTAATTTCATCTGTTTCTGCATTTGCAATCACAATAAAATCCACAGTCTAGTCATTAGCAATGGTGTACAATTTGTCATGTTTCTATCTCGTTGGTTAGCAATTTAATAGTTGCAATAGTTTGCACTGTGGAGGTGCCATTTACTGTGTCTATATTAATAATATTTTTAAAGCATAACAAGATATTACATTTTTTTCGTTAAAAATATCTCTCTTTTTTAATATTCATTATGCTTTAAAAATAATTATAATTAGTATAGACACGGTAATTGGCACCCCCACAGTAAAGGGGTCCCTTACCCTACTAATCCAGTAAATACTGAGAAAGTGGGGAATTTTTTTAGAGTAAACGTGTCGCATATTTCAAACGGAATCTGTCTACTTTATTTTCGTCGTGCGCCTCCACTTTCGTTCATTCCACTTTATACGAAGAACGATCGTGTTCGCGAATGGTTAACAGTGGCTACGGATTAGCCAGTGCCTACGCTACGCGGACACGTGTTTATTCGAGAACAGAAATTTGCGTGAACGGGCATGGCCGAAAGTTTTCAAACTCGGTCGGGCCGGTTCATTCGCCGCCGATTTTAAATTAGCTCGTGCGATGGGACAGGGGGAATGCTTGGAAAATTCGTTGTCAGCTGTGCACCGGCCTTTGTGCCTACCGAATTGTTACGTCGACTGTCTCTCCCATGCTTAGAATAACTTCTGTCCGAAAAAAGAAGCACGAAAAAATTCAGTTCCTTGACCCGAATTCCGAAAATTTCATAAATCTATCACCAGTCTGTGGACTTTTTTTATCGCCAATTCCCATTTTCGTAGACTGTTTTTTCAAGGTTGGAGGAGGAAACAAGGTCACGAAATAAGGTCGTTGCGATAACAATTGATATAGCAACACATTTTCCACAATCTTCCTATCACCTGTCAGGTCAATAACCATCAGTTTCTAATCATTAGACTACAGATCTTTATGTATAATAAAAAATGTCCACATCAATTGCAAGATACAGAAGATACATTTATTTCTTCCATTAATGATCTTCATGAATTCGAAACAATACGACAGACTTAAAATATTTTTACAATTTTGCACTTGAACTACTCAACATTATTATAAATGTATAAAATCCGTGGTCAATTGATCAGAAAAATCTGAAAAAATTATGTGTTAACCACCATAACGAGATGTTAAAACTGTAAAAACATAAACTTAGTATCTCATGACGTCTACAAGCAATCGACGTTTGAAAATTATTTTTATTTTTTAAAATTCGATTTTGAAGCTAAAAATTCTGAAAAAATTCATAGGTATGCATTTTAACAGTCAAAATGTGCCTGATTTTTTGCAGAAATTTCAATTGAAAAGGATAAGAGAAATTATGCAAAAATATGATTTTCTTCGTCACCCCTTTACTACCCCCCATGTCGACATATAGGGTTGAAAATTGATACAAACTAGTTTCTTTGGATAAGCTATCGAATGGCCGATTGCAAATTCAATTTGGTTTGAGGGCACCTTCGGCATCCTTATCCGACTGCACCCTTCAATGTGTTGCGTCGTTTAGAAAGTTTTAGGAACAGTATTGTTCTTGAAAACTATTTGTATTCTCTGCCGAACACGCTGTTGTGTGTCTTTAATGTAGCAAGCTACTCATGACCGATGGAATTATTACAGGTATTTAGAAACAATGATGCACCTGTTCAAAGGTAACGTCGGCTCGGGTATATTTGCATTGGGAGATGCGTTCAAGCATGCGGGATTGCTGTTGGCTCCACCACTTACAATCTTCCTAGGGGTGATTTGTGTTCACGCGCAACATATTCTTGTAAGTAACCGGGACATCGAAATAATATATCGCACACCGGCAAGAATAGCGACGTAACTAAAAGATGCAGTATTCACAGAATAACAATTTTAAGAAAATTACAATATTTTTATCTCTGTGTCACTGTTCTTGTCGGGGTGCGATATGCCTATATACCTATGAGCAACACTCGAACTTTTCATTGAAAATTATATATTTTCTCTATTAAGTTAAATCTTGTACACTAACACTTTAACACTTTGACGGCCAAGCTAGAAACCTCAAAAATTCCATCAAATTAATGTGTTATTTAATAAAATAAAAATTAAAAAAAATTATATGTATGATATTGAGTGGTCCACCAACTTTCTGGCATTTTACAGATCCTTAAAAAATTTGATACAATTAATATATTAGCGTAAAAATTCAATTTAAAATTTGGACAAATAATTCCGTCACCCACATATGGGTGACGTGGCAATTAACGTGTTAATGCCGTTGCGAGAGCTTAGTTTTAACAGTATACAGTGTTTACTCGAAATATGTCCAAAACACGTGTCTAGCCAGGGATATACAGGGTGTTTGGTAACTGGTGGTACAAGCGAAAAGGGGGTGATTCTACATGAAAGAATAAGTCGAAAATATAGAATAAACATTTTTCGTTTGAGGCTTTGTTTTCGAGAAAATCGACTTTGAAGATATCTGTCAGGTTTGTGTGCTTTAGTATATGCAGGAAGTAGATTTGGTTGGCCATGATCAGACAGTTGCGTCAGACAATTCCTATCGAATAGCATGCTGCATTTCAAACTCGATTTTCTCGATAACGAAACTTTGGATGAACAAATTTTATTCTATATTTTCGACTTATTCTTTCATGTAGAATCACCCCCTTTTCGCTTGTACCACCAGTTACCAAACACCCTGTATATCGGCCAGAAGAAACAAGTACTATTCTTTGATCCACGTATACCCCACCGCATTGGGGGTAGTTCTGGGACTTTTATCGGCTAGGTATTTGGGACATACACTCCCGCTCATAAGTCTTAGGATAATGATCATATTTGTATTCAACTCTGTAAAAATGAAATAATCGTTGAAGGATTCGAACAAATTTTTCCTTACTTAAAGGTTAACATGTTTTGACATGCTGCACTCGTATATCAAAAATTTTTCCAAGAAGTAAAAAAATATATTTTCTTTTCATCGAAGAATCCGCCACGTTTCTTTAATAACAGTTTCCACTATCCTTGGCATCCGCGTGATCAGTTTTTACATACTTCCTGTTGTCGTCATATTATTCCATTCTCGTTCCAAAATATTCCATAAATGTGCTTTCGAAGCAGGGCAAAAGTTCCGTACAATTCTGTCCAGTTTACCCCTTAATTTTTCTATGGGTTTCAAATCTGGTGATTGGTCTGGCTATTTCATACCCAGATAGCACAGAGACGTCTTAAAGACGTCTTTAAGACGTCTTTAAGACGTTTGTCGAAGACGTTCAGACGTCTATTCGATGTCTGAATGTCCTACGAACGGCTTCCGAACGGCTTCTGAACGTCTCTGGAACGTCTTTGTGAAAAAACTGTGCGTCTTAAAGACGTCTTTAAGACGTCTCGAAACAGACGTATTCAAGACGTCCCGAAACAGACCCCTAGTACCACAAAAATATTAGATAGATATGTTTATCAAATATTGGAAAAATATTTTTTAAGCCACATTTTTTCTTGTGAGAAAAATATTGAATTTGAATATTGTATACATGTACAAGAAATATAAATTGAATGTTTGATATAACAAAAAAATTAAATAAATAAAAAAAAATAAATTAAAAGAATGTTTTTCAGCATATCCGCGAACATTAACATTTTATGCTTTATTTATTTATTTAATTAATTAATTAATTTATTTATTTATAAATAAAAAAAATAAATTAAAAGAATGTTTTTCAGCATATCCGCGAACATTAACATTTTATGCTTTATTTATTTATTTAATTAATTAATTTATTTATTTATTTATAAATAAAAAAAATAAATTAAAGGAATGTTTTTCAGCATATCCGCGAACATTGACATTTTATGCTTTATTTATTTATTTAACTTATTTATTTATTTATCTATTTATTTTGATATATTATTTTGGATTTTGGATTTGTGATATATAATGTATAGTTTTATTATTAAACAATATTTATTGCTAAATTCTATTGCGAATATATATGTAATATATTATAATAGTACTAAATTAACAATTTAGTTATTTAACTTTCCTAAATAAATAAACGTCTATTCGCGAAGGATGGAAAACTGCGTTATATTGTGTTGCGTGTGTACAGTTTGTAAAGCTGTTCTCTAGCAGTTTAGAATGACTGAAACGTCAAGAAATGAAACGTCTTAAAGACGTCTTAAAGACGTCTTTTCAGGACGTAAGACGTTCAGACCAAAAATGGACGTAAAACAGACGTCTTTAAGACGTCGAGTGCTATCTGGGTAATTTTTAATGAATTATTACATTGAAGTTGTAATTATTGCTGAACATATGAGGATATTTACATTATGTAGTTAACCCCTTGCCCTACAATATCGAGTCAGACTCGTGATGAAGATTCTGAACAGAGTCTAAGAAATATGTTTCTTATTAATTTCCTTTATACCGAAATAAAATTCTATTTTGTTGCAGTTGATATGTATCCTTTGGAGAAAACGTAGGCATACAATAAATATAAATTATCTTTTTCTTTCCATGAAATTCTGAACGATGAAGAATTTCTAATCATTATAATCACAAAGTAAATAGTAGTGCAAGGGGTTAATACAGTAAACGGTTCATATTCTATACAAAGTACCAGAGTTTTACTAAAAACCAGAGGTGTTCTAAGACTTATGAGCGAGAGTGTACATCGAGAAAACACTGTATATTTGACCGAATTTGTATTACAATCCAATAATTAGAATTGGGGTTACCTTGTATTTGATCGTACAACGGTGGGCGTAACGAAATAAAAATTTTGCAAAATTGTCACAGGTGAAATGCAACGAGGAGGTGAGGGGGAGAATGAACGATCCGGCTGCCGCGTCTGGATTCGCCGGTACCGTGGAAATGTGTTTCGCCGCCGGCCCTCTCTCACTCCGAAAATACTCCGTGCTTATGAGGTTTGTATGCGTGTCCGAGAAAGATGAAATACGAATCCCATCGACTGTTTATTTAGCGTCATACCGAAATCCGTTTGATGCATCGAGGTGAAACAAGGCGTAATTTTCAGTCAAAAATAAATAACGAAGCAGCCGAACCGAGATGCTCGATAACACTTTAAACCGGAGTTGAACACAACCGTCATTTATTTTACACCCTCATACGTCCTACACAAGTTTCACTCAAGTTTTTGGCAGAACACGTTTTTGTATTACTCTTTAAATTAATGCATTTTGTATCATTTATAACGTCACATTTCAAGAAAAAGAAAATATACATTTTATAACACGAATAGGAAGAAATTAAGTATTTTGTAGTAATTAAAAATGCATTTTTATGGAACAAATATTCTAGAATTTGTATAATAAAAGTTCCGTGTGTAAAAATTTTTCTAGGTTTACCAAAAAACGGGCCCATAAGAGAAACATTTAAATATTACAATAGTTTTTTTTTAACGGATATCCTTCCCTTTTGTTGCTGTATAAATTTAACAAAACCAAACAAAAGTTAATCGTGTGCGACGTAATTGCAAGTACGAACATCTTTTTGTGTCCGGAAAATGTTGCAATTCCTTGAAAGGGGTGATTCTTGAGACATTTGAAGTAACTTTTTCCTTTGCGCGAATATATTTTCTCGTATCTTACGTTTTATAACTTACGGTAATCCCAGTGGTCCAGGATTGTCGTTTACATTTACCTAACAATTTTTTGAAAATAATTATTTACATTTTCGCTCGTTCCTTTGTTCCAGAAAAATGGTTAATATATTTTTATGTGTCACGCAACTCGGATTTTGCTGCGTTTATTTCGTTTTCATTGGCAGGAATATGAAGCAGGTAGGTGTTCAAACTTATCAATATGCTTATATTTAAACCTAATCCAGCCTAGATTAAGGGACCCAATTACTGTGCCTAACTTAATTATAATTATAAAATTATTATAAATTAACACATTGCGTTCTGCGCGTTCAACACGCGCTCAAAGCCCGCACATTTTCTGTCGTTTTGCTGCTTTTATAGAGTTAGGGCCTATTTCATAAAATCAATTTTTGTTATCAGTAACAGATTGAAGATATAGACGATTCTTAAAAAACTGTTGGCTTACAAATTAAAACACGACGTTTGAAATTCCAAAATGTACAATAAAAGAACACTTTATAAGATACTCATCATTTATCTTAAGAGTGGGAGAGGCTTCGTTACCCTGGTCAAAAATATTTGCTTAACACTAGAACTACCGAACCGGTCAAAATCACTTGTTCCTAATTTTGTCTTTCACAATTACTGAAATTATAAAAATGTTTTCATCAGAATTTTTTGAATGAACTTTTTCATTGAAGCACATGTTAGATTAAAATGGTATTAGGTTTGAACAGATGTAGTCTTATCATCATTACAAAGCAATATTTATCAGTTGTATTTATTACTCTGTAGTTCTAGTGTTAAGTTGCCGATTGAATCGAAAAAAAAACATGAAATCGAGATATTTCGTGACATACGCAATGTGTTAAAAAAGAGATATTGAATTTTTCATTAACACGTTGACTGCCGGACGGATTTTCCATGATTTGTCCCAGGCGCCAACATGAACTTTTCATTATGCGATGCATATTACGATGAAATATAGTTCCCAGCAAATAATATGAGTTATAAAATCATGTTTGAAGCTTTTTTTTTTGGTGGGGGTCACCGGTGCCCCCCACGGCGCTGTAGGCAAGTATTACCTTTTTTTTTTAAACAATCGTGCTTCGGTTGCTAAGTGATTACTCTCAGTGTTTCGAAAAGAAAAAAAAAATTATTTTGTATGTTCTATATTGCATTAATTTCTTCAAACCATTATAGTAACAATGGTATTATTGAAAAATTGATCAGTATCCATATTTACTATAATTATGTACTTTTAGTATTGACCACGCCGCCGGTCACCGGTGGCCCCCACGGCGCTGTAGCAAAGTCGAGTGCCGGTCACCGGTGACCCCCACGGCAGTTAACGTGTTAAAATCTTTTCATTAAAAACTTTTATCGCAGAGAAAACACTGTATTTGCTGTATAATGTAATTTTTTCGGTTAGGTGTTGGACGTGTATGGTATCGAGATGGACGTCCATCAACACATGGCTGTGGTCCTGATCCCCATAATGCTGAGCACGTGGATCAGAAATCTGAAGTACCTCGTGCCCGTCTCGTCGCTGGCAAATTTTCTAGTGACCGCGGGCTACATTGCCACTATGTATATAATGTGCCACGATCTGCCGCCCATTAGCGAAAGGGACTACGTAGCAAAGTGGCACGATCTCCCTCTGTTCTTTGGCACTGTGATATATTCTTTCGAGGGTATCACGTTGGTAAGCCTCCGCACATGCTTCTTCGCATTTATGTAACGCTTATTTTGGCAACCGGTCATTTCGTCGCGAGTCCATCCTACGGAAACCGACTCGTCCGAACTTTTCGACGCGCGTTTCGAACACATTGATACCGTACACATTATGAAAACTATTCGACCCTTTCACTGAGAAACGCGTATACAGGGTGTCCCAGCATCGGTGGTACAACCGAGAAGGAGGTGATTCTACATGAAAAAACAAATCGAAAATAAGGATTAAAATTTTTTCATTTGTGGTTTCATTCTCGAGAAAATCGGTTTTGAATATTCAGCGAGTACGCGTCGTTCGACGGATCGGCAAACAATTTGTATTTTGCTTAACACTAGAACTACCGGATGGGTCAAAATGACTTCCTCCTAAGTTTTTCTTTTAGAGATATTGAAATTACAAATATGTTTCCATGAGAAAATTTGTTAGTAAACTTCTCTATCGAAGTAGATATTTAAACAACACTGATACGAAATCTAAACAAATCTTATTTTGTTGTTATTATAAGGCAATGTATGCCAGTTGCATTTAGTGCTTGGTCGTTCTAGTGTTAACTGGACTGTGGATATTTATGCAAAACAAAAATTGTCCGGGCTAGAGTTCCAAAAATCGACCAAATCCGATTAAACTAAGATTTGATAAATGGGTTCATCGTGTATCAAAAACACGTTCCTCAGAAGCGGCACGTTTCCCTTTTTGGCGACTCGAAAAAATTTGTTTATCATATGAATATCATTTCCGAATTTTACAAATTTACGAAATTTACAGAATTTTACAAATTCGCATGAAAACATTTTTCAAGTATACATTCGTTTTAACACTAGAACTACCGGATGGGTCAAAATAACTTCCTCCTAATTTTTTCTTTTAGAGATATTGAGATTACAAATATGTTTCCGTGAGAAAATTTGTTAGTAAACTTCTCTATCGAAGTAGATATTTAAACAACACTGATACGAAATCTAAACAAATCTTATTTTGTTGTTATTATAAGGCAATGTATGCCAGTTGCATTTAGTGCTTGGTCGTTCTAGTGTTAAAGATCCACAGTCTTGTTACATGCATTCCAATTAAATTCTAATCTTTGAGCAGCAAGTTTAAATTATATTACAAATTCTAATTCATATTCCACTTTTGAAAGAAGAATCGAAGACACATTTCTCTAAGCGAGACATAAATTCTAAGAGAATTTTTTTCCAAACGAAAGATAATTATTTGTTTCGGCCTTTTTTTTAACACACAACTAAATGACAGCTAAATTTACTTATCGTGCATGAAATGTAAAAATATTTAAATAGTAATTGACACCATAAATCTCAGTTTTCACTTTATTCAATAAACTGCTGTGATTTTATGCAATTATGTAATTTTAAATTAAATGATCGATGCCCCGTTTCGTTTTAGGTGTTACCCCTAAAGAATGAGATGAAGAAACCAAGTAATTTCAATAAGCCGTTAGGAGTCTTAAATGTCGGTATGGTCATTGTGGCCGTCATGTTCGTCGGGATGGGTTTCATATCTTACTTAAAATACGGTGACGCAGTAGCAGGATCAGTCACGTTAAATCTCGAAACGAAAGAAGTGTAAGTATAAATTTATTTTCCACGTGTCTATCTCTCAATATATTTATTTACTTTCACTCGGCCCAAATCAATTTTTTCGTATCAATATCTTACTTCTATATGCTAATCATTCGCTAAATATTTTTACAACTTACATAATTCACTAGAACTACCAAACTAGTAAAAATGGCAGGTCCCTAATTTTTTCTCTCACAATTACTGAAATTATAGAAATGTTTTCGGCAGAAATTTTTCGACCGAACCTTTTCATTCTTCGTACACAGTTTCGTCATTATTACAAAGCAACATACCGCGAGTCCAAAATGTATAAAATGTAGGGACATATATCGGCCAGGAGATACTATACTTTCATCTACGCCGAACAAGTTTTGTTATTGGATTAAAATAATTAATTGTGGTCTCCTGGTCTTATATATATACATAAGGTATATCCACTTTACATCAGTGTATTTATCACTTGGCAATTCTAGTGTTAAATTATCAGACAAGTGAACTGATTTCAATCGCAATGTTACAGAATTGGTAAATTTTTTTCTTTCTTTGTATAAAATCTTTAATGGGAATATTTAGCAAGTGATTAGCAAGAACATTCTCTGTAGCCTAAGGATTAAAGCATAATGGTTTTATGTATTGATGTTAAATCGAAATCACTTTGCCGACTCTACAGTAGATTATTATGCGTCCAGGTGATAAATCGTTCTGCGTAACGAATAATCAAAATTCTCTCAAACAAATCAAACTGATACTGAAAAATAGCAAGACGCAAAACGTAGTTAAGAGAAAACTCTTTGTAACATAATTTTCTGTTGCATACGAAGGGTGGATGGAAAAATCGTCCTCGTGCATTCAAGGTTTCTACCATATAGTATTTTTATCGAAGTGCTGTATTATTCAGTTGCTACTTACACTGAAACAGAGTTTTGGTGAATTTTTTCCCCCCTCACGAACAAATCCTATTAACAAAAAACGGATATGCTTCTCTGTTGTTTTTTTTTTCTCCCCGTGTGTTCGCCTAATCATGCATGATGCGTTTTGATTTCGTGATAATTAATATACAAAATACCTATGCGAAGGACATTATGATACGTTTGACTATGTGACGATATGTACACCAGAGACTTATATATAACCTTTGGATAAACGAGATTCTGTTTCTTTTGCAGTTTACCTCAGTGCATAAAAGTGGCCATCTCTTTAAGTATATTGTTCTCTTATGCACTGCAATTTTACGTTCCTGTCGCGATCATTTGGCCAGGAGTCGTGAATCAATTTGGTCCATTCAGGTGGCCAATTCTGGCAGAGACTATTTTCCGTTCTTCGTTATGTTTGCTCACATGTGAGTATAAAATATATTATACTTCCGTATCGCAACCATTTGCGGACGAGAATTTGTGAAACGGTTAAATATATTTTCCTTATGGGGCTGAATCGTGTGTGTATCGACGAGACATTACTAATTTTTTTTGTTTTGAATTACTCTTTTCTGAAAATTTCTTAGTATCCCAAAAATGTTGTACGTCCTTAACACTTTGAACGCCAAACAAGAAAGCTCAAAAATTCCACGAAATCAAAGTAACTTATTTGATAAAATAGAAATTGAAAAATTTCAATGTATGATATTGTGTGGTTCTCGAACTTTCTTGCATTTTACAGATCCTAATCAAATTTGGTACAATGAATATATTAACGTAAAAATTCATTTTAAAACCTGAACAAATAATTCCGTCACCCATATATGGGTGACATGGCAGTCAACGTGTTAAAAGGGGTGATCGTTGAAGTCGTTTGAAGTAACTTTTTCTTTGTGAAAATGTTCTGCGCGGCTTTGTTAACAGGTTGACTGCCATGTCACCCATATGTGGGTGACGGAATTATTTGTCTAAGTTTTAAAATGAACTTTTACGTTAATATATTAATTGTTCCAAATTGTATTAGGATCTGTAACATGCAAGAAGGTTGGAGGATTACTCAATATCATACATTTAATTTTTTTCAATTTTATTTCATTAGATAACACTTTGATTTTATGGAATTTTTGAGGTTTCAAGTTTGGCAGTGAAAGTGTTAAGGGTTTATTAACACATTGCGTACCGCATAGAAATCTCTAAGACATACGCCAGGGACCGCAAGTTTTTGGGCAAACTCGAGAAAAAAAGTCTTTTCTCTCGCGAGAAAACTCGTGACCGGTCCTTAATGTGTTAACGAGAAACAGAGACCAATTACACTGTCCAACACCAAAAAGTTTTTGCAATACCTGTTGGGTGATTCTTATAGATCTTGTTATTCTAAAACCGAATCCGCAAACAGAATTTCTCTATCACGCAACGTTTTCGAAAAAACTTGGTTTTTGTCAAAATGCATCATTTTGATAAAAAAATAACGTGTTACGCAAAAACTTCACACGCGAGAAAGTTCAACTTTGAGTCAAGAGATAGAGGGGACTCTCCTCTACATATACATATAGTCAATTATATTTTTATGTACTTCCTAATAGTTGTAAATGGTTGTTAAAGTTTGAACATGTGCCGACACGGGTACTTTTTACGCTCCATTTTTGTATTTATGTGAAGAATCCTTTATCTAGCAGAAATTTACTATACAGGAATGCATTCTACAGACATTTCTGATAAAGAAACCATTCACGAAAAGTATTTGGTTCCCTTAATATACGAGAAGGTTAAGAAAATATTCGTTGACATCTTGTTCGCGACGCGTTCGCGCCAGACGGCCATTGCGGCCTTTTCTCGACTCGCCAGGGCCGTCGCTATGCGTATTCAACGAAATAAATTTTTTTTGTCTTTTTGGGTGCCAATCATTACACAAAATTATAAAAATATGAGTTATATTCACATTTCGTTGTGGAAATACTTAATAAAGATAATTGAATAGAAAAACTTACCTATTTCCGATGTAAATAAATTTAAAAATATTTTAAATAACTATAAGTTTCTTATGATATTTTATCGCGTAGAAATGCAGATTTAAAATGCTTAACACGACTGACTTCGACAAATTTCAAACCGAAACTAAGCTCTGACATATGAAATGTTCTTACAAACTACAGCCTACAGACTACAAAATAGTTACAATGTAAGGAGAGACATTCGAGATTCTTCTTCGGAAATAGGTAAGTTCTTCTATTCAATTTTCTTTATTAAGCATTTCCACAATGAAATGTGAATACAACTCGTATTTTTATGATTTTGTGTAATGCTTGGCAGCCAAAAAGACAAAAAAATTTATTTAATTAAGTGTAGTAAGCAAAGACACATTAGAGTGGTACCAACGTCGAATACGCATAGCGACGGCCCTGGCGAGTCGAGAAAAGGCCGCAATGGTCGTCTGGCGCGAACGCGTCGCGAACAAGCTGTCAACGAATATTTTCTTAACCTTCTCGTACACTAAGGGAACCAAATACTTTTCGTGAATGGTTTCTTTACCAGAAATGTCTGTAGAATGCATTCCTGTATAGTATATTTCTGCTAGATAAAGGATTTTTCACATAAATACAAAAATAGAGCGAAAAAAGTACCCGTGTCGGCACATTTTCAAACTTTAACAACCATTTACAACTATTAGGAAGTACATAAAAATATAATTGACTATATGTATATGTAGAGGAGAGTCCCCTCTATCTCTTGACTCAAAGTTGAACTTTCTCGCGTGTGTAGTTTTTGCGTAACACGTCATTTTTTATCAAAATTATGCATTTTTACAAAAACCAAGTTTTTTCGAAAACGTTGCGTGATAGAGAAATTCTGTTTGCGGATTCGGATTTCGAATGGCAAGGTGTATAAGAATCACCCAACAGACATTACAAAAACCGAAAAAAGTTTTATTTTGTTGGACAGTGTTAGAGACCGGAAACAGCTGAGCTTTGCGTTGACATTGGCCGAGCCGGAGTCCGCCCCCTCGGATGCTGCGCTCTAATTGGCCCGGTATTTTTCGTTTGCAGGTGTGAACAAAAATTGACGATAGCTATTCTGTTGCAGTTATACTAGCAGAAGCGATACCCGAACTGGGCCTGTTCATATCGTTGGTGGGCGCAGTGAGCAGCACCGCTCTGGCTCTCATCTTTCCACCGATCATCGAGATGGTCGTTTGCTGGCAGAACGCGTCCCTCGGGAAGTTCACGATGGCGAAGGACGTCGTGATAGTGCTGATCGGACTGCTAGGTTTCGTCACTGGAACGTACGAAAGCCTTACCTCGATCGTTCGGGCGTTTAGCAAGTAATTAAGCTAGTGTTTGTAAAAAAAAATCGAATCGTTAATCTTACTTGTACACACGCGCGGAATCAACTGTACATGACATTTACGTGAACATAGGCAAATGATTGTTGATAGAGTCGGGAATTCCTTCCTGGAAGGAACGCTCGCACAGTTGTATTATTTATTAGTCGCACTTGTAACTTCTTCTTTCTTTGATTAACACGAATCTTACATGTTCTTCGGCACGTTTTCCGTCTTTATCTTTCCTATAAAATTATCAATATTTTGCGTATTTCTCGAACGTTTTTAACACGGAGAAAATAATTGTTCCTAATCCGCCAATAACTAAGCGTATCTTTATAAGGTCTTCCACGAACAGGGTAACAATTCTCAAGTTTTCTATTCTCGGTATGTAACAATTTCAACAAGTTCACTACCAGCGTTCATTGCAAATTTGTACTTTGCTGCGGTTGCAAATAACAGGAGTCGGATGAACATATCTTTCTTTCTTCGATGATTTCAATAAGTCAGTATTTCTAAAATTCTTTGAATTTTTACACTGTTTTGAACTTTGCCTACTCACTTTTATAATAAATGCATAAAATCCACTGGTTATATTTTACTAAACGCAACATACACTCTTATGAAGTATGAACAAAAATACTGTCACAGAAAAAGAACTGAATGGATCAAATGCGAAACAGTGGATCGTTGAAAGAATTTTACTGTTGTACTATTTTTGACTTGTTAAAACTATTGAGAAAAGGAATAGGTGTTTACACCCAGTTAGCCAAATGTTGTTTTGAGCAAATCTTGTGCAATGATCGTATCATACTATACGAGCACAAAACTTGTCCATTTGGTATGAAACCCTGCTTGGAACAGAATTTGCTCCCTATTTTCTATGAATTTCGCACCAAAACTTGTCGATAAATTCCGAGCAAAATGCAGAAACAGATGTATCGGAATTTGTAGACAAATTTTAATGGCAAATTCATAGCAAATTGCTTACCAATAATGTTTATTTTGCATAAAAATCCGCAATCCGGTTCTAATTCTAAACAACGACGTGTACAAAATTAATTTGAGTTTCTTTACACGAAGAAACAAAAGAATAGTTGTCAAAAATGTGTGACGCTGGTGGGGAACGTGTCAATGCCATTCGTTGGAAAACAACAAATACGCACACGAAAATTTGTAACCCTTTTTGTATTTTGAGAAGAAAATAATAGAAGACAGGGAAAATCCTTTTAATGCTGTTCATTGCAATCATAGCAATCGCCTGTTCAAGTGAGTTCACGATGTTAGTTGTTTGTGTCCCGAAAGCGACATACTAGCCATAAGATTATGCCGTAGATACATAGACTGTTCGTTGTAAGGTATAAACCAGATCCTATTGTAAAAATAAAATCGACTGTAATTACCGTGATACGTAACTCTAATGAACTGGAGGAAAAAAAAAGAAGAAAAAATAGTAAAGTAGAGAAAAATTGAAAAAGCAACCAGACAAATGGTTTTGCAGTCGTTATGAATTTTTATTATACTCGACGATCGTGTGATATAAAAGACAAAAAGGGAAGACTCTTTGTTTTTTTACTGAAAACGCAGGATATATAATTCTCTCGGTTTTTGAATCACATTGTTGCTGTGAGCAGAGAATTCTGTCGCGGTCGCGTTAGGGTGTCGTGTTATTCCCAAAATTTTTGTAACTTTTAATCGAAAGTTCATCTTTGCTGAGAGTGTTTCTCGTGTATTCTCTTTGCCTGAATGCGAACGATCGATCACCCCGAGCGACAATTATTATTTATCGATTAGTATTGATACGCCTCCCATGCATATACATATGCGCACATTGTTGTCGTTATATCATTTATTGTAAGGACTTCCAATTTTATGATACTCTTCAGAAAGCTTGCTGGATGTTTTCATGGCGGATGAACGCTTTTTTAACCCTCGGCGAATTGTCAGTGGTTCGCATGGTTTATTTCGATCCGCTGTAGTCATTACATAATTACTTTTCATCATACTTCCCGGTAAAATTGTTTTTCCGTTTAACGTTTGTGCATTGTTCAGGTAACTGTTGAGCTATGTCCACGCCGAAGCAGCGTCGAACGACCTATGGACGCCTTTTGTTGTACATGCAACATCAACTAAAAGTTAAATTAAATCAATGTTGATCTTTGATTAACACTGCGTTAATGGGTTCTAGTATTTGTAATTTACGACTATTCAGATTCTAAAGTTGCATGCACAATGAAT
The DNA here is from genome assembly GCA_913789895.3 of Seladonia tumulorum. NCBI lineage: Eukaryota > Metazoa > Arthropoda > Insecta > Hymenoptera > Halictidae > Seladonia > Seladonia tumulorum. Next base: position 11,673,968 of record OU565275.1, read on the forward strand.
TATTCAACGAATTTATTTCTTTAGGTATATAATATTACGAACAAAATGGCTAAAAATTTGGATAGATTCATCTCGGTTACTTTCATACAGTCATACGAAATAGTCATTTTTATAATGACAATAGTCATTTGATCCGTAAACCTACTTGTTAAGTGATTATTCTCCTATAAATGAAAATTATCAAAGTACTGTACATCAAATAATTGTTTATTAGACTGCGGAGTTTTATGCAAAATAGGATTAGTCAATTGTAAAAAACCGAAGTTAAATGAAAATGTATTTTCTCTTTTAATCATTAGAGTCAAAGTTAATGTAACAATATGTCCTTAAATTCTTCTGTCTTTCCAGTTTTTTATTTGACAAAAATTTTGCATTTTTGACATAAATGCATAAAATCCACAGTCTCTTATATTTCAAGAAGGTACAAATCTTAAATTTGCTAAGCATCTAATTTTTACGTAATTATATCTTTAATATGTTACTTGTATTAGTCCATTATTCTCGCAATGAAATAGTTTGGATGGCTCAGGTTGTTGTGGTCAGTTGAAAAAAAAAGATCAAAGATGGTTGTCCATCGTGCTACAATAAAGTTTAATATAAATTTGTACTAAATTTGTTTTGAGTACGAACTTTATTTTGTACTTTATGTTGTAATAAAGCAAACAAAATGTATTTTGTTAAATTGTTAAGACTCTTTCATCATCAACAGTTTAATCTCTATAAACGATAAAAAACTTATTGAAAATATTCTGATAATTCTAGTACAACAAAGCTACATGTCTATTTTATATGTATGTAAAATTTGAGACATTAGTTAATCCTATATTGAAAATTCGTGGGCGTCAATTTGTAAAATACTGTTTCAAGAAAAATGGTCGAAATCAATTTTGTGAACACACTGTTGAGATGCTAAGCAAATGTAATAAAAAAATCCATTTTTAGGCCTTTAATGAGGAATATCCTGTTAAGGAAGAAAACTTTTTATTAATTCGATTTATTTATTGATATTGATTGCAGTATATGATATAAAGCATTGTTATTAATTTATACGTTTTCTAAATTAATCTGAACAATGCACAACTGCTAAGATGTACACTATATGAAAAGAAATGAAGTGTTACATACACTTGCTGTTTCTAGGTGCTATAACTTATTCTTTCTGATGATGTTATAATGTAATGTTTAATAAAACACGGTCTTTCTATTACAGTGAAACGCGAAAATGCAATAGCGAAACATCACTTGAAGCGTATTAAACCAAGGAATTACAGTAACCAATCAGTATTTAATTGTAATTAATAGGAAAGATTGTAACCAACACCGTATTCGTGTTATGTGTACAAATGCATATTTAAGAAATTTTAGCGAACAGCGATGTTTCGAACACTTGAGGAATAGTGTACATGTTTTGTTTCTACGATGCTGTCAAATCAATTTTTTATAATGATCATGTACAGACTACGGATCTTTAAACGAATGTCCACTTCCATTGATATTAAAAAATATATATATATATTCAAGAGATTCCTTGCGATAAAAATAAAGTAAAAATATTATAAATCTTTTTTAACTTATGCGTTTCATTGTCATTTATGAATTTACAAATACGACCAATACACACGAGGATCTGCAGTCTAAATAGTCACGAATTTAGTATAGACTAGTATAGTCTATTACGTATTCTCGACACCGAAATGCAGCACACACAAAGTACATATTTTAATTTAGAATTACTAATTGTATACTTCGAGCACACAGGGTAATACATTATAAAAGTCTTGCGGTCGGGAATGTACAGTAATCGTTGCAGATATAATCACTGCATTCGTCGAATGAGGGTTAAAGGGTTGAGTCGTTATTGTAAGCGGTCGATGTAACATCAATGTCAATGATACATTTAATTTATTTCGTTCACTTGTAGTCTAACCGTTACTTCTGTAAACGGACAGTCAGATGAAGGAAAACTGGCGACAAGTTGTACATTTTGTGACAGATCGACGAACACGCGCTAATCAATACTGTATTTTATGTATACAAATTATACAATATTATACGAGATGGCCAAAAATGTTGTACTTCATTGAAAGGGGAGGTTACTGGGGTCATTCGAAGTAACTTTTTCCCGTGTAAATGTTTTCCGCGGCTTTGCTTAGGAGTTATTCATTAAAAAACATGGACCAATCAGAGCGCGGCTACAGTGGACGGATTCCACTGAGCGCGACGTTGGCATTGGCCGAGCCGGAATCCGCTCGCTATAGCCGCGCTGTGATTGGTCCATGTTTTTCGTTAATAACTCCTTAACAAAGCCGCGGAGAAGATTTTCGCACAGGAAAAAGTTACTTCAAATGACTCTAGGAACCTCCCTTATCAAGGAAGTGCAATGTTTTCTGACACTCTGTATAGTACCAAGAGAATATAATATGTTAAAAGAAAGAAATATAAAAAAAGCGAAGTTGTAACAGCGTAAAAAATTGCGACACCTACATATATTTTCGGATATTTTGTAAAAGCCAAAACAAGTTACTGATGATATGTGCTTCCATTTCTAATTTATTCATTGTATAGCTATTATTGTATAATCTGTTTGTAATGAAGAATGATCGAGCAAGCCGGCGGTTTTGGTCAAGTATGTAAAGCAGGAATAGATTTATGCAAACAAAAAGAAACCTGTGGAAATTACAAATACAGAATTACTGTTGTAAAAATAACACTTTTCAGTAACACGATCGATTCAAGGTCTTGTTTTTCGTTGAAGATGTTTTTGATATTTCTTACTATTCAAGGAATCGTTTCCTTCGATTACGCAGCTTTCGAGACCGATGATGGACTCCTACGGCTATCCGTGAGTGTATTGTACCGATTTAGTATTAATTCTTTAAGCGACACGTCCATGTAAAATGTCGGGGGCACGGATTATTGTGTCCGCTGTCGAGTACAAATTCTCTCAGGGATACTTTATATACATATACGTTTAGACGTTCAGACACGTTTTCTCTTTTAGGTGTTAGCTGTATAGCGCGACGTTTTTTTTTTTTCAGTTCTTCTTGGTGGATGGATGATAGTCAATAAACATGAAAGTGACGAAACACATTGTCTGTTGATGTACCAATCTATTCAGTGCTGGCTCTGATTGGTTAAACAATACGTAAATAAACTGTTTGAAAAACAGCCTCGCTCTGCCTCAACCCGAGGCAGTATAATTATTTATTAATTTTTCGTTCAAATTCAAACATCAAAGAAAATATTTGGAAAATGTTTTTATTATTCGCTAATTATATATTTAAAATAAATTATGTCGTTTGCTTAAGAATTTTTTGTCGGCCTTTTATGTTTGTAATCTAACATAATAATTTACACATTGTTTAGACCAGTATAAACATTCTGAAGTTGTCAACCATTGATTATTTCTGAGTTTGACACAGCCTCGATGTTGATATCTAACAGCAAACTGGTGTATTTTCTACACGTAAAATAATAAACTAAAGTAATATTTTCCTAAGAACTGAAAGTATAATTTTCAGTTGAACAGAAATGGATTGCATGCTGCTAAAGGTATATCTCTAACTTTAAGTTATAAAATTCATGCTAATCGCTTTCGCATTATCGCTTTCAGTTCGAAAAAACAAATGTCTTTCAAGTAAATATTATAATTCCGTTAATAAAAATGTTGGACATCTATAAACTCTCCAAGCACGAATTTGGTCCTGACGAATTTTGCATTGCTCTGTTCGCTGGAGAAGAGCCAACTGGAAAGTGTCAAATCAACTATAATTTGGTTCAAAATTGTCGCAGCCACCCGGAAGAGTTTAAGGTTAAAGTTGCCGTTACGAAACATTATTGATAATAATGTATAATTTCATACCCGTTTCCACAGAGTTTACCGGTTTCGATTCAGGACATTATCATCGATTTGTTTATGAATATCGTTCGTTGCGAAAATCTATTCGAAGGAATAAGCAATCATTTTTTAAATAAACGTCGTCGTCATTCTGGCGACAAGTTGAATGAAACTATGGGTATGCATATGACGTTTTAAAACATTGATTCTACAAATAAACGTTTAATAATCATATAAAAGAATTAAAAGAATTAAATATTATATGAAAGAATTAAACATTAAAATTTTAATCTTTTCATATTATAAGTATAATATGATTAATCTTGATATTACAATTTGATATATTAAATGTGTAAAAAATGTCGTGCTCAATATAATTTGCGATATTTCTTTACCAGTGTTCATGTACATCCTAGCGTACCGAATATCCAGTTTATTCTTCGAGGACTCCATCGAGTGTTTCAATCACTTTAAACCGACGAAAATATTCTCCATGGTCTCGTATCTGCTTCGCGCGGAAACACCGAATTTCTTTCACAAATTAGGCTGTTTGGAATTCGATGAAAATTTCGTGGAGCAGAAGCTGATCTTACCGCTGTTAGAAGCGACACCCTGCTTAGAGGTTTCACTCCTTCAATTTTGTTAACAAAATTTCTCTAACAGTAACTACTAAGGTGTTCACCAAAAAATTTTAGTAATTCTTCGAAATAGTATAAAACGGTCATAAAGAATAAAACAACTGTCGTGTAAAAAGATCGAAAGAATTATGAAATTGATTTGAATACAAAATGAAATGTTAATTGTAAAATATCAAAGTACTGTTAACTTTTTATACTTAGAAGTAGGAGTAGGCGAAATACCACTTAATGTCAATTATTTTGTTAAGTATTATTTTGTTAAGTATTATTTTGTAAAGTTAACCAATTTGGCAAATGAGTGGCTCCAATGTTGGACAAGCTGTGCTGTCGATCAGCCTTATTGATTGTTTTTAGAATCTCCGTGAAAATCTGAAAGAGGTGATTGAAAACATGAAACAGCAGAAGAAGAAAATTACCATTCCCGTGTTCATGAATGTTTTAAATCGTCCGAAACAACATACCGCTGTGCCTCCCGCTACATCGGAAGTAAGCAATTTTTCGTTCTTCTGATTCGAGAAATCAGATATTTACAGTTTAACTTACAATTAGTAATACTCTATTTTTACGTGAAACGTATACATACAGAAATTTTTAGAAATTTGTGAAATACAAAATTTAATATTATTCGACGTAGTTCTAGCTTGTTTTTAATATATTGAATGGACTGATAAAGTAATTTTCTTAGAACCTCATTTTGACGAATCAGAACAACCTTCTCTTTCGAGTAATATTCGACGAAACATACATCAATGAACTGATACGTTATCTCAATAATACAATGAAATTGCATAACCGGTTGTACATCTCCGTAGTATTCTGATAATTGTGGTTGTATACATTATAATTAGGAGTTGTTGACCTAATTCTCTGCATCCATGTGACCGATCATTGGACTGCTATAGATTAAAGTCTACTAGAATATTTAGTAAAGCATGAATTATATTTTTAATATAGTTTAGAAATAAATCTGTGGATTATTTCATCGCTACAGCTAACAGGAGCCAGACACAAATATCAACTCATACATTTTTTAATTTTCTTATATTGTTTTCAATTCGTCCTACTCATTTTTATTATAGTTGTAAAAATATGCAATCTGTCGATCTGGTAAAAGATAAACAATACTAGGCAAAGAATTCTGTGATAGTCATAGTAATTTCAAAAATCCTTATAATAGAATATTTTATAATCAAAAAAATTAAAACGAGAATGGAAGAAATTATTTAATCCAGGATCTTTAATCAAGGATCCCCGATTTGCCTTGGTGGTTTAACTTTATTACGCACACTAATATAACGTTATCTTTCTAAATTTACATTCTCTCGTTTATTTCGTAACCAATTGTTTGGATTTTGTTTTCTTTTTCTTACTTTGCACTGTTATCAATTCATTCACTGTCGTTTTCCATTATTTACGAATATAGTCCGATCGCTTCTATGCGTTGTACTGGTATCATTTACTTGGCGCGGATGTTGAATACCGCGCAAATTCTGATTGTTAACAGTCGCTCTGACTGTTTGTTGCTCCGAACGATTAGAAAATCTAACTGGGCAGTCATATTTAAATTGAGCTGACCGTTTGTTGCCCCAAGCTCTTCAGTTATCAGAATACTACACAGATGTACAACCTGTTATGCTATTTCATTGCATTATTCAGATAACGTATCAATTCATTGATATACGTTTCGCAGAATACTACTCGAAAGAGAAGATTGTTTTGAATTGTCAAAACGGAGTTCTAAGAAAATTACTTTATCAGTCCATTCAGTACATTAAAAGCAATCTGGCACTACATCGAATAATATTAAATTTTCTATTGGGTCGAACACTTTTTGGAATAAAGTTTCGGATTTTGTCCAAATCTGAATATGTTGCAGTTTTTATAAAAACTATAGTGACCTATCAACGAATTTGAAAGGATTTTTCGATATCTTAAAAATTGTTAATTATACAGCCGTATGAAAAATCTATAAAAATGTATAAAATATGAGAATATAGCCCCAAGGGTCCCATTTATGGACCTGCGTTTAAGGACGCACTAAAAACTACAACATATTCAAATTTCAACAAAAATCCGAAAGATTGCTCCACAAAATGTCCGATTTCGAGTGGAATAAGCCAATATTGCTCCTTTCGTGAAAATTAGTTCAATGAGAATGTATAATCCTTTCAAATGTATAAAAATATCCCAGCGATTTCGAAAATCGCAGCGTTAGTTGCCAGCGACCATAATTGTTTACCGAAAATTAGTGAAAACAAAAGAACATAACATTTGATAATATCAGTTTTGTCGAGAAAATAAGAAATTCGAAAAGAAGAATACACATGTATTCTGTCGGTGCTGTACAGATACAGACAGAATCGTGGCGGCGCGAAAGGGCTCCTTTACTCATATTTAACAATAAATGTACCGAGGTTTTTATATATTTATTCATACCGTAACCGGTGAAACGATCAGCTCTGAAATAAGTTATTTTTTGCCAAACTCTGTACATATAATCATGAATCTACTATCATTAAAATCAAGCAAACTATATAAATTTTATATTAATATAGTACGTAAGTATAAAATATAAATTATAAAATGACATTCAATAAGTCTCGTTGAATTCATAATTAATGCTTTCAAAAACAAATTTAATGTTATAACTAGACATCGAATATTTATGCAAAATTAATATGCAAAATTAATATGCAAAATATGCAAAAATGTATGCAAAATATATGCAAAGTATATACGAAATATATGCACGGCATATGCGAAAACATATGCAAAATATATGCAAAATAATGAAACCAATTGTACATTGTATATATATTTTCATTCATTGTTTGTTGTAATTTGTATTACAATATGTAACTATGATTTACGGTAATCAGTGTCAGAGAGTTACGGTAATCAATGTCAAAAATATGCAATATATGCGAAAAATATGCTATATGTAAAATATATGCAATATGCAGAATGTGCAAAATAAAAACTATATTTTTAAAATCCTCTATAAACAACGTAAATTTCTGTCCGGATCCAATAACTTTACTTACTTTCTATCGAAATATGCATTTGCATAAAGATCCGCCGTCTAGTTATAACTTTTATATGTTTCGAATCAGGTCAACTCTGATTATTAATTCGAATTCTGCGTATCAAAATCTATATAATCACATGTTTGTATTAATTTCAACTAAAAAATAACTTCAAAAATAATCGTCCGCGCGCGTAACTATTAAAAATTAAAACTTCTTAAATTAACGAAAATTTAAGGTCTCTTTTTTTAAGATTCCTCGTATACTGGATAGGATTTCGCGATGGAGAGATTTGCTCGCAAAGTTCCCGTAACGAATTACGTGACGCCATTGACGCAAAGGAAATTGGAAACATTGCGAGCTATAAACAAATCGCATGCTATTCAGTTGCTTATTGATGCGAACGAGAATGCTCCGAAATTGTTGCGGCGTGAAAAACGTTCAAAGGGCACAAAGAAAGAGGAAAAACCGAAACCTACGTTCGTGGGAAAACCAGTTCCGACGTTTAAAGTACTTCCGAAGTAGTGTTTATTAACTATTTTAAAAATTTCAATATTTACGATACAATACACAATTTTCATTAATTTATATGCAACACATTTTTGCCAGAACATAATGGTTCTTCAATCGTTCATTCTTATTCGTCATAGCAGTATCATTACATTCGATACGATCGTAATATTAATTTCGTTGCATATATTTGTTTATCAGTCGGTCGAGGTTAAGCAAACAACAGCTTCCATATTGCGGGAGTGTGCTCGCGTGATCACTGACGAGGAAAAAGAAATAAAAAAGTAATTTAATTAATCATTTATTGTACGAAACATTCTTTTATTAGACCACTGAACTGGACCTTATTTTACAATTCCTTTTTGCTTATAAAATTTTCCAGAGGTAAGTTGAAACTCTTGACCATGTAATTAATTTTAATTAATGTAAGAAAAGGTTTTAATTCGAATGTAAGAAAAAACAAAGATTTTTTGCATTCAAAGAATTTATCCGTTTTAAAACTTTTATTATATTTTCCTATTACTGGAGCAATGAAAATGAACTTTTAAATAGGTGTACTTTTCGGTTTACGACCAGTTATCGATCACCCTGTATAAAACCTTGCAGATTGAAACTGTTAACCGAAGGTGGATTCGATCCAGCCTCTATTGTACGACTCGAAGAGGAAGAGCGTCAACAGATGAGAGTAAAAGAATTGTCCAAGATACAGGAGAAACATTTATTAGCGCTGATAAGCCGCGAGAGTGCAGTAATTGCGAAACAATCATTGTTGGATGACGTTAAGCAGCATGCGGAATGCGTGCGGAAAGAGGTATGTAATTTTGTGTACAGGTCATTCCATGCGAACTCGATCACTTTTCGACGTCGCCATCGGCGATTTTGTTCTAAATGAAATATGTTGTAGTCCATGTGATATTAGGGAGTGTTTAGGCCATCATATTGCCGGTTTAGAATTTGTTTAGTAATTACAGGCCTTCGAAGTTTGCAATTTTCGCCCATTTTGGTGAAAATGGGATTCGCTTAAGAATTTTTATCGCAGGAACTGTTTGATCGGGCTATTGTACAATAGTTTTTCCAACCTTGATAATTAACTTTATAACGTTAAAAAATGTAAACGAATACTGTTTTTGCGTTTTTTTCGATACGGGGCCAAACTGATTTAAATTAAAAAAAAAAATATGGTCATATTCCTTCAAGTTTTTCCATCAAAATGAGCCCTTCAAAAGGAAAGATAACTACTCTTAAAAAATGAAGGTATGTTTAGAAATGTCAATAGTCAAGAATTTCCATTGCGTATTAGATAGGTTGCTGATAAAAATCTCTCGTTGATATAAATCTTCAAGATACATAGACAGGTTTAACATGAGAGTTCTCACGATAAGAATTTTTGTAGAAACAAGAACTTTACGAAAAGTTGGAGAATGCGAAAGAGAAACATGTCAAAGAAATGGCCGAAATTTATGAGCGCTGTCGGGTAATTGAACAAGCTTCCCGCGATGCCTTCAATGCCATGGTGGACGAAAAACGACAGAAAGGTGTAACGCACTGTTATGAATAAACTACTTGCGAAATAAAAATTACCATTTATTACAACTTACTATTAGACTGCAGTTTTTTATACAAAATAAAAATATTCTGCATTCTAGCTATAGGAGCTACATAGACATTCATTTCTTTTGCTTATAACTTTATATAATGAGTTGGAAATAATAGAAATCCTTTAAATGTGTTTACTTATTGCATTATTTATATATATTATCTAGTTTTGTTTTGTTTATACATTTTGCACTTGATTTCCTTGTTTTTGTCACAAATTGATTTTTATGTAAGATAAAAGTTTTCTAGGTCAATTTCAGGAAACGGAAAAAGAAATGAAATTTTTCTTTCGGTAACTATAATACATCGAAATTAGTGTAATAATCCTTTTAAATTCTTTTAATCCTCATACGCTCCTTGGAAATACATAAATAGTTATATAAGAGATCCTAGTATAATATTACACCCATTTGTTTTACACTCTAAATCTAAATAAACAAATTTTCTCCAATTTTCTCAAATACATCTCGCAACACCGATAGAAAAAGATCAATCATTCTACAATAGTCACGATTTTGGATTTGACTGATTCACTTGTTTGTCGTAAACGCATAAAATTCGTGGTCTGCTTATTATTAATACGAATGGATTATCTTCCGTAGCTGCTGAAGTTTTTCAAGAATCGCGTCAATTGAAAGTACAGATGACGAAACGTAGAGAAGAGGAAATGCAGAGAAAAATCAAATTGATTCAAGAGATCAAGACCATCCAGTCATTGCGAAAGTTGCCGCACAAGGACTTTGATCCAACGGAGTCCAGTGGTTTGGGTCTGCTTTGTGAAATGTCATTAGCAGAGGTACGTATTATAAAGTATTATCAAGTATTATCAAGTATTATCAAGTATTATCAAGTATTATCAGGTATTATCAAGTTCTATTCAAGCAGAGATTAAGAAACTCATAATCATTAGAAAAAACCATGAATGTTGACGTTTCCATTAGTCGACTCTATTTCCGAATTTAATGTCATTTTGCAGTTACAGTTCGACCTTGATTATGCGAACACCTCTTGCTTGAGATCCCTACTATCCCAACATTAGGGTATTTTTGACTTTTGAATTTTGTTTATGCCCTCTCCCTCCCCCTCAGGATTGTTCCAATTAATACAAAAAATCTGTGCAAAGTTTAAGCAGTCGCGAATAACGGAAAAAGGTGCCCCCCGGGCTCTTAAACAATAAAATTATTGATTAAATGCTCATAAAATCGTTTTTCTCGAATATCTTCTCTATTATTAACTGTATCGAAAAGTATGTCCAACAAAATCTGTAAATATAAAAAATAAATATATAAAATAATATGATAATAAAAATAAAAATAATTAAATATAATATATAAAATAAATAAAAAAGTTAGTGGAAGAGTCAAAAACGTAAGACGATATTAGAGCCATACAGAATATTACAAGTATAAGTATTGGCCACCAATAATTTATTAGAGTAATGGACTTACGTTTTAGTTAAAAGAGAGATTGTTCTGGATGAAAATGAAACTGAACGAGGAGATTGAAAATCGGAAAGTCGTCGTACATCGAGAACGTGAGCGACAGAAAAATATGATTAAAGACACCCAAAAAGCACTTAAAGACTACAAAGTTAACAAGTTAGTTATCGGTGGTTTTACCCTGTTGTTTACATTCATCGACGAAAGAAAAAACAATGATTTATACGTAAATGTGTAAAATGCGAGTTTAATTACAAGATATCCAGAATAATCATATTTCTTGCAATTTTCATAATAAAAAAGGATAAAAGATATGAATGAAAAAGCGTATAGTTAAAAAAATTTTACAAAGGAAATGATATAGAGAATAGTAAAAATTTTCCTAAATTTTAAGTAATTAGCTACGTGACTTTATTTACCAAATTTCAAATAATTAACTGCGTGAATTTATTTATTAAATTTTAAGTAATTAGCTGCGTGAAATTATTTATCAAATTTAAAGTTATTTAGATTTTTGAATTTACTTATCCCCGTTAGAAGATTTATTATACAAAACGTAAATTGGTGGTGAAAAAATTGAACAATTTTTACTGGGAATGCAATGTTTTGTTTCGAAAAATATGGAATAAATTGTTATTTACATGGAAGACGAACAGTCTCGTCGTCAAAGGATCTACAACAATCGACGTCTGCGATCGTGTCACCGGAAGTGGATGCTCTACGGAGGCAGTTGGAAGAACGAAAAGCTGTTAGACTGCAAAAAGAAATGGCTCTTCGTTCGAAGTAAACAAATAGTCTAATAGATTCTTTCGTCGAGCGGTTGTAATAGTTAAAGTAATTTGGTCCAAATAAATTGTATGCTATCGCGTGGGTTTTAACTCGCATTATGTTGTGTAACATACAAGTAAATATCATTGGAATTATATCATATTTGGTTTCATTTTAATCAGAAAAATGCCACGAATATGCTGGTGAAAATCCCATGAAAATACGTACTGAACACGAAAGTGTTTTCTGAGCAGCTGTGCAAACCCCCCGTTCAATAGTGTGCGCTCTGTACATACACTTAACCCAGATAGCACGCGACGTCTTAAAGACGTCTGTTTTACGTCCATTTTTGGTCTGAACGTCTTACGTCCTGAAAAGACGTCTCATATCAGACGTCTTTAAGACGTCTTTTAGGAGTCGTCTTTAAGACGTTTCATTTCTTGACGTTTCAGTCATTCTAAACTGCTAGAGAAAAGCTTTACAAACTGTAATTGATTATCAAACTGAATATTCCATCAACAAAGAAGTGCACAGAAAAGTAATACATCAAAATAAATAGATAAATAAATAAATAAGTTAAATAAATAAATAAAGCATAAAATGTTAATGTTCGCGGATGTGCTGAAAAACATTCTTTTAATTTATTATTTTTATTTATAAATAAATAAATTAAATAAATAAATAAAGCATAAAATGTTAATGTTCGCGGATATGCTGAAAAACATTCTTTTAATTTATTTTTTTTATTTATAAATAAATAAATTAAATAAATAAATAAAGCATAAAATGTTAATGTTCGCGGATATGCTGAAAAACATTCTTTTAATTTATTTTTTTTATTTATAAATAAATAAATAAAGCATAAAATGTTAATGTTCGCGGATATGCTGAAAAACATTCTTTTAATTTATTTAAGACGTCTCTGTGCTATCTGGGAAGTAATAGGCGTGACACGATTTTGCGTTGCATGTTTCGTTACATCTTTTATGAAATCACCCCCCATCTGTAAAACACTTTTCTCTCTCTCTCTCTCTCTCTCTCTCTCTCTCTCTCTCTCTCTTTCTCTCCCTCGAACGAGGAGTCCCTTCTCGAAAGATTTTTGTACTTTTTGCCCGTCCGTTTACCTTTACCTTTATGTTCACCTTTTCTTTTCTCTACTCGCTTTATGCCTCTGACGATCATCAGTACCAGGTAACGGATTACTAGGGTTAGGGAATTTTACCTGGGATGATTATTATCGTCGCGTGACGCATTTCCGTTGCATATTTCGCGTTACATCTTTTCTCAAATCACCCCCCATCTCTAAAACGCTTTCGTGTTAAAATAATGAAAATGAAGAAGTTTTGTAATTGGATTAGTACTGGTCTTCTGGTTTCACATCGATATAGCCGACAATGTTGTGACCGCGACGGCTCTCGAGCTTCGGCCACTCATCGCGGTGGTGTGAGGTTTTTCCACTGACTTGGAAACGCAAGATTGGCACTGGCATAAAACGAGATTTCACTGTATGTGTGACCGCTGTAGCCAATATTTCGACTGTTGCCGAAAATACGTGTGAAACCACTACCATTCTGATCCAATCAGCCGCGCATTCGCACATATGCTCTGTTCAACGAGATGAGGCAGTGAAGTACTAGCGTGCTAATTATCTCGGCTAATTATCTTTGCTAATTATCTCGAAAGGGTAACTTCAACTTTATCGCACTCGAGTAGCTATGTTTACGTCTACTGCCTGGTCTCAATGGACAAAATATAGATACGCTATCGCATTCCTGCCGGGGAACCTTCCACCTAACCATTTTTATGTCATTATGCACAAGAATTCATAAGTTTTCCATACACATTTTTTCGTGTCGTAAGACAAAACGACGGAACATATTACAATGTCATCAAAATTCGAGACATAGTCCCCAGAAAATGATCGATTTTACGTTAAATGAACGTGAATATGTCCTTAAAAAAATAACAACTATTCTCGTTTTTAAAGGCGGGATTTTTTATCGTTTGCATATCGGAAAACATTCATATTAGATCGATACGAATCTCTAATTCTTACTGTATCACGCGAGCAGGGAAATACACTTCGCGGTCCCTACTATTATTACAAATTCGAACATTGCAAAATCAGTTTTCCATGATGCAACGAACACTGAATTCCATCGACAAAATTACTGCGCGGTCCCTACGTAAAGATACCCCGTCTTTTACCTTGCGGGCCGACGAGGCGTTCGATACGCTATACATACACAAAGTGTATGTCTTCTAACCCGATCGGACCACTACGTTAAAAAAATACATGCTTTGTAAAACGCAGTGGTAGGTTCTTAGCATTTAGCGCTCACACACCATCGAATGGCTAAGGCACACGTCGCTACGTTCAGGTGAAGCTACAGTGATTTCCACCATCGTAAAGCACGTCAACACCATGGCTCGCATCGCATTAGATACTAATACAATGGTCACCATGGCATTGTCGTGCGTACCACCACAGGTGACGTAACTTAATACGTCTTCTTTTTGTGTATGGTACTGTCATACGAAAACGGATATACATGTTCCATTGCTGGAACGGCAAACGAATCGTGTGTTAGGGCACACCGCGTGGAATCGAACGTAGCAACGTGCACCTCGATTTTGCGCTAACTGTGACCTGAGAACGTACCAATACGTTTCTTTTCTCGACGTGTAGCGGTCCGGTGGACACATGCTCCACATTTCGACGGTAGCAAAAACTTTAAACTTGACATACAGAACTCGAGCAATATAACTCGAAAATCTAAAAAAGAAATCTCCAGAATTCAATGTTCGCTTGCTTTATGCGCTACCGACTCTGCAATGTTAATCATCTACTCTTATGTACGCGGTCGCGAGTCTAATAATTAAATCTCATTTTGCACGTTTCCCAATATGCAGGTTAATCCCGCCTTAATACAACGCGTTGGTATTTCTCGCAACACTAAGACAATCGCGATATCAAATTCGCAACGCTAATTTCTCAAACATAAATGTTTTTATCGTTATGAACGTTTGCTCGTAAACTACGGAAGAAATGTCAGTGACATCGGTTGTAAATAAACGCATTCTGTAATGGCTTGCAAAATAATTATTTTTTATTGTGTAATTTCATTAAACTGTTATTGCCATTTTATTTTCCTTATTGTTGACCATTGTAATCATTGTTTTATAATCGATAGTTTATAGATGTAGGCAATATAAAAGTAACATTAGAAAGAAATATCAGAATTTATATTTAATTGGGAAATTATTCCGATATAAAATAATTATTATTCAACAAAGAATATTCGTTGAAAACTAACGTCGAGAAGGAATCATGTCAAAGAATCATTTCATTATCACAGCCATTGGCTCGATGTGATTGTTGATTTTTAATATTTTATAGAGCAATTGATATAATCATTGCTCAACAAAATATTCTAAATCGAGAATCACACCGATTGTCCGGGTCTCACCACGTGGAGGTTGCTGTGAGGGAGACCCGCCCCACCCACATAGTATTTGGCGTCGTTCAGACAAACAAGGCCAACAACGTCCCACCCGACGGAAAGTTAACAAAATTACAAAATAATAAAAAAAGCCGTAATTTTGTCCCCACTCTTCCTAATACACATTTGACAGTGCTCTATAGTTTTGATCACTGTGCAAACGAATACCAAGAAGAGCTAATTGCAAAGCCTACCCGCCGAATTACTACCTGCCTAGTATGGAATCTAATTTTTTATTTTTTTTTATTTCCTACCTATCAAGTATTTTATTTTTGTTTTTTTTTGTATTTGTTTGTATTTTGTATTTTATTTTTGTATTTTTTTGTATTTTAAGTATTTTGGGCATGTACTTATGTGGGGCGGGGGGGGGGGAGGGGGGCTAGCACAAATTAGCTGAAATGAAAATACAGTTAATTAAATAGGACATGCAACACATACGATAGACTACACAACATGCAACACATACGACGAACGTCACAACATCCAACCATACACACATCAAACACAACTCTTCTATCAGGAATTCCTGATGCACCGACATTTTATTTTTTTACCTCTTCATTGAAATCCGATGAAATATCTGAAACAGACTAAATCTTGGATTAACATACGAAGAAAATTTAAAAAATAAAAAAAAAATACATATGCAAAATCGTTGTCCACTCGATAAATTTCAAACAAACGCGCGAGTGGACCTGGTTTTGCGCAACACTACTCTACAAACATGTACATTGAATATCTCTAAACAACGCGAGCAGTGCATGATCTACCGCAACACTATTTTATTTTTTTCAAAATAAAAAATTCCCGTGCACTTTCATTTTTTTCCGCAACACTAAATGGAACCGCGATAGCAGCCATATTTGAATTTATGGGAAGGAAATCAAGCCGAATCATTCTTTCGCAACGCTAGTCAACAAATAATAAATAGTAAATATATTAAAACAAACGCGAGTAGTGCATTATTGGCGCGACGCTAATTTATTAAATTCGATATCAAAAACTCCCGTGCACTTTAATTTCTTTATACGCAACTCTAATGGGGAAGCAATGGCTGCGGGGGGTATTTTGGGAAGGGGGTGGTCACTTATCCAGAAAAAATTTTAAAAATAAAAAAAAAAAATTCAGAATGGTTGTCCACTCGATAAATTTCAAACAAACGCGCGAGTGGACGTGGTTTTGCGCAACACTACTCTACAAAAATATACATTGAATGTCTCTAAACAACGCGAGCAGTGCATTATCTACCACAACACTATTTTATTTTGTTCACAAAAGAAAATTCCCGTGCACTTTCATTTCTTTTTCCGCAACACTAAATGGAATCGCGATGGCAGCCATTAAAATTTATGGGGAGGAAATCAAACCGAATTATTCTTGCGCAACGCTAGTATATTAACAATATATAATAAATATAAAGAAACAAACGCGACCAGTGCATTATTTATGGCAACACTACTTAATTGGTTTCGATACAAAAAACTCCCGTGCACTTTAATATCTTTATGCGCAACTCTAATGGGGAAGAATTGGCTGCGGGGGGTATATTCAGGGGCAGCCACACTGGCTGCAGGTGGTCAGGGGGCAGTCATTCGGTGCAGTGCGGCATTTCAATCATAGCAACTCTAAAAGGCGGGATTTTCTACCGTTTGCATATCGGAAAACATTCGTATTAAATCGATTCGAATATCTAATTCTTACTATATCACGCGAGTAGGGAAATACACTTCACGGTCCCCACTATTATTACAAATTCGAACATTGCAAAACCAGTTTTGCATGATGCAACGAACACTAAGTTCTATCGACAAAATTACTGCGCGGTCCCTACGTAAAGATACCCCGTCTTTTACCTTGCGGGCCGACGAGGCGTTCGATACGCTATACATACACAAAGTGTATGTCCTCTAACCCGATCGAACCGCTACGTTAAAAAAATACATGCTTTGTAAAACGCAGTGGTAGGTTCTTAGCATTTAGCGCTCACACGCCATCGAATGGCTAAGGCACACGTCGCTACGTTCAGGTGAAGCTACAGTGATTTCCACCATCGTAAGGCACGTCAACACCATGGCTCGCATCGCATTAGATACTAATACAATGGTCACCATGGCATTGTCGTGCGTACCACCACAGGTGACGTAACTTAATACGTCTTCTTTTTGTGTATGGTACTGTCATACGAAAACGGATACACTTGTTCCATTGCTGGAACGACAAACGAATTGTGTGACAGGGCACACCGCGCGGAATCGAACGTAGCAACGTGAACCGTGATTTTGCGCTAACTGCGACCTGAGAACGTACCAATACGTTTCTTTTCTCGACGTGTAGCGGTCCGGTGGACGCATGCTCCACATTGCAAAAACTTTAAACAGAACTCGAGCAATATAACTCGAAAATCTAAACAACAAAATCTTTAGAATTCAATGTTCGTATGCATTATTGCGCAACTAATTCTGCAATGTTAAACATTTACTTTTACATACGCGGTCGCGAGTATAACCATTAAATCACAGGTTTTACGTTTTCCAATATGCAAGTTAATCCTGCCTTAATACAACGCGTTGGTATTTTTCGCAACACTAAGACAATCGCGATATCAAATTCGCAACGCTAATTTCTCAAACAGAATTGTTTTTATTAATTGATTCGCGAGGCATGCAGGAGGAGTGACAAAGTCTATTGGTGAAGAGACCCGGCTCATCCACCATTTTACTTTGTCATTAACAAAAGCGGTAACTAAACAAATTCTGTTTTATTTTTTCGCAACGCTAATTCAACCCGTTGAGATTTTTCGCAACTCTATTCGAAAACGCGAATGCCTGCACCACACCAGGGAGGGTTCGTTGCAGCTCGAGCATGGGCGCCTGAAATATCGAAAATGACTCGAAATCAAACGCGATTCTTTTCTGCTGCGCAACGCTAATTCAACGAACAGAGGATTGAGAATAAAGACTACTTGACTAGAAAAATTCTTACACAATCTTTATATCTTGAGAAAAAAAAATGAAATAAAATCGAAATCGCGACCATTTAATTCGCAACACTACATTCTACACAATCTAGATCGCGATTATTTTCGCAACACTAACTTTTATCCTCTGTTCAAAATTACTTAATGCAACGCGTGTTTTTTCTCCGCAACGCTAATGCAAATCGCCGATGTGCCCATCTCGGCTGATCGTTGGGGCGGCGAGGCCTGCCCATTGATGCGACTAACTACTTTTCTACAACTACTTCAAATATTTCTACTGACGAGTATAGTGACAAGGTAGTAACGATAAAACACATGCAGTTGCTGCCCTCTTGAGTGACTGTTTGTCGGGCCTCTTCTTTTTCTTCGCGGTCCGCCGAACATCTGAAACCCTAAACGTGCTCGCAGGGAAAACGATCGACGACTTCCGAGACGAATCACAAGTTTCGGGAGAAGCCGATCGTTCCCCTGGTGCAATCGAGCAGTTGCGAAACGTTTCGAGGTCCTAATTCTCGCGCGTTTACCGTTCGCGTCCGCGTCCGCGAAAAGCTATGCGAACAAGAAGAATCGAAGACGAATCATCCATCGAACGTCATGCCTCGTTCGATTTCGATTCGTGAACGAAACTTCGAGCTCTTCCAGGAACTGACTACCGGTCGAATCGCGGCCTACCCGAAAGAGAAAACGGTAGCCAGCCCCGGCCCCTACCTACTTAAAATTAACATTCACACACACCGAGAAAGTAAGCTACCTACCTACCTAGTCCTATATTTAAAAAATGGCAAAAAACACAAGCTCACCAACACATTCACTCAACGATTCCCATTCAGACGCCAGGGTGCAAAAGCCTAATACCTAGAGAGCACGTCCCGGGACGCCTCCGACACCCTAACGTCGAAACCTCATACAAACACAGTAAAGGTACGTACCAGTTTCACTGAAATCGACTGACAATGGTAGTGACCTTTGCGAGATAAATCGGTAAATTGAAATAACAAACTATTTTCGAGACTCAATTGAACTACGTGTAATTCTGAATGTTACAAACGTAGTTTTTAGAAAAGCTACTCGCCAACATATTCCATGAAGATCTATGTAGCATGTCACAGATCGACAGGAATATGCGTTATTGAATTTAATTGAAAGAACCGACGCAATTCCACTGCCTAATTGCACACACACACAAGTGGAAAATACGTCGTGCACGATACACTAACCATTGTCAGTCGCCACACATATATATTATTAATACAATATTCCATGTGCCCGTTGCTCTCACCCTCCCGAGTAGCGCCTGGGCACGCGAGAGGATTCGAGCAACGAACAGGGAACCTCAATATCCTGAAAATCCTATCTAAAAGAATTCATTAAATTTTGTAAACGGTCTAATATTTATTTATTCTTCAAATATGACTCTACTTTATCACAAAATTTAATCTGAAATTCTAAATGATATATTGAAATATTGAAAAATATAAAATTTGTGCTATTAATCAAAAAGATTAAAGAAGACTTTAATTTATCTTATTTATGCATTTAAAATCTTTAATAAAATATTTAAAAACCCTCGGACGATCCTTTCAACAAAGCAAAGTTTCGAAAAAATGAAAAAAGCACTTTACCAAATGTAAAGTATGCGTAATTACTTTGTTTCAAGGATCTATCCGTCGCGAATCGTCTTTTTGTACGCAAAATCTAATACTTTCAATAAATTACAACTGATTTTAAAATACGTTTTTCATTTAATTTAAAAGTAAATTTTCCATTAGAAATTATTTCTTAGTTAATAATAGCATACCAAATTCCGGAAGATTTTTGTCTTCTCGAAATTTGTTGACACCGTTATAAAAATTGATTCATTAAGAAAAAAACGCGACGTACAAAAAGACCCTACCTAGCTAGGAAACAGATTACTACCCGTGGAAACGCCTGGCGTTATCCACGGTCACTATACTCGTCAAACTCAACTACTGTTCTAATCAAATATAATAATAAAAAAGTTATTTTTTGACTCACTACTTGTTGGGGGGATACGAATGCTGCGTTAGAGTCCTGGAATCAAAAAATGAAACAAGATGTTAAAAAACGATTCGTACAATTCCATCAACAAGATAGTTTATTTGGAAAAATCTCTTTTCTTACTTACATTCTCACCCCCTTGAAGTCAGCGGACGTTGGCTCTGAATCTGAGCATTGATGCGTTGTATTACGTTAGTCTTACTACCCCAGTTTTCAATATATCTAAAGCGCATTATCAGCAAATTCTATTTAATTTGGTAGAGGCGAAACGAGACGGCTAGCCGACTGGGTTTCCAAGCCCATAGAATCAACCCCGGATTCTTACGCGAGGCGACACCATCCACCTGCCTGGACGTCGTAACGCCAGGACAGATGCGCCCCTTCGCTTAAAACGTGATTCCAACTCGCGAGTATACACTCCACGAGCTGGCCGCTTTAAGTATAGACCGAAGCCTAGTAACGCTGGCATTATCTGCCAGAGATGGTGCGCTGCGGTCTTTTGGCTGTGAGGTCACCCCTACTTGAAGAGTAGGTGCGGACCTCCACCGTCTCGATCAAACTTCTCTACTAATAAAGATATCAAATATATCCTAACCTCTAAGATAATGCAACTTTCGACACATTGAAAACAAGGTTGGCTAACGTAATAATGGAAGTGGAAGTTCCCCTCCTCGAGTTGCGGAAGCCTACAACATATAAACACGAGATATATAGAAATCGTTTAGTAACATACAACAAACGTATACAATACAATCAATAATGTATTAATATAATTGATTCATAAAAAATATAAAAAAGGCCGAAAAAATTAGCTTTGAAAAGGTTGTTTCAATCGAATAAACGAACATTTTCACAATAAGATTTTTTGCACGAGAGTAAATTAATGATAAATTATTCATTTTTCATGAATAATTAGTAACGAAAATGTTAGACAACAAAGTTTAGTTGGAAAGATATATTGGTACTCACACATTCTCTCTTCCTTGAAGATGTCACACGCTTCGTGATGAACAGGAGTGGTTCTTCTACCACGATTAATTACGTTAGCCTTATTCTTTTGTTATCAATGTGTTCAAAGCTTAAAGCAGAGGCGAAACGGGACGGCTAGCGACTGGGTTTCCAAGCCCACAGAATCAACCCCGGATTCAAACGCGAGGCAACACCATCCACCTGCCTGGACGTCGTAACGCCAGGACAGATGCGCCCCTTCGCTTAAAACGTGATTCCAACTCGCGAGTATACACTCCACGAGCTGGCCGCTTTAAGTATAGACCGAGGCCTAGTAACGCTGGCATTATCTGCCAGAGATGGTGTGCTGCGGTCTTTAAGCTGCGAGGTCACCCCTACTTGAAGAGTAGGTGCGGACCTCCACCGTCCCGATCGAACTTCTCTATTAATCAGAGATATTCAAATCTCTATCAAAATACAACTTTGAACACATCGACAACAAAATTGGCTAACGTAATAATCGAAAGTAGTGATGTGATGTGCGCGAACTTCCATTCTTTTTTCGACGTTCTTCGTTCTTCGATGAATTACTATAGCCTTATTACTCTTGTTTCCAATAAGACTACATTACCAGCATGCGATAAACGAAACGAATTTAAATATAAAGAAGTAGAGGCGAAACGAGACGGCTAGCGACTGGGTTTCCAAGCCCATAGAATCAACCCCGGATTCTTACGCGAGGCGACACCATCCACCTGCCTGGACGTCGTAACGCCAGGACAGATGCGCCCCTTCGCTCAAAACGTGATTCCAACTCGCGAGTATACACTCCACGAGCTGGCCGCTTTGAGTATAGACCGAAGCCTAGTAACGCTGGCATTATCTGCCAGAGATGGTGCGCCGCGGTCTTTAGGCTGTGAGGTCACCCCTACTTGAAGAGTAGGTGCGGACCTCCACCGTATCGATCGGACTTCTCTACTTAGACTTGAATATCGAAATATTGGATATGAAAAATATCGCGGGAAACTACATGCTGGCAACCAAACCTAGCTAGCTCCCCATTCCCCATTTCTATCACCGAAAAAAAAAATGTAAAAAAAAGTGAAATACGCTACGAGCAAGTACACCAAAGAATTCGGAAAAAAGTGGTAACGACATTTGAGAAACAATTATCGCATGTTGGGACTCTACAGAGATGTATATCAGACCGGTCTGCGCGCTCAAAGAGGAGATTCTACAAATTCCAATGGCCGGGCACGAAGAGGACGGTGACCTAAGGCTTACGATCGTACTTCTGAGCCCATGTGGCATGGCGCATTCGGGGAGACACCATGCGACAATATCTCTACAATTACGATTATACGCGATAGGATACGAGACCAGAACCACCACCGTCCATCGGCAGGAGTCCACCTATACCCTTGTTCGGCGCCACAGTAAGCCAAAGGAATCAAAAGAATCAACCTCCGGGCTGCAAGCAGGTGATTGCTGGGTACCAACCGAAGCCAGCAATCGAAATCGAATGTACCGGGTAGAAGAGCGGGTACATATACATCTAGTGTTGAGTCACATTACCAACATTCCGATAAAATGACTATTCCCAAATACCGACCAAATAATTTAAACGAATTCTAATTATCGCATGACATTGACCTCCAAATGTGGAACCTCGACTGATATAGGCGCTTTGGGGTATGACCGGCGTAATAGCCGCGGTCTGGTTTGTGCAGGTCTATTAGGCGGGCCATGCCTATGGAATTAGCTTACCCTCCACCAAAATGAGCTAAGCTAGCGACTAGTGGTTTTTCAGGCCACTCGGATTACTATAGTATTTACTAGATCCGTAGATCTAGATACTAGATCCGTACACTGCGGCAACATCCACCCTCTGGTCGTAGTTAACGCCAGTTGAGTGCGTTCCCTCCCTTCGCCCAGGGCAGGAGTTCCGCTTCTGGGTCAAAGGGGAGGAGCGGTTGAAAGAGGCCAGGAACGCTGGCTATGCCAGAAATGCTACCACAGCGGTCATGAGCTGCGAGGTCTCTAAACCTCCACTTAGCTAATTTTGGCTCGTCTATTTTAGACAGGAGGTATGAAATAGCTATGGCAAAGTCGAGTAGCCAAGTCTTTTATGCGATAATTTTCCATGAATCTTTGTTTACAATGAATCCAGCTAGGCAAAGGATAGATGCAAGATGCATCAACCAATGCACCCTGCCCGATACAACAACGTATGTATCGGAAGCGTGACTGGTTAATCCATCTTGCATCTGTAACATCTGCATGACTCTACTCTAACGCGTATTATACCCTCGAACAAAAACAAATGACTCTACTGCTGGATCGTTTTATCCGAAGTGAAATGGAGGATCGCGCTCTAAGAGATCGTTACAATTATGTCGGCTGATAGTAATATAATAATTACGACGCGGACCTGCCGGTAAAACCTCTGAGTGTCGCAAGGGCCTCAACAATAAAGCCCACGTTGCCTAAGCACGGCCAGATTGTGTACGCCTTGTTGAGGCCCAAGACCTCGCCTAATCCTCTAGCAAGGTCGAGCTGTACCATCGCCAGCTCTCCGATCTACCCGACAGAGGGGTACGCGTAAAAACTATCCTTCAAACGACTTGTAACGATCTATGATTTCCATTAAATTCAATGATTTTGACAAATCAAAGATCCATCCATTTCACTTCGTCGCACCTACCTACAAGCTTGGCACATGTTATAACATGTATACATTTAATATTTAATCGCGGGTTGAACATATATATATTACAACATAAATATAATATATATAATATATAAATATATTATACATACATATATAAATTATTGTATATATATATGTCATATTCTCGACCCGGGGTCTCGCTGGGTTTCCCCAAAAAGCCAGCGGCGGAGTAAGTATTTACACCGGGGAAAACATGTAAGGGATGCGGGAGATTGCGGCACATGACGGCAACAGCTCAGTCCCCAGACCGACTGCGGCCCATAAGGACCGCAATACTAAGTACCGGAGACCGCATGTTACCCCCATGGGTCACAGAGTATCTCGAGCGAGGGATTGCGGCACATGACGGCAACAGCTTAGTCCCCGGACCGACTGCGGCCCATAAGGACCGCAATACTAAGACCGGAGACTGCATGTTACCCCCATGGGTCACAGTACCTCGAATCCCAGACAATTTTCGATATCAACGAATGAAGCCAAACGCGTATCGGCGAGTGAACTCAATCGGTTATCAGCAAACCCCAATAATGTAAATACATACCATCCACGCACAAATTCCTTTAAAGACATCCATAAAAGGAAATACCCGAGAAGCGGGTGGAAATAAACAAACAAAGCCAAGCAATCAAACTCTAATGATAATTTAAAATGTTCCCGAACCCTAACGATAAACTCTAAACGTATCCTAATCTCTACGATATGGAAACAAGAGTAATAGGCTATAGTAACAATGGAACTGATGTATAGATGAAGACCTGTTGAACACAAAATACAAATTCAATTGATCTCTATCAAGTGATAAGCGAGGAATAAATCAAGATTTCATATAAATTGTACAAGTAATCAGGGGCAGTTATGTCAGGGTGAAGTGTGGCATTTCATTTATCGCAACACTAAAAGGCAGGATTTTCTACCGTTTGCATATCGGAAAACATTCATATTAGATCGATACGAATCTCTAATTCTTACTGTATCACGCGAGCAGGGAAATATACTTCGCGGTCCCTACTATTATTACAAATTCGAACATTGCAAAATCAGTTTTCCATGGTGCAACGAACACTGAATTCCATCGACAAAATTACTGCGCGGTCCCTACGTAAAGATACCCCGTCTTTTACCTTGCGGGCCGACGAGGCGTTCGATACGCTATACATACACAAAGTGTATGTCTTCTAACCCGATCGGACCACTACGTTAAAAAAATACATGCTTTGTAAAACGCAGTGGTAGGTTCTTAGCATTTAGCGCTCACACACCATCGAATGGTTAAGGCACACGTCGCTACGTTCAGGTGAAGCTACAAGTGATTTCCACCATCGTAAAGCACGTCAACACCATGGCTCGCATCGCATTAGATACTAATACAATGGTCACCATGGCATTGTCGTGCGTACCACCACAGGTGACGTCACTTAATACGTCTTCTTTTTGTGTATGGTACTGTCATACGAAAACGGATATACATGTTCCATTGCTGGAACGGCAAACGAATCGTGTGTTAGGGCACACCGCGCGGAATCGAACGTAGCAACGTGCACCGTGATTTTGCGCTAACTGCGATCTTAGAACGTACCAATACGTTTCTTTTCTCGACGTGTAGCGGCCCGGTGGACACATGCTCCACATTTCAAAAACTTTAAACTTGAAATACAGAACTCGAGCAATATTACTCGAAAATCTATACAACAAAATCTCTAGAATTCAATGTTCGTATGCATTATTGCGCAACTAATTCTGCAATGTTAAACATTTACTTTTATATACGCGGTTGCGAGTATAACCATTAAATCTCAGGTTTTACGTTTTCCAATATGCAAGAAAATAATCCCGCCTTAATACAACGCGTTGGTATTTTTCGCAACACTGAGACAATCGCGATATCAAATTCGCAACGCTAATTTCTCAAACAGAAATGTTTTTATCAATTGATTCGCGAGGCATGCAGGAAGAGTGACAAAGTCTATTGGTGAAGAGACCCGGCTCATCCACCATTTTACTTTGTCATTAACAAAAGCGGTAACTAAACAAATTCTGTTTTATTTTTTCGCAACGCTAATTCAACCCGTTGAGATTTTTCGCAACTCTATTCGAAAACGCGAATGCCTGCACCATATACCAGGGAGGGTTCGTTGCAGCTCGAGCATGGGCGCCTGAAATATCGAAAATGACTCGAAATCAAACGCGATTCTTTTTTGTTGCGCAACGCTAATTCAAGAAACAGAGGAATGAAAAAAAACTACTTTACTTATAAAAATTCTTATGAAATCTTTATATTTTAAAAATTGCCTCAAGTAGCAATAAAATTGAAATGAAATGGAAATCGCGATTTAATTCGCAACACTAAACTAGAAACAATCTAAATCGCGAGTATCTTCGCAACACTAACTTTGATCCTCCTTGTTCAAAATCATTTAATACAACGCGTGTTTTTTTTCGCAACGCTACTACAAATCGCGGATGTGCCCATCTCAGCTGATCGTTGGGGCGGCGAGGCCTGCCCATTGATGCAACTAACTACTTTTCTACAACTACTTCAAATATTTCTACTGACGAGTATAGTGACAAGGTAGTAACGATAAAACGCATGCAGTTGCTGCCCTCTTGAATGACAGTTTGTCGGGCCTCTTCTTTTTCTTCGTGGTCCGCCGAACATCTGAAACCCTAAACGTGCTCGCAGGGAAAACGATGGACGACTTTCGAGACGAATCACAAGTCTCGAGAGAAGCCGATCGTTCCCCTGGTGCAATCGAGCAGGTGCGCAACGTTTCGAGGCCCTAATCCGCGCGCGTTTACGTTCGCGTCCGCGTCCGCGAAAAGCTATGCGAGCAAGAAGAATCGAAGACGAATCATCCATCGAACGTCATGCCTCGTTCGATTTCGATTCGAGAACGATACTTCAAGCTCTTCCAGGAACTGTCTACCGGTCGAATCACGGCCTACCCGAAAGAGAAAACGGTAGCCAGCCCCGTCTCCTACCTACTTAAAATTAGCATTCACACCAAGAAGTCAAGTTACCTAACCCTACCTAGTCCTATATTTAAAAAATGGCAAAAAATACAAGCACACCAA
This sequence comes from Seladonia tumulorum, assembly GCA_913789895.3. Classification (NCBI taxonomy): domain Eukaryota; kingdom Metazoa; phylum Arthropoda; class Insecta; order Hymenoptera; family Halictidae; genus Seladonia; species Seladonia tumulorum. Next base: position 11,701,033 of record OU565275.1, read on the forward strand.
CACATTCACTCAACGATTCCCATTCAGACGCCAGGGTGCAAAAGCCTAATACCTAGAGAGCACGTCCCGGGACGCCTCCGACACCCTAACGTCGAAACCTCATACAAACACAGTTAAGGTACGTACCAGTTTCACTGAAATCGACTGACAATGGTAGTGACCTTTGCGATATAAATCGGTAAATTGAAATAACAAACTATTTTCGAGACTCAATTGAACTACGTGTAATTCTGAATGTTACAAACGTGGTTTTTAGAAAAGCTACTCGCGAACATATTCCATGAAGATCTATGTAGCATGTCACAGATCGACAGGAATATGCGTTATTGAATCTAATTGAAAGAACCGACGCAATTCCACTGCCTAATCGCACACACACACACAAGAGGAAAATACGTCGTGCACGATACACTGGCCATTGTCAGTCGCCACACAAATATATATTATTAAAACAATATTCCATGTGCCCGTTGCTCTCACCCTCCCGAGTAGCACCTGGGCACGCGAGAGGATTTGAGCAACGAACAGGGAACCTCAATATCCTGAAAATCCTAACTAAAAGAATTCATTAGTATACGGGCTAATATTTATACAAACTTGCAAAAAAATTGAATCGAAATTTAAAGGTATTTGAAGATCATTAATCATTCAAAGAATTAATAGAAAACATTAATCGTTAAGCAAAAAGACAAAGATTTTAATTAATTTAATTTAATGATTTGAAATTTTTAATAAAATATTAAAGGACCCTCGGTCGATCCTTTCAACAAAGCAAAGTTTCGAAACTATTGAAAGAGTACTATACTAAATGTAATGTACTCGAGAAAATAATCCAAGTTAAATTGATATGTGTATATGCTTTTCTCGAGGATCTATCCGTCGCGAATCGTCTTTTTGTACGCAAGAGACCCCAGTGCTTCTGAGCAATTCGAAATAATTTTAAGAAACGATCTGTATTGAATTTTAAATGAATTTAAAAAATCAATAATTATCTTAAAGTTAAACAGCAACTTTATTTAATTTCAAATATATTTCAAAGATAAATAATTATTTTGATAACAAAAAGTTACTCTTGTTATTGGTATACCAAATTACGGAAGATTTTTATCTTCCCGAAATTTGGTGACACCGTTATAGAAATTATTTTATTAAGAAAAAAAAACGCGACGTACAAAAAGACCCTACCTACCTAGGAAACATATTACTACCCGTGGAAAACGCCAGGCGTTTTCCACGGTCACTATACTCGTAAAAAAATCAACTACTAATCAATTATAGTAATAAAAAAGACAGTTGTTTGTGCACTTACTACTTGTTGGGGGATGCGAAAGCTGCGTTACGAATCGTTCTGGAATCGTTCTGGAATCGTTCTGGAATCAAAAAAAGGAACAAGATGTTAAAAAATGGTTCGTACAATTCCATCAATAAGATAGTTTAATTGGAAATATATGTCTTTTGATACTTACATTCTCTCCCCCTTGAAGACAGCACTACGATGCGTTGTATTACGTTAGTCTTACTGCCCTTGTTTCCAATATATTCAAAGTGCAATATGAACAAATTCTATCTAATTCGGTAGAGGCGAAACGAGACGGCTAGCGACTGGGTTTCCAAGCCCATAGAATCAACCCCGGATTCTTACGCGAGGCGACACCATCCACCTGCCTGGACGTCGTAACGCCAGGACAGATGCGCCCCTTCGCTTAAAACGTGATTCCAACTCGCGAGTATACACTCCACGAGCTGGCCGCTTTAAGTATAGACCGAAGCCTAGTAACGCTGGCATTATCTGCCAGAGATGGTGCGCCGCGGTCTTTAAGCTGCGAGGTCACCCCTACTTGAAGAGTAGGTGCGGACCTCCACCGTCTCGATCGGACTTCTCTACTATATGCAACTTTTAAAAATATCGAACACAAGGATGGCTAACGTAATATTCAATGGTGTTTTCTTCGAGTTAAGGTAGCCTGTAAAATATAAATATGAGATATATAGATTAAAATTCGTTTAGAAACATACGACAAATATATAAAATGCAAATGAATCAACAAATAGTTCACGTAATTGACTCATGAAAAAAATATTTAAAAAAAGGTCGAACCGCGATTAAATAGTACTTTGGAAACTACTGTTATTTGAATTAAATAATCGAAAAACTTCATTATGAGCTCAAAATTTGCTCGAAACGCGACCAGTGTGCATTGTTATTCGTAACGTTAATTTAATAAATATTATATTATGTAATGCTCCCGTGCACTTGAATTTTTATACGCAACTCTATGTTAATTTTACATTAGTCCATGAAAAAAAAAATTAGGAAAGAATAACAGATTTGAAAAATAGCAAATATAAAAAAACACATTTGGAAATAGCACAATTGAAAAATACCATATTAAAAAAACGCACATTTGAAAGATACCATATTTGAAAAATAGCCTATTTGAGAAATACCACGCCTGGAAAATAATATATTTGAAAAATAACACAATTGAAATATAATATAAAATGTTGAATAACTAAGTTTAATTAGTAACATGTACTGCTGGTACTCACATGTCCTCTCCTGCTCGAAGAAATCGTATCTCGAACCTGGCTATCGATATATCCTTTTCGTATCGAAGCCTATTTTTCCCCTCAGGTTCTGTAACATAAAGAACAAATTCGATTAATTTCAATCGACCAGCCGTCACAGAATACATCCGAATTAATAGAAAATAAATAGTCCAAGTTGAATATAAAGTCAAAATTAAACAAACTTGATTCATCGTCAGGACGCAACAGTAAATTATCGCGAGAAGGCAACACGATTCGAGAATAAATTAGAATTAAATAAATTAAAAATTAAAAATAAATAATTCACTTGAGCACGGTATTAATTTTAATAAAAATTACGATAAATAATCGATTTCTAGCGAATGATAAAGACTGATAAAGAACAAATTCGATTAATTTCAATCGACCAGCCGTCACAGAATACATCCGAATTAATAGAAAATAAATAGTCCAAGTTGAATATAAAGTCAAAATTAAACAAACTTGATTCATCGTCAGGAAGCAACAGTAAATTATCGCGAGAAGGCAACACGATTCGAGAATAAATTAGAATTAAATAAATTAAAAATTAAAAATAAATAATTCACTTGAGCACGGTATTAATTTTAATAAAAATTACGATAAATAATCGACTTCTAGCGAATGATACAGACTGATAAAGAACAAATTCGATTAATTTCAATCGACCAGCCGTCACAGAATACATCCGAATTAATAGAAAATAAATAGTCCAAGTTGAATACAAAGTCAAAATTAAACAAACTTGATTCATCGTCAGGACGCAACAGTAAATTATCGCGAGAAGGCAACACGATTCGAGAATAAATTAGAATTAAATAAATTAAAAATTAAAAATAAATAATTCACTTGAGCACGGTATTAATTTTAATAAAAATTACGATAAATAATCTTGACTTCTAGCGAATGATAAAGACTGATAAAGAACAAATTCGATTAATTTCAATCGACCAGCCGTCACAGAATACATCCGAATTAATAGAAAATAAATAGTCCAAGTTGAATATAAAGTCAAAATTAAACAAACTTGATTCATCGTCAGGACGCAACAGTAAATTATCGCGAGAAGGCAACACGATTCGAGAATAAATTAGAATTAAATAAATTAAAAATTAAAAATAAATAATTCACTTGAGCACTGTATTAATTTTAATAAAAATTACGATAAATAATCGACTTCTAACGACTGATAAAATATAGAAACGGTACGTACCATGTAAAGGTCCTTGTCTTGCGTCGTAATATATCCTTTATATGTGTCACTGATAACCGACACGGTCGACAAGGACGAGGGTGGTTCGGAGATACACGTCACACACAACCACTCACTTTCACTTTCGTTATCAAACTGAAGTCGCGGCCGCGAGGGTAAGAGTGGCGGTGGGGGACCGAAGGCCCGAATATTGGGGGCTTCCCGGAAAATCGGCGACGCGTCAAAAGTGGGATCGGCGCAAAGGGTAGGGGCGTCGATTGTTACGTGACAAAGGCAGGTTCTTACCTGTTTACGAGGGTCGCTGTGCCGCCTTTTTTTTATTTTAGATGCTATTTCCCATTTAAATCAAGAGGTTCTCACTTGTCACCCATAAATTTACACTGTGACATATTGACTGTTTTTCCGCAAATTGTTCGCAAGTATACACGAATTTATAATTAACTTATTCGCAATAATTTCCGGCCTACATTCTCTCTTATAGCCGCCTTGCCGTCTTGCCGACTCTGTGTAACCACACGCACATAGAAAAAACCCATATACACAGGCTCGCAAAGCTATTCGAACACCTTTCAAAGCTGTATAACTTTTTTTAAATTGATCAAAACAACCAGACCTTTCTCGAGCAATTCGAAGAATTGGTTTACCGAATGACGTGCAAAAAAGATTTTGATTGCTTGGAGTTATAAAAGCAAACAAAAGGGCACTTTCTAAAACTTTTCAATTTGAGCCTACAATGAAAATTTAAAATATATGTTTTGTAGATCTATGTCGTACACATGCTGAAAATTTTCTCGAAATCGGTAGTCAAAGTAATTTGTAGGCCCTGACTTCTTCGGCGAAATATAAATGTAAAAATGCTACATCCGAGAAATCTAAAAAAATGTTTCTACAGGCTGTACAGACCTTCAAAGTGAAGTGTCAACGTTTTTTCATTAAATTATAAGGGCTGTACCAGCAAACCGATGAAAATTATTCATTGCGGGGTTTACAGTGAAGTGAGGTGGGTAAGGTGGTATAAAATAATAGAGATTGTCCTCATATCGTTTATTAACAATATCCGTAAGCACGAATGTCAGTGCAGTGCTGGTATTGCAGTCTCGGAGGCTTACAATCAACTCGCGACTCTCGTTGCATTCATAAACACGTCGGAGTAAGAAAGACAAAAAGATAGGAGAGAAAAAGAAAAGAGAATAGAAAAGGAAAACTTGAGCAGACAGTGACAGCGATAGGGACAGCGGGAAAGAGTCATAAACAGAGAAAGCGGAGGGAGGAGGAGGACCGAGACTGACAAAAACCAGAACCCTGGCGACGTTCTCAATGATGCATTGGAAATTCGTGAAGGGCTGGTCACCAAATGTGCGACTAGCAAACAGGAAATAAAGAATAATAGCGTAACAGAGTTGGAAAGAAAAGAGAAATTCTTAGAAGAAGCCACCACAGAAGATATAACGGTATTTAATAAAAACTGTTTCTATTGAAACAAATGTTTTTTTCGTCATTAGTTTGGCTATTGTGTTGTAATATTTTATTATTATTATTATTATTCGAGGTTTATACACTTTGGCCGTTCGCTTACACGGCGCACAGTGGGCAAAAACGGCATTTTTCGATTCAAAATCAAAGAACTTTCGATAGGAATGAGGTAGAGCGATGAAATTTTTTTAAAATGAAAGCTGAAACTTTGTAGAATATGGGAAAAATAGGGAGATTACGGTACGAACGTTTTTTAACCTTGAGAAAATTCGTTAAAGTTGCACAATTTCAAGAAAGTGCCAGTAGTAATGACAGCGATACGTCAAGTGATGACGAGATGTGAAGTGGCTTCATGTTTCGTAAGTAACTCAAAACGTTAAAATACTTCATTATTATTATTTTTATTGTGTTTTATATATGAGAATACGATATACTTTCAAACTAGTGTGTTATCAAGTCATTTTAACGAAAAAATTTCATTAATTTGTGTCACAAAAATCTATTTTTTTCAAAAACCAGAGGTCGTAGACAAATTTTGAAAACAGATTTGAAATCAGCGTGAAAAATCTATGGGAAACGATATATAGCATGTTAGAAAAAAATTTTCCGCGCGTATTAGCGGCAAAAACAAAATTTTCTTGAAATTGTGCAACTTTAACGAATTTTCTCAAGGTTAAAAAACGTTCGTACCGTAATCTCCCTATTTTTCCCATATTCTACAAAGTTTCAGCTTTCATTAAAAAAAATTTCATCGCTCTACCTCATTCCTATCGAAAGTTCTTCGATTTTGAATCGCAAAAGGCCGTTTTTGCCCACTGTGCGGCGTGTGATCGGCTCGCTCGCTTAATTACTTCTACGCATATACGTTTTCGCCACCGGTCGTTACGCGTTGGTCTCTCGTTCTCTCACGCATTATTCCCTCTCGCTCTTTCCGCTTTCAACCTATCACTCGCTCCGTTTCGCATACGTTCGATCTCTCATTCGTCGTTTCATATTCATCCACGTTCTCTCTCTCTCTCTCTCTCTCTCTCTCTCTCTCTCTCTCTCTCACAGTCACTACAATTGTTTTAAACAAGTAAGGTGTTCTTCTAGCGGGGAGATGTTTAAAAATTTGAAAAAAATGAGGACATAGCTCCAAGTCTCCCCTTTATAGATCTGTTCTCAGAAATGGTGACACTTTATTGCCAAATTAATGGCGAAAAAACATTTTTTTCAATTGAAATATTTTTTAATACATACACTTGTATCTTCACTGTAAGCTCTGTAAATATCATTTTCATTGGTTTGTTAGTACAGCCGTTATAATTTAATGAAAAAAGGTTAACACTTCACTTTGGTGGTCAGTAGGAACAACAATTTTTAAGATATCGAAAAACCAATTGTCATACGTTCATATATCACCAAAGACTACAATATATTCGAATTTGAACAAAATGTACTTTTTTTTAAAAAATGTTGCATGTATTTTACACATATTTCTTCCCATGAGGAATTAATATTTCGACAGGTTTTATTTTGTGAAATAAATTTGACAATGGGCTTCTGAAGGATCGGAGCCACCCGATTCAGGTAGGCCAATTACAGGCCCTTCAGCGGACCCGTTCCAAGGAGAGGTAAGCCCAATGGGGTTACGTGTGACGAAAGTTCGTCGCGAGAATCACTTCTAGTTTCGACTCTCGGGTAGTGAAGAGCGATTTGAAATGCAGGTCGAGCGGTTGATAGAGTGCGTGAAAAGTCGGCCGGTTTTGTACGATCATACTCACCCCAAGTCCATGACCAACAAATACCATATAATTGCATGGAGGGAAATAGCAGATGAATTAAATCAACCAGGTTAGTACTCACTGTATTTTAATAACAACTTAGTTGGCACATTCCTAACTGTTACAATTCTATCTTAACGATTCACGCTACGTTCCCATTTATCGCTCGCATATACACTCATTTTCATCTTATTTCGTAATTACCTCTCCGTCTGTATCTGTAATATCTATAATATCCTATCACTCTGAAATTATATTAATTACAATGGAAAAAATTCGATTCTGAAAGTGATGTAAATGAAAGTGCCAAACAAATCGATTTGATTGTGAATAATGAAATAGCTGCAATAAAAAGATTTTCGAGGAAGAAGTTCTTATAACGAATGTTCAAAATTATTTCTGGCTAAACTTTACTTCAGGAACCAGACATTTTTAACTTTTTTTATGTGATCCTGTATATTTTCCTGTTTTTTATGTGATCCTGTGATATTTTGGCGAGAAAATGCCGAAAATCCAAGTTTTAATCCTAGGAGATTAGTTACTTCGATACTTGTGCGTGTGTAAAAATGTGAGGATTCATTTTGTTTTTGACAGGTAAGCGCGCTACCATATTGATATTGATATTGTAGGGACAGGATTTTTAATGTAAAATATCTGCCCTTTATTCAGAATAATGCGGCGGAGATAACAATAATAAGATCGCGAGAATATAATAAAGCGTAATCGTGTTGTCTCCTCAGCCTGCCTTTATCGTTGTTCAGACAGGTGCGATTCGGCGCACCTATATGGTTTTCTTCCCGTGACACGGTCTGGGGTACGGGCAATGACAGTGGCGGCCTGTGTTTACCTGCCAGTTCATTACCCCGGTCCCTGACCGTTTACAATTTACAAAAACGCGCGACGTTTGTTTCGATGCGAGGCCAACGACTTCGTTCAGTCGTTGGCCTTCACGATATAATAATGCCCACAATATGTAATCGGAAGGTTGGTCGTGGTTAGGTTTCTTTAGGGAGACGGCTACACTTGCAAATCTACGTTATCGACATCACCATGGGCTTGCGCTGCCACTTAAATGTTCCGCTTGTTACTTGACGCCATGTACCAACATGGATCGTACCTGTCAAAACTTTCGAACATTAAAACTTGAATTTTCGGCATTTTCTCGAGAAAATCTACGGGATTACATTAAAAACGGTAAACAATGGTAAACAGTTTACTCCCTAAACAGTGTCCTCGTTATCACCCTGCACGTTTCTTTTTAACTATTTGGTGAACAGATGCATGGCTCATTCTAAGACTATAACTAATAGTTTTTGTTATAATTATGTATAGGGATATGGCAGTGGATATATATTCATATCCACTGATCTGTGCTAACGGAACAGCTTTGTTATTACTCGTTATATTCGGAGGTCACGTTGTATTTTCTTTTTGTAAATTTTCAATGTAAGTCCGCATAAAAAAGTTGCAAAATACAAATTTTAGTTTTTTATCTGCAATTTCGACCAATTGCAATTTTAATCAAACATTTTTCTCGCGTTATGTAACGCTCCAATTGTTCTAATTTCTCGAAAAAATTCAAGTAGTATAGTCCAGCATTGACAAAGTTATGCGATTTTTAAGAGTGTGCCAATATTATTTGGAGTCACTGTATATAATTGTACAGATGTCGTTAAACAGGCATTACATTAATTTCTACCTTATCGATAACTTACGGTTACTAATATATATGTATATGTATAACAGTTTTCAACAAATCTTCACGTTGCTAACTATGTATATCTGAAAGAATGATAAAAGTTAATTAGAAAATACTTCTATTTGTAGCTCCCGCGTGTAAAGCTAGGTGGCAGAAACTCCGGGAACGGTTTCGGAATCAATGGCTCAAGATGAAGGCGATGGAGCAGAAGACGGACACTCCGGGTCGGAAATACATATACAACGATTTGCTGCAATTCTTGATACCGCACATACAAGAGCGGCCAACGCTGTCAAGCCTTGATTATGTCAGCACACAGGAATGTAACAACCGGGCGACAAAAAAATCCGAGCCACTACCCCCATCTTCGTTGCCAGTGTCGTCGCCCCATAATTTGAAAATTGAGGTGGTCGAATCACAGGTGACAGAAAAAACAAAGCCACCACAAAAAGAAGAGAAGCCAAGTTCGGAGAAACAAGAGATCGCTTTGGAAAAGAATATGACGGATTGCAGGGAGCTGCTGACGCATATGGTGCAAGAAAAGGCTGACGTCGAAACGCCAAGAACGCCGCTTCAACTATTCTTTGATGCTATGGCGGCAAGCGTTTCAAGACTCGGGAGAAAATATCAATCGATTGCAAAGCGAAAAATAATAGAAATCGTAACTGACTTAGAAGAGATGGAGGACGACGATAATGACTATAACGAAAGTTCAGGTCCATTAAAATATATTAAAATAGATTAAGTTAGATTAAGTTACATTAAGTAAGATAAAGCTAATTTTGTGACCAAGATAATTTACATAAATTATTAAAGTATTTAATTTTTAACCTAATTTTATGACCAAGATAATTTACATAAATTATTACAGTATTTATATATCTGCCAAATGTCTAGCTCATAAAAATCCCGGAACTATCCCTACTGTCGCGAGGTATACCTCGTGAGGATAACAGTCTTATGTCATGTTGCAATTCTATACTATGTACCTAATCGACGTATTTGTAATAAATGAAATTTATTTTGTTCTTTTTTTTTGTTTTTCATTTCAAGCAATAACCAAATTACGAAACAGTACTTTAGTCATTGTACAGTAAAATAGCCACTATCATAACATCTCCAAGAAATTCAAGTTATTTAGTCTCGAAAAAGACGTTTCGAAAAGGACGCAAGACATTCAAACGTAAAATGAACGTAAAGAAACGTCTTTGAGACGTCGCATGGTACCTGTGTATGCAAAGGGAATCACGAAAGTATTGGAATGCCCTTCAAAAACAGTACAACTTCTTTAAAATGGGACCAAACCACCTGACTCTCTCTTTCGAGCAGTTAGAAGAATTAGTTTACCAAATGACGTGGAAAAAAGATTATGAAAACATTGCAACGAGAAAATAAAAAAGGGACTTTCCAAAACATTTTATTTGAGCTCGTAATGAAACTTTGAAATACATGTTTCGTAAATTTCATTGAAAAGCTGTCATTGAAATCGGTTGACGCAGAAAAAGACGACACGTATCGAGACGTAAAAATCTGTGAATTTTAAATACAAACCGACCAAAAGTTGTGAAAAACTACAATTTCCACCACTTTTAACTGCTCGTAGCTCGTGTGTATGTTAAACGATTTCGATGAAATTTGTAACATGTGTACACCTAATATGAATCTACAAAATGTATATTTTCGATTTTCTTTACGGGTGCAAATAAAAAAATTTTAAAGACTGCCTTTTCTGTTTTCTCATATAACTCCTACCAATTGCAATTTTTTCAAAATTTTTTGCACGTCATTTGATAAATCTCTAGCACCTCCACACCTTATGGTAATTTTTCTAATTGCTCAAACAAGAGTCCGGTCATTTGACCCGATTTTTAAAAAGTTATACTGTTTTAAAGAACGTTCGAATACTTTCGCGACTCACCTACTTACTGCACTGTTTGCCATTGCGCATGGTGGAGGGGGAAGGGTGGGAGGGAGAGGGCGATCAGTGGCTTACAAAAAGACAGGGACGAAACAGTTATCATTGCAAACCGTCAAAATTGAGAAACTGCGTGGAGTGTCAGTCGTCTGCTTTTCTTCTCGTCGAAGATCAACATGGTAGTCCCTACAGAAGAAAATGTAAGACATTGGTTTGCCGGTGATTACAACCAGAAAGAATTTCTTTGAATAATACTCGACGATATTGTTGCCCGCAGAAGCCATCTGAGAAGGAATTCACTATCGAAAACAATGTGCTCATAGGGAAAAAGGTGGTGTACAATTCCAAGTACAGATCCAGTGGAGACCTCTTATACGACACGATGAAGAAAAATCCGAGTTTTATAGGACAGGTATGATCAGCGAATAGTTTAACATTAAACTTACCAAGCACAAAACATATAAAAGTGAGACATGATTGGAGACATGAAAGGAGAAGATTGAATTAAACTTGAACTTTGTACCATTTTCATTACATATATTTCATTATATTCATTATGTCAATCCAGTAATTTTCTATGAAAACGTTTTTACAATTTCAGTAATTGTAAAATAGAAAAATTCAAAATGTTACCTTGGTCTTTGCAAAAGTTATCGCTCTCAGACGAACGTTAAACTGTATTCAGGTTTATATAAGTTTCACAAATAAAAACTTGTTTAATATTTCCATCGAAAATGTAAAAACTTTCTTTGGTAAATATCTAGAAAAGGGGACTCCTCACAGATATTGATAAATTCCATAGATATTGATAGTTAGACAGATATTGATAGTGATCACAGATATTGATAGTTAGACAGTAATCGTTCGATACAGGTTCCCCGTCCTCTCCTTTTTTTTATCGTGAGGGAAATGTATTTTGTAGTATGTGGGGCTCCCGAGAAGATAAACCCGCTAACTCCACCAAGGTGACCTCCCTGACCTAACGGAAGACGGCTTTATTATTTATATATATATAAAAGAGTGCACGCGCACTAGACTTTTCAAACTCAGTTTCCTCGAAAACAAAGCCTTGTATCAAAAAATTTTATTCTATACTTTCGACTCAGTTTTTCATGTAGAATCACCCCCTGCTCGGTTGTACCACCAGTTACGGGACACCCTGTACATATATATATATATAAATAAAATATTAATAGCTTGGATCAATTGTTCATTGGTACAAATATGTAATTAGTATAATTATTTTTTTAAATAATGAACAGAATGTATCCAATGAACTATTTCCAATGTAACTATACTATATCCAATGAAATATTTTATTTTTTACTATGCTGTGTTAAGACTTGTAGAATGAAGCGTACTGGTAATTTCTATTTATTTAAAGTTTTTTACTATTGCACGGTTGTAGTCCACAACGTGAATGTAAATATTGTTGGCGAAACTTGGTGTCAGCGAAACACGCTGACGATGAAATGATTTTCGCGAGGTAAGTGTCACCCGACTTAGATGGCTGATAACGATGATATCATTACATGCTGGGACTTTGAAGTTTCAAGGGTCCAATTTAGAAAATCAGATCGGCCTGTTGAACTTTGGTTATTACGTTGCAAATATCTTAGTAAAATAACACTTTCCTGTTTTGCTATTTTCATACATCTTGAAACTATCTTATCATTAATAGTGTTTTTCATGATCATGCTTAAGTGCCTTTATCATAGTGTACTTATAGCTATAGAAAACATGTTTTTAATACAAAATGAGCCTATGTGCAAAATTTTAGCTCAATCTGATTTGACAGATTTACGGAACATCAGTCTTTATGTAAATCAGCGATGGGCGCGATGAGAGTGATAGGATAGGAATGTCTCTTTTATGCAGCTGGCATTTTCGCCGAACTTATTAACGATGGATAAACGATGAATCTTTCGATCAGCTCTTTCATCAGATTTTTGCAAGTCATAACAGATATCTCAAGTTCAGAAGCAATCTTCCGATACGACATTCTATCGGTCCTCAATTTTCAGCTGAAACTTCATTAACATAAACGGAGTTCTATTTTGTAATTATAATTTATGGAATAATTCAATTGCACAACTCTGATCGAGTGTTACAGGTGGATGTCAACACAGGAAAAGAAGATACATACGCGGAGATGCTAGATCGATCGGTGAAATGCGCTCTCTGGTTGATAAAAGAAGGAGTGAAGAAAGGAGACATTGTTGCAATTTCAACACACAATCACCTCGATAGCTTGATTCCGTGCATCGCCACCGTTTTCATCGGAGCAATAATCACTCCTTGGGATTACGAGATCAATACTAGTAAGAATCGGACTACACTTAACATTATTGCACTATGTATGACGGGCATAGGAATTAACTAGCCCGATCCGTGGCTTTTTCAATAGAATTATCAATAGATTTTTACATCACTCATAAGGTAAATATTATCAATGTATTTTTTTTTTGTCAGTGGTGTCTCTTGTAGGCGTATTCCACCGCGTCGCATGATAATTTAGAGAAGTTCATAATTACGTTGTCAAAATTTTTCTGACATTTAGGAAAACTAGATTTTCGCGCCCGTTTAGATCTGCTTGGCAAGAAAGAAGACTTGAAATTATGAAAATTATCATGCGATGCAGTGGAATAGGCCTACAGGAGGTACCACTGACAAAAAAAAAACCGCATTGACAATAGTACCTCATGGGTAAATTAATATACAAAAAATTAATTAAGTAGATAAAAATTAATTTGTTTTTACATTTAGAAAATCTTTATACACATTTTCATACGCAGGAGTACTGTATGTTTACGTTAAAAAGAGTAGTCTGAATTTGATTAAGATCAAATTAAGATTAATGCAGGAGTAATATTTCTTGTTTTGATTTTAAAACGATTTCGTCATAAATATAACAAAAACAGTCCGGCTGATTCGCTTCCGCGACACTTTATCGATTTAATATGGAGCAATCTGTGTCTTAATTATGTACTTAACACGTTGACTGCCGAACGGATTTTCCATGATTTGTCCCAGGCGCCAACATGAACTTTTCATTATGCGATGCATATTATGATGAAATATAGTTCCCAGCAAATAATATGAGTTATAAAATCATGTTTGAAGCATTTTTTTTGGTGGGGGTCACCGGTGCCCCCCACGGCGCTGTAGGCAAGTATTACCTTTTTTTTTAAACAATCGTGCTTCGGTTGCTAAGTGATTACTCTCAGTGTTTCGAAAAGAAAAAAAAAAATTATTTTGTATGTTCTATATTGCATTAATTTCTTCAAACCATTATAGTAACAATGGTATTATTGAAAAATTGATCAGTATCCATATTTACTATAATTATGTACTTTTAGTATTGACCACGCCGCCGGTCACCGGTGGCCCCCACGGCGCTGTAGCAAAGTCGAGTGCCGGTCACCGGTGACCCCCACGGCAGTTAACGTGTTAAAGTAGTCCCGTTTAAATCGAGTTTGGGCTTATTTTAATCGGAAGAATCTCGAATGTCCATTGGTACTACAATTCTAAAGATAAGACGGAAGAATATAATTCCTGCATTAATCTTTCATCAAGATATTTTAACAATTGAAAAACGATACCAACGAAGATATTTATGTGCGATGCTTGCTGATTACTGTTGGACACTTATTATTGAAAATCGAGATATCATGTACAAGTACGAGTTAGATGTACGAGATACCATGTAACGAGTAATTTCACTTTATTTCCAGAAAATTTTCTTCGCGTAATATCAAGTTAGAAATTCAATGAGAAATTCAATTCAACGGAATGTTTGCGTGACAATATTTATAAACACGGCAATGTCTTGTTTATAAACATCCCGCTGTCCTGCGGACATCTGTGATAAGGTTGAATTTCTAACTTGATATTACGCGAAGAAAATTTTCTGGAAATAAAGTGAAATTACTCGTTAATTATTGGGTTTAGGGCTAATAAAGGTCAATACTTTTTTACTCAAAATTCGACATTCTTCCATATTTTGGTATTAAAAGTATAGCATTTCATTTAAAAAAACAAAGTCGACCTTCAAATTTCCGAAACACTTCCACCTGTGAACAAATAAATACACTAAATTGTGTACCCCTTCGGACCATGCAACTTTTGTATACAAAACTTGTTCCTGCAACGCATACTTTGGAAGTTATATACGTGTGGAAGTTGCGTGGACCACCCTGTACATATAGAGGAGAGTCCTCTCTATCTCTTGACTCAAACTTAAACTTTCTCGCATGTTTAGTTTTCTGAATGAATTTATACAAAAACTAATATTTTTCGAAAACGTTGCGTGATAGAGCAATTCTGTTTGCGGATTTGGTTTTAGAATAACAAAGTGTATAAGAATCACCCAACAGGTATTGCAAAACACGAAAAAAGTTTTATTTTGTTGGACCGTGTTATACGTAATGGTCATAGTATGCAGTACACGTAATTAATGTTTTTACAGACCTTGTTTTACATTACTGTGATACTGATTATACGTTTTTGTAGATCGCGCATGTCATTTCATGAGAATAACTGAACCGAAAGTGATTTTCGCAAATGAGAAATCGGTGAGGATTATTTTGGACGCAGTGAAAATCGAAAATTTGGCGGCGAAGGTCGTCGCATTCGGCGAATATCCCGGCACTTCATCCTTCTCGGATGTTCTACAAGGTCATAGTCAATCCGAGGTGGATAGCTTCCGGTGTCAGATAATCAACGATCTCAATGACACAGCGTACATACTCTTCTCTTCCGGGACTACGGGTTCACCGAAGGGCGTGGAACTATCTCATAAAACGCTCCTCGACACATTAGAAGCTTCAAAACTGATACTGACCAAGGATACACCGATGTGGTTCAGTTCTTTGGGTTGGATTTCTGGATTCTATTTCAACTTCATATCTATCGCAAGAAATCTCACGAAAATAATCCCCCGGGAATTCCAGCCGCAGAGAGTGTGCGAGATTTTGGAAAAATACAAGGTGTTTGATTAATTAAATAAGCGTCTAGAAGAATGATGTACTTTAGAAATTTTCCAAAATGGATTTTTACGTGCAACGAGTGCCAATGTGAAGTACGAATTATTTTGGCGAAGCTGTTAGTACTCGATGGCACTGGTGATTTTATGTTATAACTACGATTTCTACTATGCCAAAACTTCATTTGCCTGAATGTTCGAGTCACCAATCATTTTGCTATTTGGACGTACTATCTACCAATTAGGGAACTTGCTAATCGGTTTTATTTAAAACGTAGACCGTGGAAATTAAAAAAAAAATGTTCTCACACTTTAAGTGCCGCTTAATTTCATCGTATTAACTGATTTCTAATTTATTAATTATTGTGCCATAGGTTTCGTGGTTAATGATGTGCCCCAGTATGGGCAATCGATTTATTAGTTACGAGGGCTTGTCGAACTATGATCTTTCAAACCTAAAATTCCTCATGATTAGCGGTGCTACTTTGAAACAAGAATCTCAAAATGCGTTGAAAAAACATTTACCAGATACAGCAGTGATACAAATTTATGGTAAGCATTGCCATAGATTGAACGAAATCGTGTAAAAAGTGATTTGGATTTTTGTTTAGAATAAGTTAAATCAAGATCGTGTAAAAATGGAGTTGTGTAATAATAATTAAACTTTCGTTCTAGGTATGACAGAAACGGGCGGAATGGTTGCAACACAAATGATAGGTGGTACCAGCGGTTCTTGTGGAATAGTCGGCCCTAACTGTGAGATCAAGATCATTGATACCCTGACAGGAAAAACTCTAGGTCCATATCAGCAGGGTGAACTCTGTGTTAAAACATCCAACGTGATGAAAGGATACTATAGAAATCCAATAGAGACAATGAAAATCATACACAAAGACGGTGGGTACAAAAATATTTACTTTATTAAAAGTAAAATCTGCCTGAAACTTGAATTATCATTGCACACTCCTATTAAATGGTACTACCCAGTAAACAAAATGCCAGTAAATTGGACCAACGTTTGCACAACAAGACCGCGGTTCCTGTCTGTTTCTATAATTGCATGCATGTTTTCTTTTTGCCTAACATGTAATTTTTTATCAAAATCATGCATTTTTACAAAAACCAATATTTTTCGAAAACGTTGCGTGATAGAGCAATTCTGTTTTCGGATTTGGTTTTAGAATGACAAAGTATATAAAAATCACCCATCGGGTGTTGCACACCACGAAGAAAGTTTTATTTTGTTGGACAGTGTCTTTGTTGTGAAGTATGTTTCACGTGACATCGTGACGTCCTGAAAATGAAAGGCTTTATAAGATTATTTTAACTTTAATTCTAGGTTGGCTGCACTCGGGCGATTTGGCTTACTATAATGACAAGGGGGAGTTGTTCATCGTCGATAGAATAAAAGAGGTCATTAAGTATAGGGGATATCAAATAGCACCAACCGAAATCGAGAATGTTTTGCAAGCACATCCGGCGGTTTGCGAAGTTGGAGTCGTCAGTATGCCCCATCCTACAGACGACGAACATCCCGTTGCTTTTGTCAGCAAGGCGCCACATCAAGAAGTATAATTACCTGCTATAACCATCTTAATTATCTAGTTACACGCTAACCGACATTACTATAACGCAACAAATCACACTGGTAGATACAATCGTAGATTTGTGCTCTTCGTATTGAATTCCTTCGAACCTCTTGTAACGTGCAATTATTATGTTGCTTTAAGGGTTCAAACGCTATCACAATTTTTTGTTGTAATTGTTCGATGCTCGTTATGTCATCACGATACACAATCGATTTCACCTGACCCCACACTATTAATGATTAACGTGATACTTGCCTTTTTGTTTATCGAAAGTCAAGCATTCCAGTGTGGTTTTCTTTTACATACATCTTTTATTATTTAGGTATTTATTTACAAGGTATTTTTCTGATTACTTTAATTTTCAGGTGACCGCAGAAGAATTGATATCGATCGTGGAGAACACATTTCCGGATGCTTATAAACTACGGGGAGGTGTGCAGTTTGTACCAACACTTCCTCACACTTTTTCTGGCAAGATATCAAGGAAAGACCTAAAGGCTATGGCAAAGTCTGTGGCAGTTCAGTAAATGTTTACATATTGTTTTTAGAAAAAGGACTAGTAGCTAAATGACCACGCGTACTTGTTACTCTTCGTAGAAATCAAATTATTTTTGTATGCACTCGGTGCATCTAAACTGTATGATAGAAAAGGTGTTACTTAATGTATTTTTTAATTATGGTCTGCGGCAATGACAGGCTTTATGTACATAATAATTTAAGTATACTTGATAAAATAGATGTGAATGAACACTTTGCTTATCAGTAACATCTATGTATTTCCTGCTATTTATTTTTGTGAAAATAAATTCAATTTCAGTTCTTCCATGATATCCTATAGCCGCCCAAATCATTATTCCTCCTCCACCTATTCGTCGCCTTTGCAGTGTCAATTCCTCTTTTCTTAAATCGTGAAAATAATAATTTAGATTATCAGGGCCATCTAAAGTAAACCGTTTCTCGTCAGAAAAAATTACTTTCCTCCGTTTCTTACGCCAATGCATGCGTTGTTCTGCAAACTCTAATCTGGCTTCTTTATGACGCTTAGTTAGCGGCGGTCTTTTCAAAATTTTACGCCTTTTTAAATTATTGGAAGCCCTTATTATTTGTTGTACTGTCCTGACACTTGTCTTTACGCCAGTTTCTGTCGCAGTTCGTTGTGCCGTTAATGTAGAGTTCGATG
This sequence comes from Seladonia tumulorum, assembly GCA_913789895.3. Classification (NCBI taxonomy): domain Eukaryota; kingdom Metazoa; phylum Arthropoda; class Insecta; order Hymenoptera; family Halictidae; genus Seladonia; species Seladonia tumulorum. The sequence goes on from OU565275.1 coordinate 11,719,417, forward strand.
CATGTCGTAAAATATTCCGTCTGTCATGTGCAGTTGTCAACTTTGGACGGCCTCCTGGATGCTTTTCACCATAGTTTTCACTATTTTTTAAATAATTATATGCTACACAAATTATTGATAATTTTAATCTCTGTTTCATTTCATTTTTTTCCTCGTGGCATTTTGTATAAACACAAATATTGCAAGTTGATTAATATTTTTCAGGTTTTACTTAAATTATTTACCTCAATTACTGACACTTTAGAAGAATATTTCATTGACGATCTTTTCGCTTTCACTGTTTGCGAGCAACTGTCTTATAGATCTGTCGCAGCTAACAAGAGGTCAAGCTTGTGTAGCTTTTAAGTGCATAGAAATTCTAACGAAAACAGTGCGTGGAACGACGTCCCCACAAGTAAATAATAACACTCTGCATGAAAGACGATGAAATTCTTTCATATAATAAATAATTATATCGTTTTAAGTGCTGTGCTCTTATTGGTGCAGGTTTGGATTGCGCGCTAATTGGTGTGGACTAACAATAAGTCAATCCTGGGACGTAAATATTTCGTCCAGGCTTCTCTATTTCGTAAGCATGCTCGGCGGCGATAAGATCGGTGGCTGTTGCATCGTTAACATTTGTTACCGTTTGCTTCGTTTCTTTTATTTCTCCCTAATTACACAACAAGCGTGGGCACATTTTAAAACATACCTGCTAAGATCAAGCATAATACAACATGTATAAACTTGCATCGTATTGAAATCCAAGAACTTTGTTATCTCCGATAGTAAATTGGTAATCATGAAAGTGAGTAGAGCATCGTAAAACAGGACATCGAGATTTTGACAACCTTCAATAAGCAATGATGTAATGTATTTAACAATTTCCGACAGCACGACTGATTATGCGATACCCCTTACCTTACCGAAATTCACCATTGATATCGTTAGAAAGTTGGCGGTTGTGATGCTGGCTGGTTCCATACAATTTTGCATAATCAGCAGCAACGTCTTCTGGTCCGAGATCGATGCATTATACCATTCACCATAGTAACTGTGACATGTACCGTTATTACGCCTTTATTAAACGCTAATTGTGCAATGCTAACAGAAAATATAGGGTCTACATTCATGATTAACGAAAGCGGACACTACTACTTGGAAAGTACAACAATATTAGGTTCAATAAAATGTACCAATCTGCCAATTTTTTAATGAAAGTTTTTTGACACATTTCACTTTGTGTGACTGAAGTAAACAATACTTTATTGAACCATAATGGCTGAAGTGCGTTCGACACAACCAACTATTTTTTCTTTGTGGGGTAAAACTTTCTTTCTTCCTTTGAAACTAAATATTCAAGTCTTCGTTCGTACACAAAAGTAAATAACATTTTTATAATTTTATTCGGATGACCTTCACGGAAGACCATCACCTTATCGGATGGTGATTCTTTACCACTTTTGTTAAGGCGGTGACTACATGACTGTGTAAATACACCCACATAGAAGAAACCCATATACACTACCGTTCAAAAGTATCCGGACACTTATAAACTCAAATATCTTTGTTGTTTCTAAAGATACGTAAAATATGGTAGAGGAATAAGTTGAATGGTACAATGGGGCTGACACGATGCTGTAAAAAAATGTTGAATGACCTTGGAATATTTATTGTCACTGAATTAATAATGAAAAGGACTATCATCGTAGGTGTTTAAAGAAGGGTTCCATTTAAAAAAAGTCAAGGTGACCTTGATATCTAAAAAAAAAATTACATAAAAACCAAATTTTTTTATAGCATCGTGTCAGCCCCATTGCACCATTCAACTTTGTCCGTACCATACTTTTCGTATCTTTAGAAACAACAAAGATATTTCAGGTGCAAACTTTAGGTAACTCACCCTGTATATACGTAATTTTTAATTTAGAACGTCAGATATTTCACAAGAAACTAATAAAAATCGATTTTAGTCACTATTTTAGGCAGTGAAATAACTTTGATGCAATGCTAATAACGATATTTCGCAATTGTCCGGATAGTTTTGAGCGGTAGTGTACGTATGTGAAACTTGCAAGGATTCACGGGGGCTCAACAACATATTCATATTCAACATATTTCACCAACATATTCGTGGCATTTTTCTGATTAAAATGAAACCAAATATGATATAATTCCGATGATATTTACTTGTGTAATGAGTGATGAAAGTTTCGAACGCAGAGAAGGACAGCGTATGGGAAAGACAGAGACGCGCCTTTAATAAAAATTTTAACTTCTTTATTATTAATTACTTTTTATGAGAGTTTCACCAATATATTTGTGGCATTATTCTGATTAAAATTACACCAAACGCGATATAATTCGGATGACATTTACACTAATTTTCCGTTAATGTAATTCTAATGGGAAGTAAATTTCATCGTTCATTACACAAGCAAATATCATCGGAATTATATCATATTTGGTTTCATTTTAATCAGAAAAATGCCACGAATATGTTGGTGAAAGTTTCATTTAAAAAATAACGAAAAATAAAGAAGTTTTGTTAATGAATTAGTAGTGGTCTTATGGTCCGAGGCCTGTCGAGCTTCACGACACTTCACGAGGTAGACCCCGCGATAGTAGATAGTACTTTTATCTGTCAGATTTATATCCTAGAGCGCGTTAGAAACAGAGAGGAAATCTCTGTTAGAAAACTCCGAATGTGGGGATATTTGCGGTGCTGCCCTATCCCACTAGGCACGCGCCTAGTAAATGCACTGCCACGAGATTGGTAATGCCAACCGCATGGCGTGATAATCGACATAGGCGAGAGACCGCCATGTCGAGGCCTCTTTTCTGTTACGTCTGTGACAAGTATCGGACGTGTATAAACGCTCTTGTTTTCTGATCATCTCGACGTATGTATACGCGCGTTCCCTACAGTCTTGTACGCTCTGTAGAGTATCATGCAGCTCGCCCCGAGCTGCCGGAAATACATATCTTGTTAAGTTTAAAAGTGAGTTCTTATTTCATTAACTAACTGATTCCTACAGAGTAAGCTGCAATATTCAAAACCCATGCGAATAGCCGCGCTATTTGTAGTTTGTATTTCCCTCGCGGGAGACGAAAATCTACACGAATTATTCGAGTGACACAACCTCCCGTAAGGCTGGCAGTCTTTAACAGTATTTCATCGATGCTGCTGGTGAATAGCGGTCGATCAGTAGATGCACTTACAATTACCTGAATCACCGGACGCCGCGTCTTTTGCCAGCCTTTCCTGACCACAATTTTTGATGCTCCGTAAAATAAAAAACGAAATTTCAAGGAGGAAGCATCGAATTAATACTTTCTAATAATTCTGTAAAAGAAACTATTATATACATTTTTTCATCAAGTCAAATTGTTGATTTTACAAACCGATGAAAATGAGTTTTTAGGGGCTTATAGTAAAAACATAAGAGTATCATTTAATGAAAATAATGTCAGTTGAAAAAAATGGTTTTTTCACAATTTATTCTAAAATTGTTTTGAACAAATATCGGAGAAAATACCAGGAGAATATTTTAAAAATTTGAAAAAATGAGGAAATAGCCTCTTTACGGACTTGTTCTTAAGAAAGTAGACACTTTGAAATCAGTGAAATTTGAATTATTTTTTAGATCGAGCACGTCGATCGTCCGAGGCGGTATATCTCGGTGCAGCACGATTTATTTCAATTGAAATAATTTTAATTTCGTCGATTTTAAAGTGTCACCATTTTTTAAATCAGGTCTGTAAAGGGGAGACTTGACGCTATGCTCTCATTTTTTTCAAATTTTTAAATATTTCTCCGCTAGGAAAACACCCCAATTGCCACATTAATGGCGGAAAAGCACTTTTTTTGACTGAAACAATTTGTATCAGATACCCGTACATCGTCATTATAAACTCCGAAAATATCATTTTTCTTGGTTTGTTAGTACCGCAGTTAGAATTTAATAAAAAAAAAAGGGTTGACACTTCACTTTGACGTCAGCAGATAAACAATTTTTACGATATCGAGTAACCATTTGACATACGTTCATATATCACTAAAGACTACAATATATTCGTATTTGAACAAAATCCGAAAACTTACTCCGAAAAGTGTCCGACTTTACTTTTGAGTTCATTTATGAAAAATGCAAGTGGCTTTATACGCAGAAATCTCGCGTTGTTTTCTCTTAAATATTTTTGTTTTTCTTGAAATAAATGGTAAAATAAAAGAAAGCAAGAAATGAAAAGAAATTTTCTTGAAATATATGGTGTATCTATTTTTTGAAACCAATATTTACGCTTTCTTCAATTAATTACGATATGGTAGCAAACATAAATTATTCGATGGTGTGGAATAATAATAGGAATTTATTAAAAAAAAACATGGTGGCTTATAGAAATTTCGGACAGTGTATAATACCGGTACTTTACATTTTGATAGAAGTCCGTTTTCGATTAAAGAAGTCACATTCCTCAGACAAAATATTGTACAACTCTTTTGTCATATCAGTCCATATTGTTTTTTATTATATCGTAGTGTACTATTTTAAATAAATGTTGCATATATTTTACACATCTTTTTTTCCCATGAGGAAGTTTAATTTCGACAGGTTTAATTCTGTGAAACAAATTTCACGATGGACCGCTGAAGAATTGGAGCGCCTCGATTCAGGTAGGTCAGTTGCAGGCCCCCCAGCGATCCACGTTACTTACTCCATTCAAATTTCAGACCGCGTTTCTTACCCGCACGCAAAGACTTACGAGGTTACTTTTGACGAAAATACGTCACAAATATCACTGCTAGTTTCGACAGTGGGATAGCGAAGAGCAACTTGAAATGCAGGATGAGCGATTGATCGAATGCGTAAAAAGTCGGGAGTTTTTATACGATACGAGCCATGCCAAGTACATGGACAGTAAATACAAATCAGTTGCATGGCGGGAGATAGCAGAAGAGTTAAATCAACCAGGTTAGTATTCACTGTACTTTAATAATAATTTAGTTTACACATTCCTAACTATTACAATTCTATCTTAACGATTCACGCTACGTTCCCATTTATCGCTCGCACATACACTCATTTTCATCTTACTTCCTAATTACCTATCCCTTCGTATCTATAATATCCTATCACTCCAATTGCAATTAAAAAAAATTTGCTACAGTCAAATTTACTTACGTGAGCTAGGAAACTAATCGTTCTAAAATCTCGAAAAAATTGCAGTCATTTAGTCCAATGTTAAAAAAGTTATCGTCTTTTTAAAAGCGCCTGAGTACTACTGTGAGTCATTGTAAACGTTTCTTATGTCGCGCCAGTATGCGAGCTCCTGGACGCGAAAATATAGTCTTTGAATTTGTCCCTAACATCAAAAGATTCTCTTGTTGAATCACCTCCATGATGGTTCAAAGTATTCCACGTGGCACTCTGTGCATTTTCTTTCTGCGGCAAATCATATTTCCGACCCTTTTGGCGAGATTTCTCGTATGAACGCATGAAATTATGTAATACGCACGTTGCCATAATTATGCAATCTGCATTTTCCGGTTTAGTCTGTATCCGCCTATTATAGATTCTAAATTTTTGGGCCAATATCTCGAAAGCATTCTCCACTACCCTTCGAGTAATCGACAGACGTGTATTGAAGTATGTCCTGTCCTCATTTCCTTCCGCCTGCTGCTCGGGATACGGCCTCAAAAGATTCCTCTTCAGTGGAAAGGCCTCATTGGCCACTATAACGCAGGGCGCACAGATCGATGTGCCCGGCAAATTAGTGTCGGGCAACATCCGATAGGTCCCATCGTTAAGTGCTCGTCCTAATTGCGATTGGGCAAAAATCTCAACATCGCTATTTTTTCTGAATGCCCCAACATTTACAGCAATAAAATTGGAGTTAGCGTCAGCCACAGCCATTAAAACTACAGAATGGGTGTTTTTATAGTTCACATGTAATGATCCCAAGTTCGACGGGACCTGAATATTTACATGTTTGCCATCGATAGCCCCTAAACAATTGGGGAACTGGCACTTTTCCCAAAACTGCTGTTTAATTTTCTCCCACATTTCCATGTTGGGCGTGGGAAGCGTCTCCGTCAGCAGTACCCTCGTTATCACCTTGCATGTTTCTACAACTATTTGGTGAACGGTTGCACTGTCCATTCTAAAACTATAACTAATAGTTTTCAACGAATCTCCAGTTACTAAGTATCTGAAACAATGATAAAAGGTGAATTGGAAACTATTTCTGTTTATAGCCGCGCTGTGTAAAAGTAGGTGGCAAAACATCCGGGACCAGTTCCGGAAGTTCCGCGCCAGGAACAGTGCGGTGCGGAGCGGGCAGACGACGGACACCCTGAGCCGGAAATACAGGTACGAGGATTTGCTGCAATTCTTGACGCCGTACTTTCAGGAGCGAGAAATGCTGTCAAGCATTGAATATGCCAGCATGGGAGAATGTAGCAATCAGGCGACGAATGGACCACCAGCGTCGTCGTTGTCGTCGTTGTCACCCCATAATTTGGAAATTGATGTGGACCACTCAGACGGGGCAGAAGAGACACAGCCACCACGAAAAAAGAAAAAACTCAATTTGGACGAACTGGGGATGGCTTTGGAAAAGAATATAACGGATTGCACGGAGCTGCTGAAGCATATGGTGCAAGAAAAAGCGGGCGTTGAAACGCCAAGGACGCCGATTCAACAATTCTTTGATGCTATGGCAGCAAGTGTTTCAGGACTCGGAAGGAAATATCAATCGATTGCAAAGCGAAAAATAATAGAAATCGTAACAGAGTTAGAAGAAATGGAGGACGATGATAATGACTGTATGCAAACTTAAGTTATATTAAGATAGGTTAAGTTAGATTAAGCTAATAAATTAATAAATAATATTAACTCCTATACCACAAGTTTAAAAATTTTGATTATAACAATTATGGTCTCTGTTTGTAACTATTATAAATAATGTAAATTTGATATTGTTAGTAACAATAATAAAAAAGTGTTTACAAAAAATAATAAATTGTAGGCCCACGTACCGTAGACAAACTGCTAGTTGTTCCTCTGGTGCAATTGGTGTCTTCCAATGTGTACATTTTTTGAGCATCTGACCCTCAATTTTCCACAGTATGGTGGCAAAGCAGAATCTACTTATATGAAAATATCTGTAGAACTTTTCCTCTTTATCCATTAACATCTGCTTGATTAAAATGGGTTCCCCTTTAGTGTCTCGACTTTGCCACAGTGGATGAACACTGTGACGTCTTCTTCTTTTGCATTTTGCTTCCTGTTGTGCTTGGTGCAGCTGACGCAGTTGGTACAGCGCAATTACTTGTAGGTTTAATATAATGGTAATGATTGTCAGTTCATCATAACTGAATTCCATCCTCTTGTTCATAACACCAAGTAACTGCTGTACTTGGTTAGCCAAAAATGGTACTGAAATCTTGCTTTATAGCCTGTTAAATATAATACCGGGAACCACCTTCTCCACAACAACATGGACGACAGTGAAATTTCCCTGTCAAGATGAGTCGCAAGCATTCCTACTTGGAGATAAGGTACCATGCATTCTTATACGTATGTGATCGGTTCTTAAAAATAATCTAAGAAATGTTTCCACACATTTGTGTAGTAACTATACATGTAGGAGCATCCTAATAGCAAAAAGATTCAGAGATTTAGAGATTCTTAGATTTTTATACAGTCAGTCATATAGTACTCAGGTTAGTACTCCGACTATAATAAAAATTATACTATCCTCTCAGTATATGTTTTCCGCTTCCGCACTTTTTCAAAATTGGTTCAAACGTGTTGAGCTTTTCGGAATGTTACAAAGATTAGTTTCCTAGCTAGTACAACAAATTTTTCGAGAAATACGCATTTAGTCGAAATTGCGAAGAGAATACTAAGAAGGTTATGTTTTATAATTATTTTATCTTAGCCTTTAATGAAAATTTAAGAAATACTTTTTGTAGCTCTTCTGCAACCTTGGCAGAGGCTTGAACTTCCGAGGTAGAGCGGGAACCCGATGAACTCGAACTCGTCAGTTTTAATGTATGTGTATATATAATTTAGTATATATAACTTTTCTCGAAGATTGTCTCGAATTCGCACAACACACATTGCAATGTAAGACACAGAATGCACAGTGGCGCAGCGAGATCACTTGTCAAACATAACTAAATTTCAATAAAGCTGCTACATTGGTGATAATGTACTGCTGTTTCACGTAACGGTCGGTGGTAGCCCCAGGTAGCCCGTAACTTAGACGCTCTTGCCGTTGTGACACGATAAGATACCAAAGAGGAAATGAGAGCGCTCACGCCCGGGATTTTAGGGTCCCCGGTATAATGCTGCCCCCTAGTTTAATTTTTAGCCTAGACCAGAACCTACATCATCTTTTTAGCCTGGATCAGAATACAATTTTCAAAAGGACGGAAAAATATTGAAAAGATTGTCAACAAAAATGTTAATGACAGTTGTTATGCGAGGTTCCATATTCGTTACAAGTTGCGGCGTGTCTGTACGTATATAGGTTTATTGTACCTGTCAAATCGACGGACTCTAATATTTTTCATTTACGATTATTAGGATTCATATACGATATCAATGGGATCATATTTAAACTAATTTTCCCTTAATATAATTATAATAAAAAGTAACATTCACCGCTCATTATGCAAGTAAATATCATCGGAATTATATCATATTTAATTTCATTTTAATCAGAAAAAATGCCACACATATATTGGTGAAAATCCTATTAAAAAAAAAAAAATAATGAAAAATAAAGAAGTTACCAAGAAGAGCCAATTACAAAACTTCTTTATTTTTCGTTATTTTTTTATGAGATTTTTACCAACATTTTCTTATAGGCATAATTATACACCCATATTACAGGACTTCTATACAATAAGGTTCGTATGAAGAATAATCAAAGGAAATTGGTTAATTACTCACATTTGTCGAAACACTTTCGAGCTGGCGTCTATGAGCTTCTGCGCCGGAACAACGTCGCCGTAAGAATATATTAAGCACACTGCATACTGCAGTGCGAGTAAAGCAACGTCTTGATAACATATCGCGTTTTTCATCTGAATATACGTCTAAACATAAATGTTTTCAGTAAATAAACCAAGTGGTAGTGAACGTTGTTTACTAATTAGTATTAATCAATACTTTATTACTGTTAAACAGAACTGTTTTTTGTATTACATAAAATTATAAAATGGTGGAGTTGTATAACATTGTCTAACTCCATGTCTAGCAAAACCCTGATAGCTCGCACCAAGCGGTAAAAATGACTAGAATATAAAAAATGGTTATATTAATTTAAACAAACGTAGATTATTTTCAATGTAGCGTACGATTTTGTTTGATAACTTCATCTGCTGAATCTTTGTTTTTTATTTAAGCTTAACCAAACCTCTAAGTGAGGTTTATACAGCTGAACGTTTGCTTTTTTTGTTTTTAACTGTCACGTCCGGTGGTTCGACCATCAATGATTAATCAATCTAATAAAGAACTATCACAATAATGCCACGAGAGAGAACTATGTTAACTCAAACTGCGCAATACAGTGACGCAGTAACGAGAAGCCAAAAACAGCAACTCAGCCTTCTGCAAAACGTGCAAATGAAGATCGGTTTACATCCTGAGAACCTTGAGGAGAGGCATCACACCATGCCAAGCAATGAGAAAAAATGCCGACTCCTTAGTAAAAGGACCCTGACGACAAGGAGTCGACCAAGTCAAGAAAAGAATAGAAGATGCAAGGTAGAGACTCCTGAGCCAGCATTTTTGGGAAACAAAGAATTGGCCATCCTATAAATAAGGGGATCAACTCCCCAACAGGCAGTTATAAGCAAGACCATCATCACCGAAAGACATATATCCGCGAACCGTAAAATCAACTACCGCGTCAACAAGTGGTGTTAAAAGACTCTTATAAAAGACTCTAAGATCCGTGAGCCAGGAAACAAGATCCAGTTCCTGAACATTGTATTGCGGTAACATTACTATTATTCGTATCATTGTAACCCCATTATTTGCACTCTTGTATATCCGAATCATAAATAATATCTGTAAACTTCTAACGTCTGATTCAGCATCCTACTTTGAATAAATAAGTCAGTTGTTATCGATAAAAGGGTACAACCTTTATTTAAACGATCCTCAATTTCCCGAACCGTAGCCGGTGAATGCAGGTAGGTTCGAAACTGCGTACTATCCCCTCAAAATCATAATTCAGCCCACTTGGGACGTAACAAAATTTGGTGACAGGCGGTGGGATAGAGCGCAGAATTGAGGATTGGAAAATACAGTTTACCCCTAACTTCTCGTATTAAAACTATAATGGCAACTCCCGGTAGTAACGGATCTGAATTAACTGGACCTGAATCAGACGTACTAAAAATGGCCTTAGAACAAATAAAAAGATCTCAAGAAAGTAACGTTTTCATAGCCGACCTTGGCACTAAATTTCGAGAATTGAGTCAACAAATAGCGGATATGCAAAGACAGCAAAAACAACCAATGACAGACGCATTCAGAAAACAATGCACGAAAATTCATACGCTATGAACCTATTATTCTAACAGAGATGCCCATACCAAGACCTACCTACCGGCCTGAGGAGGAAGCCCTGGAAGAATTTTATGGGCCGATAGACGGGGTGGTGCCTACCGACCACCCCGAAACGTATGAGGACTGAGGACCTATTAGGACTACACTGCGTGGTATCGCCCCGGCAGGACGAGACATACGTATACCATGATGATAGAATTTGTCAACGGTGTTACGAACATCTGACACCGAGTGACCAACGGTACATACTACGAAAGATGCGGGTCGCATTTCATTAGCCAGCTGGAACCAGCCCGCATCTACTCAACATGCCGGGACTGCAGACGAGACCTGGCAGTGATAAGGCCGGCGGGTGACTGTACCACTGTACCGAATGTATAGAAGAGTTCTTCCACCTAAACGCGAACCACCGGACGTGCCATAACAGTTGCCAGTTTCTCGTTTTTTAAAATTATGTAAAAAATCGTATGCTACATTGAAGATAATCTATTTCCGTTCAAGTTAATAAAACAATTTTTTATTTTCTATATTCTAGTCACTACCAAGGTTTTGATGGACATGAAGTTAGATGTTATACAACTCCACCATTTTATAATTTTATGTAATACAAAAAAAAAATAAAAATAAAGCTAAAATGTTGCTTAATGTTCCCTAAAAAAAAATCAGTTTTTACAGTGTCTTATAGGCGAAAACAAATGGTAGATTTACTCCGTTTTATTAGTCTTACAGGGTTGCGTACCCTCTTGAACAAGGGGTAATTTTCTCATTGGAATGCTAATATAAGTTACATAATAGAAATTGTTTGAACTAATTGTAAGTTACATGAGCTACATACAACATTTCTGTGTATCTTTAATAACTTTAACACGTTCACGACGGGCCCGTATTTTGTCAATTGTATTTGTAACACCGGTAGTACATCCCGTCGTGAATGTGTTAATGAGCTGGAAATAATACAATAATATTTTCAGATTCTTCAAATGCTGTCCTTTCTTTTTTGCTAGTTATTTAGTATACTAGTTATTATATTTAAATAGTCTTACTTGAACCAATAATGTGCTCAGAATAGTAATTCCCATTATCATGAAGGGCAGATAATAGAATGCATAAGTAGAGTTCACTGTAGCAACATACCTGTAAAAATCGTAGCTAAGACAGTAGAGTATTATTTGCAATGTATGTACACTTTTTTAAAAATTGTTAGAACGCCGACATACTAACTTAGTTATTTCGTTATGATACTCGACCGTGTGAACAAGAATTTCTTTTACGTCTTTGTCATTTCTGGCACGTTTTCCCGAACTGGCCCGGAACACGTGCTCCAAACGATATCTACGGAAGAATTGGTTCAATTGAGCTATTTTAATACTTAACAGGTGATTCCACACCTGAATACTGACCCAAAGATAGCGAACATTCCGCATGCGTGATTAATGATCATAATCCACTGAACGGTCATGGCGGTACTCGCGACAGCCGCAAAAATGTAAATCAAAACTAAATATGATAGTATAACTGTATGATATTTATCCTGATCGATAAAAAATTCTCCTCGAGCTGGCTGTATGAAACGAGAGATGTTAAGCGATATCGGCATGTTCAAGATCTCTGGCATGAATTGTAGGGCGAATATTCCAGATGACAACGGGTATATAGTTACTGAAACAAATGAAAGCAGAATCTCGCGTGATCATTCGCGTGAGTAAAGATTCGTTATTAAACTCGAGGGAAAGAAAACTCTTTCACCAGTTTGTTAATGGAATACAGGTGATGCTACGTTTAGAAATAAAACTTCATCTTCGATTTAAAATCGAAGCAGATAAATATTCTCTCTCCTTTCTCTCCTGCTAAATCCTCATTCGTCAACCTTCTCATCAAATTTCGATGAATGTTTCAACAAGGGAATACTAACTACCTACAAATTTTTCCCCCAAACCCCTTTTGTATCAGGTTCCAAGCATAATTGTTTCCTTACGTAAGTATATCCTACAACATCTCCACCCTTTTTCGGCGTTAGCTTTAAGAATATGATCCTCGTTGTTCCGTGTCGCGTTAAGCCAATCGTATTGTATTCTATTCATCACTTTCTTCACCTGAAATGTGGGTATAACAAATTTATTTCCTTGTTTTTGGAACAGATAAAATTAGGGCAATAAACCAATAAAACGTCCAACTTGCTATTGACATCTTCAAGAATGTATATACACTCAATCCTCCTATTACACCGGTACTTTGCGAAGACGGTTTTGATATAACGCGGTGCAAAAATTGCGACAATCCTTTTGTAATACTATATGCTTGTACACATTTTCCATATGCCACGACTTAATAGACACGAGGCACCCTTTCACAACTCTCCGCATTTCCCTGATCACTATTGCTTCTAATGTGAAAGTATCACTCAACACGGTTCCGGTACAACACGGGACGAATTAACCGTATTATAGGAGGGTTGACTGTAATATTATAGAGGTGAAATAAATTTACCGTTTCTGAATAGATCCAGATCGTTAGATATTTTACACTAATAACAGCGCCAGCCAGAAAATAAGGTATGGACTCTACAAGTGGTTGAATTTGGTGTCTTGATTTGATGATGTGTCTAAACTGTACAGTAAATTATAGTATCTTTTTGTATAGTTATGTAACCGAACAATAGCGATCTGATCAATCGACACTACGAAATGAGAACTAACTGACTCTATTCTATAAAACAACTGCATTTATTAGACGTATGAAATTTTGACTGTAGTTATGAATAAATGAAGGAACTTTCAATATTCACAGCACACTTAATCGTGTAGTGTCCTATTAATCCTTTCATGCTTTCATATTCTTCCGAATATATCTGTTGAAACTAATTCTACAGAGAACCCCTTTCACGTTATATCTCCATTCTTTACAACTATTTTGCGCGACGCAAATATTACAGTTACGATTCGGTGAAAGAATGATATTAGTAAAAACGGTTGTCTAAAAGTGTTTCCTCTTGCGACAAACCAAATGATTACTGGCAATGAGTACATCACTAAGCTTCCCATTGTGTTTCTCACTATTCCTATGCACGTGAATTGTACCTCGGCGTTCAAATAAAGCATTGTCAGAAACGTTCCAAAAATTTTGATGGGCACTGCAGCTAACTTGGTTTGGTACGGCCACTGACCGATGAGCAACATCTGCAACCGGGAGTACTTGTAGTACCTAGTCTTGAAGACGTCCATTCATAAGCAGCCGGTGGAACACAACTGTTGCGAGGAGACTCGCTTGTCGATTTTCACCCCACTCTATAGATGAAATCGTGTCCCCTCTTCAAAATTGCAACCTATAATTTTCGATATCCCGTGAATTTTACCAAGAGACGTGGTAAACGCTGGTGAACGTCTATACACGTGTATAGTACCGTTGAACCATTTGTAAACGTCCTCCGATTCCCGGAAGCAAATTACAGGGTTGAAATACAAAAGGGTAAATAATCCTTGGATTTCTTAGTTCTCTCGTATTTTCATTTTTCGTGTGAAAAGAGACACTTGCGACGTTATTGACAATCGATGTACACCTACACTTGTGCAAGTGGCAGCATGTTGCAACTCGAAGAGCCGCAGTCGCTGTTCGGAGTTGCTCGAGTACGGATCCGAATAGACCAGATATAAGAAGAAATAGTTAAAGACTTGTATTAACGTAATAATTTTTGTGTTGGATGACAAGATGACAACACCGCCCGACGGATGAGGTACGGATAACGTTACAGTAGTCATATATTAAAGTAACACGTTGATTCGAATGGGTTTTATATTAGAAATTATAGTAACATTCCCTATAAAAGAATAATCCGCTCGCGTGGTTCAAGATGAAATCCATCCACATGTACCGGATAGGATTTTGCCCTTCACTTTCAGAATTACGTAATTTCAACAGTTGTGCTGAATTGTGCTAAGTTAGTTCTACATTGTGCTCGAATATTAAAACTGTAATATCAAAAATAGAAGTTAGCCCCCCACTTTCAGAATTACATAATTTCAACAGTTGTGCTGAATTGTGCTAACAAGAGAACATATTCAGTGTTCTTCAAAACTAGAGAAAAACGATTTTTAAAGTAGCCCCATTTTTAATTTTTTGCAATTTTCTCTATTGTGTGCTAAGAACAGAACGTGTTAAACTTACACAAGCCGATTTTGATGAAACTTGTGTGAGACATATTTCCTGGAAAAATATTTTACACTTGTTTCTTTTATTACCAACCGTTCACTTTGAAAGGGTGAAAACAGTCCCCAAAGTTGGGTATCAAAACCACATTTTTTAAGTTATCTTGAAAACCACAGATCGAAAGAAAATTGAATTTTTCTGTAAGTTGTGTGTTTTTGAATGGAAAATTCAGTCGTGCAAGAAAATTTTAATAAAAGCTGTTTGTTTAAACAATAAACTCAGATGTGTAATTTTTTATTCAATATAGGGAATGCGTTTTTTGGGTGTTTTTTTTTTTTTTGTTTCTTGCCATTCAACAATAATTATACATAACGAATGATACTCTTGCACCTCGTGAGAAGAACTGTGTCTCACATAAGTTTCATCAAAATCGGCTTGTGTAACGAATATGTTCCCTTGTAAGTTGTCCTAACAATAAGTTGTGCACACATTATGCTAAAGTATTATTTTAAGAAAGTAACAACGAAAAAAAGTTATGGTAAATAATAGTTTTGGACATGCAATTAACGTTTAAACTAGTATCATTATTGCGACGACACAGCAACCCATCAAGGCTTACTGCCGCCGAGCATGCTTACGGGACCGCTAAGACACGAATACTGCGCCGGGTACTTAGAATTATGCTTGGGTGGAAACCTCGTTGCGACGAGGTTATGTTGCAAAAGGAGGCGGCGGAGAGGGGCAGAGAAGTGGATTCTCCCTCTGTCAGGAGAATGGCCGCTCGTGAACGAACGGTATGACCGAAAAGTATGACGACTCTCGTTAGAAGTGCCGTAGTTGACGGTAGTAGGAGGGGCTGAGCCCGAACCAATGCAATCAGGGGCGTTTATTAGGTAAACCCCCTTGGGCGGGTCGGCTGGATGGGTGGCCACATTTGCCTTCCTACCCGGGATAGCAGGAGCGGCGTGTTGTCTGGACTTGGGGTCGAGGGGAGATGGGTTGAAAGCATCACCCCCCAGGATGAATCCCGGTGTGGGGGGGGGGGGGGGTACCGTTGGGTCCCTCCCCAGAAGTGGGAGGGGTATCCGTGGGAGGTGGAGTAGGATGGGCCGGGGCGTACCGTATCGCGCTTCCGACGGCCCTTCCTTCCGGTGGTGGCGTCTTCCTGCCTCGGCCGGAGCTGGTTCCTTCGGGAAGCCGGCTCCCAGCGGCGCACGAAGACACCGAGAACTGTGGGCGGACCGAGCTGGGGCTCGGGAAACCCAATCCGAAGGCTTCAGGGATGGGGATACCGGGCGGGTCCCACCCCTCGGGGTCTTATAGCGTAGGTAATGGGAGGGGACTCGCCCCCCTCCCTGGGGTAGTATGTTAGCTGGGAGGTGTCCTGTTGAATACTCGCGTGTTCAGGCTCCTCTCCCTTAGCTTAGGCGGGCTTAGCTCCTCCCCCTGGAGAGAATCCCACATAACCCCGACTTCCTCTGGGGAGCCGGGATATATATAAAACATTTCCTCGCGGAAAAAAAAAGGTGGGGTCAAATCATGCCGCTACATGCTTTTGATGACACCCTCTTTCCGCGCGCGGCGACCTCTTTCCTCGGCCGGGGGCGGGATTTCGGTCACCTCCCTCTGAGTGAGGAACGGTGTTTCATGCGTACGCAACGAAGCGCGCGTTGTTATCGCTGTGAGGCGGTGGAGCATCGAGCGGCCGCGTGCTCTACGTCCTCAGGTATCCGCTATACGCGGATCTGGGGAGACCCCGCCCCTGGTAGAAAGGGGGGAAGATTGGAAAGAAGCGGGGAAGAAGTCGGGTGCTGCGAATAACCCCGATACCCGAGGTAACCCCTGCGGGGCCGAGCCGGCAGAGGAGAATCGCGGTGTGAATCCGCAGCTACAGATGCTAATACGGACTGGAGAAACAAGTCTTGAGCCGCCTTCGAGGGGGGGGGGAGGGGATCGGAATAGTCGTAGCAGCGGAACAGTACAACATTAGGAACCACCTGAATTGTGTCTGAATTTGCCTTCAATGCTTTCCTTGTTTTCCCCTGGTCCACCTTTAGCTTCTTCGTAAGATCCTTTCCCTACAATTAAGAAACACATAGTTTTTGTTTCGGATTACCTCAGACACTTGCCTCCTGTCATTCATTGACATCGTCATCTATTTTTCTCGATTTCTAATTGAAATTTGTTTCTGAACTTTTCAAAAGTTCCTTTTCTTAAAATTGGTATTCCTCCGAACCCGGAACACCCCGAAGCGCCTTTAACTCGATGCGTTCCTATTTTAGTTAGTAGTTTAAAGTTCTGACTTTTACCCTTGTTGAACTCTTGTTGGTTAGACCGCACTCGTGTTCGGGGTTATTAGCTCTGTTCTCGTGATCTCGTGTTAGGTTTTGTCATTCTAATTTAATTCTTGTCATTCCTCCGATCGGAGGTCCCTCCATTTATGATAGGTATATGGTTTAAGCTTCTTGTGGATCTAGTTCCAACATTTATTGTTTGTCAGCGTAGAGGGCGCAAGTAAACGAGTTGTTTTTGTGTGACAGAAAATCCCATATGGTGATTGGTCTACTCCTATTCCTCGTCTGTGCCTATACCTCGTCGGTGGACTCATTCCACAATCTGTTTTCCCTACTGGCCGTTCGAGGACCATAGCGTGACAGTCAAGGTCAAATCTGTGCCGCGTCGCTATTTGTAACATAAGACAATTATTTGGCCTAGTGAATCGAAGCCGTCGGTGTAAACAAATGTTTTCACTGTTAGTGTCTATTAAGCATAGCAAAATGTCAATAGCATAAAATTTTGTATTTATAAGAGTAAAGAATACTGATAAACAGTAACAAAAAATAGCTACGGTTGTACAAATAGTAAATTCTATACATAAACGTAGTATTCTAAGATTTTGTGCGTTTTTCCAATTGAGGTTATACATATATAAATATATATATATATCCTCAAAATGAATGAAAAACAGAAGGTATTAATTTGTGGAGACGTAGAAGGTCATTTCAAGTTTTTGTTCAATAAAGTCGAGGCCATCAATAAAAAGAGCGGTCCCTTTGATTTCTTACTATGCGTGGGAAATTTTTTTGGAGAAGATAATGTTGAACTCGAGGTTTATAAAAATGCTGCTAAACATATTTCAGTCCCAACTTATATTATTGGCGCAAATAGGGAGTCGGATTTAAAGAATTATCCAGATGAAGATGGTTGCGAAATATGTCACAATCTTACATATTTAGGAAAGCGGGGTGTATACACTGCTACATCGGGGCTCAAAATAGCCTATGTCAGTGGTACAGAAAGTGGTTCTTCTGAATTAAAGCCTATTTGTTTCAATGAGAGCGATGTTGTGTCAATTAAGAATTCTTGCTTAAGAGGTCAGCCTAGTTTTCGTGGAATTGACATTTTGTTGACATCTCCTTGGCCTGCTGGAGTTACAAATCTGGATCCAAATAAACCAAATTTTACTTATCAGGGTTCAAAATTAATTGCATGGCTGGCTGCGCAAGTAAAGCCAAGATATCATGTATCAGCATTAGAAGGAATCCATTATGAAAGACCACCATATAGGTAAAGATAAGAATTGTCTTAGTATAAGATGACAATTTACTTATAAGAACAATGTGTTACCTTTTAGAAATCAAGGTCAGCAGGATGGCAACATTGAAATAGCAACAAGATTCATAGCACTTGCACCTGTAGTGAATACTCAAAAAAAGAAATGGTTGTATGCACTAAATTTGACACCTGTCGATAGAACACGTTTGTCTGATTTGGTCATGAAAACAACAGATGAAACAAACAGTCCTTATCCTAAGTCAATGTTATCAAATCAACCTAGTGCACAAAGAGAAGAGCCAACGAAATGTACACAATACTTTTATGATATGGAATCCAAAGACACTAGAAAACGAGAGAAACATTCAGAAGGACGTAATAAAAGAGCAAAACCAGAATTTGATCAAGCAAAATGCTGGTTCTGCTTGTCCAGTCCTGAAGTGTCTAAACATTTGGTAATATCGGTTGGAACAGAAAATTATGTTGCTCTTGCTCGAGGCGGACTAGTCGAAGAACACTTTTTAATTTTACCAATAACACATCACCAAAGTCTTTCTATTTTACCACAAGATGTGAAAGAAGAAATGGATCGGTATAAAAATGCTATTGCAAAATACTATGGTACTGTAGATAAAGTACCTGTATTCTTTGAGCGAAATTATAAGACTTCTCACTGTCAGTTGCAAGTTATACCTGTTCACAAAAATCTAGCACCTGCTTTGAAGGAAACATTTATGGTAAATTGTTGTGTTATTATACTCCGATAAATGCTTTAATTTACTAAAGTAATTTCTAATACTTTAATTTACTATTTTTAGGAAATGGCAGAGTGTAATAATTTCAAAATTGTTGAACTACCGCTACATTCAGATTTGCAGCAAATTGCAAAACCAGGTGTATTGTATTTTTATGTAGAATTGCCAAGTGGAGAAAAATTGTATTATAGAATCAAAAAAGATTTTCCACTCCAATTTGGAAGAGAAGTATTAGCAGCTGATAGAATATTGGATATCAGTGACAGAATTGACTGGAAAGATTGTCAAATGACCAAGGAAGAAGAAATTGAACTGGCAAACAGAATTAGAAAAGAGTTCCAACCATTTGATTTAGATATATGAAATTGTATAAAGAATCAACAAATTTGTATTGTAACATATGTACATAAATTGATACATGAATTTTTTCTTAAAATATATAACAAAAATAATTCTTTATAATGAAGAACGAGACTACTGTTATCCATTTAGTGTTCCATTTTTTTGGTACAATAATTCATAATCTCCTGGAGTTGCTAGAGGATCTAATCCATCCTTTTTCATTTGCAGTGCTATGTCAAACAAGTAATCATAACATTCCGTCCTATAAAATATATATAAAACATTATCATAAGGAAAAAATATAGTACAGTCATGAGAAATTAATAGTATGTACATAGTCTTTGCATCTTGCCATGAATCACCCCAAACATAAATTCCATGTCTTCTTACTAATACAGCACATGTTTCTGGATAAGCAACAATGGTTTTATCTAATTCGTCTCTTAAGTCCACCTCAAATGGTGTATTTTCAATTATAGGGACTACGAGTTCTTCGTCATAGCGATATGCTCTCCCTAATTTCTGATTTTTTATGCCTATTACAATTTTTAGTATATTTTTATACATATTGCCATACAGACTCATATAATACTTAAATAAATTTATACCTTTTATCATTTCAAGATGAGTGATACGAAATTCTTTTCCAGGCCAATGCAATGTGACCATCACAGCAAATTTCGAATGGGTATGAATTACAGCTCCTGCATTTCTTCTCAAATATGCACACATAAATAACGGAGTACATTGTGATTTTTTCAATTTTTTGTCCGGTGGTGGTAATTCTAAATCGGTCCCATTAATATCTTGTACAAACATCTCATCTGTACACATACGTTCCTTTTGGACACCAGATGGTGCAATATATATTTTGTCTCTACAAAAAAATATCATTTTAATAATACATATGATATTATATTATATGTATAATGATAAATGCATAAATAGGGCTAACCCATGTTTAATAGATATGCCCCCGCCAGTACCAGTGACCCATCCAAGATCATAAAATTCCCTACATAATTCAGGAATTAGGTTTCTTGGGTGTTCCTATAAGATAGAATAATTTATATAACAATGTATGAATTTTGTAATAGCAATATGTACTGTCAAATGTTTGTAATATACCTGATCATATTTTAAATCAATCGAAGACATTTTTCACAGTTCTAACAGTTCTGCAATGAATTCCGTGATATATTTCATAAACTTTTTATTAAATTCTTATCAGTTTTACTCGATAATCACGAGCGCGGTAACGCGGTATACTGTTTACATATACCCATAGACATCAGTGTAAAAGAATCTGTTTGTAACAGTTACACATGCGCTGTGACTGCCTGACTGTGTTATGTTATACATATATATATATACGCACTATCTCTCTGCTACGTCGTATTGTCGTATACATATATACATATTTTTAGTATACATTTGCATATCCAACATACTGTTTATATAAAATATAAACAGATCTTTTCTGGTGGAAATATTGGCGATTCTCCTCTGGGGCAGTGATGAGATATTGTGGATATTGTGGTCTATATATACTGGTCTATACCTCGTCTGTGCTAAAAGCTACCCAGGTTCTATTCCATGCTAAAACGGCGACGTCACGAAAGTGACTATCCTCTCTGCATATACAGAAAAGAGCTCCTCTCTGATATCTGTCTGTATTTATCACACCCAGACTGACCCAGACTCTCGCGGCGTTGTCATTTTTACTTTCAGCACGGCTAGTACTAGAGTCAGCTGTAGTTGGCTGTAGTTGTATTCATTATTTTATATGAACATTTTTGTTTAACCTATAAACGTTGAGTAACATGGCAACTTGGATTACGATGACTCCGCGGTAGTATCTGAATCACAGAATTTTTGTAATGTCACAATACTTTTGAAGTAAATGATACTAATTAGTGTACATTTGTTTCTAAATAGTGTTCAAAGTAGATATTTTTTAAAAAATTATATATAATAAATGAATATATTAAATAACATATATTAATATGAAATACTGGTGTTTTTCATTTTAGGCTCGAGCAAGGCTTGAACATAGTAACTCAAATAGATAACAGTAAATTTAGGTTACTTATAAATCGTATATGTCAAACTCTTCACTCTGGTACCGCTACAAAAATTTTCAGTGATGAGGAAGAAGAAAAGTTGTTGGTGTCATTGGATTTAAATAAAAATGATTTAATTATTCTTTTGGAAGCAATAACAACAATTTATAAACAAGCTGCATGTAATATTATAAAACCACAGTCTATGGAAATCATTTTAAAGGGTATTTTTAAGACTGACGACGAAAAGATTCAAATATTTCTGAATGCTTGGATAGCGTATGGTAAAGGAATAATAGATAATTTTAGACAGCAATCAATTTTTCCTGTTCAGGTGTGTTACATAACACAAAGCTTGCGCTTTAATAAAAATGTTCTTATATCTGAAGTAATAAAATATATCATTTTATTTCAGGTGAAAGATATCGATTGGTCATTGAACATACAAGCTGCATCGTCTGCTATCAAAAAGGACGTGCGTCCAATAACATTACTACAATTAAACTTGACAGGAGAACAGCAAACTAAATTGACAGTAGAATTTGATAAAAAAGAATTAATTGATCTATATCAAAATTTAGAGAAAATACAGTCACAATTAGATGTTCTCAAATAATTTGTAAATATTAGTTTTAACTTTTGTAAAACGCTTGTACTATAGAAAATATATTTTCCAATTTTTTGTAGTAATTACAAATACATTTTATTTTTATAACTACTTCAAAATAGGTGATCATTACGTCTAATCTAAAAATGTTGTTTGTAGGTATATTTTGTTAAAATTTTAATTCCATAAAATAATTCTTATTCTTTGTAATACTGAAAGTTCATCATCTACATATGAATATTTTCATATACTTTAGACGAACTTCTATATTTATTAACTTTTTCGTATAAATAAGGACTTCTGTTAGGTATAATGTTATCGATACTCGATACATTTTGAGTATCTGAATCATTATCATTAATTCGTATAGTAGGAGTTCTTGTTGGATTTACAGAATATCGTTCTCCATTCATTCGCGAAATATGTTTCTTTTCCGATGGCGGTACGGTTTCCAAGATGTGCGTTGATTTCCGGACAAATAGGCGCGCCTTACAAACTACTAACACAACTACAGTAATCATCAGAAACAAAATCACAGCAGTTAAGGTGCCTACTATCCATCCCAGCATTTCATCTAAAATAAAAAATATATAAGGTATAAATATAGTAGCATTAAATTGAATATGGTTCATGCTAATTAATTTTTTTTTTGTAATCTAATTACTTAATAAATGTTGAGTATGTTTCCTAAAGTAAATATATTTTATACATGTATTTTTTTGTATATACACGTATTTATACACATACTATACGTATACGTATACGTCTACGTGTATCTTTCATATGATTGTGTAGTAACATTTTAAAACTATTTTTAAAGTATTTTAGAAATTGTTGGACAAAAATGTTTAAATTATTATGTCGCTTCTGATGTCGGAATAAGCTACAGCGGTGCTAAAACGATCATTACTGAAATTTACATATTGTCAGAAAAGACGCGAATTTCCAATTCGAGACATTATCCTGCTTTTCGACAACGCCCGGTCCCATACAGCTACACTACCACAACAAAATGTTAAGGATTTCATCTGGAGATCATTTGTTTGAGCCACTCAAAAAAGCACTTGGAGGACGGAGATTTGACGACGATGCTATTATCGAAGCGTACTTGTGCAAATGACTCGTGTTACAACCACCTTCATTTTACGATAGCGGCATTAAAAAACTACCTATCCATTGGGAAAAATGTGTTTCCAAGTCAGGAGACTACGTAGAAAAATAAATATTAAGATTCATATTTTTTTATGATGCTTCAATAAATTAAATAAAAATTCCGGTTTATATTTGATCTACCTAATATTATAAGCAATATTAAATATCAAGAAACAATAACACATACCACCTAAGCTATTTAATAGAACAACAGATGCGCTGCCCAATTCTTCGTCGCCAAATTCGTCAGTTACCGTGAATTTGCACGTCCATAGTCCCAAATCCGAATGATCGGGTTTAAATTCTAACTTGCATAGTCCTGTACCATAGTTCATTTGAATATTATACCTAAAAATCCAAAGAAACGCTTAAAAAAAAAAAATGA
The DNA here is from genome assembly GCA_913789895.3 of Seladonia tumulorum. Lineage (NCBI taxonomy): Eukaryota > Metazoa > Arthropoda > Insecta > Hymenoptera > Halictidae > Seladonia > Seladonia tumulorum. The sequence goes on from OU565275.1 coordinate 11,742,987, forward strand.
AAAATTTAAAAATCCCGAGATAAAAAGATTTGAAAGTACCTTTTGCTTCCGCTCATATTTTGATAAATATGAATCTTCAATGCATGGTTCCACTGGCATTGTACTTCCGGTAACACAGTTTCCACTTTGCACGCTAGCGTGACCATTTGATGGGGCACCGCCCATACTGCCATAGTCACGGGTTCTAAAAATCATCAATCCCTTTTTGTAATCAATCTTTCACTTCGTTTAGCTTTTTCTTTTTTTTTTACATAAGTACTGAAAGTATCAAAGCATTCTGAAAGTACCGAAGTCTTCTTTGGTGCAAATCCTTGGAAATGAACATAGATCAAGGCGTGCGTTCGGTGCTCAAATTGTGCGCAAGCAGTTTCGTGTGACTCCCTGTACATATAGCAACAGTGGATTACTTACAATTCCTAGCAATTTTTAGAAATATTCCGCTATTATAGTTGAAGATGAAAAATATATCATGGTTTAATGCATGCTTCAATATCGAGTGACTTCTGTTTAAAATGTCATGTTATTAATCTTTAAAAATGTGAGAAAATATTGAATCTATCCAGAAGGTGTATACTCGATATATGTCCAAAACACACCTGTGGATAGGGACATACATGTATCGACTGGAACATACTATTATCATCTGATACACTGCTGAACGTAGAGAAGAACAGCAAAGCCTGAGTGACCTCGGTCGCCGAGGAGTGTAAACATAATACGGATGGGGTGTATCGGTGTGAGACCACTACTAATCTAATAACAAAACTTCTTTACTTTTCATTATTTTTTTATAGAACTTTCACCAACATAATCATGGCATTTTTCTAGTGACAATGATACCAAATAATATATGATTCGGATTATATGTACACTAGTACTAATATATATAACTCTCGAGCTTCGCTGTCCTTTTTTACGTTCGGCATTGTATCAAAGAATAGTATCTTCTAGCCTATATATGTCCCTGGGTAGTCCCGTGTTGAGGACATATATCGAGAAAACACTGTATATAAAAATTCCAACTGGCTAATTAGTCAGAACGTGGTTCGTTGTTCGAGGTGAACAGTATCCTCTTCTGGATCAACTGGCGAGAACGATATATTATCTGCATTGAACCATTATCACAAATGTAGGGGTGCAAACACGATTAGTATTGAAAAGAGAATGATAATGACACAAAGCGCAGTGAAATTTTCGTATTACCATTTATTCAAAAGTAATCTTTTACAATGCCGGAAACCGACGTTTAAACGCACAAGAAAACGCACGATCCAGTTCGGATGGCGGATTCTCGAATTTGCTCACTTTGGGAACTTAACAGTAATTCAATGGCACACGAGGATAATAGTTAGAGAGGCGTTCTAATGTTTGATTTGTTGCACGCATTGCGGGGTCCTGTGAGCCGGGCCCTTCGTTCCGCCTCCGAATGTTTCTCGCCGTGAAAGTCGCGAGTACCACTTTGTGCCTCATAGAAGTGCAGTGATACGCTTCGGATGCTACAATTGAATTTTTGCGAGTCACGTTCTATCGAGCAACCAGAGAGTGTTGCGTTGTTCGAAACAACGCGTCGCGACGGTGAACATTTTCATAAACGGGGAAGCTTAACGGTAAAAATTGTCTACTTAACGTTAAATTTAGCACGTAGCTGGATATAGAGTGAGCATAATAAGAAATGTATGGTAGTATCTTAAAATCCTGTTTTATCGTGGTCTTATCGCTCTACGATTAAACGCGATATAAACTTCCGCAGTGTTTCTGTATTCGCCGCTAGATTCGTCCAGTCGACTTTTCCGCCCTTTCGTCAAGTACGCGTGGTCGTGGCCCGGTGAACTGACAACTCGCTACCAATTCTCTAACGGGCTCTAAGTTTTATTAGCACGCAAGGTTCTCCTCGAGGACTTAGAAAATAAATATTCTTAAATCTTAACATTAAAGTTTCAAGTATAGTCTTTTTCTTTTTAAATAATTACTAACTAATGCACGCCGAATCTTACGTATTACTGATATGCAAACAATGCTTTCCGCTTCTGTGTCCGAGCCGCGACACAGCCGCTTCGCTGCCCTTTTCTACGTTCGGCGTGGATTAAAGAATAGTATCTCCTGGCCGATATATGTCCTTGGATAGACCCGTGTTTCGAACATATACCGAGTAAACACTGTAATTACTATTTCGCCTAAACGGACGAAATAATTAAAAAAGAAAACTTCAAAGTGGACGTTCACGTTACACGTGGTCCGTCGAGGTTACGCAAAACAGCATAGCGCAGATAGATCAAGGTCAGTTTGGCGAGGAGCGTTTTCTCAAAGCGTGGTTTTGAATACTTTTGCCACCGACGGCGACTTTCTACAATAAATAATACGAAGAATGACAAGAAACGCAGCGAAATCGGCCGCCAAAAGGTACACGCGCGATACGTTTCGCGTGCCTAACACTACGGTTATGCTAAATATGTAATTCAGACGATTAGCTTACCGCTTGTCGTCGGTATACGCGGCTACCAGCTATGCTAAATGCGAAATCATTTGAGCGTAGCCCTGCCGTTGAGCACATAAATAAGGAAAGATGAATGACATTGAGTGATAGATGTTATTTGACGAAAAGTGCACTTTCGCGAGCGTGCCGTTGCGATCGTGGAGAGGGAATATGCTTATTAGATTTTCCATAGTGAGCACAGACTCGTTGGATGCGCGTCGTGTACAACACAGTACAAGAGGTTAATCATAGACATGAAATAATTGTTATTAATGGGACGATCTCGGGATATGTTACTGTGAATCATGAATCGTCGATCCGTTGTTAAGTTTCCAGGCGTAATGGCCCCCTAATCCCTATAGTAATACATCGCGAGCAAAATAATAACAGTAACAGCAAAACAACGACACGCGAATAGAATCTAACACTAATAAATGCAAATATGATCGCATGGCAAATGCGTGGTAATGAGCAACGAATACCTAATATTTATGGTAGAATCATTGATACGAATAAAGATTACAAGGCGTTGCAAGTCGAACGATGAAATTTAAAGGAAAAACGATAGAATGATATGTAAAGATAGAACGCCTCATTGCAAGCGCGCGCGCGCGTGTGTGTTTGTGTTTGTGTGTGCGCGTGTATCGATAAATATTTGCTTGTGCTTCGCGAATTTTTTAATTGGAGATATTCTTTGTACGTCTGCTTCGGCGACGGTGTACACGTAGTTGATAACTGGTTTCCAAGCGATAGCGCTTTCCGTATACGTACAGAATCGCGCGAACATGATATGGTACATGCAGATTCTATCACCACCGCGATGCCTTCACCCACAAAACAGTCTTCGAGGAACCGAGAAGATCCATAATTGATCGCCAATGATTATCACCATTGCAATCAACTGCTCCTAACCGCGTCCTCTAATGATAAAGCTCGCGGTATATCGGCAAACATCTTTAGATTTTTGAAACATCTTCATGTTTCGTCCTGCGATGTCGATCGCAAAAATATCAACGTTCGTTGTACGATCTGTCATGTACAGTAATGTACACACTGCACAGGGCAAGTCACTTGACGATTCAATCGAAACATTTCGTAGAATATGAATGCCACAGAAAATGACGCGAAGCTTTCAATAGGTTCAACAAGTCTGACCATAAGTTATTGTCTTGGAACTAATAGGAGCGAGATAACGTTTTGAAGCGTGCACCGATGTATCATCAGAGTTATAAATATTATGATACTGTAAGATGATCGGTGCTAACTATAGAACTATTGACGCATACATCGACCCATAGTCGCCAGATCAAGATGTGTTCCCCCATTTTAATTTCCCCTTCTACCGCGCTATTCCCCTATGCTTCCACCACAACTCGGTCACGTGACTAACCCGGTACTGGCATAGAGAAGGAGGGCTTTTCCTCCTCAATTCGTGCTCCTTCTCCTCATATGGCGACTATGCATGAATCCGACCTTTAGCCAGAGAATATTGTAGTTTTGCAAGAAAAGAATAAAGCAGACCTTCTTCACTTTTAATGTTCTACAATTATGCTAAGGCAGAAGAATTTCAGAAATGTTTGTCGGTTTTCTGTGGCTTTGATAAATTAAAAAAAGAATACTCTATCTTCGTGTCTTATAGTCCAGTGACTCGTGCTGTACAATAATACGTAAAACACATAACATACTACGCTTACACTGTACACGTTTCAGGATCTATGGCCGATCGTCGATTTCGATCACGTCTGAAAGTCCTCGCAAGGAACGCTTTTCTCCATTGTCGATACGTAGCGTCGCGCGATTACGTCGACCACAGATCCGAGGATCGATGATTCAATAATGTTTGACACCCTCACCGTGGAAGGAACGTCACCCTAACCCATCTCAGGATTCGATGATACCTGGTTCCAGGAGGCTCAGCTTGGCCGGCGGCGCGTCCGTGTAGTTTCGTCTGCCGCGTATCCTGGCGCCGCAGGTCCAAAGTCCTTCCTGTTCCGCGAGAGCGTGGCTCAATCGGACGCTACAGTCCCTGGCTTCGGTACCGACCGCAGGAAACTGCTTCACCACTACCGTGGTGTTCGAGTTCACCGGCGTTAGAGACCATCGACACTGTTCCACCGCCGATGAGGTTACGCAGCGAAGAAGTACGGACCCGCCGGACGATATTTGTATGTCCTGCGAGAGCTCCGAGAATTTCACCTCGTCTGAAATGATTTGTACGTTGCGTTGTGAGTTGTGAGCAGAGTTGCCGCAGAAAAGGGGTCTTTGCGCTTTCTACTCTACAATCAGATTCCCCTCTAACGAATCCCTGCACGAGGGGAGTATGTGACAGTGGTTGGCTAGCAGGCTTTAGCTGCGGTAGTGGGAATAATGACGTCACGAAGTCTCCTCGTGCAGAGTCAGTGTCGTCAGATCCAGCGTCCAGTCTTCGTAGTTCGCGATAAGGTAGAGTGACTACATTACCATCAAAAAATGGTTTTACGTGCCTCAGAAATATCTCCAGCTACAAACTGAGCTATATTTTGTCTCGATTCTCTTTGAAATAAAGCCAAAAACTTGAAGCACGTTTCTGTCGTCAAAATTCATAATATCGATAATACGGAGCTAAAAATGTGACAAGTTTAGTCAGAGACTTAGGACCGTGAGTCACGTGACTATCCCGGACGTTTAAGCCTTGTCTCTCACTCTACACTTCCCTTGTTTCCTCTGTTTGTGACCTTTTGCATGACCTTGAGTAATTATGGTCACTGAATCCCTAACGTATCTTTACGAACAACAAAAATATTTGAGGTGCAAACATTAGGTGGCTCAACCTGCATGTACGTGAAATGAGGAACAAAACAGTTCAAAAAGAAAAACGAAAAAGGAAAGAAATTACCTTGTTCGAAGACAGTGAGTTTGGCGTAGGGAGAAGTCAGTACCGTGTTGAGAGAACTGATTGACACCTGACAGGCCCACTGACCCTGTTTTTCGGCGTACACGTGTGGTAGAGTGAGCGAGCAATCTCTACCAAGGTCACCATTGCTCGGAAATTCCTGAGCGACGACTTCTGGATCGTTTCCGTGAAGCGGTTTCCAGATCCAGGTACATTTCTCGACGCGACTGCTCGTTATGCATTTCAACGAAGCCTCCGTACCGATCGGCGCGGATGTGTCCGTCGGCATTTCAACAAAGCTGACTTTAGCTGAAACGATCGGAGATAAACAAATCGATTAACGATACCGTTCTAGCGAACACCTTTCCGCGTGGTCCCTCCAATGCTGGACTTCATGCGAATTTGTTCCAAATGCAGTGTTTTCTCTATATGTCCCAAATATCTAGCCGATAAAAGCCCTACAACTATCCCCACTGCCGCGGGCAAGACCCTTGAGGGGCCACGAAGCTAGAGAGAATTAGTTATGGTCTCCTGGTCTGACACTTGGCCTCTAGTGCTTCGTTTTCCTTTTTTACGTTCGGTGTGGATTAGAGAATAGTATCTCCTGGCCAATGTATGTCCCTGACTAGACCCGTGTTGTGGACATATATCGAGAAAACACTGTACCTTTTCAATTAGTAAGTACGGAAATTGATCAACGTTCGAAGAAATGAACACCATGTTTGTGTGGATTCGAAGAATGTGACATTTCAATGTGCCATCGAGACTAACTATACCTGTAGGTAGTAGGCTGACGGTCGCCGGAGGTGCCCCATGAAGAATTCCTTCCGGTGATAATCGGACACCGCAGGTCCATAGACCTTCTTCTTCGTACAGAATGTTTTTGAAACGCACAGAACAGTCGTGATCGGCGTCTTTGTTCGGGTTAAATTTTTTTACTAACAAAGGCTCTTGACTGGAATTTGTGGCCTTCCAGGACCACTCGCATTGAACCACTGGCTTATTCACCAGGCATCTCAGCAGCACTGACTCACCGGGCGCTACTTGAATTCCTCTGGACAGTTGGACGAACTCGACTGAGAAACAGGGACGAAGACAATTAGATACTAGCATAGTGATAGGAAATATTTAATATAAAATTTCACGTAGAAATGTATGATGTATCAAAAGTATTCCCTTCTACATGAAAATTTGTATACAAAATGTTTCAGCTAGGAGGGATACTTTTCTCATGTGGATTAAGCATCATTAAAAAAAAAAAAAAGAAACAACCACCACGAGATAATTCACACACATGTACTATGTATACGTCTATCGCGAGATGGCAGTGATTTCGACAGTGGGGCGCAGGAGGATCCCACTCTTACGCTTAGGCTCTGGCGGAAACGGCCGACATAGGTGCTCAGCGTCGCCACATCGCTCTGTTCCAATCACACCTGATACATGCTTTGCTGTCTTCATTAAGCAATTCGGCCAATAGCGGAAGACCTCTAGCGCGAAGTGGGAATATCACGTGATACCTACAAGTTTCTCACTGCCATCTCCTGATTGACGCATAGTACAATAAGATATCTGTACCAGATTCAGTGGCGGATTTATACTTCTGCCGCCTAGGGGCTACCTCTACATCTCAGCTCTCTTTAAAGGGCCAACGCCCTCGTTCGCTTAAGCTTTCTTCCCATAGGTTTATCAATAGCACAAACCACAAAATCGTTAGTACTACCCTAATTTTGTTTAATCTATTTTTCAGACATGGGGGGACTTAAGTGCTTGCATTCTGCTTGTAATTTCATACAACGTTATTCAAACATGTTATTGTTATTTTTAAATTGGTTAACATTTCCATTTATTTGTTTTTATTGTTGTGACTTGTGCCTTTGATATTTTTCCAAAAATTTACTGCCTCTGGGCTACAGCCCTTGTAAAGAGCCTTCCCCCCCAATTCGCCATTGATCAGATTTTCCATTTACTAAAACAAATGGTAAAAAATATCAATACTTTCCACATTCAAAGATACGTAATTTTAAGCTACAAATCTTTATACAAAGTCCTAATTTTATAGATTATTCTTTCGGGTGAACAATTATCGACGTTTGTCGAAGCAAATATTTTTTTGTATTTTACAGAATCGTAAATTCCCTCACCTTCCGAAATGAGAAACCGAATAGGATTTGACTGTGTGAATGAGGAATTCGGATCGATCCTAGCGCCGCATGTCCAGTATCCTTCTTGTTCGGGTAACACATTCTTGAACTTGATACTGCAATCGGTGCTGTCGTTACCAAAAGCTGGGAATCGTTTCACCTCGAGATTCCACGGTTGCGATTGGTTTAACTGCCGCCAGGACCATTGACATTCACGGACAGGTGACCTTATCTGGCACATTATTTGCGCCGAGGATCCTGCTGGTACTTCGACAACGTTATCGTATTTTGCAAATGCCACCTGAACACCTGCGAAACAAGTGTAGATACGTTCCTTGATGTCGGCGCTTTACACGATTCATTTCTGTTATACAAGGTTGTCGCAAAAGTTCTTTGTTATTGCACAGCAACAGTGAAGAAGACAATGTATTGCTTTGAATCCTTTACTTGTGAGCTGGGCTTTCTAAGATTTTATTGAACTTTTAAAAAATATTATACACTATGTTCAACTATACTATTAATACTATATTGATTGCAAACGAAACAGAAGAAGTTCCTTCAAGAGAAAGAAATTCTCTTTCCATTGCTTTTTTCTACAAGATTCTACGAAGATTTTTTCGCTTTCCAGAGCCAGTTAAAGTTAAAAGGAGAATATTTGCTTCAATATTGCATAATCCGAACAAAAAAATCACACTATGTTTGACAACCAGGTTTTTTTTTGCGTGTTTAAGGTCACATGCACCTAACTTGCACAGGAAGGCAAGCGCTTTCAAATGATGGTAACGCGATTTATAAAAAAATGTGATGTTTGGAAGTTGAACAAAAATTTTTTTAACGCTATAACTGTGTTGAAAAGCAACGTAGGTGAAAATTTTAAGAAAGTATCTGATGGTAGAGACTTCACGCTTTGAAATGATTGTTTGACGATATCGATACAACAATTTTTTCCGGAGTTATTGTCAATTGAAATTGACACAATTTCTCGGGTTTGTAGAGGTGATCCCTTAATTTTGTTAAGAAGTATATTAGTCGAATCGATCGATCATACCGAATGCGACTCGATCTTGAATCAGAGATTCCAAGAGACAATGAACATTCCATACCCTGATTCTCATTGACGATGCTAAGCTTGGCAGGTTCTGTACTGGTGAAAGGATCATTCGTGGAAGTTCTTGCAGCGCAGGTCCAGTATCCGGTCTGCTCGTGCTTCGTGCTAGAGAATCTTACGGAACAGTCGTTGCTATTGTTCCCGAAGGCAGGAAATTGTCGTACCGGTAACGGATTGGTAGTTGGCGTAGCTGTCGTCTGAATCACCGAGACCGTGGTGGCTATAAATTACAAGCAGACATAAATACGTGGCACGCGAGTACTGGTAGGATATATTTGATCCAAATGAATGTATTGGAGAAAAGTTTACGACCTTTTTCATGATACCGTTAACGCATCGATTGCTACGTCACCGACGTAGGGATGACGAAATTAATTCTCATTCGAAAATTCATTTTTGTGCTAATATACAAACTGTCTCATTTAACTCTATTATCCCTAATAACTTTGTTACTTACACAGATACAAAAAAAAGTGTTTGCGGAGAAAGTTATCGTGTTTGGAGGAGGTCATAAGTCTCTGTGAGTGAAGGTCATCTCAAGGTCATATTTTCCGAGATCTTGCGGACAATAATGTTCTTTCAATTATAACATTATGCTTAAAAGTGTATTGATTTTCATATGTCCTGAACCTAATAGTTAACGAAATAATTATTGAAATGATTAATTTAGTCTACCTGAACGCTAGTAGGTGCTCGAACATCTCTTAACAACTAGATTGCCGGATGAAAAAGAAGGTATCTGATCAGTTAGTGATTCCCTCTGACAGGTTGGTGGTATTGTATGATAACGAGGGTGATCAGATTCCTACCTTCACAATTCTATTAAAAACCAACACATGTTTTAAAGAACTTCTTTAAGTTTTTCTATATATGTATATAGCAATAAAATCGTAAACAGCTGAGAGTCGGCCTGCGATGCGTCAACTTTCATAGAGTAGAGCACGGCTGGTCTGTTTCCCCGTTTCGAAACGAGATGCTCAACTTTCAGCCGTACCCAAGTTCGTACCGAATTCGAAAAATCAATCATGCCAATAAATAACTCAAAATAACAGTGTCCCACTCGATCGCAGCACAGACCTAAACATATGATGTCTGTACAATTCTAGACATACTGACCGCCTTGGACGAGTAAAGTTCAAAAGATGCAAATTTACGCAGCCCAGACATGACGTCTAGACCATTCTAGACAGATGACCTTCACCCAAACAGGCTTATGTCCCTCTCCAAATATGATAACTTTCTTCCCAAACATTTTTTTGTATTTGCATAAATAACAAAGTTATTATAACAGTTAGTATGATATTATAAATATTGAATAATATTTAAAATATGCTTGGGGTCTGTAAAATGCCAGAAGGTTGGAAGAATACCGAGTACCGAGTATCAGACACCTTAACTTTTGAGTTTTTATTTCATTAAAAATAAGTTACTTTGATTTTATGAAATTTTCGAGGTTGCCGGGTCGACGGTCAAAGTGTTAAAACAGGTGAAATCGTACGAGTAATCTATTCGATTTGCAGCTCTGTGTATCACGAGAGAATACTGCAAATTAATCGTATACTCGAATCTAAAGCACAGTCCTAATGTCAGGAAGAGTTCATGCTGCTCGCTCAAGAATGCAATAAATATAGAACGTTCTCGAAGGAATTTCCACAAGGCTATATAAATTCTACCCCTTTGGTCTTGGACGTAAGGTTAAAGTTTAGCTATAGTCCACCGAAGATAGTTGCAGATAAATTTCGATACGTTATCAATGACCTTCCGCATTTAAACGTTTAACTAGCGATAATGTAAAAAATCTTTATCCTTAACCATTAACACGTTGAGCGCCATTCTGATTTTTAAGGAAGTCCCCGTCAGAGTCCACACATTTTATAGTTCTATATCATGTTACACGCTGTCAGCCACCGGTGACTGACGCGGCCTAAACGAAAAGTCTAGTGTCAACCACCGATGGCTGACGTGGCGCTCAACGTGTTAAGCGTAAACAGTGTTTACTAAACACTATTGGGGCTGATGCGGTCTCATTCAAATTTATATTAATAATTATTTTATGTATAACCATTAATAACATAACTATTTGTGGATTACTACACTACGTTTCCATCTACCATTTCGAAATACAATTGAATTGAATCATTGCATATTTAAAGCACATTTTGAAGGTTCGTTTAATTCTTTGCAAATCTCTTTGCTACTTCGTTATTCACATCAAGTCCAAAAAATGAGAAGAATATTTTTGTAAGGGAAAAAGTTACTTCATATGGCCTAAGGAATCACCCCTTTCAAAAAAGTACAACATTTTTGGGACATCCTGTATGACACATGTATGTATGAATGACAGAACAGTAAATGTGTTGAGCAACTTGCTTCGCTAGATTCATTGAGTTCTTGTAAAATTTGAAGTGTTACAAATCCATAAAAAAAGGTTATAGTAATATTAGGTTGGCATGAAAGTAATTTCGGTTCTCACTAATACCTGGCGTTATGTTTTGTTTGATTGACTTCTGTTAACGTTGCGTTTGTTGTCATTCTGATCTTTCATAACTGCATCTTTTCGGTTACTTTTGAAGCAAATTACACGTAATTTTGATTAAAATTGTTAGTTCTGTGTCCATTTGAACATGGAGTGCAAAAACGAACATTATAGGCACATATTGCTTTTTTATTTCCGTAGAGGTAAAAAAGCTGCCTAGTATCAGTAATAGTGATACAAATACTAATACTAACTCGTCGAGCTTGGTGGACTTTCGCTGATATCCGGTAGCGGCAGATGAACCGGAGGTAATGGTTGCCAGGACCATTGACACTCAGCTACGGTATTGGCGGTTCTGCATGCCAGAAGTATCGACGAGCCGAGTTCTGTTTCTGTGTGTACTGGAACATCCACGAATGTTACTGGAATCGGTGGCGCCTTCGTTCCCGGCAAAATATCGTCCATCGAGTGACCCTGAATTTCAGGATCAGTCAAATTACTATTGAAAGCTCTAACCGTGGTAGTTTCTTCAACCTCCTCTGTCACGGGTATACCTGCGAACATACCGCAACACCGTCGTTTACAATCAAATTGAAAAGTAACCAACGGAAAGTCTCTCTTCTTCACAATATACCATACAGTCCTTACTCGATATATGTCCCGAATATCTAGACGATAAAAGTACCAGAACTATCCCCACTGCCGTAGGGTATACTCGAGGGACCACTTCTAATCCAATAACAAAACATCTTTATTTTTCATTATTTTTTTGTAGGACTTTCACCAACATATTCGTGGTATTTTTCTAGTGAAAATTACACCAAACACGATATCATTCGGATTATACGTACACTAATACTAATATGTATAACTCTCGAGCTTAGCTGTCCTTTTCTAGGTTCAGCATTGTGTTAAAGAATAGTATCTTCTAGCCTATATATGTCCCTGGGTAGTCCCGTGTTGCGGACATATATCGAGAAAACACTGTATATAAAAATTCCAACTGGCTAAATAGTTCAGAACGTGGTTCGTTTGAACTATAACGTTGCTTCATAGCGTGATAAAGAACACGTTTGAAGATTCCAGATGCATTACCAACACAGCGACGGGCGTCCCATAATACGATCACGTCCCCCTAAATTGCCAACTGATCGTCCATAAAGAAGTTCTCCGAGATGTCTTTGAATTGTAGATTCGATTGATTTAAAATTCGGATGTGTGCAACGTGAAACACTAATAACAAGAACGTTCCTTTAACGTTTCCATTGTGAGAGTAACAGCAGAGTAATAATTAGACTGCGGATCTTCACGCAACATAAAAGATGTCCAAGACAATTGTAAGAAACCAAAGTTGAATGAAAATGCATTTTTTCCTTTTATCATCTTGAAAAGTTACAAGTAATATCGTCAGATCATTGAATTGTTTTAAGGTCCTTTTATCTTTGTATTTGGCCTAGCCGATAAAAGTCCCAGAACTATCCCCACTGCCGTAGACTATATCCCGTGAGGGACCATGAACCGAGGCCTCTCTAGTTGTCTTTTTCTACGTTTGGCATGGATCAAAGAATAGCATACTAGATTGTATAGGGTAAAGGCTACGTATTAATTATACTTATTTTTAAAGCGTAACGAATATTAAATTTTTTCATTGATATCAGTTAATATATACATTACTTTTTTTTTAACAATCATTATACTTTAAAAATAAGTATAATTGATATAGGCACAGAAATTAGCACCCCCACAGTAATTGGGTCCCTGATCCTATATTTTGTTGTTCCTCGTTTAAATCTGCCTTGTCGCTTTGCAAAACCTATTTTTGCATACAAATCTGCAGTCTGATACCGAGGGTATTTACTTTATACCGAACGTAAGGACAATCAGAACAAAAATGTCTTGTCCTCGCTGATTGGCCAGATCGATCCAAGTGTAGATCATCTTGAATACAGTGAACGAAGGAACCGAAGGAACTCAACTGAACATATATGTAGGACACATCAGGCAGGAAGCTACGACAGTCACGTAGACAATCGCCTTGCGTTGCGCGTCTGTCACCATGTGCAAATAGACGCAGGGACGGATCGATAATAAAATATTTGTAAAAACCCCGGCTGGAAGCTCCGACGAGGTGTACGATACAAGTGCATGCTAAAGCATTTTATCAACATTGTACGTCTATATCCCTTGTCCCCTCTTTGATATGTACAATATCCTTTTCCACTGGCGATATTACGTAACCACAATATCACAGACAAAGGCGTAAAACAGTTTTTCCTTAAGATTTCCTTGGAATTTATTCAAAATCGTAAGGGACCTAATAAAGTTGTCACTTTTGAACCTTTTAGAGGTGTTATTAAATTATTAATTATGGAGTTATTTGTTTTAGATAAAATTAACTTAAATTATTATATATTTATATCAATAGTGTCATTAATATTATCTATAAAAATATGGTTAGTTTATTCATTTTATGTAAAAGTGTATAGAATAAACTTAAGAATTTTATTTGTACTAAGTTTAATAGAGACAGGAGTTATTCGTGTTATGTTTTATTCCGCAATTTTGTTTGAATGCTAGCATGACCAGATCCGGTACAATAAATATCGTTGTGTAAGATAATAATAAACTATTCAATATTTTGAATTTTTTAGGATAGAAAGGATCCTCGCTTCAGCTTTCTTGTTTTAATCTTTGAGTAAAGATTAGAAAGCGTAATGTAAAAGTGTATATTTCTGAACACACATAAACTTCATTGGTTAAATAATAATTGGCTTATAAGTGGCCCACGAAACTATTCGAACGCTCTTTAAATCAAAATAACTATTTTAGAATTGGACCAAACAACTTTTCTTGAGCAATTAGTAGCATTAATTTACTAAATGTCGTGCGAAAAAAAATTTTAAAGAAAATTGCAATTGGTAAGAATTACATGAAAAAATAAAGCCGACAGTTATAGCGTCTTGTAAATCAATGCTAGTTATACGCATGATGAAAATTTCATCGAAATCGGTTAACGTCGGTTAAATGGTACAGATCTGCAAACTTTATTTTTTAAATTTTCGATATAGGCTCACATAAAAGATGGTAAACTACTTTTTAGTATTCTCTCTGTAATTCCGACCAATTGTAACTTTTCCAAAATTTGTTTCACGTCATGTAGTAAACTAATTATGTTCTAAATTCTAAAGTAATCCAAGTCGTATGGTCCAGTACTAAACACGTTATAGTTTTCTTTTTTAACCTTTTGCACTCGGCGCTATTTTCATTCTAAAACTAAATTTTTCTTCCGTCTTAGAATATTTTCATTTTATTCATACGCAACTGGTCCGATTTCTACATATAACATTTAAGTGTTTGGTAATCTATTAAATATAAATTTTGTAATGTACCAAATATTTTCTAATATTTCTTGTAATTTCTTTGAAATAATGCCACAACAATTTCTAGTGGTGCCTCGTAAATTTCTTTGAAATCTGATTTCTTGTTTATCACTTTTGATAAAGGAATGTGTTTTTACCTTCTATTCGTTATTTTCTCAATTTGAACATTGCATGAACATCCGGTATAGAACAAGGGTATTATTCAACGTTGTTATTTGGCGTTAATGGTTTGTAAAAATTTGTCATTGTTTTCGACGGGTAATTAAGGTCAAATTTCTGTGAAAGAGCGACCGTGTAGACTGTTCCACACTTTCTACGTGGCCAGTATGTATAATAATGTTTCCACGTCCACCGAACTTGGGTCCTTGGTATTGTCTCGTAACGTTCGCCACCTCCCCTTAGCGTGCTCGTCTGAGGACGAGCAAAGTGGTCGCTGACACTGGAAGGTCGTTTCCATTTTACATTGACACACTCATCGACTCGTGGTTTTACGATGCTACGTGCTGCCCCGACAGACCGGTAGCTGGGTTTATAATCTTACTTTTGCCGCTATTCCATCAACTATGCAATTTACGACCGCCGCGACGTGACGTTATTCCCTAAATTACTTTGATTCCTCTAGTACTCTAGTACATGCACACCGATCCAACTGATCCAGAAATTACATCAGAGTGTTACACATTTACTGTGGTATCACTAATTCGTACTGTTGTATTCTTCTTTTTTTTTTTTGTGAACATTTTCTGATTTCTTACGAGATGTTCAACAAGCTGTTCAACATTCTCCAAAGGTTGGCTCGCAGATCGTGGTACAACCGGCAAGAAGATTATTCCTCAAATAAAATCCAATTAAAAATAAGGAATATGGATTACGAATCTGTTGTTCAAATTACAAACAACAAAATGACGGATTCAATATGGCAGATGGGTATCCGAAAAAAGGATTTCTTTGAAAATTAGTATTTGCATATTTTTTGGGGCGCTGAGTACGCGTATGATCTCAAAATTACAAAAACTAAAATGCCGGATTCAAGGACGGCGGAGTCCGGGTTTATTTTGACTCAGAGTATTTTAAATCGACGTTCAATTGTTCAGTTTTTGGGCGAATTAATTAAATGAACAGCTGCTGTTTCGAAGATCAACATGTTCGCAAGAAGAACCTGCGAAATTATGTTCGATGAAGAGTATTTGAAATATTTGAATATGAATATTGAATATGAATATGAATGAATATTGTCATATTTGAAAATTTTGCTTGGATATCTGTAACACGATTACCCGACATCCTTCGTCGTTTGATTACGTGGTAGTTAGTCGTGAGAATTATTGCATAAGTTGGTATTGTGTGTATGATGTTACCACTCGATATTATTAGTACATGTCCAAGTACTCTCCGATTATGCTGGTCTGTATGTAGATACTGTTTTTTCGTTTTTCTCGATCGGAACAATATCGCAGTGTACGTGTGAGAGAATCGGTATAAACTTTCACGCGTTCGCTACCAACGGCACTTTCTTTGATGAATTCTCTTTATATTTCTCGAAGGGAATACGTTTCGCTTAATAAAATCGTTACAACAGTAATTCTAACTGTAAACATCCGTTGGTAAAACAAATGGCCGTAACGTTATTTAATTAACATAGAGCATGGGATTTTAGGGGATGTACAAGACGGAGAGTAAAAAATAGAAAAGATTGCGATCGTGCAGAATCTAAATCACGACGTACTGATTCAGACAGTTCCAAGGCCGGCATTTACTTTCTTATACTTTCTTACTTTCTTCGCCACGTCCTTGATACTCTGTCTTCGATTGTTACTTGGCACAATTCATAGATTTTTCCGATCAATTTTTAAGGAAGGATCCTGTCGAGTTTTTTTAAAACAAATATTTAGGCTGTAGTAATTTTATTTGTTAATTTTAATTGTAGTTTTTAGTAAAATAAATATTTTGTTCAGTAGAACCTTGATACGCTAACAAAGGAATAGGCAAAAATAAGATAGTGCTGTTGAATTACTTAACTGTGAATCAATTGATCTTCAATTTGAAACAAAGGAAAATGTGAATCTCTATTTTTGTTTGTTTTCTTGTTTTGATTTGGTTATTCTTAATTTTGTAATACATCTTTCATGAGATTTCTTTAAAAAAAAAACTAAAGAACATCAGTATTTTGAGTATTCGAGTTGGGCACCAGGCATCATTCCGGATGTATCTTCGCAGGCCTAGTCGTGACTAATTCCACAACAATGGAATCCCATCCCGAGATTATCGACCGTAAGACAAGGCCAACCGTTTCTTATACCACGTAGTCCGGAGGCTCGCGAGAGAGAAGTTAAAAGAAGCAAGAAAATGAAGGATATCTCGATCGGCGAGGCGCGGCGCGACGCGACGCGTCGGAGAAGATTTTATTCCGTAATTAAGAACGAATCGATAACAGCGTGGCGGTCGTCAACCCGCGAACGATGTCTCCGAGAGGACAATTAGAAGGACTGGCCGATTTCTTTTGCCACGTAGAGACGTTGTGAAATTTCAAAATGCGTCGATTGGGCGTTGCCTCGTTGCCACGATGACGGCCGAGCTGTTCGGATCCGTTCGGTTCCCATTTGTCGAAGGTTCGATTAAAGATCGAGGAATACTCTCTATCCTACAAATGAACAGTTCTAGTTTACACAGTATTTGGAGATAAAGAGGCTTCTCCCTTTCGCGAGTTTCAAACATTTCAAAATTATACGCGCACAAAAAAATAAATAAAAATGTATTCCTTAAACAGTTAGCGGTTGCGACCCCTTTGAAAAATGTGTACCTATATCGTGCCGCAAAAATTAAGCGACGACGAGTATACTCATCAAACACAGAATATACAGTGGCGTGCAAAAGTTCCCGGCCAGATGGTTTTTGTTATTTTTCTTCCAAAAAAAAGCGTTAAGACATTTTTATTAGAAACATATATAAGGGCGTATTACATGAAAGGATATTAAAACAAAAATCAACGCTAATTATTTTTCTTACTTGTTTGTTTGCAGAATAAGTAAATTAACATGTTAAAAAATTACCGGCCAGTGTGTTTAACGAAAAAAGTATGCTTGTTTTTCATTGTGTAACAATTTTGCAGTACATTATTTAACATGTTATAAATAATATTTCGTAGCCATGCCTTTTGCAGCAATAACAGCAGCACAGCGACGAGGCATGGACGTAAATCTGGCCGGGAACTTTTGCACGCCACTGTATGTAGCTGTTATATGTATCACCGATTCCAAGGAAATGCAACAATTTTGGGACACCTTTTAGAACAAATTTTTGTAGGAGTTAGCTGCGAATATCTGCGATTCAGCTTGTCGTATTTTTTAAAAGTTTTTGGAGCTACGCTGTCCTCTACGTTCGGCAGTGTATTTCGGAATACTATCTCCTGGACAACATATGTCGCCAGGTAAACCCGTGTTGTGGACATCTATCGAGAAAAGACTACCCCGTTACGAGCCGAGGGTTAGGCAGATGATGCGTGATTGAGGATCGTTCGTTACGGGGTTCATTATTTACGGGATTTCTTGTGGAGTAGCTGACGTGACGTCGCGACGTCTTGTTACGCGAGGACGTAACGCAAAGGAACTGCATTATTTTATTTTGCGTACTGATTTACGCGTCAAGATAAGACACGTGGTGTGCGCGCATCGTTCAAAAAGAACAATGTGACTCAGTCCGCCAACAACACAGACTTGCGTCAATTTGTCCCATTAATCATGAAACGAATACGCGCAACGATCCCAAACGATTTATGGATCGGCCAGTTTACTTTGAGTGTCAGCAGGCGGAATACAGGACCAGCTGAACCGGCTTCCGAACAATTAATTATTAACAGTCACGATCCAATTCTTCAAACGAAGTGTTCGCTAATCGCAGACGCGGCAATGCGTATGCGGAAAACAAGCTGGGCTAGGTATAACAACAACCGACCAACTGATTTACACTATTCCTCGCGGGAGTGCTCATTGATTTTATACTAGGAAAGATGTGTGACGTGTACAAAGCAAGAATACGACACAGATCTTCGTAACTGCTTACAAGCACGTCACAAATGTTTTCGCAGTTGTATTGGAAGCAACGTAATTAAATTTATCTTTCCAATTCGTTGAAAGGTATTCAAACAATTGGAGAGCGGAGCTTCTTTTGCCAGTCCTCGAAGAAAATCGTTGAAGAATTAAACGATCCTTAATTGATTAATTGTAAACTACCGAATTACATGTATTTTAAATAAGCAAGCAGATTATCTCCCTTCGGGTGCTAATAGAACTTGCCTAAAGAAACACGAATGTCTCGATAAGCATAGATGTTTGGGAATCAATTGATTAATTTGAAAATAAAGCTCGTTGCATGACTAAAGGTATACGTATACACTCGAGAGTTTAGCGTGTCAACGGCTACTAAATGACCGAGAAACGGCTATACGCTGAAGATAGATCATTTCAATTTACATTTTGAGTGGGCTCTACAAAACGCACAATTCATTCGAGAAATAGTCAGTTAACTAGAATCAGTTTCATTTTCACGTAACGGTTATGTGTAAATGTATATGAACTTATAGAAAGTCGGTACTTTTCACTTTATGATATCGTGTACGTAATTGATTACAATCAGCATACTTCCAAAGAAACGACACACGAGTACGGATAGGTTTTTGTTTGAAACTTTTTATTTTGATCACTTCAGTTTACGTCACTCTGATCGCGAGCTGTCTTCGCTAAACAGGCATTCATGGAAAGTACATATTTCAATTATGACGTACTTTTTCTTGATAATTCTTTATCATTCGTAACAGAAACTTCAAACTGCAAACTGCAAACATTGCGCAAAATTTGCTCGAAACAGCATTTGGCTAACTAGACTAGTACACGGTAATATCTCAATGCAAAATTAAAAATACATATACAGTCAGTGTAAAAAGTGTTTGGACAGTCTTAAAAAGACGATAACTTTTTACAATTGTACCAAACGACCTGATTTTTGGCGAGCAATTAGAAGCATTGGTTTACTAAATAACTTTCCAAACAATTTGAAACGATTGCAATTCGTAGGAATTACACGAAAGTATAAAAAAGGCCCCTTTTAAAACTTTTTTATTTGAGTCCGTAATGAAAATTTAAAATACGCGGTTTGTAGATCTATATTAGTTATACGCATGCTGAACATTTCATCGAAATCGGTTAACATACACACGAGCTACAAGCGGTTAAAAGTGGTGAAAGTCGTAGTTTTAGTCGGTTTCAAGTTTGGTCAGTTTAAGATCCACAGATTCGTACCATCTTCCGATGTGTGTCATTTTTTCTGTGTCATCCGATATCGGTGAAATTTTCAGCATGTGTATAACTGGCATAGATCTACGGAACGCATATTTTAAATTTTCATTAGGGGCTCAAATAAAAAAGTTTTGAAAACTGCCTTTTCTATTTTTTTAATTTTAAGAAACCCACTTATTGTTTTGCAAAAGGAGTTGCCTCTTCACCCACAAAGTTTTTTGTGATTATCTTGGAAACTAAGGCCGAGCGACGGGTACATGTACAGAGAAAAGTTGTTGAAAATGACGTCCTTAACAACATATAGAAGGTCAAGGTCATTGGAGCTAGGTCCGCTAAACGTAATATATACCACATTTTTATTCCACGATACGGGCCATTTAATAATAACGAATCGTCCGTTTACAAATTTTAATAAGTGTCCGGTGACGGGAGTGTATGTATCTGTACGTACGTATTTACGTTGTATAGAGTAGCCACTGTAACCCGATAAGTTGGGGTTATTCAAATGAGAACTCGATATTCGAAACTTACAATGCACACGCGCATGTCCCTAGTCGCCTAGCAAGTAGCAAGAATAACTACAGTGATACGCACACAGCTTACACGCGTGTAATTAGCCACTGGATATACAAGTGTGAATTCCACCTTTATATGTAGTCCTGAGTTCAAGATACGCGCATAATGTTCCGTAACTTCGTGGAACAGGTTCGACGATGAATTCGACACATAAAAACATTAAAAAGTGTTCATATAAATATATGCTCTATGTGACATTGCATTCGAGTTTTATATCGAGTTTCCTGTTCTTGAACACAAGCATCAAAACTGGTATTGAGATCTTGAGTTCTGTTTGCAAATAGGTAGGTGAAATTAGTTCAACGACTCCTCGATAGAAGTATTTTAACGTAGTACTTCGTAATAAGAAGATTACGCAGGGCCATATGTTCACACAAACTTTTTCTATTGTTTTCACCTGCAGAAAGATGTTTCGAACCTACTTTCTATTTTGCTCAACTTTTTTTTATCTTTGAAAATTCGGTTTCGAAGCTAAAAATTCCGAAGAAATTCATAGATGTGCATGCTAATAGCTCAAGTATGTTTGATTTATTCAGAATTTTCAATTGAAGAGGATAAGAGACCATTACTACTACCTCCCATGTCGACATACAGGGTTGAAAATTGGCAAGAAGTATTTTCTTTGGATAAGCTATCGAATGGCCTATCGCAAATTCAATTTAGTTTGGCAGCACTTTTGACCTCCTTATCCGACTACACCTTTTACCTCACAGGAAATCCCCTGGAAAGAATTCGGCGGGAATGCGGATGTACGCTGTCCGATTGGGCGGTTCCGCACGAACTTTCGATTCTAACCGAATTATTGGCTAAAGTGTATATGACGTCAAAGCCTAACCGTTGAATGCGAGCGGGGACTCCCCGCCATCACTGTGTCATCTCGAGGAACTGCTTCTGAGACAGGGACACTACATTACATCATGTACCACTGTTAGTCGTCGTCGAAAGAATTCCTTCAGCGAACTACAGTGAATTCTCATTGTATGACATTGCCAACCTCCCATTCCTATGACAGTGGAAAACCTCACACCACCGCTGTGAGTGGCCGAAGCTCGAGAGTGTCGGCTATATCGGTGTGAGACCAGAAGACCACTACTAATCCAATTACAAAACTTCTTTATTTTTCGTTATTTTTTATGAATGTTCTACTAACATATTCGTGGCATTTTTCTGATTAAAATGAAACCAAATACGATACAATTCCGATGATATTTACCTGTGTAATGAACGATGAAAGTTACTTCCCATAAAAATTACATTAACGGAAAATTAGTGTAAATGTGATCCGAATTATATCGCGTTTCGTATCATTTTAATCAGAATAATGCCACAAATATATTGGTGAAAGTTTCACAAAAAAATAATTAATAATAAAGAAGTTAAATTTTTCATTTAAAGGCCTGCGCTCACCGCGACCTTTGATCTCTGCCGGCAGCCACGACTCTCTGCGGTTCTTTCCCATACGCTGTCCTTCTCTGTGTTCAAAACTTTTATCGCTTGTTACACAAGTAAATATTATCGGAATTATATCATTTTTAGCTTCATTTTAATCGGAAAAATGCCACGAATATGTTGGTGAAAGTATCATAACAAAATAACGAAAAATAAAGAAGTTTTGTAATTGGATTAGTAGTGGTCTTCTGGTCTCACACCGATATACCCGATAGTGTTATGTTACACTCTTCGGCTGCGACAGGCTCTCGAGCTTCGCTGTCAGATTCTCCGTGTAACATTACATATCGGAGACGGATACATCTACCGTTTGAATGCCATGGGTTTCATATGGCATACAAACGGACTGACACTTAGGTTTCCAGCGTGCCCTGTGTATTTCAAATGGGACACGCGGGGAGAACCTCCGATTTCGTGTGTGTGTGTTAGTAAAAAGAACGACGAGACTGCCATACAACGAGAATTCACGTAGTTGGAGTTAATGGGTGAGTAACATGCTCGAACACGTCAATCGCTCGATAGCGGCACAAGAAACTCATCAGAACGGTCTGGGAATGATTTTGTTTGCCATCGCCTTGGCAGTGAAATACCGTTTCCAAGGCAATGCTCTCCAGCATGGCGTGGCGAGGCGTAGCGTGGCATCTTTCGGCAGCTTTTTTCCCTATTCCGCGTTGAACGTTTATGGGTTTGATTGCGATGATTACGATTCATTGAAAAATTCAGTGGGACTGGCACCTGGCACGTGGAAGGGTCCGTCTACTAGGCCCGTGCCCGTCGACGTCGCGCGTTGGCCGGCCATGCGAAAATTTATGTACACCGCGGCGTTCAAAGTTGAATTCACTTTCGTCGACAGCGCGCGTGTCGTTAGAATAACAAACGCGCGACAACGATTTTCGTCGAGTACTTACGGCTGGCATGGCACAGTGGCACGGGCACGACGACGGACATGGGGGCGCGCGACAACCGACAACAAAGCGAAATCACGAGCCGGCGATCTCGAGTCGGCGGAATCAGAGCGAAACGCGAGTCATCGTCTAGAATCGCTAGTCCGCAGACCGTTCACGTCCCTCTTCGTCGATCTCAACGGCGGCGGCGCGCGGCGCGCAGCTAGAAACATAATTGGCTGCGTCAGCAATAACACAGAATAGTTTCTTAGTTGTTTCACATGTTTTTTGTTCGATCAATCGACTTTTCTATTGCAGATATATACACTCCCGCTCATAAGTACTACAACACCTCTGTTTTTTTGTAAAACTCTGGTATTTCGTATAGATTATGAACCTTTAACTGTATTAACTACATAATATAAATATCCTCATATGTTCAGTAGTAATTACAACTTCAACGTAACAATTCATTAAAAATTATGAAATAGCCACACCAATCACAAAAGAACCCCATAGAAAAATTAGGGGATGAACTGGACAGACAGATACGGAACTTTTGCTCTACTTCTTATTTATGGAACATTTTGGAATGAGAATGGAATAATATGACACCAAAAAGTATGAAAAAATTGATCACGCGGATGCCAAGGATAGTGGAAATTATAATAAAGAGACGTGGCGGATTCTTCGATGAAAAGAAAATATATTTTTTTACTTCTTAGTCAGATTTTTGATATATGAGAGCAGCATACTTTCTTTGACGTGTAAACCTTTGAAAACTTGGAAAAATTTGTTCGCATCCTTCAACGATTATTTCATTTTTACAGAGATGAATACAAATATGATCACTGTCCTAAGACTTATGAGCGGGAGTGTATATATCACCATAGGAGAAAAGAAAGAGTTTACGGAGTGATCGAATCTTCTTCGCTTTCGAAGCAGTGAAAGAACGTGTGCTCCATTATTTTGTAAACCCAGATTTATATAGAATATGTATTTATTAAATCTATTTCAATACGTATTATCTATCGGCGATTATCTCGTCATTTTTCTAAGTTGATGGTCCAAGGTTAAGGACATTTTAATTGATTCTTCAACAGCAAGCCAATTGTAAGCCAGTGAGGTACCCTCAGTAACGTAGTGTAGTATATAATTGTGTTTGATACTATTATGTAAAAGGAGATTTTTCAGTTTCCCCATCCCAGATAGCACTGGACGGCTTAAAGACGTCTGTTTTACGTCCATTTTTGGTCTGAACGTCTTACGTCCTGAAAAGACGTCTTTAAGACGTCTTAAAGACGCCTCGTAAAAGACGTCGTTTTTACGTCTCATTTCAGACGTCTTTAAGACGTCTTTTACGAGCCGTCTTTAAGACGTTTCATTTCTTGACGTTTCAGTCATTCTAAACTGCTAGAGAAAAGCTTTACAAACTGCACACACGCAACACAATATAACGCAGTTTTCCATCCTTCGAATAGACGTTTATTTATTTAGGAAAGTTAAATAACTAAATTGTTAATTTAGTACTATTATAATATATTACATATATATTCGCAATAGAATTTAGCAATAAATATTGTTTAATAATAAAACTATACATTATATATCACAAATCCAAAATCCAAAATAATATATCAAAATAAATAGATAAATAAATAAATAAGTTAAATAAATAAATAAAGCATAAAATGTTAATGTTCGCGGATATGCTGAAAAACATTCTTTTAATTTATTTTTTAATTTATAAATAAATAAATAAATAAATTAATTAATTAAATAAATAAATAAAGCATAAAATGTTAATGTTCGCGGATATGCTGAAAAACATTCTTTTAATTTATTTTTTTTATTTATAAATAAATAAATAAATAAATAAAGCATAAAATGTTAATGTGCGCGGATATGCTGAAAAACATTCTTTTAATTTATTTTTTTTTATTTATTTAATTTTTTTGTTATATCAAACATTCAATTTATATTTCTTGTACATGTATACAATATTCAAATTCAATATTTTTCTCACAAGAAAAAATGTGGCTTAAAAAATATTGTTCCAATATTTGACAAACATATCTATCTAATATTTTTGTGGTACTAGGGGTCTGTTTCGGGACGTCTTGAATACGTCTGTTCGAGACGTCTTAAAGACGTCGAACGGACGTCTTAAAGACGTCTTTAAGACGTACAGTTTTTTCACAAAGACGTTCCAGAGACGTTCAGAAGCCGTTCGGAAGCCGTTCGTAGGACATTCAGACGTCTAATAGACGTCTGAACGTCTTTGACAGACGTCTTAAAGACGTCTTTAAGACGTCTCTGTGCTATCTGGGATGGTACGGCATAATTATTAAAAATCCTAGTAATAGGCTTCCGGTAGATAAAGCATTCAAATTTTACGATAATACACAATCGAGATCAAATAGGGTAAGGGACCCAATTACTGTATGGGTGGCAATTACTTATTTATAAAGTATAATGAATATTAAAAAGACATACAAATATATTAACTGATCTTAATGAAAAATGTAATATCTCTTTTTTAATTTTCATTATGCTTTAAAAATAAGTGTAATTAATATAGGCACAGTAAATGGGTCCTCCTTACCCTACTACGCGCGGCGTAACAGTAGTTCATCCGCACTCTACGCTATAAACAACGAATCATATTATAGAAACACATAATACAGAGTTTACTCTATATATGTCCCAACTGTCTAGCCGACAGAAGGCTTCTAGTGTTTCTCTGTCCTTTTCTTCGTTCGGCGTGAATCAAAGAATCTCCTGACCGATATATGTCCCTGTCTAGACCCGTGTTGGACACTTATCGAGTAAACGCTGTATTTAGGAGAAAGTTATTTAATATAGTTAATTTGTAACGTAGAAGTTATTTCTGTTCAGATATTGTAAATTTATAAACAATAAATTCCTTCTGTTTGAAACCTTCACATGGTTTTTTCAACCTCTTATTACCTATGACTTTATTATTCTTTAATTTTTAATTTTAATTTAATGTAATTTAATTACAAAGTACAAAGTATTTTGTAATTGTACTCCATTGCAATTACGAATTACATTGTAATTTAATTTGAATGAAGATCTGAATTATAAATTACAATATGATTGAATTACAATGTAATTAAATTACTTTCTAATTATAATTTCTGGAATAATTCAATTGTAATTCTACACAACTCTGCCTTAGATGCCCTCGACAGATAAGCGTTAAAAAATTGTTGTTAGAATTTAAGAAAAAGTAAGTACCATAGGTGGTTTACTCACCGTTGCACGCGGTGACAAGGCACGCCAGGAACAGGAGCAGCCGAGTAACCATTTTGGAGAGCACGTAGGACGTCATCTTCGGAACCGCATTTATTACCGAGCGTTCTCGGGAGAAGATTAAAACCTCGTGCTCCGCAGGACCGATCTCGCCTGTCGTTACGCACGTGTACTGCCGCCAAAACGATTCGTCGCGTACAATTTGTATCCGCACGACGATGACGCATGTAAAAACCCCCCCTCCCCTCCACGGACACTTTTTCACGAACGTGTAAACGTACCTCGGACGCAAGAACGATTACACCTTCTCCACCCTGCACTTCCGCCGAAGACGACGGATTCTTCTGTACACGTTCTCCTCTCACTCTTCCTCCTCTCTACACTTCGGTCAAAGTCACAGAGTTATCTCGCCAAGCAACTTCTAGCCGCCGTTTTTATTCTTCCCTGAAGACGGTCCCGATCAGTTTCCGCAATGATCCCGAGAAGCTGCACTTCATCCGTTCAGTCTCTTTTCTCTAGATCGAAGAACGAAAGATTCTATTGAGAGACTCTCGAATAGGAATGGAACCGTGATGCGGCTGTCCCGGGGGAAGGGGGTCCATAAAGAGGGGGGAAGAAAAGAGGGGGGAAATCGAGTGCAAATAAGAAATGTGCTGCGATACATCAATAACGGAAGGATCGCCTAAAAGTACTTGACCTTCTTGGATTGCGTGGAAGGGAACGGTGTCGAGAGAAACCGGTGAACGCGAAGGTGGCCAAGAAATTTTTATCAGGCTACCTGGTCACCAAGTCCGTTCCTCGATTTATAACGTAGTTCCGTTATTGTAGTTTTATTGCTCTCGTGAATTCCCGCGAACGTGTTAACGCCGATTTTAATACGAATTAGCCTCGTGCGATGAGAGATTAGATCAAGTTGAACTCGGGCTTGAAAACTGCTGTAACCGAAAATTTCAAATTGAATGTAGGGTAAGGGACCCAATTACTGTGCCCCATACTAATTATACTTATTTTTAAAGCATCATAATATTAAAAAAGAGATATTAAATTTTTTTCATTAAAAAAAAGTTAATATATATTATATATCTCTTTTTTAATATCCATTGTACTTTAAAAATAAGTATGATTAATATGTGCACAATAATTGGGTCCGTTACCCTAGAATGCACTCTCATTGCATGTATCTTACTGCATAAATTCGGATTGTTCTCGGATTTTATCTTGTTTGTATAATATAATTGTTTCCAAAACGTTTTTTTTTTTTTTTAGATAAAAGTGATCCATTCAATTGTATCTAGCGTTGAAATTTTTTGTTGTCACACATTTGCATATTATAGAAAATGAGGAATAAATTGCTTATTCACGCGCATATTACAATCGAAATTGCAACGAACTGTTGAAGTTTTTATAATACAATACTGCTTAGTTACTTTTAATATTGGGCCCTCTAGAATAAACAAATGTAGAATAATTGCTAATTTCTGTTCCTATAAGACTACGCAAATGCGAACTGCTATTAACTGACGTGTATTGCTTAAACATTGAACAAAAGTTCGAGTCTATCCAGAGCAGCAAGGTGTTTTCATACGAAGGCGACTCGGTCGGATTAAAAGTTATGTCCTGGTTAATTGTAAATATACTGTGTCTGCTGTTTCTATGTATGCCCAACTTGTTATGACAGTTTTTCATGACCACATACGAATGGACATTTAACTTCTTACCTTATCGATTCAAACCAGAGACTAAGTTTTCTATCAAGACTGATTAAACATACAATCAAGTACAAAAATCTATCATATTTATTTATTATTAAATGTGTAGAATCTTTATCTATTTTACAGGTGTATCTAAACTTTTCGGATCGACTGCAAATGTTATTCGTTTTCATTACATCAAACTGAAATGCTAATTATTGTTTTTTATATTTAATCTCCAGTGTAACTGTAGGCATGACCGTAAATTGATAAAGTGAATTTAATCGTCGTAACCATAAAGCATTCATAAGATAAAAGTTTACTGTTTGTTCCACAAGATTGCGTGTCCTAGTGTACATGTATATCACACTGGTGTTTTTTGTAGTTCGAGGATATCCTATAAAATCGGCGATTATCACGTTGTTCAGATAAAAGAATTTCGGGACGCAAAAAATTACGACGAACTCAACAATGGAGTCAACAACAATAAAGTATTTGGAAAATTTGATGGAATGGTAAATCGTAATCATTAGGTTGAAAGACGACGGTGACTCCTACTAACATTCGGACGCTCTTAAAAATTGCATAACTTTGTTAACTTTGTTAATTGGACTGTACTACTTGAATTTATTTGAGAAGTTAGAACAAACGGTTCGCTATGTAACGCGAACAAAATGTTTGTCTAAATTGCAGAGAAAATAGTAAAAGTTGTATTGTGTAACTTTTTATGTAGGCTTATACTAAAAATTTAGAAAGTACATTCTAAATATTTCATCTAAATCGATCAATGAGCTGCGAAAAAAAAGTTTAACGATGAAAGCTTAAGGGTGAAAATAATTGAGACATATCTATAAATCGTACTTTTTAAATTTTCAATATAAGCCTACATAAAAAAGATGCACAATACAACTTTTAGTATTTTCTCTGTAATTTCGACCAATTGCAATTTTTGTAGAAAATTTTTTTCAGTTTATGTAGCGAATCAATTGTTCTAACGTCTCAAATGAATTCAAGTAGTGTAGTCCAATGTTAACAAAGTTATGCGATTTTTGAAAGCGTCCGAAAAATTAGTGGGATTTTTTGTAGGTACGCAAAGGTTTGCCGATCGAAGGAGATCGCACGGAGCCCTGGCCGGACCAACGATGATCCCGATCTGTCAAAGATATTCTAGCGTGAAGCAACACCGTTCCTCAAATATGTGTCACGGTGATTAGCATATACTGGTCGGGGTACTGCGATCCACACTGAAAATAACGATTTAAGAAAGCGGCCGTGCGCGTATTCCCTTGAACTTTCCTCGAACGCGAGTAACGGAATCGGGCCGGGTGATTCACCGATCTACCAAACGATTGGAAATTGAAACGCGCGTTCGATACCGAAGCACCGGTGCCGGATCTATCTCTCCAAAGATCGTCGTCTTGACCGGCCGAAAGTCGTCGTGATTTCCCGCGACAAGCAACGCGCGATGGTCCTACGCAAATAAGGTAAAAAAAAAAGTCGAAATGTATTTCGAAAGTCCGCGGGAACGTGGTGTTTCGACTATCCGCTTTCCCTTCGAATTATTCTGGCTCGGCTGAATAGAAAATAAACACGAAAGCGGTGCTCAGCGGAGCACGCGTGTCGTCTACGAAGAATTCTAAGGTGAATCGAAATTTCTCATGGAAAGCCTTCACTGATGATATCCCGAGTAAACGAACTTGCGAACGTCGCACAAGGATCACAAGGATCTACTCACTGTCACTGAAATTCCCGCGTAAATCCCTTGTTCCAAAAGCCCCCTCACTATGTCACTTCTGAAACGCCGACGAAGTCACAAGCTTCGAGACTCGGTGCACGGATATGCTCTCTAGGTTTTCTAGGTGGTCTAATCTCGCGTGGAATAGAAAACGCTTGCTGCCGTGGCTTGTGTGACTCACTGTGTCGACGTGTTCTGCACAGAGACGCGAGAAACGATAACGCGGGGCCGATCGTCCAAAGGGAGACTCTTGGGAATCCCCTGCGAGCGGAATGTCGCGTGCTCGAGCGTAGGCACCGTGGCTGACTGCAACTGCAGACGTTAGGACGGACGATGGTCGCCGTTTTGTCGTTGTCGTCGTTGTCGTTGTCGCTGTCGTTGCCGTATACGTGTACGGTGTCCGTATTCGTGGTCGTGTACGTGCCCGTGCCCGTGTCCGTGTCCGTGTCGGTACCAGTAAATATCAGTGTCGGCGTCGGCGTCGGTGTCCGTGTCGATGTCGGTGTCTGTCCGGCGTTCGCCGTATGCGCCTTCGACTTCGTCAGTCGCAAGTGGGGGTCCAATGTTACCAGGGTACGCACCGGTGTCGGGGGCCCCCCTACCCAGAGCGAGAGCTCGGTCGAGGCTCGTCATCGGTAACTCCACCTTCTACCTCCTTCCACCTGACTCGCCCCGTTCGGGGGAAACGTTCTTCGGTCCCGACAGGGGAATCAGGTGTATCTCGGGAATTGTTTCGATGCACCCTTCTGCTCCGGATACGCGGGAACGGACCTGGTTGCGTCGTCCCGGCAGGCCTGGAATGCTGCACTGTCTGCCGGTGAGCTGGGTTTTGCGGCTTCCTTGAAGCGGTCACGCACGGAATTCGATGCCAGTGAACGGATAAGCGGAGAACTACGCGGGCAAACAGGTGAATCCTCTCGGGACGAGAATACCCGCGATGGGAATCGGAGATTGATCTCTGTCGGCTCATTTGATATTTCCCCTTTGTTCGCGTAGCATTGACCTAACCTAGACCTTTTCTCTTTCGCGATACAGAGTCGAACACACTGCGAAAACGTTGCCGGAGAATTATAGTCGAGAAGTTTCCCACACATCGATCTTTCTGCAGTCGTTTCGAAAAGAGAATTTGAAAAATTCTCTTGCCGAAGTCGCAGCCCATTCTCTCTCAAAACTTGCGAACTTATGGTTTACGGTTTATTCTTCTCTTTACATAAAGATGGCGTTAAAGAGCCTGAGCTCTATTTGCCCAATACAAACCGGTCTTTATGTACTAGCATTAACCTACTTATTTTAACTTGGTTCGACCCTTTGAATAGTATTTTCTGCGAATACTGTACCTAAACTTTCAATCGCGTTTCTCTCGATACTATGTTTGCCAAATTGGCTGGCAATGTATCTCAATCGATCACATGACTGATCGACTTCAAATTTTATCTTAACCTTAGTGTAAAATAACGTTTTCTTCTAATTTACTATAGCAACATTTATGCTACATGAGACATTACATTCTTTCGTTTCGTAGATATACAAAGCTGCAACAGTAAACAGACCAATTTGTGAATTGAAATATCAATAAAAGTTCACATAAAACTGGGTATGGTAACCAAAATTTTTTGTACTTTCTTAACAAAAAGATCACAATTTTATCCGTTCATAATAGAATTTTTGCAAACAACCCTTTGTCTGTGAAGGGAGGTGGAATAAAGTTCGTTCAAGGAGGGAATAAAATTAGGTTAATGCAAATAAGAACGTACGATTCCAAAATTAAAGAATGACGTTAAGGAAAGTTAATGAACTTAGATCATATGGAATGTTGTAAAATAGTACTTGTGCTTGCAAATATTAAGGTGGTACAATAAATATTATTTATTTATAAATAATTATAAGTTCAGAGATATTTTATTCATGGCAAATTTTCTGTCACAATGCGTTGTATTGATACATAGAAAATAGTAAGTGCTTGATTTAAAATTTGCATAGGAACTAGCCTTTTTCCACTCCTAAAAATTCCTTTGATTTAACGAGTGGATCAATATTGGTAGAGAGAACTTTAACTGGAAAATTAACTTCGTTTCTAATTATTTTCTTTCAATAAAACACAAATTCCAACACGAAAATAATGGCGGATTCTGTAAAACCTTACAGAAAAAATAAAAAAGACAACAAAGCAATGATGTCCACAAGTCTTATAGTAAATGCGAGCAGTAGTATACGATGAGCGTATTTTTATGTTTCCTTGTAAAGATAGAAAAATTAGAATGGACAAGCAGAAATTGTCAATACAACTTATAGTAAAGTATATTCTAAAATATGCAAGGAAGAACATCGTGTTATTAATAAATAAAGAGTAAATGCAAAACGCGAAAATGCGAAACCGAATAAATGCATTAAAACGTGCCGTGCGTGTGGAAAAGTAGAGTGAGAATCAAGTCGATTGTTTTACAATTATCCGAAATGTTCAATCTGTTCTTCGATGATCAGATTTGAAGATGATTGAAAATTTATGGAACAAAATAGAGATTTATATTCGCCAACGTGATGAAAAATTGAATATGATTGATTGAAAATACGTGGGACATATACTTGGATTTATTAAAAATATATGACAGAAATTAGAGATTCATATTCTTCAATATTTGATTCGCAACAAGAAAAACTTTCAAAAAGCACTTCTAAAGTCAATGCCGGATGGACTTTAAAGCGTTATCAGAAAGAGTGGCTATTCCAAAATTGAAAATTTATATTATATTTTATTTTTCAATTAATTTGGAAAGTATTTTCTCAAAAATGAAGCCCCGTATGAAAAACCAAATATTCCTTATTTTCGACTAGATTTTACGTGAGGAATCATCTCCCTGCCGATTGTATCACGATTTCCCCAACACCCTGTATGTCGGAAAAACACCGTATTGGTATTTTTCATCAACTAAATGACTTTTGCGAATTAGTTAAATAGAGTTGGACTTATCGTTGTTGTAAAAATACATGTTCTATCACAATTATTGGCTGATAAAATGTGTACTAGATTTGTTTCGCAAATTAAATGATTTTGAACCGTTAATCAATTAATTCTTTAGGTCACATGGAAATTACTCGCAGAAGTTTCGTGGTCTAATGTAATAGCAAACGTAAGATATGGTTCGAAAGAATTAATCGCAGAGCTGTGTTCTGCCTTGGCGTGCAGAAATTGAAGTTTGATTTGTTTAAGTCGAAGGTAAGTAGAATGGTAATTGCCGCAATTCCAGTGCTCGACAATTAACGGCCCTTCGAGGAGGCAAATTAGTATGAAATTCAGTTACCAACGATCCGGGTGGGAGGAACTTTTGCGAGCCAACGTGATAGCATTCGGAACAATGGCGGGTGGCTCGAATAGTTCGAAACTGATACGCGATGGTACCGGAACCCACGAACCGAATAGTCTGCATAATTACACGTAGTACTAACTCTGATCGATATTTCTATCCGGCTTATCAGCGCCATTGGACACGATGGTTTATCGTCCCGTGTGCGGCGTTCCTGCCGTATATTACTGCCGCGTCGATGACAATCGATGCGGCACACATTTTCCACACCGCGCGCCGTGCACTCCGACCATGACCTCGAAGTAATTGTTTCATTCTTTCTATGTGATCAACCGATACCATCGATCTTGAAATATTGCTCGGGTGGAGTGGCGGCAAAGGTGACTAGCCCAGACCTCGGATAATACGTAGGTACTTTCAGTACTTTGTAATATTTCATTGTAATACGAATTTCCATTTTACTTCAAATGTTTAGCTTTCAGCGGATATTTCTGATAGATTTTTGTGAACTAACTTCGAACCTGTGATCTTTGTTTCAATTGTTATGTGTAGTTATTGAACGACTTAAAAGTCAAATCACGATTCTATTAATGGCATTATCTCAACTGCCATTATTGTTAGGAAATACTTCATAAATAAACAATACAATAGTAGAGCACGATGACACGGTTGCGAGCATTTGTTTGAAAATTATCGAGTTAATTACAATGCTCTTATTATTTTATAACTTCTGCAAGTACTGCACTGTTGCATATTATATTATTAAATATAATTGCTGAATATACGATTCAAAACAATACAAACTGTTAATTTTCCGTACAGTACCCGAGTAATCAATATATGTCATATATACTCAATATATCAGTACTCGATGTATGTCCAAAACACAGGTCTAGGTAGGGACATGTATCGGTTAGGACCTCTGTTTTTCGTGCTTGGCCAAACGAGTTACAATCTGTCGACGATTAATTTTGTTGTCCACGTCGAGTAATTTCGCCAAAGAAATTATTGATCGGAATGAAAGAAAACACCGAAAACAGGTGGGCACGTATCATGACATTGTCTGACGAGATGTTATTCAAAGGATTATGCTCATTGTCACATAAACGTTTTGAGAATTTTGAATTTTGATTCATGCGCTGTTTCACGTCAATCCTGTCTCATCTCTCGACAATGAGAAAGCGACTGCACCTGTACGCGCTTATAATCACGGTATTTGCACACTCGATGGCCTTGCAGGTATCCGTATCGCTTAAGGAGCCTTGAACTTGCACGCCGAAGAATCTTGTACAAACCTGTAGAACGATCACCTCGATTTCGCTTCGCTTTTCTGCGATCTCTCGCCATTTTCAACGACGATTTCCTCATCCTCGTAATTATGTAATTCCGAAGATTTTGTAACACTACCATTTCCCATTCGATTTGTCAGTTGTATTTTGCCGGCGCTAGCAACGAAGGTTTAAAAATCTTCAATTCATTAGGTAACATTTCAGATTCGCAAGATAACATTCTCTTTTGTACGAATTTCAGTTGAATTTTTGTGGAATCTAGAAATGCACTTGGAGAATGATAGGATGTGCTAAAAAAGCATATTTTCTAGGTTGCTTCGCAAAACCGATTTTGAATATTCACGTCAAATGGTCTTTTGGCGAAGTGGAAACGAACTCACAAAAAAAAATGTAAACAAAACACGATTTATGCAATACATTTTTCGTTTTTTGAAATTTCCGAATACGAAATTTATAAAGCTTATGCTTACAAAACTTTTATGCTTCACGTCGCCGCGCTGCGTCGGTTCAAAAGTGATTATCTATAATAGCGGATCTGCAAAGCAACAATTACCAAGACGGTGATCACGCTTATCGTAAGTTAATTTGTATAAAATTGTAGATTACGCAATACGGATCGTCGCGATACTGTGCAAGCTGAGCGATTCTCAAGTTTTTTTCCTCGCTACTCGAGATGGTCGACCGTGGAGTGTTAAGGTCAATGCCGATGCAGATCGATCAAACATTTGGCCGACCGGTTATCGATCAACTATCGTGAATGCGAACTGACATTCACGCGATCCAAGAAATTCGTTAACGAGCAGTCTACTATGGAATAATCGATTCGGATATCCTGATGCACGTGACCATTTCGTTAGGGACTGCGGAACTTCCGTGTAGAAATCTTTTCTCGTCATACAAATAGCAATTCGGATCGTCGAAACTAACTTGTAGTTATTATATTGTAAATAGGGAAGAAGTTAGGGATGGTAAGGTTACTTATATTTTGTTGAATCTCTTAGAAGTATAGAAAATTAATTTGTGTCTCTGTTGGTCATATTTAGTGAAATCATTGATTTCTTGGCTTACACTCCGCGACAAAAAGATGCCACACCCGATTTATTTAAGGTTCTCATAAAATTGCATGTAATAAAGTAACATTTTTCAGTGGTATATACTTTAAGGTCAATGCCGATTGCAGTGGTATATACTTCAATTACAAAATACAACCTATCAATATACAAACATTGACAGAAAAGTCTTATTTTTTAAATATTTACACAAATATTAAAGTATCGGCGCGAAAAAATGATGACACACATACATGAAGTTTGTTGAAAATTCTTGAAAAAAATATTTTTCATAATTCATATATCTCCCTTTGTATTGTACAGCATCCAGCAAACGCTTGGGTACGAGTTAAATAGTTTTCTCGGATATTTAACATAATTTTCCGTTAATATAATTGTTATGGGAAGAAACTTCAATCGTTCATTACACGTTACGAATTTGTTTATTTGATCATCCATAATTTCACTGCATTAATTTCTTTTTGTTTATTGCTTTTCTTAGTGTGGTCTCTATACCCAATTTTCCAGCATCCTCAGAAGCTCTCTTCTATCGAACTTGTCAAATGCCCCGTCAAATCAACAAAGAAAGCAAATATCTTTCCGTCTCTTGCTAGGTCCCTGTAGATTATGTAGTTCAGGATGTACACAACATTCATTGTCCCTCTACCTCTTCTGAAACCAAATTGTCTTCTGACAGTTTTGTCAGAAACTGACACCCTTCCACTTCCTCCATCAGCTTACAATTCAATATACTTGCATACATTTTATATGTCGAATTAACGCTCTGACTCCTGCGAGTTCTAAACCTGTGCCGGAGTCATTTCTGACCCACACCGATATTTCACTACGGGTTTCTCTCGATATAAGACGATGGCTCGGGACCGACTCTCATCGTATTTCGGATGAAGATGAGGAAACGATAGCTCTTAATTCTTTTCGTCGCCAAATCCAGACTTTTCTAATACTTTTCGGCATTCTTCAACCAGAGCTAAAGTTATTAATTTACTCCCGTCACTCGTCACTTTGCTTGCCGACATTTTGAGACTTACTAGTGAATGGAATTCGATCAACGAACAATATAAATACCTCCAACTTTCATCTGTCACTTTCACTGTGGATGATTCAGCCGCGATGTGCGTCCAAAGAGAAACAGTGTGAATTTAACTTGACTTTTGGTGATATTTTATGTTAAAAATCGTATTCATTCTACACCGTGAAAGAAATGTTGAAATACATTATCCCCATTAAATTTGTCCATAGTTGAAACGTATGAGATTTGTTATCGTCGCAGGCAGGAACGAACAAATGACAAAAGGATTGATTTACAATCAAATGGAAGAAATACGCGATTGTAAACGACATTCTGTCTCCGACGTATTATTTCATAGAAGAGATAATCAACGGCAACCTCGAGTAGCTGAGGTGCTATTTTCGAATAGGAAGCAAGCGTTTCCGCGAGCAAGCACGCGAAAGAAGACGTAGGAATCGTATAGCGTAGAATAAATCCGCGATGGTGGCGGCTGACAGGCTGGTCCGTGCTAGCTTATTTGCGCCCATCTGTTATTCTTGTTTTCTGACTGGCGCCAGCTAATGGACGTCGTGTAGGGATATGTGTAATTAAAGATTCAATTTTGCGTTGAATTATAGCTATCGAGTCGGAGGGAAATGACGCGTTATTATAGGCCTGCTGGTCCGTAATGCTTCAGCGTCGATGACTTCTTTCGATCTTCGATAATCTACCCCGGATCCGAAAGAATCCGAACGAATTTTAAACTCGAACGTAATCGATGTTGTCGCACGAAATCCCGTCATGAGAACAAACAAAAGAACACTTGAGTAACACACCGGTCTCACTCTTCTGGCAACAGAGATGATGCGAGCATTCTTTTTGTTCCTGCAAGGCGGCACACGGAATGTGCATTTTTCTCGTCACGAATCTACCGACTGGTCGACTAAAAATAGTGTCTTCGTTAATCCTGCAATGAAAGTAATCGTAACGTTAATTGATTCTCCGTGTCATGCCAGTAGTTGGGTAGAACAAAGTCGTCGTTCTTTTATACATATCGTGAATAGATCAACCTTATACAGTCTAAACCATTCCCGATCTTTCACTTCATGGTCAACACAAAAATGATATACTCTGCATGCCTCGCAAGAAGTCCCATGACAGGAATTCGGCATGTCACCCGATTGGGTCACTCCGCAAGAACTTGCGGTCCGAGCCGAATTATTGGCTAAACTTTGTGACATCAAAGCCTAACTATTGGGTGCAAGCGAGGACCCCTCTTGTCCCTGTGCCGTCTCGTGGGACTTCTTGTGCGGCAGGGACAGTACTTATTATCACGTTTACAATATTTATGGAGCGCTCGTGAGTATACAGTGATTTCTCTATATATGTCGCAAAGGCCTGGATGGTAAACGTCGCGGAATTATCCCCACTACCGTAGGAACACCCCGCGAGGGACCGCGAAGCTCGAGAGGCCTCGGACGCCGGGTAGTGTAAACATAACACGACTCGGGTGTGTCTCATAGACAATACACGACGCTGACAAGACCCGTGTTGTTGACATATATCGAGAATTCACTGTATTTTCATTAGAGTCAAGGCTAACATCAATACAAAATTATTTTACAAATCGTTAAAAATAGGAGAGCCGATTTATAGTTGCTTTTACACAAGCCAAAACGTGCTCCTAAACTCTTAAACATTAAAATAACCAATTAAATGCTTATAAAATCGTTTTTCTCGAATACCTTTTAAATTATTGACTGTATCGAAAACTATGTTCAACAAAACTTGTAGGTCTGGACAGGGTGCGTCTTTTATGTCGTATTTCGTAAAGCAAACGGTTTTTCAAAAAAAAAAAAACAATTGAAAGAAAATGTTAGACCAAAATCAAAAAATTTTTTTTTAAATTTGAAAACTGAAGTATATTTTCATTATCTTTTATCAAAAAACTAACGAAAAATGTGATTTTTTTTTAATTTGCGGGACTTACTTTTTTAAATTGCATATTATTTTGCAGGAAATTGCATATATTTTTTTTATTATGGCAAATCTACGTATACGGTTGCGTAACATACAATACCTCTCGTTGTATACCCAGGATAATTCTGACGTCATAATTCGTTAAGCACATGATTTATTCCATTTCCAGTAATACAGTTATCGCTAAGCATTAAACAGTCATTATACCGGTTGTTATTAACATTATTAAACTGACGATGATCTTTCATGAAAACAAAAATGATCGTGTAAACTACATGTATTTTGACAAAGTCGAGGAGATGTTTATCGAATGATAATAGTTGGTAGCATGGGTGGTGCCAAGGCCACTAGTACCTATGTCACAAAGAAACAATGTCGACGATCATCGCGAACACCAAGAAATAGTAAATGCATCTTCAGTCCGTCAATTACGTCGAAGCGAAAGGTGGATGATTTTAATCGAACCTTGAATGTTCACGTGAAGCGATTTTCTCGCGATGCACGCTCGTCGCGCACACAAACACACGCGTCCACACACACTCTGTTGCACAACCTGCCCGGAAATGCTTTATTGGTGGTTAATTATTTGCATTATCTCGCGCCGGCATAACGGTTATGGAAATTCTACGTTGAAAAAAAAAACAACGAAATCGTCATTCCATGTAAACTAATAACACTGTGTTCCTTTGGAACTACGCCGCGGAAGTGTCATTATCTACGTGATTTCGCAAAGTTGTTAATTTTCATCCTGTGCATAATAAAAACTTCTTAGTTCGCAAGATCGATTCAACCAAATCAGGGTAAAAAGTGCAAGCACACTTATTTTATAAAATGTTTTACAGTTTATTCAAAAGAAAGGGTTTAACAATGCACGCCTCTCTGATGGGCACCCTATGATTCATTTATGACGTTATAATTGCGAAATCTTTATGATTCATGTGCGAGGATAGGTTTCGCACGATTAATTTTACTTTCAAAACGGTTCTATGCTCAGCTGCGTTAATGTTGTAGAGTTACTTAGAAAAAGACACTGATATTATATCGGGGAGCATCAATTAAACGAGTTAATGAAGTATTGAAATATCGAGAATTAATTAATGATT
Organism: Seladonia tumulorum; assembly: GCA_913789895.3. Classification (NCBI taxonomy): domain Eukaryota; kingdom Metazoa; phylum Arthropoda; class Insecta; order Hymenoptera; family Halictidae; genus Seladonia; species Seladonia tumulorum. Next base: position 11,782,074 of record OU565275.1, read on the forward strand.
AATTATCGACAAAAATGAACTCTCCTCACGTAATTGGTTATGCATATATTTAAATGGTATGTATACATACACAGTATACTGCGCTATTTTATGATTCTTTCGTTGCAGACTGTTATTTGTAATGTTACACAATTCAAAATCCAAGACATCGCAGTTCGACGATTTTTTTGGTTCAATTATATTAATTTATGTACATTACATTACTTGGTTTATATTGCCATTGTTGTATGTTGTCATGCGATTCTAAAACGTATACATAGTAACTTTAACGGTATTTCATGAACCTAAATCTGTTAGGTAGTAAGAATCGACTATTGTATACTTCATTTCAACTACAGGTTAATACAGTTTGGTAGCAATGTGTATTATCATTTAAACGATGAAAATAGTAGTTATTATAACATTTTCAAGACATGATTTGTTCGATTCACGTGCATAAATATCCTCACATACGTAATTATTTAATAACTTATTGTTAGTCGTATCACCGACGAGGTATAGGATAGACCAATCACCCAATGTATTTTTCTGTCTCACGCTCGGGGGGCTCTAGAGCTGTCTATGTCTAGAGCCCCCTTACCATTCCGTGTCACATCCTACCGTATCGGCCAGAAGCAGTATTGTGGAACCAATATTTTAGAACGGCGCTGTTGCTGATAGAAATTTAAATCTCATGTCGGAGATTCTATAAATGATGAATGAAACAAAAGAATGTTGTGTCCTTTTAATTTCGTTACGCTTGTAATGCGACTGCATCGAAGGAGACATTTCTACGTGAGAAAGCTTACATTCAAGTTAATCATATGCATACATATACTTGTATAATGTACATGTATGTATAGCGAGCATCAAGAAGCATAAATTCACACTCATTCGGACCTGTTGAACACAAAATACAAATTCAATTGATCTCTATCAAGTGACAAGCAAGGAATAAATCAAAATTTCATATAAATTGTACAAGTAATCAGGGGCAGGCATGTCAGGGTGAAGTGTGGCATTTCATTTATCGCAACTCTAGAAGGCGGGATTTTCTACCGTTTGCATATCGGAAAACATTCATATTACATCGATACGAATCTCTAATTCTTACTGTATCACGCGAGCAGGGAAATATACTTCGCGGTCCCTACTATTATTACAAATTCGAACATTGCAAAATCAGTTTTGCATGGTGCAACGAACACTGAATTCCATCGACAAAATTACTGCACGGTCCATGCGTAAAGATACCCCGACTTTTACCTTACGGGCCGACGAGGCGTTCGATACGCTATACATACACATCGTGTATGTCTTCTAACCCGATCGGACCACTACGTTAAAAAAATACATGCTTTGTGAAACGCAGTGCTAAGTTCCTTGCATTTAGCGCTCACACACCATCAAATGGCCAACGTACACGTCGCTACGTTCAGGTGAACCTACAGTGATTTTCGCTATCATAAGGCACGTCAACACCATGGCTTGCACCGCATTAGATGCTAATACAATGGTCACCATGGCATTGTCGTGCGTACCACCATAGGTGACGTAACTTAATATGTCTTCTTTTTGTGTATGGTACTGTCATACTAAAACGGACACACTTGTTCCATTGCTGGAACGGCAAACGAATCGTGTGTTAGGGCACACCGCGCGGAATCGAACGTAGCAACGTGCACCGTGATTTTGCGCTAACTGCGATCTTAGAACGTGCCAATACGTTTCTTCTCGACGCATAGCGGTCCGGCGGACACATGCTCCACATTTCGACGGTAGCAAAAACTTTAAACTTGAAATACAGAACTCGAGCAATATAACTCGAAAATCTAAAAAAGAAATCTTCAGAATTCAATGTTCGCTTGCTTTATGCGCTACCGACTCTGCAATGTTAATCATCTACTTTTATGTACGCGGTCGCGAGTCTAATAATTAAATCTCGTTTTGCACGTTTTCCAATATGCAGGTTAATCCCGCCTTAGTACAACGCGTTGGTATTTTTCGCAACACTAAGACAATCGCGATATCAAATTCGCAACGCTAATTTCTCAAACAGAATTGTTTTTATCAATTGATTCGCGAGGCATGCAGGAAGAGTGACAAAGTCTATTGGTGAAGAGACCCGGCTCATCCACCGTTTTACTTTGTCATCAACAAAAGCGGTAACTAAACAAATTCTGTTTTATTTTTTCGCAACGCTAATTCAACCCTTTGTGATTTTTTCGCAACTCTAATGGAAAACGCGAATGCCAGCACTACACCGGGCAGCCGTTTCGACTGCGGGAACCACTTTTACAGTGGATCATTGCAGCTCGAGTATGGGCGCCTGAAATATCGAAAAAGACTCGAATGCAAACGCGATATTTTCTTGCTGCGCAACGCTAATTCAATGAACAGAAGATCGAAAACAGACTACATTACTAAAAAAATTCTTATAAAATCTTTACGTCTTAAAAATTGACAACTAGCAATCAAAATTAAATGAAATGGAAATCGCGATTTAATTCGCAACACTAAACTAGAAACTCTCTGTTCAAAATCATTTAATGCAACGCGTGTTTTTTTTCGCAACGCTACTGCAAATCGCAGATGTGCCCATCTCGGCTGTTCGTTGGGGCGGCGAGGCCTGCCCACATATACAACTAACTACTTTTAAAACTACTTCTAGCATTTCTACAGACGAGTACAGTGACAAGGTAGTAACGATAAAACGCATGCAGTTGCTGCCCTCTTGAGTGACAGTTTGTCGGGCCACTTCTTTTTCTTTGTGGTCCGCCAAACATCTGAAACCCTAAACGTGCTCGCAGGGAAAACGATCGACGACTTCCGAGACGAATCACAAGTTTCGAGAGAAGCCGATCGTTTCCCTGGTGCAATCGAGCAGGTGCGAAACGTTTCGATGCCCTAATCCGCGCGCGTTCACCGTTCGCGACCGCGTCCGCGAAAAGCTATGCGAGCAAGAAGAATCGAAGACAAATCATCCATCGAACGTCATGCCTCTTTCGATTTCGATTCGAGAACGAAACTTCGAGCTCTTCCAGGAACTGACTACCGGTCGAATCGCGGCCTACCCGAAAGAGAAAACGGTAGCCAGCCCCGGCTCCTACCTACTTAAAATTAGCATTCACACCAAGAAGTCAAGTTACCTATAACCCTACCCTAGTCCTATATTTAAAAAATGGCAAAAAATACAAGCACACCAACACATTCACTCAACGATTCCCATTCAGACGCCAGGGTGCAAAAGCCTAATACCTAGAGAGCACGTCCCGGGACGCCTCCGACACCCTAACGTCGAAACCTCATACAAACACAGTTAAGGTACGTACCAGTTTCACTGAAATCGACTAACAATGGTAGTGACCTTTGCGATATAAATCGGTAAATTGAAATAACAAACTATTTTCAAGACTCAATTGAACTACGTGTAATTCTGAATGTTACAAACGTAGTTTTTAAAAAAGCTACTCGCGAACATATTCCATGAAGATCTATGTAGCATGTCACAGATCGACAGGAATGTGCGTTATTTAATCTAATTTGAAAATCCGACGCAATTCCACTGCCTAATCGCACACACACACACAAGTGGAAAATACGTCGTGCACGATACACTGGCCATTGTCAGTCGCCACACAAATATATATTATTAAAACAATATTCCATGTGCCCGTTGCTCTCACCCTCCCGAGTAGCACCTGGACACGCGAGAGAATTCGAGCAACGAACAGGGAACCTTAATATCCTGAAAATCCTAACTAAAAGAATTCATTAGATTATTTATACGGGCTAATGTTCATATATTCTTGAAAAATGACTCTACTTGAAATTCAAAAGAAAATCTTAATTTATGAAAAAAATATTTAATATTTGAAAGAACTAATACAAAATTTTAATTGTTAAGCAAACAGACTGAGTAATATTTTAATTTATTTAATTTATTTATTTGCAATCTTTAATAAAATATTTAAAAACCCTTGGACGATCCATTAACAAAGTAAAGTTTCGAAAAAATGGAAAGAATACTCTACCAAATGTAAAGTACTAGTGAAAGTAACACAGGTTAAATTCATGTGCGTATTTGCTTTGTTCAAAGGATCTATCCGTCGCGAATCGTCTTTTTGTACGTAAGGTCTAACTTTAAAATACGCTTTTTATTTAACTTTAAATGAGTTTAAAAAATTAATAATTATCTTAATGATAAGAGGTAACTTTAGTAATCGTATACCAAATGACAGAAAATCTGTATCTTTTCTAGAAATTTGGTGATGTCATTATCGAAATTGTATTATTTAAAAAAAACGCGACGTACAAAAAAACCCTACCTATCTAAGAAACAAATTACTACCCGCGGGAAAGGCCTGGCGTTTCCCGCGGTCACTGTACTCATCAAAACCAATTTCTACTCGTCAAATATAGGAAGAAAAAATACAGTTCTTTTTACTTACTAATTGTTGGAGGGGCGAGAATGCTCCGTTAGAGTCCTGTAATCAAACAAGGAAACAAGAGGATATTAAAAAAATGATTCGTAAAATTCATTCATTCAAATACAATAATTTAAAAAGAAAATATTTAATAAAATAATTTAATTGGAAATATATGTCTTCTGATACTTACATTCTCTCCCTCTTGAAGACAGCACGACACGATGGCTCTCGATCTTAGCTAACGATGTCGTCATTGGTCATCGTGGTAAGAAGCCTCAGGCATTCATGTAGACAGCCTCGAAGAATTGTAGCACAAAGAACAAATTGATTTAATTTGAATCAATTGATAGTCGAAGAATAAATCTAAATTCATAGAAAATAAATCATTCACGTTGAATATAAAATCAAAATTAATTTGAGCCGAAATCAAAATTTCCATTAAAACGAACCAGAAACTAGAATTAATTCAATTCAATACATGATACAATAAAGTGGATACTTACAAAAATTATGTTCGGCGTTCGAACTTATCCCACGATGCATTGCGATCGTATTCCATCACTTTGCATTTTGGAATGGTGCTCAATATACCTGAATAACTGATAAAACACATAATTAGAATACTGGATTCATTTATCAAAATAATAAATAAAAGAAACACAAATAATTTATTATTGGCGAAATAAAATGTACACTTACTCAGATTATGTGGCTAACGCTTGCAGGACGGTTTTCCTTCACGATCTCGAGTCAATCTCGACTCAATCTCGGCTATTGATATACCGCCTCTCGATCAATTACTTCTTTTCCCTCCAGCTCTGTAACAGAAGGAACAAATTCAATCAATTTCAATCGACCAAGCGTTAAAGAATAAATCCGAATTAATAGGAAATAAATAGTTCAAATTGAATATAAAATCAAAATTAATTTGAACCAAAAATAAATAAAATTAATTTCTACCGTACGACACGAATCTAAATACGTTTGATCGCCACGACGCAAAAAGAGAAAAATTATCGGGAGAAGACAACGACTCGAGAATAAATTGAAATTTGACATCAGTGAGCACAGTATTAATTTTAATAAAAATCACGATAAATAATCTCGGACTGCTATCGAATGATAAAACACAGAAAAATGGTACTCACCACGTAAAGGTCCTTGTGTTGCGTCGTAGAACTTTTCTGCGTCTTCAAACAACACGGTTCACAAAGACGAAGGGTCGTTCGCGGAGATATTCCAAAATACGTCCTTTCACTTTGACTTTCGATATCAATTGAGATCGGTGAAAAATGGAGCGGGTTTGTACCGGCTTTTCCTTCCCGCCTTGATGATTCTACGAAACCACACACACATAAAAGAAATCTGTATACGCATGCTCATCGAAATATTCGAACACCCTTCGAAACAATATAACTTTTTCTAAATAGGACCCAACGACCATACTTTCCACGAGCAATTAGAATTCGGTTTACCGAATGACGCGAAAAAATATATTGGAAAGGTTCCCACAAATCGATTCTCGGAAGAATTATCGGTAAAGAAAGTGTAAGGAAATAATTACTTCGTCTAATTTCTCCTGACCGCCAAGGAAGACTATAATGGCTGCTCAGGAAGTCTGCGCGCGCATCTCACTATTCGATTATCGCAATTGGTCCGAATCGAACGATTCGCGAGAAATTTTAAAATCAAGACAAATTAGAATGCTTCTCCGACATAACAAAGTATTGAGATAATTGTTTAACTAATTGTTTTTTACAAGAATTTCGAAGCAATTTAAGTTTTTCCCCTGCAGATACTTTATAATCTTGATATACTTATCTTGTCTTACTTTATTTATTTCAAATAGAATAATTTCAAATCATGCATTATAACAAGCAATTTCCAATTTTTTAAGTAAATATATAACTAAGTATGGTAAATATATAACTAAGGATGTTTAGACGAATCTTTTATTTAGTGTTAACAAATGTAGTAATAGTTGGTGGTCAAATTTCAAATATCTACTAATTTGAGGATGTGACACAAAAATGGTAATAGGGTTACGTGACCTCACAAAAGTTGGCCACGAAATTAGGTCTATCCTACACCTCGTCTTAAGCTTCTTGTGGATCTAGTTCCAACATTTATTGTTTGTCGGCATAGAGGGCGCAAGTAAACGAGTTGTTTTTGTGTGAGACAGAAAATCCCATATGGTGATCGGTCTACTCCTATTCCTCGTCTGTGGTACTACTATAAAGTATGTACAATCGGTTTGTAGAAATGCACACATGCGTTCCTATTGTTAGATACATGATACATGTATAGGAAAATGACGATAGAGAGGTCGCTAAGCTACATTTGTGAGGGAACACTGTATGTACCGCAATTGATACATAACTGATGTTTTAATTATTAAATTCTCTCATGATTAAATAAAAGTCAATAAACTTTTTCAATCATATTACAAACATTAAACTTGTTCATTCGTATTGTTTGTTAAAATTTACGAATTATAAGTGTACACATTATAAAACACTGACGAATATATAGGTTATGATATGCAACAAAAATGTACCGGAGAGGTGCCCTTGCAACACTTGCAAAGAAATATAACAATACGTTTGTAAAATTAATAAAGCAACAACAAACTCTACATCCATATTATATTAAAGGGAAATGTATTTCCCTTTTTATCTCAACAAATGCAACGCAATATTCAAGTGATAGCTCATTAAAATGTTGGAATTGTAATTTTATCCATAAGTTTGAACTGTTTTGTTCAAAATGCAAAATATTACAAGAACCACCCGAAAATTTAACCTATTTTGACATAATTGGTATTCCCGAAAGTTATGATGTTACAATTACAGAAATTCAAAGAAAGTATAAAGAGCTTCAAAAGTTATTGCACCCTGATAAGTTTGGCAACAAATCCGAAGTATGAACTAACAAATACAAAATCGCTTTAACCAAAATGCGGTATTGTTTCTTACAAATTATCCTGTGTCTTCTTTTACAGAAAGAAAAGGAGCTGTCTGAAAACCTATCGTCATTAGTAAATAAAGCTTATAGTACATTGTTAAGTCCCTTACAAAGGGGACTCTACATGCTAGAATTAAATAACATAATAATATCAGAAGACACAGATGACACCGATCCAGAATTTTTAATGGAAATTATGGAAAGAAATGAAGAGGTAGAGAACGCATTAAATAATCACACAAAAATAAAAGAACTAGCAAAAGAAAATGACAAAATATTAAATAGCTTGTCAGCGTAAGTGCATTAATTCTTTTCTCAGACAGAAATGTGACGTTACAATCTATTATTAACTAATACAATATTTTTTAGGAACATCGCAGAAGCATTTAGGGAGAAAGACATAAAAAAAGCGAAAACTCACCTTATAAGAATGAAATACTATAGTAGTATTAATAGTAAATTAAGAAAACTAAAATATGATTTGGGTGTAGTAGAATAACTATAAATTTGCTCTAATAATATATAGATTATTTATAGTAAAAGTATATATTCGTTTTAATGTATAAATATGTGTTTAATATAAAAATTATGATTGGACACCTCTTTACTTACAAAGTTAATGTGTCAATAATTTTTGAAAATATGGTATACTACGGTTCATTATCTATTTTCCATTGTTCTATCCATTGGCAAATTCTATCTACATTATTTGTAACTTGATTAATGTTATTACTTGTTAATTCATGAACTATTTCCTCCCTATACGCTGATTTTGCTTCCTCAAGTATTGTTTGAAAGATTTCACAATCTATGTTATCTTCTAATTTTTTCCCTGTGTAACCTCGTTCCTTTAAACGATCATACAATATTGTGTTGTCAGTTCTTAACACAAAAACAATATCGAACCATCTTTCTGGAAAGAAGTCAGCTCCATGATAATCAACAATGTTTCCACCATCGCACATAAGTTCTTCCATGTAATCTAGCAACTATAATTAAAAAATGCGTTATTTATAAATCAACGAAAATATAAAACCTATTTATTAAACAATTACCTTATCTTCATCTAAAATAGGACACTGATACATTTCGTCATATTCTTCTAAACATTTATGTTCAATAGCAAATTTACTAACGTCAATCCAGGTTAATCCTGACCTTTCTGATAAAAGACGACACATTAAACTTTTTCCGACTCCAGGAGTACCTGATATAACAAAGTTCATGACTCAGTACGATACACTTGTTAACAATTGGTTTGATATATTAAGACATGTCATGAACAACAAAATTTACCTGTCACCAAGATATTCGGACGACTTTTACTTGTGTTGATCATTTCTGATAATTCGATTACGTATTCCACTTTTTAAATTGTTCGAAAATATTAACTATATATACATATTGTATATAAATATCGTTAACACGTGTTATACAAGTTAACCATAAACGTGTATTGTTTATGACACAAAAGCGTACAAGACTAAATTTTTTTCCACAGTGTAGCGAAAAACGAGAAGTAAGCCAAAAGTTAGTTTTCTAAATTTAAGAATGTTTGAAAATGTGTTTGAGTATAATCATGGTTATAATTACAGTGTAACTATAATCAGCTACAAAACTTGTAACTTCGGTACGTCAACCATAATTATTATTAAGAATCAATCCTCAGATTCTTTTCAAATACAAATATTGATTTTTATCGCTCGAAATTTGTAAAAATGAGATGTATATGTATATATACACAAATTTAAATTCAAGATGACATACATGCATCTATGTAATATGTATGTTCAGATATATTATTCCAAAATACATATTTTTTAAAGTGATTTTAACATTACTGAATACATTATGTTAAGTTAAGACAATATAAATATTTTGTTTAGTTAAAACAGTAAAATTTCATTGATACCACATCAAATAATTTGATAAAGATCACTTGGTTTATAAATCTCCAAATACACACGTATATAGGTACGTAAGTATATAGGTATGTAAATGAATTACATATAGCGACATAGACAGTAACCCCTGTAGTAACTGTTGGAGGTCTATATTTTTCTACATGCTTCATGGACATTGATGCAACGTAACACGTGTTGGGTCGAGTACGTTTATTTAAAGAGAGAGAAGACGTAGTAGTTTCACCAGAAACACGGAATTTTCGTCATTGATTCGTAAGGTCAATTTAATATTAGTATTCAATCTTTTTGTATATCAAACGGGGTGCACAGTTTAAACGGAAGTGAAAAATCACGATAAATAAATAATCATTGGAAGACCAAATTGTGGTATTTCAGGAACAATCGCTCACGGCACGACCTGGTACGACAAGAATGAGCTGGCATAATTCGTTGTGCTCATTATTTCAATGCATTCGTTTTCGAATATTTAATACACATTGTAATGGTGCCGTTTGCTTTGTTTCCGATTACTGATCGTGTCGATTGTGTTATAAGTTATCAGTCGTGGCTCTCAAAACGATTTACCTAACCTGTATTATTATGGTTTATAACCTAATTAATACCCATAACATATTGTTATCTAGTTCCACTATAAAATGAAATCTATTATTTTGTATGTGTCCATACATATTAGTAATATAATGCAATAAATATTGTATGTATAACACTTTCGAAATTCACTTACTCGAATATTTACATCGGTATAAGCATTAAAGAAACAAACAAACAACGTATTTGCAGACGTAGATGTAGATTAGATAAATACAGATTTGAGATTTTAATCCTAATGTTTTTTCGGATCTAACGGTGTTATTTATAGACTGTTCTTTTTTATCATTATTGTAGAATTTTAAATTATACAAAATATCATTAAAAATATTTAAGAATAAAAATATTGAATTAGAAATGCCTAATTCATTAACACTTTTTACTACTTTTTTACAGAAGAAAATAATACCGACAATTGACACAAATACTGTATACCAAAGAGGAAAGAACATAGCATCACACAGATATTGTTTTGAAGAACAATAAACATCATAGATCACGAAAGATTTAAGTATTGCTGTGGTGCAGAAGGGCTCTATGTGCTCCATATCAGTTTCAGCAAATGGTACTTTAGTTTTCAAGAATCTTGTATCACGGCATCAAAGGAGGAATTTATCTGGGAATTATAAGTTTGACATACGGCAAAGACAACATGCGCAACGAAATTACAGCAGCAGTACTGTTCTTAGTACAGCTGATAGAAAAAAACGAAAAATTTAGTCCCGATCAATTAGAATGTTTCAAGCGACGTTTGGTCGAGTTATTGACAGAACGTTTTAAAAATCATTGGTTTCCGGACAAGCCATTTAAAGGTCAAGGATATCGTTGTATTCGTGTGAACGGTCATAATAGAAGAGATGCAACTTTAGAAAGTGCTGCTAATGCTGCTGGTGTCAAGTACGAAGATTTATCTTTACCAGTAGAATTGACCCTTTGGGTTGATCCTAATGAGGTTTGCTGTCGATTTGGAGAAAGTAAAGGCTCCTACTGCACACTGGCATCGTTCGACGATAAAGAAAATACTGTACCAATTTTTCAAGGAAGCAACGAAGGATTGGAGAAGGAGAATAAACAGTCCGAGGGGCAGACTAAGATACAGGTGAATATCACTAGCTACATATCTTTTTTATATAAAATAACACTGTTCACTGCATGCCATGACTTCTATCTGTGACTATCTGTGATTCTGCATTTTGTGTAGGTTTTAATTCGCATTCAATGCAAATTTGTAAATCTACTTTCTCTTATGTCTGATTTTCTAAATGAATTCTGATTTGCATCTTCATAAATATTGAGAGCTGTAATTATTCTATGGACTCTAGTGTGTAAAATGATGTAGCTTAATATTATATTACAAATATATAATATAATGTAATTGGAGTTGTTATTTAGAAAAATATCCAGAAATATTGACATGTTTCAAGAGTTGGTTTTCACTTTGATCGCTATTTAAATATGTATATTTATGTATTCTTAATGTAATATTACAGTATATCATTTTGATCATGAGAATTTTATGTAAAGTGTGCAACCTTGATTAAAGCATAAAACGTTTTTAAAATTGAAAATTTCCATTCTTCTTAAGGTTAATTATTCTCGAAAGAGAAAAGAAAAGCTTTATACTTAGTGTACAAAAATCTATGAAAAATCTTTATTGAAGATTAGAAGTTTAAAAACAGTTAAATCCATTGAACAGAGTAATCAATTTGCTAGATAATAATTCAAATGTTTCAATAAAACTGAAAATTCCAAGCTCCATAAAAGGTAATAAATGTGTTTGTTTTTCTACAGAAATCCCCTTTGACCACTAATACAGAACAACAAAAATCAAAACCACTAAGTTCTGCTAATCAAAATCAACAGCATAGCAATAATGGTACAGGTAGGAGACGCAATTTGAATAGTCCCAGACTACATCTTAATAGAAATCGTTCGTGGTTTGGTCACTCATTCAGTATGGGATATGGTCCTCACCCAATAAGTCAACCATGGTATAACATTATGCCCCCTCACTTTTTGGGTGGTCCATCTCCACCACCTTTCATGGGTCATAGAGGAAACAAATGGATTCATCCTCCCTCCTATCCAACAGGACCTACCCGTTTCCATCATTGGTCTCCCAAAGCTGCTCTTAAAGTATGAACAAACCCTCTTTATGAAAGTAGTTAAGAAATCTGTTCCTTTGTATAAAAACACAAAAAATGTAAAATTGTTTTATCAATTTCGATATTTGTATATTTCAGCGTTGAATATTCATGATATTTCTAACAAAATTGAAGACAGATTACATTGTTTAAATTTTACGCTCTACAAAAAAAAAAAATGAATACTGGCATTTTTATATTAGGAACAGGTTTACTAACATTTCAGTGACGAAAATTATCCATTTTGTAATTACAAATGACCTTGTTCGAGTTACGACTAAGGCTTACGATTTTTTATGACGAGAAATGTTGCATTATTACATGTTATATAGAAATAATTAATTGAATGATAGATGTTTAATTCCGGATGCAAGGTTGCTTGTAAAATATTAGAATAGCGAGAATTTACCTAGAATCAATTAAGTCATTGATATGTAAGACAAAAAATGAATGTCATATCAATTGTGACACTTTTTTCTGATCAATCCTCGAGAAAAGGATTTAGTAAATGGATAGATCATACATATTTCGAAGGGGAGCAGAATTGATTTTAAACGAGTTTCCAAAATTAGATACAATCGTTCCTTACATTGTATGTAATGAATTTTAATGCCTTTATAGGCGATCTCAGTTTATTAGTGAATATTTTGTCTAACAAATTCTCTATTAATAGAAGGGAATAGATACAAATGACTTTTTCTTTTATGTACATATATATAAAATGTATTCATATTAACCAGGACTTCAAAGATTACTCCATTTTTCAGTATTGTTATAGCGGAGAGTACAAGGATATGGAATTGTAGTCATATATGTATAATCTTCTAATTTTTTGAAAAAGAAATGTCCTAAAACAGTGTTGATAAACTATGTAAGCTTTGAAGTTCTAGTGTCAGCGATTTAAGGATGATCGTTGACAATTTCAAATCAATAACTTTATCTTTGATTGTATATGTGTATTATTATAATATATTAGTGTTTAGAAAAGAACAGTACCTTGATTTGATTTTACAGGTTTGAAGTGCAAAGAAATTTCCAATATTTTTTGCTTCAAAAAGCAATCCATACCTGTTGCATAAATAAACTGCCTCCGTAGAAATTATATTGATAATCAGTTTATGCTAAAGCATTACTAAAACGTCCACGGATTTCACGATTAACGTAATTATAGAAAAATATGAATCTTTACTTTTTATTATACTCAATATGAAAATAAATTGAGCTTATGTTTTTAAATGAAACTAAAAATTTAGCATTTAAGAATATATATCATTGATGTTGGTAGATCTATAGTCCATTGGAATTGAAACTTGAATTCTATCTTACTGATGCTGATGTTATGTACCTTCAATCTTTGTATATTGTAGACAATTTATAACACTATAGTAATTTATACCTACTTCAATTATATTTCTTCTTGCTTTGTTAACAACGTATGTGTGCGCAATCATTTTGTTCAAGAATTATATGTGTAAGAACGACTCAAAAGCCGAGTAATTCGAGCTAGACTTCACAATTGCCATTTTATGAAGTATCTTGAGTAATACATGCAAATTTTTTAGTATTTTCACACGTCATTATCATTGATTTTTCTTTAAACATAAACTTTGTAAATGTATAAGTATATATATTTATTATATAATTAATTAATATTAATTATATAATATTATTTTATATATATATATATATATTCTATATACCGTATTTACGAGTTAAAGCGAAGCTTTAATCTTTTACTCATATATTTAAATCGATTAAGATCTCTGGTTTTTGAGCCATTCGTACATGATGTATGAATGTTTTAATATTGTTAGTGCTTAAAATGTGCAATTTTTCTAATTTATGTTGTAACATAGAATTTACTCATAAAAGTAATTATCACTTTATTGAAAAACACATAATGTGAGAATTACTTTTAAGGATTATGATTATGTAGGTACATTGTTTCATTAGCACTGAACATATATTTTGATGAAGAATATGAGAAGCGCGATATGCGCTATTTATTTTAATTGCATAATTAATTTATAATGGTTGAAATCTTTTAAGAATTTTTCATCGATGTTTGAAAGCACTAAAAAATTCATGACATGAAAAATTTAAATTAAATGGCATTGGTATTATTATCTGTTATATATATATATGAAATGGGGGTTGAACCTAGCCTTTATCGAATTGAAATACTGTTGTGACTAAAAACAGTTAGTGTCGTTAGGTGAATTTCTGAAAGTATAGTCTAAAAACATATAGCATAAACATTATTGAATAGACTGTATTAGAGAAAATTTTAATCAAATACATAGTATAAATTTTGCAATTTTCATGTTTTACATTTAGCATTGTTTAATATACAATACATGAAATTTGCTCTACTATAGGTGATTTTTTGTGTTCAATTTGTTACAACTTATTCAGAAAGAGTCATTTTGTTGTTATGAAAGATATGAAAATTCTATATGAATATAGTTATTATAATGTATATGTAGTGTTAAGCAATGTTGCATTCGGACATATTCTTTTACTAATATATATAAATATATATATGTATATACGTAATATACACATATACATATTATATGTGTATATAATATGTATATATGTATACGTATACAATGCTCAACATTTGAAATGTTCCAAACTTTTTAATTGTGTTCACATATAAAAAGAAGAAATACTTTATTATGTATACGATACATTTTCAAATGATGGAAAATGTTCAGAAGAAATTTTTTTATAAAGAATCTGTATTGAAACAACTTGTGATAAAATATGTAGCAATTAATGACTATCAGCGTACTTGATAAAAAAGTTGAATAAATTTCAGGCAAACAATATATCCTCTTTTATACAAGATATTCTTTCATATTTGTAACTTCTGAATTACCCAATATAGTTAATTGTTGAACTGTACAAGTGAATATAGTGAATTGACAGCAAAATATTGATGATATTTTTATTTTTTCCAAAAAACATCATAGATAAATATTGAAAAAGAAATTGAGAATTTTAATTCCAAATTGAAGAGACCTAGCTTTTTTTATACGACGAAGCGGTAAACAAAATTTTAAAGCTATTATCGTATCTTATCAAGTAAGACTGTACTTTACAAGTATGTAAAAACAAAGTTAAGAAAAACGGGAAAGCGAATTTGATATTAAGAATTAACTTCGTAGATTGTCTTAATGTTTGGATCATTTCGATTGTAGGGTAAGGCACTATATAGGCATATACATGTATTCTACCACTGCTGTGTCATATGTTATAAGAGTATTTCCTGCATAGCTATGCAATGACGACTATAATCCTGTTCTACAACCATACTGATCTTCGCATTTTTTCATAACTTCAAATATACAGATATCTTTGTTCAGTACTTTGTTTCGTGTTATCCAATAAAAGATATATATTACACTTTCAAGCAAAACACATACAGATCATTAATTGTACGACCTCTTTACTTCTAGCATTATGATAAAAGTTTGTAGACTGTTTACACTATTAAAATTTAAAATACACTAGGATGATTCAAACCTGTACTAAACAATTTAGCGAACTATAATAAAACAATGTTATTGATAGATTGCAAATCAATATTTCTTTTTCTCATTTCTAACTTGTATATTTTTTTTATTGTAAAAAATTGATTATTATCACAAATAGGTATAAATCTCGCAAATACAATGGCATATCAAATTTTATATTCACATGTAGCTTTGTATATATATGTTTGTGAGATCTATAAAAAAGATACAAAATTTTTGACATGATTCCTTTTTTGTTATGATTCATGTTGATTAAGTTTACGATTTATGTTAATTTTAATTTCAAATCATTGATGCATTTTCTTATGAACGAAGCAAGAATTTATAAAAAAATACCACTTTTCAAGTATTAAGTACACATTTGTCAACATATAATTATTGTTATATTAACATCATTAACCATTTTAAGATTACAAGCATTATGTATGGGGTATAACAAATATTTAATAAATACTTCAGCAAATCAAGTTTCGTATGTTCTTTTTTAATTTATCCTCTTCCTTTTGAATTTTTTATACATCTGTTATCGTTTATAATAAATCACAAACGACACACATATGTAATTAAATCAGTTTCAAATCTGATTCAATATTTATTTTTCCGCGTAAATTTGACAGATGGCATGATCGCGTATCGATATCCAATAAGAGTCGCTGCCGTTTCCTTGAGCAATATTATTGGTCGAGTACTCGAGCATTGTATTAAGAGTGATTTTCATTATTGAACATTTTGTTCCAAGTTGTTTTTTTATTCGACTATGGTTTGTTACGCGTGGATTTGTAACGCCTTGTCGAGAATCATGAAAGTAATATGCCACGGCCACGACAGCTGCTAGGTAATAAACGTCAGCAATGTCAGGAATGCACGTTAAGCATCGACGATCGAGATACATACTTGTATGAGCTAAATAGATATGTGTTGAACGACAGCGAAAATTGCAATCTGTCGTTCCGGAAGTTTTCATCGTATTTATACGTTTTGAAGTATTTACCGAAGACAGTTTTGGCATATATTATTTTCGTCATTAACGACATGAGAAATTAAATTGCATCGAGACGTGCACAAACTATCCATATTCTTGCACGAAACTAACGGACAGGGTTATGAGGCTCAAATTTTTATGTCTCGCTGTTAGTCAATATTTTTTGAGTGTTTTTAATATACTTTCTGTACTACACAATGGCTGAAAAATGTAAGGTACGTAGGTTAACAGTAAGTCGGTGTTACGTGAAGCAATCGTTGCATATTTGTATAGCATTCGAATGAAAAAGATATATAGAATCTAGTTGTGTTGGTGTGCAATAATTAATTAAGAAATATGGAAAACAGACATGTCTGACTATGACATATCTCGTGGATTTTTCTTATTTTTTAAAGTAACTTAAGATTTTATTTTCGACCATATCTAGAAGATGCCAAACATAATTAAGCTGTTGTTATATAGGAATGTGGATGTAAATGCGTAAATTGCACTCAATACGATCAACAACACTATGACATGCATCTGCATGTAGAGATAGAGAACTTACGGCAACATTTGATGGAAAGAGATAGTCATATTGCGACAATGGAGACACAATTTTTGAGCGAAGCTGATAAATTTCCAAATGGGGAACTAGCATCGATGAAGGAAGAACTTTTAATCTGGCAGGAAAAATATTCCAGACTACACGAAGCTCACAAACGTGTTCAAAAAGTAAATCAAAATCTTGAGGATAAACTGTTGAGGATTGTAGATAAATGTGAAACAGAAAAAAGTGCATTTACTAAGGATATTGCAACCTTATCCCATAGATTAGCAGATGCAAATTATACTATACATCGTTTAACTCAAGATAATGTATGTTTAAACTTTGTCTCCTATTAAATTCTAGACGCAGCATATTTCATATATGTTTTTTCCAGGAAAAGTATAGAAACGATGTGAACCTGGCAATACAGCTTCTTCAGTGTAAACCTTCTAATTTTGTTGGTCAAAAGTATGATTCTGTAAGTAACTGATATCTGTACAGTGCGTTCTTATTTCAAATGTAAATGGATCATTTCTCTTATCATACTGAAATTCAAGTATCTTTCAACAATACGAAAGATGTTTATTTTTGTTGAAAACTTTGTTCTCTTGTATCATGTTGCTTGCATATAAATATTTTGTCTATACTTTCAGTATTTGATAAGATAATTCTATTATTACAGCATAAACAAATTTTATAATTATCATATTATTTTTAGTTACCTTCAGAAGTACAAGCCAAAGTAAGAACATACGTTGCACAAAAGAAACGTTCAAACGATAATACTCCTGATGTTAAAAGTATTACAGTACCAATTTCAACATTTCCTCCAACAGCAATGGTATATAATGTAACTAAACCTGCGGTTGAGAAAGATAGTGACGATGATAGCGATGAATCTAAGTCTCCGGTGGACGTTGTCTCGGCTGCGATAATGGCCAAAGTTTTAGAAGATAGGGAGAAAGAAAGAATATTTGCTAAGCATTGTAATACCTGCACTTGCAACCGTAGAATTCTGTTAGTTGATGCCGAGACTCAAACTGATTTGCAAGATGTTTTTTCTTGCAACGATTGTGTTGCGAAATATGCACAGAATGTAGAGAAAAATACTGAAAAAAATTGCCAAACTAAAGAAAGTCAAAATTCTAATTTACACATAGCGTATCACGAGATGAATGAAAACGTTAGTATTAGTAATATGCAATATCACAGTCACTGTACAAAAAATACTAGTAGTCAGTATTTAAGCACAAAAGATAAATTTTTAAGTAGAAATGGTAAAATAGAAAATGTGAAAGAGGACGGTCGTGCGAATTCTACAGCAAAAGTCAGTTTAAATAAAAAAAACTCGATCTGTAGGAACGATGTGCAAGCCCAAAACGTTTTCCATAGCCAGACTGAAAATGCGGCTGTTCAAACGGCTCAAAAAATCGGAGACGTGCGTAACAATGGTAAATCGAATCCAGAAAAAGTAAAATCCGTGAAACCATATAAAAAATTCGAGGCCCCAGTTGATGGTACATTCAATTCAAATTGTTGCAATAAATTGGAAAAGAAATCTTCCAATCATAGCTGCATAGTTCCTGAAAGCCATAATAGTCACTTTGATGGGAATGAACAGAGTCATATTGACATTATTAATGATAGATTGCGGAAGAACGAGTGGACAAAGTTGAAGTCTCAAACTAACGAAAAGGCTAATAAAAATGTAGATAAAGTCTGTAGTGACAATGAAATTGACATTATCAATGACAGAGTCTGGAAAAATGATAAAACACAGCAAGAATCGCATCACCCGACACAGCTAACGTTAATAGAAGTAAAGAATATTGATAACAATTCAAACCAAAACGATTCCGGGCAGATCGAAGTGGCTACTAGTCCCAGTTTCAGTAGTGATAGCATAGTAATATCAACTTCTGATCCTTCCAGCAGTTCTAGTGACGTTATTCAGCCATTGCATAACATCGGTACAAAACCGAGTAGTCAAAATCGAATAACTGGTCCAAGGAATTGTCTTGTAAGAGTTACACCTGGATCTAAAAATATTCTGTTAGATAATGCTGGTCATTATAAAACTGTATTATATACTAGCGGAAGTAACAAGCCAAATACGGCTTTAGTTCACTCGAAGAAATTGTCCCGGTCCGGCTCGGAAAGATCAATTTCAACCAGCAGTGAAGAAAGTACTCCAATCTTGTTACATGACAATAACCAATTACAGAGAGTGGCCGAGTGGGTCGAGTCGTCAGTGCATATGGACAATTCAGTAACAAATTACTCAAAATTGAAACCTGCCGAAAACATAATCCACAAAAATTCATCGTTGGTGTACTTAAATGAGTCGGAAACGAAATTGAAGCTGTTCAATGAAACACGAAGATTGTATGGAAATGTTCAAGAAAATAGTAAACATGAAGATCTAATAACAGATGTTCAAGACCTTGTTAACGAAAATTTAACTAATGTTCTAAATAATTTTACATGTGTGAATGACACGGAACCAGGAAAAGAGAAAGATTTGATAACTTTCGACACGCCCAACGAAGACGAAAAAGTTGTTCCGCCGCAGACTTCCAATAAAACGGACAACGCTGATTTCGATTACGAAGTAAACATTACGAAAGAGATGGAAGAAACCTACTTGAAGCTTGCAGCGAGTTTGGATCCTGTTGCATTGCGTTTGTCCAGCGTGGATAGCGCAGATTTAACTATTGAAAAATACAGAAAGGATCACAAAAGACTTCAGAGAAGTCACGATAGGGCGGGATCAAAAATGTAAAAGTGTCTCAACTGAAATATTTCAAGATGATTATTATTACTATCTCAGCAGGGAGTTCCTTTAAAGATAACAGAGCGTTATTTTTTGACGTTTGGAAGCGGATCTAGAAGCACGTGTTCGCAAAGTGTCCGATCCATGATGGTGCAGCTCTATGACAACGGCAACCGTTGTTTGTTCTGCTAACGTTCATGGACCTTCGAGAAATATTGGAACTTGCAGAACGTCTGTTCCTTCTGGTGGGAAGATTTCGCGTCATGGTGCAGATATTGTGAAAATACACCGCAAGTGGAAATAAGTAGACAAAAAGGTGTAAAAAATAGGGAGCTATATGCGAGACAGAGGCAACACTGTTATATTTATCTGTCAAATATGTATTTTAAAAACACAAAGATACCTATGATTAGAACATTATCATACAAACAAGAACTTTATGTAACATGTAATGAAGGAATTAAACACAACAGCATAAATGTGTTAGAAATATTAAGATAAACATGGCCACCATACAGACTTATGCACCCAATAAGTCTAACCCCTCTAATCATTATATTCCTTCTGGACAGACTTCCGGATTACATTATTATGAAATATAGGAGCAGAAACAGGATTCATCATAGCGGCGGGGACCTCAATTCCCCATACAGCCAACGCATCTCTCACATCTGGTTCAATGGGGCGTACAGCTGGAAGTGGCTCTCCGTTAGGAGACATCAAAGGGTCGTTGAGTATTTCATGTAGTCTTTTCATCACAAAGTGAAAAGCCCGGGTTTTTGGATCGGCGTTAGCTATTAATGCAGTAATCATATCTTGTTTAGATAACATGATAGTATTATCTGGAAGATCCCGGGCTTTCCTTGGCCAACCAGCTCTGTGCTGTTGAAGGGCTGCATGGGCTTCTTTTCTACGCTCTTCAGCATCCTCACCACCTGCATTTTGTTTTGCTACAGCTGATGATTTTGGCTCATTTTTTGGGAATATGAAAGCTTGGCCTTCTACCACCTGCAAGACCATATCCTCTCCTAGGGCACGTACTCGATACTGTTCGACAATGGATAGAAATCTTGCATCTTGCTCTTGCGATAAATCGTGCATTACTTTGTTGGATTTTTTATTAATTTGTTGCATCATGGATACAGTGGTGTGGCTGTGGTAATAACTAATCACAGAATATCCGGTGTCTAATATTAAGACCGTATTCAGTAATGGACAGTACTGGATTTCCGTTAAAAAATGCTTTCCAGTATGTCTGACGAGACTGTAACGTATTACCCTTTTTGTCAGACATCGGTCCTAGGGAATTGCTGACTTCCGGCTGTCGAGACTGTGTACAGTGCTAGCAGTACTGGAAAACGCGTTCACATTTAGCAGTTTCGGCAGCACTGTCAGTAAAACAGAATGCCCATTTTTCAGTAAAACCAGCGTTAGTACTGGCAGTACTGTCAGTCAATTTCTGAATACGGCCTTAATATAAAAGAAAAGCAGATACAAGTATTACAGAGATGATTCGGCAGTCCATTGTGGGCGCCATCTATACAATGGTAAGGCACTACTTGGCGTGCGTGTGAGCCTATGACAGAGCGTACAACTCAACAGTTTTTTTAAATGTTTTAATGTTTTATCGGTCTTATTATTGGTCTAATTATGTAACCCTACTTTTCTTCTTTTCAATATGCTTAATTAACGTCACGTTTTTTCGATTCTACGAGATTAATCTTTACTAACTCACGGGGGTCGGTTACTACCCCAATTCTCCCTAGACGCATAAATTCGCGAAAGACCTGGATTCGTGCCTCCAGACACTGGAAAGCGGTATGGTTTGGACGAGTTAAATAATGCGTTAGAGACAAATTTCGAAAAACAACAAGATAGTATATTCTTAGAAGAGCTATTTACATCCGAGACAGCCCGTGCTCGGCAATAACGGTAGGGCAATAAATGCCAGTGTGATGACGCGCAGGATAATGGGTAACGGTGGCCCGTACCGGACCCCTGTAACGCGTAAACAAACCGCGTTTACATGCAACGTACGCTCGCGTTTCGCTCGCTTGCCTCTACACCTGGTTTCTAACTCCGCTGAGAACGAATTTCTCGGTCTAAATCGCAATTTGCGAATTCGTGACTTGTCTAACCACCCAGGCACTCGGCCGCGTACGCGTACGAGTGATCCGGCTGGAGACGCTTACAAAAACCGCTGTCACTCCACGCAACCAAGGAGTTTACTCTTCGGCACAATCTGTGGCCTCCGACCAATCTCTGTCGTGGCAGCGGCAGAATGGCAGGGAACGTGCGACGCACGACAGTTCGATTCGACCAGACGGGAAGGCGCGTGCCGCTCGAGCGATTCGTCCGCGGAATATACGAATGCACGACAATGGACGTGTCAGACCATCCATACACTCGTCCGAACCCTCGTATAAGTGTTCTGGATGGAGACGCAATTTGCACTTTGGCACGAAGTGTGGCCTCCGAGCACTCTCTTTAGAGATCGCGGCAGAGTGATCGCGACGGTGCGAGAATTCTAGATCGATTACAACGACGATTTCAGCGAAGTGTCCGTTCGGGAATTACCTTATATGTCGCGGCCGAGAGTCACGACGCTGCGTCTTATGTATGTTTGCGTCTATGACACCCTCGGTTTGAGGCGCTTACACGTCGAGGATAGAGCAGGCGGTTTGACTGGTCTATCGGGTCGGTTTGACCCCTCGATCGTGTACCGTGTTTCGCCGATCGGACACTTCGCGAACGCATGGTCCTAGATCCGCTTCCAGACCACCAGACGTAGAGTGATCTATCTGCGGCTCGCAACGACCTCTTTCGATCGATATCGAGTGGCGATCGGTGCCGCGATATCTCGCGGTCCTTTTCTTCGTCAGGACTCGCGGATGACGTAACGGAGTGTTATAGTGGGTGTCCACATCGACGTTCACTACACGCGATCTGTCGATATGTAACCACACGGTTACAGTAACTATATGAAATTAAGGCTGTACCAAGATCAGTAGCTTAGGGAGAAAACAATCTATACACCACTGCAGACATAGGTTTATATTTATTTAATTTCTAGCATTGATATTAGCAATTTTATCCCCTGGTGAGTTCGTTTGTAAACAACAGTCATACGGTATCGTCGATATGCAATTGTTTAGTAACTAAAATAGGTCAATTTTTTAATGATTACGATGCTTAATTTTGAATTGAAAAAAATATAATAATAATAATATTTATTGAGATGCTTGTTGAATTTGCAAAAGAAAAACGATCGAGCTGCGTTGCAAAACAAATAACGAAAACTGGTGTTGTCGTTTAATTCTCGTTATTTTGATTCTCTACAGTTTTGTATAGAATCATTCTATTGTACGTCGGAAAATAGCCAGATTAAATTAGACGACGAGACTTTTATTCTTGTTACTGCGATGGGATATCAAAGGTGAATTGCGTTCGCGCGTATTGAATCGTGACAATAATTAAGGATTCGTTCGTCGGATTGTCGACAACCCTATGATTCGTAAGGCAAACGCAGCGCGTGTCATTTCCATTGTTAGGATTACGTCATATGAGTGGTTTGCGTTGCAGAACCGGATTATTATTCGAGGTTGTTTGATACAGGACGGGGGGACGCAGACAGGGTCGTGTAGACAATGTTCCACGTATGAAATTTCGCTAATTTTATTTAACAATTTCTAGAGGTAGTGACGAGTAATATATACATATATTTTTCTTGCGTGATCGAATAAATATGACAGGATGCAGCGGTGACAATATTATCGTTGATCTAATTCTTAAGATATATCCCCCGAAGCAACGTGTTAACACCGATCATCACTCGAGCATTCCTTAAAGAAAGTCCATGATAAAGAATTCTTTTGCAATCTCCGGTAAATACCGGCGATCTCTATGAAATTTAGCGAGATAGAAAGTAAACAATCATCGTAACTTAGTTGCGAACGCAGAAATTATAAAATCAGATGGGATGTAAAAATACTCTGTTGTAAATATTGCGAAGATTATTTTTTAGTGAGAGAACGTGCTTATTTATTGATCGAAGCAATACTTGATGGCCAAAATGGCGGCTCTTTAAGCAGTTTAATGGATTCGCCAAGCGAAGTGGGTAAATAAGTTCGCTGATCTTGCATTCTACACGTTTCGTTGAATGTCAGTACACTTCTGCAACGCGACGTTGTCGAATATACATACATAAATAAATGAATTCTCTTCTCTATTCTCTGTTCTCTTTATGATTCAACAAATTTATTATAAATTTACATGATGTTCCAGTGCGAGTTGGTTGAATAAAGGTTCATCGAGCTTTATCGAATCGACTATAATAAAAAGAAAAAAAAAAACAATCGTTGCCTTACGGTTCTCGATTCGTTACAGAAATAATGAGACAGATATGCCGCCGATGCCGATACCAAATAAACCGGAAAGAAAAGAACGGGATTTCTGGGTTTCCTAACTACCTCAATGCATTCCTTATTGTTAGTCTTTGGTAGTACTAATAAACAGAAGAAATGAAAGGACCTTTTGTAGAAGGACCAAGCTGTCTGGTATTTCCGTGCATAAAAACGCTTTTATGATAAGGTGCATTAATCCGCGTAGTTGAAATGAAATCGAACTAAACCGATCTCGTTTTGGATTCGACAGGAAATGATTCTGTGTGCAACAGTTACCCACTTAATTCGGAACCAGGATGTACCATATATGTATAACGTGGCGGTGATTATTATGTAATTGTAAACTGTACATATACGATCGAATAAAATGTGTTTAAAAGAGGATTCAGTTTTATTCTATTCAATTATCGACTATTCATTTGAGCTATTGAATAGTACATATAATATATCGACTTATTTTGTTAAGTAAAATTAGAATGTTTGTAATAGCTAAATTATAGTATAATGAATGTAATCTAATTCATTTCTGTTAACTCCAGTCATCTAGTCTTATTTTAATTATTTTTTTTTTATGCTTTTCTGCAAAAATATTGCGGCTTACTACGGACACAAATTCTTTGTATTAATTTTAAGTCCTTTAACTCGCTTACGGATTTTGTTTGTTAAGCAGAGGGTTAATCGATCGTTTCCGAATTTAATGTTGGCGCAATTGTTAATAATTTAATGTTACGCTGTACATATCACGGAAAAAATTGACGCACATTCGCGTCGCTATCGGATGCATACATGCACGAAATTGATCCTATACGATCAGGCCAAGCCCAACTCGCTTAAATCAAGCTAATGTTCCAATAATTCGGATTCAGTAGACCTGGCCCGACCAAATGAATGAATGAACGGCCTCGCTTGCGAGTTTATATCTCGCATGCAAATGCTTGTATAGTAGAACGCTTACCCGGACGATAGTCGGTTTATGATAATTGTTGTAACACGTATCACATTTTTTATTCTACCGAGGAACTAGCTTATTTTTACTATATTGATTTGTTTCTTAATTTTTCAAATTCATTTCGCGTTTCGGAATTTTAAACGCTTACGGCAACAATTATATAGAGTGTTATAATTAGACAGCGGATTTAATGTGTTCATGGCGAAAATTAGTAGGTGTAATTTAAAACGGTAAGAATATTAGACAAATTTAAAGATATTTATTTCTGTCTACTGATTATGAATTTGTTGTCAAAAGTACTGTTGGCGTAGTGACATTAATATTTGCGAATAGTAATCTTTTCTTTCTATTCCTTTCACTTACGAAATATTTTATACGGGCTACCCGATCATGATATCCTTGATTTCGTAAAATACTGCGTACAGTACTAACAGATATATGTGCCCATAATTATGAAAGTGGTCTAAGTAAAAATTAAAAAAAAAAATGAATTTATCACTTATTTCACACATGATTTTAAACTAAATTTATTCAATGTAAAAAAAATGAAAGAAATATATGACTTAGACCACTTTCATAATTATGGGCACATATCCGTATTTAAATTATTTTTAAGGTTTTCAACTATTTTTATTGCACTAATTTTGGACTTTGCTTTACCATTCTAATAATAACTCGGCCAGTATAATCATTAAATTTCCTTGTACGTCCACTTCTTGCGTTATTTTTCAGTGTTTTTCGAAATCCGTGCCTATCAATTATGCTTTGTATCGTAGATCGAGGTCTACTTACAATGTGTGAAATCTCTGTCAAACTTTTCCATTGATTATGCAAATTAACAATAATTTTTCTTTCTGTTATTGTAGTTTCCGCTCGCTTTCGTCCCATTTCTAAACTGTAACTCACAATACTACGAAATTTGCAATGCTACTGATATCACCAACGTTGACAAACAAACTGACGATCGACGAAGTAATAATATGATATGTTTATATTATAAATTCTCCTGTAAGCAGTTCAAATTAAGAACTGTACCAATTAGTTATTGCTTGTGTATTTCTGTCGATTTTGTGTTTTTTCTGGTTAATTTTCTAAGTTATATAAGTAAATCTATTTTTCTGCTCTCCATCTATTCTATAGATATCCTAGAATATGTTAATACTCATTGTTTATAAAAAAATAATTAGTAAAACATCAGTTTTACGAACTTTTGTGTCATTGGTGTACGAATACTTTCTACATCCGCTGTAAATGGTAGTATTGGGTTGGCAAGAAAGTAATTTCGGTTTTCACTAATGGCTTTATGTTTTGTTTGATTGACTTCTGTTAACGTTGCGTTTGTTTTCTTTCTGACAATTCATAACTGCATCTTTTAGGTTACTTATGAACCAAATTACACGTAATTTTGATTAAAATTGTTAGTTCTGCGTCAATTTGAACATGGAATGCAAAAACGAACATTATGGGCACATATTGCTTTTTTATTTCCGTAGAGGTAAAAAAGCTGCCGAGGCTCACAAAGATATATGTGAAGTTTATGGTGTGGATTGCTTAACAGAACGCACATGCCAGAATTGTTTTAAAAAATTCCGTTCCGGAAATTTCTCACTTGAAGACGACCAACGTTCTGGTCGACCATCTGAAGTTGATGATGACCAAATGAAAGCCATTATTGAATTGGATCGTCATATAACTGTCCGAGAGATTGCAGACAGGTTAAATGTCTCGCATACAATTATAGAATATCGTTTAAAAAGTCTCGGAATCGTTAAGAAGCTCGATATTTGGGTTCCACACGAATTGAAAGAAATCCACTTAAAGCAACGCATCTACAAACGCGATATGCATCTCAAACGAAATGAAATCTTTTCTGAAGCGAATCATCACTGGTGATGAGAAATGGGTTGTTTATAATAACACAACTCGAAAACGATCAGCCCAAACCACACCGAAAGCTGAATTGCACCAAAAGAAGATCATGTTGTCAATTTGGTAGGATTACAAAGGTATTGTGTATTTTGAGCTGCTCCCAAGGAACCAAACCATCAATTCAGATGTTTCTTGTCGACAACTGACAAAACTGGACATAGCAATCAAAGAAAAACGGCCAGAATTGGCAAATCGCAAAGGAATCGTGTTCCACCATGATAACGCTAGGCTACACACATCTTTGGTAACACGTGAAAAGTTATTGGAGCTTGGTTGCGAAGTGATGTCACATCCACCATATAGCCCTGACATTGCAGCATCAGATTATTATTTATTCCGAAGTTTACAAAACTCTTTGAATGGTAAAACATTCGCTAATGATGATGATCTGAAATCGCACTTGGATCAGTTTTTCACAGAAAAGGATCAGAAGTTTTATGAGCGCGGAATTATGAAGCTACCAGAAAGATGGCAAAAGATCATAGAACAGAATGGAAAATATTTTATTGATTAACCAGTTAACTGTGATTGACGAGTATACTCGTCATGGAGAAGTGGCACGATTTTGTGTATTGACGAGTATACTCGTCATGCGTAAAATTTTAATTCTGGTGAAAACTAAATTATATTCGTAGAATTTTAATATGTTTAAAATGTTTAGAGGTCAAGACGAAATGAAACAAACAAATGAAAATTATAAATAATTTGAGTTATATTTATAATTATAAATATGACGGCTATACCCGTCATCGCTTGATTATCGCGACACACACTGGTGGGCGCTTTGCAAAGAGATCGCCACAGTTAACTGGTTAAAGTTCATTGCTTTGATAAAAAAATTGGATTTTATTTCACCTAAAAATACTGAAATTACTTTCTTGCCAACCTAATATATTCTGGATGGTTTGCCATGTTTTTCTGATGCTTGGTCATCGCGCCAGCGCCTCCCAAGTGACCACCAGCTCGTACCCTCGCTTTCTCGACGAACAGCGAACAGTCGAGCCGGCCAACCCCGCGGCAGTAAGGACGCGTTCGTGCTCACGCGAAGACGCGGAGCGACGCGACGCCGCCGGCCGTCTACGTCCTACGTCTACGTCGACGTCGATGTCGATCTTGATGTCGATTACCGACCCTTCCTTGAGGCTCACACCCTCGTAAATGCACCCCGTCCGGCGAGTCGACTTCGCTGTCCACCTGGTAGCCAGGTAAGACTACAGTTACTCTCAGCAACTCTTCGGTAACTTGCACTTTGCCGTCTCGGTCAGGGTTGCGATAATCGTTCAGATCAAGATTGCATCCCCCCCTCCTGCCCCCCCCACCCTTTCTTCGAGCATAAACGTATACCTCGAAATTATTTTTACAACACCGCCGCGACGAGTCATTTTAAGAAGTTCCAGCTCTGACTTTGTACTCAATAAAAAGTTAATCGTCGAAACTTCTCTCTCGCGTCACGGAATCTTTCGAGTGTGTTTCGAATGTTTTGAACTTCCTCTCGTAACTCGTACCAGACCTCATGCGCCGAAGTGTATCGCCGTTTATCGCGCGAGGTCGCACTCGAAATTTCATGGGTCACACGCTTTGGTTTTTTCTTTTTGTTTTTTTGGCTTAGTCGGATAACATCTGCCGCGTTGAATATTGCAGCGCCCACCTCGGGCAGCGTTAATCGCTCTAGAATGCATTAGCTTGGTCGCGGATCGGTGATTTAGCTACGGGATTCGCGTGATTCTATGCGCATGGGATCGGAGACGCGCGAAACACACGAAAACGTTAATCGATGACGTGTAAATTCTGTCGATCGCTTCGGGTTCTCGCTCATTCACTGGAGGAAAAAAGTCGCGCGCGCGTCCCTCGTGGTGGTCTCTGTGGTCGGATTTGAATCAGATCGATAAAAGTCCAACTGTTCTACTTAAGGAGGAAAAATCCTACGGAATTTCTTTCTTTCTTGGTCCAATGAAGTTTACGATAACCCTGCCGGTTTCGATCTTAACTGATTGCAAATTAAACACGTGTCTCCCACTGTGAACGTACACAAATTCAAATGAAAAAATGCCCATCCCTTGACTACAGACCCGGCACTTTTGAAATAACATTATTTGAAATATTACTTCAAATATCACGATATTCGATTTTTAAATTCCATGCCTGTGATCACTTCTAAAATAACATTAGTTGAAATATTACTTCAAATAGCATGTTATTTTATTTTACAATTACTTCCATTCCTGTGATCACTTTTGAAATAACATTATTTTGAGATATTATTTCAAATAGCATGTTATTTTATTTTATAATTACTTGAAATAATTATATCAGCTAACCGTATTATCAGGCTTGGGTTTAGTTTATACACACACCTTTTGTTGGATATTATTTTGAAGATTATTTCTTTTGACATACTTGATATAAAGAAATATCGAAATAATTATTTTAAATAAATCAATATTATTGTAATTTTCAATTGACAGTATTGAAAATAACGGTGCGAAATAAATGATTTCAAATAGTTATTTCTTATTTTCATTTCAAACACAGTTTGCCCAGGTCTGCTTGGCCATTTCGTGTAGATGTAAGTTAACATATTGAAAGTTGTAATAGATCTAAGTTACACGTTTCATATTATTGAACAGTACCACAAATTTTCATTGAAAAAGTGCTGTGTTGATTGCATACTTATCGATCCTACCACGTATGCTATTATATTTTGATCGATATCGAACCAATTAAGTCCGAACGCTCGACGTATCGTCAATATTCAAGGCTCTAGGGGAAGAAGATAATCATCTCGTTTTAATCGTAAATCGGACGAATACTTTGAAGGACGCTCCGTGCCGATGAATTTCGTAGAGGAAACTGTTTGTCATCTAACCAGCCCCTAAAAATTTCGGAATTCAGAAATTACGGCAGACGTTTGATACGCTGTTTCTCGATGTGTCCGCGGAACTACATGATTAATATGCATGCACACCCTTGTATTTCGTTTCTGATCGATGACAATTGTCAAGGAACACGATGCTTAGTACTACAGGTCGGGGCGACGTTTGAATTAAAGCAACGACAACGACTCGCACGCGAGATGTTCCGTCGGCCACGCCGTTACCTTCGCGGACGGAAAATACGTGCGCTGATCGCTTCCGTGTAATAAAAAATCCGCATGACCATGTCCAATCTCGACTACGCCGAAATATATACAGTGACTCCAAACAATATTGGCACACTCTTAAAAATCGCATAACTTTGTCAATATTGGACTATACCACTTGAATTTTTTTTAGAAGTTAGAACAATTGGATCGTTACATAACGTGAAAATTTTTTTTTACAAAAATTGCAATTGGTCGAAATTGCAGATAAAAAACTAAAATTTGTATTTTGCAACTTTTTTATGTGGACTTACATTGAAAATTTAGGAAGAACGATTTGTAGATCTGTATCAATTATACATATTCTGAGAATTTCATCAAAATCGGTCAACGTTGCAATGAGCTGCAGACGTTAGAAAATGATTACATAAGGGCGAAATTCCCTGTCAAAGCCAAAATTGTGCGACTTTCGCCCTTAAGTTTTCATCGTTAAACGTTTGTAGCTCAGTGCAACGTTGACCGATTTAGATGAAATATTCAGAATATGTATAATTGATACAGATGTACAAAACGTACTTTTTAAATTTTTAGTGTAAGCCCGCATTAAAGAGTTGTAAAATACAACTTTTAGTACTTTCTCTGTAATTTTGACCAATTGAAATTTTAATCAAACATTTTCCTCACGTTATGTAACGCTCCAATTGTTCTAATTTCTCAAAAAAATTCAAGTAGTATAGTCCAACATTGACAAAGTTATGCGATTTTTAAGAGTGTGCCAATATTATTTGAAGTCACTGTATGTATTGTTTCAAATTAGCTGTAATTGCGCCGCGTGCGAGTTAACGTCGAGATTTTTTTTTCACACTGACAGAGGCAGAAGCTATGTAGCCGTAGAGTCGTATAGCACAGTCTTTTCTCGATATATGTCGCAACTATCTAGCCGATAAAAGTCCTAGAACTATCCCCACTGCCGCGGGGTATACTCCACAAAGCTCGAGTGGCTAAGGAGTGTAAACATAATACGGGTAAGGTGTATCGGTGTCGGACCACTACTAATTCAGTAACAAAACTTCTTTATTTTTCATTACTTTTTTATGGGACTTTCATCACCATATTCGTGGCATTTTTCTAATGAAAACGATACCAAATATAATATAATTCCGATGATATTTACTTGTGTAATGAACGATGAAAGTTGTTTCCGATTACAACTATATTAACGGAAAATTAGTGTAAATATGTCTCCTTGTAATATTCTTTGTGCTTTAAAAATAAGTATAATTAATATAGGCACAACAATTGGGTCCCTTACCTTATATTACATATACAGAGTGTCCGAAAAATGTTGTACTTCCTTCCGTGTTGTTGACATATATCGAGAAAACACTGTATCTATCTATCTCAATATTTTGATTAGTTTTTTCATTTTAGTTTATATTCTGACAGTGGGAAACAAGTTAAACATCACAATGGTCGTAAAGCACACGAGATAGGGAAAGGGACCAAATTACTATGGGGGTGCCAATTACTCTGCCGCTATTAATTATACTTATACCATTATACTAATTTTGAGTGCATAATAATAAATTTTTAATTTTAATATTCGTTAGGCTTTAGAAATAGGTATAATTAATATAGGCACAGTAACTGGGTCTCTTACCCTATGCATAACTAGAAATTTCTAGATACAGGCTTGCTAAAAACACCGCCTTTCAGGCGACTTTCATCAATTGCAATACTTTGGATGCTCAATCGCCGGTTTCCCGTAATAACTCGTTCAATAATGCAAACATAGAATCGCTTAAGTTTGCTTAACAATTAATTTGTCGGTCCGTGCTCGACTGCTCGGTGAAATAATCAGGTATTATATGATCGTTACGCCATGCCGGGACTTCCTTGACCGATGAGTATGGTTGTATACGCACGGGGTCATTGCTCCCCGTTTAAAGAGGATTCGCATTTTCCACTCTCGTTGCCAGCTCCTTAATTTGTTATTCGGCCGACCAATAAGTCCGTTGCGGCACACGTTTGCCGTTTACATCGCGAATAGAAAATCCACGCGCGGGAAATGGGATGGTCCACCTCCGTTGAATGTTGCGCAACGGTTGCTAATTAAACTGACCGCTACCTTTTCCTGTTGCTCATCCCCGTCAAATTGTTATTTATAGCATCGATTAGGAGAAATGTTGCGCTAGCTTGTTGTAGATCAGGTTTGGCGCTCGTGAAGTACCTCGTTAGTCTACGATCTACCGTGCGGCAGAAACGCGAAATCGGTGCTCGAAAATGGAAAAAATTTTGTTGTTTTTCAATAAATGAGTGATGAGAATACGTTAGTTTAAGAACACTTCAGTGAAAGCAAATCCGAGAAAAATATTTTTTTATTCCCCTCCATGACCCACAGGAGGCCGGCAAAGTGCAACTTAAAAGAAAACTATTAGGCATAGCTGAGTAAGAAAGCTTACATCTTCTAGGATTTAAAACGATTTTGAAACAAGTAATTGTTATTACGTTTTGAAAACTATGGGTTTTCAAGTGAGCACAAGTTCTTCGGAATTTAATAGAAATAAACGGAAATAAACGATGCCATAAAATTCATCTGCAACATCTTGTAACAAATATAATCTTTTTTATTTTATTCACATACCGTTTACGCGATCCCCACTGCAAACACGCTCTGCCAAATAACTGTATACATCTCACTGTATACGTACATTTGCATTCTAAAGTAGTTGTAAAAATAAAAGGAGCAACATTTATACAGGGTGTAAAAAAACGTAAAGATCGTCCGTTCTAGGTGTGAATTTAGATCTCTGGGTTTTTTTCGATCGGGGTATGTTATTTGCTAATACAAGTTCGATGGCGCATCTACGGAAAACACAAATGAGGACGTTTTATTGTTCATATTTACGGAAAAATCGCATTTTACAAATTGCCTTCGTTCGTTACACAGTTCTCGTAGACACAAGTCTATCACCGTGTAAATTCAAATTGATTTTTGTTGCAATTTGAAGCTATAAATGTTACCTTTTTACCTATTAAATTTCATTCACCTATCTTTAACGGTTTAAAAGTTATAATTTTAGATTTCCAATCACAATCGGAGGGGTACGAGGTCAGCTAGAAAACGAATTAGTCGAATTATCAATGAATCGTTCGGTTTGCTTATTTAAAAGAGCATACAGGTTATTACGAGCCTAATGCAGGAGAGTTTGATAGACTTTAATCAATTGAAATAATTAGCTACACATTCATACTACAGAATTGAGTGCGCTATTGCAAATTAAATCTTGCATACTTTTGTATTTTGCCGATTACGAGAGTTTCTTCAAAATAAGAAACAAAATTCCAATCGTTGGCGCTGTTGACGGATTCTCGATTTCCGATTTCAATTAGATTGAGTGCATGATACACACGGACGCACCTGAAAAATCGTCGACCATACCACCTGCCATCGCACTCATATTTCATTAACAGTTTTTAAGGTGTCAAGGTTGCACGCGCATTCCACCAATGATTCTCAGAATTACGGTACGCGATTCTGCCTCGAAGTAATGACTAGATCGCGGATATTTATGCATTTGTAGGAAATGGTTATTGACCAAAGTCCAGGGGAATAAAAATTTTCACAAAATCGAACTAACATTTCGTGTTCTCCTATACCTAACCAAAAATCTATAACAGTAGTGAAAATTATGATTTCTACTTTCATCAGCCTTCAATTCGCAGAAAGATCCGCTTTGGTAATGATTCCACTTTACACCGTTCGAGTACGAAGGATGAGAGTGCAATTTTTTTCAGGCATCATTCTGACTTATCTAGCCATTTTCTAAGGGAACGCGTTTCTACATTGAGATCATTTATACAAATGATCTTACATGTTTGCTTGAAATAGGTTCGATTCAAAGCTAAAACAATAAATCACGATAATTACTATCAATTGATAATTGATTTTAATGTATTCATAGCTAACAAGTCAAAGTCTCCTTGACACAGGTTCGCTTGGAAAGTTAAAACAATAAATCGCTATAATTATCAACAATTGCAGTTAAATTTAATCTATTCACAGCTAAATAATTTATAAAAAAGATCTTGCGAGTCTCCTTGCAATAGTTTCGCTTGAAAAGCTAAATCAATAAATTACTACAATTATTAACAATTGCAATTGAATTGAATCTATTAGTAGCTAAATCATTTATGAAAATGATATTAAAAGTCTCCTTGCAACAGTTTCGCTTGAAAAGCTAAATCAATAAATTACTATTAACTATTGAATTTAATCTGACAGGCTTGCGAGAGCGAGGGAAAATTTTGATAATAGAAATGTTTTCCTTTGATCGTTTCAAAATTATGTCTCTAATCTAATAGTACAGGGGGCTAAACAAATATGACGGTGCATGCACCATTTCCTCGAGCCCCCCATTCCCACGAGGAATCGCGATTCACGGGAGACAGATTTCTAGAAAGCGTGCCACGAGTCTCTGGAAACGGTTCTATAGCTTCGCAGCTTGCAAATCGGTTCTATTGGTCTGTCCATTAATTCGAGACAAGCGTTCTCCGTAAATCAACGCGTCGGGTATCCTCGTCGATTACATTTCGGGCACGAGGTCGTCCTTGCTCGTCCCTCCCGGTCCGAACGTTGACAAACTTGTCTCGTCAAGACTACACACCGTCTCCGTGACGTTTTCACTCGTGGAATGTCATTGGATGCGAATTCATTTTTCCGAGGGTGGCCGCCGACCTGGAAAACCTCGGCTCGCTGCATGCGTATCATCTCGGATGGATGGCGTCTCCGACATTATTACACCAGTGATTATTCTCCAATTTATTTCTCTTGGTTATCGTCGCCGGTAATTACCAGTAGTGGTAGTGAAATTCTTACAGCCAAATACCTACCCTGATTTCTACGATGGAAATCCGTTCAAAGTGTCGATAAGATATACAGTGTTCACTCGATATACACAAGCTCACGAAAGTATTCGAACGCCCTTTAAATCAGTATAACTTTTTTTTTTAAATTGGATCAAACGACCTGACTTTTTTGAGGTGTTAGAAGAATTAGTTTCCCAAATGATGTGCAAAAAAGATTTTGAAAAAATTGCAATTGGTAAGAATTACATGAGAAAATAAAAATGTCACTTTTCACAACTTTTTTATTTGAACCTGTAGTGAAAATTTTAAATATGCGTTTGGTAGATATATGTTAGTTATATACCTGGCTGAAACTTTCATTGAAATCGATTAATATACATACGAGCTACAAATAGTTAAAAGTGGTGAAAAGCGTAGATTTAAGCTTCTGCTTAAAAATCCTCTGATTCTAACATATTTCGATGCGTGCCATTTTGATCTGCGTCAGCCAATTTCGATGAAATTTTCAGTACGTGTATAACTAACACGGATCTACAAAACGCATATTTAAAATTTTCATTACAGGCTCAAATAAAAAAAATTTTCCAAAAATTTTGGAAAATGCCTTTTTTATTTGCTTTTATAATTCCGAGCTTGAATTGAAATTTTTTTAAAATCATTTTTTAAAGTCATTTGGTAAGCCAATTCTTCTAATTGCTCAAAGAAGTCAGGTCGTTTGGTCCAATTTAAAAAAGTTATACAGTTTTAAAGGGCGTTCGAACACTTTCGTGAGTCAGTGTATGTTCAAATAGGGATCTAGCTAAGGACATATATTGACTAGGAGATACTATTCTTTGCCTATCCGCGCCAAACGTGGAAAAGGACAAATAGGATATATCCTAGAGCAGATATAGTTGCGCGACTTTTATCTGCTAGGCGTTTGGGACATATATAGAGTAAGCACTGTACATACTTCGTTTCTATTTGTCACGATGTTTCGGACTAAAACGCAAGCGTTCCATGAGTCATTGTGTACATTGCACGTTTATTGCCTTTGCGGAGATCGGTGGGACCCTGAAATGGATTTTTCACTTTTCGTGAAAATGTTGGGTAACTGGATAAAGGTGATTCATCGTTCGTGGTACGTGATGCATAAACGAAACTGTTAAGACCGTGTGTTTAAGAAATAGAGTGAGTACACCAGTGTGAGTACACCGCATCGTTGCGGTTGAAAGGTTTCTGATAAGTGTGTTCACAGAGTTGCTGTTTAACATTTGATATGATTGTGCTCGTCGTTGCCAAAGTTCATCCGTCAACTTAACAGTTGCGATAAACTCGGACAGAATTCGCAGTCGTAGCGATGATATATACATATTTACTAACTGAAACTGCATCGATATTTGCACAGAACTTTTATAAATTCGGTTGGGTACAGAAGAGAAATAATTTAGCAACAGTGAAACCGTGTTAGTCGATTTCTACGATTGCTGATACTACGCGCACAATGATTGTTACGTACTATTCCGTTGACCCATTTTTTCCTATTCTTTGCCTGCAACTATGTGCGTCGAGAGTGCCTAACATATCTAACTGCAAAAGTAACGTTTTTCAACGCGCTTTGCAGCGTGACCGCATTCAAAATAAACGTGCCTGGTACGTTAGTTCCGGCAGTATTCCCGAACAGGCTGAATAACTTTGTTTGTCCGAAATGGATTTTAATGTTTTATGGTTGTTGTGCGCATTAGGTAGATGAACAGTGTTAAAAGAGTACAATTTTTTTAAAGATCGGACCGAACGACCTGACTTCCTTTTAGCAGTTGGAAGCATTGGATCACTAAATGACGTGCAGAAAGAATTTTGAAAACATTTCAATTGGTAGGAATTACATGAGAAAATAAATAAAAAGACAGTTCCTAAAAATGTTTATTTGTGTCTGTATAGAAAATTTCCTTTCCATACAAACTTTCGATGCAAACATGCGATGAATAGAATAATTTAGTATCTGGTCATGTAACAATGGGCTAGACTTTTGCAATGCTAATATTTTAACACGTTGACTGCCATGTCACACATATATGGGTGACGGAATTATTTGTCCAGGTTTTAAAGTGAATTTTTACGTTAATATATTCATTGTACGAAATTTGATTCGGATCTGTAACGTGCAAGGTAGTTGGAAAACTAATTTAATATCATACATTTAATTTTCTTTAATTTTTATTTCATTAAATAACACTTTAATTTTATAGAACTTTTGAGGTTTCTAGTTTGGCGGTCAAAGTGTTAAATATTCTTCAGGACTTGTCTGTTATCCGTTAATTTTTCCAAGTTCACAATTTAATGTTACGTCTGAAAAATAGAAAAAAAAAAGCTAGACTAGGATCACATCGAAGGAATATAGAAAAATGTAGTTCAGCAGCGTCACGGTGCCGCGGTAATAAGCATAACGCGAGACTGACGCGATCGCATCGGTCCGGCATTCTCGTCTATGAGAGCGTGAACAATACGCGTGCCCCAACCCGAGGCTGCTGCCCGCTCGACGGAGCTCGCAAAACTGGACTGAGTAATTGCAACAGTCGACGAATAATTACGATGTTACACGCGGCTCTGTTAATTGCCCAAGCCGCGAACGAATCTGCCCGTTGATCTTCTCGTGGAAAGGAAAGGAAAAGGAAGAAGGAACGTAATAACCGTTGCCTCAGATTAGGGGTAGACCGAACACCTTCGGGAACCTTCTTTGTTCTTAGATTTCCGGCGAACGGATTCAACCTTTTGCTCTCGAAACCGTGGCGAACACGGGGACGAGAACGGGGAAGATAAAGATTAGCAGCTAATCTTGGAGGAACGATCTAATTTGATTACCGCGTTTCTTTATACATAATGAACGGGGAACTAGGTCTCTGAGAATATTAAAGAAATAAAGCGCGGTCTCTGGAACGGTTTTATTGCAGCTAGATTATTGTTCCCACTGTTTTTCATTCTTGAAGATGATATCCGTAGCTACTGCACGGGTTTTGTTTGTCACCGGTGTGCCTGTGTGAAAATTAACAAACACCATTTTCACTGGATATCTTTAGATCGCAGGGGAACAATCCAGTTAGCCAAATGCTGTTTTGAGCAAATTTGGCGCAGTATTTGTATCGCACTTTGCGAGTAAAAGGCATTTCCATCTGGTACCAAACTCTGCTCGGAGCAGAATTTGATCCCTATTTTCTATGAACAAATTGACACCAAAACTTGTCGACAAATTCCGAGCCAAATGCGGAAACAGATGGTTCAGAATTTGAGTGCAAAGTTTGCAGCCAATATTCCATGCCAAATTGGGGATAAAGCTTGGCTTCGTTATAGAGGGCACGTCGGTCGCACTAAGTCCTTGCTCTAGGATTACATACCGGACAAAATCGGAGTGAACCTTGCTGTAGAAGGAAAAATAGAATTTTATTTAACCCTTTGCACTCGATTTATTTTCAAAGTTGTTGCGTGTCAACTTGTAATTATTTTTAGCTAAATGAATTAAAGTAATCTACAGTGGTAGAATTCAACGTATTATATTTATTTCATTAATTATTAATATAAAATGTTTTATTTTTTGTAATCTTTTACAGTGTGACACATTTTAAAACAATTTCCAACATGCAGAAAAGGATGTCTTTCGCATGTTTCGCAGAAATAAACAGTTGTCTTCCTTTCGCCCTTAGCTTTTCTGTTAGAACAGACCATACAATCGTTATGTTTTTTTCCGGATGAGGTACTAAAATGTGGAGTTTTCCATCAAGTCGATTCTCTACGTCTGATGTTGATGGTCGCCCGCGTTTTTTAGCTCTTTGTCTGAAATCTCCCACCAAGGAAAGAACTAACTTACGTATGAAACGTAAATGAGTTATTGGCTTCACCCCATTCTTATTACATGAAACTTTATACAAAATGTATGAGTTAATGGCACTTGTCTCTAAACCCCAGAAAAAAAGTTTTCGCCACCATTTAATAGATTTTTTTAGATTTTTTTTGTCACCTCCAATGTGACATACGAGTTGTAGAGAGTATTGTCACCTCCAGTGTGACATACGAGTTGTAGAGTAAATTGGCATTGTCACCTCCAGTGTGACATACGAGTGCAAAGGGTTAAACTTCTAAATTATATAATTTTAAGTTTCGTATATTTTCAATAATTTAATTCCGTTTTCACTCCTACAGCAAGGTTTACTCTTAGAACAAAGTTAGGTTCGCTCTTAGTGCCCCCAATAACGAAGCGAAGGTTTCGCCTCGATTTGGTCTTGATTTGGTATAGAAGTTTGGCTGCAAACTTTGCATTCAAATACCGAGCCTAATGCGGAAACAGATGGATCGGAATCTGTAGACAAATTTTGGTGGCAAAATTTTTGGCAAGCTCGTAGCAAATTGCTTACTGGGAAACTCATGCATATATCAATTACGTTTTCTCTGTTTTTCAGGTGAGAGCGACAACGGATCTCGTCGTCCTTTGCATCCTGGTGGTCTGCATGAAGGACTCGAGGTACCTCATTTTCGTGAAGAATTTTTTTAATGCGTATAGGTTAGCGTCCATTATGGTGGCTCTTATTTTCGACTTCTGAATTTTGTTTATACTCCACCTCCCCAGGATTGTTCCAATTAATAAAAAAAAGAATCCGTTCTTTATTGCTCCTCTGTCCTTTCGCAACATTATGTTGTCGAGCATATTTCCTCGGCATTGTAAGATATAAAAAATTCGATCGTAATAACTATTACAAGCAAGTCATATAACGCCTATCATCTTATGTGGCTTCTCTCTTTTATTTTGTAGGAGTGACCTTTAAACAAAAAATTTAACTTCTATATTATTAATTATTTTTTTATGAGACTTTCACCAATATATTTGTGGCATTATTCTGATTAAAATGATACCAAACGCGATATATAATTCGGATGACATTTACACTAATTTTCCGTTAATGTAATTGTTATGGGAAGCAACTTTCATTGTTCATTACACAGGTAAATATCCTCGGAATTATATCGTATTTGGTATCATTTTAATCAGAAAAATGCCACGAATATGTTGGTAAAAGTTTCATAAAAAAATAATGAAAGATAAAGAAGTTTTGTAATTGGATTAGTAGTGGTCTTCTAGTCTCACACCGATATAGCCGACAATGTTGTGACCGCGACGCGACGGCTCTCGAGTTTCGGCCACTCACAGCGGTGGTGTGAGGTTTTCCACTGCCTTATGCATGGAAGGCAGAGTTGGGCAAATTTTATTTCGAATAACGAATAAAGTCCCTGGATTTATTCGAGAATAACGAATAAGGATATCATTCGCCGAGAATTATTCGTAGCTTGCGAATGACGAATAAATCGTTATTCGTTATTCTCGAATAAATCCCGGGACTTTCATTCGTTATTCGTTATTCTAAATGACGAGAATAAATGCTGCGAATAAGCGCAGCCTTTATGGTTACGGGTAGGAACCCAACAATCGAGTGACTCGAGGCCGAGGGCCGAGGCTCGAGGCTTTTCGAGACGAGATCTCGGTTGACGATTGATGACATATACAATAGATAACTAACAGTGACCGATCCTAGGTTCGGGACTGGAACCTTCGTTATCTTTACACACACATTTGTTGCCACGATTCTTCGCTTCACCCTCTAGTCTGCACTCACACATTTATTCATACACATACACGTCGCTGGTGCGTGGCGTGCGTGCCGCGTGCGATGTCGATGACGCGATGTCATTCGACACTATTATTCGCTGGGCTATTCGAATAAATTTTTATTCGCTGGGCTTTTCCGAATAAATTTTTATTCGCTGGGTTATTCGAATAAAAATTCATTCGAATAAAAATTTATTCGAATAACGCCCAACTCTGATGGAAGGTTGGCACTGCCTTAAAATGAGAAAATACTGTATTCCGGTACTGGCAGAGAAAAGACAACTTTTTTCTCAGCTCTGGTACATAGTGCGTTCACGTTGCAGCTTCGGGGCCTCGAAAGGATGAGGCGGATCGACAACGGTCATGTTCAACGACCGCCTCCGTTTAGGGTGCTCGCGGCATCCGACGGGAACTACCTGTCACCCTCGACGATACCACCGCCACCGCCGCGTGCACCAGAGCCCTACAAGATCGCGTCGTCCTCGACGTCGTCCTCTAGGGCGCACAGACGATCCAGTTTCGTGATCATCGCTGATTCAAGACCGGCTTCCCCGCAAACCAGGAGCCCGTCGCCGACACTTGCCACCGGTCGAGTTTCGCCCTTCCGTGGACGAGGGTTCAAGGGACCGCCACCACGATCGAGGTCGAGGCCTCAATCCCCGGATCACGCGGATCTTCGGAGAAGAGCTCGAAGCGAACGTCGAGGTGAGATTCTCTCGTTTTCATGTTATCACCAGTTTTCATTGTTCAGGGCACAATGTGTCCTCCGTGGGACTTGTCAAACTTTAATCACCCTTTAACCCTTTGAGCGCTGAGTTGTGCGAAGTTAAGCGTGTGCTGTGGATCGCCTACTTTTTACGACGAATCACTCTCGACAATTTGTAAACCAATGCGCAATAAATGCACACACAAGTCTAATGAACAACACATATCTGCGTTCATGGCCCAAATTGAATGGCTGTGTGAGTTCCCATATATGCGTTCATGGCCCAAATTGAATTGCTGTGTGGGAACCCATATATGCGTTCATAGCGCTCAAAGGGTTAAAGAGACTTTAATCACCCCTGAGCTGCCTGTTTCCCCCACCAACGTCTCGTGCCTCCGACTCTCCCCTCCTACGTCCCACCATAGTCGCCCCGTGAGTGGCTTATGCTGTTTATCCATATCCACGAGGCATCGCTGCGCAGCGAAGATGCGCGCTGCACGAAAAGGACGTTGGTAGGGGAAGCAGGCAGCTCAGGGGCCCCTACCGCGCCCACTACTGCTTTTAGGAGTAATCCTGGTGCAAACTAATAAAATTAATGGGAATTTTAAGAATTTTTTATAGGAAAAGCATTTAACCCTTAGCACTCGAATGGCGACTGTAAGGCGCCACTAAAAATTGCTGTATCATTATTCAAAATACTTTTCACATTATTAAATATGTCTGTATTTAATAAATTACTAAACATTTCAGTATACTCTACGAGTAAATTCCAGCATTTTCGTATGTATAACATGAAAAAATATCTATAGAAGGGAAATATTCTAGGTCGGAAGAAATGTTTCGTTTTAGAGTTAAAATGGTTTCGAGTGCAAAGGGTTAATATTCACTTTCGAAACTGTAGGGGTATTTTATTGGCTCGTTAAATAGGATAAACAAATTTTTTGTTATTACAAATGAAAATAGTACTCACGGGAGAATGGGATCGGAAGTATCAATTTGACTTTGAACTACTATTATGCAACAAAAAATTTCTGTATTTTTTTTGTTATGCAACAAAAGATTTTTTATACTAAAATCTTACATAGCTATCTGACATTATTGAGTCACAGCCGTTCCCCTTTATGATAAGTAATATTCAAGTTGTTAATAAAAATAGAGACCAAGGAAAGTGTAGCCGTCCCGTATCCCGGGAAATTTAATTTTAGATTAATTGATCAGATTAAAAGACGTGTCGAATAGTTTTCGAAGAACTATATGTTTTCTTGTAAGTTGAAAGAAAATGGTTCCCTTTACATTTGATCGCGGTCATTCTTTGTGATAAGAATAACGGTTATGAATTATATGTATGTACAGGGTGTTCAGGCTATTACTAGCCAGCATTTTTTTTTGTGAATAGAAAATGTTAGAAAAAAATGATAGAGGAAAAAGTAGTAATGTTTTTTATGCGCAACACAATGACATATGCCTTTTTGTTTTTATTTACATTATTTTGATAGAAATGAAGGTAACCTTCAATTTTTTTAATGAAATGCTATACATTTTTTTATGTCGTATGAAAGCCTGTGTCAAGACGAATTCATCCATCTACTACACAATAACCCTCAAGGTCGTGCAAGGTCAGAAATGGAAGAAACAATTTGAATATTGCGTACCAATGTGTTTACAAGTATTCCTTATTGATACTGATGACTATTGAATGATGTTGTTATTCACTGTCAGAGTGTTTACTTCTAATTACCACCATAACGGGACAGTTTCAGTATTTCTTCCAA
This sequence comes from Seladonia tumulorum, assembly GCA_913789895.3. NCBI lineage: Eukaryota > Metazoa > Arthropoda > Insecta > Hymenoptera > Halictidae > Seladonia > Seladonia tumulorum. Next base: position 11,825,269 of record OU565275.1, read on the forward strand.
AACCGATCAATAATATCGTATAACAATGTATCGTTATTCGGTAGACGAGAAAAGGGATATGGTACGCATTTATTATCAGTGCAATAGAAATAAAAGACAAAGTAAATTGAAATACTTAGAAGAATATCCGGTAAAAGTGTAACCAAATGAAAATCAATTTGTTTTGCTTGTAAAGCGTTTCGAGGAAACAGGGTCCGTACAAAATAATTGTCACAATCGCATGGATGAATTCGTCTTGACACACGCTTTCATACGACATTAAAAAAATGTATAGCATTCCATTAAAAAAATTGAAGATCACCTCCATTTCTATCAAAATAATGTAAATAAAACGAAAATGCATATGTCATTAAGTTGCGCATAAAAAACAGTACTACTTTTTCCTCTATCATCTTTTTCTAATATTTACTATTTACAAAAAAAAAAAAATGCAGACTAGTAGTAGCCTGAACACCCTGTAGAACTACCGCGATTATCAGTTTCAGTGTCTCAGCAGAGCAGTCCAAGAAGAAGTCTGATACCGCAGCCGACACGACAGCGATCAACGTCCCTCAGCAAATCAACCGATTGTCTTTCTTCACCGAAAGGTGTCCGTCGAACGGATTCGCGAGCTCGCACGAACTTCACCGACTCGAGAAACCGTTTGAACGTCACTGGGAACAGCAACGCAAACCATAACAGTAACAGCAACAGCACAACGAACCTCGCCACCCGTCGTCAGACGGTGAAGACACCTAGCAAATTATCGCCTATCCAGGGCACACCAACCAAACCGGACAGGACGCCGCAATTCGCTCGAAGGGATCGTACCAAGGAAGTCGCGAGATCCTCACCTTTAAAATCCCGTAAACCATCGCCCACCAGGCACGCCTGGAATTCGAAAAAGCTGAATCAAGCGAAAGGCAAACCACCGACCAAAGAACGCCTGACATCGCCATCGAAGATCCCTTTGAAGGCGAACAGGGTTGGCACGAACTCGTTGAATCCAGCTAGATTCATCAACATCTCGAACCAACCGAACGACAAAGGCAAAACGACCGTAGACAAAGGGAGTAAGGAGGTGCGGAACAACAATGACCGAGGGAACCAGAACAGCCAAAGCAGCGTACAGTCGAAGGAAGGTTCGAAGGAGTCCGAGGCGAGCAACAAGAATTCGTCTGGCAGCGATCGAGTCCGTGATTTTCAATTAATAGAACTGTTGAAACAATCGTCCGGTGCTACGGGAACGTCCAGCGTAGTGAACACTACCGCCACGACAGCCGTTCAGCCGCTCCATATAGACGCTAACGCGATTCTGATGGACAAAGACACTTCCGAAAAGAGGAACCCATCGGATCCTCTTCATAGCAAATCTTCCAATTCGTCGAACGACGATTCCGTCGTTAGACAGGCGCAAAATAATGCCAGCGACGACCAGCGTTCCACGAATGTACAGACCTCGAGGCCCAGCAAACCAGGTAATAGTTACGGTCGATCGAAGGCTGGAGCAGAGAGTAGAAACGAATCACCAGTGCCTGCAGAATCTATCGGTAGTCACTCGAAAAGCAACAGCATCAGTCAATCGGTGAAGAATCTCGGTAAAACGAACGGAACGACAAGCAACAATGGCTCCGCCACGCTACGATCTACTAAGAACCAGAGTACTACGAACGAGCAGTCCACGAAGAATCAGGCGAAGCTCGGCGATCAAAGGATCGAGGAATCGATGTCGTTGCAACCAGTCGCAACAGGAAATTCCTCGAAACTGAACGAAGCGGAAGCCGATGTTACGAAGAATTCTCCGAGTACCGAGCAGGGGAAACAGGTGACCACTTCGGGGGTAGCGAAAACTATGACGACGCAAGAGGAACCGAGAGCTGTCTCTAGGATGGCGAACGAACACGCTACGAAGATCGGCGGGAATACGAATTCTGTGAACGTGGTTCACGATCAATCGACCGTCCCGAAGGCGAATGACGTGTCCGCTATGATTGGTGCAGTGAACGGGTCGAAAAACGTGAATAGCGCCGGGGTGAAAGCGCGAACGGGTATTCATGGGAGCGGTATCTCCCAAAACTCGTCCGCGGGGATGTCGGTCGAGTCGATCGACAGCGTCCGAACCACGGATACCGGGGTGAGCGTGAATACCGTCAGGGGTGTGTCCTCGCCGAGGGAGAAAACTGGAATGCACGTAGTGAAACGGCCCCAGGAGATTGAGACTTTGAGCGGAAACGTGGTGCACTTGGAGCAGAACGGTGAGCCAGCGTAAGTAAACATTTTTGTTCCCTTTTCTTTTTTTTTTTTCTAATTCAATGATTTTGTCTAAAGGCCCATTTATTCCATCAGATGCGGAACACATACACACAGAGTTCCGTTCATTATAGTAATACTTTAATGATATTTCTTTGGTTTACGATCGGCCAGTATACATTCCCTTCAGACATCCGTTAATTAAGTTTCTGATAGAAATAGATAACCTTCCATTAAGCCCATTTTAACGGAAATCTAACTGAGGCCCGGTTTTTATTAGAAGTGAAAAACTCTATGTGACATCAAATTTTAAACACAGCACCCCTTTCATTTTCCTGGAGACAACAATCTAAGCGTGCCACCATTACTTGTTAATAGCAATAAAATGTTTGTTATAATTCAGAATTCTGCCATGGAAACATTATTAATCAAATAGTTTGCCGATGAAAACAAGTCTAAACACGCCACAAATCCGATAAGTTAGACGTTGCCAGTATCGAAACGTTTCCTTCGAAGTTCATCAACGAATTTCATTTCGCTAGCTGACCGTTCCATTTCGATAGAGTCCGCTACCGTACCAGAGCATTTTCTACAGAGTCGGTAATTCAGAACCGTGGATAGAAAAATGCATTGCATGCAATGTCTGTATGTGTATCTGTACATAATCTAAAGAGTTCCTTATAAAATTGTCTTAGAGATCTGCTTAGATTCAGGATGAGGTACAGACATGAGGTACAGGATGAGGTATGAGTGACTACATTACCCTAAAAAAATGGTTTTACATGCCTCAACTTTTCGTTCTTATATGAGAATATGGTAATTATTTACATTAGGGGCTTCCTCACCGATTTTGATGACCTTGAAATATGTTGTCAAGGTCATCATTCTGAACAACTTTTTCCTATACATGTTACCGCCTATCTATGTTAGCTTTAGTTTCCGAGATATTCGCAAAAAAGTTTCAACATCTCAAAAAGTGATCGGAGTAGGTGTGTGTAGGACTGTGTAAAATAGTATTTCAAATAGTTGACAGTAACTTATATTTTTATATTTTGTTGCCTGTAATGTTATTACGATATTGTAGTCTGTTTATCAACATGTTACATATTCGTAATTAAACTACAAATAATACTTTGCTAACTATTATAGCTTCTCATGTTAAACATTATAATTTATAATATTAACTACTTGCTCAACTTATTTTCATTGTAAGGAGATATTTGAAATACAAAATAAAAATATTTCATTTTATCTATCTGGTTATGAAAATAAAAATATTTGATTTAAAGTAGTATCTTATTTGAACCACATTAAATTATACTATATACCAAATCATTAATGATCGTTAATATACGTTGCAAAATATGATAGAAAACCTTGTATCCAATGTTCCACTAATCCTACATTATAAAATACTAATGTAAAGTGTACTTACTTCTGAATCTTCTGTACCTCCGTCGGATCCACAGCACACAATTATTCACTCACGAGAATAGTTCCGAATAATTGAACAACAATCACTAAACAACACACACAACATATTTTATAAAATCGTGACAGCAGACGAGAAGATGTCACTCCGATCACGAACAAAATGATACTGCGATTTTAACAATGATCCCTTCCACGGAGGGGGTACGGTCAGGTTATCCTAGGCAGGTTAGACGCTGAGGGTCTATAAACACTAGATACAAAACCAAGGTAAAAAAAATTATGGCGGGGCGCCGACCCTATTTCCCGGAATTCTCTGTTTTTGTATCACACGTCCGTGGGTGGGGGGGGGGGGGTTAAAATCGCAGTATTATTTTATTCGTGGTCGGAGTAACATCTTCTCGTCTGCTGTCACGATTTCGTTAAGTGTGTTGTGCGTGTTGTTTAGTGATTGTTGTTCAATTATTCGGACCTATTCTCGTGAGTGAATAATTGTGTGCTGTGGATCCGACGGAGGTACAGAAGATTCAGAAGTAAGTACACTTTACATTAGTATTTTATAATGTAGTTTGTAGTACATTACTATTATATTTTATTATTCGTATGTAGAATATTGGATGCAAGGTTTTCTTTCATATTTTGCAACTTCAATGTCCCTTTAACACTAGATTTACAAAGCACTAAAACTGACTACTTAATATTATTTTACAAAAATAACAAGAACGTGTATATCCACATTTGTATCAATTTTTTAGATAATATATACCCAAAAAAATAATTTTTTTGAATAATTCCCCATGGATACGTCTTCACAAAGTCAATAATTGTAAATTATAAATATTAGATCCCGTCATTTTGACAGGCCCCGTGAACCTAGTGTCAAATTTCGTTTGTCTCGAGGCACGCACACGATTATGTTCCATCTCACACACTGTACACTTTACATTAGTATTTTGTAATGTAGGATTATTATTTGTATGTATTATAGAATATTGGATGCAAGGTTTTCTTTCATATTTTCCAACTTCAATGTCCCTTCAACACTAGATTTACAGAGCACTAAAACTGACTACTTAACATTATTTGGTAATTATTTACATTAAGGGCTTCCTCACCGATTTTGATGGCCTTGCATTGAGCTAATTGAGCTTTTGTCTTGATTCTCTTGCGAAATAAAGGCGAAAACTTGAAGCAATAATATATCCTCTATGAGGATTACTATCCATGAAAAAAAAAATCTATTTTTTGAAGTTTATAATTCTGGTTTCCCTCTTAATTGTTTATACCATAAGGATCTTAATGGACATTTAGAGCTTAAACACCATTTTGCTAAAACTGAAACGACTTACCATGATAATTTGATGCATTCGAAAGTGCTACTATTACAGTTTCCTTTATAAAATTATTATAATGAGCTGTACGGCTATAAGCAAAGGGCAGTGTATTATACATGCAGAAAACGAACGCGTCGGATAGGAGAATCGAATAACGAGCAAGGGGTTACAAAGAGGGGGGGGGGGGAGTGGCGACACGAAAGCAAAGCATCATTCTCAATTAAATGAATCACTTTCGTCATGAGCCGGGGTTGAGCGCGCCCCGAGAAAAATTGCCCGGAACTTCCGGCCCGTAAAATTACGTATTCCTAAAATGCTTCTTCATAAAACCGTTCTCATCGCCGCGCTTTGAGACTCATTTTTCTCGATCTTTTTCTCTTCGTTATTCACGGTAAAGAGACGCGTTTTGAACAATCGGTGATTTAGTTCTTATCTCTGCGCGTTTCGCAGTTCATCTGACGGATACAGTTGAGGACAAAATTAAGCGAGACAAAATTTAGTCTTTTGTTTTGAAATTAGTTTCTGTTTTTTTTTAGAGGCAATGTTTTCATGCTCAAACTACGAAAAGTACATAAGATCGATTACTATATTATTCCATTGTTTCCATCGCAAAAACGATCGCAGCGTGTTCTGAGTTAGCATAATAACTTTCCGACAGTTCTTTCGGTTCTGTAGGGCCGGAACTTAAGCCGATATAAATCAAAACTTCTTTTTCCGTAATTAATATAATATCATTTAACTTCTTTAAGGCTGTTTCAGTTCAGAACCTTTGGGTGGTGTTTATTAACATTTACATAAAAAACTGTTTCAATCCATGACACATAGCACATAAATCTAAGTGAACAATCTTTGATAGGAACAAGCTGACAAAAGCATAGAAGAAATTACTTGTGACTTAACCCAACAGATATTGCAACAACTATGAAAGTTTTAATACGAAGAAATATTCACTATAATAAACAGTAATAATATTCACTTTAATAGTAGTGGTAATTCGTTGAATTAATCAGCAAAAGGGCAAGTTGAATATGAATGTGACATATTGATTGGTTTTTAATGAATCGGAGAAGAAGGAATTGGACCCTACAGGGCAGGGGCCTGTGTACGTTGAATTAGTAGTGGTAATTAATACATATACTTTAATAATAGTAAATATTCTGCTCGGAAAAAAGGAAGTTTTTCTCCATTTTACTTTTCCTAAAATAACTTGCAAAGATGCGCATAAAGTTTTACAGCCGATTAATAAAATACTCAGCATTTGAATATGTAAACAACGTTGATGTCGCAATACTAAGAAATTACTTGAGGAAAAATTGTGATATTTCATTCATTGGACAATGTTGCCGTGCCTTGAAAGAGCCGCGTCGAAGTGACGCAAAAATTTCAGCGCGGTTACGTACGAACTAGTTACAGATAAAGAGATGTTCACTGTTCGGAAATGGAATAAAAAGGTATGGTGAATGGAAGTTCCGTCGTTGAACGCGTGCAATTAAATTGTTCTACAAGTTCGTGCTGCCGGGAGCCGCTTCCTACGAGTATCGCAGACAGGGTCGTGCAGAAAACTTGGCCCATCGCGTTAAGATCCAGAGTTCCTTCACCCCTGGTTGACTGTAAACCACCACCCTTGCCGGTGGTCGATGAAACCGCGCTGAGCCGAGTTTATCGATCCCGCAGAGATTTACATCGACGGAGAGTTGCAGCGGCCCGACTCAAGTGGATTATAAATCAGAATTTCGAATCACCTCGTTACACGGGTATCGCTAATTAACACAAATCGGCGATGAACGAAAAGGAAAAGAGAAGACGGTGCGCGAAGGGTGAATAGAAAAAATATGTGGAAATTAGCGAAGCAGTTTAGCCGTGTCAATCTTTCACACAGCTGAGTCACTGCCGTTCGTTTCGCGAATATTCCTCGACACGATAACGTCAAAAAAATAATAATTAAAACACAAATGCTGCATCGAGTAACGCGACATTTCATTAACTATCAAGATATTCTATTTTTTATGAAACGTATTAGAACACACGTTTGTTTTACTATAGTATCTCTAATGCTTGTTATCAGAGAAAGGGTGTAGATGGATAAGGAGAACAAAAGTGCCATCGAACCAAATTGAATTTGCAACAGGCAATTCGATAGCTTATCCAAAGAGAATATGGGGGAGGGGGGTGGTAATGGGGTGACTAGGAAAATCAGGTTTTTCAGTAATTTCTCTTGTCCTCGTCGATTTAAAATTCTGAAAAACATCAGGCATATTTTAGCTATTAGAATGCACATCTCTTACAGAATTTTTGAAACCGATTTTAAAAAAATAAAGGAAATTTTGAAATGCCGAGTAAGGTAAAGGCACCAGTAGTTGACCATGTACCAGAAGTTGACCATTTTGTAGAAAAACATAAAAAACAGGGTTTGAAATGTTCTTATTGTTTTGAAATTTAAACAACACACGGCATGGCATCCGAGGTTCACTTTCATCAAAAGTGCACCTATAAGTGCGCTTATAAAAATCTTATTTTTTATGTTTTTCTATAAAATGGTCAACTACTGGGGCCTTTACATTACTACAACTACATATATGTAGAAATCAGTGTACTAGCGTCATCTTACTTACCTTAGTAAGACGTAACGCAAAAATTTATTCAAAACGTCGAGTTTTAAAGCACATCCAAATTCAAGATGGTGCTCGCTTTCTAAATGATTACCAAATTTTTTATGTTCGAAGAAAATAAGTTCGAAAATTTGTAGGGTACCTTCTCGTTCTTTTCTTGTTAATTTCGCAAGTTATGCGAGTAACTAATTGTTTTCTGCATTGTATCTATCCTATAGATACCTCAAAATATGTGCTTCCTCGCTATGTATAGAAAATTAGTTAATAAAATACAATTTCACGAAGTTTCGTTCAACACTTTGACAGCCAAGCTAGAAACCTCAAAAATTCCATCAAATTAATGTGTTATTTAATGAAATAAAAATTGAAAAAATTAAATGTATGATATTGAGTAGACCTCCAACTTTTTGGCATTTTACAGATCCTAATAACATTTGATACGATTAATATATTAGTGTAAAAATTCATTTTAAAACTTGGACAAATAATTCCGTGACATGGCAATCAACGTGTTAAATTTGATTGGTGTACTGATTCTTCCTACACTCACATTTACAATATTGTTCAAGAAGTAACAAGCGAGCGTTTATTGGACTTTTGCGTGATTTTTGTTGACATATGACAAATGAATAAGTGGAATGTCTGCATTAAATTGTGAATGAATCATAGAGTGGGACATTTTTCCGTACTTCTAGTTAATGTACACTATACCAAACCGTACTGATATTATGAAGGCTATATACTCGAGTGTGTAACGCAGCCGATCACCCGGTAGCTGTAGCATGAACGGCTCGGTAGTCTCGGTACAGGCTGGCAAATATTATCGCATCTATTATTAGTCGATCGTACGCTAGCTGAACGGGATTCCTCTGAAAACATAGTTGCACGTGCACGCCATTTCCGGCCTGCGGAACATAAACATAATCTAGTTTCGCGCGATCGTCTCCCTTTTGCCTTGTTGCAGATTAAAATTCCACCGCGGGACGCCCGACGTTATGGTACATATCGACTTGAGAATTTTCATCTCGGCAGATGTTCTTGTTTCGGGACGTGTGGCACAGCTTTCTTTCGATATACAGTAAGGAGCAAAACTGACCCAATAACCACAAGTTTTGTGTAAATCATTATTTATTGCTAGGAATATAGAAGAATAACAAAAAATCAACATTATAATTGTTTTTGTCGTAGTTAGAAGTAACTTAAGAAATTTTTTTTGTGATTATTGTGTAAAACTTGTGGTTATTGGTTCAGTTTTGCTCCTTACTGTAGGACGACGATGTTTCTTCGCAACAAGAAAATCTCTTCTTCTTTTGAAGTTGTTCCCTCGGTACCGCTTATTTAGTTAGTGCCAGAACGAGACGGTGTGGAACACATAAAGCTCTGCACGCTGTTAAGCTGAATAGGTGTACTCATCCGCAATACGTCGAAATCCGTCCCCAGCCTTCGTCTTATATCAAAGAAGGCTGTATACCGAAAGAAAAATATTATTAGAATTATTAGAATTATAAAGAATATTAGAACCCGTCATTTCCATGGCTCCAGTGAACCTAGTGTTGATTGTAGTGGAGAATATGAGTGCCAGAACGAGAGGGTAACTCAAGAACAAGGTAAAGCTGAATAGGTATCCTCATTTGCAATACGTCGAAAGCCATCCCGAGCCATCGTCTTATATTGAAAGAAAATTGTATTAGTTTTCAGCGACCACTTGAAAATTGATCCTTATCAACTTCCTGACTTTCTGAAAAGACACTCAACAAAATCTCTGTACCATGGTAATTAGGTGTTCATTTAAAGTTTACGTAACGCGATAATGTGGAAACAACCATTCGCAGACTTAGTATCTTCGCTGTTGGTTCCACTAATCCTTGTATTTCACACGTTTCTGAATATTTCTGTACGGTATAAATGCACAAAAATCTGCAGTATACAGTGTTTTCTCGCTATATGTGCGAAATTTCTAGCCGATACGTACGCAAGGTATGTTACGTTCCTCGTAAGACTGTAAATATCTCAATTGAACACTAAACATCGCGTTAGGATACTGCATTGTCTGCTATTCAAAATAAAATATAGTAACTTGTTTCTTATGGCTATGAAAACGATTTTACAGTGAACATGTAACCCAAACTTCTATTGTCCGCCGTGTCTGTTCGTACGAGTCTGGTTTCAAGTGAATACACAACATAACCGTTTGTCGTATCGAGCTTTTTGCACTCCGAGCAATTTCAGGATGTGCATGTATCCGCATTACTCCCATCGCCCGGCCCTTGTAAACACGAAAGACACCGTAAACGAAGATCGACATCCAAGTCGTTTCAAAATTACTGAGATTCCATGTTTCTTAGTCGAGCGTATCTTTCAGGAATTCCTAAGATCCCTGTGACACACAGCGTGTCTCCAATGGTAGCCGGGACACGTTCGTCGGAACGGATTCTCCAGCTGCTTAGGAACGTTCACGGCGAATTTGCCCTACTTTTGTCCAAGTAAATTCCGTCGCGATAATTTCGGCTTACGCACTTTTATCGGGGTGATATTATCTGTGCTAAAAATAGTTCGGCCCTCGTTTCGTGCTTACAATGTTTGAACGATCACTTGGTTCAATCTTGGAATGTCAGAGATACTTGACACCTCGCTGGCTCGGTCGTCGGACGCGTTTTCCTCTCTACTGGTTCCCCAATAGTGGGCATAAAATGGTGACTTTTACGGTAGACACCTTTGCGACAGTTACGGAGATATTACTGGTAATGCATACAACTGTTTGTTTCCATGCGGTGGTAAAAAAAGTTTATGTTTACCGGATTGAAATTTCATAATCTTCCGATCAAATGAGTTTCTTTCTTTCGTTGTTCGAACAACGATCGATCGATGCTTGAGCAAAGGTGTCTACTATTTGGTAATCTTGATAAAATTATCAAATTTTAAGACAAAATAGGCGAGTGTTTACTAAAGGGACGCGAAGATTGAACTTGGGCAAACGATTGAATAATCTAGATCGACGAGAGCATTCTAATGGGTCTAGGAGGGTAAGAATGGTCCGGCTCTCCGGCGACAATTTTTATTGGTATTGTGTGGAAAACCATCGTCGTTTTAGGCTGAAAGACAATCCCCTAAAATTTTAAGTTTTTAATATTTAAAGGAAACTAACAATATTATAAGGGTGAAAGTTCATTCGAGGCGTATTAATCGCAAAAGTTATCAAAGCTACATTGAATATGTACCACATGCGATTAGTTATACAGCAATTACACGATATATGTATGTACATGTGACTGTGCTAATGGCAACGGAACAGTAGGTTGCAGCTACCATGTCGCTACCATTATTTACTAATTAACTTTATTTACTATTTAACCAAGATATTTGATGTGACACATACTGTACCAGTAATTGAGGAAAATAGTGACGAAGATTGAATAAATCTATATTACGATTCCTAAACTTTTCTTTTACACCTACATAATGTCTATTTATATTGTAAATTCGGGAAGACAGGAATAGAATATAATACGATGCGAATAATTGATCAAGGAGGGACATAATCTCTTGATAAGAAGTATTAATTAGAGTCGTAAGAAACACTGCACTACACATTATACTATAATGATGGCGTAATTTCATTTGTTTTCCAATATTTAACTATGTTCCACCAATCCGGCCATCTTGAAACTTTTGTATATATCAGATAGGTAACAGAACATTGTTCTCGAATTTTTTGGAAGTGGTCACTAGAAGGCTTGCTTGCAACCCTCACCTCTAAAAAATTAAATAATTTTGTTCTACCCTTAATAGTTTGATCACAATTGTGAAACAAATATATGATATGAAGGAGGTAAATTCGAATATTTTCGTTTTTATTCCATTTGAATATCTTAATTAACAACCGAGAAAAAAATGATATAGTTAAGGGTATTTACCCTCATATTATCCTTAAACGAAGGATTAGCGACTTAAAATTTTAGGGCATTGTCTTTCAGCCTAAAACGATGGTTTTCCACGCAATACCAATTAAAAATTGTCGCCGGGGCCGCTGGACCATTCTTATCCTCCTACACCCAAAGGGGGTCTTTAACCCCTTGCCCTACAATATCGAGTCAGACTCGTGATGAAGATTCTGAACAAAGTCTAATAAATATCTGTGTTATTAATTTCCCCTAAACCGAAGTAAAATTCTATTTTGTTGCAGTTGATATATATCCTTCGGAGAAAACATAGGTACACTACCGGCCATAAGTGTTTACCCACCTTCAAATTTCGTTACTATTCAAATAATAGGTGTTTTATTGTTATGAAAATGTCCGTAGCATTAAATCCTAAGTATAAGGCTAATAAAAAACATCCAAAATATTCTGTACATACACAATCAGGTACTGTAAATGAGTTTACAGCTTTTTATGAAAAACGACAATTTTGGAGTTCAGGTAAAGAAACCCATTTTTCTGAAATTTTTATAACGGTCAGTAGGGAATATGAACGCAGGTAATACAGGTATCTTAGTCTTCTCAAATTTCATACTGCATTTCATACTGCATTAAGCTTTCATACAGTAAACAGTTGATTTTCACGTGCCTAAAGAATTTTGCGAAAATTTCAAATAATGTCAGGGAGAAAAGAATTATCGATTGAAACGCGCGCTCTAATAGTGTCCCATCATAGCATCGGAAAAAGTAACAGAGAAATAGCAAAGTTACTGAAGCTGAACCGTGTAGAACCGTGGACTACAATGTTGAGGGTGGGTAAACACTTATGGCCGGTAGTGTATACAATACATATAAACTATCATTTTTTTCGATGAAATTCTGAACAATGAAGAATTTTTTATCATTATAATCACAAAATAAATAGTAGTGCAAGGGGTTAAACATAATCGGTCTGGTTGACGGATGATCTCGATAAAACCAATCCCTCGATATCCGATGTAGATAACGTCGCATCGCATCGCGGCGAGTAACTCGTGTATGTAGAGGTGTGCGAGCATGTGTGTACGTGTGTGAGGCATGACCGAAAATCGACGTAACTCGGCTACCGTGGACTGACCGAGGAGACGCCAGCAGCGTCGCGTGCGGCCAAGGTCGGACCACGACCACCCCTGTATTTCACTCAGCTGCCAGACTGGCACGTTGTTTCTCGTTTCTTCGCGTAGCTCCTCTATCCGGTTTCGAGCGAGAACCCTCGGCTTGCCTCTTGCTTCGCCTCGGTTTGGATGAAAACACTGTATACTGCAGATTTTTGTCCACTTATACCGTACAGAAATATTCAGAAACGTGTGAAATACAAGGATTAGTGGAACCAACAGCGAAGATACTAAGTCTGCGGATGGTTGTTTCCACATTATCACGTTACGTAAACTCTTTAAATGAACACCTAATTACCATGGTACAGAGATTTTGTTGAGTGTCTTTTCAGAAGGTCAGGAAGTTGAAAAGGATCGATTTTCAAGTGGTCGCTGAAAACTAACACAGTTTTCTTTCCTTATTTTTTATGTTTTTCTATAAAATGGTCAACTACTGGTACATGGTCAACTATTGGGTGCCTTTACATTACTACAACTACATACAGTAAAGATTCTACTGAAGTCAGTACCGACGTTCCCTACTTATGACAGTGGAACACTTCACACCACTCGAGAACCGTCGTGTCGCGGCCACCACATTGTCGGTTATATCGGTGTGAGACTAGAAGACCACTTACTAATCCAATTAAAAAACTTCTTTATTTTTCATTATTTTTTTATGAAACTTTTACCAACATATTCGTGGCATTTTTCTGATTAAAATGATACCAAATATTATATATAATTCCGATGTTATTTACTTGTGTAACGAGCGATGAAAGTTTCGAACGCAGAGGAGGACAGCGTATGGGAAAGAAAGAGACGCAGAGAGTCGCGGCCGGCGAGTACCTCCGACGTTCCCTACACAAGTCAGTAAAAAAGAACCAAAAGACTGACTTCAGTAGAATCTCTACTGTATATGTAGAAATCAGTGTACTAGCGTCATCTTACTCACCTTAGTAAGACGTAAAGCAAAAATTTATTCAAAACGTCGAGTTTTTGACGACGAGTTTAACAAGGGGCGGACGATGGGAGTAATGCGGATACATACACATCCTGAAATTGCTCGGAGTGCAAAAAGCTCGATACGACAAACGGTTATGTTGTGTATTCACTTGAAACCAGACTCGTACGAACAGACACGACGGACAATAGAAGTTTGGGTTACATGTTCACTGTAAAATCGTTTTCATAGCCATAAGAAACAAGTTACTATATCTTATTTTGAATAGCAGACAATGCAGTATCCTAACGCGATGTTTAGTGTTCAATTGAGATATTTACAGTCTTACGAGGAACGTAACATACCTTGCGTACGTATCGGCTAGAAATTTCGCACACATAGCGAGAAAACACTGTATACTGCAGATTTTTGTCCATTTATACCGTACAGAAATATTCAGAAACGTGTGAAATACAAGGATTAGTGGAACCAACAGCGAAGATACTAAGTCTGCAGATGGTTGTTTCCACATTATCACATTACGTAAACTCTTTAAATGAACACCTAATTACCATGGTACAGAGATTTTGTTGAGTGTCTTTTCGGAAAGTCAGGAAGTTGGAAAGGATCAATTTTTGAAGTGGTCGCTGAAAACTAACACAGTTTTCTTTCCTTATTTTTTATGTTTTTCTATAAAATGGTCAACTACTGGTACATGGTCAACTATTGGGTGCCTTTACATTACTACAACTACATATATGTAGAAATCAGTGTACTAGCGTCATCTTACTCACCTTAGTAAGACGTAAAGCAAAAATTTATTCAAAACGTCGAGTTTGACGACGAGTTTAACAAGGGGCGGACGATGGGAGTAATGCGGATACATGCACATCCTGAAATTGCTCGGAGTGCAAAAAAACTGGATACGACAAACGGTTATGTTGTGTATTCACTTGAAACCAGACTCGTACGAACAGACACGACGGACAATAGAAGTTTGGGTTACATGTTCACTGTAAAATCGTTTTCATAGCCATAAGAAACAAGTTACTATATCTTATTTTGAATAGCAGACAATGCAGTATCCTAACGCGATGTTTAGTGTTCAATTGAGATATTTACAGTCTTGCGAGGAACGTAACATACCTTGCGTACGTATCGGCTAGAAATTTCGCACATATAGCGAGAAAACACTGTATACTGCAGATTTTTGTCCATTTATACCGTACAGAAATATTCAGAAACGTGTGAAATACAAGGATTGGTGGAACCAACAGCGAAGATACTAAGTCTGCGGATGGTTGTTTCCACATTATCGCGTTACGTAAACTCTTTAAATGAACACCTAATTACCATGGTACAGAGATTTTGTTGAGTGTCTTTTCAGAAAGTCAGGAAGTTGAAAAGGATCGATTTTCAAGTGGTCGCTGAAAACTAACACAGTTTTCTTTCCTTATATTTTATGTTTTTCTATAAAATGGTCAACTACTGGTACATGGTCAACTATTGGGTGCCTTTACATTAGTACAACTACATATATGTAGAAATCAGTGTACTAGCGTCATCTTACTCACCTTAGTAAGACGTAAAGCAAAAATTTATTCAAAACGTCGAGTTTGACGACGAGTTTAACAAGGGCCGGGCGATGGGAGTAATGCGGATACATACACATCCTGAAATTGCTCGGAGTGCAAAAAACTCGATACGACAAACGGTTATGTTGTGTATTCACTTGAAACCAGACTCGTACGAACAGACACGACGGACAATAGAAGTTTGGGTTACATGTTCACTGTAAAATCGTTTTCATAGCCATAAGAAACAAGTTACTATATCTTATTTTGAATAGCAGACAATGCAGTATCCTAACGCGATGTTTAGTGTTCAATTGAGATATTTACAGTCTTACGAGGAACGTAACATACCTTGCGTACGTATCGGCTAGAAATTTCGCACATATAGCGAGAAAACACTGTATACTGCAGATTTTTGTCCATTTATACCGTACAGAAATATTCAGAAACGTGTGAAATACAAGGATTAGTGGAACCAACAGCGAAGATACTAAGTCTGCGAATGGTTGTTTCCACATTATCGCGTTACGTAAACTTTAAATGAACACCTAATTACCATGGTACAGAGATTTTGTTGAGTGTCTTTTCAGAAAGTCAGGAAGTTGAAAAGGATCAATTTTCAAGTGGTCGCTGAAAACTAATACAGTTTTCTTCTTTCAATATAAGACGAAAGCTCGGGATGGCTTTCGACGTATTGCAAATGAGGATACCTATTCAGCTTTACTTTCGGCTTGCTTCGCCTTGGTTGTTTGGCTTTCTCATCCATCAGCACTCGCGACGCGCGACCCAACGCCTGCGAAACCGTTGGATTTTTCGTAGGCGAATCACGACTCCACGAGGGCCGGCCGAAGGGTTGCGTGACAGGGGGCGGCTGACGGTGCAGCGGCGCCCGGGATGAACTAGCCCTTCGTGTTTGGCCCAGTTTTCCGCGACATTGACGTCAAAAACTTGCCGTTTATAAAACCATTAACTCGCGGGACTTTTATTTGTCCCAGCTTGCAGCCGATGCTGGATCGCGTTACTACACCGTGATTATTCTTTATGTCAGCCTACCAGAGACTGGTTGGTTCGTTCGGTGCTGCTTCGGATTCTCATCGATCACGGTACTCTTGACCTGGTGTTAGGCTGAAATATTTTCTCTTCTTTTTTCCAAACGTTCTGCAACATTAAAAAAAAAAAAAAATGAAATGGTACCGGTAACTAATGAAGCTAATGCAAGGGAATGTCATGAATATCGCGAAAGTCGATAATAGTCCTTAAACTAGCCATGTCTAAACCTCCCACGCTCCACAAAAATAGTCGTACAAACGATTCTATGTTAACTCTTCGCAGTCCGGCGATTTTCAGCCAAAGCAAGCCAATGTGTTCCGAGACTTTATCGCATTTGAGCAAAAAATTAAATATTTATATTCTAACAACCTTAAGAGGGGGTATCCTGGGTTTTAATTTACAAAATATCGATTTCTCTTTTCTTGCATTTTCCTTGAGTATACACGTTGTAGAATATGCGTGCAAAAGACGACCAATTATGTTCAGTTCGTAATCTTATATTATAAACAAACGTATTAAATCACGACGACGTAACTATAGAGAAATACAAAATTTAACAACATGTTAAAGAGAACATAGATGAATTTTCATCCGAGGAGCGTACGAAGATTGGAGTATCAAAAAGAAAATTAGGTTTCAGACATTTTCAGTCATCATTAATTCATGATTTAGCTGTTATTATAGCTACACGGATTCTACAAGGATGATGATGCTAGTTATACTTGTTCATCGGAAAACATAAATACGAAATAACATAAATAACATAAATACATTGTAAACACCAAATTATGAAACGTGCTATAAATTGTGCTAAAAACATTTGCCATTATTATATTGTAGTTCCTATACTATTATTATTTTATAATCCTGTAAGTATTTTATTATTTTAATATATTAAACGTAACAGTTTGTGGATTTCTGTGAAACAGTTTCACTTACGTCTTTCTGTATATATGTATAATACATATCACAAATATCGTTGTGATTATAGAATCTGTTTACCTTTGACTACCGAATCACTGAACATTCCTAAAATATAAAAAAATTTCTTTCTTTTAGTATCAAATCGTTGAAATCATTATTACGTGTATGCAGACTTTCGTAATACATTTCCACAGGTTTCTATGATTTATGGTGAATATCGCATAGGCAGTTTCATGTTTCTTGTAGTTTATGAATGTTCGTTTTATACGTATCTGATAATGTGCATGCAATCCTGTATAATCCTGTATAATGTAACTTTTATGGAAACTGCGTTCAGATTATTTTGTCGATCGAATATTTGTATCATTTGTTGTTAGTTAATTTTAGTATTGTTAATCGGAAAAGTATGATAACTGCTTGTTCAAACTTAGGGAGTGTTAGTTCGAAAAACATTGTTTAAAAAATTGAATCGGCTCATATAGTTATGCTGAAATCATTGTTATTATTTTTCTGGATCCAATATTATAAGCAATACATATTTGTTCACTTAGTATTTTTAATGTTGTTAGAGAAAATATAGTCCAAAATTTCTAAATGTTTGTAACACAAACGAATAATAAACGATATCGTCGTAGATATGTTGCGATTAGTAATAAGCGAGGAAAGTCATGCTGAATGAAGTAGTGAGGTTGCATGTGGCGAAACCACACATTATTGGCCATCATAATTAAGGACAGCCTAAGGTTAGCGTAATGATGTATTTAACTGAAAGTACTGATTTTGTAGAAACATATAAAAGGACGTAGAAATCATTCTCATCTTTATCGAGTAATTTATTGTTACGATTAATTTAATTGTATTCAAAGTTAAAATATTAATTTAAATTGTATTTAAAATTTAAATATTGCAATAGGTTTTTCATATTTTTCATTTGTTTGTCGTTGGGCGAAGTGGAACTTTTTGCCCCGTTGTGGGGCAAGTTGTTACTAAAGAATTCATTGAGAATTATGTAACTCTTACAACTTTAGTTTTCAAGAAAACAGCATTGCTTACTTTTGTAGAAATCTCATCTGATAGGATAAGGGATCTAATTACTGTGGGGGTAACAAACACTGTTCCTATATTAATTATACTTATTTTTAAAGTGTGATGAATATTAAAAAAGAGATATTAAATTATTTCATTAAAATCAGTTAATATATATGTCATATATCTCTTTTATTATCCTTCAATTTAAAATTGAAATTAAATGTTTTAACAGGATACTGCAAATTCATTCATTTTTGCTTGAATTTGCAACGCGAGGTTTTAGCTCTTGTTTATGTTAATTTGCCCGGCAAAATCGGTCGATCGTGTAACTTAAAATTATGTTGATTAAATGTAAGTCCAAGATATATTTTCCTCCTTACGAGCGTAAGAAAAAATACATGTCTTGTTTAACAAACCGTGTAACCACGAAAACACGGTTACGTAAAGTTAATAAAGAAGCGGAACAATTATAGAGAACATCGAGAAAGTAGTCTGTTTTGCAATGCAATACTTAGTGTTTATCTTCTATCTACTGCCGAATCTATGTCTAATTGCTACTCTAATTATTTTATTCGTGGCACTGTAATTCCAGCGTCCCAGTTGAAAAAGTAATTACGAGAGAAAGTGAAGCTACTTACATTCGCGAAATTGCCAGAAACGCTACAACAAAATAATAGAGTTTTTAAATAATAATTACAGTAGGAATAAATTGGTTTTACAAAGTCAATTGATTATAAAACCTTAATATAATTTTATAAAACCTTGAAGGTTATATCGATCTCTGCCAGAGGCCATTCGAAAATCATTTTGATTTTTTTATCTATGTACCCCCACTTTGAGAAATTTGAAAAAGTTATGTGTCAACAACCATAACGGGATGCTAAAACTGTAAAAATATAATCTTAGTATTTCATAACTTCTACAAGCAATCGGCGTTTCAAAATTTGACTTGTTTTTTAAAATTCGGGTTTGATACTAAAAGTTTGTTTAAAAACAGTTTTGAAACTGTAACTATGAAGATCTATTGCTGAAATAAATGCCGGTCGTGAACGTGTTAATAAATTAATAAGTCCCTACGTATAAAACAACTTCGATCATCAATTTTGATCAAGAAAATTTAAATTATTTAAATAATGAATATTAAAATTTTGCGGTCCAACGTAAGTAATGACGTTACAGATAGTAATTGTTACTCCTGCATTCTGTCGGTTAATGGCCCCCACTTTCCGCACTGCGTGAACTCTTAACTGCATGATTTTGGCGAGAGTCCGTGCTATAATCACCACGGAAATTATACTGTTGCCACAATGTACCAACTTTTAGACACGCTGCACGGTAACTTTTAATGGTTTTGTTTAACACGCTTCGAAGCGACGGTTCCAGCAACTATGAGCACTCGTTTCGGCCATCGCGAAAGTTATTTTGTGGGGAAGCCACTGATACGTCAGTAAATAACTGCTAGTACATGACTTCAACACTTCAAGTGCTGTCTATAATTACAGGTTTTCAGAAACAATTTAGAAACTGGATGAACAGTGATAGTTTTATCTCCAACAAGTGCCGTTTAGTTTCATTTTCTTCTTTTTGTGACTGATGTTGGGTTCAATCAGTCTGAAAAATAATTATTTACGTAACTAAAGTCTAATATCGGATTTATGCATTTGTAACAACAATGGGTACACAAAACAATTTTTTACTGCGTCAAAATTAAAGATATTTTGGGGAGTCGCCCTTACGTGAGACACCCAGTATGTTTGCTCACAAAGGCGGTACTGGGAAAACCAATTCGTAGTGTCGTGCACAATGGAATGTAGGTTTTGCAGAGTTTGTATTTACTTTTCCGTGACTCAATCTGTTCAAAGTAGAGGTGTCACAAGCATAACAATTAACAGAATATTGCACATTCTTGCCATTGCAAATATTGAAATTCTCAGACATAATCTTACGAATGCGAGGGACAAAGCAAAAAAAAAAGCAAAATGAAAAAGCCATTTCAAGTAAACCTGTTAAGTTAAAGTAAACCTGTGACATTTAATGCAAGTTTCCCCTTGAGCTTGGAAGTTCAACCTCATGTTGCTTATTCTAATATTGTTATGGTCCCGTCTAATTATTTAACTCGTTCTGAGCCAGTTAACGATATATGAACATGTTTTTAATGAATTTATTAGTTTATAGCTTTAGTTTATAGCTACAACTGTACAGAAAATTGGTATAAGATTATTAATAATAATAACGAATATTCTATGGCATTATTTTTCAAAGACACGAAAACAAAGAAGGATTTATCTCTACACGTACTGTCATCGGTTAAACAAAATAGTATGGTAAAGCGAAAAAAAGTAACGAAGCTTTTAATTGTTGCGAAATGAATATGAATTTTTGTTTTTTTTTTTATTGACATAAGATCGTAATTTAATTCAAGTTTGAGTTTCTTGAAGCTATCAAGCACCAAGAGAAATCGGCGCAGCAAGTCGGCTTGATGTTGCAATCTTCATGGGCCCACGTGATCTAGCGCAATAAATCAGCATGCGTAGAATATTGTTACACCTCATTTCGCGTAATTCTCTCACGGCATAATAGTGTTTTCTGACGTCACAACCCTACGACAAAGTCATAGGGTTGATTCATGACTCATAGTTATCAGCTAGGCGTCTTTTACGACAACATTTTAATATTGGGTAAGGGGAAGGTTTCGCAATTTTGCGCTACAACATAACTTACAGCTGCATTCGCCAATAATTCTCGTTTAAATATTCACTTGCTGCTATTATTATGGGACAGGGGGAATATTAATTTTCGGAACGGATAATTAACTTGTCTTGGTTACGATTATACGTAAACGGTAAGGTCGAAGTTCGAATAAAATGTTTACATATTATTTGCAAGGAAATGGAGTTTCCTGCAAGAAACTGCAGAAATTTATTTCTCATGTAAAGAATTCTAATTGTTTGAAAATAACGTATTCATGTTCTTACACTTTTCTATTGTTTTTAGTTAGTTTAGAGCAAGCGAAAGGAACTGTACATACATACATACAATATGTAATATCAGATCAACGATGACACGTCGTTATATATACTCATAATAATACGAAATGTCGTGATGCCATAATTTGCTCTCCAGTTATTCGAAAACATCGATTAATTTTTATTGGCGAGAACAAGAAAATGAGTGAATGAGGTTTTACTTAAAAATATAGAAAATAAGAGGCCGCTTGTATATAATAAAGGTGGAAGGAAGAAAAATGTGATTCTCTCTCTCTCGTGTAACCAGAGTTGGGCATCATTTCAGTAAATTTTCATTTCAATGATTATTTAAATAATAAATTTCTTTCTTATTTGTAAATACAATTTCAATCGTTAGTTGTTAACCCTTTGCACTCGGCGCTATTTTCATTCTAAAATTAAATTTTTCTTCCGTCAGAATATTTTCATTTATTCATACGAAACTGATCTGATTTCCACATATAATATTTCAATGTTTAGTAGTCGATTAAATACAAATTTTCTAATGTAACAAATATTCAGTAATATTTTTTGTAATTTCTTTGAAATAATGCCATAACAATTTCTAGTGTTGCTTCAGAGTCACCACTCGAGTGCTAAGGGTTAATTATCATTTAATTGCATATTATTAATTAGTTATTATTTATTCGGAAAGTCATAAGCAGGAAAATAAGGGACTTCAATGGATATCATAGAGCTCGCCCTACTCTATGAATTCGAAATTCGTGCACCACTATGCCAAATTATTTATTAACCTGGAGTGGCGTAAGTGCACCCCAGTTTTTAGTAAGTTTGACTTTCAACCCAAATATCTTGAATTTGTTTTATAATAATTTAACATTTATTGATATCAACGAATACTTGAGTTAATACTCTTTAATTAACATTGCCAATAATGCCAATTCCACTTGTATATTTTAATTTTTTAAGAAAATTGTAGAAAATTGCAACAACTGTGCACTTTCCCAGAAAATGGGGCAAGTGCACAATCGACAGTTAAAATCTATTTGATGCCTTATTTTGTATGCTACGAGGCAAGAGCATAACTATTGATATGTCTGCTACAAAATGCTTTTTACCGCATTCAAAATATGTGGTTTCGTTTTGGAGTAAAGCAAATAAATAATATAAATAAATGAATACAAAGGGATTAGTAAAATAAGATGAATATAAAAATTAATTTGGAATAGATTACTACATATTAGGTATTGCAATTTCGCTTATATTATATTAATAAGAGTCCGTTTATGCACTTACCCCGTTTATGCACTTACCCCACTCCACCTTACTTGTTTTCTCTTAAAATCCAAATGGAGAATAACATTTTATTTGTAGAATTATTCAAATGTTTTTCTAATTCGATAAAAATTGAATTATTATTTGCCAATGAAATATTAATTTAATTGGTTGTATTATTTGTCATTTAAAATCAAAATTTGCCCAACTCTGCGTGCGACGAAGGGATGGGAAGTTGATAAGGTCCACCGGGCAGTGTTGAAAAAGCGCCGGTGTTAAGGTAAAGAACTTCAGGCGTATCGATTTCGCGGTCAACCGAAGAAAGCCTTGTTCTACGTGTGTGCAGGCTGGCCGAAGGAGAAAATCTTTGCGTGACCGGTTGCTCGGCCGACCACCCTCTTCGTTTCACCACCGTACGTCCACCGAGGTCCGGCCAACCCCTGTGGACTGCGGTACCTGCAATCTTCGTGCGACACGAGCAGAGCCCGCTCGCCACCCTCTCTCGAGAACAGTTACGATTTCTTCTCGTCCGCGAACACCTCGAATCGATCAGCTGTCCGACGATCATTCTCCGCGACTTGTGTGATTTTTCTGTTCACCGTGCGATCCCGCGTCATCGCGTCATCGTGTTTCGTTCGTTCGCCGAACGATCCCGTGAGGCCATTCTCGTCTCGGTTCTCCAACGCCTGGGGTCGAAAGGTAAGGTTTTTCCGAGGGAGCGCGTTCTCTTATCGAATTGAAAGCGAGATCGCCAAAGACACTCGGAAGGAAGGGTTAGGTTCGCGACCGGGCAACAGGCCGACACACACGTGGGGAATTTTGTGCACGTTGCTCTCCAACGACGATCGATACGAATTCTACGCGACATTTCTCCGTATCCCCGACATTTTGTTCTGCGAATTCACGCTGGACAGGTAGTGGGGACAGGCTGGATTTATGCGGCGACGACGCACGAATCGATACGATTCAATTGGTACCACGATCACCGTCACACGGGCTACGATTTCGATTTATTAGGTTGGCAAGAAAGTAATTTCGGTATTTTTAGGTGAAATAAAATTTAATATTTTTATCAAAGCAACGAACTTTAACCAATAAAATATTTTCCATTTTGTTCTATGATCTTTTGCCATCTTTCTGGTAGCTTCATAATTCCGCGCTCGTAAAACTTCTGATCCTTTTCGGTGAAAAACTGATCCAAGTGCGATTTCAGATCATCATCATTAGCGCATGTTTTACCATTCAAAGAGTTTTGTAAACTTCGGAATAAATGATAATCTGATGGTGCAATGTCAGGGCTATATGGTGGATGTGACATCACTTCCCAACCAAGCTCCAATAACTTTTCACCTGTTACCAAAGATGTGTGTGACCTAGCGTTATCATGGTGGAACACGATTCCTTTGCGATTTGCCAATTCTGGCCGTTTTTCTTTGATTGCTATGTCCAGTTTTGTTAGTTGTCGACAATAAACATCTGAATTGATGGTTTGGTTCCTTGGGAGCAGCTCAAAGTACACAACACCTTTGTAATCCCACCAAATTGACAACATGATCTTCTTTTGGTGTAATTCAAGTTTCGGTGTGGTTTGGGCTGATTCATCACGCTTGGACCATGATCGTTTTCGAGTTGTGTTATTGTAAACAACCCATTTCTCATCACCAGTGATGATTCGCTTCAGAAAAGGGTCGATTTCATTTCGTTTGAGATGCATATCGCGTTTGTAGATGCGTTGCTTTAAGTGGATTTCTTTCAATTTGTGTGGAACCCAAATATCGAGCTTCTTAACGATTCCGAGACTTTTTAAACAATATTCTATAGTTGTATGCGAGACATTTAACCTGTCTGCAATCTCTCGGACAGTTATATGACGATCCGATTCAATAATGGTTTTTATTTGGTCATCATCAGCTTCAGATGGTCGACCAGAACGTTGGTCGCCTTCAAGTGAGAAATTTCCAGAACGGAATTTTTTAAAACAATTCTGGCACGTGCGTTCTGTTAAGCAATCCACGCCATAAACTTCACATATATCTTTGTGAGCCTCGGCAGCTTTTTTACCTCTACGGAAATAAAAAAGCAATACGTGCCTATAATGTTCGTTTTTGTACTCCATGTTCAAACTGACACAGAACTAATAATTTTAATCAAAAGTACGTGTAATTTGCTGCAAAAGTAACGTAAAAGATGCAATTATGAAATGTCAGTAAGAAAACAAACGCAACGTTAATCCCTTGCCTTACAATAACGAGCCAAACTCGTGATAAAGATTATGAATAGAGTTTAATAAATGTGAACGTTATTAATAGACATCGGATCTTTATGCATGTATGGCTTATGGAAATGTTAAAAAAATGCTATAATATAAAATTGGAGAGAATTTAACACGATTTTTATTTGCTTTGGATCTACAAAGGCTGTCCCCATTAAAAATAAAATTTTATTTCATTCCACTTTCTTAAAATGTTTCTATAAAAATTGGAAATTGCATAAACATCCGATGTCTAGTTATTAATTTCCTTCAAATCGAAATAGAATTCTACTTGGTTGTAGTTGATATATATCCCTTGGAAAAAACATAGGCATACGATAAATATAAACTATCTTTTTTTCTATGAAATTCTGAACGAAGAAGAATTTCTAACCATTATAATCACAAAATGAATAGTAGTGCAAAGGGTTAACAGAAGTCAATCAAACATAACATAACGCCAGGTATTAGTTAAAACCGAAATTACTTTCTTGCCTTGAAATTTCTTTCTTTCTTTAACAGATAACGCGGTGATCGGTTGCGCGGATCATTTTCGGTAATTAATTACCGTTGCTGTGTATCGGATCTTGGTGGGTCCCGAGATTTAATGGGCACCTAATTCGTTAGATTGCCGGGCTGTTGCAGCTCGATACAACAGTTCGTTTCGAAATATTACGATGTTTAAGAAATTTGAAACTTTTCTACAAAGATTTCTATACCGAACACGAAACTGTAAATGTTTTTGTTACTCATGCGCAGGTATGAAAGGAATATTTATTCACGTGCTCAAATTACACTGCTAATATTCATTTATATTATATTCTTACGGATACAATAATAATAATTTTGTATAAACAGCAGCCGCATAGGTATTATAAATGGGGTAACTGGTATTAAAAAAGTAAGAAGATTTTGTATAAAAATTGCAATTGGTCAGAATCTTGGAGATTAATGCAATGGTTGCTGTTTACAATTTTTTTTATACGGTCTATATTGAAAATATAAAATATGGGTTTTGTAGATCTGTACGAATTCCAATGCATTGTGAAAATGTGACTGAAAAAGTCGGTCAACGTAGGAATGACCTACAAATTGTTACACATGGTGAAAATCACAGATTTTCACGTTTTTCTGCCTGTAATCTTAGTAAATATAAAGATTCATACGTATTTCAATGCCTAAAATAAATGTTGTTATATACCAACTGATTTTGACGAAACTTTCAGTATATACAGGGTGAGACACCTGACTGCACCCTTGATACAAAATAAGATCTGTAGAAATAACTTTTTGTACAACGCATGATTTAGAAGTTGTTCGAGGTGCTCGTGATAGGTGCCTCACACTGTGTGTATAACCAACACACATGTATTACCAAATGCAGTCCTCAAATTTTCAATATAGGCCCACATAAAAAAGTTGTGAAAAGCAACCTTTGAAATTTTCTCCAGAATTCTCACTAATTTAAATTTTTCCGAAATTTTTTTTTTTACATCAGCTAGAACACCAATTTGACATCTCATTTTGACATCTCAAGAAAATTAAAGTCGTTTGGTCGAATTTTAAGAAAGTGATTGTCGTTTTAAAAGCGTCCGAATATTACTGTAAACAGACTGTACCAAGTGCGCAGCAACTAGCAAACTAGCTCGGCCGTAATAATTTAATGAAAAAGGTTGACAATTTATTTTACTCATCTGTAAAATTAAGATTTTTTAAGATTTCGAAAAATGCTATGAGACGCTAAAGGATTATATAAAAAGTTTATATGTCACTAAAGGTTACTACGTATCCAAATTTGAATAAAATCTGAAACAGTGCTTCGAAAAGTTTCCGATTTCGCGTGGAACGGTCCTGTATGTAAATAGTGCAGTCCCTACATAGGTATCGGAGTTAGGCAAGTCACTCTGTGTATCGATTTGCCCTATAATCGATTGAAAAGGAATAACCAAGGTAGACCTTGAAATCTCTTTTACAATACCGTTTTTAAATACCGTATTTACTACATAATTATTATTACAACAATTTTGTGGTATCTCTAAAGATTTATGAAACGCTCCCGAGTAAACGGTGATGAAATATATTAGGTTGTCCGGAAAGTTCTTTCCGTTTTTTTAACAGGTATTATAAATTGGATCAAACGACCTGACATTTTTTGAGCAATTAGAAGAATTGGTTTTCCAACTGATGTGCAAAAAAGATTTTGAAAAAATTGCAATTGGTAAGAACTACATGAGAAATTAAAAATGGCACTTTTCACAACTTTTTTATTTGAACCTGTAGTGAACATTTAAAATGTGAGTTTTGTAGATGTATGTTAATTATACACATGCTGAAAATTTCATCGAAATCGATTAATATACACATGAGCTACGAGTAGTTAAAAATGTTGAAAATCGTGACTTTTGGATCTTTAGATGCGTGTCGTTTTTATCTGCATCAACCGATTTCGATGAAATTTTCAGTATGTTTATAATTAACATAGATCTACAAAACGCATATTTTAAATTTTCATTACAGGCTCAAATAAAAAAGTTTTGGAAACTGCCTTTTTTATTTCCTCTTATAATTCCTAGCAAATTGCAATTTTTTCAAAATCTTTTTTGCACATCATTTGGAAAACCAATTCTTCTAATTGCTCAAAAAAAAATGTCAGGTCGTTTGATCCAATTTATAATACCTGTTTAAAAAAACGAAAAGAACTTTGCGGACAACCTAATATTATGGAACCAGTGTAGTGTCCTTGAAGCATCCTGTATCAATACTGTGTTAACCGCGTAGTTATTGCTCCTTTCATTGACGCCTGTCGTTTCATTCTTTCTTAGCCGAAGGCTCCTTTATCGCGAAGTCGATCGATCAAGGAGGCCGAGTAGGCGTTTTTTAATAATACTAACAGCATGGGTCGGGGTGCGGCCGCCCTTCGATTGCAGGGTGTTGGTAGCGGCGAACGGCGTTAGCGAACGGCCACCCGAGAGATTTTTCACGCGCTGGAAAAGATCCTTGAGTCGGTGTTGCCAGTGTTGTCCAAGCATGAGGTGTCTTGCTTGTCGCACCCACCCCAAAGGGCTCGCCTGGCCCAGGAACAACAGGCCCAGGACGACCACCATGGTGACGACAAGGAACGAGACTGAACAACAACCTGCCGCCACGGGGGACAGTGGGTCTGCTGGTGGCTGTTGGCCTAAATTCAAGAATAGATGCAGGTAATGATGAAACAAGTGCTCCTGGACCAATATGGAGAACTTCGGTTGATTTATTTATTTATGTGTCTATGGTTTCAACCATCCTATTCCCTCCTAAATATCAATATACTAAAAAATCTACATATGTACACCAGATTAGTTTTCATTTGTACGTATAGTCCCACTGTATGCATTTAAATCATTACACCAGAGAAATTTACATGTTAACACTAGAACTACCGCACGAGTCAAAATGACTTGCTCCTAATATTTTCTTTTAGAAATATCGAATTTATACATATGTTTCCATAAGAAAATTTTTCAATAAACTTCTCTATCGAAGTAGATATTTAAACAGAACTGGTACGAAATCTAAACAAATGCAATATATGCCAGTTGCATTTAGTGCATGGTTGTTCTAGTGTTAAATCGATAAACCATATTTCTGCAACGCGTTCGGAAGCCAGATATTTTATTTTATAAACTGCTTCGAGAACCACGGTATTTTATAATTATCTTTTTCTGGCTGGCATTGAGTGGCAAGCATCTGAGATATGCCAAGTTTTATAAGAGAAATCGTTATAAGCGAAGAATATCGCAGAAGTGAGAAAATTAATTAAATCTCTGCTGACCTAATTTTTTACGCCAGTAGGCACAATGTATTTAGCTATTGAACTGATTGCTAGTTGTACAAAAATCTTGATGCGCAGAGATACAGCGTTCTAATTCGAAAAGATTGCGCGCCGATGGCGTTGACTTTCACATGGAACACAGATTAGGTATTTGAAATAGTCATGATAAACGTCTTATCGACGCATTAACGAAAATTATTTTACGCTTTCTATGTTTATTACTTCGAGAAATTGATTAGAGAGTCACTGTTTATTTAATTTCGGGAAAGCTGTGGTACGTTCGCAGGAAATATGGTTCGTGAACCATGTCAAATTCAATTCCTTGAATCGCTAACCAGAAATTCTTACCGACATTCAATCGTCTACGCATTGCAGGTGCACAAGACTCAGGGAAATTAAGTGTTGCTCAAGAAGATCAAGAATCGCGCCCGCCGAGGCGGCTGTCTGTTGCCCTCCTGAAAGAAGATTCGGCACGATTTGTCGTCGTTTGTTCCAAAGTTGCAAGTGCTGCAAGCAAACGGCTGAAGCAGAACGCACAAGAAGTATACGTGCCAAGCACAGTCTTACCAGCGTCGCACCACCCCCACTATCAGAGGTGAATAAAATTGAGTACATGAACCAAACAGTTTAGTTTGAAAGCATGCAGTACTCGGGAATCCAAATAAAAGATCATTCGAGAAGCAAATATCTTGCTGATGATAAAAATAATGTTCAATATCGTTCGCGGCAACGTTCCATTAAAAAAATAAATAAATAAATAAAAATAATCAAAATAATAAAAACAGTATAAATAATTAAA
This sequence comes from Seladonia tumulorum, assembly GCA_913789895.3. Lineage (NCBI taxonomy): Eukaryota > Metazoa > Arthropoda > Insecta > Hymenoptera > Halictidae > Seladonia > Seladonia tumulorum. Next base: position 11,854,544 of record OU565275.1, read on the forward strand.
TACAGTATTTTCCTACCAAAATGTTCTTAGCATTTGGCCACTTGAGCTTCGTTGTCCTTTTCTACGTTCGGCTTCGTATCAAAAAATAGTATCTTCCAGCCGATATACACTTATCGACAAAAGTTAAGAAACAAAATAGTCGTTTGGGAATTAGCGTATATTTTTAATCTCCTGAAATACACATGTCCGAATTAAAAATAACATAACGAGATTACGTATCATACATGAACACACAATAATTGTTTTTTCGATTATACTTGTATAAGCACTACAATTAATATTGAGTCAACGAAACGAAAGAAAAGTTTGTGACAAAATTTAAGAAACATACTGTGATTGAATCACGTAATCACTTTTAACAAAAAACAACAATGTGCAGGTGTTTATACTTTTTTATGATGATCTAATAAGATGTTGGATAACCCTTGGATTTGATGACTGCATGGCATTGATTCGATTAATCGAACACAATGCTTGGGTGGTATTTTAGATTATATTTTTGTAATTTTTCGCATTAACTCCTCTTTATTAGTAAATGAATGACTCCCCAATTGACGTCCAACGTAATCCCACGAATGTTCAATTGGGTTCAAGTCTGGAGATTGACTTGGCCACTTAATTACATTAACATTTTGCTCCATGAGAAATGCCTTAATTAATTTAGAAGAATGTTTTGGGTCATGTTGAAATGATCACTCCATTGACATTTTCTCCTTAGCAAATGGCAACATGTGATTTTGCAAAATATCGTGTATTTCAGGACATTAAAAATATACACTAATTCCCAAACGACTATATTGTTTCTTAACTTTTATCGGTAAGTGTATGTCCCTGGCCAGACTCGTGTTTTGGACACGTAACGAGTAGAAAATGTAGTTTCAACAATCCATGTTTTTGTACTAACAATAAGTATACACTTGCCACGTATTTAAATGGGATCATCGTTAAATAAAAATGTTTATATTTAATTACAGGAACCGAAGGCTAAGATACCGGACGTTCTGGTGGAGCACAATTCCCTAATGCGTGGCGCCATTCCGTGTTTACCAGTTCCTCTCGCTTGGTTTTGTTTGGTTTGGAACGTTTTACTGCCTGGTTCTGGTAAATCAACTTCACATATTCTGCAAAATCTTATTATGTAATGCTTATTAGGATATTATGAAAACAGTACATACAATAAAATATAAGAAGATTAAAAACACAAATGGATAGTGATAGAGACTCGGGTGATGAGTTTTATTTTGATCGAGGAATGTGTTATAACTAGACAGCGGATCTTTATGCATTTATGGCTTATAGAAATGTTCAAAAAATGCTACAATATAAAATTCGAAAGAATTTAACACGATTTTTATTTGCTTTGGATCTAGAAAGGCTGTTCCCATTAAAAATAGGATTTTATTTCATTCCACTTTCTTAAAATTTTTCTATAAAAATTGGAAATTGTGCATAAACATCCGCTGTCTAGTTATAACGCTGCGAAAATCGTATGGGGTTAATTAGGCACTCGGAGTGTTAAAGTGGTTTATTTCGTACGATCGAAGCAATGATTCAAATCAGGAAAGTAATTATTTGGCCGATTTAAACAATATTGTTGTTTTCAGGCACCGTTTGGAGTGGTATTTTCAACCTTTGCTCCGGTCAACCGAGATTTTCAGCGGTTGCTGGACTAAAATCGAGGCTAGGTGCGTTCGTGGTGAATCTGGTGGTTGGAGTGGGCCAATTATTCACCGTTTTATTCTGCCTGGTCGGATGGGGTTGGAGTATTTGGTGGGGTGTCACTTTGATCCGTCTAGCTAGTAAGTACCCTTCAATTATCAGAGATAACGTAACAACTTGGATTTTTCAGTTTTTGTGCAAAAATTGTCCAAGAATTCACAACGTATAATACAGCCTTCGATCGAGCTCAATGCAAATACACATTGCTTTTAACTCTCCTTTCGTGCTTACATACTTTCCATATTATTTATATCGCTTTCGTGATATATTGTATGTATTTAGAATACAATCGAAAACAAAATAATCTTAAATCAGAAAAAATAAGCAGAAAACTTACCGAGCAGGCGTGCATCACTGTCCGCAAGCAGTACTAGTTGGCGTTATGTTTTGTTTCAATGGCTTCTGTTAACCCTTTGCACTCGAAGCTATTTTAACTCAAAAACGAAACATTTCTTCTAACCTAGAGTATTTCCCTTCTATATATTTTCTTTTCATGTTATACATACGAAAATGGTGCAATTGATTCGTACAATACCGAAGTGTTTAGTCATTTATTAAATACAAACAAATTTAATAATGTAAAAAATATTTTGATTAATGGTATAGCAATTTTTAGTGGCGCCTTAGAGTCGCCGTTCGAGTGCTAAGGGTTAAGGTTATGGTTTTTCCTTTCGGCATATTTCCAAGGCATTTTGAAATAAGTCTAGATTTATTGTTGTACTAATAATGTTCACAAAATGATTACAGTTCGAACGGACAATTTATCGAGAATCAGAAATTTCGTATATAAACTTAGTACACTTTTAGTATACTAACAAATACTTTTAGTATACTTTTGGATTCATTGTAAGCATCGTATGCGTATAATACCTATTTTTCGTAGCAGTTGTTTCGGCGTTTGTTGTGCAGTTTGAAAAAAAAAAAAAAATGATACTGTTTGTTATTTCAGGGAAATACAAACGATTCAAGGCTTCCGAAGCAGCCAGCAATGACCCGGAAGCTAGGGGCGGAGAATCTACGGCACTTCCGCCCGGTGTGCCGAGTCAAGCTTTAAGGGGAATGGAACGAGCTCGATAATCGAAACCGTTACTATCTTCGTCCTAGACTCCTCGGGAAAGCATTTTTATATCGTTCGACTATGATTCTTCACTACGTGCCTTCTGGAACGCTGCGAACGAGGAGGATCATGTTTTTCGCTCGTAGATCCACAATTCCGAAGACATTTCGAATCTATCGGTCCTCGGTTAACGGAAAGATCAATAATTCTATCAGTGAAAATTTGTAACAAATTATCCAACTCGATGAGAATACTCCAAAACAATTTCCAAACAGGATGAAAAGTTTCTGTGATTCGTTACGATTCAGCGACTACGTGTTTCCATTCGAAAAATGTCGGGAGGTTTTGCAATCCGAAAAAAAAATTTGTTTCAAGGAACAGAGAGAATTAAAAAGGTTTGAAAAAGTTCGACTAGAATTGTCTACGATTTTGGCGCAGGAGTGGAAGAATTTTCGGGGATTTTCACGACTCAACGAACAGGAGAATTGTTTGTTGAAAGAATACAACTTCAACCGATGCTGCAGCGGTTCGTTGCACCAAGGAACGCAGAGGAAGTTCTTGGAAAATTAATCGCTTTCAGTGAAAGCATACCTATCCGTGGCGTTCTTTCAAAATGTACTCGTTACGTCGATCTGTTATTTACTTTTGTTTTTCCCCTTTTTCCTCGGGCGCTCGACGACGGTTTTCCCGGCATTCTTGAGGAATCGAGAGCACAGAAATGTTTGCGGAAGAAATTGTATGTGCCTTTTGCTCCCTCTACTTTTCCCCGAAGGTTTTTTCCACGTCGACGAAATAAATACGTTTTGGAAAAACGCACTTTATATTTTTACAAGCGCAACACACATCTTATGTATACATACATCCATATATTCAACTATCCGGTTACTAAACCTTATAATTAAAAGTCCTTGTAAATATGAAAATATATTACTTATATCGGTTTTTAATCTAATTGCTGTTTTTGGTATTTTACCTAACACTTTTGAAGCTTCCGATCCAGTTCAATGAGACGGAAAATGTGACATTATTTATAATTAATTAGATTCTTGCGTGGACAATAAGCTGTCAAGCCTTATATTATGTCGACCACTATGAAATAATTGTTCATGGTTTTCATGGTACGAAAGAAACACATAATTTTCTTTCTGAGTTTATCCGTAATTATGTATTCCATCACATCTCATGTTGATTGACCTTTTTATTAAACATTTTTTACGTTGCTGAATCATCATAGAATTACGTATTTCTTCGATTATGTTGATCGTGGTCTATACTTAGCTGTTACAACCGAAAAAGGTATACGACAAACGTTTTTTTTTTTTTTATTAAAATGGTTCTGGTTACAAGTAGTAATAATAATAAATAATCGATAAATCATTTTCATTGCTAATAACTGTTATCGATGAAAAGTTGTATTTGGACCATATATGCATGTAACGTGGTGAGATGAGAACAAGAGTAGCTTATTTTTTTTTTATTCCTTAGAGTGAGGGTGGTTCAACCCTTAGCACTCGAACGGTGCCTATAAGGCGCCGCTAAAAATTGCTGTATCGTTCAAAATATTTTTTACATTCTTAAATGTGTTTGTACTTAATAAATTACTAAACATTTCGGTATTGTACGACTAAGTTGCACTATTTTCGTATGTATAACGTGAAAAAAGTATATATATAGAAGGGTCATTTTCTAGGTTGGAAGAAATGTTTTGTTTTGGAGTTAAAATAGCTTCGAGTACAAAGGGTTAATACTAAATCTCCTAAACTAATGATTTTTTTACACAAATAGGTTAATACCTTTTTGTAAAGAATATGAAGGAGCATCTGCTGATGCAATAAAAAATATATGATTCCATTTAAAGAAACATGAAAGACCTTCATATGTCCTTTACACGTCCACCTACAAAAAAAAAATGTACCATCAGAATGTGCCCCTCTCAAAACCATTCAACTTCATCTAAAACATTGTTTGCTATGCATAATAATAATGACGTAAATCTAGATGGCAAGATGTGGCGACCCACCCTGTATATCTCTACTCAGTAGTCAGTATACAATGTTAAAGATATTTGAAAGGTAACAAATTTCTCTATATTTTTTAAAAATAAATCAAAATGTAGGTGGCTTTACAGAAATTTCGTGCAGTGTACATCGTCTGTGGTTCAGCAAAACCACCGGACGCCTCTTTGCCAGCTCTGCATAATAGGTGTAGAGTGTCTCAAGAGAGGGGAAATTGAGGGGAATACGGTTAACCTCTCTCTACCATTATCGGGTTAGGTTACGATACAGACGCAGACGCACCGCGAATCGAGTGCGCGCGTTAAGTTGCGTAATTGGTCCGTGGCGGAAGCGTGGGGATGCTCACCGTCGAGGAATGGAGGAATGGCGTCGTGGAGGGGGTAAAGTAGAGTGGGAGATAAGTGTTAATCTGGCGCGACGATGTCTTGGCCAATGATATTCCGAGTTTTTAAGTTCATTATGTATGCTAAGTCGAGCGGTTACGATTCGGACGACTTCGTGGAATTCTTGAACTTACGGAATTGATTGGTGTGTGTCATAAAGACATGTTGGTACTGATTTATGATACGAAAGGTAGGTCAATCATCCATTTTACAAATAGGCATGACCTTGAAATCTCCAAAACCGCTCGGCCTTAAAAAGCACGTATCGTATGAAAAGTTCCCCTCAAAGCCATTTAACCCTTAGCACTCGAATGACGACTGTTAGGCGCCATTAAAATTTGGTGTATCATTATTCAGAATATTTTTTGCCTCATTAAATTTGTTTGTATTTGATAAATTACTAAACACTTCAGTATTGTAAATGTAAATTGCACCATTTTCGTATGTGCAACATGAAAACAAATATACAATAGAAGGGAAATATTCTAGGTTGGAAGAAATTTTTCGTTTTGGAGTTAAAGTAGCTTCGAGTGCAAAGAGTTAAATTCTATGTTTTCACATTATCATAAAATACATGGTTTAGAAGTTATTCGAGGTAATCGAGATAACTGTGGAACACTTTTCTGACAACGAGTCGATCAGACTTTTACAACGAATACGATGATCAAAGTGATTAGAGCCAACGGAAATAATTATTTGTCAATAACAGATACCTAGATGCAAAAAATTGGAAAAATAGATAGAAATGCTTACTGTTGCAGCATGCGCACGTTTATAGCAGGATTTGGTGAGAATGACTAATAACAGCTCGCGCGAATCGATTGCATGCTCAAGTAACTCTATTTCGGGCAGTGCCTATCATGATCTTGTTTATTTTTGTTTTATCGGAGCACCTGCACCGGGCATCTAGCCTCTCGTAGCGTTTCACTGTTCGCCTGACAATGTATTGTTGCCTCCTTTGATAATGCTTAACCATATCTGGATGTGGAATGATTGGGTTTTTGTGAGGTAAAGCTGCTTCTTTTTTTGACAACTGTGAGACTTTAATTGTATCTCTAATGCGCGCTTTTGTAACTAATCATTTCGAAGTGGCTTAGAATAATCAAATGGATTTATAAAATGTTGGTAGGAAATGGTGTTACAAGTATCTTCTATACGGCAATTTTAATAAATAAAAAGTGTGGAATATTATTATTCTTTATAGGGCGGTTAATCCACCAGGGGTTTGTGTTAATTCTTATCCACTAGTTGTTTATGTTAATGCTCCCCTTCGAGATTACATAAATCATGGTGACTACTGTAACTAATTTTTAAAGAAAAAAAACATAAATACGTGGCATCTAGATAAGATTGTTGTCAAAATTAACAAGAGTTATGCAATAGGCACTCTTTGTTCAGTGAACGTATCGTATTAGAAGATTGTACGAGGAACGTTGTCTATATAAAAGATTCAGTGCAAATGTTGCTAGAGAAAAATATGCGAAATTATCTACATACCTTACTTAGTCACGGACACTCCTCGAGTAACCTCTAAGTTACTTAAAGAGTTATTAATTATTAATAGTTACATAAAGACAGACTGTTTTGATTCCGTGTCGAATTTTTTTCTCACGTGACCGAGTGAACAAGCACCGTGAGGGAACTTTGAAGAGTACATTGCCATCCACTTGCAACAGAGAGCAACGGTTTTCTGTTTGATTGAGCTCCAAGAGATTGGAGTTTTTCTTCATCGCGCAGCCCCTTGTAGATTTTCTTGTCTCTGTGTCGCCTGCGTTAATCTGCGTCACTGTAGGCGCCGATGCTCGTACTCGCTTGGGTATGAAAGGGACGTCCATGATTTGTTGTTCCTTTTCTGTAACGTACATTTCAATATTCGGCATCCCAGTGAATCTTCCTTAAGAACCACCCCCTTCAAGGTTTCTCCCACAATTTTGACGCAGCCTGTATAACAGTTCAAACAGTTATTTTCGGAACCGTTTCAAGCCCTGAAAAATAGTATGAAAATATGATACGTGCATTAAAAAGAGCATTCTTGAATGAGAAAGTGATGAAGCTGTTTGCATAGAAGCATTCCTCTAAAGGAGAATGAAAGGAGAAAATAAAAGAAGAAAATAACTGAAGATAAACAGTAATGTACTATATTGAAATATCCTATATTGTAGTATAGTATAATATTATGTACCTATATGTAATGCGATACGGTGACATTATGTTGTATAAAATGAAATTGTTATTATTTATAAGTTAAAGTAAAACAATGAATTTTTAAAACAATTTTTATTCAATCAAAATATGCACCACAACAGTAATGATCTTCCTTCTCACAAACAAAATACGAAATGATATGTTCGATTTTTATAAAAATTAGTATATATATGTTCGATGAATTCCTCGAATGCTATGCTTATCACAGTGACAGATAATTAGAAGCTAAAACGATTGGAGAAGCGTTCATCAGATTCCGAGGATTTACCGTTATGCTTCAATTCACAATGTCTGTGTAATGTTAAAACTGTTCAAGGAAAATTCAATGAGTTTACCATGTTTAACATTTATTATTCTTCTACCGTTCAAAAGAATTAAATTTTTTGTACCACAGGTAAGTGGAAATCTTTGTACCAATCGACGGATGAGTGTTTTGGAAATAAGGCTCAGCCGTACGAGCATGTGACCATATGGTAAAGCGACCAGATTTATAGCAACATTCTATGCAATAAACGTCGAGATTTGCAATGTATCGCTACAAGAGAATTCCGCATAGTCATGTTTATTTCTTTATTTAAGATGCCGCGCGTGATTGGAGGATGGCTAGTCCGTGAGTGCTTGGAAATGCAACGTTGTTTGTGAGAGCTGTTTTCCTTTGGTACGCGCTGTGGTATTGTTAATAAAAGACGCTCGAGTTATGCGAACCGTGTTGGACGTGTTACCTTTGTTTGCACACTCCTGGCAACCTTGTGGCGCAAGTGATGTAATTCTACGTGGAGGTCCTGGGAAAAATGTGAATTACAAGGAAAGCTGCCACGTGTTGGTAGAATGAACAAGTTCGTTCAGATTTCGTATAACAAATATCAATGAAAGACATGCTTATCAGAGAGAATTGTGAGGCTTCTGGGTTTCCTTCTGTTCTGTATTATTAATGTCGGGAGACTTGAAGGAGTAAAAACACTCTAATGGAAATGAACTTGAGAAATTTAATGTACAGTTTTTTCTCGATATATGTATCTCGAAATATCTCGCCGATAAAAGTCCCAGAACTATCCTCACTGCCGCAGGGTACATATACAAGAAGCTCGAGACCTCGGTCGCCGAGGAGTGTAAACATAATAAATAAATAATATAATAACACTACTAATCCAATAACAAAACTTCTTTATTTTTCATTCATCGTCGGAATTATATCATATTTGGTATCATTTTCAAGTGCCGCGAACATGTTGGTAAAAGTCCCATAAAAAAGTAATGAAAAATAAAGAATTTTTTTTATTGGATTAGTAGTGGTCTCCTGGTCTCACACCGATATACCGGCAGTGGCGATAGTTCTGGGACTTTTATCAGTTAGATATTTGGGACATATCGAGAAAACACTGTATGTAGAATGTAATTAAAAGAAGGGTGTGTCTCTCACAGTGAAATATCAAAGGATGTTTAGATGTCGAGAACCATTCGTTCTTCACGAATTAGCAATAGAAGTACAATTTCTCGTAACGGGAGCATAAATTAATGTTGCATTTTCTACAATTATAGTGATTTTAAATAAAACACGTTACTTCGATTGTCATTGCACTGTGATGAAACCAAAAAATAAAAAATCCAACAATAACACACCAATCGAAAAGGAAAAACCAATAAACAGGTTAGAATGTGAAAAGAAACAAATAACTAAAAGAAATCTAGACCCATCTGCGGTGGTTGTCCAGTCTTCGTAGGATCGAATGTATTATATCGTGGAGTAGGTATACAGTGTACCTGTGTTTAAGTGATACGGACAAGTATCTTGTAAAATATTGGAGATTCGAAATGTTTGATTGAAAATTATAATAAATGACACGTGGAAGCATACTTGTTGACGAAGATGACTTTGTTTTACTGATTGAAATGTCTGTAGATAAGATGGCCAAGTTTCGCCGTTTTAAACGGAATGATACAGGAATTACAGAATTACAGATAAGACAGCAAAAATCATAGCGAATCGAAAGTATCAATGTTTCGATAGTATTTTACTGCATGATATTTTCTATTTGATTGGACTTTTTATACTTTCCCGTGAATTTGTTGGGGATGAGTTTCTTAACCAGTTAAGCGTGTTCGATGTGTATATACGTCGGACCAAATTTCTATTGCGGTGCGATTAACGTTAATGAATTGTTAATTTCTTGTCGAATAAAAATGTAATTCTTTCTCCGTTTGCTTTACTTTTTTTCGGAAAATTTATAATAGCGGCATTTGGCCTGCGTTCGACGTGTATATTCGTCACTGTTTGATTTTAATTCCGTGCATCGAAGGATTTTTCAAATTAAATTCCACAATTAACTGGTTAAGGATGGAAACGATACTAGCCGTATTTATTTTAATGGGATGACACATTAATTTGTCGATATCCAGAAAGACGGTATCAAAGCTAACAAAGTAATATCTATAAATTGGAGTTAATTGAGAAACTTAGTTAACTTGATGACTTTTAGTTTACAAACCTAACGACAAATTTCAAAAAGTGCTTTATGTCCTTGGCTAGATCCGTGTTTTGATAAACCCTGTATTTCGTGCAAGAAGAATTTTCCTAACAATTGAGTGGACCAATCTACCCATAAACCCCCTGATGCGTAAATAAATATTTCACGACCAGTCATAAAACCAAATGTAGAAAGCACGCGTTACAATAATATGGTACACCATTTATAAGATGCTAATGTGACCTTGAAGTTTCAAGATTTGACATTTCCAAAAATATTTGCACCACATATATGTATCTCCTACGTGCCAAACTTTTGTAGAAACGTTTCTTAAATATCTTCGTTCTTCTTGAGATATTCCAACAAGTTGTGTTTAAAAGGACACTGTACTTATTTTTAAAGCAAAATGAATATTAAAAAATTTCTATATAACATATATATTAACTGATTTTAATGAAAAAATTTAATATCTCTTTTTTCAATATTTATTATGCTTTAAAAATAAGTATATTCGATACATGCACAGTAATTGGTACCCCCAAGGTACTCTGCCTGCACGGGCGGCAGCTGAATGGGACTGCTGTACATACATCTTTCAAACGAGTACTGTAAACAACGATTCATTGTCATCGATAAGTATGCTTCCCTCGTGCTGCCAAACTTTTCTCGAAACGGTGTTTTCGTATGCCCGATACTATACGAGATATTTGACGGTGTCATTAAAGCACGTGTACACTGTACATGCATGGTATGGTGTGGGTGTCAATGAATCGAGTCGCTGACGCTGAATATTATTGAGTAGTATATGTTTTTAATGATGTGACTCCACAATATGTCAATATGCACAGGTAAATATTTTTCCTTGTTATTATAATAGATGTGTTACAGTGTGTATTGTGATACGATAATAAATTTAATAGTAACCATTATAATTAAGAACTTAAAATAACTTTAAAGGGTAAACTACATCACTATATCGTCTAGCGACTATTTAGCGATAATAATAGCCTACCATGTCTTTTACTAGCGGCGCTCAGTGAGTGTGTTTCCGTTTATCTTTTTTTTTTGTTTTCTGTTTCATTATTCAACCTTTCTCAATCTTATAATCCCCTTTCTCTCACTCTCATTCTCTCTCTCTCTTTCTCTCTCTATCACTGCCTTTCACGCTATCATCCTTACCCTTCTTGTCCCTTCTAACGTGTAAATTACTATACGCCTGTGTTCGGTGTTCGTTTCGTACCCACTTGTGTTTGTCTGTTCTCCCGTAGTTTTTTTGCCCGCCATTTTATCGTGTTCCTTGCAACCTATCGCTTCTACAAACATCAACGGATTCAACGCACACTCTCGTTCGCTTCACGCCTCTGTCCACTACTTTTCCACGCACGCCACCGTTTTCTCGTCTTCCCGGTGTCGTGGGATCGACCACGAATAAATTACAATCTCTCGAGAGATCGCTCGCGCACCCTCCGACGGTGTGGGTGTACGAGCGATCTGTGCTCGATTTTTTTTCTGTTTTTTTTTTTGTTTTCTCTGTTGTCCGTTGCCTTGCAAAATCTGAAAGAAACGACGATACAAAACGATACCAGACGGGGAACTCTTTGTTTATCTTTCTCGGATCGAGGTTCCATAATAGGATCGGGGGTGTGAAATCCTAAAGAGGAAAAAGTGGAGGGGTGAGTGGATTTTCTCTAAGGTCGCGACCGACTGGCTAGTTCGCGTTTCGTGAACAGAGAGCTCGAAGCGGGCATTGATTTTCTTGCGTTTTCGCTTCTTTTGTACACACGTGCAAGCGTCCCACGTACAGTCTCTACTCTATAAATGTCCCAAATATCTAGCCTTTAACTGTCCCAGAACTATCCCCACTACGAAGATCGAGAGGCCTCGGTCGCCGACGAGTGTAAACATAATACGGGTGGGGTACAATTATGTTTACAGACCTCGGTGATCGAGGCCTCTCGATCTTCACTGTGTTCTTTTCTAGGTTCGGCAGTGGATTAAAGAATAGTATCTTCTAGCCGATAATTGTCCCGGCCAGACCCGTATTTTGGACAATTATCGAGTAGACACTGTAGTTCTAAGGGGTGAGAATGTTGTGGGTTCGATAGAGCCGTGTGCCGAATGTTGCACATCAAGAATGAGTGTGAGTGGCATTTTACCTCTCTGTCGTAGATTTTTATACACAAATATGCATACAATAAGTTCGTGTATAAATATGGATGTGCGTGGATGGTAGGTGGTTGTGCTGTTGTGTTCAGTGTGAGACGGTCTACGTATATGTATGTTATATAGATATATATATGTATACATGTATATATATATATATATATTAATTATTTACTTTCTCGTACTGTTTCCAGCCCACTCTTGTGTTTTCGTTTACCTTTTTCTTTATTCCCATTTTAATCCGTTTTAGGACAGAAAATCGCGAGTTCACTACTTTTAATTTCGCTTCTAACATCAAGTGTTTTCGCATATATCATTCTTGTCTGTTCGTTGAGCAGAATTCGAAAGATCAACCTTAATCCGCGTCTATGTACATCGATTGATCTCGCGATACAAGCGGTTGTGTCGTTCTTCTACCTATAGGCGCAAATCGTCCGACGGTTTCTCGAGAATTTCGTGATTCTCTCGCCGGCGGCACGATACACGCTTACGGGGCAACCGTGTTACCTCGAAAGGGCTGATTCGCGCGACGAAGGGTTTGCACGACGTTCTATTGTTGCCGAAGCGACGAGTTGTCACCCTCGGCATGCAATAACTCGTATGTTTCTTACCATTTCTTACGATTTCCGTTTACTTCTTAGTCTCAGCTTGTTGCTTTTATTTATTTTTCTTTTTTTTTCTTTTTTTTTTGTTTAACGCTATTACTGTCTGGTCTGTTGGATCTGTCGATCAGAAACAGCCGTGTCGGCGAGCGTCGAGAGCTCGATTACAATGGCATCTCGATCGCTCGAGCAGGGCGACACTACCGCGTTCAAATTTCTAATTCTAATTAGGTGCGAAAACAAAGAGGGACGCGATTAATGGTGTACAACTAGGCATCTAGCTTGCCAAAACAAAAGCGAGTTTACGAATGACACGCGTTTTCTCTCTTCACACGTACACACAGACACACACACACACGTTCTCCCTCTTTCTCTCTCTCTCTCTCTCTCTCCCAGCCTCCTCCCTCTCTTTCTTTCTCGCTCACAGTTTCTCACTCCTTCGAAAATCAAGGGAGTGAGACAACGGTTGGTGCACACACGATTGGACAACCGAATAATGGTATTCGACAAAGGGTAACAATTCCAGAACTGTTGGATTTCAATATTTATATTTCATAATCAGTTTTTCTATATTTATATATATATATATTTTTTTTTGTTTCTTTTAATATAGAATCTGTAGATATACATTCTTGGCAAATTCGAAAAAACTGATTCCAAAATAGGAACAGATCATTGTGCGAACTATGTATACAGGGTGCAAGTATTTTTTGGTTTTTTTTGTTTTCAATTGTTTCGTTTCGTCTAAACAAATCTCTCTCTCTCTCTCTCTCTCTCTCTCTCTCTTGTTTACGTTATTATACTTTTCTTTTTTTTTTGGTTTTTTGGTTCGCTTCGTTCGCTTTTTCTTTTCAAACGAATGTTGTTGTAGCTGTTCTGTTATTGTTGTTTGCTGTTTTGTTTGATTGTAGTTGTTGTCGGATCGTGAGAAACACACGTGTGTACTCGTAGACTGCTCGAATTATGTGTACAGTTGTATGTTAGATAATATATATATATATATATTATATATATATATATACATATATATATATATACTCGTTTCTTCTTCTTCTTTGCGTATGTGTGTGAGTGTGATATATCATTTTATGATGTCGTTCGTATTCGTTCCGTTAAATGTTTGTTTGTTTATTTTTTTTTTTTTTTTTACCTTGGTTCAATCAGTATTTTTCATTGTTTTTCCCATTATTATTATTTTAATTTTCTCATCTGAACGGTGGTACATTTGATAGGGTGCACAGGGCTGCTAGGCACAGATAATTGACTCGCAAATAACTCTTCAAACAACATTAGAGCGTACGACATACAGTATTAATATACACATTACATCATTAATTATTATTATTATTAATCTTTTTTTTTTCCTGTTTGTTTTGTTTTCGTTTCGTAGAGTATCGGTTTTCGAATGTATGTAATGTCTTCTGTTTTGCATGGCTCGGTGTGAGGGGCGGGGGTTAGGGGTGTGTACGTGACGTGACCTCTCCAGTCTTCCACTGGACGCTGGATGTGTTCTCGTCTACGATCATCTCTACACGTGTGATATTTGATGTCCGAGGTGATGAGATGTCACGAATGAATGAGGCCAGCGCGACACCACAGGCTAATTATGGATGGTCAATGCTCGCGTCGACTCCGAGGATGATCCGAGAGAGTTAAAAAAGACGAATAAGCTCGTTTCCCGAGAAAACTTCTTTCGTTTGCAGTCCTTTTATGCGGCGGTCAATCCTTTCTCGATTCTCGATCGGTACCACGTGATAGGAAAACGTTTGTAATTTACAATCACTTCTCTTTCAAATTCATCGTAACTTTTCTTAAGCAGGTTAATGTACAATTCGAACGTTCCTATCGAAACGAATTCATTCGAAATTAAATTTCTTATTTACAAAATTTCACCGAATTCGATCAATTTGAAGAGAATCGTCATCTCGAAATGTCCGAGATCACAAAATAACCGATGCTGAATGAAAAAATAGTAAATCCGTAATAGTAGTCTAGTATCTTTATACTATTATAAAGTAATGGAAAATTCATCGGCGAGACTTGAACAAAACAATGGAATTAATTGGAGCAGCTAGCACGTGTACGTATCGATCGTGGGAATCGTGACGATCGTATATCTATCGTCGGCGTGGACTGATCTCGGGGTCTTGTTAGCATTGCCGATCCATCTTGGACTATCTTGACGCGATGGCTGGCTGGTGTATGTATATTGGTCAGGTGTTTGCTTCTCGCCGGGTGTTGTATGCTCGCAAATGTAATGAATGTGTCGTGTCGAGAGATGTGGTGGTGTGTATTATCGGTATCGTGTTGCGTTGCTGATGCGTGTACAATCAATGTATAATAATGTATACAGTCAACAAATCTTATTACATCTAGTTTGTCTTTTGACGCAGCGATGGGAAGACAGAGCATAGAGACCCTTCTGGCTCAGATGTACAATAACGAGGTGGAGGATTCTTGGGGAGCGGATACAAAGGGAAGTGGCGGAAAAAGTGGTGGGGGACCATGAGACGGATATAGAAGAGGGTGGTTTAAAATCCTTTTTGCAGAGGGACGAGGACGCAAGATACAACCGGGACTTTTCTTAGGATTCGAATTTTGGGGACGCCGAAAGGCAGGCAAAAAAGTGAACTTTTTGTCGGGGGTTGGGGGACTAAAAATGATTAGTAAAAGGGTACATTACAGGACTAACGCTTAGAAACATTGATATGACGCATGGTGGTGCT
The DNA here is from genome assembly GCA_913789895.3 of Seladonia tumulorum. NCBI lineage: Eukaryota > Metazoa > Arthropoda > Insecta > Hymenoptera > Halictidae > Seladonia > Seladonia tumulorum. The sequence goes on from OU565275.1 coordinate 11,869,879, forward strand.
TGGGATACGTAAGATCTGATATGTGGGGCAGGTATATGTTACGTGGTAATACTTAGAAGGGAAGGAGCGATCGCTAAAAAGGTTACTGCGCTTCGGTTCGTTTTGCTCGGTTCGGTTTTCCTCTGAACTGATCAACGTACCGACACCGCCGGCGCCCTCGGACTAGAACGTCTCGCGACCACGGTGTCGGTAGTTATAATTTTTCTTGTGTATCGAAAAACATTTTTAGTCGAGGAAAAACGCGACAAAATACGTTCGGTTTTGTTGTTTTTTTTTTTTTTTTGTTTTTTCTTTCGCTTGCGAATTTGGACGTCGAGTACGTTTGGCGTCACCGCAATTAATTGCATAAAAATATACTCGGATGGGGGAGCGACGCGCGACGTTCGCAAAAGCGAATTAATCTCGAGAGTTAATTCGAGTTATCGATATTGGGACAGGTACTTTTTGCTTTTTCGTTTTCTTTGGCCAAAAAACACTGAACGAACTAAATCTTTTTCATCCGGTTTTGATAGAAAACCTGGATCGAGACGATTAATATACCCGACACAGCATGCAAAAGAAACCAAAGCGCACCGGCAGTAACACCTTTTCCGCAATACTATTAATCAATAACAATATTAACGATATGTACCTACTCTCCGATCTACCTAATTACCTAACTACAAACATTAAACCTAACGCTTTAAACGCAATATCGATATCCATAACATACTTAAAAGTCTCGACTTTTACAAAATCGGGACTATAAATAATAATATTTTCATAGCAACTAATAGTAATAATAATAATAATAATAATAATAGTAATAATAGTAATAATAATTGTAGTAGTAATAATAATAATAATAATAACAATAACAACAATAATAATAATAATCATCGTCGTTATCATGGTCATCATCATCATCGCCATCATCATTATCATCATCATCATCATCATATCATCATCATCATCATCATCATCATTATCATCATCATTATCATCATCGTCGTCATCGTCTTCGTCGTTATCGTCGCAATAATACTAATAATCATAATTACACAATCAATCATTAATATAATCGAAATTCTCATGTGACTGCAAATATATACATATAGATGGGATATGTATTTTATGGTTTAAAATTTAAACAAACGTCTCGCTACACACTCCCGGTTTTCTTTTTCTTTTCATTTTTCTTTACTTCTTTTATATAATTAGTTTTATCGACACAGATGGCTTGCTTTTTTTTTTTTTTGTTTACTTTACAACCTCGAGTTTTGTTTTGTATGTTCTTCAGTGATATAATGCTTAATTATCGTGTGTGTTTACGCTGTTGCTAGACACTACCTGGAATACTGTACTCGTTACAGACTCTCTTTCTCTACATGCTACAATTACAATTTGATTTTTGTACATAGAAGAATCTCTCTGTCGCTATCGGAGGACGAGCGCGGGCGCGCACGCGTCGCTGATTCGTTCCTGGTCGCCAATAAATCATCATCGTCATCGTCATTCAGCTGTCTCTCGTTTGTACATTGTTTCCGGTTCGAGAGAGAGCCTCCCTTCTTTTTTTTTTCTGCCACGTTATCGTTTCGTTCCGATGCTGAATGCATCGTTTAGCCACGGAAACAGCAAATCTTGCTCCCAGGTACACGCGCCGAACAGAGAACAAAGCTATATACAGCGGGACCGAATAGACAGATGCAAGACTAACCGTATCTTGCGCGACCCTAATCGACCGGAAATCGGAATACCAAACTTTACATAAGAACCGCGCGCCGTCCTACCGAGCCTCCGACGACACGAAGGACCGTCATCCTCCGATGGCACAGCGCTCGGGGATTTCACTTGGACGCGTCTTTGAATTTCATCTTTCCGCCGTCGGTCGTTCTAGGCGCAACGTCTTTCAAACAAGACACGAACAGCTAACCGCTCCGGAATTATTGTTTTCTCTCGCGAGAGGGTATATATATACAGTTGCAGCAAACGTAATTCGTTGTTCAAGTGCCATTTATCGCCTCGGCACATATCTTTCGTCCGACTATTTGAAAGAACAAACACGCCTTTAAACAGAGAAGCGATTAGGCCAAAAAATGATTATCACAAGTGTGTTAGAAACTTTAAGAAAAATAGTGAAATGCGTTGAAAATTATTTAAGAAACTCATCGTTTCCGAGCTAACCAGGCAACGGAGAGTTTGTCACTTTATTCTATCACAATACAAAAGTTAGTGCAACTTTGACGTTGGCTGAACCTTTACGGTTCTGCTTCCAATGAAATTTGAAACCAACAAATCGGAGAAAGTAAGAGTGGACTATGTCTGCCGACCTTGAACAGCTAACTTCCTTTGCTCCAACTGTCCGTCTCTATCGGTTCGCGAATTAAACGTAGACTCTTCTTCTCTTGGTACGAGGAGGACAAGCGACGGTGGAAAGAGGTAAATGTTAACGGGTGTAAGTGAGCTATTGTCGCGAAGAGAATGTTGGGACCCACAGAACGGATAAAGTTTTGTCGGGACGAGTTTTGTCCCGTGTCGGGGACACAAGAGCCCGAGGGTGGGGGTGGAGTGGGGGCGACGTGTTTCACGAAAGTGTGGTTCGTTGTAACGTGTACTACATTTCATGTGTAACTTGTTTTGCTCGACCACAGTCAAAAATGGTACAGGTAAAGCGTCAGAAAATAAGCGACAGTCTGGCATGCGTGCTTGACCACTCGAACGCAATACGCGTTTCTCATAATTCTAGCTCTCCTCTCTTTCATTCACACTGGGTACACGCCGACGTACATCGCACGTTGAAGCGAGTGATTTCTCATTAGGAGGGCATCAGCACTAAATTCCTAATGAAACAAGATGTCCACAACGTATGTACGGTCTGTATATAATTCCTCGAAAACGAAGGTGCATTTCATCGTCTCTTTTAATGAACTCTCTGTATCTCTGATATTCGTGTTGAATCCGTCTTCTTCGTCTTTGTGCCTTTTCAGCTTTCCCTACCATCGTTTCTCTGCTGTCTACGGTTTCGTCTCTCTGTCGCCACCGAATCGCACATGTTGTATTACCGTTTATAGAATCGCGCGCGCGTTACGTCGAAGCATATGAAAGTTGAAAATCGCATGTCTAATTCGTTGCGTTTAGAAATCAGAAAAACGAGCACCCCTGGTCAGTTGCAAATTCGTTCTCAAAGAATTACATTTTAGTTCAAGCATTTCGCCCGTTTCTTGAAAAAGGTAGGGGGAGGGGGGCTAAAAGAATTTCTATAAACGAGAACAAGAAGAAGTCACGCTTGAACGAAAAATCCCTCTGCCGTGCATGTTCTTCTTTATCGTTTTCTTCGTTCGTCGTGTTACAAACGCGCGAGAGTTACCAAGCGAAAAACTCTTGATTTTTGAGACACCGTACTCAGCAGATCGCATATAATATTATCTACAAAAAACGTTATGATATGATTACAAGGTTCTATCTGCTTAAATTTAACCCTACATCTTTTCTCAGTGTTTTTTTCTGTTTGCTTTGCTCTACGCGTTAGGTCCTGGCTCGCTAGATAAGAATTAAATTAAATTCTCCAAACGGTTCGTTGGAAGAAAACGTGATGTATTGTTACACGATACCGTGAAATTATATATATACAAATATATGTGTACGTCATACTAATTCGTAACCTAACGAAAACACGGTAGTAAAATAGTGGACACGACGGTAGTATACAATAATCATTGTAAGAATACTAGTCCTCTGTTTTAAATAATATTACCGATACTAGAAAAATTTGAGGATGTGATGTGGAAAGAATTTCCCAATCGAATCAACAAAACAAGCAAACGAGCGGCGAATTAAACCCGGAGACCGTCTAACAGAGAAGAACCCGCGAACGACGTATCGAACACAACGAAACGAACGATAGAACGTTAACAATCATCGAGCACATCGATTCAGAGAGCATTGTTTTCCCTCTTTGAATATCCACCTTCATCCTTAATTCGCGTTACTCTTATACTTCCTTTAAAAGTTACTTTGTTCCTTAATTCGCTTAGCTTAGTACCATTGTTTCATCTTGCGCCGACGTATTATCACCTGTTTCACAATCGATAAAAAGCCTCGATTTAAATAGACACAACGTCAGCAACAACACACAATGTGTAGAATTATTCCATTTGGTACACGGATCATACGTTTTTTTTTCCTCTCGTACGTGGGCTCGAAATTCATTTACTTATTTACTCCTGCTTTTTATTACTCTTTCGTTACTCTCACTCTTGTTCCGGTCATCGACAAAGGATTCACGATTTTATTTACTGAGCCCCTTAATATGATATACAACTTATCGTCTATTTAGTTGTATTGTAACAAATATTGCCTCGAGTAAAAACACTTCTTACTCTCTCTCTCTCTTACTCTCTCTTACTCTCGCTCTCTCTTTCTCTCTCTCTCTCCCTCTCTCTCTGTGTCTCTCTGTCTGTCTCTTGCAATTGTATCACTCATTCGCTCATTTCAGAATTATTTCATGTGCTTACTCGAGTCTCTCCCTCCCTCTCTCTCTCTCTCTCTCCCTCTCGCACACACGCACACATGCACACAAAACACGTTCACCAATCAATTCTCTCTTTCACCAATCATCAAATGGACAAATTGGTGTCGAATTATATATATATATATATATAATTCTCACGCATCTTAGTAGAGAGTTTTCTCCTATATTTGGTTTCTTTCAAAGAGGATGAGTCGGGGATGGGTAACGTAGCCCTTTTGTCTTATTATCTTACGTTACGTATGGCCGAGTCACGAATCTCTATGTTAATTAAGTTTCATTTGGTTCGCTTCGAAAAACACAACGTTCACTTGCTCTTTTTATTTATCAATTATTTTACGTTACTTCATTATTACTCATTATCGTTATCATTATTATATGTATTTGTTGTATTTTTTTCTTTTTTTTTTTGCATTTTTAAATCGGAGATCTAAAACCGTTTTCATTATAAAAACGTCCCCGCGGCCCGACAAAATATTGCCGAGGGACGCGCTAATATATCATGTGTACGTGTAAGCGGAGTCTGAATATATGCATATGTCTGTCAAGTGCATGCGTGCCTAGATGTGTATCTGTGTTCCGAATGTATGCGTATGGGTGTATGCGTGCTGCACAATTGCGTGCGTGCGCGCGCGCGCGAATCAGCACGCGTTCTCATGTATATGTGTATGCGTGTACAGAGCATCTATGCCACAGAGTGTGTTCGTCGAATTTTTATCGTCGTTCGTATATAAAATTCAATTCATGGACCGCGATCTGATCAGAATGGTATACGACTGGCTCGAGGGTGAAATATTTAACGTCCAGTCGTCTACGTCTTTTCTTTCCATTAGAAGTGTCCACTGGTTCCGTGAAATCCCTGTCGCATATAATTGTCCTTTATGCAAGCAAGAGTCGTCGCAACCTGAACACTACAGCGCTTACAAGGGGGGGTGGGGGGTACGGGGGATTAACCTTCTTATTTGTTTTCCGTTTCTTAATAACCTTTTTCTCCCTCTTTCCTATTTTTCTCGTTGAATACGCGAGAGGGAACAACAAAAGAGATCCTTTCTCGCTTCTATCCTTCGCGCGGATAGAAGCGAGAAGAGAGGCGGAGATCGCAAGATTTCGCCGCCGACAATTCTTCTCGATCGGAGTCCCTCTCTCTTTTTCTCTCGAGCCACGAAACCGGTAGTTTGCAAATTAAAACCATAGCGACGCGTCGAAACAAATAGATTCACGCGAAGCATTCACATATACATATATATGTATATATGTATGCGCGGTATTATATACACATCGAGTATATATAAAATAATGGAGCCATATTGGGCCGAAGAATCTCAAATTTGCTCGGGAGCAAAAGCCTTTCCCGAATCGTGATGTGGAACAGCAGTGAATAGCGATTACTTTGGAGGGGTAGGAAGTACAGTGTTTACTTTACAAGGTGTTTGGTAAATTGTGGGCAATACCTTAGGAATAGACTCCTAATGCTTACAGAAGACCAAAAAGTTATATTAACATAGGTCCGGAAATGATTATTTTCCGAGTTATTAAAGTTTTTATCTCACAATTCTCGTCGCATCGTCTTAGAGGAAATGTTCAATACGTCTAACTCCTGTTTCGGTACAAGCCGCAGCTCGTCGTCTCATCGAGCTCCGAACATGCTCTCAAATAAAGAATAAATTGCAAACGAGAATAATACATCTCGATAACGTAAACCTAGATCTGCGATTACTTTAAAAACATTGTTGATGCCTTTAAACGGGCCTTCAAGACGATGTGACGAGAATTGTGGCACAAAAACTGTAATAACTCAGAATCTAACCTATGTTGATGTGACTTGTTTTTCTTCGCTGGGCACTATTTACGAAACACCCTGTATATATGTCCCAAATGCCTAGCCGATAAAAGTCTGAGAACTATCCCCAATGTCGCGGGGTATACCCCATGAACCGAGGCCTCTAGAGCTTCGGTGTCCTTTTCTACGTTCGGCGTGGATCAAAGAATAATATCTCCTGGCCGATATGTGCCCATGGTTAGACCCGTGATGTGGACATATATCGAGTAAACACTGTAGTTGCCGAGTAAAATCTTTTACGGAGCATAATCGATCAAAATCTTCTTTATGCTCTCTTGCTCTCGCTATTTCTCTCTCTTACTGTATCTCTTACACACACTCACGCACTCTTACTTTTTCTCTCTCTCTCTCTCTTTCTCTCCTTCTCGATCATTCTCACTTTCTCTCTTTCTTTCGCACTCTCCCTCTTTTAAAACTTGTATCCAGCATGTATAGTTTCTAATGGTCAGTAAGGAACCTCCGATTTATTTGGATCCCACATTGTGAAATGGTCAACGAGGAACGCGGTCGCTTTTGGAACCGTGGTGGGTGCCTTCGGTGTCTTTTTGTTTACACGCGGATGAACGTGTCGTGTTGATAATGGCGTGTACGTGCATGCGTCATTGTACGCGTATGAACCAGGCGGCGCGCGTGTCGCGACGAAAACGAATAAGAATATAATTGAAACGAGGGCGTGTCCGCGCTCATGTGAAACTGTGAAAAACGTCTCGGTACGCTGGGGCCCGTTAGCAGGATGACCGACGACGATCCACGAGAAAATCATCGATCCGCCTGTACAGGTTGTTCGACTTCTCCGAGAGGAACGACGGCTGTCTGAAAGCGACTTCGATGATAGTTTTCTCTCGGATCGTGCTTCCGCTTCCTGGCGGCCCTTGATATGTAATCCATGCCCGACGACGGCAGATTTCCATTAGACGCCCACTCCTCAGCTATTATTTACAAGACAATCCCTCGCACGATCGATCTTCGCGTTCCACCGAAGGAGAGAAGCTTCCGCGAAGAACGACGACAAGGTGGATCCTCTTCTTTTTCTCCCGTTCTCTGGCTCTCACGAATCTTTCGCTCTCTCTCACACTCTCTCTTTCTCTCTCTCTCTCTCTCTCTGATTCCTCTCACGAACTTTCGACTTTTCTGTCTGTGTCGTTCGCGCGAACTTGGTACGTATCTTTGCGAAGAGGATCTAGCTTCGAGACATAATACTGACGCTAACTTACGCATGAACGGGTTCGAGAGCTCGAGACACCGTCAACGGAACCTAGACCGGGATGTCCACGCGGAGTGAAGCACGTATACCCGGACCTCGCCGAAAACAACCAGAACAAGAAGAAGATGAACAACAAGAAGATAAACACGAAGAAGAAGAAGAAGAAGAAGTAGTAGTAGAAGACGAACAAAGGGTAGAAAAAGAAGAAAAGGAAAGAAAAATGAAAGAAGAGAAAAAGAAAAAAGACAAGTAGACACACGGAGCGCAGTGTATAATGTAATCAGAAACATCGCTGCCTCTCGGTTTTCGCCTGACTTCCACTCGGCTAGCGGACGATCCTCAATGACCATCGAGCAGCCTAACCCGTGATGCGTGTGTGTGATGCGTATCTACCACCCTGTCGACGATTATTATAGTTAATATATAATCGTCATCCTGCCGATGCACCGATCATCGAGATCTCTCACGGCGAGTCTTCGAGCACCGCGTCAGACGATTCTCGTTGGTCCTCGACTCTGTGAGAAATGAAAGAAAATGGCCGAGATTATCTTCTTCCGTGTCGGTCCGACCGACCCGTCTCGTGACCGTTTCTCATCCAGCGACCAGCGTCCGATCCATGACGGATGGTTCGAGACAAACGAAACGGGGAGCAGCAGATGATGAAGTGTTGGTGAGACGATAGTCGTTTCGTCGTTTCGCGAACGATGCTGTCGTTCACCGGATAGGCCCGGTTCTCCTCCCCGTTTCAATACGGCCAGAACGTAGGCAGCGGTGGCGGTGGTGGCGGCGGCACGGTCGGATATAGTGTCGGGGTGGCGATCAGGACGCAGGCGGGCGGCAAAGGCGGCGGCACGGGCGGCGGCAAAACCGGGGATAGCGTAATCGCTGCGGCTGGGTGCAGGGCCGTGCCCGTCGGGGCACACAACGGGTGCAGGGCGAGAGAGGGACGCTGGCGCTGACGCTGACGCTGCTGGCCCTGGACCTCGCCGTTCTATTCCGAGTCCTGCTGCATTTTGACGTGGCCATTACCGGCGGAATTGCTCGCTGTGCTGCCGCTGCTTGGCGGGAAACTGGTAGGTATGGTACGCGACGACGAGAAGCACAGCTTCATGATATACGGAAACTTGCCGTCTGAAATAAATACAACAAACTCCTATTTGAACAAACTCGACCAATATACCTCTACCTAATCAACAATATTCCTTATCACGATATCCACTTAGTTTCCTGTAGTATTCAGTCATCTAAACCAGGGCTGCTTAACTCCTTTTGGTAATTATTTACTGTAAGGGCTTCCTCACCGATTTTGATGACCTTGATATACAGTCGGGGACAATATTAACACTTTATCGACCGCTCGTTTTTTAGGCTGCCACTCACCAAGTACCGGCTTAGTCGCGCGCGTATTTACTCCTAGTACCGGCTTAGTCCGCCGCGCATTTACCCCCAGTACCGGCTAAATTTTCGCTATTTATTGTGTTGTGCTTATTCCTTTTGTTTGAAAGGAGTGTAATTTTATTGATATTTATACTTTATTTTGCATTTATTTTATATAATAAAGGACCTTGGGAACTAACATTCACAAAATAAATAGCGTTGGCAATCGAAGAGCCGATAAATAGGCTAGCGGTCGATAAGCGTTAGAAATCGGAAAGCCTATTAATAAGCTTCCGGTCGATAAAGTGTTAATGAGCCACAAACTTTTTAATATTAGAGTTTAAGGGTGAAAGTCGCAGATTTTCGACCTTGCCAGGGAATTTCGCCCTTATGTGATCATCTCTAAACGTTTGTAGCTCATTGCAACGTTGACCGATTTCAACGTTACCGGAATCTACAAAACGCATTTCTTAAATTATCATTATAGGTTTACATAAAAAAGTTAAAAAATCATCATTTTTTCATTTTTTTATCATTCGAACCAATTGCAATCTAAAGAAATTTTTGTTTACTCATTGTCTAGCAAACTAATCAGTGTAACATCTTTAAAAAAATCAAGTCATTTGGATCAATTTTAAAAAAGTTATGCAATTTTTAAAAGTGTCCACTTAATATTGTCCCCGACTGTATGTTGTCAAGGTCATCATTCTGAACAACTTTTTCCTATACATGTTACTGCTTTTCTCAGCTATAGTTTCCGAGATATTCGCAAAAGAGTTTCAACATCTCAAAAAGTGATCGGAGTAGGTGTGGGTTAGATCGATTGTGATGACCTTGAAATATGTTGTCAAGGTCATCATTCTGAACAACTTTTTCCTATACGTGTTACCTCCGCTCAGCTTTAGTTTCCGAGATAATCGCAAAAAAGTGTCAACATCTCGAAAAGTGATCGGAGTAGCTGTGGGTTAGATTTTAAATTATGGCCACAACTTAAAACGACATCAATTAGTTGAGACCCACTGTCTTGTCTGTTCTGAGTGTTAAGCATGAAACTATACGAATTCTTGGATATCTGCAACAATCAAGAAAAGTTGATAGATTTTTTAGCTAACAGTAAAGTGATCCATGGCACGATGGATTCTATCAAGTGCAACGAAAATATACTACTTGATCGCGAAAACTTAATTTTTCGATGCCATAATACTAGTTATATTAGAAATCGAAACAAAAGAAGTATAAAAACACAATGTAATTTCAAAATTAGTAAAAAAAAAAATGATGTTATAAAATTTACACCACTTCAAATAGAAATCTGTTAATTCGAACCCTAACCCTAACCCACACCTACACCTTGATAACATATTTCAAGGTCATCACAATCGATCTAACCCACACCTACTCCGATCACTTTCTGAAATGTTGAAACATTTTTGCAAATATCTCGTAAACTAAAGGCGAGCGGCGGTAACATGTATAGGAGAAAAAGTTGTTCAGAATCATGACCTTGACAACATATTTCAAGGTCATCAAAATCGGTGAGGAAGCCCCTCAAGTAAATAATTACCCTCCTTTTCCGCCGCGAGCCACACGACGTTCCCATCATTCGCCAATACCCACTCCATACATTCCCCTCTACACTCTTCTCGGAATGAAGAAAAATCGATTGAAAACAAAATCATAAACAAATGCCGAGAGATCATGAAAGAGCCACGAGTGGCTCATGAGCCACCAGTTCAGCAGCCCTGATCTAAACGACAGTTCTAACCTATACCGATGGTTATAGTAGCTGCAGAGAGGAAGCAAGAGTGCTCACGCTCGGGGTTTAGTGTAAAATGACTTCAAGATTATACGGGGCGAGCGTATTGCAATATGCATTTGTTTATAAGTCAAGAGATGCAAAGTAGTGTAATGGCAGCAAAGTCCGCAAACAAAATATAATAAAACAGTAACAAAATACTGATACCTACTTTAAAATCTTACAGTTCATTTAGCATATATGGAACAACGAAAATACAACAAAATAAGATACACTGTGGTTTACTTATTGGTTATCGTACTACAAAATATAACGAAATAAAATATATTCTATACAAAACAAAGAAACAGAACTAGTTAAAATTCGTAAAAAGTATATAAAATTTTTACTCCAAGTATTTTCCTTCAGAAAACAAGGTTTCAAGAATCATAAAACAGCCACTGGATTGTCATCAGTCAGTGTGTGTGTGTTGCCACATAGAATAGTATGATAATGTAATAATGGAATGGGTTTATTATGAATTTGCACGTCAATCGTAAGCCTGATTTTGTGCCCACGGCGATTTCAAGATACACGCTACGTTAATGTTTTTAACACTAGAACTACCGAACCGAACTACCTAATTTTTTCCTTCACAATTACTGAAATTATAAAAATGTTTTCATGAGAATTTTTTGAATGAACTTTTTCATACAAGCACATTTTAAAATAAAAATGGTATTAGGTTTGAATAGATGTAGCCTTGTCATTGTTACAAAGCAATATTCATCAGTTGTATTTATTACTCGGTAGTTCTTGTGTTAAATAACCGACTAACGCGAAATTTTACTTCAGTATCTGAAACTGGTTTTTCAAATCGAAAAGGCGGTTTTCGAATGTTCCACGCAATTGATCCAAACAAGTTTCTAATGTCAGCTTCTAAATGTCGTTATACCTTTTTAGCAAAAAACGTGAATACTTACTGCTGTTTTCCAATGCTGTGTGATTGCACTCCATAATGGCGGCGACCGCGACCCCAACGCTACTGAACTCTATGAGGCCAGACGACGATCGTTCTGACTTGAGGGGGAACAGTTTTACCGTCGTCGGTGCCTCAATGCCGCGTTCGACGAATACACGGTGTACTGTCTCCTCGGTTAAATCCGGAGGGGTGTTGAAAAAGTGGACTATCTTCGAAGGTGGTTGTATTCTATTCTTATTAGCCATTGCTGGGTTTAGGAACCTGCAACCGAGAAAGAACGACACGGGTCAGACAAATAGCTTCATCATTTTCATATTTACATACAGTGGCGTGCAAAAGTTCCCGGCCAGATGGTTTTTGCTATTTTTCTCCCCAAAAAAAGCGTTAAGAAATTTTTAATATTGGGTGTACAAATAAGTTTCCGCCGTTTATTATAGAAAATTATGAGTTTATTGTAAAAAAATGGTACATTCAATCTTATTGAAAATATTGCCCATCGTTCGCTACTACTTTGGACCATCTGTCAGGTAGCATGCGGATACCGCGTTTGAAAAATTCCTCATCTTTCGAGGCGATCCAAAAATCTATCCAATTTTTAGCTTCTTCGTAAGAAGTGAAGTGCTGATTAGCTAGACCATGGGTCATCGACCGGAACAGGTGGTAATCTGAAGGAGCAATGTCCAGCGAATACGGCGGTTGGGGTAGGACATCCCATTTAAGTGCCTTTAAAGTTTCTTTGACGGTTTTAGCCACATGTGGCCGAGCGTTGTCGTGTAGAAAAATCACTTTGTCGTGTCTTTTGGCATATTGGGGGCGTTTAAGCTTCAATGATCGACTCAATTCGTCCTCCGAATTCGTCCTTCGAATCGTCCTCCAGTAAGGCTTCCAATTCTGCGTCCTCATACACTTTTGGCCTTCCACGTCGAAATCGCCGTTCTTAAACTTTTGGAACCATTCTCGACAACTTCTTTCACTCAAATTAACATCACCGTACGCTTCTACAAGTAGCCGATGAGCCTCAGCGGCAGATTTCTTTAAATTAAAGAAATAAACTAAAACCTCCCGCAAATGACGTTTATTCGGCACAAAACTTGACATTTTCGCACGGAAAAAAATACGTGATGTTGATAGAAAGTCAAAGGTTTTTCAACGTTACATTGTTGCGGGATGTCCAAACTTACTGTCCAATGTTTTACAGCTGACAATTTCAACGTTATATTGTCAGTGGAGCCAACTTTTGAAAACGGCGGAAACTTATTTGTACACCTAATAGAATCATATATAAGGGCGTATTACATGAAAGAATATTACAAAAAAAATCAACGCTAATTATTTTTCTTACTTGTTTATTTGCAGAATAAGTAAATAAACATGTTAAAAAATGTCCGGCCAGTGTGTTTAACGAAAAAATTATGCTTGTTTTTCATTATGTAACAATTTTGCAGTACATTATTTAACATGTTATATATTATTTCGTAGCCATGCCTTTTGCAGCAATAACAGCAGCACAGCGACGAGGCATGGACGTAGATCTGGCCGGGAACTTTTGCACGCCACTGTATTTACAGTAAGGAGAGCAAAACTGAACCAGTAACCACAAGTTTTGTATAAATCATTATTTACTGCTAGGAATATAGAAGAACAACAAAAAATCGACATTATAATTGTTTTTGTCATAGTTAGAAGTAACTGAAGAAATTTTTTTCAATAATTAATGTCTCCTCGATTAGTAATGACGACAAAAATAGATTGACTTATTCTTCTATAGTCTTGGTAATAAATAATGATTTATACAAAACTTGTGGTTATTGGTTCAGTTTTGCTCCTTACCGTATATAATTAATGGAACTTTCAACATATTCTAGGAGACACACAGGGTTCCGGATTTGCCAAAACGTGGATAAAAATTGAAGAATTACTCTAGGTTAGTTGAATAATTGGGTAACTGACTGATGAGTCTGACGTAAAAATAACGGAAAACAAAATGGGGTATGCGCAACTCAACAAAATGTAGGACTTCGTTCAAAATTAGTATTCTCATATTTTTCGGGATACGAATCTGATATAAAAATTACAAAAACTTGTTTGAGTTGCACATCCGCCATATTTTGTGCAGAATGTATGACTTCTCGAATCGGCGTGGTATTCTCGAAACTGGAGGAATCGAGAATGATTTTAATCGGAAATCCACGGTCTGGTAATTAATTCCTCGCAATCAGGAGGCGGGCCAGTCCGAATAGAAACATTCGAAGATATCGCAAGCCGCGGATAGGGTGAAACTTGAACCTTACCCGGAAGGAGGAACATCATTAATTGCTGCGCATCGGAATTCCGTTCTATGCGTCTATATGTATGTCGCCGATAGAAAACGCGAGTTTCTCATTAACGTCCATTCAAGCCTGGTAAACGCGACTACGATGGCTGATTAGAATGGGGCGTAGGAGTACCTCGATGGATCGATACAACTTCGGGGAAGCACCTGGTTTTTCGATGAACAAACCGAATCCAGGCGGAGGATTTAAAAGGATTTGCAGGGGTGACTGCAGAAAGAAACAAGATCGACGACTACGCGAACAAAGAACGTTGCCGGGAGAGTGATCGATTCGTGAATAAAAGAAAGAACACATTTGGCTCAAATTGGGTCAAATTGGGACCGGAAGATTCTGGTAGCTAGCTTCGCTCGACTTTACCTGTTATTCTTGCTTCCTGTGAAATCCTTGAAACTCGCTGTCTTGTCGGGCAGAATGTAAGGGTTGGTTACGTCCGAGAGGAAAGCCTGTTTCGAGAATCCTAACTGCAACCTGCCGTCCGTGCCGATTGTGACATTGTTCAGATTCTGTAAACACCGTTCCACGGCTATGCTGTCACCCATCTGGATCATGGCGCATCCCTCTTTCGTCTTCAAAAACTTGACCTGCGGCAAAAAGATCCGAGAGGGTTATCGAGTATCACTTTGCGACGAGAAGGGGCTTCACACGTCTACCGGGCATATAAGTAGGCCCTTCGAGTTTTTCTAATAAATATCTCTCTTAGTCAATAAATTCTACAGTGGAATACAGTTTAACACTAGAACGACCAAACACTAAATGCAACTGGCATACATTGCCTTATAATGACAACAAAATAAGATTTGTTTAGATTTCGTATTAGTTTTGTTTAAATGTCTACTTCGATATAGAAGTTTATTAAAAAATTTTCTCATGGAAACATATTTATAATTTCAATATCTCTAAAAGAAAAAATTAGGAGGAAGTCATTTTGACCCATCCGGTAGTTCTAGTGTTAACAAAGCACTATCCCCAGGTAGGCCAGGTGATTTTTAATTATTATTATTATTTATTGATTAACGGCACAGCCTGTCAATAAGTAACCCAGCTGCGTAAGCCGAGCCTAGATATCTTTATTTGTTTGAGAAATGTATTTGAAAAATCGCACTTTGTCGTTGATTTTTCCATTCAAGCTTTAATTCCAGTGTATTCCTACGTGAGATATACTCGGTGGATCAAAATAAAACTCGGACACTTGTTCAGTTTGTGCTGTACGAAGCGATTGATACTGAAACATTTTTGGTAATTACAGTGTGTACTCGATATATGTCCACAACACGGGTCTGGCCAGGGACATATATCGGATAGGAGACCCCGAGGAGTGTAACATAATACGGCTCGGGTGTATCAGTGTGAGACCAGGAGACAACTACTAATCCAGCAACAGAACTTCTTTATTTTTAATTATTTTTTTATGAGGCTTTCAACAACATATTCGTGGCATTTCTTTTTACTGTAAAATTGTATCAAACATGACATAATTCCAATGATATTTATCGGCTCCTCGCGGGGTATACATCGCGACAGTGGGGATAGTTCTGCGACTTTTAATGAATGTTTAAATACAAAATATGGACAAATCGTAGTGTCAACTTTGCATTATAATTTAACACATCGTGTGCACTCTGTATAAAATGAAATCTACAGATGCAAATAATCAAATAGATAGGAAAATTGTACAAGATTTTAACAATTTATATAACAGTGTAATTTGGTACTTTGCTATTCGAATATGCAAAAGATATGCTATTCAGATATGCAAAATAAAAATTGTCTAAATTAATTATAAGAAACAGAAGTATTCCTTTTCTTAGCTTGGATGAAGACTTTACTGTACTTTATACTAACAGATTCGGTTGTAGATAGTGATGAGATTGATACCAATACTATCGGTGATACTTAATATGTACAATCCGATACTAAAGTATTCAGTAGGACGTATCAACACGTATTCTACACTCACACGAATAAACCTGTTTGATACATATCCAAATGTCGATACCTACTTTGATATCTACATACAGATCGATACAGTAGTGTATAGAATACAGTTAACTAAATTATCGATTCCCTACATAGAAAGCACCTACTATTTACCACGAAAATATTAATATGCTTGTAGGATTGAATTGGAGGTAATTCACGAAAACATTACTTTCTACTGGTTATACTATTAATATGGTATAATATGTTACAACGATAACAACATATGCAAGGCTCAGTTTATAGCTACAGATATTTTCTAGTGCGCGCTACCCTAAATTTCATCCAGAAAACTCATCCAATCATATAAAAATGCTTGGATTCCACGGCATACACATCGTCAATTTTTGGCCTACTTCTAACGCCTACACTACTAAATATTGCATGACCCGCTGCATTGAACCTTCCTTTTTCGAATGAACCCTTTCCCAGCGAAAAATATTCTCATATAAAGACGAAAACTTTCCTCCCGTGAAACCATTTTTCACTTATTTTTGTTGGTAACGTGGTCGCTCTACCTTATCGCGAATCTACGGAGTCTTGACTCTTAACACTAGAACTATCGGATGGGTCAAAATGACTTGCGCCTAATTTTTTCTTTCAGAAACAACGAAATTGTAAATATGTTTTCATGAGAAAACTTTTTTATGAACTTCTCTGTCGAAGTAGATATTTAAACAAAACTGGTACGAAATCTAAACAACTGCAGTTTTGTTGTTGTTCTTATAAGGCAATGTATGCCAGTTGCATTTACTGCTTGGTAGTTCTAGTGTTAAATTGGTATCGATTCAAGAAGAATCAGTATTGGCAATCAATGTACCAAGCATCCTAAACTTTGATGTACATCGATATCAGATCGAAACATATAGAATGGTATGGATAATATTGATACGGTATCGGTCCCATCACTAGCTGTATATAGATTCAGTGGATCTACCTTCGTGACATTTCCGTAGAGGCAGAACAGGTTGAAGAGTTTGTCGGTGTTTACTTTATCCGGTTGCAAGCCGTACACCATCATCACCGAGCCCTGCGTACTTGAAGGTGGAGTCTGTCCTAGGGTGGGTACATAACCAGGCCGCGGTGGCGTGGGGTGTAAAGGGTCTCGACCGCTAAAATCACTCTTAATAGCGTAACGCTCAACGTACGGCTCCGCATACGTTGCTGGTCCATTGAAATTCTCCTCGTAACGATCGTGACCAGCACCCGGGGGGAAAGTTACCTGTGGTGTCGATCCTGTAACAATAGAAAGGATATTTCATTTCTTTTGTGAATGCTCGCGCTAATTATTGAAATCTCCTGTGCCGCGTTCCACCGTTCTTGGCGCGATGATATGCAGGGTGTCCCAAGAAATGTTGTATTTCCTTGAACAGGGTGTTTCCCAAGGTCATTTCAGACAACTTTTTCCTTTACGAAAATGTTCCCCACGGTTTCGTTAAGGAGATATTAACGAAAAACACGGACCAATCGGAGCGCGGCTACAGCAGACGGATTTCGGTTCGACCAATGCCAACGCCACACTCAGCGGGACCTGTCGCCGAGTCAGAACCACTCTCTGATTGGTCCGTGTTTTTAAAAACATTTTCGTAATGGAAGAAGTTTTTTCAAATGACTAGGAATCACCCTCTTCAAGGAAATACAACATTTTTTTTAGGACATCCTGTATGTCATTCGCGGCAGATTCAATCGCGAAGTAATGGTTTAACGATTTAATTGATGGTCGAAAAAGCAAAAATATTCCTATATTTTGTAGAAAACTATTTTCTTAATTTTCGTGGTTGTACACTATCATGACGAATAACAACATTTCTATTTTTGTGTAATATACTCTAAGCATTCTATGTGTAGAGTTATAATGATTATTAGTCAATTAATATTATTTAACTAAATTAAAACATTTATTTCTATTTGGACGTAATGCTTGCATCAAATTTGATTAACTTTTTAGTTTTTCTTTGGTCAAATAAATTATCATGATTTGAAAGAATGTTTAATTTCAGCATAACAATCATCATACGTATTTTAATTTAGCAGTTAATGCATCAAACAATGTAACACAATAAAATCTCGTATTCCGTTAGAACAAAACAATAATTTTCATATTCTTGAACTTTACGAGTAAAACCACGTACTACATGATTCTGTATTTTACAACACGTGTCATCGTTAATCTCTCTTATATTGAAAATATAAGAAAATTATTTTTAAATACTTTTAGGGTAATACACATGTTTTTTGATTCTCATTTACGTGATACAAAATTTAAACAGTTTGAGAACTCCCACATTAAAGGGTATTTCACTTTAATGAGGTAAAACAGACAGCCTGTGTATTTTGTATACAAGTTACAATTGTTTCTTTTTATTGGGTCGAAGAGATTCTAAGTAGCGAGTCGTTGCTAATGACTTCAGGGATTAATGTATCTTCATCCTGTCATTGCAACAACTTGTCGATTATTATAATAGGTGTTCGCCGTTAACCGGGTAACGATCGATCAGGTATTATTGGTGGCAGGAGTCCCCATATTGGCCACCATTCTTTAAATCAAACGTCGCAAACATCGGGATTGGATTTCGACCACAGCCATAGGTCCGGTAGTTTGCACGCGACGTAACTCTACTACAATAACCACCATTGATTTGTTGCGGAAATTCTTCTGGTCTTGTTACTTTTCGCAATGATTCACAGTAATAACTTCTGATTACGTCGTAACCGAAGCCCGTCTCAATGTACAGGGTGGTACAACCGAATAGAGGGTGATACGGGACATGCGTGTTTACTCGATATACAGGGTGCGGCCGAATAATATGTACAAGCGGACACGAGGTGGTTCCTTATGAAAAAATAAGAACAAAATATGGAATAAAATTTTTTCATTTAAGGCTTAGTTTTCGAGAAAATCGAGTTTGAAATGCATCGAATACGCATGCCATTCAATAGGAATTGTCTGATCATGACCAACCAAATCTACTTCCTGCATATACCAAAGCACACAAACCTGACAGATCTTCAAACTCGATTTTCTCGAAAGCTAAGCCTTAAATGAACAAATTTTACTCCATATTTTGTTCTTATTTTTCCATAAGGAACCACCTCGTGTCCGCTTGTACATGTTATTCGGGCGCACCCTGTGTGTCCACAACACGGTTCTACCTAGGGACATACATCAGCTAGAAGATATTATTCTTTGATACAATGCCGAACGTAAAAAAGATCAGTGAAGCTCGAGTGGCCTCCAATAGTATTATGTTATACTCTTGGCCCCTCACGGGGTATACCCCGTGACAGTGGGGATGTTGTTCTTGCAATCTCCGAATATGTGTGTGTTAAGATTTAAATTCTCTTCCATAAATCCTCGATATGAAACTGGTACTTCAATCACTAAACGTATTTAGGCTGACGAGGAAGCTATGTACGCTATCGATACCAACTGCTCGATATACCTACTAGAAAATCACGTATGACGATAATAACTGAAATTACCAACTTATCGATTTGCAAGCTATTAGGCAGTCTTTGATTTCACAAGTACTCGTGAAAAAAAAAAATTCGTAATCGGCAGTAGCGGCGGGTGCTCCGTCGAATCAATTGGTTCGCTTAAATTGACTATCAAAGGGCTAAATGGAGAGGGCGAATCCTAGAGCAAACTTACCGTATGGCTGGGGCGCGGCGCCATATCTGGGTTCTGCCAAAAGGGGAGCCGGCCTTCCATTTCCGGTCGCGTCATTTTTGTGTGCACCCGATCCTGTAACAGCACGAACGTCTCCCGTTTAATTTCATACGGATACCTAGTAATGTTCATTCAAATATGTATGTGTACATTCGTGTGTATTTGTGTGTAATAATTGCAACGGTAAGCAACAATCAAATTAAATTACTTTTTATTACGTGTTACACGTACGAGTACAGGATGTTTACCAAAAATGTTGTGCTTCCTTGAAAGGGGTGATTCCTGAGCTGATATCAAGTAACTTTTTCCTTTGCGAGAATGTTTTCCGTGGCTTCGTTAAGAAGTTATCGACGAATAATGCGGACCAATCAGAGCATAGTTGAACCGTAGCCGCGCTTCGATTGGACCACGTTTTTTGTTAATAACTCTTTACGAACATTTTCGTAAAGGGGAAAGTTATTTCAAACAACCCGAGGAAATGCCACATTTCGGGGATGTCCTGTAGATAACGGAATATGATTCGAATGCTTACAATCTCAATATTTATTGAATCGTTTGTTAATCTGTTACTTTTTCCTATGTAGGGTCGAACGAATGTGTATCAGTATTGTCGTACAGGTGATGTAAACGTGCGACGCAATTTGGTGTAACATAAATGCACTCGTGGAACCGAAGACAGAGTTGCCCATCTATGGTTGAACGAACGAACAAGTTTCGAAAGGTTGAAAGATACAGATGGTTACGAATGGTGACCTACTTCATCTTCCTCGTCCAACAAGTCAAACTATCAGAAACATCGATTTGCTAGTTTACGGTCGGAAGATGATACCCGTCCCAAGTCTGACTATGAAAAAGAAGGTAACAGCCTATCGGAATCGAATCTTTCGACGTGTATTTCAAATCACATCAGACGGTATCATCGTTTCATCAAGTTTTATTTCATCTCGGCTGTCTTCCAATCAGCTTGCAACAATTTATTGGGTTGGTGCACATGAAACGTCGGATTTTTTTTACATGCGAACGTTTGTCTCCCTGTTTACGTTATACTTTTGTTGTTGGCATAATCTCGTTTATAGTCGTACTGTCCATTCCCAGAGTCATATTTCAACGAAGGAGATTTTCTCGAAAGTGTTCCCTTTTGTGATTTGTTTTGAATTTTCTACCGATACGAATTCAATCGATATTCGTGTAATTTTTTTTGTATGAGTATAAACTTGGTAATAATGCTGCAAAAGCTGCACGCAACATAAACCAAGCGTTTGGGGAGAATACCGTTAACGATCGAAAAAGTGCAGCGTTGGTTTGAAAAATTTCGGTCTGGTGATTTTTCACTACAAAGTAATCCGTGTGGAAGACCCAAAACGTCTGTGAAAAATGATGATCCGAAGGCATTGGTGGAAGCGAATCCAACTGTATCCACGAGGGAACTTGCTACCAGGATGAAAGTTGACCATACAACAATATTGCAATATTGAAAAATTGAAAATTATACGCCCATCACTCGTTAATCGGCATGGCCCACTACTTCTCCATGACAATGATCGGCCGCATACATCGCACAAAACAATTGCGAAATTAAATGTGCCCATAATTATGAAAGTGGTCTAAGTCAAAATAAAAAAAAAAATGAATTTATCACTTATTTCACACGACATGATTTTAAACTAAATTTATTCAATGTAATTTTTTTTTTTATGACAGACCACTTTCATAATTATGGGCACAAATGAATTGAAATATGAAGTTTTGCAGCACCCAACCTATTCATTTTTTTAAACATTTAGAACTGTTTTTACGGGCTAAACAGTATGAAAATGAAGACAGTTTGAAAAATTCGATATCAGAGTTTACTGATTTTAAAGATCAGAATTTTTTTAAGACAGGCATCTATGCTTTAAAGTCTCGTTGGGATAAGTGTATTGAAGCGAATGGAGCATATTTTGATTGAATAAACAGCTTTTGAAAAAAGATATGCAGTTTTATATATATACTTAAAAATCCGACATTTCATACGCACCAACCTAATATTAGAGCTACAAGACAGGCGCGGTTAATATCGACAAGTTTCACGTAGTTTCCTGCTATTTTTACAAACGTTAAGGCTTCAGCAGTTCATGAAGACTGGACATATCGTCGATAATGCCTACTGCATATATTCAAAGTACGTATATAGACCCATTTGGGCAAATTCTCTAATTAGAACTGCTGACGGATATTACATAGGGCACGAACGATTGTCTCTAGGGGAACGAAACTGTTAACTTTGAATTCGTAACGTCTAATATAGGAATCTACCAAGGGGTTTCCTCTTATCTCCATCGAGGTTGATTTTCAGATCTCCGTTGATGCGGTCGTTAACTCGAATTAACCGGTTAGGGATGAGCCGAGCTTTCTTTGGCCGAGAAGAAATCAGGTTACCGATTGATTTTCAAAATACTGCGCTTATATCATTGATTCTGTTTTATAAATGCAAGAAAAAGGGTCTACATATCGTTTTTGTGATTCACTTAGTTGCCAATAAAAAAAGACAATTTACAGAGAAGATTCTTTCGTACGGTCAAATATTATAATCTAAAATGTATCTCAACACAACTTAAGCAAAGCAGTTACTTGATATTACAGAATAGGTTTGTACCATTATTTACACAAATTCACCACGAAACAATAGAAAGAATTTAGTTGTCGAATCGACTCTATTTTATACACACATTTTAACGGACTAATCTTGCATGCTAAAAAATAGGAGAGATAGCTTGTAATCTTTCTGTATAATTATAGCTTTCGAATAAATTTACTGAATATGCAACCTCTCCTTTTTCCAAATGCTTAACAGTTATAACAAACAGTTTCCAAACACCATATCCTAACTTCGCTTTTTTTTTTTTGAGTAATTGAATAACAGTAGTGATAAATGATAACAAAATGTCGATGCAAAGCGATCAAAATTTACCACTGTGAATATTAAAATATTGGTCATCGCTAATCTTCGTTGCAAACGTTATAAGCTGACGTTTCACCCATCTACGGTCGTAAAAGAGTTATTAACAATTGTATCTACTGAACTAGTATCGCCAAAAATATAAAAAATTTTCCCGTACTTTTCTTCGCCTGTACATAATCGGAGACTGCAAGACGCTACGTTATAATCGTACTCTTTTCCGAGCTGCCATATTTTTACAACTACAAGTAGAACACTGTGGATTCAACGGTTTAAAGTGTATGTGCATTGTATGTTGTGTGTGTGTATATGTACCTATATACATACATTGTGGAATATCTATTTACTCCGAACGATTCCTTTACGCGATTTTTTACCGACATATACAGCGTATTAGACGGGAATATAAGTCATATAAAAAATAAATTATTAAACGAACTTAAATATACTAACCAGGTGTATTAGTGCCTTCCTTTAATATATTCTTTAAGGTTGAAACAACAACTAGAATAAAGAAAGATGTTTTTAAATACATTTAATTAACAACGTGTTCATCTTTATTAATTTGATATGTAGGAAAGAATAGAGCTTGTCTAGGAAAGTGTGAATGTTAACATCTTTCTCGGTACGTTTGAAAGGTTGGTAGGTTACAAGTGACACAGAACTTGCTGTGCGAGGGTTAACAATATACATATCTTCTATAAGCAAACTAGGTGACATTTAAATTATAAATTCTGCGAATGTTCCATCGTATGTTACAGTTTCAAATAAATGTATGAATGTTGTACAAATAATTTTTAAGGTCGATAAGACTCTCTTCAAGTTCCCCCCAATTCGATAAAGATTAAAGATTAATATGATGTCTTGAAGCGGTCCTTGGAAGAACCGATGTACCCTCAAACGGACATAGTAGGTACGCAAAGCAAACAGATAAAGTTATGAAGTATGTAGTTTCCTTAATGTATCGAATTCCAGGACACGTTCTGCCCGGTTCCTTAGTTTCAGCACACACACGCGAGTTCACGATACGTTAAGGGTTGTCAAGTCACAGATTATCATGGTTTTCCAACAATAAATCAAAGAATGACTTATCCCTCAAATCTTGGTACTTGGGTCTATTTTGATCCAGCTGTTAGCTGCTCTAGACTTTGTTCTCGAGTGGACCGAGAGAGAAAGATAGAACATACGACATTGCCTCTTCTTCTGGCAGTAAGTTGTGTCAAACAACTGTATAAGAAGAAGAGGGGATAGAGATTTCCTTGTTGCGAAGACAGAAAACATATAAAAAAAAAGAGAAATGTGTCCAAGGTTGCATTATCTTAGAGGTTAGGATAGTTTTGATATCTTATTATTAGAGAAGTTGTGACGTTCGTCGTATGTGTTGCATGTAGTGTAGTCTATCGTATGTGTTGCACGTTGTGTAGTCTGTTGTACACATTGCATGTTGTGTACTCTGTCGCGTGTGTTGCATTTTATGACGTCTATCGCATGTGTTGTATGTTGTGACGTTTGTCGCATGTGTTGCATGTTATGACGTCTATCGCATGTGTTGCATGTTGTGTAGTCTGTTGTACATTGCATAGCCCTGACATTGCACCATCAGATTATCATTTATTCCAAAGTTTACAAAACTCTTTGAATGGTAAAACATTCACCAATGATGATGATCTGAAATCGCACTTGGATCAGTTTTTCACCGAAAAGGCTCAGAAGTTTTATGAGCGCGGAATTATGAAGCTACCGGAAAGATGGCAAAAGACCATAGAACAAAATGGAACATTTTTTATTGATTAAAGTTCATTTCTTTGATCAAAAAATTAGATTATATTTCACCTAAAAATACCGAAATTACTTTCTTGCCAACCTAATACAAAATACTTGTTAGGTAGGAAATACATATGTATTACATAAAAGAAAAATAGAATCAGAAAATAAGCATGCAAAAAAATTAGATTTTATGCAGGTAGTAATTCGGCGGGTAGGCTTTGCAATGAGCTCTTCTTGGTATTCGTTTGTACAGTGATCGAAAGTAGAGCACTGTCAAATGTGTATTAGCAAGAGTGTCTACAAAATTACGGATTTTTTTTTATTTTGTAATTTTGTTAACTTCGGCCGTCGGGTGGGGCGATAAACAAAGGCCTTGTTCAAACACGCCGGAAATTGCGCGCTTTCCGCCATGTCTGAACGGTGCCAAATACTATGTGGGTGGGGCGAGTCTCCCACACAGCAACCTCCACGTGGAGAGACCTGGACAATCGGTGTGATTTTCCATTTAGAATATTTTGTTTTGCAATTGCTCTATAAAATATTTAAAATCGACAAGTCTTCAAAGAATATTTTTTGTTCAATAATAATTATTTTATATCGCAATAATTTCCAAATTAATTTTAACCCTTTGCACTCCGATGTCCCGTCTCAGGGGACATTATGAACCTAGAATCGATGGCTCGGAGTGCAAAGGGTTAAATTCTGATATTTCTTTGTAATGTTACTTTCATATTTCTTACACTTATAAACTAAAAAATGATTATTTTCCAAGCAATTACAGAATGCATTATGCAAGCATGTTCTGCTTTTATTTATTACCGATGTCACTGACGTTTCTTCCGTAGTTCACGAGCAAATGTTCTATTTAGGTAGCGAGCGCGGCGGCACACAGTGGGCAAAAACGGCCTTTTTCGATTAAAAATCAAAGAACTTTCGATAGGAATGAGGTAGAGCGATGAAATTTTTTTTAAATGGAAGCTGATACTTTGTAGAATATGGGAAAAATAGGGAGATTACGGTACGAACGTTTCTTAACCTTGAGAAAATTCGTTAAAGTTGCACAATTTCAAGAAAGTGCCAGTAGTAATGACAGCGATACGTCAAGTGATGACGAGATGTGAAGTGGCTTCATGTTTCGTAAGTAACTCAAAACGTTAAAATACTTCATTATTATTATTTTTATTGTGTTTTATATATGAGAATACGATATACTTTCAAACTAGTGTGTTATTAAGTCATTTTAACGAAAAAATTTCATTAATTTGTGTAACCGTAATCTCCCTATTTTTCCCATATTCTACAAAGTTTCAGCTTTCATTTTAAAAAATTTTCATCGCTCTACCTCATTTCTATCGAAAGTTCTTTGATTTTGAATCGAAAAAGGCCGTTTTTGCCCACTGTGCGGCATGTTTAGCGATGTTGCTACAGGGAGGAAATCTCTGGTTGCTATTTGAGATCAGTGATAGTTCCACTTTCTTAGTTCCACAACCGGTGAGAGTATCTCGGCATTGGGACCGTTACCGACCGTTCCGAGTGGGTCAATCGGGACCCGCTTTGACGCTTGCAGTTTAACACGGGGGGCTGGCAGTCTTTAAATATATATCTCGTCGGTGACTCGAGTCGCATGTGGCCTGTCAGATGTTTTCCTTCGACAGGGCATGGGCTGTCATTGTGAGATACAATCTCCCCGCGTCGGCCTCTCTCCGCCGAAACCAACGCCGTACACAATCGGTCTATATTAAACCGCATTACGTACACGGCTGGCTACGTCGATGTGGAACGGGATGGCGATAGGATGGGATCGAACGGGATGGAACGGGATGGGACGAAGCGCAGGCTTTTGCACATGTTGGTGCACGGACACCACTGATCTCGGCCAGGTTTCCCCGTAACCCTGTATTGATTTCGAATATTCGGTATCGTGTGCCGACACTCGACGCATCGGTGCAGTCCGTTGAGGCCGATGCATCTTCATTCGGAACAGACTGGCCAGGTCTCCGGGCTCTATCGCCGTTGATTTCATTGCTCGCATGGCAGAAAAACCCCTCATTTCCCCCCCAACCATTTTTCGTACCGTTTCGAATAATTCCGGAACATTTCCTCCGGGTGTTTTTTCCGCCGAATGTAAATTTTCGCACGCGGCGATACTCGCGCGGCAGCATGCATATTTCTTTCGCGTAATTAGATTTTTCGGATCGTTTGACGCGATGTGCTGTTGTTAAGAGCCGAACGACTAATAAATTAGCTACTCTTTATTAACCTCCCAGCGGGAAGCGAAGAGAATTTCTATCAGTGTACGGGTAGAGTTCGAGAAATATAATTTCGTATTGTATAATCGATACATACGAATAAAAGCTTCGAAAATACAACGATTAAATAACACGAGTGGATCGATGTAACGGTGTACGGATGATTTTCCTGGTTTTATTATTTTTATTTGCTCGGTGAAAGTACATATTTTTGCTTCTTTTGGTCTTTGCGGTGGAATATGGACAGAAAAGATATTTAAAGAAATGTAACATCTCCGTTCCGGGATTTAGGTTTCAGAGGTACACCGGATATCCTGTAACTTTGTGGTTGAAGGTTATCATACAAAATCTCCATTTTGTTGTAGAAAATACAACAGATTCTTTCCAGTACAACAAAAGTAGAAGGAAGAAAGAAAGATAAAGCAACAAATGGTCTTAATCTCGTAACGGGTAGCAAGGTATGATAGAATATATCACGAAGCCTAACAATCCCAAGAGCGAACCGATACGTATACCATTATCGGTTCGAAAAATAAACTATTACAGTGACGCAAGTAATCGTCGTGTGACGTCACGCATAAACTATTCCAAACACAATCCATCTACGCCCGAAGAAGCAGACAACCAAGAAAATTAGGACGCTAGTCGTAGCTGTATTAAAATCAACAGTGCAATCATCGATAGAACTCATGCGTACTACCTTGATCCGATTCAAACCGATTGATCTCGATCCCTCAAATTTATCGAGCCTAAATTTAAAACCTCTGATTGTGTCTTCGATATTTCCCAAATAAACAGACTATTACTTCGTCGTCTTCAACAAAAACGTGTAAATTGAAAATAAATTATTAACAATTATTTACTGGATTCTTTTTACCATAGTTTTCACTATTTTTTAAATAATTATAAACTACACAACGGCTTCTTCCAAGAATTTCAGAAATTTTTGCCACTGAATGATTTTCGTTTCCCGAATTATTGATAATTTTAATCTCTGTTTCATTAAATTTTGTTCCTCGTGACATTTTGTATAAACACAAATATTGCAAATTGATTAATATTTTTAGGTTTTACTTAAATTATTTGCTTCAATTACTGACACTTTAGAAGAATATTTCATCGACGATCTTTTCGTTTTCACTGTTTGCGAGCAACTGTCTTATGGATTTGTCGCGGCCAACAAGAGGTCAAGCTTGTGTAGCTTTAAAGTTCATTGAAATTCTAACGAGAACAGTGCGTGGAACGACGTCCACATAAGTAAATAACACTAGGTTTACGGGGCACTAAATGTGCCTACTCTACATTACTTTATAAAAATAACAAAAATGTATGTATCCAAATTTATAGCCGTTTCTTTTACAATATATACCCAAAGAAACCAATTTGTTGGATAATATCTTCTTCATGCATCCTTACAATTTCGATAATTGTGAATTAAGAGGTACCAGAACCCGTCATTTTGACGGGTCCCGTAAATCTAGTGATAATAACACTACATGAAAGACGATGAAATTTTTTCGTATAATACATAATTATTTCGTTTCAAGTGATGTCTTATAGTATCGTCGCGGGCTGTAACTGCAATGAAAAAACGGGAGAAACGGAAGCTGTTCGGTGGGCGAAGAAAATGTTCGGACGCAGCGTCGACGCTCTGGACGTATTTTAATAACGGAGAAACACAGAAGGAAATTTTACAGCGGTGAAAATAGTGCGTTCGAGTCATAGAGTGGCTATTGCAGGTCCACGAGACTGGATATTGGCACTCGTAGCTCTCGCGGAGGGCTATGGAGATTGCTGGTTCGGATATCGTATTCGACTGACAAACGTTCCCGGCATCGACCCTCTCTCCATCCCTTCGGTTTTTCCGAGACTGGAAAAAAAGAAGGCGAGCCTGGTTTCTATTCTGTCGGAAATACAGCACAGCTCGCTTAATTTCTGGACACGTTCAATCCACGAATGAAACGGTGGGCAGAGACCTTCGAGCTCAGTCGATGAATTAAGGTAAAGCTCGTAAAACCGTGCCCGAGTTTACGCTCACGGTGGATCGATAATTCAACGGAAAAACGTTCGCGACTTCTAGAGAAATTTCAAATGGTAATCGCTCGTACCGAGCGTCTCCTTTTACTTTTAGATTTATTATGGCGGGGGGGGGGGGGGGAGAAAGGATTTGAATTATAGCAGTTCGTTACTCCGAGGACAATGTGATTTTCATTGGAATTGAATTAACTGGAATACGAACGAAATTATCTGTTATGAACCTTTCGGTTTAATGGTCGTTGAATCGTTCGACTCTTGTCCCAATTTGTAACTTCCTTGCCGGAAGTCGAAGGAAGGACTTTGATTGCGCGTGTTTCGTCGCGTCTCAGAATAAGCAATAAACATTCTTCTGTTAAACTTTCCCCTTTCCATCGAACAGTTTATGACTATTAGTTCAATATACGGGGCGTCCCAAAATGTTGTACTTCTTTGAAACGGGAAATTCCCGAGGTCGTTCGAAATGACTTTTTTGTCTTTGCGAAAATGTTCTCCGCATTTTCGTTCAGGAATCATTAACGAAAAACAATCGGACCAATCAGAACACGGCTATTGCCAGATTGCGTCCGCTGTAGCCGCGGTATTATTAGTCTGCGTTTTTCGGTAATAACTCCTTAACGAAGCCGCGGAAAACATTTTCGCAAAGGAGAAAGTTATTTCAATGGACCATAGGAATCGCCCCTTCCAAGGATGTAGAACATTTTTTGGACAATCTGTAGTTTTCTCTGTAGATTTTCTCGAGAACGAAGCCTCAAATGAAAAAAGTTTATTCTTTATTTTCGATTTGTTTTTTTCCATGTAGAAACCCCCTTCTCGGTTGTACCACCGATTCTGGGACACTATATATAGTATACAGGGTGGGGCACACAATAGCAAACAATTTTTTAGGTGAAGTTGAATGGTTTTGAGAGGGGCACATTCTGATGGTACATTTTTTTTTGTAGGTGGACGTGTAAAGGACATATGAAGGTCATTCATGTTTTTTTAAATGGAATCATATATTTTTTATTGCATCAGCTGATGCTCCTTCATATTCTTTACAAAAAAGTATTAATCTATTTGTGTAAAAAAATCATTAGTTTAGGAGATATTTTAATTCTAATTTGTTAGGAAATCTCGACTTTCTCGTCAATATAATGAATTCAATGTGGTAATGTAACAGGAGAGCAAGAATTATCAATGTAAATATTTACATTTTCTGTGTTGATAATTCTTGCTCTCCTACTTATTGCGTTTAGTCTCTTTTACGTCTCTGATACGGTGAATACGGCGATACGGTGAATTATCTATTCATAATGAAGTATTCTAAAAAAGAAAAGATAGACATGTTATCAATTTATTTTGAAGCTGGGAAAAGTGCTACACATGCAGAATGATTATACGCCAATAGATTTCCTCAATGAAATCATCCATCACGCCGTACCTTTGATTATGTTTGTAAAAAATTTCACCAGACGGGGCAATTATTACGCAAAAAGGCAATTCGTAATAAAACAATAACAAATGAAGCAAAAGAAATTGTAGTGTTAGCCGCAATTACGTTAAATCCATCCGTTAGCTCTCGCGAAATCGAAAAACAAGCTGGAATTAGCCGCAAAAGCATTTTACGCATACTCAAAAGGCACAAATATCTCCTATTTTTTAGCTAAATATCTCCTAAACTAATGATTTTTTTACACAAATAGATTAATACTTTTTTGTAAAGAATATGAAGGAGCATCAGCTGATGCAATAAAAAATATATGATTCCATTTAAAAAAACATGAATGAACTTCATATGTCCTTTACACGTCCACCTAAAAAAAAAAAATGTACCATCAGAATGTGCCCCTCTTAAAACCATTCAACTTCACCTAAAAAATTGTTTGCTATGCGTAATAATAATGACGTAAATCTAGATGGCAAAATGTGGTGTCCCACCCTGTATAATAACCAAGCATATAGAAAAGTCATATATTTAGGCATTACAGTCTATTTTTATGAAAGTGATACGATAGCAATACAAGCGTGACCATACAAGAGGTCATTAATTTTTACCGATCGTTCCGACAATAGTCTTAAGACAAAGGGGTGGTTTGCCAGAAACTGGCGTCGATCCCCATAAACGCCAAGCACCCACGTGATTTCACCGTACGCCATGAAGCTAACGATCCATTACCCGCCATAATGTGGCTTGTAACTTTATAAATTGCCCTACGCAGCCCCTTCGGAGACTATTAAAATCGGATATTGGAACCGATGGCTCTCCTCAGATAGGATAACGAAATTTTGTTATCACACGCTGCGACGGTTACATCGGTGGAAGGCTCAACCTTAGAATGACTACGGAACCAACGGATGATAAATGTTCAGAACCATTACTTTTCATATTTTAAAATATTTTTTCAAATTTTTTTATTGCCGCTTATGTCATCAAGATTGCTCACAAACTATTGAAGTACTATTAAAGATATAGACAGAGTACAGAGCGACTCTTATTAATATTCGGATACTCCCAAAAAGGGGATAACTTTTTTAATAAGTGGACTTGGATTTTCTTTCAGAAGGTAGAACCATTAGTTTACCACATGAAAAAATATTGAAAAAATTTCAATTGGTCGGAAGTACAGAGAACAACGGTTGTTTTTCACAACCCTTGTACGTGGACCTATGCTGAAACTTTAAAAGGTCTATTTTATAGATCTGTATTAATTACACAAATATTCTTAAAATTTCATAAAAACGAGTCAACGTTGCACTGAGCTACAAACGTGTAAAGATGGCGAAAATTACCGTTTCAATAAATCTCGAGGATTGACAAAACGCACTTTTATAATGCTTAATATAGGCCCACATAAAAATGTTGCGAAACACAACTTTGAGTATTTTCTCCGCAATTCCGACTAATTACAATTTTTTTTTAATTTCGTTTCGCGTCATGTATTACCAGTTGTTCTACAAATTAAAAAACAAAAAAATCCAAGTCCTATGGTGCAATATTTGAAAAGTTACCGTCTTTTTAAGAGTGTCCGAACATTAATGAGAGTCACTGCACGTACTCGTAATAGCATTATTTCCGGTGTAGGTTTCCATGGTACACGGTGGTCTAGAGATTTCGAGTGATTGCATGCGCAACGAGAAATCCAGTGTGCTCGATCCGAAAACAAGTTTCCTGTCCCTTTGTTTCCTTTCCGAAGCGAGTTGGAGTGGCTCTTCTCCGGGCGTTTTACGGTGGACGTGTTGCCGGGTACGAATGATGACAAGGTCCCTTGCTGTATCGACCTACACCGCCCTACACCGTCACTACGCAGGATACCGCTGCGCAAACCCCATAAAATGCCGTTGCAACGCGTCGACCACCACACCACATGGGTCCCTGTTTCATCGTCCGGCACAGAATCAGAACGAGAACCAGAACCAGTACCATCAACAGCGGATCCTAAGTGGATTGGATGATCGGATGCAATCGGAAGCTCGCTACTATTAAATGCACTAATAACTGGCCTCGTTAATTGAACCATCGTTTAATCGATCGTGACACTGATGCACACGGTATAATTTGTGCTCGCGGAGTACAGTGTTTACTCTACATGTATATATCTCAAATGCTGCTGCGGGGTATACCCCGTGAGGGGTCGTGAACCGAATCAAACAATAGTATCTCCTGGCCGATATATGTCCCTGAATAGACCTGTGTTTCGAGTAAACACTGTACCTTTTTGTAGGTGAAGGCGTTTCAGGGATTTTTCAAGGTACAGTCGGTGTGGAAAGTATTCGTACAGTGACAAATTGAAAGTAAAACTGTGTACATTCATGCCGATAATAAATTTTATGAGACAAAAATGATTAATAAATATTCTTAGATGTTTGTATTTCCCTTCAGCGTTACAAAAGAATCAACAAAAACGGATAAATGTGCAGAAACAGACGCGCAGAAATTATTCGTACATCTCTTATTTTGTATACTTGACATAGATATAAACACAACGTTATTGACATGAATATACGCAGTTTTACTTTCAATTTGTCACCGTACGAATACTTTTCACATCTACTGTA
Organism: Seladonia tumulorum; assembly: GCA_913789895.3. Taxonomy (NCBI): domain Eukaryota; kingdom Metazoa; phylum Arthropoda; class Insecta; order Hymenoptera; family Halictidae; genus Seladonia; species Seladonia tumulorum. The sequence goes on from OU565275.1 coordinate 11,902,530, forward strand.
TTTCGAATGGAATGCTATATTTTTAATAGCAATATATCGGTGCTAAATTCGGAGTGAAAAAGTTTTATTATTAACCATAGATCGAATAATTAACGAATAGCTTCACTTCGTATCTTGGAAATGAACTGAGCTCATGTCGATATCTGCGGAAACCCTAAATACTTATAATAATTTTATGTCGTACAGGTCACATTAATGTCCTATATGGGGTAACGTCGTCCCGAGATGTTTCCAACATTATTTATTATTTCAGTTACATAGTTCACTATTACACTGTTCTTTACCGTTCAATCCGTTGTCGAACGGTATTTAATTTCGATAATTACCTGTCCCGTTATTTTGTTAATTATTTGAAGCGCGGCCATCATTACGCACAGTTTATCACTCGATTAATGATTATAAGCATCAAATTACGCGGAATGTCTAACTAATTGCCAAACAGTTCAATACGTTCGCTGCAGAATGAATCACCGAGATCAATTTCCCATGAAAGCTGACACAGAATGTTGCGATTAAATACTAGTCTTGCTGTGGTTCAAATAATCTTCAGTGATAGGTAATTGTGTAAACAAGTTCAATCGAATAAGTAAATTATGTAAACAATTTTCAAATAATAAATTATGCAAAAAGTTCTACACCCTTCGATGCCTGTCGTTTTTTTCTGCCTCAAACGACTTCAATGATACTTGCATTAACTACAGTAATAACTAGTAGTAGTGAGAAAATATACTCCGAAAAATATTACTCTCGCAGCATATTGCTAGCCTTTTTGGTAGCTCAAATTTATGTTCTAGAACAATGTAGAAGAATTTCTGATACAGTCGTTCCAAACCTGTCGATGAATGTAGTAATAAAAGAAAATAAAAGATAAATATGAATATACAGTGAGTAACGAAAGTATTCGAACGCCCTTTAAATCAGTATAACTATTTTTTTAAGTGAATCAAACGACCTGACTTTTTTAGGAGTTAGAAGAATTGGTTTTCCAAATGACGTGTAAAAAAGATTTTGAAAAAATTGCAATTGGTAAGAATTACATGAGAAAATAAAAATGGCACTTTTCACAACTTTTTTATTTGAACCTGCAGTGAAAATTTAAAATATGCGTTTTGTAGATATATATTAATTATGTACATGCTGCAAATTTCATTGAAATCGATTAATATACACACGAGCTACAACTAGTTAAAAGTGGTGAAAAGCGTGGATTTTCACGACTTTTGGCCAGTTTCTGCTTAAAATCCTCAGATTCTAACATATTTTGATACGTACCATTTTTATCTGCGTCAGCCGATTTCGATGAAATTTTCAATACGTGTATAACTAACAGAGATCTACAAAACGCATATTTTAAATTTTCATTACAGGCTCAAATAAAAAAGTTGTGAAAAGTGCCATTTTTATTTTCTCATGTAATTCTTACCAATTGCAATTTTTTCAAAATCTTTTTTACACATCATTTGGAAAACCAATTCTTCTAACTCCTCAAAAAAGTCAGGTCGTTTGATTCACTTAAAAAAAAAGTTATACTGATTTAAAGGGCGTTCGAATACTTTCGTAACTCACTGTATATATATGTCATTAAAATTTGTAACACAATACATAGTTTCTTTTATGCCGCAAGAGGAGAACATGAATCTTAACCTCCATTCCTTACGAAGCGCATATCCGAATGTTAATCGATTCATCTCTGAACAAGCGAATAATTAGAAGCACACGCGACCCCGTCATTTCGAAATGTCGATTACACAACATGACCAATCGCGACCTAGCCACTACACCCTGCGGTTAATTAATAACGTCATGTGTACGTAGTAACTCATTGCTGGTGTTTCTCTGTGAGCCTCTGTCCCATGTGTTTCTGCCTCTGAACGACCTGCGCTGCTACTACCGGTTATGATCTTTCCTCTTTGACCAATTGCTGGGACCGGACCAATTTACACGTTCCCATTTATAAAACAAATATTCACGAGAGCTAATCTGTTAGAGGTTGAAATGGTTACAGAAAGTTAAAACATATTGATTATATAGTAACAGTCAAAGGAAAGGAGAAACTTTTATAGAAAAAGCGATGGTGATGATAAATGATCGAAGTTAATAAATTATCCTACGATTAGACTGCGCGTTTTATGCATTTATGGCGAAAATGAGTATGTGAAATTTGAAACAATAGGAAGCTTAATGAAATTCGTAATATTCGTAATGTTAACGAATAATTTCACTTCGTATCCTGGAAATCAAACTAGGGACATATACCGGCCAGGAGATATATGTTCCTCCTATTCTTTGATCCCAAGGCGAACGTAGAAAAGGCCAGCCAAGCCCTAGAGGCCTCGGTTTATGGCCCCTTTTATCGGCTAGGGACATTTGGGACTATTGGAATATGGGTGTACTAAGAAACCACACTCGTTTATATAATATGAAAAGAAGTTATATTTCTATAGTTCTCTAAAAGCACGTTGCGAGACACGTCTTTACTGTTCGAAAGAAACGTCACGAATGAAACATAAGAGATCCAGAAACAGAGGGGCAACAGTTCAATATAAACAACCGAGGATCGAGGGTCCCATGCCGGGCACAACGTACAATGTATATTGACTGTAGATATAATACAATGTATGCATCCACAGACCAAGAGTCGATTCAAACGATTCTTCCTTCTAAAGATGTAACAGATTAATTTTGTTCTACATTTATGAAATAAATTCCAACACAGGGACATATAAAGCGTAAAAATACTGTATTGATAAATTTTAAATAATTTAAAAACACCTATACAATCTTTATTTTGCATAAAGACCCACAGTCCAGTTATGACGAGCAAGAAAGAGTTCGCGCGAATACATAAATCGAAAAATTCCTTCAACGTATTGGAATAGCCTGTACTCTGCACACTTAATCCCGCCCCTTAATCTCAGAGGAAACGAAGTACTGTGGCGAATCGAATGTAGGTCGCATCGAGGTAAAACATTTCATGAAAAATTACATGCTCGGACAACGAAGCGTTCGATTCGCGGAACCTATTAACGTTCGTCGAACGGAGAACATTCGATGGCCGCGCGCGCGCTCGTCGTGTGTACCTGTGCTGCGAATGTGGGTAATGAAACAACGTACGACTTCCGAATAGTGCAACTTTGGACGGCGCCGTTATGCAGCGAGGCGAGGCGAGGCGGAGAGGTGTGCGCGAACACGGATCGGAAGTTTCTTAATCCCTAGAGTTTTTAATCTCCTATCCATCGCTCTTCCAAACAAACTGACGTCCCATCGATCACCTTGTTTCCGATAATATAACCGATGGTCGGTCCACAAACGACCGGCCATCGAGTGGTTCTATAACAGACACGCTCCTGTTCGCTCCCCGTTCGTCAAATCGTACCGATTATTATCGATCGAGAGAAAACTGTGCTCCGGATTCACACGACCCTCTAAAACGTCACATACCGATGTACACGTGTCGTGCATCGGCAGCTCCACCCGAAACGAAAAAATCTTTCGTTCTCGTCTACTGAATCAGAAAGGGTCCAGGAGGATAAGAATGGTCCAGCGGCCCCGGCGACAATTTTTATTGGTATTTTGTGGAAAACCATCGTTTTAGATTGAAAGACAGTCCCCTAAAATTTTAAGTCGCTAACCCTTCATTCAAGGATAATATGAGGCTAAACACACCCTTAACTATATCATTTTTTTTCTCGGTTGTTAATTAAGATATTCAGATGGAATAAAAACGAAAGTATTCGAACTTACCTACTTCGTGTCATATATTTTTTTCACAATTGTAATTAAATTATTAAGGCTAGATAAAGATTATTTAATTTTTTAGGGGTGGGGGTTGCAAGCAAGCCTTCGAGTGACCACTTCCAAAAAATTCAAGAACAATGTTTTGTTACCTATCTAATATGTACAAAAGTTTCAAGATCGTCGGATTGGTGGAACATAGTTAAATATTGAAAAACAAATGAAATAACGCCATTATAATAGTATAATGTGTAGTGCAGTGTTTCTTACGACTTTAATTAATAATTCTTATCAGGAGATTACGTCCCTCCTTGATCAATTATTCGCATCGTATTATATTCTATTTCTGTCTTCCCGAATTTACAATATAATCATAATATATAGAATCATATATAGAATAAATAATAGAATCATAATATAGATTTATTCAATCTCCGTCACTATTTTCATCAATTACTGGTACAGTATGTGTCACATCAAATATCTCGGTTAATATCTCCGCTGGTTTTACAATTTTCGATTTATTATTTCGATTGTCTTTCAGCCTAAAACGATGGTTTTCCACACAATACCAATAAAAATTGTCGCCGGGACCGCTGGACCATTCTTATCCTCCTAGACACTTTGTCCCAATGACGGAGTCGCTTACGAAATTTTAATGCACAAAGCGGCTAAGCGAACTAACTAAGTCTGGTCTTTCGAACGATCGAAAACTCGATGTCTCTCGTGTACGAACAATCATAGAAACGAAACCGTGTTTGTATGCACGGATCTCGCTATGGAAAAAAAAAGAAAGATCTGATAGTACATATGTCCACGTGTGCTGGATCATCGTCGAACCGCTCGTACGCTCAGGTGACATAAAAAAAAGCGTATCCAAAAATATTTCGATAGAGTTTTAGACGATTTCCCGCGTTTTCTGTGGTCTCAGAAACAGGGATGCAAAGAGAAATATAAAGAGAAAGAGAAAGAGTAAGAGTAAGAGTAAGAGTAAGAGTAAGAGTAAGAGTAAGAGTAAGAGTAAGAGTAAGAGTAAGAGTAAGAGTAAGAGTAAGAGTAAGAGTAAGAGTAAGAGTAAGGGTAAGAGTAAGAGTAAGAGTAAGAGTAAGAGTAAGAGTAAGAGTAAGAAAAAGAGACAGCGAAAGAGAAAGAGAAAGAGAATAGAAGGAAACGGAGACCGTTGGTCTCCGTTGGTAAACTTGTTAGGCACTGATTTTTATGGTACTGACTTACCGTGATCGACCCCATGTGTCTCGGTCACCGATCCGTCCGACTCGAACGAGAATTACGGACCGTTTGGTCCAGCGTTCACGGACCGGGCTATCACTCTCACTCTTCGCAGACAGTAGTAGTAGGGGAAGAAGGTAAGTAGCCGTAGACCTGCCTAAGCCCCACAATCACCGGGCCCTGACTCGGTTCCACGTGAATCCATCATCACCGTCAAGTCAACAACGAGTAGGCTGCATCTGCACACAGACAAACATTCCAACATAACAACCCCCATTTTCTCGTATCCACGATTCCTTTCGATCGCTCCTTGTATCGCTCAACGATCCGTTATTTTTTTTTTTTTGTATTTTCGTTTTTTTTTTTTAGACTTTGTTTTTTACATCATCCTGCCTCTCCGGTCGTGTGTGATTCGACATTTGACTTTTTTTTTTGTTGTTGTAATTTTTATATTTTTTTTTTTTGGAATTGTTACTTTTGTTGTTGTTGTAGTCTGTTTTTGTTGTTTTTTTCGAATCCGTCTACGTAATAGGGTACATATTACGCAGATGTGTGTCTTTTCCTCTCTTCCTCGGACGGGTTTTTTTTTTCGTGCTGCGGGTTAGTTTACACAGATCGATCCCGTTTCTCCGATTGTACAATTACTATACATATGTATGTACTTTTCTGTAGTGTGCATATATACGGTTTACGAGCGAGAGAGAAGATTTAACTAGCCGTGTGCGTACATATACGTACATGTGTATAAACAGATACATACATATACATATAGATGTGATAAGAAAGAGAGAAATACAATTCAACTTTTTCGACAGATAGACGAAGGGTAGTCGTTTTTGGTTTTTTTTTTGTTTTTTTTTTTTTGTAGTCTGATCTCTCTCGTGACCGGAGTAGTAGGTCCCTCGATATCCGATTTTGTGCATACTTTTTTTTATCCGATTTGTCGTTTATTCTATAGATACATATATATATTTTTTTGGACGGTAACAGTGGTCGATCGAATGTTTGTCTGTGAGTGCACTGGTAGCCTTTGCGGAACATTGTGGTGGTGAGCATTATAAATATACTGGAAGGTTGACTTTGAGTCGTATTATGACATAATTACAATATATCTTGTCGGGAGGATGCAGATATATTTTTTGGTGCTCCCTATATATATATTTATTTATTTATCCTGATATTTACTCTCGGGTACATTTTGCTGTTTTCTGATGGTGGTGGTGGTGGTTGTTGTGGTGGTGGTCGTGGTACTAGTTTGTAGTAGTAATAATAGTAGTAGTAGTAGCAGTAGTAGTAGTAGTAGTACTAGTAGTAGTAGTAGTAGTATTAGTAGTAGTAGTACTAATAATAGTAGTAGAAGTAGTAGGAGCAGTAGTAGTAGTTGTAGTACTAGTAGTAGTATTAGTAGTAGTAGTAGTAGTAGTAGTAGTAGTAGTAATAGTAGTAATAGTAGTAATAGTAGTAGTAATATTAATAGTAGTAGTAGTAGTAATAGTAGTAGTAGTAGTAGTAGTAGTAGTAGTAGTAGTAGTAGTAGTAATAGTAGTTACAGTAATTGTTTTTTTCTATAGAATATTTATCCGATGATTGGCTGATAGGTGAAGGGTCCGGCAGATCTACGGCGTACTATGCGACACGTATATTAATTATTATCTTGTATATTTCTGTGGTGCATGTACGTCGTGGTTGTTATTGTTGTTACTGTTTTTTTTTTACTGTTATTGTTCATGTTGTTATTGTCGATGTATAACTGTTGTTCATGATGTTTGCCTTTCTCTATTCTTAGTCTTTCCTTACATTTTTACGCAAGTTCGATGTTCATCCTAGACGTCTCTTTCTTTCACTTTCTCCCCCTTTTCGTGTCTCCGTGTGAGGCAGTGTGCACACAGAAAGAGCGAGATAGAGAGAAGATCGCTTCCGGTTTGTTTTTTGTTTTTTGTTTTTTCCAACGATTTCTTGAATGATGCGTGTGTGTTCGTCTTCCCTTCGACGACAGAGTAGGAGACAGAAGGGACGAGGACTATCGAACGATCGTTTCTCGATCGCGAGCGAACCGTTGGGATCCTTTTCAACAGGGGGACGTGTGCGAACCGTCCGTGAATGTTATCGCGATCATAGGAAACCGCCCACGTTTGCGACAAAGAACCAGCCGGCGAGGGACAGAGACAGAGACAGAGACAGAAACAGAGAGAGAGAGAGAGAGAACGAGAAAGAGAAAGAGAGAGAGAGAGGTAAAGAACGCCACGTAATCGATATCACGGACCCTTAAAACGTTCCCCTAGATAACGGAATTCATTTCCCGTGTTCTGGAAGACTATCCCTGATGCCTTCTAGCAACCTGGATTTTTCAAGGCTCCCCCGACGGTCTTGATTAACTTGGACAGACCGCATTCTCGAGCCCGTGTTCCTGCACTGGGTAAAGTACGAACAACGCTCTCTGCCGACGAAGGGCCACGACGTCGATGTCAACGTCAAACACTCGAGACAAGTTCGAATTTCTCGAAGAACACGCTCGAATCAAGATAGAGGCTATTTTCTCGGGTCACACCGGGAACACTCTGCGAACGAAAATCGAAGTACACACTTCGATCCAATCACCCCCGAGCTCTCTGCGTAGTCTCGAACGTTCGATGTTCTCGATGTTCTATACAGTGTTTACTCGATATACGTCCCAAATATCCGATAAAAGTCCCAGAACCATGCCCATGGCCACGAGGAGCCATGAACCGAGACCCTTTTCTACATTCAGCGTGGATCGAAGAAGAGTATCTCCTGGCCGATGTATGTCCCTAGCTAGACCCGTGTTTTGGACTAGTATCGAGTAGACACTATATTATCTTGGCATCGAACCGCAAGCTCTTCTGTTTTCTACTCGACAGCGTGTAAATACCAATGTAAGACAATTTCCGTGAACGTTGCGTACAATTACGTATGTAAATTCTCGATTATCCAGCAATTAATTATGTCATTACCGATTAAAAAAAAAAGTAACGTTTAAAATGTATCGGTTACTGATATATATCCACATTATTTCCCTTTAAACAAAAGCAAATCGAAAATGTAAACTAAAGATTTTACACATACAGTAATGAACAAAATTTAAGTAAACATAACTACAGCATAATTTTACCGTTAAAAATCGATGAAGCAACAACATATTCAAAACTGTTTATGCGGAAAATAAATTCCCATTCGATTTCAAGTTTTGGAAATTTGTTGGTAGATGAGTAATGATATAAGCTTTATTATGCAATTATGGCTCGTGAGAATTGATAGTATGCCTGGGGAATGTGTATGTTATCGGTTGTTAATGGTATCTGTACTTTGCCATTGGAAACCTTTTCTGGCAATGGTACATACAGTGTTTTCTCGATGTATGTCCACGACACGGGTCTACTCAGGGACATCTATCGGCTAGAAGATACTGTTCTTTGATACACCGCCGAACGTAGAAAAAGACAGAAGGGTTATGAATTATATCATATTTGGTGTCATTTTCATTAGGAAAATACCACGAATACAAAGATAATGAAGATTAAAGAAGTTTTGTTATTGGATTAGTAGTGGTTTCCTGATCTCACATCGACATACCTAGTGGGGATAGTTGTGGGACTTTTATCGGCTAGTTATTTGAGACGTATATTGAGAAAAACACTGTATTCTCCATTTATTATAACTAGTACGAAATATTGTAAAAATCTGGAAGTTTTTAACTACATCCACAGTGTAGTTGTTAATTCTATTTTTTTTTTTCAAATGTTGCACGGAGAATGGGTAAGTGCATCGCGTCACAATGTCGTAGAATATACGATACGTAGAGACTCTATCCTTGTTGTACAGTAAGGAGCAAGACTGAACCAATAACCACAAGTTTTGTATAAATCATTATTTATTGCTAGGAATATAGACGAATAACAAAAAATCAACATTATAATTATTTTTATCATAGTTAGAAGTAACTTAAGAATTTTTTTTTCAATAATTAATGTCTCCTCGTTTAGCAATGGCAACAAAAATAGACTGACTCGGTTTTGCACCATGTCCAATACTTGGCAATATTTAATATATCATTTATTTTTAATATTTCGTCCATAACCATAATCCTGCCGTGATAATATTTTTGGTCTTTCTTCAACGTTTAATAATATACTTTCACAGTATTTTTTTCTTATTCTCTGCACTGTCCATTGACTAACACTGCAGGTTTTTGCCGTCTTGCGCGTTGACAAGCCGTCATTCGAAAGAGAAATGACTTTTTTACACAATTTGGAGCAATTGACTTCATATTTATTCTTACTTCACTTGCGTGCTTTTCCGTTCGACAGATTGCGAGGAACTGAGTGTTAAGACGTAGACTAATAGTTTGTAAAGATACCAAAGTGCTAGATGTAAACATACTACTAGAATATCCCACGTAAACATTTCTTGTAGGGACCGATGCAAAACCGAGTCAATCTATTTTTGTCGTCATTGCTAATCGAGGAGACACTAATTATTGAAAAAAATGTCTTAAGTTACTTCTAATTATGACAAAAACAATTATAATGTTGATTTTTTGCTGTTCTTCTATATTCCTGGCAATAAATAATGATTTATACAAAACTTGTGGTTCAGTTTTGCTCCTTACTGTATATTATAATTGTTCAAAAGAAGAGGGATTCTTGTTGCAAATTTTTTGGAGAAAAGGGCGAGGAGAAGTTGCTTTAGGAACATCGAGATCGTGTTCGATGAGTTGTCCAAGAGAAAGCGGAGTCGTCTGAAATCGAGTCATCCTAATGCTAGGGCTCCACTACTGGTTGCAGCATATCGCAAGCATGTTTCTCTCTATGCTTGAATTCCCGGATGCACGTAGCTGGCGTGTCCGACGGATGAAAGAACGCGTGTAAAGCTTTGCCTGTCACAGCCGCGTGTCACCGTCGAGAGAGACGAGGCTTGTCTAAACGTTTGTACGGATTCGGTTTCCCGTTCGAACATATCGATTCGCGTGCTCTCCAATTCCGTCGGAAAGAATGCTAACCGACGATCATGCTATACCGTACTCGTACAAGTCTACGTGCTCCGAAAATATTATTTTTAACGGATGTATTCCGGGACTGACAGCGAGATCGATCGGCGTGAAAAGTGTCATGGTTTCCGTGTTTTATCAACCCTTTCTGCTATGTTAAGGTCGTTTAGAATGACCTCGAGTTTTCGATACACGAGTAGTAACAGCAAGTAAACGATTCAGAGATCAAAGTTAAGTACGGTTAGTTACGAAATTCTATGGCCCAACTTTATATTTGTTAATTAGTATTCCATACGTTTAACAAAAATGTAAGTAAATCGAAAGTCGTGAGATTGATTGAAAAGTCGAGAGAGATATTTTAAATTTCTTTATGGTCATTGGAATATTGCAACAACAAATGTTATCCAGTTTGATGTATCGATCGTAACCTTTTTGTAAATTTTCCTGTGGTCGTATCCTTGCTCTATGTATAGGTTTTTGAATGATTCGTGTTCAAATCTCCTGCATGTTTTTTTTGTATTAAATTTTGCTTGAAACTTCACACAACGAACGCATGTTACGCTGAAGATGCTAGGGGTTGTATCCGAGGTAAAAAGAATGTTTAAAAAAGAAGAGTCTTTTTCTACTTAGAGAAATATCCTATAGAGCAATGTGCATAAACCTATTGAAGACTTTTGTAACTAACCATAGCTTTTAAATGCATTTAACATATAGTTGTATAGTGTAAGATAACTATATATAGTGTAAGAAACTCTTCACAGTAGGCTTCCGTGATCTTCAGAATTAGTGATTTGAATATTGAAATGAATGATCATTAGGCTGTGGATGTTTGTGTAGTTATGAATTTTTACAAACGAATTTATAGAAATTTTTTGTCCTATAAAACGTGTAAAAATCTTATTGAATCGTTTCAAGTATTTTATTATACGAAGAAAATAATGGCCATCTTAATTATCTTAAATTGTGAATGTTGCAAAGAAAATTAGCTTCGATCGAACAATTTGGTAAAATGTATTATAATACCAAGTAGAGAGGGAACGTCAAGTTTTCTAAAATTGTCTTTTTGAGTTTCATTTAGATAACGAAGTAAATTTGAATAGTTAATATTTGACACAACGAAACAAAGATTTTGAATGTTTTATGGACACCAACTCATTTATTAACTAATTACAATTAATCCTGAAATACCAACGCTATTTTTATATTTGGTTATCCTATAAAGTTTTACCCTATAAACATTGCACATTGGCGCCGTGGCTACATTAAAACGATAAAAATTTGTTATTACAATAGCGACGATGTGAAAGAAATTTTGTAACATCCAAAAATATTGCAAAATCTTCACTATTTTCACAAGATAAGGTTTAGTGGATGTGAACTTTTTCGACGACCCATCTATTGCACGATAAAGTTTTTATGGGCAGTAGTCCAATGATCATAGGCAAATGAAAATACAGATCCCAATAATTAAAAACCTTTTAAACGTCACGAAGACTTCCAGGAGTTGTAAAATGCATCGGAAAACATAGACGGGAGAATAGAAGGGATGTGAATTGTTAAAGAGTCGATAGAACACTTTTCGTTGTTTTATCGAGCATAGTTTTACTGGATATCGCAAATTCTCGAATCGGGGATCATTCCGGGCGGGATTGAACGATCGACGGACATTAAACGTGAGCTTCCGCCGGGAAAAGAAGTTACGTTTCCGGGATCGCTTAATTTCGCGGGGAATTCCGACGGACTCAAATGCAATTCCGGCCGATTCCATGCAATTAAGGCCAGGCGACACAGGAAAAACCTGCTCGTGGGATTTTCAATTACACGTCGCCTCTGCCCTTGTCCGTTGATCTCTATAACGTAATATCGCGATACCGAGCCTCGCTTTCCTTACCAATGCATCCGATAATTGAACTACCAGCGATCGCCCGGCTAAATTGGCATTCTACGCTACGGTCTGGACGCTTTGTGCCCGCGTGTGTCGCGCAACGTGAAAAAGTTCCGACGAGCATGTGCGCATTCACCGGGCATTTGAAATTGTATTATACTGAACTTGAACCTGCTGTGTGTGTGTGTCTATGTGTGATCCGAAAGTACCATCGATTCGAGTTTTCACAAAATCGATTTAACTGACCAGTCTTTACTCGATATACACTCCGCTCATAAGTCTTAGGACAGTGATCATATTCGTATTCAACTTTGTAAAAATGAAATAATCGTTTTGACACAATAGAACAATTTTTGCATTTTCATTGATAATGGTTGAATGGTTCCAGAAATGTTTAAATTAGTTAATCTCACTTTAAAGAATTCAGTTGACCATGAAGTCTTCACCATAGTTCCACGGAATAAAATCTATACACCTGGGAATGTCTTCCTTTATACCAAACAACTTTCGTATTAACAATTTATGCACACGTTCAACCGTTTACGAGATACTTCATCGTTTCATTTTTCAAACCGAATGGAATGTTATCAAAGATGGTGTTTGGCTTGAACAGCAGATTCCACGATCGTGTAAACATATGTGCAAAGAATATATTAGTAATTGTTTTAAACTCTCCATTTTAATGTGAATTCAAATAATCAAATGATAAGGAGGACAAAAGTGCCACCAAACCAAATTGAATTTCTAATAAGCCATTCAATAGCTTATCCACAGAAAATAATTTGTGTCAATTTTCAACCCTATATGTCGACACGGGGGGTAGTAGTGGGGTGAGAAAGAAAATCAAGTTTGCCATAATCTCTCTTATCCCCTTGAATTGAAAATTCTGAAAAGATCAGGCACACTTTAGCTATTAGAATGCACATGTATGAATTTTTTCAGAATTTTTAGCTTCAAAACCGAATTTTAAAAAATAACAAAAAATTGTGAAATGCCGATTTCTTGCAGAAGTTATGTGACATTAAGTGACTAAGAGAGACTATTATGAGACTATGTTATGAGTCTTGTTATGAGACTATTTTTACAGTTTTAGCATCTCTTTACGGTTGTTAACTATCGAATGGTCTATGGCAAATTCAATTTGGTTTGGAGGCACTTTTCACCTCTTTATTCGGCTACACCGAATAATTATCTAATAATTGTTGAAAACTACATCTTTGTAATTTCAAAATGGGGAAGTGTCGGTAATTGTCAGTAATTATATTGCTCGATAATTGACGTCGATAAAATGCGACTGCGTGACCGAGCCGTTTCCTCGCAAACTAACTTTCCACCTTCGACAACCAAAGAAAAAGCCGGAACCACAGACGCATACTGCACGAAAAGGAGAAGGTCAATCGAGTCGATCAGGGACGGGAAGGTACTTGCGATACAATAACGACCGAAACTTTTCTCGTTCCGCGTTTCTGGCTAAACTTTCGACGGAAAAAAAAAGCTTCGAACACGATTTCGAACCTCGTTAAAAAAGACTTTCTAGAGGGAGACACAAAAAATAACGGAAACCTTGCGTATGCTTGCGACAAACTCGACCCGGTCTAAGGGTACGAGTACATTGGAGCTACGGGAGAAGCTAAGAGAGCATCGGCACAGTGGTCGATTTTTCAAAAAAGTGGGACAAAATCAGTATGACTTGAAAATTTCATCGACTGAATAGAATCGAGTACGTCTGTTGATCTTCGTAGAAAGATGTATCATCCTTGTCAAGTCAAAAGAAACTTGTCAGACACGTTAGACATTACTGAATCGAACTATACAAAAATTTGTAATTTCTAAAATTATTTTTTTTATTTTTGTCCCAGTTATCGTACTTGTGGACCACTGTACGTCGCGTCGATAAAGGTCGCCAGATCAGGAGAATTGACTCGAAACGAAGGGGAAAAGTTACCCTCTCCCTGCCAGTACCGGATTGGTCACGTGACACACGCACGAGAGAGGCGGAACGGGTCACGTGACAGCACTCTGGCGGAAGGGTGGGGATGCTCGCCGCGGGGGAATGGCGTCGTAGAAGGGGTAAGGTAGGTTGAGAGAGACATCAGGCGCCAGACCAGGGGAATTGAGGGGAATACAGTACCCTCACTCTACCGTTACTGGATTAGTCACGTGATATTGTGACACACGCAGGATAGGGGCGGAACAGGTCACGTGACAGCACTGTGGCGGAAGGGTGGGGATGCTCGCCGCCGGGGAATGGCGTCGTAGAAGGGGTAAGGTAGAGTGGGAGAGACATCAGGCGCCAGACCAGAGAAACTGAGGGGAATACAGTACCCTCACTCTACCGTTACTGGATTAGTCACGTGATATTGTGACACTTGCAGGATAGAGGCGGAACAGGTCACGTGACAGCACTGTGGCGGAAGGGTGGGGATGCTCGCCGCCGGGGAATGGCGTCGTAGAAGGGGTAAGGTAGAGTGGGAGAGACATCTGGCGCCAGACCAGAGAAATTGAGGGGAATACAGTACCCTCGCTTTACCGTTACTGGATTAGTCACGTGATATTGTGACACATGCACGACAGAGGCAGAACGTGTTATGTGATCAGTTCGTGACGGAAGCATGGGGATGCTCGGCGCCGGGAAATGAGGAAAGGCGTCGTAGAAGGGGTAAGGTAGAGTGAGAGATAAGTCTTGGTCTGGCGATACTGGGAAGCTCTACTTGCTACTTCGAATGCTTCCACTATAAAAGTATATGTGTTTCGCTCTGGTGGATTCTACCGCAGCTCCAATGTACTCATACTCTAATAATCGTACACTGCAGAAAGCGACCGAGGACACGTCTACGTTCCCTCTGACAGTTATTGCGGAAAGCTAAAGCGGAACACCACGTGCGCAAGTAGCCACGAATAAAATGAGCAATTAAAAAGAGCAATTAAATGACGGAAGCAATTAATAAGACAAAGTGAAGGATCAGAGGGGAAATAGATATGGGGGAACGGCGTACGTAGAAAATAAGGTTAAATGATATAGAGAGTCCTATCAATCACGATAAAATTGGGAGCAAGTTGCTTACTCGAGTGTCAAATTTTATTCGTGGAATCAGATTTCTTTGTACAATTGTAAAGCTACGTTCACAAGAAACTCGAATTCGAATGTTCTTAAAAGATGTGCGTTCTATTCTATAGATCTCTGCTAACGAGTATGTTTGTTGCTTACCTTTCGTACTCATTGGAACCATGAATGTAACGAAACGATTGCCCCGACATTCCATTTTTTATTACAACACAGTCTTATCATAAATTGATCGTCGAACCAACACCGACGGAACTCTCCCGAAAAATGAAAAGGTTTATGCACTACTAGATCTAAAAAACCTTATCGTTTAACGATTTCTAGATTTCATGCTTAGGGTCACAGACAAACTACTTTCTGCCGCTAGTCTCGACTTCCATCGATGTAATGACGTGAATATATTGTATACCTATTGTAATTACTTTTTTTTTTTTGGTTCTGTAATCTTGAACAATTTTGCTACCTAATTGTATCTTTTTCTGAGGGTGAAGGTCTGTAGACAATATCTATAAATTTAGTATCAATGAAATAAAACCGGAAAAGTCATGAGTATATAGAAATTCTTTGTTTAATCATTTTAATAAATTCTGGATAGCATTCTTAAATTTTCTGATCCTCTCTGATCCTGACTGTTTCAAATATCACCTACTGAATTTTGTCAAAAATGTATGAAGTCTACAGTGTAGTCACGTTTCCATTTCGTTTTTAGTTTAGTCAAACGAGAGCTGATGTGTATTCATGACTTTTTTAATGAATGTTCTTGCATATCACACTGTCAGCCGCAAAAGTTTACACGTACCTGATAGAATTATAAATATTTAAGGAAAGACAAAGATTCTCTATATCTTGCGGATTCAGATTGATTGGTTATTTAAAACTGGGTAAACTTTGAAAAAATCGTGATATTTTTTAAACTTATACTAACGTCCACAAACTTTGCTTTTATACTGTAGTTACGATAATGCTAATTCAATATTGTAGATACAGGGTGAGTCATTTAACTGCACCGCTTAAATTTACTGGTAAACTATTTTTTGTGTCGTGTGTTGTTTGTGTTGAGATTAATGATTAGAGATTATCAAGTGTAATAGCGATTACCGATTTATTCGTACTCAATTACAAAAGTAATCACAAAATGATCGATTACTTTTCGCTAGAAAATTTTCGCCACTTTTACTCCACTACTTTTCTTTCCTCTATCCGTCGGCTGCGTCACGATCACGAAAACGGGAAATACCCCCCACCCCCTATCCCACTTAAATACGCGACACATGATCCGTAGAAATGGCCGTGAAATTCTATTTCTCGTACGCTTGCGCGTTTGAACCACGGATCACGCTTCTAATCCTCCAGACGGGTAAAGAAAACAAAAAGAGCTGCGATGGCCTCCCCTGTAGAGGCGAATCGTTAGTAGACCGTCGCTCGTGAAACGAGGAGCGAAACGCAGCGAAACAGAGAGAGAGAGAGAGAGAGAGTGAGAGAGAGAGAGAGAGAGAGAGAAACTGTTCGATATCTAATTTCATCGGAAAAGTAGAATAAACTGCTTCTCGCACGGTGAATGCTAGTTTGGCTTGGCCTAGCACGACACACGCTCTATTCCTCTATTGTGGCACGCTAGTTCCATGAAATTGGAATGATTGAATAAATTACGAGAGCAAGCGACCGTTCCCGACGTTGCCTGCCGACCAAACGAATTTTGCGCAGGCTTCATTGTTTTTTGATTCTTTGCTACGGAAGCAGAAAGTTCCGGTGAACAGATCGATACAACGAGGTCGATCTCGAATGCTCGTCTCTTATTTCTCCACGAACGATTCACTTCAAGAGAATTCAACTTTTTTCTTATCCGCTAAAATTCTTGCGAACGAATGAATTGTATGACTGTTATCGGAAATGAAGGAAATTTTTCAGGCGAGGTACACCGACTAGGAAGCGATATTCAAGAGTTTCATCTCAATGTGTAAGTGAAATGAAATATGCTGTGTTTACTCTACAGGGTGTTCAGGCTATTACTAGCCAGCATTTTTTTTTTTTTTGTAAATAGTAAATATTAGAAAAAAATGATAGAGGAAAAAGTAGTACTGTTTTTTATGCGCATCACAATGACATATGCATTTTTGTTTTATTTACATTACTATTTTGATAGAAATGAAGGTGACCTTCTATTTTTTAAATGGAATGCTATACATTTTTTTATGTCTCATGAAAGCGTGTGTCAAGACGAATTCATCCATCTACTACACAATAACCTTCAAGGTCATGCAAGGTCAGAAGTGGCAGAAATGGAAGAAACAATTTGAATATTGCGTACCAATGTGTTTACAAGTATTCCTTATTGATACGAATCGAATGATGTTGTCATTCAATGTCAGAGTGTTTACTTCTAATTAAAAAGACGCTCCATCGATCAGTATAGATGCATTTTGCCTTAGACCCTCAATTTCCAAAATAAGTTGAGAAATGTTGGACAAAATTGGTGCGTTAAAGACGTCTTGGTCTTCCTGAACATTGTTTAAATTCTTTTCATAATTAAACGTCTCGAACACTGAAGATGATGAAGAAAAATGACTTTTGGATTCGCGTTCGACGCATTGCAATCTATCTATAAGAATCTATGTATAAAATGTTGATTTAATGTTTACGTGTATAACTACAACCAAAAAGCTGTCTTTTGAAAAGTTGCCATCAGGAATCCGCATATTTATAGGCAGTAGTGTAGTGCCACAAATCCGCGGTAGCCAATCACTATCCCACTTTGTCTCCGACCGGGAACCAGGACAAAATGCTACAGTTCGTATAGTAATACTAACAAGACGGAATTCCATTTTATTGCCAAGCAAGAATCTATCTATACTCCTTTGTTTAACTCGTAAATGTTTACTGTAACACGTATGGACGACGGGCACATACCTTTCCACGTTAGGTGATCACTAGACTGTGGATGTTTATGCAAGTTTCAATTTTTGAACACGAATTTTAAGAAAGTCGAATCAAATAAAATCTGATTTTCCATGGTAGTATCCTTTTTAGATCGGAAATAAATCAAAGTCGCACTCAATTCTGTCGAATTCCGTATTCTAGCATTTTTTGAAAATTTTCAGGAGCCATAATTGCATAAAGATACGCAGTCTAGCAATCACATTTCAGACACAGCTGTTCAGGAGATCGCATAAGCTTCTACATCTTCGTGTCCCAATTAAAAAGCGATCTTTCATGTATCAATATCGTCTCAACTTTTTGAGTTACAAGAGTACAGAGAAAGTACAGGGAGCCAACCTTTTTTCAGAAACTTGTGCCTCCGATACACCGTGAAACTTTGAAGTTTGATTAAAGAAATACTTAACACGACAACGTAACTTCAAAATTCTTGTAAATAATGTTTTGACTGAGTAGAGTAAGAATAACAAGATTTTAACGTGATAGGTATACGTACAGGGTGGCCCAAAAATGTCGTACAGCCGATTAAGAGGCGGTTCCTGAAGTCATTTGAAGTGACATTTTCCTTTGCAAAAATGTTTGCCTCGGCTTTGTTAAGCAGTTATTAACGGATAGCATGGCCTCACAGATTTACTCGAGTTCAAGGGAATGTAGTTACCCCCTCTCTCTCTGCAATTATCGGGTCAGTCACAATGCAGACGGATGCACCGCGAATTGAGTACGTGCATCACGTCACGTGACCGGTCCGAGGCGGAAGCGTGGGGGAAAACCGGAAAATGGGGGAATAATGTAGAAGGGGAAGGGTAGAGTGGGAGATCAATCTCGATCTTGTGACAATACTCCCGAAACATCTTTTAAATGTCATTGCTTTCGAATGCTCGGCGTGTCCTTCGAGTCAAGGTCACCCGTATTCGTAAAAATCATTCTTGATGCAGCGCGAAAATATTAAAATGCGACGAGAACACTGTTATCTTCTCGATGCTTAACGTCGACGAACTGTTTTCCCGTGATGCATAACTCGATACAATGTACAGGTAACGCTGTTCGATCTTATCTGAGGCATGTTGTCAGTGATCGTGTCGATGTGGTTGTCTCGCACGGGCGTCTGTTGTTCTATCTATTCGCATTGTTACCGACTATGACACCAGGCTAAGTGCACTTCCTGCGGTACGGATTTGCTCCGAGAAATCCGGTCGAAGTGTGTTTTTACATTTCGTTTCTTATCTCTATTCTCGGTTTCTCTAGAGACCGTGCACGGTGTAGATCGTGTTGTGGATCGATCATCTCGGTGTTTCGAATGTTGGTATTATTTTGTTGTATTAGTTGATGATGTGGATGAATGTTGTCTCGGTGATCGATGCGTTTCCGCAATTCGAGACTGACTGAGTTCGTATGACCAAGATGTTCTTGTTTTGCCGGTGCTTGATTGTGATTCACGGTGGTTTTTTCGTGAAGTTGTTTTTTTTAATTTTACCTATTTGTTGGACTCGGTGAACGGTTTTGTGCTGGTTACCGAACAAGATATTCGGTGTGATGCTTTCACGGTGAAGAGAATGCACAGGTATGTTATTTGCCACTTGATAGAACACGTTGCACTGTATATATCAACGTCGACACGAATCGAACCAAGTACAGTGTTTACTCTGTATATGTCCCAAACGCCTAGCCGATAAAAGTCCCAGAACTGCCGCGGGGTTTACCTCGCGAGGAAAGAATAGTATCTCCTCGCCGATATATGTCCCTGGCTAGACCCGTGTTGAGAACATACAGTGAGTAACGAAAGTATTCGAACGCCCTTTAAATCAGTATAACTTTTTTTTTTAAGTGAATCAAACGACCTGACTTTTTTGAGGAGTTAGAAGAATTGGTTTTCCAAACGATGTGTAAAAAAGATTTTGAAAACATTGCAATTGGTAAGAATTACATGAGAAAATAAAAATGGCACTTTTCACAACTTTCTTATTTGAACCTGTAGTGAAAATTTAAAATATGCGTTTTGTAGATATATGTTAGTTATATACATGCTGCAAATTTCATTGAAACCGATTAATATACACACGAGCTACAACTAGTTAAAAGTGGTGAAAAGCGTAGATTTTCACGACTTTTGGCCAGTTTCTGCTTAAAATCCTCAGATTCTAACATATTTTGATACGTGCCATTTTTATCTGCGTCAGCCGATTTCGATGAAATTTTCAGTACGTGTATAACTAACATATATCTACAAAACGCATATTTTAAATTTTCACTACAGGCTCAAATAAAAAAGTTGTGGAAAGTGCCATTTTTATTTTCTCGTGTAATTCTTACCAATTGCAATTTTTTCAAAATCTTTTTTACACATCATTTGGAAAACCAATTCTTCTAACTCCTCAAAAAAGTCAGGTCGTTTGATTCACTTAAAAGAAAAGTTATACTGATTTAAAGGGCGTTCGAATACTTTCGTTACTCACTGTATATCGAGCAAACACCGTATTCTGTGGGAATGTTGTGTGTGGTCCTGGGAGACTTTGTCCGCAGGAATTTGATCGACGAAACAGGATACGATCGCGACGAGCGGATCGAGATCTCGCGCGATACGGTTCAATCGAAAGGGAAAATAAACGCGATCCGGACAATGATACGTCGAATAAGTCAAATAAGAGGCAGAAGACACGCCGCGGGTTGGTAAAAGATATGTGAGTCGTTTGGGTGCTTTGCGAGCATCAGCCCGCCATTTATTGCGCAAACATGCTAGTCGACCACAATATCATAAGAATTCGCACTATTCGGCGAATAATAGCCCGGATACTCGGCGCCCCATTTCGCGATCGTCTTCATTAACGGACATATATACGCGGATCCGAACGACCTGCGCGAAATTTAATCTTCGGTTCAATTTGTCGATGATTTATGGTCTGGTTGTTGCGGTGATATTAATCCTGGATGAATAACACGATAAGCTATACCCATCGTTACCAAAGTCTGTCAATTACCGTGTTATGGACCGGATGGATGGATCATCTTTGTTTTTGCGTGATATAATTAGCGACAGATAGGTGCTAAATTTAGGCACGAGTAAAAGCTGTTTGAAAATTAATTTTCAGGCAGACACTTCGAAAACAGTTTGCGTTGAGTGGTGTGTATCCATGTAAGTCGATAAACTGTGTAGATGTGTATTTTTAGTTGGTAATAAACAACTGGATACGATGCAATTTAATGTCACCGTTATGTTGTCATCTGACGTAATAAACGCCCGTTGGTTTCTGCCAAGATAAATCAATGTTGTTGATATTACTCATCCAGGAAAATCGAGTTTTATAATTATCGATCGAGAAACTAGAAACAAATTTGCTTACAGATGTACAGCGAGTATTTCGCAGTTGGAAGTTGGTACATGCAATTCGAGGAAAACAGAAAAAGGGCAATTTCAGATTAAAATTCTCAAGAGATTCTGTGTCTCATAGTTTTAGGAGATGAAATAGAATCTTCGAGATACTTCGGTGCATGTGGAAATAATGTCAATAATTAATGTTATCGCACAGGGTGTTAATAAAAGCATGAAACATTCTTTGAGGTTTTTTATTTCGTGCACACTTTTACATTTCTGTTGACACGATGCTTTACTGTTTCAATATAGAAAACAGTCTGCTGTAAGAACAATTAGAAATGACACCTGTCTCGTAAAATGAAAAAGGCACTATTCACATGAATTTCAAGACATATATTCCGTCACGTTTATTCAACTTTTCCGTTCATGTCGTTTCTGCATA
Source organism: Seladonia tumulorum (assembly GCA_913789895.3). Classification (NCBI taxonomy): domain Eukaryota; kingdom Metazoa; phylum Arthropoda; class Insecta; order Hymenoptera; family Halictidae; genus Seladonia; species Seladonia tumulorum. The sequence goes on from OU565275.1 coordinate 11,924,132, forward strand.
ACTGTGTCCGAAGAAAATGATCATTGCAGAATATATCAGTCTGTAATTCCATTGTAATATATGTATACAGAAAAGAATGCATACAAGAAAAATGTGCTACAATGTTATGGAGAAAAAAGTATAGTCTAAAAGTACTAACTTGAGACCTAACAATCTTCACTGTTTCATTTATAAAAATAATAAATCCGTTCTCCTTTCTACCAAATAACTTTTGTGAAAACATTTCGTGAATACAATGTTTACTCTATATGTCCCAAACGTTTAGCCGATAAAAGTCCCAGAATTATCCCGACGTCTCTAGAGCTTAAGATCTCTAGATCTGCTTGCCGATATATGTCCCTGGCTAGACCCGTGTTTTGGACATGTATCGAGTAAACACTGTATTGTCACTTTCCCATGAAATATCCCAGCGAGTTAGCACTAACACACTGTATGCTTTATTTAAAAAATCGTTTGTAGAGTAGGAGACCAAGTTTCCTTTGCAATCCGAGTCCCATAAGTATTCGTACCCTTATTGCTTGAAAAAAAATTTGTTGAAATCAAACAATGCAGGTAAGATTTTGCAATAACTCTTTTGTTACGAATGAACACATATATAAACTACTCAATTATTCTCAACTCTGTCAAGCATGGTACGAATACTTTTGTGGTCTGTTATTATGTATTATGTAGATTAAAATTAACATAATTTTGTTATCAATAATTCAACTTTGTTAAAATTTGGTATACACATATAGTTTATGCATCTGTTTACTCGTAACAAAAAACTTACTGCAGAATCTTACATGTATCACTTGATATATCAGCAAATTTCTCTTATATCCAACGAGGGTACGAATACTTATGAGACTGACTGTAAACTGGAATAATTTTAAACAATCTAGTTGACGAGGCTCCCTGAAGGGGATTAGGTAAGCCTGTTCCCCGTCGTCCCGATGCAGTTTGTAGATGCTCGCCAACTTATGGTCTCTGTGCAATACACCATTACGGTGGGGGGGGGGGGGGATAAATTGTTCGCAAATATCGTGCACATGTTTGACATACATATACAGAGGCATCATTGTACACGTTAATGCCCTTTACCCTACCGGCCATAAGTGTTTACCCACCTTCAAATTTCGTTACTATTCAAATAATAGGTATTTTATTGTTATGAAAATGTCCGTAGCATTAAATTCTAATTATAAGGCTAATAAAAAACATCCAAAATATTCTGTACATACACAATCAGGTACTGTAAATGAGTTTACAGCTTTTTATGAAAAACGACAATTTTGGAGTTCAGGTAAAGAAACCCATTTTTCTGAAATTTTTATAACGGTCAGTAGGGTATATGAACGCAGGTAATACAGGTATCTTAGTCTTCTAAAATTTCATACTGCATTAAGCTTTCATACAGTAAACAGTTGATTTTCACGTGCCTAAAGAATTTTGCGAAAATTTCAAATAATGTCAGGGAGAAAAGAATTATCGATTGAAACGCGCGCTCTAATAGTGTCCCATCATAGCATCGGAAAAAGTAACAGAGAAATAGCAAAGTTATTGAAGCTGAACCGTAGAACCGTGGACTAAAATGTTAAAAAATATGTGGGTGGGTAAACACTTATGGCCGGTAGTGTATGTCCCGTATGTATGTGTTATACGGGCAATCGCTCGGAAAGCAAGAAAACCCTCGAAACGTTTCGATCGCAAAGACATGTAAAATTTAGCATTAAAAAAAAAAAAACTGTCCTATATTTCTATTAGCACCCTGTATAGCAGGCCAGCACATGATCGTTATAAATATCGCAGACGGTATTTAGACGGTAAGTAGGGAGCTCGCGATGGATCGTCGTCGACGTCGACGTCGTCGTCGTCGTCGCCGCTAATTCAGAAACATTACGAGGGCGTCCATTCCGTGTACTGCCCGAAATATCGATAGCGGATCATTGGCCTGTCGCCGAACAGTACTGACAGTGCGACACTTAAGCTATCCAGAGGCCGTACGTTGTCACGGTAAATTACACGGAAAATCGTTACGTCCGAACTTTACGATTCCCTATACTTCCAGTGGATTATGCGACCGGTACTTAATGGGTAATCGAGCTTATCAAACTTTACCTCTGATCTTACCTTCCCTGTCCTATAATTTTCAATTCGGAAAGTTGCCTAGCTGTGATTACGTTCTGGCGAATTCCGCAGCGTTGCATTTATGTCTACGTAGTGACACATCATTCGTGATTAGAGTGCGGATTTTATGCATTCATATAGATCAGATGCGCGAAACAGTAAACACGTTTAATGAATTTAGAAGATACATACTGTTGTATTATTTTCAACCTAAGAAAATTATTCGGAAAACAAGCGAACCTATTACGTAGTTTCTGTGTCCCGCAATTAATGCAGATAATTTTCATTTTGCATAAAAATCTACCCTATCATGAATGTTTCAATATATCTTCTGACTAGGCACAATCCCGAAGTGGCATATCCTGATTTTAATGAAAGTTTGGGTGGTCGTAATTCTTGCAAAAATAATAAACGCATGTTTTCTTAATCAGGCATCGTTCACATTGAAGGGGTGAAAACAGCCCCCAAAGTTTGGGATGAGAACTATATATTCTCGGAAATCATTAGATTTAGAGGGATAGTTTAAATAACTTGCGTAAGTCAATGATATTTAATTTAAATATCATAAATATCTACTTTAATTTTAAAAAATCATATAATAAATAAGCGTTAAAAATCATCAACTAAAAAAATTCGCGTTTTGCAGGTACCAATTACTGTGCCTAATATGAATTATACTTATTTTTAAAGCACAATGAATATTAAAAAAGAGATGTTAAATTTTTTCATTAAAATCAGTTAATATATTTGTGATATATCCCCTTTTTAATATTGCAAAGAATATGTCTTTTTTTTAACACTAGGTTTACGGGGCACTAAATGTGCCTACTCTACATTACTTTATAAAAATAACAAAAATGTATGTATCCAAATTTATAGCCGTTTCTTTTACAATATATACCCAAAGAAACCAATTTGTTGAATAATATCTTCTTCATGCATCCTTACAATTTCGATAATTGTGAATTAAGAGGTACCAGAACCAGTCATTTTGACGAGTCCCGTAAATCTAGTGTTAAATATTCATTATGCTCTAAAAATAAGTACAATTAATGTAGACACAGTAATTGGGCCCCTTAACCTAGGCCAAAAATCGTGGAAAACTGAAATTGTCACCATCTTTGAACGCTTGTAGCTCATTGCAACATTGACCTATTTTCATGAAATTTTCAGAATATATTTCATCGACAAAATGTAATATTTTATTCGTTGAATTCAGTCGGTAAAAATTAAATAATTCAGATGAACACTGTATAAGATGTGTCGTATACTTTTATCCACCACGTAGGTTGCAGCTGTCGCGCATCTCGTCGTCCGCGTCCCGGTAAACTCGTTTTTCCGAGGCGGGGATCGTAGTGGACAGTAAACCGATGCCCCCTCCACCCCCGAACGCTACGCAAAATCCCAGGACGTGTCAGCGAGCTGGTTGACAGTGATATTTCGAAACTTTGACGAATCCGTGTCGACAGGTACGCGCGCTCTACTCCGTCCGATCGTAATAGCCTGCCCGTTGCTCAATTTTAGGACACGAGAAAGGAACCCTGCGATGAACTGTTTAACATGGACCTGTCTTCCGGTTATTACGGCTGTAACGCGTGTACAGAGTACCCGTGACTCCTTTCGTGGAACATATTAAACTTGACGGCGCGTAAACTGTTATTATCTCGTTGAGTAGCGAATCCGTGTGTCGTCGGGAGGCTGAGTGAGACGAGATTGTCTTGTTGAGCGATACTTTGACTGAAAATGCTTGGGTGACTACCAGATTTCATTGACGTAGTATGTTGCACGAAAATGTTCGTAGCGTCTAATGCAGAACATCGAAGACAACACTCTATAGAATAGAATATTCGATAGGCGACCCTCTTATTTAGAGAATTCCTCTGAAATTCTATCGAAGTAATATCATAATTAGACAGCGGATTTTATGCATTCATGACAAAAATGAGTACACGTAATTTAAAACAGTAAAAACATTAGAAGAATTTTAAGATACTGTCTTATTATCTTCAGCCTATTAAACTTATTAATACTAGAACTACCAAGCAGTAAATTCAACTGTCATACATTGTCTTCTAACAACAACAAAACTGCAGTTGTTTAGATTTCGTACCAGTTTTGTTTAGATATCTACAATAACGAGCCAGATTCGTGATGAAGATTCTGAATAGAGTCTGATAAATGTGAACGTTATTAACACTAGAACGACCAAGCACTAAATGCAACTGGCATACATTGCCTTATAATAACAACAAAATAAAATTTGTATAGATTTCGTATTAGTTTTGTTTAAATATCTACTTCGATAGAGAAGTTCATAAAAAAATTTTCTCATAAAAACATATATATATTTACAATTTCCTTATTTCTAAAAGAAAAAATTAGGAGCAAGTCATTTTGACCCATCCGGTAGTTCTAGTGTTAAGAAAGAAAATAAATTTCTATTTTACTGCATTTTGTTGCAATGCCGATAGAAAATTTTTATTTTCCATAAAGATTCGCTGTCTAATAATAATAATCATTTTGTTTCAGATAAATCAAAACTGATCGTGAGAGGACGGAAATTTTGTTTGCAATGTTAGTCAATAATTTGGTAATAGTCCACTAATGAACATACAACTCAACATTGAATAAAAAATATCAAGCCAATGCGTTTATCGAACGAATCAGACTAAAACATTCTATAAAACATACTCTAAAACATTTCACAAAGTTCTAGCGAAAGAAGAGTTTCAACAAGCAAGAAAAGTGCAAAGCCGTCTTCAAAGACTTCATTTGCTTTTACCTAGATTCTAGAATTCAATAGTAGAGAAGTAGGTGAACTTGTTTTTCAGTGAAAAACATGTGCCAACGCTTGTTCATAAAATATACACTTTTAGAGGTGAAATATACTGCTTCAAAGTTGATATTAGGTTGTTGCATAGAAAATATCCGATTAATAGCAGAAACTTTAGAGTTTTTAGACTTTAGCAACATAACTTTTCCTTAAGTAAAACTTCTTGATTAATGTAAGCACCGTTGCAATCATATTCTGTCAAAAGTGACGAGTTTTTCGATTATACTATGGTAAAAATTGAATTCTCTGGTCGTTCACCTTCTTCGTGCATGAAAATTTTTTACGTCACCGTCGACGATTTTGTTCTAAACGAAATATGTTGTAGTACATGTGAAATTAGAGAGGGTTTAAGTCATCATTTTGTAGGATTACTTTCACTTTCACATGGACTACAACATATTTCATTTAGAACAAAATCGAATGGCCCAACAGTGTTTCTAGATTGACCCATTTGCATCATAAGGAAATATGAAAGGAAGGCTTTTATCGCTAAACTTTTTTTAAAATTATATTTAAGTACAAAAACGACTACAAGTAAAAGAACTTCACATCTCAGCATTACAAGAAGAAATCAGAATTACTACTTTCATCTCCAATAACACCGTCCATTTCTATTTTTTAGCTAACAAATAATGACAGTGACCAGGAAAATTGAGCGCATATATACGCTAACGATACAAATGGGTCAAAACATATCATAACATTTTCATTCTGAAATCGGACATGTCATATCCAACGACCTACTGTGTAGCTTGAAACCGTAATTACTTCTCGTGTACTTGATATTTTCATTTCTGTTTAATCTTCGACCTTAAATTTTGTAATCACAACTTTAATTACGATTTTGGTTGAGGGATGAACAGAGATTCCACTGCACGGGAATTGAAAATGCACGCGATACTCGATCCCAATGAATTTCGAGTGTAACCTCAGTACCCTTTCGGTCTCGGATGGCTCTCGGTTAGTCTGGCGAAACCACGTACTCTCCGACAAAGTGCATTGTGTATCAACACCAAGCGGTGTTTCCCTTGAATTCTTTCCGAGTGTACGTGCGAAAGCGTGACCGTGCGCAATTACCGGGCCAAGCCCGTGTTAATTACACCGTTACAACCCTTGAACGTTGCGTTTGCGCACGCGGTCTCTCCCACTTTCTCTCTCTCTCTTGGTCTCGCGTGTTTTTGTGCAACGAGGATAATTTGTCTCGCGGTAATATGCACCTTTTATGATCAGACGTAAACAGTTCAGCGCTAAACGAGCCCTCCTTTCTCGCGTGAGCCGGTGAAATATGTTAGCCCGGGCGCTGCAGCGGGTATAGGCCCGCGCGGAGAACTAAATAAGTATAAAAGAGAAAAACGAACAACACGGAACAGCTGTTCGTTCGTTCGTTCTGTGTTCCCCGGTTTAATGAATTTATCGCCGGCACACGTGACTTCGCTCGCGCGTATAATGCGTCCCTAATGACTGAACATAACGATTTACTGTGACGAGTCTACGTGTGAGTCAACGATGAACGTTTATTGTAATATTCTGTAGCCACTGGAAACGGATTGTACCGTCGAATGTGTGAAAATGTCGTGACGTCCGGGCTGAGAAGTAGACAGCGTTAAGGAAAAGCGAGGCAAAGAGTGTAGCAAATAGAACGGTGCTTTGCTCGAATCGAGGATACTTGAAGCGAGATTCGTGTTTAAGTTTAAATCCGATTACCACTCTGAATTGGAAGCCCTCGATGGCTCCTCTTTCCAATTGAAATATGAGATTTCAGTTCGTCCCGACTTAGGAGACGCTCGATTTAACACCGTTCGAGTTCGATTTGCAAGAATTTTCAAATATTTCAAATTTATTTTCTCCGATTTCGAAGCGTCCTAATTTGACTATAATTCGTTTCGGTTCGTCCCGACTTAAGGGGTTATATACAGTTAGGAGGCCCAAAAAAAGCAATTTTTTAAGAATTTTTCCTGAGAAGACCTTTACATCTATTAATGTAAAAATTTGTACACAAATTATGGTAACTTTTAACTGTATTTTAACATTTTTTATTTGTAAAAATGATAATTTTGAAACCTGCTATAGCTGATCTCCTGGAGCTTCTATAAAAAAAGGCGCTTTACGGTGACCACTATATCTCTGGACTGGAGCATCAAGAATGAAAAAACCAAACTGATTTCGTTAAAGAAATGTATAATCTAGTAACTAATCGAAGGAATAAGCAAAATAAAATTTTGTGACAAAATGGCAGCTTTTCAAAGAAAAAAATCGATTTTTCACCAAAATTTTGGCCTTAAATTGTTTATAAAAAAAAACTATTCATCGGAGAGAAGAAAGCTTCGATTAATTACTAAAAAATATACTTAAGAAGCTTGTGTTAAAGTTTGAGAGTGATCGGTTCAGCCGTTTCCGAGAAATCTTGGTCACCGACTGTGAAAACACAGTTTCGAGAAAAACGCGTCGAATGATCGCCTCCTACTTTCAAATTCTGTGACACATCTTTACAAATATGCGTGTAACTTCGAAAATAATTGCCGGATTGACTTGAAATTTTTTGTGCGTATACTTAAATATATTTACATTACGAAAATGAAATATAAAAAAAATCGATTTTTTGAAAATTCTAACTGTATATAACCCCTTGAAAGAGCTCTATTCAACATCGTTCAAATATGATCGACGACAATTTTTAAATGCGTCAAATCGATGATGTTCTCCGATTTGAAAGCGTTCGTATATGACTGTACAGTAAAACCTGTTTTTGTGCGGTGGATAGGGACCGCATAAAAGAAATCGTACAAAAAAATATTCGAAAATTTTATAAATTTTTACATGTAATAAACAAATTTGTACGATATACCACCTAAAATTTTTTTTATGCGGTGGATATGGAGCGCATAAAAAAAGTCGGACTTAGAAAATACATCAATGATTTATGAAATAGAGGAGAGAATGCTTTCAATTAAATTATATAATTAAATTAGACATAAAGAAATTGTAAAAATATTAAAAAATTAAAAAAAAAAAAAAAGGAGAGTAAAAATATTAAGTCCAGATACATCGTTGTTAAGGGGACACGTAATCAGAGTTCGTCCACAACATGTATATGTACATTGATAGGAAACATTAAACTGGTGCTAACGCCACTAAGATTCATATACCGCATAAAAATAAATCGCACGAAGAAAATTGCACAAAAATAAAATCGCACAAAACCTATCGCACAAAAACAAAATCGCATAAAAAAGAACCACACAAAAACAGGTTTTACTGTAGTTCGTTCGAAGGTGTTCGAAACCGGCAGAACCTCTCTCCGAATTCGATCTGTGCCGAAATTTTGTCCCCTACAATTAGAAAGCATTCAAAACCAGAACGGTGCAATTCGAAACCGTTTAATCCCGAAGTTGCTGCCTCCGTTCAAAGCGCTTTGGATCGCTTCGCGCTTCAACCGAAAATCGACGTCGATTCATCTCCCGTTGAAAAGCCGCGCGCCGCGTTACCGAGCAAATGCGCGACAGGCATCCCTAACGAAACCTCGCGACGGAATGTCTGCTCGTGAAACGTAACGTTGATAGATAGAGTGTCGTCGTTATGTGGTTTCTTCGTGGACGAGAGGCTCGGGAGGACGGCGAATTTTTGTAGAGAGCCGACGCGATATGCGCCACGTGTCCCGTTACGTTTTAGGATGATCGTGGAACGACTGAATGCAACGAGAGATAAAGGGGGCTACGGGCTCTACATGCAGGAGGAACAAAAATGAAAAAACCATGCGGCTGCATATCGCGTCGGTATACAGGGTGGTCCACGCAATTGTTACAAGTCATAACTCCGTTATTATTGCATTTACGAAAAAATGACAAAGGAGAAAGACAAATGGTTCGAAGAGCACTACATCTGTAGGCCTTTAAATTTTTTTTAGATGCAGCAATGCACGTGCAATTAACAATTGCATCATTTCTTTAAATAGAAATGCATATTTTTGTTTACACAGATCGATTCTTCTGTTCACTCGACGTAAAAATGATTAGGGTACCATGGCAAAAAAATTATTAGATCTCGAGATATTTTCAAAAAATGTCTTTATTGAAGAAGATACTCAAACACTTCATGACTATGTTGTAAAGGTAAACACCCTCTCGACATTGTTATCATAACAGAAACTGATTTGTACGAGTAAGCATTTCATCATTCACTAGCAATTCACGTATCGTAACTCGAGTACGAAAACTAAGAATTTGAAATAGTGTAACTGTATTTCACTAAATACAAGAAAATGTATTTTACTAACAGTGAGAAACAAGATATGCACGACACTTTTCTGTTGTGTGACAAAAATACGAATGCCGCCGCAAGACATTTTTTGAAAATATCTCGAGATCTAATAATTTTTTTGCCATGGTACCCTAATCATTTTTGACGTAGAATGAACAGAAGAATCGATCTGTGTAAAAAAAATATGCATTTCTATTTGAAGAAATGATGCAATTGTTAATTGCACATGCACTGCTGCATCTAAAAAAAATTTAAAGGCCTACAGTGCTCTTCGAACCATTTATCTTTCTCCTTTGGCATTTTTTCGTAAATGCAATAATAACGGAGTTATGACTTGTAACAATTGCGTGGACCACCCTGTATTCGGTCCTGGTCGCTCATTTCTGTGCGCGTTGAAACTGATCGCGCGACTTCGAGCGGCGCACTCTTTCTCTCCTTCCGTTTCGGAAATCCATCGAACACATCGACGATGATCGTCGCCGAAAAATCTGAACGTTTCAGTTGTTCGATATCGCGAAAACAACAACTGTCCCTGTCCACGGATACAGTCCTCGTCAAAAAGATAGTCCATGTGTCATTGAGAAATTAAAGATAGCACATCTGGGCTATCTTTTTGACGAGGAGTGTACAGTCAGTCTCATAAGTATTCGTACCCTCGTTGCATATAATAGGAATTTGCTGATATCCAGTGATACATGTAAGATTCTGCAGTAAGCTTTTTGTTTCCAATAAACAGATGCATAAACTATATGGTAGATTCAAATTTAGATTCAGATTGTAAGATTCAAAGAATTCAAGAATGTTGGTATATTATTGTTAATATATTACTATTATTAATGAGGAAAATAATTGTTTTTAGCTCCTGTATCTTGTAACGGATGCATAACAATTTTATTTTGCCACAATATAAGATAGGTAAAATCAACTCCATCTGCGATTCTGATTTTGTATTGCATTTATTCATTGTACTAGGTTCAAGTTAGTGTTAATGATTTATTCATACCAAATAGAAGTCTCAATAAAATATATAAAGAATTTAATGCATTATATGCTAAAATAATTTTCTTACCAAGGATAATGTTTGAGTTATTGTATTGTTTTGATGTTCTGTTAGATATGGTCTATTTTTTTTTAACCGAAACGTAAATAAATCAATATTATTTACACAATAGTATTGTATTTCATTAACAAATAAAATTTTTCATTAAAAAACTTGCCCCACAACGGGTTAGAATCTTAAAACAAAGTAAATTTAACAATAAATTACTGAATAACGATGAGAATATCTATGCTATTTCTACGTCATTTTATACGTTTCTTAAAAATTGGAATTTTTAGCCCCGATCTACCCTACCTAGTATGGAGGATTCAAATATCGAGTTTTCAACGCTCGGTGTCTCATAAGATTGTAATACTCGCATGGCACACTCGGTAACTCTGGAATCCGTTCATTTCATCCATCATAAATTTCAACAACGTTTTCTAGATGATTCACGGGTAAGATGGGCCTCATCCCTCGAAATCTGTTATTCTGACGCGTCCTTGATCTTCCCAACGGAGAAGCGACTTTCTTCCGGAATACACTAACGATTTAGCATGAACCACGCCTAATCCCTCCGCCCCTGGAGTCCCTTTTGCACTTTTACTCGTCCAGCTGCGTGTTAAAATACCACGAGCCGACGACAGGTTCATGCTAAGACCAGTCATCAAGATTCCTCGTAAATCTTTCACCGTTCAAATAAATACAGTACGTCTGCTTCACACGCGCGGCGAATAATATTTCGCCTTTCCCGCGTATCTAGTTATACTCATTTCGCATTTTCTACAATCAAAATCTGAATTTATTAGCTTCCTTTTGATTTTCGCGCTCTTCCAAAATCGGATCCAATATATTTGATGGAACATTGAAAAGGAGTTTACAAACTTATTATCGGACTGCAGATTTTATTCGTCTATAATAAAAATTAGTAGTCGAAACTTAAAATAGTGGAAACATTAGCAGAATTTAAGAATATAATAATAATGACATAATATTAATAACTGTCAACATATTAAAAGATTAAGAGTCGAAATCAATTTTTCTTTAACTCCTGCTCGTTGCAATCGATGCACAAGATTTATATTTAGCATAAAGATCCACTGTCTACTTATTATAAACGCATATGTCAAACGCGTAGCTGACTTCGATGACAGAAAAAGCTAATCGGCATAAGCAGTATAATTAACCTTACATATTTCTTATTGTAAATGTTACGATGTGGATTTATAATAGATGTAAATGCTCATTTGTAAGGTCTATTTATAGAAACGATGTACTCAAAATCAATGTAAAAAACCGCAATTGTGTTAAATCTAATAAATAAACTCCGGATCTTTATGCGAAATAAAAAGTTTGCGCATCGATTGCAGTAGCTAAATGTAAATTTATATTTATCAGTAGTAATTTTAGTGTAGTGAAAATATATTAAAGCTAAAAGTACAAGTACAACTACAACAACTACAAGTACATATAAAATATATTAATATAAATACTCTTAGAGTCTTGTTACCTTTTTACAGCTTTAAATTGCACCAATTCATTTTTGTCATAAATTAATAAAATCCGGAGTCTAGTTATACGTATTATGTATACAGCGCACACGATGCATAGAATGCGTACAATATGAATATTTTCGCTCAAGAAATCAGTGTGTGCATTGATTGGTGTGAAATGATATATTTCTAGAAGAATTCATAAACAACAAAATGATCTCGGCAGGAGATTGCCAGGAACACGTCCGAATATTACGAAATGTAAAATGGATTGAGGCTTGATTTAGCGAGGAGTATCTCACGGGCGGAAGTGTATATGTATTTCGAACGCTGAATAGCCTGCTTCGAACTAATATACAAGGACTATGCTGAAATGGAACAGGAGGTTTTAAGTCTTTCGAAGAGAATTTCCAGACATTGCGTCTCACAGACGTCTGGCTCTTGAAACGACTACCTAATGGAAAACAGAACAAACAGAATAAATAGGTCCATTTTGAAATTGCTCGTAATTATCGAGCACTTCCTGCCCATAAATTCGAAGTCGAATCATTTATTACAGTCAACATTTCATATTAATGTAGGATCAAGGGAGTTAATAATGACGATATATTTTATAAACACAATTACATAAAATAACTAACCAATTGAACACACTAAATTAAACTGAACAATACTAAATCTTACTCGCCTATCGCTTAATCACTTATATCGTCTATTATATTTTGCCGACCGCGGTTACTTTTACAATTATAACGGTTATAAACGTCTTTCGCCGTGCTCGCGTTTCAAATCCGCCGCCTTGAATGTAACGCTGTTTTAATCCTCGCTTGTTAAAACTATTTATTGTTTTTGCAACGCCCCGATGCACCCCTTCGTCCCTACCCACATTAATAATATTGGAATGTTGTGTGTTCGAATTATGAAAAGTACACGAGCTCTCAAACGGTGATCCGTTCATATTTCTCATAACAACTACGAGAATATGTTTCATTGAATTTAAAGCGACATGGTTATTACAACGTGCAATTAAACGAGTGATTAAACCTGCAGAGGCCCTAATAGATTTTAAGATCCCCGTTATACAGGACAACTGCAAAGAAATGTATGAAAAGTGTTTTTAACAAAAATTGAGTCTTGCACGTTCGCTATTGATTTTATTACTATGTGAACGATGTAGAATTCCGAAAATTTCTATGGTGCTCCCCTTCTCCTGACGCCCTGAGTTTACTTCGCTTATTTTTTAGTCCAGCACTGGTCTATTTCGATGAACATAAAATAGAAAATTTTCGACAGGTCGTTTTGACCCATCCGACGATTCTAAAATATCTTTGAACGTATTTTAATAAACGAAAATCTTGTTAAAAAAAAGAAAACTGTTCGCCGAACATAAGAGCTTGAGTTCGTCTCATTGAACACGAAACAGAGGGAATAAGTTCTCTGGAGTCATTCGAATTCAGTCGTCGAAACCTTCTTCGTTCTGAAAAGTTTCACAGAAGAAACTGCGCAGTAATTGATTTCAAAGTGTTGATTCGTTCACTGACACAGTATCTGCACTACAGTCGCCCTAGCGAGCAAGTTGAAGTATCCACGAGGAAACTTTCGACAGAATGAAAGTTTCGACCGTTATCATGTAAATTAGTAAATCCTTGCTTTTCGATATATGCTATCGACAAAGATATCTGACCGATAAAAGTTCCAGAACTATGCCCACCGTCGCAAAGTATACTCCTGGCCGATATATGTCCTTGGCTAGACCCGTGTTGTGGACATATAATCGAGAAAACACTCTAATTACTTCAGTCAAATTCAAATTGTGTGATCATTTCGTTAACCCCTTGCACTACTATTTATTTTGTGAATATAACGATTAGAAATTCTTCATCGTTCAGAATCTCATAGAAAAAAAGATAGTTTATATTTATTGTATGCCTATGTTTTCCTCAAAGGATATACAGTCGAGTCGGAAAGTAAGTTAACGACTGGTGTATGCAGGCAAATGAATATGACATGTCTTTAATCTTTAATAATGATAATATATGTTTTACTAACATATTTGTTTATTTCCTTACACCTCCTAAATAAAAACAATACAATAACTTGATTTTATTCATCATATTCATTGCCTACATATCACCAAATGTTAACTTACTTTCCGACTCGACTGTATATCAACTACAAAAAAAAAAAAATAGATTTTTATTTCGATTTAAAGGAAATTAATAACGTTCACATTTATTGGACTCTATTCAGAATCTTCATGACGAGTCTGGTTCGTTATTGTAGGGCAAGAGGTTAATAACGAACGAGCTAAGGTGGAGTGGGGTAAGTGCACCCCAGTTTTTAGTAAGTTTGACTTTCAACCAAAATATCTTGAATTTGTTTTATAATAATTTAACATTTGTTGATATCAACGAATACTTGAGTTAATACTCTTTAATTAACATTGGCAATAATGCCAATTCCACTTTGTATATTTTTATTTTTTAAGAAAATTGTAAAAATTGCAACAACTGTGCACTTTCCCAGAAAATGGGGCAAGTGCACAATCGACAGTTAAAATCTATTTGATCCTTATATTGTATGCTACGAGGCAAGAGCATAACTATTGATACATATGTCTGCTACAAAATGCTTTTTACCGCATTCAAATACGTTGTTTCGTTTTGGAGTAAAGCAAATAAATAATATAAATGCAATTGCAATTTCATTTTTTTTTTTTATTGCAATTTCGCTCATATTATATTAATAAGAATTCGTTTATGCACTTGCCCCGTTTATGCACTTGCCCCGTTTATGCACTTGCCCCGTTTATGCACTTACCCCACTCCACCTTATATTCTTTTGGTTTCCCGCAAAAATTGTACAGAATATCGATATCAAGCACGGTACCGGTACCGTGGTAAAATTGCAACATAATCTAAAGTGTTCCCCGAGTCGACAAAGTTTGATGGCGAATGATCCAAAAGCGGGATTGTCGAGCGGAGTACGCAAGGAATACGCTTTTTCCCTGAGAACCGTTTCATTCCGGGATCACTCGATACGTTCGCGTCAGCCTGCGATACATTATCGCGCGCGTAGGTGAAACGTCTCGGTGGCGGAAGCGAGCGATCAGTTCGAAGCGCGAAAACTTCCCGAATCGGCAATAACTTGGAGCACGCCCGGCCCGATATACGGGGTGAGAAAAAGAGACGAAGAGCATCGGAGGAGTGGTGGCGGCGAGCGAGAGGGAAAATAAAAAGTTCACCAGCACAGATAAGCGATTTCCTCGGACGTGGACGTGGCTTCGAGGTTTTCGTTGGCTGGAACACCTTTATCGCGCGGGTCGAGGGGCGGTCAGGCCTGAACCTCGGACATGTACGTAGTTCACGAACGTGGGAAACACATCAGGGAGAAATGTATCGGGAAATGGGTCGGGAATAATCGCCGTATGAGAGATCGATCGTCCTATAGACATAGACGGATCGACACTGGCCAGCACGCGCGTCTCTGCGTACACTGCACGAAATTTCTATAAAGTCACCTACATTTTGATGTATTTTTCAAAAAATATAGAGAAATTTGTTACTTTTGAAATATCTATAACATTGTATACTGACTGCTGAGTAGAGATATACGTTCTCCTAAACTAATGATTTTTTTACACAAATAGATTAATATCTTTTTGTTGGTGTGCAACGATTGCCACTTCCATAACCGTAGGTTTAGGGGGCGGTTTACAGCCCTTAGGTATAAGCGACCCTATATAAGTCGTATAAGTTTCATTGAAAATAATTGAAAGTACTATTTCATGAAATGTAACATTAAATGCGTAAAACATTTGTTACAATAGATCGATATGGTGTTTAGGAAGGGCTGGGCTGAAGAATGCCAAAATTACTGTTTTATTTTAATTACCGTCGATGACAGCTTGTCCCAGAACAAAGTGTAGTCGCTCAACTTTAAACACGCATAACTTTTGAACCAGTGAATCGAAAGTTAAACATTTCTGGGTTGCCAAGGTGAAGTTTAACCAATATTGGAGTTACGTAAGATTATACATTTACAAGCACGAGCTGCCTATCGATAAATAATAATAGTTTTGTTGTATTATTGTGGTTGAGCTACTGATTGAAGTTATTTATTCAAAAGCTGATCGATATTTTTAAATTATGAGAAACATTGTTATGAACTGCGTGTTCTTACTTCGTAACGGATACAATTTTTATTTCAGATACAGACGATCGCATCAACGATTCTCCACGACAACCTGCTTTGCTGACGGTGGGAAATTGGCTTTACTCTGCTAGTCAGGCTAGTTAATAATTTAATACGAGTCATAACCGTCTGATCAACTCGTCATATTTCTATTCCGAGCTGTAGTCTAACCGTACGATACAGGTATGCCATATTTCTCTTCAACTACGACTTTTACTGACCAATCAGAAATTATTGAGCGACGTCTTTGATCTGCATTATTTACTTGACCCCATTTGAATGTCGAACTATAATAGTAATTATAATAGTACTTTCGAGATTCGAGATAAGAAAATCTTTCTTTTTTACAGTATCTTTATATTTACTCCATTTTATTAGACTTACAGGATTGCTATAAATAGTTAAATAGTTAGAATAGATATAAATAGTTTTGCCACTGGAAATTAAAAGTGCAATCGCTAAGGGGCATAGTTATCACGATACCGATTAACACAGATTAATGCAAATTAATTTAGATCAAGTCTGAGTTTAATGAACATTCTTGCCAATCGAAACGGTTATTATGAACGCTGTGTCGGTGATTTAAACGCAATACTGTTATTCACTGAGAAACAAATCGTTTCTCAGTTGTATTACTAACGAGACTGCGGATTATATGCATTTGCAATAAAAATAATCAAATACAAAAATGAAAAGACTAGAAAAATTCAAGGATACAGTTTCTATTTTTTAAGATAATTCAAAGAAAACATCCATTTTTATTAACAATATAATCTTCTTTCTTGTTTCGTACGATTGATTTGGACAATTTTTATTTCCGTTAAAAATCCGCAAACAATTAATAACGAAATTATAGTGGCCCTAATTAATTGAAATTATCAACACGCTAATGAGAATGTATGTTGAGTGGACGAGCAGGTAGGAAAAGCCAACCTCTAAAATTACATACGCCGCGGCGGGCGCCGTTAAGAAAAACTTGAAACTCCACGTTAATCCTGCAGAGAACTTGAAAACGGGATAGAATATACTGCTGGCAGGGCAGGAAAGAATGCTAGCATGCTATGAGTGTAGCATAACTAGAAAATTGTAACGTGTGGTGTAATTTGTAAGAGCGGGCTGAACACGTCCTTGTCGAAAGGAAAGGAACGGTTCGCTAAGTGGGCCGCGGTCGAAAAAAAGGAAAACCTGAAAATTCTTTTCCTCTGGAAAAGGCTGCCGCTAATGGGGAGTAAGAGTCGTTGTTCGGAAAACTGCGGTCGAAGAGCGGCGGTGCTTTCAATTACCGGCCCTCGGTTGCCATCACACGCACATTCTCACGGCTTATTTGAAGACGCGGCCGAACGAAACCGCCTCGCGTATTCCATTTTCCGGACGCAATTTCCTCGCCATCTGGCCGTGCACGCGTACTCGCGAGAGCCTTCTCCTTGCACAGTTCATTTCCAGCTGAATCGGGGAATCTTGTCGTCGCCATAACGTCGACTGTCTGGCTTCGACTTCCCCCGATCATCGGAACTGATTTCGTATTTATTGAGAAACCGACGGACGATCGTTGATGCCCATTGCTGGCGTCGATGGTTCAAGGAACACAACATTATATAATTATCGGATGTTCGGACTCTTCTAGACAAAAAGCAATTCGTATCTATAATCTATTAGGTTGTCCGGAAAGTTCTTTTGGTCT
The DNA here is from genome assembly GCA_913789895.3 of Seladonia tumulorum. Taxonomy (NCBI): domain Eukaryota; kingdom Metazoa; phylum Arthropoda; class Insecta; order Hymenoptera; family Halictidae; genus Seladonia; species Seladonia tumulorum. The sequence goes on from OU565275.1 coordinate 11,941,738, forward strand.
TTTTAACAGGTATTATAAATTGGATCAAACGACCTGACATTTTTTGAGTAATTAGAAGAATTGGTTTTCCAAATGATGTGTAAAAAAGATTTTGGTAAGAATTACACGAGAAATTAAAAATGGCACTTTTCACAACTTTTTTATTTGAACATGTAGTGAAAATTTAAAATGTGCGTTTTGTAGATCTATGTTAATTATACACATGCTGAAAATTTCATCGAAATCGGTTGATGCAGATAAAAACGACGCATCTAGAAACGGTAGAATTTGTGGATTTTAAGTAGAAACTGATCGAAATCTTACCGGTAAAACTGGAATAAGTGGAAACAGGTCGATGCAGTCTTACAGCGACTACAAAGGTCGTTCATTATCGCGCGAGAGTTTTTAATTCGATCGCGAGCCTGCATTGACCTATATCCAGGTTCACCCTTTTGATGCAGGTTAACTGCGTTACGAAACGAGTGCACGTTTTCCAAAGTGAATCGGGGATAATCAATGGCGAAGCAAACGCATAGGACCGTCCCTAAACCCAGCCGTGTTCCCCTGGAGCAACTTCGCGGAAACTATCGGCAGAGCGTGAACTACTCCACGGTTCTTCGTGCGTCACACGGAGCTCGAATAAATGTTAGGTTGGCAAGAAAATAATTTCGGTATTCGCTAATACCCGGCGTTACGTTTTGTTTGATTGACTTCTCTTAACGTTGCGTTTCTTTTCTTTCTGACATTTCATAACTGCATCTTTTAGGTTACTTTTGAAGCAAATTACACGTAATTTTGATTAAAATTATTAGTTCTGTGTCAATTTGAACATGGAATGCAAAAACGAACATTATAGGCACGTATTGCTTTTTTGTTTCCGTAGAGGTAAACAAGCTGCCGAGGCTCACAAAGATATATGTGTTTTAAAAATTGTTTTTTAAACAAACAAATCGTTACCAGCAGCTGCGTTCAAGAATGTCAGAAATCTTTGAGAGAATGGTGTTCTAATATTAAAAACTACCTCGAAAACAAAAGTCTTGTTAATATAAAACGAGTACTTAACCCGTTGCACTGCGATTTATTTTACCGTTTCAGTGACTAGAACTTTTTTTTAATTCGTAATTTCCTACACAAAGGAGAAAATTTATATCCATTGTATGCCTATATGTTCTTCAATAGCTGTACATTAACAACGCTAAAATAGAATTTTATTTCGGCTTAAACGAAATTAATAACATACAGATTTATTAGACTCTGTTCAGAATCTTCGTCACGAGTATAACTCGATATTGTAGGGCAAGGGGTTAATGCTGACGAAACAGCAATATTATTAAATCCAAAAGCGAAAAAAGTTGCAACATCGAGAGGATCAAGAAACGAAGATTGTCAAAAAATATTTATGATAAAATGCCAAAAGGACGGTGCTATGGGAAATCTGATAGTAGATGGATGACAGGAGAGACAATTTCAAAATTTTGTTTATCTTTTAATATTCGATTTTGAAGCTAGAAAATTCATTGGCACAAAGTATTTGCTTTGGATAAGCTATCGAATGGTCTGCTGCAAATTCAATTTGGTTTGGAAATCTAATATAAAACGAAATACCGTCTTATAACACCTCGTTGAATTCGTTTTAAAATACGAAATTATGAATACAAAAACATAGCATTCCGTTTAAAATACCTAAGTTGTTTAATAAGAGAGAATTCTACTCGGAACTTAAAGTTGCAAATTGTTTACTCCAACCTACGCGACGCCTTTGCATACATAGCGGGATAAAAACTGAATTTGAACACAGTCCAAAATCATAGTGATCCAAATTTGATAGCGTCGAAATCGAAATTCGAAGAGATTTAAGTCGGCCGAAATCGAATTAAAAATGTCCAACTTCAAAGCGCATTGAATTCGAAAGCTTTCGAATCAGTCGAAATCCACGCGAAAAGCTTTTCACAGCAACACGAACTGAATCCGAAAGCAGCCGGATCGCAGCGAACGAAAATGTAAACGCTCGACGATTGTAGCGAGCACCGAACTAACTTTGTTGCGCGCGCGTCACGCGGAAAACGAGCAAACAGTCTGTCACCGGAGTCAGGCCAAAATGAAACAAACGAACACCGTCGCAACGACAACAGTATCTCTTCTTGACCGTGCGTCGAATAACAAGAGCAACGTTTCAAATCGGCCTCTTTCAATAAATTCACGGGCACGCGTTCTCCGCACATCGTATATAACCTGGAGCCTTGAATCCTGAAGGAAACTAACGTCTCGCGCTAATGATGCTGCTTTACAACTGTCGGCTGTAACGATCGCCTGGCTAAAAGATTCGCTTCGAGTTCTGGTTCTACGTGTCGGCAAGCTGTCTTCCTAGGAAATTTGCGACAAGCTGTTCGAGTTAATCGTACATACTCGCGAACTTCCTGTCCGACGAAACGCCAAGAGCGAATGGACTTTATAGAAAATAAGGATGGTCATTGAAGCCGACCAATAAAAGAACAATAAAATCGCAAAAAAAACCCGTCACAAAACGGACAACGTAATAAGTTTATTCTGATTCTTCCCGCTGACGCGTCGTCTCCTATCACCCAGAAATTTCATTTTACCATTTTTCTTTCCTGGGTCGTCCGTCTTCCTACTGTCAGCATGCAAATGCGAATTATCATGTTCATTATACTGCAACTGTAAATATTAGAATTTCTGGTCTGTTCTGGGGTGTATACAGTCGCCGCGGAATGTATGTTGACACGTTTCAGAAGTATGTATTTCTGATGAAAGACCAAGTATTTACATTTTTTTCCAGGCTCTGACCTTATGTATCACTTATTGTTTACTTCTACTAGCTTACTGTTTAGTTTAGTTCAGGAAACTGTAAATAACAAACGTACAGTTTTAAGTTTGCATAAAAGGTATTTTGTTATAATATGTTTATACAATAAGTGTTAATTAATGATTTATTTCTTGATTTCACAATGTTGAACAATATCCTACATATAATATCACGTTAAATTATAAACATTGCTTTATAGTGCCGAAAAAAAATAGTGCCTAAAAAACGTTTGGCGTTCGCGAAACAGTTTAAAAACAAATTACCAGATTTCTGGAAGAAGGTTATATTTAGCGACGAATCAAAGTTTGAACTTCGATGTTGTAATAGAAGAAAATATGTATGGAGAAAGCAAGGTGAATGCTTTAAATCAACGGTGATAACGCCTACAGTAAAGCACGGTGGAGGATCAGTATGCGTTTGGGGTTGTTTTTCTGCAAATGGTGTTGGCAATTTACATTTTATAGACGGGATATTAACAGGAGCAGGGTATGTAAATATTTTGCAACAGAATTTACAAGATTCAATAATAAAAATTAACATCCACGGTGATTATATCTTCCAGCAAGACAACGATCCCAAACATAAATGCAAACTAACGACGAAATATTTCAATGAAAATGATATTCAATTGTTACCATGGCCTCCTGAAAGTCCCGATTTGAATTTAATTGAACACCTGTGGGATCACTTAGATCGAAGTGTAAGTGAGAAATTTCGAAAGTAATAAATCAGTTTTTAAACAAGCATTACTGAGTGCTTGGAATAGTATTGACGAAAATATTATAAATAAATTGTTTGAAAGTATGCCTCGAAGACTTGAGGAGGTCATAAGAAACAAAGGGTATCAAACTTCATATTAATTATGTCGTTTTATTGTTAAGAATACACTTGATTACGAACTTTCAATGCTGTCAACATACTTTCCGCAATCGATAAAAAAGTTATTTCATTTTTTCTGTCATTATTATAACCTTTATGTCATCTATGGTGCTACACATACTAGTTTGTACTATATTGAATAATATATATTTTCGATTAATTCTTAAATTATTGATTTAAAATAGAAAATATGCATTTTTTTGAGACATGTCAACATACTTTCCGCGGCGACTGTATATAGCCTAATTCTGCAGCTTCGGATCGGTGCAGATCTGTTAAAAAAATAGACCGCAAAATTACGTTAATTTTGAATCCGAAGGTCAAATTTGTTTTTATTTTAAGGTCCATTTTTGCGTGGACACTTTAGCGAACATGATAATTATAATGAATTCTATTTTTAAAAAAGACTTGGACCCGGGGTCGATCCCAAGTAGACGGATAACTTTTTTTTCAGTTTTATAAAATTTTGTATCTATTTCACGTACGTGAAAACACATAATAAATTTTAAGTAAATTGTAAATAAGATGTCTCTTTCCTTGCTAGAACCTAGAACTTACTAGAGGCAGAGTTTTTTCGCTGGTTTCTTCCGTCGCATTGGGTGCGTACCACGCGATTATTGTTTGTTTTTGTTTATCTAGAATGTACACGATACTACAGCTTGGATAAAAGTTTTAATTTCCACTCCCATTTAACGTGGAAGCTCTCGGTCTAATCCAGCCGTGAGTATCTAAATAATTCTAGACGGTAATGTATGCGTTTTCGAAGTGTCTCGAGGTTCAAATTTCCCGCGGAAATCCGTGACAGGGTGTGGGATAGACTGTGGAAAACTTCGGGATGCGTTAAAGTTTCGGTTGATATCAGGATAGATTTATAATACAAGATGCAACTATATATTTATCGGAATGTGCGCGACACGGAATAGGCGGTCCGTAATTTTCGGTCGTCGGGCCATTATCTCCCGGCCAATCCGCGACCCGAGAACTAGTCTGAGGCTGGCAAATTGCTAATTTGTCGGAAAGTTGGTCGGATGGGGCGATGAAGAAAACTGACGTGGGAAGAGGAGTATGGCGGCTTGGGGTTCGTGGTTGGCGATGGAAAACTAGCTGTAGATAGGGCCTCAATCTTTTCCTCGTTCCCGTTAAGTTAAAACGGGCCTCTCTCTCTCTTCTTTACCATCGTCTTTCGGCCACCCTTTGCCATTTCACGGGAACGGGTGACGAGGCAACTTGGGTCCTCTCGACACCTGGAAGGAAACTCGATGCCTCCGTAAATACAAAGATTTCTAATTAAGATAAGCTTGCGATGTAGGAAAATTAAAAATTTCACCGGTACGACGCGTCCGTGTAGCCCAGGACCGTCGACAATAGACGGAAACTTCATCGAATGGATTTTCTTTCGATACACCAACGTACCTCCCCGTCTCCGAGAAGCTGAAGAAATCCCGACGAAAACTTCAGGCTTGGCATCGAACAATGTAAATAATAGCAAGAGCACTCGAGGGACTTTCTTTCGCGGGATCAAAAGAAGGGGAAGGAACCTGCATTCATCAGACTTCATCTCTTATCGCATCCGGATACTTACTGTGTCTACAGGGTGTCTAAAAAATTTTTTTCTTCCTTGAAATGGAATTGTACTTCCTGAGCTGATTCGAAGTAACTTTTAGAAGTAACGCGGGTCTACTCGGAGACATACACTTACTGACAAAAGTTAAGAAAGAAAATAGTCGTTTGGGTATTAGTGTATATTTTATTTTCCTGAAATACTTATGTCCGTATTAAAAATAACATGAAGAGACATTACATATCATACATGAACATACAATAATACACAACGATTTACACCAAACACTTTTGCAATATCAATTTTCCTCTGCCCTTTTTTAAACATTTCAACTATTCTTTGTTTCTCGCTTTCAGTTAAATGTTGCCTTCTTGCCATATTTACTGCAGCTAATAATACAAATCACACTCGACGATGCCTGAAAGGAGACTAGATTCCTTTCAACATTTTTGTTTACATTGCTTACTCTACTTCTTGCAAGAAGTCTTCATGTTTCTTAACTTGTGTCACAAGTATTTATTTTGTTTCCTTGACTCAATATTAATTGTAGTACTTATACAAGTATAATGGAAAAAACAATTATGTACATATGTATTTATGTCTTTATGTACAGATGTATTATGGACATATGTATTTCAGGAGATTAAAAATATACACTAGTTCCCAAACGACTATTTTGTTTCTTAACTTTTGTCAGTAAGTGTATATCGGCTAGAAGACCTCATTCTTTGATGCTGCCGAACGTAGAAGAGTGGTTAAATTGTTCTTATTATTTATTGTATAATATACGAGACTTCTTAACAGCTTCGGCAGTGTAAGTGTGTCAACAACAACCCATTTCGTGATAAAAGTTTATTTCACATTTTTGCTTATTTTAATAAGCTTCGATAAAAATTTAATAAGATACGAAATTTATAAAAATAATGAACACAGAATTCGTATACATTCATCTTTCTGTTACTGTTAGCTACCTTGTCATGAACACGTATGCCAAGACAGGCACTCCATGTTCATTAAAAAAAAAAAATGTATACACAATGGAAGTTCCATTGTCCAGCTATTCGAGCGGTTTTTTTTTTTGTATTCTCTGTAGGTTTAATCACTTCCCGATATAATCACTTCCCGATCATTCCTGAAATTGCTTGTGCAAGCACCGGAACGAACACAACAAGTATGCTCGAACGTCGACGGGTCGCTTTCATTCGCGAAAAAAGTTACACAATAATCAGCGATCGAGGCTTCGTTGAAACGCGGACGATAAAGTGGAAAGCTTTTTCCGCGTTACCCGTTAAACCGACCGAAGCCACGATCGAAAAATAAAATTTTGTTTCAGAACCTCGAATAAACTGTGTTGGAGTAGCGACCGGCGGCCAACCGATCGATAACGAGCAGATGCGAAATTTATCGACGACCGTGTCAATTGTGATGAATTTGGAGACGTAAATTCCATGTTTATCGCTTGTCTTGTTATTTCGAAAGATGGCAATATTTCTTACGTTTGTTTAATATAAAAAAAAAAATCGAAAACACGAAATCAACAGATTCACAGCAAGATTGTCCACTCTAACACCCTAATCAAAAAGGAAGGTCTAGTCAAAGGTGTGAACTACGTCAGATTTTATCACAAGGACAAAGGCAAGCCATGGTACACCGGTTTTCTGCTCTCCAGAGATTTTCTGGTTTTTGTTAATAACCGATCGATAACGAGCAGATGCGAAATTTATCGACGACCGTGTCAATTGTGATGAATTTGGAGACGTAAATTCCATGTTTATCGCTTGTCTTGTTATTTCGAAAGATGGCAATATTTCTTACATTTGTTTAATATAAAAAAAAAATCGAAAACACGAAAACAACAGATTCACAGCAAGATTGTCCACTCTAACACCCTAATCAAAAAGAAAGGTCTAGTCAAAGGTGTGAACTACGTCAGATTTTATCACAAGGACAAAGGCAAGCCATGGTATACTGGTTTTCTGCTCTCCAGAGATTTTCTGGTTTTTGTTAATAGATGTCGAGCCAATCACTATAATTTAAACGGTTCCTGGGCAACGGTTAACTTTATAGCTAACAGTGCTTGCCAATGCGGAGCAGAACTCCAAGACCTAAATCATGTTTTATGGCAATGCCCAGACTATGAAAGCGAACGTAATAAATTAGAAACAAAGCTCCTCAAAGGTAAGTACTGTTTCCCTCTTTGTATTAGTTCCTTCTTATGTAAACCTGATATAAAAGGTCTGAAAATAATTTATAATTTTTAGAATTTAGAAACAATGTAACCCTGTTTAATGTAAGCCAAATGTAATAATACTTTACTTGCTATATAAACCTCTTGGTATAAAGCAATAAATAAATAAACAGATTGACCATACTGAAAAGAAAGAGAAGAATGCTTACTACAACTGTCGAAGCGGTTAATGCTATTCCTGTTAACGTATTCGTGCTGACTATTCACAGATTTTCGTGTTTCTCCTTGCATTTTATTTTTTTATATTTTTATAAACATAGCTGGAAATATTATCATTTTTCAGAAGCCAGGTGGCTGTATATATGTACACATAATATAGAGAAAATGTTAAGAAACGGGAAAGGAAGATTAACCAAACCCAGAAAAAGGTAAGGTAGTCTACTCGATGTATGTCTATCGATGTATGTATGAATAATTGAAGTTTATATTTACATCTTTGTGTAAACACGCCGTACTATAAAGAAAATGTCAGCTATTTATTAAGAGACAAAAATAAGTGGACATTTGGTTATAATGTTATTGTGAGGTAAGAAATGTATAAAAACATTAGGCACAGGTCACGCTTATATGCAGTGATCACCATCAAACTTATTAGTAGCAATTCAAGCTTCGTACAAGTAAGAACGTTTATACAATAATTGCAGAGTACCAGAAACGAAAGAAACACATCAAATTCACTATTCACCATTTAATTGTATCGGACTGCTGTAAGAAATCAAGTCACGCGTAATAACTCGGAAGTGCGACGTATTTAAAATTGCAATAGGAAAAATTTATACAAAATATCTAGTGCATGAGACCGTGATAAAAAGAGGTCGTGCACGCAAATGCTGTTGTATGTATCACCCTACGAGAAGACCGTCGAATTTTTCGTATCAGTCGAAAAGACCCAACAATTGCAGCAAGAAGTATTGCAGAAAAAGTGGAAGTATGTGTTTCAACAAAATTAATAAAACGAAGACTGCACGAAGCTAGTTTAAGATGTTGCAAGGCTAGACATAAGCCACATATTAATAAAAAAAAAAAATATGAGAACGTTTAACGTTTGCAAAAAAATATGTGAATGTGCCAATAGCATTCTGGAAAATTGTAATTTTGAGCGACGAAAGTAAATTTGAGTTGCGGCATTTAAAAAAGAAGCACAAAGTCTGGAGAAAAAAAACATGAAGCGTATAAGAGATTATTTATTACATCCACGGTTAAACTTGACGGTGGATCATTAATGGTCTGGGAGTGCTTCTCACAAAACGGAATTGGTACGTTAGTACAAATTGACGGTATTATGAATGCAGATAAGTATATTAAATATACTAAATGGAAATTTAGAAGAAGCAGTGGTAAAAATGGGTTGTGACGACGAATTTGTTTTTCAACAAGACAATGACCCTAAGCACACTGCTAAGAGAACTAACAATTCTTTTAAGGATTCCAATATTAAATTGTTTGATTGGCCGGCCCAGAGCCCTGACTTGAATCCTATCGAGAACTTATACAATTTACTGGACGTAAAAGGTGCATTTCAGCAGCGAAATAATGTCGATTTTTTCAATAGGTTACAGAGTCTGAATATGAAAAAATTAGTAATAATTATATTGAAAAGTTAATACAAAGTATTCTTCGACGCCCGGAAGCAGTAATACAAGCAAAAGGCGGCAATACCAAGTACTAATTTTGTTCTGTGTTCCATTTATTACGAATTTTATTGAGTATCCACTTATTCTTGTCTCCTGATAAATAACTGTCATTTTCGTTATGGTACCGCGTGTTTTCACAAAGATATAAATATTAACTTCAATTATTCACTAAATAATCTATAAGGCTATGTAATAAATGAAACATAAAGTTATAACAGTCATGTTAATTCGATAAACTTCATTTTTACCTGTTTCCACTAACTGTCCACTTATTATTATCCCCGACTGTATATCGAGTGAAGAGTATACAGTAAAACACCAAGTCTGCGGCCGTAACCGAGCAGAAGCAACAAGGCCCTAGTTGAAATTGTAATCGAACTCGTTCGGGACATTTAGGTTCAGTCGGAGAATCTCATTGTCAGTCGCGCGAAGAAACCGAGATTCTCAGGACGTCGGAGCTTGTTAGTCGCCAGAAGTTTACCCGTCACAAGTTTTCGGAACAGAACAATTTCCCATGATTAAAGGTTTCTAATGAATTCCACTTGAACATTCTTTCTGGAAGCAAGTCCACCTCGGTTCCGTTATCATAATTCTGCTTTACCGTGCATTTTCCATAAGGACCGGAAAATGAAATTTAACTCTTTCGCTCAAGTGGCACCACACACGTACGGTCACGGCAATAACTTTTTCTTTCGAAAATAACCCTTCGACACAAAAGTTGTTTGATTTTAGGGGGAGTGCATTGAACAAAAAATTTCCTAGGTAAGCGTGTGTGCTTCATTTTTTAAAGTCGTATATTTTTTGACATTTAGCATTGCAGCTCTTTAGGTGTCAATTTCAATAAGCATGGCTATTCAACGTCGCTCGAACTGCTTGGGAAAGTGAAAATCTGTCGATAATAAGTTTGAGGTATGTAGAGGGTAAAGTGGAATTTCGTGTACGTATCACTGGAATGCGGATCTTTAAATAAAAATGTTCTGCATCGACCGTAAGAAAGAGGAGCCAAGTAAAAGCTAAGTAAAAGTTCCTTCCTTTAATAGCTTAGTAAGTTGGAAATGATATATTGACGTTTCGAAACTCTTTTAATCTATTTACCATTCTAAATTGTACCTACCTATTTTTGTGATAATTGTCTAGGCCGACTATCTTTCGCTTAACTTCAAATGCAATATTGCATATTACTTTGTGGCTGCGATTGTTTCTTCGAAATTCTTTGCTAGAATTACAGTACTATCTTAAGCTACCGTTGGATATATAAATAACAAAGACAGGCATGTATAAAAAGAAAAATACAAGCTCGAAATTACAAAATTAGATTAGATAAAATTAGAAAATTACATATATTATACGTACACTGTCAGGGACTGTTAGGTAAGGAACTACAGTTGAATACAGTGTCTACTCGACATATGTCCGCAATAGGATCCGGCCAGGGACATATATCGGGTAAAGACTGTATCAGGTAAGATTGCGGTATATTCCACATGTAATATCCATATGAATTATTAGACTAACCTAAACTAATGTTGATCGAAACTATCGCCGGAGTTGTCCTTCAGGGAGGGTTCCGCCCCTCCTCGGGGAACTTGAGCCAAACACTAACCAAAATTCACTTAAAATTACTGTAGAAACTAAACCCTCTGTGGTCTTTAGGAACTCGAAAGATAATTAAGATGCTGAAACTAACCCAACTCGGGGAAAGCCTTCAAATTTTCACTGTGACGTGTCGATGTCGTTCAATTATGCTTCACTTTCAAGCCAACAGAATTGTTCGTGAACACCCGTGTTGTCGGGTTAACAGAGATTTCGGCATGTTGCTTAATTCCAACGTTCGTTAACCTGGCGAATAAAACAGCGTCGCGTTTCCCTACACGCCGTTGTCCGAAGTCAGGGACGAGTAATTTAAGGGGTTATATACAGTTAGGAGGCCCAAAGAAAGCAATTTTGTAAGAATTTTTCCTGAGAAGACCTTTACATCTATTAATGTAAAAATTTGTACACATATTATGGTAACTTTTAACTATATTTGAACATTTTTTATTTGTAAAAATAATAATTTTGAAACCAGCTATAGCTGATCTTCTGGAGCTCCTTTAAAAAAAGGCGCCTTCCGGTGACCACTATATCTCTGGACTGGATCATCAAAAATGAAAAAACCAAACTGATTTCGTTAAAGAAATGTATAATCTAGTAATTAATCGAAGGAATAAGCAAAATAAAATTTTGTGACAAAATGGCGGCTTTTCAAAGAAACAAATCGATTTTTCACCAAAATTTTGGCCTTAAATTGTTTATAAAAAAAAAATATTCATCGGAGAGAGAAAATCTTCGATTAATTACTAAAAAATATACTTAAGAAGCTTGTGTTAAAATTTGAGAGTGATCGGTTCAGCCGTTTCCGAGAAATCTTGGTCACCGACTTTGAAAACACAGTTTCGAGAAAAACGCGTCGAAAGATCGCCTCCTGCTTTCAAGTGCTGTGACACGTCTTTACAAATATGCGTGTAACTTCGAAAATAATCGCCGGATTGCTTGACATTTTTTGTGCGTATACTTAAATATATGTGCATTACGAAAATGAAATTAAAAAAATCGATTTTTTTTAAATTCTAACTGTATATAACCCCTTAAGCGACGACAACGCTCTCCGCCGTAATAACCAGCCGCCGCGTTAGGTAATCTCAGATATATTTTTCAGTAATTGGATCGTTTACCACCTGGGCTCGTGCACGTTCACGCCCCGGGCTCTCTATGTCGACCCTAATGCTCAATTACTGGCTGGACGTCTTCATGAAGCTGATATCAGGGCAGCTCGTGATGGCTCTGCGGGGCCAGGTCAGCCAGCGTCGAGTTTATACGTCCGTTTTCCTGGTAAATACGACGAACGTGCCGCGGCAGATAAGGCGCAAGAAACATACAACTTCTGTCCGTACCATCCACGCAAAAATCGTGGATACAAGTTCTCGGTTGCGATCGTGTCATTCGAGTCAATACGAGCTAAAACTTCGATCAATGCTATCACACATTGATCGAACATTCTACATTCTATGAAACAGTACCAACACATATTATTAGAAATAATCAAACAATGTTTTGTACATGCGACTACATTTTTTTTTTTTTTGCAGACACTAAACCTACTAAGCATTAAGCAACACTAAGTTCATTGAGATTATTTGTAATTTTTAATAAAATAGATGCTTGAACACATTTATTGCATTATTTTCCATAAATGATTTTTTATATCGATAATTGTAAAATATAAAACCGCTAATTTGACCGTGGCAGGTTTAGCGTTAAACAATTTCAGTATATTCACTCCGTTAGCATATTTACGTCATCACTAGACTGCAGATTTTATGCATTTATGACAAATTAGTGCATATGTATGTAGTTCCTGTATTATTTTGTGTAAAAATCCACAGTCTAGTCATCGCTGTAAAGCTCTATCCATAATAAAAGAATAAGTGTTAATTTATCAAACTAATTTATTATCAAATATGAAATTTTTTTGTGGAGTGGAAAATTAAATATCCCCTAGGACCATATCGACAGTATACGAGGGTTAGAGCTCTATGGGAACGATTTCTATCGTCCGAACATTTATGAACAATATAAATGATGGTGGAAATAATGTACACTAGAATGTAGTGAAATTAAAGTTTCTAGTAATAATAGCATAACTGAACAGTTAACAGAGATTCCGTAAGGAATCGCGCGAAAGTGTACTCGGTATAGAACAACCGCATTTTCCGTGGGTTTGTCTGGCAGGAATGTAATATTACTGCCGTCAAAGATGCCGAGAAATGAGATACCAGGAAGGTGCAGGCAGATTTAAAAATTCATTTCGCGGTCTAGTCTGCGAACCGTGTTCAAGCATTCGCTGCCTAACACGCCTCGCGATTTCTGATCTACACGATAGTGACTGACTGGATGGGCTGCTGCAAATTTGCCGTGAAGCTCTCTCTCTCTCATTCTCTCCCACCCGCCACAATTTCCCCCCTCCCACTCCCGAAGAATCCTAATTCAAAGTGATGCCGAGACCGCCATTGCTAGCAAGCTTATTCGAACGACGCCTCCGACGCCGGAAATACCGTTCTCATTGTGTTGAGCTCGGGGAGGACATGCGACGCTTAATTTCGAACCGCCCCCCGACAGATTAATTAATCGCTCGCGAGACACGCCCCGGGAAAAAGAAACTCGGTTTGACTCGAGACACCTGTTGCCAGCTTCCGCCGTAGAATTTGAAAAATGAGTTTCACAAGTGTATCTACTGCAACGAAGAAGAATTAGGGCACGTCCGAACGTGCCAAATTTTGTTGGAACGATACGATCAGTAATCGGCAAAAGTCGAACAAAATTATTTCTGATAGTGGATAATATGTGCCCATAATTATGAAAGTGGTCCAAGTCAAAATTAAAAAAAAAATGAATTTATCACTTATTTCACACGACATGATTTTAAACTAAATTTATTCAATAAGAAAAAAAAAACAAGAAATATATGACTTAGACCACTTTCATAATTATGGGCACATATACGGTTCAAATAGTCTTTTAAGGTTTTTCGTAGAAATGAAATGGGATAACATATTTTGCAGCTAAAAGTTTTCTCACAGTTTACCCACCTTTTTTTGGTTCGCATTCCCTCTTTTCAAAGTTCTTTTTTGCAGTACAGTGTTTTCTCGATATATGTCCACAACACGGATCTACCCAGGGACATATACCGCCTAGAAGATACTATTCTTTGACACACTGCCGAACTCGAGTAGCCTCCACAAGTGAATATCATCGGAATGATATCACACTTGGTATCATTTTCATTAGAAAAATGCCACGAATATGTTGGTGAAAATCCCGTAAAAAAAAAATAATGAAAAACGAAGAAGTTGTGTTATGGGATTAGCAATGGTCTCCTGGTCTCACGCCGATCATAAATGTCAGGGATGTACAAAGTAGACGTAGTTCCGGGAATTCCATTTACCACGGTAAATCGTTAACCGAGTAAAGTACTATAGTCGGTGTGGAAAGTATTCGTACAGTGACAAATTGAAAGTAAAACTGTGTATATTCGTGCCAATAATAAATTTTATACGGAAAAAATGATTAATAAATATTCTTAGATATTTGTAGAATAAATTTTGTGCCAACAGACTCTGTATTAGTCTGGGGTTGCATGAGTGCAGCTGGAGTGGGATCTTTACATTTCATCGATGGTATCATGGATCACAGAGTCTATACTGACATCCTTAAAAATCACCTCCATTCTAGTGCAAATAAAATGGGACTTACCAACGATTTTATATTCACCCATGACAATGATCCAAAGGCATTCTGCATATAATACTAGGCAATGGATTTTATACAGGGTGTTTGGTAACTGGTGGTACAAGCGAAAAGGGGCTGATTCTACATGAAAGAATAAGTCGAAAATATAGAATAAAATTTGTTCATCCGAAGTTTCGTTATCGAGAAAATCCGAGTTTGAAATGCAGCATGCTATTCGATAGGAATTGTCTGACGCGTCTGATCATAACCAACCAAATCTACTTCCTGCGTATAGTAAAGCACACAAACCTGACAGATCTTCAAAGTCGATTTTCTCGAAAACAAAGCCTCAAACGAAAAATGTTTATTCTATATTTTCAACTTATTCTTTCATGTAGAATCACCCCCTTTTCCCTTGTACCATCAGTTACCAAACACCCTGTATAACACACCAAAATACTTGAAGACGCCACCACAATCACGAGACATTAATCCCATCGAACATCTATATGATTACTTGGGGAAAATGATTCGTAATCACAATATTACACCTAAAGAAAGTTTAAAAGCTGCTTTACTAGAAGAGTGGAAAAAAAAATAGAGCCTACTACAACATCCAACTTAGTACATTCCATGCCAAGAAGGCTCGAAGCTATTGCAAAATCAAAAGGCAATCCCACAAAATATTAAACCCTTAAATATTTAGTATATTTTCATAGTTTTTTCGTTTGTTATTTGACTGTATGAATACTTTCTACGCGTCTGTTTCTGCACATTTATCTGTTTTTGTTGATTCTTTTGTAATGCTGAAGGGAAATCAAATTTTGTTTACGGAAAATTCATTCTACAAACATCTAAGATTATTTATTAATCATTTTTTCCTCATAAAATTTGTTATTGACATGAATACACACAGTTTTACTTTCAATTTGTCACTGTACTACGAAACTGTATTTACGAAAAGTTGCCCTTCTTTGGAAACTAATTACCGACTTGACTAATGAGTTATGTAACAGACATTCGTATGTAACGCGCAAGTGCTTCGTAGTTTAATTTTGTACGCGTATTTCGGGAACGCGAGTATGCCCAAACAAGACTCTTTTCAATTTCCATTTTATTCGATGAAAAATCGGATATTGAAGTGACGACTCGGAATCGGGAGCAGTAGGCTGCGTGGTCGAGAACAACGAGACACGCGTTATGTATTGTTATGTCTGTCCGTCCGTGCAGCAGATTCGCATGGCAAATATTCGGAAGCAGCGGGCGCCTCTTAAATCGGAAAGCCACGGAATGCGTGTCGTCACCGCAACAGAGATCCCTGCTTTAAGTTAACGAGGTAGTCTGATCCCCATTGTCAGACAAGGGCTCACCCTCGAGGAAGCAGAACATGAAGACGAACGTATACCGAGTGACCCAATTCAAACAGATCGACTCGATCAACTGGATACTATAATACAATGTGACTTCTGTGGTGGGGAAAAAAATTCATTAGGTTAATCCAGTCTAATTTTTAAATCTTCATAGAAATCCCCATTTTCACAATCTGTTCTATAAAAATTGGAATAATTTCATTATAGAAAATAATGGATAATTATGAACAATCTTCAGTCTATATCGATTAATTCATTAGGTATTTATCAGTGAATATCGCTTTTATAGCGAAGGTATACAGATTAACCCTTTGCACTCCGAACCATTCTGGCAGAAATTTACAAATCCTCGTATTATTTAGTATAATTTTGGAACCAAGTAACGTATTATAATGATATTGGACTTATATGAATTGGTTGACATCGAGGAATATATATTTGCAAAAAAATCAATATTTTATTTAAAGTTGCGCTGGAATAAATTAATTCCCCGTAATCGCTAATAAACTTTAATGTCCCCTGAGAGGGGACAGCGGAGTGCAGAGGGTTAAAATATAATTAAATATAATTTGCTTCTTCTTAAATTATTCCGAATAAAGTAATCCTTGCGAGGTTATCGATAAAAGCAATCGCAAGACAGGAGGTCAATAAAATAATAGTTTTTTTCGGTGTCCGTTTGAAATGCTTCGCCCTGTATACCGGCAGTTCAAGGGATCGCGTGACACAGGAACGAAAGTCAGCATTCGTATGGCACGATCGAATTATTCTTGCATTAAACTGTTATTAAATTCGTCTCTTATCAGGAATAAGTTTCCACAGACGTTCGTGCGCCCGGATATTGGCTCCGAAGGGACAAAGAGCAGAGGATCCTCGATATTCTTTGGGCAGAATTTCATTTTACGCGACGACACTAGCTACCCTGCTGTAGATTTCAATATCATTCGGAAACAGGGGAGGAAAATCCACGTTGTATGAACTAAGCGAAATCCTGTTCCGAGGAAATTGCCGTGTGTTCGACTTGCACCGTTCTGCTGCTATGGAGACCGCGTAAAAGTGTTGCGAGCTGCCTTTAATGAAATTTCTCGTTTTTGAACAAATACTCTTTTCACGGAACGAGAGCCTGCACAATGGCTGATCGTTCTTGCATTGAAACTGTAGGATGCAACATCTCATTTCAAACAATCCTACAACCCCTAAACTTCAGCAGAGTTGGGCAAATTTTATTTCGAATAACGAATAAGGAATAACGAATAAAGTCCCTGGATTTATTCGAGAATAACGAATAAGGATATCATTCGCCGAGAACTATTCGTAGCTTGCGAATAACGAATAAATTGTTATTCGTTATTCTCGAATAAATCCCGGGACTTTCATTCGTTATTCGTTATTCTAAATGACGAGAATAAATGCTGCGAATAAGCGCAGCCTTTATGGTTACGGGTAGGAACCCAACACTCGAGTGACTCGAGGCCGAGGGCCGAGGCTTTTCGAGTCGAAATCTAGGTTGACGATTGATGACATATACAATAGATAACTAACAGTGACCGATCCTAGGTTCGGGACTGGGACCTTCGTTATCTTTACACACACATTTGTTGCCACGATTCTTCGCTTCACTCTCTAGTCTGCACTCACACATTTATTCATACACATACACGTTGCTGGTGCGTGGCGTGCGTGCCGCGTGCGATGTCGATGACGCGATGTCATTCGACACCATTATTCGCTGGGCTATTCGAATAAATTTTTATTCGCTGGGCTTTTCGAATAAATTTTTATTCACTGGGTTATTCGAATAAAAATTCATTCGAATAAAAATTTATTCGCAATTTTTATTCGCTGGTTATTCGAATGAAATTTCATTCGAATAACGCCCAACTCTGAACTTCAGCATCGAAATAGTCGCCATCTAAATTAAATCCCACACTGACGGTAGGCGCTCTTTACTCCGTTCCGAAAAATAATATCACCACAGACGACCTAGACTCGATCACAGCACATCTAAACTCAAAATACTTCATTTTAGGAAGTGATCTGAATGCGAACCATCAAATATGGAATAACACCTCCTGGAATAGAAATGGCAACACCCTTAACAAAACCACTAGGAATTCAAAAACGGGTTTAAATTCGATTATTCCGAAAGACACGACGTGAAACGCAAAAATTTTACTCGTTGGTTAAACTTTACCTCAGGAAACCAGAAATTTTTAACTTTTTTTTTATATAATTCTGTAAATTTTGGAAACTCCGAAAATTCAAGTTTCAATCCTAGGAGACCACTAGTTCAAAAGTTATGTGTGTGTGTGTGTGTGTGTGAAGACGTAGCACAGGCACGGAGAATGTCTTTCAACAAGTATATGAGCCAAAGCCTAGACAAAGAACAATACGACTGTAACGAGAGTTTGTTTGAATTCGTTTGAAAGAAAATGAGACAATGGCCTCGTATCGATCGAGAGTGAAGATAATTGCTGACTACTAACAAGACGCTGGATCAGAAATGAAGGATGAAGATACAGCTCATGCGCTGTTCTTACATTCGTTACCAGATTCTTACGATGCGCTGACAATGTCCCTGACTAATTTAGAGGATGCCGTGTTCACTTTGAATGAAATCTAGGAAGCATTACTAATGGAATACGAAAGACGCGTGTGAAAAGATCGAGACCAAGATCATCAAAGAGGTCAAGTATCAGCGTGTAAGTAAGGTCAATCGTCGTACAGATTTGAAGAAGCCAGATAAGAAGTACTATAATTGTGGCAGGACTGCACTCATTTTGCAAATCAGTGTCGAAAGAAAATGGTGGACACTAGACAACGAGTACATTCTCAGCAGAAAGAATCCTTTGTATCGTTAATAAACGTGAATCATGCTGCACCAGAGGATGCATGGTTAATTGAAAGTGCAGCAACTCATCGTGTGTGTTCGAATAAAGATTAGTTAGGGACCTGGCAATATGGTGACCTTGACAATATATTTAACACTAGAACTACCGGGTTGGTCAAAACGACTTCCTCCTAATTTTTTCTTTTAGAAATATTGAAATCATAAATATGTTTCCATGAGAAAATTTTTTAATAAACTTCTCTATCGAAGTAGATATTTAAACAAAACTAATACGAAATCTAAACAAATCTTATTTTGTTGTTATTATAAGGCAATGTATGCCAGTTGCATTTAGTGCTTGGTCGTTCTAGTGTTAAAGGTCATCGAAATTGGTGATGAATCGCTGAAATGAATGCAACAACCGAATAGTAAACTAATTGTTCTAACTTCTCGACAAAATCCAAGATTTTATGCATTTACCACAAAAATATCAAATACAAAATTCAAGAGATATTAGAAGAATTTAAGGATACTGTAACAGTATTTTCGAGCCTTTATGACGATTAGAAGGTTAACTGTATTTTCATTTCACTCCAATTTCTTACCGTTGTCTTGGACAATTTTTATTTAGCATAAAGATCCGCAGTCTAGTTGTAACGTAAGCTACCGAAGTGGAGTAGACAATTATGTATTATAACGGCACAGGCCAGGGCACTTCGATCGGGAAACAGGCTACAGCTACGCCATAGAAACGTATGAAAGAAGTATTTATTCGAGTTTAGAGGATTTAATGGAGACAGAAATAGATGACTGTTTATTATCGGCCGACGGTTTAGAATCAAATTTAACGGAATAATAGCCTATTGAAGCGAGCGTCGCAATCGCAGCGCTCTTCGAGCGAACGTTTCCTGAGTCAACAGCAGCGGTCACGTTCATCGAGCATGCATTGTGCTTATTACTCGGTACACAGGTATGATACACTCGAATGGGAAACATCTTTTCAACAAGCAACGACACGTAGGCTCGGCGAGCGAAATCCGCGAGCAACGGAAGAAAGTCTACAGACATTCGAGCGAACGTAATCGATAGTCTATTGACCCGCGACGACCTCCGGGGATTCGATTTCAACGTGTGCATGGACAATATACCACGAGTACAGTCCGAATCGCGAATCAGAAATAAAATACTAGCAACGTCCCGTATATTCCTTATCGGTTCCCAGTTAACTAAAGCCGGAACACCGATCGACCAGAAATCTCGTTTCGGATTTCTCGCGCCATTTGTCTCGTGAATTTCAGTCGCGCGCGGTCTAATCTTTGAATCTGGGTAAAAACTTTTATGCAGAGAAGGATCAATCTTTCCCCCTCTCCGCCAGCTCCTGCCACCCCATCGACTCCTGGTTGCTGGTTCCTACGCTCCTACTTCTGCTCCTCCCGGGTCTAAGTTTATTCTCGTTTCGTCATTGGATCCGGGCGAAGCTCGATCCGTCGCGAAACTTAAATCTCTTTTGCGACGCGCGAGCGAGACCGGGAGATTTATATTTTGAATGGTTTTCGCGACAGCGAAGCCATCGGCCGACGGATCACTTCGTCTTTGTTCCGCTTTTACGTCGCTCGAGGTCGGACGTTTCGTCGACCGGCTTTTGTTCTCCTTTGCATCGTTCGGGCGTTACGCGTTCCTCGGCGTGACATTTATACCGGGCCCGTGGGCCGCAGCACTGCACGCACGGCACGGCGCGGCGGGAGCAACGAACACGCTTTGAATTGTCGTCACACGGTGCCAAACTGAAATTCCGGATCGACCGGTGGCTACGTGACGACGGAAAATTGGAGCCTAACGTGATCGGAAGATTAACTAGCCTCGTTAAAAGCCGCTATTCTCGGAGGTTTCCGCGCGTTCCGACCATTCGTCGTAATTGTTTCGCGACGGTTCGTTTCGCGCGAGACCGTCGCATCGCATCTTATCGTATCGTGCGCTGCGAAGTATCCGGAACGACCACGCGACTCGATATCAGACAGACCGACAGACTCCTTCAAGCTAGAACCGAAATCTTATCTTTCATACCAAATGATTCGCTCGACGCCGATTTTTATAAATACTACGTGAAAGGAAAAAGAGTGTGGCAATTTAAATGGGATGTATTCGGTAGCCTCGCATCTCACAACACAATTTGAAAAAGTATTTAAACAAAAGTAGAGAAAGATATCCGCGTAAAGACTAAAAGAAATGCTTAGACATTTTTTAATGGTACAGTCAGAGAGGAAGTGAGAGTGCTCACGCTCGGGGTTTTAGTGTCCCCACTTTTCTGCATCATCTTTTTAGCCTGGACCAGAAGCTGCATCGTCTTCTAGGCTGAATTAACCCCTTGCCTTACAATAACGAGCCAGATTTGTGATGAAGATTCTGAATAGAGTCTGATAAATGTGAACGTTATTAACACTAGAACGACCAAGCACTAAATGCAACTGGCATACATTGCCTTATAATAACAACAAAATAAGATTTGTTTAGATTTCGTATTAGTTTTGTTTAAATATCTACTTCGATAGAGAAGTTTATTAAAAAATTTTCTCATGGAAACATTTATAATTTCAATATCTCTAAAAGAAAAAATTAGGAGGAAGTCATTTTGACCCATCCGGTAGTTCTAGTGTTAATTTCCTTTAAACCGAAATAACATTCTATTTTGTTGTAGTTGATATATATCATTTGGAGAAAACATAGGCATACAACAAATATAAACTATCTTCTTTTTCTATGAAATTCTGAACGATGAAGCATTTCTAATCATTATAATGACAAATTAAATAGTAGTGCAAGGGGTTAAAGCCTATCTAGAAGAGCCTCTTATAACATACAGTGGTCGAAATAACGATAGGTTCATAGCCCGAGCTAGCGTGTTTACTGTTGTCATTCTTATCTGCGTCGTGGAACACCTCCTGTGGTGTTTCTTTATATTTTGAAAAAAGTCGTGTTCTTACTACTGGAGATGCATTTAGTTTAGTTCCGACAGCGCAAGTGTTTGGTCGTAATAGATTGTGAAATTTGCTGAAAATTATTCTGATAATAGAGCGAAATAATCTTACGTTCCCAATCATTTATTTAAGAAATACTTTTGTTACTACGTAGAAGAAATTTTATAAGGTATATAAGTACAAAATACTTTCATGTTTGTATGGTTTAATATTAATTCTAAGTGCTCGTACAACTCGTACGAGTAATGCTCTAAACAAGTTATAATTATTTAAAAAGCGTAATGGGTCGTCGAAAGTCATTAAATGCTCACGAAAAGGGATTAATCATTTCGTTCAAGGACATGAATCTGTCAAATAGGAACATCGCAGAAAGAATTCATAGATCTTTAAATGTTGTTAATCATTTTTTTCAATTGGGTGATAAATGTTGGGCAAAAAAATCTACAGGTCGTCCAAAATTAATCGTAAAATTAATACAGTAGCTGTATTGGATGCTCACAAAGAGATCTAATTTTTTTGTATAACCTGTTCGCTGCTACATTTATTTATTTAGCAGCTGTTTGAACGACATAGTACGATTAGTAATTATTTTTAGTATTACAAATTCAAATACAGTGTTTACTCGATATATGTGCCCATAATTATGAAAGTGGTCTAAGTCAAAATTAAAAAAAAAAATGAATTTATCACTTATTTCACACGACATGATTTTAAACTAAATTTATTCAATGTAATTTTGTTTTTTATGACAGACCACTTTCATAATTATGGGCACATATGTGCAAAATACCGGTCTACCAGGGACATATATCGGCCAGGAGGTACTGTCCTTTAATCCATGCCAAACGCAGAAAAGGACAATAGTGAAAATAAGAAGTAATGAAAAAGGAAGTTTAATGAATACGGAAGTTTTGTAATCCCTCGAGCTTCATCATGGTACCTCACAGAGTATAGCGCACGGTAGTAGGGTAGTTCCAGGACTATTACCGACTAGACATTTGGGACATATAAAGAGTAAAGAACGGGAATCCTATTAATTTGCATTTTATTTATCGCGAAATGAAAACCATAGGCCTCGAACAAGTTTTACAGCTTATTGTGCCCCATTGGCCGTTAATTAAACTGGATGTATGTTTCTGCCCTAATGATTATCGACCATCGTTTGCCTCTGTTTTCCCCCGAACTTCATTAACTACGAAAGTACGCTGTATCGTACAGCCTTTGTTCCGCTTTCAATCATCTCTTAATCCTCAAATATTTACTGAATCGATTCCATGAATTTTTTGAACTCTCGCCTTGTCTTAAATAATAACGAATCCTCTGCATTGTAATGTCAATTCAGATCGGGATGAAAATTTCATATTGAATTTAATAAACGTGAAGATTACTCCTGAAATAAATGAAAACTTGGAAATAACTGTGGTGGGAGAAATTACGGTAGAAATTGGAGCAGTAAGAAATTAACAACAATAATATAATAATGTTTTAATATTAACTTCTATCTGCTTGCGAAGAAAATGCAAAAAGACAAAAATTTGTATTACATTGCTGTATCTATTGACCTCGTTAGGTAATTTAGTGAAAGACAATCGAACATTCTTATA
The DNA here is from genome assembly GCA_913789895.3 of Seladonia tumulorum. NCBI lineage: Eukaryota > Metazoa > Arthropoda > Insecta > Hymenoptera > Halictidae > Seladonia > Seladonia tumulorum. Next base: position 11,964,907 of record OU565275.1, read on the forward strand.
CTTTGTCGTGCTCGACGAAAATAAGGAAGTACTTATTTGCTTAGGGAGGTACGATTTCAATGTGGGACGTGCATCTGACTTAACCCCTTGCCCTACAATATCGAGTCAGACTCGCGATGAAGATTCTGAACAGAGTCTAAGAAATATATTTCTTATTAATTTACTTTAAACCGAAATAAAATTCTATTTTGTTGCAGCTGATATGTATCCTTTGAAGAAAACGTAGGCACACAATAAATATAAATTATCTTTTTCTTTTCATGAAATTCTGAACGATGAAAAATTTCTAATCATTATAATCACTAGACATCGGATGTTTATGCAATTTCCAATTTTTATAGAAACATTTTAAGAAAGTGGAATGAAATAAAATTTTATTTTTAATGGGGACAGCCTTTGTAGATCCAAAGCAAATAAAAATCGTGTTAAATTCTCTCGAATTTTATATTATAGCATTTTTTTAACATTTCCATAAGCCATAAATGCATAAAGATCCGATGTGTAATAATCACAAAGTAAATAGTAGTGCAAGGGGTTAATCAGAAAAATTCCACAAATATGTTGGTAAGTTCCATGAAAAAAATAATGAAAAATACAGAAATTTTGTCATTGTCATGATCGTATTGTGTTACACTCCTCGACCTCCTCCTGGAACAGTAAATGTCCTACACGATGCATGTCGAAAAAACGGGTCTACAGGTCTGGAAAATTGTTATTCTTTGGTACAGCCCTGTATGTACTTACGTGCAAAGTGCATAAATGCCGGAAGACAAATACACCTGCGACGCACAGAATCGCAACGAATGCCGGCAATTACCGCAAAAAGTACCTCGGACGCGGTTCTTTCACGGAAATGGAAACGGCGACCCCCGATGGGATTCAAGGCTCTCAACGAAGGTTTCGGATCTAATGAAACTTTCATCTCGTTCATGTAGATGCCAGGGAAAGGTTAGAGAAGTACAGCAGAGCCCGACCTGACCTATCTTTCGGTTTAATTGGTCTAGTGATCTCTATGCGCGGGACTGCTCGAGAAAGTTACTCTCTCTTTCTTCCTTTCTATCCATCCCCCCACCCCTCTCTCTCTCTCTTTGAATCGCGAACGGTTGCGAAAAATTAGCACCTTTCAGTTCGTTCGAGTAACGAGCATTCGAATCACGCCTTAAACGATCCAATTAGTTCGGCGAAAATCAAATGGGACCATTTGCAAGCGAGTTTCGAACATCTTTTCAGTAGCTTTCGCAGAATCGTGTAGCTCGAAATGCAGTTCCAACGTGAATCGAAAAATGATTGAGCTATTGAGCCGGTAATGTTAACAGTAACTTGTCAACTGATTTCGTAGGTCTCGTGCTTCAAATTCGAGGAAACAGTACTTTATTATTACACGCGCTGACAAACCAGTGTACGTAAGTAGGTATAATATTTTACGATCGTTGTTTCCAAGTTATCAATAGATCTTTATACAAAATAAAAAATATTTGCATCGATTGCAAACGATCGTTTGCGCCGGATTTAAATTTGCCTCCATTTTGTTAATACGAGTTGTATGGTGATTTTTTTTTTTTTTTTTTAGAGTTGTCACGTACAGACCACGCGATTTAAGAATATGGAGAAGTATTCAAACGAACAACGTTTAATTATTGTAAAAACACATTACAAAAATGGTGAAAGTTTTGCGAAAACAGTTCGCCAATTACGTCAAGTTTTCGGTCGCAATAATGCGCCAAATGAATCGACAGTGAGGCGTTTAATTACAAAATTTGAGACCAAATTTACGCTGATGGATCAGAAGATCATTGTTCGTCGTCGTTCTTGTCGGTCAAAAGCCTCACTACTGTCGATTCATTTGGCGCATTATTGCGACCGAAAACTTGACGTAATTGGCGAACTGTTTTCGCAAAACTTTCACCATTTTTGCAATGTGTTTTTACAATAATTAAACGTTGTTCGTTTGAATACTTCTCCATATTCTTAAATCGCGTGATCTGTACGTGACAACTGTAAAAAAAATCACCGTACAACTCGTATTAACAAAATGGCGGCAAATTTAAATCCGGCGCTCTTGTTGGGACACCCTTTATATTAAACACTGTACTTCATCCTGAATTATTTCAAATGGCATAGCTTCAGCTTTATGGTCCAACTATTACACACACAAAGTATTCTCTGATGCTTCTTTGAAGTACTATATTATCACAATATTAACATTAGCATAATTCACAGAACACACGCCCATTATATTATATTGATTTACATTTAATAGGAAGCAAACGATCATTTACGATCAAAAACTACTCGATTAACCAACTGCGTGTTCTTTATTGCCCGAGTTGATGAAGTTGTCTAGACCCGAGCTTCTAGGCAACCAGGCGCTGCAATCAATTTCACTGCGTCACGCTTAAACCACAGAATTATATTAAGCCGATCCGAGTGCCAAAAATTCCGAGACAATTGCCGTTCGAAGCGCTGAATCTAATTCAATTACGATTGACTTGTATCTGCTTGCTCGGCTCTGCGAGAATATTCGAATATTTCTCCATTTGCCAGCGAGATCGTTTCACTGGTGGAATTTCCATTCGCTCTCCTTGAACTACTATTTTGGTACCGAATATGCATAGGGAATTTGATCGAACCAAAAAAAGTCGGCTACGAACAGCCGAATCAGCCCAGTTAGCCTGGTGCATCGAAACTTTCCTTTTCCCGTGAAAGCAGACTCGTTCGAGATCGTTCGAGGTGCGCGGTAATAGATTCCGAAACTTTATCCATAGTCCGCGAGAAAAACTTTGAAAGAATCGGGTAGTTGCGGGGCAACGATCCGCGATCTCTGTGCGTGGAGATCGGACGATGGGCTAATTTCTCTCTGAAACGCTACCCCAAGGAAGATCCAGCTCCGTGCTTCGCGCATCTTCTGTACGCCAACTATCGGAGTCTCTTAATTGTCATAGCGATCAACTTCGCGTAATTAAAAAGTAGAAGAAAGCAGTCTCGAGCACCATTTGGAAAAGTAATCGTTATGATAATACAGGGTGCGGCCGAATAACATGTACATACAAGCGGACACGAGGTGGTTCCTTATGAAAAAATAAGAACAAAATATGGAATAAAATTTTTTCATCCGAAGTTTCGTTATCGAGAAAATCGAGTTTGAAATGCAGCGAATACGCATGCTATTCAATAGGAATTGTCTGACGCAACTGTCTGATCATGATCAACCAAATCTACTTCCTGCATATACTAACTTCAAACTCGATTTTCTCGAAAACTAAGCCTTGACACGTTGATCGCCATGTCACCCAGATGTGGGTGACGGAGTTATTTGTTCAGGTTTTAAAATGAATTTTTACGTTAATATATTCATTGTACCAATGATTGGGATCTGTAAAATTCAAGAAAGTTGGAGGACTACTCAATGTCACACATATAATTATTTTCAATTTTTATTTTATTAAATAACACTGATTTCATGGAATTTTTTAGGGTTCTGGTTTGGTACTCAGTGTTAAATGAAAAAATTTTACTCCATATTTTGTTCTTATTTTTTCATAAGGAACCACCTCGTGTATATTCTCTCATTCGACTACATGCCGTTTGAAATAATCATATGTTAGTTTATTTGAACGGCCAAATCTTTCTTTCTTTTTTTTTTTTAAATTACTTTACCATTTGAACTTCAATTAAAATAATTTTTCATTTGATCAAATAATTCGTACTCTCCGAAGTTCTATTTATTTCGTGTGTTTGCATAGCTTCTTGTGAATATCTTTTAAAAAACTAAGGCCGAGCGGAGGTAACATGTGTAGGAACAAGTTGTTCAGAACGATGGCCTTGAAAAGATATTTCAAGGTCATCGAAATCGTTGAGGGATCGTTAAAGTAAATAATGAATAATTCGTTTATTGCGTAAGGAGTTATTATTAGAGTTTATTATTTCATTATTTACGTGTTAATGTCATATTAGTATCACCTATTTTTTCGCGTTTACTGTTACGTAGGTATCCATGTTAATAACTGAACATTCGGTGACGCAATATCATATGAATACAATGGACGTGGTAAAACCTCTAAAGCTGCTTCAACTATGCATGAGGTTTGATATTGTATGTATTCGAAGTTGACCTTAAAACCATCCCTGTAAATATCACAGCTCTTTTGTTGTTGCGCTTACTGCATGAATCTTCATCGCAAAAGGACTTTACTACTTTAAGATAAGAGAAACCTTTCTTCATTGCAAGACAGTAAATCCATAAGCTGCTTTATTAAGCTAATTAACTTATTGAAAAAAAATGTGGCGACACATGATTACACATTAAAGATTGAGTTGTTCACTATAGTTTTTTTACTATAAAAAAGAGAAACAAATTTTTCCAACTAACTATCAAACCTTGAATTTTTATAAATAAATATTACTCTGGAATGTACAGCAGTCGACAAAGAAACAAGAAAACAATTTAAATAACAGTATGTTACTATGTGCAATTAAGATTTAATTTCATTAAGGTAGTGCAATTAAGCCGAAGATATGTGAACTAGTTTTCAAGTTAAGTTAGGTTAAGTTGCGCATTAAGCTATTATGTAATATGATAATACGTTCATATATTGTATACGCTACATAAACCAGTTTGGTTTAAAGCATTACAGTAAATAATAATAATAACAGTATGTTCGAAGTTAATTTTCAGTTCATGAAGATACGCACAAGCCGTCATTACTCGTTGCTAGATTACGCGAACTCCGAAGGCAAGTTGAAAATCTAAATCTCGAAGAATTCACGGAAGATCTGGTCGATCGGTTCCGTTTCTGAGACGCTCAATTAGCCGACGCGATGGAAAATTCGTCTTCGAGAGCAGTTCGAGATTTCGCGTGTATTCAAATGTGCTCGTGTCGGCTACGACTGACGGGACGTCAGACCGCGTGTAATTGGACCAAATTCCTCGAGTTCCGTGCTCGGTTGTCGTTTACGTGGAATCGCATCCCTGGCTTCGTATCTGGCACGCGATTCGCGAGACCGTTCCGGCCGGGCTTTCCCGGCTCCTTGTGGTTGTTAGGCGTTTAATTGCTTTGAATCGTTTAACTTGGAGAAACCGCGTGTCTCGCCGTGTACTTAAATGAATTTTCCGAGGGTCTCCGCAGACCGGCTACACTGTTCAGGAAGGTGAGAGAACGGTTCACCTGGCCGTGTGGTCTTCTCGAACTCAGACCTCTACCATCAACAACTACGGTAACATGTTTCATACACCGGAGACAAGTTTCACTGACCTGTCCAGTGAATGAACATAATTCGTATTAACCAGTTAACTGTGGCGATCTCTTTGCAAAGCGCCCACCAGTGTGTGTCGCGATAATCAAGCGATGACGGGTATAGTATATATAATAATATATATATAAAATACTCAAATACTCAAATTGATTGTTTCATTTCGTCTTAACCTCTAAACATTTTAAACATATTAAACATATTAAAATTTACGAATATAATTTAGTTTTCGCCAGAAGTACAATTTAAATATCAAATTGTAACAAAATTTTACGCATGACGGATATAGTCGTCATGACACAAAATTTTGCCACATCTCCATGATGGATATAGTCGTCAAACACACTTAACTGGTTAAACGAAGTTGAGTTTGTCTAATTTTAACCCTTTGCACTCGAAGCTATTTTAACTCAAAAAAAAAAAAAGAAACATTTCTTCTAACCTAGAGTATTTCCCTTCTATATACTTTCCTTTCATGTTATACATACGAAAATGGCGCAATTGATTCGTACAATACCGAAGTGTTTAGTAATTTATTACATACAAACAAATTTAATAATGTAAAAAATATTTTGAATAATGGTATAGCAAATTTTTAGTGGCGCCTTACAGTCGCCATTCGAGTGCTAAGGGTTAAATTATTGTACGTACGTGTATTAGTGTAGACACGTATAAAAGCAAAAGTGTCTACTGGATAATTGTGCTAAACGCGGGTCTGGCCAGGGATAATTATCGACTAGAAATTTAGGACATTTATCGAATAGAGACTGTACGTATTCAACTGGATTTCGGATAACCCAGACCTAACCCAGACAGTCTCGAGTGAGTAGGCGGTCATGTTAACCGAAGATTCATAGTTCTACCACCGACTCCCGACGCGACGGCCAACCCCTTACACGCGTTGCGACCTGACGCAAATCGCCATGGGTCGCAACAACCATCGATCGCTCAAACAAGAACCATATCAAAGACGGTTAAACGACCTGGACAGCTGCGGATCACGTGCACATCACGTGCCATAAGACATTTCCCTGAGAAAGCTATTTCTTTCTACCACCCTCAAGATACATCAACCGATAGAAATGCAAACGTCTTATACACTGGTGGACAAAATGATAAGGCACCGTGTACACGTAAGAAATTTCATACGTATTTAGTAAAATCTTAATGTTACTAGCAGTAAACTACGTTATACAGGGTCATCCGTTTTTAAACGGCCAAACAACAACCAGCTATAGAGGACCCCAAATGAAACAACTTTCACCCCTAACACTTTTTTTGATTCGGTCTTGATTTTTAAATAATTGCAAAAACCTGTCATTTTTTGCGTTCACTTAAGATTAAATATATTAGGACTGAAATTATGTATCTTGATGATTTTTCCTTTGTTTGGTTTAAAATAAATAGGGGCATCTTTTTTATTAAGTCAACTTTTTTATATGACCTTCGGATCTTGGTTTTTTTGACATGGGGCACGCCGTGGAGACTGAATGAAATAACTTGGAAAAATTCAGATTCATGCATAATAAATTGCTTAATTCAAGACAAAAATGAACACAAAATTATTGGAAAAATTTCAAAATTTTTACAGCAATACCTAAATATTCAAGGAATGTAACGGGACTCAAGTTTTAAGAATGATTTTAAATACATCTTTTGGGTACGTATTGTTTAAAATATTTTCAAGAAATCAAGGCCGAATCAAAAAAAGTGTTAGGGGTGAAAGTTGTTTCATTTGGGGCCCTCTATAGCTGGTTGACGTTTAGCCGTTTAAAAACGGATGAGCCTGTATATCATTTTAAAAATGGCTAACAACTTGAACAAACACGTTCTTCTAATTTTTATTATGTAAAATACTCACTTACTCACTTACTCCGTAAACCTAGTGTCAATGAAAACCAGTAATCTGGTAGAGATAGAAAATAATGGCATTCGATTTCATTGGGAGAACATAGAATTGAAAAAACGGCTTCGGAACAATTTCAGTTTCAAAATTTCCAATCTCGAGAAAAATAGAAACCTACCGCAAACAGATAATTCTGCAAATATTGACCTGGTAAACAATGAAATATGATTCCTCCTGAACGAGCAAGCAAACAGAGCCATGGACTTCAAATTTTCAACTATTTTAAGTTACGAAAGCACGCGTTAATTGCTAGCTTTTCTCTATGGCTCAAAGAGGAGGAGCCTGTTTAGAGACTCTGAGCGTTGCTATTATCTGAGCGTAACGAGCGTGAAGAGTCGTCGTATGCAACTTTGTTCTGTGTAAATTCAGTTTCGGAACTGGAATTCGAGGGCCGGTCGCGTCGGCGCTGCCGATTCGAATTGGGTCAAAGAAAATTCCGACGTGGGAATCGTTAATTCGCGTCAGTGCCCGTAAAACATGATTTCCGTCAGAAGTGCCGGCGACCAGTCTCAAACGTCAGGATCAATTAACCGACGGATGTTTGTAATTTAAAATCGGAGGTATCGCGTGAACAAAGTGTCTTTTTAATGGTCTCGGTGGAATGGATCGCTTGCGTTGATACGAGATGCGCAACAATACCGCGTTTCTCAATTTTTCCATTACCTTTAGTTCCATTTGCGACACGCGTACAGTAATCGCTCTATAAGTAGCCGCCGTTTAACCCCTTGCCCTACAATATCGAGTCAGCCTCGTGATGATGATTTTGAACAGAGTCTAATAATTATGTATGTTATTAATTCCCTTTAAAGCGAAATAAAATTCTATTTCGTTGTAGTCGATATATGAGCCGCTCAATGCACACATCGATTAACTCCACTTTTTGAAAAATCTTAAATTTAAGTGTCAAAGCCCTTGGTATAGTCATAACTTTTTATATTTATAATAACTTTCCTGAATAATAAAGATTAGCACCGTTAAATGGCAAATTTTTTTGGCCATTGAATAATAAGTAATTTATTTCAGAAGCCATTTCGATTAACTCCATACTCTAATGTAAATCGTTTCAGTAACGATGTATCTGTTCTGGCCGTGCATCGACGCTTATTTGTTTTTAAACAGCCGAAGATGCTCTCTCTCTCCCTCTCAATAATATTCGTAACAAAATCGCATCGGTAAACAGATAAAAAGAAGCACAATGCAAACGGTAGTTAGTATAGCAGTGATCTCGCACGGTGAATGTTACTGTGTACTTCTTAGTCTTTTCAACATTACTGCCAGATTGTTTTTAAAGAAATAAATATTATACCGTTTGTAAGAGGTTGCTGCTGTCGGTGTGTCTTTGCGTTTACCAAACTTTGAATTTCAAGCCATTAATATAAGAAAATCTTTAGTGGGTAGACCGCAAAGTTTGAAAAATATAGATCAGCCTTTATTATATCCTAAAGGTAGAACTGTGACAAAGGAAAAATGGAGAGACATGATGGACATCTGCTAAAATTCATTCCTCCTGTTAAACACGATTACTATAAGAACTTGTCAACAAATCGAAATGACGAATCCTCGCATACAGCTGATGAAGAAGACCTTATTTATAATATTGCTGAATCATCCCAAAGAATAATGCCGCTAACATAAAGCTGCTATGAATTAATTACAAAAATTATATTATAACCGAACTGCCAACATTCATTTTTATGGAAAAGCTGTGATAAAAATGTATAATAACTAACTTTTTCTGTAATAAAAAACTTAAAAATGTAAAGACTAAATTTAACTTTATTACTTTTTTCAGTTGCCAAATCGATTAACTCCACCAGTCACATAAAAACTGTAACATTACTGACGATTGTTTGTTGGCTATTCTTTCTTATTAATTTTATATACCGTTAGATGAAAGCTATATCTGCAATTATGCATTCTACATTATATATTTGAATTCATATTATCAGAGGAATTTTTAAAAACAATATACATTACATCATCGCGTTTCTCAACTTTTCGTTTTATGGAGTTAATCGATGTGTGCACTGAGCGGCTCATATATATCCTTTGGAGAAAACATAGGCATACAATAAATATAAACTATTTTTTCTTGTCTATGAAATCCTGAACGATGAAGAATTTCTAATCGTTACAATCGCAAGATAAATAGTAGTGCAAGGGATTAATTAAAGACGCTCCTCGATTACGGACGCATCCTACTATGTTGCTAACTCGCAATTAGCAGAAACACGTTACAACTACACTTACAACTCGCAAATCATCTCAAATTTGTCGATCACGAAAAGCGTGAAAAAGTACGATAGAGTTCCATTAAAATACTTTAATGTTTCAATAAAATGTTTTAAATAAAACCTGAGAAGATCATCGAAGATTGCAAGACCAACTTTGTGTTTTGAATAGAATTGCTCGTTTGCGTGCCGTAGATTCTTCGAAATGTTCCACGGAAGAAAATATTAGGAAACCGAAAATCAACAATTCGCAAAATATGTCAAATCTTTTATATTTAGATTTGTCGTTTCAAATATTTTACAAATTATGAATTTCTTCAACACTATACCCCAATACTGTATTACGCAGAATTTTTCGAAGATCAGACGTATACATATAAAATAAAATATAAAATAAGTATTCTCCATAAAAGGGTGTAGCCGGACAAGGAGACCAAAAGAGCCCCCAAAACCAAATTAATTTGGCGAATTGTCACCCCTATATATCGACGTGGGGGGTAGTAATAAACTGACAAAGAAAATTAGGTTGTACCGTAATTTCTCTTATCCTCTTGAATTGAAAATTTTGAAAACAATCAGGCATATTTTAGCTATTAGAATGCAATCTATGAATTTTTAACTTCGAAACCGAATTTTTAAAAATAAAGAAGATTTTGAATTGCCGATTTCTTGTAGAATTTACGAGATACTAAGTTTATATTTTTATACAGTTTTAGCATCTCGTTACGGTTGTTAACATATAATTTTTTTAGATTTTTCAAAGTGGGGGCACATAATTAAAAAAATCAAGAACCGTAATCAATGATAACAGCGACGAAGATTAACGCAGCAAAGGGGTAAGAACTCTTCCATGAAAATACATGCATGTTTTATTTAGAATTTACTATAAATCTATCTAAGAAATTAATTACGTGAGTCATATGAGCATGGTACTTGTACAGACTTGGAAAAGATAGAGAATTTTTGATTTTTCTAACTATATGACAATTCTAAAAATTCTAAAAAAATTTATGAGTATGTATTCTAATAGCTAAAATATGCCTGATTTTTCAGAATTTTCAATTGAAGAGGATAAGAGAAATTACGGAAAACCCTGATTTTCGTGGTCACCCCATGACCCCCTACCCATCATGTTGAGATATAGGGTTGAAAATTGGCACAAAGTATTTCCTTTGGATAAGCTGTCGAATGGCTTATTGCAAATTCAATTTGTTTTAGGGGCGCTTTTGACTTCCTCATCCGGCTACACCCTTCTCTGTATTTATGAAAATGACGAAGATGATTAAAGTGACGAAACTTTGTGGCACATTTGTACCTCCGGGGCAAAAAAAAAAAAAACGAGTAGTTATCGAGCAGCTACTGTACAATCGTCACTTCCGGCGAAGTGTGAGCGAGCATTCTATCCATCGCTTCTCCCGCGTAACTGTGTTTCGGTGCGCGAATTGTTTTTTCGCTTGTATGTCGAATGTACCTAACACATGATGAATCGATGCGAGTAGTGACGCGCGAGAATGCTTTGTCGTCGACAAACTGGAATTGCTCCCTCGATCGTTCCTCTGTCGAAGATCACGAAATATTTTATTGCGGAATTGTTCGAGAAATATTTCCTAGGACGTTCACTGGAATTTACGTTAACGACTGCACTGTGAATTTTTGCGCAAATGCAGGAATGTCTGAATCGACTTGTAGAAATTTAAGTCGTGCAAAACTCCTTTCATTTATTAACAGTTTTATTAAATTAAAAAGCAGATCAGATTTTCATTAAACGTTTTCAACTACGCTGAGTTCGCAAACAGTGTAGAGTCGACTTCGAAAATGTAGAGGAAGAAGCAAAATGAAATTATATTGTTAATGCAAAAGGCGAGGTATAAACTGTCAGCTGTTTTTAACATAATCTTTAACCTAATACGAAACCATTAAAACCCTTTAGATGCCATCGTTCCCATTTCAGGACGAAGCACGTTAGCCGTTATTAAGTTCTTTTCAACAAAAACATAAAACAAAATTGCAATGCAGATTGAAGAAACAGAACAGTACAATTCACATTTCCTCCACGAGAAAGCGAAGTATTGTTTAAAACGAATGAAGATCAATGCCATATTAATGTGCCAAATTGAGCGGGATCAACAATCAAAGGATCGAGCAGTGTATTTTCAAAATTTTCTAATATTTTTGCTAACTAAAATTACACCTACTAATTTTCGTCATGAAAGCACAATATCCGCAGTCTACTGATTACGAGTTGTTCCACGCGTATTAAATTAAAAACGATAAAACTATTACAAATACTACGTAAGTTACACAGTGCTAGATTTGATTTTTTTGTAGATATTACTCAACAATCACCCCAGAAAATGAACTGTTTTTCTCTACTCTACTACGAAAATATTATATCGATTAAAGTTCATCGCTTTGATAAAAAAAATTGGATTTTATTTCACCTAAGAATACCGAAATTACTTTCTTGCCAAGCTAATATTTGTCAGCCGATGCATTCAAACATATTAAATAGTAAACAAGTAAGTTTGTCATTTTCAACCGTATATCTTTACAAAGAAAAGTTATGAAACTTCTTAAAATGGCATTGGTAGGTGTTGTTCGGCAAATAAAAATGTTAAAAATTGTTTTTTGGAGTTGATCGTTCTATTTGACTCGTTCGACTGACGCTACCGACATAACCCAACACTGCATGTCTCTCCGCGGCGCGTGCATCTAGATACGTGAGCTTAACGAGGGATGCATTTTACGGAAACCCTCTAAGCTCGCATTCGGTCTGCGTTTTATCCAATTAGCGTCTACTCAGCGCGGCGCGGCGCGTCGCGGAGCGTCGCGACGTCCGGGCAGCTAAGAATACGGAAGAAGGGAGAAAGAGGCCGCTCTCGAAACGTTGCGAAATTAGAAGGAAACAGACTCGTTGCGACCGCGAGAAGATGAAGACGAAGGCGAGGACCAAGAAAACCGAACAGAGCCGCGAAAGAGGAAACGATTCCCGGGTTCGTCGACTGTCGAGTGATGGTCGTGTACCCAATGTACACGCATCCTGTGTGCATGTGTGTGTGTGTGTGTGTTTGTGTGACACCAATGACTGAACAGTCGAGCGGCGAAACGCGTCTAGTGTGTGTCTGTGTGTGTGTGTGTATGTGTGTCCATTTTGCTAGATGGACTTGAATCGCTCGAGGGGGAGTATGGCTTCTCTCTACCTGGCACCCTTCTACACCAAAGCTTCTCGTCTTTACCCAACTTTGAAATTCCACCGCAATTTTCATTTTTCAAGATTCGAGAACAACGTGTTCCTACCAGCATATAAACTATCTGAATCGAATTTCCCTCGATATACGAAATTATATATATATATATTTTTTAATTGTTAGTTTATTTAAGATCGCATCCACATCTCATGTTATAAAATTGTATTTTAGTCCAAATTGTACGAGGGATATATTATACTTTTATATGTGTGCAAAATTTCACTTCATATTACAGTACACGTACGAGTCGTTTTCAAGGTATGTATAGTGTCGGTGATAGACAATCGAAAATGACATATTCCACGAATCTTTATCAGAATTTATAAAACCAGCAGGAACTACTTGTTAACATCTTTGTACATAAGATTTCATAAATCTTTTATTTGTTTTCTTCAGTAAGGAATGTTTACGGTTGCAAACAGAATTATACCTAATGAGAAGCCTTATGCCCTTCGAGCGATAGAAGTCCGCTGAGCGCGACGCACTTAGGCTCGGCGCCGTACATGTACATATATGTAACATCGATGAGAACAACAGAGAAATGAAAAATAAATCAGAAACGGAAGATAGAGAAGGATAAGAACGACAGAAAACTCACCCAGCGTTGGCGTCGTGTAGTCCCAACTTTCTGCATCGTTCTTGTAAACGTTAAGCTTCGTGGGCTGGAAAAAGAAACCAAAAACACATTCATTACACGATGCGTTGTAACCAAACTTCTTGTCTATACAGTGTTTACTCGATGTATGTCCAAAACACGAGTCCAGCCAGGGACATAAATCGACGAGGAGATATTATTTTGATCCAAGCCGAACGTAGAAAAAAACATTTGGGACATATATAGAGAAAACATTGTACTTGTTGTTTGTTCCTAACATTTTCATGGGGTAGTGAACCCCTTCTATGGTGTTTCTATGTAACCCAGGTTGATATGTACGCATATGTAACAGTGGAGGGGATAGGCTGACTACGATCGTGTAGCTCCGTTCGGCTTAGATTAAAACTTTACTCTATAGCAGCATGAAAAATCAGAAATAATCTTGGATTATAGTAAAACTAAGGTGTTGTAAATACATTAGACCAATTAGCAACAATCTACACGTGTAAACGGCAAACCGGGCAATTCTCGACAATAAAATTGAAATATTTTATAATTTTTAAATTTACTATTTTCGTCTTCTACTTACTTCCCCTATCACTCTTACGAATTTCAGTGATTCTGCAAATAAAATTTTTACCTTCTTGTGTACTTTCATATTAATTATTATATCTTTTCATTTAATAAGCTTAATCTACCACCACCGGTCAAAATGTCCGTCTCCAGATTTTTTATTTTAAAATTATTAGTGGGAAGTGATTGAATGATCTTTAGTACAGAACATACTAAAAAAAAAGGAATCGCACAAAGTTTAAATAAATTCAGTCTTGTTATTTTTATAAGGCAATACGTACCAGTTACGTTCAAGGCTCAGTAGGTTTAGTGTTAGAAACATTGTACTATAGCGGAGTTTCCAAAGATATGGAGGTATTTTTTCAGTCGGGTCTATAGGTGAGCTTTCACTACCACCGTAGAAGTTATATCGCGTCTCAACCAGTACGAACGTATTGCATTCTATATGTCTGATTTATGGTAGAAGCTCCGATACGCAGATTGGTTGATACAGGGAAAAAAACTGGGAAAAATCGGACCGCGAAGGGTAAACATTTTATTGTGCCGTTACACGCTGTACACCGATACCTTCCGGTGCATTGCGCTTATCTATCGACAGGTTTCAAACGACAGACATTTCCTTGTCAATAAACGTTAATCGATAAAACAGCAGTTGTAATGGCGCGGCAGTGCAGTGGGGAGAGGTTTGATGCAAAATGACACGTGAAATGTACAATTCATGAAACCAGTATAAAAAGTGTTGCTGCAGTCACGAAGTCACCATTCAAGGGCACTGTTCAAGTATTTCGTACGACATACGCAATGAATGAAAGAAGTGTCGGCACTCTAATCGTTAGAGTCTTTATAATTATGTATGTACACTACCGGCCATAAGTGTTTACCCATCCACATATTTTTTAACATTGTAGTTCACGGTTCTACGGTTCAGCTTCAATAACTTTGCTATTTCTCTGTTACTTTTTCCGATGCTATGATGGGACACTATTAGAGCGCGCGTTTCAATCGATAATTCTTTTCTCCCTGACATTATTTGAAATTTTCGCAAAATTCTTTAGGCACGTGAAAATCAACTGTTTACTGTATGAAAGTTTAATGCAGTATGAAATGCAGTATGAAATTTGAGAAGACTAAGATAGCTGTATTACCTGCGTTCATATTCCCTACTGTCCGTTATAAAAATTTCAGAAAAATGGGTTTCTTTACCTGAACTCCAAAATTGTCGTTTTTCATAAAAAGCTGTAAATTCATTTACAGTACCTGATTGTGTATGTACAGAATATTTTGGATGTTTTTTATTAGCCTTATAATTAGGATTTAATGCTACGGACATTTTCATAACAATAAAATACCTATTATTTGAATAGTAACGAAATTTGAAGGTGGGTAAACACTTATGGCCGGTAGTGTACATACAATAGGCTAGCTCTTATTCACTTTTGACGAAAATTTCTTTCGAAATGTTGTTTGCGCGCCCATTTGTCTTACGGATTTTCTCATATTTATTTAGCGGTTCATTCTAGAGGGCTTTTCGAAACGTAGTTCTCTTTACAAGACCTACGATAAAGTGGAACTTGAAAATTTTTTGCAAAATAATATGTAATTAGAAAAAGAAAGTAAGTTCCGCAAGTTAAAATAATTCATATTTTTCGTTAACACTTTGATCGCCAAGCAAGAAAGCTAAAAAATTCCATGAAATCAAAGTAAGTCATTTGTGCCCATAATTATGAAAGTGGTCTAATTCAAAATTAAAAAAAAAAATGAATTTATCACTTATTTCACACGACATGATTTTAAACTAAATTTATTCAATAAAAAAAAACAAGAAATATATGACAGACCACTTTCATAATTATGGGCACATTTAATAAAATAGAAATTGAAAAAAATTAAATGTATGATATTGTGTAGTTCTCCAACTTTCTTGCATTTTATAGATCCTAATCAAATTTGGTACAACGAATATATTAACGTAAAAATTCATTTTAATAGCTCGACAACTAATTCCGTCACCCACATCTGAGTGACATGGCAGTTAACGTGTTAATGTTTCAAAAGAAATTTTTTTATTTTTGTCTGACATTCTTTTCAATTCTTTCGAAAACAACGTGTATCGCGCAATATACATACTTCTAATTTTGAACGAAATTCGCATCAACGGCATAAGCGATTTTGTGCATCGGTAAGCTCGAACAATACTTGTAGTATCTATGCATAGCATTCATCTAAAATTGAGTTGTCGTGATTGGTCATCGTAGAAATTTAACAGATTCCATACAATTGCGCTCGATAACCGTGCACAGAATTATCAAGCGGAGAGTTTAACGTGGGTCAGTCTACTAGCCCCCCCACATCCCATAAATTTCCGATTAGCTATGCATGTACCGTTGCAAAATAAATTATACAAATACACGGGATCGTTCGGGTAGAGCTCGAATCGCGGAACTTAGCGAACACGGTCGAATCTATGCATCACGTGACGCGCGTTTTAATATTAAAACCGGTATCCAGTTGTTTATTTCGTTCGTTCGATGAAACCCGTACGACGTATACGGAGACCTACCCCCTATGGTATATTCCGCTTTTGCTATTTTATTAAGGTTCGATCAAGCCTGCGGTTACACAATCACTTTTCTACAGGAAGTCGGTCTTGATACGATTACACCGGAGCGGCACTCTGGTTTCGAAAGTTTCTTTTTGCTTTTTTAATCCACTCGATCTACCCACAAGGTACACGGACTTTCTCTTTGTCCCGCAGAGGGAGAAAAAAAATTTTAATTCTTCGGTGACGGCCGACGGAGCTTCGCTGAATAATCACTCCGAGCTTCCCACGGGGAATTTTTCGTTTCCTTTGAGCTCTGGAAAGTTGTACTTTCGTGGAACGCGAGTGTTTTCAACTGTGACGATTTTCAAGTACGTTAAAATTGAATATCCAATACGGACCGTTTGCAATCTGCTATACCACCAGGCGCCGGAATTTCCTCGTGCTCAAGCAAATGGAAGATGTATAGAATAACATTCTTTTACACATCAACAAGTCGATCATTACCATCTCGCAGCACCCCTTTCACGACTACACATTACAAATGATTCCAAATGTAACTGCGGAAATGAGGTTCAAGATCTTAACCATATTATTTGGCAGTGTACCTTATGGGAATCACAACGAGTTGATCTTACGAAAGGATTGAATAAGCTCAATTTGTTCCCACCCTTGAATGTTAGATCGTTGCTTTGTAAACCGAACATTCAAGCGTGTCATTTTCTTTGAAATTTTTTCAAACAATGTAATCTACAAATTTGAAATTATGTATATGTCAAATACGCTGTTTTCCTATTAATCCTGATGTATAGACATCGGATCTTTATGCATTTATGGCTTATGGAAATGTTAAAAAAATGCTATAATATAAAATTCGAAAGAATTTAACATGATTTTTATTTGCTTTGGATCTAGAAAGGTTGTTCCCATTAAAAATAGGATTTTATTTCATTCCACTTTTTTAAAATTTTTCTATAAAAATTGGAAATTGCATAAACATCCGCTGTCTACTGATGTATATGTAAAATACGCTGTATTCATATTAATCCCAATGTAAAGCTTCATAACCCCCTATGGGGAGTTACATTTAAGCTCAATAAAAAAAAAAAAACAAGTCATCAAATACCCAAAATATTAAACTCGAGAGAAACGTCTACGCGTTACAGTTTTTGTTCGATATATGTCCTAAATATCTAGCCGATAAAAGTCTGGTATATACACTGGGTATACCCAGCGAGGGGCAATGAACCAACGTTGACACTTGTTGACCTTCAATACACATCCGTAAACGTCGCAAATTTTCATTGTTGTTACCGTTGCATTAAATCCCGCATGAAGATGAAAAAGTATGCAATTACGAATATGATCCTCGGAAGGTATGGACGTCGCCATTTTCTTACAAGGTTGTAAAAAAAATTATATTTTTTAGAATATTTTGAACACGGGCTGCTTTACCGAAAACTGTAAAAGCATACTTGTTTCCTCTCCAACGATCGGTACAGAACTAAAGGCAAAACAAATTCTTTGCAAATAATTGATTACTTATGGATACGCTGTAATTGCCGCCGCTAGTTATGCAAATAATCCTAATCATTGACTCGCAAATTTTTATTCATTTGTAACGTTCGCTAAAAAACTTGTCTGTCTTTACTAATTACTCGTGAAGTGTAAAGAAACGTTTGCATCAATGACAATGGTATTCTCAGTTTATTCTCGTCATGTGGAATCTTGTAAAAGGAAATTTTTTTCTTATCATTACAAAATCATCTATCAATTTATTTTCTAGAATAAGAACCGACAACGGAGATACCGAGGAAGCAGCTCAATTTTTTCGAAGTGCAGCTTCTAATGAGCTTAGAATTCTATTCTTTTCGTGTCATGTTTTATCCAATTGAAACTAAAAGTGCAAGAAATAAAGTTCTACCTCGTCGAAAGTTCGAACAATTTTTCGCATTGTCTGAAGTCTTAAAAACAGACGGCTAGTCGACACGATTAGTAATTGAGCATGATAATAAGAAGCGATAAAATGGAGTTCGGCCATCCGTTTCTTAATGAACAGCCTAACTTATTATCAGAGGAGAACATTCGAAACGACGATGCGGGAACTGCTCGGAGAATCTGATAGAAACTTCTGAGAATAGGAGTGAATGAAAAGTTTCCTGACCACGTCAGTCGCCGTTGGAAACGAACTGACCAGATAGAGACGTGCATTCGATCAGCAGAAAGACTTTTGCTGACGCATCAATCTCTGGGAACTTGATTTGTTCCTTGATCACGGACGTGATAATTCCTCTAACTCAACCATTCCGATTCCCTGTTTCACTGTGCTTATTAACCCTTTGCACTCGAAGTTATTTCAACTCCAAAACGAAACATTTCTTCCGATCTAAAATATTTTCCTTCTATATATTTGTTTTTCATGTTGTACCTACGAAAATGGTGGAATTTACTCGTACAATGCTAACATTTTCAGTAATTTATTAAATCCAAACATATTTAATAATGTAAAAAATATTTTGAATAATGGTATAGAAATTTTTAGTGGCGCCTCATAGTCGCCATTCGAGTGCTAAGGGTTAATGTTTCTATCTTAAACGATGCAACTAAAGAGTTTACTCGATATACAATGGGCGTGCAAAAGTTCCCAGCCAGCTGGTTTTTGCTATTTTTCTTCCAAAAAAACCGTCAAAAAATTTTTCTTAGAATTACATATAAGGGCCCATTACATGAAAGGATATTACAAAAAATATTTCTTACTTGTTCATCTGCAGAATAAGTAAATTAACATGTTCAAAAATTTCCGGCCAGCATGTTTAACGAAAAAATTATGCTTGTTTTCTATTGTGCAACAATTTTGCAGTACATTATTTAACATGTTATAATTAATAATTCCATCACAATTTTGCGTACTTCGACAGATGTCTTTCGAACCATGCTTATGTTTCAGCGACTGATTACCAACTGAAGTAACAATACTACGTAATATTATTTGGAATGTAAACACTTACTGACCTTTTACAGACTTATAAAAGAAACTGGCCGGGAACTTTTGAACACGCTAGTTTACTTATCCTTTAAACAAACATGTATGAAGAATCTGCAGCATTGATCTTTTCTATAGTATTCTTTCACCCTTATATATGATTCTAATAAAAATTTCTTAACGCTTTTTTTTTGGAAGAAAAATAGCAAAAACCATCTGGCTGGGAACTTTTGCACGTCACTGTATGTGTCCCAGTGTCCGAGACTCTGTGTGATAATATTTTGTGCTCGTTTAGTTTGTTCGACTACTACTGCTTCCTCCTATTGCTGATTAGTAACTATAAAAATTAGATGTACTGTTAATTGTAACAATTTTTCTTATTTTTCATGTTATTTTGGTTTCTAATGTTGTTACTTTACGAATAACGCAAAACAAAAAAGAAAAAATATATATAAGGTGGAGTGGGGTAAGTGCACCCCAGTTTTTAGTAAGTTTGACTTTCAACCCAAATATCTTGAATTTGTTTTATAATAATTTAACATTTATTGATATCAACGAATACTTGAGTTAATACTCTTTAATTAACATTGGCAATAATGCCAATTCCACTTGTATATTTTAATTTTTTAAGAAAATTGTAAAAAATTGCAACTGTGCACTTTCCAAGAAAATGGGGCAAGTGCACAATCGACAGTTAAAATCTATTTGATCCTTATATTGTATGCTACGGGGCAAGAGCATAACTATTGATATGTTTGCTACAAAATGCTTTTTACCGCATTCAAATATGTTGTTTCGTTTTGCAGTAAAGCAAATAAATAATATAAATGCAATTGCAATTTTATTTTATTTTTTTTTTTTATTGCAATTTCGCTCATATTATATTAATAAGAGTCCGTTTATGCACTTGCCCCGTTTATGCACTTACCCCACTCCACCTTATCTTTACTGAAACTTTTACTGAAACAAGAAACACAAAGAATTGATAATTTTCCGCCAAAGAAAGAAATGTCCCGCTCGATGACAACGATAAAGTACAGTCGACGACACTGTAGGATACATGACGAGGCCCTAACCATGGGAACTCTATTTACAAGCGGGTTATTAAGCTTTCTCTAAACATGCCAAGTGTCCGTGGCGTGCACCGTTGAGGAGCTAAAAGAAGATCAACGAGATGTTACAGGTATATGAACTTGGTCGGATTAAGCGGTGGTAATTAACCGCTCACGGGTAGAATTTATCGGACTTCATAGAGGGGTTGGCGCGGAGCGGCCCGAAGCGGCCCGAAGCCCGCTATAAATTCGAAAGTCTTTCCACCGGGCACGCTTTCGGCGATCGTAAAAGCGTCCGGACACGCTCGTCGGTTAACAAATGCCCGGTCTGGCCCTCTTATTTCTCATAAGAATTATCCCGGCGATGGGCGAGAAAGTAAAACGGCTCGCGCGGTCCGAAAAAGATATAATGTCCCTGGACGACGGCGACGGTGTGTGCCACGCGTTTGTCAACGGTGCTGGTCGACCGAGAGGCCGGGGAGATCAACGCGTCGCGCGGTCGCTCGCAATAAACCCGAAATCAGCCCGCGTAGAAGCACGCGGCCGTGAGCAACAAGAGCCGATAGACGGCGAACAAATCTTCGCGCGGGAACGTTTACTGCCGTCCCGTCTGTGGACCGACCCCGGGCCGGCCAATAAAATCTTCGAAAACGCAAGATTAATCGCGCGATAAATCTGAGACAAAATGAAGCATCGTTGACACGCGAGAAGTGAACGCGGACCTCGAACTATATGTACAGTAGATTTAGCGAATGAGCCGGGGTCAACGAACGAACCACCCAGCACCGTCGCCGTATGTATTCGAGACAATTGTTATCGACTGTATTTATGTGTCCAGTTTTAGGCTCTGTGGAATACTACGTTACTTTCCGTCCGCAGTTATTTATCAATCTCGAAAATTATTATTTCTTAAGTCTCGCTAAACCAATTAATAATTGCGCGACGTGGCTGATCGAAAAGGTAGCCGTGTATTTGAACAATGAACGCACACGAACAAAACTTTTAAATCTAGTAATAATAATAAAATTTATATATGTATATATATATATATATATATATATATATATATATATATAATTGTATTCCTTGACTACTGTTGGCTGAAGTGCGTGATCAATGTAAGCAATGACGTATGCTGTTTATGATGTACGAGCGATGTGTGCAGTGCAATGTGCAGCTTAATATCCCATATCTTGATAAAAAAGAAAAGTAACATAAAATAGTTTGCAGCACTGGATGGCCACTTGGAGACCACGCAACAGTTGCTTGAAAAATGTATACCGTCAACAAATAATTTAAGAGTTATTTGACGTCGTCATGTTACGAGACTCATCGTGTACAGCCTTTGCTTGATAAATGTCCCAAATATGTAACCTATAATTGTCCCAGAACTTACTAACTTACTTACATGTACAAAAAACATCTTTCAAATTTTTATTATAGACACGGATCAAAAACTTAAAAATCATGACCTCTACTTTTTTCTTTGCACTTGCGACCAATAGCAAATTTTGAATAAAATTATTTATTCATTACTTTGCAAAGTAATCCTTGTAACAACTCCAAAAAATTCAAATTGTTTGGTCCAATTTTAAAAAAGTTATCTGTTCTTAAGGGGTGTATGAACACTTTGTACACCGACTGTATGTAAACGAAAAGAGAATGTAAATCTTTGGTTGGTCGTCAGTAAACTCGGAAAACACGGAGATTCAACGGAACTCGGGCGCATGCCTCAACGGCGGAGCCGTCAAAGTGTCAACGAAGAAGGGCAATACAAGAAAATACGCGGTATCTGTTTGCCCTGCAGCTGCGTACTCGGCAATAACAGTAATTGCACCCGTGCAGGAGAAAAGCTGATACGTTCTGTCGGGCAGTATGCATTTTTGCCGTGGTATTTCGCGTGATTTATCGCGGTGCCGGTTGGCGGAAAAAAAACAGTCCTACCCTTTTGTCGGGACACTTTTTTACGGGATAAAAATTTCGTACCGTTGCCAGAAGATAACCAAAAAAAAAAAAAAAGGAAAATCGAGAGAAAGAGTGAGAGTGAAGGGAAGGGAAGGAAAATATCGAGTAAAAATAGTTGTTGGCGCCGGCGAACACGGTGAAACTTTTGGAAAAGATTCCGGCGATGTTTCATGCTTTCTATTTTTACTGAAGTTCCGTACCCGGTTCCTCGAAGGCGGTGATTTGTGAAGGATGAAACTAGCAGACCGTGCACCCGTCTGAATTAAATGTTTTTTTACGCCGCGGGTCGATGGCCTGTACAGATGATAGTCCTGTCGTATGGCAACTCGAAAGAACAATTCTTTTTCTCGCGAAACTTTCATCAACCGTTAACAAATCTCGAGAATTTTAGTTTATTGAGATTGAAGTTGCAAAATATGAAAGAAAACCTTGCATCCAATATTCTACATACAAATAAAAATCCTACATTACAAAATACTAATGTAAAGTGTACAGTGTGTGAGATGGAACATAATCATGTGCGTGCCTCGAGACAAACGAAATTTGACACTACCCTAGTAGCACAAAAATATTAGATAGATATTTTTCTCAAATATTGGAAAAATATTTTTTAAGCCACATTTTTTCATATGAGAAAAATATTGGATCTGAATATTGTATACATGTACAAGAAATATAAATTGAATGTTTAAAAAATATAAGCTAAATATTCAGAGGATATAAACTAGATATTTAAAAAATATAAAGTAAATATTTAAAAAATGTGAATTCAATATTTGAAAAATATAAATTCAATATTTAAAAAACATTCAATAAAATTTTCAAATTTAAGAAGTTTCAAATTATAACAAAAATTAGAAACTATGAATATGTATTACCTTCTGCGCACTGTTTGTTGAGGGAATATTTTCTGTATTATCTGTATTTGGAAAAAATATTCTATTTCTAATATGAAATAAAGATTTGTTTTATAATGAGAAAAAAATATTTTTTTCATAATATTAAATAAATATTATTTGTATATTAGGAAAAAATATTCTACTTCTAATATGAAATGAAGATTCATTTAATATTTAGAAAAAAATATTTTTCTCGTAACATGAAATAGATATTTCCTGAATATTTAAAAAGAAATATTTGTTACTTAATATCAAATAAATATTCTATGTATATTTGAATATTAAAAAAGGATTTTATCTCTTTTCAATATTATGTGAATGTGTATACAATATTTTGTGCTACTAGGGTAGGTTCACGGGGCCTGTCAAAATGACGGGATCTAATATTTATAATTTACAATTATTGACATTGTGAAGACGTATCCATGGAGAATTATTCAACAAAATTATTTTTTTGGGTATATATTATTTAAAAAATTGATACTAATGTGGATAGACACGTTCTTGTTATTTTTGTAAAATAATGTCAAGTAGTCAGTTTTAGTGCTTTGTAAATTTAGTGTGAAAGGGACATTGAAGTTGCCAAATATGAAGAAAACCTTGCATCCAATATTCTACATACGAATAATAAAATATAATACTAATGTACTACAAACTACATTATAAAATACTAATGTAAAGTGTACTTACTTCTGAATCTTCTGCACCTCCTTCTTCGGATCCACAGCACACAATTATTGACCCACGAGAATAGTTCCAAATAATTGTACAACAATCACTAAACAACACACACAACACACTTAACGAAATCGTGACAGTAGACGAGAAGATGTTACTCCGACCACGAATAAAATAATACTGCGATTTTAACCGCCCCCCCTCCGACGGACGTGTGACACGAAAACAGGGAATTCCGGGAAATAGGGTCGGCGCCCCGCCATAATTTTTTTTACCTTGGTTTTGTATCTAGTGTTTATAGACCCTCAGCGTCTAACCTGCCTAGGATAACCTGACCGTACCACCTCCGTGGAAGGGATCATTGTTAAAAACGCAGTATTATTTTGTTCGTTGTTTTTGTTTGTTTTGTTCGTTTGTCAATATTATTCGGACCTATTCTCGTGAGTGAATAATTGTGTGCTGTGGATCCGACGGAGGTACAGAAAATTCAGAAGTAAGAACACTTTACATTAGTATTTTATAATGTAGTTTTCGTATGTGGAACATTGGATACAAGGTTTTCTATCATATTTTGCAACGTATATTAACGATCATTAATGATTTGGTATATAGTATAATTTAATGTGGTTCAAATAAGATACTACTTTAAATCAAATATTTTTATTTTCATAACCAGATAGATAAAATGAAATATTTTTATTTTGTATTTCAAATATTTCCTTACAATGAAAATAAGTTGAGCAAGTAGTTAATAATATAAATTATAATTTTTAACATGAGAAGCTATAATAGTTAGCAAAGTATTATTTGTAGTTTAATTACGAATATGTAACATGTTGATAAACAGACTACAATATCGTAATAACATTACAGGCAACAAAATATCATAAAAATATAAGTTACTGTCAACTATTTGAAATACTATTTTACACAGTCCTACACACACCTACTCCGATCACTTTTTGCGATGTTGAAACTTTTTTGCGAATATCTCAGAAACTAAAACTGAGCGGCGGTAACATGTATAGGAAAAAGTTGTTCAGAATGATGATCTTGACAACATATTTCAAGGTTATCAAAATCGGTGAGGAAGCCCCTAATGTAAATAATTACCAAAATTACATACGCCGTTACCTAGCTTGCTAAAGACAATATTACTTACTTCTTCTTCATTATTTTCTAACATTTATAAAAATAAGGAAAAAAAACCGAAAAGTTCAAGAGCTGGCTAGTTATTACTGCGTGGACACCCTGTATATGTACACGACTGGAACGACGCGCGACGGGAATATGCAGGGACTTCCTGTGAATTTTTCTCTCTAATTTTTCAATCTCGAACCAGAAACTGGTTCAAGACTGCACGTTTACCGAATAAAGCGTGGAATCCTTTAATTTTCAGTAAACAAGGTTTCCGCGTCTAGGGATCTATATGCTCCCCTCCCATTTTTTCTTTTTTTATTGCTTACTTAAAGCACTGGTCTCGCGTACAAAGTGAATCGTGAAAACTCTTATAAATATCGAAGTAAATGGTCTTATTCCTGTGGTAAACTGGCTCGTACTCGAGAGAGGGAGATGGAGAGAGAGAGAGAGAGAGAGAGAGAGAGAGAGAGAGAGAGAGAGAGAGAGAGAGCGAGAGCAAGAGGGAGAGACAGAATATACTGCGAATGGGTCGACGCGGTATTGCATCCCGCAATTGCGAGCTCCCGAGTAAAATTATTAAAGCGGAGAGCTACAGTCAGCCAGCTGCGGGGCGAATCGTACGACGGAATTATTCAAGCACTCGAAAACGCTAATTTCGCGCTGGAAGAAGGAACGTGTTCTGATGCACCGAGCCTCGCTGCCTCATTTCCCCTCCCCGCCGCGGCGAGGCGACGACCCGGCATCTTATTGGATTCTCCGTCGAAAGTTGAATTAAAGATTCCGAATCCGGACAGACACCGGAAGATGAAACAAGCACCGATACCCCAAGCAAAGGTGGAATTGCATCGCCAGAAATGCCGATAAAGAATAGAGAACTTGATGAATAGTTGAATTCGATGTCGATCAGTAGACAGCGGATGTTTATGGAAATACATATTTCGATAGAAAGTAAGTAAACTTATTGGACCCGGACAGAAATTTACGTTGTTTACAGAGGATTTTAAAGATATAGTTTTTATTTTGCACATTCTGCATATTGCATATTTTTGACATATTTTGCATTTAATGCTGCATATGTATATGTGTGCGTGTATGTACAGGGTGCGGCGCAAATTAGTCCCCACGATTTTTCTGCCCCTTCGGATGGTCGGATAGAAAAATGTTTCTTACCAAAGTTAATGAGTATTTAACCGACAAGAAATTGCAATATTTTAAATAAAAAAAAAATCGATTTTGAACAAAAAATCAAGGTCGCTGTCATATCTTTTAATGGAACTGGGTATTTTTGACTTCATAATATTGTAGTCATACATTTAGCTTCCATTCGAAATTCTGTACAGGATTAAATGCGAAATGGGTCAAATGGCCAATGAATTTACTTCGTTCCACTTTAACACTTTGACTGCCACACTAGAAACCTCAAATACTCCATAAAATTAAAGTAAGTTATTTAATGAAATGAAAATTGAAAAAAATTAAATGTATGATATTGAGTAGTCCTCCAACTTTCTTGCATTTGACAGATCCTAATCGAATTTGGTACAATGAATGTATTAACGTAAAAATTCATTTTAAAACCTGGACAAATAATTCCGTCACCCACAAATGGTTGACATGGCAGTCAACGTGTTAATAACGTGTACTAATACCGGATAAAAGAAAAATCATTATAATGTCACGATGAATCTCTAGTCGATTTATGAGATAAGTTCATGTAATATTTTTCGAACTATTCTGACGTCAATCGCTTAATATACAGTATTTAATTGCACAAAATCACGCACGTATCACGTTACGGAGACTATTGTCACCGTGGTCACAATCGCAGAACACGAAGATCGTAATATTACCATCGAACTATGCAATTTGTTCGTTCCCTGAATAATAAAAACGACCGTTACCACCTATGATTATGTACAGACTAATAGACAACGTTCCCGTCTGTTAACAACTTCTAGTCCCGCGACTTCGAACTGCTACATACACTCCCGCTCATAAGTCTTAGGACATCTCTGGTTTTTAGTAAAACTCTGGTATTTCGTATAGATTATGAACCTGAACCTGAACCTGTGATTATGTACCTTTAATTGTATTAACTACATAATATAAATATCTTCATATGTTCAGCAATAATTACAACTTCAATGTAATAATTCATTAAAAATTATGAAATAGCCACACCAATCACCAGATTTGAACTGCATAGAAAAATTAAGGGATAAACTGGACAGAAGGGTACGGAACTTTTGCCCTGCTTCGATAACACATTTATGGAATATTTTGGAACGAGAATGGAATAATATAACAACAGAAAGTATGAAAAAATTAATCACGCGGATGCCAAGAACAGTGGACATTGTAATAAAGGAACGTGGCGGATTCTTCTATGAAAAAAAAAATATATTTTTTTACTTCTTAGTATGATTTCTGATATATGAGAGCAGCATCATTTGTTTGACGTGTAAACCTTTAAATGGGAAAAAATTTGTTCGCATACTTCGACGATTATTTCATGTTTACAAAGTTGAATACGAATATGATCACTGTCCTAAGACTTGTGAGCGGGAGTGTACGTGTATCCATTCCATTTAATTTTCTCATCTTCGCGTCATTCAAATATCAAGATCGCAGATGAGTTGGACACTTTAATTAAAGAGTACCCACATAATTTCGCGAAAAGATCTCGAGGTACAAAAAAAAGATCGCAGACAAAAAAGAATGTTACACCGACGACACCGGGCGTCGAATGGAAATCGATGAAGAAAGGCCTCTTCTCGTTTCAATCAAGACAACGCCCGGCGAAGACAGAAGAGCGAGAAGAAAACTGCACGCGGAATATACAGGGTGGGGCAACAACTATGTCCACTTTGAATATTGCCGTTATTTGTAATAATATGAAAAAACGTTATATAGAGAACTTACGCGATATAGAGGGGGACATATTGTGACACAAACATTTTCTGCGTGGGTGATGGCATACAGGAGATTTCAAGGTCATCTCTATTTTTTTAAACGGAATGCTATGTTTTTTTATCACTATGTGATAGCCAGTGTTGAGACGATTTCAGCGAGTTATCATTGAAGGTCATGCAAGGTCAAATGTGGTAATAAAATAAACTTTATTACGTTACAGGAGATACTCGGATTGGTGACCGTTTGCGCCAATCCAAAGCAAAAACATAAAACTACAGTACCGTCTGACGTGGCTCCCTGCGATTTTTGGCTGTTCCCCAAATTGAAAAATCCTCGGAAAGATTTGAGAAGACATTAAACGAGACAGCTGTGGACAATCCCGGAAGACGAACTTCAAAAGTTCTTCAGCAAGTGGGAAGGTCGCTGGGAGAAGATTGTGGCTTCCAAAGGAAAGTACATAGAAGGGGACGCCGTCGTTATTTACCAAGATTAACTCTTCCTGCTACAAAAAATTATATTCTTGCAGAAGCAGGATTCAACGGCACGAAATTTTTCAGTTCCTTTTATCATTCTGGGCCTAAACCTTGGTTCGATCACCTCAGGCTCCCTAGAGAATTCATTTGCTGGGTTAATAGACTTCGAACTGGACACTATCAACTGAGGGCTTCCCTTTTTAAGATTAAACTTGCTGCTGACACAGGTTGTCCATTTGGTTGTCTGGTACAGGATCCTAATCATGTGTTATGGCAATGTCCGATTTATGATAATAATAGAGATGTTCCGATTCGCAAACTTTGCAACAAGGGTTTCCTTCCACCCTATGCAATAGATACCTTTCTGTGCGGACCCTCTCTTTGTCTTTTATTTTATATATTGGGTTGGCAACTAAGTAATCGCCGATTTCAGTTATAGATGAAACTATAACTTGACTCAGTTTTTGGCCGAAAAGGATCAGACTTTCTACGAGCGTGGAATTTTCAAGTTGTCAGAAAGATGGCAAAAGGTCATAGAACAAAATGGAAAATACATCATAGATTAAAGTTCATTCCAAGTAAAACATAAAACTCTTTTATTTCATTGAACAAATCGGCAATTACTTAGTTGCCAACCCAATACATACATTTCTTAAGTCTCACTGTTTTTATCTTTAGTGTCAGAGTTGTATTCGAAAATGTTCATTATATTGTCTCAATCCTAGTTTATAAGTTACCTGTGTAATGTTAGCAATAATCTCATGTGGGGTTTTATAGTTTAATAAAAAAAAAACTCTTCCTCCTGTTATAACACAAGAAAAGGATAGTATCCGGACAGACCTCGTGCATATGCTTCCTACGGTTTCCAATAAAATATTTTCAAAAATCATGGCACAATTTGCGAATTTCTTCCGAGGAGAATCAGCGAGCTACGAATCGCGTGACCGACATTACTGGAAACATCCTCGAACAAACGATGAATTATGGATTTATAATCTCGAGGAAAAATGAGGGATACGAACTGGTTGCCGATTAATTCCCGTTTGCACGGAACGGACGAACCTACCCTCTGTTCAAACCATGTTTCCGCTTGAAACTTGCACGACGCGGCGGTACGATCCGTGATCGACGCGTCCGACGGTGTAATGAAAATTTATGAAACAACGAGACTCGCGGGGAGAACCTATAGAATTAATTTTGACTGCTCGGTTGGCGCAATGGGGGATTGTAGTAGGGGCCGAACCGTTTCAATAGCGGCCAAAGAGAATTTGAAATTTTTTAAAACGTTGCCGCACGATGCGAAATGCTCTGACGATAACTAATGACTTCAATTTTACCGGAGAAAATTACAAGGCAGCATGAAAATTACGTTTCTTGTCAGTGTTGAGAGGAATTACCATAAAACTTGCATCGACATAGGACGTTTGTTACCTTGTATGACCTTGAAGACTATTGTGTCGTAGAAATAAATGAATTCTTTTAGACACATGCTTTCAAGTGACATAAAAATATACGTAACATCTTTTTTAAAAGAATAATACAGATAGAAAGAAATTACGTACGCCATTACATTGCTTGGAGAGAGCAATATAACTTTCTCCTTTTTAATTTTTTTCTAGCCGATATATGTTCCTGGGTAGACCCGTGTTGTGGACATATATCGACAAAACACTGTACTTTAATTCTAGATCTTTATAGAGTTGTTTTTTTTTTTTATTGGAAATCTCATATGAGATTTATTACAACATGAATATTACAACATGATAATTCCCAGCACAGAGTATTATTAATAAGTATAGTAAGTATATTGTATGGTACAACAAAAAAATACCGGCCACAGTACAAAAATCGAAAATACTTAGGCACGTAGGTTACAACTATTTAAAAAGGCTATCATATATATGTACACAAGCGATGATGTTAGGTTACTAGCATTTTATGAAAAATACTATTGTTGCGGATAGTATTCAAATTGTGTTTTTCTTGATACTGTTCATTTTAAAATGAGCGATTTAGATGAACGATCTGATTCGTATACCAACGAAATACTCGCTCGGATCGATCCAACGCTATTTCAACGTGGCAAAACATTATAGCGCTTATGGAGCAGATTGGAATATGTACGCAGAACGTGGACAAAATCAAGCATGGCTTTATCGGAATAATCCTTGTTGTCTGATACGACGTGTATCAACCAATATTTGATACGTTCCTTTGTATTTGATCGCGATAATATGTTCAAAGTACGTGCCTCAACTGGAAAGCTCGGGTCACCGGCAGTTCACATTTGCCGATTCATTTTCATACTATGCTTATCTCCCTTATAAAAGACAGCAAACGGCGAGAAAGCCTATGCTCCTGGACAAAATGAAAACGAAAAATGAATCGAAAGAATTCCGAATGAAACATACACAGTATCTATCGTGCTGATACATGAAGCATAAGTTTGTTATTAACCAAATCTTTTTTGCCGGTGTGCTTTCATTATGTTTTTAAACGAACTACTCATACATTAATTTAAACTGAAACAGTGAAAAATTGTACAAAGCTTGCAACATGCAGGAAAAAGGAAATTTTCTGATTTTTTATTTTGCTTTTATAAAGAAATATCTGAACTTCTGAATCTTAATTAAGGAGCAAACAAAGTTTTCCAGGTCACACTTGTGCACCTCTATTCTCCGAAGCAACAGAACTATTGAACGAAAAGGTTATCAACTCCGAGATAACAAAAGCTGAATCATACACAGTATCTATCGTGCTGATACATGAAGCATAAGTTTGATATTAACCAAATCTTTTTTGCCGGTGTGCTTTCATTATGTTTTTAAACGAACTACTCATACATTAATTTAAACTGAAACAGTGAAAAATTGTACAAAGCTTGCAACATGCAGGAAAAAGAAAATTTATCATGATTCGAACTTTCGAATCTTAACACGTTGACTGCCATGTAACCCAAATGTGGGTGACGGAATTATTTGTTCAGGTTTTAAAATGAATTTTCTACGTTAATATATTCATTGTACCAAATTTGATTAGGATCTGAGAATGCAAGAAAGTTGGAGGACTACTCAATATCGTACATTTAATTTTTTCAATTTTCATTTCATTAAATACATTACTTTAATTTTACTGAATATTTGAGGTTTCTAGTGTGGCAGTCAAAGTGTTAATTAAGGAGCAAACAAAGTTTTCCAGGTCACACTTGTGCACCTCTATTCCCCGAAGCAACAGAACTATTGAACGAAAGGGTTATCAACTCCGAGATAAGAGAAGATGAATTATACAATGAAAGTGAATTATATCAAAGTAAATCATAGAATTATATCAAAAGTAAATTATAGAAGTTGCCTTCGTTTTGCCAGTTTGATAACTAGCTCGTTAGCAGGCAACGACTCCTGCATTGAATCATTTGTCAGTGTCTCGCTGCCTTCGCGCGTTTTCTGCAAGTAACTGGCTCCGATAGAGTCGATCGCCCGGGAGATGCCAGATATTGCAACGACGCGACGTTGCACCTGTGCAACGTATGATACTTCTCGGCGGTCAAGCTAAACGGTAAGCTATGAATCAGTCATGAATTATCTACATATTGCCGGGTATACACAGCGTTGCACACACGTTTCGTGAAAATTGAATCGCCCACGCGCGAAATCTGTCGTAATCTCGAGCAGATTTATGACACCGTGTCTACAAATAGGTATTTTTATAATAGCGCGTTTGTAGTCGATTAACGGCATCTTTGACTCTTCCTATTAAAGGGTCTATTATCCAAAGAAATTGTTTTGTGCCAATTTTCAACCCTACACGTCGACATGAGAGGTGGTAATGTGGTGACAAAGAAAATCAGGTTTTCCTGTAATTTCTCTTATCCTCTCCAGTTGAAAATTCTAAAAAAAAATCAGACATATTTTAGCTATTAGAGTGCACATCTATGAATTTTTTCAGAATTTTGCAGCTTCGAAACCGAATTTTAAGGAATAAAACAAAATTTTGAAATGCCGATTTCTTGAAGAAGATATAAGATACTAAGTTTATAATTTTACAGTTCTAACATCTCGTTATGGTCGTTAATATATAATTTTTTCAGATTTTTCAAAATGAGGGCACATAGTTACAGAAATCATACAATATGGAAGCTGGAATCAAACAATATTACTGTGGCCGTGCAAATGGTAATCGTACCATTGGTTGTTGCTCCCATGTAGCTGCGATAATTTATTATTTATGACATGCTCGATAGCGTTCAGTTTTTAGCTAAAACTCATACAGTCGAATATTCTAAATTGAGATTCATAAAGATTTTGACAAATAATTTGTTCAGATATGTTATAGTGTAAATAGTATGAAGCAAAATTCGTTTACTTTACATATGGAAAACCGTCTGGACCCGAATAACCCCCTTTACGAAAAAATTCAACACTGAAAAAAATTCCGCGAACACCTTTCGCGAAAGGGAGCTTTATTCAAATTTACGATGGAGAAGCAACATCTAGCCGCGCACCAATTCGCCGGGAATTTTCATAATCGTCTAATGAATATTAATGCTGTAATCGGACCGAGCAATATCAAGACAAAACACCTGTGAATACAGCGTGCTGTTTATTTACAGAAAATAATTGTGCGAACGGACTTCGTGGCAATTACATATAATTGTGGTGCCGAGCAGTGTCGAATACAGCGGAAGAAACTTCGTTTTCGATCGGTTAACCTCTTGCCCTACAATATCGAGTCAGACTCGTGATGAAGATTTTGAACAGAGTGTAACAAATATGTATGTTATTAATATGTATGTTATTAAGATTTGCTCCTAATTTTTTCTTTTAGAAATAACGAAATTGTAAATATGCTTTAATGGGAAAATTTTTAATAAACTTCTCTATCGAAGTAGATATTTGAACAAAACTGGTATGAAATCTAAACAACTGCAATTTTGTTGTTATTATAAGGCAATATATGCCAGTTGCATTTACTGCTTCGTAGTTCTAGTGTTAATTCCCTTTAAAGCGAAATAAAATTCTATTTCGTTGTAGTTGATATATATCCTTTGGAGAAAACGTGGGCATACAATAAATATAAACTATTTTTTCTTTTCTATGAAATCCTGAACGATGAAGAATTTCTAATCGTTATAATCATAAAATAAATAGTAGTGCAAGGGGTTAATTGCAGTGATTCGTAGCGGATTTATGTAACGAAGTACTCTGGAGGTCTTAAACCATTGTTAATCTTGATCTAAAAGCGCCGCGACGCCTTCGGGGCGAACCAGGAATTCATTAAACGCGGAGGGAGAAGGGTTGATTCCCAGGGCGGCGAGATTTATAAGCACGATTCAACGTTTCAAAGCGGGTGCCGGTCACGCGTTAATAGTTATGCGGTTAACCGGCCACGAATTAGCGACCAATGGATTAATTTTAGCTATTTCCGGCTGTTTCACCTCGAGCGCGTATGTACTGGCTGAAATACGTGTGTACATATTTCGTCAGGTCACTGTGTATGCATGTTAATGAAAATCTGTTAACTTTTTGTTATGTCTTCCTGCTCGCCAAACGAAAACGTGTTTAATATCGTTGCTCTAAGTACCTTCGCAAGTTTTTGTTTTCCCTCGGTTCACCAGACTGTACCTGCTGCTAAGTCCGTATACTATGGTCTTATGACGCAGCTAGAGTCTACCTAGGTACTTTTTCGCGTCAACTCCCCTTAGAAGTTTCTTCCCCTGGTCTAAGCGTTCAAATGAACTATCCTTGCAACCTTTTTTCCTTTTCGCAAATTGCACAATTTCTTCGTGCACCTACACACAATTTTGCTAAACGCCTCGCGCACCGTGTTTAAGCTGCCAGTGAATTTGCATTCATATTCTACGAAACACAAAACGAGTAAAAATTAAATTTTCAAATCATATCGATTTTTGCCCCACTTTTTCGGAAAATCAATCACTACGCGGCGCCGAATTTGGGACAAAAATAAAAAAAAATACGTATGGCGAAGTAATAATTTATATTTTATCGTTCGGAATTGTTTTAAATGAACCAATCAAAGTTTTGGAATACTATTTTAGAATTTGGGAAAAATCAATAAAAGGCATACTTTGTGTATAATGTAAGAATAGAATACAAACAAATAGTACACATATTACGTATAGAAAACAAATAAGTTAGTGATACTCCCGTCTATCATTGTAAAATGTAACTCATATGCAAGAATGAAGTTAACATTATTATTAAAATTAAAACGTACAATTACGAATTACATTGTAATTTAATTTGAATGAAGATCTGAATTATAAATTACAATGTGATTGAATTACAAAGTATTTTGCAATTGTACTCCATTGCAGTTACGAATTACATTGTAATTTCATTTATAAATAAATATATAATAAATAAATCACAATGTAATTGAATGAAGATCTGAATTATACATTCCAATGTAATTGAATTAAATGTAATTCAATTACTTTATAATTATAATTCCTGGAGTAATTCAATTGTTATTCTGAACAACACTGCTTCTAGCCGATATACGCTACCGCTCAAAAGTATGCGGACACTTGCAAAATATGTGTAGGGATACGCACGTGTACGATCGGCAAAGCGTGGCGGCAACGTGCGATATTGTAGTTGCCGGTCAAAAGAACCGCCGATCTCGGCGGAGCGCGGCGGCCGCCAAAGACGTCCTTTGGTGATCTGCCGACTCCGTCATACAATGTATAAACAAAGACAGTATAAGAGGGCTGGATCGTCCGAGAGGTTCAGTCCAAATCTCGCCGTCGAACACGCGCCGTCAAAAATAAAACATATTCAAACCAATACGTTTAGAGTTTCTCGCCCCTACATTAGCACTGCGTAAAAGTTATTTCAGTGCGTAAAATAGTGACCAAAATCAATTTTTATTAGTCTCTTGTGAAATATCGAACGTTTTAAATTAAAAATCACGTACAGTGACTCGCAATAATATTCGGACGCTTTTAAAAATCGTATAACTTTGTTAATATTGAACCATACGACTTGGATTTTTTTTTAAGTGAGCACAATTGATTTGGCATATAAAATGAAAAGAATTTTTTTACAAAAATTGCAATTCGTCGAAATTGCAGAGAAAATACTAAAAGTTGTATCTTGCAACTTTTTTCTGTGGACTTACATTGGAAATTTAGATAGTACGATTTGTAGATCTGTATGAATTATACATATTCTGAGAATTTCATCAAAATCAGTCAACGTTGCAATGAGCTGCAGATGTTCCAAAATGATCACATAAGGGCGAAATTCCCTGACAAGGCCAAAATTCTGCGACTTTCGTCCTTAAGTTTTCATCGTTAAACGTTTGTAGCTCAGTGCAACGTTGACCGATTTAGATGAAATATTCAGAATATGTATAATTGATTCAGATCTACAAATCGTACTTTTTAAATTTTTAATATAAGCACGCATAAAAAAGTTGAAAAATACAACTTTTAGTATTTTCTCTGCAATTTCGACCAATTGCAATTTTTGTAAAAAATTCTTTTCATTTTATATGCCAAATCAATTGTGCTCACTTAAAAAAAAAATCCAAGTCGTATGGTTCAATATTAACAAAGTTATACGATTTTTAAAAGCGTACGAATATTATTGCGAGTCACTGTACCTATATATGTATACACAGGGTGTCCCAGTTTTTTCCGGCCAAACTTTGCCAGTGTGTTCTACACGCAAAAGTAAGAAAAAATGTTATATGAACATATGCTATTAAATGTTTTATTAAGGAGTTATAACTAATAATACAAAATGATAATGAACTAGCATTTCGTCGACACAGCGTACGAACGTATTATGAATATCTCTGTTTGTGTTTACATAAAGTCTTATGTTTACTTGCTGAAGTAGTTGATATCGACATTGATTTCTACTGAGCTAATAATGTTTAGTACGCTGTACGACTTCATATCGAGATGCCACGAGAATTTTCCAATCGTGAATACGCTGATATGCATTTTATTTATGGTTTTTGTAATGGAAGTGCCCGAGCACTAGTAATACGATAGGGTCAATTTTTGTTAGATGCCAATCCTGTATTCGTAATAACGGACGTCATTTTGAAATGTTAACTCGTTAATAAAACGTTAATAAAAAATGTCGATATCAACTACTTCAGCAAATAAACATAAGACTTTATGTAAACACAAACAGAGATATTCATGATACGTTCGTACGCTGTGTCGACGAAATGCCAGTTCATTATCATTTTGTATTATTAGTTATAACTCCTTAATAAAACATTTAAGAGCATATGTTCATATAACATCTTTTTCTTTCTTTTGCATGTAGAACACGCTGGCAAAGTTTGGCCGGAAAAAACTGGGACACCCTGTATATATATACAATTTACCAATACTACACAAATTAAATACGAGAATCATCGACGTATCCACCGCGGAGTGTCCGGATACTTTTGAGCGGTAGTGTATGTATCTGTGTGTACCCGTGTTGTGGACACGTATCGATGCAAAACACTGTATCTGTGCCAGATGTTGGAGGATCGGACAGTGTTGTGGTAATTTGGACGTTGTCACAGTGCCGAATAAGCTGGAGAAGAATGGCTTTGAGAGCATCTTCTTCGGGAGCAACGTAATTCACGCGAACGTTCGAGTCTCTTCACCGTGAAGCCGTATCTCGTGATTCGAGAAGCGAGAAGCGGCGACTCGTTGCATGACAAAATCACTAGAACCATTTTAAAACCATCGGGGACGTTACACGGGGCATCGTTATAATGTGGATTTATAGTCGCACGCTAACTGGAACTGTATCTCTCGTCGCGGGTGTGCCGCCGCGTCGCCGGAAATTTATGTCGCAAAGCGTTCCGACGACATTTACGAGATTCAAATGGATTTAAAGTTGTATCGGCACGACCGCGGATGGTACTTGCCGTAAAACTGTGAATAATTGAAGGTGATCTGCATATTTCAACACCCAGGTTCAACAAACACGCTGTTTTATTAATGACTTACTTTCCTTTATCAATTACCAGCAGGGCGCGACGCGTCTATTTGATTTACGGTAATTTATCTCGTCGGACACTTCTGTCCCTCTTTTGTGATCTACCATAGAAATTTATCCGTCGAAGTATTGAAAAATGAAATAACACCGTTCAGAATTGTCGCAATTCTCGCGAAGGGGGACTTTTCGTTTCTCAGGTCAGTAAAAGCAATTGTTTCATATATTCTTCACGAACCCTTTCATTGCTTTACCGTCGTACATGACGTTGCAATAATTAGCAATACTTGAGCAGTATATGCATAAGGTTAAGTATTATCAGAAGAAATATTCTCAACCGAAGAACAGGGTATTGAGTTAGAATCGTTAGAACTACTAAAAAAAAGAAACCACAGTATCTCGTAAATGTCGATAGCATCTCGGCAACATGCCAATGTAGTATAAAATCATTTGATTAACACTAGAACTACCGGATGGGTCAAAATGACTTGCGCCTAATTTTTTCTTTTAGAAATAACGAAATTGTAAATATGTTTTCATGAGAAAATTTTTTTATGAACTTCTCTGCCGAAGTAGATATTTAAACAATACTGGTACGAAATCTAAACAACTGCAGTTTTGTTGCTGTTATAAGGCAATGTATGCCAGTTGCATTTACTGCTTGGTAGTTCTAGTGTTAAATAGTTGTGTAAAATCTTGGTCGAAAGTTGAAGTGTGTCCATTGTTAAAAACTGTAATACTGATCGTGTTTTATGAAACTACGCAGTATAGCACAAAATATCCTGCCTTGTCGCTCTACCCAAGTATTCTCAAGCTGAAATAGTTGCTCGGAGAACTTACGTTTGTCTTTTGTGCAAGTTCGATGCCGCATACAATAGAACTACGTTAACTCGAAACAATATTACCGTCTGCTTGGGACTCTGGACAACTTCCCAAGGGAAAAGTGACTGATTAGCAAACAATGTGCAGTAGATATAGATGATGTTCCCTTTAACTGGGAACGGTTGACTGTTCCACGAAAAGATTAGTTATCAGAAAGTGTTCTTGCAAAAGTTGTTTAGCGGCAGTTAAATTAGTCCTATACATACGCTAACGTATTCTTGTATTTATAATATGTACAACGATGTAAATATCATTCCATATATTGAAACGTGATAACTAGACTGTGTAGCTTTATGCATCGATGGCTTCTGGAAATTTTCAAAACCTGCTAGAACATAAAATTCGACAGAATTTAGTAAAATTTTCATTTGTTTCAGAGTTACAAAGGCTACTATCGCTGAAAATAAGATTTCATTTGATTTCACTTTCTTCAAATTCGTCTACAAAAATTGCTAATTGCATAACATTCTGTTGCGCAGACTAGAGCATGCAAAACGTTACTTGTTCATCGACTGCTTAGATAAATTTTCGTTATAATGCTTCCAACGTTCAAATCTACAGGGTTCTGGTTTTGCAAGAACGCATACCATAACGTAGAATATCTATTCATGTGTTCCCAGGTGGGAAGAGGTATGTACACGAATAAACCCGTACCACCCACACGGTTAGAGACCATTAGAATTTCGCCGCACGCCTCCCTTTTTCTTCGTTTGAATGTTCGCAGTTCATAAACCTAGCGTGTAAACATGTGTTACTAAATGGAAGGACGAGAATAAGGGGGACAAGAGCAACAAAAGGCATGCGTCGTTGAATCGTCGAGTCGTTAGGCGAACTTGAGCAAAGTGGAACCATATTTAACCGCCTTCCGTGTGCAGCAATGTTCCCCACCCGGCTTACAACATTGCACATATTCGCACGGTAGCCAGCAAGTCGTCCGAAATTTTGACTGGCTTTAAACCGTGTCGGACACGAGAACTGTACCATAGTACGCACATTCCGTGGAAAAAGTTCTCTTGAAACTGCCTCGAACGTAGACTCACGGAAATTGGATATTCCTACAACTATACGTCACTGTTATTAGAAAGTTGCATATGAAATGACCGATTTCAGAATAGAAATTCTACGAAGTGTTTTAGTTAAGAAATACCATTATAATCTACAAGTTTATCATGTATCACTTACAAGGTACAAAATTAATCTTCCAAATCCTGTCTTCGGTTTCTAGTTACAGTGGGAGACAAAAGTGTTCGTACACTTGGAATATAGAAATAAAGACAACAATGTTTTCTATATTATTAAGTATATTCAAATATACGTAACTGTATATTATACATTACGCTTGTAGGTGTAATGGTGTGAGGATGTATTGCTGCTTCTGGAGTCGGAAAATTAGTAATGATAGATAGAATAATGGATAAACAATTATATTTAAATATTTTAAAAGAAAATTTACACGAAAGTGCTGACAAATTAGGTATTGGGAGAACATTTTGCTTTCAACAAGACTGTGAACCGAAACATACGGCCCATATAGTGCGTCAGTGGTTGTTATATAATACTCCCCACATCAAGAATCTACTCAACAATCACCTGATTTAAATCCCATCGAACATGTATGGCCGAAACTTGAAAAAAATGTACGAAAATACGACATAACATCGAAAGAATATTTAAAAGAGAACGGTGTAATTTAGAACCTGACTGCATTAAAAGTTTAGTATTATCAATGCCCAATAGATTACACGAAGTAATTCGTCAGAAGGGCTATTCCTACTGGATATTAATTTAGAAAATTCCCGTTAAGTTAATTGCAACACTTGTAATAATGAAATATACGAACACTTTTGTCCCTGCAGTTTCTCACCATTTTGTGAAATTTTTGCCATTGTAAGTTACGAAATAATGTAATTAAGTTTTGTTTTTGTTCATTTGTTGTTATAAGTGTTGTATACAATATAAAGCTACATATGTTTAAATACAATTAATAACATAAAAGATATTGTTGCTTTTATTTCTATATTCCAAGTGTACGAATACTTTTGTCCCCCACTGTACATAACCATCTTTACTTTTATGAGTGAGAAAATAAACATTTTGACGACAACATTATGCGATGTTTAGTTAAAATGTGGTAGTAAATGAGGGTGCTGTCAATGTTAGAAAAAGCTCAAAAATGAAGATGATAATCGAATAAATGAGGAAGAAACCGACATAATTTTATAAATTCGACACTTTTTGACAAAATATGGCGATTGCAATGATGCTTGCGTTAACCACTAAGTTTTATTTAGGGATAATCATGTCTGTTTGAAGTTACCCTTATGAATCGGACATTTCACATGCAACCCTAACAGAACTGAGTGAGCCACTTGGACGATTTCCTTTGATACTACTGCACTTGACGTTTCAGCTCCTACACAGATTAGTAACTATACGAATGTCATTCTCAGTTGCTAGAATGCATCCTCCCGTTAGTAATATCCAAAATTCGTGTTTAATAACAGGTAAAATAACGTACGTTTTAAAACGTTTTACGCTGAATGCGGAATACAAAATGCTCATCACAGAACACAAGAAGAAAACAAAAAGCAGATATGGTATAAAAATACATGATGACACTTTTCAGATTCATTTATGAAAGTTTAAATGAGTTTCATTGTACGACGTCGATTGTATGTTACGAGAACAGACTTGCTAAATAGTTCCTACTCGTTTAACAAGTAGCCTTTCATTTTAATCATTTCCACTTTTATAGAACTGCTTCATTCAATTCTTCAAAATGTTATAATTAGACTGCGGATGTTTATGCAATTTACAATTTTTATAGAAAAATTTGAAGAAAGTGAAATAAAATAAAATCCTATTTTTAATGGGAACAGCCTTTGTAGATTCGAAGCAAATAAAAATCGTGTTAAATTCTCTCGAATTTTATATCATAGCATTTTTTTAACATTTCCATAAGCCATAAATGCATAAAGCTCCGCTGTCTAGTTATAATGTACAAAAAAAAATCCATTTTATCTATCAAAAGGAACTGATGAAATGAACAATTGAAAATTTTGTTAAATATTAGGTTTATGGTGTTGCCGAAATATTATTGCGAATTTCTTAACCCCTTGCCCTACAATAACGAGCCAGACTCGTGATGAAGATTCTGAATAGAATCTAACAAATGCGAACGTTATTGATTTCCTTTAAAACGAAATAAAATTCTATTTTGTTCCAGTTGATATATATCCTTTGGAGAAAACATAGGCATATAACGAATATAAACACTAGAACTACCGAGTACTAAATGCAACTGGCATGCATTGCCTTATAATAACAACAAAATTGCATTTCTTTAGATT
Source organism: Seladonia tumulorum (assembly GCA_913789895.3). Taxonomy (NCBI): domain Eukaryota; kingdom Metazoa; phylum Arthropoda; class Insecta; order Hymenoptera; family Halictidae; genus Seladonia; species Seladonia tumulorum. Next base: position 12,006,556 of record OU565275.1, read on the forward strand.
TCGTGTGAGTTTTGTTTAAATATCTACTTGAATAGAGAAGTTTATTAAAAAAATTTCTCACGGAAACACGTTTATAATTTCAATATTTCTAAAAGAAAAAATTAAGAGCAAGTCATTTTGACTCATCCAGCGGTTCTAGTGTTAATTTCCTTTAAAACGAAATAAAATCCTATTTTGTTGTAGTTGATATATAGCCTTCGGAGCAAACACAGGCATACAAAAAATATAAACTATCTTTTTTGTTCTATGAAATTCTGAACGATGAAGAATTATAATCACAAAATAAATAGTAGTGCAAGGGGTTAACAATATCTATAGCGGTTCGTAAACAATCTATCATTTGTCACGCGATAGTTCGTTTCGTCTGCATAAAGCAATGCAATTCCAGAGTATTCTGCCCGCGATCGAATTTGATTAAACTGAACTGCACTCTCGCTGACTGGGTGCAGCGAGCCCCGAAAAAGGTAGCTTCTCGCGTAAGTGATAAAAATGCGACTGGTAAACATTTTAATGAACTGCGCGCTAATCGATTCGGGGCCGGACAGGCCGCGAGGCCAATTATAAACTCAATCTCTGGCTGACGTTGCGAAAATTGGATTTCCGTGCTGGAATTACGTTCCGCTTCTTATTCAAATTTCCCCGATCCCGAAAGCGTCGTGCTAGCGAAACACTTCAGGGTAGACGATCACGCTGGGCCGGTCTCCTTCGAGGAAGAACCAAAACTGGCTGACACAACCGAACGAAAATCGATACGGACGAAATCACTTCCGGTTCTTACGTACTATACATGTGCACATCCTGGCGTGGGGATACCGGGCCGATATTCTCTGAAACCGTTTTCTATGTTATGCATTTAACTCTTCGTCGGTCGCAACTGCGTAAACCGATGAATCTCGAACAATTTTCGTTCTACATTTTCAAGCAACACGTGGTCAATGCTTGACAGCGGATTTTATGCATTCGTGACAAAAACGAGTGGGTGCAATTTATAGTACTGGACAAAATACAGTACGCAACTCGAATATTTTTACAATTACAATGGAACGATACAATCTCGCTTCTAAGAGCACTGATGACTAACCGAAACTTTATTAATACGTTTATTTGTAAACGTTCATTTATCTCCAACCGCAAGAAAAGCTATCCTACATGCCATTATTGCTGAAAGTAAATAAACACCCTAGTGCGTACTTTATTTTGTCCAAAAAAATATCCTTACAAATGTAACGGACCTGTCTATTGAAAAATGTTAAATGTTTTTGAAATTATTTTCGTTAGAACTTAAAAGTAGACTAAGAAACCTTCATTTTGTGCAAATACATAATTATTTTATCTGTAAAAACTACGAAGTTATAAACGTAATAGTAAAAATATTCGAGGTGCGTACTTTATTTTGTCCAGTACTGCAAGACGGTAAAAATATTAGAAGATATTAAAGAAAATATGAAGAGAAAAAATTAATTTCTATTTCACTCCAATTTGCTGCAATTCAAGCAGACAATCTTTATTTTTAATTGTAACTATTCTTCCGTTGACTAAGGACATTTCTAACGTATCATTTAGCGGCGATTATTTTATAATTTTTTAATGTCTACGGTGCATAGTTAAGGATTTGGTAAGTATCTGGAAATGATAGACGAATAACTGAATCTGGCGGACGACCGAACAAAAATCGATATGGTCGAAATCATTTCCGGTCCCGGCGTGTAATAGCGTACTGTGTCATGGCATGGTGTGGTGTGGCGCGGAGAAGGCTTAAACGGTCGATCATACGTTTCTAAACGCGCTTCGAGCGAACAATTTTCCGTAGAACCAGCTTCCCAGGGGCGACGAATGTCCCAGGAAGCATTACCACGTCGAATATATCGGCGAATTCAAGGCGGACCGGGTCGGACCGGGCTGGCGAGACCGATCGCAAAGTCAATTTAACAGAACGGAACCGACGGGACACGAAAATCGAGCCGGAACGTGTTCCGCGGAGGGATTCAAGTAATTTCATTGCTCCTCCCAATTGATGCGCGGTACGCTGAAGAGTGGAAACTGCACGCCTAGGGCTGAAAGCGTGACTCGTGACGGCCAACGGCAGAGAGAAAAAAAAAAAGAAGAAAAGATTGACAGAGAACAAAGAAAGAAGTAAATGGCGAATGTTCGCGTTGTTCGGACAGTGATAGTGGATCGTAACGCTTCACACGTCAGCTTAACATGTGCGAATGCTGTGCTAGAAAAAGGGAAGCGTTTTCTTTTGTTTCACTGGATTCTATATTTCCAAACGGACACGCTTCTTTGTCCCCAGGTATTTATAATCCTTGGAACGTAATTACATTATTTTACGAAGAAGATTTTTTTCATTTCATTTTAATGCCCACTGCGCGTTGGGCACTGTGGAACCGTTTAATGTTCACCATATTCGCCCGATTTCGATGCATTAGATATTTCCTATTATTATGCAGAGTGGGGCACCTAAACAACCCGAAAGGTGTGTGCCCTGAAGGGTAACCTGAATAACTTGGTTGTTGTGGATTATAGAAAAAATGTGTCGGAAGAAACTTGCGTGGCTTTTTTTTAATTAGATTGATATAATTTTCTATGCACTATCTAACAGAGCATTTTAAAATGCATAGAATGAGCTGTTCGATGAACCAACGTATAAGTCCGTCCAACGAGACGAGGGAGTAAATTAACTTGAAAAAATAAGTAGCGAAACTATTTTTTAAAATTGAATTAGAATTTTTTTTAGAATTGAACTGTTAATATATATGTTACGCAGGAAAATATCGCATTTTTTGACTCTCAAAGTATATTAAACATTTTTTCAAGGATGCACGCTGCACTGAACGTCTATTTAATAGAACTAAATAAACGGATAATTAACATAATTTATAATATACAAGGTATACACTATATCACAAAACTGTTTAATTTTCTGAAAAAACAAACCAAGCAGCATATTTCTATTTCACAGTGTATTTCACGTTTGCATATTTCTACTGGCATAACAAAAATTTTGTAAAACCACTTATCGCGAAGAGAACAAAAATGTTGAAGCGAGTGTTTAGATTGCCAGCACGGTAACTGGAGGCACACTAATGTGTTGAAAACGTTTGGAAAGGCACACTAAGTGGGACGAAAATCCCTTCTTTCTATTTTAACGACATTATCGTGAAATATTAGAATTTTCAACATATGAACAAACTATTCAAAAAGAAAGAGGTTTAGCAATCGATATAAATTCTGAGCTGACAAAATTAAAATCAAATACATCAATAATTGATTCGAGAATTAACAAGGTAACTTTTGTTTCTTTCTTGAGGAAATCTCATAAGGGATTTACATATTACGATAGCTTAGCTTAACACCTTGCCCTACAATAACGAGCCAGACCCGTGATGAAGATTCTGAATAGAGTCTAATAAAAGTGAACGTTATTAACACTAGAACTACCGAGTACTAAATGCAACTGGCATGCATTGCCTTATAATAACAACAAAATTGCATTTCTTTAGATTTCGTGTGAGTTTTGTTTAAATATCTACTTGAATAGAGAAGTTTATTAAAAAAATTTCTCACGGAAACACGTTTATAATTTCAATATTTCTAAAAGAAAAAATTAAGAGCAAGTCATTTTGACTCATCCAGCGGTTCTAGTGTTAATTTCCTTTAAACCGAAATAAAATCCTATTTTGTTGTAGTTGATATATAGCCTTTGGAGCAAACACAGGCATACAAAAAATATAAACTATTTTTTCTTTTCTATGAAATCCTGAACGATGAAGAATTTCTAATCGTTATAATCACAAAATAAATAGTAGTGCAAGGGGTTAATAGCACAGTAATTGGGACACGTACCCTACGGTTGACAACGGACTATTCAATCACAAATACGACTGACGCATGACGCTAAAACAGCAACGGCGCGGTGGCCCGAAGTTACTCGCGCTGCGACCACCGCGGATGGAAACGCCGGAAAACGGCTAGCCGAAGTTTGGCGGACGGTGATTAACCTGCATACCTCGAAACAATAGGGTTAACGAAGATTCGCAGAAACCTTCCTGACCCTGTTCATACTCGACGATAATTGATTTACTGCCTACGCGCGTCGCTCGCCGAACGGTTCCGTCGCGTCGGGTGAGAACTGACGATGCGAAAGACCTCGTTGAAGTCGTTACACGGAGAATCGAACGTGTAATTGCAGTGTTTTCGCTGATCGCTATTTCGAACGATTGCCCCTGCCAAATTTGACGTGTTCTTTTCAAAATTTTTTTCTCGATCTCCGAAAACAAATCTATTTTCTTGATCTGTTTCGATTGCTAACGGAACAAGTGAAGTAAATTGTTTACTCGACATACACTGTATGTGGACAAAATGATAGGGCACCGTTGTAGACATAAGAATTTTCATACGTATTTAGTAAAATCTTAAAGTTACTAGCAGTAAACTAGGTTATAAGTGAGAAACTTCCTTTCAAGGCCACGTACCAGTGTAAACAAACAAAACACGGAGCACTGTGGTCTTTTGAGCTTCATTGTTTCGAAATTTCAAGTGGACAAAATGTTAAGGCACTTGAAGCAGTCTGTTGGACAAAGTTGAAGTGTGTAGTTCTGTGCAACTTTATCTTATAGAAATTACTTATTAACCCTTTGCACTCGAAGTTTTTTTTCATTCATATTACCAGCAACTCGAAGCAGTTTCAGTGAAAAAATCATATTTATATATACGTAAATAATGTGCGCATTCAAAGGAAAGACATCATTGTATGTTATTCTTTTTTTAATCGATTATACATTCAAATGTTGTGGTATATAAAAAAACAAAAACATTATGACATTTTATAATCGTCCAAGGTGATGTGTCTTTGTCCTTATGGTATGAACTAAAAATTATTTGCATTGTCTCCATAGCGGAGCCCTCGAGTGCAAAGGGTTAATAGTTAGTTTATGAGTGTTTAAATACTTTTTAACCCAAAATTAAATTATGGGACGAGGACGAGGATTGAATAATTTTTCGTCGGAACGAAAGGGACAGAGGATTTTCATTGCACCGATAAAGAGAATTTATGTAACCCGTTAGGACGGCAGCCGTAAAGAGTGTAAAACGGTCACGTTGCTGTGGTATTCAAGTTCAAGTATCAAAATTTCTCGTTCCATATGTTTCGGCATAAATGTAAGATGATTTTGTCAGGGGGAAAATGGGGGTCGTAAATTCTAATGATCCGCAAAATAGCGTCGTTCGATGTTAATACCGTCGTTACGTCAGACTCTATGGTTTTTCGTGACACAGTCTATTTTCAATGAATGGATGAGTCACGAAACGACCCTCGAGCGTATCCGAAATTCGCAGGCTGTCCAGTATTTTTGTCATTGAGGTCCTCGGTACAATTAACATATTAATTTGTATCCAGATTCAATAATATTCACTGAACAAATTTACATGCATATTTCGTGAGTGAATATAGGTGGATTAATCGTCTTGATCCACTACATAACACCAGTCACGACACACAAATGATCATAATTTATATTAAACAAAAAATAGTAATACTTATGATGCCCTCTCCATGTTAAAATTAATACAGTAGTTGTATAGTTTCCCGCGACTTTGAGGAGGAAATAAATGGCTACGATAACTGTCATGGTATTAATTTTTTCAATTTTTTCAATCGGAGCTGATGCGATTTCTTCACCTATTAACGAACTTATAGTTTGGACGAGCATCGCGAACGTCGGGAATCGCACAACTATAGTTTTAGTCGCACGAGAAATCCTCGAAAATGTTAATCGACTACATTGACGGATCTCGATGATGGAATTTCGTCGAATATTCCGAAATGAACACGACTCTCATCTGAATTGTTAAACGGGCTTTATTATTTGCATATACGCCGCGTTATCAAATTATTAATTATTTCCCATTGAACGTTCGATTGTACGCGTCTCGATCATAAGCGGAATATATTAGCACAATTTTTGTGATTGGTTGCGGTACGAACGTGTGGTTATTCTAGATGCTACAGATTGATTGAAAACTACGCAGACAAGTTTTATTTATTAGTATCATAGTTGGTTCGCCTTATACAAAAATGTATATAAAGTGCAGATCATTTAAATTTGTATATCCAAATTCATTCAGATCATTGTTTTTGTGATTTCTGGATTTTTTAACGAATATACACGTTTATACCTCGTTTCTGCTTTTTCTTGTGCAATTATTGAAATTATGGACACATTTTTGTACGCTTTTTTTTTAATATACTCCCTTATTCTAGCATGAAAATAAAAATTGTACGGAATTCGAATAAATTTAATCATGTGATAATTATAGAGCTATGTGTATTAGTCATATTTAGTGTTGGGTATTTGTAGCTCTAAAGTAGGTATAATGTTCGCGAAATTATACTGAATAGTTGATTACCTACGTCAAGTAGGTGGTCCTTTGGGATTAATCGGTCGGCGCGTATTAGGCGCTACACGCTGCAATAATCACTCGCTAAATTGTCGCTAGGTGCAACAATATGTATTTAATGAAAATTTCTGATTTTTATATTTCCTTTTCTTCAATAACTCTTTGTTCCAATACGTTCAGCCAGGAGTACTAAGCATCGTGTAATAGGCAAAGCTCGTGCTTTATTCCATTTCTCCAGAATTAATTCCTGGAGGAAATAGTGTCCTTACGCGAATATCTAGACATTGTGAAAAATGTTCTCCTTCCATTTGTTAAAGACAAAATGCCAAATGATTGGATTTATCAGGCGGAAAACGATCCGAAACACACGGCACGTGTGGTAAAAGAATTTTTAGAGAAAGAAAAATTAAATATCATGAAATGGCCTGCACAGTCTCCAGATCTTAATCCTAAAGAGATGCTGTGTATTGATGTCGATCATGAAATAAAACGTCAAAAACCAAAAAATATCCAAGATTTATTTGAGACGATTGAAAAAGCTTGGAAATCCATTCCAGTTGATAGATGTATACGTTTAATTAATTCTATGCCACGACGTTGTGCTGAACTGATAAGAAATAACGGATATGCTACGAAATATTAAATTAATAATGTTTAGTTTCATTTAGATGTTCCAAAATGCAAAAAAAGACAAGAAAATATAGTTCGAAAATTATATTCATAAGTATGTGTCGCTGAAATTTAGCACACGAAATGTCATTTTATTTTGTTGCCTTTCCTATTAATTTCCAATAAAAAATATTTTATGTATCCATAGACAATACGTTGTATTATTTATAGTTTCAGTATAAATATATGATCTACGTCCCTTTGATTTAAAAATGTAATAAAAGGTTGAAAATGATTATGTTCATAAGTATGTATATGTCCGCCACTGTACATATATGTATTGGACGCACGGCACACGGAAGACGAACATTCCCAATTCCTTTTACCTACCACGTTTAGAGTTACGCGATGGTCGATCGTGGCCGATATTTAACGTTTCTCGCAATGTGCATCCGTAGCTTCTCACTTTATGGTGCAAGATGACAACAAAGTAATGTGCCCATGGTGGTCTTTATGGCTCCATTCGGTTTTATTGCGACCGGAACGTTTGAAGAGAGGGTACGTGGCTAGCTGTGGAGAGATTAGACACGGAAGGCCGAGCGGTGATCGTCACGAGATCGCAGGATGCTTTCTATCCCCGAGAAATTCGTTATCGCGAGAACCGCATTTGCGTGAAGGAGCGCCTAATATCAGCGAACCGATCGGCACAAAGACTCGAAGAGATTGTTTTCCAGCGATCCTTACGTAATCGGAGTCCGCTCGACGAGTATCTCGAGCGGTTAGCCAGTTTGTATATTTTCGATCCCGCGATAAGTTGTCGAGCCTTAATTATACAGTGAGTAACGAAAGTATTCGAACGCCCTTTAAATCAGTATAACTTTTTTTTTAAGTGAATCAAACGACCTGACTTTTTTGAGGAGTTAGAAGAATTGGTTTTCCAAATGATGTGTTAAAAAGATTTTGAAAAAATTGCAATTGGTAAGAATTACATGAGAAAATAAAAATGGCACTTTTCACAACTTTTTTATTTGAGCCTGTAATGAAAATTTAAAATATGTGTTTTGTAGATCTCTGTTAGTTATACACGTACTGAAAATTTCATCGAAATCGGTCAACGTTGCAATGAACTACAAACGTTTAAAAATGAGAGTTTAAGGGTGAAAGTCGCAGATTTTTGATCTTGCCAGGGAATTTCGCCCTTATGTAATCATCTTTAAACGTTTGTATCTCATGACAACGTTAACCGATTTCAATGAAATTTTCAGTATGTATATAACTAACATATATTTACAAAACGCATATTTTAAATTTTCACTACAGGTTCAAATGAAAAAGTTGTGAAAAGTGCCATTTTTATTTTCTCATGTAATTCTTACCAATTGCAATTTTTTCAAAATCTTTTTAACACATCATTTGGAAAACCAATTCGTCAGGTCGTTTGATTCACTTAAAAAAAAAAAGTTATACTGATTTAAAGGGCGTTCGAATACTTTCGTTACTCACTGTACGTGTTAACAGAGACTTCGAACGCACCGATATTCCAGCCACTCCGAAATAAATGCGCAAATTCAATCGACGGAACATTCTCGAAGAAAAACTATAGTAGAATTATGCGGAACCTCGTCAATCATCAAGGGTCAGGCTGAGGTCAAAGCTAGGCATAGATAATCAAAGTACCATTCCAGCGTTACAAAAGTAATTTTACAACTTTTAATTTTTGATAGCCGTTGAATCTGCATCAGGATGCAGTGTATAAGGTAGAGTGGGGTAAGTGCATAAACGGGGTAAGTGCATAAACGGACTCTTATACGGACTCTTATTCTTTTTACATTGATCTTATTTTACTAATCCCTTTGTATTCATTTATTTATATTATTTATTTGCTTTACTCCAAAACGAAATAACATATTTGAATGCGGTAAAAAGCATTTTGTAGCAGACATATGTATCAATAGTTATGCTCTTGCCTCGTAGCATACAATATAAGGCATCAAATAGATTTTAACTGTCGATTGTGCACTTGCCCCATATTATGGGAAAGAGTGCACAGTTGTTGCAATTTTTTAAAATTTTCTTAACACTAGAACTACCTGATGGGTCAAAATGACTTGCGCCTAATTTTTTCTTTTAGAAATAAGAAAATTGTAAATATGTTTTCATGAGAAAATTTTATTTATGAACTTCTCTGTCGAAGTAGATATTTAAACAAAACTGGTACGAAATCTAAACAACTGCAGTTTTGTTGTTGTTATAAGGCAATGTATGCCAGTTGTATTTACTGCTTGGTAGTTCTAGTATTAAAAAAGTAAAATATACAAGTGGAATTGGCATTATTGCCAATGTTAATTAAAGAGTATTAACTCAAGTATTCGTTGATATCAATAAATGTTAAATTATTATAAAACAAATTCAAGATATTTGGGTTGAAAGTCAAACTTACTAAAAACTGGGGTGCACTTACCCCACTCCACCTTATTTGTAACTCAATTTCGACAGAAAGCGAAGAAGCTATGGTTACCGGTTTCTCCTTAAAAAATCATGCCGCGATTAATTAGGTCTGCGTTTGAGATTACAGTTCTTTTATTTTAATTGCCGTACCTTTTAGCATTTGATCGATGTTCCTCGGCGTTTGAATGCCATAATTTGTTTTTAGCTCCGACATGGTATTTTGCCCTAACATTTCACTTAATCTGTCTCGCTATGCATCGTGTTCAGTATCAGCGAACTTTCTCTTTTTCCCGTTTCTCTAAAGCGCAAACCAGAAGCTTGGCTTTTGATGCAACCGCCTGATGCAGATTGTGTAACATTAATTCTGACGTGTGGTTCTGTTGCCGTTTGCGAGTTCATACGTTTCAAAGGGTATACGAGAACTGTGGCATCTATGTAGATGGTTCTACGCGAAGGAGACTGAAGATTCTATTATCAGAAGTTCAATGCAAAATATCACGATACACGCTTCAACGTTGTCAGAAGAAAATTTGATACTATGCTGCCCGTTGCTACCTATTGTCATTATATCATACCGGCATGAAATGTTTAAGAAACGCAAAGGTTTCCCATGTTTTGTGAACATCGAATTCGTTTCCTAGTTAGATTTATATAGGATCGGGCACCTAAATTGTTTACCGAGAAACACGAGTAAAACGGGAACATTTTTAACTACAAACTGAATAATACAGTTATGAAGAGATATACTGAAATATACAAAATTGGTTATTCGAACTCTCGTTCCAACAAATTTTATTCATTTCAAACCATTTCAATTTAATTTTAAAGATTTAAATTTTAACGCTTTTCTAACTTAATAAACGCACTTGTGTGTTCACAAATTATTTATAAAATCTCGAAATTTATCAGCGATGCTATGTAACACTTTTGAAATACATTATTGCATTAAGATTAAACCCATATTGGAGTACACCAGTCTCATTTAATCACTTCACTAGAAACGTAAAACTCACTGCAATGGTACTAAAAGGGAAAAGTATATTTTTATTTGTTGCAGCTAGTTAGGGCGGGTATCTAGTTTCCTGTACTTGTTATAATTAGACCGTGAAACTTTATGCAAATCGACATTTTTGTATGCAAATGCAACGAAACTGAAATGAAATAGAATTCTATTCCCTTCATAAATGGTTTCAGCAAATTGAAGATAAAATGAAACAGTAGGATACAGTTTTTCATTTTATAATTCTTTTCGACTTGTACGCTATAAGGCCATAAAAGATCCACAGTTTATGTATCATTTGCATTTTCCGCAACTATCGCCATATAATTGATTTATTGTTGACGTTAATAATAATGACCATGGTAATCACTTACGTTGTGTTGGTAAATCTGTATCCTCGTTTACGTACCTGAAACAATAAAATTTCATAAGGTAAGACAAACATGTTTACATCTTCGGACAGGGATTGACATCACTTTATTCAAGTAAAAGTTAAGTCAAATAACGAATGAAACAATTTCGTGTTCATTAATTCTAAATTAGCAACTGGAGTCTTATTCTTTATGCTTTTCATGTTCCTTATTTTGTTTCATTATTATGAGTGTTGATCAAAGTATTTTGGAAAATTACTCGTGAGACTAACGCGCTGAACACTGAACGTATAGGTTAACACTGCCTTTTGTTTTCGCAGTTTTTCTTTCAATGTAAGAGTGCAATTAATTAATCTATAATAATCCTGACTTCCTGACTCATCTATATTTATCGACTTTCCAACTCCTTGAGTAATGCTGAGTGAGAAAATAATACAAACTTCCATATTTTACTTTAACATATATGTTCCTCCAGAAGTTTTATTAATCGAATATGAAATAACTGTTAAAATTGTACTTTATTGGCAAAATCAAGGTGCTCATATGCAGAGTTAACTTAGAACAAGAACTACCAAGCAGTAAATGCAACTGGCATACAAATTGCATTTGTTTAGATTTCGTACCAGTTTTGTTTAAATATCTACTTCGATAGAGAAGTTTATTAAGAGATATTTTTACGAAAACATGTTTATAATTTCGTTATTCCCAAGAGATAAAATTAGGATCAAGTCATTTTGACTCATCCGGTAGGGGTCTAGTGTTGAAATAGGAAAGAAATAATTTGAAAATTAAATTTTTACGAGAAATAACTGTTTTATATAAAACTTTACAGTTTCATTCGACTCTTCGATAAAACACCATTTCATTGCATCTATTTTCAATAGCCTGCTCTCGTTGCAAAGTGTAATAAGCATTCATACCTTTTCCAAAGGAAGTTAATGAGTTAATTACTACCGAACATGTGCTCGCACTGCCAACCCAGATAATAGGGGTCGTATCTGACCCACACAAAAATCCTCATCCCAGCCGTTCGTATACAAAGCATATTCATACTTCGTCAAGCATAAACGTATCGTAAAGAATCTCGGACTCAGTTGTTACATCCATTCATTGTTTTGTTTAAGTAAATTAAAAAAAAAACCTTAACCCCCCTCCACCCGAGGGACTCGCGTATTTTCGGTAACGAAAGTTATCGCGTCGAGGGCGTAGAACCTGAAATTAATCGCACCGCTGGATCGCGACAAAACAACAATCTTAAAGCAATTTATCCAGAGACGGCGATTGGCATTCGCGTTCATCCTTTTTGGGCGGCCGCATAAAATTGCCTTCCTTTTTCACCGAATAGCATGAACGGCGCTCGATTAGTCAAACATTTAGAAGCCGCGCCATCCGCGAGAACTCTGCCAAATTGTTCCTTTCATCTCGAATGATCCATGGAAGCGGGAAATGCTACAGTCAAAGGGCTGTAATCCGCGAGTACCAGCTGGGAGGAAGCATTTTATAAATAAATGCCGGCCTGTTGAATGACTGAGTAAGAAATAATAGCTTTGCGACCAATTAGTAGGGACGTGAAAGATATTTAGACACGACGTCCACCGCATGACCAAAGCCAAGGAAGCGTTATTCAAACAATCCTATTATCTGAAATTTCCTTTGATGTCTACCTCGGAAGCCGAATCCGTCGCGTCGCGTCGCGTCTCTCGTATCGGGCCGCTTCGAACTCGTCTGGCTTTAGGCCAGTCCGTGACGGATCGCCGAGGTGTTGGCCAGAGAAAACCGTTCGACGGATATGGGTCATCCTGGAAATAGCGAAGATCCATCGATGGAGGTCTATTGTTTCGACGGCGATTAACATAGTCCCCCGTATTAGTATTAGTATTCCTCGCTTTCCCAATTGTTCCAGCTGCCTATCGCCCCAACATTTCTCTTCTCGTTCAGCGTCTCGAACAGCGAAATTGTCGATTCCGACGGTTTTGTTTCCACCACGGACGAACCGATCGGAAATTGAGGGGAAGCAACAAAGCAAAGTCGAGGATGATCCACAGAATATCACAGGCACGAAACTTTAAAAGTTGCCACGCTAGAGAGACAAATACAGTGTTTACTTCCAAATGCTTAAATGCCCAAATGTCCAAATGTCTAAATGCCCAAATGTCCAAATGTCTAAATGCCCAAATGTCCAAATGCTCAAATGTCCAAATGCCCAAATTCCCAAATGTCCAAATACCCAAATTCCCAAATGTCCAAATACCCAAATTCCCAAATGTCCAAATACCCAAATGTCCAAATGCCCAAATGTCCAAATGTCCAAATGCTCAAATGTCCAAATGCCCAAATTCCCAAATGTCCAAATGTCTAAATGCCCAAATCTCCAAATGTCTAAATGCCCAAATGTCCAAATGCTCAAATGTCCAAATGCCCAAATTCCCAAATGTCCAAATACCCAAATTCCCAAATGTCCAAATGTCTAAATGCCCAAATCTCCAAATGTCTAAATGCCCAAATGTCCAAATGCTCAAATGTCCAAATGCCCAAATTCCTAAATGTCCAAATACCCAAATTCCCAAATGTCCAAATGCCCAAATGTCCAAATGCCCAAATGTCCAAATGTCCAATTGCCAAATGCCCAAATGTCTAAATGCCCAAATGTCCAAATGCTCAAATGTCCAAATGCCCAAATTCCCAAATGTCCAAATACCCAAATTCCCAAATGTCCAAATACCCAAATGTCCAAATGCCCAAATGTCCAAATGTCCAATTGCCAAATGCCCAAATGTCTAAATGCCCAAATGTCCAAATGCTCAAATGTCCAAATGCCCAAATTCCCAAATGTCCAAATACCCAAATTCCCAAATGTCCCAATACTCAAATGTCCAAATGCCCAAATGTCCAAATGTCCAAATGCCCAAATGCCCAAATGCCCAAATGTCCAATTGCCCAAATGCCCAAATGCCCAAATGCCTAGCCTCTAGAGCTTCGCTATTCTTTTCTACGTTTGGCGTGGATCAAGGAATAGTATCTCCTGGCCGATATATGTCTTGCGAAGAATGTTACTCGACGAAATATTTTACACGTATCGTTCATATTCAGGACACGAAAATAATCCTCCAAGTTGAGGATGCAAAACATAGAATTCTTTAGGATACCACGAGCAGTAATCGACTTGTTAGACTTCGCAAGCCCACATGAAACGAATGTTCGTCATCGATCATCGAACGTATTCCGTGCTGACCGTTTCGATTAGGGATCAATGATGATTCCATCGATACCTTGAAGATCCGGGTCAGTGCCATCTTAATTTCAAGACTGTACACGAGCGGTGTACAAGTATGAATCGGAACAGAATTAGAGAGTAAACTAAAGGATTTGCATGAAGTCGATGTGTTAATAACATAGTTCAACCGTTTCATGTAGCACGGTTCAATTCGTAGGAATTCATCTTGAAAACCATCAACGTACGACTTTCTCTGTCTATTTTTCTACGTAAACAAATCATGCAAAAATTCATTTCTTTCAAAGAATATACTATGTCTACATAGAGCCTGACGTTAAAATAATATATGTGAAATGTGCAGGGTGTATAAAGATTAATAAAATTCACTCACTAGTTCACATGTATGCAATATCTATCCTGCTCTTTAGCCGCGAAGCACTACTGTTGTTGATTGTTATTACCAAACAGGGAATTTTTATACAAAATAAAATTTAATATGTCGAAAATAACGTAACAATGTTCCCAAATTCTTGTAACGTCTTTGCAGTCTTATTTTGCACTCGTAAATGTTTTCCCATAAAAATTGACAAGACAATATTCATTATTGATGAGGCTGGCAGCAAGGGAAACAAAAAGTGCAGCACAACTTCGAACTGAACTACAACTACCAATAACAACGAGGCGTGTGCAGCAAATTTTAAAAAGTTCAGAGCGATTTAAATGGAAATAAATGCTCCAGAAACCAGCACTCAAAGAACGACACAAACAAGCTCGTCTCGAATTTGCACAAAGACATATCTGTCCTGGACAGAAGAATGAAACAATATAATTTTCTCTGATGAGAAAAAATTTAACTTAGATGAGCCAGATAGTCACAAGTACTACTGGCACGATTTAAGAAAAGAACCTAACGTAGCAACGAGTCGTAACTTCGGTGGAGGCTCGTTAATGTTTTGGGCTGCATTCAGAGCCAATAAAAAAAAAACCCAATCTGTCGAATTAACCAGAAAATGAATTCGTGACAATACACGGAGCTGTTGGAGATAGTCTTAATACCATTCACTGAAGAAATTGAGACTGACATTTTCATTTTTCAACAGGATAACGCCTCAGTTCATGTATCAAGAGAAACAAAGGAGTGGTTAGACAGCAGAAATATCAGGGTTTTGACACAGCCAGCTTGTTCACCAGATTTAAACCCAATTGAGAACCTTTGGGGAATACTCGCAAGAAAAGTATATGGCAATTGTAAACAGTACAATTCTGTTTCTGAGTCATGGACTGCAGTGAACGAAGCGTGGACATCGATCGAAGCAGAAACTCTTCGTGCTTTGATTGCACCGATGCCTAATCGACTTTTCGACGTTATTCGAAAAATGGCAATTATCCCTTACACAGTGAGGTAAAATTACGAATTCTGGTCCAAAAAATGTCTAGATTTTTCATGTTCGGAAATAGCCGACGGCATACTGAATTCAAAACTAAACCACGTCTCCTACTTCAGTTAAAATAAGCTTAGAAAAACAGAGGAAGCAAAGAATCTAGCCATAGTTTTAGATATCTTTGGTAGACTAAACAGTTTGAACGCCTTACCCTGCCCGTGACTGTCACGGGATACACTGTGAAAGGGTTATACTAAGTATTAATTTAGAAATTTAGGAGAAATTTTTGTTAATATTAATGTTATCTACTTAAAAAACGTTTGGCTTTATGGAAATTTCGCAGTTCGATTTTTGTTAAACTATATAATTTTACGTTGTCTTATAAATAAGGAATATATCTATGACTGCAAACATGTATACGGTTTCTTTTGTTAACCATTTGCACTCCGAACCATTCTGGCAGAAATTTACAAATCCTCGTATTATTTAGTATAATTTTGGAACCAAGTAACGTATTATAATGATATTGGACTTATATGAATTGGTTGACAACGAGGAATATATATTTGCAAAAAAAAACAATATTTTATTTAAAGTTGCGCTGGAATAAATTAATTCCCCGTAATCGCTAATAAACTTTAATGTCCCCTGAGAGGGGACAGCGGAGTGCAAAGGGTTAATCCAAAAATGCTATGATTTATCAGCTTCTCGTTAGTATGACATAATTATAAGATTTTACCCAAAAAATCAAGCAGCTTTATGGAAATTTCGGGCAATGTAGAGCGGACGGGATGTTTCGAAACTAAACAGAAGCCGTGGCGACCAGGCCGAGTTTGCGGGTTCCCGATGATGGTGCACGACGGCCGTCTTAAGTGCACGACCGGTCGTACCGCATAAATATCTCGAATTAATTGGTGGCCGATGCACTGTATAAACACACTGAGCAACAAGCCCGGCCTCCGGCCCTGTCACATCAACGTCACGTTTCTGAAATACTCTGGCTATATCCGTCACCCACTAACACGGACGAAGCGCCGAATCAAGTATGCACAGCCAAGCCTCGGTTTACCGGGTTATATGTCTTCGCGAGCACGTGCCTATATTCATCTTGCTTCCTTGTAGGAGCCCTCGGTGTATAGGTATGTAATTCCTTGGGAGCCAACAAACGGTCGCCGGCACTCGATTATCCGGTCGCCGCTACACACGGTGCTCCGAGACAATGCTAAAAAGTCCGATTTTCAAAGTATCTGACAAAATTTCTCTCGTAAAACACAGTTCCTAATACCTCCCGCAATTTTCACGAAGCGTATGAATTTATCGTTAAAACTGAAGCGCGAAATCGAATATAAAATTTGATCTCCTGAAACACGTGTCGTTTGCTGAATGTTTACTCAATTAGTTTGATTTTTACTAGTTATGTTTAGTATTATAAGCCCTTTCAAACCCGCACAAAAATGTTGGTGAAATATTAACAATTTGTCCAAATTTCTCAGGTTAAATGTTTACCAACTTTGATTTTAAAAAAAGCACCAAAACACACTTCTTCGATCTTTTGTACATTAAACCAATCGCCCGATTTACATTGAAGATAGGTTCCTTAGAAAACCGTGTCAATCGAAAACAAACTAAAATGTGCATAATCATTTATTGCATTTACATTGTGCGTGTAATTTATTTCAACGTAAAATAAAACTAAATACATCTTAGAATACATAAAAATAACGGTCTATTCATAAAATGACAAAAATATAAAGGTATATATATGTAATTTATTTTACATATAGAAACAAGAAATATAAGTTAAAAAATTTAACCAAAAATTTAATTACTGTTATCGCTTTCGTAGACTACTGAACTTTCTACACGCTAGTAAGACGGTTGCTTCAGAATAAATGAAACTCAGAATAGAATTAACCCTTTGCACTCGACGCTATTTTCATTCTAACACTAAATTTTTCTTCCGTCTTAGAGTATTTTCATTTTATTCATACGAAACTGATCCGATTTCCACATATAACATTTAAACGTTTGGTAATCTATTAAATATAAATTTTGTAATGTACCAAATATTTTGTAAAATTCTTTGTAATTTCTTTGAAATAATGCCACAACAATTTCTAGTGGTGCTTCAGAGTCACCACTCGAGTGCTAAGGCTTAAAAAATGACTTTAGAAATTTGTTTTTGTTTTTCAATCCCATATTTTAAAAACCGTGTAAATAAAGTACCGTGTAAATCGGGGGACAGGTGTACTTCTGGATACATCTTCATTTAAATACCAACTGATTTTATTTATTATATTTTCATTTCGATTTTTCACGCGTTTCCTATAACCTGGTAAATAAATTTTTCAAACAAAAGTCGATGCACGATGGTAAATCACATTTAAAAAATTAAGGAAAACGTTTTGTATCTAAGAAAAATATAACGATCACTTTAATATTTTTTTCAATTGATGCATCTTCTGAAAAAAAGTATTAAAAAGTGGAAAACGGACTAGTTTAGAAGTTATTAATTTTCTGCCGACTCGCACAAGAGTCCGAACACTATTCCACGGTATCAGCCTCTTACCGCCCGTGCCCGGTTAATAACTAACGAGTCTTCGTTCATATAATCCGTGAAGAGGGCGAGGGATTTCGTTTCACGGAACACCGGGGATCAAATGTTGACCGTTGAATTAATCAACATGAAATATTCTGCAGCTTGACCAGAGATATAGTTTGCGGGAGTAGCAAAGTCTCGATGATCGTTGCACAGTGGCCCGAAGCCACGCTTCCGGAAATATTTCAGTATACGTTGTCTATTTCAAGAAAGTTTGGCAAATTATTAAATTTTCATAAATTTATTTACACTATGAAACCCCTCTCTATCTAAAATATTAAAACATTAAAGAAGAAAAAGAATTCTAAACCTTGTTAAATTATACCCAACAATTTTCCATCACTGAAATCACATTTTGGACTTCTGTGCATCCTAAGATCACTACTATTCTTATTTTTTCGAAGATTTTTCCGTTTTTAGAAGCAAATTAATAGAACTAGAGAAAGTCAAAATGCTTAGCTTTTCGACAATTCCTCATTAACACTAGATTTACGGGTCCCGTCAAAATGACAGGTTCTAATATCTTTAATTTACGAATATTGAGATTTCAAAGATGCATCCATAAGGAATTATTTAAACAATTGATTTCTTTGGGTATACATTACTAAAAAAATAGCTACAAATTTTGATAGATACATTCATGTTATTTTTATAAAGTAATGTGATATAGTAATTCTTCGTGCTCCGTAAACCTAGTGTTAATCGCAGTGGAAAGTTTATTGTATTATTTTGTCTGATTTATTTAACCAGTAAGTGAGACAAATTACTTATTCGATCCAGTGCCTGAACAATTTTCACATGTAGAATGATTCTCCACCGTTTGCATCATAAGCGCCTTGTATGGATATCAGCCATCAAGACTGATCGTATTTAGTTGCGAATGAACAAAATGAAAAACAATAGTTGAAGAAGAAACGTGGACTCGTTCGAACTGTAGGAAGAAGTGGGAGGTAAAATTGCTACTTTTTTGCTTGCGGTGGCTGTTACACGAGATGCTTTATATGGTGTCAGGCGGCGAAAGGGTTAAGCCAACAGAAGGCGAACAGAAGAGCAGGACAGGAATAACGATCTGAAGTGATCCTTTATAGGGCAATAGACGCTCTACCAAATCGTCTCAGGTAGATCCACTAAATACGACATTACGGACAACAGACCGCCCCTTCTCCGTTTAGTGTCGTATAACAGACCACTTAAGTGCCTCGAGAAAATCGCCGTATTTGTCCCAACCCCTAGGCTAGTGTGCTAACGCAAAGACAGGAGACTCCGAGGCCTCGGAAACTCGGCTAGCAGCTGATCAAGACCAGACCCCCTGTAACGCGCTATAAATAACGGTATGTCACCTCTGACCCCGGTGTAACCGTTTGAAAATAGCTTTCCGTGGAAAAAATATAACGCTAACCGTAAAGCTAACTAACTCCGAAAAAAGTGGAGTTCAGATCGCGAATCTGCTATGCGCAACAATGATTAAATAATTTGACAAATTATTTGACAAAGTATTCACTGCGTTGAAACATAACAGATTGGCTACTGCTCGCCTTGATCACTTCTGCTAGTAGATATATATTTTAACAATTAAAAGTTTAACTAGTAAAACGTCTGACAGTGGTCGTATTGTGATAAAACAGAGAAAGTAATCTTTCGAATGTATGTATAAAATTGAGGTGGAACACGCAATAGTAAATCAAGTTATTTTTCGCATAAAAGTATAAAGACGTAGGTGTATTTATTATCTTTTCTGCAGTCTAAAATAAATTATAGAAGAATTCATTTTATCAAAATTTCTTCACAGAACGTACACATTTAGATGGTTTTCATCAAGAACGTGCAACCCCTCAGTGATTCTCGAATTGCGTCAAAAGTTTTATAACGCGATTAGGGTCAACACTGAGCTTCGTAGATTCCTCAAAGAGTAAGGTCGATGAACCCAAGATGGCTGTGCTAGTTTCAAGACCGTATAGTATATTAAGAGCAAAACCGTGACGAGTCGAGGAGTTTAAGGAAATCCGCCGTGAAAGATCGTTCCGAAAGTTATACGAAGCCATATTCAACGCTACCATTAAAAATCTGTTTAATTATGCCGGCAACACTTTATATACAGGGTAACTGTACAGGGTTTGGTAACTGATGGTACAAGCGAAAAGGGGGTGATTCTACATGAAAGAATAAGTCGAAAATATACAATAAAATTTTTTCATCCGAAGTTTCGTTATCGAGAAAATCGAGTTTGAAATGCAGCATGCTATTCGATAGGAATTGTCTGACGCGTCTGATCATGACCAACCAAATCTACTTGCTGCATATACTAAAGCACACAAACCTGACAGATCTTCAAAGTCGATTTTCTCGAAAACAAAGCCTCAAACGAAAAATGTTTATTCTATATTTTCGACTTATTCTTTCATGTAGAATCACCCCCTTTTCGCTTGTACCACCAGTTACCAAACACCCTGTATATTGGAAGTCGTATAGAAAGGAGAATGTTCGACATGCAAAACAGCGAGCTATTCCACGCCAAGAGTATAGTGTTTACTCGATATATGTCCGAAACACGGGTCTAGCCGAGGACATATATCGGCCAGTAGATACTCCAGAGGCCTCGGTTCATGGCTCCTCATGGGTATACATCGCGGCAATGAGGATAGTTCTGGGACTTTTATCGGTATTTGGAACATATACAGGGTGTCCCAGCATCGGTGGTACAACCGAGAAGGAGATTCTACATGAAAAAACAAATCGAAAATAAGGAATAAAATTTTTTCATTTGAGGTTTCGTTCTCGAGAAAATCGGTTTTGAATATTCAGCGAGTACGCGTACACTTAACTATGGTCTAGATAGATGAATCTCGATACAGACTTTTGTTTATGATTCCACTTCTGTACATTCCTGTTGACATGACGTTCTGAGCATAACTCACAGTCTCATTTGGTGCCTTAGTATGTTATTATCTTCGGTTTTGACTAACAGTTTCTATCAATCCAAAACGTACCTCTATTAGACAAAATCTCATTTTCCAACATGATGGTGCCCCAACACATTTTTCTCGAGAAGTTAAGAATTTATTAAATAAACTACACGAAGTTTGGATTGGCTGTGGTGATCCAATAAACTGGCCACCGAGATCCCCAGATTTGACACCCCTTGATTTCTATCTATGGGGTCATGTTAAATCAAAAGTGTACGAGGAGGAGATTACAAGCCTTCCTCAACTAAAAGCGAGGATCGTTTTAGTATTCGAAGAATTAAAGGTATAGAATACATTAGAATGCGTTCATACGAATTTAATTCGGCGAGTACAGTTGTGTATGCAACACAATGGCCAGCATTTCCAACAATTTTTGCATTAATAAAGTATGTTAGTAACTAAATTACATGTCTTATTTTCATTTAAATTCACTCTAAATCCATAGGCAGTAATGAGTAATACAGCACATCATCTTGATACTAATGATATTATTACTACTTATAAGTGACATATGACTTGTATCGGAATCCATCCATCTAAACCATAGTTACGTGTACGCGTACTCACTGAATATTCAAAACCGATTTTTTCGAGAACGAAACCTCAAATGAAAAAATTTTATTCTTTATTTTCGATTTGTTTTTTTTTTATGTAGAATCATCCCCACCTTGGTTGTACTACCGATGCTGGGACACCCTGTATAGAGTAACACTGTAATCACACTTTACACACACGTAGCGATGCCTCGATTGCAAACCGATTTTCAATTTTTCAATATTAAACCATCCAAGTTATTAGAATCGAAGGTTTAGAGCCAATTTTTTTAAGGGAACTGTAGCCCGAACCATTTTTCACAAGTACTAGCATAGAACAAACGACGTTTCATATAGAAATCGATTTCTAATTGGGTCATCGAGTTCTACAACTGTAGATAATGTAATTTCATAAAATCCACGACCTACGTGTGTGTGATCAATTGCTGTAGAACGGCTCTTGTGCTAAAGTAAAGAACTTCATAAGTACGGTAGAAACGAAGTTTCTAAATTAAAGTTTTTTCTAGGATCTGTGTGCACAGCGCTAAAGTAAATTATTATGTTCGAAACTTTGTTTTAATGTCTGCAAGAAGTGTGATCAAAAAATGAATTTTAACGTGACTCATTTTAGTGTATAAAAATAATTTAATGTTGTCCGAGTAATAAGTGGTACTTTTTTTTTTTAATGACGTGATCTGTACATCATTCTATACGAAACTGATCATTTTCACAGCTTTTGACAAAACTAATTATTTAATTTGAACACGATTATATAACGTTATAACGTAAATATTTATTTCTTTTCCATAGCTGCACGGTAAATTAGCTTAAAATAGATACTAAACTTTTTTTAGACAAGAAAAACTAATTGTGCGCGGAATATTTAGCTCCTAGTGATAAGCAAAAAATTAATGATGGAAATGGATTAAACTTGCTTTTCTCTCGCAATAAGTCTATAAGTATGTTAATGAAGAATTTATATAGGCGACTGATTTTAATACTACTCAGTTTCTATAATTTTTAAAATGGAAATATAAATCTAAATACCGCAAGACCAAAGTCAACAGTAGAACTGAAACTTTAATTGATCATATATCGCCTATGCCTCCATAAATTTGAAATAAACATTTCTTTACGTCGCATCGGAATGAATTGAAGTCGAATAATCATAACTTTTCCCGCAACTTCAGTAACGCCTTATTTGCATCACGTACACACAATTTTAACAATTTTTTATAAATCGATTCTTCACTTTTGAAGCATAAATGAAAATGCATGGCTATTGCTGATTAGTTATTTGATGAGGAAATCAATATACTTTCTATGTATTGACTATTACAAGTCACAGTGCTTGCTTAGCCTCTTTTTATGAGGGAGTTGATCATTGTTTCATTTTCCGTAAAATTATTAAAATTGGTTCTTCGTTTCTCATCGTACTCAAGGTACTTAGTTTTAATTACAGTAAAAATTATGTGGCTAATGAGTTGTCCCCTTTAACACGTTGACTGGCATGTCACCCATATGTGGCTGACGGAATTATTTGTCCAAGTTTTAAAATGAATTTTTACATTAATATATTCATTGTACCAAATTCGATTAGAATCCGTAAAATTCAAGAAAGTTGGAGGACTACTCAGTATCATACATTTAATTTTTTCCAATTTTTATTTCATTAAATAACTTACTTTGATTTCATGGACTTTTTGAGGTTTTTAGTTTGGCAGTCAAAGTGTTAAACCTCTCATAATTTCCGGACAAACCTCGTACCTACCATACAGTACATTTATTTTCTTGCAGGCCAGTATGCGAGCGGGAAAACGAGAAATTTGAAAACACGGCTAGCAGCTGATCAAGACCGTATCTGTTGCAACGCGCTGTAAACAACGTAATTCCATCTCTGACCCCGTTGTGACCGATCCGAAACGAATTTCTCCGCTGAAAGGCAGCCTCCGGAAAAGGGAAAAGGGAAAAAGGAAAAAAGAAAGGAACGATCGTCGGCAAGCGTGGTCTAGCGCGAAGTTATGAGAACGTTGAAGGAGAAAAGTGCCGGCAGCTTCCACGCTTCGGATCAAATTTACGATCGTCTCCGGGAAGTGGTAGCCCTTCGAACCCTTCGTTGCGAAGACAATGATAAAGACAGCGAACCGACTTCGATAAAAATATCGGGGAAAAGGTTAGCGTAGGATGCGCGACCACTGAAATCTTGAGAGACAATCGATGCAGCCCCCCTCCCCTCCCTCCACACGCAAGATCGATGCATCGAATAAATTCGATAAATCGTACAGCATCGTTGTTCATGCGGTTACCGTGGAAAGCGATGATGCTCGATACGTTCGCAAAGGAACAACGAGAGACGCGAGAGAAAACTTTGTGGTTCCTGCCGACGATAAATAATGGAATTTCATCTCCGAGGTGTCCCGATAAATCTGGTTGTTGCTCCGCGCCGGTGTTTACAGTGAGTCGATACCTCGGCGAAAGAAGATGGGAACGTCTCGGGATTCGATACGGTATTTAAGGTGAGCGAAGACTGCTGAAGGGCGAGGCAGGGCAGTCAAGTCGATGTTCCGCCCCGAGGAGGGTTTTTTTAAGAGGGTCGGTATATCAGAAGCAATTCGTCACTTCGCAGCGAGTTTTTTTCGGCAGGCTTTTTACCGTGCGCCGTCCGACATCGTCGATCAAGTAGAAGATTACCCGTAAGCCGCTCGAAAATCTCGGATACGCCTCGGGGTCGCTTCGCTCGGCGCGCGAGAAAAACCGGCTGCCGGATTTTTGTAATTTACTCGATTACTCGTTTACGTGACAGGCGATAAGCATCGGCCGAGATTCTCGAGCGTAGACGCTTACTGCGTCGCGACCCGTGCCGTTTGCCTCGATCAGCATCATGACAAATCACGGCTTCATTGAATTTCTTTATTGAACGAACGCCGATGGGAGACATGCAATTTGTAGCAACGCGATATCATCGAGCCCAATACTTTTCGGAGGTCTATTCGATTTTTAAACAAGTCACAAAATCATAAGGTGGAGTGGCGTAAGTGCACCCCAGTTTTTAGTAAGTTTGACTTTAAACCCAAATATCTTGAATTTGTTTTACAATAATTTAACATTTATTGATATCAACGAATACTTGAGTTAATACTCTTTAATTAACATTGGCAATAATGCCAATTCCACTTGTATATTTCAATTTTTTAAGAAAATTGTAAAAAATCGCAACAACTCTGCAAACAAAATGAAATTTTATTTGAGTTACAAGGGAATTAATTAATAAGCGACATCGAGTCCCGTGCTGCTGACATACAACGCGAATTCACTGTACATATTTAGTGGATTCTGTTCGAAATCTTCGTCGCGAGTCTGACTCGTTGTTACACTGCAAGGACCCCTTGCCCTACAATATCGAGTCAGACTCGTGATGAAGATTTTGAACAGAGTCTAATAAATACATATGTGTCGTAGATTTAAGCGCGTTTTCTTCGGTTAAGCATTTGCCGTTGGAAGTTGCCGAGTGCTCACGCGTGTATTTACATTGTAGCGCGGCCGAGACGTTTGATCGGCCGCGACAGTTGGGATCGGTTTCCATTACGCACGGCCGAAACGTTTGAGCGGCAGCGACAAACAAAATCGGCTCCTTTGGAATGCGTGCACGTGGACGGAGTGACTCTGCGGACTGGGGGAAAAACGCGAGGCAAAGCCCTCGATGGCCCGAGATCGGCCGGCAGATTTTGTTGAGGACTCGAACGATTCAGATCCGCGTCTCCGCAGAGTCAAACTGTCAGAGCACTCGACAATTCAACAACACGACACGCGAAGATGAGACGCGTGAACTCCGGGCCGCGCCAAAATGTTCGCGATACGACATACACTTGCTGACAAAAGTTAAGAAACATAGTAATCGTTTGGGAATTGGTGTATATTTTTAATCTCCTGAAATACATATGTCCGAATTAAAAATAACATGAGATTACGTATCATACATGAACATACAATAAGTTTTTTTTTCGATTATACTTGTATAAGGACTACAATTAATATTGAGTCAAGGAAACAAAATAAATACTCGTGACACAAGTTAAGAAACATGAAGACTTCTTGCAAGAAGTAGAGTAAGCAATGTAAACAAACATGTTCGAAGGAGTCTAGTCTCTTTTCTGACATCGTTGAGTGTGGTTTGTATTGTTATCTGCAGTAAATATGGCAAGAAGGCAACATTTAACTGAAAGCGAGAAACAAAGAATAGTTGAAATGTTTAAAAAAGGGCAGAGAAAAATTGACATTGCAAAAGTGTTTGGTGTAAATCGTTGTGTCATCACGAAGATTATAAAACGTTTTCAAGACAATGGAACTGTTAAAGTGGCACCACGAACCGGCAGACCACGAAAAACAAGTAAAAAGCTGGATCGTCGAATTGCAAGGCTGTCTAAATGGAATCTCTTTTGCACAGCTGTCGAAATTAAAAGTCAGTTGGACCTCAGAAACATTAGCAGTAGGACAGTTAGCCGTCGTTTAGATGAAAATAATCTTTTTTCACGGAAAGCATGTAAGAAACCATTTGTTTCTAAGAAGAATCTTAAAGCTCGGTTGGAGTTCGATAAAGAGCACATTAACTGGTCTGTTGCTGAGTGGTTAAAAATTGTATGTACATAGTGACGACAGTAAGTTCAACTTATTCGTAAATGACTCCAGAAGTGACATACGACGTATTTTGCAAAATCATATGTTGCCATTATCTAAGGAGAAAATGCCAATGGAGTGGTAATTTCAACATGACAATGACCTAAAACATTCTCCTAAATTAATTAAGGCATTTCTCATGCAGCAAAATGTTAATGCAATTAAGTGGCCAAGACTTGAGCCCAATTGAACATTTGTGGGATTACGTTGGACGTCAATTGGGGAGTAATTCATTTACCAATAAAGCGGAGTTAATGCAAAAGATTACGAAAATATGGTCTAAAATACCACCCGAGCATTGTGTTCGATTAATCGAATCAATGCCACGCAGATGCCATGCAGTCATCAAATCCAAGGGTTATCCAACATCTTATTAGATCATCATAAAAAGTATAAACACCAGCACATTGTTGTTTTTTGTTAAAAGTGATTACATGATTCAAGCACAGTATGTTTCTTAACTTTTGTCACAAACTTTTCTTTCGTTTCCTTGACACAATATTAATTGTAGTGCTTATACAAGTATAATCGAAAAAAAAACTTATTGTATGTTCATGTATGATACGTAATCTCGTCATGATATTTTTAATTCGGACATATGTATTTCAGGAGATTAAAAATATACACCAATTCCCAAACGACTACTTTGTTTCTTAACTTTTGTCAGTAAGTGTATGTATGTTATTAATTCCCTTTAAAGCGAAATAAAATTCTATTTCATTGTAGTCGTTATATATCCTTTGGAGAAAACATAGGCATACAATAAATACAAACTATTTTTTCTTTTCTATGAAATCCTGAACGATGAAGAATTTCTAATCGTTATGATCGCAAGATAAATAGCAGTGCAAGGGGTTATACGGGTTGCAATTGGCAGAGTTACAAGACCCGAGAAAAGTTGGTAACAGCACGGACGACATCTGTATCGAATAGTTGTTTCAGAAAAGCTGGCAAATCCATCGTGTTCGAAGGTTGTACACGTATTATACCAAACAAAATCGATGCAACACGTGCGTCGCGTGGAGGGACGGGATGATTGGAATCGCTGCGCCTCCGTGCCGATTCGACTAGTTTAACAGGCTGCTAACGACCGTCCAATTCTGTCCACACGATCGATCCCGCTATAGTTAGGACAATCAATGGAACATTGGCTTCGAAACAGCGGAAGAACGAGGCGGAGGGCAGGGCGACACATGGCAGTTGAGAAAAACAGACCGAATCGCGGTGCGCATAATGTTGGGAATAGCGGCGAAACGAGACACAACGTCCCCGATTCGTTATTTTGATTGGTTGACGTCACGGTCCCGTCAGAAGCACGTGCATTTCCGTGGCGGATGCAGCGGTTTCTGCTAGCAAACGTGCGCAAAACGACCGCGCGCTTGTCCACGTGTCCCGCCGAATCCTGAACCCTGAAATCTTGAATCGAATGGAGCACTTCAACGAGCTGACGCAGATCTCTGAACCTACTCATCGATAATCTTCTTTTGCGAGGCCTTTACCTACCACCGATATTCTCTACACATACAGTGGCGGACAAAATGATAAGGCACCGTTGTACAAATAAGAAATTTCATACGTATTTAGTAAAATCTTAATGTTATTCGCAGTAAACTACGTTATAAGTGAGAAACTTCCTTTCAAGGCCACGTACCAGTGTAAACAAATAAAACACGGAGCACTGTGGTCTTTGCCCTAGTAGCACAAAATATTGTATACACATTCATATAATATTAAAAAGAGATACAATCCTTTTTTAATATTCAAATATACATAGAATATTTATTTTATATTAGGTAACAAATATTTCTTTTTAAATATTCAGGAAATATCTATTTCATGTTACGAGAAAAATATTTTTTTCTAAATATTAAATGAATCTTTATTTCATATTAGAAGTAGAATATTTTTTCCTAATATACAAATAATATTTATTTAATATCATGAAAAAAAAATTTTTTTCTCATTATAAAACGAATCTTTATTTAATATTAGAAATAGGATATTTTTTCCAAATACAGATAATACAGAAAATATTCCCTCAACAAACAGTGCGCAGAAAGTAATACATATTCATAGTTTCTAATTTTTGTTATAATATTTTCTTAAATTTGAAAATTTTATTGAATGTTTCTTAAATATTGAATTTATATTTTTCAAATATTGAATTCACATTTTTTAAATATTTACTTTATATTTTTTAAATATCTAGTTTATATCCTCTGGATATTTAGCTTATATTTTTTAAACATTCAATTTATATTTCTTATACATGTATACAATATTCAGATCCAATATTTTTCTCATGTGAAAAAATGTGGCTTAAAAAATATTTTTCCAATATTTGAAAAAAATATCTATCTAATATTTTTGTGCTACTAGGGTGAGCTTCATTGTTTCGAAATTTCAAGTGGACAAAATGTTAAGGCACTTGAAGCAGTCTGTTGGAAAACGTTGTGCAGTTCTGTGCAAGTTTATCCAATAGAAATAACTTATTAATAGTTAGTTTATAAATGTTTTTATTTCTCGAGCTTCCAATTTCTACTGGCCTTTCAGGTCGCCCGATTTAACGGCACGATGTATGTTTCTATGGGGATATTCGAAAGTGAGCGTCAATAAACCCCAAACAATACAACAACTAAAGTCAAAATTCAAGCTCTGGGACCAGAAGCATTGAAAGTTGTGATGCAAAGTGTAGTGGAAACAGAAAATGGGGGCCACGTATGCGATGTTATTTTCCGCTTCTGAATTAACAATGTATCCATTGAACGTATTTGAAACCACAATATAAATAAATACATATCATTAAAAAAAAATGACCCGTCCTTTAAATGGGAAAGGTGTCTTACGGGCCACCCTGTATATAGTACACGTATACATGTACTTTTATTGGAAAACTATTCGGCGGCCCTGAACGCGGCAATGACTGGAAACATTAAGGAACAATGGGGAAATCGGATAGCCTTTCACAGATAACGGAGAAAATACCTCGTACTTTGTATAGATTTTCTCGGTGATCGTTGTTGCTTAGTTTTCCCAAACTTTTATACTCTGCTGTGGGTATAATAATAGACTATGCCTCCTTTGTCGACGATTCGTGAAAGGACGCTGGCTTTTTCATTCTTGTATATTGCGAAACCGAAAGAAATCGTACGCCAAGTACGAACAGGTTGATGATATCGTTAGATAATTGTTTTTGGCAATTAAATCGGAGAATTATAATTTCGAATAAAGATACGCAATTTGATCAGAATTAATCATAAAGAAATTATTGATACAAACAGTACCTGGTCCGGAGATAACGTTCTATTGATATTCGATTGTGAGTGCGAATTAACTGTTACAACTTATTTAAACAAGAGCGGAGAAAGTGAATAAAACACGAAGCTAACCTAAAAATATCTAAAAGTGTTAAATATCTCACTTGTTAAATTCACAAGTGAGTACACATCGAATGGTTATTACAAACATATAAGTTAAAAGTATGCAATCAAAATTGTGAACATAGTCGGTGCACAACATTTTTATGCGCATATAAAAACAGAGATTAGCATTGCATGTTTCTTACCTTGCATGCTTGTGCACTGTATGTTTATAAGGTGTAAATTATAATCTTTGAGTAGAGTAGTGGGGCCGCCACGAATCGGGGTAAGCTTGAATTTACAATTCTTTAATCTATGTTGGTGCAACTGGTTTACTAATTTAGTAATTCTCTACTATTTCACTGTCTGCCTAATGTCGCAAAACACAATTAATTTGTACTTACAATTTCGGTACGATCAATATTAAATAAATTAGTTGTGTGTAAAATTGAATGTTCATTTAAGAAACAGAGGTGAAGTGATCGGTTACTCCGACATGTAAAAATTTCAAAAACTTGTTAGGTTGTTACACAAATCGTTGAAGTACTTTTAATATTACGAACGAGGAAAATGATGACAGAGTTTATCGGAAAATTTCTCCAATGTCTGGAGATGATTGAACGGTCCCCCGAATCGGGGTTCAATTTTCTTCTTCGATACTTCGCGGAGCAACATATTGATTTTTATATTACCACCTCGCTTATGTATAACTATTGACATTGCAGTTATCGTTACATTAATATTTTCCACGCCTAGGTAATACGTAAATAAATATTACGAGAAACTTTGAAGAAGGAGAATTAATCAAAACTTGTTTTGGTAATTATTTACATTAGGGGCTTCCTCACCGATTTTGATGATCTTGAAATATGTTGTCAAGGTCATAATTCTGAACAACTTTTTCCTATACATGTTACCGCCGCTCAGCTTTAGTTTCCGAGATATTCGCAAAAAAGTTTCAACATCGCAAAAAATAATCGGAGTAAGTGTGTGTAGGACTGTGTAAAATAGTATTTCAAATAGTTGACAGTAACTTATATTTTGTAAGATAAGCTGTAACGTATCCGCCACTGTATATATTCTTCATGTTGTTAACAAATATGTTCATGTTAATGATAAGATAAACGATTCATCGGACAAACGAATGTGTTGAAAAAGAAACGAACAGAATGAAACAAGGACGAGTAGTCTCGTCAGGTCCGACACCAGAGAAGGACGTGTAATTAAATAATAAACTGTTTGCTTTTATCCCGGCCATTCCTTACAGTTTTTATGATATTTTGTTGCCTGTAATGTTATTACGATATTGTAGTCTGTTTATCAACATGTTACATATTCGTAATTAAACTACAAATAATACTTTGCTAACTATTATAGCTTCTCATGTTAAAAATTATAATTTATAATATTAACTACTTGCTCAACTTATTTTCATTGTAAGGAAATATTTGAAATATAAAATAAAAATATTTCGTTTTATCTATCTGGTTATCAAAATAAAAATATTTGATTTAAAGTAGTATCTTATTTGAACCACATTAAATTATACTATATACCAAATCATTAATGATCGTTAATATACGTTGCAAAATATGATAGAAAACCTTGTATCCAATGTTCCACATACGAATACTAATCCTACATTATAAAATACTAATGTAAAGTGTACTCACTTCTGAATCTTCTGTACCTCCGTCGGATCCACAGCTCACAATTATTCACTCACGAGAATAGGTCCGAATAATTGAACAACAATCACTAACGACACACACAACACATTTTATAAAATCGTACAACGAACGAGAAGATGTCACTCCGACCACGAACAAAATAATACTTCGATTTTAACAATGATCCCTTCCACGGAAGTGGTACGGTCAGGTTATCCTAGGCAGGTTAGACGCTGAGGGTCTATAAAAACTAGATACAAAACCAAGGTGAACAAATTATGGCGGGGCGCCGACCCTATTTCCCGGAATTCCCTGTTTTCGTATCACACGTCCGTGGGGGGGGGGGGGGGGGACGGTTAAAATCGCAGTATTATTTTATTCGTGGTCGGAATAACATCTCGTCTGCTGTCACGATTTCGTTAAGTGTGTTGTGTGTGTGTTGTTTAGTGATTGTTCAATTATTCGGACCTATTCTCGTGAGTGCATCAATAATTGTGTGCTGTGGATCCGACG
This sequence comes from Seladonia tumulorum, assembly GCA_913789895.3. Lineage (NCBI taxonomy): Eukaryota > Metazoa > Arthropoda > Insecta > Hymenoptera > Halictidae > Seladonia > Seladonia tumulorum. The sequence continues at coordinate 12,038,290 of OU565275.1, forward strand.
GAGGTACAGAAGATTCAGAAGTAAGTACACTTTACATTAGTATTTTATAATGTAGTTTGTAGTACATTAGTATTATATTTTATTATTCGTTTGTAGAATATTGGATGCAAGGTTTTCTTTCATATTTTGAAACTTCAATGTACCTTTAACACTAGATTTACAGAGCACTAAAACTGACTATTTAAAATTATTTTACAAAAATAACAAGAACGTGTCTATCCACATTTGTATCAATTTTTTAAACAACATATACCCAAAAAAATAATTTTGTTGAATAATTGCCCATGGATATGTCTTCACAATGTCAATAATTGTAAATTATAAATATTAGAGCTCCGTGAACCTAGTGTCAAATTTCGTTTGTCTCGAGGCACGCACACGATTATGTTCCATCTCACATACTGTACACTTTACATTAGTATTTTGTAATGTAGGATTATTATTTGTATGTAGAATATTGGATGTAAGGTTTTCTTTCATCTTTTGCAACTTCAATGTCCCTTTAACACTAGATTTACAGAGCACTAAAACTGACTACTTAACATTATTTGGTAATTATTTACATTAGAGACTTCCTCACCGATTTGGATGACCTTGAAATATATTGTCAAGGTCATCATTCTGAACAACTATTTCCTATACATGTTACCGCCGCTCAGCTTTAGTTTCCGAGATATTCGGAAGATCGAGATATTAATAATGAAAAATAAAGAATCGGCGGCCAAGATAGTTCTGGGACATTTATCGGCTACAGTCGGTGTGGAAAGTATACAGCCTGCTACAACATCCAACTTTTTACATTCCATGCCAAGAAGGCTCGAAGCTATTGCAAAATCAAAAGGCAATCCCACAAAAGATTAAACCCTTAAATATTTAGTATATTTTCATAGTTTTTTCGTTTGTCATTCGACTGTATGAATACTTTCTACGCGTCTGTTTTTGCACATTAATCTGTTTTTGTTGATCCTTTTTGTAATGTTGAAGGGAAATAAAATTTTGTTTACTCCAAATTTATTCTACAAACATCTAAGAATATTTATTAATAATTTTTTCCGCATAAAATTTATTATTGGCATGAATATACACAGTTTTACTTTCAATTTGTCACTGTACGAATACTTTCCACACCGACTGTAAATATTTGAGACGTATATCGAGTAAAGACTGCATCTGGAAATTGTATGTAGATTGACCGCAGGTGATTTGGGTGTTAATCGCCGAATACCAATGAAAATAATGGTAGGCGAGCCTAAACGAGTGAATCGGGGATTCAATGGTAGCTTTCTTTCGGCATCGATAAATTACCGAATTATCGGGGCAGCCCCGTGTATCCGGCCGCCGATAAACCAAAAATCTCCAGGGTGGACGTCGACGCAGGGGTGGGAATCGCGATTATACGTGACTGCGGCGTCACGTATCGCGTCCCTTGGCGTTATCACCATCCGACATTTCCCGATGCGGCATACAGATGCACACCGACGTTGCACTCGACTATTTTCAGCGGTGGAGGCGGCACAGGGAAAGCGGTGGCCGCTAATGGGTCACGCGTGTGTCTGTGTGTGTGTTCGCGCAAAAATAAATAGCGGGGGAGGTCGAGGGCGAGGATGAGGGAAAAATCGTATCGCGTGCCGGCGGCGCAGAGAACAGGCTATTACGAGGATTAAGTCGAAATCATTGTTATCTACGAGCGACCGTTCCTCTTCGTTGGAATGCTCCGGCGCTGAACGGATTAACAGGAAAGGATTAATCATCGAGTCGTGGCAAACAGTGCGGCGAGTCGTCATCGCGCGATCATCGTAGCTGTCCCGTTCGCCGCGCACGCACTTTTTCCGAAAACGGGGAACGCCCGCGGAAAACTAGCGAAACAAACACGAGCCCCCCTCGTAAGACGGTGTAATTAGCATAGGAGCCGTTCCTGTCAACTCGAGAACACCGACAACTCGAGCAAAGGTAATTGCGTGTAATTTACTCGGATAACTCGTCGAGATGTTACGGCACGCGAACCTGAATGCGAGCGACGCGGCTCGCGCGAAAGTAGAACCCTGGCCGTGCGAGCCAGTTTTTACATTTCTTCTGATTTTTCTCGCGAATTACCGTAAACTCGGGAACATTCGGCTGCGCGGGTAGCATTGACTTGCAACGAGCTTAAAATTAGAGGTGTTCTAATTTTAACAACAACGCACTGTGGTTCCAAATGCCCAAAAGCTGACAAAAACCCAAGAAATGAATTATGAGTTTGGACCTCCTTACCCATTGGGATGGGTACTTTAATAGTGTCTCTATACAGGGGCAAATGGGAAAAAGATCACATTTTTATACCGGAATAACAATCGTAGTCCGAACTTATTTCTGGCCCTTGCGAGTCCAGATGCGAAATTTAAATTCACAGTGTATAAATTGCATTGGAACTTATCGATTTTAATTGCGCATTGTTACAGACTGTTTGCAGAGATAAGCTGAATAAGTTTTTGTGCCAAATGTTTATTGTTAACCGATAACTATGTATGCAAAAGAGTACCAATTTTTGTAGAAATTAAATCATTCCTTCAAATACCCGTCCGCCATATTGGATTGGCCATCCTGTTTTTGAAAATTTTAAATTCAGATTCCTAATCGACGACTTTGAAAATGTTATATCACAAATTTTCAATGAGATCCAAGAACGTCTTCAGGTTTTGACCATGTTTTGGCCATTTAGGACCATTATGCAGTGGTACAATAGGGCAGAGGGGTGATACTATCTCGTGAAAAAATAAATCGAAAATATGGAGCAAAACTTCGCTTTCGAGAGAAACGACCTTAAAAATCTATTTGAGTTTTTAGACAATTGCTTTGCGGCCATGTCGCGACACCTTTCATTACGTCACTGAATAATTTAATAACGCTAGTAAACCAACAACGTGCGCTAAACGAGAAGAACACTATGTAGTGACGGCTCAATTTTCAACAAGGATTCTTCGACGTTTATATTCTACGAAAATGGTACGCATTTCTGTGTTAAAGCGACGAAAGATGAAATGTTATAGTGGGCTATTTAAAACAAAAATAAGTTTTGTAATTTTTACGTTACATGACAAAATTTAACCAATTTCCGATTACAAACTGTTTCGTGGCGTGGTTGTCCGTGCATACTACGAACGAGTCAGAGAAATATGAACGAACTGCGTTTACGAAGTTGTATAAACTGCGAGACAAGATTAACATTCATTTATTTCTGCACCGAACTTTGTAATCTCTTTAAACCTGTTAGCCGTCCGGTGACTCGTGAACCGTACCGCGGTTAGAGTAATTTATGTTTTTAACATTTTCCTGGTAATAGTACGCAAATGGAAACCAGCGTTTACTTATCGTCTAGTCCACGCGCGGCCTTGTGAAATGACAGGATAATTGTACGTTACCAGTTTCAGTCTAACACGTGTGACTCCCGTCGATGTTCAAATTTTTTTTATCTATTCCTATCAATAATTTGCAGTTTTACGTCGAGTCTTACAAATTCTTCTGTGATTTTTTCGAGGCTTCCAATCGATTTGTTTGTATCCTGCAAACTTAACAATTTGATCTGCGCGAATTTGCGAATTTCCAACCATGTTTAATTTTATCCCTTTGCTACAAGAAAATCTGTAGAAAATTCCTCGCGCGAGGAGAAAAACAGCATATAGTTGCATATTAACAGCATACGATGATTTCTCATACGGTTGTTTTTTTTTATACGGGGCTTCATTTTCGAGAAATTCGGGTTTGAAAATTCGTTAGGTACGCGTGTACTTAGACACAGTCCGTGTTGTTTGCACGGTCTAGCCCGCAATTCCCATTGCCGCTTGTGTTTATAAACAATGTGGCACCCCTCCTTGTTAATTAAAGTCATTCCATTTCCGAAACGATACTGTTTACAGATGCAAGCAGCAATGGAAATTGCGGGCTAGACCGAGCAAACAAAGTGGGTCTAAGTACACGCGTACCTAACGAATTTTCCAAGTTGGATCACGATTTTCCAAACACCCTGAAAATTTATATCATTGTTATAAATTTTTCACTTCACAGCGGACCTGAACTGCGTGACTCAACTGTCTTTGCCTGACCAATCGGTTTCTTTGCGAATTCCTGTCAGATTCCATCTGAGTACAATAGTATTAGTGCGACAATTATAGTAGAGGTTCTTTGTAGTGTAGTGAACATAAAAAAGGATACTTTGATTCCTTGTTTCCCTTTTCTTTCCGTTCGCCATCTTATTTCACGCCTCAAACTTTAATCGCTTATTATGCAAGTAACTATGTTCGTAACTATATCGTGTTTGGCGTCATTTTAAATAGAAAAGCGAATATGGTGGTAAAAATCTCGTAAAAATAAATACAAAATTAGAAAAGTTGTACTCTTTTGCTTCGCTTGCATTAGTACGAGTCTCAACGATACTCCTCGACTGGTTCCAAGGGGGGGACCCCCTCAGTGGTGGGGATAAAATTTTGACAGTTACGGTAGAGACTCCGCGACAGTTACGGAGAGAATACAGTACTAGTGCGCGGGCGTTCTGCCGTTTTTCGTAATTTTCAGGGTAGTACGTATTTCTACATATAAAAAGTAAACGCTAACCCGATCTCGTGCGTTGGTCTCTTACTTCGTCAAGCCAGCGTGTCTTTGAAGTTCTATATACGGGCTTAGAACTGGTTAATAGAGAATTGAAGGTTCGCACGGTCAGCAAACACTTATGCGTTTCCCAATCGCAGTCTCAGCTCCGGAGCGACCAGAACAAAGGCGCAGGCGAGAGAGCGAGGCTTTCTCCGCTCTCCGCATCTTTTGCATGCGCGACCGAGAGCAAAAAGAGCCGACCAACACCGGTTTTCACTTGGGTCCACTGGTTCGGGAACGTTCGAGCTCGGTTACGCTTCAGACGCCGACCTATTTTACACGACACCGGAACGGGGAACCAGTAAACCGGAAGCTCGTTAGTTTCGATCCTTAATGTTTCTTCATTAAAGCGAACGCGGCGGTCCGCTCTTCCTCTCCATCCTGGCATCTTTGAAATCCTTAGAGAATTGTCGCGGCGACGGTCGACCTACCGTCGAAGAATCGCGGTCTCCGTAATACGATGCTCGCGGATCCTCGACCCTGTGCGGATTTCGCACGGATCGTCGAAGCGACGTCGTTATCATGGCCCAATCATTTTCCAAGTACTGTTTTCAATCCGAGGAAATTCGTTTACTTACAGTCAGTCCCATAAGTATTCGTACCCTTATTGCTTGAAAAAAAATTTTTTGAAATCAAATGATGCAGGTAAGATTTTGCAATAACTCTTTTGTTACGTATGAACACATGTATAAACTTTATTTGTACAAACTTTTAACAAAATTGGGTTATTGATAAGAAAAATATATTAATTTTAATCTACATGGTACATAATAACAGTCCACAAAAGTATTCGTACCGGTATACGTCTTATAAGAAAAATCGCATATTATAGTAACTTATTATTTTTTTAGTATTTCTTCGGTCCACCGTTGTGCTCAATTATTTCAATTAATCTATTTTGCATACTTTTTATTAAGTTTTCAGTGGTGATTTCTTCAATACGATTCCAAACTTCCAGAATTTTTCTTTTAGTATTTGTTTATTTGAAATTTCACGTTTGCGTAGTCTTTTCTCTATTTCTGTCCACAATTTTTCTGTAGGATTCACTTATGAGACTGACTGTAACTTTGTATCCACATGTAATTATTAAAAGACATTTTTTATTCTCATAAAAACAGTCTACTAAAAAGTGCAAATAATAGCAGAATACAAAATTATAGTGGAGCCATGTCCGAATTAATAGGGAGACAAAAGTGTTCGGATAACAGAACAATCACTTTTCTGGTATTAAATTTCATCTATTTGAATCGGAATCAAAAGGTTTTACAATTTCTGCAGTATTTAAGGATTCCGAATCTATTTGACTGCCAACATATGTTTGTCAACGTAAACAACTGAAATACAATTTATGTGTGCGATATCTGCATTACTACTATTTGTCTTCATTATCGCACCGAGCCATTCCACTACATCATTGTTATCACAATCAATGTATCATTGAGGCGACAACTTCTCCTATTGTTCTGTCTGCTTCGCTAATTTCTTCAGTTTCATTTAAACACCATTTTCTACGTGCTCTTTTTAATGTTATATTTTTAATGGTGGACCAAGCATTTGTCACCATATGAAAACTCTTCTAAAATTCTTTCATGCTGCTCTATCACTTCCTCGTTCGTGTTGCATTCCGATGTAAATAGAATTCTTTTTAAGCAACTTTTTCCCGTATAGTCATTTGAAACACTGAATAATCCTTTATTCTAATCATTGTATGAATGAAGCTACATTCTTTAGTATTCTTATTTTATCATATGTTATTTATCACAAATACTATAGTTTTAGTTTAAATATTACAGTTTATATTTTCAAGTTTCAAGTTTTAAAATAATATTTGTACGTACTGTAAACAACGTGCAACGATCTCTGATTTTTTCCCACCTGGGACAGAGATTTTTGTGCAACGTACAGCGAACTCTGATCCGCCTGGAGAATCACAAGATCAGAGTCATATGAGCCGTTTATTTTGAAAGTGGCCTAAGTCCATTTATCTTAAAATCGAGATATTTAAGGGTTTGCGTTTCAATGAATTTAAAAATATACGTATAGGACATTAATGAGTCGCACTGCTTAAGTGTATCTAAGGGTGTTAAATTTATAGTTCCTATTAAAATAGTGGCAATATATATTATTAAGTGAATAATATGCGTTTTCTTATCAAGAATGGAGTTAGGCCACTTTCAAAATTAACAACCAGATTCATTATAAAATTTGAAGGTGCCCAAGTCCATTCAACATAATTTAAGATGCTTCAAATTGAAAAAAAAACAATACTGAATTTATTTTACATATCCTTAAAACACTTCAGGAACATAATTTATGCGATTCAATTAACTACATAACGTGCAAAATTACAAACATAAATTTATTACAAAACAATTTACTACTCATCTACATTTTGTGCGTGTAAAAGGGATTTGAAGTAATCAAAACCCCAAAACTTCTCAAAAATATTCTTCCTTTCTTTTTCATCGTAATTTTTTGTGCATGCATTCCGACAACGGCAATCTTTGTTTTCGAAAATTTTTTCCGGTACAATATTTCCGGTTTGAGTACAATATCTTTCTCCTGAATTCCGTTTAATCTTTCGCACTTTTTGGATGTGTGATTCATCAATTTTTTCTCTATTGTCATTCATATCTTCATCCTCTGAAGATGAATATTGTTCTATAATTCGGTTTCTTTTTCGATTTTTTTTTTAAATCATTACTTACTATTTCTTCTTCACTATCTGAACTAAATAATAGTCTTGTTCTGTTCTTCCCCATGGGTGAAATAATTTCTAAAATTTAATATTAAATTTTAAGTTTTATATTAATTAAACGTACTGGTTATTCAACTAACGCAATTGTCCAAAAACTGAGGTTAAATTGTAAATACTAATTAATTAAAATTACCTTCATCACTACTTTCCGACATTATCAATAGTAAATATATTATCTTGATTATTTAAGTATAAATGGAGTTAGGCTACTTTCAAACTACACGGTTCGATTATTAAACTAACTTTGAAAACTTATGTGTCAAGAATTATCGTATTTGCTCGGATTATAAGCAACCTGAAATGCTTTACTGATAAATAACATAAAGTTGTACACGTAACCATGATAACCGGAAAAAAACTGAAAAACGGAGTTAGGCCACTTTCAAAATAAACGGCTCATATAATTCACGGTAGTCGACACGCGAAATCTACTCGTACAGGACAGACGCGTTTTCGAGTGGCTGGGCCAGACCTCGCACAATACCCAATCTGAACGTCTATTCGCAGGGTTGGCGGTGGCTGCTCCCGAAACATGTACTTGTTGTAAATGTAGTTTCCCGTCGGAGCAGCATTGAGTCTTGAATCTTCTTAATGGGACACGGACAAAACAACGTGACCAATCGGTGACAGAGAGAGACAGAGAGAGAGAGACAGACAGACAGACAGACAGATAGACACAGAGACAGACAGACAGACAGACAGACACAGAGACAGAGAGAGACAGAGAGAGAGAGAGAGAGAGAGAGAGAGAGAGAGTGAGAGAGTGAGAGAGAGAGAGAGAGAGAGAGAGAGAGAGAGAGAGAGAGAGAGAGAGAGAGAGAACATATGTTTGCCAGGTCTGGATTCTTTGTAAAGCCAATCACGTACGTATCGACCAAAGAGAAAGAGAGACAAGTAGGGGAGTTTCAAAGAAAAACTGAGATAGAGAGAGAGAGAGAGAGAGAAGAAGCGGGAGTGTCATCGTCTTCCATGCAATAGCCGCCTACCCTAAGCTCCCTCCGCGCCGTTGATCTTCTCGTTCGCGGTGACCTCGTTCGTCCCGGCAGAATTCGAGAAAAGTGGCAGTTAATTTAAATACCTGTTGCCGGGCAACGTGTTTCTCGCCGCTCAGGGAAAACCGTGAACAGCCTGGGGATATTCCGGCGAAATTACCGTATTTAAAATAATATTCTCGTAGCTGTTTGTCGGTACGGCGGCGTTGTCACGGCTGACAGATGCGCGATTACGGCCGAAAATTGAAACGGGGCCATAAATTCACTTGGGGCCGGCTGCATTTGAAATTTCAATAGTTTCGAATCCGCCAGAACCGCGAAAAGTCGTTCGCGTTTGGAACGACGTTGAAGAAGAGATGTCCCGAATATCCAGCCGATAAAAGTCCTAGAACTAAACCCACCGTCGCAGGGTATACCCTGCCAGGGGCCCCAAAGCCCGAGCGGCCCCCGTTGCTAAATGAATAGTATCTTCTAGTCGATACATGTCCCTGGTTAGACCCGTGTTGTGGACATATATCGAGTAAACACTGTATACACAGTAACGTGCCTATATACAGTCGGGGACAATATTAAGTGGACACTTTTAAAAATTGCAGAACTTTTTTAAAATTGATCCAAATGACTTGATTTTTTTTAAAGATGTTACACTGATTAGTTTGCTAGACAATGAGTAAACAAAAATTTCTTTAGATTGCAATTGGTTCGAATGATAAAAAAATGAAAAAATGATGATTTTTTAACTTTTTTATGTAAACCTATAATGATAATTTAAGAAATGCGTTTTGTAGATTCCGGTAACGTATATGCATACTGAAAATTTCATTGAAATCGGTGAACGTTGTAATGAGGTACAAACGTTTAAAGATGATCACATAAGGGCGAAATTCCCTGGCAAGGTCAAAAATCTGCGACTTTCACCCTTAAACTCTAATATTAAAAAGTTTGTAGCTCATTGCAACGTTGACCGATTTCGATGAAATTTTCAGTATGCATATACGTTACCGGAATCTAAAAAACGCATTTCTTAAATTATCATTATAGGTTTACATAAAAAAGTGAAAAAATCATCATTTTTTCATTTTTTTATCATTCGAACCAATTGCAATCTAAAGAAATTTTTGTTTACTCATTATCTAGCAAACTAATCAGTGTAACATCTTTAAAAAAATCAAGTCAGTTGGATCAATTTTAAAAAAGTTATGCAATTTTTAAAAGTGTCCACCTAATATTGTCCCCGACTGTATGTTGTGCTGGCGACAATACGAGACCCTTCATCGGCTTGTGCATCACGTGCGCCGCGCCGGAACCTGTAATCGAACTAAGGGCGTACGTGCGGCATGATCGTAACAGGTAGCTGTGATTTCGAGCAGATTCGCTTCTCCTTCAAGGAAAACTTCGAGCCGCTAGGACGTCTTCGCCTTCTAATGGAACAGTCCAATGCCTACGATGGCTCACGAAAGTGTTCTAACGCTCTTTAACACTAGAAAGACGGGAGCGTAGTATATACCTATATTGCCTGAAAGCAGTCAAAATGACTGCATTGTGGAAAAATAACTAATGGCAAAGAAATTTGTTTAACAGTAATTTTTAATATATTTTATATCACTTACAGTCATATAACAAGTTATTAATAAGTATTAGCAATAAAAAAAATGTATTTCAGTTCGAAAAAAAATAATTTAAAGCAGTGAAAATGACTTGCTTAGGCAATCTAGTGTTAAAACGGTACAACATTTTTAAAATCGGATCAAACAAACTGACCTTTTCTTAGCAATTTGAAGCATTTCTTTACTAAATGGACGTGCAAAACGGATTTTGAGAAAATTGCGAGCGGTAGGGATTACAAGAGAAAATAAAGACGGCACTTTTCGAAACTATTTTATTTGAGCACGCAACGAAAATTTAAAATATGCGTTTTTAGTCATTCTTGTGCCCCTAAGCCTAATTTATAGGTTCCAAAAAATGCAAAGAATTGAGAGTCCGTTACTGTTTGGCGACGTTCGTAGCGTCCACGTATTTCGTCGTTGCCCTTTTCTAAAATTCAATTTAGAAACTTCATTATTAAATTTTATCGTCTAAGGCCCACCTTCAATATTTTGGTGCAGAAAATTTTCCCTCCCACGAGGTTTCCTTACTCGTGTGCCTTCGTTGCAAGGCTAGTCGTGAAATAGAGTTATTAGTCGGAGCAAGTTGAATTATTAAAGTCAGGCTCTGCTTTATATCTTTGTATATCCGTTCTTCGCATCGTTTATTAAACAATTTTTCAATTCGTTTTAACGAGGCATTGCGATTGACATAAACTTCGTCAGCCTTCCTAGATATCGTCGCAAGTGAGCGGAACGGAATTTACGACCCCGTAAAATTCGGTAGAGGGAGTTCGCCTAACGCCGGTCTGCACCTAATGTCGGACTGCTATACACTGGCCGAAATGTCTATAAAACTATCTTCACAGATATTTTAAAAAGTCACTATTATTGTTGCTTTATCGCATCTGGTCATGTACTTTTTTGACACTCGGATAGAGGGAATGGTGCACTCTGCACCGCTATGTTTATAATGTACGTGTATTTTTTTTCTCCGCAGAGAAGAACACAAGTTCCTATAAAGTCAACTATATTTTTATTTTTTACTAAATAAATGTTATATTTATGTTTAGAAACCAATGTATACGCTTTCTTCAGGTAATCCCAAAATGCTACCAAAAACAAATTTTTCACCGGTACGGTATAATTATAAGAATTCATCGCGTTCGTAAAAAAACACTCATTTTAAAGAGAATAACAATTTTTAAAGAAGCAGTGTTTAGACAAGCATATTAACTGGGGGCACACAGTGTTTGCAAAGGCACGCTAATTCGAACCAAAACTCTTCTCTTTGTTTTAGTTACATTATCGTGAAATATTAACATCTTCAATTTGAAGAAAATGTTCCAATAAAAAGAAAGAGTTTGAGAATCGATATAAATTTCGAACAGATGAAATTAAAATCGAATAATTCATTAATTAATTCGTGAATTAACAAACGATCTTAATGTCACAGTGAGCGGGACAAGTACCCTAGGCAACGTTTCGAGAATCAGGTGTTTAGTGCTGAGTTACATCAAACTTTGGCATTTTTCTCGAAACGAGCTCCTCGAGAATGAGATGAAATGCGTGCCAGACTCATTAATACCTCCGATGTCAAGGTCTCACCGGGTAATGAGCCTCGGTGGGCGTTTAATTACGGATGGTTATTAAGCCACGTATTTACGTATATGTACTTCGCGTTTCGGAAGCTAGGGGGCGCGGCGGCGGGCTCGCGGTCGAGACGCTCCCCTGTTTCCATCTTAACAGTATTTTCGAGTCAAATATTCAAACACGTTGATTACTGGCTCAAAGCGTGCCGCGAGTCCTTTGAGACGGACGTTATTTTTAGAACGACCCCTCTTTTAATGACTTTCCCTCCGCGAGCAAGCACTCGGAGCGAGACGGCACCCCTTTTTCCTCCGCGTTGATCTTGCGACTCAAAGTTACGTGCGCTCGACCTACGCCCGACGATCGATACACCGGCGATTCCACGATGGACAGAATGTCTTACACACGGTCTTTACTCGATATATGTCGCAATTGTCTAACCGATAAAAGTCCCAGAACTGTCCCCACTGCCGCGAGGTCCGTGAGGGACTCTAAAACTCGAGTGGCTTCGATAATTACAAAACTAATCCAATAACCACAAGTTTTGTATAAATCATTATGTATTGCTAGGAGTATATAAGAATAACAAAAAATCAACATTGTAATTGTTTTTGTCATAGTTAGAAGTAACTTGGTAAATTCTTTTCAATACTTAATGTCTCCTCGATTAGCAATGACGACAAAAATAGATTTTACTCGGTTGGAACACCGTCCCTACAGTCCGAACCAGACTTGTGCAGAATTACAATTGAATTACTCCAGGAATTGTAATTACAAAGTAATTGAATTACATTGTAATGTAAGATCTTGGTTCAATTAAATTACAATGTAATTCATATTTGAAATGGAGTAAAATTACAAAATACTTTTCAATTAAACTACATCTATTATAAATTACGATGTGATTCAATTAAAATTAAAAATTAAAAAATAATAAAGTAATAGGTAATAAGACGTTGAAAAATCCATGTAAAGGTTTCAAACAGAACGAATTCATTATTTATAAATTTATAATATCTGAACAGAAATAACTTCTGCGTTAAAAATTTTTTAAATTTCAGACATAAATATAAAAAGCAGAAAAAGGAAACATGTCTCTACTATATATGTCTACTATATATGTATACATGTCTCTATATATATATATTGAGGGAAAAAAACGACAACCATCTAATCATACTCATTAAACGAACATTAATATTATATGTAAGTAAAATGAAATACATTATCTAATAACAAAAGACTGAAAAAAGGAACGTTTTTAGGTTACCAATAATATGATCGCTTTGACTTATTACGAACAAGGACAATGAAATTCCTCAAAGTTCCGGGCTATACATAATTTGGAGAGCTTTATTTCAATTATATTGTATTTCAATTACACATCTGATTTAAATAATTAGTAATCAAATTAATTGAAAGGTTTGAATGATGTAATTCGGTTACAACGTAGTTGAATTACTATATAATTGAAATACAGTGTAAATCAATTTTGCAATTGAATTACAACATAACTGAATTAGCACAACTCTGGTCCGGACTCACCGTACTACGGTTATCATTTGTTTGGGCCACTCAAAGAAGCTCTCGAAGGACGGAGATTTTACGACGATGCTGCTTTCGAAGCGTTCTTGCGCGAATGGCTCGTGCAACAACCACCTTCATTTTACGATAACGGCATTAAAAAAACTACTTATCCGTTGGGAAAAATGTGTTTCCAGGTCAAGAGTTTCCGTAGAAAAATAAATTTCAAGATTCATAATTATTCGATTCAAAGATTCAAATTAAAAAGAAAAAAAAATAATTCCGGTTTCTATTTGATCAACCTAATACCATTCGAATGGACCGGCTGGCTATCGTATCTGTGTCGTAAATTAAAATTCGCAGCGCTGCGCCGGCGCCTCACTGGCCTCTGGGAATCAGAGATACTGACGGACGGTTCGTGTCCCTCGTGAATATTGTATCGGGATACGAGTCAAACTTATCGAGCTTGCACACGGTTACGGTTTTTGGAGACGGAAGGAGTTCGCGAGCATGAATATTCCGATATGGCCACCGGCACTGTACACCGTTTTCGATTTATTGTGATCTTTTAGAGATTGGACGGTAATTTAAACAAAACTACAGCAATCAAAATGTTTTACGGAAATTTTATAGATCCCGTAGAAAACGATTCGGAAAAATAGAACGTCGAGTAGCTCCATTTCTTAGATTGAGGATGAGAAAAATGGGTGGACGGGAATATAGGGTTTAATAAGATCGTTTCTTTCTGTGATCCTACTTTTCAGATTTATACAGTGTGTTCATGCTATTACTAGTCAGCGTTTTTCTTGCAAATAGTAAATATTAGAAAAAAATGATAGAGGAAAAAGTAGTACTGTTTTTAGTATGCAACACAATGGCGTATCTAATTTTGTTGTGTTTATACTATTTTGTTAGATATGAAGGCGACCTTCAATTATTTAAATGAAATGCTGTATATACGAATTCATCCGTATACTGCGCAGTGACCTTCAAGGAAATGCAAGGTCAGAAATAGAAGAAACATTTTGAGTATTTTATGTAAGGCTACTTTTCGTACCGAAGTTGTCGGATTTTCTTCAAAATGTAAGAGAAATTCTAACTTTTTATCCTCAGAAAGAAAACATTTCCAATTATGACACTTATTCTGGAAAGATCCTGTTTCCTTTGAACGCTTTGCACACAAAACAAACTGATTTTCATTTGGTTGCACTCTGTCCGGATATTCTTCTAGGTATTTCAATTGACTTCGTCTTTTATTTCCTTTGCACTGCTAATAAATGTACGTATAAACGTACGTATTTACGTATAAAAAACAGTACTACTTTTTCCTGTTCCATTTCTTTCTAATATTTACTATTTACAAGAAAAACGCTGGCTAGTAATAACGTGAACACCCTGTATATTTACACGACCCAAGAAATCATCCTCAAAAGAATATGCAACAAAGGGAATTTGTATAAACTGTACTCAAACCTGATAATTCTGTTTAGCTGATAATTTTGAAGCAGAAATAATTATTCCAGGTGATTATAAAATAAAATAACGTGTTATTTGAAATAATATTTCGGGTAATGTTATTTCAGAAGTGCCTAGATCTGTACCCTGTATATGTAACAATTTTTATGAAAGAAATGAGTTTTCAATTAATTCGCAATCTTCCGATAGCTAATCCGATCAGGGGACTTTGTCGATGTTTCTTGACGAAATTGATCGTATTTGATTGAGAAAGCACAGGAAATCAATGCGCGCTTTTGCAAGAAGAAACAGCATCGTTCAATTGACCCCCCAGGCCAGCGTCGGCGGTTCTTGATCCCCGACACAAAGATTCTTTAAGCGGAAAAAGTAAATCGGTCGAAAATAACCGAGCCAGTGAACAATCCTCGCTTTAGAATCACTGAACTAGGAAAACTCGGCGTTGTTCGTCATAGACATTAAAACGAGCATCATCCTGCGACTCGAAACGAACATCTCGGTCTTTTTATTTATTAACGCTAGAACTACCGGACGGGTCAAAATGACTTCCTCCTAATTTTTTCTTTTAGAGATATTGAAATTATAAATATGTTTCCATCAGAAAATTTTTTAATAAACTTCTCTATGAAAGTAGATATTTAAACAAAACTGATACGAAATCTAAACGAATCTTATTTTCTTGTTATTATAAGGCACTGTATTCCAGTTGAATTTAGTGCTTGGTAGTTCTAGTATTAATTATTAATTTCTTGTAATGTACAATTTCAGTGAATGGTGAATTAAATAATGATCGACTCTTACTGGACTGTTTCCACATGGTAGAACTACAATTTCCAAATGATTACCTGATGTCGCATCAGGGTCATTCATATAAGAATTCGACATACAAATCAAATTTGAAAGAACGGACGTTTAAAAGCTTCTCAATTTCTCAGCGAGTCGCGGCATTGTTGATTAAAACGTCGTAACGAGACAGTTAAACACGCACCAGCGATTGTCTATTATCCTGTTTACCCGCAACCTCGCCTAACACCAGAACCCGAATTCCGGTATTGCGGTTGTTTTGTCGAATGTTTACACCAGTCTGCTAAATCGGCAGGAAATTGCGAGATCGACGTCACGCTGGTCAGACCAAAGCGAAGCCTCGGTTCAGCTTAAAGAACATCTGTTCGCAACATGCTCGAATGCCTTATCGACAAGGCCGTGGAGGTGATTACTTACACTTAATTCTGCGAGTGTGAATGCAAAGACACGAGTTACCAAAACACATGCGTTTCGCAATAAAATTCCTAATTTACTGAACTTGCACGGCTCTTCTACGTAACATTAATTTTCCGCATTTTTGCGTCATCCGTAACAGAAGACAATAGACTTCGATCTGGACACTTTCAACTGGGGGCTTCCCTTTTTAAGATTAGACTTGCTGCTGACACGGGTTGTCCATGTGGTTGTCTAGTATAGGATCCTAATCATGTGCTATGGCAATGTCCGATCTATGACAATAATAGAGACGCTTTGATTCGCAAACTTTGCAACAAGGGTTTCTTTCCACCCTATACAATAGATTCCTTTTTGTGCGGACCCTTTCTTTGTCCTCTATTTTTCATACATTCGTTTCTTAAGTCTCATTGTTTATATCTTTAGTGTTAATATTGTATTCGAAAATGTTCATTATATTGTCTCAATCCTAGTTTATAAGCTACCTATGTAATGTAATGTTAGCATGCACAGCCATGTGCATGCTGCTAATAATCCCATGTGGGGTTTCATAGCTTAATAAAAAAAAAAAAAAACAGAGGACAATACTTTGACTCGGTATTAAGGCAAGAAAGTGTATATATCGTCACACCAAAAATGTGTCCAAGTAACAAAGTTCCTCTCGGCTGCAAAACTTAACATGGCACTTCTTCCTTTAGAACTCTGACGGTTAAATATTACGTTTAAACTCGTCTATTGTTTTGAAGGAGTCGCCGTTTCATCCACAAACCCGCAAAGTTTCTTTGCGATTATCTCGGAAACTAAGATCTGATCAACGGCTACGTGTATAGGAAAAAGTTGCTCAAAATGATGCCCTTGACAATATATGTCAAGGTCGAAGTCATTGGAGCTGGATCTGCTAAGAGAAATATTTACCACTTTGACTTTACGAGAATCGGTGTCTCTGAAACCCTACTAAAATAGCATGTATGATCGCACCCTAACATCTGGAGATCGACATTGACCTCGGTATTTCAACGACTAGCTATGAGTCTGATCACAGTAACGCAGAACACTAGTTCCACTCGAATTTACATATAGGTATCGTAAACATAGTCTATTGTCGACGACAAAAGTCCAGCACTTGGTAATGTTTCATATTCTATTTATTTCCAATGAAAATTCAAAGTCATAAAGAGCCTAAGTTGCAACGGATATATTATTCGTATGTTATTATTCTTGCTATCATTTATTATTATTATTCCGCGTGTCCGATCGTGAATCAAATAGAGTACAATGAAAAATGATCTCATTTCTTTTAACACGTTGACTGCCATGTCACCCATATATGGGTGACGAAATTATTTGTTCAGGCTTTAAAATGAATTTTTATGTTAATATATTCATTGTACCAAATTTGTTTAGGATCTGTAAAATGCAAGAAAGTTGGAGAACTACACAATATCATACATTTAATTTTTTTCAATTTCTATTTTATTAACACTAGAACTACCAAGCACTAAATGCAACTGGCATACATTGCTTTATAATAACATGGAAAAAATATTTTTTGTTAGATTTCCTATCAGTTTGGTTTAAATATCTACATCGATAGAGAAGTTTATTCAAAAATTTTCTCATCGAAACATATTTATAATTTCAATATCTCTAAAAGAAAAAATTAGGAGGAAGTCATTCTGACCCATCCGGTAGTTCTAGTGTTAAATAACTTACTTTGATTTCATGGAATTTTTGAGCTTCCTTGTTTGGCGATCACAGTGCATCCTCGACCACTTCGCAGTGATTACACTGATAATGGCGTGGGTGTTGGGTAAGAGGATTCCGCGAATTTATACGAACAAGGAAACGCAAATATAATATTTCAAGAATACTGTGCGACCCTCCGGTACATCCGATACATCTGTGAATCCGTGCCCATTCCCGGATAGTGTTGCAGCAACTGCGGTCCCGCCGCGACCCGTATAATTCGACGGGATCGAAAATCCAGCGAATTTTACGATATCGATTCGTGAGCACGGCAACCAGTCGCTGTTTACGCCGCGAGCGGTTTCAGGATCAAACGGATAACACCGAGCAACCGATACACCAGCTGGACAATTAGCGGAAGCGGACATTCGTTTGTGGCTAACGTCGTCTAGGCAACCGTGTCTCTCACTTTGTTTCAAATTGCTTCATTCAGTCAAAAATGATACTTTAACGACAGATTTTCCAGAGAGTTGAACAACATTTTCCAGATACTTGGAAACTTTCAACTTTTAGATAATCCTAGTTTCATGTCGATACTCAAAAGACGTCACAATGTCACGTGACTAATACAGTAAAACCTGTTTTTGTGCGGTCCTTTTTTATGCGATTTTGTTTTTGTGCGATAGGTTTTGTGCGATTTATTTTTATGCGGTTATGAATCTTAGCGGCGTTAGCACCAGTTTAATGTTTCCTATCAATGTACATATACATGTTGTGGACGAACTCTGATTACGTGGTCATATTAATATTTTTACTCTTCTTTTTTTTTTAATTTTTTAATATTTTTACAATTTCATTATGTCTAATTTAATTATTTAATTTAATTGAAAGCATTCTCTCCTCTATTTCATAAATCATTGATGTATTTTCTAAGTCCGACTTTTTTTATGCGGTCCATATCCACCGCATAAAAAAAATTTTAGGTTGTATATCGTACAAAGTTGTTTATTACATGTAAAAATTTATAAAATTTTCGAATATTTTTTTGTACGATTTCTTTTATGCGGTCCCTATCCACCGCACAAAACCAGGTTTTACTGTACGGTACTAGCACAGAGAGGGTAACTTTTCCCCTCAATTCGAGTCGATTCCCCTGATCTGGCGATTCTGGCAGACCATGAAGTTGTCGGCCGAGCTGCGATATCTTTCGTTGGAAAAAAATAAAATATGACATACCCTCTGGTTCTGACACTAAGCAGTGTCGAACGGACAACTTCAAAAGAACAAGATGGGATACTTATTTTCTTATTTTGAAAGAAACATCGTCGTCTTATATCGAAAGAAAACTGTATAACGAAAGTGAACGATTTATTAGGTTGGCAAGAAAGTGATTTCGGTATTTTTAGGTGAAATAAAATCTAATTTTTTTATTAAAGCAATGAACTTTAATCGATAAAATATTTTCCATTTTGTTCTACGATCTTTTGCCATCTTTCTGGTAGCTTCATAATTCTGTAGCTTCAACACTCTGCGCGAAAGACGATGAAATTTTTTCATATAATACATATAATTATTTCGTTTTAAGTGATGTCTTATAGTATCGTCGCGGACTGTATAATACAGGATTGCATACAAGATTGCACGTGGAGATTCTGCGAAGCCGGTGCGTTACCCAACATTCGTTGGAGAATTTTTGTCTTGGACCATATCGACGTATCGTTAACCCTTTTACGAGACAACGCCCGGAACAGGGTCTTTGCGGTCACCTCTTTTTCCGAACCAGTTTTCCATCGTGGAGAGTTTTCCAGCCGAGTGCATTCCGGCCGATCGTGACAGAATATTTATTTATACGCCTCCCTGCCCGAGACTCGGTCCAACAGCCGGTAAATTTCCAGACGGATCGGTCCCGGGCGTCCCTTCCTCCCCTTAAGTTCCCTTGATCGCAGCATTGTGCAATAATTTACGACGCTTACGCTCTCAGCTGCCACGCAACGTTTTACGAGCTCGTTTCCCGCAAGTTTCCTTCCGCGGTCTCTGCGATCTCTGCAGCCCGATTCGTCGACGCAGGCTTTACGCGCAAAAACTTCGACCCGAAGACCACGTATACCGCTTAGCGCGAAACCATGCCCGCCATCGTCGAGCGATTCAAGTTGAAACGATCGTATTTAATGCCGCCGATCGCGACAAAACAATACTCGACTCTTGCCCCGTAAACCGTCTTCTTCTCCTCGTGAGTTTGCGAACGCGTATCGTACAGGCTGATTCATCACAGCGTGTCAACGAAATTACTTGTAAACTATTCGGTAACTGCAAACGAAAGTTGTATGGCCTCAATGTAACAATTAGTTTTTATCTATTTAACCTTCATTTTGAAGGGTAAATTTTAATCTTGTGGTTGAACAGAGAATTGGACCCTGAGTAAAAAATTATGAAGTGTAGTAAATTGGAAAGTATAAAGCTTTATTTTTAAAAAGTATAATATAACCGGTAACTCGCTCGTAGGAGCACACACGACCAATTGCCCAGTCGACGTTCAAAACGATGCGCTGACACTGGTCACTGTATATGCTTATATGTATTAATTAAAGATTATTAATTAAAGACAACTTAGATATAGTTTAGGAACACAGTTTTTCTTTTTGTATCAAAAGAGTATTTACACGTTAACTGGTCCCATAACCTATTGGAAATAGGTTACAATTCAATGTACACGGTATTTGAACTCAAACTGTTCTTTGTTATACGGCGCGGGAGAGAGTTCTTTACTGCACGAAATCTTAGCTTTGACTGCCGATGGAAAACCGTTGGAACCCCGAAAGGAAATCAAGGTCCCAAGCATCTTCCAACTGTTTAGGTTTGGCCCTCACAGTCCGGCCTTTGAAACCGTATCAAGTGGACACTTCGAAGTCTCTATTTAGAAAAGAGATTCTGAGATCGTTGATTCATTCGTTCGTTCATTCATTCATTGGTTTCTTTTTTCATCAACAAATAATTCTTATTATCATCGATAGATGGAAAGATAGGTCCGTAACGTCAATATGATCAATAAACAATGGTCATTTCATTAAAGCCTCCCTTCAGAAGGTATGTACATGGTGCGAAAATCTAATAGTTACTAAGATACTCTACGCACAGTAAAGTCTTGATCTAAGCTGAACGGAGCTACACGATCGTAGTCAGTTCGCCTATCCCCTCCACTGGGGGCATACCCCGCGAAGTCACCCCTTTCAAGGAAGTACCAAATTTTTGGGCACCCTATATATTAAACCTGCAGGCTATAATAATATTTTTTAATCTAAACGCTTCATAACTTTTGCATTCTAAAATCAGGCGTTTTATATCAACCTAACACAAACTAGCGAAATTATTGAAATTTTTCTGTAATTTAAAATGTTCTTCCGAAATGATTCCGTATACTGAATTGAATGGATGTCTGGAAGAAGGGTCTATGTCAGATTTTCTAAATTTTATAGGAGCGCAATTTCGAGCTCAAAAGTAAACTGCAATAAAAAAAACCAGCTAAAAATGACATAGGCCTTTCTTCGATTGAAAAAAAACTGAGACCTTTTTTACGGCTTGTTTTACGAAATTTTAAAGCAAAATAAGTTCGATTTTCCTAAGCGGTTTTTCTAAAAATCGCGACATAGGTCTTTCCTCCAGACACCCATTCAATTGACGATGAAAGAATATCCTGACACAAATATTTTCGCGTTTCCTGACGTATTAAATATTTTTATTACAAGGAATCCTAACGAAGCAAACGATAGGATTCTGAACACAAGTAGAAATCATGAACATCCAGTAAATGCAGACACCATTGCGCTCGAATTGCAAACGCCTGTTCACGACAGCTGTTCAGCCGGAAGCAGAATAGTCGAGCGCAGAGAAACTCACGTTATGAAACGTGAGTCTGGCTCGGCAATCAGCATGCCATAGTTTCTTCAAATCAAGACGTGCCAGCATGATCAGTATGTAATGGATTCCGGCTCTGGTAATGCCGTCAACACGATCGATCACCCGATCCATACTTTTTTTTATACTTCCAGTTTCGCCATCGTTCTGTAACGATTGTAACTCAACACGGTGCTAGAACTAGCAGACGTGTTGACATGTATAAAAGTGCTTCCGTAGGATAAATTAATAAAATGAATTTGTTATTCGTACACACACTACAATAGAAATAGCAGCGAATATTCCTACCTTTCTCAAATATTTTTCTGAAACCTGTAATTTGGTATTGCACTTTAATAGGAGTAGTTGTTTTGTTAACCTTCGGGCTGTTTACTTGCATATTCTAGTGCAAGAGTTTGGAAAAACTAACATGATTCCGCGATTACTTTTTTACGTAGTTGAATATTAAAATGCATAATTTTAGATAAGCTTCAACAACTTCCTTTATGCATTATGTATTGTGATGGAGTTTGATACATGGCTTTCGCATCTCTGTTGCACACCATACTCTTTCATCTTTTTTCGAGTTAAGAATATATTAAGTGAATTAAAACTGATTCCATATTTAACAGGAGAACCTGAAGACAGTAGAAATGTAGACGTTTGTGTTAATATTTTTGTCAATGGTATAAGGTTAGTGACCTAAATTCATGTATCATAAATGGGGCGGAAATGCACATAAGTGATTATGTTTGGAAACGAATTCCTTTTTTCCCACGCTATTTTGGTATTCACTCTGTATAATTTACCTATCTTATCTACTTTATAAAGTATGCTGCTTTCGAAATTGAAGTTATATACAGTAACAGATTAAAATTAGACTGCATCCAAACGTTCCAGAAAGACGATAGTCTCGCAAAAAATAGTTGCATTATGTCGCATCAAGTATTTCATCATTCGGTACAAGTTTTGTCATCGGGAAACCATTGCATTCGCTAGCAGCGACCCGATAAAACTTTCATAAAAAAAACGGCAAGCACGCTGAACTATAGGGCTTCTTCTAATAGCGTTCGCCACTTTTATCCGGCATCTTTAATTAGTACATTGCACCGGGGCCGCAAACGAGCTGCAACGGGTCGGAGCGAGTAACACCCCGTAACAGCGAAAATTCATTTGGCGGCTTAATGGCGGGGATAATGAGTTCTTCCAAAAGCGGGGGAGGACTCGCCTGCTGGCACTCCAAGAGTAACGCGTAATTGAACAATTACGAAATATAATCGCGGCGAAAATCTGTCTGCGAAATATTTTAATAATCGAGTTACCTTAAGTCGCTCAGGAAAACACAAACTGACACGAAAGTAGCGTCCACGAAGTCTTCTATCATATTTTAACGCTCTCCAACGAGAAGCAGTAAAGCTTGTACATTGTCGTTTAAAAATAAAGAAACGAAAAATACATCAAGCGACAGTACTCGAACGACAACATTCTGATTTCTGACGTCATTATGTAAAACACCATTCTGGAAAAATCGTGTTTCGTCGTTAGTGTTGTCAATTTTTCGAATTTGTGACACTACGTGCAAGACAAAAAAAAAAAACGCCACAGAAAAGTACAACATAAAAATTTGATTGGTGTTTAAACAATTTCTGCATAATGCCGCGAGAAATAAATTTTCTCGAACATCGGTCGGCGGTCTACACTACACGAAATTTCTATAAAGCCACCTACATTTTGTTGTATTTTTAAAAAATATACAGAAATTTGTTACTTTTCAATGATCTATAACATTGTATACTGACTACCGAGTAGAGATATATACGCCACTTTCTCACAAATGTTTACGTCTTGAATCTATTTACAATTTCGTCGAAGGCCGCGGGACGGGAGTGCGAAATTTCTATAAAGCCACTTAATTTGTGCTTAAATTTTGCGTGAATAACACATGAGTCTCAGCTAAAGAACTTTGATTGTAATTGAGATGTGCGTATTTATACTAAAATTGATTTTTAACCCTTTGCACTCGAAGCTATTTTAATTCCAAAACGAAAAATTTCTTCCGACCTAGAATATTTCCCTTCCATATATGTGCCCATAATTATGAAAGTGGTCTAAGTCAAAATTAAAAAAAAAAAATGGATTTATCACTTATTTCACACGACATGATTTTAAACTAAATTTATTCAATGTAATTTTTTTTTTTATGACAGACCACTTTCATAATTATGGGCACATATATATTTTTCATGTTACACATACGAAAATTATGCAATTTACTCGTACAATACTGAAATGAATTAGTAATTTATTGAATACAAACAAACTTAATAATGTAAAAAATGAAGCAGAAACTGCTTCAGTGCTTTGATTGCATCAATGCCTAATCGACTTTTCGACGTTATTCGAAAAACTGGCAATTATACCAAGTATTAATTTAGAAATTTAGAAGAAATTTTTGTTAATATTAATGTTATCTGCTTAAAAAACGTTTGGCTTTATAGAAATTTCGCATTTCGATTTTTGTTAAACTATATAATTTTACGTTCCTTTATAAATAAATAATATATCTATGACTGCAAACATGTATATGGTTTCATTTATTAATCCAAAAATGCTGTGATGCATCAGCTTCTCATTACTATGACATAATGATAAGATTTCACCAAAAAATCAGGCGGCTTTATGGAAATTTCAGGCAGTGTATTATTTCCGAGATGCCGCCGCTATAAATGATTACGCCGGTTCATTGTATAAATTGTTTGTGAATCGACCAGTAAGGCCGCGACACAGCGGAGACCTCCCTTCGTGGATCCTTGGTCGCGAACGTCTAATTACAAGGCGAAACCATCCACCTGCCAAGTTCTAACGGCGCCAGGGAAAAGCTTCATCCAGTCGGACGGCGGAATCGTTCCCCCTGATTTGCAATTCAGATGAGAGGCGAGGATTTCCCGCGTGCCCGGCCACGAACCACGCTGACTGACAGATGCCAGCTATTTCAGAAATTTAACTGCGATAAGTCGTAACTCGGTTCACCCTTGGACCGTAATTGAAACCGTTGTTGTAAAGGACGTAATGCGCGCCGGGCAGGTCCCGTTGTTTCAGGACTCGTGACAGAAAGCAAACCGGCTAACTTGTGTTCGGATCACTTAACGCTGACGTAGCTGAATACATGCATCTGTGTATGTTGAAGATAACAATACTTTCTATGTAAAAGCGTTGTCTGGTTACCACACCCCTCGGCAAAACTACAGTATACAGTAAAATCTCGATCTAAGCCCAACCCTCGGGTCTATGCTGTGACATAGATCGTGTAACGCTACTATTTTCATTGAACGTAGAAAAGGACAGCGCGTGTGTATAGCGTTTAGTGTCATTTGAATAAGAAAAATGCCACGAATAAGTTGGTAAAAGTCCCATAAAAAAAATAATGAGAAATAATGTAGTTTTTTTAATTGGATTAGTAGTGGTTCACACCGATATACCCGACTCGGTATCGGATTACACGGCATGTGTACACCAACCAATTTCTTTATAAATGCATAAAGAACCACAGTGTAGTTACCACTTAATTATTATGAATTTAAATTTAAATTCCAAGGTTAATAATAAGTAATATGTTTTCCTGTTGGGAAACTCTTAACGATAAGACAATAAGTCCTGCGAGTCAAGCAGTTGAATAAATCGTAAAGGAAGGCTTAAACAATTTCTGATGTTCGTTAAATTATTTTCATTGACTCTTCGATGTGTAAATTCTTTGATGTGTGCTGTGCTCTAGTTGCAAGCATACACAACATACACAGCACTGCATAATATAGCAGGGTAAAAAATATGTGCGGCAAGTTTTAAATACGAAGACTTCAAGCGTATTAAACATCGTATAAATTTTGTTTACTGATAGAAGGGTTAAAATTCCACTTCTGGATAATTAAACACTTCGGCGGAGACCTTTACTAAACAGTGAATTCTTTAATCAATTTCCTCTGTCGGAACAGGCAGTTTGAACTACAAAGGCGGTGTAAAAATGAAATAATCCCGACGGCAATTCCCTTTGCAATAAAAAGTCAATGCTATGGAATTGCGAGTCGTTCGAATGTGAAATTGACCAGTAGAAACTTATGCGTATCTTTTAAGACCGTATAAAAAAGAAACAATACTGGAGCCGATTGTAAAAGCTGAATAATTCATACGTAAAGTTTTACGAGACAGACCAATCTCCGAGTAACATAATTTTGGAAGTTACTTTTAAGCATAATAATATTACTGCTCGCACTCGTGGGCAGTTACCTATACATTAGTTACAAGGTGTGCCACGTTAAATTCGCGTAACTTTTCATTTACGTTTCGCGAGCCACCGGGTGCGGCGACCGATGTTACTGCATTCATTATGTATGTTTATAATGATGTCTTATAATTAGATCCTATTAATCCGCGGGGTAGTGGGGATAGTTCTGGGACTTTTATCGGGATACATATGTAGGATCATACGGACCATGAAATGACAAAAAACCTTTGGTATTTTAAAGCGTGAATATATTTAACAATAAAGAGACAAAGGACAAAACAAGGTATACAAAGAGATATTACAAAAGACGACTCGAAGTGCTACTCTACGTCTCGACGAGAACTGCCCGATGCCGAACGTTTCTCGAACTCGTCAGTTCGTCTACATTGTTTATTATCGAAACGCTATCGCATCGCTCGGGCCGCCTGGGTCCCCGTGAGTCCTTTATTCCCACCGACAAACATTAAACGATGCCGCCGAACGCGCGCGGAACGAAGGCACACGGAAAACGACACAGCCGCGCACGAAAGTTTATCTTTTATGCGCGGCACTATGATCCGGATCATTCTTTGACACGCACCGAACCTACACATACACTTACTGACAAAAGTTAAGAAACAAAATAGTCGTTTGGGAATTAGTGTATATTTTTAATCTACTGAAATACATATGTCCGAATTAAAAATAACATGACGAGATTACGTATCATACATGAACATACAATAAGTTTTTTTTGGGATTACACTTGTATAAGCACTACAATTAATATTGAGTCAAGGAAACAAAATAAATACTTGTGACAAAAGTTAAGAAACATGAAGACTTCTTGCAAGAAGTAGAGTAAGCAATGTAAACAAAAATGTTGAAAGGAATCTAGTCTCCTTTCTGGCATCGTCGAGTGTGGTTTGTATTATTATCTGCAGTAAATATGGCAAGAAGGCAACATTTAACTGAAAGCGAGAAACAAAGAATAGTTGAAATGTTTACAAAAGGGCAGAGAAAATTTGACATTGCAAAAGTGTTTGGTGTAAATCGTTATGTTATCACGAAGATTATAAAACGTTTTCAAGACAATGAAACTGTTAAAGTGGCACCACGAACCGGCAGACCACGAAAAACAAGTAAAAAGCTGGATCGTCGAATTGCAAGGCTGTCTAAATGGAATCCCTTTTGCACAGCTGTCGAAATTAAAAGTCAGTTGGTCCTCAGAAACATTAGCAGTAGGACAGTTAGCCGTCGTTTAGATGAAAATAATCTTTTTTCACGGAAAGCATGTAAGAAACCATTTGTTTCTAAGAAGAATCTTAAAGCTCGGTTGGAGTTCGATAAAGAGCACATTAACTGGTCTGTTGCTGAGTGGTTAAAAATTCTATGTAGTGACGACAGTAAGTTCAACTTATTCGGAAATGACTCCAGAAGTGACATACGACGTCCTATTGGACAGCGTTTCATTTCAAGTATTTGAAACCAACAGTAAAATTTGGTGGTGGTAATGTGATGGTGTGGGGCTGTTTCTCACGTAACGGTCCTGGTCCGTTAATAAAAATAAAGGAGACTATGGATAGATTCGTGTATCGCGATATTTTGCAAAATCATATGTTGCCATAGGAGAGAATGTCAACGGAGTGGTCATTTCAACATAACAATGACCCAAAAAATTCTTCTAAATTAATTAAGGCATTTCTCATGCAGCAAAATGTTAATGTAATTAAGTGGCCAAGTCAATCTCCAGACTTGAACCCAATTGAACATTTATGGGATTACGTTGGACGTCAATTGGGGAGTCATTCATTTACCAATAAAGCGGAGTTAATGCGAGAAATTGCGAAAATATGGTCTAAAATACCACCCGAGCATTGTGTTCGATTAATCGAATCAATGCCACGCAGATGCCATTCAGCCATCAAATCCAAGGGTTATCCAACATCTTATTAGACCATCATAAAAAGTATAAACACCAGCACATTGTTGTTTTTTGTTAAAAGTGATTACATGATTCAAGCACAGTATGTTTCTTAACTTTTGTCACAAACTTTTCTTTCGTTTCCTTGACTCAATATTAATTGTAGTACTTATACAAGTATAATCGAAAAAAAAACTTATTGCATGTTCATGTATGATATGTAATATCTCTTCATGTTATTTTTAATTCGGACATATGTATTTCAGGAGATTAAAAATATACACTAATTCCCAAACGACTATTTTGTTTCTTAACTTTTGTCAGTAAGTGTATATAGGGTAAACACTGTACGTATTTTTTGGGTCCACTGTAGAAATCGGTAAATCAGCGAAAAAATTGCCCGTCCAAATAACCCCTTAAAATCACTCGACGTTTCGATAACTATGTATTGAGAATCAGAGAGACGGTTGCTTCGAGGAAACCAATTCTTCAATGTTTCGAATTATTGCCGTTAGGATTTATCGCGACGCGATTTAATGGGCATCGAGGATAGGTTTACCGGTTGCCCGCGCACTTCGGTTGTAATTAACTGCATTAACGAGCTGTGTCGCATAAATTTCCTCGCGCGCTATCCAATTAGCGTGGCCTGCCAAATTGTATGAATTCCGCGAACAATATTTTCCCCTTTTCTACCGATAACGAATTCAATTAAAGTGCACGCACCCGCGAAGAAAAAACGGCTGTACCGAGCCCTTTGCCCGGCGTTTACCCGACTCGCATTAGATCCTGATCGGCCCGTGGATCACGCTGATAATCCGATTTAGCCGAGCGGGCGTCGGCAACGCTCGTTGTGTCGATAGTGTCGTTTCGTACAATTATGGCGGTCGCTTAAACGTTTCGTTTAATCGAACGAAACGATGTTGCGAGCGAACGAGTGCCCCGGCGTTATGATAACGAACCGTTGTTGTTAGCTCGTGCCTCCCTCCAATCTATTAAGTCCGTGTACAATTATAATTGCGGCCTCTGCTGCCAATGTTATTTTTTTTTTCAAATAAAACGTTAATTAAATATGTCCATATAATATGAAGATTGCAACGTGCAATTGACTCATAATTGAAACGGCAGCGCGCACCGTGTTGTTTGTTCATGCTCTTCTTCACCGCGTTATGCGAATCTATTTACTTGTCATACAAATGTGCTTGTTTTGCACGAAGCTTGTCCTATTTTAAATTTCCCGGGAAAATATCTCGAAAAATATGAATGTTACGAAAAAATGTTGCAGACAGAAGTTGCACGGTTCCGTGGTGGACATGTTACGCTGCTATTCGATCTTGAAAAGGCCTATGAAGGTAGACAGATTTTTTCAATTGAAATCCATACTTTTTATTGTATATTACTATTGCCGGCATCGAGTTGTTTTCGAAATGCTACCTGAACGTAATTTTAGCATAAGCCGTTCCCGAGAGGCGAACTCTTGAAGTTGATGGGGCCGCCGTTGGTTTTTCGGTTTATTCGAAGGCGGATAAACTTAGGTACGCAATGACGTAAACGGCCGAGAATTTCAACATTCACTAGCATAAGGTGCTTTTCATAAGATTCCGGCATTGTAATGCCGGCAGCCCGTCATCTTTAAGAGTTGATATCTTGGCTCATGCTAAAATTACGTTCGGCTAGTGTTTCGAGAACGTCTCGATGCCTGCAATAATAGTACACAATAAGAAACAAGGGTTCCAATTTAAAAAATCTAAGTTGATCTTTATAGGCCTTTTCAAGGTCATCTCAAGGTCGAATGAATAGCAGCTTGATATCTCTCCCACGAGACCATGCAACTTCTGTCTCAAACATTTTTTCATATCATTCATATTTTTCGAAATATTTGCCCTTGGATTTGGAAATGGAACACCTTTATAACATTTGAATTGCGCAAATGTATGTAAATTTACGTGTAAGATACGATAATAATTCAGTAGAGTAACTTGTCCAGTGAATGAACGTTATCAGGTAATAACTGTACAGTAATACTGTTTAAAATAATGTAAATATTAGTTCTATTGAGAACAAGCAGGTGTTAAGTTGATACCTATAATTTGTTTAGTATTACGTTTTCTTTATGTTATGTATTTTCTTAAAATATAACTAACAAGTAAAACTACAATAATTTGCAGTTATTGCAAAAGACACGGAAAACACGTTAAACACACAATAACTCGCGCGCAACGTGAGACGTAACATCGAAGCACAAATTTTTCGCGAAAAATACAGGAAAAATTTTACACGTATTTGTTTTAACATCAAAGATGCTTATTTATCGTGTTATTATTCAGACAACGTTACAATGACCGGTATAAACATTTCTTGGAGATGGAAAAACAAAATGTCACACATTTGGTATGAAGTATGTTTTTTAAAAAATACCTTGGCAACGTAGGGGTCAAATTTGTTGGCTATATACGTTAATAAGTAATCAAATTTAGTACAGTCGTTGCTTTAAAGTGCAAAGCAAATATAACTAGGAATTGGAAAAGAGTTTATATTGGACCATAATGGAATATTATTTTTATTTCGAGCCGCGCAGTCTACTAGAATCGATGAAGTTTGTTGCAGGAATTTTTAACTTGAAAATTGAAGTCTAACGTAATAGTACCGATCCAAGAAATAGAAATCCAGTTTTGTCAATCATTTCATAAGAATGTGACGAACGATTAAAGAATATCGGAGTGGATAAATATTTAGGTACGCGATTGTCCTCGCAAGACGGCATCATCGACCAGGCATTCTAATTGGAAGATTGAACGGTACCGGTGTCCTATGTGCCGGTCACGGAAACTTGAACGTTACAAGAACACGTTATACGCAGGGCTCGCTCTATCGATCTCATACGGATCAACCAACTACAATAGTTGTGCAAACTGATTACAAACGCTAACGGGTCTCGCAGCTGGTTCTTGATATGCCAGTATGTATGTCGTTTTGGGAGCCATTTTGGCAGTACGTGGCTAATGATCGAGTTACCTCGGGTCCGGGCCACCTCTATAATTATACCTCACTTTGTACCCAATATTCGCATTAACCGAACGCTGACAATGAAAAACGATCTGGCAATTATTTTCTCTCTATATACTTGTCGGAACACGGGTCCCTTTACCCCGTGTGTCACGTTGATCGTTTTATCGCTACATTCGTTCCCGTTACCGTTCCCGTTACCGTCAATTCCTCGCCACCCCACTGACCCACCCTTGAATCCCGTCGCTGTCCAGGTAATTCTACGTTATTGCTTTGCTCGTCAGGATTCGAAAACTCTTTTGTCCCCGTCGACGAGGGAACATCCAGACTACTTGATTACCATCTAGTTAAAACGCCATTATCTGTGACATTTTCAAATCGAACTGGACCGGGCCGGGCCATGCCGAGCTGGACTGGATTGGAATGGACCGGACTGGTCCAGATCTGTTCGGACGATGGATTCGCGGGGAGGAAAAATTCTGAATACGGGCCGAGCGGGTCCCGAATTCTCGATCGAGCGTCGGAGATTAAAGAGAGTCGGCACGAGGCAAACAGGAAATTAGTTTCGGTCGGTGCCGTAGCGATGTTTCATTAGTTCGGTCCGCCATTCGCTGTTTTTCGCTTTTTCCGTGGCAGTCTAGTAACGAGCCGTGGTTACGCCAATATGTCCCGTCTTTCGCGGTTACTGCCCGTCTTGTTTTTGCTCGTTCGCGGGCGGTTTTTAAAGGCGCGAGATGAAGATCGGGACGCCAGCGACATAAATACGCTTTGATTCGGTTTTCTAACTGGCATTTGCAAGTCAAATATACATAGGAAGTCAAATATACGTAGGAATATAACGAGAAGGGTTTTTTTTTAGAAATATTTGGATTTGCAACTAATCTGCACTGTTTTTTGAAATATACAGTGTTTACTCGATATATGTCCAAAACACGGATCTAGCCAGGGACATACAGTCGGGGACAATATTAAGTGGACACTTTTAAAAATTGCATAACTTTTTTAAAATTGATCCAAATGACTTGATTTTTTTTTTAAGATGTTACACTGATTAGTTTGCTAGACAATGAGTAAACAAAAATTTCTTTAGATTGCAATTGGTTCGAATGATAAAAAAATGAAAAAATGATTTTTTAACTTTTTTATGTAAACCTATAATGATAATTTAAGAAATGCGTTTTGTAGATTCCGGTAACGTATATGCATACTGAAAATTTCATCGAAATCGGTCAACGTTGCAATAAGCTACAAACTTTTTAATATTAGAGTTTAAGGGTGAAAGTCGCAGATTTTCGACCTTGCCAGGGAATTTCGCCCTTATGTGATCATCTTTAAACGTTTGTACCTCATTACAACGTTCACCGATTTCAATGAAATTTTCAGTATGCATATACGTTACCGGAATCTACAAAACGCATTTCTTAAATTATCATTATAGGTTTACATAAAAAAGTTAAAAAATCATCATTTTTTCATTTTTTTATCATTCGAACCAATTGCAATCTACAGTCCCTGACTGTATGTCGCCCAGGAAATACTATTCGTTGGTCCATGCCGAACGTAGAAAAGGACAACAGTGAAAATAGGAAACAATGAAAAATAAGGAAGTCTTGTTATTGGATTAGTATCCGACCAATATACCTGTTCACTTGAATATCTTGGTTATTTCAAACAACACAAGAAAACGTTAGTTACAGAATGTTTTGGGATTTAAGAAACCACATAATATGATATAAAGGATATTCTTGCAAGTGGAAGCGTAGAGAATGTTAAATTTTTTATACTCGATTCTATTTTATACTCGTTTTTATACTCGATTTCGATAGACTGGCGTATTCTGAGTATAAAAGTACTCAAGTGTATTTGTTCTAAAGCTTACCGTTAATGAGATGTTTGACTGTTTTCATTACTTTCATTATGGAACGTATTCAAAGATATACTCGCTACGTCAAATATAAACATTGTAGCCTTTTCATGAAGAACATACTTCATTCAAGGTCACAGACAGAGGAATGATATGAGAGAGGTTTAAACGGGACTATCCCTTTGTAAACAACTGCGATGATAGCTCCTTTCATTACGAATTCAATGACTATAATTACGGACTATAATGACTATAATGACTCTTCTACAGTAGTCTCGGCCTTCTTTCGACACATTTTCGATTATCAATGTTATTTCGACAAAGTTTTGTCTAAGACTAAGTAACTGAAGCTGAATTATTTGATTATGACCTCTGGGAATCATCTTCAAAGTGAAACAATGTTTATAAGCAAAATAAACTCAACTCTGTCAAGCATGATACGAATACTTTTGTGGTCTGTTATTATGTATCATGTAGATTAAAATTAATATAATTTTGTTCTCAATAATTCAATTTTGTTAAAATTTTGTATACATATAGTTTATGCATCCGTTTATTCGTAACAAAAATCTTACTGCAGAATCTTACATGCATTACTTGATATCAGTAAATTTCTCTTATATGCAACGAGTGTACGAATAATTATGAGACTGACTGTAATTTATCGCGCGAAGCATGGCGGGACAAAAATGTGCTCCTCTGCAAACTACTATACGTCTACTATACGGCAACTTCATTTGGAAAATATCGCGAGGAACGCCGACAGGTGGACAAAGCATCGGTACGTGCTCGCTTATCATTCGGCTGGGCCCCTTCCGCACCCCCCGGGAGGTGCAAATTTATTGGATACGTACGATTTTCATCTCGAACCGTGTATATTTATCCGTTACATGCGCGTCATTGCCGATGATCGACGTTTCTAGTTCGAGCAGCCCGTCGAAAATTACGAGATGATCGCGTTCACGAACGCACGAACGCACGAACGCACCGACGCGTCGCGACGCTTCGCGCCCATCCGCGTATACCCCCCGGCAGATTTCACACGACGCGACGCGGAATTCGTCGTCTACAGTCCTGAAGCGTAAACAAAAGGGAGCCACCACTTCCATCATCATTCACTATATTCAATAGTGAAGCGTTCGCTACCTTACTCGCTCTAAAATACATAGAGGAAACGACGTCTAATAAATTTATCATTTTTACTGATTCTAAAAGTGCTGTGATTGCAATACAAAACCAGGATTCCACCAACACAATAATCCGAAACATCATCGAACTAAACGAAATACGCAAGCGCCAGGGAAAAGATGTGGTGTACTGTTGGATCCCATCACATGTTGGCATCGAACAGGCGGACGAAACAACAGCAAAATTGGCCACTTCCAGTAAATCCGAACCCGTCACAAAACTTACATTCCATCAAGACGTCCAAAAATATTTGAACAAAGTGGCTATGGAAGCATGGGACCAAGAATGGATAAACTCGAAGACCACGAAGTTACATGACGTTCGAAACAGTATTAAGGACACCAACCCTGCCCTACTGCTGAACAGAAGAGACCAAGTTATAGTAACACGAATTAGAATAGGCCACACTAACTGGACTCACTCCCACCTTATCACCAAAACCGAAGCAAGCTCTTGTGATACCTGTGATGTTAGAAACTCCATCGAACACATCTTAGTTACCTGTCCAAAATACAATGCTAAGAGAATACAACACAACGTGCGAGGATCGCTGAACATTTTACAAGCGGAGGACTCCTGTAAAAGAATCCGTAACTACTACCTAAAGGATATCGGGTTATACCATCTAATATAAACATATTCCAAACCGTCGACATACCCACAGGGGTCACTAATAACCACAGTTAGGTTCATGTGACATTAAACACGCAAAAAGAAGGGAGCCACCGGTGTATGTATATTGCTCCAGCGAAAACGTTGCCGGTACGAAGAAAACGATTTACTGTGATCAAAATTGTTACGTGGAAAATGGCAACCGGTCAATTGCAATTCCGCAGCACGTCAATATATGTATGTTGTCGAACAAAATATTGGCTTCAACCGAAACGGAACTTTGCCCCGTTTTCTTGACACCGCCATAGTGCTTTGTGTTTATTTTCGTCTTTTCTTGGTACACGTTGGATCGTGACAAGCAGCCGAATTTTTTATGTGGATTTATGTGAAGTATATCGATGTACATTGTTCGTTTTGAAATCAAATAAATATCATCTCTGATATCGGTGGAATCTAAGATAAGAAGATGATCACACTTTCTAGAAATATATTTTTATTCTTCATAATTTCCAAAGTAGCTTGAACGATGCGAATTTTCAGAGAGTAGTTTTACCTCTTTAACCGAAGTCTGTAAATAAAAAAATATGTACACTTTTTTTCTTTGGCTGCACTACGAAATTATAAAATTTTGTCAAAACTGAAGCAGGTTGATAACGTTCTCTGTTAGAGATTTGTGCCTCACTTCTACAAGGGAATCAGAATCTGGCATTGCTAGAGTAGTAATATAATATTTTATATTTTCTGCTGAAAAAATATAACCATCGAAGATGATGCAGACTTAATAGAATTCATTTTACTTATATGAAAATTGACTGAGCCAACTCAGTTGACTCTAGTGGGAAAACAGATTATACAGGCAAGGTGTTAAGATTTACTAGATTGCAAACTTCATTTTATTATTGTCCAACATTTTCACGTACTTCCTCTAAAGCTTCGCTCTCCTTCTCTATGTTTGGCGTGCATCAAAGAATATCTCCTGGCCGATATATGTCCCTGGCTAGACCCATGTTATGAACATATATCGAGTAAACGCTGTATATGTTCCTGGGCAGACCCGTGTTTTGCACATACATCGAGTAAACATTACACGTCGTGACTATCTATGAATGCACTTTTATAACAAATTGCTACAAATAGACTTCTATTGTGCACTGGCTGAAATGCAAACCACGTTAAACCTCGGTAAATATTACTCTATAATTGCCGTAAATGTAGAAACATATGATTGAGTCATAACTGTTATTAATGTTGAGTGTATCCGTGTTTCGCTAATAACACAATTCAACCAACTAAATGGAGCTTCAGTTACGTTTAATTGAGTTATCAGTTACGTTCATATTTGATCGAGAGATCGTTAAAAATTGTCGAAGCGCAAAATTCTATTCTTCGAATTGGAGGTATACAATGGTACGCGGGGGGAAATGAATTATGGTAGAATTATCGAATGCTTATCCGGCAAACATTCAGGCAGGATGTCTATTTAACTGTTCCCCGTGCCGAGGAGAATTAAATATACATAATCCGTCCGTGAAACGAGTCGCGGAGAGAGATCAACTGGTTACAACCGAGAGGAAATTTCGGTGTAATTGCGTCCGATATTGCGTATCGAGAGCATTCCTCAAATAAATCTGCATTGTTGCGTTACGTAAGCTCTGGTTGCCAGCCGGGAATAGAAGAAAATAATCTGCCAACAGTTGGCGAAATAAAGATCGACCAAATATTGATGACAAAAATATATGCAGGTTCGTCCGAACGGCGGAGACTTCGTTTCAAATGCGTACCGGAGAGACCAGTCGATAGTATTTGCCAAAACGACCGTTCGCCTAATGAAAATAGAGCGTGCAAGCCACTGCCCAAAGTTCAAAATTGGATTTCGAGGCGGAGCTTGCGCGGCCTTACGACCCCACCCTTTATACAACTATTGCCAATGGAAAGATCTGCCAAATAATACTAGTCTGTTGATGCTGCTATACGTGAACTGTGCGTCGGATCTTAAGCTCGCTATGGAGATCAGGCTTGCACAATAATGAAAACGGCCGATCTAGGTAGACGACAAGAATTCGGTATGGAAATCGCGTATGACAACTCGATATTGCTAATTGCTGCTAGGTAATTTAGGTTCCGCATACATAACAATCCTGGGCAGCTCTGTTACAAATATTATTTCAAATTTCAAGTTATGTTATTTGATAATTACTTCCATGTCTGTGATCACTATTGAAATAAAATTACTTGAAATATCATTTCAATTATCATGTTATTTTATTTCATTCTTTTTTTCATGTAATTTTATTTGATTTTTTCAATTTTTCAAATCAAATTTGCCCTGCTGCGATACATAAGTCGATTTTTAACCTCAAATAAAGGCAAAAAGTAATAGAACAAAATGGAAAAGATATTATTACATAAATCTATGAATTTGGTTCTTTGAATTTCAATTTCAAATTTCGTTCCAACCTCATATTACCAAATTGTAACGAGGACTATTTATACAAAAGTACATTCCCAACGGAAAGTAATGAAACGCGATGTGTTTTCTAAAGCGACAGAAAAATCAGCGAAATCGACATTCAGCGACGTTTATGCTGTGAGCATGGCGCGAATCAAACGAGCCGAGTGTTCACCGGACGAGCGTTCGGATCGCGAGTGAGCAAACAAAATTCGTGGCCGTACGCTTCGGCTGACTTCCCGCGAGTCGGGAACCAGTGATGCCGATTATTTAATTATTCGGAGCAATACGCGGAGTGAACAATTATCGGTAATTAGGTGCTACATGGACGCGTCTAGGAGAAGGATACTCGAAACGATATTGTGCCGTTGGAAAATCCGCTATCCGGTAGAGACCGTGGACAAGAGAAACACACGAACGCTGTGAGGTGTAAAAATAATTCTAAATGCATTGTTTCTATTAACGAGCGGTACGGAATGGCAAGAGAAATATATCATATTCATGAAAATGAAAATTAATGACGTTGCGAACGCAATTCGAACGTGGACATATTTCTGGTTAACGTTGAATTTCGTTATCCACGCTTTGAACGGAGAATATCAAATTAGTTTGTTGATGAATAAAAAGAACGCGTGACGTGTGATTATGCATCTCTCGGGTGCGTTGAAGTAAATGGAAGTGAAATTCAAATCTCTCGGGTCCGGGTTCAAATTTATGCACCATTCAAAGGCAACTATGCTAGGAACGAGTTCGATCGATACTAGGAATTATTATGCGCAAATATTCATTTTACGTATGCAGGTATCACAAGGAGAAATATTCTAGTATCGCATTTTATTATATGAATAATTTTACAAATCAGTTTTTTCAAGTCTTTTATTTATTTTTCTTTTTAAGTATCTGTATTTTTCATTGCATACAGGGTGTTCCAAATACATATTGACATATCATTATCTCCACTGTTTTTAAAGTATGAAAACACTTTATTAACCAGTTTTTCTACTGTATTGAAATAAGTTTTTTCTTTGTGAAAGAGATTCGGGGATTTCGTTTCGCGTTAATCGATAAACATTAAAATATGGTGAATAATATGTACAGAATTCAGAAAAAGTTAAAGTTGAAATATCTGTTAAATTAATAATTTTTCGGCCTCAAATTAATAATTTTAAGAATCAAATAATGAAAATAAGAACGAGGTAGAAGCTTTCTACTTTGGAAAACGTTTGCCAGCGATTAAAGCTTTTAAAGTTTGATTGGACTTTCTCATTCGTGCTATTTATAAATATTCGTATTCGGATAGAAAATTGTGTCTCAGTAGCTTTTTCAAGTTTTCTTCTTCGAGACGCAATTAAAAGTTTTGTAAAAAGTTAACTTCGCTTCGGCAAATATAAGGAAAGGTAATTTCTAGAGAAGTATGTTAATTGTAGCAACAAATCACGATCCTTTTCGCCGATGAGTTACCAAATATGGACACCAATTGAAAAACCGATCGACCGGTTTTTCGACAAGCTTTGAAACAAGATCTCACTCGTTAGACGAGAAAGAGCTTTCACGCGACGGCTCTCGCTATACGAATCACCCTTCTTTTTCCTTTTTTCTTTCTTTTTTCTTTCTTTCAAACGACACGGAAGGCCTCGTTGCCTCGGGCGTAACGTTAATGCGCATGATTTTCTTTTCATTCCGTCTGAGGCACGCCGTCGCTGTTTGCTCTGCGATCTTTTCCACGATAGAACGAAGCGCAAGAACAGAGGAGCGCGAAAATTCTTTACAACCCTTGATGTCACGCCGGCATTGATACTGGAAGCGAACAAATATTTGTTTTGCACACGAAACGTTTGCACGGCCGACAGTATTCGAACTTTACTGATCTCTGTTGTCTTTACGGTTGTTACTATGAAACTAATACTTGTAACTGAATGAACAAACACGATTTGTAACTAATTAGTTTGGAACTGAGAAAATGTGCACAATATATTTACTGATCTCTGTTGTCTTTACGGCTGTTACCATGAAATTACTATTTGTAACTGAATGAACAAACACGATTTGTAACTAATTAGTTTGGAACTGAGAAAATGTGCACAATATATTTACTGACCTCTGCTGTCTTTACGGCTGTTACTATGAAACTAATACTTGTAACTGAATGAACAAACACGATTTGTAACTAATTAGTTTGGAACTGAGAAAATGTGCACAATATATTTACTGATCTCTGCTGTCTTTACGGCTGTTACTATGAAACTACTATTTGTAACTGAATGAACAAACACGATTTGTAACTAAATTAGTTTAGAACTAGTAAAATGAACACAATATATTTACTGATCTCTGTTGTCTTTACGGTTGTTACTATGAAACTTGTAACTGAATGAACAAACACGATTTGTAACTAATTAGTTTGGAACTGATAAAATTTTCACAATATATTTACTGATCTCTGCTGTCTTTACGGCTGTTACTATGAAACTACTATTTGTAACTGAATGAACAAACACGATTTGTAACTAATTAGTTTGGAACTGAGAAAATGTGCACAATATATTTACTGATCTCTGTTGTCTTTACGGTTGTTACTATGAAACTTGTAACTGAATGAACAAACACGATTTGTAACTAATTAGTTTGGAACTGATAAAATTTTCACAATATATTTACTGATCTCTGCTGTCTTTACGGCTGTTACTATGAAACTACTATTTGTAACTGAATGAACAAACACGATTTGTAACTAAATTAGTTTAGAACTAGTAAAATGAACACAATATATTTACTGATCTCTGTTGTCTTTACGGTTGTTACTATGAAACTTGTAACTGAATGAACAAACACGATTTGTAACTAATTAGTTTGGAACTGATAAAATTTTCACAATATATTTACTGATCTCTGCTGTCTTTACGGCTGTTACTATGAAACTACTATTTGTAACTGAATGAACAAACACGATTTGTAACTAAATTAGTTTAGAACTAGTAAAATGAACACAATATATTTACTGATCTCTGTTGTCTTTACGGTTGTTACTATGAAACTTGTAACTGAATGAACAAACACAATTTGTAACTAATTAGTTTGGAACTGATAAAATTTTCACAATATATTTACTGATCTCTGCTGTCTTTACGGCTGTTACTATGAAACTACTATTTGTAACTGAATGAACAAACACGATTTGTAACTAAATTAGTTTAGAACTAGTAAAATGAACACAATATATTTACTGATCTCTGTTGTCTTTACAGTCGCTACTATAAAACTAATGTTTGCAGAGAACAAAACAAACACAATTTGTAACTAACTAGTTTGGAATTAAAATTCGAGTCAGACTTGAGATGAAGATTCTGAACAGAGTCTAATAAATATGTATGTTATTAATTTCCTTTAAACCGAAATAAAATTCTACTTTGGCGTTGTTAATGCACAGCTACTGAGGAACGTATGGGTATACAATGAATATAAATTTTCTCCTTTTTTTTAGGGAATTACGAATTATAAAAAAGCTTCAATCACTGAAACCGTAAAATAAATCGTAGTGCAAGGGGTTAAACAATGTTTTACTGTAAGTTTCTGCAATTTTGGAAAAATTAGGCAAATTCGATTAAAATAACTATTATTGACACTACGCATGTTTAATTCTTGGAAAGAACCGCAACCTACAAATTTCGACTACTCGTTTCAGTGTAAACAATATCTGTGAATCGACTATGAGGTCGTTACATAAGACTGATAACATGGTAGAAATACGGTTTCATGAATGAAAATTGTCAGCAAAGGTAATTATTTGCTGGTGAAATTGCACCGTACATATTACAGTTTATGAATCGTTATTTCTGGATGAATGTAACACTTGTTGAATATGTAAAATAAATTGAACCAAGTAATGTGCCAAAATTCAACTCGATTGGAAGTCTGATAAATATATCAGATTATTCAATAGAACATACGAAAAAGTGAATGATTTTTTAAAGGAACACTTGTTTGTCGAAAAATAGTTGTAAATTTTAAACTATTGTATATTTCTATAACCTATAATTTCGTTGACAAATTAATAAAATTATAGTTGTGGTGATACTGTGGTGTCGTGAACTCGTTTTTAAAATAGCTTCTGTGGTAAGCATAATGTCTCAGATGGTATTTATGTGAAATGAAAAAATATTTCTGTTAAATAAATCAGTTTCTGCTATTTTTTTTTTTTTAATTTATAATTTTATGTCGCAGCAACTGTCAGTTATTAGCGACATCATAAAATCAGTAAGGATATATTACATTATTTTTTTCACGAGTTTGGTTTCCTTGATGATTGTTTCGAGTAATAATAGTTATTTTCAAGATTTTTTGTTACTCTTGAAGAGGTTTAAAAATCGTCCTACAACGAGTCCTAGATTATTCTATTCCAGACTTCTACGTTGTATTTCAAGTGGAAAGTATTGATTATAAATCAATTTATAAAACAACATTTTCATAAGGACGTGTTTAATTGTACTAACTTTTAAAAGAATTTTTAAGAAAGTCAGTTCACAAGTAGTACTAGTAGTACTACTAGTACTACTAGTAGTACTTGAAATAGTAGTTTTGGAAAATCGATTTTTTAAATACATCTCTCTGTCTAACGTTTCATAGAAATTAAAAAAAAAAAAAAAGAGAGAAAATCATCTAGATGTCGAATGGAAATTTGAAGTCTCATAAGCGGGCCAATTTTTAAATAACGTGATCTAAACAACGCTTACTGATAACTACTAAACTCTAAAAAGTGTTCTTTCCAAGCTAATTAATTTACTCGTGATTGCCAGAAGATGTTCCTAAAAAGAAAAAGGGGGCAACAGAAAATTTCACAAACGTCTGCTCTCGCGTTGAATAGAAGTCCCGGGTGAAAATGTTCCAAGCTGGACCGTAAGGGTGCGCCAACGTGTTGCGTTTCGAGGGTGGATTTTTCCGGTGTATTATTTTGAATTCGCTAATTAGACGTCGGATGAAATATTGGGAAGAATGTCGCCGCCCGGAGCTCGGCGCTGGCGCGCCAAGTAATTGGAAGAATATGTAACGAGCACGTAAAATGAATGAAACGAGGAAATTTCCTCGGCTTTACAGTGGCGTAAGTGCAGGCCCCCGGTTACGTAAGGGAAACGTGAATTTAGAACGTTTCCATTATTTGCGGAACCATTTCTTCCGCGGGATTCTTTCTCGTGAATATTAACGGTGGAACTCGAGAGGCTCATTCACCCCACCCCCGGTTTTTCATCTTCATTCTCTCTTTTATTTTTTGATTCGTCCATTCCTGGTCTATTATATAGAGCCGAACTTCGGTTCGTTCAGGAACCACACTTCTCGAACAGCGAACGCAAATGTCCAACAGTAAAAGGAAGAATCGATTTCATGCACTTACCTTTGCGAAGTCGATTTTCAGTGTGCAGCAGCCGGAGTATATGTCCGCTCCTTGAAGTGTCTCCTTCGCTCTCGTCGCCGATTCCACCGAGTCGAACGTGGATTTCGAAGGAGTTAGTTAAGAAGTATATAGACACTGTTCCTCACGAGCTTACCGAACGACGAGAATCATCTCGGGAGGATATACTCTCGCGGATACTAAGCCCAAAGAGGATTTCCATCGGTTTAGCGCGCATCGTTCACGACAACTAGTACGAGACTTGTTTTCTTACGGGAACGACCTTTAAATTTCTATACGCTTGGAAACTGTGAGAAACCATTTCATTATATAATTTTTATATTGCTAAATTAATCGTGTTTTTATCTTAGTTTTGAACTTCGAGCTCGATCTGTTAAATTGATTTCTTGTAATATCTAATGTGCATAATTTGATGGTCTACAGTATTTAGTCAATATATGATTTCTATACACTTGACAACTGTGAGACACCATTTCATTATATAATTTTTGTATTGCTAAATTAATCGTGTTTTTATCTTAGTTTTGAACTTCGAGCTCGATCTGTTAAACTGATTTCTTGTAATATCTAATGTGCATAATTTGAAGGTGTCCAGTGTTTAGTCTGTATATGATTTCTATACACTTGACAACTCTGAGACACCATTTCATTATATAATTTTTATATCGCTAAATTAATCGTGTTTTTATCTTAGTTTTGAACTTCGAGCTCGATCTGTTAAATTGATTTCTTGTAATATCTAATGTGCATAATTTGAAGGTCTACAGTATTTAGTCAATATATGATTTGTATACACTTGACAACTGTGAGACACCATTTCATTATATAATTTTTATATCGCTAAATTAATCGTGTTTTTATCTTAGTTTTGAACTTTGAGCTCGATCTCTAAATTGATTTCTTGTAATATCTAATGTGCATAATTTTAAGATATACAGTGATGATATACAATTCATAGTTCAAAAACTCTTTGACTTTATCTAACGAAACCATTTTTACTAAACGTTCCAAAATACAGTGTTTAGTCTACATATGTCCTGAATGCCTAGCCGATAAAAGTCCCAGAACTATCCCCACTGCCATGAGGTATATCAACAGCTTCGCTGTCCTTTTCTACGTTCGGCGTGGATCAAAGAATAGTATCTCCTAGCCGTGTATTTGCATACACGTATACCCGTGTACTTAAAATAACACGTAGAAGTGAAACGGGGTTCTCTAGTTTCTATCGTTCGCTTCATCCCCCCCCCCAATTTTGAAACTGCTACACACTTTTGTTTTCTTTTTTACTACACACTTGTCGGTGGGAACATTCTCCGCGATCACCGATGCACGACGTTTTGAGTATTTTTAAAACAAAACTTCTGGCTTACTCCCCCATGCGTGCTCGCAGATGAATGGAGTCGAAGACAGATGACGTTGGTCAAGTTTACAAACATCTGTCGACACTCATAAATTTCACTGCACGACTCTAGATCAAGCGACAGGGCGATAGGTCCACAGATAACTGTTTTGATGTACAGTCGGTGTACAGAGTATTCGTACACCCTCTAAAAGCAAATAACTTTTTCGAAATTGGACGAAACGGTATGAATTTTTTGGAGATGTTAGAAGGATTAGAAGTACTGCATAAACAATTTTTCTTTTAATTGTTATTGGTCGTAATTGCGAAGAAAAAAGTATATGAAATATTGGGTTGGCAACTAAGTAATTGCCGATTTGTTCAATGAAATAAAAGAGTTTTTTTTTTACTTCGAATGAACTTTAATCTATGATGTATTTTCCATTTTGTTCGATGACGTTTTGCCATCTTTCTGACAACTTGAAAATTCCACGCTCGTAGAAAGTCTGATCCTTTTCGGCCAAAAACTGAGTCAAGTTATAGTTTCATCTATAACTGAAATCGGCAATTACTTAGTTGCCAACCCAATATATGGTTAACTGATTTTAATAGAAAAAATTCAATGTCTCTTTCTTAACACTTTACCGACCGGTATTCTATTAGTTTATTAGTTTTTTAGTCTATTAACCCCTTGCCCTACAATATCGAGTCAGACTCGTGATGAAGATTCTGAACAGGGTCTAATAAATATATTTCTTATTAATTTTCCTTAAACCGAAATAAAATTCTATTTTGGCGTTGTTAGTATACAGCTATCGGAGAACATATAAGCATACAATAGATATAAATTTTCTCCTTTCTTTTTAGGAAATTATAAATTACAAAAAAGTTCTAATCACTAAAACCGTGAAATAAATTGTAGTACAAGGGGTTAAATCTGCTGACTAGCGTTTATACACCTTCAGTGTCTGACTTGCCTAGTATAATCTGACCCTTA
Source organism: Seladonia tumulorum (assembly GCA_913789895.3). Taxonomy (NCBI): domain Eukaryota; kingdom Metazoa; phylum Arthropoda; class Insecta; order Hymenoptera; family Halictidae; genus Seladonia; species Seladonia tumulorum. The sequence goes on from OU565275.1 coordinate 12,082,666, forward strand.
ACCCTTAATAGAGCGGGTGATAGGGTAGTATATGTGGTCGAATGATCGGTAAGAAGTGTGTAGGATATTCAATCGATACCGGTGAGGTATTAATATTCGTTGTGCTTTCAAAATAAGTATAATTAATATAGGTAGAGTAATTGGTACCCCCACAGTAATTGGGTCCCTTACCCCATTATGAACAGATTGTTTGAAGTCTCTCGCGACGCTGGTATCATTTACACTGGAGATAGTCAAGGCAAAAGATCTTGTAACCCGATATCGTCGGCCCCCAAGTTCCGGTTCTAAATCCTCATCGCATTGTAACGGTGGCGCGTGACCGACAAACTTTCGCGTCGAGTCATTCCGAGGATAAGTGTCACCATGGAAATCCTCCTCTCGGGCTTTGAGCTCATCTATATCGTATCAGTACTATCGAGAAACCGGTATCTCGCGATCCATACCTAAAACCCGGTCCACCGAGTGGACAGAACAGTACTATTGCAAAGGATATTCCACCATAGCTTGAACGCCGTTTTTCTTGAAGATAACGATACGCCGCACTTGTCCGCTGGGCGCGCTGATCGTGTGCAATACTTCCTGTAACAAACAAATGCGAGAATCTATTTTAAAAAAACTGTCCAAACAGTGTTTTTACGTAACCTTCGCTATGCGCACTCTACAGTGTTCTGCGATCGATAACATTACACTATCTCGTAAAGATGTAACATGACAGTGTGAGAAGAAAGTGTGCAATAAATTACGATTTTAAATATCAACGTTATTCGATGTGGAAGCACATACTACGAGGAGTAAATACAGCAAATCACAATACTAATCTAATATTCTAATGTTCTTCTTTTGTAATATTGGACCATACAATTTGGATTTTTTTTCCAATTCCAATGATATTCATTTGTGTAACTAACGAGGAAAGTCACTTCCCATTACAATTACATTAACGGAAAATTAGTGTGAATATGATCCGAATGATATCGGTGTATCATTTCAATCAGAACAAATATATTGGTGAAAGTCTCATAAAAAAGAATGAAAAATAAAGAAGTTTTGTTATTGGAATAGTAGTGGTCTCCTGGTTAATAATGTTTAGTTTTATTTAGATGTTCCAAAATGCAAAAAAAGACAAGAAAATATAGTTCGAAAATTATGTTCCTAAGTATGTGTCGCTGAAATTTAGCACACGAAATATTGTCATTTTATTTTGTGGTATTTCTTATTAATTCCCAATAAAATATATTGTATGTATCCATAGACAATAAGTTGTATTATTTATAATTTCAGTATAAATATATGATCTACGTCTCTTTGATTTTAAAATGTAATAAAAGATTAAAAATGATTATGTTCATAAGTATATGTCCGCCTCTGTACGTTAAAAAAAGACTGTACTTTCGAGCAACCCTCTTTGACTATTGTTGTTGCATTGAGCGTAACTTTCCCGGTAATATGTACGATGGTTTCGTCCGGTTCAAAATCATTATTAATAGTGTTGTTATTAGAACTTGGTGCGCGACAGTCAAAGAATAACCCAGAAACTGTTTCTTACTTAACACTAGAACTACCGAACCAGTCAAAATGACTGGTTCCCAATTTTTTCTTTCACAATTACTGAAATTATAAAAATGTTTTCATCAGAATTTTTTGAATGAACTTATTCATTGAAGCACATGTTAGAATGAAAATGGTATTAGGTTTGAATAGATGTAGTCTTATCGTTATTACATAGCAATATTCATCAGTTGTATTTATTACTCGGTAGTTCTAGTGTTAAGCTTGATCGGAATATAACGTTTTAATTTCGAGTTATTAACTACAAAAGATCTAGCAGATCCGCTAATAGCGGCGCATGCGAGTAAAGTCAAACAGTGGCGTAGTAGACAAACTTGTTAAACCAAGAATTGGCAACAGCACTTTCGCGCCGATTAATTTTCATAGGTCATTGAGACTAAAACCAGTGTCAATGTTTGACCGGATGCGCGCCCTCCCGAACAAATATGATAAGAACGCCAAGAATAATAAAATAATGGACGTCGTCTGCACGTGTTCCATTCGAAAACGGCCATCAGCCCGTGAAATATTTCCGGCGGCGTATCTCCCATTGAAATCCGGCATGTTCGTACACATCTATTCCGCGTGCATACAGAACAAGTTTCTAAGAAGCTTTGCGCGTCCCCGATAGTTGCGAACGTGTTTCCTCGGGACTCGTATATCTTTCCGGAACGGTCAGTAAATTTATCGTTCCGTTTCTAGATTCGCGAAATTTCAATGCCTCGTGAAAAAGAGTATTCGCACTTGAGCGAACAATTTATAGTTCGCGGGTGTATTTACCGTGTTTCTCGCGCGCGTTAACGGGAGGACCCGCTTACACGTACAAGAATGATTGCCAGAGGCTGTTCGCGCTGCATCGTGGAGATCTTGAAACGCAATCGGTTCGGTTCAACGCCTCGTCACGACCAGACGTTTACGAAACGCTGGATCAAGTTTTCGAAATGTTTCGTTTCCACACTCGGCGAGCAGGAAAAGCGGAGAGGATCGAGTGGGACGTAAAAACGGGTAATTATACGTTTGCTCGCCAATCTTAATATTTATGCGCTTTAATATCATACATTTTCATTGGCCACAGCGTCAATAAACTAAGAAACTGGTCGGGTACGCATGCCGATACAGTCAGCCACAAGAATTTAGTCGGCAAAGTTGACGAAAAGAAATAAACGAAAATTTTCCACATTTTCTAGAGATTGAAAGTTCTCTAAAAAATAAGGATGCCTTTTACGTTTGCTCACCCGAACGTGCAAATTAGTTAAAAACTCTTACCAATTTACAATACTACAAAGTGGAGAAAGACGTTAATAAAATTGCTCCAGAGAATGCTAAAGTTTGTTCATATAACATTTAATACAGACATGTCGATAAGCCATATTTGGATGTTCTAGGTTCAAGATTCAAAACCTTTCGGATTATACAGGCTGGTTCATGAGTGACCTTCTCATTTAACAGTTGTATTTTTCTAGGGAAATCTATAATGGAAAAATTCGCAACGAGTAAAAATAATTGACTTGCATTTTCAAAACCAGTGCTCCATTATTTTAACCCGGAGAACATTCACTCGCCATTTTAATTTCTCGAGCTTCAAATTTCAACTGGCCTTCCTTGGTCGCCTAATTTAACGGCATAAGGTACAGTGTACGTTAATATGCCCCGAACGGTACAAAAACCAAAATACAATAACCAGGAAGAAGTGTAAATGAAAATGTAGGAGGAAAATCTAGGAGGAAAATGTAGTGGAAAGAGCCACGCTTCAAAATGAATTAATTTTTTTAATTAACACCTTGACTGCCATGTCACCCATATGTGGGTTACGGAATTTTTGTCCAGGTTTTAAAATGAATTTTTACGTCGATACATTAATTGTACCAAATTCAATTAGGATCTGTAAAATGCAAAACGATTGGAGGACCACTCAATATCATACACTTAATTTTCTTCAATCTATATTTCACTAAATAACTTGCTTTGTTTTTGTGGAATGTTTGAGGTTTCTAGTTTGGCAGTCAAAGTGTTGAGAATATTTCCATTATTGTACTTTAAGCTGCAAATAAAAATAAACACGGGAAGGTGATTTATGGGCCACCCTGTATCAGAGATATCGTGCATAGACTTTTGCGATTGACTGTACGAGTATGTATTTAGCGAGCGGTTACCAGTGATTGAATCGGAATTTCTTTAAATTCCTCGTTAAAGCGATCACCGCTATTCGAGAATCGTCGGAGGCGAGGGAAACTAGGAAAGAGGAAAAGAACGAAGAAAATGAGGAAACGGGAAATATTCGACAAAAGCCAGCTGCATTTTCTTTCCCCTGATAACAAACACTGACTCCGTCGGCCACCATCCTTTGCATCCTTCGGTGAAATAATGTATATCGAGCGTCGGGGAAAGCTCTTCGGATTTAGCGGGCCGGAAATTGCTCTGAAACCGTAAACTGCTGGAAATATTTCTGTTAACGAGTCTCGAAGGGTCAAGACCCGACGAGTTACCGTTAAATCGAAGACTTTGTAGATCGGAAAGGCTTCAACGAGAAATATTCACTCGGAAGGATACTTTTCAAATAGACGGGTGGTACCTGTTTCTGGTTTGACCGTTTCGCAGCATCAAAGCATTAAGCGGACTAAAAACAGCGTGAAAAGCGTTTGAACCCGGTTGAACAGAGACCAGCAATTGAAACCGTTTAAGGACCAGGTGTGTACGTCTACCTGTAGCTGCATACCGGCGAGCTGGAATCTCGCCGGCGCGGCTGACGACGCAACATGGCGACTTGCCAAACCCACTTTTCAGCTGAAAACTCCCCCACGAGGACGTTTCGCGTCCAGACGATACGGAGCTAGCTGCCAGTCCGATTACGAATTCCAACGTTTACGCGACGAAAAATACGATCGTTCGCGAATCTCTTCAACCGGGTACTTTACTCAACAAGCTCAAACGTGTCGATTGTTTTCTCTCCTTTTTCTGCATCTTCTCTCGGAAAACAAGAATCAACAGAATTTCTATTAGGTTGGTGCGTATGAAATGTCGGATTTTTAAGTGAATATATAAAACTGCATCTCTTTTTCAAAAGCTGTTTTTTTTTTTTATTGAGCTTAAATGTGATAAACGTATTGTCATTCCTTTCACCGATTTACGTGAATCATTTAAACACAAATGTAGAAAAAATACTAACGATTTCACAATGCAACAGGGTCAGTACAAGGGCAAGGAGTACTTTCAGTATTGTGTTAGGGACGGGGTCGCACCATGGTTCTCGGACTAAGGTTTATCACGAAAATATATTGTAACATTAAATCGTTGTAGATCAGATCATTACCATCTCGCAGCATCCCTTTCACGACTACCTATTATAAATAATTCCAAATGTAACTGCGGCAATAAGGTTCAAGATCTTAACCATATTATTTGGCAGTGTACCTTATGGGAATCACAACGAGTTGATCTTATGAAAGGATTGAATAAGCTTAATTTGTTCCCACCCTTGAATGTTAGATCGTTGCTTTGTAAACCGAACATTCAAGCGTGTCATTTTCTTTTAAATCTTTCAAAAGCTGTTTATTCAATCAAAATATGCCCCATTCGTTTCAATACATTTTTCCCAATGAGACTTTAAAGCATAGATGCCTGTCTTAAAAAAATTCTGATCTTTAGAATCAATAAACTCTGATATCGAATTTTAACAAACTGTCTTCATTTTCATACTGTTTAGCCGGGTGCTGCAAAATTTCATATTTCAATTCATTTAATTTTGCAATTGTTTTGTGCGAACTATGCGGCCGAGCATTGTCATGGAGAAGCAGGTGATGATACCGCGGTAAATAATATAAAAACTCCAGCTTTCATCTTTCACTTTCACTGTGGATGAATCATCCGAGATAAACATCCAAAGTGGACAGTCTACATTCGCCTTAAGGCATAAAATCTGATCTTTGGTCTATAATTTTATTGTCAAGTGCGGCTAATTTTTCTAACAATAAAATGGGTATTTACCGCTTAATGGGGTATCCTGGTGTAAACTACCAAAATTAATCTGAATCTTGGGAATTTTTTTATAAAGAAAGCATTTAACATTCACTTTCGAAACTTGCAGGGTATTTCATTTGCACACTAAATAGTACAAACATTTTCTCTTAGTGTAAACAATTGGAAGCTGTAGGAGTTTATCGCCGGGCGCTCTAGCTACTCTTGTATTGGTTTAAAACGCAAAGGTAAACAACATGCTTATTTTTTATGAACACAGCTCTTTGCAAAAATGCGATTTTCACCAAAAACATTAGCCTTTATCTATACAAAAGTAACTTTTTTCGGTAATTAATGTAGTTATTTTGTTGATTCATGGACTAGAGAATATAATGAACTATATGCGCATCAAATAACTTTCTGAACAAATTTAAAGTTTGTAAGGAATGGCCGGGATAAAAGCAAACAGTTTATTATTTAATTACACGTCCTTCTCTGGTGTTGCACCTGACGAGACTGCTCGTCCTTGTTTCATTCTGTTCGTTTCTTTTTCAACACATTCGTTTGTCCGATGAATCAATCGTTTGTCTTATCAATAACATGAACATATTTGTTAACAACATGAACAATATATACAGTGGCGGATACGTTACAGCTCATCTTACAATTTGAGGTCCAAGAATAAATAATAAACTGTAAGGATGAATGACAATTTGACTATACGTTGTTTTCCTATTCACATAAAACAAGTGTACGACAAATCGCATTGACTAACGTTGATATAAAATTTATCTAAATGTGAAATTATACATATGTCTAAATGATCCATATGTCTCATTTTTCTAAATGAAAATTGAGCATAGGATATGAAGCTTTGTACCTCAAAGATTTATATGAGAAAATACATCAAAATGCTTTATAACATTTGCATTCTAAAATCGAATATTTCATATGCAACAACCTAATATTGTAGCACAGGCCGATCAACTTGTGCACGCAATGTTGTCAGTTTCAGGAAGACACGTACATATCTATGCTGTACCTCAGTCCCCTTTGTTTTGCAAACTCGCGTTCAACGTGAGCAGCAAACGTTTATTATCCGCCCCGTCGCTGAATCGTACGATTTTTCTGTTGCCCTCAGCGAAAAGGAAATGGAAATCCTTAGGCTCTGATGGAAATGCAGAATTTATAGTCAGACGGGTACATTTCCAATTCTGCAAACTAAAGGCACCCTTGAGGAAATATGAGGTAGCGTAATCGAATATATTGAATTTACGGTATTTTAAGTCCTACTAATTTGTTACCGATCAATTATATTTTGTAATGTGCAAGTTTACATATGTATTCGAAACCTAAAGAGTATAATCAAATACGAATTTCAAAGAACAAATATAGGCTTTATAGTCTCTTCTACAAATATAGATTCTTCTTAGAAACAAATGGTTTCTTACATGCTTTCCGTGATAAAAGATTATTTTCATCTGAACGACGGCTAACTGTCCTACTGCTAATGTTCCTGAGGTCCAACTGACTTTTAATTTTGACAGCTGTGCAAAATGGATTGCATTTGGACAGCCTTGCAATTCGACGATCCAGCTTTTTACTTGTTTTTCGTGGTCTGCCGGTTTGTGATGCCACTTTAACAGTTCCATTGTCTTGAAAACGTTTTATTATCTTCGTGATAACACAACGATTTACACCAGGCACTTTTGCAATATCAATTTTCCTCTGCCCTTTTTTAAACATTTCAACTATTCTTTGTTTCTCGCTTTCAGTTAAATGTTGCCTTCTTGCCATCTTTACTGCAGCTAATAATACAAACCACACTCGACAATGCCAGAAAGGAGACTAGATTCCTTTCAACATTTTTGTTTATATTGCTTACTCTACTTCTTGCAAGATGTCTTCATGTTTCTTAACTTTTGTCACAAGTATTTATTTTGTTTCCTTGACTCAATATTAATTGTAGTGCTTATACAAGTGTAATCCCAAAAAAACTTATTGTATGTTCATGTATGATACGTAATCTCGTCATATTATTTTTAATTCGGACATGTGTATTCCAGGAGATTAAAAAGATACACTAATTCCCAAACGACTATTTTGTTTCTTAACATTTGTCGGTAGGTCTATATCGAGTAAACAGTGTATATATGTTATATATCTCTGTTTTAGTATTTATTATTATGCTTAGATTAATGTAAGCACAGTAATCGGGTCCGTTGAAGGTTGAACATTAAAAAAAAAGTTTCGAGAAACTTCCCAAAAATATTTCTCATAAGTGAAACTGCCCTAGATTTGGAGATCGAAGTCCGCACGCGTTATGTCATATCTAATTTCCCCTGAAATCCGTGACGTCAACGGCAAAAGTCAATCGATTTTCCGCGAATTAGCCCCACAGGGTCATTATCGAATCGAATTGGCGCGCAACGAATCTAACCCAGGCGAGGATGATCGCATTACATATTTTCCGCTATCAATTCGACCAATCAAAAGCTCCAGCCCAGCATAAAATGCCGTCCGTTTGCGAAGGTATCGTGGTGTGCGCGGATAGGGAACAGCGTGCGATGAACTGTGATGCACAGAATTCATTAGGACCGAGAGATCACGGTGGAATACACAATGTTCGCTTCTCGAGGAGCCACGCATCCATCGCTCGAACTTAATTATCCGGCGTTTTCATCCGGCCAGAAGAAAGTAAACGTTCTTTGTGCGATCCGAAACTTGAATAGGAGATCTTTTGTTGCGATCTCTGTATAGCGGTGGTGTAAATTCAGTACGGCGAGGCGAGGCGAGGCGAGGCAGCACGAGTCTTCTTGCATCCTTTCTTTCTCGGTCCGTCGCGCGTCACCCGTCGATTTTAACAAAGCCGAACACTCCCTTTCGCGTTTAAACGATACGACCTAAGAACCCGGTCAGAAATCGCGATAAGAATATAGGTGTAATCTCCACCGGCCTCCTCTTTGTTCGCTGGAAACGTATTCGCTTAGTATCGCGAGAGAGGTACCGAACGGATCGGTCGACATCGTGGTGTTGCTTAATAAAATCGCGGCGACCGGAGAAGAAGATGGTCGTTCTTTGAGGAGGCGTATCTGCCAGCTCTAATCAAGAAGATGGCCGATTAGAATCAAAGACACTGACGAGGAGCAGCTACCCGCCGAAAGGGCGAGACATCGACTTTGACTAGCTTGTTTGAATAGCGGGCAACGTTAATGAATACGCTCCCTTGTTACTGCGGCTTCTGAAATTGCTGCGGGCGAATCAAATTATCTTCTCGAGACGATACCGTGACATCATCTTTGAAAATATTCTTACCTACCGGTAAGTCAAGCGAAAATGTTTCTAACGCGTACTGCACAATTTAGACATATAAACGTTTGTTTGCCATTGCTTTATAAGATAAAGTGTTTGCTTAATATATATGTCCAAAGCGTATATAATTACTAGACTGCGGATCTTTATGCAAAATAAAAATTGTCTGCATCGATTTCAAGAAATAGAAATCAAGTAAAATGTTATTTCTTCACTTGCTAGTTTTAATAGATGAGAAATGGTATATTGACATTTGAATCTGTCTAAATTTTCGTACAATTTCAAATTTGATCTACTCAATTTTGTTATAAATGCATAAAGATCCGCAGTCTAATAATTACCTTAGAAAAGTAAAATAATTTGTTGTTATTTCGATACTGGGTGAATTGTCGTGTACATTACTTATAAAGTGTACCACAATTTATAAATTTATTATTATAATCTTCTTTATAAATATATTTTGAGTTATACCGTTTTTCCTGCGAATTGTTGAAAGAGTTGTGAAGTTTTTACTGTGAAAAGTTATACTGACTTCAAAGCTAGTGAAACAATAAAAGTAATTTGAAAAAGTTTCAAGTCACTTTTCTTACGAACGAACGATATCGTCAGGAGTCTTTTATTTCTGCATGTTCGATTAAACGTATAAAAATAATGAGTTCAGCATTTTTGTGAGGACTATGTCGTACCATCGCAAAAGCCTATCGAAATCGGCGCTATCATTAGCCTGACATCGAGCTTTCTATTTTAAACGGATCCGAAACCCGAATATCGAGTTCCCGTGTACCCGAAACGTCGTTATCATTTCAGATTTGTTCGAAAGTTACATCGGCGAACCAATTACGTAATGTGTTCGAACTCTATAAATGAACCTGCGCATAGAACAAGCGGACATTCCAGGCCGGCGAACGTCATACCGAAGAGTTCGGCTCTTAATGCATCTAGCGATCTAGAATCTGACCCCACGACCTATCCTAAAAGATTCACGAGCCGCAATAGTGCCAAAACGCTGTTCGGTCCCGCTCCTGTTTATCAGCGTTCCTAAATCACATCTACCAGCCCACTATTGATCGAGCCTTATAAATGGCACGAGATTAACGGCATTAAACGACCAAGCGGCCGCCGATGAATTAAATAAGACAGTGTCTGGAAGAGTCCTGCGTTCTTCAGCACATGATCCAATTCATGTCCCTTTTCGCGACGAAATTCTTTCTTTTCTTTTTTTCTATTAACCCTTATGTGGGCAACCAAACTTTTCACGGTTGTTGGGTAACCGGGTACCCCGAGCGTTCGGTGCCGATATATAAAAAATAAAGTGACAATTTTACTTTCATGCTTTCCCATAACTTTTGGTTTTTTTTCTATAGTATACTAAGTATTGTTTTAAACAGTTTAAGTGAAGCAACTGCTTCAAAAAATAGTATAACTCAATGCTAAGATCAAACTTTTATGCTATTCGTATGTGGACGTACGGTATTTGACTCTTCAACTTACACAACAGTACAACAGTATTCAACTTTATTTGGTCACAACCAAAATGTTACAATATATTCGTATGTGCCAAAAAAAGAAAAGTTTGTTGTATTACTATCCACAATGCACAATGATAATGTTGTTTCTGGGCCAAAGAGGAAACTAGAAATAGCCCACTTCTATAATAAAACAAAATCTGGTGTCGAAATGATGGATCAAATTTTGAGACGATACAGTACACAAAGACGTACTAACAGATGGCCATTAGCATTTTTTTTTACATAATTGACATTGCTGCTCTTGCCTCATACATCATATATATTTCTAATAACGATATGTTGCCTAACAAATCCAATAATCGCCGAATATTTTTACGCCAAGTGAGAGAGGAACTTTGTCTTCCAATAATTAGAAGTCGATCAACCAATGTTCAAGTGATGAGACATTTCTCTTGCAAATTAGCAATAGAAAGCATGCTGCATAAGTCACCAACAATGACCGACGTTCCTTCAACTTCAGGCACTGTACATCAACGAGATAAAACTGGACGAAAAAGAGTTGTAGGCTCATGTTATATATACCAAGCTGACCCTGATAGAAAACGTAGAAAGACACGAAAATATTGTCAAAACTGTATAAAACCAGTTTTCCGACGAACACGCAAATACTCTGACAGTTTGTAAAAATTGTCCTATTATTGGTTAATAATAGTAACTATACTAATAAATAAATAATACCAACTGAAAAAATTTGTGTGTTGTATGATTGTGTTGTAAAACTTCCCTTCATAAGCATTCAACTACACTTTCTATGTATGGGTACCCGGGTACCCCGGTTACCCAACAACCGTATAAATAAGATTGAAGCCTTATTATTTAATATGTTTTGCATCAATTTTAATTCCGTAACCATAAATCGACAGAGATCCTTCTAAATAATGGGGATCCAGGGCGGTTTTGCGATATCTTCATAAAAACATAACAAATTATTAGAGAAAACATACAAAAATGGGTACCTGGGTACCCGGTTGCCCACATAAGGTGTTAAAGTGGTGTGGGGTAAGTGCATAAACGGACTCTTATGTAGGTTCGGTGCGTGTCAAAGAATGATCCGAATCATAGTGCCGCGCGTAAAAGATAAACTCTCGTGCGCGGCTGTGTCGTTTTCCGTGTACCTTCGTTCCGCGCGCGTTCGGCGGCATCGTTTAATGTTTGTCGGCGGGAATAAAGGACTCACGCGGACCCAGGCGGCCCGAGCGATGAGATAGCGTTTCAATAATAAACAATGTAGACGAGCTGACGAGTTCGAGAAACGTTCGGCATCGGGCAGTTGTCGTCTTTTGTAATATCTCTATATATCATTTGTCTTGTCTTTTGTCTCCTTATTGTTAAATATATTCACGCTTTAAAATACCAAAGGTTTTTTGTCCTTCCATGGTCCGTATGATCCTACATAAGGAATAACATTTCTTCGAATAAAACTTCGTCTTCCCGCAAATCGATTTTGGAAATGTATCAGGTTCGTGTGTGATGGCGTTTACAAAAAGTAGAACCAGTAGGTCGTGAACAGACAGAATTTTCAAATTCGAATTTCTCGAAAAATAATCCTAAAACAATAATATTTTATTTTAGATTTTGTACCACTTTTTTAAGATTCGTTATTTTGAAGTTACTATTTCCAATAATTACATATCCAACGGAGTCGTCTTTTGTAATATCTCTATATATCATGTCTTATGTTTTGTCTCCTTATTGTTAAACATATTCACGCTTTAAAATACCAAAGGTTTTTTGTCCTTCCATGGTCCGTATGATCCTACACTTATTAATATAAGAGACTCTTATACGGACTCTCTCTCTTATTCTTTTTATATTGATCTTATTTCACTAATCCTCTTTGTATTCATTTATTTATATTATTTATTTGCTTTACTCCAAAACGAAACAACATATTTGAATGCGGTAAAAAGCATTTTCTAACAGACGTATGTATCGATAGTTATGCTCTTGCCTCGTAGCATACAATATAAGGCATCAAATAGATTTTAACTGTCGATTGTGCACTTGCCCCATTTTCTGGGAAAGTGCACAGTTGTTGCAATTTTTTACAATTTAAAAAAAAATAAAAATATACAAGTGGAATTGGCATTATTGCCAATGTTAATTAAAGAGTATTCAAGTATTCGTTGATATCAATAAATGTTAAATTATTATAAAACAAATTCAAGATATTTGGGTTGAAAGTCAAACTTACTAAAAACTGGGGTGGCACTTACCCCACTCCACCTTATTGGGGAGCCGTGTTTTCTAGCTGCATCTCTAATCCTATTTGAAGCCCATTCGGACGATCCGCGAGGCACGCGAAAAACTGATGAAACATTGCAATTTCGGTGTCAATTCAACCGGGCACCAGCCGAAAAGCCTCCCAGATACGAGAAATTGCTAGGAATACTTGGCTACTACGAGTATTTCCCCCGAGTACAATCCTGCGATATTCAGGAGTACACGTACTCGTTCCCGTAAGGAAAGGCTCGAGCAGCTGGCGATGGCCAGTGTAATACGAACGCGTCTGGAAGGCGACGAATTGAAAATCGACCAGAACGTTTGTAACGTGAGTGTACATACATATAAGCGTTTATTGAAATCGCTTTGCATTTGACAGGAAAATAATAAATCATTGTTATTTCTTCGTCCGAATTTAAAATTTTTTTTCTACTCGTAGTACCTGTGTACAGCCTGAAGGGAGGCTTTAATGGAATGACCATTGTTTATTGATCATATTGACGTTACGGACCTATCTTTCCATCTATCGATGATAATAAGAATTATTTGTTGATGAAAAAAGAAACCAATGAATGAATGAACGAACGAATGAATCAACGATCTCAGAATCTCTTTTCTAAATAGAGACTTCGAAGTGTCCACTTGATACGGTTTCAAAGGCCGGACTGTGAGGGCCAAACCTAAACAGTTGGAAGATGCTTGGGACCTTGATTTCCTTTCGGGGTTCCAACGGTTTTCCATCGGCAGTCAAAGCTAAGATTTCGTGCAGTAAAGAGCTCTCTCCCGGGCCGTATAACAAAGAACAGTTTGAGTTCAAATACCGTGTACATTGAATTGTAACCTATTTCCAATAGGTCATGGGACCAGTTAACGTGTAAATAATTTTTTTGATACAAAAAGAAAAACTGTGTTCCTAAACTATATCTAAGTTGTCTTTGATTAATAATCTTTAATTAATACATATAAGCATATACAGTGACCAGTGTCAGCGCATCGTTAAGCAACGGTTAATGAATTAAAAAATGGCATCAAAGAGGCGTGGTCTCAGATCGGATCAGAAGCTTTAGAGAAATGAATAGACTCAACGTCACAAAGGATATTTGAGGTCATAAAAAACAACGGAGGACCAACTAAATACTGAGTTTTCTGGTCAAATAATTAATTTGTACTTATATTTATAACATTTTGTTAAGTCCAACTAGAAAATGATTAAGCGAACCTATATTTATTTCGTATAAAAATTCCAAATTTTTGTAATATTGATTAATAAACACATTAATAAAAATGATATTGTTCAAATACATTATGTGTTCTACTAATTACATTGTTACGAATCACATACCAATGATAAAAGATAGAAATGTTGCATGAAAAACACTGTTATATCATAAAAATGATATGAACCTATCATTATTTCGGCCACTGTAGTAACCACATTTTGGGGGGTCGCTCGTGTTTCACAAATAAACATAATTGAAGGGAGAAACGTCCGCCAGCGAGTACTCGTTTCACGTGAATGCAGACACGGTTTTCTATTAAGTATACCTACGGCCCGATCGTGTGGGTATAGAATATCCTTCGAACGAAGCGTCACGAGCGGCAGACCAGAGCGCGGAAGCTTCAAGACGGATTTCTCGACTCTCGTTTTATTTCTCGGGGGAAATTTCCGTGAAGAGCAATGCGAAAATTGCCATCGACGAACGGAATAAAAGGGGCACCATCTGGACATACGCTCCGATGTGCAGGCGCGAGACGATGGCCCTTGAAATCTTCGTAATTGCCGGAAGACACCAGGCGAGCATCCAACGGCTTAGGAGGTGAAGACGGATGCGAGAAACGACGGAGGAAAAGTCCCTAGAAGCTGTTCGCGGGAAAATGGAACTAAACGCGACGCCTCCGAATCCGAGATGGTATTTTTTTCCTTTCACAACGGCTACGCGTCGTTTCTGTAGTTGACCTACCCTCACGTAACGCTCTCGCGTTTTTCCTCCTTTCCTTCTCCGCTTCTTTCACGACCAGATATAAATATCACCGACAAATGATCTTGAGGCCGTGCTACTCTCGGGTATAGTTGTCGCGAGACGACCGTTAACAGCGGGAGAAAGATATTTCCATACTATTTCACTGTCCCTGGAAGATGTAAATTGCGCGATATTCCGTTGAAAAATTTATGCGCATTATCTTCCGCCGTGACGCATCTTTGGAAAATACAGCCGAAACTCGGTATTTGGAACTTTTACAGTGGACTCGCAATAATATTCGGACGCTTTTAAAAATCGTATAACTTTGTTAATATTGAACCATACGACTTGGATTTTTTTTTTTTTAAGTGAGCACAATTGATTTGGCATATAAAATGAAAAGAATTTTTTACAAAAATGGCAATTGGTCGAAATTGCAGAGAAAATACTAAAAGTTGTATTTTTCAACTTTTTTATGCGTGCTTATATTAAAAATTTAAAAAGTACGTCTTGTACATCTGTATCAATTATACATATTCTGAGAATATCATCAAAATCGGTCAACGTTGCAATGAGCTGCAGATGTTCCAAAATGATCACATAAGGGCGAAATTCCCTGACAAGGCCAAAATTCTGCGACTTTCGCCCTTAAGTTTTCTTCGTTAAACGTTTGTAGCTCAGTGCAACGTTGACCGATTTAGATGAAATATTCAGAATATGTATAATTAATACAGATGTACAAAAACGTACTTAAATTTTTAATATAAGCACGCATAAAAAGTTGAAAAATACAACTTTTAGTATTTTCTCTGCAATTTCGAGCAATTGCAATTTTTATAAAAAATTCTTTTCATTTTATATGCCAAATCAATTGTGCTCACTTAAAAAAAAATCCAAGTCGTATGGTTAAATATTAACAAAGTTATACGATTTTTAAAAGCGTCCGAATATTATTGCGAGTCACTGTATAAGAGGACCAGAGACATCTACGTTGATTCAAGCTGTAAATTCTCGATACAAGTCCCTATAAGCCTAACGTTTAACCCTGTGTAAACATAGCAAGGGTCGGGTATATCGGTGTGAGATCAGACGACCACTACTAATTCAGCAATAAAACTTCTTTATGTTCCATTATTTTCCTTTCTATGGGACTTCGCAAACATATTAAATTATAGGTACGGTATAATATTCGTATTGCTTGTTCTAAGAAAATATGAACCTTTTATTAATACTTAACTCATTCATTGCCAATGTGACCGATCGGTCGCATGCGAGTACTCGTCGAAAGTTTACGTTTTCGTCCCTTCGGTGGAATTTGTGTGCGTGGTTTTAGGATTCGTTATTTATTGCGTGCGATTTGTACAAATTACAGCAGTAGCGTTCAAATTAAAAGGCTTTAGCACCAGACGTTCATCCCTCCGGATCAGCTGGCAACGTTAAAAAGAGTTTAGACAAAAGAATTGTCACTATTTATGCCAACATTTGGACAGTACATGAAAAAAAAATATTTAACACTAGAACTACCGCACGAGTCAACATGACTTGCTCCTAATATTTTCTTTTAGAAATATTGAATTTATAAATATGTTTCCATGAGAAAATTTTTCAATAAACTTCTCTATCGAAGTAGATATTTAAACAGAACTGGTACGAAATCTAAACAAATTCAATTTTGTTGTTATTATAAGGCAATATATGCCAGTTGCATTTGGTGCATGGTTGTTCTAGTGTTAAAGTAATATTTCATGTAAAAACATTCGAGAAAACTGTGGTTTTCCGAATAATCCTCTTCAGGGGGAGGAGTTAAAAAATGACGAAGATTTAGAATTTCAGGAATATAGGAAAAATTGATATAATTTCTATTCCTATTAATAATAATAATATTAATAATCCGCAATATGCTTTCGAAATTGCTCGGCTGCTGTCTCGCTGTCTCGCACAATCGTTGGTTTTGAGAGCACCAGAAAGATGAAATCGAGGAACTGGAGATCTTCGATCGCGGCCATCTCATTTCTATTCTACACCACGCAAAGGCACGAGAGCTCGACCTACCTCACGTACCAGTCACCTTCGCCTTCCCTTCGTCTTCTTCTTTCTCGCCTTGACTGATATAAACGCAACTGGTAGGTTAACTTCGGGGAGAGCGTCAAAGGATGAGCCCACCCGGCGGATTCGTTGCTGCTGTGAAAATCACGGCAACTGGATACTACGTAATATCTATGAAGACTTTAATCACCAAGGAGCTTCGTCACGTCGCAACTAAAAAAATTTTTCGTGTCCGAGTCGATAAGAATGTTTGCAGTGATGGAAAGAATCCGTTTGGTTGACAAATCGAACGAAGCACTACTTTCTACAATAAGAGTAATTTTTCCAGGACAAAAAGAAGTTCGAAAAAGCTCAAGTCGAGTCCTCTGCGGTTTGGATATTTTTAACTAAATATATTCTTACAAGGTCGCCCGACTCGAACTTCTTCTCGTTTCCCCACCGCTGGAACCACGTAAATACGACCGCAGAGTTAACTTTCGAAAGACCGGTGGTGGTGGTTGTTCGCCGAAAGTTGCGGTGGTGCTGGTGGTCCCGGTGTTCTCTAATTCCCCCAGAAACTTTCACCGTAAGATTACTCCGCGCAGCGGAATTCAAAAGCGAGTGCCGTATTATTTTCCGAGAACAAAGTCGACGGGACCTGAGATCGGTTAAGCGACAACCGTCAAACGAAGCTAGCAGAATAGATAGTTCGAGAGTTTAGAACTGCGTTAAGATCTCTATAACGTGATCAGTGTACATATCTTTCATCATTCCCGAGATACGAACAATTTAGGAGCACTTGTTCGGCAAAACCGAAACCTAGAATAAAATTTGAAACGTAATAGAAGTGTCGTAAATATAATGCAACAGTAATAACACTTAGTTCGATTGTCTTGAAACGTTTATAAAGGCTTTTAAGGGAAAGGGTGGACGGTTCAAGATGGAGACTTTCCGGAGAGAAACAACCGACGCGAAAATCCGTAATGGTTCCGTAGGGTTCGAAACAGCTTCCATCAACTTATAGAAAATCCATCCTCTACTTTGAGGGTCTCCGAAGAGATCTGAAGAAACCTGCAAGAAATTTCGGATCTCCATAAGAATACATAAGAACACTAGAGGGGACCGTAAGAGTCTCTAGACCTCTCGAAGACACTTAAAGAACCTGAAGAGTACCTCAAGAATCCTCAAGCCTCTACAAGGACATATGAAAACGCTCGAGAGAACACTAGAAATTTCTAGACCTCTTCGAGTCTGCTTGAAAACACCATTTTTGATGTACTAATTAAGCGTGTTTTTAACGTACATTGTAATTACTTCTTTTTTAAAGACTTCTCCGCTATAAATGTATACAAATTCGCAGTGCAACTACATATAGTATGTACAGTGTTTGCTCGATATGCGTCCAAAACACGGGTCTAGTCAGGGACATATATCGGAAAGGAAATAATATTCTTTGATCCACGCCAATTTATGGCTCCTCAAGAGGTGTAGCCCGTGGCAGTGGGGATGGTTCTGGGACTCTTATCGGCTAGGCATTTGGGACATATATAGAGTAAACACTGTACATCTCGATCTCCTCGTTTGACATAATATTCACACAGTTAACAAAGGAAAGATTCGTGACCATTTCAAACTAAAATCCAAACGATGAAGAATGTTTGTGTGCAAACAGTTAGTTATAACAAGAAGTTCACCAAACGAGAGTTGCAGTCGACTCGATCCATTTTTTTCTAGTTTCGAAAGTAAATAGGGGCGTAGATTTGCGTAGAATAGATCTACCACCCCGAGAAATCTGTGAGGTTAACGTTCCGAACTATCTCTAACGTCTCGAAGAACTATCAAAGAGCTCTCATTAATCATAGACTTAGGGCACACTCAACAACGATAACGCAGTGTTTAATGACCGTTTTATGGAAAGTGAGCATAATCGCTTGGCAACGTAAGGACACGATTAATCCCGCTCGGCTCAATTCGATGGCCTCG
This sequence comes from Seladonia tumulorum, assembly GCA_913789895.3. NCBI lineage: Eukaryota > Metazoa > Arthropoda > Insecta > Hymenoptera > Halictidae > Seladonia > Seladonia tumulorum. The sequence continues at coordinate 12,101,201 of OU565275.1, forward strand.
CACAGCTCGCGCCCCACTCGTTTGTTCGAAAAATTTCTCTCGGCTCTACTCCGGAAGAAACTAGACAGAAAAAGAAAAAAAAAGAAGTAGAAGAAGAACCTTACTCTCGAGCGTCTCATTACCATTCAGAATAGGGGTCGCGTCCTCTGCCGTTTGTTCGTGCTGGGTACAAAATTTTCCCCATTGTCCTAACCAGCGGGGAACGTTGTAAGCGTAACCGCCTGGGCTAACTTTCAAGAGAGACCGTTCGCGATCTTCTCCACCATTGTCGAAACCACCGCGCGCCGCACAGTGGGCATTTTGAACAAAATCGGACTCAAAATCAAAGAACTTTTGATAGAAATGAGGTAGAGCAATGAAATTTTTTTGAAATTAAAGCTCAAACTTTGTAGAATATGGGAAAAATAGGGAGATTATGGTAGGAACGTTTTGTAACCTTGAGAAAATTCGTTAAACTTTCACAATTCTTGTAAATTCGTTAAACTTGCACAACGAAAAAATGTTACTAACGTTACTAATGTTACTTTAAATGTTACTTTGTGTCACAAAAATCTATTTATTGGAAAAACCAGAGGTCGTAGACAAATTTTGAAAACAGATTTGAAATCAGCGTGGAAAATCTATGGGAAATGATATGTAGCATGTTAAAGAAAAATTTATTCCGCGCGTGGTATTGGAAAAAGCACAATTTTCTTGAAATTGTGCAAGTTTAACGAATTTTCTCAAGGTTAAAAAACGTTCGTACCATAATCTATTTTTTCATCAATGCCTAATCGAATTTTCGACGTTATTCGAAAAATGGCAATTATACTAAGTATTAATTTAGAAATTTAGAAGAAATTTTTGTTGATATTGATGTCATCTACATAAAAACGTTTGGCTTTATGGAAATTTCGCAGTTCGATTTTTGTTAAACTATATAATTTTACGTTTTTTTTATAAATAAAGAATATATCTACGACTGCAAACATGTATATGGTTTCTTTTATTAATACAAAAATGCTATGATGAGCTTCTCATTAATATGGTATAATTATAAGATTTTACCAAAAAATCAGGCGGCTTTATGGAAATTTTGGGGCAGTGTACCTCATTTCTATCGAAGGTTCTTTGATTTTGAATCCGATTTTGTCCAAAATGCCCACTGTGCGCCGTTTCCACCTCGGTTTTTCCCTAATTCCGTCGCGTCGGGCCGGGACTGCAGGATTGTTCTGCTCGGAGGCCGAAAACTCGAGTCACAACTGGCCTTAATCGTCGCGTCGTTGCTACCTAAGTATGCGCAGGTAGGTTCTTCGCGAACAAGCCGATCGGTGTTACCGAGGAGACGTGATCGATGCGCTGTCGGAAGTTCGCTCGCGACTATAGAGTCGTCTCGTCGAGCTGTACTCGAAGAATCCGGTCAACGTCACCGCGTCGCCGTCCGGGAAACCTAATACACGGAATCGAGCGGGAAATGTAATTGTTGCGCGGGAAACTTTTAAACCTGTAACACGAACGCGTGACTCGAATAACTATCGTGGCGCGCACCTTCTCTAATTCCGAATGTACCTCCACGTTCAGTCGATATTGCAACTGTGCAATCGCATTTCCGTCCTATCTGTACACAGTGTTTACACGATATATGTCCAAAACACGGGTCTAGCCAGGGACATATATCGGCCACGAGATTCATTGATCCACGACAAGCGTAGAAAAGGACAGCGACACTCTGGAGGCCTCGGTTCATAGTGGGGATAGTTCTGAGGCTCTTATCGGCTAGGCATTTGGGACATATATAGTGTAAATACTGTATATGTATATTGATACTGTAAAAATATGTCGCTATTAATCTTCAATGCAAAATCTGCATATTTCTGTTTTTTTTTTTTTTTTGAGGTTTTTTATTTCTTACAAGAGAGATTTGGGACATATATAGTGTAAATACTGTATATGTATATTGATACTGTAAAAATATGTCGCTCTTAATCTTCAATGCAAAATCTGCATATTTCTGGTTTTTTTTTGAGGTTTTTTTATTTCTTACAAGAGATGTTCTACCAAAAAATCTGAAATAATTACAGTATATGTATCCAGGCGTTTGACATCTGTGAGATTCTTTTTAGAATTCTCGCGTATGACGGACTAAGGAAAATAGATTTTTCTTGGTGCCCTATCGAATTGAGCCTTTTAATTTGGTCCAATGGCATTTTTAACCGTCTTATCCGGCTATACCATTTACGGACGCCTGTATTTTCAACTTTACCGGTTGGATAAACCAAATCTGTGCGTCTTGGTAGAGTTTCATTCCAAATTTCATGCTTCAGAGCGTCGTGGTAATCTCATTTCATGGATAATGTAAGGATATATGTACACAGCGTCTTCCATAGTTTAAGCTTCCGATACATGAAACGAAAATTTTATTCTTTTCTTCTCGTTCAACGTTCTTGGAGTCCCTTGATAGCTGACATGAATATTTCTCTACATTACTTTCGTGGGCTGCAGTTTAAAGCAATAGTTGTACTATAAATAGAAGAGTCGTATCTTCAATAAATACACAGTGAGTTCATATAAAACAATAAGTCGAAAATAAGGAATAACATTTCTTCGAATAAAACTTCGTCTTCCCGCAAACCGATTTTAGAAATGTATCAGGTTCGTGTGTGATGGCGTTTACAGAAAGAGTAGAACCAGTAGGTCGTGAACAGACAGAATTTTCAAATTCGAATTTCTCGAAAAATAATCCTAAAACAATAATACTTTATTTTAGATTTTGTACCACTTTTTTAAGATTCGTTATTTTGTAGTTAATTCGAAGACTGTATCTAAAACTTATTCTTGAAGATATGCGTGTATGATAGACACTGGCAGAAATTAATTGCTTTCACAAGAAATAGTTTTTCTCTCTTTACTGATTAGGATACTATGATTATAAGATTACATTTTTAACAATTGAAACAAATTAGCTATTTCCAATAATTACATATCCAACGGACAAATACTGCATTACTCACAAGTCACAGCGTAATCGATGAACAAGTGAGATAGCCTACAACCAATTAATACATACATATGTATATGTCAGATTCTTAGAAACTATGATATTCCGTATTAGATTATTATTTGGCCGCTTTCCCATATTTTCTCATGTATAATGTAATTTTCTTCCGATCTTATAAACTAGAATACTCTCTTCAAAGCATTGTTCTCGAGACCGTTATTCTTGCATTTGTTATTTATAATAGAAACTCGCCCACGTTATAAAACATTTTAGATATGCGAGCAAAAGAGACTCTTCCACGCTACAGATTCTGTTGTTTCACCTTTGATGCATGCGTTATGATTAGCGATTCCGATGTATCTTGACTGAATAAATTTCTTGCCAAGAAATAATGTATCTCCGTTACACACTAATTACTAGAATACGGATCTTCATGCGAAATCTAAATTTTTTGTTACAAAAAACAGGAGACACTTGTTCTAGTTACTCGCATATGGGTAAAACAGCATCGAAGATATTGAAATACGTATGCATCGTAGATCGTTTCATGAATAGATTTCCGGAATTGCTAAGCGTGTCCTCTCGTTTCTTATTCTAATATCCCATCGTTTGCGACGTAATTACAGCCTTTTCATAGTCGAACGTCGATTCAACACACTATCCTTCATCTCATAAACACCACTCGGCTATTAATTTCCATTCGCCATCCCGGTATTTTGCGTTTCAACATGATAATCACTACGTTCAATACAGCGACTTGTCCGCGTGCTACCATGAACTTCGGCTTTCAATACTAATCGGTCGATGTCCCCGTTCACGCGAGAAGACGTTCTGCATAGAACGTCATAAAACCCGTATATTTGATTTTGTAATCGATATATTGGTAATATTCCACTCACACGTGTGATTTCGTTCAAACGTTGGGATCAATATTCCTGATAAATCTTTCACCATCGATTGTGCCATTTCACCGTATTACCGGTTTCCATTGATTGAAATTCACGTGACGCGCGCAATATTGGACGGAAGGACGTGTGCCCCATTGCAAAGAAATTTATAGCTTCGACTTACTATGCTGTACATACGTTTCACTGAATTATTATAATTTTTATCTAGTCGTTTCTATGTGCGAAGTGAATTCGTTGTAATTTCAGATGACGTTCTCCGAATTTATTTAAAATTCATATGCAGGGGCACCAGACATTACCACCCTGATTTACGTCATTATTATTATAAGTAGTGAGAAATGCATATTAAAAATGGTTTCAAAAGGTGCACATACTGGTGTTATTAATTTTCTCGTGGGTGGACGCGACAAGGTCCTGTCAATGAAGGCCAACTTTGATTTTTTAAATGGAACCGTATATTTTTTTATGCACGAATCGATGCAGCCTTTTATTCTAATTTAATATTGAATAAAGTTTAGCAAAAGCTAAAAAAAGAAAAATAGATAAAAATAAATTGCTCGATGCGAAGGAATGTATTCCTCTTAGTATTCGTACTTTGACTATTTCTAGATGTTGTTCTAGATGTGCAAAATTAGAAACAAATCGACTGAAAGTAATTTCATAATTTATAAATGTCCTCTTATATTTTTGACCCGTGAAAATGACCTCGAGCCTACTCGAATTTCATGCTAGTTAATAGTACATGAAGCGATAAATTTGAATTTGTGTCGCAGGTGAAATCACGTCATTGCACATGGTGCGAATTACGGTACGAGTATAAAAACGGAAAGGTATAAAACTGCAAAGTAAAAATCGGAGTTTTCTATTTTCTGAGCTTAGAGAATGAACTCCGTTAAAAAATCCCGAATCGACGCTGAGAGCTTCAGCATTTTTCTGTTCAAGATCAACAGGGGAAATGTTAAACGTTGCTGGGAAAACAGTTTTGGATCACACTCGGAGATCGGACGCAGGAGAGAACAATTGTGCCTCGAATCCTGACGTGTTCCAATAAACTCATCATAATTTCTCCCGCGTTATTAATTAATTCCCCGTGGAAACGGTAGACGATACACGATTATCGAACGTCGTGTTATGAACGGTTCGTCGCTCGCTCGACGCGGGTATTGTTTTTCTAGGCAGCGAGCGCTACAAGCACGATTCATTCGCGATCTTTTATTGCACTTTCGCGTCGCTCGTGATCATTGCGGAGTAAGCACGGAGAGAGACATCGCGCTCCTGACCGTTAACGTTGAATCATTTACCGAGCCACGCGATTCGCTCGGATGGCATCGACCTCCACGTCATTCCCGTGCGTCATCTTCTCGCGAGATTACGCGGGGAGCCCAGCTTCTTAAATAGACGCGCGATAAATTCAGTGCACGGCCATGCCCGCCGCGTCTCGTTGCTTCGATTCTTTCGGTTACTACCTTCATAGGGTCGCCGATGCGACGCGACGCGACACGACGCGATACGACGCGACCGGTTCGCGCGAAAACGTGAACGCGATGATGTAACGTTCGAGACATTCATCATGTCTCAAAGGTAGAAGAGCTACCAGGAAACTGTGTAGCGCTCTCTCGTCCATTAAATTTTTGAATGCCGAATACTAGTCGACATTCAATCAATAGTAGCTTGCACCGACGCTGAAAAGCATCATTTGAACAGTTCAAAGGGCAAGATGCACGGTTCGTCTCTGCGATTTACGATGCTTGCATTCGGCGATGTTGTTGACGGAACTGTCCGAAACTTGCTTCCTGTAACACGGCGTCACGTTTACAAATATTTTCTCGATAAATATTGAAATATTTAATTTTTGTAGAGACGGAAGTTGTATTAGTACTTCGTTCAAACGACCAGATGCAAGAACTGAAAATCCATCGATACACAGTGGCGGACATATACTTATGAACACAACGTTAGCTAAAGTTTTAAGAACTATATCGTAAAAACCATATTAGGTGTAATCATTTTCATTTTGTAGTTGGAAAGTATAATGTATGCAATGCTTTCTTAAATATTTCTGATGTGCCCAGGTTAACATAACCCGAAATGTTGAGGTTTACAATGTTTACCTACGCCACAGCGACGGACACATAATACTTATGAACGTCCCGACTGTCGGATTTTCTTACAATGTAAGCAATCGATATTTAGTTTCTGTTGCACAGTGAATGAGTGTGTATGTTCTGTGCAGTACACGGAATAAGTTAATTCTATGAATTAATAATTTATATATATATATATATATATATATATATATATATATATTATATTTATATATAATTAATTCTATGCCACGATGTTGTGCTGAAGTGATAAAAAATAAGGGATATGCTACGAAATATTAAGTTAATAATGCTTAGTTTTATTTAGATGTTCCAAAATGCAAAAAAAGACAAGAAAATATAGTTCGAAAATTATATTCATAAGTATGTGTCGCTGAAATTTAGCACACGAAATGTCATTTTATTTTGTTGTATTTTCTATTAATTTCCAATAAAATATATTGTATGTATCCATAGACAATAAGTTGTATTATTTATAATTTCAGTATAAATATATGATCTACGTCCCTTTGATTTAAAAATGTAATAAAAGGTTGAAAATGATTATGTTTTCATAAGTATATGTCCGCCACTGTACATGGGATGTCCCCGAAATCGTGATATGAAAAAATGAATAACACTTTTTCATTCAAAATTTCATTATCCAGAAAAATGATAATTGTCCCTGGTCAGACCCGTGTATTGGGCATGTATCGAGTAGACACTGTAATTAGTCCTATGCATAACCTAATCTCACACGTGTTCGTGGAGGCGTGAAGTGTTTAGCACTGCTTATATTTGTCATAAAACCTTTTATGATATAAAAATCGCTTTTTTTCTGACGTTTTCATTACTCAGAGAAGGTTCAGAACAAATCGATATCTTGAACTTAAACGATCTCGAGAAGACATCGGTATGGTATTTCTTGCAATGTCAACGATTTCATATCAAGTTCTTTTATCAGACTCTCTAGATCGTATCTACTCGAGAGATTCCGCCACTTTTTTCTAAACTGTTCGATAAACATTCTTGACACGGCTAGAGAGAGTGTTTTCCTTAACCCTGCCCCCTTGATTTGAATCACCTAGCAACTGCTTCCAGAATTACAGTAACGTCTGCTGGCGCCGCAAGGCGACCAAAGTTGGTAAACAACCGAGAGTTTAATACGCCCTCTCGTCTTATCACTCGCGACTTAATCATTGCGCCTTCCCCCAGTTAACGTTTAATCTTTCGACGCGAGACACCTGATAAATTCATTTCAAGTGTGCCTTGAATATGCAGTGGCTGGCAAACGATTTGAATATTACAGGCGCGAACCGGCGCGATCCGAGAGGATGCATCTCGAGGAAATTCGAATTACAGCAAACAGCATTGTAGCTCTGAATGCATTATTTTGGTTCGCGCGCTCGTGTCGCGTCAACTCGGTAAAGAATGGATTTTCAAATCAGAATCGCGGAGAAACAACATTAACTTCGTACTTTGTGGACCCTCTCGGTGTTTGGAAGTGTTTGCAGCCTGGGCTGTTCGAAACGAGGTCAAACTGATTCGAATATTACAAATTCCATTCGCAAAATTATACTTCCGTTTGATAAACTGCTACCTGCGTGTGTCGCGAAATTCCGAAACAACTTAGCAAATTAATATTTCTTTCGTATTTTTGTGTTGCACGTGTTCGTTGGATTTTGTTCGAGCAAAATGGGGAATGTAGTTTTGCGGAAATGGTAATTTTGTGAAGGCGTTGCGAGTCGCGTCGCAACTGTTATACTTATATTGTTACATGTACGCAAATGTCGATTCAATAGTGGGGGGAGTTATAGGCAGAGTCACCAGATCAGGGGAATCGAGGGGAAAGAGTTACCTTCTGTGATTGAACTTCGAAAAAATCTCGAACGAGTGCTCTGACACGACAAATCGTGTCTTCTGCTTTTTTAGATATAACGATCAATTTACCGGTTTCATGGAAAGGCGGATTACTCTGTTTATCTTTCAATTAGGCAACTAATTGTTTGCATAAGTAAAGTTGAAGAAAACACTACGAACATGTGACAGAACCAAATAGCTGCTTATTTTGGGAGTTAGAAGAAAATTGCTCGTTTATTCGGCGTATAATTGGCCAGTACGTTTTTGTTTCCACGGTAAAAAAAAAACGGTCCCGTTAAATAGCTTCCTCTTTCGCGAAAGTTCCGACAAGTTCCCCGGGCTCCGTGTCTTTGCGAGTAATTCAAGGGTGGAACGGAGCTCTTTGTCTTCGCGGGGCACATTTTTGCTCCGGAGTTCTGGCCTATGTTGACGAAAGCATGAATACATTACGGTCCCATCCAGCCGGCGGATTTATGAACAACGTGTAATTAATTCCGTACACAAGTGGCCGTAGCCGCCGAGCGACGAAAACGCTTTCCTTCGGGGAGTCGTGTTTCCGCCTCCGGTTTTACGCGGGGTAACACATTGCGCAATTTTAATTAATCGCGAAGTTTCGTCGCTCGATAACGACCGAAGCTATAATCGTGTCGAATTAAGTGCCGTTAACGACCGATATCCTGTTTCAAATGCCTCTCGATTTTAATTTTGAATTTTCAACCTTCAAGTCATATTTTGTTCTTCCTTCAATTTAATTTGACATACGCTTCATTTTGTTTCAGCATTTCTTCGAGTCCAAGAAGTTGATTTATTGCAATTTGTAGACTTTCAGCAAGAAGCACGTTAAATACTCTTTGTTTACCGATGAAAAATTATATTAAATAAGGTATTTTACCTTACTGTATTGTGTCTAACTCGAGAAAGAAATTTCAAACAGACTTTAATAAATGCATCGTTCCATTTTTAGGAAGTGAAATAAAAGACTATTTTCCGCTATCGATAGTCCGCGTTCAGGATTACGATAAACATGGAATTACTATTCCATATAGTAAATTTCTATTCCTATTCCATATATAAAAGTAAACCATACTACTTATGCATTTGGAACCTGTAAGATTTTTAAAAATTCAGTACAGGCTACAAGTTTGTAATTATAATAGACCTCAATTAAGTGTATCTACAGAATTAACAGTACCGTCATTGCAAGATGGTAGACGTTAACGAGAATCATACCATTTCAAGCCGAGAATATTTTCTTCCAAAGAAATACAAACCATTTTTCATCATCTCTTCAGAACACTTTAAAAAGTTCACTGTCAACGCATCAACCAAATCCATCAAAGAAAATTTCCGTTATCGAGATTGATAATTTTTAAAACTTCGAACAACCCGTGACCATTAGATCACTTATCATTTTTAACATCAGCAAACATCGAACGTTGATAAACGATGAAGAGTCGCACTGACGCTTCAGATGCAGACACGGCACCATATGGTGACGTCAACGACCTTTATTTATTGTTAAACTGTTCTTCGTAACAGGATGAACACGTTGAACGCAGTGTCTCAAGATGAATACAGATTTTATAATTTGTCATTCGATGTCACCAGTCGTCGATGACCATAAGACAACGTGTTAGAATGTTAAAACTGCACTGCTAAATACTTGGCAATGGCTATTAAACCCTTGCTCTACAATAACGAGCCAGACTCGTCATAAAGATTCTGAATAGAGTCTAAGAAATGTGAACGTTATTAATTTCCTTTAAATCGAAATAAAAATGTATTTTTTTGTAGTTGATATATATCCTTTGAGGAAAATGTAGACATACAATAAATATAAACTACCTTTTTTCCTATGAAATTCCGAACGATGAAGAATTTCTAATCATTATAATCACAAAATAAATAGTAGTGCAAGGGGTTAATCAGTTAGCTGTTTTTGTCTAGTATACTTGTCATGAAGAAATGGCAATATTTTTTGTTATGACGAGTATGCTCGTCAAAACGTCTAGCTGGTTAATTTTTGCGATGCAATTTAGATACACAAGAGCCAACTGGTTAACCCATTGTCCTACTACATTGACTCAGACTCGTGATGAAGATTCTGAACAGAGTCTAATAAATATGTATGTTATTAATTTCCTTTAAATCGAAATAACATTCTATTTCGTTGAAGTTGATATACAGAGTCATCCGTTTTAAAACGGCCAAACGTCAACCAGCTATAGAGGGCCCCAAATGGAACAACTTTCACCCCTAACACTTTTTTTGATTCGGTCTTGATTTTTAGATAATTGCAAAAACCTGTCATTTTTTGCGTTCACTTAAGATTAAATATATTAGGACTGCAATTATGTATCTTGATGATTTTTCCTTTGTTTGGTTTAAAATAAATAGGGGCATCTTTTTTATTAAGTCAACTTTTTTGTATGACCTTCGGATCTTGGTTTTTTTGACATGGGGCACTCCGTGGAGACTGAATGAAATAACTTCGAAAAATTCGGATTCATGCATAATAAATTGCTTAATTCAAGACAAAAATTAACACAAAATTATTGGAAAAATTTCAAAATTTTGACAGCAATACCTAAATATTCAAGGAATGTAACGGGACTCAAGTTTTAAGAATGATTTTAAATACATCTTTTGGGTACGTATTGTTTAAAATATTTTCAAGAAATCAAGGCCGAATGAAAAAAAGTGTTAGGGGTGAAAGTTGTTTCATTTGGGGTCCTCTATAGCTGGTTGACGTTTGGCCGTTTAAAAACAGATGACCCTGTATATTCTCTGGAGAAAACATAGGGATACAATATATACACACTATCTTTTTTTCTATGAAATTCTGAACGATGAAGAATTTCTAATCATTATAATCACAAAATAAATAGCAGTGCAAGGGGTTAACAACACTGGCTTCACTTGCGAACAAACTAAATAATACATTGAACCATGAACATGTAAAACATTGCAACTGTAAAGAACAGGCTGATACCGAAACATACGATGGTTCTATGCCGCAATTATTGGCAGTTTAACCCTTTACACTACTATTTATTTTGTGATTATAATGATTAGAAATTTTTTATCGTTCAGAATTTCATAGAAAAAAAAGATAGTGTGTATATATTGTATGCCTATGTTTTCTTCAAAGGATATATATCAACTACAACAAAATAGAATTTAATTTCGGTTTATAGGAAATTAATAACGTTCACATGTATTAGACTCTGTTTAGAATCTTTATCACGAGTCTGGCTCGTTATTGTACGGCAACGGGTTAAACACGTATCGCGACAAACGAATCAAAATGAGCCAGACACTTGGCAAACAACCGCTAAAGTATATTATAATCGGAGGGGTGAGTTTCGTTGGTAACAGACTAATGGAGAGAAGTCGCTGTGGGTCGAATACCATTTCCTCTCCCGAACAATAGCCCCTGCCGTTCGTTTTTCCATTTTTCTCCCCTTCGGTATCTTTATTCTTCCCGAAAGTTGTCTTCGACGTGGTCGTTCCTTATCAATGCCCACTCGCAGCCGGCAATTATCCAGGAACTTTTCAATGGGAAATTTCCATGAAAACGCGGGTTCGCCTGCATTCGCCTACCCCCGGAGAGCTCAGCCGGAGTTAATCTTTGCGCAGATTACGTGGAACGCGTAGAACCATCCATCGGGCCAGATAGCAGTTGCATTTGGGGTGGGCGATATCGGAAGATATCGAAGGGGGGGGGGGTCTTAATCTTATCCGCGATTCCAACACCCCGTTTTCTTACGTACGTAGGAACAGCACACTGCACATCCTTCTATTTGCTTCTCCGTGTCTACGTGGAAGATGGATTTGCATTCGGTTCGGAATAACTGGCGACGATATCGAGTAATGCCAGCGATAGTCCTCGACGACAATCGATATTTGTCGCAGGGACCGTCTAAGCGCTTTGCAGAGAGCACTCAGCCTGTGGATTAGGTCGGATGAGTTCGAAATCCGGATTTAGGATAGACCTTTCCGCGTTCGCTCGCTCTCTCTCTCTCTCTCTCGCTGTGAATCTACTCGCATTAAATCCACCGACACACACAAACTCTCATATCTCTGCCTCTGCCTTTGTCTTTGTTCTAGTCTCTCTCCGGCAAGTATCGCTCGTGTTCCTCCGCACGGAACGGCCGCCATTTTATGGGTGCCCACGTCGCTTCGCGTTGATGAGTTTATACGCCCCTTAACGACAGCGCGCCTCGTTGCAACTTGTTGAGGAACAATGTGGCCCGCGGTCCGGGTTTCTTTGCTCACTCCGGCAGAGGAAACTTTTTAAGCATTCGCATTTACTGTCTTGCGTGAATGGCTTCCTGATAATGGCACGACTGTTTTCTTTTTTTAATTTAATGGTCCCGGACAGAGAAAAGCGTTGCCAGAAAGGCGATTCTAATTCCAGAAATTCAGTGGAATACTATGATACATACAGTGACTCCAAATAATATTGGCACACTTTTAAAAATCGCACAACTTTGTCAATGTTGGACTATACTTCTTGAATTTTTTTGAGAAATTCGAACAATTGGAGCGTTACATAACGTGAGAAAAATGTTTGATTAAAATTGCAATTGGTCAAAATTACAGAGAAAGTACTAAAAGTTGTATTTTACAACTCTTTAATGCGGGCTTACACTAAAAATTTAAAAGGTACGTTTTGTACATCTGTATCAATTATACATATTCTGAATATTTCATCTAAATCGGTCAACGTTGCACTGAGCTACAAACGTTTAACGATGAAAACTTAAGGGCGAAAGTTGCACAATTTTGGCTTTGACAGGGAATTTCGCCCTTGTGTAATCATTTTCTAACATCTGCAGATCATTGCAACGTTGACCGATTTTGATGAAATTCTCAGAATATGTATAATCGATACAGATCTACAAATCGTTCTTCCTAAATTTTCAATGTAAGTCCACATAAAAAAGTTGCAAAGTACAAATTTTAGTTTTTTATCTGCAATTTCGACCAATTGAAATTTTTGTAAAAAAAAATTTTCACGTTATGTAACGATCCAATTGTTCTAACTTCTCAAAAAAATTCAAGTAGTATAGTCCAATATTGACAAAGTTATGCGATTTTTAAGAGTGTGCCAATTTTATTTGGAGTCATTGTAAGTTTGCGAACGTAATCGTTCAATGCAGTTCTAAGTACAGTCCTTTCTCGATACATGACCCAAATATCTGGCCGATAAAAGTCCAAGAACTATCCCCACTACCGAAAACTTTCCTTTGAACTTTTCGAACCAATACCGACACGAAGATGCTCGAACTGAATGTTTTTTAATTTTCATTTCGACAGAGCGTCAAATAAAAGCAATTTGTATAAATCAGTAGAGCGAACGTTGCACTTCAAAATGGAATGTCGTAACTAGCCTGCGGATTTTTATGCAAAATAAAAATTGTTTACATTAACTTGGAAGATACAAATTCCTTGCATGTTTTAACAAACTTTCTATGAGCTACGTTGATACTCTTAAATTTTTTAAATCTGTCTACTGCTGGAAATTGTATTCTACTCATTTTTGTTATAAATGTACCACATCCGCAGTCTGATCATAGCAGTAGGTATAGTTCTGTTTAACGGCAGTGAGCCTACCTATACATATTATGGCCTATACACTCTATACAGTTTTCAGTCCAGTTCGACCCAGCTCGAAACCACCTGGGACATCTAACAGCACCTGGAGTCGAAGATCCAACCAACAATTACTTTGACAACTAATCTCTCGCTCGAAACACCGTACTCCGTCTTGCTGAACTATTCCCGGGCAATATGCAGGTGCCACTTTTGTGCAATGAACGATGCACCGTCGTCACAGTGGTCCCAAATCGCCAGAACATGGCCAAATCCCGTTCCTCGGTTTAATTCAAAATTTTTGATACCATTGAACTGAACTTTAAATTGTCAAAAACAAAATGGCGAATCCAATATGACTGACGTATACATTAAAAATGATTTTTAATAAATATTACAAAAATTAATGTTACATTGAAATAAATGTTACATTTTAAACGTGCTCTTTAAGAGTGAAAGTAAAAGCAAAGCATATTTGTGTGTCGGTCGGGGACTACCTTATAATAAATATTTGGCAGAAAAAACTATTCAGCTTATCTTTACAAACAGAATGCACAATTAAATTCGATAAGTTCCAATACAATTTATACACTCTCTGTGAAACCGAAGTTCGGACAGCGATTGTTATTCAGGTATGAAAAAACGAACACTTTTTCCTCACTTATGATTCATTTTTTAGGTTTTGGCCAGCTTTTGGGGATTTGGAACCACCGTGGAACGACGCGGTTTACATAGTTCGACTAGCTCGGGGCGACTTATAGTTTGTGGCAGTTCGCAGTCGAATAAATATTGATTTTTGTAACTTGTTGAACGGCCAAACAACGCGCGCGAGCTGCGCCGAACGGAAACGGTCACGTCGATCCGCGTGTGTGCGCGTTTTGGTCGGCGAAGTTTATTAAAATTGAATCGATCGTGTTTGCTCCGTCGGTTATTAGAACCGAGCGTGATTCGATTGCGAGATACCATCGCGCTTCGATCCGTGGTGGAGCAAATTCGAAGGCCGACACAGTCATACCAGCTGCATTTATCTCGACGAGGTCGGCTGTAGTCGATACGAGCACCATCCATGATAAGGTAATGTCGGCCCAAAATACGTAACCACTTCTAGATAAGCTTGTGTGTGTCAACGACGAATCCGGCGTATTATCGCCTACGTACAGGAACATTTCCATTTAGGGTAGGTACGCATTGTTGACTGTGGAAGAGAACGCCGTAGACTGATACGAACCTTCAGGATCGAACATCTTGCCTCGCATCAGTATACAGGGTATACCACAAAAAATATCAATTTTTCAGCCAATAATTCTATTTTACACGAGTCTTTGATATGCAAACTATATTACAGTTGATTAACTTTGACATTATCCTACAGGGAGATTGGTGACTCAGGTACAAGTTTGAGTTCCGCATTTTTGTCAAAAATTCATAAAATCCGCAGTGTAGTCACGTTTCAGGATTCTATTTATGTTCGAATGCCTTAACATTTTTTTATTAGCGTCAAAATCGACTTGAAGCATCGAATTCACGTACAGTCAACTTATTTGAGATTTCGCAATTCTTAAAGCCCCCTTGTTAGATAGAAGAATGAATTAAAGAATTATTTCACCAAAATTGTTTACAATCAGTGTTACGGATCATATATGAACGTGCCTTTTTTGGAAGTCAAACAGAACATATATAGAGTAAACACTGTATTTTCAAACAGTAAATTTTCAATGAATTCCTCTATAACAAATGCGAAGCTTTCGCTCCATTATGTATGTATCACATGAGTTACCTATGTAAAATATTAAAATTAAAAATGTTTTGTCATTCTATAGTTTACCTGAAACAAAAGGAACATCACCGGCTTTTACTTTTCCTGATGAACATACGCCAACGGTTAGCCATGCTTGCACCAACTAGCTACAACATGAATATTTGACCGCGTAATATGTAATGTAGATACAGAAATCTACTGTGAAGAGCTCGTGTGTCTGGTTTTGATTTTCGAGCAGATCTCGTAGAAGACGTGAACGTTGGAGGCGCGTCAAACGCAGTCGTTCATTTTTGAAAATGATCGAGGTACCGAGATCAAGCAGAAGTTTACCATTAGAGAAAGACAGCTCTAGCGGAAGTCCCTAACGAAGAGCAATTTCGTTGAACTACCCGGAATAGAAACGTGGTCTTAACTACGTGTACAAACACTTGGTGGAGCTCGAGCGTAGCCGGCAGTGGAAGCGCCATGTCTAGTTTGTCTCTTTTACAGCCGGTTAACTGGTTAGCTCCGCGTTCCGATTGCGCGTGCTGGTTTGCCCGTAAAAGGATCAGGAAAAGAGAGCAGCGGCAACGTTCGCGCTATACAGGGTGACCCGAATAAACTGTCGCAAGCCGTTTTCTCCGAAACCGTGGCGAACACGGATTTCATTATTTTCATCTTCCGGCAGAGTCGGACCTGCTCAGGTTTTTTCAAACTATACTTGTTAAGCGTTTCTTGCTCTCCAAAGTATGTTACAGCGGTATGTTAACACTAGAACGACCAAGCACTAAATGCAACTGGCATGCATTGCCTTATATTAGGTTGTAACATATGAAACGTCCGATTTTTAAGATTAACTTTAAATGAACACAACGGACATTTCATATGGTACAACCTAATAATAACAACAAAATAAGATTTGTTTAGATTTCGTATTAGTTTTGTTTAAATATCTACTTCGATAGAAAAGTTTATTAAAAAATTTTCTCATGGAAACATATTTATAATTTCAATATCTCTAAAAGAAAAAATTAAGAGGAAGTCATTTTGACCCATCCGGTAGTTCTAGTGTTAAATACCGCTTTAACACTAATATTATACCTAGGATACAGTTTAACCCCTTGCCCTACAACATCGAGTCAGACTCGTGATGAAGATTCTGAACAGGGTCTAATAAATATATTTCTTATTAATTTTCCTTAAACCGAAGTAAAATTCTATTTTGACGTTGTTAATATACAGCTATCGGAGAACATATAGGCATACAATAGATATAAATTTTCTGCTTTTTTTTTAGAAAATTATAAATTACGAAAAAGTTCTAATCACTGGAACCGTGAAATAAATCGTAGTACAAGGGGTTAAGATAAATAGTTCCAAGATTCCTTACTATCTTTCACATATAATTACTCATCAGCCCTGAATTTTGACCTCCTTACCCACCGATCCCGAATCATGACTTTGAACCTCCTACTCATCAACCCTTAGTAACATCCAAGAATTCCTACTGGACTTTCCCTAACGCCCACTACCTCGTAAATCAGACTTCCGAGTTCTCGTTAACCCCTTGCCCTACAATATCGAGTCATACTCGCGATGAAGATTCTGAACAAAATCTAATAAATATATTTATTATTGATTTCCTTCAAACCCAAATAAAATTCTATTTTGGCGTTGTCAATGTACAGCTACTAAAGAACATATGGGCATACAATAGAAATAAATTTTCTCCCTTTTTTTAGGAAATTACGAATTACGAAAAAGATCTAATCGCTGAAACCGTAAAATAAATCGTAGTGCAAGGGGTTAAGGATAAATTTAAAATCACTTACAGTGGCGGACATGTACTTATGAACACAACGTTAGGTAAAGTTTCAGGAACTACATATATCGTAAAAACCATATTAGGTGTAATTATTTTCATTTTGTAGTTAGAAAGTATAATGCATGCAATGCTTTCCTAAATATTTCTGATGTGCCCAGGTCAACAATGTTTACAATGTTTACCTACGCCACAGCGACGGACACATAATACTTATGAACGCCCGACTGTCGGATTTTTTTACAATGTAAACAATCGATATTCAGTTTTTGTTGTACAGAGAACGAGCGTGGATGTTTTGTACAGTACACGGAATAAGTTAAAGTTAATTATTATTATTTTAATAATGAGTAAATTGGACTGTATTGAGGATTGAATTGGTAGATTTGAGTTATTGAAAATGATACCAAACACGATATATTTATGATTATAATTACTCGTTGTTTATCGAAAATGTCAAGTCCGAAACTTTAATCGCTTGTTACACGAGTAACTATGATCGTAACTTTATCGTGTTTGGTGTCATTTTAATCAGAAAAACAAAACGAACACGATGATAAAAGTTTCATCGATAAAAAACCAAAAACAAGGAATTTTGATTTTTGATTTTAGAAGGCTGAGATGACTCCTTTCAATCGCTGGAAGCACAACAGCGGTTCTCAGACGCTGTGTGCAAGCATTGTTTCGGACCGACAGAACCGAGAACTTCGTAACTACGACTACGCAATTAGAACGGGTGATATTCAATGCATCACAGCTTGATAAGAAACGATTCGAAACGAGCACGTGTGCAAACACAAAGGGATCCGTTCTTTCGTGCGCGGAATCAGCAACGGGGAAAAATGAAAAAAAAAGAGTGCTGTATCTGTTCTCCAACAAGGGAGGAAAAACAAACAGAAAATGAGGCACAATATTTTCTCGCGTTCAGCTCGATGGTTGATTGAATTGAATTCGATCATCAGTTCTGCGTACACTGCACATCACCGTTACGTGTATCGAGTGTCTGACCATTACTAGTTACTACCACTTGTGTTAATATTTATGTACGCAAGAGGCGCCACGGTGCGATTACATTCTAACAACGATTAAGTAGTTTTTATCGCGGGATAGTATTGCTTAGATATCGATAAAAGGCAAACGCAATCGGTGGAATTAGAAGAAAAAGTCAAATGAACTTTTATAGTGGTACTTTTCTTGAAAGTGGAACTGCATGCAACAAAATTTTATTATACTCGCGATACTAATTAACAATAGAAATGTAAACTGTAACTTTTACAATATTGCAAATGCTTTGCTCGCTTCTTGTTACATATCGTTGACGGACTAAAATCTCCTCGTTACTTTTTCGCGTTCCAATTTTATAAATGGCACTACACCGTGCACGCTCCGTTGAATACAAATCCGATTTACTGGACGAGCAAGATACGTATTGTTACAAAAATACAAAAGTTTGTCGAGCCGTGTGACATGCTGTAACCACGGACTGTTGTTTGCTACATTTATTGCGCACTGCTTAAATATCTCGACTTGGAGAGTATAAATCGGACAGCCGTGGGTGATGAACAGACGTAAATAAATCACAAGGGATATTACGATGGAAACTTTCGTTTCCACTTCAATTTATCGTGCTTCACAGATTTTATTAATTTATATCTGAAAAAAGACACTGGGAACAATATGATTTACTTTTTCAGCGATTACATTCGTTTATATTGAAAACGAGATTCCGGGAACAATAGATTTATTCATCTGGCCTGATGGAATTATTTAAAATAATAACAAATTATTCCACGATCAAATGATCTTTCAGCCATCCCGACTTTGACGCATTTATCGAAGCTTTAAGATTACCATTAAATCTATTATGTTTGTTAACTTTATTTCATGGCACTTCTTATCATTTATCCGTCAAAAGAGTCAGAACAAATCTGTACTGATTTGCAAATTATTATTCACTGTTTTTTCGTACATCTACAAATAACAAAGAAAAAACACATTGATTTCACGAAGAAACATATTTGGGACATATATAGAGTAAATACTGTATTCCGACTTCAAGAATTAACAAAAGAACAACAAAATCTACACTTGTATACAGCCATGTGTCGCTTAACGACGGGGAAACGTTTTGAGATTATCGAACGATTAAGGGTCAGGTTATACTCGGCAGGTATGACACTGCGGGTATATAAACGCTAGATATAAAATCAAGGTAACCAAATTCTGCAGAATGAGAAATAATATTGGGTTGGAACGACATTTCGTAGCGTTTTTAAATTAAAATTGAAAGAAAATATGTATTCATATCCATTTATTCAATGACATGATAAGTTACCTCAAAAATGGCAAAAAGTACTAAAACAGAATGGAAAATATGTTATCGATTAAATCTATGAATCTTAGTTTTATCTTTTAATTTTGCTTTTAAAACGCTACGAACTTTCGTTCCAACCCAATATCTTAAGTGGACGTCATAGTGGTTTTATTTTTAGACTGAAAGGTCTACTTCCGGGAGTCAATATAAATATTTTAAAAACAAATGTTCGCCATGATTATAAAATGTTTGAGCAGCTAGTTCCCTCAGGGCTCAGGGAATTTGGACAAGATTAGATTGCGATAGTATGGATCACAGGTAATATGGTCCATATGTCTCGCGGTCGAACTTAGGAAACGACACATTTGCGAGCGATCAAGCGTGAGTACGCGTGCGCACGCGCGCACGAACGCATGGTCGCATGAACGAGCGAGCATACTGGGACGATAATGTGGCCAGCTGAGACTCGTGGATTCTGGGAGACATCGTGATACATGATTTCGGTCAACGCTGTCACAACACAAGCGTCCCTTAACTTTCAAACGATTATATATCTTCTGGAAGGTGGACGGGAGTTTCGATGACGGCGGTGATGGTAATGGTGATGATAATTGTGGCGCTTCGCAGGGCTCCGCGTACACGCCCAGAAATCCCGACATTATACATATGTCACGAACTTTCGGCCCGCTATGCGGAAAAATCAATATTTATGGCACAGTGTCAACTACCCCCACCATCCACTCTCATTGGCGGTCTATTTCGGTGGTAGGTCCGACTCCACGTTGCCGTTGCCGGGTGTCGACCTCTCGAAATCGAGTTTTGACGAGTACAAATGCATCCGGTGTTGAGCCAGGTCCAATCTGGCCCGACCTGACCCGGCCCGACCTGACCCGGCCCGGCCCGCTACGGTAGGGTACGGTCAGGTTAAGCGGGGCTTCTCGTGTAACGGCATTGGAAACAACTGATTTTTAATTATTTTTTTCCGAAGTATTAGGTTGGCAAGAAAGTAATTTCGGTATTTTTAGGAGAAATAAAATCTAATTTTTTTATCAAAACAATGACTAATCAATAATATTTTCCATTTTGTTCTATGATCTTTTGCCATCTTTCTGGTAGGTTCATAATTATGCGCTTATAAAACTTCTGATCCATTTCGGTGAAAAACTGATCCAAGTGCGATTTCAATCTCAAATGGATCTTGGATCTTCAGATCCAAGAGATCGTCGTCATTAGTGAATGTTTTACCATTCAAAGAGTTTTGTAAACTTCGAAATAAATGATAATCTGATGGTGCAATGTCAGGGCTATATGGTGGATGTGACATCACTTCGCAACCAAGCTCCAATAACTTTTCACGTGTTACCAAAGGTGAAATCAATGGAAAACCAATTCTTCTAACTCCTCAAAAAAGTCAGGTCGTTTGATCCAATTTAAAAAAAAAGTTATACTGATTTAAAGGGCGTTCGAATACTTTCGTGAGCCTGTGTATATCTTTGTGAGCCTCGGCAGCTTTTTTACCTCTACGGAAATAAAAAAGCAATATGTGCCTATAATGTTCGTTTTTGCACTCCATGTTCAAATTGACACAGAACTAACGATTTTAATCAAAATTACGTGTAATTTGCTTCAAAAGTAACCTAAAAGATGCAGTTATGAAATGCCAGAAAGGAAACAAACGTAACGTTAACAGAAGTCAATCAGACAACACATAACGCCAGGTATTAGTGAAAGCCGAAATTATTTTCTTGCCAACGTAATAACTATTGGTCATACGGGACTAGACCTTTTGGAGATATAAACAGATAGTCTTGAAGTACAAAAGATTTCTTTAGTGCAATCCCTCTTGTTATTTAGTGTATAATATGCACGTTTTTCGAAAGTATGCTTTTTAAACTGGCGTGAACGATAACTAAGAAACTAGTGAAGCAATCAGCTTCGGACGAAGCTCATTCATTTCTTCACATATTTCTTTAGAGATTCGACCTAAAATATATTTGGGTTTTTATTTAGAATATTTTTTTAACAAGATAAATTTAACCAACGGGCCGAAAAAAGTAAACTTTCATTCCGAACCCTAGAAATTTTTCCAACTTTTCAAATATTCTTCTTTCAAAATGGGTTCAATGCCAGCATAAAGTATCTTTAACACTAGATTGCCTAAGCAAGTCATTTTGACTGCTTTTGAATTTCATTTTTTTTATTGCTAATACTTATTAATAACTTGTTATATGATTGTAAGTGATATAAAATATATTAAAAATTACTGTTAAACAAATTTCTTTGCGCATTAGTTATTTTTTCACAATGCAGTCATTTTGACTGCTTTCAGGCAATATAGGTATATACTAAGCTCCCGTCTTTCTAGTGTTAAGAAAATTTTTCACTTCTTGTGTTTTACTTTTACTTACACTGCCGAAGCTGTTGAGAGCTCGTGTATATTATGCGATAAATAATAAGAACTTGAAGACTATGTGTTCGCATACCAAAAAGCTCAAGTTGGATAAATCCAATAGATGCTCTAAAAAAATTCTTGAAATCACTTCTTTTCACTGTTACGCGAGGGAAACCCCCCGCCCTCCCAATCGATATGTAGTTTGCTCGAAGTTGCTTTAAATGAGAGTGCGATTTTATGAACATGAATCAACTCGTGTCCAAACGTGGAAAGCTCTTATCACTTAGAAGTAATCAAATGGAAAACGTACGAACGAGGAAATCATTCCTTTCCCTGAGTAGCTGGTTGAGAAACGAACAAAAGTTCGTGTATAGTAACGAGCAAAAGGGGAAACATTCAACGATTACCTTGTGAGAACCGTCCGTGTAACATTTTCACCTCAGTGTTTATCACTGGTCTCGACTTGTGGCTTCTCTGCAGCCCTGATTACAATCCCGTTGACTATTACATGTGGGACGTAGTCGAGGCAAAGGTAAATGCAAAGCACCGCAACACCAAAGATACCCTAAACGCCATCAACATGGAGGCAATGACGGAAATGGACAAGGAGGACATGCAGCGAGCCTGCAGGAGGTACAATAGAGTAATTTCAGTCTTTATAGCATTTGTACAAATTTTTGTACAAACTGGCAAAAGAATATATTGACATTTCCTTAAAATTTTGAATTGTTTGCCTTCTCATCGGTAACATTGAACAAACGGAACTTTTTTCCTAAATAAACTTATTGTTTATCCAAGTAAGCACCATTGTATTCAACCTTTTCTGTCGATTAATTTCAAGTTTCTTGATTGTGATCCACGTTCTTCATTTACAAGACTGTTGCTTCCACTTTGTGAACCTTTCTGCCATCAACGAATAGTACGTCAATTAATCACCACATTTTTACCAAAAATCACATAATGCTATCGTAAATATGCTATTCTTCGATATGAAAGGAATACAAAAATAACGTTGATTTAACCCTTTGCACTCCGCTGTCCCCTCTCAGGGGACATTAAAGTTTATTAGCGATTACGGGGAATTAAGTTATTCCAACGCAACTTTAAATAAAATATTGAATTTTTTGCAAATATATATTCCTCGATGTCAACCAATTCGTATAAGTCCAATATCATTATAATACGTTACTTGGTTCCAAAATTATACTAAATAATACGAGGATTTGTAAATTTCTGCCAGAATGGTTCGGAGTGCAAAGGGTTAAAAATTAAACATCTAAATTGAAAGCGAAGATAGGATATTAAGGATTAGCTTTGTGCCTCAAAGTTATCTCTAACAAGCCCGTAATAGCAGTTTTATAAGATTCGCATTCAAAAAATCGAACATTTCGCTTGCAACAACGAAACGCAATGATTATTCCGAAATTACCTCGACGACGAGGTAGAGCGAACCGTAAAAAGGATGATAAAAAGGACGTTAGAAAAGGTAGAAAGTACGTTGGATGCCCGGCGTGAATAAAAACAAGCTGGATGACAATCAATCAGAATTTTCACGGTAACTTCGAGAGATCGCTGACGGTCTGTTGCAGCGAGGTCGGAAAGCGCGGGTAACTGGACGATTTACGAGGATCCGGCTCGTTTCAACCGATTCATGGGAAAGAGGGTGGTGCTGCACCCACAGGGTTACATACGTGTGGGCAGTTCTATATTCTCTCTTTCGTTCTCTGTCCCACCGCCCGGCCGCGACCGAGCCTCGAGGTGTAACGAAAGACAGCAGGAGAGAAAAGAGCGTTGGAGAGGGGAAACCGGTGAGCTTTATCGATTATCGACTATCGACTGGAGCCGGAAAAAGAGCACGGCTTGATGGATTCAAACACGGCCTACCACTTTTCCCCGGACTACTTCAACCACACCCTACCTCGGTCACCCTGTGGAGAGTCGTTAAAATGGAACGGTTTCGAGCAGCGAGCGCGGACCGAGGGAAGAGGTGGAAAAATTTCCGTGATTCCTGAAACTCAAGGGAAAGGAGTCGAAACACCGGACTTACGTTTCACCGGACTCCGAATTTATCATTCCGCACCCGGATTTATCGTATCCTGATTTTTCCGGCGAAAAAAACAAACCTTCGCGTCTTCGAGAGGAACGAAAGAGCGACCGTTACAAGGAAATCGATCTCTCGCGCTGTGTAAACAATCGTGGTAATTGCCAGCGGCGGTAATAAACTCGAAGACCACGAAGTTACACGACGTTCGAAACAGTATTAAGGGGTTATATACAGTTAGGCCCAAAAAAAGCGATTTTTTAAGAATTTTTCCAGAGAAGACCTTTACATCTATTAATGTAAAAATTTGTACACATATTATGGTAACTTTTAACTGTATTTGAACATTTTTTATTTGTAAAAATAATGATTTTGAAACCTGCTATAGCTGATCTCCTGGAGCTCCTCTAAAAAAAGGCGCCTTGCGGTGACCACTATATCTCTGGACTGGATCATCAAAAATGAAAAAACCAAGCTGATTTCGTTAAAGAAATGTATAATCTAGTAATTAATCGAAGGAATAAGCAAAATAAAATTTTGTGACAAAATGGCGACTTTTCAAAGAAAAAAATCGATTTTTCACCAAAATTTTGGCCTTAAATTGTTTATAAAAAAAATACACTTATCGGAGAGAAAAAAGCTTTGATTAATTACTAAAAAATATACTTAAGAAGCTTGTGCTAAAATTTGAGAGTGATCGGTTCAGCCGTTTCCGAGAAATCTTGGTCACCGACTTTGAAAACACAGTTTCGAGAAAAACGCGTCGAAAGATCGCCTCCTACTTTCAAGTGCTGTGACACGTCTTTACAAATATGCGTGTAACTTCGAAAATAATCGCCGGATTGACTTGAAATTTTTGTGCGTATACTTAAATATATGTACATTACGAAAATGAAATTTAAAAAAATCGATTTTTTGAAAATTCTAACTGTATATAACCCCTTAAGGACACCAACCCTGTCTTACTGCTGAACGGAAGAGACCAAGTTATAGTAACACGAATTAGAATAAGCCACGCTAACTGGACTCACTCCCACCTTATCACCAAAACCGAAGCAAGCTCTTGTGATACCTGTGATGTTAAAAACTCCATCGAACACATGTTAGTTACCTGTCCGAAATACAATGCTAGGAGAGTACAACACAACGTGCGAGGATCGCTGAACATTTGACAAGCGGAGGACTCCTGTAAAAGAATCCTTAACAACCTAAAGGATATTGAGTTATACCATCTAATATAAACATATTCCAAACCGTCGACATACCCACAGGGGTCACTAATAACCGCAGTTAGGTTCATGTGACATTAAACACGCAAAAAAAAACGTCTCGTAGGTCGATTCGGTTGTTGAGCACTGTCATCTTTTTCTGAAACTTCAGCTATACGCTGTTGCACACCTCCAGAAAAATCAGTTTTCAGTGTTCAGGTTGGGTTCGTTGGATTCACGATGAACAATGTAATCTTTAATTACAAATCCTTTCCTATAGAAAAAAGCGGATGAGGGAGTACTTAGAACGCAACGGTTCGAAACATTTGTTGCAACGCATGTGTTCCAGAACACTTGCCGACAGACCGAAATAATTAACCCCTTGCCCTACAATATCGAGTCAGACTCGTGATGAAGATTTCGAACAGAGTCTAATAAATATGTATGCTATTAACACTAGAAAGACGGGAGCTTAGTATATACCTATATTGCCTGAAAGCAGTCAAAATGACTGCATTGTGAAAAAATAACTAATGCGCAAAGAAATTTGTTTAACAGTCATTTTTAATATATTTTATATCACTTACAGTCATATAACAAGTTATTAATAAGTATTAGCAATAAAAAAAAATGAAATTCAAAAGCAGTCAAAATGACTTGCTTAGGCAATCTAGTGTTAAGTCCCTTTAAAGCGAAATAAAATTCTATTTCGTTGTAGTTGATATATGTGCCCATAATTATGAAAGTGGTCTAAGTCAAAATTAAAAAAAAAATGAATTTATCACTTATTTCACACGACATGATTTTAAACTAAATTTATTCAATGTAAAAAAAATGAAAGAAATATATGACTTAGACCACTTTCATAATTATGGGCACATATATCCTTCGGAGAGAAATCCTGAACGATGAAGAATTCCTAATCATTATAATCACAAAATAAATAGTAGTGCAAGGGGTTAAGGAAACTTATATCTACGGTAAGCTTCCAACGAATAAGTCTCGGGCATAAGTAAATCCATACTTTTATGCAGAGCACAAAAAACTGCATCAATCGGTGCAGTCAAAACATAGGATTCGATTCATAAAATTGCATAAAGTTATTTGCATATTATGCACCGTTCGATACCATCTAACATTGATCTGTAACAGTTTCTTCTATTGGCTGCGGTTCAAGAGATACAGTGTTTACTCTATATATGTAATATTCTCTTCTTGCAAAAGGTTAATAAAAACGTAAAAAAAATATTGGATCACTCTCGGCCACACCAATTGTTATCACTGGAAAATCAATTGGCATTTTAAACGTTCGTTGAAAGCATTCGTGTAATCAAGAGAAATGGTATTTCGTCGAAATTGTATTAGCAAAGGTATGTGGGGATGCGTAATATTTTTCGTTGTGGTCATTACAATTTTGATAACAATCAATTTTATTTATTTATTTATTTTATATTTCTACTGTTTGTCGATTCTGGTAACGTCATGTTTCTACAGTTACAGATACTACTTTTTTAAAAATTAAATTTAACTGTTAACATACACGTCACAAAGACAGATATTGCTTTTTTTTTAACTTTTCAAGTATATTAACACTAGATTTACGGGACCCTTCACAATTATCGAAATTGTAAGGATGCATGAAGAAGATATTATTCAGCAAATTGGTTTCCTTGGGTATATATTGTAAAAGAAACGGTTATAAATTTGGATACATACATTTTTGTTATTTTTATAAAGTAATGTAGAGTAGGCACATTTAGTGCCCCGTAAACCTAGTGTTAAACATTTTTTCAAAGATGCACTTCCAACAGTTTTACGTAAATATCTTGCCGAAAAAGCTAAGGAAGATTTCTGGCTTATTTTTTATGTAGAATTATCCCCTTTTCGATTGCACCCTCTATAAATGATTATTTAGTAATGCCCTAAACCTCTGTTCTTTGGTAGAACACATCGCAAAACACTGGACTGTAGGTTCTGTTAAATTTCCGTAGCATCGTTTATTTATAATGAATAAATGAAGAAGAAGGAGATGACAGAGTTTTGTCGGTAAAATAGACCAGGTTAATGCCGTAAAGACTTCCTGTTTCCTTCAAAGAGTTTTCGATAGTTGAGAGCGTCTGACAGAAATTAGATCTCGACAAGAAAACTTGCTCTAGATACCTGCGGGTCGCGTACACCCCGGAAGTGTCGTTTATGAGTTCACGAAACGTCAATTTCTAGTGAACTCGGAGCAAGTGCGCAACCATAATACAATTAAGTATGAAAATTCTCCGATACTTATAGAATTTCTATATTTGTATTGTAGTCTTTTGGCACGCAACATAAACGTTCCTCGTTGCGTGACACCTGAACCGCAAGATTAACGCCATTCGTCACCATTTTCAGGATGCTACGCAAACAGGCGGGAAATTCAAAACGATAAATCGTAGATTTGGCAAACCAGTTTGGTTCGACAAATCTGAAACAAACCGTGACAAACTGATCTAGTAGACACATTCAAAACCATCATTTATCTCAGTGACGGTCCTCATGATTCCAAGATTCGGTGCACATGAAATCCAGATGTGCGTGATAATTTCACTATTACATTTTACGGAAACATAGATTTTCCTTCCCATAAAGTCTAAAACTGCCTTAAACGATTTTCGTGCAAAAAAACACAGAAAGTTAATTACCATACATTTTTTTAAATTGTCACTTGCGGAAAACGTTATTTATTTATTATATTACTGGGAAAAGAAATCGTAACCACAGTAATTGAATGACACTGTTTCTCACACCAATCTCTAGTTGCACACATCAATGAGATACAATTTAACAAAGGAGAAAATTGTAAAATTATATTGTACCAGGGTTACCTTATTAAAAATCTTAGAAAAATCCAGAATTATTGTTAACATCGCATTAACAAAGAAATACTTCTCGCCGATCTCAATGATTTAAAAATGTGTTGTCAGGAACATTATTTCCGAGATATCCGGCTACATCCTTTAGTTACATTTCAAACCAAACCTAGAGCTGTACGTTATAGCGAATTACTAACCCTTGCTTACAATTAGTTTGCGGTAGATCTATACATGTTGATATTATATTATCTATGATGCTGTCAAATGCCGTTGATGCAGTCAAGTAATGATGTCTATAATCAATTAACAGTCACTTCACCTCAAGATCTAGGTCAGATCTGAATTAGATGGTCCATAATAATGATACATCTTATAGTAA
Organism: Seladonia tumulorum; assembly: GCA_913789895.3. Lineage (NCBI taxonomy): Eukaryota > Metazoa > Arthropoda > Insecta > Hymenoptera > Halictidae > Seladonia > Seladonia tumulorum. The sequence continues at coordinate 12,129,368 of OU565275.1, forward strand.
ATGTTTCATATATATATATATACAATGTGAATATTCCATCCCGGGTTAATAATCAAACAACAGACTAAATTTGTTTCTCTGTAAATAAAGGTTACGTTTTACTAGATACTTATTATTTTACACTTTTTACAACTATTTACAAACTCACCTGTAAATAAAGAAACGACAATTAGAGTCTATTGTTCACTCTCTTTATTTACACTAACTTTATATCTTTAACTTATTCTGTTAATTATCTGTCACTATATTCATTTAATTTGTATGCATATGTGCTCTCTATATTCTTTTACTCTTTTACCTCTCTCTGTCTCTCTCTATCTATCTCAAATGTAGGAACAGTTCAAGGAGTGCGCTGAGCATGCAAAGCGCACTCGATTTAAATTAAAGGAAGTATATTTTCTATACATATATATGGTAATTTATGGTTATTTATTGAATAGATGTAGTACTAAATACGATTTTCTGGATATTTCGGAAGCTAAGTTGGACGGTTTATAATTGTGTACAAGAATGTAAAAGTTATGAGCAGAAGAGGAGCTCCACGTTTAATTTAGTTATCTTCGCAGTATCATCTAAAATGAATAATATTTTGGATTTGGTAGCTTTGCAGAGTTGTCGGTTTATAGCAAACAGAATTTTTTCAATACATATGAACTAGTACAGATACTACTTTACAAACCCTCTTGAAGTTTGCCGCGTGACTTGTCGGTAAGATAGATCACATAAGATAGATCACATAAGACAATAGAAGAAACACGTGCAGGAAGATAAGAGAGAATCCGAGACAGAAAAGTAATAATTAGTATAAGAAGGAAACAGAGGGAAGAATAAGCTGTAAATGCCGTTTCTCTATTTATAGGTGAGGGATCTGTAAATATTGTAAATAATGTAAAGAAACTTTAATTATCGTTTAATAAATATCATCTCTATTTATAGTGAAACTCAGTTTGGTTTATTCACCCACAACACGTCATATAACAGGAAAAGGCATTATATGCATTAAACTTGTAAAATTGAGTTTTGGCCGTAAAAAGGGGACTCCTGAACCGTTGTGGGACGACAATTTGAACTTGTTCGCGCATTCAACTCGTCTGCTTCGGTCACACTCGATACGGTGCCTAATGAGGAATATGGGATGAGAGAGAATGCAGTATTCCGATCCATCCGCGGGAACAGCATTAATCAGAATGCTCGGAAGCTATAATAGAAGCAACAATGCGTCTAGCATCGGAAGAGAGCGATTAATGCTACGGCTAATGCCCGCTATGATCCGCTGGCACGGTTTACTTTTAATCGATTCCACGAGCCGACCGATTATTATATTCGAAAGCTATGGCAGACGTGTATCGATGGCGGCGCGCGGCGTGTCGCGTCGCGTCGGTAGCAGCAGCCGGTGGCCAATCACTCTGGCCGTATCAATTACAACCGATGGGAATAATTCATCGGTTAATAGCGGATCCGGCGGGCGATTCGATCGAATCCCGACTCTCGAGACTGATCTATCCCGATTGACAGTCGCGAATGACCCCGTTCCCGATGTGTATGTGTACGTGTGTGTGTGGAGTGCGCGCGTGCGCGATGCGATTCGCGTGACTGATCGTAATTGAATCTTATCGCACGAAGACACGAGGCGAGACGAATTTGTCGCTTAATCGCGAGCGCGCGCCGTAATTAAGCGAGAGTAACTCGACCGTAAATTCTGGTTAATTAACGGCGATCCCGGGGCCCGGTTACCGAACAGAATAGGAAGTCTCGTAAAAATGTTTGCGTCACCGATGGATGACGTACTTTCAATCTGGAAAACGAGCAATAAAACGATAACAGTAGAATGGAAAAAGATATATATATATATATATATATATATATTTTTTTTTTTTAAATCTCTTTCGACGCGCACTGGCTGCTGCCGGATCGGTGGACGTAAAAGTTTGCGGATATTAAAAGCCGGTTTTTAACGACACGTGCACCAAACGACGCATCATTCATCCTGTCGTTGCCTTGTTCTCTTCGGTTTGTCATTCTTACAGAACTTTAGAAAATATTTGTCGATCTATACTTCATAGCGGAGGATTCATTTTGGCTGACGCAACAGATAAACAGTTGCGGATCAACTTTCACTCGAGTGCGAATCTTTATGCAAAATAAAAATTTTCTGCGTAAACTGTACAAAACGAGGGCCGAAAATAATTTAATTCTCTCTTTAATGATTTCAAATAGCTGAAACTGAAAATTCCTTTCAATTACAAATTCTTTTAATCTGTCCGGAAATTGCAAGTTTTGCGCTTACTCACTTTTTCTCGGAAATACATAAAATCCCCAGTCTAATGATCAGTCAATTTTTCTTATAATTGCATTCTAAATGTATTGTAGATACACAGGCTCACGAAAATATTCGAACGCTCTTTAAATTACAACCTGACATTTTTTAGCAATTAAAAGAATTGGTTTTCCAAATGATGTGCAAACAAGATTTTGAAAAATTTGCAATTGGTAAGAGTTACATGAGAAAAGAAAAATGGCACTTTTTACAACTTTGTTAATTTGAGAAAATTTAAAATATGCGTTTTGTAGATCTATGTTAATTACACACATGCTGAAAATTTCATCGAAATCGATTAATATACACACGAGCTACGAGTAGTTAAAAGTGGTGAAAATTGTAGTTTTTCACGACTTTCGGTCAGTTTCTCCTTACAATCCACAAATTCTAACATCTTTAGATGCGTGTCGATTTTATCTGCACCAACCGATTTCAATGAAATTTTCAGTATGTTTATAACTAACATTGATCTACAAAACGCATATTTTTCATTTTCATTATAGGCTCAAATAAAAAAGTTTTGGAAAGTGCCTTTTTTATTTGCTCTTCTAATTCCTAGCAATTGCAATTTTTTCAAATTCTTTTTTGCACGTCATTCGGTAAACCAATTCTTCTAATTGCTCAAAAAATGTCAGGTATTTTGGTGCAATTTAAAAAATGTTATACTGTTTTAAAGGACGTTTGATTAAAATGATTATTATGAACATAATATAAATAAATTATATTTATATTGAACGACGGAAAATATGGAAATTGCCCCAAAAGTATGGGGCCGGAAGAAATATGTTTCACAAGTGAAAACCAACATTGATGAGTCGGCCTCCGACGCGTGCTATTATAAACCTTTATCAGCTGATCCATCAGCTCCGCAAGTACACGCGTTAAAGCATACCGCGCACACGCGTTAAAGCATACCGCGCACACGCGCACCGCGCACGGTAGGAAAGCTGAAGGCAATGCTCCCGATTAGAACCGTTTCCTTGCGCACACGGCTGCGATAGCTCGAGTCTGGGGCATTGTCCTCCGTTTTCTGTCTGCGTGTGTGCTCGCGCGCGCGCACGTGAAGCTCGCCGATCAGCTGACCGATATTCAAACAGCATACATCGAAAGCCGACTGGTAAACTTTCAACGGTAACATCTCGAAATCGAAACCATAACTTGCAGAACGACCGCTGACTTCACCATTCGTGGGCCTGTCCAGTGAATTAACATAACCGAAGAGACCTAATTTTTTTTATAACCCACTCGCCACTACATTAATTTATTTAGCAGTTGCTCGACCGACGTCCCTCGTACTCGAGGTAAGAGTATTATTTCAAAATAAAAAAACAAGAACCGAAAGAAAAGATTTCTTTTATCTTTTATTAACGTCCATAATGCGTTTTTTAAAAAATTCAAGAAAAAGATCAAATCGATTTAAAAAATTAAAACTGCTTCACTCGCATCTACCCATTTTTATCATAAATTCATAAAATCCGTAATCGAATCACAATATAAATTATGTAATGCATTCACACGAAATGAACAATTTAGAACCCGTCATTTTGACGTGTCCGCTAAATCTAGTGTTAATATTCTGATCGCCAACTCGTTGACCATAATAAATCTTGTTTTTCACCAGAACAAAACAAAAATCCTTTAGGTAGTTAAGGATTCTTTTACAGGAGTCCTCCGCTTGTAAAATGTTCAGCGATACTCGCACGTTGTGTTGTACTCTCTTAGCATTGTATTTACCATCAACATACCCACAGGGGTCACTAATAACCGCAGTTAGGTTCATGTAACATTAAACACGCAAAAAAAAACAAAAATCGAGAAATTAAGAGAGTTCCGGTGTTAATTACTTTTCCAATCCTCCTGACACGCCACGAGACATTTAGCATTCTCGATATATCATCGCAAACGTGAATTTCCAAGTCTGAAGAAATAATTCCGTGCGCCAAAAAAGGGTGACACGACTGGTGTTAAATCGTAATGGGCTGTTCTACGCAGGCCCTTCAAGATTTATGAAAATTAGAAGTTGCATAAATATCCGCAGTGCGGTAACAAGAGGTAAAGGGGGAAACAGGACACCCAGCGCGTTGGCAGTAATAAATAGAAATATGCAAGTTGCATATCGAAGATAGACGAGTAGAGTTAACGGGGACGCGCGCGACACCTCGATACGCGAACACCGAAGAAGAGCAAGAGCAAGACAAAGCGAGCGGCGGCTCGAGGGATTCATTATCGCGCGTAATAAATTTCAAAGTCGGAAGGCTCGCTCACGCCCGCCTTTCATTATTTCGAGAGTATGTCGTTTATCTCATCGCTCCGACAATTTATCGCGATGTTTCGAGTTAGGATGGGATGGCAGGCGTGCATCTAAAATAATGCGCACGTCTCCCTAATTATCTTCCCGCCTAGACGGCCGGAAGACCAGCGGCCCCCATCGCTCGGCCGTGTGTCATAACGATTGTGGTGGCTCCTTTCCGAGAACGGTCCCCGATCCCCGTATCATGGAGGTCTTCGCGGTTTAGGTCTACGCGCCACGTGGGCGGCACGTCCCGATGGTAATCTATCTTAATCGCGGGTCGTACGACCGGCGCAGACCGTTCCTGCACTCATGCTCGCTACTCCTGTGCCTCTAATATATGCGTCCGAAAGTTGCATACACCAGTAATTGCCTGGAATACGGGTCGTTTGCATCGGTTCAGCGCAAAATTTTTCATGACATCCTTTTCTTTCTCATTACGTTTAGCAGATTGAAAATAATACAATAGTATGTTAAAATTTTTGCTGCTTAACCCATTTGCATCATTAGCGGATATATACGCTCAATTTTCCTGGTCACTGTCATTATTCGTTAGCTAAAAAATAGAAATGGACGGTGTTATTGGAGATGAAAGTAGTAATTCTGATTTCTTCTTATAATTCTGAGATATGAAGTTCTTTTACTTGTAGTCATTTTTGTACTTAAATATAATTAAAAAAAAAAAAATGGCGATAAAAGCCTTCCTTTCATATTTCTTTATGGTGCAAATGGGTTGAAATTACATCTACTAATTTTTGTTATGAATGCATCAAATCCGCAGTCTAATCATACACTGCCCAAAATTTCCACAAAAAAGCCACGTTTATTTAGGATTTATCGACGTTTGAAATTGACGTTATGAAATTTCTAATATGTTTATTCATTTAAAATTCTACCTACTTTGTTACTTCTCCTCGTTTGTGGAACTCGTTTTGCTGATATTTAGGTCTACGCGGAATACTTCAATTGCTTCGTTATGTTTACATGTTGTTCTGTTTTGATTTTTTCTTCGCGAAGCAGGCTTTATGTGCGAACTTTCTGAGAAGTGTGTGTACAATATACATTTACGAATGAGAAAATAAAAAAATTCATTTCTTGAGAATACTAGTGTACTCGGAAGGGTACTTCGTACCCTGCAATTTCAAAAAAATTGTCCTCGATAGCATTCATAGGTTCGAAAATATCGGCTTGTAACACTTTCAATAAAATACCTTGTATACGTTCTACTTTTGATAACCCGAGGCCATACGAAACAAGATTATTGTAACTATACGGTATGCGTTCGTAAACTTTTACAGTGTAGATGATGTTTTCTATATGGACATTCTTTAAAACGATATAACAGGCTGTTCACTGTTCTCTGTTCGATTGGTGGCGAATTAAAAAGAAACGTTGAACCGTTTATTATCAATAACTGTGACGTCAGGTGACTGCATATTTTTTTCGAGAGGCGAGCAAGGATCGCGTCTAAGGTTCGAGGGATAAAAGAATCGTCCCGCAGAAAGTAGTTTATAAGTGGAAAACAAGTGGGAGTAAAGGAAGCAGAAGAGCCTAACATCGGAAGCCTTCTTTCCGCTTCTTATTTCCCCGAACATTCTTAAAGTGCTTCAACTCTGTCCTCAAAAGTTCGATTCTTTCAAAGTCCTCGAGAACGCTCTCGATCTTCCACAATACCGTGCGCACCCTATTACATTACAATCGAGCGTACAGTCGATTTTCGGCAGAAAGAGGATTTCAAAGCGACGCACAGTTTGACGAGCTATGAACAAAAGCAAAAAAAGTGAAGTCTAAAATTCATACCTCGTGGTATTGTAAAATACTGATAAAGAAACGTAGGTTTTAATACTACGTTCAAACACGTGCCATTTGTCAAAGGTTCATCCGATCAATTCGATTTTTACGAGTTACGTTTAGATGCTCAAGTTTGCTCAAAATGGAAAAAATTGTTGATGTTGTTATAGTAAGATGCTTAGCGTTGAAGCCTACTTCGTAGACCTTAAGCCTAGAAAATATATTTAAAATACGTGTCCAAATACGTGTTCATTTTTTAACCTTCGTTTCCAAAGTCCACATGCTTCAAATGGTTATTATGACTTTCCACGCATGTCCGACAATCTAATAAGAAAGTATTGCATACAAAAATTAGTCAGTAATCATGTGTCAACAAATAGCAATCGGAAAAATTGACAAAAAGTTTTTGCTCAAAAAACAAATTAAGATTACGTTAATCTTTCTAATAAAATCTTAATTTTTTCACATCGATCGATGCATCTTCGTATTCTTTTTTAAAAAGTATTACTGATCTTAGACCGAAATATATATTTGCTGGGACAAAATATATATTTCAGCAAGATAATGCAGCTGTGCATACCGCTCGCATAGTAAAAAATTATTTTGAAACGGAAAATTTAAAGGTTTTAAATTGGCCAGCGAGGTCTCTTGACCTAAGTATTATCGAGAACGTTTGGGGAAAATTCAGCCGAGCATTATACCCTAGTAGCACAAAATATTGTATACACATTCATATAATATTAAAAAGAGATACAATCCTTTTTTAATATTCAAATATACATAGAATATTTATTTTATATTAAGTTACAAATATTTCGTTTTAAATATTCAGGAAATATCTATTTCATATTACGAGAAAAATATTTTTTTCTAAATATTAAATGAATCTTTATTTCATATTAGAAGTAGAATATTTTTTCCTAATATACAAATAATATTTATTCAATATCATGAAAACAATATTTTTTTCTCATTATAAAACAAATCTCTCCGAATATTTTTTCCAAATACAGACAATACAGTAAATATTCCCTCAACAAACAGTGCGCAGAAAGCAATACATATTCATAGTTTCTAATTTTTGTTATGATATTTTCTTAAATTTGAAAATTTTATGGAATCTTTTTTAAATATTTACTTTATATTTTTTAAATATCTAGTTTATATCCTCTGAATATTTAGCTTATATTTTTTAAACATTCAATTTATATTTCTTGTACATGTATACAATATTTAGATCCAATATTTTTCTCATATGAAAAAATGTGGCTTAAAAAATATTTTTCCAATATTTGAAAAAAATATCTATCTAATATTTTTGTGCTACTAGGGTATGAAGGTGGAAAGCAGTATAATACAGTGTCCGAATTAAAATCTGTAATTTTAGAAGCTTGGGAAAGCTTGGATCAAAATTATATAAAGGATCTGTACAGAAGATTACCAAGAAGAATGATTGAAGTGGTACAACGTCAAGGGCAGTCGACACATTACTAAAACTTAAAGAAACTATGTAATTTTATTTCATTTGAATACTTCTATTATTTTATATTCAAAGTACCTTATCATTTTGTCCACACTCAATTTCATTTTCTTTGTATAAATAATAAATGGATTGAACGATTTAGTTAATTTTTTCATATCTTATGTCAAAACTAGTACCTTATTGTATCATAGTGCCGCGCGTAAAAGATAAACTCTTGTGCGCGGCTGTGTCGTTTTCCGTGTGCCTTCGTTCCGCGCGCGTTCGGCGGCATCGTTTAATGTTTGTCGGCAGGAATAAAGGACTCACGCGGACCCAGGCGGCCCGAGCGATGCGATAGCGTTTCGATAATAAACAATGTAGACGAGCTGACGAGTTCGAGAAACGTTCGGCATCGGGTAGTTCTCGTCGTGACGTAGAGAAGCGCGCTTCGAGTCGTCTTTTGTAATATCTCTATATATCATTTGTCTTGTCTTTTGTCTCCTTATTGTTAAATATATTCACGCTTTAAAATACCAAACGTTTTTTGTCCTTCCATGGTCCGTATGATCCTACATGTATGTATTCATTTCCCACGTATATGTACAAACAGATGTTCATTCCCAAAAATTTTGTGGTGCCTTATCATTTTGTCCACCAGTGTGTGTAGGTAACTACTATGGAAAGTTGTGCGAACGTCGAGTTACGGTTCAGAGACGGTCGGGCAGCGGTTAAACGCAAGTCAAGATCGGTAACTACATAAAGTCGGAGATTTCTCTGCGAGTTTTTGATCGCGTTCGGGAACAAGTCCGCAACGACCATTGAAACGAGGCGATACGGTTACGTGGGTCGCCCGGTAACTGGATCCCGCTCGTAGATTTCTATTTAAATTGTGGAAAACGCCCCGCCGCTGAATAAACTCCGCGGGCCTCGTGTAACGACAATCGGCCACCGGGGACAATGGAACAAATGAAAAACCGACGAAACTTTAAACTCCGCGAAACTTGCACGGAAAGTTTACATTGCCGACGAATGGACTCGCCGAACAGCAGAAGTACGGGTTAATTCAAGCCGACGATCGTTATCGGCGCTTATTATCTGCCGACTCTGTTATACAGGATGGGCAATCAAATTTCATCTTATACAGGGCGATACAGCTAAACGTGCCACCTAAATTACATGCAATGTTGCATGGTGTAATAGAATTTGCAATAGGCCATTCGATAGCTTATCCAAAGAAAATGCTCTTTGCCAATTTTCAACCCTGTATGTTGACATGGGGGGTAGTAATGGGATGACAAAGAAAATCAGGTTTCTCCGTAATTTCTCTTATCCTCTTCAATTGAAAATTCTGAAAAAATCCGGCATATTTTAGCTATTAGAGTGTACATCCATGAATTTTTTCCGAATTTTTAACTTCGAAACCGAATTTTAAAAAATAAAAAATATTGTGAAATGCCGATTTCTTGTAGAAGTTATGAGATACTAAGTTTATATTTTTAGTTTTAATTTTTTTCGATTTTCCAAAGAGGGAGCACATAGTTAAAAAAATTAAAAACCTTTACCTTTTACGGTAAAACCTTATTTTCTTTGTCACCCCATTGCTACCTCTCATGTCGACATATAGGGTTGAACATTGGCACAAAGTATTTTCTTTGAATAAGCTATCGAATGGCCTATCGAAGGGGCTACAACTTTTGGTATTATTAAAAAACAGTTTATACGCATGGTTTTAAGAGTAGCATACGATGTAGTAATTAGGTTCCTTCTGTTTTGCATTTTTATCAAGATACCCACGGTAGTGGTGGATATATAGAGACAATTATAGAGTTATAGAGTTAATTATTTACTCACAAAATTATTATTCAACAAAAAATAAATAATTTGTTCCACATATCAACTGTTTGCATACACAATTTGAGATCCTAACATGTAATTAACCAATAAAAATAACTCGGTATATGCTCATGGCCGAGGATCTTTTGATAGACCCGTGAACACCTATAACGTAATCTGAGAAAGTCGTTCAGAATTATTGTGTTGCGTGTTAAGAAGTGATTAAGGAAATTCTTTTATCTGTGATATAAGATACCTCGGAATTATTACTAAAGCTACGATAATCCATTGTAAATCCAAAGAATACCGTCGATATTTTTTACGGATCCAATTCCAATCTCAATTAGTCGAGGTTTTAACAGGCTACCGTAATACTTCAGAGTCGTAATTAAAACGGTAAGAAAAATCGTCAAAAATATCACGGTACGACACCGGATTCATTTCCCGAGGCTGTCCAAAGAATGAAATCCCCGGCGAGAGTAAGCACGGAGAACACTTTAATCGTTCCCCCTTCACTCTACGCAACGAAAGAAAATTACGCTTTCTTTCAGCGGGGTCGGATTTTAGCCGCTAAGATGAAACGGCGTCGAACTATAAACTGAAAAGTGTATTGCTCGTCCTACAGAGAGCACGGAAAAATATCGAGAGCCGAATAACGTTACTTTTTTCTTTCTTCCTTTTTTGTTTTTACATTTTGCACAAATGCGACCGAATGGAACTACAATACAATGGGCCACAGTGTATCGCAACGTCCGCTGAAATTTTTTAATGGGCCCGAATAGCGTTGAAACGTTGAAAGCGTGATGTTTAACCGGCCACGGAGAATTCGAATATTTTTCCGTCTCGCGTAAATAGGCTTCGTGACGGGAAATGCTTGAAAAAATTTTGCTCGCTCGCTTAAATGCTGAAATTTTTATTCTGAACACTTTATCGCCTACGGGAACGCGGGCTCGTTCGTTTCCGTGGAAAGGTTAACATATTGCACAAATTAATTCGCCTGTGGGAAATCGATTTCTCGAATTTTCCAGAATTCTTCACGCGAAACAAACATTGTAAACCAGCTATCCAAACTCGTTACTAGTAATAATAATTTATTTTATGTATACAGGGTGTTTCAGCATCGATGGTACAACATTGTTAGCCGAATAACAGTTTCTGAAATTGCTTCTGATGTCGGAATAAGCTACGACAGTGCTCAAACGATCATGACAGACACTTGCATGTCGTAAGAAAAGACGCGAATTTCCAATTTGAGACGTTATCCTGCTTCACGACAACGCCCAGCCCCATACAGCTACACTAACACAACAAAATGTTAAAGCTTTGGTCTGAGCTATACTGAAACACCCTCCCCACAGTGCGGACTCATCGCCCTGCGATTACTATTTGTTTGAGCCACTCAAAGAAGCACTTGGAGGACGGAGATTTTACGACGATGCTGCTTTCGAAGCGTTCTTGCGCGAATGGCTCGGGCTACAGCCACCTTTATTTTACGATAGCGGCATAAAAAAACTATCCGTTGGGAAAAATGTGTTTCCAAGGCAGGAGATTACGTAGAAAAATAAATTTCAAGATTCATATTTTTATGATGCTTCAATAAATTAAAAAAAAATAATAATTCCGGCTTATACTTGATCAACCCTAGTACAATGATATAGTAGGATTACATGTATTTTCGCTATTGGTTCAGTAGGTTACAATTGCTAATCGGGGTCTATAATATTGTGTCGTAGTATATGCCCGTGCCGTTCCGACTATGTATGTAGTTTATTTTTAACCGCCGTATAGTACTTCTTAGATAACTACAAAATATACCATAAATCAATACACCATCAATCATATGCGCAAAATATTACCGTGACATAACAGTTGCAATGGAATAACTGTTTGTAACACGCCATTTTAGTTAATGATAAATTGAGCAGTAATGGTATTTAACCCGCCATTCAAAACTAGTGATTCTTAGTTAACCGCCTACGCGATATAATCTTATCATCCAGGTTGTATAAATTCATTTTAGTAGTTTTATCATTTGATAACGTAAGGAGAAGTAAAACATTTTCGGGACACCCTGTATACACTCAAGGTGATTCATATTAAATACATACTCATTTCAACAAAAAAATAATTATTATTCTAAGGAGAAAATAAATTCGGTAATTATTTACATTAGGGGTTTCCTCACCGATTTTGATGCCCTTGAAAGCCCCTAATGTAAATAATTACCAAATAATGTTAAGTAGTCAGTTTTAGTGCTTTGTAAATCTAGTGTTAAAGGGACATTGAAGTTGCAAAATATGAAAGAAAACCTTGCATCCAATATTCTACATACGAATAATAAAATATAATACTAATGTACTACAAACTACATTATAAAATACTAATGTAAAGTGTACTTACTTCTGAATCTTCTGTACCTCCGTCGGATCCACAGCACACAATTATTGACTCACGGGAATAGGTCCAAATAATTGAACAATCACTAAACAACTCACACAACACACACGCACACAACACATTTTATAAAATCGTGATAACGAACGAGAAGATGTCACTCCGACCACGAACAAAATGATACTGCGATTTTAACAATGATCCCTTCCACGGAGGTGGTACGGTCAGGTTATCCTAGGCAGGTAAGACGCTGAGGGTCTATAAACACTAAGGTAAACAAATAATGGCGGGGCGCCGACCCTATTTCCCGGAATTCCCTGTTTTCGTATCACTCGTCCGTGGGAGGGGAACGGTTAAAATCGCAGTATTATTTTATTTGTGGTCGGAGTAACATCTCGTCTGCTGTCACGATTTCGTTAAGTGTGTTGTGTGTGTGTTGTTTAGTGATTGTTGTTCAATTAGTCGGACCTATTCTCGTGAGTGCATCAATAATTGTGTGCTGTGGTACCGACGGAGGTACAGAAGATTAAGAAGTAAGTACACTTTACATTAGTATTTTATAATGTAGTTTGTAGTACATTAGTATTATTATTTTATTATTCGTATGTAGAATATTGGATGCAAGGTTTTCTTTCATATTTTGAAACTTCAATGTACCTTTAACACTAGATTTACAGAGCACTAAAACTGACTACTTAACATTATTTTACAAAAATAACAAGAACGTGTCTATCCACATTTGTATCAATTTTTTAAACAATATATACCACAAAAAATAATTTTGTTGAATAATTCCCCATGGATACGTCTTCACAATGTCAATAATTGTAAATTATAAATATTAGATCCCGTCATTTTGACAGGCCCCGTGAACCTAGTGTCAAATTTCGTTTGTCTCGAGGCACGCACACGATTATGTTCCATCTCACACACTGTACACTTTACATTAGTATTTTGTAATGTAGGATTATTATTTGTATGTAGAATATTGGATGCAAGGTTTTCTTTTATATTTTCCAACTTCAATGTCCCTTTAACACTAGATTTACAGAGCACTAAAACTGACTACTTAACATTATTTGGTAATTATTTACATTAGGGGCTTCCTCACCGGTTTTTTTAGAAAATCGAGTTTGAAAGTTCTGATCATGGCCAACCGATCCTACTTGTAAATAATAGGACATGCGAATCCATCGAATTTTCGAACTCGTCTTTTCCAAAAACGAAGCGTCGATCGAGAAATGTTATTCGTTTCTTCTCTGCTTATTTTTGTAAATACAGTCACCTCGTGACACTCTATATACTCGTGGCAGTTTCTTGTCGCATAGATCCGAGGGTCGATAATAATATCATTATCATGTTTAATAATATCGGTCGTCCGTTGACGGTAAAAGAATTATGTACTTGCCGATAAGTTCAAATAGTCTCAGCCGTCGCTCACGGCGAGTCACGAGTACACATTCATTTTGCAACAAAGTTGAAATATGCATTTCGTAATATCACGTTATCACACCTAGCGTGTCTGTCAGGCACTTCTGTTTTCAAGCAACACCGTGTTATTTACCAGCGTTCCGTTGAATATTGTTTTCAGAAATTCACTGTGATTGGCAATTGTTTACACGAAGAGAAGGCCAAATGAAGCCTGTTATACACAAACATTAAAAAAAAAACTCGCAAACAAGCATACAGCGAAAATAAATTCGAGATGCAAGTCGACAGTCGCGTTAAATGATTGGAGTGACAAGGGTTAATTAATATTGATTGGAACTTTGATTGAAACTACAACGCGAGGGCTTTGGCTAACTCAGACTCTACTCAGACTTTGCCCACATCTAACACAGACATATTCTTGAAATTAATCAAGCTATACTATCCTGAATTTAATTAAAGAATGTATTGAGCTAGGTCTGGGTTGGGTCTCAATTTGGCGATTAAAAAGCTTATGAAATGATCATAATTGTACCTTAAATGAAAGATGAAGAACACGTACAGAAAAAATCGGCACTGTGTCATCATTTCATTTTGTCATCTGAATTTACAGGTATGGTCAGATCAAGGAAATTCATTTACAAAGTAGGATAAAACTTAGAAGGATTGGGAAGACAACTTCTCAAGACGCTATGAGAAAGGGTATAGCTGGATAAGAGGGTTGAATGATCCCCCGTATCAAATTGATTTTCCTTCATATACCATTCGATAGGGTCCCCAAAGAAAACCTTCTGCGGCAAGTTTTAAAAGTTTTAAAAGTTGGTAAAAGTTTCATAAAAAATGACGAAAAATAAAGAAGTTCAGAAATTCTGGAAGTTTAGAATCGTATTGAACAAGGCACCACTGAAAAATTAATAAAAAGTATGCAAAATAGATTAATTGAAATAATTAAGCACAACGGTGGACCAACGAAATACTAAAAAAATAATAAGTTATAATATGCGATTTTTCTTATAAGACGTATACCGGTACGAATACTTTTGTGGACTGTTATTATGTACTATGTAGATTAAGATTAAGATACTTTTGTTATCAATTACCCAATTTTGTTAAAATTTTGTACAAATCAAGTTTATATATTTCTTCATTCGTAACAAAAGAGTTATTGCAAAAGCTTACCTGCATCATTTGATTTCAACAAATTTTTTTTTCAAGCAATAAGGGTACGAATACTTATGGGACTGACTGTATGAGAAATGGCAATCACGAGGGAGACAAACCTTTCTCTCGCGGGAAACGGCGGAAGTAGGTCTGGAGCGTTAAACACGTCAAGGTGGTTGTTCGGGGATACAGGAAAACCACGTAGAACGTTTCAACTGGCGCGGCGTGGCACGGCATGGCGCGCACACCAATATAATTCTACCGTGGTGTCACTGTGGCACGAAGGGAGGCTTATTGCTTCGGATACGCGCTCGTTCCAGGCTGGAACTTCATTTCAAGCGCCAGAAATTACACCCCGAAATGAATAAACCGAACTCCCGGGGGAGGAGCCGGTTTAACGATTCGGCTAATGTACGTTAAACGACACTTGATACCGCGAAATAAATTCCGTCTTTCGCACTCGCGGGAAATAGAAGAGATTGTTTATGAACCGCGAGAACTTACTAAACGGTGGTCGAAACGAGTGCTGCGACAATTACTGGCTCGCGTTATTACCTCGCTAGACACGGAATCGAGTGGCGGACGAAACGGTCAGAACAGTAAATACACGTTCAGATATCATTTTCACATCGTCTCGTGAACTATAAAATTATCTAAATTGAGTGTCACATCTTGAAACTGAAATAAAACGCAAAGTATTTGAGAATTGTATGGTGTCTTTATTTAAAGTCTACTTTATGACATTAAGTATGGAAGACAGTATCATTCAAGTTTCCTTCTCGGTTCTTTTTCACGAGCCCGATAACGTTTGACAAAATTGTCCATTACATTTTCACATAACTGAAATTCAGTTTCATCGATGGCAAGCTGTGATATTGTTGTTTAACTAATCTTTCGATCAATGACGTACTCTTCATAAATCCCCATAGAAAAAAAATCTAGCGGTCTCGAATCGCACGATCTTGGTAGCCAAATTGATGTCTCCTCCTCATGAAAATACGCGTCCATTAAACTTTTCCTGCAGCTTTCATTATGAAATTTAACCATTTATACACGTTGCTGCGCCGTGTAACGTTCCATGATGATTTGTTTATGTTTTATTCGCAGTCACGCGGTCATGCGAGGGCAGTATAAAATAGTTGACAGTGGGGGAAGCGGTACACTGTTTAGCGGGAGTTGTGAAGCGACAGCGGAGAACTAGTTGCCTGTCCTAGCCATCTAGGATAGTTTCCTGTGTTTAATAGTTTAAACATAATTTTCTAAAAAGAAAACAAAGCGTTCGAAGAAGTTGGTGGTGTTACTCGACCTTCAAACATTTACTTTACGCATCCTTTAGATTTAACTGTTCCAACTGCAAACTGTAATCAAAATGCTATTTTACCAGACAGTCGCGTTTCAAGATACGAGTTTGAACGTTCAATTCCATTTCGTAAGTCAGCTAAATCTTCCGGCTCATTTATCTTCGCCGCGCTAGAACTTATTCCCCTCATTCAGTTACATTATTTCATATCCATCAAAGTTCAAGAAAGCATCCGCCTCATGCATAAAAATATATTGTTCCTATCATCTCCGTGATACGTCATTTAAAATTTTCAGAAGTAGATAAAAACAAAAACCACATCGATAAATCACTTTGAATATCAGCCATTCGTTATCTGATTAATTCTTGCATACAGGGTGTCCGAAAAATGTTGTGCTTCCTCGAAGGTGGTGTTTCCTGAGGTAGTTTGAAGTAACTTTATCCTTTACGAAAATATTCTCCGCAGCCTTGTTAAGGAATTATTAACGAAAAAGAAGGAGCGCTGCTACAGAGGACGGATTCACTGAGGGCGACGTTAGCATTAGCCGCTATAGCAGCGCTCTGATTGGTCCTTGTTTTTCGTTAATATCTCCTTAACAAAATCGCGGAGAATATTTTCGTAGAGAAAAATGTTATTTCATGTGGCCTGAGGAATCAGCCCTTTCAAGGAGGTACAACATTTTTGGGACACCCTGTATAAATACTCTGCTTCACTTTTGATTTCTTGCGTAATCACGAGTGCGTAATAAAAACAAATTATCGGTATCATTGTATTTTCTCTTAGGTATTGGATACAGTTATGAACACGAACCACAAGCTATCACGATCATAAAATACGCGTGCTTACACTTCGCGCGTAATAGTATTCACTTATAAAAGTCGTAAATGTCATGTATTCTTACGCACACTATACATACGCGAAGCGCGTTACAATCAGCGCATGTCACTGACCTGACTTTTCTTATTAATAGCATGTTGAATATTCAATAGGAGTGCTTTGAACTTTGATATATTCACCAACCATAAATAAACCAATGAAATTACGGTAACGCATGAATAAGTATATTGTCGCATAATACAATACAGCATGTGAATTCAAACGGAAGAAAATTAAATAGAATATTTCTGATAAATCGAAAACGAATATTTGATGTTACGTATTACGTTGTTGCATATGAGATGTCCAATTTGTAACAGCAACATTGAACAAACGCAACTTTTTTCTAAATTAACTTATTCAAATTTCTTCATTGTATTACCGTGAAAATTGAATTTTTTGGATACTCGCGTCTTTCGTTTACAAGATTGTTATCTCCATTTTGTGGTCCTCTTTACCATCAACGACACTAGTACGTTAATTGATCGCTACGTTTTCAACATAAATCACATAATTCATATTATAATACACGACAAGTCGCATTGATTGACGTTAAAACTTTATTTAACCCCTTGCCCTACAATAAAGAGCTAGACTCGTGATGAAGATGCTGAACAGAGTCTAATAAATATGTATGTCATTAATTCCCTTTAAAGCGAAATAAAATTCTATTTCATTGTAGTCGATATATATCCTTTGGAGAAAACATAGGCATACAATAAATATAAACTATTTTTTCTTTTCTATGAAATCCTGAACGATGAAGAATTTCTAATAGTTATAATCGCAAGATAAATAGTAGTGCAAGGGGTTAAAAGTAGAATTAGACATCTGAACTAAATTTGAGCATAGGATATCAATGATTAGCTTTGTAAGTTTCATACATATAATAAACCTGTAGACCAGACCTGTGTTTTGACCTGTACACCAAATGTGTTCAAATGTTCATAAATAATATTATAAAAATGTACATACATATATGCAAGTACCTATATCCACCTTTTATGGGAAATAGACTAGTTTCTCTTAAGGAATATATCGAGACGTGCCTATTGTGTGGTCAGTTCGCATTATAGTTTGGGTTCACGGCTGCGGTCCAGTTTAGACTAGAGGTGTGCTTATCGATTATCGATAATTATTGGCATAATGCTCGACTTGTCGACAATATCCGTTGCTTATCGATAACTTTTTGTGCAATTACTAATATACTAGTCAGGTTTGAGGGCTATCGTTAAATAAGTGTGATTCAAATATGAGACAGATAAAAGAGCTGCAGGAATTGAAAGCCCGAAAAATCCTTGAAAGCGATTTACCGAAATCGCAATTTCTTACGAGTTTTGCCATTCCGTTGCTCATTTCAACGCTAATCGATTTCGATAAAACTTTGTGCATGTATAGTATATGCATATCTGTATGTATAACTCGCCTAGATCTACGAAGAGCATGTTTTAAATTTTCATTATAAAAATCGTGACATTCACCGTTTCCTTCTTAATTTCGACCAGCAGTAATTGTTAAATAATCTTTGTATACATTATCTAATACTTTCAACATAAAAAAAAAATTCAAGTCGTTTGGTCCACTGTAACACATTACGTGCCATGTCGCTTATTTGTCCAGGTTTTAAAATAAATTTTTATGTTAATATATTGATTGTACCAAATTTGATTAGGATCAGTAAAATGTAAAAAAGTTGAAGAACTACTCAATATCATACATTTAATTTTTTTCAATTTTTATTTCATTAAATAACTTACTTTGATTATATGGAATTTTTGATGTTTCTAGTTTGGCAGTCAAAGAGTTAAAAGAAATTATTCCCAAAAACAGCGTATTCGAATGACAATGGGTTATTAGAAGCAGTAGCGATCATAGTCTTTTTTCGTTCCTACAACAATTGCGTTGTAGATCAAGCTCTGATCCCTTATTTTCGAGAGATTTGGTGACCCTGGCACGTATTTCTATTAGATTGAATCGGCCGGGCCGAGAAGTCTAGGACCGGGGGGCTACTGTACATAGCCATGAATTTTCGTGGGCTTTAATACCGGCAATATCTCATCTACCGAGGCCTGTTAGAGTCAGCGGATTAAGATTAACACCTTCGCCGGCATGCGAACGCACCGGGCAACTCCCGGGTGTTTCTGCCGCTTCTGCCGTTTCTGCCGCGTGGCGTGCTTTTATTTCAAATACCGAACTATATTACCAGACGGAGCCGCGCGCGGTAGCTGTTATTTTAGAAGGGCGGGTGCTTCGACGAATTTATACGGTGGTGTTCGCGTCACCGATAGCTCACTGGCCGGTACCAATGAAAATATTTTAATTGGCCGAGGCTCGATCGTTCGTCAGTCTTTCGACTATATATGCATTAGACGAAGATAGCTGAAGTGGTTAACGCGGGTGTTACCGGCTGATATGTTACACGAAATTCTATTTGTAGTGTTTGAATCACAATTCCGGCACCGTATGCCGGTTGTTGGTCTCTGAATCATGTGTCTTCGGGTTCGCTTCGTAGGAAAAGACCGCATCTCACTTATACGTAATCTATTTCTGCAGAGTCACCAGCCTTTTTCTCATAAATGGCAAGTGTACGAACGTTTCACTTTGAAAGGAGAAACCAAAAACCAACATAGCGGTATCTCTATATAGTCTTGTCTTATTATTTTTTGACTGGTATACAATGTTTACTCTATATACAGTCCCTGCTCACTTTATTAGACTCACCTAAAGAATTGGTGCTTTTTGAAATCCTATAAGGAATTCAACGCTGTTTTCAGCCTATGGGGTAATGATTTCGTACTACAAGATTTCCTTATGGGTTGCCTATTCAAATGTAGTTGGTTTGATTTAACCCTTTGCACTCGAAGCTATTTTAACTCCGAAACAAAACATTTCTTCTAACCTAGAATATTTCCCTTTTACATATTTTCTTTTCGCGTTATGCACATGAAAATTGTGCAATTGACTCGTACAATATCGAAGTGTTTAGTAAATTATTAAATACAAACAAAATTAATAATGTAAAAAATATTCTGAATAATGGTATAACAATTTTTAGTGGCGCCTTGCAATCGCCATTCGAGTGGGCTAAGGGTTAAAATTAGGTCGGTAATATCGAATTCTGGTTAAAGTGTTTCTTAACCTAGAAATCATCTAGTTTTCGCTGGTTGTGTATTACATTATAATCAAGGCACTCAATATTAATTTTTGCACATTTCATTTTGCACAGCATTAGAAGTTCTAAGGCAAGTATTTATTTCACTAATTAATACTACTGTGTTTTAAGAATTATATTGATCTATTCATCATTAAGTGACATTTGCATAAGGCTACTATACCCATTATTCATAGTAAAACTAAAAATATCATAATTATAGAGTTGAGTCTGATAAAGTGGGCAGGGACTGTATGTCCGCAATGCCTAGCCGATAAAAGTCCTATAACTATCCCCACTGCCGCGGGGTAAAATCAGCGTTTCACGAAAAAATGTAGAAAAATGTCAGACCAAAATGAAAATTTTTTTTTGAAATTTGAAAACTGAAGTGTATTTTCATTATCTTTTATCAACGAACATTAACGAATAACGTGAATTTTTTTGAACTTGTGGAACTGACTTTTCTTTAATTGCATATTATTTTGCAGGAAATTGCATATATTATTTTTTTCATTTTGTAAAAGCATATCACATCGTACATCCGGATACCTAAAAGCCAGCGTACACGTAGAAGTGAATGCATTCGCATTCGAATCACGTGCACCGCGATGCGTGATCGTTCGCTTGATTAAATAAAGAGGCGGCTTAAGGAAATGCACACCTTCATAAAATCAACGCGAGAAAGAAGAAAAACCAATCGATAAGTTAATTACATTTCTATTCAAACATTGAAGTCGAATAACTGGAGAAACAATACGTAAATTTACGTCGGTAAACACGGCGGACGTTTACACTATGTCCACCGGCTATCTCAATTTCAAAACAAATTTTTTCCACAGGTCGGTCATTTTTGTTAAAAAATTGTGAAACGTGGTTTTTGCTATGCACGTATGTACCGTAAAAGACTTCAATGAATATGAATTTGTAGAAAGTAAAAAAGGTAGAATTTAAATAAATAAATTAACTGTATATGCAGAAAGATATGTGGCGGCGAAACAACCGACACCAGTATGCCGTCAGCAGCCACCAGCGCTTGAAATTTACACGACGTCACGATAACGTTTGCAGTCGTTACAGTGTAAATTTCCGCATTCTGCTGTTTCGCAAAACCAGTTAAACTGTTGATATAATTTCTTTTCCTACGATATTCTAACCTGAAAACCCTTAGTAATTTCGAAAATATTATCGTCTTGGCTATGAATAAACTGCAGATGTTTATGCAATTTGCAATTTTTGTAGACGAATTTTAAGAAAATTGAATCAAACAAAATTCTTATTTTCTTTGTTAGTAGCTTTTTTTTAAATCTGAGATAAATTAAATCGGTGCATGGATCTTCAGATAGATCTTGGACTTTTATCGGCTAGGCATTTGGGACATATACATAGAGTAAACACTGTATTGTCAGAGACACCCTCCAGAAAAAATTAGAGGACCATGGCCCCTCACGGGATATATCTCGCGGCAGTGAGGGTAGTTCTGGGACTTTTATCGGCTAGGCATTGGGGACACATATACAGGGTGGTCCACGGAATTGTTTCAAGTCATAACTCCGTTATTATTGCATTTACGAAAAAATGCCAAATAAGAAAGATAAATGGTTCGAAGAGCACTACATCTGTAGGCCTTCAAGTTTTTTTTTAGATGCAGCAGTGCATGTGCAATTAACAATTGCATCATTTCGTTAAATAGAAATGCATATTTTTTTTACACAGATCGATTCTTCTGTTCATTCTACGTAAAAAATGATTAGGGTACGATGGCAAAAAAATGATTAGATCTCGAGATATTTTCAAAAAATGTCTTGCCGCGGCATTCGTATTTTTGTCACACAACACAAAAGTGTCGTGCATATCTTGTTTCTCACTGTTAGTAAAATACATTTTATTGTATTTAGTGAAATACAGTTACACTATTTCAAATTCTTAGTTTTCGTACTCGAGTTACGATACGTGAATTGCTACTGAATGATGAAATGCTTACTCGTGCAGATCAGTTACTGTTATGATAACAATGTCGAAATGGTGTTTACCTTTACAACATATGTAGTCGTGAAGTGTTTGAGTATCTTCTTCAACAAAGACATTTTTTGAAAATACCTCGAGATCTAATAATTTTTTTGCCATGGTACCCTAATCATTTTTTACGTAGAATGAACAGAAGAATCGATCTATGTAAAAAAATATGCATTTCTATTTAAAGAAATGATGCAATTGTTAATTGCACATGCACTGCTGCATCTAAAAAAAATTTAAAGGCCTACAGATGTAGTGCTCTTCGAACCATTTATCTTTCTCCTGTGGCATTTTTTCGTAAATGCAATAATAACGGTAAACACTGTAAAGTAAACACTGTATTGTCAGAGACACCCTCCAGAAAAAATTAGAAGACCATGGCCCCTTACGGGATATATCTCGCGCAAGTGAGGGTAGGTCTGGTACTTTTATTGGCTATATATTTGTTGGACATATATCGAGTGGACACTATATTTTGAAAGTTCGGCGGAATTTCAGTTCGGATCCGCTAAATTCCCCGTAATACTATGATGTACGGTGCGATGCATTCTAATTGCGCCAAAAATACTTTGCGGTGCAACGCAACGCCGAGAAAGATGTGCGCGCTCTTATAAATCGAAGGCACGCGGGCTAAAGTCGTGGATCGTGGATTCGGCTTAACGCGCGTTAAGTCAAACGACCAGTTGGCTACCACACCGCGTTCCAATAAATTCCTCCGGCTGCGATGATAAATAGAGTGGCGGCCCACTCGGTTTTCTATATATTTTCTTTCATACAATATGAGACTGTTCATTGAGATGGTCGAGTAAGTGCGAAATAAAGCAACCCGTGGGCAATTCGAGCAGCGCGCGTCGTTCCACGGCGTCACAATTTACACAGGCCGCCTCGTATAACGGGTCGCTGACGTTTATCGACTCGCGACACGCGCCGCCGTTGAACCCCTCGAAATTATTGGAACGATTTGCATATCGCGGCTGAACTGGAAACCAAGAAATCAAACTCCTTGACAGTGGTCGCTCGTTGAGCAAATACTGATAGACCGTGCTATTGGAACTTTGTTAATAGCGTTGCGCTGCTGATTCATCGATACCGGATTTATTGCAGGAAGGTTCGTTGACGATACCTCATCTATTTTGCCAATTTCGTTGAAATATTAATCGAATTACAGGTGTGCAGGCGAGTCTCCTGAATCTTCTGAAACGACCACGGTAATTGTATTTTCAAGAGTTTTACATCAAATGAAATAAAAAAATGTTGTTCTTCTAAGACAAATGAAGAAATATTGGTTTTCAGTAGGCTGGCTCAAATGAATCACTTTAATTTGAAATTGAGTTTTCATTGACTACATTTCAATGGTACAATTTAACTTCTTACCGCGTTTATTAAATTACCTGTGTTAGAGCAGAACACAAGCATCTCTCCAATTTTCAAATCCTTAACTTCAAATACAATGTTTACTCGATATACAGTGACTCCAAATAATATTCGCACACTCTTAAAAATCGTATAACTTTGTCAATGTTGGACTATACTACTTCAAGTAGTACAATTTTAATCAAACATTTTTCTCACGTTATGTAACGCTCCAATTGTTCTAATTTCTAAAAAAAATTGAATTTTTTCAATGAAATTTGCAGTATGTATATAACTAACATATATCTACAAAACGCATATTTTAAATTTTCACTACAGGTTCAAATAAAAAAGTTGTGAAAAGTGCCATTTTTATTTTCTCATGTAATTCTTACCAATTGCAATTTTTTCAAAATCTTTTTTACACATCATTTGGAAAACCAATTCTTCTAACTCCTAAAAAAAGTCAGGTCGTTTGATTCACTTAAAAAAAAAGTTATACTGATTTAAAGGGCGTTCGAATACTTTCGTTACTCACTGTATATCGGCCAGCAGATATATGTCGAACGTATAAAAGGACAATAGTGAAAATAGGAAAATAGGTTTCATTCTCCACCACCTTGTAACTTGTATATGCACCAACCTAATATCATACCCAATATTGTTCAACAAAATTAATTTTAGTCATTTACCGGAAAATTCAATTTTGCCTTTCTACTTGTTACAACCGAGAATTATAGACTGCGGATCAAAATGAAAATTGTTTGTATCAACTACCACAAATCAAAATTTCTTTTATCCTTTAATAATGTTCATGAGCTGCAACACACTGACGTTCTTAAATACTTTATATCTCTTTACCGTTTGAAGTTTCACCCACCCATTTTCATCACAAATGCATAAAATCCGCGCCGCGTGGCACGATGGTCAGTTTTTTCGAGAAAGTGGAACTGAAATCAGTATGTCTCGAAAATTTAATTTATTCGCGTATAATAGAATTGAATACACCTGTTGCATACGTCACCATCGATCATGATAGATTGTTCCGATAAAAATCTCGTCAGGTCTGTTATAACGGGATTCGAGGTAGATGCAAAGCGTGGGAAGCAAATCTTTCATGTTCACATTCCTCGAAAATTGAATTTACTTGCCTCAAAAATGCATTTTTCAAATTCTTTTACATTCATTACGCATCGGGCTGTTGAGCCTTTTTATGACTTTCAGACCATAAATCTTGAAATGGTGCAAAAGCCTGCAGGTAGTTCCGGATTCTGCAATTGCAGTAACTGAAGTATACATGGTGCCCCAGCATCGATAGTACAAAACAAGTCGAAAATAAATGGTACAATTTTTTCAACCGAAACAATATTACACCTTGTCAGACATCTTGTCTTTTAATGGGTTTTTTCTATTACTCCACAAATAAAAAATGAGCGCAACGCGAAGAGGCCTCAGGTTAGTCCATATTACTTAACGTTCAACTAAATGTTAAGCTATTCGTAATAACCCATTTAACTTGTAAACCCCTAAGTATTCAATTATAGGCGAAATAATTACAAAACTATCGCACTGGAAACTGATGAATTCCCAGGAGAGAAGGTTATTTAGCATGCGTATTGTATTTCCGTAAACAATTTTTTTTTTAATTGGACTTTGGCATATTATGCACTTACTGTTGGGCAAATTAAAAATTTATAAAGTGGATTTTTGCACTTTGCGCCGCAATGAGAAAATGTTCGAATCGTCGTGCAGTTTCTCCGTTAGAAATCCTGGTGTGGAGCGGCGAGGATACAAACCGTTTCAGCGAAACATCTCGGAAAGGAGCTTTCGAGAAAGCGAGAAATCGCGGCGAGTCTTTGTGTAAGCCATATGTACCGGGACGTCGAGTAACAACCCTGGCTTCCATGTTGCGCGTCATTAATTCGCGTTATAGCGAATCGTCGTGAAGAGATTCGATGGGTCGTGACAGGGAAGGAGAGTGAAATGTGTGTGAAGAATAAACAAAGCGCGCGGTATATGCGTACACGTGTGGGTGCGCGTTCGCGTATGTACATACGTGTGTACCGAAGGAGAGAGAAAGAGAAAGGGAGCGTGTGTGCAAGCGAAACCGTTTACCTATTTTCTCTTCCTGGCCGAGCGTATAAATCGGACGTTAGTTGCCCGGAGTCGAGTATCGTGGGCGAGATTAAAATTTCAATCGACTCGACGACCTCGGGAATCGCCGGGAATAATTAAAGCAAAGCTGATGCCGAATCCATTAGCGGGGTCGAGAGACAACGAGGGACCGCGACCGAACAAAACGAACCGAAGCGCATGCTCGGCGGAAGAAGAATCGCGCGCACGTGGGGCACACGCACGGTGAACAGAGCCCACGATTCCTTGCGTGGTGAACCGGTAAAGAGTGCTGCGGTTTAGAGGCTCTTTAATTAGTGCGTCCGTCGCGAAGATAAACCTAAGGAAAAACGGACTAAAACGAAAAGAAAATGCAACAAATGAAACGAGCACCGTGACCGAGTAGGTATGCGAGGACTCGCGAATGGACGGACCGCGAACAATGCCAGATCGCGCAAGCATCGGCCATTCGAGGGACAGAAACAGCGACAGAGCTCATCTATTATTGGCGCAAAACAGAAATAAAATGCGGTGCCGACGGCCTGCGAAACCTGTATGGTACACGCGTTGCGCCAACAACTTTTGTTCTGCCTCTCGTTTCAATACCCGACCGTCCCCTTCTTTCGAATTTTCCGGTTGTGTACGCGTCGCTTCAAGCGTACGTGCCCGTGCATGTGACCCTGCCAACCATAACTATTCAAATTAGGGCTGCAGCTAAACCTTGAATTTTTCATTCTACCAAACGGTGATTACTTATGAGTAGACTCCGGAACTGTATGCAAAACAATACAGTCGGTGTGGAAAGTATTTCTTACAGTGACAAATTGAAAGTAAAACTGTGTACATTCATGCCAATAATACATTTTATGAGGAAAAAATGATTAATAAATATTCTTAGATGTTTGCAGAATAAATTTTGCGTAAACAAAATTTGATTTCCCTTCAGCATTACAAAAGAATCATCAAAAACAGATAAATGTGCAGAAACAGACGCGTAGAAAGTATTCATACAGTCAAATAACAAACGAAAAAACTATGAAAATGTAGTAAATGTTTAAGGGTTTAATATTTTGTGGGATTGCCTTTTGATTTTGCAATAGCTTCGAGTAACTGTGCTTCGAGAATACTTTCCACACCGACTGTAAGTATGTGCATGAATTGCAAAGCACAGGAGCTAACTATAAATGTTGTACTTTTCATTGACAATTTTGTGTACAGCAAATTATATATTAACCCTTTGCACTCGGCGCTATTTTCATTCCAAAACGAAATTTTTCTTCCATCTTAGAATATTTTCATTTTATTCATACGAAACTGACTCTATTTCCACAGATAATATTTAAATGTTTAGTAATCTATTAAATACAAATTTTCTAATGGAACAAATATTTTGTAATATTTTTTGTAATTTCTTTGAAATAATGACACAACAATTTCTAGTGGTGCTTCAGACTCACCACTCGAGTGCTAAGGGTTAATACTCTTACGGTATTTTAATCTTTTCACCTTGTCAAACTGTATTTTCTTATTTCTGTCATAAACACCGATTCGATTTGTCTTTTCGGTTTTTATACTAACTTAACAGCGAGAAGAACTAATTATTTTCCACTTGTAATATCGAAAACAAAAATGTTTGCGACATATTTTTTTAACATTTGCTATAGTTTCGTCACTTGAATTCTTACAGCTCTGATCTGGATACAAAAGAAAGAGCTACAAAACACTCGTGAAATTATAATCGACCGACTCTTTTTATAGTGTGTGCGTTAGTAAATCAATGGCTGGGGTATTGATTCCGTGCGCTAATCGTAAGTTTGTAACCAAGCTTCAAGGACAAAAGAGATAGGTGGTCAAAGAATTTATTTCGTTAAGACTTCAAAGTGGCTGCAATATTGCATTGGAACACACGTTCATGGCGTTTTTAAATTCAAATTCATAGATAAAACTACAATATTTATTCATAGGCTTCTTCAATAACATGATAAGTTATCTCAAAAATGACAAAAAGTAACACAAGAATAGAAAATACGTTATTGGATAAACCTATGAAAAAATATATTAATTTTATCTTTGGATTTTAATTTAAAAACGCTACGAACTTTCGTTCCAGCTGAATAGTATAAATGATATTTTTAAATTAATTTATACATCATTTATAGTGTTTTTGTATTTATTTGGTTGCGAATTTTCTGGAAAACTGCCATTTCCATGGCAACATAGCCGGATTCTAACTAAAACTTGAGTTTTGATGTAGAGCGCAAAAAAGTGTTTAGCAAATCTTGTAATTTTTCAAAGGCAAGATTTTTGTTTATATCTTGATATGACAATGTCAGTTAAAAACTAATTCTTAAGAAAAAGTTGGACTATTTTAAAACGTACTTATACGCAGCGATACGAAAGCGAAGATTTTCAAGGTCATTTTTATTACCAAAAGCGATGTCAAGGGCATCGATAATTATTTAAATTATCGCTAAACTATCATCTACGCTAAATTACTAAAGTACTTACGCCCAAATACGAATAGCACACAAAATATTTTAATTTCGACATAATTGCACCAAACAGTGACACTTTGCAATATTCAGCAATTTTGTCCACGTTGTCCATTAACAATATTGCTTATATGGTTCCTCAATAACATAAAAGCTGAACCAAACAAACCATATTTATAAAATATTTCAGCGATATCAAGTATCAACAAATACTGGCTGATTCAGATAAGTATGCCGCCTGATTCACATGTAAACTATTTTCTGTATGAAATAATGCTTGAAACGAAAGTAGTATGGTTTCATTACGCAGATGTATTAATTGCAATAAGGAACATTTTGTAGATATATAGTAGATATACAGTAGATATAAGTTTTTCACCCTATATACCCTTATAGTTCTTTTATTCAGGATTAAATTCTCCCTTCAAGCACAAAAATTTACTCTTTAGGTAAAGAAACTCAAGGTGACCTTTATATCTCGATAAAAAAAAGTAATTATACCCTACTCTTGAAACCATACAACTTTCGTTTCAATCATTTTCTCATACACCAAATAGTTTACATGTAAATTAGGTGGCCCCAATTGCTGAATCGGTCTGTACACACGCAAACGTTTAGATGCTCCCGTAACAGTGTATGTGTATTTTTTTTTTTTAGTCGGACAATGGAATTGTCAGGTATTCGTGAGTTTTTCAAACTACGTTCGTCAAGACCTGGCTGAATCGGGACGCTTATTTTCCTGTTTGTCATTCCGGTTGTTCTTTTGTTTTCCGCGCGGGCACGTATCCCGACAGCGCGAGCAACACGAAATCACGTCGTGCCGGATCGTTTACAAACATTTGCATTCACGAAAACGCGTCCGGGTTGAATCATCCGTTTCGCGTCCGACATACATACATACGCAACAGAGTGGGATCGTTTCAAGACCGCGTCTATTTAATCATATCTCCGGACAGCCGGATCTTGACCAGGAAAGCTCTCAGAATCCATGAGGTTGCACTTACCACAGTAATAGGGTAGACTGGATTGATAATTGTGAAGAGGAGAACGTGATTTGGTGTATTATTGTCTTCTCTGGAAAAAACAAGAAAACACACGATCAGTTATTTGGCAGTCTATAATGACAAATTGTCGCTCAACACTTTGACGATCGCGCGTTTCGCTAGATAGCTTTTCGCCGTACCAATACGTTACAGCCGTTTTTCCGTGAGAACTGAAAAATGACGGTAATCATTTTCAAAATTTAATCGAATACAATTAATTCAAATTATTTGCACGATCTCGTTTGAAAAACTGGCTTGCGCGACATCACGCCTACGTGACGCCCGCCGGTAACTGTTGGCTAGCGAAATGGTATCTATAAGACAGCGGACACGTCAAAATGTTCAGAGCAAACAAATTTGGTAACGCGAAAATGTATTTTCGTTTATACTTGTAAGTGCGTTCAACCTTTTACATTAGAATGCAAAATTTACATTGGCTTTAATAGGTATACAGTCGGGGACAATATTAAGTGGACACTTTTAAAAATTGCATAACTTTTTTAAAATTGATCCAAATGACTTGATTTTTTTTAAGATGTTACACTGATTAGTTTGCTAGACAATGAGTAAACAAAAATTTCTTTAGATTGCAATTGGTTCGAATGATAAAAAAAATGAAAAAATGATGATTTTTTCACTTTTTTATGTAAACCTATAATGATAATTTAATTTAATTTAATTTAATTTGCGTTTTGTAGATTCCGGTAACGTATATGCATACTGAAAATTTCATCGAAATCGGTCAACGTTGCAATGAGCTACAAACTTTTTAATATTAGAGTTTAAGGGTGAAAGTCGCAGATTTTCGATCTTGCCAGGGAATTTCGCCCTTATGTGATCATCTTTAAACGTTTGTACCTCATTACAACGTTCTCCGATTTCAATGAAATTTTCAGTATGCATATACGTTACCGGAATCTACAAAACGCATTTCTTAAATTATCATTATAGGTTTACATAAAAATGTGAAAAAATCATCATTTTTTCATTTTTTTATCATTCGAACCAATTGCAATCTAAAGAAATTTTTGTTTACTCATTGTCTAGCAAACTAATCAGTGTAACATCTTAAAAAAAAATCAAGTCATTTGGATCAATTTTAAAAAAGTTATGCAATTTTTAAAAGTGTCCACTTAATATTGTCCCCGACTGTAGATATATCCCTCTTCCGCGGGTGTAATACTATCGTTTCTTCAAAAAGTGAAGCAGCTCTAATAAAGCGAAAAACAGACGTTTTTTTACACGTGGCGTTTATCGTTACTTTATCACAATAATTGGTTTCCTCAGCACCTGGTTAATTAACATCCAATCTAAGTGAGTTTTTCGTTTTATTTTTTTATTAACATCAATATGTAATTAATATGTACTCCCACGCGATCAATTCCCTACGTAAAATCTTGTCTTCCGTAAATGTAAGCTATAAAAACAGATTGAAAACAACGCGAAGCATTTGCCTATAGCACGGAAAAAGAAGGATTGAACCGTTAAAAAGGGAATACCCTGTAGAGTATTTAAATTTCAACAATTTAATTGTTCGAGGGACTAATTCGATGTGCACAGTGTGCTGCAGTAAACGCGTCGAGCCGCGGCAGTGAAAAATTCTGCATTTCCTGGAGCCGACGTTCAATTGCAGTCAAATTACATCAACCCGGGCCGCGCAGTTGGCGAAATTCTTTATTAAATCAGAGTGCCGGCCTTGAGAGAGAGAGAGAGAGAGAGAGAGAGAGAGAGAGAGCCGAAGAGGCTCGAATATTCGATTACCCCGAAGAGAAAACGGAGGAAAAATTGTACTCGGTAATTTCCTTCCGAGATTCAACGGTGGCCGCAATACAACGGGAAGGGCTCTATCGATAGATAGCCGCGAATCCATTTTTCATGCGTTGCATCGATGTATTCCCTCTTTTGCGCCGCGCCGCAACCAATTGGAAATTCAACTGGCCACGACCGTTTTCCTCGTAAAAAGGACGGCGAAGTGAATCGAGCCCTTCCGACTTTTGCAATTCACAGTGGCCAGTTCTTCAAGAATCTGTTGCTTGGACTTCGAAATACGATCGACTACGATAGAATTTCATCAGCTTTTGGTTTCCCGACTTTTTATTAAATTCCGAAAAGTTTAACATGACGTGAGTGCACAATCGGTTGCCCGAAATCTTCGGTTTCAGAAAAATCATGGGACCACGTCTAGTTCCCATAACAAAAAATGACTAAATCAGACTGTTTTATTTCAAAGAGGCTAAAAATATACAGGGTATCTCGAAAATCATACCACTAGAAAGTTGAAAGATACGAAAACACACAAGTTAAAAATATAACAATACTTCTCTGCGACACGTTCGTCTTGGCAATCTGTTTCTCTGATTCAAATGACACAAAACATACGATACAGTTACGATCATAAGTACGTATGTAACAAGCGATTAATGTTACGGACTTGACAACGAGTAATGATAATCATAACTATATCGTGTTTGGTGATATCATTTTAATTAGAAAAACGAGACGAATGGTATGGTAAAGGTTTTCTAAGAAAAAGAAAATTAGAAAAGTTGCTATCTTTTGCTTTGCTTGCATTAAGGTTAGTATCGACAATACTCGAGCCCTTGCTGGACCCCTTCAGTGGGGATACGATTTTGACAGTTACGGAGAGAATACTGCAGTAGTCATTGAGCGTGGGTTACGTCCAGCAAGTTTCGCCTACAGTCAGTCTCATAAGTATTCGCACCCTCGTTGCATATAAGAGAAATTTGCTGATATCAAGTGATACATGTCAGATTCTGCAGTAAGTTTTTTGTTACGAATAAACAGATGCATAAACTATATGTACACAAAATTTTAACAAAATTGATTATATTAATTTTAATCTACATAATACAGAATAACAGACCACAAAAGTATTCGTACCATGCTTGACAGAGTTGAGTTTATTTTGCTTATAAATATTTTTTCACTTTGAAGACGATTCCCAGAGGTCATAGTCGAATAATAGAGCCTCAGTTACTTAGACTTAGTCAAAACTTTGTCGAAATAACATTGATAATCGAAAATGAGTCGAAAGAAGGCCGAGACTACTGTAGAAGAGCGTAAAATAATTTTTAAATTGCACCAAGAGGGCAAAAGTTACGTTGAGATAGCAAAATTTATTGGCAGAAGTAAATCTACTACCCAATACATAATTAAACGTGTAAAAACTAATAATATTTTGCTAAACAAAAAACGTGTTGGAAGACCAAAGATTTTAACTGCTTTAACTGAGAAATACTAAAAAAATAATGTTATTATAATATGCGATTTTTCTTATAAGACGTATACCGGTACGAATACTTTTGTGGACTGTTATTATGTACTATGTAGATTAAAATTTATTCGTACCGGTATACGTCTTATAAGAAAAATCGCATATTATAATAACTTATTATTTTTTTAGTATTTCTCAGTTAAAGCAGTTAAAATCTTTGGTCTTTGGTCAAAATTGGGTAATTGATAACAGAAGTATCTTAATTTTAATCTACATAGTACATAATAACAGTCCACAAAAGAAGATACTTTTGTTATCAATTACCCAATTTTGTTAAAAGTTTGTACAAATAAAGTTTATATATTTCTTCATTCGTAACAAAAGAGTTATTGCAAAATCTTACCTACATCATTTGATTTGAACAAATTTTTTTTTTTCAAGCAATAAGGGTACGAATACTTATGGGACTGACTGTATCTCGGATAAAGAACCAACTATCCCGATCACGAGTGGTGCAATGACGTTTGAAAACAAAGCTACAGGTCGACCCAATTGCTAGAATCACGAGGTATAGCCAGATCTTTCCGTAGTTCATAATCGCATGTATTTCAACAATGAAACCGCGTCGCGTCGTCCAAACGTGATTACAGGCTGTTTAGCTCTGTCGTGCACCAACGTCGATCCACTTGCAGCTAATGGTTTCTCGAGAAGCAACAAGGTTGCAACAATGGCTGAATGTTAAGAGGGAGGACGTAGCATGGAAATTGGCTGGTGATAACGGGCGCGAACACACAGGGCGTATACGTCGAAATTAATTAAAACGTCGCAGCCGGTCACCGAAGTTTTAGACTGATTCGAGAAGCTGCCTCTCCCCAGCTCGGGCCAAGTCTAATAATAAGAAGTTAACTCGAGCGTTAAGTGTGATTCAAAGCGGAGGGAATTCGATATGGAGTGATATCCGGCCGGCGCGGTGAACTTGCTCGCGGAGTCCTAACTTTCCTCCGAGCCGAACGGCGAGGCGAGCGAGCGCGTTTTGCGAATGGGCGAATTGCGCCTGACATCTCGTATCTCGACAAAAATTTTCAAATTCTTTGACCCATTGCCTTACGATTGCTTAGCGATCGCTAATCTGCAGTGTTTACTCGATAATTGTCGAAAGCGACATTTATTTTACACCATGAATTTTTTTATGAACATTTTACGTTGAATTAAATATATATTATATATTTAACTCTCTTCTCTCAGAATGAATATTCACTTCTGACTGCACTGAATGCTTGACTGTAACTACAAATGCTGCATCGTTCCTTGTCAATCGGTTCTGTGATTCAATTCTTGGTTCTGGGAACATTTGTTATTCTTTGGAGATAAAAGGAGCTTTGGGGGAGGGGGTAGTCTGGTTTTTCCTTTCTATGCACTATGATTTCTATCCTATAGAAAGGGGACTTTCGAATGTTAAACTTAAATGTACAAACAATACAAAAATCAAGTTATTCGTAAGAATTGGATTTCGAATGTTCATGTATTTCCTAGCATATTCGATTAAGCGAAACGCGGAAGGAAGCTACTATTAAATTTTTATTATCTTTCTATTACTCCATTTGTAGAAGGTTCTATACAAAAATTACGTTGCTATTTGATGTCGAGC
The DNA here is from genome assembly GCA_913789895.3 of Seladonia tumulorum. Lineage (NCBI taxonomy): Eukaryota > Metazoa > Arthropoda > Insecta > Hymenoptera > Halictidae > Seladonia > Seladonia tumulorum. The sequence continues at coordinate 12,163,271 of OU565275.1, forward strand.
TTCGTGCGATTGAATGACAGTCGAATCGTACAGATATAGGTAATCCAATCGGAATATAATGCGATACCAAATATTCAAATGCACTTGATACGTACCTTTTGCGTCGCGGCTCGTCTCCGTACCCGCCATACTCGTGGTTCTGAAACAAACGAGAATAGGTATATGTAGATCAGTTAGGTTTGGGTAGCATGCGAATAAATAAATCTCTGCTAGCGAATCCTACGGGATGAGACGTTCGCCGTAGAAAAATACGTGATAGTATCGTATTGTGAAAATCTGTGATGCTTTCGAATTATGAAATTTACAAAAATTCTGTCGTATGAGGTAGAAATATAATGTAATTTGTGATACTACCCACAATTTTTACTAAATACAGTGTTTACTCTTCCAAATGCCTAGTCGACAAAGGTCCCAGAACTATGGTGTTTTGGACATATATCGAGTAAACACTGTATAAATTTATTGTTAAAACATTTCTCGAAACACGTGCTACTTGCTGAACCTTTATTCGATTAACTTGATTTTTAAAAATCATGTGCAGCATTACAAGAACTTTCGAAACCTCCACAAAAATGTTTTTCACAATTTGTCCCGATTTTTCATGTTAAATGTTTATCAACTTTGATTCGAGTTTTACAGAAAGTAACACAAAGCACCTCACTGAGTTTTTGCGCAGTACCTCTAGACACGTTATACCATACTTTAAATAACAATCGATTTTATTTGCCTATCTTTGGTCAAATCGGAGAAAATAGCCTATATAATTCACTCCCAAGACGCGCGCAACGCTAGTGTCGCCCTTATATCTTTCCAATGCGAAAAGTCACCTCTCCGACCTCTCGATTCTACTTTAAATAGCAATTGACTTTGTTCGCCTATCTTTGCCCGAATCGGAGAAATTCATTTTCTTGTATTTCCATTTCGACATTTCACGCATTTTCGATAACTTGACAAGTAAATTTTTCAAACGAAAGTTGATAGTCAGAAGTTGATAGAGTGTTGGCATGTATCAAATGCCTAACCGATAAAAGTCCCAGAACTATCTCCTCTACCGCGGGGTATACCCCGTGAGGGACCATGAACCGAGGCCTCTAGAGTTCCGCTGTGCTGGACCCTTGTTTTGGACATATATCGAGTAAACACTGTACATGATAATAAATTACAATAAAAAAAAAAATGGGCGGAAAGGTTTTTCTTTAGCGAAAAAAATGGAGATCGCTCCAATTTTTTTTAGCCAAGTTGTATTTGCTCGTTCAATCATTTCTCTTGGTGCATCTTCTTGTCATCTGTGGGAAAAGGATCGAGAGTCTTAGGTTGAAATTAGTTCAGAAGTTATTAATTTTCTGCGAACTCCTATAAGAGTCCGAACACACTGTGGCGACGCATCGAAAGGGGCGTGGACCGGGGGACTTAGGCTTCCGCCTGTCGACACGCACTGTCGTTTTCCGTTTATTGGCCGAAGGTTGCATAAGAGAAATACACGCTGCGGTTTTGGCTGAATTTCGATGGTACGCGATGTCACCAGGGATGCGTACTCGAGCAATCTATTAATACACGTCCACGCGTCTTTTTACGACAGCACCCAAAGCGACAGAAATAGTGCAGCGAGACAGTTTAGGGGCGGGTAGGTGTTGGACCCTAGGTAAATCCTTAAATCGTATGCAATATATTTCGCTCGCATCGCCGCCGAATCTGCAGACATTATTTTATGAAATTCTCTTTCTACGATTTATTATACGTGCATATGCATATGGAGATATTGTTGCCGGTACTCGTTCCTCTGAACAAATATTTTCCAAAATAGTCGCAACTTTTAACAGTAACCGTGCCGAGTACAAAATGTGACAAAACGTGGACGACATTCGTTTACATTTCTCGCGATTTTTATAGCAATGCCTGCTCGAACGAGGAAATTCATTCAGCCATTTCTACTGGAAGCATCTCAGCAAGTTCAATAATTATACGACACGGTCGCGGTAGGGTCAGTATTAAATATGAAAAAATATTTAAACGTTCATCTCTGTCGAAGTAAAATATGTACAAAAGGATTTTGTATCCATCTTTTATCAGACCGGTTACAATCTCTGGTAGACCTAAACAGTGTTAAAAAAATTCATCCGAACAAGTTGGCAATAATTGTTTACGTAACGCTTGTTAATTAATACCTCTTAATCACACCGCAATAGAAATACATCGACCACGATTGCAACATTATGCCGTTCACCGGCTTCGTCAAAAAATTTCATGCAATTAGGCTTATGATATATTGATATTTTTCAATGACGAAAAGACTACGCCACGATTAAAAGTTAAAAAGAAATTTACAACCGCTTTAAAACGCTCGAGAACACGCATATTTTAACGAGAATTGTTTGCGAATGTAAATAAATCATAGTTATGAATTTTTATGGGGCGAATTCGCGACGACGTGAACTCCATTTTTTAAATAACGATCGCACTGAATCACAGTTTAATCGGGAACAATTTGTATTCCCGATATAGCACCGGAAAATCGAAGGACCACTATATTCTCAATTTATGTAAATTTCATGTAACGAACGATATCGCCAACGACGCGACGCGACGGTCCGATAGCCTTACGAAAGTAATTTAATTTTGTAATTTACGAGCACGCCTTCCTGCCGGCATACCTGTGTGACCGTAACGTTATTTACTTGTACCGGTGACAACATTTTACGAGGTTCTTTACGTAATTAAACTCGAACCAAATTATTTAGGTTTGTGCAGAAAATTTGCATGGTCCCTGCGAAAATCTTAACAAACCTTTTCAACTCCTTACTACGTGTGCTTTTCTCCGTCAATTTGTGTCGGCTGCATCGCCATCGATTTTGAACATTTTCAGTGTAGTAACTCAAAAGTTGATAAAAAAAATTGTTGAATAATTCAGTCTTTGCATATTGCATTGACTTATAAATATCAGGAACTCCATAATTTCTTAAATATTTTTGCGTTTCTATTTCACTGATTTATTCGATTTATTTCTAACATATAAAACTCCAAAATGCATAATAATTTTAGAATATTCATCACACTTTAATTTCTTAATATTGGGTGAAGCTATTGTCAACGAATATTGTAAACTGTAAACTATTGTCTCGGGTAACGCATTTGGAGATGTTACTTTAAAGTAACCATGAATGATGATTATCTTTTCCAAAATTTTGATAAACTTTACCACGGTTTAAGTGATTGTGAATAAGCGCTAAGAAAGTTTAAGGGAGTGATAGAAAGTTTTTTGTCGGGTTAGTATTTTAGGGACTTGTAAATTCGACTAGAGTAACTTTTTCCCCCTCGATTCGTGCTCCCTCCCCTCATCTAGCGACCCTGCTAGTACCTATTCAAGCTATAACCTCCTCGTTGGGGGTAGGAATGTCTCCCTCGGGGTATGGTTGCAATTATTTACTAGAAAACGATAATGTCGCAAACCTCAGACTCGCCATAATATGATGCGCGGATCGAAAGAATGCAAAGATATTAACCATTCTGCTGAATACTAAAATAGTAAAGTATAGTAGAAAAAATATCTACCATTTATATTATTTATTTTAATTTAATAATATTATATTATCATTTTAACGCTTGCGTCAGAAAGTGGCTCGTAAAACTCGCATAAATTTGCAAACGACCGCGGAAAATTGACGAACACATTCTTCCGTATTCTAGTTTTAACCCCTTGCCCTACAATATCGTGTCAGACTCTGAACAGAGTCTAATAAATATGTATGTCATTAATTTTCTTTAAACCGAAATGAAATTCTATTTTGCTATAGTTGACATATATCCTTTGGAGAAAACATAGATATACAATAAATATAAAACAATCTTCTTTTTCTATGACATTCTGAACGACGAAGAATTTCTAATCAGTATAATCACGAAATAAATAGTAGTGCAAGGGGTTAAACGGTACCTACTGACCCTTTCATTATTATGTACTCATGGTATATCGGCGAACATAAACGGTGTGTGTGCGCGCGCGCGCGTCAGCCGCCGAAATTTTCCTCATTAACTTCTCAAAAAGGGCGAAACGCCGACTGAGTATCAATTAAGATTTTCATCGTGGGACACGATCGTACCTAACTTTTCCTTCGCACTTCAAATTCGGAGGCTGTGAAGTAGGTGTGCCAAGTAGTCGGAAGGTGAAACATTAAGACCGTCTAATAGGATTAAAAGGGAACTCCGAAGTCAACTTTAAGAACCTTCCACGGATTATTCGCGAAAAGAATACATCACGTCCAGAAATTGGCTGACAAAGCCCCGTTGTATTTCAGGCAGGTTTTCCGAAGGAAATGTGACAAAAGGATCATCACCGGTGATTCCCGAGCTGCGCGAAAAGCGTAGTTGGCATCAAATGGCACAGCGACCGTCTGATGAGTCAGATGTTCTATCTGGTGAATTTAGAGAATTTGATGGCCACTCTAACACTTGAGGCGTGCCAATAAGCATGACTAATATTACTCGCGAGAGGTGATTTTATTCGTGTTAATCACATGTTTTATATTTCAATTGGTCATTTTGTGGACAGTGTCATCGATGTGCCGTGGTTTAACACTAAACCTACCACGGTCAAATGACCGCTTTTCTATTTCACAATTATTGAAATTATAAAAACGTTTTCATAAGAAATTACCGAATCGACTTCTTCATTTACGCACGTATATAATAAAAATAGTACAAAATTTAACTAAATTCAATCTTCTCCCTTCTATAAGACGTTTCACTTTCATATGTTTTGTGCTTGGTAGGTTTAGTGTTAAGGTTTAACCCCTTGCACTACTACTTATTTTGTGATTATAATGATTAGAAATTCTTCATCGTTCAAAATTTTATAGAAAAAGAAAGATAGTTTATATTTATTGTATGTCTATCTTTTCTCCAAAGGGTATATATCAACTACAACAAAGTAGATTTTTATTACGGTTTAATGAAAATTAATAACATACATATCTATTAGACTCTGTTCAGAACCTTCATCACGAGTCTGACTCGATATTGTAGGGCAAGGGGTTAAACAACTCGGTAGAAGAATTATATAGAATATTTGTTGATCAACAAATACCATGCTCTGAGTATCGAGGCTTTTAATTCCGTTCAGAGATCCATGTTGTTACTGATTATATGTAAATATACAGGACGTCCCAAAAATGTTGTATCTTCTTGAAATGTCCTGAGGTGTTTCCTGAGATCATTTGAAGTAACTTTTCCCATCGAAAATCGATGGGAAATTAAGGAATTGAGGAATCGAAAAATTAAACTGAGACCACACACGTTATAGACTTTGGATAGAAGAGTGGGAGTTGAGGTTCGCGCAGTAGAATACGCGAAACTGTTATGGGTTCTGATGACGGGAAGTGTAGACGTGTGGAAGTGTAGAAGTTAATGTAGAATGGCACGTCTTTCGTCAACACGTGCACTTGTAGGGTTCTGGGTCTCGGGTCAATAGCGGTTCACGTGTCTAAACCTCAGGACGTGACACAAGAGAGTCAAAGGTTCGCAAAACGCTACCATCGAGTACCCATTGAGGCTGTTTCTTCGGGTCAGCTTCGACCCGAATTATTTAGTTTTGTAGATACATAATAAAACCGCGGAGAACATCTTCGCAAAGGAAAAAGTTACTTAGACTAATCTCAGAAATGAACCCTTTCAAGGAAATATTTTTGCGACAGCCTGTATAAGAAATTTAATTGACCTTGTTATAAATTTCATGTTGATTCACCACGAATATATTCCATAAATTCCCATCGCATACTAATAATTGCAAAGTACACATTTCTGTTAGCAGACAATCATCAACGATCTCGAGTAGTATGACACAACTAGTGTAAACAGATTAGGTAAACATCGTTATGCATTCTGTTTATCCTCTGCATTGAAACAAAAACGAGTACAGCGGTCGTTCAATAAATGGAAAACCGCGCAGAATAGATTTTAGAGGTTTGCTAAATTGTTCATGTAAGTAGTTAAGATTTATTTTCTTGTCATATATGATTTTATAATACGGAAGCATGTAAAATGATAGAAAATGTTCATTTCCTTGTTTCATAAGGCCCATAATGCATCGTTAATAGTGGGCCAGATTATCCGGAATTTCGTGTATCTGGTCCATTATTAACAATAACGTAAAAATCAATGTTTTCGAGCTAATAGATGGTATCGATTGCCACATTGCTTACTACGAAGTAACACTCGATTAGCGAACGTGTTAATTGAAAACTCGGAATACCTCGAGCTCATACGCATTACTCAGGCACGCGCTCGTCCCTACACCGGACCTAACTACAATTGATTTAAAATGGCGGACTTTTTGCTGTAGCGGACGTAACAATTTTTTACGAATACCGTGTTAGAACTATCCCCACTGTCGTGGGGATAATTTGGCCCCATCAGGGAGCAAAAAGCTCGAGAGAACGGTATTTCCTGACCCATATACACAGCCTCATGAAAGCCTCTTTTCTGAAGCGAATCATTACTGGTGATGAGAAATGGGTTGTTTACAATAACACAACTCGAAAACGATCATGGTCCAAGCGTGATGAATCAGGCCAAACCACATCGAAAGCTGAATTGCACCAAAAAAAAAGATCATGTTGTCACTTTGGTGGGATTACAAAGGTATTGTGTATTTTGAGCTGCTTCCAAGGAATCAAACCATCAATTCAGATGTTTATTGTCGACAACTAACAAAACTGGACATAGCAATCAAAGAAAAACGGCCAGAATTGGCAAATAGCAAAGGAATCGTGTTCTACCATGATAACGCTAGGCCACACACATCTTTGGTAACACGTGAAAAGTTATTGGAGCTTGGTTGGGAAGTGATGTCACATCCACCATATAGCCCTGACATTGCACCATCGGATTATCATTTATTCCGAAGTTTACAAAACTCTTTGAATGGTAAAACATTCGCTAATGATGATGATCTGAAATCGCACTTGGATCAGTTTTTCACCGAAAAGGATCAGAAGTTTTATGAGCGCGGAATTATGAAGCTACCAGAAAGATGGCAAAAGATCATAGAACAAAATGGAAAATATCTTATTGATTAAAGTTTATTGCTTTGATAAAAAAATTAGATTTTATTTCACCTAAAAATACCGAAATTACTTTCTTGCCAACCCAATAGTTGACGCGCGTTATACGGAAGTCTAGTGTAGGTGTAGCACAGCTTCCGAATGTCAGTGCGTGTATTTGTATTGCTTTGGTGAATTGCGCGTCTAATGGTGTTGATACAGTGTGCGGTTAAAGTGGCCCGGCGGTCGTTAATTTTAATTGAACGTCAAAGGACAGCGCTGTCGACGCGCGCCTCGTGACTGATTCGCAATTCGTTTCCAAGTATCCGCGGGAAATCAAGGAACCACGCTCGGGACAGAGAAAAAGTTTAGCAACGGGCAGATGGCCAAGCAAAACCTCGCCGGCACAGAGCACAGTGTAGCGGGGCGACAAGATAGTGGGGACGAGACCGCGCGGAGGAGATTCTTGCGGAATACCTGCGGGGGAGCTATCCAACATTTCTGACGGCATGGGCACCGCGTGTCGCATCGACGTACAAGCCCGCATACTATCGCCGTTACGAGGCACCGGTGAATCCCACACGTAGAATCTGTATACCGTTGTTATAAACATAACTCGAACACTGGCCACGCGCCAGCCACGTGGTTCCACGCTCAATGGATTACGCAGACCGCAGAGGAAAAAAGTATCGCTGTTCAGACCACGCTTCCGATCAATTTTCCGGGTCCGTATAGAACGTGGAAGTTTTCGGATCATCCCGATTCGCTATGCGCGTTGCCTCACTTCCGGTCCACGCGTTACACACCACGCCTCCGCGCCAAATCCGTTTTTACTCTCAATTTATTCGATCCACTCGAAGATATCGTAGAATAACTTACGATACATACGTTTTTTTTTTTTTGCGTGTTTAATGTCACATGAACCTAACCGCGGTTATTAGTGACCCCTGTGGGTATGTCGATGGTTTGGAATATGTTTATATTAGATGGTATAACCCGATATCCTTTAGGTAGTTAAGGATTCTTTTACATGAGTCCTCCGCTTGTAAAATGTTCAGCGATCCTCGCACGTTGTGTTGTACTCTCTTAGTATTGTATTTTGGACAGGTAACTAAAAAAAATTGCAGATAACCTTGACCGAGAAATATAAACAAATTAGAGTAAACGATTCCGACCTTGTAGTAAGACCGCTAATTAGTAAAGCGCAACGTATTATACTGTCAAATGTCTACCCAACAATTCCTCATGAAATAATTGAAGAAACTTTCGACAAAATAAGAATTAGAAGAGAATCTCCCGTTTCCTTTTTACCAGCAGGTATGGCAGGAAAAGGTTTGTTACACATACTTAGCTTCCGACGCCAAATATACTTTAGCCAAGAAGATACTAACGAGATACATACGTTTGTTGTTCGTTACCGGTGGTATAATTATGAAAACAATAGGTGGAAGAAAGTTTTTTCTAATAAACCATCAGGTTTAAACGATTTTTGAACTCGATTTTCTCGGAAACAGTCAATTTTAAACCAGAGTAATAGCATTCATACTTGTTATCAGACTAACTAACGAGATTGAAATAAGTTAAAATCGATGAAGAAAAATTATTTCCTAAAAATATATTTCTCGAGTTAATATTTTACACTGGTTTTGCCCCAATTACAAATTTATGCATTACGAATTCACCGAGTCGGAAAACAATCTCACTTCGCGGTTTTAAAATTCAAATGAAATTGCGAGTTCGTGTTCATTCGTCGGACGCGATTAAATGTGCACATTACGTAGCTACGAGAAAAATGACTGTGAGCAAAATTGGAATAAAAGGTATGCGCGTTAGAGTGGACCTTATTTTTCGATCGTCATACATTTCTCGGAACACCTCGTAAAATTTTAAAACGTCACATCACATCGAATTCGAAACTGTTTTTTATTTCTGTAACTTGTTTTTTGTCGATTACTATATCGTTACTGGTCAGAAAATTAGTAAGAAAACATGAACAATAAACAAATAACTCTGCTCGTAACTTTTTTATATAGGACAAAATTTTTCCTTCGAGAAACCACAATTTTCAAAAATCATTTGCCTATGAAACATGTTTTTGACTACCGACTTTTGTTGATTGTTTTCACGTCTTCAATGTGGACGATGATCAATAAAACTCACCTGTCACAAAATCATTTGGTTAACCAGTTAATTATTTTTGACGAGTATACTTTTCATGAAAAAATGGCAACATTTTGTGTTATGACGAGTATACTCGTCATCGTTTAATTTTTTTCACGCAATTTAGACACATATTTTACAAAGAGGTCACAACAACTAACCGATTAAAATAATTTCTAATATGCCGACACGTTTGAGTGAAATAATTCGACAAAAGGTATATCCAACAAAGTATTTAAAAAACTGATACAATTCATTGTATGCATAAATAATAGTGTTGCTAAATGTCCGAATATTTTTGAGATGTTAGAATTGTGCTTACTTCTGATTATAACATAACATGTGTCGAACAGTGAAACATAAATCATTTATTTTCGGACGCATCTGTAGTAGAATAATGCGCTAACCCATCGAAGAAGAATGAATTCGGAAAACGCATTATAACTAAGTGCAGAAGGTGATAATTTTGCAAGTATTCGGATACCCAAATATTTATGAGAGTAACTGTACGTACTGGACACAAAATCGCAAGACGAACGGGTAAAATCAAAACAAAGCGAGGGCGTTGTACGCACATAGATCGTCCCAGCGACGAGGAGAAAGTCGATTGGCCACGTGCCAGCCGCCTGCTGATAAAGAGATTAACCCCCGGGAACATCACTTCTGCTTTCAAGTGATTGAGTTTGTCTCCTACGAGCTGCATAGTTGCTTTCGAGAATTCTTCAAACGCTTAGGGAAAGCTGCTACGTTAAGGGGACTCAAGATTGACATTAAATAAACAAGTTTCGGGTCACAAAACAGTATTTGCTAAAAAAAAGTATCAGATATCCAGAAAAGTCTTCGTCGACTTCTATTAATCATAATGCTTCGAATTTTTACGACCGAACAATGAAAACATATACAGGGTGTTTGGTAACTGGTGATACGAGCGAAAAGGGGGTGATTCTACATGAAAGAATAAGTCGAAAATATAGAATAAACATTTTTCGTTTGAGGCTTTGTTTTCGAGAAAATCGACTTTGAAGATCTGTCAGGTTTGTGTGCTTTAGTATATGCAGGAAGTAGATTTGGTTGGTCATGATCAGACGCGTCAGACAATTCCTATCGAATGGCATGCGTATTCGCTGCATTTCAAACTCGATTCTCTCGATAACGAAACTTCGGATGAAAAAATTTTATTCCATATTTTCGACTTATTTTTTCATGTAGAATCACCCCCTTTTCGCTTGTACCACCAGTTACCAAACACCCTGTATATAAATATAAATACAGGGTGCCTCAGGGTTTGTGGTAAAAGTGGGTATGAGGCTGTTTACAAAAACTAAGAATTATAAACCAATGAAATTGTTTTTGCTCACCCTTCGTTCCTAAAAAAACAAGTTTAACAATTAAGTTGCTGCGCGTGCTGTTGAAGAGGAATCGGCTGGCGCGTCTGATTATGTCCAGCCTATTCTACTTCGCGTGAACGCGCGGGCACACGAATCAGGCGAATTTTCAAACTACAGTGTTTACTCTATACAGGATGGGGAAACAAATATTACCACCCTTGATTTATGACATTATTATTATTCATAACGAGAAATGTTTGGATGGAGATTAAATAGTTGCAAGAGATGAACATACTGGTACTATTAGTTTTTTTTTTCAAGGTGGACGCGTCAAGGATTTATGAAGGTCACCTTTGATTTTTTAAATGGAATTGTACAGTTTTTTATTCTCTATAAAGTAGTATAAGAAGTAAAAAAAAGTATGTGTTTTCGAGAAAATCGAGTTCGAAAGTCCAGTGAATAAAAAAACATTATACTTTTCGGAAGACCGAGCAGCATTAATTAGTGAAAATTGTTGTTCGAGGACGATGACCTCGATAACATATTTCAGGGTCATCAAAATCTGCGATTAATCACTGAATTATTACCATTGATTCATATTGACTACTCGATATAATCGGTGTTTATAGTATTCTGACTCGATTTCAGTTAATCACCCCACGGGACCCAGGCATTGTACGCGAACAAAAGCCAGCCTCCACATCGACACTTGGCCTTTATCAGCGCGTACATCGCCAGTAACTCGCAAGCTTCCGTTTCATAAAACGTTTTATCCGTCATTAATACCTGGGACTATTTTTCAAGGTTTTAAACCGGGAACAGCATTAGTCTCGGCCCCGACTTTTTCATCGCACTCGGAAATTTCAAAATGAACATTCTTGAGAGCGACTTCCTGCTCGTCGCTGGTTTTTCCTACTGTGGCCGCGCAATACCGGTAAACCGGCTATCTGTTGGTGAAATTAAGGCGAGATGCACGGAAAGTTTCGTCTTACGGTGGTTGTCGAGGATGCTAGCGCATACAGTCCGCGACAATACTATAAGACACCACTTAAAACGAAATAATTATGTGTTATATGAAAGAACTTCATCGTCTTTCATACAGAGTGTTATTAGTTACTTCTGGATACCTCGTTTAACGCAGTGTTTTCGTTAGTATTTCTAAGAATTTGAAAGTAACACCAACTTATAGATTTGTCTAATAAATTTTCCAAACAAAAGTCGAACCGTAATTGTACCATAATAAATTTCGATAAAAAAGTTAACAAAAAGTTTTGTATTAAAAGTTTCCTCTTGGGTTAAAAATTATGTAAGAAGAAATTTTTTGATATTATTTTCCATCAATCAATACACCGTCTTGTCATCTTCGAAAACGTATTAGGAGTCCCAGGTCGAAAACGGATTAGTTCAGAAGTAATTAATTTTCTGCCGACTGCCATAAGAGTCCAAACACCGTGCGAGGATTGCGAAAAGCACGGCGAATGTAGAAACCGATCCGCTGCAACTGGCATTGGGTTATGAATGGATATTAAAGTGGTCGAGGAATGTTCGGGTCGTGGAGGTGAATATTCTTTTGCGTTTCCCGAGACCTGGAACTATTACTACCGGTCGTCAAATTCAGCGAGTTACTTTTGCTATCAAACAAATAAAAGGCGGAAGTTTGCAAAATTCGATTTGTTACATTCTCTGATAGACAGTCTACTTCTCCACGTGTGTGAAGTTAAGCAACAAGTTTTTCTGTTCGCTTGGCTAACAGTTTTCCATAGTGTCCTAGCGATTACCGAGAGCTATGAAAATTTCAGATTACAGTAATGTTCGCTTAAATTTACATCAGTTCGGGGACCAGCAGTTAAATTCACGCGAACAGAACATAGATCTTTTGCCACCTAAACTAAATTTTCTTATGTAAGCAATCATTTTTTCACTCTCTGACCAACTTAAAAACCTGTTTATTGTGAGCTGAAAAAGATTGTAAAGCAGCGGGATGGGCAAGAAGTTGGGCAGCCCTGATAGCGTATAATAAAGCATATTTTCACATTGAAATATTTTCTAGTTAATAATTAGACTCCGGATCTTCAGACAAAATGATTTGTGTTTCAATTACAAGTCACAGGAGCTAAATATAAATTTATATTTTGGGGAAGAAGTTGGGCAGCCCTGGCAGAGAACAATAAAGCATATTTTCACATTGAGATATTTTTTTAGTTAATAATTAGACTCCGGATCTTCCGGCAAAAAATTTGTGCTTCAATTGCAAGACACAGGAGCTAAATACAAAGTTATATTTTTTACTAATAATTTTAATCTGGCGAATATACTATATTAACACTGTAACAGTCTTTTAATCTTTTCACTGTTTTGAATTGCGCCCACTCATTATTGTCATAAGTGCATTAAAATTCGTAATAATGATATCTCTTCTTTCGCAACTGTAGAGCGTGATGTTCGTACACGAAAGTGTATTTTGGTCGTACAATTTTCCTGGCTAATCGCATTCAACGTCAAACAATTGAAACGGATAGAACAAAAGATCGATAGAAGATCAGCAATCTATTTGCAGGGGAAAATGAACGAAGCGGAGTTCGCGAAATTGTTAAATGGAATCGAGTAAATCAATTTTCTCTCTTTATAGAAGCCCGGTTAAACGATTTTGGAGAACACGATCCCGCGATACAACGGGCAAGTGACACTTCATTAGGTTCCTCGGTGAAGAGTAGACTGGCTGTAGCCAGTCGATCTGGTTGCGCCTAAATCATCGTCGACGTAGCAGAACCTTTTCGTTACGACCAATTGCTCCTAAACGCAATTATTAGAGCAGAACAATGCGCGCCGTCGGCGATGTACAGACGCAACTTCATTACTCTGTGTTCACGCCGAACACAAAACAACGAGCCGCTTAATATTCGCTAGAAAGTGTTATTCGACGAACGACAGCCGCCCGATTTCCGACGACAAACGCGAGACACGCGAGGAATGCGTCTCCGGTATGCGGAGTGTATTTTTCGCCATGACCAACAAGAATTTCTATTTACTCTCTTCGAACGAATACAAAATCACTCTGTGCATCGTGGAATTCGAATTCCACACTTCCACGACGGATTGTTAGGTTTGCATATTTTGCCGGTTATGAAATTCGCCGAATTTCTAATTAGAAACTTGCCAGGTTCGCGCCGAGGGATGCGGTTTTGAAGCACGGTTGAAAACCTGTTTCCGGCCCGGGAGACCCAAATAAGCAACTTTGTATCTTATCTCGGGCATCTAGTTAATGCTGAAAACACTCGAAACTTCTAATTAACGTTTTCGCTTGACACGCAGAAATACGTCCGACTTTCTACCCCGCGATAAAAAAAACAAAGGAAATTCAAGCTGCACGAAAACGATGATTTATTCACGGCAACCTGCTGTATACGTCTTGCCGTATGGTAATCATACTAAACGAGATTTTACTCGGTACAGTGAATTCTCGATTCATGTCAACAACACGGGTCTTGCCGGCGTCTTATATCGTCCAGGAGACATACCCGAGCCGTGTCATGTTTACAGTCCGAAGCCTCTCAAACTTTGTAGCCCTTAACAGGGTATACTCCGCGGTAGTGGGGATAATTCCGCGACGTTTATCATCCAGACCTTGACGACATATATGGAGAAAGCACTAGAATCGGCTAGAAGATAATATTTTTTGGTATACTATCGAACGTAGTATAGGTGTTAGTTCTGGGGCTTCTATTGGCTATATATTTAGGACATACAGGGTGTTTGGTAACTGGTGGTACAAGCGAAGAGGGGGCGATTCTACATGAAAGAATAAGTCGAAAATATAGAATAAAATTTTTTCATCCGAAGTTTCGTTATCGAGAGAATCGAGTTTGAAATGCAGCGAATACGCGTCTGGTCATGACCAACCAAATCTACTTCCTGCATATACTAAAGCACACAAACCTGACAGATCTTCAGAGTCGATTTTCTCGAAAACAAAGCCTCAAACGAAAAATGTTTATTCTAGATTTTCGACTTATTCTTTCATGTAGAATCACCCCCTTTTCGCTTGTACCACCAGTTACCAAATACCCTGTATATCGAGCAAAGACTGTATCTAATTTTCTGCATAAGGTTGTTGGAATTATTATTTTACTTTCAGGAAAAAGCGTAATGTCTGGATGTATTGATATTTCGAGATCAGTATGTCCCGTTCAGTAGTCGCGAGTCCAGAACTACGATTAGTTGCGGATGACTTCAGAGATAAACGATAAATACCGAGTGCGAGTCAAGTATGTAACTTATTTATAGCATATGTGTTTGTTGAAAGAAAAAATGAGCAATAACGGTGAGGCAGATAGCTTCGATAGTCGATAACATTGTACCAAGCAAACATTGTTACCAAAAAGAAGTTCCTCTGATCAGACACTTTCGACTGTACTAAGTATTCCTGTATCTTGGCCAACACTTCCGAAAACTGTGCGCATCAGAATTGGGTGTAAATATTGTACTTTATGTCCGCGACGTAGGAAACAAAAACGAATAGAAATAGAGTTCAAAAGAGACCTGGTGTAACGTGAACTTGGTTCTAGGGCATATTTCACGGCTGATATTCCCGAACTGACAATCCCTTTCACCAAGTATAATTTAGAAACGGTGAAACGAGCGAGTCGCTTTTGAGGAATCTATAAATTTCAGAGATCGCGTCGTTAGCGTGTATGGTCCTCGTGAACACACTTTCCCCTCGCAGAGAGACACATGCGCGCGCGCCCTGTTTAACCAGTGGTAAGTTCGTCTCGCATTATCCGCGATAGGTCGGTCTCGAATAAGAAGCACTGCCTGGCAGGGAGTCCTTCAGACGTGGTTAATTGAATCTGCTCGCGGAATTATTAGACCAGAACAGTGCTCGCGACGGGACGCTCAAACTCAATTTCCCATTCCGCTTGATCCGCGACACGCAAGCCAGACTCCTCTCCATCACCTTTGTCTTTCGGTGGAATTCGACGGCATCGCTTTCGTCAAACGTTCTTCTTCCATTGGCGACTGATGTTGAATTTATTCCGTGCCACAGCGTGGACGGATGCGTAGCAATGTCTACCAATTCGCTCGGAATAAGCTTCGGGTCATTTACGACCCTCGAAATAACTCCTTTCTACGTTCTACACAAGTTTTAGAGGAGCAATTGAACAGCTCGGGGCAACAAACGGTCAGCTCGAGTTCGACGTGACTGTAAAAGAACAAATTTTTTTCGATAGTTCGGTGCAACAAACGTATCATGAGACGTTTGTGAATCTTTGTTACCTCAAACGAGATGAAATTCTCTACAAAATTTATTGTTATTCCTATAAATACGTTCAGATCAGCGAACGGTTAACTATTTGAACTTTTGATTTATTGATTAAAAACAATAGAAAACAATTCACGATATATTTATGTTATTCAACAGACTTTTATATTTTATTTAACATAATTTCGTAACTAGAAATTTTGTTTTACAAGAAGTTATATATATGACTATCATCTTCACAGCCACGATTTAGTTTCCGTCACAAATCTTAACGTACCGATGATATGTATTTAGTAGTAATACTATTGGATACATTTTATTGCAAAATGTAATATAGTAATATAGAAACGAATTATAAAAATAATATCTTTAAATATCTTCAGCCCCTTTTCATTTGTAAATTTACTAAAACATTGTTTTTTGCATTCACAAGGATCGCAGAATTGCCTTGCTGGTTTTTCTTTATCATGCACAATAATATACATAACTGTGTCCTTCTAAATGTGCTGTCTTTCTTTTATTTCGTAACCAATTCACTGGATCTCATTTTCTTTTTCTTAGATTGGCAGTGTTATCAACACATTTACTGTCATGAAACACCGCACTATATATTATAATAATGGCGTAACTTCATTTGTTTTTCAATTATTTAATTGTGTTCCATCATCTTGAAACTTTCATTTACATTAGATAAGTACCAGAACATTGTTTTTCAACTTTTTGGCAGGTGTCACTCAAAGGGTTGCTTGCAACCTCCACTCCTAAAAAGAAAATTTTTTCTACCCTTAATAATTTGCTCATAATTGTGAAAAAATATATGAAATGCAGGTGGTGAGTTTGATTACTTTCGTGTTCTTTCTCATCTTGATATCTTAATTAACAACCGAGGAAAAAAATGATAAAGTTAACGGTGTTTGCCCTCATATTAAATGAGGGGTTAGCGACTTAAAATTTTGGGGGATTATCTTTCAACCTAAAAGCATTGTTTTCAATAAAAATTGTCGTGGGGGCCGCTGGACCAAGCTGATTCAAATCCGGAATAATATTTAATCTACGCATACTTGAACAATAATGATAGTAAAAATAATGATTGAAGTAATAATAGTAACAATAATTCGAAATGAATTGAATTTTGTAAGACACAAATTACTGTATCTAATAATACATATGAAAATGATTTTTTAATAATAAAAATGATTGTTTTTTATTTATTGTTTTTACGAGACAATGCAAGCCGTCATTGAAACAAAACTTTTGAGTCCAAAATCGTTACAGCCATGCACGCTAGTGTTACATTTTCGGCGTGTCGAATAATAATGCTTTAATCTTCTACTATGCATGTTTGTACCGTTCGAAAGTTTCCAGTTATGCACCAGTAGCTGCCTTGCGTCAGCGAGCAACGCGTTTCTACATACACGCATACATGTATTGCATCTACGGAGCTGAATAACGAACAGAACACGTCCCACGAAATCAGCGAACTGGCATTTCGCTGAAAATAATGGCCCCTTCATTACTTCCGATTCCAGCGAGTCCCGGCCATTTTCAGCAAAGGAGCCAGTCGCTGACGACCCGAAGTAACGTTAGAAACGTTACGAGCGAAACTGTTGAGAACGGGGGAAACAGGAAGAGTCAAACGGCAAAGAGAAACGTCGTTGGACGATCGGCCTTTATCGGCGCGCCGTGACGTTCTAATTTCATTTAATCGTGAATTGCACGACCGTCTTAATCTTGGTTTCCTCGACATCGGAAACTTTCAGCACGCTCCCGCTGATAGCTCCCGGATAATCGATTATTTTCATCTAAGAGAAGCCCAAGAGAAAAATTCAGTGTCGCCCGAAAGGTCGAAAGCTTCCAACCCTTCGGTGAACCCGTTTTCTTCGGGGAAGCTGAAAAAATTTAATTTAAATACTACTCTTGGCCATGTGTCGAATCCTACACATTTCTACATTCCTGTTGGAATGTACTGCTCAAATATTTTCTATCGACGGCAAGCGGGAACAACGAGTGAGAACGATCTAAATTGCCACCAAGGGAAAACGCTTCGGGGGAAATGACGTCAAAAGAAGAGACTCGGTCTTGCGGGGTCGGTGTTGAGGGTAAAGGAAGATTATTTCTCTCTCTCTCTCTCTCCCTTCTATGAACATAGGGCAAACTGTGCCTGGTGTTGATGCAGAAAATTTGTTAGAAATATGGTAATTATAACAAAAATATAAAAGGAGCATGAGCCACATTTCTACAATGACGTACCGCTTTCTAAGTTACACTTTGCCTTGTGAACCATTGTGAACACTGGAATGGCAGTTGCGCACATGTGTATTGATGTTCCTTTGTTTATTAGCGAGCCACAGAATTGTTATCTTAATTTACTTATGTTCCTTTTTATAATATAAAATTTAAATAATAGACAAAATTGCTTTTATATTTGGTAGATACTTATACGTTGTATTTGGTAGAAATATAAATATTAAATTTTTTACATATTTAATAGAAAATCCTAGGCATCTTAATCTTTAACTGGGTATGCCGGGTGCTCGAAACACCCCACAATATTAAATTCTAAGTAATTCTGAAATGCGGTTGGCTACAATAGCGCTGTCTATCTTTCAATTAGAGGTTATGAGTTATATCATTACACTCAAAGCTAATCCACCCGTTATAGTTTTTCTTTTTCAGAAGGGAAATTATTAACCCTTCGCACTCGAAGCTATTTTAATTCCAAAACGAAACATTTCTTCCAATATTTCCCTTCTATATATTTTTTTTTTCATGTTATACATAAGAAAACGATGCCATTTACTCGTACAATACGGAAGTGTTTAGTAATTTATTGGATACAAACAAATTTAATAGTGTAAAAAATATTTTGAATAATAATACACCAATTTTTAGTGACGCCTTACAGTCGCCGTTCGAGTGCAAAGGGTTAAGAAGTGTGCTGTGAACACCCCAGGTACGTAGCAGAGATTACAACTTTTAAAACCTCATGTGAAAATGGAGCCTCGACGAAACATATTCCCAGATTCCTGAAGGAGAAGGCACCAAAGTGTGTCAAAGTTTCAGAAACAGAAAGTAAACCTGTCCCAACACCTCGAGCTCTTCGTCCAGCTCGCTTTTCTCGATGTTGTGTAGTTTGTCCCAGAGAGCATGATAAAAAAAAACTAAACTTTTTTGCTGCAAATGTGAAAAATTCACGCGCCTGTCTCGCATTAAATGGATTTGTGAACCTTGTTTGCAGAATGAGAAAGGAAGTGGCTCAATTGAAAGCGAGTGATACTTGTAACATTTGTTTGAATTTATTCTGCTTTTTTGTTCTTCTATGAATGTTATGATCAGATTCAAAGTTTATTTCAATGATAACGATGCTGTTTACGTCAAATGATTTATTTGTCAAAAAAGATGTTAATCTATTTTTAAAGGGGAATAAAGACTTAATTTCACAAAATTTATTATTAGCACATTGCTTTGTTGGTTTGTAAAGGTCTAATAAGTCTAGAGATGATGTGCAGTTGATCTATAATACTTTCAAACGTATCACAAACAATTATTTGTTTGATAGGGTGATTATTGTAACTACTGTTGTTTGTTGTAAGCACCCCACCTGTGTAGTTTCGTAATTTATACTAGCATACCTAGTTAAGGGTTAATACGGAGTGAAGTATATAGCTTCCCGTTGGAACCGTTTGTCATTTAGAGATAGAATGACACTATATAGTGTAGTCCTTTACCGTTTCGAAATAATTGGAATCTACCCTTAGATTCTGAGAGAAGTATCCTTACCCTTTAGATATTAAGGTAAGTTCGTTTTGAAAGGAGCTACAGTTAGTACAACCGTTGTACTAAAAGGACAAGCGATGTCAATCTCCGTAACGTTTTAGGGCGCCGGCTTCGTATCGTCTGCACTATTTCCGATTGAGTAGCCTTCATTTTCGTTCTACTTGCCAGTAAAGTTCTTTTATCGCAGATTGTATCTTCTTTTCATGAGAAAAAAGGAAACTTGTCCCGGATCTGCTAACAGTATTCGTAAGATGGACAATCTAATGTTTTCACTGTTTTAAATTGCACATACTTTTGTCATAAATGCATAAAATCCGCTGCCTAGTAATCAGTAAGCGTAGGCAATTCAAAATAAAATTCAAGTGCGTATTATGAACGTATTCATGTGTTTTATGCGTTCGATGCAACTAAGGAAACCTACCAATAAAAAAATTAAAGTTATGACGTTTCCCCTCATATTCGATACTTTGTGTAATTTCATGAGGTACAAAACAAAAAAAGGAACCGGTGTCTGAAAAATGTTGAGTTGTCACGTTTTTCTTGTGCATGAACGATATACAAATAAATACTTCTAAATACTTCTTCTATGCTTCTCTATCAGTCGATCGACACGTGAAGCTGCCACGATCATTGATGACTGTCGAACAAAATTATCTTGAACTTTGGCGATAAACCAATACAATCTCGTTGAATCACCATTACGTATCACACTTATCATACGATAGATAGATAAAAGTATCTTTCAAGCGTGAAGATGGCTTTCGAGCAATGCAAATACTTCAGCAACTTGTTGAAGAAGCGTCATCTCTGCGTCTCCGAGATGTATTCGTTCCCAAGGCGATGCAACTTTTCGCATAATAACGGCATGTATGCGTATATCTGCACCTAAAAATTCTGCCCCGAACAAATTCAATTTTCCACAAGCACGGAATTCCGTAGGTATTTCCTTCGAAATCGAATTCTCGATGGAAAGTGCAACATCGGAAAAACTAACGATAACTACTGGCTGCATACGAAAAATTTCGATATAAAAACGATTATTGAAAGCAAAAAAGGCGACGTGAAAGATGGGCATATTGGAAATTGCTGCCAGTTCTCCTAACAAAGAGAGAGAGAGACCTAATGCCAGTCAACGAGCATCCCAAAAAATCCCAAACGATCGTTTTCGCTGGCGCTGTGTCGTGTGTCGGGCCTGTTATGTATCCTCGGAATGCAGACAGCACACGTATGGAGACCGTGCTTTTTGCGCGATTAAAAGCTCTCGAAATCTTTTGTACAGTCGACGGATGGCTATCGGCTTTGTCGAATCGATAAGACATGTTTTCGACTCGGAAACAGTCGATTGTAGGGGTAATCTAGAGATTCCGTCGGCATGGAAAATAAAGGTTACTTTAGGACTCCGATCACGGGCGCCACCCGCACTCAATGTACTACATTGATTGAAACAGAAATGGTTATTCCCGAGATGCTCGAAGAACACTTTTTTAAAGTGCACACGACTCCTTCCGAAAGGAAAGCGCTTTTATCCTGAATGAAACGACCATATACAGTGAATTAGACGAAAAGCTTTAAAGAGTATTTTTTGCCGTTTGATGACTCGCAATTAGTGTAATGGTTTCATGGAAAGGTAACAATTGTTTGTATAAACAAAGTTTTATTTCGTCATCTGAGTAGGGTAAAAGATTAAAAAACCCCCCTCTCGTGTCTTAGACATTCCCACATGTTTGTTTAACAGTGTGCGAATCATCGTCGTATTCTTATAAAAACAAAAATTGTTTAACACTGACTGGCAAGCTAGAAACCTAAAAAATTCCATCAAATTAATGTAAGTTATTTAACCAGTTAAGCGTGTTTGACGTGTATACACTAACGTTATACGTGCCATTAACGTTAATGAATTGTTAATTTCTTATCGAATAAAAATGTAATTTTTGAACCCTTGCCCTGCCCCCCCCCTTTGAACCTTTTTTTAAATTTTTTTTCCGTGTATATTCCGCATTGCATGATTTTAATTCCGCGCCGTGGGGGATTTCTGAAATTGAGCTCCACAGTTAACTGGTTAATAAAATAAAAATTGAAAAAAATTATATGTATGATATTGAGTAGTCCTCCAACTTTCTGGCATTTTACAGAGCCTTAAAAAATTTGATACAATTAATATATTAGCGTAAAAATTCACTTTAAAATTTGGGCAAATAATTCCGTCACCCACATATGGGTGACATGGCAATCAACGTGTTAAATTTCCCAACCGTGATCAATTTAGTCGCACAGGATTACATTACGTGTCGTTAAAGCTAGCAAAAGTAAGATGCGGTTATTCGTATAACAGGCGGCGCTGATTGTAGCAGTGTCCCTTTCGCGTAATTAGAATTCTCTTCCGCGTAGGCAAGTGCTTAGCAATTGTCTATTAATTGTGCTAAATCGATGGCTGCCCGGTCCGCCAGCAGAGAATCGATGCCAGCCGTCGGCTCTCGTCTCGACAATTTCCAACCGGCGCGGCGGGACGCGATTCTAATTATTCCGAGGGAACTTTTTCAATTTAATTAATCATAATAATGGACGCGATGCACCGGCCGAACACCGACGCTGCCCGAGAAATTATTGCAAGAGCCCGGGCTATCCAAGTTTCGAGAAACGCGGGACGGCAGAGGGGATGATGCTCTCCCAGGGATCCCTCGACCGATGAAGCAAGTTTCAAGGAAACTAGCGACGCGAAGGGGTTCTCCTCCGGCGATTGATATTCTCTTCCTCTCTGTCACGGCCGGGACCGACAAATTCACTGCCTCGAGCAAATAATCACACGTCCTGGGTTCGTGGATGGTCCAATAAATTTTCTGCCGGCTGCCTTGCTCCGCTTCTCGAACATCCTACTCAACGTATTCTCGCTCCCGGAAATCGCGAATGAATGATGCTCCGTGTGTCGTCGTCGTTCCGTTCGCAATTTCATCCGTAGGTATCTCTGACAAATCTTTATCGTCTTATTCTTTTTTTCCTCTGCCCCCCCCCACCCCCACCCCTTATCTATCTTTCTTCCAGTATGAGAATAGAAGAGCAGTATTGTAGTTTACGTGACTAGCTTGTATGACAGAAAAAGATCCTTTTTTTTTTCGTCGAATCGATGGTGCTCCGCTTTCAACACGGTCGATGAAATGCGGCTAGAGAGTTTTTACAGCGATGAAATACGACCACGGGTTTGTACGCAAATAGAACAGCATGGCAGCCATGTAACCGCAATTGTTGTTGCAGACGAACAGCAGGATAATTTATTAAGTGTGCTCTCGTGTTATAGGTCGACACGTCTGCAGCCAGGAAGAAC
Source organism: Seladonia tumulorum (assembly GCA_913789895.3). Lineage (NCBI taxonomy): Eukaryota > Metazoa > Arthropoda > Insecta > Hymenoptera > Halictidae > Seladonia > Seladonia tumulorum. Next base: position 12,186,149 of record OU565275.1, read on the forward strand.
CGCACCAGAGCAAAGTTTATTATACTATTGCCAAGAAACCAAATTTACACGCTCCTATATTGCGGTATTTCATTCTTCGATTGCTCCGCACCTTTTACGGGTTCTTGCAAGTATTCAAAGGGTCGAAATGGGAGAGAGATAAATTGATATGAAAGTTATACGAACAGAGGAAATCGCACGAGGGGCAATTACATTATAATAAAAGATACTACGAATGGACGCGTCGGAACCTCTGTCACAAAGACCGTCATTAACCGATAATGTATTTCCAATTGAAATTTCCTTTTACGAACGTTGGAATAACTTTCGAGCAGCAGAGAGCTTAATGCGAAAAATCCATTTTATGATGGAAAACGTGCCCACAGATATGTTTGACCCAGGCTTGGGCATTATCGAAATAAATTATTTGAAAAGTTATCTTATTTGGCTACGTGTCATTTGGAATAGTCATAAGCTAGTTTATTTGAACAGCCAAATAATTTTTTCGAAATTATTTAGATTAATTCGAAATGATTAGAATTCAGAAGAATTTAAGGCGATTTGAATCACATTCGTTTACAATGTAAATGTTGTACACTCGATAATGCTCGTTGAGTTGTTACTTAATAAACACACATCCTTATGGTATGGATAAATGGATCAATCAATTGTTAATTATAAGTACAACTAGTTAATAAGGTTTTAACAATGTTTCCAAATCCTTTTAATGTCTTCGCGATTTAGAATTTCATCTAGTCATGTTTACCATAAATGAATAAAATCCACAGTCTAGTAATAATACATTAACAAATTAGCTGTTGCGATCTCTTTGAAAAATGTGCACCTAAATTAAGTTGTAGAACATTTTAGCAAAAGAAAAACTTATTTCATATGACATTGGGAATCACTCCTACCAAGAAAGTAGAACCTTTTTGCGACACCCTGTATATAAGCCTACGAAGGCTTCAGTGATCACTATAAAAAAAAAACAATGAATTTACAAAAATAATTCATACTATTTACAGTTTTTTTTATAACAATTATTTATATATTTTTATTTGTTCCTTCTATTTCGTCTTAGCCTCCAAATATTTCAAACATCTTAAAGTTTACGAATATATTTTAGTTTTCACGAAAATTGCAATTTAAACAGCAAATTGTAACTACTTTTTACACGTGACGAGTATACTCGTCATAACACAAAATATTGTCATTTCTTCGGGAAGAGTATACTCGTGAAAAACAGCTAACTGGTTAACCCCTTGCACTATCATTTATTTTGTGATTATAATCATTAGAAATTCTTCATCGTTCAGAATTTCTTAGAAAAAAAGGTAGTTTATATTTATTGTACGCCTATGTTTTCTCCAAAGGATATATATCAACCACACCAAAAAATAGAATTTTATTTCGGTTTAAAGGAAATTAATAACATATATATTCATTAGATTTTGTTCAGAATCTTCATCACGAGTCTGACTCGATATTGTAGGTTAAGGGGTTAAAGATGAAGGTTTCAGCGTGTTTTGTGTGTTCATTGGTTTCAGTGTTGTACCAAACTCGTTCGATTACATCCCGATAAACAGCGATGCGGACGAAAGAATCTTCTCCCCAAGAAGTTCCGTATCTATAATAACAAAGGCTAGACGTTCCCAAGCTGAAGAGACACTCTTGTTTTTGTTTCCGTACTCTCGCTCGACCTACCAGAGGATTGACATGCAATTAAGAGTCATCCCGCGTGTATCATCGAAACGCTTCGCTACGGTGGCCAAGGTGCCGGTTGCGTAACATCGTTGCTTGACAGCTTCACCCTTCAAAGAAATACCACGCTAACGAGAACAAGCCTTTATTTCAGTGGATTTATTTCGAGGCGCAAGCACGGCGAGAACGGTGGTTGAACGAGGGAGGGAAACGGACGGGGAACGATCCCGCAATACCATTCTGGGAATAACGTTTCGCCGGGGAATGATTTTACCATACGCGACCGGCAATCGGCCACGATGGATTCGAAATCTTGGAATATATTTGAGCGGAAAAGCTCTTCTTCAACAGACATAATCGGAATTCCATAAATTTCGCGGTCCCCAGCCGAAGATCTCACGGGGTCAGCTTTCACGCGGCAAGGAACAAAATCATTTCCCAATCATTTCGGATTGACGTTTCAATTTATCGATTCGAGCTGTGTATCTAATAACGTAATTTCTTCTTAAATAGAATTCACTGCTTCAAACAATTACAGGATATTTTACTTTTGCAAGGTCCTGAACACAATATCCCCAGATAAGGGGGGGAGGAACTCTCTCTGCTAGTAAACTCTCTTTTTATAATCTTCTTATGGTTATGCCTAAATTCCTCGAGCGAAAACACACGATCTAAAAACATTGACTGGCCTACACTGTTAAGTTTCAGAGATATCTCAAAAAATATGTTTATTATTTCCGACTTTGATGGCTGGTTTAAACTATATCACACAAACATTATATAAACATTTAAACTATATCCTATTTCATCAATCTGACGAGTTACACTTAAGCGGTGCGCTTTGTAATATTAAAGTCAAGAATAACGATTAAAATTGATCAGCACCTGTATCTATATGTGTAATTGTCTCGATTCTTCCTACCCGACTTTTTCACATTTGGTGGGTCGTGAAGATTTATAATCGTTAATGAAAACAAAGCCATTATAGCAAAATCGCCATTCTCGATATTAGTTGTATTGGAAAATCTTTTATTGGCTTTTATCACAAAGTGGTTCAATACCGCTCGGCACATCTCCTTATCCGCTTATTAATATATGACAAGCAATTTCAATATCGGTTTTCCAATGCACATGCTGATGGTAGCTGACTCTGACCGAGCCTTCCATGAACATTCCTCATTTTCAAAAAACGATTACAAAGACCAGAGATTACGTTTTATGAGACTTAACGTACTCGTGCGACAATTTGTTATGCCTCACCAATTCTTCAATCTGTTAGCAGCTTCCCAAGTTACGAATTCCAAGAAATCATTCATCTGACCATTTTTAATCACTTTTAATGGAAAACTAGCTGTAAAATCTACACGTGTTAATTGTGAGCTGTTATGCAGTAAATCCTTATCGCGCTGTGAGTGAATAATCAAACTGAAACACTTTTGCATGAACTTTTGCAAATCGCATTTGCACGAACTTCAAATTTTTACAGTATATTGCGTCTATACTTCGTTATCTTAGCTTTTACATAATATCTTCTAGTTATTTCGAGTGATGTATAGCTAAGAGGATAATTGAATTATTTGGCCCAAGTCACTCTCGTGTCGAAGATAACGTCTTTTCCCAAGGCTTTGTTTTGATCAGTTGCACTGTTGATTGAGAAACAAAAGATGTGAGAGAAATGTGACGTGTTGATAGCCCATCATTGAACGCTTGTTACGAAGATAACCCATGATCCCTGTTGTCTTGTGCGCAGCAAAGACATGCTTTTATCCGTTCGACATAATATCGTTCGCATTTTTCAAATATCTTCCTCTTCTCTGTACACTGTGAGTAGACAATGGATACCTTTCTACAAAATAAAATTTTTCTACCAGAATTGCAACAAACAACAGTGAAATAGAAGTTTATGTTTAGCAGGTTGAAAATAACGTAATAGTATTTTAAAATTCTTTTAACGTCTCCTTTTTGTCATAAATCCGCTGTCTAATTATGAGTATTATTAGATTACAACTTCTGCATCGAAACACACAGCTTTAAACCTGTGTTCAACAATGGGTAAAGTATTACTTCAAAATAATAATTAATTAACTATCTTTTAAATCCTGATGTTAATTTTAAAAATAAAATGTAGTGAAATCCTCGGATCCGCCGTTTCAAATATTCACTAATTTTAAATCTAGTTTATTCTCCTTGATTTCTTTATTTTATTTTTTTAATCTATTGTACTCTAAATGTATTCTCATGGCTCTCCTCCTTTAGTTAGAAAGCCCGACAGTCAGGGAAAAATATGAAATTCATTAACTCAATTTATTACTTTACTATTCCTTGAAATTCCGTATACGTCAGGGATTGGCAATTTGACTGCAATTTGTATACGTAATACGTACTGTGTAATATAGGTACTGTATTTTTAACTGTTTTATTTTCTGTTGAAGATAAAGGTACAAGTCACAAACTTTTTACTTCTTTAGAAAGAGAATTCATAATTGGACAATGGCATTTCTTAATAAATTTCTTCATTCTTGAATATTAATTTTAATGTTTGGAAGACCTTTAGGTAACCAACAGCACGTAAAGTATATAAAAAATCCACAAATTCTGATATAACGGAGAAATCAAAATTTAACTATGGGTGATTCGACGCATTCATAAAAATACGCCATTACGGACATCTATATTTAACAATGCAATCTCTCAAAAGTTTGCTGGCATTTGTAACGTATAAGCGCAGTAAATTCCAATCCATTTGGAAAGGTACACGGGCGGATATGCGCGCAAACAATGCTGTATTAAATCATTTGTGTTGGCACCAATTATATAAAACGTTTTTATTGTGTTTATTTTTATACATTGCCAATTCGAAACCCAATTGTTCCGCGCGAAGCTGCGTTTCCGTGCAAATTGCGACGGAAAGTTAACAATGAGTTCTCCGAGTATCGAATGACAATTTGTTTTCGTGTAAATATAATAAGCATGATCGACGAAACAATGATGCCCGTGATCAATGATAATTCACCGAGCGCTCGATACTTTCAATCCGGGGGACAGATGTGTTATTTCATTATAGAATATCGAAAGCAATTTATAACAAAGTGCGCGACGATTGTGAATCGAGGGGAGGGGGAAAGAGCGCTAGAAAACGAGTAATTTCATTTCATGTATCGTTCCAGCTGTGTAATTTTATATTATGAAACAATTCAGCGAATCGTACGTGATTTGTGTAAAATGGCAGAGGTTTCATGAATTTCCCAGATACCAATGGCAATTTACGTTTTCCTTGACTTCCGCTACTTAAACGTTTTTCGTTTTCAATTAAATCTCGTACGCGCACCGTTGTTTGTCACGATCTTAACGGCAGTCTCGCCGCAATTCTTGAATTACGAAGTTGCGCTAACGCGAGATCAATTGCGCGTTCACGTGCTGCAACTTCCGGCAACTAAAGTGTTCCAAGTTGAAACTACTTTACATTATACTGGGCTTTATGGTTCGAATATAAAGGGCTTCGGTAGTTCCTGCAGCTAAACAGTTTAGACTACTTCCCGTTGAACAATATTGTTAAAATGATCCCCGGTAGCTGTTCACGCCTCGTTGATTGGGCTCGGTGATTATCCCCATCAACCTTAGAAGCTATTCGCGTCGTTCTTCCGAACTTTTATCCTATCTTTTAAAAATATTATTTCGGAACAGAAATTCGGAACTTTTCCAAGTTAAAAAATCGGAGATAGGTGTATTTATTCAAAAACATAGTTTCCATTCTGTTTCATTACTTTCTGCTGCTTTTGAGATAACTTATCATGTTATTGAATATACCCATGAATAAATATCTTAATTTTATCTTTGAATTTGAATTTATAACTGCTAAAGGTCAGGAATTCCCTATTCCGAATAATTACCATTCCAATTAAACGATAAAAACGTTAGTTTTTAATTATATTACTGATTACTTATATTATTATATATTACTTATATTATCGTTTCAAGTTGTAATTTTCAGTTTCAATAAAAATTTTTTCATCCGAAACTTCGTTTTTGAAAATGCAGCGAATACTCTCATATAATTTACTACTTTCTTATAATATCAACTGGATACGACGGTTCAGAATTATTTTCAAACTGAAGAAGTATCACGGACTAATTTTATTCGTCACTTAGATTTATTATTAACTACTGCGCCACGCAATTGTTCATTTAGAGTTCAAAATTCGTTTTTGTGCTGATATATTGAATGGAGTAAATTTAGACAGGGTAAATTTAACAAAGCTAGCATAACAAGCTAGTGTAACGAAGCTAGTTTGTTTCTTTAAATAAATGATCTTGGTTCCTTGGAATTATTATGGTTGCCAATTCGACGGTCAAATATTCTTACAAAATATATTAATGTTATGCGAAAAAGAAAACAAAAATTTAAGAGAAAATTATAAGCTATACTGGATACGTTGTGTCCACTGTATCGCAGACAATCTTATTACTACATTGCATAAAAATAATAATAGTTATCTTTGTTAGGTTAATATTTGACTTTGTTAGAAACTAGCTCATCTTGTTCTAGCAGAAGATACTCGATCAAATACATTTCGTATCGTGAACATACAAAAACTGTTGAGAATTTTATTACTTTGATATGATTGGTGCTCAATAAAAACAATGAGCGTCAAATAGTTTTATAAAAATCTCCTTCTGCGGAAGCTGTATAAACATTGGTGTACAATAGAACTTCGATTATCCGAGCTCCACAAGGTAATATGAATGTTCGAATATTGGAACAATTTATAATGTTAGATTTAATTTTTATTCATTTATAAAAAATAAATAGCATAATCTCTACTCGATAAATGTTCCAAATATGTAACCTATAATTGTCCCAGAACTATTCCCAATATCGCGGGGTACACCCCGTGAGGGACCTCTCGAGCTTCGTTGTTCTTTTCTAGCCGATAATTGTCCCTGGCTAGAACCGTGTTTTGGACAATTATCGAGTAAGCACTGTATTGCATATGTAAACACTGTGTTGCTTTACGGAAGCCTGTACGTCAGTTCGATGTGTCCTCTTCTTGCAGAGAGAACACAGAATTTGCTGTCTTCCTGCTAGCTATCGGTAATAAAGTAATGTTTACACGGCGTAGATGGAAATAAATGATTAACTAGCAAAAGTTAACTTTCATGGGATATCTCGGCGATTGCAGAGTTGAGCTCGGCTCACAATATGGCCGGTTTCGAGCAGACACGTTCATGAACTTGATGCTACGATACGATTTTCAAGTATCCACTCGGCGAACGGAATATCGATCTTTTTATAACGGGCACATCATCACAGGTGACAGAGTTACTTTGAGAGGTGTTCCAGCTAGGAGCACGTGTACGTTACGTTGCAAGGATACCGAGAGGTAAAGATATTTCGGTCGGTGTGACACACCAAGATCCGAACCGACAGCGTCGCTAACTTTGAGAGACAGCTCTGACTTCACGTTGGCAAAGTTCAAACGGATTTTCATTCCAACGAGTTGTACACGGCCGATCCCGGCTGCATCTTGTCTCCGAAAGTAACGAATATTACCGAGTCTAATTAGTCACGTGTAATACATACGATTAGGAAGTGGATTAGCCTTTCGAGTTACGGATGATACGGTAATAACAGTGTTTACTATAGAAACATTTGAGAATTATTGGATTCGATTTGTGGTCACTGTTCACTAGCATGTTACAATCAAATATAATCAATTATATTAAACATCTTTGTTCTTATGGATACTGCAAACAATATATTAACTTTCATTACTTTCAGCATATTTTTATAGGAAGTAGGTAAAGTCATGAGACCTGGAGAGTAATATGTTTTGTCATTAGGAGATTTTAAAAGTATATTTTTTATTTTGTACATTTTGCATAATGCATATGTTTTGTATATTTTATTTTAACGACATATGGACAAATATAATTCATATTCTGTTCATATGTAATAAATGTACATCGTGAAAAATACGTTTCATTTATGATCGATCTAATTACTAATTATATAGGTTGACTAGAAAGTAATTTCGGTTTTTTAAGGTGAAATAAAACCCAATGCTTTTATATAAATAATGAACTTTAATCGATAAAATATTGTCCATTTTCTTGCCAACCAATAGTTAGTTCTTCTAATGAAGAATACACATTGGAAGCTAGACCGTGTGATAGCACGACGTCCACAAGGTGACGACTAGAAACAGGACTAAGAAACAGGTTGTAACGCGACGAGGAATGAGATAACGTCAAGGCGCGTCGACACCACTCGATATAACAGAAGAACTATAGCTATACTATAACTATATGTTTGTAATTATATTTTGGAAGGTATATCCCGTGTCCCCAGATATTCCGATTCCTGTCATTCAGAAAACTTCCACCGTAATCATGGTAATAAACTTATTGTAATGTCTTCTATTGATCTAGTATTTTTACTGTTGCGTTTTTGACATATTCATGTTTGCCATAAATGCGCAAAATCCACAATCTACTGACGACGTAGTACGAGTTATTACTACTAGCATCTAGCGGTGAATTCAAAGGAAGCGTAAACGGAACTCGTTCCTAGCCTATGGAGGCGAAGTAACGCTATCGTATATGTGTGTATATTAAATTATTATCACGTATTGCATACGTGACATATCATTTGATTTCGAAACGTTGTAGACTTTTGACCAGGCGCGTCCGCCGCTTACCTGCATTGCCGGTGCGTACTGAATCCGGAAAAATTGAGCACATGCATCTTCCGGTCAGCGCGGACACCGCTAATTGGCCACTAGGCGAAAAGTATAGGTCACCGAATTAGTAGAAAAGCAACGGACATATAGATAGTACGGTGTTCCGTGGAATAACGCGGTTTAGATTATACGCGGATTTTTTCTTTTTGACAAATTTAATTTTTTTACACTCATTTCGAAACAATTTAACGTATCTTTACAATTTTCTTTATCGTCGCAAATAAGAGAGTTCGAATTTGTTCGCGTGAACTAATTTTTTGAACATTTTTCTTGCCCACAAGAAGCAGTTAGAAAAAGTTGTCCTCTCCCTCTGCAAGACAGTATGCACGACAGAGACGAAACTCGTCACGTGACTAGAAATAGCGTGGTAGAAAGGGAAACTAGATTGAAGGAACAAATCTTGATCTGGCGACACTGAATGAACCGTAGAGCTATGCACAAACACTGCGGGACCCCGCGAGGTGTCAGGTTAATTCAATCAACAACCTAGTTGAACTATAACATAATCAAATCGTAAGCGCAATCGTTAGAAGAACTCGCGAATCTTTCACTTCTAGCGAAGGGCACGATCACGACAATAATAATGCACTTTGCAGCGCAGCTATAGAATGAGAAATTTCGAATAATTTTTTCAATGTTCTGTTCGATCAATCGCGAATAACACAGTTTGCCATACGCGAGAGCGTTCTTTTAACAATCTATTCTTTCATTGGTTATTTAACTCGTCTAGAAAATAAATATGGGAAAGCATGAGAATACCTCCTCCCTTTTAGAGACAGACGAGTTCTTCTAGAGAAAGGTTGTACAAAATTCACAGGTGGTATCGATGCATTTATCCATTGGACGAATTTAAATTGGAAAAGCTTAAAAAAAATTCATAAAATTCGCCCCCACTGTCGCGCCCCGATCGGCCGACGGCTCGTGACGCACATTTTCCTAACGTTTCATGATTTGTATCTATAAGACTGATTCCACAGACGTTACACGATTCCACAAAATAATTTGATAAATGTATATAGCAGAATGGTCAAACTATGAAAGTTTGAGTTCGCTAAATTTGTACATTTGATTTCAAACGCTTTCAGGGGAGAGCTCGATTGAAATCGCTGTCCAGCTGGCAATTTTTATCTTTAAAGAGGGGTTCCAACCCCTTTATACGCTGAAAATTATGAACATAACAATTGGATGGAGATTCCAGCCATACAATGTGCGAAGAGTGGATCAACCGGTCCGAACACCTAGCGTCGGACATTTCTGAAAGGGACGGTGCTTTAAAAAATATTCGAAAAATGAAAACAGGACGACACGGTCGAGAGAAAGTGCATTGAACTGCTTTGTGCGCCACCATTTGTTGATCGAACGTGTCTGAAGACATTTTATTGTTATCGCCAGAGAAGTGAACTCGACAGTTTCCAGGCTATGAGCATGATCGAAATCTAAATCTAATAATTCAATTCGAATAAGATAAACTAAAAATTAAATTTTTAAACGAATTCAAGCTAAAACTGCTTTTATCTGCGTTCTCATATTCTCTTACGTTTCAGGGACAATAATCAAAACCTTTTGCAATATGTAAATAATTTTATTTTTTCATTTACACGAACAAAACAGACGAATCATGCTCACCATAGCGGTAATAACATTCCACAATTACTTCGAATATAATTAATTTATTTTCCGCCAGATTTCGCATAATTATTACATTTGAGTACATCGTAAAAGGATTGTACAATGTTTTTTATCTTTTAATAAATTATTTTTGGAGTTTTAAAATAAGAGTACTCCCACAAAATTTTGATTTTATTAATCCTTATCTCGATAATAAATATAACACGAACGTTACGGTTAATGATTCTTATTGCGATTTTGTATGAATCTATTATTTAATAATAATAGTAACAATATTAAAATTTGTGGTTAGATTTGGGTAATATGAAATAGTAAAAAATAATTATACAAATATTGTTTTAGCGATACGTTAGAAAAGTTGTTCGTGGACGTGCACGTCAATATAAATATTAATAGCTAATGGCTGTTAAATAACTATTAGCTTAATAGCTAGCTAATTTACATTTAAGATTGTCATGTTTATTCAAATCAAGAATATGCTATGCACCCTTATGAATTGTAATGTATCTTATAGTAAGTGGAAACGCGTATATTATGTACGTATACATTATAATTTATCGTTATAATTTATAACGAACGACACTTAACGGATAAATGAACAGGTTTTAACAATGAAATTAGAATGCTGCAATAATCACTTGATTATCTCTGCCTCTCGATGGCATCATTGTTTATCACTCTCGCTAGGTAATCAATTTATTTTTTTAAATTCACGTTCCCTATACAAACCGAATAAATTAATTTTACATTATCTTTATACACATTGGATTTTGGATTTTGTGTTACATTTTTCTCGTTTGACATACATGTCTGCCATATGAATTTTGCTTATTCAACGTAAGTATTACTTATTTTATTTGTAGCCAAAAATTAATATTACTGATAACAGTTAGTACTTAGTTTTATCTTGCATTAGCACTTGTTTTACTTAAATTAAGAAAGGCTTTTTATTCAACAGCAAAATTCTGATAGTAATCGTTTTTAAAATAATATCTGGACCGAATTATCCCCGAATATAAATAGTGCAATATTATTATTTGATTGTATATTACATCATATTTGTGTAATAAAACTTTTTTGGACTAATTAAGAAAGAGTGAAATTGAGTGAAAGATTGCGTAGGGCCAAAAATTAAATAAAAACGATATTAGCTCTACATCATATTTAATTGTTTCGTCCGTAATCTAGCATCAACGAACAAGGTTTCGAAATCGATTACGCTACACGATTCATACGTAACCACAGTAATAAATAAAACATATCCTTGATTCACCGTGTCGTAGGATCTCAATGAAAATCTGATCAATGAGTTTGTTGTTTTGTTTTGTTTTTGGAACATGAATTATGTTGATCCTTTACGAACGGTGTACACAAACAAACCAGCACGACATTTAATTACAAGGAAAAAAAAAATAGCAGGGGGTCAATACACGATCAAGGTGCGTCGGCGCACATCGTGTGAAAATATGATTGGCATACATGCATATGTAACACATTGCGCGCCTACTGTTACATCATCTGTGGCATGTGTTCTCAGCAGCATGCAGTGCTAGCAACCGTGGAACGAAGGTCACCAAGTAGTTGTCGCGACAATGACCTTTCCCATCCCCGTCGGGCAGGGACTTTTACACCCGTGACAATTTCGCGGGATTGTTTACAAGCGATAATGGAGTGATCGGCCGCCGCAGAACGCAAGTCGTAATCGCGGGGATAGCGCATCCTTAACGACTTGCGCGGTCAATGCATTCGATACCGTCGGATACATAAATGCGCGTCGATCAATCGCATTACTTACTCTCCGTCATAATTCGCTAACTCTGTTTGTCATTTATCGAGACATGATGTAACCGAATGATCGCAGTTACTCATCGATAACGGTTCCTAACGACATTATATCCATCATATCAACACGAGACAATACGCTACAATATCTATTCACAAAAAAGAACCTAAACGCTCCAAATAAATTTTCTCAGAAAAAGCACTATGCAGATAAATTAACGAAAAATGCTTTGTAAGTGCATCGTATGAGAGAAGAATATACTGTAATTGTGCTTCGAAAAATAAAACAAAACAATAATCAATTGCATTTAGATATACAAGCACCCATTACGGTGTCTCGTACCTTCGAAACCCTCGACGAATACATTCGGTTAAGGGCGAGAGTTTAACGAAAATGCCCAGGGATCGATTTCAGCACGAGAACGTCGCTCCAAACAAACTGTTTGATAAGAGAGCATTGGTACCCCGGCGCGGCGGCCGTGGACTGGTGTTTGTGCGTCTGGAGGTCCGCGTACACGGTGAACCGAACGGAACGGAACGGAATGGAACATAAGAGAAGAGAACAGAACCGAAGCACAGCCGTAGAGCGCCGGTTCATGCTATTGTCCGACTACGGTTCCCCTGTCTGTATATAATTCGTGGGTCACGCGGGTATAAAGACGAAAGCTGGTCGGCGAGAGATAATCGCGTAGACGTGTCGTCGATGGGCATCACGACAACGCCTCGTCTCGTGCAGCGTCGCGACGCCGTTGATAACGGCAATGGAAATTATCGACCCCAGCTCATGTCGACCGGGGGGTTTGTTTTGAACGTGCATCTTCGCGCACGGCCGTCGCCAATAACGACGATAGAACCCACGGTGTGGTCTTTTCGACGGACGACGGTGGCGACGGCGGCGTCGTCGACGATCCCGGATCGTTGATGAAACAACGACGGACGTAGTACGTTCACGGGGCTGGCCCCCCACACATACACACACTCACACACATATATATCAAGAGTATATCGAGAGGGAGAAAGAGAGAGATAACAGGTTGCTGCCGAAAACACAAGAGAGTCACGGTATCGAAGAGTCTAGCGTGCGTTTCGTACACGTATTATACGAGAGAGAGACACGGCACCACCGACACGAGACAATCCTCCTTGGAGAGCGCGCGCATCGCCCATTGTTTCGACGCGGTGGCGGTGATACGGGTAAAAGCGACCGGATAAATGGCGACTTTCCCCCCTCCGGTGTCGCGGCCGCTTCGTTGGGTTGTAAATCTCTCGCGCGACACGCCGAAACGCACGCGTTCCTTCGCCTCTGACCCGCGTACCCGTACACACTTACCAATGAGAGAGAGATGGAGAGAGAGAGAGAGCGAGAGAGATAGATGGTAAAAATCGTACCGACCGAACAGTGTACCTGTACGCGGCTATGCTCTTGTCGTGGGGCTCCGTTCAATTTTCTCGAAAGCAACACACACGCACGCACGAACACACACCGGGATTCTATGCACGCGTAACGCTGCCTCTGCTTATGCTACTCACCCTGTGACCAGATTCTTCGAGTCGCTGCCTTTTGGAGTGTGGTCCGTCTCCGTTGAACGCCATCCTGGGGCTCGGCACCGTGCAAATACTTTTAAAAGCGGGACACTCGGTGCTACAACGACACGTCCGTGTGTATACCGCGCGGCTCTCTACCGTGTCGACGATCTCGTGCGCGGGCGGGGGAGGGGGGGAGGAAGGAGAAAATAATCGGTAGGACACGACGCGAACGCGACGAGAACAGACAAACACGCGAGAGCGGCTTAAGGGAAACTGGATCTCGATGTTGCTGGAGAGGAACGTCTCTGCCTCTAGCGAAGTAGCCGGCTACTACAGCGCTATCTAACGACGCCACCGCTCGAACACCGACGAATCCTTAGGGCAGTATCGCGCGCACGCGCCTTCATTCAACGACCCGTGCTCCGATTGGTTCGCGACCCACACTCTGCGCGATCCGCACGAGTCGCGAGACCAGGCTCGTATTTCCACTTACAATGAGTCATAATGGTTTCGGTATCGTTCGTATCTCTGATGTTTCGATCAGATTTTCGGAAGTCGTGGCGAACGTGTGAAGGGAAGGAAATTGAAATGCCATTGTTCATCGAGAATTGTAATTAAATCGTATTGTCCAATCAAAGGCACATTGTAAGCTGGGCCAACTTTGATTCGTGGACGCGGGGAACTGCGATCGTGGAAATGTTTTCCGTTGCAGCGAATCGATTAATAAGTTCGAAACAGCGATCAACAGTTGATGGCCGATTTCGAACTGATTAACTGACTAATTATTTTTCGTAGACATCAACACTAAGTTCCGTGGTGACAATCTACTGTCGAATATGGGCTTTAATGTCGGGGATAAATTCTTTTCGGATAGAAATAAGAATCTGTCGTGCAGTACAACGGTCTCCACTAATGGCGCCAACATCATTCGTAATGATCCAAAGACTAGAACTTCCTGCCAGCGATTCAAATGGCCGGCAATCTCGGAATTGTTAATGTCGCAGTCTTCTGGTTGTAAATAAGCCTCGAAATGCGACGTCGCTGCAGTGCAGTACCTAAATGATACGTTTATTTGTATAGTTTTATTTAATGACCGTCGAATTAAAATTCTCGTTTTATAATGTACAGTACTCAACTGTTGAAATGTCATGCCTCTTGTTACTTTGACATTTCTCATTTGACTGTGTCGCAATTTTTCATTTTTCTTGATTAAAATAGTTTCTAAGGCTGCTCTGTAAGTGTGTACCTAAAACATAACAAGTTTATCAATACATTCAGATATAAATGTATTATTTTACTTAACTATTAAATCTTGATAATCTCCAGTCTTCAATTTATCACAGTATTTTTCAATGGCATGACATGCCACTTCTAACGACGTATAAGTCAACTCATGATTTTTATGTGATATCAGGTACTGGCTAAGCGGATAACCCTTTAATCCTCCTATATCTGATCTGAAATTAAATCACCAAATGTAGAACAATAAAGTTGTTAAAAATAATTTACATATTAATTGTACAAACTTTAGAGTTAATTTCATGTAACAACATCCTACGATACAAATAAATTTGGCTTCGCTTCTGGAAGAATAGAATCTCAACAATAAAGGGGCTAAGTCGCCACAAGGATGCAGTCCTACAAGACCAAATGTAGTATCCGTTTTGGTCAAGTTAAACCCATTTTCAAATAAATCTTGTAAATGACTAATCAGTTCTGATTCAACTAAATTTGATAATTCCAATTTGGCTGGATAATGCTGCGGACTTTTCTCACAAAAATTAGGTAAATGCTTTCTTATGGACGTCAACAATTCTTGATCCCATTTCCTACGATCAACACAATATTATGTATCAATTGTGATGTTCATCTTATATTCTGAAAGTGTTACCTAGCTTGTTGAAGTAGCATACAATCTTGTTCTATGCAAGTAACACACATTCCATGCTGAAATGCTAAGGTACGAGCCAAGTGACCCATTCCAGCTCCGATATCGACAATACATTTACAGTTAGAAGCGTAAGCACAGTTTGCGCATACCTACAAGTATCCATAATGCAGTCAAATATAATTACTTGTATGCAATACATTACTTGTAAGAAAGAAGCAAATTACTTGAGCTATTTCTTGTATCTCATACTTCTTTTTCTTTTTTATATGCTTTGAGAATAGCTTATTCAATTTATTGTCTAGGAAACTGGATTCTTTTGACATATCCAGTTTGTCTTCATCAAATTTTTTTTTATCAATATCCTTTTCTGTATTATCCAATTTGCAAGATATAATGCTCTCTGGATCCTCATGATTTCTATTAATTTGCAAATTGTTAGTTACTTGTCGAAGCGCTATTAACGACAAAGGCCATACACGTGTGCTGTAACATAATTAAAGAATTAGAATATAATGTAAAAAAAGATTAAATTAAAAATATATAATGATACAAGTACAGTCACTCACCACGAGATGTCTCCCGACAGCCACTTTCCGAACTCTTGAGGAGATGTATCTTGCAAAGAAAGTCTCCAACTTTCGGGCAATTTGTGCCATAATCCCTCTTGAAAAAAGTCCTAGGTGAAATAAAATTAATTTCTGTATTTTGCCAAAATCGCTAATTACGACTAACATTGATTATGTGTCAAAAATGTGCACATCTAAGGACGATTCGAAATATGATGAATGAGTGCAGTATAATAATTATTGAACACATTTGTAATATTTATTTAATGTTACGTACCACGACATAAGAATTTAATAGCCAACCGTATACGTCTAAAACGCAAAATATCTGGTCGATAGTTAGACGAATTTTGGTGCAAGCTTTACACGAACACCGTATGCCTGCGAGTGCGGCCATCGTTGCTACGAAATGGCCGCGGAAATTTAATTTACTTTTCCACGTGGTTATCAGTTATCAGCCTGTTATTAAATTACAGATATCGTCATCCGCGATTTCTCTCGTGTCATTTTTCTATTGTTATAAGTGAAATGTGTATGGCATAATATTGTTCAGATACCCAGTCAAACGAGATTTCAAAATGCACTCTCTACGACAGAAATAGAAAGTGCAGCAGACATAACACCGATTAAAGATACTTTTTGTTTAACATTGTGCATACTATCCAATTATATAACGCGGTTATGTGCATATGTCAATATAATAAAGTTCGCCACGAAGGAAAGTTGACTTCGGCGTAGAGAACATTGAATTGCCAGTTTGCAAAATCCTATCACGTTATGGATACGATTCTTGAACATGGAATCTTTTAAGGTCTACCAAATAAAGAGAACAATCGGGACGATCAGATAATATTTTCCCACGGAGGAGTCTTGGATCTCTAATACGTGTTAGCCAAGGTCGTATGAAATGGACATCTTCCGGTGTTTCGACACAAAAGACAAGGGAAATTCAGGAGCGTTCGCTTACTTTATTTATTAATTAAAAGATCGAGTGCTATCCTCGGCGTGTCCCACTTTACGGCACTTTCACTCTTCAACAGTTACGTTATTGCTCATGAGCGCACTGCTCTCGGAGAACTATATACCTACAAACTGCGAGCCCGTAGAAGGAGAACCTTATCATCTGCTCGCTCTACGTCTTGGACTTTCATGAGAACTGGGCGATTGAAATTCGTGCAATCCGCTCCGAAGCGTTTGTTTCGCAGAGTCTACTTTCGCAATTATTGCTAAACGCTGCGATAAAACTTTTAACATTTACTATATTTACATGTATATTCTTCGGCCATGATCGCAACGTGAATTACTTATTAATTCTGACTTAGTTTTCAGGTTTATGAACTGAAATTTCGTATTGCCACGCGCAAAATCTGACAATTAATTTGATACAAAGGCAAAATTTAATAATTAGTTTCGAAAAGTCAAATATATTTTTTCCTTCTTTTTTTTTGTACGAAGATTCACAATTCGAAACTGCTGTTCGACCAGATTCTTTACTCATCCCATTCGAATCTCTCGACGGTTATTTGGACCTCTTACGCCAACGTAAGTGAAAGTTTTCCAAGTAGGACGAGAACAACGTCGAATCTCCACGTAGCAAGAATATTCGCCGACTGCTCATCACCATTGGTCACTATGGTCCATCGAATTTCATAAATGTCAATGCACTTCGCTTCTAATTTCAAAACCGACGGACCAGGAACTTTCGCGACGCAAAGAGAAAATGCCGCGTTCACGGTTTCTTTCGCATCCGGTGGTGGCTGGACGCTAAAGTTCAAAAGTGACTCTCGGCAAGAATCAGGAAGACTGTACAGACTTCGTTAAAGTAGATCTTTCTAGCCGCACGATAGATCAGGCCACTATGCGTGGTTGCGCAAATATGAGAACTTTACATCACGATGAGCTTTTGCAATCAAGGGTTTTACCAGGTCATCCTCGTTTAGCAGGTATTCTAGATTCTTGCCTTTCACAACAACCGAGCACGATTTAAGGAAAATAGTTCACGCGATCTTTTCACGATGCGTGAACTTGCTAGGAAAAGTCCATTTTCGTTCTGCGGAGAGAGAATTCGCGACATCGTTGGTCATCAACGAATGAATGCTAACAAAACCGTTTAAAAGAAACAATTATGCACATATATAGATTATCAATGATTCGTCGTGAAATGAAATATATGTGATCTATATGTATCGCGGTAAAATCGAGTAATAAGGTGATTGTAAGAATTTGCTTATCGCTGTGGAAGAAAGGTCATTATAAACGCAGGAAATGATTCGTTCGTAAGAAATCATTCGCTCGGAACTGCCGTGAGGCTTTAGCGAAAGTAATGATAAGTGCATTGGCGCGCTTGCACGTTTGTTCGCGCGTGTGCGATCGTGTTCTCGATCACCTGCCTACGTTATTAAGTGTAAGGCGGTAGTCTTTCACCGAATAATTCGGTGGGCGCATCCGTTAGTAGGGGACACACGGCCTTCTCCTAGATGAAAGGTAGGTTTCGGTTTCGATAGGCCTTGGAGGTCAATGGAAAAGTAACGCTACGTTAATATAATCATCTTCCTTTCCTTTCGATCGGGAGTCCGATTTAAAGAAAGTCGCCGACGACTTCGCTCGTTTCCCCTTCCCGTTCGTGTCTCTTCGTGCTCGAACCTTGTCGTTTTTTCTTTTTTGTTTCGAACAACCACGTCTCGGTATGTCCTGCACGCTGCAGGTTTAAACGTTGGTTCACGCTAGCCGAGAAGTGTACGTAGCCACCAGCCAGAGAAAGGTGCCCCACCGTATGCGATATTAGAGAGGAGCTTCTTGAAGAGTCTGGTGGTGGTGGCATCGGGTAGGGAGAAACGGGCCTCTGGGCCCAATCTGTCCTCAGTTCCCATGCGAAGCTCCCTCCATTCAATATCGTTCAGTACATGCCCGGTCCTGTGGATATCATGTTGCTTACCGCGAGTTAACCACCCCTTTGGCAGAGCTAACACGTGAAGTCGGTGTAGTGTGACTATAAAGATCGCGAAGAAAGGAGGCTGTTCGAGCGACGAATCAAGATACACCATGCGTTTCCTTCAACTGGTAATTATAACGAGAAAAAGAAAAGAAATGATGAACGCAATTCCGGCGTCGTTCCCGGTGATCGGTGAAACTCTCGGTAGTGTCGTGTTAATAAAAATGAATAGTCCATTTAGGAGAACGCGCTCGCTTATACTTTCATCGTAATAAGCGCGTCTCGTCTTGTCTCGTCTCGTCTCGTCTCGCAGTTACGGGAAACATTCGACGCGGTTCTATCATTTGTAATCAGCCAGCGTATCGCTCTCGGCTACTTAGCGAGGGAAAGTATATCAAATTAACGATGCGTTTACGTATGTTTAGCAAATTGGTCGAATCGTATTACGAATTTGAAAAATGTAAACGAGATCGGTCGCGGTAATGGCGACCGCCGCATAGTTCGCAAGGTATTTTGATATTAAGATCACGTAAATAAACTTCGTCGCAATCGCGTTCGCTGGAGGCGAGTTTTCTTTTTGTTCAAGGAATATTAAGAAGTCCCCGCTTTAGGAGAGTCACCGAATTCTCGAGGTGAAACGCGCACGCCGTGAATCTAAAACCTAAATTTTCTCTCGTTCACTACCTCCGCCGTTATGCGAGGCGGACAACCAAGAAATTTCTGTTGTGTTCCGTCAATTTACACGCGAAAAACATCCGATATCCGATGCGTGTCATCCGTAAACTCGGTCTCACCATATCGGGAACACGATCGCTGCTGGGAATCGCTTATCAGGGTAGCAGTAACTGTCCATTCGGCGACGCTAGAATACCAATCGATTTGGCCGCTTAAGGCCTTGCAGGATGTTTCTTCTCGTTATTAATCGGGTCACTCGGTTACCCACGCGCAACAGATCTTTCTACGAGTACGTTTTACGACGGTATCTGCGCGGAACCCTCTCCCCTTACAATTAGTTAATTTAGCCTCGCGCAAAACTTCGACGCAGTTTCACCATTTCAGATTATCGTAGCAACCTTGGTTGTCGCAACCATTGCCAAAGATGACGCTTCGAAAAGCCGGGATAAGAGACAACAAGTTGCATTTTATCCAAGACGAGGAGCTAGGCCACCACCTTATGCGGTGCAAATGGAACCGATCGTTCAATATTCTCAAAGAGATCCGCTCTACAATCCGTTGGCGAGCTCGAAGAGCGACGATTTTTACGAAGACGGCCCGCTAAACTATTACCCTACAGAACCGGAGCCGATTATTGAAATTATCATCAAAGAATCGAACGAATCTTTGCCCACACCTGTACCACCCCCTCCGCCTCCGACCCCGAGACCTACTAAGGAACCTATACAGGTATTTTACGTGAAATACGAGAAAAAGAAGGGTTACGGGGACAAGAGTCGAGTCGTTTACGACCCGCCCGTACCCGCGCTGACACCTGTTGAAGAACACGAGGAGATCAAGCCCGATAACCCGGCGCCTTACCCAGAAGAACCTGTTCACACAGCAACACCGGCCCCGTCAGAACCGTCTACGACTTTGAGAGCAATTATTCGGCCGGATAGTGAAGTGTACCATTCCGGTTCTAGCGGGATCCGCGTCACCTTTGGCACGGATCAGGTGCCGCCAAACAATCACAATAAACGCAGCGATTTAGAAACACCACCTACCCAACATTCCAAACCAGCTGCTACTCCTCCCGGTTCTCCGAAAAGGCAGCACGGTCCGTACCAACCGATTCAACCGGTGCATCAAAGAGTGCCGTCTGCGTTTCCACAACAAAGGATCGCTAATTCGTTCCCACAGCAAACACTGCATCAGCCACCTCAGCAACCACCTCTAAACTTTTTGCAACAACAGCCTGCATTCCCACCTCCGCCGCCGCAGACGAGAAACCCGTTGCCAAGACCCCAACGGCTGCCTATTACGATACAAGGCTTGCCGGAAGTACAGCAACGCGCGCCGTTCAGCGGGTTCAATGGGCCGCCTCATCGTGTGAGTATCAATCATCCGCAGCAACCAGGATTTCCTCCTACTCTCTCGGTTTCCCATCAGAGTGTACAGATACAAACTCAACCGATACCGATAAACCAGGGTAATCATTTCAACGGCGATCAGCAACAACCTGTACAGCCACAACCTGTTCAGCAACAGCAACAGCAACCACAACAGCAACAGCAACAGCCCTTGCCTATTTATAAACAACAAGAATTGGAGAAGCAAAGATATCACGAACAACGTCGCCAGCAAGAGCTACTGAAGCATCGTGAACATCAAAGGCAACACGAACAGCAAAGGCTCCAAGAGCATCAGAGATTTTTAGAGCAACAAAGGCAAACCGAACAACAACGGCACGTTGATCAGCACAGACAAATAGAGCAGCAAAGATTGCTGGAGCAACAGAGACAACAGCATCAAGAACAACTAAGGCAACAGGATCATCAGAGGCTGCAGGAACAGCAGAGAATACTAGAACAACAAAGGCTACAAGATCAAAGGTTACAGGAGCAACATAGATTACAAGAACAACGCAGAAGGAAGCAAGAACAAGAACAGAAACTACTGCAAGAGCAACAGTACCGTACACAGTTGAAGTACAATCAGCAGCAACCGGTACCGGGTATACCGCAACTAGCGGTTCAGCCTCAGACTCAGAAACCGGGTGGAGAAATATTCAAAGCTGTCCCAAAATTAGAACAACATTATGCTATTCGAGAGAATCCGCTACATCCTGGCCCCTTCCCTCCTAATCCTATAATCCAGCCAACGGGATTTCCGGAACCGTCGCAGAACCAGTATGGCTCTCTTCAATCGCCAAGTCCGTCGCCAGAAAGTCAACCTTTAATCAGAAATCCGCAGCATCAATTTATAAATGACCAACAGCAACATTTGAATACGAAACAACAAATCTTCCAGAGTCAACAGCAAGGATTTTTCTCGCAGAATTTACAAAACTCGCAACAACAACAACAACAACAACAACAACAACGACAACAGGCGCAACCACAGCAACAACGATTCCCATCGTCGTCACAGAGATCGTCGATCTGGGCACGACCATCCGTGTCATTAAATCCTTCCCAAAAGATTTACGCAACACCGGTAACCAACACGGAAGATTTCAATGCGATATCCACAATTAGACCATTCATCTCGAGCACAACGCCTGCTACTACTATTATTACTACTACAACTACCACGACGACCGAACCACCAACGACAACCACCCTTTCTCCAAAGAACGAAGCGAAAATTAAGGAGAACATCGCGAATCTGCCGGACGAGGTACCGGATGATATAAGAGAACAGTTGTTGAGTTCTGGTATTTTGTCCAACGCGGACATACAAATACTGGATTATGACAAGGTCGGCGACATACCGATCGAGAAACTACCGCCAGAGGCCCTGGCGAATTTCTACGGCGCCGGAGGGGCTTCCGCGGTGGCTGCCAGCGAACCGGTACCGGCGATCATCAAGAAACCCAAAACGGCAGACTCGTCCGACTCTTTCGCGACCTCCTCCTCGTCCGTTTCTTCAGCCGTTTTGGCGAAGAAGACGGCTACCAGCAGCTCGACTAAGTTCGAGCAGGCCACTTTGCGCCCGGGAGGCGTGGAGATGAAAGTAGTACGCTTCGATCCGAATACGGAGCAAGGCCAGGCGCTCGCGGATCAGCACATACGCGATGATGCTACCAGGTTGAATCCCGTAACCGTAGGAGCTAGGGACGAGGCTCAATATAATCGTTATCTACCACTCAAAGTGAGCGGCGCGTCTTTTCCTATCCCCGATGTGCCGCAACTGAACGGTCGGAAAATTTCCAGCGTGGTTGTGCTAGCGCCCGTCGATTATAACTTTCAAGAGGAGAAGGAGATCGAGTCGAGGCAGGGCAGACGGTCCAGCGACGTACAAGCAGTCAAGTTTCTCGCTGGCGAGACTTTGAAGCAATTGGTGAAAAAGCCAACCGAGGAGAACTACAAGAAGTGGTTGGAACAAGAGAGTCGCACGGAGCCGCAGAAGCAGTCGGTGGTTCTCCTGGTAACCATGTAAGTGGCGGTCGCTATGCTATAACTAATTACCCTTACCCGCTCGTTTACCCCCGTTCGCTATAAATGGTATGCGCAATCATTCTTTAATGAGCCATATTTTCTTCTATCGCGATACTCCCCGACGCTTTAATCGGCTTCCGCATGTGCCTGTTTATGGTAATGACCAACGGGATCCATAAACTTCACTTTCTTCGACTAGTCTTACGCGACCATGTCCTGTCGATGTTACAGGCCGAAAGACGTTGACCAAGGCGAGAAGGAGATCTTCATGTACGACGTCGTCTCGCAATCCGTCAGCAAACTGTCCGGCGATTTGTCCACAGCCTTCGTGGATGCTGCTGAAAGCAATTCCGACAGTAACTTCGACGACTCGAACTTCGCATCACACTAAGCAGCACCATACGAACGAGCCCCTATCGCTATGGTACCAGCATAGTAGACACACCACTGAACAAACGAAGAGTACATCTTTAGAGTGCCAAGCCTGGATATAGAATACGAAATGTTTTGTCATCCTACATGATACCCTAAGATTACGAACGAACGCGAAAAAAGGTTTAAGAGAGGTAAAGGACATAAAAACACAACTCTACCCTTTGTAGATATTTTAATTATGTATTATTATGTATATATTGATTTTCTACGTTTTTTTTTTATACAAAATAAATGCAATCCTTTTGTACGATTAAATCATTTCCTTTGATACCCAGGGCGAATCGTTTTAAAATCTTGCTGTGTACGAAGCATACCGAAAATCGTGGTACAAGCCAATGGTGACTCGCGTATAGGCACTGTGGAACTGCAACACCTCCTATTTCCACTTGATAAGTAGTATTAATAACAGTTCATATAATAAAAAGATACAAAAATCACAGTTCCAGCGGCGTGGTGTTTGAAATTTTCTGGAGTACCACCCCCACTATTTTTAGCCACCACTGGGTACAAGCTGAAATTTTATGGGATAAAATAAGTAAAAAATGTAGAATACTTTTTTTTCATATAAGAAAAAATCGTTTCCGGAAAATTAAGTTTATTTATTGTCTGTTACTAAAATAGAAAAGAAACGGTTTTAAAAGTTTTAAAATTATAGTGACTCGACGTAATTCAACTTCATTTATACATTTAATATTCGGTAGTAAATTTAATTAACTATAAATAAGCTTAATTGATGCGTATATAGGTACCATTATGCTCACTTTATATGTATATAAGATTAAAGGTACTTGAAAAGAAGGCTTCCATTTTAATTCATACATATATACACAAATTATTATAATGATTAAGACTGCAGATTTTACGCATTTATAAGTAGGTGAAATTTAAATTAGTAAAAAGAAAAAGAATTTAAGTATACTAATACATTAAGTTTCGATTTATCTAAATCGCTAATGATAGAAAGAAATTTATATTTGCACTCATTTCTTGCAATTAATACAAAAAATTTTAATTTTGCATAAAGATTCGCAATCTAATTATCCATTCAACTACATACATACATAGTTTCATAATTAATTAAAGAATTTGCATGCGTATAGGTATGTACTATGTCTTCCGTTACCTTCTGTTCAGTACAGGAGCGCTCGTGTTTGTGCACAAGTGAAGTTTTTAGCGCTTGGAAGAAAGTTTGACGTATTAGCAGGCACGGCAATAACTATTAACTGACGTAAGCATTAAATACATACTTTCCTACTTTCGTTAGATTAATCAATTTTAAGTATTTGGTACGTGCGTTTTAAAACAAGCTATTTCATCGTTATTATAGGTTATGGTGTGTTGGCGTCACGTCGCATCAAAATATTAAAAATATAATCTTGCTGGCGTTTCTGCAGAATTTATCGATGAAAGAATAAAAAATGTCTAGCAGCAGTTCTGAAAGGAAGAAAGGTAGGGACGTTCACAAATTTAACAGAGAAGTAAGAAGAGACAATAATGATATGCATCGTGATAGATCGCAACGTGAACGGGATAGGGAATATAGGGATAGTCGACATGATCATCCAAGGAGAGACGATGACAGGCAAAATGGTAAGAGACGGTATGAAAGATCGCCTATAAGAAGAGAAGAACCTCGCGCGAGGCATAGAGATTTTGAGGACAAGGGTAAAAAGCATAGAAATACAAATGAGTATAACAGAAGGCATGACGAAACGAACAGGGAAAGAAAAATTCATTTCGAGGAGGCCAAAGTTAAGAAAGAATCCTCGCCCGAATGGGGTAAATCTACAGCGAAAACAGAACCTAAACCAAAGCCACAGGATAAGGATAAACCAAATTTTGAACTATCGGGTAAACTTACCGAAGATACGAATACTGTGAATGGGGTAGTGATTAAATATTCTGAGCCAGCTGATGCGAGAAAACCTAAACGTCGCTGGAGACTATATCCCTTTAAGGGGGAGAAAGCATTACCCACATTGTATGTTCACAGACAATCAGCATATCTCATGGGTAGAGATCGTAAAATCGCAGATATTCCTTTAGATCATCCTTCGTGTTCGAAGCAACATGCAGTGTTACAATATCGTCTAGTATCTTTCCAAAAAGAGGGAGGTGGCGAAGGAAGGAGAATTCGCCCATATCTCATAGATTTAGAATCTGCCAATGGTACATTTGTAAATAATGTAAAGTTAGAACCAAGACGCTACCATGAACTATTAGAGAGAGATGTCCTACGTTTTGGATTTAGTTCAAGAGAATATGTTTTATTACACGAACATAGCAAAGATGATTCTCTAGACGATGATGTTCCCCTTAATACAGCTGTTACATCTGCTAATATTACTACCACAATTACTACAACATAGGTAACGTACTTTATGACTTACAAATATTTACTAACCTGTTAACTGTTTTAAATATTACAAAAACATATTTTTTGTTTTAGGACCTGTTACTTGTAAAATAATAATCTTTAAAATTAAGATTAATAATTAAGAAATCTATAAGTAATATTTTAAATACATTAAGTATTAATGTTACCATTTAGGATAGAATATAAAACTTTCCCATAATTTCATTTAAATTATAGAATGAGAAATTCTAGCGATCCTTGAATATATAGCATTGAAATCATAAATACACTCTTTAACATAGTAAAGGTTCATATTATTGCAGAACAAATTTCCACAGTTTAAGGTTTACATTTGTGAATATTAGCAAAAAAATTGATTGTAATAAATAACTTTTAATGAACTACGCTGCAGTTTATTTATTTACATTTGAAATTTTATTTACTCCATACTTGGATAGAAAATGTTGTATGTCATATGTAGATTTATGTGAGCTGATGGGTATTTGCATATCTATATTAATTTACGCATATCAAATATACAAAATCCTTACAATGGTTGTCATCGCAGTAATAAATTCTTAATATAATAAAATATATTTACAAGGTTCGGTGTATGGTTTAAAAATTACAAAATTTTAAAGGAACTAACAATACGCAGATTGTATAGCAGAGATACCTTTAAATAGGAAGACTATCAAATATTTGTCAAATTTTCTTACCACTTCCTAACTTAATATCAGACATCGTTCAAAGTCGTATATTTCTCAAATACATAAAAACTTTTATGGGATATAATTTTAATATAATCATAATTCAATTCTTTTGTGACATAATATTATAAAAATATTTTCAAAAAGTATGTATTCGGGTGTACTTTCACTCTTACTACTACTTTGATCTATTAATTCTGTGGATTTACATACTTATAATATCATTTTAATACTTTTGTGGAAAACATATTACGAATGCAGTTAAAAAAATATCAATTTTATATTAATAAAATATGTACAATACCTTCCAAACTTTTTCGTTTGTAATATATTAATGTTTGAAATTGACGGTATCAATTTCATACATTATCAGTCCATTCATACAAAGTTCAATATAATATAATTGAAAACTTTTATCCTTAATTGTACTGTCTTGATAAGTATTATTTGATTTACATATAAAACTTAACGAACCCATATATAACATGAATATCAATTTCAGTGTTATATTTTATAATATATATTACATCACCAAATATGAAATTTGTACAATGAACAGTAAGACTTTAATTATATTTTCCGATCATTAAATAAATACATTATTTTCAATAACAAATTTTAAGTTATGTCGGATTGTTCCAATCCCCATATAATACTCTCTAACTATTCTTATTTCTTAGGAGATAAACAACATGTCTACGGTTATTAATTAATGTACTTATATATAGTAAAACATTTTCTGCCATTACTTACATAAAATGGGTTTCAAGTATTAAAATTTAAATATGTACACACGTTATTATGGCAGTTTAAAGCTATGGAACTTCACACACGTTTTTAGTTTTCACGTAAACTATTTAAAGACATGATTGTCGAAGTAATCTATCTGTTTTATTTTTTAACAACAACAGCTTCACGACCCATTTACCCTAACAGCATCTGTGTTGACATTTGTGTACGTAACAATATTATTACTGTCTTCTACCGGAGTTTGTCTTAACAAATTCAATAACGCACTATTTATCACCAACGGAATATTAGCTTTACCGTTCTGTAAATTAGAATGAGTCCTTTGAACTTTTGGCAATGTATTTTTTGTAATACTACTATCATTTAACGCTGATTCTCCGTTACCACCCATAACACTGTTTTTTAATGGAAGAACATTTTGTGAGCTAATTAACGACGAGCTAGGTCGTGTAGGTGGGGCTAAACTGACATTTGAACTTAATGAACTGGAACTTCTACCCTCTAAACTTATTTCTGAGCCTCGTCGTTCAGTCGTACTCCTTGTATTTCTTCTGTGATCAGTTAAAGAGGTAAAAGAGTCCCTTTTCAAAATTGCTTTAATGGTGGGATTAGTTAATTTTGAACTATCTAATGTATTACATTTTTCAGTCATACTTGTAATCGATGCTCTCTTACGTTCCGGTAAGTTTAAACTTGATACCGACGATCTTTTATCGCACCTTTTTGTCGATTGCTCTTTGTCCTCAGTCAAAGATTCTTTCTGTTCTTGTAAAGCTTCAGAATGTATATTATCCTTTAAATCGGTATTTGTGTTAGCTTTATTCACATTACCCAAATTTTGATCAGAAATATGAATTGATCTAGGCACTTCGTATCCACTAGTTGAGTTTTCTCTCAAGATAATGTCTTCATTATCTGCTAATAGTTCTAAGTATTTTGGTATTTCTCCCGATTGTGTACCGTTATGAGAATTCTGAAGGAATGGCTGCATATCTCGACTGCCTTCCGAACTACTGGACTTCCATGAGTTTCCTGAGGAATTGACAATTATGTTATTTCTATATTCATATGAAAAATGTTTTCATTTGTGAGATGTAATGAAATTGAAAAAGAGAAAGCAGCATAGGTAGGTGAGCTTCACAAAGAACCTACCTGAATTATTATGATTTTGATTCTCGTCAGCAAAGTAAGCCATGTTAGACACGCCTGCAAGCATGAGCCATGCAATGATAAATATGTATTCAAGCAAATTGTTAAATTTGTATATTCAACACATTTTGATGATGATGCATCACGACAAATAGGAAAACTGTGAATTTATTTGGTATGAGTTCTCTCCGATTGACTTCAGAATCACTACAGCTAGTGCCTAATAAACTGCATGTTTTACACTACATGCTACTTCTATTCAATTTTATAAATGTTATAACTAAAATTATCTAAATGGCTCGCACTGTGTATGACTGATTGCTTAAATTGTTACAACATCAGTTTACACACAAACACACACACGTTTTAAATCAAATGACAATATCAGAAAACGTCAACAAATTTATTAATCCAAGCCGTTCAGCGTCTATGAGCAAGGCCAATAATAATAATAACGGAATATATTGATAATTGAGCTCCTGTAATTATTTTTTTTATGACATTTTTGTTTTACTCTAAAATCGGAAAGAATTCATTTCTGTAACCAGTATGCATTTGGTAAAGCTTATCTCATGACATATGAAAATAAGTAGCATTTAATAAATAACTTGAAACTTGAATAGAGATATCTGTGACTATGATTATAGTATTGCATGATGAAGCAGCTCATGTGTTCACTTGTAAGTTCGAAAATTGAATTTGTACTAAAGATATGATTCACAAACATAAAAGTTCATGTATTATTTAACAGCAAAATGTAGCTGTATTTTAAAAGATATACAGTTCATGCCAATAAGTTCATGTAATGCACGTGTGTTATACATACATATAATCTACACTTACCTCTTCTTGCTAAATAATGGCCAGCATGTACAGGAATCAATGGTGCATCCTCTATAGTACTTCGATGACTAACTATGTTCTCAAGGCAAACTTTAAAACTTGGTCTAGCATCAGCAGCACTCCAACAATGCAACATTAACTGATGCAAAGCAGGTGGACAGTTCAAAGGTTTAGGCAATCTACCACCTGCACGCACATGATGCAACACTTCAAGGTTTGTTCTGGCAGGATACGGTTGTTGCCCTAAGGATGTAATCTCCCACATTAATACACCAAATGCCCATACATCACTTTGAGATGTGAATACTCCATCCACCAAAGATTCAGGAGCCATCCAACGAACAGGTAACAACCCCTCTCCTTCCTAGAAAACAATTCAATGTAAGTTAAAACAGTCACAATAGGACTCTAATTATATATTTCAAAGGAACATATTGAACCTGTACTTGCGGATTTTAATGAAATTTATATGAGAGGCAGCTTTTGTTAAGAGACGTGTTTCATTGATAGTCGCCCATATCAAAGGGATAAAAAGAATTCTCTAAAATTATATCTTCTTAATACGTTGATAACTAGAGGGTTGAATAACATTTTTTTAAACGGTATAACCAACGATCAAAGTTGTAGCTATGATGCTTATTCTGATTGTTAACGACACATATAAGAAAATAAGAAATAAGAGAAACTAAACTCCCAAAACTGGTATCCTTTACCAGAAAGCTCAAACTTTTATATGTACAATATTACACAAGAAAATGATTTTGTGTTTTAATTTTACGTGACTAGACACTTGATTCGAATTAATTCAATAACAAAAAACTGGAGATTGTTTCTATACCCTCTAGTAAAACAATATAAACCCACAACTTTGTGGGCTTTTGTCACCCATTCGATGTTATATAAATTTCGTTATAATTTGCGCGTTCAAGTTCGGTTGTACCTTTATAGAAAGTTTCGTGATTGTTTATAAATATATACATACTTTTCTATAGTAATCGTTCTTATAAATATCTCTTGCAAGTCCGAAATCACCAATTTTGACTACTCGGTTTTCCCTATCCCTGGCAGAGACCAAACAGTTCCTGCATGCAAGATCTCTATGTACAAAATGAAGTTCCTCGAGATAACGGCATCCTCTTGCAACGTCCTCGCACATGGCTAACAAATCTTGCAGACGCAAAGCGTGTGGATCCGTGGGTTGCAACGATCGACTTGCTCTTAAATAACTCAATAAATCTCCGGCTTCCATTAGCTCCAATACTAATAGCGGTGGATCTGTGTCCAAACATACTCCAAGGAGTCGGAGTACGTGTTTGTGACGAAAATGGCTCATCAGTCTCGCTTCTTGAAGAAATTCGGTTTTCTCCTGTGCCGATGCTCCCTTTCGGAGTGTTTTGATCGCGACCGGAGTGATTCCCGGCCTTTCCAAGTCTTTCGCGTTACCTTGAAACACCTAGGAGATCGTTCACGATATTAACACAACGATAACGACAACGGTATAACGATAATGGTAGAATTTGATTTAATATTCATTTTACATACCTCACCGAAGGCTCCGCTTCCCAAGAATTTAGCCAATGTAATTTGTTCCCTTCTAATTTTAGGAAGGGTGGAGTCATCGGGATCGTTTTGCAATGTGGAGGCGTAAAGAGCATTGGATTGAACGAAGTTTCCGCGAGGTATTTCTCGAAGGGTGGCCAGCTCCACGTCGCTCACTAAAGGTGGTAAAACTGCTTTCTTGTCTTCCTTCCGTTGCCGATACACTGCTGAATTACACAATTTGTTTTCTACACTTCTAACTTTAACAAAGTTTCAAAACTAACTTTTCAAGGTTGCACAAAATGTATCACAGTGAATTCTTTATGTATGTCGCCGAGGCATGGCCGATAAATATCACGGAATTATCCCTACTACAATTACGGGTCGGGTTTGTCGGTGTGCGACCAGGAGACTACTCCTGAACGATAAATGACATCAAGAACCGTGTTGCTGACATATATCGAGAATTCACTGTAATTGCTTAATCGTATACTTACGGCAAAGGAAATAACAGAAGCAAATTAGCATGATAGTGATCACGGGAACGCTGAGACCCAATACTAATCCTAGATGTTGTTGCGCGGCCAGTATACCACCGGTGGTTTCTGTTAAATCAATGATCGGGCTCGATCTACTCCACGCACCGTATCCGTACGCGTTTTTGGCCTGAATTCGAAATCGATATTTATCATCCATATCGCCCGTGATTATCCAGTAATTGTCCGTTCCATTATAATACAGCTTCCAGCTGGCGTTTTCGTTCGAATCGATTTTTTCGTTGATTTCGTTTACTTTCATGCCCTCGACACGGTACATAGCAATTTGGGAACCATGAGCTTGTGCGGGCTCCCAGTTCAGTTGGTAGACGGAATTACGAAGTTTCGTCACCGTGGGCATACCAGGAGCACTTGGTACATCACCTGTTTAGCAAAAAATGTACAAATCATACTAATGCAAACGGCAATAATTACATTGTTCAATAAATTTGAAGACATTTCAGACTTGACATTTCATGTTTTGTATTCAGAATGTTAATAACGGCTACTTTCCACATAAAATTATTCTATGCATTCTCTCGAGTAAAATCACATAGGTTAATATTATAGAAATACTGTCGAAAGTTGGAAGTCTAAGTAAGTGTTGACTAGTGTTATGAAAAACAAAAAATGGAAATCATTGTACCGGATGTTTGAAACGTGAATCTTCCATCCGTTGGCCAGACGAAGTCCTTTTTGCAACTTGGATACCTCAAAAGTAAGCGGAACTTGTAGGAAGTACGTGGTTGCAACTTGTCAATGAAATATATCACTTTGTCTTTCTCCGCTTTAGAATTGTTCGCAATCTGCCAGTTCTCTACGGCGACGTCTTTGTACTCTACAGTGTATTTGATTGTCAAGTTGACGGTAGGCGACCATGACACGTTCATACTGTTCACGCTGGCGTCGATCAACGTCAAGTTATTAGGTTCCGGGAACATTTTGACTTCTTTTTCCGAACTCTGACTATAAACGTCGGGACTTAAGCCCAAGTGGACGGGATACGCGCGGACGGACACAAAATATTCCTGGCCTGGCAACCATGGTTCCAACATGGCGAAGAACCTACCGTCCGCTGTACTTTCGGGATTTTTTATTAATTGCTCTCCCTTTTGCCGTGCTCCGTTTATCAGTCGGGCTAACCGCCAGTGTACCTCGTATCGAACTGCCTCGGCGTTTAATATTTTCGGTGGCATCCAATAAACAATGGCCAAGGTCGGGGTCAGTGCTTGAATGGTTACATTCTCAGGGTCCGAGGGAGTGCCGGCACCGGTTCTTAAGACTATACCGGTGCCAAATTCCAAGCTCGTCGATTCTAAATCAGCATAGTAGTTGCTTAATGCCACAGTCAATCTGTATTTCGTGAAAGGCTTCAGATTCTTTATCGTGTACTCTTTCTCGTAGGTTTGCAGCTTCGCTCGGTCGTTGTCCTCGCATTTTGTAGGATCGTTTTCCCGACATTGAGACACGTCTATCGTGTACAAAGTTGTCGGTAGATTGTATTTTTCGCAACCAATATGGGGAACTGGCTGAGGAAGTCTCACGGTAATGGTCTTCCCGGTTTTATTGACCTCTTTCACGTAGTAGGACACCTGACGGGGTGTTAGACAGTTCGTGGTTGGGTACGGTTGCAAAGATTTCCCTAAAGCCTTGATACTCCTCACGGCTGGCAGGTAATTCTGTAAAATGTTCCGGTCATCAGGATATTCCTTGTTCATACAATAGATTTGACCCTCTTCCAAATTAGACCAGTATATGTTCTTTTTATCGACGGTCAGAGATGTTGGTGGCAGCCCCTTGTTGAAGTCAGCGCTCACTACCATGCTGCATGTACAACCGTTAATATCGGCGATATTTAAGTGTCCTTCTAGAGAGATCCAATACATGACTGGTTTTTCGAATGTGGTACTATCGATTGTCATCACAGGAATTACTGACGGTCTGTACGGGCAGGAGCAGTCTTCCATGTGATTGAAGAAGGGTTGATCCGCTTTACCGTTTAAGTCTGACTGCATTATCACGCCTCTGTCGTTTTTCGTCAGCTCGATCCAGTACAAGGACCTGTAACGATAAATATGCGTAAATCAACAAACATTTCAACCATTGAAATTGCAAAATGAAAATTCGATATGTTAAAGTGCAGTAGTTAAGTATAATTACCCAGTGGACGGTAGAATGTCGAGATTCAGGATACGTCTGTTGGACACATAAATGATGTCGAACTTAAGAATCCCTGCTTGCCACATGGTCAAGTCCAACTTGACAATTTGATCTCCGTTCTCGCTGTAGCCTGACTCTGACCAGTACAAGTTCCTCGCTACCCAATCAATGGTCAAGCTGAGCACGCTGTTGTTCAACGTTAAGATCTTGGTAGCATTTGCACCGTTCAGATCGGCCATCATCAGCTCTGGCATGTCGTTTATCCAATAGATCTTGCTATCTGCTGCCAAATATGCTAGCTCGACCGCGACATTTTGCGTGAGCGTGTCATTTTTTTCTTGATCCAAATCGGAGATCCTGACCGCGTCCATGGTAGCAACTAACAACTGCGGCACTGGATTTTCGTATACCGTCGACACGTTGATCACATTGGAGTATGGTCCTGGACCGATTTTCGTGTGGGCTCGGACTTGGAAATAGTACGTTGTGTTCGGTAGTAGATCGTGTATCGTGTGCTCCAGTTTATCTAAAATAAGCGACTGGTCGCAGAGCTGGACCTCTTGATGATTCCAACATTGGACGGTGTAACCGACAATCAAGCCGTTTGCGAACTGTGGTTCGTTCCATCTGTAATTGTAAGATCACATTGAGCAGTCCACCTACAGTGAGAATTGATTTTAACACGTTCAGTGCCAAATATCAACCCCAGAGATTCTGACAAAATCAGAGTAATTTAATTAATGAAACCAAAACTAGTAATTTAAAATGTATTATAGGGGATTTAAAATGTATTAAAGGGGTCTTAACCCTTTTGAATTCGAAAGACTCCAATAAAATTTGGTTTATCTGAATATCTTGTAATAAAAATAAATTTCTAAACCCAGTCAAAATTCACAGTCAGTCATATTGTGACTGACGTGGCAGTTAACGTGTTAAATACAGGTAGGCAAGTAAATTCTCACCTGAATATGGCAAATATATCGACGCTTCTACTAAGAGGCTCTTTATGAAATTCTATGAACACTCTAGGATTCGTTGGTTCGCTTGGCACGCTTTGTGGCGATCGCAACGTCCTCCTGGTATGGTGTGCTGTCTCCCAGTACGTGAACGCTTTTACAGTCACCTCCAGTATAGAATAGGGCAGAATTTGCTCAGAATTGTTATAAGACATCGAGGTCTCGGTAGTGATCTCCGGATTCGAATTCGTGTTGATGTAATCTGCGAACTTCACTTCGTAAAATACAGTTCCGTAGTTAATATTGTCCACGGGGTCCCAAGATATATTGAAGTTCCTCCAGGTTCCTTCCACTCTAATACTGTTATAGCTAACCGCTTTTGGTAGAACCACCACTGTCTCCGATACAAGGTTATTCGGATACCGATGAAGCGCCGGATCCATAACTGCTACCATATGCAATCCTGATAAGGTGATGCCGTTTATTACGGCGGTATTTTGACCAGACAAATCGCCTATCACGGCGTTTCGATCATCCTGCAGCCATAGCAGATGCTCCGAGAAATAACACAGTGGTCCTTGCATATTAGGATGTTGTAGAGCTGAGACCTGTAGGCACAAATGTTCAAAAAATCGGTATTAAAATCGAGTCTGTACGACATGACCTTCGCAGACTTCCTCGACAATTTTTACATCGATGCTTATTCCATCGACATATGTTTTCACCGCTAACCCATAATCTGGCACTGCATTTGTCTCTGTGATTTTTACATATTTAAAATATAGGACGAATATGTTTGATTTTCTACGTTCGGGGCGAATAAAAGAATGCAGCGACTCCTGGAGGATAAGCGATATCAAGACCCGTGTTGCTGACATACACTCCCGCTCATAAGTCTCAGGACACCTCTGGTTTTTAGTAAAATTCTGGTACTTCGTATAGATTATGAACCTTTAACTGTATTAACTACATAATATCAATATTCTCATATGTACAGTAGTAATTACAACTTCAACGTAATAATTCATTAAAAATTATGAAATAGCCACACCAATCACCAGATTCGAACCCCACAGAAAAATTAAGGGATAAACTGGACAGACAGGTGCGGAACTTTTGCCCTGCTTCGAAAACACATTTAAGGAAAATTTTGGAACGAGAATGAAATAATATGACAACAGAAAGTACGAAAAAATTGATCACGCGGATGTCAAGGATAGCGGAAACTGTTATTAAAGAAACGTGGCAGATTCTGTCATGAAAAGAAAATATATTTTTTTACTCCTTGGTAAAATTTTTGATATACGAGTGCAGCATCCTTTCTTTGACAAGTTAACCTTTAAATAAGGAAAAATTTGTTCGCATCCTTCAACGATTGTTTCATTTTTACAGAGATAAATACAAATCTGATCACTGTCCTAAGATTTATGAGCGGGAGTGTATATCGAGAATTCACTGTATATCGATGAAATAGCATCGATGTAAACATTGTTATGTCGGTCATGTCGCGCGGACTCATTAACCCCTTGCCCTACAACATCGAGTCATACTCGTGACGAAGATTCTGTACAGAGTCTAACAAATATATCTGTCATTAACTTCCCTTAAACCAAAATAAAATTCTATTTTGACGTTGTTGATGTGCAGCTATTGAAGAACATATAGGCAAACAATGGATATAAATTTTCTCCTTTTTTTCAGGAAATTACGAATTACAAAAAAGTTCTAATTACTGAAACCCTAAAATAAATCGTAGTGCAAGGGGTTAAAACCAAGTTTATATTTAAATATGGACTTGAATGATTTGAAGGAAAGTGTGAATGTTGATAAGAACCTTCTCTGGCACTATTTTATGGCTCATGGGAATCCTCTCCGACGTAGGCGCCCGGTATACGATCGATCCGCTCTCGTAACTCCGAACGATCCAATAAACGTATCTGTTCTCGGTGTCGAGCGTTAAACCCATTACTTGTTTACCATTAAATATCTCATCGGAATGGTAGTACCGTCTGTCCTGACCGTTTAGACGTGCAACTTCTACGGCATGCCCCGTAGACCAGTACAGATACGCCTCCAATGAGTCGATCATTAGTTCCTTAACGATAGCTAGAATCGACATCGGTTCTTGGTGCGATCCGTTTAAGTTTGCTCTTGTTATCTGGAAAATTGATCGAAAACAGCAAATCATAAGTGAAACGATCGATTCAACGGATCTTCGAACGAACGCTGGAAGTGATCATTTTATTTACAATTTGTTGTTTAGGATTAGCCCAATACAATTTCTTCGATATCCAATCAACGGCGACACTTCCGACCGAGTGAATGCTCATCTTTGTTTTCTGATGATTGGTGATGTTGTACCGGTACAGCGCGGAGTTATTCCCCACGATATAGAGAACGTCCTTGTACCAACTGACGTCGACGATGTGGTAGTCGGTTTCCGCTTCTTTCAGACTCGCCTCGTAGATCAGGGTGTCGATGTTTTCGCCAGTTACGTCGCTTCTTAATAAACCCTCGTTCGCGGACCAGAGAATGGACGCGTGCGAACCATCCCTATATGATAAGTTCAAACTTGAAAATACTCGTCGGGAGTAAACTGACTGTGTATCACTGTATCGAGAGGATTCTAATGCAAATGTACCTTAACGTTCGGCCTCTGAACTCGGTGGACCAGGGTCCTCGACCGGCGCTCGTGTAAGCAGCCGCTTTGATCGAATATTCCGATTTCTCTCGGAGATTGTGCACGGTATGAGACGAGCCGGCGATGTCCTTTTGATGAATTGTTTCACCGCTAGACTCATCCTTGATCTCGAGTTCGTACGACCAATTCTGCCAGGCGCCCTTACCTTGGCCACCCAACAGATGGGGCGCTTGCCAAGAGACTTTCGCTCTTTCCACCCCCAAAACTGCCTGCACCCCCGTAGGAGGGTTCACTGGGACAGGAACAGGCTGGCTCGCGTCCATTAATACATTGACGCTGACGAATGAACCGTTCGACCTGAAATCAACACAGCTATTCAGCCATCCATGCCAACGCGTCCAAGATACACACGACGTCTCAATCAGGATAGTCACCTATCGGGATAAGCATTATGAAAGTATCTGTTCTGTCCTGAGTGATATCCTTCTATCAACACTTGTTCTCCGTTTGTCCAATAAAACAAGCCATTTGCCATCGCTAGGGAAACAACATTCTTAAACTTCGGCTGTTGCGTGTTCTTGCGTAGGTTTATAACTTCTCGGCCATCCAACGAAACTGATAGAATCGTGTTCTGAATATGGTGAGGAACTAGCAAGCGAAAATTCGTGTGGTCGACGGTGAACGCGCCTAAGTTCGTATCGTCTACGATCAAATACGGTTGAACCTGTAGTCGATAAAGGAGATGTAAGCGTTATAGTTGGTTGATTGTCAATTGTTCAATCACAGTTTAGATAGGCGCGTGATATTTTAACGTGTTCTAACTTTGGTAATTATACAGAAACGGATACACCTCACTGATTTTGATGACATTCAGCACGGATACCTAAAAACCTAAGTGCCGAGCGGCGGTAACATGTACGGGGAAAAATTATTTAGAATCATACCCCACATAACACAGAGACACACACACACAGCTTGGTGAGGTGTTGTACCCTTCTCTGTATAATTACCCAAACTTGTAACAATGCAAACATACCTCGTGCTTCACTCCGTTGCTTATGTCAGCCAGATCCAGTCTGTACAAACCGCCCCTGGTAACCCAAAATAAGTATCCGTTGTAAGGATCGACTTCAATGTGCGTGGGCCTTGTCAAGAAGCCTGCCACTGCGACCGTCAATCCTCTTCCATCTAAATTGCATCTGGCTATTTGCCAGACTGTTGTCGCGTGTTTCACTTCGCCCAGAATGTACAGGTGAAGATTCAACCAATCCACGGATAGGCTCAACGGCTTGAAGTTCGCCTGACTGGGGCTGAGTATCACCGTCGGTTTCGTGCGTTTCACAATAGACGTTCTGTACACGTATCCCAGCGAGTCGGAGACAAACAGCTGCGCGGATGCCACGTGAATTGCGACACCACGAATGGTACTTGTGTTTTCGTAAATGACACTAGGATCGTCCAACATGTCCGCGTCTTGTTTCATAACTACGTGTTGCCCTCCGAGAATCAGTATGGGTTGCTGCGTGTCTTTCACTGATTGATCATGACAATTCGTCAATTTACAATGACTTTCAAGAGTTCGTTTACTTTTAAACTAACAAAGGAATCATTCCCTGGTAGCAAGACTCCGGTTTGCACGAAATACACGACAAATTCAATTGTAATAATCTCTTTTGTATAGCAAAATTAAAAATTACAGTTTGTACATAGTTTGTGCTAGCAAGTGAACAGATTAACATTTAACAGGAAAAATTTAAAGAAAGTCTCGTTTAAGTAAATAATGCATTTCAATGTATTATTTACAGAATTACTTCCTGCTATTTTTTTTTTCTTTATTAAGTTTGATCAATGCCAGTTTTGCATGTTCCCTTGTAAGTGTGCAAAAGTACAAAGAGGATGTAGAAATTTCGTAACGTACCGGCCAGTTCCGGAGTAGTTGTGATGTAGATGATCGCAGGAGGACCTTCGCCAACTCCATTCCTCATAGTGACGCTTATAGAATAATTCTTGTTCGGCTCGAGATTTTGGAACATGTAATGATCCGTATTCTCCGATGCTGGTATGTCCTATCGAATCGATTGCAAATCAGGTTAGAGAGAATGTTCATGAATCGATCCCTTTCAATCCCTTGCTAGGATATCAGTTTGCGAGAAGGAAAAAAAACGCCATGCCAGAAACATATGTTGTAGAAGATCTGGTTCTTGCAAGTGAAAAGTTAGTAACGGCATCATGGCATTATAGATTGAAAAGTGGATAGAAATTAGCAACAATCGAGTATACATTACGCAAGCAACGAAGCTGTTAGGGTTAGTGTGAAATTGATTATCAAGCATTTTGTATAAAAAGATAACTCATTAGCACCAGCGTATACATACACATCATCTTCATTCGCTAGTGGTAGCACGTGTGCGGATGTTTATGCATTTATGTTAAATATAAATGAAAAGAATTCAGTAAAACATAAAACACAATTAAGGGATTACAGCACTATCGGATAGCTAAGCTTTTTCTACGACTTGATGAACCGTACCATAATGGTATATATATTGGGTTGGCAACTAAGTAATTGCCGATTTGTTCAATGAAATAAAAGAGTTTTTTTTCTACTTGGAATGAACTTTAATCTATGATGTATTTTCCATTTTGTTCGATGACCTTTTGCCATCTTTCTGACAACTTGAAAATTCCGCGTCGTAGAAAGTCTGATCCTTTTCGGCCAAAAACTGAGTCAAGTTATAGTTTCATCTATAACTGAAATCGGCAATTACTTAGTTGCCAACCCAATAGTTTTAAAGAACAATTTTGACAAAATTATTCCTATGACTTCCGTGATTATGCGAATATTTACGTGACATTAAAAAAATGTTCACAAAGAGTGAGGCTTTCAAAATCAACAATGAAAAATCGATTTTTTAATGTTCCAGTACTGCTGCACCCCCAATGATATTATTATCATATTGTAGATGTTATAGAAGTTCCATTTCTTAAAAATAAATTGCCGATGAATTATAGAATTACTTTCTTTATAAAACATTTAGATATGCATATTTCCCTATGTTGCATGCAGTGAAATACGTTGCATGTGCATTAACATCCGCAGTTCATTACTTCAACGTCTGCACAGTGTATTGAAATTCTCGAAGACTATTGTTTAAATCCAGTCTTTGTGCAATGAGAAACAGGTAAACTAAGAAAATTGTATTTTCCACAAAAAGTTCGTAATCCAATAATGAATAACCGAAAGAAGTATTGATTTTTCCTCATGCTTGAACTTTTGATTTATCAAATCGTCCCTTTTTAGGAAGGAGAGCAATCTTGCAGAACCAGTTGATGTTTTACAGCGCTACTTGCTACGAAAGTTAAAGAAGAATAGGAAAAGACGAACGTCTGTATGTCGACGAACTTGTTGCGAGACATTGCGAGTGACGAGTAGCTTACGATTAGAGAGAACAGAATCGAGAAATTGAAACACTACGACTTAAGAATTATGCAACTCAGAACACAACGATAGTAGTATATATATATTATGACACTTGTATATATTCAAGTTCTGGCGTGGCGTGTACCTTAAGCTGGGAGTGGTCAGCCCCTTGCAAACGTAGGACATAAGACAAAAGTGGCCCATTTGGAAAAGGGCCTGGTTCCCAAGACACAGAGACGCGGCAGCTGTCTACCACCGCCGCTCTTACAATTACCGGTGCTGAAGTCGGCAAACCGGCTGCTAGCGTTCGTATCACAACGCTCGCAGCGGAGACTATCGGTTCGGGATTGTGCTGCGATGACTTCAACAACAATGCCACGCGAAACTGCAAAATAACAGCAAAAGGTTCTCAGACACTGTATAACAATTTCACTGCCTCCGATTACAGTCATCGCTCGACATTTGTCCCACATACACTACCGGCCATAAGTGTTTACCCACCCACATATTTTTTAACATTGTAGTCCACGGTTCTACGGTTCAGCTTCAATAACTTTGCTATTTCTCTGTTACTTTTTCCGATACTATGATGGGACACTATTAGAGCGCGCGTTTCAATCGATAATTCTTTTCTCCCTGACATTATTTGAAATTTTCGCAAAATTCTTTAGGCACGTGAAAATCAACTGTTTACTGTATGAAAGCTTAATGCAGTATGAAATGCAGTATGAAATTTGAGAAGACTAAGATACCTGTATTACCTGCGTTCATATTCCCTACTGACCGTTATAAAAATTTCAGAAAAATGGGTTTCTTTACCTGAACTCCAAAATTGTCGTTTTTCATAAAAAGCTGTAAACTCATTTACAGTACCTGATTGTGTATGTACAGAATATTTTGGATGCTTTTTATTAGCCTTATAATTAGGATTTAATGCTACGGACATTTTCATAACAATAAAATACCTATTATTTGAATAGTAACGAAATTTGAAGGTGGGTAAACACTTATGGCCGGTAGTGTATGTATCTAGCCGATAAAAATCCCAGAACTATCCCCACTGCCTCCTCGGCCGCCGAGGAGTCTAAATACAGTAAGGAGCAAAACTGAACCAATAACCACAAGTTTTGTATAAATCATTATTTATTGCTAGGAATATAGAAGAATAACAAAAAATTAACATTATAATTGTTTCTGTCATAGTTAGAAGTAACTTAAGAATTTTTTTTCAATAATTAATGTTTCCTCGTTTAGCAATGGCAACAAAAATAGACTGACTCGGTTTTGTACCATGTCCAATACTTGGCAATATTTAATATATCATTTATTTTTAATATTTCGTCCACAACCCTTGTGCTTGTAAAACTATACTAATTCGCTTTAGCATACTTTCTCCTAATTTTTTGCAATAATCCGGAGATATTTGTTCCCACTGTTCTTGAATTCTATCATGCAAATCTCTGATTGATGTTGGTTGGGAGTCATATGATATTCTAGTCAGTCTATTTTTGTTGCCATTGCTAAACGAGGAGACATTAATTATTGAAAAAAAATTCTTAAGTTACTTCTAACTATGATAAAAATAATTATAATGTTGATTTTTTGTTATTCTTCTATATTCCTAGTAATAAATAATGATTTATACAAAACTTGTGGTTATTGGTTCAGTTTTGCTCCTTACTGTATAATACAGGTAGTTGTCCTTGACCAGACCCATCTTTTGGACATATATCGAGTAGACACTGTACAGTATTCTCTCCGTAACCGTTGCAAAGATCTCTATCGTAATTGTCAACATTTTATCCCCACCACTGGGCGACTTACTCTTGAAACCATCCAACTTTCGTTTCAACCATTTTTTCATACACCAAGCTGTTTAAGGACCTTGTATGATCGACCTAAATCGAATTTTGTAAATAATTTAAAGTTAGGGGAAGTCGTGT
This sequence comes from Seladonia tumulorum, assembly GCA_913789895.3. NCBI lineage: Eukaryota > Metazoa > Arthropoda > Insecta > Hymenoptera > Halictidae > Seladonia > Seladonia tumulorum. The sequence continues at coordinate 12,228,432 of OU565275.1, forward strand.
CCCTTGAAAAATTTGATTTTTGTTACGTCTAGTGTTTTTTTACAAAGAATAGAAAAATGATAGGTACTCAGAGAGAACCATTGATTAACTTACTCTGTATTTCGTGTACGGTTGCAAGTTTTCCACCAGAATCTGATCGTCTTCGCCCCATGATTGATTCCTACAATATTGCCAGGTCTCGGCCAACTCTTCGTACCTCCATTGCACCAAGTACGAGATGCCGCCGCCGCGTCTTTCGATGTCTATGCCTTTCCACTCGAGGCGCAGGGAAGTCGCAGTCAAGGAGTCCGCAACCAGCGCTGGCGCCGGTGGAATGCCTATTTCCGCTAAAAATTCACATCGTCGTGAGTTTCGTTTTCACGCAAATCAAACTAGACGACTCCGCATACTTCATCCACAATTTATTTCTTCATCGAGAAAACCAATGCATAATATCTTTGTCCCAACACAAAACATTTTACGGCGCACACTTTTATCCTATTTCCAAAATGAATAACTATTTTTCAAATTTGCTAATCATTGATAGAAATAAATTATAATTACTCACAAAAGGTGGGGAACAAAAGTATTCGGACACCATTTAAAAACGAATAATTTTTTTTAAATTGAATTTTAACCCTTAGCACTCGAATGGCGACTGTGAGGCGCCGCTAATAATTGCTGTATCATTATTCAAAATATTTTTTACATTATTAAATATTGTTTGCATTTCAGAAATTACTAAACACTTCAGTATTGTACGAGTAAATTGCACCATTTTCTTACGTATAACACGAAAAATAATATATAGAAGGGAAATATTCTAGGTCGGAAGAAACATTTCGTTTTCGAGTTAAAATAGCTTCGATTGCTAAGAGTTAAATAAACATGAACTTTTTTGTGATGTTACAGTTAGCTGACCTCTTTACCTGGTTTATTTGGTAACGTATAAAAACAATTATTTAGGAATTACTATTCAAGATTTTTTATCTGTTGCTACGACGAAAATTAAAAACACTCTTTTTGTTTGCGAAAAAGTCATTGAAAGATGTAAAAATCTTAGAATTTTGGATTTACTTAAATCCGTTGACAGTATTAAAGGAGACAAAATTTTTACTCGGTTCCATTACCTTGTAATCGATGAAGGAAAATGGTATTTCGCACGAAGATCAACAGTCTAATGATAAAAAATCTAAAATTCTTCGAGTCCTCCGAACGTCCGAAATCTCGCATAACAGCGGTAAAAAAAGTAGCAAGTTTGGGTTATGTTTACTTGCAACCGGAAGATTTGTCATAAAACCGACAAGAGAGAATCGGCGATCACATGGAGGGTTTTATTGAATCGTTGATATCGATACGCGTGAACGCGCATCGTTTCTCGCTGATGAAGACGTTAACTTGACACGCTAATTAAATGAAGAAAGTAACCACGAAGGTTCGTCATCAGCAGACGAAAAATAAAGCCTCGAAGAAAGGGAAAGACGATTCGAAGAAGAAGAGAACGAGTTCTCGTGTTCGCGAGAGTCGTGTGATTATGAATCCGGAGCGTTTGCGACAGTTTAAAGCGTACCAGAATTTATTGGACGAATTGAAGTCCGCGTTTGTCGAGAGATGGAAGGTTAACCAAATCGACAATTGCACCCTAAACGACTTCGAACGATTTCGAACGATCGGTACCGGCGCGTTCGGGCGAGTTCTGCTGGTCAAATACAAACCGACTTCCGTTTACTACGCGATGAAGATACTGGACAAATCGAAGGTCGTCAAGATGAAGCAAGTCAGTCATACTCACAACGAGAAGAGAATACTGCAGTGCGTTCGATTCCCTTTTGTCGTCTACATGGAATACTGCTTCAAAGATAACTCGTACGTCTACCTGGTGTTGCCGTATATAAACGGTGGCGAGATGTTCACGCATCTGAGACGAATGGGGAAATTCGACGAGTCTTTGGCACGGTTCTACGCGGCGCAGGTACTACTCGCGCTGGAGTACCTGCATCATTGCAGTCTCGTTTATCGGGATTTGAAGCCGGAGAATATCTTGATTCACAGTTCCGGTTACCTTCGAGTGACCGATTTCGGATTCTGCAAGATGATCGACGGAAGGACATGGACCCTGTGCGGCACGCCCGAGTATCTAGCGCCGGAAGTGATCCTCTCGAAGGGTTACGGTAAGTCCGTCGATTGGTGGAGCTTCGGCGTTCTCATCTACGAAATGAACGCGGGCTACCCCCCATTCTACTCCAGCGAACCGATGAAGATCTACGAGAAAATCGTTGCTGGAAAGTACAAGTTCGCGCACCACTTCGGCGAGGAGTTGCGAGACATTTTGAAGAATATACTTCAGGTGGACCTGACCAGACGGTACGGGAACTTGAAGAACGGTACTCTGGACATCAAAGGCCACAGATGGTTCCAGTCAACCGACTGGAACATGATCTACCACCAAAAGATCCAGCCAAGCTTCATACCGAAATGCACCGCGCCCGAAGACTCGAGCAACTTCGACGAATACGCCGAGGAACCCCTGACCGTTGACACCGTCGATCGTTACGCCAAAGAATTCGCGAACTTTTAACCGAGTCGTTGACAAACTACAACGCGGTCGTTACATCCTCGAAAGCTTCAGGAAACCGGACGTGTTGCAAAAGGCACCTGTTACACTGTATAATGCTTAGGAGATAATGTTGTATTACCTTTTAACTGTTGAAAATAACGATTCAATGCGTCGTGACAACCCAGGACACAGTACAGTTCCTTGGGCGGCAGTAACTCTTGCGTTCCGTTCTGTAAACAGTTGGCGTTGTATTAATGGTAGAATTATGAAATAGAATAAACCATTTACACACAGAGCTGGTCGTAGGAGTAATTATTTTGTAAATTGTACTAACGCAAACAGCTTGGCAGCTCGTGTCGAGGGCTTGTTGCCACGCTCCACAGCCTTTTGTGCACTGAAACAAGCAAAGAAAAAAAAAATCATTTTTATCGACTCATTTCTAGTTGTACAACGATATCGTTTTGAAAATACAGTTTCGGAAAAGTCACAGCAAAAGCTTTTTGCTGCTCGTTGTATTGTCTTTACGTTGAGTAGCAATACGGTAGAGGGGAAACAATATAAAATTTATTTGCGACTGCTGACATTGTTTTGTAATTTAGAATCTTGGAGAAAATGTAAATGCGACACCACGAGAAATAATAGGTGTGGTACGGTTAAGAAGAAACTACAAAATGGCGCTATCTGCATTTCTCATACCACCGTTACAAAATTTAGCACCGTCGTAAATTATTAGGAAAACTCTCTCTTTGTCAAGAATATTCATTATTGGAAACATGTCTTTACACTTCCTACACACTCTCTCCCATTATTTCACAATGAAACGTGTTCACCACTTTCTTGTGATGCACTTTTTAGTGAGCAGTGACAATACATGTTCCCAACAATTAATATTATTGACAACGCGGAAGCTTCCCAATAATTTATGACGACATTATATTCTGAGGCGGTCCCAAACATAGGCAACAACTTAATACATATATCGTGGTGCAGCGTTCACTTCAAATAATTTTTATTTCTAATTACAGTTGTGTTTCGGTAGTAGTGTTCCTAATTTTTATTTGTATATTCTGGTATATTCAAGTGTATTCTGGCATACTCCGGTATATTCTAGAATATTCAGGTATATTCCGCTATATTCTAGTATAGAATTTACTAGACACTTGCGGCTGTATCCTTATTTTTTAAAAACTGAAATAATTTTAAATATTCAATAGTTATGTCAGAAAAAATTCTTAAAAATCATTTGTCTTCACCGTCGTTACACGAGAAGTCCTCATAAGATTCTAGGAAATATCGCAACATAAAGGAGCAAATTTTTAGCGTTAATAAATAGACTTGCTTAATATACCGACCGGAAATGTTCAAACACTTCGTTGAGAATGAAGTACTAAAAAATTCTGTTCATAAACATTCGATATTTCTGTAGATACGGTCATTAGAAAATATCTGAATATACTACTAATTTTTTGAGCGGTTGCGTGCCCGTTTAGGATTGGCGCTTCATTAGGCTTTAACAATAAGTTGTGCGCAATGGCGGATCGAGTGAATCAATTGCGGCATCAGTGACGAGTGGCGATACGAAAGGACGTACGCCGCATCGTTTTGGCATTGAAGTAACTGGAACGTCTGTGAGGCGAAGCTGTGCTCGGAAGACGGACAAGAACATGTGGCACGTGCCTCAAGTAACGCCCACGTTCATAAGACGGCCGCGGTCGGATCGTGCCGAGCATGGATTTGCGAACTGAAGTTTAACGCATTAACTTTCTGCACGAGAGGATGTAGGCATTTGTCAGCGACAACAAGCCAGAACCGCATACGAAGGAAACGATTCGGTCGGGAACGCGGACACGCGCTCGGCTTTTTGTTTTCGATGGGATCGTACTTTTCCCAAATCTACAACACTTTAACACGTTGACTGCCATGTCACCCATACGTGGGCGACGGAATTATTTGTCCAGGTTTTAAAAATTAATTTTTACGTTAACATGTTCATTGTATCAAATTTAATTAGAATCTGTAAAGTCGGAGCACTCTCTCTCTACTTAAGTAGTATCTACTAATTTAGTATCATACTAATTAGTATCATATATTTAATTTTTTTCAATTTTTTTTTCATTAAATTACTTACTTTGATTTTATGGAATTTTTGAAGTTTCTAGTTTGGTAGTCTAAGTGTTAAAGTATGTAATGCAATATTTTTTTACGTCGGGAATATATCCTCTCTTTCCTTGCAAATAACGACAAAAATGGTTTTAATAACTTACTATAAATAGACTGCGGATTTTATGCATATATGAAAGAAAAAAATGGCGAGATGAAATACGAATCTGTGAAAACATCTAAGGAATCTAAAAATCATGTTGTTTTACAATACTTCCAGCTCATTAAAATTATTGGAAACAAAACAAGTGTCTGTGTAGTTTCTATGTCTTACAATTAATGCAGACAATTTTGTTTCTGCATAAAAGTCCGCAGTCTAGTTCTAAGAAAAATACGGTACTTAATAATGTTTTGGTTTTTCTTTCAGTGCAACAATGAACAGAGTCGTGAAATTGCCTATTCTGTTTATATACAGGAACCTAACTTGATCACCTCGAATAGCTTCTAAATTAAATTAAAAAAAATTATCTTTACAGATGGTACACGGTATCAGGGGGGCATGATGTGGTGTACATGACTCCTTTACAAGTGGAGGCGTTTAGGAGATTTAAAGGTCAATTAAAATTTTTTTTAGATGGAACCGTATACTTTTTTATGCATAAATTGATGCAGTTTTTTATTCTCTACAAAACAGTAGTGACCCTTGCAAGTCGAAAAATGGTTAGTTTAGCGGATATTTTAAATTGAATATTGTTAAGTAATATGCAAGTAATATGCTATTGATTGAAATTCTATATTAACCCTTTGCACTATAATTTATTTATTTCTTTTTTTACGGCTGCAGTGATTAGAATTGTGCGCCTATTGTGTGCCCATGTATTAACCCAATACAGTGTTTACTCTATACCCAGATAGCACTGGACGGCTTAAAGACGTCTGTTTTACGTCCATTTTTGGTCTGAACGTCTTACGTCCTGAAAAGACGTCTTTAAGACGTCTTAAAGACGTCTCGTAAAAGACGTCGTTTTTACGTCTCATTTCAGACGTCTTTAAGACGTCTTTTACGAGCCGTTTTTAAGACGTTTCATTTCTTGACGTTTCAGTCATTCTAAACTGCTAGAGAAAAGCTTTACAAACTGCACACACGCAACACAATATAACGCAGTTTTCCATCCTTCGAATAGGCGTTTATTTATTTAGGAAAGTTAAATAACTAAATTGTTAATTTAGTACTATTATAATATATTACATATATATTCGCAATAGAATTTAGCAATAAATATTGTTTAATAATAAAACTATACATTATATATCACAAATCCAAAATCCAAAATAATATATCAAAATAAATAGATAAATAAATAAATAAGTTAAATAAATAAATAAAGCATAAAATGTTAATGTTCGCGGATATGCTGAAAAACATTCTTTTAATTTATTTTTTAATTTATAAATAAATAAATTAATTAATTAATTAAATAAATAAATAAAGCATAAAATTTTAATGTTCGCGGATATGCTGAAAAACATTCTTTTAATTAATTTTTTTTATTTATAAATAAATAAATAAATAAATAAAGCATAAAATGTTAATGTGCGCGGATATGCTGAAAAACATTCTTTTAATTTATTTTTTTTTATTTATTTAATTTTTTTGTTATATCAAACATTCAATTTATATTTCTTGTACATGCATACAATATTCAAATTCAATATTTTTCTCACAAGAAAAAATGTGGCTTAAAAAATATTGTTCCAATATTTGACAAACATATCTATCTAATATTTTTGTGGTACTAGGGGTCTGTTTCGGGACGTCTTGAATACGTCTGTTCGAGACGTCTTAAAGACGTCGAACGGACGTCTTAAAGACGTCGAACGGACGTCTTAAAGACGTCTTTAAGACGTACAGTTTTTTCACAAAGACGTTCCAGAGACGTTCAGAAGCCGTTCGGAAGCCGTTCGTAGGACATTCAGACGTCTAATAGACGTCTGAACGTCTTTGACAGACGTCTTAAAGACGTCTTTAAGACGTCTCTGTGCTATCTGGGTATATAGAGTATACTTTATAAAGTATACTTTGCTAACTATTATAGCTTCTCACGTTAAAAATTATAATTTCTAATATTAACTACTTGAGGAACTTATTTTAATTGTAAGGAAATATTTGATTTTATCTATCTGGTTATCAAAATAAAAATATTTGATTTAAACCCAGATAGCACTGGACGGCTTAAAGACGTCTGTTTTACGTCCATTTTTGGTCTGAACGTCTTACGTCCTGAAAAGACGTCTTTAAGACGTCTTAAAGACGTCTCGTAAAAGACGTCGTTTTTACGTCTCATTTCAGACGTCTTTAAGACGTCTTTTACGAGTCGTCTTTAAGACGTTTCATTTCTTGACGTTTCAGTCATTCTAAACTGTTAGAGAAAAGCTTTACAAACTGTACACACGCAACACAATATAACGCAGTTTTCCATCCTTCCAATAGACGTTTATTTATTTAGGAAAGTTAAATAACTAAATTGTTAATTTAGTACTATTATAATATATTACATATATAGTCGCAATAGAATTTAGCAATAAATATTGTTTAATAATAAAACTATACATTATATATATCACAAATCCAAAATCCAAAATAATATATCAAAATAAATAGATAAATAAATAAATAAGTTAAATAAATAAATAAAGCATAAAATGTTAATGTTCGCGGATATGCGGAAAAACATTCTTTTAATTTATTTTTTTTTATTTATAAATAAATAAATAAATTAATTAATTAATTAAATAAATAAATAAAGCATAAAATGTTAATGTTCGCGGATATGCTGAAAAACATTCTTTTAATTTATTTTTTTTATTTATAAATAAATAAATAAATAAAGCATAAAATGTTAATGTGCGCGGATATGCTGAAAAACATTCTTTTAATTTATTTTTTTTTTATTTATTTAATTTTTTTGTTATATCAAACATTCAATTTATATTTCTTGTACATGTATACAATATTTTTCTCACAAGAAAAAATGTGGCTTAAAAAATATTTTTCCAATATTTGACAAACATATCTATCTAATATTTTTGTGGTACTAGGGGTCTGTTTCGGGACGTCTTGAATACGTCTGTTCGAGACGTCTTAAAGACGTCGAACGGACGTCTTAAAGACGTCTTTAAGACGTACAGTTTTTTCACAAAGACGTTCCAGAGACGTTCAGAAGCCGTTCGGAAGCCGTTCGTAGGACATTCAGACGTCTAATAGACGTCTGAACGTCTTTGACAGACGTCTTAAAGACGTCTTTAAGACGTCTCTGTGCTATCTGGGAAGTAGTATCTTATTTGAACCACATTAAATTATACTATATACCAAATCATTAATGATCGTTAATATACGTTGCAAAATATGATAGAAAACCTTGTATCCAATGTTTCACATACGAATACTAATCCTACATTATAAAATACTAATGTAAAGTGTACTTACTTCTGAATCTTCTGTACCTCCGTTGGATCCGCAGCACACAATTATTCACTCACGAGAATAGGTCCGAATAATTGAACAACAATCACTAAACAACACACACACACACAACACATTTTATAAAATCGTGACAACGAACGAGAAGATGTCACTCCGACCACGAACAAAATAATACTTCGATTTTAACAATGATCCCTTCCACGGAAGTGGTACGGTCAGGTTATCCTAGGCAGGTTAGACGCTGAGGGTCTATAAAAACTAGATACAAAACCAAGGTGAACAAATTATGGCGGGGCGCCGACCCTATTTCCCGGAATTCCCTGTTTTCGTATCACACGTCCGTGGGGGGGGGGGGGCGGTTAAAATCGCAGTATTATTTTATTCGTGGTCGGAATAACATCTTCTCGTCTGCTGTCACGATTTCGTTAAATGTGTTGTGTGTGTTGTTTAGTGATTGTTGTTCAATTATTCGGACCTATTCTCGTGAGTGAATAATTGTGTGCTGTGGATCCGACGGAGGTACAAAAGATTCAGAAGTAAGTACACTTTACATTAGTATTTTATAATGTAGTTTGTAGTACATTAGTATTATATTTTATTATTCATGTGTAGAATATTGGATGCAAGGTTTTCTTTCATATTTTGCAACTTCAATGTCCCTTTAACACTAGATTTACAAAGCACTAAAACTGACTACTTAACATTATTTTACAAAAATAACAAGAACGTGTCTATCCACATTTGTATCAATTTTTTAAATAATATATACTCAAAAAAATAATTTTGTTGAATAATTCCCCATGGATACGTCTTCACAATGTCAATAATTGTAAATTATAAATATTAGATCCCGTCATTCTGACAGGCCCCGTGAACCTAGTGTCAAATTTCGTTTGTCTCGAGGCACGCACACGATTATGTTCCATCTCACACACTGTAGACTTTACATTAGTATTTTGTAATGCAAGGTTTTGTGTACAAGGAAAACAGACAATTTCAAAATATGAATGAGTTAAAACAGTGTCTTAAGGATGAATGGAGTAAATTATCACAAAATTATATTCGTAGATTGTTTAATTCTTTGCCAAAAAGAATGATCGAAGTCATTGAAAATAAGGGAGGTCCTACACACTACTGAGAAATAAAGTACTTGTTTCAACTTATGTCATTTTTGTTACATAAATGTTTAATTTTTGTTAAATAAATGCTTCATTTATTAACATGTGCTATCATTTCGCCGACCACCGCTACGAGATTGTTGTTAATAAATACAAGTACGGACAGCGTAGTTCCAGTTTATCGCTATTTAATATATTACCGTAAGATGATATTTACGTACCATTTGTAAAATTTAGAGAATTCTTGATTTATCCTTGAAAACTAAATGATAGCACACTTGTGCTATCTTTTTGTCCAGGAGTGTATGTATACCTAAAAGGCAGTCACTCGCATAACGTTCCTCGCCGAGCTCTAGTTTAGAGAAGCTATAGCCCGTGGAAAGCATTTTGATAAAGTAGTTCCGGTAGTAACGAGAATGTTCATCTCTCGAAATAAACAAGATATCCGGTGGCCGAGATGCTTACGAACATCTTGAAAGAAAGTCGTGTTCGCTGGTAACGCGAAACGTAAACAGACGAAAGTGATTTGGCGTGCTTCAAGACTTCAAGGACTTTGGGATTTCGTTCGTCGTGAGCAGCAACTAGTCTTCCCTTTTCAAGTATCTCCCTCGGCATTGCATTTAGGCATTTAGTTCGTAACTGAAATTAATTTCTCTGTGAACCTTTAATCTAATGGACGTGCTGTAGTTTTCAACGGAGAAGTGGAAGTTCTTGCGGCGGCCATTGTGCTACCGCCGTGCATAGTAAAATCTCTATTTCAACGACGACGTATGTGTATGTAGTGAGAGGCAAGAGAGCCATTTACCAATTGCCGGGATGGTCGACACTCCGTTGCATTCGAGAGGCGCCGTATATAAATGATACTACTCTCGACATTTTAGAGTAATAAGCACGGAAATCTTGATTCAAGAGGTTAGTAGCGCACCTGCAGCTGCAATTTTTTATCATCGAATAAGGTCTCAATTTCTTGACGGTTCGAAACTTCCAAAGGAGAGAAAGAGAGAGAGAGAGAGAGAGCAAAATTTCAGATATAATATCTGCTTTACTGATATTCTCGAAAACTTCCATAACACTTATATCGTCTTTGGAGGCCTTGGACACGTTTGTACTTTAAATACAAATTAAATAGAAGATTATAATATCATCGTAATTAAATCTTCTTTCAATCCATGTAGATGCCGTATCGTAGAGAACCCGGGTGGTGTAGTACAGTGTCTACTCGATAATTGCCCAAAGCATGGGTCTGGACATGGACAAGTATCGGCTAGAAGATACTATAGTATCTTCGATTCAAAGAATATATTCTTTGGTCCACTGGTGAACGTAGAAAAGGACAAAGAAGTTCTAGAGGCCTCTCACAGGGATAGTTCTGGAATAATTATAGGATAGATATTTTGGACATTTATTGAGTAGAGACTGTATTACTGTTTGATAATGAATGATTTTTAATTTGATTCACAAAAGATAGGGCAATTGAATACTTCTGTTATTGGAAAAGCATTGGTCAAAACAAATTAAGGCGAATAATAAGACAATTAACAAAAATTATTAATATCTTTAAATTATTGAATTACGTACATAATATACAAATCTTGCAAGTGAACAGACATCCAATTCGATGTTGAAACTTGACATACAACGGATGTAAAGAGTGTTCGTACGCTCTTTAAAAAAGAACTATTTTCGAGAAAATGGGAGTTTTTCTAAGATGTTAGAACGATTAGTTTACTAGGTGATGTGTGTGAATATTTTTTTTTTTTTTAAATTGCTATTGACTACAATTGCGAAGAAAAAAGTAAAGGTCTCGATATTGACCTTTTTTTTTATCTGCGGTTGTAATGAAAATTTAGAATGAGATGATGAAAAAATCTACATATAGAAGAACGTTTAAAGCACGCGATTACTCTTGCCTCGTAATAGCAGACTGATTCTAACACATACACGCGCGCATACGGTGGTATTCGAGGGTATCAGATAGGTCAGCTAAAAGTCTAGAAGGAAAGGGACCTCCGACGCTAGATAAACGTTATTAATAAACATTTGGTGGCAGTCCAGTTTTACGACAGCTCTTTAAAGTACAGATTCTATATTCGCGCGATACCGTGACGAGAATTATTAGCGCGTTTACGCTGTGTCGTACGAAGACACCGGACGAATCGAATACGGAACGAATTGTGACTATTCACCTCGAAGGAAATGTAATCGAAGCGTGTTCGTTCTAAAAATATCCTTAACCGTTATCAACCGAAAAGAAAGACGTGAAAATTTGCCTGGATTATCATCGAGCAGCAGTTGAAACAGCTCTAACGCGTGTACGATAATTTTTAATGTCTCAATTAATTATTTTCCTTCCGACATTTTATTAATTCGCCCGTATCAAGCTGAATCCACGTTTTCAATTAGTTCCTCGACACTCTTTTTTTCCCCCGGAGACTTCGACTTCGTCGTAAAACGGTCGTGCAGCAATTGTTCGTACTTGACTCGACTCCGTTAAATGGTTGTTCCTTTAATTTATTTATTTTTTCTTCTACTTTAACGATCGAACTTTCTAATAGAGGTTGACAAAAGGATCGGGTGGTGGAAAATGGCCGAAGCAAAACGGCTCGACGCTGCGCTCGCTAATTTCTCACTTCCTCATTAAAACCTCAACACACATTACGTCCCAGCCAGGCCCTCGCTCAACTCGGCGCTCCCCGTAGATCGTAGATCTTCATCCTACCACGGGATGATGATCTATCCGTTCTCTCCTCGTTTCGCTTTAACCCCGTTCACTGATTACGGTACTCGGCGGGACAAGCATAAGACATGAATGATGGCGCATCTCTAAGGGACAACCGTGGCCCTAGACTACGGTACTCATTAATTTTCTGGCTTGGAAGGGCGCCTTCGAGCACCCAGCATAATAAATTCTGTTTGCTGGTAGAACGCAGGAGTAGGGCGCCGAATCTTGAACGTCTCGGTCGCGCGCAGGCAGACAACTGCTAGCCAATGTCAAGTACTATCATTTGTCGTAGATAAGCTCGGTGTCGGTGGTCCGCCACTTTACAAACACACTCGACGATTCGAGGATCTGGCTCGTCAGACTTTTTTTTCAAAAACTCCGTCTAGCTACCGTTTACGTGTACTTAAAATTTCGTCCGCTACATTCTTTTACTGGAACGAATTGCTCTCGTACAAATGTATAAACAAGCCGTTGCATGTTTTCCGATCGTGCTTACCCAACGGCCGTGAGCACGCGTGACACTTCGTATAAAAGAAATTCCAGAGGTATCGGTTCATCGCTATCGAGTCGTGAAATTAGCGGAAGTACGGCCGAAGCTGAACCACGCTGCGAACGTATGCGAACGAACTCGCGATGATGAAGTAATGTATAACAATTTTAGCATCATTTTGAGAATCGCACATTTAATATTTTCATATGTTCTATAACCGTATGTTCCCCAGGCTCCATCGTAATCAAGGAATTTATTTATCGAGCTTTATAATCTCTTTTACTCGCCATTATTTTTGAAACTCTTTCGATGTTACATATTTTTTATTCGGACTTAAAAATACAGTTACAAAGGACATGTCTAACAACAGGAGCAGCATTGTAACAATTTTGTTTCGAATAAAAAGACTGAATCTTTACACACTTGTAGCACATTTGAATTTTATAAATATCATCTTCTTTTAGTCTTCTGCACTTATTAACGTTTACATAGAGAATTGAAACGTTTGTTTAATGACATACAATAATTTGAAAAGTTAAAATGTAACACTTGTGTAATATAAGCTACATGTTAAAAATTGCTCTTGCTAAATAAACCACTTGGTTTAACGCAATAATAAATAAATAAATAATAAGTGGAGCTTAATTCCAGAAATTAATAATTACTTTTCTGTCAACCTGGTTGCATCTTGCAAAAACTTGATAAATGTAAACAATGTGATATGAAATAAAGGATAACATTGATGGAAAACTACATTTCAGTATAATATAAATTATATTTCCAGTTTATAATATAATTGAAAACATTGTGCGACGGGGCAGGAAGTTCCGCGTCGCTCAATGACAAACAAATGAAAAAATATAAAAAACCTATTGTAATATTTTAGTTTTAAGGTTAGAATATTAAAATATCATTTTAACTATAAACTACTCAATAAAGATGAGAATATACAGGGTGTCCCGTAACTGGTGGAACAACCGAGCAGGGGATGATTCTACATGAAAAACTGAATCAACAATATAGAATACAATTTTTTGATACAAGGCTTTGTTTTCAAGAAAAATGTGTTTGAAAATTTGTCTAGTTCGCGTGCACTTTTACTTGCGGCTCAACGGACTTTATTCTGAGTTACCTCAACCTTTTTTCGCAAAGGTTTTCGAGGTTTGTATATCATCGAATAAATCGAAGGTCGAGGTTACAATGTTAACATTCTTAATTCTAATTAGGTTAATTCTAATTAGAATTCCTTTGAGGAATTCGTTTAATTCATAAATTGCTGGAAGTTCTGTCCACGTTGTTGTAGACATACAGTGAGTAACGAAAGTATTCGAACGCCCTTTAAATCAGTATAACTTTTTTTTTTAAGTGAATCAAACGACCTGACATTTTTGAGGAGTTAGAAGAATTGGTTTTCCAAATAATGTGTAAAAAAGATTTTGAAAAAATTGCAATTGGTAAGAATTACATGAGAAAATAAAAATGGCACTTTTCACAACTTTTTTATTTGAACCTGTAGTGAAAATTTAAAATATGCGTTTTGTAGATATATGTTAGTTATATACATGCTGCAAATTTCATTGAAATCGATTAATATACACACGAGCTACAACTAGTTAAAAGTGGTGAAAAGCGTAGATTTTCACGACTTTTGGCCAGTTTCTGCTTAAAATCCTCAGATTCTAACATATTTTGATACGTGCCATTTTTATCTGCGTCAGCCGATTTCGATGAAATTTTCAGTACGTGTATAACTAACAGAGATCTACAAAAACGCATATTTTAAATTTTCATTACAGGCTCAGATAAAAAAGTTGTGAAAAGTGCCATTTTTATTTTTCATGTAATTCTTACCAATTGCAATTTTTTCAAAATCTTTTTTACACATCATTTGGAAAACCAATTCTTCTAACTCCTCAAAAAAGTCAGGTCGTTTGATTCACTCAAAAAAAAAAGTTATACTGATTTAAAGGGCGTTCGAATACTTTCGTTACTCACTGTAATTGTGCTCTTCGTATTAAATTCCTTCAAACCTCTCGTAATGTGCAATTATTATGTTGCTTTAAGTGTTCAAACGCTATCACAATTTTTTGTTGTAATTGTTCGATGCACGTTATGTCATCACGATACACAATCGATTTCACCTGATCCCACACTATTAAGCCGAGTGCACGCGCACTAGACTTTTCAAACTCATTTTTCTCGAAAACAAAGCCTTGTATCAAAAAATTTTATTCTATATTTTCGACTCAGTTTTTCATGTAGATCACCCACTGCTCGGTTGTACCACCAGTTTCGGGACACCCTGTATATACTATGTCTACGTCATTTTCTATGTTTCTTCAAAATCAGAACTTTTAGCCCCGGTCTCCCCTACGCTCCGTAGCATGAAAAATGAGTTCTCGAGAAGAGCGATTAGTGCTGTTGTTCTAGTGAACAGTTCGGAAACGACCTTCTAAAGAGGAAGGAAGCTAGTTAGACGAGACGGAGAAAGGATTCCTGCAGTGACCGGAAGGATATCCAGCAACGCGTGTCTCCAGGGTAGGAAACCAGACCCGCAATTAATGCCCCGAAAAGAACATAATGCCATTCAATTCGCTTAATTGCCGCCTGTTTCTGAAAAAAAGTGATCGCTGCTATTAAACCGCGAGGCTTTCCCTGGCCGTGGCACGCGGCGGATACACATCATTGTTATTTATATTTGCGATAGTTGGCCGCATATTGCACGGTTCCGTGAAGCAATGTTGCGTGCTCGATGAAAAGCCTCGAATATCGCCAGCCCTGGTGCGTGAATTGCACTTAAAACGATTTCCTCCCTCGCCTCGTTTCACGGTTCGTAGGTTCCAGTAACGCGCACGAGTAACGGTTAAGCTAGCGAGCGACACAATTTAAGAGGAAGATGTGCTACTTTTTCCTAATCGCAGCCGCCCTAATCGTCCTCCTCTGCCGAATCGACAATTTCATGAGAATTTGTTGTTAAACGTCTTCTTTCCACGTTTAACTTGCTTTTAACCTGTAAAATGGGTTGCTTCCTTATTAGAAGCTCCCTTGAAGCGTTTAGGCGAGAAACGAATGACGAAAAATCGCCGTATCTTCTGAATTGGTTCTTTCGACAATACGAAAATATAATTAAATAACAAATGAACATAGTCGAATCGTGGGACGTTTAGCAATAAACACAAAATATAAATTTTAACCTGTCTCCATTTCAATATTACATCAATTAGAATGTAGACTCTTACTTTCTGCTAACGCGCGAACTACAGTGTTTACTCTACATACATACACGGGCTCACGAAAGTATTCGGACGCCCTTTAAATCAGTATAACTTTTTTTTTAGAGTGGATCAAACGACCTGACTTTCACCTGATTTTCACGACTTTTTCGGCCAGTTTCTGCTTAAAATCCTCAGATTCTAACATACATTTCGATACGTGTATAACTAACACACGTCTACAAAACGCATATTTTAAATTTTCATGACAGGATCAAATAAAAAAGTTTTGAAAAATGCCTCTTTTATTTGCTCTTATAATTCCGAGCTCGAAATGAAATTTTCTTAGAATCATTTTTGCACCCCATTTGGTAAGCCAATTCTTCCAATTGCTCAAAGAAGTCAGGTCGTTTGTGGTATAGTTTAAAAAAATTATACTGTTTTAAAGGGCGTTCGAACACTTTCGTGATCCAGTGTATGTCCCAAATGCTTAGCCGATAAATGTCTCAGAGGTATCCCCACTGCCGCGGGGTGTATCCCGTCAAGGGGCCAAGAAGCTCGAGAAACCTTGATCGCCGAGGAGTGTAACATTAGAGTTAGTCTTAGACATCGAGTCAGACTAACGACGAAGATTTCGAACAGAATCTGCCAAATAAATATATTTCACATTAATTTTCTGTACTCGAAATAAAATTTTACTTTGTCTTTATCGATATATCGAGTCGTTCTTCTAAGAATTTCTGAAGGACAATGAAATTTGAATCACCGTAGCCGTGAAATAAATACTAGAAATTATGCGCAAAAAATTGAACAAATAAACGAAGCTTTCGAAGGGTTGGTCAGGGTCATTTAAGGGTTGACTGACTGAAATTAGTATTTTAATAATAAATCTTGTAAACGAGGTTTTCGTCTGCCGAATCTGAAGAGAGTTAATTCCCGCGAAGGTCGTCGGTCTACTTACTTCCCATCCTCCGCATACTTCCGAACATGTTTATACGCTGCGATCATGATTGACCAATGAGCCAAGAGCGCTATTACAACGCGAATACCAAGAGCGAGGATGGTACCGGTGATCAGAGTCGCAGAAACAGTTGGGAGCCTGCGAACTGGTTGATTTCCCCAGTTTTTCAGCCGGACTTCCGGAACGGAGCCGAAGGCGAGACAGAGAGGGCGACGAGAGCGGAAAGAGAGGAGTAAACGGAGAGAGCGAATCCGGAGTCGCACGGCAATTTGGCGACATCCGCCATAGGCCGCACTTGTACGCGATCCAATTTAAAGTCACGAAGCCGTACGAGCCCGACCATTCTTTCATTCGTACGCGTAATACGTATACACGTTCAACCATTCATTGGGTATCTACATACGCTCCGATAGTGAGGGAAAGAGAGCAAGAGAGAGAGAGAGAGAGAGAGTGTGTGTATGTGTGACAGAAAGGGAGACGATGGACCTGACTTTGTTTTTATTTGCCGTTTACCGTCTCTCTAGCGAGTCAGTGAACACAGGGCCCCCGGGGACCGCAGCGGAAGTACTTTCATTGTGCCAGGGGACCGGCATCCCTTTATTTTCGTCTCCAACGTTCGCGTACGTTAATAAACGTTCGACGATGCTCCCCGGCGAACTTGCTTTAAATTTGCGCTGTGACCCGCCGCGCCGCGAGAATTATTCTGGTTCTAAGTCACCAACCCGGACAGAGAGCCATCTGCAATGTCGATCCTTCGCCCGGAAGTCTCTTCTCGCTCCGATCGTTCAAACGTTCCCGAACCGGATGAAGTGTTCTTCACTTTGACGAGCGATTCTCATTTAACACTTTCACTGCGAAACTAGAAACCTTAAAAATTCCGTAAAATCAAAGTAAGTTATTTAATGAAATTAAAATTGAAAAGAATTAAATGTATCGTATCGAGTAGCCCTCCAACTTTCTTGCATTTTATAGATCCTAATCAAATTTGCTGCAATGGATATATTAACGTAAAAATTCATTTTAAAACCTTGACATGACAGTCAACGTGTTAAGCGAGTATTTCCACTTGTCGATCGGTTTTCATGTTGTTCTGGATTTTTGCCTCGGCAAACTGAACAACGTATGTTTATCAAATTTCGTCAATTTAGTCCGTACATGTTTCAACTATCTTCACGATTTTTTGTAGCTGTAATCTTATTATGAAACCAGTGGTAATTGTTCACCAAGAAAGTCGATTGTTACTCTTTGAACTGACTTCGAATTATGCGCAAAAATTATTGTTCGTAGGGGAAATGTTTTCCGGAAGCATTACATCCTAAGAACAGTCCGAGGAATGGAAATACTTGTGTGAATTGGAGTCACGCTTATGTTTGTTTGTACGAACAGCATGCTAAGATTTGTGTCAGCATATCCGGATGTGTCCTGCGGCGAGCGGTAGAGAAATACGGAATCTCTTAACGAAGAGCTTTGCGGTTTGGACCACCATGTGTCGTACAGTTGTCAGGTATGAGACTGATTGTGAGTTAGTAGTACGATGAACGGGCCAAACGTAAATATTACGGGCATAGCCCGTAGTAGATGATCGTGTCAAAAGTGAATATTACGGGCGGCGTCCTCTTAAAATTATAAATATTTGTGGAATATTTGATAAGTATAATAATTACAACCTGATGCAATAATTGTGGTATGTAGATGCAAGTACTACAAAAAGTTTATTTATACAAAAATCAGTAATACAAAATTAATAATCTGCAATGGTGTGATACAATTCGAAACATTCTGGTAGATCTGAGGGAACTTTGCACTTCTTACAATCCCAAGTTGTTTCTCTACGTTTTTTAATAATAGAGAGATAATAAAATAATTAAATAATTTTCAACTAAATAAATAATTCAATAAAATTCAATTTACTATAAAAATGTATTTTTAAATAATTTTTAATTTAGTAAAATTCAATTTATTATAAAAATTTCTTTTTACATCATTTTTAACTAAAAAATAATAAGAGATAATAAGAATACATCACGAGCCTTGTCTGTGCTATTTGTGGTGGGGCAAATTACAAACCGCGACCGTCGTACCACGAACGATGCCCATAATATTTACGAGTGGCCCGATCAGCGTATAATACGCTGATGAACAAGTATAAACAAGTCGTGCGAATAGCTCGAAGGCTGCGCGAGCTTGTTTACGTTTTCGGCCCAAAATTCTCGAACGTATAAATCGTAAGTTAAGGGGTTAACTGTACCTTTTGGAGTAGAAATTAAGGTCTATTAATAGTAGTAGCTCACCTGATCGATCTTGCATCGCACACCGCATCCCACTTCCGACATTGAATCGTCCGTTCGGTTCTGAAAGCAATTCGACGAGGATATCTGTGTTAGTCTCAAGTTTCTGTTTCATAGTAAACATAACAAAAATAGTATAATACGTTCCGTAGGTGGTAGAAGTAAGCAATAAATCGCAAAAGGACAATCTATAAGAAAGTCGAATCTAGTGACGAGAGCAAGACGCGGGAATTTCAAAGAGCGACACACTTTCCTTAACTTTTTTTAGAATTACAAAACGTAAAATGCATGTCTGGAAAGAAGAATACTGACGGTAAAGGACTATTGGAAGAAGGTCACAGGACGTGGTGGAATAAATGGGGATAATGTAACAGAAAAGGAGGGTAAAGGGGGATGAACAGAAGGAGAACAGAAGAAAACCAAGAAGGAAAGATTAACAGAAACAAAATATATACATAGAAGAGCTAAAATTAGAGAGAAGAAATGTTCCTTAAAACCTTACTTTTAAAACTTACTTTACTTTCATATTTATTCTCTTTGGTTGGTTGTACCGTGATTTTCGATATCTTGTTAAATTTTGTATAGTATAAGAATGTAAATCATTGCGAAGAAACCGTGAGAAATATTTTCATCGTTTCTAGTCGTCAATTATATTCTATCGTGCGCGAATTTCCAGTTTATTTAAATTCACGAAGAGCAGCTGACACAAGTTGAAGTCTTGAATAAACATGATCCCCGGGTTAATTAGATGTGCATAGGAACTAGCTGCCTCCCGAAATTCCCATGCGTGTACGCATGGTTTCACACCCTAGTTACCAAACGAATTGTTCGTGTCCCCCGATCTACCTCTAACCGAAGCCTCCACACTTCTCTCCCTCTACTATTTCCAGGTTTTTAACAATTTGAGTACGGTTCCATTAAAAGCCGGACGTACACCTGTGTACCGGAAGCATGCAACGTACAGGTGCAAACGTTTTATAACGACGACGACGACGTTGTCCGTAACGATACCAGAAATCTGCGACTCCGCTCAAGTATTCGGCGATTCATTCGCGACAGACTAGGTGCACAGGGGGTGTCAATTGAACCGGACGAAACAATTTACTATCTTTTAAAGCTGGCAAGCGATTTAATTTATTTTCTGCGGCCCCTTGCGCGTTACGTATACCGTTACCCCCGTTCGAAGCACATTTTTTTTTCTAACGGCTCGGCCAACGAACAAAATCTACGAAAAATCACATTATTCTTTCTAAAAAATAGGTTCATCTTATTAAGCGTAGAAATTAATTTCATGTCTTTTGAGATACTACTTCTATAGAGAAAAGTTATCTTTCGATCCGTGAAATGCATTCCACCGTCTTTGATAACTTCGATCTTTCCGATAATTCACGAATTCTCTCTTGAAAATTGATGTCGACTTCGGTGATATCAATACTGTCTACATCTCAAGTTTTTCGAAATGTGTAACGACTCGACTGCAGATCTTCATGCATTGATGACGAAATTGGTTGGTAAAAGATTGGAAAAATGTAAGAAAATTGTAATGTTGTTTTTAATGTAACAAAGTCGTTATGGGATGGAATAACTTTCTGTTTTATTACTACTTCCCACAATCAATGCAGAACATTTTTATTTTGCATAATAGTCTGCAGTCCAATCACGAGTATTACATGTATGTGTATGAATAGTCCAAGGAATATTTAAATCATTCCAGCGGCAGAAGCAACATGTTTTGTAAGTTCAAATGCCTGATGATTGTAAAACTTCATAGTGTTTCCTAATATTTTTGTATTATACCAAGTGTTTCGTCGCGTTATATATACAGTGTTTACTCGATATATGTCCAAAACACGGGTCTAGCCAGGGACATATATCGGCCAGGAGTTCCTCATAGGGCCCCCGCGGCAGTGAGGATACTCTTGGGACTTTTATCAGCTAGGCATTCGGGACGTATATAGAGTAAACACTGTACTGTGCATCATAAAAGTTAGTACTCCAACATCTTCGAATGGTAAGAGAATATTTAACCCTTAGCACTCGAATGGCGATTATAAGGCACCACTAAAAATTGCTATATCATTGTTCACAATATTTTTTACATTATTAACCCTTTGCACTCCGCTGTCCCCTCTCATGGGACATTAAAGTTTATTAGCGATTACGGGGAATTAATTTATTCCAGCGCAACTTTAAATAAAATATTGATTTTTTTGCAAATATATATTCCTCGATGTCAACCAATTCATATAAGTCCAATATCATTATAATACGTTACTTGGTTCCAAAATTATAGTAAATAATACGAGGATTTGTAAATTTCTGCCAGAATGGTTCGGAGTGCAAAGGGTTAAATTAAATCTCAGTATTGTACGAGTAAATTCCACCATTTTCGTATGTATAAAATGAAAAAAAAAATACATAGAAGGGAAATGTTCTAGGTCGGAAGAAATGCTCCGGTTTTGGAGTTAAAATAGCTTCGAGTGCAAAGGGTTAACAATTTAAACAGACATTTTTACGTTATAAAACGACACGGTTATTCCAATGTATGACCAACGCAATTATACGTAAACGTGGTAAATGAGATACATTGTACGTTAACACGAGAAAACATAAACACCACTCCCGGTCTTGCTATTCCCGAGAACAACAGAGACCACGAACGAATGACGAGTACCCCGATAACGGAAGCTGCGGAGACGGTGCAATGTTTTCCCGATTATCGCCTCCCCGCCTGGATGTATCAATTTTACGATGAATTTTTTCTCTATCTTTTCCTTCTCCACCGTGGCAGCATCTCGTTGCGTGTTTCTTGCCTTTCAACGCAATGCTCGTTTAACTTTGCACCCGATTAATCAAACCGTACAGACTGCTGCACCATGCGAAACAAGTATCCCTGCGACAATACAACCTCATTTCTCTCTAATTTCCCCAAATTACTCGACTCCGGATCTGATGCATGTATGACAGAAGCGAAAAGGCAGAACTGCGAAGACATTTGAAGAATTTAAAAATATTGTCGCGCTATTTTCGGCTTATTAAAACAATTAAAAGGAAATACACATTTAATTTCACTTTCTGAGAATTAACTTAAGAATTGCTCGTTACTTTTTCATTAAAAAAATTAATATGCACAGAGTTTTCCTTGCTTCCTCTTCTTTTTCTCTTTCTTTACGTACATAGTCATATCTCGATCATGTTTCTGGGAATGTTCGTCAAGAGGATATTCTATGCCAGTGATGACGAACCTTTTTGAGAAGTGGGATAAAGTTTGTTCATTATTTTTTTAATACTAGCCCGTGGGTCACCAAGGCAGTCAAGGGTACCAATAATTTGGAAACATCGAAAATTTGTTAACAGCAAAATTAAAATTTTTCAATATTTTCGATTGTCTGTTCTCTCTTTTATGATATAAAAAACAAGTTTATAAAAATCAACCCGCGGGTCATAGGTTTGCCACCACTGTTCTAGGCTATAAACTTGACATAACCAATCTACGTTTACATTTTCTTAACGAATGAAGTTAATGATATCGATAACGATGTCGATAATGCTATCAACCATAGCCACACTTGTATTAATTTTTTCTACTCCCTGAACGTATTTCCCAAACCAACGATTTTTCAACGATTCAAACAGGTATAACTAAACAGTTTGAGAGTAAAAATTCTTATAGTTATACGCCAGAAAATTTTGAAGGTGGCTCAGAATATGTTAGTCTGGACTAGAATACAGTACTGAATTTTATTTGGAAACCTGTTTAATTTCTAGTCGGTTCATGAAACACTCAAGAGCGCTTATCCGGATGAGTTTGTCCCCCAATTAGTCTGGACAATCGACTTTTTACTGTACCCTGTCGATTTTCCTTGACTTCCATAAAAAAAAAGATTACGCTGTTGGTTTTCGACAGTCACTTCGTTTCATTGCATCAGCTCTCTCACCGCTTCCGTTGCCGCTAAACGGAGTCCGATGTTGTTCAACGTACAGTCAGTCCCATAAGAATTCGTACCCTTATTGCTTGAAAAAAATTTGTTGAAATCAAATGATGCAGGTAAGATTTTGCAATAACTCTTTTGTTACGAATGAACACATGTATAAACTTTATTTCTACAAACTTTTAACAAAATTGGCTTATTGATAACAAAAATATTTTAATTTTAATCTATATAGTACATAATAACAGTCCACAAAAGTATTCGTACCGGTATACGTCTTATAAGAAAAATCGCATATTATAATAACTTATTATTTTTTTAGTATTTCGTCGGTCCACCGTTGTGCTTAATTATTTCAATTAATCTATTTTGCACACTTTTTATTAATTTTTCAGTGGTGCTTTGTTCAATACGATTCCAAACTTCCAGAATTTTTTCTCTTAGTATTTGTTTATTTGAAATTTCATGTTTGCGTAGTCTTTTCTCTATTTCTGCCCACAAATTTTCTATAGGATTCACATCCGGACTCTGAGGTGGTGTGGATAAAAAATGAGGAATGTGATAAAGTATCCACTCAGAAACTATTTCAGCAGTATTCTTCGGGTCGTTGTCATGTTGAAAGTAATAATCGTCTTGCATACCCAGTTTAACTGCACTATCTTGAAGATTTTTTTCAAGAATGCTTTTATATTTATATTTATCCATAAGTCCATCAATGAATACAAGATTACCCACTCCGGATGCTGCCATGCAGCCCCAAACCATCACCGAGCCTCCACCGTGCTTCACAGTCGGTCGTAGATTTTTTAATTCTAGTTCTTTGTTGGGCTTTCTCCAAACTTTTTCTGTTCCGTCACATCCAAAAATATTAAACTTGGATTCATCCGAGAAAATAACTTTTTGTCAAAAGGTATTACTCTTATTTACGTATTCTTTTGCAAATGCTAATCTCTTTGCTCTGTTAATCTTATTAATGAAGGGCTTTTTCCTAACTGCTCGACCATGAAAATTCTCAGATCTGAATATTCTCCGACAAGTTTCAGCAGAAACTGTTTTTATTAAACATGTTGTTGCACATTGTGACTAACTTAGGGGCGCTAATTCTTGAATTTTTTTGCACTTGACGTATTAAAGTCTTTCCTTCCCGAGCAGTTAAAATCTTTGGTCTTCCAACACGTTTTTTGTTTAACAAAATATTATTAGTTTTTACACGTTTAAATTATGTATTGGATAGTAGATTTACTTCTGCCAATAAGTTTTGCTATCTCAACGTAACTTTTGCCCTCTTGGTGCAATTTAAAAATTATTTGATGCTCTTCTACAGTAGTCTCGGCCTTCTTTCGACTCATTTTCGATTGTCAATGTTATTTCAACAAAGTTTTGACTAAGACTAGGTAACTGAAGCTCAATTATTCGACTATGACCTCTGGGAATCATCTTCAAAGTGAAACAATGTTTCTAAGCAAAATAAACTCAACTCTGTCAAACATGGTACGAATACTTTTGTGGTCTGTTATTATGTATCATGTAGATTAAAATTAATATAATTTTGTTATCAATAAGTCAATTTTGTTAAAATTTTGTATACATATAGTTTATGCATCTGTTTATTCGTAACAAAAAACTTACTGCAGAATCTTACATGTATCACTTGATATCAGCAAATTTCTCTTATATGCAACGAGGGTACGAATACTTATGAGACTGACTGTAGGACGGAAATCAGCCGGCGAAGAACAGTTTTGTCCGATCCACGGTAATCGTCTAATGTGTACCTGCTCGTCCTTCCGCACGTCCTTCCGCCATGTCCAACGTCTTC
Organism: Seladonia tumulorum; assembly: GCA_913789895.3. Lineage (NCBI taxonomy): Eukaryota > Metazoa > Arthropoda > Insecta > Hymenoptera > Halictidae > Seladonia > Seladonia tumulorum. Next base: position 12,253,094 of record OU565275.1, read on the forward strand.
GCCACACTTGAAAGCGTCCACCAACTGTTGCGCCCCTCCGCGTCGGTGCTCGTTGTGACGTTGATGATTGGGTCTAATGACCGGCCTCTGTTTTTCCCTCCAGTTCCAAACACGCAACAACGGATTTTTATCGTCACCCCTTCTCAAGGTTTCCGCGCTTTATCACACTCAAACGCCAGTCACGTAGTTACCGATTATAATGCACGGAATTCCTCGAACAGTCGATAAGGGAAAGTTCCCGTTCGCCTCTTACAACAGGAGTATAAACTATCCCCCGACGTGCGCCTTCGAATCGTAATGTTTAACGCGCGTCATCATGTTATTTAAATTTCAAACCATCCCCTTCACGCTTCGACACTCACGATACAGGGTGTCCCAAAATTGTTGTACTTCCTTGAGACCAGTTAGTCAGCGTTAGTTAGCTGTTTTTGACAAGTATACTCGTCGTGAAGAAATGGCAATATTTTGAGTAAAAACAACTAAGTGGTTAATTTTTGCGACGCAATTTAGGTGCACATTTTGCAAACAGGTCGCAACAGCTAACCGGTTAAAAGAAAAACACGCCGAGAAAGCAGGATTTTCACGCATATTGAGTACATAGATCTCATCAAGCAATAATCATAAAATGCGAAATTCAACGTGCAAATTTTGGAAACAGCCGAAATCAAGAAGAGGATCATCTTTGACTTTAAGAAGTGGTTCACAGAAAATTAAAAAAAAAATTCGTTATTAAATCCTGGGAACCAAAAAAACACTTTCCACATCTATAAATTCTATGAATTTGAGTTTAACCATAGGAAACCCGATGAGGTTGTTGCACGTTACTACATAGACAACAATATGGCGGAAGAAGTTTCCGGACTTTCCAAAGTGAAAGGAGTGTGCCCGGAAATACCAAATTCTAGTAATTTTCAGTGCTACACAGGTAAGATTCCGATCACCAATTTGAAAATGGAAGATGCAAAAAGTGAGAACAATTCATTCCTACAGAGCATTAGAAATTTTTCAAAGAAATCGTGCTTGGAAGACTACTGAATTCTCAGTTTCTGGTTTTGAAACATACATTTCTTATTCTAATTCTATTATGTACGAGCTGAAAATCCAAAATACTATTTCTAAAACACTATTAACTACTCTTTTATAAAGTTCCATACAAAAAATAAAAAAAAAATTTTTTCGAATAAGAAATGAATGTCACGTGTTTTTTACGTAATGATGTTATGGCTGACGTCAAGACGAATCCAATGAGCTACTTTACTGTTCACAAACCTTAGTGAACAGCAAATTCCTCGATTTGGACCACTGTGCGACATTTGGAAAGTAGTGGAAAATAGTGGAAAATAATTCAACTCGAGGACCTTGTGACACCATCAAAAGCGTTAGGCGTCCTACGGTGGTTCGAGTTAAAGGCAAAGGGTATCAGGTTCGTCCGTGCGGTCTTGAATCAGCCACGGTCGCACGGTGTTGAATATACACCGGACGGTGTCCACTGGGATGGAACATCTACCTTTGAAGTCTGAGGTTTGTCTTTGGCAAACACCTTAACGGTGCCCGGCCAGGTCTTCGCGACCGTTTAAATTGTGACATAGACGACGACGACGACGACGACGCGAAACGCGCAAACATCTCGCGTTCGTCAGCGAGCCGCATCAATTATTCTCGCGTTACGCGACAAATTAAAAAGATACACATCGCCTGGCCGCGCATTTGTTCACATTCGTTAGCCCGGTGAACAGGAAACGTTTTTCATCCGAGTGTTCACCGTGGAAAAGCGTTTTCACGTCTTGGAAGCGTTGCGTAACCTGTATCTTACGTACGACCGCTGCCTGCTATTCGAGGACGGTCGTCTCCGAACAAACTCGATTATACTAATAACTAGTTACCAATTCTAAGCTTATGATTTGATGATATCCAATGAAGACGGTTCCTCTGACTTTGCGTTCGTTCTCGGAAGGCTTTTCACGTTCCACCGATTGTCAAGGCGAACGAAGATCTCGGACACGCTGTCGCCAATTAATTTCGTTCGTTGATTACCTTCGAGACCGCGGGATAAATAAAACAATTACCGCCATCAGCTGCGCCACTCTCTATTGTACACCACTGTTCGTATTCGGTGTGCGTGTGCTCGGAACATGCATGCGTTTTAATTGATCTGACGTCATGTAAAGGCGCCGAAACGCTGGTTCCCAGGATTGATTGCGGTTTCGACCGCTGGAGCAACTACCATAAACGTGTCTCGACGATTCGCGAACGTTTCAAGCATATTCACGGCGCACAGTGGCGCTTTTCCCCTGAAAAGCTGGCCAAAAGTCGACATTTTTTCTTTTGTCTAACATTAACCCAGATAGCACAGAGACGTCTGTCAAAGACGTTCAGACGTCTATTAGACGTCTGAATGTCCTACGAACGGCTTCCGAACGGCTTCTGAACGTCTCTGGAACGTCTTTGTGAAAAAACTGTACGTCTTTAAGACGTCTCGAACAGACGTATTCAAGACGTCCCGAAACAGACCCCTAGTACCACAAAAATATTAGATAGATATGTTTGTCAAATATTGGAAAAATATTTTTTAAGCCACATTTTTTCTTGTGAGAAAAATATTGAATTTGAATATTGTATACATGTACAAGAAATATAAATTGAATGTTTGATATAACAAAAAAATTAAATAAATAAAAAAAAATAAATTAAAAGAATGTTTTTCAGCATATCCGCGCACATTAACATTTTATGCTTTATTTATTTATTTATAAATAAAAAAAATAAATTAAAAGAATGTTTTTCAGCATATCCGCGAACATTAACATTGTATGCTTTATTTATTTATTTAATTAATTAATTAATTTATTTATTTATTTATAAATAAAAAAAATAAATTAAAAGAATGTTTTTCAGCATATCCGCGAACATTAACATTTTATGCTTTATTTATTTATTTAACTTATTTATTTATTTATCTATTTATTTTGATATATTATTTTGGATTTTGGATTTGTGATATATAATGTATAGTTTTATTATTAAACAATATTTATTGCTAAATTCTATTGCGAATATATATGTAATATATTATAATAGTACTAAATTAACAATTTAGTTATTTAACTTTCCTAAATAAATAAACGTCTATTCGAAGGATGGAAAACTGCGTTATATTGTGTTGCGTGTGTACAGTTTGTAAAGCTTTTCTCTAGCAGTTTAGAATGACTGAAACGTCAAGAAATGAAACGTCTTAAAGACGACTCGTAAAAGACGTCTTAAAGACGTCTGAAATGAGACGTAAAAATGACGTCTTTTACGAGACGTCTTTAAGACGTCTTAAAGACGTCTTTTCAGGACGTAAGACGTTCAGACCAAAAATGGACGTAAAACAGACGTCTTTAAGCCGTCCAGTGCTATCTGGGAATGAAACTTTTTTCTCATGTTGGTAACAATTTTTTACTTTATTTACGATAATTTATTAAAAAAATGTTTCGAACAAAAGTTAATCAATACTGGGTAGTCTATAAATCTCAATAGAAAAAATTAGAAAGTTTAATTAGAATATTTAATCTTTTAAATGCCACTATGTATGTTTCACTACATATTGTTGTAGCTGACGTCAAGACGAATCCAATGGACTACTATACTACGGTTTAATGTTTCAAAATAACGATAAAATAATTTTTACCCACTGTGCAGTGGTTCTCCACGGTCCCTGGCGATTTTCAACGGTTATAAAACGCTTTAAATGTAGACAAATCGATCCATCAATTAATCCTGTTTCTATATCATGGATCGTGAGAGTCACTCTCGGTTCCCTCGCCTTTTGAAAGCGATACTCACCCATTGCCACAAAATCTTGAGGGATGTGGGTCCCACCCGTATCCTACACCCGTCTCGACGTGTTCGTAAGACCTGAATTCAATTTTGAAATACGCGAAGGGATTCACCCGTGTCCAAGATGGCTTCAAGATAATTTCACCTGTGTAGAAAATATTGAAAGATTCAACCCTCGTTTACCACGCATCAAAGACATATCTTATTCACGTCGACTTCACTTGTGTAGGATAGATTCGATTCCAATAAAATCCGAGATAACGCAGATTTTTCGCTCAATCGGAACGGTTTTATCAGCTTTCCTCATAGTTCATTCAATCAACTATCTCGAGGCGCCATCAATCATCACTAGGGATGGGATCGAGTTCAATATGAACTGATAAATGCAAGTTAACTCAAACTTTATGATGTTTGATTACAACTCGTATTCGCACTTCATGTATTTACAAAGTCCTCAGATTATACAATGCTAATTAACTTTTAGCTTTAAAACGAATACCCAAAAAATTCGAGAATCTGCCACAATTATTCACCTCGGTCAATTTTTTTCATTTGCAATATTTTCCTAAATAATACCACCTTCGTTGTAAATAATAACACACGTCCGAATTTGCCAAATTTTCGAGACAAACGGGCATGCTTATTCTCTCAGCCGGTTCTGTAGCGTAAAAAATTTTCTTGAGAAAAACGATACATGGATTTCGAAAGTAGAAGATTTAAGCTTTAAAATGAGACAAGAACGAACATTCTAGGAGGTTTTTTCATGAAGTTACAACTCTTTGAATATGGGTTATTTTATAACCGGAATTTAGCTGGCATTTTGCGCAAGAGCTTGTAATTGCTTGCGATTTTCCAGCTATTATTTCGAATGATTTTTAATGCGACTGAGCAGCGATGTTCAAGAAGATATAGAATAAATTGGATCTCACAGTGTGTTTCCCGGACGATATCAAACTTCGCACGATTATCGATGCAGTTCGAGGTGAACCCGTAGCAAGTCACGAGGCACATGTTGTAAGTGAGAGGATGTGGCCGGCAGGAAGTTCATTGTGTACAGCTACACATATAATATTGCACGTCGAACGATCCTGCGGATTCTACGTAGTTTCGTATCCAACGGGTACGGAATTTTCACAGGTTGTCCCGCCAGATTCGAATACCTCCAGGTGTCGGTTACACCCTCTCACCAGTGGCCCGCAGTCTGCGAAACCTAGGGGAGTTTCGAGAACCGAAAGGTTGCCGATTGTTTATCCCAGATGAAATTTACTCATCACATTTCTAGTTCAACGATTTGATTCTAAGAAATTATTTCTAGTAAAGTAGCCTCACTAGGCTAGAATATTATAAAATTAAGGTCTTTATCAAAAAGGACTTCTGCAAACGTAAAGTAATAAAAAGTTACTTTGCATAGTTAACTATGCTATAATATAACTATACGAAAAACATTCGAAATATACACTGTTTACTGTATATAAATACAGACATAAAGTCTCAGAAATATCCACACATTTATCGAAACGAATTAAATTCAATTGGATTTTATTCTGTCGTTGAATAATACGGATTAAACCATTAAACTAACAATACAAACATATTTTAGACCCAATCAAAATATCATTTCTTAAAGCTATTGCTGGATCTGTATTTTGAAAAGTATACAAGATTATTACTAGTATAATACTCCGCCTTTCTCAACATTATTTTCAATATACATACAACTCAACCGAAGGCCATTACAAGGTTAATTGAGGCGATTTACATACATACGTCTTTTAATGTATCGTATTGAGATAAGAAATAGTTTTATAAAATGGTACTATTGCTTAACCCTTACTGTATCGACCCCAAAATGTGATTAGTATACGTCGTTTTATAAAAATTACAAGACTGAATTTATTCAGATTTCTCGATATTTTTATAACAATATATGTTTGAATGAAGAAAATGTAATAATTCCTACTGGAAGCGTCTTTATAATTTCAACAATTGTAGGATGAAAAATGCTTTAACCCTCTCTTTACATAAATCCCTTCAATCCCCTTCAATCCCTTCAATTCATGATTTTCCATGAATTGTATGCGTGTCTAAACGCGGAAGTTTCTGTTAAGATAAGATGTACAACTTTTTAAATATTGGATGTTTTTGAGAATTTAGAACAATTTTTTTACTACATGACTTGAAAAAATTGCGATTCGCCGGAATTGCAAAGAAAATATATAGAAATTATATTTCACAGTTTTCTTATGCGTGCCTGTATTTCTTATAGTAATAATTTTGAATAATGAGAAAACGGCGACTGTTAAAAGTAGAAATATCCTTTTCGCTGAAAAAAAATGAACTTCAAACATTTATAAAAAAGCAAATAAGATATCAAAAAAAAAAAATCGTACGATGTATTGAAGAGAATCTATTTTTATTTAAGTTAATGCAATTTTTTATATTTCAGTCATACCGAGTTCGATGATGTTATACAACTCCCCCATTTTGTAATTTTTTGCAGTAAAGAAATATAATGTGTCCTGGAAAATCTTTTCTTTACAGCATTTTTATATATGAAAAAAAACATGTTGTATTTACTGAATTTTATTAGGCTTGAAGGGTTGCTTAACCCATTTGCATCATTAGCGTATATATGCGCTCAATTTTTCAAGTCACTATCATTATTCGTTAGCTAAAAAATAGAAATGGAGGGTGCTGTTGGAGATGAAAGTAGTAATTCTGATTTTTTCTTATAATGCTGAAATATGAAGTTCTTTTACTTGTAGTCGTTTCTGTACTTAAATATAATTAAAAAAAAAAACAGTTTGGTGATAAAGGTCCTCTTTTCATATTTCCTTATGATGCAAATGGGTTAATGGGAGTCACTTCACATAGCAATCGACGACCTAATTTTTCCGAATTTCGAATCGCTCTGTATTGCTTGCAGTGAAGCGAACGAAATCGTATGTAGGTTAACGCGTGGGAGGGGATCCATTACTTGCAGCGTTTAAGTAATTATTTTTCAATTAAAGTGAAAAACTCGATGGCGTCGACGAAATTGAGGAATGTCCAGCCTCCGCTAACTGCGGAAGCGTTAGGCGGCCGGAGGAGCTAATCGGTGCGCATGTGACAAACGGTTTCGAGCCTCGGCATTTTTACCCGTACCAATAACAATAGCGATTGTCGAACCGACGCGCGTTGGATCGTTTCATGCCAAAGTACGATAAATTATCGCCAGGGACGAATTCGTGGAGCAGCCTCGAAGCTGAGTTTAGGAAGCTCGCGATCGCGATTATGCAAGCAAAGTAAGGTCATCCTAGGCATCACCTCGAGATACGATAACGAGACTACAACTGTTACTCGTGTTTGGTAAATAACACGGGCCGGGCATGCGCGGCCATGCGTGCCGTAAACACGGATTTTCATTCGGCGACACGCACATTATAAATCGACCACTCTACTTTTTTCAGCTCCCACTTTCCCTGTGACTTTCGCTTATCTCAACACATTTTACACGAAGCCCCTTCGACGGACTTTTTGTCCAGCTGTGGAATTTCGAAATTACGAAGTGCGACGCGCGAGTAACCAAAGATGGACGAAACTTTTCTTCAAAGGGAAGATAAGAAGGCGAGACCCAGTTGATTTCTGGACCGTTTTGGTTCCCTTTATCTGACCTCCCGGGTTTAATTGAAATGCACAGAAACCTCTACCGTCGAATAATCGGCCGATAAAGCTCGCTTCCCCGGTCGAAATTGAAAATGATCGATTTCGTCGCTGTTTTTTTTTTTTTCACAGGCCTCGTGGAATTCTATTAACGCGCGCAATAACGTTCCCGCGACGCGTGTGAACAAATGCGACGTAAGAAGCTGGTAATCAGTGTCTTCGGCAATTGGCACGAACGAAATTGCTACCAATTATCAATTTAACTCTCCACGAAAGGATCGGGTTTAATCATTTCTTCAGACCGCCTTTTGTTCCGTTCATCTTTCCTGATGCATCCTTTCAGTCTTCTTCATTCACTGTCCGTGAGAGCCGAAGGAAGAAGAAGAAAAAGAAGAAAAAAAAAACGCGAGCATTGGCGAACTTCTAAACGGTCCTTTCAAGCGGTTCCGAAAGCCATTGTATTCAGCGACTTACAATTAGTTTCAAACGGCACCGACACCAACGGCACAAAGAATATTATTCTTTTTTCTTTTTTTTTTTTGGGATAGCGAAAACTTTAAGAAGGAAAAAAATTATTAGAAGCCCGTGGTATCCGTTACAACTCTTCGTTCATCCTCGAGACCATGCTTATGGACTGCGATGATGCGCCGTCGTGTAGTTAAGTTAATTAATGAATGGTACAGGCGGGATGGAGAGTGGACTTAAATTGATACGTCCTTCGTGTGGAGCCATTTTTGTGCTATGCGCGCCTCGCTCCCGAGAACGCTTCTCGCGATTCCAACCGAATCGGTGTGGACATTTTTTTTTTGTTTCTTTACCAATGAATAATTACATCATTCGTAAGATAAGAAATCGTGGGACCCGGTGCTCGGCTGGTTGTTCTGGTGTTTTCTTCGTTCCGAAATTCGACGACAAAAACTGTAGATGTCGTTACAAGAATGAGAAATGGAACGCAGATAGCCAGGCACAAATTGAAACAACAAACGTACGTGTAAGTAATCGGTGCTTCTCGCTGGAGAGGCCAACAAAAACAGCTCGCGCGATTATCGTGAAATATTCTGATCCATTTCGTTTCGGTTCCACACGTTGAACCTAAACGCAGCAACGTTAACCGCTTCGGGAATGAAATCGCGGTGATAAGCAAATTTTCCGACGATTGCGATTATTTATTGCCGTAAACAAAGTCGGAGTTCACGAGGAAAACGCACGACGCGAAAAATGTTGCGCTATTTCACGGACAATTTAGCGACCGACTCGTGTTCTGTCACTCTTTTTTTTTCCACTACCGGCCACGCAATAATCTCGCCAACTTTTATCTATTGCCACTTTCATAATACGAGGGTATAACGGGCATGGCCACTCAGTCGCGAACAATGATAGAGAAAACGATGCATAAAACCGCCTCGGATTTTTGGATTCGTTCGGTTCGAATCCGAATTTCGAGTTACTCGATTCGTTAAGGAACATCTGGCCGCTTGGACTAATATGCCACCTTGTTAACGCATTCCGACCGCTCGAATATATGCACTGCGCGCAAGGAGGTATGCATTTTTCGCAAGCGACGCTCAGTGGTCGGTAAGTACGAAAATTAGGACAAAAGTTATTATAAAAAATGGAAGATTGTTGCATAATTTGATTCATTAATATCTGACACGCCGGTATGATAAGTTTTTTTCAATGACAAAACTCGTCAGACATAGAGAAAGTAGTAATATAAATTTTTATAATAAAAGTGTTATTTTTATTACTCTTTTTTTAATATGTTTGTTTAATCGTAATGTACAGAACGAGCAAATTAAACACAATTTTTAGAAACGGTTTATCCCCATGTATTCGTGATCTTCATCGATACGAATACAGTCTTTACTCGATATATGACACAAATATCTAGTATCTCTTGGTCGATATATGTCCCTGGTTAGACCCGTGTTTTGCGCATATATCGAGTAAACACTGTAAATGATTCGAGTTAAGGAAGTTTTATTTCGAGTTGTAAAAGTTTCTACAGCTAAGCGGACGGGAAAATTAAGAAAATGTTCGTTTTACAGAGGTTTCCGAGTTATCGAGGTTCTACTGTACAGAGTACCATAATATACGTTGAAATATTCACGATTTGGATTGCCAGGGGTAGTAGGATCTCAAATCCTAAATCGAGATCTTCCCGATCTCTCATACAACACGGTGGCAAACTGCAAAAGGAGAAGCTTTTCCCAAACAGTCGACGATGTGTTAAATAAACTGGATACTCTAGAATATTTACTTATTTATCGGGTTCAAGAGATATCACTTTTTTCTTTCTCGTAGATAACCCAAAGATTTCGTCTGCGCCAGACGCAATTGTTTGCTACAGATTTGCGAAACGTGTCCACAAAAAAGTCTATCTGTTAATAGAGAAAAAGAAATGAAGATTTTGTGTCTATGAAGAAGTTTCTTTAAATCAACGACCTCTCGAATTACATTTGGATTCCGACTTTATTCCGCAACTTTGCGAACAAAGTTTCAACTTCTTAGAGATTGTATGATTCATCGAAGATAAAAAAGAAGATAGATCATACCTGATTCAAGTCGAGATCGGGACATTTGGAGGCGCATTCTTCTTGCAAATTGACAGGAGCAACCCGATCTTCGTAGTCATCTGGCAGAAGCGCCGAAACGCTTCCCGCCAACGCCAGCACCTTCAGAAATACGCATAGTCCCGTTGCTAACATAATATCCACCCCCCCCCCCCCTGGAACCAACCCTCGATCGCCGTCCACGGAATTTTTGCGAGAAATGTTCAACCGTCGATCGTCATTGTTCTTCCAGTCGGAGCAGCCGCTGCGGCTTCGAAGAAGACTTCAGAACAAGGACTGGATTTCTCTGTTGCACATTCTTGCAGATCGAACTTCGGGTTTAATCTTCTTAAGATACTTCGGATCACGGGCACACGCAAAATCACACACTAAACGGTCACATCAATGGTCAGACGACTAGATTGCCTTCTTCCGTCGAGTATTACAAGGAGACACTTCTTAAAGAAGATTCGCAACGATCTATGAAGACGGCTATAAAAATATTTTGAAATCCTTCCAACGATCCAGGTATTTGATTTTGTACTGCTGCGAATTCTCGTACTCTTTCATCCGTGCTAATGATTATAAATTTTTCAGGATCTTCGATTCCGATGGTTTACCAACTTCACATCCTCCGCATCACTATTTTTATCCGGAAATGATTGGTCGACTTGCACTGACTTTTTATCTGGTATTGTCACTGAAATAATAATCCACGGATGCGAGGGATGGTCGGCCAGTGAAAACCAACGAAAGCTTCAGTTCACCACTTGTTCGTTCGATTGTGTCTACATCGGCCACGAAATCGTCCACCGAAAGTGTCCTTTGTACGCACACCGGGTAACAGAAGAACAAATTCGAAAGTTCCTCGAATCACCTGTGACGTTTCAGTCACGAGACTCGCGCAGCAATAGCCCGGCGTGGTTGTTAATGTCTGGCGAGCATAAGAGCAACTGACTCCAAATAGCCACTACAGAGTCAACTATCCCCCACCAACGACACCCTTATCTGTTGCACTCTGCTTGACCAATTCCCTACGGTGCGGTGGTGGTAGGTACTCGGTTGGAACTTGGAGCCTTGCCTCGCTCTGCCTCGTCCCGACCCGACCCGACCCGACCCGTCTCGCCTCGCCACGCCTCGCCTCGCCTCGCCTCGCCTCGTCTTGCCTCGTCTTGCCTCGTCTTGCCTCGCCTGTAGTCGGCCGAAGACAGAACAGAAGGGAGAAACGATCCGAACCTTCTGTTCGTGCAGGGCCGACCGGACCATTGGTCAATTGGCAGATTGACCTGTTCTTACTATCCTCGTAAACTTTCATTCATACATTCGCACGTGCCGTTTGAATCGGCTGTCCACGTTACCGGTGCCGTTCAAACAGGTTTAGATCGTACCACAAATTAACACGCTAACTGCCATGTCAGTCACATATGACTGACTGTAATTTTTGACTAGGTTTAGACATTCGTTTTTATTGTCACATGTCCATATAAACCTAAATAAAAGGGTTAAAACATAATCCCCTATAATAAATTGAAAATTTCTAGTTTCGGTTTCATTAATTAAATTACTCTGATTTTTTGTAAGAATCTCTGGGAATGATATTTGGCACTTAACGTGTTAAACAGCCACTCATGGAAAATCTTTTACGAAGCTGGAATGCGGCGAGACGCAAAGACCAGGGACCAAAAATAACAGTTATTCTAAAGTTTTCTACAATAAAACTTATTAATAAAATGTTGATTGTTATTGAAATTTAAGATAATCTACACAAAATATAAAAAAATTGAAAGAACAAAATGATTAAAAACGATTGATTTTATACTTTCTGGTTACACATAACAGTTATTAGTGTTCAAAAGATTGGATCCTTCTCGCTAACTATTATCGATGAAAAAAAACTGTTTCGATTGCTCAAAGCAGTTATCGATGATCGAATTTCTTTTCACTTGTTCATAATTATTATTGATGAGAAAATTCATCTCAGTTGCTTATTTAATTATTGAGTCGTCTATTCTTTTTCGGATGCAGCAGGCCTGCAACAGATCATAAGAACAACACAAAATCTGAAAAAAAATTTTTCAAAATCTCTGGGAAAATCAGAAATATAGACTCCCGTATTTATCAAAACTGACCTGCATAATTCACGCTGTGCTCGCAACTCAGGTTAGCGCTGAGTTCCCGTGTAATTTAACAGGTGAAAAGAGTTTTATAATTCCTATGCGTTTGTAATTGATGCTTTTACAATCGATTTTACATTGTAATTCTAGTACCATATTTTTAATTTGGCATTGTCATTGAATAAATTGCAATACATTCAACATGATATTTATTGAGTAAACAAGAGTTCGTAGCCGTTGAAGTATGTCGGTATAAATAAAGTAGAAATGGAATAGAAATTATTTTTTCTTTTTTTTTTTTAAGCTTACAGTGTTTTGTTCACACATTCGAATCGTTTTTGACGCGATATATGCAAGTAAACGCTCGCAATACTAATCACGAAATGAAATGAAATTCTTAAGGTTAATACGGAGAAACGACGCAAAGCACAAGCTGAATTGAGATGACACCACGGCTGAAGAACGCTTCATTAAGTCAACCACCCTCTTCTCTCGCGTTAAGCGGCGCGATACAGTCGGTACAAAGGAAAGTCGAAGCGGGGCTTCGAACAAATACTCCCGACATCGACGTTTCGAGGAAAAACGCATCGTCTCTAAAAATTTCTGTACACACGCATCCTTCGACACCATCAGGAAACAGGACGTAGCTTTATTGACGGTACGTTCAAAAAAGGGATGGCAATGTCAACTCGAAACAGGTTCTTGATGCCCAAAAAAAAGAAGGAAGAAGGCGAAAGGGAGATAGAGGAATGAAAATCTCTGCTCCCTGTCAATTACTTTCGTTAGATTCTTCAGCGAATAAAACCACAATGTTTATTTATCAGAAAGGGTTCTCTGATTCTGTTTAACCGCGGCTGAGTCAACGGGATGATTCGTTTCGACAGATGAAATCTGCGGAGGACAAGAGTCAGTCGCTATTATTCGTGGTACCATTGTCAGTCGCGGAGCCACGCTTCGACTCTTTCTTCAGGATGACCCGAACCAAATCTATTCTTCTTCCGAACGCATATCTATTGGATCGAAGGGGAGCGTCGCGTTTACCTTCGCGTTAACGTCCGTGTCCCCTCTTCGAGACACCTCTATACGCACCATCCATCATACGCGAGAGCGAGGGAGCTTTTTGATGAGTGCAGATAACGACGTAAACATCGGAATAATTTGAAAATAAAATTTTACTCCTCCCTGAAGTCGGTTGCGTTGCGTGAAATATGTACTCTGATACTAGAACTCTACTTCGCCCTGCCCGAGAAAATGTCGGAATTCTTAACGTACGTTGGGTATCCAACACGAACGAATATCACAAAGCGATACAGCGTTTAATAAATTATTACGCTCGTGCCTCTTTGCACTTTACCAATTCAAACCATTCAAACCAACTGAACTCGTACATGAAAGTTATTAAAATTTTATTTTTCATAACTATAGTGAAATCTGAACTCTGAAATTTCTGCAATTTTGCAAATTTTAATGAAAGAATATTGTGCGTATTTACATAAACTAACGATTCCATATTGATTTTTTTGTTTCAGATCATTTTTGTGCACTGTACGCTGCACGGCGCGTTTCCAGGATGCAATTTTCAAGCCGTCATTGCATTATTGATATTAACGATTAAAATTTCTAAAAAATATTTTTGCTTACATTATAACGTTAATGAATGATACCTCAAATTTGAAATCAATCTACGCATTAAATTTTTCAAAACAGATTTTTGAAAAACAGACCATTTACACAAGGTTCCCCCTTATGGAAATCCGAAATTGGTACTGGACATTGCAGGCTAATGCAGTTAGCACGCTAATTCGTTCGAGCCGTCGCTCTCTACCGCTTCATCTCGCTCTGCTGCGGTGCTTCTCTTTGGCGACCTCTGTCACGCGGTGGACTTGTGGATGTGATCTATTCCGCCAATAGGAACAATACGTGTGACTCGAGGCGGCGCAGCGTAGGTATGTAATATGATTGGACGGCTTCTTGCGATCGCTATACAAATACAGTAGATTTAATAAGAGTGCCGAAGAGAGTTCAACTAGAGCTGAAAAATAGTGAGCTTAGCGATCAGATTTTCTAGTTCGAGCATGTGTTACTGCTTCCACGCAGAAAAGCAAAAAATCAATCGATTAACGCCGCCGGGACTACGGGGCAGGCGAATTCAGAACGGCTTGTTATGAAACGACAGCGATCTGTGGCACGTTAGTTCCAACCTCAATGGCGGTTACAGGTTACCTAGGGCTTCCTGCGGAAATGGCCAATATACTCCTCCGACCTCCAACTCACTCAGTCACTCGCTCACTTGGATCACTCCTGTTTGGTGTACCCCGTACCCATATGATCGCCCTGTCGCTCGACACGTACTCGTTACGGGTCATCATCGTGATCTATGCGCCTACAACAAACGTTACATCCTTAATCTGTCCTAGCCGGCTAATTCTACGCTCGTGCTGAACGAGAAAGTTGACGGTATTCTCCATCTAAATGCGGCCCGGACTTATTTCGCGCCGCGATTGCAGCCTCTTCATCTCGACATGACGAAGAAACCGTGATTTCGGTACAACGATCGTCTCACCGACCTCTGATTCGAGCAATTACCTGCTAAGTATATATGGATGTTCTCCCAGGAAATTATCGAAATGGGGAAAAAGTGAATCAGAAGTTTGCCGATTCGAAATTCAGGAGCTCCATGAAATTTAAAAGAATGTATACAAAATGTATCTTCAATATTTTAAGACTCTAACACTTAACCTTCATGAACTAAGCTATTTGCGAGTAACAGCCCTAGTAGTATTTAACCGTTGGCCACCGTTGATCAACCATAAATGCTGCCAGGGAGTATGTACACTCGATCTTCCTATAACACAGTTAACTCGTTCCGTGTTGTATCGAAACTGGGTTAAGCGAAACTTAGAAGTAATCAAGGGAATTCGGAGGGTTGTAAGGGGGTTATCAAAATCTATTAAAACGCACTTTATGGAAATCGAGGTACATATAAGCATATAGCTTTATAGCAGGATTGTCGCAGTTTTCCCATTATTTTATATCTGGACCATGTTTCCAGAGTACAGTGTTGCAAGAGGAATGAGTATATTAACCCTTAGCACTCGAGTGGTGACTCTGAAGCACCACTAGAAATTGTTATGGCATTATTTGAAAGAAATTACAAAAACCATTACAGAATATTTGTTACATTAGAAAATTTGTATTTTAAGGATTACTAAACGTTTAAATATTATATGTGGAAATTGGATCAGTTTCATATGAATAAATGAAAATATTCTAAGACGGAGGAAAAATTTAGTTTTAGAATGAAAATAGCGCCGAGTGCAAAGGGTTAAGTGTTTGTAAAAATGACGATATCGATCAAAAATACGAAGAAAATTTAATACTTTTATTTCATAATAAAAATATGTTCCTTTAGAAAAAAAAAAACAGAACACAATTAAGAGTAATGAACTATTCGATACGGCATTGGCATCAAGAAAAACCATGTTGTGTAAAACTTGAATCCCTTAATCCTATTTTTCCTACTTATTCATATGCGAAAATTCTGAAAAAATCTAACAGATGTCAAATATTCGGATACATATACTGTAATTAATTCAGATTTTTAAGTAGAACATCCTAGTCGTAAAAAATCAAAAAGCTCAAAAAAAAAAAAAATAGGAAATGCAGATTTTGCATTAAAGTTTAAGAACAATATCATTTATATATTTACAGTATTAGTGTGTAGGCATAAGTATTGTTCATGAATTTAATAGAAACATTTGTGACAAATGTAATCCCTAGTGTAAGTGGATCATATCCAGCGTAACAAGATTCAATAGTTCGTTACTCAATGTTAAGAGTTTTATAATAAACTGTACTCTTATATGAGAATAACTTGTATAATAAAATTTTAATATTACGGTAATTGTTTTGTTACATCTATGGATGGATATGTTGATTAATTATAACAACGACGTTCCGAGATGCGGAGAAAGGTGAATTAGTACGTGCTCGTGGTTTGTTGTTTGTTTTGCATACAACGTAATCACCGTACAAAGGGACAATCTTTTCTATAAGATGTTTAGACGGATAGTACAGGGCTTACACTGCTTTACACGATACGGCAACAATTCGACTCTATTAGGCCAATAAAGTGTATTAAAGAAGAGGAATGTGTCCCGCGTCAATCGTAAATGTAATATCAGTTTGTCCGTTCGTGTGCGATGCTCGAATATGCGGGGTGCGGGTGGACGGTTAATTTAGATTGAACCGAAAAGAAGGGCAAAGGATAAATTTTAAAAAGCCAGAATATTTCGAACTTCTGAGAAAGAAAACATAGTTACTACGGATATAGTTAAATGTACAAAATTTTTCTTGTAAGTAGACGACTTTTGTTACAGGCCTTTTATAATAGGGTAAGGGACCCTATTACTGTACTTATTACTGTGCTAATTACTGTGCCTATATTAATTATACTTATTTTTAAAGTATAATGAATATTGAAAAAGAGATGTTACATTTCTTCCATTTAAATCAGTTATAGTTTATCTATTATATCTTATATATCCCTTTTTTAATATCCATTATTATGCTTAGAACAGAACCTCCATCATCTTTTTACCCCGTATTAGAACCTCGCCTGTGCCTGCATCATCTTTTAGGCTGGATCAGAGCCTACTTAGAAGACCCTCTTTTAACATAAAAGTAGCATCCACCACCGACGAGATATATTTAAATAAAAAAAATAGACTAGGTCGCAGCACTATACCGGGGACACTAAAATTCTGGGCGTGAGCACTCTCATTTCCTCTCTGATAAGGATATTGGCGCCAGATGATCTAAAAAGATGACGCAGGTTTTGGTCCAGGCTAAAAAGATAATGCAGGTTCTTATTCAGGCTAAAAAGATGATGCAGATTCTGATTCAGGCTAAAAAAATTAGACTAGGGGGCACCACTATACCGGGGACACTAAAATTCCGGGCGTGAACACTCATTTTCTCTTTTATGGCGCCAGTTGGCGCTGCCTGCGTCATTCTGTAGGGGCTACATGTGTTTCCGCACCTTGCCGTGGCGTCGCCGTCACTAGCCGCATGTGAGCGGCAAGAGAGAGTCGCCCCTCTAGACTCTGCGTGATTTGAGAGTCCTTTCGTTAGATCTTCTGTAACAGTCGTGGATGTAACAATACGTTTGAATAAAGTCTTGTACGTATATGCGCAACGGTGATTTTCCACGACTGTTACAGAAGATCTAACGAAAGGTCGATGGCGGCAAATCTGCCGCGACTCTCAAATCACGCAGAGTCTAGAGAGACGACTTTCTCTTGTGACGGCGACGCTAGCACCACGGCAAGGTGCGGAAGCACATGTAGTCCCTACAATTCCTCTAGGCACGCGCGTAGAGAATATGCTCCGACAAGGTTGGCAGCGCCAACTTCGGGCAAGCAGTTGGAAGACCCGCCATTGCTCTCTTGTTCCAGTCTCGTCCTCGATCAAGACACGTGTCTCGATTCAGTGCTTTCGATCCGCTATCGAATAAAGTTGTTACGTTTTATACACGTATTAAAAAATTATTAGTACGTCTCCTAGTGGTTAACTGCAAAGTAGGCTGCATCGTAATTCCATATTTACCCGCGGAACTATGAAACTAACAACTGGTGACCACGCTGCACGTGGGCATGGAACGAAAGCATGGGCACGTTTATATGGAGTCTACCGCAGAGGAAGAGGGTTCCTGGAGGCGAGAAATCCGCTCGCTGCACGTGGTCGTTGAACGCTGTACACCGGATGTCGCCCTAGATATCTGCAGAGGACGAGCTCGCTGGAAGCCGCTGCTGGCGTAAAGCCATCGACCACCGGCGCTTTCACATTGATTTCCGTGCCGCCGGTTCAGCGCCAACAGGTATCGTTCCGTTTGTGTAAAATTTCACAGCATTATTTTGAACAAATGCGATCGCCGTGAGGTACCTTGTAGCGAAAATATCGACGAAGTTATTCTCCACGAGGTACCTCGTAGCGAAAATATCGACGAAGCCATTTTCGTATGCCGGGTGCTTCGATCATAATCGTGACCTTCGCGCAGATGTGTTTATGCCGTGTCGACACGCGTGACCGCTACGATATCGGGTTGTTCGTGTTTACCGCGACGCACTATGATCCAGATCGAGGAATTAGTTTATTTCATACAAAAGAAATTTGCTCATATCAATGTTTATCGAATGTATGTTGCTTCTTAAATATCGATGAAATTCGAAAACGGTGAAATTAACGAGATTTATTAAAAATTGTGATTCGAACAAGCATTTAAAATTCAACACTATGAATCCTATTTTTTCGAAAAAATTACCTTATTTCTTATTGATATCCTGGAAAATCTATTTAATATTATGTATCCATTTTTGTTTCAAATTAATAGTATTTGTCTCTATTTAGCACTTGTGTACTATGACTTAATATTTATATTTTATTGAAATAACAGTGCCTGATAAGGTAAAAAGAATCTTCAAAGTTTTCTATCGTTTGTAAAGGATATATTTTGAGTTCCATATCGTTCTGCATTGTATCAAAGTGCATTATTTTCAGTGCATTTTCAGTTATTGTCTCAACTTTTACGATAAGATGGCCAAATAATCACAACTTAAGATAAAAAACACATTGTTTCCAGATTTAAAGACTATTTTTCTTGTGTCTGTATTACATAACATTTATTATTTAAACTGAGAGAGAATGTTTACATGTGGCGCAGTACGCGGTTTGTGTCACGGAGAGTGAGAGTGATGTGGTCAAGGTTTAAATACCTCTTTTCCTCCTCAATTACATGCCGAATGAAATTTTTCCAATTTTGGGAGGACACATCTGCGACGGCTTCATCTACAAATTGGCAGACATCAGCCAACTTGTAAGACGTATTGCGCGCCCTAATAAATTCTTTCAATTGTGCCCATGCCAGCTCGATGGGATTTAATTCGCAGTGGTAAAGGAGAAGCCGTAGAACCGTACGTCCATTCTGACTCGCGTATTTATCAATGATATAATTATTTGGTTGCTTGTGTTTTTCAACAAGCTCCAGTAATTTAATTTCAACAAAGCGTGGATCGATCACTTCCCTCTTACCCTGCAGTCACGTGACAATATCGTCCTTTTTCCAGTTCGTGGTAGGATATCTTTCCTGCTTCACTCAGTGATAAGGGGCGTTATCCATCACGATGACTGTCCCATGTGGCAGAATGGGCAAAAATTTTTTGAACCATTCAAAAAACGTGTCCCGATTCATTTCGTCATGGTAATCGCCAGAATTACTCTTGGCCTCAAAGCAAAGGAGGGCCCCAGGTACAAACCCGTCTGATGACCCGATATGAGCAATTATTAGGCGTTTACCCTTACCTGAGGGAGGAGGTATCCCCGTTGTTAGCCCCCATTGTTCCGTGTTCCTCGGGGAGGTCACGCTGGTATCCACCCATAGTCGGCTCTTGCAATCTCCGGCGTTCACCCACGTTTCGTCCAGATAAAAAAAATAATTTTAGGTGAAAAAAGGTAATTAAATGTTTGTAGTAACAGGAGAGTCAACGGACAACAATAATATATTTAATAACGGTAAAACAACAAAAGGCAAGTCGAAGGGTGCTTCCTTGGTGGCCGAGTTGGTGACGTCCCAGAAAACCGTTAAACAAGGGAAAAACCCCCTTGTCCTTCAAGGACAGGGAGAAAGTTTGTTCCCCGAATTAATGCATCTGGGATCGTCACTGTGAAGGACTTTTTAGTGACCTGGCCAGGGTTCTGGCAATCGTCACTTATGCCCATCAATTGGTCAAATGCTATACTTCCGACAATTGGACCGGGCGAATACATAGGACCGGACATCTCTGGTGTTTCTGTTATAGCCTTGAAGGCTGATTCATCAATAGCTCGGGGTTCCTGAGTTTTGTGGGGTTTGTTACCCCTCCACGCCATAGCGCGTTCACGCTGACGCTCTTGTCTTTGGGGTCGGGGACGGGCTGGCGTTGGATTGCCTCCTCTCCTCGCCGTTCGACCTCAGACATGTTATTCCAGTCGAGTCTTTCACCCGCTTCAGCACGCTTTGTATTAAATGAATACATACGCTGTGCATCCCTGTTCGTCTTCGGTTTTCCGAAGGAATTAGCCCTCTGGCGATTATTCATATTGAAAAGTGTTAACTTTCTTGGATAAAAACGACTTATTTTTAATATTAAAAATTAATTATAATTAAAATTTTGGATTAAAAAAACTTTTTTTCAACAAACAACAAAAAAATTTAAAAAAAATTTTTTTATTTATATAAATACATATGATGGTTAACGTTTATTTATTTTACGCTGTTTATTTTACTGTTTTATTTCTATGCTTACCTCTCTCGTGGCATTATCGGATTTTTGTGATAGTTCTTTATTAGATTGATTAATCATTGGCGGTCGAACCACCGGACGTGACAACATATTATCACAAAGGCAGAAATTGAGTATTTACCTGTGCGTTACGACGGGAAATTCAAATTGAATTTTGTCCGGATTTTGGCGCCGCACCCTGTAGACTCTCGAAGTCTCGCATAAATAACTCCTTCATTTACAGTCCCCTTAGCTGAGGTTTGATCAATTCCTAAATTACCAGACACTGGGGATACATTTTACATTACGGGGTTACATTACGGTAACGCGTCTCGTAACCATCCGCATCGCGTGTTGTAAAAATTGGCGAGGATCGATATGTTCGACGTTGATAACAACGCCGGTCGATATACGCACCTTCGAAGACCACGAACATCGCTTCGGAGCTTGAAGAGCAAGATTAACCCTAACCCTAACCCTAACCCCCTTTTTTTTTCTCCGTGAGGAAATGTTTTATACATACCCCGGCTCCCTGGGGGAAGCCGGGCTTATGTGGGAGTCTCCCCAGGGGGAGTGAACCCCCTTTTTTTTTTTTAAAGCATTTATTCACAAAGTATTCATGGTTACAAAAATCTTCGGTCCATACAAAAAAATATACATAAGATACAGGTCATAAGTCCAATGCCGCCAGACGAATCCGGGAGGTGGAGGCGGTTCCTCCTTCACCCTAGCCTGGACCCGCTTCCCAGTCGTTTTTTGTTTCGTAGATATCTCCGTGCTGCAGCATCCCTCAGGGTGGTTTTCGGGGGGGGGGAGGTGGTTTCGGATGCATTTCCGTATACCGGGTGTCCGTGAGTTCTCCGGGTGAATTTGAGATTTTCCTTTACTGGTGTCGGCTTAGCCCGGTCCCGCGGAGTCCGCTTTTTCTCAGGCATCGGTCGTCCTTGAGTACTCGTCCACTGTTCTCCTGGAGCTCCATTTCCCTCGACGTCTTCTACATTCTCACCTTCCTCCCCCGTTTCCTGGTCGTCCCGGGGTGAGCTGCAACACAGAGTATATGTATTATAGCGCATTTATGTATCTTAATTAGTTTAATATTTTACTTTCTAATAGTTTTGGTCTTGAATGCAAACTTAGCTTAAAATTAAAATTAAAGATCCGCCATTCTTTCTGAGTCTGCTGACTCTAAGTCATCCTCTGTGCCCCTCATGACCGGGTTGTCTTTGTGGTTTCTCTCCCGTTCTCTCTCCTCCTGTTCTTTTTGGATGAGGGTGTTCCTGCAGAATGTTGAAAATGTCCTCCAGATATTTTCATCCGCCAGTACCCCCTCCATGATCCTTTCGATAGAAAGATTTTCCGGTCTGGCTTTGAGGGCTTCAATGAGTGGCTTCCTCTCGTCCTTCCATTTCTCGCAGACCACGAGAGTGTGTTCCGGTGAGTCTGGAATTCCTCGATGGTACCAGCATTCGTCGGAGGCTGCTTTACCAATTCTGTGACTAAAGACATTGAATACCCCATGCCCTGTGAGGGCCTGGGTAAGGTAAAAATTTAATTCGCCATGCTTCCTATTGTTCCACTTATCTATGTTTGGGATCAGTCTTTGAGTCCATCTTCCGACCGTTGCTGTGTCCCATTCTGCTTGCCATCTTTCGGTCGTTCTATCTTTGGCTCTTTTTCTAATTATTTTCTTCAGTTTGTTTCTCATAACTTCAACTGGCTCGTCCTCGGATTCCTCCGGCTCTTCCAGCCTGTTCGTCTGCAGCAAATTTGTGTATACTGCTTCCTCTCCGATGTTATTTACATGATTTTGAAGGATCTCTGTCATTTCAAGTTCTTCTTCGAAGATTTCCCTTCTCTCTCTGATTTTGAGGTCCCAGAGCGGGACTCCAGAGAGCACTGCCAGTGTCTCGAGTGGCACGGATCTATATGCCGACACCACTCTTGTCAATCCGATTTTTTGAGTTCTTCTGAGGATTTTTCTGTTGGTTATTTTTCCTGCTGCTTCTGCCCATATTGGGGCTCCATATAAAACAATGGACTCCATAGTCATATAGTAAAGTTTCCTGCCAGATTGTCTAGTCCTCATGCTGTTTGTCATGATTCTACTTAATTCTAATTAATACTTCCTCGATGGTGACGTCTGGGATAGCTGATGCCTCTGGATTTTCTGGTAGGATTTCCGGCCCTACTTCTCTTCGATCCTGGTCTTCTGGTAAGTTGTTTTCTTGTGGGAAAAGTCCTTTCATAACTGTAGCTGCGAATTCTGAGGAGAGCGACGCTGGAGGATTATTATTTTTAACCTGTCTTATAACTACTTTATATGGTTTACCCCATATGTCTTTATCTATTGACTCACACAATTCTTTCCATACCTTTTCTTTTGATTTGCTAATTAATCTCTGTAGGTTCTTTTTTGCTAATTTATAAAGGAATGTTAATGCCTCTCTCTCGTCTGTTTTACCTTTTTTTCTGGCTTTTTGCGTCGCTCTCCTCAGTCTCTGCGTTTTATTTCTCTCCTTCCTAATTTCCGGGGTCCACCATGCATTTCCTTTTTCTTTTGAGCTAATCGCGTCGGCCTTGTCTAGGGCTTCGTCACAGCTTTTGAACATGCAGTCCAGGAATTTATTTTTCTCGTCCTGATTGTACGTATCTCCTTGGTTGATTTCTTGTTCTCTCAGTAACTTTTCCAATGCCGTCCCCAGCCTGGTGATACCCGCTCTCGTGATTTTCCACCTGTTTCCCTGGGTTATCATTTGTCCTGGACCGTCCTCTAAGGTTTTTATAACTGTAAATATATATTTATGATCAGAAGCGGTCTCTGCGTTAAGAATTTTACTCGATATATCATATTTTTTATTTAGCAGATCTTGGGAGATTGCCACAAAGTCTAAATTAGACGTGGAGTTTCCTCTTTCAAACGTATGACCCCCTTGTGGTGTACATGGGAATATATTATTTCCCAGTAGGTCTTCCAGTAGTATATTGCCCCGTAGATTCTGTTCCTTGGATCCCCAGGCTGGGGATTTGGCATTAAAGTCACCTCCGAGAATAATGCTATTACCTTTAGATCTTTCTTTATTTATGAATTGCATTAGACTTTTTGATTTATAAGCGAACAAATCCGTAGTAATATTAGGAGAGAAATACGTACTTACTACAGTTAGGTTTTTTATTCTTACTGCTGTGTAATCGTCCTCCGTAATATCTCCGTCCTCCATTATTATTATTATTCGTTACCCATATTGCTGTTGTTCCTCCTGTCGAGTAAAGCCATTTACCAGGGTTATATAACGGCTCTTGGATCAAAACGATATCTGCTCCCAGCTCCGTTGCCGTTTGCATTAGGAGACAGTGTGTCTGTGGTCGGCTGGAAGGGATCGACTGCGTGAGGCCATCACTAGCCGGGTATACCCCTCACTGCCGGCCGGAAGGTGAAGCACCCCAAGCATAACCGACAGGAGTTAGATGGCCCGTGCCCAACTAGATCACAAACTGGCGAGCTTTCAAACAACCGCTGACCAATACGATAGAACGTTCTCGCTTCGTTACCCAAGAAATGTCCACGTAACGTTGCGCGTCATTATGGTAATAACTGGCTAATTCAGTTTTATTATGTACACTCCTATTTCGTCTTCATACAACGTCTCCGTATTAGGCGCTTTCCCTTTGTACTGCTGAGCTGTGAAAGTTGACTGTGCCGATAGGCTTAAGACTCCATAGCGATTCAACGACTTCAGATATCGGTGATTATTGTAAACTAGAACTTCTACGTCGGAAAATTCTTCCATTTTGTCGTACACGTAGACGGGCGACCCAAAGTGGTTACAAATGATACGCGCTATACGCAACTGCTCTCTTAGAGATGCTTCAACAAAGCTAGAACACAATTTATCATCTGACGTGCTTCCAGAACTAAGTGAGAGACTGTCATCCGATTGATCCTTCTTTCTCTTAGAACCTGCCTCTTTGTTCTTGAGGGGAGTTCGTTTGAGTGGCATTTGAATAACAAAGTGAATGACACTATCGCAACTATCACATAAAACATGCAACGGCACAAGAAGCAAGGCATTCTACCGCAATCTAAGGCTTTTTTTAACCGTGAATTTTAACTTTGTTTAAGCGTGAATTTTAATATTAATTTACACTCCTAGCTAGACGCTCCATATATTTTCGGTATTGGGGGCAGTTGGCAGCCCCTGCCATGTGCTCAGCTTTAGATACGTGTACGCCTTCACTGGTACATAGTACACAGCATCTAACCGCTTCGCAGCCATTAATTTGGTGGCCTATTCCGCCACACCTCCTACATATCTCTTGGCCTTTAAGGTCTAGTGCGCAGTTGTATGACATATGTCCGAAGGCATGGCACTTAAAGCATCTGATTATATTTTGAGTCCTCTTAATCCTGCAGTTTGTGAATCCGACTTTTATTTTGTTCTCCTGCCCTATTTTCTCAAGGTCCTCTACCGGGAGAGCTACTATTGCCATTTTCGTACCTCTGTACCCGAACCTAATCGTTTTTATTTCAATTTCCTTAGTTTGTCTCTGAAGAATTCGAGATAACTCCTCTTGCAGTTCCTCCCTATCTATTGTGGGGTCTAAATCTTTTATCTCGTATATGACCCTTGGTGCCATTCTCCTTATCTGGCATTCTTCTCCGAGGGTTTCCTTTGCGAATTTTTCCAGAACCCCTGCATTGGTACCCTTTTCCATCTCGATGACGATGTCTCCTCCTCTAGATTTTCTAACTGTATGGATTCCTTGCATGTTATCTCCTGGATTTGATTTAAGCTGTTTAAAAAGGTCAGCGAAGGTTCTGTTCTCCGACGTTTTAATAATTATCGCCTCCGATTTTGGGAGCGGTGGAAGTCTGTCCCTTTTTGCCCTCTCTCTTTCTTTTTCCTGGTCTTGTTTTCTTTTTTCCAATTCCGCTGCCTCTTCTTTCTTCTTTTTCTTAAGGGCTTTCTTATCTTCCGCTCTTTTCTTATTATCTACGAGTTTCCATTAATTTACCTGCTGTGTTTCGCTTTCCATGCCTGCTGTATTCTCATCCGTTTCACTTTCGTATGTCAGGAGTTTTCTTGACCCTTCTGCCACGGATTTCACTATTCCCCCAGCTACTTTTCTCCTATCTTCGTAATTTCTGGCGAGGGAACACTGAATGCCTATGTCTTTATGAAGAAGGCTATTTTTAAGGTTTTTGTTCTCAATTATCAGCTCAATATTTTTTAGTCTGGTTATAGCCGCTTCTAATTGTCTATCTGCTTGGACCGCGTGGGTCTTAGTGAAGCTTCTCACCTCCATTTGTGGGTCCATGCAATAGCCTTTAACTTCTTTCGTGGAAGTCCTTGTCTTTTTGAGGAGAGTCGTTAGTTCGCCAATCAGCTTAAGGACATCTTCCTCTTCCTCCTTCACTCTTTCTTTTTCCTTTTCCTTCTCCTTTTTCTTTTCCTCCTCCTTAGGGGGAGTGAACCCCCTGGGTACTACCCACTAAAACCTCACGCCCACCTAAGCTACGCGGGAGATGCCTGGATCACGCGAGTACTTAACAGGACACCTCCCAGCTTATCATACTATCCCTGGGAGAGGGGGGTGTACCCCTCTCCCGTGCCCTACGCTATAAGACCCCGGGCGGAGGGACCCGCCCAGTGTGTATCCCCATCCCTGGAGCCTTCGGATTGGGCTTCCCGAGCCCCAGCTCGGTCCACCCACAGCTCCCGGAGTCTTCGTGCCCCGCTCGGGGCCGGTATCCCGAAGGAACCAGCCCCGGCCGAAGCAAGAAGACGCCGCCACCGGAAGGGAGGGCCGTCGGAGGCGTGATCCGGCACGCCCCGCCCCTTCCTATCCCAACCCCCCACGAATCCCCCTCCCCAAGGGGAGGGACGGACCGACACCCCCCCCCCACACCGGGAAACTATCCCGGGAGGTGTCGTCCATTCACGGGGGGAGCCATGTTCCCCCCCGAGGGCCTGGGTCAACTCGCACCCCGGGCCCCCAAATTCACCGCCCCCATTGGCGGGGGCTCATCAGGGCGCGGGGAGTCCCGTCGGAGTCCGGCTTCTTGGGAACGATCCACACCGGAGAATTGTATGGAGATGAGGATCGTTGAATGATATTTTGTTCTAGCAATTCCGAGATTTGTTTGTGAATTTCTTCGCGATGGATGGGGGGGAATCTATACTGTTTGATATTTATTGGGCTGGAATCGGTGGTCTTGATTGCATGCGCGGTCAAATGTGTGGCTGACAGTTTATCGTTCGTGCAATAAAATATATCATGGTGGTTTTCGATTAATCTTTCGACGTGGTCTTTCTCTTCTTTATTTAAATGCGAAGTCTCTAATAGTTTAAGAATTTCTAAAAATCTTTCCGAGGAATTGACCGGAAAACGCGAGGCGATAAGGGTTTTTTGGGGAATTTTATTATTAATAGTTTCGGTTTTTCCGAATTTTGCGATCTTTTGTCGCTTCTTGGGGGACAGGGGAGGGCTTCAATTTCCTCGATTTCCTCGAGCTTTAGCCATGGGATTTCCGCGTCAAATTCCAATTCAGAAGAATTAAATATTTTAATCAAACCACGTCCATTTTCGTTGGAAATAATTATCGTGTTATTATACGCTTCGGTCAGGGTCCCGTAACCCTTTAATTCTAATAAAATTTTCATCGTGGATGGTAAACCACGGACAAAACATTTCATCGTGAATGCATCTAAGTAAGGATCGATTGGCCGATTCTCCTGTCGTTCCGCGTCTTGAACAGATATCTTGAGATCTTTAACCTTTTGAACGTAGTCTATTATGTGTTCTGTTGGGTTTTTAAATATGTCCGAGAGCAATCCTCGGTAGGAATAAGACGATTTTTGGGGCTGTAGTTTTGATCTCAGGGCGTCGATGAGATCGTCGACTTTGTTAAAATTTTCGTCTTCTATTATGCAATACGCTCGCCCGAGAATTTTCGTTTTTATTACGCGGACAAGTTCCGGTTCTTGGGAAGGTGAAAGACTGTCCCGAGCTCGTATGCAGGACTGAAAGAACCGATCAATTGAAATATTATTTCCCGAGAACGTTGGGATTTCTGAAATAACGTCGCGAGGGCTTAGCGAAAATTGTTTTGGCGGAGATTCTGCGATTTTCACCGATGAATTTAGTATTTTGGAGGGTGTTGGGATGTTACTAATTTTTGTTTCAAGCGTTAAAATATGTTGTTTAAGTGTGGAGATAGTATTCTCCATTTCTATTAGTTGACTTTTTTCTTCCTTCCTTATTCGTTCTCTCTCTTCGTTTAAAAGTTCCTCGAAATTAGCTTCAGCGAGTCTAAATCGCTCCTCTTGCTCCTGAATACGTTTCTCTCTGTTTTTTAATTGTTCTTCTAACATTTTTAATTCCTCCTCTGAGTACTTCTGAGACCGTGTAGTCGGCATTTTTAAAGAAAAACTCTAGAATCTGATTTTTCTCTTCCTTACGGACGGGGGCCTTCTCCACGATGTTTGCGATATCCCACCGCTTGTCACCAAATTTCTTTACTCTAACGGTTGTTACGTCCTCCGACTCCCTTTGGGATTGATCGGAAGCCGTTAGAGCCGAGAACGGATGAGCAGTAACCCGTTCTCGAGGCGGGTATCGCTTCATATCGCTTATGGAGAAGGGTTGAAAACCCGTGTCGTAAGGAGAGGGAAATGTTGCAATTTCTAGGTTATTTTACTAAATAAATGTACTCTTCAGAAACGATTCTTTGGTGGCAGGAGTAACGAAACACATATATTCTTTAGAATAATAATAAAGGTTACATAATAATAATAATAATAGGATAAACAAAAGTATCAAAATATAAAGGAGAGAGAATTTAACGAATGAGTAAGAAATATAGATTTAAGTATATAAAAACAATAGTAAGGAAACGAAATATAAAAATATAAATATAAGTATACAGTCTGTCTCACGTAAGAATATACTCGTTTCGCGCAGCTCGACTGATCTCGGAAGGCGCTGCGAACCTCCCAACTCCCACTCCATCACCTGGTCCATTCTCCCTCCACACTGTCTCGACGCGAGTCTTCATGTACACGGTGTCCTGGAATGAAACGGGTTAGCATGGAATTAAATGAATAGGAAATCAGAATAGGAAATCGTAACTATTTACATTTATTAATATTTACAAAAAATGTACAAATGACAATTGACTATTTAAAACTTTTTTTTTTTTTTTTTTTTTTTTGTACGAGAGGAAAATGCATTTATGCACACCAGCAGTTGTTCGGCTGGTAGTGTGGGACTCAACGCAGCTCGCGAATACGCAATACCCACTAAAAACCTCTCTTAAAACTATCTACAAACTACAAACTATTTAAAACTATTTACAAACTGCTTAAAACTATTTACAAACTACTTAAAACTATTTACAAACTGCTTAAAACTATTTACAAACTATTTTACAATTTACAATATAAATAACACTAACACTAACACCAAAAGCACTAACACTATAACACTATTAACAACACTTACACTATAACACTATTAACACTGAAAACATTAAAGTCCCTAATGCCCTAAAGTCAAAAGTCTTGCTCATTGTCCGAGTCGGAATGTGCATCGTCAGACGCGGAGATCCAGTCTTCGTTTTCATCGAAGACTGAATCAATTGTCCGATCCACTTGTTTAAACCTTTCTTCTTCTTTCTTGACGTGGGCAATGTAATTCTTCCAGTTTGAAGGGGACACGTTCTCCAGGGCTTGGTCTAAAAGTTCCCGGACATCCGCCAACTGGAATGTCGTGTTACGCGATTTTATAAACTGTTTTATTTGAGCCCACGCGAGCTCAATGGGGTTCAGCTCGCAGTGGGAAGGGGGAAGGCGCAATACCATTTTCCCGTTTTCTTTTGCCAATTCGTCTATAATATAAGTCTTTCCATTCTGCTTATATTTGACGGCAATTTCTAACAATTGCGTCTTAACTAAATTATCCGCATCAAATATTTCCCCCTTACCATGCAGCCATTCCACAATCTTGGATTTCTTCCAAGTCAGTGTTGGATGACGCTCCTTTAAAACGCTGTGATAAGGAGCGTTATCCAAGACGATGACTGCCCCATTTCGCAGCGTGGGCAAAATTTTCTGGAACCATTTAAAGAACGTGTCCCCGTTCATTTCCTGGTGATAATCGCCGGTGGTTTTCTTCGACTCGAAGCAAAGCAGGCCCCCAGGTAAAAATCCGTCTTCTGATCCGATGTGGCCGATGATGAGCCGCTTTCCTTTGTTGGCGGCGGCAGGTATCCCGGTCGATAATTGTCTTTCTTCGGCGTTCCTCGGGCTGGTGACGGTGGTATCCACCCATAAATTGGATACACAGTCCCCTGTGTTATACCACGTCTCGTCCAGGTAGTAGATCGGTCGTCCTTCTTCGCGCAGTTCCTTTATTTTAGACACATAATATTGTCGCCAGTTGACAATATACGCTTTGTCTATAAGGGCGTTGTTCCTCTTCCTTTTCACAAAACGGAACTCCATCCTCTTCAGGAGGCGATGAAAGCTTGCACGGCTGAACGACGGGAGTTCTTCGTCATCGTTAACAGCCTGCAAAATTTTATCTAAATTTGGCACCTCGCGCCGCATCCAGAAATCGTGGACCTTCTTTCTAATTGAAACAATGTCTGCATCGGACGTCTTTTCTAAAATGTTGAAACGTCGCCTCTTCATATTTGGCGACGTAACAGTCCCTGTACTCCTGTACTCCGAGATTGTCCTCTTGATGCTGACTATTCCAATCCCCGTCTTCTTCGACAGGGATTCTATCATCGTCGCGTAGGGGATGTCGGCGTTTTCTTCTTTCGCCTCCTTAAAGAGATTTACAATGATCTCCTTCTGCCCAGCTAAAACGTACTAAAAACAGAAAAAAATTGAAATAAAGATTTTTAATTCATTAAAGAATAGCTAAAGAAACGTCTTATTTACATTGTCATGCATTTTACAAAATGAGCGATATCGAAGATTCGAATTTCGAATCTTCGACCCTCAAAGGCAAGTAACAGCCCAAATATATAATCGAAATGCATTATTAATATGTACAATGCGTACGTACCTTTCCTCTTGGATTCCGCTTCGGTGGAGATACATTGGATGGTCCTCCTTGCTCCATTCTCTTTCCAAGTAAACACTTGATTTAAAGAAACAACAACGAAACAACTGTGGTATTTATAGTGTGCGTGGTGAAGCGTGTAAATAGGACACCAGGTATAACGCAAGTGAGGCAGTTTACAGCGCTGCAGCGCGTGGCGTCGCTTCAGTGCCACTTCGCGCATGCGTTGTGCATTGGGAGTTCTACCAATCAGGGCGAACCTGCGCAGCGAACGACGCAAACTGGTCGTATGCGAAGTATATTCTTACGTGAGACAGACTGTAGATGTAAAACAAATGTTAACACTTACTAGGGGGTTGGGGGAACAATTTGTCGGCGTAAAAGTTAAAGCGGGGATCTGTCTCGGCGATCTTACAAATCTCTGGAAAACTCGAATTACAAGGGGTAAGAGGGATGAGTTTCCAGTGAGGGGAGGGGAGTGGCTTGGGCGATGATCCCGTTTCTGGATGCTGGGCTCGTCTCTGGATCTTGTAACGGCGGGTTCTCCTGAACCTTCCGTCCTGCTCTCCGGATCTTCTTCCTTTTCGTGGGTGGTCCTGATGCTGGGCAGTCCTTCTTCCGGGGGGTGGTTGTCATGGAGGAAGGAATGGGAAAACCTCGTGCTAAACGACTCTTGCACGGAGGTGATCGGGAAAGGGGTTGGTCACCAGTGCGAAACGTCTCTTGCACTTGTTGGTGAAGGGTTACGAGTCGTACGGGGAGATAGTGCGAAACGTTCTTGCACTGTATCGGTAGACTCGGGGTTGACTCTTAAGCGGATGCTTGTAGGAGTTTATTCCGACTTTTCCTGTTTTTTTCCGGGGGAGGTATATCCGTCAGTGCATACTTTTAACTTCGAGAAAGTCTTCGTCTCAAGTAGCATCTGTAGTAACACCATTGTTTCACGTGCTGTATGGCAGGTCGCACCGTCTTGTTGGAAAAACATGTCCTCCGTATCAATTACATCCAATTCGGGCCACAAAAACTCCGTTAACATTTCGCGATACCGCACACCATTAACAGTTAGCGCATTTCCAGCCGCATTTTCAAAGAAATACGGCCCAATCACTCCGCCAGCCCAAAATGCACACCAAACAGTTACTCGCGATGGATGCATTGGTTGTTTGAGTATCACACGAGGATTTTCAGCACCCAAATCCGACAGTTTTGCTTATTTACATATCCGTCGAGTTGAAAATGTGCCTCATCTAAAAAAATGATTTTCTTCGAAAAATCCTTTTCGAAAAAAGTCTCTCTCTCTCTAAAATAGTTACAAGATATCGATCACTACAGCCATCTACCGGAAAAATAATCGATTTCTTTCCCCCAACCTAATATGTATATGTACGACTACGTATGTATTAGGTTGTCCGGAAAGTTTTTTTAACAGGTATTAAGTATAAAATATTTTGCGTTCTGCGTACTATTCTTGAATAATATATGATCCGTTCTGTTCTTACCACCTTTTGCCATCGCTCCGGAAGCCTCCTAATGCCGCTTTTCCAAAATTCCCTTGGCTTACTGTTAAAATATTCTTCGAGGCCGTTTTTTATTTCATTAACTGATGTGAATTTTCTATTGTTCCGTCCTGAGTGGACTGAATTATAGTTTTGAAGGGATAGTACGCAGTTTCGAACCTACCTGCATTCACCGGCTATGGTTCGGGAAATTGAGGATCGTTTAAATAAAGGTGTACCCTTTTATTATTATAATAATAATAATATCTTTATTCGTTCCCCTTAGGGTTACAAATCCCGAACACAATTCTTACACTTGCCTTACATCTAAACTTACATCTAACCTTACCTACCGCCCCTACGCAACAATCGAGAGAGAGAGAGAGTAACCAGCGTGGTCAACCCTACAACTAACAGCGCATAAAACTATAACTAAAAACGGCCGCATAAAACAAACAATTTATATATATAAATATAAAAATATAAAAATATAAAAAGGTATACTCTGAATTTCTATAAAATAACAAATAAAATAAAATAGAATAAACTTTGGTATACACATAAAATTAAAACAAACCATACATTCACGCTTTCTCGAAATCGTCGCGTGGTCCACCTTTCGCATATTACAAAATAATAACCAAACCAAACCAACCAATAACCAAACTAATAACCGTAGTTTGGTTTAATATGACATTAAACACGCAAAAAAAAAAAAACAAACGTTACCTATCGTTTCTTCCTGTTTCTCCTTCAGCAGCGGGAGACGGAAAAGGAGAAGGAGACGGGGGAGGAGGAGAAAGGAGGAGGAAGTAGTAGTGGTAGTAGTTAGTGGTAGTAGTAGTAGTTAAATGTGCAATTGGTATAGGTATATTTAACGAAAGTGTTTTGCGGAGTACGAGGAGAGGAAGGACCAGGAGATAAATTCCTCATATCCCTAAGGAGGGTCTCCCGCTGCGTCTGAATTCGCTGTCGTAGCTGTTTTCTCCTTCGTTGAGAGGGAGGAAACGCATACGCGACCGAACATATGTGGTTCAAGTCTACCCCGCGTATGCGCTCCCCCCTCTCCAACTGATCCCGATAGGGACGCAGGGCCCGCAGCAATCTTGGGTAAAACTGATTGTGTCTGTTTGACATCTTTGTAGATACTGAAAATAATAACCAAACCAAACCAACCAATAACCAAACTAATAACCGTAGTTTGGTTTAATATGACATTAAACACGCAAAAAAAAAACCAAACGTTACCTATCGTTTCTCGTTGTTTCTCCTTCAGCAGCGGGAGACGGAAAAGGAGAAGGAGACTTGCAATCGTTAAAGGTACAGTTACGGAAAATGTTTTGCGGAGGAGGAGGAAGAGGAAGGACCAGGAGATAAATTCCTCATATCTCTGAGGAGGGTCTCCCGCTGCGTCCGTATGTGCCGTCGTAGGTTTTCCTTCCGC
Organism: Seladonia tumulorum; assembly: GCA_913789895.3. Classification (NCBI taxonomy): domain Eukaryota; kingdom Metazoa; phylum Arthropoda; class Insecta; order Hymenoptera; family Halictidae; genus Seladonia; species Seladonia tumulorum. The sequence goes on from OU565275.1 coordinate 12,286,550, forward strand.
TTTTGTGAGGGAGGGAAAGCATATACAACTGAACAGATGTGGTTCAGCTCCACTGCGTATATACTTTCCCCCCTCTCAAGTCTTTCGCGATAGGGCACCAGGGCCCGAAGTAGTCTTCTGTAAAATACAACGTTCTTGCCGAACATCTCTGTAGATACTGAAGTCCGCTGGCACAAGACGGGTATACATAGGCATGCACGTTCCCGCGTCATTGGTCGCGCATGCGCAGTTGACCGTGCGGACCGATCGTACCTGCGCAGTCGACCACTCGGTTCACGCGGAACGAGCTCGCGCGGTTATATTGTATTATATGTGTGTATAATTATATATGCACCTATTTGATTGTTAACATGAATTTATTTAACGCTGATTATTTTATTGTTCTATTTCTAAGCTTACCTTTCTCGTGACATTATCGGACTTTGCAATAATTCTTTATTAGATTGATTAATCATTGGCGGTCGAACCACCAGACGTGACACTATTGCGACGAAAATTTTTGACGGAAAGGAACAAATAACAGTCCGATGGTGCAAAGTCTGGAGAGTATGGAGGATGCGGTAGAACATCCCAATCAAGCTCTAAAAGTTTCGTTCGCACGGGTAAAGAAACGTGTGGCCTCGCGTTGTCGTGGTGGAACACGACGCCACGTCTATTCACCAATTCTGGACGTTTTGCAATGATAGCCTCTCAGTTTTTCGAGATGGGTGCAATATTTCTCACTGTTAATAGTTTGCCCTTGCGGAAGTAACTTGGTAAATAGTTTCCAAAAGTCTCAAAGGAACCATAGGTCTCATGTCAACCGAGATTGTCTCCTTTCGAACTGTTGGTCAGCGTTATCAGAGTCGTATTATGGAAATCGCATCCGAATACCGACGCTCATATAAAAAATACAAAGGTTGGGGTGGGGAAGGTTCATGGACGGGCACGGCCAGGTACTGCTGGTGATCTGATATTGATTAATTAAAGTGTAAGATGTCAACAAATATTGTAGCAAACAACAAGTCTGAGGATTAATTTAGGGAGAGACGCACCTATAAAAGAACAAGTACAACAAAATTTTGTCAAAACGCGATGAAAATTCGTAAAAGAGAAACTATTGTCACTACTTAAGTCGATACTGATAGTTAAAACCGTACCATAAGAAGGTAATAACATTTGTATTGACCACTGTAACGATCCTATCCCTCAGTGTGAGCCTCCCCCTGTCCGCGCACCGGCACAGTCCGCCGTAGTCGATCATACCGGGGGCAAGTTGCTTTAGTACGCACCGTCACCGCGAGACGAACACATCTCTCGCAAGTTGTAGGGGCTACATGCGTTTCCGCACATTGCCGTGGCGCTAGCGTCACCGTCACTAGCCACATGCGAGCGGCAAGAGAGAGTCGCCTCTCTAGACTCTGCGTGATCGGAGAATCGCGGTGAATTTGCTCCGTCGAGTATTTCCGTTAGAACTTCTGTATCAGCCGTGGATGTAACAACACATTAGGATAAAGTCTTTGTACGTATACGCGCAACGGTGATTTTCCACCCAGTTTCTGGTTCCCGGCGGTTGTAGGCCGCATGCTAATTGTTCACTAACCCTTAATCCTACAAAGTAAAGACGCGCTCGGCCTACCTCCGCCAGCCGGTCGCGAAGTCGCGCCTTCGTGGGTGAAGATGATCTGTCTCGGGGATAACTACCTCTTCCGGGCGTGTCTGAGTCCGATTAACGAGCTACATCGAAATTCGCCGCACTCCAGGAGACGACATAACTCCCCCCGCATCGAATCCTCCTGACCATCCCCAAATCGACAAAACAACGGTATACACCACGAAACTCGGCAACACAGGCTATTATCCACGAGGAAGTCAACCGGGTGCTCCGAGACATAATCATAGAATCTCCAACCAGCCCGTGGAGCTCGCCAGTGGTAATCGTCCGCAAGGGGAACGATAAGCTGCGCTTCGGCATTGACTTCCGGCGCGTCAACGCCGTCTCCGAAAAGGATGCCTACCCATAAGCCCAGAACCAAGCTACGCAGGTGAAGCTACGGGGAGCCCGCTACATCTCCACCATCGACTTGGCCAACGGGTACTGGCAGGTATCGCTTGCCCTCGACAGAGAACAAAAAATCGCAAATCGCTCATTTAAAACGGTGCGGAACCAGCTGGCCACCGCACCCATCCTGGCTTTCCCGGATTTCGACCGGCCATTTACGCTGCAAACCGATGCCAGCGACCACGGGCTCGTGGTTGTCTTAAAACAAGAAGCCGAAGGCGAGGGAAGGGTCGTCGCCTACGCCAGCCGCACCCTGAACGGCGCAGAAAGGAATTACTCCGTCACCGAGCCAGGAGTGCCTGGCAGTCATGTGGGGGATCCAAAAGATGCGCCCCTACCTGGAGGGATATCGCTTCTTCGTCGTCACCGTCCACTAGGCCTTACAAGAGCTGCGCCAGATAGACAATCCCTCTGGAAGGCTCGTCCGCTGGGGACTAGAACTACAGCAATAAAACTTCACTATCAGGTACCGCCGCGGCGAACAGAGCCTAATGACAGACGCTCTGTCCGGAAGTCCTTGGACTACTGAAGCATCCGCAGAACGCGAGGTACCAGAGGACAGAACAATGAAGATAGCTGTCTTCGCGTACAACACCTCCTGGCACGGGGTCACTGGGATGACACCAGCCTACCTGACGCACGGCCGAGAACTCGCAGCGTTCGGAACGGATCGTTTGCTCACCGAACAACCTCCGCGAGGAGGCCACCAGAGCAGACCGCTAGCACTAGGAAATCACGATCGCCTGCCTATCCAACACCACTGAGACGCAGCAAATGGAGAAAATTGAGTCTCCGGATCGGGGATATGGTCATGCGCTGAGAATACCTTCTGTCAACAGCCGCCGATGGTTTATGTGCTAAGTTGACGCCGAAATTTTCGGGACCCTACAGGATACGCAAAAGTCCTCGGGCCAACGGTGGTTGTTATACAAGCCAACAGGGGGTCACGCCACTGCGTCCACCTCCAGGGCTTGAAACCGTGCGCAAAGGGGACTCCCCGAAAGACGACCATAAGACACTATAAAGAGTTACGAGCCCCAGGAACAGGCATTCGCAACCAAGATGCCACACGAGGTGCAATAGCCCGACTCGTCCGGGACCCAGCCAGCAGGCCAATACAGGCCCGCATCCGCCAGCGCCTAACCGACGGGACCGTTTTGCCCGTTGCCAAACCCCGGCCACCAGCCGACTGTCGGATCAACCCCAGCCAGGGGCCTGCAAAGCTTCCAGCGGCTGTTAATACAACTTCTGGGGACCAGCCACGCCGAGGAAAACCCCGTCACAAATCCGTGGATTAAGACTAGGTTAAGTTAGAATAAGACTAGGAACAAGTGGTATAGTTAGCAGTTACACTGTAAAGATAGTAGTGTCTTCAAATACACACAAGGGGAAAAACTACTGCACACGAAGTCTCGCGATGTAACGATCCCATCCCTCGGCGCGAGTCTCCCCCTGTCCGCGCATCGGCACGGTCCACCGTAGCCGATCATACCGGGGGCACGCTGCTTTAGTACGTACCGCCACTGCGAGAGGGATATGTCTCTAGTAAGTAAAGATGCGCGCGGCTTGTCTCCGCCGGTGGGCCGCGACGGGGGCAGCGCCGCAAAGTCACGCTCTCGCGAGGATGATCGGTTTCGGGAATAAGTACCGCTTACGGACGCGTCAGAAAGCAGTCCGGGTGACGAGCTACATCGATCAATTAGTAGAGTATATGAAAGACCACAGTACTCTGATTTCGAGACTATTCTTGTCCTTACTTCCTCTAACGGGTCTGTCGGTGCCAGAGGCAAGTGCTGCTCCCGACGCGCATAGCCCACTCCCCACCAAACCTCCGACTTTTGAATGAACGAACGCAACCTTCTTGCTCTGACTGGTGCGCTGAGTGTTAACAGGAGCACCGTACACTATAGCACTAACCCTAGCACTAGCCGATGGTGCTCCGGGGTGTCGCGATGCCGCTTCCCACACTCCGGTCCTTGGCCAAGTGCCCCCCTGTAGCACAACCTAGCCTGTAAGATGTGTCTGAACCAGGCCGTAGCATGTGAGATCCGTCGTAGCCGTTAAGTTGCGTCGACTGCGCCTCCGCGGAAACTGCCGCACCACCGCCGGTAACCGTCACAGTAGTTGTCGCATTATATAAATTAGTGTTAAGTTGCGCCAAACTGCGCCTCCGCGGAAACTGTCGCACCACCGCCGGTAACCGTCACTGTAGCCGTCGCATTGTACAGATTAGTGTTAAGTATAGCTGTAAGCCTGCGCCGCCGCCGTGACCGTAGGAAATAAACTTGTTCAGCTGAAAAGTATCTTCTCATTCGCGGTTTAGAAACCCCGGACGGCGGACTTAGCCGGCAAGCTCTCCCCTCTGCCGATCGTTACACCACTTACAAAAATATTTCATCAGAAGTTTGGAGCACTAAGAAGTTTTTATACTTCTGTTATACGGAAATAATATAATACACGTGTTCTGCGTTTTGACATTATTTACAAATGTGAAAATGTTATAAATGAAACCGGTAAAACCGGTAAGAATCGTCCAGTATTGCCACAGTAAAAACTGGCGAATCTTATCTTATGGTGTGTCTCTCCCGGAATTACTGTATGGTCCATGAATAACCTTTTGATCGCTGTGTGTAATCGAGACAATGCGTCGCTTGTATTGTATTGAACCACGATAGCGGTACATCTTATGAGGTATCATCTTCTTCGGCCGAAACGAATTCTATACATTTAATACATTCTATAAATGTAATATACTCCGCGATAACGGAGTTGAAGCTCTCCACCATGTTATTTTTGCTTTGATAATGAAGGTTTTCAGAACACGCCAACAGTACCTGTATGATGTCCTTGATAGTTTGGTAGACTCCAACGGTTGACAATTGTGGAACAATATTCTGTTCGTCCATCTTCGGAGTCCCATCGCAGAAGTATCCTAGTTGCTAGATCACAGTCTATTATTTTCTTGTAGACGCGGCTATCGGCGTCAGCAATCAGTGTAGAACAGATCAATCATCGTTTTTCCACACTAGTGTTGAACACTTTAGTTATCTCCTAACATCTACGTGTTATCTCATCCTTTAGCTCTTGAATTGTTCTTGGCTTATTGACGTACACTTTTTCTTTTAAATATCCCCAAAGAAAGAAGTCTAACGGTGTCAAATCGCATGATCGTGGCGGCCAATTAACATCGCCACAACGTGAGATAACACGGTCATTGAACTTATCGCGCAAAAGAGTTATTGTTTCGTTGGCTGTGTGGCAAGTGGCACCATCCTGTTGGAACCACATATCGTCCAGGTCCATATCCTCAATTTCTGGCCACAAGAAGTCTGTTATCATCTTGCGATAGCGAACACCGTTCACTGTAACTGCTTGGCCGACCTCATTTTCGAAGAAGTACGGTCCAATAGTGGCGGCAAACCCTACACCTCTGGTGGACACGGTGAGGGGAACGGCGTAGGATTGGATTGTCAATGACATGTTCGTCAAAGATTTCTCCAACTCGGCGGCGTCTGCGTCGAATAAACCATACTTTCTTGCAATATTATCTCTAAGTTCCTGGTTCTGCTTTGTTCCTATCCTTTTACGAAAAGCCTCGGAGGTTCGCTTGCGCGAAGCTTTACCGGACTGTTTCTTCTTTGCAGAAGATGATGTTTTAGCATCACTTCCCTTGTCGATAGTGTTTTCCACCTGCATGGACTCCATACTAGAATAGAAGACACAAAAAAAAGTACGGTCCGATGACACCGCCAGCCCATAAACCGCACCAAACTGTCACTTGTGGATTCAATCCACAACAATCACTCGTGGATTCTCATTTGCCCAAATGCGGCAATTCTGCTTGTTAACGAATCCACTGAGGTGAAGGTGTGCCTCGTCGCTGAAGATAATTTTCTTTGTAAAGTCACCATTCAGTTCTGTCTGTTCAACCAACCATTCGGCATATTGACGACGCTTGACAAGGTCAGTAAGCTTCAGCTCTTGAGTCAATTGAACCTTGTAGGCGTGTAAATTCAAATCTTTATTCAAAATTCGCATCAGCGATGTTCGTGAGATGTTCAATTGTTGGGCACGGCGACGAGTCGAGGTTGACGGCTCTTCTGCCACTCTATCGCGAACAACAGCAATGTTTTCCGCAGAACGAACTGGACGAGTATGCACCGACGTTTTCACATTTCAGACAGACCCGGTTTGCTGAAATTTCCGCACAATTCTCCCGATTGTGGACACATTTGGTCGATTATGCTGACCAAAAAAATCACGAAGTGCTCGAAATGCATTTCGATTTGAACGCCCATTTTCGTAAAAGGCTTCAACAATCTTAACGCGCTGCTCAATTGTGTACCTCTCCATGGTTGAATTTGCTAAACACAGAAACAAAGAAATGTCAAATTAAGTTAGGCCAAAAACTTGACATTTAGGTGTGACTTATTGGGTTGGCAACTAAGTAATTGCGGATCTTTTTTAGGAAATCAAAGACAATTTTTTCATGGAACTAAATAACTTTATTCTGTAATGTATTCCCCAGTTTGATCAATGACCTTTTGCCATCTTTCAGGCAGCATCATAATCCCACGTTCATAAAACTAATGGTTTTTATTAGCAAAAAACTGAATCAGGTACGATTTGACATCATCATCATTATTGAAATTTTTACCGTTCAAGGAGTTTTGTAAAGATCGAAACAAAAAGTAATCAGATGGTGCAAGGTCAGGACTATATGGTGGATGTGGCAAAACATCCCAACCAAGCTCCAATAATTTTTGCCGAGTGACCAAAGATGTGTGTGGCCTTGCATTGTCATGATGGAATACAACACCTTTTCGATTTATCAATTCGGGCCGCTTTTCTTCAACTGCATTGTTTAATTTCGTTAGTTGTTCAATGTAGACAACAGAATTGATCGTTCGGTTGGGTGGTAAGAGTTCAAAATAGACAATTCCTTTGTAATCCCACCAAACTGATAACAAAACCTTCTTTTGATGAATACCAGCTTTTGATGTTGTTTGAGCTGGTTCACCTGGTCTGCTCCACGATCTTTTTCGCTTGATATTGTTGTAAACAACCCGTTTTTCATCGCCAGTTATCAGTCGTTTTAAAAATGGATCATTTTCATTACGTTTCTTTAGCAAATCGCAGCTGTTAATGCGTTGCGTTAAATGCGTTTCTTTCAGTTCGAAAGGAACCCATGTGTCGAGTTTTTGAACATAACCAAATTGTTTTAAGTGTTTTTCAATGCATATATGTGATACATTAAGCTTCTCTGCAATCTCACGTGTTGTACTGTGACGATCCGAATCGATTATTGTTTTCATTAGGTCGTCATCAACTTCAACTGGACGACCAGAGCGTTTTTCATCTTTGAGTGAAAAATCACCAGAACAAAATTTGGCAAACCAATTTTGACACTGCCGTTCTTTTAAGGCTTCGTCGCCATAAACAGCACATAACTTTTTGTGAGCTTGCGATGCGTTTTTCCCTTTGCGGAAATAAAAAAGCAAAATATGACGAAAATGTTCCTTTTGATTTTCCATTTTTCAACGAACGCCAAACGAAAACTACAAAAGCGATCAAAAAACTTTTTTTACGGATTGACAGCTGAATTGCCAACTATCAAATAAATAAATGTGTTTTACATTTGGACTACGCCAGCAAACCTAAAAATTCAACTGAAGCCATCTATGAGTGAAATCCGCAATTACATAGTTGCCAACCCAATATAATTAACATCGTGCATTATGATTGGACCACCCTGTATGTGGGAGGGCTTGCCATCGGACAAGACGTCCCCCCGCAACAGTTTACGGAGATTCGTTTCGGCTGAAGGCTACCTTGTCATCCGTTTCCCTGTGATGAATTTCGCAATTATATTATTAAAGCATTCTACGGCGTTATTGTTTAATGCGTACAGTAAACTTTTCGCGTGAACGAAGAATGGCTGCATTACTTCTTCGATGCTTTGATAAATGCCCGTTTCTTTTAATTGCGGGACATAATTGATTTGTTCGGGGTCAGAGTACTTGTTGCAAAAGTAGGCCAATTTCTGACACTCTCTGTGTTCGCCGAACACGTGACTTGGCACGTTTCTCAGATCTATTTTTAAATTTTCAATTTGATCTGATAATCTCAGAGTTTCATTGATGCGGTGTTCTGCAGCTTTTTTTATCCCAGTGCGCAGACGGAGGGCAGTTTTCTTTACGATGCCTCTTAGATCTTTGTAGCGACCTTTTGCGACGATCTCATTTATTTTTCGGCTAAAATTCCGCAAAAGATGATTGTTGCATTCATTTCCACCCCTTCCCATGTCTCCTCATTCCCCAATATATAATCTATCACCGAATTCCCCCTTTTTCGCACTTGTATCATGTTATCTCCATACGGATCGTTATCCAAGTGTTCCGACAGCTGAGGAAGATACGAAAATCGACGGAGAAACACGAAACACTAAGTGGGCGTAAATCACTCAGGAATTCGCTGAAATAGCTTGTTGTTTTATATGTTTAGCGCAATGAACACAATCTCCTCACTGAGTCTATATATATATATTTCGAACGGTACAGCTACTACAAACAGAAATGACTTTTCGCACGGAAGGTTGAACGCAGAGTGCCGGGTTCTCGGTTCTTCACGTACGTCTCGATCTCATTACGCATCTAATACATTAGTGTAAATAGAGATGTCGCGATTATCAATGCCCGTATCGACAAGATACACCACGCCCGAAATGCGATCTTTAATATGGAGACGGGATGAGGAACCAGACGCCTCCGCGCCCGTCTCAGCAACGGAAGCATCCATTAGTTTTTTGGAACGAAGGTAGAATACCTATCGCACCACGACTTGCAAAACAGCGGGTTGTCGGGGTACTTTTTGTGCGCATAACACAGGTTAGCCCCGGAGGCAGATCTGCCCCTCGATTTAGACCGTCCCCGACGGGACGGGGTGGCAGAACGCGAACGCTGCCGCTTCAACTTGTTTACATCGGCCCGAAGGGCTCGAACCTCACCGAAAAGTTGAGTAAAGTCTGCCGACAGACGTTTAATCTCCTCCCCCTGAAGGGGGGAGGGGGTTTGCACTGAGGCTGCCGCCACGAAACGGTCCGACGGACCCGCTCCTTCGGAAATCTTATCCGCAATACTCGCAAGTTTGTCAAGGTCAGTATGACCTGTCGCCGCAAGGATGGGCCGATGGCCCTGAGGGATCAATTCATAAAATAAAGCGTTCCCGTTATAGTAGTGACATCTGCTCAGCCTTAGCATGGCACAGAACCTGGGCCGTCTTTTGAAACCAGGGCCGTCTCTTGACGGTCTTGAAACCGAACGCTCAATATTTTTTTTACCAGGATTAGAACGTACAGCTTAATTGTTTTATATGAAATATGTAACTGACGTGTAAATCGTGTGTACAAAATCTCTAATTAATATAAATTCAGTATAATATTAATTGTAATGATACGTATTTTATTTTTTTCCAATTTTGTAGTTGCAAATTCTAGTTGTAAAAAATGACAAACCCGGAAAAATTCGAACAAATACAAATTTTATGTCGATGTTTAAAAGCAACCACATTGAATATTAATTTAATAATGAGCTATTGTCATCAGCACTACATAAATGAAACACCCTGTATATTTGATTTCAAGTCATTGTAATCATAATCATTTGTATAATTCTTTTATGCATACTACTGTGGCAAGATTAAAAAGAAAAACTACTTGTTTCACATTTTTCATAGAATTCAACGGATTTTTGTTTATGGAAATGTCGCACGAAGCAGTTTCTAATGCATGGTAATGTCGCATAAAGGTTTGGTTGCAATATAGTTCTGATTCACGACACAGGCTAAACAAAAATTAAACGGATTCTGATCGTTGCTAAAGATGATGCAGGTTCTGTTTCAGGCTAAAGATGATGCAGGTTCTGTTCCAGGCTAAAGATGATGCAGAAAATGTTTGGGACACTAAAACCTCTGGCGTGAGCACTCCAGGGGGCATAAGCTGAAATGCAAATAATTTAACCACTAAGTTGCTGGCCCCGAGCACTAGGCGGCGTTGGTGTTCCCCATCACGTGATGGGGGCACATCAGGGGGTGCAAGCTGCCGTGTTATAAAAGTGACCAGTATTTTAGCGCTCTCTAGTGCTCGGGGCCCGAACTAATAACAGTATATATATGTAGATACAAACGCTACTCACTCACACACAGATACTCGCGTGACTCACACAACTCTATTGTAGCTATATGTACTTTCATGTACACGCGTACAATTAATCTTTTAAGTGGAAAGGGTAGAAATTTATACAGCTTGAAATATATAAAAATAAATATTTATTATAAATCCATTTATTTTCTTCTACAATGTTTCTTATAATAGGTACGCGCTATCTCAAACAAAGGTGATTCCGTGTGTTGAATATTTTTCAACTTTCCGGTTAATATATTATTGACATGTTTCATGTACATATTGAAAATGTAATTAAATATATTTTGGAAAATATTGTATTGTAATGTAGTGGCATGCTCGGTATGTGTTGTGTTGAAACTTACATTTTCTTGTAAATATTTTATAGCTTTTTCTTTAATATTAGTTTCACAAATATGATTCATCATGATTGAATGACAGATATCAATTAAGAAGGCACTATCGAATAATTTTTTCAATTCCGAAACTCGGAACAATAGTTTGCAGTCTTCGCAGTCAGACTTCAAGTTCTTTGCAACAGCAGCTAATATGTCTGTTACATGTTTGTCATCTACACTATTTAAAAATATGTTTAAATTAGTAAAAGCATGTGTAACTTCCACATGTTTTCTTCTTGCCATTTCAATAATGTGCTTTGTATGTACAAAATATTGTGAACAATCATCTTCACAATTCGCTTTATTCGATATCCTCCGACCAAAATTATTAATAAAAATACTTTTGTAGTAATGTTCAAATGATGTGCACGTAGGATTTACATTTCTCACTCCGTGGCTACGGACTACACTAAAAAAGTTTTCTAATGGGTCCTGATTAAAATTTCTGCCAGCAAAATTAATTCCTACATCCTTTAATTTATAATTTAATTTAATAATATTTTTTAGAGTGAATATCCAGTTTTTTAATACAACAGGATGCGTTTTATCCATCGGTTTATTTTTTATAAATTTCATGGATGAAATTATTTTAATTGCTTTGTGCCAAATGTTCATGTTAGTGGAATATGTACTGCTATTGGAGTTTTCACTGTAAAAATTATTGAGACTGTCGAATAAATTATTAAAAAACCGTAACAAATCTGCTGTATGGGTTGCATCTGGTGGTAATACTGTACTGTCATCTCCCTGAATGTGTTTGTAATTACAATAAAAATGAATTATTTTAGCAAATGTTAAGCTGAAAACTTGACTACAATACGCTACTTTCATTTTTTTAATTTGTCCCTTCTTTACATGCTGGTCTGTAATTTTATTCAAAAGACGATTGGGTCCATTAGTTTTATCTATTTCGTATGTCCTGTCAATGTGTTCCCACTTTGCAGTTAATTGATGAACGCCATCGAGCGAGAATTGTAAATCTTTTGTTAGCAAATTGTTACGTATGCATTTCATTAGATGAGGGACATCGAATAAAGGAAATATTTCTTGATTATTAATATGAATTGTTTGCTCTTGTGAATTTTCTACCAATGCATCTATGGCTTTCACATTATTTGAATTTTGGTCACAAACAGAACTAATTACATAAAGACCAATATTTTTTGCTGCTATTACAATTTGTTTGAACATGTCTGTGACATCTAAATATGTGCTGCTGCTATTACTGTATGTATATGCGACAGTTTGCTTCCAAGGCTTTCGACCACATACGCCTTTCAGCATCCATACTGTCGCATGGTCTGCAAATTGTAAATTGCCCTGCCTGTCAATATACACACCTTCTACATTATCAGTTATTGCATTGTAATGCACACCTACAGATAATTGCATCTCATCAAAAATGAGTACGCAATATTTTTCTTGAGCTGAGAAAGATGTAATATTTTTTGCAATGGCTTCAAAAACACTACTGCATATTCCTGGACTAATGTCCAGCTGGGTAATTAATTTCTTCAACGTTACCGTCGAGGGCAATAATAGCAAATTTTGAAAAAATCTATAATTCTTCGGGCTCTTCTTCCAAATAGCTAAAGCTATTGTTTTTTCCCGCAACGTAAAAGTTCTTTTACATTGTTTCCTACTTACATTTCTGTGATAGCATGAAAATAGATTTTTGACATGCTCGGGCACACTTTTCCAGAAATTGTGGGTTATCAAATTTTCTGCAATTTCTAGCCTCTTCTTATATTTTAGCTTCTGTATTTTGCATTGTCTAAACTTCCTCTGAATGTCCACCATTACCTGGTAACTTTTATGGTTTTCCTTGGATAGCTGGCTTTTTGGCTTAAATTGCTTTCGCGGACATTATTAATGATGATCGAATGACAAATGTCTATTACTAAACTTGTGTCAAATACTTTTTCCAATTCCGACAGTTTTAATATTGCTTTACACGTGTCGCATTGTTCTATTTTCATATATTTTACAGCAGCAACTAAAATATCTTTGACATGGGCGTCGCTTATGCTGTTAAAATGTACCTCTACATTAGTCAAAGAGTGGTTTGCTTCCACATCTTGTTTATTCATATTAATTATATTCTTTGTGTGAATAAAATAGTCTGACTGGTCCTCTTCGCAATTTCCTTTGCAGGATATCCTTTTACCAAAGTTGTTTATAAATATACTCTTGTAATAACTCGTGAACAATGAACATGTCGGATTGGAATTTCTCCCTCCATGGCTTCTCACTAGACTGAAAAAGTTTTCTATTGCATCTTGGTTTAGATTTCTGCCAGCAAAGTTAATATTTAAACATTTTAATTTAAAACTCAATTTAATTATATTTTGTAGTGTAAAAATCCAATTTTTTAAAACGATCGGATACATCTTATCTTTTGGTTTATTTGGTATAAATCTCATTGATTTGATTACACGAATTCCTTCATTCCAAATGTTCATGTTTCGGGAATGGGTGTTGATATCGAAATTCTCGCTATAAAAATTATTTAATGTATCAAATAACGTATTAAAAAAACGTAATAAATTTGAAGTATGCATAGGATCCGGTGACAGTACCACACACTGTGATTTCCCTCAATAGGTTTGTAATTGGCGTAGAAATGAATTATTTTTGAAAATGTTTAACTAAAAATTTGTGTGCAATACGCCACTTTCATTTTTTTTATGGATTCTTTTTTAACATGCTGGTCAGTAATTTTCACCAAAAGACGGTTCGGTCCATTTGCGCGATCAATCTCATACGTTCCGTCTATGTGTTCCCACTTGGCTGTTAAACGATTGACACCATCGAGGGAGAATTCCAAATTTTTTGTTAATAAATTATTTCTAATGCACTTCATGAGGTGCGGGACATCATACAAAGGAATGATCTCCCTATTGTTAAGAGAGATGGTCCCGTTGGGCGAAGTGTTTACCAGTGCGTTTATAGCTTTGACGTTATTCGCGTTCTGGTCACATACAGAAGCAATCACGTGTAAACCAATATTTTCCGCTGCTTTAACGATTTCTTTAAACATATGCACAATGTCTAAATACGTGGTGCTACTATTGCAAAATGTATATGCTTGGAATGGTCAGACGCAATAAAGTTGTGATACCATAACACTCAACAGTGATTTTCTACCGGTTTCCCTTTCCCGGCGGTAGTAGGCCGCAGACTAATAACTTACTAGTCGTTATCCTACATTTGGTGACCCCGACGTGATGTTGCGATTCGGGAAGTACGAAACGACGCCTCCACCTGTCCGAACCATAGCACGGGATCGCCTCTAAAAAACGCCGGCAGCTTCGGCACGCGATAGCTATCGACGCGGTTCGCGAGAGCGTCGGCAACGTTTGTCGAATGGGTATTAACAAATACGCGGGCAGCCTCAAGCTCGGCTTCGAGCTGCGCGATCCGCTCTTCGGGGGTGATACGCGGCATTTTGCACAGACGACCGACCCGCAACGTTAACACATACGACGAAAAATTCGGAACGTCTTAAAAAAAATTAAAAATAGCGCAGAATTCACCAAACGGCAGCTTCCCTCAGGGCATCAGCAACGACAACCACGTGGCAGCGGTAATGGCGGCGAAGGATGGTCCCTCGTGGCGGCTGCAATGGCGGCAGCAATGGCGGCAACGGTGGTACCCACGTTGCTTCCTGCAGCCTCACGCCCGGCAGCTACGGAAAAATGCAGCGAGCGGCCTGCTCTCCGCCTGGAAACAGGAACGCAGCGATGCAGCGAGCGGATTGCTCGCCGCCAGGAATTTTTTCTGCACAACCCCGTAAGATGTGCGCGGCTTCCGAGCCACGCGGCCAGATCCTTCGGGCGGGAGATGCAGCAACAGGCGGTGTTCCACGAGGCGTTCGATGCCTCATCACGGTTTTCAAAACTTTCCGAAACACGACATCACGTCGGGGTCACCAAATGTAGAATAACTTACTAGTCGTTATCCTACAATGTTCGGTAAAGTTGCTTCCTGGGTTCCAACATAAATAAACGCTACATACACAGATACTCGCGTCACTCACACAACTCTATATACCGTACCTATACATATATACTACCAGAACACACAGTTCTACCAGAGCTGAATTAACAGAGCACAGGAACCTTCATCTGAAGGTTAAGACCTATTCCTGCGTGATCTGCCGCAGTATGTTCAGCAGTGCGGCCGCTTTGGAGATCCACATGAAGGACCATGAAATAGAGGACCCCAACGAGAGAAACGCGAACAGTTCGTGCGTAGAGTATGGAACTATGAACGACACTTCGGAGGATTGTAAACTGAAGAACGTGAGCGCCACCTCAGGCCCGGGTACTAAAAAGAACGAGTGTCCCGAATGTGGCAAGGTATTCGCGAATCATTCAAATGTCGTACAACACAGACGTACCATTCACAAGACTAACAAGTACTGTGTCAGTCGCACTCAATGTTCTCGGAAGTTCAAGAGTAAAGAAATCTTGGCCAGGCACATTGCGAGCGAGCACAAGGCCCCCGAGGCTGTTCACTTCCAGACCGCCCATAAAAACAAGAAGAGTGGCGGTTACGAATACGATATTTGCGGCAAGGCGATCATGGAGGAAGCATCCCCGAAAATACACCGACGATGGCATAACAGAAAAAATTCTCGGCTGAACTTGCAAACAGCGTGCAAACAGTGTCAGGTATGCAACGACAAGTTCAACGATTTCACCGAGTTGAGGAAACACTTGTGGGACGTCCACTGCTCCCACAAAACCGAGAAACCTTTCGCGGGCGAAGAATTCACGTGCGAAATCTGCAACAATATCTTCCATGACAGAGAGACACTGAACATGCACCTGGAATGGCACAAGTCGTGTCTGAATTTGACTCGCGTCAGAAGAGCTTGGTACCAGGGTAACTTCCCGTGTGACGTTTGCGGGAAATTCTACAGCTCGAAAAAAGTGATATGGACACACAAGAAGCTTCATAAAGTGACCAACATCGAGAAGCCGATGCTGGATCAGCACATGTGCAACATTTGCGACAAGATCTTCTGCAGCAAGCAGTCCCTGCAATGTCACAGGATGAACCATCACAGGATGAACCTGCACAGTGTTTCATCCAACCAGCAGACGATGTTCTCTGGCACGAGGAGGATGCCCCAGGAGGGCATACAATAAATAGAAACCTCAGGAAAACACATCGATGGAACTTGTATGGAGTATGGAGAATTTGAATATATAAATATATAATAATAAATAAATATTGCTTTATTCAGCCTTATAAATAATATAACGCACCAAAAACCGCGTGCCCCGAAGCACGCCAAGGGCACAACCCCGGCCAAATTCAAAAGCGAATCGGAATTAAATGCTAAACGCACCGACAAAATTGCCAGAAACCCGCGATCTACCGTTCGTCCATCGTCGAACTCGCAGATCTTTGCTGTGACTGCGTAGTTGGCCATTACCCTTGTTGGTCATTAAATATACCAAGTTACTACAATCTGTCTAACTTTCATTTACCTCGCGCGTGGTGTGGGGACACGCGCAGGCGGTAACCTTTGTCCGTGCTCTTACACGTGGCCCGTCCATATTGCGCGACCACGTGGAGACGGTAATTATCGGTTCCTTCTCATCATCCTCCTCTTCCGAGGGAACCTGTGGCCATTGGCCACCCTTCATCCCCTCAATCTTGTAGGGGCTTCGTATGTTTCCGCTCCTTGCCGTGGCGCTAGCGTCATTGTTATGTGGGGACGAGCATGCGGTGGCGCGTTTGTTCGCGCGACTGCGCCTGCGCCGGCGGAGCGATCCCGGCAAGACGCCGGTTGCAAGAGATCGCTCGCTCTCTCGTCCGCCCACTGCCTTAGAGTTTAGACGTGTTCGTTGAATTGTCGTCAAGCATATATGCGTCGCGATTGCCTATCGAGATTAGGTGTCTCATGCTTGAGCACCCGCGATCGTTCTTTCTCCAACGAGATCACGCAGATCTTCCTGTGACTGCGCTGTTTACTGTATACTCTTGTTATTAGTTAAAATATACCCAGTTACTTGTAGCAGTCTATTTTTATTGCCCAGCGCGTGGTGTGGGACTCGCGCTTGAGGTTAACTCTGTCCGTGCTCGTACACGTGGTTCGGCCATATTGGGCGACCACGTGGAGACGGCTATTATCGGTTCCTTCTCGTCATTCTCCCCTTGTACGAGGGACCACCGGTGATCATTGGCCACCATTATCCCCACATTCTACCAGAGCATCATGAACATCCTGAGCTATTTGTCTCTCAGGTCTAGGAACCTGAACAGCGTTAGCTGGCATTGGAGTCAATGGAACTTGAATTTGAGCAGCATACATTCTATTCATTATTAGCTTAAAAGCTCTTGCTCTCGGTGTTAATGTAGTCTCTAAATGAGTATAGATATCCTCTCGGTTTACCACCATAGCCCGATCAGGTAAATTGCGAGCCGCTCTGGGCCAACCTGCTCGCATTGTTCGGCGAGCATCTTCTAAGTCCTGTCTCACTCTATCCCTCTCAGCAGCAGCTTCATCAGGGTCCAGATTTTCCGCATTTGCAGCAGCCAAAGCAGGAATATGGAAAACTTGATCTCCAATGATTCTATTGGGTTGTTCGGAAAGTCATTTCGTTTTTTTTGGGGAACATGAAAGACAGTTTTCGTATAATGAATAAATATTTTATTAAATTATATATTGGCCATTCTGGTCCAACACCTTTTGCCATCTTTCTGGCAGTAACATAATTCCCCTCTCATAAAAGTTTTGGTCCTTGCTGGCAAAAAACTGGTTCAGGTGGTTTTTGACATCTTCATTTGAGGTAAAGGTTTTGCCATCCAAAAAATTTTGCAAGGACCGGAACAAATAGTAGTCGGAAGGCGCCAGATCTGGAGAATATGGTGGATGTTGCAGTACGTCCCATTCAAGCTGTAAAAGTTTTTGGCGAGTGACCAAACTTGTGTGAGGTCTCGCATTATCCTGGTGGAACACTACACCCTTCCTGTTGATTAATTCGGGCCTCTTCTCTTTAAGTGAATCATTCAATTTGTCCAGCTGATGACAATAGACTTCTGAATTAATCGTTGTATTGTCCGGCAAAAGCTAAAAAAAAAACGATTCCTTTGACATCCCACCAAACGGAGAGCATCACCTTTTTTTGGTGAATGTTGGCTTTTGACACGCTTTGAGCCGGTTCATCTTTTCTGCTCCATGACCTCTTGCGTTTAACATTGTTGTATACAACCCATTTTTCGTCCCCAGTAATAATCCGCTTCAAAAATGGATCATTTTCTTGACGTTTGAGGAGCGAATCACACGCGTCAACGCGACGACACAAATTTCGCTCCGTAAGGACATGGGGCACCCACACATCGAGCTTCGAGGTTAAGCCCATGCCTTTCAAATGGCCATAAACAGTCGAATTCGACAAATTTAATCTCTCACCGATCTCTCGTGTGGTTATTCGCCGATTTGCATCAACTAATGCCTTTATCGCATCTTTGTCAGCTTCGACCGGCCTTCCAGACCGTGGTGCATCTTCGACATCAAAATTGCCGGATCGAAATTTTGCAAAGCAGTTCTGGCACTGGCGTACTGTTAACACGCCTTCTCCATACACATCCGTCAATTTTTTTCTCGCTTGGACAGCATTTTTACCTTTTCTGAAGTAAAAAAGTAAAATATGACGAAAATGCTGCTTATTGCTCTCCATATTTAAAAGGTCACCAACCAAAAACTACTGCGTAGAATTAATAGAACTTTTTCACACACAAGCCTTGCAATATCAGCTCTCAAGACATATAATGGTTATGCGGCTTAAGTGTGAAGTTGGTTTCGAAAAAACGTAATTAAGTCCTCTGGCGGGAAAAAACGAAATTACTTTCCGAACAACCCAATACATATTTTTTCACCAAGTCGAAAAGATTTTTGATTTTATAATTATGCTTGATTTTGTCGTACGTCTTTTGTATGCCCGCGTGTCCGCTAAATACGTGGTTCTCTTGTATTATTGTTTGGATTTCATCATCAGTCAGAACGTGAATAGGTTCCCAAGCATAATGAACTTCTTTGTATGTGTCGTTGAAAAATAGCAAAAGGCGTTTGATTGTATTACGAGTGGTTTGTGGAATTCTGTCGTCTCCAATTCCTATACGGTGGTTAATGCCTAAGATAAATTGTAAGTACTTGAGCAAGTTCGCGGTTCCTGGGTGCGCTGCTAATTTCTCTGATGTGAGTTGAAAAAACGTGTGATGGTTGGGTACAATTCGCATCGGTTTTAGTGGGTCGTTGGATTTTTCCCATGTCTCAAAGCGTGTCTCAAGGTCGGTGGAGTCTGTATCTGTTTCTGCGTCTAAGTCTGTATCGTTCTCATTTTCGTCAGGACTGGCAAAGGATTGGTCGTCTGATTCTATTGCGTGTATTCGGGAGAGACAATCTGCTGCAGTATTGTCATTTCCTTTCGTATATTGTATCTCGTATTCGTACTCCTCAAGTCTCAGGCGCCAACGGATGAGTCTTGAAGAGGGATCCTTACAATTTTGAAGCCAGGTAAGGGCCTGGTGGTCTGTTCGAATGATAAATTTTTTGCCTAATAGGTATTGTCGCAGTCGTTTTGTTGCCCATACGATGGCGAGCAATTCTTTCTCTGTCGTGGAATAGTTTCGTTCTGGCGGGTTTAGTGTGCGTGAGATATAACAGCACGGATGTCCTTCCTGTGATAATATGGCTCTGATACCGAAATTGCTGGCGTCAGTCGTGAGTGTAAATTGTTTCGTAAAGTCAGGGAATCTGAGTACGGGTGCGGTACATAGTTTGTCTTTCAATATGTCGAAACTAGTCTGTGTTTGTTCGGTACAGTGGAATGGAACTGTTTTCTTGGTTAATTCAGTCAAAGGTTTTGCAATCTTACTGAAGTTCTTTATAAATTTACGATAGTATCCAGCTAAGCCAAGAAATGATTTTACGTCGGTAGGTGTACGCGGAACTTTGAAATTTTTGACGGCTTCTAGCTTTTTGGGATTTGGTTTTATTCCGGTGTTTGTGATGACGTGCCCTAAGTATTCTAACTCAGGTTTCAAAAACTCACATTTGTCGGGCTGTAATTTCAATCCTAATTCTCTAAGGCGCTGTAGTACAATTGCAAGATTTTGGTTATGTTGTTCTATAGATGATCCGAAAATGACAATATCGTCGAGATATACAAAGCAGTGCTTGTTGATGAGACCGCGGAGGGCTGTGTCCATCATTCTTTGAAACGTGGCAGGTGCATTTTTCAATCCGAATGGCATTCTGTTATAATGATAATGACCTTGGGGTGTGGAAAAGGCTGTATACTTTTTGGACTTCTCGTCCATGGGAATCTGGTGGAATCCGGAGGACAAGTCGAGGGCAGAAAAGAATTTGGCATTACCTAATTGTGATAGGATGTCGTTGTGGGTGACCACAATAAATGAGTCGTGGATAAGACAAAGAAATGAACTATTGTTTAATAAGTATATATAGGGTTGAACAGTTACAATGAAACGTTATATTACGAACTCTCGCGTCACGTGTCTCGCACAGCGGTCTCTCTCTCACGTTATTCTCACTTAGCCTCACACCTGGTTCTCTCACACAATACGTCTGTTCTCTCTCGCGTCTCGTGGCGTACACCAGGGGGTGCAAGCTGCCGTGTTATAAAAGTGACCAGTATTTTAGCGCTCTCTAGTGCTCGGGGCCCGAACTAATAACAGTATATATATGTAGATAGACGAAAGGTGGCTCGTCCGGTGGTGTTGTGGGATGGTGATCGTGGAGGTTAAGCGACGTGGTGACAGAGTTACCAGAGTACCTAAGTAAGGAGGGAAGAGGGGAAAGCCAAAAGCTCGTAGCACAAGTCAGATGCGGAAACACAGAAAATTGGAACAAATACTGGCTGGAAGACGAGGCAAGAGGATGCGACCTGTGTGGGGACAGGTATGGCAATCTGGAGCATCTAACAAGAGAGTGCAGGGAAATGGAGGGGAAGATCAGGATGGAAGACGTAGTGAGTGGGAGGAGAGATGCAAAGGTTGAAGCGTGGCTGCAAGAGTTAAGAAAAAAAAAGAGAGAAAAGAGCGGAAATTTAATAACATAATGAAGCGAAAACCAAAGAAAACCAAAGATAATAGAAAAAAGGTGCAATAATGAGGAGGAAAAGAGGAGAAGGCTGTATATAAATAGTGTAGGCAGAGTAGTCAGATTAGTCAGAGTAGGCAGACTGCACACATTTTCCATGTTCCTTCCTTGCAGGATATCTTCTTCTCTCTGTGTCTGCCAACAAAATACACTTCTCACGAGTTAACAAATTTGTCACAGTAGCGACATAACGTTCAGCCTGTCCGTTCGCGCGCGGTGCTCCCGTCGCGATCAAGTGTAGCTCTACGTTTTGTTTTGTTAACCATTGTTTCAATGGCTTGAACGTAAAATTAGTCCCTCTATCTAAAACAACCACTCGGGGTCTGCCAAAAAGAGTCAATCTTTCTTTGAAAACTTGTAACGTTTCAGCCCCACTCAATGATTTTAATGGCACAAGCTGTACAAACTTAGTGAACGCGTCTATTATTATTAAAATGTGTTCATACCCTTCTTTACTTTGTGCAAATGGTCCGACACAATCGCAATGTATCATATCGAATGGCATTGGCTTTTTACGAATAGAATGCAACAATCCTTGTTGCGGTCCGGCGTGTCGTTTCGAAACAACGCAGGTCAGGCAGTGCCTTACATATTTTTTACAAAAAAAAACGCATTCGAGGAAACCAAAATTTTCGCGCAATACATTCATATGTTTTTTCCAATCCTACGTGGCTATTTTCATCGTGGTACAAACGTAACAACGCGATACGATGCCCTTTTGGTATATAAAATCGCGAAACGGTATTTCCTTGAGCATTCGTTATTTTCCGGCATAAAATATCGTCTATTATAGAATAATCTGACTGAATTGTGTCGTTTGAGTCGAGTCGCTTGATTAATTCTTGCGTTTCTTCGTCATTCTTTTGGGCTACTTTTAACCATGCTTCCGTGGAAATTGTCTGTGTATCTAACCGGGCAACGTTCACGCGTTTATGACTAGGTGGATTTCTGCTAAGGAAATCAACATGCTCGATTTGCTTTCCTTTGCGGTATTCTATATCGAATTGGAAGTCTTGTAGATATACCCACCACCGAGCAATACGAGGTAAAATATTCTTTTTGTCCTTTGTCGCTTTCAAGGCGTTACAATCGGTAACTAATTTAAAGTGAATTCCCAAAAGGTAAACTCTGAAATACTTTAACGCGTTTACAACCGCGAGGGTCTCGAGCTCGTACGAATGATAGCGGCACTCTTCGGGGGTTGTTCGCCGGCTAAAATATGAGACTACTCGCAGTTCGCAATTTACTTTCTGAAATAGGATTGCACCGTAACCTAGGGAACTAGCGTCCGTGTGCAATTCGGTAGGCCTACTTGGGTCGAAAACGGTCAGCAACGGTTGCGATATTAAGTGTTTTATTACATATTCACGCGCTTCGTCCTGCTCCTGGCCCCATGCCCAGGGTACATTGTTCTTTGTTAGGCGCGTGATGCATGCCGTGCGAACCGAAAACTCAGGTATGAATTTTCTAAAATAGCTGGCAAGTCCCATAAACTGCCTGACTCGTTTAACGTCGGTCGGAACGGGTGACTCTACAAGGGCCTGGACTTTGCGTTTACCGGGTCGTATTCCTTCAGCCGAGATTTCACGTCCTAAATAATTAACTTGGGTTTGAAAAAATTTACATTTCTCCAGGTTAAGCGAAAAACCAGCCGCATCTAACGCGCTTAACACGCGTTCCAAATGGTCTAGGCCTTCTTCCATTGTCTTAGACGGAATAATAATATCGTCAATGTACACCACCGCGATCGAAAATCTAAGATTTCCTAGAGCCGTGTTAATGCATCGCTGAAATGTGGCGGGAGCGTTTGCCAACCCGAAAGGCATGCGGAGATATTCGTATTGCCCATCCGGCGTGACAAACGCAGTTTTACCTATTGAATCGGACGCGACAGGTATCTGGTGGAATCCCGACGCCATATCTAACGTGGTAAAGTATTTCCCTTGCCCCAATCTATCTAATTGATCATCAATTAATGGTAGGGGATATCGGTCTTTAATAGTAATTTTATTTAGTCCCCTATAATCAACGCACATTCGCGTACCCCCATTAACCTTAGGTATCAAAATAATCGGGCTGGCAAATGAGGAATTACTTTCCCGTACAATACCGCTACGCGCTAGTTCGTCAACGATTCTACGGGCTTCTGCGCGTTGTGAAATAGACAAACGATATGGCTGATACCTCACTATTTTGTCCGCGTTTAGTGTAATTTTTAATTCACCAGTACTTACACATCGGAGTGATTGGCCTTCATGGATCATCTGCTGAAACTTGGTTAATAATTGGTCCAACCTGATTTTAATATGCGCCGGCAATGTCTCAATCAAGTGGCATCTGAGTCGGGCAATGTCAGTCTCTTCTACAATCGGCTTGGATGGAAAATGCATCAGCTTCTTCTCTCCTCCGACCTTCTTGACACACAAGTCTTCGTAATTCAAGAGATCTTCTCCTAAGATGACTTCGTATACCATAGCTGCATCCGGTATCACCAAGAAGTCCATTTTGGCTGCGGCGTATTCCGTCTGGATCGTTGCTGTGGTGCGACCGATCGTGGATACTTCTCCTCCACCGAATCCTTGTACGGTTAAGAAATACGGCTCGATCCTACACCCGGCTTGATTTGCAATCTTTTCGCATACCATTGAACAGTCCGCGCCTGAGTCTAGCAATGCCTGGACCATCCGGCCTTCAAACAGCATGGGAGTTAAACCAAGTTCTTGGCTACGAATCACGTTCGCTTCGAATTTCTTCTTGTCTGATTTAGGTCCCTTATTAAACGCATCGTCGCGGTTCACCCTTTGTTTGGCCCAGCATTGCGACTCCTCGTGCCCCCGCTTGTAGCAATACGTGCACGCTGGTGCATTTTTTTGAATCGCGGTATCGAATCTTGTTGCTTCCCGTGTCACGTCTTTGGAACTGTTCTTGGCCTTGGGACATTCCCGTTCAAAGTGTCCAATTTCGTTGCACTGGTAACATCTCTTTCGAGGATAAGGACGGGCACGCACAGTTTCACCGCGATGATGGCTGACACGTCTGTTCGATTCCCTTGATGACCCCGGACGTTCACGTGCTTGGTCCGCGGCTATACGTTCGTCGTTTTTCCGTACTGGTTTAACGAATTGCGCGATCCCCGTCAACAAATCGGTCGTCGTGGTATACCGCGCGTTAATCAAGGATTGCCGTACACTAGCATCGGTGACACTCCCAATCACTAAACTAATCAGTTCTTGTGGTCTAAAAGCTATTTGTGTTTGTCCATAAAACTTTAATTTATTTCGAGCATATTCGGAATACGAACTAGCAGTATCACTTGTGTACGCCACCGCTCGCTCCAACCGCTCGGGTAGTCGATCTTCAGACACGAATACCGCACTCAAGTCTTCCCGAAATTTTGACCACGTTCTTGGATTACCTTCCCAGTCTTTGTACCATTTCTTCGCGGGTCCCGTTAACGCGTGGGTGGCAAGGCCCAACCGCTGGGAGGGAGAAAGTTTCTCTGTAATTAATTCTACGGTGTCGCACCACTTAATAGCGTCTTCACCAATATCACTACCACTGAATTCTGGCACTGCTTCTATAAACGAAGTTGTCGCGGGTGCCGTAAGTGGTCCACTCGCGATCGTCTGCATGAATTGTCGGAACAGATCTTCGATACTAGGCGCGGCGGCTGCACTCGACGCGTTCTCCATGTTAATGGGTACGGCGGATAAAACGGTAATCAAGAAAAACTATGATAAAAGTTCTACCGCCTTCGAATCCCACTTCTGATGTTAAGAATTTAAGTAGTGAAGCAAAAGAACTATACGCCTAGACGGTTCTGGGGTAAGTGCTGAGCGGTCCAACACAGTCCTCTTACTAGAAGGCACCCTTGCCTTCCCCACTCCGTGGCCAGATCCTCTTGGAACAAAGTCCCAATTCATCGGGGCACTGCAACCTTGGGTTGCATGCCCCTGCAAGCAGTCACTCGTCACACCCTCATAAACATTACCTTGCCGAGCGATAGTGGATGGCCCGAAGTGCCCATCCGCCATCGCTCGACGACAGTTCTGTTTAGTCTCAAGCATCCCTATTGAAGACGTCACGTAGGCTCAGCCCCTACCATAAATTAACCGAAGGCGGACCAGCGTCGGGCTATCTGCCTTCGATTTCCCTTTCAAAAACAAACTGTCGCTAACATATATGTAGATACAAACGCTACTCACTCACACACAGATACTCGCGTGACTCACACAACTCTATTGTAGCTATATGTACTTTCATGTACACGCGTACAATTAATCTTTTAAGTGGAAAGGGTAGAAATTTATACAGCTTGAAATATGTAAAAATAAATATTTATTATAAATCCATTTATTTTCTTCTACAATGTTTCTTATAATAGGTACGCGCTATCTCAAACAAAGGTGATTCCGTTTGTTGAATATTTTTCAACTTTCCGGTTAATATATTATTGACATGTTTCATGTACATATTGAAAATGTAATTAAATATATTTTGGAAAATATTGTATTGTAATGTAGTGGCATGCTCGGTATGTGTTGTGTTGAAACTTACATTTTCTTGTAAATATTTTATAGCTTTTTCTTTAATATTAGTTTCACAAATATGATTCATCATGATTGAATGACAGATATCAATTAAGAAGGCACTATCGAATAATTTTTTCAATTCCGAAACTCGGAACAATAGTTTGCAGTCTTCGCAGTCAGACTTCAAGTTCTTTGCAACAGCAGCTAATATGTCTGTTACATGTTTGTCATCTACACTATTTAAAAATATGTTTAAATTAGTAAAAGCATGTGTAACTTCCACATGTTTTCTTCTTGCCATTTCAATAATGTGCTTTGTATGTACAAAATATTGTGAACAATCATCTTCACAATTCGCTTTATTCGATATCCTCCGACCAAAATTATTAATAAAAATACTTTTGTAGTAATGTTCAAATGATGTGCACGTAGGATTTACATTTCTCACTCCGTGGCTACGGACTACACTAAAAAAGTTTTCTAATGGGTCCTGATCAGCGTACACTCGCTCACCCGGTTTTCGCTCGCTACGTACATAAACATAGACATTGTACAACATAGAATGACACACCTCATGCTTTCAATATACATCCTAATGCCTTGTTTTCAACGCGTGTCGTTCCTAAAACCTAATCCACAGTCGTCACTATCAGGTAGAGGGTAAGCGTCCTGGTCTGTAAGTTCGTTTAGTTTGCGAAAATCAATGACAATACGCCATTTCTGTTTTCCAGATGCATCGGATTTCTTAGGGACAACCCATACAGGTGAATTATATGGAGAGTCGCTGGGCTCGATAATGCCTTTCGACAACATCTCGCTCATCTGGTTTTGGATCTCAATTTTATGGCATTCTGGGGGTTTATATGACTTCGTGTTTATTACTTTGTTCTGCGTTAGTGTGATTGTATGTTTTGTCAAGTCAGTACAGGGTAAAAATTCTTTTTCCAAATTAAATACGTCGAGGTAGTGTACCAATAGTTTTTCAAGAGGTTCCCTAAATGCTGGCTCCACGTGTGTTAAACGAATGGATTCTTTAAAGACTGAGATCTGGTCATACGTGTTTGAATTGTCGATATGGCTGGTTATTTCTGTGCTTGACTCACCACAATTGATAAAGCATATTCGTGTTGGTTTTCCTTCTAGATAGGTTGGCTTGATGCGGTGGTACAGAGTGCTTCTGAAATGGAAATATAATATTATTGAGGGTAAGGTTATCGTTGTTTAAGCTAAATTTAAAATGATTCATTGCCGGTAAACCGAAAATACCGTCTTCTATTATTGGAAAGTTATCGTCTACTACATGGAATTCTAGAGTTTTGCCAAGAAGGTTAAAAGGAACGGTTTCGTTGCTTTCGAAAAGAGAATGACCCATAGAGAACTTTTTCGGGGTGTCTATTGTATGAACCGGTCTTCCGTTTAATACTCGTTTTCGTAATATATTGATTCCTGCTCCGGAATCGATGAGCAATGTACAGTCTCTTCCTGTGGATGCTCGAAGTCGTATGGTGGGCAAGCATCCGGAGATGGCGTGGATCCGAGGGATCCCGTCTCCTCCTCTACGTTGTGAATTTTCGGTGGGCCTCTGTCGTTCGGGCCTCGTTGTTGAAAATTTCCGCATTGATTCGAAGTGTGTCCCAGCTTACCACACTTGAAACACTTGATCTGTGAGCGGTCTAACAGTGGTCGTCTCTCGGTCTGGCCGAACGTGCTCGGTCGAGGCAAAGAGGTAGACTGTGCTGGCGTTGGGCGTGGTTGCGTGTACGCCTGATACCGCGGGGCATGCATTTCGACTTGTACTATCTAACGAGCCATTTGATCGTTCGTATATCGATGTACTTTCGTCTTTAAAAGCATGAGTTTCCGCGCGGTCTACCTGCCTTCCTACAGATTTATTAAGGACCGATTGTCCGTTGATCGCGTCGTTTCGTTCGCATTGCGTATTTCCTATATTATCTTTTTTATTATCCTGGGCAGATTGTTTATTCTTCGCGTTATTCTTCGTTTTGTTCTGAGCGGGCTGTTTGTCTTCCGTGTTATCATTACGAGTGGGTTGCTCTTTTATAACGTTGTTCTTTACATTATTATGGGCTGATCGTACTTTTACGGCGTCGCTATACGATTGTATCTTTACTGGGTTTTCGAACTCCCGGGTTCGTTTATTTCGACGATCATGTTGGTCGTCTTCCTTTCTTTCGCGGTCTCCCTTCCCATATTGGTCGGGAGGCTTACTTCGTTTCCCTGATCGCGACCGGTCAGGAATTGGCGTTTCCTGCATTGGTGGATATCGTGTCCTTCGTTTTTGCAGTAATGACAAAATTTATTTGATTCAGTTGGGAATTTATCTCGAGGTTCGCGGTAGGATTGATATACCGGTTTATTAACTTGTTCACGATATGTTTTATTCGCCTCGTTATATTTCATTGGGGATTCTACGTAACTACTGACGCGTTTTGGTTCTGGGTAATTATGTTGTAGCGTCCGACGCATATTATAATTATTATCGCGATTCATTTCGCGGTATTCTTTATCTCTAGTGTCACGCCAAGCATCGCGACGGTTGTCAAGAAAATTCGCACGATTTGATTTGTATTATCTGGGAGTGATGGCGGTCGAGCAGTGGCGGCTCGGCTTCGTCGCGCTGCATCGTTACGTTCCTCGCGAATGTACCTTTCGATGTCCGCGGCTTCTTTTTCGGCTTCTATAAGCGTGCTAGGTTTACTTGTAAATATCATGCTACCAATTTCTCTTCTCAAACCGTTTATGTAAAAGCGCGTGGCTTTCTTCGTGCCGCTTTCCAGCATTAATTGTCTCGAAAGTGGTGCAGGGTATTCGTTTGTTAACGCGTATGTGAGTTTATTTAAAACGCGTCGGAAACGAATATTGTAGCTTTGAACTGACTCGGTTAGTCCTTGGTACTCGTCGGAGGAAGCTTGTGTAGCTACGTTCAATCTGAGGGCTTCGTATAGTTCCCCATAAGTTTCTAAACTCAAATTTCTTATGCTTTGAGCTGCTTTTCCGACAATTTTTTCAACTTTAATTGCTTTTAATAACAATGTTGGTTCAATACACATGGTCTGTAAAGATTTGATTTCTTTAATAAAATCTTCTACACCAACGTCATCGTCTCCGTTTAAGACGGGAATATATCTAATAGCATCGTGTGCTCGTAGCGACAGTGTGCGACTGATTTCGGTGTCTTCATTGCTAGGCAATGGTGCACTCGGTACATGTGAGAAATTTCTAAAACTTTCATTATCGTCTTTATCGTCATTTATTAAATCGTCAGCATGCTTGGTCGCTCTACTTCCACGTGAATCTACGTAGGACCCCGGGATTGCATTAACGAGTTTCTGAATCTCATCGACTCTCTTTTGATTCTCTAAATTCGCGACTCGAAGCGATTCTTCAAGCATACTTATGCGTCGATCATCGTTCTCTTTCTGTTGAGCGAAAGTCTTCTGTTGGATCTCTATCATTTCCATTAATTTCTCCAGTCGAGCGTCGGTGTTCTCTACCTTGCTCATTTCGACAGATTGGATACTTGTTTCAGATTCCGAAAAATTGTCTACTGAACTATTCCTGGAGAAGCTTGCTCTTCTCTCTCGATAATTATTAAATGAATCCAGAGTTTTTACTTACTCTCGCAATTCCTTCGTCGTAGGTATTCTCGTAGAAGGGACCGGTGGAAATGCAGTAAGGCTGGTCTCTTAGATTCCTCGTCGCTGGTTCTCGGATCCTCTCAGAGATGCAGTGTTCCCGTAGGCCGAACTCTCGTAGTTTCGTTTCACTGACTCGAATGGATCCTGGCAGGATCGCCAAAATGTCATGTAAAAGTTGCGAAGCGAGCAGAAATAAAGGCAGAGGTGCTCAGCGCGTACCGATGAGAACTCGTATATTTTATACTCTTGATTTTACTTTACTATTGTGGGTGACCACAATAAATGAGTCGTGGATAAGACAAAGAAATTAACTATTGTTTAATAAGTATATATAGGGTTGAACAGTTACAATGAAACGTTATATTACGAACTCTCGCGTCACGTGTCTCACACAGCGGTCTCTCTCTCTCGTTACTCTCACTTAGCCTCACGCCTGGTTCTCTCACACAACACGTCTGTTCTCTCTCGCGTCTCGTGGCATACACTCGCTCACCCGGTTTTCGCTCGCTACGTACATAAACATAGACATTGTACAACATAGAATGACACACCGCATGCTTTCAATATACATCCTAATGCCTTGTTTTCAACGCGTGTCGTTCCTAAAACCTAATCCACAACTATGACTTTGGAACCCGAATCGTACTAAATAACCGTTTATTATACGTTGGAGAATAAAGAGATGTTGAAATTATAATATAGGTTCTTTTATTGACCTGGCCGTAGCGCAGACGTTTCGGGTACAACAGAAGACTTAAGACTGAGGATGCTGATTTTGGAGGGTCTATATATACTGGTTCGTGTCAATGGGCGTTTTTGTCTGTTCGGAAATAGATATCGTAAATTAGGGTGATAAGTTTATAATAAGGGAACTGTGGTCGAAAAGATAGCCAACGGCTTTCGTCTAGGGCAGATAAGGGGTCCAACGGTGTTCCTGGGTGGTCGGGACGTCGTGGGTGTTGAGACGCACTGGGGTTTGCCGGTCGTCATCGATGTCGATTGGTAGAGGGGGAATTCGGCGTTACAAGGCATTCGTGGGACAACCTAACAAGAGATCAGAAATGATCAAAATCAAGCAACTCTCTTCACTTGAAAAGTATTAACCACATAAATTGTTTACCTTTAATACTTACAGAAAAAGTACCATCCATGTAAATCTCTTTAGCATTTTCTAATGCAGTTAAGAGTGTGGTATTTGAAAATATCAGCGCGTATTTATTATCACTTGAAATAGCGCATCCCTTATATTATAAATGTCCTTCAGACCATCATAATTTTCAAGTATTTCATGCGTACTCTGTACAGTTTTTGGCAGTGGTGGCCGAGACTTTAACTTTTCTCTAGACATAATAGATTTTAAGTTGTTGTATGAAATATGTGCTGCTGCATCTGGATTCGTGCGACAAATATTGTCAAAAATGATCTTATTATTTATTGAAGGAGTTCTTCGACATTCTTCTAGAATTACTGATTTTAATTTTAACACTTCTGCATATTGCGGGTTGCTACAGTGTGTATGTTGCTTTTGGAGAACAAATTGTCCATTTTCGTAAAGTAGTGTCCCTGTACATTGTTGTGTCTGACGACTTGAACAGCGATAAATGTTGGGATTTTTAGACTTTTTGTGATAAGAATACCCTTCGTAAATGTATAAGAAAGTATTCTCTCTTTTGCCATTTAAAATCTCCATTTTGTGTTATATTTCACAGCTGTAAAAGATATATCACAATAATTAATAGTATCAAATAATCGAGATCATGAAAAAGTATGTTGAAACTGTAGTTACTTAGATCAATCAAAGACTGTGGGAACAGAAAACGCACAAGGATTCGCAACGATAGTACCTATACTTTAAGCGCAAAAAACTACTTATCAAATAATGGAAAACACAATCTGTTTTTCAATGTGGATTTTACTTACTCTTTTATTGATGAATCTCTGTTGATTGCTCCTCTTCTTGTTGTAAACAGATAAATACCACTTAGTAAAGATAGCGCTATGTAGGTACCATGTCATGTTGTACTGCTGAAAACTATAATGGTTCTAATGCGTGCATACACGTATTACAAGGCAAAATTACTGTGCCTTGTGCATTATTTCATCCTTCATCCAATATCTGGTGGAATTTTCTTCCACTGTCTTAATAATTAGCGTCCAGCTATTTCTCACTCTAACCTATATCTATCAAACGATATTTTATACAATTGTTTCTTATTTGCACAAAATTAATATTTATGTAAATTTGTATTATGATATTCACAGTCAAACACCATTTTTTATAACTTTTTAAACAACGGCATGGAAGATTTCTTATTAGTTATTCTCTTTTGTAAAAGCACGTTATATTTTCACACACAAGAAACACAAAAAAGACCACAAAAAAAAATTCACACAAAAGAAACATAAAAAAACCACAAAAATAAAAATTCAGATCCAAATTTAACTACGGCGTCCAAATGGGACGAGTACAATCGGCACGGCGTCCAAACGGCACGAGTCGAATCGGCACGGAGTCCAAAAGGAACGCGTCCAATCGGGACGCGTCCAATCGGTCGGAGTCCAAATGGGACACCCCCGGTAATATGAAAGGTAGAGACCAACACGGTAGTATTGGTACACCGTACAGATTTCGGCAATAGCTGCCAAATTCCAAGTAGTAATTACTCTGGAATATTCGATGGCTGACGCAAATCCCACACCTCGGGTAGAAATGGTGAGAGGGACAGCGTAAGTTTGGACAGTCAATGACATATTAGTCAAGGACTTTTCCAACTCCGCAGCATCAGCATCAAACAACCCGTACTTCTTTGCAATTCTATCTCTCAGTTCCTGGTTCTGTTTGGCACCGACCCTTTTCCGAAAAGCTTCGGAGGTTCGCTTACGCGATGCTTTGCCAGACTGCTTCTTCTTTGCGAGAGAAGATGATTTAACATCACTCTCCTTATCGACGACACTCTCTACTTGCATGGACTCCATACTAAAACAGAAAGTGCTAAAAACTCCGTCTATCTCGAGACGAAAATTCGCAAATGGGACACCCCCGCCACCACTATCATCCCCACATCCCCACAATTGTCGGAGAGCTTCAATGAATTGCGGTTTACGCAATCCTTTTCTAATCAGGAAAGCCACATTAAAGAATCCTGGCTTTGCTACAACATCCACAATAGTGTTAATACATGTGACATTGTGGTTAGCTGATTGTTCGATGATCCATGTTAATGACAGCCCCGTTGGCACCTGCAAGTGCGACCAACAAATTACTAATTGTCTGTACACCTCTTCCCACTCAGGTGATTGATGCGCATATATTCCATCAAAACTCCGCTTACATACAAGTTTTAAATTTGTATACTCTTTAATGTCTATAATTTTAAAAATACTATAGGCCGTATTGTTCAAAAGTTCTTGGAGACCAACTTCTGCAGCTGTTTCAGTAATTGAAATTCCTGACGGTAAAAATGCCTGCATCATTTCATGTAAAATGTGCTTATTTGGTATACAGTTTACGTGGATCGTATTTATAAAATTACGTAGAATTTAGTATTTCCTTGTAACGAGTTCGGTTTTTCCGCGGACTCGTGACAACGGACGGCACTCGCGGCCGGATTAAGCTCGTCGTGCCAGAGTTCTCAGGATACGCGAGTGGAAAACGGCAGGGCGGTGAAATGATACGCGACAGGTTAGATTTTCCTGGCTACGGTTCTCAGTTCGGGGTCGCGGAATTCACGTTATCGCGGCTCGCGGCATCGGGACGAGTTATCTCGGCGTGCGGCTCGTCGGTGCGGGTCCGCGTTATCGCGGCACGCGGCTTCGGGACGCGTTATCGCGGCACGCGACTTCGGGGTCGCGGTTGGTCATGTGTCGGTAATCGGGCAACGGCGGTTTGCCCACGAGGAGTGTTAACGGGTCGGGAATGGCCATGGCTGTGTGCCATCGGAGGATTAACGGAACAGGAGATGGCCACGGCTGTGTGTCATTGGAGAATTAACGGAACAGGGGATGGCCACGGCTGTGTACCGGTGTGGGATTAACGGGACGGGAAATGGTCACGGCTGTGCACCGGGATATGGTTAACGGAACAGGGATGGCCACGTCGGTGTACTAGGATAGGGTTAACGGAACAGGGATGGCCACGTCGGTGTACCAGGATAGGGTTCACGGGACGGGAAATGGCCACGGCTGTGCGCCATCGCAGGATTAACGGAACGGGAGATGGCCACGGCTGTGTACCAGTGCAGGTTTATCGGAAGAACGGTACGATATTCGGATACTTACAAGGTACCGTTGCTGGAATGTGAAGGTGTGTGTAGTTGTGTGTGGTGTGTTTCGAACGATATCTCGTGGTCGAAAGAGGCCCGTGCCTGTTCGGAGGTTCCCTTTATGCCCTAGTCGATCTAGGGCAAGGGGCTCGGCGCGGGGTGGTTTTCGGCGGAAGTTCCGGTGACGTATCGCATCCGTAACGCAAGTTTCCGAGGCAATGGCGGCTTCCGCTTCCCGCCAGAGCCGGTTTCTAGACGCGGGGGCGCGGAGCTCGGGGATCGGTATCGTTCGGGGTTCGTCAGCTATGTTTGGGGGTGGTCGCGGTGGCGCGAGACCGTTCGTAACAGGCCTGGCGAATCCAGGTCTGTTACATCCTTATCGAAAGATTTAAATCCTGATATAACGCAACCAGCCGATGAGGTTCTACAGGTGCACGCTCATTTGCGGGAGTTGGTTTCTTCAACGTAGCAGCGTAGCTCAATTCTTCGTACGATCTTGAAGATATCAAATCCGCAACTCTTCTTTTCTTTGTTCTTGATGATGAATCGTTGAAAGAAACGCAAGGTCTTCCTCTGCTACAGCTTGGTCCTGGCTGCGGTTAGGGTGACACTATTTCCTCTTCTTCATTTGAGAGACCCAAAATGTTTATATCACAAATTTTGCATGTTGTAGACACAAATACGTTTGACACGAGCAACATTTGTATTTTGTCAATCTAGTTCGCTGTTCTCCAAAATTTTCTTCATATTCGGAATTTCCTGCCGAAAACAAAACTCGTGGACTTTCTTCCTGATGGCAAGAAGGTCAGGCATCAGAAGTTTTTTCTAAAATATTCATCCGTGGCCTTTTTTGTAAGGCGACGACAGGGTACCGGTCGCCTTGTATTCCGCAATTGTTCTTATTATTGTTGTGCGCCGAATGCCTGTCGTTGTAAGGAAGGGAGTCAGAAGGAAGCGTATTGAATTCCTTCTGGCTTCCTTTCGGGTCTCTTGTGCAGCAACCTCCTCGTGGTGAGACCTGGGCAATCGGTATTATTCTCTATTTGTAAGAACTTCTAGTATCTTACAAATAGAGAATAATATCGAGCTAATAGCTGCACATAATTTACAATTTGCGATAACATTGTAAAATAGAATTTAAGACTTGCTAATTATAAAAAACTGTGCACTGAATTGAATTGTGTCTGAATTTACTTTAGGCTAGCTCGGGATGGGTTAAGGGTCCTTCAATGCTTTCCGTGTTTTCCTTGGACCCACCTTCACCTTCTTGGTAATCTCCGTTAAATTATTAACCGAAACAGGCAGTTTTTGTTTCGGAGTACCTTTTCATTCAATGAACATCGGCAATTCTTTTTTTTTCTTTTTTATTCCTGTCTTAAAATTGATATTTTTTGCTTAAAGTTGTCATTCCTCAGTTCGGAGGCCCCTCAATTTATTATAGGTATATGGTTTAAGATTCTCGTGGATCTAGTTGCAAAATTTATCATTCGTCAGCGTAGAGGACGTAAGAAATCTAGTCGTTGTTAACGATGTCGATATTACAGATCGTGAGATACGAAGCTCCATATGGCGATTGGTCTACTCCTGTACCTCGTCTGTGGTGATACTGTAAAATCATACTGGATAGAAATGCGCACGCGGATCATAGATGCCGCCAGGAGCCTAGGGACGGACGTGGAGGAGTTAATGGGTATACTCGGTATTGCATATCCCTACCGAGGAGTTCTACCAGAGAGGAAATGGGAGTGCTCACGCCCGGGGTTTTAGTGTCGTCCCCACTTTCCTGCACATCATCTTTTTAGCCTGGAACAGAACCTGAATCATCTTTTTAGCCTGGAACAGAACCTGAATCATCTTTTTATTCTGGAACAGAATTTGCGACAACTTGTTAGCCTGGACCACAACCTGCATCATCTTTTAGGCTGGATCAGAGATTATATAGAAGAGCCTCTTTTAACATAGAAGTAGCATACACTCTGGCATTATTAAGAATCCGCAGCTACTGATGCAGGTAAGATGATGCAAGTTCTGGTTCAGGCGAAAAGTTATCAATGCAGAGGTCATGGGAAATACTGAACACTTCTTTATTCGCCTGTATTCGTCATTCCAGCTGACGGACACCATTTTGAACATCGTTTAAATTAAGATAAAAGTTATATTATGATACTTGCCGAATTCGTCTTGAAATCTTCTAACAGATAGGCGTAAATAAAATTATAGGTGTATTTGCAAAAAAATTGAAGGTGACCTAAGTGCGTACGACGATAGTGAATATAAAGAATTATAAATGGTCTTAAACGGTACACAGATCATTTATTATTTATAATAAAGTTGATAGGTCCCACGGACAATCCAGGTGATATATCGTCCACCTATGATTTTACTGTAACCAGAAATGCATTCTACTTTTCCACTTACTTTTCCACTTTTCTACATACCTTTCCACTTAGAAATCATACTACATATATCTAGTTTTCAATTCATCGTATAATATTAATTACTGTCTGTTCGTCAAAACAAGATAGCGGAAGCCATAATAGCTGTACTCATCCCTCTGCCATTACTCGAAACTTGCAACATAGTAGTGAAGTGGGACAGTTATTGTCACGTCAGCTATCTTGTTTCGATAAACTATAAATAAGATCAGACTATAAAAGGATAAATGATTACATACCGTGATCGTGGATTAGAAATTAAAAAACAAAAAGGAAAAAAAGACAGACAAACAATAGGATGGTTCGATTGAATCGCGCGTGATAGGATACTGTCTAATCGGTAACGTATTCGATGCACGAAGAAAAGGACGAGATTTATTATTTACAATATACACGTTTATCGTCCAGAACATAATTTTACTCACACAATAAAAACCTTTACATAATAATGGCGTATCACGTAGTAATAGTTTTCATTTAGGTGAATTGATCATGCTACGACACGATGCAACGATTCTTTTATACTCGTTCACGTAACAATGTGTATTCATATTCGTCGCCATTAACGATAGTGATGTACCGTCGGTTTATAAGCTTGTAATTGTTCACAGGCTATACATGCTCACTGTAAATTGTACGGCTCACAGTGATCGAGCTTAAATATTATAGAAATCGTGTTCCATCGTGAACGCACGTGACCGAGCAGGCACACGCACGTCATCGCGCCATTTTCAACTCCGCTTCGTATACTTACGGAAGTACGGTAATCGACGCGAAATTACCCGTAATTTTCTGAACCCCGGGAACACAAATGATTGTACAATTTCAAGAAACCAGTTCGATCTTATCGTTCGATGGGACCTCGATTAATTGGGGCTTGATCGTCGGTGTACTACTTATCCGAGTACGCGGAATATTCGGTATTATATTTTATATGTATATTACTTTAAATTGATATATTCAGTAGGAATAAGTCAGGCAACAAAGTACTATCACTCTAAACTGCAAGGAATACATAAACAGCATGTCGTCGACGAAAACAAAGCTCCAAGCTTATCACAATATCTGCGTTTGATGTTACAACTCTACATACGTGTAACAAAAATTTTATACTCACTACTGTTTCGGTAATTATGGTCAATTATGTACAGGATAGAAAAATAATTTTCAGCTTTTGCAAATGAATTTCAATTTTGGTACTTGCGGCGGCTGTCTCGAACTCGAAGGCACGCCTCAGAATCTAAATTAGAATCTACGTCTCTACATCTCTTTTGTTCGAATCTCGTGGAGAGACAGTATGTCCAACATTTCAAATTGGTCAAAATATTAACGTTAACTTTTTTGTTCTTGTAATGTGTAGAATATACGTATAGAAACAGACATTACCGAGAATCAAGGTAAAATTCTAGCGAATACTGTTTTACGTGTATTTCACAAAATACAGACAATAGGTGTATTCATCTATTTAATCGAAATTCTGTCTGCGTTTCAAATCAATTTCGTAAAAACAAGATGTAACGTCGTCTTTTCGATGGAGTTTTAATTATCCTTGCCTTACCTGTGATCCAATTAAATAAGAGGCCCCACTATAGTCTATTAGACATCGGAAAAAGTTCATGCGATTTTTCTTGTCAGAGATACAGAAGAACTTTTCGTAGTGTTTCACAAAAATGATCTAACAATAACGATATCATTAGACAGTTCGTTTAGTTGGTACTCAGTGTTTGTATTTTTCATTTCCATTTGGTGTTCCATTGTTTATACAAGTTTGAAGATGGTCGAAGAGTTCGAAATGTATGTCCTCGTGCTAAATTGAAATTTGAGGATACAACGCAAGAGGCGTTTGTATCGTTCCCAACGAAGATTCTATCGTTAGAAGGACAGCAGAATGTGAAATTATGCGAGTACATAGATTGAGATCTACGCAGTGAACGTGCTCGTGTAGCTGCGATACCTACTCTATAATGTAGGTAATAAAAGGCACGGCAAGAAAGCGACTTCGGCCGCTCAGTTCTCATAAAAAGTTAGGTAAACGAATAATATCACATCGCTTTAAGGAGAACACATAACGTCAGTGGCGGATTTATATTTGTGCCGCCTAGGGGCACCTCAGCTCTCCTTAAAGGGCCAACTCACTCCTCGCTCGCTCCCTTTTACGCTTTCTCCCCATAGGTTTATCAATAGCACAAAGCACAAAATCGTTGGTACTACTCTAATTTTGTTCAACCTATTTTTCAGATATGAGGGGAGTTAGGTACTTGCATTCTGCATTCCCCTCCCGTAGGCTTTGAATGAGTTCTTGTAATTTCATACAATGTCATTTTTATTTTTAAACTGGTTAACACATTCTCGTTTATTTGTTGTGACTTGTGCCTTTGATATTTCCCCAAAAATTTGCCGCCCCTGGATTTCGCCTAAATCCGCCACTGCATAACATAAATCCGCACGAACTTCTTCCGGCATCCAATACCAATGTTACGAGTTTCTAGAAAGATTAAAGGGATAATAGGGTGAAGGAGGATTATCTGTTTGAATTTCCAATCTATTTGTTTCTGGTAACAATATCTGTGGCTTCGGAACGTCGTCGGTGAAATGTTTGTTTCTCGGCTTCGCGACGTTTAATATCAAGCACGATTGCGTTGCCGTGTGTTCGGGTCGATCGATATGGAATATGGATCATCGTATGGATCATCGTAAAATGGCTGGCCACGTGTGCGCGCGTCTGCGTCCACGTGCGCGCGATCCTTACTTATTTGTACGTAAAATTATTTCTCATTATACTGATGCATATCTAGATTTCTGTTCCGTCATGAACGGTTATTTAGAATATTATTTCCATGAGCAAGTAACTAGGAGAGCCTTTGTTTTTTTTTTTATTTACTTCATTATTTCCATTTCTCGTCCGTTGTTCGCCGCTTCTATCCTTTTTCTTTTCTCTTCTTTTCTTTCTTTTGTTTGTTATCGTGAATCTCGTTTGAATTTGTTAACTAAACGACACGAGTGCGCGAGGACCACGCTTACGTCCCGTTGTTTACGTCTTTTGTCTCGGCAGTCGACGCGAGCAATTCTCAAATTCTGACTTAAACGAATTCATTAAGATTAAACTTAAATACACACTCACACACGCTTTCACGCACTTTCGCTTCTATTCTTTTTTTTTCAGTTCCATTCGCGCGCAGTCTTCCCCGTTCTACACACACACACACATCGTCTTTTCCCA
Source organism: Seladonia tumulorum (assembly GCA_913789895.3). Lineage (NCBI taxonomy): Eukaryota > Metazoa > Arthropoda > Insecta > Hymenoptera > Halictidae > Seladonia > Seladonia tumulorum. Next base: position 12,325,417 of record OU565275.1, read on the forward strand.
CACAACCGTACTATTCTCTTAGTAAATTTCTTTTCAGTCACTTTCTATCTGGTTCTCTTTATTTACAATGGATCCATGCCTCTCGAATCGTGCTCGCCGGATGCGAGAAAGAAACAGAAAGGTTATAGATGCAGTGGACAACAGCGAAGCGAAGCGTATACGACGAATCAACGCGGAACGAAATCAACCCTCAATTGGTAGGTGTAATGGTGACTGTAGCTGATTCAGAATCAGTTTCATGAGTTACCGAAGCAGAGATTATTCAACTATTCTACGTTAGATCTACGTTAGATCTCGGGGCTGACGAACGTACCGGCAGAAACTATAAAAATTCAATTCTCGACATTCGAGTCTATACGTATGTACTCCTTTTGATCAACTTCTCGTAATATGATGTATCATGCGGAAACATTGTTTGTCAAAAAGCTTGCAAAATAGTACTGGCCATACCAATAAAAAAACTTCGTCATTGAGTAGCTCTGGTCAGCCTCATTTTTTGAGGACTTTACCTTTTGTTCCGGTAATTATTGACAATCGAATTCAAATAATTACAAAATTATAGGCAAAGGGACCACCAAAATTTTTTGAAAAAGACACATGAAAGATATTATCCACTTGATGGATTTTTCTATCATTGTTTCCATAATATGTATAAACGTTCTGAACGGCTCGAAATGAAATTCAACATTCTACTAAGTTTCTTCGACTTGAATGGCAGTTCAGAGAGTTTTGCTAAACTTATTCTAAACTATTATTCAACCTAGTTATCGACAAGTTCGCATTCCACTATCAAAAGGTCAGACCAGTGTCGCCAGATCAAGATTTGTTCCCCCACTCTAATTTCTTTGTCTATTTCTTCGTCGTGCATACACCGGTACAGGCAACGAGAGGGTAACTTTTCCCTCTCAATTCGTGTTCCATCCCCTCATCTGGCGACACGGGGTCGGACCGGGGCGATCTCATTCCACCGTATCAATTGAGAACTAATTCATCCACAAGAACTCATTGGATTCGCTATGTCGTCGGCGCGTATAGATGTCGTTCTGTATATTACACATTAAATCACATAGTACGCTCTCTTCTTCTCTTCAGAGAATCGATTGCAACAGTCCATCGGTGATTCAAAGAAAGTATCGGCAAGAACGCGTCGAATGACGATACTTTGTTCGAAACGTTCGCCTTCGTTCGGTAGCGTCGCGACGGTTCATTGAAAACTACCAGTGTCGGAAAATGAAAAGGGACAAAAGAAAAACCGAACGAAAGAAAAGCAGCAGCGTCGAGAGTCCATCCACTTTTCGATCTCGACGGATGTCTGTTTGCTTTATCAAATAAATAGTAAGTTTGTCTGGCATTCGGTGAATCTCGAGACAGCCTAATGTGTCACTTTTGTTCGATGGAATTTTCGACTTGAACCACCTATAATTATATACAATACAGTCCCGAGAACACGAGAGGATCGTTACAAGTGTGTGTGTGTATGTGTGTGTGTGTGTGTGTGTGTTTGTGTGCGTGTGTTTCGTTGAAGGGTTGAGATGGTGGTGATGGGGGAGGTCTACGACGACGATCGGCTTTAGATTGGAACGATCAAATGGTAATTGAGCTGATATAATTTGTATACGTTCTCGTCGACCATGCATTTTATTCACATATTACAAAAAACGTTTTCTCATGGCGCACGGCTAAATCGTAAGGTGAAGGGCGTATCGTAATTCTGACCCCTCTTTCTTTATAATATTCTTCACTGTGTTTGTTTGTTTTTTTTTTTATTTTTTCGTTTTTGGTTTGTTTCTCGCTAAACGTAGAAGGAAGATCACTTTCGTCGATCGATATTCGCGTTCTCCTTCACTTCGTTCTTTCGTGACTCGAGGCTCTCGTGCTGCGTTCGTAGGGCATCTTTCGATCGAATTTCTTTACAGAAACACACACGCGCGCGCACACATTCACACACGCGCACGCTCAAGGGTGGAATGGGTCGATCGATCGGGCAGATGTTTAGGCACCCAAGCGATCGGATAGAATCTATAAAATCTCGGTGATTCGATAGCCTTCGTCCGCTTCGGGCACACCCTCGGTCTTCTCTTAACTCTCTCTTCTTTTTCTTCATCTTCTTTTTACATTTTCCTCCTCCTCGTTCTCTTTGCTATTTTTCTTCGTGGTTACTCTCGAGGAACAGGAACTTCCACAATAAAATACATACCACAGTGTTTTATGCGCTATCTCTCTTTCTCTTTCACTCACTCTTTCACGCTAACGGTTCACGTTCTCTTTCGTTGACGCAATCACACGCTCACAGATCTAAAAGTCTAATACTATCGTAGTATAATAATGTTCGTCCCCTAATTGCATAATGTCGCAACACCGTCCATTCTCGCGGATCGTTTCTCTCGCTTCTTCTCTACTGTATGGACAATTATACGGTCTTTCTTTTTTCGTCGAGTCGCGTTTTAGTAGATTCCTCTCTTACTTGTAGGTAGTATAGGTAAATTTATGGGTGTACCTATATCTACCGAGTGCTGATATATAATGTATATGTATAATATACATATACATGTATAATATTTATACGTGTATACATGTATATATATATTTACACATTCATAATAAATTGTATGTATATATGTATACATATGTATAATATACATTATATATATGTATATAATAAATACATCTGTGTGTGTGTTTGCGTGTGCGTGTATGTGTATGAACGAGATGGTAATCATGAATCTAGAATGTATGATTTCGTGTGCATGTATGTCAGAGGTAGAAAAAATTATTATTTGTATTAACAGATTCAAGCGAAGGAACGAAACACATTGTTTCAAATATATTCGGTGTCATTCCCCCTCTTGAATGAAAACATTCTTGAAAACACTTGACTGCGAACGTTTCCTTCATTGTTGCGACTTAATAAAGCAAACATTTTAAAGAAGATAGAAAATATTTTTCACGCATTATATGTTAAATCGTTGTGATTACAAGTGACAAATCGTTATGAGTTTCGACCGTTATAATTGTGTATTAACTATTTGAGGAAAATCGAGACGCAGACACAATTCCAAACTCTTTGACGGCGCTTTTGAATATTGCTTCGTTACCGAAATACAGTGTTTACTCTATATACAGGGTGTTCATGCTATTACTAGCCAGCGTTTTTCTTGCCAATAGTAAATATTAGAAAAAAATGAAAGCGGAAAAAGTAGTACTGTTTTTTATACGCAACACAATGGCGTATGTAATTTTGTTGTGTTTATACTATTTTGTTAGATATGAAAGTGACCTTCAATTATTTAAATGGAATGCTGTATATTTTTTTATATCGCATGAAAGTGTGTGTCTAGACGAATTCATCCGTATACTGCACAGTGACTTTCAAGGTCATGCAAGGTCAGAAATGGAAGAAACATTGTGAATATTTTGAAAAAAACAGTACATACTATTTTTTCCTCTTCAATTTCTTTCTAATATTTACTATTTACAAGAAAAACACTGGCTAGTAATAACGTGAACACGCTGTATGTCCCAAATGCGGTGCCGATAAAAGTCCCAGAGGTATCCCCACTGTCGCGGGGTATACCGCTACTAATCCAATAACAAAACTTTTTTTGTTTGTGATTATTTTCTGTTTTCACTATTGTCCTTTTCTACGTTCGGCGTGGATCAAAGAATAGTATCTCCTGGCCGATATATGTCTCTGGCTAGATCCGTGTTTTGGACATATATCGAGTAAACGCTGTAAATTTCTAGAAATGAAATTCTACCGTTCGAAAATTGGATCGAAGAAAGACGATCGAATGAAAACATCGGTATAGAATAAAATTTCTTCCCTCTCTGGCGTTAGTATATGTATGTAACATGGCTGCGCGTATATAACAATAAGTAGATATTTCTGGACTCCCTTTTTTTCTCCAACTGATTTCCGTGTGCTCGAGTTTCTATGCTGTTTCTTCTTATCAATTAACGATCGCAAGTCTCTACAACATAATGCAATCCGGTGGGTGTTATTAAATACATTTTAGAATTTGTTACTCTCGTCGAGACATCATTTCGTCACGCGATACTTTTTCTCGTACTTTCGTTCTTCTTTCCGCGGTCGATTCTCGATACTCCCGTTCAAGCAGAATTCTTTTTATCTGGTTTGCACTTTTTTTTTCTTTTTGTCCTATTAGATTTTCGTTTTTATCCCCTTTACTTCGGTCTTGGCTTCTGTCCTTTTGTATCTACTCGCCAATATTATGCGTTTGCCCGTGATCCGATCAATTTGTTACTCGAAAGTTAAGAATCGCTTATACTATTTCTAGTTTTCTTAAAGAAAAGAAAAAAAAAAAGCAAGAACACGTGGTGTCGCAAAAGTAATGTTTAAAAGTACGTAACGGCCGTTAAAAAATTCAAAGGTTGCTCGGACGTCTGTAATACGTAAAGGACTTTCATAATTCGTTATATTTTAGATTAGATTTTTTGTAGCATCCATTCATTTTATCTTTTTGGTCTTGCGCAGATTCGTTAATTATTTTCGATAAATAAGGTGACATTAACTGATTGTATTCGACAGGTTTACAAATAATATTGAATATCTTTAAGAATAATTCGTTTATAGGCTTCCGTTAAAGTATTAGTCCATCATTCTGAGCATTTCTTGTTATGCTGTATAGATATTATACGTGTCAATTACAATTCTAGGTGTTATTTCTGTGCAATCGATAATGATTAACGATCAAATCGAATTATTAGTTACAATTATAAGTAATTCATTTCCGTAGCAAAAGTCAGATTTCTATGATTTTTCAAATATGTGAAGTTCTCTTTAAAGATTCACTTATTTATGATATTAACAATTTCCATTCTATTTAGTTTAGCTAATATCGATAATTATAAAGAGTGTAAACTCTTCTAAATCCACTTTTAATACCTTTTTTCATGGAAATACAACATGTTTGGGACGCCCTGTATACATTAGGAGTAAGGAACTAATGATCCAATAAAGAGAAGAACATATTAATATTAAACAGTAACAAACTTTAAGCTTCTATAATTCCTTAATTCCTGTTATTATAATTTTCATTTTACGAGATTTTATTCAATATGTAAGTATATTATTAGATTATAGCATATAAAATGTCAGTTTGGTACTCTTTTTATACAATACATAAAATTAAATGCCAGTCCATATTCCTTCGTTTCAGATGTTTTTGTTGCAAATAATGTTGAAAATTCTTGATTATTCTCTTTATAAAAGTACATACATCGAATACTCACAAAATGCAAATTGATTCTTGTATCTTGTAAAAGCAACTCGTAACATTTGAAATAAGTTGGAAGATACTGTTAAATTTTTAAATTAAAATGTTATAATTTGCTAAAATACCTAAATGTCGCTAACAGCTTAAACGTTGATGCGATTGTAAATAAACGTAATTAAAACAAAAAAATATTTTGAAATGAGTTTAAAGAATCGTAATTTTACAAAGAACTGTGTCGAGAAAAATTTGATTAGCAATGAATTGGCAGTGGCATTTAACGTGTATATATTTGTCATCAATGAAGATATCGGACATTTTACATATTATGACCTAATAATATAACGTAGAACAGGCCTAGGCAACTTCTTCACCGCCGTTTATTGTTTAATTGAACGTTCAATTAAATAATTAATGTGTACTTTGTATAGAATAAGCGATCCTAAACTTTTGAGTGATAAAGCAGATTTCCTTTTGCATTAAGATGATTTTTTGGAAAGAAGCGTGCCGAACGATCGTCATGAAAATATTTTTGATTTAGACCCCTTCTGATCGATATATTCTTTTCATATATTTTAGATTTCTGTGCATTTTTCTTTTTCATAAGATTAGATTGCATCAAATGTAGATTTTATTTTAGTAACGCAACGTAATATTGTATTATCAAGATATTCAAACAGTCATTCATCTATCACGATTCGTGGAGTTTGTTACCAAATATTAATCAATTTAAGGAGTATTTTTTAATAAACTATATAACCATAAACAAAATGTTCGGAACATTGAAAGACGTTACACCGAACTGTTAATGTAATATAACTTTTAAAATCTGTCATCTTAACGATACAATATTTTTATTTTCAATATTTCTATCATCTCTAACAAATGCCCTCGTCGCTAATTTTTTAATTCCACAACAATAACAAATTTTATAAACTCTTGTCAATTTTTTGAAGACTGACCTGAAGAAATGATATTTCAAGTGCAACAGCATAATATAGCAAACATTGTTTGAGATTTCCCGATTTAACAGTAAACCTACCGAGCCTTAAAAGTAACTAATACATGTTGTCTGATAAAAATGATGACATTGAATTTATGTGAATTTTATAATGCTATCTGTAAGGTAAATTTAGAAAATCCATGTTTCTGTCTTCTTCTGTCTTCATGTACAGAAGCATACAATGTGAAAGGGCGCGGATAATATTAAAATAATCAATGATTTCGAAATTCAATAATCAGATGCAGAACATTCAGCATCTTTACGTGAATAATAAAATTAATATTCGTTTCAAATAAGTTTAAATATCGCGCGTAAAGTTACTAGTTCTAATTTACAGAAGTAAACTACATAAATATCTTAATATTCTAATATTTTCCGCCCATTTCCTGTTCCATATTTAGTTATTTTCAATTAGCGTTTCATCAATTTCATATACAGACAAGGTACGAATCAATGAACGATTATCTATCTATCTGCGCAACGTTGAAATTACGAACACACCTTCGAACTGTGCAATATCCGTCGCAATCAATTACCTCCAAAATTAGTATAGGTGAGTCCGTCAAAGCAACGCCAGTTACGCGATCGGTTCCGCATTTGGTATGGCGCATTGTTTGGCACTGATCCTCCCCGATCCTTCAATTTCGTAAAACAATGATAAACTGAAACAGGATGTCATTGAATCCGTGTATGCAAGTCTGAGAATAAAACTCAAGGTCTGTTGCTAACTTTATAACATATATGCATATTCTATATGTGCTACACTATACTTACGAGCAAGAAGTTGCTCGGGCCTGCTGTATATGCATCTCTGAAGTACCCGAAGCAGCCAATTTCATTGAGCTGTTTGAAAACTGTTCTCGATCAGTTGTAAGACATAGGAGCCAAACAGAAATTTCCTTCTTTCTTTAACGACTTTGAAAATATCAAATTCTTCTAATCTTTCAACCATTTTACTTTTCTCCTACTTATTTTTCAAATAAACACATAAAATCTGCGGTCTAATGACAACAAATTTCATAATGTGACGTTCGTTCTCCCAATACATATAGTTTTGAGATGGAACACAGATTGAACAACAAATTTCTATTTGAAGAAATCACAAAGCGATCTGGGTGCCGAAGGTTTTCTAAAATTAATGGTTTTATAGTCTATAGTAAAAATTTGTTTCTAAATCAAAAATTAAGACTTGAGCAAATATAGAACACGTTATGTAGATTATTCATAACATAGTTATCCACGTTGTTCGTTCGATTCAACCTCAATGTTCTTTAAGCCGAGGAGCGTGTCAAGGCGGTAAATCATTTTCAAGATGCTACTCAGAAAAATCTGAAAAATTCTGCTACGGACAAGTCTGTCACCCAATGTGGAAGTTTTCTATCATAGCAATGTTTAATACGGGTTTACTTGCGGAGAAACAAGATATGGTAGTTTGTTATTCGAGCTGTGTATAATTTTTTATTGTTACAGTCCTAGAACTTTATTACCAGACCATGCGTAGATACATCGAGACGCGTTTGCGATTTTATTAGGTTCTTGCATACGAAATGTCTGATTTTAAACGAACGCAACTGTTTTCTAAGTAGCAATTATAATAATAATAATAAGTAAGCACCATTGCAACGAACACATACTGTCAGCAAATTAAAGTCTTGTTTTAAGCCTAATCTCAAACCCTTGACCCAAGCCCAATCAAAAATAAGTAAAAGTAGCTCCGTTCGTCCTAGGTCAAGACTTTACTGTACTTCTCTTTGTTCTCAAAATGCAATTAAATCGGTTTTCCTGGAGTTTGAACTGGTTTTCTTTATACAATTAATTTTTCCGGATTTACTTCGACGATCCTTGCAACATCGACGAATAGCGTGTTCAATATGTTTACTTTTCTATTCGGATAAAAAGAATGAAACATTATCTAAATAGAAACTGAAGATAAAGCTCTGTTTTGCACCCTAAACTGGTACCTATAGAACAGTAATAAATCTGTATACTATAATAGCGTTTTTTAATGATATCGCTTTACAACATGTGATTTATAAAATCGGACATTTCGTATGCAACAGCCTAACGTTTGGTACGTCGTCAGCGGCGTTGAATTTGAGCGAATTGGAGCAGGAGATGAGAGGTGCGTAGGCGAGGGATACAAATGATTTTATGATCAAAGTGAAGGGAAACGGCGATTTAGAAAACACGGGTATGGTTCGACGCGTGTATCGTTTGTCAGGCGGTGCCGAATCCATTGAAATATTTGACGATTGTTTCGTCCGAGAGCGGACCGTATGCATAAAACATGGACGCGGCTCGGTGTCGGAGGCTGCGCGGATCTTCTGTCGTTGGCGAATAGATAACAGCGTGCAACGAAGATACAACGAGGGAGAGGGTGGCGGCGAATGCTTTAGTCACAAGCTTGGGTTTCCTCGCTGTCGATCGATAGTCGGACCGAAAACGTCGATGCTCGATACGCGCTTCTTTAGGCGGATGGTTTCTCTTGCTTCACTGTCCGAGTCGTTTAGACTTTTTCGATTTTCCCGTGCTCCGCCGAGCTATCGTCTGCACATGGCCACGATTGACTAAAATGTATATTGCAATATGAAGTTGGCAGTTTTCGTTATAACGCGATTTGAAGTCACATGGTCTTCTTGCGTGCACGCCCGTGCGAGATTGGATTAATTTCCTTTTAATCGTCTCGACGACGATGACCACGGCTCTAACTTGTTGGCCGCCATCAAACGACGTTTTCTTTTCTCGCAATTCGTAGGAACATTTCCGTCCTCGGTATATCTCTTCTCGTTTGCCCGCTGATTCTTTCAGATCAGTTCTCCACGGGTTAGCGCACGTTGCCGAGTCATCGATTAAGTACTCTCGCATCCATTGTTTCCCGTACTTCCCATGTCAGGGTTCGTAACCGTGCCCGAGAGTATTGATAAATGTTACACAGGGTTCTTTAGGTTGGGTAGTACAAACGATAGGAGATCGCATCGATGCAAAAACAATGTTACAAACCGAGATGATTCTGTTTTGGAACCTCGTTGCGTGAAGGGAGCTACATGTACGAAAAAAAGTTTTTTTTTGGGGGGGATATTTTGGGAAATTTTTGTTACACGTGGAAAATCTTGAAGTGAGTTTCCAATACAAATCTATGAAATTTGATTCGTAGATTGATTTATTCATAGATGATTGTTTGGTATTATTACAATTATAAAATGCTCCTTCACGCGATGAAGTTTAAGAAAGACTGTTCCGATATTGTTAATGTAGTAAGTACAATTAAACACTCTGTAGAATAAAATCTTTTACGAATCTTGAAAAACTGAAAGAGAAACCGCAACACTGTTTTTATAATCAATTATCAAATTCAAAGTTTACTAAATGATCATGCATAAATCATTCGTTTTTGTGTCTTGTTCTTTGCCTATGATACTACAGGTTCGATAGATAATTTAAAATTCGTCATGGAGTATATATCTGAAATTATTGAAATCACAAAATCCTTTTAGGTTTGAATTTTTATTTAATCATAAAGAATTTTGTAACACATTTTTAATGAAATAGTTTTTATTTTATAGTATATTATAAGACATAAGAATTTGTTATGTTGCTTTTCACTAATTGTAAGTCTCTTGGCGGCAAAGAGGAGGATAAAAAGTAACTAGTTCCGATCAAAAATATTACTACCTTGTGTTGTAAAATTTTTTATACTTCAGAGTGTTTCCAATGGTCAATATTGAACAAACAATTTTCAATTATATTCGTATACAATTTTTCAATTTTTGCCATTCTTATGTACAAAATATACTGGGAATTTATTAAGTAACACTGGAAATGATCTAAACGATGCCAGTAAGTACGAAATAAATTACAAAATTAATCACTTATATTGTTACTTGATATCTTTAGTATTTCTGGTGTGAAAATGTCATTGGTGAATTGTAGTAGAACCTCTCTTATCAAAATTTGCGATATCCACGTATCTCAATGATGTGGGGATTTACTGAAAAATATAAACATGATATGCAGACATGCTAAATGTTTCAACTAACCGAAAATTAAAAATTTAGAGCAACATTAATTGATCAGTTAATAATAAATTCCTTGACACAGAAGGCTCCAAATTACTACGTAAGAAAAATAAGTGTCTTTTATTATTAAAAGATTCACTTATTCGTACACCCATGGTCTGTTAATTCGGATAATCGAGGTTCTATTGTAATAAGGATATTTCAAATGAAAATGATCCTATGTATGGACTCCTTTAAACGTTTTTTAATTTCATTAGTTAACGTTCTTAACACGTATAATTCACAATCAATTAAAAGACTGTATTAACAAAATTTCTTGACTGAATCTCGTTGTATTTCGTTCATTGTTCACGTTGAACAGATATAACAATAAGTTATGCCAATTTCTTCAATGTTAAACTCTATCTTCCCGCGGATTAACACTGACTCACGGTTCCAATATGGCGTTCACTAACCTATGGAGTACTGTACCACGTGACAAATCTTTACGCTAAGGCGTTACAAGAAATCATTGGTCCGAACCGAAAGATGGGCATCTAATAACAAATTCTCTCGACGCTTGGCAATTGAAAAATTTCATTTTGAGCAATTACGTGTTTTTCTAACCTTTGATTTTTATCGAATAATCGGTTCACCATGCAGAGTGGCGACGCGACACTTCAACGTACAAACGATACGCATTACGAGTTGCACAAGGTTTCCGTCACATCAATCTCCTTATAAACTTTATCAGCGAATTTTACAGTTAAAAATTAAATTTTCATACGACGAGGAGAGTCAATTAACACTCAATGAAATAATAAAATATGTACTTGGGAACCACACGTGGTGTGGAATGTCGCATTTGTTACTACAAAGATTGAGCTTCGTTACGATTTCATCGAATTTTGTCACATTCAATATTCATTTTCCAATAAACTTATTTCGAATGAAATCGGGATACTATATCTTTCTCTTACAGATCCCCAGAAATAAAAATCGAAAAATATAAGAGCAGAAGATTTAGGAGATCAGGAAACAGGGTCCCCCTCCGATAACAGTACTATAGTACTATAACAGTATTAAATTTCACTCACCCATTTCTGTCATAAACGCATAATATCTTCAGTCTTTACCTATTGGAGGCAATAAGTCTCCAATAGGTGACTAGAAGATTTATAGGATTCTCAATTAAATCTATCTGTTCATAAACATTCTAAAATCTTTGATCTTTTAATCGCTCCGTTGTAATTTAACGTACTCGTGTAAAATATGAATAGAACTCAATTTGTTGAATAATAGTGTGCTCCAAAAGTAGGTGAAACGTTTTGGATCTTGCCACTTGCTGGCTCATTGAAATTATCATTGTTATTGAAACGTTTGTTAAGATATCCCTTAACTGTACGTTATACAATGAATCGATTATTGTTTAATCTACTAAATAACTGAATGTGTTAATATCACTTCGGGCGCCACTTTTAGGATTAATTTTCAAATATAAATTCTATAACGACGAAGCTTGTACGGAAACTCGTGGGTCAACCCCGTTAACTTCGAATTGCGTACACGACTTTGCATGCTGATCGGTTATAGTTGAGATCAAAAACTGCGTATAGATCCGAACGTCGTAGTCATCGTCGTCAATATTATCATTCGAGTCTCTTTGGAATATATTCTCACTCGCTGCACACCCAATCATCCAACACGCTTCTCACGATTAATTGAATGTGCCTGTATATATTATATACACATGTATGTATATAGGGTGTTCCAAATAAGTCGGAAAACCTTGGAAGGAGGGTGGTTCTTGCGGTCATTTGAAGTAACTTTTTCCTTAGCGAAAATTTCCGCTTCGGTTTTGTTCAGGAGTTATTAACGGAAAACGCAGACCAATCAGAGTGTCGCTATGGCAAAACGGATTCAGAGTCCATCCGCTGTAGCTGCGCTCTGATTGGTCCGTGTTTTTCTTTAATAACTCCTTAACAAAGCTGAAGCGGAAATTTTCACTAAGGAAAAAGTTACTTCAAATAACCTGAGGAACCACTCCTTCCAAGTTTTTCCGATATTTTCGAGACACCCTAAATATATACATATATATATGTACAGGGTGTTTCGTAAATGTTGAGCAAAACTGTAGGAGTAGATTCCTAATGCTTGGAGAAGACAAGGAAGTTATACTAACATAGGTCCGAGAATTAATAGTTTCTCAGTTATTAATAATTAATACAAGCAACAGCTCGTTGTCTCATCGAGCTCCGAACACCCTCCCAAAAAAAGTATAAATAGTAAACAAGAATAATACACCTCGATAATGTAAACATAGACCGGCGATTACTTCAAAAACATTGTTGATGCCTTTAAATGCCTTTAGATGCAAAAACTTGAATAATTCAAATCTAATCTTTGCCAGACCTATGTTGATATAACTTTGTTTTGCTTCTCTAAGCATCAGGAATCTATTCCAAAAATTTTGCCGACCATTTATGAAACACTCTGTATACAGTATATACATATATACTTCTCGAGTCCTTCTCTCACCTATTGTTTCCGATTTCAGACATTAGCTACCGATCGAACGAACAAACGTACGTACTCACTTCGGTCCCCCGACGTGCCTCTCTCCAGTCTACTTTATTTTGTTTTTGTATTTATTCCCCTATACTTTAAAAGTGATTTACCTAAATATGTGCGAACAGTCACATTCTCGTGTGTACTACAGTTTTTGCGTATATATATTTATATATATATATAATATGTATATATATGTATATATATAATATGTATATATTACTTCGCAAGGTACTCTCTTTTTTTTTTTTCTTTAACGAATACAATCGCTCTGTATAAAACTTGTATTTACAAGATGACCGATTTGTATAGTATTTAGTAGGTTCCTATTCATTTTGCTTCGCCTCGTCCTTTTCATTTCCGGTTTTCTTCTCCCATCTCTCCTTTGCAGTTTTTTTTTTCCACCCATTCTACGTAATCCCCAGATGCTCGCGCGTCGATAGTGCTCTTTCGGTGATTAACGATATTATTTATATTTATATCTATATGTATATGTATACATACATACGTATATATGTATGTATATGTATACATTTATATATTCCGGTAATATAATTACGCGATATACTATGTAGGTGCCCGCAGATAACGCGAATTCTGTGTCTCTTCAACGAATTCTTTTTTTTTTTTTTGGAAACTCTTTTAATCTTTTTCTATTTCTTCGTCTTCATCCTGCCAGAGGACAGAGAGATATTGGCAAATTTTGTGAATCTCCTTTAAAATATTTTCATACATGTACTGAGTGTTCGGCTAACGATGGGAAGAAAATCGAAGAGACATTTCAATTTAAGTTTCAATTTAAGACGAAAATCAAGGGGAAATTGGTAGCGATTTCGGCTACGTTTGCAAGGTATTAACAATCAAAGTCGAGGAGAATTCTCGGAGAATTTTAATCGTTAATAACTTCAAAGTGGAGCTGAAGTCACATTGTGTCATTCTTGATTTCCGTTTTATATTTCTCTGTGGAATCACCTTTTTAATTTTCTCCCAATTGTTGCTGAACACACACACACACACACACACACACACTCTCTCTCTCTCTCTCTCTTTCTCTCTCTATATATATACATATACATATATATGCACACACACGCATATATATTTATACATATACATATACTCATATGTATAATAATAATAATCATAATAATAATAATAATAATCATCATTATAGCAATAATAATAATAATTGACCGCGGTCGGTTCGGAGGAACTGGCGCGCAGATTCAAAGCACGTGTTGCACGTGCCTCAGTTAATTCGTGATAGAAGCGTTTTAATGGTGTTTCAGCGTTTATGAGAATGAATCGTTTCGAAAATTTTTGAGGATCGACGAATCATGTCGTTGGAAGCGTTCCAAAGATCAACGGTTCTCGGTAGTTTGTACATATTTGGGCATCTAGAGGCAGCGTTAGTCGATCATTGACCAAATAGATTTTTCAAATTACAAGATATTATTCTCTAAGTATTATAACCGTTGTTTCTGTAAACTGTCGATTTTTTACCTGTTGGAACGTTTTCAACAAGTCCTCGCTTCGTCGCGCGTGCTTTCGCTTCCCTTTGCAATTGGCCACAAAAGTATTCCAGTTTTGCTCGGTTTAACCCTCGAACACTGGAGCTATGCGCCTCTTAATACAACAGTTCCAGCCTTTCAAGAACTCATTATGATAAAAGAAAAATAGGAAATGGACCTTTGTATATACAATATTCGCACACGAGTATAATGGAAAATGTACATGTAGGTATTGCGGTTTACTTTGATCCACATTTGGGGTACACACGTTACCGCTAAAGCGTCCTGTGTCCGAAGGTTAGCAATGCTCGATCATGTTATGTACATAGTTGTAATCTTGTGCAGGTTGTTCCATCCGAAGCAGGTATTACAAGCATATTTTATTTGTAATCGCACGGCCTAATCCGTGCATGCAGTTCGAGTGATTATTAAACGATAATCTTTGTTTTCAAAACTTTGTTTCGCACTATGACGTTTCTCAATAGCGAAACACTTTTTTAAATTCTGATTCTATTGTGGGAAAAAGCACCGGGCGATTCTGGAGAATGATTACATTACACTAATCTCTCGAGACCTTGCGGGAAATGTTTAGGAGGTTCTGCGTTTTATGGAGAACATCTTACGCAAGGTGTATTACGAAAAATCTGTTTTTTTCTTCCGGACTATTTACAATTACCGTCGTACATTGTTCGAGTATGTTTTTTTCTTTTTCTTTTTGAAATTTATACTAATTATTAAAGTTATATTTAATCTTCTCGGAACCCAATGGATTTGCAAGACCTTTACAAAAGACAGAATGTAATATAGAAACTGAATACTCGAAAAGCAGACAGATACACTTTGCACTCTAAACACTCGCTGTACCGTAGAAACGTTTACTTTGCTTATAGATGAATGATATGTGGCTAGAATGCTACCGTCGTCGTAGCCCTGAGAATGTAGGCTCTGGTCGAAAAGAATGTTGAAATTTCAAGTGAAGTCAAGTCAATCGGATACAACTAGGTCGCGTGCGAACGTGTACGATATTGTAAACAGTATAAAAGCGATTGTAGCGCATTGGAATCAAAGATGTTGTATCCTGCACCGCGTATTGTACAATGTGTTTCTTGAACCGAAAGACCGAACTTATTACCTCACCGTTGGTAGATACAACTGTATAATTTTGCAACCAACTGTGTCATTTAGGAATGAATCTCTGTTCCCTCTCGGAAAATGGACCGATCGACCGGATCCTCTTCGAAGAAAACGAAAGAAAACGAGCAGGTTCCCTAATTCGATCTCCCCTGTTGGCTGTATCGTTTATCTATTGTTAGGTAAAATTCGTTTAGCTTAGCCTAACTATAACCTATTAAAGTTTTCCCACTAGCTATGGAAGAGCTCCCACTCGAGCGACTGTTCTTTTTCGGTACGTGCCAGTTCCTCGTGTACACGCGCACATACGGCTCATAGAGATCTCCAACAGAAATAATAGGCACACGTATATAACGTACATACGTACAAACACGTGGGGTATGCATGAATGCATACGCGATATACGTATGAATAAATGCATATAGACACTATAGAATATATCACAACGATAAAACGCTAGTTCTTTTCTTTTACTCTTTCTCTCTCTCTCTTTCTCTCACGTTCGCCGATCTTTCACGCTACAATAGAGACTCCAATTAGATAACGGATGTACAATTATATATAAATTGCATTAATAATGCTTCCGGTGGGGCGGACGTGGAAGTATCTCGATACTTACATTATATATATAATATATATATAATCGTAATAATCGTAATGCGTTCGGATAGAAGAGACGGACACGAGGGTCAAGAACGATAATGCGCGTCCCGTCGCCCCCCCCCCGCGTGGACCGGCCGAGAATCGATTTCCGTCCCTTCTTTCCCGTTTCCCGTCCGCCATGTTTCCTATTTTTTTCTTTTTTTTTTTCTGTTGCCGTTGTTCACGCGCATCCGCCGCGCGGCGAGACGAATAACAATATGTTTTTTCCTTGCCGAGAATATATATATATATCCGACAGAAAAAAGTAATAAAGTGTGGATGGTCGAGTGCCACGAGGAAAGCGGGTCCGAGCGACGAAATTCGGGCCGAGCCCGGCGCGCGCTTGGTCGCTTAATGGCCGTCGTTAATCGAGAAACGTATCCTTTTTTAACCTGCGCGACGACGACGACGCGGCCCTCGGGGTCGGCAACGGAACGGCAAAAAACACGAGAACTTCCCTCGGCCACTTCTTCCGTATATACATTCGAGGGGGATGGCGACCAAGGAGATCCTCGAGCAAGATTACCTACTTTTATAAAGAATTCTCGCGGAGTACCAAGGCAAGAAGCTCCTTATTAAATGCACAATGAGCAAAGAGCGTCTGGCAAACGGACTGTTTGGCGATTGCAGAGAAGAGTGGGCGACGGAGACCGGCGGCGGAAGGGGACGGGGGTGTGGAAAAGAGGAGAGAGAGGGGGAGAGAGAGAGAGAGACAGAGAGAACATGTTCTCGGAGACAGAGAGGAGAAAGAGGGTGGGAAGGGCGTGTCAGCTGGTCGATATCCTGAATGGCAAGCTTCCACGACCCAGTCTGCAGCCAGCAACCACCGCTGGAAGAGACAGAAGAGGGAAAAAGGGGGATGAGATGGGGCACGCGAGAACGATGGAGATAGGGAATAGAGAGAGAGAGAGAGAGAAAGCTAGAAGAATGAGAGAACTAGAGACGCGTGTAGGGTGTGTATGCGAGGGGAATCTGTATGCGGGGGAACACGCCGTCTGTGAACGAGCGAGAGAAGTGCGCACGCACATGTACACAGAGAGAAAGAGAGAGAGAGAGTGCGACGGGAATGGAAAAACGCGCGCAGGCAGCATGGAGTATCCAAAAGACGGAAGTAGAACGGCATACAATTGGCGTTAATTAACTCAGCAAAAACGCACCCACGGAACAGCTACCGGGGAAGACGAAGAGTCTCACCGCGGAAGCACCGCGCCGCGGTTGTATTTACGCGAGTTCGAGCCCTGATGTTGAACCACGCGCGAGGATAAACCGTGATCGCGACACATTCTCCAGCGTCGCGTTCGTTCCTCTGATAACCACTGGAGGGGCCTTGTACTCTCCTGGATGGGACTTTTTGTTGATTTGACGCGAAAAAACTTTCAGTCAGGAGCGAATGAAAGACAACTCCGAGGGGTGAGGGTCTCTCTTTTTCTCTCACACTCTCTCTCTATCTCTCTCCCTTTCCGGCCTGTCCGCCTGACGATGGTATCCGTGATCTTTCGCACTCGGATGGGGGAAACAGAATCGCTTCGTTTTGTTCTAATTTGACCCGAGAAGCACGGTCCTTCCGTCCGACAAAGGACACACCGAACTCGCGGACAACGGAGTGTACGTATACTATATTCGAGAGCGTGTTGTTCACCTATTCTCGCCATCCCTCTCGAGCTGCAACTCGATTCGGGCCACACGTTACATCCAATCGAATCGTACGTCCCGGGGAGCGTAATATCTCTACGTAAACATTATCATCGCGACTACGTAGTTACATGGGCTCTAAGGTAACCGTCTCCCCGTTTTGTTGAGCCACGTACACGAACACACGTACAGGGCGGTCGCGCGTCGAGCGACGATTCCACGGAAGTTACAGAGAAGTGACAGAGAAGTGACGGAAATTACAAAAGTCTTCGCATTTCGTCCGACGAGATTCTCCTATAAATGGTAAAAAACTGGTATAAAATGAAATGGACACATAACGTTCGTGGCAATAAAAAAGACGTTCGTGAATATCGGCTCCGCCTCGAAATGATGTGACTCGCGTCGAAGGCTGTTTTTTGCTTGTCTGTTTTGTTTGTTTGTTTGCTTGTTTGTTCGTTTCGCCTGTGCTCAGGGTATTGTTGTTCCTTGATTTGTCCATTCTCTTAGAACGTTCGCTCGCGACGAAATCTCGATCATGCTCGCGGCGGCGCGTCAGGGATCAGGCCACCGTCAACGCGCGGTAATCGTGTACGTGTGTGTCTCCCTGCACACAATTGTATGGCTAACACGGATACGCGTGTATACGAATTCCGTGCATACGTACGCGCACCGTTCCCCTTACATACATTGATACTTAGAATGTACTTATTTAATGTATTTAGTCGTACCAGTCTCCGGTAAGTGTACCGTAATTATATTTTTATTTTTCCTCGTCTTCGATCGAAATAAAAACCATCCTCGGCTCGCTTGTACAATTTTTTCCCCGACTTGTCTCTCTCTCTCTCTCTCTCTCTCTCTCTCTCTCTCTCTTCCGCTAGAGGCACGCATACCGCACACGCATACACGTAGGACAGTAAACGCTCGTACGCATGCACACACACACACACACACGCACACAGGCACGCACGACATGCAATCGCCCATGCGTCCATTTCCGATTCACGCGACACTTTTCTCTTTTCCTTGATCCGATACACGCGAGAGGATTCTTGATCGTTTCTCTATTAGTGTTCTCGTCGTCATGGCTGTTTGCGTTCTTTTTTCTATGTTTTCTTTTTTTGTTTTTTACGTTTTTGTTGTCGGTTGAATTTTTTCCCTCCGTCGATCGGTGTCCCAATTCGAGCATTGCAATTTCTCTTACTTTTAGTTAACTTTACTATATTTATAATATGTATGTATATAATGGTAGCTAAATTGACAAGTGTTTATATCGAAGGTATTCTCTCTTTCTTCCTTTTTTTTTTTTGTTGTTTAAGAGCTACGTACCTAGACTGGCAATGTGTTAAAGGTATTCACGCTCGTGGAATTCGCCGTTCAGTGAATTTCGTTTCTCGTTGCTCTCTCTCTCCTATCTCTCTTCCTGTTGCTCCGGTCCCCTCCCCCCTTTCCCCACTTTCTTCCGACGCTGCACAGCGCTGCATCCGCGTTGCAACGCGCTGCGCATCTCGTGACGCGGATTGAACATCATCTCCACCGGTTTTTCCCGCAAGTCAACGAGCAGGGAAATCGGCGGGAATCGAAGATCACTTCGCACGGGGAATCTTTACGATCGGAATTGTACAGAGTTTGAAAATGTCACGAAGTTATTCACAGCGCGCGCGTTTTTTTTTTTAGTTGTCCCGGTATATCGTATCGGTCTGACCGACGACTGTCTTTTTCTTTTTTTCTTTTTCTCTTTTTTTTTTTGTTTTGTTTATCGGCTAATCGAAGCACCGCTCGTTCTCGGAATCTCCAGCGACGTGTGTTTCTTTGGTCTGACACCACTTTCTACCTTGCGAATCGAGTCTAACCGCTCTTCCCGCCTCCCGCAACTTTCTTTCTATATTATACTTCTCTTGCGATCCGTTTCTCATTGTTTCTATTTAATAATCGCCGATTCTCCGAGGTTAACTTATACGATTCTTCTACCTGCTTTCGTCACGTAATAATCACAGCGTTATTTTTAGTCCGTTCCTCCCGCGGAACGTATTAATTTCTGATTTTCGTAATTTTCTAGTTCTTCGGCGCGAACTGATCTCACCGTCTGCCCCAGCCTTAGTTCCTTTTCGATTTTTTTGTTGTTGTTGTTGTTGTGTGTGTATATACGTGTGTATGTGTGTGCGTGCGTGTACCACGCGTCCCTCCGCCTGCGTGTTTACCGTGTGTACGCGTACGCGTGTATATGTTCGTTTGTTCGTTTCTTTATTTGGTTTTTAATACTTTCGTCTCTGTCTTTTATTGCACGTCCCTTTTTTAATGGTACTCGCGCACCGATCGTCCCGTTTCTCCGTTTACTTCGCCTCCTCGAGAAGCACCAGATCGTCCGCCACGACGTCGCTGATGTGCAGATATATGATCCAATACATTAGGTTGAAACAGACGAAGCATACCGGGAACACGATGCGGGAATACTTGTCGATATCCGACGGCGTAATACCTGGCAACAGAGGAGAATCAATGTATTATCCTGTTCCTTTTAACGCTGAAATCGGAAACCAGCATTCCCTTCAACTATAGGTACACTGAACGGAATCGGTAACGCGATTACAGCGCAGATGCAGATACGATTTTATGACGGTTCGATTATTATCTCTCCCATTATCAGCCCCCTCCACACAAGCTTCACCCACAGTGTTTATGAAAGAGAAAAATTTCATACAGGCTGTCCTAAAAATGTACTTCCTTAACACGTTAACTGCCGTGGGGGTCACCGGTGACCGGCACTCGACTTTGCTACAGCGCCGTGGGGGCCACCGGTGACCGGCGGCGTGGTCAATACTAAAAGTACATAATTATAGTAAATATGGATACTGATCAATTTTTCAATAATACCATTGTTACTATAATGGTTTGAAGAAATTAATGCAATATAGAACATACAAAATAATTTTTTTTTTTTTTTTTTCGAAACACTGAGAGTAATCACTTAGTAACCGAAGCACGATTGTTTAAAAAAAAAAAAGTAATACTTGCCTACAGCGCCGTGGGGGGCACCGGTGACCCCCACCAAAAAAAAATGCTTCAAACATGATTTTATAACTCATATTATTTGCTGGAAACTATATTTCATCATAATATGCATCGCATAATGAAAAGTTCATGTTGGCGCCTGGGACAAATCATGGAAAATCCGTCCGGCAGTCAACGTGTTAAAGGGATCATTCCTGAGGTCATTTGAAGCAACCTTTTCCTTTGCGAAAATGTTCTTCCTTAATAAATTAAGGAGTTATTAACCGAAAAACACGGACGTTCGCATTGGCTGAGCAATAATCCGCCAGCTGTATCCGCGTTCTGAATGGTCTGTGTTTCTCGCTAATAACTCCTTAACAAATGAGTCGGGAATCATCTGTGTCAAGGAAATACAACATTTCTGGGACACTCTGTATATCTCTTTCTTCATTGCATTTGTTAGGTGAAAATATTTCGAAATTTGTACATACGAGTATCTACATGAAAATTTTTGACTCTAGATTAATTTTATATTTTTACATATCAAAAAGCATATTAAAAAGAAATAGAGTAATTACATATACAGGGTGTTTGGTAACTGGAGGTACAAGCGAAAAGGGGGTGATTCTACATGAAAGAATAAGTCGAAAATATAGAATAAAATTTGTTCATCCGAAGTTTCGTTATCGAGAAAATCGAGTTTGAAATGCAGCGAATACGCATGCTATTCGATAGGAATTGTCTGACGCGTCCGATCATGACCAACCAAATCTACTTCCTGCATATACTAAAGCACGCAAACCTGACAGATCTTCAAAGTCGACTTTCTCGAAAACAAAGCCTCAAACAAAAAATGTTTATTCTATATTTTCGACTTATTCTTTCATGTAGAATTACCCCTCTTTTCGCTTGTACCATCAGTTACCAAACGCCCTGTATAATTTCTAATATTTGTCTGTTCTCATCACCAGTATAAACGTTGTATTCTCATAAACTGTGTGTTATGTAAACTCATTCTTGATTTTAGTACACATGACAAGTTTATCATTATTGAACACGATAAGTTTATAATCTAATTTTTACTACTAACATTCAGTATACAGGGTGTTCGACTACAGGTGGCAGAAAATTTAAGGGGTGGTTCTCCATGACAATATAAGACGAAAATGTAAAATAAAAAATGAACGCGGGGCCAGTTTATTTGTATCGATCGATGAAGTATCAGTTTTAGGCGTTGAACAGAAATGTGTTCATATTTTATTAATTTTGCAGGTCGATTAACGCATAAATTGAGTTTCAGCTACCATCTGGAGTAGCGGGTCTGATAGTTGGAGTGCGTTTCATTGGAAAGAGCTATCCAATATCTCTCGTTGCTGGGAAATTTTAGTACCGAAACTTTTATAAGCGTCTCGAATGATTTAATTAAAATTTTCCGGTGGAAGTTTTTTTCCCGCGTTCTTCGTGTACAGGGAGAGAGAGCTTAAACACGGGTTCCGGTGGTTAAAAGGTTTGCGTAATACAGAAATGAAAGGTGAAACAATCAGAGCAAGAAACGATTTTCTGCTTCAGCAAAGGGAGCGATTTACTTCGTTCTTTTTCTTTGTGTTTAATGCGAAAACAAAGGATTACGTGCGTTCGCGAGACGTTGTATCCATTAAGAAAGATTGCTTCTGTTTGTACCGTTTTTGTTTTTACTGCAATGAGTTATAGCGTTTAGTGGAATGAAAAGTTGGTGTTCGCTTTAGCAGAGACGGTTTGCGTTCCTTTGCTTTCATGATCGATAGTGCAGCTTGTCGTTACTCGGAATCAAGTGCTAATAACGTATTCGTCTGATCTAAATTGGCACTTTTTTTTTTTTTAATTGAAGTTGTGACACACAAGTGCGAATTTAATGTATATTTAAAATTCTAATTACATATTCTTGAAGCAATATTCTTCCTAGCAATCTTCTTAAAAAACTTCTTATATTCTAATGTGCGTCCTATGATCTAAATTGGCACTTTTTTTTTTAAATTGAAGTTATGACACAAATGCGAATTTAATGTATATTTAAAATTCTAATTACATATTCTTGAAACAATATTCTTCCTAGCAATCTTCTTAAAAAACTTCTTATATTCTAATGTGCGTCTTATGATCTAAATTGGCACTTTTTTTTTTAAATTGAAGTTATGACACAAATGCGAATTTAATGTATATTTAAAATTCTAATTACATATTCTTGAAGCAATATTCTTCCTAGCAATCTTCTTAAAAAACTTCTTATATTCTAATGTGCGTCTTATGATCTAAATTGGCATTTTTTTTTTAGAAGTTGTGACACACAAGTGCGAATTTAATGTATATTTAAAATTTTAATTACATATTCTTGAAGCAATATTCTTCCTAGCAATCTTCTTAAAAAACTTCTTAGCCATATAATCGTCGGTATAGAGGGTGTGTCATGTAAGTGCGACTCCCCAGAATATCTTCTTTAATATTGACACAGTAAAAAATTTTTCTGTTTAATTTGAATGGTATCAAGTGGTCAGTGTCCCAATGTGTGTTTTTTTTTAAATAAGTAAGTATATTTACGTGTTGCATCGCATAGAAATATATTCAATTATGTACTGTGGCATGACCTACAAATGACCTTGAACTTAAAAACTCAAGAAACTTAAAAAGACTTTAAAGAACAACCTCTGCGGGATGCTAACCTACTTGTAAAATGTTTTACTTCGTCAAAATTGAAAAAGATTTTTCTGGAGGTTGCACTTACGTGAGACATCGTGCATAATATATTAAGGTAGAGAGAGAGGGTGTGTTCGTACCGTAAAGTTTGCTGATATCCTTTCCAGGATGAATGAGATGTTGCGGCGCGGGCGCTGCCTCCTCGTCGGCTCGTCCGTTTATGGTGTTCTCGAGTGTCCCACCTTTGCTGTGTGCCTTTGGGTCGTGTACCTTGAACCGCACCTCCTGGACAACACGGGACCACTTACAAGAGACACGGCAGTTCGGCGTGGGGTGTCCTTCTCCGAGGAGAACCCCTTACTTTGATAGATTGGCATGCGACATCAAGGATAGGCTAACGTGTCTTTCACTATTTCTTCGACTTTTATTCTCTTATTCGATTCAACTACACTACCTAACCTTCGAATCGTGAATTCAGCGTGGTTAAGACCGGGCACTCATTTCATAATGCAACTACCAAACAGCATCAGTGACCAGCTCATGGTATAGTATGTTTTACAAGAGCACGAATATCTGTAAAACTTGATATTCAATGAAAAAGAGTTTGCGGTAGTATCGACATACGCAGTCTCCTTCAATACGTGTTTTATTAACACATTGCGTACGGGTCACTGCGCGTTCAACACGCGCTCAAAGCCCGCACATTTTCTGTCATTTTGCTGCTTTTATAGAATTAGGGCCTATTTCATAAAATCAATTTTTGTTATAATTTATCAGTAACAGATTGAAAATATAGACGATTCTTAAAAAAACTGTTGCCTTACGAAGTTTGAAATTCTAAAACGTACAATAAAAGAACACTTTATAAGATACGGTACGTACGACGAACGGCACAGATCTACTGATGTACTGGCTGTAATGACTGATCCTTGCTACATGCTCTGAGTGTCAAAATTAAATTATTTCGTTCATCATTTGTCTTAAGAGTGGGAGAGGCTATAAATTACATAAAATAATAATTAAGAACGAATACCGTTATATTGTAAATAATCAAGCTACTTAATTTATTTTGGTTGAGATCGTAGCCACATTCATATTGATTAAAATATTTTCTAATTTGTTTGTTTTCGATCAGCAGAATAACCGGAATTATGGCAACAGTTAATAGGCATTTTTTTGTAAATCATACTCTATAAAAAAGTGTGTAAGAAAATCATGTAAACTTGCTTGTCTTTACTAAAAGAAATAATTTGAATGCTTTAAATATCCATGAATGTGTGTGCAGAATTCTAATGCAAAAAATTTAATAGTTCTTCCGAAAAAAAATTCCTAAAAATCCTGTGCCTCTGTAGATTACGTAAAACCTCGGACGTAACCACGCGATCCACAAACTCAAACATCAGAAAAATTCACCTGACTGCGAATAGATCGATTTGTACCATTTCCCGTTTGATTCGGTGCATTTATTCTTCCTCGAATCCGTGTTTAGAAGGGTAATTGGATTTGCTTGCGGTGTACAGGGTGCTTGCTGCATTAATGCCCGTTCCGTGCTCGCGTTTAATCACGTTTGAAAGTAGGAAATAGAGGAGGATACTAACGACGTCGTTTTTGTCCACGCGTCATTTTCATTAATGTCGCCCGGTGCTATTTTTCCAAACCCGTAAAAACGTCGGATGAAATGAGCGAGCGACGCCTCGCCGGGAAACCCCAGGGCGGCGCCCGCGTGCGATTTGAAAGAACAAGTTCGTCCGGAATTAATTAAAATGCCTTATTCGAGCACACATTTAACGCGATACATCGGCCACTGTCCGGTCCGGTCCGTGCGCCTCCTTTTCCGACCTTCTTCTCTCGTTCCCGTCGCATTCTCGCCCCCCTTCCATATTTTCTGTTCCCGTTTCACAATCCCCGAGATTAAAAGAAAATTTATAGTGCATCGCTTCGTTCCCGTACACGAGACCTGTGTCTCCGAATAGAAATTCATTTCCCCGAACCTTTTAGCTTTTGACCTTTCCGCGATTCGATTATATATATATATTTTTTTTTTCCGAGTGAGAGAAAAAAACAATATTTTCGGGCAGAGAAGGTTTGAATCGTGGATCTCTGACGCGAGATCGGGGGCCAACTTCGCGGTGAATTGGTGTGGTGTATGGCCATTGAACAATGGCACGAGAGGACGGGGGTGGTAGAGCGAGGGAGAAGTATAAAAAATAGCAGAAACGAGGAGATACCGTACAATACGGAAACGCGTTCGGTTCCTGTCGGAATTAGAGATTTTTGTTGAATTTTCCTCGCAACAAGTGCGCCTGATTGCACTTTTCTTTCCTTCAAATTGATGGTAAGAACGTATTCGAGTGTTTGCAATTTAGTGGGTACGGTAGAGCCTCGCTCGTTGCACAAACCGACACCGAAAATATATAGTATTTCCCCTACGTCAGGGATGCCCGGCTTCTTCTTCGCAGTGTCACCAGATGTGGGGAGGGAGCACGAATTGAGGGAAAAAAGTTACCTTCTCTCCTCCAGTACTGGAGTGTGCACGTCAGAAACGGAATAATCAATAAATAGTATCTCATGGCCGATATATGTCCCTAGCTAGGCCCATATTTTGGACATATAATCGGGGACAAAAATAAGTGGACAGTTATTCGAAGTAGGTGAAAATGAAGTTTTATTAATTATATATCCTTTTAGTATATACATTATTTAGTGAATAATTGAAGTTCATATTTGCATCTTTGTAACACACAGTAGTAATAAACACGCTGTAGTTAACGAAATTGATAGCTATTTAGCAGGAGACAAAAATACTTAATAAAATACATAATGAAATGAATACTTGGTATTGCCGCCTTTTGCTTTACTGCTTCCAGATGTCTGGGAATGCTTCTTATTAAATTTTCAATATAAATTTTTTCAAATTCACAATGTAACCTTTTGAAAAAATTGACCTTTTTATTTCGTTAATCCCACTATTTCTGCAATACTTCTTGATGCAATTGCTGAATCCTGTCGGCATTTACGTACAATTCGACGGTCTTCTTGTATGGTGGTACAGCGTTTGCGTCCACGACCTCTTAAATTTTTTACCGTACTAAATAGTAGATATTTTCTATAAATTTTTTCTACTGCACTTTTAGATACGCTGTACTTTCGAGCTATTACACGATAACTGAATTTTTTACAGCAGTCCGAAACGATTAAATGGCGAATTTGATTTGAAATTTCTTCCCTTTTTGACATTCTGAAATTTTTCTAGAAATGCTTGTACTCGTACGAAGGCTGAGTTGGTACTAATAACTTTGTGTGGGATCACTGCATGTAAGCGTGATCTCTACCTAATGTTTGTATACATTTCTTGCCTCACGGTAACTTTGCAACAAAGTGTCCACTTATTTTTGTCTCCTGCTAAATATGTATCAATTTCGTTACTTAACGAAAATACCGTACACCGTACTTACGGTGTGTTTACATAAAGATGCAAATATGAACGTCAATTATTCACTACATAATGTACATACTATAAGGATATATAATTAATAAAACTGAAGTTTATAACAGTTACGTTAATTCGATTAATCTTCGTCTTTACCTACTTCCAATAACTGTCCACTTATTTTTGTCCCCGACTGTATATCGAGTATATGCGCGTACATCTGCAGTCCACAGGATCGTGGTGGGGAGGGACCAGGAGTAGGGAGAGGAGTCATCCGTGGCTTGCGAGCCGCAAGTTGCCCAGGCCTGCCCTGCGTAATCATCACGATCCCCACCACGAGTTCCAGAACTTTTAACAACCTGTGGTGGGAGTGGCTAGTATGCACTAAACGAGGTTGTCAACGGGCGAGGTTCTACCGTAAATGTTTGAACGTGAAGCGAAAAATTTGTATGGAATCGCACATATTTTCTTCCGGAACATTTCGCTAGCTAATCTCCGTTAAAAAGCCATTCTGCGCGAAAGCTTTTCGTGACAGGCTATTTGGGTTCGGGCAACGGCAAGCTCGAAAAGGGCGGAATTCATGAAATGTAGCAAGAAAAGTCGAAGCGAGCGCGAGACTTTTTTCGTACATCGAAGAAAATTTGCATTTAACAAGCAGGTTCTCGTGTTCGTTCGGTACCTCCTCCTAGATGGCAAACATGAATCAAAAGAATCGATCGATGAAGAGGCAAAGTAACAGCATCGATTTGCCTGGTAACGGCGCGGCGCGGCGCGGCGAAGCTTCTACCGCTCTCTGTGAAAACCGTCGAAATTTCATCGGCCTACATAGCGAAAGCCGGCGCAAATGTGTGTTCATGTCGACGGCAACAGAAAGGTTCTAATTGGAAAGAAAGACAAAAGGGATGTGACAGGTTGGCCGATGTTACTCACAGTTTGCTTAGGCGCGTGGTCTCCGTGATCACCGGGTACTCCGGGCGGTCCTGGATTCTCTCTCGCCGCCTTCATACTTTCTGCTATTTTTTGGAAGCGATTCTTCCTCATTTGGATCCTCTTTGCCATGTAGCCCACCGTGGCGTATTCTGCGAAGTCAGAGAACCCACGCAAATAATGAGATATGACAGGCTGGAAGAATGACGTAGCGTGGAGGCAATGTCGCCGTTTCTGTGCCACTGAATGAATTCATCCTTTTTGCGACGAGGAGGATCAGACTCTGATCCTTTTACCAAAGAATAAACGTATAGCCAGTCACGAGAGTCCACATACTCCTATTAAATCTCAAAATGAAAGAGGTAAAGATTTTCCGCGTTTCATGGACGTTCGAATTGGGCAGACTCTGGAAACGTCACGAAGACTCCCACTTTAATGAACATAAATATACGATAATGATCCTATGTTTTTCAAACGGATGTACACGATTTTTGTGCAAAATTTGTCTTCGCATTTTTCTGATTAATATGAGACCAAACATGACACAATTCGAGGCATATTTTCTTGTTCAATTGACGGTTTAACGAGAACCTCGATTATCGGAACCGAAGATTTCTAAATTTAGTAAAAGCAGTTCCATTTGAAGCGATCTATACACGATGCATTGTATAAATCAGTATAGGTTTAACGTAGTGCTAGGTAATTGTTCTATTATTCGAACGCTCATGTTCTACCGATTAGTTCGGATAATCGAGGTTGTACTATATCGTGAATTAAACAAATAAATCTAATCTAAATTATGTCATGCTTGATATTATTTCGATCAGAAAGATACCACGAATATGTTCGCGAAGGTTTCATGAAATAATAATTAAAAACAAAGCAGTTTCGTCGCTTTATCAGGTCTTAAGGAGCATACTATAACTCGGATACTTTGTTCTATTTCTTTAATATGTTTTTGTTGTCGTTGTTGTTCTTTTTTTTTTAAATATTGTCTTGTTAAAGCATGTGGAAACAGAATAGCAAAATAATTTTTTTTTTTAACTTGTCTAATTTGAAGTAGCGATGAAAACCTTTACTTCTTCGTTTCGAATATATGAAATTTGGCATATGCAGACTTTTGCGACTAATTGTATGTATATACGTTTACCAACTGTATTTTTTGAGTGAGGTGTGTGTTCTTCGCTTACGTCAGGATTACAGTGTATACTTTGTACCTGTGCTAAAAACAGATTTTGTCAATGAAACCTGAAGATAACACTTATACAGGATGGGAAGGTAGTCATTCCTTATTTGTAAATTCTTATATGCGATAAATTGTTTCATTGTGTCGAGTATGTTGCTGTTCATGCCGCATTTAGTGTTTCGAATCGCTATGAAATTCCTGAGAAGACGGGATAACAAAAAGTTCCGCAGGGATTGTAAAGGAGGACAATATTTTGACGGGAGATGCTTCGTCTTTTTATTTGTAAAAATTGCAAATAAATGTTTGTAAAGATAAAGAAGAGTACAAGAGTATTTTGGGTCTACATGATTCTCAATGCACCCTTATTGTCTCTTGAGAAAAGAATAAAAAAGGGCAAAAAACGAGATGTGTCGGCACAGCTTTCATGCTGTTTTGGATGAAAAAAGAAAATAATAATCGGGAATGCTCACGCAAAAAAAATAACAACATCTAAACGAAGCAGTCGATCGAAACTTCGATGCGCATTGATAATTTCCAACAGATTTCACAGGGGTCTGAAATACTGAAAACAGCACGAATAATGGCATACACGATACAATGAGACAATATACATCTCATTCGAATACCTGCATCACACATTATCGAATGTAAGGTAAATCACCAGGGTTAGATTTAATAACAACGCCGTTAAAACGCGCCGAGTCACGTCCATTCACACCATCATTACCCTCATTATCATCCACAATGAGTCCATGGAATAGACAATTACATACAATAGTTTGTAAGCATCAATGCTATCCCTATTGCTTCCCTTTTGTAGTTTCAACGACTGTTTGCGCCATGAAGGCGAATGACTGTTAATATCATTACTATAAAAATTTCGAAATACGGAGTGACGCCTCATCCATTTTGTAGTCCCTAGGCGAACCAAGTCTTCGCGTGCGACCAACTATCAACTGTAGCCGTGAATTCATTTTTTTCTATGCGAAAGCGAATGAAATACATTTTGGCTGGGCGTTGTTACCACAACTGGACAAGGTGTAACGGAGCTCGTCAAATTTTGTCGGAGAGAAACATTTCAGCACATGATTTTTTTTCTGTGAGATGAAACGCTTCAGAAAAATTTGCCACGGGAAAGACACGAAACACGTACAGGACCGTGTACGAAGCGAATCTACACGAAGGTTATTTCTGTCGGTCTCATTGCGTGTTCTGTTAATTGCACTGAATCCTAATATAGGATGACATATACACGCTCGAGCCCTTTGGAGTCCAGAGTAAGGCCTGGTTAGATCTCGCTTCATCAATGATGCCGCACTGCAGGATGGTAATTTCACGAGTTCGCTATACCTTGTGCAACATCCAACCAAGAACACGTACGAGGTGTGTCAGTCGACTCTATCACCTCAAATTAACTGTAAACCGTTTGGTATATGAAAAATGTTTCGAAAAGTCGTATGCTATGGCTTGCGTTATAATTAGACTGCGGATGTTATGCGATAATGACGAAAGTCAGTAAGTTCAGTACGAAACAGTGAATATGAGAAGAATTTAAACGTACAGTTACAATTATTCCCAACCTATTAAAACTATTAATGCATCCTCTTGTGAAATGTGAAAAAAATATTGTCACGTTATAAATTTTCCGAATGTCATGTTGTGCGTTCTAATCACGAATAACGACATGCGCAGCATTAATTTGGATTTATTTTTTGTGGAGCAGTTCTTTATGATGTGATACGAACAATTCTATCTTCATATGCGTATGTATACGTGATGCTGGTCGTGAACGAGTTAAGCATTAATTTATATTAAGCTTGCAATAATATCCTGGTGTCTCTCACGACCCCAACAGAATTTCTGTACGGTAATTTGCTCTTCTGTGTTGCACAACAATTGCAAATACGAAGTTTCATTAACTTCTTTGCGGAGCAATTTAAAGAATTTTAGAAAGGTTCATGCGCTAAAGAAATTTTTGAAAAATTTAGACACTTATTAGGTCTCTCTGCTGTTATGGAATTTGCAAAAGCGACAAGAGATCTTCATATCTCGATGAAGGTGCAACGTGACAAAAAGGTATTACGATGTAAGCTCTCCGTGATATTGTACGACCTTTGTTGGGAACAGTTGGTAGAATAACAAAGGGAGCGCAAGTAACTTGAAGTGGTAGAATCGTACGACTTCACCGGTAGATTTCATTCGTTTTCGTATGGGAGAGAATTCATTCGCAATTAAAGCCGACGTTTGGTCGCGCGTGAAGACTTGGCTGGACTATCCCTGACAAAAAGTGTTGAATCAAAATCGTCAGCTGCTGAATAAATTATTTTCACACATATTAAACATGGAAAATAATATTATATATTTGTTCATTAAAGAAATTGAATATAACACGCCAATGCTATATCAAGAATCTTTTCTTCTTACCGAGAGGCAGAGTACTGGTGCTCTCCAATAATGTGTGGAAAAACAAATGATTCTGGGAATCGATGATGTTTCGGATCATTCACCGTCTTATTTGTGAATGATTTAGAACATGTTTTGCGAAGGTGGTAGGCTCGTTAATTTTTCTATCGTTTCTGACCTGTTGTACCTGTTCGTTTAATTCGAAACCGAGCGATCGACGATTTGGATATCTGGGTCAAAACAGACCCGGAGGGTTAAGTAGCTGGCGAAAAGTGAGTTTTAGCCATTCCATTTCTTAATCTGAACAAACATATTCATTCACGTATCAGTGTATATACTCGACGAGCGGTCATTGCATTTCACCATTAATGAAAATATTTCCATGTCTAACATGGGAATAATCATTATGACGGTTGGTTTCTTCGATCGAACACTCATTGCCAGGGATAGCGGTCGACGATGCCAGCAGAGAAGGTATTTCTGGTCGAGCACGGGGTGTGCGAGTGTCACGCGTGGAAGAGTACACAGCGGTACTCACCGAGCAACGAGGCGAACACCATGACGAAACAGGTTCCCAAATAGACGTCGATGGACTTCACGTAGGAGATTTTCGGTAACGCCGCGTTCGTCGAGGACATTAGAGTGGTCATGGTGAGCACAGTGGTTACTCCGAGGGCCACCCGAGCGGGGGTCGCGTTTCGGTTCAGCCAAAAGCTCACCCATGAGATAATGACGATCAAGCCCGAGGGAATGTAGATTTGAATCAGGTAGTAGCCCATCGACCGTACGAACTGGATCTCGCAGGCCAGCCGCGAATAATTTCCTACGATTAAAAGATCGACAGTTAGGACAGGGGGACGGAGAGGCGCCATGAAATGTCTCTTTTTATGTCTCTCTCTCTTTCTCTCTTTCTCTCTCTCTCTCTTTCTCTCTGCCCTTTCTTCGTATACATACATATATATATATAATATATATATAATATAATATATACATATATATATATATAAATTTTTTTTACTTCCCTCCTATTATATCTCTCTCTTTCTCCGATGATGTGTATATTTTTATTCAACATTCTCTTTTCGCCGGCTCTCACCGGCCCCTGTCTAGGCCAGGAAAAGCGGACTCGTAGGCTCGCAAGCGACTCTCCCTCTACCTTCCTGTCTCTCTCTTTCCCTCTCACCGTTTGTTTCCTTTTATTTTTTTTTTTTTTTTTTTTTGGTTTTGGTTTCGCGCAAGACGAACACACGACGCACGAGAGCTGGCGAGATGTTATGCAAAGTTCGTGCTGTCGATGAAACCTTCGGTGCTCGTATACACATGGATCGGAAGTATGTACATGTGACTCGCGACCGGCAGTCGAAGAGAGAACGCCGCGCGGCTCGAGAACGAGGAATCGATCGGGGATGGAGAAATCTAGTTGCTCGTCGCTTCGAGCAGTCTCGTGGAGCGAGATCGGGCCAATTTGCAGTTCGCCTTGATCGCTTGAAGAACCGTAGCCGTCGGAAAATGGGATATATTTGTAGCTCTGATTACTTACTCGCTGAACGACGAGAGGCATCGTTCGCTTCGAAATTCGCGAGCATCGATATGGGGTGGGGGGAAGCGAGCCGGGGAATCACGATCACAGGTGGATTGAGAGAAAATGACTCGCGGAGACCTTTACAAATGATGTTTACCTTCGACAAAACGCCTCGTGTGTCGATAGAATGAAATCTATGGAAATTTCGAGCAGCAGCCAGAGAAAGCCCCCTTCCAGGCGGCTGCTTCGTTGAACATTGAAACGACGCATTTCTGAGAAATTTCCTACTTGAACGACGCTACCAAGACACTATTCGACCATACCTACAGTTCAAAAATATACTTCGATCATACAGCGTCGGATATTTAAAAAGAATTTCGAACGATAAACCTAAATTGTATCGTCTGGTGAACGTTTTTCGATGTCTTCAAGTTTTCGGGACGGCGAGTTTTAGCCACACTGCTGTTCGGTCGCAACTGTAATTCCTCATTAACGATTATACAAAGTTTGGATTCTCGGACGATGCTCCGTGAGTTGCACGTGCACTATTCACCAGTGATTCCTGTTGGTGGAGTAATTTAGGCTTCTGCCATTCAGAGTGTAAACACACGGTCAGCAGCTCCGTCTACATTCTGAGTAGGCCAAGCCTAAATAGGCCTCATCCTCCTGTCATGAATTATTAGTGGGCTATTCTAGGCACGGTGGAAATATTTAGTTTCGTTCATTATACGGCAAAATGTTGAATTTATGCTCAGCCAGTATACAGGTTTAACTGAAAAGCGTCTAACTACTAGCTGTTGATGCAGAAAGGCTAATACTCTTAACGATGCTGCTCATGTATATATATACACATATATACATATAAATAAACATATATATATATATACATATACATACACGTATCTTCAAATTTTCAATTATTCCAAGAGCGACGAGGCGAATGGCTTACGTATCGAAGGATTTACACAGAGACCTAATTTCTACACATTTCTATATTGATTTAAGGATAGCATTCACGGACAACATAGCGTTACCTGAAAGTTCGTCACCGGACGACGTATCCGTGCATCACGTCTTGTTTTATATATCTTGCGAAAGCAATGGATTCAGCCTCTTGCGCGCGAGCAGACGAACAAAGTACACAGCAGACAAACGATGATGATTTATGTAACACGGATTTCAATGGTACAATCGAAGACAATGGGGAGGCCGCGTGATACGTTCGCCGCGTTCCAACAAGGACCCAACGTATTGTGGAATCAAGCGACATCGTGCCTAATCGCTCGGTAACATCCACCAGCCTCGCATGTCCGCGCGGACGACGAGATCGCGAGAAAGAGAGAGATACTGATCGATCGATCGACGATTACTGGACGCGGTTAACGTCCTTACGAGGCGACATCGCGGCTGCGGACATCGGATAGCGCTCACGTGTCTCTCCACCTTACCCATACCGTTAAAAGCGAGGGTTGAATGATTATTTTTTTTTTATATATATTTTTTATTTATTTATTTATTTTTTTCGGTTTGTTGGTTGGGGGTGGGGTTCTATTCATACGTTACCGGTAGTTAGACTAATCTCCATGGCTCGTTGACGGTGACCAAGGACCTTGAACTGAGGGAGGGAGACCTCGTTGCTGACACCGACGCTGTTCGGGCCCTCGTTCCACTTGTACCGGATGTCCCTCATGGTGTATCCGACTGAAAAAATAGAGAGACCCCCCGCGGTTGGTACGTACCTTCGCGGAAGCCCTCAAACGCGTTTCAGCTCCGAGGGGGCCTCCACTTACCTCGCACCCCCGTTCAAACACCCCAAACATATAGTCTATATAGTCCGCTCTCTTTCTTTCAATTCCTTTCAATTCTATATATGTGTATATATATATATTTCTCTTTCATTCTCTTACAATCGCTTTCGTTCCATTTCTCTCTCTCTCTCTCTCCCTCTCTCTCTATGCTTTTCTCTCTCTCTCTCTCTCTCTCGTTTCTCATCTCTCTGTTCATAAATTTCTGTCTGTCCCTCGTTTATTCTCTTTATCGTGAGAACACTGGTCGTGTTCATCCCTTATAGGGGGGACGACGAACCAGACCAAAGATCGAACGATAGAGGACGTGTGAGCAGAGTTTCATTCGCTTTTTGCGCCTCTCGTTTCGCTTCCACTTTCGCTTCCGGTGCGATCTGGTCGCGCGACGACCGTTTTTCCGGCCGACGGATTACCGTTTTCCCCGAGAGCCCGTCGTGTCGGTTTGATCTAATGTTGTGGATGGCAGGAGCCGGGGTTCCACTCGGTACTATTCTTCCAAGTTTCGCCTCTCTTCTCCGCCGCGAAACCAAAGAACTTGTCGATGCAAAACCGTAGACTGTAAACCGTTCCGAAATGGCACGAATAAACTCTCGTGAATAGTACCTCGCAGACCCCGGATCATGATAAAAGGACCGAATCGGGATAAGCGATGGATTCGTATGACTCGGGAGTTGACGTTTTCGTCGTTCCGTTCCCGTGGATCGAAATCGACGAAGTCGATCGGTCGATTGGTCGAATGAATTGGCAAACGGGAACGATTGTCGTGCGGGCGGGCAATTTCTTCTTTGATCGGAAATCGTCGAACGTGTTTGCAGGTAGGGCAACACGGTGACATAATACGGTGCATACGGTGCGAGATAAAGGGAAACAGAAAAACAGACAATCCAAGAGATAACTGAGAAAAACAAAAAGAAGAGAACAGTAACGAAACGAACGGAAGAACCATTGGAAACGAAACGAAAAGTAGAACGGAAAAATGATTCAGAAAT
The DNA here is from genome assembly GCA_913789895.3 of Seladonia tumulorum. NCBI lineage: Eukaryota > Metazoa > Arthropoda > Insecta > Hymenoptera > Halictidae > Seladonia > Seladonia tumulorum. The sequence goes on from OU565275.1 coordinate 12,361,053, forward strand.
ATCGAACTGTTTTCGACGGTGTGGGTGGACACGCGTGTGAACATCGGTTACAGCTTACACGTCGATCATTGACCCATCTACGCGAGTCTCTGGACCAAGTTCAGAAGGAAGAACTAATAAGAGGGGGATATCTACCTGTAGATAGGTGTATGGTTGAATGTCGTTGCCTGTGACCGAGCACGCGAAACTGCGGTAGTTCCACCTCGTTCGAGATGCCGACCGACTGTAGGCCGGCGTTCCATTTGTACCGAATATCGCGCATTGTGTATCCAACTGCCGGGAGAACAAGAACACAAATATCTTCGCTCTAACATACAATAATTAGACACTCAAGTTTTGTGTTTGGATCGGGCCGGATTTCGGGGATAAACGGCGGGTATACTCCAAATTGGGGTTCACTGGGGCGGGGCGTGAGGGTGGAGGAAAAGGGGTCGATAGTGGAGAATTGTAGACAAAAGCAAAAATATTACCGAGCACTCTAAACCGCCCCATTTTTCTCCGCTAAATATACTCTCTGCAACCGAGGAGACTCTGCTTCGCTACGCCTACCCTATAGTAAAAATGGCCGCGCGGCTTAGAGTGCAGGCTCGAGCTGCAAAATTTGTTAGCATATTCGAGCTAGGCGTTGTAATTGCTCGCTAACCGAAGTGACCAAGTCAGCTCGACCGATCTTCACTCGATCGAGCTTGACGACACTTCGGCCGGTTGCGTGTGCGCAGCAGTTTCAATTCTTCGTTACAGACGCGTGACAAGGTTTCTTTTTTTTTTTGGTCGGACTTTGTCATTGTTCTGCAATTATCACGTTCGGATCGCTTGCTTGCCACGCGTCTATAATTCTTTCGTGAAAAGTTGACGCGCGGCAAAGTGTCGACGATCGAGGCAACGGCTTGGCAACGTGAACAAATATTTTTGCTTCGAGTTTTAAACGCGGACAAAAGACTATCGACCGGTTACCGGGTCCCGGCCTTGAGGATCTCGCGACCGACTTCGTACGTCGAATTTTACCGTGATTGATCGGAATTCGCGCCTATTTATGTTCCTCTAATTTCTCGCCGCGGCCTCGAGCGCACACATACCGCCCCGAGAAACATTCCTCCGTAACTGAATCTTAGGTGATTACGATCGTTACACCGCATTCCAGGCATCCAAAGTGGCATTCCATCGCGGTGCCAGCCACATTGCGCGAACATCGGCGAAATGTGGATTAAGCGATCCACGACCGAGTATTCGAGATTAACTGCTTTTGTTTTTGGAACACGGAAATACTATCGCCCCCGTTTCGATTGCTCATTTTCGCCCGGCAAATGCCACGCCGTAATTCCGCGCCGGTGAAATGCTTCAACCCCGAACCCGACAGATTTATCTGCCACAATGTTCGCGACTCCACGTCCTGCCGATTCCTGAATTTTCGCGATTCCCATTGTTCCGCGATCTGTGTGCGCAGCTATTCCCTCTATTTTCTTCTTTTTTTTTTTTTTGTTTGGTTAAATGTCAAATGGATAATTTTGAGAACGTTGTTACGGTTCGATACAGATGCAGATTCGAGACAATGTTCGGCTTTCTCTGTACCGGTGATGTTGTTATTGTCCGAACAATTGATTTTCCGAAAAATACAAATAGGTGCATGACTGACTTTCACTTTCTCGTGTCCCGGGTTTTAATAGACAAACTTGGGAAGCATATCCTACAAGTGGAAATAAGACAAAAATGTTATTTGAAGTTGCTCAGAAACGCGTTATTACGAAGTTATAAGCAAAGAAAGTTAGAATTGATGACGACGGATTTTACTGTTTGTCCATTAAAACCCGGGACACCCTGTATAATGAAATTTTGGAATTGTAATAATTAAGGGGGTATTCCATTCAGAGCCATCGATTTTAGACAATTTAGAAGTTAAAAAATGATTAGGTTATTATAGCTCAAGGTAACACAGTGTAATTTTTATGCAATTATCTCTATTATCATTTAAACTATTTTACGATCCCCGTAGCATATTGTTTTTCGTGGCTACACTCAACTAAATAGCTACACTTATATCTTTCGTTCCGGAATCGTGTCAATATTTGCAATAGTTTCTTTTTTTAATGGCTTGTAGAAGTTCAAATTCTCACGATGAAAAGTGTTTTTTTGCTTTCCGTAGTAGCCATCTTGTCAAAGCGGATTTCTTTTGGTTCATTCTAGCACTAAAGATAACCATACTCGTCTAGATTAAGATTATCTTTGACTTTTAGATGAACATAAAAATTATACAATGTCTTCTAAAACACACTCAGACGTATACACAAAATACAATGTATTATGTTTCCGGATCTGCAATTATCATTTTTATACTAAAAATTGCTTCAAATCGACGCCTATAAAGGAGAATACTCCCTCAATATACAGTGAAGTACATGCATTATTTAGAATACGATTCTTAATTACTGCGTCATACTAAAAAAGAACTTGGAAATCATCATTTAAAAAATTGGATTACGTTCCTGGGGGAAGCGAGTTAGTTCCTGACAAAAGTTACGAAAGTGAATCATAAAGTTTAAAATCTATTAATCCTCATACGCTCCTTAGAAATACAGTGATTTCTCTACACATGTCGCCAAGGCCTGGATGATAAACGTCGCAGAATTATCCCCCCTATCGCGGAGTATACCTCGCGAGGGACCACGAAACTCGAGAAACCTCGAATGCCGAGGTGTGTTGATGACATACACCGAGAATTTACTGTAGTTGCTCAAAAGATTCTATGACGGTATTTCACCTATTTCAGCTTTACACTTAAAATTAATAAATTATGTCTTATTTATAGTATCACATTTCAAAGAAATACAGTGTCTACTCGATATATGTCCAAAACACGGGCCTGGCCAGGGTCATATATCGGCTAGAAGATGACTATTCTTTGATACACCGTCGAACATACTACGGCTAGGGTATATCGGTGTGAGACCACTATTAGTCCAATAACAAAACTTCTTTATTTTTCATTATTTTTTGTGAGACTTTGACCAACATGTTCGTGGCATGTTTCTAATGAAAATGATACCAAATATGATATAATTCCGACGATATTTACTTGGAGATAGTTCTGGGATTTTTATCGGTTAGATATTCGCGACATATATCGAATAAAGGGTGTATTGTAACGCAAACAGGAACAGATAAAATGTTTCACAGTACATATTTAAGAGAGGGGTGAAGTTTCATCTTGAAGAACGTATGAGAGTTAAATAGTTACCAATGTGTTATAATTAATAGAAAACTCTTTTCACACATTTGTTTAAAACGAATTCATTAGAGCTGCACCGAGCAAAAATAATCAAGTGGGCATCTAGGCAACAATGCGAAAAATATTTTTAAACAAGGATTTTTACATTTCTTCTTTTTCTTCATTTAGGTTTATTCTTCTTTAATAGGGTGCGCAAGGATGTTCGATCAAGTATATTTCACTGATGAAAAATGGAACGAAAAATTCTGTTCGTGGCAACGAAAGCTAAACGTCGCATGGTATCTACCATTCTCAGATCTGTGAAAAAGAAGAACCATCGAGGGTGCGGAAATTAATCGTTGCGATTCTGACGGTCGGAACCGTCTATGTATTTATCCCCGGCGTGCGGCGTTCGGCGGAGAACTTTCGGGGGCAAGACAATACTCTTTTCGCAATTTTCGTTCTCTCTTGTTTCGCCGATGATCGTGGTACGTTCTGGCGCGGCGTATTGTATATAAACTGATACAGTCGGGAACGTTTCAGTAAAGATGTCCTGGACTGGGCCAACGTTTAAGCATTACTGGGGTTGGGGATAGTTCGAGGGGTGCGGGACACAAGAGAATAGGGGATGGGGGTGGGGCAGGTCTCGTGGGTGGAGGAGTTCGAGTATTGGTCGTTGAATACAGTAGAATGGAGGGTTTTGCGGCAACAATAGCAGAGTAACGGGGGATATATATCGTGATGGTGGTAGTGGTGGTGGTGGTGGTAGCAAAGTTTTAAGGTATAAGACGATAAGTGGAAAGTGTATAAGTAGATATATGGAGAAGCGAAGAAAAAAAGTTCTGTGCCTCGGCATGCGGTGGCGGTGCAGGACGCGGAGAAAAGTAGACGGTGGATATACGCGCAAACGCGCGTCATACATTATTATACAGGCACGCAGAACACACACACACACACGCACGCACACACGTACTCACGCAGGCCAGAGACATATGTATACACGGGCATGCATCAGCGTATACAATCGCATGCTATGAGCCACGTAATTTTATACGTCATGCCGGATGCCGCATGCTTTGTGCTTCACCAGTGACACGAATTCTGAACACCGGAATTCAACTTCTTCCTTTTCGGAAGTTTTTTTTTTATTTCGCGCGTATAGACTCACGGGCGAAGTGCGTCGCGTACAAAGTACTATAGCAAGCTAATGTTCTGTATCGGATCGAATTAATTGTCGATATTAACGATCAATTCGCTGAGCTCACTCTACCTCTGGATTCTTGTAATCGGACCGCAAATGTCTACACACATCTGATAAATCTGGTAAAAAAGTTTTTGCACATTTCACGAACGTTGATTGATTTGTTAGTGACTCGTTCGAATCAATTGGAACGCGTACAATATGTATACCAAGGTTTCAAAAAGATTCGGTATAAGATACGTATTTTTCTTAACATTAACACGTTGACTACCATGTCACTCATGTATGGGTGACGGAATTATTTGTTCAGGCTTTAAAATGAATTTTCACGTTAATATATTCATTGTACCAAATTTGATTAGGATCTGTAAAATGCAAGAAAGTTGGGGAACTACACAATATCATACATTCAATTTTTCCAATTTCTATTTTATCAAATAACTTACTTTGATTTCATGGAATTTTTTAGCTTTCTTGAAATGGCGATCAAAGTGTTAACTCTGGGCAAGTAGATAAACCAACAACTGCAGTCAAATTAAATATTGAATTCGTGATACAAGTGTTGAAGTAAGATTCGTAGAACGCGTAAAAATATATATTCCAGTCCTTAGAACTTTACTTGATATATCAACTAATGTTCATAAAATGTCCAAATACTTCAGTTTGAAATATTAAAAGTTTATCAAATGCATGGAAATTTTTGTGACCGATAGTACACGATGATTCCAGTAGGCCACAAAAGTATTCGTACACTGAGATTTTTTGGCGTGTGTGTATAAAAAAGTTATATGTAATCTATATTTTTAAGTGTTTCATTGGACACACAAACAATATGCTCGTCTAAAAACGTTAACGATTTATAATTTCAGAAAAATGAATATGTTGTGGTCGAAAATATCGTTGATTCTTAAGGAAAGTGACATAAGTCGAAAAAAGGAAATTTTACAGGAGAGCTATTTGAAAATTATCTAAATTTGCCAATTTTTTTTATTGTATATAACCAACTTAGAAGTGTAGAATAATTAGTTATAAAGTACACCACAATTTATATATTTATTACTATAATTCTTTTTATGAATATATTTTGAGTTGTCGCTTTTCTTACGATTAAACAATATATTCCAATTTCTTGAACAGGCGTTCTCATTAACGGCAAGAACAGAGAGATAAGATTTAAATCGACATAAGTAAAGTTACAAACAATCCGATAGATTTTTTGAAAAAACACACCTGATACAGGCCCACTACGGATTTTGTGTTCAATAATTTTCTAGCGTCTACAAATACAGTTTTGGTTATTTTTCTTACAACGTTTAGCCATGAAATGTTTGGTTACTGTATCGATCATGCCTTCAAATATTGGATTATCGGGAAAATTTTGTGCCTTTTCTAGGTTACGTAAATATACAAAAAAAAAAAAGAAAAATGGTTTCAAACTTTTCCGTTCATTTAATACATTTTTGTACATGGAATTCTAGTTTGTTTTTATACTTTTGAACGGCAAATTATTGTTACTTCTAGATGTACATGTGTGTCTACGATGAAATACGAAAGAATTTAGATTGTAATACATAGCGTCGACTTTTTTATACGAAGTTATTACAAAAACATTGAGTGTGCATATACGTTTTCGATCCTGTGTGTATGCGATATGGGAACTGTTCGATTAGTACCGACGTTTAAATGGGAACCTGAAGAATGATTTGAACTTTTCTCAATCTCCGGCAACCGAAAAGACGTTAGAGAAGCTGTAACAGTGAGGTCTCGAAGATTCTATTTTCAATTTGGTCTTTCGTAAATCTAGAATAATAATGAAGAAATGTTTATTCGAAATTTGTGCTAATACCGTTTACAGAAAAATGGGAAATTAAATGAGGAGAAAAACCATTTTATTTACAGCCTTCGTTTGAAAAATATAAATACAGAAGCTTCGAATGCGATTAAAATGATTTTGTTGTGAAGATTAAGTTCATTTCACTCGTCTGTTACTGCGGATATATTTTCTAAAGTGACTGAAACGATTATCACGTATTAGCACAAATTCTGAGAGACATCCCTTCATTTTCCTCCTAGACTCACCCCAAACAAGCTGCTTGAAATCGATGACCCTACTGCTGCCGGGTTGTATCTCTGCTCCCAAGTTCTTCGCAGTTCCATTTTCTTTCTCCCCCGCGTTTCGCTTCAACATCGAACCGGAGAAGAGTGCTTAAGAGCTACTAACCGAATACAGAAAGTTTTGTTTCGTGTACACATGGCAGGTAATCCGAATGACTCACGCGGCACTCGACGTGTTAACATGCTCACTCCCGGCCATATTGGAGAATTTATACGTTCACCTAGAACGGTTCAATTTCGCGACGTGAAATCAGTAATTTTCTTAAAAAAAAAAGAAGAAACTTTTGAACCTTTTAATACACAGACTGAAACATCTAAAATTTTCACCTAAAACATAATATCTCTGTTGTTTTTACCGATACGACAAATATTTCTTTAAGGTGTCATTGTTGATTTTTTAAATGGAGCAATGTACTTTGATTGATATGTTATAACGAATCACGTATACAGTCATATATGTATGTATAATGTGCTGAATTTCAAATGACCACCGGAAGAATTATTTTTCAAGTGTTTCGGTGTTTATATCAATGGAACCTTACTTGAGTGGAGAGGGGGAAGCTTGTATTTGCATTTTAAGTTATGCTTCCTTGAAGAATAAAATAAGAATAAAAAGTCGAGCGACTTTGTTTTACAAAGGAAAAAGTTGTTAGAAATATCGAATTGTACAACATATTTACCTACCCTTTTGTAAATAATTACCTATTACAGAGAATGTCAAGCTGTATGGACTAATGCATAAAAAATATACGATTCCATTTAATAAAAGTGGGGATGATTTTGAAATTTTCGAAACTCCTCCCCTCGCAACAAAATTTTTACAGTCACAATATAGCTCACATTAAGCTAAACTCTTTCGGTTAATAGAGTTCTTTCGTATCACCAAATACAACTGAGATATTAAAGTCCTAAATTTGATCTAATTGCGAAAGTAATAGCGAGACATTAACTAACATTTATAGAGTGTAAGAACATTCGAAAACCATACGATTAATAATCAAAACATATTCAAATCGTCTTGCACACAGGAGCGAACATGTTATGATACGTAAACGCCCACCGAACAATAAGTACGAAAGTTACATTCTGTAACTGTTAAACTTCTATAGCAGTTGAATTGCGATTTTAGTCGATCCGAAAAGTCTACGTGCACCCACTCGATCGCAAACGTTTAAACAAAAATAGATTACGCAAATTTTATGGTCGTCGATCAATTCATTCGTTAGACGTATACTGAAAAATAACGATATTTCGTAGACTTTAAACACAATTTGAATTTGTTGAATCCATCAAAAAGTTTCCCGGGATAGTACCAAAGTGTACGAAATTTATTACGACGACTATTATCATCGTAATAACAAATTTCCTTCACTTTTATAGATATATCCATGGTCACCGTTCGCAGTTTGTGTGTTTCAACTTATTCATGTTTGTTTTCAAACGAACCTCGAAAACAGATTTATCAGAAGCTATCCGACATACTGAATGAAACAGCGTCCGCAAAATGTTCGTAAGCTTCATTGTTTGAAACTTTCAGGATTCGCCAGGTGCACTTAGATTTCTGTGATTCTACACACTGAACAAAAAAAAACGACATCATCGTCGTCCTTGTCATCGTTAATAGAACATGGAACTCTATCTAAATACGTCGCGATAGAAATTCGGTCCTGGATAGAGCGGAGCAAAAATCATAATGATATATGTATAGTATACTCGTGCCAAATACATGCCGACTTCCATCTAAGGTATACCAATATCTACCAATGATCTAGCATACGTAAAAAAAAAAAGAATGAAACAAGTAATCGGGTCGGTGGGAGAAGTGGGGGTAAAACGAAGTTGCGGATACACAATCGGTCTCAGAGTCAGATACCATAACCAAGAAATAACCATAGGCATACCGAATGGGGCCACGGCGTCACGTCGTGGTTAAATGCTGCAGTCGTTTTCGTTCTTACATGCGCTGGGCTAGATGCACAATGCGGTTTAATTCGGTCGCATCGTAGTCGACACGTCATTTTCTGTGTTTTAGCCTCCTTCGGGGCTGGCCGTCGTCGGCCCATACTACGTCCCCGGACACGAGGCTCAGTGCTATATGTCGGAGGCTTTTTTTTTAAGAGGGAGGGGTTTAGGGGCATTGATATCTTGTGATAGTGATGGTCCAGTGGTGATGGTGGTGGTGATCGTGGTGGTGGTGACAGTGGTGGTGATCGTAGTGGTGGTGGTGGTGGTGGTTTCGTGAAAGTGGCAAAGTGGTGACGGTGTTCAAAGTAGCACACGTTCGTAGACTTTCGTCGTCGGAACCAATGTTCTGACCATTCCGATTCGAAACGCTGGTTATATACAGCCGTGCGTGTGGTCTATGGTTTTTCTGAAATTGTCACAGTGCGATTTCTCCGTCGAATCCCCCCCGTTTTTGTTTTTTTTTTTCATTTTTATCTTTTTGACAAATGAAACGTACATCCCATATTAATTTGTAACAAGTCCATGCTGTAATATTAGCATCCCGATAAGTATAAAAGACTCGAGGCCTTATTGCCTCGATTTGCTATATATACAGTCTGCGGAGAAATTACACGTTCGTTAAGGCCGACGTGATAGTTCACAACAGTGGTAAATTGGTAGAGTGGAGACCCTTCGGAGGATGCTCGTAAATTATGTTTTACGATCCATTTTACGGTTACGTCACGCAGATTGCGATCGAAGATGCAGAAACTCGTATGATTTCTTCTTACAATTCGTTCTCGACAACCTCGTTTTTTTTTTTTTTTGGATTATGTACTGTATGTTTGTATCATTTTATCTCTTTTTCTTTTTGTTTCTCAATGTAAATCAGCAGGATGCGCGCGTCCATTCTTACTGCATAAACGCCGGTCGGCTCGGTATCCACTTTGGTGGATCAACGATCGACCGTATCTCTGCATGATCGAGCTCACTACCTGTCTCGTTTGGAATTACTGCAAATTGCACGTTCGCGCACTCGTCGACGAGTCACAATGTCGCGTAACACGTCGTTGTTAACGCGTGAGTGAAATGAAATAAATTGCCGCCGAAAACAATGGGCACCGTACAATGTTTCTCTGACAATTTTTGTTGTTGTTGTTGTTGTCGTTTTGCCTCGGAGAAATAATTTACAGGCTTGACCAAGTTGTCGTTGACGGTTCGCGCTGCGACGATAAATCACGGACAGTAACGAGCGAGCCAGTAACGTTGACCGATAACGAGATTAAAAATAACGACATCAACGAATCGCGCTTAGTAGAGTTTAATTAATACATCGTTCGGGATCTGCTATATGCTTTGAACGGCGTTACGGACGAGTAACAATGCAAGCCGGTGCACCGTCATCGATTTTTCGTCTCCATTATGTTTGGAAAATGGAGGATTTTTCGGCACGAAAGGCAAAGTAATAGCGCTGTAATTAGACGGAACGCCGATGCGGCTGGTTAAATCGAATTAACATTAATTAAAATAAATTACGACCGGGCAGCCCGCTATTGAAATCCTGCGAGATCGGAGAGGAACAACAGGGCTAATTGTGATACGCGTTAATTTCGAAGATGTCTATCAATCGGTTCGGCAGCGAATCTGTTCCGTTCATTAATTAAAAACTATGTGCAGCAAATGAAGTTTTTTTCATTTGAAACCCCGTTCTAGAAAACGTCAAGTTTCAATATTCAAATGCACACGCGCTTCGTTACCTCCGCTTTAAATACAATATGGCACAACCGAGAGTTCGTTTACGAAATCAAGTGAAAATATAGGAATAACATTCTTTTTTTTTTGTTTATTTGCCTTATCAAATTCAATTTTCCCCAAAGCCACCCATCAAACGAAACATTTCAATGTTTTTTTTCTGTTTGTTTTGGCCATCCGCTGATTGATTGTATGTAGTGCGATGGTATTCAAACACACGTGCGCTGGAGAATTTTTGAAATTTAATTTTCTCAGAAACGTGACCTCGAACGAAGCAACTTCACAGTATTTCGTGGTATATTGATTAAGAATTACTCAGCTTTGCTTTGAAGATATAAACAAAATATTTTGTCTGTCATTTCTACATATAGTGTCATTCCATTCGAAATCGAACACTTTTTGGAGTATTGTTTTGGATTTTGTTCAAATTTGAATATGTTGTAGTTTTTAGTGACCTATCAACGAATCTCAGAGGATTTTTCGATATCTTGAAAATTGATAATTTCACAGACGTGTAGAAAAAAGTGTCACCATTTTTCTTATTTTTTAACTAAAACTAACAAACCGATGAAAATGAGTTTGTAAGAGCTTATAGTGAAAACATAAGAGAATCTACTAAACTAAATAATTTTGATTTAATTTGTTCGTAGAAAGGACACTTGGTGTAAATCCTCATTTTTTTTTTAATTTTTAAAATATCCCTGTTATGAAAACACTATTTGTTTCAAACAATTGCAAAATAAATGGTGACAAAAATTTTGTTTCTAAAGAGAATATTTTTAGTAGATTCTTTTATGTTATCACTATAAGCTCCTAAAAACTCAATTTCATCGGTTTGTTAGTTTTAGTCTTCTAATTTAATGAAAAAGGGTAACACTTTTCTACACTGTAAAATCGACAATTTTTAAGATATCGAAAAATCCTTTGAGATTTGCTGATAGGTTACTAAAGAAACAGAATTCCAAAAAATATCCGATTTTGCGTGAAATGACCCTATATTAATCCTTTGAAAAGAATTATTCTAGTCAGTACACTACCCCTAGTAGCACAAAATATTGTATACACATTCATATAATATTAAAAAGAGATTCAATCTTTTTTTAATATTCAAATATACATGCAATATTTATTTTATATTACGTAACAAATATTTCTTTTTAAATATTCAGGAAATATCTATGTCATGTTACGAGAAAAATATTTTTTTCTAAATATTAAATGAATCTATTTCATATTGGAAGTAGAATATTTTGGTAATTATTTACATTAGGGGTTTCCTCACCGATTTTGAAATATGTTGTCAAGGTCATCATTATGAACAACTTTTTCCTATACATGTTACCGCCGTTCAACTTTAGTTTCCGAGATATTCGCAAAAAAGTTTTAACATCTCAAAAAGTGATCGGAGTAGGTATGGGTTAGAATTGAAGTTGCAAAATAAGAAAGAAAACCTTGCATCCTTGCATTTATTCTACATACGAATAATAAAATATAATACTAATGTACTACAAACTACATTATAAAATACTAATGTAAAGTGTACTTACTTCTGAATCTTCTGTACCTCCGTCGAATCCACAGCACACAATTATTCACTCACGAGAAGAGATCCGAACAACAATCACTAAACAACACACACACACACAACACATTTTATAAAATCGTGACAACGAACGAGACCATGTCACTCCGACCACGAATAAAATAATACTGCGATTTTAACCGTCCCCCTCCCACGGACGTGTGATACGAAAACAGGGAATTCCGGGAAATAGGGTCGGCGCCCCGCCATAATTTTTTTACCTTGGTTTTGTATCTAGTGTTTATAGACCCTCAGCGTCTAACCTTCCTATGATAACCTGATCGTACCACGTCCGTGGAAGGGATCAGTGTTCAAATCGCAGTATTATTTTGTTCGTGGTCGGAGTGACATCTTCTCGTTCGTTGTCACGATTTTATAAAATGTGTTGTGCGCGTGTGTTGTGTGTGTGTTTAATTATTCGGACCTATTCTCGTGAGCGAATAATTCTGTGCTGTGGATCCGACGGAGGTACAGAAGATTCAGAAGTAAGTACACTTTACATTAGTATTTTATAATGTAGTTTGTAGTACATTAGTATTATATTTTATTATTCGTATGTAGAATAAATGCAAGGATGCAAGGTTTTCTTTCTTATTTTGCAACTTCAATTCTAACCCATACCTACTCCGATCACTTTTTGAGATGTTAAAACTTTTTTGCGAATATCTCGGAAACTAAAGTTGAGCGGCGGTAACATGTATAGGAAGTAGTTGTTCAGAATGATGACCTTGACAACATATTTCAAGGTCATCAAAATCGGTGAGGAAGCCCCTAATGTAAATAATTACCAATATTTTTCCAAATGCAGATAATATTCCCTCAACAAGCAGTGCGCAGAAAGTAATACATATTCATAGTTTGTAATTTTTGTTATAATTTGGTAACTTCTTAAATTTGAAAATTTTATTGAATGTTTTTTAAATATTGAATTTATATTTTTCAAATATTGAATTCACATTTTTTAAATATTTACTTTATAATTTTTAAATATCTAGTTTATATCCTCTGAATATTTAGCTTATATTTTTTAAACATTCAATGTATATTTCTTGTACATGTATACAATATTCAGATCCAATATTTTTCTCATATAAAAAAACGTGGCTTAAAAAATATTTTTCCAATATTTGAAAAAATATCTACCTAATATTTTTGTGCTACTAGGGACTATTCATAGACAGTAGAATTGGTAATTCATGATCAGACGCGCCAATCGGTTCCTATTGAATAGCTCGCGTAACCGCTGACTTTTCAGAGTTTATTTTTTAAAAAACGAAGCGTCAACCGAGAAAATTGTTGTGTGTTTATTTCCACTTATTTTTACAACTAAAATCACCCTATGCACGCTTGATACCTGCCGTTCTGAAACAGCCTACGTAACTGATATCAATCTATAAAATATCGTTTCTTCGATTAGCAAAGTAAAATGTAATCTTTATAAAAGTTGTCGTACACATAAGCTAGTAAAATAATTCTTCTAATATCTCAAAAAAAAAAAACAAAAAAAAACGGAAAACTCTCAAATCGTGCGAACTCATAAAATTATTATTCCGTTTTAAAGCGTGTGCAGAGGTTTCTTTCGACTGGCCATATGCAAATCGATCGAAATGTATTTCCCGATAAAAATGTAGTATCGCGTGCCGGCATTAATTGTTGTTAATAACACTATCGTGACGTATTCGCGAAGAGGCAGAGGGGGAATGCCGGTCGCGACAAATCGGGACAGAAATATTTCTAACGAAGCTAATAATTCTCGTCCGGTTTGAAGACCAGAGCAATTAAGGGCGGAGACATGATCTGGCTTTCTACTTGGCGAAACTAATCAACGAACTTGGTCAAGTTACTTTGATATCTCGAGTGTCCGACTTCCGGCGGCCTTTCCGTCGATCCTGCAAACGACTGACTTTTAATATAGATCTCTTAGCCGAGCGACGAGTTAGGACGAAACTTTTTCCATTGTCCCTCGTATAGATTACCGATCGCAGCTGATCTCTGTTTCCGGGTATAATCAAAGGCACCGGATGCGTTTTACGACTCTTTTTTTTTTTTTGTTTCCAACCCCTGCGTCCATCCACCGGGCCCCTTCACCGAGCTGCGCATTGATGCGCCTGTAATTTAACCGCGACCTCGGTTATCGACTGTTTTATCATTTATTTACGTATCGCGGCATCGATAATATCGCGCGCCGTTATCGACAACGGACGCTGAGGGGTAGGGGTAGGGGATGGTGTAATGCCGGGCATCGGATTAAGCGACACAATTACCGAACTTATTCATAGAAGGACAATGATTTAATAGCCAGCGAACGATCAGACCGCCGCCACTGTAATTATTGCTAACGAATTAATCGGTTATATATAGCCGCCACCGCGCCTGGTTTGTTAATAAATAAATTCACGAACGGAGCTGCCCGCGGTTCCGGTTTACCGCCGACTCTCTCGACGATGTGCGACGTGAATAGGGGTCGGTGGTGGGGCACGGGGGTGGTTTAAGGTTTATTAATTAATATGCGGCTCGACCGCGACCGCCCCGTCATAGTCTGTCCGATTGCGAAGTTACGTACGGCGAATTTGACACGCGCCAGCCAGAAGCCGGTTCGTTTTTTTTTTTTTTTTTTTGCAAAACAAAATGGTCCGGAAGGAGCGTCGAAACGAGTTCAAAGAGAGCATCCGGGCATCCTCTTTCGGTTTCACACATCCAATAATTCGCGTGCAATTTGCAGCAGTGATAATCGGCGCGAGCTCGTGACGATACGCAACACGCTCACCCATATACGCGTTCTCATACAGACACGTAGATACCGAGCATTCTTGTCAGCATACACACGGCCATACGCTCCACAAACAACGCGGAAATACTGAACAGAATTACGCGTGCATTCACACCCGCACAGGTGGTTTGTCAGCTTTCTCTGTACGTGTCACCGTACACTGGTGTGTTTTTTTTCCAGGGGGTGGTTCGTACCCCGTTCTGTCGCTTACAACAAGAACCGTTCCGTTCTCTATGCTGGTTTACTAGGCAGCCTAAACGCAGCGGCTCGTCTAATCGACGCGACGGCCGTGTGTCGTCGACTCGTTTCGTGCTCAAGTCGACGCCAGGTAATTGCGTACACAGCGAGCGTCTCGATCGAGATCGTTGTCCCGGCTGTGTCGCGGACGCTTCTCGTCAAGGTACTCTTTTGTTGGTCGCACACTATGCTCCGGTCGCCGAGCCGTGCACGCGTTTCGATCGATCATGTCTCAGAATCTCGGACATTCATCCGCGAGACTCGTCGCGTCGAGGAAATTTTACCCAATCGAAGATATCCGGGCTTTCATGGCCACGGTATCGTGAGGTATCGCTGCATCTCCTGACTTCCGATGAAGCCAGTCAGTGCTTGTGGAACGGTGGATAAACAATTCTAAAAGAACAATTCTAGAATCTATGCATTGTTCGTAATTTAGAAGATTTTCGAAAACTTAGGTAGAGATACAGTTTTTGTCCACGGATGCGTGTTCTCGATTTTTAACTGTCTTTCTCATTAACAGCTGGCTTAACTTCACCTTTGGCAACCCAGAAACTTTTCACTTTTTACTATATAATCCTCGATATATGAATGCAAAAATTCATTTACAAATCGAGAAATGCAACACATTGAAATTATATAAAAATAAATCTGTATCGTCATGTTATGGAAGTTGTTCATCTACGAATTCGTTCAGCAGCAAATTGACTATTGTCTACGTTTAATTATATTCACATTAACTATTTTCAAGGACCGATCATTTTGACCGCGCGCGGTAGAAATAGGTCTGCAAGAAGTCTCGGTAGGTTTAGTGTTAACCCATTTGCATCATTAGCGTACATATGCGCTCACTTTTCCTGGTTGCTATCATTATTCGTTAGTTAAAAAATAGAAATGGAGAGTATTGTTGAAGATGAAAGTAGTAATTCTGATTTTCTCTTATAATGCTGAAATATGAAGTTTTTTTACTTGTAGTCATTTTTGTACTTAAATATAATAATAAAAAAAGTTTGGTGATAAAGACTTTCTTTTCATATATCCTTATGATGCAAATGGGTTAACTGTGCCGTTGGCATTACAAAGACTAAATTACTTTGATTTTGCGAGATTTTGAAATTGTTAATTAGGAGTTGGATTCGGAGTTGGGCAATTTCATCGATGAGAATTTCAATATTGGTATACGCAGGCTCACGAAAGTATTCGAACGTCCTTTAAAACAGTATAACTTTTTTTAAATTGGACCAAAAGACCTGACATTTTTTGAGCAATTAGAAGAATTGGTTTACCGAATGAAGTGTAAAAAAGAATTTGAAAAAATTGCAATTGCTAGGAATTAGAAGAGCAAATAAAAAAGGCACTTTCCAAAACTTTTTTATTTGAGCCTGTATTGAAAATTTAAAATATGCGTTTTTTTTAGATCTATGTTAGTTATAAACATACTGAAAATTTCATCGAAATCGGTTGATGCGTATAAAAACGACACGCGTCTAAAGATGTTAAAATTTGTGGATTTTAAGCAGAAACTGATCGAAAGTCGTGAAAAACTACGATTTTCACCACTTTTAACTATTTGCAGCTCGTGTGTATATTTGACATAGATCTATAAAACGCATATTTTAAATTTTCATTATAGGCTCAAATAAAAAAAGTTGTAAAAAGTGCCATTTTTATTTTCTAATGTGATTCTTACCAATTGCAATTTTTTCAAAATCTTGTTTGCACGTCATTTGGAAAACCAATTCTTTTAATTGCTCAAAAATGTCAGGTTGTTTGATCCAATTTAAAAAAAGTTATAGTAGCTTAAAGAGCGTTCGAATATTTTCGCGAGCCTGTGTATATTGACATTGAATCTCAGCGATAAAGTTTTAGCCGCAACACTTCTAGACCATTTTTGACACATTGCCAGATAAACCGTGAGTCAAAGTTTCGTTTCAATGAGCAACAGATCGATTCTCTGGGAAAAAGTTATTTTAGCTTCCCTGTTCAATATAGTAACAGTATATAACCCCGTACAACGCTAGCAAAGAACTGTTTAGAAAAGCTGCATATATTTATTTTATGTAGCGAGAAATGTAAAACAACTTTTTGTACATTTATTATACATGCAGTGCTACGGAAGATACAAAAATGTACAATTTTCTGGACAGTTTTTAGATGGCGTTATACGAGGATCTACTGTATTTCATTTACATATGTTATTTAAGTAAAGAAATCGAGATAAACTGAATAATAAATAAAGATTGCATTTCATTCAAGTTTGGAAGAGAACGTAGAATTTCGAGTGGACAGTACACTGATCTACTACCCACGTGATACAATCTTCCTGAAAATTCCATGGAAGTGTGTCAGAATCTCCTATAGTGGAAATACTTGAATAAACGATTCCTCGTAGATTTGATTCGTTCACGGCCGAGAAATTTCCGTTCGAATTTTGTTCTGGTATCGATCGAAACACGCGTTCGGCTCGGCGTGTTCACGATGTTACGTACATGTAACAGTAATCGTGAATGGTATAGAAAACCCAATAAGAGTGAGCGAGAGCTGGTGAGTGAGCGAGTGAGTGGTCGGAGTGAATGAAAGTGATCCACGGCGGTACCGCGGATCGTGTGACTGACTCGTGTGTTTGTGAGCGTGTAAAGTGGCGAGTGATGGACAGACAGACAGATAGATAGATAGATAGATAGATAGTTAGATAGATAGATAGCTAGAGAGGAGAAGACAGAGAAGATAGAGGGAAGAAAAGGTTCCGCGGAGCGGGATAGGGGACTCGGGTGTAGGCGAGTCGCGTTGAACGGGGTAGGTTTGTGGATGTCGGTTAACGATATTTCGTATGAACGTGTAAAAGAAGAACATACGAGGTTTCATTGGTTTCGTCGTATTTTTTTTTTGTTTGTTTGTTTTTTTTTTGCATGTTCGACGCGTATATGCGCCGCAGAGGCGTCTGTTCGAGCTTATCTGAAAAAGGGTTGAAAGCGATGTAGAGTCGAGGCGCGTTTGATCAACGATTATCGAGCTTCAAATGTATCCGGATATAATGGTACAGCCCAGTATGAAATGATTTGCACAAGGATTTTTATGCAATTTAATAAATTGGTCTACTAGAGCGAAAGCTGTATCAAACAATTGGCACTTCTACTAGGTACTAGGCCAATATCAATTCGATTTTCTCAAAAGCAAAGTAACGCTGACAGAACGTTTATTTTGCACTTTGTGTATTAAGAATTGTCCCATATCTGACTGTTATAGTGGTTGTCATTAATGTTAACCACATATTTCTCAAATGTCACTTCCTTTCACAGTGACTTACTAGCCGAATATTTTGATAAATTGGTAATAAGATTTATATTAAGTTTTAACAAGTTGTACATATTAATACCCAACTGAGAAACGTAACAACCTCTACTTGATTGAACATAGGAAACAGTTTAATTAACAAATCGACTCCAAATAGCTCCGTGCAGCTTTAAAGTTACATACTGATATGTTAATATTTTTGAGTTAATGTATATACTGCATAGTAATCAATATTTTTTAGTCGATGTATAATAATCAAAATCTTTATGTCAATATATACTACACGATAACTAAAATTTTTAACCAATACACCAATTTTATTTTTAACCACAATGCTTAATTTATTTAATTCAGTTTACTCAGTCAATTCAGTCGATTCTTGTTTCAAACATCACAATAAATTCAATTTTTTTTTTAACTGCGAATTCATCGTTAATTTGTATCTAGAGGTTGTTTACAGTTTTCAAGTTATATAAATTGTTTATAAAAAAAATTTCAGCTACAGAGGGTTAAGTACAATCATGTTTTGGAAAAATATGACTACATTTCTTAATGGCAATTGCATTTTTGTTCGTTGAGATTGAAGTCAAATGTCTTAAAAAAGTTAATATAAAATATTAAATAAAATATTGAAATAATTGGACTTAGATCAAGACTTGACTGTACAAGGATAGCGTAATAGATTACATAGTCGCTAGATACTAAGAAATTGACATGATTTTTAAAAAAATCGTCTAATTGAGATGAGTAATAACAAAACAGAATGTTTATCAAAACATTCGGCTAATAAAATGTAAAGAAGAAGTGTTCCATTTACAGAGTTTCGTCGATCTGGTGGTACACAAGTCGCAAGGAGGTGAATCTACTTGAGAAAATAAGTCAAAAAGAAAGAATCATTTTTTTTCGTTTAAAGTTTTGTTCTCGAGAAAATTGATTTTCTCATTTTCCTCGAAAGTCAAGCGTCAAACGAAGAACAAACGTTATTTTGTCCTGTCGACCTATTTTTCTTTTTCAAGAAGATTCATCTGTTTGCGTCTCGTACGACCAAATCGGCGATACTCTGTATATATTTTTTTTTAGCCATTTCTACGAACTCTTTTATTGGAAACTGTCGACCCCGAACGAACAATTTCGTCTATAAAATATTCGGCAGACAGCATCGACATGTACGGAAGATCGACATCGTTGACGCGCAATGGACAAACAACGAACCGTATGTTTCCATGTATACGTAAGTATTATATATGTAGCGTGTCTGTGTGAACAGTGGACAAAGGCGAGGATGTCGAACTTTCTCAAGATTGTCTCTTTCTGTAAATATGTATGCATTTTATAGACGCGGACGTGCGTACTTACAGCTCTCGATCTCGATATGGCAGAGCTGTCGGTCCATCGGAAAGTATTGCAGATTCATTGGACACGATGCTGTGATCGTTAAACTGCAACAGAAACGTGGAAGCACAGCTGTCAGTGGGATCGTCGCACGTTATGCAAAAATGCCCAAAATCTGGTCACAGGACAATTTTTCCAAGTAACGAATATTCTTCATTCGAGTCGTTTTAACAATGTTAAAAATTAACTTTAACAATGCTAAATTATATCTTTAGTTCCGTTTCCCTTCATTCAAATACTGTGAACTGTAACGCGGACTTCATATTGTGTTAAATCTGTACACTTTGGAGTATAATTTTGTGATTGAAAATTGTTCTTTGATGACTAAACAATGCAATTTTAATATTAATACTACTTTCGTGACCATTGATGAGCATGTGCATAGTTTAAAATCTATGGTTTCATGAAAGAAATCATTTTATTCGACTTTCATCTAAAAAAAAAAAAACACATGCTCGTTCTGCATGGAAAGTATTTGTGAATATGTCCAAAACAATATCTTAAAAGAAAATCTTGCGCATGTTTGCGGCAAAAACAAGAAATTAATGTTTTAGTTCTGAATGCAAGACAAATGTTTCGATTTGATGTTCAAACAAATGTTCATAAATAGAGAAACGTTTATATTCTTACATAAATATATGAAATAACTTTTTTGATAAAAATTCAATTTTTTCTTCACGAACGGTTAATTGAAATGTTAATCTAACATTAAATTCGTGATCAGCTGCCTTAAGAACCTTGGTACACGGAATTTTTAGAAATGTTTTTAATGTTCTTCTAGCGTTTTTAATGCTTGGCCAGCTTTTGGGCATTATTGCACACTGTGCGTCGTCGCATCGCGTCATTTGGGCCGATCGTTTACAGGAAGGTAAACATTTTCTTGTTATCCTATCGTTTACTCCCATGGGAAACATAGAACGATATTCGATCTCGTCTCTAACCACGAACCACGAACTTTCGAGGGAATTAATTTTAAGCTTTCCTCCTGGCATCGGGCAACGCGATTGGCCGAGAGCTTTCTCCGGCAAAGAAAACTCTGTGTTCTTTAAGCGTGTTATTGTTCCGAGCAACGAAAGCGCCGATCGATAAGGTAGCTTTAACTCCAACGAAGGGAACTTATTCATGCACACAGGTGCCTTTTCCTATCGATTTCCCTTAACGTTCCTCGTTTTCTATCCGGGCCGCGGGATCGGCCTTGAGCCGCCTGGATCCGGAAGGGAACGTAATGTAAAGGAAGGAAAGGGTGAACAGGCCGAAGTTATGTATGCATGGATTGTTTGAATATAGTAGCGACGTTAACATCAGAACACTCGGGGATAGGTCGGACGAGCTTGGAACCGGGGGATGATACGAGTGGCAGGGGAAAAGAGGGGGATGGGAAACGGCACCGAGCGATGCTGGGAACAAATTCGTCCTGGTTGGTGCAATTGCTCCCTCAAGTGTTTTCGGTTGTTCCTGGCTGGTAGAGACTATCGAACCTCGGCTGAAATCGCGCCAAAAAATCGTGCCGTTCCCGTCGCCCAGAGAACTGTTCATAACAGCTCGCTCTTAAAGGGGAATGAGTATTTTCAAAAGTTTGACAAATCCGAATCGTCTGCAATTATTAAAAATCCATAATCTGAATACAATCCGAATGATAATATTACATACCGTTTAAGTGAAATTGAGTTCTTACTGGAATTTCATTTACTCTTCTACACTTCGAATTTCTTTTCAATTTATTATCCTATTTGTATCCTATTTAGAAGACGGTTCCTTAATTTGTACTAATTTTAAACAATTTTCTGTTTTACTGATTACATGAAAACGGTTAAGTACATAAACTGCTTGTATAATTACGGATCCTTATGCAAAATGAAAATTGTCTACATTAATTCTGCATTAATTTAAGTGAAATTGAGTTCTTACTGGAATTTCATTTACTCTTCTACACTTCGAATTTCTTTTCAATCTTTTATCCTATTTGTATCTTATTTATCCTATTTAGAAGACGATTCCTTAATTTGTACTAATTTTAAACAATTTCCTTTTTTACTGATTACATGAAAACGGCTAAATAAATGTACTGCTTGTGTAATTGCGGATTCTTATGCAAAATGAAAATTGTCTGCATTAATTCTGAGGAGCGGGAGCTTAATGAAATTGTCGTTCTTTCGGTAATCATTTCAACAAGACGAAAATAATATTCTGATATTATCAAATTCATTTAATCCTTTTACTATTTTAGATTTCATTCCCTCATTTCTGTCATAATTGTACAAAATTGGCAGTTTACTGAGGAGCGCACGAGCTTCGAATAAAGTATTATTTTAAATGCTACAATATTTTAAAAACGATATTTCTATGTACTATTTACTATTCGAAATAGTATTTCAGCCAGCTCAGTCAAAGGACGCAAGGCAAGCGACAGGAATTTCTGATCGCGAGAGGAAATCGTCTGTACTCACCGTATACTACGCGTGATGCTTCCCGAGTGATGAATACGAATGAACTCGTTGCTGGTGGTGGCGATGTGAAAGTACGACTGCTTCTCGTTGACGAAGAAGGTGTCGGGCACCCAGATGTTCTTGATGAACTCTGAGCCGACGCTGAGCGTCTCGACCCCCGTTCGTGGTTTGAACGCGAGCCTCGGGTCCGTCCAGAATTGCCGGAAGTAGAAATCCAGCGTGAAGTCCTGGCATGAGACACGAAACGTTCTATTAGACGACGCGAATCCAGAGCCACAGGGTGCAGACCGGGGGAGTTTTTTTTTTACCGAAACGGTATTTTTTTTTTTCTTTTTTTTTTCTCTCTCGCGGGAGCAACGTGGAAAAACGTAAAAATCCGCGTCGCAAATCGAATGGGAATCCGTGCGTTGACGAACTGTATTTCGTTTTCCCGAATCGACACAATGATCCGATGCGGGTTACAATGCTCCCCCGCGGCCACCAACGAATAATGAAACGTGACGCGCGAACTAACGTCATTACGCAACCAATGCGTTCGTTAAAAATAACAAAATTATCCGCGGTACGTGAGGAAGAAGGCAAACAGCCGCCCCCGATGCTACTGGATAACGGGGGAACTTTCTATCCGACGATTTCATTCCCGGTTTATACGAATAAACAGATTTACATCGATGAAATACCATGATTTATTTGATACGCCGCGACCGGTACACTAGAAATACGCGGTTTATTCGATGACGAACGTACCGGATACTGTCTCGGATGTTTGGCAAGATTTAAAACAGTTATGCATGACGATTCTATCGGCCGCGGCAATTTATTCGATCCGTAACGACACCGGTTTGAAGCTTTGAATGATGTTTCGAGGACGTTTCGAATAAAAACTCACCGCTTTATTAAGAAACAGTGCACGAAAGACATGGTATTATTCGTAAGTGGACTTTCCAGTGATTTCATCAATTATATTACTTTCTTAGCATAGTTTCGACGTATCTACTCATTTTCAAGTCAAATCACATATTTTTTTTTAATTGGAGTGTTGGTATTGTTTTTAGAAAAAAACAGTTGAAAAAGTATGTCTGTGTTCCTATTCAACGTTACCTTTTTTTTATTTTATGGTTTTATGTCGCATCAACTGCTACTTTATTAGCGATTTCTACAGGGTGTCCCAAAAATGTTGTATTCCCTTGAAAAGGGTAATTCCTGAGGTTATTTGGAGAAACTTTTTCCTTTGATAAAACGTACTCCGCGGCTTTGTTAAGGTATAAGATTAGGTAACGTAAGACGTTAAAGGAGGAAGCTCAAATCAATTTTGTATTTTAAATGTAATAAGAATATCTCGTAACAACAAATAACAGAAAATGTTTCATTATATTCATCTTGTTTTATATTGTCATCATATAACGTTTTACAAAGAACTGACGAATATTGCTTTACACAACATTTCAGGCTTGCTTTTAGTTGTAGAAATTGGTGAAGTTTAAATCTCTACAACACCTTGTGTATAATAAATAATCCTCGACTTTTCAAATATCCAAAACGTAACCATCTATACTGAAGTGATGTGCATTGTTCAACATCTTATTTGCGTCTTTCGATTATATTCGGAACGTTCTTGAAAGCATTGTCAAACATCGATAGTAATTCATCTGTACATATTTATTAAAGCTGACCACCGATTCATTGACACAAGTAAAAGTCAAATAATCTTTACATTACAGGGTGGAGCATTTGAAACGTGCTACCTTAATTTTTTGCTTATGATAATAGAAAAGA
The DNA here is from genome assembly GCA_913789895.3 of Seladonia tumulorum. Taxonomy (NCBI): domain Eukaryota; kingdom Metazoa; phylum Arthropoda; class Insecta; order Hymenoptera; family Halictidae; genus Seladonia; species Seladonia tumulorum. Next base: position 12,384,762 of record OU565275.1, read on the forward strand.
AGCATCCGACGAATAATTTGGTGTCACTAATATTTTTATCGGTGGAGGCGAAGAAGAGATACGAAGGTCGAACTTGTTTCCTTGAGTGGAATGATATATTTTTTATCCACATTCTGACACAGCGTGTCAAGAAAAATACAATGACCTGTGTATGAAGGTGAAGTCAAGATTGTCCAAGCTCAACTGCAATAGACAATCTTCAGATACTTGTGAACACTTTAACTAGTACAAGTATTTAAAATGAGATCCTTGGATATCGAGACATGCTGTAAAACATGCTCTAAAATTTTCCCCATAAATAGAAATCTAGAGGTGTTGAGTCTGGAGTATAGCACACTTTTAGAACTACATGTTGTACTTCAGTTATTGCACTAATTGTACAATAATTGTACAATAGCTATTAAAAGAGCAACATACTAACAACCAGGAGAAACATGGAAGTATTTTAATGTCTAGAAAATTTAGAAAATTGTGTAGAAAATTTTATTGTGTAATACATGTATTCTCTTTTTAAGCATCTACAAATTTCATATATAATACAACAATATCTTCCGCCTTCTTGGTTTGCTTGACCTTGGACGACTTTAAATGACTTCACAAATAGATCAAAGTTTCTTACAGCATTGTACAATACTGTCTTGAACAAAGTCAATTAATTTTATTTAACAAAACATGATTAACCTTCTCTCCGTCTCCAGCCATAAGGAATGGGCGGAACCAAATTATAGGCCCGTTTAAACTAAGTAATAAGCTGATACTAACTAAGCGACAAGCTTGTAAATACCTAAGCAGTAGTAACTAAGACTCATGCGATGCATTTCCTTTATCGCCGGTAAGAAGAGAAATATTCTGTTTAAAATGCTCCACCGTGTACACAGTGGAATGTGGATTGTTAACACGATCTGAGCTGAAGGTTTCCGTAGTCCAATCAAGACAACCAAAACCACGATGTTCCTCTGAGACTGAGTAGTCTTACAGCGTTCACTTGTTCCGGTATTTTCATTGAATACGACGGTCAGTTACGTTGTTCCTCGTTCCTCCAGCGTGTTTGTTTTGTCTTCCGGGGTGGGACGATTATCGAGACGCAGGGAACGGGTCTTTCCATGGGAATGGAAAGAATCGCGAAGAAAGAGAGAGAGAGAGAGAAAGAGAGATAGAGAGAGAGAGAGAGAAAGATAGAGAGAGAAAGAGAGATAGAGAAAGAGAGAGAGTTCGTTGTGCGCGAGATTAAAACGGTTGAGGAAACGGCGATACGTAACGTTTGGAGAGGGGTCGGAGGGTTGGGGGACGAAGTATAGAGCGACGCGATCGGATAAGAGGGTCGAGCGATCGGTAATAGATGGAGAAACGCAGTTACTGAGATCGTGGACGTCGACTGGTACCTTTCGAACCCTTGTCGACCGATACTGTCGACGTGTCGTGGTTATCGTGCTGCGCGAAATCGGCTACTTGAACACTCACCTAACCCTATCGAGACCCCCTTCAATGTTCCGAACGACCCGGCCCGCGACTAATTCGTTACAGGCTACAACCTCTCTCAACGAACCGTTTCAAGACGGCCCCGGCCTGTCAGGAAACTTCCAGTTGCGACGCCATTGTTTATCCGAGCGATTCGGCTCGGAATTTGGAAAGTTTGCCATGTCTGGGGGCAACGCGAGTTCGCCGCCGAAAATTGTGGCCGGCAGTTACGCCGGCTTAAATCGGGACGATTTTTGTTTTATGACAACTGTCTCGACCTTTCTCACGTTGTTGAACAATGCTACACGTAGAGCGAGATAAATGCCGGTTCACCATCGCTTACACAGGGTGTCTGACGATTCGGTTAGTTCGATCGGTCAGGGGCTGGTTCTGCCATGAAGAAATAAGTCGAAAAGAGGGAATGGAGTTTTCCTTTTCACTTGAGCTTTGTTTTTGAGAGAATCAAGTTTGAAAATACAATCCAGTGGACTTGACTGTTGGCTGTCTTCACTATTAAAGGCTACTGCTACACTGTTTAAGGTGTTTGTAAACACTGTATACGATTCTTTCTGTTGTTCTTGGTCTATTTTTACATGCTCTTTGTTTCTACTGTATTGATACGAATGAAGACAGTTCACTTTAAAATCTACTGAATTAAACTGGGTTAGTCGGCACAGATTTTCGCAGAAACAGAGACTTAAGTGAACAAATTTTATTCTTTCAATTTATTTTTCCACATAGAATCACGGATCGATTATACGGACACCCTGTACAGGGTGTATCCGAAGTCATGGTAAAGAGGCGATTCTATTTTCAAAAATAAGTCGAAGAGAAGGAATAACATTTTTTTATTTAATGACTCGTTTACAAGAAAAGCGAGTTTGAATGCTCTTGCAGCATATGCAGGAAGTAGATTTGGCATGCCATGATCAGACGCGTCAGACGATTCCCATAGCACGCTGTTGTCTCAAACTCAATTTTCTCGCAGACGAGGCGTCCAAAGAAAATATGTTATCTCTTTTTTTTTTAGACTTGTTTATGCATGTGCAATCACCGGCCGCGTGTATCGTGCTTCCGGAAACACCTTGTATTTTGCAAAATCATTTGGCAATCGACAGGGTGAGCTGTACGAATGAACTGTTTTAGAATACACTGCTTTGTTTTATTTGCAGTTTACGAGTGTGAGATTTGCAAAAATAAACATCTGAATGTCAGAGTAATCTACGTGAGATGAAAATTTGTCATTGTTGTGTAAATAGTTCTTTTATTTTTGACGTGTAGTAAGGAATAAAGAGTAACAGATTTTCTCGATCGATTATTATTACGTACGAACCATTATGTTACACTACTGTAATGTTTATAATCGCTGGTATATATATAGAAATGAAAAGTAATGGATTTTCTTGTTAACGATAAATGTTTTATGTAGATTTATATGTTTTAATTCTGTTTTTGCATGGGAATTAATTAGGTTAAAATATCAGGGAGATTTAATGCTGATTGAAAATGGTTCTCAATTCGTTTCGCTGTAATTATTTTATTTTGTCTGTTTAAATGAACTACAGTTCAATTTATCATTTACCGTAGGAATCGAAGATAAATGGAATTTGATTAAACAAATTTAAGAGTGGAAGGACCACTACACACATCCAATTTTATTTAATTCAAATTCTGTTACAATACTATTAGATTTTCATCTATATTCATAGTCAATTAATATTAACTAAAATTTTATCATTGCTTTAGAGAAAAAGTTATCAAATCGTTAATCATCCATGTAGAAGTTAATATTTACTTAGAAATCCCAAATTGATGCGAGAATATTAAAATTTTAAATGGTTTTTAAGTGATTCAATGAAAAAGCGTTGTTTTCAGTTATTTGCAATTAAATGGCAAACAAACATTTGTATTTTATATTTAATATAAAACATGAATGTTGAATGACGGTTAAACTTCGGCTTAGCAACCCAGAAATTTTTAACTTTTTACTATATAATCCTGTATATCTTTAAACCCAAAATGAATTCTTCAAATATAATAATCAATAATTTTGCTTGAAGAAGAGGTTACAGATGTAACTGAATTATTTATTAAATTCAGATATATTCATTGTTGTAGTTTCACAATTGAAGGTTAGCTACATTTGTTTTTCAAATTATTCTTGCTTCAAATAGCCCACATGAAATACATTTGCACAATATTATGGTAAATGTAGGATCGTTGCAATAGAAAACAATCTCTCTGCAGGAGCATGTGTAATGTAACATTGTGTTAGAGGAATATGTGCTTCTGACGCAGTTGACGATGTTGACGCGGAACAAATAGAATTTTGTACAGTACAAATTGTTCGAATAATTACTTGATCGCGGAAACTAGGAAACCGAAAAATTGTTTTGAATTTCATGCGAACATTGCGTTTGGCTGTTTAAATGAACTAACACACGATCGTTTCAAAGGGCACGTGACCGAACAAGATAATACATTATCTAAACGATTATTTTTGCAAACAATTTATTTCGAAATTTCAAAGGCTGCTGCGCGTAATGTATAATTATTTGATTTCGAGAGAAAACCGACCTGGCGCGCTACTACATGTGCATACGAGCATAGAACGCAGTTTCGACGTAATTTGAGTGTTTACGATTTCAGTAGGTATGGTTGTTGAGGCTGTATATCGGCTGGCAGCTTGGAAATCGTGTAAAATTCAATGACTTTCATCGATAATAAATGATTTCGCCGCAGGTTATTTGTGTTCAGGTGAATGGAAGATCGTGAAACGCTCAATCAAAAATTTTACGCATGGCCAGGCAATCAGAGCGGAATTGAATGAACGTCATTTTGCGTGAAGCGACTCGAGACAGACAGAGAGAGAGAGAGATAGAAAGCGAGAGAGAGAGAGAGAGAGAGAGAGATGGCGAAGGGTAGAGAGAATGAACGAGAAACGAATTTAATATTCAAAGGTCTCGTCGCTTTTAATAGTTGATCGCCGAGCAGAAACACTGTAATTTAAACGTCTTGAAATAGATTCTCGGGCCCGGGGCTGAAGAAGTATAACCGCGTTTTGAAATATTCAAGGATCTTCGCTTAAACTTTGATTAGATCGTTCGACTTTATCGAACTGAAAAGTGATTTCATTTCAACGTCGGGGTCGCCCGACGCGGATTCATCAAACGTTGTAGCGTGCTGTTCGCCGTAAAATTTGCACTTGCCGGCCGAGTAATTCGTCTGATAAAGAAAGTTTAAGTAGCCGAGAGAGAGAGAGAGAGAGAGAGAGAGAGAGAGAGAGAGCGAGGAGTTCGAGTGCAATCAGCCGAACCCGATGGCTAGATTTATTATTCGAGGTCAAAGATTCTTGATTATTCTATCATTAAGCAGCGAGGCAGTAATTACGCGTGGGCGCGTTTAAACACGTTTGAAGTTTTACGAACTAACCAAAACGCTATTAAAAGTTCGCTTATCAACCCCGGGACGATATGTGCATCAATCATTTACCATGGTACATACAACGAAACATGGAATATTCTACCCCGGGGCTCTGAAGATTTTCAAATATCATATTTCTCATTGCGTTTGCTATCCGATACAAATTAATGAAAGTTGATAGTTCTCGAATAGGTAACATATAAACCGATTATCTTTTGAAGTAAGAATTATATGAACACTTTGTTTCCTCTTTTGCGTGATTCACAATCGAATTTAAGATTCTTCATAACAATATAAAACAAAATGGTTGTTTTAAATCGAGATCTACTATTGCATAGTTCATGGTGTTGCGACACTTTTATTTAATATTAATTTAATTTTAATTTCATAAAATCCGTTGTTACAAGCAAAATATTTATTATTCTTCGTAGTGTTGTACAAGATTCTTTAGGTTCTTCAATATTGATCATGCTATATAATCTTATTCATATTTTTCGTCTAGAATACTGAAAAGTACGAACCCGTGGAAGTTAAAAGTTTGAAACGACAGCCATTGTTAGCCTCGCCAATAGTTTTATGATTTTCGTCGTGAGTCTCGAGCTGAATTCCTGAATATTTCGAAATTCCATTACTTTTAACTGGCTAAATCCGTCCCTGTTAGTGACCGCTATACCGACATATTCCTTTTTTAATTCTTTTTTTAGCTGGCCAAGTTATCATATCGATCTTGTCTTCGTTTAGACCATACTGGGAATTTATACTCCCAATGAACATTGCAAAATAGAATATATTGAATTTCGTTCACAAAGATTACAGTCTTAGCAAATTTTTTCTAATCACTTTTCTCGACTGAATAATTTGTTTTAATTATAATCAAAAGGCTTTAACGTTGAACTGGCTTATGATTACAGCTAAGAGTATGCATATCTTAATTAAATGCGAAATATTCAAGTTTAACTTAAACGAAAAAAGAGATTTTTTGCTACGAAAAATTTGTAACTGGTTTCTTTTTAATAGAAATATCGTATCCGTATAGAATAAATATAGATTTATAGGTGGGAAGTCTTAATTGTTGAAATATTTGTTCATAGGTTTATTCACTTTTAGATACTGCATTGCAGTTCTTTATTGCAGACGAATTGTAAATTGCAAGAATTTTAATTTATTTTAATTTAATTTAATTTAATTTAATTTAATTTAATTCAATTTAATTTTAATATTATAATACGACACAGTTTTCTCTGGTTTTTTTAAAAACAGTATATTCTACATACCTTTATTATTTGTGATCTAGTTTCTTTTAATGGGACTATATTTTTTAAGCAATTCCTGAATTCGAATATTCATCTCTTCCACTATATGCACTTCTATAATTATGTAAATGTAAAACCAAGGAGCACACTTGTGTAATAGATTTCTACAATATAGAGTGTGGTGTTATAATGTAATTTTTATGTTCTGGCAATATGATATGTAAATTATTTTATTTACATATGACTTTTGCGCTATTTTATTTATTTTTATTTATAAGTGTTTTCTTTTAGCATTTATATGCTCTTCTGTATACTCTAAAATCTATTCTTTAAAATTGCCAACGAATTAATATAAGTTATTTTATTTATGTTCTTTACGTTATCACAAGCCATTTTATTTACATTTATTTATCTGTATCCACAAAAATATGTGTCTATATATTGTTTGAATAGTATGTAGAATGGATCTATAACATATTTAAACACTACATTTCCGATTCTCGAAAAATTGTCGATATTTAAATTATAATAGTTTCTTAAATACAAATAGTACAACCATAAACCTGGACTCATTTTAAAGCTTGAAGCCTCTACTTTCGCAAAGCAGTGTTTATTTTCCTCTACTTGTATCGAAAAATTTTGAAAAATTTTTCTCTCTAATGAAACTGTCATTTTAAAGACTGAAGCCTCCATTTCCAACGACTTTGAAAATTGATGTACGACTTTTTGTTAAATTTGATAGAACAAAAATAAGGTGACTAGCGGGAACATCAAAATTTAAAGTGTCATTGCAAAGAGAAGCTTCAAAATCAATAATGTGCTATAAAATTTAGAGGTCTTTAGCTTTAAAACGAGTTCAAATTTATTTCGTCGTACAAATCATATTTTACGAAATTATCAAAGTTCAAATGTATTTATACAATATAATATACATAATATCGAAAATATTTTTTCGAGAATCGGATATTCGTGTCATGGCTCGTGACTTAAAGGGAGGAATAACTCTCTGGTGAAAATAATAAAAAAAGAAAAAAAAATAGAACGATCTTCGTCGTATATTCCTTCGGAATCAAACGTAACCGTATCGGGGTACGTTTTTTCCCGCGAGGTGACAGTACAACGAAGATATTTGTAATTCGAATCACGTACAGCTCACCGTGTACGTACTGTACATATATTTGCGTTTCGCTCCGAAAATCTGGACGATATTTCGCAGTTTCCCAAGATAATTCGGCACAACTGGAAATTACACGGGTTGAACTGAGCCCCGCGGCATGGGGGATCCCTGTCGACGTGCTCGATCTCAGTATAAGGGGAGTTACCGCGACGCGAGGGTATTTCGTGTGTACACGCGAAAGCGGTAAGGTGCATGGACCGTATATATATATATATTATATGGTGATTATATGTATTCCAATACATATTTACTACGGCTACTTGGGCAACATTGGTATATGTACGTGCAAGCATGCAACCAGACCACTATCAAGCGGGCATGCAACTGTCTACGCGTGTATGGAGAAGAAACAATCTTACGTCTAAACTAGATACAATATACTTATGTCTAATCGAACTTCGGACTTGGCAATATAACATGGCAACGATATGCGGTGGGATCTGAAAGTTCTTGGAAGTCTCGTCACGTCAATCCTGATACAACAACTTCTTTCTCGACACTCTGTCATACGTCTCGACGAAATTGTCATTCGTGAAATGTATCGATGGAACGTTCTTTGTATTAATATCTAGGTGATCGAACTGTGGACATGGAAACTGTGGGATCCGTAAGCATTCGGAGTTTCAACGTAAATTCCAAACAACACCTGTGCTTGCATCGTGTAGTTCTTTCTCGACTTTTATCGAGTATCGATAAACCATTTCCGGGAAACACCTACTGCTAAATACGTGCAACACGATAGATGCACGATCGTACGTTGATAGTAATCGTGATGGCATCGGATTTGACGGTGCTTTTGGTAGAAGTGTCTCTAACAACATTTTTGTTTTAACGTTTATATTTGTCCTTTATTTAAAGTTACCGCTGCTGTAATGCTACCTATGTTCCTATCTATCTATCAAACCTTGGATTGCAAACAATTGCAGTGTTGTTTATAAACGTTTGAAAGTTCCGACAACTTTCGTTTTTAGTGACTTATTCGATCAAACTTTCTTCGTCGTTTTATAATAGAATTCCTTGATCTGTGTGTGTTTTTACTTTACTTTAGCAAAAGCAAACTATGAAAAACATTGTAAATACACACAGTGATATCGGGATATGTGTAAAAATTTTGGGATCGAAATGTCACTTACGTCCTAGACATTCACATTATTTCCAAATAAAATATCGACGCCGGTATGAAGCGTTTTACAAAATATTTTCCAGCATATTCACGACACAATTTTAATCATCATTTACTTATTCAATTCGCGATACAGAAGAACCTCAATTATCCGTACTGATCAGTGGAACATGAATGTTTGGATGATGGAATGGTCATCTAGTTACAGAGAAATCTGAAAACATTCCAAAATACTTGTTGTAGTCTGGAATTTGATATGCAAGTGTTATTCCAGCCAAATGATTGACTTAACTTCACATTGGCAAACCAGAAATTTTTAACGTTTTACTATATAATCCTGTACATCTTGACGAGAAAATGCCAAAAATTTTAACGCGGGGAATCCTGTGGTTCAAAAGTTATGCGTGTTTAAAATTGAGTGATTACACTTTGTTCTGTTACAAGCTGTCATCGAACAATAATGTGCTGCCATACAAAAGACGCGTTTCACTGAACACATACCAGCATGGCGGCGTCTTCTTGAACACGCGTAACGTTTGAACCAGTGAGTTCCGCGCCTTAAAACTTCGACGTTTGGCATTTTCTCGTCAAGATGTGCAGGATTATATATAAAAAAATACAGAAAAGTTTTGCCATTAGATTGGTGTTTCACTGATGTATCACGATGCAATCATATATCATGCGCATCTGTTTCACGTACATCGAGGCATTACTGTATATCGTCGGAATTCGAATTTTGCGCCGCCAAAATGATTTTTCTATGAACGAAAACTGCGGAAGCGGTCGCCGCCTATGTAGCACACGAATTTGCCAGTGGAGAGTGCAAAGTAGCGAGAACTGCGTGATCTCGTGGCCGATAAATAACGATTGCAACCATAAATCCGGTCGATGTACATATATTGTGGACTTGCATTCCTCTCTGGCCGTGCACGAATTTGCAATTGTAACGTGTTTCCATTTTTTTTTCCTTTTAGTTTTCCGTTTTCATTTCGTTCCCGTAGACAAAAATTTTATGACCATTGTGAATACGCGCAACTTTCTGGAATTTCGGCGATTGTTATAGGTGCGAAATTTCGCCTGAGAGGTCCATGGAACTTTTCGAATAAACTTGGACATTCTACAACTCCAATAACGGCTGACACTCGGTCCGACGTTGGTGGAAGGATTTCAACCCCCGGCCAACGTTTGCCACCCTTATCGACCCTCTGTATACGTAGGCGCGCGATATTTTTCTGACGTTTTCAACACGTCCGTGCTAGATAAATATGCGATTTCATTTGATTGTATCACGAAAACGCCGTTTTCAGGCCGAACTAACACTCCCCTCTATACCTATTGGTGGACTGTGGAATTTTATGCATTTGCAGTGCATGAAAATGTCAAAAAAAAAACTACAATACGCGAGACTAAACGAGATGAATGCAATTTATTTTTACTTCTATCTGTTTTAATCGAACGTGCATTTGCGAAAAGCCTAACGAACCGATCTCATGACATGACATCATATTGGTACTATTCAATCATTTTTATCGTGCTACTGTTTTGCGTAGAATGCATAAAATTCGTAGTCTAGCAATAAACATTGTATAATAAAGCAGGTTTACTTCCCGCGTTTTAATAATTTTTTGATTGGCGTTCAATGTATGATTAAATTAGACAAAAATGTTGCTGTTTCAGCGGTGGTGAAACTACCAAAAATAAAAAAAAAAGATAATTAAGAAGATAAAACATGTACGTGTGAAATAACTAGATTTGGTAACCATTGTTTTAATATGAGAATCATTCTATAAAAACCTCAAAAGTGATAATTATAACTTTTCGAATTCATTATTACTATCTATCGTTTATAAGTTTTTGCATTTGCTATAATTGAAATACTGAAATATCGAATGGCTGAAATATGAAGTATCTTTCAAAATGATTCGATAAAGTTTACTTATTGATCGAAAAGAAGAATATGCAATAGCAAATTCCATCGGCGTTGTAACAATTTTATGTTGGTTATCCCAGTTTGATGGTATACATCCCCGTGTTCGAAATGATTATTTTGTAATGAATTTGTCGATAGTAATCTTGGTCTATTCAAAGTCAGTTTTGGAAGCCAAATCGCTTCCTCCATTATGTTTCCGTTATCAGAGTGTAGGAGCGTCGGTTGTTGCGCCACGCCGTTCCACGCGTGGATAATGCGAAGCTCCTGTGTTTCATCCCATGGAAAATTCAATTCTATTGCCTTTGGAAGAATGACGTCGCGGTGGTGTTATTAAATGCTACTCTGATCCCTTCAGACGTACAAACATTAACATTAACATTAATATTTCTAGTTCTTGAAGTTAGAATTATTTTGTAATAATTTCGTATCTTCTTTTGTTGTTAAACATGTTTGTTTTGTTAAACATGGATACAGATAATTTTACTTTTTACTTTGAATTTTCCTTTCGTAAATGGAGAAGACTGCTTCCCGTTTCTGAAGGTTTGTATAAATGGAATTATACTTAGCTTGATATTACATGATGTAATGCAATAAATAGTTACAGGAACTGTGATACGCAAAATCGATTAAAAGTTCAGGAAATAGGTAAAACAAGCGATCTGTCGTGTTTTCTTTTTTATGCAATTTAACTTTTTTACGGTACGCTGTACTTCAGCAGGAGGTTGAAAGGCATAGAAAGTTTCAATTACCGTTTCGAGGGGGAAATTTGAAATAGCCTTGATCCCGTTATGCGAGTCGGAGGCATAAATTTTCATTCGTTTATTTTACCAAAGTGAACAACGTCGAGCATCGGAACAGTCGTAGCTCGGTAGCAAAAGCGGTGCATGTCTACTTCATCTTTTTTTCATCTCTTCAACGCCCGAAGTTCACCCTTAAAAGCGGGGCTCGGATGTTGCGCAACGCATCCTACGCTTCGACATCCGGTTTTCCCGTCCGCCGAGATGCTCATCAATGAGTTTATCAGTCTCAATTACTATCGCATTCTCCACAAGCAATACGTGTACGCGAAGTTGTTTGTTATTAATTGGGGGATCCGCTAGTGGGCACAAGTGGTTTCTGACTCGAGTTCAAACAGCGACATTAATTAATTAAAGTGGGCTCGAAAGTATCTTCGTCGTTACGCGGCGCCGATGTCACCTTTGGACGAATGTTATCGTGGCAGGGAAGCTTCGCCTCGTTTGGCGTGCCTCCAGCTGCAATGTTACCCTAGACATCTAATCTCTCGTACCTATACATTTTTTAGTTTCATTCATTATTGTCAGTTCTTGTTCCCAATCTGCGCAGAAAGGCACTGGGTATTCTATTTCCGAGCCGGTTTGTCTATTCTAATTGTCGATTGACATTAATACGCGATTGTAACTGAGCCTATTTATTGCTACGGAATATATTTTAGGTTAAACTTTACTTCAGAAAACCAGGAATTTTAAGCTTTTTTTTATGAAATTCTGTAGATGTTGGTGAAAAAACGCCGAAAATCCAAGTTTCAATCATAGGAGATCGTTAGTTCAAAAGTTATGCGTGCATCAAGAGATGTCTGATTTTCAACGTTTTTGGCAGGTAAGGGCGCTGCCATGTTGGTATGTAGTGATCGTCGTTTAACGAGCGGATCCGCTAGATGGCAGTACGAGCACACAGTAATGGCGATAACGTATAGCACGCATATCTGAGAGGAAATATCTTTTATTTTTAATATATCTTAATTACTCGCGTGGATGCGGACCTCAAGATTCCCACAAAAACCTAATACGACCAACACCGTATTTTTTACCTGAGTTGTAATTGGGTTTCCAAATGCCGAAATCCCCCCTAATTAAATAATTACAAGCATACACGTGCTGCCATCTATAGGCCCCGCCCCTTAAGCGCCGCGCTACGGTCACTACACACCAAAATGGTGGCCTCCTTGCCTATCAAAAACACTGAAAATCGCATATCTTCACACACGCATAACTTTTAAGCCAGTCATCTCCTAGAATTGAAACTCGGATTTTTCGCAATTTATCATCAAAATCTACGGGATTACATAAAAAAAAGTTGAAAATATCTGGTTTCCCGAGGTAAAGTTAAGCCCTTTTCTATATTATTAAAGTTATCAAGATGTTTAACAAGTAATAGTTTCAAAGAAGAATAGGACGTCGCTGGAAATGTTCCACTGTTTTCTTTTGTAATTGCTACAGTAGATGTTCATTTTCTTAATCGATTATTAATTTCTGTTCTCTGGAAAATAATTGTAACTTCGCTTGTTGTAGTTATATTCACACTATAACTGACCTAGGTATCTATTTTCTATGTTATGGTGGCCATCACTACATGTAACTAATCCAATATTGATGAGACACATTCTACGTGTATCTTCACGTGATATACGTGTTTGCATTTAATTTTATTTTTTAATTACCTTGAAGTACGAGATTCGCGTTTCCCAAAGCTTAATCAGTTTAGTTCGATCACATTTACAACAACGATATATCGTCGAGTAAGTACCAGACGCGACGTGAAATCACTTGTTTCGTGAACGAGATACAAAATGATGCTGCGGATGACGTTGGCGTATTATGTTTAACCCTTTTACAGTCTGCGATGAGATATACGAAGGCGATTTTTCCTGTTTGATTTTAGAAACGAGATGTCTCGTGACCTCTCTTTATTTAATCATTTGATGGATATGTAACCAAATTATCAAGTTTATACAAATCTTACGTTAAAAGTTTTGTATTAAAGTAAATTAGGAGAGTAGGGATCACTCCTCTGTTTCTTTTTCAGTATTACACAAATTTTTTCTTTGCTCCATTTAGAGTATAGTTAAGCCTCCATATGATTAAAGTATTATTTTTATAACCATAGAAGCAACATTTCAGTAGCAGACAAAGAAAAAGTATCAGTAGATACAGTGCACCAAATAATTATTTATACGTTCAGTATTTTCTGTGATATAATATCATGTACAAATACAGGTAGAGTCTAAACCATTTAACCCTCGGACTCCTGCGAGGCTGAGACCTATGCCGGAGTCATTTCTGACCCACGCCTATATTTCATTACACTTTTCTTTCGATATAAGGCGATGGCTCGGGACCGGCTTTCGTCGTATTTCGGATGAAGAAGACGAACAAGCATTGTCTTATATCGAAATAAAATTGTACATATTGATGGGTCACGAATGATTCCGCCATAGTATACGAAGTGTTAATACTTCGTTACACTTAAAAGCAATATGCTCGGTCAGAATCGTTAACGTCATTACGCAAATGTAATACAAATAAAGATTGACAATTGGTATAGTTCCCTGTTACAATAAAAATAACAATGAATCAATTTGAAAATGCTAGAGAACCATCTGATTATACTTTGTCATTGACTGCAAGGGATATTGATGGTCAAATTATGAAGTATACATTGTTTGTGGCAATATACTGTTTCGTGTAGATAAAAGTTCATTCTAGTCATGTAAATTAACCATTAATTTTCTGGTTCACTGTTTTAATCTAGACAACAGCAGATAATAACATATCTTTCATGATCTTGAATAATAACATTCCCCTAGACAATGGTCCGCTATCAGCAGCTAGATCTTTATCACTTACAAACACATCTATTGTTGCTTTCCGTATTATACGTTAAAACATTAATTTAAAAACTTATTCCGATTACTTTCGCACGAGAGATTTTCACGTTTCCAACAGAGCATATGTCTTTCGTCCGCAACGAAATACTAGAGAGCATAGAGCGTGCCATCGCAGTATTTCACGGTCACAGTTCGTTTGAGAATGTACGAATATATTTCCAATCGACTGCATCCCATTCAGCAGAGTGCCTAAAGAAAGGTAGCGAGAAAACCGTCTGAATATTGAAGGAAATAAAAGGTCGTTTCGCGACGTATCTCGTCCGGGACTGCGAAAGGGTTAAGAGAGCGCTTTGCAGCCGGTATCTTAGCGAGAAGCGTCCGCCTAACTATAGCCTAGAGAACACGTTAACGAAACTGTGTTACAGAGAAGCGTTTCAAAGCGGAAGCCAGCTGTTAAGCGAATGGAAACTGAAAAACAATGAGACAGATAAAGAAATACAGACAGCGAGAGAGAGAGAGAGAGAGAGAAAGAGAAAGAGAAAGAATGAAAGTGAGTGAATAAGTAGAAAGAAAAGGAAAACAACGCAGTCTGACCAATGACGGAAGGCGAAAAAGGCTCGTACGAGGACGCGTTCCGGCCCAACAAATTGCATTGTGCTGTGTTTGCGCCTCGACGAGTGACTAGTATCCGTGTGTACGCGTGCCCATATCTCGCGACACAGCGTGGATTTTCATGTGCACACGATTACACAAGCCCACCTACGCACACGCATTCGCTCTCATCCGCGCGATTTGCACGCATACACTTTACACACGCGCGCGCACACACAAACCACGCACGCACGCACACATACAGATAAGAAGGTAATACTTTAATGTGTACGGCGTAATAGTGATTTATAGCGACCAGAAGCGTACTGCACACACTGACAATGATACAGCTCATATATAGGTGTCGTATTTATACCTATGATATAAGAAGTATATATATAATAAGTATATATATATATCTATAAACAATGTATATTTTGCATGAATCTTGACTGTAGTCGCAACGTCGCACGAGCTATAGTACTCTCTGTTTTCTAATGCGATCGTCGGCTGGCCAGAGGGAAAGTAAGGATGTATGCCTGGTTATCACGGTTTTCTTTGCTCGTCGAATTGTATTTTTTTTTCTATTTTTTTTTTTTTTCATGGTTTTTGTCTCTTTTGCCATTGTTCGCATTTCTTTGATCTTTGTCGTTCGTTTACTCGAGACGTCGTCCGTTTGATAAATCGTGACGTCCAGAATCTACGGTGGGAGAACGATGGAAAGGAACAAAAAGGAAAGAGAAAGAGAGAGAGAGAGAGGGAGAGAGAGAGAGAGAGAAAAGAAGAGAGACATATAGCCAGGAGCCTGCAGCGTCTCGCGAGATTCTTCGCCGATGCGTGGCTGCTGTCTCCTGTGGGGAAAAGATGAAAGGAGTCGGGCAAATTGATGTGGAAAAATTGGCTCTTGTTTGCATCGTGGTACTGGTTTCTGTTGCATCACGGTACACAAGTTTCGACTCGTCCGGCAACGGAACTGGCGACAGGTATAGGGGAATGGGTCCGTGAAGACACAGGAAAGGTGAGATAGAGAGAGAGATAGAGATAGAGAGAGAGAGAGAAGAGAAGGACATATCGTGGAGGCTCGCCAACGGATATAAAAATCGCGAGTCACGTCCCAGGTGACAGTGTCGACTTGATTTGGTTTCCGCACAGGGCTCAACACCTGGGGTCCAGTCTCGTACATTCAGCTCCAAACTCGCTCTCTGGATCTCGATTCGAACGCCGTGCTCCTTTTTCTCCGACGTTCGCTGCGCTGGGAACACGGGGGCCGGGGCAGTTCCCTTCGAGTTTCACGAGAAATTTCCTTTCTTTCGGAGTAACTCCTTTCCGTTTTTACTGTCTCGAATACACCGTTCAGAATTTCGAAAATCACCGACGCGAGACGCGGCCCGCGACAAGGAGCGTCGATCCTCGGCCGATTCGCTAGGACGTTTCACGATCGATAAAGATCGGTCCAGGTGATCCATCGCGCGTCGGTTTGAAACTGATTGCAGACACCGGAACAGATACCTTTGAACACTACAGAAGTATACGCAATACACAGTACGCCATATAATTACGCTATATACGTATCTTAAATATTGAGGAAAAAACATGTATATGTATATACAGGGTGTCCTGAATTTAAACGGCCAAACTGCTACTGTTTAATCTACGCGTAAACAGGAGAAAAAATGTTATATAACGTTTGTCAGTAAACGCTTTGTTACAGAGTTATAAAGAAATAAATATTGAACGTATGAAACGGGCAACTACGCATGCTTCGTTAAAGCACATCTGTGTGGTAATAGTTACCATGTGGTTCATAAACAGTTGTAAAATACTGTGCATATAATAAATAATGGTTACCAATTACATCTTACGACTTTTATCACACAGATGTGCTCTAATGAAACATGCTCAGTTACCCGTTTCATACATATTTATTTGTTTTTAACTCAAAGCGTTTCCTGACAAGCTTTATATAACGTTTTCTTTCTTCTTTTTATGCGTGGATTAAACCCTAACAGTTTGGCCGTTTAAGTTCGGGACACCCTATGTACACATATTTGTATACAGTCGGTGAAAAATGCCTCCGCACATTCTTCGAAAAGGAATAACTTATTTGAAATGAACTTAAACGACTTGGGCTTTTTTTTTGAGAGGTTAGAAAAATTTGTTTAGTAGCCGTTACGTATACAAGTTTAAAAAAACGATTGCATTTGGTCGGAATTGTGCAGGAAATGATAAAGGCTGGTTTTTATCATTCTTTTGTCTGCGCGTTTAATGAAAATTTAGAGGTTTTATTGAAATCGATTGACGCGCAAACAAAGTGACAGTTTCGGACAAGTAACACTATTCAATTGATGACAAAATATTGCATAGATTTTATAGGTTTCGTAATGGATTTCGAAAATGCAACCTCTATAGCTCCGTGTTACTTTCAAGTCATATACAAATATTTTTTAGTATGATTTTATTTTTGGCTAGAATGTGAAGAAAATACCTTGTGACTGTCGTAACCAAGAAAGTTATACAGAGTTAAGTCATCATTTTTCCTTTTTCAATTAATACAGTTTTATTTGTTAATATATTAATTAAACATTATTCAATACGATGCGCGGAACAGTGAACGTTCTAATTTACAATACAATTTTTTAACCTTTGTGGCATGCAGTTTCAATGTATGCAAAAGAAATTGTAATATTATGATCAATTAAATAATATTCCTAGTAAAGGTATTTATAGTTATAGACCAAAAATCACGGAGAACTGCGTTATTCTAATTTTAACCGTTTATAATTCATGGCAACGTCCCTCGATTTCGTTGAAATTTTCTGTATTATACTATATGCAGGGTGTCCTCTAACTGATGACACAAGGAGGTGAATCCGCATGAAAAAATAAATCGATAAGAAAGAGTAGTGTATTTGCGTTTAAAGGCCAATGCATACCTCACAGGCCAGGCCGGCCAGGCTCAACATTACAGCCCTAGTTTTGGTCTTAGCGTTTAGTAGCCGGCAACCGTGTCAGGCTTTGGAACCGAATTTCTTCTCTGGCCTCTCGGGCCTTCCCAGATGGCCTTTCGAGAGCGCGTTGACAGTTCCCTGCTGTGCGGGGCACAAAAAAAAAGGTTTATGAGCTCTACAGCTCTCCTTAGGTAAACTATCGGTATCTCTCCTTTACAATACCATGAAAATAGGAAACGTTCCTGGCACTTAGTGAAACAGCATCGCACATCCTTATATGTATTTTATCATACGTAAATTATACATATAAAATTCTTCTTAAATAATTTATCATGTTATACGCAAATGTAATTTCTTAATGAAAATATATTAGAAACATCTTTGTTCTGCAAATTCTCCCACCGGTTATAAAGTGTAAAAAATTTTTTTAAAATATGGTCGTATTCTACGATTCTTCCTGTTTGAAATTCCGTTTTTTAATTCGCGAAGCAAAAAAATTGCAAATATTGGGTACTTGAAATTGTTATAAAAATATATTAGGTTGGAGGGAAAGTTCTACCGTATTTTAAAGAAAACATTTGAATCAATTCATAAAAAAATACGTATTTAATATTATTCAATGATATAATTTCCATTATTTGTAAGGACTTGTTGCCATCTTTCAGGTAACCTGTGCATTCTTGTTTCCCAATGACTCAATAGCAACATGTGTTTTTGATTTACAAGACAAATTACCTGCCTATTTAAAAAACGACAGAAGTTTCCTTCAAATCCAACATAGGGTAGCTCGAACCGATAGCTCCGAAAGGGAGTACCGTATTATTAATTATTCTGGTAGCTTTTTCCACTCGTCAAGATTTGGGACGGACAGCAATAATGCAGGTAGAAGGTGTTGAACCGTTCGCCCGCTAGCTCAGGCCCATCAATTGGGGATAGGTTTGTTAGCGTAGTAATAAATTGTTACTTTGTTTGTTATAACATTTAAATTCTTTAACAAGGTATTCCCCATCTATTACCACGAGGAACTCTGAAATGCTCTAGTTTACAGCTTCTTAAATATATAGTAATGACGAATTGTTTCACCGCACAGATTGTCAGATGATATTCTTTCTTTTTCGTTAGCGTAGTAATAAATTGTTATTTTGTTTGTTATAACGTTTAAATTCCTTAACAAGGTATTCCCCATCTATTACCACGAGGGACTCTGAAATGTTTTGGTTGATAGCTTTTTAAATAAATACAGCATGTTCATTCTGTCTTCGTACTGCCAGGCCACGAGCCTGACAGGCTAGCCTGACGATATTCTCGTCGAGAATAGTCGCAGGCTAGCCTGACAGGCTCTGCTAGAGCCTGCGAACCCCTGGGGTTCTGGTAGCAGAGGACACGCGGTGCCTTTGTTCGAGCCTCTCAAGTGGCTGTCCCGGACCCCAAAATGCTTATAAACTGGGGTGTTGAGCCTGGCCGGCCTGGCCTGTGAGGTATGCATTGGCCTTAAGGCTTCGTTTACGAGAAAAATGAGTTCGGAGGTCCGTTGGATTCGCGTGCTCTCGTATACACGGGAAGTAGAATAGGTTGGTTATGATCAGACGCGCCAGACGATTCCTATCCAGTAACACGCGTATTCGCTGCATTTTCAAACTCGATTTTCTCGAAAACGAGAGATCAAACGAGAAAACATTATTCTTTTTTCTCGACTTATTTTATCACGTAGATTCACCTTCATGACAGCCTGTATTATAACTGACATAAAGGTACAAAACGTATTTCATTGAATAATCATTGCAAGCTCGTTTATTATTTCTTCGCAATTCCTAAAAATTATAATTTTCTGAAAATGTCTTTTCACACATCATGCAGTAAACAAATCCTTCTAATTTCCTGCAAAAACTCCAGTCGTTCGAAGTTCGGTTTAAAAAAAGCTACTCCATTTGAAAAGTATGGACAGAGACACTTTCCGACCAACTGTACACACACGTATGCGTTATATCGAGTATATAAGAAATATATATGTAGGTATATGTATATATGTATATACACATATGTATATATGTATACCATACGTGAGGCTGTATACACGCTTATATACGTATACAACTATAGAAGTTACGGAGAATACGTGTACGTCTACGCGTATATATGCGTGCCTCCAGCGTATGTGCGGCCTGCGGTGCTCGAATCGCGATTCCATCATGGTTCGTCGCCACGTACGTACGGTTTCGCGTCGAATGTTCGTCTTGATGTTTTGTAAAACGGAGGCGTCGTCGCTTGTAATTTCGAGTACCAGGTTCGTAGGATCGTCGAGAGCCGAGTATGTTTGAAACACAGGCTCGGCTCAATTTTATTCTTCGGCTCGTAAATCCCTTCTACGCGATAAAACGAACCGCCGGAAAACGATATTGCGGGTGGGACAACCGTAAAAACCGTTAGGACGGATTCCGGCACGGTCGAACGCACTTTTCGGTGGCCGCGTTCGACACCTCCCGGTCGCTTTTTTGCGGTCCGTTTTCGTTTACCATCATCCTCCATCCCCCGGACACACGCGCGCACCCCTCGTTCGGCCGAACCACTGGCCCCGTACCCGCGCACACGTGTGTCACCTTTTCGTTGACTGCGGCCCGTCGTCGCCGATTCGAGCACCACGGGTAGGGCCATGCAACAAGAACATCGCAAATCGAATTAAACGAGTCAACCATAAACCATAAACGAAGTGGACAAGAATATATCTTGCGAAGACTGTGGAACGTAGCAAGGTTCCCTTGTAACAGTTCAGCCAACCAAACAGCTGTGACGAGCTATAAAAACGTAGGTTAGTAGGCCATCCGTGTAGTGTACGTAGTGTGGTATGCTGGTATACGTGTGGCATCTGTACTTTCGTGTACATGTAACACGCGCGTATGTAGATGCAAATTGTTATGGATGGGGCTGGTGTGTACTGTCTCCGTATACGACTGTAGGGTGTGTGTGTGTGTGAGCGTGTATATGCGCCAATATGCCCCTTGCTGCCAACATAAGTATCGCGAGCCGCCTGTGTGTCCCTTGGTGCACATTTTTCTTTTTTTTTTCACACATAACGCCCGTCGAGGATTTTGCTCGAGACTTCGAATCGAAATACTTCAATTTCGAGCGTTTCGCGACGTATTGTACGAACGAACCAAGACGAGACGAGACGCGACGATACAAATCGTTCGAATACCTCTCCGGCGACGACGTAGTTACCAGAATTCCATCGGACTCGTTCCGAAATGGTAACTACATGAATATTCAGTCGAATATTTATTCGAGTCACGTGTTTGCGCGCGTGCGCAACTCTCCGCGTGTTCGATCGAATGTTATTCTTTCGAATTTTGCGCGCGGACTCGTGAATATTCATCGAAGGTACCCACACGTGCGCACACGCACGCTCGGATAATCGCGAAACAAACAATCGGAAACAAGCGGCATAGTGGGAGGATGAATCGGCGCGATCGGGACGGTTGATTTCCTTTGCGATCCGACACGATTGATCCGTGTGATCGGTGTCGATCGATCGTAACGACGCGCGATGATTCGATCCGCGTGAGACAGCACGTAAAAATGAGAATGAGAAGAAGACAGGGAGAAATAGAAAGAGAGAGAGAAAGAGAGAATAAGAGAGACAGAGAGAGAGAGAGAGATAGGGAGAAAGAAAGAGTGAGAATGTGTTTCGCAGTGATTCCTTCTTCTGAAAAAAAAAATTCGGTGTGAAAGATTGGGTTTTCAGGGGTACCCGACGATGCGAAACGATCGCGGGGAAAATAAATGAGCGAACCGGCTGTCGATTGTGAGTTCTGTATGAGTTTCAGAATGCAAACTGTACCATCAACACTTCGGACACGGAGCTGATGCTGAGGACATACATGGTGACGCCGACCTCCACTGGTGGACCTGCAATCAACAAAACCATCCGGCCTTGGTCGCTCTGATTACCCGCTAGTTTCTATGTTTCCGTACATGTGACAGATAGATTGTACGTAGACAGGAACCTTACGGTTCGTGACTCACCCCTGACTCACGGACAAATCTTGTACTGCGATCGAATGGCAACAGAAAGGAAAACAGTATTTGGGCACCCTATCGTACGTACGTCTGCATTCGACGGCAAACGCGTTCGAACAAAACCGTATTCGACAAAACCCGACTGATCATTTCTTAAGCATTCTGTTTGTTTGGCTACGTTACGTCAACGAATACACGAAAGTCAGGGGTAAAATGCAAGCGTACAAGTCGAAGAGAGCTCGCACCCTGCACGGAACCAAATCAACAGCACTCGTCGGCCACGTTGCTTTCCGAGCTAGAAGAATTATCCATACTTGATTCGTTACTGTATATATTCTTAACTATCATATATATATTTTTTAATATATATATATGTATGTATGTATGTGTATGTTTGCACCCAATCTCAGTCACGTAACAAGGTGACTTTACCTTAATCAACTACCGTCTGTTCTTTCATTTTCTTTCGTACCACTCATTTCTTCGTATACTTTTCCTTTCACAATGATTTCCGGTTTCTCGTTCACCAGTCGAGCACCGTGTGTGTGTGTTCATTCTAATTCGCCGTTACGCTAGCCAGACCCGTGTCTCTACGCGTGTATGCGTCACGGGACATTCAAACTCGTGTACCGTTTAACATTTCACGATCCCCCGATCGGATCCCTCTCGTTCGCTGTTACCTGTGTTCATCCCCCTGATCGGCGTGCCGGTTCTCGTCTATTATCGTTCACAAACTGATCTCTCGCAATCGTTATCTCGGATCTAACACCGTGATACGGTAACACACTACTGACTCTCTCTCTCGAGAGAGAAACACATCGATAAATTTGCTGTCATTGTCACTGCGATCGTCGATTCCGGGCGAACGTTTATATCACGGACTTTCGGCAGCTGAAATCGGATTCGCTGACCGAAAGTTCTCGGACCACGGATCTGCTTGTCTTTATCTTTTTTTTTCTTTTTTGTTTTTTTGCATGATTTCGAACGATGTATCTCGGACACGGGGTCTTCTCTCGTGTTCGAACAAAACTAACGTGTGATACGTGCGGTGTCAGACATAGGGGGTTCGAGAGGTGGGTGGGTGATGGAGGGGTGGTTCGTGGAGGTGATAAGGGGTAGTGTGGTCGTGGTCGGTGATAGTGACGGTGGGCGTGGGTCTTGGGCTGTGGGGGGGGGGGTAAGGTCGACAGGGGGTTTTTCGGGCGGAATAAAATATAGAATAATAATAATTGTAAGTGGTGGCAGGCGGGCAGCCCATCTCAGCAACCGCGGCATAGCAGCTAGCGTCTAAAAATGGTCTAACGGGACGGTCGTGCGTATGTTAATATATCCAAAATTGAACAAGATACTATTGTTCTACTACAGAGGAAATAAAAGTGTTCGTTCGTTTCGTCGTTCCGGACAATAGAGCAAACCACGCTTCAGACAGCATAGGCTAATTAAAAGTAACAAGCAGGAGACAGTGAAGTATATATTATAAATATATATAAACATATATAAACATATATGTATATATATATATGTGTGTGTATAGCCAAATATAATGTACATATATACATATATATTTATAAGATGAGATATTATATAAATATATAATATATGTATATATAAAACATATGTATATATGTATATATATATGTATATATATAATATATGTATATATATTCGTCTACACTCGGAAAAATGTAAGATCGAGAATGATTGGAGGCCGTTCAGAGAATAGTATCGTCGACGTGACGTAGAGATTTGGTTAGAAATTGAGTGAAATATAGAGAGAACGTGTGCCTTTCTAATAACTATGCGTGTACAGATACAAACCATCTGCCTACTATATGTATATGTACTACACACGGACCAGACGACTGTAGCGAGAATCTATGGAATTTGATCGTTTCTCATCGGTTCTGCTTCTTCTTCTCGGTTATTTTTTCTGAGTGTAGCCTACGAGTTTTTTTGTGAGCACTTTTATCGTTTCACACACGCGAAATAGTACTTTGTCCATTTTTGGTTTAGTGTTGTTCTGTTCGGAGTATCGTGTTTGCCGGTTTCCGCGTGTTTTCGTGTGCCGGTGTCATTCCCTGTTCCATGCACGCGCAACATTATTCTAACATTAAGACGAGCCTCTAACATTAACGTCAATACCATGGCGACTAGGCGAATACGAAGGAACGTATCACGTTGATCGGAGCCCCTAACCCGAGACAGATTTAACCCGTTACTCCGGTGTACTTTATACACGCTTTTTATGTTTTTGCTAGCAAGAATTTTAATTCTAGAACCAGGTCAGTATGAATCCGTAGATTCGCAGGAGTTATAATTTTCAGCAGTTAAAGTTTGGCAGAACATACATGCTCCCGAATCGACAAAATTTTCATCCGACGCCGCTTGATTAAATCAAGGTACACGTTATCGTTCAAAGATATTTATTATTTAGAATTATTTAGAAGTCATTTATCAGTTAGAAGAACAACGATGAATCTCTTAGCAATAGCGTAAATTCCACGGTTCTGCTGATAAGGGACAAATTTTCATTTCCTCCGTTGTATTTTTAATCTTGTTATGTTCCTTATAATGAAACAATTAAGCATATTCTCAAGTCCGTGGGAGAAATATCTGTGAAATTAAATAAAATGTTCATTTCGAGCTCGGATTTTAAGAATTTGAATTTATATTAAATCGTAATGAGCTTTGCGATTTGTTGTTTCGTTTAACCTTTTGTGAACTGTAATTATGTAAAATTTCGCGGTCTAGAAACGTTGTTGTAATCGAATTCTTCTCTACGTCAAGAATGCTCGTCAATATCAGGTATTTTCACGAAAATACTTTCCAACAGAGTTGAAAAATTTGTTGTTCTTATTTTTATTTATAGAATATGCTAATAAAGCTTGGTGGAAAATAACTGGAGCATACTGCGCAAATGAAAATAGTAATTTTCTTCTTCTGCTAAGAAATCATCGGAGACAAAGAAGCTCCAATCGTTGCAACTGCGAAGAAAATTCTACTCGGTGATAGTTTTTTTTTTTTTGGCTGTACCCCTGTATACAGTCTTTTCTCGATATATGTCGGAAATATTCAGCCGATAAAAGTCGCTGAGGAGTGTAAACTTAATACGAGTCGGGTATGTCGTTCAGAGACCAGGACACCACTACTAATTCAAAAACAACACTTCATTATGTTTCATAATTTTCTTCTGGAAAACTTTCACCAACATATTCGTGGCATTTCTGTAATTAAAATGGTACCGAATATATCATTCTAGAAAATATGACAGACTTGAGCGAGCTCAGGCCTTTAAATAAAAATTTAAACTTTTTTATTAGTATTTATTCTTTTATGAGACTTCCACCAATATATTTGTGGAATTTTTCTGATTAAAATGACACCGAACACGATATCATTTGGATCATATTTACACTAATTTTCCGTTAATATAATTATAGTGGGAAGTAACTTTTATCGTTCATTGCACAAGTAAATATCATCGGAAATATATCACATTTGGTATCATCTTCATTAGAAAAATGCCACGAATATGTTGGCGAGAGTCCTGTCAAGAAATAATGAAAATTAAAGAAGTTTTGGTATTGGATTACTGGTGGTCTCACACCGATACACCCGACCCGTATTATGTTTACACTCCTCGGGGACCAAGGCCACTCGATCTACCCTGTTCTTTAAAGAATAGTATCTTCTAGCCGATACATGTCCCTGGGTAGGCCCGTGTACTGGACGTATATTGAGAAAACACTGTATTGTACGTAACACTCTGGCCAAAGTGTAATAACTTTTGAAAGATTTGCTAGGATCGTTCCTGAAGGGTAAATGGGAAAGAATGTTCACGGATCAGTCCCGTTAACCCCTGCGGGGCAAACTAGCGGGGGCAGTCGAGTTCGACGTCGATTAGTTTACTCGAATCGAAACGCGGTGGCCGATGAAAATTTGGTCGATTTAAGAGCATCGATCGACGCCCCCCGTTGCAGATCTGTGCCAAGAAATTGGACACTGAGCCGAACCGGGGTTGGAGGGCGGAGGGCGGACGGAAGGGTTGCTCGAAGAGAGGCGCGGCGGTCCGATCGTAATCGTGTTACGCGATTGTCGCGGTTCCAGGCGTTCTCGCGAAACGAAGAGCAGATCAAAGGAGCACACAGCTCGGGGCGATGCGGTTCTGTGCACGGCAACCGAACTAATTTCATCGAGGAAGCGGCAATCGGCCCTCGACACGTACGATCGAGCGACGAACAGCCCCGGGACAAGTCCTCCTTTTCCCTCCTCGATCGAGCCAGATTAAACCTGTGAATTTCCTGTGGTCGGGCTGCAATTAATCGATTATCTTCCGCGCGCCTCGAACCGATCGATCCTGCCCCGAGCATTGTTGCGCAATCGGTCCACTCCCAAAAGTAACTCGCAAAAATCCTGTTCAATCTATACAGGGTGGGGCAATAACTATGTCCAGTTTGAATATTGCCGTTATTTGTAATAATATGAAAAAATGTTATATAGAAAAGTTACACGGTATACAGAGGGACATACTGTGACAGAGGAGATTTCAAGGTCATCTCTATTTTTTAAATGGTATGCTATGTTTTTTTTATCACGATGTGATAGCCAGTGCTGGGACGAATTCAGCGAGTTATCATTAAAGTTCATGCAAGGTCAAATGTGGTAGTAAAATAAACTTTATTAGATCATAGAAGATGCTCGAAATGGTGACCGTTTGCATCAATGCAAAGTTGCAATCTTCGTATCCCTGCATCACGTGCAGGTCTTATCGTTTATGAACTTATTCTAGCACATGCTGCAATTATTCTTTGTTTCACATTTTCTGGTGTAGTGGGTACATCTTGATAAACAGCATTTACCAATGCTCCCCAGAGAAAAAATCTAATGGTGTTAAATCCGGAGTAATCACCAGTAATCAGTGTGGATTATCGATACTCCAATAATGCATATTATGCAAATTGAGATTTCCATGGTTAGTAAACGTAGCTTCATCGGTGAATAGAAAAAAATATTTCATCGATTTGTATTTTGTGTAGAGCCAATTGACAAAATGCGACACGATTCATAAAATCCGTACCGTGTAACTCTTGATGATGAACAATGTTACGAAACCATTCGTTTATGTAAAATTGAGGGTCTATGAAATAATACAGCATGTGCTAGAATAAGTTTATAAACGATAAGACCTGCACGTGATGCAGGGATACGAAGATTGCAACTTTGCATTGGTGCAAACGGTCACCAATTCGAGCATCTTCTGTAATCTAATAAAGTTTATTTTACTACCACATTTGACCTTGCATGACCTTCAATGATAACTCGCTGAATTCGTCCCAGCACTGGTTATCACATCGTGATAAAAAAAAACATAGCATTCCATTTAAAAAAATAGA
This sequence comes from Seladonia tumulorum, assembly GCA_913789895.3. Taxonomy (NCBI): domain Eukaryota; kingdom Metazoa; phylum Arthropoda; class Insecta; order Hymenoptera; family Halictidae; genus Seladonia; species Seladonia tumulorum. The sequence continues at coordinate 12,411,697 of OU565275.1, forward strand.
GATGACCTTGAAATCTCCTCTATGCCTCCAACCACGCAGAAAATGTTTGTGTCACAATATGTCTCTGTCTATACCGTGTAAGTTTTCTATATAACATTTTTTCATATTATTACAAATAACGGCAATATTCAAACTGGACATAGTTATTGCCTCACTCTGTATAGTTCTTATGTGAAAGATTCGTGGCGGCTGATACTGAAACCTAATCATTGCGCGAGGCGCCGAGAAACGTCGACATTCGGTTCATTTAGTTCGTCTTGCACTCGCACGATTCTACATACTCCTTCCGATCTCGAACTTTACATACAGCGCAAAATTCGATAAATATTCCGTAAGTATTTTTCAACGGTCATCGATCGTTCATGAAGGCAGCATTCGAGATCGGTCATTCGTCTCGGAAATTAATAATCGCATAGAAAATGTTTCAAAAACTCCGAGTTTCTGGCTCGTTCAACGAACCACGAACTAATGTCTAAAATACAAATAGATCAATAGCAACGAAAGATTGATAATTTTTCAATGAATTTGTATACGAGTATCGAAAGCTGAACATTTCGTTGAACAATTTCGCCCAGGAAATTTGTAAAAGTATTACATATTGCATACACAGGCTCACGAAAGAATTCGCACGCCCTTTAAAACAGTATAACTTTTTCAAGTTGGACCAAACGACTTAAACGGCGAATTATACGAGCAAATAATAAAGGCTCAAAAACTTTTTTATTTGAGCCTGTAATGAAAATTTAAAATATGCGTTTGGTAGATCTATGTTAGTTATACAAATGTTGAAAATTGCATTGAAATCGATGAATATACACACGAGCTAGAAATAGTCAAAAGTGGTGAAAATCGTAGTTTTTCACGACTTTTGATCAGTTTCTGCGTCAACCGATTTCGATGAAATTTTCAGTATAACTAACATAGATCTACGAAATGCATATTTTCAATTTTCATTACAGGCTCACCTAAAAAAGTTTTGGAAAGTCCCTTTTCTATTTGCCCTTCTAATTCCCAGCAATATCAATTTTTTTTAAATCTTTTGCACACGTCATTCGGTAAACCAATTCTTCCGATTGCTCGACAAAAGTCAGGTTGATTGGACCAATTTGAAAAAAGTGACACTGTTTTAAAGGGCGTTTCGAGAGCCAGTGTATATTCTTATACGAATTCATTTGCAAAACTGTTTGCAATGAATTAGAAAGACAAAGGATACAGGCTCGTAAGCCATTTCATCAGCGATTGAAAGTTTCCGGCAATACAGTTTGCCGACGTTTTCCAGCTGCTTCCATTATCCGAGTAGGAACGATGGTCGTTAAAAAAGTCTACTTTATATTTATCGAAGCTTCCTGTTATACGGGAGGACGATAGAAATCGGAGGAGGTCACTTGAGTAACAGCCCTCGTTAGTTACCTTCCGATGTTCCATCGGAGAAAATGCGTACGGGCGCGCGCGCACCGTTGCATTCCGTCAATGGAAAATAGAAGTTCGGATCAGAACGGTGCGCTCGTGCGAGCGGGCAGACTGAATTAAATGAACCGAGTGCGCGCGCGTGTTTAGCGATCTCTTCAAAGCTTCCGCGACGTTTCCAAGGAAGGGGGCTGGTTCGTTCGCCGAGGTTGCTTGAAAAATATCGGAGAAGTAGCAATCTCGAATCTTTCACGAATATTATGCTACCGGAATGGGATATCAAAGAGGGCTAGGGGAACCGTAGCGCGTTCCTGTGCGCGTGCATGCATCATCTGGTGTAAGTAAGCGCGTGGCCGTTGTGTTCGTATCTGTTGTGTATATTCTCTGTTACATATCGAAACGGGTATATTATCTGTTGTATGTGTGCGAGCACGCGTGTATCCATGTATATAATATAAATGTATGTGTGTATGTCTGTGTGTGTGTGGGTGTGCGTCGTGTTGGTATGTACATGAGATATCAGTGGATATAACGATTGACGGCAATCGTTTTGATCAAAATACACGGGCACTAAGAAGTGGTTGCTCGGGCAAAGGGGTGAAGGATGTTTTAAGTAGAACGATCGGAATGATTTAGTAAAATTGATTTTCAGCGTTTAATGACTGAGTAAGACCTAGAGGTAGTACCATTTTCACTTCGGATAGCGAGCTGATACTCAAGACGTACATGGTGACGCCGACCTCGACAGGAGGACCTGAAATCGAAGGTTAGTCAGACTGAGTCGGCCGTTTCCGGCCGCGGATAAGTTACACGATGGGGTGACTATGGCTTTTTTTTTGTTCACTGATCGTTAAATTACTCTCATTCTCATTACTTTCGAAATACATAGTACTGTTTTTTTTTTTTTTTGGCATTTATTCTCGTTTTATTCTTTTTTTCTCGTGAATTTAGTGTGAGCGTGGAATGTCATGGTATTTTTTTTCAAGTGGTATCGCTACGTCGGATGGATCGCTGAAAATGGTAATTAGTCTCGATTAGAGGGACTATATTCATTTGTCATTTTTGCTTTTTCTTTCTTTCGGAACGTGTGCTTGGTCGTTGCTACGGTTACGAGGCTACGTTCGAGTAGTTAGTTCAGTGCTGTAACGTTGATCGTCGCGTGAATCTCTATATTTTTGCGTGGCTATCGTAAAGAACACTTTAACGGTGCATTAAATGACCGAATCTGTATCGTGGTCGCTTAATTATAACAGTTTTGCTGAAGCAATGCTAGCCTTAGGCGCAGATTCCTGAGAGATTGTACCCAAAACAGTTCGATATCATTTTAAGAGTATGAGGCTATTTACGGAATCAGCAGATTGCGAATATTTATGCGAATTTACCCCCGCCATTATCTATACTTTTCTTAATATGGCCTTAAAAATAATATACTAAAGAGAAATAACTTTAAAATTATCTAGTTTATTCGTTCTCATTTGGTTTACAACAAGAGCAATCAGAGTTTAATATAGCTTACTTTTCATCGTATTCATTGTCCACTAGAGTCACTAGTACCTATAAGTTCATAGTACATAAAGTGGAACAATTTTTCATGTTACAAAATCCATCGATGTCTTCTAGCGAGATTAATTTGTTTAAATTTTTAAAACAACAACGCACACTGTGCGTGGCCTATGCTTAGAGATTGCAGCGGTTCTAATTGTAAGACAACTTGCGGTATATCGATCAACACCCTCGAAAAGTGGTGGCCCAGAGTCTCGCTCAATTAAATACAACAGATCGAATCGAGCAACTACACTCTAACCACAAAGAACACGTGTGCAGAAAGGAGAACTTTGTAGTAACAAAGTCGGTGAACTCTGATAGAGGTACACCGAATCGCGCCGTGTAAATCCTTAACGAACATCGGAGCGTGGAGTTCGACTCTCAAGTTTTCGATGTAACTAACTGTTCAGCAACTAAACATTTTCTTGTATACGAAGAATTCTTTTTTATCGTTTGAAGAATTCGGCAAGAATTCTAGAAATTGTTCGTGTAAATGTTCGGAGTGTAGAGAGCATATTGGTACACACCGATGAAAGGAAAAATACACCTCATAAAGACAACGGGTTGTTTTAAAAAATGTCTGATGAACGTTTTCTTTCTGCTTCGATACAAAACTATGGTCTCTGTGGAGCATAAATTGATGCATCTTCATTTTTTAATTATTCAAAAATTCTCTGTATTCATTATTTCCTTTTTTAATGCTTGTTAATGTTAAAAATAAATTCTTTAAATATTGTTTCGATTTTGCATTTGATCCAGACATTTTTATCGTAAATGTTTAAAATTCGCAGTCTAATAATAATCCTTAGTTTTGTACAATTTTAAATTGGTATACTTCTGAACCAATCATTCTGTTTACATTCAAACATAAATACAACAGCAAATTTTATATCGGATTCGCCGATTTTAAAATCTACGTTTTACCTTAGTTTAATGCATTTTTTATCAGATATTTCTTTATGAATGTTTGATTGGCCGATTTCATTCGCGATTTATTATAATACTGTATTTTCATTGCCTTTCTGTACTACATTTAATGAAAACTGTATATTCACGAAAATTTTGATCGTTTTGTATGGCAAAAAGTGTACGGAAGGTGTTGCAACAATAATGATAAAACCAACGTCCCACGCAAATATTAATCAGATAAAATAAATATTTGTTTGAGAAAACCGAGAAAATTTTTTTGTTCGAGAAAATTTATCTGATTTTTTTGCATTCGATTTATAATCCCCGAAAAACAGTGTGTATTGAACAAATAGGTTATTTAAATATGTGCTCAACGCTCGACGAATATTTAAATTCAATTTTCCCGAAAATAGAGTTGCCTGCCTGAATCTAAAGCGATGCTTCAGATTGAAACATTGAAATTAAAATATCCTCCTACCGTTCAATTTATACTTGTACACAGTCGGGCGAGCTTCATCTATAACGAGAGTCTTATGTTTTTAATCACATTTTTTGGAGGTATACACTACAGTCGAATTAAAAGTACAATTTTTCTTTTTGGTATCAACACTGACTTAATTTAATTTTTAAGACACTTTTTAAGACAACGAAATATTAAAATAATTTAGCAGAAGAAAATCAAGGGTTCTCTGAACAATTATTGTACTTTAGACTATAACTTTACACTTCAACAAAATAGCGTATAAAATTCATTGTAATTTCATTAAAATTTCTTCTTCTACAAATTTAAAATCACGGCAGTATGGTTTTTGTTTCATTAATCTAATTATGTTTAATAGGTTTTTTATTCTCAGGCTTGATTTCTTGTTGTATTGCGGTTTTGAAAAATTTAATGTACAACTAGCCAAATTGTTTTAACCTACTTGCAATGAAAATAAAAATTCGCTGGAAAATTGCGAAGAAATTGCCAGAAACTGTCTTTTAACGTCTTAATTTCAATTTAATGAACAAGCAGCCAAGTTGTTTTAACCTAATTGAAATGAAGATAAAAATTCGCTGGAAAATTACGAAGAAATTGCCAGAAACTGTCTTTCAACGTCTTAATTTCATCGTGATGACAGGAGGATAGGTACTCGTGGCCAGTCTGCAAGGTGTTAATCGTTGTCGTTGAGGTTGCAACGGACACCGACCGTTGAGTTTGTCAGATGGGGAAGAAATGTTGAACGGCCAAATGAGTTCGGGAAAGGAGTGAGAAATAAGGCGAGAAATAGTGCGAGTGGTTCGGCCAAGAGAAAAGAAGGAGGAAAGAAGAAGGGAAAGGGCCACGGGCTGGCGTTCTCGCGATAAAGTTGACTCGTAAACAACACCGCCTGCCAGGGGCATCGCGCGCCACGCCGCCGATATATCTTCATTTCCATTTCTGGAATGTTTTTAAAACCCTATAGCCGGGGCGAACGTACCATATGGGACACATATTTCACAATGACGGCCCTGCGTACACGTTGCAAAACGCAACGAACGGACGTGGGGTATCGAGTTAATTGAAATGCGTTGGTATGACTTGCCTCCACCAGCCAATCGCCCGTGAGAAAATGCTTCGGACAAAACAAAAAAAAAAAAGGGCGAGAGGCGAACGTTGCCCGAAACGAACTCGACGAAAAAAAAAAATTTCATCGAAATTGCCATCGGCTCGGAGGAACCGTAATTTTTCAAATCGATGTTTGCACAACTTCCTGTTGTACCAATGAATTGCAGTAAGGTATGTTCGTGTACGGATGAGAATACGATAGCGAGTTTTTGATATATGCACTATTATATACTAATTTACGATATCAAATGATCCACCAAATGCGTCGATCAACAAATTCAATAACAAATACAACTTTTACATTTGAATTATTTTGTTCCTTTAGAAGGTAAAGTACTTTTGTTGTAAATAAAAATCTTTCAGTTTTATTCGTGTTTCTAAATGGCGTCTTTATTTCGCATTATAGATTAATTATCAATTTAACGGATGATCATAGAAGAACTAAGGTGTACTCGTACAATCAGCAAAATTTGAAAACTTTGAATATTTTATGCATGACGTTGAAGTTGATTGTTGAAGTAATTAAATGTAGAATATTTTTGAGAATTCCAAAGTATTAATAGAGATGGATCGTTTTTATTCCTTCTGTCTGGTTGCAGACTGTTCCTATTCCACTTGTCTGATCATCGGTCTGGCTGTTCTACTTGTTTGACTGTCGGGCGTATCTCTGCTGCACGTGTTTGGCCATGGGTTTTCCCTATTCTATCTGTCCGAGCATAGGTAATCTCTATTGTATTTCCTTAACTACAAACCACTCCTCCTTTCATTCGTCTGACCATAAGTACAACTCTACTGGAAAGTTTTATCGAGTTTTAAAAACGATTTCATTACTGCTCTGTAGATCTTTATATAAAATAAAGATTTTCGGCATCGATTCCAAGACACAAGAACTATATAGATATTTATTTCTTGTCTTATTAATTTTAAGAATTTACTGTGTTGTATAAGGTCTTATAATGATTTATAAGAAAGTTTCCATTATGCTAAATTCTAAACAATGGTATACATACGCGTGTACCGTATGTGCGTAATATTCATTGACTATCGATAATGAAAAAACAGCTAGATCATCTAAATTATACTCTATTCTATATACAGTGAGTAACGAAAGTATTCGAACGCCCTTTAAATCAGTATAACTTTTTTTTTAAGTGAATCAAACGACCTGACTTTTTTGAGGAGTTAGAAGAATTGGTTTTCCAAATGATGTGTTAAAAAGATTTTGAAAAATTACAATTGGTAAGAATTACATGAGACAATAAAAATGGCACTTTTCACAATTTTTTTATTTGAGCCTGTAATGAAAATTTAAAATATGCGTTTTGTAGATCTCTGTTAGTTATACACGTACTGAAAATTTCATCGAAATCGGTCAACGTTGCAATGAACTACAAACGTTTCAAAATGAGAGTTTAAGGGTGAAAGTCGCAGATTTTTTATCTTGCCAGGGAATTTCGCCCTTATGTAATCATTTTTAAACGTTTGTATCTCATGACAACGTAAACCGATTTCAATGAAATTTTCAGTATGTATATAACTAACATATATCTACAAAACGCATATTTTAAATTTTCACTACAGGTTCAAATAAAAAAGTTGTGAAAAGTGCCATTTTTATTTTCTCATGTAATTCTTGCCAATTGCAATTTTTTCAAAATCTTTTTTACACATAATTTGGAAAACCAATTCTTCTAACTCCTCAAAAAAGTCAGGTCGTTTGATTCACTTAAAAAAAAAAGTTATACTGATTTAAAGGGCGTTCGAATACTTTCGTTACTCACTGTATTTAAATCCCTACGCCTGCTTGCCTCTCGATTCTCATCGATTGGTGGTTTTACGGACAACAGTGCACGGTGTCCTTGAACTATATTGAATTACGGTGTCGCCATCAATTGAATTGTTTACTCGCGAATATACGTATACGCGACACCGTTTGAAACGGGGACGGTGAACGCGCATCGGGTTTGCCCGTCACGTATATTGTCATTTTTACGTAGACATCGACCACGGGGGAGAAAACGCGGCCTGGAAATCCTACGGTGCTCCAGAGAATATTTAATGAGTAGCCGTTAGTCCAAGAAGTCATGGAAACGCTGTTTATCCGCCGGATGTGTGGAGTATTCCCGTCGGGCCGCGTAATGTTCGAGTACTATCTAAATTTTAAATGTTTAAAACCCGACGCGGTGCACGGACCCTACTAAATCCTCCGTCTCGGCTCTTCGAGGATCCTTGGCTCCACTGGCCGGACACATATCGGCAATTTGAATCAGGCGATACGTTTAAAACCATCCCGGAGAAGAAGCGATAGCGCGTGCTAAAAATAAAAGAACCATCGAAGATCCCCTTCAGATTTATAGCCATTTTTGCCTGGACAGGATCTATTAGAGGAACACCGCACAAGGTGTCACGTACGCTGCTGTAGGTAACCTGGTAATTCTACATGGACCCGAAGACCTTAAATATCTTGAGAAACTTTTTCTTCTTTGTTGAAATAATTTCTCTGTGAAACTTTTGCCGACATATTTCTGACGTTATTATGATTAAAAGGAGACCAAACGTGAGCACCATTCGGAGAATCTTCGTTCAATTCAGAGATCTATCAGAGATCTATGAACTATATGTGACCATTTCACATGACTTCTTCAGATTTTTAAACATTTTTAGCGATTTTTATCGTAATATCTAAGAATGTGCATAGCAAAACTAGACCCAATACATTGTTCACAATGAATTAATATCGTCAATAACACTGTTATTATTTTCTTTTCTGAATGTACACAGTGCAGTGGTTCAATCTAGCTACTGGTGCAAACTAGACTATTCCCTGCTAATACTGTTAGCAGAGAGAAAGTTAATGCCACCGAATATCGATTTATGAATGCTAAGCTGAATTAGATTGTAGTATGAGAATTTCATTATCAAGTAAATAACCACTGTTATTAATAATGCTGAGCGCATCTATAAATTAGGCCTTTATACCTGGAAAATTAATACTCAATATACATTGTTTACTCTATAAATGTCCCATATGCCTAGCCAATAAAAGTCCTAGAGCTATCCCCATTACCTCACTATACCTCGTGAGGGGCCATGTGAACTTCTCTGTCTTTTTCTACGTTCGACGTGTATTTCCTGGCCGTTTTATGTCCCTGGCTAGATCCATGTTTTGTACATACAGTCAGTCTCATAAGTATTCGTACCCTCGTTGCATATAAGAGAAATTTGCTGATATCAAGTGATACATGTAAGATTCTGCAGTAAGTTTTTTGTTACGAATAAACGGATGCATAAACTATATGTAAGGTAAAGGCACCAGTTGTTGACCATGTACCAGTAGTTGACCATTTTATAGAAAAACATAAAAAGTAAGGTTTTTATAAGCTGTGCACTTTTGATGAAAGTGAACCTCGGATGCCATACCGTCTGTTGTTTAAATTTCAAAACAATAAGAACATTTCAAATCTTATTTTTTACGTTTTTCTATAAAATGGTCAACTACTGATGCCTTTACCTTATACAAAATTTTAACAAAATTGAATTATTGATTACAAAATTATATTAATTTTAATCTACGATTTTTCTTATAAGACGTATACCGGTACGAATACTTTTGTGGACTGTTATTATGTACTATGTAGATTAATTCATAGTAAGATTCGTAACAAAAGAGTTATTGCAAAATCTTACCTGCATCATTTGATTTCAACAAAATTTTTTTTCAAGCAACAAGGGTACGAATACTTACGAGACTGACTGTATATCGAGTAAACACTGTATGTATTCAACGGATTGCAAGATTATGAGTATACTTGCTACATATTTTTCCCAAGAATAGTCTCTCACGTAATATAGTGAGTTCGTTGGTACTATAGTCAGTTGGCTCGAGTATTTCATGTTAGTACCAAGTTAAATTAAACATCCTAATATCGTTATAAATTTCGCTGGGGGATTGTTATGGGAAGTCGGACGAGTTACAAAGAGGGCCTCCTAATTTTACGGACGAATCAGTGCCCGAAGAGTTTCTGCGGGTTTTGGAAGTTTCGCAGTTGGAATGCCAAGAAAATCGATCATCGCGACAGGGCGAGGGAATTGATAGGGGTTGTTTTCGGGAGTAATTCTCGCGGACGGCACACTTTTCGGTGTCTCGGATTCCACGGCATTGTCTCCCGCGGGAAAAGAGCAAGAAACCGCAGTTGTGGATGCCTCGGTGGGTCACCGTGGCTCGGGGCCAGCGTCAGGAGTCGGATCTGGAACTGTCCCAGCACGGGATCAGGAACGGAATGGAAATGAATGCACGTTCGAACCGACGCGACGCGACGCGCGACGTCGAATAAATAAAGGATTTGTGTTTACTGTTCCCTCTTCTGGGCGTGTTTACAGGGCACCGAATATGAAATTTTCCGTCGGAATTCTCCTGAATAGTCTCATTACGTGCTCCTCAACGGTGAATCCTATTGTAGTTTAGATCACGATATTTTTAGTTATAACACTTTGACATTTCCTTACTACTATAGAGGGTGAGTCACCTGAGACAAGCCACTCAAATAACTTCGACATTTTTCAGATCGGAAGAAATGTTTCAGACAAAACTTTTTTGGATTCGAGGGCCCATTACGTGTATACATCACTTTTTCAGGTCGGGATATTTAGGAGATTTGAAGGTCAACTTAGTTTTTTTTTTTTTAATTAAACCACATGTTTTTGAACTCGTACGATTGTAGCTCTTCTCGAGATAATTCAAGGTTATACGCGTAAGAAAGATGAGAAATGTAAATTCACTGTAAATGCTTACGTAATGGGATATTGTCAGCTTTATTAATGAAATCGAACTGATTTCATTAATCGAAAGCAAAATATCTGTTTACTATTCACAAAGTACCAACGAGTGAATGTAATCGTAAACAAACTTTGCCGAAACGCTTGAGACTAAATTTCTGCAATTTACAACTCATGAGAGTATTTCATTTCATAAGCATTTCTGATGAATTTCTGTTTTCCATCCATTTTTACGTTTTTAACCGTGAATGATCTTCAATGACTATATCGTTGAAATTGTCTTGAGAAGAACTACAATCGTAGGCACAATCTAAGCACCTCCACCTGAAAATAGTTAATTACACCACGTAATTGACCCCACGAAACCAAACAACGTTTGTTTGAAACATTTCTTCCTATCTCAAAAAGTGTAGAAGTTATTCAGATGACTCGTCTTAGGTGACTGACCCTGTATAAACTTACAAGACTGTTTACTATTCAATATTTCTGCGCATTTTTATTTACAATACTTTGCTAAAATCTTAAGTTTTATCGTAACCTGGAAATTTATTTGATACAAATCCGACATACAACGTATGAGAATTGAAAGGAAGAATTGAACACAAAAATTGGCGTAATATTCAGAATGTTTTGTCAGAGTTTCCTGAGATGGTACAAGAAATGAATAACGTTAGGAAAAGATGACACATCGTTTGTCACTTTCACTGCGTTTTTAATCAAAATCGATTGACGTTTACCTTAACCGTGAAAAGGCTTTTTTCGCTCTACTTTGTCGTTCAAGCTCCTAAGGTTACCGTGTAAGTTATTATTAGACTGCGGATTTTATGCATTAGTGACCAAAATGAGTAGATCAAATGCAAAATAGTAACAACTTTTAAAGTATATAAAAACACTGTTCTGTTATTTTTAATTTATTGAGATTATTAAAATTGTTATTCATTATCAAGAAAATATATAAATGTCTACGTAACTCCACTCGCAACTCATGCAGACAATATTCTAAATGTTTCTTCCATTTCTGACCTTGCATCACCTCGAAGGTCACTGTGCAGTATACGAATGAATTCGTCTAGACACACTCTTTCTTGTGATATACAGCAAATATACAGCAATCATATACAGCACAAAAAAATTATACACGCCATTGTGTTACGTATAAAAAACAGTACTACTTTTTCCTCTTCAATTTCTTTCTAATATTTACTATTTACAAGAAAAACTAGCAATAGCGTGAACACCCTGTATAATACGAGAACTGTTGTTATTCGATTATATTTCCAAGAATTAACAAAATTAGATAATGTGCTATCTTTTTGTCGCGGAGTGTAGATGGTTGTCTAACACTAGGACTACCAGATGGGTCAAATTGACTTTCTCCTAATTTTTTCTTTTAGAGATATTGAAATTATAAATATGAAGAGAAGAAGAATTTAAACAAAACTAATACGAAATCTAAACAAATCTTATTTTGTTTTTATTATAAGAAAATTTATGCCAGTTGCATTTAGTGCTTGGTCGTTCTAGTGTTAAAGACCACAAGCCGGATCTCTGCGATTCAATTTCGAGTTTGCTAGGCGAGCATCGGGAAGGGTGCATCCGGTGATCTCGCGTAAGAAATGCAACGCCGCGAACGATCGGATCGGCATGACTCGCGGCGTGGCGCGTCAGAGACAAGCGAGAATTCGAGAACGCCGTTCAGCAGGATCGGTGACAGCGGAGACGCTCGGCTGACAGAATCAATGTTGAAATTGTAATCGAAGGTAAAGAACTGTGGGGGAGCGTGGCCGGAGCAGAGATGCCGTTAACGGTAACCCGTGGCAACCCGTACCGCGCGTCCCAGCATCGATCCAAGTTTTATCGAAGCGCCCCAGCCCCGCCCTGCTACCGCCGGGACCTAGCCGAAAATTTGACTTTATCGTGGGAATTGAAAACCATCGATTCAACCTTTATGACACTCAAGCCGTGCCCAGCTCCAGTCCCCAGCTGTATCCGTAAACAAATTCCGGCTATCGGATTCTTCGACGTCAGCTGGCGTCCCCTGGCCTTGCCGATAGCTAGTCAATAGACCAACTTTTCTACCCGAAAGGACCAGTATCGACAAACATGCGAGCTAGACTGTTTACACTGAAGATCGTCGGAAGATTTTTCATTAACACTAAACTTATCGGTCAAACGACCGACTCCAGATTTCTTATTTCACAAACATTGTAATTATGTACAAAGATGCTTTCGTGGGAAACGATTAACACTAACCGTACCACGTCATGCGACGATCGGTTTCACGATTTTTGATCTTATAATTATCGAAGTTAAAAAGATAATTCCATTACGAATTATTAAATTAATTTCTTCATTCAAGCACGTGTAAAATATATTTCTTAACACGTATTGCACGTGTTATAAAAATTGCGAGAAACTTCAATAAATTCAGTCTTGTAACTTGTTGATAGAATCGGTACGGTTAGTATTAAATACATATATTTAGTAGAGCACACGTTATTATACGAACCGCGCAAAGTCCACATAAATTCAATCTCGTTATTTTTATAATTCCACGTATACCAGTTCTACTTTCAAGGCTCGGTAGGTTTAGTGTCAAACCGTTTGGTCGAATATTACTAGCCCCGGCCACTAACATTAGCAAACCAATCAATTAGTAAAGATCCGAGTTCTCGGAGACCGTTTTACATTTAACGTAAAAATACGGCCGGTGCCTCCTTAAAATAAGTTATCCGTTTATTTACGGAGAAGGCACACATTTTTCAATCCTCGGAATACTCGATGCCTAGTTTCGACGACCTTGTTTCGTGTTTCAGGCAACCGACGAATCTCAGCTCGTGAAAAGATGGGAATTTTGACGTATTAAAATTATTCAATGCCACTTAATAATTAAAGTCATATTCAGCGTAGAAATTAATTCAAAGATGCGGATTACTTAAAAACAATTGAATTGCATTCTAACCTTCAAAATTAATGTCCACCAGTTTCTGTGCATTTACACCGTGTTAAAATTAATGCATCTTTAATATGTTGATTAAAAGGTTTGGATTCAAAATAAAATCACAATTGATCGAATGCATACTATAATATATCAGGCAAATTAGGTTACAGTTTTGGTTTCTCTAAATGAAAAGATTGTGGGAAAATGTTATTTAAAATAAGTTTTTAAGTGATTCAATGAATATGACATTTTTGAAGGTGTTTAATTAAATTTTTATCAAATGACTGCAGATTGCAGTGTTTATTCTATATACAAAGGTAGGCGTTTGTTTACCGTGCCCCTCACTGATCTATTGATTATCAAGTTTTGAGTTGTAGAGATTGGTGGGTTCATTAACAAAACTTGATCTTGTAAAAAATAATTGTGTGTCGATTTGGCATTTTAACAGAGTGAAAAGTGTAAAAGATTTGTTATCTAATGGTGTGATGCACCCAGATGACCGGTTTATACTGTGTCAAAGAGGACACTGGAACTATCAGATAAACGAGATAAGTATACAAAAATATGCGTAATGTATGCATGATTACTGCGCGTCTGTGATCCGGAGTTAACGCGCATATTATTCAAAGCGTTCTGATTTGAATAGGTTCAATATTTTGAAGTTCCAGTGACGATTTGTTAAAAGTTCATGAATTATTATCTCGGCAGGTTCTCATTCTAGAATCCTTAAAGATAGCTTCGATTCATTCGTATAAATAGAATTGTGTTTTAATATTCGGTATCTATTAAAATGTTTATTCATCCGAAAAGTTTTGAGTACATTTTCTCATTGAATTCTATGTTTTGAACGATGATACTTTATAATACTTTTGTACATTCGCATATGTACGATATTGCATCTTTTGAAATATTTATTTTTGCAGCGATTAACATTTGCCCCGTTAAAACTGTTATTTTAGGTATTGTCGACTCTCGTTTCGATGGATTCCGAGTGCGAGTGTAACTCTATTAGTCTTAATCCGGAATGAAATGGTTGCGCTAAACCGAATTTAGTACTGCTATATATATTACCATTATTCAGTATTGGAGTTTGTATTAACTAAAATTCGTTTATACCACTAATAATAGCCGTAGAAACTCGCAGACATAATTGAGTACGTGTGTCTTCACTATAGTTTGAATTCTATCAATAATACCTACATAATTCATGGATTTCCGTTTATATGCTTTTAACATTATTAAAATCAAACCCGTTAATACTAATTCTTAGATTCGCGATAATTTATGTTTGATTGTTCATTGTGACAGCACATCAAGTGATGTATTTCAAGCAGACGTAACGAACGAATTACACAGAATTTTACTCGACTTATTAAAATTATTTAATACTTTCCGTTCCTTACAATTAACTTCCGGATTTAGTTTGCATAAATATCCGCAGTCCAATTACGATACTATACCAATCAAAGTAATTCAAGCAGCATAAATGCACAGAACGAACGAAAAACACAGGAGTTTTTCCTTTTTATCGGATGTCAACTTCAATCTAGGGTAAGGAACTCAATTAACGTGGGGGGTACTAATTACTGTGCCTATAGTAATTATACTTATTTTTAAAGCAGAATGAATATTAAAAAGGAGATATACAGGGTGTCCCACAATTTTGTACTTCCCTGAAAGGGGAGATTCCTAAGGTCATTTGAGGTAACTTTTTTCCTTGCGAAAATGTTTTCCAAGTTATTATGGAGAAACGCGGACCAATCAGAGCGCGGCTACAGCGGACAGATTCTGGCACGGTTAATGCCAACGCCATAATCAGTCGGCTGTAGCTGGCTCTCTGATTGGTCTGTGTTTTTCGTTAATAACTCCTTAACGAAAAAGTTACTTCAAATGACCTTAGGAATCAGCCTTCCCTTTCAAGGAAGTACAACATTTTTGGGACAACTTGTATAACATATGTATTAACTTATTTTAATGAAAAAAATTTAATATCTCTTCTTTAATATTCATCATGCTTTAAATATAAGTATAATTAATGTAGACACAGTGATTGGGTCCCTCGTCCTAATAGAATTCACAAAAAAGTTAGTGCAAGAATACGTGAACAGCGTAGAAGAGTTGTTCGTGAATTTTGCATTGAAATGTGTTTGTTTAACGTTTCGGCGAGCACGAGATTTCTTGCATATTGTTTCTCTTTCAGGAGCGTAAACGTGATCGACCGGCCCATCGGATAACTTCATCCAGCGGGCTTCGAAAAATGACGCGACTTTTCATTCCATGTCCGGCTCTGGCTGAGAATTTTTACGACGGCAAAGTACACGCCCACGAGTTTGCTCCCTATTGTTCCGAATATTCTTTTCTGTATCGTCCGCGACGAAAGAGTAAGCGGCGTCAAAAATATTTCCCGGAGCGTACTACCTCTTCTACATTGTCGTCCCGCTTTTGTCCCTTTGTCGCATCTCGATCAACGTTTCCGGACCGTTTCTCGTTCGTTACTCTGCCGATTTTTCTACGGGCTCTTTTCTTCCGCTCGCGGGACATTATTCTGTTAAAACCTATTCCATTTCACGCTAACGAAAAAGTCCCGATCCGTTCCCTTCGTTTTATTATCGATCTACGTTCCAGCACTGTAGCCACGTTTTCTCTTTTGCAACAGTTTCTCAAATTTTCTTTCCTCCTCGGATCCGAAGCACACGTTTGAAAAATTGGTTTCCCGATATCGGCAGCGTCTAAAGTCGACTTCTCGAATTTTTATGTATCGAAGCTCTGATTTCTATGTCCCCGTTCAAGAAAGAAACGATTGCTTATGCGAGTAATTCTCGAGACGATGCTGCATTCGCTACGAAAAGGACTCCCGGTATGTCCAGTCCGTGCAACGACTATCAGAAATGCGTCGAGAAAGCAGGTATATGCGAAAGTGATCGAATATCGTTTGCAAAACCTCGATCGATCCATCTGTACGCATTCGCGCTAAGCATTGCAGGCCGGTAATTATGTGGAATAGGGATCGCCTTATCGGTCTCACAGATCTTGGCAAAAAAGTCTACATAGATTTCGTAATCATTGATCAACCTTTCATTCACTACCAATTGGATTTCGATATATTTTGGAAAGTGACGATGTTTCGAACGGTTGCTCACCGGGAAACACATAATAACATTAACGATAAAACAATAATAATAAAACAGGGTGAGTTCTGTAGCTGCGATGAAATAGAAAACGGTTTCTGCTTTCTTGTTCAATAATTTTCTAGTGCAAAGATGCGTATGTGTAAAACCTCATGGATGATCCTGTAAAACATTAGAAAGTAATATTGATCGAAGAATTTTTCTTTCATTTGTTCCATGTAACCATTTAAAGTACACAAGAAACGTTCCTCGTACCATCACAGCTACAAAAGACAATTACGTGGTCTGTGTCGAGATAAAGCACCCTGTATAACCGGCGCTCATTGTCAGCTTCAGTTACAAACATGTACGCAAATATATTTTGAATACCATGTATTGTGTCATTTCAGGGTGTTCCACAGTTCACAGCTTCATTATTGTCATTCGCGAGCCATACACCGTGATTGCACAATCCCTGCGAATTTCTCGATTATTTACTTCCCGTATTTCGTGATTATTTATTTTTTAGCTGATCCACCGGTTTCATCACTTTATATACCAGAGTATCGATTAACATAAATAGAATAAACTTGAACAATCTTTTTCATCCACGTATATTTAATCGTTTGAACGAGTTAATTGGTTTTCGATTGATTGCAAGCGGAGGACAAATAAATTCGACCGTAATTAAAAGAGGCCATTGTGTTAGCGTGTACTGTGGGAAACCTTCGAACTCAACCAAATCCAAACCGAATGAAACCTAATTTGTACGTGCACGGAATACAAGACTCGGTATTAAAACTTCTATAGCATTTACTTTTGAAACTAATCATAACTCAAACCGAAAGAAATCTAATTCGGACGAATTCGAGCAATACGACGCATAATATTGTATGGAAATATTATCGTATTCATTTCTCAATAATTATCAAAAGTTCTCATTGGAAAAAAGAGCGCGAGGTTTCTCAGCAATATTTGAATTAAAATATCTGCTAAATTAATCATTTTTTTCGATACGCATGGGTTCCGATATGCACTTTGCTTTGGTAAAGAATAAAATAATGCGTCGATTTGTGCATAAAAAATATACGGCTCCATTAAAAAAAAATCAAAGTTGTTCTTTAAATCTCCTAAATCTGTTCCACTTATAAAGAAGTCGGATGCCAATCTGCAGAAATAATTTTTTGTAAACAAATCTAACCAATATCTGTTGAAACAATATACCAAATAGTTTACAAGTAATTTTGGTGACACACTGCAATCGTCCTGTATATACTACGTGCCGTCACCCCACAGACAGTAGCGTCGCATCGATAAGGTGATCCTTATTCTTTTATAAATAATTACCGATGGATCGTCTCTGTTCTCCATGGAACGAGAAATTGTATCGACGACTATTATCGCTTTAGAACGATCATGGTTTTGCGCGCGATATCGACGCTACCACAGGATAGTCGAATGATTCGAAATATACGATAGCCAGGAAAAATCGCAACCCTACTCACCTCCGTAGTTCGGCCTTACTCTTTTATCGTAACTGACGGAGAACGAGTCCAATATCGCGGAGATGTTGACGTCACCCAGCATATTGCCTCCGCCGGTTCTGCAATATAAAAGGATAACGATTTCTGTGAAAGTTGCCTGGCAGTAAAAAAGTTTGGGAGGTATGAAACTAAAAGGTACTAGCTACGTACACAGAGAGTCGTGAACAGCCCAAGTTTTCTCGAAAGTAACCGTTTCATCATTCGCCTTGCTCGAGGAAAGTTGAATTTTAGATAATGCGGGGTTAAATAGTGATAAGGACACACGGGACAGGGTATTTGTTCTTCAGGCCAATTTCAAAGGCTTCCAACGTGTATGGAGCCAAAATCTATTTATTTTTTAATGAATCATTTTTAATGCATTTTTTCGAATCAGTACTATCTAAATCAATGACTCATGGACTGCAGTGGGTCAAAAGTGGTTTGCATAAAAACTTTTGTTCAATAAAAAGTAAAGGTAAGGTGGAGTGGGGTAAGTGCATAAACGGGGTAAGTGCATAAACGAACTCTTATTACTTATTTTACTAATCCCTTTGTATTCATTTATTTATATAATTTATTTGCTTTACTCCAAAACGAAACAACATATTTGAATGCGGTAAAAAGCATTTTGTAGCAGACATATGTATCAATAGTTATGCTCTTGCCTCGTAGCATACAATATAAGGCATCAAATAGATTTTAACTGTCGATTGTGCACTTGCCCCATTTTCTGGGAAAGTGCACAGTTGTTGCAATTTTTTACAATTTTCTTAAAAAATTAAAATATACAAGTGGAATTGACATTATTGCCAATCTTAATTAAAGAGTATTAACTAAAGTATTCGTTGATATCAAGAAATGCTAAATTATTATAAAACAAATTCAAGATATTTGGGTTGAAAGTCAAACTTACTAAAAACTGGGGTGCACTTACCCCACTCCACCTTAACTACAATTTTTGTTATGAAATCATATAATCTTTTTATACAAATCAATACATCTTTGAATTCTCTTTGATTTATTTATTAGTTTAGAAGTTATGATTTTTGTCCCGGCGCGCTGCAAGCAGTATGCTACAGCGCCAAGTGCGGCCCGCAGGCCAACGGTTGCTCACTGACCTAAATCGTTATTTGAAAATACTTGTATAGGGACGGTCAGCTAGAGTCATCTTCAAACAATGAAAACAGCTCGTAGCCCTCGGACTCCTGCGAGTTCTACACCTATGCCGGAGTAATTTCTGACTCACACGATATTTCACTCATGCGGTTTTATTCCGATATAAGACGAAGACTCGGAACCGCCTTTCGTCGTATTTCGAATGTAGCGTCAAACTATAAAGTGGTCGGCCGAGCAGTCATACAATCTTTCAGGTTAAAATAAATAAAGAAAAGGTTAAAATATGACGTACTCTCTCGTTGTAGCGCTAAGCGGTATCGAGAGAACAAGTTTGAAAGAAAAAGAGGGGATAGCGATTTTCTTATTTTGAAGGAAGCAGGGTCGTCTTATATCGCAGTAAAACTGTACACATTGACGGTCACGCCCGAGCTTATTGCGACGGGTCACGAATGACTCCGGCATAGCATATGAAGGGTTAAAGTTGGAGTTGCCAATTATAACGACTGCGGATTTTGTGCGTTTAAGATAAAAACAATACGTGCAATTTAAAACAATGGAATGATTGAAAGAGTCTGAGAATATGTACTGTTTCCAATTAATCGAAATTAATGAAAGAGGATAAGAATTTTTATTTTTCTCCTGTTTCTTGCAATCGATGCAAGAAACTTTTATTTTGCGCACAAATCCAGAGTAATTCAATTATTAGTAAATTCGCAGTCATTATTAGTTGCATGTTGTCAGCAGGTCTTTCATAAAATTTTTAATCACAATGGCTATATCATTAAAATTATGTATCTTCAGTTTTCTTGTTTCCTGAGATTTAATATCGAACGTAGAAAAGTACAGCGAAGCTCGAGTGGCTTCTAAAATCATATTTTATTAAAGAATATAAAAAAGAACAGAAAGAGAAAATATACCTGTCGGATGTGTGTTAAAGAAACTCGTACAGTATAGCATGAAATGTGCAAACCTTCATTCCGCGACGTTAAGGGATTCCGAGTTCCATCCGGAAAGTTTTGATTTTTGATAAGCTAATAAAAACTGTCTAGTCACGGTAGTATATGTTTCATATAAATAGGATTGCGCGTTAGGCGAACGTGCAACCAATTCGCGCAGGCCAACCCAGTTGGCTGGGATAAACAAAAAATATGCTTCTGACGCGGACATGCGGCTAACGCTTTTAAACGATCAATGACATGAAAAGGTTGGAGATTATTTCATTTTCGGGTCGATGTGCAACCAGTTTGTTATTGAAACATAATCCGCGGATACACTTCATTCGAGGGCGATATTAACGGACCGTTTCAGTTTGAACAATCTCGAGGCAAACAATATTGAATTCCGCTCTCGCGTCCACCTTGTTTTCCACGCTGCTTATGGGGACAAAATGGTGGGACCCGCTTTAACAAAAGAACCCAGCGTGTAAACATGATTATTATTGCTTTGTCCTGACCGCCAAATATTCCCATAAATATTTTGAACATTGTAACACGATGAATGAGTTGTCAGCAACGAGCGTTAAAACAATGGGAAAGAGTTCAGTAGACGGTTCGACCCACATTTTTATGAAGAAAGTTCGATTTTAACACTGTCTTTTAATATACACTTCACTAACAAAGAAAAATTCATGAAATTTTCGTGAGAAATATTTGTAGGATATTATTAAAAGCGGAGATTTTTACTTCATTTAACGATTTGTGTGGAATAATGTGAACCTTATGTCAATAAAACGACTAAAACAATTGTACATAAAGCTTTTATGTGCCGTTGTGAAGGAGAGAATTCAATCTTTACATACGCGAAAGATTCATTCGAAAAAGAAATTTTTCAGCGTTTTTAGAGACACTACAATTCGTAGCATTTTCGAGAGAAAACATGTTTTCAGTTTTCCATCGGTTATGTCGTGTAAGACTATCTTAGGCGAAAATGAATGACGGCTGGTAAAAGCAGAAGTTTCAAGCTTTAAAATGAGACTAGCTTTGTTGTTGTATCATTATTTTCAACGAAATTGACACAGGTTAAGTGTCGACGATTTCTCCAGAAGTTGAAATTTAGTGTGCAAATACTTTCTAGGTCCACTGCACATGCGCATCTCATGTGGCAGTAAATGTATAATACTATAATGTTATCTGAATATTTTTAGTATTTTAAATTGTACCCAACCGTTTGTTAAATAAATGTATAAAATCCGTAGTCTGGTAATGGGGAATAATCCGTTCGTTGCGGTTAAGATAATTTATCGCCCTTTCTTTGCCGAGGCTGATACAAAGCAGAGAGGCATTGTAACAGTTTATGTAACGTGCTCGAGCACGAATGCACATGCATGCAAGGTTAGACGCATAAAATGCAGACCGTCTGGGTTTGACTTAACGGGTCAGTAGATATGGTCTTGGCTAGCCAATCAAGCGGTTCCGAATCTATGGACGATACAATTCTCAGCGTCTGCAAAAACCTAGCGCAGGCCGAACCTTAGTTATGTATGATTTCGGTGTGCGACAGCAGATTTTGTGAGATCAACAATTTCTCTCCGGCGAATTGATACAGCAATGCTGTTTGCCAAGGAGAACCTTTGGACCCTTAATTCCCTTTAATTTTGGACCCTCTGTACAATATTTATTTAAGATTTTCTGCGAAATAAGAGTACTCACGACTAGACTGTGAATCTTTACGCAGAATACTTTACTAGTTTCTAACCATTTAGCAATCTTAATCTTTCAATTGTGAACACTTTTATAAAGACACAATAAAAGACAAGTTGAGCGATTTTTACACGTTACGCGTGGAACTTGTATTTACTAGAAGTAGTTAAAAGTTGGTTTTCAAATACAGAAACAGAGTAATATGGTACAGGTTATCCGAAGATTATAAGATTCTGCTCCTCTCGTTGACACATTGTAACATTCTAACGTTCGATCCGGTTGACCTTTAAACTATTGATAAGGCAGCAAAGTTCGCGAGCGTAATACAAGACCGAACGTTCTGGAAGGTCACAAGAGGGTATCGTAAGTTCGGGTTGTTCGGAACTCGTCAAACATTTGAAACCGCTGGGACTTCTGGTTCTCTTGGGATGTCTCGGTCCCACGAGACTGGGCTCGAGTTCTATCTTTCTTGGAGGTCTGGTTCGCTATTCTTGGTATCGCAAGCCTGGCCAAATCTTTTCAACTCTTTGCGAACGAGGTTTTTCAAAATATTGAAAAAATTTCTGTGAGAGAACTGAACAATACATCTAGGCGTCCTGGTCTTTCGTTGTGTGCATAATTGAATTATGTTTGCAACTTTGGAGACTAGACAGCTGATTCTGATCTCATCAACGTTGTGTTTATACAAAATATAAATTGCCTGAAAATTACTTTTCCCGTTTTTTTAATAATTTTAGTAAATTGAAATGAATAGACTGATACCCTTCAGTTATATCCTTCAACGTTTTCAATTTACGCCTAATTATTTCTGACGCAAGTGCATTAAATCCGCAGTTCACTCGTGATAAAAGAAAATCCATAAATAAAAGAACAAATAATTCCAAACGCAACCTGTCATAAAATAATATTCTTTTTTAATATTTTGCACGAGTAGATTTCGGATTTAACCGTTCAGGGATGATATGATTCGCATGATCAATATGTAATAATTAAACTGCGGATTTTGTGCATTTATGATGCAAGTGAGTAGGTAGATGAAACATGAAGCTGTAGAATGATGAAATTGATTTAAGGGGATCGATATAAATATGTATGCATTACCATCAGCTTATTGAGATTATTCAAGGAAGAAATAAATTTTTATTTTGTTCCAACATGTAATTAATGCAATAAATTTTTATTTTGCAGTAAGATCCGTAATAATATGGAAGAATATACATGAAGTTGTAGAGAATCACTGCTCGCTTGATCAATCAAGAATTTGACTAACTGGGAGAAGTTGCTCTATTGTTCCTTTATAGTGTTCAATACCCCCTACACCCTAATCAATTACACAAATTTTTCTACATGTCACGAACCTTCAGAAGGGACTTTCAAGTTGCTGGCTAGATTAACGATATCCCTTAGAAGGGACACTCGAGTGCAAAGTGCTAAATATAAATTGTTTCAAGTACCTAGCTGAACGTGAAGTATTAACCTTGGTCTTAAGGTTTCAATTTATAATAGCCTATCAAATACGTACCAAATTCATAAAATGATTGTTAAATACTTTAAGACGATGGTTCTTAACCTGGGATGCGAGGAAGCGTTTCGATAGAAAATTTCTTTTTCAATAAATAAATTATCTCGTGACAGATATAATTATCAAAATAAAGAGGTAGAAACACATTTGTCAAGGGGAGTGTGAGAACTTATTTTCAGATTGAAGGGGGTGCCGATCGCTGAAAAGATTAAGAACTACTGCTTCAAGGGATATGTGCAATCCCTTCTGGCGAATGGGGTCCCAAAACTCGCATAGTTTCTGGGCGATTTGACCGGAAGATCCCGTTAATAACCGAGTCCTTGAGAGGCCGATCTACCTAAAAGCTACTTGTTCATCCGTGCTCGACTAGGTTTAAACGAGATAGCGATCGAACGATCCGAGAGAATGTGTCTTTGACCGTGCGTTACCTGGTGGTGATTTATCGAACAACTCCGAGGGAGAACCGGCCGCGAACTGAATCTTGCGCAACGATATCTACGAAGAACTTGCTAGCGGTCCGCGATAATAGGTCAGAGGTTAGGTGTATCGATTAGACGCAGAGATATCCGCTCTTAGAACAAGGGTGCGAATAGCACGGCACAGTAGCAAACCGTTTAGATTCGCCAACCGCGCCTGGATGCGTAATTCACGCGATATGCGATGTAGTGCCTCGGTCCATTTACAGTCGGTGTGGAAAGTATTCGTACAGTGACAAATTGAGAGTAAAACTGTGTATATTCATGCCAATAATACATTTTATGCGGAAAAATGATTAATAAATATTCTTAGATGTTCGTAGAATAAATTTTGTGTAAACAAAATTTTATTTCCCTTCAGCATTACAAAAAGAATCAACAATAACGGAAAAATGTGCAGATACTTCATTCTAGTGCAAATAAAATGGGACCTACCAACGATTTTATATTCACCCATGACAATGATCCAAAGCATTCTGCATATAATACTAGGCAATGGATTTTATACAGGGTGATGGCAACTGGTGGTACAAGCGAAAAGGGGGTGATTCTACATGAAAGAATAAGTCGAAAATATAGAATAAAATTTTTTCATCCGAAGTTTCGTTATCGAGAAAATCGAGTTTGAAATGCAGCATGCTATTCGATAGGAATTGTCTGACGCGTCTGATCATAACCAACCAAATCTACTTTCTGCATATAGTAAAGCACACAAACCTGACAGATCTTCAAAGTCGATTTTCTCGAAAACAAAGCCTCAAACGAAAAATGTTTATTCTATATTTTCGACTTATTCTTTCATGTAGAATCAACCCCTTTTCGCTTGTACCACCAGTTACCAAACACCCTGTATAACACACCAAAATACTTGAAGACGCCACCACAATCACGAGACATTAATCCCATCGAACATTTATGGGATTACTTGGAGAAAAAGATTCGTAATCACAATATTACATCTAAAGAAAGTTGAAAAGCTGGTTTACTAGAAGAGTGGAATAAAATAGAGCCTGCTACAACATCTAATTTTTTACATTCCATGCCAAGAAGGCTCGAAGCTATTGCAAAATCAAAAGGCAATCCCAAAAAATATTAAATCATAAAATATTTAGTATATTTTCATAGTTTTTTCGTTTGTTATTTGACTGTATGAATACATTCTACGCATCTGTTTCTGCACATTTATCTGTTTTTGTTCATTCTTTTGTAACACTGAAGGGAAATAAAATTTTGTTTACGCAAAATTTATTCTACAAACATCTAAGAATATTTATCAATCACTTTTTCCTCATAAAATTTATTATCGGCATGAATATGCACAGTTTTACTTTCAATTTGCCACTGTACGAATACTTCCCACACCGACTGTACGTCGAATTACGGAAGACAGTGCACAGTCGAGGTAAATCCGAAATTTGTTTCCCCGCAAATAAGATTCTTGGAGAAACAAGATGTCCTGGAATCTGGTCTCTCGAACCGATGTAAATTTAACCGTGCACTGTAAGTCTGGTGTGTCCAGGAAGCCAGGGGAACGCGAACGCGTCAGAAACCTGTTAAACAAAACTATCGGCCGGTGAATCGGAATTGTATGACTGCACGGGTGAACAGTCAATTCGAATAAAGCCGATGGTCTACGGCCGGTGCGCGTGCACGCGGACACCGGATAGAATTCGGAGATTTTGTTCCGCGGGCAACGAAATTATTAAAACTGTCGAGAGACAAGCGAGTATTACGGAGCCGGCGCTAATTCCGCGGAAAATGGGATCGTGAATTTCAAAGTGCCGTAAACTTCGACGCACAGTAAATTCCAGCGGATTAAATGCGCTGTGGAGTTCAGACGGAGCCATGTGTGATTAATTCGTCTGCCGGCAGAAAGTTTCCCCTTAAACAGTTGTCGTCGTCATCGTCGTCGAGAGTTCTGTCGAAGAAGCACGACTACGGTCCAATCTGAAATATCATCTCCTCATCTGCCAGATCTTTATGCAGTCTCGGCCCGTGTCTTTCAGGATCTTCGATTCCAATTTTTTTCCCCTCTGGCTGTTCTTGTTCGAGAAACGTCCACAAACTCCTTTAATCAATTTCGAGTCGAGCGATCCGTTGTTGTTCACGGAGAAAGCGAAAAGGGCAGATCGGCCTCTACGGATGACATTTTCGATAACTTTCGAATATTCTGGGGAGCGTCCTTCAAGATCACCGACACCGTTCACAGGGCCAATGCGACTATTTGTGTAGCACCGGTTCAGAAAACTCTCTCCCGAACCGTTCCCCGAAATGTCAACTTGACGCTTGTACCTCTCGGAAGGTATAGCATTAGTCTTTCAACATGTTCAAACTGTTAAACCGCCACGCCGATAAACTTCGCATCAAAATCAGAACAGTTTATTCAATTCTTGCTGAAGTACAAATGTACTTATTCGGGACACGAAGGGCAAACTTCGGGAAAACTTAATCCGATGCTGTTGCAATAACCAGTGCACTCATAATACGTATGTAGTATCGGAATTATTCGTTGTAACTTTGCCAAGCGTAGATTTACACAGTGATTTCTCCTTTTGTGGGACATATGGTAAAAGACTTGTTCATTTAATCTGCTTTGGGCTCAAATAAATCTGGGCGCTCGTCGTCGTTAGGTTTTAAAAAGTACTTATAATTCGCTCAATAATGAGAAAATAAACGTAGCAAAAGTGCCGCCAAATCAAATTGAATTTGCAATAGCCTAATAGAAAATTGTGCCAATTTTCGATCCTGTATGGGGCGTAGTTATGGGCTGACAAAAAATCAGGTTTTTCCGTCATTTCTCTTTAACTGAAAATTCTGAAAAAACTCATAGATGTGCAATATAGTAGCTAAACTATGTCCGATTTTTTTCCAGAATTTTCAATTGAAGAGGATAATAATCTTTCGGGTTATAAAAGAGGATAATCTTTCTGACATATTGGATTGAGAATTGGCACAAAATATTTTCTTTGGATAAGCTATCGAACGTCCTATTGCAAATTCACTTTTGACCTCGTAATCCGACAAAAATACCGATAAAAATCGTTCCTTCTCCGAGATAAAAAATTAATTTTCAATTCGTTTTGACGGGTTTAAGCGGTCGGTCACGCTTCGAAACGACTGACTCGGACAATCCTGTCTATTCATAGCGACCGGTTACAGTTTCCATCAACTTTGCTAGTAGGAATAGTTGACGCGGGTCGTGTCTGACAGGCGTTTTTACAAAAACAGTTCCGAATGCTAATTTATGCATGTCTGCGCCCGTCGACCGGTTGGCCGAGCGTGAACAGGATTATTCGACGACCTGACATTTCGCAGAGCACGGTTGGATAGGGTATCTTGTAGGAGGACTTGCGCATCGTCGAGGATCGCGGTAGAGAGCGGTCGTAACGCGCAGACACGTCACGAACACGTGGCCAGCGTTGTTGCCAGAGAAAAATGAAAAGGAGTCGCATGACCGAGAGGGGAGGCTAGAATAATTGAAAATCTCGTAAATAAGAAGGACCGTTCGAGCGGCGAAACGGCTCGAATTTCAATCTCTCAAATATCCGAGAGCTCTTGACCCTCCCCTATCTCAGCGTTTCTTCTCGACTGTGGCGTCTTTTTCCTCCACCGTTCTGCCTCTGTGTTTCTTTTACTCTTCCCGTCTCGTTCAACTCGCTCACGACTACTATCGCCGACTCTCTTCCACATTCCTCTCCCACCTCTCTTTTGCTCACCCGAACCTCACAAATTTCCCGTGTAAACTTACGTTTATTTTTGCCTCCCGCTGGATACTTCTAGACTTTACAGGCTGCGACAACTTTATCTTCCACTCCTCGTTCCTTCCATTTCGCCCACGTTGCTTGCCAAGAAACGGTAAGAAAAAGGAGGACAGATCAAGAGACGCCGCAGAATATATACGCGGCCGGGCGGTATCCAAGAATTCCTTCACTCGATCGTTTCGCGAAATCCCCTCGTACCTCCTCTCGATTTGATTTGTATTCGGCCCTGGGCGGAACCAGCTTTACTGCCCAAGACAGTAAAATGCACAACCTCTCCCGTGCACCGATTCCACTCGTACGTTCGCCTCAACGGTATGTAACTTCTTTTCGATACCGTATTTTTTATTTTTTCCTTTTTTTTTTTTTGCTGAAGAAATCCTATTCCAGCTTGGAATACATCTCGGACGAACGGCTGTTCGTTAGAGGATTAAGCTGAGCAGGATATTCTCGCGAATTCGTTGCGAGCAGATTGATCTGTGCTGTGGGCGTCTAAAATTTCTTGGGCAAGTACTTTTTACTTTTTATACGGAGTCGTTCGCAAGCAATAATTGGTAAATCATTACATTTTTTATAAAATAATTGTTGTTATGCGAGGCTTGAATTGTAAATGTTATTATAAAACGTGTAGCCGGATAAGGGGGTGAAAAGTGCCCCCAAGCCGAATTGAATTTGCAATAGGCCATTCGATGGCTCGTATTTTTTAACCTGTGATTGAAACTTTCTGAAAAAATACGGAAAGTAACTACTTTTGAGTTTATAGCGAATATTATAGCTTTTGAGGAATAAACTTGTGAAGCTAGATATTTCATCCTAAAATCTTGCTTAACCAACTCCTGTGAGTTCTATGCCGGAATCAGTTCTGGCCTACGTTGATATTTTACTACAGTCTTCTTTCGAAATAAGGCGATAGCTCGGGACCGGCATTCGTCGTATTTCGGATGAAGAAGAAAAAGAGGGGATACCGATTTTCTTTTTTCGAAATAGAAAGTACGTATTAACGTACGGAGAGTTCGTACGAGCAAGTAATAAAGGTTTTATTTTTATCGCAATTTTAATGAAATATTTCAGTAATATGAATTTTTCCCTCGTGCTTTCGTAGAAGGATTTATTAAAATGGGCTTTCGGATAACAAAATCATACATTATACTGAAGCAACTGTTTGTTCCGAATAATAACGGATGCAAAATACGGTTGAATAAATATCTGAATATTTTAAACGAGAAATCATGTATGTACATATTTGTATGTCAAAAACGGTGTTATTAATTTTTCAACGCTTGTGCCGTTGCTTATTGACATTAATGATTAACGCGGATCTTATGTATTTATATCGAAAACTAATGCGTGGAATATAAAACAGACAAACTGTTTCGTTTTACAACTGACGATAAATTTTAACGATGACATTAACGTTGTTCCTTTTTAATTCCGACGTCATTGTGAAATAACAGTGTTCTCCCGTCACTGTTAAGTTGAGAAAGTTCTGGCCCCCCTAAATTCATTATGAGAAGTTCTATTCGCATTGAGAAAAGTTGCTTCAAGTATAGCGTTTGTTGAAAAATGTGTATGAATATTCTGCTTTGTTATCGAAACTGTAACACAAGATGTTTAACGAGCAGTTTAACAATAATATAAAATGCAATTTCCATTTTAAATTCAACCATTTCATATACTTTATTTATTCTTTTACTCACATATTTCTTATCTTTATTTTTCTTAATTTACTTTCCTCGATTACCACGTCGACTGCAGATTTTATGTGTCTACAAGAATACAAGAAATATAAGAGATTAAAATTGTCACAAGAATTTAAAATTATTATTTTTTGGGACAAATAAAAATTATTCACAGAAGAAATAAATTTCGGTGTATTCGCTATTTCCAGTAATTGTCATAGAAAATTTTTGTTTTGCATAAGGATCAACAGTCTACTCGTTCGTGCAATATTTAGAAATTTTATTATAGTTCATCAATCACCAAATCACGGACAAAACTAATTTTGCATAGAACTGCAAGCTATGATGTTATTCAAGTATCGAGTAGTCTCCATGGTTATATGCAACGTATTAATATTCTGTTGTATCATTCTACGGATTGATACGCCCATAATGAAGACGTATTGTTAGTATTATGGTTATTGTTCTATAATTTCTCAGCTTTATATCGGGTTTCAGGTATTAAGCACGGGTTTATGTTACCGGATTCCTCCGATATTGCTGCATATATGATGATTCTACAATATATACCGAACGGTTTAGGCATCTGTAAACACAATAAGTTTGTGTTGGTTGAACCCTTTGTGAGTTGTGTAGCTTGCTATCTACAATGCATACATACAGTCTTTTAAAACAATTCTTTTATCACCATATACAGATGACTAGTGTAATTGAATGACACCATAGAAGATATCGAATAAATATTGTAAGGCTAAACACAAACATTTAAAAATGAAGTTGCTGGTCACTCCTCAAATAAAACCCTGCTTTAACACTAAACCTACCACGACGGGTCAAATGACCCGTTTTAAACTTTTCATTAAAAGTTCTTGAAAATAACATTGTTACATCACCATTTGCCACACAGCCACACTTGACCCACGGTTTCTCTTTTGGACATATATCGAGCAAACACTGTATACACTTTTTAAAGACGGGTCACTTGACCCGTTGTGATAGAAATAGGAACACATGAAGTATCGGTGGGTTTAGTGTTAAATATTACTGGAAACACTTCTATGTGAAAGTTGTCCACGCGATTTCACACAAGATAAACTACTTATTCTGTGTTCAGATAATATTTATCCATCCTTGACACTAGAACTACCAGATGGGTCAAAATGACTTCCTCCTAATTTTTTCTTTTAGAAATATTGAAATTATAAATATGTTTCCATGAGAAAATTATTTAATAAACTTCTCTATCGAAGTAGATATGTAAACAAAACTAATACGAAATCTAAACAAATCTTATGTTGTTGTTATTATAAGGTAATGTATGCCAGTTGCATTTAGTGCTTGGTCGTTCTAGTGTTAACCAATTCCGCAACGAAAACTTCATTCGCATAGGCTATTCCTCGAGCCGACAATCAACCATTATGCATTTCCGTCAAGAAATGGTGCTTTTTTTTAACATTCCCGTGATTGCCTGACAATAGTCAGGCGGTGGAACAATCGCCGCCAACATTCAGCAATATTATTGTCGGTAAGTTGTTAGCGAGAAGAGGGGAAGCCTCGGGCATCTGGGCGATTTCGTGAAAGATCTTTTTTCCCAATTAAGAAATCGCCGCCCTACAAGACGTTGCTCATTGGTTCTCCACTCCGGATCGATCGACGCGTCGACCATTCTCGCCTAGGATTCCTGGTTCGTTCTCCCTTCGATCCCCTTTCCCGATCCATCCCCCTCGGCGACGATCCACCGGCTATCTCTGTCATTCCCTCTTTATTCCTTTGCCAAACACCCCGAAGTTTCGTCCGGGTATCGGTTATGAATTATTCATGATAAGCGGACCAGCAGCCGAGGGGTTTTCGACGAAAAACCGGGTTATATTCTAGTCACCGGACGCTGTACATAACCCGGTGGAAGAGGCGTGTGCACGAGTGAAACGCTTTCCAGTGTGA
Organism: Seladonia tumulorum; assembly: GCA_913789895.3. Lineage (NCBI taxonomy): Eukaryota > Metazoa > Arthropoda > Insecta > Hymenoptera > Halictidae > Seladonia > Seladonia tumulorum. Next base: position 12,442,624 of record OU565275.1, read on the forward strand.
TTTACGCTAATTTCGGCGCCGATTTACACGGTCGACCACAGCCAGGAAGCCGGTAAGTGCGCGGTCGCATCCTTCCGGTCAGTGTCGCGTGTGCGCTTTTTATCGCTGAACGACCAACAAATTTCTCACCTTCCGCATTATCCGACCGACCCGAGTGGCAGGAACTCGATTTTTGGTTAGCAATTATTTCGCTCTGACAAAGGGACCGCCGCGGGCCGCCATTGTTCGGTCGCGATCGTAATGTGCTTATGCAAAATGGTTAGCATTCGGGTACTCGGTGATATACGGCTGCCCGTTTCAAACTTTCCGATCGATTCTATTCGCTGTTCGGGGAAGAAAAATAATGCGATCTACACGGTGTGCCGAAAAATCGCGCTACAACCGGCTGGATGATGAGAATACATATTCCTTTAATTGACTCGGAATATTGAACTTCGAAACTATAGTTTAATACATTAATTACCGGCGAATGTCTCATAATTTTGTAAGTCTAGGATCTACGGTACAGGAATAGATTAATAGATTAATTTCTTCTTGCAATTTCTTGCAATTTTTTGCGATCAGAATTTTGAGAAAATTGGTGGGCAGAAATAGAGAAAAGACTACGCAAACATAAAATTTCAAATAATCAAATACTAAAAGAAAAAATTCTGGAAGTTTGGAATCGTATTGAACAAGGCACCACTGACAAATTAATAGAAAGTATGCAAAATAGATTGATTGAAATAATTGAGCACAACGGTGGACCGACGAAATACTAAAAAAATAATAAGTTATTATAATATTCGATTTTTCTTATAAGACTAAGTTAAGTTAAGCTAATTAAGTTATTATGTACTATGTAGATTAAAATTAATATATTTTTGTTATCAATAACCCAATTTTGTTAAAACTTTGTACAAATAAAGTTTACATATGTGTTCATTCGTAACAAAAGAGTTATTGCAAAATCTTACCTGCATCATTTGATTTCAACAAATTTTTTTTTTCAAGCAATAAGGGTACGAATACTTATGAGACTGACTGTATGTATTATTGTAATTTATGTGCTTGCAAGTGTTTACTGATTGATGCCGCGGAATTGTCGAAAAAACGTTGGTGTGCCGTGGAAGGTAAAAGGTTGCAGAGCACTGCTGTATTGACCAGTAAATCCGGCATTCTTCTCAGTGTGACGTCGTCAACGACGCACGTTTCATTGGAGAGAGGGGAAAAAATGAAGATCGAAACAACTTGGTCATACATCGTCGATCGAGCTCCGCGATCATCCCTCTGTTCTCTCATCCCCCGGGGTGGCTCATAATTATCAGACGACGCCTCCATTGACGTCGTCCGGCGCTATTTTGACGCGACGAGCAGTAATAAATAACATGGGTAATGGGATCGGAAAACCGCGTTCACGGACGGCCGATAGATAACGGAGAGAGAAAGAGAGAGAGAGAGGGGGGGAGAACCACAGGAGAAGAATTCAAAATGTAGGTGGCCCGATACCAGCAGTCATCCGTCTGATCGTAACACGACGAGATACATTTAACGCGGGTACGCGGCACCGATAGATCCATTTGTCACTGTCCAAATGAGTTTCTGGCCCTCTGTTCGCTGCCTCTCCAACACGCACCCGGATCCTTTCATCCTTCAAGGCTTTCGTCGGCATCGATGCGCAAAAATCTCGCGAGCCGTCCGCAAGCAGATCCATCATGCGCAGAGGATTAACCGCACAAAATACTCGCGCGAGAGCAGAAAATTTTTCGGTCACCGATAACGACGAACTTCCCCTGTGATATTCCGACAGCTTTCAAGGAATGTCAGCGAAGACGAATCTGTTGTGCAGAATGGAACGTTGTTTAACCTTTCTGTGCAAACGGGTCGAATCGAACTGTTGAAATTTGATATTATATCGTGCCATAATTATTATCCTTTCTATCTTAATCTTGAATATTTTTTATCTTAACATTTTTGTATAAGAAATTTTCATCTTCTTGAAACTAGAAAATAATTCTAGTTAAACAGGAACGTATATTCTGTTCTGAAACTATGAACTGCTTGGATTAATGGAATTATATAAAAATCGCACTGTGCTCCCTCTTCCATGTTTAGTTAGATCATATTAATTGAACCGATATTTTCAACTTTTACATTTTTCTCTTAAATATCTGTTCAAAAGTATTGAATATGAAGTTTCGAAACTTTTATCAGTCGAATATAAAAGAACTACTAAACCTGAACTCTTATAACGGTGTTAGAGTGTTAATGTACAAAGTTAATGTAGGATAGAAATGACGTTCACCATATTGTGGCCGAATTTATGTGTGCATAGGATTTTTGGCTTGCTAAAAGTTCATACCGAAAAGTATTTCAAAAACTTTGAAAAGATTTCTAGTTCCTTTGAAACATAATGGAATTGTTAATGAAAGTAATATACTTGGGTCGTAGCTTGAACAGTAAAAAGAGAAAAGTTTAATTACAGTAAAGTCTTGATATAAGCCGAACGGAGCTACACGATCTTAGTCAGTTCCCCTATTTCGTCGTATGTCGTGCACTGTGAAGTATAATATAATCATGCCGCATAAACCGATACCTAATATGTTCAATTAATTTGTGGCATTCAATAATTTGAACTGTATTTAGTGGTATAATTGACGACATGCGGTGTGCCTTCGCCTTCCACAAGAAAATAGTAACCCTACACGATTTACGTCACAGTCACTGTCCTCCCTTCATATGGATTAAATATCACCATCTTTTATAAACTCCATAAATGTCTTAATATTTATGGACGTGGTGTAATTCCAGTTAAAAAAAGCATAGATGATAAAATCAATGTATACACATAATAAAGAATTAACGTTCATGATACGGCGATAAAAATATAATAATAAAAATACAATGAAAGCATGGTAGAGAACAGGAATGACACTTCTCGAATCTGTTAATATGATCAGTTAATGCTGTAGAGTAATCTAGATTATTGTTTGAGGTGAAAAAAGATCACTGTAGAAAACGTAATAATTGTTATCAACGACATTTATCTCGGCTACAAGTGGAATAAAGGACACATATGTAAAATGCATGAAATGCACTCTACGTTCAACTACATAAAAAATAAAAAAATTCAATTTGTTTTTCATGTGTTTTGTAAACACTATTGGACAATGTAATTGGTTATTACTCGCTGGTTTAAAGTAAATCGATACATGAAGTTGTGCAAAAATTTTTATGCTATTCATTTTATTATCTTCTAGATTACGTATGAATTTAATACGTAATAGTTTGAAACAGAAATTAAAAATTATCCTAAAAACAGTTTTGAGATTTCGTTGAGTCATTGCTCCAATCGTCACTCTTTCATGGAGATTGTAGAAACATCAAACATAAAGTTTCACAATAGTGGTCACAGCTACAAAATGGACATTTTTAAGTTAGGTAAACAGTCGTATCGCACATTTGAGTCCAAAGGAAATAGAGTTTCTGTCATAAATGTGGGCCGATGAATATCTATCCTAAATCTACCATATCGAAAGCGTGTTCAACGATTTATGCTGTTTCGAATCGGACAACCTACGCGGGGTGTTCTACTTAAAAAGATAATATCAATACTCGTTTTTCATAAATAATCTTCTTTTCACACAGTCTTCTATAATAATAACAAATAGTTGCGTCGATGTTACTAAGTTTGACGGATCAGTCTTTAATACTTTTTTCTATTATCAATGCACACGATTTGTTCACTCATAAGAAAAGTGACATGTCACAAAAAGGAAATTTTACAGGAGAGCTATTTGAACATTTGCTACCTAAAATTGCCAATTTTTTATTTATTATATATAACCAATATAGAAATGTAAAACCAAATCTCCCGTCGGACCCGTCGGACCAAATCTCTATTGCGGTGCGGGTTAACGTTAACGAATTGTTAATTTCTTATCGAATAAAAATTATAATTCTTTCTCACTTTGCTTTACTTTTTCCGTAAAATTCACAATTTCACAAAATAACGTGTATATTCGTCATTGTTTGATTTTAATTCCGTGCCGTGAGGGATTTTTAAAATTAAATTCCACAGTTAACTGGTTAAGTCGAATTTTCGATTCGCTGCAAAGATCGATTGACTTCCGGTTCCTGAAACACAGGTTCCCGACTCTCGAGTATTTTTGCTTTGGAACAACGCCTCCATTGATTTTTAAGTTTCCGCCGAGGTGATCTTTTATATGTTTTTGAAGACATTGGTGCTCGTTGACCGACATTCTCGACTGTTTTCAATGTTTCCATGGGACACGAACGTTGCCCTGTGTTAAACGGCGCGTTCAACGATACTCTCTCCCGTTTCCGTTGATTTTTAATTGAATGGAAGACAATTGCTCCCAAGTCCGAGACGTAGACGGCTGTTTGGACCATCGCCAAGGCGGTTTCCCCGTTTTAAAATTCAATTAAAATGGTCATAGTTACTCCCCGGGAAAAGGCATCAATCGCGTTCTTTCGACGTTGTTCATTTAACAATGCCGGTCCGTGAATTGCCACCGTTGTCGGCCAACCGAGATTAGATTCCGGCGTAATTGTATTAATTAATCGACGGCTATGTGCCGGATCCATGGAATCTATATACAGTATCAGTTCATCTTTAGGGTAATTAAATCATGCGATACTATGTACATAGTCTGACTGTTATGAACTGTATTTCATTGATTTCTGTGATTTCGATTACTGCTGAGGCATTCACCAGTTTAGTACTTACCATAAATATATTTAACGTTGGAATATAATATTGTCGGATCGTAAATTCGGTTGTAAATACAATATAAATATGTTTCGATTTTAATGATTTAGTTGTGACTCGTTACAAGTACTGGTAATTGTGATTCAGTAAACGCTGCTTACAGCGTATAGTTTACAATAGAATTGGATTCTAATTTTCGATTTTGTTAATCAACACATAGAAGATACTACACACTGTACGCACAATTAGTTCATTCATAAGAAAAGTGAGGTAACTCAAATCATATTTGTAAAGAAAATTATAATAATAAATATACAGGGTGTTTGGTAACTGGTGGTACAAGCGAAAAGGGGGTGATTCTACATGAAAGAATAAGTCGAAAATATAGAATAAAATTTGTTCATCCGAAGTTTCGTTATCGAGAAAATCGAGTTTGAAATGTAGCGAATACGCATGCCATTCGATAGGAATTGTCTGACGCGTCTGATCATGGCCAACCAAATCTACTTCCTGCACATACTAAAGCACACAAACCTGACAGATCTTGAAAGTCGATTTTCTCGAAAACAAAGCCTCAAACGAAAAATGTTTATTCTATATTTTCGACTTATTCTTTCATATAGAATCACCCCCTTTTCGCTTGTACCACCAGTTACCAAACACCCCGTATATTGAAAAATGATCGAAACCGGAGGTGGACCCGCGTTTGCAAATATTTACGGAAACGACGCAAACGTTCGTTCGGCACTATTCGGCGCACGTACGTCCGAGAAATCGTCATGCAGTGAGAATCCAGCGCGACAAACAAATTCCACCGCTGCATCCGTTACACGGACCGCGCGCGTTTCTTCGGTTCGTTACAGGTCGGGAATGAAGTCCGAGGAAATATATGTTCGCGTCACACGTATTTCTGTCGGCGCGTTGCTCCAGATGCCCGTCTAAAAAATATTGGCACACAATTATCCCCCGTACCACTCTTCTTCCACAATTTACGATAGAATCGCTTCTACACCCCCACCCCTCGGACACGCCAGCCTCGCCACCGAACCGTTTCAGCAAAAAACATCGAGTTGACACTTTGACGCGAAAATGTATTTCATCGGGTTTCGGGGGGAGGGGGTGAGAGGGGTTGCAGAGAGAGAGACCTGCAACGGACGCGACAGCACAGCGGTGAGGCGGTGTGCAATGGTTTCGATTTTTCCGGAGGAAATTAAGAGAGCGAAGATAAATGGAAAACCGTTCGCAAAACGGTTTACGTCATACTTCGGTAGTTAGGATGGTAAAGCGGGGGAGGGAGGAGGGATGCAGCACCAGCAGCACCACCTACGGCAGCACTAGCAGCAGCAGCAGCAGCATCCAGCAAAGCTTATCGACGCATCTGTGTGGACCCGTGTGGCGGGAATATGACGTCACTAGGCCGCCCCTTACCCGCCACCTGCACCCGGTTACCCGTCGGTGTGACGCCCTCTATGTGGGTTATGACGATAGCAGGGGGTGCGCGCGGTCGGTTAACCCCTCGGCTGTGTACGTATTTGGTTCATGCTTGCGAAAACAGCCGTGCGCACGGCGACGACGGGCGAGGGCAGGCCAGAGACCAGGACACCGAGGGCAGGGCATCCCCGTGGCTAACTCTCTGAACCCGTATTAAACGCGAACACGCCGGTACAAACAAGGATAAACACGCAAAAACCCGCTCGTCTCCTCCATTACTACCGTATCTCTTCTTCTTCTTCTCGTTTTTCAGCCCGGCTCTTTCTCTCGGGCCGCAGGAGGTCACTGATTCTCAACGAATCGCCGCTTCAACTGGAATAACATGTGGAATTCGCCGCTCGAGCCTGAAGACTACCCCCGGGGGCTGCGCTCGAGGGCCTTCTTCTCTTCGTCGTTGGTTTTTCGCTCTGCCTCGTCCCGGGGAAATAGCGCAGGAGCGCGTGCGGCCGCGAATGACGTATTAGAAAAATTTCTGGTCTGCGTTCAAAGCGTTCACGCGGCTCGTTAAGCTCCTCGTTCTTTCCTCTCGGTTGTGTTTTCAACGCGGCGGTTCGTAATTAGAGAACGGATTCGAGTAATTTAAACACGGTGTTGCCGCTTCCAGGGCATTTCGTCGTTTCGAGGAATTGAAGAGGATGGATGGGAGTAGCCGGGAACGAGCGGTTCAAGATTTCTAATTGGAGAGAAAAAAAGTCCGGTGAACGCGAGCCGGACGGAAAAGAAATTGGGCAGCCGCTCGTGCGACTGTGTTTCGCTACTTTTCGTGCGGGGCGAGAGCGGGTTAACAAACCTAATCTATCCGTTTTGCATCCGCTAAGCCCCGGTTGCATCTTCTCGGTTGCCGTTCGGATGAAACGGAGAAGCGGGGGGGACGCGTAATCCTACTATCATCCGCGTGTTTCTTGTTTCGGGCGAGGCTTAAGAAAAGAACCATCACGCTGCGAGAGTGTCGTCGCCTTCCAGCCAACCACTTCCGGTATTTAGGTGGAATATTGCGCCTGTGAGAGAGAGAGAGAAGGACAAGAACCATTTCACAAGCCACCACGGAAAACACTTGAATCGCTGTCGGCTTTGCATCCGGTTTTATTCTGCCGGCACTGCCCCCCCCCGGCTGTTCTTCCGCAAATTAAACTGAAAAAACAAGAATTTCGACCGAACAGACCGCTGTAATAATACTTTACGCTAACAATGTATTTTCAGCCTCTTTGGCCGCGAAAGAGAACTCGAACAATCATGGACTTTGCCGTATCTTTTCTATCCATCAGCCGGTCTATTATCCTCTCATTTGTAGCCCTTTCTAATACAGTAGAACCTCGCTAGTTGCAACTAGTTCAAGCAACGACTACCCGGATCTATATCTGACCTTATCTCGATAGAGTAAATTAACCGACTAGCTTTCACAATCAGAAAAATACCCCGTTTCGCGAAGAGTTGGATAGCCTCTTCGTGATCTTCAGATGTTTATAATATTTCGAGTAATATACTCAGCGAAAAAATTAAAGGATCACCTTTACGAACCCGAGAAAGTTATATTATTATTTTAGTGAATATTAATTATGATTTATTTTTGTCTTTTGCCAAGTACAGTTGTAATTGAGAATTATTATTAGAGGTTCAAAGCAATACTTCATTTAGTAATTGCTCTATTTGCCAAAAGAAACTGGTATTATAGCTATTATTGGTACAGTGTAATGTAAAACATCGAAACGAGTGAAGTTATAGAAAATGTGAATCGAGTAGTGTTTTAGATTTCACATTCCATAAGTTACAAGTCCCTAACGATAGTAATTCAGAATAAAACATGTGTATGCAAGGTAATGAAATAAATCACAACTTGTGTCCACTAGAGTGGTGGAGAACACGAGAAGAAAAGTATTCAAGAATAGCAAAAATTGCTAAATAATATTTACTTATACCAGCAATATCTGCTATGCTGAACCAGTTCTGATATAACCAGTAAACGAAAATAATTAGTAAACGAATTAATGTCCATGAACATTGTTTCCTTGTTTCAAATATCTTTATTTTTGGCACATTTCCGTAACTAATCATACACAAGGAATTTCCCTTTTAATTGCCGATTGAAATTGATTTTTGCATTATCGTTTTCATCGACGTTATCCGATCCAAATTTGCAGGCGCATGACAAATTATTGTTTCACACGTTGCTGTGTCGCTCGCCTATATTGGGCGCTTTATCAAACCCCATATTGTCACATCGCTATTGCTAATATATCATGGAGCTAACTGACAGTGAGAAAGCGATGTTGTAGCAGAAATTAGCAGCAAGCTATAAGCTAATAGAACGCTCACAGAATCACGGTTACCATTCTCTATAATCATGCGCTGCAGTCCGGTCAAATGTAATTGCAGCAAAGGAATACTTAGACGAAAAGCCTGACCGGTGACGAAGAAAAGCTTGACGGTAGCATTTCGGTCGATCACTGAACAGTTCACAAAAACGATGCTAAACTGCTGGCTAAACCACCAATATACCTAATTCAAAATTTTACGTTATTTCAACGGTTTCTTTCTTTTTAATATGTTACAGTTGCAATAAACAATAAATGCAATAATTGCAATAATAAATGTAAATAATCAGGTTGCGTTGACCGTTTGCGATTACACATCATATTGGTTTCGTACAATTAACATGATTTTTTTCGAATAAGCTACAATATCGTACACGAAAAGCAAAACATGTTATATGAGTCTCCTAACTAATGACGCAATTCGAACGAGGGTGTATCTACATAAAAAAATTAATTGAAAAGCTAAAATTGTATATCTCGTAAAATTTTAAATTCTCGATATAAATCCACTACACATTGCACACTGCACGCTGGAATCGTAAATGACCCTACTCCATGAATGTCCCAGACATGGGACATACACGGGACATGGGACATGGGACTCATACCGGTACACGAAATAATTAACAATTAAAAATTCGTCCGAAATACGGCAACTATAGCAATAGAGGTATAAGGTGCTTACGTCATAGAGGCGCCGGAATGAAGGAGAAGAAAAGCGGATAGCGAATTTCTTATTTCGAAATAAAAAGCGTCGTCTTATATCGGAATAAAATTGTACATATTGACGGTTGCTCTAGCTTATCCCCACCGTTACGAGTCAAGAGTGATTCCGGCATAGCATATGGAGGGTTATCGCTATTGCTTACTATTTCAAATTCAAAATAGTTTCAAAGAAATATTAAGAAACAAATAGAACCTAGTAGAGAAAAATAGAACAACATAGTAGAAACAAAAAACTGTATGCCTACAGTTACTTTACTGCTAAAATATTGATAACAGAACCACCAAATTGTATTTCGATTTCAAAGAAATGGACACCATTAACATTTAGTAGACTTATTGTGTAAGACAAGAAGTGGTTAATTGTCGAGCAGATTTTTAAAACTAATATTTTCCGAATCTATCGCCACGCAACATACTTTCTCGATCGTTTCGGAAATTTGATCTCCCTCTAAAATCGCATCGCGCGTCCCTCCATCAACGGCTGTTCGAAATTTTTCGATAAAGGAACCGCGTTCTCTCGGTATGTACATTTTTATGCGAATTTCCGTAGATAAAGCGAGTTTAATAGAATATCTTGATAAAAGTTACGCCCGCAACTCTCTATGCTTTTCGACGAAACTCCCGGGGTTCGCGTTCGACTTCCCAGCCCCGGGAGCGTGTCTCGCCCCGCAAGGGGTTAAAATTATGTTCTCCCGGGCACCATACAAATTGAAATTTTATAGGCTCCGGGAGTGAATCGCGCGCGCTTTTATGGAACCGTTCACCGACGACGCAGTATTTTACTCTCCTTAACGAGTTCGGTTGTAATTCCGGCACACGGCGACAGAATCATTTTTCAAAAGGGTGGGCTGGGGTTGTCTTCAATTATTCGCAGCTGAAAGCGGTCGGTCGCAACGCGGTACACGGACGGTCGGGAACGTTGAAACGGAACGGTGCTGATAACGGACCCGCTTAAAAACGAACACACTTTATCGGCTCGCCCTCTGTTCTATTACCTACTCTGACGTTTTACGAATATAACGATCTTCTGCAGTCGAATTTCATTTCACGCGTTTCGTGCTGTTCGCCGGCGCATCCATGCACAATATGCTCGAATTTCCGGTAGAAAGACGAGCCAGGAGGTATGATGCTGTGTACGTCAAATGATCTCTCTCTCTCTCTCTCTCTCTCTGCTGTTTCCCTCCCATCGTCGCGATGTAACGAAGACGGGGACGAGAATGGGAACGGGAACGGGAACGGGAACGGGAACGGGAACGAGGGCGAGGGCGAGGGTGAGGGTGAGACACGGCTCATTAAACGTCGACCTCCTCCCTCCGCAAACGGACCGACGGCACAAGAGCTACACGCTGGAAATTGTTGTGCAAATACGACTACATTTATCCTGCTGCCTCTTGGCAAGCGCATATATTATTCAACGGAGAATACTGCATCTTTCTCTTTCTCTGTTACCCCGTTCAATTCATCTCACTACCCGGAGTCCTGTTCTCTGTTTATCTTGGCCGTTTTAGGCGGCGAACGCGCTGAGAATCTCGACGAGACGAGACGAGACGCGACGCAAGACGACTCGGATTCGTTCTGTTCTGTTCTCCTTGCACGATACCACAACGCTTTGGCAACGTATCCGTAAGAAGGTTACCGAATCACGGTTTCTGATACGATCGCGTGTACGTCGGCCGATTTATCTTACGAGAAAATCCCGTGCTGCTGTTCCCGGCCCGTGATTGATGCGCATGCATGAGATGAAATATGAAATTAAGATCGCGATGCGGTGGATGCGGGCATGTTTTCGCGAACGTGCTTTTCAGAAGTTTCTTGCGGCGATTCGTTACTCCGAGATCCTCTCAGAGTATTTTGTGTTTTCCTTCAGCTTTACGTGGACAACGACCGATCGTCGCGTCGCGTTGCGTCGCCACAGTGGTCCCGCATCGCCAAAACGTGGCCAAAACGTGGCCAAAACGTGGCCAAAACTTGAAAAGGTTCCTGAATTTAATTTAAAATTTGGGATACCATGTTCTTATGGTCACCGATTACGAATCTGAACTTGAAAGTTTCAAAAGAAAAATGGCCGATGCAATATGGCGGACGGGTAATTGAAAAAATGATTTAATTTCTACAAAAATTGGTGGTACAATGTTTTCTTAAAAAATATATATTCTGCATGAAGGCCACAGCTCCAATAATAAATTTTGATCTGAATCGTCAGATGCAGTACAGTGCACAGATGTCGACCCTGATAGGTTTACAGAGTATTCAATCAGGCGTAATAGTAAAGTTAAATTTTCGCACTCGACACTGAAAGAAGAGGTAAAAAGTTTCTCGACTCTATAAGATGACTATATTAAAAATCCTGTCAAACATATGCAGGATATTACCTTGTTATGGATTTACCAGAGGTTTATAAAGTATTTCACTTTAGTTAGTTCATATCATTGGCTTTCAGAATTTATTTTATTCGTGAAGGTATATACTAATGTTTCAGTGTGAACAACGAAGTCATTAACACAACGTACTGCTTTTTCAAGGCCATTCAAGGTCACATAGGAACGATGGGATGTAATATAGAAATTTATAGAATTGTATGCAATATATCAAAGTAATAATTTGGTAGGAAACAAGTAGTGAAGTGAGCAAATTCTCTAAGCAGACAAGTAGTATATAAATAGTGTATGGTCAGGCAGATGTATTAACGATGATCTACGATCGGACAAGTGGAATAGACACGGTCTGCAGTCAGACAAGTAGACTGTTTTCAGTCAAGGGGAATAGCAGTGGTTTATAATCAAATAAGTGGAACAGGGACGATTGATAATCAGATAAGTAGAATAGGAATAGGCTATGATAAGACAAACGAAACAAGAACAATCTATGGACGAAAAAGCGAAATAGAGATAACTTATAGTCAGATAAGTGATATAGGGAGGGCCTCGCATCAGGCAAGTGGAACAGCGTCAATCTACGAGCAGACAAGTGGAATAGCATCAGTCTATAGCCAGACAAATGGAATAGCATCAATCTATGATCAGACAAGTGGAGTAGCATCAATCTATGATCAGACAAGTGGAGTAGCATCAATGTATGATCAGACAAGTGAAACAGGGTCAACCCATAATCAGACTGAGAAGGAACGAGGTGTGTCAAGTTGTATAGCATCAATCTATGATCAGACAAGTGGAGTAGCATCAATGTATGATCAGACAAGTAAAATAGGGTCAACCCTTAATCAGACTGAGAAGGAACGACGTGTATCAAGTTGTATAGCATCAATCTATGATCAGACAAGTGGAGTAGCATCGATGTATGATGAGACAAGTGAAATAGGGTCAACCCATAATCAGACTGAGAAGGAACGATGTATAAGTCAGACAAACAGAGTGAATATGACGTATGGTCAGACACGTGGAGTTGGCATGTTTTGTATTCAAGTCGAATGGGTTGTGGTTTATAGTCATACACGTGGGATGTAGCTGGGGTACTGTCAGCAAGTGGACTGTTGGTAGCATACAGTCAGATAAGTGGACTGTACGTGGTCTGTGGCTAGACAACTTAGGATGACGACGATCTCTGATTAGGCAATCTAGATCTATGGTCCGATAAGTGAGCTCGGACGGTGTACGGTCGGAAAAGCAGCATACGGGTGGACTATACTCATGCACGTGGAATAAAGGTGGACTATGATCAGACAACTAGGATGACATTAGTCTACGGTTAGACAGGCGCAATGGGGACAATCTACAGTAAGGCGTGGAGATTAGCGATGATGCAGGCTATATGGTTAGGCAAGTAGAATAGGGACGAAACAAGGCAAGTGGAATAGTCAATATTCAGCATGGTGAAACGATCGAATTATCAAGTTATAATGATATTACAATTTGTCCGAATATTCAAAGTATACCTTTCCGTAGATTCAAGGATTCCTCGTAGGACAAGTAAAACGAAATGAAAATACTATTAAACAAATCTACAACAATGAATTCACAGTTGAATCTACTCCGGCATGTGAAATAATTCATAAATTCATTGATTACGGAGGAGACAGTTTTGTCACCTGGTAGCTGAAAATCAAATTAGAGTAAGAAATATTAATATATTGCAAAAGAATGTACTGCGTTAATGTCCGATTTCGATCAGAGATAGTTAAATCAATTTGGATTTTTCAAAATATATTCTTCTTCAAGGTCCCCCTTTACACTGCCTAAAATATCGATACGCGATTACAAAGTTATACCGGGACTACAGAGGTTCGAATTTTGTATTACCGTACAGGGTTTCCTCTCTTTTACAGTCCGGCACACGTTAACGTTCACAAAGATCCGGCAGCCTAGCGACAAAACGAACAATAATGACCGATTATTCTTCCACGTGAATGAAGAACCGCATCGACATCAACAAACCGTGCACGGTCTCGGTTACAACGTCGTCAATGGGCATGACAGACAGCTCTTTATCGCCATTCACAGCTCTCTTGACCGTGGTCGGCGTTCCACAGTGATGGACGTAAATAACGAGACCGCCGCCGCCAGTTCGCATGAATAAGGGAGATCGCAGATACGCAGTAAGGCAACAAAGACGCGCTTCTCGCATGTCTTTATTGCCACTCGTTGCCCTTTTTACCCGCGGCGCGTCCGCGATCACGAACCCGGACGATTAACCAAGATCGAAGATAAAACGGTCGACGACAATGATTACAAGAACAAGAACGACATCGGCCGTCTCACAACGACAGCCCCGACAGGGCCCGGGCACCGGCGCTCTACCCTCTCGAAACCAACTTCTCATTGTCTTTATTGCGACTCCAGTGGCCGGCTTATCTGCGGGTCACGCGATGTTCTCTAGAGAACTCGCGCAGATAACAAGTTTTTCGTCCAAACACCAACGCGAGAGAGATCTCCGGCGTGTTATTGCTGTCATTGTTACACCAGCTACTTGAGAACTTGTATTCCCACTGTTCTTCTGGAAGAAAGACAATGAGCCGAATCGGGCGAGCTTTTTTTTGCAACCGGAATGCAAAAGCAACTTTGATAACCGTCCCCCACTACCACACTTATCTCGACGACCAACGAACGACATCACGTGGCGCACCGACTGTAATGAAATTTACTACTTAGTCAGACGGTTCTTAGAAACGCGTTTCTTTTTATCTACAACTCTCGATCTGCATCAGCTCATTATACACTGTCCGAAATTTCCATAAAGCCGTCTGATTTTTTGGTGAAATCTTATAATTATGTCATAGTAATGAGAAGCTGGCTGATCATATCATTTTTGGATTAATAAAAGAAACCATATACATGTTTGCAAAAGGTATTCAGTTTCGAGGTGCCCGTCACGTGGTGTACATAACTTTCCGTTAGGTGGAAATGCTTAGGAGATTTGAAGGTCAACTTAGTTGTTCAATCCACATATTTTTGGACTCCTACGATTGTAGCCCTTCACGAGACAATTTCAACGATATAGTCGTTCAACGTCATTCAAGGTCCGATAATATGTCCGATTAATTTTATCAACGGATTTGTCGTCTATTGTCTGTAATTTATTGTCCGTTTTACAGACTATTATGTGTGTATGTCTTGTTTCCTTGTAGGAAGCACAGTTCTTATTCCATCATCCGATTCCTTCTACGAGATTTTCATTTGAGTTGTTTGTATAATATTGTTCACAATTACTTTTTATCATTTTATATGTTCATGTTTTATTCCTTGATAGGTACTAATTTGAAAAATTTCTTCGCTACTTAATTATACGCTGAAAACATTATAGATAAATACGTGTATGTTGCCTTATTTAAGTAAAAGAAAATAAATATTATAAAATATGATGGATGTTTAAGTTGGCTATTTGGAAATATCGAATTATAACTCAACAAAGGTGTTTTTGAACTCCTAATTGAGGAGGATTAATTATTTTATGGAAGAGTGAGTACACACGATCAGGTACCGAGCGTGTTGAGTTTTGGGAAACTCGAAAACGGATTTAAATCAATCAGAACTCCGGCAGTCGTCACTGTCAGACAACTGTCTGGTAGTTTGATTTGAAACGGTAATTGACTATCTAACCGGATTGAGCGGTTTCGAGTTGCAGTTGGCGAAGACATTTTTACGATTACCGAGGATAATTCGGAAATCCATGAGTGCTCATTATGCTGCGGGATCGTGTTGAGAGTTTTCTCGCGGGAGTTACTCTCAGAAGTAGAATTCCGTGGAGCACGCAAGCTTGATAGCAATTCCCCGACAGCTCACTTTTCTGTAGCTGTCACTTTTGCGTCGAGAGGGAAACTCGTAGGATTCTATAGTCTCAAGTGGACACAGACATAAGCCGCTCAGCGGAGCTTGCTGTCGTACGGACTCTTAGACATGTTACGGGTTCTAATACAGTCCTTTGTTTGTGCGTATGTGTGCGCGCGCGTGTGTCCCTGTGGCAGTATATAATCACAAATTTATTAGTACAATGATTGAAAAATATGATGCAAAAAATTTCAGCGAAACTTAAACGTAGTTCCAATATTATTCTCGTAATAATTAGAGTGCGGATTTTGTGCAATTATGACAAAAATGAGTAGGTGCAATATGAAACAGTGAAAACATTAAAAAAATTTTATATGCGTCTTGCAATTCATGTAAACAATTTTTACTTTGCATAAGAACCGCAGTGTATAGTGCAAGTATAATTGCCGTTTTTGTTCTTGATTTTCAAAGTTATATATTTTGTTTTATTTAACAATTTGAGCTCATCGTTGAGTTACTGTTGTACGATCAACTTTTAGTTCTTTCACAATCTCTCGAGTTGTTTATCTACTTCGATCATAGCACAATAAGTAGTATGTTATTTCCTCTGTATACAGATTATTCGAATTCTGTTCGTTGTTGTTTTATTTTTCCTGAGCTTTCTCTTCTTTAACCACACCACATTCACCGTCTCCAAAAAACTATTCTGAATTTGCATTGTGCACATTCATTGAAAAAGAAACGAATTTTCGGGACACCCTGACATATCCTTTAACCAGTTACCTGTTAATTGTTTTTGACGAATATTCTCGTTAAAAACAGTTAACTGGTTACGCCTTTGAGAAATATAAAAATTATAGAAGCAAAGATGACATACGCGTGGTTCCAAAATAGTGATCACGGTTGCTTCTCTGTTAATGCTCACGTGGAACTACTTCTTCTTAGACTTTTATTAATATGCTTACAGTGTACGTGCAAGAGCATAATTCAAACGCTTCGAATCCTATATTTCGAAAAAGCCACATGTCAGGAGTTTACGGGCGGAAATAAAGTTTCGGATAACGCGTTAACAAAGTCGCGAGGTGAATTTCAAAGAGTAATTTCGCGTAATTCGCGCGTTTCGGAAGAATAGCAAGAGGTCGCTGTTGGGGGGGGGGGGGGTATCAGCATAGCTTTTCTCATAAAAGTTCCTTGGTCGAGCCGACACCGACACCGACTCCGACGCCGACGCCGACGCTGCCGTCTCGTATTTCGCGGGAAGTAAATTCTCGTTGTCCTTATTACAATTCGTGGCCGGCTTATCCGAGGAGCACGCGATATGCTTGGGAATTTAGATAAGCATCCCTTGGCCTAGACCGTACGGCCGTTGGAATCGGAACATGTACACGATTCATCCCCCACCAGGATTCGCCCTCGACCGACTCGTTTAATGCGGCTATTAGACGTAGGCTGTGAAACGCGACTCTTCAGCTTCAACTCGAGAAACTCGGAACCATCGACTACTGGCTGTTCGCGGTAAACCAGTTGGGGCCAGCGTGTTTTTCGTAAACAGTATTTAAAAAAAGTGAGGAACAGGTAGAACTTACAGTATATTAAAATGGAATTTGCAAGGTCGGAAATGAAAGAAACATATGTAGATCGATTCCTAACGTTGTACTTTCCAAGAGATTTTACAAATTAACATATAGAAACGCATGTACATCCATATCCAGTGCAACATTGGCACCAGGAATGTAATCATTGTTGCTGACAGCAGTCATATTGAACACGATATGTAGGCTTATTAACTTATAGTCGCGGCATACTATTATAGTAAATGCTTACAATGCTACGAAATGTTATTTCTGACCTTGTATGTTACACATGAGTGAATTCGTTTGACCGAGGCTTTCATGTGACATTAAAAAGTATAGACCAAAATTTAAAACAGTACTAAAAGTGACCTAAGTCAAAAAAAGGAAGTTTTACTGGAGAGCCATTTGAGTATTACCTAAAATTTCCAATTTCTTATATTTACAAAATAATTTGTTGTTATTCAGATACTGGTTTAATTGTCATGTACATTAGTCATGAAGTTTACCATAATTTGTATATCTATTACAATTTTTATTATAAATGTATTTTGAGTTATGTCGTTTTTCCTGCGAATAATAGTTGAAAGATTGAATTAGAGTTGTGACGTTTTTACTGGGAAAGGTTAGAGTGACTTCAAAGCTAGTGAACCAATAAAAATACATAGTTTAAAAAATTTTTGAGTTGTGTTGATTTTTTTATGAATGAACGGTATGAACGTTGTTGAAGTTGTTCGGTATTGACTGTATTCAATCTATCCGTGGATAAAAATTCCACCATTTACCGTGAGAATAGCATTCCCGTTTCATCAAGATTTCCAGTTACAACAGTTTCAGACTTTCTTTTGTAGGATCTTATAAAAGAAGTTTACCAAGAAGAACCGCTTCTGATAAAATGAAACCTCGTATCACAGATGTCAGCCAGCAAATTGGATGTGCAACTTTTGAGCGGGTGGAACTACCATCTAGCAATAGATTAAATCATTGTATTGATGTCCAAGGTCGTCTGTTTGAATACGAGAGATACTGAACAAACTTCAGGAACGTTTAACGAAAGTAAATTAGAACAAATTAAGTGCCGTGTCACCTACATTTAGGCGACGGAATGACGTCTCGAGACTTAAAAATTCATTTCTCGAATTACAGGTAGAGTTTACCAAATTCACTTAGGGTCTGTGAATTGCTAAGAGATTGAAAAAGTAATTAATTGTGAGACTAGATATTTTAACCGCTTAATTTCTTATTAAATAAATTCCTCTGATTTATTCCAACTTTCGTGGTCGAGGATTGGACGATCAACGTGTCAAACGGTAATGATTAGACTGCGGAACTTTATGCATTTATAACAAAATTGAGTAGATCAAATTTAAAATTGTAGGAAAATTTGGACAATTTCAAATGTCAATATACCATATATCGCGACTATTAAAACTAGCAAGTGAAGAAATAACATTCTACCTGGTATTTTATTTCTTGAAATCGATGCAGACAATTTTTATTTTGCATAAAGATCCGCAATCTGGTAATGATAATCCATTTACAATTTCCTTAATGATATTTTCGCTATTCTGTCGTTCTAAATACCCATACGGTATTACTAAAAACGCTGATGCGGTTAATAAAATTGCGTAAGAAAGTCAAGAAGTTTCTATTTGGTTGCTGTTTTTTGCAATCTATGTAGAATATTTTTATTTCGCATAAAGATCTACCGCGGTCTACCGTGTAATTACCAAAGTTAAACTGGTTTTCGAAAGAAGTTAGTGCCAAGCGAACTCGCGGTACATTAGTTGGTGGTTCGTAAAGTTTCAGGAATTTTTTGATTGCGGAGACGGCGCGGCGGGATCATGTTGTTCGATGTATTTTCAGAATTTAGAGGGTCGCTTGTGACAGTGAACGTAGCAGGAAAATCGTTCCGCGTTCCGCGTTCCGCGTTACGTGTATCGTTACGTCCAGGATTTACGTCCGTCTTCTGCACCGTATAGCTTCGAGCCGCTGTTATTAAAGCCATTAAAGGTCGGCACCGTGGCTCGTATAATTAACTAAGATCGATGATATGACCGAGGACGACAACGGGGACGTCGCCTCTCTGCCTCGATGAAACAATCTTTTAATACCTCACCCCCTTCTGCTAACCGATGATTGACGTTTGGATACAGTGAGCACAACGAGACCCGTTTGCTTATCTCTCTTCGGCCAGAGAGTTAGTTTGCTAGCTGTTGCATACGGAATGGCAGACTTTTCAGCCGCACTTGGAGCTTCCTTGCGCTCTAGACGAATCAATTGCAAGAAAACTGTCTCCTCCAGTCATCTATTAACACGTCAAGTGTCACGTTGCTCACTAATTCTTGACAAAATCCGGAAATTCATTTTCGTACTGATACGTTCAAACAAACATTTTATTGAGATTTATAGAACGCGAAAAGGGCTAAAATAGCACCCACTATGATAAATTCAAACTTGCTAGTTTCAATTTCATTAATTTTTACAGTGATACAGTGAGATGCAATATTTATTTTTAGTTATACTGGGTGTTCAACTACGGGTGGGACAAAATATAAGGCGTGGTTCTCCACCACAATATATGACGAAAATGAGGAATAAAAAATTGCGATTTCGACTCTATTCTTTAGTTATTATCAATTAAAAATCCGCCTAAAATGCGGCAACCCGAGCAACTGAGGTATACGTTGCTTGCGTCATAAAGACGCGCGACAGTTTTTCAATGATGAGTTTTTCGATGATGATGATGGGTGTGTGTGTGTGTGTGATCGATTGTACAAGTCACCATACAACGTTCCAGGTGAATTAATTTTATTTATTATTTACTAAAAAAATGACGGTCGAAATTTTTATTCGAAATAAAGAAAGAAATTCTCCTTGTCAGACCGGGTGAGGAGAAACTGTCCGTTGTGTAACATTTCCAGTGGTCACTTTGGAACCCGTAAGCGACCGGTGCTAAATCGAAATCAATTTCGTGGGTGGTCGAAGCGAGTGAAAATGCCTGGCTGGTATTCACAGTGAACGCGACGCGGTCCAAGAATTCGGTGGAAAGACCGTTCTCGTTCAAGTGTCGAGGTAACTTGCATCGAGCCCGCGACTTGGCGCAACAACATCGTCCTAGTCTTCGGGTAGAACGGGCACGCTGCAGGGCGTTACCATTACCTAATGGACATGCCAGCCGAATGCAACGAGCCGTTATTCTTACGACTTGCACCGGCCCCTCGCAGTCAACAGGGCGTAGCTCCGTTATTAAAGTTCACCGTCGTTCACGGGTCGGGGAGAGAATAACCGGCCAGATTAGTAGCTGGTTACCCGTTTCTTGCGTTATAAATGTGGACCGTCAGCCGTTTTTATGTAGTCTTTTACGAGTTTCCCCGATGGGTCTACCGTCGAAGATGAAACAGTATAAACGGTACATTGTTTCGCTCTTAATCCTCCGTATGCTATGCCGGAGTCGTTCGTGACCCGTCGCTGTAGCGGTGGGAATAAACTCCGTCAATATGTACAATTTTATTCTGATACACTCCTCGTCAAAAAGATAGCCCAGGTGTGCTATCTTTAATTTCTCAATGACGCATGTGAAGTTTTACGTTTGTGACGCATACTCTCCAAACATTACGAGCTCAGTATATGCGGTTTGTGGAGAATAATTAAAAATATTATAAGGTTTAGTATGTAACAAAAAAAATTGTTTTAGTTTAAGAACGAAATGATAGCACATGTACAATAAGAAAATAATAATGTTACCATGTAAACATAAATTTTAACTAACAATAATTACTTATCAAACATATATACTTATTTAATAATGTTTACATCCACCTTTATTTTCTATTACTTCTATTGTACGATTTGGTATCGATTTATATAGTTTTTGGATGTAACTTTGACTTAACGTATCCCATTTGCGTACAATTGCATTTTTTTTATTCTTGTACGTGTTGATACTGGTCTCCATTCGCGTATATGCCGCGAATAAGTTCTCATTATGAAATTTTCAGCATGTATATAACTAACATATATCTACAAAACGCATATTTTAAATTTACACTACAGGTTCAAATAAAAAAGTTGTGAAAAGTGCCATTTTTATTTTCTCATGTAATTCTTACCAATTGCAATTTTTTCAAAATCTTTTTTGCACATCATTTGGAAAACAAATTCTTCTAACTCCTCAAAAAAGTCATATCGTTTGATCCAATTTAAAGAAAAGTTATACTGATTTAAAGAGCGTTCGAATACTTTGATGAGCCTGTGTATTTATTATTTTGAATGATACACGATTTAGTACATAAATTCTTTTTTAAACAGTAATTATATAAAGAAATAGTTATTTCTACTATTTCAATCCTAACACATGCGAATACTGTATTGCGAAATGAGTATTTCGTTGGAATATAAGACAGAAGCGTTTCAAATTTTCCCCGAGCCCTGATATTTGCCAATAACCAACACGCGTACACTTGTAAAACGAAACGTAACGCTGCCGATTGCTTTTTAAACATTTCTTTTCATCGAAGAATAAGCAACATCTGCGCGGTAAATCGGATTTCCATGCCATTTAAAGGCTCGATCGTCTAACCGACACTCTTTACGCGGGCGGCTGGTATAATTAGTCGCAATTTATCGACGGCCGCAGGAATCGTCGGTTGTATAACGATAAGTTCCGTCGATTAATTATTTCGAATTGTAATTAAAGCGTGATTTAGTGGCGCGCGGGATGCGTGGCGGTGCCACACAAGAACAAGGATAAAGGCGAGCAACTGTTATCGACGATAATGACGTATGGGTCTCCGCAAAATAGAGCGTGCACGCGAAATCGCGATGATTTTGACGGGAATTAGTAAAGCACGAGCGTACGATCGATAAGCAATAAGCAGTAAATTGGGATTGCGCCTCTCCCGCAGAATGCAAATCGTCCGGAGGTCTCTAATAAGTGCTTGCGCAAGTAAAAAGGAGAAATTGTGCGATTTTACCGCGACGCCGAGGTGTGGTGGGGGGATTATTATTCGCCACAGACACACACACACACACACATACACACGTAGACAGCCGTATGCACGTGTACAAGGGGGGGGGGGGGTGGCTGTAATCTTGGCAAACAACATTTTTCATTTCGGCTTTGGTTTTCATCCTGGAGAAACGCAACCACGGTTCGTTATTCTCAATTATACGATTTTTGTGTACAAATATTCCTCTCCTCGTTCTCAAACTTCAAACAAATCCATATCGGGATAGTATTATACACTTTTCAAAAAAATTAAGGGATGACTTCTACGAACCCGAGAAAATTAAATTGAAAAAACAAAAGAAGTACCGTCAAGAGAAACAAATGCTCTTTTTACTGCTTTTTTGCACAAGATTCTACGATGATTTGTTCGCTTTCTAGAGTCAGTTAAAGTTAAAAGGACAATATTCACAATATTCACAGTTATTCAACGGTGAATAACTCGAACAAAGAAAATCGCACAGTATTTGACAACCAGGTATTTTGCACAGGAAAACAGGCGCTTCATTTATCTCACCCCATGTGATGTCTGGAAGTTACATAAAATTTTTTGTAACTTTCAAAGTATCCTTTATAACGCTATAACTATGTTAAAAAGCAAGACAGCTAAAAATTTGAAAAAGCATGTGAAAGTAGAGACTTTATGCTTTCAAATGATTGTTTAACTATATCGAAACAATAATTTTTTGCCTCAGTTATGACCATTTGAAATTGACACATATTCTCGGGTTCGCGGAGGTGATCCCTTAATTTTTTTTAGCAGTGTATTCGTATACTGCCCGTGATTCTTTTTATCGTAGCTGAATTTATGAGGTGTTTAGTGTTATTGATTTATGGCCCGCGAATTATGGCCTTTATTTATAGGGCCTCGTAGTCGGGGCAATGAAATTGGAATACTGGAAAGCGGCGGGGTATGAAAAGAGTGGTTATGTCACCGGGAGTCAGCGAGATATATAATACTGGTCGACCTGAATATTTATGCAAGTTTCTCGCCGGAACTAACGTCAGCGAGTTCAAACATGGAACAACAGTTCCCCAAAATATTATTTGTTCTTAATTCATTGTGTTTACGATATTATAACAGCTCGATCAGGCAATTTTTCAAATACAACACAGACTTTAGCTCATAGCATCATTATTTTCCTCTTTTCACGCTTCTAGAATTCCTACACAAATAATTGGGAATTTCTTTTTTTTTAATGTTTCAATGCTCTTATCATAAATAATTAAGATTTATCTCATTCGTTGCTCACAATGAAAATTTATCCGTTTTCTTTGTTTGGATACTGTGAAACGTATTTCTTTAAACCGTAACAATATAAATGGAACGTAATTTATTCATTTAAAGTGCAAAATAAAAATGAATATAGCATTATCCTGGGATCTCTTATTAGTTCCGAGGAATACATAAATGTCAAAAGAAAGTGTAGAAAATATTCACAGTGCATTAGAAAGTTATAATAACAATATTGAATGTGCTAGCAAATACGGGTTCACATTACCGTGCTCATTATACGAAATTATTATAATGAATTGGTTTAAGTTACATCAATCTGCAAGTATTAATTTACACACGAGTGTACATGTATAATAATACAACTCTTCATGATTATATTAATTATTATAATGTAGAATCTATTCGGCCCTATTTCTATTATATGACGTCAATATTTCTTCTAGTTAGTTAAATTATATTCCAATAGTTGCTAAGAGTATTTAATGCACGATGCCAATAAAATTTTTTATTTCTTGTCATCTCTTTCCTCTTAATTATTTGTCTATTCAAAAATTTCGTAAGCAATATTGATTTTAGAGCTATTTTCACCGGTTATTGATCAGGGGGAGAAGAGTCACATGCGGAAATTAAATGCATTTTTATGCAAAATAACAATTGTCGCTAAAATATTTCTTTCTTTAATATTTTTAGCCCGTCCGATATAATATGCATACCTACCGATACTCTTCGATTATTTGAATCTTTTTACAGTTTCGAATTACACAAGCTAGTTATTGTAGTCGTAAACCGAAACGAAAAAAATCCAGTCCTTATTTTGTCGATAACAGTAGTAGAAGCCGTGCAAACGTAAGAAAAAGTGAACAACTCTAAAAATCGTCGAATTACATAATGAAAGAACGTTGACGAACACCTTTTGGTCCGATACGAAAAAACACGAATAAAATAAAGAAAATGAAGGTATAACAAAAACGATCGTAGTTGCACTTCGGTCTTGGGAACAGTGATGTATAAAAAGTTGTTCTCTTTCTTACAAGTCCACAATGAAGAGTGTATAACATTTTTCTCTTCTTTCCTGCATTCATACAATAAAATCATTCCAGCAAAAAAAAAGTTAGATTGTGCAGCTGTCAAACCGGCTGAACAGTCTCGTATTAATCCTTGCGCGGCGATTGAAATCATTGTGAGACAAATGTCAACGGAAAGGTGCAACCTTGTGTCGGGAGCACACGGCGACATCGACACCGACACCGACGGGACACATAATCGAACGATACAATTTTGTTTATTTCCATCGCAGAAAGAATCACGGTGGTGTCCCAGTTTCTAAATACGCCTCGCGTTCCGACTCATTTCTTCGTCGAGGCGGTCGGAGAGAGACAGTTTCGTAATTTCTTTCTGGAAGTTTATTTGTGAAAGCATATCGCACAAACCGGTGACCCTAAATGCACCGGTGCTCCTCGCGCGCGCACGCGCCCCCTCCGTTCATTCGCCGTCGAAACCCGTCTTACAAAGTTCGAACGATTTGCGAACAGTTCCATGCGAGTGGCGCACCAGGACCTTGTCATAAAGTTACGCTTTATCGTGTTCCGCGCCAGTGAGGGCTCCCCCCTGACATGAACGCGGCTTACTTCGATCTGCCAATCACGAGTTCGGCTCCTGGAAACGCGAAGCCACCCCCGTTCGTGCCAGGATGTACAAAATGAAATCGACTCGAACGATCGTGTTCCGCCCCCGTCTTCGTTTTCTTCGAATATTTCATGCGCCCGGCGAACAGCCTCTATCCCCCCTCCTGATCAACTCCACGTTGCCCCTTCCCTCCACCCATTACACCCTTTTACAATATTAACGGGAATTTTGCTGAAAAAAGAGAAATTTCTCATTTATCCATACCTCCATCCACAGTGATTGCACTACTGGTTTTAGCCCCACTATTTTGCTGCTTGTGAAGACTATTTTAAAATTAGACCAAACGGCTAGAGTTTAAAGATTAATTTACTAGGCACTGCATAAATTTTCGGAAGTGCAATTGGCCGAAATTGCGGTGAGAAAAGTAAATGTCATTGTTTTTATGGTGTCATATCTGTGTCCGTAATGAATACTTAGAAGGTGCTTTTGGTAGATCTGAGTAAGTTACTTCAGTAAACTTGTAAATAGTGAATTTAATAAATGTGTAATGCTACAACGAACTGAAACTACATATTATACAGGGTGTTTGGTAACTGGTGGTACAAGCGAAAAGAGGGTGATTCTACATGAAAGAATAAGTTGAAAATATAGAATAAACATTTTTCGTTTGAGGCTTTGTTTTCGAGAAAATCGACTTTGAAGATGTCAGGTTTGTGTGCTTTAGTTTATGCAGGAAGTAGAATTGGTTGGTCATGATCAGACGCGTCAGACAATTCCTATCGAATAGCGTGCGTATTCGCTGCATTTCAAACTCGATTTTCTCGATAACGAAACTTCGGATGAACAAATTTTATTCTATATTTTCGACTTATTCTTTCATGTAGAATCACACTTTTTTCGCTTGTATCGCCAGTTACCAAACACCCTGTATATGGTATGTCGATTATGAAGATCACTAGATTCTGAATTTACGCATTTATGAGATTAAATCTAATTGAATAGATGAAGTTTGAGATAGTAGGCGGAATATAAAAGTTTTAAAGCACGCCAATGTATTAAAAATGTCAAATTAGGACAGAAGTCTCTATTAAATTTTTTATTTCTTGCAATATAAATCTACATAAAGCTAATGTCTGTTTACACTGTTATGTCTGTATTAATACTGAACTGTAGAATTAAACTCTTATGCCACTTCTATAGCAGAAGTTAAATTTGGCAAATCTCTGCTTTAACGTTACAATATAGCCAAGTGAAAGTAGTAATTAGAAGTGACCATTTCGAAAAGTGGCGTTTCACACTAGCTCCGATGTTACAATGTAAAACAGAAGTAGTTCTCTGACAAGAAAATGCTGGCAATTTATTTTCCTAGTTCGAGATAGGTCTGGGTTAGGTGTGGAAATGCGGGAAGAAAAGGCAAAGCATTGTGTATCGGCCTACTTCCGATAAGCATAGCCCTGCAATTGTTAGCGGGTTAGCCATAGGGAGGATCTAGCACGCAATGGAGATCTGCGTTCGCGATACCGGCCACTTTAGATTCTCTTTTGCTATTCCTTTTATACCTCGCCTAGCCTGGATTCGTTTTATTCTACGTGGACGAGGTCATTATGTTGTCTTGGTTTCGTGCTCGGAGGCGCGCCAATTCGTTTTCACTTCGGCTCCGCTGACGTTCATGCTTTTAAATCGTTCGGTTCGGGGTAAATACGGTCAACGAATTTCGGTTCGACCAGCTATATTCGATCAATTCTCGAGCCGGTTGCATTCCCGAACATTTCTCGATACGACGCGTTCGCCATTTTCTAACACCGTCAAGGTATTATCCCAGGGGTTCCCAAAGTGTGGCCCGCGATGTCAGATTATCCACTATCTTGAAATTTAGATAAAATATAAATATAGAGATAATTTACATTTATGAAAGAACTAAATAAATTTTATCATGCTATATTAAAAAATTGATCACTTAGAAAAATACAAAATTGTACATATAATATATTTTTTTATTATATAGCATATTATATAGTTATTATATGTATAGATAAAATAGCTGTCGAACTAATCAATTTGCTGTATGTATATCCACTAATCGTCACAAGAGCATTAATACTTATTTAAGATGAACATAGTAACGTGCAGTTTGGTGTATATAACGGTATCGAAGCTTTCAAAGTTGCCACTCCCGAAGCACATGAAGGCCCCTATTACTTATATTATATTACATTTTTTTCTGATAAAAATTTTGTTTTCTTCTCATTACTTTAAAGCTGCAACTTAAATCACTCATATATGTATGCAGGTCACTCTACATAAAAGCTATTACATTCTTGTACAATAAATGTCACATAAAGCGGCATGCAACGTGTAAAGAAATTCATTCTTGACAAGTGAATTTATATGAAAATCAAGTTTAAAAAGTAAATATCACAACAATTTGTTGTTACAAAATAAACATTATGCAAAACTTGGCATAGAAACATTGCAATATCTTATCAACATCGACATATTAACCGATGACTAATAAATTTATAGAAGTTTGTTTAATCTTATTTACACATTCGAAATTGTTGAGTGTAAGATCACTGAAATCGATGGTATATTTGTGTTTAGCGTGAAATATTTCACTCTCAAAAATAGATTAAAATTTAGCATGATCTATATGTGACCGGCAAAGTAATTAATCTTTCTTTGGGTGGTATGCAAATTACTAATTCATAGTATCTCGCTACAAATCAATGTACATTATGGTGGCACTTTATTACCCTTTTTAGGAGTTCGAATAATGCATGACACGACATTTATTCGTAATTAACATTTATAGCGACGTTGCAGGTGAAGTTCATAGATCGATACCTGAAACTTACGAAGGACTTACTTGAAACGAAGACGAAAAATGTTTTTAAAATTGTCTGGTAGGGAATAATTTTTACACCTGAAGATAACGAAAACAAATCTAGAGCTGCACATTTTTTTTATATTTTCGAAAAATATTTGAACTAATTAAAATACGTCGTTCCATTAAAAAAAAAAAGAGAAAAGAAAAACGATAGAAAAAAACAAAACCTTCTTCGTCACAATAATTGTCCCACTGAACTACAAATTTTTCCGTATTACTAAAAACAACGGAGATGTTTTCCTTTGGCGACTAGTTCATTGTTTTGTAATTGTTGCATGGCAATTATACATTCATTGTACAGCCTCTAAGAGAATTCAGCTAGACATGTATAGCTTTGTGTATCAAAACAACGTTACGTATTCTGTTTGTTCTTCACTCAGCAAAGCTACTTATCATTTCATTTCATCTGATGTTATACCATTGCGTCAATTTGACACACCAGTGACACAATAAATTGCGAAAATGATGGACGGACGAGAGTTAACGCAAGTACGATGAAATGTATAGTTAAAAGCATCGATTTTTCGGTGATAACGTAATTTTCGCGATCCTTGCGTTCAGCCTCGTCGTAGCTAAAGGGTTAATTGTAACAGTTAACGGTTCTTGAAACAGACAGGTTTTTCAAAAACCTACCGTAAGACACGGCGACGAATAAGAAGAGAACTGCAATCGAGAAACCGTAATCTCAATCCTTATAAGGATTAGTTCCTCAAAGACAATGGCAAATCGGTCGAAAGCGATTTTTAGGGAGAGTATGGGTGAATAGGGCATCGGTGTCCTCGATGATTATAATCCGTTAATCTTTTACGAACGCGGTTCGGGTGTCGGGCACCGGTGACGAGTAATTTACAACCGAAATCCCGATTCTGCCTTTATAATCGGGAGCGTTCGTCGGTAATCCCCGTTCGATAGTTCGGCGTTGATCAAGGAGCATCGTTGCTCTCGGCTGGTTGGACGGGAATCGGCACAGGCTGGAAATCGCGCACGGGTATTGCAATCGACGCGTTGGTAATGCACTTTCCGATAATGCTAGTGCCGACGTAATCGCGCCTTCGTGCTACCTACATGTCCACACGGGCCCACTCCGCTGCACACCAGCACTCAGCCTCTGTACACGGGTGTCTCGGGGAGAGCTGGTGAAAGAGAGACAGCGAGAGAGACAGCGAGAGAGAGAGAGAGGGAGAGAGATAGAGACAGAGTTCTGCACGTTCCAACGTGCAGAAACGACCGGCAGCCGGATTACTCTGATTTCACTGTTCCTGGCTGCCGTCCGTGTGAACCCGCTCGCTGGTTAACTGACGTGGATGAGGAATTAACCGCGTTACACAAGCCTCAGACAGACGATGAAAATGACTTTTAGTTACAGAAAGATTTGCCCGCGCTTCCATAGATCCCTGCTACCCTAGCTGGTGTTTTGCGATTTGAATTGTAAACGATTCTTTAAGGGGTTATATACAGTTAGGAGGCCCAAAAAAAGCAATTTTTTAAGAATTTTTCCTGATAAGACCTTTACATCTATTAATGTAAAAATTTGTACACATATTATGGTAACTTTTAACTGTATTTTAACATTTTTTATTTGTAAAAATAATAATTTTGAAACCTGCTATAGTTGATCTCTTGGAGCTCCTCTAAAAAAAGGCGCTTTGCGGTGACCACTATATCTCTGGACTGGATCATCAAAAATTAAAAAACCAAACTGATTTCGTTAAAGAAATGTATAATCTAGTAATTAATCGAAGGAATAAGCAAAATAAAATTTTGTGACAAAATGGTAGCTTTTCAAAGAAAAAAATCGATTTTTCACAAAAATTTTGGCCTTAAATTGTTTATAAAAAGAAAAATATTCCTCGGAGAGAAGAAAGCTTCGATTAATTACTAAAAAATATACTTAACAAGCTTGTGTTAAAATTTGAGAGTGATCGGTTCAGCCGTTTCCGAGAAATCTTAGTCACCGACTTTGAAAACACAGTTTCGAGAAAAACGCGTCGAAAGATCGCGTTGAAATGCTCTGACGCTCTCAAACGCTCTGACACGTCTTTACAAATATGCGTGTAACTTCGAAAATAATTGCCGGATTGACTTGAAATTTTTTGTGCGTATACTTAAATATATGTACATTACGAAAATGCAATTAAAAAAATCGATTTTTTGAAAATTCTAACTGTATATAACCCCTTAAGCCTTGCCGCAGCGATCTCCGGAGCTTTAAACGATGCATGCTAGTTTGCGACCGGGTCTCTTTAGGGGAATATCGAATGTATTAGGGGTACCCATAAGTAATCAACTATTTGTAAATAATTTATTTTGCCTTTAGTTCTGCACCAATTGTTGAAGAGGAAACGAGTATTCTTTTACAATTTTTGGTAAAGCAACTCCGTGTTCGAATTATTCTAAGAAGTATAATCTTTTTTTACAACCCTGTGATAAAATGACGGCGTCCGTACCTTCCGAGGATCATATTCGTCATCGCATACTTTTTCATTTTCATGAAAATTAATTTCATTTTCAAAACGTCGGTTTTTGGTTTTTTGTCGTCAAGATATACAGGATGACATAAAAAAGTAAACAATGTTTGGTCATAGAATATGAAGTTTAACCCCTATTTACCATATTTTCGTGTTTATCAACTGACAGTAGTTTTCAATACGAATGCAAATGTCGTCACAAGGTTAGTTAAGACTTTATTTATTTATGAGTAGACCGCGGATCTTTATGCATTTATAACAAAATTGAGCAGATAAAATTTGAAATTGTAGGAAAATTTAAAAAATTCAAAATGTCACTATACTATTTCTCGTCTATTAAAATTAGTAAGTGAAGAAATAACATTCTACTGAGTTTCTATTTCTTGTAATCGATGCAGACAAATTTTATCTTACATAAAGATCCGCAGTCTATTAATGAGAAAGGAAATCGAGTCGAAGAAAATTATAGTTACCTTTTGTATTTCCCTACGATTGTGTTGCAATTTCATGAATTTGCATAAACTACGAGATAAAGAATAAAACATGGTTTGTCATATTAAAATGTAGAATAAGATGTTTCGTAGAATAAGATAAAATTAGATATTTTGCATAACCATTTCTAAATGGCTGGCGTACGGGGATAGAGCGTACCGATTTAATCAAATATGAATAATAAAGGTGAAAAGTGTTACCCCGTGGCATAACTTTACCAACACTATAAAAAAGCGGTGAAAGCATAAGCTCGTAGTATAATTTTAATAGCAGTATAAAAAGAAAAGAGTGGCGATGGTTTTGCACGGGTCAACGTAATCGCACGTAAAGCGGAATGTTATTGAACGAAATAGAATGTAATCACGTTTCAGTG
Organism: Seladonia tumulorum; assembly: GCA_913789895.3. NCBI lineage: Eukaryota > Metazoa > Arthropoda > Insecta > Hymenoptera > Halictidae > Seladonia > Seladonia tumulorum. The sequence continues at coordinate 12,473,747 of OU565275.1, forward strand.
TCCAGTTGCGCCGTCCGCGTTAAACAAATTGTAAAACGCTCTGTAAGGAGAGCGGAGGAAAAAAATTAATTTTGCACGAGGGCCGTTAATTCGTGACGTCCGAGGGGATGAATATTATACGGGGTCGCGCGAGTCACGCCGGGATTTTCTGTACATTCCTAAACATCCGCGCAACCAACGTGCAAAAACTACCGATTCCTGGATTAATCCAGGTCGTGTTTGACGCGCATACCAGCTCCCGGTCCGTCCGTTAAAGCCAGACGGGGAATTAACAACGTTACGCAAAACTCCGTCACGGGCCGGTAGAAAAACGAATTTCAATCGGACGCAGGTTTTCGCACGAGTTTAAAGGAATCTCTGATTTAACCCTCGGACCACGAACGCTGAAATGGTACTGGGGATGATTCCGCGACGTTCATCACCTAGGCCTTGGCGACGTACAGTGAGTGTAAAAAGTATTCGTACACCTCTTGTAGGCTTAAAAAACCATTTCTCTATGTAATTTCACACATGTTTATAAAACGAAACATAATTGTAATTGTTATATATTTTAACTACATACTGTCTAATAAATATACTTTAAAAAGCTTAACGTTAACGAGAAAAATTAGAAACTATGAGAAGTGTCTCTAAATTGGCGCGCAAAAAGTACAGGTACAGGTACTAGAATGTACTTGAAAATTGGAAATTGCATAAACATCCGCAGTCTAGTTATAACTTTTATATGTTTCGAATTAGGTCAACTCTGATTATTAATTCTAATTCTGCACATCAAAATCTATAAAATCACATGTTTGTACTAAGTTCAACTCAAAAATGACTTCAAAAATAATCGTCCGCGTTAGTTTCATTGGATTCTTTGCTGCTATTAATTTTTTTCTCCTGCTTTTCACAGGTTAAATCTTTTCATTATGTTTCAATTATTTCATTAAATGCCAGTTTCCGGCGTAAGGTGAAATTGTTTCTACTTACTGCTCGAAAGATTTCGAAATCAACATTGTAGGTATTAAAAAATAACAGATGGGGATCAATATGCAGAGCGTTTGGCAACAGGTGGGAGAAAAAAAAGCCCGATTCACCATGACAACACGGAACGAAAGTTAAGAATAAAACGTTCGCGGTTTCCACTTTATTTTCAGTTTAATTACTTGTGAATAAAACTCGTCGGTAGATAGCGATTTGTTATTTCATGTTACATTGTGTAGACAATGTCACATGTTTCATTAGTGAAAGTGCAGATATGTACCTATATTATTGTTTCTGAGAGAATACTGGCAACATTATAGGACAGCGTAGTATCTAAAGTCGTCTTTTCAAATGAGTAAACAAAATTTTTCTAAATGATTAGAGGTTAAGTATAAAGAAGTCCCATCACACTTTTATTTAACACTTTATCTACTACTATTATCTATCACTTTGTGTAGACACTATATTGTATGTATACATACGCATAGGGTAATGAACTCAATTACTGTGGGGGTACCAACTACTGTGCCTATATGAATTATACTTATTTTTAAGCATAATGAATATTAAAAGAGATATTAAATTGTTTCGTTAAAATCAGTTCAAATCATTTAAAAAAATCAGTTCAAGTAATTGGGTTCCTTACCCTATCTAAAATAAAAATTTAATACCATTTTATGTTAACATGAAAAGGTTTAGGTGTCGATGTAAACATTATCGAGGTAGTCGCTCGGTCGGTTAAGTAGAACGGACCCATTTAATTACTAACGTGTGCTTAAATAAATAAGTTTATTGAAGAATGTCATTGATCGTAAAAGAAGAAATATAAAAACAAGTAATTTTGACTCATCTGTCCAGTCCTGATATTAAAATCGATTAATATTTTCACTTGTTCGTGTTTCGCCAATTAATTTGTAAATGTGTAAGCTGAAAATCCATCAGTTTCGCGAATTTCCAAACAAAACTTTGGAAAACTATTATCAGAGGGAACGTGCTGACAGGAAACACCGTGTTTGAAGAACAGATTTTGTTTATTTCACTAAAAGTCCGTAGCCCCTCAATAGCCATCGAGATTCGTGGGTTACGTGATTCCTGCGGCACACATTTCGCAACAGCATCGAAATAAACGGTCCCCTCTTTCGTTACCTTCTGCACTCGCCGCACCGGCTGCATGTTAATCAAACGTGCGGCGAGTGCGGATCGAAAGGAAAATTTCCAATGAAACGCGTTCACGTGTGCGATAGCACGGTCACGATACCTGATAAGGAAAGGAAGGTCTGCGTGCCACTGCCTTGTCGTTTCTATTCAAGGTACACCAGTTGGTTCGAGGGTATGCAATCTCGCGGCTCGTGGCTCGTGGCTCGCGGCTCGCGGCAGAATGAAACGCGGGTAATCGAAGGAAAAGTTCAGGTCGAAGGGCAAGCGCGATGCGCTGCTACCGGAGCTCCTGTACACGCTACAATTGTATTACAATTACATCCCGGAAAAAGGGACTCTTTTGTAGAGTAAAATAATGTAATTTCCACCCTGCTTCGCGTTCTGGTTGTACACAGAGTTGGGCAAATTTTATTTTAAATAATAAGTAACAGATAACAAACTAAGTTAATACTTCGTTTGCAAATAATAATGAAATTCTATTTAATTAGAAAATCATTTCAATAATTGTACAAATAATTCATTTATTATTTCTAATTTGCAAATAAAATGTTATTTTTTATTTGGATTTTAAGGATAAACAAATAATAAATAATTTGGCGTAGTGCTGTACGAATTCCGAATTCATAGAGTAGGGAGACCGAGTTTGTCAATGAAAATTACCAAACGATAGAAAAGAAAAAATTAATTTAGAAAGAAGTTCAGAATTTCGCTTTAATTTAGACTGATCATTATTTGAAATGGTATTTGATATATTTTTCCTATTCATTTGATCCAGTACTGGATATAATATTGTACAAATGTGAAAATTCGAAATGTAAAAACGTGTATTGAGATACAAGAATAAAGAGCTGGGCAACTATTACTTATTTAATTGAAACAACCGGAGGTTATACGGGCTTTGCGTGTTCGTTCGTTACGCGGAAAATTTTTCGCCGTTCTCTATAGAAAATATTAACACGTACATTTTTCAGTTACATGTTTTCATATTCATACCTGTATTTCAATATAAAAGTTTCATTCTCAAAAATCGGTGTGAACTTTTCTGGGTACCTGATGTATTTAATTAGTTGACTGCTGAATTTTATGTTTTTCTTATTTCTTTTTTTATTTTATTTACGAAGTACTAAAATCTTCAAGAACTTTTAAACTGGATAGTTCAATCTGATTTAATACAGTTTATAAAAAAAGAAATCTTAATTAATTTTCTGTTGCGTTACTATTTGTGTAGTAAAAGTATTTTGCATTCAATTCTGCGATCTATTAGTAAGTAATATATTCTCATTTAAAAAAATATTCAACATTGAACGTGTTCATACCGTTATATGTGTTAATTTGTTTCCTAATTCCATACTATTACATTACTTGTTTAATTTATCAATATGTAAACTTCTTCTTCATCCAAGATACGACGAAAATCAGTCCCTAGTCATCGCCTTATATCGAAAGAAAACTGTAAGTAATGACTCCGTAAATGACTCCGGCATAGGCATAGAATTCGCAGGAGTCCGAGGGTTAAAACTAGGTTTGAAAGTAATTAGCTTACAAAGTAATGAAAATAGCCAGGTGTAGTGCTCCGAAAACCTGGTGATAAGTTAATCTTCTCGCGTAGAAAGGAAAATCTGCTGACATCTTGTTTTCGATTGGTTAATAATTGCTGGTACTGCAAAGGTGCTTACTATACAGGGACAAGTTTGTTAATAAGATGACATAGGAGTAGAATTGATGTTTCGCTCTACGTTTGACACTTTCGAAATCCCCTGAGCTTTCTTCGTTACGCAATCCCAAATTGTGGCGAAGCTATTAGACGCCAATCAGTTTCACATTCCTTTACCTAGTCAACTTGTCATCTCAGAACGGTATTGGTCTACGCAGCTCTCTACGAGCGAAGGCATGCAAGTCTCTAGGGGTCTTTCAATACACTTGGCATAGTAAGACATTGTAAATCAAATTTCAAGTTCTGTTGGAAATGAACCTTTCAGGCTAATGCGATCGTTGCGCCCTCATATCGATTCTCGATCGTACAATTAATGCGTGCGATTCGTATTTGCCATTCTAGATGTTTCGTATATTGTAGTCTTCTTCCTGGCTTTTCGACACCGTTGTGGAGCAGTGTCGCCAGATCAAGACTTGTGTTCCCCCACTCTAATTTCCCCTTCTACCGCGCTATTCCCCGAGTTAACGTCGCGGCTCGGTCACGTGACGCGTTTCGTCTCTGTCGTGCATACCGCGGAATTGGTAGAGAGAGGGTATTTTTTCCCCTCAATTGGTGCTCCCTCCCCTCGTCCCTTCTTTTTCTATAATAAAGTACATTTTGTGTGTTGCTTTCCCATGTACTATTCTCAACCTATTAATCTCACAATTTATAACATCGATTGCGAAGATAGATTGTCAATCTGTACGGAAATTATAAAAGTTCATCATGAAACTGTAATATGAATCTCGCAGCAAAAATAATAATTATTTGTTGTTAGAAAATTGTCAAAAAGGTAGTCCATCGATTCCGACCGATATTTAGTAATAGCGCAGTATGGATAAAAATTAACTTAATTAATGAAGCATTTTCCTTATACTTGAAAGCCTGCTAATTATTAATACTAATACGAGTAATATTGCATCTTCTGCATATTAAAATGCGTGTGTCGTTAGAGTATCGTGTTTCGTGCACAGTCATTACAATACTCCCAATTCGAATGCTGAAATCAGTAAAATTTACGCAGAATAATTGCAAACTGAAATTAAACACTTCAAGGAAACGATAGAGATCGTTTCGCGGTTCCGACACATAAATTACGGACCAATTAATACACGGTATTTGCTCACGGCGCAGCGGCGCGGCGCTAGTTGAATGCGCAAATGCGATACATGTGTTTTGAAATATAGTCAGAATCGCATAGCCGGTGTTTTAATCAGCGGTTAGTACCTGATGTTTAATGATTACCCGATCGTCAAATGCAGTTGACGTCTTCGACCGCATTGCTCATTTTAATGGACATCAATTTCGACGACTGTTTATTCGTGCAATTTGCAAGACACGGTATTCCCTGCTGGCATCGGGGACATCGTCGTGTTCGGTTATAATGAACATTGCTTTCCATTCGGCCGAAAACAGTGTACTCGAATTAAATGGGAACATTTTCGGCACAGCCGACAATGTTTGCGCCAGCTGAAAATTAGCCGCAGACGAGTGGAACGGCCGGTCACCGATGGATTAAACATCGAAACATTAAATTCAATTTGCGACAATTTTACACATCGTGATGCCCGACCATTTTATCAACTTCAGTAGAACTAATTACTTTCACTCGGCACCGTACTCCTTCCTAGCTCGTACTGTATTTTCATTTCTACGTATAACACGAGGCTTGTGACAGTTGTAAAAAAGAACCAAGAATACACACGGCTTTCAATACATGATATTTATAATTTTGGACATGCATCGTGTAGATATGTATGTTTACACTCCTCGGCGACCGAGGCTTCTAGAACTTCGCTGTCCTTTTCTCAACTTTTTTATCTGGGCCTGCATTGAAAATTTAAAATATGTGTTGTTGTATTCACTCGTATAAATTACATCCACGCTGAAAATTTCACCGATATTTGTTAATTCGTTTATGAGTTATAAACTCGTGAAAATGGAAATTTTCCCACTTTTAATCGCAAACGAATTCATCAAGATCAGAGAAATTTTTAGCATGGATGTAATTTATTCGAGTGAATAAAATAAATTTTTGAAATTTTCGATACAAGCTCGAATAAAAATGCTGAGAAAGCCAACATTTACTATTTCTTTCGCGATCCCGACCAATTCAAATTTTTCTAAAAAATTATTCACACTTCGTCTAATAAACTAATCCTTCTAACTTCTCAAAAACACTAAACAAAAGCTATGCTGTTTCAAACAGTGTGTAGAGTACAGGTACAAAAACTAGCGGATATTTAGTGACGAGTAGGAAGTTTTTTGTTAACCAGTTAACTGTGGAATTTAATTTTAAAAATCCCTCGCGGCACGGAATTAAAATCAAACAATGACGAATATACACGTCGAACGCAGGCCAGACGGCGCTATTATAAATTTTACGAAAAAAGTAAAGCAAAGTGAAAAAGAATTATATTTTTATTCGATAAGAAATTAACAATTCATTAACGTTAAAAGTTAATAATTGAAGATTTGGTCCAACGTATATACACGTCGAACGCGCTTAACCCATTTGCATCATAAGGAAATATGAAATCTTTACCACCAAACTTATTTTTTATTATATTTAAGTACAAACGTGACTACAAGTAAAAGAACTTCATATTTGAGCATTATAAGAAAAAATCAGAATTACTACTTTCATCTCCAACAACACTCTCCGTTTTTATTTTTTAGGTAACGAATAATGATGGTGACCAGGAAGATAGTATATATGCGCTAATGATGCAAACGAGTTAACTGGTTAATTTGAAGATATTCTGTAATTTATTTTGCATTATTCGTAGTATACCATTGATTACCAACCTCTTTTCTTTATCGTGAAATTTTTCCGGACGATTTTAGCACAGTAAAATCATTACTTTATTATTTTCTGATGTATCACGGTTTCTTAGCATTTTCTATAACCGGGAACGAAAAATTGCAGTGCGTCGGGGAATCAGGTTTTCAACTAATGTTTTCTATATTAAAAAAAATTATTGTAATACTTTTGATTTATATACGAAACATCAATATTATTTCTTATTTTTATTAATTTCTGAAAAATTTGTTTCGTGTCCTGTAACCGGATGGGGGACGATAACTCGTACCCTATTCAGTGTTGCCCGTGATTGTAGACTTTTCGACAAAACTCTCACCACAAATCGTTCGATCCGGATCACGCTGCGGCGCGGCGCGTCGCGTCGCGTCGCGGCGGCGAATGCGTCAACGTTGCGTCAATAGACGCAGTTTCCCTTGTACCGTTCGAAACGGTTCGATCGTGCGACGGAAGTAACGCGGTCGGAAACGCGTTGCGCATTGACATAAGACGGTCGGGTAAGGGAAACCGAAGAAAACGACGTGGTTGCGTGTACGAGCCCTTCCCTCGCTGCTCCGGTATCAAAGCGTTACCCGTTATATATCGGGTTAGCGCTATTTTTATTCAAGGTATGCAGCGGTACCGGCGGCGTCGCAACGTCGGTAGGGTTCGATAAGAGCGTACGTATAGCAGTTAATTATATCAGTGCCCCATTAGCGTGCCAGTATACCACGAGATTGCAATGGCTTTTTATACACAGAAAGGGTTTGCTGTTGGTGCTGTTGCTGCTTTTTTCTTTCTCTTTCTCTTTCTTTCTCCTTCTTCCTCTACCTGGTTAGCCAGGTGAACCTGCGCTCGCACCACGCCGCCGTGCCTCCTTGCTCTGCGCACAGATCTACGTAAATACGAGCCAGTAATTACGTTGCTGGAGGGAAATTACCAGTTACCGGGTTGCCGTTGAGTTTTATCCAATTAGGGGATTGCTTCAACCACTGGTAGACCCCCCCCCCTCCTTTCCTAATGCTCAGTCGAAAAGCTACCCTCTCGTATATACCATAGCCCTTTTTTCGGCCGGCAATTTATTCGACTGCGTTTTCTATAACCCCCCACCCCTCTCTTCCTCCTCCCCCTATCTCCCTCCGTCTCTCTTTACCTGCGATGTAGTCTTTTGAAATGAGAACACTTTTTGCCCGCAGTTATTAAGTGGGTGCGCAGGTTGTACTTGTTTTATGGAATAATGACATGCCGAGCTATCGGGCTCAACCCTCGCATCCTCCAGATTAATGTGATACGATCTTGCCTTGCGGCATAGAATCGTGGGTTCATCTAGTGGTAATTGTTTGTAGCTTTTGTCGTTGCTGTGTATATAAATTTCATTCTCCTAATTGGATGTTAACCCCGCACGGATGTTCTCCTGTGTAGAGTGTACTGACTCCGATCAGATTATTAGGGGTGGCACTTTTACGCATGATTGTTTATTTTATAGAATTTGCGGACAAACGTTTAAATCGTTAACGGATTATGCTAATATCTCTGACATTACAAATTTATGATAACACTTAACATTTTAAATCCAACTGAACCATGAGATTGGTAATACCAACGACGCGACGTCAATAATTAATATTCGTTAAAAATACGACAATATTTCTGTAAACAATACTTAAAATAAAACGTCCACACTCTCGTATGATCGATAACAGGACAATCAATACCAGCTGTTATCTGTTTTTTGAAATTGTATTTGAACTTTTAGTGAAATTCGTTGAACCACATGGAAATTGTACCAATTCGAAGAATAGTAATTTGTAGGACTGAGAAAAACGTGTGATCTATGGATTATGACTTGTAACAGTTTAGCACTGTGAAATGTCGGGTGTTGAACGTTGTTACGTCGTTAATGGTTTTCGTGGTTGAAAGAACGCGACACGCGTTAGATAAACGGCAACGCGCGACCCTGACATAGACGTAATCGATTTCGCGAAGTTGCTCGCGGGGCTATCTAATAGTATCGCGTCTAGTCAATGACGCATCGGGTTTCATCGTTCGATTCATTACTATATTAATAGACTATCCCTGTAATCGGCGATCTCAGGGTTGAATGCAAATCGTCAGGAAACGGTTGGGGAAAAAAAACGCATTAAAAAAGAAAATCGGATGCCGTTCACGCGGGTACGAAAGGATCAATAAAGAAATCATAATTTATCGTCCGCGCTATTGGGTCTCGATTAATTAACGGTCGAGCTCGTTAGCTCTTCGGGGAAGACCTTTTTTTTTCTTTGGAGATTGTTTAATTTTTGTAGTGCAGATCCGTTTATTTGGAATGCTGTCGTTTGTCTTACCCTTAGACCTAATTTCACAGTTAAAATAAATTTACGTGAACGAAATTTTAACTTTACTTTGCTTTTGAGCAAAAATTGTTTCTTTTTTTTCAACACAAATGATCGTTTATTAGAACACTTAATTCTTTTTTATTCTAAAATTCTTTGCAGCTAAAAGGGTTCGAAATTTTAGCGTTACTATCATTCCTAACATGAAGGACGATGTACTGTAGGATTTACAAAACGCTAACGGTAAAATAGTAAAAGACATTAATAATATCAGTATGATAAAGGATCGCGTTTAAGCTACCGTCGGTAATTATTTACATTAGGGGCTTCCTCAGCGATTTTGATGACCTTGAAATATGTTGTCAAGGTCATCATTCTGAACAACTTTTTCCTATACATGTTACCGCCACTCAACTTTAGTTTCCGAGATATTCGCAAAAACATGAACATAATCGAATGGAACATAATCGTGCGCGTGCCTCGAGACAAACGAAATTTGACACTAGGTTCACGGGGCCTGTCAAAATGACGGGATCTAATATTTATAATTTACAATTATTGACATTGTGAAGACGTATCCATGGGGAATTATTCAACAAAATTATTTTTTTGGGTATATATTATTTAAAAAATTGATACAAATGTGGATAGACACGTTCTTGTTATTTTTGTAAAATAATGTTAAGTAGTCGGTTTTAGTGCTTTCTAAATCTAGTGTTAAAGGGACATTGAAGTTGCAAAATATGAAAGAAAACCTTGCATCCAATACTCTACATACGAATAATAAAATAGAATACTAATGTACTACAAACTACATTATAAAATACTAATGTAAATTGTACTTACTTCTGAATCTCATGTATCTCCGTCGTATCCACAGCACACAATTATTCACTCACGAGAATAGGTCCGAATAATTGAACAATCACTAAACTTTACACAACACACTTAACGAAATCGTGACAGCAGACGAGAAGATGTTACTCCGACCACGAATAAAATAATACTGCGATTTTAACCGTCCCCCTCCCACGGACGTGTGATACGAAAACAGGGAATTCCGGGAAATAGAGTCGGCGCCCCGCCATAATTTTTTTACCTTGGTTTTGTGTCTAGTGTTTATAGACCCTCAGCGTCTAACCTGCCTACGGTAACCTGACCGTACCACCTCCGTGGAAGGGATCATTGTTAAAATCACAGTATCATTTTGTTTTGGTTTTTTTGTTTTGGTCGGAGTGACATCTTCTCGTTCGTTGTCACGATTTTATAAAATGTGTTGTGTGTGTGTGTTGTGTGTGTTATTTAGTGATTGTTGTTCAATTATTCGAACCTATTCTCGTGAGTCAATAATTGTGTGCTGTGGATCCGACGGAGGTACAGAAGATTCAGAAGTAAGTACACTTTACATTAGTATTTTATAATGTAGGATTAGTATTCGTATGTGGAACATTGGATACAAGGTTTTCTATCATATTTCGCAACGTATATTAACGATCATTAATGATTTGGTATATAGTATAATTTAATGTGGTTCAAATAAGATACTACTTTAAACCAAATATTTTTATTTTGATAACCAGATAGATAAAATGAAATATTTTTATTTTGTATTTCAAATATTTCCTTACAATGAAAATAAGTTGAGCAAGTAGTTAATATTATAAATTATAATTTTTAACATGAGAAGCTATAATAGTTAGCAAAGTATTATTTGTAGTTTAATTACGAATATGTAACATGTTGATAAACAGACTACAATATCGTAATAACATTACAGGCAACAAAATATCATAAAAATATAAGTTACTGTCAACTATATGAAATACTATTTTACACAGTCCTACACACCTACTCCGATCACTTTTTGAGATGTTGAAACTTTTTTGCAAATACCTCGGAAACTAAAACTGAGCGGTGGTAACATGTATAGGAAAAAGTTGTTCAGAATGATGACCTTTACAACATATTTCAAGGTCATCAAAATCGGTGAGGAAGTTCCTAATGTAAATAATTACCCTACCGTCTCCGAAAACAAGAACATTGACAAATATAGTCGCAATAAAAATTGGTAAATGATTTTATAACTTACATACTGTTATATAGCAATTTAGTTGTTAAATTTACCGTGCGAAATCATTTCAATTTTCAAGCGCTGTATTCTATCGCTTTGATGGAATTGATAGTCAGAAGTTTGTGTGCAACAATTGTACACAAGTTTGAAAGCATGTTAACAAAATTCAACAACAACAAAAGTTAACAAAAGTATACATATAGTTTATGCACCTGTTTATTCGTAACAAAAAACTTACTGCAGAATCTTACATGTATCACTTGATATCAGCAAATTTCTCTTATATGCAACGAGGATACGAATACTTGAGACTGACTGTATGTACAAGATGCATCACTGGACTTACTCGCAATCCGTATGCAAACGGAAGTCTGAAAAATACAGGAGCACGAGTCAGTTTAGACAGTCGGGCCAGCAAGGTGGTACAAAATTTCGATACAACGATTTCGCGCCATTCCGTAGCATCGTGCGCGAAAGAAAAAGGAAATGGGAGCGTCAAGGAGGCAAAAATCGCGCGCGACTCGGATCCTTTAAAAATTCGGCGAAAAGTCCGACGGCCCTCGGTTGTTCCGCCGCGTCGTTTCGCCTAACTTTCAGCCGAGCCTCGCTCAGTCTAGCCCCCCCGTCATGGAAGAAGCATTACCTTAATGCGACCCAGAAAGCTCTTTTATTACACCCGCACTACGGTGCACACATTACGCCGTCCATGTACTCTGTGTATTCGCGGGCCGAATGCCTCGGCGTACACGCGTACTCGCATACTCGCGCCGAGCCGCGCCGCTGCTTCTGATCCTATTGCCATGCCGGATTGAAAAAAAAAAGCATAGCATTCCCCTCTTCATCCAGTGAACGCAGTTTTTTCGGGACTCTAATGTCTTTCGCTGTGATTAATCCCTTTTTGTTTTCGATCCTTTTAATGCGATGCTTTTTTTTCTTTTTTCACCGACCAAAAACGCGAAATAATTATTTCCAGAGTAACTGGAGCGGCGGCGGTGCACCGCCTATCAACATTTCCGAACAGTTTCTTTCCTCTCGATGCCGGCTGTTCAAGTGTCAAATAACTTTAGACGCCGATCATATTACAGTGTTCACACTATACAAAGTGTTCGCGATCATTTGTACCAGCGCTTTTTTTTCGTAAATGGTAAACATTAGCGATTTAGTTATGGGCCACTGTAAGTTGGCTTTTTCACTGTGATTGAAAAAGAAGTCACATGCAGTCAGGAATTATGAAATTGATTGAATATAATTCTGTACTTTATTAATAAATAAAAAGAGATACTGAACATAACCGAACGTATTTATGTTACGACCCAAACCAAAAATAACCTTCACAGTATTAGATAGGAAGTTCCGTCATGGGAAGGAAAGTGACGTCGCAAATTTTGCAACGTCGTATGTATTACTAGGGAATAGGTGTTTTCAAAAATATTTGAGATAATAATAGCCTTCTTCACAATTCTAGATAATAAAGATATTCGTATTTTTTTGCATTGTAGATACCGAATTAAACATTACTATGCAAACAAATTTCTAAATACTTCATGTTTTTAAACGATACGTTCTAACGATATTTCCAAGTAACACTCATGTCTGAATAATATATTCCCAATTACAATACATGGACAAACTGTAAATTTGAATTTACGTTTACGAGTATGTTTCTCACCCCAAATGTATAAATTATTTTTACTCCTTGAATCGAACGACGACTGACATAACAAATGCGTGCCCAACAGGTTTATAAGAAGTACTTACTATTATAGTTTCGTTAAAATCAAATAATATTATTGACTCGTAACATAAAGTTCCGTTATGTTCAATATCTTCTTTTCATTTATTATCAAATGCTGGAGAATTAGAATTAATCACTTATAAATCGTTGACTATATCCTTAAAAAGAACTGAATCACTGTACATTAATTTCTTAAAAATGTATATTTGCATAAACATCCGTGAATCAATAATTATTATTCCTTTCAGTGCTGGCCGAAATAGTTAAACCTGGGCGAAAAGTATCGAGCCGTAAGTTGAAATCTATTTTCCATTACACATTTTTCCATTATCTAAATATCTATTTTTAACTCTTTTAGTGCCGGGCAACGATATATCGTCGTCGGCGCTTTTCGCAAGTGTAGCCAATGTCGATATATCGGCACTAAAAGGGTAAAACGAAATATTCTCTCGTTAAAGAGTCAAATAAACAAATACTGTAAACGTGAAAAAGCATAAACGATTACGTTCCGAATGTATGAAATGAAATCAAGGATCTCATAACATTCGTAAAAATATTTTGTAAAGTTAATCTTCCAGTTGCGTAGCGAGCACACAATTTCTCCTTTTTACTCGTCGTTGGTATATTTTCGTCCACGTCGTTTCTTACATTTCCTACGTAACACATGGAGATTTACTGCATCATATATATTAGGTGCTCTTTGTGAGCAGCCTGGGCAATGCGCTTGTATACAAATATTTATGACAAGATTTCGCGTCTGTCGTCAGATCAGCTGCAACCTATGCAGGATTAAAATGATCAAAGCATGTCTACGTATCACGTGAATAAATATAAGGCGAGGAAATGCTGTATTAATTTAAGCTCGGAAACGTTTTGTTAAAGGGACAGAACAGAAACGTTAACTACGAAAACAGTAATAAAATTGTAGTTTGAATTTTCTTCTAAATCTGAACGTGTGTGTCAGTAATTTCCGAAGGTAAGAAGCCATTTTGGATACTGTAAAGCGTTTGATTTCTTTCTCTTCGTGTTCCAAAATCTATCTCTTTGAAATGTCACAATGTAAATGAGATATTATTTATTGACTTAATGAATAAAGCAAAAGTGAGTGGAGTATATTATCTTTAGATCGTTTACGCAACTATTTCCGAGGAGCGTATGAGGATTAAGAGACATAAGAACGCATCTCAGTGTTTAAATTCCTGGTGTTCAATGGTGGGGTAGTTTGAAGCGATTTGAACGCATTAGACAACTTGCTTGATCGATGCTCACGTGTAGAACTTGCGAAGGCTACCGTGAACGGAATGGAAGGATGAAGGATGATGATGGATGATGCCAGGATATCATCGCTAACAACATTAAATCTCGGAACTATAAGATTTTCATGCCCTATAAAATTAATTTCTACCTTCCATTCGCAGTATTATATTTATATTATTAATACACGAATTAACAAGCATGATATAAGAAAAAAGAAAAACACCGAGAAACTTGAATATGAATTTAATTGAAGCAACAATAAACGTACACGATATAATACGCGCTAAATATAAGAAGAACAAAAAAAAAACGGTACTTAAAAGAAAAACTTAATACACACAGGGTAAATATTAATATACACGCTAAATATTTGAAACACAAAACAAAACTGAAAAACTTCTAGGGCAAAGGACTCATCAATAATGAATATTGTCTTCTTGTCAATTTTTTATTTCCACCTGTTGAGTATTTCTTACCATATTCTTCGCCCAATTTTATATTATTATCTATTAAGTACGCGATCTATTAATTTTTTTTCGCAATTGATCGCGATTAGAACACCCCATATCTTTATAAGCATCAAGGGATGCCTTCTCTTCAATGGTCAACAACTTGCCTCGTGGCATTCTAATAAAAATAAATACAAATATAATATATGTACAATTTTTATGAATTTAAAAATCAATTTTAGTATAAATACGCACATCTCAATTACAATTAAAGTTCCTTAGCTGAGTCTCACGTGTTATCCACACAAAATTTAAGCACAAACTAAGTGGCTTTATAGAAATTTCGCACTCCCGTTCCGCGGCCTTCGACGAAAACGTAAACAGATTCAAGACGTAAACATTTGTGAGAAAAAGTGGCGTATATGTCTCTACTCAGTAGTCAGTATACAATGTTATAGTTATTTGAAAAGTAACAAATTTCTCTACATTTTTTAAAAATACACCAAAATGTAGGTGGCTTTATAGAAATTTCGTGCAGTGTAGACGTGTAGATAAAAATGTTGTTACAGGATCGAAAACGAAAAAGAGTTGCTCGTCCTCGGCAGTGCAATTGTTTCGAACCAGTAGCCGCTTTATCGGTAGCGGCGAACGGACGATCAAGGACGCAGACGTTAGTCGCCGAGGGTGATGTCCTCGCCATTGATTGACAGCCCTGGGTACACTCTCGTCAAGGTTCTGCCGCTCGGACATATCTACATATAGCTTCGGTTGCAGACCACGCTGAAGAAACGAATTGCAATTACTTCCCATTAGGTTATTCTACAAGAACCACCGTCTTCGGAGGTATGCGCGAAAGAGCAACGTGCACAACTGTACACAATCCGACGTGGTCATTTATTATAAATAGGGAGTGTAAATAGAAACGGATTGCTTATTATTGATGGCCTACAATTTGACGGCCGAAGGTTGCATATGTCTTATTTATTTCGAATATTTTGGCAGCGGGAAACAGAGACCATGGCTGACACATCGGATCGCAATGAGTCTGAAAAAGACTGTTGCACTTGATTGTTAGGGACGAAATGCTGGGTGCCCAAACTGCCAGGTAACAGTAAATCGCAGTTACAAGAAAGATGAAATTTTATGTTATTAATTGTATCGAATTCGAAGTATCGTATTCTCGTTTAATCACTCTCATATAGGTAGTACTTAGAATCTGTAAAGTTTAGGTGTTTGAAGCGTAATCAAAGGTGTCCTCTACACTAGCAAATATTTTATTTTGCATTAAAATAGTTGTTTTATTCGGTAAAAATTTATTTGTGTTCGAGTCATATATGGTAAAGTTCCATGTAAACAGTTATATGAGCAACTCTACTTTAAGTTAGCCAGAAAGTCTTTTCGCATGTTTTACAGGCAGGTTCTACTTCATTGGATGAATATTCGACAATAGTTTTTTTATCGAAAAGCGTCTCCATTTTGTTAAAGTATTTAGTCTTGCAAATAATATCATCAATAGACTGAAACAAAAAATGCAAACTGACTTTGTGACGAAGCTAATACATATTTTTATTTCGGTACACGTTTTCTATATAAATGGATACAAATTTTCTATACAAATATTTCCTACATATTTCCTAAAAATATCAAAGAATAGTATCTCCTGGCCGACATATGTCCCTGGCTAGACCCGTGTTTTGGACATATATCGAGTGAACATTCTATTTGTTCGGCTCACGAGAAAACTTTAGATGAAACGAATACCACGAAAATATTACCATACTTAGTCACATTAAAAATTTCATGTTGTCTCGTGTTTTAAAAAATTCCACATAAATTGCGCAAACACGAGCAACCTATAAATCAATAAACTGTACCATCGAAATAGGATTCTGTTATCACCATGTTGTGAAAGAATGAACGGGTTATTCACAGCGATCTGATCTGTTGATAAATGAAAAAGTAATAGGTACGGCAAAGAAAATTCAGGAATGCTGGAAACGTCATGAACGAGAGAAAGCAATAAAAAAAAAAGAAAAACGGGAAGAAAGTCGACGTTGTTTCCATTCGCGATCATCATGTCCTTAGTCAACATGTTTGACGTTTCCTTCAAAATGTCGTCTCATTTCCTAGCTATCGGTATCGGTGCCATCATCGGGACAGGCATTGCAATGGACATTGTATCGCTATCTCACCCACAAGGTGTGCTCGAAACGATCTATCACAGTTTATTTTTACCTGATAAACCCGTCGAACATTGTCGGCCTGACTACCCTTTTCAATCGTCACAATCGAATTTCTCTATTACAACTATTCTATAAATAATGAAAATGATGCATCGAAGTAGTTTCGTCAGCAACAATAATAATTCCATTGCCAAAGATTTCTGGAAATACACGATTTTATAAACTGGCTGAAAGATACTGAAATCTATCGAACTTGGTTCTAATTTATAAGCGGTTAAAATTAAGAATAAAAAAATGAGATGGTAATTTTATTACGTTTTTACCACTCAATTTTTGAAAACTATTGGTAAGATGTGAACGCGTAAAGTTCCGTAGTTTAATAATAATAATCGGATAGCTTGTTCCATACTGTACTGTACTGTACTGTACTGTTGCACCAGAATCAATATTCAGTGTGTCTTCCAAAACAAAGACCACCAGCTTGGAGCCGTTAGACCGTGCAGTAGTAAACAGAGGATTCGAGTAAACACATATCGCTATGCAAAACTATCCAGTTGAAATTCTTTTTGTATTTTTTTTTATACATCTTTATTTCGTATTAAATATTAATTCATATTTGAAATTTATCAGCATAAATAGATCATTTAGTGTTAGAGCTATTTATATGTATATTAAGCTTATTATTAAATAAGCAAACATAGATTATTTAATGTTGGAGCTATTTATACGTATTAATACATATAAACGAGGTAAAAGAGGCTAATATATTAAGCTTAATAGCTTATACTTATTAATAACTCTTTTGTGCATTTTTATGTTCAATTGTCAAGCTTACAGACATTGTAAAAGGGGGAGTGAAAGGGAGGAGCGAATTAATTACTTCATGTAACTTCCTATTATGTTTCCTTAACTGTTACTGAATTACGGAATTTTTACACCTTCTTGTATTGTACATCGTCACAATTATTTGCTTCTTTTTCCCTAGTTAGTTTATAGTTACATAGTTTTGTTTATACTGCATATATTCGTTGATGTTGTTACAGATTGCTTATGTTTGACTAGAATGATAGTTTAACATTGTTATACGATACCAATAAACAATAAGAGACAGACAGAGAAAGAGAGAGAGCGAAAGTGCAATGTTTAAGAACATTGAGAAGAAGGTAAGTGTTTCCTCCGTTTTGACTATATAGTATAAAGTTGCAATGTGGATAACTGTGAAGTTCAAGAGCGAAGTTAAAAACGACATGTAAGTCTAGTTTAAGGAACACGCCATTGCAGTTCTACAGTTACTTCAAAACAGCATAGCACAGATATGAAGGTAATGCATCGTGGGCGACCGATCGTTATTCTGTTATACGTATGACAAGTAAGGAAAAATGAACATCGGGATTAAAATCGGCCCTTATATAAACAGAAGAAGTATATCACATCTATAAAATTTCAAATCAATTTTGATAATTGTAGTATATCTATGATAAACGTATTTATAGATTTCAATACGTCTTTGTGCACTATTTCCTTTTAGGAAATTATTGAGGACAAAGAAGTTGTAATTATTGTAGCCGCGAGGAAATTCGTACGACAAGGGGTCGATAACCGTAGAACCAAAAAGTATTCGAACACATTTCCGACTTGCGAAAAATCATCGGTATTTAAACTGTAATAATTTCGTTGGAAAAATAGTATTATAGAAGAATGAACCTGGTCTCATTATAAAGCTGAAGACTTCTACATACTTTCTGAAACTGTCATTCATTTTTTCCTACGACAATTTTGTACGGGTGGAAGCGTCTCTGAAAATATAAAAAAATTTTTTCCGTCAATGAAAAGACGTAAAAAGACCTTATGCAATTGGATACAAAGCAGTTTTAATCTCTGTGACCGCGAGAAAAAATGGTAGAGAGCAAAGGACGAATCTCGTTGCAAAGTTGTTCCTAAATAAACCATAACTACAAGCCGTCGAAACACGATGTACACTCCCGCTCGTAAGTCTTAGGACACCTCTGGTTTTTAGTACAATTTTGGTATTTCATATACATTATGAACCTTTAACTGTATTAACTACATAATATAAATATCCTCATATGTTCAGCAGTAATTACAACTTCAATGTAATAATTCATTAAAAATTATGAAATAGCCACACCAACCACCAGATTTGGACCCCTTAGAAAAAGGGGACAAACTGGACAAACAGGTACTTTTGCCCTGCTTCGAAAACACATTTACGGAATATTTTGGAACAATAATGGAATTATATAACAACAGAAAGTAACAAAAAATTGATCACACGAATGCCAAGAATAGCGGAATCTCTAATAAAGAAACGTGGCGGATTCTTCGATAAAAAGAAAATATATTTTTTTACTTCTTAGTATGATTTTTGATATATGAGAGCAGTATCCTTCCTTTGACGTGTAAACCTTTAAACAAGACAAAAATTTGTTCGCATCGTTCAACAATTATATCATTTTTACAGAGTTGAATACAAATATGATCACTGTCCTAGGACTTATGAGCAGGAGTGTATATTTTCTAGCAACCGCATAATCTGCAAGAAAACCGTCGCGTCGCACAGTAATTACGTGAACACTCGGTATACAAGAATACCCCGGGTATCGATCTCAAATATTGAACAGAGAGGCGATCCGCCGTCAGTGGGTCGGCGGATCTCGTTCTCCAGACGAGCTAACTGGCAAAGAAACGTCGGTGCGCATCCATCGTTTCCGATAATCGACTGCCGTGTACCGAATAATGAACGTTTCATCGAGGTCACGATCTCCGTGGTAACATTAGAAGCAGCGTCGGCATTTCGACGTTCGTGTCGCTTTCTAATCCCCCTACCTCTTCCTGCCGAGACCACCGCCCCAACCCCCTTTCGGTTCCCTATGCTCGCCCCCGATATACCTTTCTGAACAGAAAATCAAAACGAAGAGGGAAGAAAGAAAGAAAGAAAGAAAGAACGTCGGTGGTCCTCGCGTTAGGAAAAAACTGGCATTTGCTCGATTGGATCTCCTCGTCATCCATCGATTGTTCGCCGGCGATGCCGAACATTCCCGCGTGCGACTGCGAATTATAGGCATGGCCCGTTGCGCGCCTCGACTGACCGAGTTTGCGTTGGTGTTGGAGGTCCCATTGATTTCCTGGCCCATGTCAAGGCTGCACGCGAGGAACCCCCGTTTCGCCTCCGACCACCCACAACCTCCGTCAACCCCCTTCGACCTCCTGCGACCCCCTCATTCTCCTCTTTCCGTACCCCCTCGCACCGACCCCCGCCCCACTAGGGCAGCCGGCACACACGAGCAACGAGTTTCACTTCATGCCGACTCTCTGTTCTCTTCCTCTTCTTTCTTTCTTTCTCTCCTCTTCCACGACCGGCACGGCCCGGCCCGACTCAGCCCGGCTCGGCCTGTGTGTCTCTCTTTCTTCCTTCTGCACACGTCAGGGACGAGTGCACCCGGTGCACTCGTTCTGTCTGCCGTACTCGCGAACGTACTTATCTGGTCTGCGTCGTTTCGAACCAATTTTTGACGGTCCAGCTTCGCGTCGATATCCACCCGGACCAAACGCCGAACACACCAGACGGATTTAAGACACCTCCTTTTGCACCACCGTCGCGATTCTTAGAATTTAACCAGTTAACCCCTTGCACTACGATATCGTGTCACACTCGTGATGAAGATTATGAACAGAGTCTAATAAATATATATGTTATTAATTTCCTTTAAATCGAACTAAAATTCTATTTTGTTGTAGTTCATATATATCCTTTGGAGAAAATATAGGCATACGATAAACATAAACTATCCTTTCTTTGTTTGAAATTCTGAACGATGAAGAATTTCTAATCATTAGAATCACAAAACAAATAGTAGTGCAAGGGGTTAATTGCGGAGTTTAATTTTAAAAATCCCTCACGGCGCGGAATTAAAATCAAGCAATGACGAATATACACATCGAACGCAGGCCAAATGCCGCTATTATAAATTTTACGGAGAAGTAAAGCAAAATGAGAAAGAACAACGTTTTGCATTCGATAAGAAATTAATAATTCATTAACGTTAACCGCACCACAATAGAGTTTTGGATTGACGTGTATACATGTCAAACGCGCTTAACTGGTTAACCCGATTGCCGGAAACAGAGTTTACGTATCCACCCCTCTTGCCGAGGGCAGTTTTTTCTATGATTAGGATTTTCTTTATTCCTAATGTTGGCTAACTATCACACCCCCCGATAATACTGTGAAACGCTGTACACGTAAAACCACACGAGTCTATCGTCCTTTACGCATCTTTATGCGTTTAATGGAGATTTTTAAAATGCAAGAAAACATGTAGCGCACATTAACACCAGATTTACCAGACCAGTCAAAATGACTGGTTTTGCAATTTCAATTCAAAATTCCTACTGCATGTAACATTTTCTTTCCGAAATGATATCATGACTTTTGTAGCCATAACTAAACAAAAATATATTTTTGTTATTGACACTTATACCAGTACCAGTCAAAATGACTGGTGCATGTTTCTATGTGATGAAATGACATTGGGCAGCTCCAACAATTGATAAGTACTGCAACGTTTTTCCGGGACAGAATATATGATTCCGGGAAAATCACGATTCTGATGCAGTAGGCTAGCAGCCCTTGGAATTGTATATTTACAAGAGTCCCGGACTCTTGGCTATCTGTAAGTGCGAACTCGATACTCGGGGTTTCTGAGTGTCTTGGTCGTGCTCGGTCGGGCTAATGTCTATAAATCTATTGTTGTATTACAATTAGTATTATTCAACTTTTTTGTCATTTTTTAAAAGTAAATAAAGACTGGAAACACCACTAAGCACTTTTTCTAAATACCAGTCATTCTGACTGGTCTTCGTAGAAATAGATATACTTGAATAGCCGGTAAATCTAGTGTTAATAATATCTCTATGTTTACCATTAAGGAATATTCTGGTTTGTAAATTGAACTGTTCCTCATCCTGCTTTTTACGAAATATGCCGTGCAATTTTGAATTTGCATAAGGATTCACTGATACTTTCTGTTAACCACAAAACTATAAGACAGCCTTTCTTAAGTGAGCAAACGTTATCGGAAGAGCATACAATAGGTATTATAAATAATAGTAAACTTCTATTTTTTGTTTATACATGATTATGCATGAAAAAAGTTTATACTTTTAAAGAATTACTATTGTTTTTTCTTACCAATTATAAAATCGATTGACGCTAATTCCATGGTTAAAGATATTTAAGCAATTTTAAATAATACGATCGACAATAATAATGCAATTTCCCAGCATAATATTCGATTGACTAGAAGTAATGGTAATTCAAGTGCATCGTCCTCACGGTCTATCACAACAACATTCAATTTAAACAATTTAAAATAATTTGGTAGGTATTCCATTATTCATAGGGGCTAAATTATAACGTTTAAATCGCTCACGTTTTAGAAAGCCTTTCGGTAATAGTACACTTAGCTACGTGGAGTCTGAAATTCATGCAGCAACTAGATATGGGTTAAAGATTGATAGTACTGATACTTTCGTATAATATTACGGGATTAAATAGCTGAAATTGTTCGATACAAACACGAAGCTAACAGCCAACAACACCTAAGGTACGAATATTGTATATGCGAGTTACCTGGAAATTTTTTATCGAAAGGATCAAGCAAGATATCCGTTCTGCGGAACATAACCTTTACGACAACCCTGAAATTGTTTAGTTTTTGAAATTACTAAGTACATGCGACGCGCGGTTTCCTACGAATCAATTAAAATTTAGAGCAACACTTTTGACAATTAATGGGTAGAAAAGTGATTTATGTGAATTGTAACTCTGAAGAATACTAACATTTTGTTCCACTGACAAGTAATTTTGAAGTCGTTTGATTTTTAAAAACTTGCTTCTTTGTACAATGCGAATTGATTGTTACTAGCCTGCGGATCTTTATGCAAAAGAAAAATATTCTGCATCGATCGTGGGAATTCTTTTGACCCCTCAATAGACTTTTTACGTTGGAAACAACATAAAAGGATTCTTAGATTTTTAAATATTTTTCACTGGTTTATATTTCACTCATTTAAAAATCCTCAGTATAATTATTACACTATAATTTTGAGTAATTGATTTTCCGAAGATGTACAACGAATGTGTAATGGAATCTTCCGTACAAATAACATTTGAAAATTTGCAATAAAGAAGACATATTGCAGAATGATACGTATATGACAGACTTAATCGACATTATACCTGATGGACGTACACAAGTATCAAGCCATAACAATTTTCAGCAATGTATTTTAACAAATACCCAGTCTTGTATTGCAATCAGGTATTCTTCATGCTCCGATGTAATTATTTTAATCATTCTCCCGCCATTAAGAAATTTCTTGTACAGTTTTGTATTTAACAGTTATTACAGAATAATAAATCTGCCGGTAGTCCGTGGATCGATGTGCAAGGAAGTGGTGTTACCGTTTAATAATAATTTCAAGTTGTAAGTTGTACATTTTATAATGCATAACACTAACAGAATGTATTATACAAATTTTATATTAATATACTACAATACATGCAGGATTTTAGGAAAAAAAGACCTCGCGATTTGAAGTTGATCAG
The DNA here is from genome assembly GCA_913789895.3 of Seladonia tumulorum. Classification (NCBI taxonomy): domain Eukaryota; kingdom Metazoa; phylum Arthropoda; class Insecta; order Hymenoptera; family Halictidae; genus Seladonia; species Seladonia tumulorum. Next base: position 12,497,020 of record OU565275.1, read on the forward strand.
CTCCTGAACCCTCCGAATTTTCCTAATTTGCATACTTATGTGGTATGGGGGTGCTGATTCCGCATACACATATCGACAACAACAAAATAGAATTTTATTTCGGTTTAAAATAAATTAATAATATACATGGGATCTAGTAAGTATTGGAAGACTAAATTTCGAATACTGGAGAAATCATCGACATTTGACCCTCCGTATGTTATGCCGGGGTCATTCGTGACCCGTTGCGGTGCGGATAAGCTCGAGAGATCCGTCAGTATGAATAATTTGATTCCGATATAAGATGCTTTTTATTTCGAAATAAGAAATAAATTCTCCTTCGTCTCATATCTTATATGAGTACGAGACTTAATCTGTGACGACATCATTGGAAATAATAATATAACAAAAAACCTAATCTCATTTTAAAGCTCGAAGCTTCTACTTTTACTAGCCGTCATTCATGTTTGCCTGAAACAACCTTGCACGATGTGACAGGTGGGAAACGGAAGACACGTTTCTTTCCCGAAAATGCTACCAATAGAAGCGCCTCTAAAAACATTAAATAATTATTTCACGAATGAATCTTCCGAAGGTTCGGGTTTCCCCTTTACAACGACATGAAAGAACTTGAAGTACGATTATTCCCCGTCGTTTTATTAAAATATAAATGAAAGGTCCTTACCGTTGAACTTGGACTTTATTTTTGTTCCATAAAACCGTGAGCAAAAAACAATCGTACGTCAATTTTTGAAGGTGTCGTTGTGCTGGGGAAGTTTCGATCTTCAAATCAACAGAAGATTCATTCGCGAAAGAAACTTTTGTGACGTTTTTACAGAAGTTTAAATTTGTAGCACTTTTAAAAAGAACTGGGTCATCGCTTTCTCATCTGCCACATCGTGGAAAAATATCGCAGAGGAAAATGAAGAATTGTGTACGAAAGTAGCATCTTGAAGCTCGAGTCTTAAAATGAGTCCAAAATTGTTATACGATTATTTTCTTTGTCTGACGAAATTACAACAAGCTATCGTAAATTTCTCGAGAATTAGAGATTTTATGTTGAACTTCTTTTGCGTGATATCCAAAATCGAGGTCGTCAAACACGAGTTAATATTTACTGTGAAGCAAGGGACTTCGACACCGATCAGATTATTAAACACGATACGATCTAGATTCAGCTTGTGCGAAATCAAAGCCGTCGGTTTTCAAATTTGTGGTTATCAATGTGCGTGTGTCGGCACGCTGATCTCGCAACGCGGCTTGTCGAGGAGTGGCACGGCGATTCGGTGAAATTTCTGATGACCGACGCGTCACGCGTGCGGTTAGGGCCTTGGTGCTCGTCGTCGCATAATTTGAAAGTAATTCGAAAGTACGGGGGCCATTGTCGCGACACGCCACACCGAGGAACTTGCTCGGCGAGATGGAACGACCGCATATTATTCGTGACACTAGCCGTGGCGTACGAATTTATGAGGTTACAAGCCGCGAGGCTGAAATCCCGGCGACCCGGCGGGAAAGTCTTTGAATCGCGTGACCGGGCCAGGCCCGGGCCACTCGATCCTCCATAGCGGTTGCTCGCCCGAGTACCCTAACTCGACTGCTAATAACTTTGACCGACACGTTCGTGGTCGTCGGAAAATTTGCGTAGCGGCCGACTCTGTCGATTTGCTCCGAGGGCGTTGATTAGATTTCAAGAATTCCCCGAGCCCCGATTTATTTTACGCATCGGTTAAGCACCAATTGGATTCGCGTGTCTTCAGCAGTCGCCTCTCGTTGGCCGATAACATGGCCTGTTGATAATGTCTGTTCACTGGTTACATACACAGGCTCACGAAAGTATTCGAACGATGATGTATTCCTAATTGAAAGGGACACGGATTGTACAGTATACAAAATATTTTGAAATTGCCGTATGTATTGTGTATGGGGAATATGTGTGGATAATGTGTATAAATTTCATTGAAATCATACGATACATATCCGAGTTAGAAAGACTTTATTAGACTTAATAACACATCGTAGGTCACGAAAGTATTGGAACTGTAAGGGCTATCGTCGTATTAGTAACATTTCTAAACATCGGCGAATGTAAACAAACATTGGTCAGTTTATACGCAGCTAGTCTAAGAGGAATACTGTTCAAAACTCGCGTCGCAATTTATTTAAAGTCGAATTCTTGCAAAATGAATCGGAAAAAGTCGGAAACAAGTAAGCCGGAAAGAGGGCTGATAGTAAAATGGTACAAAGAAGGAAAATCTATGAATGAATTTGCAAAACTTATAGATGGAAGTAAGTCCACGGTTCACTATATACTTAAAAAGTTTAATAATCGGGAAACCATTGTAAATAAACACCGCTGTGGTCGACCGAAAAAGTTAACGCGGAGGGAAGAAAGAACAGAAAAATAGGAAAATATGAACAAAATAAGAACGGAAAAATAGAATATTACCGCGAATGCTACGTAATGGGATATTTTCAGCTTTATTAATGAAATCAAACTGAGTCAATTCAAAATGTAAACAAACTGCTTCGATCCAAAATAATTCCGCTACAACAGATGCTGCGGAAATTTCGCACAACGAAATTTCTACATTTGCATAAACATTCGCAGTCTACTAATCATATGCCTGCGAATCGTTTCTAAGGTTTCGTAACAGAAGTCGTTAACCAAAATTTTCGAAGTCATTAAAGCTTGAACACGATACAAGCTCAACAGAAATTCGTAATTGGATCAGTGGAGTAACATGAAAATATAGTGTACAAAGAATTACCTACGATCTAGCTTGGAAGTATAAGGGTTTCGATGGAAACGAACGCGAAACTTCGTTAAGGAGGGAGTGATTGAATAATTAAGTGAAGCCGGGAAGACGTTACGTCGGAGTCGAATAGCAAACGCGGATGGTATGATCAGCGGGATCGATCTGTAGCAATGTTTTCCCGGAGATCTCCTCGCCTGGCGGAATATGTAATTTGTGGCGGCAGTGGTACAGCATGACGTGCAGTCAGACCTGGCCGCGGCGCGGCAATTCGATTGAATCGTACCGCCACGCCGGATATTGCAGTCACTGTAGAATATTTGATTTCCACATAACTAGGATGGCTCGTTCATTGATCCGGATGCTGATTTCCTCTGTTTTTCCACGTTGGTAAAGTCCCTATTTTTTTCGCATCTCATTTCCGTCGCAGACGCTTGTTAGAAACTGCATTTATCCCTCTTGTTCGCGACAGAACAGGTTCAGACTATTTCCATGACCGGGATACTAAAGTAAGTGTAGACATTCGATAAATATACATTTTCTTTTCTATAAAAATTATTGAGGATGAAGAAATTGTAATTATCGTAACCGCAAAGAAAATTGTGCAGCAAGGGGTCGACATAAAAAGCGATTAATATATTAATAGTAAAAAGCGAAAAATAGAAATGAGATAAAAACGAGCTTTTTCGTTTAATAATTTAATAATATCCATTAATGCCTTAACTATTTTTACCAGAAATTCATTAAATCCACGATCTCATTATCGGTCGTTGTTTATTAAGAAATAAACCAACATTATTTATATTTACAATCTTTAACTTTTTACAATTTTACACTGAACTAGAATTACTCGAATTATTCGTTTAAAACTTCATATTTTTCGTGTCATAAACTCATCGTGTTCAGAGTGTAATTAAACATTTAGCGGGCAACGTGGCAATAAACAAAGATATACCATCATCGATATAGGCAAATCAATAAACATACACCCTGCGCTATTTCATAATGATACGGTGGTATGGCGACCAGAAAGTATCGTTGTAATTCGCCATAACTTTATAATTCGGTACAATTGTTGAACTTTTTACCCATAAAAATAGAACCCTCCTATAAGTGTTCATGGTCGTGTTGAATTAGTTTGCGAATATACCTACGTATAGTATCCCGTGGTTATAATCGTATCGCTCGGGTCTGAAGTCACATTTATAGAGAGTCGTGGACACACTTTTACAATGGTTTCATTGTGTGCCGGTTCGATACTCCCTTGTCTTGTGCCAGTGATTGTCAGCCGGCCTTATGATGCAATGGGGATGACGATGCAATTATAAAGAGGTCGAGAAACACCGATCGCAAGTAACAAGGGAAACTTCGCACTCGCCAAACATGTCCGACCGATGACGTAATTAACGAGTCATCGAGAACACCGGAGAATTCCATTCAAAAAGGTTCAGAACCACCAAAAGTTCCTCTCTAATATGACTAGATCATATTTCAGTTGTAATTTGATCAATAAAATTTCAATTCTCCAAATTTTTCTTTTATTAAACATTTTAAATCTCAAATTAGATCCATGCATTTCATTAAGATGAAATAAAGTCCATGAATTACATATATACGTTAACTTACGATAAATCAAATTAGATTTGTAGTTTACAATTCCTTACGAAATTAAAACTGAGAAAATATGCATTAATATTGGTTTGTGGTATTTAACATTTGCACACTTAGAGGTAATTGGCTTCCAAATTCTGCACACATCGTAGTCTCATTAAATCTCGAAGTTCATAGGGTTCAGACCAGAAAAAATCGAAAGTCGAAAAAGGAAGGACCACAGAAATAGCTATCGGAGAACGTATAGGTGTAGAATAGATATGAATTTTCTTCTTTTCTTGGGAAATTGTGAACGATGAGGTTCTAATTGCTGTAATCGTAAAATAAATTCTAGTGCAAGGGGTTAGTGCACCCCTTTTATTAGAGTAGATACTATTTCAAGTATCCATGTACAATATAAATAGAAATTAGATTTATTCTCTATTGAAATTAAATATTCATCCGGATTCGATTATACTTCTGTTAGCACCTCGGTCCGTCTACTTACTTTCGTGACGTACGGTTCGGCAAATAATTAGTGCAAACGTTCCGTTAGCCAGGGGCCATCGTCTAATTTGCGAGTTCAAGTTCAGAGAGAGCTGGTTGGTCGAATATTTCCCGCATTGTCTTGCAACCATAATCACAGACACTAAATAAACGAAGTCGGCGAGTTAATAACGTGCATTATGAGCACCGCATTCACCGGGCCTCCGAGTCCTTTCAGCGGCGTACACGAGTGTCGTTTGGTCGCTTCTAATTAATTCTTCAAACAGTTCTTGCACAATACGACGGCTGCCCCGTGATATTTGCAAGCGTTTCATTGTTCTTCCCCTCCCCTCCCCTCCCCTCCGCTGCCCGCCCCACCAGTCTTCCTCTACCCCTGATGGCTCCGCTATGGACGAATTCGTTTCTTGCCGCGCCCGTGCTCGGCCTCCCACCCCCTCGCCGGCTCTACCCCTATTCCGCCGCCCCTTCCGCGAAAGTATTATTACTCTCACGAAGGCAGACCGAAATGCGGCGCTTATTGCCGGCGCGCGTATATCGCCTAGTGGAAATCGTTAAAGTCCGCGCAGCTCCGGTACAGTTTCCATCAATCATCTCGTAACCGGGCATTAATAATCGTTCACTATTAAATATGCATTCGTTGTTTGTCAGCGGACCACTTCTCCCTCTCCCAGCCCCCCAACCCCACTCCATCCCCGCCCCCTTGTTCCTTTTTCGCTGCTGTTTTTCTTTTCCCCTCGCCACGCCATTTCATTTGTCAGCTACTAATTGCTCGATCACAAAAAACAGTTGCACACGTGATATTTTTCTCTTCCTCTCTTCCTCTCTCTCTCTCTCTCTCTCTCTCTCTCTCTCTGTCTCTGTCTGTCTCTCTCGCTGTCTTTCTCTCTCTTCGAATTGGGTCGTCAAGATCGTCGACCTTTTTCTCTTTATCGTCGTGCGTCGCGTCGCAACGTAAAAAATTGATTGAAACCCAGCTGAACAAACAGAGGAGCCGCGCGAACCTCGCCCGTTTTCATTTGAACGTTTAGAACTTATGTTTCTTTGCAAGCCTCCTCTTCTCGGTTCATTGACACCGGCCGGCTGCATTCGGCTGTTGAATACGGGTCAGAATAACCCGCAGTGTAAGTGCGGCTCATGATTATGCTGGTAACTGTGTACGCGAGTGGTTTAATCGTGAGGAAAAAACAGAAAAAGTTCTATTTACCGGTGATTTCGCGTTTCGTAGCTTCACGATTGAATTATGCAGAAACAGGAAATTATTCGATAACATTCAATTCATTTCTATACTTAGAATTCTAAATACCACGATACGAGAAACATACGTTCCGCACCACTTTCGTGATGTAATCACTGGTAGCTCTTTAAACGTTTGACGGTAGGAAATTTCGAAATCCCATGGAATTTTTGAAGCTTGAAATTTCATAATTTGTACGGGAATTATAAAGAGTGTAGCAGAATGAGGAGGTCAAAAGTGAAAACGGAATTGAATTTGCAATAGGCCATTCGATGGCTTATACAAAGAAAATACTTTGTGCCAATTTTCAACCCAATGTGACAATGAAAATCAGGAGTTTCCGCAATTTCTCTTACCCTCTCCAATTGAAAATTCTGAAAAATCAGGCATATTTTATCTAGTAAAACGTTTATAAATTTTTTCAGAATTTTTAGCTTCGAAACCGAATCTTAAAAAATAAGAGAATTGTGAAATGCCGATAGCTTGTAGAAGTTATGAGATACAAAGTATATATTTTTACAGTTTTAGCATCTCCATGTGGTTGTTAAAATATAATTTTTTCATATTTTTCAAAGTGGGGGCCCGAAAACCTAGTGTTAATAATACTCTGGTGTTGGCACTCGGCGTAAGTAGAAAAGGTTGAACATGGCCAGACATACTTCCTAGCCGCGTTCGAAAATGAGTTCTATTGAAGCTGGTTTTTCTAGAAAAAATTCTTATTTGATGTGTACTTGTAACAACAACTATTCAATTGTACCATTGTTCGAATAATTGAAGATTAACAGCTAAAGATTTAAAAATTTGTAACGTCCAAAAATCTTCAGAAACTTGAAAATACGAAGTTAATCGTTTAGATACAATATCTTGTTTTTCATTTGCCGAATTGTTAGCAAAAACTATTTACAATTATGAATTATTTTTATTTAAAATATATCAGATTTATAAGAAAGGACAACATTATTTTGAACTAATACTTCGCTGTTTGATTCGGTGCAAGTAGAAAAGATCGGGTACAGTCAGACATACTTCAAAGATCAATTCAATCAAAGATTCAATTCATTTTGTTTTGTAATTTCAATTACAACTATTCAGTTACGTTTCTTCGAATAAAATAGTAATCGAATCATTGAAATACATCTTGTTCTGCATTCTTCGACGAGTAAGAAAATAAAATTCTATTCGGATGTTCGTTTTCTAATATTTGTCCATAAAAATGCAAACTTGCACGAAGTTTTGCAGTCGAGTTACTGCACACACACAACACACACTCACACATACGCACGCCCAGGTTTTATTCTCCCCGGTAGAACTAATTTTAACACGGACGTCCCTCGTTTATTCGAGAAACAGATATTCCGAGCGGCTAAGCTCGACACCGTGTCACGCAAAGTTACGTTATGGTTCATCAATTAGGCCGTTTCATATGAGCTTACATATACACGGCTCGCAGCTTCTGCTGAACCGAAGCGTCGATGAGTCGTTAATCGGTCGGCAATTAGGTCCGATTTAAACCTGACTTGGCATACTTTAAATGTTTTAAAGCAGTGGCCGCACCGTTTGACAGCGAAGTCGTTTCGCATGACGTGCTCGTGTTATCTCACCTGAATTATCAAATTCGCGCGGAATCCGGGGAATTCTCCGATCGCAATATCGCAATCGAATCGTGTCCATTAGCGTCATTGATAATTAACAGCTGGCCACTGATTCCCGCTACCTTATTGGCGAGCGTGTACACTGTGAGCTATTGGACGCGACCGTCCCGATTCCGATACGTTTGTTGCATCTTTGTTGCATGCAGAGTGACAGGTGTTAGCTTTCAAATAATTCTAGTAGTTTTTTAGTGCGGAAACTTCTGTACTCTGAATGATCATTCTCGATTGAAAGTTGTTACACGTTTTTTTATAACCATTTAAAGTAACATGTTGAGTACAGGGAAGGGGTTGGAACCCTCTCCTCCTCGCCCTAATTTGGTCATTTTAAGAAGGGTTTTGTTTTACGAATATTTAAGAAACTATGGTTGTCACATGTACAGGGAAAGGTTGTCGGAATGATAATTCGTATACGTATTTCAAGGTCATTGAAACCTGCGAGGAGTCCCCTCATCTACATAATTACCACATATTCGGCAGAATAAACCGATCAATGTAAAATACATTAAAATGAATTTCATTCACAGATTATAAATTATTGAATGGATCATACTAATTTTCCCTGTAACAAATGAAAATGTAATTATCACAATTAACACTGCTCAGCACCTTCGCTACCATGTGTGACGTCTGGCAGTTTACTTAACTTAAACATTTACTTTACTTTACTTAACCATACTTTATTTAAACATAATCTAAATAATACAGTTTATACAATTAATTTAAATCATGGCGTAATATCTAGAGAATTCTTCTAAAGTTTGTTAACGCGTTATCAGTCGACGATTATTTAATACGATTCAAAAACATATGAAACGCAACTAAGAAGTACTTAATTAGTTTTTCAATCGTAATGTCAATTTCTTTTGGGATTATTGTTTAGAAGAATATTTGTGAACTTTTCTGGATACAATGCAATTATGGAAAACTGTATTTATTATTTTTTCCGATAGACAAAGTATTATTATTTCATGAAGGAGACACGTTGCATTTGATAAAACACTTCAACAAGAAAGATAAGCAGCGACACAAACGCTGACGAGCAAACGTGTTAACAAATCCGCCATTTGTCTACTATAGCAACCGATAACCGTCAACATTGTAAGATCCCGCACGTGGTCGCGCACAAAGAGCGAAAAGTGATCCGGCATCAATCGGACAATGGTTAAATTGCCTTAAAGGAAGGCACCTCTTTGACAAGGTCTTTCAAAGAAACAGACGCTTTCCTCTCGTTTGATCTCCTAAACGAGAGAGAAAGAGAGACACGGGATCTCACAAAACACGATTTCAACGGTGTGCAGAAGAGATCCTCGCGGTTGTTCAATTCGCGACGATCATCAGAGGCACCGGCAGAAACTAAACACGAGTTAATGAGGTGGAAAAGCAGGTTATGTTCGATCGAAGGAACGGGGAAAGCAAAATTCTCGAGGACTATCCTCGGCTAAGCCAGTTTTCCCCGAGAGTTCCAAGTGCGCGTCGAAAGCACGGCCGGGGAAGTATCGTAATATTACAAAGTTAGAGCTCCCGCGCGGAGGTTCGCCGCGAAATTGGGATGTCTTTTCAGGAGTTATGCTCTTCAACCGTCATTCATTGTGTCGCGGAGGAACGAAGGGGAAAATAAAAACGCGCGCGCGAGGCAACGGTGTAACCACATTGGTGGCGAACGCTGTTTGGAAGAAGGGGTGCGGGGCTGTGGAGAGAATCAGTTTCGTCCGGGGGATGGTCGTCGCGTTTTACGCTTCCGCGGAAAGTAGGTCAGCAAGAGCCGAATGACTTAGCACGTTTTCTCCCGTTTCCGTGGTAGACGATTCTTCGCTTTCACGGCAAAAACACGTCTATTCGCGGCCACGCCACCACCACCGCCTGCCGTTTTCAATTCCTGTTAGTCCTGACCGGGCCACCGGGAACGGGGCAGCTTCCCTCTCTGTCTCTCTCTCTTTCTCTTCCGCTTACTCGGGAATTGGTCGCAGAGAACAGCCATGGAAAGATGACGCGCGGTTAATGAGATGATCATTATCTGCCGCGGCGTCGCGTCTCGTCGCGTGCTTCAAGATCAGAGACTTTCGGATCTTCATCTCTCTCTCTCTCTCTCTTCTTGAACGCTTCTTCGCGGACGCCTTTCGACGTCCTACCACGGCCGACGTGATTACAGAAGAGTCCTTTGCGAGCTCGACCGGGGATTAGACCCGAAATGAAATCTTGCGTACAAAGTCTGTCGTCGAGAGCTTCGTTCTCCTAAAATTTTTCAACGGACTTCCAGTTTACCGAACCGGATTTCGGAGTCTTTGGACGTGCCAGCTCTCTGTCATCTGATTTACGAACGTTCGCGAACATTTGCTGGCTCGGCTGGACGAACGGGGTCATCATAATTCTTATCAGGGATCGGAATAAATACACTCCTGGACAAAAAGATAGCACAAGCGTGCTATCATTTAGTTCTCAAGGATATATCAAGAATTCTCTGAATTCTACAAACGGTACAGTCCGCGACAATACTGTACGACATCACTTAAAACGAAATAATTATGTGTTAAAACGGAAACCTGTGTTGACAACGAGACATAAGGAGGCTCGTGTCAGCTTTGCAAAACGACACATACATTGCAAAAAGAAATGCCGACGAATTATATTCTTCACAGATGAAAAGAGATTCAACCTGGATGGTCCAGACGGTTTTGACTATTATTAGCATCATGTACAAAAAGAAGAATTGTCAAAAGTGCGACGTCAAATGGGTGGAGGGAGTGTAATGATTTAGGCAGGCATTGGCTACAATGGAAAAAGCGAAATCGTCTTTATTGACAGCCGAATGAATGCCACCACTTATCGTAATTTAATACGACAACAAATTAGCAAGTGTGCGGTACACATTGCTGGTAGCTACTTCATATTTTAGCAAGATAATGCCGCGGACCATACAGCTAAAATAGTAAAAGATTATTTTTCATTAGAAAATATTTCGCTTCTTGACTGGCCAGCGTGTTCCCCTGATTTAAATATAATCGAGAATTGTTGGGGACAGCTTGCTCGAATGGTGTACAAGGAAAACAGACAATTTCAAAATATGAATGAGTTAAAACAGTGTCTTATGGATGAATGGAGTAAATTGTTACAAAATTATATTCGTAAATTGTTTAATTCTTTGCCAAAAAGAATGATCGAAGTCATTTAAAATAAGGGAGGTCCTACACACTACTGAGAAATAAAGTATTTGTTTCAACTTATGCCATTTTTGTTACACAAATGTTTAATTTTTGTTAAATAAATGCTTCATTTATTAACATGTGCTATCATTTCGCCGACCTCCGCAACGAGATTGTTATTAATAAATACAAGTACGGACAGCGTAGTTCCAGTTTATCGCTATTTAATATATTACCGTAAGATGATATTTGCGTACCATTTGTAAAATTTAGAGAATTCTTGATTTATCCTTGAAAACTAAATGATAGCACACTTGTGCTATCTTTTTGTCCAGGAGTGTAATCGTTTCGCTTTTAACCAGGTAGTTGTTTTTCACGAGTACACTCGTCATGAAGAAATGGCAATATTTTGTGTTACGACGAGGATAATTGTCATCGCTTAACCCTTAGCACTCGAATGGTGACTGTAAGGCGCCATTAAATTTGTTTGTATTTAATAAATTACTAAACATTTTCGTATGTATAACGCGAAAAGAAAATAGAAGGGAAATATTCTATGTCGGAAGAAACGTTTCGTTTTGGATTTAAAATAGCTTCGAGTGTAAAGGGTTAATTTTTGCGACGCAATTTAGGTATACATTTTCCAAAAAGGTAACAGCTAATTGGTTAGATATTCTGGTCGAACTTCTGTGTTTCATTTCAGAAAATGTTTTGTGTTCCTGTGGACCTTTTGTGTGGAACCATAAGTTGTTGTTCTTATGGAAGAGATATTTCACGATCTGTGTAAGGAAAGTTCCGAGGAAACGAGTTTTCTAGAACGTTTATTAATTAAAGCAACGCCATATTCTTGGTTTTTTTTTGTACGTCGACGTAGTGTCACAGATGCTACCAGCATATGTTGACTTCGTTAAGCTTTTTCATATGTTTTACAGCTACTTTCAAATATGAGAAAGTGATTGATAATAGCTGAATTTAATTTTCTTTGTATGACTTTACATAGTCAATCATACGAAGATTTATTTATTTGTTCCTTTGTCGATGATTTTACTATGTTAACACAGAATTGATAACAATTTATACATTTGTTGCTTGTGAATATTTTCTAGAAGAAAGAACATGGAAATGCAAATAAAATAGCACTATTTCAAACTCGTTGAAACTATTTATGCGGGTAGTAGAGCTTTATTTAATATCCGCCATTTAGTAATTAACTCTCATGTAATTAAATTCTGGAAGAGTGAATTCATGAGATAATATTAATTATTAAAACATTGTACGTTCGTTTAATTTATGTTCTCGATGATTTAGTTACGTACATTGTAACTCTGCTACAATGATCTATGCGAAAGTAATTTGCATAATTGCGCCAATTAAGTACTCCATTTAACTAATTGACCTACAGCGTCTATAAGTCGACCTAATTGAAATTATCATTGAATGATTCGCGGATTTGAAGCGTGCTTTAAATGGACTATATGAAAAACATTTTTAAGGTAATCATTGTGAAAAGAATATGGATTATTCTCAATTGCAAATAAAAAGTGTTCTGTTCTCTACACACTATTTCCCTATTCTCTGTTCTCTATCTATTTATTATAGACTATACGAATCGCAATTATTAATTGGAATAATATTTCTTGAGGGGTACGTAATAAATAATTTATATAATCAATATTTTATGCTTCTAAATTCATTCTACGATGTCAAAACGCAACCACAATTATTACACAACAAGATTACACGTATAATGGCAGAATTATTTATTTTAAATAGCTATTTGAAATTCGTGTCGAAAATTGCATTCTTGAAACACGTACATATTACTGGCAAATTGAAATAAACATTTCATACAGTACTTGCATTAATATGTAAGCAAACAATGATTTCAATAAGAAATAATCTCTGAACACATTTTTGTTTTTGATTTGAAATACTATTTCATATCAGAATGACTTTAAAAAATATGTACATTAGTAACAAAGAAATGTTTAACGCCAGCAGATCGGTTTTCCTTTATTCGACAGTAAGAGGGTTGCTTCGAAATGGGGTCTGTCCGGAAGGTTTCGGAGTGCTCTACATCAGAGATATCCAACTCATGAAGAGTCTGTCTTCTGTACAAAAAGTTGATAAATCGTTTCTCATAGGCACCTAAAAAGAGGGATCAAATATTCTGTATACTACTAACTGATTACAAAGTTTGCTAATGTTTAAGCAGGTATTGGAATATTTCGGTAACAAACTGATAGAGACTAAATTTTAGACACTACGCAGATGTCACTTCGTTCACTGCACGAATACACGAATCCGAGTACGTTATATTCATTGCTCGAACCAGTGTACTTTACATACAATACAACGTGCACACATCCGATTATCATGTTAACGTCAGTTTCAGACAGGAGATTAAATAGATTTCGGAAGACGTTAGAGACATTTGCGGCCAAGAGTGAATATCATTTAAAGACTAGTTTAGCTTCAGAATCCCTAATTCGAAACGTGAACGTTGAGCATCATTTCAGCGACAGACTTATGCGAATCATAAAAAACTTTACCGCGATTAGGGCATGCCATCTGTTACTTTTTTCATATTATACAAAAGAAGAAGAAGATTTCAGCTTTCGTTAAAGTTCATGGAACATTAGAATGCACTTCGATTTGAGGAAACTAGAGTCATTTGTTTACTTCAAATCACAAATAATTAATATGTTTAATAGTAGTCACTTTGCCGTTGGTAATTGATGATAAGGAGGCTAATTTTAGTATAATAATACGTGTGAAAAAGATTTCTGGTCGAATAATAATAATGTTGCACCAGGAGAAAGACAGAGATAGACATGTGACGGATGCATCGTCATTGGTCAATCTCCCTTGAATTGTTAGCAATTTAAAAACGAAGTAGTTGAAACAAGATCACTCTCTTTTTAATCTTAGTGAGCGTTCTATATTGAATGACTATAACCACTCTTAGTCAGTTAAGGAGAGTATTAACACTAGAACTACCGGATGGGTCAAAATGACTTCCTCCTAATTTTTTCTTTTAGAGATATTGAAATTATAAATATGTTTCCATGAGAAAATTTTTGAATAAACTTCTCTATCGAAGTAGATATTTAAACAAAACTAATACGAAATCTAAACAAATCTTATTTTGTTGTTATTATAAGACAATGTATGCCAGTTGCATTTAGTGCTTGGTCGTTCTAGTATTAAACTTGTGTTGTTTCCTCAGAAAGGTTTCATCTGGACATCCACGTTGCACCCTGCCAGACAAACCTGACACAAAAAGGCGCAGTTCTCGAGTTATCCCTATGAACATGTTGCAGTGACACTCCTAGACCAACTATGAAAATCTCTTTCATTTATCTTCATAATTTTATGGGTAGAGGGGCAATTGTGTCTTCTTCTTTCAAGAAGAAATGGCACTGTCCTAACTCAAGTAATTCTTTCGAATTTATTTGATAAACATTACGTGCACGAAACTGGATGAACTAATTTGGTTGGAAAACAGTGTTTCGCTTCTCCTGCGAAACATAGTTTTCCAAGTTGCGTGTCACCTTTCGAGAAGTTGCGATATAGGTGGTCCATATTATATGGCGACTGTTTAAGACATCCGGACACTTATCTGCGAGGTGGCATACTGACAAGAATCGTTCACGACAGAGAGAAGGTGGGCAGCAGAGGCACGATTCCAGGTCGAGCTTGGTTCGGTTGATCGAGAAGGAGAAAGGAAAATAGGGTGGCTGGGCATGCGGGAAGGGTGCAGCCAGAAGAAGGAGGTTCCGAAAAGGGCTGTTCCACTCGATAAGAAAAAGAAGGTTGATGTGTGGCGGGTAGAACCACGACTTGGATCCGAGGGGGAGGGGGTTCCTGGGGTCGGTGGGCGGGAGGGAGGGAAGATTGTCGAGAGGGTGGGGGGTAGCGACAGCGGTGCGAGAGGGTGGCAGCGTAGGAGGATTTGGAGCTCTGCCACGTCGGGAGCACCCTCCTGCTCGAGAGCTCTACTGCGATCACCGATACCACACTACAGAACGTCCGCGGTTGGTACTCGTAGGGGTTTGGAGGAGGCTACAGAGAGGCACAGCCCTCGAGGAGAAAACAGGTGGAACGACCCGAACTGTGCTTGCTGGAAGAGCGTAAATATTGATAATCCCTTCGACTATACCTAACTGTCCTCTTCCACCCTTCCTGAATTAGATAGCAACCCCGATCAAAATTGTTGAGACATAACACGCCTCGTCGCCTCCTTGCGCCGTTAATATTTCGAGGAATTGGGCGAGGGCTCCTCTCCCTCTCTCTCCCTCTTCCTCTCTTCTTCTTCTCTCTCTCTGTACACTGTTTTACTTATCACGTTCGTTACCAGACATTCGTACATTTTGCGTTTTGTGTAGAGAGAATTAAATTAATTGGGGGAAAATTGCCAACTGGATATTGATCTTCTAAGTTGTATCCCGTGAGTTAATATGTTATCATGTTTTACACGTAACAACTAGATTTCTAGTTGTGCTATACAGCGCATATAGTCTGTTGGTTCTATAATACAGATACAGTGTATTCTCGATATACAGTCAGTCTCATAAGTATTCGTACCCTCGTTGCATATAAGAGAAATTTGCTGATATCAAGTGATACATGTAAGATTCAGCAGTAAGTTTTTTGTTACGAATAAACAGATGCATAAACTACATGTATGCAAAATTTTAACACAATTGAATTATTGATAACAAGATCATATTAATTTTAATATACACTGCACATAACCCTGCGCCTTATAGATAATATAATATATATCATAATTATAAAATTATAGCAATGTGTTGCCGTGTGATTTATCGAATGTCTCGGGTGTATGTAAATGTAATCTACTTAAAAGAAAATTTGTTATTAATTCCTTTTAAGAAAAAGCCATTGGCCTCCGCTGTATTAAAAGATCTTTGTCCTGATTGAAGAAGCACATATTTCGTTTTCAGTGTTTCATTGTCCCCAAACCAAATTTTAATTCACTTAAAAAAAAAAAACGCAGATGAAACCTGTGTAACATGATTTCGCTATAGAGAATTTAGGCAAATTCAGATTTTTCCCTCCCATATTATCCAGGCATAACGGGTCAATAAAATCGATTGTAGAAAATATGTGTATCCGATAGATCTAGATTTAAACTCTATAACGTAAAAACTTCGCATAAAAATTTATGAAAGCCATAAAGTTATGATCTACAACGAATAACCACTCCAATGTGCTCGTAGAGACGTTCGACACTTTACACGCATTTTTCCTAAAACTGTTGCTTTCAAACTGGCGTGCTTCGTTACTTTAAAGTAGTATGTTTTATTGAATTATTTCTATTACACGGACGCTGTGAAGACAAAGCGTTTCGGCGCAAATTGGCAAATTAGAAACATGCTTAGTATTACCTTAGGAATCACCCCTTAATTTAACTGAATTTTATAATTCTTTAAAGTAAGTAAAATAACGTTGCCTAAAGTTGAAATACAAAATAAGGAAGTAACCTGAAGTTTCGATGTCAAAAGTCACACTGTAGCAATAAACCGCGAAGTTATAAGTATGATAATATTTTATCAAAAATATTGAACGTCCTATAACCGATGGAAACTATGAATGCATAGGTCCAATGATTAAACATGTGAGCTCAGCTCTTATAATATCAAGCACTAGCAATCCTCTTAATTTAATTTTATTCAGATATTATCATCTAGATACCCTAAACTAACAGGTAGAACGGTAACCGGAAAATGTTCCACAAAATTTCGTAATGAATGGCATGCATTTTCTTCGAGTAATTTTCATTGAAGCAACCAGTGACGCTGCTTTCCACCACTAATCTTTGGGTGTTGATCTACTTTCCGTAATTCATACATTTTAGGATAGCGACCTACATTAAGCTCTCTAAAATAATTTATATTATCTTGGCGCTCTGCATCTCCTGGCTCCAACTCTTATTGAAGAGGTTAGGTTAATTCAGGCTCTCTCTCTCTCTCTCTCTCTCTCTCTCTGTATAGCCTGAATGCAAAGTAGAACTGTGCTTATCGCGCCTTCGACTCCATTTTGCTCCAGTCTATAGCTCTATTGCTATTAGCCATTACGAAAGTTAAAATATTTTTTTAACGAGTCTTTATTGGAATAAATACGTAATTACGTGTTTTTCACGACATTTCCTCTATCAAGAAAAATTAAAAAAATGTAATTGCATTTTTTCAATTCATTTATATTATATTTATTGAAAGAGATTGAGATTATTTACTACTTCGTTATTTTTAACGCATCATCTCCCTTAATTTTTATTTTTGCTTCTTATTCCATTAACAGATTTTAACGTATGCATTCGTTGAGTTTTGCACAGTGAACAAACAAACTAAAACTACGGATAGATGAAGTATATGTAACAGTTTTATTAAGTGGTATACTTGATTTGTTTATATTTAAAATTATAATTTGAATTGAAAAGTGTCGAAAGTAAAGCATATCTACTATACAGAAATGTATCATTAATTTTTTATTATGACATTTACATATAAAAAAGGATTTAATGTAATCTTAATCCAGAAGAATTTAAACAAAATAACGTAATACTACTGATGTGAAATACATTTTACGTTTCTGTGTGAACCAGTAGGTTGCAAACGGCCAAACAAAGTTGAACTCTCATCGGTACATTCAACGTTGTTTATTATGTAATGAAAGCTCTCATTCGGGCCACTGAAGTCGGTGCAACAAATGAAAGCACATTAGAGAAAATGAACGGTAATATTTCTCTTTAGAATGATACAGTTTGAGAGAAGCCTTGGTAACCGATTAAGGCTGTCGCGAGAATGGGGGCCGATAACTAAATGCATTAAACATTCTTGGAAAATAGTATATATATACACAATGTATATATACACACATATATATATCAAGCTAGTAGATCGCGCATTAATACGAGAGAGGATGGGCCGGTACAACTAATTTCACCGTCGCCATTGTTCTCATGAAGCTGCTGTCATTCTGGAGACACTGGCTATATACCGATCAGACAACGTACCTACGCGTACACACAATCAACAAGATACCTGTCCCGCTTGACAAAGATCCCTGATTCGTATTTGTTTCTCTTTATTAAAAATTAAACGCTTTTCTATCCTAACATGTAGTCGTATTATTTTAAAATGTCCAAAAATCTTCGAAAACCAAGTAGTATCTAAAATGTTCGAAAGAACGCATTCTCTGAACTGTGTTGATTAATTTAGAAGCAGCACCTTTAATAAGAATTATTATTATTATACATGGTGGTCCAAAAGTCACTATGCCATTTTAAAATGCAACAAGCCTTGTATTCTTTAAAAATTCACATTCAAACTTTTACGAACACACACACACAAATTTGAATTTTAAACATTCTTATTAAAGTTTTTGAAAATATATAATTTTTTTCATCTAGAAATTTATTATTGTAGTACAAATATTTGAATGGTTTCAATAAGTTAGAAGAAAATTGAATATTACTAAAGTTTGCATTTTAAAAGCTTTTCTAAATAAAATTTCCGTGAACAAGTAGTGATTTAAATATAAAAGTAGACTGGTAAAAATATTAATTTTTAAAAACGTATAAGTATTTGCATTGATTGGGTAATATATGAGACAGTGTTCATATGTTAAACAGTTAAATTTCGTAGCTGTTTTTACGAATATCCTTTTATTAACGAAAATGCCATTCGGCTGGAGCGCGTGGCGATTTCACACCGAAATTTATCGAAAATATATCGTAATGCCCATTTTGTTTAAAATTAATTTTACAAAAAATCAAGCTGTTTAGTTATTCGTTATTCTACACTTTTAATGTCACGCCACGGTCGGTATTTGTGAAAATTAATATAAGTAGTAAAAATCGGTAGCAGAGTAATGAAGTAATAGGATAACCACTTCATTTGTAATAGAACGTTCACCCTTTGAAACTGTCTATTATAAGTAACACTTATGCTGTCATTAAAGTATAAGTGCTTGCTGACTTCCATCAAATTAAACTCCATTGACATGAAAACAAAGACCTAGATATATAAACTAGAACAACCGAGCACTAAAGGTCTTTCAAAAATAATGAGTTTTCATCGAGACATTATACTTTTATGTTTACAAGATACGTCTAGATAAATAACCGTGTACTAGTACGTGTCCTCGAAAACATCTTTCCCCAAAAATCTGAATAATTGCAAAATAAAGAATGCAAAATCTGCGATTTTATTGGTGCGGTTGACCTGATGTCAATAATATCATTCTAAACAAAATTTTAGTTCGCACTGTTTTCAGAACACAAAGGGTTAACTTCTCTTTTTGAAAAAAGCTCGTCGCGACAGGTACTTTGTTTTATAGTTTCCGTGTTGTATTCCACGTAGAACGTCCTCATGCCCGATAGCAGCATACATCACGCGTACCGCGTTAAACGCAATCGCGATTCCAAGCTCAGCGAATTCCGTTAAGATTACTGAAATTTCTCGGCGACACCTTAGCATTTCTTAAACTTCACAACAAACCGCTTTCATGTCATCGACACGTAACCGATTGACGCGTGAGAAAACGTCTAAAAAAAAACCCTTCACAGCACACACTTGGCCACGACAAGTGACAACGAACAACAACAAACAAACGCACTGGGACACTGCGGAAAACACGGTCTGGTCTGGTCGGTTGGTAGTAGCTGTAATTAGTGGTACGGTTTGAAGATCGTCGAAGCGATAATCACGTGACAAATGAATTTTTTAACATAACGGTAAACGCGCGGCGGACCCCATTAAAGCGCGAGACGACGCCTTGCCTTCGCCTTCGAGTCACGGGAGGGTTAGGGGCGGCGTCATTGTGATCATTGTAAGAGCGTGCGCCCGCTCGCTCTGTGTGCCGTAGGTCTGGGCATGCAACGTAGCTGCATGTTTCCGCTCATTTACATGCAATCACGAACGTGCATCCAGACAGCGGCGAAGGCTGTAGACCCTCGCAGCCCCCTCGTATTGTCGACGGTGCCATGTCGAAGATAGATGACGTCTCGTGTGCGTTTACATGTCCCATCTGTGTGTGTCTGTGTGTGCATGTATGCGCGAATGTGTTTCGTATGCGTGTGTGTACAGGGTCGGCACGTGGGGTCGGGACTGGCGTGTCCATCAAGAAATCAGATGGCCCAAGGATGGTGGATAGGCGCGAGAACGCACATCCTCGTTTTTCGCATACATCGCCGCCCATTAAAACCGTTTATCGACCAATTTCGTCCCCTGCTCGGACGGGGGCTGCATGCACCAACGGCGCTCTCCGGCTACTGGCTACCAGCGTATAATCGAGATATAGGATTATGGATCATTAATTAAATCCCTCGTGCTCTGGGAGGGGGGCGTAGAATCAGCTGCGTCTATTGATTTACACCGCGGTATTTTAGCCGCATTAGGTATCCGTTGATTAACTGGAACTCGGTGGTTCGCGCCCGTGGTCGGGGTCACGAGGAAACTGGAGATTCTTCGGGGACGAGTCCGTACGGGGCCGCGGGGTCTAATGTGCGCGTGCTTGTTTCCATTGCGGGTATCAACTTCGCCGATTCGTAAGGCCGGGAAGTTCAAAAAGGCCTTCGCACATACAAACGCACACCCACTCGCTCTCTCTCTCTCACACACACACACACACACATATATATATATACGCACACAAGAACACACACATGTACGGCAAGTCCGCGAACTGTTTCCACTGGCTATCGATTCAGAGACGGCTGGATGGATATGCACGTACGCGTGTATATTCCCACTGGTGAATCGCGTTTACGTCTCCGCTTTCGAGCACACAGGACCGGAGGACGGAGTTTTCAATTAACCGCGGATGAATGCGTCCCGTTATCAGACCTGATCACAGAGCTCGTTATCTTTGAGCCATCGGGAGATCGTAAGATTACACGGTCGATGCTAGAATCGGGGGTTAGAAAGAGGATCGGCTGTGTGTGCACGATCTCCGTAGATTGGAAAGCATGTACCACTATAGGGGAATGTACGCAGGCTAGCGGATAGACAAAAAGATTGGCTAGGAACGGAGATGTGCTAGGTGTATAAGATTGATAGTGGCGCGTGGAATGGGGGAGCTCTCTCTACTGGGGGGGATCGATGAGAATGATACTTACGCGGCTTGGGCGAACGGAGCACGATGCGTGGCGGGCAGCAACGCGACCGTGGCCGCGAGGAGGGCGAAGCTCCAGGAGGCGGCGTGGATGGACATCATATTATCCGTGGAGCGAGATGGAGCTGTCCGCGTTTTGAGAGGAATCTCACGGCGCGCGTCGCCGTTCACGTTCGCGTCGAGGACAACGACAAGGACGTCGACGAGGACGTCAGCGGGTGTCCTGAGGCGTTGTTACCTGGCGCGTTGACCCGGCGTCTCTCTGCGTGCCGTCCGCGTCTCACCCTCCCCCCTTTTTCCTCCTCCTCCTCCTCCCTCCCTACCTCCCTCCCACCCGCCCCGCCCTCCTACCTCCGTCTTGCTCTCTCCGTCTGCTTTTCGGTCCTCGGTTTCTCCCTCTCTCTCTCTCTATCTCTATCTCTCTCTATTTCTCTCAACTATTTTTTCCTTTCCTCGCGATTCAGCTCGACGGCTGGCGGCTGTCAGGTGCTCGTATCTCCACCCGGATTCTTTGCTTTTCACTGTCACTCGCGTTCGACCTCTCGGAACACTGTAATAGCCGGCTGAAATCGAATCACCTCACACCGATCCCTCGCGGCCGAGCCTCCAGAGAGCGATCGGTTCTCTTCGAGAACCAACGGCGAGGGTAGTACACCCCCTCTCCCTCTCCTCTCCGATTTCTTTCACTCGCGGACAAGACCACAACGGGATCTCTCTTAACCCCAAGATAATCTCCTTCCGCCGACTTCAACATCCAACAGTGTCACCCAATTTCCCCAGTGTGTCGCAGCACCGTGTTCGCCTCGGCGTCGCCTATACAGTCTTGGCTAGCGGGTTACGATCCGATTAACCAACACGCCCGCTTGAATCTTGCAGCGAACCGACCACCGCCACCGATGGTTAACTATCGGACGCTCGCGAGGCACCGTTCTCGTCGTCGTCTTCGTCTTCGTCGTCGTCGTTTTCGTCTTCGTCGTCGTCGTCGTCGTCGTCGTCGTCGTCGTCGTTGCGAGCTTCCTCGAGGCACTGTGTGTATGCGTGTCTCGCGAGCGTTCTTCCGACTACCGATGCGAGATTTCTTCGGATGTTCCTCCTGTTTCGCTTCACCTGGGGATCGCGGGGATGATCAGGAGGTGTCGAAGGGTCATGGAACGACGGGGGGCTCGGTGGAAGAGGGAGATAACGACGAGATCCTCCTCGTAGAGGATCCCCTCTTCGTTCTGCTCGTCCTACAAGGTCGGAGCCGCCTGGTCGACGAAGATGTCCTGCCGCAGGCTCCGCTTCCACGGGATCCTTCCTCCGACGATGGACATTCTTCTCTCTTCTCTCGCCACTCGCCTCGATCTCGAGATGATCTCGCACTCTCCTCAGCCTTGCTCACTCGCTCGCTCGCTCTCGCACTCTCTCTCGCTCGTCTCACGGGGACACTCGGTCAGCACCCGCGCTACACCGCTACGCGCTCGGGAGTGGCGGCTCTCGCGTCTAGCCCGGCCGTACCATCGCGCAAGCGCCCTTCCTTCCTCTCTTCCTGCCTGCTACCCTGCCTATCTGCCTACCTGCTCGCCTGTCCCGCTTGTCTTCCTCTTTCGCCCCTGATTAGCCCTCCCAAACTCTCGCTCGCTTCGAAACCGCCAAGGATGTTTTTCTACCTGCCTCTCCCCCCCTCCCCCTCCCCTTACCTTCACCCCTTCAACCTACCTCCTCCTTCTCCCCTTCCGACACCCCCTCACCTGACTGTCTATTTCACCGCGAACTACTTCCTCCGTAATTGTTCGCGTTCGAGCGTTCTTATTTTTCGGCTCTTTCTTCCGTTTACCTTCCAAGTTCTGCTTATTATTCGGGCTCAGATTCTAACGCGAGTGGGTGCCAGATGTCGACGGAATCTCGTCTGCGAACAGATAGTTTTACAGAGGGAAGCTTGAAAATTCTAAGAACACCATTTCAGCACGTTCACTGATACGTTCAACCCTTCCATAACACGGTCAATGCGTTACGTGTTGTGTCGAACCCTATGATTTCTGTCACAGCTACGCTGATATCTTCTTTGTCGTTAACAGTTTCCTGAAAACAAAAGAGAGGTTATATTTATCGCGTGTAAACTGAACATCATAAATAGATGACACGATGTTTTAGTGCGAGGGTTAAGCAAAACTTGGAAGTAATACAAATAGGGGGCTGTACGTGGTTTGCTCAAGTTTATTAAGTTATATTAGGGTTAGTATCCATTATTTCAGTCCCTATCCAATAGTTAGGCTCCCTGAAAACCAATTACTTGGCAAATTAGAAATGTTCATTTAAGAATTCTTATACACTTGAATGAACATAATGGTTAGCCTGTTCCTCATTTCCTCATGTCTCCAAATATGACATTTAGAAAATATGCTAGTTACTGGAACCATTACCTTGTATGGAAACTGTGATGCAAGCATGCGTTATGGGCATGAGTTATTCACAATTTTTGCACCGCGCTGTATCGAAACCGCGGTTTCCGAGTACTGCGTTATAGGATGGCTGAGTATACCTTTTACAGGTTTTGCCGGGAGAAAGACTTGCAGTAACTTGCACGCCGCACGCAGAGCTCCCCACGCTCTGCGTACTTTCGACGAATCACCCCCACGCGACGTACCCTTGAGATAGTACCCTCGACGAACATCAAAAGGCGGCTTCTTTGCCTTACAGGGGGCAACAACCTCCAGCTTTAATTTTGTAACCGATAGGACAGATATGGTATAAATCGTTTCATTCGTAATCGTATCATTTCGTGTATATTTAATGCCGTGTGGGATACTCCTGATTAGTAGCAGACGATGGCATAAGTTCGTGACCGATTTGAAAATAGAACACCACCGTTTATAATGTGAAAATATTTTTTCAGTTTTTGAAAAACCGGGTTTGAAACTGCGACGGATTAACAAGTAGAATTGGTTGGTTATGATCAGACGCGCCAGATGATTTCTATTCAACAGAACGCGAACTGGCAGATTTTTAAATTGAAAAGTAAATGGTGTTATTCTGCAATGTTAAGATAAAAATGGTGTTACTGAATAGAATAATTACTATTATTAGTTGTTACATTTCTCCATGATATTAAAACAATGATCGTGTATAGTAAACTGGTATTCATGGTAGTCTGTAAGGGCTAATGAAATTATTACGCATTTCCCACGATTGTTTCTGCAAATTTTTATGTTAGAATCACAATTCAATGCTGTATCATAATCGAGTAAACACTAAATGTTAAATTGTAAAAGAAGAATGTCACATATTGGGCATCAAAAAGTATTATGCTATGGTGTTTGTAATGTTTATAAATAATTTAATTCTACCATATACATATTTTAGAATCTTAGCATTTCTAATTATGATTCCATAGATATTGATATGGTATAAAGTATTACTTTAGATAGATAGTAAATTGTGAATGTCATACCCAGCAGTATCTATTGCAAGTAGAAATTGGCAGAATTGGTGAGACACATTATTCAGTCACGTTCAAGCACATGAGAGCTAGTCAAATTTTTAAAGCGTATGTTCAGTAAAACTATAACAAACACTTAATAATTTCCTACAACCACCTCAACTTGTTTATACAACATGCAAAATTTTATTATAACTTACATGTATATCAATAAATATATGATTGAAATCGTACATTATAAAGTACTAGAATCATGTATAGACAATGAATTTGATGCATTTATGTAGAAAATAAGTTCGTCAAATGTTTAACAGAGATTTGAAAAATTAACAAAAACACTATCAAGAAATAAAATAAATGTGTATGTAGCTCTTGCATTTTGCAATGAATGTAAACAATTTTTATTTTTAATAAAATTCCGCAGTATAATCCTTTATAAAATATAATATAAAATATTTCATATATTCTAGAAATTTTCCTAGCTGTTTGCTCAATATTTCTTTCATGCAAATTTAATACTTCTTTCTCATGAAGTTTCTTTCTTTCAGGGTTTCATTGCCGGTTGGTGTAAAAGGTCAAAAAAAGTATTTTTTTATGTAGGACTTTAAGAAATATGATTGCCTTTATTAAAACACACAATATTTAAACAATATGAACGGCTATAATAAAATTAACTTTACATGCATTTCGCATTTAGTAGAATCTATTGGTGATCATTTTATGTTTAAAGAAGTGGTTTGATGTGGTAGTGGGGGTATTTTGGGATTCGCATGGAGTGTGCCTAAAGTTTGCATAAGAAAATAAAGATTTTTCATAACCACGATGATCCATATCTGTTTTATGCAAGCTTACAATCTCGACTTTAGCTCAGCTATCGATTGATTCAACTTCGTATTCCTTGTTTGAGTAAGCCTTTGTGAAGGATGGTTTTCAAGTTTTCTTGCAACTGCTCCTTTTTATCCTTTCCAGATTCGAAGGGGATGAAAAACGGGATATTTTCTTTCTCTTTCACAGGGTGGAGTCGATTTTCCTCCTTCTATTCACTGTCATAATTAGATGAAGTCTCTCTGTCTCTCCCTCTCTTTCTCTCTGATAATATATATTACTGTTCATTAATATTTAGCTCAGCTTTAATTATGAACTACGCAAAATGAAGAATTCTGTCATTGCTTATAATATATTTTATTGAGAAAGATGTTTCCTAGTTCTCTCGGGCACCAGCTTTCAATTCTTGAATTCTCGTTCAACGTTTTCAGTATACATAATATAGTTGAAAAATTGTTAAAAATGTTCCACCACCCGGTACAGCTTTTTTACGATTGTTCCATCTCGGGTGCTTCCAATTCGTACCAGATGGAATTGAAGATTTTTCTACTTTTTTCCCCTCAAGGTGGAATCAATCCTTTCTCATATCCTTTCCTTGCGTTTAGATGTTGCGTGATCATTTCTCGCTTTTGCTGTACACTTTTGTGACTAATTAAAAGACTTTGGGTTTTAGCTATTTGTGACAAAAAGGGGGTAGATGAAATTTAAAACGGTCAAAAGAGGAACAAATTTCACAGGTATAGTTACCTTATTTTCAAGTGATCAAAATTTCATATTTATGCTTTTCAAATTAGAAAAACATCCATGGCGAATAAAACAATTATAAATTTTACCGTGATTTAGTCTTGTCCTAACTATGAGCTGCACTTTTCTCCGAAGTTGATCGACTGTATTATGACATAGCACCTAGCTCGAGGATTTTTTTTACAGTTTTCTTGTTCCATAGCGGATATGACTTTGACGATGAACTTTACATTTCATTAAATCCTATAACTTTCCATTCCTTTGGCCAGGGATCATTAACTTAATGACTGTATAAAAAGTCGAAACGCACATGCCCACGTAAGTCGGTCTTTGCAAGGAACCGTTCGAGCAGGGTAATTGGAATTGTTGCAGGCGAAGCGAATACGTGCTCTTTCCGACCGCGTGATTTCGATTCGAGAGCTCGGAAGCTGCGGGACAAACATCGAATACGCACTGAAAATGCGCGTCTGCGCTTACCTGTGTGCCTCCACTGGCCACGCGAGCCGTCAGATGCAGTTGAAACCTATTCGATACCTTTCGACTCGATTGCTCGTAAAAACGTTGTTTTCTGGATGCTCGGCTTGCTCAAATAATTTTTTTTTCCTTTATCGTATCTCCGAGAAATACGAAGCTGTTGCTCTATGCACATACAGGGTGACACATAAATGTTGTACTTCCTTGAAAAGGGTGATTGCCGAGGTGATTTCAAGTAACTTTTTCCTTTGCGAAAATATTCTTCGCGGGATGTAATTTCGATAAAATAAAATGTTCACGATTTCGTTGATTTTTTAATATATTGCCACGGTATGCACCTTGGTTTGTGTTGCGGAGGATAATATGAATGTAAAAGTGAAATTCATGAGCAAACTAAATAATGTTTTCTCTGTTTTTGAAAATAATTAAATTCCTGAATGAGAGTAACATTCCTAGTATAATTAGCTTAGTAGAAACTTTTAATTAGTGTGGAAAAATGTTGAGGTCCTTGGACGAAATAATGTTACGTCGGAAGAGCGAGAGAATTTATTTGGCTGCAACTAAGCGCAGTGATGAATTTTGCGTTTAAAATTATGTGTTACCTTCTGGAGCCATGAATAATAATAGCTTCCATTTTCCTTCCAGTCTCATAGGCCGCGAATGAAACAATTTCCAGGGGGGATATTGTGACTTCAAGAATACATTCTCGTCATATTTTCTTTTTCCTGTTCATAAAAGGAATGGCCAGGAATAAACGTACACTACACAGTAAATAGCAAAGTTTTATTAGTCCTTTTGCCGCAGTGGATGGTATTGCTGGGAGCAGAGTGCGGCACATAATGCTACCTTAAAGTCTCGCTGCGATATTTGGATTCCCCACGAACGCGTGCCTTGTAACACAGTCTGCATTTCCCGGAAGCATTGGTTTTCGTTGTTTGCGTACCGTATCTGATACGCAATATGCAAAAACAATAGGGAACGAATCCTCTCACTCCATAAAAGCGCGTCCAATTTAAAAGATTTATTCTTAAGGCAACTACTAGAATAATAAATATCAGATTATTTAAACATTCCCACCAAAAGTAAAGAGATGTTCTTTACAGATCGTGTATATGCTGTTTTTTCAAATTCCGTTACTACTGAGAAAACATTCATGATACGATCATGAGACTCGATGAAAATTAGCGCAGGACTTGAATAATTTGAATCAAAGAAACTCAGGGTACAAAGAATCAAATTGAACTTAATCTGAATTAGAAATGTGAAATCTGATCAATGTGGAAATGAGAAAACCGAATTTAGCTCGATCCGCATAAGAAAACAAAAACGTAAACGCGAATAATTTTTGCCCATATAGAAATTTGTCAAGTCAATTGCAAAAAGCAGACGTTAAATGAAAATGTATTTTTTCTTCTAGTAATTTTAGTAAATCGAGAATAATCTAATAATATTCTGAAATTCTACAAATGTTTTAATTTTTAGCTAAATTAAGAAGTTACTGAGAAATGTCAGACTTTATTAAAAAAGTAAACGACAGTAAATAATTTTGTGTAAATGTTCCAGAGGAAATCAGCTCTGGTTTTCATATTTTATGGTCCTCTTCAATCTTCCTAGTTTTAATCGTGTTATAAAATTATGATCTACGAGTTCCGGGACTTACCAATTTGAGTGAACAAACTCTGGCCAGAATCTGGATCTCTGTCAGTGTGATTTCCATCGAATTTTCCTGTCCTGGAGTGATACGATTTACCTCTGAATCTTAGTTGGCCCCATTCCAGTTGCTCAGTTTTCAATCCATCCAAGTTGAGTCTATCAATCCTGGTTTTGATCTGCTACAACTCTTTCAGTCTTGAATTGCTTCGATGTGACTAACTCAATCTGGTATTAATATAAATGGAATCGAAACATCCAAACGAGTCTAATCGAACATCCAAGATTTGATTATTCTTATTCGAGTGTCCGGCTTCATTTTATCTGAATTTATAAATTTTAAGCTAGTCTATATGGAATTTTCTATTTTTGAGTAAAAGCGATTCGCTTTATAGATCCTTCGGTAATTTAATTTACGCCTAACAACGTCAAATTGATCTGTCTCGAGATCTTCGATTTCTGGTTAATCAAATTCAAGCTTCTCACACCAAGGCTAGCAGCACTAGAGATGCTCGGTACTAAATTAGTCTGATTCGTGTCCTCTCAGTTTACATTCTCTTGCCTCAAATTTTCTAGAATATTCTGCTTATTAAAATATGTAATCCATCAAATCATTTTTGATTCTCGATCCATTGTTTCTCGTTGTTGCTAATAGGTAAACTGCAAACTTAAAATATTTATAACATTCTCGGCTGAATTATTGTTGGAACTACTACTAAAGTGTAGGAAAATAAACTTTGATTTGGCTTTAAACTATATACATATTTTGACAGTTGTCTATTGTAATATTTATTCTGGTTTTAATAAACTTTACAATTATTTTCCACGGTACCTTATCGAAGCCAATGTCATAATACCGTCGCCACCTACTTGTTACATTGAGATTTCTTATTTCCTTTAAACCATGAAAATTATAATCTGTGTGATTGGGCTAATCTAAATCGAAACGTCTACCATTCAAATCACTTGTGACTTTCTACGATTATTAATGCAAATGTTTATGTTCTCGTCGCAATCCAAAAGATCTATAATTAGGTAAACATTAAATATTATATCGTCAACTCGACGAAAAGTATTTATTCTATTGCGTTTTTCAATGTTTATAATTAATTTAATTTTATCAAACACATACTTTGGAGCTTTAGTATTTTTTCACAATACAAAAGTCAATAGATATCGATGTGGTAGAGAGTGTACTACTATGAACAGTAAATGGTGAGCATCGTATCGAGCACTCTCTATTACAAGGAGAAATTGGCAGCATTGGTCAGACACGTTATTCAGTCACGTTCGAAAATGTGAATACTCGACAAATTTTCAAAGCGTATTTTCAGTGACACTGTAAAGAATATATGGAAATTGTGTTCAACAATTTCAATTTGTTTTTCACACACGCGCAATTGTTTTTTAACTTGCCCCAGCGATTTTCATTCTATTTCACTCCAGTTTGTTGCAATTTCGTTTGTCAAAGATTCGCAGTCTAGTTATAACTGAATCCTTAGAATTAGAACCTTGCTATATCGAACTCATTTACGTAACAACCTAATAAAAAACGAACGATTACATTTTAAAGTGACAGACTTTTTAAATGAATTATTATTAGACTGCGGATCTTTATGCATTTATGGCTTTCGAAAATTTTTACGATTTTTATGTATTTCAGACCTGGGAAGACTACTACCACTGAAAATAAGATTTGATTTGATTCCACTAAAATTCGTCTACAGAAATTGCAAATTGCATAAATATCCGCAATCTAAGTATTATAAATAGTCACCACCATTTCCTGCAGCTACCTCCCAACGTTTTTCAAGCTGATGAATTTCACGTAAAATCTGAGTGGTTTTTCTTCGAAGATCTTGAAGATTCCGAAAATAGGGGACGAACCGTTTGCAATGGATCCCAATACCCTTTACCATTTGAAACAGTATTTTACCCAGTTCTGCTCATAGTATTGTCGCGGTGGTATAGGATCTGGTCAACAAACTAGGCTCTGAAAAGGATTGGAAAACGCTCGAGCAAGTTAGCTAACTAGCAAAGGGCTTGCGCGCGCGTAAACGATCAAGCGATCTAGCGAACGAGCGGAGACGGTTGAAACAACCACCGTTGAACGATCAGGCAATAATTTCGGTTCGAATTTTACAGGAAGACCCGGGCTATCAGCGGTGTCCGCGAATTAACCAAGCGCAAGGTTTCGCCCGGTACATTCGCACGGCTGAATGTGCAGGAAGTGAGCCGCGAACGAAAGAGCAAGAGAGGCTGAGGGGATGATGATGAGGGGGTGGGGGGAGGTCGCGAGGGGGGACACCAGGGAACGGAGTCGATATTACGGATCTCGAACTATTGCTCGCGCAAAAGTTCGTTCGACGGTTTAACGGGTGGCATTTCGGAGTAACTCGAGAACCCATTGTCGAATCTTCATTGCATATCGCCCGCGATCGATCCCCTCTTCCCGTGATCCTCGATACTACTAAAATGCCTCCTCAAGGACTCGGGGCTCTTCCTCCTCCTGCCCCCTCCTTCATACCGTTCTTCCTCCCCGACACTCCTGTAATTCCGTGTCCGTTATCCCACCGTGTTACTTTCCCGCACTTTAATGAATTCGGTCAGTATGCGGTAGTTTCAAGGATCGGCCGGAGAAAGTTCAACAAGCGTTGAAGTTTAATCCAGTGTCCGTAATTACTCGTTCCATGTAGATCCAGCTGATTTCCCCCGATTAGTGTTTGCATACATTATGCGCGATGTAACCGTTCATTTTTCTGTGCTTAACCCTCGGACTCCTGCTAGTTTTAGGCTTATGTCGGAGTCATGACTGACCCACACCGATATTTCGCTAATACAGCTTCCACTCGATATAAGGCTGGGAACCGGTTTTCGTCGTATTTCGAATGAAGAAGATGAATTTATATCGGAATAAAATTGTACATATTGACGGTCGCTCGAGCTTATCCCCACCATTACCGCGAGCGGCATAGCGCACGGAGGTCTAATCATTATAATGGGATTTGCTTGTACGATCCTCTTCGTGGACCATTAGGATGGCGAGTCGCGAGAAAATAGTATTCAGCGTAGAAGGATCTCTAGAAAAGGCTAATTTAAAGTTGGTAATCCTAAAAAATTTTGAATTTGCTGAACGGTATACAGTGTTTACTCGATATATGTCAAAAATACGGATCTAGCCAGAGACATATATCGGCCAGGATCGTATAGAGGCCTATAGAGACATATAGAGGTCTCGGTTCATGGCTTTTCGAGACTTTCATCGGCTAGACAGTGTAGACATATATCGAATAAACACTGTTTTTAATGAGGTGGTCGGATAAAACATGGGGCAGTGTGAGAATATTCATAAAGAAGCAGTGCTTTCAAACGAAGTTATCAAGAGTTGTTAGCTTCCTGTTTACTGGATGAAGGGTATCACGTTTTGAAAAATTATTCGACGAGTAAACTCATTTCGTATTGACAGTATTTTGAGGGAGAACTTTGTCGATATGTGGAATGAAATGTTTTCATTTTGACCGTTCTCACTGTTTTTTGGCTGGTTTTTCCATGTTCGAATATCGAATGCAATTTTTTCGTACGTCCGTTCATTTACAAACAAAAAATTGGTTTCGAACGTTCCTCGAATGCACCTTTGAGTTCGACTGGTTAGCGTATCTTTTTTTTTTGGAAACGTAGACGATGGTATTGATTGCATCGCACGGAACTTGTTACTGTCTAACTATAACTGGCAAATATTATAAGAGCGTAATAGAATAAATATTTATAAACACCAATGCGAATAAAAACGAGGGAAATTGAATAACCACTAGTTAATGGGTTAATAAGATATTAAATAGTTAATGAGATATTATTGTTATTATTTGACATTATATAATATTTGTGTCAACTACAAAGACCAGGAGTTGAATAGACATTTCATTCTTCCTTGAATTATTAAATATTTAAGTGTTCTCCGCTTCTTTCAATCCACTGTTTTAAGATGCACCCACTCACTATTGTTATAAATGCATAAAATTCGCAGTGTACTGATAAGTGATTATTGACATTGTCATTTGAATACTTTTAAATAAAGAGTAGATCTTGTACAG
Source organism: Seladonia tumulorum (assembly GCA_913789895.3). Classification (NCBI taxonomy): domain Eukaryota; kingdom Metazoa; phylum Arthropoda; class Insecta; order Hymenoptera; family Halictidae; genus Seladonia; species Seladonia tumulorum. The sequence goes on from OU565275.1 coordinate 12,529,220, forward strand.
ATTTCAGAGTGATATATTAAAATTATATTTCTCAATAATAAGAGGGCACAGTATAATCCCCTTATACTCCAGCCTTAATGAACCAATAATTACAATAACATGATCGCAATTAATAAATAATCGTATGATACTCCTATTATGTTTGGCAGTAATATGCAAACAGTTTTGCTGAACTTTTTCCATATGGTTGCAACATTTTTATAAAAAGTTAACAATGAAGAGAAATATTAATCTCTTTTGTCTATTACCTTATTTTAAATCTGCAATGTTGAAGTCCTACAAAAAATACCTACCCTTGATAAGACCTCCGTTGGTGAGATATACACTATGCTAAAGAAATGGGTTCGATCTCAACTATCTGTCAACGTTTAACAGGTGTTGCTGCCTCTTGACTTCGTAACTCAGTCACACTGACACCTGTGCACCCATGCACTCTTCTAACTAGGTTATTCACCTCTGTGTCCCTTGTCGATCAGGCTACTTTATCGGCAAACCCTTTGTGACATTTCAATATTGTGAATTTTAAAAATGATTTTCTAGTAACAGAAAATTTTTACTTTTAACAGTTTATTCTGAGAAAACGGTCTATTTTTAGGGATAGCTGTTATAACGGATGTCTCAGGAAAAAGTGGGCATGATTCCGTTCGCACAAAATAAGTAAAACAGAACCAGTTACATTTTCTCGGTTCACGCTTCGTTTTTGAGAAAATCGAGTTTGAAAGTTTGTCGGCTACGCGTTAGCATTCACGAGAAGTAGAATAGGTTGGCCATGATCAGACGGCTCCTATTCAACAACAAGCGTAACCGTCGAATTTTCCAACCCGATTTTCTCGTAAACGAGGCGTCAACCGAAAAGATGTAAGTCCTTTTGTTTACATAATTATACAAGTACAAAATCATTTAGTACATTTAGTCAAGTACATTTAGTGTTTCTTTTTTAAATTAAAATTACTCTACGTAAAACAAAATTGAAATCTATGGGAGAACTATTCATCGCAGAATCCCACGACAACAGAAACGAAAATATTTTAATCAAACGAAACATTAAATAATTTTATTTTCACTTTGAAAAATTCATCCCTGTACAGGGTAACCACTTTTCTGTTTTGCTATGTTTCACTGTCAACGCGCTTGATTAAATGATTAAAAATGAAAATGTCGACACGGTTCCATCACGTTTCTCTACTTTCGACATTGTGAACACATGGATTCCTTCATATGTCAGACGGACGATAACAACAGGGTGGTCCTAATCGGCTTAAGGTCCTCCAAAGGTCCGTAAGTCCATCGATTAAATATTGATAATGCTCCGGTATTCGTCACTTGGTTCGCGCATGGTTCCATGTAAGAAAAGAAACAATACATTGTCAACAGGCGAAAACCGGGCATTTCTCGTCCCAGCAAATATTTATTATGCTTGACGCACGCACAGCCGAATTTTCGAGACCTCCATTTTCGTTTCATTGAATCATGGCCGGACCCGAACCGGTCCGCGCACTCCCGGTCATATTTTCGACGGTTCGGGTATTTCCATGAAAAACGGGAGTTGTTGAACGGGGGTGAGGGGGGAGCTAGCTTTTCAGAGTATCTTTGCGTGGGCTTGAACGATCGTTGACCTTTCCGGACTCGTACATATTGGCTGCAGCCAGTTATTACGAGCCGGTGCGCGTTTTATATCCCATGCTTGCACTTTGCGGGCCTAAAAAGCTTCGATCGCAGTCGGCAGCCGCTTAACGTCGAGTATCTTTCCCCCACCCCACCCACCCCTTTTTTACCCTCTCCCTTGGCCACCCCCGCACAGTCCCACCGTTACCAGCGGCAGTCCACGACGCTATTGTATTTTCTAAGAAGCGGTCGGTCTAATTTCAGAACGTTGGCGAACTTTTTTCTCGGCAAACCTGAAGCCTGGCAGGACCGGCAACGGCCAAGTCTGTCTCTTTTCGTTCGGTAGCATTTCTCGTCCGCTCAAGTATACTTTAATTTCTTTCATCGCTTTGTTTCTCTTTCATAAACGCGGATTATAGTAGGGGAAATGCTTTTGTCTCCCGTCGCGCTCACTTCTCTTGGTACATATTTACCCGCGGCGGCGGGTCGGCTTCGAATATAATTGCGATCGTCGAGGAAAGGGCCGAGCGAAGGAAAGACCTTCTCTTTCGAAGGGCGGAGGCCAGAGCGGGATCCGGTAAAAGGAGCTGGCCTAACGGCAGTCAAATTTCCGGGGATGAAAATAATCCCTGGACTGTCCCGTGACAGAGGGCTCGATGTAAACGCCCCCTTGATTCATCGAATTCCTGCGAGCTGGTTCCTTCCTTCTTTGCGTTTCCGGTGCTGCTACGAAAAGGCACCGACCGATTCGTTTGACAAACAGATTTTTGTCCGATCGCGATTAACAGGCGCCCTACCGTGAAAAGGGTAAAGGATGACGACGATCGCTTGTCTCTCACTGCGGAATTGGTTCCTCCCTTGTTTTTTTTTTTTTTGTGCCTTTCGTATACATGTGATTTCATTGTTAGAGTGCTTAGAGAGTTTCCTTCTTTGACGATAGATCACATCACGAATCGACAGTGAGACATTGTGAACTTTACATTGTAGACGTTACATTTGGACTTTGTATTTGGACTTTATATTTTGTGCCTTGACCCTCGATTTTTGAACAAATCGATCTTGAACCTTGATCATGAACTTTGAACTTGTTTGGATCTTAGCATTAATCTTGGCTTTGATCTGGGACTTTTGAACTGGTTGATCTTGGACCTTGATCATGGACTTTTGAACTTGTTGGATCTTAGCTCGTGCGTTTGCCTTGATCCTGGACTTTGAACAAGTTCATTTTGGAATTTGATCATGGTCTTTGAACAAGTTGACCTTAAACGTTGATCGTGGACTTTGTATTTGTTGGATCTTGGTCTCATCGTTGATTGACTCATTGTTGGATTATTGGTCTTATTCCTTGAACTTGAACTTTGCAAGTCTTTACGAACGTGACATTGAACAGGAACTGAACTTTGGTCTTATTTTCTGGGTACAGAATACAGTAATTAGTTCTTAACTAGAGCGTTATTACCTCTGAACCAATATTGGACTGGACAACGTTCGAAACACATGTAATCGATGTATACAGCATGATCGATGTGTGTGTACTGCGATGCAATGAATATTGTGATGAATGTTTAATATAAAATCGAAGTATCGTCGTTTGTATATTGTTATTGATTATTCCTTCGTCTGCGTTACACCTTGTACGCATTCATTGTCCCGTGTTAACATTCATTATAATTTAATTAAATGTTGGCTGCTCCAATTCTGTCAACGAAAATATACATGCAGTATACAATATTCAACGAAGCTGTAATGTTTACTTAAACATTTCCTTGAACAACTTCAATTTGTTATGCTAAATTATTTAAAATCTGTTTTTGCGATCTTGATATTCAGATTTACGGTGATGGTACAATCGAAAACAAGGTGATTCTACATAAAAATTAGTCGAAAATGTGGAATAAAATTTTGTGATACGAAACATTGTTTTCGCGAAAAACGATTTTACTAACTACTATTAAAAGTAAGAATAAAATGACTAAACAGGATACACACATGGTTTTAAGGCGTGCATCTGACGTTGATAAAACAAAATCCTGTGAAGGTCAATTTAAAGTTTTATTCAAGGACATTGCACTCTTTTGTATTGCAACATGTACTTTTTATAACGCGATGTAGTAGCCGACCTCAAGATGAGTTGAAGAAGAAGAAATCAGTTTCAGTTTGAAGAGTGCAAAACACTTTTTGCAAGACAATTTTTTAGTGTTTCACGTAAGCATAATTTAAAAATGATCAGAGGTGTTACGTTATTAACGTAAGAACAAAATGGGCAGGAAATGGAAAGAGATATGAAATTAACAACTGCTTATCTTCAATGAGAAAAATGAGGGATGAGGGTTAAACAAATAGCTTGGATGCTGCAGAAGTTTCGAGGCTGCAGGGTTGCCGGTCAAAGTGTTTAAAGAAGCGGGCGAAACAGAAAAGCGAGAGAGATAGATCGGTCCCGGCGCATCTGTCGCTCGACGATAGAAAAATATTTGACGTGGCTGGCAGTATGGGGGACTCCGATAAATTTCTTTATTCGCCGAGTTTGGAAAATTGGATTTTATTCGAAATAAAGATCCGCTCCGGTGCTTATCGGGGCCGGACGGATAGGAACGGTATCGAATGTAAAGCTCCAGAGACATCCGATCGATCACCCCCGCTTACATTCTCGTTCGGACAGGTTTGACATGAGCGTCGGCGTCCGGCCAGCGTTATTTCCTTCTTAACGCGTCCGCGGGGATCCGCACAGCTAATTAAAAGGGAGAAACGGCTGTGGCCTCTGTTCCCGTTAATAACTGCGTCCCCACACAGCGTTCCATTTAAAATTGAACTCGCCTTGTTAGAGCCGGGGCACGCGAATTTCTTCTATTTCTGCCGTTTTTGTTTCGCCGATCGGGCAAGCGACCGTGGAACGAGGAACAGGGGGATGGGGTTGGGGGTGCTGAGGGGTTACAAGAGAGGTGTATAGAGGTATTTTGCGCGGGTAACATGCGTGGGAACTCTTCTATCCGGAACACCGCGTTAATTACAGAAAATTGAGCACTGTGCGGCTGAATTAACTTTTGCGTGCATGCCGGAAGAAAGCCGGAATCGAGCGTAAACGCGTGGCTTTTTAATTAAGGGGCGCACTGTTTCATCGTGCACGATGAACGGGATTCGTTCGAGCCGATCGTACACACAACCACCGGCGCCCCGACCATGATAGTCGGGCTGTGTTTAACAAGGACGATTAACTTAATCGCGAGGAAAAATTATGATCGTTTCCAATTACCGAGGGAACCAGTCAGGAAACGGATGGCTTTGTCCCAACAACTCTTACGGAGATATCAAACCTGAAATATCGTCCTGTAACCTGATTACCAGACTGTAACCTTTAATTAACCCGGCGACTCTTCGGTGGGTAAAAATGTAGCATGTCCTACGCGACATAATCCCGTAGGTATAATCTTGCGACGCGGTAACGATTATGCTTTGATTCAATCGTGTGCGGGTCGTCCGGGCGCGGGATAATTTGAAATTCTTCTCAATTCGAAAATGTGATAAGAGGACAGACATTCTGTGATTTCTGGAACACAATTATAGAATAATTTCGTCTAATCTCATAATACGAGTGACATCAATTTTTCACCAGATTCGGGAACTCATTTTCACTAGAATAAACCGAATTCTATTACGATCTTTAGAATATAAATTGTCGTATTTAAACTTATTTTTTAAATATTTATTAATTACACAGTTCTGACAGATTTCTTGGGAGAAGCTGTCTAAACAGATGATTATTACTGCTGAGCACAGATTCGACAAGATTTATATACTATTATTTAGTCTTCGAATAATGAATTTTGTATATTTTTTTACCGAATAAAACGTTAAAAACTATCAATGTAGTTGTTAAAAATCGCACACCTATTTCATAATATCCTTTACCTAAAATCAGTATTTCAAAAAAGTTATTTGTTCGAAAAACTACACGAATAGAATGAACCGGCACTCGGCAGTAACAATCACTGCAAACCGCCATTTCTTAACAGACTTTGCTGAAAGTCAGCTATAATTTTGAAATTGATAAACATTAAAAAAAAAAGATATGATCAGGTTGAAATGAAGCTTTTTAAACATGAAGACATTGTTTAGGTGAAGTCTTAACGTTTCAGAGAAAAAATTCCGAAAATTCGCGAGAATAAAAGTTTTAAGTGAGAAAAAATTAATTGTAAATTTGGTCGTAGAATGAGAACATCAGTGACCTTATAAACAATATTATGTAGCTCATTTCTAGACAGAATGTAGCGATTTTGTAAGTTTTGCAATTGTTACGCGAAATACTCTCAATAACTGTGATCAGTTACGGAGGGTTATGTCAGATTTCTTTGGTTGACGCATCGCTCCAATTACGTCGACGCTAAGAGTGAGAAGTATTGAGCTTGATTGGCAGGTTATGAGAGCGATAGGGACACGAATATGATCGTGACGTGCTATGCGAAACATTTGGAATACAATCTGCGTTGCTTATATTCTAATTCTTGCTCGTTCCACCGTGTATAAAATTTGTCAATAGAGAGGTTACACTCAGAGTTTCAATCGTATTATGGATTTATTCTTGTCGACGTAGATGATGTTATTCTTGATATAGTTTCATCAACGTTTCGGGTATATTTGTACCGTTATTTGATCAGTTTATTTAGCTCTGAAGCACCTACTTGAAAACTTATTTCATTCTTCTGGGTATTCTTGCTGCCAATTACCGAGCTCATCCATTTCAATTAGTGGAAAATACAATCAGTGACTTTTGGCGTTGCTCTGTTAACTGCATCAGTAACTCCCACAGTAATAACAGAGAGAATTTATCATATAATAATTAAGCTGCGAATCTATATGCCGTGTAAAACTTTTCCGCACGTTGTAAACAACTGGAGCCCATTTCTAATTATCTTTAACCTACACTTCAATTTTTCTACCGTTTCAAATTGCAGTTACTCGTTTTTGTCACAATCGCATAAAATCCGCCGTCTAATAATAATACATTTCTCTCAAATTTCCAACGGTCATTTATAGTAAAGCCAATCTCAATTCAAATACGGATGAACTCATAAAATTGATTTTAAAAATCTCCCGAAGAAAAGTAATATTACACCAAAATATATTTTTTCCGATAATTTTGAGTTTACTTCGAAAGTTACGAATATAACCAAAAATCTAATTACATAATTTAGCTACGCATAACAAATAAAAGAATTCTCTCAAAAATTTTTGTTCCACAAGAAAATGTTTCGAACGAAAGTGGTTTAATATCACTAACATTAGTTCCTTTTTATATTTCTCTTTTTTATATAGATTCGTAAAATAAAAATAAATCAAGGTAGCTAAAGTGAAATGATATAATAATGTATAGTATAATATAATATATATACATAGAGTATATAAATATATATATGTAGTATAGTATATATAATGATAAGTGTATATTTCCAGTTACTGTTAAAAATAACAAGAATTATGACGGGAAACCAATTCCATACCGCCATACCTTCGCCCCAAGGTCTGCGCTCTGACGGTCTTATTTATTACAGTTATTCGACAATAAGCAAGCATTATTTATTATATTTATTACATAATAAATAAGATTTGGTCCTATCACCAGCTCGCTGGTCACGCGAACAGCAGGGCAACATTGGGTAACACAGAGCGAATCCTCTCCCGATGCCACGTCTCCTAACACGCGTTCGTTGGCTGCTCGTTCGGTATTTATCACAAAGCGACACGCACAAGAGCCTCCTGTCTAGCTTCCTCTGAAATTCTCTCTCGCTCGGTCTTACGTTATTTCTTTGCAGCTATCCAAAGAAGAGAAGCTATCCAAAGATCTCCACACGTTCGCGAGCAAACCATGCAAAGGATCCGGCAAACTTCAAATATCTTGTCGCGATAGATACGCAACGTTATAATGTACTCGATGATTCCGTACAGAATCTCTCATTCGTTTAACACTTTGACTGCCAAGCTAGAAAACTTAAAAATTCCATCAAATCAATGTAAGTTATTTAATGAAATAAAAATTGAAAAAATATAACAGAATAACAACAGAAAGTATGAAAAAATTAGTCACGCGAATGCCAAGAACAGTGGACATTAATAAAGAAACTTGGCGGATTCTTCTATGAAAAAAAAAAATATTTTTTTACTTCTAAGTAAGATTTCTGATATATATGAGAGCAGCATCCTTTCTTTAACGTGTAAACCTTTTAAAGAAGAAAAAATTTGTTCGCATCCTTCAACGATTATTTGATTTTTCAAAATTGAATACGAATATCATCATTCTCCTAAGACTTATGTGCGGGAGTGTATATCAAGTAACGCCGCGAGTGCTATGCGATGCGCGGGAGCCAAGAGACTTCGATGTTCGAGTTTTACTATTCCGCCATGAATGTCTTCAACCTGTCCACCCGATATTTTTCCGTCTTTTCTTTGTCCTGGCTTTGTGGACGATTTATTTTCCATTATCGGTGATGTATCGATAGACGCGTTTAATGACAGCCGAGGAGCCAGAAGTAAAACGGCGCATCGTTAGACATATTCGCTTTTAGAGCCCGGTTCTGTGATACGGATAGAATCTCGAGGAAACAGCCTGGAGCATAAACACGCGTGGCTGTTTTCGACCCCCCTAATGGCTCGGCTCGAATACAGTTATTTCGATCGCCACCGCCGACATTCCCATCATCGTTTTAAAACCCCGCTACCGTCCGAGCTACCCACGAAACAATATACCTATTCGCGCGCGAAGTGCTCCATTTAGCTCCGTCCTCTGAATTATTAGCTACATTTTTGGAGGCACAAAGGAACATCGTACCATTGAATTATAAATATTATCGCTGTTGCACGGAGGCGCTCTGGAAATTGCAGTCGAACGATCTCAACAATTTTGTCTACAGTTTATAAATTTCCAATGTAATAATTCTACGACGTGCGACATTAAAGGAACATTCAACACTTTTCTGAATTTTCTTTTCCAACGAATTCTCGATATTCAAACTGTTAGGCTTGAAAGTAGCCTTTTAGGCTAGGGTATATGTTGTATGTTGTGTATAAATAAAATAGATTAATTATTTAAGAGAATTGTAACCATAAGCAATAATAATATATATGAATAAAAAATTTAGAAGTAAGAAATGTTATAACATAAGGTAGACTAAAGGAATTATACTCGTTTTGTCTCAGTATTCTTTATTAAGATTTATGTAGCCAGCCAGGTATGTAGAATGACAAACACCTTGGTCTAGAGATTTCTTAGTTTAGTTTTCAAACTGAGGTGGCATATAGAAAATAAATAGAGAAAAGTTTTTTTACTAAAAAAAAAGGCTTGAAAGGAGCGGGTCGAAAGTAATTTTTTACTTTTTATCGCCAGTTACAGATCACCCTGCAGATCGATATGAGATCCTCGTGTGGGAATGAATCAACGAACGAAAAATATATATTTCACATCGTCACTTCAATTTTTATCGTCGTCAAGGATAATCCTCGAATTTCCATCGCTCGAACTTCATCGCAGACACACCTACCCGAGACTAAAGTTAAGCAGACAACTTTCTGCATCGGATACATTCGAAACCATGAAGTTGGGACTGCCTGTGTACGTCGGACGGAAGCCGTTGCTTAATCCGAACAAACTAAATTACCAAATCGAATGAACGCAACCAAACTTACACAGTCGAGGTTTCCATTTTAACTGCAACTTTCGAATTCGAGGAGTACGTATGATCTTCGGAATTTGCGGACACGTAAAAGTATTCTTCCCCCTTTTTTTTTACTCATCCGGTAAAATACTGTTACAGCGGGTTTCCTTTAGTATTAGTTACGATTTGGATTTTATGCATTTATGGCAAAAATGAGGAGACTAAATGCAAAACTGTAAAAATATTTAAAGAATTTAAAGGTACTAAGGTAAAGGCACCAGTAGTTGACCATTTTATAGAAAAACATAAAAAATAAGGTTTTTATAAGCGCACTTATAAGTGCACTTTTGATGAAAGTGAACCTCGGATGCCATACCGTCTGTTGTTTAAATTTCAAAACAATTAGAACATTTCAAACCTTATTTTTTTATGTTTTTCTATAAAATGGTCAACTACTGGTGCCTTTACCTTATTATGTTAAATTATAAAGCAGAGAAATAAATGTTTTTAAAAGAAGAAGTGTTTCGAAATTTAGAAACCTTTATAATAAACTTGAAATGTTAATTATAATCAAGACAGAAAATGCTGATTGTACTTCAAAAGTTTTTCATACACACATTGGGTATGTGGACTTTGGATATGTCTGTCCATTGTTCCAATTTACCACTTACTATCAAATTGCTATAATTCTGTAGATAAGCAACAACACGTCGTAATGATATTTATATTTCATTGATTCCCGTGTTTCACTATCAGTTTATATTTATTTTCTTGTATTAACTGGATGAAAACTCTAAAAAAAAAACAAGAAAATTTTAGTGGAATAAAAATTGTATTGAAAGTAAAAACGTTTGAGATTTGTAAGTCTAGTTTGGATAAAATTACATTAAATGTGAATGTATCTGAATACACATATTATTTAAATGGAAAGCATTTGGAATTGGTGAATTTGACGGAATGAAAGTTTTATTTTTGATGTAGAAGTTCTGTTGGAATTTTAATTGAAGAAAAATTTTATTAGATTTGAACAAATTTGCCATTTTTGAATTTCATAAAAGTTTTCTGTAAAAATAATTTAGAACTTGTTATTTCTGTTAGGATTCTAATTGAATAAAAATTGTATTCAAATCGAACGTTTGTGTGTGAAATATTTCGTTTTAGAAATAATTAGATTTGTATCCTACGTTGTCAAGGTAACGAAGCATTGCGGTGACTTATGAAAAAGGAATCGTGAATTATATACATGTCAAAAAATGATAAAAGGGTATCCATTGTACTAAGATTTTTTGGCGTGCTCGAATATGTTCAGGCTCTGGAAGCACGTTTGGCGAGCAGAGCGCCGCGCCATACTCAATGCATTAAGTGGAAGTAACCAGCATTAATCAGACGAGTGAATGAAATCGGGCCGAGGTACACACGTACCAGAGAAATGGTTTAAATTCGATTTTCCCGAGAATTAAACTTCGCGGAGAAAAATATACTCCACATTTTAGACTTGTTTTTGCATGTGAAATTAACTCCGTCTCGGTTTCTTTGCTTATTATGAAACTCTCTGAATGTGTGGTATATAATGCTGGAGCGAGCAGGTATGAAGAAATTCTGTTCCACATTTTCAATTTGTTTTTGCATGCGGAATCTCTCTGGCTGGGTTATATCATTAAATGCGGGGCAATCTGCGGTATAATTTTAACGAAACTCGGCAACAGTTTATGCGTTTTGCTACTGTGGTTCATAATCTATCCTGTCTTGGAATTAGGACGTTTTAGAATTTATGAGGAAACGATTCATATTAGTATCAATTGTTCCACATGAAAGAAACGGAGTCGCTCTCTTATTTAAATGTTTTTATCGTAATTATACCGTGTAATAGCTGCGAAGCAATTATATAAAAGTGTGTTACTTTTTAATTAAAATCTTCTCGGTTGTTGAATTTTAGAATGTTCTCGTTTTCAAATTTCTTGTAATCCAAGAAGTTTTGCGTTACACAAAATGCATAATAATAGGAAGTAAATCATGAAAAATCGTATTTCTGAAAACTGTACTACTGATATGTTGAAAATTATCTATAATATTAATATTGTTTAAATGTTTCCATACTACCGTTGAAATATTAAGCTAAATCAACTCATTTAGGTAAGTATATTATACGAAATACTATTATCCATGTTTCAACGGCACGCTGTTATTGTTAAAACACAAGACAATGTCAAAAGTTGAATATTTGTCCCTTTAAAAATTTCCTCCGAAACTACAGTGAGTATTAAACAAAAATTACAGATTCAATCTCCGATTTTTTATTACTGTGAGTTTTAATACGTTTTTAGATTAGTATCAGAAAATCTGAATCATTTTTACATTATTTCTGTTTCCCATTTCATTTCCTGTTTCCCAAAGTTACATCAGGGCGTCAAAATTAAGTTATTTAATTTTGTAGTACTTCTGCATTTATATTTTCTAATTTGTCTTATAGTTCATCCTGTTCAAGCCAGTATTTTGGTAATTTCATTCTAAACCGTGACGGTGGAGATACATTTAAATATTTGCTGGGGCGAACAGATATCATAAACGGAGCTCTAAAATCAATTACGTTCGTTCTGTCGTACTTCCCACTGTATTATCATAATATTAAATATTTTCATATGTAAAATATTTCCGAATAAAATTTGTTTGACGCATTAATGCATATGCGTTTTAGGAGATATTATAATATAATTATAACATATATTGCAATTGTATGAATGTTTGCAAAATTTGCAATTATCCTGCAAAACATTCCAACATCCGATATCTAATGGAAAGTTATTTTCTTGATGAAGGTAAATTAAAGCATTCAAAATTCTATGGAAGTTAATTTCGACGCTTAATGTGTAATAATAATATTCAAACTTACCCTTTCAGAGGGGACATGTTATGGTGGAAACAAATCTTCTTTTGATCGACTATTTTTATACGGCACTATATGTTTTGATTTAGATAAACTTATAGACCATTTCAAGATAAATTTATCGACTTCTAGTAAGTTGGTCTTCGAAGTTCGTTCAAGATCCTTCATTGCTGTTTGAAACTTACCTTCGTTAAACGCTCTTGAAGGTGTTCGCTACCTTTTACATTCAAAAGAAAAAGCTGGAACATAGATAAAATGATTTCTACCTCTCAATTATAGAAGATGGAATATCTTCTAGAATGATAATACCGCTTCCATCCTACCAAGACTCTCAGATTCAGCATCTTCAAACTTTTTGTTGTGAGATTATGTGAACTGAGTTTAGCTGATAACACGAAGGCTTGGTCCGTTTCTAAAAGAATAGGTTTCACGTGGAACATTTTACGAGATGAACGACAAGACAGTTACATGCGCAACTTGAAACGGCGCACACTACGTGTAACGACGCGTAGCGAATATGTTGAAGTGTTGATAATGCTTCGATTGCTGCTACGAGTGAAATAAACGAGAGTCGTATGGAACGCAGAAAATTCGTGCGGTCCCGAGCCTGTTAATGAATTGTCGAACGTTCAACCATCTATACTAGGAAACGTTATTGTGCACTCGTCGAAACGACTGCTCGTAATCTCTGGTCCGACCAGATTTCAATGCCGACATGATCGTCATAACCGGCAGCGTCGTTGTTATTAGCGACGGTCGGCGATACGGAGCGAACAGATGGGGAGCGCTTGCGCGAGAGATCAAAACTAGCGGGTTTTCTGTCGCCTGGGATGATGGCTCGTGGCCCGCCTATTGATCTTGGCCAACATCGCGCTCCGGAACGAGCTGCGCTCTCTCCTGTACCGCCGCGCCGTTCGCGTTCGTCGCCGTTGCCTGGCCCTATCCTGCCTCGGTTAGGCTTCCCTCGTCAACCTCTGGTGACTACATAGGCATCGTATGCGAACCATCGGAACCGATGCACCAACGCTCGGGAATGCATCCTTACGCGGCAGGCCCCTAACCGCATCCCCTTTTACCCTAGGCGGCGCGGCGTTGCGTTCTGCTGCCCTTCTCCTCCCATCCCCGATATTTCCTAAGGGTTTCCACACCTTTGAACGGTTGAAGAAGAAGAGAGTTTCCCCCCTGTCCGCGGCGATTTGGTTACAACACCTTTCGCGGATAGTGACGAACCCTGTCACGTTCAAACAATCCGGGACAAAAAGAAACGAAATTTCTTTGTCACCACGAATTTCGACCGATGAACTGTGGCATCGTCTTGACAGTGTTATTGCAAAATTCTATCCGAAGCGATTCAGTCTCTCAGATATTTCTGGCGGAGATTTTGGAAACTTTACCTGTCAAAAACGCTGAAAATTTTCGACATTTTCTCACCAAAATCTACAGGATTACATTAGCCAAAGTTAAGTTTCCTGAGGTAAAGTCTAACCAACAATGCGTTTGTTGGATTTCTATAATCCGTACAAATGCACACTGTAACGGTTCACGAAGAAGTTTTAATCTTCCGCTTGGTACTTTACATATCAGTGATTACTAGACAGCGGATCTTTATGCATTTGTAACGAAGTTGTGTAGATAAAATTTGAAATTGTACGAAAATTTAAAAAACTTTAAATGCCGATATACTATTTCTCGTCTATCAAAATTAGCAAGTGAAGAAACAACATTATACTTAGTTTCTATTTCTTGTAATCGATGCGGACAATTTTTATTTTGCATAAAGATCCGCAGTCTAGTGATTACATACTTAAGAATATTACTGTAAAATACATTGCAAAACATTAATGTTGCCTATTTCCTTTTCGAAGCAGGCTTAAGTAGTTTACTGACCAGTAGGTATATTTATTTGATGTGTATCATTTTAACTGAAATGCACGGAATGATTTAATATAGCAGTACCTCCTCTATTATGCTTACAGTATTATTTACAATTCTTGACCACAGAAATTCGCTAATTTCATTAGATGTTTTCGACGCTCGTAACCATGATAGTAGAATGAACGTGCCTACCGCAAGTTTAAGGATTCCACAGATGAAGTATTCAGGTAGAACCCTCTTATTAATAATAAAGTTGTTTTCAGTATGCCGAGCTCTTCAAATTCCCATGAAGTTTCTCCTCAATATCGCACGCGTCTTTCTTCTTAATGTTGCTTTTCTCTTCTCACATGGGTTCCCATTTTCAGGAATTCTTTAGGGAAACTTGTTTTTATATAAATAATTATACAAATAAATACATAGCACGCTTGAAGCAGTGCTTGATCTTCTATTACTTTTTCATAGTTTATTCAATATGGTACAGTCATCGTATTAATAAGTGTATTTAACCCAGTGTACCCAATTTTCCGATTACAACGTTTCTTCTAAAAATTTCGAATTTTTCATACATAATGCAACTGTTGTTACAGTCTATAAAAGCCTGAAATAGTACAAATACGATTCATGGATCTCACAGAGCCAACCAGAGAATTGTAACTTTACACAAAATCGCTTAAACATTTATAGCTATTTACAACGTAGGTCCAATATTGACAAAATCTTGAAAATTTGATAGTGAATAAACCTGTGTAGATTCAATATATTAATAATGACTCTATATACACTCATTTAACACAATAAAATCGTTCATTAGGGTAGTAGGTTCCATCTAGACTTTTTTGAATTTATGGCAAAAATTACTAGATAAAAACATAGGAAGTAAAGACTATCGTTACATTATTTTGGACACATTAAAAAGATTAAGAGAAGAAATACATTTTGATGTGTCTCTTATTTTGAATAGTTAACACAGAAAATGTTTACTTTGTATAAAAATCCGTGATCTAGTCCAAACACAATTTCTACTTCGTTACAATCAATCTTCGAGAATCGCATATAGATCAGCAGTTCAGGCATGTACCCGTTGCTAAGTGGCGCACAGTCGGATTATTTCAATAGTTTCAATAAAGCGTTCTAATTAGTGATTCAGGGTTATTCCAACACCTTCGTCGACTTAGATTGGACAATCTTATTTATGAGGGACACGAATTCCTGGAGAACCGGGGCCGCCTCGAAACGCCGCTGAACCGTGTCGTGCTATATCGCATGGCCAGGTTAGGGGCTATGAAACCGGGACTAGCAGTTGTACGTGGACAATCTAGCCACCGGCGAGACACCACTAAATTCGGACTAAAAAGGACAGCCGCAATTGAAACTTTGTTGTAAATCCGCTGGGAATTCAGTCCCTGGCGAAGACAGAAAAAACATCGATGCGGAAAATGGCCCGAACTACAGTTTACATTCCATTGGCCTTACACTCGAGGAAGAAGTGATTTAACCTGCGCAGAACAGGGGGGAAGACACATTTTACAGGGTGTGGCCAGACAGGTGGTACAACCGTGGATGCGGTGGTTCTACGTGAGACAAGAAGTCATAGGTCATACAGAATAGATTTTTTCGTTTGAGAATTTGTCTTCGAGAGAATCGAGTTTGAAGATCCGCCTACACGGGCGGGCTCGAAGCCACGCCCCTGCGGGGAAGGCGGCATGTATTCGTCACACGTATTGTCACAGCTACGTGGCCAGCTACATCTGTGCTGCAGCCTACCCCCACTAAGTCACTTACCCAGTTCTGCTATAGTATATGCACGAAGTAGAATTGGTTGGATATGATCAGACGCGTCAGAAGATTCCTATCCAATAGCAATATTTATTTATTCATTAGCATTATTTTCTCGGAAACGAGCCATCAAACAAAAAAATGTTATTCCGTATCTTTGACTTACTTTTACATATGGAATCATCCCCTGCCCTGTTGGACCACTCGTCCGGCCACACCCTGAATTCATAATGTAAGGTTTCATGAAGCGTATCGTTAACCCTTAACGCACGAAGTCGAAATAAGCGCGCGTTCATGAACAAAAGTGGACTGTATTTTTAACGAATGAGTACAACTTTCGAGACGATGTCGGAAGGGTGGGGCGCAACGTTAAAAATACGACAAATAAAAATAACCTTGATATAAAAGGGAAAATCTTCGATAAACTATAATATAAATTTCTACTTGCAATGCAATTATTATTAAGTTTCGTTGTTTATTCTTTATAAATAAAATAGTTCAACTAATCAGACAGTGGACACATTGCTGTCTAAATTTTAGAACTTTTTCTCACAAGTAAGAAAGAGGAATATACGAACTAAGGAAATAATATACGAGCTAAAAATAAATATAAAGTTCTGATTTTAATCCGTGTTTTCCAGAGCATAGAGAATGGAAGCATTTTTGTGGTTGCTCAGAGAAGTCGACTGAAACTGTTATTTCTCAGGCAAGGAGAAATAACGAAAGTTCCTGATCAAATTCGGAAGATACGAGCCGATCTCCACCGAACAACTAGATTAAGACCGCCAGTAGACCAGATAAGTGAGCTGAATGCGGCCTATCTTTGATCTGCAAATGTAGAATCGAGTCTGTTACTAACTGAGCAAGTGGAAACGATCTGTTCTTAGCCAGACATGCATAAAGCATTTCAGGCCAGTAAAATAATTTCTGCAAAATTATTCATCGCTTAAGATTAATTAATGTATCCACTGATTTATATATTTCACTGTATCAAATCACAACTGTTAACTTTCGTAGAAATACACCGTTCCAAAAATTGATAATTCTTCTAATTCATGTAAATTTATTATAAACTTATGCGAATATTAGTGGTCGCATACATAGACATTTATTTCTTTTCTTAATAATTGTATAAAGTTTAAAAATAATACAACAGTATTTCAAAATTGTTTAAATGTTTTTGCTGTGTTTGTATTTGATCTACTAATTACTGACATAAATGCATAAAATCTGCATTCCAGTAATAAGTTTTGAATAGAAGTATCATTTTCCACTAAACGATTCAAAATAAATTCAGAGCGAGAAGGTTTGATTGCAATATACGTATTAACTTTTTGAAACGTGTGAAACTAAATTCTATATTAAAAAGGAGTTATATATTCAACAATTAGATATTAATGAAAATACAGAAAATATGTGTATCATTTTAATTACTTTATAATTATGACTTTGATTGCCTTTCACACTTTTCATATTGCAGTCATCTTCTACATACATATTTCAGGCTCGTTGTTGGACATCAGTTCGAAAAATGTTAATGAAATTCTAATTTGGTGCTGTTGAACGGCTGTTGTGTGTCGTTCAAATCATGTCAAAATTTCTGGATTATATGCATCACTAGCATATTAAAAAATTTATTATACCTAATGAACGTAGTTATAATATTTTCAATTACTTGAGATTCTACATTCTAAGAATTTCTTCCTAAGAAATGCGGTAGCGGCTGAAATATATTTTCGCTGCATGACTTTCAAAAATCAATTTGACCAACAACGGTGTAAGTAATGTAATTAGTTTTCTATACACAATTTCTATAGTATACGATAATTTACGTTAAGATTATTAGAGTGACTTGAAAGTACATACATATTTTTATTGCGCAAACAGTGCGTAACAATACAAATAACTGTTCCACTATAATAACCGCTCTAACGTTTACGTTACAAAGTGAGGTAATCATTCTAATGTTTTCCAAAATATTTAACGGTTGTAAATTGTTTATTTTACTAATATTCCGTGCAGTTATTGTCGGAAATACCGAAATGCAAATTTGTTTAAAATACCAGTAACACAGATAAAGCTAGTCTTAGTTCCACGACATTCGACTCCGTGGGAATGGTGGAGCTAAGTATGAAATATGTTGATGTGATGAGACCGCATAATGAATCTCCACGACGCACACTGTGACATTTTAGCAATCTAGTGGGACGAAATTATCGTACCAAAGGAACATTAATTTTCAATGACCTTATTAGATTTTATATTAAGAAAAACCATCGTATTCAGTTTATACATATAGTTCGTTGTATATTCAATTCAATATACAGTCTTTACTCGATATAAGTCCCAAATTCCTAGCCGATAAAAGTCCCAGAATTATCCCCATTGCTCCACTACCCCGTAAGCCTAGGAGTGTAAATAAAATACAGGTCGGGTATATCGGTGCGAGACCAGAAAACCACTATTAATCCAATAGCAAAACTTCTTTATTTCTTATTATTTTTAAAAATAAAATAATAACAGAAGTTTTGTTATTGGATTAGTCGTGGTCTCACGCTGTGATACACCTAACCCGTATCTTCCAGCCGATATATGTCCCTGGCCAGGCCAGTGTTTTGGACATATATCGAATAGACACTGTATCCACCAATATATCGATAAGTACCATAAAAACGAAGTCACAAGCAATCATTATACAAATTACAAATTTACAGAGAATTACTTTTTAATTAATATCGTGCACATCTCTTTCGCAAATATCGAGACATAACCGTATATTTTTGTAACTAACATCAACAGTCTACCATCCATTTATAATATGATTTCATATATTTGGAGTAATATCGAAATTCAATTTTGTTCCACTAAATTATTCCAACGCCATACTGTACGATATAAAAGGGTCCAAGTGTCTTCCGTTGTAATGTAATGGCCCGCTTTTTTGCAATTTTCTAATCCCAACGGTTTCGTTTACATTCGAAAGGGGTAAGCGATAATTTCGCACGATAAATTGTTATTACAGCCATATGCACGAGGCCGCAAAGGGTAAGAACGAGGGGGGTGGGGGGTGGGGTTGCGAGTTTCGGTTGCGTTCACGAGTTTCTCTATGTGGCAAAATTCTTGTAATGGCCGGAAGTCTTATCGTACGTGGCGAATGTGCGGTCGAGTAAAATCACCGGTCTAGCAAACAGATATAGCTTATCGCGAGATGCTATCTCGATACCTTGCTCAGGTGCAGAGGCTTGTCGTCGTTCCATTATCTATTATGCGGGTAGCCGATGAATAAGTAGATAAATCGCAAAAGAGCTTTCATCTGTGCCGCGTTCGTGACATTCGATCTTCGAGCTCGCGACGTTATTCGTAACGTAATAACCTTGTAAATTTTTACGGACAGAATGAAGCAGTTTATACGAAGGTGAGTTTGTTTATCCCTTCAGGGATCACGTTTCTGGTAAATGCAAAATACAGCTTCCCGAATAAAATTAAAGAAATTGTGCAAGGCGAAAAGAGAATACAGTGAGAAATCGTCACGAGAAATTGTCAATATGTCAACTGCGATCATTTCGTTAAGAAAGATAGTACAATAATAATTTGGACTGATTTGAAAGCTCGTTTCGTTGCGCTGAAATGAAACTAGTATCGTGCAAACTTTAGTGTGTGCGCCACAGAAACAAGTACTCTAAACTACGTTCATCATGATTGGCCTGCATTGCATATTGATTTGTAATATAATTATTGATGGTTCCAGGTCATTCGCTGTCAGTCGAGATTAATTCTAATCCATTGCTGGTTTGAATTTGACACGTTTTTCCAATACACAATACGTATTGTGATACATTACGTTATTGTATTATTTTCAAAAGTATTATCTGTAGAGTTTTTTATTCGCTTTTATATCGAATTGATTCTTTACTCAGGAAGAAAGTAGACGAAGAATATTTTGTTTCGCAGGAGTTTTCAGTAGTTGTTTTGAATTTTATTTTGTTGATACAGATAAATTCTTACGACACAGTAATCCATTTTCCTAAAACTATTTAAAAATGATAAATTGACGTCGCAAATTTTGCAAGGTCACAATTCAAATATTTCATTCAAATATTGAATGAAATCCTCGCAAGTGCAAGTATTCACAATTTGTTTACATGAGCGTCGCGCGTCTCTATGATGTTCACAATTGACACTTCTGTTGGTAGGGTTGCCGCATTTTAGGCGGATTTTTAATTGTTAACAAATGAAAAATAAAGCCATATAAAAACGAAGTGTTACATTGTCATGAAGAACCAATCCCTAAATTTTCTGTAATCGAACACCCAGTATATCGATACATTACCGTATCTTTCTGGTTTTCGAATACGACCGAGTCGAATGCATGAACCATTCTGCACATTGCCCTTCGTCAAGCACCCCGTGCAAGCTGGATGCAATTTTCTTGTTATCGCATGGAAATACGCAGCGTGTCCATAGTTCGCGTCTACGCGACAATCATTTTTTTTTTTTTTGGCTTAGCTACGCGGGTACGGACGCAGGGATAATTATTTAATTCTTAAACAGTTACACGAAGGAAGATTAAATTAACCCTCTGAGCTGGAAGCTTACGGACTTCTGTTTTATGCAGTATTTATTGCCGGCAACTACCATCAGTATTTACTACGGCCAGGGGACTACTTAAGAATTAATGCCGTCCCGAGAAGGATAGAGAAATTAGAATGCACAATTGACTCACTAATTTACCTTCTAGGCGGAATGTTTCGACCCCGTTGTTGCCTCCGCAATCGTTGCGCCTTTAAGCAATTATCGCGAATTTTAGCGATGATTGAGTAATTGGGGAAAAAGGTTCGAATGAAAGTTATGCACATGATGTTTTACCTGGATTTTTTTAGAAATCCCCGCACCCTATTAACGCCTTGCCCTACAATAACGAGCCAGACTCGTGATGAAGATTCTGAATAGAGTCTAATAAATGTGAACGTTATTAATTTCCTTTAAACCGAAATAAAATTCTATTTTGTTGTAGTTGATATATATCCTTTGGAGAAAACATAGGCATACAACAAATATAAACTATCTTCTTTTTCTATGAAATTCTGAACGATGAAGAATTACTAATCATTATACTCACAAAATAAATAGTAGTGCAAGGGGTTAAACGATGAGAAATAAAGGGCGAGTTTCTCGGATTCAGTTTGTATTTAATTCTGTTGTTATATGAACGTTCGAGTGCATTAAATCCTCCAATTACTATTTATTCTACTTATACTATTTATAGTTTAAAGGTAACAAGAAAGGGTAATTTATTAATGCTAGATGTACTGCCACCAATTAAATAAATTTTGGATAGGCGAATTCTTAATATTCTTATGAAGTAATATATAATAGTAATTTTTAGTGCTCAGTGAACTCAGTGTTGAGGCCAGGGGTTAAAAAGCCTCGGAGTGTCCGATATTCGGAGAGTTCGCGGTGTCACGTAGCTCCATAAAATGTTCGTCACGATGAATCCTTTTGCACGGAATAGTTGAGTCGCTTCTCTGAAATTATTTACCATAAAAGGCCACACTCCGCGATAATAACGGCCCTATTATCTCGTGTGAAAGCACTACGGTTAGACGAACGAGTAGGCTACGTCCGAGGGACCCGTAATTTTCCAGCGATAACGTAACGCGTGTACGTCCGAAAAAGCCGTGTTTATACTACTTTATTCTCGGGTGGCACGCGCACGCGCACGGCGGCCAGCCACGAGCGACGCGGCGATTACATTCTAATTACGCGGACACGACGATAAACTCCGTGAGCGCGTCCGCGGTCGGAAAAGTGTACAAACCGGGTGGTTTATCGAGGGAAAGATGAGCACCCGGCTGCATCAACATGCTAAGAAAAGACTGGTCGCGCCTACGGCGGAAGTATTAGGTACAGAGAATGCAACAGGCACGACAAGGGGTAGGTAGGCCGAGTGCTATATCTATAGTGGTTGGTCGGTCGGTCGGTCGGCCGGCCGATCGGCACCTGGCTCGAATCGCAGCGATGATTTTCCAGCCTCCGAGCCCATCCCTTTTTCGTTTGCTTTTCTTTCCCCAGGGCGTGGCGCTCAACAGGCTTGGCACCGATCCAACTTTCTGCTCTTCCCCCCCCCCCACCCACTCATGCTTTCTCGCTCTATTCCCCTAACCATTTGTCCTTCTATCTTTCTCTCGCTCCTCTCGCCGTTCGGTTCCTTCCGTTTCCCTTCTTCCGAGCCAGTACAACGGCAACGGAGGAAGGATGAAAGAGCTAAGGGTGCACCAACACTATCGACCGTTTTCTCCCCCAGCACACCGATTCGCATTGTATTGTATTATGTTTGAACGCATTTACCAATACGCACGCATAACCCCGCGTCCATAAGTGTTGGGACACTTGGGAAGGACCAAGTAAATCCGAACGATTGTTCAAGCACGTAGTTAGCATAGCTTGAATTTTTTATTATTGAAATCGGCGAACGTAATAACTTTCGATACAAAGTTTATAGTAAGTTTAATTGCTTACGAATCGGATTTGTGCTGAATAAATTCTTCAGTCTTACCACGCTCACAGTCGAACGCCCTTTAAACTACTATAACTTTTTTTTAATTGGATCAAACAACCTGACATTTTTTAGCAATTTGAAGAATTGGTTTTCCAAATGATGTGCAAACAAAATTCTGAAGAAATTGCAATTGGTAAGAATTACATGAGAAAATAAAAATGGCACTTTTTACAACTTTTTTTATTTGAGCCTATAATGAAAATTTTAAATATGCGTTTTGTAGATCTATGTTAATTATACACATGCTGGAAATTTAATCGAAATGGATTAATATACAAACGTGCTACGAGTAGTTAAAAGTGGTGAAAATCGTAGTTTTTCACGTCAGTTTCTGCTTAAAATCCACAAATTCTAACATCTTTAGATGCGTGTCGTTTCTATCTACATCAACCGATTTCGATGAAATTTTCACTATGTTTATAACTAACATAGATCTACAAAACGCATCTTTTAAATTTTCATTACAGGCTCAAATAAAAAAGTTTTGGAAAGTGCCTTTCTTATTTGCTCTTCTAATTCCTAGCAACTGCAATTTTTTCAAATCCTTTTTTGCACGTCATTCGGTAAACCAATTCTTCTAATTGCTTAAAAAATGTCAGGTCTTTTGGTCCAATTTAAAAAAAGTTATACTGTTTTAAAGGACGTTCGAATACTTTTGTGAGCCTGTGTACGTATGTGTGGGTGGTGTAGATTTTCAGTAAAAATTCAGTAAATTAAATGCAACAAATCTGTACAAATACAATGAACTTCAAAGTCTAGTCCAAGTTTAAGAACAGTAAAACTGACTGGTTATTATCGTTTCTAAAGAAGTTCTTTTCAATCTCTACATTCGAGTTTGGATGTTCGCATTAACCTAATCTAACACAAAAAAATCTGTGGGACATGTACAATTTTATTTATTCGAAAAAAAACTTTATACTTTCAGAAGGAGTTTTCCCTACAAGATCACCATATAGGGTGAGTCACCTAATGTTTGCTCCTCAAATATCTTTATTTTTAAAGATACTTCAAATGTCTTAAGAACTAGGTAAATGGTTCAGCGAGGATCACACGATGACACAGAATAATTTGTTTTTTTAGAAATTTCGAACCACCCGTTAACCACCTACGATGATAATCCCTTTCATTCGGAATTAAGTGACTATAATTACTCAAGGTCATATTAAGGTCATAGGCAGAAAAAACGTATAAAATTTACAAAAGATTACGTTTCCTCTGTGTGTGACCGTGAGTGATTATAGTCACTGAAGTCCTAATGAAAGGAACCATCATCGTGGGTGTTTAAAAGGGGTGGTCTGGGTTAGGTCTGGGTAAAGTATTCTGCTCTCATACTTTAGATCTTATACATTTCCTCTGTCCGTAACCTTGAATAACCTTCAATAATTATTGTCACCGAATACCTAATGAAAGGGACTATCATCGTAAATGTTTAAAAAGGGGTGGTCCCGTTTTTACCTTGAGATTTGAAATTGAAATTGGACCATTCAACATTGTCCTGAAGACATTTGACGTATCTCTAAAAACAACAAAAATATTTGAGATGCAAACGTTAAGTGATTCGCCCTGCATAAAATATAGAATATGAACTGCAAACATCGATGCGAGACAGGAGCAACAGAACTTGTTTCACTAAAAAGATTCGAAAGGAATGTGCGAATATTTCATATTGCAGAGGGAAGATGTAGCTATCGAAATACATACGAGTGGACTAGTAGCGCAGAGTTCTGTCCCTGGACCGTCAATCCCACGTCTATAACGTATTCAACTGGCCCTGCTTAGAATTCCAGTATATCCAGGATTGACATAAACACGCTTCCAAATTCCGTCCCTCTTTGGCGTCCCTCCCCTTCACTTATCACCCGACACAACCAGCAAACATTTATAAACGTACCGTATCTCCGACCGTGGAGCATTCAGCCAGCTTTTCCTCTCCGGCCGCAACAATCCCCCCATTAGCACATCCTCGACTCACGAATGAAATCCTGCCTATTTCGGTGGCGTAACTTTAATTACATTCGACGTAATTCGGGGTCAATCCTGAGAGAGGGAAACCGTGCGAGTAACAGGAAGTTAGTTAGCGGCCGTGCGGCTTTCCTCCGGCCGCACATAAACGTGTGCATAAGTACATCCGGATGTATCCGATGCGAGCTGCAGGCCGGCAATAGATCCGTCGCATAGTGTTCCGAAGAGTCCACGATTTCGGAATAAAACCGAATATTCCAAATGGTAGAATGTAGGCTGCCATACTACATTTATTTATTATTAACCCTCGGGCTTCTGCTAATTCGAGGCCTATGCCAAAGTCATTTCTGACTCACACCGATATTTCACTAATACAGTTTTAATCCGATATAAGGCGATGGCTCGGGACCGGCTTTCGTCGTATTACGGATCAGGGTACCTATGCGGCTTGACTTTGTTGAGAATGTCCGAGGCTTTCTATGAGCCACAAATGGTCCTAGGTGAAAATCGCGGGTTTTTACAATTTCTGGCCAATAAGTATAATAAATCTAACGATTCCCACAGCTTTCGATACCTGTCGTTTTTTTCTGCATCAACCAAATGCAGTTTTCAAGTTCTCATTACAGTGGAGTACCCTGTACAAATATTACAATATTTATTCATTATTATGAAATTTATTTCTACTATGTTTTAGTTACTTGAAAGTATTCTGTACAAAGGAATTTCGTTTTGAAATTTGTTTTAATGTCTGAAATTGTATAGGGTAAGGGACCCAATTACTGTGCATATACTAATTATACTTACTTTTAAAGCATAATGAATATTAAAAGAGCTATATATTCTAATAAAAAAATTTAATATCTCCTTTCTAATATTCATTATCCTTTAAAAATAAATATAATTAATGTAGGCACAGTAATAGGGTCCCTTACCCCACTTCTTCAAATTTCAGGATAGTATTTTTAGTTTATATGACATTTTATTTAAATAATTCTGTACAAGGATTTCAATTCGTTTGGAGTTTTCTACGAGTTTCCATCCTGTCTTTCTGTACAGGCAGTGACACAGACATCAATTTCAAAGTTGTGTGCTTTATTGCATGAAACTGTACGTGGAGCTACTTCGATTGATAGATTCGATTGAGTTGTATCTATTTTAATTAAATTGAGTACAAATATCTGTAGCTTTGTTTGTGAAATTTTTATGCTGGTCAAGTCTATACTGTGGCCGCCTAGAAACTAAAGTGGGTTTTACTATCTAGACAATTCAATCCAATCGGTTGCAGAGAGAGAGACTGGTATATTTCCAAGATCTTGTCCTGAAAGTCGTAAAAGTATCGAAATTGTTCAAAACTTAAAAGTATTGAAAGTCTTGATTGTTTGAAATTTTGAAAGCAGGTACTGAAAGTTGACAATTTTTGAAATCATTTTAATAGTATAGAACGTTTTGAAAGTTTTGAAGACTCGAAAATATTGAACGTATTGAAAGTCTTAAAAGTCTTTTCGAGATAATTTTACGTAAGGTTGTTCCAGGTTGTTCTCGGAATTACAAGTCATCATTAGACAAGATATAATCTTGTATTAAATTATGCAAGAAAACATTTTCAAACAAACATTTTCAAGCAACAAGCAAACATTTTCTAAGTCGATTATACGAAACAGAAATTGGACTTTAATTTTAATTAATTTAATTGGTTAATTTCTTCTCATTCTTCTATGAAATTATTGAAAATCTCGAAGATCTTCAAGTGCGAAATCATTAAAAGTCCTCTGCAAGTTTTGCAAGTTTGTAATTATACAAAGTTTCAGAACTATGAAAAGCTTCGAAACCATTGAAATTCTTGGTAGTCTGATTAGTTTACACAATTTTCACAATCCTGACAGTGCATAAAGACTTTTTGTAGATCTTGGAAGTTGAACTGAAATTTAATTTTATTTAATATAACTCAATTGAATTACTTGACAATTACAAAACAACACACTGTGTATCACTGGACAATACTAATTCTAATTATTCTTTTGGTGAAGCATCTGCCAATTACATATATTCGTGACATTTTTCATCTTCAAATGACACTAGGCACTACACAATTTTGATCATAATTGGTTAATTCACAATGTATTGGAACCACGATTGTCCAGACTAGTGGAACATGAGTATTCGGATAATAGAACAGTTACAGCGACAGTTAAAGTCAGCTACAGTGCCAAATTGAAGCTTTAGCGAGTCGTATCAGGAATCGTGTTGTACTGGATCCTTTTAGATTTAACTGTTGAGAGATGCGGAGGTCATATTCGAGTAATAGAGCATGCGAATGTCACCAGTTCGGTTAACCGAGGTACACTATTTTAATCAGAAAAATATCAGAAAGATGTTGTCAAAAGTTTCATAATAAAATAATTAAAAACCAAAGAAAGAGTTGTCTTTGAATAAGTCTTGTCTCGATGATTCCTCAAATTAATTCGTGACCCTGTGTCTTCATTTTACCATTCATCCACAAACAATCAAAACATACCCAAGCCCTAGAAATAATCGGAGGGTTACGGAGGGTTAAAGATCCCGTGGATCATTCGACCAGTCTTGTTTGCGAACACACGCGCGTGCGCGCGCATTTCTTGGCAAAAGAGTTAATTAATGCAAACCGATCTATACGCGAGCTAATAAACTGTTCTTGTTACCAGGGAATCCGATCCGTTCTACGATTTCGTTGTAACGCGCGTTTCTACGAAAGACGAAGTGCTCACGAAACGTCCAGTCACAATTGGCGTCGTCTTATCGGTTGTCTTATCGAGATTCCTTATCGACGAGAACTCGCTCGACAGGTAGCGTGCTTCTTGCCGCGCCACTCGAAAGTCCTCTTCAGCATTACAATCGGAAATGGATATTCGCGATTCCTTAGACAATCAAGATTCCGACCGATTATCGTGTATAATTCATTTCTGCTTCTCTCTTCCGCCCTCTCTCTCTCCCTCTCTCTCTCTCTCTCTCTCTCTCTCTTCCTGAACGTATCTCTCTCTCGCAAGGGGATAAGGATGAAATGGCAGAAAATCTGATAACAGGAAATTGAAAACTAGATGGCAACTTCCAATCTTTTTCTCGAGCCTCAATTAAGAAATCTAGCCTCGAGTACGGAAAAACGGCCACTAACGAGCTCGATGTAGTACCGAGCTGGTTCATAAAAAATTGGAAGATGGAAATTCAGTTATCCGGCCGTCCGGAGTTCTTTTCTTTTGTAAGTTTATTCAGCGTGCGATGGCGCACTGGTCATTGGACATTTTTTTATCGCGACAATTACTGGACGATTATTAAAGTGGTTCCGGTCGTTTAATAATGTCTTATTGCTTCGTTGCGGTAGGTGGTTCACGGTTGATGAATGTATTTCATTAAAGAGAATTACATGTATGTATGTATGTATGCACGAGAGTTTAACGTGAAATATAGAATTACAATACTGCCGGCCGAGAATTATTCACATTCTCTTCTCATTGTTCATTTTCTTGTTTTCATACGCAGCTCGAAAGCTGTGTCATATTCGTTTAATATTGTTGCGGCATAATGATAGTGAATCTTCACCGCTTTCGATGTAGCTAAAATGGTTTTCAATGTCCTGTGCAAATATTAGTATGCATTTATTAAACATTCTTGTGCTCTTTATTTTAATATTTTAGTTCAGTAAACGTAAATTAAAAGATTTGCAACGTGTCATTTCGATATATTGTTAATAATATCCACAATAATACACAGGTTGTCTCAGCTAAAGGAGGCCACCTAAATATCTCCATTATTTCGAATGGCACAAAAAATATTTATGGCATAATTTACATGGTATCGAAGGAGGAATACCATAATACGAAAACCTTAAACCTTTAAACCTCGTACGAGCAAATTTTATTCTACATCTTCGACTCATATTTTCTAGATTTTCGAGACTGACAATTTCATTTTTCAACAGGATAACGGTTAATGTATCAAGAGAAACAAAGGAGTGGTTAGACAGCAGAAATATCAGGGTTTTGACATGGCCAGCTTGTTCGCCAGATTTAAACCCAATTGAGAAACTTTGGGAAATACTCGCAAGAAAAGGCAATATAAACAGGATATATATGGCAATATATATATATATATATATATATTATATATGGCAATTGTAAACAGTACAATTCTGTTTCTGAGTTAGGGACTGCAGCGAACGAAGCGTGGACATCGATCGAAGCAGAAACTCTTCGTGCTTTGATTCCATCAATGCCTAATCGACTTTTCGACGTTATTCGAAAAAATGACAATTATACCAAGTATTAATTTAGAAATTTAGAAGAAATTTTTGTTAATATTGATGTTATCTACTTAAAAAACGTTTGGCTTCATGGAAATTTCGGGCAGTGTAGCCGTGTATAGAAAGTAAAGGGAGGTAGAGGAAGAGAGAGAGAGAGAGAGAGAGAGAGAGAGAGAGAAAGAAAGAGAGAGAGAGAATGGGAGAGTTCGTTGACAAAACGGTATATAAGTACGGTTTATTCGAAAAAATATCGAAGGAGGTTCGTGATAGATCGCGAGGAGGCGACTTCAGAAAATGCGGAAACTCGTTAGAAGGATTTCACGGTGGAACGAGGCCGCGCGCGACGGCGCAAAGTATCGAGCTATCGATTTCACGGCTCGTCGGCTCGTCCGATAAGGTAACCCACCCCCCTCGCCGCATCTACCTTTACTTCATTCCTCCCACCTTTCCTTTCCTACCCCCGCTTTGTACCCTCGTACCGTTGCTCTTCGTCTTCGTCTTCGACCATTCGACCTTAGCCCGCTCGAACGATCTTAACCCTCGCTCGACGAACACCGGGTCATTTCGAACCCGCTTGCTATTTGACCGCTCGTACTCTCTACCGACCGCAACAGCTCTTCTTCTTATCGTTAATACAGTATTTCTGCACTTGCGTGCAGCGTAATCCATCGAACGTTGCCGCGTTTGACCTCAGATGCACATTAGGCTTCTGTGACAATATCGATTTTTTCTGCAATTCTTTTTACAAGTTCTAAATGCCGGTCTTGCTAGCCTTGACCAACAATCGGGCAATCGAAGTCTGTCCCTTCATTTCTTTACCTCTTTCCTGGTAAATAGTTCGTATTTACTCCGTCTATAATTGCACTTTCCCCATTTCGTTCATTCACAAGAAAAGCGACACAAGTCGAAAAAGAAGGAAATTTTACAGGTTAGCCTGATTTGGAAATTACCATAAATTGCCAATTTTTTTTATCGTACCAAACATGTTTTCTCCCACTGATGCTACAAATTGAAGCGTTTCCAAAAACATCTGTAGATTTCAGGATTGAGTTTCCCTTTTACAACTATATAAAAGAGCATGATATACGAATTTTTTAAATTGCTTCATTACGGTTTAAATGAAAGGTGTACAACTGAATTTACAGCGACACAAGTTTGAGGGTTTTACACCACCGAATTTGGTTCTCATTTTAGAACCATAAAACAGCGGAAAATTTTTTGAATGTTTTTACAGTGGTTTTAATTTATAGTATTTTTTAGGTAAAATGGGTCGACGTCCGAGTTATTCGATCAACGATTTTGTCATGATTACGATCGTGTAATACAGGGCTTTCTTGTACTATTTCTCAAAGAAATTTGAGAATTTAACTCTCACAGGATGAAGTTGTAATCTGAAGATTTCACACAGTTTCAGATGTCAGACATGCACAACGAACATATTTGAAACCGGACATTTGAGCAAAATTTCAACGAAGTGTGATAAACGTTACATCAGCATATATTCATCCTGTTCTATTTTTATACAATAGCAGGGCGTTCGTAACTTTTCAAATCTCTTGAAAAGTATGTGCGTAATAAACTTTTACGATGGGTCAGAATGACCCTGCACCCGTCTGCCGGGTTGCTAGACTCGAGCATCCGAGGATTAAAGGGTCCCGGAGACCAATGCAAATATTCTGCGACGGCAGCGGATATTTCGCGGCGAAGGATTCGCAGCAGTATAATTTATTTGGTAGCTTATGTGTTTGTTCACACCAACGCGAAAGACGTTGCTAAGAAGATTGTTAAGAATCTATCGCCAAAAAATACCTACCTTTCCTACGCAACTTTCATTTTGGTTTGAGGGGGACTGTTAGCATATTCTACACCGGAAAATTTTGGTAAAATTTTCACCAGTAACCGATAATAGTCCGTTTGCTTTGAATAAAATAAATAGCAGTTTTAACTCGAGACAAGATATTAAAAGTAGACTGCGGATCTTTATTCAGAATGAAAATTATACAGGCTGTGACTGGACGGGTGATAATTGTCAAAATAAGTCGAAAAAAAGGAATAACATTTCTTCATTTGACGCCTCTGACTCATACTGACAGTGATCATAGATCAAATTGTTCTATCGATATCGCTAAAAAATCATTTTAAAGCATGAAGTCTCTACTTTCAGAGGTTATTTCAAATTTTTAGCTACGTTGCTTTTTAACACAGTTACAGAGTTATTAAGAAGACTTTGACAGTTACAAAAAAATTTTGGTCAACTTCCAGACATCACATGGGGGGAGATACATTTTTTTGATAAATCACGTTACCATTATCTGAAAGCGCCTGATTTCTTGTGCAAAAAACCTGGTTGTCGAATATTGTGCGACTTTTTTTGTTCGAGTTATGCAATATTGAAGCAAAAATGGTCTTTTTATCTTTAACCGACGAATTTTCGTAAAATTATCAGTGTTTCGGAACGAAAAGTTGCAAAACAATAAATCTGAGCTCGTTATAATTAATCTTCTCCTAGGATGTTTCTGCTCGATATACCGGTTGAGAAAATGAAGATACGGTTTTTCTCGTGACTGAAGTATTACAATGAAGCTTCTCATTTTCAACGACTCTTCAGAACTTGATATGCGATTTTAAAAAAATTATTTTATTCAGGTCTGAATGAAAGGTGTATCGCCGAGTTGATAGTAATACATACATGTGAACCACCTAAACCAGATCATGAGAGCTTTGCACAACGGAACTTGTTCCTTGTTTCTGTTCCAAAAAAAAAGGTAAAATAAAGTCGTTTATCAAATTTCAGGAAGTTGTTCTAAAGGCTTCAGTCATCTATGGTAGATTCAGTCACGAAAAATGTTTCCAACATTTTTAAAAACATTTTTATTTGCAATGCAATTTGTTCACGAAACGAATATAATAACAAAATGTTCGAACGAGGTTGACTCAAGTTATTCCACCCAAGGATCCAATAGTTGACCGTTCCAATCATCAGCTACAAAGAAGGGTCATTCGAAAGTGTTCACCAGACGAGCAATGTTAGAATTACATTGTTATTCGACTTCGCTTGAGAGAGAGAGAGAGAGACTCTATTCCGGTGCATGCATAATTGATGTATCGGTACCTCGCGGAATAGTCGGTGTATTGCTCCTAAATGATGAAAAATGAGTAGGGAAAGGAAACCAACTCGGAAGCCTGTAATTCCTGGTATTAAATGGAAAGTATCGGTAAGTGATCGACGCTCGAGGTGAGTTACGGGCAAAGAGGGATAAAGCAGCGGGTGGCCGCTTGGTAATTAGATGGAAATGATTGTAGAAACAGGGAACTCTTTATTCATAGAAATTTGAATGTTGTTGCCGGTTACTCGACCGTAGACCTTCAATACATTTATCGCACTTCCCAACAGGCAAAGCGAGGTAACCCTTTGTTCTCTGTTGGTGCCATTGTGGTGACATTCATAATCCAATACTCAAAATCAGGAACCATAACTGTTATAACCAAAAAAAGTAATGGAATAACAAATATCTCATCGACTAAAATCGTATTGGTTACAAGTAAGAATTATAAGTAACCGAACATTTTTTCTCTTCTCGGTAAATGTTATCGTTGAGAGAAATTCATTTCGATTGTTAATAAGTTATTATCAAACAACAGTAACAACAATTATTGATGAAGGAAATTTGTAATAGTTATTATTAAACAGTACAACTTTCAAATGGTAGATAATCAATTATTTAAATCGTTATCGAGGAGGAACCAAAATTTTGGATCCATTTTTGGGATTAAGGAATTACCCCTTTTAAGGAAATACGACATTTTTGGGACACCCTGTCCGAATTAGTGATTAAAATCATGAGTTTGTAGTTTGTATCGTTTCATTTTTTTGTAAAAAGCATAATCGTTTCCTTACCTAAGTACCCTCGTAAAGGTTTATAATACGAGTCAAACTCAGCAACGAAGATCTAAGATACGTGGCAGTTACAAGCTCTGCATAATAAAATGGGGTTTAATTACCCTAGTAAAATCGTTTATGTTGCCAGCAAAACGAGACATTCATGCTTACCTTCGAAAACCGTGGTGAAGTATAAAATCATTGTTATGTACGTCTGTCTTTTCAGACAGTACAGGTTATTGTTAGGGTGTACAAATGTTTATGGAACTCGGAATGTTAATTGTTATTTAAAATGGAAATTGTGAGAGAGTAAATCGGTATAAATGTTTCGTTGCAACAGGAGTCTGAAAGAGATTCTATCAATTCTATAATTGGGAGGTAGTATTAAAATTAGCTGAAAAAAGCATCATTTGCTGAAAATATATTATGCAGGTAAATGTTTGTTTTGATTGCAATAAACAGCGCAGTGAAGACTCAAAGCGAACAATTTTCTAATAAACGAAATAGTTACGTTGATATGCAATTTACTGCGTGCGACAGATAATTTTAACGAGTTAAGCGCGTTTGACGTGTATACACGTCGGACCAAATCTCTATTGCGGTGCGGTTAACGTTAACGAATTGTTAATTTCTTATCGAATAAAAATGTAATTCTTTCTCACTTTGCTTTACTTTTTTCGTAAAATTTATAACAGCGGCATTTGGCCTGCGTTCGACGTGTATATTCGTCATTGTTGTTTGACTTTAATTCCGTGCCGCGAGGGATTTTAAAAATTAAATTCCACAGTTAACTGGTTAAATTAAATATTTTGTAAGTTGATTTTCATATTTTCGATGCCACATTGTCCCTTCCTTAAGCAGGCGTTTGAGCGTTTTAATACTGGAGAAGTCTCGAGGTTGCAGATTTACTCTCGTGTTACCGAAGTCAATTAGATCTGAAGTTTCACTTAATTTCGGGCCTAGAAATTTAGACTTACAGAAACTTCCGTTGCACGAATTACACATAGCAGAGCAATTCTTACATCCTCTAATCTACACGTTCGAATGGACGCACACCACATTCTACTTGTCCAGATAAGTACCCATTCTACTTATCTTGTAAGTGGCGCTCCTAAATTAACTGCTTCGTCGAGGATTGTGCTGACTAAGGGTAACCGTGATTGCTTGCTTGCTGGAGACCCGGGTCTTCCGTCCCGTCGCCACAGTGCGACCATTATATGTACCTCCGTCTATCTGTCTAGCACTGACCAAAATAATCCATATTCTCCTTGCCTGTTCGCTTGACAAATTATTCTACTTATTTAAGTCGCAGCTCTACTTAATTCGTTTGTATCGCTCGATACAATGTCTCCACTGTTGGTTCAACTTCAAATAACATCCACTCCATTATTGTCTTCCTCTTTCCACTTCTCACTAATTTATTCAAGTGATCTATCTCTCTCACTTTCTCTCCATCACCGACTCTTCAACCGTTCCCGTACTTTTGTCGCTGTTTCTGTCCGTTTCTCACTCGCTCACTGATTCATCGGACGGAAACGTTATCCGTTCTACCTATTCTATCTTCATGGAATAGAGATAGCGCTCGTTACCATTCCTCAGCAAAGAAGTATGTATTCTACTCGCGTGATCGAGAATAGTCTACTAATCCGACAAGCGCGGCAGTACCTGTCTCACTTGTTTGACTGGGAATGGCACTCGTACTTCTTACGGGCCAAACTTCTGCTTACTCTACATTATAAACTTGGCAGAGTAATTACCGTGTGCACAATCCTTCGGAATCACTCTTCTCGACATTTATACATGCAATTCCCTGTGAAATGTATAACATGTTTAAAAATAGACCGATTACCTTATTATAAAAATATTATCGTAACGTTTCTATATTCAGGAATGATACTCAAGCCTGGTGTGTACCGAAAATATTTTTCAGAGGTTTGACCATGTCTCGTGACATCCCGATCCAGTTTGTCGTCACGAGATATCGATGCAGTGTTTTCAAAGTCAATACTGAGTATCTAAAAATATGGGGCTTGCAGAATCATTATAAAAAAAATATTTTCCATTTTAATAATTAAGGCTGTTTTTTTGGGGGATTAGTACAGCTCAAAAAGCGTCCGGGAAGCTTCAGAAAAAAAAGTGTTTTCGTCGTTCCTTGATTCATCGGTTTCTTACTTAATGACCAATGTTTATGTATAAGTGGACGTTTGGTTGCAAATATATAGCCTTGAAAGTTGTTACGCCCCCATGCTCCGCGGCATGATTTATTAATATTTGACCTCCTGTGTACACGGCTTTCACGTGAATTATATAGGGAGTATTTAAAGTGCTTATTACCTTTACCACCAGACAGTTTTTGTAACGTCAGTCGGACGGCGGCAACGAAAATGAATAAAATAGATTTAAACGTGTAGTGAATATTCAAGCATTCGACTTTTTTTTTGCCGTCATGAGAAATTGCTTGACCCCTTTTCCATCGCCGCGCTATGAATTGCGCATTTTTATTATGGTATCGGGCTAAATCGTATAATTCTTTGAATATTAAATTAGAGAGTGTGTCAGACGGATGAAGGGATCACGAAATATTGCGATTCTAATAGATTAAAAATTCCATTTCATTTACATACTTACCGAATCTCCTTCGAACACGACATTGGCCACTGGTTTGAAATTATTTACTAAATAAAAATATGCGAAAAAATGGAGATGGTTTTAAGCTTCAATATGAAATCCATGGTTTTTTAGAATTTTTTCTCGTTTTTCATTTTTTACCGCCAGAGTTTGCCACTAAAACATCGGCAAAAATTCTCGAATATATGGTTCGATATGCTAAATGTGTCAGATTTTCTGTGGACTTTTTACATTTGATTCAATGGGGAAAATGGGGCGAAAACTGGTGTTTCCTTTGCTCCCCGTAACTACCCTTAAAGACGAAGGGTAGAGCTGAAACTTTGTAGAAAGGGTTCCTTCTTGGTAAGGTATGGAACGATGCATTTCCGGTTACAAATCGACTGAAACGCATTTTTGACTACCTAACCCCTTGTACTATAATATCGAGTCAGACTCGTGGTGAAGACTTCGAACAGAATTTTCTAAATATGTATATTATTAATTCCCTCTAAATTGAAATGAAATTTTATTTTATCGTAGTCAATATTTAGCCATTTCAGAACACGTGGTTATACAATAAATATACATTTTTTATTTTTCCTAGTAGATTATAGGCATCAAAGAAGTTCTAATCATTGTAATCATAAAATAAATTGTAGTGCAAGGGGTTAAGGAAGTAACGTATTTGTTATTCGGCTGTGGTACTATCAAATCAGAAATATGAAATACTATTCGACGATCTCTTAAATACAAGTTACGTAAGCATTTCAGATTCCATAATAAGATATTCGTCAATTAATTTATGTGCTCGATGCCCCATCACTGGCTTGTGAGACACGGGGAGCAATTTCGGTTCGAGTATTTTCATTCGGGATCATATTTTCGAGAATATTCCGGCAGCGTCGACGTTTCTCGTGAAAGAAACAAGAGGGACAACGTTTCCGCGCTAATACCCCGATTAAATCCCATTGAAAGTATAGAGTGTAACGTTGTTCCCGGCCGAGGCAGAGGGTTCCACCGTTGGAATTCCGTTCCCTCCCCTTTAAAATACACGGCCGTTGTTCCTGTACGTACATGGCCGCAAGGTAATCCGATGGCATTTTCGCGAAAGCTAACTTCGCGACAGGTAAGGAGCTTAAAGTGCTCGGCCCGGCTGCATGTAACGTCACGAGCGTGTACGGGACGCGAGCAACACGAACGTTTTGACGAGTTTCGTGTTTCGAGATATCACGCGATAACCATCGTCAAATTGCTGGCGGGGGCTAAAAGTAGATTCCGACCGTTGCAAACAGACCGAAACCAGAACCGAAAGAACGGAAAACTGATCAATCCTTCGAGTATTTGCTTGCTGGAAATATTCTGCCGGTTTTCTTTTCACACTTCCATTGCCGCGTCTTCCAGAAATGGAAACCATTTGTTCGGATTTAGCAATTCATTTTTGCGCTAACGTATTCAGCGTACCAAATTTGATTGAGATCCGCAAAATATATGATGGTTTTTAGAGACTATAAAATTGACTATCACCACCTGCTCGGAATTTGAACATGCTCATCTCAGTCGGAACCTAATAAAACCTTGCATCGACTATACTGTGATAAACTATGATTAGTTGACCAAACAAATAATTTATTTCCGACAACTTGCAACAAATCGACCAAAAATTACAGATTTACTTCAGGAATATTAATGTAGAAGAACAGGCATATTAACGCCACTTATTCCATAATTTGTTTAAAACCTGTGTAACTAATAAACACCGTGTAAATTCAAATTGATTTTTGTTGCAATATTAAGCTATAAATGTTACCTCTTTTCCTGTTAAATTTCATTCATTTATCTCGAATGGTTTAGAAGTTATTATTTTAGACCGCCTAAGGAAATTAGCTTATCGATGAAGAATTTCATTTTACACGAGATTCCCCCCTTAACGAAACCGCTGAGAATATTCTCGCAAAGCAGAAGTTACTTCAAATGACCTCAGGAACCGTTTCAAGGAGGTGCAACATTTTTGGGGCATCCTGTAGGTATTCTGGTTTATCTGTCGCGTTTTAGTCATTTAGTCTTTCGGTATTTCACCAGCAAACGTCCGGAATTCCTAGTCTTTCCGTGGTCGGTTTCGCTTAGTATGTCCCTTAGTCGTGATCACGCGAGCGCTCATTTAGTCACTTAGTCGCTTAGCACTCGACAGGACACATCTACGCTTAGACCATTTGGCTTTACCGTGTCCCGTTCCCCTCGGTATCTTAGTCACGATCACGCAAGTGCTTAGCTACTTATCAATATATTACTCGCTGGAATTGTTGAACAAACTCGCTCGTCAAACCTCGCGCAGCATGGCTTAGCCATCTAACTTGACAACGCGTGTTAGTTTTGCGTAGTAGTTTCGAACATGGTATAGTCAAGCTAGCCAGTTTTACGCGCTAATCTAGAATAAGCGTTATACGCTTAGACTGTTGCGGATCACTATGCAGGTACAAACATTTATGAGTTAATTTATGGAAGTTAGCGACGAGGGAAGATTTCTCGATTAGAACTTATAACTTATTAAATGGCGTGAGCGATTTGCTACAATACGATATTCGCACGGCAACTGTTGTGGCTAGCTAAAATAATTCGCAATTAAATGATTACTGCTACGAAACTAAAGTCGCAATAAAAAAAAGAAAGAATTGAAATGTTTAATTTGATGAAACAGTTAACTTAGTGACTAATCAAAATTTGTTGAGCTTATATACATATACATACGCCTCTCGTATACAAAATTAATAGCCCTATGAGAGCGCCTATATACGCCTTTCGCAGTCAGACGGTTAATTTACGATTATTGAGATTATAAAGACGCACTAGGGAATTATTCAATGAATTTATTTCTTTAGATATATACTATTGGGTGAACAAATTAATTCGTGGCACTCACATTCAATTGGTAGCAATTTTATTTTAAATCCAAACCTTTTAGTCATCGAATTAAAGATTGAGTAATTGTTTGTATGATGGAGTAAGTGCACAGAAAGTGATGCAGATTAATAGGCACAATAATAGGATCATGATCATGACCAGTAACATCATATATTTTCATTTAAGTCTATTCTGTTCAATACTTTGGAACAATAGAATCTAAAGATGACTAATGCTATTAAGTTATGCAAAACTTGAACAAAAACATTTTAATACTGAAATTAAATAGGTAAGAATGCAAAGTAAAATACCATATTGTTCAATATGCCACAGTAGTTATTAATTATACTCGTCTTAGCTACGAATGAAATAAACAATGTTTATATGAAACGGTAAAAATTCACGTGTCACTCTACGTATTAAAATTAAAACATATTTTGTTGTTGCATAAAACGTCGTCATATAAAAAACTAAAACTACGATGTAACCTCTAGTTGAACACTATTAATCATGCATGGTTTCACCGTTTTATTGTCACTATGCATAGTACAAAAAGTTGCTGACCAACTAGAGGCGATCCTTCGCAGGTTCGATAGAAATTAAAATATTTATGATAATGAATATTAATTGAAAATCTTGTTCGCATCATTGTGTTCTACTCGTCGAGAAGCTAAAATGTTCTGTATTCCCTGGATGCAACGTTTTCTTTATTAAATAAAATGTCTGTAAAAACTCTGTAAATTTTTAAGGTTTTCAGTGATCTTCCATCTACAGAATCAACAATTCTGGAATGCCATGAAAGTGAAGGGATCCCTATCGCAAGGAACGCTATGGTGAATGACTTAGGGCAGTGCGGGGACAGGGATGTCAGCGAGACTGGGTTACGAAGTCAGGAGGTAGCATCGTGTATTAGCGTTGACACATTGAAACTACCGATTTCCTTATCGCGGTGGTCGTAGTTGATGGGGCTCTTCTATCGGCAGGTTATGGCACTTCAACGTTGCAAGTCTAAAAGCAGATAACTGAGAACTTTCAAATTGCTGCGAAACTTCGACCGTTTATTCTGAGAAACGGTGCGTTTTTAGAAGGTGGAATTTATATTATTAAAAATACACTTCTCGATTAAATATGTTTGTTCGCGTATTAATAAACAGTCAATACCTTTCCCGCTACTACCTGCTCCTATTATCTAATGTAATAGTATATATTCTAATGTATTCTAATTTAATGTAGCGTCCCTAGTGTCCGCTAACCCAGTGTCTAAGGCAGGACCCGTTAGGGGTCCTCCTTCTCTCACACAACATTGCTCGCCGCCAACGATTCAGGTATTTTATTGCCATGTAATTATCACACGTACAATACAGTCGGAGTGGAAAGTGTTCGTACAGTGACAAATTAAAAGTAATATTGTGTATATTCATGCCAATAATAAATTTTATGCGGAAAAATGATTAATAAATATTCTTAGATGTTTGTAGAATAAATTTTGTATAAGCAAAATTCTATTTCCATTCAGCATTACAAAAAGAATCAATCATTATTTATTAATCGTTTTTTCCTCATAAAATTTATTATTGGAATGAACCCTAGTAACACAAAATATTGTATACACATTCATATAATATTAAAAAGAGATTCAATCTTTTTTTAATATTCGAATATACATACAATATTTATTTTATATTAAGTAAAAAATATTTCTTTTTAAATATTCAGGAAATATGTATTTCATGTTGCGAGAAAAATATTTTTATCTAAATATTAAATAAATCTTTATTTCATATTAGAAGTAGAATATTTTTTTTTCATTATAAAACAAATCTTTATTAAATATTAGAAATAGAATATTTTTTCCTAATATACAAATAATATTTATTTAATATTATGAACAAAATATTTTTTCTCATTATAAAATGAATCTTTATGTAATATTAGAAATAGAATTTTTTTTTTAACTATGCAGGAAATATTTTATGTTTGTCATGGAAAAATATTTGTTCCCGAATATGATGCGAAGTAAAATGTTTACTTTTAATTTACTTTGAATTCGTGTTTGTCACTTAATCGACATTATAATAACATTAATGCGACAAAGTTATTGCATGAAAAATAATCGTATAGCTCTTACGTCTTACGCAATGTTATTTAATATACACAATTTTACTTTCAATTTGTCACTGTACGAATACTTTCCACACCGACTGTATGCACAATATCGTATTTCCTTCCGATATCATATGGAACCGCAAAGAAACGCAAGGGTGTCCTATCTTTTAGTTCCTGGCTGTATTGTACCATATTAAATTTTTGTCATAAATGCATAAAATCCGTGGGTTAATCGTTACATTCTTGGCGGCATGTGTGCGTTTTAACGCATCGGAATTTCTCAGCTTGGCGTTAGATTCGGCCATCAAGAGTGGCAAAGATGTCTAGGAGACGGTTGCGTAGGCAGGTCGCAGGCAGCCAAGCTGGTTGAAGCTCGTTACCTGTCGCGAAGTTAGCTTCCGCGAAAATACCGTCGGATTACGGTGTGCACGTATGTAACTAGGTACACGCTGCTAGGCCCCTACGTGGTGCACTGCGGCGTGGCATCGCGTGACTCTTATTTTCCATCTGACTCCTATCCTCCGCACGTACGTGCCCACTTACGTTATTTCATTGGCGTCCCTCGTTCCGAGCACCCACACCAACCACCCCCGAACCCGGCCACACTTTTCGCTTTGGCACACCTCCCTCATGGTGTTTTACACGCCACTCACTCCAACCGCTTTGTCCCTTTCTTCCCTTTTTTTTTGCTCTCTTCGCCGGTCGTCTGGCCTGGCAAAAAGAAAAGCATCGCGCGAGCCGAGCCGAGCGGTGCCGAGCCGAGCGGAGCCGCGCGCTACAAAGTCCCGGCAGGATTACTTTGCACGGTTCTGCTCTTAATTGTTAGTTAAAATCCTCGCGCCCGTTTAATCCTTCTTTCGTTCATTTGCGTACGCGGCCCGCCGGAAATTAATTTATCGAACCGCAATGGAAAACAACGACCACCTCGCTCGACCGCTGCGCAAAACAACCGCTCGACTTTAGTGCGATTGTAAATTGTAATGGAATAAATTGAAACTTACGGTGCGGTAAATTGATGCGAGGCGAGCGGCAAAGCGTTTTTTGTTGGATCGTTGATGAAACGTATTGCGCGCAGTGAATACGGTACAAGCGTTCCCGCGGATTCATGTATTTATGGACGGATACTAGTTCGGATCGCGGGACACGAACGGCTAAATATCTCTGCTGAAATTGCGCAGATACGGTGCTGGACAAAATAATCAGACGCTTCACGTGTTTATGGATTTCGTGCAATTTGTATGTGGGAAATGTACGCTTTATGCTACCTGTATTTGAGCATCCGCAGCTTAAACACGGAGTGCAACTAAACAGTTAATTGTAAAAATGAAATAATGTCGGTTGA
Organism: Seladonia tumulorum; assembly: GCA_913789895.3. Lineage (NCBI taxonomy): Eukaryota > Metazoa > Arthropoda > Insecta > Hymenoptera > Halictidae > Seladonia > Seladonia tumulorum. Next base: position 12,570,630 of record OU565275.1, read on the forward strand.
GGAACAGTATAACGCACAGGCTTTATTTTCCAATTTAAAGACTTCCGTCAGTGATTACACAGTTCAGCAAAATGAAACTTTTTTCGTTACCTGCAATAACTGTTGGGTGATTCTTATAGACTTTATCATTCTAAAACCAAATTCTAAAGATCCGCTAGTTATGAGACGAAAGTATCTTGTTCTATTGTGTATTTCCTGTAAATCGTAGGGAAATCATTTTCTATAACATATTAATAATTCTATGAAGATAAAAACCTACAGCAATTTTGGTATTTGTCAACAAGAACATTAAAAAAAAAGCTGTTAAAACAAATTGGAAGCAGGTACCTAGCTGTTAACGCACACATTTGAACAATTTGAACGCAAACATATTCACTATATTTTATTTTCTTTCCTCAAAGCAGTGATTACACGATTAGTTCAAGCTGCAATCGGCTCGGCCTGCTAGCTCTAATCATCGAATCGATTGAATTCATTGTTTACCGGAAAGATTGGATCAGATTCCAGATAATAGCAACGCAAGCGAATGTTAGCAAACTAAACGTAAAAAGGTGACGATTCTATTACGACGCCGTACTGAACACACCCGCATGATACCACACCCTTGTCCCGTATAATGACAAAGGTTCGTTCAAGTGTCCTAACTCCGTTTTACTGAGCTATGCTCCATTATCTTCTCTCGCCTCTCTAGGAAATCTTCTTACAAGCAACAAATTCCATGTAAATACTAAGGGGACCCATAAAGTAATCAATTATTTTGAAGTCTAAAACAAACTTTTTATTTCTTAATTTATTATACAATCTCCATCATTATCAAGGACAGTTTGCCATCTTTCCTGAAAATTTTCAATCCCCCTCTTATAGAAATCGAGGGTTCGTGAAGCAAAATATGACTCACTCGAGCAGGGTGCTTCCATGCATCTTCTACAGGGTGGGTCACCATATTTTGCCATCTAGATTTACGTCATTATTATTACGTATAGCAAACAATGTTTTGGACAAAGTTGAATGGTTTTGAGAGGTTTTTTTTGTAGGTGAACACGTAAAGGACATACGAAGGTCATTAATGTTTTTTAAAATGAAATCATATATTTTTTATTACATCAGCTGATGCTCCTTCATATTCTTTACAAAAAAGTATTAATCTATTTGTGTAAAAAAATCATTAGAATCATTAGAATTAGAATCGTATAATTTACCGTTTTGAGGATATATGATAGGAATGGTATTGTTCTTATCACAAATCACAGCGTTATATAGTGAATAAAAGGAACTTCAATATAAAATTATTAACTGAGAACTTATTACAATATGTACCAGGTATGTCCTGCCCAAACCGACTCTTATGTCGAACTTGACTAAACCGATTCTTTTTTCGAACTGAACCTGGGCGGACGTGCAACTAACGTCTGCCCCACTCTCGTCTCATGTCGATCGTCATTTTATCTTCTCGATCGTCATTTCGAATTATGACGCACACTCCATATGGCTTTTTCACGTTGTTACATTGTAACAGCCAAAGCAACGGCGCGCCGACGCCCCGACATTCCCGGATGTGAGTTTTATACAATTTAACTACATTATTTCAACACTCTCCCTAAAATTCAACATTATCCTCAAATCGCTTTATGGTAGCAGTGAAAGTGACACCCCAACACTCCTGGATTTGAGATTTATTTTCAAATTAACCGTTTTATTTCAATATGTAGTATTACACCTTTTCTGTGGACTAATTGCCTTATATTTATTTCACCCGTTCACGTGAGAACACCCTCTTTATGAACTCCAATTGTTGGAAAAATTTTTCGAGTGATTAGCGTCGGAGCGTTTCAGTTCTGGTTAAACGCATCGATTCGGTATCGCTTTCGCAGCGCACGTGTTAAGCCGTTTTCGCCGCGGATAATATCAATGTCCCCTTCCGTTCGAACGTCGCCGTATCTATTACTTAAATACATACACGGCTGCGCGCTCCTCTGCGCTTTATCGTCGCGCCGCGTCGCGTCGATGCACCGCGCCGCGACGCCCCGGTCTCTGAACCTGCTCTCTCGCTCTCGCGCACTCTCTCTCTCTCTCCCTCTCTCTATCTCTCTCTTTCTCACGACTTCAACAAGCGATACGGGAAACCGTCGCAAGTGAGGCAGCAAATGGTCCCCGACCTGGGACAATCTTCCAGAACGCTTTGGTGTTCGCGTGTCCCGTCTCATCGCGTGAAATCGCGGGTGCGGCGATAAACGAACACCCATTCTCCGAGCGTCGTTTCTCCCGGGGGCTCGTAATTGAATCGTCAACGTGGAGGTTTCGTTTGCTAGCCAAGCTGTGCATCCCAGGGGCTGGTGCACGGGGAATGGGGGTACACCGAGGAGACAGACGGACACAAACCGAGAGCCAGAAGTCTCGAAACTGAACGAAAGATAGTGCGAGAGATAGAGCGAGCGAGTCAGAGAGAGAGAGAGAGAGAGAGAGAGAGAGAGAAGAGGCAGAGATACAGGGAGACACGAAACATCGGAATGTGAAAATGGCTGGATCGCAACCAATGCAAATCGACGCTGCTCCAGTGAGAGAGACAGGCTGAAAGGGAGGGAGAGAGAGAGAGAGAGAGATTCACTGCTCGTAAGAGTTGAGAGATCGGTGGGTTTCGGGCCCCAGACAGGAAGAAGAGACGTAGGACGGGACCGGAATCGGAAAACGGCCTCGTCACCGAGAAAAGGTAACGCCGCGGAGGATACTTAAGAGCCGGTTTACGACACATACGTTGCATTATACAGGGACACGACGTACACGCCGGTGCAACGCGGCTGGCACTGCACTGCAGTAAAGTGCATCCTAAGCCTAGCGCATCTGTGACCACTCTCGGGGTCGCAGTGCCCGCTCCCGGTATTTATTATTCAGCTTGTGCAACGCTGCGCCGACCAACGACTACCCTTGTCCGCTCGTCGGCCAGTCACATTGCGATTTTTCGAGGGAACCGTCTGTTTTCCATGGGACCTGATTCCTTCTCTCTCTCTCTCTCTCTTCTCAGCTTCTCCTCGTCGCTCGAGCAGCAGGAGCTCAAGCAGGCGCGACTCTTTCCGTCGATTTTTATGGGATTTCGACTGGCACGCCGCGCGTTTCGACAGGCGGTTCCGAAACGCTCGTCGAATCTGTTGCGACGTCGTTGAAACCGCAGCGGGACACTTGATTTGCGACAACCGGACCGCCGCGCATCTTTATGCAATATCTAAATGGCTTGACGTAGTTTACCAGCGCCGGGATCGAACAGAAATTTATTTCCAGTGTCAATGATTCGCACCCGTGAAAGTTTCTCCTGATATATATCACGGCGAGTTAAGTTTGCTACGTTTATGAGAACGTATGCGACCGCGCTGACCTGTTTTATGATAATGTTATTAATACTGGTACTCCGGATAAATTGCTGGGTTAGAGAGTAGTGCTACCCGCCGTTACGTTGTGTGGCAACATTAACACTTTGATGGCCGATGAGAAGCGGTAGTTACGTTTCTCGGAAAACAAAAAACTGGGAGTGGTTCGCGTAGTATAGTACGTCTTTCTGAACACGTCACTTACTTGAAGCCTGTCAGTATGATTCCCTACCGCGGCGCTGTATTAAAAGTGATCTTAGAAATCTTCTTTTAAACAATTGGTTTACACTCCTTAATGGTAGTTCATGACAGAAATGATTTTTATAAGTAAAACTATATTGAACTATAACAAATACACTCCTAAAAAACAATAAAGGATCACCATTCCGAACCCAAGAAACTGTGTCAATTTCAAATGATCATACCTCCGGCAAAAATTGCTGTATCGATATCGTTAAAAAATCATTTCGAAGCATGAAGTCACTACATACAAAACAAAAATTTTATTCAACTTCCTGACATCACGTAGGGTGAGATAAATTATTTTGTAAATCGCGTTAACATTATTTGATCAATCTTCCAATGCTTTCAGTCAATGCTTTCTTTGTAACGTTATAACTGTGTTAAAAAGCGACGTAGCTAAAAATTTGAAAGACATCTGAAAATAGAGACTTCATGCTTTCAAATGATTTTTTAACGATATCGATGCAACAATTTTTGCCAGAGTTATGATCACTTGTAATTGACCCAATTTCTCGGAGTTGTAGAGGTGATTCTTTAATTTTTTTGAGTGTAGTTTTATTAAAATTGAGATTTTTAATGAAACAAGATTGACCCCGACCATTAATGCGACATTTATAAATAAACACTGTCAAAAAAAAAATTGTTAAATAGTTTCATGATCTCTTGTACGGAGTAATTAGTTGAAATTACATAGTACAGAGTTAAAGACTTAAAGTTATTTAAAATACACAATCTTTTCATACAGATTTCGTTGACTAATGGAAGAGATATATTATATCTTTTAGTTTTAGGAGGTTCACTTTGTACTTACTAAACAGATAAAGATAGAACTACATTGCGAGAAACAGAGAATTACATTCGTTTGAGAATGACCTATAAGTTAGAAAAATAATTCCATAAATGTAAAGGTTACGCTTACAAACTCCCTTGATTTTCCACACGAGGGTAAATCGAAAATGCAAAGAAAGTGTCGTTGTTTTAATTCGAAAAGATTCGTATTTCAAGAAAATCTAACATAAATATTTAAGCGAAGTTTATTTTTTATGCACTACCCAGGAAGAACTTTCAATTGAACGTTATATGAATATTCGTCAAGTGCTGCTACAACTGGGCTAGTGGAAAAGTGATGGCGGTTTTGTGGATGCATTTTATGAGAATTCGACTGCCGTCTCGCATTTCGCCAGCGCGCAGCGGTTCGGAAACGGTTATTGAATCTTCTGCGACATCGTTGGAATCGTAGTGGGATACTCGATTTCTGATAAAATCGCGTGCGTTGCTTGTTTATTTTCTGAATAGAGTTGCTTCTGTGCCACGCGATTTTTACTCGCAAGTTTATTTGTACACCAGTAGTCTAGATCTTTTTTCGAATCCAATGAAACAACTGAGACAATAGTAATCACTGCATAGGCCAGAAGAATCATAGTACTTTTGTATTCTACCAGAATATTTGTATGCAAGAAAATATCTGTTAAGATGGAATTTTCGTGTAACGGGTTCGAAAATCGACTTTTCTGCATCAATCAAGCATACAATATTTCGAAAATTCTCTCTCAAAATTTTGTGGTCGAATACATAAGAATAACAAAATTATTTGCAGAATTATTAGAAAACCATATGCAAGCAGTTTAACATAATTACCATGTCTGCAATGTGTTTAATTATTCAGTTTTTCCATTTCGAGGCTCACAAACTTACTTTTCTAGAGTGATGTTATAAAGTGATAAATATTTTCTGGAATATAAGTAAATTAATTATTCCTAAAAATATTTTTAAACTCTTCTGAGCAGAACCACTGATGTATTGTACATAAAATATAATAATATTATAGATTTTTTACTAAGTGGTTAATTTTTGAGTGAGAGCGAGTATATTCAGTAGTGTGAAATAAAAATGACAGACAAGTTCTGAAAGTTTGAAAGTTTTTAAACTGTAAGATTAATTTAACTGGACGTTGATATATTACATTGACCTAATTTTGTTTTATCTGATATAATTATTTTGTTCACTGTTCAGGAAAATAATGTACTCTCAGTGATCCAGTATTACGGGTAGTATAAAATAATAATGTAGTATCCAGTATAAAATGCAAAGGGTTTGTTCACCGATGATATTAAAAGCATGTAATAATTACATTTAATGGTTTATCTAATAATTTCGTTCAAGTGGAACTCTATTATTCTCGTTTAAATTGTGAATTTAATGAATCGTTGGTTGCAGTAAACGTGATAAATAAATAGTTCTTTGTCCCATATATTATTATTTAAACCGTTAACGGAGAAATTTTTTTATTTCTAAATGCTTACAACAATAACGTAACATAACACGAATTTAACAAAAATGATATTGTCAATATGTATATTGAGATACGAGAATATAAAGGTTGGTTGACTTAAGAAAAAAATAAAAAAAGTTACTAAAAGGCGATAAGGAATGACGAATTAATTTGTCGTCGCCGGTGTGCATGATAACCTCACATGGTCCTCGTTAATACATAATTACACAGCATGCTTCACCTATTTTCGCTTTACTCAGCAAATTACTTTTTATCAAGAAATTCACATTTTACAGAAATATAATAACACATGTTGTAACGTAATATAACACAAATAGGAAGAAATGAAATATTTTACAATAATTTCAACGAGAAAATGAGGGAAATTTTACGCTGAAGAACGTAGGAGTTTTAATATGCATATCACGTGTGTCCTTCAGTAATAAATACTTTTTTTCACATTTTTTTCTCATCGAAATATAGTGAAGGCGAAATATAAAGCTCTTTTTATTCTAAATGCTCCAAAAGTGCAGAATGCCGAATGAATAAACCTGTCAGGCTACATGGGGTTGAAAATTAATATTTTTTGAACCATTAAAATACTGTTCTATACGACAAACAGTTTTCAAAATTTTACTTGTTACCGTTACATGACGCACTCTGTACAAGATGAGTTCGTGGTACAAAATAAGGTCAGGGAGATAGTGTAGCACAAAATAAAACGAAAATCAGAAGTAACAAGATTGCGTTGGTGCCTTCGTTTTCGAGAAAAATGTAGTTCAACATCAATCTGGTACGCATGCGCCTGCGCCGATGTGACTGACGTTACAGCTCTTTCACTAGCGAGCGTTACTATGATTATTTTTCTATACCATACGTTATTCGTTTACTATTAGGACCATCATCTATAATCAATTAGGCAGTAATCAATCGAACGAACTTTTACAATCGTTTAACCAGTTGACCCATTTGCATCATTAGCGTATATATGCGCTCAATTTTCCTGGTCACTGTCATTATTCGTTAGCCAAAAAATAGAAATGGACGGTGTTATTGCAGATGAAAGTAGTAATTCTGATTTCTTCTTATAATGCTAAGATATGAAGTTCTTTTACTTGTAGTCACTTTTGTACTTAAATATAATTAAAAAAAAAAGTTTGGCGATAGAAGCCTTCCTTTCATATTTCTTTATGATGCAAATGGGTTAAGCGCGTTTGACGTGTATACACGTCAGACCAAATCTCTATTGCGGTGCAGTTAACGTTAATGAATTGTTAATTTCTTATCGAATAAAAATGTAATTCTTTCTCATTTTGCTTTACTATTTTCGTACAATTTATAACAGCGGCAATTGTCCTGCGTTCGACGTGTATATTCGTCATTGTTTGATTTTAATTCCGTGCCGGGAGGGATTTTCGAAATTAAACTCCGCAGTTAACTGGTTAACGCGCGTCTAAAAGAGATCTGAAAATTCTACGAAAAAACATGGGCACGACCGGTACAACAAACGCAATCGAAATAATTTCGAAGGCGTGATAATTTCATCGAGCAGGGTAAGTTGTTTAGCCCGAAGGCCTAGTTTCTCTATTGTCAGCAAGGGAACCGCGAGTTCCAGGTTTTTCCGTGGAAAATTAATTTTCCAAAGCGACACGAACGTTTGGGTGCGACCGGATAGTTTAAATACCTTTCTAAATGCAATCTAGCTAATGGAACGAACCTTTGTTCGTCCAGGTCAAATGTCAAAGCGTGAATGCGGACCGAGATCAACGCGTGATATTCTGGTGCGCCGCGGCACGAGGTTTTCAGACGCGAGGCGAGACACACACACACACACATACACGCACACACACCGAGGGGAAAGGGCGCGCAGTTAACTAACTGCTACTCGATTAGGGAAATCGAGCTTCCTGCACTGTTCGGGAAGCCCGCGATATTCGGTGGATTGCCTTTCCCGATAATAGGTACATAATATACCAACTGGGTATTCCAGCGTGAATGCACCGAATTGATTTAAGCCTCCTCCGCGTTTTCCACCCCCCCTCCGGTTCGCCTCAACCGCCCCCCTGCCGTACCCTCTTCCCCAGCAACCCCTAAGCCGCGCAACAGCGCTTTACTTCGGCCCCATAGCTGCAGGCGACTTCCTAGAGTCAATCGAAAGTTTAGGGTTTTGTTCGACGTATACGCGGCCTCGCGTATTACCGGCTCTACGGATTTCGAAATCCTGTCTACCGAATATCCAGGACTCCAGTTAGCCGCGTATTCTATAATACATGGCCCGCGTATATGTACAGGATCGAAGCGGATGTAATCGTTTCGCGGATCTTTCGTTCCGGCCTCGGATCCGCGAGAATTTCATGGCTTCACCTTTCTGTGCTCTCTATTTGAGTTCACCGCGAACTGAAGAAGATCATTATTGAAATAACTTTGAGTAAATATATTTCACTTGGATAAGAAGCCGCGGAATTAATTAGTTCCCGCAGATTTCCCTCTCGCCTCTTGTTTCGTGTTCTCCAGACTGTGCACCGTTTCAAAGCAATAGTGTCGAATGTCTGCAAGAATGATCGGTACCTGATATTGTACTACGGTTACTGTGACAAGGTTTGGATGTGGTTCAGTTACTCTACACTCCGCGACAAAAAAGATAGCACATTATCTAATTTTGTTAATTCTTGCAAATATAATCGAATAACAACAGTTTCCGTATTATATATCATTGTTCGTTTAGCAATAGGTTGTATCTGTTCAGGGTAAACACTCGTTTTCTGTTTATAGGTTGAACGTTAAGCCGAAAACGTTGACAGTAGTGCTGACTGCTGCGTCAAAATGATAGCACAAAGTCGAAATTGTGTACTTTCAGTTAGCGTCAAGGGGCCAATCTGTTCAAATCGGCAAGTAGTTAAGATTGTTCGTGTTCCAGTGTTAAAATATTGTGAAATTTTCAACAATGGCTCCCGGTAAAAGATTGACTGGTCCTGAGATATTAACAATACACAATTTACGCAAAGAAAATTGTTCTATCAGTAAAATTGCGAAACTGTTGAATCGTAGTCGCAAGGTTATTTACAATTTATTAAAAAATGTACACGAATATGGGAAAAGAAAGAGCACAGGTTGTCCAAGAGTGACAACTGATCGTCAGCGGCGTGCTTTTTTAAAAACTGCATCAAATTCTGCTGCTGCTGCAAGAGAGATTGCAGCAGAAGCTGGAGTAACTACCAAAAGACGTAATGTACAACGTATTGTACAAGAGTGTAAATACATAAAACAGTAATAGTAGGTGTGTGTAGGACTGTGTAAAATAGTATTTCAAATAGTTGACAGTAAATTATATTTTTATGATATTTTGTTGCTTGTAATGTTATTACGATATTGTAGTCTGTTTATCAACATGTTACATATTCGTAATTAAACTACAAATAACACTTTGCTAACTATTATAGCTTCTCATGTTAGAAATTATAATTAGACATCGGATGTTTATGCAATTTCCAAGTTTTATAGAAACATTTGAAGAAAGTGGAATGAAATAAAATTTTATTTTTAATGGGGACAGCCTTTGTAGATCCAAAGCAAATAAAAATCGTGTTAAATTCTCTCGAATTTTATATTATAGCCTTTTTTTAACATTTTCATAAGCCATAAATGCATAAAGATCCGATGTCTAATTATAATTTATAATATTAACTACTTGCTCAACTTATTTTCATTGTAAGGAAATATTTGAAATACAAAAATATTTCATTTTATCTATCTGGTTATCAAAATAAAAATATTTGATTTAAAGTAGTATCTTATTTGAACCACATTAAATTATACTATATACCAAATCATTAATGATCGTTAATATACGTTGCAAAATATGATAGAAAACCTTGTATCCAATGTTCCACATACGAATACTAATCCTACATTATAAAATACATTACATACATAAAATACATTACAATCCTACATTATAAATCCTACAAATAAAATAAATTATAAATATAAAATAAAATGTAAAATGTACTTACTTCTGAATCTTCTGTACCTCCGTCGGATCCACAGTACACAATTATTCACTCACGAGAATAGGTCCGAATAATTGAACAACAATCACTAAACAACACGCACAACACACACACACAACACATTTTATAAAATCGTGACAACGAACGAGAAGATGTCACTCCGACCACGAACAAAATAATACTGCGACTTTAACAATGATCCCTTCCACGGGGGGGGGGGGGGTACGGTCAGGTTATCCTAAGCAGGTTAGACGCCGAGGGTCTATAAACACTAGATACAAAACCAAGGTAAAAAAAAATTATGGCGGGGCGCCGACCCTATTTCCCGGAATTCCCTGTTTTCGTATCACACGTCCTTGGGTCCAAAGCGGTTAAAATCGCAGTATTATTTTATTCGTGGTCGGAGTAACATCTTCTCGCCTGCTGTCACGATTTCGTTAAGTGTGTTGTGTAGAGTTTAGTGATTGTTGTTCAATTATTCGGACTTATTCTCGTGAGTGAATAATTGTGTGCTGTGGATCCGACGGAGGTACAGAAGATTCAGAAGCAAGTACACTTTACATTAGTATTTTATAATGTAGGATTAGTATTCGTATGTGGAACATTGGATACAAGGCTAATGTAAATAATTACCGAAATTTTTGTTAATATTGATGTTATCTACTTAAAACACGTTTGGCTTTATGGAAATTTCGCAGTTCGATTTTTGTTGAACTATATAATTCTACGTTTTTTTATAAATAAATAATATATCTATGACTGCAAACATGTATATGATTTCATTTATTAATCCAAAAATGCTATGATGCATCAGCTTCTCATTACTATAACATAATTATAAGATTTCACCAAAAAATCAGGCGGGTAGGCGGGTAGGCTTTGCAATGAGCTCTTCTTGGTATTCATTTGCACAGTGACCAAACTAGAGCACTGTCAAATGTGTATTAGGAAGAGTGTCTACAAAATTGCGGACTTTTTTATTATTTTGTAATTTTGTTAGCTTTCCGTCGGGTTGGACGTTGGCCTTGTTCAAACACGGCGGAAATTGCGCGCTTTTCGCCATGTCTGAACGACGCCAAATACTATGTGGGTGGGTGGGTCTCCCTCACAGCAACCTCCACGTGGTGAGACCCGGATAATCGGTGTGATTCTCGATTTAGAATATTTTGTTTCGCAATTGCTCTATAAAATATTTAATATCGACAATCACTTCGAGCTAATGGTTGTGATAATGAAATGATTCTTTGACATGATTTCTTCTCGACGTTAGTTTTCAACGAATATTTTTGTTGAATAATAATTATTTTATATCGCAATAATTTCCAAATTAAATTTAAATTCTGATATTTCGATTATAAAACAATGATTACAATGGTGAACAATAAGGAAAAGAAGAAGGTAATAAGAGTGTAATGAAATTATACTATTATTATTTATTGCCTATGTCACTGACGTTTCTTCCGTAGTTCGCGAGCAAATGTTCTATTTAGGTAGCGAGCGCAGCATGTTTAGCGATGTTGCTATTTGAGATCAATGATAATTCCACGTTCTTAGTTCCACAACCGATGAGAGTATCTCGGCATTGGGACCGTTACCGACCGCTCCGAGTGGGTCACTCGGGACCCACTTTGAGGCTCGCAGTTTAACACGGGCGCTGGCAGTCTTTAAATATATCTCGTCGGTGGTTTGACGCATTTGGTACACGCTGCAAAATCATAAAACCTGCAATCTACTTACCATGCATAATATGTGCAAAGGACTGTGCTAAAGTACTAAAGCGGATATTCATGCAGTTATAACGCCTTCAAGTTTTCAAAATACTGTTCAACTTCTTAGGATGTCGATTTTCTGAAATCTAGTTTCCTGAAATTCGAAATTACATAAATATCTGCAATTTTGAGCTGACATCAACGAAGAGTTACTTGAAGTTTCCAAGAACTTAAAGCAAAACTGATTTAGGTTCTTTCGTCCAATAATGTTAGTAATTGACATCACCGGAGAGTTAAATAAAGTTTTTGAAAACTTAAAGCAAAGCTGATTTAAGTTCTTTCGTCCAAGTAATACCCATAATATTACTAAATACAAGAATGACTGTAACTATTATTATTATCGTGACATAGAGTAAAATATAATATTACAACATATAGAAAAATAAGGAATCACATCACTAAATATCTAGTCAAAGCTGTATATCATTTTCATTATGCATTGCCATCTTTATATGTAACTATGAGACCAAAGAAAGAAGATTATACTAGAAACGTTTGACTGAAATATCCATTTACATATTGGGTTACCTTTATCTAAGGAACCAGAAGACTGTAATTCTGTAATCACTGTATTTGCTTTAATAATATGAGTAGATTAAAACATGATTTTCGATGGTAACTTATGTATAACTTACCTTAATAATTTTTTTACGAACTTATAGAATACTTACCAAATTTCGTAGCAAACGAATTTCTGTGAATTTGTTTTACAGAATTACAGAATTTTTGAACAAAACTTTTACAGAATTAATATTCGACATCGGTAAGATAGAAAAGGTTCGACGGATATCGAGTTTCCTTTGATTGCAGTCTTCTCTATACAGCGTCCGATAAATCGAGAAATTAAAAGCACATCAGCCATCAAATACGACTGTATCTGACAGCCATTTATCTTTATTCACGTAGTATTGACGTTCGCTCTTTAGCCGGTTTTCGTTCAAATTGCCGGCCATAAAATTGGAACTATTACGTCTCTGGTGGGGAGCACTATGCGCATTCACGTTTGTTAACCCCGTTTCGTTGGTTTTGAGCTGGAAATCGTGCGACGACATTTCAGAGGCACTCTGTGTACTTTGAAGTTTAGATAGCTGCGTGACTAATTGCCCAAACTTGGCACATCCACGTACATCCGAGGATCTATGTTTATAGGATTTAAGTCTTCAGGTAGGACAGTCCAGCGTCAACTGTCTCATCGCACGCTATGCGGTTTGTTATTGCAGTCGTCCTTCGTTTCTTCTATAATTTTCCAGCAACAAGCACACGATCAAATTCCATTATTTATTATTCTCCCGGGGGGTCTCATCCGTTTCCCGTCATGCACCGAGCAGTTATTCGACATTATTTCACGGTAAACTTTTCGGCTGCGCGATGGTCGAAACAATTTACGTGAGCTGGCCCGAGGTATTCTTAGCATGACACTCTGGACAAAAACTTTGATCTTTCAACTTTTCGACAAAAACAGTGAAAAACTTTCCTAAAAGTTCACCCACATCGTCGATGTATTGCGAGGAAACGAATCCTCTGACGTGAAATTAATTAAAACTTCGTTAACAGTCATCGTGCATTCACTGTCAGGGCTTTTTGCTTATTATTGCATAAATTCTTGTCGTTTCAATGCACGATTGCTGGTAATCTAATAAAGGCAACGTTTAAGGAGGGTTATCTGTTGCAATAACTTCGGGGAAACGTTTTATTTAGTATTTTTCTGTAGTTCGAAAATGTTTGACTCTCCGTATGCTATGCCGGAGTCATTCGTGACCCGAATTGATAAAAATTAGTACTTTCATAATGATCCGCAGTTTAGTGTCATACCTACAGAAATATTCTGTACCTACGATTATTTAACAATGACATCAGTGTGATAAGCCTAATTTAATTTAATCCGCAGTACGAGGAGAACAAAGAAAGCGTTCTACTGAATTTTCCAATTCGATATGTCACTGATCTCCGACAATATAGATTCGGAGGTCTAAAATTAAATTCATTATAGATTAACAATGTTCCCGAGGCTTTTTCCGAGATAGAAATCCAAAGATACAAAGACTCGTGGCGGAGGCAGCCAAGAGATGGGTGTTCTTCGACCAATCCATTTTCGGAAGTAGTGTTCGCTTAATCAATTTCGTTCTTGTCGTGTATCCTGTGCTCGAAGACTATCAATTTGTATCCAATCTTCTTGAACCGTGAGCAACAGTGCATCTTCCGAATTCGGTCGGTCCATTGGTTGCAACAATATAGTTAAACCGGTTTCACCGTAGGAGTACAATTCGGTTCGAAACTGTTGTATAAAAATTACAATTTTAAGTTATCGTAAATTCGTGAATTAATGATTATTTGCAAAAACCTGTTGAACCAATTTTCCCCAGAATTTTTCTCCGAGTTATTATCGTGAAATTTGAAACTCCAGCTCGAAACTAACTTGAAACTATTTGAACTCCAAAACGAAACATTTCTTCCGACCTGGAATATTTCCTTACTATATATATATTTTTTTCATCTTATACATACGAAAATGGTTCAAGTTACTGGTACAATAATGAAATGTTTAGTAATTTATTAAATACAAAAATAATGTAAACAATATCCTAAATGATACAGCAATTTTTAGTGGTACCTTACAGTCGTCATTCGAGTGCTAAGTGTTAATTAAATTTTTATTATTCCAAACTTTCCAATAGAGTTTTAAGTGATTTTATAATGATGTTTATCGAGTACTATTCATTTTGATAGTAGTAAAATCTTATTTAAATTGTTATTCAATTAGTTACGCGTTGGAAATCATGCTAGTTTTTTGTACAATTCATGATAACAGAAAATTAGCCACGACAATCGTGCAGGAAACGCTTCGCGAGCAAACGGTTGACCCACGAGATAAGCAGTACAGTCGACATTCGTGTTGAGGCACTAGTGGAATCGGAAGGTTATTGGCTGGACACGCAGTAAAGAGAAACGGTTCTGATCAAACAAGTGGAATAAGAGGTACCATGATTAGATACACGGTATAGGGAGCGTTCTTCGTCTGACAAGTGAAATGGGTAATACTTTGATCAGACAAATCCTACGGTGAATGTTCTTATGAAACAAATGGAATACAGGACATATAGCTCAGGCAATACTATAGAGTACATTCACGATGAAACAACTAGAATGGTTCGTTCTCGTTCGAACAAAGTAGTCGAGATGGTTTCGGGTCCAACCAGTGAAATGAGCGACTTCGGTCTGACAGGACGTCCAACGAGACAAGTGAAATTCGGAACGTACTCATTCGAACAAGGGGATTCAAGAACATATTCATTATAGGGTCTATACAAAAAGCTCATTTAGCATGTCCAAAAAAACCACGAATTTTTACAAAAATATCTTTTGAATTTTTTGCGAAAGAATCCGTTTAGACCTGAACTAATTCAGTCAGAATTTTATAAAATTTTCGTTCTACATGCAAAGAAAATTTTTTAATGCACTGTGCCGTATGTGATGTGTCAGGTGCAAATGAATGAAAATAGTGAAAAGTTATTTATATACTTACCACTGGTCTGCGGATTTTAAGATATTTTTTATTATTATTTCTGCCATTGTAAGAAGTAAATATTGTGTGAAAATATAGTTTTTCTTTAAACAATTTCATTAAGTCTAAAGTAATGTAACGATGTTATTAAATTCTCCTAATACCTTGAGAGCTTTCGTATTTTACCGTTTCATAATTAATTTCTGTCATAAGTATGTAATATCCGCATATCTGCTTGTCACAGTATTACTAAACCTACCAGTTTATTCAGTACATATGTAACTACAAAAACATGAGAAAATCAAATTATTAGCAGACTGCGGATATTTATGCAAAATAAAAATTGTTTGCATCGATTGCAAGATAAAGTAGCCATACAGATATTTTAAACTACCTTTAAAATTTTAGCAAATTAAATATCGGATATCGACATTCCTCAAATATTTTTATATTTTTCCTTTTTTAGATTACACCCGCTCGTCCTTGCCTCCAAAGCATGAAATCTAAAATGTAATTATGAGGCAAACAGATATAATTCCGTATTTTTACTATAATATTCGATAGATCGAATGTATTTATTTGTCCTATAAAGGGAGATTAAGTATCGAAGAATATAAGGATTAGATGAAGGACAATTCGTGTGGTGAAAACTTGAAAAACAGTAGAAGACTTTAGAACTACTGTTAGGCTAAATTTTACTTCAGGAAACCAATATTTACCATTTTTTTATTATTGCAATCCTGTAGATTTTGGCGAGAAAATGCAAAAATCCAAGTTTTAATCCTAGGAGATCAGTAATTCAAAAGTTATGCGTATGTAAAGATGTGCGATTTTCAGCGCTTTTGACAGGTAAGAGCGTCGCCATATTGGTATGTACTCAGATATCATCCAATGAACGGAGCCGCAAGCTTGATAAACTTGGTCGTGGTTAGGTTCTTGTTGGAGGACTATGTTTGCAAATCTACGCTGTCGACATAACCATGTGCTTCTGCTGCCCTATAGCGGCTGCGCTCGAAGCTGACTACATACCAACATGGCGGCGCCCTTACGTATCAAAACGCTTGTATCACTCAATTTTAAAAACGACCGTAACTTTTGAACTACTGATCTCCCAGTATTAAAACTCGAATTTTCGGAATTTTCTCGCCGAAATCTACAGAATTACAATAAAACAAGTTAAAAATTTCTGGTTTCCTGAGGTAAAGTTTAATCCTATTGTTACATTATTTTAAAAAATCTATGAAGCCTGTAAAATCAATTTTTATTTTGCTCTAATTTGTTTGTTTACTTTGCATAAAGATTCGTAGTCTAATGATAATGTTTTTACTGTCTCAGTCTCAGTAAACTACTACAGTTTGAAGAATATGCTGCAGACTTTGTTTTTCAGAAACAACTGCAATGCTACGACAGTTTCAACACCAGTTGTTTCTAAAGCTTCACTCCTTCGCAATATCCACGGAAAGTATTAAGTTCGTAAGTAAGTCTCCCCGGAGGAACGTTTGTCACAGCGATTCCCGTAATTATTTAATTTTGTAGCACCGTAAGGACCCGAGGCGGCCGCGATTCCAACGGCGCATAATTCAACGCATTGAGTTGGAACGATGCCATTTTACCGCACAATTTCGAGTGGCGCGCTCGCGGGAAACGGAAACGCGAGAACTCGCGTGATTATTTAGCCGCCTAATAGCCATGACCGTACGAGAATATTAAGAAGCGCCATAGCCCCGCACGTAGGTAAATATTTCTTCAGCTAATTTACTCGGTCGAGCTTCCAGTTTAATTTAAACATTATCGAGTCTGTTCCGGGAAATCTCTTGACAATTTCACTATCCATTTTACGATCTATCGGATCTCTGCTAGACTGCAGGAGGTCCATGCAGATTTCCCCATTCGTAGACAAATTTCAAGCAAATGGTATTGAGCGAAAGCTCTCTCTTTCTTTCTTTCTTTGCTTTTGCATATTGAAAATAAACTGAAATTTTATTAAGTTCAACTTAACCCTCCAGCGGCGGTGTCTGGGCCTATTTTGAACTCAATGTCGGGCAATTCAATGAAATGAATAGCTGTTGCTCCGGGAATAACAGAAGGTCGTCTAGAAGAAGTACCCTTGAAAATATATTTAAAAAAATTAATAATTAAAGCTGTGAAGGGTCTTAAGCATCGACAATAATGCAACTAAAGAAACTTTTATTTTCATATTTTGTTAGTTCCATTGAAACATAAATTTCAAGAGTTTTTCTTTAGGTGCTCTCAAGCAAAAACCTTTTGGAAAATGTTTTGCGTGTAGTAGATTTTAATACAGTGTATTAAAAAGTTCCTGAACACCTCCGGTTCCTGGTGGAAAGTATTTTCACGTAGTACAATGAAGTTACCTACGATGTGTAAGGTGGCGGACGATACAGGGAAAATTACAGTGGAGAAATCACAATCGGTCGTTTAACTTGACGAAAAGCAGGCCGAGCGTGTGCAATTAATTAATACTCGAGTCCCGATCGAGAGCTAACGGTTAATTATCGTGGCCACGATAATCTGGCGCACTTGCGAGCTTCTGACAGCGGATAAGATGGCTTTCGAGCTAGCCACTCCGCAGGTATTACAATTGATCGACGCCATTAATGCAGTAACAGACACCGTGAGCATAATTCCGTTAATTACCGCACGTGTTACAAGCACGTTCATTTGCATGCGTTAAATTTGCCAGGTGTATTAATTAATTACGTTACAACGGTTACGCCGAGTAGACCTACTGCCATTTAATACTCGACGGAGTACCAACGAATTCTATACTGTTTATTGTTGGATTAATTATACGAATAGTAACCGAACCTCGGTCGACGGAACGTTAGAAATTTCGTCGGCTATGAATCCCTGATGATGAGTATTAATTCGTAATTAGCACGTACCTGCACAAGTCCGTGATTACAGTTATTATGTGTAGACCAACATCTCAGTTAATATTTTGGTTGATATAATTATTGGAATTAATATTTCATTAATTTTTTAACTAGAAGCACACGAACAAATATAAGAAATGGTTGTCAGTTTATGTTATCTAATAATGACGTGGAGTTATATATTGAAACCTAAAAGCCGAATGAGAGATTTCCGAATCTCATCTCTGCTCTTATTTTTTAGTCTTTATGAATTCGATTTATCCAACAACATGCCAAGCATAAAGAAATTACTCTCACAATTTTCAAACGTAAAAGGGACATGCCTTTGTTGACCCCTTTAGGATAAAATAATACGCATCAACAATAGTATGCATCTGAGGACATACAAGTGAATTAAACACCCATTAAAGAAGCAAGAAATCTAATTACTTTTCATAAGAAGCAAAAGAAACGAATCCAATAGAAAACATTTCTTGATTCTTGTAGATAGGTTTTGTAATATCGGAATTAAATATAGTTTCATTCTCTTGGTTATTGACTTGAGAAAAATCAATAAATAGCAATTAGTCGGTGAAAGGTCAGATGCGGGTACTCCGATCGTTCTTCCTCAATTTTTCCAGAAGTTAATTTTACTGGAAGTCACTAATAATGATTTTTGTCCAGATATGTGACGTTCGCGATATTTCAAAATAAGATTCTAAACGGCAAAATATGTCAAACATGAATAATAATAGCTGGTCTGCGGACTTTTATAGAAAATAAACATTTTCTCTGTCAAATATGAGAATCTAGAAACAAATGAAAAAGTTTCTTCCTTCTCATATTAATTTTAATAAGTTCAAAATAATGTAAAAAGTAATATAATTAAATTTTGCCTGGTCAATATTCCCGAAAATGTAGAAAATCCGCAGTATAATAATTAACGTTGCTTGTGTTTTACTTGCACACATTAAGAAATTATGGTCAGGATTATTCGAATTAATTAATTAATATTAAATAATATTAATGGGTCGCTGAAGAAAAAGGCCTATAGTAGCTAACATAAAACAGGACTCGCTTCGTAGATTTTGTTGATAATTGGAGGATACACTGTGCTAAAAATTCCGAGACATTTTGTGAAATAGTAAAGAAATTTTTACATGTATCTCGTGAAGTTGACACGGATATGTCAATTTCCTTTATATGTGTGTTTTAATAGAGAGCGAGTACCTGCTAAATAATTCGCGTACGCAGAGAGTATTCACCAAAAAGCTTGCCTGTCCATACACAGTAAGTATCCATCAAAAAGTTTACGCATATACAGCTGGCGTGCATCATTTTCACAGATGCACAGCAATATCCATCAAGCTACTATAACTGTATTAAACTAAATGCAACACGAGAGAAAAGGGGAAATATTTATAAAATGACACCGTCCTGTGAGCAAACAAGACACGATTATTAGTTGAATAAAATTGTTCGAAATTAGAAGTATACAAAGAATCGTATACGCATATCGTCCAAGTTTAATAAGACTATTCTATTTTTAGCATAATTTAATTCTTAACATTAATTTAATATTGATTATTCGCGGGGCATTAATAAGACACAAAGATGACTTTGCGAAGCCATATTTATTGTTCCCCAAATATTTCCATGCAGCTTCACATTTTTTGCGTTTTCTGTTTCATTCAAGTATCTGCAAGTTTACAAATAATATGCATTTCGCGAATGCTAGGCGTTTTTATAGAGAAAACAGCTTAAACAAGTAATAAAGTGCAAGTACACGTAAATCCTCGAGAGCTTTTAAAGATATAGTGTTTAAAAAATTCAGGTTTCCGACCATCGTTTCTTGGGAATATTTCTGTGGGCATTTATGCCATGCTTTTCGTAACGGTAGATCAAAATAGAAAATAATTTACTATTTCTATGACTTCTTGGAAAATACAATTCTAAAAAAAAAAAATTAAGGGATCACCTCTAAGAACCCGAGAAATTGTGTCATTTTCATGAAGTCTCTACTTTCAGGTGTTTTTTTTCAAATTTTTAGCTACGATCCTTTTTATTATTAAATTTTGTTCCACTTTCTAACATCACATGGGGTGAGATAAATTGTTTTGATTATTCGCGTCAATATTCGACAACCAGGTATTTTGCACAGGAGAGCATGCGCTATGAAATGTTAACGCGTTTTATCAAAAAAATTTATCTCACCCCATGTGATGTCAGGAAGTTGAATAAATTTTTTTTTTTTCAAAGTAGCGACTTCATGCTTTCAAACGATATTTTAACGATATCAATACAACAATTTTTGCTGGAAGTATGATGATTTGAAATTGACCCAATTTCTCGAGTTCGTAGAGGTGATCCCTTAATTTTTTCGATGAGTGTATAATCTTCCTTAAGCAGCAAATTGAGAATTTGTTGAAATGTTCTAATGAAGTTTGATACTAGAATAACTCTCCTGCATACAGTCAGTCTCATAAGCATTTGTACCTCGTTCCATATAAGATGTATGCAATATATATCCATATATTCTGCAGTAAGTTTTTTGTTACGAATAAACAGATGCGTAAACTATAAATTTTAAATTCAAAATTTTAACAAAATTGAATTATTGATAACAAAATTATATTAATTTTAAGTTACATAATACATAATAACAGATCACAAAAGTATTGAACAAAGCACCACTGAAAAATTAATAAAAAGTATGCAAAATAGATTAATTGAAATAATTAAGCACAACGGTGGACCGACGAAATACTAAAAAAATAATAAGTTATAATATGCGATTTTTCTTATAAGACGTATACCGGTACGAATACTTTTGTGGACTGTTATTAAGTACTATGTAGATTAAAATTAATATACTTTTGTTATCAATAACCCAATTTTGTTAAAAGTTTGTACAAATAAAGTGTTTATGTATGTGTTCATTCATAACAAAAGAGTTATTGCAAAATCTTACCTGCATCATTTGATTTCAACAAATGTTTTTTTCAAGCAATAAGGGTACGAATACTTGTGGGACTGACTGTATTATTCCACCTTGATGTACCTTAGCCTAGAGAGTTTTGCTGCGTGAGTCGTGCGTGAGATCCCGTGATGACGTTCGTTAGGTCGCGTCGTCATCGACGGTGCTCCGACGACTTTTCCTCGGTGGCGGAAACACGCGGTCGGTGTATATTACCTTCGTAAGTATAATGCTGCTTATTCATGCCTCCTTGGCATTCCTGAATCACGACGTTAGACCTAGGTATCGACCCACACACATTGAAGGCTGGCCCCGTGAATGCGGAAACGTGCTCGCTGGTCCTCCTCTTCATTCATGTGTTCTCGAGTGTCGAGATCCTTATGTACACCGGGGCCTTTCATCGGAGGATTTAATTTAGATTCGCGACCGCGAGCGCAAAGAACGAAAGGGAAATGAGAAACGAACGCCGCGCCGGGGAGAGAGTAAATTAGGCTGCGGTCTAATGACACGACAAACCATCGGCCTTTGAACGCGTATCGCCGCCGTATGCCGCTCTGTCGTTTCGCGTCGCGACGCCGCCGTGCCGGCTCCGGCTACGCGTGGTTTTCGGCTATTCTGTGAGGAACACCTTTTTGTCGGTCGCTCGAAACCGCTCTGGGTCCCGGCCTCTGCATTCCACTGGTGTTTCTGTCTTGGACTCTACAAATAATTTCGAGCTCTCTTTCGATGTACAATCAGCGATGGGCAGCGTCCTATGCTTTTGTAATTGAAATATATACGAAATACTTGAATACTTCCTATGGAATATCAATTGACGAATATCTTGAATTTAATCATATTATAGAATGTGAAATATACAGTTTTTACTCGATATATGTCACAAATATCTAGCCGATAAAAGTTCCAAAACGGGGTATACCCGTGCGGAGCGAAGAATCTTCGCTGTCCCTCTCTACGTTCTGCTGTGTATAAAACAATAGTATCTGTGTAGAACCGGGTTGTGGACGCATATCCAATAAACACTGTACTTTCGAAATGTCTATTTAACAGCTACGACAAGATATTCGCCAACTGATTTATGTATTTCAGTATTTTTCCATGGCATAACAATCGGATACAACATCGAAATACATTTCGCATTCGAATAAAAATAAATTGCGACTTGATAAAGTCATTCGAATATTTTTTTTTAAATGCTTTTTGCCCCTCACCGTTTTTCCACTTTGTTTCTTAGAAGGGTTGCAAAAATCGAATAATCATGTCGAAATCCAGGTTAGAAATGATTATCGTGTCGCAAAAATGTTCTTTGTTATTTTTTATGTGATCACAACTGAAGGAGTTCCACGACTAAAAGCTACCTAGCTTCAAGATCATTTTATACAGGGTGTGGCCGGACGAGTAGTAAAAAGTAAGTTGAGAAAAAAGAATAATATTTTTTCGTTTCTGACGCCCCGTTTTCGAGAAAATCGAGTTCGAAAATTCAGCGAACACGCGTGCCATTGAATATCAATCGTCTGATCATGACCTACCGGTTCTACTTCTTAGAAACGCCGGGCACGCGAACTTGACGGATTTTCAAATCCGATTTTCTCCAAACGAGGCATCAAACGAAAAAATTCTATTTCTTCTTTCCGATTTATTCTTATATGCAGAATCACCCCGTTCGTAGTTGCACCACTCGTGAGGCCATACCATGTATACAAAGAAAATAAAAAAATGAATGTATTAATTTCTCTGTAAGATATAGTACTCAGGACAGTACGTAAGACAGCAGTACTTAAGGAATTTGCATTTGTTTGCAATTTGTGTGCATATGAAAATTATCAATATCAAATTTATTTATAACATTCCAACAATATTTATTAATAAAATTAATATTTAAAGATTCGTATCTCAAGGGCTGATTTCACCCCTTTAATGCGAAAAGTAGCATGAAAAAATAGGGTTGTATTAGGCATAATTTACTCTACTTAAGTGCAAAGTTTCATTATTTTTTGAATTCACGGATTTGATAACTTTCCTGGTTAGTGAAGTCTTCGTTTTTTGAAAGGAAAGATCTGAGGTACACCAACTGTTACAATAGCTGTCCACTCTCCTCCTGTAACTCATATGGCGTGAGCCTGGAACTATTGAAGAGAGATGGACAGCTATTGTGACCAGACGATGCACTTCATACTTCTTCTTTTGAAAATATGGTTTCAAACAGAAAATAGAAAATAAGATATTTTTCTCTATTCTTTGCGTGACCTTAAAAATAATATACCCACTCCAATGTAACAATTTATGAACAATATTTTATTAGAATTTATTAGAAGGTTACTAAAAATAATGTAGTTCTTTTATTGATTATGAGTTCACGAAAAAATAGCCTCATCTACAAAAATTATGGACAATACGGTGTCTCTTATATGCAAATAGTGTTTAACGCGAGAATAAATTTTCTTTGACAAATACTGTGGTGCGTCGTTGTTATGATAAAATTTATCTCTGCTATAAATACATTACCATTACCAAAAAATATCTCAGTATTTCAAATGTTCCAAATGCCCAACAATAATAATGAAAAATAATAATGAAAATGATTTAAAACGAACGAATATTGGAAGCCTTTGCTAACATCCAATTGCATGGATCTTTTAGTGCGATCACTATATTAACGTGTCCCTGTACTCTCGGAGTGTTCTGCAAACGTATGCAGCAATGTTTTATAGCTTCTGGGTAAAGTTGCACCTACGCTCCTAGAGTTCGTGTTGCGGTTTAAGTACCTTCGTGGAATTGTTGAAGTTTTAAAATATTTTATTGTAATAGTTCTTTTATTTTATGTGGATACATTTTAACGAGTTGTTGTATTTGAACAGTGCTACATATCCGCACTAATACTTTAAATTACTTTAAAAATACTTTAAAAAAATACATGTTTTTACAATGTTGTTGAAAATTTGCATGGAGTTGGTAAAAGTTTATTCTGCGTCGTAATTATGGATAATTTCAACAAGGCCATTTATACAGAAATTATTATTTGTCGCACAGTAAATTGACAAACACGTATTTTATTTTACAATCATTCGGATGGGTACTACATTGACAATGATGGCGCATCGAACAGGAAATAAAATATATATTGCACGTGTACATTTATGCAAATATATTTTGCATCTGTACATTTGTGAAAATCGCTTTTGAAAATGTTCCGGACGTTTTGCAAAAGCGGCACGCTTTTTAACCAAAAAAATTTCTCGCACTATTGTATTTTTAAAGAAAAGTACAGTAAAGTCTTGATCTAAGCCGAACAGACCTACGCGATCTTAGTCAGTTTTGAACCAAAATAATAGTTTACTGTGTAGACTAATAGTAGAATACAATTATGTACACAGTGGATCCAAAAAGTGTTTGAACAGGATCGCGTAACACGATCAGCAAGGGTGGTGAAATTATTGGGTTCTCCGCAGAAACACACCCTTGTAAAGTCTTCTCCTTTCACAAAGGTGCGAGGGAAGATCATTGTTACGTCACGAGCAGCTCGCGCTCGGTGTTTATATTAAGCGATTCTATCGACGAAGGTGATTATAAATAAAGTCCACGTAGAGACGCCTTGTTCGTGTCCGGTGGGAGTTTAATCGTTGTTGAGGTAATAGGCCGTCAACGGGGCGCGAACGCCGGTGTTCGGCGTTATTAAATCAATTCGGAGGCCAGAAAACGCGGAATACCGAGGCGCAGGATCGCATTACGAAGAAAATATATTTTCCCCCGCAGCGTCACTGCGCCAACCTATCAGGGTCGCGAGGCGGGCGCAAGGTGGTAATTGCCAATTAACTGTAATTAATTCATTGAGCCAAGTGGCAGTGATCAAGCCAGCCACATCTCCGTCCCCGGGAACTGGTCCTAACGATCCGCCGGAAATACGATTCGGCAATTTCAAGGAAACCAAATCAATTTACATATTATTGCGGGGACCGTTTAACCGCTTATGTCAATAACTGGGTACCCGGGTACCCACTTACAATTTGCATTTATAATTCTTTGCATACACTTGGTTGACGCTCGCGAAACCAGCCCCGGCCGGAAAACGTATTCCAAATGTTTTAAGCCACCAACATTTCCATGTTATTAAACACCGTAGACAATTTTGGTTATCGGCCTGAGTGTCTAGCGTTCTCATCGATCGGCTACCGACCTAATTTATACTGGATCACGAAGTATTGGTATTGACTCGCTCTATCTTTTCGTTATAGTGTAAGGTGAAAACATACCGTTATAGGGGCCCGTCAAAATAACGGTTTCTAATAATTTTTAATTTACAATCGTTGCAAAGATG
Organism: Seladonia tumulorum; assembly: GCA_913789895.3. NCBI lineage: Eukaryota > Metazoa > Arthropoda > Insecta > Hymenoptera > Halictidae > Seladonia > Seladonia tumulorum. Next base: position 12,595,950 of record OU565275.1, read on the forward strand.
CATCCACGAGAAATTATTCAACAAATTTATTTCCTTTGATACATATTATAAAACAAATAGCTAAAAATTAGAACAGACACATTCGTATTATTTTGATAATTATTATAGTTATTATTCGACTGCGGATCGTTCTGCAAAATAAAAATTTTCTTGATCAGTTTGTATTATTTATTTATTGCTTTAAACCAGATAAGGATTATATAGCGTATACAAAACTAAACAAGTATTTGTTTTTTGCTTTAATAATGCTGATCAGATGATGACAATAAATCGGTGGTCTTAAAGTATGGTAAGTGTAATTGTTCTACCGTTTTATAATTCACCTATTCATTTTTTCTGATATAGAATTCAAAATCTAATTATAAGTATTTCCAAACTATAAGATCTAAGAGAAGGTTTACAAAGCTAATTTCACTGTGGAAGTGTTTATTGAAAGATAAACAAGTTCCAAGTGGAGTAAGATCGCCTCGTGTCAGGCAGGTGGAGTAGAATTACTAAAGGTCATTGAAACAGTTTGATACGTCCGTTGATCACAAAAGCGGAATAGGATCGCTTCAGGTCAGTCAAGTAGAATAAAATCGGTTCATTCCGTTCAACCAGAATAGAATTGATCTAGGTCAGATAAGTAGAAGAGGACCTTTCTCTCTGACAAGTACTTCTAAATATAGAGCAATTCGAAGCTCGATGTTTCGAAAGTTCACCGAATTTATACGTCGGCGATTTTGAGATTCATTACAGCTAACCTAGGACACTTTTCAACCAGCCTTATTTAAACGATTCGTTTATTAGATTCCTTATTTTAATACTCTGTATTCTTTTTGTCCCTCTCTGAATTCAAATCGAATTGTAACGTGTGTCTGCTTTAAAGATTATAATAGAATATATTCTTTTTTGCACCGTCAAGTGAAATGGCAATATAATTAGTCAGACAGATTCAGGTGAAGCTGTTATAAGACAAAATGAAGACTGTATTTATGACGATTCTGTCGCTTAAATAATAAGAAAGCTAACAAATTCAATTCACTGTTTGAGCTATTCAACATGTTCTCTACCAACGTCATTCATTACAAGCTCATGATTCGTGTAAGCAGTCTAATTTCAATGAAGAACTAAAAATGAAAAAAATTAAAATAAAGAACAGTAGAAGAATTTGATTGAATTTTTCTGATTCGATTAGCAACCTCCTATGTATATAAAATCTTTAATGTAACAATAAAAAATAGCTAATTGTTAGAAAAATAGCTTGAATAAGTTTTGTTTGGATAAAGATCTGCAATCTATGAATTAACTTCCAGAACGTGATCGTACGTATTAGTCTTAAACAAACGCGTTAACATTGATTTGGTTTCTTTATTAGCATTAACTAATTTTAGATCTTTAATAGTATTAACATTATAGAAACAGATTCGACAATCGAATTAACTTACATCAATGGTATTACATACTTTTGTGAAATAGGGTATATAGGGTAAATATACGTGATATAATATAATCTGTATGAACGGGAAATCCGAAATGTATTACAACGGATAAGACGCAAATAAATAAGCAGATATGCAGAACAGAATCGTATTTGATCGGACAAGTGGAACAGGGTTATATTTGTCCATTCAAGTAGAATAGGATTGTGCTAAGCCAGACAGACAGAATTAAAAGGGAGTGATTCGAGAAATGGAATAAGATTGAGCTTTGAACACAGAGAGAATATCATTTGATTTTTATGAAAGGAAAATGGACTTGGGTCGTTTTGGCGCGAAAAATACAGTAGTGTTTACTCCGGCAAATAAAATATGGTTGATTTTAAGAAATAAAGTTCATATATTGAAAAATAGAAATTTTACAACTCTCAAAGTAAATAACATTTTGTGAAACTTTTTACAAAACAATAAATCTATATAAGTATGAAGCAATACTATATAAAAAGAATTACAATTAATAATATTAGTCAAATTGAAGACATCCAATTAATACGTTCTATACAAACGTTTGCAAATATTGCCGAAAAATAGGGTGAAATGGATGTGACTTTTTGAAATAAATATTTATAAAAATATATTCTACTATTATTACTAAATAAGGCAGTAATGGACTTATTTCGAGTACACTACAACATATGTCATATAGACGCGTCAGCTGATTTTTACCTAATAGCACGCGCATTCGTTGGATTCTCAAGCTAAATATTTTAGAGAATGAGGCGTTCAACAAAAAAGTGTTATTCCTTTTTTCCTACACGTTTTCGTACACAGCATCACTACCCGACCGCTTGTGCCACAATTTCAGAAACAGCTTGGTAGGTATAAGACCGCAGAGATTATTTTTAAAAAGCGGAAGATACTAATCCATTCCGATCCCCGGCAGAGATAAAAATACGGTGCTCGCAATTACACTGTCCCGAGTGTTCGAACAGACTTCTGAACGGTGGTGTACGTGGCCGAGAGTACGAGTGCACCGAGCCTCGAATTCTGTTCTTTCCAGTATAAATTCGTAAGAGAACGCTTCTCGCCGATCAATCACTCGGGGTCGCACCTATTGTTCGGCTAGAAAAATGGTTGCTCCGTTCCGAAACGATCACCGACTATATTTAACGAGGCGCGAGGATCGGGAGCACGCGAATAAGAAGACGTTTTGCGCGAGAACGACTCAAAGTATCGTTAGGGCACGGCGCGCGGAAGATTGAAGTTGCAGACCGGTTTTCTTGCCCGTTTTTGCCCGGGCACAATAGAACACGCCAGGAAATACGATCTGCGTGTCTCGTAACCCAGTTTCTGCGAATCAGTTTGCTTTTACCCGGAGAGCAGTCGATCGTTTCGCGCTCTCCCTCTCTCTCTCTCTCTCTCTCACTCTCTCTCTCTCTCTCTCTATCTCACTCTGTAGCTCGCAAGGAACTCGGCCGCGTTTCGTTCCGGCCTCTTTTTCATCCGCGTTGATAATCGAATTCGCGGGACCGCCGATACGTCTCATCGTCGCGCATAATCGTTCCTTTATCCGACGCGACGAAATAATCCGATTCCCAGGAAAGTACTTTATTCTCTTGAACTTACCCATTTCGACAGAGCTCGTTTCTAATTGGAACGGCGAAAAATATACGGCCGCGAGTACCGGAAGGACTTTTGTCCGACGGGACGCGGTTCCAACGGGACGCGGCGAGGGTGCATCGCGAAGAAAAGGTTATGATACGAAGAAACGGGGGGTATTGCGCGGGGTCTAAACCCTGCCAGTTTTCTCCCTTTTCTCCCGGCCCCTACGTCGCACGCTTTTCATCGTTTTTCCGTGCACGGTTTTCTCGCCACGGTCTCCCCCGACCCGCTTAATTTTCACGGTTCGAGTGTCTTTTCTCGCGGATCCTCCTTTCTCCTTTCCCGGCGTTTTGTCGGTCGACAGCAGAGAGAAAAGACACTGGAAGGAAGCGAATTACCGCTGATCTCGCGTAGACTTTCGAAATTGAAAGAAAATATTTTGCAAAAAAAGAAAAACTAACGGGGAAAAAAGGAAGAGGGGCAGGGACGAGAAGAAAGGAAAACGGTCCCGCGCGAACGCGCACGCCGGTGAAAGAGGCACGCGCGCGCGCATGTTCGACTTCCGGCGTTTTGCAAAGCGTTCTGAAGCCTCAGAAGTTGAAATACGGTATTCCTCGTTATTTCCACCCGGTTTCAGATGTTTTCCTTTCATTCATTTTTCAGCGACGCGGCCCCACGCTACCCCTTTATCTTCGGGGATGAAATGCGCCGGATGCGGCATTGTAACCGCGCCGCATACCGAATAATCATTCCGCCTCCCGAGTGCCGATTATTTTTCCACCGTTCACCTGGAAACATCTTGATCCTAATTAACCCGGGAAAAAGCCGGACGGCGAGTAATTCTGTCTTGAAAACGAGACGTGCCAGTTATGCTTTCTTTTTCGTCTCTGTCTCTCCCTCTCTCTCTCTCTCTCTCTCTCTCTCTGTCTCTTCCACTCTCTCTCGCTTTACCTTGCTTCCCCGCCTGCTTTATCTCTATGCACAATTCTCCCTTGCTTCGTATTCCCACGTGGACCCGTTTCTTTGTGAAACAGATTTTCATCGGAGGAACGTGACAATTATAAGAGAGAAATGAGAGGAACTTACGGTTTTTTCACGAGCTTTCCATTGAAAGCTGCTACATGAAAAGCGTGTGCTTAAATCCGGACGCAAAAGCAATGCGATTGTGGGAATTTTGGTAACAAGTGTGAGCTACGTTTCGTTTAATAATTACATTTAAATACTTCTGAAGCTCTTGTATTTAACACTAAACCTACCACGGTCAAATGGCCGATACTGTATTTTACAGTTATTGAAATTATAAAAATTCCTTCATGGAAAATAGTAGAATAAATTTCCTTGTCCAAGCATTTATTATATGGAAACTTACAGATAATGTCAATACATTTAGGGTTGTCATTTTTATAAGGCAATATTTACCAGATGCTGTTAATGCTTGGTAGGTTTAGTGTTAAGAAGAAATATTTTTTTTTATGGATAGGCCAGACAAAAAATGTGCACGTTATTTTTTCGTCAATTTTTATATCTATGCATTTCCTCGTCTCCGTGTATTATGTACCATAAGATTTCTTAAACAATCGAGAAACAAAAAGACATAAGGAAATAATTTGATGTACATATGAACGAATAGATTATGCAGAAAATTACTTTTATTAAACACTTGGGTGCTCATCGATTGAATTTATATACAAGATTGTACGAGGTTTACAGTTGCAAAGTTTGTCAGTATATTTTATGAATCTGAATAGGAAAAAATGTAAACATCGATTCTTTAACGTTTTATTAAGCGAAATTTTTGCCCTGCTCGACTTGATGATTTACAATGAATTCGGCTTTATTTAGTTCATATTTAAATGAAACTCGTATTGTGTGCCATTTTTATGCCATAGTTGTAAACGATGAATGCCATGAAAATTCTCTTGCAAGAAATTTTCAATTGTGCACACACTTGTGATATCATCATGATCTCCTTTAGAGCCTTATTGTATGGAAGGTCTTTTGTTCCATTTAGAAAAGGGAATTTTTCACTCTTTCTGGGAGCACAAACGGGAGTGGATCTTAGGAATCCTAAATGGAATTGTTGATGAACGTATACGTATATCTGAAATTTGTATGAACCTTGGTAACTTTCCGCGACGAAAGTTCGACAATATCATAAATATACGAAATGTAACGTTACGCAACGTTATTTCGTATATCATGCAGTGTAGTATAATTTTTAATAATTATTCAACTTGTTCATTTTCAACGTTATATTTAATTAGAACCATTGTGTATAAAAAGAATGACAATAATTCCTAATTTGTTAATTTTTAGTATAATATTTAATTGGAATCATGCCGTATAAAATAAATGACGATCTTTGTTACGAATTTTATGAACGAACTATTGATTTTCATTTTCTCAGTTATTGAAAAATGAAAAACAGCAAAATAAGATTCTCGTTAATATGAATAGCAGAATATATGTGGCCGAGTCGCATGCCGTGCTAGAATATTGGCTGCGAGTTTTTTTTAATAATTTTTTCCAACTTTTAGTAATGAATTTTAATGTAGAAATATAGATTTATGGAAATGAGTGTGGTGCGCGTCAGAAAACTTGGATAATTGGATTTCCACTTCATTCATTCCCCTTCTGAAAAATGTTCTAACTGGTTTACTTAACTTTTATTCTCAGGCTCTATTAACATCCGAAATTGTTCACCAATTATAAATTAAAATGTTTTATTTTTGTAACCGGTTTATTATGTTTTCCAATAACATTATTCGGTCGATACAACATTTTTTTCGCCAATTGTAAAATTTTCATATAGTGTAGAATATTTACATTATTCTAAAAACATTTTTATTTTTCAATAATTTCTGCAATTTTCTTTCATTTTCAAATAACTATGATATTGTGATGTATTTCTGTCAAACCCTTTTCAGCCATCGTAGTTCACTATTTTATAAGAGAACAATTTTCGCGGTCGAAGTTGTGTAACCTTTTTTTACACCTTCAACATAATTTAATTTGAAGTACACTTTGTACTCGCTTACACTCTTTCATTTGCATATTCCTAAATAAACAGTGATACCTAACTGACACACACAGGGCGTACGTGAAACGTTTCCAGAAGACTGCATGTCCATTGCATGTTAAAACTGCAGGAAATTCAAATAGAATTTTATTTTTCGGAAAAGAAGCGTAAAAAAGACTAATATATTCTTACGACTAATGTACACATTTATTAATTCCTCAATTATTTCGTGTTAAATATAAGAAAGCTAAACATTGAAGCAGACTTTGTCTAACTGGGTAAAGAACAGATAACATTTGCACGTTTCACTTCTATTGTACGTTTGTAAAGTAGATATTTGCTAATAAAGTTAACCGGTGGAACAAAACATTAATAATAAAATTCAAGAAGCTAGACTGCATATCTTTATGTAATTGTTCGTCTTTATACTAAATTTTGTAAAGATTGAATTACGGAAATACTTTTACGTTCAAGCTGTTGCGCTATCTGACAATAGCGATCTAAAATTTACAAATGTGGATATTTATTTTTCAGAAGCTATCTGTACTTTTTAACACTAAACCTACCAAGCATCTGGTAAATATTGCCTCATAAAAATGGCAACCCTATTGAGATTGTCTGTAGTTTTCGATATAATAAATGCTTGAACAAGGACATTTATTTCACTGTTTTCCATAAATGAATTTTTATAGTTTCAATAATTGTAAAATATAAAACCGGTCATTCTGACTGTGGTAGGTTTAGTGTTAATATGTTATTACATTGTTGAGTGAAGGAAAAGACTTGTTTCATAATCGAACTAAACTAAATTCAAAATACCGTCGTTAAGAAGAGTTTGTATTTAGAACGCAACAAAGTAAAAGCCACGTTTCAGATTTTTATTATAGGCACAGAAAGTTATTAGTTCTTGAAGTTCTGTGGTTGTGTAGTGACTGTGGTTGTAATTGTTGGCCTACAACTTTTTCGTGTTGGTAGCACCGACGATGGTCCCCATCACAACAAGATCGTACATCGAGCACTATCATCGATTAAATACATTTATTCTTGTGTGTTTTCATCCCGCGATCTGCCTCCTCCAGCCATGCGCCCTTTAACAATCGAATGAGCCGAATGCGGAGAATCGTACGTACGTAAGTAGGGATCTCTGCCATGAAGAGCGACCGGGTCGAGTTGGCCAGGATGGCAGCCATGTAAATAGGCCAGCGGCATAATTTATACCCGTCATGCCTAGGAACTGGAGAGAGAGAGAGAGAGTGAGAGAGAGTGGGTAGGGGAAGGGGAGGGGAGAGTAAGAGAGAGAGAGAGAGAGAGAGAGAGAGAGAGAGCTGGCGCGGGTCCGCTGGGATCCAAACTGCCGACCGAAAAGCGGCGGCGGAACACGCACGGCTTGTCGGATCACGGCTAACACGCTCTCGGTACTTTTTATTCCACCCTCCAGCCCCTCCCCTTGCCAACCCCCAAGCCCCGGAGCCACCCCCTAGAAGCCTGAGAGTGCCCGTGTCGGGAATTCGTCTGTGACTCTTCGTGTGTCTCTGCGTTTTATTATTTCCCCGGTATTGGTTTTTATTATCCTCGTCCCGCGTGCGCGCGCGCGCGTTCTCTGCTGCTTCATGAACCAGAGAAAAATTTTTTTTCAAGTAGAATGATCCGCCTGAGATTCCAGTTTTTTTTCGCACCAGACACTAATACGCCACAGCAGCAGCGGCCACGCGAAAAAATGCACAACGTCACACCGACGCGACGCGACGCGTCGCGAGTCGCCCCTTCGGAAACGCTATTTGCTCCTGCGCATTTGTTCGGAAGAGCTTCTGCGGTTATCGCCTCAAACCGCTCGACACTTTCGCCCATCGGACCGAGTACACTTTTCGGATTCAAAATTTAGAGACTGCGACGCCACTGCTCTGCGATTCTGTTCTTTCGTTTTATAAAACAGAGACTTTCTGTTACGTCCCGGAACGCTAAAGACTGGCGCGGGTTCTTTGCGCATTCTATTGCGCGTGAATGCAAATGTTATGGAAGCGTTCTCATCAAGAAATATCACATTATATTGCAACAGCCTTATTATACAGTGTCCCACTTGAAGTTTCACACGCAATTAACTCGTTGTAAACCATATTTCAAATGATACTTATTTTGTTTCGGGTGAGACATCTTATGACGGTCACAAAAGTAGTGAGTAAGTATATATTTGCGAAAAACAGAAACCAAATTAAAAGTTCTTTCTTTTGCTTTAATAATTTCAATAAGTGTGACGTATCTAATGACTAGACTTGCGAATCTTTATGCAAAATAAAAATTGTCTGCATCGATTTCAAGAAATAGAAACCAAGTAGGATGTCATTTCTTCACTTGCTAGTTTTAATAGATGAGAAATGGTATATTGACATTTGAATTTGTCTAAATTTTACTACAGTTTCAAATTTGATCTACTTAATTTTGTTATAAATGCATAAAGATCCGCAGTCTACTAATGACATACCGAATGTTTTTCCCGTTTTCATTTGCACCTATTCATTCTTGTCGCAAGAGCATAAAGATCCACAGTCTAGAAATAAGTACTAACTTGAACGGGGCAACTTGGGCTCACTTTGACCCGGAGTTACGAACGTAACTGTTAATTTTCTAGTAGTCGCTTCAAGTTCTAAACTAATTTTATTATTTCCAATAAGAAGATCAATGTTGATCCAAGGATCCAATATCGAAAACACGTAACAAAAATAGCTGCGTGAAAATGAAACGAATCTAGTCACGACTTCAAAAGCATCCGCCGTGAGTATTTCCAATAATTGTGCTGAACCCAAAGGTAGCTTAAACATCATCTTTTACTTAATAATACCAAAAGTAATTATGTTACTCGGAGTGCGTTGTTGGTTTACGATTCAAGCTGCTACTGCTGTTGAAGGTTCTACTAAAGATAGACTTAGATTTCCGAAACTTACAAAATCATTAGCGGCGTCACCTTCATTAAGAACAGCGTTACTCTGTGTTAAGAACACCGAATTTGTGCAGGTGGCTATAGTAGCGAAAGGTTCACCGCAGACCAAAAATATCTTCGGCGTATTCTCCCGCGGAGCAAATTGATTCGACTGGATTGACGGTCACGGTTACTATACCTGCAATGAAGAAGAAACGCGAATCCCGTTCGAAAGAGGCAGGTGTTAGGTGTATAGGAAATTAATTTAGTCAAAGCTTGCGACACCGGCGTGACTTCTTTGTCATTAGTTTTTAGAGAAAGTTTATCCTTGATGCACTTAGCTCTTCATTTCGGTGCCAGGAAGAAAGACTCGGAGTCCTTCTTGTGCCTGAATAGCAGTGACGTATCATAAATAAGCGGGAGCCAAACGGAAATGGTTTTGTACCTTTAATAATTAGTACGCTAGGAATAGACAATAATAAATCGATCGGTAAGATAATAAAATATCGGTAGTCCTATCATAAGCGTGTAGGCCTCCACAGACAGACGTGCGTTGCAGCTGCCCGCCTTGGTTTTACCCGTAAACCTGCACACCGTGTGCAGTGACCCCGTGACCCACCTCTCCACCTCCATGGTGGTCGACCATATTCGTCATATATTGTTCCATCAGATTACCATTTATTCCGATCAATGTAGCATTGCTTTTTCCAGCAGTACTTCAGTTTTTACGAACGATATCAAAAACTAGCTTGACGATTGGATTACTTCACGCGACCCGAATTTCTATCATCACGAAGTTGCGTGAAAAGTGGGAGACGGTTACAGCTAAAGATGGAAAACACTGTGAATAAAGTATTCCTTATTTCTCTGTTCGAACAAAGGATTTTTATGCACCGAAAAGACCAGCGGAAACTTATTCCAGTACTTAATACTAAGAGGCACGCTAAGCGGTTGCCCCGTCAGAAAAGCTCTGGCGAAAATGCAAGGGACTCGACGGGCAATGGTGCACGGTGTGCATGGGGCATGTGCATGGGGGCGTGATGGAACTAACGACGAGTAATTAGAATCGACGGGTAGACCGTGAATCGCAGTTGGAACAGTTTGTAATGGAGATTAATCGATTTCGGGGCAGCCGGTGTGCGGTGTCATTTCCGTGACACCCTCGGAAGCCGCGTCCCGGGTCCGAGATGCTCCATATTCGGTCGAAATTATCCTCACCCTCCGCTCTGACTCCGGTGGGAGTAGCAAATCTAGTAAAGGCGGAGAGATAAGAGAGCAACGCGTCGAACCGCGGCGTAGCGCTAAGTAAAGCGTGCCAAAAAAAGCGCGAGTCAAAGCGAAGCACAGCGAAGATGGTGGTACACGAGGGTAAGTGGGGAAGGGGAGAGGTGGAGGAGGAGGGTTTCGAGGAAAACGGTGGTGATGGTGACGGAGGTGGAGAGGTAGGAGGATGAGGGATCAGAAGGTGGAAGAGATGGAAGAGCGGGATGGAGGCTGTGCTCCGGGTAGTGGGGAATAAGGTGTATCAGGGCGAGGCAACAAACGGGCCTTGCTGAGGTGGTGAAAGAGAGGGCGCCTGCGGGTAGTTCGAGGGGGTTGTAGCGAGCTATGACGTCACTAGGAGCGTCATACAGCCACCCCTTCCACCCTCGATCAATGACGCGACCTTGCTGCCCTTCTGCACCCTCCACCATCCTCGGCGACCCACGATTCTCCACGTTACCCCTCCGGGCTGAACCAACCCGACCCAGTACTCAAAGGGGCGGCGGCTGTTTCTGCAACCTGGCAACCCTGTCTATATTTAGCATCCATTCCCATTCCCCACCAGGGGATCGCTTCGTCTCTTTTCTCCCTGGTCTACTATTTTCCCACGTAGAATTTTCATCCCCTGTGCCCCACCCCGTAGCCACCGGTTCTCTCACGGTCCTTCGTCTTTGTCACTTCATCGTTATCCGTGTTCCTCTATCTCCGTTATCGTTCCGGTATCCTCATCTTTCATACTTTTACCTCGCTCCCACCCCTTTCCTCTTATGGCCTGTGCTCCATGCTCCGTCACTCTTTGTTATTCCACGTTCCGACCGTTTCGGCCGGTCTTCTCTGTCCCGCCTGCCGTGTTCTATCCGTCTCTATCCTCCGCTCCAACGACCCAGGTGCTTGTTTCTCTCGCGGGACGATATAAACAAGGGTTTTGAGCATGCGTCGGCCCCGAGAGGCGGCGGCTCGAACGACGCCCGATCAACAGACACGAGGAAAGAGAGGCCCAGGTCGCGCGCGCGTTCCATCGTCCTCCAACCGATGGTTCCCGGAGCTACGAGGACCGGGAATCGTTGCGGTCGAACATTATTTACAGGTCCTGATGATTTTCACCGGGGACGCTTTTCGCTCTCTCCGCGAGCCACGGCCGAGTTGCTGCTGCTGCTGCTGCTGCTGCTGCCTCTGCTACCGCTGCCAACACGGATGATCGAACCGTGACGACGGACCGTCTTTTGTTTATGGTTCCATCGGGACGGACACCTAGATTTTACGACCCCTCCTCCACCGAGATGTAAATAAAACGACCAGCGATTCATCTCTGTTCGGCTGGGTACACCGGCGCGATAATTCCCCGTTGTACAGTCAGTCCCACAAGTATTCGTACCTTTATTGCTTGAAAAAAAAATTGTCGAAATCAAATGATGCAGGTATGATTTTGCAATAACTCTTTTGTTACGAATGAACATATATATAAACTTTATTTGTACGAACTTTTAATAAAAATGGTTTATTGATAACAAAAATATATTAATTTTAATCTACATAGTACACAATAACAGTCCACAATTAAAATTTTGTATACATATAGTTTATGCATCTGTTTATTCGTAACAAAAAACTTACTGCAGAATCTTACATGTATCACTTGATATCAGCAAATTTCTCTTATATGCAAGGAGGGTACGAATACTTATGAGACTGATCGTATGTGTTAGATTGACGATCGGATTTTCAGGAATTCTATATCAATCGATGCGTCGATTTCGTTTTCTTTTTTTTTTTTTAGTTTTATTTAGCATTTGACTACGGACGTGTATCTAGGGAAGGAATCGAAACGACTTTTGGTTTTAGAAAAATTTGATTTCGACTTATTCGTGTTTGGTTTATGGTCGCTGGGCACTTTTGATTAATTGTGTCAGCTATAGAGGGATGTATGCAAGTCCATATCGATCCATTTTCTTTTACACATTTTTGAACCTACCTTTTTGGTATCAATGGTAATCCCCTTTCTGTACTTAACACGAACGCTTATTGACAGATAGATATAGTTAAAATGTTAAAGGTTGCTAGATTGAGATGGACAGTCGATTACAACAGTGGTTCACACTGTTCACTATTACTACACTTTTCAATTTTTCGATATTTGGAACGAGGATATTATGCGTCGATTTGTGCATTCTTTTGTACCTTATGTATAATTGTACATTTTAAAATGTACAACTAATTATGTTATTGATCTGTTCCAGTATATTAAGCCTTGTGTTTTACTGTTCAGGAAATTGATTTAGTCGAAATGTTGATTTATATTTTTGATACTCGATTTCTAATGGAAACTGTCATTATGAACGAAAACTATGATACAAGGATTATACGATTACTGTAATAATAGACATAAAGGTGACATAAACTTGATGTATTATAATATACTGACATTTATTTTGTAAATTAAGTATCTGTTTGTCACAGTGTCCTTTATAATATGTAATCAATTAATATTAATTTCAGCAAGCGTAGCTACCACATTATTATTTATGAATTGAGCATTAATAATTAGCATTATGCTGTGTGCTCTCTATTAGTGCATTATATCCCAAATGTTAATATGAATTATGTCGCTAGTTACGCGTCAGTTTGAAATTCGTTCTTATTAATAATTTATATCCTTTTACACTTTTACACACAATAATGGTGTACACAATGTATGTGTTATAATAACCACAAGACAAACTCGATAATAACGTCTAAATCAATTTTCAAGTAACGATGCATTACTCTGTAATAAAATGTTATACCAAATTCAATGAACGCATATTTCAATTTAATATATGCATGTTTAACGACTCGAACATAATTGATTTTCACTTTAGAGAATTCACATTTTCGCTGTTAGGGAATCTAAAAATGTGCATGAAGAGAATGGACATACGATTAATTAACGTCAATGCTACAAAATGATTTTATTGCTGCATGTACTTTAATTTTTCAGACGGCGTACTTGTAACTTCATTCAATTAATGAAACGTGTATTATTGGAAATGCAATTCAGATGCGTCCATATTATTTAAATATCCTTTTAATCAGAAAAGGCTCGTTTATATGTTACTGGTGCAAATTCTTCGAAAATAACGAAACAAATAGTATTGTGACTTCATTTACTCGTTGCTGATGATCTTTTTATTTTCCTATCGATAAACGACGCACATGACGGAGCACGTTTCGGGGTCTCAGAAATTCTTGAAATGAATACATTAATAAACAAGTCTGAGAGTTTTGAAATATTAATAAGTTTGTTGGTGTCACATTTCCACTCTGGAAACACATGTATAAAGAGTACGTAGATCCTGCAGGAATTTCAGTATTTCCATTTCATATTAACATTTCCATTTCCATGCTGCGTAATTTTTGAAAGTATCAGAAGTAGCGGTTAATATTAACGATGCGATATTTGTATTATACGATGGACATATCATTATTCCTCGTGAATAACAAAATTCTCTTTTTGTGAATCTCGCATTTGGAATTTCATATTTTAACATAATATGAGAGTTTCAATAAATAATGAAGACAACCGATGTTTATACAACAGCGTCTACTTTAAGACACAGTAACAGATTGAATGTAAAATAATAATTAATGAATACTAAAGCAGAAATGTTGAAGTCTAACAATGCTTCTTCGATTGAATGCTAAAAAAGAGAATATACAGCCGGGAACAAAAATCAGTAGACAGTTAGTGGAAATAGGTAAAAATTAAGTTTAGTCGAATTAATATAACTGTTATAAACTTAAGTTTTACTTATTGTATATCCCTACAGTGTGCTGACATAATTTCTTACAGCAGTCCGATACAATTAAATGGCGAATTTGAGATGAAATTTCTTTCGTTTCTGGTATTCTGCAATTATTGTATAAATATTTGAATTAGTACTAATAAGTTTGATGGTGATTACTGCATGTAAGCGTGACCTGTACCTAATGTTTGTATACATTTCTTACCTCACAATAACATTATAACCAAGTGTCCACTTATTTTTGTCTCCTGATAAATAGGTGTCAATTTCGTTATAGTACGGCGTGTTTACACAAGGATGTAAATATGAAGTTCGATTATTCGTTAAATAATCTATATACTGTAGGGATATATAATAAGTAAAACTTAAGTTTATAACAGTCGTGTTAATTCGACTGAATTTCATTTTTACCTGTTTCCACTAACTGTCCACTTATTTTCTGACCCCGACTGCATATCGCGCAAACGTTAATTTAGAACAGCAAGAAATTAAATCATAAAACTTTATAAAATTATGTAAAGAATATTGTGTATTTTGTGCAATAAATGATTGTACCGAAATGGCGTTGAAATGCCGAAAGACTCGGTAAAATTCGAGCAATTCGAGGTGACAAGCTCGAGTCGCGGCAGCCACATGGGTCTGCCAGGTATCCGAGGATCGATACGCGGTCTCGGGCTTCCGTAGGAAGTTCGTTTAAATTATCATGATTAATGTTTATCGACAAGCTCATCATAGCCGATGTATATAATACATCTGGAGTGGCGTCCCGTCCCGTGATTGGTCCGCATCGATCGACGGTGCGCTCGTCGTTAGCATGTGAATGAGGCTGAAGCGACTCGTTCGAATGCAGCTCGGCTACCGGCAGGATAGCTGAGGGCCCGCCAGGATCCATCGATCACCGGCCATTTGGCTGAAATAATTCGAATGCAAATGCCGGCGAATAGACGACGCGACGTCGCGGGAACCTTTACGACTTCGAGTCCCGCGATGGTCATCCTCCAAGATCCGCGGTATTAGTTTCGTGGCGTACACATACAGTAAGGAGCAAAACTGAACCAATAACCGCAAGTTTTGTATAAATCATTATTTATTGCTAGGAATATAGAAGAATAACGAAAAGTCAACGTTATAATTGTTTTTGTCATAGTTAGAAGTAACTTAAGAATTTTTTTCAATAATTAATGTCTCCTCGTTTAGACTGAACAAAAAAGAAGACTAAAATATATCTGCATAAATTAATACTATAATAATAATAATAATATATTGATTTATTCAGCCTTACAGCCAAGAATTGGGCTCGGTTTACAATATCCTATGTTAAAAAAAAACTTATCCACGCATTCTCTCTCTCTCTCTCTCTCTCTCTCTCTCTCTCTCTCTCTCCATTAATACTGTAATAATGTTTTTCGTCCAATCTCACCGAAGCTTGTAAGACGAGAACGTTTTTCAGATATGACTAGTGTCTATCAAAAAGTCTGTTAACTTGTTCCATCTCCTGTTGATAGTGGTCGAGACTGTTGTTTCGACGCGACCTAAACAGGAGTGGGAGAATCCATGGACAGTCACTGGCCGTTTGAAACGATGAGTTGGCGTGTCCCGTGGATATGAAAGATCGAGCCAAGTTTCGATTCAGTGACACTGAGACGAGGGGGGCTCCGAGTTCTTCGAACCCTCGAGAGGGGATCGGAATTAAACGAAACGAATAGGTTCGGGATAGGCCTGGCGTAATGTATGTACAGTAAGAAGCAAAACTGAACCAATAACCACAAGTTTTTTATAAATCATTATTTATTGCTAGGAATATAGAAGAATAACAAAAAGTCAACGTTATAATTGTTTCTGTCATAGTTAGAAGTAACTTAAGAATTTTTCTGGAAAAGTCCAATGTTTTCACCAGTTAAGCGATTGGATAGGAAACGATGTTATTGAAATAATTTTGCATCGTTGGGAGAACATTTTTTAATGAAATTGTTCGTTCGATTTATTTAGGACTTATTATAAATATTTAGAAACATATTAAAGGGACAGGTTCTAGCCAACGAGGTGGACCACGACGTTCGATTATTTTTAGACCTTGTTAACGATACATCTCGTCGAAGTTTCCCCTTTAAGAATAATTACGGAGTTAAAGGGTTAGGCGTAATATTTATACAACGTCGTAAAAATATTTACATGCTTGTCCTTGTTTCTTTGGGACCGCCGTTTTCGTTGACGTGTACATTGTGAAATACTGTTTTCAAAGTCCGTTCTAGAATTCCATGTAGAGTACAGTTTTATTCCCTTTGGCGAAATGTTACTGGGTCACATTTTAGAGACAAGTTTAATTTTTACAAATTTTTAACCGGCTTTTCACCTCGACGCTCGAAAATGCCGCAGTGAATTTATATTTATGGACCACGTAACAACATTTGCAATTCAATGAGACTGCTATTAGACTTTTCGTTGGCTGAAGATGAGGAATAACGTTCATTTCGATTTATTTTGTTTCACATTTCATCATTAAAAACGTTCGTTTCTCGTTTGATTCAGAGTTTATTCACTTGAAGCTATATGTATAATGTACATATAGAGCGAGGTAATTGTTCACCTTGAATACTTTCATTACGTGTAACGACAAGTGTCGTATAGAAAACTTTTATCGTTTGAAGCGAGACGTAATGTAAAATATTTTATTTTTTGTGTGTGGGTTTGAATCATAAAAAAGTTTTAAAGGCTTCTCGGTTTTAATTATTATTTGGAAACGAACCTGCTGCAATTTCATCACCCTTGACTTTCATTTCATTCTGGCACGTATATATAATAGTTATCTCTTGAAGGGGAAATTTTCTTTTCCTGTTAATAAAAAAGAAAACCAATCTCCTACAGTCAAATAACTGCAATTAATTAACTTAAAACTTTTTATATATATTTCTATTATAACTTTTATCGCGTTACTCGACTTTTTCAGCTTCGTTTACATAAAAATGCAGTTTGTACGGGCATGTGGATTAGAACGTTCTGCGAAATTGCTTCATTGACGTATGGCATGATATCTGTCCCTCGATTTATCTGGCATCAAAAATTCCAGTTAGGTTTTTTTACTTTATACTCGTATAGCTACCGTTTGACCTACAATCAACCGAAATAAATCATTTTTAGAATTAAATTGCTCAAATCAAAATGATCAAGTCTTAGTCAACTCTAGCTCGAATGTAGAGCTAGAGAGATTGATAAGATTTCTTTTTAACAATTAACCTTTTCACGGTGGACCAGCTTCTAATGCAGAAGCTGTTGATTCAATTAATTTGTCCGAAACTGAGTAACTGAATGACGATTTTAATATTCTCAGTTAACAGTTAATATAATAATTATTATTGAAATATAACTATGTATTCATGTTATGGGCTCAGAAATAATTTACGGCTTTATATTCGACATAGTTGTGTACGTTTCCGAATTTAATTTATAATTTTAATATCACTGGACGCGAGAATGTGAACATCTGTGGATTGCATCTAATTCGTGTGTGGAGTTTATGCGATTAAAATCTATAAACGCATCTAGCTGCGGGAGAATGATCTAACACAAAACCAGCATTTATCTTCCTGTATCGCGAACAATGTGTACGCAATTCAGAACACAAATTACAAAAGTACCGGCCAGGATTTCTGACAAGTGCCTGCATAAATCATTACATGCGGTTCCGCACTGCGGTTGGATGGTTTCTAATAGGCAGACACATCGCAGTTGGTTGATAATAGATTTGATTATCGCCAGCAGCTTGTACTAACAATGTATGTATCTGTCTTCTTTTGTCCTACGAATGGTATAATAAATTAACAAAATTAATTGTAGATAGATCGAAAAAATGAGTAATAAACTGTTATTATTGACTCATTTCGCACGGTTAAGAAATCGTACAATGTCCAATGTCATCTTGCAAGATAATACAATTAGTATCTTTCCTAGTAAACCTTTATGCAAATTTCCAACTTTCTTACATTCCATTATGAAAGTCGCAATAAATGTGTTTTCTTAACCAAGTAGTCTACCAGACATAATAGTTTTCTTAACCAAATAGTCTACCCAGAAACTTCTGTTCAGTCTAAAAAAAATTTAGTAGAAATTACGTTTAGTAGTTTGTAATTAGTATCACTCTATGATTTTATTTTATTTGTTAAACACAAGCTATTGGTACTTATTCTATTAATAGATTTAAAATTTAAAATTTGTATTCCTTACAAAATTCATAGTATCTTATAATACATTTTTGCATCGTTTAGGTTTAATCTCTTTACACTTTTGGCACCTGTATTTACATTCTGATATAGTACTTACCTTATAAATATAATATGCGAAAAATACTTGTATAGCTTGCCATTCGAACTTTGTAACTCAAAGCAAACAATGTCGAAATTTTATATTTTCCGCAAATATGTATTGCCCTTATTTATAATTGACTTGATTTTAAAAATTATCAACTTGTAAAATGTATACTTCCCTTTTTCGCTTCCATTTGAAATTATTTAAAGACTGGACCACCTTCCAGTAGATCTAACAAAAGATACTTTATGCAAAACATTAAAATAGAAAGGATAATTGCAATAATGGGTTAATCAGTTTGTCAATCTTAGGGGACCACTAGTTCAAAAGTTATGCGTGTGTAAAAGTATGCTATTTTCGGTAACGGGATGTGATAGGTTGCATAACTTTTGAACTAGTGATCTACTAGAATTGAAACTCGGATTTTCTTCTGGCTAAGATCTACAGGATTACATAAAAAACAAGTTAAAAATTTTTGGTTTCCTGAGGTAAAGTTAAGCCCAATAATGAAACGATATATCCAAAAAGAATTCAATATTGACAAAAGGAGAAACGAAACTGAAAAATCCTAAAGGGTGAAAGTGGTAGAAATCAATGACTGAGCAGACACGGCTGTATACATTTAAATAAACGATCCTGTATTGTGACAAATTTGATTGGTATACAACGGTTTACAAGGGAATCGATCGTATCGTGCCACGGAATGGTACGGGAGATGACGAAGGATACTCGAATCGAAGGTAGAAGTGTAACTTTTAATGTAGCGATCAGCGAAAGTGCAATCTGGAAGACGCTATATATCTTTTCTCTCGTTCGTTCTCATTAATTACTTTCTGTTCGATCGATCCACTGTCTTCGCGTGATCTCTTTCGCACATTTACCCTTTTCTTATTCGGGCGAGTATATTTCTTCTTCGCAAATCTTTCACTAATGTAATACTAGCATCTCGACGCTTTGTCTGACTTAACACGGGGCTACTTCACTGAACCCTCTGTTAAATACTCCCCAATCTGTTTGTCATGACTCGTTGCCTTATGATATCGAGTCAGACTCGTTGCAAATGCATTAACAAATTCTTTGTTGCTTGTGCACTAACTGATAAAGGAATGAACAACATTCTGTCAACAAGTTACAAGTTTCTCGATTGTATTGCAGTGAGAAATCGAATGTTTTGGTCGTTTTCGTTCTTCGTTTACAAGATCGTCGTCTCTACTATTTATTTATTTGTTTATACAGGGCCGTCGGGATAAATTTCTTTGCCTGGTAGTCTCACAAATAAAGGCAAGGCAAATATACAGTTCATGTGGGAAAATTCATCAGCTTATAAAACGTTGACAGATAATTGTAGAATATAGTGGTTATTAATGAAACTTTTCAAACTGTAGCTGGTTATCATCAAGTCGGCCATGAACTTCTACAATCGTCGAACAACTCCTAGATATATCTTTCAATTAGCGCAATTTTCATTAATTAAGACAATGTTTATCTTGCATAGAAATCCGCAATCTAATCGTTATTAATGAAGTAATTCTCGCACGTCCAGTGTCTTGACAAATCAAGACAAAAGGTTAATAATCGTCGATCGTTCTCGACATATTGATCCTACAATGGTGGTTAAGAAAAAGCTTGGACAATGAACACTATGACCTGTAGACTGTGGAACGAGAAATCTGGCAGTCTTATTGAAATTATCCGACAGGATCCAAATAAAATGAAAACGTCGTTAAACTTTATTAAACTTTTTACTGTAATATGCTTTAGACAATCATATATACCATGAATACATAAAATCCGCAGTCCAGCGATAATGAAAACAGTTACAGCTTAATACAGAGAAAGTACATTTCAATGAACGGTAACAATATAAGTCGCATAAGAGGATGGACACACGGGGTATGCGTGATACAGAAAATGTAAACATTAAAAAATAGTTGCAGACGAATAGGTTTCGTTACGATTAGCCTGTGAACGTTTATGCACCTTGTCCTCTTCGATGACTATCTTACACCAACACCGGATTCAAGGGAAAATTCGTTCTACTGTTTACAGAATGTAAGAAGATCAGATAAAAACGAAAGTATCATTAATATTCGTTACCGTTACGTTTTTCAGTGCACAAAATCCACAGTATAGCGATAACTCTTCCCCATTACAATGTCTTCGTGTTTACGCGAGAATAATTATTGTTGTATGCCTTCATTGTCACGAAAGAAACTTTGAGCTTACGCTGTGTCTTTGCCAAAACGCGTCCGCGGTACAATAACTATAATTTAATATGCGACAGACTGACCGATGTAAAGAGATATATATTAGTCGTGCGAGTTTCTTGCGACCACCACTGTAGTTTCACCGCAATTGTACTATTCGTTCGGATCAAATCTCTCACGGATGATCTTTTCCTTATTATACAAAATTAAAAAATCTCGATTGATATTATGAGTACGATCGCCGTAATGCTGAGAATCGTTCATGGAGAGTATTTACACGCACACGCTATATTATCGATTGCAGAACGTCGTTCTTCCTCTTTCTTTTCGATGAGTTTCCACATATAAAAAACGAAGAATGTCTGGTAAATTCAGAACAGATGGAGAACGGGTGCAGTCTTCTGAACTGTGTTCGCAACGACGCCGGGACGGTATGCGGGAATTGTTACATCGTTCGTATATATGTATATATTTTTCAGGGGTGTCAGGGCACCTGAAATGTCGGGTCGGGATCCCGAAAGTTTATAAACTTTGGATACCCGGAAATTTAAAATGCAAAATTCGGTTGCAAATTGTGATTACAAATTTTTTCGGATCTTCAAATCTACAGCTTCCCAGGCTCTCCAACATTGGAAACTTTCGGGATCCTGACCCAAGTCGATCCGATTGTAATTTCGAGTACTCGAACTTCATGATCTTTCTGGATCCCAACCTGACCCGAACCCGAAACCTCGGGTCCCTGCACATCCCTAATATTTGTCGTTCTTTTTAATTTTCATTTATCTCAGACGTGAGCCGACTCGTTCGTCGTCGGATAATTCGAGGATAGAAAAAAGTCACAACGAACATCAACATGGAAACGTTAACGACAACGACGGAGAGGAGTGGGGAGGGGGAAGGGGAGGAGGGGAACAAAGATGCCGTCGCGTTTCAACACTCTTTTGGCGTGAGATTTGAACAAACATTCGGGCTTCGTCACTTTGATCTCTGTTTCGGGTCGAGATTGTCGAGTTTCGTTTCGATTTCTCGTTTCTCGATCGCGTGTGAAAGTTGAACGTGCCATACCGTTAGACGCACCAATGAATAATCTACCACTTTTTTCTTTTCATTAAATCCATCGTTTGTATCGAAGAGAATTAATTTTGAATCGACGAGACATTTTTCAGTCACGTTTACTTTGAAAGCAGTGTAAACTCGTTTCTTGTAATTTGTAACTTACATCCTATTTAACTCTTTGTTGCTCGGATAGGGTGTGACGAATCCCACAAGATATGAGACGTTTAATACAAGAGTGGTATCAATATTTATTTGCTTGCTTGAACGCCATGTCTCAACGGGTTTAATTGGCATAAAGTAAAATAATTATAATATTAATATTCTATTAATATAGTAATATTCTTCGATATTACTGTGTTTCATAAAACTCTTATCTCTTTATCACTAATTGCTTTGACTTACACCAATTTTCTATTAAAAAACTCATATACCGAAAACTGCAAGGAACTGTGTAATTAAAGATAGATCTTGCATCGGTAACAGTTTGAGTATCATGTAACATTTTTATTTTGTTGATTGAAAACGCTAACAGAAGCTCTTCAATTTGTTACCCTCGCAGATTCCTTGTATAAGCACACATTTCTCATCCGAGTAACAAAGAGTGAAACACACCGAAACACGAATAAACCAAATAGATACTAAGATCGTGTTGCTCAGTTCAGCTCAGATCAAGACTTTACTGTATATTTGAAAATAAACGGTCTATATATTTCTAATCTATCGATTAACAAATAATCGATTACTCGTTGGTAGATCTAATCTTTTCCAGTGGATCACGCTTCGGGCGAACGCATTCGTGAGAACGTGCGATCCTTCGATCAAGATGAGTCGAACTTCTTTTTTTTCCGAACCCTTCGAAGGGTGCAATTAGGGTATTCACCATGCGTTTTATCATGTACTGTCTTTAACGACTTGATACCCGATAATACGCATTATCTATCGTTAGTAACCGGTGATAGATAACAATTAGTCGTAATAAGAGAAATCTGTCGATATGATAGGTAGATCGGTATCGTCACTGCCACGTATAAAACTTCTATCGGCTTGTTTCAATTAACCACCCCCTCCCCCCTCTCTAGCCCTTCCGTATTATTCGATCGTTCGATCTACCAACAAAGTGAAATTTCGGATTGAACGATCGCGATCGGGATCCGCGAACGGAGAGATCGTGCACAAAACTAAAGACACGACATCTACGTTTTGCCTCATCAGGTAATTGGCGTGGTTTTGGTAATCGGTATTGGCAGTTCCTTCGGCAAACAAATGTGAACCGAGGTCTAATCAAACGACTAGATAGTATATATCCCATAAAAATAGTTTTATACGTCGCAACATGCAATTTGGCTCTGCGATTCCTTCTCTCATAGACGCGGTCGATGCTACGACGATATCCGATTTTCAGTGACATTTACTCCGCTTTGTACGCGTGTTTGTTGGCTCTATTTTTTTTTTTTTTTGTATTCAGCGAAAATTTCGCCAGAAATTGTGTTGAATCAATCTACAGTATCCTTTAAATATTTTTAAAGTATTTAAATTAATATAAATAACGAAATAGTGTTGTTGAGTACTTTCTTACTCATTATGAATCCAGTAGTGTAAATCAATAAATTGTCAATCATACTTGAAACTGAAAAGTATGCCGATTGATAAAATCTTAAAGAATGAATTAGTGTAAATGTTTTTTTCATCTCGACCTTACGTATCATTTTAATTTTTAGGTATCATTTCATTAGAAAAACTATTCGGACGTTTCTCTACCTTCTTGTTGTAACTGTACTATAGCATATCTAATTATTATTACTGGTTGCTGGTGTTCAACAATTTTTAATTTACTTTCGGGATGCGTACGTTGTTGAGAATGATATCATTTTTATTCCTGTTATTTTATTCGTATTTAATCAGTTTTAGAGACATATTATTGTCTGGCCAAGTAATATAGTGTAAATAATAGAATTATAGTTTCACTTTATTTTGTTATCCTTAATTTTGAAAATTTAAGTGTCTTACGCTAACGTCTGAAATGAACTATCTTATAGATAGAAAAACGCGTGTATACGATACACGATAACTTCCAAAAAGTTCTAAACTATTTATAATGATAAAATTCTTATTACAGTATGGGACAGTAAATTTTTTTCCAAAACGTTTATCTGATCTTTTGTGAACAGTACACGTTTGTAAAAAATGTATTCAACTATCAACACTGTAAGTTTGAAACTTCAAACAAATAAAATAAACATTGCCAACTTTAACATTATTTATAAAATTCGATCATCTAAAAGTGTAAGATCAATGTCTTATACACTATTTAGAATTTCTCAACTTTTGAAGAAAACGTGTATCGAAGAAATTTGAAATGTCTAACTGCATCATAATCTGAAATAACTACTTTGATGTTTGTAGATAAATGAAAAAATAATTCAAGATAATAATTAACTTTTGGAGGATATGGCCAAATTAAACTCGACATTACACTTTTTATCCCGTATACAGCGTTTACTCGATTTATGTCAAAAACCTGGTTCTAGGGGCATATATCGGCCAGGAGATACTATTCTTTGATCCGCTCGTTATACGGTCTCTCGAGTTTCATGGACCCTCGCGGGGTGGAAGTGGGGATCGGTCTGAGACTTTTATCAGCTAGGCATTTGAGACATATAAAGAGTAAACACTGTAGTATCTATAAACAATGGAAGTATAGACTTGTGCGCACAATGTTTGCAGATTCATCACTTTTATTTTAACCCTTAGCACTCGAATGGCGATTGTAAGATTGTTATACCATTGTATAAATTGTTATACCATTATTAAAAATATTTTTTACATTATTAATTTTGTTTGTATTTAATAAATTACTAAACACTTCAATATTGTACGAGTCAATTGCATCATTTTCATGTGTATAACACAAAATCAAAATATGTAAAAGGGAAATATTCTAGGTTAGACGAAATGTTTCGTTTTGGAATTAAAATAGCTTCGAGTGCAAAGGGTTCATATTTCTCACTTTTGTCTCATAGATACACAAAAACACCATGATAAAGAGAGAATGGAGATTATACACAGAGATTCAAGAAATCAAACGTTAAGTGAGCATTACTGTACTTATTGTTATTATTATGCACACATCCTGTACGCAATCTAGTTTAACTAGAAAAATGTACATAGAATTTTCTGAACACATGTTCCTCACCTTCTGATCTACCCTTCATTTCTATTGAACTCTAACCTTTAAGACCATAAAATACTACTCTAACACAAGATAACACGAACCTTGAGAACGAAAACAAAATAAATAGGATTCTTGAATGAATATCACGTACACCCAGTCACTTCTCCTGTTACATATTTATTAAAGACTTGCATATACTTTCCATACTCGACAGGATTTCCAATCTGCTTGATCTCGTGTCATCCATTCGACGCACTCGCGACTGATCTCGTCGAATCAACCTTTCGATAGGACCTCAATATGTATGTATATCCAAAGTGCAAAAAAACCGTTCGCCCGTTCCTTTTTCAAATATCGCGGTAGCCTAATCTCGTTCGCCACGGAAGCGACGCAAACATCGGACGTGACGTAGCATCGGATGTCATCATAAAGAGAAAGAGAGAGAGAGAGAGAGAGAGAGATCGTCTTTTGGCACGAAAACCTTGGCCGTAAACGTCATTTATCGAGCCAGATCACGGCGATCCGACGACGCATAAGGGAGACCCATAAGAACAGCAAAGTGTAAAAAGTGTGTGTCGTACTGACAGAGAAAACGGAGTTCCTTCGCCCTCTCTCGGTTTTCGGATAATCGGATCGGCGCGAACTGGCAGTGATTAGGTACTTAATTAATACGTTTACACGGTTAATCTATACTCACGTGTTCCTCAAACATCCAGCACTCAACTTTCACATCGTACATCTTTCAATAAACGTCTATACGTATGTATATTTTATATTTATATTTTGTATATATATATTTATATATATATATATGTATTATTTATCACACACGCAGTACTCTCGCATCGATGTGATTACACACCATTGTCAGTTAAAAAACGTATCGCGGCTCCAGTGTGCAGGGGTTCCCATTTTCTCACCTCTCGCGCGACGAGGTTCCATTTTCACGAGATCGACAAAATAATTGCACCGGTGTACAACGATCATCATAACCAACCGTGATTTCATAATAAAACCTAGTAATAATAGTAATCAGAGTAATGGTAATCGTTAATAGTAGTGTTAGCGTCACGACCGACCACTTCCCCTCGGCTCGAGCTAATATCCACAATCGGTGCACATCAGTGTTGGGCACAATAATTTAATTAAGAACCCAACCTCAAATTCCATCGTTAGTTGCAACCAACGATTAAATTCTTACTACAATCGTTGGCCGCTGTTAACGATCAAGTGTGACTGAACTTTAACCATCAATCTGATATTCGATTCACGATTAGCTTCATGAAATGAGCATCTCGCTCGCGTCCTTTTAAAAAATTGTCGGCTCGTTTTTGATTTCGCTCGTGATGGCTAGTCGAAACGATCAATTAACCCCTTGTACTACGATTTATTTCACGGTTTCAGTGATTAGAACCTTTTTGTAATTTATAATTTCCTATAAAAAGGAGAAAATTTATATCTATTGTATGCCTATATGTTCTCCGATAGCTGTATATTAACAACGCCAAAATAGAATTTTATTTCGGTTTAAGGAAAATTAATAAGAAATATATTTATTAGACCCTGTTCAGAATCTTCATCACGAGTCTGACTCGATATTGTAGGGCAAGGGGTTAACAAAAGTCACTCCTGCGAGTTCCAGGCATATGCCGGAGTCATTTCTGACCCTACGCCGATATTTCACCACAGTTTTCTTTCGAAATAAGGCGATGGCTCGGGACCGGCTTTCATCGTATTTTGGATGAACAACTTTCTTATTTCGAAATAAAAAGCGTCGTCTTAAATCGGAATAAAATTGTGTCGCTCGATCTTATCCTCACCGCGACAGGTCACGGATGACCCCGGCATAGCAGGGCTAATGACTAATTCGACTCATCCTCCTGTCGTGCCAATTCAATCCACTGATCGGCGGTTGACAACTTGACGAGTCGATTGAATCGTTCGCCGATTTTGTCGATGATTAATCTGTTTAATCGTAAACGATCGATCGACCAAACTGAAAGGTTGAACCAATTACATAGTGCCCAACTCTTGTGTGCATGTTCTCTAAATCAGAATCTCTTCATCATTCCCTGTTTCTTCGTAGTTCTTTCTTTCGAATCGCTTCCGGCCGACGTGTATTTCCCTCATTATATATACGTACGTCTGTGTGTTCGTTTAGGTGCGTGTAATTGTTCGTGTACGCGTGTTCGTGTGAATGTGCCTCGCTGGTGCAGTACGGGTAATTCGTTCTCACGGAAAATGGCAGTTATTAGTATGTCGTTCGAGCTGCTGGTTGCACATGCACCTACCCCAGGACCATCGGATTCCTACTATCGAATGTCGCGACCGGTTTGTTGCGGGCAGCCGGTTTCGTCGCTTGTGTTACGTCTGCTTTTGATTCGTCTCGTTTGATTACGATTATATACAATGTACAAATCCGACTGATGCAGCGAGGACTTATCCGTCTACCCGGTGCGTAGCTACCGATCGATATCGGACGCGATATCCATAAATCGCATCGGGCCGAGACGGTCCTCGCTAATCAGCCGTTGACACGGTTCTCTGTCTGAATGTGCCCCAAACGAATTCTCGGGCCTCCAGCTTCCAAAACAATTACTCATCGAATAACGATGAAACAAAGAATCGATTATTCACGGAGTCGTGCTTGGGTC
The DNA here is from genome assembly GCA_913789895.3 of Seladonia tumulorum. Lineage (NCBI taxonomy): Eukaryota > Metazoa > Arthropoda > Insecta > Hymenoptera > Halictidae > Seladonia > Seladonia tumulorum. The sequence goes on from OU565275.1 coordinate 12,623,339, forward strand.
CGACCTTATCGACGAACTCGCTTTTTAATTTCGCAAGCACGACTCCAGCACGGAGGAACTTTTGCGAAACAACTGAATTTCTTCTTTGATTTCTCCTCGTTTGATTCTGTTCTCGCTCGCCACGCTGTAGAAACATTCAAACTTTGAACTGCCTTGAATCGTTCGACACTCGAACCGGCCAAATTTCTTTCTCTTGCCGTTCGAATAGTTTTCTCACGTATTAAGTGTGTGAATAACCTGTATCAACACTTTACCGACCGGTATTAATCGGCTTTCCGTCCCCGACGCTTACCGATCGATAGTCATGGCAACCGAGTCGAGTGATCGGTAAGAGTGTAGGATATTCAACCGCTATCAGCCGGTAAAGTGTTAACTGGAACTACGGAAATTTCGCGCGTCCCTTTCATTTTTCAAGTAATCGGTAGAAAAGGAGAACTATATTATTTCGAAACTATTCGGATATGTTTGCAGTGAACATAATGATAACAGAGACAATATTTGTTTGTTAAAACTGAATGAACATTACGATGAGATTCGAAATGGAACTCTACGGCAATCCGCTTCATGTCGAGATTCCACTTGCTCAAACTTACGTTCGAACAATTTCGAAGTATTGGGTCCGATTCGAGGTCGAACGATCGGTCCGCGTTCGAATGTTATTTACAACCCTCGAGAAGCACCGGAAGCGTCGAGAAAACGGCTAGTCGCGAAGATTCGACTATCGGCAAACGCGCTGTTCAGGGTTGCGGATCGAGGATCGCCGGTTGCTCGCGGAGAGAGAAAGAGAGAGAGAGAGGACGCGACTCTCTTCAGCGAACTCCACCGGAACGGAGGTTGCTATGGTTTCAGTGCGGTGTCATTTATATTACGTATTCCGGCTTGTCGTCGCCGATACGGCCGGTCCAGACCCGAGGTGACGCCGGTGTCCATGGCACCGCGATGTCGAGCATCATGTTGCTCGGCCGACGCTGGAACGGCGAGAACTTGATCCTCTTCGGGCTCTTCGGCGGCGATTCCGCGAAGGTGACGCTCCTTCGCGGTCTTCTGGGTGGCGGTGGCGGCGGCGGCAATGCTGCCATCGCAGGCGGTGGCGGTGGTGTGGGCAGGGAGATGGCAGGCGAGTCGCCTGGCGAATCCAGGTAATTTACACCTGGGTATGCGTATTGCTGTGTACCTGGTCGCCCTCGGTATTGCCAATCGCGTTTGCCGGAGCGTAGTACTAGAAATTCAACGGTGGTTGCGGTTAGCCGCCGGGACTCTGCTTGATCTGATCAGTGACCAGCGATGCCACGGTTAACGACAAAATTGTCGCTTAGGGACCGGCAGTTACGGATTTCGAGGGAAATTAACGCGTACAGTGATGCCTCTGTGTATATGTATGTCAAACATGTGCACGATATTTGTGAACAATTTATCCCCACCACCGTAATGGTGTATTGCACAGAGACCATAAGTTGGCGAGCATCTACAAACTGCATCGGGACGTCGGGGAATAGGCTTACCTAATCCCCTTCAGGGAGCCTCGTCAACTAGATTGTTTAAAATTATTGCAGTTTACAGTCAGTCCCATAAGTATTCGTACCCTTATTGCTTGAAAACAAAATTTGTTGAAATTAAATGATGCAGGTAAGATTCTGCAATAACTCTTTTGTTACGAATGAACACATATACAGGATGGGACACCACATTTTGCCATCTAGATTTACGTCATTATTATTACGCATAGCGAACAATGTTTTAGATGAAGTTGATGGTTTTGAGAGGGGCACATTCTGATGGTACATTTTTTTTGTAGTTGAACATGTAAAGGACATATGAAGGTCATTCATGTTTTTTTAAATGGAATCATATATTTTTTATTACATCAGCTGATTACATTTTTTACATCAGCTTTACATTAATTACATCAGCTCCTTAATATTCTTTACAAAAAAGTATTAATCTATTTGTGTAAAAAAATCATTACTTTAGGAGATATTAAATTAATATAATGTTGTTATCAATAATTCAATTTTGTTAAAATTTTGTATACATATAGTTTATGCATCTGTTTATTCGTAACAAAAAACTTACTGCAGAATTTTACATGTATCACTTGATATCAGCAAATTTCTCTTATATGCAACGAGGGTACGACTACTTATGAGACTGACTGTATATTATCGTCCAATCGACTGTTTAGAACAATACGTTTATACGGTTTTTAGGTGCTCGGTAATTTACGATCTCTGCACGGTAGTCCTTCAGGAGTCCAGAACTCGACAATCGATGAAAATTCTTTTGTTTGAAATTTTTTCTCTTATGGAACTTTGATCAAGAAACTTGTGACATTTTTAGAAACGAGTCCAAACATTACATAATTCGGAGCATATTTGCTCGTTTAATCCACAATTTAGTAGAAGTTCGATTATCCGAATCGACGATAAAGAGTAAACACTTCAATGTAACGCGTTCCATATACAAAACGTTAATTTATAAGCGAGTAAAATTTTAATCTTTCATTATACTTAGGTAATTGTTCTGTTATCCAAACATTTATGTTCAGCGGATAATCGAGATTCTACTGTATATATTATGGATTAAACAAGTAACAATAATCCAAACCGTATCGTGTTTGCTGCCATTTCTATCGGAAAAGTATTAAAAGTATGTTAATAAAAGTGTCATAAGAGATTAAGATACGTATTTCTGTCTCGAAGTTTTCACATATATCGAGACATTACTCTACTCTGTCCAACAAATCGTGTCAATAATCAAATGCACATGGCTATGAGACTTATGCTCGATTAAAGCAGAGTTGGAGCCACATTTTTCAAATAGTTATTAAAGTACGGTGGCGTTTAGTTTACCTGTCCGAACTCTTTTTGATGGACGGATTATAGAGAAATATAGTAGATGATTAAATACTAAAATCACTATCGCCATGTCTTTCGTACGACATACAGTGTTTACTCGATATGTATCCAAAATGCGGATCTAGCCAGGGACATCTTTGATCCACGCCGAACGTAGAAAGAGACAGCTGTGATAGTTCTGGGACTTTTATCGGCTAAGCACTTGAGACATATATAGAGTAAATACTGTATATGGCGATATCCTTCCTGTACTGCCGGACCCTATTTCGAATTGTTACTGGCATCTCTGTTGATGACTCGGTTTGTGGTAAATAGGACCCAGTCAATGAGCGATTAGTTATGTTGTGAGTGACGGTTCGATGGATATTTATGCAAAGTTGTAGTGCTGATGATTCAGGGTCAACGTAATGGACTTTCTTAAGTGAATTGGATTCAAAATGTAATTTCTACCATCATGGTCCATTCTTTGAAAGAAGACACTTGAAGTACACTGACAGTTCAGAATAATAACTGTTATGAAGTACATTTGTTGGAACAGATACTCAGTCAGCCAAGCCTACTCCGAGCAAATTTCGCTAACAATGGGCGGTCGTTTTTATGCCAAGACCATGCTCGGAGCAGAATTTGGTCCCTGTTTGGTATGAATCTGCCAACCAAAACTGGTCGACAAGTTGCGAGCCTATGCCGAAGCAGATAGGTTGCAATTTGTAGACAAGTTTTCGTGGCAAATTCATAGAAAATCAAGAGCAGATTGTTTACTATATAGTTACTATCACCAGCAGTGTAGATTAGGTCCCTTCCTTCGGAAAACAGGCTATAGTAGAGCAAAGATGAGTAAATAGACATTTAGTTTTGCTAGTATCTATTAATTTCTTGTTAGACGAGAATGTTTCCAATACATTTTCTTGAGTAAAAATTGTTTTTCATTGTACAAATCAATTTAGGGCGCATAAGTTTTTATCATATTTGAAATGAACATGTCTATTCTTAGGAAAATCATTTAAAGTGTGGTAGAAGATTTCCATTATGCTATGATATAAATCATTGTTAACGTCACTCTACAATTTTTTTTTGTATTAGAATCGTATTCACTATACATTTTCAGTAATTCAATTATTCGAATAATATACTCTAAATCTTTCGAAATTACTGTTTAGAAAATTTTGCTCCTATTGTTAACGCTGAAATATATGTAGATTTCAGATTAATATTAATTTCGAAAAAATATTGTTTTCGTATAGGTTAATTTCCTTAGCTATTAATAATAATAACATAATAAACATAATAACACATTATGTTTTAAATACTGATGTATTTGTACGTCTACGGGTTTCGTAAGTGACCGAAAGCTTTGTTTTCGAATTTTTCCCATGAAGGAATTTTAATTTTTCTTAGCAGTTACTCGCGCGTTAAAATCTCTGCATGAACATCCGTTAATTAATAGTTAAATTTTCGATGGTCGTTGCTATGTGTTTCGAAGAGAATATGTAACATTGTAAAGAATTAATAACATAGTCGAACACATTATAAAAGAAGATAATAAGAAGTAATCGTGCCTCTATGTGCCTTTCGAGTAGTTTTAATTAATTAAATATGATTAATTTAATTCCCAGTCGATAAATGGTGACCGAACGATTAGAAATTCTAATTGTGGCCGTAAACTTAATGACAGAGGTGCATAAAATACTTGATATCGGTTTCCGAAGACAGAAGAGACGAATGAGAAGGCGTTGTAGTCTTTCGTTGAAGAAGAACACAGTCAAAATAATTTCGTTTTGCATTCTGTAATTTACAAGCACACTATTTTCAAAAGCAACATGCGATTCCACAAACCATACTTCGGTTACATGGACCGCTAAAATGTCTCAAGCCATGCTCATTTTTCTAGCCAAGGCTCGTTGCTCTAAAAAGCTTGTTAATCTGAGTAATTAAATATTTTTATGTGAAAGAAGGACCAAAGAGCAGGAGGGATACGTGGACGATGATCGGTATACATTAAAAGTAAATTAATTCGTGAAAAGAAAGGAATAATTTTTAACTACTATAACACCTTATCTTTTATTTATCTTCAAATCGAATCATCAATCTGGATAAATAATAATTAGTCACGTTCATTGACAGAAAATGGACGTAATTACTGACAGCGTTCTTTGGCGAACATGAAATAGTAGTAATGTGGAAAAACAATGAACTATGACTGTGAAAAGAGCGTAAAGCGGAAAGCTTTTTCTGATTGATGAATCACATAATGTTAACAGCGAATGGTAAACAATATTAGCACCTATGGTTGACTCGTACTTTGGACGACATTGTTGCCACAATTTGCCATAATGTAGATCTATTACTTACTGTAAGTATGTGAATTACATTCACTCCGAATGCTACAAAATATATTAGTATCACATAATAGTATTAAAGATTGCAAAAACACTGAAATAATTTGAAACATCTCTTGATAAACATTAAATTGACAAATTTTAAATATTCCTTGTCTATTTGTAAAATTAATTATGAATGCGATACAACGTTTATTATTTTCCATTTCAGTATAAATAATCAATTGCGTAATTTAGCAAAAATTCCACTCGCGAAATTGTACAATTTGTTTTTAAACAAAGGTAGAAAATAATGTGTAATAAAATAGAAAAAATAATGACAAATAAAGACATATGACAGACATATGTGTCCGTGTTGCTGACATATATCGAGAAATCACTGTAATTGTCTAGTCATATGGTCGGATATGGATTAACCAATCGTAGGCCGCCTAGAAGGCCCTTCTCGTACAGAAATGTCTGAAATGGCACTGTCAGAAACAAGTGAACCAGTCGACGTCCTTCCGCATCGTAGAAACCTAGGAAGAAGTTCTGGTGCATGTGCGTGTGTGTGTATGTATGTGTGTCTATGTATGTATGGTGTGAAGGAACGCTACTTTAAGCCATGTACACAAGAAGCGGGGGAATAAAGAATCATACCGAACGAATAATAATACAGAAAGTGGGAATTAAAATTAAGGACGAGAGTACTCACATATGGTCCCGGGAAAGGCGCATGCATCCTCCGTCTAACTCTGCAGTCCGTACCACTAGAGACAAAAATAAAAGTAGAAAAAAATCGCGCGAACGAGCAAATACGTCTCCTGCATCCATCGAGTACAAAGAGAATAGATAGATGTTAGAAAGAGAGAGAGAGAAAGAGATAGAGGGAGAGAAAGAAAGAGAGAAGGATAGAGAAGAGGTAGTAGATAGATGGAGATAGAAAATAGCGCAACACATCCAGCCAGCCGCACATCGCACGCATTTATGTATATATGTATATCTATCGTAAATAAACATATAGAGTGTCAGCAATCTAGGGCCTTTCGCACAATAAAAGTATTTAGTGGAGTTCGTTGATTTTAGAAATTTGCATTGTATTATAGACATTTACGTTGTAAGTTGTGAAGTAGGCTCCTGCTGGCGCAAATCGAAAACGAGTGAATTCCGCATGGGAAAATGAGTCATAATAAACGTAATCATATTAATTATTGTATTCAAGTTGATATGTCTCTAAAATCACTCATTTCGGGATTGCACCAATACGTTCGTTGACACTCTGCACACAGAGGGAGTCACCAAACATTTAAAATTAAAATATCCTCATTGTTTGTTAAAAAATACCAGAAAATGTTTAGAATCGTTAGGTACGTTGTTCTTAATAAGCTTTGTGGTTGAGACAGAAAATTGATATTCGTTGTGTATATTTGCATTAACACATAACTATTGATAACAGAATTTTATTTAATCATTTATTATTGCTTTAAACCAAGTGGTTGTATTTAGCAAGTACAATAATTTTACGTGTAGCTTATATTACATAACTGTTACATTGTTTCTAAATTCTTACGGAACATTGTTTGAGAAAATTATAAATTATTTTCAGAGAATTGAATTTCAATTTAATCGAAATGAAAAGCAGTTTAATATATTTTGTTGGAAATCCTCATCGCGATTTTTTGATTCGCTATTATATGGGAAGGAGTTGCAGTAAAAAAATAGTATGTAATGTTTCGTGTGACGCTTTTAGTTCCAAGCTGATTGCTTTTAAAGGATTATTCACACGATAGCACTAGGGATGAAGACAACGAGGATAGTTTAGGTATAAATGTTAGATGACTCGCTCCGTATATGTTTGTATACTCTCTGTATTCGTATCTATGCACACACGATCTATGGACAACGATCGATGATCGTTCCTCGATTGATCGTGCCGTCGAGAACCCCATCCTAGCACGAAATTCTCGATCGTCTTCCATTTACAATGTATGTCTGCTTACACTCTGCTAACTGCATGCTATACGTACTCTATTGTATGCTTCTATGTATACGTATACGTATTGTATATACATCTATATTTGTATGTATAGGCTCTGTATTACACGGTATGTATAATGCACCCTTGGTCTCCGTTTACGGTTCTATGTTACACGATACATCGAGATCGTTGGCTACGGAAGAGCGAACGGTAAAAATGTATGGGGGGGGGGCGTTTATGCGTTTCCTGCCTCGGAAGAACAGACCACGCCGAGCTCGTGAATGCATGTTTCAACGCTTTTATCGGTTCAGTGAAACGGAATACTTGATTCAACCATCGCGTCGCTCATCCGTCGCCAACCTGATCCTACGAACTCGCACTCTAGACGCGGCGTTCGCGTGCGTTTTCAACAAGTCTGAACGAAGCTCTAAGGATCCGCGTCACTTACCCGGCCATTGTCGAAATCTCGACCACCACCGATCGTCAGTCGGGCTTTCGCCTTCATCGCATCTGACAATGGTATCTGCAAGACCGAACGTTTATTGCTGCAGCAGAAAGTCAATATACGGCTGTTCGATTTTTAACACTTCACTTACCGGTCATTATCTAATAGTCTTTTTCAAGCCAAAGATCAAACTTTGAAAATTTCTCAACAAAATGTTCGGAAACGACAGCAATTTTATTGGCAATTTAGCAAATTTCTTGAATTTATATTAATTTAAAAATATAAAATAAAATAATCTATATAAATTGATATATCAAAGTTGTAATTGCTTCTTTCGCATACGCCTGATCAAATCATGTACAGTGAAAACAACATTTTTTTTAAGAAAAGACAGAAGGAATAATAAAATTGACAACTCTAAGAAAACAAATTTTCGACGTCTCTGGGACGTGTAAAAGCTTACGACGTGTGTGGCACGTCATTCCAGCGCAACAAGTTCACGTATACAATTTAAATATACATGCACTATTTTTACGTATTTCTATACACATGTATTTAGTCAAATGGCGGTATGCATATTTTCTCAGGTATGGCAAATATATTTAATGTAAATAATACTCTGAGAAGCTGTGACAAATATATAAATTTTGTTTGTCATTAAAAAAATGTTGAAATCACATCGTAAGAATACGAATGTGTCATATCTGTAGCAAAGCTTATTTAACAAAAATGCATTTCCTTTATCGTCAATTATTATACATATAAAATGTGTTCACTTGCAAACAAAATTTCTCATTTCAAAATATTTTTGTGCTACTTCGTTCGGCTTAGATTGAAACTTTACCGTATGCTAGAAAAGCATCGACATTAAAATCCATTTGTTTTTCACTATCTAACGTGGCAATTTTGAATAAAGTTTTGTTGATAAATGGAACGTGCTAATTGATTGCTTCATACCTTCGCTCTGGTAGCTTCTGTGTGAGATTTGTAACAAAACTCGAGTAAAGCGACAGCCAACGCTAAGAGAAGGCCTCCAATAAGAATGTAGAATATTCCTGCCACATTGCTCAAGGACAATTCGTTTCTGGAGGCATCCTGTTTGTCGCCGTGCCTGCATTCGGTTCTGTCGTACCACCATCGGTTCACCAACTTTGTTAATTCGCCGTTTTCCTTCAGCGATAACACTGCTAGGTTTATTGGGTCCCTGTAAAATTGCAAACGCCAATGAATTCCTGCGAACTTCTTGAATCCTGCACAGTAATGTAAAAATCCAGAAATACGTCAATGGTGCAAACCATACATTATACAAAGTAAACGATAATTAAAAATAATTTACAAATTTAAATCAATTTTGAAACTTTTCATGCTACTGTGACACCAATGATTATTTAACAATACAATGAATTTATTTATTTTTAACAACTTTATTTGTTAGAAATAGGAAAGAATACCACATTGATGAAAAATTATTTTCTACATCGATATGTATTGGAATAACAATTTTCTAATATTATCTTATAACAACAATTAATGTATTCAGTAGTACCATTCAATTTAGGAATTCGGTATAATGTTGTATTGTCGTAATCATCTATAAAAATTGTAGAATCGATAGAATATTTTGAATTCTTATTACTATCATTTCAGTATGATTTACACAGAGAACAATACAATGTCTTGTGATTTCAACGAATATACAATGAGGTATAAAATTTTATAAACAACATTCGTTACTTGTTTACAGAAACCATGCAAGAAGGATGAATTCACATAGGTAAACATATGGATGTTAATCCGATATTATTGAATGTTACGCGTATCACTACGTAAGTAGAACGAGTCAACGATACGACTGTCTTTTAAATGGTAATGATACGGAAAACCGGATACACCAGTTTTGCTATGGTAATTGTGTGTAATGGCGTGAAGCGTTTGAAAGCATAGGAGGGTGATCGAAAGCAATGAAGCTTCGAGAGTCCCGGCGTGAAAAATGGAAAGGGGTTTTGCTTTGTCTAGATAACTATGAAAGCTCAATAATTACGCGCTCATATGGTAGAAATAGGTCGAATGTGCATCTCCTGTCATTAAATCCATACGGTACATTTCTACCAACGTTCAGATCTAATTTCTTCGCATTTTCGTGGACTGTTTACTAACAACATAAATTTATTGATCATGTCACTTTTTTTATTGTTCACGAAAACAGTATCACAAAAATCTTTGATCAGGACAACGAAATTTAAAATTTATTTTTATTAAAATATATTCAACCGAGCCGAATTTTATTAGGATTTTTAAAATGCAAAAATGTGCTCTGGCAGCATTCGATAAATTTGAATTTTCTTCCCTCGGTTTTATTAATTAAATTATTTCGGTTCTGTGGACGTTTTTCGGGGTCATATACAGCACTCGAATTAACAATAGCATTTTAAATTAAGAGTAGAGTTACTAATATTAGTAACATTAGTATTTTAAAATTTATGATCTGTTTATATGAAATCCAGGTGCATAGTAGAACTGGTTCTTTGAATTATAGTAACAAATCAAACGGGAACACTATATAGGTACATCAGGGTGGTCCATAAGTCATGCCATAAATATTGAGGATAATGAAAGCTGCACAAATAATAAATATATGTATAAATACAATTCTGCAACAAACCCTGTAATGCATTTTTCATGGGAACAACAAAGCCACAGACTTAATTACATCACTCTTGATGTTCGACTTGGTTTGAGCCCTAGGCCTTGACCCCATTTGTACGTATAATAAGTTATAAGCCCATCGTGTATAAATCTACTCTTACCTTAGGGGAGATCCCAATGGCGTAGCCACGCCGAAACCCTTGGCATCGAGATTCCTGCCCACTTTCATCGTGTCACAGGGTTCTCTCTCGTTTATGTACTCATTCTTAGGGCTCTCTATCAGAAGAGCATATTTCCCTTTACTGGTCCTCACTCTTCGTATACCTTCGTCGTATGTTTTGACGAACACGTGTTTCCGAGAGTTCATAAATTCCCACATTTTACTGTAAAGGTTGATTTGCGATTTCTGTAATACCAAGTATGAACATTGTATTTACAATTTTCATTTTACAGAAAATTGTTTAACACCGAACCTGCCACAGAATTGGTGGAACGATGCATTTTAGATTTCTTAATTTACAATTGTGGCATTTTTAATGTAAAAATGATAATGCGGATTTTATGCATTTTTGAGAAAAATTAGGAGAAATTCGAAACACTAGGAAGATTAGAAGAATTAGAGAATATCAATATGTAATTTTCTACTCGACAAAGTTATTAAGGAAAGAAGAAAATTTTTATTTAGTCCTAATTGCTTGCGATTGATGGAGACAATTTTTATTTTGTAGAAAGATCAGTAATGAGCCATTAATTAAAAATTCTACAAAACACAACAATATAGTAGAATATTATGTTTGTCCTATGCAAGCCGCGCTAATATTTTATTTAATAACAATTAACCCTTGAGATGCGATGTTAAACCAAAGAGAAAAATATTGACCGACACTCGTTTTGCATTAAACGAATCGATTACATATATTATAATAAAAATCGCGCAAAATTTGAATAAATTTAGTATTGGCATTTTCCGAAAGTACCAATTGCTTTTAACGCACAGAGTATGTTTAATGCTAATCGTTTATCAATATTAGCAAATCAAAAATATTAGCAAATGTTGACTAAGTTTCTATAACTTGTTCTTGGTCATCACTCACGCGAAAAAAGTCCCAAGTAGATCCGTGAGACAACGTGCCATATTGTACTTCCGTCTGCGATGCCAGATCTTCCGGCGAATTGATCGGCGCTACCATTCTTTCCACGGTTAGAAACGCAGCCAAGTTTGCGGTGTACGAAGAGATCAGTATCAGAGTGAAGAACCACCAGACGCTGCCCACTATTCGTCCTGATATTGATCTGTCCCAATGTAGTAATTACAGATGTCATTGACGAAATTCATGAGACGAACGCAGACAATGAATTGTATTACTTAAAAGTACTTAAAACGCATTTGAAGGTATTAGGTTTGCACGTATTAATAGAATACGGTCCAATGTGTACAGTGGATCCAAAAAGTATTTCAGCACTAAATATTCTCGAAAAATTCCCTATATTTAAATTGCGATTGTTTCGTAAAAAAATATCTCACGACAATATATTTGGACTCCTTTCGAAGCTAGAAGCCTTTAATTTCAAAATCTGTGGTTCATTTTACACTAACAAGGAGAGGTATCAGTGGTTGGGCAGTCAATTTTAATTAAACATTTTTTGGTAAATCTATAGCAAAAATAAGTTGGCCCATGTCCGAGCGTTTTTGACAATACTCATTATTTATAAAAATAGTTAACATTTAATTTCATGATATCCAAAAACTATCTTGATATTCTAACGAGGTTACGTGTTGAAGTCTCTCTTACGATTAATAATTTTTTTATGGAGTTTTTCATGTTTTTCTATTTTTTTTTTTAATATTTCCTACTTCCCCTAGCAAGTATACTACAAGCAACGCTCAGATGAGAGGCATTAATTTCAGCGAAATTTGAATATCAAGTGCAATCCTCCAATTCAAGTTCATCCGTTTAAGTCCGTATTTCATTACAGAAAACCTTTCGGCTGGAACAAGGTTAAATTTTTACAACTCGTCTCATCCTTTGTCTCTTCTATTAATGTTGATTCTGTTCCATCCTTCTCTGGGAGAAGTTTGTCGGTAACGAAACTTTCGGCCCTGTCTGTAAGGAACCGTAGAACAGGATAGTCCAACAAGCAAAATAGCGCCGGGGAGAAACGGTGGACGTTGGGGACAGAAGGTTCTACGAAATTTACAATTCATATCGCCGGCACCTCGAATATTTAAACCATTAATCAAGGAGGCTACCGCGATGGGGTGGCATGGCGGATACGGCGAAATGTAAATTAATCGAGACCCAGTTCCGAGCCGTTCAAGACCGCGAAAATACGAATACAGTGTTTATTTCTTTATATGTCCAAAACACGGGTCTAGCCAGGGACATATATCGGATTCTTTGATCCATGCCGAAAAGAACAGTGAAGATCTAGAGACCCCTCTGGGTATACCCCGCGGCAGTATAGATAGTTCTGGGACTTTTATCGGCTAGGCATTTGGGACATATATAGAGGAAACCGTATATCTTGTTGCACTTTTCGGGAAACGTGTTTGTAGTCGAGTTACTCGACTGATATTATACTACAAAGATTCTAAATGCAACCAATCGTAGATTTCTCTTTCACCAGTTAAATGTCCAAGGAGTTCTTTGCGTAATTGAACTAGATTCTGGTTATAACTCTGCTGTTTTAAAATGTAATGTATAACACCAAAGTGTAATAAAGGGAAACGACGTATTTGTTGAGATCAGTTAATATTTACCATTCTATTGGGTATTCTTCTAGAAGATTAAGATTTCTACAGATACTTTCAATAATGTTAAAGACCCATTTTATGCACTGAACAAACCGAACTATTTATATTAAATCCTACGTAACTGGAAACTTGTCACGACGTGTAAATATTAACATTTCCCGTGCAGATTTACAACCGAGAAGGGAAAACACGACGTGTGTCATACCATTTTGTTCTAATTGATGAACGCAATGTCTATCTGCATAGCATTTCTTAGGAACTTAAAATTGCAGTGAATTTCTTAATTCGTAAAATGGATTAAAAAGATTGTGAAAAAGGAAAGCTAATGACCTGTACATTTTTGATTTATTTACAAAAATGTAGATTTTCTTCCGATATCGTATGGAAAAACGCGAAAAGACGTGGAGTGATCTATCCTTGTGTCCCTGAGTGTATTACCGCGACGCGATGGGATCGCTTGTCGAGCTTCTCATAAAACATTCGTCCATATTTCATCGGACACCTGAATCCCGGCGTGCAAAATTGTCCGGATGCGAGAAACGTGACTTACCGGCGCGGCGTAGAGGGTTTCTTTCGACGAATGCGAAACGGTCGGAGAAAAAGGGAGCGTAGAGAAACCGCGCGCGACGCCCGGCATTGACGTTTATGCAAAGGAGGCCTGAGAACTCGCATTAAGACCCGCATGGAACGGGTGGTATTGTTCCGTGATCCTAGTTGCTGATCGATACCCGATTCGTGGGAAGACCGATATAAAAGCGGAGGAATGACATGGAAAAAAAGGACCTGGGAGGGCAGGAAACGTAAGGGCCTTCGCCGCGCCGTGGCGCATGTCGCTAATGGAATTTTCGCCGTGGCTCGAACGACACGCTCATTCAAATGAGCCGCCCTCGAATAGCCGGCGGCCTAATCGCGTCGCCGATTACGTAGACCGCTTTAAATTACATCCAGCACGAGACTACGAAACGTAATCCGATTATATTGTGATAATTCCAGCCCCGCGGTTATAATCGCCGTTTACCGGCCGCGCGGTTCTAATTTGCCCGTAGGAATTTGCAACAGTAATTATTGTGTAACTTAACCCCTTCCGACGAACCGTGCCTCGTAAATCACACTCTTAAAGGTTATCATTGTTCCACTATCTAACGGGTGGCGATGGCGATCGTGCGTCGAAGGACACCGCGAACGAGTTCAGGATTTCACTTCCCCTCGTTCGGATTCCTTTCGAACTGACAGGAACGCTTAAACATTTGAGATCGCTTACAATCAATAGAGTGTCGCTGGTTTTATTAGGTTGTACCATATGAAATGTCCGTTGTGTTCATTTAAAGTTAATCTTTAAAATCGGACGTTTCATATGTTACAACCTAATACTAGGTTGTATATTTTTTAATAATCTAGCGCTATGTGGCCCGATTTTTAACCCTTCAGGAACGAAGTCTATACACCGTATTGACTCTGGTGTTTCTACAGAAGGAAAGTTCGATCGTACAAAAGGACGACCTACAATAGATTCAACTGGAATAGATAATGATTTATTACATAATAATTGGTGTAACCAAAATTTTGTAATATCCTTTTCGACATATTGCGCCAATTATTAAAGTGTTCGGCAACATTCATTTATGTTAAACTTTACCTCAGGAAACCAGAAATATTTAATTTTTTCTTTTTTTATGTAATCTTGTAGAATTTCAATCCAAGGAGACCACCAGTTCAAAAGTTATGCGCGTATAAAGATGTGCGATTTTCAGCGTTTTTAAACGTATGGACGCCGCCATGTTAGTGCGTAGTGACCGTTGCTCGTCGCTTAACGACAAGCACGTGGAATTCCGATACGTAGATCATCGATCTTTGAAAGGAAATATTTTTTCCGCAAAAACGAATAACAAAGGTTGTAAATATTATATATCTTGCAATTCTTAATTGCTCGCGTGGCTGGGGGCAGCTCGTGCCGCCATCTAGTGGCCCCGCTCGTTAAGCGACGCGCGACGGTCACTGAATTACATAAAAAAAGTTAAACATTTCTGGTTTCCTAAGGTAAAGTTAAGCCTTAATTTACATTTAAATTGTGTATTTCGTAAAGAATGTAGCATCTAACTGCCAGTAAGACACATTGTTATTTTTAAATTATAGGGTAAGCGTAAAATTCATGGGTTCTATAATTTTCTTCTGTTAAACTTTCTTATCAATCGTTTAAGATACGTTACGTTAAAACCCCATAACGTCCCACAGCCTAATAAAGAAAACAATGAAAAGAAAGATTTTTAGAACGATAAGTGATCTACCCCTCCCCTTAAATTACCCCATCAAAATTTGATTAAATTTCCAAAATCAGGCAAGATATCATAAATAATCTAGAAACGATCGAGTTGTTACTTGACACCTACAAATTCGGTACAGAAATATTACACAGTTCAAAGCTATTGTTACATGTACATTCCAATGACATGGCAGTCGCTGGTACCGTAAAAATTTGAAGAATCTCTTTTAACAGTCGGAAGGGAATCTGCAATCCCTTCCATCTGTTTTACCGCTAAAAGGAAATTGTTATACACTGTTCGTCGCAATTATAATAGAAACGACGAGTGGTCTATATGTAAAGAGTTGGGGCATCATTTGGGAAGACGCTTATTGCATTCGGTGCTTATTGCATTCGTTCTACCGCTTCTTGAATCGAACCCCGTGGTTAATTATACACGGAGGTAGCCTTTTCAGAACGGTGGGGCGCGATCTACGTCGAAGAAATACGAAACGTTTACACAGGAGACTTTAAACGTCGACAGCGAACCTCTTGAATCTTACCCAATTCATCCTATTAGCAGGCTATACGGTTGACCTGCCCCAAGGCAAAGGGAGCCATTCACTCCGAAGCCTTTATGTACTTTACTCTCTTCGCCTCTGCCGCGGAAACGAAAACGGCAGCGAGAGGGGGCGACAGAACAAGTGGACGGCTATAATTGGCCGGAAAGATGGTTAAATACACAACACTTTTTGTCACGTAAATATACGGACTACCCGAGGCACGATACGATACTTAACGTTTCGCTGATGATCGTTATCTCGTACACAAGTGATTTCAATGTTTCTATTTCGACTTTCGAAGTGTGCTAAATTGACGGTTGCACTCTAACGGTGCGGTGGTTGTGTACAGAACTGTGTCAAAATGGCAGACTGAGTTTGTTTCGAATTCGAAAAAAAAAGTAATGAAGTTTAGAACAAGTAAACCAGTCAAAATGACGAATTTCAGATTGTTTATTTTGCAATTGTTGAGATGGTAAAGATGTTTTTGTGGACTATTACTGTGTACATTTATTTATTCAGACGTACTTTGAGAAAATAATTATGCAAGGTCTTGTTCACTTTTATTGTTCCGTTGTTCCAGTTATTCTAGCTATTTATATCGAGTGAGTTTGAACATTACCAGGACAAATGGATTTATTATTCTGTTGAAAAAAAACTAGTGAAGATAATAATTGGCAAAGTTTTCTCTAATTATATCATTCTTTCTCTTATTGTTTTCAAATAAAAAATACAGAATTTTTTAGTATCTACAAAATGATTTATTTTTTAATGAATTCCACGTTGCCAATTCATAAGTAAACGATCTATAAATACAAATATTTGTTACCGTCACTGTGTCATCCGTAAAAATTGTGAGTAAATAAGTTAGTTTTTCTCTTTCAACTCTTGTACATCAAGAGTAGAAGCATTCCGATTAAAAATTTAGTACTCCAAAAATTTCACATTTTATATCAACTATTTTGCATTTACTAATAACTATAAATATAACCGCGACAATACATTTTTGTGGTCATTATTCTACTGTAGTTTCATAAAAGTTCCGTGTTCAAAATAATTCAGTACGTCGTAAACGATAAAGAAAATGTGTCGCGGAATAAAAGCCTTGATAATTCAGTTTCAGATTCTATCTGGACAATTAACTTCTACAGCAGTCCTCGTTGAGATAGGTAGATGTGGTTATCAAGTATCGCGGTCAAACACACGAAAATGAATCATTACCTGGGTGATATGTCGCAACCTTGCTGCATGAAAGCGGCCAATGCGAACCACAGGCTGTTGATGATACTGAAATCGTTCGCCATGCTGGAAGTTGGTATGTGTGGCGATCCTTGTGATCCATGGGGATGCTGTAACGTGGGATCGTTTCTCGTTGACATTGAGGAATCGCCGCCAGTACTGAGTGTCAACACCCTCCACTCGTACGGAGAAAACCTGTACAACAAACAATAATTAAATAGACAATTTACTTTTTGACAATAAATGGGCAATAAATAGAAATTTATTGTATCATTGAATTTAATTTCTAGATTCTCGACCTAAATAGAAACTTATTTCTTATATTAATAATAATTAATTAATAATTAATAATAATAACTTTTATGGGTAATTATTTACATTAGGGGCTTCTTCACCGATTTTGATGACCTTGAAATATGTTGTCAAGGTCATCATTCTGAACAACTTTTTCCTATACATGTTACCGCCGCTCAGCTTTAGTTTCCGAGATATTCGCAAAAAAGTTTCAACATCTCAAAAAGTGATCGGAGTAGGTGTGTGTAAGACTGTGTAAAATAGTATTTCAAATAGTTGACAGTAACTTATATTTTTATGATATTTTGTTGCCTGTAATGTAATAACATTACGATATTGTAGTCTGTTTATCAACATGTTACATATTCGTAATTAAACTACAAATAATACTTTGCTAACTATTATAGCTTCTCGTGTTAAAAATTATAATTTATAATATTAACTACTTGCTCAACTTATTTTCATTGTAAGGAAATATTTGAAATACAAAATAAAAATATTTCATTTTATCTATCTGGTTGTCAAAATAAAAACATTTGATTTAAAGTAGTATCTTATTTGAACCACATTAAATTATACTATATACCAAATCATTAATGATCGTTAATATACGTTGCAAAATATGATAGAAAACCTTGTATCCAATGTTCCACATACGAATACTAATCCTACATTATAAAATACTAATGTAAAGTGTACTTACTTCTGAATCTTCTGTACCTCCGTCGGATCCACAGCACACAATTATTCACTCACGAGAATAGGTCCGAATAATTGAACAACAATCACTAAACAACATACACAACTCATTTTATAAAATCGTGACAACGAACGAGAAGATGTCACTCCGACCACGAACAAAATAATACTGCGATTTTAACAATGATCCCTTCCACGGAGGTGTTACGGTCAGGTTATCCTAGGAAGGTTAGACGCTGAGGGTCCATAAACACTTGATACAAAACCAAGGTAAACAAATTATGGCGGGGCGCCGACCCTATTTCCCGGAATTCCCTGTTTTCGTATCACACGTCCGTGGGAGGGGAACGTTTAAAATCGCAGTATTATTTTATTCGTGGTCGGAGTAACATCTTCTCGTCTGCTGTCACGATTTCGTTAAGTGTGTTGTGTGTGTTGTTTAGTGATTGTTGTGCAATTATTCGGACCTATTCTCGTGAGCGAATAATTGTGTGCTGTGGATCCGACAAAGGTACAGAAGATTCAGAAGTAAGTACACTTTACATTAGTATTTTATAATGTAGTTTGTAGTACATTAGTATTATATTTTATTATTCGTATGTAGAATATTGGATGCAAGGTTTTCTTTCAAATTTTGCAACTTCAATGTCCCTTTAACACTAGATTTACAAAGCACTAAAACTGACTACTTAACATTATTTTACAAAAATAACATGAACGTGTCTATCCACATTTGTATCAATTTTTTAAATAATATATACCCAAAAAAATTTTTGGGCAAAATAATTTTGTTGAATAATTCCCCATGGATACGTCTTCACAATGTCAATAATTGTAAATTATAAATATTAGATCCCGTCATTTTGACAGGCCCCGTGAACCTAGTGTCAAATTTCGTTTGTCTCGAGGCACGCACACGATTATGTTCCATCTCACACACTGTACACTTTACATTAGTATTTTGTAATATAGGATTATTATTTGTATGTAGAATATTGGATGCAAGGTTTTCTTTCATATTTTGCAACTTCAATGTCCCTTTAACACTAGATTTACTGAGCACTAAAACTGACTACTTAACATTATTTGGTAATTATTTACATTAGGGGCTTCCTCACCGATTTTGATGACCTTTTTAAAATTTCTTTAATGACTTTTTTAAATTTTATTTTCCGAATCTTGTCTCGTGATTGAAGAGAAACTAACGACGTACCGAAATTCAAACGTGAAGAAATACTGAAATGTATAATTTGGCCAGAATATTGCAAATCAGACCAAAGCTTCATACAACGTCTTCAGAGCTCGTTAATCAAAGTTATTTCGTTTCTAAAGTTCTGAACACGACAATATCCATTTCATCATATCGTTTCTAATCATCGTAGAAATGAAGATCGAGTTTTCGACCTTCAAGCAGCGAAAACTTGGTCGTCGATTGATCATAAAGTTCGCAGAAACACGTGGCGACTATGCGTTCCACGATAATCGCTGTGAACATCAAATCAACGATCACGTGACACTGTTCTTGCCCTTATTGTCCCTATCAAGATCACAGTTAATCCCCTGATCGCTGTGAAACCGTATTCGAGGAAATCACGCGAGATAGGGAACAGTAAATAGCCTAATCGAGTTCAAGTAAAAAAAAAAAAAAAAACGACGATGATTTATCGCGGGAAGTTGATACAATACGAGCGACAAATGAACGCGCGAGTATCGTGAGCAGACACGTAATGGTGGGTACTTCGCCAAGAAGCAAACAGAGCTGGTTGTTGTGTAATTATCGCGGAATAGAGGGCGGGTGGGGGTGGAACGGTAAGTGAATGGAGGGTGAACACACTAATGATCAGCGCAGATTGAAATACCGAGGCAACAATTTGCTAATTCGTGTCGAGAACTTCGTTTCCCTACATTCGTGACTACACTGCGGATTTGATGCGTTTATAACAAAACTGAGCGAGCGAAATTTCAAACAGTACAAAAATTAAGAGAATTATCGAATATCGATAAATTAGTTTTAACTTCTACAAATATTATTAACACATTGTCGCGTCGATGGGTGACACTATTCGTTGAACGGGATTAGAATTTTTAAGATGCAAAAGAGTTGAACGTAGGATATAAATAAATAAATAAATTTTTACGTTCTGGTTTGCAATTTTTTCTTACTACACACAGCAATATTTTTAAACAGAGAATTTACATTCATTGCTATTAAAACATATGATTTTCCATCGCAAAAGATTGCTTTTTATTCCAGAAAAAGGCAAAATGACAATATTAAATGTGATCAATAGAACACCTCCAAGAAATGAAGCAGATCTTCCTGATAAGTAACGCTATCTTAAACATATTCAAATTTATGTGCTCATTTCATTTTTGAGAATGGACATTGAGGAAGTAATGCAAAGTCAGTAAATGTCGATAGTATGTAGTAAGTTGATTTTTTGGCAAAATTCGTAATAATTTTGCGATTCACTGTGCGGCGGATATCAAGATCGGCATCTCTGATTTAGAACGTAATTAAATAGTATTATTATAGTGGATGTTCTAGCAATCTTGTTTCACACGAGAATCAATTAAACTTTAGGATTTCATTTTCAAGAATATCAATTCTAAGTATCTCCTTTGCACGTTTTCGTCATCGCGATCGCAGTAAGTAGAATAGGAAAACGTTAAGCAGACACGATAGCGGAATTTTATTTCATTGCCTCGAAAGTGAAACATAGAAATAGAACCATTCTAAAAGAATTTAAACTTGAACTAAAAGAATTTAAGACTGTTAATATATTACTTCGAATCTATTAGAATCATTAGGACTTCCAGTACGATTTTTATTTCTTGTAGTTGATGCAGAAACTTTTTATTTTACGTAAGGTTCCGCGTAAGTTGACACAGTGATTTCTTCTCGTTTAAACGTTCATTTGCACCACAGTATTTAACACCTGCTCGAAAAGAATATATATTTTGGCTAAAACATACGCAATAAGTTTATTTCCTTTTGATATAGTCGATTGTCGGTACACGTTTTTTTTTTTTATATATCGACTGGAACAAGTCGATTGGTTATCGAGCGAACTTGACTTTATGAAATTAACTTACCTGGATACGGTAAATAGAACGATGGACACTCCGATATACGAGAAGATTACGCACACCCAGATTTCCTTGCTTAACGGATTCAAGAAGCTGAACACACCAGGCTTCTGTTTCATTGGTTTCTTAATCATAATGCTGATACCCAAAGACATAAAAGGTTTGCTGAAGTCGATCACTCGTTCGCGTTCCGATGTAATTGTCATGGGAGCTATGGCGATGTCTGCTTCCTGTAAAAACATCAGAACCGTTAATAGATTATCTATTGTAAAAGACGTTTCGCTTTTTGAAATTGTCACAGTGTACATGCAGTCATGGAGCCCTACATTAACATTCTCAAAATACGTAGCAGTGGTATTATTTATTTTCTCATATTGAAATTATTTTTCAATTCGATTCCCATAGTTTACCAATTCAAAAAATATTCGTTCGATTTCTAGCAGTTTTTAAAATAATTAGCAAAATTTAATTTTTTAATTTTTTTGAGCGTTGCCCGACAGATGTAGTTCAAAGTACTCCGAACGTGGAGAAAGAGCTTGCAAGCTCGAGGCATCTGGTGGACAGCAATCGAACCTTAAATGGGGAGGATAAAACAGCTCGTCGAGCTTCTGTTCTAGTCGGAACCCAACGATCAATAGCTGAATCTTTCGCAGTTCTACGGAATCGCTCGGGCCGGGCCCGTGCGTTGACTTCCGGTGAGTTACACATTCAGGAAAAGGACATCGGATCGTTGGGATCGCTCCGAAGAAGTGTTTAAACATACTTTGCGGATCAGTTCGCCGACCATCCCGTCCCAGCCTCCTGGAACTTCCGTATTTTCCATGCCATACTTGCCATCCTTAACGATTCGCAGCTCGTCTGAAAAATTAACAAAACAGTCATTTATTTCTCAGCTATCGCCTGGCTGGTTGCTGTTCCTTAATTACTACCTTATTCATGTAATTAATTCTCAATTCGGTAGAATAGTATTAACGTGCTCCTGAGTTATTAAGGGCGGGGACGGACCTAACCCTGACTAAATTGCGAACCTGCGCGCGTTTACACTTTGCATTGGCTTGATGTACGAGGACCAGTCAAAAAGTTAGTTATCACTCGTATGAAAAATAGACACGCTGTCATAGAGGTGTAACACATTGTTTCTATCAAGTTTCATCCAGACATCATTAATACACAAAAAGATCCAAACGAGTGAAATTAACTTTTTAACTGACTTCTATATAAATATTATTCTATATGTTTCAAACGCCATTTTACCCTGAAAATAAATTTTCTATTCGTTTTACATTATCTGAAAGTTCTACTCTTTCTATTTTAAACGCGTCTTGAGTATCATAATCTAATTAAAAGTTTCTTTCAACTACCTTCGCCTTCGCCTATATAACAGTCGTTGCATTGATTTTTAACGTTACCTTAACCCTTCGTTTATACTGAAATAGAAATGTACATAATTTGTTTCAATCTGATACTTCAGAGTTCTTGAGGTGAAACAACCGGAATTGGTATATTTAACTAAATCATTAAATTTAATTAAAAAATCTAATACGTTCGAAAGTGATAAGTTTAGATTTTTAAATAATATAAACGGTACGTATACACGACAAATATTTATTTTCGAGACAAAATTGCGTCCAAAGCATAAGAAACAGGACTTTTGTATGAACCCAGCAGACCTTGAAAATGGAACACCTACGCAATAATACTTTTCTTCGTACACAGTCACAATTAAATATTGAATTGCATGTATTTATAACAAATACGAATGTGAGAAACGCACAGAATATAAAATATAATTATCGGTTTCCCTTCAATGGCGCTTGGATATTTTATTTTGTACTAAAATTACCAGTGTCCAGATATAATATTTACAATCTTGTTTCATCTCTTTTGATGATGAAAGCAGTGGATGTTTCGTAATTGATGATACAACTCGAGGAGTGGCGTTTTTCATGAAAAAATAAGCCGAGTGTGTAAAATAAAAGTTTTTCGAACGCACACTGTTTTTCCAAATAATGAAACTCGAGTTTTACCAGAGTGTACACGATATCGTATAGCATTCGGTTAACATGTCTGTTTATTACCGACTGTTTCCACGTGCTGTAATCCTGAATGTATGTATTCACGAGTGGTAGATAAACATTCAAAATCGACTCTTTTTTTTTAAACAAATCATTGTTTACGAAAAATTCATGTCACATACAGGATTTTCATTTTATGTAAAATTTATTGCAGTAACGGTAACAGTTTCTTTCCACTTTTGCACTTACAGTAAAGTCTTGATCCAAACCGAAAGGAGCTATACGATCTTAGTCAGTTCACCTATCCCCTCCACTGGGGAATATCAGTTACAGCAATAATTGTAATCCGATACAGGATCGGGTATATCGGTGTGAACACTACTAATCCAATTACAAAACTTCTTAATTTTTCATTATTTTTTTATAGGACTTTCACCAACTTATTTGTAGCATTTTTCTGATCAAAATGACACTAAACACGATATACTTTGAACTGTATTTGATAGTTTTAGAAACTAGTAGGCCTACACGATCTATGTCACAGGATGGATCCTAGGATTGGGCTTAGTTAGATCAAAACTTTACTGTTTCTCTTTCATTTAAATAATTTGAACTACGTAAAAATACCTACATGAAAAGTACTTCGGCTACCTTGATTGTTTATACATTTTTTACAGAAACTATTGAAGTACAAAAATTGTTTTAATAATACCACGAGATTAATGGATTAAATGTGTGTACTGGAAGGATTAAAGGGAATACAGAATTTACTCGATATTTGTCCAAAACACGGGTCTGGCCAGGGACATATATCGGTCAGGAGAAACTATTCTTTGATCCACTCTAGGGACCTCGGTTCATGGCCCCTCACGGGGTATACTACGCCGCAGAGAGGATATTTCTGGGACTTTTATCGGCTAGGCATTTGGGAAATGTATAGAATAAAAACTATATTACTTAAAACACTTACACGTTATTCCGAGCTTCTTCGCGATCAAATCAGCCAGATCTTTGCAGTAGCCCTCGTAACTGTCGTTGCCAACTAGTACTTCGCCTGTTTCTGATTTCTTTTTCATGATATACGGTTCTTCCTGTATCAGAGAAATAGGACGCTCATTAATGCTCGGTTAGTAGCAATTAACTGTAGCAGTGCTTTGCGGAGAAATGTCTTACCACGATCGTAGTGACAATGTAAGTCTTGTTCTTCTCGATTTCCGTGTGTGGTCGAAGACGGATGTATTTCGCTGCGATCGCTTGAAACCCGGCTTCGTCAGTCCATTCTGCAACCTATAAGATACAATATGGCGCATTACTAATTGAGTCTCGTAACTTGATTCAAATTTTTAAATCATAAATATTAGAGTAAATGCATCTGATCGTAAATTCGAAGAAAAATATACAGCGTGTTAACCCACATAATTGTGCATTCATTCATGCATAAGAGCATGACCTCGAAATGGCCTTGTAGTTTAAAATTTTTTAATTATGAACATGTTGCTTACTTAGAATCTCAAATTGGCTTCTGTTGTGACTGAACTTCAGAGTCACGTTGAAGGCAAGTTCTACAATGATTACAAAATTCTAGACTCCAAGGTTATTTCAAGATCACGCTCTTATACACGGATGAACGCATAATAATGTTGACAATATCGTACAGTGAGACAAATTATGTGCGCATAAGTGAAAAACAATGTTCCTTAATACTTGACATGACATTTCATTATTCATGATATTCCGAAGTAAATAAAACCATGTTTATCTAGCTATTGGCGAAACGTTTTATTATTATTCGTGATCGTTTATATTGATCGTACGTATATATGTTTTCAGTATAAACTAATTCACAGAATGGCTTACTTGTCCACATAAAAAAATATTTACTTTGACCATGGCACTGTTGACCGTCATCTCAACCACGTGAAGGGTGTAATTGTGACGGCGACCATCATCGTTGAAACGAATTTCTCCTGTCAATCCTTCGGCTTCGACCTATTAGTAAAAATACAAACCAGTATTAGTTTGAAATAAATCACAAATCAAACTCCATTTTTTTATGCATTTAGAACAAAAGTTATCGGTCGAAACAGAAAACACTAAAAAAATAATTTTTGAAACACTGTTACGTTATTTTTGCAGTTCAGTATATCCATTAAAGAAGGAAATAAAATTGTTATTTTACTTCTGTTCGTTACAATAAAGTTGGGAAATGTTTGTTTCGCGTGAACTTTTGCAGTTTTGTATTCATCGTAATCCCAACCCAGTGTATGTTTTTGAATTTTGCAGGAAATAGAATGTAGGTTTTGTTATCATTTAACCATTGTATTTAATTTTGAACAATGATGAATAAGATAATATGTATCCTACAAAAATGTAGTCTTCCCAATTGATAAATAGTATGTTGATACTTCGTCATCCCTATTGATGAGAGAACATATTGTTTTTCCAAATTGAGGAGCAATAATATACCCAAATAAACCATGATTCTCGTCACTTATAACATAACAGGGTTTCAGAGAAATTATTTGAAAATAAAAGAATCATAGTTGCTATCACAGGAGATACTCTACATAGAGGTCTCGGTTCATGGTCCCTCTCAGGGTATATTTACCCCACAGCAGTCGAGTTAATTCTAGGACTTTTATCGGCTAAGAATTTAGGACATATACAGAATAAACACTATAATTAGAAGATACTCGAGTCCATTTAGAAAATAAATGTCCTACAAACACATTCACTTTTATCTCAACTTAATTTGTCTGCTGGAGAAAGAGTACTTTTCAAATCGCTAACAATTTTCATGACATCGACAGGTTCTGACGTTTGATTCGGTCAGGGCAACAAACTGTCAAAGAGTTCGTGGGGTTTGGAGGACTTCCGGTGTAACTCTGCTATACATATGTATATAGAGAGGCGAACGAAGGGAAACGATCAGACGTAGACGCAGGAATTCCGTTAGAGTCAGAATAACCGCCAATTACTGTCAGGAGCAGAGAGTCGTTGGGAAGAGTCTCTGGCAATTTCGGTTGCCACGGGTATTCGAAACATATTGAGTATTTCAACGTTTCTGTCCGCGTTCAAGAATTTCAGGATGAATTATCGGCCTCCCTGCGCAACTTTGTCACTATGGTTGACCTGATGATGTCCCGGTTAGAGGACCGAATGTTCATTTCGGTAGCGATAAAAATCGTTGAACCAGCAGAAACGCGATTATAATAAATGCTACTTAACAGATTACAACCCACGTTAAATGTATTTCAATGACGTAACTTGTTCAGACTAAACAACTCTTTTTGTTATGCTGTGCTGATACATTGACGAAGTCAAACTTTACCATCTTTGTTTTGGAACCGATATTTCATACGATGAATTTAATGAAACTTTGCAATTTGGAAAAATGTTACCGAATGGACAACCTTACAGAAGAGAAATTAGAAAATTTCATCAAGTTCTTAAATGACATCGAACTAATGATAGTAACAGCGCAACAGACCACATAGTTGCTGAAAACCTAAAAGTTGATATCGCTTTAAAAACCTAAGAAAAAATTGGTGGTACTAAACGTGTTAATTGTCTTGCATTAGATCGGTTACGTTTTAAACTTTTAACCCACGATAGCCATAGTTCGTCGTAAGCGTTGAACCACGTAACAGCTCAATGTACAATTCTTCTCAAAAAATAAAAAAGGAATAAAATTTCTGAATGGCTGTTTTAATTTGAAAATTGGTTGTTTTAATGTGAACTCGTCAATTCGTGCAAGCGGGTCTAATAATATGATTAACCAATATGGTGTGCTTCTACATATTTGGCACGTTTTCATACAGTTGAATGAATAATGCCAAATGTTTCAATTAATGATATATAGGAATATTCAGTGAATTGTATACTTTTAGCAACTGACTATTGGATCACTCACCTTTCTCAGCAACCTCGAAATTTTTTCACCATATTCGAACGCCGTCACCCAACCACGACTATTATTGCAGTCCAGTGCCCTGGTGTCGTTCGTAATCTGACTGCCGCCCGGGATTCCAGTTCGTCTAACGTTGCTTTTGTCCTGCTTCCTTTTCAGAAACTTGTTGAACGCCTCAACGAGAACAAATACGGCGTCGTACATCAGCGCCGCTTGAGCCTAATGCGAAAAAGATTGCCGAATGAGTATTCGAATGATGTCATTCATTTTGAAAATGAAACATGTTGTAATCCGTGTGAAATTAGGCGGGGTTTGAGTCATCATTTTGCCGGTTTAGAATTTGTTTAAAAACTACTGGCCTTTGAAACATGCAATTTTTGTCCATTTTGGCGAAAATAGCGTTCACTTTCAAATTTTTATCTTGGGAACTGTTTTTCCGATTGAGTTAAATTTTTTTTTTGTTTTATTCAGAAAGGATTGAAATATTGTAAAATAATTTTTTCATCTTGGATAGTTAACTTTATAATGTCGAAAAACTTAAACAATTTCTTTTTCTTCGATGAGGGGCCAAAGCTATTTAAATTTTGAAAAAATGTGGTCATATTCGAGGTTGAAAAAATTATTTTGTAATAGTCCAATCCTTTCTGAATAAAACAAAAAAATTTTAGCTCACTCGGACAAACAGTTCCTGAGATAAAAATTCGTAAGTGAAGCCCATTTTCATAAAAATTGGCAAAAATTGTAAACTTCGAAGGCCCTCTAATGATTCTCGTTTTAGAAAGATGTAAAACAAATTTTCAACAAAGGTGCACTACGGTACGTAAGGGGTGAAAACAGCCCTCAACGTTGAGGGGTAAACAACCTTTCATGAGATATTTCATTACACTAATACCTGTAGTATTCCTACGGCATCATAAGTCGTGAAAATTGTATGGGTTGATTAACAAAAAGTAATGTAAATATTTCAGATTTCACAGCAGATGTAGGACACTTTTACTTTAAAACAAAAAGATGTGCAAACGATGAAAAGTTGTTGCAACATGTTTTACGGGAAGTAAAAGAACGATTTAACTTTCGCTTTTGTTTTGTGTACCTTTTTCCCGTTACACATGCACACTTTAATCATATCTTAAGATCGCATCCTGTTCTACTACGCTGTGAAAATGTAAACATAAACCTATTATCGCGGTGTATACATCGTGTTATGCGAGCTCTCTTCTACCGTGTTCTGCTGCAGTTTTTGCACTGTATTACATGAGACCTTGTTACACGATACTCTACCGTGTTATGTTCACTTCCCTACAAGCAGAAAGAGCAATGCTGTCCATTTTATTTCTTCTACCAAGGTTTGTCTTTTAGGAAATTTGTCATTTCAATGGGCTTTACGTCAGGAAACAAGAAATTTTTAACCTTTTTATGTAGTCCTCTAGATTTTGGCGAGAAAATGCCGAAAATCCAAGTTTCAATCCTAGGAGATCACTAATTCAGAAGTTATGGGACCTATCATACGCCGATACCGTGAACGAGTTGATGGATTTTACAGTGAAAAATCCGACTGTTTTGTTAGCAACTATTGTCGTGAGATGATTGCCGACCTTTTCACCAAGATCCAGTTAGATAAGATGAAATTAGGGAGGATCTCGGCATATGGAAAATTGCCAACAAATTGTCTCTACGTTATCGGCATGACTTCGTTCTTTTGGTGCCATATAGCAGCTTCGCTCGTTAAGCGACGCGCAACGGTCACTACATACTAACATGGCGGCGCCCTTTCCTGTCAAGCACGCTAAAAGTTGCACATCTTTACACAAGCATAAATTTTGAACCAGTGATCTCCTAGGGTGGAAATTTTGGTTTTTGGCATTTCTCGCCAAAATGTACGGTATTACCTAAAATAAAATTATACATTTCTGGTTTGTTGAGGTAAAGTTTAACCATTTCAATATCGTATCGATTAATGACTCGCGAATTTCGATCACGGCCAATATCGATTTGTAAGTTATGCAATTTGGCACGAGTCTGAAATACAACTTTTCAAAGCATTGCCACTGAAATTCTGCAGGGACGAAAATTCACGTAACAACTGGTGGACGAAATTATAAGACAAAGAAAAACGCGTGTAGAGAACGTACTTTCAGACTACTGCCGTAACGTAAGAAAACAAAAAAGATCTTTGTATGATGGCAACGTCTGTTCGTTCAGCAATAATATTTTCTAAAAATGGCTAGATAATTAATAAAAGAAGAACTCAGCTGAGGAACAATATAATAAGTATGAAATTTTATTATTACATAGTAGTAATAAATAAATTAGTGCTTCAGATTTTTGTCACTTTTACAACCGTTATTTATGGATTGAACAGGAATTATAATGCCATCGGCGTGCAAAAGTGTGCGTTTATTTCGTCGCACCCAATAGTAGAAGCACAATGGCGATCGTCCCGCGTCGGTCGGTGATAAAGTGATCGAGCGATCGTCAAAGCATCGATTGATCATGAACTAACGCGAAGCGGAATCAATTACGAGGCGGGATGTGCGGTTTCATTAATCGAATCGAGTTCTCGAGCGTCGACAGCCGTTCCATCGAGCAACAGAGCAGAAGTTGCGGGCCGGAACGGGCCGTGTCGCGCAAAAACCGCGTTTGCGAAAGTTCCTGGTATCGGATGCGACTACGAACGCGTCCGTAATCGTTGTAACAATTGAAATTATATGGCTTGGAGAGGGGCAACGCGAGCCTGCAACGGGAGCACAGCCGAAGTTTCCACGTCCGCGTTTCCGCACGAGCACGAGGCGGTTAAGCCGACTTGCACGGAGAAACCGAGAAAACCATTTATCGTTCGCTTGGGGACGTACGCAGATTCATGGTTACGGGGATACGTCGGGCACGTGGCCAAAGTTCCAAGAACCGCACACGGAAATTGCGCGATCGATCGATCGAGGTAATTGATGCATCGGACATCGCGCAGTTTGGTCTTTTGACTTCGCAGCGGGACTGCTTCCGGATGTCAAATTCGCTGGTAGGAACAGTCACGGCGTGTTGTCGCTCGGAGTCTGAACAGAATTCGGTTGCCTCGACTATCTTGTAGACACGGGTGCCATTCTGCTTCTCGGATTGTGGGCGTTTCTCGAGATACAGTCCGCGAAATTAGCATAATTCCATGCGTAATTTCTTCGTAGTTTTCATTCAGTTTTAAAAAACAGACACGATCTAATGATTCTTGTTATGCACATATTAAAAGGGGCCTGCACCTAAGAGGTCAAAAAGTGATCTTGACTTTGAGAATTTTTCTTATTTCAACATATGGTTATATTGAAAAGTCATGTAGTGCATAAGTTGTGTCATACTTTTATGTACAAAATACTACATTTCTATTCGAAAATATTCAATAGAAGTGGGGTGGCAACCACGAGACGGTTATGATGGTTTATGAGGCGGTTTTTCAAAACTGTAACCATCATATCTCAAAAACTACTGGACCAATTTCTTTGAAATTTTGTACACCCATACTTGACACAATTATCTAGTTTCTGTCATTGGATTTTCTTTCTAAGTATCATAGTTTTTTTTTAATAAATAAAAGACTATCATATTTTTCGCACGAAGTATGACTTTTATGATGAAATGTCCGCCTTTTTGTACAAACTAGGAAAAATCGAAATCGACTATCACAGGTACTAGTTTTTTTTTACTTTAAGGGGAATTTTTCCTTTTTTGATTCGGATAAAAAATAACGGACGTGCAATGGTTATTACAAACGCTGTCCTTTGAAACCCCGTCTTATAAACATGGTTGCTAGCCGACTCCTATTGGATATTTTTTAATAAAAATTTAGTATTTCGAAGATAAAAGTGTGACAAAACTTATGTACCAAACGTTTTTTCAATATAACCATTTCTTGAAATAAAAACAATTCTCAGAGTCAAGCTCACTTTTCGACCTGATAGGTGTATAGCCCCCTCAATGTAACAGGGATAATTAAATCGTATTTGTTTTTTAACAAATAGGAGCGTTTTTGTCCATGAAAATCGTATACTTTTTCGTAAAATTTGTTGAACGCTTAAAGACGTACTCCTTTTTCGCTTCTCTTATAACGTGACGCTCCTAAATACACAGTCACTATACAATATCGCTTGGGCTACTCGGCAGTGCTGGAGGCCGTCCTGCATTTGCAGTCATAACATGTAACACAACAGGGGGAGTATGTATGGCTGGTATATCTATCTAGTTCGTGTGTGCTTACTGTCAATTGTTAGTCATGAACGCAATCATCGCGAGGTTTATTCTCCTATCTATATTTCGAGTTGCCGTTTGCATTGAGTCTTCATTCAGAGCTGTATTATTGCTCCCCTGATTACAGCACCTTTTCCATAGAAATATACTCCGAGGCAGTCCATTGTAAGCATTATCTTTCATGTGTAAAGAACCAGTCGTCAGGTTTTAATATCAATTCATTTCGTAAATTGGCGAGACATGTACTCCTAAGTAACCACCATCTTTTCCGAGATCTATATTTTATTTTCTCCTATTATTATACAACGTCTGCACAGTAGTTGTGCAGTAGTTGGATGGTGTGTGAGCGCGAAATGCAGGGAACATACTATTACCTTTCAGCAGCATGTACTTTTTGAATCACCTTCTCCCCCAATGTAGTGGTTTAATCGCGTTAGTAAACATACACGATGTGTATGTACAACGTATCAAACGCCTCATCGGCCCGTAAGCTAAAAGACTAGGTGTATCTTTACGTTAACAATAGCAGCAGTAGCTTTATCGATGAAGTGTGGTGATCATTGCGCCATGCAAAACTGATTTTGCAATGTACGAATCGGTAATAATAATCGGGGCCCCTATTCGCGTGTTACGGGGAGAATTCGAAAAATTAAATCGGTTTAATGTGGAAGTTTTCAAATATGCAAACGATAGAAAATCCTACCTTTTAGAGTTGCGATAAATGGAATGTCGCATTGCACCTTGAAATAACTGCCCCTGATTACACGCAGCCGGTGCGGCTGCCTTTGAATACTCGTGGCCATTGCTTCCCCTTTAGAGTTACGTATAAAGAAATTAAAGTGCACGCGAGTTTCCCAAATCGAATTTAATAAATTATCGTTGCGACAACGCACTGCTCGCGTTTCTATCGAGATATTTATTATTTTGTAGATTACCGTTGTGAAAGAATGTGATTCGGCTTGGCTCCCTCCCCATAAATTCAAACGGATGCCATTGTGTTTCCATTTAGAGTTACGTAAAAAGAAACAAAACTGCACGGGGGTTGCACCGTTTCGAATCAAATAAATTACCGTCGCGATAGATAATGCATAAAAGTAGCGTTGCGCAAAATTGGTCCGCACGCGCGTTTACTCGAAGTATTCCGAGTGAACAACCATTTTGCCACATGTATCTTTCTTCTTATTTTTTGGTTCTTTTTTATGCGTTGGCAAGCCAAATAAAATGGCGGTCTGTGACGATTGATTAATTTGAATTGACAGTTGTTCAACCGGGAGCAATAAGAAGATAATACATATTTGGATGGGGTAAAGTGCCATTAAAAATATGTTTAAAAAAATCGTCGCTGCAAAAACTTGTTGTGTTAGATAGCGGTTGATGATGGTTCGCAGCGAAGCCTCGGATAGATGGTTTCCATGGTGAGGTGGTTGTACAGGGTGACAGACATTAACCGAGGCAAAGAAAAGTTATTGGAAGGAGGGTAGGGGTGAAGGTGCGGGTGCGGGGGTAATATCTTGCCGGGGAGTTTCGAAGAGAAGAGGAGATGATTCTGTCGGCGAAGTTCGCAGGAAGGTGACGGGGTGGGGGAGACAATTTCGCCGAGGAAAATTTTGCGGATGGAAGGGAGAGACAGTTTCTGTGGGAAAATTTCGTGAGGAAAAAGAGAAGCGAACGAGGGGCATACGTACGGAAATAGATTCGCGACCCGCTCCTTGGGTCGTCGCCGAGTCGCGACGATGCCAACCGGCCAAGAAATCTTTGACGTACGGTCGAGTGGTGTCCACGATGCGAAAACCAGTGATGTTGATGGCCCCGTACTCGATCACCTCGCTCTCCCATCGGTCGTCCATTATCTGATTACACGAAAACAGCGTGCTTGTACTGCCACGGAAAAGGGCAACATAAGAAAAGCATTGGCAGTACTTCAACGTGTTCGAGTACTTCCACTCGGACGCCCGCAGGAACGAATGGAGCGAGTGGTAGTTTACGGATGCCATAACGCTTCCACGAGTGCCAAAAACATTCCCTTATCGAAGGTTTATCCGGAGATTAGGCGATTTATCTCTCGATCTCGATCCGCGTGAACCGTGCAACTTTTTCACAAACGTTCATTTCGATCGCATACTAGCTCCAGCCAGAGTTGCACATTATTTCGAGAAAAAATTATTTTAATAACGATTCGAATAAAAGATACTTTATCTTTAAGCAGATGGGAATCACGCAGGAATGACAGTTTAAACTTTCACATTTTTCAATATACCTTCGTGAAATTGTAACGAGTGAATTGAGGGGCTTTTCCTGATGAAAATGAGTCCAAACTCGAGTGTAATCGAACAGTTTTTATTGATACGTAATGTAAAAATTGTGATCTTGTTGAAGATTGTCCAAATAATGTCGCGTTTCGACTCATTTTCAACGAGATAAACTCTACAACTTATTCGTATTAAAAATATAGAAGTTTAAGTTGCCAATAATGCTCGATTCTCCATCTGCTTACATTTTACGCTGTTTATCGGTTTTTAGTATTTAAAGTTCGGAACCGAAGGGTCGTGAGATATCGCTGTGAGACAACTATCAATCCAACTACAAAACTTCTGTATATTTCATGAATTTTTTATGGAACTTGCGCCACCTACTTCATGGCATTCTTCTGATTAAAATTCGAAATAAGGAATGGAAATATTTTTAAATTCTGTTTATTGAAACAATATCATAGGTTTCACGTTCTGCCCGAAAGTTTATTGATTATCAGTGGCCTATAAAAAAACATATATGAAACGGTATTTTTAATTGCGTTTTTTTTTTTGTTCTAAAGTGGAGGTGTCTTCTCAATCGAGCAGCTGTTAACGTTTTTATACGTGTTGAAATACTTGGATGAACTCGTATAGGTACTGTTCGTATACAATGCTTCGAGTGTAGTCGAGCGTTCCTAATTGTCCCGAGGATTCTTGGATCACTGTACAAAAGTCAAACGTGTCGTCGATATCGATCGAGTTCGGGAATTTCATTCACTCGAAGAGCACTTACCAGACCACTCAGCAAATAGTGATACGTTCGTTTTCCCAGAGTGACGTCCCTCACGTGGTTCACTACGATATCCTTTGCCATGTCGGTAGGACAGTCGAGGACCACGTACTTGTTACTCCATCTACAAGCAATAAAAATTCATTTTTCAGAAAATATTTACTGAACCAATCATTTTTCGATAGAAACAACTCTCTACCACAGTCAGCCATACATACATACACGCAACATCCATAATTTAGTCGTTTACTTCGTTGTTCGAAGGTATACTACACATATTCAGAGAGTTCATAACTCTTCCTTCTGCTAAATTGTTACGATATTTCATAAAAGTGGTACGTTGCATTTCAGAAAACATTGTAACAGCGATGGCAAACAGCGAAATAAATGGTGGAGGCACAAACGTCTTAATAATATAATTATTCGATTGTGGATCTTTAATTTTCCAAATCTAAAATTTTCGAAACACAAGAAAGTGTTTATATGATAAAAAATTAATAGAATTTCTAGTTTAGTTTTGTTGCAATGAATTTTTCAATCGGGCCAAGAAAGGTTATAGCCGGATGAAGAGATGTTTAAAGAGTAACGTCTGAATTTGCATAAGTATACGCAGTCTAATCGATTTTATGTATTCGAAGAGACAAAGAAGTAAACGTAGCACTTAATAAACACAACTATTCACATTCACTCCTACGTGGAGATTTTCGGTGGTCGTCGAAGTAAAAATATTTGTCAATCAATCGTTATAAGATTTCAGTCTCGCACGACCACACGCTTGTGTGACGTTTCAGCCAAAATGTGACTTGCGGTGACTATTTGCAACGGTTACATTTTGTTTTCGGTAACTACAATCTTCATTCCATTCGGGCTCATTGTCAGTGCTGATTGTTGATTACCTGGGTTGTGGAAACGCGTAGCCGGCGGTAAATTGCAGCCGAGATATGCGGTGACCACTCGTGTCCCCACAAAACCATGATCCGTCAGACTATACGAACGCGGACAGAACACATCAGCCGAAAAAGAATCGTTATACTATGGTGTCGAAGCATATTGGAGACGCTTTAGCGGAAACGTTCTATTATCGCGCTGAATCCCCCCCTCCCAATTTGAATAATAATTTACACATACACTTTTCACATTTCATCGAATTTTTAGCCCCCCCCCCCCCCCCCAGGGATCATGCATGACGAGGAGACAAATATTTTTGCTTTTCAACACTATAGTAGATATATTTTTGCCAGATATTACAAGGCGGGCCGGGAATCGTAGTACAGCCAGGCAGGGGGTAATTGTATATAAAAAAATAAGAAAAAATTTCGGTGTAATATTTTTTTTATCCGAAGCTTTCTTTTCGAGAAAACTGAGTTTCAAAACTGCAGCGAATACCCGCGCTATTAGACAGGAATCGTCTGACGCGTCTGACCATTACCAACCTTTTCTACTTCCTGCGTATACCAAAGAGCACGTGAACTTGATTGATATTTAAACTTGATTTTCTCGAAAACGTGGCGTCAAACGAAAAAATTTCATTCCTTTTTTTCATTTCGGTTTTTCATGTAGAATCACCCCCTCCTCGCTTATAATCCGCTTTTCGGCCCACTCTGTATATATATCATTAGACCTTCGGCTTTATATATTTATGACAAGAATGAGCACAGTGGATTCAGAAATTATTCCATCACAACATTTGCGATTCCGAAAAACAAATAGTACAACCATAAGCCAGTACTCATTTTAATGCTTGAAGCCCCAACTTGCGTAAATCGGTATTCAATTTCCTCTAAGTAAATTTTTACATGATGTGGCAGATGAGAAACTGAAGTACCCATTTTTCCTAGAAGAAAATTCTATAGAATTTCTAAGTTATATTAGAACCTCTACAAAATCATTAAAAAGTTTTTTCGTGAATCAATGTTCCACCGATTTGAAGATTGAAGAATTTGTTCACTGTTTTATGGAACAAAAATGAGGATCAAGGTTCAGTCGTGTAAAACCGTCTTATACTACTCTATCAGAGGTACGCAGTATAAATTGATTACATAAATTAAGTAATCGTAATGATTACTTGAACCATAACATTTAGAATTCTTCTCGACAAT
Source organism: Seladonia tumulorum (assembly GCA_913789895.3). NCBI lineage: Eukaryota > Metazoa > Arthropoda > Insecta > Hymenoptera > Halictidae > Seladonia > Seladonia tumulorum. The sequence goes on from OU565275.1 coordinate 12,659,729, forward strand.
TAACTAAGAATGACTCGAAGTAATTTCTTTCACTTACCGATTGAGCTCTTCCAAGCTACGCAGAAAATCAATCGCCTCGGACATGTTCTGTATTCGTTTGACGGTTTCCACCTGAAACGACTCGTTCCCTGGTTTCAGCCCTTGGTATATCTGCTGTAACCTGAGCAAACCTGCAACAAAGATGAAATTTCCTGTCAACGTGTCCTGTCCTGAATTCGAAAATTTTCCCGATACCCATGGAGGCATTTACGCGGTTCACCGGTTGCCATTATGTATGTATGTGTTATAGAATATGTATACACATTCGGGAATCTGCACACGCACGACCGGTGCTGCCCGGTGCGGCCGCAATTCATTGGCAGAGTATGTTTGTGCTGCGGTTCTCTCAACGAGACTGAAACATTACGCGGTGATTGTAGTGGATTCTTCTTCTAGTTTCAACAATGTGAATTATTCATCACTCAAATCTAGTGTTGCAAACCATTGAACATGCACGCAGATAATGCGTCGTTTGGCCGTGCGGTCATCGTTAATTATCCCAAATGACAATATAATAATGAAATTCAAAGTACTAATTGTATTGTTTTACGGTGTCCTCATAAATCATGGTGAAATATGATAGTTGATCGACTGGGAAACATAAAATTCCAAGTATTCGGAAATATTGTAAATTAAAAATTAGTGTACAGTAGATCCCAGTATAACGCGATAAAAAACTGTTCAAAAAGAAGTACAAGCCGCAAGCAGGTGAAATTACATAAGAAATTAAGTCGAAAAGAATTATTACTTTTTACACGTTTAATTATGTATTGGATAGTAGATATACTTCTGCCCATAAGTTTTGCTATCTGAACGTAACTTTTGCCTCTTGGTGCAATTTATTAAAGATTATTTTGCGCTCTTCTACAGTAGTCTCTGCCTTCTTTCGACTCATTTTCGATTATCAATGTTATTTCGACAAAGTTTTGACTAAGACTAAGTAACTGAAGATCAATTATTCAAAGTGAAACAATGTTTATAAGCAAAATAAACTCAACTCTGTCGAGCATGGTACGAATACTTTTTGTGGTCTGTTATTATGTATCATATAGATTAAAATTAATATAATTTTGTTAAAATTTGGTATACATATAGTTTATGCATCTGTTCATTCGATACAAAAAACTTACTGCAGAATCTTACATGTATCACATGATATCAGCAAATTTCTCTTATATGCAACGGGGGTACGAATACTTATGAGACTGACTGTATGTGTACACCAGAAACGCACAGAGTTCCGCACCCTAATTATCCCAGAAGGATATTCCGAGCTTCCCATAGAAGACTATATCGCATTGTCCATCAGCAACCGCCACAGTTCTTACTCCTTTTACGGTATTCGAACGTCTTTTCAATTCCGATCAATTCTGGCTGGTTTGTCGTCGAGTACAATGGACACGATATTAAACGCTTTCCTGTTTGTCGATCGAATCGCACCGACTAGCGGGACAATTGCGAATTTCGGGTTCGGAGGATTGTCGGATTCGCAGCCGCGTGTGCGAAAACCTAATGCAAAAGGGTATAAATTGAAAAGTCAGGAATGAAAGGACGGACAACGGCGGCTGGATCGTGGTAAAAAAAAAGGTGGGGAGGGGGAGGGTCTATGGCGTTGGGAAAGTCAACAGGGTGGGGTGAGTTGGGTACGTTTGGTGCTGTCGTCATGCTTTTTTGCGGCGCCATGCGTGAAACTGATGGCCGAGTTAACGAGCGGCGCGCACGTGTAAGCCCAGTGGCGTGTCATAAAAGAGCTTGCATTTCAACGAGCGCTACCACAGCTTTTCGAGAACATCGCCCATCGCGTCACGGGGTTTTCTTTCTGGCTGTTTCTTGTGGCAACAACGCCTCGCTTCAACCAACATCCACTCGACCGATCCCGGGAACGTCGTGAACCCTTCGCCCCGTTATTCCGACGAGTTTCCGGCGCGCATTACCGCTCCGCCCGGTTTTGTCCGAACGCAGCTGACTGCCGGTGAATGTTCATGATTAGTTTTCTATAGTTTTGCATAACGCCCGGCTCGCGTAATTTTCCACGCGACGAGTACGATGAAGAAGCGCGACTACTCTTCCGGGGAACAACCGCTGACATCTCTGTAAGAGGGTGAGTCGATGAATAAACTGGGATACTCGAGCAAATGAATAGACCCAATCACGAAGAAGGTTTGTTTTGCATTGTTAAACGGTTCTGTTGAACGAAACTTAAAGGGATACATCCTAAATTAATGATTTTTCAGTACACAGTGTTTATTCGATAATTTTCCAAAACACGGGTCTGCTCAGGATCTTTCATGAGATTCTGGTTGTTGACTGTGGTGTACCCTATGCAGTTAGTCCTGTCACACTCTGTGCAACCACACCCTGTAGATTAATGGACAATAGCATAAAAATTCGAAAAATATCATAAGTGACCACACACGTGAAATACCATTTTATGGTTATGAAAATGAATAAATCCGTTTTGTTCTCCTCTTGGAATGAAATTTTATAATATATTATATAACATTTTATATTTTATAATATATATCAATGAATAAACATCAATAACTACAGAGTGTGTTCGAAATCAGAAAATATCTCTGCTATTATAATCTACCGATTCTACTTCATAGATCCAGCATTAATGGCTTCATAATTATTTATAGGTGATCGTGATTAAGAAAATGTCCGCGCGTACTATGTGTACCACGTCTGTAAAGTAATCGCGCGAAAATGGGTTAAAAATATCGGTGTACAATGTTTCACGTGAGAATTTCTTTCGAGGAAAGTTGCAGTGAAATCGGCGGTTGTCTCTTCGGTGTGCTCCGTGTAAGCGTGCCCGCGTTGAATAATTGATCCTTTATAGCCGGGGTTGGAATTGGTTTCACGACGGATTGCTCCGCCGCCACGTTTTATTTCACGTGCCTCGGCTGTGCGAATTTGAGCCTTTAAAGGATTTCATCGGGCGAGCACCGGTTTGTTATACCGAAATGCATTATATGTAGATCGTTGGTTAAAATAAAGGGGGGTGTTGGGGAGGGATGGGGGGGGAGGGCGCAGCAACGTTAATTTCGTTCGATCGTGTGGGAATGAGGCTGGAGTAGTCTGCCGGAGATTGAATTAAAAAGAGGGCTGATCCCATTCTCGAAACTCGGGCTTTTGTAAATATTCGCGCCCGAGAGTAAATCTGCCGAGTTGTTTTGTGGGGACGCGTGTACCGGCGCAATGAATGGGATAGAGATTTATTGAATGTCTGGAACCGCGTTCTGCTGTGCGAAAATTTTCTGTACATTGAGCGGAATTTAAATAATATTGATATAGTGCTGGCGCATGCGGGGATTCAGTTTTTCCATGAATTTTGAGCCGCAATCGAGTACAAGCAAACATTGCTCATTATAAATTACTCGAACATTCTGCTTTTTTAAACGATTTTCTAGACCGACCATTTGCAGAACAGAATATTCTACAGTATGGGGAATGCAGAGTGTTCACTTTATATATGTCCTAAATGTTTAGTCGATAAAAGTCCCAGAACTATCCCCACTGCCGCGGAATATACCCCGTGAGGGGCCAGGAAGCTCGAAAATAGTATCTCCTGGCCGATATATGTCCATAACTAGACCCGTGTTTTCCTCGTACTTTCCTCGAGAAGTCAAATAAAAAAATAATATATGAAAATTGTCTTTGAAAAAGATTAAAATACGTTTATATAATTTATCTCTTTTGTTCTGCTCATACATACAGTTTTTTAAGATGTTGGAAGGATTTGTTTAACGATTCAACGACAAAGATAGTGTATATTATTATTTCATTTCTGCACTTAACTAGTTCTTTACTTATATTTCACAAAACTGAACTACTGGCTCGCGTCAGTTGTTGAAAAATAAATAAATACTTCAAGATTCACTTAGTGCTGAATTATAAAGTAAAAAAGATCACACAAGTGTTCAACAAAATTATCTCCGTAATTTATTCTGGAACTACATTCGGGCTTTAGAAGTATAAATTACTCCAAACATATTTGTTATGAATTTGAAGTGATTAAGCAAATTTTGATTTGCATATTCATAACGCATGAATATTCTCATCAATTTATTTTGATAAAGTTCCTAAATAAAGTTACCCTCCATTAAGGATTTAGCTCATTTTCCGAAAGCATGATCATAGTTGTGAAAACTACGAGCACATACACTATTTCAAAAATTTACCAACATTGTACCAAAATATAAGAAATCTAAAAGTGTTAATTAATATAAAACATTTATCCAAGAATATGAGAAATATTCATCATTTACAGCAATACCAAGAATTATAACGTAGTAAATATACAAAGAACGTAAATATTTATAGACCTTTAAATTAGACAGAATGCCAAGATATGCCAAGACCTAATGATATAGAAATGTTATGATCGCAGAATGCGACATCTTAAACAAAGAATTACAAACATAGTTGTACTTACAATTGGTTGTAGTTTCTGTTTTGCGTCTCTTCAAATAGCATTGGAAAGTGGATTAAAGCATTCAAAAATTGATAATTTAATCCAGTAAAATCGAAAATATACAAAAAAATGGCACAGACACAATTGATTAGGAAAGTTCCACAAGAAAAAAGAAAATAGCAGCATTTTATTTTCTACCAGGAGAAGGCAAACGGACTTATTGCAGAACTCAATAATTTTTTACCGGGAACTATATTTTCACCGTGTCCATAAATCCGTGGAGCGAATCCGACATGATTCATGCGGGAACCTCGACAAGAATTCTGCGGACGCCGCGTCGGTGGTGGTCGGTGTGTCGTGAAACTCAGGATTGATCGTTGCAATGATTACGAGCTGGCTAATTAGCGGCGCGTTGTCAGGGTGGCCGTCAACGCGGGACATAGAAAGTCGAGCGACGTCAATTCTGAATGTTCACAGGCTTTATTGACATCGCCGACTAAGCCGGTGAGATCACACGGCAACACGCCTCCTGCCCGGATACGTCGATATAATGTCACGGATCGCGTTCCGTTCGCCTTTGGCAGAAAGATACGTACATATACAGGGTCATCCGTTTTTAAATGGCCAAACGTCAACTAGCTATAGAGGACCCCAAATGAAACAACTTTCACCCCTAACACTGTTTTTGATTCGGTCTTGATTTTTAGATAATTGCAAAAACCCGTCATTTTTTGCGTTCACTTAAGATTAAATATATTAGGACTGCAATTATGTATCTTGATGATTTTTGCTTTGTTTGGTTTAAAATAAATAGGGGCATATTTTTTATTAAGTCAACTTTTTTGTATGACCTTCGGATCTTGGTTTTTTGACATGGGGCACGCCGTGGAAACTGAATGAAATAACTTCGAAAAATTCGGATTCGTGCATAATAAATTGCTTAATTCAAGACAAAAATTAACACAAAATTATTGGAAAAATTTCAAAATTTTTACAGCAATACCTAAATATTCAAGGAATGTAACGGGACTCAAGTTTTAAGAATGATTTTAAATACATCTTTTGGGTACGTATTGTTTAAAATATTTTCAAGAATTCAAGGCCGAATCAAAAAAGTGTTAGGGGTTGTTCCATTTGGGGCCCTCTATAGCTGGTTGACGTTTGGCCGTTTAAAAACGGATGACCCTGTATATTCACTGTCTGTGCGTTAATTCTATGATAGTTTGAAAAACAAAAGAATTCGTTACGTCATCACGGACGCGTTCCGTGCCGCGTGCATTGCCACACACACATACGTTCAATATATGCGTATCATTTTCTAGTATGTTGAAAACTCGAAACTATATTAGGTTGCCTAAAAATTTGTGCATGTTTCATATTGTTAGACGATACGCACACAAACGACGCATTGATTTGTTCGTTAAATTGTTGTCTAAGATTTCTCTTGCTTAACCATGTTATTTGCTTTCTTAAAACACTGAATTTGCATGGTGTATAATTGACAATTGGAGTATGATAAGATCATGATTTAGTCAAGGTTTAAAGCGGCATCTTTTTGCTATTTTTGGGAGAAAGCTCTTCCTTCATGCGTTTAATTCTTTATCAATTTATTTCGGTGCCACGAAGAAGGACGTATCATAAACCTTGTAAACTGGTCTCCGCTGTCCGTCTTATTTCGAATTTTTTCTTATTTCTTATTTCGGAATAAATAGCGTCGTCTTATATCGGAATGAAATTGTACATGTCGAGGAATCACTCCGGCATAGCATAAGGAGGGTTAATAAATTATTACGTGGCAAATCAAGCAATTGCTCCCACAAAGAGTGCAAGCGGGTTGAAAGTTTGGTCCTCCGAGCCGGATATTTTCGGGATTTTTGTGGAAAATTCCATCGGGCGTGCCCGTTGTACACAAGTGGATTGCAATCATTGTGTTGTACATTTGGCACAGTGGACGTGCATGCACAACTCTGTCTGAAATTATTTCACTGAAAAAACTTTTTAGATAGCAGAATGGAAATTAAGGAACGTATCGAATCGACTAACTCCTCAATAAGCACAGTAGAATAGTTAATATAGTTAATATAGTTAAAATGACCTTTACAGGATTTTCTTCTAATCAGCATTAAATGCACACCTTAAAACCTTGTATATCTTTTTTGTTGCTTTCAACAGTAGCTGAAATAATTCAGGTGCTCGAGTTAAAATGAACACTCTGTATAAAAAGAAGTAAGCTTTATAAAAAGAATATATTTTATAGAAGATTCCTTTATAAAAGAATATATTTTATAGAAGATTCTTTATAAAAGAATATATTTTATAGAAGATTCTGTATAAAAGAATATATTTTATAGAAGATTCTTTATAAAAGAATATATTCAATATATTTTGTGAACTGCATGCGCATGATGGAGTGTCGCGTCGTTCGGACATCGTTTATTAGAGACATGAGCTATCCTAAACTAGCAGTTTGCTCCGCGAACCGCGTTCTTTCATATTTCTAATTCCCCATAAACGTTCAAGAGCTCCGTGGAATTTAAGCTCTCTCTCGCAGCCAACAAGTTTACCACTAAGAAATTAAACTCGCCATTAATTGGCCAAGTATTTTCGCTCGTCCGGCAAATCCGTTCGGTCCCGAGACGTCGCTTCCATTCGCTTGATATAAGTGCGCTTTACCCGGGGTCTGGTTCTAATTCTATTTTTCGTCCAATTATTAGAGGACGTGGCTGAAAGCATATTACGTTAAAAGGAGACATTTGTCGAGCGCACGTGTCCGCCGAGACCAGCGACGACGCAATAATAGACAAATTAGTCGAAGGAAGTATCTGCTCTGGAATTTCATTTCGCGGCAGCCTTTGAAATCCCGCCCGCGCTTCCAATTTGAAAATACTTGTTGGATCGAATTCTCCTCTTCCATCTCTATCACTATCTTTCTCTCTACCTCTTGTTCACTTACTTTCACCGGCGAAGTTATTTCTCCAAAGTGAAGTCATCCCTTTCCAGGCGCCTTCTGTAGCTGATTTCGTCGTTGTTTCTCCGATCGGCCGAGCCGTTCGATTGCAATTACTATTAGGGGAACCCATAAGTAATCAATTGTTTTGAAATCTAAAACAAACTTTGTAGCAAATTCAAGTTTTTTTGATCCTCGGAAAAATTATAAGAATATCTTGAACGCAGGCTGCTTTATCGAAAACTGTAAAAGAATACGTGTTTCCTCTTCAACGATCGGTACAGAACTGAAGGCAAAATAAATTCCTTGCAAACAATTGATTATTTATGGGTATCCCTAATAGGTTGCCCTTAGGTTGGCAAGAAAGTAATTTCGGTTTTCACTAATACCTCGCGTTATGTTTTGTTTGATTGACTTCTGTTAACGTTGCGTTTGTTTTCTTTCTAACATTTCATAACTGCACCTTTTATCATTTATTCCGAAATTTACAAAACTCTTTGAATGGTAAAACATTCACTAATGATGATGATCTGAAATCGTACTTGGATCAGTTTTTCACCGAAAAGGATCAGAAGTTTTATGAGCGCGGAATTATGAAGCTACCAGAAAGATGGCAAAAGATCATAGAACAAAATGGAAAATATTTTATTGATTAATGTTCATTGCATTGATAAAAAAATTGGATTTTATTTCACCTAAAAATACCGAAATTACTTTCTTGCCAACCTAATAGATTGATCTAATGAAAACGAGTGTCTCAAGCATCTGCCTCGGACCGCTGATCAACGCAGTTTACGAGGCAACGTCCGTCTGGATAATCGCTCTCCGGGCTCCGGAACGAATGTTTAAGCGGAACTTCGGCCACAAATGGAAAGCCCGCACGCTCTGTTGCCTCTCCCGTCTCCCGTTAATCATGCTCGGCTTGGTCTTTGTTTATGCCCGAAGTAGTGGAAGCTGATTAGAAGGGCAGCTTTTTGCGATTGGCTTTTCTGATACAAATTATGATCGAACCCATGGAACACGCCGCCTCCTTCCAGATCTTGCTTCCCTATCCGACGGTATTCGATTAACACGCAAAAAACAGGACCTCCTTTTGTTCTTATGAACTGCTTTCGATGCGATAATACCTCGAAAACGGGGAATTCTTCGAAGGCATTCGAACTGGAAATTTGCAAGTTTAAAAATTTTTCCTTTTAGTGATTATCGTTATTTATTCGTTCTGTTTACGCAGATAATTCATAGTTCAAAGCTTGTTTTAGTATTTCTTTCATGAAATTTTTATTTAATACCCGCTCTAGAATTGCGACTTTTTTCCATAAAACTTTTATCATACAAACTCTAAAACATCAGGACAATAAATATTTAAAATATCTCTAAGAGTAACGTTTCTTTTAAAAATTACATAGGTACAAATATTCTCTTAAACGAAACATATAAATTCATAAAGAATTTTAAAAAATAGAAAAGATAACTGTTCATTTCGGTCTCTAACGTTAACTGTATTTCATACCAAGTGGAAGATCATATTTTTTTTAAATAAAACAAGATACGTAACAAAAAATATGTAGAAAGTAAAGTCGCCACTTTATTTTTGTATAAGTCGTTTAAGTACTTCATCAGGTCTAAAGAATCTAATGTTAATGAAATAATCTGTGAAAGGACAGGTACTGTGTACAGGGTGTGGCCGGAAGGGTGGTATCACAGGACAGGGGATTATTCTACACGTAAAAATAAGTCGAAGAAAAATAATAACATCGAATAAGAAAATCGAGTTGAAAATTGCAGTGAATGCGCGTGCTATTAGATAAGAATCATGTGACGCGTCTGGTCATGACCAACCGATTCTACTTTCTGTATATACTACAGCAAGCGCAACCTACGTATCTTTAAATTCGACTTTCTCGAAAACGAGACATCAAACGAAACAATGTTGTTTCTTTTTTCGACTTATTTTTGCATGTAGAATCATCCCCTGCCCTGTTTTTTTGCCGTCAGCAAAAATCAGATTAATTTAAAGTCTCCGGAAAATAATGTCCGAATTTCTGATAGTAACTCGAATAATCCGTTAAAGAGCGGGTGCTGTATATTCATCGAAAAATCAATGATTCGTTTGAAGTCTCTCGAAAATAATGCCAGAGTTTCGTCGCCAACGGCATCGCACCTCTTTCGCGAGTGGGACGTCCGCCGTCGCGACGCTCGACGGTCCGTTTTTATTTTTATCGTCGACGAGACAATCGCGTGTAACAAGTACACCGAGCACTCTCCGACGTGTGAATTCAACGATCAACGATCCACGTGGATGGCTCGAGGGATCATATATGGCACGTCAGTTCCGGTATGCGAACAATCCTGTCTGCCGCCTCATACGGTAGGCCTGCGGTTTCTCGTGGCGTGTACTTTGAGACGGAAATGCCATCGCGACTGCCGGAAACTACCACCGAAATAGATGACGGTGCCGAGCACCGCGTGATAGTCCCTGCCATCGACTGCCGTCTGATTCTATCTGCGGTAAGCCTTGTTGATACGGTTTAAAGGGGAAGACGTCGTGTCAAGCCAGACAGTGCTCGACCGTGAAAGTGGCCGCCGAGGATGCAAAACGCTGAACCTTCCTCGGTAGACGGTGGATTTTCACGAAAAATAAGGATAATAATAATAAAATAATAATAATAATAATAAATATTCTTTACAATAATTGCAAGAACAGTAGCCATATAGAAGACTCCTTTTTTCTTTGCTGATGCTAATAAATGGAAAATAGTCTAGTATACTAAAAAAAATTAAGGGATCCCCTATACGAACCCGAGAAATTGTGTCAATTTAACACGATCATAACTCTGGCAAAAATTGTTGTATCGATATCGTTCAACAATCATTCGAAAGCGTGAAGTCTTCACTTTCAGATTCTTTATCAAACTTTAAGCTATGTTGCTTTTTAACACAGTTATAGCGTCATAAAGAAGACTTTGAAAGTTACGAAAAATTTTGTTCAACTTTCTGACATTACATGGGGTGGGATGAATTTTCTTGATAAATGGCGTTATCATCATTTGAAAACGCCGTCTTTCCTATGAAAAATATCTGGTTTGTCGAATATTGTGCGATTTTTTTTTGTTCGAGTTATTCAATTTTGAAATAAATATTGTCCTTTTAACTTTAACTGGATTTAGAAAGCGAAAAAATCAACGTAGAATCTTGTGCAAACAAGCAATAGAAAGAGCATTTCTTTCTCTTGAAGGCACTACTTTTGTTTTTTCAATTTAATTTACATTTCGATGTGCCAGAGAGAGTATCATTATCTTGGATGTCCCGTCTATATACACAATTTTGTTCCGATATTAGAACTAACTCTGACATAGGCCTTGAACTCGCACGATTTCATTCCCATCTGTCTTTTGCTTTTGCTAATTGATGTAAAAAAAAAATATTTATTTCGTATAAAAATCTGCAACCGTCTAGTCATCAGTGAGAAATGTATTAAATATTTCTCAAGTAATGTCACTACTAAACCCAGGATGCTGATGTATTCACATTATGCACTAATGTGTTAAAAACAATGAAAGGATTAACCGGAATTTTTTATTTCATTTTCATGACGAAGGATTTTCGTGACGAGAATATGACGGGAAAATACACACTTCCCGTTAATCAGAAATTTTAATAAGATAAATTGAGTAATGGTTCGAAGGTAGCTGAAATTTTGACGTACAGCTGTAGGAATTAAATAGCGTTTTATAATGGAAATTTTCCGCCGTGAAAGGTTTTCGCAGCAAGAATTTACGTCGAAAACAATTTCCGCGCGATCTTGTAAGTCAAGTAAAATTTTCGCGTGATAGTCTTCGTTCGAGTAAAATTTCCCCGCAAACATTAAAGAAGAATGGAGTTTTTCTTCGCGATTGTTCGTTCAGAACGGTTCTCTCTGTGTTCCTGAATATTTTCACTCCACTTCACTGACCGCGTAGTAGCTGAAGGCCATAATGAATTAGATTGTTTCCAGGATCGATTTTAAAAATATTCCAACTTAGAACGCTGGCTCTCAAGCCATTTTATTGTTTAACTCTGTTACCTATTTCATAGAATTAGCACAGTATTGTTCGTTCGCGTATGCTGCATATTTAGTTCGCATACGTTTTACAAAACATTCTGCGTTCGGATGCTGCATTCAAAACAAAGTCTGCTATGGAAATTGATGTTATTGTTGCGACTATATGTGAAAAATCCAATATCCCCTAACGTTTTGAACACACGATTGATTTCATTTGGAGATTACGAAGTGGTAAAACTCATTCTCCATATTGTTAGTCTCAGAAGTATAGCAATTTCTATGTGTCTTATTTTGTAGAAAATATACATTTACAGATCACTTCAAATTTAGTGCTAACTATATGAAAAATGTTTAATATTCTTTCTATAATCACCCCAATAATCTCATTTTTACTTCTAAGAATCGTTATTCCTTCGAAATGTAATCGTTAGCAGAAGTTTCGAACGTGTGTAATTGTTAAATGTTGTGAAATGCAAATATATGAAATGTAAATAAATAAAAATAAATTTACCGGATAAAGAGATATTACTGTATAAGAAAGTGTCAAAAGCGAATCAAATTATTTGAACCGTAATGACTTATCTGTTAATAAATGTGTTCTTCCGAACCTTTATACGCACTGGTATTTTTTCACAGCTAACAACAAGCTCTGAAAGACTTAATTATCTCAATTTTCATGCTCGGGAACTAGCAGTGATCGGCTTCTGAGCCAACCATGTAGATGTTCAACGTAACCCATTTCACTATTAGCACTTCATTGATCGACAAATTCGCTCTTTCGATGCCTCGACCTCGTAAACTTTTCATCAATTATTGGTTTTCGCCGTTATTTCTGTTCTCGCTGTTAATAGCGGCCACTCGAAAACTTTGGTAACGCGTACTTCCGTCGGCGCGGTTCGATTTTCTGCTTAGACTCTGTTGTGTGTGTATTAAACTACAGAAACGTAGGAAATTTTAATCGTCTGGAGTGTCTTGTTTATTAAAACTCTGCAGGCAACTCTGGGCCCCGGCCTGTATGGCCGTTAGCTCGTGTAATGTACCAATATTGTTCTCGAATATAATGAGATTAATTCTGTGTTTGAAGTGTTCGCGTGAATCTCGACCACTCTGGATTCTAAGTAGGCGGCTGGTTTTCGTGCTCATTGTCTCCGAAACGAGGTAGAAGCTACCCAGTCCCATTAACAACCGGCGTACGTCTAATTCGATGATTATGAACAAGGATTAGTTATACATATAGCGCAAACTTCGAGGGATATCTTCGCCACACGAACATGAATCAGTGGTTCTTAAGCCCTATTGTCTGACGTAACACTCAAATCGTTGGACGAAATTCACAATTCGAAATCATTATTATTATTTGATTTTTACAGTTAGTAAAGATATGAAGGATAATACTAACTGTCGCGTAAACATAATACGGGTCGGGTGTGAGATTCAGCGTTGATCTGCTGAATGATATACACTGATGGACAAAATGATAAGGCACCTCAACATTTTGCAATCTGTACTTGATTTTCGCCATTGGACTTTAACTGGAGTATTTTCATCTTCTCATCTTCGCTTAACGCTTTTCCTCGACCCATAATTTAATTTTGGGTTAAAAAGTATTTAAACACTTATAAACTAACTATTAATAAGTAATTTCTATAAGATAAACTTGCACAGAACTGCACACTTCAACGTTTTCCAACAGACTGCTTCAAGTACATTAACGTTTTGTCCACTTGAAATTTCGAAACAATGAAGCTCAAGGACCTCAGTGCTCCGTGTTTTGTTTGTTTACACTGGTACGTGGCCTTGAAAGGAAGTTTCTCACTTATAACGTAGTTTACTGCTAATAACTTTAAGTTTTTACTAGATACGTATGAAAATTCTTATGTGTACAACGGTGCCTTATCATTTTGTCCACCAGTGTATGTAATGCAAATGCTTCGCGACTTGTGTGACATGAAATAGTAAATTTTCACAATTCGAATACGTTGTGCACAGGCGTGTATCGTTCCATTTTTGTTAAAGATATAAATACTACTTAGCAAGAATGACAACTTAATCTCCTCAAAAAAAAAAAAAAACGCGAAATTGAAAATGTCACCTCTTTGTGGAATCCCTTTACTTAGTGGAACGTGTGAGGGTTACAATCTCAGCATTGCTAAATCCTGTAAAAATGCAATAAATGCGGGAAAAGTCCGCAGTGTGGTCGTTAGCGTAGTCGTTACAAAACAAAAGACGCCAGAGCAGTTCGTCGACCGTATTAAAAGCAGCCGAAGCGGCGCGGCGCGGTGGTCTCGCGCGTAACGCTACACTTTGAAACTCGTCGGCGAGGGATCCAGGACTCATCCTGACCGGAATGGGAACAATGAAGAACATCCAATCTGCTTTGAAAGTTCCAAGAAAGCACGTCCGACGTCTTTTTTACCAGCGTCCCACAGTTCGCCCCCTCTGTCTCTCTCTCTCTCTCTCGAAAACCGGTCAGGAGGGGTTGGCCGGTTAAACAAAGATTTGTAACAAAAAAAAAAGAAAAAATTCTGAGGACCTCTCGGTCCGTTGTTTCTCGTCTAATATCTGGCCTTAAGACGTCTCCGTCCAAGGATTACGAAGAGTGGTTGTCGCCGGAGGACGATTACTAACCGAGATAAGGGCTGTCAGCGCTAATCAGTCCTTCTCCCGCGTTATTTCCGCTCATCCCCGGATGTTCTAGAGGTGTATGAGAACCCGACAATGTCGCTGGTCCAGGCGGGTCGAGTTCTCGAGAATTTCGGGATTCGATCGAACGATTTTCGAGTTCTCGCACGTGTCTATTCGAGTCGTTTTCGAAAGCTCGGAACCGGTTCGAAACCGGCACATGACACAGCTGTTTAATACGAAGTTCCAAATTATCGCCACCATAGTTAACTGACGGCATTAATTCGCTGAACAGCATCGTCGTTAGTGCGCAATGTCGATTATCGACACTGTTACTAATGCCATTATTGGCCTCTTACCTCCTCGAGCATCCTCCGGGGGACAAGCTCTCGCAGGGTCGCGACCGTGCTCGAATCGGTCCCGCGACAACCTCGTCAAACCCATTGACACTGTAATCAATAACCTGTGGTACGCATTAACAGGTAATTTAATGCGCCACGGTAGGACCCGCAACGTGACCGGGACTCTCTTGGTTCACCGGCCACCGGGGCAAGGACAGAACGCGAAAACTCTGAAAATCAATTGTTGGAATTTATTTCATAAATGTAGAACAAAATTAATCTGTCACATCTTTATAGGGAAGGATCGTTTGAATCGACTCTTGGCCTGTGGATGCATACCTTGTATCTAACGTCAATATACATTGTACGTTGTCCCCGCCATGGGACCCTCGATCTTCATTTGTTCATATTAAACTGTTGCTCCTCTGTTTCTGGATCTCTTATGTTTCATTCGTAGCGTTTCTTTCGAAGAGTAAAGACGTGTCTCGCAACGTGCTTCTAGATTAAATATAGAAATATAACTTCTATTTTACATTTTATAATAAAGTGTGGTTTTTTAGTATACCCCTATTCCAACATTAATAAATCAACGACTCGTGCAAAATACATGTGTAGGTAATGTTTTGAAAACGTCCCAAGCTACAAGAACGTGCAATGAAAATTATAGCGTTCCATTTATAAATTTAAACTTGAATAAGCAAGCTCCGAGTTTTTTCCGATCAGATGTTGGAACATCACACGAAAATACAATTTCATTTTAAAAATGGTTCAGATTTATATTCGCACAAGGTATTGAACAATTTTACAAGTTGTTAATCAACTCTGGAGCAAAAAATCGAGTTTTACCGTTCGGTCATTTTGTGCATCGGGCGTGTTGCATGCTTAATTTGGTTTCACCATTTATCCACTCTGCTTTATTTCGCCGCTGTTACTTTAATCCTATTTGCTCTATTCAAAATGATTTCTTCTTTAACGTACAGCCAATCATGCGAGTGGCGCGCAGCAATCAATGGCGTTCCGTTGGATTCATTAAATCAGCGTGCCCACCTTTTTTCGGAGAACAAACCCTTTCGGTTAAAAAGTACGGGTTGAAAATCTGATGGAAGAATTATTACTCGTTGCTGAACAAGAAGCGCGCTTCACGCAGCAACGTGAAACGAAAAACCTTTCGTATGTTTTCCCTCCGGTGGAGCAGGATTAGACAGGCCATCCTTGAAAACCGGTAGTTTTTCAGCGAGGGCGGAAATGCGAGTTACGTAATGAAAATACGTTTCACA
Source organism: Seladonia tumulorum (assembly GCA_913789895.3). Taxonomy (NCBI): domain Eukaryota; kingdom Metazoa; phylum Arthropoda; class Insecta; order Hymenoptera; family Halictidae; genus Seladonia; species Seladonia tumulorum. The sequence goes on from OU565275.1 coordinate 12,675,414, forward strand.
ACACAGCCAACCAGGGACGTATAAATTTAATCCCTCGCAGCACGCCGCCCGCTTAAGACAATGTTCCCTGCTTTTCCCGCGTTAATTTTCTGCGTTGTATTTACCAGGGGAGTCCAGCGAATCCTTCTCCAAAATACGCTACGTTATCGTAAAAGTCCTGCCGAAACTACTTCATTTATTAAATTGTTGAAAAGATGTCTCCACATGTTCTTCTTTTCAAATCAAGCTAGTTTTTAGATGCAGTAAATCACTTTCTTTTCGGTTGTACCAACAGAGTTCCTGATCACCCTGTATATCTTTGTAATCCTTTTATACTCATATCGTTATCCTAAGATTAACCCTTAGCACTCGAATGGTGACTGTAAGGCACCACTAAAAGTTGCTGAATCATTATTCAAAATATGTTTCACATTATTAAATTCGTTTGCATTTAATAAATTACTAAACATTTCAGTATTGCATGAGTAAATTGCACCATTTTCGTATGTATAACATGAACAAATATATATAGAAGGGAAATATTCTACGTCGCAAGAAATGTTTCCTTATGGAGTTAAAATAACTTCGAGTGCAAAGGATTAATCTTATCGTACATCGGATACGAAACTTCATCATAAATACAACCTGAATTGCGGGCACAGCGTGAATTATGCACGCCAGTTTTGATAAATAAGGGAGTCTATATTTCTGATTTTCCAAGTTGGAAAGATTTTTTTCAGATTTTGTGTTGTTCTCATGGTCTGTTGATTGCTCTTGTTGTACGAAACCTCAACGAATCTGCTTTATCTGAACGTTAATTTTCATATAATACGATTTTTAAAGTACTAATGGAAAAATTGTTTGAGTTTAGCTGCAGAATGTGAGCAAAATCAAGTAAAGGACTGTCTATACATAGCAGGTAAGAAATACATTCAAAACATTTTGAAATTAAAAAATAAAAAGAGTATTGAAGTTCGTAACGAAATACTTGCGTTTGAATTATTCGAGTTACAATACGAAAGATATATAGTGTGGGCCGGACATCGTGGTACAAACGGACAGGGGTCGATTCGACATGTAAAAATAAATCGAAAAAAAGGAACAACTTTTTTTCGTTTGACGCCTCTTTTTCGAGAAAATCGAATTTAAATATCAGTCAAGTTCGCATGCTATACTATATGCATGAAGTAGAATTGATCGGTAATAGTCAGACACGGCAGACGATTTCTATTTCACAGTACGTGTATTCGCTGCATTTTCAAACTTGATTTTCTCGAAATCGAAGCTTCGGGTGAAAAAATGATATATCGAAACTTCTTTTTATTTTTTTTTTTTTATGTAGAATCACCCTCTGTCCGCTCGTACTACAATTTCCGGCCCAGCTTGTATTTTCTCATCCACGTGATGAACAATCTTCTCCATAGTGTTATTAAATATTTATGATTTCCAAGAATGGACGCTTCATACGAGAATAATAAGAATTGGATTTTCATTGAAAAATTAATTCTCAACTTATCGGACCGGTTGTCTAATAATTTAATCATTCGCTGCATACAAGCGTCTAAGGCTGAACATTTAAAGGGATACGCGAATCACAGGCCGCCGACTAACACCGAAATTCTATTTTCGAAAACAAGTCGATGAAAATCTCCAATTTCCGCGGACGGATAATGAAATCGGCGGCGGTCAGTTCGAAATCTGAAGCGGCCAGTAATTTTCGTCGGCCGATTCAGTCCTGCGGCTGCAATACACACACTCATAATTAATCTGCTTGTTATCCTATCGGAATCGATGCGAGCGCAATGGAACGAGCAACAGTCCGGTCGTTCGCGCGTTCGAAATCGAAAGCTCGATTTTCAATCGCGCCGATCTAGGACATAACAGGACGTGACAGAACGGGACGAAACAGGATAGAACAGGGTGTACGGGGGAATCGCGCGGTGTGACGCGATCGTATTCGCGCGGCGTTTAGCCCCGGCTTTCTCACGGCTATTTCCGGTTTCACGGTTCGTCCGGGTTTTCGCGATTCCGCCGGCGAACGATACCGCACGCCTCTTTGAGTTTAGGGCCGCGCGGACTGTGCTAAAATTCGCGATACGCTCGATCGCGCGAGAATCCTCGAACGCCGGATGCGTAAGCGGACGCATCATCGCTAGGATGGTCCTCAGCTATACGAGTCAAAAATTATTTTTCAGATTTTTGTTCTGCCCCACCACCCTCCACCCCTCAACATTATCAGGCTTGGTGAGAAAATTTGTAAGCAATTGGACAATAACTGTTTGGTAATTATTTACTTTAGGGGCTTCCTCACCGATTTTGATGACCTTGAAATATGTTGTCAAGGTGATGATTCTGAACAACTTTTTCCTATACGTGTTACCTCCGCTCAGCTTTAGTTTCCGAGATAATCGCAAAAAAGTGTCAACATCTCGAAAAGTGATCGGAGTAGGTGTGTGTTAGATTTTAAATTATGGCCACAACTTAAAACGACTTTAATTAGTTGAGACCCACTGTCTTGTCTGTTCTGAGTATTAAGCATGAAACTATACGAATTCTTGGATATCTGCAACAATCAAGAAAAGTTGATAGATTTTTTAGTTAACAGTAAAGTGATCCCTGGCACGATGAATTCTATCAAGTGCAACGAAAATACTTGATCGCGAAAACTTAATTCTTCGATGCCATAATACTAGTTACATTAGAAATCGAAACAAAAGACGTATAAGAACACAATGTAATTTTAAAATTAGTAAAAAAAAAAAAATGGTGTTATAAAATATACACCACTTCAAATAGAAATCTGTTAATTCTAACCCTAACCCTAACCCACACCTACTCCGATCACTTTTCGAGATGTTGAAACATTTTTGCAAATATCTCGTAAACTAAAGGCGAGCGGCGGTAACATGTATAGGAAAAAGTTGTTCAGAATCATCACCTTGACAACATATTTCAAGGTCATCAAAATCGGTGAGGAAGCCGCTAAAGTAAATAATTACCAACTGTTTTTTTTTTGCGATATTTCCAAAATGTTTGAAAGTGACATATTAAAATCGTGAAACTTAAATTGCAAATGGGATTAACGTTGTCCGATTGTTTCCAAATGTACACATCGTTTTCTTGCGGAATCTCGCGATCTAAGGGGGTATAAGCAGAAAAATCGAAAGTCGAAAGATAAGGGGACCACCCTAACGGCGACCCCCGCCCTGCGGGCGAATATCGGTAATCAGTTTCCCATCCCAGTCCTCGCTTCCGTACGCTTTAACGCGCGAACAATAGCTATTTAGGTGAATGGGAGGTTCGAATTACACGGACCGTAATTAGGGCCGCTGAAAGCCGGCCTGTAATCAGAATGTATATGCGGCCGGTTACGTGGCGCACGACGACGGTTTTAGCGGAAAAATGCCGATGTACCCCGCGGACTTGCTCTTTGTGGCGAATACTGTATCCGCTCGATAACTACCTGAGCTGTGAGCTCTCGTAGGCGCCGACTCTACAGGAAACGGGTACTTATCGGACAGACGCCGGAATGCGGCGCGACGACACGAGCGTTCTCTTCGTGAGTCAGACCTGTGTGCTGTGGTGTACACTCCCCGAAATATCCATAAAGACGCCTGATTTTTGGTGAAATCTTATAATTATGTCATAGTAATGAGAAGCTGATGCATCATAGCATTTTTGGATTAATAAAAGAAACATGTTTGCAGTCATAGATATATTCTTTATTTATAAGAAAACGTAAAATTATATAGTTTAACAAAAATCGAACTGCGAAATTTCCATAAAGCCAAACGTTTTTTAAGTAGATAACATCAATATTAACAAAAATTTCTTCTAAATATCTAAATTAATACTTAGTTAGGAGGTTGCATTGAAAGCCGCTGTTTTTTCGTGTTTTTTGAGCATTTATTTCAATAATAAAATATGTAAAAGTATTAGTCGAAGTATTTGCCCTCGAAAGCTACTACTTTTTCCCACTTTTCTGGCAAAAGTTGAATTCCACGACGAAAAAAACGGTTTATCTTTCGAGCTTATCCAGTCAGCAACCCAAGTTTCAACTTCTTCGTAATTACGGAAATGTGTGTCTTCCAATTCGTGTTGCATCGATCTGAACAAATGATAATCGCTTGGGGCCAGGTCTGGAGAGTAGGCTGGGTGGGGGAGAATCTCCCATTCGAACTCCATCAGTGTTTGTTTTACGGCTCTAGCAACATGAGGCCGAGCATTGCTGTGGAGAAGGATCACTTTTCGGCGATTTGATGCAATTGATGGTCGTTTTTGTATCAAATTTTCACGTAAACGCTTCAATTGTTGGAGATAACGTTCGGCGGTGACTGTTTCATTTGGTTTTAACAATTCATCGCTGCAACAATTCTCTCGCTGTCTACAATATACGCAGTTAGATCCACGTATACGTAAACAGCGGCTTTCAATGCAACCTCCTAATATAATAGCCATTTTTTCGAATGACGTCGAAAAGTTGATTAGGCATTGATGCAATCAAAGCACGAAGAGTTTCTGCTTCGATCGATGTTCACGCTCCGTTCACTGCAGTCCATAACTCAGAAACAGAATTGTACTGTTTACAATCGCCATATACTTTTCTTGCAAGTATTCCTGAAAGGTTCTCAATTGGATTTAAATCTGGTGAACAAGCTGATCATGTCAAGACCCTAATATTTTTGCTGTCTAATTTTTTTGATTTCAACAAATGATTGTATTAAAAAATCATTTGGTACGTAAGTTGTGTGACACTTGTGTCTACAAGATATTAAAGTTTTGTTAAAAAATATCCAACAGAAGTGGGGTTTTTCAGGGAAGGCGTTTGTAAACAAAAAAAAAAAGACTAGTACTTGTGATAGTCGATTTCGATTTTTCCCAGTTTGTACAGAATGGCGGACATTTGAACATAAAAGTATACTTCGAGCGAAAAATATCTTATTTACTAAAAAAAAACTATGATGTTTAGGAACAAAATTCTATGTCAAAAACTAGATAATTGTGTCAAGTATGGGTGAACAAATTTTCAAAGAAATTGGTCCCGTAGTTTTTCAGATATAATGGTTTTAGAAACCGTCTCATAAATGTGGCTGCCACCCCACTTCTATCCAACATTTTTTAACAAAAATTTAGTATTTTGTAGAAGAAAGTGTGACACAGCTTATGTACTAAATGTTTTCTTAATGTAAGCATTTATCGAAATAAAAAAAATTCTCAAAATCAAGATCACTTTTCTTAGCTGTATGTCCCCCGTTAACTGTCGCCCCTTTTGAGCGAATATACGACACGCTATTTCGCAACACTCAAAGCACAGTAGCCCGTGAATAGAACTGAACAAAATTTGAAACGCTGCCAAGCCCGCGTAACCGCGGAAATCTCTGAATCGAAATTCAAGATCGCCGCAAAAAGCGCCGCGATACCAAACACAGAAAATACGAACTTCATCGGTGGTAAGGGTGGACCTCGGCTATGCTTCAAACGGATCGTGAAAATGAAAATTCCGTTACGGTGCGTGGTTCGCAATGTTGAAGCTGGATTGAATAGTGAAAACGTGGAATACAGGTTCCGGTGAAATTTGTTCGGTAGAGTTTCTATGGAACGGAATATGGTTCTCCATAACGAATCATCGCACAGGTAATTACACCGTTATTGATAGTGTTCCCCATTGATAATTGAACGCGCGGTATTATATTTCTCTGACTGTCCACTCGTAACGCAATGCGCATGGAAACCTGTTATGTTTGCTTGATTTGACAGTTTGTAGTTGAACGCATTCGGACAATGCAACTCCCGGTATATTTGTCCGATCCAGGATCAATTTAACCGTGTACATGTTTCTTAATTTCGAGAATAAATTTCGACATTTATTTAATGAACTCGTGTCGAGCGAGTTGACATTTACTAGCAGGGAAAAATGGCGTTATAGAATGTTAGCACAGCACGCGTTAGCGAGTTTGAGTTTCACGATGGGAATTATGACTGGCCCAGCTCGAGGGACAACGACGAATGTGGATTTTACGTCGAAACGCTTCAGCCCCCGGTTGCATTGTTACCCCCTTCGGAGGAGCAGCGGGACGAGCCGAGGGGGTGGTTTAATGGCCACGTGCGAATGAATTGAAACAGTGGATCGACTTAGATACCTGTGCCAACCGTTTTCAGGACCCACGGCTAAAGGGAGCTAGGGTTAAACCCCGTTAAGCCTGAGTTAAACGCCATCATAGTGTGCCGGTATTGTCTCCCGCTTAGTGTCGCTCATGAAGGTAAATAGAATATTCTCGTCTGTCGACTGGGATCATTTACCCCGAGAAATTAATTCTACTTCCGATAGAGTTTAGAGAACCGCGAGGTCATCGACCATTTAGGGTAAAGAAAATTAGGATAACCCCAGTCAGCGGGCAACGATGGTCAGTATTATTACACGTTTTGAGTTTCTAATTTTTCTTGTTTACTATACGATCACCACGACCCCCATACAATCACTGCCTAATAGCGAAAAAAACGAACTTAACACATAAATGTACTGTCAATACAAATCACTATAGTCATATTTTATATGAATATTCTTTATTTACAGTCGAGTTGGAATGTATACAGGAAAACGAATATGATACATATTTAATAATGGTAATATATAGACTGCAGATCTTTATGCAAAATAAAATTTGTCTGCATCGATTACAAGAAATAGAAACTAAGCAGAATGTTATTTCTTCACTCGCTAATTTTAATAGACGAGAAATAGTATATTGATATTTAAAAAATTTTTAAATTTTCATACAACTTCAAATTTTATCTTCTCAATTATGTTATAAATGCATAAAGATCCGTAGTCTAGTAATATATATTTCACTAATGTATTTCTTTATTTACTTATGGTGTCATGTGATCGGTGACACAAGCCGCAAGGAGTTGAATCTATATATAAAAAATACGTCGAAAAGAAAGAATAATGTTTTTTCGTTCGATGCCTCGTTTTCGAGAAAAGCGAGTTTGAAAATGCAGCAAATACACGCGTGCTATTAGATCGGAATCGTCTGACGCGTCTGACCACGACCAACCAATTCTACTGCCTGCGTATACTAAAGCACGCGAACACGACGAATCTTTAAACTCGATTTTCTCGGAAACGAAGCCTCGAACGAAGAAATATAACCCTTTCTTCTCGACCTATTTTTTGAAGATTCACCTCTTCGCGGTTTGTACCACCGGATCGATGACACCCCGTGTATTATACATTTTCTCGTCACACGTCGATTTAATGCACGCAGACTGTCACAGTTGGGTCGTTAACTATAAATACCGATCATTTCCTGTTTTTCCCGATTGATCGAGCGGCGTTACGGCCGTGCCCCGACTTTTTACGACGCTGATTTTCAGCCGATTATTTGCGCTGCGTTTCATAATGACTACGGTTATGGTCAGATGGTCGTGATTCATATCGATAATTCGATTCTCCCCGTTTTTTGTGCTAATTAGTGATTTTGTGCGATTGATTCCGTTAATTAGTTAAAAGGACATTTTTTCGGTGTATCATTCGAATTAGTATAGTTTTCAGCATTTGCATTTTTCATCTTGGACCGGATATAAATATTTTCAACTCGCTATTGAACGAATAGTAGGTTTGGATGGAACATTTTTAACTGTGGGTCTAAATGGATCCAACTTTCGCCGGGAAAGTGTTAAATATTGGTCGAAAAAGAATACAATTATTGTTTCGTCTTAAGAGCCAATCAGCTTCGTAGATAAGGTAGAGTGACCACGTTACTGACAAAAATAGGCGAAAAATGGTTTTACGTGCCTCAACTTTTCGTCCTTATAGGAGAATATTTTTCGAAAGAGGAAGGTTCAATCTAGCGCGCGCTGGTCATGAACTGACGTGATTATGCAGATATTTGATAATATAAGCGTTAGAAGTAGGCCAAAAATTGACGATGTGTGCGTGCCGTGGAATCCAAGAATTTTTATGACATTGGATGAGTTTTCTGGACAATATCTTCAGCTACAAATTGAGCTATATTTTGTCTTGGTTCTCTGCAAAATTAAGCCAAAAACTTCAAACACGTTTCTGACGTCAGAATTCATAATATCTACAATACAGAGCAAAAACTGTGACAAGTTTAGTTACATTTAGATCTTAATTCAGTGGCTGAAGCAGAGTTGTGCTAATTCCGTTACGTTGTAATTCAATTTCATATTTGAACTACATTGGTATTTCAGTTATATTGTAATTCAACTACGTCATAATTTAATTAAATAATTCAAACCTTTCAGTTAATTCAATTACTAATTATTTTAATCGGATGTGTAATTGAAATACAATACAAATACAATTAATTTTCAATTTTAATTTAATGCAATTAATGTAATTTAATTACAAAGTACAAAGTATTTTGTAGTTGTACTCCACTGCAATTACGAATTACATTGTAATTTAATTGAAGGAAGATCTCACTTATAAATTACAATATTATTGAATTACAATGTAATTTAATTGCAAAGTATTTTGTAATTATACTCCATTGCAATTACGAATTACATAGTAATTTAATTGAATGAAAAAAGATCTCAATTATAAATTACAATATGATTGAATTACAACGTAATTCAATTACTTTGAAATTATAATTCCTGGAGTAATTAAAACGTTGCAAACTCTGCAAACGTTGACTGGTTACGTGACCTTGGCTCTCAATCAAAAAGCAGAATATTTGTATTTAATAGAATTTGTATGAACCTTTAATCGCAAATCTAAGTGGTTCATACGTAGAATGTTTTAAAATGTTGAAATACACATTGGTTAATTGTAAAAGCTTGGAGTATAATTGTTCCCCTGAAACCTCCCTCATTCGATGCACTGTACGGAGTTGCCATGAGTTCTTTCGCGTTCTTTTGCGACACATGCAAAACCGGAAGGTCATGTGTAGATTCGAGTGCAGAGAGAAATGTATACCGCGACATTTCCTGCGGATGATGATTTTTCACCAGGATCCTTTGCATTTCCACTCGATTACCGTCGGGGCTAACTAACGAAACGGTTTACCGAGTCTCTCATAGCCACGCACTCTCTCCTCCGTGGAGGTCAACGCCACGTTCACGCGAACACGAGCGGAGAAATCGCCGGGAAGAAGGCTAATTTCTCACGGTGCGGCGGCGGCGACCTCTTTATTATCTTCATCCCCGCCTTTAGAGACCTGCTCTACCCTCGGAGAGGATTTCGCCGACCGTTAAAAAGCACCGTCGATTCGGCCCCGGTTCAGGAAAAAGCTGGATTAATTAGCCGACATTAATATTCTTTTAATATTGCCGACCTTAAATTGCCCGACCCGCGCCGAGACTGATCCGCCATTGCTGCGCGCGAACTGAAATTTTGCAACCAGACGATGTCGCCTGTCGTGTATAAATGAAAGAAAATTTTTTAAAATAATGTCACTTTTGTATACACCTTGTATAGTCTTGAAAGGGTTAAACTTTACCTGAAGAAACCAGAGGTTTTTAACTTTTTTATGGAATCGTGTAGATTTTGGCGAGAAAATTACAAAAATCCGAGTTCCAGGCCTGGGAGATCACTACTTCACAAGTTATGCGATTTTCAGCGTTTTTGACAGGTAAGGGCACCGCCATGTTGGCATGTAGTCGCTCGTCGCTTATCACATTTTTACACACGTATAACTTTTCAACTAGTGGTCTCATAGGATTGAAAATTGCATTCTCGGCATTTTCTCGCCAAAATCTACTGGATTACATAAAAAAAAAATATATATTTAGTTTCCCGAAGTAAAGTTCTTAAAACTTCCAAAGGTGTCTCGCTACGATTGAGTCAGAAATTGATTTCTTTTGTAATACTTATCCGTAACAAAACAATGTTAGATCTATCGAGACTGGCGTTACTTGTCCCCTCGAGCAAGGGTAATCGTCTGTCAGAGGATACGAAGCCAATGAAAGTGTCTACCCTCTGGAGGACAAGAGAAAGAGCCACCAGAGTAGACTTAAGCCAGACAGAGACGGGCAGGGAGAGTATTAAGATAATCCTTGAGTGTTGGAACGCTTCATCCCATCTTCGTCAACGTTTCCGCACGTTGTAAGACCTCCCCTCGTTTCCCCGCCGCCTGCCTCGCAAAAGGCGGTGGACCACGTAATAAACTTAAATTGAAGAATACATTTAATCGGGTTGGCAACGAAGAAACATAAACTGCTGAAGTCGTTTGTACAGCGCGGAGCGGCATGCCAACTGCTACAATATCGCTGCATTGACCATAACGTTAAAACGAACAGAATTTAATCATCTCACTCTGCGTTCATAATAATAAATATTGTCCGTGGTATTTCTCCTTAATCAGAGGTTAGACAGTAAATGGTAAATGGACGGTATAATAGACGGTAAATGGTGGAATAAATAAGCAAAGTATATAAACTTATTAATTATGAAACTTCTTGTATCATAAGGTCCTTTGGAAAATTATTAAAGAGATCTCTCGTTTTAATGCTGACATTTCTACTTTTTAAATGCCAAGAACGAAAGATTATATGCAGACATGAAAATGAATCATCGCGTTTGAAAAATTTCATGTTACTTAAACGTTCTTTATAATTTGAGACGCTTAAATCCTCTTTGATATTGCACTTCCAAGCTCATTAATGCAGGAGTTTTTATATAAACGATTTTTATAACTTTCTCAGAACAGCGCTTCGTTTCTGGTTTAACTGTTCACATTTTATTCAACATTTTAGCGAACATTCCGGACATTAAGGACGAGTATTTCGAACAAGTCTACGTCATTTTCCATTTTAATGAAATTCATGTTTATTACAAAATGATTTATTTTATAACGAAATGTGATACGGTGTTGTTTAAATAACTTCTATATCTGTGAATGGTAAAGTAACATAAATATATTCGCATTGCATTGGATTTTTTATTAATGTTGTTGAAATTTTAAAGGACTCGAAATTGTACTTTGCAATTCGAAAATTGAAGCGCCGTGTATCGTTAACTTACTCACGGAAAAATAAATAATAGAACATATTTCACTCTCTGACACGCGACAAATTGTTTCGAGAGAAAAATATATTGGGTAAATAAAACTTGACAGTGGGGAGGTTTCGAACATGTATTAAAAAAACAGGATAAAGCGGCAAGAGGAAAAGTAACAATTTCGTAAATAACAATTACGAAAATTGTAAATGACGTTCCCAGAAGCTTTGTACTGTTGTTGATATCGTCACGATGGCGTTTATTTCACAATGAAAAATTTTCCTTTTGTGGAATAGTAAACAATAAATTCTTGAATCTTGATACAAAACATATTTATTGTTTGGTCACATTGTCATTTATTGGTAATATAAAGGAAACATACCATCAAATGACGTTTTTGTTACATCCTATTAAAATTTCCCGTTTTTATAGTAAATGGAATTTTTTATTTTATACGACGAGTATATTTGGACCCACGGACTTGTGATACGAAAACAGGGAATTCCGGGAAATAGGGTCGGCGCCCCGCCATAATTTGTTTACCTTGGTTTTGTATCAAGTGTTTATGGACCCTCAGCGTCTAACCTGCCTAGGATAACCTGACCGTAACACCTCCGTGGAAGGGATCATTGTTAAAATCGCAGTATTATTTTGTTCGTGGTCGGAGTGACATCTTCTCGTTCGTTGTCACGATTTTATAAAATGTGTTGTGTGTGTGTGTGTTGTGTGTGTTGTTTAGTGATGGTTGTCCAATTATTCGGACTCGTGAGTCAATAATTGTGTGCTGTGATTCCGACGGAGGTACAGAAGATTCAAAAGTAAGTACACTTTACATTAGTATTGTATTCGTATGTGGAACATTGGATGCAAGGTTTTCTATCATATTTTGCAACGTATATTAACGATCATTAACCAGTTAACTGTGGCGATCTCTTTGCAAAGCGCCCACCAGTGTGTGTCGCGATAATCAAGCGATGACAAATTATTTATAATTTTCATTTGTTTGTTTCATTTCGTCTTGACCTCTAAACATTTTAAACATATTAAAATTCTACGAATATAATTTAGTTTTCACCAGAATTAAAATTTTACGCATGACGAGTATACTCGTCAATACACAAAATCGTGCCACTTCTCCATGACGAGTATACTCGTCAATCACAGTTAACTGGTTAATGATTTGGTATATAGTATAATTTAACGTGGTTCAAATAAGATACTACTTTAAATAAAATATTTTTATTTTGATAACCAGACAGATAAAATGAAATATTTTTATTTTGTATTTCAAATATTTCCTTACAATGAAAATAAGTTGAGCAAGTAGTTAATATTATAAATTATAATTTTTAACATGAGAAGCTATAATAGTTAGCAAAGTATTATTTGTAGTTTAATTACGAATATGTAACATGTTGATAAACAGACTACAATATCGTAATAACATTACAGGCAACAAAATATCATAAAAATATAAGTTACTGTCAACTATTTGAAAAACTATTTTACACAGTCCTACACACACCTACTCCGATCACTTTTTGAGATGTTGAAACTTTTTTGCGAATATCTCGGAAACTAAAGCTTAGCGGCGGTAACATGTATAGGAAAAAGTTGTTCAGAATAATGGTCTTGACAACATATTTCAAGGTCATCAAAATCGGCGAGGAAGCCCCTAATGTAAATAATTACCTTACATTTTAATTATAAAAATTCCACGAATATGTCAGTGAAAGTTTCATAAAAAAATAACCAAAAATACCACCACAGTGGTGTGAGTTTTTCCACTGACTCGAAATTGTAAGGTTGGCACTGTCTCGTAATGAGAATTTACTGTATTTGCATTGAATCCCAGGTTGTTCATCGAAGAAATTAGGGGCGCTAGATTTTGCAATTCATTAAAACGACACCACTGCACTGTCCGTACCGCCACAACTCACCATCAAAGTCCAATTATTCTACGCTGATACACGACTACGAAATTATTAATCAATGCAATTTAATAATCGCCCGCGCGACGAATCCCTCCGATGAACTCCAGTTCCCTCGAGATCTCATCGATCGATCGATCTCTGGTGAACCGTCGATCGATCATCGTACAATTTCCTCGGTACACGTAAAATTTCTCAGCGACGGTGTCGTCGCTCTTGCATATAATGGAATGCAAAAACAATTTTCCCACACAGGCAGTCGTGCGAGCGGCCACCTTTCGCTCAGCCAATCGTGGATACGATGGATTCGATGTCACGAAGTGCAATCATGCCGATGGAATTGCGAACAAAAGAGCTATAATGAAATTCCCGATTTTTAAAGCCCTGTAATTCTGAAGAGATTGTACTCGAATTTTCGTTTATTCAGTTATTTCGATAACTTTTAACCCCGTAATAGTTTCTTTGCAGTTACGACAATCAGAACTTGTTTCTCCTGAATAGAGTGTTGGTAGGAAACGAAAATTTACATTTATTGTATGTCTACGTTCACTGTAAGGCTTAAACGTTAACCACGGACAACAAACGCCGAAATACAGAGTGTTAATTTTAAACGCTACTCCGAACTGAAACTGATTTTTTCTTCTTCAAGATCACTTCAAAGTAACGGTGTATAGGTCGTTGAACTGATCTTGACGCCGACTACCACATCGCTTTATAAAGTGTATATGCTAATATGCAAAAAATGCGATGACCTTGAAAAAACCATCAGATGCACACATTAAAATCGTGTACATCCTATTTAGTCATACCTTCTCATTTTCAATATTTCTTGAAAATTTGCAGGAAAGATGGCAAACTGTCCTTGATAATGATGGAGATTATACAGGGTGTTCGGGCTATTACTAACCAGTATTTTTTTTTTGTAAATAGTAAATATTAGAAAAAAACGATAGAGGAAAAGGTAGTACTGTTTTTTATGCGCAACACAATGACACAAACCAAAATAACACAAGCACGTGGATTAATAACTCGAACCACATTAGAAGAAACTACCAAAAACGTAATTAACAAAGCCGAAATGTGTATTCATGCGCAAGGAAGCCATTTTGAACATTTGTTGTAGCCTCATTAATAAAGAATACTTGTAAACACATTGGTACGCAATATTCAAATTGTTTCTTCCATTTCTTCCATTTCTGACCTTGCATGATCTTGAAGGTCATTGTGTAGTAGATGGATGAATTCGTCTTGACACACGCTTTCATATGACATAAAAAAATGTATAGCATTCCATTTAAAAAATTGACTGTCACCTTCATTTCTATCAAAATAATGTAAATAAAACAAAAATGCATATGTCATTGTGTTGCGCATAAAAAACAATACTACTTTTTCTAATATTTACTATTTACAAAAAAAAATGCTGGCTAGTAATAGCCTGAACACCCCGTATAATAAATTAAGAAATAAAAACTTGAATTTACGACAAAGTTTGTTTTAGATTTCAAAATAATTGATCACTTATGGGTCCCCAAATAATTTAGGTGCCCGAGTTAAAATTAACACGCTGTATATCGGAATAAATAAGGCTATAAATATACTCTAGAATGCTAGGTTATCATGACTGATAGGAACGGACGGATCGCAACGACAGAACGAAGTCGATACATCCGCGATTGGCCGAGGCGACAACTATCAATAAGCGAAACAAGAATTTCAATTTGTGTCATGTAGTACGTGGCTGGCATGCCGTATGACGAAAAATACCGAGTTTCCATCCGGCTCGGCAAATTCTCCGGCTACATGGGAACACGGACTTCCGTCGTTCCCGAGTCTTATGAGCAAAAATACGTCGGCAATTCTCCGCGTTCCATTTCCACGTAACGCCTCGCAGCAGCTGTTTTCATAACTTCGCCGATGATCGAAGGTGTCGCGCTCGATCGTCCCTATGAATCGCTTGCTCGACAAATTGACCGGCCACGGTCACGATACCATTCCGTCAAAGCGGAGAGTCAACTTTTGTTGCTCCGAGGGCGCCAAGTGATTCGAGAAAATATACTCGAGTTACGTTCAACCCGAGTCAACCAACTCGCCGGACGAAAATTACTTCGGGAAAAATTCTTGAACACGTGTGTATCGCTACACTGAGACGGTGTCCGGCGCGAGCGCATATTGTGTTGATTATCTCGAAAGCCGTTCGAGATACGGAAAAGTTTTTTATGGAAATTAAATGCTGCGAACCGGAAAACTTTCTGGCGAAGGCAATTTTTCTTTATACTGCTAATTCAAGGAACTCGGGGGGGATAAATTTTGCTTTTCAAGTGAAGTTTCATCTTTTACACGCGCGAAGAAAATATTTAGATTACAACTACGACTTCAGTTGATATTTATAGATACTACCCTCCTCAAAAAAAAAAAATTAAAAGATCACTTCTACGAACACGAGAAATTGTGTCACTTTTAACCCTTATGTGGGCAACCGGGTACCCGGGTACCCCTTTCTATGTTTGCTCTAATAATTTGTTATGTTTTTATGAAGATATCGCAAAACCGCCCTGGATCCCCATTATTTAGAAGGTTCTCTGTCGATTTATGGTTACAGAATTAAAATTGATGCAAAACATATTAAATAATAAGGCTTCAGTCTTATTTATACGGTTGTTGGGTAACCGGGTACCCGGGTACCCCACCATACATAGGAAGTTGTAGTTGGATGCTTACGAAGGGAAGTTTTACAACACAATCATACCACACAAATTTTTTCAATTGGTATTATTTTATTATTAGTATAGTTACTATTATTAACCAATAATAGGACAATTTTTACAAACTGTCAGAGTATTTGCGTGTTCGTCGGAAAACTGATTTTATACAGTTTTGACAATATTTTCGTGTCTTTCTACGTTTTCTATCAGAGTCAGCTTGGTATATATAACATGAGCCTACAACTCTTTTTCGTCCAGTTTTATCTCGTTGTTGTACAGTGCCTGAAGTTGAAGGAACGTCGGTCATTGTTGGTGACTTATGCAGCATGCTTTCTATTGCTAATTTACGAGAGAAATGTCTCATCACTTGAGCATTGGTTGATCGACTTCTAATTATTGGAAGACAAAGTTCCTCTCTCACTTGGCGTAAAAATATTCGGCGATTATTGGATTTGTTAGGCAACATATCGTTATTAGAAATATATATGATGTATGAGGCAAGAGCAGCAATGTCAATTATGTAAAAAAAAAAAAAAATGCTAATGGCAATCTGTTAGTACGTCTTTGTATACTGTATCGTCTCAAAATTTGATCCGTCATGTCGACACCAGATTTTGTTTTCTTATAGAAGTGGACTATTTCTGGTTTCCTCTTTGGCCCAGAAACAACATTATCATTGTGCATTGTGGATAGTAATACAACAAACTTTTCTTTTTTTTTTGGCACATACGAATATATTGTAACATTTTGGTTGTGACCAAATAAAGTTGAATACTGTTGTACTGTTGTGTAAGTCGAAGAGTCAAATACCGTACGTCCACATATGAGTAGCATAAAAGTTTGATCTTAGCATTGAGTTATACTATTTTTCGAAGCAGTTGCTTTACTTAAACTGTTTAAAACAATACTTAGTATACCATAGACAAAAAAACTAAAAGTTATGGGAAAGCATGAAAGTAAAATTGTCACTTTATTTTTTATATATCGGCATCGAACGCTCGGGGTACCCGGGTACCCCGGTTGCCCAACAACCGTGAAAAGTTTGGTTGCCCACATAAGGGTTAAACGATCATAACTCCAGTAAAAATTGTTGTGTCGATATCGTTGAACAATCGTTTGAAAGAGTAAAGTCCTTAATTTCAGATTCTTTATTAAATCTTTCATGCTTTTAAATAATTGTTTAACGATATCGACACTACCATGTTTTCCGAAGCCATGATCATTTGAAATTGACACAATTCCTCGGGTTCGTAGTGGTGATCCCTTAATTTTTTAAAATAAACCATGGTTCGAATGGTGTGCAATGAAATATTAAAACATGAAACGTAGCTTGAAATGTTAAAGCTTGTCAATTAAAATGCAAAATATTCCAGCACACAGGCTGCAGCTCACTTGAATGTTATCCAATGGACGTATGAATCTAACAGAATACATTCAATCACAGTCTAACAGTAATATCGTATATCTAAACTTGTTACCTACAAAGTTAACGTGTAAACATACCAAAGTTAGTACAGAAACTTCAATCAAATCATTACGATAACATAATACGAATGCAAATGGAGTTCATAACAGTATGACCATGATATAGGTAATATAAATTCAATGTATTCACGTTTCAGCAATTTAAGTTTCAATATTTTAGGAAAATCTAGTTTTCCGTTCGCGGCAGTAAATTTTTAAACAAAATTCCAGTTTTAAAATTATCAATACTACAAATATTATCATTAATATTATATTCGATATTATATCATTAATATCATGCTATATGTAATAGCATACAAAATCGTTATGTTGAACTAATAATGTGAAAGGTAGCTCGTAGCGTATACTCGGTCAGAATAAATGAATAAAATTCGACGGATGTATAAAATAACAGAATTTTAACGAGCTTCTAATGAAGATGAAACTGGACGTTCACTTATTTTATGAAATGAATCCTCGTCGACCAATACGCTTACTTAATTCATGACGCGTATTTTCTACTTGACTTTTTGGTCTGACATCAATAGGTATTTCTTCATTAATAACAATTCTTAAAAAATTATGATTAGATTATAAAGTTTCTTTAAGAGCAGGTGAAACGGCCTTTAGACGTTTATGCATTTATGACTAATGAGAATATACGAAATACAATAAAACCCGATCGATGAAATGGCAGTGAAATGTTCAATACAATAGAAAACTTTACCAAGTTCTTAAGGACAACAACATTCACCGACCAGAAAAGCATAATAGACTACGATAGTCGTTAACTCTCCGTATGAAATATGGAGTCAATCGTGACCCGTCCCGATACTCTTTATTTCGAAATAAGAAAATCGCTACACCCTCTTTTTCTTTTGAAGTTCAAGCTCGACACCGCTTAGTGCCAGAACGAGAGGCTATCCCTGAAGGATTATACAGGGTGGTCCACGCAATTGTTTCAAGTCATAACTGTTTTGCATTGTAAAAAATGTCTTGCAGCGGCATTAGTATTTTTGTCACACAACACAAAAGTGTCGTACATATCTTGTTTCTCACTGTTAGTAAAATACATTTTCTTGTATTTAGTGAAATACAGTTACACTTTTTCAAATTTTTAGTTTTCATGCTCGAGTTACGATACGTGAATTGCTACTGAATGATGAAATGCTTACTCGTACAAATCAGTTTCTGTTATGATAACAATATCGAAAGGGTGTTTACCTTTACAACATAGTCATGAAGTGTTTGAGTATCTT
This sequence comes from Seladonia tumulorum, assembly GCA_913789895.3. Lineage (NCBI taxonomy): Eukaryota > Metazoa > Arthropoda > Insecta > Hymenoptera > Halictidae > Seladonia > Seladonia tumulorum. The sequence continues at coordinate 12,693,724 of OU565275.1, forward strand.
CTTCAATAAAGACATTTTTTGAAAATATCTCGAGATCTAATAATTTTTTTGCCATGGTACCCTAATCATTTTTTACGTAGAATGAACAGAAGAATCGATCTGTGTAAAAAAATATGCATTTCTATTTAAAGAAATGATGCAATTGTTAATTGCACGTGCACTGCTGCATCTAAAAAAAAATTTAAAGGCCTACAGATGTAGTGCTCTTCGAACCATTTATCTTTCTCCTTTGGCATTTCTTCGTAAATGCAATAATAACGGAGTTATGACTTGGAACAATTGCGTGGACCACCCTGTAGATTATAGTTTTCCGCTACATCGAGACATCGTCTTATATCGGAATAAAATTAGTATTAGTGAATTTGTATTAATGAAATATCGGTACGAGTCAGAAGTATCTCCGGGCATAGTCTTAGAATTCGCCGGAGTTCGACGGTTAAAAATCTAAAAAATTTGTTGCATTCGAAAAACCATTTCGTCATTACCCGGGTCACAATTTTGTACAAGCTAAACCTGTGGTTCAGACAGAACAGCCAAGATCCGATTGACCACAGAAGATCACTCGAACCGAGTATCACGAGCGTTCATTTCCTGTGGAGATTTATTCGCCTATTTCCCGAAAAGCTACGTTGTTCTTGCTATCCGTTAAAGCGATCAGTTATTAGCCGCCATCAAAACATCGTTCGATGGTTTTATCATGGCAGCGTTCACGCTGTCCATGTAGCCGGCTCCTTTGAACCATATTTCAATGGCGGGAGGCCAGCGGCCAACGGCCGGAGGTCCGCGTTAGCGGATAATGGAAATTCAGTTTCACCGAACGATTTTTATCCGTTCTCATACACGGCCGACGGAATGGCCAGTTCTCGAACATCCTCGATATCGGCTAAAACGCGCGATCGTCGAGCACGGAGAAATCACAAATGCGGTAATTAAAAAAGTTGCCGGCCATAGGCAATGGCTGGAGGTGTGTTCAAATATCCTGGCGTGTTTTGCTGCTCGTCGAAAGTATCCATAAAATATTGCATCGATTCCCTTTGACGGGAAGCGCCGAAAATGCGAAATCGAAAATGCGGTAGGAAACGGAAATCCGTTGTACGGGTGTTACGAATCGAGGGCTAAGCTCGTCCGTAATTCGAGTTCGTTGGTTACGCTCGAACTGATGTCTGATGCACCTCCCTCAGGAAAACGGATAGGGAATTGTTAGTTAATGAGTTAGCTGTTGCGTCCTCTTTGAAGAATGTGTAGCTACTAGGGGTGTGCGAGAACCCGACTTTTTGTTCTTTTGCGTGTGAAACTTTCGTCGTTCATTACACATGTAAATATCATCGGAACTATATCACATTTGGTATAATTTTCATTAGAAAAATGCCACGAATATGATGGTGAAAGTCCAATAAAAAATAACGAACAATGAAGAAGGTTTGTTATTGAATTAGTAGTGGTCTCACGCCGATATACCCGACCCGTATTATGTTTACACTCCTCGGCGACCGAGGCTATTCGAGCTTCATAATCATTCACAGGATATAACTCGTGGCGGTGGGGATTGTTCTGGGACTTTTATCTATATTAAATTCTATTTTGACTATATATCCTCCAGAAGATTCTTTAATACATTTCCGAACGTAGAAAAGGATAGCGAAGCTCGAATGGCCTTGGTCGCCGAGGAGTTTAACATAATATGTGTCGGGTATATCGGTGTGCGTTCATTCCTCATGTAAGTATCATCGGAATCATATCATATTTGGTGTCATAAAGATTTCATAAAAAAATAACGGAAAATAAAGAAGTTTTGTAATTGTATGAGTAGTGGTCTTCTGGTATCTCTCGAGCTTAGCTGTCCGTCGAGGTGGCTAATTACTTTATGGTTAATCATACCACATCAAAACCTCCCATGAATCTATCGATCCTATCGTAAGTAAAAAATTGTCTAAATGATAGCCTGTTCATATAACTAACATTTTAAGCATACATTTCAAAAGAGGAAAATTTCAAACAAAGCTCAAGAAATATCGACCAATTTTTTTTAATCGAAACAATTTTTTATACTTAGAATTCTCTCTCCTCTTGTAATGAATTGAATGGCAAAAGAAATTCTAACAAAAAGTGAACTACAATGCACAGAGAAAATTTCTTTTTCATGACAGATCTCTTCCGACAACGAAATAAAAGGTGCTTCTACTTGTACAAGCAATTGGTCAGTGAATGTAATCACTTCGATCGAGAATTAGATTGTTTTTCACGCCGTCGTAACGACTCGCATCAGTGCGATTCGGAATTCACTTTGAATCCGTGTTGCATCGAACAAACAATTAATCTCAGCAGGTACAAAGTAATTTCTGGAAACCGGGGAAAAAAGGGTCACGCGAGTCCGAGGCAATACGATAGGTCCCTAAATCACTCAATTCGGTGGAGTCGGAACCAACGATCCGAGGGTCGTTGAGCACAATACAGTCAATCACAGCGGTCATGGGATACCACACAGATAACCACGGCGGTTGTGAAAACCGATACTGAAAACCACAGGGTCATGCAAGTCGATACTGACAGGGCATCAAGCACTTCATCGGCTCCCCAAGTCATAAGACCGAGGATATCGACATCTTTGGGGATGTAAGTATCGATACTGAACTCGATGTAGCCAAATCTGTGGACATAGGCGCCATTGCCGTATGACTGGCAACCGCATTGTGGATCTTTATACAAAATATAAATTTTCTAAATCGATTGTAAGCGACGGCAATCTTTCTTTGAGTAATTTGAATAATTTTCAAAACTGGTTTAGAAATAATCTTAAATTCTTCTAATGTCTTTACAGTTTTATATTATATCTTTTCATTTTTTTTCTTATGAATGCGTAAAATGTGAGGTCTAATGACAATACTGATATTATTGACAATAGGCCTATAAATTGCTCTATAATAATAAGAAGATCATATTTATTTCGACTTCACACGATTTGCATTATAATATACCAGTTGAGGTACACGAGACTTTCACCGAACACAGACTTTCTCTGTCTTTTTAGTAATACGAAAAAATGTTTCCGGAAGAAAATGTTCAGTTCAATGGGGAAATTATTGTGACGGACAAGTTTCTTTTTCTCTAGGTCGTATTTTCTGATATTTCAAGGTGGTCGCCTTTTTTTCTTTTTTTTTTTTTAATAAGACGACGTATTTTGATTAGTGCAATATTATAGCTAATAAGTATATAAATGAAAGTATAAATAACCGAATTCTTCACGTTATTTTGAAAAACGGTAGCAATATACCATACTAACATATACAGGATGGTCCTTTTAAATTACGAAGAAATTACATATGAAGGTAATTTCGCGGACTATACTCTATTTAGAAAATGCGTGGGGGGAGGGTACAACCATTCTACATTTGAACTAAATTTTTTGGAAATTAACTCATTGCATGGTGGGTAGAGCGTTGGCTCCCTTCGATTCTGAACAGTTGGCCCTTCGTTGTAGCACACGTGTTTCCCGGAAAGGGTCAAAAGTAAGGATAGAAAAGTCTATCGTACACGTATGTCTGCGTAACACGGGAGATCGTGTTTTCGAAGAAAATCACAGGCATCGATCGATGCCGCAGGAACCTTCGAACGCCAGAGTCCGACCAGCGCGTTTCCGGTCGTCGACGCCACCGGCGGAACAATGCGTCGCGATATGTCACGCGTTCCAAAGTGTCCTCGACGCGACGTGCCATTAATTGGAATTCAAATGGACATAAACATCTCCCGAGCGTGGTCAGTGCCAGCAAGATGCACACGATCGAAGGGTCGAACACCTCTAGATGTAGACTACCGCCTGCTCGTAAATTACATAGAACCTGCTGAAATTACTCAACGTTTTTCCCTGTTTCAAGTAATCGTAGCTTCTTCAACCACTTGAATTTTCTTCGTGACTGATGACTCGACTACGGACCTTTATACAAAATAAAACGTTTGTGCCTCAATTGCTAGAAGCAGGAGCTAAATTTCTCACTAACAATTTTAATGTAATGAAAATAGTATACAGTCTTTTCCCTATACAGTCAGTCCCATAAGTATTCGTAGCCTTATTGCTTGAAAAAAAATTTGTTGAAATCAAATGATGCAGGTAAGATTTTGCAATAACTCTTTTGTTACGAATGAACACATATATAAACTTTATTTGTACAAACTTTTAACAAAATTGGGTTATTGATAACAAAAATATATTAATTTTAATCTACATAGTACATAATAACAGTCCACAAAAGTATTCGTACCGGTATACGTCTTATAAGAAAAATCGCATATTATAATAATTTATTATTTTTTTAGTATTTCGTCGGTCCACCGTTGTGCTTAATTATTTCAATTAATCTATTTTGCATACTTTTTATTAATTTTTCAGTGGTGCTTTGTTCAATACGATTCAAAAGCTCTGTCAAGCATGGTACGAATACTTTTGTGGTTTGTTATTATGTATTATGTAGATTAAAATTAATATAATTTTCTTATCAATAATTCAATTTTGTTAAAATTTTGTATACATATAGTTTATGCATCTGTTTATTCGTAATAAAAAACTTACTGCAGAATCTTACATGTATCACTTGATATCAGCAAATTTCTCTTATATGCAACGAGAGTACGAATACTTATGAGACTGACTGTATGTGTTAGATTGACGATCGGATTTTCAGGAATTCTATATCAATCGATGCGTCGATTTAGTTTTCTTTTTTTTTTAGTTTTATTTAGCCTTTGAATACGGACTTGTATCTAGGGAAGGAATCGAAATGACTTTTGGTTTTAGGAAAATTTGATTTCGACTTATTCGTGTTTGGTTTATGGTCGCTGGGCACTTTTGATTAATTGTGTCAGCTATAGAGGCATGTATGCAAGTCCATATCGATCCATTTTCTTTTACACATTTTTGAACCTACCTCTTTGGTATCAATAGTAATCCCCTTTCTGTACTAAACACGACGCTTATTGACAGATAGATATAGTTAAAATGTTAAAGGTTGCTAGATTGAAATGGACAGTCGATTACAACAGTGGTTCTACACTTTTCAATTTTTCGATATTTGGAACGAGGATGTTATGCGTCGATTTGTGCATTCTTTTGTACCTTATGTATAATTGTACATTTTAAAATGTACAACTAATTGTGTTATTGATCTGTTCCAGTATATTAAGCCTTGTGTTTTACTGTTCAGGAAATTGATTTAGTCGAAATGTTGATTTATATTTTTGATACTCGATTTCTAATGGAAACTGTCATCATGAACGAAAACTATGATACAAGGATTATACGATTACTGTAATAATAGACATAAAGGTGACATAAACTTGATGTATTATAATATACTGACATTTATTTTGTAAATTAAGTATCTGTCACAGTGTCCTTTACAATATGTAATCAATTAATGTATGTCTCTGGGTGGATCCGTATTGTGAGTCTTCTACCCACATCGTTAAAACGATTATCCCAAAAACTTTGCGTCGCTTTCGTTGAACTTGAAATCGTAACGACGGTCACTGGCATCGTTCCTTCGGCTCGTCTCTCTTCGTTCCCCCTTTCCCACTCGTTCCGTCTGCCCCGATGTTTTTGTCCCACTAGCAACGAACGCTCTTGAGCGATCATGCGGACAAAGCTGGACTCGATCGATTTAACATCGTTCAGGGAACACGATACACGTCCGCGGGTCTGGAAAGGACAGACGCCTTTTTGGTCCGTGCAGACACACGCGGTGTAGAAGGCCGTGAAACGCTCCTACAAGATTGTGTTTGATCTGTCACAGTGGATAATTCGTCGGCGACGTGTCCTGCCTACCGCGAGCTACGCTTTGTCATTCTCGGCGCTCCCTCTCTTCCCCTCTCCACCCTCCCCCCTCTCTCTCTCTCTCGCCCCTCTATCTCCTTTTATTTCCGCAGGATTTATTGACTCGCGTTTGTTGTACCGCAATCCATTGAAACGGCCGCGCGCCACAACGCGCCGCACGCGCACCGGCGAAAATAATAAAGGGAAACGAAACGAAGAAACGTGGGAAGCCTCGAAACCGACGGTACTCGTAAACGAACACGTTTCCAGAGGATCGAACAGCCGCGGATCAAAGGGTACAAAGTTGACACGTGATTCAAGCCTGTGTGATGCTGATCTTTGCCTCAATTAGCGTTGCAAACGATTCGATAAAATGGAGAGATTGAAAGGATCGGAAACGTGTCTGACATTGGGTTGCGTGCAATGGTATTCTCCACACGTTTAACTCGATTATGTTTTCCATGTTTTCGGGGATTAGTAGATCCGAAGGAAATGCTGACGTTAATTCTACACATGTGTAATATTCTGGAATGATTGAATCGTGACTCACACCATTATTTTAGAGAATACAGATTTTTAAGCACTCTCAGAAATTGCTCTTTAATTGAGGTTTCAATAACATTTATTAAGATTTGTCTGTTATTATACAAATAGAATGTACAATTGTAGTTTACATTGCCAGTTTTGTTATTATCCTGCTTGCTAGTTCAGGTGCAAAGTTGAAACAAGAATAGTTAGAAATTGTCTCTTACGTTAGTTAATTATTGTGATTAATTTTAATATGCAAATGCAGTAGGATTTTAGACAGCGTAGAAATCGTTAGCTTCGGAAAAAAGAATGCTGAGAAATGCAATTTTTGGAGAACTAGAGAAACGTTATTTTTTAGAAAAGAATTTTAAGAAACCGAAATATCTTAAAAATCGTGGTATATGCGTCATCAAGTAAATTGTGTGGCGTTTGTCCCTTCTGCTGTTTCCATATGCCATAAATCTTTCGTTGTACATAGCACAAAAAAAAATAAAGTAGGCAACTGAACACGTATAGCAAATATTAAGATAAACATAATTATAAAGATCCGAATGAAATTATTGCTTACATGATGTGGTACAATGCATGTTAGCGTAATACTCATCAAGTACATAAAAATATGAAAAAGCTAAAATATTCGATTCTTTCAATTCACAATTAAAATTAACGTATTTAAGAATTATAATAGAAGTGCAAAATATTGTTTAAAATGCACAAGTTAAATGACACACATGCATATGTACTTAAAATGGTAAATGGATTTCTAATTTAGTTTCTAATAAAATGTTAAAATACACTACTCGGTTTATTTCCCAAATAATATTCCATAGTATGAAAAGATCGTTATTAACGTTTGGATGTATTTGAAAATTTAATTAAAAAAGTACGTGTGTTTGCTCGGATATTTACGATTAATTGCTTATACGTAATTTCAAAACGGTAGTTTCCTTTCGATTCAAGAGGTGCCTCGAAAAAGTTGGTTAATCGATACCAGATGTACGTGACCAGGATTATTTAAAAGCTTTCCGTACAATATCGGCCGTAATTAAGAGCGATCGTCGCGATTTATCAACCGCAATTATGGGCACACGTGCAACACACGGAAACGCACGAGAGCAGCCGATTGGCTTGGCGGAAAGGATGACTCGGGGAGCCAGAAATTCATCAGTAAGTTATTTCTCATCGTTATTTTCCACAAGAGCGAAATGACGTTCCAAAAGAAAGCAATTTGTTCATTTCGAGTTAAAATAGCAAAAGTATTAATTACACAATATTCTCTGACGTCATTAAAAGCAGAAATCAAATATAATGATGCGTTATTAAGAATAAACAAGCAAGAATCGAATTTCTACATTCGATAAATTGACTGTGGATTTTTATGCAAAATAAAAATATTGTGCATCAATTGTAAGAAACAGGAGCCAAGTAAAATGATTCTCCTTTCTTCAATAATTTCTTCACATCTTCAATAACTTCGATGTTTCTAAATTCTCTTAGTGTTTATTTACACTTTGTGACCTGTTTCTATCGCGTCACCCTGTACATACATGAAGATCCACAATGTGTATACATACTATTAAGTGTGATAAATATAAAAAAAATTCAGAACTGCCCCATTTGAATATGAGTTTGTGTCGAATAACTTTATGATTTGAAAATGTCGGTGAAATTGAACATTTTATGCTATATTTAAGTGCACAAAATTATAAAAAAAAAACATTCGTGTAGCAAAGATTATCTTTATGTTCGTAAAACGATGCTTTGACGTAAACCATTTTGCTCGATTTTCGAGTGGTACTATGTATTTTATATTCATATATGTTCTTACTCGAGGAAACAAATTCCAGGACGGGTTTATTTCCGTCGATGCGTTTTATTATCCTCTCAGAATAAGCACAAAAAACATTTTCCATCGATCGGCAGCATCGGAGGGGCTAACAATCGACTGGACTATACCACAGGGTCCCGAATTAACATACTTCTTGTTTATCCGAAACGTATTATTCTCTGTACTAGGTATTCGGGCAAAGAAGAGGAAAAAACTATGCAAAGCATTCCTGGAATTCACACGCTGGTTTACAGTACGAACTGTTTGAACGTATTGCAATAGTACGTCGTAAATTACGCGGAAAATTTCACGTGAGCGCGGGTCAGTTTATTTATTTTTCACCTTTAAATGTTTCAAATATTTTCATATCTCGAGGTTATATCAAGTTGCCTGTAAAACGCGATGTCGTCACTATATTTAAACTTATGAATTTTTCCTTTTGAAGCGTCTTTCGTGCAAACAGCATTCCTTAATTTTTATTCCAAGATATGGTAATGCGCAAACACGCTCATTTGACGTCACTATAGATAATAATTAAGGAAAATTTCCGTGGACAGAGTTTTAAATCGCTGATATTGAATCACACTATTTTAATGAACATTCAATGCACTCAGCTTTGATTACTTTAATAGTATTGTATTACAACAGTTGCTAATACTTTTTTGTATTATAATGGTAATTCACTTTTTTGGTTGTTCATATTCTTCATTTCCAAGATTGTCATATCTAGCTCCGAGTTCTTTTTACTGTCGAAGAATAGCCGTATCCATTTGCCATAATCAGAGTCGCCGAAGGGTCAAACTAGTAAATCAATAAAGGGCGATAGTTCCGAAAACCGGTCAAATCCGACTGAGTTGAAATTTGGCAAATAGGTTCACTTTGCATTAAAAACATGTTTATGAAAAGGATTTTTGGCGACTCGAAAAAATGTTTTTGTCATGCTACTATCATTTCGCACTTTATTGGATACTCAGTGCATCGAATTCTGCCCTTCTTAATCGACAGAACATGTGTTTTAGGACATGATATTAGTACGATCAAATCTTTTTCGAGTCGTCAAACATCCTTCTGGGAAACATGTTTGTAATGCAAAATGAACCTATTTTCCAAATTTCAATTCAATCGGATTCAACCGCTTTTCGGAACATTAGCCCAGCAACCTAATATCAATATAGAGTGATCACTAGACAGCGGATCTTTATGCATTTACGGCTTATGGAAATGTTTCGAAAATGCTATAATATAAAATTCGAGAGAATTTAACACGATTTTTATTTTCTTTGCATCTACAAAGGCTGTTCCCATTAAAAATAGGATTTTATTTCATTCCACTTTCTGAAAACTTTTCTATAAAAATTGGAAATTGCATAAACCTCCGCAGTCTAGTGATCACGTTTCTGGGCGTCCTTCCTCACAATTTAGCTCAGAATGACCGTTACAAAAAGTCGCAGCGAATTGCCTGCAAAATTGCCGGATGGTCCGAGTTCACGCCTGTTCCTTCGCGGACAAGTAGCTGTCATTATCAGGATTGCAGCCGCTGCATTAAGTAAGATCCAGCCTGTACACATTCTCATCGGGATAATGCACCGCTAAGTGGATGCTCCATACGTGTTGCGACTCGTAGCCTATCAATCTTGATCTTGCGCGCGGGCGTGCTCTGCCCTCCTCAAACCGTCACAGGTATTCGAAACACGCGTGCCGGTGTGTTGGTGTTCTGCGAATCAGGAGCACGGAAACGCATTAACACCGGCATACGAAACGCTCTGCCGGAGACGTATGACGGGCACGTAGACCTAAGTGTCCAGGAATACGTAAGACGCTGAGACGGACGCGTTCCGCCGCCCTGGGCTGCTTAGGGATAAGGCTTGTATTTGCACTTGCGGAGCTCCTGGTGCATTTTCAAGATGCACCGAGGTAATTCAGAACCTGCCCTTCGCACAGCTGTATTTTAGTAATCAAGAATGTCCATTGCATCAAAGGTATATTAACTCTCCATTGTTGGCTTTTCTACTAATGGAAAACTCAGTACAGTGGGACTCCATTTATTCGAACCAGCATCATCGGACTGTTCAATTTATTAAACTCCTACCGGACCTCCTACAGTCGGGGACAAAAAGATAGGACCCCTTCTTAATATTTTAATTCTTATTTAGTAGATAAATGAAATTTTGTGTACACACATCGTTCCATGCTATTTCTATTTATTTGATTCAATTATTTGGCTCCCCACTAATTTATCTATAAAAATTAAATTACTAAAATTTTCAGGATAAAGTCGGACAAAATGATAGGTGTTTAAAAACAGAATATACAAACCAGTTTTGTTTTATATTCAATATTTTGTGGAACATTCTTTATTTCTTGTCATGGGAATTATATGTTTGGGCAGAAACTTGTATCGTTTTTTTAACTTTTTTCTGCCTTGATCGACGCCATTCATGATCTATACATTGTTTCAACTCGTCTAGAATTAAAAACTGTCGGCTCTTGGTATATAAGATGTCCCCAGATATTTTCAATAATTTTAAGATCCGATGATTCTGCTGGTCATTTCAGAATTTCAATCTTTTCAGTTGCAAGCTGATCAACACGCAATCGAACCTCCATGTTGAACTGCGGTTGGACTTGTAGCAGCTGCACTTTATACAGTGTTAATATTTTTTTTAAATACCAAAGCTAGCTTGCATGGCCAATGCAAAATATGAAAAACCATTTCTAACAAATACTGGCATCTATTGTCTTTTCTTTCTATTGAACGTTAGTTATGAATTGTGACAATACAAAAAGAATGATAGAGATGCTGCAATTTGTCAGAAATGGTTTTCATATTCTGCATTGCCTATGATTCCAGCTTTGATTATGAAAAATATTAACACCGTGTAATAGCGTCATCATTTGATACAAATCTACTTGTTAAAAGGCTGTCGTGTAATAATGGAAAAACTTCTTCAATATAATATCTAATAAATTAAATAACCAATCAATTTTGAATAAAATTTACAACTGATTTAACGATATTCACAGTATCCAACTTTGTCAGAATCAGTGAGAAGTGTATCAATTTGACAGCCGAGTGTCAATATTTACTTTTCACGTGGTTTAATCTCTTCGGAAACTTTTTAAACGTGATAAAAATTATTCAATTTTTTGTTTGATTAAGACATTCAGTACTTCGAAAATAATTCGCCACGACATGACGAGCTCCGAGTTTTTAATATTTTATTTAAAATACTGTTATTAACCGAAAATCATAACAGAAAATCCATTTTTTCTTCAAAACCTCGATATTTGTGCAATTTTGCAAATTTTAATAAAGGAAGAATGTTATGTTGTGCGTATTTGCAGAAACTAACAACTCCATTTTGATTTTCTTGTTTCAGATCATTTTTGTGCACTGCACACTGCACGATACATTTTCAAACCGCCATTACACCATTGATATTAACGATTAAAACGTATGAAAAATATTTTTGCTTGCATTATAACGTTAATACATGATACCGCAAATTTTAAATCGCTTTATGCATTACATTTTTCAAAAAAGTTCTTGAAAAACGGACCACTTACACAAGGTTCCCCTTAAAAAACGTAATGAGTTGTGTAAAGCAAATCTATGAAAATCGAGGTTCAGACAATTTTTCTATCGATTTTAATCCAAAGTCCATTATTGTTCACCCAACATTTTTTCACTCATACAGCATGTTGGAAAGTTTGATTATTCATTTTCGGAGGCGGCATGCGAAACGGGATTGTGAAACGTTGCCCACCTATATTTTACTAGCTAACAAGAAGTAAATTCAATTTCACACGAACATGGCTCTCGTTCGCCATTAATGGTTGCAGAACAAACACTTAAGTACCTATTTCGGAGTCACGCAGTTTGTACGCTGTATGTTTACCCGAATCCCGGCTATTGACAGGGACAAAGAGGTTGACACACTCGAAGCTTATGAAACTGGGAATATTAAACCGGTCTTTTATTATTGCGTTAAGACCATCGCTAGAAAAGGTGAAAGCTTTCATTACGAGGAAAATCGTGTTCCAAGGGAAGAATTCTCGAGAACCGGCTCGCAGCTTATAGAAACGTTGGATATAATACGTTGGTTTTTGTCGACGGGAAATAATAGAACAGCAGCCGGAAATTTTAATATAATATAATCCCGTTGGCAGTAACTTCTCTTTGCGGTGTAAAATCGAGCACATTTTTGTTGAAATAATAAAGCAAAAACATGAATTTACTGGAACGGTTCTCTGCATTGCGATTCAGCGACGAGAAGACAATTATGTAAAGTAAGCAATGTTATTCGCAGTGCTAGAGAACGTTTGAAAAAGTTACATTTCTGTGATTGCGGAAAGTGCCGAGACAATTAGGCTAAAGTGCAAAGGGAATTCGGTTCGCTTTTTGAGAGTTCGCAAGGCTTCATGATATTGTGACACGCGAGATATGTTGCGAGAGGAAATAAATGTGGTGGCAGTAGTTCGTTCTGAAAAGTGGAGTATGTAACGTAATAGTCAGGCACAAATCAGTTATACGAGCGCCATGTTAATTACAAGAAAATTAGTATTATGTTCGTACTGAAATTCGTGCCAACCTGTTCAACACACGAAATAATTAAAATGTCTCGCATTAACACTAGGTTTACCCAGCACTAAAAGTGACTATGTTACATTACTTTCTAAAATTAACAAGGCTCTGTGTAAACCAAATTTTTAGCCATTTTTTTCTAATATGAGCCGACAGAAATAAAGGGTGTAGCCGGATATTCTTTGAATAAGCTATAGAATGGCATGTTGCACATTCATTTTATTTTTGGAGCACATTTGACCTGCTTATCCGGCTACACCCTTAAAATCTCAATAATCATAAAAATATTATATGACATAGTGATAGTGTTATATGACATATACTCCTCAGAGTGTAGTCTATTTTCCTTCAAGAAGCAAGTTCTTCGACTTCCGGCAAGCTTTTCGGGTGTCACACATCATTGCGGATCTCTGTCGAAAATAAAACTTCTCTCTCAATAGCAACAAATGAATTCGAAATCGAAATTGATTCCCAGTATCGTTTTTACATTTTGCTGTATCGCCTACTCACTGTTGTCACAAATTCATAAAAGTCTAATGACTGGAGTAGCTACTGTACCAAAGTGTTTACCGTATTGAATAATCGAGTCTCGGTGATGCGGTTCGTTGGACCATAAAGGTTTCACGATAACGGTGGAACGCGCAACTGAAGCAACGCAGAAAAAAACCAACGGGTCGCCTAAATGCGGATAGCGAAGTGCGCTGGTTCGCGAAATTTCGTAGAACGCGACGAGGCCAAACAAATCAGCTTGCTGTTAAAACAAACGGAAGGGGGGGAAGTTAACGGCGGGGCAGCATAGTTTGGTTACGCGCATTTTTCACCGGAAGTCAAATAGTTTCTAGTTCGTCCGTGAACCCTCGGTATCTCGACACGAGATCTCGCTGCTTCGCGATTCTCTTTGCAGACGCGGAACTTTGCGATCAAACGAGTCCCAGGACTCTCTTTCTCGCTTCCGCTTCCTGCCGGCAGGCTCTCTTCCCCGGCCAGTTTCGAGTGTAATTTGTCGAAATTACAGTTTGTCCTTTCCGCCGCGTCTGATTCCGCGTCTGAACCAGTAGTACGTCCGTATTGATCACCGACCTTTTCTCCCCTCTTTCTCTGCTTCCGGTATGCCGCGGGGACACGCGCGACGCTGTACAGGTGTGTGTGCTACACGTGCTTTCGCAGAGTTTCTACGTAACTCGTTCAACGTCCATGCGAGCTATACAGCAATTCCACGTGAGATGACTCGGTTTCGCGTAGATTACCTACACTTTGTATTTTGATTGAGCATTAGCTTTTTATCCCCGTTGAAAAATTACAGTCTACACTCCGCGACAAAAAGATAGCACATTATCTAATTTTGTTAATTCTTGCAAATATAATCGAATAACAACAGTTCCCGTATTATACGTCACTGTTCAGTTAACAATAGGTTGTATCTGTTAAGGGTAAACACTCGTTTTCTGTTTATAACACATCGATCAATAAGTCCCGGGATTAACAGATAGATATCGCAACTAATTACATATTCATTCCGTCTTTTGTTTTTACTAACTTATAAACGACACCTGTCAAAATTTCATAGTATTCCAACCATTTGTTCTCTAGCTACAGTTGTTTAAGTGAAGCTACTTGTGTAATCTTCGAAGCAATGGAAAAATATGTGTTTCGTGTTTTCATAAAACATTGTTTTTTAATGGGAAAACGTACCGTTCAAGCTCAGCAATGGCTTGGAAAGTGTTACCTGGATTCTGCTCCATCAAAAACAACCATTTGTCGGTAGTATGCTGATTTCAAACGCAGTCAAACAGACACAAATGATGCTGAACGTTCTGGTTGTCCAAATGATGCTGTTACTCTAGCAAACGTTAAAAAATCCTCAAAATCGTAATGGGCAATCGCAAAGTGAAGCTGCGCGAGATAGCTGACATCCTGAAGATAGCGTCTGGTATTGTTTACATCATTTATCAGAAACTTTTGGGTATGAAAAAGCTTTTCTCCAAATGGGTGCCGCTTCTGCTCTCGATTGAGCAAAGGCAACAACGTATCGATGATTCAGAGCGCTGTTTGGCTCTATTTACGCGAAACAAAAAGGAGTTTTTGCGTCGGTATGTGACAATGGACGAAACATGGATCCGAAAAATGCTACAAGGAAAAAGATTTGGCTCCAATGAGCAGGTGATTGCCGAAACCAACGCATATTTTGAGGCCAAAAATAAATCGTCCTATACCATCAGCATAGAAAAGTTACAAAAAAGATGGACTGATTGTATCGCACGTGAAGGAAACTATGTTGGTGAATAAAAAAGAATTTTTCCAAAAAAATGTTGTTTTAACAGTTAGTCCCGAGACTTATTAATCGATGTGTTAGGTTAAACGCAGAAGCCGAAAACGTAAACAGTAGTGCTGACTGCTGCGTCAAAATGATAGCACAAAGTCAAAATTGTGTACTTTCAGTCAGCGTCAAGGCGCCAATCTGTTCAAATCGGCAAGTAGTTAAGATTGTTCGTATTCTAGTGTTAAAATATTGTGAAATTTTCAACAATGGCTCCCGGTAAAAGATTGACTGGTCCTAAGATATTAACAATACACAATTTACGTAAACAAAATTGGTCTATCAGTAAAATTGCGAAACTGTTGAATCGTAGTCACAAGGTTATTTACAATTTATTAAAAAATGTAGACGAATATGGGAAAAGAAAGAGCACAGGTCGTCCAAGAGTGACAACTGACTGTCAGCGGCGTGCAATTTTAACTGCATCGAATTCTGCTGCTACTGCAAGAGAGATTACAGCAGAAGCTGGAGTAACTACCAAAATACGTAATGTACAACGCCGTGCACTTTTCGCGTATTAACTCCGTGCCCATTCAGTTATCAGTTTTAGAAAATGTACGCGTGTAAAAAATGCTTCTTCCAATAAATAGGTTTCAGAATTGGCTTCATTTAAAAGGCAGGAAAAATAAAAAATAAAATGTCACGTTTAAATAGAAGCTGTCTGTGATTTATTAAGTACATCATGGTTGCGCGGGGTGAACAATGGTTGTCAGCGTTTTGATCTCAAGTCAAGCTGTATTTCCTCCAAGGTCTTTCCCTCAGTCTCCGGCACGTATCGGTAGATTAGAATCCAAATGAGAGATGTGATCGTAGTGAACGCCACTAGGGGCATGTATGTTCCATACGATTCTTGCAATACCTACGAACAAGGCGAGAAACTGTTACTCTGTTATCATGTTCGTTGCGCGCGCGTACTTTATGAAACGTTCGACACGCCAACGATTTCCTCCGGCAGAGAGGAAAGCCGGAATTTAGGTCGTTATCAGGAAAGTATTTTGCAACCACTTTTATCGTGTAAATTCGGATCTGATAAAGTGCTGGGAAGATGTTTTTGCGCTGTTGACTTATCCCTCGAGTAGCCAAATCAATTTAATTCCCCGAAAAGCATAAGACTCTTGTGAGAATGCGGAGAAAATGTTTCTCGGCGAAAATGCGTGTTCCAGACGACCGAAAATTTATTTGGCTACCAATATATATGTTGCGCTTGCACATGTACGTCGATGATTGATTATGCTTGCGGTGAAAAATCTTTGATAACTCGATATAGCAATAATGAAAGTTCGTGAAAGTTTCGCAAGCTTTTGATTTTATTTCAAAAGCCGTATACGGGTTATGCTATGCCAAGTCGATCACCTTTTGACGTTCACCATCGGCGATTTTGTTCTAAGTGAAATATGGTGTAAAGGGGGGATTGTGTCATTATTTTGCCGGTTTAGAATTTGTTTAAAAATTGCGGGCCTTCGAAATTTGTAATTTTTGCCCACTTTGGCGAAAATGTGCATCATTTACGAATTTTTATCACAGGAACTGTTTGTCCGATTGAGCTAAAGTTTGTTTTGTTTTATTCAGAAAGGAATGGGCTACTGTAAAATAATTTTTCTAATCTCGATAATTTACTTTATAATGTCAAAAAATGTAAACAAATTCTTCTTTTGAGTTTTTTTCGATCAAGGGCTACAGTTATTTAAATTTTGAAAAAAATATGGTCATATTCGAGGTTGCAAAAATTATTTTACAATAGCCCAATCCATCCGAATAAAACAAAAAAATTACTTCTGTCAACCTACCTGTTCCCGAGATAAAAATTCGTAAGCGAAGCCCATTTTCCCATTATATATGCATTATATTAACGCATTAAATAAAGATAAGAAAAAAAATAAAAATTCGTACATTCATGCTGAACACTATAACATTTTCTGCTATCAACAAACTACAATTTATACTCATCACTCATGAATTATGTCGTTTCATAAAATCCTAAGTAGTATTAACCCTTAGCACTCGAATGGCGATTGTAGGCCGCCGCTAAAAATTTCTGTATCGTCATTCAAAATATTTTTGACATTATTAAATTTGTTTGTATGTAGTAAATTACTGAACACTTCAGTATTGTACGATTCAATCGCGCCATTTTCATATGTATGACATAAAAAAGAAATATGTACAAGGCAAATATTCTAAGTCATAAGGAATGTTTCGTTTTGGAGTTAAAATAGCTTCGAGTGCAAAGGGTTAAAAAAAGTGTTCATCTTCCCGCGGGGGTGGTCTTACGACAGTGTTTTAGTTGTCGTGATTCTCGATATAAAATCATTGTCAAATCTGTTAATATTACGAACAAAAATGAAAACCTTGGTGTCTAATATTTGCACGATATCCGGTGTAAGATATTATTTGTTATTTTCTACCGAATATTTTCTGTCGTTGGTGGTGTGGGAGTAAGAAACTGCAAAAGAAACGCGATTTTGAAAGCCGACGAAGTATGACGACCCATTAAGGATTAAAATTTCCCAAGGGTTGTAGGCGTCCCGACGCGACCTAAATTACGCGAGCCGCTCACGAATCGTTCGTCGCGTAAGTGCGTCATTACCAGTCGCGCAGAAACCTTACCTGATAGAATTTCACGACGGCGGTGGTGGTGAAGGCGTAATAAAGGGAGCAAAATATGGCCGCGGGCACCTTAACGTCGACGTGGAAGATCTCGCCGACGTAGGCGAGTGGTACGGGGTTCAGAGCGAGACCGTATCCGAGAACATAAATCACGAGAAACACGGTGGGCACCCATCGGAACTTGGAGATGTCGTGACCGCCCGAAAGGACGCCGAAGAAGATGGCTAGCGTCAACAACGACAGCACGCACACCGGCGTCGATACAAGCAGCAGCAATCTCTTCCCTAGCGTTCTGACCAGCAGCACGCACATAGAGCCAGCTAACACGAGGGCACAACCGGTCAACACTATGCTGAAGTCCGTCGATATTTTGAAGCCCGCCTCGTCGAATATGAACGACTGATAAGCCAAGAGCGGCGCTGCCCCCGTTAAAGTCAATGCGCTCAGAACTATCACCGCGATACGGAACGCTTTCCGATTCTCCCGTCTGTTCCACGTCTCCTCCATTGATTTTCTAAATGTCATCTCGGCCCTGGAATCTTCCGTCGCTACGATTCGTTTGATCTCCTCGAACTCCTCCGCCACGTTGTCCTTGCCCAACGTCCATTTCAGTGTCTTCTCCGCGGACGTGAGCTTGTTCTTCCTCGTTAGGAACACCGAGCTCTCCGGCATCCAAACGAAGCACGCCAGAAACAGCAGCGGAACGGTCACCGCGATCATCGACATCGTGAATCGAGACACCGAGAGACCGATCGCGTACGCTAGCATCATGCCCGTGTTCATCAACACCGCCATCAGAGTACCTAAATATCATTCCAAGGGCTTAATCTCTTATTTCCCTTTTTCCTTTGAAATACTGAAAGAGTGGTTATTAGTTGTTTGTAGCAAGTCTACGTGCTACGGTGTTAGTTTTGTATTTACGACCCATTGGTACGTTAATAATTATTGGAAAAGTTCGTAATTTCCTTTGCCAAATTGTTTGTCTTTTTTCGCAGAATTGTATTGTTGCAAAGCTTGGAAACGACCTGGATTAACAGTCGAAAGATTTTAAAACTTTCATGTTGCTGAAAATTCAAATTTTACTATATGCATTAATTGTGGTTTACTTGTTAAATACGTGTCCACAATGTCTACAAGAAAATATCAATAGCTTTCATAATGTGCAAACGACGTATCGTTGATTACATTTCCAGACCTGCGTACTAATTAGCTCGACACGCATTGTGTGTATTCCATGTGCTTTAAAAACAATTACTCGGAATGTTATTGTACTGAAAGGTGAACATTTACTCTATTACGAGGACACGATTACCCAACAAGTTATACAAAATCACAAAATACGCAGGACAGTCTAAAAATTAGTTCCAACGATTAATACTTTCAGTAATTGAACAAAAAATCTTTTAAATTCAGAATCTGGTGATTTGCATGCTGATAGTTTTTTGTTCATGACAGTCCTTTATCCAACTGTTGAAAGTGCTTGGAATGTCGCGGGGACCAATTTATAAACGATCCATATAAATATAACTTAATATAAATTAATATTGTACTAACAAAAACCGACGTAGACTTAGACTATAAGAAAGACATTAAAGAGATAGAGAAAGTGAAGAGTAAAATTAAAAGAATAATAATGATACCTAAAGGTCCTCGCGTCCTCTTGCTGCTAACTTCACCCAGGTACATTGGCATGACCGCGTATGTTATTCCACAGCCGATGCCGGCCATTATTCGGCCGACATAAAGCTGAGGAACGCTGGCTGCTAAACCAATCAGAAGCCAGCTGGCAATCTTTGGTATTGTGGCGCACAGTAAAGTTCCTTTCCGGCCAATTCTGTCCATCAGGAGAAACGGCACGACAGAGCCGAGTCCTACGCCTACATACAACAAATTCACCACCCAAACTATCTCGCCGGAGGACACCCTCAAAGGATCTTCCTGCGCGAATTTTGGTATAATAGGAGTGCTCCATCCTTCATTCAATCCACTGTCAATGACCAACAAATTACCTAGTCGTGGCGACGAAGTGTTTTAATTATTTTTTTATTAATTCTTTCGTAGACCATAGTGTTGTTTCTTTCCTATACTTACATACGATTCCAATCAGTATTTGTCTAAATATTTCAACCTTGGTCATGGACATTTTCCTATTTACTACTTCCTCGTGCTACGACTATTGAAGAAAAAGAGGTCAAAAGGTTCCAGTGCACTCATGCGAAGGAGGGTAACCCTTTTCATTGGTTCAAGCAATCGAGTTCATCTAAAATTTGGAGAATAACAAATGTTACAGATATTATTTTTATTATATTCAATAACGATCCATGGAAAAAGCATTTGAAAATCACACTCGAACTTGCTTTTGCCTTCAATGTTTATTAAGAGTTGCGAATTTTAGGCAGCGGATCATTGTACAAATTAAACAGCAAATCTATTAAGACAGTGAACATATTTTTAATGTTCTGTATATTCATATATACAGGGGTTACTCGATATATGTCCAAAACACGGGTCTAGCCAGGGACACATATCGGCTAGGAGATACTACTCTTTCAAAACGTGACTCTCGATTACACAATTAGCAGAAATGAATTAGATTTTGATTTTTGAAGGTTTGAAGTGTATTGTTACTTTACGGGAGAAAATTTTTCAGAATCTTGAACTTCGAAAATTGACTTTTGGCCAGTAAAATTGCGTTTTTGAACCGGTGTGGAGCGATCGGTAGAAGTTAGAACTCGTCGAGCTGCAGAACCCGTTTCACCGGGAAGTATCGTAAACAGGTAGTATGTGTCGGAACAACGATTCCGGTTTAGTCCGCAGCAGAGATAACGGAAATAAAGCCAACTAAGATACCAACAGGATCCTCTGATACGTATCCCATAGCTGGCCGTGCAATAGGAACGCGTATACGGCATACGGCACAAGGCCATGGAAACGCTCGCTTGTTTTCGCTCTTGAAAAGATAATGAAAATTCACTTCAGTTTTCCAATTAAAAAAAATTCTTTGATTCGCGTCTGTCATTTTTCTACATTTTCTCGAAAATCGTTTCATTTACGAAAAAATGTAATACAGCATAAAGGACGCACCCTGTCCAGATCCACAAATTTCATTCAACATAGTTTTCGATACAGTCAATAATTTCAAAGGTATTCAAGAAAAACGATTTTATGAGCATTTAATTAAATATTTGAATGTTAAGGGCCGGGGAGCACGTGTCCCCGTTATCCGATCGAGCTGAAACTTTGCAAAATTTTTTTTTTCTTAATTGGGACAATCTCTAGGGAGGGGGGAGCATAAAAAAAAATTTCGTATGAGTATTTACTAAGAGCTATCCTAGTGTATATACAAACACGATTCCTACATCTCTTTAGTGTCGAAAATAAAAAAAAAAAAATAAAGAACGGATAGCTAGTAATGTAGACATCAATATTTTAATTATTTTTTGTACAAACATATTTATGACACTTTTCTGATTGAAATGACTCAATCTGGGTCATATATAGTTTATATAGTAGCTTCTTTTCCACACAATTAATGCAATAAACTTGTATTATGCATTAAAATCCGCAGTCTATGCGTAAGTAATAGAATATTCTACATGATTTTGCGAACAATTTCTTCCGCAGTCCAGAAAATAGTGTAGAGGCAAATTCCGCGTATCACTGAAAATGGGTCAGTGCGTAATATGCATTTTCTAGCAATGATTTCTCGCGTATAGTATGTCCAGAAACCAAGGACAAACGTTTTGCGTAAAATTCACTTACGGTTCAGCCAGACGCGTGACTCCCAGCCTAGGCTTCGTCGCAAAGCGACAGTTTATGACCGACGTTATGGTGCATGTGTTATTGAGAGACAGAAGCTCAACCAGCCGAGTCCTTTAACCCGGATTTACCATGGCCAGGTCGTACATTTTCATCGCGACCAATTTACGTATCCTCTGTTGTCATCGCGATCACGTTTGTCGACGTTCAACGCGATA
Organism: Seladonia tumulorum; assembly: GCA_913789895.3. NCBI lineage: Eukaryota > Metazoa > Arthropoda > Insecta > Hymenoptera > Halictidae > Seladonia > Seladonia tumulorum. Next base: position 12,715,369 of record OU565275.1, read on the forward strand.
GAAACTGTTGTAGTATTTTCAATATTTATTTTTCCATTTGCCGCCTCGGAAACAAAGCGCCAATGAATTTATCGAATAGCTCGAAGTCGGGAGAACCAATTAATGGGTTAGTTATTTATGAATGTTTTGGGTTAGCGAGGTAATCAAACACGCATTGCAAACAGCATTGAAACATAGCGGGGCGTGTTCGAATGCAATAAATACGCTGGAAAATACGCAATTGCCGAAATCATTCTGCACTTGATCCTGCCGTTGATTTTAAGTTTGTTGATTTATTATTCATACGTGGTTAATCGATCTCGTGAACCGTCGGAGCTCCGATCTTAGTTATTGACTAGCACGTGATTGTCAATAATGTAACGATTCGATATTTTTATGCGTTACTGTTTAATAGGATTTGTTCATTGTTGCTCCCACGATTACTCGGTGGAACAATAAAACAGGATTACCGATATGAACATCCGTGTTGACTCGTGGCGATTAGGTTCCCACAGCTAATCTAACCCGTTAAGCTGATATTGTATTGTAGGATACTTATGCCTATCCATATGTATGTATGCGCAACAAAGTGAAAAATTCTGTTCTTATGAGTTTTGTGCAATTATAGCAGAAACCCTAATAGCTAATTTTCCGTTAATATAATTGTAACGAGAAATAACGTTCATCGTTCATTGCACAAGTAAATATCACCGGAATTATATCATGTTTGGTATCATTTTCATTAGAAGAATGCCATAAATATGTTGGTGGAGGTCTCATAAAAGAGTAATGAAAAATAAAGTTTTGCTGTTGGATTAGTTGTTTATATACATCAAGAAAACACTGTTCTTTGAGGACAACGCGTGTACGTTGTAGCATCCTGTTTCTATGCAAATATAAATTAATCAATAAATTGATCGATATCGTCTTTTACGGTTGCTGTAAGCGCCCTGAGGAGATGATTTGTTTATTTGCACTTTCCAATCGCACTAAATTAGTAGAATAACAAAAATTAAAGCAAAACACTTGTAGCTTTCACTAATTTTTTCATTGAAATTTGGAAATAAAATAGAAGACAAAGTTCATTTAAATTTAATAGTTCTCTTCTGTCTATCAGTTAATTGCTGTTAGGTTCTCGAAAAAGTTTCCTATTTTTCCATATTCCCGACACTTCAATCTGTCAATACACGATTCGAAAGATGACGCCGTGCTGGTGCAAAATCATTTATTATATTATGACTGCTGTTAATATTAAACACGCGGGTTCCGTTCATTATCGTGGGCACGCAATTAGCCGTTAATTGCCGATAAAATAGAGCGCTCGAGCGCGGTGCTCGGTTATCGGCGAATTTCCATGCTGAAAAGATCAGCGCAGCACCCTCCGCAACCGCGAAACTCCGGCTCTGTTTGTTTCGCCGCGAGAACGATCCTAGTTTCTCGATTTTCTCACTCTTCTCCCCCCTCCCCTCCCCGCCAGCTAGGCCCAACCCATGCATCGCTATTGCATCCTTTTTTCATCTTCCTACCGACACCCTTCTTCGGTTTCCAACGGAACCGCAACGAACTGGAACGAATCCACGATGCACCACCGAATTTTCATTCTTCGCTGGTTTTCGACGAAATAGAGGCGCGCCGTTGTTCGATTCTCACATAAAATCGAAAGTACTACGGCGCGGTTCGAAATTTGCGGTGACCACGAAACACCTGACGGATATAGGTGCGAAATTAATGTACAGGGTGACCCAAACATATTGTACTTCCTTGAAATGGGTAATTGCTGAGGTCATTTGAAAGAACATTTTCCTGTACGGAAATGTTCTCCGTGGGCAGAGTTGTGTAGAATTACAATTGAATTACTCCAGGAATTATAATTACAAAGTAATTGAATTACATTGTAATTTATAATTGTGAGCTTCATTCGATTAAATTACAATGTAATTCGTAGCTGCAATGGAGTACGAATACAAAATACTTTGTAATTCAATCATATTGTAATTTATAATTGAGATCTTTTCGTTCAATTAAATTATAATGTAATTCGTAATTGCAATGGAGTACAAATACAAAATACTTTGTAATTAAATTACATTAATTGCGAGTTACAATGTCATTAAATTATAATTGAAAATTAAAGGATAAGTGAAAGTTTCAAACAGAAGGAATTTATTATTTATAAATTTAAAATATCTGAACAGAAATAACTGCTGCGTTACAAATTTTTTAAATTTCAAACGTAAATATAAAAAGCAGAAAGGACTATACATAATTTGGAGAGCTGTATTTCAATTATTTTGTATTTCATTTATATTGTATTTCAACTACACATCCGATTAAAACAATTAGTAATTGAATTAATTGAAAGGTTTGAATTATGTAATTCAATTATGACGTAGTTGAATTACATTATAACTGAAATTACAATGTAATTCAAATATGCAATTGAATTACAACGTAACTGAATTAGCACAACTCTGTCCGTGGGTTTGTTAAAGAGTTATTAACGATATACACGGACCAATCAGAACGCGCTTTCAGCGACTCCTCCGAGCGTTCTGATTGGTTCGCCTTTGTCAGTAATAATTCTTTAACAAAGCCACGGAGAACATTTTCGCAGCGGAAAAAGTTACTTCAAATGACCGTGGGAATCTACCCCTTTCGAGCAAATACAACATTTTTGGGACACTCTGTATATTCATAGTCCCATCATTGTTTGAAGGAAACAATGACAACAATATCAACTCAAATCACATTTCGAAATATCTTATACCTGACATTGCTATTCACTTTCCTTCGCAACATATGATTGCTTTACTCATTGTCAGTCAGAAGAAAGACAATCGCAATACGAATTTGTAGTGTCTATTACACACGTCATGACTGAGTAAGGAATATTTCATTTTGTTCTTAATATGGTTAATTCAATCCGTTTCTTTCCACTCAATGATTTCAACGTGAGTGAAAAAAATGGAGTATAATCGATGCTGATGCGTCACTGGTTGCATAACGCTCAAACATGTGGAGATGTAATTACACTGATTCGTTAGATCGATAACATTCTGGCTGTGACCGTATAATTGTAGAACGAATCACGGAAATATAATCGTTTCATCGAAAACCAGATTCGAATTCCAAATAAGTCGTTGTTAAACTGGAAACTGCTTGTTTTGTTCCGTACTTTATGCAACTTTTCATTACCATAAACTACAAACAGTGACTATAGTTATTCACATACCAGCAATTACAAATATTTAATCGATTATACTGCTATAGCTGTGAAGGAAACATGCAAGAATAAATTGTACTATTGCGTATTTGTTATGTGGACAAACTTCGAAGTAATTAACAACACTATATTGTTAAGTGTAAGACAAACTTTCATTCAGAAAGTGTAAGAATTGTTTAAGAAACAATTTATTTGAATACAAAATATGAAATAATGTATTATTGAAATGTTCATTTTCAAATGTTCATTTTGTTCTCGAATTTTCACTGACAATGCATACAGAATGAGAAAAAAGAATAGTTCTCGCATTAAGAGAACGGCACGCTTGGAGTATTTGCTATAATTTATTCTATTCGTGGAGCAGACGCACGCTACAAGAGCAAAAACGTCTCTGATTCAAGCATAGCAGCAAACGGAATGATGATTCATACGAGCACTGCCTTCTTCTCCGGTTGTTTGCGTATCAAACTCGCTCCCAAAAGTATCGTTTACAATTTACGAAACGGTTAGTACGCTTTCCCACCCCTAGGAATGCTCAGTTTCGCCCTCGCCTCGGATAATGTAATCCTGAAAGGTTGTATTTTTCCACCGAAGTTTCCCCGCTGGGTGCGGATACGCGTAATAATTTATGACAGTGTTTTTCCCCGGAGAATATTTAGTTACGAAAGAAAATCCTACGCGGACGAGTGCTTGAATTATTATCCCGAGTTATCTGCCGTTTCAGTGGTACCGTTCTTCGCGCTTGTGCATCGCTATGCCAGGGAGCGAGTACGGATTCTTGATTAATAAATCGCGGATCCGGAAATGAAGTTACAACCGGGCTCAAATCTCCACCGTGTTTCCATCGTCAGAGTCAAGTAATTTCCATTCGGGGATCCTTTTTGCCTATTCTAAAAAGTATCTTTCGTTCGAGCAATAGTTACTATATTGCTCTAGCTTCCCCCCACCCCAAAGATGGTATCCTGATTCAACCCTTATGTCGATGATCAAAATTTTCTACGATATCGAACGATTTTGTTGTTGATTCAACACGGCCTAATTTAAAAAATTTTTTTATTTTCTTTCAAATGTAAATTAACCCCCACACGACGGTGGACCATTCTGATTAATATTTGATAATGTTTAGGACGCACGAATATAATTAAATATTTTAGGAGTGTACGTGGTTAATCAATACGTCTCAAAATACCTTTTTATAATAAAAAAAGATTTGAATTTCGTGATACGTCCTCTTCTGCGGTTAGCAATTCATGTATTCTCATAATTAATGTATCCTCCATGTTACATGTGCATATATATATATATATATATATATATATATATATATATATATATATATATATGTTTACATGGTTTTTATATTCACGATTTCCATTTCACGTAAATACGTGCGAAACTGATTTAAATTCACGAGAATAGTTATCGATTATTACTCGAACGAAATGCTTCCCTAGATCGATATAATTTATTTGTGAAAATGTAATATTTAAAAAAGCTTACATTTATACAAACGAATGATTTATCTCGATCTTTTACTTTAGATTGTGAATATGGCTTTAATATATTAATGTCCAACCTGGTGATCATTTGAACTGTCTGCTGCACGAAACGAATAGATGAGAAATTTCAATACGTTGCTTGAGCTTCAAATTAGCTTCATTATTCTAATTTTCTGAGCCAAGAAAGAGCGGTTGCATTTTGCAGAACGCGAAGAAGTATATTCCCAATGTTTGCAGCAGTTCTGGTGCAGGTTGGTCGTAACATCCACTGCAGATGCATAAAATACCAAATTCTTGTTAATTTACAGTCTTTTAAAATATTTAGCACATAGTAAACATTTCAATAAGACAAGTCGAGGCGATTTGAAACACTGAATTTATAAACAGACTAGCCAAACCGGTATAATGATTACTTCTATGTTTTCCTGATTATTATGCAATATCACATATTCTAGATGGTGTTTCATAAAACTAAATTTAGATTCAACTATTTAAGTTATTTTCTTCATCATCTAAGAAAAAACAATCGTGGAATGGTAAACATTTTCTAAGTGAACAATAAATATCGAAACTCATTTTTCCTTAATAGGAAAAGGGACCCAATTATTGTGCCTATATTAATTATACTTATTTTTAAAGCATAATGAATATTTAAAAAATGATATATAATATACATATTAACTGATTTTAATGGAAAAAATTTAATATCCCCCTATTAATATCCATTATGCTTTAAAAATAAGTATAATTAATACAGGCACAGTAATTGGGTCCTATAGTAATCTAGAGTATTCTTGAAATAATTATCAGAAGCAAGAATTTCTATTGTGTAACTTGTAAAAAATAATGTAAGGTATTATGAAGTTCATACACATCACTTACGTTTTTAGATTATGTTTTATGTTCTAGATAAAATAAAATTATTATATTGCAATGATCTAGTTACAAAAAATTGGAATCAATAAAAATACTTAATACAATACTGAATCATATGAAATATAAGACAAGTTTGCATGTTCTATTTTACAATCATCATTATCTACAAAAGAAATGATTAAACGCACGTTAATAAAAAGTTCACCATGTCCTAATTTTAATAGAAACTCGGCTACTATAATTCACCGTGACTGTTTCTTTGATTGAGTTTTTTTATCTGCTGAACTAAAGCCTACTGAAGGTTATTTCTCCAGTCAACACCAACATGATTTATCTCAAGGTTTCTCGAATGGTATGAATTCATTCATCTAATTAGCATTATCACAGACATATTGCACAATGATTATCGGAGCAAGTTCTACACGTTTGAATATATCTAAATCAGGATGATCTCACACTGAACTACACTGATGATACCATTCTAATGATTTTTACCGTCTGCAGCTAAATGATTTACGGTCCCAAAATGTTCCACGTTTTTCGAAAAGTTCGATATTTTCAATTATAGGATCAACATTTCTTTTCGATTTCGTAAAGTTAATCAATAAATTTAGTTAGCAGACATCCCATATATGATTCTGTATATTTTAATTACTGTTCAACGACAGCTTGTCCCAGAACAAAGTGTAGTTGCTCAACTTTAAACACACATAACTTTCGAACCAGCGAATTCCTCGCCTTAAAACATCGACTTTTGGCATTTTCTCGACAAGATGTACAGAATTGTATAATAAAAAGTTTAAAAATTTCAGGTTTGTCAAGGTGAAGTTTAACCATTCAGAACCCTAATTTGAAACAAAAACCTCAAATCTCCCCCCCCCCCAGCCCATAGAACCGGAGAATAATCTGTACCAACCAGATTGAATTTGTTGTAAAATTTCCGAATTAGATAAGAAATTTTTTTTATCAGAAATACCCAATTTCCTTTTCCGAAATTCAAATTCCTTACTCTTCCTACCCGGGACGCAACAAAGTCGACAGGAGTAATGATTTAAGTGAACGTTTACACTGCACATCCAATTTGCATACCATAGTGATTAATAAGCCTTGTTCAGAATGAATGAAATAATCCCCGAAGGCGATTGATGTTTCAATTACTGTCATTGAGAAAATGCGGTGTTAATTCTAAGAACGCGAGGAAATGGAAACTTATTATATAGACGATAGGAATTCAATTATTCCTTCTGATTAGATATATGTACCTGCTCAGGATTAGTAAAGGAATCACAATTACTTAAATGTCATTCAGACAGGTGCTTACACTTGCGTCATTATGACGAACGTAATAATTAGACTGTTGGCATTTACGGGTTTAAGGCATTCGTAATTTTGTGAAGCACAGAAAAATGTCGAAACTGTGGTGTCAACAGAATCTTTCAGTGGGCGAAATCAATTTTTTACTGTTACTTGCAGAATAATATTACAACATGAATTACTATTCTATTTAGGCGACATTTTCACAGAAACTTTTACTTGTAATTTTACCTGTTATTTTCTTGACAGTGTAAAAACGTTTCGAATGATTTCTGCTGTGCATACTGTATGAATGAGAAAGAACAATAAAATTATGATGCGGTTTAGCATACTTATGATGTGCGTATACAAAAAGAGAACAATTTGAGCGGAAGAAAGTAATAATGGCGGTTCTCCAAATTTCGAAGTGGAAGTTTATTAATCACAATTTTGACAGATAACGTTCGATACCAAAGAATTGAAAGCTGATTGAAAAAGAATATTTGAAATTCAAAACCTTAATATTTTTAAAAAATACATAGAAAAAAGTTATTGATAAATAGAAGGAACGTCATTGGAAATGATGCTCAACACAATAATTACATAAAATGTAGTATTACTTCACACTCGGAGTTACCCAATATACAACCGTAAACGTGCATAAAGATCCGGAATCTATTACTGACACATACACCGATGTGTGCTCTCTGAGATTGCGATAAGATGAAAATGCCACGATTCATACATCGATAATAAAAGTATTATCTCGTCGCTGTGTAAGCAATGAAATCAAACTGGCTTATAATAAAAAAATGTAACACTCAAACTCAATTTGTTATTTACTGTTCTACTATTCTTGTTTCTGGTGATAAGCAGACTCTATGCAGTAATGGTATTTGTAAGTGTATAAAATGCAAGGAAAATGAATAAAAATTAATTCTTTTTCATTTTGTCTATATAATTGGAAAAGACAAAAAAGGGAATTTTCGAAAGAGGCCCCCCATTGATTCACACGTAGCATTGTGAAAGCAGGAGCAATGAGTAATTTATGAAACAATGAATTCATCTTGATTCTAATTTAATCACAAATCTAATTTAATTTAATAACGAAAGTAAACTTTACTTTAACTTGCTTTATTTTACTTTAATAATAAGCTAATTGTAACAAATTAATTGAAAGAATAGAAAAGTTCCAAAATAAATTTTTCACACTTCATTTCATTCGAACTCTCTCAATATGTTATATGTATATTTGTACTTACATTTATTCTACGTTAAACGGGGAACGAACGCAACAACACTGACGCTATAGTCACGGAGAAACGCGATAATAATCGGAAATAGTATTACTAAGCCCGTATAGGAAAAAATCGAATTTCCTTTTAATCGCTGTTCTAACAGGTTATGCTCATAAATTGACAGTATGCCACAACCGAGTATACAATTGAAGGTCTTCTCTATCTGCAACCGCAACACGACTGTCTATTTCTAAACGATTTGCAAAAGTACCTCGTTGTTAGCACGGTTAGTTATGCAATACGTCGTTGCCCGTTACGGTGATCATGTTTCCACTAAAGAAATACTGCCTTTATTGCTATTTCCAAACAATCGTTTTACATGTTCTGCAGAATTCCTAACCCCAATGATAGACTATGCAAAATAGAAAATTAGATACAATATTCATATCAATAAACCTGAATGTATTAATGTTTTACATTAATATCAGTGAACATAAATGTGTTATTATCATCGAATGTTACCATTTTTTCTTTTTGCTAATAATAGTACAGTAGAACCTCGATTATCCGAGCAGTTACGGTCAGTTGTAACGCTAGGTTGAATTTTTATTAATTTGTACAATAATTAGCTTTGCATATTGGGACACTGAAGATTTCAGACATTGGAGGTTCGGATAATCGAGGTCCTACAATATACAGTTACTTATTTTACGTTTGATAAAAACGATTTTTACCGATCATAAAACCAAAACAGTTTACCAAAAGAATTCAAAGATTTTCGAACCTTGTACGTTCGTACACAATCGCTTGGATTATGTGTACAACGATATTTCTGATTTATATCCTCAAATCAGATATATTTTTGATTATACATTTATTGTTGCAACGTCATTTTCTTTTAAATAAAATGTGTGCACCATGGACTAGTGACGTTAAAATATCGCGAAAGCGTTTAGAAACGAAAAAAGGTTAAGAAACTGTGTATGTAATCACGTGAAATTGACCACAAGGCAACAATAATTGCGTAGGCTCAGATCGAAGAAAAAACGTGTTCACGAATTGCTGCTTATAATTGTCTTTGGATTTATCTGTCGAGTGTGCTTGCCCGCGAGTCGCAGTCCAATCTGTATAGGCCATCGTGATATCGTTGAAATGGACAACTTCAAAAGAGGAGCGTGAAAATATTGAATTTCTGTCACAATTCCATCGCGGTCAAATCCAAACGAACCGAACGAAATTCCAGCCGATTGAACCGGCTGCCGACGTAGTTGATTTAATTTTAACCGACACTGGCACCATCGTAATTGTAAGTTCGGTTCTCGTTTTTACAATTTTCTGTTATACACTTGGTTCAAACTACGACACATCACGTTCATTCGTAAGAAAAGCGTCACAACTCAACTAAATTTTTTAAATTATTTTTATTGGTTTACTACTAGCTCATTCTAATTTTTCACAGTAAAAAACTCTAATTCAACCTTTCAATAATTATTCGCAGGGAAAACGGCATAAGATATATTCGTAAAAAAATGATAAAAATAATTTTATAAACTGTGGTGTACTTGATAACTAATGTGCATGACAATTAACCCAGCATCTAAGTAACAACTCATTATTTTACATTGCCATGTTGGTTAGATATAATAAGAAAAAATGGACTATTTTAGGTATTTTTCAAATGGCTCTCCTGTAAAATTTTCTTTTTTTTTTACTTATGTCACTTTTCTTATGAATGAACGACATGTGTATTAGGTTGTTGTATATGAAAGGTCCGATTTATGACAGTTACTTTAAACAAACATACCTTGTCCTTAAAACAAATAAGAGGGAAGATTGTAACTATTCTTAAGCTCAGAAATGTAAACGCTAAAGTTAGCATTATTTACTTTTATGTACCTCTCATTTATTACGTTTTTACTGTAATTTCAAGATTAATATTACTCCATTATAAAGATATAAAACAAATACAGTTGATAAATTCATCAACAAATATTTGAATTTGTGTATAACGCACTATTAATAAATACTTTGTATAATATTGGACCGAACTGTATATTAATTTACAAAAAATATTATGGCTCCCTTCTGATAAGAAATGCCTAATATATTATAGTAATAATCCGCAGCGACATAGCAATTTTCAAATAATTTTTCCATTTAATGAAAATTCCTCGATTTAACATGGGAATTATATTTTCCTAAGAAAATAAAACGTGGTAGGGAAATCAATTTATAGTCCCTGGACAAACAAGTTAAGCCTATGTAATTTATATGTATTAAAAATGATAAAAGTGAGTGGATCAAGTGCAGAACATTTCAAGAATTTTAAGATCTCCTAATTAAACTCATCAAGAAAAGTAAATAAATCTCTATGAAGCTCTCGTATCCTAAAATTAATGTGGACAATTTTTATTTTGAGAGCCGCAGTCTGACAACTATATTGTGATAATACTGTGGTCACCAATAACCTACAAGGTGCATGTGACCTAAAACGCTAAAAAAGAAAGTCTTGTTTAAATCAAGTGTTCAGCGAAACAATTCACACATTTCTATCAGAACAATTAAACTATCAGAACTCTTTGACCAATACAGTATGTACAAAGAATCGATCAGCTGACACATTAGGCAACGTTATCAGAGAATGCTCGTGTGTAAATAATAAAACGAAAGGTGATTTCTACTGACCAATGATTTTTAAAGGGGTTAATAATAATAATCGCAATGTGAAATAGTAGTTTTACCGGTGAGATCTGTTCAGGACCAAACGTGGAGTATAGGAGCAGTTTTTGAGCACGGGCGACCTCGAAACTAATGTTCTCCACGGTCGTGTGTATCTTGAAACGGTTCCCTTTCACTCTCTAAAACACTGGACACGTGGTGCGCTGGTCGAATAATAGTTTCTGATTCGGGGCGAACCGAAAGAGGACTCCTTAACTCTCTTTCGTTCCACTCGAATGTTTCGTCACTGGAGCAGACACTGGGTGCACGCATTCGTGAATGGCAACGCGTGTCTCACGGAAACCGGCGATCGAATGTCGTTGACGGGCACCTGGTTCTCGATCTCATCCTCGAAGACGCGAACGAGGAAACTGAACAACATCCACGATCCGCGCGGACCAGCGAAACTCGCCGCGATTTTATCCGTGTCCCACTCCCGCCGGGCTTTTATGAAGTGCGACGACACGGTCCACCGCCGTTAATTACTTTTCCGTGTTTCCCCGTGAACGCGATCGAATCCTTTCGGCCATTGTTCGCCGGGACGCAAGGCGCGACCGTAGGCAACCTGGCAATCTCATTTCATTGCAAAAATCGAAAAAAATTAGGAAACGTTGCCAGAGAACGAGTAAATTAAATATTCGCGTGAACTATTTCGGGGGTTATTAATTATCAGATTGTTGAATACGAAACATCCGATTTTAGAATGTAAATGTCACGAAGCGTTTCGATCAAGAATTACCATTGTAGTCTACAGGTGTATTTTGTACCATTTTTACGCTAGAATTATTTAATTGTTTCATCTCTCATATTAATTTAAATTAGAGAAACTTTCTTTTTATAAAGGGTAACGAACTCTGCTTTGTTCAAGCACTTATTATAATGAAAATCAATTTGTTATTACAAAGCAATATATATGTATAAGAATTTCGAATGTCGTCTATTCTTTCTATGATAGAAAATTTCTGTACTATAACAGACGATAGCAATGGTGGTGGTAAGTGCGCGTATTATTCATCCATGTTAAAGAGAAGCTTAAAAATTGAGGTGACAATCGTGTAGCATAAACCAAGAACGTGAACCACGAAAAAATTCAATTTCTACCGTAATATAACCAAGAAACTTGTAATTCACTGAAACTGGAAATTAAATTGGTGAAATATCAACTTGTGAAGACATTTAAAAAATCAAAGAACACTATGACGCCATTTTCTGCTTATTAAAATTATTAAAAGGAAAGGTACATTTTTATTTCGTTTCTGCTTCCCACTGTTGACTTGGAAAATTTTTATTTTGCACCAAAATCCGCAGTCTATCGATGACAGTGGCGTTTACTTTAATCAATGCGTTAATGTAGAGAAAAGTTATGCTCGTTTAATGTTATTACTAGAAATCGGACATTTATATGCAATAACCCAATGTGTGCAACATCTAGCGATGGATTTAACCGTCTACAGTTCCGTGTAACTTTCAAGTGTAATATGTCAAGTAATATTTTTTAATCTGACTGACTGAATACTAGAAATCCTAATAAAATTTGATTTATTCGAATAGATTACAATAAACATAAATTTCGAAATCTATTAAACTATTCATGTCGACTAAAACTGTAGAATTTAATTTTGTCGCAGTAATCTGTTAACCCATATAGATGTTAAAAAATCCCAATAAAATTGGTCGTACGTGTTAAAATATGTAATATAATATGTAATATGTAATGTAATATGTACATTACGTTCTCATTTGCACTGTAGACATTTTTTCTGTGAAGTATTTGCAGTCCTGGCTTTCGATTCTAACATGCAAGGTCTACCAGTATCAGCAGGCAAGATTTTCTATTTGTATCGGATAGATAACGCGTTTTCTTTGCAGATCTCGAGTGAAGTCGATAGGGGAACAAGGAAAATATACAAAGTTAACCTCTTGCGAATCACGTTTTACCGAGAATTTTTATCCGAGAGAAAAATTATTTTCTTTGCACGAAGATGAACGATGCGGTTAGATCGACTCTTGATGCTTCTTTTTTCGTGGAGATTTTAATTATGAATAATGCGGAACTCGAGAGAACCGGTCGCACGCATGAAAATCTCCCGGAATTCCTTGCTTCGTAGGATGCCAGAATTTATTATATTTACCTGGCACGCACCGCTTACCAGGTAAACGAAAATTTTCGTTAATATTCTGGTTTTGAAAAATTCAGCTGTGACACGGTGTTTGCAGCACTTCGTGTTATTATTATTATTATTAACACGTTGATCGTCAAATTACAATCCTTAGAAAACCGATCAAAATACTTTAAGAAAACTTCAAACTGCAATGATAAAGATTATCACAATGATCGTTCCTTTGATGCTTCAGCATTCTTCAATCGCAATAAAATTTAATTTGTATTGTATATTGTAGTAAGTTTAATTGAATGTGAAAGATTGATTTTCACTCCAGTTCTGTCAATTACAACATGACGTGAGAAATACAATTTTTGTAATGATAATTGTATTTGTATTATTACTCGGTATAACTTCCTACGTGATTGTTTCATTTAATTATGGTGGGAATAAAATGACAATTTCACCGTATCGCAATATTTCAATTTACAGAAATTGAATTGAATTTTTAACATTGCGTCAGGTCAGTGTAAAAGTTCGTTCCCGGTATTGTATTAAAATACAACAAGGAAAATCGGGCATGCACTCTCCCAGTGACATAATATATAAGAGCCGAGTTCTTCACTACCGTTTGCAAGTCACTTTCAACTTTGAACGTTATACGAGATATTTGATCCGCAAAGAAATGAAAGCGGACACACTGAAATTGCATTTCCAACTTAATTATGCTTTCGACGTTAATTAATCTATCTCGCAATGAAAATTTCCGTCAATAAATTGCAGCAAAACTTTTCTACAGCATTTGTATGTACCTGCTCGTTTACTGATACTTGATCACTAATTTTTTTTAAATATTTCTCTCTGTTTTTGTTTTTTATTTCATTTCAGTGAATACTGCTCGCGTTGTACTTCAAGCTTAACATTACTGAAATGCGACATCTGATATAGAGGGTGTTTCAACTAGACGGAGTCGCCTAAGTAACTGTTTCGAAATATCTCAAGGAGTTAAACTTCACCTTGGCAAAACTCAGGGATTTTTAACTTTTTTTTTAAATATATAGTCCTGTAAATTTTTACAATAAAATGCCAAAAATCCATGTTTTAATGGTAGGAATTGACTGGTTCAAAAGTTAGGTGTGTTTAAAGTTGAGCGATTGTAATCGTTTTTGACAGGCAAGGCCACCGCCATGTTGGTTTTATTAAAAAATAGTCATGACTGTCGAAATCTCATGAAAAGAATTATCTTGAAAAGAAACAGTATTGGTCATTATATGCGACTCTTGAAGCAGTACAATTTTACCTTTAAAAACTTTTTTATACAACAACAAATAAAGTAGAAGACGAGATGATTCTGTTTCTTAGATGATTCTATTTAGCTAGGACACCGTGTACACACAAACTTCCGATCGTTATAAATACATTATGGATTTTATACAACCATGACGAAACTAATTAGGTGCAATGTAAAACAGAAAAATTAAAAGAACTTAATGAATGTCGATATATTATTTTTAACATTTATTCTATTTAGCTAGGACACCTTGTACTACAAACTTCCGATCGTTACAAATACATTACCGATTTTATACAACCATGACGAAACTAATTAGGTGCACTTTAAAACAGTAGAAAAATTAAAAGAACTTAAGAATTGCCGATACATTTTTTTTAACGCGATTAAAGGTAGTAATAAGAAAAATAAACTTCTATTCATCCTTGGCATTTCGTCTTTGAAATACATCTTGCATAACGCTTTTAACTTGTTTAACGATCCACCGGTTAATTACAAATATTAAACGATGTTTACTTCTGTATACTGTTGTTTAAATCACTAATATATTTATTCAAATCCGAACAACACATTTTTGTGTATATTGTACATACCTATATTCGTGATATTAAAATGTTCAGCATTAAAAACGTCCCGCATGTTTCTTCACGAAATTAGAATCTTCGCTACGCTCTCGATTTAAAACAGGATACGTTGAAATCGAAAAGGTTAATAACTGAACGACCTTGGACAGTTAAATCCAGCCGGTGCGGTCGCCGTGAAGACGGGTTTCGTAACTGGCGCCATGATCGTCAATCACATACGTAAAGAGAGAGAAACTGATCAGGTGGCAAATTCACGAACAGAATGTTGCCTTGAACCGGCAGTCACGGACCTTCACAGGTAACCTTAACCTTCGGGAACGTGGCACGCGATACTGACTTTTCAGTATAGACACGCAAACGGGGAAGTACCAGCGGATCACCTGCATCTCACAAATAAGAAAAATCGCGTTTAGGACTGGCTGCGAAACGAACCGGTTTGGAATGCAGTTCAGCAGGCACGTGCTCTCTGTTTGAGCTGTTGTCACTTTTCTATTGCGAGCAATCTATTGATGGACAGATAATATTTCATAGAACAACCTAAATATTTGTTGTCCCAATTATTTATTTATCACAGTTCGAAAACAAGTGGTTGCACAACAATTTTTTGAACACATATGAAAGAAGACTCTAGTTTCATAATCCATCGGTCATTTTATTGGAAGATGCGTTTTCTCTCGAAAATGCCGTACATTCGAACGTCTGTAAAAACTTTGAAAAATTTCGTTCGTGGCTGAGACCACCCTAGATGTAAAGACTGAAGCTTCTTCTTTGCAACGACACCTTAAACATTGATGTACGATTTTTATTGGTCTTTTTATCGAGATTTGAATAACAGGTGTGCCACCAACTTTACATATTTATAAGTTGCACTGAACATGTTCGGGAAGATGTTCGAATCTATATGGCAGTTTCGTTTACGAGAGAATTGTTTTTAAGTTTTTAGAAGCGTATGAATTCGCAACATTTATTTTTCAGGAGAAATTGGTCTTCAGTTTCTCATCTACTTCATAGAAATATATTTTAGAGGAGAATACTGCTTTGCGAAAGTAGAGGCTTCGAGTTTTAAAATCCGTCAAAACTTGTGGCTTTACTTTAAATACTGTTTGGGTCTATTGGATGTAGGTTGAACCTTTCATAATGATAATACCTATTCAAAATATTGACGCGCAGCTCGATCCGGTTCGTAAAGATATTTATTGAAGTTTTGTCACCGTTGCTGCGTCGCGTGACTAATAAGCCGTAATTGTCCGCAGTGGAGCAGGAGTTTGGCGATCTCCAATTAAGCGGAACAGGTTCAGTTGCAGTTGCGCAACGGAAATCCCGAACTCGTTTCAGAAAACTACTGCCAACTAGGTAATCTATTTATTATCTGCACATGAAATTTTAACCAACCGAACTTCGAATCTTTTGGTATTTTAAATGTATAAGTCCGTAAAATTCAAGAAAATACACCTTAAAATATAGCAAATTAATTCACCGTCGAATGCCAGATAATGTTAGATAATTTATTATAATTAGCGTGTAATTGTCATATTTTCTACACTGTTCAGGAAACTTATATTGCGCTTAGTTATTAATGTAACACAAATCTGCGCTTACAGTAGTTGAACAGAAATAGTGTTTGGAAAATATAGTAGCTAACAAGTTGCCGAATTACAACATCAAAATAAAAAAATCAGAGTCAAATTAATTCTTAAATCCTAATCGATTTACAAATTAGTTTCTATACCAAGTCGTAGAATAATGTCGTTCATACATAACCGACGTGGTAGTCAACGAGTTGAAACAAATTTTACGATCCAATTGTGTAAAACAAGAAAAAGTGAACTTAATTGCAAATAACTAAATAATCAGATATGTTGAAAACAATTTTATGCCGAGAATTAGCCCCAGTGAATATTCTTGGTCAGTATTGAGTGCATTTAAATTGTTTAAATTTCTGATATTTTATTAACTTCGACCACTCTTTTAATCTCTATCATACATACATAAGAGTGCGTCATACTCTACATCTTTTATAATACTTTCTTTCACTACTTTCATTCGCTTCTAAGGGTGCGTGTCCATTTGAGAGTAAAACTGTCACGAGTTGCTCTCGAGAGGCATTTCAGAGTGCTATCGGAGAGTGCAAAATAAACTACTACTACTACTAGTGCCACTACTTCCGTGCAAAATAAAACACTGACGAATTTGACTCTAGAGAGAAACTCGCGAAAGTTTTACTCTCAAATGGATACGCACCCTAATAGCCATAATAGCTGTCCACTTCACTCTCATGTTGCATCCCTCAAGTAATAAAAGCGGGATGTACTGCTGTTATGGCCATGATCATATTTCAGGTGTTTTATTTCGGAAAACAGACCATGAAGAAGAGGCTGGCATAAAGAAGGTGTTAACGAGCTTTGCACAAACTTGAACCAGAGTCGCCAGATCAGGGGAATTAGCTCGAATTAAGGGGAATACAGCCTTCTCGCTGTCAGTACCGGATTAGTCACGTGACATTGTGACACATGCACGTCAGAGACGAAACGCGTCACGTGACCGGACCATGGCAGCAACGTCGGGGAATAGCATCGTAGAAGGGGAAGGTGGAAGGGGGTGACAAGTCTTAAGGGTCTTCGTAAAATCGCGATAAGGTAGAGTGACTACATTACCGACAAAAAATGGTTTTACGTGCCTCGAGTTTTCTTCCCTATGTAAGAATATTTTGTCGCTGGTAAAGGGGTCATTCTAAAGAGGAAGGTTCAATCTAATGCGCGCTGGTCAGAAGTTGCCGGGATTATGCAGACATTTGGTAATATAAGGGTTAGAAGTGGGCCAAAAATTGACGATGTGCATGCCGTAGAATCCAAACATTTTTATGGCATTGGATGAGTTTTCTGGATGAAATCGGGAGTAGCGCGCATTAGAAAATATCTCCACCTACAAATTGAGCTATATCTTGATTCTCTGCGAAATAAAGCCAAAAACTTGAAGCACGTTTCTGGCCTCAGAATTCATAATATCTTATATCGATTTCATAATGTTTTATACAGGGTGTTTGGTAACTGGTGGTACAAGCGGAAAGGGGATAATTCTACATGAAAGAATAAGTCGAAACTCGACCTTTGTTGTCGAGAAAATCGACTTTGAAGATCTGTCAGGTTTGTGTGTTTTAGTATATGCAGGAAGTAGATTTGGTTGGTCATGATCAGACGCGTCAGACAATTGCTATTGAATAGCATGCGTATTCGCTGCATTTCAAACTCGATTTTCTCGATAACGAAACTTCGGATGAAAAATTTTATTCTCTATTTTCGACTTATTCTTTCATATAGAATCACCCCCTTTCCGCTTGTACCACCATTTACCAAACACCCTATATAATAATGTATATAAAAATGTGACGGGTTTAGTCACAAACTTAAGATCTATCTTGGTCTTGATCCGACGGGTGATTGGAAATTATTAATTAAAAAAGTCACGCGACTATCCCGAGCCCTTAATCTGCGATTCTGACTTATACGCCAGATGTCCCAAACAATAAAAGGCAATCTTCTCGCGAGAAGTTTGACCGATTAACCAGCTCAAGACTTTAACTTGTAGTACCCGTGTTAAGTTTTTCATTTTGAATCAGTACCTTTGCCGTTCCACAGTGAATACATACACACGTACATACATACGTACGTACATACAGGATAGGGATCGAGACTAAAGATCAAGTCGCAAGGGTGGCGCGAGGCACGAGATTGCGTCTGTTGTACGAAGACGACGCGACGGCCACGCAGGTCCCTAAAGTATATTTGCATTTGCATTCAGTAATTAAACTCTGTCCGTTCGCTGGACGACCGTTCTTATAGGAGTTTGTTCGTCGACGACGAGCAATTGTTCTGAATCCTAAATAGCATGGTTGTATCGCGAACGCGTGACCGAGTTATAGTAAAACGTAAACCGGCAAAGCACGGAGCACGAAGCTGCATGGCATCCGGTGATTAATCGTCCCGCGAGCTTCATTAAGTAATTAAATTCTCGCCCCCTCGCGGGGCTAATGTTTCGATTGGTTCTTTTCATTTAGACGGTGCACGTTCGTGCCTTTTGTAAAACAGACACGTATACGTGGCGAATGAAGTATTCTAGAACACCTAAGGAATCGTTGTTGTCAATAAATTAACCGTTAACATTGTTAAATGGCGCATCAGTGTGCACCGGAATTCCAAGGAATCTAATCAAGTTTTTAATTGAACCTGGAACTCTGAATGTCAAGATTAATTACAGTCACTGGCCATTTGAACTTTCTTGTATTTGGTAGACCACAAATGATATTTTAGTTCACTAAAAATCTAAGTACGTCTTCAAAAGTCTTGTTATTTGGTTCCTGTACTCTTTCCGGAAATAAACTTTGATTACAAAGTTCTTATGAAAATGTTTTTTTTAACCCTCAGACTCCTGCGAGTTCTAGGCCAGGTCCGTGCTTTGATTTTCAGGAAAATATTCCATCTTCAATTGGAACACTCCTCATTGTAAAAGTAAAATAAAATTGCTATTAGTTCTTGTTAATGTACAAGTATCCTTGTATTCGACAAATCTGTAATGGCAACAAGATGAAAAAGAATTGTCTAATAATTAACTAGATAATCACGCGACATGGAAACTGCGCTATTAATAACCTCCATGAATAAAATTTACCTCTCACGTGAGTGCAAAACATGACGTCTATGGAAAAGTCTAAAACCTGCACGGGACTCGACGCGTTCAAATCAATCATGCCGCAATTTCATCTGGTGACACAGACTTGAAAAATTCCTTGAATCTGCGTAATTTCCGTCGGGTGCTAAATACAATAAAACTGTCAGATGCAGCGTACGTTGAAAAAATTGCAGTCGTACTTTAGCAAAGCCGTGGTATGTGTGCGTCTCAAATAATAGATTTGCTTACGCAAATGGCGAAAGTAAGAGGAAAAACATCGCCTTGAATGAGCGCGACTGGTTCGACCTCCGCCACCAAATTATTTCTTCGAATGTTACCTGTTTCGTTGGCGAAAGATTAGATTTTATGCGTAGCACAACCATACCGGGAAAATTGTGGTTGAGACATGACTCAGGTGTAAAGTTCTCCAGGTATTCCTAGTACGATATTTATAGTATGCACTTCCTTGTCCTGTGTATAATTATAATTTTATAATGAAAGAATTTATTTCTCGACGATAGCGTTGTAACTTGTATTCGTTTAAATTTGGAACGACGAATAAAACACAATTGGTTGAAGCATAGAATGAAAATTCATTAAAGTTGTCGGAGGATATTTTATTTAAATTTTTAATAGGATTTTCATTCATTTTTCAACAAGATATCACAACTGTGCATAATCAAAACCATGCCACCATGTATAATTAAAGTGCTTTGAGCATTATTATTCAACTATAAGGTCATAATTATCAAGGACACTTGATTTCTCTGAGCAATGGGTATTGCAATCACTTCCTTCCAACCTTTTTTTCTGTAACTGTGGAAACCAGTAATGTTCAATGCCATCCATACACACTCTGGAATCATATACCCATAGACTTTATGTGAAAGTATTAGATCGCATCGATATGTTCCCTGTACAGGGTGTAAAGAAATGTTTGGTCTTGGCTGCCATGGGCGTATTCTACATCTGCGGATCAATGAACATCCGCAAAAAAGAGTACTTAACCTCGATTTTCAAGGTCAGCCATTTTGTTTTTTGTGATGAATTTTTTTGAATACGCCTATGGCAGCCAAGACTAAACATTTCTTTATACCCTGTACATGTATCGAGAGCCAATGTCACCTACATTGATCCTACATTTGCACGCTGATTTCGAATAAACCTGAAAAATCCAATTTTTATGGACTAATAGACCGTGTCGATATGAAACTAAAAGTAGCACGACAACCTTCATAAGCATGCAAATTAGTATCCTTCTTACGCTAAGTATGTGTATCATGAATGGGACAGTAAAGAATTTTCCGCCGGTCTATTTTAATTTTGCTGAATATTAAACGCTCCCACACAAACGGAGGTGAACAAATGAGAACATACACCTTATAAGAATGATGCCAATGTTACGATTATCAACTCATGGCCTCTTCTGTTCAAAAGTCACCAGATGCTTCTGTCATTAGATGTGTAAGAAAAGATAAACAATCTCATCGATTCTCATAATTGCACTCTATTTCATTATATATGACAAGTAGACTTCTATCCATTTACGACAAAAATTCATACGCATAGCACAAAACAATGAAAATATCAACGGAATTAATCACCATTGTACTGGCAAAGACTGAACTACAGTAACAAAAGAGTCGTGTATATATCATTTTAAATATTTAAAACAATGTTAGATATTGTCGTAGAACACAAATGTCAGTCAAGATTTGTGTGCTGTATGCAATTTTTTTTTTAATGAACGTCTATGTATAGTACGTCTATAGTACGAATTATATCAATAGCAATGACCATAAACTTGCCTCACTAGTATTCTTCAAAGATTTTACATTTGTCAACAGTTCTGCTTACGATGCTTTAATGAAAGTAAAGAAGCAGCAACAAAGACTAAGCTTTACTTCAGGAAACCAGAAATTTTTAACTTTGTTTTGCGTAATCCAGTAGATTTTGGCGAGAAAATGCCGGAAATCCAAGTTTTAATTTTAGGAGATCAGTAATTTAACAATTATGCCTGCGTAAAGATGTGCGATTTTCAGCATTTCTGGCAAGTACGAGCATCGCCATATTGGTATGTATTCAGATATTGTAGAATAAGCAGAGCCGCGAGAAGGTTGGTTGAGGTTAGGTTCGTATGAGAGGGGAGCAGAGAATGAACGCCTGCAAATCTACATTATCGACATCACCGCTTGTACCGCCACCTAGCGGCTCCACTCGTTAGATGATGCGCGGCGCAGGGTACATAACAACATGGCGGCGCCCTTACGTATCAAAAACGCTTAAAATCGCTCAGATTTAAACACGCATAACTTCTGAACCAGTGAATGCCTAACATTAAAACTTGGACTTTCGGCATTTTCTTGCTAAAATCTACAGGACTACATAAAAAAAAGTTACAAATTTCTGGTTTCTTGATGTAAAGTTTAACAAAAATGGTTAATTGTAACACCGATAGATGCATTTGATGTGTAA
Source organism: Seladonia tumulorum (assembly GCA_913789895.3). NCBI lineage: Eukaryota > Metazoa > Arthropoda > Insecta > Hymenoptera > Halictidae > Seladonia > Seladonia tumulorum. The sequence continues at coordinate 12,737,312 of OU565275.1, forward strand.
AACGTTTTTAATCGAACTTGGGTATTTGTTCATATATTTGTTTACTTCAACAGGAGTAGTAAAATTTGTTAAAACAGCATAAATTTTTCGAAAACACACCTTTGGAAGAATACGGAGAACTCTGTATTTATTTAATCCGACAGTTGTTGTACTTTAAAAAATCCTCTCAACAGCATCAGCAGCCACGTATACAACGATCGTCCCTATCTGAAGCTTCCTGCGGCCATTCCACGATTACAGTTTCAGCGGATACGGACTGCGCGGCACGGCGTATATAGGGGATCTACCGATTTTCCACGGTGTGGGTCGAGAGAGAGAGAGAGAGAGAGAGAGAGAGAGAGTTAGCCACCGGGGACCAAGAAGGGTGGATCCTTAGCAGACGTAATAAAAATAGGGGTATCGCATCCGCCGTTGGTGGAGAAAAGAAAGAAGGGTGGAAAACCAAGGCCGGAGGACCGAGCGGCCTACCGAATTACGCTGTAAAATGAGAAATGCATGAGAAAGGTTGCGGACTTACCGTCGTGGGAGTCGTAGAGGTAGATGATTTTCTTCCAGCCGTAGTATCGCACCGTGTCGATGATGGCGCGATGATAATCCGGACGCATGCTTATGGCGAAATCCAGGAGACCAGAGGACGGCGTCAGAACCTGGACACGAACAGGCGACCATGAATACACACACGCGTTCGGTTCGGCATCATGCACATACGTACGCACGTCCACACGTGCAACGTTCGACTTTTAGATTTTATTCGGCCGCACCGGCACGGCAATTCTCTCCCCCCCCAAAAAATCTAGCGAAGGAAACGTTAAGCTGCGCTCGTTCTCTTTCCCGGCGAATCCGCGAAACGTTACCGTGGAAATGTAATCGTAAATATTTATGACGGCCTCGCGAATGACAGAACCATTCGAAAGCTTCCCGTGATACGCGCGATATTGAGCTGTTCTGTAAAGTTTCCCGCCCGTCCCCGACCGCCTACCCTTATCGTTTCGGTCGCCAGCGCGAAATAACGTCGCAATTTTAAGTGAATTACCACCTCGTTCGCGGATCTATTGCGTGTGAGGAAAGTAGTCGTCGTTATTCCGAGGAAGCGCCGATCCGCGACCAATCGATCACCCCTTACAACGTGATTGACGGGAATTTTTATCGAAATAGAATGCGCTGTAGTGCATGGGAAAATTACGGGTGCAGTAGATGTTGCTAACGATACTCAGTGCACACTGACTTTTGTACAAATGCTATTTCGACCAATTTTGAAAATGTTTTTTCAAAGGCATAAAAGTGCTCTGGAATTTTTTAATTCGCTATATTGCAATCTATTACGCGCGGAACTTTTTGAAATGTTGCGATCAGTACAGACAAAGGAATATTCTTGAAAACATTTTTTCGCTCGTTAATTATTATTTATAGGATTCATCGCTACAAATGCATTCATACGTTGGTCAGTCCGTTCACCCGATTTGAATCCCATTGACTTTTTCTGTGGGGTTATTTATAGGTAGAATTTATTCAGATCATAGTTTACATCAGGAAACCAGCAATTTTTAATTTTTTTAATGTAATCCTATAGATTTTGGCGAGAAAATGCCGGAAATCCAAGTTTTAATATTAGGAATTCACTGGTTCAAAAGTTATGCGATTTTAAGTGTTCTTGATAGGTATGGGCGCCGCCATGTTGGTATGTACTCAGCGTCGCGCACCATCTAATGAGTGGAGTCGCTAGGTGGCGGTACAAGCACGCGGTGATGTCGATAATGTAGAACACGAACCTAACCCCTACCAACCTTCTCGCTGCTCTGCTTATTCTACGATATCCGAGTTCTATCTCTTAGCTGCCAAAAACGCTGAAAATTGCACATCTTTACACACGCATAACTTCTAATTACTGATCTCCTAAAATTAAAACTGAGATTTTTGGTATTTTCTTAACAAACCTATAAGATTACATTAAAAAAATGTTTAAAATTTCTGGTTTCCTGAGGTAAAGGTTAGCCTTTATTCGAGTCCTATAAATTCTGTAAAGGTTAGCCTTTATTCGAGTCCTATAAATTCTGTGAACGATCCGTTAGAGAGAAAAAACGTTATCAGAAATATTTACAATGTAATGACGAAGCGTTTAAGCGTGTCGTCTTCAATAGACTTTTTTTGAAAATATCTCGAGAACTAATAATCACTATACCATGGTATCTTAGTAATATGAACGTAGTAGAATGAACAGAGGGCAACAGAAGGCTATGCATTTTCATTTAAAAAGGTGATGCAAGTGTTAATTGCACATGCACCGTTGCACTTAAAAAGAAGAATGTAAGGGCCTACAGATATAGTGCTCTTGCGAGCCATATATCTTCTTCCTTTGTCATTTTTTCGTGAAGTGGACCACCCTGTAGAATAGATTATCATCTCGTCAAAAAAAGTAAGAATCAAAGTCAAGAAACATGGAGCATTGATCGTCTTAGATGCAAAATGACTTCGGAGCTAATTTTGTCGCGACTTTGCGCGAGTTTGATGCGTTGCTAAGACTGACGAGAACAAATAACCGCTGAAAATACGAATTCCTTATGGAAAGTGGGTCCGAGACTTTAGCGTCTTACAGAAATGGTTTTACACGGAACGAGAAACAGCGTGCTCTTGAACCGAGGAAAATTAGCGTCGAGGTCTCATGGAAACCGAAGAAGATTTCTCGTTTACAAATGGCCGACGAGCCATAATTGACTGTCAGACGGGAAAAAAGGAGGGGGAGGGTAGGGGGGAGGTTTTGAATCAGCATTACCACGCGATTAGCATTTAAACGACGCGAATGCTAGTTATACGTTCATCGTGTAACTCGGCGCGTATAATACTTACGAGCGTGTGCCGACATCGAAACACAACATGGCAGAAAAACGCTCGCCTACATTGCTCGGGAATGTAGCTTGGCCCCCATTCATCCAACATGGACGTACGATATCAGTTTTGCAAGTGGCACGCCGCGGTCCGATAAATGCGCCGCTGTTACAATTCGACGCGACGCGACGAATAAATTTTCGAGCCGGTCGGATTCATTCCGGGATTCAAATTGTAATATGTTTGTACACACCCTATACATATTTATGTATTTATGGGATTTCGGAAGCGTGCGGGGCTGCCGATTGGGTTACTACGAGGACGCAGCCACCGTTCCCGCTAATTATCAACGCGGACTCCGGCGACGTTATCGATTTTGTTCGGATTTCACTGTGCACACACTCGCCTGTACGGAGATAACGAGGAAAATAAAAATGAAAGTAAAACTGGTTAGATTGATGGTTCGCGCGTCACCAGGAGAAATTTTCAGGAATAAGCAGTTTTCCGAGATATCCGCGCGTAGGCGAAAAGGTTAACGTTGTACCACGATTTCTTCGAATTACGGGAATAGTACGACCACGGTTGTGCAATTTGTTTCGAGCTTGTGTACACGGAGAATTTTTATTAACATTTCACTTGCATAGCGCAATGTTTTGCAACGTTTGTGCCACAGCAATTCTTAACAAGAGGAAGAAGAGAAAGTCTAGACGTCACAACAAGGATTAGAAAGACTTTAACAAAAAAACATATTTTGCATGTCCTCCTCTAGTGGACCCCCAAGAAAAACATTTCAGACTCTCGTAATATTCTCGATATTTAAATTGCGATATTTTCATAAAAACAAATAGTCATTTTCCTCTAAGCTGTTTTACTTGATGTAGAAGTTGGGAAACTGAAGACCCCTTTTCCTAAGCAACGCTGTAAATTCAGATGTCTTTATAAAATCCAGATAAATCAAATTTGAAATGTCTATTATGAATATGGTTCTTGTGTAATTTATTGGTAGTTCTGTTTTTAGAGTGGCTTTAAATATCGCTTGCATCAGATTCGATGCACGATCACCAAGAAAACGGTAAAAATAATATTCAAAGGACGATAAGCGAGAAAAAGATCGTGCGAGGGTCGGATTAAAAATAAATAATGTTGTCCCTTTAACAGCATTACGCGTTTTTATTTAGCTACGCGGGAAAGCGTAATATTTACCTTCTCAGGAAACCAGGGCGTCACGAAAGGCATCTGAAATGTATTGCTGTACGAATGTAGGGTGTCGAACGAATCTGGACTCACAGCACCCAGCATGGAAAACACCCCTCTGCTGAATTGATTGCAGACTGTAACAAAAAAAGTAATAGAAGTTTTAAAACTGTGAGTCTATATGCAAAATAAAAATGGTTTGTATCAGTTGTACGAAACAGGAGCCAACGACTTACTCATGTTGTTGTAAATGCAGTAAAAATATTCGAAGAAATAAAAGATATTCTTCTATTATTTTCAACTTGCTAAAATTATTTTAAAAAGAGCTGTATGTCTATCTAGTTACTGTATATTGCAAACAACGTAGACAATTTTTATTTTGTATAAAAATGTAGCAAGCTTTTCATATAACAATTGACTGTTTCATTGTAAAATTGTTAATCTATGCAAGTATCTTTAACAATTTAATTACCCACTGTACAGCGCTTCCGAAAATACTAAGTTTCGATTCTTTTTGATTATCGAGTAAGTTTTCACTAACCGCGGTGTTTATTATTTTCGACAATTTATCCTAAGAAAAGATGTATGCATAAATTTTTATGTTGAACGTATTCATTTTTTAACGTGATAATAATGTGATAATAATGTGAAATGTGTTCATGTATAGACACGAATTTTGATGTTGTAAATAATAGACATTCATGGACACATCATTTGTCAAACATTACAAGTATAAGATTTTTCTTTTAGCTTTAGAAAACATATTTATCACACTTTACGTTTCCACAAGTTTTCCGCCAATTCCAATTATTGTTCTATTGATTAGTGTTCCAATAATTGCGGTTGTGCCGAGTTATTAATGGTAGTATCACATTCCTATCAATTATGCTGAATGACTGGGACCATTATTAATCCCGGATGCTTTCAACGTCCCGCAAACAAACAAATAAGAAGAATTTTATGAATGCCACGAATAAAGTCTGTCTGATCGCGATGATATTTTATGTGTCATTTCATTCAGTAGCCACTGCCCCTACTCCTTACGGCCGTGTAATACCCATTCAAAGGTGGCAAAGCAGAGCCAGACATCCAATAACTCTGTTTTCCATTATGGCATAACAGACAAAGAGACATAAATTTTGCCAGGTGCGCCGTTATCAATACATTTCCACGAGAACACCTAATTCCTTGACGTTATTAGGAACGGGGAATCAGCTTTATAATGCGCACGAAGGTGAATCACCATTTTGAAGGGTATGGTTTCTTCCATTTATGATGTTTCGTATACTTCTTACAATTTTAATGTAATAATTAGACAACGGATCTTTATGGAAAATAAAAAATATTTGCATTGATTGCAAGGTACAGGAGCGAAATAAAAATGTCTTCCTTCCTTTAATTATTTTATCAAGCTAAAATATGCTGGCACCCTTAAATCTTTTTAATATGTCCACTGCTTTAAATTGTGCTTACCAATTTTTGTCATAAATCCATAAAGATCCGCAGTCTAGTAATAATAAACGAAAAAGGAGCGGGTAGAATCCAAGGAAAAAATATGTATGGTGGGATTCTATGGTGACAGTGTTATAGAGGAAGCGTTAATTTGCAGATCAGCACCTTCCGACATGATCCTGTTAGCGTACAGGATCACTTTGTCTGATTAGTTTCACGTTTTTTTCCTTTTCACTTTGTCCAGTATACCTTTGTAGCGACTTTAACGGCCTGTCTCGACGAAGTTTCTCATTTTATTAAAGTAAGAATTAATTTTCGCGAGCGGATAGCCAATTTCCCATAGTATCGAAATCGTCCTTCGATTACTCAGTTCCTGGCGAATTAATCAAACGAACAGCACTAGAAACAATTGAAAGATTAACGTGTCTGGAAAAATTGCCCTAAAAAATATGGTTTATGAAATTGATAAATAAAGCAGCGACTGGTCCTGAATATAACCAATTAGAGAGGGTGTTTCACGGAATCGTTTCAGGCTATAACTTCGATACAGTATAGTAACAAAGAAAAAGAAACAATTGTTTAAAGGGTACTACATCCGCGTTTCTTTTTTAATGGAACATGTGCATTCAACAATTGCATTATTAAAACCAATTCTTTGCAAATAATTGATTACTTATGGGTACCCCCAACACAAAAACACGAGGATAGTAAAATCGAACGATCTTTTCCATCCCAACGCACACAGTTAGTTTTCATGATTGATTGTTTCTTAACATAATGAAAGTAAGACTATGTAACTTCGTTATTTCGATGCAGCCCTGTATATTAGGTTGGCAAGAAAGTAATTTCGGTATTTTTTGTATTTCATTGACATGAGTGATATTTACCATAAAATCTCTAAGAAAAAAATACCATCTGAAATTTTACAACTACTGACGGATGCATCGGTAGAAAATCAATGTATTGATTCCGATTCTCAGGATGAAACATATTGGAAATAAACAGATTTAACACTAAACGTGTCGAGCTATAAATGTAACAGGTACATGTTGCCTTATAAAAATTACAAGATTTAATTTATTTAAACTTTGCGCGGTTCTTATTGCAATGCGTGCTCTACTGAAGATATTTATTGAATCATTGCTCATGAAAGCATGTTTATAATTTCAAAAATTGTCGAATAAAAAATCTAGAACCGGTCATTTGACCGGTGGTGGTACGTTTAGCGTTAAAAAAGTATTTATCATTTTGTTGACTTGATTTGTACACTTTACGATTATAAGAATATGAACTACTTTTTATGTATGAACATTTGTTTCAAATATTGACGTTTCAATTTGATATTCAAACAAATGTTCATAGATAGAAAAACGTTTATACAGAATAACTTGGGCAGTTATACAAGGTGTTTGGTAACTGGTGGTACAAGCGAAAAGGGGGTGATTCTACATGAAAGAATAAGTAAAAAATATAGAATAAACATTTTTCGTTTGAGGCTTTGTTTTCGAGAAAATCGACTTTGAAGATCTGTCAGGTTTGTGTGCTTTAGTATATGCAGGAAGTAGATTTGGTTGGTCATGATCAGACGCGTCAGAAAATTCCTATCGAATAGCATGCGTACTCGCTGCATTTCAAACTCGATTTTCTCGATAACGAAACTTCGGATGAACAAATTTTATTCTATATTTTCCACTTATTCTTTCATGTAGAATCACCCCCATTTCGCTTGTACCGCCAGTTACCAAACACCCTGTATGACGATCTGATTCAATAATGGCTTTCATTTGGTCATCATCAACTTCAGATGGTCGACCAGAACGTTGGTCGTCTTCAAGTGAGAAATTTCCAGAACGGAATTTTTTAAAACAATTCTGGCACGTGCGTTCTGTTAAGCAATCCACACCATAAACTTCATATGTATATCTTCGTGAGCCTCGGCAGCTTTTTTACCTCCACGGAAATAAAAAAGCAATATGTGTCTATAATGTTCGTTTTTGCACTCCATGTTCAAATTGACACAGAACTAAGAATTTTAATCAAAATTACGTGTAATTTGCTTCAAAAGTGACCTCAAAGATGAAGTTATGAAATGTCAGAAAGAAAACAAATGCAACGTTAACAGAAGTGAATCAAAGAAAACACGATAGGTTAATAGTGAAAACCAAAATTACTTTCTTGCCAACCTAATAGAATGTATTCCGTGATCAAGACAAGTCGCGGACGGTTTCTGAAATGCAGGTCTGTTTACTCCGGCGAGAACACAGTGAATTAATCGAGGCATTCGACAGTACGTACGGCTGCTAGGTAAGTCGCACACTGGCAAACAGGGTGAACAAGATGAAACCATCCGGAAGCGGAAAGCCCGCGCCCGTCCGCGCCGCCGGGGAAAATTCGAGCCGTGATCACTGGCTAAGTACAGCTCGTAAACGTTCCGATAATTCGGAACACTTGGCGGGCCGTGGCGCGAAGTCGCGTAACGTGAGATCGATACACCTGCGCCAAATGGCGATACCCCGGACCCGTGATAAAACGGACAGAAAAGTTTCGAGCGTGGAAACGCGAAAAGGAGAAGGCGCGGCCGGTGATATGATGTCGGTATAGGGTGGCCGACAAACAAGAAAAGGAGTTGGGCGACGATTCAAACGTTTGGATCCGAGCCAACCGTGTATACGCGGACACCGTACGAAAAAGGGGGAAGGTCGTGTAAAAAAGGGACGCCAAAGAAACTTATACGGCGAGTTGATCGCGAAAGGAGAAGACGGATAATCGATTTAATATTGTTAAAAAGTTTATTACAGATCGGTCCTGAAAGAATGTCACCCCGGAACAAGTTTACCAGAGTGTCACGTGTGTCGTAGACTCATCCGGCAGGTGACGGGTCTATTCGGACCCAGGGTGTTTGATGGATATGACACCTTCGGAGAAGTTTTAGGGTAAACTTAGTATTGGCTTAAGGGAGTATTCTGGTTACTTATTTTCAAAAAAATTTTTTTATGAATTTTTTTGGAATCGTCCAATGTGTTCCTACAAAGACAATTTATTGTGAAATTCAAAAGTATATCGGAATATCTTCCCAAATGTGTACAAGACGGGAGTTTTATGGAATCCATTATCTCCATTAAGTCGTCATAGTTCCCGGTAATTAATATATAATCTTCAAACGGTACAATCGTAGCTTCACTGCACTAAAAATACAGTTGCGCTTCAGCAACATTCAATATCCAGCAAATGGAATTAATTTATCTAAATTAATTGCTTTTCACTGTACGAGTTAATTATGAAATTATAATTAATAGGTATATAATGAAGTTTAATTCGTTGCGAACGCTGTTCCATTTAAAATTCATAAATTTTATATGTATAAGCCTAGTTTACTCTCATTTCATGAATTAATTTAGTCTTCTGATTTTTGTTCATCCATAGTTGCCAAAGACCTTTTGCAAAGAATACAATGAAACTTCCATATAATTTTATTAGTTGGAATGTTATTTTTCATCTAATAAAACTATTCGTGCAAAAAGAAATATGCTATTTCACATTAGTTATGCCATCGCGATGTAGAAGTGTAAGATAACATAAAAATTCGTGGTTTAGTTATTACACGAGTTTGCTACAGTAATGGATCAGTTTTATAGACTAATTTATAAAACACACGAGATAATGACAACTTTATCCCCTCTATTAAGGGTTTCATCACATTATTAAAGTTTTCTTTAGCAAACACATTTTAGCGCGTCTCTATAATATTCACAATTTAATTATAATTCGCATGAGCCCAGGTGCATCGTTCCTATAGTCAACTCATTTTCTCGAACACACGAGTCGGGTATATGGAAAAGAAATAAAATATCGGAATCTGGCTTTTGTGTGTACAGTGACTCCCAATAATATTCGGACGCTCTTAAAAATCGCATAACTTTGTTAGTATTGAACTACACGATTGTATTTTTTTTTTTTGAGAAGTTAGAACAATTGGTTCTCGATACAACCTGAAGAAATGTTTGACAAAAAATGCAATTGGTCGAAGTTGCAGAGAGAATACTAAAAGTTGTATTTTTCAACTTTTTTATGTGGGCTTATATTGAAAACTTGTAAAGTACGATTTGTAGATCTGTATCAATTATATATATATTCTGAATAATTTCATCTCAACCGGTGAACGTTGCAATGTGCTACAAAGGTTTAAAGATAATAGCAAGGGCGAAAGTAGCAGGATTTTGGCCTCATGTAATCATTTTGAAACATTTGTAGCTCATTGCAACGATTTTGATGAAATGTTCAGCATATGTATCATTAATACAGATCTACAAATTGTACTTCTCAAATTTTCAATATAAGCCCACATAAAAAATTTGCAAAATACAACTTTCAACCCGTTGCACTCGGCACTATTTTAATTCTAAAACTAAATTTTTCTTCCGTCTTAGAACATTTAAACGTTTTGTAATCTGTTAAATACAAATTTTGCAATGTAACAAATATTTTGTAATATTTTTGTATTTTTTTTTTCAAATAATGCCACAACCATTTTTAGTGGCGCATCAGAGTCATCGCTCGAGTGCAAAGGGTTAATATTCTCTCGGCAATTTCGAACAATTGCAATTAAAAAATTTTTTTTACTTTATGTAACAAACCAATTGTTCTAACTTCTTAAAAAAAACCAAGTCGTATGGTCCAATATTAACAAAGTTACGCGAATTTTAAAAGTGTTCGAATATTGGTGGTAGTCACTGTATTTTACATTCAAGCGCTTCGAAGTTGCCCGAAGAACCGACTCGTACTGAAAACACATTTGTCTCCCGAACTTCAGCGGAGCGTAAAACTATGGAGCAACAAGAAAAAAGTAAACAGGAAAGTTCATTGACCACACTTTCCCAAGACGAAAATCCCCATTCGCCTCTCATTACCGCGTTCGAGAACTCGTTCCCGTGTCTGCATAATTCATGAGTCTGGAAGTGGGCCATCGTAGAAATCCCAAACATTCCAATAGCTGGTTCCCTCGATGTTAAACGAATTCCTGGGAAGAACATGGACCGGGAAGACCGCGTCCCACGGGAAGAAAGACGAGACCGAACGAAACAGAAATCAAACCGCGACAGTCTACTTCTAAGAATCCAGCGACGCTCGATCGACGCTGTGTCGCGAAATGTGACTTTCACAGGACACTGATTCGACCGACAGAAATTCACCAATAATTGTACGAACTCAATAGCAACACATGATAGTATGGAGCAATGCTAATTTTAATTTTAGAGACCGATTGAGCCGAAGACGATATACAGGGTGTTTGGTAACTGGTGGTACAAGCGAAAAGGGGGTGATTCTACATGAAAGAATAAGCCGAAAATTTAGAATAAACATTTTTCGTTTGAGGCTTTGTTGTCGAGAAAATCGACGTTGAAGATCTGTCAGGTTTGTGTGTTTTAGTATATGCAGGAAGTAGATTTGGTTGGTCATGATCAGACGCGTCAGACAATTTCTATCGAATAGCATGCGCATTCGCTGCATTTCAAACTCGATTTTCTCGATAACGAAACTTCGGATGAAAAAATTTCAGTCTATATTTTCGACTTATTCTTTCATGTAGAATCACCCCCTTTTCGCTTGTTCCACTAGTTACCAAACACCCTGTATGTCCGAAACACGGGTCTGGCCACGGACATACACATGCTCACGAAAGTATTCGAACGCCCTTTAAATCAGTATAATTTTTTTAAAAATTGAATCGAACGACCTGACTATTTTGAGAAGTTAGAAGAACTGCCTTTCCAAACTATGTGCAAAAAAAATTTTGAAAAAATTGCAATTGGTAAGAATGACATGAGAAAATAAAACTGGCACTTTTCACAACTTTTTTATTTGAACCTGTAGTGAAAATTTAAAATATGCGTTTTGTAGATATATGTTAGTTATGTACATGCTGAAAATTTCATTGAAATCGATTAATATACACACGAGCTACAAATAGTTAAAAGTGGTGAAAATCTACGCTTTTCACGATTTCGATGAAATTTTCAGTACGTGTATAACTAACACAGATCTACAAAACGCATATTGTAAATTTTCAATACGGGCTCAAATAAAAAAGTTTTGGAAAATGCCTTTTTTATTTGCTCTTATAATTCCAAGCTTGAATTGAAATGTTTTAAAAATCAATTTTGCACGTCATTTGGTAAGCCAATTCTTCTAATTGCTCAATGAAGTCAGGTCGTTTGGTCCAATTTAAAAAAGTTATACTGTTTTAAAGGGCGTTCGAACACTTTCGTGAGCCAGTGTAAATCGACTGGAAGATACTATTCTTTGATGGAGTGTAAACATCGGGGTATACCCCGTCGCAGTGGAGATAATTCTGGGATTTTTATCGGTTAGATATTTGCGACATATATCGAGTAAAGACTGTATTAATAATTTTGTCTAGAATTATGGACTACGATCTAGTGGGACACTGTCATTTTTGAGGTATTGATTGGCATACTTGGCCCTAAGGATTCTCAATGACACCTGGTCCTTGATACGTATTCGTTTTCTTCAGCCATGATCCATGTTAAGAGGGTGACAATAGTCCCCTCGATAGGGGACTAATAGAATATTAAAATGTAGTATGAAAACAGTACTCCTAAGTCGAATAGTTGCTTTCGACCTCTGTCGTCCAGGCAAACCAGATTTCACACCAAAGTAGAAAAAGTTGGTTATAACAGTAGGCCGCGAGAGCAGAGTCAAAACAAAAGTGCTTAGAGCCTACGAATACCGTGATGAGCCTCTGCCGGTCCTCTAAATATTTTATGAAAGTGCAATTAGTCGTGGGCGGAGGGGCGGCGAGGGTGGCGGTTCGCGTCGGGCCACGGTCCCTTATTAACCATTTCGTTGTTACCGTTATTGTAGCCGCGTATAATTTCGGCAGAATTACACGGAGCTTACTTTATTTTAATTATTCTTTTATGCTGGCCCGCTATACGCCGCGCAGCTCGGCTCGACGCGGCTCTGGACTGCGCGGCGCGCTACCATTCTCGGCAGTAGCGAGAGAAAAAGGCAGAGGGACAGAAGGACGAGAGGAATAGACGGGGGGGTGGCAGGCGGGGGGATGGAGAAAGGAAGAAAAACTGGCCGGCGGCGCAACGATGCCTTTTATTTTCGTTGTTCCGCGGGTACCGCGTGTACGCGCGAGCGCTCTTCCAGCAGAATTCAGAGATCCGCCACCGGTGTGGCCGGCATTTATTGCGGCCACCCCCAAGGGTGCATTTATATTCATAAGCATAATGGGGCATCGTGACGTATACGGTCGCGGCATGCTCGACTCTGTCCCTTCGCTCTTTCATCATTATTAATTCCTACGGGGCCCCGTAGCTTCCCTCAAATTCGCCACGTTTATCCTCTTTCCGTCACCCCCGCGCTCTCTAGCCGACACCACCAGCATGAAGATTCTTGCGGCAGCGGATCCGCGTTTTTACACCTGTTTATTTGCAACTTGCCAGAGCACCCCGTCATGTGGCTTCGTTGTTCCCTGCTGGCCCTTGATTAGAGGCTTCGGAATATGTGAACGCACAAAGCGAAACTTAATACCAACGGACCAGACGGTTTTAACTACTATCAGCATTAGCTGTGTTGTCTTACATTATTTCATGATCTAGCCTTTTTTTTTTTATTAAGCTATAAAACCCCACATGGGATTATTAGCAGTATGCACATGGCTGTGCATGCTAACATTACATAGGTAACTTATAAACTAGGATTGAGACAATATAACGAACATTTTCGAATAACGCTAAAGATATAAACAGTGAGACCTAAGAAATGTATGTATATAAAATAGAGGACAAAGAGAGGGTCCCCACAAAAAGGAATCTATTGTATAGGGTCGAAAGAAACCCTTGTTGCAAAGTTTGCGAATCAGAGCATCTCTATTATTATCATAGATCGGACATTGCCATATCACATGATTAAGATCCTGTTCCAGACAACTACATGGATAACCTGTGTCACACAGCAGCAAGTTTAAGTAAAGAATACACATTCGCATTCACAGGCTCAGAAGCCTTGAAAAAAGTCTGCGATCTCGATTGATAAATGTTTTGCGTAAAATTTTAATTTTTGGAGCTCGAGGTCATGCTATTCCTTATTTTTTAATGTATTCTCTAGTCAGATATACGTGCAATAAGAAAAACACCCATGACTTGAAATCTCTGAAAAAAAGGACATTGGAAAGAAAATATTCTTTCCTCGAAGAATCCTTTGATAACATTCAGAGAACATAAAACAAATTGTTTACATCACAATAACTTGAAGAGATTTTTAGTATAGCCATTTTTTACAATTTTCTCCCAATTTTTTAGAAGTAGGTGAATTTCTTTTTCGTAAAAATTGCATAATTTCTACTTAAAGAAGTTCTTGCGGTTTTTGAAAATCGGGTACTAACTTTTGCAATAATACAACGTTTAATTAATATTTCATAATGCTATCGGTATATCGAATGTATGGCCATGCTTGGGTATTACCGATATTTATGTAGATATACCCTATTTCACAGGCATGTTCGAGGTGGGAGCAGACACGTTGGTCCTCCGCGTTCGTCGCGGGAACTTCTAATCGATATGCGATTCCGCGTGTTGCATAGAGTGCGGACGGGCTGCGTGAAGTACGCGACAGGGATGCACGATCGAGCCGGTGGTCCCATTAATGGCCGTCTCATTATCGGCTCTACATATGTACCCTTTCTGAAAAACATGAGCCGCGTGAAAGGGAACCCCGCGACCATGTCACTCGATTCCACGCACGTACTCAATTCATCGCGGAGGAACAAGCCATGACCAAGTTTTCTTGTAAGTCGTTACAGATCACCTAACCGATTTAAATTTTAACCCTTCGCACTCGAAGCTATTTTAACTCCAAAAGGAAACACTTCTTCCGACCTAGAATATTTTCCTTCACGCGAAAATGGTGCAATTTACTCGTACAATACTGAAATGTTTGGTAATTTATTAAATACAAACAAAAATAATGCAAAGAATATTTTTAATTATGATGAAGCAATTTTTAGAGGTGCCTTACAGTCACCATTCGAGTGCTAAGGGTTAACTCATTCCGTAGAAACTTTTCACCCTATTACCGGAACTCACTTACAAATAAGTATACTCGAAATACAATTATGAAGGACTCAGCCGATCAGTGGAAGTGCAGTTTCCTCGTATCGATTTAGTTTTATTTTTATAACACTTCAGTTTTTTTGTCTTTTATTTGTTGATAAATATGTTCTTATATACCTTCATATGATATTTTTTCATAATGGAGAATTAAAAGACTTAATTATTTCCATGATCGGGGACTCACACTTTGTGGGCCCTCCATAGTAAAGTCTTTGGCCGGTTTAACTTCACCTTGGCAACCCAAAAATTGATTATATTTTTCTATATAAAATCCAAGTTTTGACGTTAGGAATTCACTATTTCAAAACTGATACGTGTGTAAAGTTGAGCAATTTTAAGTGTTTCCGACAGCCAAGCGATATATTGATATGTACTCAGGCATCGTTCAATGAGCGGAGCTGAATAAAATGCGCATAACTTTTTAATCAGTGAATTCTTAAACTTAATACTTGGATTTTCGGCATTTTCTCGAAAAAATCTACAGGATTGTATAAAAAGGAGTTAAACATTTATGGGTTGTCAATGTGAAAAGTTAAGTCCTTTAGTCTGTTATACGGGGCGATACGCAACTGATGGTACAACCGAAAAGAGGGATGACTCTATATAAAGAAGAGTAAGTCGAAAATGTAGAATACAATGTGTTCGTACGAAGCTTTGTTCTATCGTTCAAGATACCATAATCGATAAACAGCCGTTTATTTTCCCAACAGCAAGCTCGTGCATCGAAGTTGCGTGAAGTATACAGAGAGGTTGCACGATAAGGTAGGAGGCAGATGGCTGCGATATTATCGACTCCACGTATTGGTCCGCAACCGAACAAGTTAACGTCTATTATTATAGAGAATATACTTACTTGCTGGCCTTGGACAGACTAACGATGCCGGCGAAGTTTCTATCGCATACACACAAACCGCTGCATCCGTGCAGATGACACCTATATCACTGGCTAACCACACGATGCCAAAGCTTTTGCGCAAACATACGACAAGCGCTCCAGTTGTGCGACAACGACAAAGGAAACCAGTCATTGGTAATTTCATAATTTTCAATGATCCCATGTTTAACGCGACGTGACGAAAATGGAACTTCAGGGACATTTTCTGACATCTTTGACTCTTTTGTTTAACACGTTCGCATTTGCCATTTACTTCGTGGCTTACCTTTGCTGTAAAAAGGTTTTATTGAAGCATTTATTCGAATACTATGCTGTGTCGATGGATTGAAACGACAAAGTGTATAATAATTATACTAGTTTTAAGTGAACTGCAAGATTGTGGGTGTCAATTATGGTAATTAATTATCCTTTGTGTTTTGCATTCAACCTTTATATTGATCATACTTATTGTACATAAGTTTTATATGTCTTGCTGAAGTGTAAGTAGAAATGTAACACTACATTTCACATGGGGAGGGTTTTAAGTATTCGAAATCAATTTGGAAAAGATTTTTCACGATAATAGCGCACAGATTTGAATAATAATTAAAGTAACAAATCTAGATGTACTGTAAATGTAAATTGAGGTTACGGAAATTGCCTTGGCTAAGAGGTGTTCTTATTTATCACGTACCTACATAGATCAATTTAGATAAGCATGTATAATTTGGATAAGCTATTATTAAATTATAAGGGATCAAGTTTGCCCATAGATTAATAATGTATTACATATGTATGTATCTGTGAAAATGTAGTTTCTAATCAATTAAGACATTGAAAGAGAGAATTCAAAAAATTAATATTTTTTTTTTATTATATACTTCCGCACAAAATGATGTTCGACATAGCACGATAAGCGAGCTAATAAAAAAGGCTGATTCAAAGGAAATTTGTAATCACAATAAAACGATCGGAAATTGAAAACCGTAATATCGACCGGCCGAGAGTTCCTCTTCAGAAGTAAGCTTAACTTGTTCATCGTATGTTTCGTATGTAATTAAGCTTATTAACATCGTTTGTGGAATGGAAATCGGTTTTTTTTTTCGTTGTCGAGTGGTATCGAGTGACTCGTCAGGCTTGCTTCGGTACCCATAGTTCCGAGCCACTCGAAGAGTTGCGTGGAGTTCGGTTACATTATGGCAGCCACTCGAAACTTCCCTGGTAAAAAATAATTCCGCCCGCAATATTCGAGTCTTTCCCAAAGAATTTTCCCTTCCAGGAGTAGTGGAGTATCCTTGTTGATGGCCTCCGTGAGATACGCTCAGACTTTCGGAACTCTTCGAGCAAGAAGATCATGTCGATGGAAAAAGAAGACTATGGGGAAACGTTGTACGAAACTCGGAGTCGTTCAAGTAACAATATAAACACTAATCTTTTTGTTGTTGCTGACGGATAAACTGTCATTTTTCTGTCGGAAAGTTTTACGAGTTTTTAACGCTTCTTCCAGGAAAATTTTTATTGCAATGGTAAGATGCATTTCCACACGAATATCTAATAACGAGGTCATTCCATGCCAAATCAATCACTTTTTGACGTCACCATCGGCGAATTTCTACTAAATGAAATATGTTGTAGTCCATGTGAAATTAAAGGGGGGAGGGTTTAAGTCATCATTTTGTCTATTTAAAATTTGTTTAAAAAATATAGGTCTTCGAAGTTTGCAATTTTTGCCCATTTTGGCGACAATGGGCTTCACTTACGAATTTTTATCTCAGGAGCTGTGTGTCCTACTGAGCTAAATTTTTTTTTGTTTTATTCAGTAAGAATTGGGCTATCGTAAAATAATTTTTTTAACCTCGAATATGACCATATTGTTTTCAAAATTGGGAAAACCTTGGCCCTTTATCGAAAAAAACGCAAATAATAATTTATTTACATTTTTCGACATTATAAAGTTAATTATCGAGATTGAAAAAATTATTTTACAGTAACCCATTCCTTTCTCAATAAAACAAACGAAACTTTAGCTCATTCGGACAAGCAGTTCCTGAGATAAAAATTCGTAAGTGATGCACACAAGTTTCTATTCATCTGTATAAACACAATTGGGGCTTTAATCTGCAAACTTATCGTTGATTTGTTCAAAAAATGAATGATATTTTACGAAAGTCAAACTATCAAGGTTTAAAATGAGACCAAGTTGATTGCGGTGCTATTGTTTGGAAGAAAATTATCACAATCCAAATATCGAGGATTTCGATCGAACTACATTTTGGATCCGCTGTAGGTACCAGCTACTTCCGGACCTCAATAAGTTTAAAGTAAAATACAATATCAAATCTTCCTATGGCTGATATCCCTCGCACACGTCTGGAAGATCATGCGCGTGCCTTTTCCCGGTCTCCTGTATCCGCGGATGAGGCTGAAAACCGTAATTTACCGTCGAATATAGACGCGTATTCAGAAATGTCGCTCGTATTATATTTAGCAACTAGACAACAAGTAATTCCAACTACAGTTCACGGGCCATTTAAGTTGCTAACTCATCCTATCACGCGTGTTCCAACTTGTCCTTTAGCAGTCGTCTCGTTCGTGTACGTGTGCCGCGAGAACACGACACCCCCGTACAGCGGCAAAGCTACACGCTGCCCTTATCAGAATCATCAGGGCTGCTGTTTCGTGGCCTCTACCCCACCACCCGTTCGACCGTATCCCGGGAACTTGGCGCTCACAATAGAGAAAGTTTTGCCGATTTACCGATTATCTCGAGCCGAACCAAGTTACTATGCGGCCCGGCCGCGATTTCTAGAATTCGCCAATGAACGGGAATATACGCGTCCCAAAGTGAATATCATCTTACTCCGTAACTGTGTTACGTTCGCGGACTGCTGAGCGTGCAACGGCAAAAGGTACTGCTGCTACGGTCTCGAGAAACCGGTACAGCTTTTCCGGCGCAAACAGAACAGGGAAAATGCAGGATTTGCGTATTGATTGGAAAAAATCTTTCTCCCGAGGAAAGAAGCTTATGTATTAATTATTCCAATACTTCTTATGTTCACCAACGGGATCAGGTGTCCCAAAAATGTGCTTCCTTGAAAGGAGCGATTCCCCAGGTTATTTTAAGTAACGTTTTCCTTTGCAGAAATATTCTCCGTGGCTTTGATAAAGAGTTGTCACCGAAAAACACGGGCCAATCGGAGCGCGGCTATGGTGGACAGATCCCGGCTCAGCCAATGTCAACGCGACGCTCAGCCGTAGCCGCGCTTTGATTGGTCCGTGTTTTTCGCGAATAACGAAGCTGCGCACAGCATTTTCGCAAAGGATAAAATTACTTGAAACGAACTCGATAATCTTTTTGAGAAGTCTTCCGATGTCTATTTTGGAAAATTACGCAATCATAATTATACTATTTGTTGTTATAACGAACTTCATAACCACATCATTATTCGACCAACATTCGTACGTTTGCAACGTCATTGAAAACATTTCACGAGATTCGAACGCGCATGGAACTAATTGTCAATGGGTAAACGACAGCTATTACGATTTATGAAATATTTCTACAGCAGCTCGGGACATTTTATGGAGAGATATTCCTTTCAATTTTCCCAGCAAGTAATTCTTAACAGGCTGCGAGCCCGGAAAGAAGTTTCATTTTTCACTCGGCGAAGTATTTCTTTCCATTACAGAAATTAGATCAGTTATACATTTCTTCGATCTCCGAACAAGAACTTTCAATACAAATATTCCGGAGCTAATTGAAACTTCTTAAGAGACACAGTTGACGATACCACGGTGAATCCCTTTACAGATCCTATAGTGAACTTTATTCCGTGCTTTTCGTCTCTGTTCGAACTTGGTCGATTTGAAAGGGCGAAACTATCGGCCGAACTCGAGCACGAGGTCAGAGAGGGTAGAAAGCTGGCCAACTTCTTTGCTAAACACAGAGCCGAAGCCTCGCGTTGTCTCGTGGTCCGAATATACATATATATGTATTCTGTGTATGTGTACACATCTGCCGGGGAAAGATATTGTTGGGAAAAAAATCAAGACTAACTACGGCTTCATTTCCTGCTGGTAACGTCCGCGTGTCCTCCGAGTTTTCATTTCGACGAGGGGTAGAAGTCAGCACAGGAAACGGCCATTATTCTTTGCCTGCGATATGTGGGACGAGAGACGTGTAATAACGTCGCGGAATTTTCCAAGGTCCGTCCGGTTCTCCTGGCGGACCCTGCGGTCTCTTCCTGTCCTCTGGCCGGTTTCCTCCTGAGATTCAAGCAAGGTGAAACGGTCTTTCTTTCTCTTTCATCTTCGTAACTTGTGGACGTCCAGCTAAGCGTGATGGAACGCGAACAATATCACACTGCGTGGGAAATTCGCGCGGAAATTTCTCATCCGAAACTCCCTGTCCATTCTGTTCTCGCACGTCGACTGCTCAGGAAGAGGCTTACCTACACGTTTCTTAATTGCTCGATGTTCAAGAATGTTAGAGGTAATCGGTATGTTTTTAGAAGTAGAACGAAAACACTTATACCAGAATATAAAATACGTATTTTCCGGTTGTAGCCTTATAACCTTATATTCAGATATCGATATACCGAAATACCGGTATATTCACCTGTATTTACCGTCAATTTTCCCGATCTTTTAATCCCATTAAAACTTGGAGCATGTTTTAATATTTAGGCTTAATTTTACCTCAGGAAACCAGAATTTTTTAACTTTCTTTTATGTAATCCAGTAGATTTTAGCAAAAAATGCCGGAAATCTAAGTTTTAGTGTTAGGAATTCACTGGTTCAAAAGTTATGCGCGTTTAAAGTTACAATTTTAATCGTTTTTGACAGGTAAGGGCGCCGCCATGTTGGTATCTACTCAGCTTCGTGCGTCGCTTAACGAGCGGGATCGCTAGATAGCAGCACAAGGCCAGACACCCACACGAACCTAATCGTGACCAAACTTCTGGCGCTTCCGCTCATTGGACGATATCTAAGTACATTCCAATATGCCGACGCCCTTACCTGTCAAAAACGCTGAAAATTGTACATCTTTGCACACGCAAAACTTTTGAACCAGTGATCTCCTAGCATCGAAACTTGGATTTTCGCAATTTTCTCGCCAAAATCTACAAAATTGCATTAAAAAAGCTAAACTTCAGGTCAATAATCACAAAATTCGTTACTATATCCTTTGTATATAATTACTCATCAGTCCCGAACCATACTCTTGACCTTCTTACTCACCGATTCGGAATCGTACTTTTGAAGCTCTTGCTGATCAATCCTTAGTAACGTCCAAGAATTCCTATTGGACTTTTCCCAACCCCCACCATTTCGTAGATCAGAGTTCCGAGTTTTCGTCAAAGATAAGCTAAAACTGGGAATTACTCATGTCTAAAGTCCCACAAGAATCGCCACAATAGTTATTGAAATATTCATCCTCAAAAGAGCATTTAAACTTGTAAGATTTCGTGTAGTAAGTATAGTCCAATAAAATCATTGTTTTACAAAGTACTAGACATTGGAATGTAACACTTTCTTTTAATTTGAAGTAATTTACACGATGCTTATAAATTGCACTAAATGCATTTTTTATCATTTTTACTAATTTCTTCAATTGGATGCCTTATCAGTATACCTTGTAAAATAGCTAAAATACCTTCTGCAAGTTTGGGAAATGTAAAAAATTGGAAATAAAGATATTGGATATTCTGCGTTACGTTTGAAAGTAGAAGTGGTATCAATTCAGGGTCGACAAAATCGATTTTGCCTAACTGAGAACAGATATTCTCTATTTAGGTCAACTCAAAACTAACAGACTCAAACTGAACCATCGAGAGGACAAACGATACCAATCAAACTAAGAACCTCGAAACTGCAATCAGATTAACTCAGGGATGGAACGAACTCAGAGAAGAGACAATCTAGGTAGAACGATCCAGAATACACAGATCGCTCGTTACGAAAGTGTTGCTTTTAGCTGGTCAGTCGTGGATCAATAATCTCGAATTCTGCAAACGATGCAATTATTTCTAATTGATGCAGAACTTGGAAAACTTGTGTGGAATCTATCTGGTTTCCTACTAAAACTCGTGATCGGTCAATTAAAAGGAGCAGAATTTGCTGTAGTGGGTGTCTGCAGTTTTTTTCGAAAAAAAACGAGTTGTCCACAACGAGAATCTTGATAACGTATTTCAAACCCATCAAAATCGACGATAACTTTTGAACCAGTGAATTCCTCGCCTTGAAACTTTTATTTTTGGTGTTTTCTCGTCAAGATGTACATGATTATATAGTAAGCTGTTAAAAATTTCTGGGTTGTCAAGGTGAAGTTATGTTTTCTAGATGATGTGTTCCCAAGTAGATAAAGATCATAATTTTTTCAAAAAGTGTCCACGTTTACCGAGTATCTACAGTATACCGACGTAAACTCCCTTAGGACAGTGATCATATTCGTATTCAACTTTGTAAAAATGAAATAATCGTTGGAGGATGTGAACAAATTTTTTCTTATTTAAAGGTTTACACGTTAAAGAAAGTATGCTGCCCTCATATATAAAAAATCTTACTAAGAAGTAAAAAACTATATTTTCTTTTCATCCAAGAATCCGCCACGTTTCTTTATTACAGTTTCCACTATTCTTGGCATTCGCGTGATCAATTTTCTGATACCTTCTGTTGTTATATAATTCCATTATCGTTCCAAAATATTTCATAAATTGTGCTTTCGAAGCATGGCAAAAGTTCTGTACCTATTTGTCTAGTTTATACCCTAATTTTTCTATAGGGTTCAAATCTGGTGCTTGGTGTGGCTATTTCATAATTTTTAATGAACTATTACATACATTGAAGTTGTAATTACTGTTGAACATTTGAGGATATTTATATTATGTAGTTAATACAAAGGTTCATAATCTATACGAAATACCAGAATTTTACTAAAAACCAGAGGTGTCCTAAGACTTATGAGCGGGAGTGTATGTAGACTCATTCGGAAACGCTCGTATAGTGAGAGACGTTAACGGTGCTGCAGAAAACCATAAGATTTTGAAGAACTTCCTGAAATGGCGTAGACGAGCGAAAAGGTTTGCCTGGCCAGATCGAGGTAACCCGTTCAAAAACACATTCCTCTGCGGACCAGGTGCTCTACATCTCCGTTTCGTCCTTTTGCCATCGGAAACCTGTCAGGCACAGCCACTTTCTTATCGCACCGCTGATCTTCCATAAAACAAGTCGGGAAAGGGGATGTCCATCGACTTTTCCTCCCCCTATTGCTATGAGTTGCCAGCTTCCCGCGATATCGAATAGTTTTTTCCTGCTGTTTTCGTGTTTGTTAAAAATGATCGCGATGCTACGGCGACGAAACTTCTCGTGTCATCCTTGGATCCCAACCCCCTTATTCGACGAGTTAACTTTTCCGATCAAAATACAGATAGAGCAACGAGGAAGAAGGAAATCTGACGGCGTTACGATCTCACGGGGAAACAAGCTGGATATCAAGAACGAAAGATGTTAAGGCAAGCAATCTTCCGTCCTGTTTTTCCTGTTCGAATTGCGAGAAGTCGTAGCTACGATATTGTTTCCAGCGAATCTTCGAATGCTACCTGTTTTATCGCGTTCACGAGATAATCCTGATTCAAACGTGTACTATTCGAGAGACAAACGTAACTAATAAAAAAAATGACAATTTAACGCCCAAACACTTTGGCAAAATGACCGAAAACGAATTTTCAATCTACAATGAGTGGTTTGTTGAATCTGGTGAAAGCTAAAACTGTTGTACACTAAGAACCTAAAACAAATAAAATGTTATAAATGTAATTATTATGTAATTATTATTCTTGTATATAATTATAAATTATTAGTGTTACAAATGTTTCATTTTATTTGTTTTTTATAGTTAGACTCTAAACGTTTATACAAATATATTTTCTTTACCTTAATTGTAGGAAACTGGAGTGAATCATAACGTTACTTCTGAAAACTTAATTTCTATGATTATTCCAGGCTCTGTTGCACGTTTAGTCACGTTATTGACTGTACGCGGGCTACACACGTTTCATTTTATTGCTATTAGTTGTATTATCATTTGCTATTACATTCTGTTCCCTTGTAATGTTGTTGTCCCTTTCTGTTACACGGTCGACCGCTATTCGAGTGCTTATCTGCTACATTGTTACTGCGGTAGAAACAGATTTTGGATTTCGGCCGCTGACCCTCTGCGACTAAATCGAATTTCCAACGGAGCCGCGGCATTACCGTGCTCACTTTTATCGCGTAATTTTATCGTAAGGGAGCAGCTTGCAAGATCCCCCCCGAAAATAATTCACCGTAGCCCCGAGATTCCACGAAATACAGTTTAAAGTCCAAGCGAGATAGGAAGCGGAAGTTTTGCATGGAAATTCTTTTCTTGTCGCATTTAGCGGTAACATCCGAAAGCATTAAGCTCCTAAGTCGAAGTCGTTAAATAAAATGTATTCAAGTGAAGCGAAATCATGTGGTTTCGTAATTATAGTTAGGCGTCCTCATTCGAATAAACTTACATTTCTCTCTTAACCGAAAATACAATTTATTGACTGTACGACGAAAGAGTTTCATTTAATCTAGATATTCACCTTTAATTCCTTCGATTGAAATTGTCTACACAACAAATATTAATAACGAAAACTAAAATAGTTGAATTTCTTTTGCTGTTTATATAACGACGTTTATGTGAATAGGCGTAATGAGTACCTGCAAGGAATAATTTTGTAATGAAATTAACATTTAATCGTACAACGCATTGAAGAAAAGGTGTAGGCATTAACCCTCCGTATGCTGTGCCGGGGTCATTCGTGACTCGTCGCGGTAGCGGTGGAGATAAGCTAGTGCGACCGTCAATATGTACAATTTTATTCCGCTATAAGACGACGTCGTTGTGTTGTAAAAAATTATTTTACAATAGCCCAATCCTTTCTGAATAAAACAAAAAAAATTGAGCTCAATCGGACAAACGGTTCCTGAGATAAAAATTCATAAGTGAAGTCCATTTTCGCCAAAATGGGCAAAAATTGCAAACTGTGAAGGCCTGTAATTTTAACTCCCCCCCCCCTCCCTAATTTCACATGGACTACAATATATTTCATTTAGAACAAAATCGCCGATGGTGACGTCACAAAGTGATTGATTTGGCATGGAATGACCCACAAATGTTATGTAACGAAGGAGGAAATTTCAATAAAATCTGATATCGTCGCTATGCAAATACATGACTCAACGTAAAATGACTGTTGCAATTCAACCGGAGTTCCTGTTGCAGAGTTTTGAAAAAAGTTTGATTCACTACGACACTGTGTAGCAATATCGCAACCTCGTAGATCACGTTTCCGTCAACATTAGCGGTGGCGTGCTTGTTAAACTTGTAGAAATGAAACAAATGTTCCGGTAATTGAAATAGTGCGTTCAATTTCGCGAATTCGTATTAAGCACTGTTCAGCGGATTACGAACACACGTCGGACTTTCAACCTGTTCGTTCATTAAGTGAACTTTGTTCGGCGTAGACAACAAATTGCTTCAGTCCCTTAAGGGTCCTTTAAGGGTGAAATAGTCAACTTTCATGGAAAATATTGCTCTCTTGCCTTTGAATGAAACAGAACAAATACCCGGGGTACGTATATTACATTAAGTAACGTACGTGTATTATTCAGATAATGTACATATATTATTAAAATAACGTACGTATATTATTAAGATAACAGCAAACATTATAATGTTAATGTAAAGTTGGAACATTTTTGATATGACAATGTTCGATGAGATATAATCGATATTAATTATACAAATTTAGTAGTAGACACAATGAAAGACATCCATTTTATAAAAATGTAGTTTTTACAATTTAATTATGATATAATTCATATTGTAGTCGAGGGAAATTTGTTTGAAAAGTAGTTTGAAAAGTAGACTTTATTTTTTAAATTTCAATTACACCATTCCAAAGTCCATTCCAAATTCCCTAAATGGTTGATTTCACGAATTCGAAAGCTTTTATCCATTATTAAAATTTATTATTAATAATTATATATTGTTATTGCCATTATTTATCATTACAGTGGACGTGTAGAATATTTGCATTATAGCTTAAATAAAAAAAAAGTTATAAAAAGCAACATTTACTATTTTTTTCGCAATTCAGACTAAATTTTCATTACATATCATCTAGTAAACTAATCGTTCGGTCGATTTATAGAAAAGTTATTCGAAGTAAAACTGTGAGCCATCGATCACGAGACCGATTGTACCGATATTAACCGTTGCTGTCGAAACTGCAATAGTCGTACAGCGTTTGTATTTTAATTTTCATTCGCAAACAACGGCGTGTGTGTACTTGTAAGAATATAATGAATCTAAATCTTCTGCGACGTGTTTTCCAATAAAATATAGTTGGCCCGCGTAAACAGGTGCCGCACCATGGCGCCATCAAACGCGTGGCGTAAAAATCTCGAGAAGATTAATTATCCGGAAAACAGGAGGCGGAAGATCGCACGTGTCGTCGTTTTCTCGAGACAAACGACTCACTCGGACGTATTCGGAGATCCTATCGTTAACGATAAAACCGCTCGTTCGCCGACGCCATTCTATTTGTTAGGCCGGTCCCTCCACCCCCTACCTTTCGAATTCGTTTTTTTCCCCCCGGGCCATTCTACCCTTCCGCCATTAGTCCCTCTTTCTCGCCACCGATGTCTCCCGTGATTTTTCTTCCTTTTTCCGATCCGATTCTGCTCTCTTTGCGAAGCCGTTGCCTTCGGTTTCTTACAACTTTCAGGGCAACAGGCTTGAATTTGTAACTTCCGCCCTGCGAGCACGTATCGCGTCCGATCGCGCGTGTACACTCTCAGCCAAAAAGATTCCTCCTGCGGACTTGATTTATAATCCAGGCATTTGTCTAATAAGCATTTAGTAAACGTTATTATTAGATTTATTTGAAATGCGAAACTGAAGGCATCGGAAAAATTTTAGAGCACCGTTATGCTATTTTCTGCTTGATAAAATTATTAAAAGAGACAGAACATTTTCTCTGTTTCTTCACTTAGAACACAAGGCATCGAAAAAATTTTAGAGCACCGTTATGCTATTTTCTGCTTGATAAAATTATTAAAAGAGACAGGACGTTTTCTCTGTTTCTTCACTTGGAACACTTATTTTACGTAGAGATCCGCAGTCTAATTATTGGGCTTCTTTTAATCGTGCAGATCGTACGATTATTTGTGTTTCCGAGTAGAGTAAAGTCTTGATCTAAGCGCAACTCGGCTATGCGATCTTAGTTGCTTCGCCTATCCCCTCCACTGCTTGAGCTGCCTCGGTCGCCGAGCAGTGTAAAGTGTAAACACACCGCGTAATCCGATACCAAATCCGGGTATGTATATCGGTGTGAACCACTACAAATCCAAGTATAAAACTTCTTTATTTTTCATTATTTTTTTATGGGACTTTCACCAATTTATTCGTGGCATTTTTCTGTTTGAAACGATACTAAACACGATATAATTTGAACTGTATTCAGTGGTTTACTCGACGCTGTTACAAGAAAATAGTAGCTCTACAAGATCTATGTCCGATCACAGACCCGAGGATTGTACTGGGATTAGGATTTTACTGTGAACTAGTATCATAGTTTTCTTCAGAACGTGTCCAAGTTTAACTAGCGAGTATCTAAAGCACATAGGTAGGAAGATAGTACCCGTTGTTAATTTTTCAGTGACACAAATTTTGCGTTTGTATCTCATTAGGTGACCACTTATCCAAATCTGTGGAACCAAATCGAATCGTGCAGGATCGAAACGAAAGACAAGCATGTAAATGGGAACTTGCAGAAACAGTTGCCTGAAATCGATTACCAAATCATTCGACAATCCTCCGCGTACATTTCTCCTCCGGGTTCCATCATCTCGACCTGATTCCCTCGCACCTCGTCACATCCAGAAACTTCTATCCGACTCTTTCTAACGTCCGCGCCGTATCCCAGAAGCGTTTTCCTTCGGAGCCTTCAAGAGCCTAACCTTCCGAGAGTCAAAGTTAATCAGACGTCGCGGCTGGAACATCAAAGGGGGCTAAAATTTGTCTTTTGATCGCGGGCCAGGTACCGATCGGCAAGGAGGAGATTCGTCTCGTCACCGGTCCGCATTTAAATGGAAATCAATGCGCCTCTTTTGATCGAAATCCAACAAGCTTATCTCTATCTTCGCGTGTACACCGTCCCGCCTCGTCTCATCTGGTCTCGACTCTGAATCAGGGATATGCACGATTTTGATTCAATCTTTCGAAGGATCAATTCTTTTGGTTAAAGATCGTTTCGAATCGATTATCTGGTATTCAATTTTTCTCACAATCAATTTTTCGATGTCAGAACGATCGATCTCTCTTTCCGTCTTTCTTATGAGATGCATTTCTTTAACTCTCGGACTCCTGCGAGTTTTAAGGCTATACCATAGTCATTTTCATTCAAGTTTCTTTCGACACAAGACAATGGCTCGGGACCGGTTTTTGTCGTATTACAGACGAAGAAGAAGAAGAGTTTTTTATTTCGAATTAGAAATCGTCGTCCTATATCGGAATAAAATTGTACATATTGACGAGTCAAGCTTATTCCCACCGCGACGGGTCTTGAATGACCCCGACATAGCATACGGAGGGTTAAAATGTGACCGTGTAAATGAAACAGAATTTGTTGATTTAACGTAAAAATCAAAATATGTGCGGTATTATTCTAGGATTTTTAATACTTGAAAGGAAACTTTGCGACGTAAGGAGAGACGTTCACACTTAGGATTTATTGCATTTCTAAATGAAGATGGATTAGTCAAATACAAAAACTATAAAGACAAGAACTTAACGATGCTGTTATAATATTTTCGTTGTAGTTATTAAAATTATTAAATAAGAAAATGCTTTTTAACTTCCGTTTTCGTACAGTTCACTAAGACAATTTTTATTTTGCATAAAGACCCGTGGTTTACTCTTTTCATTGTGATTCTTAGGAAAATTCTTTTCGTATCAGTTCTAATTAATTCAAGAAATTCTCACATTTCGATTTGGAATCGATTCTTCGAGCAGAATCGAACAGCCCATACTCTGAATCGGCATCGGCCTTGCAGATACGTTGACCCGTTCCAGCGCATCCTTCCTGTCCCTATTTATCACGCGGCCGGCCTTCAGTGTGTTCCGGTTCCGTTTCCGATAGCTGCTAATGCATGTCCGTCGTTTCGTTCTGCCTACCTGCGTGTATGTGTTCCCCCGTTCCCGTTCGTTTCCGCGACGAGAGCCGGACTCGTCGAAGGTGGAAAAAGCTCGGCTTCGTGCATTTAAACGGAATTACTTTATCCTTCGATCCCTACGGCGCGGCGCGGCGTATTTCCAAGCGACCGACCGTGAGACAGCTCCTCCACCCCCTCCCCTTCCCATCCTCCTACCACCGCCCCGATAAGGGAAGCCTTTTACAGTTGGTACTCGTGCGAGGACCTTTTACCGGAGTGCATGCCTCGTGATCGATATTTCCTTGAATCGAGACTATCGGGATAGAACGGATGCGCCCGTTCCATGGAAACCTCGTGTCCCAAGATATCCGACTGATATGTCATTTCTGCCTTTTTAACCCTTTCGTTACGCCGCCGGAGCTGCCCGATAACGCGGCGACGTTTTACGGGGTGGGGAAAGGGACGGACAGACTGTTATGCCACAGGAAGGGGTAGATGAAGAGAATCCTCGAATAAACTCGAAAATCTTCCAGCACCACTTAGGTTTATTTCGAAATACAGTCAGTCCCATAAGTATTCGTACCCTTATTGCTTGAAAAAAAAGTTTGTTGAAATCAAATGATGCATAGTATAGTATAGTATCTTTATGAAGAATCTTACATGCATCACTTGATATCAGCAAATTTCTCTTATATGCAATGATGGTACAAATACTTACGAGACTGACTGTACTTGTTACTTCTTATTCTCTGTCTCTCTCTCTCTCTCTCTCTCTCTCTCTCTCTCTCTCTGTCTCTGTGCGCGCCCTTTCGCAGGGAATTATATAAGGTTACATTTGACTATGGAGGTTTGGTGGGGAGTGGATGACGCTAGAGATAAGGGATGACGTGGAAGTCGGAGTTCTTACAGGATCTGAAATCTGTATACGGACGAGTAATTTGTTTTTGTCAAGTCGATGAGAAAGCTTGTGACACAGGATAAATATAATAGTCAACGGAACAATCTCGAATAACAGGACGACGCAACGCACAGTGTGGAATAATGCTCAAGAGCTGACCAAGCATTAAAAACACTAGACGAAGATTAAAAGTATCTTTCTAAAAATACCGTGTACTAAAATTTTTCAGGCCGCTGATCACGAATTTAATCGTGAAGAAAAAAATTACATTTTTATGAGAAAAAGTTATTCTGTATGTTTATGTACGAATATAAACGTTTTTCTATCTATGAACATTTGTTTGAATATCAAATTGAAACGTCAATGTTTAAAACAAATGTTCATACATAAAAAGCAGTTTATATTCTTATAATCGTAGTGTACAAATCAAGTCAACAAAATGATAAATGCTTTTTTAACGCTAAACGTACCACCACCGGTCAAATGACCGGTTCTAGATTTTTTATTCGACAATTTTTGAGATTATAAACATGCTTTCATAAGCAATGATTCAATAAATATCTTCAGTAGAGCACGCATTGCAATAAGAACCGTGCAAAGTTTAAATAAATTAAATCTTGCAATTTTTATAAGGCAACATGTACCTGTTACATTTATAGCTCGGTACGTTTAGTGTTAAATCTGTTTATTTCCAATATGTTTCATCCTGAGAATCGGAATCAATACATTGATTTTCTACCGATGCATCCGTCAGTAGTTGTAAAACTTCAGATGGTATTTTTTTCTTAGAGATTTTATGGTAAATATCCCTCATGTCAGTGAAATATATGGGTTCGAATGTACCATCGTCCTGTGAAATATGTCCTCATTTGCTTTAATTCGTAACATTTTTCGACCATGTTCTGCTTTATATTTTTTAAATGATTTGTTTAAAGTTTCCAGAACTTCTTCTGAATAGGCACCAATCGGTAAGATGCAGTTTCTGACTAGGGTAAACTGTACTGTTGCTGGCACTGAAGTAGTTATCGGCAATTTTGATTTAAACTACAAATATTAATAACTGATACATGTTGCGTCGATAACAGTACCAAATGTGCCAATGACTGTACTAATTGTCTTACGATTTTTATTCACTGAATATATTTTGTAATCAAAGATTTAATTATAGCAAGTTAAGCTCGTTTAAACATTTCAAAAAAAGATAAAAATGATATCATATTTGGAATCATTTTCTTTAGAAAAATGCCACGAATATGTTTGTGAAAGTCCCATAAAAAAAAATAATGAAAAATAAATTTCCTTTTCTCTCCTTTTCTACGTTCGGCGCGGATCAAAGAATCCTCCTGGAGAATAAACGGCATCAAGACTCCTGTTGCTGACATATATCGCGAGTTCACTGTATCGTCGACAAAAATTTAATCGAACGCACCGATCAGTAATATCGATATTTCACGTGCATATGCAACATTCATATGTCAGAGATATTCTGGGCCGTTCAAATTAAACTGTCCGCTGCCTGTATCTTGTGCAAAACGTAAACGTTGCAGAGAGGCGAGCACGTTTTGCTCCCGGTTAGAATTCTCGAAACGGATGGTGTCCAGGGGCGCACACAATCGCAGGAATCGGAGGGCCCGTGAAATTATTGTTGGACGGAACCGAAAATTTCGCTATCGTTCGACATACGTAGATCCCTTATAAGACCGTTATCGAAATCGTTAGACCATCGAGTCTGGTTGCGATTTCGACATACTCGGGTTCGTGTCCTGGTCTCTATCGCGCTGGATATCCGGCCGCGGATCCCAGGTCTAGCAGACACCCTCTTTCGTGACCTGTCGCAGGATTTGCCGCCCCAATAAAAGGATTAACGGGACGAGGGTTAATCCTATTGGAAGGACCGCCCTCACACTCTCCACGTACGGGGCTCCCCTTTCTCTTACTGTCTCTATTTTTGCTCCTACTGCTTCCATCCTTTCTCTCGACCCATTTACCACCTTTTCGTCTCTCGCTCTATTTCTTTCTGCACCTGCGCCTCCTCTCTTTCTCTCTCTCTCTCGCCCCTCGTTTTAGGTTCGTTGTCCTCTCGATATTGCAGTCTGATTAGCGGCCACCCCATCTCGTACCACTGACCTTAACGCTGATAACGAACGATTATTTTCGTCCTGGATTATCCCGAGACCTCTTATTCAATATAATTCACGGCGCCGACGCGACGGTCTGAACGGCAACTGTTTCAGCACGTACATTCCCAGCAAAAAGAGAGCACGTGAGTGCTGTCTTTAATTGGACCGGACAAATGTGCGATCTACAGTGCCCGGACAAAATGGTCAGACACTCTACAGTCCCTGGCCAAAAAGTTAGGGCCAGTTATAGTTTTCGAAATTTTTCGCGGTAATAATCATAGAATTAAAAGGGCCAGAACACATGATTTAATAATCAGTTTTATTCACTACTAAATTACGTGCATATACAGGGTGATTCATGCGACTGTATCATCTTCCTTTCTGGTTGAAATTAGAAAAACAGTTGCAGGAAAATAGAGAATGCTTTTTTGTTAGAGCAATTATGAATTTTGCTGTTGCACTATTTTTTTTTTTTTTTTAATGTTTCGTACTCTGAGAAAAATATCTTTATTACGGAGCAGTTAGAATACAGTGACTTCTCATATACAGGGTCATCCGTTTTTAAACGGCCAAACGTCAACCAGCTATAGAGGACCCCAAATGAAACAACTTTCACCCCTAACAATTTTTTTGATTCGGTCTTGATTTTTAGATAATTGCAAAAACCTGTCATTTTTTGTGTTCACTTAAGATTAAATATATTAGGACTGCAATTATGTATCTTGATGATTTTTCCTTTGTTTGGTTTAAAATAAATAGGGGCATCTTTTTTATTCAGTCAACTTTTTTGTATGACCTTCGGATCTTGGTTTCTTTGACATGGGGCACGCATGCCCCATGCTCTTTTGGGTACGTATTGTTTAAAATATTTTCAAGAAATCAAGGCCGAATCAAAAAAAGTGTTGGGGTGAAAGTTGTTCCATTTGGGGTCCTGTATAGCTGGGTGACGTTTGGCCGTTTAAAAACGGATGACCCTGTATATCAGACGACTGGGCAACAACTGATGTTCGATTTTCCCCTGGTACCTCCCTTACAGGTGGGGTATCGGGCTGAAACTCGATAGAAAGGATTTTTAGTTAGTGGGCTATCGAATGGTTCATGTCCGATTAAAATCGATCGTTCTACTGCGACAAATAATGTTATACCCACGGTAACAATTTCTAATAATTCCGAATGAAATACCGTGATTTCTCTATATATGTCGCCAAGGCCTGGATGATAAACATCGCGGAATTATCCCTACTACCGCGAGGTATACTTCGTGAAGAGTCACAAAGTTCAGGAGGTTCAGAGTTCAGGGATGTAAACATAACACAGCTCGGACATTTCTCCTGGACAATACACAACCCTGACAAGACCCGTGTTGTTGACATTTATCGAGAATTCACTATAGTCAGAATGAACTAATATCGGCTGGACAGCGATATACAGTCAGTAGTACGAAAATTGTCATTTATATAACGGAAACGCAATATAAACTATTCTATCGCTATTTTGCTACATCTCCTTTTAATTTTGTTGTATCTAGTAAGTTTTTTGAAAGGTTTCCGTATAATTTGTTTATTCGATTTTAACTTATATGTCTCGAATTTATATTCTCTGTGATGTCGCTTATATTAACAAGGTTTGCAAGAATATTATTTTTATTGGGTTTCGTTTTGTCAACGTTGCAAGCTAAAGAAAACAACCAGTGTATTATTGTATTAATGTTATATCCAAGGAAGCTGTGATACAAGCTTTCAAATAGCGTTTCGTGTACAAGAATTTAATATCTTAGAAGAAATTTACATTTTTATAGAAAAGCTTGAAGAATTTATTTTCCGCCCCACCGGTTCTAGCGAATAAGAAATAGGATGATGTTAAATTAAATTCCAGTAAACTTTTCGCAAGCTTCCGAAGAGTAATTGAAATTTGAAATTTTCTAATCGATAAACTACTGTGTTCAACGAGACTTCGCCGTGCTCGACTTTGGTCGCGCGATTACGAGTACAAAATACTCGATTCATAGAACGTTCAATGGCAAACCGGATAATTGTTTTCACACAGGCGCCGCGCAGTTTATGCGATCAGAACAGGTTGAACAAAACATCGATACATATAAATAACTTAACGGTCGCAGGAGGGAAAAAAAACAGGAAGAAGAAAGGGAAAAGGGAGTATGTAGAACAAAAAAAAAAAAAAAAAAAAAAAAATTATACGAACACGGGTAATATACGGCGTGCTAGTCGTGCCAATTTGGCCGGCGAATGAACTTCGGTGAATTATAAAACGTAAATTTCTCGGCCATTTTGCGTGGAAACGAAATCGATAAAACTGGCTATCCAGCAACGATTACGAATAAGCGAAATATTGAAGCACCGGGCACGCTCGTAAATCTTCGCTGTCCCAGGATTTGTTCTGTTAAATTTCGGGATTATTATTATCGGAGAATATTTCGGATTATGGTTGTTTCATCGATCGCGTCCCCGCATTATGTTTACAGCCCCGTTGATCCAACGATTTGTCGTGCCGCGAAACACAAGCGGCATTTTCAATTAATTCCGTTTTAATGGATGTAATACAGTGCCGATGTAATATCGACGGGAACATCGTCTGTCCTGTTTGGCCTGTGTGTAATTCAGGCGAGGTCCGCGGCGACAGGAGCCGACAATAAACAAACGGAGAAATTTCGGTTTTATTTGTCATCAATTTAACGTAAAACTAAAAATTTGTAGATTTCGTGGAGCCTTTTCTCTACAGATTCTAAAACATCTGTTGCTTAAAAATAATTCTCGAAGAACTACAGTGTTTACTCGATATATGTCCAAAACGCGGGTCTAGCCAGGGACATAATATCGGCCAGAAAATACTATTTTTTGATAAATGCCCAAAGTATAAAAATGACAGCGAAGCTCTTGGCCCCTCACGATTTTTATGCATTTATGGCAAAAATGGATAAGTGGGAATATTTAAATATTAATTTTATTAATAAATATTCTTGCAATGTTATAAATAAATTTAACATTGATCATTTTCAAGTACACAAACTGAAAATAATAAGTACTGCTGTCGAAATAGATTTTCAATTTGATAATTAAATTAAAATTGTATTACAAAAATGGTTACCAGGTATGGAAAGAGGGTGTCCGAAGAGAGAAGGGAAGCGTTTCTATAAAAGAATGCATTTTAAAGAAACTTTTTTTACACAGTTTGGTAGGACACAATAATGCCATGCAGTTTTCGTCTGAACTTCTTTTAACTATCATTTGTTGTTCTTGAAATATTTCACGAAAAATGAACGAAAATATGAAGAACTGATTTCACCCCTTTAATTCGAAAAGTAGCACGAAAAAAATGGGGTTGTATTAGGCGTAACTTACTCTACTTTTGTGCAAAGTTTCATGTGTTTTTAAATTTACGAGTTTGCTAACTTCCCTTGTTAGTAAAATTATTGAAAGAAGAAATACATTTTTATCCGACTTCTATTCCCCACGATCGGCTCGGACAATTTTTATTTTGCATGAATGTTGGCAGTCTAGTAATCACACGTACGAATTGGGACAGTTAGTTAATCGGATTGTTATGAATAAACCGAGGCTACTGAATCTATAAATCGAAAACGCCGATAAATTAGTGTGCATCAGCGAAAGGATTTACAGCGATAGTTGGATGCACAGTGGAACACGACAGAGATCACCACAAGAAGAGCAACGTCATAAAGCGAACCACATCTGCAACAAAGCGAACTAGACAAGAAAGAAGAAAAGAAAGTTTCGTGCCTGTGACGCGGAGCACATTGGAAACGAAAACAAAGCGCGTGAAAAAGTAAGCAAGAAGCCAAGGAACTTTCGCGGATTTGACAAAGGCCGTCGTCGGGGTTGGAGTTTTTCAATATCCTTTATCTGGTAAAGGGGTTGGAAAATTTTCGGCACACTTCCGAATGCGGATAGCGTCACCGGCGAGCAATGGAAGTTACGGGGAGGACGCGGCACAGCGAGTTCATCTCGAAAACGCATTTCTGAGCGCGTCAACAGCCCTTAGACCTCGCGGCGAAACTTGAATGTACTGCTTGCCATCGCCGAAAGACCAAATTCTGTCGAAAACTTTTACCCTGCCACGGTAAACGTGGAACTTTCGTGTTCATTTCCATGGGACCACCTAGCGAGTAATTTAACTTCCGGCGTGGATGTACGCTCTCACCTTTTTTTCGTTTTTTTTTTTCGAATGTCCCCTGTTGCTGAAGGGCAACAAAAGATAACGGTTGCTAGAATAGAAAGCACAGCACATACGAAGAATCGTGGAAATTATATCTAACGGTTAGTTTAACGTTCGCGCACGTTTTAAGTTGCAATTCTCGAGATACGGTACGCAAAATTGCCACAATGTCGCGTAATACATTTTTGCAGCATCAGATAATTTAGAAGAATTAAATGAATTCTTGTTACAAATGTAATGTTTATTGGAAAACAACTGAATAATCGTAAAACTAATGTTTGTCCCTATGTAAGCAATTACTGAAAAATAGCGTCAGTAACAGTACAGGATAAATTTTGCATAATAACCCGGATTAATAAAGGACGATTAAGTGAATAAATATCAAATTAAGAACTACAGAAAGACTAACGAATCTATTAAAAGATCTTCGAAAGTACGTTAAAAAAGTGATAAATAGTTTATAAAAGTGACATTCTGAAAAATTGTTTCTAAGTAGATTTACAATAGTTACCATTTAAGTTAAAGCAATCCTGCAGAAAGTTGATTTTATAAACTCAAAAAATATAGTTTGGGTTATAGTTTTTCGACAATTTAGCTTTGAAATCTAGACACCGAACAACTGTAAATTTTCTGATTTTATATGGCTGCTTCGTTCTGGTTTAATTTCAAATCGCACGCTACATTTGCCGGTGATATTGTTAAAAAGTATTTAAAGAAGTTACTGTGTTGATGCGTGTACACTCAAGCGACCCGTGAAAGTGTATTGCGACAGAGTCTTCTACGAAACGTTTATCTTCATTGGAAACGCGAAAGCACGTCCTCAAGAAAAAAATCGTTCGGAAAGTGCAGAGAAAAATGGTCGTCTTACAATTACCGGTAACAGAAATAAATCTTGCCTTCGCGTACCTCATCCATTTCACGGTTTTCCGTCTGGTAATTTCGATTGTTTTTGTTGGAGGAAGAAACAGAAGAAAACAGATTTGGTAAAAAGGTTGACTGATTATATTCACATTTCCACTATTATACAAACGCCAACGTATTTTATTGTCACACAATGTCATAATGTCAGGCCAAGTAATTGTGTTATTCTCAACTTTTGGGAGTTTTTTACATTTCTTTACAAATATGAATAGTCTTATACCGCTTTTGAATAGTGTTAAAGTTATTACAAAAGGAAGAATTCCATTCAATTTTTCAATATCAAATTCTCGATTATTCCCAGTACAAGCATCTGCTGGTGTCAACATATCATAAAATTCATGGGTTGTTTATACTTAACAGTTTTACGATCGGTATCGGGTATACGTGACTGTTTTCAGCCTGCAGTTATCGACCGTTGTCACGCAAGGTGATTTAGTTGTTCTGGGTACTATAGAGTATCTAAATTGAATCATACATATTTCAATTGAAATAGAATAGACTAAACTGTTTGAAAAATTTCAGGAATCTCCTTCTTCACATAAAATATTATTTTCGTGACAGAAAATATGGTAATTATTTACATTAGGGGCTTCCTCATCGATTTTGATGACCTTGAAATATTTTGTCAATATTCTTGTCAATAATTTGTCATAATTCTGAACAAATTTTTCCTATACATGTTACCGCCGCTCAGCTTTAGTTCCCGAGATATTCGCCAAAAAGTTTCAACATCTCAAAAAGTGATCGGAGTAGGTGTGTGTAGTGACTGTGTAAAATAGTATTTCAAATAGTTGACAGTAACTTATATTTTTATGATATTTTGTTGCCTGTAATGTTATTACTAGACATCGGATCTTTATGCATTTATGGCTTATGGAAATGTTAAAAAAATGCTATATAAAATTCGAGAGAATTTAACACAATTTTTATTTGCTTTGGATCCACAAAGGCTGTCCCCATTAAAAATAAAATTTTATTTCATTCCACTTTCTTAAAATGTTTCTATAAAAATTGGAAATTGCATAAACATCCGATGTCTAGTTATTACGATATTGTAGTCTGTTTATCAACATGTTACATATTCGTAATTCAACTACAAATAATACTCTGCTAACTATTATAGCTTCTCATGTTAAAAATTATAATTTATAATATTAACTACTTGCTCAAATTATTTTCATTGTAAGGAAATATTTGAAATACAAAATAAAAATATTTTATTTTATGTATCTGGTTATCAAAATAAAAATATTTGATTTAAAGTAGTATCGTATTTGAACCACATTAAATTATACTATATACCAAATCATTAATGATCGTTAATATATGTTGCAAAATATGATAGAAAACCTTGTATCCAATGTTCCACGTACGAATACTAATCCTACATTATAAAATACTAATGTAAAGTGTACTTACTTCTGAATCTTCTGTATTTACCTCCGTCGGATCCACAGCACACAATTATTGAATCACGTGAGTATTGAATTCAACAACAATCATTAAACAACACACACAACACACACAACACATTTTATAAAATTGTGACAACGAACGAGAAGATGTCACTCCGACCACGAACAAAATAATACTGCGATTTTAACAATGATGGAAATCATTGGTGGTGGTGGTACGGTCAGGTTATCCTAAGCAGGTTAGACGGTGAGGGTCTATAAACACTAGATACAAAACCAAGGTAAAAAAAATTATGGCGGGGCGCCGACCCTATTTCCCGGAATTCCCTATTTTCGTATCACACGTCCGTGGGAGGGGAACGGTTAAAATCGCAGTATTATTTTATTCGTGGTCGGAGTAACATCTTCTCGTCTGCTGTCACTATTTCGTTAAGTGTGTTGTGTGTGTTGTTTAGTGATTGTTCTTCAATTATTCGGACCAATTCTCGTGAGTGAATAATTGTGTGCTGTGGATCCGACGGAGGTACAGAAGATTCAGAAGTAAGTACACTTTACATTAGTATTTTATAATGTAGTTTGTAGTACATTAGTATTATATTTTATTATTCGTATGTAGAATATTCGATGCAAGGTTTTCTTTCATATTTTGCAACTTCAATGTCCCTTTAACACTAGATTTACAAAGCACTAAAACTGACTACTTAATATTATTTTACAAAAATAACAAGAACGTGTCTATCCACATTTGTATCAATTTTTTAAATAATATATACCGAAAAAAATAATTTTGTTGAGTAATTCCCCATGGATACGTCTTTACAATGTCAATAATTGTAAATTATAAATATTAGATCCCGTCATTTTGACAGGCCCCGTGAACCTAGTGTCAAATTTCGTTTGTCTCTCGGCACGCACACGATTATGTTCCATCTCACACACTGTACACTTTACATTAGTATTTTGTAATGTAGGATTATGATTTGTATGTAGGGTAATTATTTACATTAGGGGTTTCCTCACCGATTTTGATGACCTTGAAATATGTTGTCAAAGTTATCATTCTGAACAACTTTTTCCAATGTTGTTTCTTTTAATCTAGAAAATTTCTATTTTGCATAGAGATTCGCGGTCCATTTATAACCTAAGAGGCTGGACGCGACCATAAGCATTCAATCAACAAAAAGAATAAAGAACTTGCACGTTGCCGGTTGTATCGGGAACGTGTTACAATCGATACGCGGATACCGTGAGGGATGGCTCGCTCGGTTTCTCATCGGCGGTGAGCAGAAATAATTTTTCGCAATTTTTTATGCTTCCGACCGGTCGATCCGTTCGGGACGATAAGGGCTCCGACATAAATCGCGCAACAGGGATCGCAGCTGTGTTATCGAGCCGGCAACAGTGCGGGTGGCCGAGCGAGCCTGATAAAGTTCTGTCATTTTTATCGACGGGTCGGTCGCAGGTTCGTTAAAAAAAAAGAAAAAAAGAAAAAAAAACGATTTGACTGGTCGGCTCGTCAAACCGAATTATCGCGCGGGCTCGGGCGACGAGAGTGGCTGTTTATACCGAGGCGTAAATACCGGTCGGCGAGCTGCCTTTTTGCGAAAATTTCTGCACACTGCACACCTAGCCTCTCCTCTCCTCTCCTCTCCAATCCTCGCCTCTCCTCTCCTCGCGTCGCCGACCACCGGCCATTCACATTTACGGGGCGCATTTTCATAAAATTTTCGTTCACGGTTAATACCTCTCCTCGCTACGTTACGGCGTAACGTCGCACTAATTTTCAACTCCGATGTTCGCGCGAGAGAAGAAAGTAAGGAAGCGGAAGAGGAAGTTGAGGCTAAGGAGTTTACTTAAGGAGGAAACAACTCGAGACCGTTAAGTACCGTCCCTCCTTCGTCTTTCTTTTTCGGGTGAGGGGCCAGGGGGAAGGGTGGACGGTTTTACATGTGGTTCGCAAATTTACTTTTTCCTTGAGAATACGCAGGGGCTGAATGCGAGACCATTGGCTGCCGTGAACGCGATTGTCAGCGCGGATATTGAAAATGTGAAATGAATTGCTTCGTATGAAATACCGTGTTTGAAGAAATCGAATTTCAACGTTCGATGAGCGCGCACGGTGAATCGGGAAATGTTACATATGTCCGCCCGGTATTCAATATTTATGTTGAAAGATTTTGGATTTTTCATGGACGTCAATTAACTTGCCGTAATTGGACAGATTCTGGAAAATATTTGCGATCTATCTTCGAATTACCATGAACGCGAATAAATTGAAAGTACGAAAATATGAAATTCATCATACGTATAAGATAGAAGAGAAAAATGAAAAATGTAAAAACAAAATAAAATTTATGTTACTTCTTATTGAGACTACATATTTTATTTATTTTAATAGAACCATCGTACACGTTTATAAACTTTAATTTCTTCTTGTTTTCGGTTTATTCAGTTTATTAAACTTTTGATTGTTTGCTATGAATAATTTAATTTTGTTGGTTACTGTGTTGTACTTTATTGTTTAATGGAGTTATGTTTCAATTGAAATTTGCGATATGATAATTACATGACGAATAATAATAAGGGTATTTCAACTGAATCACAATTATTACGTTTAACAGTGCTTGAAAATATAAGTAGAAACTCAGTAGAGATTTAAAAGAGCGAGAGCTCTTGATAATTTACTATAAGAAATATCTGTAGAAAGCAATTTGTCATAAAAAGTGAAATGTTACTATTAGGAAAAATTTCGAAGGCGAACATACTATAAGCAATAAACAATACGTGTGTATATTGAAGTAATTAACAAGCATGAATATTTAAGTAATACAAAAATTTATTTATTCGATATATTCTAACAATAGTGGAGACA
Source organism: Seladonia tumulorum (assembly GCA_913789895.3). Taxonomy (NCBI): domain Eukaryota; kingdom Metazoa; phylum Arthropoda; class Insecta; order Hymenoptera; family Halictidae; genus Seladonia; species Seladonia tumulorum. Next base: position 12,778,445 of record OU565275.1, read on the forward strand.
GAAAACATGTATTGAACTTTACGTATTTTAATTAAATTTACATTTTATAATATTAATAAATGTTTTATCATAAAAGTTGAAACAAACATGGGAGTGTATGTAAAAACTCGCGCCGTCATTTTAGACATCAATCACTATCTTATTGCTGTTTGACTTTTCCATCTTTCTCGTATAAATTAGAAAGATTAAAAACGTTTTAACACGAAACAAATATATAAAAATAACGAACGAAAGAGTTATTCATTTTTCAAATAGCAGCGTGATTTATAGTAGTCCGTCCGGTATGGGATTGTTGCAGACGAATATAACGAACAAAAATCTTCTGAAAAAACCGGTGAACTATCACAACAGTCAATCATGTATTCTCGAAAATAGTTGCACAAATGATTATCGGCAAATATTCATCTAATATTCATTTATTTTGATTCTACACTTTCATTCCAATAATTATATTTAATTCTAAATCTCATATTTCAAACGGGTACATTAAATTGCAACACAGCAACAGTGAGCAACACATTTTACGCCATTTGAATTTTCATTTGACAAGTGTAGATGGTACAATGTGCAGTATATCTACCTATGCACATTCAGATCACAAAGACCGACAAAATAAGAAATCTCCAAATTCAGAGTATTCAATTACTTTTTGACTTATTATTAAATATATATTTTTTGAAATATTTTTTGCACAATCGAAATTTTTTTGTAAACGATAAAAACATCGAAATGTTTCTCAGTGTAAAAAGAAGACTAAATTACCACACAAAGTCCGAGGGAACATCACGATTTCCGGAATTCAGAAAATTTAAGCAACTCCCAAAGTTCGAGTCCAATTGAGATTTCCGAGTTTTTGCAGCTCTGGAGAGAGTCTCCCAAAGGTCTCCGGGAGTTTCAGAATGCTTGGAAGTCCGGGACTCCAATGGGATTTCACGTGTCCAGCTGATCAGGGGCGTTCTAAAAATTTCTTAAAACTCTTACCTTCAAAACACCGAATTCAAGAAAATAAAAAGTCATACGAACAACCGTGAAAGTATTTCATCCAGGAAACGGGTGTTTAATTTTACATTACAGAAAATAAACCTTGGTGAAGTCGATTTTGAAAAAATTAATTTTTAGAAAATGGCAGCTATTTGAACACGAACGTACATTTTCTTATCTAAATGTTGGCCTTATTTCTCGTAAAAAAGGGCAAAATATAAAAAATCCGCTTCATGAAAGATAGACTGAAAGTAGATACTGCAAAATTTTATCCAACTGGATCCAGTCTCTCAGATATGCACAGTGTTTACTCTGTATGTGTCCCAAATGTCTAGCCGATAAAAAATAGTGTCTCCTGATATTTTTGTTATCGATTTTGAAAAATTTTACTTCGAGAAAAGTTTCAATTATCAATTATCCTTGCGACTGTAGTGCAATAGTGCAGTGTGAAATGAATTTCCAAACCAAAAAAAAAACTTGGGATGTCACTTTGAAAAATCGATTCTTTTACCAAAGCTACGTGGTCCCTGAAGGCACGGATCCAGCCTGGTCATCCACCGCGAGGATTAATCACGAAGACGTCCCATCTCCGAATCAATACCAGAGCCAACCGGACGTACGAAAAAAAAGAAGAAACACCTGTGCATCAGTGCATCGAACGGGCGCGCTAATTGCCCGCGTCTCGTTAGCATGGAAAAGTGCAAGCCTCGTAAATTAGCAGAACAATTAGCCTTAACGGCCCGGCGACTCTGTCTTATGAAAATGCAGGACAAAACGCTTTCCTGGTCTCACACGACTTCCGTGGAATTCGTTCTCCCGTGGACTTGCGTACATTCCAAGGGTGATGGCTACTGTACGGTGAGGAGGGGAGGGGATTTGGATGGGGTTATGGGGCGGTAGGGGGTGGAGCGGGGGGTGCGGGTGGTTAGAACACTTCCCAGGAGGACGAGGAGGAAAACTGGTCGGGATTACCGTGCTAGGATGGCCAGGTCTCTCGAAGGGAGGGGGATTGAAGTAAGGGTCGGACATTAGAATTCATGCGGAGACATTTGCGGTCCGGCTCCTAACGACTAGCTGTAAAAAGCTAGCCGAAGCTGCGAAGTGGAAGGCGAAGAACGAAGGAACAAGGTTAGCCGTGGGAGGGGTGGAGGGGGTGGGGATCGGTCCAGTCGAAGCTTGCCGGGAAGAGAGATGGTAATGCGGAATGAATAAAAAAGCATTGCCCCCGAGGAGAGCCCGAGTATCCCCTTGAATATGGTATATCAATGCGTATACCCGGTTCTCTCGAGGACCGCCGGATGTGGAAGATCAGTGCGTGTATACTGTATACGGGTCACGTCTGCTCGAAATCGATAACTAGGCTATCGCTTTGTATTTAGCTCGACCCAACCACCGATACCTTGCTTTCGATTAGCCGAACGATTACGTTCGCCGATTTCCCTCGAAACTGCCGTGATTCTGTTATCCTAATGGGCTTCAAGGCGGCTCGCGAAAATCGCGAGGACGGAGGAATTTGTTTCGTTTCGTCGACTCTTTCTCTTTCGGTGCGAACAAACGGATCGAAAATGGAGAGTGCTTACATCTTTTCCTGTCACAGCTTCACGAATAAACATGCACTGTTGTTCCGTCGTAAACCCTCTGCGAAGGACACGTCTCACGTTTATTCCGTAAACCCTCTGCGATGGGACCAGCGCGTGACCGTGAAAGTCACATTGATTATTTACAGCACAACGACCCTAACACCATAAAAAACGAAAGGCACGGCCAAAAATATAGCGATCCGTTAGTGTACCGAGATTTATAGTTTTACAACAGTAACCGCCTGTAACTAAATGTACCTCCACTCCTACATACTCTTCCTAATTTTCCACTTCTTCTACCACCCTCCAAAATATACCTTCCACCAATCATATACAATTTCCGAGACCACACCTACTTTCCAATTTTTTCTAATTCCTATACGAGTACCACACCATCGGAACTGTTTCAACTACCGAGCCATCATCAACTCCAAGCACAGTCGAGTCTGCCTTGGAGATACAGTCCGCGACAATACTATAAGACATCACCTTAAACGAAATAATTATGTTATATGAAAGAACTTCATCGTCTTTCATACAGAGTGTTATTAGTTAGAGTGAGTGAGTGTCTATTTCCTCGTTAATTGAAAGATTCAAACATTAATTTCTCCTTTGGTCGAAGGATAAGAAACTTGTGTCGTTTCGCGTCATTAGGAACATGACTCACAATTCGATATCTCGTTAAACACTCGACTGTTGCAAAACCGTCGACCGTCGATTCAGGGAAATCTTGTTTCGAAGAGGGTCCGAGTTTCTTGCACATTCGAAGAATCGCAAGAACTATATGGGATTTTAACTACCCCGAATCGTCGGACCAATCGCGGCGCAATTCGTAAATGGAAAGTTCGTTCTCAGCCATAATACTTCCGAACATCCCCTAACTCTCTAATGCGTTATAGTACGAATTTTTCTCCACAAATGTGGCCAATTCCTTGTTTATGTTTCCTTTCGTTTGATATTTAAACACTATATTTGGAGATCGTTTATTTTGTTCGATGTTAACGCAAAGTATGAGATTATACGTTAAATAATTTGAAGAAGCAAATGAACCTCCTTTGAATTATTTCATTCGATTATACGATAAAATGTTTTGTTATTTCAACTGTCATTATTCTTTCGAACAACATGGAAAATAATTACCCGGGCAATTAGTGTTTAAATAACCTTGCACGGCATCGTAAATGAAAATCAGTAAAGGCTATATTTGTGTAGATACTCTTGCGGAGATATGTTGCAGATAATTAATAATGAAACACACTTACACGCGCGTATGCACGAATACAGAAGTATACCTAAAGTCGATGAGATTGACTCAGAAGAAATTCTCCTGAAAGCGAAACTCGAAGAAAGAAGCACTACTGTTACGCAAATACCTCTGAGCGACTATGCGATCTAGATCGCGTCTCCGTCAAAGCTTAATAAAAATGCACGTACCATTTTAATTAGGGCGCGTTCTATCGCGTACTGAAATCGAGAAGACTATGAAAAAGTCGGGACCGGACAGGCCGAGAGGCGGGGTGGCCGGGGCAGTGTTCTTTTTGAACCAGCGAATATTAATACCAATGAAAATTGATTACCCGCGAGAGCACTTTTTAATCATCAATATTAATTAGTCCATTGAACCGCGCACGAATTAAGAAAGTTCCTCGACAAGAGGCCGACGAAAGAAGAAAGGACGTTGGCAAGGGGGGCAACGAGGGGGGGTTGAAAGCGAGAGCTGTCCCTACCCCCTTTTCGATTAACCGTTCAGTTTACCCGATCGTCGAAAGCAAAGTTCAGCTTTGATATTGTACAGGGTGGGGCAATAACTTTGCCCGCCTTGAACATTTCCGTTGCTTGTAATAATATGAAAACATTATATACGATTTAATTATACGAAAATTGCATGGTATAGAGTGGGAAATATTGTGATGCAAACAATTTTTATGCGCGTAAAAGCATTTCATTGCAAAAGTCATTCCATGCCAAATCGATCACATTTTGATGTCACCATCGGCGATTGTGTTCTAAATGAAATATATTGTAGTCTACGTGAAATTAAGTCATTATTTTTCCGGTTTAGAATTTGTTTAAAAATTAGGCGAAAATGGGGTTCACGTACGAATTTTTATTTCCGGAAATGTTTGTCTGATTGGGCTAAATTTTTGTTCATTTTGTTCAGAAATGATTGAAAAATTGTAAAATAACGTTTTCAATCTCGAATGTGAACATATTTTTTTCAAAATTTAAATAACTTTTTCCTGTCATCGAAAAAGAGGAAAAAAAATTTGTTTAAATTTTTCGACATTACAAAGTGCATTATACAGGTTGGAAAAAATATTTTACCGTAGTCCAATCCTTTCTGAATAAAACAGAAAAATCTTTAGTTCAATCGGACCCACAGTTTTCCACAAATTATATTCCATGAACTTTATTGTTTAAAATCGGACGTATGTCATATGCAACAACCTAATAGAACGGTTTGAAATTCCAATCGATTCTCGTGATCGATGATCACAGTTCGAGGTTATTGCGAACTCTGAATTCGAGGAGGGTAGATCTCCTTTTCACGACGCTCGTTATATCGAGTTAGGCAGAGGCGGAATAACGAGCGCTCATTTGTCAACCGCTGATAAGATACTCGAGAAAACGATTTTCCTTCGGTTCTGCATCCAATCTGTAGCTCTTATCGATTTCTTATTACTTAGACAGCGAGCCCGGCCTGCCCGACGAGATCCTTTCCCGGATGCTGGTGTCTTCAGGGTGTCGTTTCTCGCGCGTCTCGACCCCTTTCTAATCCCCCGCAGAAGCTTGTGTTTCTCGGTGTCAGCAAGTTCGTGTAACCAACTCAATCGTTGCCGGTGCGCAAATACAGCAAAAATGGTTGGTAAATCCCGCAGAACTCGCATAAAGCCAAATATTATACTGGATATGTCATTCGCTAAAATTAATACGAGGTATGTCTGCAAGATATATGCGAAAGTTCTCCATTATATTTTGAAAATTGTCTGCACCGATTGCAAGACACAGGAGCCACATAGAAATGTCCTTTCCTTCTCAGAGTTGTGCAGAATTAGAATTAAATTACTCCAGGAATTATAATTACAAAGTAATTGAATTACATTGTAATTCATTCATATTGTAATTTATAATTGAAATCTTCATTCATATTAAATTACAATGTAATTCGTAATTGCAATGCAGTACAGTTACAAAATACTTTGTAATTAAATTACATTGTAATTCAATCATATTGTAATTTACAATTGAGATCTTGATGCAATTAAATTACAATGTAATTCGTAATTGCAATGGAGTACGATTACAAAATACTTTGTACTTTGTAATTAAATTACATTAATTGCGAATTATGATGTCATTAAATTAAAATTGAAAATTAAAGTATCATAAAGTCATAGGTAATAAGGAAGGAATTTATTATTTATAAAATAATATCTGAAGAGAGATAACTTCTGCGTTACAAATTGTTTAAATTTCAAACATAAATATAAAAAACAGAAAGGGCTATACATAATTTGGAGAGCTGTATTCCAATTGTATTGTATTTCAATTACACATCTGATTAAAATATTTCAATTATATTGTATCTCAATTACACCTCCGATTAAAATAATTGGAAATTTAATTAATTCAAAGGTTTGAATTATTTTAAGTAGTAGTTTAATTACAATATAACTGAAATACAATGTAATTCAAATATTGCAATTGAATTACAACGTAACTGAATTAGCACACCTCTGTTCCTTCTTAAGGGAGTACAGTAGTGCCTCGCTTGTTGCGCGAAACGAGGGTACTATCCCCTGTTATTCTTATATAAGGATACGGTTTGCGATCAAAGGTTAAAGCTTAATCTATTTGTCATGTTTATGATTTTGGAGTTGTTGTAATATTTTGGAGGGTGAGATCGAAAACAGCAGGAGTTACCCTAAACACGGTGTTTACATTAATAATGAATTATTACGGGGGTTGCAAGAACTGTCGAAGTGGTCGGTGATTCTCACGGGGGACTTGAAACCTTTATAAAGTTGGTGGATGGGCAAAGTAAAGTTTGCTGTAGCCGACTGTAAGTAACCAGAGTGAGAACGAGGTTTCCCGATAGCGTCTCATCCAGTGACCGATAAAAATTTCCGGAAGTTGGAACACTTCCGTTGCTCAATATTGTGAATTAAGTAGCATTAAGAAATATACTAATCGTGAGAGGGGATGCAGGAAGTAACTAAAGATCGTACAAAATAACGACAATCCTAGGCAATAACATAAACGTGATATTACATCTCTATTCCCTTAAATTACTTTTAGAGTATTTATTATAGTAGGACAGGTTCGGATAATTGAGGACCTACTGAATTTGCAAAGTTGTTTTAAAAAAAAGTTATATCATAAAATTATATAAATCACTGAAAATCGTATATCTTTACACACCCATGTCTTTTGAGCTAGTGATGGCTAGGATTGGAATTTGTATTTTCGGCATTTTCTTGCCAAAATCTGCAGAATTGCATTTAAAAAAGTTATAAATTTACGGTTTCCTGTGGCAAAGTTTAACCGAATCTTCTGAATATAGTGTAACACTTTGCACTTCGATTTAATAGATTATGGAACTCGCATGAAGATTTTTAAGATGTTCGAAGCTTTAAAGACATCCAAGATTTTCAGAACTCCCAAAATGATTGCATTTATTCATGAAAAATTTTCTGTTTTCCAAAATTTGACACTATCGCTGACATTAGTACTATAAAAGCTAATTCGACACTCAATTACAATTGAATTGCTTGAAAACTGTCTTTCTATGAGCATAGAAAGAGGCAGCAACGTGTTCTTCTCTTTCAGTCTCAGCAGACAAACTTATCAGCCCGAGCTATACTCTCTCAGGTATTTTCTACAATTTATCGCGTCCCAAGCGACCACTGATAAATTTCCAGAAAAACGTGACCACCAGCTAAGCTTTTGACTCTATACCGCAAGGAGAACCAATTCAAGGAAACGATCAGGTTAAACGTAACCAGCGACCCTATTCGAAGCAAGTACATTCGCAGACAAAACGATAGTGCATTCTTAGTATTTGCATATTAAATGTCTTTGCAAACCAACAAGTCACCCCAAGTATATTAATCTAATAATTTCGTTTGGTATTATGACGTGAAAAAAAGATTTGGAAGAGCACAATTATTGAAAATCCATTTAATAGGCTTACGGTTGACAAACCGACAAATATCATAGAGTAATTCCATGAAATATACATATTAATAAATACAATTTACATATTAATTTGTTAACTTAATACACAAGTTGGGTCAAGGAGATCCATGAACCGAAGTTGTCCTGTTTCAATATTTTAAAATTATCTCAGAATTACATAATGAATTTTCGTATTACTAGGAGCAGTTTTATGTAATGTAGCAACTATTGTATTATGTACGGATCATTAACAAATGACAAAGTCTCTTGATACTGATCAAAATAAATAAATGAAATTTAATATCAGAAAAGTGATTGTTCCGTTATCCGAACACTCGTCTATCTATTAGTTCGGATACGGGAGGCTCTGCCCTATATAAAAACAAAAAATTGTCGAATTTCTCCTATTTCTGAACCGTTCAAAGATAACCTCCTAAATTGACCGTTACGCTATAGTTTTGACCGGGAATGCAACTAATCGAACCACGAGAGCTCGATCGACGGACGCATTCCGAATTTATCGAGTACACTCGAATGGAGAATTAATCGGGAACGGTGGTCCGTCAGACTGCGAGCAATCTCGAAGAAACGCGATCGAGCCGGATGTACAAACGATCGGAAGTAATCCTCGAGGGAGATAGGGGTGGCTGAGAAGGGGATGATAGGAGAGGGATAGGAGGGGGAGAGTGCAGGTGAGATTCCACGGTAAGAGAAACGACAGTCACCGTTGAAAGTAAATATTGCAAGCGGAGCGAACTTTTAAATGGCGTCTGTGTTCCGCCATGTAATTCGAAAGTTTTAAACCGAACGGCTGATGAGCCGACAGTCGTCGTCGTCGTCGTCGTCTTCGTCGTCTTCGCGACTTCTCTTACCTCCGTCGACGTTGATCTGACGTGCAATCAGAGAAACGAACGATCCAAGACCGCGAGAATTCGTTCGCTAATGCCACGGCAAGTCTTCCGTAATCTTCGCGAGAGATATTTCCCCGACGCTCGTTATTCCGTGCCGATTTTATTTGCCGACGTTTGTAACGAAATCGCAGGCATATACAGCTAGTATATTATAATGAGTTAACGGGGATTGGAAATTCCTAGAGAACGGGCAGAAAACAGTATGCGTTTTCGCGATTATAAAAAGCATATTATGTATCTGGGATTTCAGGAAAAAGAGAGAAAAACCGCCAGCGAGAATCGAAACTGATCAGCTACCGCACACAACCACGGAACCCTCCGACTTTTCCTAATTTTTGTATGTAATTTGGTCTGGAGGTTCTTATCCCACGTGACCATAAACACAAAAAAATATCCATTGACACCACATAAAAAAATAAATGATACTTTTTAGAATATTTTGAACACAGGCTGCTTTACCGAAAACTGTAAAAGTATACGTGTTCCTCTTCAACGATCGGTGCAGAATTAAATGCAAAAGAAATTCTTTGCAAATAATTGATTACTCACGGGTACCCCTAATACTAAAATACAAATTGTAACGCAACACAGTCGGAACTATCGGTTCGCCGCGTAGGAGCGACGTAACTCCTCCAACACATCCTATCACGTCAGAGACAAGCTATCAAATTCGTTTCGGAACAACAGTTTCCGCGTGCACGTTATCCGCTTGTCAAAAGTTTCGTCACCGACGCGACGGCTAACCCGCGAAGTTTAATTTTTTGAAGCGCGAAACGGCGCGCGAGTCAATTTCGTCCGGAATTGGACAACCGTCGCGCGTCGGCCATGAAACTCGGAAATAATGTATGCATGCTTGCTCTCGCGTCACCGTTACCCAGCGGCGGGGTCTTTAACCGTCAGCGGCGGCGTCGCGACGCTTCTTTCCGTGAGAAACGACAATCGGAAATGACACGATCCCGGAGAAAACCAGAAGCGCCGCGGACCGCAGGCCAAACGAATAACATTCCTTCCCGCGGTGACACGCGAACCCTTTCAAACTCGATCGGAACGAATGTCAAAACGATGGGCTTCTAACGTGCCCGTGGCCCGGTCCGCTAATGGAAACTGTCTCCACGGCCCGAAACGAATTTAATACTGTACCAGAGGTTAACGAGAGGTCTCGGACCTCTTTCGATCGTGGTGCCGGCTGTCAGCTTATGACCAAAAATTTATCATGAGTTTTTCATACGAAACTCTGAAACGCGATCTGAACCATGGGGATGGGGTGAGGGTGGGCGACCCGGCGAATGAACATGGAATTCGTGTTCTACGTGACTGGGATTTGCGCAGTATCGAGAGTGGATTTGCTGCGTTCATTCGCTGAAATGAATGTTGAGGTTGCTTCATCGTGGTTCCCGGTCGGAACGATTTATCGGCGGCGTGGCTCGGCTTTGAGACGGGCGAAAACGGAATTGGCGGGAACAGGGACCGTACGATTACTCTTGTGCTTCTACTACAAGCGTCATAGGAGTTTCATTAACCGTTATAATTCAGCGAAGAATGACTGACACATTGTTTTAGATATCTGTACAAGTTTTGAGATACGTTGCCTGCTGCAGACCACAATATCCTCGAATTTGTACACTACCGGCCATAAGTGTTTACCCACCTTCAAATTTCGTTACTATTCAAATAATAGGTATTTTATTGTTATGAAAATGTCCGTAGCATTAAATCCTAATTATAAGGCTAATAAAAAACATCCAAAATATTCTGTACATACACAATCAGGTACTGTAAATGAGTTTACAGCTTTTTATGAAAAACGACAATTTTGGAGTTCAGGTAAAGAAACCCATTTTTCTGAAATTTGTATAACGGTCAGTAAGGAATATGAACGCAGGTAATACAGGTATCTTAGTCTTCTCAAATTTCATACTGCATTTCATACTGCATTAAGCTTTCATACAGTAAACAGTTGATTTTCACGTGCCTAAAGAATTTTGCGAAAATTTCAAATAATGTCAGGGGAAAAGAATTATCGATTGAAACGCGCGCTCTAATAGTGTCCCAACATAGCATCGGAAAAAGTAACAGAGAAATAGCAAAGTTATTGAAGCTGAACCGTAGAACCGTGGACTACAATGTTAAAAAATATGTGGGTGGGTAAACACTTATGGCCTGTAGTGTATGTACAGAATGATCCAAGAATGAAATGGATATGGGTTTTTGTAATGCTTTCGCAGTTTGACATTTGAACAATTAATTTTTGCTTTAGAGTAACTCCGGGAGAGACGTACCATAGGATGAGACACACTAGTTTTTCTTGTGGTAATACTGGACGACTCTCAACTATTTCGCTGTTATCGTTAATAACATTTTAACATTTCTAAATAATCTTAAAACGAAGAACACGTGTATTATGCTATTTACGTGTGACAGAAGTATGAAAACTTCTTAGCGCTCCAAACTTGTGATGAAATATTTTTGTAAGTGGTCAGTACAAATTACCTTCTTACGGTATGGCCTTAACTATCAGTATTAAAATAAATAGTGACAATGGTTTCTCTTTTACGATTTTTCATCGTGTTTTGACAAAACTTTTTGGACTTGTTCTTCTATTTGTATGGGTGCGTCTCTCTCTAAATTGAGGGTGAGACGCACTGTTAATTTATGTAAATGTACTAGGAAGTCGTTTTTATGAAAAATGAAGCACCTTTTTCTTAATTGATTGAAATTGATTGATTTTTGTTTTTTGCCACACTATTGGTTCAAATCTTACACTTTAATTAATTAAAATTCTAGTAATTTATATTTATGGCTCTGTGATTAGGTAATTAAAAAGGAGATGCTTCATTTTTGACAAAAACGACTGGCTAGTAGATTCTAATAATTATTGTATTGAATGTTTAGAAAGATTATTATTCAACCACATATAAAATAAGATTGGATTTCTTGTTTAGAATGCTGCATGAAACATGTACTACGTATTCTCCTTTATGTAATATGTGGTAGAAAAAAAAAGAATACAAGTAAGGAGAGGAAGGTGTAAACGAAAGGAGTGCATTTATCACCAATGAGGAGTGCGTCTAACCCCAAGCCCTATGGAGAGATGCACTTTTTCTAACATTTTTAAACTGCATATCAACCCTTTGCACTCGAAGCTATTTTACTCTGAAACGAAACATCTTTCGACCCAGAATATTTCCCCTCTATATATATTTTTTTACGTTATATATACGAAAATGGTACAATTTACTCGTACAATACTGAAGTGTTTAGTAATTTATTAAATACAAACAAATTTAATAAAGTAAAAGATGTTTTGAATAATGTTACAGCAATTTTCAGTGGTGCCTTACAGTCACCATTCGAGTGCTGAAGGTTAAGATATTAATATAAAAGTTTTACTCATTTTACGTTATACTTTCTTAGAGAGATTGAACTAAATAATTGAATTATGCCTGCCTATTTTTCAATTATTTTCAGTAAAATTTTTATTAAACAGAAAACAAAATGTGATGCGTCTTTCCCGGAATTACCGTAAATACTTAACACTAGAACTACCGGATGGGTCAAAATTACTTCCTCCTAATTTTTTCTTTTAGAGATATTGAAATTATAAATATGTTTCCATGAGAAAATTTTTTAATAAACTTCTCTGTCGAAGTAGATGTTTAAACAAAACTGATAGGAAATCTAAATAAATCTTATTTTGTTGTTATTATAAGGCAATGTATGCCAGTTGCATTTAGTGCTTGGTAGTTCTAGTGTTAATCCATAGTCCCTTGATCTCTAGCCATTTCAGGACCCGAGATCGATACAACAGTTTCGAAGTCACCGTGGAATCAAAAATCGCAATCTCACGGTAGAGATAACGTGCGAGCAGGGGTATGTTGTCGCCGTGGTCGGTTTTTGTTCAGATCCCTGCGTCTAGGTCGCGGTTACTTCAGGCCAATGTCTGTTCCCCAATAAACCGCGTGGGAATTGAACCCTGGGATTCGTCTCTCGCTTCTCGGTGCAGCATGCCGAGCCGAGTAGAGCAGAGCAGAGCAAAGCGGAGCGGAGCGGAGCGAAGCAGAGTAAAGCTGAGCCAGAGCAGAGCCAGGGAACGGGCCAGACGAACGTGGGCCGCCGTCGGGAATGGAAAGAGAAGAGAAATGGAGAAGAAGAAGAAGATGAAGAAGAAGAAGAACGGTCGGAGAAACGGTGGAAGTGTATAGAGGGAAAAAGGCGGGAAATACCCTCGGGAGCCCTCGGCAGATTTATGCCGCCCCTGGCTGGTTGGCTGGCTGGCTGGCTGGCAACCCCAACGCCCGACCTTCATCCCCCATCTCTCCACGTCCTCTTCCTACTTCTTGGCCGCGGGGGTTACCTCCTAACCAAAGGATCCTGCAGGATATTATACGATATGCACCGAAAGTTGATAGACGGCTATTACGTTCCGCTAAGACGAGCACACTACGTTCCACAGGCTTTCTTCATCTCTTTTTCCCAGTGATTTCTCGCTACGTTCAGTTTCACGATGTGATTTTTCGGTGGGAAAGTTCCCTTGGTCCTCGTCTATCGTCGAACCCGAGTCGTTCCATAGGATTCCCACTCGTTTCGAACTTTTTGTCTTTCGCCGGGACCGCCTGATATTCTTCGTGGATCTCTCCTCTGAATGCAGTGGGTCGTGGAATAATGCTTTTTGCACTTGAACGCTGCGGCAAGTCAATGGTGATTTAACCCTTTGACCGCAACCCGCGCGGTTCAAGTCGAAATCAGAGTGGGTTCTAGACCACCCGCTGTTCGATCCTTCACGGGAAACTAGAATATTTTGTCATCTCTAACGTTTTCGCAACGCTAATGGATTCCGGGCCGAGTATAGTTTTCATCGCCGGTATTTCAGAGGTTTGTTCTCACCCTTTAAATACGAATTTCCTGCAGCCGTGACCAAAAAATGTGTGAAATGTATATTTTTATTAAGTGATCGAAGAGCTCGAAAGCTTTCTGATGGGTTTCATTTAAAGCACGAACCGTGGATCTCTCTTAAGAAATGTTTCAAAACATTAAAAGTGTCGACGAGAACAGATCAAAATAAGTTCTTGAAACTAAAAATTGTATAATAGGTTTGCACAGGACGTATGAAATATCAGAGTATACTTTTTTCACGGTAAAATATGAAATACTATTCAATAAGTAGTACTAGAACAATGTTAGATAATTCAATAGTATTCAATTATATAATAGAGATCTCTATTAGTTATTCAGATAACATGGTAGCTATGAAAAGGGATATCTCACGGAAATCATGGAATAATTTAACCCATTTGCATCATAAAGAAATATGAAAGGAAGGCTTTTATAACCAAACTTTTTTTTAAATTATATTTAACTACAAAAATGACTACAAGTAAAAGAACTTCATATCTCAGCATTATAAGAAGAAATCAGAATTACTACTTTCATCTCCAATAACACCGTCCATTTCTATTTTTTAACTAACGAATAATGACAGTGACAAGGAAAATTGAGCGCATATATACGCTAATGATGCAAATGGGTTAAGTAATAATAAATTGCATAAAATAAACATCTATAGAAAACTTTTTAATTCTTTTAATTCTTAATTCGTAGGTAATTGTCCGCGCCAAAAATGACTGTTCTTAATACTTAAAAATTTGTTAAATCATTCAAATAAATAGAAACCTTTTTAGTATTACATAAAAGCAGGTTCGATAAGAATATGATTACTTGTATAAACTTTCCAAGAGAATGCAGATAGTTTACAAATGAAAATGCTACTTGTACTTAAGTATTCGGCCGCCACTGTAAATCTTCGGTATCGATCACTAAATTATTTTTCAATTAACATAGAGTACTATGTTCGGGAACTGTTCTGAAGCTGGCGCGTCTGTGCCACTAGCACTTTGTATAGTGAATAATGAACACTCGATGCAGCGTCCCGCGTCGGCGCAGGAAAATCGGTATTCGTTACGCGGGTCCACGGGACGCGCGAAATTGACGGCGCGAATCTCGCGATAACGGCGAGCGCATTATCGTGTTACGTTTCACTCGACGAGACGCGGCCAACAGAAATGAGGACTTATATCCCAGCCGGTGCACCACTGGCTTCTATCTACCACAATTTTTTTCCGGTGCACGGAGAAATTGGCATCGCAACACGCCCGCGAAACCGGAAATGGATAGAACGAAATTCGAGAGACCGAGGCAAGCTTTTTAATTCGCTGAAAATCAATTTCAAAGAGAGGATTCGTTAGCAAATCATTGAACGAAATTTACGGGACGGCTGGAATCGACAAAATCGAGCCTTTTATACGCCGATTACACGTACCTCTGAAAAATGTTACACAACAGGCTCGACAATTAAATATCGCTAGCGGGATGTCACGGGAAAAAGCAAAATCCGAGTTATGAATGTCTCGTCGAGAGAGAAAATCTATCTTTTTCCAGTGTTTTTGCAGCATATTTTATAAAATCACGAATCAACAGCACTTTTATTTCTCTTGTCGATAAATACAGTAGTTTAAATATTTTACATTTCTGTTAAGTATATTATTTGAGCATGTATTTACAGACAATGAACGTCGTTGGTTTTATACTTAAATATTTAATTCGTGGAACAGAATTAAATCAAGATAAAATTGAAATTTACTTTATTTCCTGCGTATACGTTGAAATATCTAAACAAATCAAATTCCTGCATTCTTTCAAAATTTATTGTACGATAAATATGTCCAACATGTCTAACTGAATATAAACGAATGATCTCGTTCGGGCGACGATATACTGAACGAAATCAATCATTTTTCTTTTGTGTGCTTTAGCGTTATAAAGAAACGCCATATTACCTTTGCCTGACGATTTCTATCTGCTGTCCATTTTAACATCGAAACGATAGAGTGTCACGAAATTTCAAACGGTATTTGTTCTTTCTATTATTACACATCATATGTCGCGCAAAACGTGACAAGTCGAGTAGTGTTATATGTAGAAACAAATATGTCTCGTTCACTGCAAACACATGGACCCGTATGTCTGTCACTTTTTAAAAACAATGTATGTATGTGCGCAGAAGTGCAGTTTATGTAACACTGGATAATATAGAAAGCTGAAATTTTTCCATTGGTTGTATAATTGTTCAATTGTTTTCTGCGTGCAAATTCGAATAAAACTCTCAATATACTAATATTGTAATGTACGTAATAAACATCTAATCTCGAATGTTCTTGCATGCAATCAAATTCATCTTTTCCTGTCATTATTATCTGCATTTAAAAGATTTTGGCTCAAATGGGCTCAACTTACGAATTTTTATCTCAGGAAGTGTTTGTCCCATTGAGCTAAATTTTTGTTGTTTTATTCAGAAAGCTTCGGGCTATTGTAAAGTAATTTTTTCAACCTAGATAATTAACTGGAATTCTTTTTTTTTTGCCTTTTTTTCAAGGAGGGGGGAAAATTATTTAAATTCCAAAAAAATATCGTATTTGAAGTTGAATAAATTATTTTACAGTAGCCCAATCCTTTCTGAATAAAACAAAAAAAGTTCCAGAGATAAAAATTCGTAAATGAAGCTCATTTTCGCCAAAATGGGCAAAAATTGCAAACTTCTGTAGCTTGACATTAAATGAAGATGAAGAAAATATAGTATTTCATATAAAGAATAGACGAATATGTGTCTATAATGTTGGTTTTTAAACTCCATGTTCAAATTGACACAGAACTAACAATTTTAATCAAAATCGCGTGTAATTTGCTTCAAAATTAACCTGAAAGATGCAGATATGAAATGTCAGAAAGAAAACAAACGCAACGTTAACAGAAGTCAATCAAACAAAATATAACTCCAGGTATTAGTAAAAACCGAAATTACTTTCTTGCCAACCTAATAGTTCGAAAGACTTATTTTCGGAACAGTTTCGCAACCCGGTGGCCAGCATCACGTGGACCACGCTGCATTTCACCGTCAACGAATTACTCATTTCGCGGTTTCGCGTTGACGTGAAACGCGGCCCGCGCAATCCCGATTGTTTTTGCGAGCAATGGCGCCGCCCGAGGATTTTCGCGTGGCTTTACATTTCAGCGTTCGCCGACACCCAAGGAAGTCGGTTGTCTCGGGGAGCCAGCGAGTGGAAACATTTAAACGGGCCGCATCTCGACAATAGATACGGCGGGCCAGCAACATGGCTTAATGTGGGATTATACCAACTGGGTTTTGATCCGGGCAAACCGACTAGCATTAATACAATTAGCGTGGCTTTCCTAAGTACCGTAACGTGCTGCGGAGAGTCGGCCTCTGCCTCTTGGACTTGGCCCAAATATTCGCGATTCCGAGGCCAAGCCACCGGCGGGGGGCGACCTGTCCACGAATTCTATTACCGAGCCCGTTCTATTGCCCCGATATGACCCATTGTGCCACGAATATTTTCGGGCGTTACTGATCAGAAATCGGGGCCAAAGTATTCAAAGGCGAACTGGTGGCCTGTGCTCTGAAAGGCGGAAGGAAATCATAGTAAACAGTGAAACACTCTGAGAAATCAAAATTTAATCTTTGCTCGACGTATCGCTTTCGTGATTGATTCCGTAAAAAAAAAATACAAATCATTAATAACCGCTATAGACATACACTCCCGCTCATAAGTCTTAGGACAGTGATCATATTTGTATTCAACTCTGTAAAAATTTTTCCTTATTTAAAGGTTTACACGTCAAATAATGGATGCTGCACTTATATGTCAAAAATCTTACCAAGAAGTAAAAAAATATATTTTCTTTTCATCGAAGAATCCGCCACGTTTCTTTATTACAGTTTCCACTATTCTTGGCATTCGCGTGATCAATTTTTTGGTACTTTCTGTTGTTATATAATTCCACTATCATTCCAAAATATTCCATAAATGTGTTTTCAAAGCAGAGCAAAAGTTCTGTACCTGTTTGTCCAGTTCATCCCCTAATTTTTCTATGGGGTTCAAATCTGGTGATTGGGGTGGCTATTTCATAATTTTTAATGAATTACTACGTTGAAGTTGTAATACTACTGAACATATCAGGATATTTATATTATGTAGTTAATACAGTTAAAGCTTCATAATTTATACGAAATACCAGAGTTTTACTAAAAACCAGAGGTGTCCTAGGACTTATGAGCGGGAGTGTATATCAACAGTGGATAGTACATTTGTACATCTTTTAAAAACGAATAGAATTTTCAAAATCGGACCAACCTTACCTTTTTTTAGCAATTACAAGCATTGGTTTACTAAATGACGCGCAGAAAAGATTTAAAAAAAATTTCGATCGGTAGAAATCACATGAGAAAGTAGGCACTTTTTAAAACTTATTTACTCGAGTCCGTAAGGAAAATTTAAAATCGTTTTGGGGATCTATGTTAATTACACATGCTGAAAATTTCATAGAAATTGATTTTAGTGTTAAAATACTTTTCGACGGAACTTGCAGGGTTTCGAGGATGGCATAATTCTATATTAACCCTTTGCCCTACAATGTCGAGTCAAACTCGTGATGAAGATTCTGACCGGAGTGTAATAAATATGTATGTCATTAATTTCCTTTTAGACGAAATAAGATTCGATTTTATTGTAGTTGATATATATCCTTTGGAGAAAACATAGGCATACAATAAATATAAACTACCTTTTTCTTCTATGAAATTCTGAACGACGAAAAATTCCTCATCAATATAATCACAAATTAAATAGTAGCGCAAGGGGTTAATAGTATTTTGCCTTCAGCAAACCGAGTTATTCAGTAGGCCTGTTTTAGGTGACTCACACTGCATAGGAATGGGTGCAAAAATGTTGACTGCTCGTGAGCGGTTATCTCGTCGAGCAGGCTAGCTTGTAGAAACCCAAGAACGTTGGAATTGAAAATCTATCGTCCACCCTTTCTCCCCTCTTCTGTTGCCTAGAACTTCTACAAGGATTTCATTGATGACAAGACACCAATACCTTTGGCACCTAGATGCCCATTCGTTTACGGTTTAGAACAGACTCGATCAGCTTCAAAGGCAATTCCAAGCGCAGCTCGATTGGCCGACACCCTCAGGTTAGAAAGCATCAAACGACCCTGTGGATGGCTGGTCAACTCGGTCACGTTTCAAATCTACACGTTCCAGGACAAAGTGAACAATGGCTGTATAGAATCCCCAGACGACGACGCGAGAGCGGTTGAAATCGATTTCGAGTCGAGACTTTCGATCTAAATACTGCCGCGGCTACTTCTTGTTTGCGCAAGCCCCATGATTGATGCCCTCGCAACTTCGTCCCCCGCCTATCGGAGTTGTTGACTTTTTAGAAAGCAAGTTGGAAATATTTGCCAATGCCGTACGTTACACGACATGAGAGATCCGTGTATTTTTACTCTTGGTTTACTCTTTGCAGGGTATGATACTTGCCAACTAAAAAATAAAATGTTCTATTGATCACAGCTAACCCTTTGCGAACAACTATTTTTTTTTTTTTTTTTTTTTTTTTTTAAGAGTATCGAAAGCAAGGATCAAAAGAGTTACGGAAACTTTTCAACAGGTTCTCTCTCTGTTTACACCACAGACCAATGTGAACAGTTTTAATAATCGGTATCCTGAGTAATTCTAGTCCATGTGAAATTAGGCAGAGTTTAAGTCATCATTTTGCCGGTTTTGAATTTGTTTAAAAATCGCAGGCCTTCGATGTTTGTAATTTTTTTCCCATTTTAGCGAAATTGGGCTTCACTTGCGAATTTTTATTTCGGGAACTGGTTGTTTGATTCGTCTACATTTTTTTTTTATTTCGTTCAGAAAGGATTGGGTTACTGTAAAATAATTTTTTCTACCTCGAATATGACCATATTTTTTCAACATGTAAAAATCCTTGGCTCTCATCGAAAAAACGCGAAAAAAGAATTCATTTACATTTTTCGACATTATAAAGTTAATTTTTGATGGACCACCCGATCCCAAATTTCACATGGACTACAAAATACTTCATTTGGAACAAAATCGCCGATGGTGACGTCGAAAAGTGATCGATTTGGCATGGAATGAGCCTGCTGTTCAATATTCTGAAAATGCTATTTGCTTGTACTACAATATTTATGTGAATATTTCACAGATCTATAACAATGCAATATAGTCTTACATTTCCATAATTTTTCAATCATACAACCTGTCTGTATATATTTCTCTATTGGCATTCTACAACAGTATGGGTTTATATGAACACCTATTCCAAATGCGCTTTGTATTTAACATTTTAATGTTGATTGTAACTAGACCGTACATTTCTATGCACAATCAAAATTTTTACCTGAATCGTATCAAACTAAATCTCTTAATATTCTCATTCTTTTACATTTCCTTTGTTCAGCTCGATCAGAACTGGGTTAAAATTTCAATTGATAAAAATACTTAGTAACAACAAAATTCACCTTGAAACAAATAGTATTTTCTCCTTCGAACCGAGATTATGTCTCTTCTGATTAGCTATCTAAGGAATAAGAGTGATGTTCAAGATACTCGGTTACGCGAAATACTCTGTATATTAGCGCTCATATTAACCATTTAACTGCGTTCGACGTGTATACATGTCAATCCAAAACTCTATTGAGGCGCGGTTGACGTGTATACTCGTCGTGTACAATAAAAAATTCCCCTTTATTATAAAGACTGGAAATTTCAATAAGACGTAATAAAAATGTCATTGGGTGATATGTTTCTTTTATGTTACCAATAAAACTGTTATGTGTTCTTTAAAAAAAAAAAAATTGATTATTCTCTTTGGTATATTTGATGTTGCTCGTAACACTGTATTAATTTTACAAGCTAACAAGTTCATTATTTTCTCCAATGAATCTGTTATTCTCCGAATTGTTTTGTACTCTTTACTGAAATCAACTGAATTACTTAAAATTATTTTTTTGTTTTTTTTTCTTTATGAATTCTATTTTTAAGTTTTTCAATAACAATAAAATGTAATATTTTCTCATTTTGCTTCACATTTTTCGTAAATTTGATAATAGTAGCATTTGGCCTGCGTTCGACGTGTATACTCGTCGTGGCTTGATTTTAATTCCGCGCTCTGAGAGGGATTTTTTAAATAAAATTCCGCGGTTAACTGATTAAATGCCAAAAGAAATAACTGTTTTCGGAAGCTGAACTCGAACATTATAGAGGAATTGCCCCCGAGTTTGTTCTACACAGTTTCTTCTGTCCCGCGAGAGAGTCGATTGTGTTTATCGAGCTTTGTAACGCGACGCCTGGGTACATCGCGGATGTCATATATCCGCGATAGTATTTTCTATTTGCGGTCGATACGATAAGAAGCGGCCGGAGTAGCGTGTCGTACGTGCACGTCTTCCGAAGACGAGGAACAGACGTGTTCCGATAAAGCAACGAGATTAGTATCTTCGCCGTAACAGGAGCGAAATGTTACTTATTTCGTGGGCCACATGCCGCACCGATTCGGAACGTGCCAGATTCAATAGCGTACCGCGTCGTCGCGTTTCCGGCACGTACGAACCTAAGCATTGTTGATCAGTCGTCGTCCCTGATACACGGCCGATACCGCGAACAAAAGTGAAATCGAATTCTATTCGAATACCGAAATTTGATTCTAGATGCGAAAACTACGATAACAAAAATTCCCCGAAGCAGCCGAAACTAATTCTTAGGGAAGATCCATTAAAGTATGCTGGAACATACACCGTAAATTCGTTCGATCAGCGAAGTTCATACTTACTAAGGCGAGATAGCTTGTAGGCATCCGCGGTATTAATTACGTCTACGAACGCCTGCAACTCAAACTTCCGAGTGCTGTTTTGGTTGTGGTTCAACATCGCATATTTGAAGGCTGACTGAACTTCGTCGGTGCCCTGCTCGAAAATTGCTCCTGGAATCAGAAAGGAAGAACGTTCACATACTTTGAGAAACGATTTCCTATGTAAAACGCGGCAGTAAATACTTCGTAAACAGGAAATAAATGAGAACAATGTGAAACAATAATGCAATAACATTTCATCGGTAGAGAACTATTAACACGTTGACCGCCATGTCACCCAAATGTGGCTGACGGAATTATTTGTCCAGGTTTTAAAATGAATTTTTACGTTAATATATTCATTGTACCAAATTTGATTGGGATCTGTAAAATGCAAGAAAGTTGGAAGACTACTCTATATCACACATATAATTATTTTCAATTTTTATTTCATTAAATAACTTACTTTGGTTTCATGGAATTTTTTAGGGTTTTGGTTTGGCACTCAAAGTGTTTAAACCGGACTACAAAGTGAGATCATAATTGCAGATCCATATCTGAGTCTCACAGCAATTTATTTAGTAGTACTACTTGGAATTACTTTGAATTAAAAATAAAATTTTATTTTATTTTAAAGGTTCTCAGCTTTAACCCCTTGCCATACAATATCGAGTCATACTCGTGGTGAACAGAGTCTAATAAATATGTTATTAATATCCTTTAAACCGAAAGAAAATTCTATTTTGTCGTTAGTGTACAGCTATTGAAGAGCATATAGTCATACAATAGATAGAAATAAAAAGTTTTAATCACTGAAACCATGAAATAAATCGTAGTGCAAGGGGTTAATATAAATTTTAAACCATCACTACATTTTCGAATAAATATGGGAAGACACGTTTTTCATTGACACTAGGTATAGCACAACGAAGTATCAGAATTTAGTATGCATCATTCGCATAGGTTTATTTAAATATAAAAGAAATTTTTCCCGGGGACCTGCAGAATTTTGCCGTGTATTTTGTAAAAAAGTCTTGCAATGTCTCGATAAATACAGTCTTCTTACTTTAACCCCTTGCCCTACAATATCGAGTGATGAAGATTCTGAACAGAGTTGAATAAATGTAAATGTTATTAATTCCCTATGAACCGAAATAAACTTCTATTTTGTTGTGGTTAATGTACATCCTTCGTAGACTGTATATATGTCATGTAAGGTTGTGTTATAAATAAAGTAATTTTATTAATACCATGTCTATTAGAGTTCAGACAAGCTTGAAGTAAGTCTGATTGCATCCTATAAATAAATTACTGTGCTCTGTGTATCGTTCGTAGAAAACATAGGTATACAATAAATATAAATCACTTTTTTCTATGAAATTCTGAACGATGAAGAACTTCTAACCATTATAATCACTATACTGCGGATCTTTATGCATTTATGGGTTTTGAAAATTTTCAAAAAATACTATAATATAAAATTCCAGAGAATTTGGTACGATTTTTAGTTATTCCATATCTACAAAGGCTACTACCACAAAAAATTATATTTTATTTGTTTCCACTTTTCTAAAATTTTCCTACAAAAATTGAAAATTGCATAAACATCCGCAGCCTAATAATCACAATATAAATAGTAGTGCAATGGGTTGAGAAGGCAATGCAAACCAGCCAGTTTTAGCGGTTGACAAATGTTAACGTTTCTTTTATCCGCCGCTGTGTATCGATAACGAAGGGGTGCGGTCTGCGGGTCTCGGTGAATTCTTCGGACCCGTAGAAAATACGATTATTCCATATATGAACCGCGAAATAGGGTGTAATAATCCGACGCAGCACCCTGTATTGGATGTACGATCGCATACTGCTCCGTTTGCCAGTGGCCCTCATGTGGCACAGTGGTACGAGCCAACGTCTGCTCCGCCACTGTCGGCACACGACCCTCGTGTAATTACGTCGATCCATTCCCTGTTAATAGTCAGTAATACGCGCTGATATTAATACTATCGTCTATTCAATAGTTTACCCTAAACTATCGTATATATTACCGATATTCTGCTCAATTTCTCATTCTATTATCCATCAATGTCTCGAATGATTCACTATCATCTCGGCTCCGCTCGCCGTTAATTTAAAAAATAACAATCACATACATTCAGAGCAACCATTCCCTCATCTAGAAATTCGAAATATTAACAATTGATGCAATAATCTCCTAAGCGACCACCCGATTTGTTTGACATTGAATTATCTAATAAAGCATGACACATGACATCTTTTCTTATCGATAAAGCAACTTTATATGAATCTAATGACATTGTTCATTATTTTTTAGAAAGCATTCTTGCAACTATAACTGATGATGATTGGGACTATTCATTTTTTATATTATTTTCCGAGATAATTGTTGTGAGCACTAACATTGTTCTTAGTCTTTCTGTTGCTCCTGTTGTAACAGCTGATTATTTAATCTACTCGCCAGAAGCTGAATAATTAAATGACGATTGTAATATTCTGGGTCCAAATAGACCCAGACTCCGCCGTCGGAGAGTGTAACGAGCCATGATTCCTATCGGTAAAGGAATTTTGTATGAACCTAAACGTACATCGTTTATTGGTTTCGTATGAATTAATATGAGCACGAAATGAACAATTAATCAATTAATGCATTGCTTTGAAGACTTTGTTTTAAACGAACAGTGTTCTCGGTTACACTGATAAAGGTAATCGAGTACGCAATTGCAAGCCGAGAAGTCGGAATGCGTTGAATAGACAATTAATAGATAATTAATTTTATCAAACGAACGGTTCGTTACGATTTCATTGTTTCGCTTGAGCGCACCTACATAGGGAAACCCTTTTGTAAGCGTCGTCGCCGGATTTTTTAAAAACAGCAAAAGAAGGTGCGAGAGATATTTTTAGTCACAGGAAAATAAGCGGTGGCATACCCATTGAAATGATTTTCTTTATGGTTGTGGAAATCGCGCCGGTGAATTTGACTTTATTTTAGGCGTTCCTGTTTCTTTTCGGAATGAGAGAACTTTTCACGCGGCTGGGAAGGTGCGCGCCGTAACGTTAC
The DNA here is from genome assembly GCA_913789895.3 of Seladonia tumulorum. NCBI lineage: Eukaryota > Metazoa > Arthropoda > Insecta > Hymenoptera > Halictidae > Seladonia > Seladonia tumulorum. The sequence continues at coordinate 12,802,905 of OU565275.1, forward strand.
GTAATATTATTCCAGGATTTTTCTTATTTCTCAGTCGGTTTCTTTCGCGCCGGAGCCCGCTGTTAGAGGCACGTTCCGCTTTTCACAATTTCTCCTCGTCGCCGGGAAGCCGGGAAATCCTTAAAGAATCGCGTATCACTGCAAAGCGAATCACGTAGCTTTATAAAATCAATCGTCAGGGACACGGACGCTTCCCTGAAAAATAAACAGTCAACAATCCCGACATTTAAACACTGCTACGTTCACTTTGCATTATTCCATCATATACGACTAGGACATTTACAATCTGAAACAAATTATGGCACACTTACACCACTTTTATTCACTTTTGGAATCACGTGCAAGAATATCTGTCTATATACAATTTGATACTCTATACCAGGGACCAAAAATAACAGTTATTCTGAAATTTTCATTCCTCTTGTAATTCCTCTGCAAAATTTAGATCCAACAGTTTATAATTTTTTTTTACAATTTCCAGTACGTTTCTATCTTGTAAAATATCAATAGGATGAGCAAAATCTTGAATGAAAATGTTTTCAACAAGCACTGTAAAAGGGAATTTGTTAAATTTAGAAAATGTGTAGGAAATGTTTCATAATGAAGCGAACTGATGCGAACGTATTCATTTTAAATCCTGGAAATAGTTATCCTCCAAAGATATCAAATGCAAAATAATGTTATATCCGGCTGGATTGTCACAAAGTCAGTAACTTTAATACTAAATATGCTTGTACTTTAGCATAAACGATTGTAGTATTAATAAAAATTTTCGTAAGATTATAAAATTCTGTTACTCTAACAATGCACACCATGAGAGAGAATGCTTAATGTTAAATAATCAAATTACGTTAAATTTTAAATATCAAATGGATTTTTCCCTTCATAGTGATATTTACGAAACACGTAATTCGGATGATGAAAACATTACTTTAATGAAGAACAAATGAATTGCGCGTTGTAAAATTAAATTCTCGCATAATACGCACAGATTTGTTGGCAAACGCAATTATATTTTGAATCCGTTTACATTTAAACGCGTAATATAACAACGGTAAAGGAAAAGATGATGAATGCGCGAAATTAAAGTAACGATGAATATGAGTTTTTTAAAATGAGTTGAATTCCACTGCAACACATTTTTTCCAATTTCAAATAGCTTGGCACGAGATTACCAAAAACTGAAACAGCTCGAATCATAAGTGCCTGATTGTCGTCGCACAATTTCATCCTCGTGACTCGTCAAACTTTTCAAAACTACATTATTCCAAACTATACTTCCGAATTAGCAGTGTCTTAATCTGGATTTCCACGTGTGTATACACACTATGTGAAATTGTGAAGAAAGTATTTCAGATGGCTGTATTACCGACGTTGTATTGTTACCATATTGTTCGGCGTTGTCTGTTAATATTTCCATTCCGTTGTTAAAAAGCTCCAGTAGCTTATTCTGCAGAAATAACTTCACATTAATATAAAATCCGGTTCCGCGAATTATTTTGTGCGTAATTGCGCCACGTAACCGTTTGATCTAATTAAGTGCAGTTGGTTTATGCTCGGTAATAATTATTACTACACTGCGGGCCATTATGCAAAATAAAAATTGTTCGCATCAACCTCAACACACAAATTTCTTTCAGCCTTTTAATAATGTTCATAAGCTGCAACTAGCCCAGTGATGCTCTTAAATTTTTTAAATCTGTTTACTGCTTCAAATTGCACCTACCCATGTTTTGTCATAAATGCATAAAATCCACTAATTATTACATTTCACAATATAATAATATTTCGTAATAAGTTATGAATTCAGTACGCATAGTTTTGATTTCAGTCTGAAATTTGAATGCGTGGAGGTGTTAAAATGCAAAGAGTGCTACGTAGAATTTTTCTCGTTTATGTCTCGTCGGAGAAATAAATTTTTGACTCTGGTGGAGAAGCTTGCGCCTGGAAACGCACATCTTACGTACACATATCACATGACCTTCGTATAGCGTGAACCATATAATATACGCAATCCCGCTATTTTTATTTTTATTCAGAGTTTATAGACACTTTCAGTTAAGTTTCCACTGGAAACTATTATATATCATTTTATGTTTGTAGTGCACGATGAGAGGATCTGTGTTTTCTGCACTCTGTTTACGGGTGCACACAACATAAACGTATACATAATTTGACATTAATCGTTTCCTTGCATTGCAAACATTTCTGTAGAGTAACGATTAATGACAGCGAAAAAACAAAAAGAGTAAAACACAGTGATTATTATGCCCAACTGTTTCCCGGAAGGACATGACATGAGAAAGCAAAACATAATGTTCATAGATGTTACTTCGCAAACAAAGGTCCACGCTCTAAACGCGTCAATTCGAGCCCTGGATTTTTCTCTCCATCCTTCCTGTCCCCGAGTTTCCATTACCACTCGAGAAAATCGTACGAATGAATCTGAAAAAAGGGAGCAGTGGGCTCTGCGTTAAGTCTGCGTTAGACTTTTCCACGATGCTAGCAGTCGTTCCTGTGTCTTCGGAGCCTAACCGGAAAATCTTGTAATGACTCGGAGGAGAAAACAGCCGGGCGAACGAATAACAAGCGAGTCGAAGGAGTCGAGCGTTGAAGTGGAAACTCGACTCGTCTGCATTGATATTGCATTCCCTTGTTACACAAAAAGAAAGCAATAGCCGAAGCACGCCTACTCGATACTTTTAAATACCAGTCTAGATACCCCCGTTTATCTCTGGTAAGATTGACAGGTGGGGCGTCGCCTGTTTCCAATAGACTGTTCTTTAAAACTTACTTAACTTTAAAATAAAAATTCTTATGGCTATACTCTATATCTCGTAATATTAATAGAATATTAATTATCTATATTAATACCAACTTGTTCTACTTATCCTATTCCACTGTTAATAACGTTATAACCACCACCTGTCCATTTCGTTTTTCTTATTTTGTCAATTTTTCGAAAGCAGTGTATTATTTACCTTGCAATACACAAATATGGTACTCGCGTATTTTATCCCTGTGGTTATTATTGTGTGTATTATAATGATAGGGAGGATAAAGATTGTCAGGCCCAACGTCTCGGATGGCTACCAGGTTATGAACAGAAGGGTTGAACAGAAAGAAAGCAATAGCCAAGGTACGCGTACCCGACATGCCGGGTACTTTTAAATACCAATCTGGATACCCCTGTTTATCTCGGGTAGCGTTGACAGGTGGGGCGCCGCCGCGCGTCTATTGATTGGTGCCCAGTCCTCCCCCCCACCACGGTCTCACACTCACATCGATTCCTCTCGCCCTGCACCCCTGCGACTCTGTCCTTCAACCCTATCCCACCCCCTTTCTTCCACCTAGCATTTTCTGTCTGCCATCCTTCACCCTTCTTTTTCTCGGTCTTTCATATTTTTCTTTCACCTCTGTGGCTCGCGCTTCTCTCTATCTCTCTCTCTTCTCTCTCTTTCTCTCTCTCCCTCTCTCATGGTTGCGCTTAGACATCGGTATTCGTTTGCTTCTAGATCCTTAGCGCTTCTTGCATTCCTCGGTTCGCTTCTTCAGCTCGTTCCGGTGTCTTTTTTCAGAAACTTCTTCGAGCGATCTATGCTCTTTTTTCTCCCTCTCTCTCTCTTTCTCCATCTCTCTCTCTCTCTCTTTCTCCATCTCTCTCTCTCTCTCTCTTTATCTCTCCTCTCCTCTCCTCTCTTCCTCGGATGGCATTTGAGAACGTTGGAATTCGTACCCTGGAACCAGTTCTTTTCCCGTTCTGGAATTCCTCCCGCTGGTTCTCGTCGCTTCTAGCACCACGGACCGCCTTCACAGTTTCGTTTTTCTCGGTGGCCACTTAATTGTTCCCCTCTGTTCTGTAATTTATTTCAATTCGTTCCTGTTGTTCTTTCACCGGTCTGCTCGTCCTTGTTCTTCTCTCTCTCTCTCTCTGTCTCTCTTTGAGCCAATCAGCAGACCACCCCCACATACCTACCCCTCCACCCCCTGGCACCGTGAATTCTTAAAACTCTCGAAATCTCTTTTTCCCCCTCTGTGTGTTTACCTTTTCTTCCGCTGGTCTTTCGATTTGCTCGCTTCCCCCACCCCCCACCGCCGCGACCGGATCGTTTCCGCAATTCCTTCGCCATGTATACTTCCTGTTTCTGAGACTTTTCGGTTTGCTTATCCGCGGAATGGTGGGAGCTTTCCGAACCCATAAGTTACAGAATAAGAAGTACAGCGAGGAGCGAAATTGAACCGATGAAACCATTCTTTCAGAAAAAATCATTGTTCACACATTTATTGACAGGTTGCATTGTGAAAGAGAATACACTCGGGTATCCTCTGTTTCTCGTTAACGATCGTATATACAGGCCTTAGTCGATATATGTCCCAAATATGTAGCCGATACAAGTCCCAGAACTATCCCCACTGCTGCGCGGTATACCCTATGAGGAGTGCCAAGGAGTGTAAACATAATACGGGTCAGACCAGGAGGCCACTACTAATCGGACAACAAAACTTCTTTAATTTTTTACTATTTTTTCGTGGAACTTTCACCAACATATTCATGACATTTTTCTGATGAAAATGATACCAAATATGATATAATTCCAGTGATATTTACTTGTATTATTACTACTCAAACTTCGCTGTACTTTTCTACGTTCGGCAGTGTATCAAAGATTAGAATCTTCCAGCCGATGTACATATGTATGTCCCTGGTCTCTAAGTTTTCTAATTCTTTATAATTATAATATAAGACTATCGTTATAATTCAGTCTTCTAATTCTTTTGATTAAAATGAAATTATTATCCAGACGTAGTAAACTTAAAGTTATTTCAATACATTGTTTGGAAACGCACCTTACAATACGGTGACACGCAAGATAAGTTGAAACCTAAATGTGTCGACAGTATCAAACGAGTCCCAACTGCACCCCAGTATCAGAGCTTCACTGTATTAGAATCAGCATTGGTTTCGATGAAAGTAACATGTTGATAGGCGTGTACTACTACGGGCAAAGTAATCGAAAGCAGAACCGAGTTATATCGATACATCGATCGAGTCATTACAGTACACCGATTCCTGACTGCGGGTGCACAGTATAGCGAATCGATTTCCTTTCTGTCGATAAATCTTTGTAGACCGTGGTTAACGAAATAAGAACGATCCAGGAGAAAATAACTCAACTGATATCGCTGGTTCGAAATCCCTTTTAACGAAATTTCGAAATTCGGTGTTACCACCTGTACTTGAACGCATTACATACCATCGATTATTTAATATACTTTTAGAAATACATAAAAATTTTAATCGTGAACCTACACACACTTCTGTAGAATTTATTATGTTAATCCACATGTCATGATTGTTCAATACCATACGACATAGATAGTTCTTAATTTTTGACGTATATTTTTATGCCCCAAATGTAAATCAATGAAATCTATAAGAGTGTTCCTACTTCTCGACAAGAACATTAAAAGAAATAAATCTATTTTGATATGCAGAGTAAACACGTATTCGCATAAAAGACATCGAAATAAAACACTATGAATAATTTCCCAATTATGGAACATTAATCAATATTATGTTGCTTTTCAATTATGTACATACACTCAGCTTTGTGTGTAAACATCTGTACTGTACACACGATTATAATAAGAGCTTCTGTAAAAATTGTTGGTAAACTGGATCAGAACAGAAGGCATTTTATTTGACTCGTTCCGAAATTATTCATTAAGCCCGGAATTTCTACCTTCTGTTTTAATGATTTTGTACAGAATTTTATGGATTTTCGTTGCTTTTTAATAAATTTAATGAAAATATTTTGTGAAAATATCACACATCAACTCCGTTATTATACAGAATAGCAACGTTTAATTTTGCACAAAGGGTATTGCTATTAAAACAGAAGAATTCAGGTTAACGTGGAGTATCATAGTATTTTAAACAGTGGATGCATAATATAGTTCGTATAATGCTTTATTTAATAAGTACACGTATAGCGAAACATTTCGTGCGTCTAATTAACCGAATTCAAATTAGGCAGGCGGCATTTCTATTCTATGTACAATAGCTCTCCACTCTGCACCGTATAAACACAACGTTATCCTCGTCATAATGCTTGGAATTGAATTCTGTTGGCCCCTTAAAAGCGAGCTAGAGAAAGTAAGAGAGAGAGAGAGAGAGAGAGAGAGAGAGAGAGAGAATGATCAAAATAGACACGCCTGATTAGCCAATGAAACAGTAGTAAAGTTTGTACATCACCTCCTACTAATTATATTATAAGCTCAGAGTTATGCTACAATCATGAAGAAGAGAAATTATAAAATCTATAGTCGACATAGACGATCGGTAAATAATTATATACTCAATTTTTCTTAAAATTCATAAGTCATAGCTGCTGGTAGGTAATTAGTGACGATATCAGTGTAAACCGATAAATACATTGGTACCTTAATGTACTATAGGAATGTAACTGAAACGAAACATCGCTTCAGAAAAATCGTTGAACCGATGAAATCAACAATTATAATTGCGCTAACCTAATACAGTAACTAATACGTTCTGCCAATAAGTTTTGCTATCTCAACGTAACTTTTGCCCCCTTGGTGCAATTTAAAAATTATTCTACGCTCTTCTACAGTAGTCTCGGCCTTCTTTCGACTCATTTTCGATTATCAATATTATTTCGACAAAGATTTGACTAAGACTAAGTAACTGAAGCTCAATTATTCGACTATGACCCCTGGGAATCACCTTCAAAGTGAAACAATGTTTATAAGCAAAATAAACTCAACTCTGCCAAGCATGGTACGAATACTTTTGTGGTCTGTTATTATGTATCATGTAGATAAATAATTCAATTTTGTTAAAATTTTGTATACATATAGTTTATGCATCTGTTTATTCGTAACAAAAAACTTACTGCAGAATCTTACACGTATCACTTGATATCAGCAAATTTCCTCTTATATGCAACGAGGGTACGAATACTTATGAGACTGACTGTATGGCGTTTCGTTCGAACGTTCGATCGAAATGCCCGGTGAAATTTTCTAGAACGGTGAACGCTATTTGAACACTATTCACCGACCGCTCATGATTTCCAGTTTAACGAGAAAACGCGTGGCGCGACGGCAAACGCCCGCGAAACACCATAAACTGGACCGGGTTCCATCGGCGACGAGTGGCCGCCATACTAAAAGATAAACAGATAAAACTAATGGAAACCGTCGGTGCGAGTGGCAGTAACCGAAACGTAACGACATTGTCGTCCGACCGGCGTCATTCGGCTTGTAATGAGTATTATTCGAAATCTCCCCGTTTCCGCTGGCTGCGTCGATAATTTCAAGCCTCGCCGATCAAACTTCCAGAGCCAGTCTTCCTTCCGCCTCGAATCGTTCCGATTCAGCTCGATCCTCGAGTTTCCTTGGTTACTTAAACGTCGTGAGTTTTGTATTGACGGGCCAATACCAACCGTCCCAGTACGACGGAAGGAGCTCTTACAAGTTGTCGCATTAAACTATGCAGTTGTAACTATTATTCGATTTGCGATTCGGTTCGCTCCGCTAACGCGCCGCGCTTTCAATGACGCGGAACACTAAGGACAAGCACCGTTCGATTGTAACGACTAGACACTTGTATCTGCGCCAGGTAAATTCGTTGAAATTGCAAGGGAATAAAGATCCGACATCCTTTGTGGAGTTAATATATGTAGAATATTATTAAACTTCTGTAATTTATTATTTCATCTCGCAAGTCTATTTTAGCACAATGAGAGTGGCACAAAATATTTGTATCGTCGATTAAGAAATTTCTTCGACTAAAAGTGAAGAAATAAATTTCGTTAACCCATTCCAGACCGATTGCACACCGTGTGTGCAATGGATTTCCGAGGCTATAAGACGGCCTGCACACCGTGTGTGCAATAACAGTAATGTGCAATTATCAGTTATTCCGAGTAAACTAGTCGTCGAAATAAGATTTTTCTGGAACTAATGAAATCTGTAAAGTACAGGAAAACAAAATTTGGCATTGGTTTTACTGTGTACCAAAAAATCTAAAAATTATCATTATTATGAGAAATTATTATTATTATGTGAATTATGTGAATTCACTTACGAATTGGGTGATTTCCGTAGTAAACATGTTTTTTTTATTAAAAATGAACAATATAAAGAAAAAAAAAATTTCGCTCCTGGGGACCGTGTTCGAAAAAAATCGTCTTCTCGAATGGGTTAATAAACCGTGAGTTTGTTATGGCAGGAAGATTCTTCTATGATGAATCATGTTGTTTCGTGAATATACAACAGCGACTGAAAGCTTATTGGTACATTTCATTTCTCGTACGTTCAACTACATCTAGAAACAACAATTTTAGGAGCCACGCAACATTTTTGAAATAGGTTTTTGACCGGCTTTTCGGATCAAATGTCCCACCGTGCGGCACACCTATGCTGCGGTCTCGGTGTCGCGCGACACACTTTCCATTTCCCGTATCCCGGCTATTCTCGCGGAAATCCGGAAATCCCGAAAAATGCTTGGCGAATCCAGCAAAGAGCCGTAAACTCCGGGTGTTAACGGCGTTCCCGGCATAAAGTCACTCGGGTGTCCGTCCAGCCGTCCTAATGAGAGCTTCAAGCGAAATAATATGCACGCGTGATCCCCAGGACGCGTGTCCTGTTCCCGGCGCATCTCGGATAATCCATTTGTCAAGGGAGTCGCACAGACACGTGAGCCACGGAGATTCATAAGGTTAACTGTGCAGGATCCGTCGTCCACCGGATAGACGGTGTTCCGTGAGCTAATCAACGCGTCGCGTCGGCTCCGTGACAAATTCAATTCGCCGACAATGATCTAATGAGCTAACTCGATTTAAATCCGCGGCCGATATCCTTCCGCGAAGTCTGCCGACTGAATGGCGGAGCGTGCGCGCGATCCACGGAGACGTCTTGTCGCTCAGAAGCTCCGACGATCCGATATTTTGTCCCTTAAGATATTCCGGGGATTTAAATTAAGTTCTTGCCCGCAGATATTGAATCCACTTTATGTTAATACCGAATGATCCGCACCCCGTCCCGCCCCGCCGACGCCGTTTCAAGCAAGGGGATGGAGGCCCCCAGCCGAAGACGAACGGCTGAATAATTTCCGAAAGCTTCTCGCGAAGAAGAATCAGCAGGCTTCGGGGAGGGGGGTGGAAGAAATGCCCCGACCCCTGCTGATCCGTTCCTTTAAAGAATGAACTTCGTGAATCGACTGGATGGTTTGTCCGTCGGCCTTTCTCACGGGCTTTTCTTCTCCCGCACGGTAATAATTCGATTAAGCGATTTGATGAATGGTGCCGCGGAGAATTTTCGTTCGACCTGTATGCACAACACTGCCCATAGAAATTGCGCCACTCAGAGACTCATGTTTCATGATTTTGAAGTGGGTAAGGTGGTATTGTAAAAGAAACACCTTGCGCTATCATGTATACACACATGTAAAAAGTGTCGTTCTTCAAACAGTATTATGACGCGCGGTCGTCGCCCCGTATTTCGACACAATAACTGATCGACGACGACTCGCGCTATAAGGACAAACATATAAAAACCACAGACACTAGTCTTCGTTTTGAATAATCCGTTCGGCAAGGAACAGTTAACGTTTAGACTTTGTAGAGAGCAGTCAATAAAGCATTTTTATAGATTACACGAGTCAATCTCCTGAGAAGACCCTTCCACTCTACAGTATAAAATAATAGAGATTGTCCTCACTTCGTTTATTAACACTAGAACTACCGAGTAGTAAATACAACTGATGAATATTGCTTTGTAATGATGACAAGACTACACCTATTCAAACCTAATACCATTTTTGTTCTAACATGTGCTTCAATGAAAAAGTTTATTCAAAAAATTATGACGAAAACATTTTTATAATTTCAGTAATTGTGAAAGAAAAATCAGGAACCAGTCATGTTGACTGGTTCGGTAGTTCTAGTGTTAATACGATGTAAGGTAAGCGCGAATGTCAATGCAGTGATGGTGTCGTAGTATCGGAGGCTTACAATCAACTGGCGACTCTCGTTGCATTCCTAAACACGTCGGAGTTAGAAAAGGCAAAAAGATAGGAGAGAAAACGAAAAGAGAATAGAAAAGGAAAATTTGAGCAGACAGTGACAGCGATAAGGACAGCGGAAAAGAGTCATAAACAGAGAAAGCTAAGAGCTAGGCGGAGGACCGAGACTGACGAAAACCAGAACCCTGGCGACGTTGTCGAGGATGCATTGGAAACTCGTGAAGGGCTGGTCACCAAATGTGCGACCAGCAAACAGGAAATAGAGAATACTAGCGTAACAGAGTTGGAAACAAAAGAGAAATTCTTAGAAGAAATATATGCATTGGCGTACGTAGTGATATCGCCACCACAATTTCAACGTATATACGCCAATCGAATTTATTCAATTAAATTTTGAACGATGTTTTCCATCTACTCTTCAGAGAACAGAAATTAAGAATATCTCGATACTGTGGATCGAAATAAATCTGTACATCAGGGGGTGAAATGAATTGTTTGATTTATAACATTTATGTTTTGCAATAAAGCGAAGTATTTGTTGAAAGGAATTCTTGTATATAGAGTGAAATCGTTAGTCCACGTATATTTAGAATTTTACTTCAATTATAATTCGTTATAAATAGACTTCATCTTTGTATATACACGCTTTTGTGAACAGCTATATCGCGGAAATATGTTAGGGGCAATGTGCACTAGAAATTGGTATTATTGATGAAGTTATGATCGAATAAAACGGGTCGTGCCGTTCTACACTTCGAGTTACAGGTTTAACCGGATTATAACCGAAATAACATTTTTCAGAATGGTAGCCACCGATAACTGCCGTGCCGTTTATCCGATTAATTTCATCTTTCGTATATACAGACTAAACAAAATTTATTGTCAACGCACGCGGTCATTTTTAACTAAACTACACTATTTTTGAGTATCTGAAAGAGATAAGTAATTCATATGATATAATTTGTTTTGCTTTTACTAAATAATTCGTCAATGTATCTGGCACTATTATTCTAGAATGTGAGCATATATTTTATGAAGAACTTTAAAATCTAATGAAGTTTTAATAATGCTGAATATGCGAAAGAATATGTGTTCCGTCGCAAAGAACTGTCGTCCAAAACGTGAATCGTTTTCTCACGATAGCAATAAACGATAGATCTTACTGAGAGTCTTTGTTCGTCTATTTCGCATCATAAACATTCGTGACTTGGAGACCGGCCCAAGGATTAAGCTTGCTTTCTTCCAGAGTTATCTAAACGTAACTAAATAGAAACTTAAAACCTCTTGTAACGTCGAAGATGTTTACCATCGGTCCGACCTAAATGTATACATTTACAAGGCATGGGTCTGAAGAACCTTCACGTTCTTTAAGTACGGTAAAAGGATGTATATCCTTCGCTCGCGGTCAATAAGTACGGTCACGCCATAAATTCAATGTTTTACGACACAGTTCAAGGGTCTACGACAAGAGACTTTCGACAGTCTCTTGTTACAGAAACGCTTCTTTTTCCCGAATCAACCATCGCCCCACTCTTCCTTCCAACCAGGCCTCCTGTAGAGCCTATGGAAGGGGTGTGAACAATTAAGGGCATTCTGATTGGAAAATGCAAGTTTCCATTGACCAATCCGGACAGCTTCCTCCCTCATTACAACAAACGATACGTACCTCTCCTTTACCTAAGGCCAACCTCTCATCCACGAGGAGCCTAAGACCTCGAGTTAATGCTGGAAGTCGAGTTCACGAGCAGTTCTACACGGTACTACGAACTAGCAATACTTCTGATCTCATCCGAACGTATCATTCTCGCGTTGAGTCAAAAGTCGAATTGCGAATAGTTCTAGACGAACCTAAGAACGAGCAACACTAATCAGATATCAACCGAACGTGACATTCTCGCGTTGATTCTGAAAGTCGAGATTGCGCGCGAGTGATACTAACCAGTCGATTCAACCGAGCGTCAGATCGCCTTGCAATCGTTATCGGCAAGGCGAGCAATACAGATCGACGAAAGATCTGCGCGCGTATAAGGCAAGACTTGTCGGAACAGCCTTACTGACGAGTCCTCCGACAAGTCCGGGACGAAACGCGATTCCCTGCAATCCAAATCCATCAATCCAACCCTTGACTGAACTAGTTGCTCAATATTAAGTTGGCGGGCAACGATCCGAATCGCGTCGCGAACAATATGAACAGTTTGTAACCGTAAAAACTTGCCTGTCAACTTATTATCAAACGAACAGGATTAAACTTTTGAGAGAGATAATTTTGCAGTATAATAGTAAAGGTATTTTGAAAAAGCATTTTAGAATATCATGGATTAAAATTTGTATGACACGAGTATAAAAGTGGATAAAATATACGTATGAACCAAAGCTACCCTGTTCGCAGAAATCACAAAGTTAGCACCTGGGTACACGATTACCACATTTACTGCGCATGTAACAGGGATAACCTTGTTTTGAACAATATTCAACGGAATTAGTTGAAGCCCCGACGTTCGTTGTAAATCAGCTTTAATCGGAAATCCGGCCATCTTCTATCTCGGTGCGCGAGCGTATAAACTCCCTTAGGTTTAGAATTTAATTCGGTCCTTATCTCGTTTCTCGACATTTTCAACTGAAGCTTTTTTGCGCGAAAATTAGCGTAGAAATGAACTAGAAATATATCTCCAGCAATTTTCTTTTCCCTTATTGTGATAAAGGATGAATCTATCCGTTTCACTGCGAAAAAGCGAAATATACATGTGCAGAAATGCAACAATAGTATTAATATTTCGACTGACATACACGTAAAATTTTACGAAATTCAAGTAACTTATTTAATAAAATGAAAACTAAAATATCTAGATTTATTATAACGATTATCTACCGGACTGCGAATTCTTATGAAAATTGTCTACACTAATTGCAACATACGAGGAGCTACATTATACATTTATCATAATATTTTCAAATTTTTTTAAATGTTCTTTTTGTTCTGTCTGTAATCTCACTTTTTGTCAAAAATGTATGAATTTCGAAATGTATTGGAATATTCCAATCTCTTAATAAATTTAATTAATATAGTACATCACCGCCAAAATGGAATTTGTGAATTTGAACAAAGAATAGCAGCAAGAGAATTATATTAATTGAAGCAGTAAAACAATGAATGATTGAATCCGAGTATACCAGCAATAAAAGCTGCTTTAACATTTTCGTTCATTCTCGTTATTCGATCAAGTTTTTTTCTGAAGTTTTTTTATTTTCATATTAATCACTTTTAAATTGTAGTTTTCCGTGGTTACGTTTCCCCATTATGTTATAAACACGTGTATGGGAAAGTAAACAGCAGATCAGAATGGGTGTATTCGCATAATTTGCAGACTACACTTGATACTGTCCAGAGGGCGATGACAAAGTAAGACGAGAAACTATTCGAAGTTGAAGCAGCAGTCATAGTGATTTGTAACACCGAAGTGGGAAGAAACATTACAACTTTCTAGTGCATTCGAATTCCAGAAGTCTTGACACGTCTTAAATCTTGCTAGTTGGAAGAAACTCGACTAGGACTGATTACAAGAAACTATTATGCCACCTGCGTAATTTATGTTAACAAGACTGAAAAGCTGATCCAGGTTTAAGAAACGATCTCTGTCCAGTTTCGTAATAATTTCAGTGTTAAGTCACCAAGTCACCATTTTATCGGTTTAGAGTTTGTTTAAAAATTACAGGCCTTCTATGTTTGCAATTTTTTCCCATTTTGGAGAAAATGGGTTTCACTTACGAATTTTTATCTTAGGTGCCGTTTGTCCGATTCAGCTAAAGTTTTTTTGTTTCGTTCAGAGAGGATTGGGCTATTGTAAAATAATTTTTTCAACCTCAGATATGACCATATTTTTTCAAAATTTTAAAAACCTTGGCCCTCATTGAAAAAAATGCAAAAAAAAAAAGAATTGATTAACACTTTTCGACATTATACACTTAATTTTCGATGTTGAAAAAATTATTATACAATAGTTCAATCGTTTCTGAATGAAACAAAAAAAAAATTTAGCTCAATCGGACAAACAGTTCCCGAGACAAAATTTGAGTTACAATTACTGAATTGAAAATTGCAGACTTCCAAGGCCTGTAATTTTTAAACAAACTCTAAACCGACAAAATGATGACTTAAAGCACCCTACATTTCACATGGACTACAACATATTTTATTTAAAACAAAATCGCCGGTGGTGACGTCAAAAGGTGATCGATTTGGCATAGAATGACCCCACTGCATTCTCGTGTCTCGACTTTTCCTCGCTTCAGTGATCCACGAACCCAAAATTGCCTAATTTTCGAAAGCAATCATGTGACGGACCAAGCGATTCGATTCCATGGAAAATTAACGTTCGCATTACTGTCCCCAGTGACGCGTCCAATATTGCCTAGTATCGTATACTTGTTTACTTCGTGACGCAACATTCTGGCCGATAGTTTATGAAAACTGATAACGAAATTATTGCGCACCTGTCCGTGTCGTAATGGAAAAACAAATTGTCCGCGATTCCAGCCGGTAGCCGCCGCGGCGAAGTTAACCAGGAGCACGCTATACGCGGCCCGTTAGTTAATTATCCATCGAGACGTGGCTTATCTCGATACAATGACACGGTCGAACGATACCCTCTCTCTTATCCATCTATCGCGTAACAACGGAGCGGAGTGCAACGACTGTGCGTCATAGGTGGGCCAGGAATTACTCGGTATTACCCTAAATTGCGGGGAAGCATAAACTTGCACTCGCAAACACTGTATCGAGCCGTTCTGTATTACAGAGGGATCATACTTGAGCGGTCTATATGGGCCTCGTCGTTATTGGAACATTATTTTCCTTTTATTTTTTAAATTATCTTCCATGGCGGATAGCCACGAATCAAGACCTTCAGTGGATCCAAGAAAGTATTTTAACGCTAAATACCCGATTCTCGAAAAATAATATGTGCAATAAACAGTTGTCTCAATTTTGAAAATAACTTGTTTCCTTTGATCTTAAAATATGGGTTCCATGATAATACATTTTTTTTTAATTCCTATCATTCCCATAAAAATGACATAGGTACAGATATTTTCTTCAACGGGACATACAGTGAGTCCAAAATGTATTTGAATGCTAAACAGTTGTTCCAATTTTGAAAATAACTTGTTTCCTTTGATATTAAAATATCTGTTCCATGATAATACGTTTTTGAAAAATTCCTAACAGTACCTATTCCCATAAAAATGACATAAGTAATATTATCTTCAACGGGACATACAGTGAGTCCAAAAAGTATTTGAATGCTATACAGTTATTCCAACTTTAAAAATAACTTGTTTCCTTTGATCTTCAAATATGTGTTCCATGATAATACATTTTTTTAAAATTCCTATCATTCCCATAAAAATGACATAGGTACAGATATTTTCTTCAACGGGACATACAGTGAGTCCAAAAAGTATTTGAATGCTAAACAGTTGTTCCAACTTTAAAAATAACTTGTTTCCTTTGATCTTCAAATATCTGTTCCATGATAATACATTTTTGAAAAATTCCTAACAGTACCTATTCCCATAAAAATAACATGAGTAATATTTCCTTCAACGGGACATACAGTGAGTCCAAAAAGTATTTGAATGCTATACAGTTATTCCAATTTTGAAAATAACTTGTTTCCTTTGATCTTCAAATATGTGTTCCATGATAATACATTTTTGAAAAATTCCTAACAGTACCTATTCCCATAAAAATAACATAAGTAATATTTTCTTCAACGGGACATACAGTGAGTCCAAAAAGTATTTGAATGCTATACAGTTGTTCCAATTTTGAAAATAACTTGTTTCCTTTGATCTTAAAATGTCTGTTCGATGATAATACATTTTTGAAAAATTCCTAAGAGTAACAATTTACATAAAAATGACATAGGTACGTATATTTTCTTGAACTGGACATACCAGTGGATCCACAAAGTATTTAAACACTGCATTACTGACTTACGAAAAATAGTCTGTATTTAAACATGATAATTTTGTTAGAAAAGAATATATAGTACAGCAATAAATCTTGCCTCATTTTAAAACTTGAGACTTTTATAGATTACTATTTATTTTTACCCTTGTATAATTTATGGATTACACTTTTATACATACTGCTTTTATAGACTATCATTTATAATTGATATTTACTTTTATAGACTATCATTTATAATTTATATCGGTGAAAACGACGAGTCCCACTACTTGATTGTTAATAGTTTTGCGGGGTGGTTTTGTGGAAACAATGTTTAACTTTTCTGGACCTAACATTCCTATAATAATTAAGCGGTTTCCGGTCTCAAATGAATAAATTTAACTTTGGATCGGAAATTAAAAATGAAGTAGCCAAAGGTTTACGCGTCTGTAAAATCAACAATTTTTAAGATATCGAAAAATCACTACGACAGCTTCGAATAAAGTCCTAAACATTACTCCAAAAAGTGTCTGATTTTACACCACATCAACATTTTTTCCCAGAATCGAAAATGTGTTCGAATACTTTCCAGTGCATTTTCGAGTATTTGTGTATATACAAATATGCTTGTTGCCCGACAAACGCTTTGTGCAATACGTGTTGGTCCGATTCCGGAATTGTTCTCGAATAAAGCATCCGGTTTTACAGCGGCAGCCTTAATTATTCGCGAGAAGTTTCGGACGGTTTATTTAGAGACAGGTAGCCGCCGGCAGGAAATTTCCCGGCTCCCACGTGTAATTCCAAATGATTGCCCGGTGGAAGTCCTAGAGAGCCCCGCCGCGCTTGAATTTCCATTTAGATGATTCTCCTGGTTGTTTCTTTGGAATCGAAGTATCGCATCGCGGCGCTCGACCGTGGAAAGTAGCGCGTTCGCGCGAAGAATCATCTTACGGCAAAGAAGATTAAACGCCTTAAACTGCCGTGGAAGTTTTGCGCAAAGTAAGAGGCGTCCGAGCTGGAACATTCTTAATCATGTAAACGCCAGGTTCCCTTGAAACTTCCATCGAATAATGACGATGGTTCCACCGAACGAAAGATCCTGCCTCCGCTCTTTTCGTTCAAAGATTTACGAGCGTCCAGGGTAAGTCGAGCGGGTAGGCCACGTTAAAAGTACTCGATTCGTATAACGCGTCCCGCCAGAAAATAAAACTTCCAGAATCTTTCGAACTCGGACTCCTTTCTTGCGGGAGAAATATCGAGGTGCCGTGAATTAGTCCGAGTCCCGTTGCAAATAGTTCTTCTGTCACGAAAACCGAACTTGGCCACCACGTGGACCCACATGGCGTTGAAAGGAAATTATTATCCACAGAAGTTTCGAACGCAATCGAAACTGAACAAACTAGAAAATCATTTTTTGACAAAATAGTAGAGGATATCCAGCATATTTTTATTATAATTTACAAATAATAGAAACGAATAACCTGTTAACTAATTAACTCAACAGATTTTTATACTAGTTTATCAGTTTCCCCACGATATTAAACAGTTTTATTGATTCCTATGCTGTAAAGTTTTATTCACCTTAAACAAACTACAACACAAATAGAAGAAAGTAAAGCAAAATAAATAAAACGTAAAGAAATAAATGACTATGTACCGTGAAAATTGTTTGATATAGAATAGTAAACTGTATGCTCTTAACATTTTTTAAATACACAATTAAAAATTGTAGAAGACATTTCAAAGCTGATTTAATTTTTATAGGCGGGATCTGAAACTTATCATACATTTCCTAATAAATTGAACAGCATTTTAAATATTGCTTTATTATATTTTATATTATATTATATTATATATATTATATTATATATTATATTATATTTAAGATATTTAAGTAAACTTTGATCTCTGCCATATTTACCTGTCCGAAATGTTGGTAGCAACAACTCTTGACATATTCAATAATTTACGAGACATTTCGGCGTTTCCAACGACACACAGAATTCACTATACGTTCTATTGGCTACTGAATTAGCAAATTCAAACTAATTGGTTTGATTGCAAATTATTATATGTTTTCATGAATAGTAATTAGAAATTGCATTATCAAATTAGAATTTAACAATGATGTATGATTCTGCGCCACATAATTGATCGGAGAAGGCTGTGAGTTGAGAGGAGGTTGTGTTATTGCAAGTTCGATCCAGCATTATTGCTGGTGTTGATGAAAATCGTCCAAATTGATATCTCGAATTAAACAATTTGATGCACTGTGCTGTACCGTGTAACATTATTGATATTCCTCGACAACTCGTGAAACTGTCAGTGATTATGATAGCAACGTGATAACACAACCACTGAAAACAAGAAGTGAGTAATTAAATTGATTTCGTTAGATATTTCGCTTACACACCGATTTTCATGAGTGTTCAGTGAGGTATATGAAACATAATAATGTTTTTTTAATCTGCAATTACGTTCGTTGATGATTATTTTAACCTCTATTGGTGTTGCTTTAGCACTTTGACTGCCAAACTAGAAACCTCACAAAATTCATTACAATCAGAGTAAGTTATTTAATGAAATAAAAATTGAAAAAATTAAATGTATCATATTGAGTAGTCCTTCAACTTTCTTGCATTTTACAGATCCTAATTAAATTTGGTACAATGAATATATTAACGTAAAAATTCATTTTAAAACCTGGACAAATAGTTCCGTCAATTCACATGGTTGCCAATACGAATATATTAAAAATAAAAAGCTTCAATGTGTTTATATATTTGACAATGAATAAAAGTATAAAAAATAACTATACAAAAATATAACTCTTTGCCGAAAAATTCACAATATTTCATCCTGAAAAGGGCACTATACAGTCATTGTGTTAATAATGGTATTCGCACAGCACAAACAAGCTAAACGATCCGCACACGTTCGCCAACAAACACTGCTGAAAAAAAATCGATGCCCTTCGTTAAGAAGTAAAAGGAAACATCCCCCTTGAGCAATAATTTCGTATTCACGTGCTTCAGAAACGCCCCGTGACTCTACTCGCGCGACACTCAATTTAATCGCGCCCCGTCCGATAGCAGTATATGGAGCCCATTGTGCGCCGTATTAAAACTTTCCTTCTTGTCTCAGGACACTCATCTCTCCATTGTGCTTGGCCAATATAATACCGCTACTTTATCCATCTCCTTTCAATCTTCCGGTTGAATGGCACGCAACAGATTCCGTGCACGACGGCGAAAAAGAGGAAGACGTCAATGGCGAACCTATGTTTCTATTCCCCCTCGTACATCATTATCCCGGTTTACAGAGAGGGAGGGTGCTGTGACGCACGGCGTCGCATAGTGGTCAAGCAACTCTCAAAAAGTGGCCAAAATGCAAAACTTTATTAGAGATTTTTGAAACTCGCTAGTGGGATTGTAGCTGAAAAAGTATACAGTTGTTTAAACTTTACTTCAGGAAACCAGAGATTCTTAACTTTGTTTATCTTATCCAGTAGATTCTGGCGAGAAAATGCCGAAAATCCAAGTTTCAATCATAGGGGATCACTAGTTGAATTGTTTTGCGTGTGTAAATATGTGCGATTTTCAGCGTTTTTGACAGGTAAGGGCGCCGCCATGTTGGTACACATCTCCTAAACCAATGATTGTTTTACGCAAATAGATTAATACTTTTTTTGTAAAGAATATGAAGGAGCATCAGCTGATGCAATAAAAAATATATGATTCCATTTAAAAAAACATGAATGACCTTCATATGTCCTTTACACGCTCACCTACAAAAAAAATGTACCATCAGAATGTGCCTCTCTCAAAACCATTCAACTTCATCTGAAACATTGTTTGCTATGCGTAATAATAATGACGTAAATCTAAATGGCAAAATGTGGTGACCCACCCTGTATAGTGACCTTGCTTTATTTTTTTGCATTTCTACGAATGTTTTCGGATTTTTTAATGACTATTCCCCAGCTGTAAGTCATGTACTACTGTGACATTTATTTTTCGCTTTCTAATTATGCCGTTATGATTTGTTCAAGTTTTAATTTTCACGGTATATTTTCCGTGGGTTAGATTAATTTGACCGTTTGGCGAGCGAGAAACTCCATTTTAGAAACTTGACAACATACTTTCCACGGCCAGTGGGAATTAACTCTTAGCATTCGAATAGTGTCTGTAAGGCACCACTAAAAATTGCTGTATCATTATTCAAAATATTTTTTACATTATTAAATTTGTTTTTATGTAATAAATTACTAAATATTTCGGTATTGTACGAGTAAGTTGCACCATATTCGTATGTATAACATGAAAAAGTTACATAGAGAAGGGAAATATTCTAGGTCGGAAGAAATGTTTCATTTTGGAGTAGTAAAATAGTTTCGAGTGCAAAGGGTTAATTCCGATGTCGATTAGTAAACGGCAGAAACTGATTCGACTGCCTAATATTTCAACTATCTCTGATCATGATGGTAAGTTTTTCTTCCGTTGCGTTAATTTTTCCACTTCGTTTTTTGGCCAGCCGTTCCGAGGTCCTGATCCGCGCTGAGCTTCGGCAGGGGCGATGATCCTGCGAAAAAATCTGCTCATCGGCTTCCGGTTATTCCCAGCGGCGTACCTACGCCCGTTTCGCCTCGTAGCGGATTTTTCAGCAGGTGAGTACAGGTGGTGATTTATAAAGTGGGAATGCAGCTCGGCGGGCCGCGTGCCGCTCACAGCGATCCATTACAGTCTCCTGCTGCTTCCAGTCATAATATGTATCCTCCGTCCACCCCCGCACCCTCGACAGAAGCAACCCAACCCCCTGAATCCCATCGTACACCGTCCCTCCCCCCGGCCCATCGCCACACTTTATGCATACCAGGACTTTCTATGCTCCAGCTATCCTGGCAAACATTATAACGCCGTGAGATTATGAATTTTGTATACGCCTCCCACGTATCCAGCCAACGTCTTTCTCTATCACCCCTCTCCCCCCATAGCACCCTCTGGTAAATCCGCCCCGTATCTTCACCCCTCGATCGTCTACGAGCAGGGTGTTCCTTCTTTCTATCCGCCTCGATATCAGCGTTCCTCTGCTTCTTGTTTTCTAGGTATAGGTAAGCGTATCCGGATCATCCGTTCGATGCAGATATCTCGCGAAAACGCACGCGGATCGCCAATGCGAGCGCAGACAATAAACGCGTGGAACGCCGCGCAGGAATGTCAGCGACTGCCGGTATCCGAAACACGCAGCGTCGCGTGTCCGGATCGCGTAGAATTGGCAGAATTTTAACCGGGTGACCTGGTTATTAGCACGTGGAGAAAATAATTCCAATTGTGCTTCGGGTCCATCCATGAAAGATCCTGTTCCTGTTCTACTTTTCGGAAATCCTTACCAGTAGGAAAAAATTCGTTTTTCCCTAAGCGGTCACCCCTCATCTTTCGACGAGCCCCAACCAACGTCGTTTAACCTCAACAACGATCACAATCCCACAACTCCACCGCTCGAGCCACCAACTCGTCCACCAGTCGAAAAAATTGCATTTCTGTTATTAATAGTTACAATGTATTTGTGTCCATATATCAACCCTTCATGGACGACGCTTGATTATTAATTTCTTTTATCAACCTTATATTATGTTGCAGATGTTATTATAATCTAGTTTAGCCTAATAACCTCACCAAAAATGTAATGAATAGACTGCGGATGTTTATGCAATTTGTAATTTTTGTAGACGAATTTTAAAAAAAGTGTAATGAAATGAAATCTTCTTTCTAGTGATAGTAGTCTTTGCAGGTCTGAAATAAATAACAACCGTATTAAATTCTGTCAAATTCTAGACTCGAGCATTTTCCGAAAATTTTCAGAAGCCATAAACGCATAAAGATCCGCAGTCTGGTAATCAATCTTTGTAGATGTTTCAAAGGCAGTACGTAAGTAGTATACGTAACGTGACTACGTAAAACGAAAAAATTATTTATTATTTAATACAAATTAAAACTGACTTGATACTAGTACTATTCTCTGTGTTGTTAAATTGTTAGGTCTTGTATTAAAAGCAGATAAAGTGAATTTCATTGAATCTTTTATTAGACACTGATACGCTCAAGGCAGTTTACTATAGCGTTGCTACATCTACTTTGGAAGAATTGCTGTCTTATTTTGCCAGGATGCCATAAAACTTGCTGCAACCATTACGAAAAAATTCAACAGAATTCTTTACGTATTGCGGCCAGACATAACGGAAGTCTCGTTCCTGTTACATGTCCTGACTACGTTCATGCTCTTTTCAAACTTGTGTTACTAGCGCCGGAAAGCAGGACAGTAATACATATAGTAACCTTGGCACGTCAAAAACGCTGAAAATCGCACATCTTTACACACACGTAACTTTTGAACTAGTGATCTCCTAGCATTGCAACTTGCTTTTGATTACATAAAAAAAAACAGTTAAAAATTTCTGGTTTCCTGAGATAAAGTTTAACCTTCATTGGAAAATCTTAACCTTAATTAGAATTTTATAAAATGTAGTGTAGCAATCAAGGAAAAATACCATCGATACTATTCGTTTCACAATCTGCGGGCTACTGACGTAACAATCACAGATTATACACAAGTATTACAGATTTATTATTTTTGGTTTCTTTTTCTCATTTACGAGAGAATCCCATACTATGGATACATTTAATTGATTTTTTTTTATATATACGTATAACTAATTAGCAACAATAATAAGGTTTTTAATTTTATTAGCGTTCCAAACAGATCAACACAAATATTAATAGTACAAGTGACTACTGCTAATTTCTGTCGACAACTTTAACCGACCGAGAGATTGTGCGCGACAGCATTTGCAATGCAGCGAATCTACAAATAGGGAGCTTGAATATCCAAAGCATATTATGTGAATGTTTCACGCAATTAGGTGCTTATTGGGGTGAATCCTCTACAACGGTATTCCCTTGCAGATAACAAACTTTTATTCATCAGTTTCCTCGGACTCGACTAATTATACGGGTTGTGGGGGTTCCCTGTGAACTTTGAGTTTCGAAGTACAATTCCTTCTCCTCCTTGATTTCTTCTTTCGCTCGAGGGTTGGTCATTTCAAGATAAATACTCTCACAAATGCGTCACCCACCAAGCGGGACGGTGAATTTAATTGTCCGAATTACTTTTTATTCGTAAACGCGTTTTGCAAGCTTCGGTGATGAATTTTCAATCTTATCGTTAACCCTTGTGTGCACTTTCAAAATGGAGAAACTTTAAAAATGCAATGATTCAATTAAATTGTATTTAATCTCCATCTAGATGGTAAATAGGAACGCAGTGAGACAGTCAAATTTTGCATGCAGGACCTTATGTTCCTTCCTGAAGGATTGCGGATTGTGTGTATAATGTCATTGTCATTGCTATAATATATTAAGGTTGTAATATTATGTATGTACAATAATACAGAATGCAAAATAACCTCTTATCGGAGGTTACAACTGTACAATAAAAAAAAATGTTATCTAAATCAAGTAATAGTGTTATATTAGAAGTAGTTGCACATTAAATAATTATTAGCGTAAATTTTGATAAAACTTATCCAAAAATCACTAAAATGTAAAATGCAGTAGAATTTTCTTGGCATTTAAATTGTGTTTACTGAAACTATTTACAGAAAAGAATGTATATATGGTAGTTATTTAGAGAGTGGTACCTTACACCTTGAAATGAGAAATATGTTACCGTCGCTCGACCTTGGATTCTAAAGCATTCGCAAAAATATTATATTCGATACCTACACCCATGGTGTTCAGGTACAGGTACTAGGTACTATTTCCTTTTCTTGTCATAGAAGACAGCAGTCACTGTGGTTCGCTCAGGTTGAAAATAGGTTCCATTACAACCTGGTCTTTGTTGCTGTCCCATTCCAGTTGTCGGTCTTCAAGTTCGACGTATGAGCGTACTTACAGGAGAGCACATCAGTTGCGGTTCTTAACCGAGAAAGACGTTCCGGACGGTGATCGGTGCAACGGGGAAAGGGGGGGGGGGGGGAAACGGGTCCTGGACGCTTTTTCCTTTCATGCCGTCATTTTAACCGACAAATGGAACGAATTCAAGATTCCGTGCTATTTTCCAGTAAACGTAGAAATTGCGATCGGTGCACCACAGTCTCGTCGTCCAAAGTGACTTTGATCGACACTGCCTATACATCTTTTCTAAATTTACGCTGGCGTAACAGAAATATCTGAGACAGTTTTCTATAAAACAAATACTTTCACGTACAACATGTATAAGCGTGATACACGAATAATGTCAGAATTATTTACTGCAAATAAATATTTTAAGCTCGAGCTGAGAAATACCTACATGCTATATACTTATACAAGTACAGTGTTTAACCAGGGTCTACCCAAAGATAGACCCTATTCTTAGAAGATACTATTCTTTGGTACACTGCGTAACGGAGAAAAAGATATATATTATTTGCAAACTGTTTATTAGATTTTTATTCCTGTGAAATACATATTCACATAGAATGAAAACTTCGATTAGTCATTAGGCTGGTTTAAGGTAACATGTGTTCAATAATTGATTTTGATCACTTGTGCTTAATCACTGAATGGAGAAACCATATGCATTTAATACTTGGTAATTGTTGTTAGAGCGAAATTTTAATTTAATTTTAATTACTCTTACATACGGTAGAAGTCGGATCAGCAGGATATAATTGCCTGTTTAATTGAAATACGTTCACGCTTCCTGTCTCGCAGAATTAATATCATTAAGTAAGTCAAAGTTATCGCAAATAACATAATTTCAAAACAATTATTACACATCGTGTACAATTCGGAGAACATTTACAATGGGATTTTTAATGAAGGATACCTCTTCCGTATTAATTTTGTTTTACTGTTATTAATTGTACGCATCTCAGTGAAAAATGTACCACATCCGAATAATAATGTCGAAAATCATAATTTCGCCTGTAACCGGAAAAGCGAATATAAATAAATTTCACATTTCGAACGGTTGATCCAATGGTTAATATTAATAAATAATGTTCACATGGATGCATCACGCGCACACACGTTATTGTCGCGTGTCGCCTCCTAATCCCCTCGTACCTCGACTTCTTAACTCTTTGCAGGAACGTGTGAGCCGACTTTCATCGGAAAGTGATATAGTTTCAGCCGCAGGCAGCGCACTTTGAGGGAAAAAGTCAGCTGAGAAAGAGAGAGAGAGAGAGAGAGAGAGAGAGAGAGAGAAACGGAGAACACGAAAGAAGAAGGCTGAGGGCAGACTTAAAGCACGTGGGAATACAAAGACTTCGAAGGGAACGACGTAGAAGAGAAAGTGGAGAGAACTTAGAAAAAGATGAAGGGTGAAAGAAGTGGGTGGAACGAAGTTTGGAAAATACTTGATCGGTTCGGGGCTACGCGAAGAACCTTTTAGAGGGAGGAAACTGATTCCTGTCGCCGACTGGGACAGCTACCTCCTCTTTTAAAGGGTTAGACCACCCCTATCTGTCATTAAAAAACTCGAATTTCTTCTTTATCCATTTTCTTACAGTTTCATACACGTAGAATATTGTATTAAAACGATTCCTTATAACCAGGGACCATAACTGTTGTAACCCACAAAGATAAAAAGTCATGGAACAATAAGTATTTATTTCACCGATTAAAATCGTGTTGGTTACAAATAATTCTGAATTTCCCACTTGAAAAAATGTTGAAAAATTTTTTTCCAGATTTTGTGTTGTTGTTATGGTCCGCTGATTCGTCTTGTACGAAACCTTCTCAATGAATTTAACAGGCTTGCTCCATCCGAAAAGAGTAGACAACTCAATAATTAAATAAGCAACTAAAATGAATTTTCTCAACAATAATTATTATGAACACGTGAAAAGAAATTTGATCATCTAAAACTGTTATGAGTGATCGGAATGTACTTCTCTCATTGATAACTCCTATGAGCGATCGAAATGAACTTCTCTCATCGATGACTGCTTTGAGCAATCGAAACAGTTTTTCTTCATCAGTAACAGTTATCGAGGACGACTAATAACTGTTATTTGTAACCAAAAAGTATAAAAATCGATTTTTTAAAATCATTTTGTTCTTCGAATTTTTGTCTTTATATTTCGTGCAGATTCTCTTAAAAATAACAAACAACTTTTATTAATGATTTTTATCGTAGAAAATTTTAGAGTAAATGCTAATTTTGGTCCCTGCTCATAACTTGAAACCTGTATGCGATTTACAACTCCCTTACGGCCAGGGAGTAATAAAGAAAATATTGAGGTGAGTTGAAAATTCTTTTAAGTTTTTATAGAAATATTTTCTTACCTTGCCGATAAAAAATTTCATATTTTAATATACAGTATTCAAAAATGTAGTAAGGATTTTTTTGATATTTCAAATATTTTTTAACCGTAAACGATTAACACTTTACCGGTAGGTTTCTTGTCCCCGAAGCTTAACGACCGGTAAACTATTAAATCGGTTATCACGGCAACCGAAGTGTGAACTGCTGCCTAATTTAGAAATGATCGAACTTAAAAATTCTATGTTAAATTTCAGATAATACCTTCTATCTAAAGAAGTCAAACAACATGTTGGTTTCAGACCTTTCGATTTTGTGTCAGCAGTGGCGGCCATCCAACCGACGATGTACCGATAAAAGACGTTTCAAAAACAACGATATCTCTACTATTTTTTAATATTTTGCTGAGTGGAAAAGAAATGGAGAATAAAGATGAGAGTTATGTTAACATTACTGTAAACGCACCGAATTTTTCGCTTATTAACCCCTTGCACTACGATTTATTTTACGGTTGCAGTGACTAGAACTTTTTTGTAATTCGTAATTTCCTAAACAAAGGAGAAAGGTTTTATATCCATTGTATGCCTATATGTTCTTCAATAGCTGTACATTAACAACGCCAAAATAGAATTTTATTTCAGCTTAAAGGAAATTAATGTCATACAGATTTATTAGACTCTGTTCGGAATCTTCATCACGAGTATGATTCGATATCGTAGGGCAAGGGGTTAACTATCCTTAACACTAGGTTTACGGGGCACTAAATGTGCCTACTCTACATTACTTTATAAAATTAACAAAAATGTATGTATCCAAATTTATAGCCGTTTCTTTTACAATATACAGGGTGCGGCACAAATTAGTCCCCACGATTTTTCTGCTCCTTCGGATGGTCGGACAGAAAAATGTTTCTTACCAAAGTTACTGAGTATTTAACCGACAAGAAATTGCAATATTTTAAATTTAAAAAAAATTGATTTCCACATTTCGGCTTCATAATATTGTAGGCGACGTCGAAACGAATTCAACGACCTGCTATACAATGACTTTCAAATGACCTTGAAAGATAATATCGCCATGAATCAATTGCCAGAATATTTGAAATATTTCGACGGCACAAACAAATGAACAAATGACGTGCAGAAATGTAAAAAGAAGTTCTCTAATGGAAGCTACACGTAAGACTTTGTTACAAAGAACAGAACTTTGCGTTGCACAAGATGAGATGTAGTTCGAAAATTTAATTTAATTATTAATTAATTACATGTACACGTTTAACATTTGTGTTTTCAATGTGGCTCCGTATAAATTTGGTGTTTTGTGAGTTAAGTTCTGAAGCAATGTTTACGTTCATTTGTTTACTTCTATTTGCGAGGCGTTGATACTACGTACCGTCGAAATATTTCAAATATTCAGACAATTGATTCATGGCGATATTATCATTCAAGGTCATCTGAAAGTCATTGTATAGCAGGTCGTTGAATTCGTTTCGACGTCGACTACAATATTATGAAGTCAAAAATACCCAGTTCCATTAAAAGATATGACAGCGACCTTGATTTTTTGTTGGAAATCGATTTTTTTGTAAATTTAAAATATTGCAATTTCTTGTCGGTTAAATACTCAGTAACTTTGGTAAGAAACATTTTTCTGTCCGACCATCCGAAGGGGCAAAAAAATCGTGGGGACTAATTTGTGCCGCACCCTGTATACCCAAAGAAACCAATTTGTTGAATAATATCTTCTTCATGCATCCTTACAATTTCGATAATTGTGAATTAAGAGGTACCAGAACCCGTCATTTTGACGGGTCCCGTAAATCTGGTGTTAAACAAAATGCTCGAAAACTTTCAGATATATAGTCAAGATGGTTCTACCCCCTCTCGCCCTTCAGCCTGCGACGCCTCCTGCGACGCTTTCGCTCCTCTTTATTTTCGGGCGTCCAGCGACGTCGAACGGTCGTAGACACGGGCGCTCGAGTGCACCGCGATTGTACGGGCTGACCACTGAATTCAGCGACACGGAAAAACCATTCTTCCGTGAAAAGAATCGAACTCGTTCACGTGTCCGCGGACAGCCGGTCGTAATCCACCGTGTACCCGCACGGCGACCTTGCGCGGCTCCTTCGAGGGAACATTTGTACTTCGACGATCGGCCCTTTCTCGCTTTGCTACGACGTCCGACCGAGGAGGACGGAATGAATGGTCGCTTCACGATAACCATCCACAGAAGTCTAACCTCCCTAACGGGGATGTAGAAATGCGGCGTTTGTTGAAGCGTCGCAAAGTGAGGACTGGGAACCCGTTTTTCGTGGCCAAAATTTCTCCAAAATTTTTGGAACAATTGATGCAACCCTTCGATGCTTCAACATCGAAAATATAAACCATTTTAGATACAGTCAGTCTCATAAGTATTCGTACCCTCGTTGCATATAATTTGCTGATATCAAGTGATACATGTAAGATTCTGCAGTAAGTTTTTTGTTACGAATAAACAGATGCATAAACTATATGTATGGAAAATTTTAACAAAATTGATTTATTGATAACAGAATTATATTAATTTTAATCTACATAATACATAATAACATACCGCAAAAGTATTCGTACCATGCTTGACAGAGTTGAGTTTATTTTGCTTAGAAACATTGTTTCACTTTGAAGATGATTCCCAGAGGTCATAGTGGAATAATTGAGCTTCAGTTACTTAGTCTTAGTCAAAACTTTGTCGAAATAACAATGATAATCGAAAATGAGTAGAAAGAAGGTCGAGACTACTGTATAATAAGGATAAGAATAAGAATAAGGATAAGAATACTTATGGAACTGACTGTATGTGTTCATTCGTAACAAAAGAGTTATTGCAAAATCTTACCTGCATCATTTGATTTCAACAAAATTTTTTTTCAAGCAATAAGGATACGAATACTTATGGGACTGACTGTAATTATGTCCACGGGAACATCCGTGCAAAGGCAAAACTCAGAAGAATAAATTCGCAGGCAGTCTTCTTATCGAAAAATTTGGCTCGACTGAGAATTGGGGACAATAATCTGATCGCGAATCAGCGATTAATCTCGAGCAGGGCGACACACGGAGGACTTGCCGGACGGTGTGGAAAAACGAGAGACAATCGATAGAAGGGTTTCGAGGTAGCCAAGAGAGGACGGAGGTTAGAGTTTATCCTGGCTGGTAATATTTCTATTTCATCGGTGTCCTGTTAAGGCTCTCGAGATTTCACTCTCCCTTTTATTCCGGTTATTTCATATCTCTCGTTCCCATCCTACGTTTCTGTTTTCAGCCTTGAGATAGGACTGACATAATTTTCCGAGATAGTACGTCCTGGTCCGAAGCCCCGTTCTTCACCCAGTCCGGCCATCCCCGTTTTCTTCCTTTTTCTGTCGCCTTCTAGCTCGCCGAGCAGTTCCAGCTTTCTCGCTTTTTATTTTTATCCTCCTTTCTCCTCCTTCTTTTGCTCGCTGAAAGCAAAAGGGTCGCGTAAGTCACTCGATTCAAGGATCATCGATCCTTTTTCCCTTCTTCCTCGCATTGCTGCTTTCTCCGCATTCTCCCATCTTTCCTTCCTTCCTTCCTTCCTTCCTTCCTACATCCCTTTCACGGATTCTCTACGGTTACGTTCGCCAAGGAACGAGTCGGATATGATGTACGCTTTTGCAAGTCCATTATATCGTTTTTGATAGTCTTTATCATCGCTGGAAGGGGCGAGCCTCATTATTCTTTCATCGCGGCGCGCTTTATCAAAGCATCGCGGGAACGGCTGTTGGAACCGCGTTCATCCTGAACGGCTTTAACTGCGGTACAATGTTCTCCTTAATTCAGCCTCGCAAGTAAACTTTTGTTCTCAACAGAGATCCGAAATAACCGTACTATTTTCAATCCTTTTGAACATACGTCGTTCGATGAAAATTGATACGACTAATTATTAATGGTAAAAAGAATGAACATTAAACCTCATTCATTTCATGCGAGACAGGTACATGAATCTTTCACATTTACAGCAAAAGAGTTTAGTTTTTTTTATCATGCTTTCTGGGTCAAACTATACAACGTTCCTCGATCTGGACGAGGAACTGGAGGTGTTGGGACAAGTTTATTTTCTGGGTCTGAAACTTTGACATACTTGGGTGCCTTCTCCTTCAAGAATCTGGGAATATTTTTCATTGAGGCTCTTTATTTCACTTGAGGTTTCAAAAGTTCTAATCTCTACTACGTACCTGGGGTGCTCACAGCACCCTTCTCAATAATTTTCCTTTAAAAAAGTAAAAAATTGAAAGAGAGAAAGTGACGCTCTATTGTAGCCAACCGCATTTTAGAATTCCTTAGAATTTAATATCGTAGGGTGCTTCAAGCACTAAAAAATATTTTTCGACTTATTTCTTCATGTAGATTCACTTTCTTGCTTAGACCACCAGATTCACGACGACAGCAACGTGCGTATGCGTCTTCTGTGGCAGTAAGTGAACAGTCTTTCTCGACAATGCTTTTTGTATATTTATCGTAGATTTACTGTTACAGCATTTGTGACATTTACTGTTGGCAGTCTACCTAGTGAAAGGTAAGCATTACACGCGTTTAATATCATTACTAGAAAGCGGATTTTATGCATTTATGACAAAAATGAGGTGTAATTTGAAATAGTGAAACTGTGGGAAGATTTTTAAAATACTGTTATATTATTTTAAACCTATTGAACATATTAAGAAGGAAAATAAATTTTTATTTCATTCGAGTGTGATGCAATTAAGGTAGAAAATTTTTATTTTGCATAAAGATCCACTGACTAATCATTACTATAACATAGGATTACTACTATACATAACGGACGACGTTGGTACACAACAAATCTCCTGCCCCCTGTTAGTTCGACAAGGAAAAGGGCTACATCATGCGAACTTGTTTTCGATGCTCGTAAATACAGTGTCTCGTACGTGCGATTACGAGCGAATGTCAACGCGCGCGCGTACACGCCTCCGCTCTTTTTGTTGTTCCTTCTTCTCCTCGCTCTCGATGCGATTTCCATAAATTCGATCTTTTTGTTGCATCCCGATGGAACTGGCTGCGAGCGCGACCGTTCCCGGAATATTGAAACCGTAACTCTTATTACGGGGCTCAGAAAAAGAGCGGCCAAGAATTAGACTGCTATATATCGGCGGCTGTAAATTTCTCTTTTCTGAAGATATTTGTTATTTCATTCGAAGTTGAAAGCTGAGTTATATTATTGTCCGATATTACGCGCGGGATATACAGAGTGTCGAGAAAGTTAGGTTCGCTACTGAGTTATCTACCGATCTAGGTAAGTGAGGATTCCTTGAACTATGTCGGCTTCCGTTTCTACGGAAATTCTTTTTCTTTCTTGAAATTAAGAGAATTGTTACATGAATACTAGAATTTTTTTTCGTTACAATTTAGTGGATATGTTTTGTGTTCCAATTTTTAATAAAATTGTGATTCGTATCTGACAATCTCGGAACTAGTATGTTTCATATACTCATATTCTGCATTTAGATTTCAATAAACAAATAATTTTTCTGTTTGCTCCGTGTTCAAAAAAAGGTGTGACTTCAATATTTTATTAACACTAGAACTACCGAACCAGTCAAAATGACTGGTTCCTAATTTTCTCTTTCACAATTACTGAAATTATAGAAATGTTTTCATCAGAATTTTTTGGATGAGATTTTTCATTGAAGCACATGTTAGAATAAAAATGATATTAGAGTTGAATAGATGTAGTCTTGTTATTATCACAAAGCAATATACATCAGTTGTATTTATGACTCGGTAGTTCTAGTGTTAATGGCGGTATCATCGATAATATTATGGAAAGGAAAAAGATAGAAGAAGACTGCATAGTGGAGAAATATTCTGGGAAAATATCGTCGATGGAAAGTGTTCCAGGGTATACTGATATTCAAATCTTTTGGCCGATAATGGTGGCGTGCGATGATTCGAAATCTGATCACAGAAGCGATGCCGTCGTTCAACGTCTATCCTTGCAAGATTAGGAGGAGTTTGCGGAGATTTCGATAAGATCTGTTTGGTCAAAGACGATCAGGCTGCTACCGAAGTCACGCGCTTGCCTCAGTTTCATTTGCTTAAGCTCTCAGAAATTCTATCCGTCTGGCGAACGATCGTCTTGGATCCTCTATGTTTGCACGATTTTCGAAAGGAAAAAGGACAACGAGGAGAGACTGCCACGAACAAAATGATGGGATAAGATTAAAGCTTCAAGAATTGTAACGTATCCTACCTGCACTTTCAGGTTTTCAATCTACTGAATCAGTATGGCTGATCAGTATGGCTCTGTAAGAAAATGAACGAAATATAAAATTGCGGTATGCCATTTTTATCGCAAGATTTTTTATTTCCTACATTACTTTTTACTGATAAATTATACACCAGTATGCTGATTTCCCGTCGGCTAGTTATAACTAGAAGTTATCTAGTTTCGAGTTGCAGGTTTCTGAAAAACACGGTTTTTAAAT
This sequence comes from Seladonia tumulorum, assembly GCA_913789895.3. Lineage (NCBI taxonomy): Eukaryota > Metazoa > Arthropoda > Insecta > Hymenoptera > Halictidae > Seladonia > Seladonia tumulorum. The sequence continues at coordinate 12,835,719 of OU565275.1, forward strand.
TGCCGTGCAATGTAACTTAAAAGCTATTGATTTTGTTGCGTATTGTTAGTTCTCTGCTCAACACGAACCCACTTTTTTACCCAATATTGTACAAATAATACATTTTTAAACTAGAATTTTTTGTGGTAACATGAATTTTCTCTCTTTCAATTTTTCATTGGTTTTTACTTAAAAATTGATTCGTGCTAAAAGCATACTCGCAAAATCGCAAAATGAAGGAATATATTCGGTTTTTGTGAATAGGATGAATAAATCAAGTGCCATACATACTGCACGCCGCGAAACACCATCATTGACAAGGGTAGGTATATATGAGCCATTGTGGCTTCTTTATTTATAACTCTTTTCAACGGAAAAAAAAATATTTTTGGTTACATCGAGAAGCCTTGGGTTCTCAATTGGGTTTAAATCTGGTGAACAAGCTGACCATGTCAAAACCCTGATATTTCTGCTGTCTAACCACTCCTTTGTTTCTCTTGATACATGAACTGAGGCGTTATCCTGTTGAAAAATGAAGTTGTCAGTCTCAATTTCTTCAGTGAATGGTATTAAGACTATCTCCAACAGCTTCGTGTATTGCAACAAATTCATTTTGTGGTTAATTCGACAGATTGGTTTTTTTTATTGGCTCTGAATGCAGCCCAAATCATTGACGAGCCTCCACCGAAGTTATGGCTCATTGCTACGTTAGATTCTTTTCTTAAATCGTGGCAGTAGTACTTGTGACCATCTGGCCCATCTAAGTTAAATTTTTTCTCATCGGAGAAAATTATATTGTTCCATTCTTCTGTCCAGGACATATGTCTTTGTGCAAATTCGAGACGAGCTCGTTTGTGTCGTTCTTTGAGTGCTGGTTTCTGGAGCATTTTTTTTCCGTTTAAATCGCCCTGAACTTTTAAAAATTTGCTGCACAAGCCTCGTTGTTATTGGTAGTTGTAGTTCAGTTCAAAGTTGTGCTGCACTTTTTTTTCCCTTGCTGCCAGCCTCATCAATAATGAATATTGTCTTCTTGTGAATTTTTTATTTCCACCTGTAGGGTGTTTCTTACTACGTTCTTCGCCCAAATCTATATAATTACCTATTAAAGTACGCGATCTATTAATTTTTTTTCGCAATTGGTCGATTAGAACACCCCATATCTTTATAAGCATCAATGGATGCCTTCTCTTCACTGGTCAACAACTTGCCTCGTGGCATTCTAATAAAAATAAATACAAATATAATATATTTAGTATAAATTTAGTATAAATACGCACATCTCAAATACAATTAAAGTTCCTTATCTGAGACTCACGTGTCATTCCCACAAAATTTAAGCACAAACTAAGTGGCTTTATAGAAATTTCGCACCCCCTTTCCGCGGCCTTCGATGAAAATGTAAACAGATTCAAGACGTAAACATTTGTGAGAAAGTGGCGTATATATCTCTACTCAGCAGTCAGTATACAATATTATAGATATTGAAAAGTAATAAATTTCTCTATATTTTTTAAACATACACCAAAATGTATCTGGCTTTATAGAAATTTCGTGCAGTGTAGTCACCTTCAGCTAGGAAAGGGTTAATAGAAGAACAATTACTCGTACGGTGTGCCGGGGTCAAAGGGTAAAGGTCGGTGTTTCTTCAAAGGCGAAGGAAAAGAAAGCAGCAAACTTGCTGGTCGACTGTTCCCGGAGGTTTTCCATGGCGGCGGAGGTCGATAGGGAACGAGGGGTCGAGAAAGTGGTAAGGTTAGCGAATGAGGTTCGCGTGGCAGCCGCGCTGCGCGGCGCGGAGCGGCGCGTTCTCGGGGTCGTGGCTTTATTAACACGTCTTACAGCGTAACGGGATTTCGTGCGCGTTAAGAGCTAGGTATATGGCAGCAACCAGCAGCTGTTGCTAACGCAATTTTCCCCCAATATAAATCCTCGGGGCCCCACGATATTGAATCAAACGATATAGCGGGGGACGGCTTTATCCGAGCTTGGCTCGCGGTCGCGGTCGAGCGAGCGTGCGCGTCACAAGCACATCTTTACGCGATCACACAAACATCTCCGCAGTACGTACAGTATGTGACAAAAGTAAGTAAAGTGTCAACAATCGAATCCAAATATTTCGTAATCACCTGTACACAACGATCAGGAAAACAATTGTAATCAGGGAGACCAGTTGTCGCAGTCAACTAAAAAGTCGAGATTTTTAGTGGAACTATGGAAAAGCTGATTGTACGCTTGGACGATTCCAACCGTGGTCGCTAATAACCTAAACGGGTGCGTGTGATCGAAAACACTCGATAAGGAAAAAAGAGAAACATTAGAAGTGTTCGCATTCACTTATTTTTTTTTTTTTGTTACACTATGTAAGTCTCCGCAAGCTCACACGAACATCCCCCACACAATCGCATTTGATCACACGTAGACACCTACACGCCTCGACTCGCTCGTCCGGCTAACTAGATCCTTGATGGACGGTCGAGCGGATGGAACGGTGCGGTTATATAGAACGGATCGAGCGGAATAAGGCGGGCCACCTCCACGACTTTGTCCGATGGTAAAAGAATCGAGGAAGAAACGGGACAAGGATAGGAAACTAAAGGATACTTTTTTTTCTTTCCTTCCTCTACTTTCTCCTCCGCCTCTTCTTCTTCTTCTTTTCGTCCTTCCTTCCGTGTCCGTCCCGCCGCGGAAAAGATGAGCCCTCCATTAAGTGGAAGTCGCAGGAAAGTCGAAAGATTTTAGGGCGGTACTAGACCGTGAAAAGAATAGCTGAACGCACGAGGTAATTGCGATCGAACCTGGCCCGCACGGCCGACTAGCTTCCGATGGTGGATCGAGCAAGATGGATCGCGCACGCGAAGGAAGTCAGCATAGATCGTGATCATTGCGGAACTTCTTTGTTAACCCGGCTGAGGTCACGGTCCTGACGTACACAGTCACACCATTGTTCTGATACCGAATACGTTCCTTGACCCCTGAACAATGGGATGCTTTTACAATTTTGTGGCTGATATGGCTTGGTCGATTAACATCTTCACATGCCTATTTAGTTTTATAAAACCGGTTCGTCATTGGACGAACGATCCAAGGATTCTTGTTTAGATCGAGGTATTATCTGTTCACAAAGATTTCAGCATTGTTTCAAGACGTAATCATAGCAAAAGTAGGTCATTGGATTCGTCTTGACGTCAGCTATCACATTATTAAGTAAAAAATATGTAGTGACAATTTAAAAATCATGGTGACGTTAATTCTTTACTTTAACAAATTTTTTTTAATTGTTTATATTTAACTTTACAGAAGAGTAATTACTCTAGCCCTTCTCTGTTGTAACAGATTATTTTGGATTGAAGCACATTGTTTATATTTTGAATTGGCACGTTTCGATTGCATTTACTAATGCAAACTGAAAATATCCCATTAGGTATCATTCACAGTGAATTATTCTTCCTCCTTGTTAACGTTTATGACCTTGAATGACTATATGAAATTATCTCGAGAAGGGTTGCAATCGTAGGAGTTCAAAAATATGTGGTTCCATTAAAAAAAACATAAGTATTTCTTGAAAAAGGAAAAATAAAACGAGAAATAAATACTGAAAAATACATTGTATACATATTATAAGATACGTCGTAAAGAAACATAGTGATCATGTTGTATGTACGAAATTGTAAGCAGAAGTTTGGAAAGGTCAATTTGACCGGCCATGGTGGGTTTAGTGTTAACGTGCGGCAACGGAAGTGCGGTTTGTAATACTATGGATTGAATCAGGAGCTGTACATTTGTTTGAAACGTTAAAAAGACGGATGTGGGTAGCGTGCCTAATGGTGGGGACCATGGGGTTCTCGGAGGGGAACAAGTTGAAACTCCCTGACCTATGAAAACGCAAAGAAACGTACGGTTTCCTAACATTCTGTTTCTGACTGTATGGTGATAACATGGTGATAACAGTCCTGGTCACAATCGCGCACTAACGAATCCATTAACACGTTGACTGCCGGACGGATTTTCCATGATTTGTCCCAGGCGCCAACATGAACTTTTCATTATGCGATGCATATTATGATGAAATATAGTTCCCAGCAAATAATATGAGTTATAAAATCATGTTTGAAGCATTTTTTTGGTGGGGGTCACCGGTGCCCCCCACGGCGCTGTAGGCAAGTATTACTTTTTTTTTTTAACAATCGTGCTTCGGTTGCTAAGTGATTACTCTCAGTGTTTCGAAAAAAAAAAAAAAAAAAAAAAAATTATTTTGTATGTTCTATATTGCATTAATTTCTTCAAACCATTATAGTAACAATGGTATTATTGAAAAATTGATCAGTATCCATATTTACTATAATTATGTACTTTTAGTATTGACCACGCCGCCGGTCACCGGTGGCCCCCACGGCGCTGTAGCAAAGTCAAGTGCCGGTCACCGGTGACCCCCACGGCAGTTAACGTGTTAAATCGTATAAATAGAACTGCATCGAGAAATCACAGTCCATCAGACGTCACTCGAAGAAATCTGCCGTCGCTTCCAACAAAGGTTCCACGGCGGGTAACGTCCACACGGAGGTCCGGTCGAATAAAACAGATTGGATCGACCGGAATAAGTCGTTCCGTCCGAAAACTTGGACCAAATTGAAAAAAAAAAGGATGGGCGGGCGGTAGGAAACGGTCGAACTAGCAGAACTTCCTTCGTTCCTCTCTTTCGGCTTTGCTCTCTCGCGGAAGCGAAGGTACGCCCATTACTTCGTGGGCGAACGAGCTCTGCCCGCGATCGGAGATGAAGCAAGCAAAGGAGAAGAGTGAGACGGGTGGGGGGAGGGGTGCAGCGGCGAAGGGAGAGAGGGAAAGAAGTCAGGGAAAAGCGAAGGAATGGAAGGAAAATCGAAAAATCAAACCGTCCTTCGAGAGATTGGGCAACGATGGTGAACCTCGATCAACGATGGCCTCGGAACACGATTTTCTGGCGCATCGAGTTACTGATTGCGAAGATACTACGTCAAGAACGCCGGAGAAAAACCTACGTATGTGCAGCCCGGTATTTCGCCGCTCGGAATAAGGGAGAAAAGCCGGCTGCCATGCCGGTCCGATTCGACGCTACGCCGAGAAATTGTCGTCGATTTTGTCGAGTCGGGCCACGAAACACTTGCTACGTGTTTTCGTTCTTTCGCCCATTTAGCGGGCCGCTTCAGGTAAATAACAATTTGCCTCGGACCGGTTCGATTCTTCCTTGGTCGCCGCGCCGGCACTTTGCACACGATGCAATTTTATCGGGGGCAGCAGGGAGGGAGAGCGGGGCGGTGCTGTTCCCGATGAATTTACGAGATCAAATTCAATCTTCCGTCTCGCCGTTTAAATGTGAACGTCACGAACACAGAAAATGGACATTAATCCTTCCGCTAGGCGAAGGTAACTAGAGTCGTTCGGCCTCCGAAAATCGCGGTATCTATGAAGCTATACGTATGTGTCTTTCAAGCTCTTAGTTCGTATAGAACCATAAGATTTCGAAGTTCCAATTGTTTCAACTTAAAACTGATTCCAATACTTAAAACCGGGGACCATAACCGTTATAAACAAAAAGAAAAAAGTCAAGAAATAACAAGTATTTCATCGACTAAAATCTTATTAGTTACAAATAAGGATCGTTAACCCTTAGCACTCGAATGGCAACTGTAAGGCGCCACTAAAAATTGCTGTATCATTATACAAAATATTTTTTACATTATTAAATTTGTTTGTATTTAATAAATTACTTAACATTTCGGTAGTGTACAAGTAAATTGCACCATCTTCGTATGTATAACATGAAAAAAAAAAATATATACAAGGGAAATATTCTGTCGGAAGAAATGTTTGCAGTTAAAATAGCTTTGAGTGCAAAGGGTTAATGCTTGGTAGGTTTAATGTGAAATATACAAAGTGTTTCTATATGCAAGGACAAACCGAAAAGAAGGAATAAAAATTGTTCGTTTTAACGTTTCGTTTTCGAGAAAATCGGGTTTGAAAATTCAGCGGATACACGTGCGCTTTAGTATTGTATATACAGGAAGTAGAATTGGTTGGTCATGATCAGACTCGTCAGACGGTGCCTAACTAAAATTGACACGGTATATTTACAAATAATGATCCTAGTCAATGGTATTACGTCGGCATGGACTCAATGTCAGTGAAAGACAATCCTGCACGATATCGTATTCCACGGTACACGGTGTTCACAAATATCCTCGAGGGAATATAAATGAGTTCAAGTTTGTAACAGTAGATATGACGCAGTGCATTTTGGTATCACATGCAGTTCATAAAATTTGTTATTTTAATTACTACGGTATGTTTGAACACAAGCCTTCAAAGCAGAAGATTTATTTTAAAGTACCAAGCGACAAAACGATATTATAAAATGGTACAATAAATTTCTATCGAGGATATGAACTGTACAAATTCTTTTTGAGTGTCTGTATTCAATGATTACGTGCGCATACGACTGTAAACAGTTATTTCCATTTGATTATAGTCACGGCAAGTGTTTGTTGACACCCTGTATTAGAGATCCCAATAGTCCTTACGGAGGGTTTCCTAGTTCAAGATTATACAGTTACAATAGGTATTACAATCTAATTCGTGCGAACAATATCTACTATCTATCACTGTGTATCACTTTCCATGAATAGGCTCATTTGTATGTATACTGTTAACAAGACACCAAATAAAACAAACAATTTAACAATCGTGTAACATACAATCAGCACATTCTTCCGCCTTTTCTTCTTTAAATGTTTCTTTACTGTTACGTTAAATTAGACGATGAAACAATATCTATATCTGTATGAATTTTTTCAAATTAATTTATAACAGATATAGCCGTCGTTTGTTTATCAGAATAGAAAGCATCGTATAAACTGTCATTTGAGAGAATGCGTTAATATTCTACTTTCACAAGAATTAATTAGTAATGGGCATAGTAACAAGAAATATTAAGGGGTCATATACAACAACAAAAAAGGTGCATAAATCAGAATAGAAAGCAGCGAATAAACTGTCATTTGAGAGAATGCGTTAATATTCTACTTTCACAAGAATTAATTGGTAATGGGCATAGTAACAAGAAATATTAAGAAATATTAAGGGGTCATATACAACAACAAAAAGTTGCATAAATCAGAATAGAAAGCAGCGTATAAGCTGTCGTTTGAGAGAATACGTTAATATTCTACTTTCACAAGAATTCATTAGTGATGGGCATAGTAACAAGAAATATTAAGGGATCATATGCAACAACAACAAAAAGTTGAGTAAACAACCTAGGCGCTGTGGATGGCACTCTTAATATCTGCTTTATAGAAATTAATGGCAGTGCAATGGTGTGCAACGTACGTATGCAGGTATGGGTTATTCCCTATCGTTCCACCGTTTCGCAAAAGAAGTGGCTGCACCGATGGTGCACGATCAGGCGGCGTATAAATACATCCTCGATATGTAGATCGTTTCATGGCCGATGAGGCACGTAACGTCAAGGCGCACAGGGACGACAGTGACCAAGTATACCAGGTCCGTTACAAAAGCAAAGAGACTGGATTGCACAGACATTTTTATTGCTAACTCATCTATAAATCAACTGTATCACTTCCAACCTAAACACACTGACAACACGAATTAAAGGATCGACTATATCTCGGACGAGTAATTCTACATATTTAACACGTTAAACACTATGTTTGATCTATGTCGGACTCCAAGGATCAACAGTGGATTTTTCATTTAGGCGACATCGATTTCGCATTAAAAAAACAAATGGTACTTCAGAATTCATATAATGTTGGAATACGATAAGACTTTGGTCGTGGGAACACGATAAGACTTTGTCAAATGAATTTTTCTAATGTATTTTAAACTGAAATGAGATTTCCCGGTGCAAGTATTGCAAAGAATTGCAACTTTCCTGGTAACATTTCTGAGATTACAAACGCATTTTCTGTAATAGCGGGCCGCGTAAATGGAAGGAACAAAATTAGCTCCGCGTTTAACGCGTGTTACGCTGTTGTAATTTCGTGAAAAAAATTGGACAACAATGTAGTTGGACTCGTTTTGTACCACAAAGCCTCTACTTTTACGTGTTTAATTATCATTATCGCGGATTTTACAGTGAAAAAGTCTTCCCTTTAAAAACGGTCTCATAAAATTTGATGTTACCACTCCGTTGAGCATTTTCAACTATAACTTTTAATTTTTCTATTTCTTTATGCGTAAAATCTATTCTATACATTGATTTAGGTTTATCAGATGAAGCAAGTATGTACAATATCATCTGTTTAGGTCAATAAAAAGGTATAGAAGGTTTATCTAATAAATGTAAATTAAGTTATCTTTTATCTGCAAGTATCACTCGTATATGTAGCAAGAATACTACAATTATGGCCAAGCGGCAAATTATGGTTTTATTATGGCAAAGGGTGACATTTCACCTGACCAAAAAATAAGTAATTGATTTTCTGTTATTTGTGATAACGTGGAAACGCTCTTAAAATCAATATGAAGGCCAGCGTTGCTATTTTAAGAGGCACAATTGACAATGGGAACAATCGTATCTCAACATAATTATTTTTACGTGCTTTCACGGTGATCGACGATTATCTTTAAAAAACAAGAAGAAAGGTGTGGTTTTCCAAATGTAACATTGGAACAGATAACAAGTAGCAACCATGTAGTGATCGTATTGAACACATGGTTGAATTTGTCTCGTTACTTGCTCCAATGTCACAGTTACAAAAGAAAATTGGACCCGAGTTTCCTCGTCCTTCCGTTTTCGGCGGAATTGTTCCGTTTTCTCCGTGAAATACGTACAATATCTCGAAAACCATTGTATCAAGTGTATATCTTCTTTATTATGGAATTCACCTTCAAACGCGTTATTAAACAATATTAAGAAATGTGCAGGATATTCTAAATGATAAGCATTAGAAAAAATTGAAAAAAGGACAATGTCTTATTATTTTCTTATTTTATCATTTTACTATTTGTAATATTTTTCATTTAAGAAATATCATCGCGTTATCGTAAAAATATCTTTATTCTTTTCAAAGAACAACTTATTTTTTACGCATTAAGCTATCATGTAACATGTTAATATGTTCATGTATTGTATATGCTACATGAACCATACTCGTTTTAAAGCATTAAATAAATAATAATATAAAATACTGTTTGTTTTTCACTATTATTAAGAGTTCGAAGTAACACTAATTTATTAGTTTCTCTACGATATTATACACTTCTATATGCTCACATCCTTTACTACCAACTATATTCATCTTAACTATACTATATTCTGCTATACTAATATTGAGAATCTGATCCCCAGGAAATTAAAGATAATTCTTATTAATCTGATTACTTTTGTTGCTTAAAAATTAATCGCGAAAAAATGTGATTACGTGAAAATTTCAAGAATTATTATAATGAGCACCGTGGAACTCCATACTACAGTGAAGTCTTGATCTAAGGCGAACGGAGCTACACGATCTTAGTCAGTTGGCCTATGAGGAGTGTAAACATAATACCCTCAGCAGAAGTATATTCCGCGGCAGTGGGGATAGTTCTGGGACTTTTATCAGCTAGGCATTTGGGACATGTATAGAGTAAACACTGTGAATCAAATGTGCTGCATTTTCTCTACTTCCGAGAAGCGTACACTCCGCGACAAAAAGATAGCACATTATACAAATAAATGGTATTTAGCTTTTCAGGTAGTATATTACACTGTTTGTGACCTGTATACTGTGTAATAAGAACAACCAATTAATTCAATATGTTTTAACGAATTTATTACGTGAAGAAACAATTTTATTGGAGAATGTATATTGGATGACCTGTGCTCTTTCTTCTCCCATATTTGTCTACATTTTTTAATAAATTGTAAATAACCTTGCGACTACGATTCAACAGTTTCCCAATTTTACTGATAGAACAATTTTCTTTGCGTAAATTGTGTATTGTTAATATTTCAGGACCAGTCAATCTTTTACCGGGAGCTATTGTTGAAAATTTTACAATATTTTAACACTGGAACACGAACAATCTTAACTACTTGCCGATTTGAACGGATTGGCGCCTTGACGCTGACTGAAAGTACGCAATTTTGACTTTGTGCTATCATTTTGACACAGCTGGCTGCACTACTGTTTACGTTTTCGACTTAACGTTCAACCTATAAACAGAAAACGAGTGTTTACCCTAAACAGATACAACCTGTTGCTAACTGAACAGTGATATATAATAGGGGAACTGTTGTTGTTCGATTATATTTACGAGAATTAACAATATTAGATAATGTGCTATCTTTTTGTCGCGGAGTGTACGAGGGTTTAACTCGCAGGCCAATCTGCGTGGAATCTGAGTATCACAACGTAATAAGAAGGAGAAAAACAACGTCGATGGCCGGCTACCGGTAGTTGTTAATTAAAACCGGACTCGGCGTACTTTCGCTAATTTCCCCGGTAATAGAGAGGAATCTATTGTTCGGTTTCAAAACAAAAGGGGTGGCTCGCAGTTTACGAAATTTCGTTCCACTTCGGGCGAACTTCACCTTTGTACAACAATCCGGCGATCGTTGCAACCTGCACACACGGCAAATCTCTCGGCTATTACTGGGTTACGCTTCAGAAACTTGGCTCTCCGCTCCTTTGCTGCTTCCACGAGCCGTAGCCTCGCACCAGTTAGGCTACTATGTATGTTTGCTGTTCCAGCGAACGATCCAAGGATATTGGCAACATCTGCTGGTGCTCTATCGCCAGACGGGAACACCGAGCCGAACCGAATCGGGAACGAACCTGATCTTGGAATCGGACGTTCAAGGGTATTAAAGGGATAACATACTGAATCCCCCTAAACAAACGGCGAATCTGTATCGTGCTGTATCATTCTCGCCGGCAGCTAATAACTGACAAGAGATCATGTTACGGAATTACTGTCACTCGAGCTTCCGCGAACCCTCGTATCAAGGTGGCAATCAGTCGGTAAAACGAGACGCTAATTGATAGCGGCGAACAAACTACGGATCTTTATGGGAACTCGCGTTTCTGGGATCCGATTGGATAGCAGACGAAGACACCTAGAAATTACCGGGATAAAGACACGACACATATCTGGCACATCGTATATTGTACTCCATGATCAGACTTTGTGCTTTGCATCTAACTAAAAATATTTCAATAATTGTGAAAAAACAGCGTTTTTGTAAAATTTAAAATAACACTTCTTAATAGAGCACCTGTACATATAAAAGATTAGCCTTTCTTTTTTTGGTGCAGCACAATTATTAAACATTCTAGCAGTTCGCTTCGCATGACACCGAATAAAATGTCGTAGAGTATTCTCCTAAATACAAATAGAATAAGCCTAATATCTGCTATGACTGCTATGATTGAAAAGAACGCTATACATAACATCAGTATCATCTACATTTTTGCGGCTAATTTTTTTTTAAGCTGTCAGTAGTAATTATGTTTTCTGTAGTATCATATACTTTTTTTTTTAATGTCAAATGTCTACAATTGAAAGCACCAAATGAACATCACCCTCATAAAAAATTATTATACTTCCTAATTATAGAAAAACCATGGAATTAGTAAAACATGTTTTTATTTTTATCATTCGCATAAGTGAAAACGAGACGCATGCGAGGTTCGTTAGCAAATTATATTTCCAAGTCGCGATCAGATTCGTTTCCGGTGCACATGTTTTGATGGAAATAGTTCCTGAAAGACGTCAAAAAAAAAAAAAAAATACGCGCACCTTCAAAGCTTTCACAGTAATTAACGACACGTCCGTTTTTTACACTGTGACTAACGCGAGCCTGTATATTATACGATCGAAGTCGCGAAATATGTAGAAATATTTTAAATTGGCGACCTCCATTCTTCCGTTATCGATGAAATGATATACACGGGAGAGAAAAAGACTTGAATTAAATATTTCATCAGCATTTCTCCCCTGATGAGTCGAACGTATGAAACTAAAATTATTTCACAGAACGTGCACAACATACCACGGTTCCCATACTGAAAAGTTTATCCATTTTCAAGCTGTTGTGATAGCATCCAATTTGAATATGTTTCAATAAAAGTAACTGCATAAAATGCAAAAGTGATTACATAAAATGATACCTACTTTTACAAAATCGTATTTAAAAAGAATAAAGGACAGATTAAGAAGAACATTTCGACTGCGTGCTTGAACCAGTCTTTCAAAAAGCCTGAAGTGTGCTGCACATTATACCGGGAAAGTTCATTTATTCCGCAGATCGACCAATTATATTAAACAGTATATTTCCCCGCGAAATCTGCAAGCCCCTTGACCTAATTAGCATGACTGCTAGAAAATGCGAGTAATTTCGCATATTCGTGAAAACGGGCTCGCCTGGTAAAATTTAACACGAGAACCACCGCACAAAAGTAAAGGTTCGGAGGTAGGACAAACGTCACGTTACGGCCGCGCCGCGCCGCGCCGTTAAAAATACCCATGGTCACGCATCGGGGGAAGAGCAGAAAAGCTCTCTCGTTTTTCACGTCAAAACCATTCGTCCTCCACTCGACGTGAATAACCAACAAATAATTCCATTCTAGGCCCGTGGTGCTAGGCGCACACGTGCACACGAACAGATGCGACGGAAGATACTTTTTTTCCTTCGAGCCGGTTGTTGACGCTGCGCTGTGATGTACACCGTTTGGCGAACTGTAATCCCTAGACTGCTATTTATGCAAATTACGAGTGGAGTTAAAATTTCATTTTCTGCAGTGGCAATTATTCCAAAAGATAACCATCATTTTCTTCAATTCCAGTAGATTTTTCAACAAATTCTCGTCAGATAAAACTCACGGCTACATTACCATTTTCGGAATCTACGTTCAAGGAAAATAATTTTCTCCTACAAAATTAGAATTCATACTGATTTCATTGGCTTTCTTAACGCTGATTGTTTTTGTAATTCTCACAAACAGTACTTGAAAAATTCAATGTTTACTCTATATACAGTCCCTATATACACTTGATTAAACGCAGTGTTATTTTCATAATATTTTAATGTAATAAAGATTAAATTAATTCATTTTCTTGTGCATTCTGTTTATCAGATATAGTACATTATATTTGATTAAGGTTTACGCACTTTGCTTGAAGAAATTGTTTATTCAGTATAAAAGTATTCGCTTTTTCTGAAAACAGTCGAAATGCGTATGCGACACTTGATTAAACGTGGTTCCTTTTTTTATAGTCACGGTCCTGTTTTCTGCATTTCTTTTGTTTCATTTCGTTTCTTAGCAACCAATGTATCATGTACAGAATTATATTACAAGAGCAAGCTAAAAATTTGTGAGAAAAACGAAATAATGGGACGTGCAAAGCAGTTAAACGGTATCGAAATTGGAAAGATTTAGGCGTTAAAAGGAGAAGGGTATTCCAAAAGAGAAATTGCAAGAAGATTAAATAGAACTGAATTTGTTATACGTTCCTATTTGAGGAATAGCAAAATTATGGAAAATTATACAAAGGCAGAACTAAAGAGGCTCTATCGCCAAGAGAAAAAAGGTCGGTTTTGAGGATTGTATCGAATTCTACTTGTAGTGTAATGTAATGTAGTGTAATGTTTCAGCGAGTGTACGAACCGTACAAAGATATTTAAAAAAGGTACCTACCATCGAAAGATGCATGAAGAAATAACACAAAGGTAACACAAAAAAATAAAAAGAAATAAAAGGTAAGGTAAAAATATAAAATCGACCTGAACTCTGTGACGATCGTCAGTGCCCTCACGTAGCAGACACTCGCAGCGTCACACACGAACCGATTCTTCTCACACAGTTCTCTCACACACGTGCACACAAAGCCGGCATTTCTCCTTCTGGATCGTTTAATTCTTGAACACCGAGTGTACAAACATTATATGAGCCATATATATCCGCGTTTATACGTCCAATGAGTAATGGCAGGCGTCCATCATAGCAAGCATGTGTCTGACACTCGCCGTGTGCGGCGTGCTCTTTCTATCGGCGGCGCGGCGTGGCGGTGCAGAAACAATTTTCTTCGAGTCGTGAGCCGCGCAAATCGGACCGAGTGAAACAGGGACAGCGCGGGAGATGACTAAAGAGAAACAAAGAGAGAGAGAGAGAGAGAGAGAAAGGGCGAAAGAGAAAGACAGGGGGTGAGGAGATAAATAGAGGAAGGGCGAATGAGAATAAGAGGAACAAAGAGGAAGGAAATAGAAGGGAGGGGGTTCAGGGCCAGTGAAATGCGGCGAAAGTTGAAACAAATATCGAATTTATCGGGTTGCTGTGGGTTTGGGGGACGGGGAGGACGAAGGGACGTGTGGGAGAACCGGACGCCAAAAGGGAGTAAGTCAGCGTGAGTTACGAGCAGAAGGGGATGGCAATGTGGTAGAGGAAGTCGAAGTCGACGACGACGACGACGACGACGACGTCGGCGACGCCGACGACGGTGTACGTTCCTGGGTCGTGTTTGAATTACGAGCTCTAGTAGTCCAGACTGGAAATGGAAGCCGCCGAATGGCGGGAATGACATAAAACCAGTGACGACGCTGAAATTTCTACACTTCTTCCTTTCTTTTCCCACCTTCGATTTTCTACTGCCCTACCATCGCTCTTACACCGCTCTTTGTTCTGCTCTTCATTTGTACAGGGTGACCGAGAATTAACGGGCGTGATTTCAGAAAAGCGTCTACGCTACCAGGCGAGCTGAAATTTCTGGCAAAAACTCCTGGGGAAAATTCTTTATCAAATACGAAAGAAATGTTAAAAAGTGTCACGTGATTTGAGAACGTGGTATACGATTGAGTTTATTTCACTTACAGTCGAGTCGGAAAGTAAGTTAACATTTGGTGATATGTAGGCAATGAATATGATGAGTAAAATCAAGTTATTGTATTGTTTTTATTTAGGAGGTGTAAGGAAATAAACAAATATGTTAGTAAAACATATATTATCATTATTAAAGATTAAAGACATGTCATATTCATTTGCCTGCATACACCAGTCGTTAATTTACTTTCCGACTCGACTGTATGTCACCGAAGAAGGTTTGACCCAGTACGAGAATTCCTTTCGATTTAAAAAATAAATTCCTGAACAATTTTACTGGAATATGGGTATATTAAGACACCACACTCTATTATAAAATACGAATTAGAACTTACACTACTGCTCAAAAGTATCCGAACACTTGCGAAACATGTATTTGTGTTGCATAAAAGTTAGAGACAGTGATTCAAGTTTCAGGGACTAAAATGGTGACTAAAATTGATTTTTATCAGTTTCTTACACGAAATATCTAACGTTTTAAATGAGAAATTATGCATACGTGGAACTTACCAATACTACACTAAAATTAATTTCAAGATTCATCGACGTATCCACCGCGGAGCGTCCGGATACTTTTGAGCGGTAGTGTATATTTCAATATCTTCTCTAAAAGCACGTTGCCAGACATGTCTTTACTCTTCGAAAGAAACGAAACATAAGAGACCGAAAAACAGAGGAGCATCAGTTCAATATGAACAATTGAAGATCGAGGGACCCATGCCGGGGACAATGTACAATGTGTGCATGTACAGACCAAGAGTCAATCCAAACGATTCTTCCTTCTAAAGACATAATAGTTTAATTTTGTTCTACATTTATGAAATAAATTCCAACAAATTTTTAATCCCGATATGGAGCTGTGCAATCGTTCTGGACAGCATCGACCATCGCTTTTGCAACACCCTGTACCGTCTCTCTTGTCAGTTCTCCAGCGGAAATGGTTGCGTTCGAATCACAGTGGGAAACTTCGGCAATGTGTGCCGGACAGTTTTCACTATCCGAAGAAAGTGGGACTATCGTTTTTATGGTGATCGTCGCGGACATGGATCTTCCTGGAGGCGTACCTTTATATACGCCGTGGCACGGTCTCCTTCGGAAAGGAATGAGGAGATCGTGATGGAGACTCCCTGCCGCTTTACAACACCGGCGTCTCGCAAAGTTTCCCTAGTTTCGCAGCCGATAAAACACCAGTCGTGGCATTTAATATTAAAAAAAAATGCCACGGAACCCTCACTCCTTTCGCCGATCGGACCGTAACGGGTAATGAAGAACCCCATTGTGTTTCGTTAATTAAATTTCATACACTCGCGTAATCAGTGGCTTATTAAACTTTTACACCGGTGGCGGTTTTTAATAAAGAGTAATTTTATAGGGAGCCGACCGCCCTGTTCGGTGGAGAATCTCCTCGTGCGGCGGCGTCGCGTCGCCTCGTGAAAATTATATTTTACGTTAACGCGGCGCGATTAGAATTTTATATCAGCTTCCTTGGGACAGGGAAAATACCCGCGATAAGATGCGGTACTCGACGCGGCGGGGTTCTCGAAGAAGAATCGTCTGCAATCGACTCGGTATGTGTGTGCGTGTGTGTGTGCAGCCAGCCAGCTTTATGCGTTTAGCCGCGGAACTTACGCCAGCTGCCCGAGCGATTTCCATGAGATCTCGTGTGCTCGTACGATTCGATTTTTGTGGCTCGGACGCTATCAATCCCACGGACTCGTATTGATTTTCTAACGCGGAACGATGCGACGTGACGCGACGTGGTGAACTTAGACCGAAGTATGATACAGCGGAGTTCAATTTAAATTGAATGCAATTTTATGTCCTACACCAGGTCATAAAATTCGCGTTTAGGTTCTTCGTTTTACCGAGTTTTTTGTGGTAATAGACTCTACGAATACTTCAGCCTCAACAGTACAATTATAGGTTATTCGGATTTGATCCCTTTCTTATTAAAATTACTCGAATTGAACGGATTTTTATATCCCGCATTAGGAGATTTATTGCATTTATGTTCCTTATTTTACCGAATTTTGTGGGCAACAGACTCTCCGCATACTTTAGCCTCGGCAGTACAATTATCGGTTATTTAGATTACCTAAACCCCTTCTTATTAAATATCCCAAATTGAACGGAATTTTATATCCTGCATTAGGAAATTTATTACATTCCTTACTTTATCGAATTTTGTTGACAAAATAATCTGTAAACACCTAAGCCTCAGCAATATACTCATAAATTAGTCATATTATATCCCTTCCTGTTCAAATTAGGCGAAATAAAAGGAACATTACATTATACCATAAAGTTTATCGCGATTAGGTTCCCATTTTATCGAATTTTATTCATGAAAGATTCTTCAAATACCTAAGCTTAATTAATACAAGGGAATTATTCATATCAGCAGAACTAGATACAGTATTCACTCTATATATGTCCCAAATGCCTAGCCTAGAATTTGGTAAGTATCATAACATAACATATGTTACTTGTTTTATCATCTCGGTCGAGTAAAGATTAAAGAAATACATGCTCTCGAATAGAACTGTAATATTACAAAGAGTATGTTGTTAATAGATCGAAAGTATTGATTTTAGCTCTTGCCTACTGTTTGTAAACATTTTGTTCTGCACATTGGAACAGATAAAAAAATGTTTAGCACTTTCTATGACCTCTGCACTGATAACCGAGCATGCGTCTACAATTCTCTGCAAAATCTGGAAATCGTGCAACGTATAACTCTTGAGTTAACACTGAATTACGCCCACACTCTCCGTAAATCAAAACCATTTCTAACTTTTCGTCGATACTGTAACTCATTATAGAACGTGTGCACATGCGAATACCTCAAAGACTACTAATGACTCACTTGTTCAGAGCAAACAAGAGCTCAAATCAATACTTTCGATCTATCAACAACATCCGAACGCGTACAACATACGCTACTCTTTGTAATATTACAGTTCTATTCTAGAATATGTATTTCTTTAATCTTTTCTCGACCCAGATGATAAAAAAAGTAACGCACGTTATGTTATGATGCTTACCGAATTCGTCTTGAAAATGATAGGTATATTTGTGTAATTGAAACCATGCTATATTCGATAAAAACATTCTCGATCCGACTGCTAATAACAGAGTAATCTAAGAGTCTGTGAACCATGTATTATGGCAATGTAATTTGTGCAATGAGGAAAGAGTAGAATTAACTAAAAAGCTTCGTACACTTAACTTTCAACTACCAATGGACGTTTCATTGATCATAGCTGAACCCAATGTCAGGGCTTGTCATTACATGATGTCATTTTTTAGAAGCTGTGGCCTTAGTATATAAGCGATTGGTTTATACTGCGTCTAGTATTAATGTTTTCATTATAACGTTTATATACTTTCAGTTTTCTGTAATTTCTTTTTTTTCATCCTCTTCTTCTCTAGTTTGTAATCTTTGTTTTATATTCTCCATCATGTTGTAATAAATTTCATATGAGATTTTCTATAATAAAAAAAAAAACAGAGTAATTTCTATTGGTGACGATTCGTGGTTCACCCTGCACTATGAAACAAGTTGCTCCTATGTTGTGTAATTTATACGACCAACGGTGTGCCAATGATAATGTGCTAATACCAATGCATCTCCTGCGAGCCTCGAAACAAATAATGAAGCAAGCGGTTAACCGGGAAACGTCTAGAAATAATCTTGATTCTAAGCACGAGAATAAAGAAACGTTCCATGACAATAATTTAATGCTATAATTTCACGTCGTTTCGCGATTACCGCGTAGGAGGCAGACATGGGCGCGACCGTGTTGTTGCTCCGAAAAATTTCATTGAGTCAGTGCCCTTCCCGGACACGCAAACACCGTTCCGCTGGCTGCGAGCAGTTTTGAGTTTTTTGCAGATTCCGCTGTCGTAGGGGGCCCACCGAGAGAGCGAGTAGCGCGAACTCTCGGCGAATTAATTGGGTCACTTGGGGTAAAAAACTCGTTCGACGCGCACCCTCGTTTCCCATTCTCTTTCTTCCTCTTTGTCCACGCACGCTCGACAAACACAGTTACCCATTAACGGAGTTAGCATCACCGGTACACCCCCTGCCTTCGTAATAAATTAATTCCGGAAGGCACGGGGCTTTCTCGAAAAAGAGAGAGAGAGAGAGAGAGAGAGAAGAAAAAAAAAAGAACGAAACACCTCGGAACTGTCGAGCATTTGCTGCGCCGGGTACAATCGCGACGAGTCGACCGGAAGATCGCGACCGATTGTCTTTCTCGTGCACTAGTTCCTTCGAAATTTCTGTGGCTCGCGTTACAGTGGAAATTAAGTCGTTCACGGGGAACTCTGTTGCTATGAGGTGACGCTCTCGGTTACTGAAATGTACACTTCCGGCTCATTTCGTACTTGCAGTTCATTTAAAAAAAATTAACTCCAGGTGCTGTCATTAGATTTTCAGGGATGAACTCGAAATTACTTATGAATTTAGAAATATTACCCTTTTCTGTAACATTTTTTATTATTTAGTAATATGTGGGCGGGGGCGTCATCTCTCATTTTCGATTGAAAACGAATAAAATAAACCGTGAAAAGAATCTCGTGACCAATTATTTCATTTTTTTCCAATACACTTTTGATTTCATTGAAATCCTAATATTTTCTATGCATACCGATTATTTGATATATTCCCATTTAATATTACCTACAGCGAATCACAGTAATATTCGAACATTTTTATGAGGACCATAACTTTTTGGACATTGGACCATACGACCTAGATGTGTTTTATAAGTTAAAACAATTAGTTTACTACACATCATGCAAAAAATATTTTGAAAAAAATTTTAATTGCTCGAAATTACAGAGAAAACTCTAAAATATTGTTGTTTACCATTTTCCTATGCGGGTATATATCGAACATTTAAAATGTACATTTTATAGATGCGTATCTATTATCCATAGTATGAAAATTTCATCAAAATCGGCAAAAACAGGCATTAAAAGATGCAAGTAAAAACTGCAATTTACCTTCATCCTTAAACTTCCAGAACACGTGTAACTGTCAAAGATCTACAAAACGTATTTTGTAAATTTTTAATAAAAAAACAGTTGCAAAATACAACTTTCAGTATTTCCTCTGTAATTTCACCAATTTAAAACTTTTCAAACAATTTTCTTCACGTGAAGTAGTAACCTATTTGTTCTAACTTCTCCAAAAAAATCGAAGTTGTATGCGACTAATATTTAAAAAACTGTCGTCCTTTTAAAAGTGTCCGAATACAGTCTTTCCTCGATATATGTACCAAATATCTAGCCGATAAAACTCCCCGAACTATCCCCACTGCCGCGGGGTATACCTTGTCAGGAGTGTCAAGGAGTGTAAACATAATATTGGTCAGACCAGAAGACCACTACTAGTCTGACAACAAAACTTCGTTATTTTTCACCATTTTTTTGTGGGACTTTTACCAACATATTCATGGTGTTTTTCTAATGAAAATGGTACCAAACACGGTATCATCCGGATCATATTTACACTAATTTTCCGTTAATATAATTACAATGGAAAGTAACTTTCCTCGTTCATTACACAAGTAATATCATAGGAATTATATCATATTTGGTATCACTTTCAATAGGAAAATGCCATGAATATGTTGGTGGAAGTTCTGTAAAAAAATTATGGAAATTAAACAAATTTTTTACTGGATTAGTAGTGGTCTCACACGGACATACTCGATCCTTATTATGTCATATTTACTAGCGACCAAGGACCGCGAGCTTCGCTGTCCTTTTCTACGTTCGGCAGTGTATCAAAGAAAAGGTATCTTCTAGCCGATATATGTCCCTGGGAAGACCCTTGTTATGGACATATGTCGAGAGAACACTTTACTACTGTGATTCACTGTACATAGTATAGATTTACAGACGATACGAAGACTTTCGAATGTAATAACTGCAAAATAAAAAGTCGGTGGCATTTTTCATGTATTATCTGAGGATCGCACTCATTGCGTTTCCATGGCAGGTTTTGAACAGTCGCAAGATTATCGCGAAAGTGTTGGAACACAGAAGAGCCAAACCTCGCGTTTGAACACAGACATCGAACCAATCGATATTCAAGAGCGAACACACACACAGTGTACTTGGTCCTGTCGCGTCGCGTCGTTAGCACCTACATACATATACACTCCTCGTCAAAAAGATAGCCCAGGTGTGCTATCTTTAATTTCTCAATGACGCATGTAAAGTTTTACGTTTGTGACGTATAATCTCAAAACATTATGAGCTCTGTGTATGCTGTTCGTTGAAGATAATTTAAAATATTAGGTTTAGTGTGTAACAAAAAAATTGTTTTATTTTAAGAACGAAATGATAGCACATGTACAATAAGAAAATAATAACGAACATAAATTTTAACTAACAATAATTACTTATCAAGCATATATACTTATTTAATAATGGGTACATCCCCCTCTATGTTCTATTACTTCTATTGTACGATTTGGTATCGCTTTATATAGTTTTGGATATAACTTTGACTTAAAGTGTTGATACTGCTTTCCATTCGTGTATACGCCGCGAACAAGTTCTGTCCAGCAATTTTCAATAATATTAAGGTCCAGGGAGCGTGCAGGCCACAGCAAAACAGATATATTATTTTTATTATAACATGATTGGACCAATCTTGATGTGTGTACAGATGCATTATCTTGTTCAAAGATGCAATCAAGTTCAGAAATGCGTTCTTCATGATTATTTATTTGTTCTTTGATTAAATTTATGTATTGGACACTATTCATTCTCCCATTAATGAACTTGATACTTGTCTTGCATACATTATGCTTTCTAACTACAAAAATAAAATGATTTGACCTAATATGGTTTTTACGATATAGTTCCTGAAACTTTAGCTAACGTTGTGTTCATAAGTAATATGTTCGCCATTGTACAAGTCATTGTACATAGTCGCGTCCTACGCGAGGCGACTTCTCGTTAAAGTTCACGCGCGCGACGAAAATAGGCGAATCGCGATACGCGTTCACGCCGTAGACAAATGGAAAGGCATTTCCCCGTGACGTTTCGTCTGATTCTCGTCGACTGCCTTGGCTGGTTATTAAGAGCGGCTGGAGGATTAGCGATGGGCGAGACAGACGCGCCGCCAGCGAGCAGAATCGGCGTCGCTGATGGAGGCGGAAATGGAACGATCACGGCCAAGACACTCGTACCATGGTGGTGGAGCGGCTGCCTGGGAACAGGAGCCCTCGAAAGGGTAATCCACTGTCGAAAATACGATCTCTCGTGCGGCCAGCACGTTATTCCACGTCCACGGAAATCGTGTTCCTGGACGGCTGACTTGAAAGCAGCCGCCGCCGCGCCGCTCCTCAAGGCTAACGGCCG
This sequence comes from Seladonia tumulorum, assembly GCA_913789895.3. NCBI lineage: Eukaryota > Metazoa > Arthropoda > Insecta > Hymenoptera > Halictidae > Seladonia > Seladonia tumulorum. Next base: position 12,857,936 of record OU565275.1, read on the forward strand.
ATTTGCTTAATGGAGAACAGTAGACCGCACCGCGAGTTGTTGTGAAAAATTAATTAGATCCCGGCGAACGGTACGCTTTCCTGCTGACTGTTTACCCTCTACCACTTCCCTACGCTACCACATAATACTGTCTCCCTCTCTCTTTCTCGCTCGCTCCCTCTGCGAATTTAGTTATTAAAACCGATCCGTTTGCATTCTGCCGTAGCGATTTCACGAATACGATTACGAGTCGTTTCGTTACCGGCGCACAATTGTGACCATACAATTAAGAGGTAACGAGCCAATTTTGTTTATCTGATTGTTCTCGACCGCCAACCCACGGCCACCCCCTACGCGCACCGCCTACAACAAAACAGTCGCCGATCGGGGAACGCGCCACGCAGTCGGAGAGAATTTTCGACGAACAAAGCGTCGGCATGAATTTTTCAAATTCATTTTAAAACTCTCGGTGCTGATTGTTCGAACGGTAATGCAGCAGTTTATTAATTTATAGCTCGATCGTGACATGTGTCATTGTGAGAAATAAATCGAAATATGTTTATTCGATTCACTTGTTACGGTTGACTATTTCTTTTCGCGGCCGATTAGATTTTGGAAACCGACGTGTATATTGATTTTCACTGTCATTGTATGATGCACATTATCCGATAAAGTTGCTGTGACTTATCAATCGAACGGTGAACGATGTTTCTTATAGTTTAGGGTTAACAGTCCTCAAGTGAAAAAATGGATACTATAATTCGATCTGAAAATACATTAACACATTTAGATTGTGTTATTTATGTTATGTGCGAAATGTAAATACAGCGTAAAATTTGTTCTCTGAGTTGATATTAAGTGGAATGTAGTAATTTTTACTGCGACATGCATACCTATGAAAAACTAACATTATTTTTTCATTAGATGTGTCCTGTTTACCAGGATCGATTTATTGCATTTTTCAGTGAGCAGTTAAATTTTTGCTAAAATTGTATTGTACGAGCAATATGAAAATAAATGAGAGATGTTCTCACACCCTCGAAAAATCAATTCATGTTTGATTATTCTATACATTTAATTTTTCGGTACGATAGAATTAATTGAGATGATGTGTTATTTTATTTCGATTTAATTAAAATTGCTGTCCTAAACATATTAGATACATACCTATGTAATTCTTTCGATGGTACCTAAGCAGTATTTTTACCTACATTTTCAGGTACTTCGCTTGACTCCTTAGCTTACGGTAACTTATTTAAGCTGGCAATATTATGCTTAATAAAGAGACCGGTGTATCTCCAAGAAGTGCATTCTAGAACACATTTACGAAGAAAGATGAGCTCGACTCTAAACAGACCCAGATATCCCCACCTGCGCTGTCGCGAATAACATCCATCTTCCAAGGGAATTATATGTCTTGTTAGCGTCAAAATAAATGGAAGCAATGAGTACATAATGAATTACTGATTCGCCTAATCTTTAATTGGTACTAAAAATATGAGTGCTTCTCGAATTACAATTGTGGGCAAGCGGTGCTTAACACTTTACCGATTACGTATGTTTATGGATGTATCACAAAAAAGTAAATGTTGGAGTTCAGTTTGTAACGAGCTTCGAGAAAGTTTGTTGAAATGTTCTATTTCAAGCAAGAATTCATAAGAAAATTACAAGGGCAGCCAACGAACAATTGTTTCTACGTTACCTGAATGTTTAAAGTCTTAAAAATACTATTAGTAAAAATTAGCGATGAACCATAAACATTAAAAATATCATGACATAACCGTCGTTGGATGATGTATTGAAAAAGGGATTTCCTTAGAAATCGTATTATACACTAAGGTTAAACTTCGCATTCTGGGATAAAACATTTTTAACTTTTTTCTAAACAACCTCGTAGACCTCGTCGAAAAAATGCCAAAAATCGACGTTTTAAGGAATTCACTGGTTGGAAAGTTATGCGTGTGAGATGAGCGATTTTAAATATTTATGACAGACAAGCAGAGCTGGATGTTAGCACAACGGTGATGTCGGTAACGTAGATTTGCAAGTGGTAGTCGCATTAGGTGGTCCACCTTGTAGATTTCGACATTTCGCAAGAACAATTAGGATATCAAACGGTAACGAGCAGTGACGTTGAATGAAACTTGGAGAAGGGCATTCGCGCAACAAGCAACGCATGGTCGCGCCCCAACTATACTTTTAATATACAATTTGTCCCCGGCAATAGTCCATCTAGGCGGGTGTACAATCGCAGCCGGCAATCAGGGCAATAATGCGATCGTTCCGCGACAAAAAAAAATAACATCGACGAAGTAGGGAGGCGGGTGGGTCGGGGAGAAACGTCATTACGTTGATTGTAATTGCGCAACGAGTGAGGCGAATTGAATCGGGCTTCGAGGTAGGAACCAGCTCGACTAAAGCGAACCTAGGACATGGAGAGACCGAGAGAGAGAGAGAGAGAGAGAGAGAGAGAGAGAGAGAGAGCTGGGCCGAGGAAACAAAAGAAGGCTCATTTTCATGATTTCGTGGAGGCGGAAGGGATCAAAATGCGTTCGTGTGACAATAAATCGGTCGTACTGCACAGAGATTGGAGTATAATAATGTCGAGCGTAATAAAAAAATTTGACCATACAGAGTTGTCAACAGTTACTAAACTCTTGAAGACGTTCTGCGTTAGCCTTTTAAGTGAATGACTTTTTAATCGTGAACATTTAGGAAGACGTAGGATAAGGGGCTCAATTGCTGTGGCGGTACCAATTACGGTGTCAATATTAGTTATACTTATTTTTAAAACATAATGAATATTAAAGAAGAGATATGAAATTCTTTTCATTGAAATCAGTTACTCTACAAGGTGTTTAAAAAAACCATTCAGTATTTATATGGTATATAGAACACACTGTGCTGAGTAAAAAAGCCCTAGTGAACACAGGTCGAAAGGTCAACCGTTTTTGAGATATAAACATTTTTGTTTGCCAACATCGTGATTCATTTACTACCTGCCTTTTGATATTCACAGAAGATTTTCCACGTGTGCTCCTTACTTCATGTATGTTTACTAAGGCTTTTTCACTCAGCACAGTGTATATATACTCTGTAAATATTGAATAGTTTTTTTTAACACCCTGTATATGTTATATATCTCTTTTTTAATATTCATTATGCTCTAAACATAAATAGAGTTAATGTAGGCACAGTAATTGGTACCCACGCAGTAATTGGATCCTTTACCCTAATGTGAGACGAATAATCAAGGCAAATACGATATAGTTTATACTGATATTCTGGGTGTTTCTGAAATCATGGTACAAATGGACAAGTGGTGCATTCTATATGCAGGAACAAGTCCAAAATAAGGAATAACAGTATTTTCGAGAAAATCGAATTTGAAAATGCAGGGAATACGCGTGCTATTTAGGGTTGTGCAAGAACCCGAAATATGATATTTTTTCAGGATCGTGACGGGTACCCGAAAATTGTGAGATTCTTGACTTTTTCGGGAAACCCGATTCCTTCGGGAACCTCGAAATTATTGAGAAATCCTATTCCTTCGGGAACCTCGAAATTTTCGGGAACCCGACCCGGCCCGACCCGTCCCAAACCGACTCGCCCCGACCATCGGGATCCCGATATTTTCGGGTTCTCGTACACCCCTAATGCTATTAGATCGGAATCGTCTCTGATGCGTCTCTCATCGTGGCCGACCAATTCTACTTCCAGCGTACACTGAAGCACACGGATCCGACGTGTCTCCAAACTCAATTTTCTCGAAAACAAGACACCAAACAAAAAATTGTACTGTTTTTTCAACTTGTTTTTTTTTTGTAGACGTTATCACACAATAAAGTGCACGATTTATTCGTTGAATTCAGAAGAAAGTGAAAGAGGATATTTTCCATTTGTGACACAGGATAGCGAACCGAATGAAATGTAATGTAAACAATTGAAAAACGTAGTATGTTTTTGAGGCCGAATTAAAAAAAGAGTGTGTAGGGATGTGTTAACTAAAATGGACGAGTTATTTGAGGCGTTCGAGTGTCAGTAAAACATGCAACTGTCAATAAAAACTATTGATAAATGTCGATAACATCTAAATGTTAGTCGATATATTGATAACATCGTTAAAATATCGTTACGGCGAGCGAAAGCGCCTGTTGCGTGTTAGACTGAAACCCAGTCATTCTAGAAAAGTTATTAAAAATCTCTTTATCTTTATTTAAGCTTCGTGTAATCGACACGTTCGTATAGTTTGATTTTAATTTCGTTCTTCTGTTTGTAAAAATATGTGCATTTAAAGGTACATGATAAATTACACAGACATGTATTTTTCTCTAAATAGTATTCTTTAAAGGATAAAATGTTTAATTCCCATTTCATTGATGTAAAACTGCGATCAGTAATTGATTTTATACTCTGTACTTATTTTAAATAAAATGTTTCCAGTTCGTATCCGTTCATGCACTGTTCAAGTATTTTTACTGGTGTTCCGGCTGTATATGCAAATATGTTTGTTAACTCGTACGCGTGTTTCTCGTACACGCTAGGACGTTATCCAGCATATGTGTCCAAGTAAAAAATTATTTTTGAAAAGAGAGCAAACTCTGCAGGACACAAAGCAACGTTACAACCGAAGTACACTGGCATGCCGTTTGTAACAAGTTCCAACAAGAATAAATAAATTAATATAATCATTTTTGCGAAAAATGGAAGAATTGTAGACATAGCTTCTTAACTTTGTAACACAAATTCAGAAAGGCTGGCAGAATATATTAACATTAATTATATTAGCAGGAGAAACGATGAGAAATGACAACTCAGAGCAAAGAAAAATTGTATTTGGTGCATTTATGAAATTGCAAAAATTAGTACTTTACTAGAACTTTCTGTATTATATGTATCTTACGAGGAGACCATTACATAAATTCTTGAAAGTCAAATATTTCGTTAAATGTGCGGAGCCTTAATTGCCTTCAAGAGTATGACATTCATAAATTCAAAAACTTTATGAATTGATTACGCACAGCGAAACCTCTTAGAATAAAGCAGGAGTTACGATACTTGATGCGCCGCCATTACAAACTTCGCCCCCGTCCAGAAAATTTCACTTAAATAGATCTGAATGTACATTGAAGCGAGTAAAAGTGAACATTTATTACATTCACACAGACTTCCAAGTGTTAAGGGGTCGCCCTAGGTCATTTTTGGAAGTGTTTTAAAAGAAAAGTATTAAGTATTATGCATTTATGACAAAAATGAGTGGGCGTTATTTCAAACAGTAAAAAAATTAGATGTCTTTAATAATGCTGTTATATTATTTTCAGCCTACTAAACTAACTTTCTACTTCGTTCTAGTTTGTTGCAGTTCAGGTAGAAAATTTTTATTTTGCATAGAAATCCGCAGTCTCTTTATTATCTCTGTTTCTAAATAAATCATTCGACGCATCACATATTACTAATAGAATTTTCAGTTACTTTAACTAGATGATTTTCTCTATAGCTTGCAATTACAAAGATTAAAGCGAATTAAAGTTACCACAGGAAGATGGCAACTTCATTTATTAGGTTACAATGCTAACTTCATTTATTAGTACATAAATATAGTACACATACGTATTTATTAGACGTATGCAAAAATGTTCCGGTCTTTTACAATCGATCATACAACAACAATTTCTGAACCTCGTCTTTTGATCTTTGCATAAAACCATCTTACTCATCCGCTCGATGAAGAATTTATCGTGGGATCTCGAAGAGGAACGAGACGAAGCATTTCATAATGTATTCGCAGACGGAAACGAGTGGATAATTCAACAACTTCCGGTCTTACCAAGACTGCGTACCAAGAGCTACTATACTTTTATTGTACATCGTAGCGTCCCGATCCTCTCCGCGACGTATGCATCGTAATGAGCCATCGTAAAGTTACATTGTCAACGTCGCCGCAGACGATCCAGTGATTTGTAGGTGACACGAAACGTTCTCGCGTGAATTATACGCTCTGCCTTCCTGCTGATTTTAATATTTCATGGCCGTACGAGCTCTGTTACGAGCATTTCGGCCAACTGATTTCATACTGAATTCAATCCTTCTCCATCGATGAAAAATAGAACGGCCAGTTCGTGTTTTCCTATGTTATACAGTACAGTTTCAATTAACACGCAATTTTCTTAATAAACTTGAAAATCAATTTTCACTATGATGAATTAACTAAATCAAAGGGTATAGCCGGATAAGATGGTGAAAAGTGCCCCCAAACCGAATTGATTTTTGGTCACGCCATTCGACAAGCTTCCATTTCTTCTGTTCGACTCAACAAAAACTTACCAAAAAATTCATAAACGTTCTACGTAACAGTACACATGACAGTGAATTATTTCAGAATTTTTTGTTGCAAAATAGATTTTGAAGAAAATCCGGAAGTACAAAATTGCCGATTTTATAATTCGGAAATAATTCGGAAATAATTCACTGTCATATGTGCTATCAGGTAGAATGTTCATGAATGTTATCGTCATTTTTTGTTCAGCCAATCAGAAGAAATGGAGCATAATTAATTAAATCGTGCTCACCCTATAACTACCTTGTGGTAGGGGTACCGGCTTGAAACTTGTCACAGAGGGGTTTCCTTGGGAGTCCTAAAATAGTCTGACCAAAAAAGACAATATCCTTTGATTAGGATCTACGAGGTGCGAGAATACTATAATCTTTTCTATCATAGTATTATTGAATAAGATATTTTGATTCAGTGCGATATTCATGAGCATTGGAGTGGCATTCATTGTGTTGAATGTTAACTCATCAATGAATACAGTTTTTATTTTCCCCAAATATTTGCAATCTACTAAACAGTCAAAAACTATCGAGACATAGTATTCAGAAGAGAGTACTAATTCTTTAATAGAGAAAATGTCCTGAAATCACATCACAGTCGACAATCTCAGCTAAGCGAAACATGCGCAGAACGGGCCACGGGAAATATTTGCATCGGAAAAAGAAAGAAAACAACGTTATTCAAGGATGTTGAGCATGTTCACACGTCGAAGGAACATTTTTCAGGAGCAGTGTCGAGTTGCTGGCAAGAGGGTCCTTAGAAATCCATCTGGTGAAGCAGCGAGCATCAACACGAGTTTGTTGGTTTTCTCGGGCTTAGAAAGTATTAAGAAAATCCCGGGCAGAGGCATTTGCAAAAATTCTCCGGGAGTTCGGTCATCCGTGAACCGTCCGTTACAGCTTGTTCTTTTAACTTCGCGACTGTTTTCTCATAAACCGAGGACTTTATCGTTCCCCTGGCCCGACACGTCCTTGAGTCTCTGCCCGACATAATGGGGCCGTGCGTTACACGCGTGTACGGTACAGGGGAGCGCAAAAGGTTGCGGGGAAAGTATAGCTGGTATGTCGGGGTCGCTCGTTGCCGAAGGCTATAAAAATATAAGCGCGGAGCCTTCGGTAGCCGCGTAAAGCCAAGGACGACAGGAATATGCTTTTAGCCACCTTTTTGTCCGCAAGGTAAAAACTTCTTTGCGTCATGATCGTTTGAAACTCGATCCGCCGCCCTATCCCCTGACCCCTTTGGACAGATACAGGATAAACCACGCCCGGATGAAGCTTTCGCGCGTCTTCGTGGTACGCGCAGCTGACCCTGATGCACAGCTTGTTTATTATCTGTCGCTCGATTCGTCCCGTCATTTGATGGTTCGTCAGAAATGTAGGTCTCCTTCGGAGTTTTTCGAGCTCTTCTTCTTTAAAATAATGTCTCGGTGTCTGTGAAAGCTTTGGGACTGACGCGTCGCTTATATTCTGTACAAATACAGTTTCTTGAGCTCCTGATCCTGGCGCGAATGATGGCGAGCGATATCAAAACGATGTCTGTGATCAAACCGGTATTTTATGAAGTTTTATATGTCGCCCAGGCCTAGATGATAATCGTCGCAGAATTATCCGGATTGAAATAATTCCAAAGATTATATAATTTTGGATCATATTTACTTGTTTGATTCACGATATAGTAGAACCTCGATTGTCCGAACTAATCAATGAAATTTGAGCGTTCGGATAATAGAAACCTAGCCACTGTAAGAGCGTAATGAGTACAATGAATTGTCTTGTATATGGATCGCTACAGATTGAATTTAATTGAATCGTCGATTGAAAAAGCAAATATAATTTGAATTATGTTATGTTTGGTCTCATTTTGATGCATTAGGAATAGAAACCATTTCTGATTAGAGTCAACGAAGTGAACGTATAAAAGCGTTTAGAAGTTTATGAAAATATGCATTTTGTTATTTCCGTTACGATGCGATAGTTGTCTTTTCAAGGACATGTTTGTTAAACTGTTGGAGCTCTTTATAAACTGAAAATAGGAAGCTGTGTGTTGTTCCGCTGGCCTACCGCCAGAATGGGTCCCATAAGCAGCACTCTCGCTAACGTTGACTATCGTCAAGAAACGCCGAAACAGCTGCCTAAAGCCCTCAGGATAAAACCTTCAAGATTCCCGCAACTTCGCAATTCTCTGCGGTTTCTCGTTTGAGTTTCTTCCCTTTATTGCCCTTGCATGGTTTTACGTTCCAACGCTGGTTTATTGTTCCACGGTACGAAAAGGCTTGCGCAAGCAACGCTTCACAACGAAGCGTGTCTGACAAGAGGAGAAACGGTTTTTTCAACTTGGTGAGTTCTTTTGAAACTGAGATTATAGAAATCTTTGCTAGATTGAAAGAATTGAATTATCGCTGCCGTGACACATCAATGAAACGTGATATTATATTAATATATTTAATGAATCGCATTTTACCATCATAACACGACGATAAAACAACAAATGACTACGAGAGGCTATAATGATCTTGAATAATGTGAACAAAAGAGCAAAAAGAAATCCGAATAATAATAATTGTGATGATTGAACATTGTGAGAAAAAGCACAAAAATTAATAGTTGCAAATTCTATGAGGTGGTGCTTTAATAAATATATTTGAGTTTTCTTGGACATGTACAAACTCTAAAAACAACGCGTTGAACAAAAAAAAAAAATCAATTTTGATGGTACTCTGTATAAATGATTTATGAGTAATTCTCGTCGTTATAACTTGCTCGTTAATGTTCACACGTACTGCACTGATCGTAATCTACGAAAACAATTGTGCCCCTGTGAAAAATGAAGCAAATTGATAAATGAGAAGTATATTTCTGGGATCTCTGTATTTTAGTGTCGTTTCTGTCAATATTATTCTTTGCTGTTCTAAACAGCGTGATGTACATTCTTTTACCATGAATTGCATTTCAGTCTATCTCAAGAAACTGCCCTTCGGGGACGTCCCGTACACGGTATAATCGCGAAGAAGGAATTAAACTCCCGAGGAGCAGACGGAAGCCACGGAAGCTCTCTTGTGTCTGCGGTTGAAATCGACGACAAAGGGAAGAAAAAGGTTAATTCGCAACGGATTTCATTGCAAAGGCCTAACGCCCATACAAAAAGTTACTGTTTGACGCTGCAACAATACGATTAACAATAAGTCGCAAGCGAGGATGTCAAAGATGGATAATGATGTAATTCTTAAATTAGATAATAAATAAGACTAATCTTATTTGTAACTACATTAATAATTGTGTTCCATTAGAGCAAAGATTTAGTTTTTGATCAAACTGAACAAGTTTGAAATCATTTTTTTTTTTTGTTAGACCACAAACACATTACCACTATTGATTAGGAATTGATAGATGTAAGAAAGTTGGGCTAATGACCATCGTAATAAATTCTTGTCTTTCACTTTTTATTTCACATTCAATAAATTTCTTCCATTCTATGAAAGTTTTATGGCTATTGGTTCTGTATACGTGCCGAGAGTTAACATGATGAATAGACTGCAGGCTTTATGCATTTATGACAAAAAATAAGTAGGCAAGCATGAATATATACCACCAAAAATTGTCTACAAATTGCGACCTATTAGACTCCACTTTGAGTGCAAAGTTTGTAGACAGAATTCCATGACAAATTCAGGGCACATTATGGGCACACTCTGCCCTCGTGTAGAGGGCAGATCGGTCGCACCAAGGGTGTACCTAACCTCTAAGAGCAAATATCAGACAAAATCGAAGTAAAGCTTACTGTAGGAGGGAAAACGGAACTAAATTATAGAAAATACATGAAACTTAAAATTACTTAATTTAGAAGTTTAAATAAAATTCTGTTTTCCCTCCTACAGCGAGGTTTATTCCCATTTTGTCCAACATTTACGCATAAAGCGTTTTGTTAAACATCTACAGAATACAACCAAATGAATTTTTCAGTTAACATTAGGCAATTGATGTTCAGAAATCTTTCAATACAAAAGGCGGAGTTACGAAATATTAAAACACTATTTTTTTATACATACTCTTATATTTTAGCTATTTTAAGAAACTTGGGCCTCTTATTATTAAGAAACTTGGGCTTCTTATTATTAAGAAACTTCACGTAATAAACGCGTTAAAACATATTGAAGTAATTGGTTATTCTAATTACGTAGTATACCGGTCACAAACAATGTAATATAATACTTGAAAATCTAAATACCATTTATTTGTATAATGTGCTATCTTTTTGTCGCAGAGTGTATGTGACCATCGTATCATCGCTACACAGTAGAAATTCGAAGAAACCGCTTTGAGAGAAAAGGCAGAGTCTCTATTAGCAGGTCGTGCCAGCGTAAATTTTAATAACGTGTCGTTTCGCACTGGTCAGCGACCGGGTTAGGTAGTCCAGGCGGCAATCTGAAAATATTTGTTAGAGCACGAAGAGTCCCCGGGGTACGTCTACCTCTTTATGAAGTTTTATGTTGGTCGGCGCGGCGGTCGGATGCTAGGATACCGTGGATGGAGGAAAAAAAGAAGGCAAGGGGGAAGAAAGCAAGACCGAGGGTAAGAACTGGTATGGGGGTGGCAGGAGTGATGGTACTGGGGGTGAAAAAAAAAGACGTCAGGAGGATGAAAAGGAACAGGAAGGGATCCGCGTACGTGGCTTTCAGGCTCGCGCACGAGAAATACCAGTTGCCCAAGCAGCCAGGTATCGAAACCAGCTTCTTCGCGAGAATTCGATCGCGATTCCTTTCTATCTTTATCCTGATTCCATCAGGCCCATAGACCCATAAGTAATCGATTATTTTGAAATCTAAAACAAACTTTGTAGCAAATTCAAGTTTTTAAAATCTCCATCATTATCAAGAACAGTTTGCCATCTTTCTTGCAAATTTTCAATCCCCCTCTTATAGAAATTCGTGAAGCAAAATATGACTCAAAGAGTAATGTCACCTTGCTTTATTAGATGCTCAGAATGCTGGTCGCCCGCAGCAATACACGGCTGTACACGATAAGTGAGTGACTGAATGGCATTTCCTCATGGCATTTCCGCGATTCATGGTGCAACACGCATTCCGTGTTCGTTCTTTCATATCTTCCGGCGTCGTGGGAATCGTTATAAACAGTAGATTTAAAAACTCCTCACAGAAAGTAGCTCTACTGAATGACCTTCATAGGATTTTCTTTATCACCATCTTTATACCATGTGTACCCTGTTTAATAACTTTTTCTTACTTTCAATAGTAGCGGGAATGATTTAGGTGCTCGAGTTAAAATTAACACGTTGTATAAACCACCAATCAGGGAACACGTGGGAATATGTCAGCCATGAACCGAGACGACCCTATACATAAATGAGGAGAGACCTAGAAATTCCCACTGGGAAAGAGGAGACGGGTACCCAACAGGTACAAAGTGGGGACAATAAACCATCGAAATCCGGTAGCCAATACTTTATTACACGATACGAAATTTAAGGGAAAAAACAACTGCAGGATCTACTAACGCAAGATTAGATACGAACATTCTGTAACAATCTGTAATAGTGCTGGGAATAGCACAAACATCCTACCCTCAACCGTTACGACAACCTGCCGAATGTCCCACTGGACAAATTGTTGGGATTTCAATTTCGGGTTAAAAGAAAATACTACTGAAGGATACAAGGGTGACTTAGGATTGCGTTCGTAGGATTGCGTTAACTTCAACAGGCGTTCGATGGCTAGATGTTTGTTTTGACTAAACTTGTCTTCTACAGTCTCGACAAAGCAAACTAAGGCCCTAGTCAACCCTTAGAGCCAAGCACCTAGGCGTCTTGCTGTGACGCCTCACAGTGGTATCTCCTTTTGCTTTGTTATTGTCGAAACGTTATTGTCATAGTGGCTATTTCGATAGATACCCGTCCTTCAATCGAACGGTCGTAGAATGGGATTTTGGATCCATGGGATATTTTAACCCATTTGCATCATAAGGAAATATGAAACTAAGGCTTTTATCGCCAAACTTTTTTTAAAATTATATTTAAGTACAAAAATTACTACAAGGAAAAGAACTTCATATCTCAGCATTATAAGAAATCAGAATTACTACTTTCATCTCCAATAACACCGTCCATGTCTATTTTTTAGCTAACGAATAATGACAGTGACCAGGAAAATTGAGCGCATATATACGGTAATGATGCAAATGGGTTAAGGATTCGAAGGACAATTCTAAATAGATAATTTTCTATGGGCTGTATATAAAAATGCAATGACGTATTCCGTAGGAATTGTTCGTGCTGATAACAGGTTTTTCAGAATTGTATCTAGAAAAGTGAAGAGTAAAATGAGTGAGTGAATTGTATCTAGTTGTATCTAGCCATGATTTGTTAGCGAAAGTCATAGGTACAGTATGAAGTACAAATAAGTCTATGAAATATATGCAATAGTAGTGGAATGCATAGCTTCTGTATGTAAAATTGGGGACATTTATTACGTTATATTGTCATCAATTGGTCAAAACTGTTAAAATGAGAAATAAATTTTTATTTGGTTCCGGTGCCTCGCAATTGATGCAGAGAATTTTTATTTTGCATACATCAATAATTCCGAACATGGTGCACAGTACGTGCTTGAAAGCGGGCAATGTTGAGCCGCAGTGATTAACAAATAGCTTCGTGCTCGAAGTCGTTGAGAGTGGGTGGAGTCAATCATGAACCTGTGGCATTTGCAATTCGATACCAGACCGGTTATTCAGGTGTGGTTAATTGATAAATATTGATAGGAGATGAGCGGAGATCTTGAGAGATGAAAGGCCCGAAAAGAGAAGTCAGGTGGCAGCTTTAAACACAAAGAATAGAGTGGGCTGCGGTATCGGGGGGTTATCGATGCGCCTTCTCTCGAGAATTCAATCGAACCCGACTTTCATCTCGCCGGGAATGGATCCCTCTTACGCGGCGAACGCTATCAAAACGATGCTTATTGTGCCGGTGTTAGGGGTCAAGCCAAAAAGTCTTCTGGCGTTCGATGTATTCTTTAATGTATTATTCAATGAAGTGAAATCGCAGTTGAGAGATTTCTTGATAAATCGGAATTAATATCATACTTCTATACACTTTTATTACACTAGTCGAAGAAATTATAAAATACCCGGAAAATAATCCGAGTAAAGACCTCCTATCATATTCGATTCTAACATAAATTCGTTTGGTTTCAAATATAATAAGAACGTGGATATTAAAAGAGACATTTTAATTACGAACATTCTGGACAATTTTGTAAAGAAATTTTTAGTTAAGCTATCGTGACGAGGGTCTTCTACCATTGTTTATTCCACGGAGATTACATCGTTGGTAACGATAACGAAACATTCTCTACTAGAGAACCTAGTTTGTTCTAATTTCTTGACAAAACGACGGCAGCCAACTTTCAAGCTTCTAAGAAGATTATTTAATCACAATCAGTACAAGTTTTCATATGAATTATTTCATCAGTGATGATCATCACACGTTTATCTAATTCCAAAGTACTTTTCGTTTTGAAAACAATTCGATAAATTTCTTAGAAAAGAAATATTTTCATTTTCACGTTCGCTACTGAATAATCGGTACTTTATGTGTATTGTGTGTGTACTTGCATTATGTGAAAAATATAATATTGCAGAGAATCATTTCCAAAAACTGTTCTCAACTCCACGCGTATTTATCAGACCCATGGCCAAAGAAATGCCTCTTCGATCATCTCCCATTCCAATCAAGTATACAATACCGAATGCGAGTGACATCATTGTTGTAGCAGAAACAATAACACATTAATCGGCGATGGGTCGTGGCATCGCGCGGGTTTCAATGACCAAACAAACAATTGCGACAGTTTCGGCCGGATACCGCATGCAATTTCTACGGGGAAGCGTGTCGGGAAGAAAGTCGGAGAAAACGGATGCCGGAGAAATCTCGATGAGATTTGTCCGGCAACGTCGAAAACGAACAAAAGAATTCTTCGAGCGCGACTTGGCCGCTCGGTTCCAATCAAAACTCCTTTCTTTGTGTTACTCGCACGCGAGGAATCCATCACTGCGCCAAAATTGAAACGTAACGCCGTCCTCTCCGTCCGCCCACCCCCCAACCACCCTTGAACACGGACCACCCTGAAACCCTCGTTTTCACGCGTGCACCGTCGTTACACGTACGAGCGTGTCACTTACACCCTCGCACCCTTGACGAATTGCGAATCTTGCCGCGTCGCACGCGTCGGCCAGCATTGTCGTGCCTGATTGGAATCCGGCCGCGTTTCTAGCCGTTTTCATCCCCCGCCACCGACACCCCACTCGCCGCGGATTCTTTCGACTGCTGTTTTGACTCCCTGTTCACGGCCTAGTACAAATACCCTGCGCCAGTAGCCATTTTACCGCGTCCCATTGTTAATTATTTCGTGTTTCTCTCTGCTCGTTCTCTCGGAATTGTTCTCCGATAATTATAGATGTTGGTTCTCGTTACCGATTTCGGTACGACCTTGACATCTGTTTTAAAGGTAATGCGTTGTACCATCGACCATTTTGTTCTAAATGAAATACGTTGTAGTTCATTTGAAATTAGGAAATTATTTTTTTCATTTTGCCGAAAGCGGGCTCCACTTACGAATTTTTATTTCAGGAACTGTTTGTCCGAGTGAACTGAACTTTTTTTGTTTTATTCGGAAAGGAATCGGCTATTGTAAAATAATTTATCTAACATCGAATATGACCATATTTTTGAAAAAATTTAAATAACTTTGGCTCGTCATAGAAAGAAACGCAGGAACAGAATTTGTTTACATTTTACGACATTATAAAGCTAACCATCCAGGTTGAAAAAATGATTTTACAATAACCCAGTTCATTGTGAATAAAACAAAAGAAAATTTAGCTCAATCGGACAAACAGTTCCTGAGAGAAAAATTCGTGGCGCCCATTTTCGACAAAATGGGCAAAAATTGCAAACTTCAATAAACATTCTAAACTGACAAAATGATGACTTAATCCCCCCCCCCCTAATTTCGCGTGGACTTCGACATATTTCATTTAGAACAAAATCACTGATAATGACGTCAAAAGTGATCAAAGTGAATGATCCTATACATGTTACCGCTTTTTCAATATTCGCAAATGATGTAAAAACTATTTATTTACCATTTGGAGAGTCACGAATATGTAAAACATAAATTTAGTCAACCAGTGCTGCTTGCATTGTCACCTCACTTTCTCATTTACCTGTATATTGGACGTCCTATTACTGCTATACCGAATAATGATTTTCCTATACTACTTGCCTGACAAGCGATGGTCCTGCACTACTTGCGCGATCATCAATCACCACATGCTACTTGTCTGATCTTGACCTATTCTTAACTGACCCCTGAATAACCTTTTCTGGTTGGCTTGCTATCACTGTATATTTTGCATTTAGTTGGAATAGCAAAAAAAAAATAGTAGAAATTGATTTTTACAACTTTAAATAAGAAAATAAGAAAATAAGGATTTTTCGGGCTAAAGGTGCAAAATTTTAACATACGTACATATGTATGTATTTACCTAAACGTTTATGCAAAAATTGTTACAAACAAAGCGTTTTTGTTTTCGATAACAAAAATTGTAACAAACAAAACGATTTGTATCTGATTGGGTTATTTTCTCGTTTTGTTATTTTCGTATTGCCTTCTGTAGCATGTTTCTTCCCGTAATTTTCTCCAAGTTTCAAAAATTTTACACTAGGACTCGGAACGTTTAATTTTCAGTCCAGTTTTTTGATTCAAATAATAGTAGACTTTTCAGGTTCATTAAAATATTTTCCTTTCGCCATTTTTTTCTTTTACATCAAATAAAAAGTATGACTTAATTTGAAATACGGGATAACAATACCTTTATGACCACTCTTTAAATCATGCACTTACCCTTATAATTTCTTTCAATATCTGAGAAAGGAGAGCATCGCGCTTAAACGAATTTCGCACGAAAAATATGGTTCTGTTTGTAAAAATCTTTGCATAAATGTTTAGGTCAATATATATGTACAAATCTTAAAGTATATAAATATATGTATAATCCTCAGTTATTATTATACGCTTTTTGTTAAAATTCTGAACCTTTAGCCCCAAAATCCTTATTCTCTTACGTGCGTTTAAACGATTTTCGTTCACTCTATTCGTGCCGTTGAATGTTTGGCCATCTTTCTCCAGTTAGATCCCGCTACAGATTTTCTATATGAGACACTATAGAAATAACAGTATATGAAACAACAGCGAGAATCGTCGAAAATAAGGCAACGTGTCCGCCTGGTTTTTTCCCATCTCGAAGGAGTTTCGGAATAATCGTTGAGGCAGGAACGACTTGACGTGCACCTGTGTGCGAAGAAGTTGGTGAAAGCCGTATGGAGAGACCTCGAGGAGAACACAGTACCAATTCCATAGGGCAGTTACCCTGGTCAGTATGGCATTGTCCGACCGGTAGCCGCAATGCGACGTGTTCTCCGTCGCCCTTCCCTCCTTCCCTTCGTTTCTCTCTGCCGAAGTTTTAGGCTAGGTCGTTGGCTGTTAGCGAAGTAACAAACACCGGACGACCTTTGCCGAACCACATCCGTGTCTTCGCGAGTTTTTTATCGTATCCTTGAGGACTGTTCCTTTCAGGAAACTGGTGTATGATTTTAATACCGGTTTTGCACTAATAAGACCGCGCCTAATACCGAAACCAAAATAAAAATTAGCGTATTTTGGTTTGGCCCAAGACAACCAACCTCTCTGTATCCTTTTAATAATCTCAACATTCCATTCGTTTTCAGTGACATACACTCTCACTCATAAGTCTTAGGACACCTCTGGTTTTTAGTGAAACTCTGGTATTCCGTATAGATTATGAACCTTTAACTGTATTAACTACATAATATAAATATCCTCATATGTTCAGCAATAATTGCAACTTCAATGTAATAATTCATTAAAAATTATGAAATAGCCACAAAAAATTAAGGGAGAAATTGGACAGAAGGGTACGGAACTTTTACTCTGCTTCGAAAACACATTTATGGAATTTTTTTGGAACAAAATGGAATAATATAACAATAGAAAGTATGCAAAAATTAATCACGCGGATGCCAAGGACAATGGACATTGTAATAAAGGAACGAGGCGCATTCTTCGATGAAAAGGAAATAATTTATCTTTTTACTTCCGGGTAAGATTTTTGATATATGAGATATATGAAAACCTTTGAATAAGGAAAAATTTGTTCGCATCCCTCAACGATTATTTCATTTTTACAAAGTTGAATACGAATAATATCACTGTCCTAAGACTTATGAGCGGGAGTGTAAATAAGCTGTTGTTCAGAATAAAATTCGGCTAACTCGAATTCTATGGGATAAAGACTTTCACTGTCACCAAAATCATTGAGTGCCCGCCCGAACCCTGCTTTGTCGTCCCACTGTCCACCATTAATCTCAGGGGGTAAAAGTGGCTATAGTAAAATACAGTGTGATTTCAAGGTACATTCCAGGAGTTCGTGTCACGCATACTCATCCCCATCCACCTTTTCCTTTTTCGAGGCCACGTCGCCGATGTTACACGCGTGACCACCAACAAGATGAGGATTTAACGTCCTCCACTGAGGAATCGAGGAGTCCTGACAAGCATGCGGCTCGTCGTTAGAACGGCTCTTCTTCTTTCTCGAGCTGGTCCCGCTGCAGCCCACACGGAATTCAAAATTATAAAGTCGAGAACACCGCTCGAGTTGCACCGGCGAACAACGCGCCCGCCATTGTCGGGGAATGAGATTGCGCCGCCATCGTTGCCCTTTCAACGAATTCATTAGGGAGGAGAGGAGTTCCCTCCGCCATTAGAGAAAAGAGTTTTTCTTTCCGCGAAATCCCAAGATGTACAACTTCTATTGACTTTGTTTGATTTCATTAATAAACCTGAAAATATCCCATTACGCAAGCATTCGCACTGGTGAATTTATATTTTTCATTGTTTTTACGATTACGACCTTAACTGCGGAATTTAATTCTAAAAATCCATCACTGCCCGCGGAATTAAAATCAAACGATGACGAGTATACGCACGTCAAACGCAGGGCAAGCGTTCTCATTATAAATTTTACGAAAAAAAGTAAGAGAAAAATGAGAAAGAATTACATTTTTAATCGTAAAAAAATTGACAATTCATTGTCGAAAAGGTTATTGTTATTACGAACTTAAGAATTGTCAAAAAATAATAAAGTTCACATCTCAAGAAAAATTAAAGAAAATTTGTATAAGAATTACATTCTATATTCTATAAGAACATTCTACTTATAGAATTCTAATTCTTAATTCCAATTCGTAATTCTTAAATTACGGGGTCAAGGAAAATTCGAGTCGATCCATTTTAAACCAGCGTCGTTCCTTAGATGCATTTGGATAGTTGCAGTCAATATTGCAGTCTATGCTAACGGAGGCGAAATTAAAGCCCCCGACTGAAACAAATGAGCAATGTGCCGAGGAAAAGCGGTGTACAGTGAAGAGTAGGATTTTCCGCAGTTCACGGCGCGAATATACATAGGCGCGCACCCGCCAGGGAAAGCTTACTCGCTTATTTAGTCGCCCGGTGAAACATAGTTTCAACGTCTCCGTAATCGTGAGCATCCACCTGCTCTCGCTTCCAAGATTTAGTGTCCACCTCGGTCAGCCGAAGAAACTACTCTCTTGATGCAATATCGCTTTGCCAGCCACGCGTTCCTATTGCACTGCGCCGCGAGGAACGTTTCAAAATGCAAATTAAGAGCCGTTCTATTTTCAAGGGGACGCGATCGTCATTAATCAATTAAATATTTAAATGAAACGGTTCCCCTCGTTTACGCCGAAGACATTGCCGGGATTAGCAATTTAATAAACGTAAGCCGCGCGAACAGCCATTTCAGGCATTATGTAAACCCTCTTGATAAATTTATAATGAACTCTGCTCGTGACAAACGAATGTTTCTATACCAAGCAGAGGTCGAAGCAAGCAAGTGTCTTTTGTTTCTAAGAAGATATAGGTATTATGGAATTTTTATGAGTAGGAATATTACTCTTCGAAATTCTTTGAAAATGTATTCTCGTGGAACAAATATTTTCAAATCTATGTAATTGAAGTTCCATGAAAACAATTGATTAAAAACGTTTACTGAAGAGCTCTGAATAATTTACATATTAATTTAAGTAAAATATTTGGATCAATAAAAATGAATAACGTATTGAGTAACGTAATTGTATTAATTATTATTGCTGCATAAAATAAACTGCAATGTTGTTGTTATTAATTTGTAGTTGCAACATGCGACTAAATACAATACGAATTGTTTAAATATCTTTTTCTTTTTTTTTGACATTGTATGACCTTGGAAGTAATTGTGCTACATATGAGTGAATCCGTCTTAACCGACGCTTTCATATGACATTAAAAAACGTATAGCATTCAATTTAAAACAAAAACTGAAGGTCACCTCAGTTACTTTTCAAATATTTGCTGTATACGAGAAAAACGCTGGAAATTATTTGAATACGTTATCGGGGGTGAGTTGTTGGCTGATGATCCAAATTGTTATTGCTGTTGAAGAATCTATTAAAAAATCCTTAGCAATAGAACCTAGACTTTCGAAAAGTAAACCAATAAACCCTTTCCCGTTTCCCTATAAAGAAACGTTTGGTTTTCTACACAGAACAACAAAACGAAATTGATTTTCGTGCGAGGATTCGCAGTACGTTTAACGTGTGTAACCGTTTTGTCGTGTGTGTGTGTGTGTGCGTGTGTGTGTTCGTTCGAAAACGTGGTCCCTAAAGAAGGAGGATCGGTGCAGGGGCTTGCAAAATTAGAGGGAGGAATAAAACGGTCCGCCGTTTTACTTCTCGTCCTATGGACCATGGATCCAATGTGCAGTCGAGTCGAACAGCTAATTCGAAACGTGCGACGACTCGGAATGCCAAGGCGATGCCGATTCCTCACCGCCCAAGCGAAAGGAGAACACCGAAAAGTTAAGGGAGAAATAAAATACGAACGGGGTCCGTAGGTGGTTAGAATGTACCCCGACTTTTCCGAGGCCGCTGGCCCCACCGGGAGGTGAACCCGTTAGACAACATTGATCTTTTTCCCGTTCGAATTATTGATGAACACCTTGGCTGGCTTACGCGACTGGTTGTTATTCAGCCCTCGTCACCGCCATAAACTTGCCCGGTGTTCTTCACGAAATCGGTAAGGCTATCTCTCTACCTTTTCTGTGCCACGTCAACGTTAACGGTTGCAATCTGGACATACGTTTCTGCCATGTTTGGATCACAAATGATGTTTGTATACAGTCAGTCTCATAAGTATTCCTACCCTCGTTGCATATAAGACAAATTTGCTGATATCATGTGATACATGAAAGATTCTGAAGCAAGTTTTCTGTTACGAATAAACAGATGCATAAACTATATGTATACAAAATTTTAACAAAATTGGGTTATTGATAACAAAATTATATTAATTTTAATCTACATGATACATAATAACAGACTACAAAAAGTACTCGTACCATGCTTGACAGAGTTGAGTTTATTTTGCTTTTGATAATCGAAAATGAGTCGAAAGAAGGCCGAGACTAGTGTAGAAGAGCGTAAAATAATTTTTAAATTGCACCAAGAGGGCAAAAGTTACGTTGAGATAGCAAAACTTATTTGCAGAAGTAAATCTACTATCCAATACATAATTAAACGTGCAAAAACTAATAATATTTTGTTAAACAAAAAACGTGTTGGAAGACCAAAGATTTTAACTGCTCGGGAAGGAAAGACTTTAATACGTCAAGTGCAAAAGATCCAAGAATTAGCGCCCCTAAGTTAGTCACAATGTGCAACAACATGTTTAATAAAACAGTTTCTGCTGAAACTTGTCGGAGAATATTAAGATCTGAAAGTTTGCATGGTCGAGAAACTAGGAAGAAGCCCTTCATTAATAAGATTAACAGACCAAAGAGATTAGCATTTGCGAAAGAATACGTAAATACCTTTTGGCAAAAAGTTATTTTCTTGGATGAATCCAAGCTTAATATTTTTGGATATGACGGAACAGGAAAAGTTTGGAGAAAGCCTAACAAAGAACTAGAATTAAAAAATCTACGATCGACAGTGAAGCACGGCGGAGGTTCGGTGATGGTTCGGGGCTGCATGGCAGCATCCGGTAAATAAGCAAAAAGGACTAAATAGGATTTACATCGTTTCAAAGCAAGCATCCTCATAAGTGATAAAATAAAAAACTGTGAAGATAATTTTAGCGCTTTTATCAAGGTCTTCGTATTTTTTTGCATATTAACACCTTGAAGACGAAAAAAAATCAGTGTCAGTTTGAAGAACACAAAACTAATAAAACATCCTGCATTACACATTCAAATTTAAAAGCCGCACTGAAACTCCTTTAACTTTGTAATTATACTCGTATCTATTAACCTTTATGTCGTGCTTCGTGATACGATTATTTCTATGACTATTATCATTAGCTTGCTCCTACACGTATGTTCTCATTTGTTCCGAGAAGGGCATTTACGTGCTTTAATCCAACATTACCAAATTACAAATTTGTTATGCAAATTCATAATGTCGGGCACTACAGTCTCTACTCGATAAATGTCTCAAATGTCTAACCTATAATTGTCCCAGAACTATTACCACTACCGCGTGTGTGACCAGAAGAAGACCACTACTAAACCAATAAAAAAACTTCTTAATTGTTCATTATTTTTTTTATAGGACTTTCACCAACATAGCCGTTGCATTTTTCTAACGAAAATTATACCGAATATTTACACTGCTCAGCGACCGAGGACTCTCGAGCTTCGCTCTCCTTTTCTACGTTCGGCAGTGGATCAAAGAATAGTATTTTCTACTCGATAATTGTCCCTGACCAGACCCGTATTTTGGACAATTATCGAGTAGACATTATACTTTTCTTTCATGTACCAACGACTTCATAATACTCGTTTCAAAATTAAAACCGTGTTAAATTGTACTACAATTTTATTCGAAAATGATGACTCATAATGTTTAAAGCATTCACAGTTTAAATCTATAATGTTCAAAATCGTCCGTTGTAAAGATATTTGGAAGCGAGACGAAAATTGTGAAATAATCGCATCAGGACAATTATGAATGGCGAAATGAAACGATCCCGATGAAAGTCATTCGGGATAATTGATTATGTCGCGTCAATAAAAATGTTTTACGCGTCGCCGGCAGGCATAAACGCGTTTATATCTTTGTTAGATCGTGTGATACGCGACGACGTTTTTAATCGTACGACCGACGACGATGGCAGGCCCCGAATACCGGTCAAAGGGAATTTGCATTAATAGCTCACGCTGTCCATTAGCCTGCTAACTGAATTTTTGTTTTATTCTCGTCGCTTTCCGCGCGACGAACCGACGTTTAACGAAGTCACAAAGTGAACAATGTTACGGATAGCCTTCTCCTAATGGTTGATCGAATGTAGATTTCAGGCGATCGTTCATATTAATATAAAATTCCACTCATATCCTGTTTTCTAGCTAAACGCGTGTACAGTCAACCTTCGATAATACGGTCAATTGAAAGCCGTATGTTACAGTACTGGACAAATGAATTCCGATATAAACATTTGTCTCTTTGCTCGTTGTCTTTTCGTTCATACAAATGTTTTGGTTCCCCAAGTGTTTGCATTTAGTTCAATTCTAACTGTTTCGGACTCAATTTAATGAATACGGAATATCATACTGTACATACAGACGTGGTACAAAGTATTCGTACACTCTCTCTCTTTAAAAATAAATAACTTTTTTAAAATTGGACCAAACTGCTTGAATTTTTTGGAGATGTTAGAGGGATCAATTTAGTAAGTAATGTATAAATAATCTTTTTTTTTAAATTGCTTCTGGTCTTAATTGCGAGGAAAAAAGTAGAGGTCGCGATTTTTAAGTTTTTTATTTATGTCTGTAATGAAAATTTAAAAGGTTCCATTTGTAGATCCAAGTAAGTTACATACTTTCATCCAGTTTCATTGGAATCGATTGACACATAGAAGAACTATAGGCATTTCTAGATCCAAAAATCTTTGAATTTAGTGTTTAAATCGCAGTTTCTTACAATTTTTGCTATTTTCAATCTATCATATTTCCTCGCAACCATGATCGATTTCGAGGAAACTTGGTGAATGTATGTATATAACTTAGATCTACAAAAGGCACCTTTTGAATTTTCTGACATGGACAAAAAACTTAAAAATCGTGACTTACTTTTTTCTTTTCATTTACGACCAATAGCAATTGAAAAAATACATTATTTATGTCTTCTACAAGGCATTGAGTCATAGATACACTGTTTTGTGCAACTAACACCCTATAATCTATCAACTTTTAAGATCAGTTTTTACGATTTTTCATTTCTCGTAACATTTTACAATATTTTACTTTTATTCGAGTCTCTTTAGTCTTATTGGAGGTTTACCTGTACATTATATTGTTTCATTATTTCTAGTGAATGCAGAGTCTATTAGCATTCATGAATCATATAACATAATGTATATTTAGTAGTACATAAGTGGTAATAATGACAGAGTAATATGAAGAATAATGCATACTCGAATTACACGTATGAATCCGCTATATGGCATTCATGTCTGTCGTCTAATTACAACTTTATTTACAAGTACGTACAAAGAGAATGTAGAGACGACATGAATATATAATTTTACGATAAAAATGCATTAACAGTTAACAAATTTCAGATGAGTGGCATGGGTTTTAATGGACTCTGCACTTTTCGTATAGAAGAGTTTTGTAATGTCGAGTATATTTAGAAATTAGGTAAATAAAATGTGGCAATTTTTCACATTAATTTTTGTTACATAATTAGTTTTGCGTATATTTGAAATATTTTATGTTGCAGTACTTAAAATGAGTAATTTCTCTGATTTACATATTTGTTAGTATCGTTATGAATTCAAATAATGAGGATGGATTATTAATCTTTATTCGAATTATATAGAGCCATCAAGAAACTACACCGAAACAAATTTAATGAAACTACTTATGCAAAATAAAAATTCTATGCACCAAGTGTAACAAACAGGAGGCCAATGAAAATTTCGGTAATTATTTACATTAGGGGCTTCCTTACCGATTTTGATGACCTTGAAGTATGTTGTCAAAGTCATCATTCTGAACAACATTTTCCTATACATGTTACCGCCACTCAACTTTAGTTACCGAGATATTATAAAAATATAAAATCTAAAATCGGTGAGGAAGCCCCTAATGTAAATAATTACCAAATAATGTTAAGTAGTCAGTTTTAGTGCTCTGTAAATCTAGTGTTAAAGGAACATTGAAGTTGCAAGAATGAAAGAAAACCTTGCATCCAATATTCTACATACGAATAATAAAATATAATACTAATGTACTACAAACTACATTATAAAATACTAATGTAAATTGTACTTACTTCTGAATCTCATGTATCTCCGTCGTATCCACAGCACACAATTATTCACTCACGAGAATAGGTCCGAATAAATGAACAACAATCACTAAACAACACACACAACACATTTTATAAAATCGTGACAACGAACGAGATGTTACTCCGTCCACGAACAAAATAATACTGCGATTTTAACAATGATCCCTTCCACGGAGGTGGTACGGTCAGGTTACCATAGGCAGGTTAGACGCTGAGGGTCTATAAACACTAGATACAAAACCAAGGTAAAAAAAATTATGGCGGGGCGCCGACCCTATTTCCCGGAATTCCCTGTTTTCGTATCACACTCACAGGAACATTGGATACAAGGTTTTCTATCATATTTTGCAACGTATATCAACGATCATTAATGTTTTGGTATATAGTATAATTTAATGCGGTTCAAATAAGATACTACTTTAAATCAAATATTTTTATTTTGATAACCAGATAGATAAAATGAAATATTTGTATTTTCTATTTCAAATATTTCCTTACAATGAAAATAAGTTGAGCAAGTAATTAATATTATAAATTATAATTTTTAACATGAGAAGCTATAATAGTTAGCTAAGTATTATTTGTAGTTTAATTACGAATATGTAACATGTTAATAAACAGACTACAATATCGTAATAACATTACAGACAACAAAATATCATAAAAATATAAGTTACTGTCAACTATTTGAAATACTATTTTACACAGTCCTACACACACCTACTCCGATCACTTTTTGAGATGCTGAAACTTTTTTGCGAATATCTCTGAAACTAAAGCTGAGCGGCGGTAACATGTATAGGAAAAAGTTGTTCAGAATGATAATCTTGACAACATGTTTCAAGGTCATCAAAATCGGTGAGGAAGCCCCTAATATAAATAATTACCAAAATTTCTTTCTTTCATTAATAATCCTAAGAAGCTGGAAATAATCGGTGTTTCCATTCTAGATTCTCTTGATTTTTCTACCATTTCAAATTATACCTATACATTTTCGCAAGAATCGCACTCTACGCCAGTTTTTCTTGTATGAAACAAAAGTGAGCCCTTGTTTAACATTTTTCAACTGGAAGAGGGGCCACTTATTCCTTCGATTCGTTCGACCAAAAAATTCAATTGACCGATCGCAGATTTTCTGGTCGGTAAATCGCCGCCACGGGTTTCGCGGTTGATTCAATGCAAAAAGGGATCTGAGGGAAAGTTGGGAAAAGGTGTCGCAACAATCCACGTCCAGGGTCCAGCGGGGAAACTTTCCTCCGATGGTAACGGACGCGGCGCGGCCTTCAACCAGGTCATTCAGAAGCCCGAAGCTTTCTCGCCTCGCGCTGGCTCTTGTTCACCTTTTCCGAGGCTTCAATGACACGCTGGTCTTCGTTGAACTCTCTCTCTCTCTCTCTCCCCCTCTCTCTCTCTCTTTCTCTCTCTCTCCTCTCTCTCTCTCTGCCCCCTCTTTCTCTCTCTCTCCCTCTATTTCTCTTTCTGTCGTTAAACCCGACAAGCAGACTCTTCAATTACCTCGGCTCGAATCCCTCGAAATTTCCGTGCACCTTTTGACCGCAATAGAACTAATTAAAATTCGCGTCGCACAACACCGGCTTCTGTTTTCTATGCAGCCTATTAAATTCGATTCTCTTCTTCGTCGACTGATTCGCATCGACGTCAAACTGTTTCGTCGGATAAGAAACCCTTCGAATCCTGGACACTTCTGAAATGTCACTTCGGATTATTTTATATTTGGTTTTGACTTTGCCATCGGTTATTTGTTCTGTAAAAAAACTTGATAATTTTTTTGATGGAAGTTCCTTCATTAGTCCCACGCTTTACGAGGGCGCCACGCACCTCCTACTATTGAGTCGTGTTTCTACGTTTCCTATGTAACTACTACTACTGTTCCTGCGTTTTTTTTATATATATATGTACGCTTTCGTAGCAAGCACATGGCCGGTCGCGTGGTGGAATTCACACACAAAACTAAACTGCATTATGTATTAATAATCCATAATAGTAATATTGTAATAGTGTATTAAGGTTTACTACATAGACGTGTATAATAAAGGTTGTTTTCTACTGATCAACAACCTGTATTAATGTACACACACTTTTTAAAGGCCATCGAACGACTTGGATTTTTTGAGAAGTTAAAGGAATTAGTTTACTAGATGGCGTAAAACAATTTTGAATCCCGGAAAAAATACTAAAGGTTGTTTTTAATAAGACGATGTTTTAATATAAGACTAGTCCCTGCCATAATAATAACTATAATTATTATACTCGTGTTTTGGACATATATCGAGTAGACACTGTACATCTGACTCAGATTTATTTCTTATATATAATAAGAAATGATTAAGATATGAGTATAACAAGATACGATTTGTTTCTTTCTTCTAAGAGTCCAATTATTCACATTTCATCCATAGAGAAGATTGTTTATACATCGTATTGTCTAAATATCAATTTATTTATCTGGATCAGAGGTAAGAGTAAAGTTAGAAAGAAACTGAAATTTAACAAACACAAATTTCGAATCAGATGTCAGAGTCTAAATTTAAATCGAAACAATACGAAAGCATTTCTACGAAAAATAATTTAAGAGTAACGAATAATTCATGAACGTAGAAATGAGGGGATGCGTTTAGCAAGATTTTGATAATCGTCTAACAGTGAAAGCATCTGAATTGCATGCGGGACTAACTGTGTTCGTACGATTTGAGCGCGACATTTGTGCAAATCATAATTAAGATTATCGGAATAACGGGCATTCTCTTAGGTTGAATTCAAGAAATAATTATCACGTATGGCGATAATTCTTGCTTTTAAACTGGTGAACTGGTGCGCGAGCGCTTTCAACTACCTCCTGTTCAGGTTCCCAAGAGTGCAATGGCTCGTGCTCAGAAACTGTATCGCCATTCGTCGCTTCCTCTCCTCCACGTAGCAATTAACCGCGTCGCAGTAGCGCTCGTCTCCGCGTTGCAGACAACCACGAGGAGCACTAGGCAACGTGCGTGTCCACCACTTTGTACAACATCCAGCACCATCTCGTTCTAAGTAGATGCGTTTCGAGACGACATTAGAGTGTTTCAGGTAGATCAAATTACCTCTTGGCGTTCATGGAACACGACGTCCACCGCTCCTAAACGCTTTCCCCTGTATCCACCTACGCCTCTGACTGCGTTCGATTTTCACGGACGCGAGCACAGTCGCAAACCTTGTGCTCGGTGGAATTTCAAATAAAACGCGGACAAGCGATGTCACGAACTAGAGCGAACGAACCGTTTTTATTTAATTCCGAACACAATTTTTTTCGATTTTTAATTTCTCGCAATTTGCTTGTTATACATGACGGTTTAATCCTCGCGGATTTATCGCACAAGTAGCAATATTAACCCCTTGCACTACTATTTATTTTGTGATTATAATGATTGGAAATTCTTCATCGTTCAGAATTTCATAGAAAGAAAGATGTTTTCTCTAAAGGATATATATCAACTACAACCAAATAGAATTTTATTTCGGTTTAAAGAAAATGAATAACAAACTGACTAGATAAATTTATCAAAAATTTGGAAGAAGAATGAACAAAAATAGTGTAAAGAAACTCCTGTAGCACGCGGAAGTCTATAAAAATTATTTATCAAATTTTCATCACAACACAAAGTTGACTTTGGACGTTGTCAGTTCAGTGGGAATTTGCTATGGAAGTTTTATTGTAATATTTTAAAAATTGAGTGGGTAGTCAATATTAAGCAATTTATATTCAGTGTAGAAAATTGTATCATCATATACGTGGAACAAATTTTTATTCACAAAGAGTAATTGTGTACCGTGTCTGACCAAACGCCAGACACTTCTACTGACTATCCATTATTCATTCAGGCCTTCTAGTAGAACTTTTTAAAATGGCACACACGATGAAATCGATGACTTGGTATACCATGACCTTGGACTGATCTTGAATAAAGAAATCGTCACTAATTTTTAAAGAATCCTGTGCAGATTTAGTAATGTCACATTGTACTATCCGTTAACGTTGCACACTATGCAAGTCCCTTCACTTTAGACGATTGTCCTTCGAAAACATATGGTTAGAATATCCGGTGCAAATTCTATCGAAGACCAAAACCTAATCGGATACTGGAACGTTTACCTTAATCGACTTTGTTTGTCCCTAATGAACTCTACTGTAAAATCTGTAGCATAGAAAAAATAATTTCTCATTTTAATGATTAATACCTACAATCTCAAATTTTCATAAATATTATCCGTCTAAAGATTAGTTTCTTCCGATCAATGCGGCATTGAAACGTTAAAGATCAAAGAAAGTTTAAAGTGTGTGCGAGACATTTTTTTATCATCTAAGGAAAAACGACTGTTAGCACGTTGTCACTGAACAGGTATGATTCCGACAACAAAGAGGATATATCGCGTAATTTGATCCACGATGTTCCTTCGTTAGAATCTGTGGCCTGGGTCTGGCATCGCGATTCGCAGAGAACAATGGATACAATTGTGTAATTGTTTCATTGACTGCCATTTTCCTTAGCAATTACCGGACGGAAGCAAGGTTCGCCTACTATTAGGTACCACGGTACGGCGAGGGTGGTTATAAAATCGTGAACAGGTCTACGAAGCGCGATTGTAGGAAAGGAGTATTGTAGTTTGAAAATTGAGAACAGCTAGCTACGCGCCCTAACCCTAACCCTAACCTACAAGGAATCCGTTACAAATTACATGGACCACTTACTCTAACAGTCCACGCGATAGATTTCTCGAGCAATACGAAATTCTTGCACACATTTTTTTCTGCAACGAAAACTTGAAAACCGCCTTCACCATATCTATACACTATAACATACCCACTGAGAAAACTGCAACATGGAATGGAATAATTCCAATCTTCCTTTTTATAATATCAAATTTTTATAAAGGCCCCCAAAACATAAAATTAATTAAAAAAATAAACATTTCCTGTAGAATCCTAAAGGCTATGGCCAGATATCAAAAGTGTCACTAAACCAAATTGATTTTTGGTAGCACTCATGACAGTGAATTATTTCAGAATATTTTGTTGCAAAATCGATTTTTAACCTTTCTGCGAATTTGACCACGTTTATATTATTATGTTAGATGTGTCTCGTCGTGGTTATTAATGTGTATTTTTTCAGATTTTTCGGATTATACGAACGTGTTTTAAAAAATTGGAAATCTCTAATGGTTTGCAGGAAATATTATTTCGTATTGCAGTTTTGGCGATACTAATTTTATAAATATTCAATAACGAGATATTGTTGAAACCATTGTTCTGAATATTTTTCAGAAGTTTTTACAAATTGCGTCGATGTTTTAAAAAATCAAAATCAATTTTTCCGATGCCTTTTTACCTTTTTCCAGGTGTATTGTATAATATTAAACATTTTTATATTCGAAAAACTAATGAGGAGTATACATTGAAAAATACATTAGATGTATTTTTCGATCATGGTAGTCGGGGCAAATGGCGATGTGATAATCTTACTTTCAGGAACTATTATTTTTCTAGTAGATCGCCGGTAATTAAAAAGCTGAAGTGTTTTATCTAAAACTCTGATTTAATAGATTAGAGTACCGTTAAAAAACCCACGCAACGATGTCTGTCGAGGTTATTATCAAGACATCCAATACAATCAAAGCATTCCCTCAAGAAATCCAAGAAAAAGATTACAACGTTTTCTTTCCCCATGCTCCACCGTTTTGATCTTTAGCCGCGCGCGCTTACGTTCACGAGAAGCAACATGTTAATCAATAAATCCGCACATCTTCCACCCTAAACGGTTAGAGCATCGCGGAACAAGCACGGTTGATTTATTATCCAGCTGAAGGTATCGGTGGCGGTTCGATTATTTTCACAGCGGCGAAACACCGGACAGATTGAGTCGTTCAATTTCGCACGATAACTGGATCATACCATAAATCTTGGGCCGCGGGAGGGCACGCCGCGAACATAACGCGTGTCTTCAAGGCAAACAGTTCGTGTTTGGTTGAGGTACCGGGCGCGAGATGTTTGCGTTCCGTGGATTTTGAAAGCGAGAACCCGCGCCACGCGATCTTGTAGCAGCGGGAGCCGCAGGGGTAGCGTGATTGACGGTAATCTTGCTTCATCTTTGCCGACGATAACGACATTACCGGGGCCGCGAAACCAGGAAAGGTTAGGCACTCCTCTTTTCGCGAATTTCCCCCGAAGGAGGGAACTCATTTCCGTGTCGCGAGCGGGTCAGACCACAGCCGCGAACAGGCTATACAGCGTGTAACGCAGTTTCGTCACGTAACGATTCCCCTCGCCTCGAAAAGACAACAAACTTCAAGACGAACGGAACTGTCATCTCCACACCGGACATGACAAACCCGCCAGCCATTCCTTTCCCCGCATCCTCTCGCGGGCTCTTTCTTTACCCTCGTTTCTCTCTCATTTAACACCCCTTCCCCCCTCCCGCTCCCCCAACCACCCTGTCGTCTTGTATCGTCCGCCTACCTCCCGCGTTTTACGCCGCGAAAAGGAACCGGGGAAATACTCCCATCGTATTTCCCATCTGAATTCCCTTTTATGGCGGGGCTACGTCGAACGTCAGACGTCGCAAACGTCTATAAATTCAGTTACGAAGCACTCGGGGATCGAACGTGAAACGGGATGAAAATTTTTTTCCCGCCACGAGTAAATTACACGCGGAGGCACTTCCGTCTTAACGTGACAATTTCCATGGTGGCATTGTCGTTGCGTTCCTAACGATGCGGCAGGGGCGAGAGGTGGGAAAAACTTTGGGGAAAAGTATTGCAATTGGTGCAAAAATAATTGCGGATATTTTCAGCAGTGTTAATGAAATCAAATTGAGCCAATTCAAAAGATAAACAAAGTGTTCCAGTCCAATTCAGGAAAGCATCAAAAGAGCCTGTGCGTTGCTACTAATCACCACACACTTTACTGCGTAACGTAATCAGCGGGCAAACGCTTCAGACGCTGCCTTTCCGTGGCTGATCATAATTTCGAGCATCTGTTGCAGAAAATTATTTTAGATTAAAGCAATCAGTTTACATTTTTGGATTGACTCAGTTCGATTTCATTAATAGAGCTGAAAATTTCCCATTACGTAAGCATACACTGTGAATTTATATTTTTCACCCCTTTTTACAGTTATGACCCTGAATGTGTATATCGTTGAAATTGTCTCGAGAAACGCTACAATCGTAAGAGTTCAAAAATATGTGGTTTCATTTAAAAAAAGCTAAGTTGAACTTCAAATCTCCTAAGCATGTCCACTTCAAGAAAAGTTATGTACCCCACGTAATGGGCCCCTTGAAGCCAAACAATTTTTGCCTGCAATCAATTTTTTCTACGATAATTATCAGTAGACAGGAATAATTTTTTTATCCTATCGATCGGATGGTGTGCTAAAAATATTCCAATTTGACAGAAAGTTAAACTGGGATAAGCTTGAAAAATATACTCTCTTAAATAGAAAGAACTTCGCAAATTTTCATCATTTGTATTGAGCGTTATTTTTTAATAATTAATAATAAATGATAGTCAATTCATAGGAAAGAAAAGCAATGTTCATCGTGAAAAATTTTCTTCTTAAAACGTCCAACTTTCAATGTTTATTACAACTATAATATTTATTAAATTGTACTAATGACTTCATTTCCGAGGTCCATGGACATTTCGGAAGCAATGTTCGTTGATTAGATATCGATACGAGAAAGTTCATTTTAGGACCACTGTGCGTCGACGTAACAATATATTTATTAACCGAGCCAATTCTGTCAAATATAAGAAAAATGTATGCAATCGCAACAATTTAAATACCCAGTCGACCCCGTCTGACCACTGCTGGTTCTTTCTACTGCCGTTCCTGTTTACATTGATGTCGACTGTTCCGCACAATACTCTCGAAAATACGGATTCTTATGCGTTCGTTGCATTTATAACGTTGCACAATAGAAGAAAACGTTCAAATTAATGGACTTTAATAACAGAATTTAATGAAATTTCCACTTGGCGGCTTCTGGAAAAAAGAAGCAATTAACATCCACTCATTTTTGCAGGAAAAAATATTTCATTTAAATTACGGACTATTGAAACATACAAAAATAAAACACGAACTAAATAATTTTATAACCGAATGTAACTAGAGAAATTCTACTACTTAAATAAGGGAGAAATAAGGAAGAAACGGGTCAAGTGGATGAACGAGAAAAAAATCACTCAATTATCTGCAGAAAACTCTTAAAATAAATTATTTTATAATCGAATGAAACGAAATGGATCTAAATAAAATTTCTCGAGTATTCTCCAAAAGAAGAACGAAGGAATTAGTCGAATTAATAAAGGAAATGATAATAAACAGCTGACTGGAATCTTGTAACATTAAAATTCGTAGGGAAGCTTAAAAATAAATTCCAGGTGACCAAGCATAAAAGAAGCGAGTCGAATTGAGTGCTACGTAACACGCAAATAATCAGCTGATTGGAATCTTGTAATATTGTGGATTGAGGAGGAGCTTCAAAATGAATTACCCCGAGCTACTTTTCAGGTGATCAAGAGCACAGTAAACGAAAGTACAGTACTGGACAAAATAAAGTACGCATCTCGAATATTTTTACAATTACGTTTATAACTTCGTAGTTTTTACAGATATAATAATTATGTATTTGCACAAAATGAAGGTTTCTTAGTCTACTTGTAAGTTCTAAAGGCATAAAAAGCATAAATGCTCGTCGAGAGCATTCCTCGGCGTTTGCAAGAGGTCATACGAACAAAGGGCGGCCATACAAAATACTAGTTCTCAATTAGAACTTAATTTTGACTCTTATTATCACATGCGTACTTTATTTTGTCCAAAGAAAATATCCTTATAAATGTAACGGATCTGTCTATTGAAAAATGTTAAATGTTTTTGAAATTATTTTTGTTAAAACATAAAAGTAAACTAAGAAACCTTCTTTTTGTGCAAATACATAATTATCATATCTGTAAAAACTAGGAAGTTATAAACGTAATTGTAAAAATATTCGAGGTGCGTACTTTATTTTGTCCAGTACTGTAGATTTTAATAGATTTTCCTGAATGAATCGAGTGGGTAAACGGCGTGGCTCCGAAGACAGAGCCGTGAGCGTTGGTGGGCCGTCAATGGCGATCGCCGTTAACGAAAATCCGACGGAAATACATTATCCGAAACACGTGGAACTGTCATCTCCATTTCGTACATGGCGGAATCGCCTCTACTCCTGTTCCGGCTTCCTCCTCTTCTATTTTCCATCCTGCAGCGTCGACCTACCCCTTCGTCCCTGTCACCTCTGCCTA
Organism: Seladonia tumulorum; assembly: GCA_913789895.3. Lineage (NCBI taxonomy): Eukaryota > Metazoa > Arthropoda > Insecta > Hymenoptera > Halictidae > Seladonia > Seladonia tumulorum. Next base: position 12,892,075 of record OU565275.1, read on the forward strand.
GTCCTTATCCGTCTCGCGGAGGAACGATCCCCAACGGTACTCTCGCCCACTTCATCTCTGCTTCGAAGCCCGCCATTTCTCTCTCATATTGTCTAGCATTCATGCCTTGCATATTAAAGGAGCCCCACGCCACGGAGGCGCGGCACAGCGCTGAAAAACTCTGGACAGAAATCGATTACGCTAGAACCTCTTTAAGGTGTCTCTTGCTCGACGTTTGTACGAGACCGTGCTATAGAACCGAACACTTTGTTACTCGAACGTTCTATTATCCTTGGTAAAAAAAAAACTGTCCAACCAAAATTGTTAACATGATCGATGCAGGCCGATTTGCATGAATATTGAAAAGTAAATATGGTTTTGCTGTGTGTATTAACTCTCTTTTCTATCCAGGTATTATCGAATGGATGCTAAAAAAGATCGGTTGACCACTTATCTCTCTCGAGAAACGTGCAAAATAGGAGGTAACGACCTAACTCGTTAGTCGGTACTCGTACACAAAGTTTCTTTATACAATATTATAAATACAATAGAATACAATATTATTATTATTTATTTTATATATATCATTTCCATTTTATCTTTATCATGAGAAACCATAGGACAAATAAATTCCTCTCTTTCTTGGGCTTTCATAAAATAATCTACGAAAATGCAGACGCAGTCTCTGCAATAATCTACGAGTCGCAGTTTAATCGTAATCAGGCTGCGGAATCTTTATGCAAAATCGAAATTGCCTTCTACCTGTTACGAGAGACAGCATAAAAATGTATTTCTTTCATTAATAGTTTTAATGCGTTGGCCTACCCCTGCCATAAATGCATAAAATCTGAACAAATAAGACACAGTTGACTGTGAAAAGCGTGTGAAAAATTCGTGATTTCTTATTATTACGAATGTAAACTCGCGAGTACAGTAGCAAACGTAGCGAACCACTTCCGGTATTCGTGTTCTATTGACAAAGAGAGAGATCAGGTTTGAACCATTTAAGGAAGCCAATGAATCGCTGAAGGATGAATCAGGGTCGGGACCGTGCATCCATAATCAACGACGAGGAATTATGTGAATACATAAATTGAAAATCCACGCGTAAGATATGCTGATGCGGCTGCAATATTCCAGGGTGACGAATACCACGGGAAGAAAGCGACTTCGTTCGCCCGATTTTCATAAAAGTTGGATGAATGGATACCACATCGTTTGAGAGAGAGAGAGAGAGAGAGAGAGAGAGAGAGCAAAATAAACAGACAAGATAAGCGCGCGGGTCTCACGTTGTTCGCCTGACTCGTCAGAAACTAAAGGACGTTGGGTGGAAAGTTTTACATCTTCCTTATTGTCTTTATAGAACACCGTCAGACCTGTCTACTTGTCACTAGCACTTGCAACGCAAATCTTGCAACTATTTATGACAATCGTTCCTATAACTAAAAGCTTCAGACGTCGTTGCGAGATTAAAATTGCAGTTGCTTGGTTTTCTACATGCAATGATCACGAAACTTTTCTATTAAGGGTGTGCGTATGTTTATAAATAGTCGAAGAAGGGTTGCCCAAATAAATTCTCATTTGTTGAATATTAACCCTGAGTTAGTTTACAAATTTAAGATTTAACCCTTGCATTCGAAGCTATTTTAACTTCAAAACGAAACATTTCTTCCGACCTAGAATATTTCTAGTAATTTATTAAACCTAGAAATATTTAGTAATTTATTAAACACAAACAGATTTAATAATGTAAAAGATATTTTGAATAATAATACAGCTACTTTTAGTGGCGCCTTACAGTCGCTCAGGGTTAATCATTGATTTATTTAAAATCCAACAATATCAACAAAAGCAAATAATAAGGTCATTCCATTACCTTTAGTTTAGTACTCCCCAGTGTTCCATTCTTAATTTAAGCCAGGAAGTTATTCACAATGCGACATAATTAGGACGAAGAATGCGAGAAGACGATGGGTACCAGAGTGATTGTATTAAAAGGGTAGCGAAAAAATGGGAGACAGAGGTATAGAGATTTAAAGCATCGATGGCGTGAGTCGAAAGAGAGTAAAAGGGGTTGAAAAGAGAGAGGGTTGGGAATTGAAGGGATAGGGGGAAGGGAGGACATTGTAGAGCTGCTAGCCCGTAACTTTTGTAATTCAGTTTAGTCGTCTTGCCTTTTCTTTGCTATCCTTCCTGCCGTTCTTCGTCAGCTGACAGCTCTATCCCGCTTCCACTTCCCGTTATCCTTCTTTCCCTGACGGTTTTGTCTTTTCCTTTTCTGACGGATCGCGTCCCGGTACCCAACCCCTACTGGGGGTTCCCTCTCCCTGACGTTGCGTTAGATGGACCGACAAAGTTCTTATCTTGCCGTTGACTCGCCAGGTAATATTGCCGAAGCGAAAACTGTTAGGACAGATACGACGGTGGTTGGAACAGATGTACGAAAAGCCTGTGCTCGCGAGTTAGCTGTACGTACACCGGGCGAACGTAACTCGACGACTAGGCTACTTATGGTGTACGCAGCATCGCGCTACTTTTCTGGACGGTAGAACCAATACAACAGCTCCACGAAGTATTGCCGCACTAAATTCCCGATTTCCACAAAAATATTTTCTTAGTGTTTTCACTAAAAAAAAAAGTAACAAGTCTTGTATTTTTGTCCAACTGATATTAGTTTACAATTCTTTCTCTAACTGCTTTCATAAAATCTAAGATTTTGTGTGTTTAATCTGGAAATGAAATTTACTCTTCCCATCTTTAACACTAGGTTTACGGGGCACTAAATGTGCCTACTCTACATTACTTTATAAAAATAACAAAAATGTATGTATCCAAATTTATAGCCGTTTCTTTTACAATATATACCCAAAGAAACAAATTTGTTGAGTAATTTCTTCTTCGTGCATCCTTAAAATCTCGATAATTTTGAATTAAGAGTACCAGAACCCGTCATTTTGACGGGTCCCGTAAATCTAGTGTTAAATATACGAAATATATAAATATAGGTTAAATTTTACCTGAGGAAAACAGAAATTTTTATCGTTTTTTTAATGTAATGCTGAAGGTTTTGGCGAGAAAATGCCGAAAATCCGAGGGTAGAGTTTTAATCGTAGGAGGGTAGTTTACAAATTATACATTTTCTCGGTAAATTTAGAGTGAAGTAAAATTTAGCCATAAATATTAGGTTGGCAAGAAAGTAATTTCGGTATTTTTAAGTGAAATAAAATCCAATCTTTTTATCAAAGCAAAGAACTGTAATCAATAAAATATTTTCCATTTTGTTCTATGTTGTTTTGCCATCTTTCTGGTAACTAAATAATTCCGCCCTTATAAAACTTCTGATCTTTTTCGGTGAAAAACTGATCCAAGTGCGATTTCAGATCATCGTCATTAGTAAATGTTTTACCATTCAAAGAGTTTTGTAAACTTCGGAATAAATGATAATCTGATGGTGCAATGTTCGCAACCAAGCTCCAATAATTTTTCACGTGTTACCAAAGATGTGTGTGGCTTAGCGTTATTATGGTGGAACACGATTCCTTTGCGATTTGCCAATTCTGGCCGTTTTTCATTGATTGCTATGTCCAGTTTTGTCAGTTGTCGACAATAAACATCTGAATTGATGGTTTGGTTCCTTGGTAGCAGCTCAAAATACACAATACCTTTGTAATCCCACCAAATTGACAACATGATCTTCTTTTGGTGCAATTCAGCTTTCGGTGTGGTTTGGGCTGATTCATCACGCATGGACCATAATCGTTTTCGAGTTGTGTTATTGTAAACAAGCCATTTCTCATCACCAGTGATGATTCGCTTCAGAAAGGGGTCGATTTCATTTCGTTTGAGGTGCATATCGCATATCGCATATGAACCCAAATATCCAGCTTCTTAACGATTCCGAGACTTTTTAAACGATATTCTATAGTTGTATGCGAGACATTTAACCTGTCTGCAATCTCTCGGACAGTTATATGACGATCCGATTCAATAACGGCTTTCATTTGGTCATCATCAACTTCAGATGGTCGACCAGAACGTTGGTCGTCTTCAAGTGAGAAATTTCCAGAACGGAATTTTTTAAACAATTCTGGCACGTGCGTTCTGTTGAGCAATCCACATCATAAAATTCACATATATCTTTGTGAGCCTCGGCAGCTTTTTTACCTCTACGGAAATAAAAAAGCAATACGTGCCTATAATGTTCGTTTTTGCACTCCATGTTCAAATTGACACGGAACTAACAATTTTAATCAAAATTACGTGTAATTTGCTCCAAAAGTAACCTAAAAGATGCAGTTGTGAAATGTCAGAAAGAAAACAAACGCAACGTTGACAGAAGTCAATCGGACAAAACATAACGCCAGGTATTAGTGAAAACCGAAATTACTTTCTTACCAGCCTAATATGTAAAGCGTTTTATTATCTTGTCGAGCGCTGTATCTACGAAACTGGAAATAACGGTCTTATCCAGCTTAACATTACGACGGGCCCTGACACAGCGAACAACAAGAGAATCGGAGCGCACGTGAAACATCCATCCCACTGGCTGAGAACCCGAGTCTAAGCAGCCATTGCCATGCTTTCACGGAGGGAGAGACTTTTCCTCGAAATAAATTTCTACAAAAATGTAGGTTGTTCGAGCACGGGCGGGGTTAGAAAGCCAGTCCCCGGGACGGGAGATATGAAACGTCGTCTTCATGGGACGGCCGCGATCGGGAGTGCGAGTCGAAGAGGACTGCCGAGGACGGACGCGATCGTAAAATCGTCTCGTAAAATTCCAAGTAAAAGAAAGACGTAACGGGCGCCGGGGCAGTAAAGTATCGTTTCGCTAGCTCGTGCCTCGCCCGCGCGATGTCTATCGCGATAGAATGTCGGCTTCGCCTTTTTTAATGGGGCGTGTCGACCAACGAAAATCTGGTATTACCCGGTGGCCGCACTTATATCCATTGTTGACACTGGATGTTCCCGATCCATCCTGCCGTGGCTTGAAACTTCCAGTATAAATATCCGCGAGAAAGACTCGAGGAGCATCCCGGCTGAATCGATAATCGGGGGGCCGGCGTCGGTGACAATAACGGACCGCCTTTATCGGGCAAATCGCTGAGATTGGAACTTCCACGGATCCCGTAACCTTCGAATCGGACAACTCAAGACAAAATGACAGCGCGCCGTCTTTAATTTCTCCATGACGCATGTACAATTTTGCATGTGCAACGAGGGACCACTACTGTTTTCGTTTACCTTGGTTCAGTGTGTTCAATTTGTCTCTTTCAACTGTTTATTTACAAAGTTATTCGAATCGGACAACTCAAGGAAAAATGACAGCGCGCCGTCTTTAATTTCTCCATGACGCATGTACAATTTTGCATGTGCAACGAGGGATCACTACTGTTTTCGTTTACCTTGGTTCAGTGTGTTCAATTTGTCTCTTTCAACTGTTTATTTACAAAGTTATTCGAATCGGACAACTCAAGGAAAAATGACAGCGCGCTGTCTTTAATTTCTCCATGACGCGTGTACAATTTTGCACGTGTAACGGGGGATCGCTGGAAATAAATCACATCACAAGGATATAGTCGAGATAAATTCGGAGAATAAAAACAGAGGACTATAAATTTGTTAATTTTTATTTAGTAGATAAGAACGTAAATGAAATTTCTTCTACACACTTACACTGTTTTCGTTTACCGTTCAGTGTGTTCAATGTGTCTCTTTCAACTTTTTATTTAGAAAGTTATTCGATAGCAGATACGTCTCTACTTGATAAATGTCCCAAATATCTAGCCTATAATTGACCGAGTACTTGCCCCACTAGTTGCCGAGGAGTGTAAACGTAAGACGAGCTGAATATGTCCGTGTGATACCACTACTAATCAAATAAAAAAACTTTTCTCAGTTAGGCAGTGGATCAAAGAATAGTATGTTCTAGAAGAGAATTGTCCCTGGCCAGACCCGTGTTTTGGACAATTATCGACTAGATACCGTATTCCGAATTATCCCGTTAATGTACTTTGTTGTGGAGCCAAGTTGCAGCCTTAAGCATACAGAAACATATTAAAATAAATTAAAAATATTCCCAGATACACCACCTCCGTATTAATAAGTTTGTCTACAAAAAATTGTAGTCTAACTCACAAGATCGATATTGAAACTTTTCGCAAAAGCCTCTGAATATCCCTCTGCGACACCAATAGGCGTCTCCAGTCAACAACGTTCGAAAAATAAAATACGCCACCTGATTTCTCAAGTGAATAATGTGTTGGAAAATCATCGAAGTCGAGGATGTCTTTGTCGGTCATTTTGTTCAGGTATTTTTCGGAAGACGGCGGCACCGTCGCGGCGGCACGCGGTTCCTTTCTACTCGGATTCGGTGTTAAGCTCGCGCAGATCGACATCCCCGTCGAATATCTTCCTGGATAACACGGGTCAGCCGTGGGAAACGTATAAGCAATTCCGAAACGTTATTTATGAAATCGGAGAGTCGGTGGACGCATGAAATTCTTTGGAGATGCCCCGCGGCACTCGATATTGCCTCGAAGTCGAAGGCATCCGCCAGCCACCAGGTAGGTTTGAAGTTTCCCCGTGTGTAGGTAGCGCGGGGGGAGGGGGAGTGCAACGATTTACGAGGTCCCGAGGGTACCCGACTATCTTCCCAGGAAGTAATACCTTTTTCTTGGCGCGAATACCAGATACCAGATACCAGATCCCGAGATCCCGGTATATTTTCCATGCTTCCCTACACCGCACCGCGTCGCTCCGTGTAACTACTCGCAGCTCCTCCGGAGGTCTACTGACCCAAGAGGTACGGAGAACGAACCAATCTTTCGGTTCCCGTGGATCCCCCATAAATTCTTTCACGCAGATTCTCGCCCGGAAACACGCTACGAAATCATGGATTACGATGTCGGCGGGCCCGCAACGTTTCCCTACCCTTTTTCCCCTGGTTCCTCCTGGTCCTCTACAACCCTTTCTGCTATACTCGTCTCTGCCACCGTCTCTGACTATTGATCTCCATTCTCATTCGACGGCATTTAATACGAACGAACAAAGAACCCCGACACCCGTCGATCGCGTTTATTTCAAACGGTGCCCGATTTCATCTAATTCATTGTCCCGGTCGAACTTCCCGAAGACCGGCCTTCTGTCTGGCTCTCTCTCTCTCTCTCTCTCTCCCATCGATATAAACCAAGCAGCTTTGTCTCTGCGCGTTAATCTCGCCCTGCCCCCGGAACTTTATCGACGAACCCTACCGGAGGCAGGTGGAGGGTTGGAGGTTCGAGCTGACGGGGAACGGGCGCCGGAGCGTTTATTTTCACGTGATTTGCCCGGGGGAGGGCTGGGGGGCAAGATTTTTTTTTTTTAAGTTCCTCTTAATCGACGCCCACTTTATCTTCTTCGATGGATTTTTAATGTCTTCCGGGACCTATGGATGTACACCCCGTTCAAAGCCCCTTTGTATTTGCGCGGAAGAATTGATGATTCGGCTGTTACTTGTATCGTTAGCGGACTCTCGATCGCGAATGAATGCGAAATGGGAGGTCGAGGTACCCTTCCATCCCTCGGACTTTCGGGCACTTTGCAGTAATTTCTTCCTGTTGGGTGACAAGTAGACTGTTAAGTGTTTTTCTTGTAGAGGGCTGGTGATTACGGTCACTTTTGTTCAACTATTTCACACCTGAGCTTTTTCTACTTGCGAATGAACGTGAAGTGGAAGATAAAGGAATACATTCTTCGATCAGCCGGAAAATGGATACTTTTCAACAATATCGTCCTGTTAGATAACAATTAACACTTTGCCTGTTAAACTAGAAACCTCAAAAATTCCATAAAATTAAAGTAAGTTATTTAATGAAATAGAAATTGAAAAAAAGTAAATGTATGATATTCGGTAGTCCTCCAACTTTCTTGCATTTTACAGATCCTAATCAAGTTTGTACATTGAATATATTATCGTAAAAATTGATTTTAAAACCTGGACACATAATTCCGTCACCCACATATGGGTGACATAGCAGTCAGCGTGTTAAACTGTCACTTTTATTTAATGCTTGTGACCTAACTTTTTCAAAGAATGTATTTTCGGTTTCACAGTAGCTGCATGGTGCAATGGTATCTTGGACGACAATTAACACGTTGACCGCCATGTCACCCATACGTGGGTGACGGAATTATTTGTCCAGGTTTTAAAATGAATTTTTACGTTAATATATTCATTGTACCAAATTTGATTGGGATCTGTAAAATGCAAGAAAGTTGGAAGACTACTCAATGTCACACATATAATTATTTTCAATTTTTATTTCATTAAATAATTTACTTTGGTTTCATGGAATTTTTTAGGGTTCTGGTTTGGCACTCGAAGTGCTAAGCCTGTTGCTTTAAAACGAGTCGAGTTTCATCGATTTAGGTACTATTTTTTTTTAACGGAATCATCACGGTTTAAATGTCAATGATACTTTAAGAATGGAAAATATAGGGTTTAAATACTTTTTGTGGATCCACAGTATATCGCAATCTACTTTGTAGATAGCAATAAAAGCAAAAATAGTAGAATAGTATCACTGATACGTTTCTAATGCGTTCCTAACTGATCTTTGTGTTTCAATCCCACTTTTCCTACTTTCCCTGATTTCGTTTGACCTCGATCCGTTTTAATCACCGGTGCGGCTTCGATTGGGGTGGACATTGATTCCCACAGAAGGTGTAACAGACACATGCGATTACGTGGTATTCTAATGATCCCCCAGAGAGTTTTCAGACTTCGATAAGTGCCCCGAGGTTTTCATATCTGTTCAGAAATCACACAAATCCGAAATCTCGGTCATCCATTAACATCAGATTGTGTATTATCGTGCAAATATACATTTGCACGGAACTACTCCGCAGAGAGTAGAATCGAACGCATAATTCAAAATACTAAAGATCATATGAGCCCTTATAGTTCTTCTTTTTTATCGCCGACCATTTACTCTGAAGGGGTGAAAACAGCCCTAAAAGTTGGGGGTCAATACCACATTTTTTAGATATCTCGGAAACCAGAGGTCGAAAAAATTTAATGCTTTTTAAGTTGTGTATTTTTGAATGGGAAAATCAGTCGCGCAAGAAGATTTTAACAAGAGTTATTGCTCCTAATTTTTTGGTAACGTTACTACATAAAAGTTCCGATAGTACGATATTATGAAAATGAACTTAATTCACTTGTCAACTAAGGGGTATATAGCTTGGAATAAAATAAAAGTATTAACAAACTTCTATACATCGTTTGTGTTTATTTCTACTAATTCTATAATACTATTCAATTCTACTCTAACTTTCCTACCATCTTTGGCCTTCTCCAAAAATTTCATTTAATGCCCACGTTGAGCGACACATTTTTACTATATTTTTCATAGCTTTTGAGTCTTGAAAGGTTAAGATAAAAGGAAAAAACAGCATCCACGTAGAAAAATAGTGGTCCGCAACAACGATTGGTACAGTCGTCAAGCGTTTACTTTTTCTTTCGCGTGTGTTATAACAATATTACTGTTCGATCCGTCGGATGTGTATGCCAACGTAACAATAAACAACAGACGGACGTAGCAATGCCGAAAATAACGTGTACCAAAAAATATACACACCGAGTCAATTTTCAAGAAAGAGATCCTTGAACATTTTTATAATTGTGTTTACACGTAGACTTTCCTTATTCTCGTGTAAATAATACAATCGATTAAACAATGTAGCGAATAATGGTATCTTTCCTGGGGAATGGCAACGTTTCAATATGCTGAAAGTGAAACCTTCGTGAAGTGAGTGCGATGTGTTTGTATAGGCAACAGACAATACATGAAAAAACTATTCTGAACGATTCGAGTGAAGTGTGCGCCACTTTCGGCAAGCGATCGTTTGTCGGAAATCGATTCGAAATAACGCGCACTTTGCAAGAACACGAAGATGATGTGATTCAACCGAATCGGTCGTTGAAGGAAAGGTAAAAACGATCACCGACCGGCAAGTCGTCAAATGTATTCACCGTCGGCGGCAACCCCAAGAAGTAGGGTCGTGGCTTTATCTGATTCACCATAAAACTGCCATTGAAGTCGACCCTAGAAGGGCCTAGGCATCGAAGATTCGTCGTTTACACCGTCGTGCACCCTACCTCTTCTTCTGGATCGCAGTCGGTACCATTAAATGCTCGTACATCAACCACGTTTCATCCCCCCATATAAGTAATATCTCCGATCGAAGATTAGCTTGACATTACCAATCCTTCGTTTCTATTGTGTTGGTTGTAAGAAATGTTTCCACATTTCCATTACAGTAACTTTCCCGTTCTTACAATGAAACTGTCAATCATTTTCATTGGACGACTTACGAGCAGGGACCATAGCTGTTATAACCAGAAAGAACAAAAGTCATGGAATAACAAGCATTTCGTTGATTAAAATCATATTGTGGAAATCTTTTTATGTAGCTAGATTGCTTGATCCGAAAATTCACAAATTTAAAAAAAGGATTATCCTAGAATCCTTCGGTTCTCGAGGTACAAAAAATAGGACTCTCACCACCAACTTCGAGAGCTATTTTTCCCCCCTAGACATGGATCATTGCAGACAAAAAATTATTAAAAAATATTTTTCTTGTCGAGCGAAACCTTTTTAATCATTTAAATGTAATTTGCCCAAATTGTATAGCTAAACAGCTAGAGACGCAACGGATGAAAATTCAGGTCTTCATTAACCCTTAACTGATGAGATAATTTTCAATGTAACCCCCCAGTGTCTCTCCTTAAACTGTAGCATTCTGACCTTGTCTCTTAGCTAAACGCATACAACTATCTTCTGGACGGTCTATTGTGCTAAGATAAGTTTATGGTTTCAACGAACAAAACTTAAGTCATTAATTCCTCGTTAACTACATGCTAGATATGTACCTTCTCCCGTTTCGTTCAGAGTTTAACAACCCTCTGTAATGTAAAATACAAAATGAGATATGCATTAAAAAAAAAACTGGAGGCGATCCTGATATCAAGATCGAATAATGAATGTATTATACGTTCAACTTCTTAAAATTGTTAAAGGATCTTTACTATCATTAGACCGCGGATTTTATGCATTTATGACATAAATTCGTCGGCGTAATTCAAAACAGTAAAAGGATTGAAAGAATTTAAACAATGTCGATATACCATTTTTAACATATAAAAATTATTGACGAGGTCAATAAATTTTTACTCAGCTTTCACAGATTGTAATCGCTATACAAAAGTTTTATTTTTCATACAAAACCGCAGTCTAATTATTGTAAATTGAAACTGCTGTAACTGAATAATGTCAGATGGCTACGCAAGATACAGTATTTACTTGATATACAGAGGCTCACGAAAGTATTCGAACGTCCTTTAAAACAGTATAACTTTTTTTAAATTGGACCAAAGGACCTGACATTTTTTGAGGAATTGGAAGAATTGGTTTACCGAATGACGTACAAAAAAGTATTTCAAAATATTGCAATTGCTAGGAATAAGAAGAGCAAATAAAAAAGGCACTTTCCAAAACTTTTTTATTTGAGCCTGTAATACTGAAAATTTCATGGAAATTGAATTTGTCGATTTTAAGCAGAAACTGACCGAAAGTCGTGAAAAACTACGATTTTCACCACTTTTAACTATTTGGAGCTCGTGTGAATATTAGTCGATTTCGATGAAATTTTCAGCATGTGTATAATTAACATAGATCTATAAAACGCATATTTTAAATTTTCATTACATGCTCAAATAAAAAAGTTGTAAACAGTGCCATTTTTATTTTCTCATGTAATTCTTACCAATTGCAACTTTTCCAAAATCTTGTTTGCATATAATTTGGAAAACCAATTCTTCTAATTGCTAGAAAATATCAGGTTGTTTGATCCAATTTAAAAAAAGTTATACTAGTTTAAAGGGCGTTCGAATATTTTCGTGAGCCAGTGTACATACATCGGCTAGGATATTCTATTCTTTGAACCACACGGTTCAAAGGGACATTTATCGGCTAGGCATTTGAGACATATATAGAGTAAACACTGTATTCGTATAGATATATTTGTTGCGAATGTAGTAGTTTTCAGGTAATAGTAATTCAAGGTTTTGTCACTTCTGATCCTAACCTCCCCTGAATAGCAGGAAAATTCTAAATTTTCCGAAAAGTTTGGTGTAGAGCCTACCTTGCTAGTTGGCGGTTAATGGGGGAAAAACGAGCACCTTAAGCCGATAATTCGTCAAACGTAATACATTCGGGTGGCAGTTAACCATTAAGTAGCCGTCCCAGTATGCCACTCTCAGATTACAAGTGTACAATGCCTTGGCTTAAGCAACCGCTGGCTGCGAGCAATACGACTAAAATCTTCTGTGTGTACTACTCGACGTCGCTGCTGGGACTGTAATCTGACGGATCATCGGCCACGGAGAGAGAAACGGGTGAGAGAGAGGGAGAGAGAGAGGGACAGTTGCGGGAGTGTCAGACAAAGAGGTCCGGATAGGATGGCTTGGAAGCGAGAGAAGGAACCCCGTTGGTCCATTTCGAACGTACGTTGCGTTTCGTGGCCGTAATTTGCAAGTCCTGGGCGCGGCCTTAACTGGGCCAAAACTCCGTACCGCCCAAGTTTAAGCGAGCTTACGCTTTAAAGCTTATGTTTGTTTAAGGAGTTGGCGCGCTACCGTTCCCGAGGACCCGTTCTAGGTACTTCGCATTCGCAGCTCGGAATCGTTTTATTCGAGACCGGGTATAAAGGTACGTTTACATCAGACGTTAACCCGCGATTTTTACGTCTGACGCGTGACGTCCGGGGGAGGGGCGGGGGGAGGGGGGAATACACATCGCCGGGACGAAATGGCTGACAGCCAGGTCTTCCGGTGGTGATGCGCGCCGGATCTTGATAGCGTCGTTTCAAAAAATTAGGACCACCGTTTTGTTCCTGCTAGTCGTCCTAGTAATATAATATTAATAATAACAACGTCACGAACGCGTCAGCTCTATTAATGAGTAATTCTCAGAAGCCCCCCGCAGTGTTTGTGATAATGGAATCCACCAGTTTGTGAAACGTCGAGAGGCAATTGTTGAATATGGTGTAGCGTCTTGTTATGATTTAAGTCGTAAGTGTCATTATCAACAATTGTTTAATTATTTTTTGAACATTATTTTTCTGGTTGAAATAATGAATACGAATTTTAAAAGAATGCAAAATGGAGAATACACATTAAATAACGCAAAATAAAATGAAGTTACAGTAGTGGTATTGGTTTTTTATCGATATTACAGGTTAAAAGAATAAAGACATTTTTTCAACGATTCGTTCAATTATTGCGGCAAAAATGTAGATTACCATTGATAGAATAAAGATCACCCATTGATCGAATTTCCTTCTGCGAGAGTTGTACTTTAAAATAACGATCCACACAGGCGAAACATTTTTCTTCGCGAGCTGGGAATCTCTTCGGGTTCCCTTTTTACGTCAAAGAAGAAACTTTCATTCCCTAATGCAAACCAGAGTTGCATTAAATAATGTAAATTTATGCAGTTTTTATTTCTTTTTGCGAAATTCAAATGGATAATTAAGTTAATTGTAACGATATTTAAGAGAACCATGATTACAACTCCATTATTTTCATTTGTGGTAATACATTATGTATAAACCTAAATTGTATTCAAATACACGTTGCTGAGATAATAATCACAATATTTATAATACTGATTGTGGTATGCAAGGGCTACTATGGTTTTTTCATTTTTTTCCAATTGAATCCATTTTTAAATAAAATTATACTTATTGAAATTTCACTAATTGTTATATATTGCTGAACGTTTGGTGCACGATTAAAGAATTTCCAAAATTTGTGATTACTCAGTTTTTGCGCTGAGATCTCCAGTTTCATTTCATTTTAACGCCGTGTATATTTCACTAGTATATAAAGAATATTTCGTGAACGTAAACATGTTACACGTCCAGCTGCATAATGCAAAACAAATACACTGCTGGTAAAGAAGGAGAAACTTAATTTCCATTATTTTCAGCTGTTGTTGTTCACTCTTGAAAGTATTCCACGAATAGTAAAAAATATATGGCTACAGTAAGTATCACTTTTCTGAAATACCTGTGCAGGCAAACACCTTATATTCTAAAACTATATGGAAAGTCGTAAAACAACCGACACTGCGTTTGGGGTTAAAGAAACCCTAAACTAAACTAGTTTCTACAAGACCGTGCACTTTGGAACCTTTTTCCTCGAGGGTTATGCTCTAAAAACCTTCTCTAACAAAATTGACGACACCATGAAATGTCTATAGTTAATAAAAATTCAGCTGTTCACGATACTTTTATATTGAGGATTGCAGTTTTCCCTGAAATTAGTCCCGTGCGTTGTAGCAGAGGAAATCACGGGAAACTGGCTGTGATCGATTACTCGAAACTCGTTCCTTATGTCGCATCTTTTCTCGTCGCTTTGATATGGCAAAAGTGAGACGAAAATTACCTACATAAAGTGTAACGTTACGAAAAGCGTCTCGCTAATGGTGAACGAACCACTGGCTGAGCGAAAAATCAAGAACCCGGAAAAAAACGTTGCCCGACGAGCGTAACAATTAAAAATGTTTTTACTCGAGGAACATTTTCATGGTCTAAATAGATCCAGAAAATCCAAGCAAAGCAAAACCGAGGCTGTTTCCATAATTGAAACGATGTGACTGAGTTTCTCTAAGGAATTACAAAAAGTTTTATGTAACAATGGAACGAGAACAGTAAACAATGAGTCGAAATCTTCGAGTAAATACACGTTCGATAACAGCACATTCATTTATTTGAAATTTTGTGCCACTTAAATTTTTCATTTGAATTGAAGAGATACCGATGCAGTAATTATGCAGCCCATTCAACACATTACTGAATTGGTTCAAATATTGTGCAACGTAATTTACTGAAAATTTTATTATAAATATTAATTTTGTCGAAAATTAATACACATGTAATACATAATAAATTCCGAAGTGCTACAATATGTAATAGATTATTTAGACCAACGCATTACAATTCATAGCATTTATTGTTACGGTTATTACTAGTCTTATTGCAGTAATATGTTTTATTTAGTTTAATATATCGATGGTATTACCATTATATTCTTTAAAAAGTATCCTCTCGTTGACCTAAAATATGAATTGAGAAACACCAACAATTTTTTACAGATGGAATAAAAATGTTGTTTGTTACATGAGAAGAAACGTCATTGAAAACAATGGTAAATACGTCGACGATTAAAAGTTAATGTAGTATTGTTATTATTTTACATTTCAAATTTTTGAGAAAAAGGACCAAACAAATGGGATTATTTGAAACAGTAAAGTCTTGATCTAACAAGCCCAATTCTCGGATCCGTGCTGTGACATAAATCGTGTAGGGCTACTATTTTCTTGTGACCGCGCCGAACGTAGAAAAGAACGTAACTCTACTCAGTAGTCAGTATACAATGTTATAGATATTTGAAAAGTAACAAATTTCTCTATATTTTTTAAAAATACACCAAAATGTAGGTGGCTTTATAGAAATTTCGCGCAGTGTACGTAGTCGTCGGCGGGGGAATTATCAATCTTTGGCTGCGTCTTCTGGCGGCGTTTAAAAAATGTTCCATTTCGAGTGAAAAATTATGAGGCAAAGGATTGTTATACCACGTGGCGTGATAAGCAGTCGTGCGAGAGACAAACGACGAAGATGAAGACGAACGTAGCCGCGGGAGCGGAAACAGAGACGCGTCGCGACACACGGGCGAGGAGGTGTAAAAACCGGCATCTCCTGTCAACCCTTATGAAAATAGACGGTTTTTGTGGTCTTCAAAGAAGCACGATGCATCCTGGGAATGACTCGCACGACCGTCGACCCGTGCGCCGTTGTTGAAAGTCACCGCAAAACTATCGTGGCGGCGTAGTAGGAAAAAAGGAGCGGGCTTGTTTCGTTTGGCCACGTTTCAGGGAATGTGTATCTGACCACGTCGCCTTTGAGTTTCCGGTTCAAGAGCTGCCTAACAGCCTTGCTGAAAGAAACCCAGCGAGGTAGTCAAGGTTTGCGAATTTAGAACCTTTCTTAGCGCAAAATGTACTGATAAAGCAGTAAAGGAAAAGGGAATGACTGTTTAAACAGATACCTACGAGGGTTTTTATTAAGAGTAAGCAGTGTTGCATTCCCTCCAAAAATTTGGTAACTCATTTTCTCGAAAAGGAACGTTGAGGCACAGAAGAATTAAATATTTCAGTGTACGTTGATTTCACTAATTATCTAATACTATGTAATACATGCCTGTAAAAATAATTATTGTGTAACGTGCTCAACTTGAATATTTGAAATATCTTTCCCAATTCTTTAATACGGGAAATGATGAATTTAGTTATTTTTGATATTTTGCAATTTTCGAACACAGCTTGAATGTTCCATTTTGGAACAGTGAAAAATAAATAAATGCCCGTAGTAGAATGTCTGTAATATCTTTCCTGTTTCTTTGGGCATGGGAAACATGGAAAATGATGACTTTGGTTATTTTTCACATTTCGCAATTTTCGAGTATAGCTTGAATCTGAGAGTTTACTCCTGAAAGGGTCTTTTGAAGTTCGCGAAATTGACATCGTTATAACCGCTGAAGCAAATGCAGGGCAAAAGTTCGTGACTGCATTATAAGTGTACGGAATATCCTTTCACAAACGTGAAACGGATTTTCTTCAAAAGTGTTTTTTCAAAACTGTGTGTGCAAGATATCCTGGTTACTATTCGACAGATTTTTCTGGAAACTTGCACACACAGTCGCCACAGACGCGAGGGAAATAATAATTGTTAATCAGAGTGGATAATGCCCAACTTCCAGTGCATGTTATACAGTCGGTCTCTTAGGAGCTCTCAGAGAAGTACATTACCACGAAAAAAATCAGATACATACTACAAAATATGCGTAATAATCACTCCAAGTTACACTCTGATAAATGTAGTAATTTTCAAGTACATGAAATGTTGCAAAGTCAGCTATGTTTAAACCGTTTAAAAACAGTAAGTGACTATTGGCGGATTAAAAGAACAACAAGCCTGTCAAATGTACTTCATTAAATTCAATTATCATATGAATTATCTATATTTTATTAACCCCCGCTGAAATTCATTATAATATGAAGAATTAACTGCCCCTAAAATAAATTCATTATTCAGATAAAATTTAACTACACCCGTTTTCCCCCACTAAAATTATTAATATAGCCCCATTAATATTAAAATTGATTGTGAAATTATTTCAATTTATAATTAAACCCCCCTGAAAGTTTAATTTCATTAAAATATTCTCTATAAAAGCTTTCTCTCATTTTTTTTTACTACTTACTGTTTTTATCCGCTAGACGGCGGATTTGATGCACTTATTGCAAAAATGAAATTTAAAACGGTAAAAGCATTAAAAGAACTTAAAAGTACTATTGTATTATTTCCAACCTACTGAATATATTACGAAAGGAAATGAATTTCTATTTCTCTCCAGTTTGGTGCATTTCAGGTAGAAAATTGTTATTTTGCATAAAGATCGGGTGTCTAGCGATGAGCTTAACGTTTTCAGAAGACTGTAGATGTATAAAGATCACGGATGAGTTTAACGACTTCGACAAGAACAATTTTTTTTTGCTAATTTAATGTCAAATTAAAGACATGTGTATCAGATAAAACCCCATAAAGGAATATCTAATACCCCAAACAGAGTTTTATTGGAAATGGTTTTGACAAGATGGCTGCCAGATCATTCCAGTTTAAGGCATTTAGCTGAATTTTCAAGCAAATATGATTTTAATGTTAATAAGATGTACATATTAATTTTTTAAAGAAACAATTTTATGTATATAAATATATACATAAAATGGTTGAATTTTTCGTGTTTTTCTGTTGAAAGGTTGACCCCTTAATTCAATAATCGTTCGTACGTCGAAGTGAAAGAGGAGGAACGACTGTCAACGATCTACTAAATCTACGAAATCATATCTCGCCAAACGAGACGATCCAACTTCCCATTTCACCGTGATCGTACAATACCTCGTGGTCGAATAAGCATGAAATGCAATCCGACGAAATAAGAAAGAAGCGATTCTTTTGTGTCGAAGATCCGTCGGCTTTGAGCGACCGAATAGATCCCCAGGTAACCTGAATAAATCGCGTACCTCGAGACCAATAAACCAGATTCTACGCTGGCCATCGATGTGAATGATCTTTTCCGGCGACTCGTCCAAAAATCGTCCTTTATGAAAGGAAAGCTCCTTGTCCATGTTATCATACGAGGAACAAGTGGCACGACCCATACAGATCCAGACAATCGATCGAAATGAATAAAAATCCTTCGGAAGGAAAGTGGGCAATTCAATAGACAATGTATTCATGTATTCATGTATTTTAATGTGTTTGTTTTTTTTTTATCTTTTATCTTTGCTTATTTAATCCTCTTTAATCCTCCTTCCTTTAATCCTCTTTAATCCTTATGTTTTTGACGATTTGATGACAGCCATATCCAGATCCATTTAAACCTATATGCTAAGGGAATTGTACTTATTTTGAAAGCATTAAATGTCTTGCACTGAAATCAGATAATTGTTTATCTATTAAAATTGAGTGTGTAAAACACAAAACCTCTTTTAGAGTACGAAAGAAATCGTTTCGAATTTCTGTTACATAACCTAGAGTAATTTCGTGGAAAGCTTATGAGAAAGTCAATGTTTAGCAACGTAAGTAATTAAAACATAAACAGTATATGCATAACCAATATATAACAGTATGTCCAAATGTATGGCCAAAACACGGGTCTTGCCAGGGGCATATATCGGCCAGGAAATTCACCCACTCGTTTTTGTCGTAAATTGCAGAAAATCCGCAGTCTAATTCAAAACGAAAGACAAATGAAGTCACGTTCAATTTTCCTTGGCGCGCAACGCACAACGTTCTACCTTCCGAATTGAATTTTCGAACAATTCACGGGTGAATCTAAGTTTGTTTTCGTTTGTAATTTCCATTGGAACGTTAGTTTAACATTTGAACGTCTCGCATGCCGCGTCGAACGAAGCGTCAAGCGGCAGCAGATTCATGGCTGTCTCGAGAGAAAGGGGCCTCTCGTTCGATGCTTTAGCCGGAGTTTCACGTGCGATCGCTTTTTCATTTCCGCAATTTACGTCCATTTGTAGCGAGAAACCCACCTCGCTACACCTGACTCGCTCTAACCCAACCCGAAAGCGCACCGTTAAACCTACTCAGACCTTTATACCTATATGGGTCATACGTGAATGCAGAAACGAAAAAAAAAAGAAAAAACAAAAAAACCGTCAACGGATGAAAAAGAAGGGATTTTTTCCGTCATGCTGGAAGCTGGGCAAAACGGGCAGCGCCGTCGACTAGAGCGAAACAAAAGGGATTCCCCCCTTTATTGTATAACAGTGGCAAGTCCTGGGCGCGGTTTGTCGAGATCCGATTATGCTTACACAACGAAAAGCCGGGAAATTAAAACTGATTCTGTACGTCGAGTAATTTTCGGATCGCGGTATTTAGACACGATTCTTTAGTCACGAAAATCGCATTGTTAGACTGCGATTTGGTGCGGCCTACGTGCGACCATGATTATCTGAATTTCGTTACGATGCATAGTGCGGCGTTAATGCCAATCTAGGCGGACAAACTTGTTTCAGTGTTATTTTAAGACTTAAAGCCATAGTAACATATGTTATTGGATTCGTTCTGACGTCAGCTACAACAATAAAAAGTACAATTATTATATATATATATATATATATATATATATATATATATATATAGTTTGTAGATTTATAGACGACTGAATATCGATTCACATTTTTTTCCAGTGTCACGTTCCGTGGTTTAGCCTTTTGGAGACAAGGTTCGGAATTCAAATATCGAGACTCGTAAAGTATTTATAAGATTATTATGACCCCAAAAGTCACATACTGGCTTAAAACACTACAATGCAAAGAGAATGCTTCGTAGTGCTCCAAAAAGTTAGAGTTTATAATTAATACGAAGACTCTGATATGAATATAATATTATTGTTGCAATTTTTTCTTGCTCAACTCCTAGTCTGAAATCTTTCGGACAGTTATATGACGATCCAATTCAATAATGGCTTTCATTTGGTCATCATCAACTTCAGATGGTCGACCAGAACTTTGGTCGTCTTCAAGTGAGAAATTTCCTGAATGGAATTTTTTAAAACAATTCTGGCACGTGCGTTTTGTTAAGCAATCCACACCGTAAACTTCACATATATCTTTGTGAGCCTCGTCATCTTTTTTACCTCTACGGAAATAAAAAAGCAATATGTGCCTATAATGTTCGTTTTTGCACTCCATGTTCAAATTGACACGGAACTAACAATTTTAATCAAAATTACGTGTAATTTGCTTCAAAAGTAACCTAAAAGATGCAGTTACGAAATGTCAGAAAGAAAACAAAACGCAACTTTAACAGAAGTCAATCAAACAAAACATAACGCCATGTTTTAATGAAAACCGAAATTACTTTCTTGCCAACCCAATAAAAACAAATTCTTTGCAAATAATTGATTACGAGTACCCCTAATATCTTTCAGTTTCACCTAGAATCGAGACATTACGCTGTTTCGATAGAGTGGCAAATTTTTAGTGTTAGATAAGCGGAGTGTCGTGATTCGCGTCCGAGACGTAGGAACAGGCTTGCGAAGAAATTGTCAGGCCGAAAACAATTTCCACGGCGATGGGAGCTCCGGCTGATAAAGAGGAATAGAAACACACGGAGAAAGATAAAAAGTTTCTCTATCGCGAGATAACGTTATCAAGCGTCGGCGTCATCTTTTATGCCCCAATTTACGCCTCGCGGGGAAGAGGAGGAGATTCGCGCGAGAGAGCCGTTCCTGAGGAGAGGAGAGGGGAGAAGGGCGGGTAAAGTAGAAGATGAAAGAGCGTTCGCCCGAGAAAGAAAACGCCCGAAGGCAAAAATAGAGGGAAGACGCGAGGCGTCCCCTGCCGCGTTTCCCTTCTCCGTGAAGTTTGATTATGTTTTTAGGATGACGAGGAGCGGATCAAATTTTGCAACCACTATACTCGGGGCTCGCTGTCCGCGTATGAGCTTCCTGCTGCCTAACCTACCCAGAGCCAACTTTTCCCTTCGCCTCTCGCCTTGTTTTCCCGACAGCCTTATCGATCCTGATAAAGTAAGCTGCAAAGTAAACGAGCTCTCTCTCTCTCTCTCTCTCTCTCTCCTTTTCGTTCCTGTGACGTTCAATTAAAAACCAGATTAAATCAAGCCCTGTTCCTCATTAATTAAACTGCTGTTCGACAGCTTGCTCGCAGCGGTGCAATCGCTGTCGGTTGAACACGCCTCACATCCGCGAAACAGGACCACTGTGGACTGTGCTTTTAGGGTAAATGTTCAACCTCGATAGAAACCGCGCACAGATTGTTCGATCCGATTGTCAATAGGGGAAGTCAAAAATTCGTGGTTGTTCCTCAACATCGTGCAAAGTAGACCGTGGATCTTTATGGAAAATCAAAATTTTCTATCGTCAATTGCAAGAAGCGAAAACTAACCCTGCAATCGTATCCTGGGATCCCGAAAAAAACCTCTGTACACTAATTTTCTTCGCTGTATTACGCGATTGCAAATATGAAGTTTCTTTAACCTCTTCGGAGCATGTGGGGTTTTCAGTCTTAAATAATACAAATCTATTTTAGTAAATTTTTACAGGATTCTAGAAAAGAATTGTGAATGTCAGAAGCAAGCTTAAAAATCTTCAGTAACGTGTTCGCCACGTTTAGAAATTCTCGAGGCCAAATTAATCGTTGAGTTCGTAGGTGAATTATTAATGCGTCTTCCAACTAATTCTCCTTGCAAGTTTCGCAACTTCCGCGGAAAGTACCCAGCCTTCGATGAAGTTCTCGATTGTTTTATGTCTCGGTATCGCCGATTTTTAACTGAATTTTTAACAAACCCATTGCAGAAAGTATTAAATGCTTACAAACTTGTTATAGTCGCCTTCCTTGTTTCTCAAATATAATATAATTTATAAAGACAGTTTATATAAATTGGAAACTACTCTGATATAAAATCAAACCGTCAAGTAGGTTTGCCTTATAATCGAAGAAGGCAACACAATTAATATTGCCTCGAATGTAACTATGTACATAAGTCATAAGTGGAAGTGTAACCATATTTAATTATATTCGTCTTATTAGTCGTGATGCATATTTCAATGATATTCTGTTCCACATATAGTCGTAATAGACCATATACTTTCAATAAAACTAACAACTCGGACAAATTCCAAATAGTTTGTGTCTTCTCAAAAAAAAAGATGGAGGCGTGTTGACGATGGGGGATATGTAAGCAATATGATGAATGAAATCAAGTTATTTTATAGGACAGTCTTTACTCGATATATGTCCCAAATAGCTGTCCGATAAAAGACACAGAGCTATTCCCACTGCCTATTGCAGAACATACGTATATTATCATGATTAAAGATTACAGATGTGTCGTATTCATTTGCCTGCATACACCAATCGTTACCTTACTTTCGACCATATCTATGATTTTCCAAAATTATTCTGTTCGCAAAATGTCACGTTTTCTCGAATCGATCGTTATCTTCCTCACGGTTAGATGTTTTCTCGGAATTCAAAGCGTTATGTGCAACGAAGAGCCATGGTTTACAAAGTCGATTCCATCCTCAGGGACGTCATTACTGTTACCTGCCGCAGGCAAGTCCACAAAGAGGAATGCGTTTCATTCATTAAACTCCGACGATTTTTCTCGCGAGCAGATGCCGCGGAACGTTCAGACAGAGAATCAAAGATTGAACGCACATCTGACTACTTTCGACCTGGTTTTATTCCCTTCGAAACTAAACTCAGACCCATTTTCTGTTCCCCTTCTTGTGTCCTCGTATGTGTATGTAGATAAATTCCACGGAAAGGTCTTATCGGTTTGGCGATTACATCTGGGTTAATAGTTTCCGCGAGCTGCGCGAGCATCAAAGCGCGATAAATTTGGAGACAAAGGTGTCGCGTGAACCGTTGTTGGAATACAGTTTGGCAGTGCTTTGATCAGCACCGGAAACGAAGAATGCCACCGAAACCACCGTTCACCAAATGTATTTGATATTGTGTAACGAACCAATTATGCCCGGGGAAACGATTATTGCCGGACGCGAATTCTATTCAGAGAGAATGTGTATAAATTGATCGGAAGTTTTGGAAATAAAGTGGTACAACAACGCATCGATTATTGCGTTGTACACCACCGATTTTCGAACATTTTCTGGAAAATTGTTTCAATGCACGTTTCAACGCGTTGATCGCCCACACAGCGACCACAAAAATTGACGAATATCAACGCAATTTATGTTATAAAAATAAAATTGAGAAGTTCAGGTTTCTCGTGTTAATTACACGAAACATGAAACATGAAACAGTAGAAATTTTATACATTTATGGCAAAAATGAGTAGCTGAAACATGGAACAGTAGAAAGATAGAAGGGATTTAAAATTGTTATCAACTTATTAAAATTATTAATGGAAAAAATTGATACACACAAATTTTATTTTGCATTAAACATTCGTAGTCTAATAATAACACAGCACTGCTTAATACACACGACGTTGCCTAATATTTTCTGACCTAATCAAGTCCATATTTTGTTGTAGATAATTTTATATTTCAGATAATTCTATAAAAATTGTAGCAATGTACTTGTTCCCCGTTTTTAATATTGTTTTATAGTTCAACTGAGAACTCCAACAAGATTAACAAAGCTGCATCGTTATATGGTACACTCGCTACATAAACATACAAACAAGCAAGTCGTATGACACACATCCGAATGTTTAGACTGCTTTACCGTCCTGGCGGCCATTAGAACGAAGACGAAGTCTGCCTTACTCATGGGCAAAGATCGGACATCCTTGTTTTAGTCTACGCATCTCTCCTGAACTCGTAAGTTAAATGTTTACCGTGTCTGTTTACGATAGTACCGTTAGCTCTGAGGCAGGGTTCTCTTGTTTTGATAAAATATAGAATTTCTATTCCGAAGTCTGGTCAAATATCTGGATAGAAAGAGTAGTCGTTGCTGAAATGATTTAAACATCGAAAATTCAACAACGATCAGTTTGGAATTTAAAATTAAAAATTAAAATTAAACAAAACGTGTTTAACGGAAAAAAAATTACTCGGTGCAGGATTTGATCCCGGGCCAAAACATTCACAGCTGGAAAGCATATCAACTGTACCAACTGTAACTCTCAAGAGTTATTTTCATTCATTGAAATATAACGCAAATAAAATATTATATATTGCATTTTTAAGTTTGTACATTGTTGTTTCGAATATAAAAATGTTAAAGAGGTAAACAAAAAGGTAGAGGCATAGGAAAAATTGATTTTTTTAAAAGACGAAGCAATTTATAAAAAATTCTGAAAAAAATTAAGCACAATGGTTTCAACAACCACCTTATACAAGTGCTTATACAAGTATAATCCCAAAAAAACTTATTGTATGTTCATGTATGATACGTAATCTCGTCATGTTATTTTTAATTCGGACATGTGTATTTCAGGAGATTAAAAATATACACTAATTCCCAAACGACTATTTTGTTTCTCAACTTTTGTCGGTAAGTGTATATAGAGAAATCACTGTGTAATGCATACAATATTTATCCTGCGTAAGGATCCGACGAATCGGTAACAAAATAATTTTTTCAGACCCCGGAAAGCGTGTTTCGAGCCGGCGTTAACTGACAACAGGCGCATTTCAGTGGGACTATCGACGGAGTCACAGGGGGGAAGAGTGACCGAGAGGATTTTACACGATTTACGCTGCGGTCGGGTTGCGCTCCGCATTATTGGCCCTGTCAACTATACGCGGTCAAACTCGGAGACGCAGCCTACGTGGGAGAGATAGACGCGTCCACGTACCCGTAGTACACATGCACATATCGGACGGTTGTATCGGCAAACTATCCTGCCAACCCCAACTGGATTAGACCTCGGCGTGTACACACACTCCCACACATCACCGCACGGGATAATCCCATATAGCCGATTGACCGCTGATAAAATTCTCTCCTTCGACCGTCCATCGGTCTACGTCATAACCTCTCAGCCGCCACGGACCTCCAAGTAATTTCATCGTTCGGTTCTTTCTTTTTTCTCTCCTCTCTCACCCCTCTCTCACCCCTCTCTCTCTCTCTCTTTCTCTCTTTCGTCGCTCTCTACCCCACTCCTAGTCACGCTCGAACGAGATATCAGCGATACCGGATTAATCTCTAAGTAGCCGCGACGTGCGAAGCCGAGAAGTCTTCCAGCCTTTTCTTCTCTACTCGCTCTTCTGCGAACGGCGATTCGCCCGCGATACGGTCACGAGCGGAACGCGATTTCAGTCTGCTCTTCCCGCAATCTTCTCCATCCTCCGCCTTCTTGCACCGTCAATATGGAATATAATGGGATATTGCACTTCCCTCCTTCCCCGAGCGAGACCGATACTTTTAGTCGGGACGCGGTCGCGAAATATAATTGTTCTTCGCGGAAATGCGCCTCGGTGTCTGGTGGACTTGAGGCGCGCAATCGACGCGACGCGCGACGCTGGGATGACTCTTTCGCGAGAGATTGAATTAAAGCCTGCCCGCCTCGCGATATCCTTTCTCATTTGTTCCGCGGCTTTTTCAATGGAGAGACGTTCCGTGGAACTGGTTACCGTGATGCCGTTCTGATTGGTGCCGGTGATAACGAAATATTCGAACGATCAACTTCTCTAAATAGATCAGCGACTTTTTTTCTCTCATAGGAAAGAATAGTGTTAACCCCTTGCCCTACAATATGGAGTCGGACTCGTGATGAAGATTCTGAACAAGGTCTAATAAATATGTTTCTTAATCCGAAATAAAATTCTATTTTGGCGTTGTTAATGTACAGCTATCGGAGAACATATTGGCATACAATAGATATAAATTTTCTCCTTTTTTTTTAGGAAATTATAAATTACGAAAAAGTTCTACTCACTGAAACCGTGAAATAAATCGTACCGCAAGGGGTTAAAGCATTGTAAGACACTGAACACAGAACACAGTGTGCCAAATTTCATTGAAATCGGTTCAGTAGTTTAGGAATTTATATATACATCGTGACACGTAATTCTTATACAGGATGTTTGGTAACTGGTGGTACAAGCGAAAAGGGGGTGATTCTACATGAAAGAATAAGTCGAAAATATAGAATGAAATTTTTTCATCCGAAGTTTCGTTATCGAGAAAATCGAGTTTGAAATGCAGCATGCTATTTTCGATAGGAATTGTCTGACGCGTCTGATCATAACCAACCAAATCTACTTCCTGCATATACTAAAGCACACAAACCTGACAGATCTTCAAAGTCGATATTCTCGAAAACAAAGCCTCAAACGAAAAATGTTTATTTTATATTTTCGACTTATTCTTTCATGTAGAATCACCCCCTTTTCGCTTGTACCACCAGTTACCAAACACCCTGTATATATAAAGACTATTCGTCGTGGCAGCTTAACGTCCAAACAAATTCACATTTATAGGATTGCTTTTTTGTTTCGACTGTGTAGAAATGTCGTCTACCTAATCCAAACCTTGAAAATTGATGATTTTTCGCTATTGCTAAATGTATAACTTTAGTTTCGTGTCAATGTCGTTTTGTTTAACGCGACCCGCAGCGTGGCGCAGATCTCTTCGAGTAGGTATGTCGTTCTCTAGGATAGTAGTTCGTATGGTGATCGCATTAACTCCGCTGTATCCCTTCCCCAAGGGGCACGTTTTCCGCATAGCCAATATCAGCCGCACTCAATGCGGTGGGGTGTGCACCCTCTGGCAAATAATCGGACGATACGCCGATTATACCCCGTGCCATGGGCTAAAACGACCGCCGCGCATGCTAATGTCCCGATCAAAACCAGCCCTATATACCGACCCGTACGTGTGGTCGCTAATACTTTCACATGTTACGTACACTTTCCTCCGCGAGACTCCGGGCTGTTCGACTATTTCTATACAGTACGCTGACCACCTCGTGAAAAAGACTAGTATCATTAGCGACATTAAATCACATATCGTTCATTCATCAGAAAAGTGACATAATGTCGGTGTACAAAGTATTCGTACACCATTTAAAAACAAATGACTTTTTTAAAATTGGAGAAAACGGCTTGAATTTTTTGGAGATTTTAGAAAGATTAATTTACTACCTACTGCATAAATAATTTCTTTTAAAAATTACTATTTGTCGTCACTGCGAAGAATAAAGTAGAGGTAACGAATTTTAAATTTATTATCGGTGTCTGTAATGAAAATTTAAAAGGTGCATTTTGTAGATCCAAGTAAGTTACATACTTTCACCAAGTTTCAATGGAATCGGTCGATACATAAAGGACTATAGGCATTTGAAGATGCAAAAATAAGTAAGTTATACACATGCACAAAGCTTCATCGAAATCGATCAATGCTGCTAGAAAATATAAGTGATGGAAAATAGCAAAAATTTATAAGAAACTGCGATTTAAACCCTAAATTCAAAGATTTTTACATCTTACAATGCCTACAGTTTTTTTAATGGTAAAACAGACGACAACCATATCGCCCGTTTATGTTTAGATTAGGTGAATGTACGGTGTTCTCTTAAAATGACAAGCGCCAAATGTTTGTTAATATCTTGTTAATTGTTGTTCCATATCTACTCGAGTTATGAACCGTTTCATATTAAATACGTGTACCGAAACTTTCAAAATGTCCGCCGTCCCGCGTGTCGCGCCTCCGTGTTGAAGGTTAAACGCTATTCTATAGAAACCAGTTTAGCTTAAAACGCCCTTTAATCTAGAGCTCGCAGCCTTAATTTTAAACTACATTAGGGGATCTACTTAGCTTTGCGAGAAGCCCTGTTGTGTAGGTGTGTGCGTGTGTTTGAGTTAAACGAGAGTATTTGTTTGGGAGAGCTTGAGAACACTCATCAGCGGAACATGTGCATATTCGAAATGAAAGGGCTGTGCCAGTCGCTCACAACATATATATATATATGTATATGTATATAATATTATAACAAGTTCTTCTCGAATTACCAAGCCTAATTCATAGTCATTTTACTCAATATGTTATGATTTTCTGGTTCATAAAAATGAAATGGTACTACGTCCAAATTGTGGATGTTTATGCATCTATTATGTCACTTAAAATTTAAAATACAACGTGTACATTAACATAAATGAATGTGTGTACAGGGAACCTTTGGATCAGTAATAGGAGTTGTTCGTTTATTCAATTATTCATGAAATAGTAATTTGCACAAAGATCCACAATCTAATAGTATAATCACTCCTCCCACTACGAGGGTGTATTAAAAGAAGTAGAAAGAGAAAATAATTTTATTAAAACGTTCTTGCTGCAAACAAATGTTTCTAATGAAACTAGACTATTATGAATTGTTTGTAGTTGCAACTCACCTGATTTCAACGTGCAAATAAAGAAAATGCGACTCTTAGATTAACAACTTGACTGTCGTATCGCCAAGACACTTCAGACTCACCTGCGACAGAAAAGAACGAAATATTAATATGTTTCAATAATCGCTTTAGCACATATTGTATTAAATATTGCCAACATCATCATAGTATATCTACATTTAACAAATAATGCCACTACAGTACAAATTACCAGTATAATGTGAACAACATTCACTCAGAAGCGTGTTAATTTTACAGATAAACGCGAGTTTGCATTAATTAATGCAGAGGAGAGTTTGACAAAACTTAATTTGGTAGATTCTTTGCGTGATTTTTTGTTTATGAAATTTTCAAAGATAGCGCGATTGCGCGTTGATGGTATATTAAAAGTTTAGAAGTGCAAACGTTGATTTTGTACGCAGATTCGCAGACCGTTAATAAATAATTAAGCACGGTCAAATAATTCTGTTTCGTTTTAGAGTTCGATGCAAATAATTATTGCCAAAGAGAACTTCGCTGGTGGTAGTATATTACGATGCGAAATATTAACACTGTGTAACCGTGTTTGAGAAAAACAGCTTGCAAGGGCCACACGCCGAATTTATAAATCAGGGAACGTTGCATTAATACGGCCGTTTTGCGAGTCTCTGCCGCCTCGTTATTCTCTCTTCTTCTTTCTCGTTTTAATCTATCTCCGCGGGTTTGCAATAATCACGATTCCTACCACCTACCGGCTACCTAGTGAAACGGCACCGTGACTCCAGGGAAGTCAAGCTAATTTTGAATAATGAGCGAATATTAAATTCGACCTGAATAATGCCGGAAGCGAGCAACGCTGTTTGCGAAGAGTTGCAAACCACTCTTTGCCGAGATATAGCCGGGGCCGTAGCAACTTCTAACGGCCTTTACACCGGGCCAGGACCTTAACTGGCTTTAATCAACTGAAAACTTTTCGGAATGCTGAATATTACGTTTTGCACCTTGCAGCTCTTTGAGCCCGGATATCTTCTTCTTCCATCAAAGACAAAATCTAGAGAGGGAAAGAGAGAGAGAGAGAGAGAGAGAGAGAGTGCGGCGCGAATGAGCACGAGGAACGTTCTTAACCGGCTCCCGCTTCATTACGCTGTCACTGACGAAAATTTTGCGGTTATATCAACAGTGTCAAAGGGTAACGCGAAATCGACTGAAACGACAGCCAGAGTTACCATCATCTCGTTCCTCATCTCCGCCGGGATTTAAACTCGATGCCGATACTACATCGATTTCAGCATCTCGAAAAATGCTTTTTGCATCGTATCGCTTTGAAGATTACTTCTTTCCGGTCAATGGACTGATATTTTCCAACGATTTTCGTCAACTGAAAATTCTTTAAAAACATCACACAAATGCAGTCCATGCGATGCCGATAACGAGGCAATTTTCTTTTACGCTGGAAAATAGCCCTAAGGTGAGGGAGCCAATTAATGTGGGTGTACCAACCAAAGTGCCTATATTAATTATACTTAAGGATAATGAATATTAAAGAAGAGATATATAAAATATATGATTTTAATGAAAAAAATTTAATATCACTTTTTTAATATTCATTACGCTTTGAAAATAAGTATAATTAATATAGGCACAGTAATTGGTGCCCCACGGTAATTGGGAAAAAACAAAACTCTTCAGTATGGGCGAAACTTGAAAAAAATGTACGAAAATACGACATAACATCGAAAGAATATTTAAAAGAAATATTAAAAAGAGAATAGTGTAATTTAGAACCTGACTTCATTAAAAGTTTAGTATTATCAATGCCCAATAGATTACACGAAGTTATTCGTCAGAAGGGCTATCCTACTAGGTATTAATGTAGAAAATTTCCGTTAAATTAATTGCAACATTTGTAATAATGAAATGTACGAATACTTTTGTCCCTGCAGTTTCTCGCCATTTTGTGAAATTTTTGCCATTGTAAGTTACGAAATAATGTAATTAAGTTTTGTTTTTGCTCATTTGTTGTTATAAGTGTTGTATACAATATAAAGCTACATATGTTTAAATACAATTAATAACATAAAAGACATTGTTGCTTTTATTTCTATATTCCAAGTGCACGAATACTTTTGTCCCCCACTGCATGTCCCAAATTCATAGCCGATAAAAGTCGGCGTGGATCAAGGAATCCTCTCCTGGCTGATATATGTTCCTAGCTAGACCTGTGTATTGGACATATATCGAGTAAACAGTGCACATCCAAAGTGAAACGTCTATATTCGCCTTAATGCACGAAACTCACGCGAGACGTTTGAAAGGCGACGCTGATGCATTCCATTCCGACTGGCTCGGTTCCGATCCGCATCCAAAAATATAACTTTAACGAGCTGGAGTTTAACGAATACTATACTCGCTGCTCGTTAAACGCATCGTTCTGTCGTCGAGCGCGACAAATCAAAAATTTCAAGATCGTTAAGTGCTCGTTGCGTTTGATTTACCTCTCGGCCGTGATGGCGCAGTCTACAGCGCGCTGATATGTGAACAATTTTTTAATATCACATCAGAACGACATTAAAATCTCATGCCCCGCGGTACGCTGCGCGCACACCGAATCGCGTCGGGGGAAGTATCGATATTCGAAACTGTTTCTAATAAAAAAAAAAAAAAATAATAAATACCTACATTTAATACCTTGGAGCGATGCGTGATAAATATTTGATCGCGGATGACGCGAATGAAAATTGAATTTCTACTTAACTTTTTGACGGGTTTGTATATTGGGAGTGCTGTTTTTAAAATTCCTATAAAAATTCAATTTTAATCGTAACGTTTAGGGAGGTTAAATAGACATGAAGTTTGGAGAAGAAAAATTTCTGGCTTTGTCGTACTGATATTTATTATTTTATTCCAGTTTGGTAATTTATGTAGACAATGTTTTTATAGATAATTCAAGGTATAATTTATTGTCACGCCCGATTTACATAATGATGTTATAATAGCCGCATTATTTGTTTCAATACGAACAAAGTGAAATGATCGCCAAGATTACATCGCCCCGAAAATAATGGATGACCCGCAAGAAATTGAAACTATTGTCCAGTAATGTAACAAAACCGAGTTTCATTGGCTCGTATTATTTACGAGTGTTCTAAGGGCAATCACAAAATTCACTGGCACAATTTCCGTGATAATACAACAATTCGTCTGTCACGTTATCAAAAATGTTTAATGTATTTCAATAAAGACTCTGATAAAATTCAATAATTATATCATATTCCTATATGTCCAATTGGAATGTGAAGAATAGGGTGCTTCAGAGGTATTATTCACACATTTCACAGGGAAAGCTACAATAAATTACACAAATTTAAATAGACACAATTTATCAGTTTATTCGGTTGATTTATTTGCTCGTTTCAATTTTCTATGCACATTTTTACGGGCCGGGGATGATTCTACATGTAAAAATAAGTCGAATAACGGAATAACATTTTTTCATATGACGTCTCGTTATCGGGAAAATCGTGTTTGACATGACGACTGCCGGAGCATAATCCTAAAAGTCTGCCACAAAATCAGAATTTAATAAATGGAAGCATAACTGGAAAAACAAAATTTATCATACCGGTCAATTTAATTTACTCGATTATACCACAATAAGAATTAATTTTTAGACTTGGCGAAAGAATCATGTCACCGATACAATATTCAACATGTTCAAAATCCGTGGAGTACGCGCGCTGTAGACTTTACTAGAATAAGTAGAATTGGTCGGCCATAATCAGACACGGCAGAGCGTTCGCTGCATTTTCAAACTGAATTTTCTCGACAACAAAGCCTCGCATGAAAAAATTTTATTCCACATTTTCGACTGATATTTTCATGTAGAATCATCCCCATATCTGCATAAAATTGTTCAAAAACTAACCTCTATGATAAAATTCAGCTTTGCAGTTTCGGTTAGATCGACTAAATTATTTTGATTTTCTGCAATTTTTTCGTGGTGATCAGGGAATCATTTTCGATGAGGCACGAATTACGTGCATCACAAACAATGTTTTCCCAGCCAGCGTCAGGTACGAACCGGGGGATATGGGCGCAGTTTCTAAGCGTCTCGGAGCATCGACAGGATTAAAAGGATTAATAGTTAATTAGAGGCGTGGGCAACGGTGTGATTCGCGATCGCGATGAAACGCGCTCGACGCGACGCTATTCCGCGCGTGTAATTTGAAGAGCGTGCACAGAACAAATCGAACGACTTTAGGCAGGGGGGAAAGAGGGAGAACGGCAGGGAAACAGGGGAAAAAGAAGGGTGGGTTCAATTTACGACGGTGATGTGCGGACCGAGCGATACGGTCGAATCGGTGGAATCTGCGCGACGCGACGCACGGCGAGCACGCGTGCAAAACACGAGCAACAAGAAACAGGAAGGAGGAAGGAACCGTAGGTGGAAGATAACGTGGAAAAAGTGTGGGAGTTCGCGAGACGCGTTTCATAAAATTTCAACGAAATTTTAAAAGCGGAATCGCGGAATGAATTAATCCCTTATGAGAAAAATATTCGAAGCTTCGAAATGATATGCTCTGTGTGATACTGACAGCACGTTCGTACGCAGAAATACGATATTGGGCTTTAAATAATTATTTTTCAGATCGGTCCACTGATAACATAAAGTAGGAGCCGATGGTATTGATTGAAAGCTGCCTCGTATTCGAGACTCATTCCAGGAACAGAATTTTAACGTATTGAAACAGCGAGAGAAAAAAAACAACGACGTATCAAGTCAAGTTAGATGAAAATTGTGATGGAAAATTTCATTCGGTCCAACATCGTATTAATACAGAATGATAGGTTTCTTTCTAAGTATATTGACACTCTTGCTGAGTGTATCCCGTGATTAAGTGGCACAATATCTTCTTGTGTGTCACTCTGTTTCCACATTTAATGGACTAAAATCGATATCATTGAAAAATATTTCAATTTCGGCATGTGAAAACTGTGACAGGAATATTTCAAGAGAATACATACAGGAATCAGATTTTATGAAAATTCTAATTTTATTCTTCTTTGAAAGTAACAGATATGAAATAATTAAATCGTTTATATACAAAGTATTTTGTTATCAGTAAATTGACAAATATAAACAGAGCCATGTTCTTTAAGAAAACAAAATATATGTAATTACATTTTCCAAGGGTGCTGAGAAGTATCTGTATGATTTTATTGAAACTTTCCGGTCATCAGAATTATATTCGAATGTTTCTCCCATCATCTATTTATACGGTTTCATATAGGAAAAAGAATTATTTTTAACAAAATCGAATTTTATTCGAAAATACGTTTGTTATTCTGTTCAACAATTTATGACCGCTTTGCTTATTATGACCCATTTCGCAATTTTTATATTAAGTATCAAATTCGTATAATTATTACAAGAAGAAATCGGAATTTCGAAAACCACTTCGCATACGTGCCGTCAGATGACTTGTCGCACACTGTCGTCTATGTACACACGTAGGTACTGTAGAAGTCTTCATTTGCGTTCGCATTACATCTTTGCCTTTACGAAGGTAGGAAAAACTCGTTACCGTCCTACAATCCGATGTGTTGCAAAATAAAATGCAATTATTCGAGGCCAGGCTATCTAAATAATTTCCAAAGACATATTTAAATTACGATTTCTATTTCTGCATGTCCTACTTCACCGTACAAATTCCGAAAATCGTGGCTAATAAAGATGGGAAAAATTTTTTGCCATTTTATATTTTATTTCTACTTTCAGATCCATAACTAAATTGGGCGATTAAATTATTAGAGTGACGATATGAAAAATATATGTATTGTTCATATGGCTGACAATGCTATTTGCAGTATTACTAAATGTATACTTGCAGTTTGCAAACATCGATATTCCATAACATAATAAAACGAATTTAATATAAATGGACACTTTAAAATTTAAAACATGACTGTGTAAATTAAAAGTTATTCATTGTGTACACATGGGTACGTTCACATTATAATTTACAGTGTAAAGTCATTCTAAGCATAATTGCCACTGTTCTCGAATGCACCGTATGTTACGCAATAAACGAATCGATCAACGTCTGTGCACAGAGAGTTTACAAGTTTCGATTCTGTTTAATGTTTGACATCTAACGGGTGTACGTGAAATTTCGTGACTGACTGTACGCTCATACGTGCACACGGCATATACACGCGGATACATATGTACACCACGGCAATTGGGTAATGGGCGATTTAACACGGACCATCAGATAGGGATGGGACAGGGAGGAGGTGTGGGGGTTCTACGATTCCGAAGCTGCAGTCTCGCAGAAAGCGGAAGAAAGGAGGGGAAACGGGCAATGCAAGAAGAAATAGGGGAAGAGCAGCGAGAAGAAAAGGAGAATCAACGAGATCGTGGAAAAACCTTCCTGATTGCCGCGGCCCTCCGGCTTCTCTCGTTTGTTCGGCACGATTTTCGAGAGGAAGAACAGCTCGGGAAAAAGTATGGACGTTCCGAGAAAAAGAACGCGGTACACCGGTCATTGAAACGCCTACCACCACGAGCCTACATCGCCATTAACGTTTATTCTGTATGGGGAACACGTGGCACCCGTTATCCCTTCGAACGCAGTTGCACCTGTCCCCTGAGCTTTCTCTGTAAACTCGATTCTCGAAATGCGAATTTAGGAACGCATCAATGATCGTGTAAACTGCAGAAAATTAACGAATTCTCGAGAATTTATTCCAAATAGTGAATTGAACCAAATTATGCAGATACTAAATTATTTCAATGTAGTAATCACTGGCAAAAGGTGTAGTCGAATAAGGAGGTGAAAAGTGCTCCCAAACCAAATTGAATTTGTTGTAGCTTATCCAAGAAATATCCAATTTCCAACCCTACAGTGGGGGACAAAAGTGTAATTAAGTTTTGTTTTTGCTCATTCGTTGTTATAAGTGTTGTATACAATATAAAGCTACATACGTTTAAATACAATTAATAACATAAAAGATATTGTTGCTTTTATTTCTATATTCCAAGTGTACGAATACTTTTGTCCCCCACTGTATGTCGACACGGGGTGTAGTACAAGAAAAGTGACAAAGCAAATCATGTTCTTCCGTAATTTCTCTTATCCTCTTCAGCTATTAGGATGCACATCTGTAAATTTTTTCAGAACATTTGGCTTCGAAACTGAATATTAAAAAATAAAAAAATGTTGAAATGCCGATTTCTGACAGAAGTTATGAGATACTAAGTTCATATTTTTACAGTTTTAGCATCCCGTTATGGTTGTTAACGTGTAACTTCTTCAGATTTTTCAAAGTGGAGTGTGCTACAACGTGGCGCGTCCATATACGGTAATAACAGAAACAGCGTGACGAAATTCGATAATCATCGAACGCGGACAATCTGTTGGTTTATTAATGTTCCCGAACACCTATGCGAACCGTGAATCATTGATCGTCGCGCTATTGAACCTATTGAAAACAGGTTTAAAGTTTTATCGATGACGATGACACCTGTAGCGGAACAACGGTAACCGACAGTGTATTGTAAAAGGTGAATTAAACGGAGTGACCACTTTTAAAATTTAATCCTCGTGTACTAGAATCACAGCCGCCGGGACTAAATCAGACATTCGTTACGCGTTACATTAAACTCTGGCCGCGAGTATAATGCCCGCGCGCGCAACTATAAAACACTGCTTATCCGAAGTAGCTCGGCGTGGTAAACACCGAAAAGCCCAATCGGTTGCGCTGCCTTTATTAAATTATAAATACTGCCGGGTTCGGTGTTATCGCGTTACCACGCGGCCGGTTGTGATGGCAAACTAGCGTGACTGCATTATTCCAGTCTGCACGTGTCCCACTTATTGTTGCGACTGTTTCATTCAAAATTCAATGCAGATTCTCAATACGTTCTGCTATCTACTGCACATTACCTTTAACACGTTGACCGTCGAACAATCGTCCTCAAAAAATTCCAGGAAATCAAAATAATTTAGCCACTCTGATCTAAACTGCAGGAGGCAGGTAAAGAAATTGTTGGAGTATGGGTATACTAAGAAACCACACTCTATTATAAAATATAAAATAGAAGTTACCCTAGTAGCACAAAAATATTAGATAGATGTTTTTTTCAAATATTGGAAAAATATTTCTTAAGCCACATTTTTTCATATGAGAAAAATATTGGATCTGAATATTGTATAAATGTACAAGAAATATAAATTGAATTTTTAAAAAATATAAGCTAAATATTCAGAGGATATAAACTAGATATTTAAAAAATATAAAGTAAATATTAAAAAAATGTGAATTCAATATTTGAAAAATATAAATTCAATATTTAAAAAACATTCAATAAAATTTTCAAATTTAAGAAAATACAACAAAAATTAGAAACTATGAATATGTATTACTTTCTGCGCATTTCTTGTACATGTATACAATATTCAGATCCAATATTTTTCTCATATGAAAAAATGTGGCTCAAAAAATATTTTTCCAATATTTGAGAAAAATATCTATCTAATATTTT
This sequence comes from Seladonia tumulorum, assembly GCA_913789895.3. Classification (NCBI taxonomy): domain Eukaryota; kingdom Metazoa; phylum Arthropoda; class Insecta; order Hymenoptera; family Halictidae; genus Seladonia; species Seladonia tumulorum. The sequence continues at coordinate 12,929,091 of OU565275.1, forward strand.
TGTGCTACTAGGGTATAATATTAACTACTTGCTCAACTTATTTTCATTGTAAGAAAATATTTGAAATACAAAATAAAAATATTTCATTTTATCTATCTGGTTATCAAAATAAAAATATTCGATTTAAAGTAGTATCTTATTTGAACCGCATTAAATTATACTATATACCAAATCATTAATGATCGTTAATATATGTTGCAAAATATGATAGAAAACCTTGTATCGAATGTTCCAGATACGAATACTAATCCTACATTATAAAATACTAACGTAAAGTGTACTTACTTCTGAATCTTCTTCCTCCGTCGGATCCACAGCACACAATTATTGACTCAGGGGAATAGACACACACGCACGAACAACACACACGACACACACGCACAACACAGTTTATAAAATCGTGACAACGAACGAGAAGATGTCACTCCGACCACGAACAAAATGATACTGCGATTTTAACAATGATTCCTTCCATGGAGGGGGTACGGTCAGGTTATCCTAGGCAGGTTAGACGCTGAGGGTCTATAAACACTAGATACAAAACCAAGGTAAACAAATTATGGCGGGGCGCCGACCCTATTTCCCGGAATTCCTTGTTTTCGTTTCAAACGTCCTTGGGTCCGAAGCGGTTAAAATCGCAGTATTATTTTTATGTTCGTGGTTTTATTCGTGATCTTCTCGTCTGCTGTCACGATTTCGTTAAGTGTGTTGTGTGTGTTGTTTAGTGATTGTTGTTCAATTATTCGGACCTATTCTCGTGAGTGAATAATTGTGTGCTGTGGATCCGACGAGAAAAAATATTTTTCTCGTAACATGACATAGATATTTCCTGAATATTTAAAAAGAAATATTTGTTACGTAATATAAAATAAATATTGTATGTATATTTGAATATTAAAAAAAGATTGAATCTCTTTTTAATATTATATGAATGTGTATACAATATTTTGCGCTACTAGGGTATATTTCAATATTTAATCTAGAAGCACGTTGCGAGACGTAACAGAAACATAAGAGATCCAGATACAGAGGAGCAGCAGTTCAATATGAACAAATGAGAATCGAGGGCCCCATGCCGGGGACAACGTACAATTTATATTGACCGTAGATACAATGTATGCATCCACAGGCCAAGAGTCGATTCAAACGATCCTGCCTTCTAAAGATGTAAAAGATATTAATTTTGTTCTACATTTATGAAATAAATTCCAACAGAAATATTTGGTCTTGGCTGTCATATCTGTATCTGTAAGATCTGTAAAAAAAAGTTGCAGCCAAATTCTCTTTCACCTTGAAATTCAAGGTACAATTGGCCCCCTTTAGTACCTATTGCACCGTTATTCGAATCGGTTCGACTTTTGTTTCTGGCGGAAATGATAAGTGTGCGAAATGTTTCTCATTTAAAGCATTTTCGAACAAAGTAGTACAGTTTCAATTTAATTCTCACTTTTGGATCGAGCAGAACGGTTCGTACGTATCGCGGCGTGCCACGATGAATTTCGAGCGCGCGCGGGAAGAGTTACGATAGAATTCCGCGCGAGATTCATTTCCACGCGAAACGGGGCCCGTTTGCGTCAAGTCGACCGCGTTTAATTTTTTTTTTTTTTCTTTTCGGGCCGTCGTAAGTTCTTCGAAATTGTTCTCCGGGCGAACGCGCGGGCTGCGCGCGACCAGAAAGTGATAAATGTATCTTAACTCGTGGCTGACTGCTCGACGTCGCGCATCGGTCATAGGCGGCGTATGCCCGGCACTCGACCACCTACACACAATGTTCACATCTGCGTCGGTTGCACAGCCGCCCACCGCCGCCGTCGCCACTATTTTGCATCGATTTACATAACGCATAAAACGGCCGTGAAGCCCGGCACCCTTCCTCCCATTGTTGAAACCGTTTCTGAATTATATTTTCGTAGTCGGCGCGGCGCGGCGCGACGGTACGCATCCACGCTATATTCGCATTCAAATATTTTCGGTAACGCCGGTTTGGCTGGATGCTCAACGTCAACCGGACAATGGCCTCATCTCGACGCCGCTGACCTCCCGTCGAAAAATCACCCCCGGAATTCCCGGTTTCACCTGAATCTCATACGCCCCGCGCCACGCTGAAAGAAACCATGCGATTTGGTCAACGCGAGATCCGGTGCTTTCAACACAGTTAACCCACAAATGGTATTGTTTCCTCGTACCGCGATCTGTCGCGTTAGAATCTTCCGAAAAATTCCGTAAACTTTTACCAGGTTTCTTCGAACGATTTAGGAGAGGGTAGAAATTTTAGAAATCAAGGATTTGACCAATTCGGCGATTTTGTTCTAAATGAAATATATCCATGTGAAATTAGGGAGGGGGGAGGATAAGTCATCGTTTTGCCTGGCTAAAATTTCTTTAAAAATTGTAGGCTTCGAAGTTTGCAATTTTTGCCCACTTTTGGAGAAAATGGGCTTTACTTACGAATTTTTATCTCAGGAACTGTTTGTCCGATTGAGCTAAATTTTTTTGTTTTGTTCAGAAGGAATTGGGATACTGTAAAGTAATTTTTTAAACATCGAATATGACCATACTTTTTTCAAAATTTAAATAAGTTTGATGTATTGGGTTGGCAACTAAGTAATTGCCGATTTCAGTTATAGATGAAACTATAACTTGACTCAGTTTTTGGCCGAAAAGGACCAGACTATCTACGAGCGTGAAATTTTCAAGTTGTCAGAAAGATGGTAAAAGGTCATCGAACAAAATGGAAAATACATCATAGATTAAGGTTCATTCCAAGTAAAAAAAAAACTCTTTTATTTCATTGAACAAATCGGCAATTACTTAGTTGCCAACCCAATATTATCGAAAAAAATGCAAAAAGAGAATTCGTTCACATTTTTCGACATTATAAAGTTAATTATAGAGGTTGAAACAATTATTTTCGAATAGCCCAATTCTTTCTGAATGTGACAAAAAAAAATTTTTGCTTAATCGGATAAACAATTCCTGGGATAAAAATTCGTAACTAATGCCCATTTTCGCTAAACTGGGCAAAAATTGCAAACTTCGAAGCCTGCAGTTTTCTTTGATTTCACATGGACTACAACATATTTAAAATCAAAATAAAAAAGTAATCGAATGATCCCCCAATACACAGTATTGATACTTTTAATCATCATTCTTTTGTTTATCAAGCATTTCAAGAGTCGACTGCAATACACCACCCGTTTTTACATGTGTTTCTAAAAGTGGAATTTACTGGTGGTTTATTGTCGACAACTAACAAAACTGGACATAGCAATCAAAGAAAAACGGCCAGAATTGGCGAATCGCAAAGGAATCGTGTTCCACCATGATAACGCTAGGCCACACACATCTTTGGTAACTCGTGAAAAGTTATTGGAGCTTGGTTGGGAAGTGATGTCACATCCACCATATAGCCCTGACATTGCACCATCAGATTATCATTTATTCCGAAGTTCAAAAAACTCTTTGAATGGTAAAACATTCACTAATGATGATGATCTGAAATCGCACCTTTTTCACCGAAAAGGATCAGACCGTTTTATGAGCGCGGAATTATGAAGCTACCAGAAAGATGGCAAAACATCATAGAACAAACTGGAAAATATTTTATTGACTAAAGCTCATTGCTTTGACAAAAAAAATTAGATTTTATTTCACCTAAAAATACCGAAATTACTTTCTTGCCAACCTAATACGTACTTTTTCGTAATCGATTACCGCCGAACTCTGGCGCGGTGTTCGATCGATGGAAAACGGAAGAAAACGAGCAGATAAACGATTCTGGCAGCAATAAGCGGCATTCTCGATGCGGAGAATGGAACGAGCCGATCCGGAGGAAAGCAAGCAGCCATAAGCTTGGATTAATTGTGATCAAATATTAGCAAGACAGACAGGGGTGAGAGCGGGCAGGGACTAAACGTGGCGAAAGGAGCAAGAGAGAAAAACAGAGGAAAAAGACCAATAGTACGGCCAGGTTGCGGCTGACCCGAATCCCTGTATGAAGCCCGTCCCGTGGTCTGAAAACCTGCTAGCGTAGGAAAAGCTTCGCTGGCGCTTCAAGGAAATGCGAGAAAATACTGTGGAAATTCAGGAAATCCTGCGCGCTCTTCCACGCTTTGTTAGTACCGTTTCAGCCCACCGTCGGATCGATCTCGCGGCTATCGAACGTGTGATCATTATTACTCGCGTTATTCCGATCGGGAATGCTTTCGAGCCCAATTGCCGAAACTATTAAATGTGGCAATCAATTCGGCCGTCATTGATTTCATTGGAAAATCGTGTTAACATTATTTAATATTTCATTCTTGTTATGTTTAATCAGGCCAAACGTGTTGTTAGATTCTTCTGATCACAATCGTTCTATTAAGACGTTTTATTGAACGTAATCTTCCGAATACAATTGCAATCAATACCAATGGTAGCAAAAGCAATTTATTCCGAGCCATCATGATTAAGTAAAGTCATTTTTAAGTACTTTATTCTGTGCAGAAATAATATGCTGTTTTGATCTTTATGTACCTATGATAAAAATGGGTAGATGTAATTTAATATAGTAAAAGGATTAGAAGAATTTAAAAATACTGTTATATTTTTTTCCAATCTGTTAAACATATTAAGAAAGAAAATTAAATTTTATTTCGTTCCAGTTTGTTGCAGTTCAGGTAGAACATTTTTTATTTGCATATAGATCCCCTATCTATTAATAAGTAACTAAAGGTACAAACCAGTAAAGGTATATTATTTCGATTATCATATGTCTAAACTCAGCAAAGAAATTCCGTATAAATTAAAAAGAGATAATATTCCTGTGATGATAATAGATATGTTGCTGATTTGTTGTTTATATTAAACAATGTTTTACTTCAATGCGTGTAACGGCATAAGAAACATGTGACATCTTTGTACGTCAAGGGATTAATATAGAACATTGTTAATCGATTAGTCTGTCGTTATGACTATAAAAATAAAACCGAAATTACTTAGTATGGAGAAGAGTGCCATTGCTGTCATTCGAAATGTCATATATTACGCAAAACATTCATTTTGAACAATGCGTAGTAATCATACGTACAGTGATGGTTCGAAGAAGTGATGGCTGGCAATGATGCAACGTCGATTCGAATAATTGGAATTCTGTACTGTACAATTTCTGGCCGTGAAGTTACCAAAAGAGAAACGGCTCTGCCCGTATTGTTTTGTTCTATTGTCAGCCGCGAAGTTTCATGGACGAAACCTTCATAAGCGGGACTCGGATAACGTGCAGGGTGGCGCGATCCTGGACGGTTATTGACAACCGAATAAATAATAGGCGCGCGAAAGACATTCGAACAAATTTCGAAGAGATGTGTGTTTCCGCAACGGCGGCTTATCGATTTCCGCGCGTTCTTTTTCCGTGGCACGCCACGTTACGGTGGAAGCTTCATTGCTTTATGGTGGCTGGAACGGTACCTCTGCCGCGGTTTGATCAATCACGTTCCGAGAATAAATGGTGCTGCCTCCATCTTTCTATCGGTTATGTACTTTTTTCTCTAGAGATATGTATATTACCGTGAATTGCCTGCACTGTATGTTTCGTAACATGCGCTCATAATGTCAGAGACAAATCAGTTCTACTTTTTACGAAATTGCACATCTTTACGCACGCATAAATTTTGAACTAGTGATCTCCTAGGATTGAAGCTTGGCCAAAATCTACAGGATTACATAAAAAGAAGTAAAAAATTTCTGGTTTCCCGAGGTAAAGTCTAAACCTTCCAGGATTAACCCTGGATTACAAATTTCTAATTATCAAACATCAGGTTGTAATAACTCAGTCGTATTATCATTCTACTAACGTAATTAACAAAAAAAAAAAGAGAATTATTTCACTTCCATTTCTTTCAATAGAGACAGAAAATTTGTATTTTGCACAAAGTTCCGCAGTCTAATTATAATGTATAATTTGGACAGAATAATCGATTGTGAGGAGTAAGTGAGAGAGTATACGCCGGCAGAAGTTGGGAAATGTCACTGCGCGTAATTAATTGATAATTAATAATTGAATATCAGAGACGGTCAATACACAGACCGTTCTGTGTGCGGAGAATGAGATGCGTTATTTCGTGTCGCATTGTTGTATCGAATTTTGCTGTACATTTTATATTCTGTATTTAGCCAATTTAATTGATGAACTGTTTCGGGCTTTATTCATTGGTTCAATAAAAATTAGTAATTTCATTTATTAGACATCCAAGTTCTACGTGTACCAATATTTTTTCGAGAATCGGTGGACAAGCGTGTAATGGGCTTCTAAGATCCCACGCTTTTGTGCTGGTTCGACATTGTAGACCGAGAATGAGCAAACAATTTCTATTAGAGATCCTCGAAAGGGTGCGCGTGAGACAAAAAGGAAGTAAATAAATGGGAAGAGTACTCGTTCCCCCTTGGACGTGTGCGCCCGTCGTTTCATGGATTTTACAACGACTAAAAGGAATTCCTATAGCTTGGAACACGATATTGGAAAACTGAAAAGGGGAGAGCAAACACGATAAACACAGGAAAACGAAAAAGACAATAACGGCGAACTGTTCTACATAACAAAGCTTTACGATCAGTGTTATAATTGCCGGGGTATGTGAACCGGACCCGCTTAAACAAAGCACATTCTTGCTCTCTTTGCATCCAAGAAAACGTCTTTCAGTCTTTAGTAATGTTTATAAAGTTGATTTTGTGTTATTTTCAAAATGAAACTGCTTTACAATGAAGCTGTTAACGTGTAAAATGTTACGTTCCACTTTCAGAAGAGATCGTAAACGTTAAAATCGAGTACGTATTTTACTTGTTTTTAGTGGAAAATAAATTAATCTGAAGAAATTAAAAATACATTGTTTATTTTGAAACTGGCACGAATCACTTTTTGAGAAAAATGAGCTAGCGTCGTTTACAGTTCTAAAAAGCTTAAACGAATTAAAAATTCAATTTAAAAAAAACGGATTGTTGCCATTCAGATTTTTATAAATATTTGCAGACGATTTATGAGAAAGACAATGGTAGTTTTAATTCATTAAATATAATTTTATAACATGATTTTCCAAGTGACTTTGAACCGAAATGTTCCATCCAACTAATAAATATAATGAGTCTCTATATAAGAATTAAAGCAATTATACTGAGCACTCCGCGGACGAATGTACAGCAAGAAAAGTATGTCCATGTTTCGCACTACTTAATTCATTAGTGTAGTTACGTTGCTAGCTAAAAGTCTGAAATCACTCTGTGTACCAACGGGCGTAGGAATTTCCTCGTTAAATGAGCAAGGCTCAGTAGTCGCAGATAATTATAGTAATCAGAAGAAAGTTAGGAGTTAAAACCTTCATTACTAGACCGTAGATGGTTCAAGCAAATTCCCAGCGTCAACTACCCGAAAACCGAGGTAAGATAAAACTTCATTTTCACGTTAATAGTTTCAATATCTCAAAAATAATTTCAAACACATTAAGATTTTATAATAAAGAAATTTGAGTTTCATTCTCCTTTCGATCATCTTTGTAAACTGTAAACGCATAAAAATGTGCAATCTAATCATTAGCTAAATCATTAGAAACTTATCAAGCATGAATATTGTTTTCTTCTTTAAAGTCGAAATACAATTTTCGTCTTCTGTTGTCAATATTAAGAAACTTTGAATATTCTCACACAATAACTTAAATTAAACCGAAACTGAAATCTTAATGAAATCGTGATAATTAATGTGTCAAGAGTTGTGTCCTGATTAAAATATATTTTATAATTCCTCTTTTTCATAAATTGGTACAGTAAAATCATGTAATTTTTGTACTACTCCTGAAAAACATACGTTTTCCAGCTGCGTCACTTCAATTATGAACGAATAAAAGAAGCTAACGTCAAGTATGTTTAAAAATCAGTACTATCATTGCCTTTTGAAATTACGATGACCTCGATGACCGTAATTTAGAAGAAGTCTATTTCATAGGCATGGTGAAAACAAGCCACATGAAAGATATTCCGAATACAACCGGCAAAGTTAATAGGAACCCTTATTAACTCAATCGCCGACAATTTACTACCGCTTGACTTACAATCGCCTTATCGATTATTTCATCTGGGCCGGTCTACAATATCCTTGAATAGTGAACAGCAACCACACAGTTCCTCCAACAAAATATTCGCGAGAGTATATGAAAGCAAAAGGCACTAGCTCCCGACAATAAGCCATGCAACTGAACAATCGTTCTCGGTTCAGAATGAGCTCTATACGTGAGAAATTCTCTGCTGGCCTTGGCCCGAAAAACCGAGAAAACCGGTCGAGCAGTTGTTGAAGACGTTGTTCAATAGTCGACGTGTATCCTCACTGGGCGACCAAATCCTCATCACGTTTCTCTTTAATTGCGTTTGTTCGGAACGCGTAGGTGTGTACAGGGAGAGGTAAAGGTCGAGCAAACAATTTTACATTCCCTGCAGACGACTGTTTCACGAGTGCAACCTGCTCGCGGACTCGACAGACACCGATTAACTGTCCACATTAGAGCAGCTACTGAGTCTACAGAGCTGCTCTTCAGCTCGTACTTGCTCAACACTTTATCTGTTATTCCATAATCTTGAAACTAAACGACAACTAAACTGTCGTCGGTTTAAACCATCAGGTTTGTATTCCTTCTCAGCTTCCATGTACACACAGGGGGGTGGTTAAATTATTATGAACAGATGAAAAAAATTACACAAAGATAACTATCTTCATACAGAGTGAGGCACCAGCTATTGCCACCTACAAAAACTCCGAAAGTATGATAGTAGCAGAACAGTTTTCCAAGCAAAAAATGCATGGGACAACAGCGGCTGTAATATTAATCTTTTTTCCTGGGTGCAGTCGCTTCAGAGATGTCAAGGTCGCCTTTCTTCTGGTACCTGATTTCAGATAGCAGCTATTAAGACGAATCCAACGAGATGCAACATGCGTATTTTATTATTATTTGTTGCATTATTCATATATACTTTTCCTCCAAGAGAAATACAAATTACAGTGACTCTGCATAATCAGTTTAATGCAAAGAGGAAGTGTTAAGGATTAGCGATTAGAACTCTCTCCAGGTGGCTGATTCTCCTAGCCTAGGCTAATGTTTTATTGGTTTACTTTCCGTTTTATTATGTATATTGATCCCCCTTCTGTTGTAAATACTTGTTTTCCCTGCAGAATTACTATTTTCACACGGTTAATATAATAAAATATTATTGTAACGACAAAAGAAAGCGGTGCTATTACTCGTGTACTGTCAACTATTCTCCTTTACAAAAATTATTTCTGGAAGATAAAAGTCGCTTTAACGTAACACATAGAACGTATTCGCGTTCACGGACACGGAGGGACACAGCGCGTTCAGTAAATATGCTAAATTCCCGATATCCCGGAAATAACACGTGGGTGATGCAATGATTGCAGGCCATGCATGCGCGCTAACAATTTGCGGCGGCCCGCGCCGTCCAGACGTTAACAGGTTTACCATAGACATTTTAACGCTGCGATGCACAGAACGTGAATTTCTACCGTATCCACTCTTTTCAGCTTAAATCTGAAACTGTTCACTATGCGTTAACAATGCACCTGCTGGTCGAAGCAAACTGCATATCGTACGAAATCTTAATTCCGTATAAATATAGAAACACACAGAAAGATGATTCACGGTACGATTGCTAAAATTTATTTGCGTTGTTTGTGGTGTGCTCTTCCATTGTGTATTCTCATGTCAAAACGTTTACAATAAAAATTGATTGGATTCGGAGAATGAAAAGTTGCCGAGGTGCACACTTCGAATGGTTTGTATACCTAAAAAATATTACGGTCATCTATTTTTATAAGTGAAGCCCTCTATATTTCTCTGTACTTTCAAGTCTTCCTAACGAAACCTATATGGGTCATACACAATTTTTCCAAATAGCGTCTTTGGAATTTCTGTGGAATTTGAAATCCTAAAATAGGAAAGTATTTCTGTGAAAAATAGATGATTTAAATAATCAAAAAAGCTAATTCTAAAGCTAATTTCGTGTAGTTTTCCATTATGGAAAAGTTAAAGTACGAGAAACAATTAAAACTTACTGTTAATGCTAAGTGACCGATTTCACAATTTCTATTTTATAATTATTGAAATTACAACGATGCTTCCATTGGAAATATTGGTCACAATATTATCGAATATTATAATGTTATATCGCAATATTATCGAATATCACAATATTATACCATAATATTACCGAAAATTACAATATTATAATAAAAATCGTAGAAGATCTAAACAAATTCAATCGTGTTATTCTCATAAGGCAACACATAACAGCCGCTTTTAGAATTCGGTAAGTTTAGTGTTAAATATTTATTTTTTAACTAACTGCTGTTCCCATAGCGATATTTTTGGGATTTAATTGAACTTATGTCAATGGCAATTGTTCTACACAATCCATATTATGTTTACTGTGCGGTAAATTCGGGATGGTGTAATTTGATGAATTATTTTATTAATACCCAACCAGCATCAACCAGCATGCACTTTCAGCGTATAAAAGAATGTTGAAATGCAGCTCGTTGTTACGTAGAAGAGTGAATAATAAGTCGGAAAGCTTGCAAGTTTCTGCTTCAAGGAAATAGAAACTGTAACATTCCCAATGGGAGACTGTGCTAAAGTAACATCGGATGCGCATGGTGCAAAAGCTAGCTATGCCTGCAACATGTTTCGGTTCGGGTTATAAAAAATTCATCTCGAATATTCTCGAATGCTCTACTTGTGCGCAAGGTTTCATTACAATTGGCGCGTACGAGTAAGATGATACTCTTTCGTAGCCATAAATATGTATGACTCATATTATCCACTTTAGCACCATGCTACTAATTGCATATACATGAATAGAAGTGCTAAATATTCAATGTGGCGTGTACTCCTAAGGCGGATTTGCACGTTACATAAGCACGTCTAAATCGAAAAATTTAATAACAACAAGGAACAATATTTATGTCTGCATTCAGTCATCAACTTCCGAGTTATCCTAGTCGATGTACTATACTGTTCAGAAGGAGTTACATATCTCTGGAAATTATTAGACGAATCGTATGTTGTATGGTGATTTCAAGAACAATTTTTTATCTCGGACAAATCTAAATCTCGTAACCTTACTGACCTACTCGAGAACAAAATGATTGGACATGCGTCGCATTTTATACAGGGTGGGATGGAAATCGTGGTACGGCCTGGCAGAGGGTGATTCGAAAATACTACTACATTTTTTGTTTTACGCCTCGTTTTCGAGAAAATCGAGTTTAACGACCCACCTGGAAGCTACCTGACTCGTCTTATGATTGCAACCCTCGAAATGATTTTTTTACACAGATAGATTAATACTTTTTTGTAAAGAATATGAAGGAGCATCAGCTGATGCAATAAAAAATATATAATTCCATTTTAAAAAAACATGAATGACCTTCATATGTCCTTTACACGTCCACCTACAAAAAAAAGTAGCATCCCAAAACCATTCAACTTCATCTAAAAAATAATGACGTAAATGTAGATGGCAAAATGTGGTGACCTGTGTTTCGGACATACACTACCGGCCATAAGTGTTTACCCACCCACATATTTTTTAACATTGTAGTCCACGGTTCTACGGTTCAGCTTCAATAACTTTGCTATTTCTCTGTTACTTTTTCCGATGCTATGATGGGACACTATTAGAGCGCGCGTTTCAATCGATAATTCTTTTCTCCCTGACATTATTTGAAATTTTCGCAAAATTCTTTAGGCACGTGGAAATCAACTGTTTACTGTATGAAAGGTTAATGCAGTATGAAATTTGAGAAGACTAAGATACCTGTATTACCTGCGTTCATATTCCCTACTGACCGTTATAAAAATTTCAGAAAAATGGGTTTCTTTACCTGAACTCCAAAATTGTCGTTTTTCATAAAAAGCTGTAAACTCATTTACAGTACCTGATTATGTATGTACAGAATATTTTGGATGTTTTTTATTAGCCTTATAATTAGGATTTAATGCTACGGACATTTTCATAACAATAAAATACCTATTATTTGAATAGTAACGAAATTTGAAGGTGGGTAAACACTTATGGCCGGTAGTGTACATAGAGTAAAGTTTAGACTATTTGTACTTTCTTGGACAATTTTCGTATATTTTATAATTTCTGGTTCGATCACTGACGCACAGTTAATTCTTTCGGTGATCTCGTATCGCGATAACGTGTGCGCAAACAAACGAGGGACGCGCTCCAAGAGCACCGCGAAGAATGAATGCGCACGGGCGCCAAATTCACAGCAACTATTTTCCAGGTCCGCATATCGTCCGGGCGCCAAGTGGTTGACCGAGAACGCGACGCAACCACAACACATAGTGGACGTCGGCCTCGTAAACACACATACACACTCTCACGTTAAATACCGACACTAATGCGACGGACGTTAAAGGGTCAGGAATTTGCCAGGGTGCTGCTGCCTGCAGGCCGTATTAAGCGCATTGATGTCGACTTGTAAAAACACAACGGACCGCAAACGCGCAATGGAACGATACCGCCGTTTCCGTTTATGAAGGGCCACGTCATAATCAAGGGACGCAGAGAGAAAGTGAGAGAGAGAGAGAGAGATCGTAAAAAAAAAATTCAAATTCAGAGTACCTCTGCTAGGAGAGGCTCGCGATTTTTCGGAATTAACCTGTTTCGGCTCGTCGAAACTCGTCGACCGGAAACAGAGGTACGGGAAAATACCGGGAGTTGAAAGAAAAGTTGGACAGACAAATTTTCTGCGCGCAGGCGACGTATTTACGTGGGGTACAGGGGATTCCGGATATAAGAGAGTACACGGGCCAGGACAACGGATGCGCTGGATTCGCGGGCAACTATTTTCCCTGTCTTTGTAACCCCGTCGAGCGGTGTGCACCGAGAACGCGTCGCGACCAGGTTGCACGCGCGCTCGATCCGCATATTTCTGTCGGTTTGTGTGTTGGTAGTTGCGGCCCGCGTGCACCTCACACGTACGATCGCCCACATCGCGACAGAGGCTAGAAACGGGTAGAACGAAATTTCCACGCGGGAGCCCAAGCCAAGAGCGGCAAGCACAACGGAAAAGTCGCTCTCGAAAAGTTCCGTGCAGGCGTTCCGTGAAAAAAAAAAGAAAAAAAAAGCGTAAGGAGGGGTCAGGATTTGAATGGTGAATTTCTGCAAACGATCATTCGAGACTTTTACGTGGTCCGACCGTGGGTCCCGGACGTGTGAACAGGCAAAAGGAGAAACGGCCGCGATCGGGAAAATCGGAGCGTGTAGATCCATTAATGGATCGCTACAAACCAGACTCAAAGTCACGGATCCTTCTGTGGACGGAACGTAAAGAAACGCGTTGCGGCTTTTACAAATGCTTGTACGTCCCATGATCGGAAGAATTACGCCAAAAGAATTTTACGCAATGCTGATTCTAGCTTTGAGGCTCGTTGCCCGCATTCTATTCGTGAAGGTTCTTTTGTTGCGGAATTGTGGATAACAAACTTGGATTCTGAAACTTCTCGATAATACTATTATCATAAATTAAACGCTTAAACACAAACGCATTTATATTTTACCAGGGACCGTAACTGTTATCAGTGATAACAGGTGATAACTTATAACTAGACATCGGATCTTTATGCATTTATGGAAATGTTAAAAAAATGCTATAATATAAAATTCGAGAGAATTTAACACGATTTTTATTTGCTTTGGATCTACAAAGGCTGTCCCCATTAAAAATAAAATTTTATTTCATTCCACTTTCTTAAAATGTTTCTATAAAAATTGGAAATTGCATAAACATTCGATGTCTACTTATAACCAAAAAGAAAAAAGTCGTGGAATAACAAGTATTTCATAGACTACAATCGCATTGGTTGCAAATAAGGATTATAAGTAACCGAAGATTTGTTCTCTTGTTGGTAAATGTTACCGTTGAGAAAAATTCATTTCGATCAATTATAACAGTTATCGAACCAATTTCCTTCATCGGTAACTGTTATGAAACAGTTATTCTTCATCGATAACAGTTATCGAGGAAGATCCAATTTTTTGGACACTAATAACTGTTATTTGTAACCAAGAAGCATAAGAATGGATATTTTTTAATCGTTTTATTCTTCGAATTTTTCTCTTTATATTCTGTGTAAATGATATTAAATTTCAATAAAAATAATATACTTTTCATTAATGATTTTTATCGTAGAAAATTTGATAATAACTGTTATTTTTGGTCCCTGCATATTACAACGTATGTATCTTCGTTCGTCAAGATAACTTGTTCTATTACATTATTTAACGAATGTGCTTTGTGGTTCTACGTGGGACAGCTATGTAGTTATGTGAAAATTCAATATAGAAACCAGGACAGCAGAGTTGATTACATTTCGGCAACGTGTCAAGATCTCGTAATGAAATCGGTATCATTCCATCAGTAACAACCACGATGGCCACTAGGTAACTGGCAACACTTTATAGTTACTTGAATATTATATATATGTGAAAGAAATACGATAGAAGGTATGTAAATTTATCGTATTCCTTTTAAAACTCATTTTGAATTAGATACGTATTGCGCATGCCTGTAGAACAAGACGGCGGACTGACACAGCTGATAAGAGTAGAGGAAAGAGAGAAAAGCAACGTGTATTACAAAATATAATTGATTAGGATTGTCTGAGTAAAGCGTCACTCTCTTACAGAAATCTTTGTGGAACGATAGCTTTTAATGTCGTTTCTTGTGTTTACAGGTAGGAATGTAAATAATGTAAATAATGTAAATAACTGTTGTAAATAGCGAATACAATTTTAAACTTGTGTTTACAGTGAAACTCAGTTTGGTTATTATTTCCTCAAGATAAATTGAAGAACAAAAGGATAAACTTATTATATATATATTAAATATATTTCCCATTTTAATGTTATGAAAAATATAATAAGGGAAAATTTTCGTTCAGTGACATAAAGATTCCTTCTGGTAAAAAAAAAAGAAAACTAAAACTAAAGATTGACAATAACGTAACTTCCTTGGTTAAGAACCTGACCTCATACACCAAAACATGTTTGTTGCATTGTGGCCAAAAAGGCAAATTAGAGGGGCTAGTATGGTGTATGCTAGTGAATAAAATTAACTCGGAAAGACACGATCCGCAAATAAAGATTTCCTATCGCAGAAGCCCGGAAGGAAACATTATTTAAATCAAATTTCCCCGAGTAGAACGGGGTTTGTGTGTGTGTGTATGTGCAAGGGGTGAATTCGAAAGCGTCGGACGCGGAGGGACACCGAGTAAATAAGAAAACGAGTAATGTGCCACAAGGAATTTTGAGGTCCGTACTCCCGTGAGAGGCACTGTTGATTTTTGAAGTTGATCCAGGACAATTTCGTAGGAAGAGGAGAACGAAAGAAACGCGACTGCGGGAATCGCGGCCGGAGAACAATGTCACCGAGAGACAAACGCAGCTGATACCCACTAGAACCGCCCGCTCCCCCTCTCCCCCACCCCCATCCTCCCCTTACCCCGTGTTTCCCAGCATTTCAAGCATCAACTGCAATATCGGGGACACGATCTGACCATATACCAAGTTATACGTTGCGCACGGTATACACGGTAAATAGAATGCATTCATGGATGCATTCCACTCATACATTAATATACGCGTAAGACAGTAAAGCGGAAATGTTGAACGCTACGCAGTGGAACTAACGTTTAACTCTGTAAAAGCTGGAATTCGAGCCACCCTGCTCGCCGAAATTCCCGGAGCTCGCAAAGACGCGGTTTGCGATAATACGATTGCCTGCAATTTACACACAGGTAAGAAGAAACGTTACGTCGCGGTTTTCACTGGCGTTCGGCATGATCCTGCTCAATTAGTACCCAGTCCTAATAGCAATTAACGAATATCAAATGAAATATACAGTGTGTCCCACGAACTCTCTGTTCACTTGAATATTATTTCAAACGATACGAGAAAATGTTACATACAGAAGTTGTAGGGTTTGAGAAACTACATAATATAGAATAAATGATATTCTCGTAAACAGAGGCGTAGAAAAGAGGACACCATTGTTTTTTTAAATGGAATCACCAATTTTTTATGCTCGACGAAAGTAGAGCGAAACGCTTTGTTACAAATGAAATTGAATTTGGTAACGTCGGATTTTACTTCGAGTGACTAACTTAGACTATCGTAAGAAACTAAGCTGTCCGTAAAGTTTTGCACCTGAGAGAACGAAAAAAGAAAAACGCGTTGCGACGTACGCATGTGTGGCCTGAAGTTAGCGGGTCAAAAATGACTCTGACACAGCACTCGGAGGGTTAACCCTTAGCACTCGAATGGCGACTGTAAGGCGCCACTAAAAATTCCTAACCATTATTCAAAATATTGTTTGCATTATTACATTTTTTTGTATTTAATAAATTACTAAACATTTCAGTACTGTACGAGTAAATTGCACTATTTTCGTATGTATAGCATGAAAAAATGTATATATGGAAGGAAAATATTCTGTCAGGAGAAATGTTTCGTTTCAGAGTTAAAGTAGCTTCGAGTGCAAAGGGTTAAATTTCCTGGTGAAAATCAGTTCTGTGGAATCGTCTTAGACACCCGCGAGACGACGATACTCCTCTGCACTCGTACGAACGAATGACACTGAATTACAGGTCAACGCCGATGACTTTCGGTTTCGCTTCACCGCGGTCTGGCCACGGGGCCAATATTATTCGTTTTGTATTCTACGTGGCTGAGTCGATATTACGGTTACAATAGCTCACCCATTACACGAACGCGTCGTATATCGACGCATTTACATGCGGAGCCATCAACGTGCTATTAAAATCAATACCAATTCGAACGCGGTCAAGTACCTTCCTCGTATCCGCCGGTGATATAATAAATTCATCGACGCCATGAAAAATTACATTATGTTACCCTGATATGGGTTGATTATTTATCTCTTGGGGACTGGAAAAGCGGTTCCGTGTACTTAGAGCATGCAAAACTAGCGAGAAATATTAACGATTTCCTGGCTAATAACTATTGGTTATTTGACATTCTTGCGGAAAGAGTGTTCATAATTTATCATCTTCTTTTTTGTGAATTTGTGCGGTTGTTTCTTCTGCATGATCGTGAAAATACTAATTAGTTAAATTCATTCTAGTTTTTCAGGCACTTTAACTTTTAACAGATTGTTACCAAATACCTAACAATAATAGTTTTCTTATATCCTAACGAAACATATTTTTTAAATTCTCTTTAAAGACCCACGTTTTCCCGAAATTCTCATCGCACGTCATCTTGTGAATTATTAATAAGAAGTCAGAAAGTTTGAAGTCGCTTGATCTACTATTAAGAAAATAATTCTAACTTAAAGTGTGTGCTATTAATGGACTGCGGATTTTTATGCAAAGTAAAAATGGTTTGAATCAATTGCACAATTAGCAGGAGCCAAGCAGAAATTTTGCACATTGAAGTTCTTAAACGCTTTCAAGCTACGTATCGCCTGTGTTAAAATACGTTTATTCGTGTTTACCAAAAATGCTTAAAATCCACAGTTCCGCATATCGTTTGACGTGCGTCACTGTATGTCGAGAAAGCTGAATCGACATTATCAACAAATTGAACGGACATACTCTTCGCCCCACGTGAAGATTTGTTTCCCGAAACGTCGCGTCGCGTTCTCGTCGCGAAGCTCGTGTAACAGATTGCACGGGTCACGCGAAAAACCGGCGGCAGTTCGATGACACTAAAACGCGTTCCGTGTAATTGTTTCGCCATCAAGAACTCGTGTTCGCTGAACTCCCTGGCCCCATCATCGATAGCGGGCCAGAGCGTAGTGCAACGCAATCTCGATTGCAGAATGCTCCGTGTCGTTTCGTTTCGTTTTTTTCCATCTAGCCATCGGGATCGAGTCGATTCGGGATGGTCGACGCGAGAACGCATCTACGCGAACACCAAACTGCATCAAGTAGATTGCGCTGCTATCGATCCCAGCGGCGGTGCATCGCGTCGGCTGGAACGCGGGAGCGAACTCGACGTCGATGTTAGAGTCAGCGAGGTACCGACTCCCGAATTTTATAGTTCTCTTTGCCGAGGACTCGAACGACTTTACTGCACCACGGCCACCATCGTCTGCCCCCTAAAATCATTTGACTAGCACGTGTGTTTCCAGAGAGAATAAACTATTGGCAGGCCTTCGAGGACATTTGGGTCCTAAGCCGTGGGCCTAACGGTACGGGAAAATAGGGTATCGCGGTCAGCATCTAAAATATCTCATACAACATAGCTGGTTCAGAGAGACAAATATTATGATAGGTCAAAAAATGTATTCAAGGTTATATTTTTTGACATTTCAAGGTAATTGAAGTTTTTTTTTTTAATGGAATGATATATTTTTATTATGGCTACATGATAGCCGAGGCCAACACGATAATAGTGTGACCTTCGCGTGACCTCGAGTACGAAAAATTCATAAAAATAGGACATTTGATGTAAATAGTGAAATGACGATGACATGATCCCGCTAGGGTTTCAAGAAATGTTCTTGAACCTTGACTAATTGGTGTAAACACGCTTACAATAAATTGTAAGCACTGATACCAATTCTTCTTCTTTCGGTGACTCTACTCAGTGCGTTTAAGAAATTTATCGGGATTTATTCGAAACGATGTTGTACAGTGATGCAGAAAAAATAGAAATGATTTTAGTTTATGGTGAGGCTAAAAGTAACTCAGTACAAGCACCTCAACTGTACACAGAAAGATACCCTGAGGGAAATCGTCCTTCTCGACAAAGTTTTAACCGCATAGTTCAATTGTTTTGTAAAACAGGGAGTATTAAATCACTGAACAGACAACGATCGAAGCCTGTTCAAATCTGGTGATTGGGGTGGCTATTTCATAATTTTTAATGAATTACTACGTTGAAGTTGTAATGCTACTGAACATATCAGGATATTTATATTATGTAGTTAATACAGTTAAAGGTTCATAATCTATACGAAATACCAGAGTTTTACTAAAAACCAAAGGTCTGTTAAGATTTATGAGTGGGAGTGTATGTTCCTGGCTAGACCCGTGCTTTGGACATACATACATCGAGTTAACACTGCAGTGGGAGATGAGTGGGACTTGCTCATGTACAGGGTCGTCGAGATAAATCCGGAATAGGCATTCTATGAAGACAGTTGAAATTCCAGGAAAATGTGAATATATGTATTTGTTGAGACCTATAGCTTTTAGGCGCGTCTACAGCGCACCAGTTCGGTTGGCGTTTGCTTACCTGCCCGCTGCAGCAATTACCAAGGTAACCGAAAACCTGGTCCGAGAAACACTATAAAGGCAGCGCAAACCATTGCCACATCGTCAGAACGTATGCCAAAGTACAAGCCAAAACTCTGTTCGTCAGAACATACAACGTGAAACCCGAAACTCTGTCCGTCAAAAAGGAAGGTAACACAGCCTGAACTTCTGTCTAAATAAACGCAGAACAGCATAATTCGATCTATCGATCATTTCTAACGAATCGCTACAAGGCTCCGGCGACCAAGTCGGGAATCAACAATATTCTTTCGCCAGTTTGTACGAAGGAACTAAATGGTATAAACAATGAAATTCAGTGAATTCCTCGATACATATCAACAACACGCTCAGCGGGACCTCTCGTTGGATCAGCATTCAACCGCTGTTGCCGTTCTCTGATTGGTCCATGTATTTCGGCAATAACTCCATTAGCAATAACAGCACTTTCGTAAACGGAAAAGTTACTTCAAATGAACTGAGGAATCACCCCTTTCAAGGACGTACAATATTTTCGGGGCACCCTGTATTAAGATCTTCAGTTTCCATTTACCTATCCAACTTTTACTTTTAAATTCAGTTCATTTCAATATCAGTCGATGTAATTGTTACGTATTCCTTTAACTAGAACTGATTGCTCTTATCAACAATTGTTCCGTTTACATTTGCCTTACTTAAATCTTATTTGTCAGACTGCTCGAAAAAAATTTTTCGGATTTATTTCGACGGTCCCGTAAATTTAACCGTGCACTACTGCAATAGCATTCCCCGGCTGGCCACGATTCATTTGTCGTGTGAGCAAGCATGAAAGCGTGCAAAGCGTGCGAGCGAGTACTCGAACCGCCGCTGCAAGATAATTGGTACCGATCATCGAGACTACAGGTGACAATTATCGAATACATTGGGGCCAGTAGGTGCGACCAGCTGTCTGCTAGCCGTTGCTATCGGCCGGCCGGAATACTCCCGTAATCACACGTACCATTAAGTCGGACCGTAGGATGAATCAGTTCTAATCCCTGGCGCCAGCCGGAATTTGTAACGCGCACGGAAACACATTTAGTTGCGTGGAACGGTTGCGCGCCTATTCAACCTTATTAAACTGTTAACAAACAGTATTTCCAGCGCATTGCGCAAGCTGCAGTATTAATCTCTGGATAAACCGAGCCATTGAGGAAATCGATTTATCCGCTGGAGACTGTGCCGCTTGTATTAAACCGAACACCAAGATGATTTACAGAATTCGATCCACGGTAATTCTGATGCTGCGGTTGCGGAAGCTAATCTGGTTACGTTCATTCAATAATGTTCTTATTAAGTCTGGTATATTCTCCTAAGCGAAATATCGAAGTATGTACATCTATTACGTTCGCGTTAAAGCAAAACTTTCACCCTAATTTCAATTCTCTCCTATTTTGTATGCGACGTACAAGGTATTTTACTTCTTCGATAATGAATTTGTTGCATGTTTAGTCACATTTCATTCACAATTTACATTCGAAGTTCTTTTGGCAGATCACTAACAGAGGAACATTTGCACAGAAAGGCGAAATGTTATAACTAGACTGCGGATTTTTTATGCAAAAATCTAACACTATCGTATTCGTTAAATAAACGTTATGTGCTTTCTTGTTTATAGCCAGCTGTAGTCACGATTCTGTAATGGGAATACGTCCATCGTTTTATTCATTAATTTTAATAGTATATCGTTGGCATCGTTGTTAAATTGAATTGATTTAGAAGTCTCTGCCGTGTAACCCCGTCTTTGTATTTTGTATGCGACGTACAAGGTATTTTACTTCTTCGATAATGAAGTTGTTACATGTTCAGTCACACTTCATTCACAATTTACATTCGAAGTTCTTTTGGCAGATCACTAACAGAGAAACATTTGCACAGAAAGGCGAAATGTTATAACTAGACTGCGGATTTTTTATGCAAAAATCTAACACTATCATATTCGTTAAATAAACGTTATGTGCTTTCTTGTTTATAGCCAGCTGTAGTCACGATTCTGTAATGGGAATACGTCCATCGTTTTATTCATTAATTTTAATAGTATATCGTTGGCATCGTTGTTAAAGTGAATTGATTTAGCCGTGTAACCCCATCAAATTTGAACCCGAATATTACCAGTCGTGCTAATAACATCGGAGTTCATTCTACAATGATGATGATTTATTGAGCGCAGGTTCCCATCTGACAAGCCATCTTTCACGTTCGAAATCTCATGTAAATATCACATACAGCGCTGCTTAATTCGTCCATTCACACGGGACACTGCGATCGTCTATCATTGGCTGGTACTCGAGTGTAGAGATATAATGACGGATCGTCTACAGCGTGTTCCGCGTATAATTCCTCCCAGGTTCGTCGTACATATGACATAATCTCTCTATCTCTCTCCCACCCTCTGAGAAATCCGGATGCAGGATTGTAACCAGTCGCTTTGTGAAAGCCACTGAACCGCCGCAGATCCATGACCATTCCAATGTGCCCTAGTGCCAATCTTCGTGCAGTAATATCATTCACCGACCATCATTCAATTATGCGAAGGAATTCGCCGCACTGTCACGTGTCGGAACTAGATTCGCATGAACTGTCGAGCTCAATGCCATATGGACATTATCGGACATGACGCACTTGTTCCAACCTGTTCTAACTGGTACATCTGCTAATTTTTATTTTTTTTTTTTTATAGTTGCCCATTGATTCATACACTGATGATCAGTGAGATCCATCAATTATAGTAACTACACAGTAATTACAATGATATCTTTCAACACGGTTCTCTGGCTATTTAACACGATCGATATGCGGCCGTATCAATTAATTATTGGCTCATGATGAACTGACGGTGGTCTCAAGGTGGCCAGTTTTTGGGGGCAAGAACTGTTTTGCATAAACTAATAATCCTTATGAAAGTTTCGATATCATATTCGAATTATTAACAATGCTATAATTGATTTTACCTCTCCGCGTTACACGTGTGTATTAACGAGTATTACGAATGATCACGCGTTTGAATATTCCGTCAAACATAACAAGATTATCTTTGAATCCATACAACAATAATTTCCTAGTTGGTACAAGTGAGCATTTCTCTCGTATTTTATACATTAGAGTATTCAATCAGTTCGATCAGCCTGAGTTCATTAATAAAATTATGGCCTTCATGAATGATCTGAGGCAACATAATATTGTCTAACCTTCCATCGGGACAATACCTAATTAAAATGATGATACGACAGATGAACCTAGGTGCAGACAATACGCGTAGAATACGAGCTACCCATAAGGTGAACAAGTAGAATAGGTCGATCTATGGCCAGACAATGAGACTATGAATAGCAGTCAGACAAGTGGAAATGGGGGCAGTATACGGTCAGACAATCGAAATAAGGCGACCTATGGAAGGGGAACAGGTTCGTGCAATGATCAAGCAAGTGAAATAGGGTGATCTACACTCACGACAAGTCGAACAGGGTCGAGATATGATCAATCGAGTGGAATTGGTCAGTTTATAGTCGGTAAGTAGAATAGGGCTGCGCTGGTCAGACAAGCGAAACAGCCTGGTAGAAAGTTAAATGGAGTGATCACTGGTTAGTTAAGTGGAATAAGACGATCCATGGTCAGACATGTGTAATGGGACGATTAACGGTTGAACACATGGATTTACCATGAGTTCACTTTACATGTACGATCGATTTAATAATTAATTTCAATAAAAAAAACTATTTATGTTTCATGTATAATTTCTTAGAAAAGAAATTTTAATAATTCTTAATAAAAAGAGAAAGAAATTAAATTATAGTAAGCTTCAGCAATTTAGAGATAATAATAATAATATTCGCGCGTTGCAAATGTAAACCAATGTAACATTATCCAAACAGAGGTTCGAAGTAGTTCTGTGATTTTTTTAAAGCACAAACAGGGATCGATATTCGAATGCACGTTTGTTGACATAAGGATTACATAAAAACCGTCTATTTGCTTAGATAGGTTCCACCTAGTTGTGGAATTGTTAGACACGTCGAATGCTTGCCGTCTTTAGTTGAAAGGGTAACTCGAGGCGATGTAAGTATAAGAAGACAAGTGTTTGATCGGATAAGAGGATTGGACACTTCTCAACTAAATAAGTAGAGTAAGACCCTCCTTATCCAGATAAGTAGAATGTGGAACGCTCAGTCGGACGAGCAGATTAAGATCAGCGTATGGTCAGGCAAAGAAAGTAATGACGTTTACATTAAATTTAAGCGGATTACGCTATTCTTTATTTAAACTACAACAAGTACATCGAATGTGTGTACTAGTAATGAACCATCATCTATTAAAGTGAATAAAAGCAAAACCTTATGGTGCAAAATAGCTGTGAAGCCTAATTAGAAGAGTGTAAGTGATACGATTAAAAATGTAAACTTCCTGAAAATTCTTATGCTCGATTCGTTACTTCTTGTAAAATACTTTGCATACCTTGCCTGGCTCCATGCTTTTGAGACAACCGATTTACAACAAAATGCTCGCTTCGAAATTTTGGAAACACCTACTTGAACAAAATTTGAATTTGTAAGGTGTCCCTCACGATTCTACTTGAAAACTGTTTGCAAATGACAAGTAGCTTGGAAAAAGACTATATTGATTTATTAATATAAAGACGTCCGGTATATTAATCGCTAATTGGTTCAAAAAGTTGGTGTACTTGACGCAAGCAAATAAATTTCACCGGTACCGCTGGTCCCTGTTATTATTTAGATGTTGATTAAACGCATGCGCAAACGTACCATCGAAAACGTCACCCTCCCCAACACAATTGTGTTAATTAAAATACACTCAACGAACAGACGAAACGAAACTAATTTAATCAAGGATACGCATCGCTTCGAGTGCTGCAATTTTAATAGCGACGTCATTCGAACACGCCGGAAACAATCTTCTTCCAATGTTTTCGCAGCGTCTGAACAATGAGTTCTTCTCACCGGACTCGGTATAACGGTTGTTATTTAAAGAAAGTGGGGAAGAAAGATGGAAACGACGAAATTGTTTCTACTTCCCTAAGGAAAGCATTCGAATTGTCGTTTCTTTTCGTTCGACCCCAAGACGAAGCAAAACAACTGGACCCCTCCCCCATCCCCCTCTCTCTAAATTAATTGTTCCGATACCAGGGAATTATTTACCGGATCGATGTAATCTCGCTTCGATTCAAGACGTTCCAACAGAGCGTACCGATTTCCGGCGAAATCTCGACATTTCTCGGCCTTAGCTTATTACCCAGCGGTGCATAATTTAAGAAACTAAAGGAACATTCGCCGTAGACAAACTGAAAGAAAACGGTCGGAGGTTTTGCGGAAACAAAGTTTTCTCTGGCTGTAGTCTTGTCTGCTTTCCCTTCATTGAGGAAACTGCTAGTCAATATGTTCCGGTATTAATTCTCAGGCATTGAAGTTCAGTAAAGACTTTCCTTTTTTATGCAATATTTGTTTAATTACAATCACGTAGCCGAAACCGAAATTTTTTGTGGATCTGTAGCTGTCAATGAAATGGTAAAACACCGCAATTTTTAGGAACACTTTCTTCAGAAAGTCGGTAGGAATGAAAGATGCAAAATGAAAAATCGAGATTTTCTTAAAATACGTAAAAACATGTATCAGCTCTTAATAACGTTAGAATGGGAAGCAGTTTATCAAAAATTTTTCCAGTTTAGATCCACTTTCTATGATACAGAACTCCGGTCTTTGTATTAGATTTTTCGTTGTCGTCATAACTAAAGCATCTGGTTTAATATTATTACTTTGTTGTCATTCGTAACGGGTAAAAAAGAGTGTAAACAGTTAACAGAGTAACAATTTCATTCTCAGTTACACAAAAATATTATACAAATCTGCTGCATATGTTAGACAGGGTAGAAACATATAAGCAGTGTAGTTTTCCTGTAATCGCCGACGTTAATTAAAAAAGCTTTCAAAGAGAATATGGTTAAAGGCTTGTAACCATAAAACATAATATCACCAAACCAAGTTCTGAATAATAGTACTGCCATAAAAATATACATATATAGAGACAAAAAAAGCTAGTCACCGTTTTGCTTTTCATTGTAGCATACATTTTTCCTAGATATACCACCGCGTAAGTAATATTGAAAATTAAAATTTAAAATACTGTCGTATAATTTCAATGGTCCTCTGCTAAAGCGATACATGGAATTCTATAAAGTATCGGAACAGTGTAGACCATTAGCGAAACGAATGGTGGTAGCAAACGTTTCGATGAACGCAGTTATCTCCGTAGAGTGGCCGGTGAATATTTAAAGCGATATCCTCGAGAACAAAGTCTCATACGAAACAATTTCGTTATCGATTTCTATTTTCCCGTAGAATCGCCGCTTTTCTACCTTCAGCGGGGCGGAATCCGTGTTTCCGCCAGTGAAAAAAAAGGTCGAGCGAGCGGAGTTACGGAGTTTGAACGCGGTATCCAATTTTTCCGAAAGCTTTAAACAGAAGTAGTAACGAGCCGGTTTGATCCGAATCCGGGAAGAAGCAGCTTTTCCCATGCGGTGGGGAGGGGGGGGGGTGGAAAAGCGTTTCATGAAGAACACCGAACTTAAATTCCTGGCCAGGCACTCGACTAAGTCGCGAGGGAGCCGGCTCGCCGAATGAAACTCCATCGTCTGCCCTTTTACGTTCGCTTCGTTCGATAGACGAACACCGATGTGTACACAGAAACGGAAACGGATGAAAAGCAGACGGTGGGATGGGACAAGACGGAAGAGGCAAACGAACGAAAACGGGCACGAAAGAAAGAAGAAAGATAAGAGCCATCGCAGTCCGGAATTAAGAAGTACCGCGTTACGGCCTAGTCTGGCTAGTTTTCCGATCGACCGATTATACTTCCATGTCGATAACGTATCGGTCGATAATGGCCGCCAGGCCCTGCCAGTTACCGCAACCCCGAAAAGATCCCAGCGAATCAACGGTTCACGAACCAAGATTCTTTCCTCATGAAGACGAATAATGCGGTAAAGGGGCTGTCTCATGGAAACGGATCGAAAAATTAATTTTTTTATTACATTTCTATAAAATTATAGAACCTTCATTTGTTCGAAAACTATTGGAAATAATTAATGAAACACTCTTGTTTGCTTGAAATAGTATTTCCAGGTTTATTTGACGTCATAGAGATAAGTATATCTAATGCAAATAGTTATTCATGTTATGGTAAAGAAAATTATTAATTGAAATAGTAGTTTCTTGAGATGTACTGGAAATAATAATTTGAAATAGTATTTCTTGTGTCTCAATTTCTATTAATTATTTGAAATTCAATTATTATAAAAATAACAAATTTTACGAGCCACTGCATATAACTCGCTAGTCTATTATTGTTGATATTAACCTCTCACTCACACTAGGATTTTTTTAGGGTGGATTTTTGGTCGCACCATTCGATGAGGCTCCCAAAGAAACCCCTATGTGACAGGTTTCAAGTCGGTACCCCTACCACAAGGGTAGTTATGGTGTGAGCACGGTTTAATGAATTATGCTCTATTTCTTCTGTTCGGCTCAACAAAAAATTACGAAAAAATTCGTGAACATTCCACCTAATAGCACACATGACAGTGAATTATTTCAGAATTTTCGGTTGCAAAATCGATTTTTAAAAGAATCCGGAAGTTTAAAATTGCCGCTTTTATTAACTCTTAATCTTAACAAGTTGTAAGTAATGCATTCGTGTTCTTAAACGATTTTAATCTTTCTACTGTTTTAAAATGCACCTGTACCTTTTTACTGTACCTTTCTACAAACCGCTATAAGCAGTTTAATAATAATACATTTCCATTTAAACCGGACAAATTCAAGTTAACAGATACATTCTCGGGTCTTCTTATTGCAGACTGTACGAATTGCTCTACAGAGGAATTCTGTTTGCAATCGATCAGAATTTGCGATTTGTCAATTACACGATGCTAATTAGACCAACCGAATTCCGTTTGTTGATCGAACAAGTAAAAGTTCTTTCTCGCGGCAGGTGTTCAAAGTCCAGCATGTCAAACAGAGCCCGGCTTCAGTCGGGAAATTATTCAACGGCCACAACGCGCAACGTGTTGTAAGAGAAGGTACACGTTTAATAGGCGCGCCGGTGTACAGAGAAATTGGTGATTTCAGCATCGAATTACGTCCTTTGATACGGCTGACAATTCGTTGTGTATGCAATACATCAAACGCAGCTCGATTGTATTCTGTTTAAAATTACCTAATTTTCGACAGTTGCTACATTTCATCGGCCACCTCTACGCTGCCGCAAATAACAGTAATTTGGCCGGGCAAACGTCAGTCAACGGAGTCCAGAAAATAATTATTCGGCCAGGCGCCGACCAGGTTCGATGACGAGATATTAAATATGAATTTGCCTTTCCACCCCCACTCACTCCCACACCACCCTACCCTCCCCCTTCTCTATCTCTCGCTCTCTTTCTCTTTGCCTCTCTGTCAGTTTCAGCGCGGCAGATTCCATCATCCCGCGGTTTACATTTTCAAATGAATAATGCTCATGGATATCCCTCGCGCGTATCAGACGAACATATAGGTTAGTTAGACTGTGGTAAAATTAAACATACCGACCAACGCGGTTAATTTTACAGGGGTCTGCAATTTTCTTGCGCGAGCGCATTCTCGTTTTTCCGTGTAAGCTGCTGATCAAGGATTCGGTTGCACCCACGTTCTCTGCATTTTCCGGATAATGCAGAGTTATACGAACGTTTGCGTTTTAAACGTTGTACAGCGGACGGGACAAATTAGCTCCAAAACGAAAAGTCAACTCGCGGAACAGTCATAAATATCCAGAACACCGGGATCTGACAAATCAGACGTCAGATTTTTAAACACTACCTGCACAATGGAAAGAATATAACTGGCACGGATAAAATATTCACGCTAAGAGCGTTTCCGTATTCGATCACCATTCGAAGTCATTGCGGCTTGCGGAGGGAATTGACAGGAACGAAGTACAGTCGGTTGCAACGAAGCTATTAAACCTTAATATCGATATTATTTAACGCAGCGTCCGCGGGTTTGTCTCGCGACCTTTCAACGGCGCTTGCGTTACAATTGTATGATTTCGTGAAACGTGCGCATTGACAATTTCACTTGCAAATTCACTGGTAATTCTCGATACACAGACACCAATCGCCACGACCCGCTGAAAATTCGCGTTACCTGAGAAATATCTATCGTGATACGGGCGTTTTAATTTTCGAGGAAATTACCACTAAACCTACGAAGCATTTAATTGACGGCGACGAAGACTCTTCCGTGGGAATACGTGCATATTGTTTAGAATTTTATATAATATCCATTAATTAAGAAAAGGCAAAAAATATTGGTTTTTTTATTTTTTTTAACTATGTACCCCACTTCGAAAAATCTGAAAAATTATATGTTTACAGCCATAACGAGATGCTAAAACTGTAAAAATATAAACTTAGTATCTTTATAACTGCTATAAGAAATCGGCATTTCAAAATTTATTTTATTTCTAAAAATTCTGTTTCGATGCTAAAAAATCTGAAAAAATTCAGAGATATGCATTATAGTAGCTAAAATATGCCTGATTTTTTCAGAATTTTCAATTGAAGAGGATAAAAGAAATTACGGAAAAACCTGATTTTCTTTGTCACCCCATTACTACCCCCCATATCGACATGTAGGGTTGAAAATTGGCACAAAGTAATTTTGACCTCCTTATCCGGCAACACCCTTTATTGAGATGCTTGGACAAGGAGATTTATTCCATTATTCCATAAATGAATTTTTGTAAATTTTTGTAAGTAATTTTTTCGTAAATTTGGAAATGATTAAAGAAGTTTTAATTATTGTAGCTGATCTACTCATTATTGTTATAATTGTACAAAATCCACTTTCTTATTATGACACATCTAAAGAGAAATTGAATTATTGAGACCGTTTTATTTATTTATCGTTGCTGATGTCCTTGGGTTTCCCGGTTTTGCTGCATTCGATTGATTTGCGTCGATCAGGGTTGTTTTTGCATTGACTTATTTCTTCCACTTACAACTCTGGCCAGAAACGATTCAATGGTCCAATACCTTGTAACCGAGCAAATCGACTAATTGATCGAAAACGATGGATCAAGCGTTAGAGAAATGCAATTTGTTTCTTCAGCAACGGCATTACGAAACAACAGATTGTCCCGTTGAACCGCGCTCGAGCAGTACCCACGGGTGAACACCGCACCGCAAGAACCGGGATTCTGTTGAGCCTCGAATAACGAGACAAACTTTTTTCTCTGTCTTGCGAATGCAGCCGTTCTGCTTCTTCCTTCGGGAAAACCGGAACCGAGATGTTTGCAGACGTTTGCGAACTCGGATCCCTCGTAACGCTTCGCCGCGGTGCGCAGCTTGAACTTCTTTTCCTCGAGACGAATTGTCGAACGAATGAAAAGAAAGTTTCCGAGCAAATGCCAACCGCCGATAGTAAAAGCGGGCTACTAAACAGTCATTTTCTTCGTGCAGCAACTTGCAAACAATTGACCGTTCGAGAGATAAGCAATCGAACTAACCAATTCGGCCACTGTCCAGCTTATGGATGTTATAGTAACTCGAACACACACTCCTGTGCAAACTCACCGACGAGATTTCAGCACGAGATTTTCAATGATCACTGCGACGCAGACAAATGACCTATTTTTGGGCACTTCTATAAATTTGTTTCTTAATGTGTAATATAAGAATGAAAATGAAATTTACCAATATAATTAATACATTTAATAAGAAATTAACAATTTTTATAAGTAAAGGTAAGGGACCCAATTGCTGTGGGGGTACCAATTGCTGTTCCTATATTAAATATACTTATTCTTAAAGCATATATGTTAACCCTTAGCACTCGAATGGCGACTATAAGGCGCCATTAAAAATTGCTGTATCATTATTCAAAATATTTTTTACATTATTAAATATGTTTGGATTTAATAAATTACTAAAAATGTCAGTATTGTACGAGTAAATTCCACCATTTTCGTAGGTACAACATGAAAAATAAATATATAGAAGGAAAATATTTTAGATCGGAAGAAATGTTTCGTTTTGGAGTTAAAATAACTTCGAGTGCAAAGGGTTAACTGATTTGAATGAAAAAAATTTAATATCCCTTTTAATATCCCTTTTGTATGTAATAAATTACTAAACACTTCAGTATTGTAGGAGTAAATTCCACCATTTTCATATGTATAACATAAAAAAGAATATATACAAGGGAAATATTCTAGATCGTAAGAAATGTTTCGTTTTGGAGTTAAAAATATCTTCGAGTGCAAAGGGTTAAAAATAAGTATAATTAATATAAACACAGTAATTGGTAGCCCCACAGTACAGTGTTTACTCTATATATGTCCCAAATGCCGATAAAAGTCCAAGAACTATCCCCACTGCTGTGAAGTATACCCTGTGAGGGTCCACGAATCGAGGCGTCTAGAGCTTGGCTGTCCTTTTCTACGTTCGACTTGGATCAAAAAGTAATATCTCCTGGCCGATATATGTCCCTGACTAGACCCGTGTTTTGTACGTATATATATTGAGTAAACACTGTAGTCCGCTGATTTGAAGCACTTATGAAAAAGCTGAGTAAGTGAGAAAAATTAAAAAGAACATCAATGCATTATTTCTGGCCTCGCTAAAGTTTCTGAAGAAAGAAAGAAATGTCCGAGTGGTTCCTGTGTCTTGCGATCGATGGAGACAATTTTTATTTTGCTTAAAGATACGCTGTCCTGCTATTAGAATTTGCTAGAGCATTGTCCATTAAAATATTGACCTGGTTTTCCGGTATAGAACTCAGGGTGGCTATAACACGCGAATTAGTTTGTGTCTGATATTCGTTCGTTCAGCTCCCTTCCGGCAGGTTATTCTTTGTGACCCTTTCGGCAAAGTTTGATCAGTTCATTACTACGTCGAACACACATTGGAAGTTCCAGCAGGAGCGTCGATTAATCAGGTAAAGATCGGCGAATTTGTAACGCGACTGCCACATATTAGAGCCTCGCGTACGACGGGGAAACTTATCGCGGCAACCTATTTATCAGAAATCCCTCGATAAAAGGGAGCCGGCGTAATTAATCTTCCGGTACAGTAGCCTAATACCTTGTAACCGCCTAACGAACCAAGAAGGGTTCGTTCACGGCGCGGCGGCGGCGGTAAAATAAAAGCGCGAGCGCGCACCGTCGATGCGTCTTTATCGACGCGAATCATTGCCCCCTCGGTTCTTCTTCGCCCTACGATGCACAGGGGTGGAATACGGTTGAAAGAAGTCGTGCTCTGAAATACGATATGCCTTCGAGATACATGCATTTATTCAACGCGGTTCGGGCAATCCCGCTTGGCAGGAAAAGTGTTACGAGAAATGGATGGGCCAATTTTCTATTTCGCAGCGCCCCGGGCCTCGCTACGCCACTGCTATATTCCTATATTATACAGCCGTATGCATGTATTTCAAGGTACTGGTATACAAGGTGTGCCGCCAATGAAACCGACTTTCCTCTTTCATTCGATCGAAACGTCATATTCGTGGAACCTACTAGGATTATTAGGTAGCGGATTATTAACTTTATAATTAACACTAGAAGTACCGAGCTATAAAAGTAACAGGTACATGTTGCTTATAAAAATCACAAGATTTAATTTATTTAGACTTTTCGCGGTCCTTATTGCAATGCGTGCTCTCCTAAAGATATTTATTGAATCATTGCTCATGATAATTTCAAAAAGTGTCAAATAAATAATCTAGAACAGGTCATTTGACCGGTGGTGGTACGTTTAGTGTTAAGGGGAGTTCCTTTTCATTTTTTACTGTTATAAATTGTTTTAATGTATCTGTACCGTAGGCAAATAATGAAACGTTGACATTTTCAACCCTTGTGTCAATAGCCGACTCACCACAGGCACCTATTTTTAATTTAATTTTAAAAATTCTTACATGCTCTTGTTGAGAAATAGTAAAACTATTTTAGATTTCTACTTGCAGGATAACTATAAATTTACGAGGCATACAAATACGCGCTAAAACTGCGAAGCCTAATAGTCCACAATATGACTGAACATCGGAGATTGTCGAGTATTTGGATCGAAGTGGCGAATTCTTGTTGACCACCATCACAAATAACACTTTAATGGCTTTAATTTAAAGTACAGATTCAATTCTGAACTAATAATGCGACAGTCGGAAATAAATTGGCTGGCTGTATTAACGTCGGTCGATCTCACAATTTAGGTGGCGCAAGTTAGGAGGGATTGGTCGTTTAACTTACGACACGTAAACCTAGGTTGATAACGGAAGCGTTTACTAGCCGGCCTGGTCATCGGAAGTCTACCGCTACGGCACTAGGAACATTGCCAGCAGGAGTAAATTGTTACTTTGTCGTCGATAAAATTGGTTCCGCAGCGTGAAGCTGATAAGACGACAATAGCGCACTTACTAAATTGAGATGAGCTTGCAACGACATTGATGTAACCGAACCGTAAGTCTCGCGCTTCCTTTTGTCCTGCGGAAAGGTATGCTGAGCCAATACGTGCACCGAGATTCCCCATTTTCGCCATTCTACCAAGAACTTCTCGAGACTTGGAATCGAAAATATGTGGATCATGCGGTACATTTTTCTCCCCATCGTTAATCGATTAACTCACGGCTAATTTAATATGTCAACTCCTTTCCATTCCTATTTCCCGAAATTAATTAACAATTTGTGGGTCCACTGCTGTAGTATTTGTTGCAATTTCCGACATATAATGCCGCCATCTGTCCGATAACCAGCTGTGCAGGCTAGTTGGTTTGAACTTCGGCTTTAATAGTTTCGGAATAAACGTCGCGCTACCGTCAAACTGGTTAGCTGTTAAACTTTATTTACGCCGTTTCTCCGATGCACGCCAGAGCGTTCAATTTTACGAGCATTTCGACCGCAACGGATTAACATCTGTCCACGTCACGTTGAATCACATTTTTTCTTTGGTTGCCCTGTCTTCTCGAAAAATATCGTTGCACTGCAATTTTGATATAAAAATATTCCAAAACCTGAGATACAGCTGAAGTATTTCATGTACAATATAGATTGAGAGGTCTGGAATAGTAGTAGAATTTCATTCTCTTGTAGCCAATATTTAAGCATTAATGCAAATGTAGACATACAACAAATATACATTTGCTTCCCTACATTTCCGTAAAACGATTACAGACAAAGAAGTTGTAATTATTACAACTATGATTATAATCGTACGGCTAGAAGCGAATTACAAGAATACCAAACGAGTTATTAGTAGTAATAGACAACAATGGAGATCCTGCATAGTCACAAGACTAACAAAATGTTTGAATATTAAAATTGTAATTACAAATATGTAGAATTAAACTTACGGTTGTCCACACAGTTTCTTTACTTGTTTCATTGTTTGAAATAAACTATGTATTACAGTATATAGTAAATACCAGTATATTCTATTATGCTCAAGTATATTCTTGTATATTCTTGTATATTCAAGTATATTCTGGTATATTCAAATAAACTCTAGTACACTATAGTAAATTCTACTATATTTTGGTATATTCTAGTAAACTCTAATATATTGTAGTATATTCTTGTATATTCAAGTAAACTCTAGTAAATATTGTAGTATATTCTGGTGCCTTGTAGTATGTTGGAGTATACTCATATGTATTCTAGTATATTCTAGTCCTTTCTAGTTTATTACAGACTAGAAGTGAACTTTGTATCCACTTTTCTACTTTTATCGCTTCTACTTGCTTTTTTATAAGATGCAGATATTCATAAATACATTAGCATTTAAGCTTTCTTTTGCCCAATCGCTGAATGCTAGTGACTTTTGTCATTACTATGTAAATGTACCGTGAGAAGCAGACATTTTAGAAAATTTCTTGTAGAAAACTTATGAACGACAAAGAAGTACTAATCGCCATAACTGTAAAATAAATCATACGACAAGAGGTCGACCCTTGAAGGGGTAATACATAATCTTCGTTCTGGTTGCGTTTTGCGCTGACGAAATTTGGATAAACGTGATCTCGAATGGAAATAAAATTGTGTTTGTTTTCCAAGAATGTCAACAATCATGTGAACATACCATATAGGCATCCTCTATTGGCCGTCTGTTTCAGAACTCTCGGTCAGTTTTTTTTTTCCTTCGGTTAGTCTCTATTTATATTTGCTTGGTCACGTTTCGTCAATTTCGAGTCAAGTATCAGAGCGGAACCGGATTTCAAAGTAAACAGACCATTAAAATCACATCAATTGAAAATTAAATCGTTGGCTGCACGCTACACGGGCACGCTCGACATTCAGTCAAACAGTAAGTACCGGCACTGTTCTCGGTGTGTGCACATTCCGTATGTAAACACGAATGGAAATATGACGGAGATACCCACCATGCAAGAGTGGCGGTTGAAGAGGATGTCGCTGCAGCTGGGTACATATAAAACGAACATCGATCGATACTAACGACATTTTGGCAGGTTCCGTCTCTGTCTTCCGTGCTACTCTATTTCTCGATTCGTGTATTTTTGTTTTTCCACCGGTTCAAAACTGGAAAAATTCACGCTTCCCGACGTTCCGACCCTGTCAGAGAAATAATCGAACGATCACGCGAAACAGACGCGCGGGGAAACGATACACGCGATCACTGGTCTTCCCACCGTCTAAACGACGGATATGTTTCCGCTTCTATTGAACTTGATCGATATCAACGAGCTTTCTCGTTCTTCACCCCCCTCTCCCAGCCTCACAATTAATTTGTTAGAAAATGTCGTCATTTTTCGCGGTATACCGTCAATTCATAAGTAACACTGATTTTAGGGGTCCCATCGAAATCACTATTTTCACCGACAACGAATTTCATTGTCAACAATTCAAATACATCTAAATGCACTTTTAACACGTCACATCACGGTAGAAATGAATAAACGAAAGAGACGTCAGTAAGTTTTCACTCGACAGCGACGAATAAGAGACACGAGCGTTAAGAGACGGAGGTGGATGGTGCTAAATGAGAGTAATTATGAGCCAAGTTTTAACTACCTCGTCGGTGGACAATGCGTTATCCTTCATTGTGTCTCGCTATCTTTCTCCTTTAAATAAGCTTTCGCAAGTGGCTCCTCGCTAAAAAGAAGTACCGAGAATGCGAAAGGGACAAAGGGAATGCATTTCCGTCGTCCGGCGTGTGTTTTCTTTTTTCTCAACTTTCTGCCCAAGAGGTGTCCTAAACGTTGGCGTATCTAAAATACACATTTAACAAGGAACTCGACAAAATGTTTGTGAGAGAACAACTTCCTTCAAACTTTCAGATGTCACTGCCTTCTTTGATCAAGGCACCACCGCGGCCATAATGCCTGCCATCAGTTTCGTGAGTTGAAAACAGGAACAGTGGCGGATTTATACTTTTGCTGCCTAGGGGCTACACCTCAACTCTCCTTAAAGGGTAACTCCCCCCTCGTTCGCTCCCTTTTACGCTTTCTCCCCATAGGTGTATCAATAGCACAAAGCACAAAATCATTAGTACTATCCGAATTTATTTTATTTTTTAGATACGGGAGGAGTACAGTGTTTACTCGACATATGTCCAAAACACGAGTCTAGCCAGGGACATATATCGGCCAGGAGATATTATTATTTGACCCACGTGACCTTACACTCCTCGGAAGGTCACTCGAGCTTCCCCTCACGGGGTAAACCCCGTGGCAGCGAGGATAGTCCTGGAACTTTATATTAAATAGTAAATATTAGAAAAAAATAAAGAGGAAAAGTAGTACTGTTTTTTATACGCAACACAATGGCGTATGTCACTTTTTTGTGTTTATACTATTTTGTTAGATATGAAGGTTCAACGTTTTAAATGGAATGCTAAATACAGTACTACTTTGTTCTCTTTCATTTTGTTCTAATATTTACTATTTACAAGAAAAACGCTGGCTCGTAATAGTGTGCACACCCTCTATATAGTAAACACTGTACTTGTATTTAGCAAATAAGTCCCGTACGCTTGCTGAGACTTGTGCCTTTGATATTTTTTTTAGGTTGACTTTATTGGTTCACGATTGAAATTGTTTTATATTATGAATTCTATTTCGAACGAGGATTAAATCAGTTTCAAGTTTAAATGTATCCATAATAAAATCCAATTTTTTTCATCAAATCAATGAACTTCAATCAATGAAATATTTTCCATTTTGTTCTATGATCTTTTGCCATCTTTCTGGTAGCTTCATAATTGCGCGCTCATAAAACTTCTGATCCTTTTCGGTGAAAAACTGATCCAAGTGCGATTTCAGATCATCATCGTCAGTGAATGTTTTAGCATTCAAAGAGTTTTGAAAACTTCGGAATAAATGATAATCTGATGGTGCAATGTCAGGGCTATATGGTGGATGTGGAAGTCAATCAAACAAAACATAAAGCCATCTATTAGTGAAAACCGGAAATACTGTCTTGCCAACCCAATAAAAGAAACACACAATTTACAAATTGTGCCTCGGTGTCCGTACAAACGGCGGTACCTTTAAAAATGTATGTATGACGGTAACGCGAGCAGTTTTCATGGAAAATGTCTTGTCAGCGTAAATATGTAGATTCGCCGTCGAGTATTCAACGCGTCCGAATAAACGAAGCGAATTCTCTCTTCGGCAATGTGTATCGCGACTCGCGGAGGCAGAAAATTGGTAATCTCGTGTAACCAGCTTTGCAACGACACGGCCTGAAGTCCACGGGCTCGATTCGATGTTTGAACGGTGGACTCGGTCGGATTACTCGACGAGTTCTGTCCGTCAGACGCGGGAACCGGAATAGCGAAAAGTGACTAGCGCTCACGTATACTCGAAGTAGAGGGTTTGCGAGGGCGAGGGTGCGGGGCCAGGGAAAAAGGGGTGAGGGGAGGGGAAGGGGGTGTACCGCTGAATGGGACATGACGGAGAAATGTCGATTTATCCTGGCTTTGTTTACGAGCGATGCCCCGAGACACGCCGAGGGGACGACCGACTCGGCTGTCCAAGATAAAAAGAGACAGCGCCCGGGGAGGAGAGAAGTCCGTTAATCCGGCCAAAAGACCAGTCGACGGCTTGGCATTCGTCTTTTCGGAGGGGTGGCTTTAAGTTATATCGGTGTCCCCGGTATCCAGGAGCGCGACCTACCCCGACCCAGGGCTCGGCTATACATAAAAGGGGGCGAGCACTTTTCCAAGAAAGTCGGTGATAAGGTGACGACGAACGGAGGCAATGATCTGCACAGAAAAAAAAGAGATCCTCGGCATCCTTGTATCCTGAACTTCGAGGACCCCAGCGATATGTACGCCCGCGTTATTGGCAAGTCGAATGGAGAATATTTTATGGGAGATAATTTAACGACCGCGCTATTTAGCCGATGACAGCCTCCGCGTAACGCTTCATTTTACCTTACACCGCCGAAGTGCAGTGTCGGGGAGTATAACGTGACTTTATAAACTTCTGAGTATTTGAATGTATTCATTACTGAACTGAAAGTTTTATGCTCTTATGGCAAAACTGAATAGATGAATTACAAGACTGTAGAGACATTAGAAGCAAATTAATACAGCAAAAAGAGCGGTAAACAAAAAGTAAAGAAGGCAATGATACGTTAAATACATTGTCATTCCAATAAGGAGAGAATAACCCATGATACAGTTAAAGAACAACGATATTGAATAAAGAAATATTTCGCAAATAAATTATTTATATGAAGGGAAGTTTAACAAATTATTTTATATCAGGTCCAAATAATTGGTGGAACGTCGAGTATTCGTCGGAAATATTCTCAATCAACATCATCTTCTAATGACAAAGAAATATTAACACGTGTATCGAGAAATTTTAAAGTTTTTTTTTTAATTTTGAACAACCTCTTCCTCCTCTGACTCAGCTCACTGCTTAAAATCTTAAAATTTTGAATTACTGATCCCCTGGGATTAAAACTTGGATTTTCGGCATTTGCTCGCCAAAAGCCACAGGATTACATAAAAAAAGTCAAACATTTCTGGTTTCGTGAAGTAATGTTTAGCCCGCGTATCGTTTAAAATTGATGATTAACAATCTGCCAACTTGAAATTATAGTTCAAATGCTTTGGCATTCGTTGCGAGGATATTAAATGATATGCGTGTATTATTGGCACTTTCCATCTCTATGAAATTTTGCGCGAGAATTATACGATCGAACGAGGAATGTAGGCATAGAAATTATGTGTTCAATATTTCTGTAGTCATCAGTCGTAATCATTAACCGGTCGGTAGGTTGAAAAAATTCTCGTCGCAGGATGGAAATCAAATTAAGGTCCTCTCATCTGGCAACTTGCTGTTGATTTTACTGGGAGACCCCCATGTGCACCGTTTATTTAACGTCCCTTGTCGAATGTGTGCGTTCTTGTTCCAACACATGTCACCGACGAGAATTCCAGCTTATATGTATGTACTGCAGCACACGAGAATGCAATTCTACTTTTACTTTTATAAAAATTATTCCCCGCAGAATATGAGAAAACGGCAACAGCAAATATTCACGCTTTGATCAATAACTCTGAACACATCAGACACCATAATACATTCGAATTCTATTTCGTTCAATTACTATTACATATTCTCCGTAATTACCTTCGTCGGTCACCTTCGCTGAAGGGTAATTCTGGGGAAAAATTATCGCTTTTTACCGGGTGATACAATTCTGTTGAACAAATTTGACACTTTACAACTACGAGATGTTATCAACTACCAAGGAAGAGATGTTAAACCTAATTCGAACCTACTTGGATTATACCTTCTCTTTTAGATCCCGTACATGATTCTCTATATTTTAATTACTGTTCCATGACAGCTTGTCCCAAAACAACATGTGATCACTCAAATTTAACTTTTGAACCAGTGAATTCTTCGCCATAAAACTTCGATTTTAGGCATTTTCTCGTCAAGATGTACAGGATTATATAGCAAAAAGTTAAAAATTCCTGGGTTGCCAAGGTGAAGTTTAACCAAATATGGCAAGATTTGTAATTCTATAGTAGTCACATATTATTATAATTATTGTGCTACAATCTAGTTGAGAATCTTGAAACCGATTTTCCCAATAAAATTAAAAAGAAATTTTTATGAATCCTTGTGAGTTAGTATTATATAGCCTATATAAAATGTTCTTAAATATTTCTGTATACAACCACAAAGAAATTAAAGTTCAACCATCTGAACCTATCCAATATGTAGTATATTCTAAAATATTCTTAAAAACATTTTTTCAATATGTAGGACTGTGGAATTTGTAAAACAAAATCATGTAAAGGGAATAACGGCGTCGATAAATGTTTGCCTTTCAGAATGCGTTTCACTAAATAGGCTACTTCGACTTTATGCAATGTTTATAGTTGCTGGTTCAGCAATCACCCTGTTAAAGCGAATTTATTCAATATTTTCGCACACCTATGAAATTATCTCCAGGATACAGCGTCATCGTTCCGGAGCGCGCACAAATAACGAATTCGATGAAATGTAATTACTATTTGCAGTAATATCTGAAATAATTAAATAATTACGAGAACAGCGAATCGCGTGCTACTTGCACAGCAAATTTTTCGTTGAAACATTAATTCCAACTGATGAAATATAAAATCGAATGCGAGCGTCGATGTTACGAAGGAAATTTTAATTCAAATTTAATCCGATGAAATTAGCTGACGCTGTTAGTAACATAGAATTTCAATGCGAAGAACAGCTAAAGAATCATGTTTCTGTACGGCAGAATTAAAAAGATTTTCGAGAGAACAATCGGTTTTAATGGTAACAGAGAATGACTGCTGGCTCCGTCCCGGAAAAAAAGAAAAGTTAAAACGGACGCGAAGCCTGGATCGCATTCCAGCTAAAAAAGATTAAAGTTAAAGCAGTTTAGAAGATTAACTGCAACGCGGAATTTACGAAAACTTTCTTCGGCGTCTTCTTCGATCCGTATTAAGTCGACAACGAATCTCGATAAAAACAGGACGAAGGTTGACGGCTGACCAGCCATTGCCTCTCTTTTCGGACCTACAGAGCGCTATTTCCGACAGCACGGACGCAGAAACTTTTCAACCCTGAGCCGGAAGTACGTGAAACGACACGTGGAGTCCGCCAGGAGAACGGAAACTTCGCCCCCGAACTATTTCATATTTATAAACTGCAAGTATGGATTAAACTTTTCGAATGATTTAACCCGGGGAAAGTTGATCATCCGACAGAAGTTCGTAGGTCAATTGTGATACACATCGAAACTCTTAGCGCGCCATGCTTCAACCTCGTCGCAATCGAAACTTGCAATGCGATCGCAGAGGCTGGTGGACGAATTTCTGCAACTGTTAATAATTTGCTCTTTGTTTTGTTAGCCTCTAGACATTTTGCAATTCTAGAAACTGCTTTCTTATGTTGGACAAGAAATTTGCGGATTTTGCGCGTTTAGAATAAAAATGAGTAGAGGAAGTACAAAGACATCAGACATCAGACTTTAGCCCCTTGCACTACTATTTATTTTGTGACTATAATAATTAGGAATTCTTCATCGTTCAGGATTTCATAGAAAAGAAAAGATTGTTTATATTTATTGTATGCCCATGTTTTCTCCAAAGGATATATATCAACTACAACGAAATAGAATTTTATTTCGCTTTAAAGGGAATTAATAACATGCATATTTATTAGACTCGATATTGTAGGGCAAGGGGTTAAGAAGTTCGTTACACAATTTTGCAACTATTAAAGTTTTCAAAAGAAAGGATTCATTTTAATTCAATTTCTGCGTTTGGAAATGGCTTAGAAAATATCTATAATGCTGCTATAAGAACACTAAATATTTTCAAACAATTGTCTATATTTAAACTGTGATAATTTCGTAAACAATGATGTCACCATCTAAAATGACCTCGATTTTATTATAATTCGCATCGTAGATCTAATAATCTCCGACTATATTTTTCACAGAATGACTATTTTATGGTGAAGGAAAGCATGCGAATTGTATCGTTTCAAAGTAAGTGAATCGACACTCGATAAATAACTCTGAAATATTAATGTTCCTTTTATCCTAATGCAATAAGTAACGAAATAAATGTTCACAACTATGTAGAAAGTTCGAGTGAAAATCAGAAATGCACGGTCGGTTTATCCCCTTTGGATTTATATTGCACTCGCATCGACGACGGTGGATGTATGACCAACGCTTCCGGCAGTCATGTCTTTTCGGACCATCGCTTCGTAAATAAGTTAAACACTCATGAGCGTCGGTTCTGAACATGTTTATTTACCGATCGAACCCGGAAATCATGTTTTACGAGCGCGCGAGATGCGCTCGGTAAATATCAAATTAAGAATTAAAATAACTATACGTACATATGGACAGTGGTTTCGAGCATGAAATTTTCAATTTCTTTTTCGTAAGGAATGTATTTCTGTCGCTAGGAAAAACATGGTCAATTCAAGTATTGAAATCTTTACGTTCTATTCTAAAATATTTTTACATGATGCAGTGACTGGGAAGTCGAAGACACATTTTTTCTCAAAGATATAAATTGAACCATCTTTAGAAATAAAGAATATTGAAAATATCGGAAATTTTCTATCATGACTAAATTTAAAGATCTAATTCTTCTTCTTTTCAATGACCCCCTAATATTTAATATATTTCCGGTTTTTCTACGTAGCGTGCCAACGGTATTATGATTGTTATATGTGTTATCTAATAATATTATATGTTTGGCACGTTTGGTCGAACAATACTTTTTGGGACCACTGTATACAGTAGAGTGGCACTTATTTATGACTTTTGAATTTTATTTACGCACCCTCCCCAGGATAGTTCCAATTAATAGAAAAAAATCCGTTCAAAATTTGAGCACCCGTGGATAACGGAAAAAGTTTAAATTAAATGCTTTTAAAATTGTTTTTCTCGAATTTCTTCTAAATTATTGACTGTATCGAAAAATATGATGAAGAAAAATGATACATCTAGACAGACTGCGTCTTTTATGCCCTATTCTTTTCTTCGTAAAACAAACGGTTACATAGAATAGTACGTCGAGAACTTTAGAAAAGAATAATGGGTTATTTGTCGGTACATTTAATATTTTTGCTAAAATATTAGAACATAATCAATGCATCAAAATATTTGAAACGATGGCAGTTTTATTCAAGAACATTTGATTGGAAATGGCAACATCGATGTATGATTGAAATATTCGTTTCCGAATGCCTCTATATTGAATATTGAGTTTTGTTTTTAATTTATCTGAGTGAACTAGCTCAATCAGAAATGGAAATATAACAATATAATAAAGAAAACAGCAGGTGTGTTTGTTTTTAATATTCGATTCGGTTCTTTATACACTAAAGTTGCGTCCGAGATTTTAGACAACCAATGTTAAAATTTAGTTTTGATATTACGATTCCAGTGAAAAAAGTGAATTTTTTAAAAAAGGATACATCACTCATTGTACCTTGTCTACCTAGCGCATTTACGAACTGTAATTAACACGTTTCGCAAGTCTCCCAATGCTGGAACTCAAATGATTCACGCCTCGTTCTGTACCTTTAGATTGTAACGCTAAAAGAGAAAAAGAGTTAAGCAATAGGGAAGATATCAGTCGAAGCCCGAACGAGAAGAGAAACTCGATGGCCGCAACGGAAACACTGTCGAGGGAAAATCAGAATTGGCCCGTGTTTAATTTTCAAGTCGGAGCCCCGGAAAAGGAATGCGCCATCTTCGCAGTCGGTTCCGCTGTCTCGTTCCCTACCTCGTTCGTAGGACAATCATCTGAATTACGTCCGTTTACTATGCCGTAAGTCCATGCAGCAGGTTTGCAAAGGAGAGCGCGAGCAGCAGACGCGCGGCGTTAATTAACGTTGTATTTACTCGAGCGGAAGTAGGCTGATGCATCGTCACTGGCCCGACTCGCTCCGCGACCTAAAATTGTCTACAAATGAACGAAACCGCAGGAATTCCTCGGTTGAAAAGAGTATCAAGCCCCGGGGCCACTTGTCTCTCTTATTTTTTAAATTACTTTTTCTTTTTTTTCGGTCGTGCCGAATGATTCGAGCGTTCTCAATGAAGCGTTCCAAAAATTTCATTCTCGAAGAAAGACAGAGAGAGAGAAAAGAAATTCTCGTGAAAAACTGCGATCGTTCAAGATCTTATTTTAGGTATACACTCCCGGACAAAAAGATAGCACAATAATAAATTTTATGAATGTTTACATTTAAGCTCAAAGTTCTATAAACATTTAATAATATATGTATACATTTCACTTAAAGAGCATAATACGAAAGTGACAAATGAAAATAATGACAGTCCTTCCAGTTTCTTAACATAATTATCATATTTCAGGCCGGAAAAAAGATAGACTTCTTTTGATAGCTGAAACAATTTTAGAGATAGAAAAGTTTTGGTCCTTTAAAACAAGAATTGTGTTAATCTCTTCTTTACTCAATCTCTTTCCTCGTTCCATGACTGCCAAATGCTTCAATCTTTTAAACTACTTGGGATTTAAGTGTATTAAACTGACTGACACGTCTAGCCTCACAGAAAGTTTGACAAAGACTAGTAATTGTTATGAAAATTCTAAGTGTGCTATCTTTTCGCCCCCCTTCTTTTATAGCATATTCCGAGAAACTGAAATAAGAACAAATACTTCCAGCTTCGACCTTGTTTACTACGCTCTCAAGACGTGCTGTTTACATTCAATCTAAAACATTTAGGAAACTATGAACATACCATTCAAAATATGGAAATATTACCCATGTGCTATTTTGTTGACCGGGAGTGTAGCAGACATTCGTTTAACCTCGTTTGTACGAACCAATTAATGACGAACCATATATACAGGGTGAGGCAGCCAAAACAGGCCACCTGAATAACTCGGTTGCTGTTGGTGATAAAAGAAACTTTCGAAGGTTGCATAATTCCATGTTAAAAATTTTCTTGTGTATCCCTAAAATTTTGCCCAC
This sequence comes from Seladonia tumulorum, assembly GCA_913789895.3. NCBI lineage: Eukaryota > Metazoa > Arthropoda > Insecta > Hymenoptera > Halictidae > Seladonia > Seladonia tumulorum. The sequence goes on from OU565275.1 coordinate 12,973,438, forward strand.
CATTTACGAAACACCCTGTATAGAGTAAACACTTAGGATGATGGTACTATGCGCCCGTTTCGCCGAATAGTGATCCTTAATATCGAATTATTTTTCCGCGGTACGCGACATTCCGCACGAGGAAAGACGCGATGAAATTTTAAAACATAGGGTGGTAGTTCCACGGAGGGAACACCGTAAGGGGCAATAGATCATCAGGGAAAAAAAGGGTTACCGGGCTCCTCGTCCCTTTTTCCCTTGGCTCTGACTTTCTTTGCACCGATTCCACCACGGATTTAACATGGAATATTCATCTCGGCCTGTTTTCGCCCTACCGCGTACGCCATCTCAATTCCGCTGGCGGCTTATTCCTGCCGCTTTGCTGGAGGATCGACTTTGAATTTCATACGAATCGCTCTGATCACGGAAACTCGCCTTTTTATCGTGGTTAACGAATTCGTTAAAAGCGACCAAAATAGCCTTCACCAATGTCCATTGTTTCCCAAAGCGCTTGTGAACTGTTTATTACAATCGGGTCAAAATTAAGAATTTAGTCTCTGTTTTGATCAGAAACGGCAAACTATGGCAAACTATTTGTTAGTAATTTATCAATGTTTAGTAGACAGCGGATCTTCATGCAAAATAAACATTTTCTGCCTGGATTCCAATAAATTGGAGTGAAATAAAGATTCATTTTCCTTCTCAACATATTTAGAAAGTTGAAAATAATATAACAGTATTTTTAAATTCTTCTAATAGTTTCACTGTTTCAAATTACACCTACTCATTTTTGTCATAAATGCATAAAGATCCGCTGTCTAATGATTAGTATTTATCGGAAGTTTATCAATACATTGGCTAATACACATAAAGGCAAGTGACTTTTCCGTGTGCATGAAAGATGAATTATTTAGTATAGATTGACTTAGCAGTTCACGATTGAAATTATTATTGCTAATGAAAAATTTATGGGAAATTGTTATAAGGGAAATGCGATAATAAGAAATAAAATACTCTTCTATATAACAAAAAAATAAAATTTCGAAAAATTATAAATGATGGATGAGATAAGTTTAGAAAAAACTTTCTCGTATCCGCAAAATGCATCATAAAAAGCACTGCAAAATCTAACTTCTATATTCATATATTCATAGCGATTTTCAAATTTATTTAAAACGAGCTTTTAGTAAACGAACAAAAATAAACGTATTTATATAGATACAGCGTACGGCAGAATCTAGGAAGAGATTAAGTGATAAGCTCGAACAGACCGAGTCATTCAAGAGTCTCTCTATGCATGCGACCCTAAAAGTGTTCATTGTTGCTCTTTCCTCCAGGTTGGCGATGTACGGAAGTTGGTCGTAGTAACCTCGATTTGAAGAATGTGTCCCAAAAATAGCCCAAGGTGCTGCTCTCAACTTTTACTCGAGCAAGAGAACTGTAGGTTGAGGATCTGGATTTCTAATTTGCTGATAAAAATGTTACATCTGGATAAAATAAATTGTTTTCAACAAAAAAAGTTTTCCGCGGAAACTTATTCCATTTGTTTCGAGTTTTGTTATCACGACAACAATCTAAAAGCTATTGTAAATTTCAATATACATATAGAAATGTTTCTTTACTGTGTTTTATACCTCTGCAAATTTTATGAATGCACGGGGGTAACAGTTTAATTATAACACATTTAACAGGTTAATTATAAAAAATTTAATGATAAAACATTTTACGCCCCATTCTCGTTGCATCATTCTTTTCATATTTCTATGTGTTCATTTATTTATGCGTTCGTATGTCACAATACAAATGCTAGATAAAATCTATAACCGAGATCTGATTTAGCGTCAAGCTTCGTTTGAAGAGCTGTTACTAGCGCAATACGAATGAATTTATGTTTTCAAATAAGACTGAATTATTTGAGTCGTATGTGGTAGGGTATGGGAGCCAATTTACTTTGCGGGTGCCTATTACCATGTCTATATTAACTGTACCTAGCAAAGAAGAATATAAAATGAATATTAAAGAAGAGATATTAAATTTTTTCATTAAAATCACTTAATATATATGTGTATATGTGTATATATACGCTCAATTTATTCTTTCTTATAACGCTGAGATATGAAGTTCTTTTACTTGTAGTAATTTTTGTACTTAAATATAATAAAACAAAAGTTTAGTGATAAAGGCCTTCTTTTCATATTTCCTTGTGATGCAAATGGGTTAATATTCGTTATGCTTTAAAAATAAGTATAATTAACACAGGCAAAGTAATCGGGTCCCATACCTATATAACTTGTCCCGTTTATCGTGTGATAATCATGTTGATTGTTTAATTGATCTTTTCCTAATATTACTCGTTAGAGAAATTTCATTTTCTGTCGATCATTATTATCCTTCGGACGGAGAAATTGGAGCGTCGATTTATAGCGTTTTGCCCAGAGATTTGAATGTTCGTGAACATTTGCTGCGTAACTATGGGCAAATAGTGGTTTATAATGGAAGCAACAAGCAAGGGATATTTTCATTTGTAATTCCGAAGGCTCGAATTTTTAGAGCCTGAAAATGTGTCGCTGCAAACGACAGCATCAAAACGCCTCAGGAAACATTTTTGTATCGCGCTAAACGCAACGGAGTACACTAAAATGACACTCGTTGCCACATTTCTCTCTGGCACACGCTCGTCTGCGTTTGTTGCCCGTAAATGTGCACATCTCCATGACCACGAGAATTTTTTTTTTAAATAACACAATGTATTGTTTTCAGCGATGGTGCCTCCCAGGCTAGGAAATAATTTTATAGGTTATAAATATGTCACGGCGACGTTACAGCTATTAAAAATAGTTATTTTGTTTATCGTAGAAACTAATTGATATCGATATCAAATTCCCTGCCAACCTATTTCTATCAATTTCGATACAATTTCAATTACGACATAATTAAACGCTCGCCACTAGCCTTGTCAACGTATAACGTTCAAAATGTTGTATCTGAAAAATTATCTACAAAAGCATCTTCGTCTTTTCGCTTTTCTGTATGAGGCAGATACATTCTTGAAAAAGATTACTTAAGAAATCCGAAAGTAGAGAGAAAATCAAAAAACGAGGTTGTTTTTGCTTCAAAATGAGCTCGAAATCATTCTTGTCACACAAATATAACGGTTTGAATATCAGCGAATTGTTCAGCGCAAAACGGAGCGATCCGATTAATTTTTCACATCGACGTATTTACACTGCAATGCAACAGCTTTGGTTGAATTTATGAGAATGCTTCAGAAATGTTAAAGTGAACTACAAACTCGTATTATTTTGTCCAGAATCATTTTTATAGGTTTAATCAAGTTTCGTTAGCACAGTAGGTGTAATTACGAGTGTAATTACATGTCGAATTATAGCAGGTATCGTTCTTCGGGCTTCTAAACGTCTACCCTAATCTGATTGCATCGACGCAAGCTGATGAGGCAGCACTGCCATCAATTTCTAATTAAATATCACGAGCGGATTTATATGTGGACCATTGGCATGTGCGATGGCCTCATTTGCTGACAAATAGCACCGTCTAAACGGATTCCGCTTGCACTATTCACTAAATCGATAAGCATCGAAGGAAGACAATATGTCGTGCATGTCCACGCTGATTGGCGAAATCGACTCAACTTTTGTCAAAGGATCGATCGGCTTCCATAGATCCGACAGTGGTGGCACTATTCCACGTGATCGTTGTACCTTGTTAATTCGAAAAAACGCCGTCAGCATCAGTTGACTAACATTCAATTTTTTTGTCAATCTATTTAGAAATAATTGTGTCTCTCTCTGTTCGTTAACGTTCGTTTTGCCAGCAGACTTCATAGTTCTAAAATTCTGTCAAACGTACCCTCTTCTAGTCATATAAAAAAGAATTATTGTCACAAGAAAGTTGTAAATATTTCATAATTACAGCTCTTCGAGCAAAATGAAACTTTTCCACTTTCAATTACAAACTTTTCTCAGTAGTTCCAACACTAAACCTACCGAGCTCTCAAAGCGACCGTTGTTTTCTAAAAATTACAAGATTCAATTTATTCAAATCCGATGCAATTTTTCTGACAATAATTTTCCACGCAAGTATCTTTTCAGTTTTAATAATCGCACAATAAAATATATAAAACTGATCATTGAATGGTTACTGGGTGTAGAGAAACAGGGTGTTCACACTAATACGGAACACCCTGTGTATGCATTAAATCCGTTTAGTCTAAACATAATTTTAATCAAGATAAACATAAGATCGTCGCGCATATGTGACGCTGCTGGCAACCGGGTTAAGCGAAAAAAAGAACACATACTCGATAATACATACTCGAATGCTCCCGATACATTCCGTAACCCGTGTCTCGTAGTTAGTCCGTCGTAGCAAGAATAGCTCGCACGAGTAGCTATACCAGCAACACAGAATCCCACACTCCGGGCAACCCGTTAGACAAGCCAAAAGGAACTTCCGTAAGACACGTAACGAGAAGTTCTCTCCGCAGTTTGTTATTGTTACGCCGATCCAGAGCAAGGGGCCACAGGCACGCACACACGTGCACGTGGTCCAGGAAGGTACATAGGTAGGCAGCCTTACGGTACGACCACGACGTATTATTCCTCCGGCATGAACGGTTTAATGGTGTCCTTCGGTTGTGAATTCACGTCTCAGAGAGAGAGGGAGAGAGAGAGAGTGAGAGAGAGAGATAGACGCGTATATATGTATATCTGTGCAGGAATTGCGAGTACGTGAATTCATAGATGGAAGTGCAGAAGGTACGTGCCGGTACGCCGAACGGCATGTGTACCAATGTATGCAGCTGGTACGCGTGTGTATGCTCTGTGCACGTAGTATGCGCGTGGAAGAGGTTGCACACGGACACGCGGGGCCCGTATACAACGGGTCCGCGTGTAACTTAACTCTGTCTAGCGTACACGATACCCGCCGCCAGCCAGCCTGGAAACTCGTTAGTGTATAGGTAGATTGTTCCAACGGACTTGCCGGCGCGGCGTTACCATTTTGCGAGGGGTTTGGGGAAGGCACGGACGGGAGGGAATCGACCTGGGAGTACGCAGAGGTGGCATAAGATAGGGTAATTGATTGCCGCGCGGTCCTACGTAGATTAATAATAGTCACCGTTATCATCCTGCTCATAGAGGTTTCACCCTACGCGCCACGCCGTGATACACGATACTTGGCTGCCACTGACTCGAGACACGTTTAATCGTGACACGCTCGTTCTACAACACCGCGATACGTTTCAGTCGACAAGATTTCAGCCGCGTTTCTGTCAGCGGGAACTTTAACGCCGCTCAGACTGTTATTAGCCACGACGGATGCAACTGGTGTGTCGTCGTCGCCGTCCGATTATTTCGACGTTTGCACCATCGGCACCGGTGGTCTTCGGGAAACATGTCGCAACACCTCGCCCACGTCTGTATTTTTCTGCCGGACTGAAGCAACGACGTTCACGGTGAAATATATGGTGTAGCGGCCAGCTTGGGACATCTGGTTATCGCATGGGTATTGCTCTAGGAACGTGAATTTTGGTGTTTTTAGAAATTAGGTACGGAGTGGCCTTGTCACCGTAAATTTTGCCAATTTCCCAATCCTGTCCGTTCTCCAGGCGTAGAGTTAGCAATGGTATTTAGTTTTCTAGGCCCGTGCCATAAATCTGCCATAGGTCCCATATCCTGCCCTTTTCTAGCTTTGCTCCTGACGATTGCAAGACCCCCCTAGGCCTTGGCGATATATAGAGAAATCACTGTATGTATTCTGGTTATTATTAGACTGCGGAACTTTATGCAAAATACAAATTTTCTGCGTCGATCGCAAGACACTGGAATCGAGTAAAAATTTGTTTCCCCCTTAATGATTCTAATAAGATGATGATAATGTATTGACACTCTTAACCGGTTAGCTTCCGCGACATCTTTGAAAAATGTGTACCTAAATTGCATTGTAATACTCTTCAAACACAGAGTATGTGTGGCAGTTGTAATATGGAAATAAGGTGTAGAACATTTTCGCAATGGAAAAAGTTATTTCAAATGACCTTAGGAATCACCTCTTTCAAGAAAGTACAACATTTTTGGGACACCCTGTATATGATCCCGTAATGGCTTCAGTGATGACTATGAGAAGAAAATACATTAAAAAAAAGATTTCGTATTATATACAGTTTCTTCATAATAATTATTCATATACTTTTATTTGTTTCTTTTATTTCGTCTTGGCCACCAAATATTTCAAACATCTTGAAGTTTACGAATATATTTTAGTTTTCACTAAAATTGCAGTTTAAACAGCTCAGTCAGAGCAGCTAACTGGTTAAATCTGTGATCTCTCTACTGTTTCCTGTTTCACCTTTGTCATAAATGCATAAAATCCGCCGTCCAGTTATTATAAAAGCTGTCTTAGGATAAAGCGGGTGAAGGATACTTCTATTTGTACAAACAAGTAACAAAAAAACGACCAACAGGTTATCGATCGGTGGTTCTTTATCGGGAAAATCGAGACTGAAAATTCAAAAGTAACGCGTTCAATTGAATAAGAATATACTGACGCGTCTGACCATGGCCAACCAATTCTACTTGCTCATGAATTCTAGGTCTACGTATATGAATCTATCGAACTTCAAACTCATTTGATTTGTATCAAATCCACATTTCGTTAAATTTTAATTGACACGAGTTGATCTTGCAGAAGCAACAATTTGTAGTTTCAGTGCTGCCATAGCATATTAATTAATTTTGTCTCGGAGGGACAAAAGGATAACATATTCGAGGTATTTTTGCTCCTTGAGAAAATCAAGTCATTTTAGTTCAATAATCATGTTAATGTAGTTATGGATCGACATTTTTTGAGCGTATATAGGGTGTTAATTTTAACTCAGGCACCTAAATTATTTCTGCTATTATTGAAAGTAAGAAAAAATAACCAAGTAGGATGTGCATGGTTCTAAGGCGTGCATCTGATGTTGATTAAAAAAAAATCCTCATCGTCATTTTAACGGTTTCTTTCAAGGCCAACGAATTTTTCTGCATATTAACATGTATTTTTTATAACGCGACGTGGTGATCTGCGGCCAGATCAGTTGAACGACCTACACACTACGACCTTGAAGTGGCCTTAAAAACGAAAAGAACAGTTTCATTTTGAAGAATGCAAAAGTAATAAAACGAAAAGAGTAACACCAGCTTGTTTTGTTAGATGCACAAAACAGAATAGCGCGCACTATAGAGTGGTACGAAACGCCAAGAATATAAAAATTAATAAATCCGTGTATTGGTGTTAAACAACCGAGAGCCAATGGAGTAGCCGGTATTGCGTCCCAGAGCGTAATCAGTGTAAGTACAGACCGCAAATTTATTACATTGTGCGACAGATGAATGTACTTTGAGGTACACACCAACAACCCGCATGCATCGTAGTTGTACGAGTTCCGATGTTCATAATTATCTATGCAAGAGCATGGAAGCTCAAAGAGAAGAGAAGAGAATTATTTCTTGCGAGTATCTCGGAGAGACGTAACGAACGAATTAATTAACAAATTAATTCGATGCGTCCACGTAGATTAGAGAGCGGGCCCGTTATCCTTATCACAGCATAACGTTGTGTTAGCGATGACTTAAGACACATGTTCCGTCAAGATCATCCAAGCAACCAGGAAAATTAGTAGTTGCAATCGCAGTCGGAGTTACTCCGGCAATTATGTGTACGCGGGATCGCATTAATAATAATCTAGTGGCTACCTGGGGACTAAACACTAATTTGTAATCGTTAACTGCTATTAAGTTTGACCTCGCCTATTCTCATCGCGCATGATCAACGACCCATCCGCAACAAATTTCCATCCGGTACCATAATTTACAAAGTTTGCTATGATAACGCCCATGTAATTGTAACGAACGGAATGGTGAAAACTAGTTTCCCCTGTCAGGACACAGTGTTGTCGGCTCGGATTCCTCGTGTTACGATGCAGTTCATTTCGCGTCGATACCGAGCAATACGTTAAAAGTGAGCGCCCTCGATAATTTATCAACGAACTGTGTCGCATACTCGCGACTACGGCCATCCATTCACGGAGTTCTGTCAAGCATGGGCTAGCTCGAGCGTCGTCGGAATCTCCGCAGCTAATTTCGTGACAGCTCCCGGCGACGCGAGATATCGAAATCACGCAATTTACAATGCAAACTGCGGCATTTTCGCCGTCCGGCACACTTGCGCGCAAAGTTATTCTCACAATTAGTCACGGCTCCAATAATTATCCACATCAACGTTACATACGTTTTTCCTAATTGTGTCGTTTGTCGAGCCGCTCGAGCTTGCCACCGAATCGATGTTTCCCACAGTTGCCACGCAACTTTGGAAGACACGAAACTGATAAAAAGCTTCGATTTAATTTAAGCCCGTTTTAATTTTAAAAGATTTGTTCACTTCGCCCGCAAACGGCAACTGACTGGTCCCCTCATCAATCTGCCACACATTCTCGTCTCAAAAATCTCAATAGTCGCTAATCGTGTCTTGTACAGATTTCAAATTTCATCCCTACGATTTTTTAAAGCATTTTCGGTCAGTCTGACAACAAATTTTCGAACAAGAGCTAATTAGTTTTCAATAGCCTGCAAGTTCCATAATTAGGAACTTGATGAAAAGTTTCGTTTCGAGTCATTTTTGAAAATGGCACGTCATTCATTATAACTTGGAGGTGATCTTGAACAGTATTTGACCTAGTCCACTGGACTAGTATCTAGTAGACTAATTTATCTATGACAATTTCTCTGTTCAAGGTCACTTCAAGGTCATATAATATGCTAGACATTTTAAAAACCGAATGTGACTTTGACTTGAAATGAAACGTTTTATCAAATTCCCAATGATACATTTTGTACACTGTTGAAGATTAATTAACTTTTGGTGTAAACACTTTTTCTGGGAGATTATCAGAAATGCCTTGCACACGTTCTAATTATAATCTGAAGTGCCATTTAAAATGTGAAAGTGACCTCGATCTTTTATTGAAATTAAACTTTTTCAAATTCCTAATGATGCAATTTGTAGATTTTGAACATTGGTTAACTTTTGTTTGAAACATTTTTTGATCGGATAACCGAAAATGCTTGAAAAATCATGGAGACGGCATTTTAAACTACCCTGTACTACCCTGTACAATGAAACACGTTGTTTGAGTCATTTGAATGTTATTTTGAACAGAATTATCTGATTCATCCACCGAAGATATTGTCTCGAGAGATTTTAAGAGGAATAATAGCTATCAATATCGAAACTAATTAGGATCAGTATGAATACCATGCAACGATATGAGGAAGAATTATTTGAGCTTGTATGCGTTATTGTAATTAGAGATGTGCTGCTTCTGTGAAATATTACGAATATGAAAGACCCGAGGACGCGAGGAAAATATTTTTTTCTTCATTAGCTTCATTTAGATACAAGAATGTGCACTGTGCGATGCTCGACGGGAACCATCGTATACAATATATACATATTAAAACCGTCGCGTTGGCAAGAATAAAATTCACGTTGTTTTACGTATTGTTATTAACTGGACCGGGACTGGATTTGTTCAGAAACAGAATCATTTATTAATATATCATGAAGAATTTATCCACACGGGTTCCCACATTTCTCGATCAATATCGAACAATAGCGATCCCTTCTGTTTCCATGAAACTTCAATCTCGTCATTATTCACACTTTCTCTTTCTCTCTCATTCTTCTGCTCTCGCATCGATACAATAAAATCAACCTCTCTCACATGAATCCTATGAATTCCACTCTTTTTTTATAACAATTTCACAGACCTGAGATAGTATTTCCATTCAGTCGTTCCATTTTAGTTGCCAGTCCTTAGTTCAATCTTTTACTATGTTCAAGGTTTTACTTCACGAAGATGTAATATTCTTTTATTATTGTTCCCCTCAGGGTTACAATCCTCGCTATAGGTTCACACCTAACCTATGCGTTCACCCATCTTTCGACGGGCCCCAAACCAACGTCGCTTAACCTCCACGATCACCATCCCACAACACCACCGGACGAGCCACCACTCGCCGGCTACGAAGATGTAATATCATTTCCCATAAAATCGCCTTCATAATTCTAACAATTATGAAATAAAAGACCGGTCATTCGACTGTGACAAGTTCAGTGTCAATAAAAGCCAGAAAGATTTCCTCGCGATACGTCGCAACCGTTTCGATTTAAAAATCGCATAACTTTTTAGCCTTTTGATAGACCTCTTAATGATAATTTTAGACGAATCATGAAGTCGGAAGTCTCGCTCTTGATTTTTTTCTAAAGGTGGATTCCACTGAATTTCGTCGCAGTTGTCGCCTCTATTAAAGCAGATTCCAATTGCGTGTGCGTGTGTTTGACATAGATATGCGGGCACAGGCGCACTCTTCTAATATGCACTTGTCCGGACGGCAGAACCTCGTCCAGCGCGTCGATGGTACTACCGACAACGGGTTAATGTAATCATTCCTGAGTGTGTCGCTGCTGGTATACGTGTCGCCGCATGCAGCCTGCACCTGGTCTCTATGATCAACGTCATCTTCTCCTTGAGCACACGATCGCCAGAGGAACGGGTAAAGAGGGAAAACCAGAACGAGGTGCGCTCTCGAGATGTGTAGCATCGTTCAAGTAGATAGGTACATATGTGGGCATACAGTTGTACCCCTCGTAACTGACCTCGTAACTGCAGCCTGCTACCCGTGCGATCGACACGTGCGAAACGAGTATTACCGGATCAATAATAAAACGGGCCGCTGAAAAATTCAACAACCATCCATTCCCGAATGATTTCCTTAAACGAGCCACCTTTACCCGAGATCGTGCCGCAGATTTTATCCGGTTGCTTTGTTAGGACAATACTGATATCTGACAGATGTTCCGATTGAGAGATGTATGTAGTTCTCCCCAATTTGCCTTTCTAGCAGTGCTATGAATGGACTGCGGATTTTATGCATTTATACACGACCAAGTGTGATACAAAACTTTTGAGATATTCATTCGAAGAATTTAAGAGTATTGTTTCATCGTTATCACCTATCCAAAATATTAAAAGAACAAATACATTTTCATTTACATTAATCGATGTAAAATTTCATTTTACACGCGGTTCCCCCTTAAATCTGTAATCTAGTTATGGGTGTGTGCTCTAATTAATTTTTGTACAATTGCTGATTGAGCAGGCGCAATTATAAGTACATGGCTTCTGCAGATGAGTACTTTAAAACTGACTAACATGATACCCGGTAATGAAATACGTTGCAATTTTGCCGTAACGAGTTTACGAACTTTATTGTCAGTTTTCGTATGTTGTTGGCACTAGGTGTTCGCAGTGTCTGCTATCGGTATACGAGTTTAGATGAGATTTACGATACGGGCGTGACTTCTTTGCTAGGCTTCAGATTAATACTGCCTATACCCGTTTTTTCGCGGCACATATTACTATTTCGTTCCTTCTATTATTAATATTTATCGGCAATGGAAAACTACAGTACATTTCACATAATGAGCGCGTAAATTGTTTATACGATGGTTAAAATGGGAACCACTCGTTTCAAGAGCGATGAACAGTGCACAAAATCCAATTACATCAAACGATAGAGGAAGTAATTGGCTTAAACTTTACCTCAGAAAACCAGAAATTTTTTATTTTCTTTTATGTAATCCTGTAGGTTATAGCGAGAAAATACCGAAAATCCAAGTTTCAATCCTAGGAGATCATTAGCTAATGTTAGGAGATCAAAAGTTGTGCGATTGTACGTCATCGATATTATCGCGTGCTTGTGGTGCCATCTAGCGGCTCTGATGGTCACTACATTCAAACATGGCTTGTCCTTATCTGTCAAGAACGCTGAAAATCGCACTTTTTTACACACGTATAACTTTTGAGCTAGTGATCTCCTAGGATTGAAACTTGGATTTTCGGAATTTTTCGCCAGAATCTACAGGATTGCATTGAAAGTAGTGAAAAATTTCTGGTTTCCCGAGGTAAAGTTCAGCCAGCAACTGTCCCACTAAATATCCAATTTTTTCATAATTCTCTCGGTTTGCGCAAATCACTTTTCTGCATAAACACATTAAAAGCAGGCATTTCCTTTGCAACCAGACGATAAAACTATTGTGTGCGAATGAAGGGTTCACTGCACAAAGTATCGGGCCAGCAAGCATTCGTGATCTAATCTGAACAGAACTGAAAATTCATTTCCATCGCTAAATTTTCCGCGTGGAATATTACGAAGTATGTCATGGTATTATGACGATGCTCTAAATACGTTCCGGATGTACGTTGTGTGTACAGGACACGTCGACAGTCCTCCAATTTACCCTGACCATCTACAATTCGCCCATCCACCGGCAGCTACTTAATTAATCGTTCGCACGGCTGGTAATTACTTTCATCCTCTCTAGTCAGGCGCCAGGCATAACCTGGGATCCGAATGACAGCCATTCTGGTAATTAGACATCGTTCGTGTGTACGCTAATGAGATGTCCGATTCTTTGACTCTTCGAATGAAGCTTTTAATTGTCGACTTATTGGCCACGGCCAGAAAATTTCGAAAATTAGCTTCATAAACAGCTACAAATAATTAAATACATTTCAAATATTTGCGCAACATAAAGAACGTTTCCGGTGCAATTATGAACATCTATGAGTTTGATGGCAATTTCTTTCGCTACTCAGTGTATGTACTGCTGACTCAAATTAACACTTTACTACGTTGTTTCGATCAGTTATCTGCGTTTGAGATCTGTATTACCATGAAAGTATATGTATGCATTTTTATGTTTTAATAATCGTGGCATAATTTAATGTTTTATCAAAGTGATCGTACACTTGTATTGTAAATGTCATTTGTAAATGGTTCGATGTAACTATACATATTTGTGCTGTTCATATCGTTCAATGTTAGATAATTATTACAGATCTTATCTTAATTAGATTGCGAACTTTTAATTCTTGTTTTGTGAACTTTTTTGTAGACAGTACTACCATTTTTTGTTGATGTATATATAGGTTGTTTTGCATTTTATAAACTTGTGAATGTGATAAACGAAGACGATGGAAATTACTTGTCCCATTCCATCATGGTTTTTTCCCAAGAAAACAATTTTATCTATCACGCACGTGCTTAAACAGATTCTCTGTTTCACCTTGGCGATAAATGGCACCTGCCGACGACAATTGGAGCCACATTTCCGTCGTTGTTTGCTCCTCGTAAAAAGTGACTGCGGATATTGCCCGCGAAACGATGAAAAGTGATTGTTTCCGAAGTTCCAAGTAATTTCGTGTCGTCCTTTTAAATCCCCTTCACTTCCATCAGTCAAACTTTTCAGCCGATGGCTTGTTCTCGTACAAGTCGGTCGTTCTAAGCCTTCCTTTTGTCCCGATGATAAATGATCGCGAGATACAACGACAAGGGACTAACGGATTAATCCGTCAGTCGATGCCCAGGCATATCTGTCCCATGTTTATAGCGGATAGCAGAAGAACCAATGCTCCGCGGCTTTATTAATGATGGATAACAACCGAGTTCGCGACTGTACAACGCCCTGCTATCGAAATGCTCGAAAGTTTATCTTTACCTCGCATTCCACGCTACATTAATTTTGTATGCTCGCTAATTATCGCATCGTTCCATCGTGGCCTTTTATTTCTCGCGCATTGTGATGCCATAAAAGAGTCGCGCAGCGCGATATCGAGCCGTTGTCCGGGGCCCGGCGAAAAGACAGGTTCATTTTTAATTTCTAAGCGGTTGTAAATTTTGTGTGCGATACCGTTGCTTATTGTCAGCCGTTCTAGTCGCGATGGAACGACGTAACCGAAGTCTTCGTCGAACGACATCCAGCGAATTTACACACCTTTGAATCTAGCATTTTCTAAGTGTAACTACCGAAGTCGCGTAATTCAATTTAACTATAATTCGTGGAGCAACGACTACGTGACATTCGCACCTTCGCGTTTGTCTGTTCTTTGTGGACCCTTGTCTCCTTCTAGCGATCTTTTTTTATTTGTCGATTTTTGTTAAATGTATTTTCTCAAATGCACAGCGTTCAAACATCACTTCGAAAGACAGAGTTTAATTGTTTTGTTACGGATTATGTATTTTCAACCCCCTTCAGCGGGGTCTCAATTAAATTGTTTGACATATGTCGTTTAATTATGTCTAACCGCATCGGCCCCACTTATGTGATAATTGTGAACTTTCTGGTAATATAAAATTACCCTTAACCCCTTGCCGTACGATTTCCATCGGGGCTATAACGATTATAATATTTTTCCAGAAAAAAATTCGTCTATTTTAGTTTAAGAATGTTTATTAAATGTTTATTATTTGGTACCAGTAGGCGAATTTTTTGGTTGCGGCGACTTTTTTCTACAATTTGCTGTTTTAATATTCATATTTAATATACTTCCTAATATTCTTTTATGGCGTGGATATGTCCAAATCAATAATATGGTTCCATGTTTTGGGACTATTCACTAAACTAAATTAATAGACCTCAAATGCCAGTTAGCATGTGCAGTTTACAGTCAATTGTTACAATGTTGTGTGAATTAAATTGTACTGACATAGATATCCAATTAAGAGGTCCAATGCGAATATATATAAATTAATGTTGCGTATTATATTATTCTGGGGCAGAATTAAAAGCAATGGTTTAGCTTTGAACGACGATGAAAAGTATGAAATTGGGTTAGTATATGTTTACAAATTATTCGTTATACAAGTAGTTTGTGTTTCATTTTTATACATGAATTTCACTGGACCTTTGTGAAATATTTGTTGTCTTCATTAACACAGAAATTTTATTTGTAAAAGCTTCTGTTTTATAAAAACCTCTGTTACTTTCGTCAAGTATTAAATTCACTTCTGATTATTAAAAACCTTTTTTCACTCTCGCTTTCTCTCTCTGTGTGTGTGTGTGTGTCTCTGTTTCTCCCTAGACATTATTATAACATTTATTACTTTTCATAACCTATGAAATATAGATGATTCGGAAATCCTTAAAATGTTGGGGTGTAGATTATTGATTTTATACTAGGATTATTCGTTTGAATGAACAGCTGTTTTTAATTCTGATTTAGAAATATAAACTGGAACACTAAAATGCTTGAATTCGAATGACCCACTCCGAACATAAAAACTCAACAGTTTTCATGGAAATGAAAACGGTCTCCGGGGTATTTCTCTTGTGGAAGTTGTAAAATTGCAAAGCTTCATGAACTTTGACTCTGTTCTTCGTTTTTCGAGTGTTTGAGAAGTTTTACTTTTGACTTCGGAACCTACACAAGCGTAAACACTTGTCTTAACTACTTCTGTTTAAGCAATCTCCTTTATACTCTTAATTAATAAGCTCAGCCACGCGACCATCTCCTCATCAGCCATTTAAAAAGACGATTCTATTCATTGCGGTTTGTGCATTAAAAATGGATCTCGAAAGTTCTGTACCATTTTATATTTTAGTATAAAATGTTATACTCTAACATTGTCTAATTCAAATCTTAGTTAGCAGAGTTTAAACAATATTAGTTCGTAATTGTGTATAATTAGCATTCGGTTGTAATAAGTTACCGGAGGAATATGCGAAAAAAATAATAGCACACATGACAGTGAGTTATTTCAGAATTTTTGGTTGCAATCCGATTTTTTTTTAAATCCGGAAGTATAAAATCACCAATTTTATATTGAAATTTTCAGAGTACAACGTTTATATTATTATGTTAGTTGTCCCTCATCGTGATTTTTAATGTGTATTTTTTCAGATTTTTCAGAGTAGGCGAACAGGTTTGAAAAAATTGGAAATTTCTAACAATTCCAAGAAAATTCATAGTTTGTATTGAAGTTTTGGAGCTACCAGTTTTATAACAATTCAGTAATGAGGTATTGTCGAAATCATTGTTTCTAATTTTTTCAGAATTTTTTATAAATTGCATCGTCGTTAAAAAAAATCAAAACGAATTCTTACGTACCAGGATAACTCCAAACGGTTTCGGTTGTTTTAAAAATTGATTTTGCAATAAAAAATTCTGAAATGATTCACAGGCATGTGTGCTATTAGGTGTGGAATGATCATGAATTTTTTCGTAATATTTTGTTGAGCCAAACAGAAGAAATAGAGCATAATAGTAGGGGTATTGACTTGAAACTTGGCACACAGGGATTTCTTTGGGAGTACTATCGAATGGTGTGACCAAAAGTCAATATAGATGGGGACACTTTCGACCATCTTTAAAAATCATGTGAAAGAATTAGCCTGGGCAACTCTCCGGCCGGGCATTACAAGTTTCTTCATCTTTCGGTGGGCATAACATTTTGAATAATTGGTTACTCGGGTAACTGTTGTTTATCACCAAATGGTGGAGCAGCGTTTCTCCCGATGGACTCGGAAGAGTTTCAAGAAGATTTCTTAGTCGGACGACCGAGGTGGAGTGGTCGCGAAAGTTCGAACTAGACTTCGCACTCCGATACCGATTGCTCGGAACGTATTTTCTTAAGAACTTTCCACGAACACACATCCCGAAATCTGTATTCTCAGAGGGGAACGCAAAACGTCGATGGAGTGCACGCGTCTGTAGACATTTTCGACCTGAACCCCAGCCGCAATGCGGTGTGCCGAAGATAAATTATTTTGCGGAACTCAAAAATATTCATCGATTCATTTAGCGACGACCCTAAGCTGGGGATCAACGTACAGAATCATCGGAAATGAGAATTAACAATTTTCCACGGTTTCCGTTAAAAGCCAACCAACCGGCCAATCGCAGTTGGTGAATACTTTATTCGTGGCGAGCCAGCAAAATCGCGAGAAAAAGCTAAATCAAATATTTTCGCTTGTATTCGCTGAACGGCATAACAACGTCGATATTATTGATTACGTTCACGTGACACGTCTGTTTTGTACAATTCGTTCTTTTCAGAACTCTCCGTGTGTCCGTTATTTCTACTTTTTATCCCGATTGGGATCGTTTCATGAGCAATATTTTGTTAGTTTGTTAAAAAGCGTGAGTCGGGACCATTGCATACAATCTTTTGCTTATATTTTTATTATTAAATGAAGATCTTCGTGCTTATAATAATACCGTTGCTTTATTGCAATAAAATAATTAAATAGAATCAAAACGGCAACAATTATCATCATAGATCTAGTAAACCCAAACCCCACCCTTCAATTTTCGGCATTTTTTCGCCAAAATCTACAGAATTACATAAAAAAAAGTTAAAAATATCTAGTTTCCCGGGGTAAAATTGAACCAAATTTAAACTAGGATATTTATCGGCCGTAATGAAAATATGTTCCTCTTATTAATTAATAAAGTATATAATTATATTCAACCAATTGTATAATTCGTGACTGGACGTGGTTTCTTTTCTATCTCAATTATGCACATTTACAAATGAGTCATAACTTAATCATTAAAATTAGAACGTATTCATATTTGCAAATTAACGAGTTTATATTACAACCCAATAATTATAAGCATCGGTAAATAGACTTTGCAGGTAGATTGAAAAGATAGGCATATGTATAACGTCCGATATGGGCGAACAGCAACTGACTTCAAGGGTCGGAGTTTGGAAACTTTTGCGCGAAAGTATTTTTTGCTAATTAAGCAAAGCTTAAAGATTAAATTCTTTCCGGGAAAGCAAATATTGCGGAGAAAGTTGGCGTTCGGTAAAAAATAAGATTACAGCAGCCTTTCAAGAAGTTGGAGGAAGCGAGGCTTCTTCTTCACGTCACTCACCGGAGTAACTAAAAGGGAAAAGAATTCTCTTCCATTCAAGTTATATTTGGTGGCCGACATGAAACACCCGACGGCGGAGGTGTTTGCCAAATAAATTCGATAGAAGACTTATTGGCCTCTTCCCAATACCTATCTCACCGTAAAAATTTTTGTTCTCTCTGCCAGGTTCGACTGCCCTCCAAGAATATCGGCTTCGTCGCGGCGGTCAAATAAAAGAACCGTTCTTCCCACAAACACCGTGTTTACTTACAATTCACCGCGGACAGAATCGTACGTATTGCTTCCCATTTCCTTCGCACGTCGCTGTTTCTCGCTGGTTAATAAAAATACGGAGAAAAGCGTGATAATGAAAACGCAATATCAAAACTGTATAATAGAAATGTACTTTCTCATGAATTTTTGTCTCTTTTGAAAGAAGTGTTTCAAAACAAATTGTGAAATTATCATCTACGTTTTTATGGTTTGAATTTAGAAAATTCATTGCCGCTTTAACACGTTGGCCGCCACGTTACCCAGATGTGGATAACGAAATTATTTATCCAGGTTCTAAAATGAATTTATACGTTAATATATTCATTGTACCAAATTTGATTGGGATCTGTAAAATGCAAGAAAGTTGGCAGACTACTCAACATCACGCATATAATTATTTTCAATTTTTATTTCATTAAATAACTTACTTTGATTTCATGGAATTTTTTAGAGTTCCGGTTTGGCACTCAAAGTGTTAAAGTAGAATTTCAGTTTGTAAAGATCGCGGTGGTTATCGTGTACATTATTATTTAAACTTTCTATTGTCTGCCACTGCACTGCGCCGTATGGCTGGTGTACTCTCCCGGCCCGCGTTGTCATGACGGTTGAACGGTAAACAATTAATACCGGAAACGCATATCAACCAGAGAGCAATTAATAAATTTGATGCGACCTTCGTTTCACGGCCGTTGAGCGTCGCGTTTTATCGGCGTTATTTTAAAGGATTCAAAGTGTTCGCCGATTAATTCGATTGTAGATAAACGTCACGTATAACGGCGGCGCAGCTAGTTTTAATTAGACGATAAAGACACCGAACGATAATTGCGTTATATCGGCCGCTTGATTACATTCACTTTCCAGCAACGAGTGCCGCTAGCGGATTTGCCGAGATATTAATTTTTGAACGCGGCCCGCCGGTTATTATCGCCGATGATATCACGTTCGAATCATTTCAACGGCAGGCGTACGATTGCAGATAGACTTCACCGGAACGGCCCGCATATCCTTCCGTTTATAGGCTAAACTGCGACGAGCTATCTTTTTGGCGATTAGGACGAACCATTTTCATTTTATTCATTTCGATCAATTTTACATTGAACCATGTGATTAACAAGGGAAATTCAGCAACTCGAAAGTTTAAATAACTTCAAAACTTTGATTAAATGTAATTCACGCGATGCTGGTAAATTCCTTTCCTGCTGAGAAACAGTCGCAGAGGTGAGACCAAAGGTAACCGGCGATCGAAAGAACCAGGAAACTTTTTGTTATACAGGGTGTCCGAAAAATCGATTGAAAGGGCTGATTCCCGAGATCATTTCAAATAACTTTTGCCTTTGCGAAAATCTTCTCCGCGGTTTTGTTGAGAAGTTATTAACGAAAAACGCGGACGAATCTACTAAATTGTAATGTTTTGCTCTGTTACAGTTTCTTATAAACTACCCACTCCAATTTTTATTCTGGCTTGTTAATGCAGCATTGATGAAAATATATTTTTCTGTTTACGAAGAAAATTTTTGTTTCCGGTTCTTTCGTAAGTGTGAGAACGAGTTGAATAATCATCTAGGAAGAACGTTGTCCCGGTTCGTTTGCCTGTATCAATTCCAAATTGACTTTCGCCACATACTACATGCATGGTTCCACTAAAAAATTCAGATTTGCAGCAACGAAACCGCGGCCGCGGCCTCGCGTGTATAATTTGCCCCATAATGACAACCACAATGCATGTTCCCTGCGTCGGGGACCTTGATTAAACTTTTTGACACGCGTTAATGAAATTTTAATTGCTGCGCGAAGGAACATTGAACTGAACGTATTTAATTGCACGCGTAGGAGCGTAAACCTGTGCTAAGGATACGAGAGTGCACACACTGACGGGGGCATACGAAACCGGGAGTATTATATGGTATAATGGATGCCGACGTTATAACGAAGTTCGGCTACGCGGTAGCAGGGTGCCAAGAGGTATCGACCCGGAACGGAGAACAGCCATTTCTCCCAAGGGGGTGATCGGAAATTATCATTCAATAATGATGTAGTCGGGATACCTTGTCGTATCTTGATGAAGCTTCGCGCGATGGAACAAGATATACCTAATCAAGAGTACACAGTAGTAACAGCCGAAACTCATCAGCCAAAGAACCTAGTCCTTGAATTTACCTCGGAACATGCTGCCCTGCACCCGAACATTAATTCTCCGGTGCACGAATAGACAGAACACCTGCCAATGAAATTCGAACAAGCCAATCTTGTGACTTTTATTGACACTAAACCCGCCAAACACTAAAACCAACTGGTAAACGTTACTTTTCTAAAAGTGACCATTACAGAACAGATAGTAGGAACTAAATTGGAGATTTTATGCATTTAAGGTAGGAATCAGGTAGCTGCAGTTTCAACCAGTAAAAGGATTCAAAGAATTGAAAAGTGTCGATATACATAGTTATTGCTTCCGACCCACTAAAGTGATTAACGAAAGAAAGAAATTCCTAAACGGCTCCTGTTTTTTTATTTTGCATAAAGATGCAAAAGCAGTGTAGTAGTAACGACTTAAATACGTCAGTCTGAGAGCCTGGTCTTTGAACCTGATGCTGCCCAAGCATTAATTCCATGACGGAAATGCATTGATGAAACTCTAGGAAACCACAATCTCGTGATCGTGATTTTATTGATACTAAATGTACCAAGCGCTGGGTAGACGTTGCCTTATAAAAATGGTAATATAGAATTTATTTGGATTTTCATGCGACTTTTATGACAATAGATGCTTGAATAAGGAAATTTATTCGATCATTTTCCATGAATGTATTTTTACGGTTTCAATAACAGTAACATTGTGGTAAGTTTAGGGTCGACACTACAACAACCGAACCAGTCAAAATGACTGGTTTCTAATTTCTTCGTTTACAAATATTTTTATCAGCACTTTTCCATTGAACTTCTTTATTGAAGCACACATTGCAATTAAAATATGTATGACGTCTGAATAGATACAGTCTTGCCATTATTGCAAAACAGTATAAAGTATTAAGTGGTTCTGTTGAGTTACAAGACCGGAAAAGTTGAATTTTGGAATTTTTCTCTCAAAGACAAAACTGTAAGACTATTCGATGAAGATTTTCGTATTTAAGATGGCTTGTCTCATAATTTATGTCATAAGTTTTTTTATTTTAAAAAGTATTTATAGATAATGAAGTTGTGGTTGATTTCCCAAAGGGCCATAAAAGAGTACCTCCTAAGAGATAAAAAATATTATGTAAAACGTGAAGCTATAAAAAAATAAGTAAAACATCGACATCATCGTTGCTTGTATGTAGCAATAATTTTGTAATGTTTCCGTTTTCCTGAATTTCAATCTCCGATTGATCCATTCATATTTACTCTCAAATTATTTGGAAATGAAACAATAGCCGAAGAATTATATCCTGAAGTTAATTGACGCTCTATTATGTAAATTAAATTAAATATGAATCAGTCTATTGTTCACACTATTGTGCTATTATGCAGAAAATAATTTTCATTACTTTGCATATTACCAGCTGTCCGTTAGCGATTTCATAAATGAATTGTTTCACCTAAGGTCACGAAAGGAAGGACTTCAAAATATTTGAATTTTTGGTCGAAAAATATTTCAACGTTATTTTTTACGCAAAAAATATTGCTGCAGTTTGTGCTGAAATATTCATTAAAAGTTTGAGCTTTCAAAACGTTAAATAACTTCAATTTTTTGTAATGTTGTTACGTTGCAGGAAATTGAAATATTTTCTACCCTGTTGATTTTTCGACAAGTAAATTGCAATATTTTGTTCATAGGGAATTTATACAATAATGATTTCTCATTTGGCCGTCGAATCAGTCATATGGTTAACCACGTTGACAGGTTGATTGGACGAGAATCAAATCAGCAGAACTTTGGCTAGAGCGATCGTGGCAAACCATCAAGCAGCGCACCGACGAAATATGCAGACGAGGAATTTAATATCTGAAAACCCGTAATATCGAGTCATAGTATCGGTTCCTGCGTGATAATTAATCGGCACGATACAGAAGCCTTGTATCCACAGATTAGACGTTCAGCGAACAGAACAGAAAAATTTCGATAGAAATGTAGGCTCAATAAATCAAATGATTTGTCACGATTTATTTCCCAAAAGTTATGCTGCATATTACAAGAAGCATGCCATGGGAAAGCCAGAAGCTATCAATAACGCTGGAATTTCCAATAAATTGCCAATGACCGTAACTATATAGTTAAGTAATTTGCCCGCGGCAATCGATTTCGTTCAATACGACGAATCTACTTTAAATTTAATGAGGGATTGATGTATTTAATAGTCCGCCATCGCTGCTGGATCGATTTCTAGTCTCTTTAATTCCTTAGCTCTCTTCGTCTTTTATAGAGCAATGCAATAACAATAGTGGTCTATCGACGTAGAAATAAGTCGAGGAAGTAGAGTAAAAGCTACTTCAATGAATTTATCGACCAGAAAACAATTACTCTGCAAATTTATAGAATACAGTGTTTACTTGGTACATGTCCAAAACATTGAATCCAAAAAGTATTTAAAATTGTAAATACTTAAATTGTGATAACTTCGTAAAAACAAATAGTACAACCACAAATCTGGACTCGTCTTAAAATTTGTAACCATAAAACAGTATTTGTTTCCCTCTAAGAAAGCTTTAATATCTTTTAACCAAAGACTACAAATTCAAACGCCTCCAAAAACTTTTGAAAAATTTGTCTCGGAAACGAAACTATCGTGGATTTGGCGATTGAACAAGTTCGATCGTGTGAAGCCCTTTTATACTATTGTAAAGTTGGCGGCGTATCTCTCGTTCGAAGCTCAATGAAACGACTAAAAAGAAAATCGTACATCAATTTTTGAGGCGCCATTGAAAAGGAGAGGCTTTAATCTTTAAATCTGTGGTAGTTCGAGTCACGAAAAAAAATTTTCAATGTTTTCACGGACGTCTGAATGTACAGCACTTTCGAGAAAAAACGTGCCTTCAGTTTCTCGCCCGCTACATCGTGAAGAGATATCTTCGAATAAAATGAACGATGGATTATGAATCTAAATACTTCTAGCTTCAAAATGAGTCCAAGTTTACGGTCGTACGATTATTTTTCGCGAAATTATTATAGTTTGAACATAGGCGAGAATCAGAGTTGAAATACTTCTTGGATCCACTGTAGCTCGTATGTCTGATTAATGCTCGGTGTTTCTACTTACATCGTCGTATAAAGGACTAGGTATTTGCAGTGTTGGGTAAGATAGTAATTGAATATACAGGGTGTTTGGTAACTGGTGGTAGAAGCGAAAAGGGGGTGATTCTACATGAAAGAATAAGTCGAAAATATAGAATCAAATTTTTTCATCCGAAGTTTCGTTATCGAGAAAATCAAGTTTGAAATGCAGCAAATACGCATGCTATTCGATAGGAATTGTCTGACGCGTCTGATCATAACCAACCAAATCTACTTCCAGCATATACTAAAGCACACAAACCTGACAGATCTTCAAAGTCGATTTTCTCGAAAACAAAGCCTCAAACGAAAAATGTTTATTCTATATTTTCGACTTATTCTTTCATGTAGAATCACCCCCTTTTCGCTTGTACCACCAGTTACCAAGCACCCTGTATAAAATGAAAATATATTCAGAGATTATTTCCCCGGATTATATCACATCGATTAACTTGCAATAATTATTTATGTTATGTTCTACAGGGTGTCTCAGCTAAAGGAGGCCACCTAAATATATCGTTTATTTCTAATGGCATAAAAAAATTTATGGTATAATTTAAATGCACGTCGATCTGAAAAATTTTACATGTTTATCTGGTCTTCGACGAACGAGGAGTGGTGTAGTCATCCCAGAAAGTCTCGGCGCAACGTTTCTTTATACCGTACGCAACGCTCCGGGTAAAGATTGATTTTTCGGATGTAGAACAGCCTGTACATCCCCGTTCCATTTCGCGAGTGTCACTCTCGAAACGAAATAGCTCAAATACTCCAACCGCGGCTTTAATGTCGAGACGATCGAACCCGTCGCGTCGTCGTCGAAGTACTCGATTAAGGATTTTGCCTTGTGGGTGGATGACTTGGTGGGCGTGCGTGGGTGTAGTTCGGGATATTACTGTAGCTATAAGCCGGCCGCTTAATACATCTTACAGGTCCTGGCCCAGGCTGGGGTGTACATAGCTCATACGTAGAATATAACGTATGTACCCGGCGTATCGTAAAATGAGATGTCGCGCTAGCTTTCATGGCACCTGAATCAAGATTAGATTTACTTTACCTCGGTGACGGGCGTTTTCAATGAAACCAGAATCCCGTACGAGCGACGCGACGTGACGATAACAGGCACCCAGCTCAAATATTCCGCTATAATTTTAAACAACGAGCGGGCCGGTACACTGGTAAAAATACAGAGACCAGAGTGGACGGTTTAAAAGAGCTGGATATCTCTGATCGCTCGCGATCCCAGCAACGAAACACACTTGCACCGTTCGAACAAAAACTTAGGAAAGCGATGGGAACAAGCGCGAGTGAAATATGCGGTGATCTAAAATTGCAAACCCTGCTTCTCCGTGCCCCGATAAAGTCTGCTTTGGACGGTTGTGATTCTACGTGGAAACAAGCCGAAAATGTATAGACCGATTTTCCTGTGAATTTTGAAACTTCTATCGTACTTCGTTACTTTGGGTTGTTAAAAATACTCGTGAAATATTCAAATCTTTATTATATTTATCGTTTATCTCGGACTAAGTTTTAATCATATGTCTGCTTCGGTTCATCAATATTTGCCAGTAAATCGTGAATATTCGTAAAAAATTGATGTTTCATTACTGTTACTAAGAATCAATATTAGACAAAAGAAATCAGCTTTAAATGAATTTCAGTTTTCCTGTTGGAATGTTCCAGCAAATTGAAACTGAAACGAAATTCTGTTAATCGGAGTTCATATTGCAACAATTTTTTAAGAGTTGGACTCCTGATGTTTATATTGAACGAATAATGTTCTATTTCTTCCATCAATAATAGTTTCTGTTTATTCCATCGTTTTACAATAGCTTTATGCGTTATCGCGTTGTTTTCGTGCGAAATTTTGTACTCCAGAAAAGATTATCTTTCCGACTTGAAAAATAATTTATGTCTCGACGTAAATAATACGCGAGCATTTTGGAAATGCGTAGAATCCTTCCCGGGGAAATAAATATTCTCCGTAATCCAGGGAGAATTGTTTTCCTCAATGGGAGCAGTGCATTTGTCGCAAGTAGAATCCGTGCCGTTTTGTTAGGGATACGGGCACAAAGCAAAACAGTGAAATCGTTTCTTCGTACAACGTGAAAATATTTAACACAGTTAGGCACGCAGATATTCGTAATTGTGGTGAAGAGTGTGAAAACAGAGATCTTGATGAGCACAAGTCGCCACTGGTAACAAAGCATAAAATTCAACAAATGTTTTCTTGTCGTTATAAAAATATTCTTTGCATCTGCAGTGCAAATATAATAGTAATTTTACAAAGAAATGATAACGTGATACGAGAGAAAGCACAATACCGATTATTGTAATTAAAAAACAAGTGAATTCGTCTTAACCCACGCTTTCGCATGACACTAGAAATAGTATTCTACTTAAAAAAAAAAAAAATAAAGTGACTTCTTGTGCATACAGTAACTTCTTCCCCTCAATTCGTGTTCTAAAGAACGGACTTTTTACTCAACTTAACCAGTCAACTGCTTTCGACGTGTATATACGTCAATCCAAAACTCTATTGCGGTACGGTTGACGTGTCTACTCGTCGTGTACAATAAAAAATTCCCTTTTACTATGAAAACTGGAAATATCTATAAGTTGTAATAAAAATTTCATTTGGTGGTATGTTTCCTTTATATTACCAGTAAAACTGTTATGTATTCTCTAAAAAAAAAATTGATTATTATGTTTGGTATGTTGGATATTGCCCGTGCAATGTATTACTTTTTACAAGCTAAGTTCATTATTTTCTCCAATGTATCTGGTATTCCCCAAATTGTTTTGTATGCTTTACTACAATAAACTGAATTTCTTAAAATTATTTTTTTGTTTAATTTTCTTCTTTTTGAATTTCATTATTTTTTGACAATCTTTTAGTTTTTCCACAATACATTGTTAATATTTTTTCGAATATAAATATAATCCTTTCTCATTTTGCTTTACTTTTTTTCGTAAAAATAACAGGAACATTTGGCCTGCGTTCGACGTGTATAATCGTAATTGCTTGATTTTAATTCCGTGCCCCGTGAGAGACTTTTAACATTAAATTCCGCAGTTAACTGGTTAATAGTTCGTAAATATCTGCTTGTAACTTGTTACCTTTGTAACTAGGTAAATTCGGTCACGTAGAACGCTAACAAGGGAAACTGCGTAACGGTGGACGTTTATTCTTCGTTCAAGACGAAAACGGTTAGCGTGATCCGCGACGGACATTCATAATCGTCGCGATAAAGCGTGGGAAGGTGAAATACGGAAACGCCGAACGATTCAGGCATTTCGTCCAGAAGGAAGGTTACCCGGTCGGTTTCCTCTTTAACTAGGGTATAACCGGGACTCGACAATTTCTTCGGAATCACAAAGGCTTGTAACTTGCGTGTCTGTTCCGTAAACACAATTACCATAAAATGAAACCAACGTCTTATAATAGCAGAGGAAGGTGAGGGCGAGAGAGAGAGAGAGAGAGCAAGAGAGAGGGAGAGAGAGAGAGAGAGAGAAAGAGAAGAGAAACGCAGAAACGGACGAGCTGGCACAGCACCGTAAGTGCTGCGATTATAATTTCGAAGGAGAGGAGACAGAGAGAGAGAAAGAGAGAGACCGTGGACTTCGCTTGTGACTATAGTCTGTTCTTCTCAGCCCCCAGAGCAGCCCCCAGAGCAGCCCCCATCCACCCCCTCCCCCCGCTGGTGGTCGCATCATCCGCGCAGTTCCGCGTCACTCCTTGAATGTCGACTTTGCAACTGCTTCGAGGCGCAAGTATCCACAGGAAGTCATTAAAATATTCATTGTGACCCCCTGACTGGAAATTTCTGGACCAAATAAACATTGGGACTTGCCGACCCTGTTGTCCCTTTACATTCAGAATCACTAATTCACTTGTTTCTATTAATTGTCCTCTGTCCGTCTGTGATATTCTTCTGTTAGTCTTGACGGTTGTTCCCTGGCTGACGAATAGTTGCATTCAATTCAAAAACTATGCAATAGTTGCATGCATAGTGGCACGTGATTAGTAGCGTTCCATTCTCGGTTTCTTTTTCGTATTTCTTACTCAAAGGGTTCAAATGATCAATCACACTGGGCAAGCAACCTGAATCAAGCTTGGGCATATTTTATTCGAGATCAAATAAAGGACTATTGGCTCGTATTAGTACGTTCGGTTATGTTTGGTGACAAATAAACAAATTATTCTTGCTTTAAAAGGTCCAAACAAAATTGAACAACAGCAGCTGTATTGAAAAAGGAAAATTCAATTCGAATAGTCAATTATTATCAAAATTGAAATATGGATTAATGGAAATTGTCAGTGGTGTTCACAGCCTATAGTACTTAAGGGTTAATGTCAAGGCAAACCTGCCGACGAAGACTATTGCAGCAGAGGGGTAAGAACTTTTCTTTCGGACTATTGCAGAATAAATGCATATTATTTAGAAATAGATATAAAATCCATCTAATTGGATGGAAAAGGAAAATCTGAAAAAATGATATGTTATCAACCATAACGAGGTGCTAGAACTGTAAAAATATAAACTTAATATCTCATAATTTCTACAAGAAATCGGTATTTAAAATTTTGAAAAAAATTATGGATGTGCATTTTAATAGGTAAAATACCCCTGATTTTTATCAGAATTTTCAAATTAAGAGGATAAGAGTTTACATTACAACCCCCCATGCCGAGATATCGGGTTGAAAATTGGCACAAAATATTTTCTTTGAATATGCTATCGAATGGCCTATTGCAAATTCTATTTGGTTTGGGGTTTTTCACTTTTGACCTCCTTATCCGACTACACACCTTGCTTCATATTTGAATGAATCAATGATGCATACTTGTCGCCATGCTATAGATTCTAATATTTCCTTGTGCAATATCTGGTCTATACGAGACACGTGTTTCCCGTATTTATTGGAAAATGTATTGAAGCAGTTATGAGATGGCCGCCTCAGAGTTCTGATTTAAATATTATTAAACATGCTAGGGATTTTCTGGACAAAGCACGAATAAAGAGTCCATTAAAAAATGTAGATGAACCGTTTGAGACGTTACGACCGGAATAGCAAAATATTACAATCGAAGTTATAAAAAAATTATATAAATTACAATGATATTAGAAAAATAAAATGAATAACGAGTGCTGTATTGATGAACATTTTACCATACGACATTTTAGTCTTATTTTTTAATTTGGAGCATAGCGTCATAGTAGGGAAATGTATTCCTTCCAGAGGCGTATTAATTCATCCTGTTATTAAATGGATGCAGCTTTCACCGATACACAAATAAAAGCGGAACCGGTTGATTTGAATGTTTTAGCGTAAGGATAAGTCGCGCGTCGCAATGGGGCGTTGTCAAAATAATTTTCCGTTTTTCTGAAGGTGGAACAGGGGATGGTAATATAATTTGTCAAGCGCTGGCGCCCAGGTTCCTTCCCCTTTCCAATACCCGAGGCACATCTTCCCGCCGCGCGGTGCTTGGTCCCTTTTCTTTTTACGGCGCGTTTCCCTTCCTCTTTTCCACGGCAGAGCGGCATACATGCATGCCAACGGAAACTTCGCAGCGTTTTAGTGCGATACAAAACAATTCCCGGATTCACTCTCTCCCCTTCTCGACGTGATCGCTTGGCTACTTTCTCGTTCCAATCTGCCCCCTGCCTTCCTTAGAAACTCTTTCCACTTCGCTTCGATTTTCCGTGCCAGGCTCTCTCTCTCTCTCTCTCTTTCTCTCTCCTGCCGATACAGATTCCGAAACAACTCTTGGCTCTCGCTATGCCGCGGCCATTCCTCGTCCCCCGGTTGCCCGTGGGGGATACAACACGGCCTACTTCGCGATTCATAAGGCAAACTATGCGTATGAATTCCCATTGCCCGAACACCCACTTCAGAAATCCTCGGAATCCCCGAATATTATCGAATCTGATAAACGCTCATGACCGTGTATCCGGCCGTACCCGCTGATCCAATTCGACCAATAATCTCCTTTACTTTTGCCTAAAGTGGATTTTCAATGTCGATGAAAAAATATGCGTCCGGCATCGCCGTTCCCGCTGAGAAACTTCCGCGATCGAAAGAGCAAGAGAAAATTTTTTTTTACTGTTGCGGTTGCTATAGCGTCTTATGCATCTGGCTATTCATTCTAGAAAATTCGTTCGTTTGTTCTCTTCGGATACCGTTTGTCAATTCACCGTTTCGTTCGGATTTCTACAGGGTGTCCCCGGTTTTAATGGACAAACTTGGGGAGCATATCCTACAAGTGGAAATAAGAAAAAAATGTTATTTGAAGTTTGCTCAGGAACGCTTTATTACAAAGTTAGAATTGACGACGGCTGATTTTACTTTACTGAACATTGACAGGTCGAACGTGTTTATCGGATCATTTCAAAATGTCGTTGTAGGATATGCTCCTCAAGTTTATCCATTAAAACCCGGGACACCCTGTATATTTTCTTTAATATCATCATTAACGTACCCAGCACTCAAATTAACGGGGATCTTTCTACAACTATGTATGAATAATTTCACTCGGCAATGTCAGCTCCATGAAAATGCTTACGAGGGGAGTCAAAAGGAAAGACGCCGACTAAACGGTGAAGTAACTAGTAGAATTTTTTAGTTCTCGTTCGCGAGCATCTAGAAAGAGGCTCTACTTCGTGTTCAACCTTTGCCGGGGCTCGGAAGCGAAACAGATATTTTCATGTAAATTATTAAAACTCGTTGTCGCTGCCTCGTGTGTATGGAATACTGACGAAAATCGGGTCTGAGAGCGTAGTCGCCAGGCTGCTTTTGCCCTCTAACCGTCTCTGTGCCTCGTTTTTCGAATGGCAGCGCACCGAGAGCAATGAAAATGACTAAGCGCCACCCCTGAATCCTTGCAAAGCCACTCTAATCCCCCGTCAAACGCAAAATCAGAGGCAGAGCTTTGATCCCCTGGATACCGACTAACTCTTGGCCAGGTTAAATACCGAATTCGGCATATAAACACGCGTACCTACCTATTGTAAGTTCAACTCTATTTCTCACTGTACGATATTTCACGGTATTATATGTATACCGGTACACGAAATTTTCGATAGACATTCCGGGCAAATTTTACATTTTAAATTCCTCGGTATCGGAACACATAGTCGACATTCATACGCTGTCTACCGGAAGCCTGCAATTATGAAAATTCCGCAAAATCGAAAAAGCTTAACCCAACAATACGGAAATTTTGAAAGCAAAAGCGTTTTATGGATTTTAATCATTGAATCTTTGCTGCGGCTCGCTGATCCTAACCAAAGAGTCATTTAATTTTATCAACAAAGGAATTCAGTTTTTGGACATTATAAATATTCCGATGAAAATGTGTAGATGAAATGTCACAAAACAGATGAAACTTCAAAAAGAATTTAGAAACAGTATTTTCAATATATATTAAAACGACTAGGAGAAGCTTCGATGCAAATTATTTTTATTCTGCATGAAGATTTTAATGAAGGTTTGATAAGTTTTGTGCTTCAACTACACAATTGACTTTGTGAAATACGGAGTAATATTTTCGGGAAACGTAAACAACGGGAACGTATGTTTACGCTTAATTAATAGTAGAGTCAGTGAGTAAGGATTAATGCTAACAATAGCATGTCAAAGCTCGTTGTTGCAAAAAATTTATATGTTATATGCGATAATACACGCGATACGTTTATATTGGCAAACATTTATGTCAGAGTTATTGAGTATCATTTAATTTGTAGCGATAAACGTGAACTGATAAAACTGACCATAATGATTTCGTCAGTGAAGGGACAATTAAGGATCGGCAAGAAGAAACAAGAATTCGAGAATGAAGTAATAAAATGACCGTTCCAGTGCTGACCATAATAAAGCACGTTTGAGACTTCGCACAAAGGTTGCTAAGCATGCCTTTTGCTCAGCATACAGTGTAAAAGCGAAGCAGGATAAGCTTCGACTCTCCTTCCATTTGCATTCTGCCTCTTCCTCTTTACCCGCTGGCCTTTCGCCGTGTTTTCAGGATTTGCAGCATTCCGGGTGCAGTGAAAATGATTAAACGCCACCATGAGTCCTAGCGAAGCCGCACTAATCCGGCGTTAAAGGCAAAACCAGAGTCAACTTCGGGATCGTAACTTCCGAGTTACCCTCCCATTACATACGCGAAACATGAAGCGTGCGACATGAAACGCGAAACAGCCCGCATACATTCGCGTAAGGCTGCCCGCAAAATCGTTCCAGTTACTCCGCCTCCTTATAATTATCGCTTTATTTCCTCTGCCTCTTGCCGCCAGCCTACGCGTCTTCTTTGCATTGTGCGCATTGTTTCTCCTCGTTCAACTCCAGCTTCGAGCTTGATCACTCGCTTCGGTAAACGCGACGTAAGAAACGGTTGTTCCTTCTTGAATAGCAGTCTTGTTCACTTTCAGCACTGCGGATGCAGAACTGACAACCGGTCGGTTTTGTGTAACCATTCTATGAGAAGTACGATTTTTGACAAACTAAAAATTAATTTTTAAACCTTCACACGCCATTTTATTCGCAGGAACCTTTATGTCACATGTAGCCCTTACTTCCTGGATTCGTCGATTATTTACGGACAATCAAAAATTTAATACTTCAGTATTTCAATATTTCAACATTTCAATATTTCAAAATTCAATATTTCAATGTTTCAACATTTCAATATATAAATATTTAGATATTTCGATATTTTGAAAATTCGATATTTCGATATTTTAATATTTCAATATTTCATAATCCAATATTTCAACATTTTGAACATTTCAATATTTCAAAATTCAATATTTCGATATTTCGGTATTGCGATATCTCGATATCTCGATGTTTCGATATTTTGATATTACAATATTTCGGTATTTCAATATTTCAGTATTCCGAAAGAAATGGTTGGTTTACATTCATGCTTTGTTGGTTGGACGAAAATTGCCATTTCCACTAAACAATTTTTTAAGAAATTCTTAGCTGTCGCGGGCAATGGTGTTAAGAATTGTTCCACTAAAACATTATCCGCAGAGAAACAATTCTTCCGGAAATGTAACCTTGTTCAAAAATATATTGTATTTGTGCGTGCGTGTGCATGCGTTTGTAAATTTGCGTGGTACACAAACAAAACTATCCGAGATGATTCATGAGACATCGTCTTTCCAGCTTACTATTCCAAGCCGCAGGAGGGTCTTAAAAATATTAACCACCCTGGGAACCCTGTGGCTCCCTGTTTTTCTCCGTACTACAGGACCGTCAACATAAATCTAAGTAAGTGAGGCAAATATGAAGAATGCAATTGTTGATAAGGTAACAATGTAAGCCACCAATCGGTGAACAAGTAGAGAAATGTCAGCCATGAACCGAGAATATGATCGAAGAGCGACAATGCTCTCTTCGCGCCAGAAAATCACCCTAAAAATTCGTTGCGTGGTTTCGTGGCTACAAGAAGACGTGATCTAGCAAATAAATTCAGAAATTCTGACAAACAGTAGGAGGTAACTGTACCCCGGACAGGACTTGCTCTGATCGCCGGAATTCGCGATTGGCTTTTCAAAAACCTCCGTTATCGCTGTTATTCCGACTTATAGTCTCCGTGTAGAGCCGAATGAAATCCCGTTGGCTATTATATGCGGGGTGCAACACCAAAGATACCCTTAAAGCCCACCTTCAAGAAGGTTGTTTAGTCGTGCACTTTACGGGTAGTGCAGCTTGTGCAAGGGACATCGGCTTGCACCTTCGACACTGACGCTAACAGATCCGAAGAATAAAAATATCCGTAATTAATTTAAATGTGAGGAAGACTGGTTGCCTTGAATTTTACTTTCTGGGGTGCGGGGGTTGAGAGTAATCGGCTTGTTTCTTGTATATCTTTACATCTAAGCTCGCTGTGGGTGGGGTGCAAGAGTCTCTGTCTTCTATTTTCCCTATTATTGGTTATTGACTTTTGTCAACGCCTACCTCTGCCAAAGGGAAGGTAACCTTGGTCGCGCCTTTACTAGCAATCTCGCCCCATGGGTACTGGAAGAGTGCGAGATGGCCGCGTGGTATCCTCACTAAACCTTGTCCCGGGCCACCACATTAATTGCTAGTGCAATTTGAAAAGTGGCAGACTGAAGGGTAACCCGAAGTCTGCCACCCAGATATTAAAACATCAGTTCCCGCCTTGGAAAGGAACAAAGATGATGACGAAAATGGCCATAGAGGAATGGCCATGAATTCGAGCCTACAGCGGATTCAGGTCCAAGCTCGAGGATATTAATAGCAAGGGTACGCAGCCCCTGCACAACCTTGTCCTTGTCCTGCCCCTGTCCAAAGTAGAGTTCTTCGATGGTTCTGGTCAGGTACCAACGCCAATGGAGGGAGCAAGTTTAATATACCTGGTAGCACCCCTTCGGAGTCAACACAGGAGAGTCCCACACTTTCCTAGGGCTGGTATGGCCCTGGGAAGTATTGAATAAAGCACTTGACCTCTCTCCACTATAAATAATAAAAAAAAGGACCAAGCTCGAGTGGCAGCTAGCGAAGACAACATAAAGTAATTCCGTTGTTTATACCATTCGCTACTTTTGCACAAACTGGCGAGCGGATTTATTGAAATTTTCATGAAATTTGAGCCATTTTTTTACACAGCAACTTTTCCGGACTTCTCTCGACGAGCCTGTATTTTCACTGGTCACTGATCCGACCAGTTCCGCTCTTCCAACACCCTACGGCTTTTTAGGATCGCGTAACAAACTGTTTCTGCGACCATGCGATCATCTTTCCGGCTGAGGACAATCGTCCCAGCCACGACAGAGATAGAAGGGCAAACAAGAACAGGATTAATGTGCCGCCGTATCACGCACAGTGGGCGATAAAATATCTCAGGAAATATCCCTTAGCCCGTGGCCGATTCTGGCCATCTATGGAATTTACTCTCGAGAATATCCTCCATCATAGATAATCCTTGCCATTAAAGGCCACCGAATGGATGCTATTTACGTGCCAATAATAACACCATTTAGCCAGTCAGTGATTTTCTAACAAAAGAACATGCGAACTGTCCTATGGAACACGAACGGTATTCGTGGAGCATTGTTATTTGTTTATCGATCGTGTATAATTTGTAGCGTGAGTAATCTAAACCAACTGTACCGTCTTTTACTAAAGAAAAATATGTTCAACGCGTTAAGTATCGAATATCAACTCGAAAAATTCCTTGAACCAAAATCGTCTCTCAATAAATCATTATTTTTTCTAGTTTTCTGCTAAACCAAACACAGAAGAAATCTATAAATCGAAACTCCAACTTTAAAGTGCTATCATATTTTTAAATAATAAGATATTTTAGTTATTCTGGTTCATAGCATAGCCACATTCCTACTGAAGAGAAAGCTACTTCCTTTTTTTCAGCTAGTAAAACACATTTTTTAAAGGAAGATCTGATTCAAGGAAGATCGTACAATTTCAAATATTTTGACTTGGCAAAAATATATTTCATATTTCAAAAAATGCTAATAATGTGTGCAGAAACTCGGTAAAATTTCGGTCTCCCGAGGTATTGCCGAGAGAACCTCAAAACTGACAGACTAAACCAGAATACCGCTTTAAACGAACTTCGAAGAATTCAATAACGCAACCTCAAGAGGAATGGATAAGCTGTGAAGTCATCTTATAATCCTATACATCGAATTCTCGCGGGAACACGTTCCTTGCGTGACCCGACATATAAATAGGAATATCGCGGGCTGAATAAGAGGGTGACCCGTAGATATGGTCGCTATATAGGGGTGGAAGAGACAGTGGCCCTGTCAAGTTCCTAAACCGCAGTGGTCTGCCAAGTGGGATTCTGGTCGTTCTGCCAACCGATGAGCTAACTCGTAAGAAAGTCACCAAAGCGAAGAATTACGACTGGGACCTTAGATTTTCTCAAGTTCTAAAGAGTCTATCGACATGCAATACGCGAACGATTACGAAGAGACGCGAGTGTCTCTGCTAGTGATATTGCCCCGGTGACTCTGCCAATGCAAACACTCTCTTGTAAATAATTCAACGATTAATAATTGTAAGAAATTCATTTGATCATCGTTTCATCGTAGCATCATTTATTTCGATTTTTCCAGTGACACTGCTCAGTTGCTTAGTTTGAAGCAGTTGTATATAGAAGGTGGGCTACTTAATTAAGAACACCCAAATAAATCTGTTATTAATGATTTTATGAAAAATATCCTCAGGGCAAAGTGGCACTACTTTGTGCTACTGCTCCAAGTATTATAGTAATGTTTATACGTGTAAATTGTAAAGTTCTAAATCGGAAATATGTAGTTTTAACTATCGAAACCAAAAACAAGTTTGTTAAAGATCTCGAAAGTCATAAAAATGCAACATATATGCGTTTAATATTGCTTCGTGTTGAAAAAATATTATTTGTTGAATATTTAACAAATGCTAGTACTAGTAGAGGATAAAAGCGTAGATGTTGCTTTATTTAACTGTTTTCTGCGCGACAGAAACGAAAGCGGTTGGATGAAACATTTAATGTGAACTCTAATCTTCCGTCAAGCAGCACGTTAGTTAAGATAAATAGAAACGGACTTTAATGCGTTAAGACTTTCTATAAGTGAACCAGTTTGTGCATCAATAAATCATTAAAAATTGGCAATGCTTTAAGAATATGAATAGAGGTGTCGAGCTAATGCCAGCAGGGATGGCAATACTTTGTCATAATTAAAAACAAAGTTCCACAAGCCGACTAAATTAGGCAAAGAATTTTTCATTCTCGTGTGAATGTTCGTTTATTTTTAACGAGATCCTTTGTGCCGATTTTTTAAGAGGATTCTAAGACCGTTCTCATTAACAAGTAAATGTATTTTTAAGAGATCCGCGTTATTAGAAAAATCGGACGGATCAGCTGGCCCAGCCGAGTCGATGTTGCGCTTCTTATCCCGAGAATTTAATTAAATTCCAAAGAATCGAAAGCAGGGGAAGTTCACCGGCAGTTGCCGAACGACCGAGCCACGCAGGTTTTAATAACCGTCTCGGATCCGAGCAAGAAGAAGCTGGCAAATGGCTGTGCAGCAGCCTCGGTGGTGGTTGTGGGCTGAAGTCGAATAGGGAGCAAGCTATCCCGAACTCGACGAAGTCAAGCATCGATCTCTCTGCCTCCGTCTCCCTCGAACTATCCCCTCCTTTTACACTACTCTTGGTTTTCCCTCAACGCACAAACCCCTCTTCCCGATTCTTTCCGTCCATCGACAACTCCGCTCCCACAGAACACAACCTTAGAACAGAACCAACGTGCCCTTATATCTTCCTGTTCCTGTCCCTCTCCGTGTCTTCTTCGCGCAGCGGTTTACAGTCAAAATCGGCCTCGTGGCAGTTCAAAAGTGTGCAACTATTATAGCGTCTTTCTTGTAAATAGTAAATGTTAAAAAAAAAATGAAAGAGGAAAAGTAGTACTGTTTTATATACGCAACACAATGGCGTATGTAATTTTCTTGTGTTTATACAATTTTGTTAGATACGAAGGTAACCTTCAATGTTTTAAATGGAATGCTGTGTATTTTTTTATATCACAAGAAAGCGTATGTCTAGACAAATTCATCCGAATACTGCACAGTGACCTTCAAGGTCATGCAAGATCAGAAATAGAAGAAAAATTTTGAATAGTTCATACCAATGTGTTTACGAATATTATTTATTGGTGAGGCTACAACGAATGTTCAATACGACTTCCTTGCGCATGAATGCACATATAGCACCCCATAAAAAAAGTCATGGGGTGATAAATCTGGAGATCTTGCTGGCCACTTGACAAGTCCGTATGTCTCAACTGGTTTGGTGCAATTTTCAAAAAGTATTAGTTTGTATAAGGTGTCCGTTTAATGGTGCTCCCGACCGTAGATAATATTAATTTCTTTTCGTAATAATGTTAATGACTTGAAAATAATAGATTCTTGGAAACGTGTAGATTCTACTGATGTCTAATGCGTACTTTATGATAACGAGATGCTTAAGAGAAAGCTAAAATAATGTTTCATTTTCAGAAATTATTTCTACAGCCTTAAAATACTCGGAAGATAGGCACGTTTCGAAGAAATTAAATACGAGAAGTAATTTTGTTCAGCTAGATCAAACAAGTTCTTCATACTGTGCGCTGCGTAGATTCTGACTGTGAGCCCCTGCACACCGCTGTACAAATACCCTCTGCCCCTCTCGTATTCTCCGCTCGGCTTCATTCGCCGTCTTTTCTTCTAGCGGCACGTCTATCTGCTTATCTATCTCCCCGTCTTTCTTATGTTTCCGCCTCGTTATATCTGTCTAGTCGTCCTTCCTCCACTTCGGTATTCATCCCCCTCGCCACGTGGTCCCTTTACCACGTACTTACCCGACTTATCTACCGAAGGGATCGCCAGTCGATACACCGGCTGTCCCCATATCATTCTCCGAGCCAGCCGATCCCCGGTTAACGAGCTGTTAGGTTACTTGCCACGAGCGCTCCCTTCGTCAACTTTCTCATGTCACGCTTCTAGTTTATAAGGTGTACGAATTAAACCTCGGCCCTAACGCTAAATTAGCTGTCGCATTTATTTAAACGGAAACTTTCCGGGCCTGCGTTACACTAACGAATAATACAATTTGAAGTTTTGAGTGACACAACCTCAAAAAGTTTGTTTGAATTCTAATTGAAAAACGGCGAGGATAAGGAATTGAAAAAGAATCAGAAGACGAAGATTTAAACCGTTTTTGTCCGGTTGCAAACGCTGGGTAAAATTCCAAAAGAGGATTGGCGGGTTCCGTATAGCCCAAGCCGGTTATACTGGCTGCACCATAA
The DNA here is from genome assembly GCA_913789895.3 of Seladonia tumulorum. Taxonomy (NCBI): domain Eukaryota; kingdom Metazoa; phylum Arthropoda; class Insecta; order Hymenoptera; family Halictidae; genus Seladonia; species Seladonia tumulorum. The sequence goes on from OU565275.1 coordinate 13,011,517, forward strand.
TGCCAAAGCCTCGTACAGCGAAACGCGACTAAAGGTACCCTTGATTCGTTGAGCTAGGACATTTTGCTGGCACGTCCGACGTGTTCACCGGAGCTGACTCCGTCGAACTTTCACTCGTTCCGATCCCACTAACATCAATTCAGTGGATTCCCGAGGAAGTCGAAAAATGCATCACGGACTTCGCCGACTCAGAACCATCATCGTAATGGAATACGCACAAGATATGATGCAGAGTTTATATTTCTGATTAAATTGTTATTCGATTTTGAATAAATCGACATTAATTTTTCTGTGAAACGTCCAAGAATTAATCCGAACATTTGATGCAGGGCGATGTAAGGCACTCGCGTCGCGTTTACCTCGAGTGAATTTTTCAGAAGCTCCGCGAGGGCAATTAGCAACGCGGGAACCGGGACTTCCTTTTCGGAAGAATACGTCACTTCCTACTTGATCTTGTAACGATGACGCTAACTGCGCTCGAAACATCAAAGCGATGCACTTTTACGCGCACTAAATATCAGAGACGGAAGTGCCTCGGCTCCTTTCAGTCCTTTTGCGCGCCCGTTCTGTTTCACGTGAAAGGGAACCGTCGTTAATGCGACGTATTGAGTATAATTTTAAGTAAGTTCAACGCGCGTACTGTACGCGCGCTTCTCAACGTAGTTTTTCAATTTTATTATAGAAACTGGACTTTGAATTTCTTCGTAAGCCTTTTAGGACGATGAGCTGCGCGTTGCCGCGAGGCTGGAGGTACGACCGATGTGTTCTCATTTGGGACGTAAATATCTCTCGAGATTTATCTTGAACACAGTATATTTGCATTTTGCGTCTCGCCGAATTTCACGGACCAGTCCCATTATTTCTTTCTTCGGGACTTGCAACGAAATGATACAATTCAATTGTGTTCCCATAGCTTATGTTAACCTATTTAGAGCAGTTAACCCATTTGCATCATAAGGAAAAGATGAAGAAAAGCTTTTATCGTCAAACTTTTTTTTAATTATATTTAAGTACAAAAGTGACTACAAGTAAAAGAACTTCATATCTCAGCATTATAAGAAGAAATCAGAATTACTACTTTCATCTCCAATAACACCGTCCATTTCTATGTTTTAGCTAACGAATCATGACAGTAACCAGGAAAATTGAGCGCACATATACGCTAATGATGCAAATGGGTTAAGAAACACTAGAATTGTTCGCATGTACCATCTGATTGAAGCATTCTTGATGATTGCGATGGGAATGAATGAAACAGTGTTTTATGTCCAAAATACGGATCTAGCCAGGAGTAGGGATAGTTCTGGGACATTTGGGACATATACACTGCACGAAATTTCTGTAAAGCCACCTACATTTTGGTGTATTTTTAAATTATATAGAGAAATTTGTTAATTCTCAAATATCAATAACATTGTATACTGACTACTGAGTAGAGTAGAGTGACTATTGACATATTTGTATTTATTTTTATTCGAATGCCAGGAGGCAAGTTGTTGACCAGTGAAGAGAAGGAATCCATTGATGCTTATAAAGATATGAGGTGATCAATTGTGAAAAAATTAATAGATCGCTAACTTTAATAGATAATTATATAGATTTGGGCGAAGAACATGGTAAGAAACACCCTACAGGTGGAAATAAAAAATTGACAAGAAGACAATATTTATTATTGATGAGGCTGGCAGCAAGGAAACAAAAAGTGCAGCACAACTTCGAACTGAACTACAACTACGAATAACAACGAGGCTTGTGCAGCAAATTTTAAAAACTTCAGGGCGATTTAAATGGAAAAAATGCTCCAGAAACCAGCACTCAAAGAACGACACAAACAAGCTCGTCTCGAATTTGCACAAAGACATATGTCCTACACAGAAGAATGGAATAATATAATTTTTTCCGATGAGAAAAAATTTAACTTTGATGGGCCAGATGGTCACAAGTACTACTGCCACGATTTAAGAAAAGAACCTAACGTAGCAATGAGTCGTAACTTCGGTGGAGGCTCGTTAATGATTTAGGCTGCATTCAGAGCCAATAAAAAAAACCCCAATCTGTCGAATTAACCAGAAAATGAATTCGTGACAATACACGGAGCTGTTGGAGATAGTCTTAATACCATTCACTAAAGAAATTGAGACTGACAATTTCATTTTTCAACAAGATAACTCCTCAGTTCATGTATCAAGAGAAACAAAGGAGTGGTTAGACAGCAGAAATATCAGGGTTTTGACATGGCCAGCTTGTTCACCAGATTTAAACCCAATTGAGAACCTTTGGGGAATACTCGCAAGAAAAGTATATGGCAATTGTAAACAGTACAATTCTGTTTCTGAGTTATGGACTGCAGTGAACGAAGCGTGGACATCGATCGAAGCAGAAACTCTTTGTGCTTTGATTGCATCACTGCCTAATCGACTTTTTGACGTTATTCGAAAAAATGGCAAATATACTAAGTATTAATTTAGAAATTTAGAAGAAATTCTTGTTAATATTGATGTTAACTACTTAAAAAACGTTTGGCTTTATGGAAATTTCGCAGTTAGATTTTTGTTAAACTATATAATTTTACGTTTTTTTATAAATAAAGAATATATCTATGACTGCAAACATGTATATGATTTCTTTGTTAATTCAAAAATGCTATGATGCTTCTCATTACTATGACATAATTATAAGATTTTACCAAAAAATCAGGCGGCTGTATGAAAATTTCGGGCAGTGTATAGAGCAAACACTGTAATCAGTGTCGAGTCTAACTTGACGTAAGACCGCAAAGGGTTGACACTGCATTATTTCGTTGACACGTTGCTATCTGTGTTCTGAATTTCGAATAAATTCACCTGCGACTGTTCGACAAGAAGGACACTTTGAGGAAGGCAGAGATAAAAACTTTCACGATAAGTGAATTTCGTCAAGTTTGACATCTTGGAAAGAGGAAGCGCGATACTATTGAAACAAAAGTGGCTAGCAAATGCACTATGTGTATGATATATTTCATGGCTGCACTACTGGATACGTCTGTCGCGACGTTGAACCTGCATGGACTGAAAACCCTCAGGATGTCTTCCACGAAGACAAACCCATCTCTATGTGGAAAAGCGGCTCGGTAATATCGGATTACGCCCGGTCGTCTCTGATGCTTCTATGCTTCTACTATTGCTACGTCGCTTGGAATGGTAGATGCATTCAGGCCCACGGTACTGTAAAGCTCATGTGCAATGGCAAGGTAATGTTATTTTTCGATGCGAGGAGCCTGTACATTTCATTGGTACTGATACTCAACGACTAGACAACGGCAGACATAAGATCAAGAAAAGAGAATGATTAAATGCTAGCACGGAACTTCTCTCGGAAATATTATGTTAAATAGTGGAGCCGTGAGCACAATGCTCGGTCAGACGGTCCACTCATAATCCGATCAAATATAGATTACAGTGTTTACTCGATATCTGTCCAAAACACGTGTCTAGCCAGGTGACATTATTCTTTGATCCATTCCGAACGTAGAAATTGGCCTCTCACGGGGTATACTCCACCGCAGTAGAGATAGTTCTGGGACCTTTATCGGCTTAGACATTTGAGACATATATAGAGTAAACACTGTAAATAGTTTTGGGTACTGTTCTGCTCTAGTCGGAACGTTTGATCGAACCAATACGATCGAGTCGTATTCGATTGACACTGTCGGAACATGTCTCGAATCTGAAGAAAAAATATGACTCGTATTTCTCATATTTCGAAAATATAGAATAAACATTTTTCGTTTGAGGCTTTGTTTTCGAGAAAATCGACTTTGAAGATCTGTCAGGTTTGTGTGCTTTAGTATATGCAGGAAGTAGATTTGGTTGGTCATGATCAGACGCGTCAGACAATTCCTATCGAATGGCATGCGTATTCGCTACATTTCAAACTCGATTTTCTCGATAACGAAACTTCGGATGAAAAAATTTTATTCTATATTTTCGACTTATTCTTTCATGTAGAATCCCCCCTTTTCGCTTGTACCACCAGTTACCAAACAGCCTGATATTCAATTACTATCTTAACCAACACTGCAAATACCTGAAGTCCTTTATACGACGAGGTAAGTAGAAACACCGAGCATTAATCAGACATACGAGCTACAGTGGATCCAAGAAGTATTTCTACACTGATTCTCGCTTATGTTCAAACTATGATAATTTCGCAAAAAAATGATCAGGTGCAGTATGTATGAAAAACATTTTTTCAATATCAATATTGTTTAAAAAATTGTCTGAAAATTTGCAATTGTCTGGCTCGCCGTAATTTAATGGCGTGCGCATAGAGGCAACCGGCGCAATTTGTATTCGCGTGTTTCCCTCATGCCTAGCCGTTTCGACTCGCATTAATCTAAATTCATGTGCAGAAGATAACATTTCCTGAGACAAAATTTATCGGCAGTGTCTCTTCCACACATCTATATTGCAGCGTGCACTTGATCGGCGTGGTATCCTATACGGCACCATACACACGAAAGCAGATACAACGTCGAAACGCAAGTAGTAAGAGCACGGTCCATAGACAACGAACGATTATGACAACTTGAACTGCCGTTCAAGATCTGTTGAACTCCTGGGGAAGGCGCACCAAGTACAGTACAGTAGTGTCTCGATATATACGAATGAGATGTGCGCGATATTCGTGAAAAATTTATCCCCATTACCGCGAAATGTGCTCCTTGGTCGGCCCGGAAACTCGGGGTTAGACATATCGTCGAAACAATATTTTTAAGGGTACTTCGTGTAGACCAACGGCGGACCGTTAATTTTGGGGCCCTGGGCTAACACCAAAATTTTTAAGTTTTTAATTTTAATTGTTTCTATTTATTTATTTCTTTGACCGCGAAAAACACCAGGGTGTTTTAATGCAGCAACAGTTCACTGAACTCGCAAGAAACTAAGTAATTGAATGATGTGAACGCGTTAAGTACTAACTGCAACACAAAGATTCCGGTGTATCGTAAACCATTTGACCAATCAGGTGTTAATTATATCTTAAGCTGGTTCCTATTCGCTGCGTCTGTGACGGCCACGATAATTTAATGTCTCGCAACGGCAATGTTGATGTTACTTAACAGTAGCGGCCGTCGCGATTTCCGGCTAATTCCTGTAGTTCTCATAGACGATCCCCAGCATGGCAGGTGTAATGGTGGGCAAGTGTACGCGTGTGCGCGAGCTATCGTGAGCGAGGTATCGAGAGGCAAGAGGTTCCGAGCGGCGATCTACGTAGTTGTGCGACGTGTTTGACCCCTCGCAGAGAATACGCGTCGACGAGCATACACGAGCCGGCGGTTTTGTCATTCTAATAGGCAGGTCGATGCATCAATTATAGAAACACAGCCGACCCGGTCCCGCATTACACAACCGCCGAATAACGCAGTCCGATTGCGCCCGATTATGCGAATAATAAATTGGCATTCGGACGCTGCCGTGGTCCGGAGACATTCGCCGCACCACCGTACAGAATGCCGATCTTTTGTCTGGATTATCCTTTGCACGAATTAGTATAATACGAGCACCGTAATACGCCGCGTATCGTTTCATGAATTTCGGAAAATCGCACTGCATGCCGATGCCAATATATCGAATCTCTAAGCACCAGTATTGTCGTATATACGATGTTCCCGCAAAACTACAATTAGTCGCGAATGTTATCTATACCCGCACTGACTTGGACACTATTCAAACTTCGTTACATGTTTTGCAAGAAATACTATGATTTGTTTACTGATATAAATAGATATATTACATTATGTACGACTACTCACATTCAGTTTTGAACATCCTTTAAGGCACAATAAATTTTTGCAAATCGGACCGAACGGTTTGTATTATTTTTTAAGTTAGTAAGATAAAATATAAAATACTTCGATTGGTCAGAGTCGCGGAGAAAATACTAAAAGTTGCACTTTACAACTTAGTAAAGCGCACCTGACATCTGTGCTTGCACTGAAATGTATTATTCCACAAACATTCTGAAAATTTCACTCGGTATTAAACGGTCTGTATCTTGATGGTAACTATAATCATCCCCATTATCGAAGTATCGATTTTATAGCTGAAGCATGTCCGACCATTACTTATACCAAACTATATACTATCAACCGCATAAAAATTACATTCTGCAGGAGCATCAATAATAATTCCAATTTATTTTTACAATTTTTCCTAATGAAAATTGTAGAATTTACAGAAATACGTAATGTTTTAATAACAGTTGCTTGGCAAAGGAATTGTGCAGAGAGCGCATATAAAGTTAATTATATGATTTAAGATAGAATATCCAGTTTTTTATATTTGATTAAATAAGAAGAGCAAATTCTTAGTGATAAAAAATTTCATTTTCCAACTAATTATGATGTATTTCAATCTTTCGTGAACGAGATCGTCTTCCATTGAATTTCTCGATAGATCGAATACGCTTGTTTTTCTATAAAAACAGAATTGTGCGCTAACGAGATAAATGGAACAGAAAAATAAGGAAAAAATAATCGCTCGAGAATAATCGCTTTTCTTTTTACTGTCGTACAGGCGACGCTAGTGTGATTTATTTACTGAAAGACACGAGTTAGTAATATCACTGATTGCAAGGGCGGTGAAATAAAATACCGATTATATGGGCTTTTCTCGATCAGCGGATTTCGCGAAAAATCGGTAGTGCGACTGGTTTCCAGAAAGTTGTTCCTGCAAGCGATTTCCTCGTCAGATATTTAAACGGAGCGGCAGCGACCGCGTTGATTCACGATGGCAGACACTTTCGTGAAATGGCTGCGCGACATTTTTTCCCTGACCCAGCCTCCATCGAGCACTCGTTCCGCCTCTTAGTGCCGAGGACGCACTAAAATTCGATTTCGTCTCGTTGCGCGGCACACTTCGCCGGCGAAAGGCAAATTCTTCGGCGATGAGCTTGACGTTAGAGGAACCATAGTCGCCGAGCCCTGTCTCCCTTGTCTGATAGCCTAGGTACCGTTAATTGCATTAGTCGGACGGCAGGTCGCTTGAGTGGTAGGTACCGCTACCTTCTTCCACAAAGGCGTCGCCGCGTCAGTGCCTTGCCCTGTGCTGAGATGTTCCTTACCAAATGGAAACCACGTGCACAGGCAAGATAGAAAATTTCATTCCTGCCTTCCGTCCTGTCGGCACAAACGTGTCGTCTGACTGGCCCACAGCTATTCTAATTCGATTTCATTGCCGTGGAAATTGACGAGCTCCCCCCGCTGCCAACGAATTCTACCAATTAGGAATTTCCTCGTTTTTTACGTGTAGCTCAAAACAAGAGAGATGAACAGAAATCTGCTTGCTACATGGTTGTACCATCCCTAGCGAAGAGTATTTCCTATCCATAACTTCTACAATAACGAGGACTAAAATTTCGGATATGTGTGCCAAATAAATAATGTTTATAGCATCTCCAAATACGTTTGCATTCATATATAGATCGTTAAGACGAGGCGATGGTTAAAACGACAGTAAATACTGTGGAAGAAACAAAAAGAAACAGGCACGACGCAATCTTATGAAAATACAGTGATTTCTCTATATATGTCGCCAAGGCCTGGTTGATAAACGTCGCGGGATTATCTCCACTACCGCGGGATATACCACGTGAGGAGCCACCAAGTTCGAGAGGCCTCGAACACCGAAGGGTATAAACATAATGCAGCTCGCGTATGTCTCCTGGACGATATATCGAGAATTTACTGTATATGTATAGGAGGTCAGGTCTCGCACCACACATGTACAGCAGACATAGTCACTCAGATAGCCGGAGGGGCCTGTGGGCGTGGTAGTGTAACCGCTAGCCACGCCCATCGGAAAGGGGGGCCTGGCCCCCAGGACTCGGTCCCTCACCGCGTGGCCCAGAGTGGGGGAAAACGCAGTCGCTGCGCTTTCTTAGAAGGAATGTTCGAGGGGGGCCTCTCCCCCCTAAGGGAATGCCCTACATAATAACAGCGGGGAGCCCAGTTAAATTCGGTTTCGAGATTCTGGGTCCACCAGGGACGGCCGTTAGGATTCAGTTGGTATGTCCATTAGGGGGGAGCCCAACATAATCCCTCCCCCTTTCCAGCGAGGGGGCGTGATGTCCATAAGGTGGATTTCCCTCACGAAAAAAAAATACAAATAAAAAACGGTAGAACAAACAGTTATTTAACAGAATGTTCGCGTAGAAACTCGACCACATTTCTTTGCCTAGTACCTTCATTAAATCCTAGCACAAGCCCTCGCGATACAACGAATATTATAAAGTTTTAAACGCTTCGTTCCCATTCTTTATCCATGAGACTAAGAGAACCGGTGTTCACGATATACGTGAAATTTGGAGTTAATTCAGTCTGTTTAAAATTCGACGCTCTAAAATGTCGAACGTTGACGGCAATTCCAACAGCGAACTGTAGACGCCGCGGAAATTTGTTTTTTTTTTCATTCGTGGCTGCTTTCACGTTAACCGAGTTTATTCAGCCGAGCTCGCAACCACTGGAAAGCGCTGACAATCTTCGCCAAAAAAACATTTTCGCGAGTATACACTATGTGTATACTTGTCAGACGACGACAAGCTAATTAGGCCGCTGCGCGACGACGAAGATGCTCCGAAGAAAGTGAGGAAAGAGTGAGAAGTTTTTGGTAAGGGACAGTGTCAATGCCTGCGAACGTATTAAATAGACACTAAATTGCATATTATGTTACGGCTGGATTGCAGGTTTTTAATGCGTTTCTGACTAAACTGTGTAGCTGTAGTTTGAAACAGCACGAAGATGCAATGAATTAAATTGTTCGCATAATTATTAATCTAAGCAAAACAATACTAAGTAGTCTACTCCTGTTTCCTAGAACAGATGTAGACAATTTTTCTTTTGCAATATGTTCCGCAGTTTAATTATGACTAAATTGCAGATTTTTAGGCAAAATAAATATTTTCTAAATCGATTGTAAGAAACACACGTGAAACGAGAATGTAATTCTTCTTTTAATAATTTCTGGATTTCTTGTAATATCTTAATATGCATCTAAATCCGCAGTCTAATTATAACAATTTTGAATCATACGTTGCGACACGAATTTACATAAGTGTGATTCAACGATAGAATAGAAATTTATTATTTCTACATCAACGAATCCATCGATTGTCCGGAATTACTAAAATCGATAATATACTCATTCTCCTTGAGACACTTACGATGAAAATATTTAACACAGTAATAGATCTCGTGACAGCACCATGTTGTTTTCAGCGTGCATCTATATAAAGACAATATTGACCTCTTCCCCGGGACTATAAATTCTTCTAAGAATACTTTACTCGGTATACCATCGACCCGCTAATAATTTGCTATAATTAGTACTAAAATGCAGGTGTTTATGCAAACGTTTTACGGATTAATTACACTGGTTTTGTAACAGTCCAAAAAACTGTTATACCCGGTTTTGGTCATATTATTTTTACAAGTTTCTATCTAATCAAATGAATGTGTGTTCTATTAATGTTATCTCAAGACTCTACAACTAATTTATCTCATGTTACCTTGCAACTGTCTTTCTAAATCTTACTCTAACGTTTCAAGAGATACAGATACGAATACATAAGGTCTTGTCTGTGTGTGTGTTGTATATTAAACATTGGTGATTCACAGTTAAGTACATTGTCTACTCTATATGTGTCCCAAATTCCTAGCCGATAAAAGTCCCAGAAGTATCCCCACTGGGATAGGTTACTTAGGAGGGGTCCTTTTCTACGTTCGGCGTGGATCGCAAAACAGCATCTCCTGTCCGATATATGTCCCTGTCTAAACCCGTGTTTTGGACATATATCGAGTAAACACTGTGCTTCTCAGTAACTTTCTCGATATTAACGAAAAATGAATATTGTGAAATTAGCTCGACTACCGCAATTTGACAAGTTCTCTCAACATACTTAAAGGACAATTCTTAAGCTTCTTTTCAATTTCAGGCTAGAAAAGCGTTAAAGAGTATTTTAATGCGATGGGTTCCATCAGAATAAGGATCTACCGCGAAAAGATCCGGCGAAGATTCTGTTAGCGCCGCCGCGGGGATATTAGAAGTGAGGTCAAGTACCGATGACGCGTTCCGATGATATATTTTCAGGTGGCCTCTCGCATAATTGTGTAAAAATATACAGAATGAGTGGCGGGGTGAAGTAGGGAAGAGCGATCGAGTAGCAAAGAATGCCGCCGTGTGCGGTATAACTTGGCAAGGCAACGAACCTTCTTCTATCCTCGTCCTCCTTCAACGTCACCACCACCTCTCGTGCCACGACCTCCTCCTCGTCTTTTCGTCGACTTAGTCGGTAGTTCTCCACCTACATACCTACGTGAGTGGAAGAAAGACACCGCCATTTCTATAGGCATTCATCATTCACTTCTCGCTCAACGTTCGCCCTCCTTCTCCCTCTCTCCCACTCACTTTTGCCCTCTCCCGCTTATTCTCCCTCATTTTACCTTCTTCCACCTATTTCTGTGTTTGCGACTCTCTCTCTCTCTCTCTCTCTCTCTCTCTCTCTCTCTTTCCCTATCCTCGTTTCCCAGCATCACTCGTTCGCCCACTCTCTTTCTCTCCCTCTCTCTGTCTTATATTCGCCACCTACCCTACTATCTCTACAATCATTCCCCGCAACTTCTGCCGTTACGTCCCTGAAATCTGCATTGATGGTAATCTAACAGGCTTTTAACCAAATATCACGCTCCTCCGTGACGGGGAATTTCGATGACCGATTTCGGATCCCCGAAAGAGAAATTGTTATTACACCGACGAGAATTGAGAAAGACGCAGCCTGAAGAACATCGGAGCCACTGAATGGCGGTGTAGTATGCCGGGCATACAAATCATGTTTACGCGATACGACCGGCGTTTACTCTTCATGACGGATCGTCCCGTATTTTTTCTTTTTGCAACCCAGTTCCACGCGACCACTTGTGTTTAATTGTACGCTGTTTTTACTACTCAAACTTACGCTGCCAGGCCTCCGTGGACATCATCTCGGGTTGTAATTAACTTCCGGTTAATTGAGCAGTATATTTCATTCCAGGGGCGTTTTATTAAACGCAAAGCAACAACATGTTTGTTACTTTTGATATAAATATTTTCATTCTACCGGTATCCTGAAGTATTTTCGTGCGAGGAGACATAAAATTGTCTTGCTTCTTTAACGAGCTTTACAAATCCTGATGCCTCTAGACGCCGTGTTTCTTTTTTTGTCCTTTGACTGTACCAGCGAACGAATGGGTTTTATGTGTTATTATTTCAGATGGAGACCCGATCGGTTTGATCGCTGCTTCAAGAATGCGAGGCTGCGTTTCTCGATTTCAATATCAATTCACTTCGAACGAACCTATTATTCCCGTAATAATCTGTCGTAATCAATCGCGAGAGAAAGAGTGCGCGAATCCGACGAACACATTTTTCGATACAGTTTCGCAGCACTATTGTCGCAAATTCGATTTCGCAAAGAATAATGACCGTTCCACGTGATACCTAATATGAACTCACGAAACGTTAACGAAACGAAAGCCTGCCGGGATAGCCAGTGAGCGAAGTGTGCAAGAAATTTCTTCCTCCGTAATATAGTCCCTAGTTATCACGAATCCAATATCATAATTAAAATCTACATTTCGCGAAAAGGATGTTTTGCATCCACTGACATAACGCATTAAGGCCAATGCATACCTCACAGGCCAGGCCGGCCAGGCTCAACACCCCAGTTTATAAGCATTTTGGGGTCCGGGACAGCCACTTGAGAGGCTCGAACAAAGGCACCGCGTGTCCTCTGCTACCAGAACCCCAGGGGTTCGCAGGCTGTAGCAGAGCCTGTCAGGCTAGCCTGTGACTATTCTCGACGAGAATATCGTCAGGCTAGCCTGTCAGGCTCGTGGCCTGGCAGTACGAAGACAGAATGAACATGCTGTATTTATTTAAAAAGCTATCAACCAAAACATTTCAGAGTCCCTCGTGGTAATAGATGGGGAATACCTTGTTAAGGAATTTAAACGTTATAACAAACAAAATAACAATTTATTACTACGCTAACGAAAAAGAAAGAATATCATCTGACAATCTGTGCGGTGAAACAATTCGTCATTACTATATATTTAAGAAGCTGTAAACTAGAGCATTTCAGAGTCCCTCGTGGTAATAGATGGGGAATACCTTGTTAAAGAATTTAAATGTTATAACAAACAAAGTAACAATTTATTACTACGCTAACAAACCTATCCCCAATTGATGGGCCTGAGCTAGCGGGCGAACGGTTCAACACCTTCTACCTGCATTATTGCTGTCCGTCCCAAATCTTGCCGAGTGGAAAAAGCTATCAGAATAATTAATAATACGGTACTCCCTTTCGGAGCTATCGGTTCGAGCTACCCTATGTTGGATTTGAAGGAAACTTCTGTCGTTTTTTAAATAGGCAGGTAATTTGTCTTGTAAATCAAAAACACATGTTGCTATTGAGTCATTGGGAAACAAGAATGCACAGGTTACCTGAAAGATGGCAACAAGTCCTTACAAATAATGGAAATTATATCATTGAATAATATTAAATACGTATTCTTTTATGAATTGATTCAAATGTTTTCTTTAAAATACGGTAGAACTTTCCCTCCAACCTAATATATTTTTATAACAATTTCAAGTACCCAATATTTGCAATTTTTTTGCTTCGCGAATTAAAAAACGGAATTTCAAACAGGAAGAATCGTAGAATACGACCATATTTTAAAAAAATTTTTTACACTTTATAACCGGTGGGAGAATTTGCAGAACAAAGATGTTTCTAATATATTTTCATTAAGAAATTACATTTGCGTATAACATGATAAATTATTTAAGAAGAATTTTATATGTATAATTTACGTATGATAAAATACATATAAGGATGTGCGAAGCTGTTTCACTAAGTGCCAGGAACGTTTCCTATTTTCATGGTATTGTAAAGGAGAGATACCGATAGTTTACCTAAGGAGAGCTGTAGAGCTCGTAAACCTTTTTTTTTGTGCCCCGCACAGCAGGGAACTGTCAACGCGCTCTCGAAAGGCCATCTGGGAAGGCCCGAGAGGCCAGAGAAGAAATTCGGTTCCAAAGCCTGACACGGTTGCCGGCTACTAAACGCTAAGACCAAAACTAGGGCTGTAATGTTGAGCCTGGCCGGCCTGGCCTGTGAGGTATGCATTGGCCTTTATTCGAATCCGCGATGACGTGGCTTTGAAATGGAAAGTTTAAATTATTCATGAAGCACTCTGTGCATAGATAATTCGTTCATAAAGGCCACCATGGTTATTATGAATTTGTTCTTTGATAAAAATGTGTATGTTATGTCCGTAAAGTATATTCAGTTCTGTGTAATGAAATCGTGTCACGTGACTCGAACGAATTACTTGTTTGCAAAAATGTTTCCATTTTATCCTCTGCCGCGTATCGTGTGACAAAGATTTTTGGAGGTGTTCCACACTATACACATTATAGCACGTGACGGAAATTTCACTAAACTAAAGAAAACCCCACGTACAAGTTGATGCCCATTGTTGTTCAAATCTGGATTTTAAGAATCAACCTATTACACGGAGAACATTCTCCTCAAAACTGTAGCTTCAACATTTTCGCATACCGTGATCTGCGCCTTAACCACTAGGTTCTGTCACAAAATCTGTGGGTTCGGATCGTCATCATCGTCACGACGAATATAACCATTGTTTCCCGTTGTGACACCGTTCATTAACGATCGCATGCTACCACAAAATCTACGGAACGAACGACTTGACGTGCAACAGCTTAATAAAGGTCTAAGGACAACAAAAATATTTTCGTTCCCCATGCCCGCCAGCACATAATCCACGTTCTCATGTTTACACGTACGCTGCGTTATTAACAAGGATATATATATATTGCACATATTTTCCCGTAGATCAAGGGAGAAGCTTCTTGCCGCTCGAGCGATGGTAGCCTAACACCTTCTTGCACGCCTACGAAGCTCATAACCCGCGAGAATTCTCTTGTGATAATCCAAGGGTTGTACCGATTTCGCGTCGAAGAGGATCGGCGAGGTGTATTGCGCGCCGGTGTAGAACTACACATTGCCTGGCGTCGTATTTACTTCCGTTCACCGTAAACAATCAGGCTAGAAGCCGAGTGCAACAACCCTCCATAACCACTGGATGGGTGGCTCAACCAGCCAGCCAGCCGCGCCGCTAGACGCTTGATGCGTTTGCTCGGTGACTCGCTCGCTCGCTCGTTCGTTCGTTCGTTTGTTCGTTTGTTCGTTTGTTCGCTCGTTCAACGAGGTTCGTAAACTTGACCAGGAGAGCGAGTAAGAAGGACATGCCAAAGCAGCGTCCACTCACCGAGGGAGATCTTTTCAGGGTACGCCGCGGGCAAGAGAACCAGCAAGACGCACAGAGCGATCATCATTGAGGTGGCAGTGGACGTTCGATTGGTGTTCCGAGAGGTTCCGGGGCTCCTGATGGTCCCGAGTATGGTAGACACGACACCGTGAAAAATGGTCACGCGACGCCACCGACGCAACGAGGGTGGCCCACCCGTACCACGAACAACCGAGGGGAGCATCTTCGGTGCTCCGTGGTCTGACACAAACTGCCGTACTCCACTTGCTGTGAACTCGATCTCGCTTGAACCGCCCCAGCATCCCTCTCTCCTGCGTTCGCCTCCCTCTCGTCCCTGAACCCCGGACCAGCCATCATTTAACCAGCCCTTCCGCCCTTCGTTTCTCTTCGCTTCTCTCCTCTCTTCATCCCTCTTTTCCCCACCACCGTCCGCCTCGCTACAGATCCTGGTCTCTCCGTGCCATACACACCCCCATGTCTGTCCTACGTTTCCTCTCCTTCTTCCCCCCGAAAGTTATCCCGTCGCCTTCTCTGTTTTGCTTGGTATACATGTCTTCGTTCCTCGGTGCAAGTGCACGCTGAATGCGCATGCCACGACCGAAGCGCACCGCGCGCGGTTCCTGCACTTCCTGCTACTTTCTACCGGGTATCGATGCGTATCGATATACCTACTCGGTCGGTACGTCGCACGGTCACCGACGAAATATATTTAAAGACTACCAGCACCGACGAGATATATTGAAAGACTGCCAGCCCCCGTGTTAAACTGCGGGCCTAAAGTGGGTCCTGAGTGGGTACTGGGAGCGGTCGGTAACGGCCCCAATGCCGAGATACTCTCATCGGTTGTGGAACTAAGAACGTGGAACTATCACTGATCTCAAATACCAACATCGCTAATCGATAGTTTATAAATGTAGGCAATATGAAAGTAACGTTAGAAAGAAATATCAGAATTTAAATTTAATTTGGAAATTATTGCGATATAAAATAATTATTATTCAACAAAAAAAATTCGTTGAAAACTAACGTCGAGAAGAAATCATGTCAAAGAATCAATTAATTATCACAGCCATTAGCTCGATGTGATTGTCGATTTTTAATATTTTATAGAACAATTGTGAAACAAAATATTCGAAATCGAGAATCACACCGATTGTCCGGGTCTCACCACGTGGAGGTTGCTGTGAGGGAGACCCGCCCACCCACATAGTATTTGGCGCCGTTCAGACATGGCGAAAAGTATACAATTTCCGCCGTGTTTGAACAAGGCCAACGTCCCACCCGACGGAAAGTTAACAAAATTACAAAATAATAAAAAAAGCCGTAATTTTGTACCCCATTTTGTACTCTTCCTAATACACATTTGACAGTGCTCTAGTTTTGATCACTGTGCAAACGAATACCAAGAAGAGCTCATTGCAAAGCCTACCCGCCGAATTACTACCTGCCTAGTATGGAATCTAAATTTTATTTTTTTTTATTTCCTACCTATCAAGTATTATATTTTTGTTTTTTTGTATTTGTTTGTATTTTGTATTTTGTATTTTATTTTTGTATTTTTTTGTATTTTGTATTTTGTATTTTATTTTTGTATTTTTTTGTATTTTAAGTATTTTGGCCATGTACTTATGTGGGGCGGGGGGGGGGAGGGCTAGCACAAATTTGCTGAAATAAAAATATATTAGACTATACAACGAGCAACAAATACAATAGACAGCACAAGGTACAACAAATACGAAAACCTACACAACACGCAACACATACAACAAACGTCTCTTCCTTGTCATGGGATGAAATATCTGAAACATACTAAATCTTGGATTAATACAAGAAAAATTTTTTAAACATACAAAAACAATACATATTCGAAATGTTTGTCCACTCTATATATTTAAATCAAACGCGCGAGTGGACTGGTTTTGCGCAACACTATTCTACAAAAATGGACATTGAATATCTCTAAACAACGCGAGCAGTGCATTATCCACCACAACACTATTTTATTTTGTTCACAAAAGAAAATTCCCGTGCACTTTCATTTCTTTTTCCGCAACACTAAATGGAATCGCGATAGCAGCCATTAAAACTTATGGGGAGGAAATCAAACCGAATTATTCTTGCGCAACGCTAGTATATTAACAATATATAATAACTATAATGAAACAAACGCGACCAGTGCATTATTTATCGCGACACTAATTTATGATATTCGGTATAGAAAACTTCCGTGCACTTTAATTTCTTTATGCGCAACTCTAATGGGGAAGCAATGGCTGCGGGGGGTATTTTGGGAAGGGGGTGGTCACCTATAGAGAAAAAAATTTTTAAAATAAAAAAAAATTCCGAATGGTTGTCCACTCGATAAATTGCAAACAAACGCGCGAGTGGATGTGGTTTTGCGCAACACTACTCTACAAAAATATACATTGAATGTCTAAACAACGCGAGCAGTGCATTATCCACCACAACACTATTTTATATTTTTCATAACAGAAAATTCCCGTGCACTTTCATTTCCTTTTCCGCAACACTAAATTGAATCGCGATAGCAGCCATTAAAATTTATGGGGAGGAAATCAAACCGAATTATTCTTGCGCAACGCTAGTATATTAACAATATATAATAAATATAACGAAACAAACGCGACCAGTGCATTATTTATCGCGACACTAATTTATTATATTCGGTATAGAAAACTCCCGTGCACTTTAATTTCTTTATGCGCAACTCTAATGGGGAAGCGATGGCTGCGGGGGTATTTTGGGAAGGGGGTGGTCACCTATAGAGAAAAAAATTTTTAAAATAAAAAAAAATTCCGAATGGTTGTCCACTCGATAAATTGCAAATAAACGCGCGAGTGGACGTGGTTTTGCGCAAAACTACTCTACAAAAATATACATTGAATGTCTCTAAACAACGCGAGCAGTGCATTATCCACCACAACACTATTTTATTTTGTTCACAAAAGAAAATTCCCGTGCACTTTCATTTCTTTTTCCGCAACACTAAATGGAATCGCGATAGCAGCCATTAAAATTTATGGGGAGGAAATCAAACCGAATTATTCTTGCGCAACGCTAGTATATTAACAATATATAATAAATATAATGAAACAAACGCGACCAGTGCATTATTTATCGCGACACTAATTTATTATATTCGGTATAGAAAACTCCCGTGCACTTTAATTTCTTTATGCGCATCTCTAATGGGGAAGAATTGGCTGCGGGGGGTATATTCAGGGGCAGCCACACTGGCTGCAGGTGGTCAGGGGGCAGTCATTCGGTGCAGTGCGGCATTTCAATCATCGCAACTCTAAAAGGCGGGATTTTCTACCGTTTGCATATCGGAAAACATTCGTATTACATCGATTCGAATCACTAATTCTTACTATATCACGCGAGTAGGGAAATACACTTCGCGGTCCCCACTATTATTACAAATTCGAACATTGCAAAGTCAGTTTTGCATGGTACAACGAACACTAAGTTCTATCGAAAAAATTACTGCGCGGTCCTTACGTAAAGATACCCCGTCTTTTACCTTGCGGGCCGACGAGGCGTTCGATACGCTATACATACACATCGTGTATGTCTTCTAACCCGATCGGACCACTACGTTAAAAAAATACATGCTTTGTAAAACGCAGTGGTAGGTTCATAGCATTTAGCGCTCACACACCATCGAATGGCTAAGGCACACGTCGCTACGTTCAGGTGAACCTACAGTGATTTCCGCCATCGTAAGGCACGTCAACACCATGGCTCGCACCGCATTAGATGCTAATACAATGGTCACCATGGCATTGTCGTGCGTACCACCACAGGTGACGTAACTTAATACGTCTTCTTTTTGTGTATGGTACTGTCATACGAAAACGGATACACTTGTTCCATTGCTGGAACGACAAACGAATTGTGTGACAGGGCATACCGCGAGTAATCGAACGTAGCAACGTGAACCGTGATTTTGCGCTAACTGCGACCTGAGAACGTACCAATACGTTTCTTTTCTCGACGTGTAGCGGTCCGGTGGACACATGCTCCACATTGCAAAAACTTTAAACAGAACTCGAGCAATATAACTCGAAAATCTAAACAACAAAATCTTTAGAATTCAATGTTCGTATGCATTCTTGCGCAACTAATTCTGCAATGTCAAACATTTACTTTTATATACGCGGTCGCGAGTATAACCATTAAATCTCAGGTTTTACGTTTTCCAATATGCAAGAAAATAATCCCGCCTTAATACAACGCGTTGGTATTTTTCGCAACACTAAGACAATCGCGATATCAAATTCGCAACGCTAATTTCTCAAACAGAAATGTTTTTATCAATTAATTCTCGAGGCATGCAGGAAGACTGACAAAGTCTATTGGTGAAGAGACCCGGCTCATCCACCATTTTACTTTGTCATTAACAAAAGCGGTAAGTAAAGAAATTCTGTTTTATTTTTTCGCAACGCTAATTCAACCCGTTGTGATTTTTTCGCAACTCTATTCGAAAACGCGAATGCCTGCACCATAACAGGGAGGGTTCGTTGCAGCTCGAGCATGGGCGCCTGAAATATCGAAAATGACTCGAAATCAAACGCGATTCTTTTTTGCTGCGCAACGCTAATTCAACGAACAGAGGAATGAAAAAAGACTACTTTACTTATAAAAATTCTTATATAATTTTACTATCTTAAAAAAAAATGAAATAAAATCGAAATCGCGACTAATTAATTCGCAACTCTATACACAATCTAAATCGCGATTCTTTCCGCAACACTAATTTTAATCCTCTGTTCAAAATGGACTAATGCAACACGTTTTCTTTTTCGCAACGCTAATGCAAATCGCGGATGTGCCCATCTCGGCTGATCGTTGGGGCGGCGAGGCCTGCCCATTGATGCGACTAACTACTTTTCTACAACTACTTCAAATATTTCTACTGACGAGTATAGTGACAAGGTAGTAACGATAAAACACATGCAGTTGCTGCCCTCTTGAGTGACTGTTTGTCGGGCCTCTTCTTTTTCTTCGCGGTCCGCCGAACATCTGAAACCCTAAACGTGCTCGCAGGGAAAACGATCGACGACTTCCGAGACGAATCACAAGTTTCGGGAGAAGCCGATCGTTCCCCTGGTGCAATCGAGCAGGTGCGAAACGTTTCGAGGACCTAATCCGCGCGCGTTTACCGTTCGCGTCCGCGTCCGCGAAAAGCTATGCGAACAAGAAGAATCGAAGACGAATCATCCATCGAACGCCATGCCTCGTTCGATTTCGACTCGTGAACGAAACTTCGAGCTCTTCCAGGAACTGACTACCGGTCGAATCGCGGCCTACCCGAAAGAGAAAACGGTAGCCAGCCCCGGCCCCTACCTACTTAAAATTAACATTCACACACACCGAGAAAGTAAGCTACCTACCTACCTAGTCCTATATTTAAAAAATGGCAAAAAACACAAGCTCACCAACACATTCACTCAACGATTCCCATTCAGACGCCAGGGTGCAAAAGCCTAATACCTAGAGAGCACGTCCCGGGACGCCTCCGACACCCTAACGTCGAAACCTCATACAAACACAGTTAAGGTACGTACCAGTTTCACTGAAATCGACTGACAATGGTAGTGACCTTTGCGATAAAAATCGGTAAATTGAAATAACAAACTATTTTCGAGACTCAATTGAACTACGTGTAACTCTGAATGTTACAAACGTAGTTTTTAAAAAAGCTACTCGCGAACATATTCCATGAAGATCTATGTAGCATGTCACAGATCGACAGGAATATGCGTTATTGAATCTAATTGAAAGAACCGACGCAATTCCACTGCCTAATCGCACACACACACAAGTGGAAAATACGTCGTGCACGATACACTGGCCATTGTCAGTCGCCACACATATATATTATTAAAACAATGTTCCATGTGCCCGTTGCTCTCACCCTCCCGAGTAGCGCCTGGGCACGCGAGAGGATTCGAGCAACGAACAGGGAACCTTAATATCCTGAAAATCCTATCTAAAAGAATTCATTAAATTTTGTAAACGGTCTAATATTTCTTTATTCTTAAAAAATGACTCTACTTTATGACAAAATTTAATCTCAAATTCTAAGTGATATATTGAAATATTAAAAAATATAAAATTTGTGATATTAATCAAAAAGATTAAAGAAGACTTTCATTTATCTTATTTATGCATTTACAATGTTTAATAAAATATTTAAAAATCCTCGGACGATCCTTTCAACAAAGCAAAGCTTCGAATAAATGAAAACACTACTCTACCAAGTGTAAAGTATGATTATTTACTTTGTTTCAAGGATCTATCCGTCGCGAATCGTCTTTTTGTACGTAAGACCCAGTGCATCTGAGCAATTCCAAATAATTTAAAAATACGTTCTGTATATTATTTTAAATGAATTTAAAAAATAAATAATTATCTTTAAGTTAAAACGTAACTTTATTTCATTTCAAATATATTTAAAAAATAAATGATCATTTCGATAATAAAAAGTTAATCTTGTTATTGGTATACCAAATTACGGAAGATTTTTATCTTCCCGAAATTTGGTGACACCGTTATAGAAATTATTTTATTAGGAAAAAAACGCGACGTACAAAAAGACCCTACCTAGCTAGGAAACAGATTACTACCCGTGGAAACGCCTAGCGTTATCCACGGTCACTATACTCGTCAATCTCAACTACTATTCTAATCAACTATAATAATAATAAAGTTATTTCTTCACTCACTACTTGTTGGGGGGATATGAATGCTGCGTTAGAGTCCTGGAATCAAAAAATGAAACAAGATGTTAAAAAACGATTCGTACAATTCCATCAACAAGATAGTTTATTTGGAAAAATGTCTTTTCTTACTTACATTCTCACCCCCTTGAAGTCAGCGACCGTTGGCTCTGAATCTGAGCATTGATGCGTTGTATTACGTTAGTCTTACTACCCCTGTTTTCAATATATCTAAAGCGCATTATCAGCAAATTCTATTTAATTTGGTAGAGGCGAAACGAGACGGCTAGCCGACTGGGTTTCCAAGCCCATAGAATCAACCCCGGATTCTTACGCGAGGCGACACCATCCACCTGCCTGGACGTCGTAACGCCAGGACAGATGCGCCCCTTCGCTTAAAACGTGATTCCAACTCGCGAGTATACACTCCACGAGCTGGCCGCTTTAAGTATAGACCGAGGCCTAGTAACGCTGGCATTATCTGCCAGAGATGGTGCGCTGCGGTCTTTTGGCTGTGAGGTCATCCCTACTTGAAGAGTAGGTGCGGACCTCCACCGTCTCGATCAAACTTCTCTACTAATATGATATCAAATATATCCTAACCTCTAAGATAATGCAACTTTCGACACATTGAAAACAAGGTTGGCTAACGTAATAATGGAAGAGGCTCCTTTTCTCGAGTTACGGTAGCCTACAACATATAAACACGAGATATATAGAATTCGTTTAGTAACATAAAACAAACATATACAATACAATCAATAATGCATTAATATAGTTGATTCATAAAAAATATAAAAAAAGGCCGAAAAAATTAGGTTTTAAAATGTTATTTCAATCGAATAATCGAACAGTTTCACACTAAGCTTTTTTGCACGAGTGTAAATTAATGATAAATTATTCATTTTTCATGAATAATTCGTAACGAAAATATTAGACAACAAAGTTTAGTTGGAAAGATATATTGGTACTCACACATTCTGTCTTCCTTGAAGAAGTCACACTCGTCGTGATGAGAAGAAGTGGTTCTTCCACTTCGATTAATTACGTTAGCCTTATTCTTTAGTTTTCAATGTGTTCAAAGCGTATCAATTAAAGCAGAGGCGAAACGGGACGGCTAGCGACTGGGTTTCCAAGCCCATAGAATCAACCCCGGATTCTTACGCGAGGCGACACCATCCACCTGCCTGGACGTCGTAACGCCAGGACAGATGCGCCCCTTCGCTTAAAACGTTATTCCAACTCGCGAGTATACACTCCACGAGCTGGCCGCTTTAAGTATAGACCGAAGCCTAGTAACGCTGGCATTATCTGCCAGAGATGGTGCGCTGCGGTCTTTTGGCTGCGAGATCACCCCTACTTGAAGAGTAGGTGCGGATCTCCACCGTCCCGATCGAACTTCTCTATTAATCACAGATATTCAAATCTCTAACAAAATACAACTTTGAACACATCGACAACAAAATTGGCTAACGTAATAATCGAAAGTAGTGGTGTGATGTTGTGCGTGAACTTCCATTCTTGTTTCGACGTTCTTCGTTCTTCGATGAATTACTATAGCCTTATTACTCTTGTTTCCAATACGACTACATTACCAGCATACGATAAACGAAACGAATTTAGATATAAAGAAGTAGAGGCGAAACGAGACGGCTAGCGACTGGGTTTCCAAGCCCATAGAATCAACCCCGGATTCTTACGCGAGGCGACACCATCCACCTGCCTGGACGTCGTAACGCCAGGACAGATGCGCCCCTTCGCTCAAAACGTGATTCCAACTCGCGAGTATACACTCCACGAGCTGGCCGCTTTGAGTATAGACCGAAGCCTAGTAACGCTGGCATTATCTGCCAGAGATGGTGCGCCGCGGTCTTTAGGCTGTGAGGTCACCCCTACTTGAAGAGTAGGTGCGGACCTCCACCGTCTCGATCGGACTTCTCTACTTAGACTTGAATATCGAAATATTGGATATGAAAAATATCGCGGGAAACTACATGCTGGCAACCAAACCTAGCTAGCTCCCCATTCCCCATTTCTATCACCGAAAAAAAAATGTAAAAAAAAGTGAAATACGCTACGAGCAAGTACACCAAAGAATTCGGAAAAAAGTGGTAACGACATTTGAGAAACAATTATCGCATGTTGGGACTCTACAGAGATGTATATCAGACCGGTCTGCGCGCTCAAAGAGGAGATTCTACAAATTCCAATGGCCGGGCACGAAGAGGACGGTGACCTAAGGCTTACGATCGTACTTCTGAGCCCATGTGGCATGGCGCATTCGGGGAGACACCATGCGACAATATCTCTACAATTACGATTATACGCGATAGGATACGAGACCAGAACCACCACCGTCCATCGGCAGGAGTCCACCTATACCCTTGTTCGGCGCCACAGTAAGCCAAAGGAATCAAAAGAATCAACCTCCGGGCTGCAAGCAGGTGATTGCTGGGTACCAACCGAAGCCAGCAATCGAAATCGAATGTACCGGGTAGAAGAGCGGGTACATATACATCTAGTGTTGAGTCACATTACCAACATTCCGATAAAATGACTATTCCCAAATACCGACCAAATAATTTTAACGAATTCTAATTATCGCATGACATTGACCTCCAAATGTGGAACCTCGACTGATATAGGCGCTTTGGGGTATGACCGGCGTAATAGCCGCGGTCTGGTTTGTGCAGGTCTATTAGGCGGGCCATGCCTATGGAATTAGCTTACCCTCCACCAAAATGAGCTAAGCTAGCGACTAGTGGTTTTTCAGGCCACTCGGATTACTATAGTATTTACTAGATCCGTAGATCTAGATACTAGATCCGTACACTGCGGCAACATCCACCCTCTGGTCGTAGTTAACGCCAGTTGAGTGCGTTCCCTCCCTTCGCCCAGGGCAGGAGTTCCGCTTCTGGGTCAAAGGGGAGGAGCGGTTGAAAGAGGCCAGGAACGCTGGCTATGCCAGAAATGCTACCACAGCGGTCATGAGCTGCGAGGTCTCTAAACCTCCACTTAGCTAATTTTGGCTCGTCTATTTTAGACAGGAGGTATGAAATAGCTATGGCAAAGTCGAGTAGCCAAGTCTTTTATGCGATAATTTTCCATGAATCTTTGTTTACAATGGATCCAGCTAGGCAAAGGATAGATGCAAGATGCATCAACCAATGCACCCTGCCCGATACAACAACGTATGTATCGGAAGCGTGACTGGTTAATCCATCTTGCATCTGTAACATCTGCATGACTCTACTCTAACGCGTATTATACCCTCGAACAAAAACAAATGACTCTACTGCTGGATCGTTTTATCCGAAGTGAAATGGAGGATCGCGCTCTAAGAGATCGTTACAATTATGTCGGCTGATAGTAATATAATAATTACGACGCGGACCTGCCGGTAAAACCTCTGAGTGTCGCAAGGGCCTCAACAATAAAGCCCACGTTGCCTAAGCACGGCCAGATTGTGTACGCCTTGTTGAGGCCCAAGACCTCGCCTAATCCTCTAGCAAGGTCGAGCTGTACCATCGCCAGCTCTCCGATCTACCCGACAGAGGGGTACGCGTAAAAACTATCCTTCAAACGACTTGTAACGATCTATGATTTCCATTAAATTCAATGATTTTGACAAATCAAAGATCCATCCATTTCACTTCGTCGCACCTACCTACAAGCTTGGCACATGTTATAACATGTATACATTTAATATTTAATCGCGGGTTGAACATATATATATTACAACATAAATATAATATATATAATATATAAATATATTATACATACATATATAAATTATTGTATATATATATGTCATATTCTCGACCCGGGGTCTCGCTGGGTTTCCCCAAAAAGCCAGCGGCGGAGTAAGTATTTACACCGGGGAAAACATGTAAGGGATGCGGGAGATTGCGGCACATGACGGCAACAGCTCAGTCCCCAGACCGACTGCGGCCCATAAGGACCGCAATACTAAGTACCGGAGACCGCATGTTACCCCCATGGGTCACAGAGTATCTCGAGCGAGGCATTGCGGCACATGACGGCAACAGTTCAGTCCCCAGACCGACTGCGGCCCATAAGGACCGCAATACTAAGTACCGGAGACTGTATGTTACCCCCATGGGTCACAGTACCTCGAATCCCAGACAATTTTCGATATCAACGAATGAAGCCAAACGCATATCGGCGAGTGAACTCAATCGGTTATCAGCAAACCCCAATAATGTAAATACATACCATCCACGCACAAATTCCTTTAAAGACATCCATAAAAGGAAATACCCGAGAAGCGGGTGGAAATAAACAAACAAAGCCAAGCAATCAAACTCTAATGATAATTTAAAATGTTCCCGAACCCTAACGATAAACTCTGAACGTATCCTAATCTCTACGATATGGAAACAAGAGTAATAGGCTACAGTAACAATGGAAGTTATGTATAGATGAAGACCTGTTTTGAACACAAAATACAAATTCAATTGATCTCTATCAAGTGATAAGCGAGGAATAAATCAAAATTTCATATAAATTGTACAAGTAATCAGGGGCAGTTATGTCAGGGTGAAGTGTGGCATTTCAATCATCGCAACTCTAAAAGGCGGGATTTTCTACCGTTTGCATATCGGAAAACATTCGTATTACATCGATTCGAATCACTAATTCTTACTATATCACGCGAGTAGGGAAATACACTTCGCGGTCCCCACTATTATTACAAATTCAAACATTGCAAAGTCAGTTTTGCATGGTGCAACGAACACTGAATTCCATCGACAAAAATACTGCGCGATGCCTACGTAAAGATACCCCGTCTTTTACCTTGCGGGCCGACGAGGCGTTCGATACGCTATACATACACAAAGTGTATGTCTTCTAACCCGATCGGACCTCTACGTTAAAAAAATACATGCTTTGTAAAACGCAATGGTAGGTTATTAGCATTTAGCGCTCACACACCATCAAATGGCTAAGACACACGTCGCTACGTTCAGGTGAAGCTACAGTGATTTCCACCATCGTAAGGCACGTCAACACCATGGCTCGCATCGCATTAAATACTAATACAATGGTCACCATGGCATTATCGTGCGTACCACCACAGGTGACGTAACTTAATACGTCTTCTTTTTGTGTATGGTACGGTCATACAAAAACGGATACACATGTTCCATTGCTGGAACAGCAAACGAATCTTGTGTTAGGGCACACCGGGCGGAATAGAACGTAGCAACGTGCACCGTGATTTTGCGCTAACTGCGATCTTAGAACGTACCAATACGTTTCTTTTCTCGACGTGTAGCGGTCCGGTGGACACATGCTCCACATTTCAAAAACTTTAAACTTGAAATACAGAACTCGAGCAATATTACTCGCAAATCTAAACAACAAAATCTCTAGAATTCAATGTTCGTATACATTATTGCGCAACTAATTCTGCAATGTCAAACATTTACTTTTATATACGCGGTCGCGAGTATAACCATTAAATCTCAGGTTTTACGTTTTCCAATATGCAAGAAAATAATCCCGCCTTAATACAACGCGTTAGTATTTTTCGCAACACTAAGACAATCGCGATATCAAATTCGCAATGCTAATTTCTCAAACAGAAATGTTTTTATCAATTGATTCGCGAGGCATGCAGGAAGAGTGACAAAGTCTATTGGTGAAGAGACCCGGCTCATCCACCATTTTACTTTGTCATTAACAAAAGCGGTAAGTAAAAAAATTCTGTTTTATTTTTTCGCAACGCTAATTCAACCCGTTGTGATTTTTTCGCAACTCTATTCGAAAACGCGAATGCCTGCACCATACCAGGGAGGGTTCGTTGCAGCTCGAGCATGGGCGCCTGAAATATCGAAAATGACTCGAAATCAAACGCGATTCTTTTTTGTTGCGCAACGCTAATTCAAGGAACAGAGGAATGAAAAAAAAACTACTTTACTTATAAAAATTCTTATGAAATCTTTATATTTTAAAAATTGCCTCAAGTAGCAATAAAATTGAAATGAAATGGAAATCGCGATTTAATTCGCAACACTAAACTAGAAACAATCTAAATCGCGAGTATCTTCGCAACACTAACTTTGATCCCCCTTGTTCAAAATCATTTAATACAACGCGTGTTTTTTTTCGCAACGCTACTGCAAATCGCGGATGTGCCCATCTCGGCTGATCGTTGGGGCGGCGAGGCCTGCCCATTGATGCAACTAACTACTTTTCTACAACTACTTCAAATATTTCTACTGACGAGTATAGTGACAAGGTAGTAACGATAAAACGCATGCAGTTGCTGCCCTCTTGAATGACAGTTTGTCGGGCCTCTTCTTTTTCTTCATGGTCCGCCGAACATCTGAAACCCTAAACGTGCTCGCAGGGAAAACGATCGACGACTTTCGAGACGAATCACAAGTCTCGAGAGAAGTCGATCGTTCCCCTGGTGCAATCGAGCAGGTGCGCAACGTTTCGAGACCCTAATCCGCGCGCGTTTACGTTCGCGTCCGCGTCCGCGTCCGCGAAAAGCTATGCGAGCAAGAAGAATCGAAGACGAATCATCCATCGAACGTCATGCCTCGTTCGATTTCGATTCGAGAACGATACTTCAAGCTCTTCCAGGAACTGACTACCGGTCGAATCACGGCCTACCCGAAAGAGAAAACGGTAGCCAGCCCCGGCTCCTACCTACTTAAAATTAGCATTCACACCAAGAAGTCAAGTTACCTAACCCTACCTAGTCCTATATTTAAAAAATGGCAAAAAATACAAGCTCACCAACACATTCACTCAACGATTCCCATTCAGACGTCAGGGTGCAAAAGCCTAATAACTAGAGAGCACGTCCCGGGACGCCTCCGACACCCTAACGTCGAAACCTCATACAAACACAGTTAAGGTACGTACCAGTTTCACTGAAATCGACTGACAATGGTAGTGATATTTGCGATAAAAATCGGTAAATTGAAATAACAAACTATTTTCGAGACTCAATTGAACTACGTGTAATTCTGAATGTTACAAACGTAGTTTTTAAAAAAGCTACTCGCGAACATATTCCATGAAGATCTATGTAGCATGTCACAGATCGACAGGAATATGCGTTATTGAATCTAATTGAAAGAACCGACGCAATTCCACTGCCTAATCGCACACACACACAAGTGGAAAATACGTCGTGCACGATACACTGGCCATTGTCAGTCGCCACACATATATATTATTAAAACAATATTCCATGTGCCCGTTGCTCTCACCCTCCCGAGTAGCACCTGGGCACGCGAGAGGATTCGAGCAACGAACAGGGAACCTCAATATCCTGAAAATCCTAACTAAAAGAATTCATTAGTATACGGGCTAATATTTATACAAACTTGCAAAAAAAAAATTGAATTGAAATTTAAAGGTATTTGAAGATATTTAATCACTCAAAGAATTAATAGAAAACATTAATATCGTTAAGCAAAAAGACAAAGATTTTAATTAATTTAATTTATTTATTTGAAATTTTTAAGAAAATATTAAAAAACCCTCGGTCGATCCTTTCAACAAAGCAAAGTTTCGAAACTATTGAAAGAGTACTATACTAAATGTAATGTACTCGAGAAAATAATCCAAGTTAAATTGATATGTGTATATGCTTTGTCTCGAGGATCTATCCGTCGCGAATCGTCTTTTTGTACGCAAAAGACCCAGTGCTTCTGAGCAATTCGAAATAATTTAAAAAAACGATCTGTATTGAATTTTAAATGAATTTGAAAAATCAATAACTATCTTAAAGTTAAAAAGCAACTTTATTTCATTTCAAATATATTTGAAAGATAAATAATTATTTTGATAATAAAAAGTGACTAGTTAATGGTATACCAAATTACGGAAGATTTTCATCTTTTCGAAAGTTGGTGATACCATTATCGAAACTATTTCATTTAAAATAGAACGCGCCGTACAAAAAGACCCTACCTACCTAGGAAACAGATTACTACCCGTGAAAAACGCCTGGCATTTTCCACGGTCACTATACTCGTTAAAAAATCAACTACTAATCAATTGAACTAATAAAAAAGACAGTTGTTTGTGCACTTACTACTTGTTGGGGGGATGCGAAAGCTGCGTTAGGATGAATCGTTCTGGAATCGTTCTGGAATCAAAAAAAGGAACAAGATGTTAAAAAATGGTTCGTACAATTCCATCAATAAGATAGTTTAATTGGAAATATATGTATTTTGATACTTACATTCTCTCCCCCTTGAGGACAGCACTACGATGCGTTGTATTACGTTAGTCTTACTGCCCTTGTTTTCAATATATTCAAAGTGCATTATGAACAAATTTTATATAATTCGGTAGAGGCGAAACGAGACGGCTAGCGACTGGGTTTCCAAGCCCACAGAATCAACCCCGGATTCTTACGCGAGGCGACACCATCCACCTGCCTGGACGTCGTAACGCCAGGACAGATGCGCCCCTTCGCTCAAAACGTGATTCCAACTCGCGAGTATACACTCCACGAGCTGGCCGCTTTGAGTATAGACCGAAGCCTAGTAACGCTGGCATTATCTGCCAGAGATGGTGCGCCGCGGTCTTTAGGCTGTGAGGTCAGCCCTACTTGAAGAGTAGGTGCGGACCTCCACCGTCTCGATCGGACTTCTCTACTATATGCAACTTTGAAAAATATCGAAAACAAGGGTGGCTAACGTAATATTTAATGTTGTTTCCCCTCGAGTTAAGGTAGCCTGTAAAATATAAATATGAGATATATAGATTAAAATTCGTTTAGAAACATACGACAAATATATAAAATGCAAATGAATCAACAAATAATTCACGTAATTGACTCATGAAAAAAATATTTAAAAAAAGGTCGATCCGCGATTAAATAGTACTTTGGAAACTACTGTCATTTGAATTAAATAATCGAAAAACTTCACTACGAGTTCTAAATTTGCTCGAAACGCGACCAGTGTGCATTGTTATTCGTGACGTTAATTTAATAAATATTATATTATGTAGAGCTCCCGTGCACTTGAATTTTTATACGCCACTCTATGTTAATTTTACATTAGTCCATGAAAAAAAAATTAGGAAAGAATAACAGATTTGAAAAATAGCAAATTGAAAAAAAAGCACATTTGGAAATAGCACAATTGAAAAATACCATATTAAAAAAAAGCACATTTGAAAGATACCATATTTGAAAAATAGCATATTTGAGAAATACCACGTTTGGAAAATAATATATTTGAAAAATAACACAATTGAAATATAATATAAAATGTTCAATAACTAAGTTTAATTAGTAACATGTATTGCTGGTACTCACATATTCTCTCCTGCTCGAAGAAATCGTATCTCGAACCTGGCTATCGATATATCCTTTTCGTATCGAAGCCTATTTTTCCCCTCAGGTTCTGTAACATAAAGAACAAATTCGATTAATTTCAATCGACCAGCCGTCACAGAATACATCCGAATTAATAGAAAATAAATAGTCCAAGTTGAATACAAAGTCAAAATTAAACAAACTTGATTCATCGTCAGGACGCAACAGTAAATTATCGCGAGAAGGCAACACGATTCGAGAATAAATTAGAATTAAATAAATTAAAAATTAAAAATAAATAATTCACTTGAGCACGGTATTAATTTTAATAAAAATTACGATAAATAATCGACTTCTAGCGAATGATGAAATATAGAAACGGTACGTACCATGTAAAGGTCCTTGTCTTGCGTCGTAATATATCCTTTATATGTGTCACTGATAACCGACGCGGTCGACAAGGACGAGGGTGGTTCGGAGATACACGTCACACACAACCACTCACTTTCACTTTCGTTATCAAACTGAAGTCGCGGCCGCGAGGGTAAGAGTGGCGGTGGGGGACCGAAGGCCCGAATATTGGGGGCTTCCCGGAAAATCGGCGACGCGTCAAAAGTGGGATCGGCGCAAAGGGTAGGGGCGTCGATTGTTACGTGACAAAGGCAGGTTCTTACCTGTTTACGAGGGTCGCTGTGCCGCCTTTTTTTTTATTTCAGATGCTATTTCCCTTATATTTAAATCAAAGTTCTCACGTGTCGCCCATAAATTTACACTGTCACATATTGACTGTTTTTCTGCAAATTGTTCGCAGGTATACACTAATTTATAATTAACTTATTCGCACTAATTTCCGGCCTACACTCTCTCTCTTATAGCCGCCTTGCCGTCTTGCCGACTCTGTAACCATACGCACATAGAAAAAAACCCATATACACAGGCTCACAAAGCTATTCGAACACCTTTCAAAGCTGTATAACTTTTTTTAAATTGGTCAAAACGACCAGACCTTTCTCGAGCAATTCGAAGAATTGGTTTACCGAATGACGTGCAAAAAAGGTTTTTAAATTCAGTTATATTAATTCATTCACGCAATTCTCTCACAAACTATTTATTATTCGAAATAGTATGTCAAATGAAGGTTATCCTGGTTTTCAACATATTTCCGTTCCCACAGATCAATTCTTGGACCAATTATCTATAAAATTATGCTTTAATACTTTCTGAGGTACAATATTTCTAGGAATTTTTTGTCCTTGACATTAGTATTACTTTTAATGTTTTAAATTTTAAAAAGCAACACTAAAAAAAGAATATCTGTTTCTGCATTGACGAGATACCGTCCGTTGGCTTTCTGTTTCTTACTCCAGCCAAAGTATATCCTAGAGGGCGATATAAAACACCGCATTTTTCGAACGACACATTTTCCCGTAAGGCTGGCAGTCTTTAACAGTACCTCGTCGGTGGCACGGTCCTGCATTTTCGAGAAGATGACTGAAATTAGATTTTCAAAGTGTTAGGCTGCTGTACATGAATTTTTAACAGTAGAGGAAATTACCGAAGAACCGATGGAAAAGGTGAATCAAATCAAATATTGGAGAGGTAAGAAGTTAGTGTATTGCTTAAGTACGGAGACAAAATATCATTTTATGTACTACTGCATAAAAATGCTATCCAAAATTCAATTTTCGAACTATTAGGTTGCTGCATATGTAATTCCAATTTTTGATAGTAGCTAGAGTTAGGGTCTGTGGAGCAAAAAATTGAAAAAACTGAAATATTGAGTTAACTTACGTAAAATCAATTTCACTATCTTAATTATACCAATGTTTTATAAAAGTTGTCTAGGTATATGTCAGCACACTTTTCAGATGGCAAGACAAAGTTTCAATTGGGGATCCTTGAATTTATCGGTACAATACATGTAGCAATATTTATCTATGTCCCTGAGTAGACTCATGTCGTGCACATATATCGAGGAAACACTGTATTGGACATGAACGGCAGAAATCAAGGCAAGAAACAATTAAAAAAGTATACAAATCTGAGCCTAAACGTATAATTTCCTTGACAAAAATTAAAGGAGATACTATAAAATATTGAATATTAAACAAAAACCGGTAAATTCCTTTTGTACGTTCCATGTTTTAAACATAATGCGTCCCATCATTTTGTCCTGTTAATTTGTCTTGAAAATTCATATCTTATACAAATAAACAAAAACAGTATAATTTGTATATACGCAATTAATTTGCGTATATACAAGAAATTTGAACAAAAAAAAAATAAAAATGAATAAAAATTAACAAATTAGTACAGTAGCTTTTTGTCCTGGAGACTGTATGCACTGATTTAAATTTAAGAAAAATGTATATTGCCATCCGCGTGCGCAAGAATTTTCAACTAAACAAGCAAAAGGCGAGAAGCATATTTACCGACCTCTGGAACGTTGAAAATTTAATTTGCCATAAAAATTTATTGCTGTTTAAGTGATCGGTGCTGTACCGCGAAATTTATACGTTGAAAAGTTTATTGAAACATTTCAAGTAAGCCGGGCCATAAATCCTGAAAGTGGAACAATCGTATGTTCGTGACAACGTGTCGTGACCGAAGCGATTTCTTGCCTTATGTAAAAGTTAGTGCCCCGTTCCTAGCAATGAAAACAATATGTTCTTTCTATTCGCTCTCTTAAAACCAGCGGCAAGGAGCCGCTCTTAAGACTCGGGTTGCTTTGTCCTTTGATTCGACGTCCGTAAAGCGAAGCGTGAAATAAAGGAAGCCGGCTGTGCCGCTCGCAAAATGTCACAAACACTATAGGAGCCTTAGAAACACGTCCGAGAACTACGACCGCTTTCGGCCGCATAAAACGTACGTACTTACCGAAAGTCGTAAAACTCCGATTCGCCATGGTGATCAGCATCGAACTTGAAGTGCCTGCTGCCGTCTTGTTTGACCGAAGTTCGATAAGCAAAAAACCGGTATAAAATCGACCGTCACATTCTGCAAACCGTTACGAGGCCAACAAACGCAATTTTTACTTAGAAAATGAAAAATTCAACGATAGCTGCGTTCATTGCAAAAACAACGCGATGTGCACAGATATAATTAACAGGTTCATACATTAATTTAACATTTTAAATTACGCCTTACGAGCATTCCACTTGATCTTGTTGTGTACACTAATTGTATCGGACTTTTTAGTTCGATATACTTTAAATTATCGAACGATTTATCGAAAGTGTATAAGCGCATGCGCAATGGCCACTGGCCTGTCGCTTACGATACCAGTGGAGTGAGAACCTCTGTTCGGCAGGCGATTCCCTCTGGTGGTGGTTAGGATGTGGAAAAAGTGACAGGTTGTGATCAATTTTGTTGACGTTTGTGTAATTAAAATTGTTTATTGCAATGGATCCAGCATTGCTTAGGGAGCGAGAGCTCTTCAAGAAGAGAGCTCTTACAACTCCTACGTAAGTATTGGATGCTAGTTTATTTTCCTAACCTATAACAGAAGTCAATGTTATTCTCTAAATATAAACGTACGAATTACTTGTGTTACACTTCTGTGCACGTATGAACTTAATAATAATCTTGCATAATTCTGTTGTGTCATGTTCGAAAATTCTTTTCTACAGGGTAGAGAAAAAGAAAAGAGAACAGGAAAAAGATACTTCTCGAGATGAGCCATTTAAGAAAAAACCTAAACCATCTTCTGTGTCCAGCGGACCAAAGCTGGACATGGTTAACTATAAGACTATGTCTGGTAGTACGCAATATAAATTTGGTGTATTGGCAAAAATAGTAAAGCACATGAAAGCTCGACATCAAGAAGGCGACGATCACCCACTAACGTTAGAAGAAATTTTAGATGAAACAAATCAGCTAGACGTAGGATCTAAGGTATGTTTGTGACATGTTAATATTATTATTAACGTTCACAATGTTTTATTATTATTATTAAACATGATTTAAGTACAAAGCATCAAATTGATTAATGTTTAGGTAAAACAATGGCTGCAAACAGAAGCTCTTATCAAAAACCCAAAGATAGAAGCAACGCACGATGGTAGATTCGTATTCAAAGCTATGTATAAAATAAAAGATAAGAAATCTCTATTAAGGTTATTGAAGCAACAAGATTTGAAAGGTCTTGGCGGGATCTTACTAGAGGACATACAGGAAAGCTTGCCACATTGTGATAAACATTTGAAGGTAAGTATGAAAATTTATGATTAAGATATATTCAATCAAGTAGAAGTTTTATTAGCGAATTATCCATTCTAGAGTTTACAAAACGAGATATTATTCATAACTAGACCTTTGGACAAAAAGAAAATTGTCTTTTATAATGATAAAACAGCTCAGTTTCCAATAGACGATGAATTTCAAAAACTATGGAGAGCTGTTGCAGTTGATGCGATGGATGATCAAAAAATTGATGAATACCTTGAGAAGCAAGGAATACGGTCGATGCAGGATCATGGTCCTAAAAAGCCTGCTCCGATTAAACGAAAGAAACCTATTAATAAGAGAAAACAATTCAAAAAGCCAAGAGATAATGAGCATTTGGCAGATGTATTAGAAACGTACGACGATGGGAAGTAAATACATTTCAATTTTTGTACATAAAGACAACAGATGTCTGAACTGTTCACAGAGAGTTTTATTATTGTCACTCTCTTTTTATATATAGTGAAGTGGAATACAAACTCTATTTTGAAGTTACTCATAGTATAACATATCACAGTGATATAATAAATAAGTAAAATATTTATTGTCATAACTTTTCATTGTAAGTACAAAATAAGTATAGATCAATTGATATAAGATTCCACATGTATTTTGTTCGGGATTCAAACTGTGGAATTTGCTGGCCGTTCCGTTCTACCGCTAAGAACGCCGATCTATACGGTTTTTCTGACATGCTTAGCCGTGTGGAGATGACGCGTTGTCGTGGCTCGACGCCGCGTCGTCATTGTTCGCTCTCGTTATCAGTAAATATTCACAATTTGAACCCCTCGGCCAGTCTCACCTAGGATCATGCGATTCCTCCGTTAATCCACGTTTCCCGTTTGACAACGATTTAAGGATCCTCCCCGGACGGAGCGCTCTCGCCTCGTCTGATCTTTTCGACGGTTCAGTTCCACGATTCTCGTACCAATCGCCTCGTGTACCTGTGCGCGACCAAGTATCTCATTATCGCGTGGCCTCGTCGTTCGACTGAGCGCAGCGTTTCTCGTTCACGACGACAGACGTTAGCACCAGCAAGATTTCCGAGTTCCGCAGACAGCAGACGCAGCGTTCCATCCAGGGCTGTGGAGTCGGACTCAGAGTCGTAGGTTGGGAGTAATTGCTAATCAGTGAAGTCGGAGCCGTAGTAAGAAAAAGCTATATCGACTCCTGGAGTCAGAGTCACAGTCAGAAAAAATATATCGACTCGCGAGCGCAACCGTAGAATCGGTCTGGTGAAAACTGCCAAAACTTCCCGGAAAGCATACGTAGCTCTCTTCGTTTGTTTAGCCACCAAGGCGGTGCATCTGGAGTTGGTCGCGCACTACTCCACTTCAGCGTTTCTCAACGCCAGAAGATGCCCATTTGAGAGGGGGTACATTGTATTCCCCTCGATTTCGGGGGCTTATGGGAGGCCAGGGTGAAAAGCACCACCTCCGCCGCGTTCTCGGCGAAAACACGTTAACATATCTAAATTATGTGTTTAAATATTGTATATGTTTAAATAACGTGACAGTATTGAACATTAAATATTGATTCGAATATTTATACTTGGCACAGCAGTTTTATATGAATTAGTGTAAATTTTCATTACTATAATATCAATATATTGATTCTACTTTATATTACCGAATTCTTTAACATGAATAACATAAATACGATTACTATATAAATTATAAACGTTATATGATGTTACATAAATCTTTGGTGCTTATAATTTTAATGATAAGTACGAACAAGTACATGAAACATATGCACTTACGTTATTTTTCCTAAAACAACATCGTAAGTTTTCATAAAAATAATTCTGACGATGGTCCGTTTAACATGAATTTTCAAAGTGGATATTCGCGTGAATAAATTAAGAAATCGTATACATTAATCCTTCGGAAGCGCGGAATCGCTCTTCCCTCGCGAATATGCGCGTGTAGCTTTGCTACCAAGCATCCTGTCCAATAAAGATTGTTTGTTTCTCCTTCTGGCAGCCAAAACTTCCCGACATAATTCGTGGAAAGACTCAGCGACTTGAGTGACCTACACAAAATGATCATTTTTCAAGTAAGATTTGTGGAATCACTGAAAACATTTGCTCATATAAATATATACAAATATAAGTAATAAGATATATTTCATAAGTAATCCAATTTTAACATTCTTCTGAGCGCAATCAATTAAGTAAGACAAACTACAATTTTTGTCTAACTTATTAAAACAAAATATCGACCGCGTTGACTTATTTCCATTTCTTGCTAATCATAAATTGTACAGAATCTAACCTGGATTTTAGTACAATAAGGATTCAAGTACGGTTTCTCAGTCGATTTAATACTCGCACTTAAGAATCTTTGAGTTAACGTAATTCTTTTATTTTATGAGGCTCGTCTTTGACGATGTCCACGGATACGAAAACAATGGAAAAATGCATAGAAATGATTTTCTATTTGCCTCTGTATGAAGTGGTCTAGATAGTCACTTTTGACAAGTCTATAGTCAAGATTAAACATAGTATGTGTGTTCGCATGAACTTTTTCCATTGTTTTCGTATTTCCGTCCATCTCCAGAAGTAGCACCACATGTTTTGTTCACGAGACAAAACTATCTCGCAGTGAAATGAGTGTTGTTGAAATGTTTGCCGACAACACAAGTAAAAACAAATAGCTTACCTGTTCAGCCGCGGACACCTCGCTGAACCAGCATTCGAAATCCTTCGCGAGTATCTCCCCTTCTTCCGTGCTGACTTGTCTTAAGTGTACCATGTCAGCTTTGTTTCCCACCATCGCAAGAGGCATCGTGGCTTCTGGATCGGCCACTGCGAGCGTGTCCTTCGCCTTTCGTACAAAATTGAATGAACTCCTGTCGGTTATCGAGTAGACTAATAACAGTCCGTCAGCCCATTGCAGAGTCTCCGCCGATGGCAGTTCGTCTTCGCTCTAAAATATCGATGACAAATGATCAGGAGTTTTTCGCACGGTCGTTTCCGATTGCCTAATTAATTCGTCCAGTATACACGCTGCATATAGAAGCAGAACCGTTACCTTCGGGCAGGTATCCAAAATTTCGAAAAGAATAGGTTCACCGTCAACCAGCACCTCGTGCTTGTATCTGTTCTCTAAAAAGAAGCATGAAGGTCAAAACGTATTTTACACGTTCGAACAATAATTTATCCTGAAACAGGCTAAGACGATTTTGAAATTCATTAAAATTAGAGGAGCGCAATGTCGGGAAAGCGATGCAATGTTCGTGCGGTTTTCCTGTAAAATAGAGACCAGATAGCTAAATTTCCAGTCTATTCCAGTTTTAGAACCTCGACGGAGCACATGCTCGCAAGAAAGCCGCTTGTTCTCTATCTGCGTCTGTCTTTGTACAAAACAAGAAACTCGTTCGAGTATCAACCTTGCATTAGTACTCGTCCTGTCTAGTGTCAAATTCGTCTTCGATAAATTTAGCCCAGACGCGGACCGTGGTATGCGTAGGGAGCGTTATATGCGGTCTTTGAGGTAGGCATACAGTTGCTGGCAGTTTTTCAGAAAAGAAAGAAAAACACCGTCACCCATTGTCAAACTTTGCCTGCATTTAACCGTAGTTTATGCCGCGGCTCTAGGTAGCCGCACATCGTCACGAGCGGGTTGCGCGTTTGTAAATCGAGATATTCCTCACCTGACTGGTGATCATATTCCCCGATGTATCTCCTTGTTAGAAACCTCACCGTCAATGCTGCAATGCAGAAAGAGCAAACGCTGTTGATGTGTCCAGTGAATAATTAACACAGCAGGATTAGAAAAATTATTGTGTCTGATAAATCTTTCTTTGGCTTGTATATTGGGTTGGCAAGAAAGTAACTTCGATTTTTACAAATTGATGGCGTTTTGTTTGGTTTCAATGACTTCTGTTAAGATTATGAAATTTTCCTTCTGGCATTCGATAACTGTAAGTTTTAGCAATTTTTAAAATTGTGGGTTCAGTGTCAATCTAAAGTTCAATGTAAAAACGGAGAAATAAAATTTTGGGTACAATGTTTAACATTTGTATTAAATGTGTCGTCGTCAAGGGGATAAAATTATTGAAAACAGTTGTTTTCATTTTAGTTTTGTGTAAACGTTATTTCAAAAGGTGTACTTTGCACAAAGGTGCATAGTCTAATTATTATTCTTGGAATATATTTTATCATGCTGTTAGGTCGTTCATATGTCAATAAAACATTCAATCGCACACTATTGAAATAGTCCAATCTATTTTTATAAGCTGCTCTTCAATTAGTCCTAGTTATTTAAAGCACAAAATCGTAGGTGCGTGTCCCAATGAATTCGTTTATGAAAGGAAAGCGTTATTGAACTTGTATGTCCTTTTCGATGAATCGTGGCTGTCGACGATAGCTTTGAATTTGTTCGAACGTTCATTAAGATAGTAGTAATCGATCGTTCTGAAATGAAGTTCTAGTTAAAATACGAAAAATCGACAGAATCTTGTTCGATATGGTAGGTCTTCCGACGTATCGCCATACGATCGAGAGAAACGAGAGGTATAGCCTAGTGACCTGCTTCGAGGTACACCACACTATTTTTACCTCGAACTCGAACCTGCCACGGCGCCACAAAACCTTGCACGACCGTTAAACGTCACCGCAATGTGTTTCATCTCAAATTCAAAATGAAAAACGACCAGTTTGTATAAAACATCTAACGTTTTTTTCGTCCGAAGTTCGAAATATTGCAAGATTCTCATTAAGATTAAACGAAGGTCTCTTCGTCAGACAATGTAAACCGAAGAAATGCTCGTGCTCTCTCGGAGCAGTGAAATTCCAAAGTATTTTTCCGAAAGATTCGGAACGTTGACTCTGCCTCTGGTTCAATTCGGTTCGTGATTGACAGGACCGCCTGAACATTTCGTTCGAGGCGAATTTATTGGCGATCGGTGTATTTACGTTAGGATCCTTAGAGCAACATCATTTCGACGTTTTCCTTGGTGTGCCTCATTAAAAGTTCGCGGGGCTTTCGTGCCAATTTCCTATGCGGATCGATTCGTGCCGGTCCAATTGGCCTTTTTACTTTTCCTCCGACAAAAAGGAAAGCCTCTCGCAGGCAGGTTAAAAATACATTCGACGGTGAAACTCTCGTTGCAAAGAAAGACATTGCGCGTCGTAGTTTTGAAAGGCGATACAAACGGTCGACGGTCCTCTGTTCGCTGAAAATTGACCATGTAATCTTTTATAAGACGTGATCCGATTCTTCGTTTTGAAATAAAACTTTATTTATAGTGTACACACAATCTGCGGGTCGTACAGCTGCAGGGGCCAACCAATTATTTATTCACCTATGCCTTACACGTACTATTACCGAAAATACACGCCTCTTCAGGGTCCCAATCACACGTTTCTTATTTCA
Organism: Seladonia tumulorum; assembly: GCA_913789895.3. Taxonomy (NCBI): domain Eukaryota; kingdom Metazoa; phylum Arthropoda; class Insecta; order Hymenoptera; family Halictidae; genus Seladonia; species Seladonia tumulorum. The sequence continues at coordinate 13,051,555 of OU565275.1, forward strand.
TCTCGTCGTCTGGACATTCGTTAGCTTAGGACACTTTCACTCGCGCTTAAATTAACTTTTGCGCTTCTAGATTGTTCTTTGTAAAAGGATTTTTTGAAAATATTACTATTCCTGGCAGAATATACTCGACCAAAATCATAGAATATGATACCCGAATAAATTATTATACTGATCAGAAAATTTTTGCATTTTTTTCTTCGTCTATTCATAATATTATTTAATATTATACTCCCTCTCTCCCATAAGAATAGTAGCAGTCGATGAATTTAATTTGTCCCATAATAATAGTAGCAAAAGAAAACAAATATAGAACGCAACGCTTATTATGAAAGAACTAGATTAAATTAAGCAATAAATAAAAAATATTACTCCTAGTTTTCATTTTGAGTGTTCAGAGAGTTTCTGGATTTCAGACAAATATAATAGAAGAGTTAACGATATTTGTAAAAATATATTTATGTTCTCCAAGGAAATATAAAACAATCTATATCATTTCTTCGTAGTTACTATCTTTACTATCCACACTATACTTCCAAGGATAAAGACTACTAAAATGGACTATCAAAAGATGTTCTCAACGCTCGAGTATGGTTGATCGCTTCCTTAAACGAGTGCCAAATTGACTCATTCTGGATCTTCGAAAAACAACGAACGTATTAATTTTTGTATTAATATTTTCCTCGTATACAACAATTGTTATTTATCGTTGCATTCGCTTGTAATAGTGCTGAAAACATTTTTCGTGTAAAAGATACGAAACATCTAACGACAATCGTTGACAGTTCAATTTTTTAACAGTAATACATTTCGTCAGGGGTATAGATACTAAATTAACATTTTGCCTGAATCATTTCAACTTATCCATTTGTAGAAGTGCTAGCTTTTTGCGCAGGGTTATTACACACCAGGAAAACGGACGGAGAGATAGTTGACAACAGTAAAAACCATATAATTATAAAACAAGAAATATTTTCATAATGGAAAAAGCACACAAACTGGATTCATGAGCAAACACTTTCAATCATAATGTACGTGCGTTACGTTCATAAAGTTTCTTTATTATGCGTGCATGCTTATTAGTTGAAAACTATAAAACTATGCGATATTCGTGTGACGTAGATAGAAAATCAATTTATTGCTTGTAACTCCGAGCCGGCGCTTGATCTAACGACTTCTAGATAACTGTACATTGAACTGTGAGCAGCGACTACGGTTAATGTCACACGCGTTTCTATCGCAATAAAATTAAACGTTTTTTTATGATTGCTAGGTATTTACAGCGTTTCGCGAGAAACGAATAACACGTATAATTTATTTACTCCAACAGATGTACCTACTCATAAATCTCATTTTAACCCGAAAGAACTGGTAAAAAGTAAGAACAATTATACCGTCGAAGAATTCCGAAATATGAATCAGCAAATGTTATCCATAACGTTCAAACATTCGAAGACGAGAGTCGAACTAAATTTTTCGGGCGATCGATCGTCTGCTAATTTTGAAGCTTAAGGTACATGCTCCGAAATTCCGCTTCTATCCTCGTAGATTTGTAAGCCAGGTGTGCGGCATCAAACCCGGTCCGCAACTATATGAAGCGGAACATTTGTTTCTAAAATTACTGCTGGGTTTTAACGAAACAAACGTCGTCGATGGAAGCAAAACAAGGACAACGAAAGCAGAAACACCACGCAGCCCCGGATAATTGTGTCGCTGTTAGAAGCGTAACGATGGATCTATGCGCAACCGTGGAGCGTTTCAATTTGACAACCGGATAACAATGGACAATCGACGGGGTCCTTTCTACGGGGAGATATAAGGCACAAGATAAACCGTGTATTATACCCACCGCTCTTCCCGACTCCGGGTGCTCCGATCACAGCCACCTTTACCTCGCATAGCGAGCTCTTCTTCCGCCGTATACCTCTAATTGCATTTGACGTCATACTCCGCGCATTTGTCACTGCACAAAGCATAACAGAATCATGTAGCGCGCTGCAATGGAAACGTCGAACGAGTGGGGAACGATGTTGCGTGTCTAGAGTGTAAGTATCTAACGTCTCCTGTGCGAGGAGGGTGTACGTGGAAACCGGGAAAAATTCGTCACGATTACATCTCTCGTTGGCCGGGATCCACGGGCGTCGATAACGCCTCCGAATTTCATATAAAACATCCGAAAACTGATGCACAGGTGAGCGGAACGTGTTGCCTTGTCGCAAAGGTCGCGTTTGCCAAGGAAAACACGGTGGGCCGGCCCGTTGCCGGAAATTGTATACGCGGGTTTAGTTAATAATATAGATGTGTATTGGCTGGCTGTAATAACAGCGATCTTACCGGTTCCCGGAACGAAATTACTTATGCTCCCGTTTACCCATCGCGAATCTGTACATTCTGTTCTTTGGTTGTTGTTTTTTTTTTTTGCTCCATTTACCGAGTGTATGCTGTTTATCGAAATGGAAACGGGACCATCTCCGTTGATCGGACGAGGCATTCGCCTCGTGTTCCCCTTCGAACGAAAGTTTAAATATGCCGCACACTCTTCGTACCGACCTGCGGCTGAAAGAAGGAGGGGGGAATGGAAAGAGCGGGATCGAAGTGCGTGCGGCCCCTCGTCCGACAGAGACGGGAACGACGAGATGGGTGTACATTAATAGAACAGTTCGCACATGCCCCGTGGAATCTGAAGAATTTACTCCTGGCGTCTAACAATGTACCGCAGCGGCACATGAGTCGAGTTACGGGTGAACTGGCATCGGGTACCGGGCATGACCGTGTTTTGGTCGCCGAACGATGCACTTGGATCGCATTCCGTTCACTAAACAATGCTACCCGTGACCCGCCAATTTTTCCCGCTATCGAATACATGTATATACATATTCCGCGCCGCGGTACTATAAGCGAAATAACAGAATATTCTACTTTGAACAAATCGTCGCGCTATCGATTATCCACTCTCCCAGCAACCATTATAAACTCCGTGTTATTTTTATTTACCGCCGCTCACCTAAAACACACCGATGTACAGTCTCTTCACCATTCCCTAACGCACTTTCCACCGACTCGTTTGAACATTAAATCGGTTCGGTAATTTCCCGAAACCGGAGAACTTTCCAAACGAGAATCTTTTAAACTCGGATTTTGCGAAAACGACGTTTTCTTCGCGGTATCGCGCGAATCTGAAGGGATCGATGTCCCAGCGAGGGATGATGGTACTCGAGCAAATCTGATGATCTCGCGTGTCACGTGTTCGTCGATGATTTCGCGGTTCCGTTGCGTGATCCGACGCGCTTCTTGGTCTCCGCGCGACTGTCTTTCCCCATTCTCTTTTGGCGGCTTGGCAAGCCGGGCCTCCTTTATTGCTCTTAGGCCACGTACGCGCGATATTCACTTCCGGTACGGGAGTGCGCCGCGGTCGAAGGTCGTGTTTCGTAAACTTTCCCGTTTCCCGACGAGCTTTGAAAATTGAAACTCGCTCGACACTCCCGAACCCGTCGAGCCGCGAACAAATATTGACTTGGACGATCGCGCGCGCGCTCGTAAAATAATTGACGACTTCGGGGAACACCCGGTTCGAATCCTTCCGGGTGCCGGAAAGAGAACATTTGTTTGCCAGTCTACTACCGGAAAACGGTTTTTCGCTTCCGGTTCGTGTTACCAGCTCACAACTAAACTGCAAACCCCCGTCGTCGCGGGTTTAGTTGAGATTTTGCAGAGTTATAGATTTAATTCTCCTGATTACGAAAGTAGCCCATTACAGGGCCAGACGCTCAACAGTTTTCGAGATATTTGTAATTATAGTTTCGATATAAAAATTGTCAATTTAGTTCAGAACGTTGCTAAGGTGTAGCGTAGCGGCAGCAAGCTGAACTTTGTACGTCGGAGGCTCTGGTTCGAATCCCAACGTTGGTAACTCCTTTTTTTAACATTTCACACGTAAAAACGCATTTTGGATGTTAAATAGAAAACAATAAATAGTACTCAAACCGGTTGGTGTGGTTTGCCATCACGCTTCCTGGAGTTTGTGTAATATCAATCGTACCTGAAAGCAATGGAAGTATACTATAAAAAATATACGTTACGTAGAATAAATATAGAAATGAAATGCAATTTTTGCTATGTGCAACATTATACAAAATCCAGGAAGCGTGATCGCCAGCCCCATCAACCATTTTTATTACCATTTATTGTTCCTTACGTATTATTTTAATATCATTTTCTATTTTTATTCTTATGTACAACTTATAATTATTATCTTTTTTATATGTAACGATAGATCTAGTATTTCTTTTGTAAAATAATAAGCATCATTTTCAATCAGTCCTTTAGTCAGTAAAAATATATTATTTAGAATTTATTGAGCATCCAAAATGGATTTTTACGTGTAAAATATTAAAAATAGTAAAAAGAGACAACACGAAGGGATTCGAACCCGGTCCTACGTCGTAAAAATTCAGCTCGCTGCCTCTACGCCGAGCTCTACTACTCGTCGTGAACTAAATTTGCATTTTACGGTTATATCAGAACTTTAATTAAATATCTCGAAAACTGTTGAGTATCTGTCCCTATAAACAATGGGGTATTTTCGTAATCAGGAGAACTAAATCCATCACTCTGCTAGATCTCAACTAAATCGGTGACGACAAGGCTTTGCAGTCTCCTTGTCAGACCGTGCGTGCACTCAAAGACAGGTGAATATGCATTCGCGAGAGTATTTATGATTTATTTAGCTTTCCGCGGCTTGGATTGATATTCAGCTGACCAGTGATGCGTATTTAGTGGTTTTCCGTTGAAGCGTTTCGATATGGCAGGTGTTCAAGGTTGCCGACGCGACGGTTCGAGTATCGGCTGTGACGGGTCTGGCACCGTTGGCTAGAGGAGCCACTCATCGGTGAACTCTTGGATCTCTTCCTTTCCGACTATGTTGCTTCTCGACGCCTCTGGACAACCTCCGAAGATCCAATTTACTGCTCGCAATAAGGCAGGCTTGAATCGATCTGCATCATAAAAATAGTATCTGTGCTCCACTTATATATGGACAAGCTTGCGGTTTTAAAGAGTTTTCAATCCATGAGGATTAAATCCTCCTTTACGTCAGTCTCTGATCTGCTTGTTCTGTACATCATGGAAAAGCATTAATTTTTATATCAATCTTTTCTTTATATATGATAAGTTTAATCGCTACTTTGATGGAAATCTTTTACACATTGAAAATATGAATAATTACATTACTAGACACTTGATTCGTTTAATAGAATAATGCTTTGTAAGTTTTTACAAGAATACAAGGATGTTCTCATTTAGATTTCGAATTTATTTCATAATTTCCCACAAAGACGCCTTCGTAACACTAAAAGTACCGTTTTATCGAGATGACGGACTTGTATTTTCTCATAAAATTGACAGAAATGCGTTTCACAAGTGTTTACAGTAGGTACACACACACACACGTACAAATCAATTTACTTAATAATTTTATCTGATAGGTTTCGAATTGTAACGCACGAAACAAACAAACAAAAAAAGAAAATAGATCGTTTTGATCCACCTGGTACTTCCAGTGTTAATGAATATTTTAAGATACGACTCGTTGTTGTGATCTTAACGTACTCTTCAGAATAGGCTTTGTATAATAGTCTTCGTCGATGTCGAAGATCGAGTCGTCCGAATGCGTTTTGTATACGTGTTTCTCCCTCTGAGGCCTTTCATCGAAATCATGCATCGTAGGTGTTCGCCCTCTGAGCTGAGAATTTTCGTCATCAGCTTCGCCTCCTCGATCCGTAGCATAAGTCACATCATTTCTACGGTGAGCCACTAATTTTTTCGCATCGACACACCTTGACGATACACTGTCACGTGGAGCTGCACCTTCTTCGTATTTCTGAAGAGAGAGTAATAAGTCCTAAGTCGCTAAAAGTTGACGTTTTATAGTTACCCGGTAAGCAATTTGCCACCAAAATTTGTCTACAAATTCCGATCCATGTGTTCCTGCATTAGGCTTGGAATTTGAGTGCAAAGTTTGCAGGCAGAATTCTATGCCAAATCAAGAGCAAATTGAGGCCAAGCCTTGGCTTCGTTATAGAGGGCGGTAGGTCTCACTAAGAGCGAACCTAATCTTGTTCTACGAGTAAATCTTGCTGTAGGAGGGAGAACCGAATTAAATTATTGAAAATGTATGAAACTTAAATTTATATAATTTAGAAGTTTAAATAAAATTCTATTTTTCCTCCAACTTCAAGGTTTACTCCGATTTCAAGGACTTAGTGCCCTCTATAGGGAGTGTGCGTGATCACTGTAGCGCCGCAAGTGGACTATCGGCAGTGAAAATACATGTACTATATACTATTAACGTTAACATTAACTGTAAACGTTCGTTAACATCAACGAATTTGATGCAAACAGTGCAATCGACCTGCCCTCTATAATTTGGCATGAAATTTTGTCTGCAAACTTTGCATTCAAATTCCGATATCTGTTTCCGCATTTGGCTCAGAATTTGTCGACAAGTTTTGGGGTCAAATTTGTAAAAAATGGGACCAAATTCTTCTCCAAGCAGGGTTTAGTACCAAATGGACAAGCCTTTTGCTCGCGAATTGTGATGAAAACATTGCACCAAATTTGCTCGAAACAGCATTTGGCTAACTGGGTAGTTACAACAGTATATCGTTAACATTAGATCGTAAAATAGTCAGTAAATTACATGTGTGATTATTTGATCTTCATTTAGAAAATTCACTTTTCGATCGTTGCTCAAATTACTCGTTCTGAATATCCGACTGTCACGACCATAGTTCGTGTAGTTATCTTCCATCTTCTCCTGCGATTTCGGGTTTATCATGCTTTTTGACGATCTGCGGATAAAACAATTGTGATTGACTTGCAGCGTTTGCTACGTAATGTGTACGGCGACAGAAAGCTCCCATTACTTTAGTACGTTTTTAGTTGCGTCTAATAATTCCGCGTTGGAAACATCCTTGTTATTTATTTCTGCAGATGACATCGAGCAACCATTGCCTCCACCGCAACATCCGCTTCCGCACTGATGCGAGCTTGACTCGTACAATGTCGTGTGATCGTAATATCTTGAAGCTTTCGCTTCCGGTACAGAGCTCAGATCGACGTCTTTGACGTATGTCTCCATTCCCTGCATTAATTTTTCAACGTTCAGTTATGGGATCGAATGTCCTTTGGTTTTCATGGATAGGATTGACGATTAAAATACTAGTTGTGAGAAACGAATACAGTAATGTATCAATATATAAAATGATAAAGCTTTATTGTTTCTAATGTTTGTTTTACGAAACTTTCACCAAAGCATTCGAGACACTTTACTCATTGAAAGGACTCTAAACGCAGCACGCTCTAGATTACATTTACTTGTTTAGTTCACGATATATGTAGTAGAATCTCGATTATCCGAACCGATCAAGGGGTACATCTCACGGCAGTGGGGATAAACGTTTTACATATATCGTGCGCCTCTTTTTCATACAGTATCGAGACGTTACTGTAGTCACAAGGGACTGAAATTACCGATTCTGTGTAGTTATTATCATCCCTCGTTGGCCCCTCTTGTTCTGAAACTGAAACTTCCGTTTTCATAGACAATCTATCAGTCGATGTGCAGCATTCCTTGTACTCTATTCTACAGTATGGATCTTGAACGAAAATGACGTCACCTTTTTCATATTTTTGGTCGAGCATAGCCATCTCGCGTGGACTCCCGCTATAAGTAACAGCGAAAACAATTCCTTGAAAAGATTCCTTCAGTATTTCAATAGAAAACCTACGTCATTTAGGTTACTAAAATCTAGCGAATATAACAATTTAAGAATTCGTGGATTCTTATAACAATATGTCTGTTTAGCGACCATGTAATCAGCCACTGCAATTCCCGTAAACAAAACAATTATTTACTTATGTTTACTGTAATTGTACCTGATTAAAAGTGCATAATTTTCAACAGATCCGTTGATCCTGTTCACGCCACGTAAATTTGATTTTACATATTTCGGCAGATCATCTACTTGGTCAGTATAAAAATAAGGTGGCTTTGTCTCCACGTGCGAATCCGAATCCTTTTTAGCGATACTGTTTCGTAGGGAGGGACGAGATTGTCGGCTATCTTTACTTTGCTTCCTCAATGGTTTCTTCCTTTCTCGAATTCTATAGAATATATCATGTCTATTTATAACAGGTTTATTTAATGAATATAATTTATAATGAAAGTATTTGTTTCTTGTAATATTTTCATTTGAGAGTAAAACATGTATGTAAATAACCAAATTTAATTTTGCAAACATGTTCACAAAAACTATCTTTATATTAGAGCAAAGCTGCTCAGCGTCTGCCCGTACGGGCAGCGATTTTGTTGCCCTGGGCATACACAGAACAAAGCCACGGCGCGGCGGTCACGAAGCCACGCCCCGGGGAGCAGGGCTGCATGTATTTGTCACACGCATTATCGCAGCTATGTGGCAAGTTACGGCTGTGCTACGGACTACCCCTTTGGTATTAAAAGACAATGTTCTTTACGCTGACTCTTGTAATCCATCGCCGACCATACTTGGTTTCAGCTTCGAGTTGCAAGCCTGCGTACGCTTCAAACCTTCATTCTCTATACCTTCTTGTGAACGCCGGTTTAAGGATTGCTCGTATCTCGCACGATGATAATTGGATTTAATAGTTTCATACATATGCTCGCTTTCACAAGCGCTGAGTGCCGTTTTCAAAGTATTCGCCGTGATGTCAATTACGGTGCAACAGATTCTGCGCGCATCTGCAAACGAAGTACATCATTAATATGTTTTGATAATTACACTTTCAATCAATTAGCACGGAACATTTATCTAAACCAATTAAGATGTATCTAAATTAATCACAACATCAATTCCACAGAAGTTATTGAAGAAATACGAAACTTAAATTTATATAATTTAAAAGTGTAAATAAAATTCCATTTTCCCTCCTACAGTAAGATTTACTCCGTTTCTGCTCGATATTTACTCTTAGAGCAAGGTTAGGTCCGCTCTTAGTGCGACCGACCTGCCCTCTTCACGAGGGCAAGGCTTGTCATGGATTTGGCACGGAATTGCGATTGTAAATACCGAGCCATCTGTTTCCGCTATAGGCTCGGAATTTGTTGACAAGTTGTGGTCGGCAAATTCATAGCAAATATGGACCAAATTTTGCTCCAAGCATGGCCTCGGCACCAAAATGTGCTCGACGCTGATTTACCTGACTAGTGTAGTCCAGAACTGCCTAAACTTACAACAACAAAACTGTGTCGAGCAGCGTCTGTTTATAATTTATACTCTGTAGGTCTTCTCAGGACGTTTGAAAATTTGTTTACGAACCTTCTCACTTTTCTATTTATCAATCGATTACTCACATGGACGAGATTCTGGGATATAATACAGAATCACTCCTGACAGTGTCAACGCTATCAACGAGAGACGTTTGAAATAATTGATCCAGCCAAATAGGGAGAAAGATTCTTCCGAATAACCTGACGAGTAAACACTAACATTATTTCGATTGTCGACTCCCGATATATTTAATCCCCCCCCCCCCCACACTTACTGTCGCTGTTCCATGATTTTGCAGCGGTGCACTGTATCGCGAGTACACCGAGTACGACCAAGAGTTTCATAACTATTGGAGAGGACGCGAGCTTCCGTCCATCAGCTGATCTTCGATATTACGTGGGCATCGTCATGATGCTTCGGATAAGACGGAAGGTAGCAGAGATGCTCACCAGTGCGACATTCGCCTTGGGGCAAACCATAAAGAAGCGAATTTCACTTCGCTCCGACTTGCTTAAGTTAGCGATGGAACCAAGTTCAGTGTGTACTCGTGAATGCGAATTGACGCAATATTTTTAAAAATATTATGTAATACTGATATGCTCACAGTCCGAGTATATCTAAGTTTCAGTACACAGAAAGGCAATGGCTTTTTCGATGATAATAATAAGCCTTCTCTTAAGTCGATTACATTACGTTATTCTACAAATTTCAAATAAACCTTAACACGTTCGCTGCCAGCGTTTGTTTCAGCAACTACCTTCATAGTAACAATATTCTGCATGCAATGCAACCTCTCATAAAATATGAAAAAGAGAAAATTTATTACAATAATTTATAAATTCTCTGATTATCATACTATGTGATATAATTTTGTTAAATAACGAATGTGCAAACTGACTTCGATTTTCTTTACGTAAAATACAAAATCGTCGTTGTCACATACACATATCTGTGATGCTCGTAGCAAACGTGTTAAAGTTAATTTTATTTGCGTGTTAATAAATTTAGTTAAACGTGTTAATTAATTTCATATTCAGTTGGTATTCTAAATCTTTGTTATGGTTTTAGCTATTAGACGAAGTTATTCTAACTGCAATAGTTGTGAAAGAAATCATAGGACTTACGAGACAAGACTTCGTAATTAACGATAAGGTAGGGTGACTACGTTACCGACAAAATTAAGCGAAAAATGATTTTATGTGCCTCAACTTTTCGTTCGTATATAAGAGTATTTTTCGCTGGGAAAGGGCTCATTTGAAAGAAGAAGATTTAATCTAGCGCGCACTGATCATGAGCTGACGAGATTATGCAGATAATCACGTGACTACCCTTGGCCCTTAAATATTACTCTCTATTTTTGGGGGATTTATTGTTTCGCGGAATCATTTGAAATTTTCTCATCTGCAGTCGAATTTATATTTGAGTAATGATATATTTGTTATGGATGTTTAACAGCGATAAAAATAATGATTGTTTAGTTATTACGTGATTGAAAGTCGATTTCACATATGTTTTAATTGAATATGTGTACTGAATAGCGTAAAGGAACCAAGTTTTTATTGAAAAGAGTGAACAGTACAACTTGTAAGATTCATATCTTAGGTTTTTATTATGCTCTGGGTACTTTACAATATTATACAAAGAAAACCTAGTATCCGCGCGCGCTGATCATTTCCTACGGCTGAGCAAGCGTATGAAAACGGGCGCGCGCGTTAATACGAACTCGGAAAAAGGTATTTGGTACGAGTTAGCAGATGGGAAAAAGTGCAGGGTGCACAAGCAAGGACTCGCACTACACGCTAGATAGTGCGTTTCTAATACAACGCTTCGTCACTTCGTTATCGAAGCAAATTCGTGAATAGCAACAAGTTTCTCGGGAAACAACACGCTGTTTTATTCCCTGTCTCAACTATCGGGTGGACCTTGAACACTAAAATATACAAAGAAAGAGAGAGACACAGGGAAACAATGACTTTTGGAAATGTTGAACTCGAGATTGTCGTTTCCTTATGTCGAGTATGTTCGATTACTGTAAACGAGCGTGTTTCCCAAGAAATTGATTGGTTTCGTTAATAATTCTCAAAAACCTACTTTGTCTTGTAATACTAGTCGTCCACAGCTAAACTAAGTGTGGACGACACGCAAAAATACTTTCCTATCGCGGTGGATATTCAACATGTTTGCCTACACGAAGCAATTCGATACACAACAGTGAATAGTCTACGGTTTAAAATAATCGTAATAATAATAATAATAATAATTAATATGAATTCTAGGGCAAAATAAAATATATTATGTATAATGTAACAAAACAATGAAATGCGTACGCATATGCGCGCGATGGGCTTTTACCAGGAAAATTTGTTCAAGTTCGAGGTACTAGTTTGCGATATCAAAAGACGACTCTGCCGTTATTTATTGCTAGAGTAATACTTCGGTGCACAGAGATCCTCGATAATACTTATTCTTTTCACCGGTGAAAGATACGCGCAATGATATCTGATACTGAGAATTCAATAAACAACACACGAGTTGCACTTAGTTCGATTCGATTTACGCACACGCGTTTGTACCTCGAGCCGACGATTCTTTCCACGCGCATGTGCGCACGATTATGCGGATGGACGACTTTATACACAGAAGTGAGAACGATTCGATGCGCAAGAGGAATGATGATTAAGATGAAGCGACGTGCGCCCTCGCCGAGCCTATCGAGACCTTGACGTCCTTCCAACAAAATGTTCGCAACTCTTTCTGCCGTTCGAAGTGCAGAACAAAGAGCAATGGAAACTTTGAATTTCGCGATTCTGTTAGAATTCTTTGTAACAATATACTATAAGCATCGTAATTATCTAGATTACACCGAAGATCGATCGACGAAGCTCGACGATTCGCGAAAGAGACAACCGGTTTTCTTTTTTTGTTTTTTGTTTCTTTTTTTTTGTGTGTGTGTCATGGGGATGGCCTTCTTTCGCGAACTTACGCGAAGGACTTCTTGATTTTGTTGATGGCGTTCGTGAGATGCGTCATTTCGGTGTTCAACTGGGACACAAGGTTCTCCAACCTGTCGACGCTGTCGAGCACCTCCACGCGTTGAGTGTGTGGATCGTATCGGACTTCGAAGGATCGGCTCATGGTGGACACCTGAATCACAAAATTTCATAGTCAGCGACAATCGTTTAAAGTGTAACTTCCCCTACCTAGACACGGACGTTGCGCAACAATTCGCAAATACGAACTAACTAACGTTATTGCAACTTCACTAAACTATCAAATAATTCGATCTAATTTACAGCAAAATTGCTCTGGTGGCTTGATTTAAACTGCTAAAAATTTCAAAAACTTTGATTCATTTTATTTGACGGTTATATCGCTGTCCCCTGTGCCAATAGAATATTTTTTTCTATTTTCTATTTAATTCGATAAATTCATTTCTTCGGACTTAATGATAAAAATCAATGAAAACATGAATAAATACGTTCTTGTTATTCTTAGGAAGTAATGTAAAATAGTCACACTTTCATTTCCAAAGAAAGGATTTATAAAATCAATTATCCATTTCCCTAGCAAATTGATTCATTACCAGCGCGCTAATTCGACATCGTAGGACAAATTGAGCTAGAGAAACGAGGAGGCGGTTGCGGGTTGATATTTCGTCGAACAAACGCGTTTCGCAGACACCAGTCGATTGGTGAATGAGCAAATATGGCGATGCGATAATGATCGATGTAGGAGGGCTGGCGACTGACGACACTAGTGCGCAACGGCGTCCGGCATTGAAGTCTCCCGTATCGACCTGCGCGTACTCACCCAGCGACGGAATTTCTCTTTAGCGTCCTCGAAGCTCTCCGCGACGAAGTATATCGGCTGGTATTCCTGGTCTTGATACTTCTGAACGGCCGTTGTTTGTGGCTCGAACGGTCTGCGTTCGCATTTGTCGCTGAGAGAGTGGAGCAACTCCCCGTAAGCCGACAGGAGACCCGCGCCGTAGGCTTTCACCTCTTGACCCTCCTTGCAGAGACCGAATTCGACGGTGAACCAATAAATGGTGGACAGTTTCTCGATCTCCTCGTCCGAAGCACCGAGCGACGCTAGACCGATCTCCTGGGAGAATTGGGCGAAGCTTGGATCGGCCAACAGGGGCATGTGACCCAATAGCTCGTGGATACAGTCTCTGTAAATCGCAATACCTAAATGTAGTTTCCGTTGAAGCCGTAATAATACTTTTATAATTAAAAGAAACACGAATTTACTGGATCGCGGATTTTTAAAACTACAGTAGAACCTCGCTCGTTGCACGAAATGGGATCATAGCGATTCACAGTGTCGAGTACCAGAACGTTGAATTGCTATAGTATACAACGACCGAGTATTCTAGCTCTAGAGTTCTACTGTAGGCCTGGGCAACAGGTGGCTCGCGAGTCACTCTTCCCACTCCTCAAACCCCTCCCTCCTCATCATCCTCTTATGGAGTGTGAGGTTAGGAATCTATATAGGAGGTTGTCTTCAGGAGAGATAGGGTATTATGAAGACGCCAGTGGTGGTGGAACCTGTACACTGGTGGTGGGGGTCGTGAAGCGACGGCGGGGAAGTTGCCCAGACGCTCTAATTGGTCCGTGTTTTACGTTGTTGATAACTCCTTGACAATGCCACGGAAAACATTTTCGCAAAGGAAAAAGTTACTTCGAATGATCTCAGGGATCCTTTCAAATACAACATTTTTGGGACAGTCTGTAGATTGAAATTATCGGTAATGCCCGTAAAGGTCCTGAAGAAATCCTACTATACGTTGACAGTATTTTCGGCTGATGTGACATTATTTTTGATATGCTAATCGATGAGGCATTCGGAATGGCCTGGTGATATTCTTGGACAAAAGAAATTACTTTCGATACTCGACACCCGTCGCCAGGCTACTTTCTCGCTCGGAAACGGTTCGCAACTGTGAAACTGAATTATCAACGCCATCGTGTCGTTAAAAGCCAATTAGAGCTCCATTACGAGCTTCGAGAGGCGCGGAAATTGTATTATCATGGTACTCTGTGTAACGGGATGCAGCCCTCGTCATAACACAGTATCGATTACCCTGCTGTGTTCAGTTTTACACGAATTTTTGATGCACGGATTCGGAGAAGCTAAGGAAAATGATACTTCTAGATTCCAGGATGATTCGAAAACAAAAATCGTGTTGCGTCAGCTGGACTTCGTGTAGATTTCAAGTATTAAACACGAAAGGACGTAAGAGCATAAATGAAATGGATATTTGAAAGTACACTCCCGTTCATAAGTCTTAGGGCACCTCTGGTTATTAGTAAAACTCTGGTATTTCGTATGGATTATGAACCTTTAACCGTATTAACTACATAATATAAATATCCTCATATGTTCAGCAATAATTACAACTTCAATGTAATAATTCATTAAAAATTATGAAATAGCCACCTCTCAATCACCAGATTTGAACCCCATAGAATGGGGTTATATTACCCCATGGAGTAATATAACAACAGAAAGTATGAAAAAATTAATTATGCGGATGGCAAGAATAGTGGACGTTGTAATAAAGAAACGTGGCCGATTCTTCTATGAAAATAAAATATATTTTTTTACTTCTTAGTAAGATTTCTGATATATGAGAGCAGCATCCTTTCTTTGACATGTAAACCTTTAAATGAGAAAAAATTTGCTCGCATCCTTCAACGATTATTTCATTTTTACAAAGTTGAATACAATCACTGTCCTAAGCCTTATGCGCGGGAGTGTATGTATGGTGGCTTTCGTTCGTGTTGATCATGTGAAATACTTACGGTTCCGGGGTATGGAATGGCGTTTTGATGTGGCGAATGTACTGGGTGCTCTGGAACACCCTGAACGCAAGACTAGACAAGAAATCTCTGGCCGTGAGCAGTCCAGCCGCGGGTCTCAGCGTGAATCCGGTGTTCTTCTTCAGGAACTCGCTGACCTCCTGCAGCTGAGGTATACGGTTAGCCTCGAAGATCTTTTCCTCCTGCAGTTTCCTGAAGGCCCTCTGGTACTCGACGCAGGCATGCTTGGGAATCAGGTCCACGACAGTGTTGAACACGCGGCTCCAGGTCTCGTTCTCCGTCTCGGTGTACGGAATGCTGGGTATCGGGTCGCCGTACTTGTAAGCGAAAGCGATCTCGGCGATCACTTTCCTGCGAGCGCGGTACTCTTTGTCGGCGAACCCGGGATGGTTCATGTCGAGGTCCGGCTCGTATTTGGTCATCAGGTGGTTGCAGTTGTCGAGGTCCGAAGCGTGGCGCGGGAACCAGGGATCTTTGATGCTGACGGAGTTGTCGGCGAGCAGGTTAACGCCGTCCAACGCGGAACTCTGTCGGAGATTTCTGATCAGCTGCAGCAGGCATTGCTTGCTCATGTCGACCTTGACGAGCACGTCGAACTGCAGACCCTCTCGCTTCGAGGGCCTGGACTCGACGTGTGTCACCGTGCCCTTGAAATTCTCGATCGTCTTCAAGATTCTGGCCAGAGAGCCGATCCCTTCACGCAGACGGAGCACGAGCGCCGCTTTTTGCACCGTGTGCTCGCTGTCCGGACTCTCGGCGATCGTCTTCATCAGCACCACTTCCTCCTCGGTCAATCCGGCGTCTGAAAGCAAACGCGAGAAACGTGTTTCCTCAGTTCGGAATTCAGTTTTCTCATCCTATTTCGCTAATGGTCCGCGATTACTTCGCGAAACGGGAACCAGTGATTTATCCCCGAAGAGAACTTAAGCTCTTAATACGCCGGTTCCAACTTCTCTGCACCCTCGACACGTTCCTCATCCGCGACATTTCGTGACGCTAAGTGATTTCAGTGGATGGTAATAATCGAGCAATTCAGAGTCCATTCCCAGCCACTTTTGTGCGGCCGGCGCGAGGGTGAAAGAAGGAAAAGAATGAAGTAACCCCTTATTGTCGTCCACGGACGTGCCCAGCCACGGATCCAGATCGAGAGAGCCAAGAGGGAATAACCGAGTTATACATTTATTGCGAGCATACGATGACCGGCTCGGTGCTAAGAAACTGGGTCTGCCCGGCTAATACGATTCCAAATGCATAAAGTGGATCCGAAAATGCACCGAGAGAACGTCGGTTGAAAAGACGAAAGCAGAGAAGGGCAAAGGGAAATGGGTCTCCCCCGCGTAATTCAACCGAGTGTCAGAAAAGCGCTCGACTTTCAACTCCGATCAAAAAATATAGGGGTTATTTCACCCTCCATTTATTCCATCCTTTCTACACTTTTTACCGGGTGTTCGACAAATTCCGTGACTTTCGAGGAAGGTGAAATTTTTGTACATTAATCTAACAGATCCACTTACCATCGTCATAGTCCTCGTCCGGCTTAGTATCACTGTCGGATGAAGCTTCCGCTTTCGCCTCTGCAAGTCAATCACAACATTCATGCCAAATGCAACATCAAATACCTCTGGTCAGAGCGACACGATAGGAATTAAACTTGTATAAAATTGTACTGTAGTTCTTTGTAATTTTAGCGTGCATCGACGTCGCTGACCGAGAAACAACGAATCTGATAATTAATACGAACCTCCATCCTTCGCAGCACAAGCCAACGTCTCCACGTTCTCGTCATCGCTCGACAAAACGATTTCCGTCTGATGGTCTAGTTCCGAATCTAATGGCAAACAAAACCCTCATGCAACATCGATAACATGCTTCGCACAAAATAACTACAAACTCGAGACACTACAAATATTTCTGTGCTTGTAGATAACAAAGGTTTCCGAACACAATTTTCATTTCGATGAAATTTGACGCGACAATGTCTCTACATTTGAAGGAACATGCACAGTATACTATTGTCGCGTTTGACAAACATCGAGCGTAAAAATAACTACATCAAAAGACTACGTCGAAACGTAACGCAGTTACACCTATGATTTAATATTTAATTCTAATAAATAAATACTCATGCAACATCGATAACATGCTTCGCATAAAATAACTACAAACTCGAGACACTACAAATATTTCTGTGCTTATAGATAACAAAGGTTTCCGAACACAATTTTCATTTCGATGAAATTTCACGCGACAGTTTCTCTACATTTGAAGGAACGTGCACAGTCTACTATTCTCGCGTTTGACAAACATCTAGCGTAAAAATAACTACATCAAAAGACTACGTCGAAACGTAACGCAGTTACACCTATGATTTAATATTTAATTCTAATAAATAAATACTTACCATTCGTGCGTTGACGAGCCTCTTCCAAAACGCTCTGCTTGGTCTGTTTCACAACCAAAGTTTCAAACCGGGCATCATCCACGAGAGAACGTCTTCTTGCCGGGTATCCGTTCTAAACAAGACGAGAGGAACGTATTCGTAAATGTTTTTAATTCTCTGTTAACATTTGAGTAATTATTATTTGCTCGGGATTGTGTTTTGAGCGAAGCTTCGTCTCATTGCCCGGTTAGATTCGATCGTTGAAGATCAAAGACCGGTCAAAGTTGACCCAACTACCGAACTCTGGCCACAAAAGAACATCCGGCGACTGCGATAACGAACCGACGCACACGGAAATGAATTTTTGTTCCGGTTGCAGTTGAAGGACAGGAAATTAACGGATCCTGCCCGAAGGAGGACAAAGGGAATCTCACGTTCACAAAGAAGAATGGCGTATCGAGTGAATCTGACGTGCGAACGAGTCTCGAAAAATCGGAGAAGGAAGCGGAGAAGCTCGATTACCGGTTAAAATTAGGCGGACAGGCGTTTCGAAGTTAAACGGTTCTAATGAATTTCTGATTATTTCGACCGCGTCCGTGCGTAGAACGGAATGCGAATAGACTCGATTGGACCATGAAAAGCTCATTAGAAATCTATCGGCGCAGTAGACAGACACGCTGCGAAACGCGTCGGCTGTCATTCAAATTGTTAACGACCGCTTTTCATGAATGGCGCACAAGGTGGGACCCAGTTACATTTTCCAAGCGAGCAAAGCGGTTGGCACGGTTTACAGAAACTGTGTAGTAATCCCTTATCCACGCGTCCGGCGAAGTGGGCCAAGTACTCGTTGATGGAACGGATAGATGACCGATGACTCTACCTAATGATTGCATCACTAGCCGATTATACCATAGAAAGATTGAAACGCTGGTCGATTTGAAAATTGTTCCATGCGACACGCAGAAAAACTGCCCGACATCGACCAGCCACGCCATCCATTGCAGATCAAGCGCGTGTACAACAAGGTGTCACCGCGATAATTGATCTGACTCACGTTGCCATACGAATTTACTTCACATCTGTCCGTGCGATACTATTTTTTTTTTTTTGCTTTGTACAAAAGGTATAGCCAGATAAGGTGGTCGAAAGTGCCCACAAACCAAATTGATTTTTGATCACACCATTCGAGCGGACTCCTACAGAAACCCCTCTCTGACAAGTTTCAAGTCCATATCTCTATCACAGGAATAGTTATAGGGTGAGTACTTCTGTTCGGCTCAACGAAAAATTATGGAAAAATTCATGAACATTCTGTCTAATAGCACACATAACAGTGAATTATTTCAGAATTATTGATTGCAAAACCGATTTAAAAAAAAAAACCGAAACCGAGTTATCCTTGTACATGGAAATATAAAGCAAATAAAATATTCAACCAAAAATTCTGAAATAATTCACTGTCATGTGTGCTATTAGGAAGGATATTCATGAATTTTTTCGTAATTTTTTATCGTGCCGAACTGAAGAAATAGAGCATAATTCATTAAACCGTGTTCACCCTGTAACTTCCCTTGTGGTAGGGGTACCGATTTGAAACTTGTCACAGAGGGGTTTGTTTGGGAGTTCTATCGAATAGTGTGACCAAAAATTATCCGGTTATATTCTTCGCTTAAGACAACCGTGTTCGATGTTTACACGGAAGTGTCGTTCGATAGCTAAATACAAATTGCGTCTATCGAGTAAACCGAACAATGGAAATAAGAGATAATGAATTATACGCACAACGTCTTGCTGATCTTCTGCAATCTCTAATCGCAAGGCAGTTGATTCGACAAGGAAATCAATCGTTTCGTTATCTCGTAATGTAACTCGAGAAATATATTTAGCATTTCAAACGAATCGTAGGCGAGTTCCGTGCTTAATCGAGATGTTTGATGGGTTTTTTTTCGTCCATAAGACGACGTAACGATCCGTGACAAATGCATTCAAGGCTGATCATTATTTTGTCATTATAATCGTAGACGCGTAACGTTATTACTAATTTTGTATGCACCTCGAGACAAATCGACCGCAAACAACCCGTGGAATTCTCTGCCGTGCACTACTTCGCCGGCAAAACCAGTTATTCTAATTGTAAGTTCGCCGGGACAAGTTCAAAATTTTAACATTGGTCGTGAATTAATTAAAAAAGGAGAAAAAAGAAACAACGCACGAGCAGGAACTGCATACGTAAACGATCAGTCATATTGAAAGGGAAATTCTCGACCTCTAATATCTAGTTTACAGAACCGTATGCAAATTGCTATGTCGTGTCTAGCCGCGTCGAACCGTAATCAATTTCACGAATTGTTTTACAAACGTCGGAATAACAGTCGGATTTATTTGGTAAAAAAATGAAACGAAAGTGTCATCCGTTTTGAAAAAGTACGTACATCCAATGAGATCGAACGAAGCGAAGCCTAGCGCTTGAAGAATGATTGCATAGAGTTAGCCTAGCGGTCGTTATGGGAGAAGGAAAAAATTCCTGGAAAAAAAGTTCCGAGACAACTGATGGTAGCCGATGGTAAATAGTTACGCGACCAGTATACATAATGCATTTGGTGCATTAATATCAATTTTTCTCATCGGTGGCGGAATCGTCGAGTCGGTTCGGGCAAAACAAGATATTTAAATAGAACGATTAACATAGTTGATCGACGAACAGGCCGCGATGCACAAGTTGCATGTGTGCGCGTAACACTACTCTGTTATAATTGACCGATCCGATTAATCGATCGATCTCATAAGTTGTTAGAGGCGTTGTCGTGTATCTGGCGAGCCTCCAAAGGCGAATAACGGGGTTCGGAGCAGCGCGTTCAGGGCCTTTCCGCGCCTCTCGGCCACTGGAATTACAATCACTTCGTTCTCATATTTATAACATATTCATAATTATCATGCGGGATCCGAGGTCGATCGATGTTGCAACGCGATATGATTACACACGATCCTGCCGATCGGATCGACCGACGGCCGACATCACCGTCATAAAACGAGGGTGTTTACAGCTAATTATGAGATTTTGTAACGAATCTACGCTTCGCTCAAGCTATTAACTTATGCACATTTTTTAATTGACTGACTTATCTCATGGACAGATTCTCGAGTCTAACATGGAATCGTCAGCACGCGTGCATAGCAGCATTTTACGTAATCCTTCCATATTTTAATCGCACGCATCTTAATAAACCTTTATCTGTCGAACCCCGTTTTTATATCGTTCATAATTTTCCGCGACAAACAAAACAATTTACCTCTTAACCCTCCGCAGTCCGGACAGACTCTTATAAATCAACGTCGCTTGACGTTGCGAGCACGGAATACAGAGTTTATGCTATGTATGTCCTAGCCGATAAAAGTCCCAGAACTACCCCCAGTGAACCGAGGCCTTTTGTACTCCTGGCCGATATACACAGGCTCACGATAGTATTCGAACACCCTTTAAATCAGTATAACTTTTTTTTTAATGGATCAAACGACATGACTTTTTTGAGACTTTTTTGAAAAAATTGCAATTGGTAAGAATTACATGAGAAAATAAAAATGGCACTTTTCACAACTTTTTTATTTGAACCTGTAGTGAAAATTTAAAATATGAGTTTTGTAGATATATGTTAGTTGCATACATGCTGAAAATTTCATTGAAATCAACATGAGTTACAAATAGTTAAAAGTGGTGAAAAGCGTAGATTTTCACTTTTGGTCAGTTTCTGCTTAAAATCCTCAGATTCTAACATATTTCGATGCGTGCCATTTATATCTGCGTCAGCCGATTTCGATGAAATTTTCAGTACGCGTATAACTAACACAGATCTACAAAGCGCATATTTTAAATTTTCATTACAGGCTCAAATAAAAAAGTTTTGGAAAATGCTTTTTTTATATGCTCTTATAATTCCGAGCTTGAATTGAAAATTTTTTAAAATCATTTTTGCACGTCATTTGGTAAGCCGATTCTTCTAATTGCTCAAAGAAGTCAGGTCGTTTGGTCCAATTTAAAAAAGTTATACTGTTTTAAAGGGCGTTCGAACACTTTCGTGAGCCAGTGTATATCCCTGACTAGACCCGTGTTCTGGACATATATCGAGTAAACACTGTAGTTTGAAACAACCCTTCGACACAAGGGATAGATGTGCTTTTAAAGATTTTTAGAATGAACGGGCTTTAATTGTGCTTTAACTATTTGGTAGTTTTTAAGTAGATTCAACTGTATTTTATCAAAATGGCGAGCTTCGGGTACATTCTTTTGGTTGTTGAAATTGTAAAGACGCTTCTGTGTCTACCTTTGACTGGAAAGGACAAAGTTTCTGTTTTCATAAGGGTGGCTCCTCGACGACGGATCGAATGACAGTTTTGCAACCTCTATCCTGTCGTCACTAGATCCTGAACAGAGTTCGCGGATTCTGGATTCGATGCAGGATCTAGATCCGGAACGCGCGCGCGCGCACGGGCTCTAGAGTTCCGTTCGAGTGAGTCAGAGTTGTCGCGCGGCGTCGGGCAGGATTTGCCTTCGCGATTACCGGAGAGCATGCGAGCGAATTTACGAACGTTTCATTGCGAACGCAATTCATCAGCAAACTCGTGAATCGCACTGATCGTTCTTCAATACCGAAGCCGAACGCAACGTTACTCTGGACAAGGTCCACATAATGAAATCTTACGGCCCCGGGGGTTGGAGGGGGGGGGGAGAGAGAATACTATCTCGCGCTCCTGTCGCGAGCGTGACACGGAAATTTTCGTGAAGGTGCATGATACAAGACTTTTCAATATTTCATCAGATGCCCGGGCTCGAACTTTGCCCAATTATCGGCGGATGTGTTTACACGTGTTAATACACTCGTTCAGCCCATCAGCCGCTTGCCGGGGTCATAGATGATACACGGCGATGGACGCGCGGAGAAAGTAACGGGAATTAACGATCGCCGGCTAATACGTCTTCGCGTCTCTCCGGTGAAATGCGTCAACCCGAGAAATTTCACGTCGCCGCGCCGTGCGTGAACTTTCGAGCTTTTCGTTCCCGGAAAGCCCCGCGAGGCCACGCGACACCGCCTTTCTATTTGCAAACTCGGAACCGGGAGCAACGGCGAAGCTGGCAATTTCCATTTTCATGGAGCATAATCGTCGCCCGGGATGGACACACGTTCACTTCCGTGTCTTTCGTAATTAGACGATGCAACAATCTCGTTCGGGTTTAAAAATTCTTTTATTAGACTCCGCAGGATCTGAAGGAAGGCAAAGATTTGATAGATAACTGTGACAAATATTATCCTTTCACGCTTTATCCCATTTAGACCGGTGTACTCGCTCGAGTTTCGTTTCGTTTTAATTCCAGACAGTTTTGGCCGAATTTGGTGGCCATTTTTCGGGTCTATATTCGACAGTGAACGTGTCCAGCTAGAAACACACGAGTTTCGTTTCGTTTTAATTCCAGACAGTTTTGGCCGAATTTGGTGGCCATTTTTCGGGTGTATATTCGACAGTGAACGTGTCCAGCTAGAAACACACGAGTTTCGTTTCGTTTTAATTCCAGACAGTTTTGGCCGAATTTGGTGGTCATTTTTCGGGTGTATATTTGACAGTGAACGTGTCCAGCTAGAAACACCGGTGCTGAAGCGCACGCATGAATGAAAAAGTTCCCTGCAGGCCTTACCAATTGAACTGTCTTGCCGTGGGATTCTTATAATACGCGAGACGCTATCGTGCAAGAAACGCACAGGGACGCGGTGTCCTTGCGACTTCTAATACTTCAAAGGACCTGCTCGAAGGCGGAGCTCGCCGCGTCTACACCTCTCCGGGCACGAGGAGAAAAATATTACACGGCCTCGAGAACACGTCGATTAACAGCCGGTACGTACAGTCTATGAATTAAGCGCAGGAAGAGCCACGGTATTGACCTTTCGGGCCACGATCTTCCGACGGTATCCTTCGTTCGATAAGGATCGTTAACTATCAACCTGTAATTACGGCGCCGTTCATTAGGATTTATCGACGTGTTGTCGATTAGATCGCTCCTAGACGGGATCAGCGATGCCGATCGCGGAGCTATCGAAGCTCCTGTGCATGATCATTCTACTGCGGAGCTAGCAGACAATGTATAACTCGACTTTGATCATGCATTTATTTAAATTGATATGGTAAAGGTGCTTTTGTGAGAAATATAGTCCAATCGTGCAAAATATTAACAAATGCAGCATCGTCGTTTTTCAAAGGCAGTGTTAAATCAGACATATTTGTATGCAGCAGTTCTAGCGACAAGACAACTAGCATTGACTGTTGATTGTAGGTTGTTTTGCATATTAAATGTCCGATGTAATTGTGTTGTGCAGCGTTTCGATCAAGAAATACTGTTTCAGTCTACAGGCTTATTGTACGTCATTTTGAAATCCTGATACCGTCAAGGTCCCACCTTCAATTTTAATTTACATGTTTTGTTTGACTTTTACATCAATTTTGTTTCAACGCCGATCAACGCGATTAACGTGCACTCTTCGTTTTATGAGCGGCAAAACAACATATTGCTGATAGCATTATATAACATGAAAATGTGGTGATCCCATCATTCGCGTTGATAGTGAAGAGAACGACAAAATAGAGATGAAAATATAGCCAAAAATTTCTACTGTAATACGATCACAAGACAGTTGTAATTCATTGACAGTATAAATTGATTACAATGGCGCTTACTTTGATAAGTAAGTTTACATAGAAAAAAGTTGTTGGATATTTAACGTTACTATTAAAAATCGGACATTTCGTATGCAACAACCTAATATGAACACTGAATTTATATATATACTATATATTAATTATAATTATGAACAAAACCAAATGTACAGGTCTCGGAACAGTGTTCAATTTCGCTAGAAATCTAGTAAACGACTTTACCAAAGGTACTGTTCCCGTCACAGAATTTTCGTCCTAACCGAAAAACGAGACTGTCACCGAAGTTTAGAAGTGCTTTAATCGCAAGTTGAAATTGTTCATGTTCTGGAGACGTTCACGCGTAGGACAAGAGTACAATACGAATCTCTTTTGGCGACAAGGTCATTAATATTGCTCAACAACGATAATAACCGATCGCGTGTACTTTCTCTATACTCGGATTCTTCTTCATTTCCAGGCTGAGAATTTCACTCTTGCCGTTGATCGGGCCCGCTCGACGATCGACCGCAGAGCCGTTCGTGTGTACGGCGCCGTGCATGTACACACTAGCACTGCCATGTGATGTCATTTTTTTTTCGCCTGTTACGAAACTATACCGGAGTTTTATCACGAAAGTCACGTAGGCAAGCAGGAATTCTTCCGTGTAAGAAAGTTCCGATGAATGATGTCGGATGAATCTTGGGGAATCTTACGTCGGTACGTTACATCGACAACAAACTGTACCTCTTTCTCTCGACCATGCGTCGGTGCTTCTACCAATAATTCCGCTTCTACCAATAATTCAGTATTCCGCGTAAGAATTTAAAAATATTCGCCGAGATCTCAACAATGGTGGCAATTTATTTCTATTTTATATACAAAAGAAAACGCGCTTTAGAATCGAAACAAAAACTGGAAACTCCGGAACCACGGATCTATATAGCAACGACGAGTCGAAGAATCGCGTTCGAAAGCTGTCAAGTAGTAGCTCGTTACTAATAATAACGGGGGGAAAGTGCAGTAATTGAACGTGTGTGCAAGAGTGTGTCGGCAATTACACGCCGTAACCGCGGGAGAATCGCGGCAATTCAAACTCCCGGCAAACTTCCCGCGCTTTCTCGCGTTTCATTCGAGCCTCGCTTAACACCTGACCTGACCCGACCTCCCGGAGTTATCTACGAAAGCGCATTCCCGACGTACACTCTCGACAGGTAGACAGCAACAGGTAGCCCGAAACGTTCAAGAGCAAGATCCTCGAACTTTTTCTTCCGGTATGTTTCTCGCCCGAAGAAGAAACAACAAAAAGTATATATGTATGCATCGATTCTCGAAGTACTCACCTCGATGCTGTAGGACTTCTTGATAGCGAACATCTCGCGATTCTTTTGCGCCGCTGCGACAGCCATCATATCCGCCGTGATCGTTCTTCTCAGCGAAAACTCTTCAAGCCTCCGTTTAAGAGATACAGTGCTTCTCGGTCTGTGTCCTCGAGGAACCGGAAGTAGCAACAAAGGAGATCGCCTGGAGCTTTTCACTGCTGTCTACCGCAGGCGGAAGAGGAACTGCCGACGTAGATCACCGGGCCACGAAAACAATTCCTCGATCAGAGAATGATCTTTGATCGGCTGACTTCTGGTTTGCGGTATCCCAAGACTCGGCGGCGTTTGTTTCCTCGTTCGGCTCTCGATCCGTTTAGGTCGAATGCAGCTCCGTCGGCGACAGCAACGACAACAATAACGGCGGCGGCGGCGGAGACGACGCTGAAGATGACGACAACGGATCCCTCTCGTGGAAGTCCGCTTTGGACGAAGCGTGCGAGCGAATGCGCCTACGGGGCGGATTGCCGCCGCATATAAACGTTGCCTCCCTTCACCGCCGGCTAATGTCGGGGTCAGGGGTGCCCCCACCCTACCCCACCCTTGTTTCGGGTGGTCCAGCAGCTGCAGCCACCGCCACCGCCAACACCAACACCGCCGCCGCCACCACCATCGCGTCCTCGCCAACCAGACACTTCCACTGACTTCTGCTTCTGCTTCTGATCCTGATTCTGATTCTCAATCTGAATCTGAATCTGCCAATGTCTCTGTCTCTGCTTTCGGAACGGCAGAAGACGATCGTTCGCTCTGTGCCAAATCTAATCAGTAGAATCTCTATGCATCTGTCGCAAAAATCAGTAGGTGCGATTTGGAAGGATTTAAAAATATCAATGCATCGTTTTCTTCGTTGAAGTTGCTAAAGACTTTTCGAAGGTTGCTTGCATCGTATCACGATTAACTGTACCTCGCAAAACCTTTATTGTCTCGTGAGTAGACTACGGATTGTATGCATTCGTGAGAAAAATTAGTTCACAGAAAACTTTTATTTTGCATAAAGATTAAAGTTGGTACAATTTGGAGAAATAGAAAGACACAGAATTCATAGATCTGTCGCACGATCGTAAATGTTCGTATCCGATGCTCGGAGAGATCTTCTTTGTGGAAGAAGCCGCACACAGTTTTCACGAAGAAGGAATCCATCTAGTTCTAAAATACTGAGAGATAGTTCCAGAAATTACTAAACTGCGGATCTTTATGCAAAATAAAATTTTTATACGTCAATCTATATCATTTTTATATGTTAAAAATGGTACATTGACATTGTTGAACTCTCTTAATCTTTTTACTGTTTTAAATTACACCTACTCATTTTTGTTATAAAATCCGCAATCTAATGATGGCGTGAAAAATGTCCTGCATCGGTCGCAAGACACAAGAGCCACTTGAGAATTTCTTTCTTTCTTTAATAATTTCAATAAGTCCAATACGTATATTCTACCCTTTCCAGTGTTTCAGGTTACAGCCACTTCAATATATTATATTTTTGACTTACTTAAACCGCGACGGGAAGAAAGATATTTCGTTTTTGTTTCTTGCTGAAACAGTTTTTATTTTGCGCAAAGATTCCAGCTCTCCACTGGAATTTTAATTTAAACGCTTACGTAATTAAAATGCAAGACCGATGAAAAAACTGATACGGATGTGATGAAGTGAAAGAGCTATTGTGAGAAAAAAAGGAAAAGCTGCTGGAAGGCTATCGAATTAACTCGTTTCGACAAAATAATGGAAATTACGAAGAACAAAGGACTGGTTTTCAATCCACAAGGGACATTCAGATTTCTAGTTAATAATCTGTGGGAAAAAGATCAGCGAAGAAGAAAGTCGAAATGAATAAACTGAAAATTCGTAACGCAATTTCGTTGTTTTAAAAAATCAGAAGTACGGACAAAGCAAAGTACCGACGTGGTAAACCTATTAATTATTCGTGTCAACATGCACACGTATTCAACAAATTTATACATGTCATAAGTGCAGAGAAAAATCTACAGTCTATACGTCACCATATACGGTATCGCTCATAATTATTCGAAGGACTTTAACCATTGAAACGAAAGAATGTTACATTTGAAAAATAAAACCCTTTCACACGGCAAGCTTGTAGACTGTATTGGACTGCATCATTATAGTGCCTCGTTAAGAAAGCATTTATTAATTTTCAACAATGTGTTGAAAATTGTCTATTACAGTTATTGCATTAACAAATTTTCGCATTGTACAAACTAATTTTATTGCCGTTTTGTTTGACAAATCGCTTATGGAAGAAACATGCTTTTATCAGACATTCCGATCCCATAAAAATCGCGTAAATATTTATGGATTCGTTTCAGTCGATCGTTACAGGATCGAAGCATATTAAACTCGTGATCGGCACTCGTCCATAATCTGCAGTTCTTACGATGCATACTGATCTACACCGCAGGCAGAAAATTTCCGTCTACATACAAATTTCCTCTGTTTCTGGAGTCACCCGGGACAATCAAAGTTAGTCGTTACTGAGATTATTTGATCGCGAATTTTCATGCAAATTCATTATTAAACTCAATAGTTGTTGATGGTATTGTACACATCGAAATCTGCTGTAGTTGCTTAAAATTCCGAGCATATTAATTACGTGTAGAGTATAACTGACTGAGTCGTTTTTATATGCACGAAAATTCTAGTGATAAGGAAAATGGAGTAACTAATTTATGTACATTTTAATATTAAAAGCTGCGTACATTGAAATCATAAGATCCGAACAAAATATTTAGCCCGTGTCTAAGAAAATATTGTTCAAAAAATTTTGCAAAATCGTCTGGACTTTGAGCAGGGTTTTCTATCTTTTCTATCCGGCTGATTCTAAAACAATTATGCAATTTGCACGTAATGGAAACTTCGATGGATAAGGAACTACAAAAAATAGATTCGATGGCTTGATAGTGCAATTCTGACGATTACAGACTGGAGCCGAGATAAAAAAAATATATTTTCCGCCAAGAAATATTCTCTGAATGCGTAAGATGTGTCTCGCTCGTGAAAACGAATTCTGGGCCTATTCTTTGACTAGGTTTGTAAATTAACTTTTATCATTTATTATTAAATTTCATTAAGATTTTCAGAGCGCAAAAGAGTTACAGTAACTGTGATAAATTTTACCTTTCCAGTTTTAGTTTCGGTAATTACATGATTTTGATTCGGGGGTCATTCATTTTTGCCTGATAAGGAATGCGCGAAGCTGACGGCAGGCGTATGCTGTAAAATTATCTGCAAAGGCTTATTATCTGAATACTATTCAGTGAATAGGCTTCTTTTCAGCGGGTTTTCGGTGTCGACGAGGATAAAACCTCGAGAGTCATCAGACGCGCCGGGTTTACGATAGATATAAAAACACATCGTCATCGAGCAATTAGACACGGGGCTTGACGTCGGTGGCAGGTATCGAGGAAAACTTTTCGGACCGGGAATGCTATAAATAGTCGGCGCGTACTGTTCGCAACAGGTCATTTCCAACGTCATTTCTTCTTAACAGGAGGAGATTTTCCTTCGGCGTCGTTTCCGTGTTCGTGCGGCGCGGATCGGACGTCACGATCTCGTCACGAGATTCTGGAAAGGAACGACCGTTGGTGAGAGGGGAGGAAGAGAGGGGGATTTGGGAACTCCCGTGTGCGCTCGTGAATTCCGTTGATCCCTTCGGTAACTCGTTCCACTCTCACTGTGGTCTTCCCAAGGCACAGGTTTGCAGAGGTAAAGAGAGCAAAATCCCGCGCCACGCATCACGCTTGCTCGCTCGTTCCTGTCCTCGTTATACGGTGACCAACGAATCAGAACCGACGATCGATTACCTTAAGTGATCCACTACCGACAGGTTAATCATCGTTCCGGATCATTCATGGAAAGAGCACTGTCGCATTGACGCACACGTGCTTCGCGATAACGTACTCCTGGGAATTCCGATTCCAGGTAGAAATCCGCTAGGGGAAGTACCGCCGATCCGAATGTTCCCTGCCCTTCTCAGATAACAGGTTACCTGCATTTTTATTGACAAGCATTTTGTAAGTT
Source organism: Seladonia tumulorum (assembly GCA_913789895.3). Lineage (NCBI taxonomy): Eukaryota > Metazoa > Arthropoda > Insecta > Hymenoptera > Halictidae > Seladonia > Seladonia tumulorum. Next base: position 13,081,154 of record OU565275.1, read on the forward strand.
GCTCAATCTTGTACAATCATTTCCATTCTTCCATCTTTACTTTTGAATTAGCCATCAATGCACGATTGCAAGAACAACCACACGTATTTTTACAAAACAGGAATCCTCCATTTGTTGAGCAATCTTTTTCGCCTGAACAATGTTTACTCCATATATATCCAAAACACGGGCCTAACATACACAGGCTCACGAAAGTATTCGAACGCCCTTTAAATCAGTATAACTTTTTTTTTTTAATGGATCAAGCGACCTGACTTTTTTGAGGAGTTAGAAGAATTGGTTTTCCAAATGATGTGCTAAAAAGATTTTGAAAAAATTGCAATTGGTAAGAATTACATGAGAAAGTAAAAATGGCACTTTTCACAATTTTTTTATTTGAACCTGTAGTGAAAATTTAAAATATGAGTTTGTAGATATATGTTAGTTATATACATGCTGAAAATTTCATTGAAATCGATTAATATACACACAAGCTACGAATAGTTAAAAGTGGTGAAAAGCGTAGATTCAACATTCGGATTGCTGAAATTTTAAAAAATAACAACACCCCTTCGGGAATTCCAGATATTATTCTATATCTCGTATATTTTCGGGAATCCGAACATTTTTGGGATTCCGTATATTCTCGGGAATCCCGAATCTTCGCGGGATCACGTGTATTCTAGGGAATTCCGAGTCATCTCGGGATCCCGCACACACTCGAGAATCCCGATCCCAATACCTTTGTAATCCCACGAAATTGACAACATGATCTTCTTTTGGTGCAATTCAGCTTTCGGTGTGGCTTGGGCTGATTCATCACGCTTGGACCATGATCGTTTTCGAGTTGTGTTATTGTAAACAACATCACATTTCTCATCACCAGTGATGATTCGCTTCAGAAGAGGTTCGATATCATTTCGTTTGAGACGCATATCGCATATGTTGAAGCATTGCGTTAAGTGAATTTCTTTCAATTCGTGTGGAACCGAAATATCGAGCTTCTTAACGATTCCGAGACTTTTTAAACGATATTCTATAGTTGTATGCGAGACATTTAACCTGTCTGCAATCTCTCGGACATTTATATGACGATCCGATTCAATAATGGCTTTCATTTGGTCATCATCAACTTCGGATGGTCGACCAGAACGTTGGTCGTCTTCAAGTGAGAAATTTCCAGAACGGAATTTTTTAAAACAATTCTGGCACGTGCGTTCTGTTAAGCAATCCACACCATAAACTTCACATATATCTTTGCGAGCCTCGGCAGCTTTTTTACCTCCACGGAAATAAAAAAGCAATATGTGTCTATAATATTCGTTTTTGCACTCCATGTTCAAATTGACACAGAACTAACCATTTTAATCCAAATTACGTGTAATTTGCTTCGAAAGTAACCTAAAAGATGCAGTTATGAAATGCCAGAAAGAAAACAAACGCAGCGTTAACAGAAGTCAATCAAACAAAACATAACGCCAGGTATTAGTGAAAACCGAAATTACTTTCTTGCCAACCTAATAATAATGGCTTGACAATTTTAACCAGTTAAGCGCGTTTGGCGTGTATACACGTCGGACCAAATCTCTATTGCGGTGCGGTTAACGTTAATGAATTGTTAATTTTTGATCAAATAAAAATGTAATTCTTGGTCACTTTGCTTTACCTTTTTCCTAAAATTTATAATAGCGGCATTTGGCCTGCGTTCGACGTGTATATTCGTCATTGTTTGATTTTAATTCCGTGCCGCGAGGGATTTTTAAAATCAAATTCCACAGTTAACTGGGTAAAATGAGATCAATGACCGTGCACCATATTTGACTAGCTGATGGGAAATACGATAGTGATCTTATTAATTTTAGTTCGAGGACCATAGATTAGGAACACATAATTCCGTAGATGTCGACGATATTTTACGTACGTACACGGCGATCGGACGCGTTTCGATTCCACCGCCGTTGTTCTAAATGAGCCAAGATCTTACTTTCATGCACCAAGGCCGCTCTAAGAGCACGGAAATGGAGTGGCACTTGCTCTGCGTCGAGACAATAAGTAATACACACGTAATCCAGCCGATCATAAGCTACTAATCAGCTGGCAAACCGACGAAATCCACCTGTTTCAAAACGTAGTTCTACTTTATAAATTATTCTTTCTTCGCATAATCCAATTTAAAAGAAGTTAGTGCGAAGCAATTACTATGATGATTTTGCAGCTATATAGAAATCCATACGATGAGCGGCGAATTATTGATGTGGATTAATAAGTGAGAGATGTAGTACTTTATATAAACATTACATTACTTTACTTTATGTGATATCTTTATATCATACATTCTCTTTAATGGATACTATAATTGGTTTTTTTTCCATTTTGGCACAAAATGAAGGCAGCTCGAATATTTCAATTATATCTCGTGAAACAGTCGGAAAGATATAAGTTTCGTGTTCAATGTAAAAGTTTATCAACAGGAATATAAGTAAATTCATGGTACGTTTGAAGTGGTACTTGATTCTTAATTGTACTTTGCGACAGCTCCTTTCACTTAAGAGACAACTGTTGTTCTACAATTAAATTATTCCATGCATCCGGTAAATGAAGTCGAAGAGAAAGATAAAGACGATTACGAATAAAATGCTAGCGAAGCAAACTCTTGATGTAATCCTAACGCACAAGGTGTTCTTAAGTTATTTAGCGTGACTTCTTTTATGCTATGCCTGAGTCATTCGTACAATTTCATTCCGATATAAGACCATCGCCTTATATTGAAAGAAAACTGTAGTGAAATTTCGGCGTGGGTCAGAAATGACTCCGGCATAGAACTCGCAGGAGTCCGAGAGTATACTTTACACTATAGAGTTACTAAATTGGAAATGTTTATGGAAATTCTCAATTCTACATCTAGATCAGTTCTAGTTCAAGATTGATCTTTGAAAATGAAAAATAGGTAAATGAGCTTTTCTTTTTTGATTTGAAAGTTTCGTTTGTTTTTAATAATAGAGTGCTGAATTTCGTTGAAGATCTTTTGCTTAACTGCATTTTGCGCAGCATAAATTCATATTAGATTGAATATCTTATCTATACAATTTCGCTAACTCCTTCTTTTCGAATTACAACTAACGGAAATTCTACAGTTTGCTGAAACAACTTTTTTCCAAAGACCATTGGAACGCTATACAAACAATTCATATGAAATAATACAAATAATGACGACGCAAAATGCGTTCGATAGTCGAGCATCGCTCCACTAAAAATCTCTAATTTATTGTATTTGTTTGTTAAAACTAAGTTCGCGTGACACATTTCGAAACGTTTATTTCGAATTAATTTGGGAACACCATATGTATATAACAATACAAACCGACAGTGGATTCAGGTACGTAGCACAAGGAAAAAGATCGAAGGCTTCGTAAGATCGTTAGAAGCACGATTCTCTAGAAGAAATGTTAAATGCGTGTACTACTTTTACAAAATCCACGTGCCATATGTTATTCAAGATGTTTTAATATTAGGAATCTGAGATTGATAGCGCACTGGCACCGCGGGCTTATCGAGAAATTTCTTCGGCGCGATGAAGTGTTTACACATAATGGCACACATAACACCAATACGTCACATAGATCTTTATGCGACGTCTGGACGCAGGAATGGTGTCACTCGTACTTATATGTAATTATTAGATTGCAAACATTATATATATATATATAAAATATTCTATAATATTTTCCACACAAGTTAACATTAAAAAGAAGAAATAATTTTTCATTGAATGAAAATATACAGGCACACGTTTATACTGACGCACTTATACAGAAATTTCTATTCAGATGTTCGAAATGAAAAAAATTAGATGAAACCTTACATTAATTAATATGTAAAGCATACCTGACTCTAACAGCTTCTTTAAACATTGTAATGTCAAACTTCAGAATAACAAGTAAACTCTAGAATGTTTGATTAAAGTTATTTATATATTATATAGCTGTACTGTTATGTTTGTACAATCTGTTTTATTGTATTATTCTTTTTATATTTAAAATGTTTAAAATTAGTATTCTCCCATATGCCTTTAATTGTTCAATATTTATGTACATTTCGAGTACAGTAGACACTCGAACAATGATCTCAAAACACTACTTAACACTTTTGATTGCTAAACCAGCAACCTTAAAAATTCCTTAAAATCAAGTTAACGTATTTAATGAAGTAAAAATTGGAGAGTGAAAACGTATGATACTGAGTAGTGCTTCGACCTTCTTGCATTTTCCGAATCCCAATAAAATGTAATACACATGTGAATATTTAAAGATTCATTTTTAAAAGTGATTAAATAATTCCGTCATACATATATGTATATGCGTGGGTGTTGTGTCAGTGAACGTGTTGAAAAGACTATATATACATGTATTTTACGTGACAATAAACGTATGAAAGTGAATGCACAAAGTTGTTCAAACGGATGGTGTACTTACTGGCACGGAAGATAGATCGGTATTTTTGAGCAATCTTCGACCACGGCAGATTACTGTATAATTCCGTGCAGAGTGCCGACATGTGAATTCCAGGATATCCAATATAATATCGAGAACGATTTACTGTTCGATGAAACCATGCGATAATGCCGCGGTGCATAATTAATGATTCACTCGCTATTGACTTAAATCGCCAGGCCTTGATCCTGATGCTCAACGATTTTGCCATACGGTGCGCGCCGAACCTGTTCTTCGCTCGGGGAAAAATAAACCCGAGAGGAAATGAACCACAAAGATACAATTATCTGGTGAGTCAAATCGTTTTTGCCGCTCGATTTTTCCGAGCAGCGGACCTGATTTCAAGTAGCTCTTCGGAACTCGCTGACTCCCCTGGTAACATAATCGCGCAATCGATTCCGATTGCGATTCTCGTTACACCAGTGAATGTTCCTTGTCCAGCTATACGCCGCGCGTAATTTCAATAATATTCAATCACTACGCGGACATTTAACAAGGATTAAATAAATGACGTCTCGTTTCATTCCAATAATTTTTACCGCGAAAGGTACGAATCCACCTCTGCCATTATCCCGACGACGACCAATGCGACGCATCACTGTCGCAATGATCCTGTTTCTTTGTAGCGAGGAGTAAGGGCCGGTTTCCAACTGCCGTCATGTGTACGTATTCCTTTTCTTATTCGCCCCTGTTCATCCCAGGCCGTTAGCTATACCCTTGATTGACATATATATTTTTTTTTTCCACTGATAATTTCCTTTTGTAAGAAGTCGAAGTATCCAGCAGAAACAAAAAAAAAAGTTCGTGCAGTTAATGAGACATCCTTGGGGAAAACTAAATACAATTAGTGGCACGACGTGCGTTTCTCAAGAATGGACTCCTTCCCTGCGGTATTTCTCAGATTTTCTTTCTCTTGGTCGGCTGATTCATTATCACGCGCACTGCCTTGCTGCTGATTTACGCGTTCACGATACACTGGACACGTTTGTTTTGTTCTTTTTAGACGCATTGCAAAATTCCTCTTAGTTACACCCAATTGAAAGGGAGTCAAAAATGGACCGGGACGTGACTTCCCTCAAACATGTGCAGACAATTTTGTATAATGATTGTGAGTTCTGGATTTTACCAACTCGCTAATTAACAAGTTCCTAGCGTTTATTGAAACGCTGATTGATCCGCGTTTTTCGTTAATAACTCCTAAACAAAGCAAAACATTACTGTACAGGAAAAAGTTATGTCAAATGACCTAAAAAAACCTGAATCCTGAAACCTGACTTGAATCTCTCCTTTCAAGGAAGTGCAATATTTTTAGGACACCCTGTATAATTTATTGAAAAATTATTTGTTTATTGTTCAAAGCAAGGGATATACGACAACATAATTTGAAATGAAAGTCGTCGCCCTCTTTTATATGTCTTAAAGACGTTCGTAAATGTTAATTGAAATAAAATAAATTTAAATGAATAAAGAAATATTTTATTGTCAGTGTTACTATTTATTATAACATTCAAAACGTAAATTAAAATTAAAATTAAACTACAACTAAAACTAAACATTAAAATTAAACGTTAATTTTTTTTTGTCATTCCAAGTAATAGCAAAATTAAGAAACAGTACAGCCATTGTACAGTCCAAGAAATTCAAGTTATTTAGTCCCGAAAAAGACATCTTTAAGACCTCTGAAATAAAAAGACGTCTTTAAGATGTTGTGTGCTATCTGGATATGACTATATTAAATGCATTCTATATTTTATAAATGAATAAATTTTGACGTTTCTATAATTAATATGACTTCTAAGAGATTTATAGTACCGAATGAAATATTATGTTTGGACTTTAAAACTCTCTCCATCGATACTAATACGGAAAATTTGGATTAGTCCAAGCCTTATTCGCATAACAGTAACATTCATGTGGAACGACAGAAACGAGTTAGTGATGATGTAACATGTGCACATTCAGAAGCAAAAAGAAACTGGCACGATAAATCGCGATGCGAGTCTAACGTAAGTTCATAAGTGCGTGAATGTGTGTCACAAGGTTAACGTTACCCTGTTCAGGCCTCGCATAGTATAATTTTAGACACTATAGTCTGTTTATAGCCCAACCGTGTAACAGAGAACCTACGTGGAGGATGCCCATAGGTATGTATACAAAATGTTCTATCTTTCGTCAACTTTCTCCCATGAAATTTATGTGCCCGTTGAAGGATGCTGCAATTATGTTTCATGGAGTTGCCATTCACTCTTGATAGGTCGTGAGTAATAAAAAAGGAACAAGTATATAGATGTACAAAACCAAAATGCAAAGTATAAATTTGGATTAAAGAACTTATACTCGATATAATGTTAGCTCAGAAATTGTATTATCACGGTAATGTATTGTGGTAAGAAGACACGAAGATTCCTGACAGAAATGCAACAGGAATGCAGTTGTAATGGGTTATTCTATCGGTTCTAATCGAACTATTGGCGAAAATGTGCGACGTGTGACGACAAAAGGCAGACGAAGCGCGGTTAACACGTTAAGCGCCAAACATCGAGCCCAGAGACTCTTACAGAATCAGAGTAGTTTAATTAACGAAACCAAAACTAGAAATTTAAAACGTATTGGGTTGTTCGGAAAGTAATTTCGGTTTTATTAATGAAAATGAAAGACGATTTTCTTATAGTGAATAAATATTTTCTTGAATTATATATTGTCCATTCTGGCAGTAGCATGATTCCACGCTCATAAAATTTTTATTCTTTGCTGGCAAAAAACTGATCCAGGTGATTTTTGACCTCCTCATTTGAAGTAAAGGTTTTACCGTCTAAAAAATGTTGTAGAAACCGGTATATGGTAGTATATCCCATCCAAGCTATAAAAGCTTTTGGCGAGTTAGCAAACTTGTATGAGGTCTCGCATTATCTTGGCGGAACACTACACCTTTTCTATTGATCAATTCTGGTCTTTTCTATTTAATTGAATCATTCAATTTGTTCAGCTGATGACAGTACACTTCAGAATTGATCGTTGTGTTGTCCGGTAGAAGCTAAAAAAAAACGATTCCTTTGAAATCCCACCAAACAGATAGCATCACCTTTTTTTGATGAATATCGGCTTTCGAAGTGCTTTGAGCCGGTTAATCTTTTTTACACCATGATCTCTTGCGTTTAACATTGTTGGAGACAACCCATTTCTCGTCCCCAGTGATGGTGCAGTTAAAAAATACATCATTTTTTTTGGCGTTTGAAAAGCACATCACAGACGTCAACGCGACCACACAAATTTCTTTCCGTAAAAACATGAGGAACCCATACGTCGAGCTTTGAGATTAAACCTAGGCGTTTCAAATGATCAGGAACGGTTGAATTCGATAAATTTAATCTCTCAGAGATCACACGAGTTGCTATTCGCCGGTTTGCATCAATCAATGCCTTTATTGTGTCTTCATCAGCTTCAACTGGCCTTCCAGAACATAGTGCATCTTCAACATCAAAATTGCTGGATCGAAATTTTGCAAACCAGTTTTGGCACTGGCGTTCTGTCAATACATCTTCTCCATATACATCGGATAATTTTTTTCTTGCTTGAACAGCATTTTTACCTTTTCGATAATAAAAAAGTAAAATATGCCGAAAATGCTGCTTTTCACTTTCCATATTTGATACGGCACCAACCAAAAACTACTGCGTAGAATCAGTCGACATTTTTGACAAGCAAGCCTTGCTATATCAGCTGTCAAAGTATATAATGAATATGCAGCCTAAGTGTGAAGTTGGCTGGGAAAAATACAATCACGTCCTCCGTTGGGAAATAACGAAATTACTTTCCGAACAACCCAATATTATAAGGGACGTTGTCTTAACCCTTTTCAATTCGAAAGATTCCAATAAAATTTAATTTATCTGGGTATAACATAATAAAAATGAATTTCTAAACCCAGTCAAAAATCACTGTCAGTCGTATGTGACTGACGTGGCAGTTAACGTGCAACAAAAACGAAGGAATAAAAGTGACTGGTGACTGAACCAAAGGTTCAACACCAATTCGACAGGATTGCGATTAAGCGTAATTAGGACAGGCGACCGCGGTAGCTCCGTGCGAACAAATTCGTGAGTCATTGTAATCAATTGCCGTTCCTGAAATATTCTCTATCTATATGAGAAAGGCATTAGAGTTGCTAAAGATTAATCTGCACATCGATAAGGATCCAACTCCCGTACTCGCCTCTCACGTGTTATCCTGCCGCTGCACCGTTTCGTAGCGGATACAGGTACACACACAGGTATTGTTCTCAGACGATTTTTTCCATTGCCGGTACGGTTTTTTCAGAGAGATTTTACTCGCCGTCGAACGCGCCTCTACACAGACAATAAAACTTATACAATAGCCGGATAATTAGTTCCCTAATGCAAATCGATCGATTAGAAGCAGGCCTTGAACGGAACGGAGCTGCTGACGCTATGCGGGGGCTCGATTATGGTAATTATACTGGTAATAAACTCGTCCATTCGGTATCCTACGTTTAATTGCTTCGTTCGGTTGCGCGGGATTACGCAGAGTCCCGTTTGTCGATGAACCTGTTTCCGCGCGAGTTTTGGCAGTTGGGAAAAGTCACTTTTCAACTATAGTTCAAGATAATCGGTTCGATAGCGTTCAAATTGCGTCAGAAAGCCATTCTCCTCGGCTTTCAGCGATATTCTCCAAAGACAGAGCTGGTCGCCGAGATAGGTAGACCGTTTTAATCACACTTTCGCTACAGGGATAATTATTTGGCTTCTTTCACTTGGTGTTCCGAGAGAAACGGAAAAGCCGATTTTCAGGAAAATCTGTCGTTACGAGGTGTTGATATAAGACACCAGCCGATGTCCCGTATATCCTTGACAGAATAAACGTAAGAATTGTTTTAGTTTTAATTTGGATGCACGAAGATGCCTACTTGCTACCAGAGATATGATCCAACGAATTAAGGAAAGTATGCAAATCATTTCTTAAGCAAAATAAGTAAAATGTTAATTGCTCGCAACATATATTTAATATATTTTTCGAAATGAAAGCGATTTATCAAATTATTTCTAAACTATAAAGATATGCATACAGTCTTTACTCGATATGTGTCCCAAATGTCTAACCGATAAAAGTCCCAAAACTATCGATTTCGGTCGCCGAGAAAAGTAAACATAAACGGGTATCAATGAATAGTATCTTCTAGCCCATATACATATGTCCCTGGGTAGATCCGTGTGGTGGACCTATATCGAGTAAACACTGTATTGAGTTTGTAATTATTTCCAGTCATATAGCTGCTAGAAATGTTAGTGAAAACACTTTTCATTAAAAGTAAAAGGAATTGATCAAGTATCTAGAAGTTTATCTTGTAAATAAAGCTAATTTATTATAAACAGAAAAAATATGTAAAATATGAGTGAGCTACCCATATCTCGCAATATAAAGATTCATTTCTAAGGAATTGTTGCATGTGAATTCGCAATAATTTGATTAGTCATAGACCACTAAACTCGTGGTAGTATAATCATGTTTTTTGCATGCTTTTAACTAAAACATGACTTGCTGGATTAGTTTGCCAAAATTGCTTTTGTAATTATAAATCTACAAAGTTGTCGAAACTCCATCATTTCAGTATATAATAATGAAATAATTTTTAAACGATTATTAGACCTCGAAGAGGGATTCAAGTATGTTAACAAATCGATTGCTTTACGATTGCTCCAGCCGTTGTGCTTGAGGCGGAAATATCATTGATTCAGACTGTTTTCACCTGAGAGGGAAAAAATAGTCTATGCCTGATTATGTTGATCGCGAATGTTATGACAAACAACAGTGAGTAATTCTCGTGTAATTATACGTCGGGGCGTAATACGCGATCGCACGTGTGATCAGCGTGCAGGACAATGGAGCTCGCTACTTTGTTCGACAACAAATCTGTGAGATCTTCTAAAATCTTCAATCCTTCGAATCTTTAGATCTTCAAATTTTCGTACCTTCAATTTCTCATATTTCGACTAAAAATAGACAAATTAATTTTCTAGACTTTACTACATAGACTATTGTCTAAAGCCATAGTACACAGCATGAAAAATTGTTTCAATATTTTACAAAGTTGGTACATTGAATTTAGCACTATCAATATCACGATCAGTCAAATGACTGGTCATTGACATTGTTTATTCAGATTTATTCATAACACATTTTTAATTAATGAAACTTTTTAATTATTGAAGCTTCCATTAGAAATTATTAAATCATGAATCTTGAATCTCTTCATTCAAGCATTTCATGTATTCTTATAAATTCATTTATTTAGTGTTATAAATAACGCGAGAAATCTACTCAGTCGTGTAATTTTTATAAAACAACGAAGGTTTTCAAACTGTAGAGTTTAACTGTAGTTCGTTACGGAAAACTGTTTTGCTTCACTATTAATACCACATTAGTCGTTCTTCGATAACCTAACAACAGTCGCTATATGGGGACGCCATTGGCAATCAATCTGTCAAAGAAAATTAAAACACGAGTTGGAACAACATTTCAGAGCTACAATGTTCTCATAACACATTATAGTTCAGTCGTTGTAAGTATATTTAATATGCAAATACATACGTGCACATTGTCTAGACGTGATTATGCAAAGGAAGGAAGATACGTAAGGGGATGAATTATTCAGTACATTTTTTACTGGATTGCTTCTTTAAACAGCTGCACATGTTTTCAAAACTCAGAATTCCACGGAATTTTTTGTTTTAACTTTTTCAGTAGTTTCCGTTAGAAAATGTGATCGATGAGCGTTCATAATTTCTGGTAATCTTTCTACAGGTTCGTGTGTGTGTGTATGTGTGTGTGTTCCATCGTGCTTCTTTGTTAATTCTGCTAAAACTAGAGTAAAAAATCTTGACCAACAATATTTCTAGTTAAGCAACACATGGACGAGGGAAAATTGTTGATCAAGTGGAAGCAATAATTTGAACCTGTTGGACGCCGCCGCCGGTTAGCGTACTTAATTGGCCGTTTTAGTCAGATAAAATCGCATTATGCTTCTGTACGCATGCTTACGTGTAACGTATCCGTTAGGCATACTTAATACCCCTTGCCAATGTTTATCGTATTAATATTTATTATCGTGGGTGTGTAAACCGCCAGGATTCATAAGTGGCTGATTAATATGTATCCGAGAGGTGCCCACGTATAAGAGAACCGATCCGGAGCACAGTGATAATATCGATTTATGGTTAATTAATCAATATCCGACGCGGTGCAGTTTCATAAATCATCGACTTAATTCCCCGCGGTTAGGTAGAATTGTACGAGTGCGTGGTACGTGGTCGGTGATACGTCTTAATTATAATAAATATTGGCAATCATAATACATAATACTGAATCGGTTCGGAAACCGCTTCTTGCAAGTTTTCTAACAGTAGTATCGTTCAAACGCAAACATTGTTATAGTCATTTTTATCAAAAAAAAAAGAAGAAATGACACACAGTATTTAATTTTCCAATTATAGCGTATCTATTATTATCACTAGAATCTCGAGCAAGTACAGTGTTTACTCGATATATGTTCAAAACACAGGTCTAGCCAGGGACATATATCGGCCATTCTTTGATTCAGGCAAGCTGGATCAAAAGCTGGGACTTTTATCGGCTAGGCATTTGGGACGGATATAGAGTATTAACGGTATTAGGTGTACAAATTAATTCTGGGACATTTATTTAAGTGGAAACTTTGTGCCGCAGAGTGTGCGACCGAACAGTACCAACTTATTAGAACAATCGAATTTGAAGTTCAAGTGCTATAACCTGAAAGAATTCGTTGTGTGTTTGGAGAATAGACTGTCCACTGATAAGATGCTTTTTGCTTTTGGCATTCTAAAAGATAAGACCACAAAAATGGCCAAAGAGGCCAAAGTGCTTTCAGAGTTAAAAAAAGCTTGCTACAGTATTAGAAATTTTCCAACAATTACCCTATGTTGTCCGGTTGCGAAAGCTAGGTAAAATTCAGGAAGAGGATCGTTCAGTCCTGCATGGACCAGGTCGATTATACAGCTTGATAATGCACGACAGGTGCATGACAATACAGAACCACATAAAGCGAAAGCGACCAAAGATACCCCCCGCTCCGTTCAACTAGAAAATTTTCCCCTCACGTAGTGAAAACTATACGAAGAAAATGCATCACGGATTGCATCGACTCAAAAACGTCATTATTTTGTAGAAATGGGATTCGCCATCAACCCGAGAGATAGAAAAAAAGCGTGTGCACGCTGATCGAGTATACATTTCTGATTAAATTGTTATATCGACTTTCAACAAATATTCTTCTTTTCCCGGGAATAGGCCGAGACTTAATTTGCACATCTAATGCACGCTCTGTCGCACGTTGATAGCGTGCGTTTAATCATGTTATTAACGTTCGAACCGCGGGAAAACTAGGGCGGAAGTCTTTTTAAATCGGTAAAACGGTCTCGGCGCGAATAAATCGAAGCGGAACTGCGAGAAAAATGTGACAAGCACCCGCGCGCGCACGCTCCAGAAATGTTATCTTTCCGACTGCATTCCGCTCTGAATTCTACCGGGTAGCCAGCCCGAGTAAGCTCGACAATTCCTGTAACATCACATTCCGGTCGAGTGTGAACACCGATCGGCGAGGAATCGGTATCCGCGGCCGTTCGACAAAAAAAAAGGGAGTCGATTGCACGGACAGGGACATTTCAGGGGAATACATTTACCCCTCCCTTCCCCCCTCCTCTACCCTCTCTTTCTCCGCCATTACCGGGTTAGGCACCAAACGCAGATGCGAACGCAACGCGAATTGAGTGCGCGCATCGCGTCACGTGATCGGCTGGTAGCAGAATCGTGGGGATGCTCGCGGCCGGGGGAACGGGTGAATGGCAACATAGAAGGGGCAAGATAGAATGGAAGAGAAGTCTTGATCTACGGCGACACTGGTCGATTGTCCGCGTCGTGATCGCGGCAAAGAAGGCGATAAAGTTAGAGAGATAAAGAGACAAAATCGGGGAGCGAGTAGAAAGTAGCCAGCTGTGCCGGCTACACACGTATGCAAAACGGAACGGTGCGGCGCGACGGTGACTTTTCCACAAATGATACGAAACACATTTTTTTCTTTTCTTTTCTTTTCGTTAAATGAGATCTGGATGTGGGATCGATAGCTCTGCCTCTCTCTTTTCGTCCGTAGAACAGACGCGTCGGTGGTGGTAATGCGTGCTCGGTCGACTACCGAGTAACGCATGCTTCGATAGCTCCGCGATTACTCACGTCCGGGCGAGGCGATTAACGCGAAACGGAAAGCAATTCGACCTCGGCCGGAACCAAACTCAAGGACCAATTATACACAGCGACTGGTAGATCGTTTTGCGATCTCGCCGACGGATATCTAACGAAGGATTCGTTTCACCGTTGGTCCGGGTTTCGCTTGCCAGCAAAATCGTTGTTAGGCCGACTGTGATTTAATCTTCTCGGTTGTTCATCCCCTAGCCAAGTAGTCAGCCGTTCCGCAAATAATTGGCTTAAAGATAAGAGATGCCAATCAAAACTTCTATACAGTCAGTCCGTTATTGCTTGAACAAAAAATTTGTTGAAATCAAACGATGCAGGTAAGATTTTGCAATAACTCTTTTGTTACGAATGAACACATATATAAACTTTATTTGTACAAACTTTTAACAAAATTGGGTAAACTGTACCTGTTACTGTATCTCGTAAACTAAAGCTGACCACCAAAAACTTTAAAGAAAAATGTTGTTCACAATGATGACCTTGACAACATATTTAAAGCTCATTGAAATCGGAGAAGAAGTGGCGCACACCGACAGGCCTTTTACGATTAAGGTTTTTTTTTTAATTATCTTGTAAACTAAGGCCGAAAAAACTTTAAAGAGGAATGTCGTCCAGAACGGTGATCTTGATAACATATTTCAATTTCATCATAATGCGTGAAGAAGAGACGTTTCGACAAGTTTAACTACATTTAAATGTCAGTTTTATTACTCACTTCCAGGGTCATCTTCAAAAGTTCCATAAAATTAAAGCAATTTACTTTACGCTAGAACTAGCTCGTCGAATTGTTTAATTTACGATCACTGAGATTCTAAATATGTATTCAATTATTTAATAAGATTCTTTCCTATATATTACGGTAAAAATTGATAGAAATCTGAATAAATACATTTCTGTTATTTCTATAAAATAGCAGGAAATACTCACTTTAAGTAAATTTAGTATTCATGAAACAAAAAATTGAAAAATTAAGATATTTATATGATGCCTGTAGTCTTTCTTTTTAGTATGTTGAATATATATATATTAGGACAGAAATCAATTTTTAATTTCGAGTCGAAGAAAATGTTTTGCCATGGGTCAACAACCAGAAACGTGTCGTAAATATATCCCGTGTAATCCACACGGTCGCAGACGACATTTACATCATCTTTGTTGCTGTGCTATATTTAGATTATCTGCGATCTAGAGAACCCGATGATTCATTACCAGTTTCGTCGACACCTTCGAAATGATTTACATTCGAAACCAAAAAGGAAGGTACTTCTGCTGAATGAAAAAGAGGAAAACAGTCGTTCGTGTATCGAATTTACCAACGTTTTCGTTGTTGAAATGATAGCATTTTTTCGTCAGTAGGTATTGAAAATATTTTCACGGTCGATACTGCGCGTACTATCGAAGTCGAATACTCGATTCTACAATGGGAAATCGTCCTGAGATTGACGGGCTAACAATGAGCGTGCCAATGGCATGAGGACCACTCTGTCAGGCTGCCGAGAGGATTTTAATAATTACGAGGGCTCGCCATTGCGTTGTTCGTCCACCATCACCGGTATGGTAGATTCGAAAACAACCGGCCTGTGACTCTGTGTGAAATCCACGAGTCAGTCTGTGTGCAATGTCGAGCCGTGCCATAACTTCTGCATCCTTCGAAACTGTAAAGTGTTTGTCCGCGGATTACATCGACGCTCTCTAGTTTGAAGCACGTGAAACACAATACAGCCAGCAACAGAAAAAGAGAACACCTCGTTTGTTTAAGGTTTTCGTAATTTTCAACGAAGTAATACGTTTCAATGGTATGTGCATACTTTAACTGCAAAATATAATCCATCAGTATGGAAAATTGAATGAAAAAGTCTTACTGTATGCATAAAGAATTTTTTGAAAATGGTCATTACCTTATTCGGTATCGCTATCAGAAAAAAACAATTTTTCAATAATAAATGTGACATGATGTGGTAGAAAATTTTTCTTTTGCCTAAATATTCGCAGTCAAATGGCTACAGTCTAAGACGTAGGTTATAAATAGTGAATTCGCGATATATGTCGCCGAGTCCTGGATGATAAAGGTCGCGGAATTATCTCCACTACCGCGGGGTATACCCCGTGCGTGGTATGTGTGAGTCGTGGGAGGAAAACTTCTTTATCTTTCATTATTTTTCATGGGACTTCCGCCAACATATTCCATTTTCACGCATACTGTACATCAGAGCAATCTGAATAATTTTAACTATTCAGTGCTTTATCGATTGAAACTATTGACAATAAAAAATTTGTTGAACTGCATGCCATTTTTTGGGAAAAAATAGAACTTGTACTTTTCGAGTGACTGATCTAATCGACAGCACCAATCTAAAACAGTAATTCGCCAACGTTGGATCGGACCGGAAAATCGCGGTTTTATTTCTGCCGATTCGTTTCCAATGTTTGTCCTTGAATCGGCGTGTATTTCCGATCAATCCGTGACTCCCCTAGAGCACGCCGGGATACGAGGAAGTTCTTTCACTCTTACGCGTTTCACCAATGCCATTGATACGCATGTTTCTCCGTGCCTCGGCTTTTGGGTTAAGGTGTGATCTTGGCCCGTCACTGTGCCGGAACAGTACCTGTTCGGGCACGCGTTCCAATCCCTTGGAACGTGAACGAGCTACTCGGTCGACTGGGCCGGTAAAAAGGATCGACTAGAAACCGCTTTTTGCACGTTTCATTGACACGATCTTTCCTCCTATCTTGCTTTAGCGTTTATATTGTGATCTCGGTGATTTTGAACACCCGGTTTTTGCAGTGCGTGCCAGCCGGTTGCTCGCAAACGAAGGGAACTGAAACCGAAAGTGCTCAAGGAACGCTCATCCTAGTTTCAATCTTATTGTTTAGGAGCAACGAAGCGTGACAGTATTTTTGAAACTCATTTCCATATCGAATGCTCGATTATTATATGAAATATCATGTTGTTCCACTTTAATACGTTCACTTCCACACCAATTGCCAGAAAAGTCAAACAAAAACTACTTGTTAAATAATATAGGAATAGAAAAGGTATAGCAATTACTTCATTTTAGCAAGTTTGATAACAAAAAAAAAAACAAATAGTGACAACCATGACCTGGCTAACGTGGCGGTTAAAGCGCAGTAAATATTTTATTTTGTTAAAAAGTATATGATAAATACTAGAAATATTTATTTTACAGTTAAAATGAAATAGAACTACATACAATGTCTTTATTTTGGCAATCTAAAAAATAAACGAATCAGTTTTGATGAACAGTATATTAGGTCTGCCGACTGCTTGTCTTCTTCCTGGACGATGTTTCTTCCGCAAACGTCATATATTCCTGGCTAGACTCGTGTTTTGATATCGAGTGAACACTGTGCATACAGACTGTTTCGAGAGAACAAAATACTTGTCACAAAACACGCATAAACAGAAATCACACATACACAGGCTCACGAAAATATTCAAATATTCTTTAAACTACTATAACTTTTTTTAAATTGGATCGAACAACCTGAAATTTTTGAGCAATTACAAGAATTGGTTTTCCAAATGATGTGCAAACAAGATTTTGAAAAAATTGCAATTGGTAAAAGTTACATGAATGGCACTTTTTACAACTTTTTTTATTTGAGTCTATAATGAAAATTTAAAATATGCGTTTTGTAGATCTATGTTAATTATAAACATGCTAAAAATTTAAAAGTGGTGAATATCGTAGTTTTACACGACTTTTGGTCAGTTTCTGCTTAAAATCCACAAATTCTAACATCTTTAGATGCGTGTCGTTTTTATCTGCATCAACCGATTTCGATGAAATTTTCAGTATGTTTATAACTAACATAGATCTACAAAATGTATATTTTAAATTTTCATTACAGGATCAAATAAAAAAGTTTTGGAAAGTGCCTTTTCTATTTGCTCTTCTAATTCCTAGCAATTGCAATTTTTTCAAATTCTTTTTTGCACGTCATTCGGTAAACCAATTCTTCTAATTGTTAAAAAAACGCCAGGTCTTTTGGTCCAATTTAATAAAAGTTATACTGTTTTAAAGGACGTTCGAATACTTTCGTGAGCCTGTGTATATCTTAAGGTATGCATTTTTCCGCAATTCGAAGAGTCAACATAGTTTTTTCTTTTTTTCTTCTAAATTTAAAAGGAGAAAGTGTTCTTCGACACGATGAAGTGAAAAGAAAAATAAGGGAAAGTAAGCTGGAAACGAGCTGGGAAATCTTCCCGAAACGTTTCCATGATTCGACGATAATTCTAGTCGTGGGCGAGTTGAGCTGCTAGAATCTCGCTGTATTTTATGGCCGAGGTGGCTTGCTAAGACTCGACATATTTCATACGGATCCTCGCCAAGGGTTCTGCGAGTTTTACGGTTACTTATTCCGGATAAGCAAGTATATAGCCAAGATTTCACACTGACGACGGATCCTAATGAAATCTCGCGTTCTTTGTCTCTGTCGCGTCATCGAGTCAAGTAATCGTCTATAACGCAAACTATAATAACAATAATAATATAACAGATAGACATTAATCGAAAGTTAACTGGGTGTGAATAGTAACTTGCTTATTTACTATTGTACATTGATAAATAATTCCTGCTGAAGGCAATAATCATCTTGTCTTTGTCTTTGACATCTTTGTCTTTCATGATTCTCTAAATGGGTATAAAAATTTATGTTTAAATGATATTCACATTTAAGTATCGAGTACAAACGAGTATAATTCAATTTCGATCATCGAAAAGAGAAGAAACAACGTATGTAGTAAATTCGAATTGTGGATATCTTCGTCACAAGTCTGACTCGTTATTATAACCATTGTCATCCTCACAAGTTTGTCGACTAAAAATTCATCTATTTTCTATTTTGGATATTGTAACATTTTGTACATATGCGTCATCATTAGACTGCGGATCCTTGAGCAAAATAAAAGTTTTCGTGATTGATTGTAAGGAACACAAATTAAATCATAATGCATTCCTTCTTTTCATAACCATGGTAACCCAATATAACAACATTTTTAAACTTTAGTATTGTCTTCATCAGTTTTGTATTGCATGATAATCCGTGGTCTAGCGATCATGTTGTAAAATTTACAATGAAAAGCGACGTGTTTGTGTCAAATATGAGCTTACGAATGATGTGCTATTTGTCAAATTAAAATGTAAAATAAAAATGTATATCCCGATTAAAAAATTATCGGCGTGCTTTACGTTTCTTAATTTTGACTGTAACACATCGTTTCGTGTCATCGATTGAGATTCAGTTAATCCATCTATCGCGATGAGTATAATTAATCTGTATTTTTCTGAGATTTCGATAAAAGTCAATATTCATGCAGAATATCCTGGTTAGTCATTGGGCAGAGCATATGTAATTGCAATCATTCGGTTTGCTTACCGATCAAAAAAATTTCTAGCTAATTGCTTTGAAAGGAGAAGCAACGAAGATATTTGCTGTTATCGCGCGATTAATTTCCAGTTATTTTCGAGATATAGCAATCGTCCTGTTTCCTGCGTCTATCCTACGCGATATACAAATCGAGATTTAAAAAAATTCGATTGGAAAAACAAACCGTGTTGCTGTTACGAAAGGAAGGAATACATTAACAGCTGTGATGTTAAAATCAATGACTAATATGTTGATCGATATTGCAATAGCAATTTATTAGGCAGGGATAACTTAGTGGTAAAAGGAGCTCTGCGAGTATCGTATGCAAATATTCCCGTTTTTCGTTCAGAAACAAAGAGATATCTGGCCATTGTACATTTTTGATACCAGAACATGATTAATATCATATGACTCGATACTTTTAGGACATTGTCCTCCCCAAGGATCTCCATAGTGTTCCAGCATCAACAAGTCTAAAGTAATAAATCAATTGTACGTCTTAACCCTCCGTACGCTATGCCAGTGTCATTTGTTAATGGTGGGAATATGCTCGACCAATACGTACAATTTTATTCCAATATAAGACGACTCTTTTCATTTCGAAATAAGAAAGTCGTTGTCCTCTCTTCTTCTTCTTCTTCATCTGAAATACGACGATAACCGGTCCCGAGCCATCGATTTATGTCG
The DNA here is from genome assembly GCA_913789895.3 of Seladonia tumulorum. Taxonomy (NCBI): domain Eukaryota; kingdom Metazoa; phylum Arthropoda; class Insecta; order Hymenoptera; family Halictidae; genus Seladonia; species Seladonia tumulorum. Next base: position 13,101,001 of record OU565275.1, read on the forward strand.
AAAGAAAACTGTAGCGAAATATCGCATAGTTTTCAAAGTGCAGTCTCTACTCAATAAATGTCCAAAATATCTAGGCTATAATTGTCCCAGAACTTGTCCCCACTACCACGGGTTATACCCCGTGAGAGGCCTCTAGAACTTCGGTGTCCTTTTCTACGTTCAGCAGTGGATCAAAGCATGGTGGACACTGTATAAAATACGATAAACTATTTGTCTCGTGTTTCTTGCAATTGACATAGAACATTTTCATTTTGCATAAAGACCCGCAGTCTTAAGTGTAATGGAATATGCAGATTTCTCGAGTTCTGTTAAGGTAATGTCTGCGAATATAGATCACATTGAAATCATTCCGAGGATATTATTCTATACTTTAACGTTCACCTTTCGAAGTAAATTCCATTGGCTTTGTGGTAGTCGTGTAGCTGGTTTATGACATGACTGATTATGATTATTTCGTGCTTCGGTGAAATTATGGTTTTGCACGGAAAGATGAAACCGCGAAGATTGGTAGGTTATATTGCATATCGATATAAGTCAGCAGTATAACGTATAAATATCGGTAATTATTAATACGTATCGGTTATGGTAATAAGCGAGGGTAAACAGTATACGAAGCACGGTTTCCACGCTGTTCATACGGTATTCCCGTGTATCGGGATTGTGATATAACCAATGCATGCGTGCTACGTGTGCTTGGCGACCTTGCGTGGATCTCGAATGAAACCTGCGACAGTGAGAGATGCAAATTGATCGTTAATTATTGTTAGTATTTAGAATGTATGGAATCGTTGAGCGTTGCAGCATAGTAAACTAGATGCGACCGAGCACTGGTTCAGAACGTTTCAAGTGTGTTAAAAGAATCGTTCGAATCTGGTGTCAACTTGCGATGATCAAATGCTGTTAGGCACCCTCAGAACATTAGGGATCCGCCTCCATGCTATAACGTTTGTTTCACATGTCGTGGTTTAAGCCTTTCATTTTTACGAATCCAGCACCAAGACATGCCATCTGAACAAATTCTGTTAATTTTGGTCTCGTCTGACCAAATAACCGGTTCCCAGTCAGTAGTTGTCCAGTTTTGGTATTTTGTAGCAAATTTTAATATTTTTTTTTCGATAACATTGGCTTCTTTTTTTCTTAATGCTTCTAAACTCAGCTCCTTTGAGGGTTCTTTGTGCTGTCCACTGACTTATTTGTATATTCGTATCTTCTTTTAATAATTTTGCAGCCATAATGGAACTTGAAGCTTCACCAGATGTGACAAACCGTATAATCCATCGTTCATCCTGCGGTGATAATATTTTTGGTTTTCCTCCAACATTTAATAATATACTTTTACAGTATTTTTTTCTGATTCTCTGCACTGTCGATTGATTAACACTGCAGGTTTTCGTTGACAAGCCGCCATTCAAAAGAGAAATGACTTTTTCTACACAATTTCGAGCAATTGACTTCATATTTATTATTACTTCACTTGCGTGCTTTTCCGTTCGACTGATTGCGAAGAACTGATTGTTAAGACGTAGACTAATAGTTTTTAAACATACCAAAGTACTAGATGTAAACATACTACTATAATTTCCCACGTAAACATTTCTTGTAAGGACCGGTGCAAAACCGAGTCAATCTATTTTTGTCGTCATTGCTAATCGAGGAGGCATTAATTATTGATAAAAATGTCTTAAGTTACTTCTAACTGACAAAAACAATTATAATGTTGATTTTTTGTTATTCTTCTATATTCCTAGCAATACATAATGATTTATACAAAAGTTATGGTTAATGGTTCAGCTATGCTCTTTACTGTAAGTACTCAGAAATTGGTCCAGGAGACTGGACGTTATGCATCTGGGACACAAAGGGGCTATGTGAAAATGTTAGGGGAACTTGACGATGGTATTCATTTATTGAATTTATTGAGGATAATTATGAGGATAATTATTTATTTGATAAATTTTTGAGTTGTAACAATACCTTTTTTATGAATTTTTAAGGTGGCGTGACCTTCACTAATTTTTATTTAGCTTCTACTTTTTGGAATTTTTCATTTTCTTCAATTGTTGAGGGGTTGAAATATATTTTTATTCAGCTTCTGTTCTTGATAATTGATGCAGACAATTTTAACTTTGAATTTTTAGAGGATAATAATGCGTTTTATGAATTTCACGAAGTTTGTGTCTTGCATTATTAGAAAATTATTATTGCAAAAAATTAGTAGAAAGTATGCCAAAGCGAATCAGTGCAGTTTTACAAGCACAAGGTTAATGGACGAAATATTTGAAATAAATGATATATTAAATATTGCTTAGTATTGGACATGGTGCAAAACCGAGTCAATCTATTTTTGTCGTCATTGCTAATCGAGGAGACATTAATTATTGAAAAAAATGTCTTAAGTTACTTCTGACTATGACAAAAACAATTATAATGTTGATTTTTTGTTATTCTTCTATATTCCTAGCAATACATAATGATTCATACAAAACTTGTGGTTATTGGTTCAGTTTTGCTTCTTACTGTATATAGAGTGAAATCTGTATTCAGCGGATCGATAAAAGACAATGTTGTGTAATTGTCGAATAGCGACGCGATGTGTCACATTGTCAAACGGACGAGCGCAGTAAACTGCGAGATGAACCGTTTCCGAGAAGTTCGATTACCTGTCGCAAGAAATCTTAAACGGTCAGTTAATACTGGACCTGGCTTCGTCAGTCAGGTGGATTCTGATCGGTATAATTGCTCTTTCCGCGTAGTCTGCCGATTCCGAGATAATCCGTGCCTTCGAATAAAATTTATTCAAGGAGACCGACACGCAGTTTGACGGAGGGTACACAATTCGAGAGAGGTTTCCTCCTCGGTTCTCGTAGAACAAAAAGCTATGTTCGCGCGTCAGCCGAGGTTGCTCGTTCGAAAAGTCTCTGACAGTATTCTTAATTCCGCCCGGGAATACCCTGCGCGGGGCAAAGGACCTTTCAAGGATCAACAATTTTAACGCGTACCTTTTGTGCCCCGGCAAGTTTAAGAAGAGATCCCTGATGGGCTCGCTCGGCTGATGGGGACTCGGTAGTGGGGATATAAACGAGTTTCGCATGTCGCATAACTCTCTTACGAATCGCGAAACTCTTTATTCCCTTCTGGTAGCTTGCAAGCATATCACATGAAAATAATAATTTTACCAAGCTCGACTAATCAATGATGTTTCTCCGTATTCTTATTGTACTAAGCGTTATATGACCACAATTCTTTTAATTTAGATAGAATAATAAAGAAGTCGAGTAAGTTTTAATTAAAAAGTTTCCGTGTTGTTTCCGACTTCCTGTTTAAGTTCCGCAGAGTACAAGAAAATAAATATGTATACTGTAAGGACACGTTTACCGGAATCCATGCATTATACGAAAATGAATTCGCAATAGGCCCTCCGGTTATCGGTAACTGGCTAACAGATTGGTGTTTTATTGCAAACCGGAACAGGAAGCATCGTTGGACCGTGCAACCACAGAATGGCAGGGAAAAAACGGCAAGCAACGAGGTTCTTCTACTGTTGTCCTTCGAAGCAGACCGCAAAAGTAAGTTTAGTTCTGCTGTTATTCCACTTTTAATACACTGAGAAAACTATAATGAATAACAAGAACTAAACGCAAAAGATTTCGGGGCGAAAAAATTGAAATGGAAAACATGAGATAGTGTTTATTTCGAGCGTTCTTATGCTGTCTTTATGAGTTCTAGATCTTTTATAACTAGATCATGTTCAATTTATTAATTTTATGAGGTTGTATTTATTATCGAACCAATAAAAGTGAGTTGAACTATGTAATATATGTATAGTGTTCATACTGGTATAGTATGAAAAAAATGTAATATCTCTTTTTTAATATTCATTATGCTTTAAAAGTAAGTATAAATAATATGGCACAGTAATTAGTACCCCTACAATAATGAAGTCTCTTACCCTAGTCGTAGCTAACAGCTAATTTGTCGATGCGACGTTAAAGAATGAAAGAAGAAGAAAAAGAACTTGGAATCGCGTTTAAAGAAATTCCGTGAGATTCTTGTAGCTTGTTATTCTCATTCCTAGCATTAATTAAGTATATATTTCTTCAATTTAAAAAATGTCATGTTCTTTCTCTAGAAATGGTGCAATGCCAGCTAGACATACAGTATATGAGTCAGCTGATCGCCTCCAGTTGAACGGTGTTAACATAAACGTTCGTTGATAGAGATCATTATCCAAGAAAAATTACTGACACAACGCGAGAATATTCCAGAAACGATCGTTAAAAACATGGATGTGCTACTACGTTTCCTACTGACGATATAATAGAGTACCACTAACCACTAATGAAGTGCGCGATTAACATAACGTTTAGGAGTTCATAGAATACTCTTATTGTTACATTCATAGTCAGTGTTGATTAATGTATAGTTACATATCCGAGTAGAATCTACATCGGTATTAACTAACGATAAGTTGATCGGGTCGACAGATAACTAGACGATACAGCAATTTCCAGAGAATCTGAGAGATATTTTTATACCAGAAAGAATGTTAGATAATTTAAATATTCACGAAAAGTATAATTTGACTGCGAATGATTATGTAATATACAATTTTTGTAGACGAATTTCAAGAAAGTAGAATCAAATAAAATCTTATTTTCAGTGGTAACAGCCTTTACAGATCTGAAATAAATCAAAATTCTACTAAATTTTGTCGAATTTTGTATCCGACCATTTTTTTGAAAATTTTCAGAAGCCCTAAATGCATAAAGATACGCAGTCTACTTATAATATTTGAAGACAACCAAAACCTCTCTCTGCAGTATTTATACGTCCCAAAAAAATCACAGATTGTTATCTTATTTATTTTGTTAGAAAAAACCTTGAGAATGATAATTTCTTTAGTTTCGTAGACCGATGTCTCCCCTTAACCCTCGCACTCCTGCGAGTTCTAAGCCTATGCCGGAGTCAATTCTCACCCACGCCGCTATTTCACTACAGTTTTTTTTCCTTTCGATATAAGACGATGGCTCGGGACCGTCGTTCGTCGTATTTCGGATGAAGAAGAAGAAGAAGAAGAGGGGACAGCGATTTTCTCCTAAAATTGTACATATTGACGATCGCCGAGCTTTTCCCTACCGCAACGGGTCACGAATGACACAGGCATAGCATACGGTGGGTTAAAGGATTAATATAGGTCGATGAAGGATTCTTTTAAAGACTGATGCGACTTTAAAACAATTGAAACTTTCAAGAGATTGCTAAACGATGACAATATGCAAGGATGAGCCGACAAAGTGTAGGTAAAGAGAGAGCTTACCGATTACATGATATCGTGCGATTTAAATCAATTCATACGAGAGATTTACGTATAGAACGCAACATGATTTAAAAGGAGATAAAGCGTTTTTATAGAGATTATCGAGAAGCTTATCGGTAGTTACTTTGTTTTACATTCGTGCTTGCCGTTCGATTTACATAAAACCTAGTTACGGAGCAATTATTAATCGTCTAATAGGACGATACCGTCATGAATATTGATCCAAGAGAAACGATTAAGTAAGAACGGTGTTTACTGTGGAAAAATTTGACTTTGTTCGTTGTTACCACTATCAGATTGTGTCAATGAACATCGCCGCGGGTGAGACCATTGAATTCCTTTCCGTGAATACGTTTGTAAATTAATGACGAAGAGACAATTGGGAGGTTATTATCGTATGTAAAGACATTTCTATAGCTTACAAACAATGGGAATGGTTACAAAATGTTATTCTCTTCGTTGATCTCACGATCCATTACAATGTGTACAATGAATGGCTTATAATTTTTTTTAATTTAAACAGATATGTAGAGTGAGTGAAGTTAATAGAGACCCATGCTTCTTTATTTGCACAGTTTATATCTACATTCCTCAAATAAATTAAGGGATCACCTCTACCAAGCCTGGAAATTGTGTAAACTTCAAATGATCAGAACTCTAGCAAAAATTGTTGTATCGATATCGTTAAACAATCATCTAAAAGCGTTAAGCCTCTACCTTCATATGCTTTTCCAAATTTTTAGCTATGATGCTTTTTAATATGAACTATATGTAAAAATATTGTACTTGCTAAATAAACCACTCGGTTTAAAGCAATAATGAATGAATAAATAAATACAGCTAATATATTATTTTATAATATAGAGCCTCTTAAGATAACATTACAGTTTTCACGAGATTGATAAACTGATTTCTGGTCAAAATTTTATCAGTATTTCTTTGAAACAATTAACATAAGGATCCATAGTTTTACTTAGTTATGTGTTTGTCTGGTACGCTAAAATAAAAAAATCATATATTCCAGTTGTTTTATCAAAATCAAATACCGTTGCACACATTCTAAAATTGACAAATCAGTTCACGTAATAGTAACCAAGCTTCGGTATCCCAGAAAAAGGAATGCTTCAGATTTAAGTGTCGCATAAACAATTTGCGATGAAAAGCAATTAAACTTCTTGGAACGTTTTGCGGAAACTATGAATGTCGATTATTCTCGAGACTTCTTGAAGATTAGTAGAAGTGAGGAAACGAAGTACTTGACGTTCTATCGATTCCGTGTAATTTTGCTATTTCAAGGGAAATATGTATGCAATGTAAGAGGAAACGGTTGCAATTCGCTCGTTTATTTATTTTCTTACGATCGAGGAAAATTGCCATTATCATAATAAAAAATTGCTCATCGATCACCGAAGTCGTTTTCACAATGTTGCATGAGTGTAAACATTAAGATTACAGATTATGATAGAAATTAAACAAAACTCCTTTTACGAGTTACATTTTAAAACACATTGTTGTTACTATTATAATCTAGAGTTTACATGTAAAACGTACTGGAAGGTACGTTGTTCCTTAAAAATTATAGATCATATTGAAACAGCACAATGATCAAAGACTAGGATTTTCATTTTAAAGAGTATACTTAATATAGAGATTATAGATTATCAATCATTCTCCCCTTTCCCCATGCTCGTAATCTTTCTTCCCATAACTTTTGCCAACTTTCAAGACGACACTCAGACCTGCCAGGAATTTTCGAAAAAATCCTTGCACCGGTCCGATCCTGTTAATTCCTGCTATTTCTTACCGAATCAAGAATCTTGATCGGGATTCCTGTTCTGATTCGCGCAGAAATAGCAAGAAATTAATTATTCTTGTGCGAAGTGCCGCGACGCTATCCCCTTGGAGAAAAAATGACAGAAATAATCTTAGGTAATCTTCGCCTTCCAGAAGATCTTTCGATGTGTTCCTCTGCGCGCGGGACAGCTCGAAGCGTTCTTTGTCATCTTCGGAAATGATTTATACGAGGTTTCGTTGATTTGAATAGTCCGATACATATATCGGAGGAATTATACGATTCGGCGCTAGCGATTGCTTCTCCGAGTCATTTTCGGTCTGCACCGTTTCGTTACCGTTTTTCCGTCGATGGAACTTCATCGTAATGATGTGTTCTTCCTTAGTCGTCATCATGGACACCTTGCCCTCGGTTGCTTCCAACAGATCCAACAGGTCCGACTGATCCTTGGTGAGACCATTGATCCGGACGTCGCACATTGATTTCCCATCAATGGATTGACTATTTATCACCATTCCCCGCAACGCTTCAATTCTCGAAGACAACTGCTCCTTATCGTCCACTTGCCCGCTCTTCTTAATCATCGTCGATTGCGCCGCTGGATTGTTCAACCTTTGAGACTCGTCGGTCTCAAATCCACTGACCGTCATGGATTTCTCGCGTCTGCGAACACAGATTTTATTTTATCGGATCGAATGTCTGTGGCAATCGGTTAGCCTAATTAATGAAAGAAGTTATAGGGTCAATCTAAATGAAATATGTTGTAGTGCACGTGAAATTAGGGGGGAATAGTTAAATCATCATTTTACCGGTTTAGAATTTGTTTAAAAGTTACAGGACTTCGAAATTTGCAATTTTTGCCTATCTTGGCGAAAATGGGCTGCATTCAGTGGTTCTTCATACTAAAGGAAGGCTGTTGTGTCGTAAAATTGTAGAATGATATATAATAAAAACCTCGAACAAATGAATATTCTCTTCATATATTTCATCTTCTTTCTAATTGACGGCAATTTTTTTGTCTTTTCGTTATTCGAACAGTCGTTATTGTTTGCCGGTTCCAAATTGTGAAAAACGGGTTCAAATGATTTATATTTTGTCGAGTCCAAAGTCTGATGGCTAGTCGATGAACCAGGATGAACTTCGATTTGTGCCTGCACTATCGCAGGTCCATCATAATTCTCCGTATCCATGTCTTGGTGATTCCTTAATGCCGGCGACGAAATTTTTTCCGGTACCCTAAAATATTTCTTAAATAAATATACTATGTCAATAAAGAAAGACATTTTTAACACTCGTGTCAAGATCCGCGTGTTCAAATACTCGCTTCCTGCTCTTTTTTAAAATTTGTTCAACATTTTTGTTGACAAATAGCAAAATTACTATAGATCACTACTGTCTTGAGTAATTGTACGTTTAATTGTACATTTACGTCTGGATCATAAAATACATATACACACTGTGAAGTGCAATGTTATTGAAGCTTCTAATCAATTATGGGTATTGACCTAACGGTTAACAAATATGCGATACATGTTTACATACTGCTGCTAACAATATTACTTACAATAACCACATAACCATTAGAAATAGACGTAATCTATTTATTAATTTTAAATGTAATTTATTATTTTAATCGATTTATTAATCTATCTATTTATTTATTCATTTGATCATTTATTTAATTTTAATCTATTTATTTCTATTTATAAACTGATAAATTATACAATAAAACTACTAAGACTACTATACCACTACTACTACTATGAGACTACTTTTAAAATTGTTATTTAAAAGAAAATTATGAAGCTTTCGGTAGATATACCACAGAATATTTACAAAATGTGTAAAGCCAATCATACTCATTGTAATTATAAAACAAAATTACATGGTATATTATACAATGGAAATAAATAATTTCTAACAATTTTTTCGACTAATTATGAGATTGAATAGTCGGAGAGATTGTGACCAGCTGTGTTATAGTATGATAAATAGTTCGTTAGTATTTCAGAAACTCTCATGCATACCTGAGTCGATTAGGGGATATTACAGGAACCGGTTTCGCTTCTTCACCAACCTGTTTCATTTCCTTATTCACACCCTCGTTTGATTCATTTTTACCTTCAAATTCGTAATCTAAATTTAATTAACACATAAAACGATCTCCTTTCATCAGGTATATTTTCTTAAAAGTTTCTTCAAATTTCTCAAAATTATTTCTAAAAAGTGATCACTCGATATTACACATTTATGACAAAATTGAGTAGCTACAATTTAAAACAGTGAAAAGATTAAAAGAACTAAAGAGTACTGGTATGTTACTTCCGGCCTGCAAAAATTATTTACGAAGTAATTTCATTTTTAAGTGGCTTCTGTTTCTTATAACCAGCAAAGAATATTTTTATTTTGCATAAAGACTAAGCAGTCTAAGCAATATTCATCACAGGTCAATATTCCTTTATTGCCGAACATCATTTTTAAACGTTTGCTAATTTTCGCTTCTTTTCTTTAAAGAATTGTGAAGACTAAACGTAATAAAACAAAATGTAAACGAATTATAATCATAATTGATATTATGTAATCAATTAATTATACATACGAATAATTAATTACTATTTTGTGACTCTTACCATGTTTTTCGTTAGACGTATGCCAATTGGAAAGCGGCGCAACACACCCTGACATTAAATTAACTAAAAATCCCACAAGAACGTAACACATCGCGATCGTTGTAAAACGTACATGAGAGTACGTTAACGATTCAACAACTGCACACTTTTCAGTGTTCCTTGATGTACTAAACCGAGAAAGAGAAAGACCCAATGTCACATAAATAAACACTTTCGCTGTAGCATGCGAACTCGTATACCCAGTGACAAAAGACAAAAGTACTTGTGCATTTTATACATTATACACAGTATTTATAATTGACCACAATGCATAAAGTGCATTGAGAGTTCTCAAAAATATTTTATGAAAGAGATAAAGTAATGCAAAACATAGATTGTACATTTAAAATTTCCTCCTTTCTGTGTTTCTATATTCTTCTATAGAATCCGCAGATCGTGTATACCGAATACGGAGTTGTTTAAGAAAACATTTATTCACACGATACAATGTAAAAATTCCCATTGTGTAATACCTTTAAAGGTTCGCATATTTTGCGTGCGATAGATTGCGAAATCGACATGTAGTAGACAATTATACAATTATTGATCAGAGGAAATCGATTATCCATTACAATAATCGTACGATTATATAAGAAAAAAATCAAGATACTTTGGCGGAACGAAGTAATTGTAATTCATGTTGTACAAGAGTTACGCATTTTAGCGATATAATTTCGTAACAATGCAACGTCGCAGCTGTCACGTTGAGTCAACAATTTGTGGATGATGTTCCAATTTATTGCACAAGCTTCGTTTATTTCTGCTTTTCTCGCGACTATTAGCGAAATAATACTAGAATATTAAATACTCTTTTAATTTATGATTTCATAATGATTCAAGTAGAACTTCCTTAGTGATTAGACATTTTATACGAATATACTAATTTCACTGCAAAATGCGGACATAGTAATTCTTAATAGATAAATCTGGATCGATTCTTTTTTAACACTAAAAGCTCAACAGCAGTGTGTATTAATAATTTTAAAAATATTCAATTTTCATTAGCTAGTGTGCTATGATATTGTTAATGTATTCTTCTTTTCTAAATATAGAATAATTACTATAAGGAAGAACAGATGTTTCGTTACGTGGGATTTCCCTTATCAGATAGTCATGTTTTCCAATTAATTCTGATATTGAAGACGTTCCGGTATAATTCATTTGAATCGCTAATTATTTAATTAATGCAATCAATCTTTCGTATTCTTATACTTTATATTCCGTGTATATAACATCTCTGAACTGCGAATTCTATGCATTTATGACAGAAGAGAGATTAGAAGAATTTAAGAACAACAATATATTATTTTCAACATATTAAAATTATTAATGGAAGAAGTATTTCTATTTCGCTTTTGTATCTCGCAATCGAAACTTCTGCGCAAAGTAGACCGTTACTGTTGCAAAATAAATAAGTAAAGGAACGCAAAATAAAACGAGTTAATATATGTGTATAGTTTTAATCGTCGTTTGATCGTTGAAATTATGCAATCTACTCGTTGTATGCAATCTGCTGTCAATCTATTGTATACAATCTATTCGGCATTTTAATGGGCACGTGTATCGATTCACTATCGATTCGACCAAGTTTAGATAAAGATAAGATAAGAAACTATAAACATAAAAACAACAAGTGTGTAAACTATTACTTGTAAAAAAGTGAATATGATGGTAGTGGGACGTTTGGGACACTCTGTGTATATGTAGAATAACTTTTGTATGAACTGCAGCATTGTTTGTACTGTAACATGTAATAGATACTCAAGAACAAGCATATAAATACAAAATAAATATCCGAATCTTAAAATTAATTTTCATGTCATTGTATTCGAGGAACCTTGTTTAGAATCTACATCTACAAAATACAATAAAGTTAGTATAGTAAATATTAGGCTGAGGAAATATCCGTCTCTTCAAATTTCGGATAAATTGTAAGGAATTACAATTCGAAGGAATTTCCTTTCCTTCATAACAACTTCAAAAAATGAGAAAGAAATTAGATGTGCATACAGTGATAAACAAAACCATTGCCACAGCTACCTTTTAATTGTACGTATTATATGAGTAACTTATAATTTAATAGTACAGTGTTAATAAAATAATTTATTAAATATTTCTTATACTAATAAATGTGATTTTCAAGTAATCTAATCGTTGATCAGTATCCACCTTACATTTACATGCAACTATACATACAAATAACTATACAATTAATTATGCAGGCTATCATTATAGGTTTAATCATCGACTGTATTATTAGATATTTGTACACTGTTGATTATAGGTTTAATCATCGGCTGTATTATTAGGTATTTGTACACTGTTGCTAGAAATTGCAATTTTGTTCGCGTCAATCTGCATACGTTCTCTCGTTGTTTAATCAGAGCAATTGCTTATGCTGTGTCGATGCCTTGCAGTTAATTAACAAACAGGATTATTTATGAAATCAGGTATACGACCTCGGCTTGCTAAATTCATTTAACGATCACTATCACGGCACATTGCTCGTTCTTATTTATGTTCATAGTGACTTACTTACTTGCCAAGTTTGTGGTCTCTAACAAGATAGTCACACAGAAACAGATCGATATTGTGATAATTAGAATTTATCGCGAATACCAATGAGATATATTTCTCCCAAACTCGTGGCATTCAACAAAATAAATTTTGATCCACTGAACACGAATCCGAAAGTTGTTTCCCCCATCATTCTTAGTTTTTGAAAAATTTAATTTCTATAAAAAGACAATTATTCAAATTTACGAACTTTTTCTGCTGTAACCATAAAATCTATACAAACGATTGTTACGTATAATAATTCTGTATACTTCTCCAAATCTAACCGTATATCTTTTAATAACATTATAAACGTTTAAACATGTTTGGGCAATGTTTGCAGCAAAAACATTTCGCAATTTTGCAAACTGAACTGTGTAAATTAATTTACGATTTATTTTTTTTTATATAGAACAGAGGCTAAAAGGTATCTTTTATTTTGAACTTCAGGAGCTGGTTGTTATTAAATTTAATTACTAAAAACACTCCTTTAGTGTCAAAATAGAAAGTAAACATTGTTTTGTCCTCATCGATAAAGAATAATTGAATTTTTAATTATTCAGAAAAAATACTTAAAATTTATTTCCATGTTCCATTTTTTCCCATTTTTTCTTTCGGAAACCGTTCACCGTCTGACAAAAAATTATTATAACATAAAGTATGTGTGTATGTGTGGAAATGATTATATCAGGATTAAATGAATTACTTTAATGTTTAACAGCCAGAGCATAAATTTTGGCCAGATTATTCCTGTAATAATTGCGAGTATTCTGGAGATTCCCGTAAAAGAAAAAGAAAAAAAGCCATCCAAATGTAATATCTAACTGTAATTTAATATATACCTAAGTGAATGTGAAGTTATACAAATATTCAAAAGTAAATTAAATAATTCAATTAAATTATATATTATACACTGAACGTATACATTATTGATTTGAGCATCGAAGAACTTACACCTTGGTCATATAACAATATTCAATAGAGAAATCAACTTCGTAGAGTATGCAGTGTTCTTCCTTGTTCATTCACCGTTTTCGTTTCATATTTCTTCCTTCTCTCTCAGAGACTGCATTGACTGCATTAGTCTAATGATTTCCCTCTGCAGCACGTGACTGTCAGTTGCGAATCATTACCAAGAGAAAGCAGAACATCGAAGGCAACTCATCGACGGCTATCGATGATTCATTAACGTCTTAATAAGATTACGATATTCTGAGGCTTTCGAGTTACTCGGAACAAAGCCGCACGAATGCTCGAATCCTTGCATAATCGTTCTGCAGAGAATTGCATCGACTCGAGAAAAACAATAGGAGAAGTCCGAAATGAGACGCAACAAGATGAAATTAAAAGTTCTTTTCAATTTCGTCGTTGAAATTTAATGATAGATAATGGTGATAATGATGGTTTAATTTAGTAATAATATCTAGTTACGTCAGCCATTTAATATAATGAGAAATTAACGCAAGAACAATAATAGTGTTCAATAAAAAAGAAAGCAAAATAGAATGAAAGAGAAAACGGAATGTGTGGAAAATTGATTTTCATTTATCAGAAGAGTTTTAATTAATTTTGGTGTGTAGTAAACATCGTTCACAGTGATTTAAATGTGAAAAATGAGGCCTAAATGTATATATATATACATATTTATATATTTATTTTTTTTTTGCATGGAGTGAAACTGTGCAAGCGGAAAAAGAAACAGAGGAGCCGGCAATTAGTTATGACAATCACGAACGAAAGGAACATGTATGATCGTGCAGATTATTTATTTATTTATTTATTTATTGCTTTAAACCAAGTGGTTTATATAGCAAGTACAGTATTATTACATTTGGCTTACATCGGGTTACTTTGGTTTACATTGTTTCTAAACTCTAATGGAGCATTGTTTAAGGAAATTATAAATTATTTTCATCGTGCAGATTCTGATGGGTTACCTACAATTGTTTCATCGACAAGCATTTCGTTGGTACGATTTCGTCGTCACCCGCCGACAGTATCTGCTGCTCAATATGCCAATTAGCGGGCAAAAGTAAACATTCGCATCTTCTACTGCGTACAATGAAAGTACTGTCGACGAGAACATGGTATCGATGAAAACATTATCGGTGATCTCAAGGTGTCGATGCAAAGACTGTCGGCGAAATTCGGTGTCGATGAAATCGTGTCGGTGATATGTTCGTGGATGAAACGACGATTTCGTCACGTGATGCAAATGATCGAGTACCTTCTGTCACACGCGACGAAGGAATTATATAATACATTAGATCTTTCAAATAACTATACATTTCACGTGACACTTTATGGAGCTATAAATTAGGTACTATCAAACGAGGATATGTATCGTAGCCGTTATGTAGTACTCGTGTGGTAATATAAAGAAAGATTGGAAACGAGAAGCCATTTTTATTTCAATCTATTTAAAAAAAAAACAATAGTTTAAATTCCCGCCCTCATCTTTTTAATTATTTTTAATAATAGCTAATATAAAAGAAAATTATAACATATATCATTGTCGAATTCGATTAATAGTGTCTAAATTATTGTAATTATACGAATTCAACGTTTGTAGAAACGGCTTGTGCAAGCTGAAATTGTAAAACCATTTGTTGCTGTACTGATACATCCAGTTAAGTTTGCGCTGACGCTTGTTAGTAATGCTTATTGTTACTGCTGTTGTTTTGTGAATATTAATATTACGATATTTAGGTTCCTTTTTGAGATATATTAAATACTGATAAATAGACTGCGGGTTTTATGCAATTATGGCAAAAAAAATTTTTATTAATGGACGGCTGAAATTCCCAAATAGGGTAAGGGACCCAATTACTGTGGGGATACCAATTACTGTGCCTATATTAATTATACTTATTTTTAAAAGCATAATGAATATTAAAAAAGAGATATTAAATTTTTTTCATTAAAATCACTTATATATGTACGTCATATATCTCTTTTTTTAATTCATTATGCTTTAAAAATAAGCATATTTAATATAGGCACAGTAATTAGTACCACCACAGTAATTGGATCCCTTACCCTAGCTCTGTTCCTTGCAATTGATGCAAATCATTTTTATTTTGCATAAATAAAATCAAAACTAAAGCAATTTACATAAGCTTGGAATTCGCTGTTCGCTCATTAGATAAAAAACAAGAAAAACTTTGAATGTCTAAAATAATGATCATATCATGTTAAATCATTTTAATGTAAAAAATCATATTTCATATTTATTTCGTTGAAAACTATACGTTTAAATTTGATGTGAAGAATTTCGATGAATTAGTTGTTAAGTTCATAAACCATGAAACTAATTGAGCAAATTCTAGTGCAGAATTGATGCTGTGAGATAGTAATGTTGTTCATGGTTCAATGAATGAGCATAGTTGTATCCTATGCACGGAGATTATGAACCAGCTAATGATAATTATGATCTTATAGAATTGAACGATATAATGAGTTTCCACATTGGTAATGATCTGACACGCAATAATCGCAACGTTTCAACTGGTGGCATGGAATGATGGTTTTTATAGTTTATTTTACATAATCAACGACCTCGATGTTTCCAACATACATAGCAACAACTGGTACTGTACATTCGCACGTAGGAGGATCTATATACCTAAATTCCTATGGTAAATAGACAACTTAATTAATTATTAATTAATTATATCAAGGATCGTCATGCACGGATTAGTACCATGTTCGTTGAGATTGTTCGAAACAAGACCGGACTGAATGATTTTCAGTTTCAATAACGATTGCCCAGTCATTTTCGAAACGAGCATTCGCGCCGTTCGTTACAATGGCGAATTCGAATTTTGAAGTTCAAGAAGACCGTTTAAGAAGTTTCTACGCTACAGACGAACATTTCGCTCTCTTCTGCGGTCTCGTTTGGCCTCCAGTTTTGCCCGAGGTTGAACACATACTATTCCAAAGAAACGATATATAGAACAAGGACAATATTATTGCGCCACAAAGTTTCCTTTTTTCCTAAAATATTTTTGCATTCGAAACTTTCCCTTTCCTGGCGATTTCATAGCTGCTATTCTAATACCTCTTTCAGAGGCTATTCCGGTTTTCCATTTTGGAAACATCGATTTTTCGTTTTTCGTATCCTTTTTTGAGCATAAGTAGCGTAGAATGTCTGTGAATCAGGTTGCCATAATTTCTGTTTGAAAGAGTAATTTTGAAAATAGTCTGTTCTGTCATTCCATTCCTGTGCCGACACCTTAGTTGACTTTATAAGGCGTAATTTGTTACTGATTCATCACTACATTACGGATTTTATGCATTTACAAGAAAAATGGATAAATCAAATGTAAAACAGTGTTCAAAGAATTCAATGATACTGTTTGTATTGTTCTCGACTTGTTCAAATTATTAAGAAAACAAATAAATATGGTAGCTCTCGCATCTCGCAATTAATGAAGGCAATTATTATATAATTATATCCGTTACCAGTCGAACAATTCTTTTTTTCAAGTACTCTGTTAACGTTAAAAAAATAATTTAAACTGACAATGGAGGCGATCAGTCTTCGTGCATCTCGGCCTCGTGCAGCTTCGAAAAATATTGTGTAGAAAGAAAATTGTCAAGTGTTTTGCGTACAGTACGCTTCGAGTTGAATAGCACCGTACTGAATTTCAGAATTACTGTTCCTAATGAGCGGCGGCCGACCCATAAAGTCGTCATTACTCATATTGCAGCGACGCGAAACCAACATAAAAATTATACTATACTAGACCACACCTGCGATGCAAGGCCAGATTTTTATCGCGTCGCACGTACACCAATACGCGGCATTTATTTCGCCATGCCTCTACCGAGATCCCTCTTCTCGTCTCTTTTACTTTTTTTCCCGAGCGTTTCGCACAATTGCATCGATCGATTGCTGAACTCTCGAATTTTGGGAGTGGCCCAAAATCGCGAGAAGCTGGACGAAACGCATGTCAATTATACGTATACTGTCAATATACTTATTTTCATATAAAACTACCCTTACGGGGGGTATTTCGATCGAAAAAATTTAAACTTTTCTGGTCGATTTCGAATGTGATTTCCCTCGGAAAGAAATAATTAAAAAGTCCATGTTAACGAAGAGTGTGACACGCCTAAGTGAATTTTAAATAAATAGAGACTTAAAAATACAAAGAAACGTAATTCGATGAAAAGTTAGCATTTAAATTGTTGTTAGAAAACCGTGTGATGCAACTAATAATAATTTCTCATCTCGATGAACAACTCGATTTTCCTTATTACGAAATTACTTCCCTAAAACGAAAAATTGTCTCTTGTCGCTGCAGCCAAATTTTGAATTCGTCTCAGCAGTTGCATTTCCTAAACGTAACAACGGAAGAAAGTTACAAAAGTTAACATTTGAATCCTAGTTCAAGATGAAGAATATCAAATAATATTTTATGTAAAGGCCTACGACTTCGGTAGGAAATGAAACCATTTTTCCCCGTAGAAACAGATAGAAACCTCGAGAGACTTGAATTTGACTGTTATTTGTCGACAGTCCAGTATTACCATACTAAGAGACCTAGTTTGAATGAATTCCACCTAATTGAATTGTTTAATTAATTCCACCTATTTTGTAGAAACGGGCCACTGTGGCGCCGATAGGCAAAAATATTCATGGAATATGACATCAACCCTTTTACCTTGAGATTATTAACATATTAACCGCGATCCTGTGTAATTGACATTCAGTTCCACCAGTTCTAATTGACACCGCGGTATTACCGGTAAATGCTCAGAACGTTAATTGCCCGGCTTGCTGAATCATTGTGTAATATTACGGCGTATATCGAGCGTCCGTCGTCGAAGAACACCCTTTATTCCTACGTGTCTTCCCTTTTTTTTCTTCTAACCCCATAGCATGACCGCACCGCCATGCAACAGGGATATGGTTTTAACGATATCAATCATAAAAGCCCGACTCGCTCTTCCGAAGTACGTTCTTTTCTCACGTGCCAACAATTTATTATCCACGATTTTATTCTATGTTTAGACTCGCAACGAACCCGGCGTATTTACGAAACGGATATCTGGCCACTTGCTAGACAATGAAAGTACTTGTAGAATGACGGTGACAGTTTCACGGAGACGCAAGGTTGCATTCGGTCAGGCAAATCGAACGGATAACAAGTTTCATTAGTATTCCACCGTATTATAACATGATTACGACACTTCGTTTTCGTATAATTCACGGTCATTTCACATTTTTCACGCGTAAAAAACAATTGGAAAAATCTCGAAGCTATTAACATAAGCAATCGAAGAAAAAGAGAAGATATTTAAGATAAAATTAAGATATGCAAATTAAATTGAAAAAATAAATGCATTTAACATTAAAATTACTGGACTAATTAAAGTGATTTGTTTCTGATTTATTCGTTTACAATTACTGAAATTATAAAAATGTCTTCATGTGATATTTTTTAATCAAAAAAGTAATAATTATTACATGTTTCGACGTAAAAGCAATTCGTGTCAAATATTTATAAATTTCCAGATCAATAATTAACGAAATTGAACTTTAATTTCATAAAACCAGTTGCAAGTAATATGATATACGATCTGTACATTATTCCTTTAGCTATAACACTCTACCCCTTTGCCGAATGTTTAACATAGACTTTCGTCTATTCGTTCTCATCCTTTTTTCAAAATTGCAGTCTATTTTCTAGTCACGTGGCTAACCCACTTCCAAAACGCTTGCGCGTTAAGTAATTGAAACTACTTTACAGTAGGTACGCATTAGCGTGCTAATTGCGATTCAATTTTCGCGGTGAAACAATTAATCGAAACCTGAGCTAATGATTTGTAATGTAATCAGTGATAATTACGTATAATATAGTTTACTAGCTTTTCGATTTTCGAAATTAATAATAATAAAAAATAAAAATTGGTCTTAAGACATAGCCGTTATACGTAAGAAACCTTCGATTACGAATTTATTCTTTCACTTTTACAAACCAGTTGGAGACTAATTATAAAAATATTGTGAAAGTGTATTTTAACATTTCCTGCTCCTCTCAAAGAGTAATACTTAAAGGAATGCGATTTGTCCAGCACGTATATAACTTTAATGTACTATAATATTGCAAAATTACCATTTTTTTTTTTTTTATCTCAGGAAAAGCACTCGACAGTGTATCAAGGGCGAATTGCATTATTATGCGCGTTTACCAGAGTCGAAGCGATTCGCATTATATCGTGATAGCGTTCAACGTATTCAACAAATTGATTACCATTGGCGAATTATCGCGCGCCGTTCGAGGGGCAAGAACCGGAAGTTGACGGCTTTGTGTATGCACACGATCGATTTAGAATGTGCATACGTGATGATACGGAAACGAGAGGCACGGAGACGAAAAAAAAAAGGAACAGGTGGAGATCGCGCGTCAGTAATTATCCGTTGGCGATCACGTGAATCGCGCACACCCATTGGCGTGCCGTGATTTTTTCCTGGCGTATTAACAATTCAAATCAGATTGCCACAAGAGATCACGTACCGGAGGCCTGCCTAGCCGGTGGCCAATAAGATCATCGATTGTCGGTGAGAAAAATCGTGCCGGTTGATTGCGTGTTAACTGTCCACCGCGGAGGAATTATGGCCGGCGGATGAGGTTTTGGAAAAAAATCCGTATCGCGATCTGTACGCTTCGGAGGAAAAATACACGTGTATCTTGGGATTATGCACCGCTTCTTGGTCGAAGGAATATCGATTCGCGAAGAGAGTCGCGTAATTACGCGTCGCAGATCACGGGAGAGGTAATCCGAGGGGATGTACAAGAGCCACCCCTCGAAAAATTCCCCAGAACGATATCGAAGCAGCAACGGGGGACTGGTAAGAGGATTTACGGTAGAGATTTATTTTATTTCTTCCATTGTGCAATTAAGTTCTTCTGCTACGAGCATCGTACAGATCAACGTACCGCCTGTCGTGTAAGAACATAGTCACATCTGCGAACGACAATACCTAAAACTGAAAAATGATGACGATCTAGCCATACACCGTCCCTGCGATATCCTATAAGGCATAAGGAAACGGATGATTATTATGGATACATCATTATTTACTTCGCCGCTTTAACTCTTTCGGTGATTTCCAAACATTGGAATGGGTTAAAAAATGTCTGCTTTTCTTATATTGGTCGAATTTATGTTATTATTGTGCGAATATCGCTTATACTTTTACCACTAAACTGCGAATCTCTATGCAGAATAAACATTTTCCAAGTTAATGGCAAGAAACAAGAGCTGCATGGTAGACATTTATTCCTTCTTTTAATAAAATTGTAACGAGTCACAAACAATGCAATTGTATTCTTAAAATTGTCTGACATTTTGCTTATACGATGTGTGGACTAAACACAAGGAAAGAATGCAGATAATATTTCACATCCACTTTTTATTGCTCATTTTAGATTTATATGTAATTACGTATATGCATTATTAAACAAATAACTCGGCAAATAAATCAGTAGAGATGACTCTGTTTTTTAAGTACATAGACTAACGCGTTTCCTGATAATCTATTCATTAGCAAAGTAAATATTGTTTTGAACAAATGTACACTCCATCGTATTAAAAATATTATATCAAATGAGAACGTAATCAAGGGACAATTAAATATGTTACATTAAGTAGAAATAATTATCTTCTATTTGCTAAAAATGGCTTGCATTAATATTACTATTGATACAGGAGGAAAAGATTTTTTGAATTTTTAGTTGCGATTCCAAAGTTTTAATATGTTAGTATAGTTCGTCTCTCATTCTTGATAAAATTAGCATTTACAAGAATAGAATGAATCTAAAACATTTCTAGTAAGTTTATAGAATACCACTATACTAAGTGAAACATGTAGAGACATCTGAGAGTACTTTCAGTAATTTGCTTCCTCTTTTTATCTGTCGACATAAGCCAGACGTGAAACTTCAGACGAGATGCAGGAGTAGACTGACAATGAGTAGACCAATCAACCAATCTTAGACTAGCCGTGACGGTCCAAGTTCCCGAGCAACCTAAGGCCCGTATCATTTGAACTGCGCATAGCACTAATGTGCCTTAATAGGCGACACCCATATCAATAGCGTTTCTTTTGTCAGTAGCATCCCCTATAGGCCTTTAATTTGGAGAAAATAAATTTGGAAATAGTTTTTAAAAGAAAACTAGATTTTCGCGCACGTTTAGACCTGCTTGGCGAGAAGTCTTGAAATTATGAATACTGAAAATTATAATAATTATAATACTAATGTTATCGTCCGTTCACAAATTTTAGCGTATTAACAAGAACTGAATATTCTGTATACTTCATTTTTACTACGGCTACTGCTGCTATATGATTTACAGACAACAAATGTACATGGCGCATGTATTTGAATGGTAGAAATAGTATTTATCAAGTATAAATTACAAATACACAAATTTACTCCTTCTTCACGACAATTTCATAGGGCGGATAATAGAAATGCCCTTGTGGATTTTAATGAGTAGGCGGATCCGATATCCAACGGTTAATTTGTGAATCCTCAAAGCATTTTCACCTCGCCAAATGAGGACCAAGGTAAGAATGTATCTGTCACTTGACTGTCGCGCGCCTCTATGACGTACGCAACACACACCTCTGTTGGTAGGGTTGCCGCATTTAGGCGGATTTTCAATTGTTAATAACTTAAAAATGAACCCGAAATCGCAATTTTTATTTTTCATTTTCCTCTTATATTGTCACGAAGAACCACCCCCTAAATTTTCTCCCACCTGTAGTCCAACACCCTGTGTACATTTATGTGTATGTACCATATATACATGAGTGTATATATATGTTACGTAAAATTTCCAAGTTTGTTTTTGCCCTCTATAGTGGCCACCCCAGCCCTCTAAAAGTTGAAATATAGGTATTATATTTTTAGGTGACATCTGACTACTAATTAAGATACAGATGTGGTTTGATAATAAGTCTTTATTAATGTGAGAATTGTGGACGGGACATTTCGGTAGTAAGTGAAGCTGTGTCTACGGGAATAGTACTTGTTGCTATTCGTAACAAAGAACATAAGGATTCGTCTGTCAATGAAGATCGATATTTGGGTTTGACGTGTTTCATGATGGAAAAACTACTTTCGTTTTTATATGTCGATCCGAACATAGAGCAGAGTTTCAAACTGAAATCTGCAAGTTTTGGATATTTTTCCTTTGATAATAACTTAAAAAATTCAAGTCCATATTCATTTCGACTAAGTAAGAACGGATCCGCTTGTAAATCACAAAGTTCCAGTCGATATGCAATTTCTTGGTTTTTTATTATGCATCCTTTTGGATTATTAAAAATTTCTAGATCATTCTTCAATAAGTCAAAATCACTGAAACGATTTTGAAAGTATTCTTGAATCTCTAACAGTGATGTTTGAAATACCGAAAAATTTACAGTTGAATATTGTCGAGAAATTTCTTCACAGGACGGGAAATTATGTAACTGATTCGCTTCTAATTCGTCAATAAATAATTGGAGATGATTTTGAAATTGTTTGACACAGCCAACCAAATCAGAAATAGTTTTGTGCTTTTGTAAATTTGAATTTAGATTATTAAGATGATACGTAATATCAGTTAAAAATGCTAGTTCACTTAAAAATTCAATATTTTTAAATTTGCCTTGTATATCTGTGACATTTTCTTGCACTTCACTTTGTAAAAATTCTGCGATATTATCTCTTGAATTAAAAAATCGTTTAAAAATATCTGCAGTATTTAACCAAGCATTCACAGGTGTAGCATTCACATCTTGTAAAAATGGTTTCAATTTTTTATGTAAGAGAGCTCTATTGCCACCTCTAATTAAATTTAAAATTCTTGTTACAATTTTCATTGTAGAGCTCAGTATTAACACTTTACCTGAAACGAATTTGAAATTGAAATCAGCAAGTTCTTTACAACAAACTGGATCTTTTGTGAAATAAAATAAGTCAGAACATTTTTTAGAAAATTAATTGAAATGAATTACATTGAAAGACTATAAATGACTGAATAAAGTTTACCACATAGCTCCTCTTGATGAATAGTGCAGTAAAATGTTGGACAGTTTATTCCATGCTGTATTAAAAGTTCCCGAAATTCAGTTTCTTGACCGACTAACGTTTTTGTTCCATTCATGACTATCGCAGAACACTTGGAGAAACCTCCATATTTTTCTACTTGTTGATAGACATCATTGAAAATGTCTGCTCCCTTTGTGGTTGAATGCAATGGAACCAATGCTAACAGTTCTTTATGGATAGAAAAATCGTCACTTATCATTCTTACAAAAATCGATAACTGGTTTACATCCATTCTATCTGCATTTTCATTGAGATATAATGAAAAGTAACGACATTCGTCTAATAAAATTTTTAATTTGTTTTCTAAATGCCCATTAATTTCACTAACTCGTCTTGAAATGGTTTGCCGTGATAATGAAACTGTTTTAAAGCTTTCCACTGCAGTTTTATTGCCAAAAGCTTTCGCCATTTCGATTGCACATCTTTTAATAAGTTCTCCATCGGAAAAACTTTTTTTCGCACGTGCAATTTCTAATGCAACAGCATACGAAGCCGCGACACTTTGTTGTTGAATCGTATCCGAGGCAGTAACTTCTGTATCATCGATGTCGCATAGCTGTTTTAAATTTCTCACTATCTGTACTCGACATTCTAGCGAACATGTATTATATATATCACTATGACACGTATTATAGTGGCGAGAAACATTACATTTTTTCATCCCTGAAACCTTTTTTTTACAAATTAAACATTGTGGTTGTCCGCCACAATCAACGAAAAAAAAATCTGTTTCCCAACTTTTCTGAAACATTCGATTTTCTCTACCAAATTTTCTTTTTGCCATGGTGAAGTAGAGTAGAACAACAGTAGAAGATAAGAATCTGAAACAACAAAATAATAACGAAATAACAAACACGATGATATAATAACAATAAAACAAAATAACACAAACAACAATAAATTCCAAAATATACTGTGAGGTTAGAAAATGTAACAGCGAATTGTACTTTCTAGGCTGACAACGCTATAAAATCTATCTTCCTCCACAGACTTGAGATCCGTACAGACTGTGCATGCATAGCATTTTTCTGGCTGCGGTTCTGAATTACCGACTCTGTAGAAAATGCTCTGGTAGACAGACTTAGTTCGCTAGCTGACCGTTCCATTTTGGCTGTGATTTCTGTAGAGTGCGCTATCGTACAGAGTCGTTAATTTAGAACCGCAGACAGAAAAAAGCATTGCATGCAATGTCTGTGTCTTAACTTAAGCACTCCTATATCTCGTGTGTGATTTTACTTCAAAAATACTAGTTCTGACCGATACACTAGAATGTGACACAGAAATGGTAAGGTGGCTCTAGACAGCTCTAGACACTCTAGACTTGTCTAGAGCCCCTCGGAAGAGAGACAAAAAAATACATTAGGTGATTGGTCTAGTCCTACACCTTGTCTGTGGTGGCACATAGACATCATACCGACCCAACTAGCATCCTACATTATCCCTCGAGCATTGTATTCACGCGATTATTGTTGACAGTTCTTCTCGAAGAAAGGTTGCTGCAGCTGTTGGGAGAAACAAACGGTCCGCTCTCGTCAGAGCATTGCGACTTTTTGTATTCCGATTTTGTAACCGATTAGGAAATTGAGTTACGAAACTGCATTCCCAACGACGTGTCGCTGCAAAAGAAGGTCATTGCAAAACGGAGAAAATGAGGTATTTATGTACGAATATGAAAGATATTTTCCGCGTTCCCGCGTCTCTTCGTTCTCATATCGTTCAAATCGTTCTCGTGCGTGAAAATGTTTACGACACAGGCTGACTGACGCTTATTTTTGGCAATCTGCCAATCGTTCAATTTCCGTGAGAATTGAAGAAGCAACAGTATTGAATGGGTAGAGGGAGAAAGAGGCGGGAATCAGGTAGCATTCCATTAACTGTCATGCATAAACCGCCATCTTTTCTACTGTCAATTTCTTTTCAAAGCAACCTTCATATTATTAATTCTTTTGCATTCGCTGAATATGAAAAGTGTTCAACGTCTGTTCAGCAAATTTCAGATTTTCTGTAATAATTTAAGCATTCAACTTTTTTGATAATTTCGACAAAAGCTGTTTCTAGGAATATATGTTCGTCAGAAATTCTGGATATATATAGATACATACGTGGCTTCTGACAAGACAGAGCCCTTTCCACAGTGCAATCAGAATGCAACGATGTTAACCTAATTCTAAGACCTCTTTCTCGTAACTCTGTTTCAAGTACTTGTTGATTTTAAAATGCATATATGGTATATAATACTACATATAATATTATTGTTTGTAATTTAGGTTATGTTTTCGGACGTGTTTCAATAAAATGGTTGCTATTCTCTTGTAATGTGTGAACTTCAGGCATTATGTTAATGAATTCGAATAAATATGTTAATTGTCATTTGCGTCTCAATTTTCTACGTGTTTTGTAACCTCCCGTAGTTATAAAATTTTAATTTAATATTGAAACGCCCATCTTTGTATATTGGGAAGATATGTTTATTTTAACTTTTATAAGATCGTTAAATCTTAAAATAGATTCAATGAACTATATTGCTCCAACGTAGTTATAACCCGGCATGCTTACAGCGCCGAATGAATTTTCTACATTTCAATTTCGGTATATTTTGAATTTGTTTAATTTTTGTGATTAAAGTGGAATATTTTGTAAATAGCGGAAGATCACAAATGACGGCGATGAACGGGAAGAGACCATCTTCGATCCCCTCGCGACATCAGTCTGAAACTATAGCTCAACATTTTGATCTAATTAGATATATCTATGATTGTGAGTATAGCATATCGGAGGATTGTTTTAGATTAAATTTTTGCGATAATGAAGCTATTACATAGAAATTTGATTGTTACAGCCTGGAATTCAGTGTCCAGAGAGCTAGACATGTGCCATAATCAACCACACAGTAATTCTTCTAACTATAGAAATGGGGCATCCGTTACGTATTATCAGGAACGAGAACCTAATCCTCAATTAAAAGGTATATACTCATTAAACTACGTATTTTTTAGTGTGTGTTTGAGGTATAACTAATTGGTAATGTTTTTATATTGAAAGATTTTGAACCATTCAACCTCGAGGCTTGGTGGGGACAGCGAGTTGTTCAAAGTATCACTAGGAATGCTAATTCCTAGTGCCAGGCCCATCACATTGACTACAATCGAACATTCTCAAACAGACATAAGAAACAGAAGAGATAAATAAGAGCTGCCGAAAAAAATTGTTTTCTTTTGTAGAAACAATTTATTGTATACTCAGAAAAACAATCGACAGAAGGAGGATAATGTAGGTATAAATAAGTATCTAGCAATGAATTTTAAATCTTTTTGATAACAAAAAAAGTAGAATATTAGTAAAGAAATGAAGATAATGCGAGAGAAAGAGAGTGAGAAAAAGGGAGCACGTAAGAGAGAGGGAGAGAGAAAGGGAAAGAGCAGGGTTAAGAATGCATACAGATTAGTATGCATATTACATTCCTCCAATCTTTTATTGTAATTTGACGCAATAGCGCGTTTTCCTGGATCCTTTTAAATATCGTGTTTTTAAAAGTATTTTACTCCATGATCGAATGTAAGCCTTTGCCTGTTTCTGATATTGTCTTTCTAAGATTTGAGAATCAACACGTTAAATAATTAAGATTTATAGAGCATGCTGAAAATATTTATTTTATTTGCCAAGACAAGTAAATGTAATTATAAGACATAGTTTATTACGAATCAGATTTTCATTGTTATTTAAAGAGTATATGAATTAATTATTAATCTTTTTACCTTTTTCTAATGAAAACTTGTATACAGAATGATGAACCGAATGTTGAACTGTATGTGCGAACGAACTGTACTGAAGGTTTTACCTTTCAAAGTTTGCACATGTATGTATTTTTCCACGGATTGCATTTTGCATTTTTTAATCAATTTTGCACATACGTATCTGTAACGATGTCACACTTCAATTTTAACGAGATAAGTGTCTTTTGATATTGTTTAAAAAAAAGGTGCATTGACACATATGAATATAGTAGGCTGCACTTCTATCTTTGATAAAACTAAAACAAATCATATTTAAAATAGCGTGGTTATTATTAAAATTTTAAATACGGTTAAACATACAACTATGTACACTTACATCGTATGTGCATAAACAATGTACATGGCCCGAGTATAGCTATCTTGTAAAATTTACCCAGATAACATTTTTAAACAATCGTCAACATAATAATTAATATCTCTAAATACGCGGTCGTTTTTACCAGTTGCTCGTAGCGGTATTTTTTTACGTACAATTAAATAGCAAAAGTATTATTACAGTTACTCAAAACCTAGCTGGATACTGTTACATGTTACGAACATCATTATAATGTTAGGCATTTATGCACCTCCGAGAATGATAGGTAGCGCTATGCATAGAGTTATCGATTCAACACTTGGACCCAATCGAACAGTTCACTGTTATCACGGAACTGTGAATCCTTATCGATCATAGTTCGAGCTTGATCTAAAGCGTTGAATTTTAAGGTCTTGACGGTTCGTTCCAAATTGCAGAGACTTCTCTCTATCGCACGTTTTTCGCTATTGAGCATCTGTTTAATTCGAAAAATTTCTACATTTTGTACCAATCATTCTAGAAAAATTGATGTACGTTTTTAAGAGTATTATATGAAATAATGAAATATAAGTATCTAAACAAGTATCTGTTTAAAAATCTTTTTACTATTAATACCACAGTGTTTCTTGTGAAAACATGGCTATACAGAGCGTTTTGTAATCTGTGGCTAGAAACTGATGTAACATCAATTCCATACGAAGGAAAAAATCGAAAAGATAAAATTCTTTCAAATTCATATTGATTTCGTACGTTTTTCTTTATTATCATCCACGCATTCAGTTTCAGCTAATCTAAGTAACAAATATAATTAAATTTCATATGTCATTTAGACGTTCTTCTAATTTTCTTTTCTCATCTTTTCAAATGATATTGATATAACTATATATTATATGAGAATTAAATACATCAGTAAATACATTAGTTGATTAACTAAAAAAAATTTTAATCAAACCTAAAGTAGATAAAAAAATGTATTGTCAGAGATATTGTTCTTTTTTCTGCTTATTTTTTTGTACGATTGTCTTCTCTCCGCATATACCACCTCTCACAGCACACTCTGTATGTGCTTATGTATACAATACAATCCATAAATATTTGAACTTTTGATGAAACTACAAAACCTTTTATGTTAAGTTTAATTTATACAAACTTATACGTATATTTTTAATTTTATTGAAACGCAAACTCTTAAATATCTCAATTTAAATATAAGTGGACTTAGGTCGCTTTCAACATAAACGACTCATTTTATAATTCATAGAAAAGATGCAAATACTTATGGATTGTGCTGCATTTTATACGAACACAATTTATTTTTTAAGGTGTTCAACTAATAATTCACATGAATCTTTTAGCAAATGTGCATTATCGTAACAACTACTTTCATCATTGAACGTTTAAACCACAGGTTTAGAATTCGAACAATAAATTTCTGTATTTGTTTACTCACCGTGGTTCCAGCATTTAGCCGTAGAAATGATTTTATTCCGACTACTGCTGTTTGCGTAGACCTGTTCAAAGTTTTTAATCTCGTTGTTTGTGTACCACAGGTTATGCCGGTTTGTTTGACATTCACGGACGCGTATATATTGTTCAAGAATATTATGATTCGATCCAGAGGCGCTCTCTCGTATTCGACTTCATTATCGACGAATTCTATTCGAACGATTGCCTCGTTATTATCTAATATCACCGGACATTTTAATTTCATTTCCCTATTGATCGATAATTTGAAAATGTATTCTTCGTACGACCGACCATTTGAATGTGATTCTATGCATAATACTCGATTGCACGTGTTCATTGGTTTATTTTCACCAGTGAATTCATTATTTTTATTTTCTGGCATTACCGAATTTTCTGAATCTTGATTTTCAGTATGGTTTTCAGCGAACGCAAACCTGTTCGGTAAGTTTTCATTAGAATTTCTTGAGCTTGTATTTGCTTCTCGAGAAGTAGAACAGTTTTGGTATGCGGTTTCTTTTCCTGGGACTTCGTCACACGATTGTTGCTGTGCCTGCAACTTTTTAAACAGTTTCAAACAATCGCGCGAAATTTTACTGTAAAGCTTATGCGTAAAATCGAAAATAGCAGCGTATTCTAATTTGTAATGCGATGCTTCAAGTTATGTTCGAGATTTGTCTACCGCAATATCATAAAACCTTTTATTATTAAAATGTTACTATGGTTATTTAAAATGTGGAGTATTGGAGTTACTTTGCAGACATTGGTAGATTGCTGAAAACTATGTAAATGTTCTATTATACAAACACTTATGTTTCCCTGTTTAGTTTGGGTAATTTAGGTGCTAATGTGTACATCATATCTGAAAATAGAGTTTACTCGATATATGTCCACAACACAGGTCTACCCAGGGATATATATTGGATAGAAGATGCTATGCTTTCGCGTGACCTCGAGTGAGCTCGAGTGGCATCGGTCGCCACTATTAATTCAAGAACAAAGCTTCTTCATTTTTCATTATTTTTTATGGAACTTTCACCAACATATTCGCGGCATTTTTCTAATGAAAACGATACCAAATATGATATGATTCCGATGATATTTACTTGTGTAATGGACGATGGAAGTTACTTCCCATTACAATTATATTAATGGAAAAATAGTGTAAATATGATCCGAATGATATTGTGTTCGGTATCATTTTAATCAGAAAAATGCCACAAACATATTGGTGAAAGTCTCATAAAAATATAATGAAAAATAAAGAAGTTTTGTTATTAGATTAGTAGTGGTCTTCTGGTCTCACACGGATATACATAAATACTTGACCCGTATTATGTTTATACTCCTCGGCGTCCGAGACTGGGGATAGTTCTGGGACTTTTATCGGCTAGATATTTGGGACTGTATTAATTTCGAAGCTGCAGATGATCACTTGAAAAGTAATTTATAAATATAAAAATATGCCAACCTTTTTCTTAAGACTCTTCACCACCTCTTTCAAAACGGAATTCTGCTTTTGCAACAACACCCGTTTCGTTTGATCTTCCCGTTCTCGTGCGGTCCAAGTGAGGTGTCTCAGGCTCTTCATACTTCCTTCGAATAAGTTTCCTGGTTCGGTCAAGTTCTTCAGAGCTGTTTCGAGAGGATACATTTGCCTTACATGAGGGAATCTGAAAGTGGTGGATAATACTTACCTTCTGCCGCAAGTTGACAGACAGAACTGACATCCACGTCGAAACGGTTTAAAGTTTCAAGTAGGTTAGCTAGCTCGAAAGTACGGTTTTCGTAGTCGCGTCGACAGCTTTGATACATCCATATCTCCTCCTCCAGTTGATTCACCTTATTGGGAAGATGAAACTTTAATCTCTCCAACCAGAAATATATTACAAGATACAGTAAATGAAATACTCTCATAGCTTATGAAATTCGAAAAAAACGTATAACATACGAATTTTTATAGAATTTGCCGTTTCAGCCATATTTGAGTGACGGTTGACGATTTCTCGAGACTTAAAAACTCGTTTCTGTGGTGCTAAATAGAGAGTGCGAATTTTGCTTAGTATCTATGAAATATAACAGGCTTGAAAATGCAGTCAAGGCCATGAATTTTAACTATTCGATTTTTGTGGTTCTCCGATTCCTAAGGGAAAGAAAATTTTATGTCATTAGAAAACTAATTATAATATTATAATTAGCGCTGTAATTCCTCAAACAATTAGAACATGTATGAAAAAGACAGGTGAGCCTGACGAAGTATTGTATGATAAAACCGTTTGGTTAAAAAATATGACTTTAGAGGAAAGTTATTAAACATAATGCTTTTTTCATTTTTTAAAATAATATGCTGGTGACGTGACTTCATTAGATACTGAACGAAGACAATATAAGACAAAAAATAGTTCGTGTCAGCTAACTTTCGGTATGCAAAGATTTCATACGATTCTATTATTTAAAGTTTTCTACACATTTGAAATACCAGTGAAACCTCAATTTTTAACGTAAGTGAAGCAAAAATCGCCAGAAGCAGAAACACGAATGTGCATATTGTCCGGTGCCAAAAAGCCAATCATTCGTTCAAACATTCCAATCTTCTGTCAAACATACTATCGTGGCTATTTCAAACGTAAAATAAACGCCTACTGTTTCATTGTTGAATTGCGACAGTGACAGATATATACGGTGCAGAAGTGAAATGAAGTCTAACGAGAAAAAATGTTCAGCGGCATTTAAAAGAGCAAATAGATGAAAACAGTATTTTAAACAGAAAGCAAGAATGACCAAACCATGATAAATTATGTAATATAGAAACTGCAATTTAAAATTTTCTTTTATCCGTCACTGTATTTGAAGAAAAAGGGGTTTTGGGCAGTGTCGCCAGACGAGGGGAAAAGTTACCCTCTCTCTGCCAGAACGCGTCACGTGACCGGGCCTAGGCGGAATTGCGCGGGAGAAGGGGAAATTAGAGTGGGGGAACAAGTCTTGATCTGGCCGACTATGGTTCTGAGAAGTGCTCGAGTTAACGTCACATATTGCGAACCAGCGGGCAACGTCTCGATACTCGACCACAATCCCCTCAAAGGCAGATGAATTTCAGTGATGTGCCATTAACGTTTTAATAGCCTCCATCGTGACACCATTTGCTTCCCTCAATCTAAGGTTTGCATCGTACCGAGGATGATGGCGCGTAGTATCGCGTGCGGAAGACGAGGTCGAGCTAGATCTGGATCCCGTTAATGCCCGACGGTCATAAAACTTTCGCGTTAACTTCGTTTTACGCGGACGGCGTTCTGTTAGAAAATTGCCGCAAGCACCGGCGGACATCGTGGCTCGAGCAGAAAGAGAGAAAAAACCGAAAAGAAAGATGAGATCGATACGAAGAAACGTGGACGGGGTAAGAGAAAAGTTCAGGGGATTAGCCAGACACCTTCCCTATTAATCAAGCGGGGCCGTGGAGTCTTCTGTTCGCCAGGCAACTAGTTTGCAAATGGAACACTTGATCTACATGAAACGCAAAACGAACTTAATCGAACTTGGAGGAACTTTGACGGACCAGCCACGGCCGTGTATGCAAATTTGTATTTAAAGAAACTGTTGATTACGCGGCACAGAAAATGAAGACGCATTTATTTCTTCTGCATCTTGAAGTCTTATTAGAATTTCGAATAGGGTAGCAACTTCGGTGCCGTTTTTACCTGAAAGTCACCAGAACTGACTAGTAATTATTATTATTTGTAACTTTTAATGAAGCCACAGTATAAATCCTTCTTTTCGAAATGGTCTATGCCATATTTATTAGACTCATATTAATTCAAATAAGTGGAAAATTATTAGGTTGGTGTACATGAAATGTCGTTTTTTTTTTTACATGCGAACGTTGTCTCCCTGTTTTCGTTATACTTTTGTTTTTGGCATAACCTCGTTTATTCGTTCCCTTTTGTTATTTGTACCGATATGAATTCAACCGATATTCGTGTAATTTTTTTGTATGAGTATAAACTTGGTAATAATGCTGCAAAAGCTGCACGCAACATAAACCAAGCGTTTGGGGAGAATACTGTTAACGATCGAAAATGTTTGGTGATTTTTCACTACAAAATGATCCGCGTGGAAGACCCAAAACGTCTGTGAAAAATGATAATCTGTGCTGAAGGCATTGGTGGAAGCGAATCCAACTGTATCCACGAGGGAACTTGCTACCAGGATGAAAGTTGACCATATAACAATATTGCGACATCTTCCTGAAATTGGCAAGGTGAAGAAAATGGATAAGTGGGTACCGCACGAACTAACCGAGCGAAACAAGCTGGATCGGTTGAACGTATGCTCATCGTTACTAACCCGATTTCATCGAGAGCCATTTTTTTCATTTTTTTTTTTTTTAGAGCCTATTCACCGGATCTCTCGCCAACCGACTTTCATTTTTTTAAACATTTAGAACTGTTTTTACGGGCTAAACAGTATGAAAATGAAGACAGTTTGAAAAATTCGATATCAGAGTTTATTGATTCTGAAGATCAGAATTTTTTTAAGACAGGCATCTATGTTTTTAAGTCTCGTTGGGAAAAGTGTATTGAAGCAAATGGAGCATATTTTGATTAAATGAACAGCTTTTGAAAAAAGATATGCAGTTTTATATATTCACTTAAAAATCCGAAATTTCATACGCACCAACCTAATAACTTTTATGGAGAAGGAACTGGCAACAAAACTGGAACAATAATGAAAAATATTTGGGAGAAATATTTTTTTGGTTATCTAATATACTTCTCGGAAATGAGAATAAACAGTCTATTTGTTAGTAGCATGATTGCATATTAGATGGGGGTTCCAGGGTTACCGAAGGAATGGACGAATAGAGGGGCAAGGGTGGTAAGCGAGACAATGAAAACCGTGGCGCAGACACGCGAAAGTGTACATTCGAGTTCGCCTGGAATTTCGCTTGGGCGTTGAATATTCAAGAGGCAACGAAAAGGTGACAAGTTCGATTCCGCCTATCAGAAGAGCTACATTTTCAAAGGGAGGACTTTTTACGATGCATTGTCTGTAAAAAAGCTGGCTACAACGTCAGAGTGAATGCATATCAATTAAAACAAACTGCTTTGATGTTGGTTTACGATGCATGTAGCCACCGGTATTGCGTTTGAAACTTTTTGCGCTACTGGCAGCGCGATGCTACCGAAGAAAGTTCAAATATCTTTTGTATTTATCACTTTGAATACAACGAGGTATACTGAAAAATTGAACAACACCTAGACGTTATGCGCGAGTTTCGTTGAAGCAATTTACCCAATTACGGCAAAATTGTATATTTACAGGAAGCGAGAAATTAAAACTTTCAGACTATATTATAATTGAAAGCAAAATTGTGATTCTGATATTAGTTGCCTTCCTCCGAGTTTCTAAAAATTTCACTACCGGACTGTGAATTTTGCATTCATAGTCTTCCAAAATTAGTAAAAAAAAAAAAAAAGTTTCGATAAAATTAGTGGTTCGCTAAAATTTCGTACGAATTTGTCTTTTTTTATCTCACCAATTTGTTAACAAGAGAAACAATATTTTTAATTTCATCTTTTTCAAAGAACAATTGTATTTAAATGATCCTGCTGGTGGCTTACCGGAATTAGACTGTAGAAAATCTTCACAACAGTCTGTAAGCTTACAATTATATAACTTTTAATAATTCTGTTCTTCATTTCCTTCGCATACACGGAACATGTAATGGCTCCAAGTACTTTAACTGGTCATGATATTTTTTGCTGCATCCAGGACAGTTAAGAGATAGGATTTAATAAAGCTTTTAATGTACCTTCTCTCTAGTTCCATTGTACAGCTCGATTAGTTCATGAAATTGTTTCTCCGCAGTTTCTCGCGATACCTTCAAAATGTCTTCGCATTCCTGTTTCACCGATGCTATCTTGTCCTTGTACTCCATTTTGTTCCTAGAAATAAATGAAAACAGCAGATTTGACATTTTGAACATAATTAACATTTTTTTATGTAACGATACATGAATAGATTTAATTTCGGTAATTATTTGCAAAGTGGTGCGGATTTTGATTAAATTTAAATATGTTATAGATCTCGTCATTTTAAATAATTTTTTCCTATACATATAATAGGCGGTCTCTTTTACTCTTTTAGAAGAGACAAATGTTTGTATAACTATTAAACTAAGTAATGCACGTCTATGCATACTCACAGTGAACATTTGAATATTTACTGTCCACACATTTGTACTAATTTACACAGCAATTTACGTATCATTTTCAATTCTGTTTGACGTATCTAACCTGTTCGATTTGCCGCTTTGCATTCTCACGTTTAATACATTTCACGTATTCACGTGCAATTGATGGAAAGATCATTTGATACCACCCAGTAACACGTATCGATTATTTGTTCAATTATTAGACATTTTGACAGTCAATTTCGTTTGCCTTGCAGCCTTATATCATTTTACTGTGCAAAATAGGGCACGTAAAACCGTTTAAAACAATGTTTGAAAAAATATTGACAACCGATAGTGCGAGTTACCTTCAGTTTATTTTTAGGAAGGGTAGTTCTCTAATAATATTTATCTATTGTGGCTTTAAAATTATCGTTGTTTTTTAATTAGATTTATAAGCTAGTAGTTCTTTTCTTTTCGTTAAATGCAATATTTGTTTTTACGCATCTATAATAATATTAGCCATTGTTTTAAAACATCTTGTCCTATTTATTAGTTTTCAGATGTTGTTTTTGTTTTATAAAAAAAAAATAGCGTGTTATATATTAATATACAGTTTATACAAACAAGAATTATTTATCAATTTAATAACATCACCTCATAAAGATTGAGAAAAGTTACAAAGACACATTTTATATGTTCGGTTTTACAATTATATTAAGTTTCTATGGAACTTTATTCACAGAATTGATTTACGAATCAATTTTTGTAATTTATTTGTTCGATACGTCTAGTATTATGGATGTACAGGAAAACAGAGTTTGAAAATAGTCCATCTTTATTCAGAGATAGTTTCTATGCTGA
Source organism: Seladonia tumulorum (assembly GCA_913789895.3). NCBI lineage: Eukaryota > Metazoa > Arthropoda > Insecta > Hymenoptera > Halictidae > Seladonia > Seladonia tumulorum. Next base: position 13,137,035 of record OU565275.1, read on the forward strand.
TGAAATCGAAAAAGAGCCAAAACACGAAATTACTCTGTACTTTTTTGCAGGTCCTTACAAACTTGGCAAGTTTCACAAAAATTGTAAGTTTCGAGTTACCGAAGTTCCCTTGTTAACATTTTAGTTTCTTTGGGAATCGAGACAAAGGAGAACGACACGGTATCATGGTGTTCGTATATCTTAGGCACATTTGTATTCGACCCAACTTCCCTCTTCTCTTTCACCTTGATATACTCACTTACGAAGTCCCTCTAGTTAGATGTGCTGATTACACAGCAATTTTTGAAAATTTTTTAGGAGAACGTTATTAAGAATTATAATTCCAATCTTGATACATTAGTACAGGATTTTATGCGTGTCGATATCAGTATGAAAAAATTTTAAACATTAGATTTAGTTGAGAGGGATTCAGAGTTAGAGTGGATTTAATACTTAATATTTTAAAAGATTATACCCCGAACTATTTAGAATTACAGTAAAGTCTTGATCTAAGGCGAACGGAGCTACACGATGTTAGTCACTTCCACTGGGGGTAAATGTATAGGTATTAACCACTACTAATCTAATTACAAAACTTCTTTATTTTTCATGATTTTTTTATGAGACTTTCACCAACTTATTTGTGGCATTTTTCTGAGCAAAATGACACTGAACACGATCAAATAGTTCAGACTTTGAATTTTGGGGGAGACTCCGTATCTGTTTCGGCGAATTTTTCGTGTGTTTAATCCCCTCTCTGATAAATCAATATTTTTGCAAGTGCATTATAGAATTTTTTAATTGATTCCAATGCTATGACGCTTTTTCTACAATTTTTTCATAGACTCTTTTCTCTGTGTGTGTGTATAAGCTCCAAAGGTTTCTCATAAATTGTAAAATAATTTCTTGGTCTCGACGAATTTTTCCACAGGCAATGTGCTCAAGCTGATTAATTTGCAATACTTGGTTATGGAGTAAAAACTGAACTTATTCGCGGGTGAAGCTCGGACAAGCAACGTGCGTAACGAACCTGTGTAATTTCTCGACGTTCCTGCATCGTCCATCGTCCACCGTCCGTGTGCGGTACACAGGAAATTTGCATCTTGCACTTCCCCGAGGCAGATCATGTTTGGAACAACATTGGAGGCCTGTGACGGGGTTTGTTTAACGGAAGAGAATTCAGCCAACTCAGAAGGAGCGCAAACGAATGGATCGATTCAAATTTAACTGAGACTTGACGGGGAACCGTGGCATGGGATTATGATATTGCGTCACATATACACGCAGCGTGAACTGTCAAATAATCTTGACACATATGTGACATACGTGAGATTATGTTGTACAGGAAACTAGCCCCCTGTCTTCTTGCTACTACCGATTTTCTGCTAGCTCTTTTTAGAAATTTGTACATTCTGCAAATGTGTAAGATAAGAACTGCGATTATGAACAGCAGTAAATGTAGTAAATTCGTGCAACAAAATACACAGTCAAATGATCTTGACACATATGTGACATACGTGAGAGTATGTTGTGCAGGAAACTAGCCCCCTGTCTTCTTGCTACTACCGATTTTCTGCTAGCTCTTTTTAGAAATTTGTATATTCTGTAAATGTGTAAGATAAGAACTGCGATTATGAACAGCAGTAAATGCAGTAAATTCGCGCAACAAAATACACAGTGCGCGAAGATCGTTAACATCGAAGCGTGATTCTCTTGTCAGGTTCCTTCCTTCCTTCCTTTGCTCCTAAAGGAACTTGGAAAAGCGTGAACTGAAGAGGAGATATGGTTCTGACATTTTCCACAGATAGAGAACTGCGGATAGAAGTAGGAGCGTTATGAGGAAACCGTAAATATAGTTGAATTACAATAGTGCTAAAATTCGCAAGCACGTAAATCCTTAAAATGTACGGGATACTGTTAACAATTGTATTTACCAAATTATGTTCCCACAAGCTTACACCAAACTTATTACTGCAAAGAAATGTATGTCAAAGTGGCGCTTACGACTCTACTATAATAGTTTTAGTGTTAAATATCAGGTAATAACGTGTACCTATTAACTAATTTAATATATAAATAAATTGTCGGATTCTTTTTGTCCTTCAACCATTCAAAGGCACGCTCTACTTACTTTTTAAGTTTTAGTTACTTTCCATTACAATTATGTTAACGGGAAATTAGTGTAAATATGAACCGAATGATATCGTGTTTGGTATCATTTTAATCAGAAAAATTCCACAAATATATTGGTGGAAGTCTCGGTAGTGGAGATAATTCCGCGACATTTATCGGCCATGCCTCGGCGACATATAGAGAATCCACTGTAGATGTATTTTTACGGCGTCGAAGACGGAAACGAACGATCAGGTCTCAATCGTCGTAAATGGTACAGACTAGGATTCCAATCTGCGATGATTAAAAACCGAGTTCTTTTTGTTTTTCTCTTTTTTCTGTTGTTGTTCATTTCTAAGGTGAAAATTTGGCGGAGATTTTTTAACGACACTCCATTCCATGTAACGAGTGAATGCACTCATCAGTGAGGCAATTAGATTACATTCGCTCTTTGTAAATCAATACCAAAGCTACGTTCATCAGCGCGATTGTTGTCGCGACGAGCGGTAAAACAGGCATCTGCACACACATAGAAAGCGGTTCTACGGTACATACTCGGAAGCATAAATGTGCGAGCATTGTACGCACAAACGTTGGAGACTCGAAGACGCGTAAAACACAAGAAATTGCGGAATGTTAAACAACGGCCAAATTTCGAGTAGCTCGGGCACCTAAAATGATTCATAACGAGTTCTTCTTTACGTCTCCAAGAAAGTATAAACCCACCATTCTTTGCCTGCAAAATGATGGAAAAGTTGTAAAAATGGTAGATAAAGTGGAAAACGTGTAGTTATTGCTTCGTAAAAAAATGCGTAAAACGTGAAAATCAAACTTTATTTTTCAGCCTAAATTGGACATTTAATCACGTATTAAACAATTTGGTAAAACTATAATCAACATTCGTGGAGATAACACGGAATTTATGTTCTGCTTTAATAATAAGTGGAAATTTTTTCATCCTTGGGTACTAACACATTTGTGGGCCAGTATTATGCTTTTCAAAATTGAAAAAGCATACTGAAATAACATACAAAAATAATCTCTTAAGAATTTAAAATGTGAAAGTATGATATTATTCATCCGCAGTTCATTGTTGTTCACAACACCGTCGCTTATGGAAGAAATCCGTATAATTCTAGAACATGCTACACATTACACAACAAACATACATTTAATTGTGCTTAACATCGATTATGCATTTAAGAGACATAACATTTGTGTACGCTTCACATTAATAAATGTCTCTTGTGATTGTGCAAAAGATTGAAGGATTATTTTGGATTTGAGAGCTTCTCTACATACGCAATTAATACGATTCTGCGGTGGAGATAATGTATTTGCAAATTATATCTTGTGTGTAAATTAATCATGCTTGAGAAATTAAAATAAAATTTCAGTATTGCCACAATACTCAACGTATGTCGCCCTTTTTGGACACGTACTATATAATCAAATAATTTTTCCGGAAACATTTGACCACCACATTTTTGACAGAGGTGCAATAATAAAATAATTTTTAGGCCCTGTCTTCTGCGATAATATACACGTAGAAGTTAATTTATCATTCGAGTTCGCTATTCAGAAATATTTCCATTTCTTTTTAAATTGACAAATAATTCTTTCACTTTATGTTGTCAAAATCAAAATTAGTATAAATTAGTATCTGTACACTGTATTTCTGTTGAATTATTGAGTGAAACTATTGTCACCTCAATTATAATTACTTTTCGTTACGTCTTTGCGATAGTTAATGATTGAAAAGTTAGTTAAAATGTTGAATCCGAAGATTTTCTAAAATAGCAGGTTCACAGGGAGATTTCACTTACAATGAACAATGAAGTTACCAGAACGATAGTGCGAGAATATAATAAAACGCTTTTTTGCATAATACAATATCGAAGCGAAAAGATACGCGGCTTTGTGAGCTATCCAACTATGAAAATATAATTTGATGGATGAGTTGTACAAAACTGAGCAGCTTTCTCTGTGACCACACCTACCAGCGACAATAAATAAAATTTCGCGAGCAATCTTCGACGAAATTAGTACGCATGCGCTGTTAAGCCTGTAACATCCTCGACTTCCCGAAAGCTGTGGTAATCCTCTTACAGGCTCCAGTGACTTCGGTGCGATATCCAGCGAGATTTTGAACGGGGCGTTTCCATAAATGCGAAATGCGATGTATCTTTCTTTCATTAGCGAGAAAATTTCATACGAGCCTCCGATTTGTTTTCGTCGAATGCAGATCAGCTTGTATATATGCAGAATTTAATCGTGAAACATGCTCCCTAGTCGAATTGGTGCTTATCGGCTGTCCCCGCAGTATTGTGGACGAACGAGACACGTTTGATCATTTGAAATTGCGCGAGCGAATTCGCGCTTTGTTCCAACAACAGAGGGGCCTCGTCGCTTCGATATCGTGTTTTCGACTACCGAGCAAACTGAGAAGACATCTTAAAAGAAATTCCATTGCAGCAATCGCTCGGTTCTTGGACCAGTGCAAACGCGAGACTTGTGAGATCGATCCGTGTTCCCTTTAATTCGAACTGCAAATCGACGAAAGTTCACGCGAATTTTTTATCGAGCGACAAGTCGTGAAAATCTGCACGCGTATTTTATACGTTTTTCAACCCTTAAGCGGACCTTGAACGTGCAACGGTTCAATATTTAATACATACTCATCTATATCGAAATGGTAAATAGAAATGTAGTGTAGTAAAACTTAATCTAAATCCACAGATACTTGTATTATTAATAGGTACATAGTAAATAATTCTTAGCATTAAATTTGAGTATAGTTTACTGAACATTTGCGTTTTGGATCAATACTTTACTGTAATTTTAAATTCCCTAAAAATATTTATCGTCTTGTATTTGGTCTACTTTTTGCAATAAATGTATGCAAACCGCAGTCTGTTAATAACACGCGTAGTTACATGAATAAATAAAATTATGTGTAAAATGATAGAGTAAAAAAAAATGATTAGGATCAACTTTACCAATAATACACCATTAACGTAATTCTATGTTAATCTGACTTTGATTTGATGCGAAACTGAAGTTGATCCGTAGAGATCCGTATTATGACTTTGCATTTCAAATTCGATGAAAAGACGACTTTTAATAATCTCGGTTTTAATTGCGCATCCGCGTCACGGGTGGCCAGGCCGCGAGGAATTAATGCCCTAACCGTTTCGCCGTGGAAGACGCTCGTCATTATTATTAGAATCCCAGGATTCACAAGTCGGGAGTATAAATTCATTTATCTTTGACGTGTATTAACATAAGGAGTAACGGTGCCGCGTAATCGGTGAAATTCGGTTGGAACTTGTTAGATTTATGGCACTGCCGGAACTTTTACAAGCAACTTTTCCAGCCTTTCCCATTGTTGCCTGCCACCTTCGACTTTTCTCGGGAGTCAAATTTCGAAAACTTTCTCGGTGCAGTTTTCGCAGCCACTTCGCTACGTCTTCGCGATCATTTTTCGTTATACATATGCAACGCATAACTCTGCTCGCGCGAATAATGGCTTTAGTCTAGTTCAGCGATTCCCATAACTCGGCACGTTCAAATTAATATTAATATTTCACGCATGAACATGTTCATCGTTTCGTAGCAACTCAACTTCTGTTCCGTTGCATCATGTCACTTGTTAATAAATGCATGAAATCTACTATTTATAATATATAGTAAGAGAATCAGTTCTAATTCGATCTCCAATATAATTGCATTGTTTATGTGTGTGTGATATCTGAGAAATCTACACACTGCACATGATTTTTAATGTTTTCCCGAATTTTTTTACACTATAGATTTACTAACAACAAAATCCACTTTTAAGTTTGAAAAATAATATCCTTCTTTGCAGTTATCCATAACGGCTTCATTATGGAACGTTAAAAATACTATGACAAGGTATTATGGGAAACGGTACGGGGAAAAGTTATTTCCAATGACCTTGGGAATCGCCCTTTTCAAGGAAATACAACATTTTTGGGACAACCTGTATGTTTTGCTTTCTTTGCATTCTACATAGAAACATTGAATTAAAAATACTATTTATGTTAAAATGCCACACGTGTGATCAATTTTGCACCTAACTGTACATTGTATAACATTGCTGGCAGACACTGTTGGAATATCAGTGTGTATTCGTGTTGAATAGTCAAAAATACGTCCTCCCATTCGCTCGAGCAATGAAAGTATTCGCCGCAGTGACAAATCCGGTGCCGAATGTGCGCGCCATACATCATATCGTTCATTTGCAAAAACAACGATTGAAACATCCGTAAAATTGAATAGTGTTTCAACAAGAGATTGAACGCATCCTGACATAACACGCGCGTTGTGGAAATGTGGGTTTGCTGTCTCTCCCCGTGTAGAAACACAGCGTTCGCGTGCATGAATATGCTATCAGCGAAACTCACGGAGCTGGAGAGATAGCGGCGTGTTCCATCGTTCATCTCAGTCACGATAAATTAATTTGATTCGCATTGTATCGCGATACCAGAACGCCCGCTCGAAATGCTTCCGTATAAAGAAGATGAAAATATTCGATTTTGTTCGCGTGAAATAGGTTTTCAGCGATTTTGATACTGGCACGTTCAGCTGAAATTCAAACGGAAATCCATTGGAACCTGTGTGTCTTGCGATGATCGCCGATAGACTGAAAATTTTTAGTCAGCTGAAATGGATGGTCGTATGTAATGAATATGCGAACAATATGTATGTAAGAAATATGCAGGAAGCGATATGAAGCAATATGCAAATTATTACCGCCGTTGAGTAGGCTTATTATTGATCTTACAATAATTGCATGGAGGTATCGTGGAGGTACGCACCGCAAACAAGTAGGAAGAATTTAATATGTTTATGCGTAATATAATGTAATTATTTAATATAAACGTCAAACGTCTTAAAGTTGCAGTGATACCGAACAAAAATGAATAGATTAGACTAGATTTCATTACTGGTTAAAAATATTTTATCAGTTCTTCTACAAACCAATTTCCAATCTCAATGTATCTCCTCTACTGTTTAACTTATAAGAAAAAGTTAGTTTTGATAGTAGGCTATCTAACAGTACTACCATCCACCAACTGGCTAACACATTGTATGCAGTATGCAAAGAGACTTTGAGGATAAGATCGAATCGCTGCAAAATGGTTCCAGTGACCGCATTCCACTTTCTATTATCTCTCTTGACTAATGAAACACCTAAATTTTGAGATTCAGACTCAGCTCCCCCACATTGTTACAACATTTTGCTACTTTTAATCCCACTTCATGGATATTCTAAGATTTTATCGTCAAAGCGTTTCATTGATACCTACCGTTTTATGTTTTAAATAAAATTTCTCGTTACTGGGTTTAGTACCATGAAATAATGAATTTTTTTCGCTATATAGTAATAGACAATTTATTTTGAAAGTCAATGCGATTAATTCAATCCTCTTATACCGGGTAAAAACGTTCATGTATCGCTCCCTTTTGATCAGCGATTTTTCGTAAAAATAAATGCAGGAGAGGAAATGGCAGTTTTTGTGAAATTCGAATCGGTTAAATAATCATGACGAGTGAAAAATTGTTGAAATACAGGGTGCGAGGTGGTAACGAAATGGGGCACTGGATTACGGATTACTATTGCCGCTAGTGAGTCACATTCGAGAAAGTTTGAAAACATTTTTTCATCGGATATTGGCGCGATAAAGTAAAAACCAATTAAAAATGGCTCGGTTTCATGAGGTTCAGATGACTCGTAAGGATTTTCTCGCGAATATGTAACGGTTATAGGATTGCCAGTAAACTGGCTTAAAGTACATAGGATGAAATTCAAAAAAGATTACTTTCATGGTTTTTGATTATGTTACAGTAAAAATTGAATTTTTTGGTCATACGCGTTCTTTTGACCAAAAATCGCATAATGCTATTATATAAAATAAATACGTGATCACTAGCGTTGCTTGACATTAAAATAAAATTGACTTTGGAAATAAAATTAGATATCCAAATTAAAATTGAAGAAAGGATTTTGCTTCGTACCTGAAAGTTTTGTATGTATAATAAACCTGTACATATATGTACTGCAATAGCATTTCTTGATCAAAACGTTTTCTAAAGCTTCTTACTGACCTGAATATTTAGACGAACTTTGTTGCGAACGTTATGAATATATATTTTTTGTAATAATTTTTTAACTAATTTTAGTGCGAGCTTTATCCCGACAACTCTTAATTGTATCTCTTCTTGTTAACTTTTTTCTCCCAAGTCGAATCAATTCCTGTGATCCGGCGACTCTGCATGTTTTCAATGATCCCTCATTTGCCTTGCTTTCGTGGGCTTGATACAGTTCATTTTAGTACCTACGCTACCGAGAGATGGTCAAGCCGATTCAAGTATGCTCAAACATACTATAGACTCGGCACGGTGAAACTAATACCGATCTTCACGAGCGGTTTAAAACTCGATTCTACCTGAGCTGAAACAACCGAGAGGCACTTCGAACAGATTGAAACTTGAATCGCCTTGAACCACTGTCTTTGGCTCTCTTTGATATCCGTTTTTCTTGCATTAATCGATATCGAGAAAGCGGAACGTTTCTATGAGAAACATCAGTTGTTCGAGTGTAAACTGTAATCACTTGATGTGGAATGACCTGTATCTTCTAATTAAATGTTAAAGTTTTGGTACGGTTGCCGATATCAGCGTGGTTTCAGATCATTGGGCAGTTTTCTTTGGGCCTGTACAGTGTTCACTCGATATATGTCCGAAACACGGGTCTGGCCAGGGACATATATCGGCTAGAAGAAAAGGGCAGCTGTAGAGGCCTCGGTTCATGGCCCCTCTCTGGGTATATCCTGCGGCAGTGGGGATAGTTTTACAGTGTTAAATACAAATATGATCACTAGACAGCGGATCTTTATGCAAAATTAATATGCAAAATATGCAAAAATATATGCAAGATATGTGCAAAGTATATACGAAATATATGCATGGCATATGCAAAAACATATGCAAAATATATGCAAAATAATGAAACCAATTGTACACTGTATACATATTTTCATTTATTGTTAGTTGTAATTTGCATTACAATATGTAACTATGATTTTTTCCATATTGTCAACGGTAAGTTGATGTCTTTTCTCGCTAAAGATTAATTTGTATGCTGAAAATGTTCTTTCAACATCACAGGACGTAATTGGTGCATATTTGTACTTTTTCCAATATCTTGCATCAATTTCGTCTGGTCCTTCAGTAGTGGATACATATAGAGTATTATTAAGTTTTAATAGAGGATCAAATCCTGGATTTTTTTTAAGATCTTCTTCCATTTATTTCTATCGAAGCTTTAACTAGATTCTTTGCAATTCTTATTCTTGCTGCTTTTATATTACTTTCTTCCTCAGCTCGGACAGATTTGGTTAATGCATAAATTGCTTTGTGTCCTCCTGTTTTTTCTATGAAATTATACATTTCCTGAACCTTAGCTTTGTCGAAACAACTACTTTCTTTTAGTACTTTTCGTCTTGGAAAGAGACTTCTAACAGGAATTGATAACGCCTTTGCTAGGATTTTTAACTTTTCAGTTGGAATGCCACATGTTCCTTGCTCATATCCTAGCAGCGTGTGGTAGTTTATGCTTGTTTTGTCTACTAAGTCTTTCAGAGTATATTTTCGCTTTAACCTCCAGCTCCTTACTTTTTGCGCTATTTGGTACCTTATCGAGATATTTGTCATAAATATTATACAGGTTAATACTACCAAATAAAGATATACAAAAACTTCTATGTTTGCATTTTAGTTGAATATTTCTTCACAATTGTGTATAATTATTAATGCTTTTTATCTTACTTTCTCATGGCTCTTTCGAAGTTTCTTGACGCACGCAACGATTATGCATTTAAAAGAATATTTGGCACCGAGAAGAATAAAGATATCCTAATTCATTTCTTAAACGATATTTTAGCCTTTACTGGCTTGGCTGCTATTCACGATGTTGAATTCTTAGCTACCATTTTAGACCCTGAAATTGCCGCTAAAAAGCAGAGTATTGTTGATGTTCTTTGTAAGGACTCTCAAGGCTCAAGATACATCATAGAAATGCAATTCACTAAGACTAAGGGCTTCGAAAAGCGTGCTCAATATTATGCTGCTAAAGCCTATATAAAGCAGGCAAACAAGGGTGAAGAGTATCATAATCTTAAGGAAGTTATCTTCATTGCTATTGCTGATTTTATTTTGTTTCCTAATAAACAAGCTTATAAGTCAGATCATGTTACTCTTGATAAAATTACTTATGAGAACGATCTTAAAGACTTTAGTTTTACATTTGTAGAGCTGCCTAAATTTAAAAAGACCAAAGAAGATCAGCTAGAAAACATAGTCGAAAAATGGATATAGTTTTTTAAATATGCAAATGAAACCAGTGAGGAAGATTTGCAGAAAATAATAGGTAGTGATGTAATTATTGGTAGAGCTTACAATGAGTTAGATCAGTTTAATTGGACTGAAGATAGGCGTTTAGCTTACGATCAATCTAAAAAACGCACTGATGATTATCACTCTACTCTTTCTCAAAAATTCAATGAAGGCATCAAAATCGGCGAGGAGAGAGACAAAGCTGAGGGAATAGCTAAAGGTGGAAAACAAGCTAAGATCGAAGTAGCAAAGAACCTACTTGAGGACAATGTTCCTATTGATGTTATCTATCGAACCACAGGACTTCCTATTGATAAAATTAAGGAACTTGCATCACAGGAGTAACTTCACATCAGATTTCAATTATGAAGAAAGAGGAATGAAAAATAGAAAATTTCTACGCTTCGTTTAATACATAATTAAGAGTAGAGAAATGCACAAAGTTTATATGGATTTCATATGCATACTCTGATCCTGCTTTCTTGAATATCACAGAATTATTTTTTCTCTTTGTATGCTGCTAGTAGACTTCTTTAACAATCAGTTTATGATGAAAATTTCTAGGAAAAGTGCACAGCAGAATATTCGAATATATTTGAGGAACATATACAAATTTTAACGATAAAATTAACATCAAAAATCAAGTCTCAAAAGAAGTCTAACGAAATCATTCTCCTATTTTTACAAATTAAGTGTTGCAATCCCATTCCAGTTTAGCATAATGCTAAATAGGTTTAGTAATATATGGAGGGTTAAGTGCCAAAAAAAGTTTCGCGAAAGGCAGAGCGTCATGCTGCTATAGTCAAAAATTTACAAAGTAATATCTATGAAGATAGGAATCCAAGCATTACTGCTGGAAGGCGCTTAGCTGTTGAAAGATGGGTAAGAACCTATATCAGACATGTAGAATATCTAGAGGATGGTGAGTTGCAATTCTTATACAATGTGTTTCGTGACGAGAATTGTTGGTTAGGTGCAAGATTAAATAATACAATGCTAGGGCAAAAACTCACTGAAGAAAAAGCAAGTGAAATAGAGAATCCGTTTTCCAGATATGATATGGCATGCAGGTACTGCATAGTAGATGAAATTCAGAAATTCTTTGATGAGCAATTTGACTCTTACAAGCAAGGATTTTCGTCTGGATTAGATGATGATAGTAAGCCTGTGACAGATGAATATATAAGAAAGGAGCTTCTAGATTACATGGGAAGTCAAGATCCTGTATTAAGCTTTTGGATTAATAAAGACTCAGGGAAATTTCAAAATCCACAGAACAATGAGGAATGTTTTCAAAGAGCTTTAGAACTCGAATGGAGCGAGGGATTAGATTATTTCAGTCACCGCTTAAGACAACAAGGAAAAGATAGTACAAATCTTCTGATTAAGACAATTACTGAGCTATCAGGTGCGCAAACCAAGGAAAGTATTGCTGCCATATTAGATTTTTGTCTGCGTAATATAGGTAATAAAAATCCTTTATTAGATGAACTATCAAGGAAAGATAGGGGGGTATATTCTCTTTTTAGAATATTGGTGCGTTGGAGTTTTTTTGATACAATTCAAGATATAATTCCAATATTTAAAGATAAAATGCTAGAGGGTAAAATGCTATCACCACAAGATTATGCTCTCCTTCTTTCCTTACTTTCGGATAAAGTTATTGAAAGCCCTACCTTAGGTTATCAAGCTAGAAAGATTATGATGAATCTTATAAAATGTGGTAATTTTAGTATCCAGGAAGGAAAAGAAGAAAAGGCTGCTGTCTTTTTTTGCGGTGGGATTGTTCCAATTGACCATGCACTTTCAGGATTGATTATTGATTGGGTAAATGATAACGAAACAGATAGTACTAGAGATGTAAAAAAGGATGAAATATTAGAAATACTACAATTTGCTAAAAAGTTTTGTTCAGATACAGACTTTGGAAATTTTAAGAAATCTATAGTTAACAATCTAAATATGGTTAGCAGACACGGCATGAAAGATGACATGAATTATGATAAATTTGCAGAAAAACTTTTTTCTGAGTTAGAAAAAAAAGTTTCTCCTTATTCTCAAGGTGGTGATTTTTGTAGCTCTGGCAGCCCAAAGTCTGTATTAGGTGGTGCTGGAGTTAGTGGATTTTCTTATCACAGAAAATAGAGGCATTTATATGCATGGTAATGGTGAAAATATTGGATTAATTAGAAGCTTATTGAATGGAGATTGTCAGGGTTTTATGGATAGATTTGAATCTTTTTTAGATCAGAGTCCGTCTTTTTTACATTCAGTTGGCAAAGATCGCTTCTTTCCGGCGTTCTTTTTTGGCATGTTTGCTACTGCGCATGATGCTGGTATCACAAACAATAATAAAAGAATTTTCTTTCGCTTTGATAATAATCCAGATAATCCTAGAAGAGGAAATTTAAAAATTGCTGTTCTAACTAGAGATAGTAATAACAGACGGATAGTACGGTGTTATACTATTGCTGATAGGGAGAACAGCGTTGGTTCAAGATTTAGTCTAGAGGAGAGAGAGTGGATAGAGCGACATGAACTGCAAAATGGTCCTGCTAAGAGAAAAAAACTAGAATTAGAATGGGAAGAGTATAAGACATTTGTATGGGCAGAAAATCTAGGGGAAGATGAAGAAGAGGAAGCAGTAAGGTGCAGGCAATTTGTTGATATCGAAGCATTTACCGGAGAATCAGTATCTCCATGTAATGGTTTCATGGAAGTTGCCAGAACTGAACAACAGGGCTTCTTATCAGATCTTATAGCAGAGCTAGCAAGTAATGATGCAGATAATGTAATGGGTGTTACTAGGAGAATTTTGCAGTACGTTGTTGGTATTTATGATAGATATGGTGCTGTGCTAGGTTTTGATGGTAGAGAATCTGATTATCATGGCTTTCTGTCGGGCTTTTTGATGAATTTTAGGTACCGCCATGCAGTTGGTATTTATCTTGAATTGTTTGTAGGAGGAGGATATACAGATATTACTTTTCTTGTGCGTGGTGTGCAAAGATTGGGTGATTCTGTGCCTATCATAATTGAGCTTAAGGCAGGAAGAAGAAGTGCTGCAGATGCATTAGAGCAAGCAGAAAATTACGTTAACACATGTCCTGTTTCATCTGTATCTATTCATACTTCGTCGGAGAATGCTGTTTGCGTAGGGTTAAATTTTGATCTTAACCGCATGCGTTTTCAACTTAGCGTAGAAAACTTTTTAGAGAGAGAGCCTTCTTTACTAGAGAGGTTATTTCAACCTATTGGAGTTGATGAGAGTGTGAGAGACTTTCTATTATACCCATTATTTGGTTTGCCTGCTGTACCTGATGTTAGAGGTAGAAATAGTAGGTTATTTTCCTATACAACGGGATTTGTTTTTGGAAGTACTGCATTTGCCAGAGGAACTGTGACAATAAGAGGAAATCGCGTAAGAGTAACTAAGCACTTATTTCAGTATAGTAATCATGATAATAACAGAATGCTAGGTCCACATGGAGGTATTGCTAATGTAAATATTGGAGAGCGTATATTAACTATGATTCTTTATGCACCAAGTAGAAATATGGTTGTTGTGTTTAATATATGCAATATGTTAACTCATCAGTTTCCACCTGGTGCTATCAGTCTATTAAATTGGCCAAGTGCTAGAGTGAATGAGATAGTATGTACATTGGATCCAACTAGGAGAGACGAAGATGATCTTGGTCTTGCTGTTACTGTATCAAGTTTTCAATCCCCTAATGTTTATTTGCAGAATAGGAATAATGTATCTTTTCAAGGTAATTTTTTTCAGGTAGGCGGTGTCGGCGATGTACGAAGGATTGCAAGTATAATGATGAATACTGGTTGGCAAGATATAAATAGGCATCAGGAACTATTTAAAGCCATTTCCCGTGTGCTATTTCCACTAAGGTGGATAGTGAATAGAAATGATGCTCAGGAAGTTGGGTTTCACTCTATATTGCACGGATTATTTTATGCTTGTGATAATCCTGCTAGGGTAGTTATTGAGTTTCAGTTGGGAGGAAGAAAGCTGGATCTGGTATTGTTGCGATCTGCAGGAAGCGTTGGAGGTACTCACCCAACTGGAATAGAGCTAAAATTTGCTACAGCAGCACATGAGTTACGGCAGAAAATTGCTAATGCAGATGAACAGTTAGATCGTTACATGCATTGTAGGGGATTTAAGCGTGTTACTGATGGTGATACGGTAGTTCTATCATATGCCATATTTAATGATTACGCGCGAGTGCCAAACACTCTTATATCGAACCCACATGTTCTTCGTGTGAAAAATCCTCTAGAGCATAGCTCTATACGTGAATTTCCTTAATATATCAGGATGTGCGTGATATGGTTAAGTCTTTTGTTGATAGTGAGTTAGTTGCAGGGCAAAATTTTCTTTTCTTGAGTTTTTACTAGAGGTTGCAAGCAACTAAATGGATTCTTGAGCTTGAAGGTGGAAAACTTAGAATGTACGTTATTTTCTAAAAAGTTTGTGTGTGATTTGCTTTGCAAAATTTTCTGCAAGTGTTGATAAAAATTTTTTTATTGCTTACTTTACTATACATGTGATTCAATGTTCTCTCTTTCTCAATCATATATGGACCTTTACATAAACAAAAATCGCTAAGAAATTATCTAAAACAGCCAATTTTTCCAATCTACCATAACGAAACAGAGAGCGAGTTCGAATTGTATGGTAACCTCCACTTTCTTCTATAGTTGGTACAAGAAGTTCAAAAAAAGATACCTAACTTTTCAATACAAAAACCTTGTAAGCGTTCAAGAAAATAAAAATGATTTACAAAAAAAAAGTATAAAAGAGTAAAGAGATAGTAATAGATATATAGGCTCTGTGAACAAAATTTTAAAGCAGCCATATGAAAGCTCCAACAAAATTTAAAAATCCCATAAACACAGTAGAAGCCTTGTAAAATCGGGAGTGTTAAATAAGCTGTGTTAAACTAAATTTTAGCTCAACTCAATTTTCAGTCTGTCGGGAAAGAAAATGTTGAGCTGGGACATAGTTAATGCCCAATCACGTATAGGCATCGTCTTCTTCTCTTCCACCTTTTTTATAGCACAATATGCCAACTTGTACAACCCCAATTATGGATAAAGTAAAATTTAGAAATAGAAGGCTTTTTGAGCTGAATAGAATAAGAAACCAGAGTTGAAAGAATATGCACCAAAAAATTCATCGGAGATCATGTCTAGGTCTTGTCGACATAAAAAAATAGTGATATAGAGTACTCTTTATTAATAGGTAAAGAGAATGCTATATGATTTAAAAGATGAGTAATGTGAGAGAATAAAAAACAGTCTGCCAGGTAAGGAAGGAGATAGAGGAAGAAGCGCAAAAGATAACAGGAGATTCGTAGCTGCAATAATGTGGATAGGTAGAACAGGAGCAACATGGAGAGCATTGCCTGCTGAGTATGGAAAATGGTCAAGTGTACATAAACGTTTTATAAGGTGGGCAAAATCTGGTGTTTGGCAGATGATTTTCAACACATTAGCTGTTAATGGAGACACAGAGTGGCTCATGATAGACTCAACAATAATCAGGGCACATCAACATGCTGCTGGTGCAAGAAAAAAATGTGGAAACTGGTAGACAAGAACAAGAGCTGGGACGGTGCAAAGGAGGATTTTCAAGCAAATTACACGCTGCTTGTGATGCTTTGGGCAACCCACTGAGATTCTTTGTTACTGCAGGGCAAAGATCGGATTACGTAAAAGCTTTAGACCTGATAGAAGGCAAGAACATGGAGGCACTTATTGCCGATAAAGGGTATGACGCAAATTATATGATTGAGGCTGCAGAAGCTGTAAATGCTGAGCCAGTAATCCCACCGCGTTCCAATAGAAAAACACCAAGAGAATATGACAAAGAATTATATAAAGAGAGAAACTTAATCGAAAGGATGTTCAACAAAATCAAGCACTTCTGCAGAGTTGCTACACGCTACGACAAATTGGCCATAGCTTTTCTGTCTTTTGTTCACATTGCTGGCATTTATCTTTGGTTAAAATAAATGTCGACACTGCCTAGGCTCTGTGGACAAAATTTTAGAGAAGCCATACAAGAGCTCCAACAAGATTGAGAAAACCCATAAAAACCTCAGCAGTCTTGTCAAATCGAGAAAAAATGCGCCTAAAGTTCTTGATTTTTCCAAAGAAGCATTCAATCAAATGACGTTCTTTGTAGATATGCTCATCGTAATACCTTTGTACTTTTCGATTCCGTCTTGGTGGAATAACTACTATACATCCCTTGCTTTCAAGACTTGTAACAAAAGCATTACTATCGTAGCCTTTATCAGCCACTACAGTAGAGTTATAGATATTTTCGGTTAACACTGGTGCCTGAGTAATTTCATTTCTTTGACCAGGAGTCAGAGTAAATTTAAGTAGATTTCCCAGTGCATCAACAAGCGCGTGTATTTTAGTTGTGAAACCACCTTTACTGCGTCCTAAAGCCTCTTGATCCTTGGAGTCTTTTGTATATCCAGCTGAGCATGGATGGGCTCTAACGATCGTACCGTCAATTATTACAGCTTCTAAAGCTGGTTCTTGTTTTGTATATTCAAGCAATTTTTCCCAAATACCTTTTTCACACCATCTTTTAAACCGCTTATGTATACTCCTGTAATTACCGTAAATTTTTGGTAAAAGTCTCCACTGACAGCCACTTCTTGCCATATACCACAATGCTTCTATGAATATTCTTAGGGAATATTCTTCTATTCCCGTCAACTCTTCTTGCTGCGATAACTCTTCTTCTTTCCTCTATGGTAATTGTTTTTTTACCAGTATAAGTTGCTTCTCCATAACTGCCTTTATCACCGAAGAACTGCACTAACTTAGTCCCAGCAGGAATGTTTCTTGGTACAGTAAATCTTCCTTTTATTTTTCCTCTGTTATCAGCAATAAATGTTGCGATCATGTTTTTCTTTCAAATATTTTCTATGCTTTAGGTTGAATAAAAATTCCATCAAACTTTAATTCCTTAAGCTTTTCACCAGTTGCAAAACCTTCAATCTCAAAATTTTGAGTTGCTTCTCGCATAAATTCAGTTTCGTATGAGGTGCTTGACAGCAGCTCTGTTGTTTCTTTAACATTAAATACTCTAGTTACTGGACTTTTCCAATTCGTGGTAACCTCCGTCCAGTGGTCAATGTTTTTATTTAGAGTAATTTGTGCCGGGACTGGATCAAAAGCTTGATATGGATTAATCTTTTCTCCTTTAGTCTGTAAAAGCTGCTCCAGTACCGGTTCAAGTTCATACGGCAACAAATAAGTTTTTTCTTCCCCATCAATATCAGCAATAGTTACATCTATTGGTAAAATTAGTTCCTTATTTACTATTGCTGCAGACTGTGAAACTCCTTGATCACGCATATCATCGTCAAAAAACGAATCAACAAATACTCCTTTTTTCGTGGTTGGCTCTCTTGAATTTGCATCACTACGTAGACGTTCCTGTGCAACAAGAGCATAAAGATCATTTATTCCTTTTTTCATTGCTTCAAGCTCATTCATCGGTACAGCATGAATAGCATTATTCACTATTTTTACCCCTTCGCCTTTTTTCCACGTCTGATGAATGTAGCAGAGCAAAAGTTGTCCAGAGGGAGCTTTAGGCATCGATGGTCGCCAAGAGTGGGAAATTCCTTTTATTCTTCTTACCACTCCTTTGCTATCGATAGTAATTAAATCATAGCGGGGCATTTTCCAGGTGTAATCAACCAGAACCAAGCTGTTATCAACTGCACCTCTTACTTTACATCCCTCTTCGCTTATATCTTCAGGGCTTATATGAGTGCGGCAGCGATAGGTTATCAGGTAACTACTTCCAGAAGCTGGTTCTTTACCAGGTAATGACCAATCAACGTTTCCTGCGTTTAGTTTGTAATCTATACTGTTTTCATAAATAACATTGCCTTGTTTAACTTGAATAATCTCAAGCACTGCAGAGTCAGGTATTGGATCAACAGCTCCTGAATATGAACCATGAGTAATGGTAATGGTTTTTTGAACGGTTATATCTACTTTTTTGATTTCACTTATTGGAAAATCATTAACTTTAAGTTCCATTACTCTTTGGCTATTTGGCTGAAAAGTATGCGGTTCTGATTCAACTGATTTTATATCAGGATCTTCATCAAAGGAAACACGAATACTGTGAGGTAACTCAATTTCATAACCATCAACATGAGCTTTACCCTCATTAATCACAAATATTTTTTTTCCTCCTTCTCCCTCTTCCTTTTGCAGGAACATTACTTCAAGACCATTTACGACATAGGAACCATTTGCCTCTTTGTCATAACGAGCAAGAGCAGTAGTTACTATATTTGCTTGTGGTGGCGGTGAATGTTCTATCAGTACTCCATTTTCAATATGGTAAATTGGATAAAATTCCCCATTTGTAGAGTTAACAGTAACACTCTCTGCTTGGCATCCCCAAATGGTGGAAACTTTAAGCCTTGCAGCGCCTACTTCCTGATAATTTCTTGTACCAACAGCAGGATCACGAAGGTTTTCATCCTCAAGTTCTGTAATCGTAGATTCTAGGTAATAAACACCTATACGCACTGTGGTACTTAGTGGAATAGTAAATTCTTCTTTTTCAACTTTTCTAACTGCTCCACGAAGATAGATTTTTCCTGACTCAAGCGTAACTTTACCAGTTTCTCTATCTATAATACAATTGCTTCCTGTTATAACATCACCATCACGAAATATTGCATCGCCTATGCCTTTAAGCTTAGAGAGAGCATACTCCTGAGTCTCGTTTAATTCTGCAGATTGCAAACCTCTTCCAGCAAGAAATAAGCTTTTTTCGTATTCTTTGTCAGGATTAAAGCGGTTATAATAACTATTTAAGGTCATTTTGTTTCAAAAAGTTACAACAAATGAAAAAGTTTCTCGAGTTGCAGATGTTCTGATAAGTGGTACGGTATGTTCTAAAACTAACAAAATTCCAGGATTTTCCACGTCTTTTGGCTCGAAATATCTCTGTCCTTCAGGTAATCCTTCTTTTATTTTAGTACCAACCATAACCCCTAATTCCCGTATAACTTGATTTGCTGCGTCCGTGAAATCGAAAGTAAATTTAAGGTACAAGTTATTAGTTGGTACATTTAAGGGCCTAAACCTTCCAGAAGGAGTTATAAGTTCGCCATTTTCATCACCTGTGCAGAATAGCACTTCATCTGCAGTACGTCTGCCAAGTTCATTCAAGAGCTTTATAGAATTTATAGGTTCAGGTGGTGTGCTTTCAGTATACTCTACAGTAACTTTATCACTTACTATAATAGAGCTATTTTCCGTACGTTTAATTACACCAGTACTACTATCAACTGTATAGTCAACACTTGACTGATAAACTGTTTGTCCTGTAAAAACCCTTACATCTTTAATAGTGTGGTGATCTAGAGCTATTTCACCCTCAACAAAAACTTTTTCGACCTGATGGCTACTTCCAGAGCTTGAATCACCACTTCCCCAAGCAAGATGTAGAGATTGCTCTTTTATGCTGGCTGCTATTGCTGCTCTTCCTGATTGTGTAAGAATTGACACCTGTGATGAGTTTGAAAGGCTTATATAATATATATTCAGGATTTGGAAAATTTTTGTCCAAAAAAAATGAATTTTTGCCTAATTTTTTGTTGCAGTATTATTTAAAAATCGAACTGTATTATTCTCGAAAAAAAACAATAGAATATCAATAGGTTAAAAATTGCATCTGTATTATTTATTTTTGCTCCTGTCCTACAAAGTGCACCTATAAGTTCTCATCCTTAAAGCATTAATTGTTTTAGGGAAAAGTTATGAAACTAAAAACTGCCATAGTTGTTCAAAATATACGGTATCAAGCTAAGAGATTAAAACTTTTTGAATGCTTTACTCATGAAACCCATGAAGATCTTGAGCAAGAACTCTTCTGTGAAATTTGGACTTATCTTGATAGATATGATGAAAGTAAAGGTAGCTTTAACACTTTTGTAGCAAGATTAACTGAACGTCGTGCCAACAACTTATTAGAGAAACAACTATGTATAAAACGCAATATTAATAACTACATCAATATTGAGAAAACAGAAGCTTTTGAAGATGAAGTAGCAAAACGTACTGATGTAGATTACATGATTTCAACACTACCAAGAAAGATGCAAAAGATATGCGAACAACTCAAGTACTTTAACTTATATGAAGTTGCTAAGATGAACAACATATCAAGAACTACTTTAAATACTATGGTAAGAAAAATACGTATAAAACTCTCTTCCATCTACTACAAGGGCAAAAAGAAAAATTGAACATAAATTCTACCTTTCCTGAATATATAACATATACCATTGAGGTGAATAAATGACTTTTAAAATTTTAAACAATAATGAAAGATTGAAAACAACTACAGGCATAAAAGTAGTAATTTTTGGTCCTTACGGTATTGGTAAAACCAGTCTCTTAAAGACTATAAGTGAACCAACACTATGTCTTGACTTTGAAGCAGGTCTGCTTGCTGTTCAAGATTGGCAGGGAGATTCAATTAGTGTTCGTACTTGGAATCAAGCTCGGGATATTGCCTGCCTAATTGGTGGTCCGAATCCTGCACTAAAATCTGATCAGGCGTATAGTCAAAAACACTATGAGCATGTCTGTAGCAAGCACAAAGATCTTCTTTCTGAAGTTTCTAAATACCGATGCATCTTTGTGGACAGTATAACCGTTGCTTCACGTTTATGTCTATTATGGGCAAGGATGCAACCTGAAGCTTTTTCCGATAGATCGGGAAAAGAAGATAAAAGAGCTGCTTATGGGTTACTTGCTCAAGAGATGATGGCATGGCTCAATCAGTTTCAACACGTCAGAGATAAAGACATCATCATAGTTGGCACACTAGGTCAATATCTCGATGACTGTAATCGTTCAACATGGCTACCTCAATGTGAAGGGGCTAAAACTGCTAGTGAGATTCCAGGGATAGTTGACGAAGTAATCAGTATGGTTGGAATCAAGAAAGATGATGGCACGGAGAAACGTTCATTTGTCTGTCAGACCATTAATTCCTGGGGATACCCTGCTAAAGATCGAAGTGGCTGCCTCAATATGGTTGAAGAACCGCATCTGGGAAAATTACTTACGAAAATTAAAGCTAAGGCTTTTGCTACTGCTGCTTAAATTTCTACTCAAAGTTAACTTTTAGAGGTTATATATGTTACAAGACTTTTTCACCATTACTCAAAAAATTCCCTTTTTCAGTGTAAAAGAATACTTGGATGATCAATCGCCAATACCAGAAGACATTGTTTCCCCAAGAATTTTAACCAAGAGAGGCTTATTGGTATTTGGTGGCCCACCTAAAATCGGCAAAAGCGACTTTTTGATCTCTTGGCTTGTTTACATGGCTGCTGGTAGATCATTTCTTGGTATGACACCAAGTAGACCTTTGAAAATTTTCTACATGCAAACTGAAATTGAGTATGAATATATGAAAGAACGGTTGCAACAACTTCAACTGGATAACGAACTTTTGAATGTAGCTGCCAATAACTTAATTATCACGCCAAGAGTGCAATTATCATTTAGTAGTGAAGAAATAGATGAAATTAAAAATGTTGTCAAAGAGCGTTTCAAACCTGATATTATCGCCGTCGATCCTCTTCGCAACATCTTCAACTCAAGTGAATATGGTAATGAAAATGACAACAGCGCTATGCTATTCTTTTTGCAAAAAACGCTTGAAAGACTGAGGAACATTATTAATCCAGATGCAGGTATAATCCTCACTCACCACACAAAAAAACTTTCCAAAAAGATGCTGGAAGAAGATCCATTTCAAGGCCTAAGCGGTGCTGGATCTTTACGTGGATTTTATAGCACAGGCATGGTGATGTTTGCTCATGATGAGGAAAGCACTGTCCGTCAAATAGTATTTGAGCTTCGTAATGGTGAACGTGTAGCAAGTAAGCTTGTTGATAAGATAGATGGTCGTTGGAAGCTTGCAGACCAATGGAGTAACTGATTTTTACTTAATTTATAGGAGACAATATGTTATCAGATTTTTTAACTGATTTTAATAACGCAAAACTGCAGAGCAATTTAATACCGAAAGGTACAATAGTCAAGGTAAAAATGGCAATAAAGCCTGGAGGTTATGAAAATTGGTTCACTAAAAGCTATGCTACTGGCAGTATCTATTTAAACGTTGAATTTACTGTCACTGAAGGTCCATATGCAAAACGCAAGATTTTTCAAGTAATTGGTATTAAAAGTGGCAAAGCAAGAGTTGAAGGAGAAGATACTTGGGGAGAATCTGGTCGTTCTATGCTTAGAAGTATTTTAGAGTCAGCACGGAACATTCATGCAAATGACACTTCAGAAAAAGCAGTGATTGCTAGAAAAATCAACTCTATAGCTGATTTTAACGGGTTAGAGTTTACTGCAAAAGTTGGTATTGAAGCCGACAGTAGATACGGAGATAGAAACAGAATTGCTACAGTTGTTACTCCAGAACAAAACAATAGCATTGAATCTGATTGGGTCCCGTTTTGAAGTACGACGAGGAGAAGCTCTGGATTGCTGTAATTGAGAGAGCTATCAAAGATGCAGCAGGAAAAAATCTAGAGCTAAAGAAAGAAGCAATTAAATGGTTTGATTTAGAGTCTTTTGAAACTGTTTGTGAGCTAGCTAATCTTAGCTCTAAACGTATGAAAAGTATGTATGGGGGTTTTATGCAGAGAAAGGAAATAAAAGGATTATTGATTGATAATATTAAGGAGTGTGTACCTTACCTAATTCCAAACGGTAATTTTTATCGAGAGAGGACTTATGTTGGCAATTTTGATGGGAATACGATTACAGTTAAAATAGTAGGTAAAGAAACTGGAAACTGGCGTAATTTTACTAAAGGAATCAGTGGTGATATTATCGATCTTTGGACTTTAGTTGAAGGTGATATAAATTCCGCTAAGAAGTGGTTAAATACTAAAGAAAACACAACAGAACATAAAATTACATCGTTTTCAGCAAGGCATTACTTAAATGATAAATCACCAATGCCAAAAGATATAATAGGCCCAAGAATTTTAACTCCAGGCGGTCTTTTGGTTATAGGCGGAACTCCCAAAATAGGAAAAAGTAATTTTCTACTTTCCATGTTAGTACATTTAGCTGCTGGAGTATCATTTCTTGGTATGAAGCCTGCAAAGCCACTTAAGATATTCTATCTACAGAATGAAATGGAATATGATTACATAAGAGAGCGCTTACAGAAGCTAAGAATCAGCAAGAAAACCCTTGATGCAGGGACAGAAAACTTAGTTATTACTAAAAAAGTACAGTTAACTTTGAATGTGGAAAAAATAAAAGAAATTATGTCGGAAAATCTCGATGTAAAAACAGTTGATCTTATAGTAATAGACTCTGTTTTTGATTATAGGAGTATGATCTCTTTTCTGCAAAATAGTATTGATGAACTACGCTCTATCACTAATCCCACGGCTGGAGTAATAGTTACACATTACACCAAAAAAGTGTCAACAACCACGTTAAAAAAGAATCCATTTCAAGCATTGAGTGGTGCTAATGTTTTAAGAAGTTTATATACATCTGGAGTAATGATATTTAGGCCAGAAAGGAATACTCTGCAATTGATGTACGAACTTAAAAACGGCAAACCAATACCAACAAAATTCATAAACATGGTTAACGGACGCTGGATAGCTACAGCTTAACCAAATTCCTAAACTTTAAATATATTGGAGATTTTATGGATATCTATTGTGATTTTAATACTGTGGCTTTCAAAAAAAATGGAAATTCTAAATTATCAGAAGAGAAAGAACAACTTAAAGCTCAGCTTCTGTTAAATATCAGATCATGCCTTTCTTATCTATTGCCAAGAGGGATTTTTCGTGGTGATAAGTTTTATGTAGGCAATATACAAGGTGATAAAGGCAAGAGTCTAGTAGTAGAATTAAGTGGCAGTGAAGCTGGCCTATGGCATGATTTTGCAACAGGAGAAGGTGGTGATATCATTGACCTTTGGGCAGGAGTAAATAGAAAAAGTACGAGAATAGAGTTTCCTGAAGTAATGACTTCTATAGCTCAGTGGCTTGGTCATTTCAAAACTTCAAGTAGTCCAACTGCATATTGGGATTATTACGATGAAAACGGCCAAGCTATTGTTAGAGTATATCGTTATGATGATGATAGTGGAAAGAGATATCTTCCTTTTGATATCAAAAAATCCACCTTTAGTGTACCAGAGATAAGGCCACTATATAATATTCCAGGTATTTTAAAGTCCGATAAAGTTATTTTTGTTGAAGGGGAAAAATGTGCAGAAGCGCTGATAGAGAAAGGAATAACTGCAACAACAGCAATGTCAGGAGCAAATGCACCTATTGAGAAGACAGATTGGACTCCACTTAAAGGTAAACATGTTATTATTTGGCCAGATAATGATGAACCAGGTAAGAAATACGCTGAAAAATCTGCTATGAAACTTACTTGTCTTGGAGTTGAAGAACTTTGCATTTTGGAAATACCTAAAGATAAACCAAAGGGTTGGGACGCTGCTGATTGCGTGAAAGAAGGTGTAAATGTTGAAGAGTTCATCCTTAGTACAAAAAAGGCTCCTTCAAAAAAATCGTTGAGAATAGATACCAGAGCTTGGGCTAATATTGCTCCAGAAAGAGAATGGATTGTTAAAGATTGGCTTCCTATTGGAAGTGTTACGGCTCTCTACGGTGATGGTGGTATGGGAAAGTCTCTACTTGCTCAACAACTAATGACAGCAGCGAGCACAGGTAAATCTTGGTTGGGAATGGAAATTGAGCAGATGAAGACATATGGTGTATTTTGTGAAGATGATACAGAAGAGCTGTGGCGAAGACAGTGTGCTATAAATAGATTATATCAGTTAGATATGGAATCCTGTGACTTTCATGATAATATTGGCTTTTTATCGAGAGTGTGGAAAGATAATCTACTCATGGTATTTGATAACAAAGATATAGGTAAATTAACTCATTGCTTTGAAGAATTACTTGAAGATATTAAATTGTTTCAACCAAAGCTAGTAGTTTTAGATACAGCAGCAGACTTATTTGGTGGCAATGAAAACAATCGCTCTCATGTGAGACAATTTATTCAAAGTTGTTGTGGAAAAATAGTGAAAGTAATAAAAGGAGCTGTATTATTATGTGCTCATCCTTCTGATTCAGGAATAATACGTAAAACAGGTACAGGTGGTTCAACTGCGTGGAATAATACAGTAAGATCTCGTTGGTACTTGTCAAAGCCAGATAAAGCTGATGCTTCTGGTAATGAACGAGTACTTTGCCGTAAGAAGTCAAATTATTCTGCATCTAACGAAGAAAAGATTTCATTTTATTGGCATAACGGTGCGTTTGTACAATCTGATGATACATTAAATTCAGAAAGAATAGTAAGGTCTAGCTATAATACTAAATTGGATTTAGAACGTCTAAGAAGATGTGATATAATTTTAGAGTTAATTGCTAATGAAGCATATAAAGGCGAAACTTACACCGCGGCACACTTTGCTAGGTATTTTGAGGGAAAGCTAGGCCTTGGAAGTGAACGTAGTATCCGTGAAAGGATTAGCCATCTTGCAGCTCTTGGCCACATAAAGTTCTTTAAGGAAGCTCTTGGATATAAAGTATCAAGCACTAAATCAAAGTACGGCTATTTATGTGTTAAAGACATGGAGTTAAAAATTTCTGAAAATCAACATGTGCTGGTAAAGCCAGATTATTATCTTTCACCAAATAACGGAGTAACCTTACCAGTTGAAAATCCAGACGTTTGGGTGATACATAATTCTACAAAACAAGATGGCAAAATAGTATAGTAAGTTGGCAAGATGGCAAGTTGGCAAACTGAAGAATCTGCCATTCTACCAACTTAAAATTGATAAAAATATAAGAAAATCAATAGTTTAAAGAAATAGTAAGATGGCAAGATGGCAAAAAGTTGCCAACTAGATAGCATGGGTAAAGTCCTCTTCTATAGCGGGTTTAGGGAAGTTGGCAAGATGGCAAAAATCTATATATATAAATATATACTATGCTATAGTACATAGTATATATCAGTTAAGAGAAGAACTTAACGTTTTTTGATGTCCTTTCATAATTTTGCTTTTTCTATGGAGTTGCAACCTATAATAAAAATATAAAGTAAAGGCAGTGAAAAACAAATGATCCATAATAGCGTTTTAAAAAGATTCTATGACTTCAGTGTACAATTATACCACCAAGACCTAAGTTACTCATGTAGGGTAGCTTAAAACTCGATTACGAGGCATCTTAATACCCCAAGCTTTTATTTATTAGAAAAAACCCTACAACCAGTTTATCATGCTTTTTGTTGATTGCAAAGAAATTTTTTTGAACCTAAAGAACAAATGGTTAGTAGACTTTTTGAAACATTATTTTTGCAATAGCTTTACTTCTACCATAAGTTTAACAGAGGCTCTAACCCTCATCTTTTTTTTAACAAACGCATAACGCTGGTCTACTGAGTTTAATAGCTGAACTAAGAATTCAGATCTCCGGATTTTCCGGAATACTCAATAACTTCCAAGTGAGCTGGGTCTAGTTGCTTTAATAAGGCTTTTATGCAAGCGCGATGAAGACTTGAGGTAGAAAAGATTGAAGAAAGCAAAATAAACAGCTTTATATTCTTAATTTTTTTAGATGAGGCAAAAGCTGCATTTTAAAGCTATCTGTAACTTTAGGGTATAAACTTTACTAGCCACACTAAAGAACGCTTATAATGCCCTCTAAAACGCAAATAAAAGGCATCTTTAGTAAACTTACTAGTAAGTTTAACACATTTTTTACACTTTACAAAGAAAATTCTTCAAAAAAGATTGAACGACTTGTGGTGAGTATAAGGGGTTAATGGAGACTTTATGAAAATACAACAACTTTTATTGCAAATCTCTGAGCAATTGATTACAAAACTCTCAGTAATGAAATCAGCAAATTGTAGAGGAAGCTAAAGGAAAAAAGTTTGGAGTTGCTGCTATGGAAGAAGAAACAGAAGCTACAAAACCCTCTCAATAGTTCAAGATGGAGACAAAGATCTAAATTTATTTATTTACGTCTCTAATTTTATCTCGTATAATGGAGACAAAGATTTATATTTTGTGTTTTATGTCTCCATCATTTATTGGTAGGCAAACTGAGTTAAAACAACTACTGGAGCTTACAGACAAAAATACTGCATCTTTTGTAGTAGTCAAAGGAAGGCGTCGTATAGGAAAAAGTCGTTTAATTCAAGAGTTTGGTAAGTATTTTGAACAATATTACTCCTTTATAGGTTTGCCACCAGAAAAGCATACTACAATGTCCTACCAACTTAATGAATTTTCTAGACAAGTTGCTAGACAATTTAATACATCTTTTGCTAGGTATGATGACTGGAGCGATTTACTATGGGCAGTTGGTGAACGTCTACTATCAGGAAAAACATTATTGCTGTTTGATGAAATTTCTTGGATGGGCTCAAAAGATCCAACCTTTTTAGGCAAAATAAAAAACTTTTGGGATACACAGCTAAAAAATAATAACAAACTAATTTTCGTTATTTGTGGATCAGCTTCATCATGGATCGAGAAAAATATACTTAGTAGTACTGGCTTCGTAGGAAGAATATCGTTAACTTTAACACTCGGAGAATTATCACTTTCTGATTGCAACGAATTTTGGCCAAAAAATATTTCAGCATATGAAAAGTTTAAGGTGCTTGCAGTAACTGGCGGAATTCCAAAGTATTTAGAGGAGGTAAATTTTAAACATAGCGCTGAAGAAAATATTAAAAGGCTTTGTTTTACAAAAGGTGGGTTTTTAGTTGAAGAATTTAATCAAATATTCTCAGATTTATTCATGCGAAAAACGGCTTTTTATAAGCAAATAGTCAGAGCTCTTTCTACTGGAGCTAAAGAACAAGAAGAAATTTGTGCTACTTTAAATATCGTAAGACATGGACGCATTTCTGAGTATCTATATGAACTTGAGCTTGCTGGTTTTATAGCAAAGGATCATACTTGGAGTATAAAAACGGGTACTGATTCACGACTCAGGAGGTACAGACTTCAAGATAATTATTTAAGGTTTTATCTAAAATATATCGAAAAAGATCTAGGAAAAATTGGTCGTGACACCTATTCTATAGGGTTCTTACCAGAGTGGTATACAATTATTGGGCTTCAATTTGAAAATTTGGTGCTGAACAATAGAAAGAATATACATAATATCTTGGGAGTTGATGGAATAATAAGCGAGAATCCATTTTTTCAGAAGAGAACGCGTAATAGTGCAGGTTGTCAAATTGATTATATGATTCAAACGAAGTTTAACACTCTCTACATTTGCGAAATCAAATTTTCAAAAGATAAAATTGGTCATTCAATAATACAAGAGGTACAAAAGAAAATAGATGCACTAAATCGTCCAAAAGGATTTTCATGTCGTCCAGTCCTTATCCACGTCAATGATGTAAGTGATGATGTTATAGATAGTGGTTACTTTTCACACATCATTGATTTTGGAAAATTATTGAATTGTAAGTAATGTTTTTTCTGACTTAAAAATAATGTCTTTTTAGTTTTTACGTTTATTCTTAACTTATAGAGGTTGCTTATGACTGATACTTTAACTTTAAAAGAAGGAGATATTGAAACTACTGCTTTTGATAATAGCAGTTTTACTAGAGTACTACATGATGGAGAGTGGTGGTATGTAATAACAGAAGTAATAGCTTTTCTGACAGGTAGTAAGAACCCATCTGACTATCTAAAAAAGATAAAAAGCAGAGATATAGGGCTTTCTGAAGGATGGGGGTCTGGTAGAGACTCATGACCTTGAAACCAGCGATTTGGTCTCATAACCATAGTCTCCCCAAAAGAACCGTGCTTGCGGATTTCCCGCACACGGCTCCACAATACAGCGTTCACACTAGTGCTCCTGTGTATAAAGAAACATATACCTTTGGTTTTGGTAATGGATTTACTTTTAAATAGTGTATAAATTGTTCCCAATCCATACTTTTCTTTTGACTACGTCGGTTTATCCACTTAAATGCTAACTTTGTTACCGGTCGATAGAATTGAATCAAACACCGATAATTTCCGCTAACTCCGAAGTAGCTATAGTGTCCTGTTAGTTTGG
Source organism: Seladonia tumulorum (assembly GCA_913789895.3). Classification (NCBI taxonomy): domain Eukaryota; kingdom Metazoa; phylum Arthropoda; class Insecta; order Hymenoptera; family Halictidae; genus Seladonia; species Seladonia tumulorum. Next base: position 13,166,758 of record OU565275.1, read on the forward strand.
CTTTAAGTTTCTGCCACCAATCTTTGAGACAGATACGACTTCGTACCATCTTCAACCATTCTTTGATTTCTTTAATCTTTCTGGCTAGGCTTATTTTTGAAGTTTTCTGCTTCATCATAAGTTTACCATTACGACTTTTTCCACAATAATGTGTAAATCCTAGAAAGTTGAAGCTAGCCGTCCTACGTTTCTCTCTTTCTGCTTGATACCATTCTTTCTTACCAAACTTTACTATTTTTGTTTTATTTTCAACTATTTCCAACCCAAATTTACTTAGTCTTTGTTTCAGTAATTCTAGAAATTCTTTTGCGTCTTCTTCCCTCTCGCAGCCAACTACAAAATCGTCGCAAAACCTTATTAGCTGTAAATATCCTCTGGCTTTTGGCTTAAATTTCTTTTCAAACCATAAGTCCAGCACATAGTGTAAGTATATATTAGCTAATACAGGGCTTACTATACCACCTTGTGGTGTGCCTTGATCGGTTGCTTTATAACATCCAACTTCGACTATTCCTGCCTTTAGAAATCGTTTTATTAACCACAATAAATTTGGGTCAGCTATTCGTTCCCTTAGACAATTCATTAGCCATTTATGTTGAACATTATCAAAGAACTTCTTGATATCCACTTCTACAATATAGTTAATTGGTTTGTGCATAACTGCTTTATCTAGAGCGTTTATCGCCTGATGACAATTTCTTCCTGGTCGAAATCCATACGAGCTGTCCATAAAGTTTGCTTCATAAATATTTTCTAATATCTTCTTTAGCATTACCTGTACCAACTTATCTTCCGTTGATGGTATTCCGAGACCGCGCTTCTCTTTGCTCCCGGCTTTGGGTATGTATACCCTTTTCACTGGTAGCGGTTGATATTGTTTTCTCTTCATACTATCCACTAGTGTTTTAAGTTTCTCTTCTAGATTTTCTCCATAAGCTTCCACTGTCACACGATCTATACCACAAGCCTTGTTGTGTTTTAGTTCCTTATAACACTCTGCAAGATTCTCTTCATTAATCAAATGAACTAATGATGTAAATTTTACTCGCTTATCTTGCTTAGCCCTTACTGCTATCTGGTTTAGTTTTCCTTGCATACTCCTCCAATCTCTGTTGTATTGGTATAGCAATCCCTATACCAGTCACTATATTGCTAACCGCTTCCCCTTGTATGTGGCTTTCCCACACTCCGAGTACTATCAGTTAGTCCGACTTCCTTTGCATCTTCCTCCAGTCCTCGCCTTTATTGACTTGTTCCAGAGTACCCTTACAGGAATACAAAGGATCTCCCAAGTTCACGTAAGGTCCATCTCAACACATGACGCGGCCTTCGATCCCGATGAGGTGAGTAATATCTTGCCTTAGCGTTATTACCCATGTTGCCTTCCACCAAATGTAAAGTGTCAGCCCCCATGACGCGTGAATTACGGGACTCAATACCTTCACTTTCGTTGCACCCTATGTTGTCCATTCCATTAGCTTTACTACGCTCGTTACCTTACGCAGCATAATGGTTTGTTCCAGGTTGCCGGCTAAGCTTTACCCGTGTTGGATTTTCACCAACTGTTCCTTACGCACTTCTTGGCGCACGTCTGGTAGAGACTCATGACCTTGAAACCAGCGATTTGGTCTCATAACCATAGTCTCCCCAAAAGAACCGTGCTTGCGGATTTCCCGCACACGGCTCCACAATACAGCGTTCACACTAGTGCTCCTGTGTATAAAGAAACATATACCTTTGGTTTTGGTAATGGATTTACTTTTAAATAGTGTATAAATTGTTCCCAATCCATACTTTTCTTTTGACTACGTCGGTTTATCCACTTAAATGCTAACTTTGTTACCGGTCGATAGAATTGAATCAAACACCGATAATTTCCGCTAACTCCGAAGTAGCTATAGTGTCCTGTTAGTTTGGCTTTAAGTTTCTGCCACCAATCTTTGAGACAGATACGACTTCGTACCATCTTCAACCATTCTTTGATTTCTTTAATCTTTCTGGCTAGGCTTATTTTTGAAGTTTTCTGCTTCATCATAAGTTTACCATTACGACTTTTTCCACAATAATGTGTAAATCCTAGAAAGTTGAAGCTAGCCGTCCTACGTTTCTCTCTTTCTGCTTGATACCATTCTTTCTTACCAAACTTTACTATTTTTGTTTTATTTTCAACTATTTCCAACCCAAATTTACTTAGTCTTTGTTTCAGTAATTCTAGAAATTCTTTTGCGTCTTCTTCCCTCTCGCAGCCAACTACAAAATCGTCGCAAAACCTTATTAGCTGTAAATATCCTCTGGCTTTTGGCTTAAATTTCTTTTCAAACCATAAGTCCAGCACATAGTGTAAGTATATATTAGCTAATACAGGGCTTACTATACCACCTTGTGGTGTGCCTTGATCGGTTGCTTTATAACATCCAACTTCGACTATTCCTGCCTTTAGAAATCGTTTTATTAACCACAATAAATTTGGGTCAGCTATTCGTTCCCTTAGACAATTCATTAGCCATTTATGTTGAACATTATCAAAGAACTTCTTGATATCCACTTCTACAATATAGTTAATTGGTTTGTGCATAACTGCTTTATCTAGAGCGTTTATCGCCTGATGACAATTTCTTCCTGGTCGAAATCCATACGAGCTGTCCATAAAGTTTGCTTCATAAATATTTTCTAATATCTTCTTTAGCATTACCTGTACCAACTTATCTTCCGTTGATGGTATTCCGAGACCGCGCTTCTCTTTGCTCCCGGCTTTGGGTATGTATACCCTTTTCACTGGTAGCGGTTGATATTGTTTTCTCTTCATACTATCCACTAGTGTTTTAAGTTTCTCTTCTAGATTTTCTCCATAAGCTTCCACTGTCACACGATCTATACCACAAGCCTTGTTGTGTTTTAGTTCCTTATAACACTCTGCAAGATTCTCTTCATTAATCAAATGAACTAATGATGTAAATTTTACTCGCTTATCTTGCTTAGCCCTTACTGCTATCTGGTTTAGTTTTCCTTGCATACTCCTCCAATCTCTGTTGTATTGGTATAGCAATCCCTATACCAGTCACTATATTGCTAACCGCTTCCCCTTGTATGTGGCTTTCCCACACTCCGAGTACTATCAGTTAGTCCGACTTCCTTTGCATCTTCCTCCAGTCCTCGCCTTTATTGACTTGTTCCAGAGTACCCTTACAGGAATACAAAGGATCTCCCAAGTTCACGTAAGGTCCATCTCAACACATGACGCGGCCTTCGATCCCGATGAGGTGAGTAATATCTTGCCTTAGCGTTATTACCCATGTTGCCTTCCACCAAATGTAAAGTGTCAGCCCCCATGACGCGTGAATTACGGGACTCAATACCTTCACTTTCGTTGCACCCTATGTTGTCCATTCCATTAGCTTTACTACGCTCGTTACCTTACGCAGCATAATGGTTTGTTCCAGGTTGCCGGCTAAGCTTTACCCGTGTTGGATTTTCACCAACTGTTCCTTACGCACTTCTTGGCGCACACAATTTGTCACCCCCCTTGAAATTAAAACAAAAGGTGGTAGACAGAATGTTAATTGTACAAATGTTGAGGGGTTGTTTCGTATTTTGCAGTCTATTCCTTCCAAAAGAGTTGAACAATTTAAACGTTGGCTTGCAAAAGTCGGGTATGAAAGGCTACAAGAATATGAAAACCCTGAGCTTGCACTCAAACGAATCTATGCCGATTATGCTGCAAAAGGGTACCCTCAGGAATGGATACAAAAGAGAATAGAATCGATAGCTGTCAGAAATCAACTAACAAAAGAATGGGGTAACAGAAATATATCTGACCACAATAATAAGTATATTGAAGGTAGGGAATATGCAATATTGACAGACGTAATTTCTGAGGGAACGTTTGGAGTAAAAACAAAGCATCATAAGGAAATAAAAGGCTTGAGGAAACAACCACTAAGAGACCATATGACACCAATTGAATTAATTTTTAACATGCTAGGAGAACAGGCTACCATTGATGAAATAAAAGATAAAGATGCACAGGGCTATAATAAAAATTTAGAAGCGGCAAAGGAAGGTGGTAAAAATGCAGGCACAGCAAGAGAGGCATTTGAAAGAGCTAGAGGTGTGAAAGTCGTTTCTTCAGATAACTTTTTAAAGAGGATTAAAGATTAAAGTTCTCACTATGAGAAATCTCTGAATTTTATGATTTAAAACGTTTTAGAAGGCTATTATAGCGTTATTGATAATTTAGATAGTTTGTTTTGTATGCTTTTACCAAAAACTCATGTAATTTCTGAGCTGCATTAAAATTATTTTAACTTTTTTTGAGAAAATCCCGGAAAAAGTAGTAAGAAATCCGGTATATATTAGTATAGGGGCATTGAGTGTAGATGTGCTTCAAACACAAAAGTCGGCAAACGAACAGAGTAGAAAAGATTGAAGAAAGCAAAAGAAATTTAGGCTTTTGGTAAGTTACATAATTGAGAATTTGTATTTTTTTAGATGAGACAAAAACTGTATTTTAAAGCTAGATGTGACTTCAGAGTAAAATACCAACAAAAGAACGCTTCTTTAAAACTTGATCACAAGCCTTGTCACAAATTTTACTTTTTCCATTATAACATCTTTTACTTCTCTTCAACACAGTTAACGAACTACTTTTATCAGCACAGTGAAAGGGTTAATACGGTAGCCATAATCTTTACGCGATGATCCAGGCCAACCAACTGTTTGAATCACATCATTACGTTCGATGTTTAATCCTAACTTTTTAGCTAAGGTGGTTTTTATTGTTCTTTGGATTGTGTTTAGTGGTTTTCTGATGTGATGTTCTGGATCTGCTTCTGGATCAAGATTTAGGCGCTTTTCTATTTCAGTTATGCTAAGCAACATGTGTTTTTCAGGAGGTAATTCTTTTTTACAATCATGCAAAAATTGTTCAAATAATATGCGAAAAACCTTCATACATGCTACAGCTTTCTTATTTAGAATCTCTATATTGTTTACGTAAAGTGAGCCCTCTATCAATTGCAACTTTAGTAATTCCTTCTCTTTAGGAGGTTCAATTAGATTAAGTGCAGTATGTAAGATTTGCATTGAAGTATTTGGTATGAACTCTAGTACTCCTCTTTGTGCTGCTTCTTGGAATACTTCAATTAAAGTCTTATGCTGAAAGAAAAGGTCAACCATTTTTACTGTGGGCAAATCAAGAGGTATGTTTGATGGATTTTTTCTCAGTATTATTAATACAGTTGGATTAGCTTTAAGCTTATCTATCGTTAAGAATGTTGGATTGGTGCAAAAATCAAGTATGATTAAACTTACAATCTTACCTTGTCCACCAACATGATAAACTCCACTTTCCACTTTTTGCCACATAAAATTTGTATCACTTAGCTGACCTTCAAACCAATTCATAAATTTCTCTGGGTTAAAATATACAGATAAGCGGTGAAATCTTTGCTTCTTGTAGGTATTAGGTAAAATATCACGGTTGCAATTTTCACAAATTATATTATCGCATGCTTCGTTAAAGTCCTCATCAATGAAAATCTCATTGTTACAGTATGGATCAACTATATTGGGCCAATCTAATTTATCTTGTCTACGAGAGCAGATAATGTAAGACCTCTCCTGCATCTTAATTAATTCAAGATCTGACAAATACCTTGCTGCTTTGATGTAATTTTGATTTGGGTTAACCCAAGAGCTGCCAGAATTAAGAAGATCAGAGATTTGCTCTTGGCAAGATTGTAAGACCATAAAATTGTTTTATGTATGCTTTAAAATCCTCTCTTTCCCTTTTATTCAGAGGATGTTCAGAGTAGTAAATTGCTATATACTCATCACTTCGCTTGAAAAATAAGCCTATCTTTTTGCCTTGAAATATTACTTTAATCGACTCTATAAATGGCACTATGTCTCCTACAAATGGCTTTAAAACATGCAATTCCGGTGCAATAGGATCATATGGAGTGACAGTCAAAGTGATATTAGTGTAGCTGTAATTGAAACGATTTGACTGAAACTTTAACTCAAAAACACGAATATTTGAATCAGATTCATTAATACAAGTTTCTATAAATTTATGCACCTGTTCCGCGAAATTTTTATCCTGCACATCTACAAAAATACATTCGCAGCCAAAGTAACAACTTGCAATGCTATTTGCTATTTCTATAGCTTGATCAATATTTCTAGCACCAAGATCTACCTGAGTGCCATTTAGTAGAAAATCCAAAATCATCCACTCTGCCTTATGTCCATGAATAACTTTGTTTGAATTTAACAACAAATCTATATCGCTAGCTTTGCGTATTAACACATATAAACGATTCTGATGATAGAAGAAACCTTGTAGTTGATTCTCGAAACTGTCATTTCTCTTAATGTTATCTTCTTTCAGTATTTGTTGTATGATTTCCTCTGAGATAAAGTCCTTAAATGGAGTACTTGGTCGTCTTGGTATTTTTTGTAAGGCAAAAGACATGAAACTCTTTCTTTGTATTTTTTCAAAGTGATAGACAGACTTTAAAAGATTGTAATCTGCATGAAACAGTAGAAACAGCAAAGACTTCTTATCATATTTATTATTATTTTTTACAAGGTAGGATTTCATGAGTTCTGTAGTTAATGCAGATCTTGCAATTTCACTGACAGTAACTTCTAGTTTTGCACGGTCAAAACAGGTAATCAAGTAGTAAGTAACGAGAGAATCGGAATAATTAGCAATCACTTTACGTTTGTATTGTACAGATGTATTATCGTAACTTTCATCATCAAAGAGTTGAGCATTTAATTTATCTTTAAAGGAGTTTTGAAAAATAATATTTAATTGCTTACCAGAAAGTGAATCTATCCAAGACTGACGTATTTTTGTATTGTGAAAACGGTCAAGCAAATGGTTAACAGGGACTTCTAAATCATCTTCCCAAAATTTACGATTTGGATAAATGTTCATAAGAAACTAACCACACCATGATAACATAATAGACTATTTAAATAGTTAAGATAGAAATCTGAAAGTCTTGACCAATAATTATGCAAGGGCTGTTTACTGATTTTTAACCAAGTTTTTTCTAAAAAGTTTGCTTAAGAAGAAGATTTTTTGGACAAAAATTTTTCAAATCCTGAATATATATTATATAGCACTCTAGCGAAACAAATTCTGAATATAAATGTCAATCCTAACACTGGACCTTGGCAAGCAAATGGGCTGGGCAATTCTTACAGATGGAGTAATTGAAAGTGGCAGCAAAAGTTTTCATGGTAGTCGTTTCAGTGGAGGTGTTCTTAAACTTTCGTAATTGGCTCAATTCTTTGAAAGACATTTCTGCAGTGTATTTTGAGGAGGTGAGAAGACATCTAGGAACTGATGCAGCGCATTGCTATGGCGGTTTTCTCGCAGTTCTGTCTGCTTGGTGTGAAGAGAACAATATTCCCTACCAAGGTGTTAATGTTAAAACTATAAAACGCTTTATCACAGGCAAAGGCAATGCAAGTAAGAGTGAAGTTATTGAAGCGATACGTGAAAAAAGTTTTTCACCTCAAGATGATAATCAAGCAGATGCTTTAGCTTTGATGTTCTATGTTATGGATTTTAGTAAAGATATTAATAAGATGAAAAATCCATAAAAAGTGGGTCCTTTCGGCCAGAATGGCGGGTTTGGTGGGTATGACTCCAGGCCTTCTTTAGCGTCAGACATATTTTAAATATTAACTTTTTAATTATTAAGAATTTAAATTATATGAATTTAGCAATCCACTATTATCCTGTTGAAAACCTCGTCGAATATAAGCGTAATCCACGTAAAAATGACGATGTGGTCAACAGAATGTGTGCTTCTATTCGGGAATTTGGCTTTCGTATACCAATAGTTGCAAAAAGCGATGGAACTGTGGTTGATGGTCATTTAAGACTTAAAGCAGCAAGAAAGCTTGGTATGGAGAGTATTCCAGTGGTTTTAAGTGATAATTTAAATGAACCACAAACCAAAGCTTTTCGATTACTGGCCAATCAATCAGCTAATTGGGCAAAGTGGGACGATGAGCTTTTAAAAGTGGAAATTCAGGAGCTAGAAGATTTACAGTTTGATCTTAAAATGACTGGATTTGAATTAGAAAAAGTTCAACGGTTTCTTGATGATTTAGATGGTGAAGAAGAAGATCTTTCTGACTTAGTTGTTGATGACAAAAAAGTAGAAATAACAAAACCAGGTGATCTATGGATTTTAGGTGATCATCGAATCTATTGTGGTGATAGCTCTGTAGTTGAATCATATAAAGCGGTATTAGATAATAAAATGGCAGATATTACCGTATGTGATCCTCCATATAACGTTGATTATGTTGCGACGCGAAGGCGTCAGAAGTAGCTGTTTCTCAGGATTTTCTAGGTTTTCTTAGAAAGATCAAGAAGAAACCGTCCGTGTTGCCGGATGAATCTAGGGGCATGAATTAAGTAGCTGCCCTGACAATGTAACAAAGCATTATGCGGGATACAAATTGCAAAAGGCGTATTCTCCCTCAAACCATACAGAGGGTAAGTGCTAGATAGTGAATAAGGTGAAGGTAACTGAACCTGTGATAAAGACCGTAAACGTTGACAAGCGAAAGCGGTTGATACGCTTGGGCCAAAAGGCATTGGAAGCAGGAGGAACATCTCGTAGTTGTGTTCCCGTAACCTATAAGCTTCTCGGTCGACAGCAGGCACCTAAGTTCACAAGCTACTTTTGGGGAAGCGTGGAAACCCTGTACTTGCTCCCTACCATAGTGGGGACAGCAAACTGTAAGGAATGCTTATGGCAGTGCAGGTTTGGGATGTCGGAAAAAGCAAAGGTCTCACTGTAATGGTGGGAATACCAGTTGAAACATTACTGGACATAAAAGTGTGCCCACGTCCGATAGGTCTTTCTTTGTAAGAGATTTTGGAGAACTTTTTATATATGAGGAAAAGCAAATGACAATACTGACATATTCAGCGATTGGTGCATCCTCTACACCTACAATTACATGGGAATCTATTAATTGGACTAAAGTGATAATAGGTGTCAAAAAGCTCCAGATGCGTATTGCAAAGGCTGTTCGAGAAAGAAGGTACGGCAAAGTGAAAGCTTTGCAATGGATATTGACACATTCGTTTACTGCAAAACTTTTGGCTGTTAAACGAGTCACTCAAAATCAAGGAAAAAACACCCCTGGGGTTGATGGCTTAGTTTGGCGCACACCGCAACAAAAGATCAAAGCTGTTCAATCGTTAAAGCGTCGAGGATATTGCGTCCAACCGCTCCGACGAGTATGGATTCCAAAAAGAGCAGGAAAAAAACGTCCTTTGGGAATACCAACTATGAAGGATCGGGCAATGCAGGCTCTTTATCTGCAAGCACTTGAACCAGTTTCAGAATCAATTTTAGATCGTCATGCCTATGGTTTTCGGCATAAAAGATCAGCTGCTGATGCTATTGACCAATGTTTTAAAACGTTGTGCCAAAAAGTATCGGCACCATGGATCCTAGAAGCAGATATCAAATCTTGTTATGACTCCATTAGTCATGCATGGCTTTTAGAACACTGCCCTATGGATAAGAAAATTCTGAAAAAATGGCTGACAGCAGGATACATGGATAAGAACACTTTTTATATCACTAAAGAAGGTACTCCTCAAGGAGGGATCATCTCTCCTACACTGATGAATATTACCCTTAGAGGCTTAGAAAAGACAGCCCAAAAATCTGCCTTTTGGCGCGATAAGGTTAATACTACCGCCTACGCTGATGACTTTATTATTACAGGAAGATCGAAAGAAGTCCTTGAAAACAAAGTAAAACCAGCAGTGTGTGCCTTTTTGAAGGAGCGTGGATTGGAATTCTCAGTAGAAAAAACTAAGATTACTTCCATTGATGAAGGATTTGATTTTCTAGGATTTACGATTCGAAAGTATCGAGGAAAGCTCTTGATCATGCCTTCTAAAGCAAGTATCAAAGAGTTCCTAAAAATGATCCTGGAAACCATGAGACTTCACAGCACAATAACAACGGAACAACTTATCTACACCTTGAATCCTAAGATCAGAGGATGGACAAATTATTACCGTCATGTTGTGTCAAAGAAAGTGTTCAACTATGTCGATCATAAGATCTTTGGTGCGCTTTTGAGATGGATTAAAAGAAGGCATCCAAATAAAAATTTTCAATGGAGAAAGCAGAGATACTTTTGCACCATTGGCAATAATAACTGGACCTTCTTTGCTAAGTCTTCAAAAGATAAAGGACAAGGTAGCATGGTAACTTTAATGCAAGCTGCCTCAATTCCGATTGTGAGACATGTCAAAATAAGAGCAGATGCTAATCCCTATGATCCAAAGTTTAATTCATACTTTTTCAAGCGAAATCTTGAAAGAAAGAAATACCAACATTGTATTAAGGAGAAGTAATTATGACGAAACTTGAGAACCAGTCTTCTATCGATAACAGCCGGGCAAATAAATCTGCCTTTGAAAGGCTTGAGCCGTATGACGGGAAACTGTCAAGTACGGTTCTTAGGGGGAAAAGGAGCGGCAACGCTTCTCTTTCTACCCGGCGTAATAGCCAAGACAAAAAGATATTAAATGATAATCAAGGTGAAAAGTACGAACTTTTTCTCTACGATATCTGTTCCCATATTTTAGCATATACGAAAGGTGCAATTTACATCTGCATATCATCATCAGAGTTTTCAACATTGCAAAAAGTATTTGAAGAAGCAGGTGGTCGTTGGTCGACATTTATCATTTGGGCAAAGAATCACTTTACGCTAGGAAGATCAGATTATCAAAGACAATATGAAGCAATGCTCTACGGTTGGAAAAATGGCAATAAACGTGAGTGGCATGGAGGAAGAAATCAAAGTGATTTGTGGTTTTATGACAAACCAGTGCATAACTCATTACATCCAACGATGAAGCCAGTAGAATTAATGGAAAGAGCAATAGTTAATAGTAGTAGACCAGGAGATATAGTACTTGATCCATTTAGCGGTTCTGGCAGCACACTGATTGCATGTGAGAGAACAGGAAGAATTTGCAGAACAATAGAGCTAGATTCAAAATTTGTAGATGTAACGATAAAACGTTGGCAAATATACACAGGTAGGGAGGCAATTCTTTCTGATATTGGTAAAACTTTTGCAGAAATTCAAGAAGAAAATTCGTAAAAAGGAGCAAAAAGAGTGGAAAAGATAACGCAAACAGAATGGGCAAGAGAGATAGGAGTATCAAAGCAATATGTCTGTTATTTAGTAAAAAAAGGAATAGTTGAGTTGGAGGATGGTTTGATCAATAGAGAACAAGCAAATGAAGCGGTGGCAGCAATAAGAGATCCAAGTCAGCCACTTAGGAGGAAAAATCCAGAAAACGAAAATACAAATAACCTTTCTACAATGTTGCTAAAAACGCGAATAAAAAATGAAATGGAGCGAGGAAGGTTGCTAGAAGCAAAGGCAAAAGCTGAAATAGGAGAACTTGTAGCAGTAGAGGAAGTAAAAAGTGAGGCATTTAACGTAGCAAGAGTTGTACGTAATAATTTGCTTAATATTCCAAATAGAGTTTCAGCATTGCTTGCATCACTGAGTGAGACTGAAAAGATTCATATGGCGCTCACTGAAGAGATTACAAACTCACTTGAAGAATTATCTAACACTAAATTTTAATAATGTCTGCTCACTTAAGTTTAGAATTAATAAAGTGCCTCATTAATCAACCTGGATTAGATGTTAATGTTAGAGGATTAAATGGAAAAACACCACTACATTGCGCTATAGAGTTTGACGAGTTAAGCATGGTGGATTTATTACTCACGAAGAAGAACATTAATCCTTTTGTTGAGGACAATGAAGGCAAAACCTCCTTAGATTATGCCAAAGAAGGTAAAAAAGCAGAAATATTACAAGCGCTAATTAATAACAAATACGGATCAGAACAAGATAGTTTACTTCATTTAGCTGCAATGATAGGTGAAATTAATGCAGTTAGATACTTGATCAGAAAAGGTATTGACGTTAATGTACGAAATACTTTGCATCATACGCCATTACATCTAGCAGCAGGCATAGGACATGCAAATATTGTCAAAATTTTAGTGGAAGAAGGAAAAGCTGAAATAGATGTCTTTGATGCACGAAATCAGACACCAATGCACTATGCAGTTAATAACAAAAAGTTAGAGATAGTAAAGTTACTGCTGAAGCTTGGAGCAGATGTAAATAGTGCACGCATGGGACAAAACTCAATGAAATTATCGCCTGTGCATATAGCTGTAAGTAATACTAATTACGATGAAAGAGACTTATGTCTTGATATCCTCAAATGCTTAATAAAGGAGCCTAATGCTCAAGTCAATTTGCAAGACTACGAAAGTAAAACACCACTACATTACGCTGAAAGACTTAAAACAATAGAAGTTTTACTAACGCGAGAAGATATAGATCCATTGGTAAAAGACGATAGCGGCAAGACACCATTTGATTACGCTAAACCTGAGATAAAGAAGGCTTTGGTGAGTAATAAATACGGTTCTGAAAAGAATAGTCTACTCCATTTAGCTGCACAAAGAGGAGAAATTGAGATTGTAGAGTCTATCTTAAAAGAAGAAATTGATATTGATATTTCAAATAATAAAGGTCTATCACCGATTTACCTTGCTGCAGAAAAAAGGCATTTACATGTAGTAAAGTTATTGCTGACAAAAGGAGCAAATTATACACCTGTTCTGCACTTAGCAATCAAGTCAAATAATTTAGAGTTGCTAAAAACTTTATTTAAAGAAAAGAGCATCAAATTACCAGACGAGATAGGCAAGTCTGTACCAGTTTATTATAGGTGTATAGAACATAGAGATGCAAAAGTAAGAAAATACAACAATGTGATCTGTGTTTTTACCTCAGTAAGTGCAGTAGCAATAGCGGTATGTATAGGGTTAACAGCAACAACAATAAGCAGTGCAATCATTTTTGCAACAATAACAGGGATATTTGCGCTTATTATAGCAATAATGATAAGTGAGATGAGCAAAAGATATATAGAAAACGAATTTCAGAAAAAGATGTTTATGGAATTGGAGGAGTGTGGAGGAATAAACTCTACTGTTAACAATATTGAGATAGAACCAATTATGAGTAGATGCAGACAATGATATACGCTAGAGCTTTTTCTGAAGGTTTAAGACCAGATCCAGAGCTTAAAGTATCAGAGTGGGCGAATGAGTATCGAGTTTTAGCGCCAACTGCAGCATCAGAGCCAGGTAAATGGAGAACAGAAAGAACTCCTTATTTAAAAGAAATAATGGATTCACTATCTCCATCTTCGTCAGCGGAGAAAGTAGTATTCATGAAAGGAGCGCAGATTGGGGGAACAGAAGCTGGCAACAATTGGATTGGCTATATCATCGATCAAACACCAGGACCAATGCTAGTAGTACAGCCAACAGTCGAAATGGGAAAACGTTGGTCGAAGGGAAGATTTGCACCGTTGATAGAGAGTACACCATGTTTAAAGAGTAAAGTAAAAGACCCAAGATCAAGAGACTCAGGCAATACTGTACAAAGTAAGGAGTTTCCAGGTGGAATAGTAGTAATAACTGGAGCGAATAGCAGTGTAGGACTTAGATCCATGCCAGTAAAATATCTCTTTCTTGATGAAATAGATGCCTATCCAGGAGATTCAGGAGGAGAAGGTGATCCAGTACTGCTCAGTATTGCTCGAACTAATACATTTGCACGTCGAAAGATTTTTTTAGTATCAACACCAACGATTCATGGAATAAGCAGAATTGAGAAGGAGTTTGAAGCAACAGATAAGAGATATTTTTTTGTACCATGTCCGCATTGTAATTACTATCAAGTTCTAAAATGGTCACAAATAAAATGGGAAAATAACGACTCAAGAACAGCACATTATGTCTGCACTGAATGTAGCGGCAAAATAGAAAATCATCAAAAGACAGAGATGCTAGAACGTGGAGAATGGAGAGCTACAGAGGCAAAAGAAGGTGAGAAAAAAGGATTTCATCTTTCAAGTCTTTATAGTCCAGTTGGCTGGTATAGTTGGCAACAAGCAGTAGAGGACTTTCTCCATGCAAAGGAAAGTGAACAATTACTGAAAGTTTGGATAAATACCACGCTTGGAGAAACCTGGGTAGATAAAGGAGAAGTACCGGACTGGAAGCAATTATTTAACAGGAGAGAATTTTTTCAGATTGGCACAGTACCAAAAGGCGAAGTAGTTCTCACAGCAGGAGTAGATGTTCAAAAAGATCGCTTGGAAGTAGAAGTTGTAGCCTGGGGAAAAGGCAGAGAAAATTGGTCAATAGACTACCGAGTATTTGAAGGAGATACAGGAAGTGGAGAAGTATGGAAAAAGCTTTCAGAGCTGTTAAATCATCATTTTATCGGTGAAAATGGGCTTGAATATATGATAAGTATGATGGCAGTAGATGCTGGATATGCAACGCAAGAAGTATACAATTGGATAAGAGGTCATCAAGGCTGTGGAAGAGTAATGGCAGTCAAAGGTGTAAATAAAGCTCTAGTACCACTTAGCAGTCCAAGCAGAGTAGATATAACAGTTGGTGGGCAAAAGCTGAAAAGAGGAATAAAGCTCTGGCCAGTAGGAGTATCAATATTAAAGTCAGAACTTTTTCAATTACTTAATGTTTTAAAAGAAGAAGAGAAAGTGCCAGCAGGGTATTGTCATTTTCCCGAGTATGCACCTGAGTATTTTAAGCAGCTAACGGCAGAGCAGTTAGTCAGCAAGGTAGTAAAGGGATACACCAAACAGGAGTGGCAAAAGGTAAGAGAAAGAAATGAAGTGCTAGATTGCCGAATTTATGCGAGAGCTGCATCTATTGCGCTTGGAATTGATAGGTGGCAAGAAAATAAATGGAATAGTTTAAGTGAAAAACCAGAAAGTAAAAAATCAAAGAAAATAGTGAAAAGTAAGTGGATCAGCAAGTAGTAAATGTATAACGAAGAGTATTTAGTTCAAATTGAAGAAGCGATAAAGAAGCTGCAAAACGGAGAGCGAGTGGTATCAATTGCATATGGTGACCATGTGGTGAGATATGCAGAAGTAGATATAAATGATTTACTAAGCTTAAGACAACGTATTAAGGCTGAACTAAAGATTGTTGGAATGAAGCCGAAGAGGAAAATTATTTTTGCTACTAACAAGGGAGTTTTGTAATGTTACTAAAATCATTCAAACAACTATTTAGCAAGCCAAAAATCAAAAGCTCAGCCTGGGATGCATCTGGCTCAGGAAGAAGGGTAATGTATTGGCAAGGAGAAACGGGAAGCATAAATAATTTACTCTCTCAAAGCCTTGAGCACTTGCGTAGCCGCTCTCGTGATATGGTAAGAAAAAATCCATATGCAGCAAATATCATTGATACAATAGTAAGTAACTCGATTGGAACAGGAATAAAACCGCAATCAAAAGCTAAAGATCCAGAGTTTCGGAAAAGAGTGCAAGAGTTATGGCTGAGATGGACAGATGAAGCAGACAGTAGTGGAGTAAATGATTTTTATGGACTGCAAGCACTGGTTTGTAGGAGCATGATAGAAGGCGGGGAATGTTTCATACGGTTAAGAACAAGAAAACCTGGAGATGGTCTGTGTGTACCGTTGCAATTACAAGTGCTTGAATCTGAACACTTAGATAATAAAACAAATCAAACTTTAGCAAATGGTAATGTAATAAGAAACGGGATTGAGTTCAATAGACTTGGGCAAAGGGAAGCATACTACCTATTTAAAGAACACCCTGGTGAAAGTACGTTTGGAGAATCAGTAAGAGTACCAGCAAACGATGTTTTACATATCTATAGACCACTAAGACCTGGGCAAATTAGGGGAGAGCCATGGCTTTCTAATATACTGCTAAAGCTCTATGAGCTTGATCAATACGATGATGCAGAGCTAGTGAGAAAAAAGACAGCGGCGATGTTTGCAGGATTTATTACGAGACTCGATCCAGAAGCAAATATTTTAGGAGAAGGTGAAAGTAATGAGCAAGGAGTAGCACTATCTGGTTTAGAGCCTGGAACAATGCAGCTTTTAGACCCAGGAGAAGATATAAAATTTTCAGAACCATCGGATGTTGGAGGAAGTTATGAAGCATTCATGAGACAGCAGCTGAGAGCAATAGCAATAGGTACAGGAATAACATATGAGCAACTAACTGGGGATCTAAGTGGCGTTAATTATTCATCAATCAGAGCAGGATTAATAGAGTTTCGTAGGAGATGTACAATGTTACAGCATAACATAATGGTATTTCAGTTTTGCCGTCCTGTATGGGATAGATGGTTAGAGTTAGCACTACTTTCTGGAGAACTAGACATAGGTGAAGAATGGACAAAGGGAAAAGAAGGAGCAAAAAAAGAAGTAAAATGGATACCACAGGGATTTGATTGGGTCGATCCGCTAAAAGATCAGCAAGCACAGCAAATGGCAGTAAGAAATGGATTTAAGAGTCGATCAGAAGTAGTATCAGAAATGGGTTACGATGTAGAAGAAATTGAGCAGGAAATTGCTGAAGATCAAAGACGTGCAAGTGAACTGGGCTTAAGTTTTGATTCTGACGTTACGGCCAATCAAGAGGTGATATGAAACAACAATGGCTAAACAGATGTGTAATGGTAGAACCAAGGAGTTTTGAATTACTGTCACTACAAACAGGAAAGCAGCCTATCTTTAAAAATATAAAACATGCAGTAAGAAATAGTGAAAGAGGAATAATACCGATACATGGAATCTTGACAAAAAAGTCAGAAACTTTTGATGATATTTTTGGAATGACTTCCTATAATCAAATAGAAGCACAAATTACACAAGCAATAGAAGATAGTGATATAGAAACAATCCTGTTGGATATAGACAGTCCTGGAGGAGAGGTCAATGGAGTGTTTGACCTTGCTGATTTTATTTACAGTGCAAGGGGAAAAAAGAGGATAATAGCGATAGCAAATGATGATGCATATTCTGCAGCGTACGCTATAGCTTCTAGCGCTGAAAAGGTATTTGTGAGTAGAACTTCAGGAGTAGGAAGCATAGGAGTAATAGCAAGTCATATAGATCAAAGTGGGTTTGATGAAAAACAGGGAATAAAATATACGACAGTATTTGCAGGAAGTAGAAAAAATGATTTAAATCCACATGAGCCAATAACTTCTGAGAGTTTAGAAAACCTAAAAAGCGAAGTGAATCGTTTATATGGAATGCTGGTTGAGCTAATAGCACGCAATAGAAACCTTTCTGTAGAGGCAATCAAATCAACAGAAGCAGGGCTATATTTTGGCGAGAAAGCAGTAGAAATAGGTCTTGCAGATGGAATTACAATTCTTTCAGAGTTTAAATATATTAATAAAAACAGGAGTATTACTATGAACGAACAAACTATAACTGACCTAAAAGAAGAAACTAATAATTTAACTAAGTATCGTACTGAAGTTCTTGAATTAATACGTTTATGTAATATATCAAAGATGCCAGAGAAAATAGGAGAATTTATTGAGCAGAGTGTAAGTGTTGAGCAAGCAAGGGAAGTTTTAATGGAATTACTTGCAGAAAGAACAAAGAAGACAGAGATAATAAGTACAATACCACAGAATTCAGGAGAAGAGTTGATGATGCAGGTAGCGAAAAGTCGTAGGCATTTAAAATATATAACAAAAGGAGAAAAGCAAAATGAGTAGTATAACAGAACAAAATAACCTTGGTGATCTTCTAAAATATGAAGCATCAAATTTATATTCACGAGATCAAATAACTGTTGCCAAAGGACAGAATCTCAAGCTTGGTGCAGTAGTTGCTAAAAAGACTGAAGATGGTTTTATTAGGGTCTTAAATCTAACAGCAACCGATGGCACACAAACGGCAATAGGAGTAATTTCAAGTGATGTAAACGCAAAGGAAAATGCTAAAGGAGTAATTATTGCTCGCGGTGCAATGCTAGCAGATCATGCAGTTGTATGGCCAGCAAATATCACTGAAGAGCAGAAAAATGCAGCAATAAAGCAACTTGAAACACGAGGGATCATTATCCGTAAAGCAGTCTAAAGCTATATTAAACAATAAAAAACACAAAGGGGGAAAAGAAAAAATGCAAAATCCATTTACAAATACAGCATTTAGTATGACGGCACTAACTAATGCGATGAATATATTGCCGATAAATTATGGACGGGTTGAAAATTTAAATTTATTTCCAAGTAGGTCAGTAAGATTTAGACATATTACCATAGAAGAGCAAAATGGAGTATTAAGTTTACTACCAACGCAAGTACCCGGAGCACCAGCAACAGTAGGAAAAAGAGGAAAAAGAAAGGTAAGAACATTTACGATTCCACATATTCCGCATGATGATGTAGTGTTACCAGAAGAAGTACAGGGAATAAGAGCATTTGGATCAGAAAGTGAACTTAAAGCGCTGGCAGATGTAATAACTGACCATTTGCAGCTAATGAGAAATAAACATGCAATAACGTTGGAGCATTTGCGTATGGGAGCGCTGAAAGGAATAATTCTGGACGCAGATGGCAGTGAATTGTTAAATCTGTACAACGAATTTGAAATAACACCAAAAGTAGTAAATTTTGCACTGGGAGCAGCGATAACTGATGTAAAACGTAAGTGTCTGGAAGTATTGAGGCACATAGAAGATAATCTAAGTGGTGAATATATGACAGGAATTCATGCTTTAGTAAGCCCTGAGTTTTTTGATGCACTTACTTCTCATGCTAAAGTGAAAGAAGCATATGAGAGATGGCAAGAAGGAGCAGCGCTAAGAAATGATATGAGGTCAGGATTTACGTTCTGTGGAATAACGTTTGAGGAATATAGAGGACAAGCAACTGATCCTGAAGGAACCGTGAGAAGATTTATAGAAAGGGATACGGGGCACTGTTTTCCAGTAGGAACAGCAAGCACATTTACAACATATTTTGCACCAGCAGATTTTAATGAAACAGTGAATACTCTTGGACAGCCACTCTATGCAAAACAAGAGCCAAGAAGATTTGATAGAGGGACTGATTTGCATACGCAGTCAAACCCTCTGCCAATGTGCCACCGTCCAGCAATACTAGTCAAGATCGTTGCAACATAGGTAGAGCAAATATAAAGCGGTGTGAGGCAGAAGAATGCTTTACCTCTTCTTAGCATATAAATGTTAGTATATAGCGGAGAAATGTGCAAGAGAATATTAAGAGATTATTTAAAGATTGTTTTGCTCATTTAGGAAAAGTAGCTTTGTATGAATCAAAGGATAAGTCATATATGGTACAAGTACTAAAGCAACAGCCAGATAAATTATACGAGATTGGTGAAGGACAATTTGTGGGAGAGATGCTTTTTCTTGAGGTAAGCGTTTTTGATGTACTCAGGCCAATGGTGGGAGATATTTTTGTTATTGATGGTTGTAAATATAAAGTATATTCTCCGCCACTGCGAGGTAATTCAGGAATAGTTTGGAATATAAACTGTACAGTACTTGGAGAGAAAGATGTTTAAAATTGAAGTTAATGAAAACATTGAGAGAATTACTCACGACATTGATGCTAACAAAGCTAAAGTAGAGTTGGCAGCGGTAAGAGCGCTAAACAAAACGGCACTATGGTTAAAATCTCAGGCTGTCCGAGAAATCAGTGAAGAAAAGCAAATTAGGCTGAAAGTAATTAGAAAAAGACTAAGAATCATCAAGTCAAGAAAAAGCACTTTGAAAGTTTTAATTAGAGCATATCTGTATGATATAAATATAAAACAAGCAAAAATAAGAACAGCATTTAATGATGAATTTATGGCAACAATGCCAAGAGGCTATCGTGGTATTTTTAAACGTGTAGGAAGAACAGCACTACCGATACAGGAGGTTAAACTACCACTTGAACCTGAGGCTTCAAGGATAATAGAAAATCTTGTTAATTATGAAGTTGAAAGGATATTTGAAAAATATTTTACACATGAGTTATTTTATGACGGCATTTTGGACTAATTTACATGAGGCAATTTGTAATACGCTAAAGGCAGAGATACCAGCAATTCAAACTTGTGAGGTTTATCCAGCAATCAGGAAAGAATTGATAGCACCAGCAGTATTTATAGAACTTAGTGGCTTTGAAAAAGGACATGATCCAGGAACAGAAGAATTAGCGCTGAGAGCAAAATTTGAAGCACGAATTGTGATTGATAGCACAATAGAAAATGCACCTATTATTGTCAGAGCATTGGCGGCAGAAGTAGCAAGAGTGGTAAATAAAAACACTTGGAAAGTGGAGAAAATTTCACCAGGAGAATTTATCTCAGGAGGAGGAGATGATTTTAGGCCAGAGCTCGATGCATATTTAGTGTGGATGGTAGAGTGGGTGCATGAAGTACATCTTGGTGATTCAGTATGGGCAGAGAGTAGTATTCCGCCGAGTACTGTTTACATTGGGTTTACGCCTGATATTGGAGTTGCTAATAAGCATAAATATGTAAAGGTTGGCAAAAATGATGAATAGTTTTGAAGATGCGAACTTACTAATAAAACTTAATAACTTGATTAGAGTTGGCACAGTCGAAGAAGTAGGCTGTGGAACGGCTAAGGTACGTGTAAAAATGATAGGTAATATATTAACAGACTGGTTGCCATGGGTAACAGCAAGAGCTGGAGAAGACAGAAGTTGGTCTGCACCAAGTATTGGAGAACAGGTGATAGTACTTTCGCCATCTGGTGAAATTGCCAAAGGGATTGTCTTACCTGCAATTTATTATAAAAAATATCCTATTCCAGAAGGAAGTAAGGAAGAAGTAAGCGGTTTTGTTTTTAAAGATGGAACAGTTATTTACTATGACCGAAATGGTCATAAGTTTACAATTTCTGTCAAAGAAGAAGGAGCTCTTGTTTTTGCAGTGAAAGAAACGCAAATGGAAGTAACTAGTAAGGAAGTTATTTTAAAAACGGGAAAATCAAGTTCAAATATAACTGATGAAAAGATTGTCTTACAGGTTGGGAACTCAAGTCTAGAGATTACTGAGAGTGGCATTAAGTTAAATGCGAAAAAAATAGATTTAAACTAGCCGGAGAAAAATGTTAGAGCTAATAATGATAAGGGTATTATGATTGGTGATATTGAGTATACCTCTCAAACATCAGAATTAAGTGGATATGAATCAGGATGTGAAGATGAGTCAAGAAGAGAGGAGGAAACAAGAGGTTCATTGTTAGGGCAAAAACGACTTTCAGAATCAGACAAAGATTTAAGTTTGGCAAAACAGGGAAAAGTTGTTCGTTTTGGTGATATGTGTAACCAACATGGAGATTATTTACAAAGCCCTGGCATAGGAGGAAGCAGTAATGTGTTTGTAAATGGTAGGCCTGTGCATCGTCAAGGAGATGAATGGTCACAACATGCATCAACAGACCCTTATAAACCACCACATACTAGTCAATCCCTTCTTGAGGGGTCAGATTCAGTGTTTGTAAATGGCAAAGCCATTGCTCGTACTGGTGACCTAATTTCCTGTGGAGCAGTGGCAGAACAAGGAAGCAATGATGTCTTTGCAGGGTAAGTGATATGCGTGGTATGAATTCTGAAACTGGTAAAACAATAAGTGGTATAGAGCATTTAAAACAATCAATAGTTGATATTTTAACTACGCCAATTGGCACTCGTGTTATGCGCCGAGATTACGGATCAAGGTTATTTGAGCTGATAGATCATCCAATTGTACCTGGTTTTGCACAAGAACTTTATGCAGCAGTTGCAGAAGCATTAGAAAAGTGGGAGCGTCGATTTAAGCTTAAACGTGTACAAATAACAGAAATAAAAGAAGGTAAAGTAACTCTCATTTTAGAGGGAATCTATCTGCCAAATGGAAAGCTGATCCGCCTTGATGGTATTATAGTATAAGGTAGTAGGATGAAAACACCAAATATTGTCGAAACATTAAAATTTGAGGAAATCTTTTCGCGAATGAAAGAAGAGTTAGTGCGTCGGAATGCAAGTTTTTCTGCACTAACTGAGAGTGATCCAGCAATAAAGATACTGGAAGTAGCAGCCTGGCGTGAACTTTTGCTTAGGCAAAGGATTAATGATGCAGCACAGGCAAATTTACTTGCTTTTGCAAGAGGTAATGACCTTGATCACTTGGCTGAATTTTATGGTGTGCTGAGAAAGGAGTCAGAGAATGATGAATCCTTAAGGAAGCGGGTAAAAGCCAAAATTGTTGGTTGGTCAACAGCAGGGAGTAAAGAGCATTATCGCTATCATGCATTATCTGCTGACACGAGAGTAAAAGATGCGCAAGTGGTATCACCTATACCAGGAAGTGTACAGATTTCAATACTTTCCACAGAAAATGATGGAGTACCTTCAGAAGAATTGCTAGAGATCGTCAGAAATCACGTTATTCGTGATGATATTCGTGTATTAACAGATACGCTTACAGTTATTGGCTGTGGTATTATTCCCATTACTATTCATGCTAAAGTGCATATTTACCCTACTGCATCAAAAGATGTTATCGAAGCTGTAAAGGAACAATTTATCAAAGATCTTGAATCTGCTAAAGGTTTAGGGTGGAATGTTACCAGATCATGGATTATTGCCCACCTCTTTATAGAAGGTATGCAGAATATAGAGCTTACAGAGCCGATAGAAGACATCGTCGTGCAAGATAATGAATGCGTTACTTTAAATAATTTAAGTGTTAGGTAAAAATTGGTGATACTTCCTCCAAATGCTTCAAAGCAAGAGCAAATACTTACAGACATAATTAATTATTCTCTTGATGCAAATTCTCTACGGGGATTTAAATTTAACCCACAGACTGAAATGTTGCCGTGGCTAGTAGCGGAATACGGCTTGGGAGAAATTTTATCCTGGGGTAAGAAAGCTACTAAGAGTGCATTAAAAGAATGGGTCTTAGCTAAACAAAACGGAATAAGATTTCAACGTTTGCGCGGTACACCACAGTCACTGAAGATGGCGCTGAAATGGGCAAACATTGATAATATTACCATTCAAGAAGAACCACCAGGAGAGCATTTTGCTGAATTTCAAATTGGCATCTCTGATGTTCCTAATGACTTTTTTGTCGATAGTGTAATTGCTCTGGCAAAACTTTCTGCACCGGCAAGATCTCGATTAATGCGAATATTCAATGACTATTACAATGCTCAGCGGTTTATGTTAGATGAAAGTATTTTTGGAGATCTTCTTTCAGACTACTCAGGTGTAAAAATAGCAAAAGAAGGACCAGTATTATCGTTTGGAAGAAAAAACTCATTTGAGCTGAAAATAGGAAATCCAAGATTTAAATTTGGCACTTTTAGATCACATTATGATAGAAGTTACAGTAATGATTTATATAGGTTAGATGTTGCAACATTAGGAGAGACAGAGCCTCACACGAAGAATTACAACGGTACATATGAAAGAAATCATGAGTGGTACAACTTAGAAGCACTATATCCTCTACCACAGAGTTTATTGCCAGAAATTAAGTTTGCTAAAGCATTGATAGTATTGTCAGATAGTTGGAATTTAGGGGATATCAATGCTTGTTTTGCATCAACTACTTATGAAGAAATAGAGCATACATTTCACTTAAGTGAAGATAAACTTTCTGAGCAGATTTGGAATTTTCAACGTACACCAATTTTAGAGCGATTTAGTATAACTTATTACTATGAAGCGAAGAATTTTACTGATCAAAAAATAATAGAGTCTAATTTAGTGGAATATCACGTTGATTGTAAAAATGATTCAGATTCAAAACAGAAAGATCCCATTCATGAGCTAGAAAATTACGTAGCAGCATTCTATCCAGGTATGGTTACTTGGCATGAACATCGCCACTTAAATCGCCCTTGGAAAGATTTTGATCCTATTATTGCAAAAAAATTGGACGTTTTTTCTACGGATCTTGTATATACATAATATCAACTGCACAATCAACTATGTCAGTACTCACACAATCAGGCAGAGCAGCTATTGCTGCGAGCATAAAAGAGCAACCGATACATCTTGCTTGGGGATCTGGAGATTCTACCTGGGAAAGCAGCTACAAAGTTGAAAAAACTTTTGCAGCAGGCGGCAAGATAAGTTTAGATCACCACACTATTAAAGATGTAAAAGTTTATACAGGGCAAACAATTTATCAGTCAAGCATAGATTATATAGTTGATAGTAGCTCAGGCACTATTGAGCGTGTAGAAAATGGTGCAATTATAGCAGATAGCGTAATCACTATAGAGTACACTCAAGACACACCACCGGAACTAATTACTTCTGCAACATTAATTAAGGAAGTTGGACGTCGTGTTGTTGATGAGATACTCTTTTGTACTGGTGATGATGATGGAGAGCTTCTAACTCCCACAGGTAGGTTTAAACCCTCTAATGTACCAACTAATAATCTCTATCTTAAATTTACTTTCGATTTCACGGACGCAGCAAATCAAGTAATAAGGGAGCTCGGGGTTATGGTTGGTACAAAGGTAAAGGAAAAAGTGTCATCTGGGCAGAGATATTTTGAGCCAAAAGACGTGGAAAATCCTGGAATTTTGTTAGTTTTAGAACACACCGTGCCACTTATCAGAACATCTGCAACTCGGGAAACTTTTTCATTTGTTGTAACTTTTTGAAATAAAATGACCTTAAATAGTTATTATAACCGCTTTAATCCTGACAAAGAATACGAAAAAAGTTTGTTTCTTGCTGGAAGAGGTCTACAGTCAGCAGAATTAAACGAGACTCAGGAGTATGCTCTCTCTAAGCTTAAAGGTATAGGCGATGCAATATTTCGTGATGGTGATGTTATAACAGGAAGCAATTGTATTATAGATAGAGAAACTGGTAAAGTTACACTTGAAGGAGGAAAAATCTATCTTCGTGGAGCAGTTAGAAAAGTAGAAGCAAAAGAGTTTGTTATTCCACTGAGTACCACAGTGCGTATAGGTGTTTATTATCTAGAATCTACGATTACAGAACTTGAGGACGAAAATCTTCGTGATCCTGCAGTTGGTACAAGAAACTATCAGGAAGTAGGAGCTGCAAGGCTTAAAGTTTCCATCATTTGGGGATACCAAGTAGAAAGTGTTACTGTTAACTCTACAAATGGCGAATTTTACCCAATTTACAACATTGAAAATGGAGTATTAATAGAACACTCACCGCCACCACAAGCAAATATAGTAACTACAGCTCTTGCTCGTTATGACAAAGAGGCAAATGGTTCCTACGTTGTAAATGGCCTTGAAGTGATGTTCCTCCACAAAGAAGAAAAGGGAGAAGAAGGGGTAAAAAAAGGTAAAAAAGAAATATTTGTGATTAATGAGGGCAAAGCTCATGTTGATGGCTATGAGATTGAGTTACCTCACAGTATTCGCATTTCTTTTGATGAAGATCCAGATATAAAATCAGTTGAATCAGAGCCACATACTTTTCAGCCAAATAGCCAAAGAGTAATGGAACTGAAGGTTAATGATTTTCCAATAAGTGAAATTAAAAAAGTAGATATAACTGTTCAGAAAACTATTACTGTTACTCACGGTTCATATTCTGGAGCTATTGATCCGATACCTGACTCTGCAGTACTTGAGATTATTCAAGTTAAACAAGGCAATGTTATTTATGAAAATAGTATAGATTACAAATTAAACGCAGGAAACGTTGATTGGTCATTACCAGGTAAAGAACCAGCTCCTGGAAGTAGTTATCAAATAACTTACCGCTGTCGTACTCATGTAAGCCCTGAAGATATAAGTGAACAGGGATGCAAAGTAAAAGGAGCAGTTGATAACAGCTTGGTTCTGATTGATTACACCTGGAAAATGCCACGCTATGATTTAATTACTATCGATAGCAAAGGAGTGGTAAGAAGAATAAAAGGAATTTCCCACTCTTGGC
The DNA here is from genome assembly GCA_913789895.3 of Seladonia tumulorum. Classification (NCBI taxonomy): domain Eukaryota; kingdom Metazoa; phylum Arthropoda; class Insecta; order Hymenoptera; family Halictidae; genus Seladonia; species Seladonia tumulorum. The sequence goes on from OU565275.1 coordinate 13,192,668, forward strand.
GACCATCGATGCCTAAAGCTCCCTCTGGACAACTTTTGCTCTGCTACATTCATCAGACGTGGAAAAAAGGCGAAGGGGTAAAAATAGTGAATAATGCTATTCATGCTGTACCGATGAATGAGCTTGAAGCAATGAAAAAAGGAATAAATGATCTTTATGCTCTTGTTGCACAGGAACGTCTACGTAGTGATGCAAATTCAAGAGAGCCAACCACGAAAAAAGGAGTATTTGTTGATTCGTTTTTTGACGATGATATGCGTGATCAAGGAGTTTCACAGTCTGCAGCAATAGTAAATAAGGAACTAATTTTACCAATAGATGTAACTATTGCTGATATTGATGGGGAAGAAAAAACTTATTTGTTGCCGTATGAACTTGAACCGGTACTGGAGCAGCTTTTACAGACTAAAGGAGAAAAGATTAATCCATATCAAGCTTTTGATCCAGTCCCGGCACAAATTACTCTAAATAAAAACATTGACCACTGGACGGAGGTTACCACGAATTGGAAAAGTCCAGTAACTAGAGTATTTAATGTTAAAGAAACAACAGAGCTGCTGTCAAGCACCTCATACGAAACTGAATTTATGCGAGAAGCAACTCAAAATTTTGAGATTGAAGGTTTTGCAACTGGTGAAAAGCTTAAGGAATTAAAGTTTGATGGAATTTTTATTCAACCTAAAGCATAGAAAATATTTGAAAGAAAAACATGATCGCAACATTTATTGCTGATAACAGAGGAAAAATAAAAGGAAGATTTACTGTACCAAGAAACATTCCTGCTGGGACTAAGTTAGTGCAGTTCTTCGGTGATAAAGGCAGTTATGGAGAAGCAACTTATACTGGTAAAAAAACAATTACCATAGAGGAAAGAAGAAGAGTTATCGCAGCAAGAAGAGTTGATCCTTTAGCGCAAACATTTACTCTAAATGAAAGTAGGCACATAGGAGGCGTGGAACTATGGTTTGTAAATAAAGGCAAAAAACGTGTTGTTGTGCAGATTAGAGAAACAGCAGTGGGAGTGCCCTCGCAAACTGTCATTGCTGAAAGCTATATTGAGCCAAAAGATATAAAGATAGATGGCACAGCAACACGTATAGAGTGGTCACCAGTGTTTTGCCATGCAGGAGAGGAGTATGCAATAGTACTACTTACTGATGATGCAGATACTGCAGTAAAAATAGCAGAACTTGGCAAATATGATGCAGTAAATAGCCGTTGGGTAACAAGCCAGCCATATCAAGTAGGAGTATTACTTTCATCAAGCAATGCAAGCACCTGGACTCCACATCAAAATTTAGATTTAACGTTTCGGCTTTTGGCTGCAAAATTTAGCGAAAATTCTCACGTTATTGATCTGGGAAAAGTTACAGCAACCAATACTTCAGATTTAATTGTTTTGACGAACGTCGAAAAAGTAGCATTTGATACCAATGTGGAATTTATCTTAACAGATGAAGAGGGAAAAGAGAACTTTTTGTCTGATAATTTGCCACTTGCACTGCGTGAAAGACTATCTGGAGAGCTAACAGTAAAGGCAAGCCTAAAAGGAGGGCGAGAAAAAAGTCCAGTGCTATATCCTGGGTTACAGCTAGTTATGGGTAATATAGGGGAAAAAGGAGATTATGTTACAAGAAGTATTACAGCAGGAGCTAATACTAAAATCACCATAACGTACGATGCGCTGATACCTGGCACTGCAGATGTTAAAGCTTATGTACAAAAAAGCAACAGTGATTGGCAATTAGTAAATTTAACATCAGGAAAACCAATTGGAGAAAATTGGGTAGAGAGAACTCATGTGCTGACAAATTTTAATGCTAATGAGACAAGGATAAAATTAGTTTTAAGTGGAACGGTTATTTATCGTCCTAAAGTCAAAAATCTCAGAGTAATAGTAACATAAAATTTAAATGACTTTTGATCAAACCAAACGAGGATATCCTTTGCCGCATCCAGAGAACATAGCTGTAGAAGATGTAGTACGTATTCGCAGAGCCATAGAAAAGATAGATGAAGATATGAGTGAAAGAGAAGATGAACTTAAAAATAATTTTGAACGATTTAGATTTGAAACTTTTTTGAATTTTTGGGAATGAAAGAAGCAATAGAAGCATTACAGCAAAGGATAAAGGATTTAGCAGCAAATAGCACGGCTGATCAACTGGCATATCTTGCAAAATCGCTGGAATTGATAGCAGATAAAAAAGCTATTGCTGACATTGTACAAATAACTGAAGTAAAAGAGATAATTGATGCACTACAGAGAAGGCTTAAAGATTTAGCAGGAAGTAGTACACCAGATCAACTAGCATATCTTGCTAAAGCACTGGAATCAATAATCGACAAAAGTGCGGTTTCTGAAATTGTACAGATGACAGATGGTAAGTTAAAAGAACTCTTGAGCGCTGCAAGGACGCACTTAAGTGACATAAATAGCAATAAGGAAAATTCAATATCTGCAATAACTGAAGCGAAAACAGATTCTGTCAATGAAATTAACAAGCTTAGGGATAATTCCTTAAATACTTTAAAAGCATCATCAGATTCGCATATATCGCTACTTGATACGAGAAAGAATGCCAATATTGCAGCAATAAATAGCATTAGTAACAGTCATAAAGATGGTCTTAAAGGTTTAGTAGAAGATTTTCGTGCTGTTAATAATGTACCATCTGGCTCATCAATTATTAGGGAAATAGAAACTCGTGATAACCAATTAAAAACATCCCTGATAAATGAGGTAAAAACTCGGGATGAACAGTTAAAAGTGTCTCTTATAAATGAAATAAGAAAGCGCAACATGGTTGAACCAGGGTCATTACCTTTCTTATTTGGTGTACTTGGCAGAAAAAATAATTATTTTGGCCACGGAACTTTTACGACAGAGCTTGGAAAGTGGAGTAGTGATATAACAAAAACTGACTATATGTTACAACTACTAGCAGGTAGCCATACGTACAATACAGATTACGTTAGTTTTTATCGGCCAAGACAACTCAGTTTTATAGAGGGAAGTAAAGGAACATTTATTTACGGAGAGTTATGCACAAAAAGTTTTTCGGGTAGTTATGATGAGATATACTATTACCCGTATGCTGCACTTGGAGTAGTATTTGTAAAAAATACAACCAATGTGAACATAAATAAGACAATGGAATTTGTTGGATCATCGTATTCGAGTACGGAGTATGGGGGAGCAGGATTATTTGTGGGAACACCAGATAATACCAATTCTAATAAATCAAGAATTTCAAGAATAATATGGAAAAATGTTTACCAATACACGAGTTCTGATAGCAAATTAGCTGGATCTGGTAATGTGGAGATTCCAGCAGGAAAAACAGTTGCAATATTACTTTACACATCATCTTACCTGTATTCCAGAACACAAGTTAGTCAAGGTATGCTTGCATCAAATTATGTACACAACTATGGTCAATTTATTCAGTGGGGGATTTATAACATACGTAGCAATGTTCTAACTACAGGGCTTGAGATAGATGTAGAGAGAACGCTAAGCGCTTGGCAATGTCCAGGATTATCTAACACGCATGAGATTTGGAGGTAACAAACAATGTCTATCTACATTAGATTTGAAAATGATAAACAAGTAGAAACAACAATACTTGAAAGCAAGCCAAAAGGTAAAAATTGGTATGAAGCGCCAAAAGATTTTGATTGGCAAAAAAGCTATTGTTTAACAGAAGGAGGAGAAATTGCTCAGCGGAATCAAGAAGATATTGAATTGGAGTTATTGCAAAATGCGAAATTTTCTGCACTTTCTAATCTTCGTGCTTATTATGATAACTATACTAACCAATACACAGGACATTCTCACCAGAAGTCTAAGTCGTATGCGATACAAGCGAAAGCCGCAAAAAGCATTCTAGCAGCACCAGAATCTATAGATGAAAAGGATAAAGAAATTATAGAGCCTTTAGCAAAAGTCCGTGGTATTACAATTATCGAAATGGCAAGAATAATTGAGGAAAAAGTGAAAAAAGCAGTAAAAGCGATAGTGAAATGCGAGGAGTTGGAAGACATGGCGAAGAGGAAAATTGAAGAAGCTAAAAGTGAAGTAGAGCACAGGCTTTGCTCAATGATTTTAAACAAAAGATGCAAAAAAATGGCTGAAGAATTTTTACACGGAGTAAATGTTATTGAGGTAACCTCAGGGGCCAAGGTAGTACGCACAGCTAAATCATCAGTGATAGGTGTAATTGGTACTGCACCTGAAGCTGATGAGCAAAAGTTTCCGCTAAATAAACCAGTGTTAATTGCAGGAAGCTTAAAGGAAGCAGCAAGACTTGGAAAGAGTGGCAGTTTACCTTCTGCAACAAACGGAATATTTTCCCAGATTGGTGCAACAGTAGTAGTTATTCGAGTTAAAGAAAGTGAAAACAGCGATTCAAAGCTCAAAGAAAGTGAAACTATCCAAAATATAATTGGCGGTGTTGATAAAGAGACTGGAGAGTATCAAGGGATAGAGACATTCCTCAGTAGTGAAAGCATAGTTCATATTGCTCCAAGAATATTAATTGCACCTCAGTTTACTCATCAGTTACCTGAAATAGATGGAGTAAATCCAGTAGTGAGTGCTTTAATTTCCATAGCAGAAAAATTAAGAGCAATTATTGTTGCAGATGGACCAAATACTAATGATGAAGAAGCAATAAAATGGAGAAAAAGTGTAGGCAGCTCAAGAGTTTACGTAGTTGACCCTTGGGTTAAGGTATTTATTGAAGGAAAAGAAGGAACCTTGCCAGCAAGCCCATTTGTAGCTGGTTTAATAGCTAAAATAGACAGCGAACAAGGCTTCTGGCATTCACCTTCAAATAAAGAGATAAATGGTATTGTTGGCACAAGCAGGCCTATTGATTTTAGCTTAGGTTATGCAAATTGCAGAGCAAACCACTTAAATGAAAATGAAGTAACAACGATAATTCATCAAAACGGCTATAGGCTTTGGGGAAATAGAACATGTTCAAATGACTCAAAATGGGCTTTTCTGTCAGTGAGAAGGACTGCAGATTTAATCAATGATAGTCTACTTCGAGCTCATTTATGGGCAGTTGATCGCAATATCACAAAAACTTATATAGATGATGTGATTGAGGGGGTGAATTCTTATTTGGCCAATTTAAAAGTACAAGGAGCGATTATTAGCGGAAAATGTTATGCAACTCCAGAGCTCAATACACCAACAAATATTGCAAGCGGGAAAGTATATTTTGATTTCGAATTTACACCACCATATCCGGCTGAGCAAATAATATTCAGGTCTCATCTTGTAAATAATAGTGTAATAAGTTAGGAGAAAGTAAAGTGTTACCGAAAATACTGAGAAATTTTAACGTATTTGTTGATGGCCGGGGTTATGCAGGAAAAATAGATGAAATAACCTTGCCGAAGCTTACCATAAAAACCGAAGAGTACAGAGCTGGTGGTATGGATATTCCAATAAATATTGATATGGGCATGGAAAAGCTTGAAGCAGATTTCACTTTTTCTGAATACGATACAGAACTCTTTAGGCTATTTGGTCTAATAAATGGGAATTCAGTTTCTTTGACACTCAGAGGTGGAATGCAAGGGAGTGGAAGTAATGATATTGGAGCAGTAATAATCAATTTAAGAGGCATTTTTAAAGAATTTGATTTTGGTAACTGGAAACCTGCTGAGAAAGCAACGCTGAAATGTACTGTAGCTGCCCATTACTACAAACTTACTATAGGTGGTAATGAATTAATAGAAATCGATGCTGAAAATATGATTAGAAAGATAAATGGTGTGGATCAGATGGCTTTGCTACAAACGGTTTTAGGCATATGAAAAGATTTCGAAATTTTATTTTAAGGAGGCAATAATGCACACTATAACACTAAACAACCCAATTACAGTTGATGGAATTTCTGTCTCAGAGTTATCGATGCGTGAACCTAAAGTAAGAGATTTACTTGCTATAGAACGCATAGAAGGCGAAGCTTTGAAAGAGGTAGCTTTAATTGCTAATCTAGCATCTGTGCCAAAAGAAGTAGTTGAAGATTTATGTATTAAAGATTATGTAGAAATACAAAAGGTACTAAAAGATTTTTTGTCGCCGCTGGAACAGAGGAGTTAAGATTCAATATTTTAAAACTTAGCTCAACAACAGGAAGTGGAATTGAGCAAATTATTAATATGAGTATAAAAGAGTTTCTAAAGTGGTTAGAAGTAAGTGAAGGAGTAACAAAAAAATGTCAATGCTTTCAATAAAGATCGGTGCAACGTTAGATGGCAGTTTTAATAGTGCAATGACAGGTAGTGCAGCAAAGCTTTCTAAGTTGGGTGATAGTATAAAGCAGCTTGATTCGTCAATGAAATCGGTTTCCAAATTTAAGCAACTAAATCATGATGCCCTTGAAGCTATGAAGAATTGGAAGGAAGCGGAGAAGAAAGCAAAAGAATCAGCCGCAGCAATTGCTAAAGAGAAGAAGGAAAAAAAAGAGCCAAGCAAAGCACTGAGAAATGAATTTGAAAAATTGAAAGCATCAGCATCAAAAGCAAAAGAGGCTTATATCAAAAAGAGAGATGCTCTTCACACATTAAATGAAGAAATCAGGAAAAGTGGAAAGGATGTCAAATCTTTAGTGAGAGATCAAACTAAACTTGGTTCATCTATTGAAGTACTAAAAGGAAAATACAGTAAATTAGGATCTGTAATACAAAAACAGCAAAATGCTTTGGCAAAAAAAGCGCATTATAGATCACAAGCAATGGAGACTATAGGACTAGGTCTTTCACTTGCAGCTCCAATTAAAGTTGCGATTGACTTTGAAAGTGCCATGGCTGATATTAAAAAGGTCGTAGACTTTACTTCTGGTACAAACGAAGCTGAAGAATTTGCTCAAAAATTGAAGAAATTATCCCGTGAAATACCATTAGCAGCTGCAGAGTTAGCACAAATAGCTGCAAGTGGTGGACAGCTTGGTATCAACAAAGGTAAGCTACTTGAATTTACCACAACAGTAGCTAAAATGGCCACAGCATTTGATATGTCTGCCGAACAAGCTGGTGATTCCATAGCTAAACTCGCTAACATTTATGGAATTGCAGTAGAGAAGATGGAAGGAGTTGGTGATGTTATAAATTACCTATCAGATAATACTGCAGCTAAGGCAAACGATATGATTGAAGCACTTGCTAGAGTGGGTGGTAATGCAAAACAATTTGGTTTAGATATTAATCAGACAAGTAGTTTAGTAAATGCCTTCGTTAGTTTAGGTAAACAACCTGAAAAAGTAGCAACTGCTGTCAATGCTCTGCTTTCTAAACTTCAAACTGCTGAAGGGCAAGGAAAAGAGTTCAAAGCAGCATTGGAATCGATAGGTATCACTGCAGAGGAAATGTCACAAAAGGTTGCTGAAAACGGGCAAAACGCTCTACTTTATTTTTTTGAAATTCTAGAAAAAGTAGATAGACAGGAACGTTCACAAATCCTTCTAAATCTCTTTGGTCAAGAATATCAAGATGATATTGCATTAATAGTTGGAAGTTTGGAAGAATATAAAAAAGCAATAGATTTTGTGGCTGATAAAGAAAAGTATAACAAATCTACGCAAAAGGAATTTAATAACCGTGCAAGTACTACAGCAAATAATTTGCAGCTACTTAAAAATACAATAGCAGAGCTAGGAATGAACTTAGGGTCAGTTATGCTACCTCCTTTAAATTGGATAAGTAAGATTTTGAGGTCTATATCTATAGGTATAGCTTGGTTCGCAGAGAAGTGTCCAATTTTGACCACAGGAGTTATGAGCATAATTTCAGCTCTTATTATTGGCAAGATTGCAGTGGTAGGTTTTGGTTATGCATTTGCATTGGCTGGAGGTGGAATATTAACTTTTAAGGCTATTTTACACGGAACACTTTTGCCAGTATTAACTTCGTTATCAGCTCGAGTAATTCCAGCAGTAATCATGGGACTGAAAGCCTTAACGTTAGCCGTGGTTACCAATCCTATAGGAGCTGCTGTTGCTGGACTATCAGTTGGTGCAGCGCTTGTAATCGCTAATTGGCAAAAGGTAAAGGACTTTTTCTCAAGTATCTGGAAATCAATTGCAAAACCTATAGAAAATTGGATTGGTTTGGGAAAATTGTTTAATGATAGTCCAATAAAAGCATTAGAAAAACCAGTAAAAGCAAAAATAGGCGGTACAACTAAGATAATCAGTAAAAATAATGTTTTTAGTAAAGGAAATCCTTTACTGCACAATAATGCTTTTAGTGGAATTTCGAATAGTAGAACGAATATGATTGAAAGTGCCAGTGTAATTACAGAAAAAGGTTCTGTAGCAGATAATTCAGAGAAAGTTTTAAAAGACTGTGAAAAGTGTGAACAAAAAATTTTCAATCAAACTTTTACATTTAATATAAGTATAAAAGCAGAACCTAACCAAGATGTACGTAGTCTTGCTGATGCAGTAATAAAAAGAATAAGAGAAAAATCGCGAGACGTTCTGTTTGATTCAATAGAACCAATTTACTAATGCTATCACTTGGTCAACATAAGCTTTCTCCAACAAGTGTAAGGTGCAGTAAAGAAAATCGTTGGAGTACAATTGAGTGCATTGGTAAAATACCTTCATTACAAAATATTGGCCAAGGCACAGAAAATATAGACTTAGAAGGAGTAATTTATTTCCATAATCTCAATGATTTAAATCAATTAAAAAGTATGAAAGAAGCAGAAGAACCACATACTTTAGTAGACAGTTTAGGTAATGTTTTAGGGAGGTTTGTGATTGTACGGATAGAGAAAAAACAAACATCATTTTTTCCTTGTGGATTACCAAAAAAGGTTGAGTTTAGTTTAAGTTTGAGGAGATTTAACTAAAAATGGCAACATATTACTGGAGTAAGGAAGGAGAGATGATAGATCTAATTTGCTGGAGGCATTATGGAGCAACTAGAGGAGTAGTGGAAGTAGTTTTAGAGGCTAATCCTGGTCTTGCAGAGTATAGTGGTTCTTTACCATCTGGGTTAAGGATTAAACTGCCTTTAATACAAGAGCAATTAAAAAAATCAAAGTTAAAAGTGTGGGAATAAATGAAACCTGAATTTAGCATTGAGGGAATAAAAGATCATGTAATATCAGTGCATCTTACTGATGAATCTGGTACTATAGATGATGTTGCAGAGGTATGTGTTGATTATGGTAATGAAAATGTAGAAATTCCAAATGAATTAAACATAGCACTAGGTTATAAGGAAATTGGAATCTTTCCAATGGGCATATATACAGTCAACGAAGTTACAATACAAAGTCCACCTAAGACTCTACTAATCAAAGCTCATGCAACAAATTTAAGAATATCTTTGAAGGCAAAAGTATCAAAAGAATGGCATCAAATTACCATAGAAAACTTAGTGAAAGAAATAGCTCAAAAACATGGATATGGACATAAAGTTGCTGAGGAATTTAAGAATGTATTAATACCCCACATTAATCAGGTAGATGAAAGTGATATAAGTCTGTTAACAAAGATTGCAACAGAGCGTGAAGCAATGGCAAAGTTAGCTGGTGGGTATATATTGTTTATTTCAAAGAATATGGCAAAATCAGCCACAGGAAGAGCTTTAGGAACAATGACTATTAGACCTCAAGACACAATTAATTGGAAAGTGCATTTTACCGTACGTGATAAGTATAATTCAGTAGTAGCAAAATGGCATAGCTATGAAAAGGGCGAAACTATTAAAGAAACAGTTGGTAGCAGTGAACCAAGTTATATTATGCTGGAACTTTACTCAAATGCAGAGTCAGCACTAAGTGCAGCAAATGCCAAATTAAAACAATTGAAGCGTAACAATGAAACTTTAGATATAACTATGCCTGGTAATCCGGAGTTATTCGCAGAAGCTAAACTTAGTCTTATAGGTTTTAATCAAGCGGTGGATGGTGAATGGATAATTAATAGAGCGGAGCATACTTTAAATAGCTCAGGTTATTTTACCATATTATCAGCATCTTTAAGTAAATGAAAACGATGTTAAGGAAAAATAAGTATATAGTCTGTTCAATGTAAAGAAACTACTGAATATGAGTCAACTGAAATGTAATGAAAAAGAAAAAATACATTTTGTATGGTTTATAATATTAATGGTATGTATTGTTATTACATATTGCTATCAAAAATCTAGAGCTAACTCCTATTATAGGAAAATATTACAGACAGCGGCTGAAAGCTGCAGTTATGAGGTTATTGAGCTTTTGGTAGGAAAAAATGTAGTATATGTTGATGAAATAGGGTCTTCTGGTTTAACACCTCTTGGCTATGCATCAAATTCAGGATGTCTAAAAGTTGTAAGATTTTTAGTGGATAAAGAAGCAAATATACATGTTACTAGTAAGTATGGAAGTACAGCACTACATAATGCTACACACTCGGGAAACTTAGAGGTTATCGAGTTTTTATTAGAGAAAGGAGCAAACCCTAATATCATAGATAATAACGGAAAGACACCAAGAGGAATTGCCGCACTAAGGTCAAGACACAATAAAGACAAGCCCTATGATCAAATAATAAAGCTACTTGCAGAAGCAGAGGACCGATACGAATCAACAAAAAGTAATCACTAAAGCTGTAAGTTTTCTATAATCTGCATATAAATTTCCAAAACTATCCATAACAAGTTAATATTTTCACATGAAAAAGCAAAAAATCCCAATAGCGGTAATAATAACAATAGTTCTACAGACTGTAGGATTCATATGGTGGTTGGCAAAACTTGACTTACGTGTACACATCCATGATAAATTTATAGAAAAAAACCAAGAACTAATCGAAATAGTCTATCGACTTGAAGAGAGAGTGAAAAACCTCACTGAAGAAGTCAACGAACTTGAAGCTATTCACAAACACAAATAAATTTTACAGTGACAAAGTACATTTTATCTGTAGATGGAGGTGGCATTAGAGGGATAATACCTGCCATTATTCTTGCAGAAATTGAATCTAGGACAAAAAAGCCAATTTCCCAGATTTTTGATTTAATGGCAGGCACCTCAACCGGTGGGATTATTGTTGCTGGACTTTGTAAAAGCAATAAACTTCAATACTCTGCCAATGATTTGGTTGAACTTTACCAAGAGTATGGAGCATATATCTTTCAATCATCATTTTGGAGAAAATCAATTGCTTCTTGGCTGAGTGGTTCTCAGTACTCGTATAGAAATATGGAATTTATTCTCAACAAATACTTTGGTGAAAGTACTATGGCCGATGTTGCGAGTAATCTACTGCTCACCAGTTATGACATTCACAATAGTTGTGAGTTTTTCTTCAAAAGTTGGAAAGAAGAAAACATTAAGTTGAAAGATGCACTCAGAGCTACAACAGCTGCCCCAACGTACTTTACACCAAAACGTCTAAAAATTAGCCAAACAGAGAGAGTGTTGATAGATGGCGGAGTGTTTGCTAATAATCCAGCGGCTTGTGCATATGCAAGTGGTAAGAGGTTATTTCCAAATGATGATACTCTACTGTTATCGATAGGTACTGGAAGAACAGATAGAAGTATAGCTAATTCAAGGAGATTTGGAAAAATAAGCTGGATAAAACCTTTGTTAAATGTGATGTTTGCCTCTGGATTGGACTGCGTAAATTATCAGATGAATCAAGTAATAGGCAATAGATACGTAAGAATACAATCGCAATTAAAAATAGCATCACCTGACATGGATAATATTACATCAAAAAATATCAAATCTCTTCAGCAAGAGGCAAAGGCAATGATAGAGGACAACCAGGAAGTAATAGATAGATTCTGCAATATTGAACGATGCCAAGCAAACTAAAGAAATTATACCACAAAGCAAAGAAAGGTTTAAAAAACATAATTTCGCCCAAAAAACATGCTAAGGGGCAAGAAGCTAAAACTTCAAACGATAAGCCAAAACCGCTCTCTGAAATTGTGATGAAACCTAGCCTATGCTCGAAAGTAACCTCTAAAGCAAAAAAAGATAAAAAAGGAATAAAAGAAAAAATAAAAAGCTTTAAAATAAAGAAAGCAAAACCCGTAGAAAAAGAGCTGAAAAAGGGTGACATATTCAAAAAAGGCTTCAAAAAGCTAAAAGGGAAAATAAAAAGCCTAAACCCCATAAAGTCCAAGAAAAACAAGATAATCGGGAGCAAAAGACTAGCATTTTTACTAACATCTGCTACAATCGTGGCAATTTTACCAACATTCAGTTTAGCTCCCTTGCCAGCATTAGCGGTAACTTCTGCATGTGTTTTCAGTATAAACTTTATCGCAGTCAAAACATTGAAGAAGTTTATCAAACAACGCAAATTAGCAGCAGAATCTAAAGAAGTAGCCGAACCAAACAAGCCGGAAGAGGAAATTCAAGATGTATCGGTTGAACCGGTAAAAGAAAAAGCCGCAAGCAAAACTTCAGAGAAATCTTAAATAGATTAACTATTTTTATCTATATCATAATATATTATATAAATTATCATAGTTTTAATTCCGTTGGGAGCGTAAGTTGCGCAATTTCCTCAACAGTCAAGCTAGTTATTGAAGAAATAGCATCAGCAGAAACACCTAGTATAAGTAGATTATTTGCTACTTTGATTCCCTCTATTTTATCAATCTTTTCTTTATAAATTCGCTTTCTTTGCAATAAAAATTCTACCCATATATCCAGTTCATCTTGTGATTCTTGATTGTTAATTTTTTTTAACTCTCTCGCCCAGCTTAATAGCTCTTTTTCTCCTTCACTATCTGTATCTTCGTCTTCACAACAGTTTTCTTCCGCTACCAGATCTTCAGCATTCACTGATAATTTTCTTGCTATTTCCCATAACCTCTCACCGAACATGGTGCTTCCTTGTTCATAGTAATGTATCTGTGGACCTCCTATACCAAGCTCCTTCGCTAATTCCTCTTGAGTATATCCCCGTATTATCCTCCACTTTTTCATTCCATCCCTCTTGTTGGAACGCTTAGAACTTTTTTCTTCTTTATTTTCATATTCATCAACTGATAAGCCTGTTGCTCGGTAGATAATATCAGCATCAAATTCTAACTTGAGCATATTTTTTGCCATTCTTATTCTTGCTGCTTTTATAGCACTTTCTTCCTCAGCTCGGATAGATTTGGTTAATGCGTAGATTGCCTTGCGTCCCCTTGTTTTTTCTATGAAATTGGACATCCATTGAGTCTTATCACAACAACGATTTTCTTTGAGTACTTTTTGTCTAGGAAGTAGATCACTAAAACTAACTGATAATGCGTCTGCTATTGTTTGTAACTCTTCATCTGGAATGCCACATACCCCTAGTTCATATCTTCGCAGCGTATGATAGTTTATACCTGTTTTGCCTGCTAAGTCTTTTACGGTATATTTTCTTTTTAACCTCCAGCTTCTTACTTTTTGCGCTATTTTGTATCTTATAGAGATATTTGCCATGCCGCAACGGTTTTACGGAAATAAACATGTATACCCTGTTAATAGGCTTTTTGCTATAACCTACTTTGTCAAAAGATTAAATTTAGCTTATGTTTATTGGAAGAGCTCGGCTTGGACTGCGATTTATATAAAGCTTTTACGCAGTCCAATTTGAGAAGGAAGTCCTTTGTTTAACGTTTCCTAAATGCTTCTTGGCTACCTCCACATGCCCTATTTACCCACGACAGTGTTTCACTTGAGTGATCCGCCCTTATCTCCTCTTTGGCCTGCTCTTTACTCCACATGCCACTTCTTGTGAAACTTCCTCTTTCTACAGCTTCTTTGACTGTCGTTCCCCCAAAGAGGCAACCTTTTCCTATTATTTCACCTCTTTTTTGTAGTTCAGACCACATTTCTTTATCTGCTACTCTTACCTGTACTTGGTGGTCGTTTTCTGCTTTGTGGTACAGTATAACTCTTAGTCCACCAATGCTTGTTGGAAATGTTACCTCAAAAACGCTATTGTCCGATATATCAGTGTAATTTCTCTCACCTCCTTTCTCGTTTTTGACTTCAAATTCTCTATTGCCTATTTTTATGATGTTACATCTGTTTAGACCCAAGCCTTCTATTACTTTTGCAGGCTCTACTGTGCTACCCTCAGAAAATTCCGTATACGATGTTGTATTGTCTATTTCCACATCTATTACAGCTCCTTTTTGAACAGCACTTTCACCGACTTTCCTCAGTTCTTCAAGTTGCTTGTCTAGCTGTGGCTGCACCTCTTTTTGCAGTTCGTTATAAGTTTCACCTACCAGCTCATTCTGCAATAGCCTGTCATGAAACTCTGCACCCTTCAGCATTAATTCACGCATTATTTTTTTTAGTTCACCTTTTTTGACTTTGTGAAAATGTGTGCCTAATATCACATACTCGGAAAAACTCCATTCTCCTTCATGACATGCATTTATCCTTATTCCAGCAGATAGAGCTTGATCCACAACCTTATGCATCTCTTTTGGGCTACCTGCTTTTACCACTGCACTTTTAAACCAGCTCAACTTTTTATTTTCCCTTGCACTTAGCTTTATTTTTTGCAGGCCTGAGGCAAATGGATTTAACCCCTCTGGATAATCTTCTTGATTACTTGCTGGTTTTGTGCCATAAATACGGTCAAGTCCTTCTTCGAAGTTTATTTGGTTTTCGCGACCATCTCTACTAGGGGAAGGCATTGTACCTCCAGGATTCTGGTTATTAATTTTGCTCACAAAGTTAGACGGTTGTATATCAATGCCCTCAAGAGCACTAAATATTTTGCCCAATAACTTGCGGTTAATATTGAACTTACGATTCTTTTTATTTGGGTCTTTTCGAACCATTGTAATTTTTTTACTAGCCATATAAGCCTCCTATATTAAGCATATTATCTAAGTCTATAGCGCAATTTATTGCTTTACTATTAACTTAATATACAAATATTAGAAAGATCTTGTATGGTTTGCAACTATTTATAACAAAAGAATAGAGCTTTTTGGGCTTTTATTCGTTTATTACAACTTAACATGCAAGTTATACAAAGATCTTGTATGTTTTACAACTTTTGTTATGTCTTTTTCCAAATCTCAGCTATAGAAATACGCTTTTCTTAAAGCACTTATATTCATATTTCGTATTGTTTCCACTAGCAGTGGTAGCCAAACTTCCCAAACCTGAAAAATTTGGCATCCATCTTTATAACAGCTCTCTTTCCTTAAAGCTGCAATATCCTTTGTCCGTCACAATAATGTGATCCTCTAGCTCAATTCCCACCCCTTGACATGCTGACACTAATTCTCTAGTCATTACTTTATCATCTTCTGATGGCTCTAAACTCCCTCCTGGATGATTATGAGCTAATATTATTGATGCTGCTTCCATTGATAACGCCTTTTTTACCACTTTCCTTTCAGATAGGTGTACTTCATCTATTGTACCAAAATACACTTCATCTCTTATCAGACGGTTCTGTTTATCCAAGTATATTATCAGGACAGCTTCTTTTGCTGAAAAGCCTATGTTTACCCTTACATACTCTATCAGCTTTTCTTGGCTATCCATTACAGGGCCTCTCTTTAATCCTTCTCTGAGTGCTCTTTTATAAGCTTCTTTAACACATTCAATTGCTGCAGCTGCATGTTCGGTCATTCCTTCTATCATTTTTAGATCATCGATTTCTCGTCCCAAAATTTCTCCTATTCCTGGGCAGTTATCCATTAGAGTTTTAGTAACATCTTGTGCTTGCTTTCTGTCATGAACTGCTCCTAGAAGCACTGACACTATCTCACGATCAAATAGAGCACTTCCTCCTCCACTCTGTAATACTCTCTCTATTTCTTCTGTAAGTTTTTTACCATTATTCATAAAATATACTCCTCGTTAATAACAAATTGTTTTTAAATGTTTACTGCTGTTTTTTATCAGCATTGGCATAAAGCCATAGCTTTTGAGTGAAGTCAAATCAATTTTTCAATCTTTTTTACTTATTTTTTCATGAATAAGTAAAGATATTAATATATATTTGTTTTCAAGTTGTGTAAAAAGGTTGTTATTAATCAATTATTTTAGAAATAACATCAGTAGAAAAACCTAACTTGAGTAAATTATTTGCAACTTTCATTCCCTCTATTTTACCAATCTTCTCTTTGTAAATTTGCTTTCTTTGCAATAAAAATTCTACCCATATATTTAGCTCATCTCGTGATTCTTGATTGTCAATTTTTCTATATTCTCTTGCCAAACTTAATAATTCACTTTCTCCTTCGCAATCATTTTCTTTGTACTCCTTTATCAGATCTTCAGCATCCACTGATAATTCTCTTGCTATCTCCCACAACCTTTCACTTAAAAGAGTAACGCTACCTTGTTCATAGTGATGTATCTGTGAGGGACCTACATCTAGCTTTTTTGCTAATTCTTCTTGCGTATAGCCTCTGATTATTCTCCACTTCTTGATCTCTTGTCCTCCGTTTTGACTTGTACAGCCGATACTCTCTCTATCAGCATATTCTTCGGTTAATAAGCCCGTTGCTCTAATGATCACTGTCCTAAGACTTATGAGCGGGAGTGTATATAGAGTAAACACTGTATATATGTTTTTTCGTAGTATGGGAAGCATTATTGAAATCGTACTGCCGCGGACCGTGTTTGCCGAATTACAAGTGAAATTTACACGCGCGGGGGCAAAGGGTACGCCGGTCATTGGCATCGCGTCAAGTTACGTGGATCGTGGAAACGATAAATTCACTGTCACCGGAACCGACGTTTACGCGGTTCGGGCATCGCCGTTGCAACCGTGTTCGCAGGTTGTCATTGATCGCTGGTAAATCATCCGGTTTTTCTGCTGATCGTGTGACAATTGAACCGATATATCTCTACAATCCCGGTACCCCCGCTATGAAATTTGATGCTTATCGATAACAAAAACAATGGTTTAGTTTGGTTTGCGGCTCGCGAACGCCGGAATGAAATCTGTTGTATTACAAGTTGGGTATTACGAATCTGACACGGTGACAATTCAATTTTTAGCGCTGGAATGTTAACGAATTTTTGTGCAGCTGGCTGGTAATATTTTAATGCCCGACATAGTTCTTCAACGTTATCCAACAAAACACACTCTATCGTGTTTTTACATTTCGATGCTACATATTACTTTGTTCGTGATACTTATAGTATTCAATACGAATAAAAAATCATTTTAGTACAGTTACCAACGTTGATGAAAGATTTTTTTGTATTCGTATTTTTCTAACTTTCTTCCAACTTTTCTAATTCATTCTTGTCACAGTAAAATTAATTCGCAGTGTATCCATTACGAAAAACTGCCTATATTTCAACCGTGATAATTTTATAAAAATGATTGTACGATTTGGACTCGTTTTAATGTTAGAAGCCCCTGGTCCTGTAATCCATCGTTCATTTTTCAGAAAACGCCCCTTTTTTTGTCGAAAATGCTATATAATAATGCTACAAGTTATAAAACAAAAACAGCTACCACCGTTTTCTCCGTGGTCTCAATAAATTGAAATTTTCTAGAAATTTCTTCCACGCATAAATAAATTCGGTCTAGCAATTATTACGAAGCAGCATATATCAGTGTTTGATCAGTGCTCGGTACGGTTAGTGTTAATAAAAATATAGATAAAATTTTGGATCTCTGAGACCGTACGCGTGCAACGATAGGAGTTTACAAATAAACAATTAAGAAAGAAAGAAAGTATTTATCGAATATTGTATCCTTATTAGGGTGGACCTTAGTTGCTCTTGTGCAAAATTTTTTTTTTAAATTCATTTGATGCGACCCTTGCAATCTGTTCTACTCGGTAAAAAACTAATTCCCTCCAAATTTCAAGTCGATCGGACAAAGGGAAGACGTGTCGCAACGAGTTTGTTTATGCAAAAAATTTTTATTTTGCGAAAAATGAAAAAGTACACATTTTTTCAATCCCACTGGTCATTAAACACTATTTTAATGTAATGTTCTTATTATATCAAAGCAAAAATTAAATTGTTTAATGAATTTGTTTAAGCAAAATTTTTAATATTTATTTTTTAAATATAAAATTTGATCTCACATTAATATAAGGAAAAGTAGAAAAAGACAGGTAAATACTTATAATTAAATATTTTATTTATAGGCCTAATTATAATAAGAGTATAAATAATTTTTAAAAATCTGTACTTAATGTTGTTTTATCAATTTTTGGGTATTTTTCCCTATAATCGGTTACAATTTGTAATATGAATTGTTTTTCTTCTTCGTTTTTGCATAAAGTTAAATTATAATCTTTCATTAATTTTACTTCTCTTTCTGCAACGTCATTCACAACTTCTAATTTTGTTATAATACCTATCGCTTCGGTATAATTATTATTAGTTTCCCACAGTGCTGGATCAATTAAAAGAAAATCTGAATTTATATTGAACCGTTTGAAAAAATTATTTGATTCAGATGATACGAAATGTTGTATTTCCAAATTCGCAAGATTTTTAATTTCTATAGTCGTTGTCATGTATCTCTTATAATTATTATTATTGTTTACATTTTGTAGTGCTTGCACCATCGATCTTTTTGTTTCTACTGAAACTTTTTTATCAAAAAACGATAGCGCCGCATTCTCCGGTGACAAGTACCATAAATGGTTCACAATTTTTTTTAATGCAACATCGCTTATTTCTTCGTTAACATTTTTGTAATGAATTATATTTTTGATGAATTCTAGATCTACACGTGGCGCCATAGCAGCCATTGGGGTCAAAATCCACGGCTCAATATAAATGTTAATTAGAAATACACATGTATCTCTAATGCTACTATACTCTTCCTGGTTGAGAGGAAATTCGTTTCGAAAAATAAATATTTTTAAAGTGTATATTATTTTAGCCATCCACCTCGCATGGTGAAATGCGCCAGGCATTTTGAATGAAATGCCACCCAAAGGAATCCCCCCAAGAAAAATTATTGCTAATTCTAAAAGTTCTTTGTAGTCATCTCTTGGGTGACTCATTTTTGTGTAATTTTTAAAAATTTCGATTTTTTTTTGTATATCATTAATATGTTTCAGAACGTAATCGTCGTGCGTTCCCGAGCGTAGACAATACAACGACGCGACCGTTTGGCGCGCTCATAGCTCTACTCCGTAATGTAATAAACCAAAATATTGACAATATTGTTGAAACTTTCAAGTAAAATTTCTTATTATACAACCAAAAGATGATATTTTTATGTTATAACAGTAACTCTTATCATTAAAACATAAAATTTGAGTTGCATGTAAAATTAAAGGGAAATTACTGAAATTTTCAAACTTCAAACCGATTGCGACACCCTTTCCTGTTGTCCAATTGAGTTCTTCTTTTGCAGAACTTATTTTTTTTGGATCTGGAACAGATCTAGGGGGTCGCATAAAAAAAATCAGATGGTCGAAAAATAAGGTCCACCCTAATCCTTATGTACGACATGTGTTTCGATCTCATGGGAGAATTGATCGTACAGACACTAAACTGTGGTCTTGCTAACTACGCGAATTCGAGAATGTGATTAGCGGAGTTGTAGGAAGCACTGCAATATCAGGTTGTTAATAATGTTGCGGTGCCCGAAGTATGTCGTTATCAGACGTTAAAGCATAAATTGGTAGTTTCCTTCAGCTCAGCTGTGCGTTTCAGTACATGCTAGTGGTTGTTTCGGGTGACATAAATTATAATCCTATTATATGTTTACCGATATATTAATATATTCACGAATATTGCAATCAGCTTTATTGCTTTAAACTTAGAAAGATTAATTTATTAATTAATTAATTGCTATTGGTCTCAATTGCGAAGAAAAATTGGAAATGTCACGACTTCTTCTTTTTCTTCATGAATTTTTCTCGCAGTGCATCAGTTAATATATTCAGACTCTACTCGATAAATGTCTTAAATATCTAGCCTATAATTGTCCTCGTCCTCGTTCGCTGTCCTTTTTTACGTTCGACAGTGGATTAAAGAATAATATCGTCTAGCCGATAATTGTCCCTGGCCAGACCTATGTTTTGGACAATTATCGAGTGAACACTGTAATCCCCATCAATAAATCGTAGATTTATTTATCGTTTCCGATAAATAATCGACTACAATTATTGGAGAACGAACGCGCGAGGGTTGGTCCTATATGTTTCGTTGCAAGCTCCACGAAGAAGTGTAAATCGACGTGGAAGAAGTGGGGTCAGGGAAATAGACGACGAGAAGCTCCAGGTACGGTTTATCGATAGCATCTGGCTCTCTTTACGTTTTCCCGACAAACAACGTTGTAAATCCGTGATACGGGTCCGTGGACCCGGATGCAAATTGGACAACGGCTCCCTTTACCGAAGAGACCGCGGAAATTGAATGCACCCAAGTACAAGACCTTTTCAAATTAGTCTGGTGTCGCGTTGATTAAGAAATTTCCAATCGATTGTACTAGGTGCGAAAAAACTGCGTTTTTTTCCTGCCAAATTTTAGCAATTTTTTTCAGACGAACTATGAAACTTTTTGTATTAGAATTTCGAGCACACATTTATCAGTATTTGCAGTATATAGGATATTCTTTTCAAGTGAAAATAATCAAAATTAAACGAGCTACAAGTACTTTTATATAAAGTATGTTTTCGAAAAACATGCGTCCACTGTTGCCTTGAATTAAAAATATCGTGTACTTACACAATGGTGGCATTTTGAACTTTTCTACGTTTCGTCGCCTTTATTTTTTAAAGTTTTTGGCAATGTTCAAAAACATCTCAAATTTATTCGTTCAAAGCTGCTGTTCTTATTATTATAAGACCGTGAATAATAAATTCTGACAATTAAACTCTTGTAATTATCCTTTAGTAAAATCTCTACAGAGTCGGAAACGCCTAATAATTTGTTGAAAATTGTGTTGTACTGTAAGGATCACTCGAAGAAACAGAGGAATTAAACACTCTTTATGTTACTTTAGTATTTTATAATGTATTTGTAATATCTACACGATTTAGACGAAAAGTAACGCAATGAATTCTCTGAAGTTATTCCTGCTGCCTCGAAATACATATAAAACAGTAGGCAGCCATATTTTGATGAAATTAAATATCACAAGTAGCTGCCGTCGGAGTTAAGAGAAGACGGAGTTAATTATACGCGTGTTATAATTAAGAAATTTTGCGAGGTAATTGCGGAACTTGAAAGTGAGATGAAGAAGTACGAATAAATTATTCTCGAGTTGCAGGACCGAAAATAAGAAACAAGACAGTTTCATAATTAGCGGAAATACACTCCATAATCTTATGAATAAATGATGGGTTTTATGCGTTCACGAGACATGCGATTATATAGAATATTAAAAACCAATACAGTAATTGTTTTCAGTTTTTCGAAACCTTTAATGCCAAATATAATGATTTATTTAATTCCTAATTGCATCTAGTAGACAAATCTTTATTTGCATAAATATTATATGATTCTAATAATTGTATGCCATTTGTTTCTACCTAGTGATATTAAGAATTTGAATGCCATTTATAAGTTTGTTCTTTTAAAGACCATCAATAGAAAGCGACAGAGCAGCACAATTTAATAGCAATTATGTTCAACGTACCTCATGACAAATTCTCTTTGTTGCAGGAAAGTGTTTTTCCAATGATCCCTTTCAATGATCACATTCATTAGTCTCGAACTCAATTCTGTTCTCGTTTGTAGAGCATCGCCATTTAGCGTTCGGAGCTCTAAAAGAATCAGTCTCGTATTAGTTTCATTTAATTTCGCTTTCTTCCACCGTTACCCTAACTTTCGGGTCTCTTCATGCCAAGTCGATCACTGTTTGACGTCACCACTTTGAAGGCCTTTTAGAACAAAATCACCGGTGGTGACGTCAATAAGTGAGCGACTTGGCACGGAATGACCTTTTCGCTTTTTTTTTTGTTCGTAAATTTTTATGCTACGCGAATTTCAATGTAAATCGTGCTTCAAAAAGTTTCGAGAATGCTCTCCGATCGAACTTCCATGTCAGCTGGAGTTTCTTTTCCTTTTTACAACCGAACTTCGGGGGAAAAAAATCATCTTCCCGCGCGTTAAGTTAAAAAGTTAGTAACTTCGTGATTGCAGGCTTGTAGCGGTGTCGAGAAACTCCCGACGTTTCTTATTCTACAGCTTCGGGATTTCAAAGTGACAAATTCAAGCGGAATTCTTCCCGATAAGGTGAAGAAACTTGTTTAATCGTGTACAGGGTCGTCGAGGCAATTCCGGGAAAGTCACCGAAACCAGAATTGACCGACGCGACACTCCACTATTCACGGATAACAGCGCTAACCGCCTGCAATGTTCTCCCCATGTGATTTGACTTTCCTCGTGGGAAGATCAAAGCACTTTCATGCAATGGCGCGCACATATTATTGGCATTTCTTGATTATTGTCGCTTAAGGCCGTCCACGATGCGTCTGCGTAGCGTATGAGACACGATTCCATTCTGCGAACGATGCAAGCTATCTCGGCCAGTTCTTACAATTACAGCAAGCAGCGAAGTTGAACCAATAAAACGATTGTTTTAAGAAATCACTATTTATCTGTTTATTAGATGATTTGCAAAAGTTTATGCCCGACTTGAAAATAAAGATAATCAATATTTCGATGTTTATTAATCGATTGTACAACGGCGGCCATATGCTTAAATACAAGCAGTACTTTAGAACTATTTCTATTCTCTTGAAAACTTCAAATCTAATTTGAACCTTATTTTATCACAAACTACAAAAACTTGTAGTTATTTCAAGAATTTAACAAAGAGTATATTTTGCACTCGTTTACTAAAAGCTCGTTTAAAAAGGTCTTCTATGGTAATGAGTGTTTTTTATAAAAATTGAGTGAAAAGTATTAACGCGAAACTCCGTTTCTACATGCTTTTCCTACCTTTGTGGGTAATTAAAAATTTTGTCGTTAAAGAACAATTAAAACTTGCTGCAGCAAAGCATACTAAAATTAGGTCTTCATAGAAAAAGTGGTTGACACGATGTCTCAAAAACATGGCTACAACCAGAATCATGGTAAAGTAAACATTTTTCGACTTTCCAACAATCTTTTAGACAAAAATTTACAATTTTTTCGTAGCGGTTGACTTTTTTACTGTGTCCGGTATCTGTTGTTTGATTGCTATTCCTGAAATACGTTTCGTTCAACCATATCAAAATTCATAAGATGCAGGGTTTATGGAGGTTCTGCTCGCAAGGGGGACACACATCTCTTGTTAATATTCCAAGTAATTCGATCGAGGTAATTCGAAGACGTATCGTATAAGTGTGCACCTGTTTAGCGTTAACAAGTTGAGCGGAACTTCCGTAAGGTTATCTCATGCTCGAGCAATGCGACTCGATGCAAATTCTCCGAAGTGGTCTATTATTCACCGTCGTCTAACGAGGGAAATAAAGTGGGCGAATCGAACGAGGGACGTTGAATTTCGCGTATTTCTCTTTTTCCGTTCAATACCAAACCGATATGCAGAACTAATTTGTTGCCATAACGTTCCCTCTCTTCCGTACAAACTATCGTTATAAGTATCCACTTACGCGATCAAATATTTACATGTACTCGTATCGTATTATCGATAAATGTCCCATTGGCATTTTTATCACAAAACAAGTACATTTCGTATGCACGTTTAATGCTCGCATGTTAAAACTGGATCCATTTGTTACCATCCGTTAAAAATTTATAAAGCGTGACAATTTTATTATAACAACAATGCGGTTTATGTTAATAATTCGATGACCGACGTTTTCAGTTTTTAATCATTTCTTCGTAAAGCTTTTACCGACATGTGACATTTTTCTGATTAAAATCAGGTCAAATACAGTGAATTCGCGATGTGTGTCGCCGAGGCCTGGATGATAAAATCCAAGTAAAATTTCTTTTTTTTTAGGTATATCACTTTTATGAATCACTTATGAACGAACAATATTATTGTCTCCCTCGATTCTTTTCTACGTAAACGCCAGCAGCTGAACGCTAACGTCATTTCCTCTGATTAGGATATTGTTCGGTTGTTTGAATTTGATGTGGTAAATCAAACTGACAATCAGTCACAAACTTACCTTGCCCTTCGTCTTTCAAACGATCTAACCGAGCCTCCCGCCTAGCCTGTAGCCGCAAGTTAGTTTTAAAAGCCTGCTCGAGTTGAACGAATTTAGCCCCGACTCCGTGGAGAGTCGTACGCAGTTCGGAGACTTCCGATTCCCTTCTTTGCAATTGCTCCTCGAGATACCGTAGCCGCGTCTCCATCCTTCCTGTAATTGCATTAATTAAATCACTGATATCAAGCTCAAGAACGTAGCCTCCCCCGGAACTACTAACCGGAAGAAGCAATCCCGGCTGTTTGAAAAAGGAAACTTTCCCCATTTCTTTCGCTGGAAACTGAATGATATCGACGCGGTATACCCAGCCGTTTGGGACTTTCCAACTCGCCCGCGTAAACTGGGCTACGCTTTACCGGTTTTACGGCTCCTTTGCAAGCTACCGAACTTTCCTCTATTTAACTATAATCGTCGAGTGAAGTTTTCTTGGAAGCGATCGCGCGGAAGTTACCGTTTAGATCCGTATCATTGATACAAAAGGCGTTAAAGACCTCTACGACAGAGTCTATGTCTCAAGCGTTGCTGCCTATCGACGTAGGTTCAAAGACAACCAAACGCCCTACGTACGTTAACAGAAACTGTTGGTGATATGGAACACTTTGCAAAGTGGTTGTTGTTGAAATCCAAACATGTTTACAATCTACACTCCTGACAGCAGAGTCCCGAAAGCCGTCCCGAGCCATCGTTTTATATCGAAAGAAAACTGTAGCTCTAAACATTAAACCTGTCACTACGACTGAGTAGCAACTGAGTAACTTGTAACATACAAATAATAAAAAAGTCGTGTTTCCCCGTTGAGTTCGGATAATCCAGGTTCTACCGAGTTATTATTTTATTATCATTCTTATTTCCAAACGGAGAATAATGTGTACTCGGTACGTAGAAAATAACGATATAAACAGGTGCATTATATACGTTTTGAAGAAAATCACGTTTAAAGTTTCCATTACGGTTCGTAATTGGGTACAACTATTATTTCCTATCTGTAAAGTTCCAATATCCGATAAACTACAAAACAGCACCTTTCTTTTGATATCGTCCGAGACCAGAGAAGCCCTTGTTACTTCGCGAAAATCAATGACCCTTGATTTTCCGATTGACATCACATCACGATCTGAGATACGGTTATGGACACTGATAGAGGCTCGATTCCATCTCGAATTTAGCTGCGGACGGTCGACCAAGCTAATCGACGTGGGTAATCGATTAGAAAGAAGCAAACACAAGTTTGATGGCCGACACTGAACCGGAAGAAAGCCCTTCCGATCGAATGATTGTATAATTTCATAAGTATAGAAACTAATAGGAGAACGTGTGTCTGTGAATTACTTTTTCAGTCTTAATTAAAGCTTCACTAAGAAACTTGATTTCTTCTTCCGAAGCTACAACCATTTAAAATGTAATTCAATAAGTACTTAAAAAGTAACCATTAAAATTGTCTCCCATCTCGTTAGTTGGTTAACTAATTCTATTGACTTCTGAAACGAATTCAGGTTAAACTTTATTCCAGGAAACGAGAAATTTTTAACGTTGTTTTATGTAATCCTATAGATGTAGATTTTGGCGAGAAAATGCTGAAAATCCAAGTTTCAATCCTAGGAGATCGCTACTTCAAAAATTATGCGTGCGTAAAGACGTGCGATTTTCAGCTTTTTTGATAGATAAGGGCGCCGCCATGTTGGTATGTAGTGACCGTCGCGCGAAGCCGCCAGATGGCACCACAAATACGCGGTAAGGCCGATAACGTAGAGCACCGATCTTTTTTTTTTATTGAAGCTCTTTAGATCCTCAAATGGGTCCATTTCGCTTTACAGTGTGGTATTACAATTTTACAGGTTGGTATTACAATGTTATAAGGTGTAATTATAATTTAAATAGATAGTTTACAATCTTTGTAATACAACTGAACGTAACTGCAAGCCTTAATATTAGGTTCTTTGAGAGGAAATATACCATTGTAACATTCATCAACGGTACCTAGCAGCTCCGCTCGTTAAGCGACGAGCGACGGTCACTACGTACCAACATGGCGGCGCCCTTACCTGTCAACGCTGAAGATCGCATATCTTTACACACGTATCATTTTTGAACTAGCGATCTGCTAGGATTGAAATTTGGATTTTCGGCATTTTCTCGTCAAAATCTACAGGACTACATAAGAAAAGTTAAAAATTTGTGGTTTCCTCAGGTAAAGTTAAGCCGAAATTCAAGTGATTTCAGGTCTAATCTTAAGAAAGTTCACGTCTTTGCAAAAGTGTTCCAATATTGCTGTGAGTCACAGCGTATGTCAAACAAATTCAATGAAAACGGTTCTTTGTATAATTATCAAATTACCGTGGTATCTCAAAGAATGTTAGAAAAAACGCAGATCCGATGCTAGTTTTAGTGAACTCACTTTAATCTCTTCAGTATTTTGTTACCTCTTTCTATTTTCCTGTTTCAACGTTCGGTTAAACAATACAGGGGTGTGCCGTTAATTATTAATATCGCCCTATACTGAATGTGAATTTGCAGGTAGCGAAAATGAACTGGCAAACGCGCGTGTTAAGAAACATTTACTAGATCAACCGCAAACATTGCGGACGTGAATACTCATTATCGGAATATTCTTCGCGAGCGAGACGGAGCACAAACGGAAATGATCTCCTCTGTTTCACGCTAACGACTTCTCCATTCCCATTTTTCTGCGTCACGACGCCGTCACCGTCAACGTTCTCGGGCTTGTTTTCGTTATGAAATATGTGACCGCGTTACGCACAGTCCGTCACCGCAAACAAAAAAAAAAAAAGAAAAAACGAAACAGAATTCCGATACATTGTCAGTACACGTGAAATGTTAATTCTTCCTGCGGACGTTCCTTTACGTTTACACCGTTGGGCATTTTTTTTCATACTTTCGCCTATTTGCTTGCATAGTACCCTTTGTTCACGATTGAAAACAACGTGAACCACAAAAGACTGTGCAGTTTGATCGTTATACTTTTGTACGTTCTGTAGCTGTGTGCGACAACCAAACAGTGTGTATTGCTCTTCATTTAGATGACCTTCGCCTCTGCAGTCTTGTTTTCAATGTGTTGGGGACGATGCCAAAGCTCGTTAAATGAGCAAAATTGTACCCTAATCATTCGTACACGAGTAAGAATAACCAAGAAAAATACCTTATTTTCAGCCAACAAACCGTCACTGTTGACAATACTTCACTTCATTTTTTTTTTTAAATAAACACAACATACTAAACGGTATATAAATACAGAAGATGTTCGAAGATTCGTGTATTTTATTGTATGTTTTATAAGAACATTTTTTCGGATCTCAGGAGGTTTAACCCTTAGCGCTCGAATGGTGACTGTAAGGCACCGCTAAAAATTGCTGTATCATTATAAAAAATATTTTTGCACGAGTAAATTGCACCATTTTCGTATGTATAACACGAAAATAAAAATATATGGAAGGGAATTATTCTAGGTCGGAAGAAACGTTTCGTTTTGGAGTTAAAATAGCTTCGAGTGCAAAGGGTTCATATCCCCGGGCCTAAGAAATCTGAATTCGCACCTGTACATGTGCAAAACATAGGAAGGGAAGTTGATGTATACCCGTTAGAGCTGGGGAATTGAAAACCAGCCGTTTCCTTGTCCATACTAAAATCGGTAGGTTCGTGCTGCTTATCCGGCATCAGCAAAAGTTTTCTCCGTGCACGAATTTATTGAAGTTAATAATGTCGGCACGATACCGGTATTTTCATTCGATATTCCGGTACGATCTTACTATCAATCTTTCTAATGCGACGTCAGCTGTACCGTTTATATCATAAGTTCGTATGAATTGTCGCGCCTGCAGGTGTGAAAATCGATGACGATAATTGGACAAATATATCACCGCGTTTCGATTGTTGGTATTACGCGGAGGACCAAGTTGTTACTACTTTCTCCGAGGCTCAGTAATGTATCAATAAATATGCTGAACAAACGTAGAACCGTTTTCCATGCAGCAGTTCTTTGTACAATTAAGCCAAGTTCTCCCCAAGGTTTTTCTTAAATGAATTAAAAGAATACCTTATGTTTTTCATTCTAAACTAATTATCAGTATTAGGAACCAAAAAGGGGAAAAATAATAAATTTAAAATAATATTATACCTTGGTAACGTGATTTCAAGAAATCGTGAAGTGTCTCCTAGTATCGAACACGGTGAAAATTACTAATAATAATTTCCAACGATCACAAACATTTATCTGCCCACTTTTGCCAGCCTAAATATTAAATCTAATGTTCTTCACTATTTTCTGAACAAACTATGCACATTGTCCCCTGGTTCGTCTGTCTCGGAGTGTTTTAGCAAACCAGTGTCGTCAGATGAGGGGAGGGAGCACGATTTGAGGGGAAATAGCTCGGTAGAAGGGGAAATTAGACTTGGGGAACAAGTCTTGATCTGGCGACTCTGTAGCAATCTGAATTTTATTTTTAATATTTGTCCTCTAACATTTTTTCTTACTTTTAAGCACTCTTGATAAAACATCCTATACACATGAAACTACAAGAAAATTCAAATTTTTGTAAAGGTAGTCTATCCTCTGAACAGAAAAAAATTCGGCTCGTTTTCAGTAATTTATCTGTCGTTGTATACGAAGGCCGTACTACCACTATTTAGTAGAGTATAATAAAAATATTTGGGTATTTCACTTAGGTTGTTGGTGGGTCGTAAGACGAAGGATCGTGCAACGCATTTGAGTAATGCCTTAAAGCTGGCGTCGGTGGAACGCGGCTCAAAGGCAGAACTATTTCGTTACGGCATTGCTAACGGATTCTTTGCCCCGCCTCAATTTGATAGTTCATCTTTGAAGTCGAGGGAAGCGCCTGGTTTGAACAGG
Organism: Seladonia tumulorum; assembly: GCA_913789895.3. Lineage (NCBI taxonomy): Eukaryota > Metazoa > Arthropoda > Insecta > Hymenoptera > Halictidae > Seladonia > Seladonia tumulorum. The sequence goes on from OU565275.1 coordinate 13,221,622, forward strand.
TACAACCTCGCGGACGTATAACGCCGCCCTTCCTTTAAAACACTTGCCCTAGTTTTAGGTCTCACGGTTCGGCGAGGTGAGGTGGAGAGACCGCGCGAATTTGGCCGTTCTAACTTTTATTAATCTAGGTCCTCCCACGGAATTTATATTTGTTCCGTGCTTCCTGAATCTTGTAATTCGTTTCAGCTCAATTGATTTAGGGGTTCCTTTAATAGAGTTCCAGTATAGTGTCTAGCAGTGAATTTCCGAACTTCTCCCGCAAGGGAGTACTACGTGTACTCGCCGCCGAAAATCTGGAACTTTTGGTGTACTACAGGTTGTATCAAAAATGTTGGACTTCCTTGAAATGGCTGATTCCTGACGTCATTTCAAGAAAATTTCTCCTTTGCGAAAATCTTCTCCGCGGCTTCTTTAACGAGTTATCAACGGAAAACGCGGACCAATAAGAGCACGGCTATAGCGGACAGATTCCGGCTCGGCCAATGGTAACGCTAATGTCCGCTGTAGCCGCGCTCCGATTGGTTCGTGTCTTTCGGTAATAACTCCTTAACGAAACCGCGGAGAACGTTTTTGCAAAGGAAAAAGTTACTGCAAATGACCTTAGGAATCGCCTCATTCAAAGAAATACGACAAATTTTAAAGTCACTAAAGTGGACACCAAAGTAAGGTAATATCTTGATGTACACTCCCGCTCATAAGTCTTAGGACACCTCTGGTTTTTAGTAAAACTCTGGTATTTCGTATAAATTATGAACCTTTAACTGTATTAACTACATAATATAAATATCCTGATATGTTCAGTAGTATTACAACTTCAACGTAGTAATTCATTGAAAATTATGGAAAGCCACCCCAATCACCAGATTTGAAAAATTAGGGGATGAACTGGACAAACAGGTACGGAACTTTTGCCCTGCTTCGAAAACACATTTATGGAATATTTTAGAACGAGAATGGAATGATATAACAACAGAAAGTATGAAAAAAATTAATTACGCGGATGCCAAGAATTGTGGACATTGTGATAAAGAAAAGTGACGGATTATGCTATGAAAAGAAAATATATTTTTTACTTCTTGGTAAGATTTTTGATATATGAGAGCAGTATCCTTTCTTTGACGTGTAAACCTTTAAATAAGGAAAACTTTGTTCGCATCGTTCAACAATTATTTCATTTTTACAGAGTTTAATACAAATATGATCACTGTCCTAAGACTTATGAGCGGGAGTGTATGTGGAAGAACTGTACCAGGACAAGGGATTAAGTATATCGATGAGACAATGCTGCATATAACCCAATGACAAAACAGTTTTGTTTTCTAATTATTTAAAAAAAATGAGAACAAGCGTAACATAATTCTGAGAGATGATATCAAAGCAGCCTCCGTCGAGGCTAGCTGATAAATAATTTAACACCTCCCTCCTCGTTAACCGTCCGCCGGGAGTAATAGCTCGTGAACTATGAAGATTGTTACCGTAGTTCGAGTCATTGTATCGTTTAATCGACGCTACATGACCCCAGATACCCACAATCCTATTTCTCGTCGGGCAAAAAGAGAGACACCGGCATTCCGGTCGGTTTTACTCATTCGTTTCTCGTCGTCGAATTTCCTGTCCCGTTCTCTTGAAAGTCCGGCGTTCAAACGCGACCGTGCACCCGACGCTCTCGACAGCGATTAATTAGTGCCAAGCAATTGTTACCTTTTTTAGTTATGTTTTTCTGTTTCGTTCTACGCGTGACCACCACACTCTTATCCGGGCGTGGATCGATAGAACGTTTCTACCAATCGCGACCCCGCGGCAATTACTGTCGTACGTTTAATGAAAATTACCGGCAGGGACCAATTATTGTGGATGAGATACCGGCATCGTTTCCATGGCGAATGTGTTCGTGGCTCGTGATCGAAATCTCGGTCGTTGATACACATATTTTGATCGTGTCGTGACGTAATTTCTTCATTACCCGATTAATTCTTTAGCATTTGATGTTAGGTAGTCTTAATACATGCAAAAGAAATGTACTCGATACTTGTGAAAAAGCTTGATCACCGAGATGTACAACACAATACAAGATACAAGACAATACTGAACTAACGTCAAAACTTTTGTTTTGTTTTTAATTATTTCTCCGTGAAATCTTTACCAACATATTTTTGACATTTTTCCGATTAAAACGAGACCAAACACGATATAATTTGGATCATATTTAGTCGTTTAAATCACGAACCGAACTGATCCGAACTGATGCTACGTGCTTCATGAGTATACAAAACAAACAAGAACGATTCATATACAACACGATTTATGATGAACAAATCAGTAAAGATTTCATCTATGCAATGTTCTAGGGTAATTGTTCCATTAGTCAGCTGTTTAAGGCCAATGGTCAGCTATCTTAAGAATTGTTGTTATTAGTACACTTAAAGAATAACTTTTTTTCATGTGAGTTCAAACGACTTGAACTTTTTTGAGATGTTAGAGGAACTACTTTACTAGCTTACGTACAAGAAAATATAATATTTTAAAATATTGTATTTGGTCGGAATTTTGAAGGGAATAGTAGTTATTGCTTTTAGAATTTTTTATAATTACCGATATACGGGGTGTATAAAGTAACTGGGCCGAATTGTGATTCGGTTTTTATTGAAGATGCTACGAAATCACTTTATGAAGAAGATCTTTATTTGGAAAAAGTTTGTATTTTCATTATTCGTACACAACATTTCGTTCACATCTATATTTTTATATATTATACACAATACATTCATGCATATATTTTTATATTATACGTAATATATTCATTTATATATTTCTCTATTATACATAATATGTTCGTCTATATATTTTTTACATTGTGCATAACCTGTTCATCTATATTTTTATATATTATACACAATATGTTCATCCATATATTTTTATATTATACGTAATATGTTTATTCATATATGTCTGTATTATACATAATATGTTGGTCTATATATTTTTTATATTGTGCATAACATGTTCATCTATATTTTTATACAATATATTATGCGATTATATGTCCATGTTCGTATTTTTATATTATACATAATATGACGTGTTAATTCGATCATCACAATGTTTATATCTTTCAGAAAAGAAAATCTATACATTCTACGAACGGTTCCCGTTCAGTATACTACACGTAATTATTTCCTGTCGCCTTCTAATGACGTTCAGTAAGTAGCTTAACATCCAGTCACGCATAATTTCGAGGTTTCTTAATGAGAACACTTCATTCGGGATGTTAATTTCTCCTTTGACCAATCACCTTAAATTTACATCGTAGAGAGTAATTGTTTTAGGTTTGATAAGCCTCGTGGCACTCCGAAAATTACGGCTGATACCTCGAGGGCAAGATAAAACAATTACTGTGTGCTTATTCAGTCGAAGTGCTTGAAGTTTAATATCGGTGACTGCCACCAAAATCGATACACGTATATTCACGTCATGCATTTTCTTCGAGACTGCAGAGGACAGATAGAGTAATACGAGGGTTTGTGTTCAAAGGAACTGGGTGTAACACTAACATTGATAATAATTCAAAATTTACAGACTTAAGATTGGTCTTGATCCGACGGGTCTTAACGGGTCTGAAACGTGCTTCAAGCTTTTGGCTTTATTTCGCAGAGAATCAAGACAAAATATAGCTCAATTTGTAGCTGGAGATATTTTCTAGTGCGCGCTGCTCTCGATTTCATCCAGAAAATTCATCCAATGGCATAAAAATGCTTGGATTCCACGGTATGCACATCGTTAATTTTTGGCCTACTTATATCGCTTATATTACCAAATATTTGCATAATCTCGTCAGCACCTGACTAGCACGCGTTAGACTGAACCTTCCTTTTTCGAATGAACCCTTTCCCAGCGACAAAATATTCTCATATAAGAACGAAAAGTTGAAACATATAAAACCATTTTTTACCTATTTTTGTTGGTCACTCTACCTTATCGCGAATGTACGGAGTCCGGGCTCTTAAAATTTTCACCCCGCTGGGACCCCAAATAAGAACTAAGATGAGCACGTACACTACCGCTCAAAAGTATCCGGACACTTGCAAAATATGTATTAGCATTGCATAAAACTTATTTCAGTGCCTAAAGTAGTAACTAAATTTTTATTAGTTTCTTATGAAATATCGAACGTTTTAAATTAAAAATTACATATGTGGAAGTTACACACTAAAACTACATTTACACACAATACTACACTAAAATTAAACACGAGATTCTTCGTTTATTCACCGCGGAGTGTCCGGATACTTTTGAACGGTAGTGTATTTGTCATTTGATACGTGACTATCAGCTGATATTTACGCGGATTTTTAACTGTTAAAACAAAGCCGAAATCGCAAATTTTTTATTCTTCATTTTCATTTTGTATTGGCATGGAGAACGACCCCTTAAATTTGTGTAGGTGGAGAACACCCTGTATCTTAAATTATTATCCTCAATGTTTCACAAGTAGCAACGACAGCTATCGTGTAGTTTTAACACGTGCCTTGTAGAATAATCTCGAGTATTTTGATCGCTTTTCGGCAGAGAACAAGTCGAACTGCACCAAAGACCGATAAAGACGGATCACAACGGATTATTAACTCGGTAGACGGTGATTCATCCCTTCTACTAGAGTGTTCTTAACGAGATCACAACTTGTAATCTCCTCTGGCTACGCGAAGCTGCGACGTTTGGAGATGTTTGTGGACTTTATTGGCTTACAAAGCGAAGAAGTCCAATTATTAGTCCCGGAGGAACTTTGGGATAAAAGCGCGGAATTCGAGGGACTTTGTAATGACGGAAAAGAATCGATTACGTGGCTTGGTCGACCAGAACTCTAACCTGGAATTGTCTCTTTGCTCGACACCTGCTCCAATCCTACCGAATTCGAAAGTTCAACAAAGTTCCAATATGTTTCTTCGGTTTCTATTGGTTGTACGTTAGCTTTTCAAGACAACTATTCCATTCCGATTTTGCAATAAAATAGTGGCTGCTGTCGAAGCAAACTGATTACAATTGCAACGAGCAAAAAATATTGTGTCAATTATTTTTAGTATCTTAACAATTCATTTATACTCACTCTCACTCTTTGTTTGGGAACAAATATAACACTGGCCCAGAGTTCCGAAAATCATATAAAAACATGTCTCCTAAAAGGATTTTTGGCGACTCGAAAAAATTTTTTAATCATAGTAATATTATTTTCCAGCTTATTGGACACTAGCTACCGCAAATTCTGCCCTTTTTAATTGGCGTAATTAAGCCCCTCACCCTGCACTTGCCTCTACCGTAAACCTAACCCAGACCTAACCAAAATTCGTCGGCAAGGTAGGAAATGATACTAATATGATGACAAAATTTTTTTCGCGTCGTTTTGTTTTTAATGCAAAATGAGGCTACGTGCAAAATTGGAGTTCAATCGGGTTTGACCGATTTTCGAAACTTCAGCCCACTACTGTATCAGAATACGATAGCATTTCAACATTATCGGCATTTACCGATAATCTCGTCGACAGTCACACCTCGGACCTTACAATCGGTAATCACTGGTAATGCGCTAACGACTATTGATACTGTTTATAAACATTGTAGTCGCGGTGTGCTTAGTTCGCAGTGTCGCGTCTCGTTGTTGGACAAGGGTATTATCCCGTATAGAAACGGCTGCACGTTGTCTTGGTACGGTTTAGAGAATCTATGAACAGGCAGTGTCACTCGGAAGATCAAAAGCGTCAATTAGAGTGAGAGTACTGGAACACCGTTGGGTGATGTTGACAATCGCAGTCGATAATCGCATCACGCATGACGAACGTTTCCATCTTTGCCGCTCGCTCGTTGACACGCTGGCTTTGGTTATTATTGGTTGTTCGACTGAAATTGACTGGCGAGATTGATCATCCCACTCTGTTTTCAATAGAAATTGCGCGATGATACCGCGAGTAACGGCAGAGCTTAAATTGCTTGCCGTAATTAGAAATTTACCTCAAAATTTACCCACGGAATAGAACATGTGATCGAACACATTCATCGTCGATTCATTGGCTATTAGATTGAATGAAAAGAAACTTGTTCAACATTAACGTGCTTCAATTTCATGCAGAAATTTCCATCGAACAGTTCGTATTAATTAATCGAGGATTAACCACGCCTATCTAAAGGTTTCCAATTCAGAATTTCGTGCGCTAACGATGTGCATCGAATACGTGTAGCGGCCGACAAAATAAAGTTTAAATAATAATGGATAAAATTTTACCTTTATAACATATTGGAAACGAGAAAACTACGAAAGAGGATAGAAGATTAATAGTTTATTAAAAAAAAACAAAGAAAAAAGTAAAGAAACCGGGGATTTTTATGCAATTTTCAATTTTTATAGACGAATTTAAGAAAGTGAAGTGAAACAAAATCCTGTTTTTAATGGGAACAACTGTTGCAGACCCAAAACAAACACCGTACTAGATGCTACCGAATTTTATAGCCTAACGTTCTTTGAAAATACTCATAAGCTATACATGCATAAGCTCTGAAAATATTGTCAAAATCTGTCTGTCAGATATTCCTAGATAATATATTAAACATATTCTCAATTAGTATTTTCAGACTGTTGCAGAATTGAGTCGGGAATAAAATACTGTGACTAGTAAATTAAATGTAACATAATGAAAATATTAATTATTTCTTAAGTTAAAATTAAGATAAAATCGTACACCCCTCGAGTGGATCGAGGATGTTTGCGATCCTGTTTAAATAAGCACATACATACATAATGTTTTTTTTTTAAATCGTTTCATTGTTTCAATTTTGCTATACTATAGATAGTACTACTCTATTTGCATAGATTTTCGATGCATGATTACCTGTAGGCAATGTAGACATACATATTTCATCAATCGTGCGATACTGCGCCGTTTCATGGAATTCGAAAAAGGTAGCTTTATAGAAAGTCGATAAGCAAAATAATGTTAACCGAATTTGAAAATTGTACGAAATCATCATCGTCTGTTCAGCTTGAGTGTACTATCATTTAATAAATCTGCTCCTGGAAGATGCGAGTAATTTCATAATCGACAAGACAAGGGGCAGGCGTTCTTGAAAGCATTTCAGCTGTGTTTAAATTTTCTGAAAATGTGGAAAGATCGAAGGTGTTTCTCCAGTTTATACTGGGCTTCCATTTATATGGAAGCCCTTTAACGCTTGCGCGCGGCTGTGACAGTCAAGGTTTAAAATCCTATTACAATTAACCCTTCCGGTGCACTTTCTGAGAACCGAGTGCGGTTTTTAAATGCATATTAAATGCAAACATCAATTTTCCAAGCATTTTTCTTATTACGTATTACCTAACCATCAACAGTGCACGTTGATCCTCAACGCGAACATCAGTTCAATTTAACAAGTATTTAATGGAATAAAGGTTTTTTAATGGAATAAATATGTGTTCTCAGTAAAATTAAAAGAATTGGATCAACAGCACTACCATGCCGCGTTACGTTACCGTGTTAATTTAGTGTACTGCTTATTTCATAATCATTATTTCATTTAATTATCTGTGCTGGCGCTGCCCTCGCACAATGTTCATTACGCAATACTACCATTTAATGCGTTGGAACTTCATTAAAATGCAGATTTTAATTTCGAAATGAAAAACGTATTTAATCAAACACCTTAGAGATCGTTCGGTATAGGAAAATGTGTCTAAAAAGAAGCCATTGTTGTTCAACTGCAAATTGCATAATGATAATTATTTTAGTATTAGCATATCCAAAGTTATTTTCATTTTCATTCATTTCTTTTAGGAATTGAGAATCTGTTCTTATGCATGTGTGAGTGGACCAGAATATTAAAATTGGAGCGTATGGAGTGATCAAAAAAATCTTAAAAACAAAGACTAGAGAGAAAAAGAATGACCAATATAAAATGATTACTTATTCGTTTTCTATTTGTTGCAAAAGAATGTATGAAAGATGGGAACCTTTGACGAATTATGCAACAGAATATAGCGGCGTGCTTGACTCGAAGAGGAGAAACTTACATGAAGAGGAGCAAATGAGAGAGACCTTGATGAATGCAACAGGTACACGTTTAGCTGAACTACGAACTTCTAGATAGTCAACGAAGTCGAAAGTTCACAGGGCGTTTGTTTGGCTATCTCCAAGTTGATTCAATAGCCTATTAGTGCATCAAACATCTAACAAATGTCACATTTACTTTCTGTACAAGACACTGTCGTAACTTCGATTGCTTTTAAAACGCTCGAATTATATTCCGCGTGTTTAATTAAAAAAAAGCAGATAATTATTTACTCATCTTTAATCTCATTTTTTCATAAGATTGTCCATGATAAATCATATTTAGAAAGTTTCTACTACCTACAGTCATAAATATTTAATCCCCAACAACAACATTTAGAGTTCCAAAAAGAAAATTGAAAATGGTCACACTGGTTTATGATTATTGTTCTATTGCAGTATTTCTTTGAGGTTATGTATAAATTGCCTATGTTTCTGCAGAATAGAGAATTTTCCGAGTTGACAAGTTTCTTTGTAAGGGCCGAGTCATTTCTTACGAAAGGTACTGCAACGGGGACATAAAAACAAGCAGGACAGAGTTGTTAAATTCGGAGTTCGATAGGGGGAGGGGATCGGAAGGAATAGGTGCACCAGTGTGACAAACGTTCATGGAGGGTGATTCATCCGTTATTTACACCCACTCCGGAACATACTTTCTTCCTAGGGTGGTCCTCGTGAGTGGGATGTCTAGCTTCGAGGGCAAGCTCTATCTTTGCATTGGTGCTCGTCAACCTCATTTTATCCCTTCATATCTCATGACTGAGCTTTCTGTGCTCACGAAGTGCACAGTTCCTACAGTGCCGCACAACTTTAGTGTAAAAGTCCAAGACACTTTGCATGGTCGTATACAGTCAGTCAAACATATTCAAAATGTTCGACCTTGAATGACCTTGAAGATAATGGTGTTGTATACGAATGAATTTGTCTCGACACACGCTTTCATATGATGTAAAAAATATATAGCATTCCATTTAAGAGAACTTGAAGGTCACCTTCGGACAACATTAGCACACCATTAGCGCAGAGTACCAGGAATGTAATCAATAGAGCCCAGAAATGCATTCTTGCTAACACAAGTCATATTGAACGCAACATGTAGTCTCATTTAATGCTACGAAATATCCAATCGACGTATTTCTCTTACTTCTGACCTTGTATGACCTTGGAAGTCATTGTGCTACGTATGAGTGAATTCGTTTTGATCCACGCTTTCATATGGCATTAAAAAACATATAGCATTTTATTTAAAAAGCCGAAGGTCACCTTGGTTTCTCGAAAAATAATGTAAATATGAAATAAGTGATATAAGTTCTTCTCCTTCCATTTTGTTTTTTAACCCTCTGCACTCGGCGCTATTTTAATTCTAAAATAAAATTTTTCTTCCGTCTTAGAATATTAACATTTTACTCCCACGAAACTGATTCGATTTCCACATATAACATTTAAATGTTTAGTAATCTATTAAATACAAATTTTGTAATGTAACAAATATTTTGTAATATTTTTTGTGATTTCTATGAAATAGTGCCACGACAATTTTTAGTGGCGCTTCAGAGTCGCCACTCGAGTGCAAAGGGTTAATGTTCACCGTTCACGAGAGAAACGCTGGTCGAATTTATCGCGAACACCGATACCGTGTGTAACGATTTGAAACGATTATATAGAAAACTGTTTTGTAGAACGTTTTCAGTCGCTGTACCATAGTGAAACGAAGGAACGTGGAACTTTCGATGACCTGAAAAACAATACATCCGCGGTTTCATATCCGAAAATAATCCGGCGTTGTTACACTCCGGATAAGGATGCACCGTACGAGTGTCTATCTCCGTGCGGAAAGGTTTTCACGCGTTTCTTCTTTTTTCTTTCTTGTATTCTCAGCGACCATAGCATATGTGCACACGCTGACGTCAATGCTATCTGGGTCAATTTTACACGTGCATCGGGTCCGAAACCCGGGAAACACATAATTACAACGACGCTTCAGGTGTCGACTCGTCTCTGCGGAATTCGTTCCATAGCGGTTTAAGCACCTGGCTAGGATTGTCGAGCGAGGCACGAGGGGGATACTCGATAAATCAGAGCGTATGTACAGTGGCCGAAATAATGATATGTTCATAGCCCGAACTGGCGTGTTTACCGTTGTCATTCTCATCTGCGTCGTGGAACAACTCCTGTGGTGTTTGCTTATATTTTGAAAAGTCGTGTTCTTACTACTGGAGATGCATTTAGTTTAGTTTCGACAGCGCAAGTGTTTGAACGTAATAGATTGTGAAATTTGCTGAAAATCATTCTGGTAATAGAGCGAAATAATCTTAGGTTCACAATAATTTATCCAAGAAATACTTTTGTTACTACGTAGAAGAAATTTTATAAGGTATGTAAGTACAAAATACTTTCATGTTTGTATGTTTTAATATTAATTCTAAGTATTTAATGCTCTAAATAAGTTATAATTATTTAAAACGTAATGGGTCGTGGAAAGTCATTAAATGATCACGAAAAGGGATTAATCATTAGGAACATCGCAGAAAGAATTCATAGATCTTTAAATGTTGTTAATCATTTTTTGCAATTGAGTGATGAATATGGGGCAAAAAATCTACAGGTCGTCCAAAGAAATTGAGTCATAGGGATAGAGGAAAAATTTTTTATGAAGCTCGAAAAAATAAATTGTATGCTCAAATCAGAGGAAAATTAAATTTACCAGTTGTTGTACGACGTGTGCAACAAGTTTTGAAAACGGGTATGACGCTTCGATACCGAAAAAAAAGAGAGAACGAATGAACAGAAATTATGGAGGAGGTAGCGTGATGATTTGGGCAGCTTTCGGTTACAACGGTAAAACTCCAATCATGTGGTTTCCGCCAAAGGCCAATGCGGATAAGTACCAAGAACTGTTAGAATATGCGTTAGACGAATATGATGACAGAATTGGTGGTCCAAATTTTATTTTCCAACGCGATAATGCACCAATTCATCGTGCAAAAGCAATTACAGCATATTTTCAGATGGCAGAAAAGTTGAGGTTTTACTTTGGCCATCAAGAAGTTCAGACCTTAACCCCATTGAAAATCTATGGGGCATTTTATCAAGAAAAGTTTACAGTAATGGCAAACAATACGCAACGGTTAATAAATTAAAAAATGGCATCAAAGAGGCGTGGTCTCAGATCGGATCAGAGACTTTAGAGAAATTAATAGACTCAATGTCACAAAGGATATTTGAGGTCATAAAAAACAACGGAGGACCAACTAAATACCGAGTTTTCTGGTCAAATATTTAATTTTTGCTTATATTTGTAACATTTTGTTAAGTCCAACTAGAAAATGATTAAGTGAACCTATATTTATTTCGTACAAGAATTCCAAATTTTTGTAATATTGATTAATAAACACATTAATAAAAATGATACTATTCAAATACATTATGTGTTCCACTAATTACATTGTAACGAATCACATACCAATAATGAAAGATAGAAATGATGCATGAAAAACACTGTTATGTCATAAAAATGATATGAACCTATCATTATTTCGGTCACTGTATCTATCGTTTGGTAAAGTGAGACCAACGGATCGGTTTATAATCGTGATATGATATCACGGAAGGTCATCCAAGGTCACATGTGATAGTAAAATAAACTTTCTTCCCTTACAGATGATGTTCGGTGATCGTTTGAATAAATTTTAGTTTTCGAAGATTCGTGTATTCTATTGCATGTTTTGTTACAACATTTTTTCGGATCTCAGAATGTTTACTATCCCCGGGTCTATCTGGGTCAATTTTACACGTGCATCGGGTCCGAAACCCGGGAAACACATAATTACAACGACGCTTCAGGTGTCGACTCGTCTCTGCGGAATTCGTTCCATAGCGGTTTGAGCACCTGACTAGGATTGGCGAGCGAGGTACGAGGGGTATACTCGATAAATCAGAGCATATTGTATCTATCGTATGGTGAAGCGAGACCAACGGATCGGCGCTAAAGGAATTTCGTTAATATATTACGCTCTTGAATATTGAAATACGCCGTTAATTGCAGCAACGCGTTGCGGGGGGATGTCGATGAAAGTTTTCTCGATGTAGTACACGGCAATATGCATCGTAGCGAAATTGTACCTGACCGATGTGTTAACTTATAGTTCATTAGTCTGGCTTTTTACTTTCCTGTGGTGTCCGTGTTTAATTTTATTTTTTCACTTTGCGCAACGCTCTATAACAACTGGGCTGAGTTCGTTGGAATGTGTGTAGAAGTGAATAAAGTTTTGTAATTCACACTATTGTAGTTCTAAGTGAACATTATTTTCACATTTCATTGAACAGAAATTCCTCTAATGACCTTATCTGAATTATAATAACTAATATTTAGAAACCATTCCATTGCACTAGAACTTCCAAGTACCAGAAATTGTTAATTTGCATGACACTCTATGAAAATTAAACATTTTTAAAAAATTTCACCAATTTTTCTGAAAACTCATATGCATAACGTTTATTGAGTCTGGTTCCGATTTGGTTGTTCCACCCTGTATATACCAAGTTGTCTATATCATATTCTGTACACCGCCAGTGAAGTTTCAATCAAATGTAAAATAGTGAAGAAAATCATGGAGTAAGGAAAAGCAAGGAAACTGTACAGCATTTAATAAACTTGCCATTCTTTTGCGATGCAATGTAAATTACCCTTTCTCACTCTTTCTTTTTATTGCCGCCAGAAATTTAAACTTTCCGAGACTATTGAAAGCGTTGTTTGCCTATCGTAGATGCAATCTTTCGTGACAAGTCTATATACACTTGACACACGATTTTCATTCTCCCGTACCAGGAGCGTATCATGACATTCGCAGGCCTTGGACACTTTCGTAGGAACTCGAGAATTGTTTTGGTTGATAATTTAATTTATATAATAATCAATATTTTCATAGTTTAAAAAAAGATTATCCTAAGAGAATCCTGAGTTAACCGTCGCAGAATTATCCCTACTACCGCGAGTAACCCTAAACTGTTTAATGTCAAGGAACAATAAACTTTTTTCACAAACACTTCACTCCTACACACTCGTCTCGACTTTTCACACATTTCCGATAAACTGAGAAAAAATGGTTCAAACAAAAGTTACTTGGTAATTAAACAACAACAAATTGCAGTAATAAAAATTCCTAAGAAACATTTTGTTTAATAAAATATTAACCCTTGGCACTCGAACGGTGCTTGTAAGGCACCACTACAAATGGCTGTATCGTTATTCAAAATATTTTTTACATTATTAAATTTGTTTGTATTAAATTACTAAAAATTTCGGTATTGTACGAGTAAGTTGCATCATTTTCGTATGTATAACATGAAAAATATATATATAGAAGGGCAATATTCTAAGTCGGAAGAAATGTTTCGTTTTGGAGTGAAAATAGCTTCGAGTGCAAATGGTTAAAATTATTTAAACTTTTTAAAAATAAAATTCTCATTTTTTTAATCAATTGATGAATCTTTATGTGTTCTTTGAAAGGGTATTAGGGGTCTCAGATCGAAAATGAATTATGGTTTGGGAGTTATTAATTTTGTCCCGAAATCCCGTATAGCATCGAACACCGTGCGTTGTCGCTATAATATATCGTCGAAACTTCCGATTTACTTTAACAAGTTGGGACAAAGAGTAGATCAATCTTGGCTGCTATTCGGCGGGATCTGATCCGGGTCAGCTGATCTCTGTGGGTTGACGCTTCTTCATCAATTGGCCTGTATCAACTGCGGGGGCTCGGCCAGACCTTGCTCGAACACAATTACGTTATCTGCCGGTGGAAACTAGATGTTTATCGAGCTTCTTACGACGCCGTTCAATTCCTGTCCTCGTGTACGCGCCGCGCCGAGACGAATCGAAGAAAAAAGAAGTGTAACGATAAAGACATCGACTGCCACCTGACCGAGACCATTTAGCGGAAACGAGCTACTTCTGCGTGACAAATGTCGACGCCGAAGAACAAGGGCCCCGCGATGATACTCGTTTTAAAAACAAGATCGATATCGACAAGATGATATCAGAAGGACACTCGGTACGTTTCGACGAACGATTTACCGGGAACACGTATTTCTTGTCGCGCGAGCGACTTTATTCTTTAAAAAGCACTTTTACAGTTTGACTTTCCTCGTTTTTTTTTTTTATTTAATCGCAAAGATTTTTTAAGAAAAATTATATTTACATTCGGTTTTACAGGTCAAACGGGGATGGACTTCTAAACATGCAATGAGAGCAGGTTGTACATACACTGGTGGACAAAATGATAAGGGACATCAAAATTTTTGGGAATGAACATCTATTTGTACATATACGTGGAAAATGAATACACAATAAAATAAGGTACGGTAATTATTTACATTAGGGGCTTCCTCACAGATTTTGTCAAGGTTATCATTCTGAACAACTTTTTCCTATACATTTTACCGCCGCTCAGCTTTAGTTTTCGAGATATTCGCAAAAAAGTTTCAGCATCTCAAAAAGTGATCGGAGTAGGTGTGTGTAGGACTGTGTAAAATAGTATTTCAAATAGTTGACGGTAACTTATATTTTTATGATATTTTGTTGCCTGTAATGTTATTACGATATTGTAGTCTGTTTATCAACATGTCACATATTCGTAATTAAACTACAAATAATACTTTGCTAACTATTATAGCTGCTCATGTTAAAAATTATAATTTATAATATTAACTACTTGCTCAACTTATTTTCATTGTAAGGAAATATTTGAAATACAAAATAAAAATATTTCATTTTATCTATCTGGTTATCAAAATAAAAATATTTGATTTAAAGTAGTATCTTATTTGAACCACATTAAATTATACTATATACCAAATCATTAATGATCGTTAATATACGTTGCAAAATATGATAGAAAACCTTGTATCCAATGTTCCACATACGAATACTAATCCTACATTATAAAATACTAATGTAAAGTGTACTTACTTCTGAATTTTTTGTACCTCCGTCGGATCCACAGCACACAATTATTCGCTCACGAGAATAGGTCCGAATAATTAAACAACACACACAACACACGCGCACAACACATTTTATAAAATCGTGACAACGAACGAGAAGATGTCACTCCGACCACGAACAAAATAATACTGCGATTTTAACAATGATCCCTTCCACGGATGTGGTACGGTCAGGTTATCCTAGGCAGGTTAGACGCGAGGGTCTATAAACACTAGATACAAAACCAAGGTAAACAAATTATGGCGGGGCGCCGACCCTATTTCCCGGAATTCCAGGTCTCTTAATTAAATTTAAGTAATCTGCACTATTCATACGGCCTTGAATAAATTCTTTTTCCGTTTTTCCTGTATAGCCGATACCTGCCCATATCATTACTCTACCACCACCACATTGTCGGCGACGTAATACCCTTTGCTCCTTTCTTAAATCGTGGAAATAGCATTTATATCCATTTGGACTATCAAAATTCAGTTTTTTTCATCCGTGAATATAATTCGTTTCCACTGTTTTTTCCATTGAATATGCTCTATTGCAAAATTAAATCGGACGGTCTTATGTTTATCTGTTAATGGCGGCTTTATAGCAAATTTCTTCCGTTTTAAATAGCTTGTTGTTTGAATTACTCTTTTTACTGTTTTAATAGATACGTTAACTCCACAATTCACTGCAATTTGTCGAGGCGTAAGTCCAGAATTCGATGCTTTTCTCAAAATTAATCTTTTTTCCCTTGAATTTGCTGGTCTTCCCTTCGACTTCGGTTTCCCATATTTTTCGGGGTTTTGTAAAAAATTCTGTATAACACACCGACTTCTTTTTAGTTTTTTTTTCAATCTGTACTTGATTTTCTCCATTGGACTTTAACTGTAGTATTTTAATCTTCTCATCTTCGCTTAACGCTTTTCCTCGTCCCATAATTTAATTTTGGGTTAAAAAGTATTTAAACACTTATAAACTAACTATTGATAAGTAATTTCTATAAGATAAACTTGCACAGAACTGCACACTTCAACGTTTTCCAACAGACTGCTTCAAGTGCTTTAACATTTTGTCCACTTAAAATTTCGAAACAATGAAGCTCAAAGTGTTTTGTTTGTTTACACTGGTACGTGGCCTTGAAAGGAAGTTTCTCACTTATAACGTAGTTTATTGCTAATAACATTAAGATTCTACTAAATACGTATGAAAATTCTTATGTGTACAACGGTGCCTTATCATTTTGTCCACCAGTGTATGTACAATGTTTAAAATTTGTTTTATATGCTTGAATAAATCTATGCCAATGATACTTACTTGTTACTGATCTTTTTGTCCCGGAGTGTACATACACGGAGGAAAATAAGAAAACTGTATCTATTAAAAAATGCGTGAGGTGTCGCCTCTCCTGAGGTTTGGTACTACACGGTGTGAAGAAAGATACGAAAGTCTGAGCAAAATGAAATATTCCCAGAAAATGCAAACGGTCCGGAGGGAAATTAATGTCTGTCTCAGGACAAGGTGTTCTTGTCGGATCAACAACGACTATATAAAAGATACGGTGTATCGACCTGTTTACCCGTAACAAAATTAGTCCTCGCAAATACACATCAAATATTGAACCGAACGAATGAATTACTAAAATACGATCGTTTTAAATCGAGAATTGTTTAAGCTAAACCGATTCATTATTCATAGTGAAAATATTATTCTTACGAAAGATAAACAAAAGTTATCGTTTGAATTTTCATTCAGAAATCCGACGAGTTACGGTACTGCTACGCGATACAATGTTTGTTTCCTCTAATTAGGCTTCAGTTAGTTAGTTGCTGGTAGTGTAGTTTATACATTAACAATATAGAATTGCACGTTGACCTTGTCAATCTAAGTTTTAGTAAATTATACATCAAGCAAAAATAAAAGGATCGTATTTCTTGAGATCAATGATTGAGCCTGCGATCTATAGGGGATTTCAGGACAAAATTAATAACTTCTAAACTACTTAATTTTCGATCTAACACTTTTTTTTAAAGATCAAATGGAGATCTATCAATTGATTAAAAATAAAATGAAATTTTGTTTTAAAGAAAAGTTTAAGTAATCGTAATGTTTTATTAGATGAAACGTTTTTTATGAATGTTTTATTACAATTCGTTGTCACAGAATTACCGAGTAACTTTTGCTTCAACAATCTTTTGTCAGTTTACTGGAAATATGTGTAAAATCTAAAAAAAATAATGACTCTCTTCAAAGAGGAACATAGTCAAAACAATTATTTTAATGTCTCTGGTCAGACCAGTGTTTTGCACATATATCGAGTAGCCACTATATTTTTTAAATATAAGCCTTGTAAATAATAAATAATAAATAAATATTATAGAAACCATTAGGGGGAAGCAATGAAATCGTCCAAATGCGATTTTCACTAATCAAATTCCATGCGAACGATTCATGTTAATTACGATTTTCATAAATTCATAATAACGCTAATGTCAATGTAGATAATAAAATCTTATTAATTATAATACAATAATATGTTACATTAACAACATTCTATATGTCAGATTTAATTAAATCAGGATTACCATAAGTAGATGTAATATATTATTTCTGTACAGAAGTTATTTATGCTTGCAGATTTCATGTATATGCGTTACGTGCAGGAAGTAAAAAATTAACTAGCTTTACCGTAGATTTAATTTTTAGTTTGCACAGTAAAAGTCATTAAAAAAAGTACTTTTCGTTGGTGTTTAATCTAATCTATTAAAATGATTTGCAATATAATACTTTGTTGAAATTTAACTCTTTTTGGAATATTTGCTTGGTATTTTAAATGACTTCAATTAAGAAGATATAATGATTAATTCAACGTGAAAGTGATAAATGTGTTATGGAGTTTATAGTTTCCTGGTACAGTTTACAAATTTGTCAGTAATACGTGCCACTTGGATACATGATGGATAATATTCGTGGTTGTTTCAGGCACGAAAACATTTTGGCATTTTGCTCGTACGAAGTTGCTATGTAATTTTTAAACTTTCGTTCACACTTGACTTGACTCTATCGGTCTCGAAGGGATAAAATACCCGTCTCCCCTTTAGTGGTAGAATTTCAAGGCAGCACGACGAACCTGTAACGTTGGTGCCTCGATTTCATTCTTTTCTCTTCATTCGATTGTATGGGGACCAAGATTAGTATTGCATTTACACATTTTATTGGTTTGTACCACAAATTCGTTCGGTTGCAAATATAAATGTTTTTAATTTTAATGATTTGGTTATGGATCGAAATCGTGATTGAAAAGATGCTTTGCAATTGATTGAACATATTTCTATAATTTATGAATAAACAATAAGAGATACCGAACATGACCGAACGTATTTATATAATGTTAATAACAACGTGGAATTATTATAATCTAATAATAATAATATTAATGGGTTCAGAACTTAGTAATCATTCGGATATTCTTAAAATGTAGTGTATTGCAAACAAAAACTTGTATAGTATTATTACAAGGTACAAATCATTTGTAAAAATGCGAATGCTATAGTAATACGAGAACATGCATCAGCTGTACATTTCTCGAATATCACTAACGTTAAGTGTAAACAATATAAGGTGCTAGATCCTATTATCATCCTCAGGCGAATCAGATTACACGCGTGTACATTGTCTTAAACAATTGCACGGCGATAAATCTCGTTTACGTCAATTGATGTAAGACAACATTCTACTCCATCTGTAAAGCTAATGTGACATTTGCCTCTGCACCGTAGCTAATTAAAATGCACCCACGGGAATTAGTTCTGAAATCTCATTAAAGAGGTTGCCGGATCTTATCGGGCAGCTGGGAGTGTTTCCTACGAAAACTTTGTCATGCGTACCGCGTACACGTTGCAGACGCGAGTGCAAGACACAATCCAACCCTAGCTGCGTGATAAATCTTGATTCCCATACCCATCGATCTCTGTCATTTCATTCCAAGCTGACTTATCGCATTCTTGCCGTTAATACAATTATTTATGAATCGTGATATCTGTTTGATACGTTTCTCCCTTTTTTGGAAAAGTTCCTGCCCGACTTGAAGATGAAACACAAGCGGTTATAATCGAAAGCTAACAGTTACATATGTATTATACAAACAAGTGCCTTGGGGAGAAAGTTATCGTAATTGGAGGGCGAGAAATCTGTGTGGGTGAAGGTCGGATCAAGGTCATATTTTCCGAGATCATACGGACAGTAATGACAGTCTTTTTAAATGGTATGATATGGTTTTTTTATTTACATTTTGATAGAGCGTTTCAAGTCGAATAGAACGACCTTGTGAAGGTCACTTAAGGTAGCTCAAGGGTAACTGCAATTGAAATAGAAAAAGTTGTTCTGCTAGGTATCAAGAAACCATTACTTGAAATCGCATTGATCGAATCTTATCTGTAGTGTTATTGTTTATCACTTTCCCCGAAAAACTATAGGAAAGTTATTTATTCATACATCCGAACGTAGACTAAAAAATAAAAATTGATCGTTTCTGTTTTATATTAAACGAAGCGACAGAGATTAAATTTTTAAATGTTACTAGATGACATTGATACAACTCAATGCAGCACATTCTTAAATAATTTTTAATGACTAGTGCTGGTTGAAAAGTTACTATTTAGAGATACCTTATTAATAGTTGTTAAATCGGTTATAATTTGATAATATTACATGTTGGAAGATACAAGCATACAGAGCAGTGGTTCCTAATCATTTTAGTGATCGACACCCCCTTGAATCTAAACATAAGTTCTCGCACCCCTTTGAAAAAAGTGTTTCTATTTCTTTGTATTAGAAAATTACATCTATTGCAAGATAATTTATTTATTGAAAAATAAATTTTCTATAGAGGGTATTTGGGAACAGATGAGACGAAAAAGACAAATGTTTCTTTATGATTCTACAAGACGAAATTCAAGTTGCAGTTTCGCCTTCGCAACTTCAGCACCATTTTAGGGTATTAGTCGCGATCATGAAAGTGATCTTATCATCCCTAACCATGCCGAGTTTGTTCCGTGTAAGTGTTTTAGTTCGCGGATATGTAAGTGTTGACTAGTTTTGTAGACTAGTTTCTGCAATAGCGTTTGTTATGCAGTCTCTTCGTGGAGAACGTTTGTGGTTTGAGGAAATTCGGCAGCGCATCGTGTGCCACCGAAGTTTGATCAAACGAAGAATCATCTATACTCTGCAACAGTTGTGATTTTTTGTTTTCGATTTCACTAGATTCAGTATATTATGGTATACAACATAATGTGGATTATAGTAGACTTTACTAGAATATACTAGAATATACTAGAATATAATAGAATATAATAGGATATACTAGAATATAAAATAATATACCATAATAGGATATACTAGAATATACTATAATTTACTAGAATATAGCAGAATATACCAGAATATGCAGAAATATACCGGAATACATGTATAATACTATAATATACTATATAGAATATACTATATACTATAATATACCAGAGTATGCTAGACTATAACAGGGTGTACTAGAATATATTAAATTATAGTCTAATAAACTGAAGAAAGTGAAAAAGACATTCACATTATTTTATTTGTACTTATATTGCATTCATATCGTAAATAATTTGAAAATAATTCCTTATCAAGTATAAACACTAAAATAGTTAGTTTATTTAAACTTTATCGCTTTACAAAACAAATTCTTTCCTTGGTATAGTGATCGTAAAATAATTCTAAGAATTGGGGTTGGTATAAAATTCAGCAGTTTGCTAATAAATGTTTAAGTAATCAAACGTAGGTAATAAAGCTAATGATGACGAATGTAGACAATCGATTTTAATTTATTTGTACAATGCCTGAATAATCTATTCTATTTCCGCATATAAATCCTTTATCGATCGAAACATATACTTAATTAGGGCGTCATGTCACCGTGTTTACATTTTGGTTGTAATCAGGTAGCGAAATGGATTCGTTTCGTATTGATCCAGTCTTGTCATTTGAGATCTACATGTAAATCGGTTCGGTCGCAGACGATGTTTATGCAAATATCCATACCGTACAAATCAATTTATGAGGAACGGAATTACACTGTTTTCCTTCGCGAATTAAAAATTCGAATACGTTAAAAACAAAGCGAAAAATTTATTCGACATTATGGACACCTTCATGTAAAATTATATTTCACAATCTTGCGTCAGGCACGGTGCATTAATATCGAAATTATCATTTTATCAGAGTGTAAACTGGAGTTGATACTTGTTCGTAAAATTAGTTATGAACTACAAGCAGGATTGTATGCCATTCATTAAGGCGAATCACTCGTACCACTACTCATACGTGTAAACGTACTCGGTGTTGTTTGGTGAAATTCAAATTTGTCTTCGGTGAACTAAAGTTATTAACTTCTAATGTTACCACCGCAATATAAAATAAATTCATGTACATTTTATGTTCCTTTAATTGTGTTTAAATTACATTTTAGTTCGCTAACTAACGTCTACGTAAATTAATTTTCAATTAAAGGGTGACAATAACATTTGAAAAATGCTTATCTGCTCGAGGTCTTTCGTCCTCACAAATAATTCCATGCCAAAGTAGCGTGATGATCGATAGTGATTGACACTCGAAGTTTGACAATTCTAAATTAGTACAATTGAATACACATTTTCGCAGGTAAATTGATAGAACTTTTTAAATACGATGAAATTGCGATCAAAATATCCGCCCAGAGTGTCAGAATAAGAAACATAATTTCGTGCTAGAGGTTGTGCGAGAAAGAACCATCTCGTGTACCAACAGTGGCGCAACGAAGTGTATGTAAACTTTTTATGCGACCCCACTACGTATATTCCCCGGAAGGTTTCTTTGCATTTCCACTCAGACAGCTGCATTGTGTGCAGAATTCACAAAAATATTTCAGACGATCTATTTAGAAGGAGATTATGGACGTACTTTATTCTTAGAAACCATATTGACACTCTTTCCCGTATGTGTTCAATATTTGCGAAAATTCAAATTTATTGCCTTGGAAAATTTGCGTGACAAATAGACTTGCGGATCTTTATGCGAAATGAAAACTGTTTGCATCGATTGCAAGACACGGGAGAGCCAAATGAAACTTTCTTTCTTGTTTCCTCTACCCTATTGACCAGTTAGCTGTTTTCGACGAGTATACTCGTCATGAAGAAATGGCAATATTTTGTGCTATGACGAGTATACTCGTCATGCGTAAAAAGTAGTTACAATTTGCTGTTTAAATTGCAATTTTAGTAAAAATTGAAACATATTCGTAAACTTCGAGATGTTTGAAATATTTGGAGGCCAAGATGAAATAAAAGCAACAAGTAAAAATAAATTTTTTGTGTTTTATATACAGGGTGTTCCAAGAGATGTAGTAATTCCTTGAAAGAAGTGATTCCTAAGGTCATGTGAAATAACTTTTTCCTTTGCGAAAATGTCCTACAACTTAATTCCATATTACAATAGTCACGCGTACTCTGCGTTTGACGAGTATACTCGTCATCGCTTAACACGTTGACTGCCATGTCAACCCATATATGGGTGACGGAATTATTTGTTCAGGCTTTAAAATGAATTTTTAAATTAATATATTCATTGTACCAAATTTGATTAGGATCTGTAAATTCTTTCAATTTCTATTTTATTAAATGACTTACTTTGATTTCATGGAATTTTTTTAGCTTTCTTGTTTGGCGATCAAAGTGTTAATTTTAGCGACGCAGTTTAGGTACACATTTTTCAAAGAGATCGCAACAGCTAAACTGAAACAAATGATGTCCACCGTTTTAAATCGCATGTACCTATTTTGGTCGTGAACGCATAAAATCCGCGGTCACCGATTTATCATTCGTACCGCAGGGAGTTTCTAATGAAGTCTAACAACTCGCGATTTTTTTTCGATGTTCAGAACTTTTAATGCAATTTTTTTCCCAACGTTGCGACGACACGAATCAAACGCGCACTTTGCTGGGAAAGGGTTGACGGGTTTCGAGTTGACTCTCAGTTTGATTAATTTCTCTAACTTTTGCTCGAGAACAGTTGCAAACAACGACGATTACGATCCTCATCTTCGGCTCGTTCGTCTAGCAAAAGGCTTACCCCGACCGGCCGCAAGAAGTTTCGGGCGCCCGTGATGAATTCTAAGAAAGTTTTCCCGGTCTCCGGGAAACCGTGTGGTTAGGATTCGGTGAATAACCGCGGATCATTTCGGGCAATGGCTAATTTTTATCCCCCGAATAAAAGACGTTTACGGGACCATTAGCCGGGATTGCTGAAGCCTGGGTGAATTGGAATGTCTCACGCAATTCTTCCGAGTTCGGGGAAGTTTAAACGGAGCAGGCAACGAACATCGATGCGAGATACAGATAACAACGGCGGTTGGATCGCAAGGAAAAGCGATAAGGAAATCTAAGGTTTCCAAGGGAGATGGGAAACTTTAGAGACGCGTACGGGATATTGCGAACACTTATCGTCCACGCTCGGTCCTTTTCAAAATTTCCACTGAAGGACAGTTCAATTTCGTGCTCGGAGTCTAACTAGAATTCTACGGTCAACGTGTTAAAAGTTTCGAGACTCTACTTTCGTCATCCATCGTTCATACAGTGGAATATAGAAATAAAAGCAACAATATCTTTTATGTTATTAATTGTATTTAAACATAGCTTCCGGGGACTGCCGGTTCTTTCTTTATTCTGCAATGTTCTCTCTTTTTTATATTTACTTATTATACTCTGTATAGTTGATCGACTTCTTTTTAGCATTTCTGATATATTTCTATATGATTTGCCCTCTTCGTATAACTGTATAATAATTTTTCGTTCTTCCACCGTAGTTTCATTGCGTTTTCTCCCCATATTGCAAATATTTACTAATAACGTGTACTCGCCACGACTATAATTAATGAAACTAACATGATATCTTCTAAAGTATTGTTTACATTGATCGGAATGTTGTGATTCCTTCGTAACTGCTGTGTTTATCAACAGAAATGGTGGTGTATGAATACTTTTGTCCTGGCAATTTCTTGCAGCAGTGTGAATTTTTAATTCATTTCAAGTTACTAAGTGATGTTATTGTCTTTGTTTTTTGCTCATTTGTTGTTAGAAGTGTAATGTATAATATACAGTTACGTATATTTGAATATACTTAATAATATAGAAAACATTGTTGTTTTTATTTCTATATTCCAAGTGTACGAACACTTTTGTCCCCCACTGTATGTGTTTATGATGTTTCTGCATAATACAGCGATTGGGAAACTAAAGACCCTTTTTTGGTCCCAAATGTTTACAAGTTGAAATGTTTGTAAGAACTTTGACAAATTTTTTCATGATTGAATTCACCGTCGATTCAAAGATTGACGCTTCCCC
Source organism: Seladonia tumulorum (assembly GCA_913789895.3). Classification (NCBI taxonomy): domain Eukaryota; kingdom Metazoa; phylum Arthropoda; class Insecta; order Hymenoptera; family Halictidae; genus Seladonia; species Seladonia tumulorum. Next base: position 13,246,098 of record OU565275.1, read on the forward strand.
TTTGCAACGAGTGCTTAGAATTTGATTTGCGGATTTTTTTCCAGTCGATTTATTGAGCTTCGAATGAAAGGTGTTCGAATAGTGATGAGACTTTCCGTTGTAATAAGATTCAATCTTTACAACTGTAATAGATTCGTTCAGAAAGAAAATTTTTCGATGGCATTACAGACGATTCAATTCAATTTTGTAACGAAATTAATATTTGAGATATGATAAATGATTTCCTTCTAGGAAATTTTTTGGAACGTTAGTATCCAAACACTTTACGGATCCACTATAGCTTCAAGTAAACACTTTTATTACGAGGCAATCATCGCGAAAACGTTACGATAACTATACACGTAGCACGACAAACGTATTGGTTTTCCCGAAATTGTGATCTGCGTTCGTCAGCAAAAAAAAAAAAAAAAAAATATTTGCTCAAGCTACACGTCGGGTTCGAATTTGCGAACGCTTCATTCCTCGAATGAAATATCCTTGTTTACGCTTCCAAAGTCAACTACAGTTCAGTTTAATTTTAAGCAAATAGTTGCATTTTTCCCAACGTTTCAGTAATCCGTTGTTTTTCCTTTATAAAATGCGTTTCGTCTTTGTAACTTCTGTCAGACGAGATATAAGGTAAATGACTCAACTACTGTACCATATATATTAAATATACTTATTTTGAAAGCACTATGAATATTAAAAAGGAGATATTACATTTTTTTCATTAAAATCAGTTATTATACAATTTTACATTTTGTAATATATATTATGCTTTAGAAATAAGTATAATTAATATAGGCACAGAAATTGGTACCCCCGCAATAATTGGGCTCCTTACCCTGTTTAATTTTATTATATGATGATGTTTGTCCAATTTTCTATTAAGAAGTATTCTGGTTTTAAACTTTAAAAAAGTCGAGTTCTTTGCATTTTCTTTGACATGTTTCTGCAACTGCATTAGTAATGGAGTTATAAAGAGAAACAGTATAGTAATGCCATTATTTTTATTATTATATATATAGCAATATCCGCAAATTCATTTTGGATATTTTATTGTGTATATTTTATTTTACTAATTTTTCTATTATATTCCTTATCAGAATCATTAAAGAGCGTATAACTTTCTTGTTTCTCATACTGATACGGTAGTCTCTACTACAATTAGTGGCATTATTCAAGTTGTTATAACTGTTTTGGTAACATTTCTACATTATACTTTTTTAGAGTAAAATAGCACGAAGGCGCAAAGACGTGAGACTCGCGTGTGCTTGAATGAAACCCGTAGGAGTTCGCTTTTAAACGGGAAGTATGAAAATGGTTGTTGCACAAGCTACTCTAGAAAATTACTGTTACGTGAACAGGTAACGGAAGTTGTATGAACTGTATTTATGAGTGCAAATTGAGTACACATTTTCCATTAAAAAAAATTGTGTAAAATACAATACCATTAAACTAATAATCTTTTGTTTTTATATCAACGTGGTTTGCTTAGTCAGCAAGAAAGACAAAATACCAGAGGAACTACACACGTATATTGACCCTACGGTTTTCGAAGGAAAAAAAACTTTCCCAACCCTTATCATTTATCCAAAAGTTATTTCGAAAATTCAGTGTCAACAACTCGGGCCCAACTGTATTCATGCAGTGGATTTTCTGTAAGAAATCTGATATGTGTGTGCAAAATCCAAACTCAAAAAGTTTAATAGTTCTAAAAAAAATATTCCTAAAAATTCGAAATATTATGGAAAAATTAAAACCAGAATACTCCCTTGAAAGAAAGTAAGTAGAAACATCATAAAGACAGATTATTCGGATATTGAGAGACGTTGCTGCAATAGCTAAATGTCAATGTTACTTGCTATAATTTAAGACTCTATATTCGCCCAAGAAACACAAAATCCACTGCTGTTCTTCTACCAAGATTCCCCGGCGAGAATGATTGAAAACCTGGAAGTTTTGCAATTCGCAACTGTATCTTGCTGGAACAAAACTTCCCGCCGACGTTCACTTTAGACGTTCGTGAATTTCTAGTTAAGGACCTGCCTAATTAGAACTCGGCATCTTATACGTATTTGTTTAAAGATAGTTTTGGTGCATAGCATCAATATACAGTGTGTACTCTACAGATTTCCCAATAATGATTGGTATCGAGAGAACACCGTATCTCGTAAACTAAAGCGGACCACCAAAAACTTTAAAGAGAATTGTTGTCCATAATCATGACCTTCACAATATATTTAAAGCTCATTGAAATCGGAGAAAAGGTAGCGCACACCGACAGGCCTTTTACGATTAAGGTTTTTTGCAATTATCTTGTAAACTAAGGCCGAAAAAACTTTAAAGGGGAATGTCGTCCAGAACGGTGACCTTGATAACATATTTCATTTTCATCATAATCCGTGAAGAAGAGACGTTTCGACAAGTTTACCTACATTTAAATGTCAGTTTTATTACTCTCTTCCAGGGTCATCTTCAAAAATTCCATAAAATTAAAGCAATTTACTTTACGCTAGAACTAGCCCGTCGAATTTTTTAATTTACGATCACTGAGATTGTAAATATGTATTCAATTATTTGATCAGTTTTTTTCCTATATATTACGGTAAAAATAGCTAAAAATCTGAATAAATACATTTCTGTTATTTCTATAAAATAGCAGGAAATACTCACTTTAAGTAAATTTAGTATTCATGAAACAAAAAATTGAAAAATTAAGATATTTATACGATGCCTGTAGTCTTTCTTTTTAGTATACTGAATATATATTAGGACAGAAATCAATTTTTAATTTCGAGTCGAATAAAATGTGTTGCTATGGGTCAACAACCAGAAACGCGTCGTAAATATATCTCTGTAATCCACACGGTCGCAGACGACATTTACATCATATTTGTTGCTGTGCTATATTGAGAATCTAGAGAACCCGATGATTCATTACCAGTTTCGTCATTATCATTTTCGATTATCAATGTTATTTCGACAAAGTTTTGACTAGGACTAAGTAACTGAAGCTCAATTATTCGACTATGACTCCTAGGAATCATCTTCAAAGTGAAACAATGTTTCTAAGCAAAATAAACTCGACTCTGTCAAGCATGGTACGAATACTTTTGTGATCTGTTATTATGTATCATGTAGATTAAAATTAATATAATTTTGGGTAATTATTTACATTAGGGGCTTCCTCACCGATTTTGATGAGCTTGAAACATGTTGTCAAGGTCATCATTCTGAACAACTTCTTCCTCTACATGTTACCGCCGCTCAGCTTTAGTTTCCGAGATATTCGCAAAAAAGTTTCAACATCTCAAAAAGTGATCGGAGTAGGTGTGTGTAGGACTGTGTAAAATAGTATTTCAAATGGTTGACAGTAACTTATATTTTTATGATATTCTGTTGCCTGTAATGTTATTACGATATTGTAGTCTGTTTATCAACATGTTACGTATTCGTAATTAAACTACACATAATACTTTGCTAACTATTATAGCTTCTCATGTTAAAAATTATGATTTATAATATTAACTACTTGCTCAACTTATTTTCATTGTAAGGAAATATTTGAAATACAAAATAAAAATATTTAATTTTATCTATCTGGTTGTCAAAATAAAAATATTTGATTTAAAGTAGTATCTTATTTGAACCACATTAAATTATACTATATACCAAATCATTAATGATCGTTAATATACGTTGCAAAATATGATAGAAAACCTTGTATCCAATGTTCCACATACGAATACTAATCCTACATTATAAAATACTAATGTAAAGTGTACTTACTTCTGAATCTTCTGTACCTCCGTCGGATCCACAGCACACAATTATTCGCTCACGAGAATAGGTCCGAATAATTAAACAACACACACAACACACGCGCACAACACATTTTATAAAATCGTGACAACGAACGAGAAGATGTCACTCCGACCACGAACAAAATAATACTGCGATTTGAACAATGATCCCTTCTACGGAGGTGGTACGGTCAGGTTATCATAGGAAGGTTAGACGCTGAGGATCTATAGACACTAGATACAAAACCAAGGTAAAAAAATTATGGCGGGGCGCCGACCCTATTTCCCGGAATTCCCTGTTTTCGTATCACACGTCCGTGGGAGGGGGACGGTTAAAATCGCAGTATTATTTTATTCGTGGTCGGAGTGACATCGTCTCGTTCGTTGTCACGATTTTATAAAATGTGTTGTGTGTGTGTGTGTGTGTGTGTGTGTGTTGTTTAATTATTCGGATCTCTTCTCGTGAGTGAATAATTGTGTGCTGTGGATCCGACGGAGGTACAGAAGATTCAGAAGTAAGTACACTTTACATTAGTATTTTATAATGTAGTTTGTAGTACATTAGTATTATATTTTATTATTCGTATGTAGAATAAATGCAAGGATGCAAGGTTTTCTTTCTTATTTTGCAACTTCAATTCTAACCCATACCTACCTACTCCGATCACTTTTTGAGATGTTAAAACTTTTTAGCGAATATCTCGGAAACTAAAGTTGAGCGGCGGTAACATGTATAGGAAAAAGTTGTTCATAATGATGACCTTGACAACATATTTCAAAATCGGTGAGGAAACCCCTAATGTAAATAATTACCAAAATATTCTACTTCCAATATGAAATAGATTCATTTAATATTTAGAAAAAAATATTTTTCTCGTAACATGACAAAGATTGAATCTCTTTTTAATATTATATGAATGTGTATACAATATTTTGTGCTACTAGGGATATCTATCTAATATTTTTGTGCTACTAGGGGTCTGTTTCGGGACGTCTTGAATATATACAGTTTTTTCACAAAGACGTTCCAGAGACGTTCAGAAGCCGTTCGGAAGACGTTTGTAGGACATTCAGACGTCTATTAGACGTCTGAACGTCTTCGACAGACGTCTTAAAGACGTCTTTAAGACGTCTCTGTGCTATCTGGGATGTATCACTTGATATCATCAAATTTCTCTTATATGCAACGAGGGTGCGAATACTTATGAGACTGACTGTATATGGTTCTGTAAAACTAGAAGAGGTGTACGAATACTTTTTACACTCACTGTATTTGTATAATGTGACTTCGGCAATGCCGCGTTCGCGTGCTCCTTGTCTCGTTGCACCGTCGTCGTCGTCGTCGGAAACTTTCTTCGGTCAAGCCCCCAAAAATTCTGGTATGCTGAATGGTAACCGAGTACAGTGTCTCGAAGAAGAGTGGAGCAACCCCGTAGCCGAGTTACGGAGCGAAACGCGTGCGCGGGTGGGTTTAATCGGGTGAGGAGGGAGACGGCGGGGGCGCGGTCGCGGGTACAGAAACATCGCACTTCAGTTGGGTTTGGTTCGCGTTTCGCGACTGGCCTACCGCGCCTCGAGGTGTTTCTTCGTCGTGTAGTTCCGTGTCATTTTTTCTTTCGTGTATTTCGTCCCGCGCCTACCGTGACCGACCGAGGAACATAATATATCCCCGCCAGTGCAATTCCCGTGGAGTTTTCTGGAACAACTAATTCAGCCCGCTTGGTCACGACGAGATCTCGCATGGACTGTAAGTGCTCCGTGAGTGAAAACCGCTCGGCGGTTTCATTGACAACGATCTCTAGTCGTACCTTTTTCCGCTCGGACGATAAAATCGCGTCGCGTCCCGTATTCCTGCGATCTCCTTTGCGGCGACGCTGGTGGAGATCGCTTTGACGCCTTTATCTCACGATTCCGCGTGGAACGAACGTCAGGAATCGTGGAAATAACGTGTCAGGCGTCGTTTGAAATTTATTTTTCGGTAGTCGATCGTGTAGAAATCGTTAAACGTCATTAGGAATTCCCCAGGACATATGAGAGTCTGTCTGTTCGCCGATACTGCGGTTGAACAGCTGATAAACTTTCTCACGCCTTATATTTCTCAACGTCCGAGAGTTTCCTTACCGTCATCCATACAGTGAGGTGAATTACGAGCACGTCGGGAATACCCTTTTCCAACTTGCACGGTAAAAATCGCGTTTGGCCGCAAGTTCGCGGATTCATAGCATGCGAGACAGTCGGATCGAACTACGTGTGGCGATTGAGAGCACGGTATCGAAGGTATCGTCTGACAAAAGTCATTTTTGCGACCCCGAGCTGTGACGCAAACCCGCGACCCCAGCTGACCAACGTACTCTCGATGGAGGGGATCAAAAGAAGTTCCGCGGGGTACGTTGAATCGGTACGCAACACGGGCTTTAACAGATTTTCTAATTAGGGGATTTCTGGATTTTTTCATCGTACGCTAATCGGAGACGTCGCGAACTCCACTGGCTGGGGCTCACGAATGATTAGGGTATTCTTGTTCAGTTGACGGTTGCGGCAGCCTAAGGCGTTTTGCGGAGTAACAATATTTATTCTGCCAAGGACACGCCGTTGCGCAGACCTCGGAAAGCGTCCGGCGATGTTTGGTCTAGGAACGGATTGCTGAATCCGCGAATCAGCGTCGCATTGGCCCGCATTAGAGGTCAACCCGTGCCGCGGAAAAAGCGAGAGTGGCCGATCTGGCCGCGGAGATTGGGTATATGGAGGTCCGCTGATAAAAAGCAGACCGGGAGGCGATCGTGCGGTGCTCAACTTGGCTCGAACTCGAGTGCTTAATGGAATTTTTGCACCGGCAAGTCGTCGTCGCAAACTTTCCCGATCTTCCGGCCAACCATTAATTTTAATCGCGAGTTTTTGCCGCGGCCACGAGGGACGGGATAGGACCGATATCTCCCGCGAGTCTTCTTTTCCGATCCGTTCCGAACGAGCAGAATTCAAATGTGGCCAATTCGCGAGGAAAAGTTTGAACCGTCACGGCCCGACGTCGTTGCAAACCGGGGGACGACGATTTATGGCACTTATGGTACACGGGACAAGGAGGAGTAATTTGTGACGCGTCCGGCACGGGGCTGGCTCTTCATGGTAAAGTAAATGGGCTGTGGCGAATGAAATTTCTTCTTTCGTATCGTTCGCGTCGTGCCTGAGAAAATGGATTTTAAAAATTTACCGGTTCCACCCGAGCTTCGGCGCAACGTGATACTTACCTTGATGTGCCCAGTCATTGCTCTTAATTTCGCCGCCGTTTAACGGACTCTCGTGGATCGGATCCAGCGCGACGCCAGGAATTCTCGCGCGGGTAATTTTCGTTCGGCGTTATTTTAGAAATTGAGGGGATCCTGAGAGTAATGATCGCAAGTAATGATAAAATCGACGTTCCCACCACCTGTTCTGCTGTCAGTGCACGATTTTACCGGGACCAGTTGAAGTGTAAGTGGAACTTCCGTTGTAGCTGGAAAATGCGGACATGAAAACAAGTTTAATTACCTCCGGCTTCGTGTGCTTTTCGGGCATATGTTGTTCGAACAACTCCAGTTTTGTCCTATCGTGTAACTTGTTTCGAATTTTTCGCGAGAAAAACTAGGCCATCGGTGAAATTATTTCAGCGAGCTAATTTTTAACGCGTGCCATTTTAACCTGGATATTGCGAGTACTCGGAAACTTTTATTTCACTGTGTGTGTGTGTGTGTGTGTGTGTGTGTGTATTCATTGAGTTTGTTGGGGAAACTCGCACTGATTTTTAATTAAAGGGAGCCTATTAACTCGGGCACAGTATATCCCCGGCTTGTTTACGATGAATATTCGAAGCGTCATCTTTGATGGATCAGTGGCCTCGATCTCAGTGACTTGGCGAAACGTTTTCGACCATTTCTTGTGCTTATAAAATTTTTCTGTAAACGTCAAGCATTTATATACGTTTTTGCGAAAGGACTTCAATTCGTCTAAAACTATTTTGTTGTTAAAAATTAACTTTATTTTACTCTGTTTTGAAAATAGCTGGAAAGTTGACTAGTTTTGAAAACATTTCAATCGATACTTCTTTCCAAAGGATGTACCAAAAGATTTTATTTTCAAAGGATGTATAAAAACTATTTTATTGTTGAAAAATCAATTTATTTGACTCTGTTTTTGAAACAGCATAAGCGCTGGAAAATGAATTGATTTTTAAAACATTTCAATCGATACTTCTGTCTAAAAGATGTATAAAAACCTTCAACAATATGTGCGAGCATCGTACTGGTTTAATGAATTTCTTTTGCTCGTATCAATAATAACATCGATGTTTTGGTACGCATCGAGTAAAAATGAACTACAGTGATCGCATGTCATAAGTAAATTATGTCCTCCGTTCAAATCGATGTTAAGAAATTAAAGTACGTTGCAATTGTTCAAAGATCTCTTTGTTCCAATTGTAGTTTCTTTAAAAGTTGAAGTTCATTTTATTTGCTGAAACACTTCTTAAAAATTATATTGAGTTATTCAAATATTTCTTAAAAGTTATATTGAATTATTTGCTGAAACATTTCTCAAAAATGATATTGAATTAATCAAATATTTCTTAAAGGTTACATTGAATTATTTAAATATACATATTACTTCTTCACCTGACCTTAATCGTATAGTATGATATAATGGCTGGTTTCTTACAATTTCGATTGCAAGTTCGAATGTTTAATTAATTTAATTTAAATAGTAGTAATATAGAAGTCGTCGATAATATTTTATTTAGGAGCTTTAAAGAATGATATCGCGTATTGCTATCCTCGTATTGCATTAAGCTAAAAGATGGATAGGTTATTGAACCTGATTCCCTTCCTATTGACATAGACTCGAATGATATATGATATACGTACATGTGTGTGTGTCACATCCAGAATGGGACATGCGAACTATAACGAGGGAACTTGCGATACAAGTTTAGGAAGTGCTTCTCGATTAGTCTACTCGCCTCACATACATGTGCGCATGAGGTCTTCATCCCAAACATCTTCGGTTACTACTATAGACTACGGTATCCTTACAAATAGAACTCTTGCTTCTTAAACGGTTAGATGATATTGACCAAGTTGAAGTCGTACGCTCCTGATAGAAAAATAATGTAGCATTTAACTTGAATGTTAAAGACGTACGACTTATTTTTGAAATGTTAGTTTCAGAAATAAATCTTAGAAATATTAGAACATTGGGTAAACTAGTTATTTGTATAAGATTTAGATTGACCAATATTACTTAAAAATATACATAAAAATGTAAACATATAGATCTATTAACCCATTTGCATCATAAGGAAATATGAAAAGAAGATCTTTATCGCCAAACTTTTTTTAAATTAACATATATTTAAGTACAAAAATGACTACAACTGAAAGAACCTCATATTTTGGCATTATAAGAAAAAATCACAATTACTATTTTCATCTCCAACAACACCATTTCTATCTTTTAGCTAACGAATAATGATAGTGACCAACAAAGTTGAGCGCATATATACGCTAATGATGCAAATGGGTTAATATATCAATTATTTATTCTCCATACATTTATAAATGTATTTTATATTTAATTTAATATGAATATATAATTGTTCATGAACAGACTGTTCCCAATTTTCTTGCAGTGCAATTTAAACTTTGATGACGATGAATTATCATAAAGCATACATAAGTTTCTAACGCATTTAGTATTCTCCAGATATTCTTCAGAACAATACAATTTATCCGACTCTTTCGTGTACGTAATAGCACAATTATTTCCGGTCTGTGAGGCAGTGTCTAACTTTAGAACTAACTAACTTGAGTAAGTTTCAGTGTCTATAGTAGTACCTAATCAAACACTTCAGTCGAATATTATAATTAGCAAACAGTTCGGATGTTAATCCGATTTGAAGTGATAATTTTCAAATAAGCTTTGCTGCAATTAAGCTTTAGTAGATTTCAACGTCTCGTTGCAACTCTTTCGAAAATAAGAAGCTTTGAATTTGTCGAAGCAGCAACGTGTAGGTACTGTTTAAAGATATGGTAATATAAACTGGATTGTTTAATTGTCAAATCTACAAATCTAGTTCTGCCGAGTTTCAGCAGTCGTTTACAGAAATTGTTCAGTTAATTATTGTATAATTTTATTCTTGTAAAATTCATCAAGAAAAACAACGTTTTTCTTCTAATAAATGATGAACCACTACGACCACATTATTCTCATTTGCTATTTAATTAGTGAGAGGTACCAAACATCGTATTTTAATCTTGTCCATTAACACGTTCCTGTTTTCGCATCACTGATACAGTAATTACTAAATCCTGCAAATTGTCATTCTATACGGTACACACTTTGGTGGAAAAAAGTTTTACTTTTTCAATTTATAGAAAGTCTAGAAAAAATAATCAAAATTTTCGTATTCGCACCTGTAATACATGTCGCGATTAATAATATAATTAGACTGCGAATTTTGATGCAATTAGGTCAGAACTGGGTAGATCAAAATTAAAATAATGAAAATATTCCAACAATCGAAAAATACCGTTTCATTGTTTTGGACTTAATAAAATAATGAAGAAAAGCAACAAATGTGTGCGTAGCTCCAGCATGTAACGAATGCAAACAATTTTTATTTTGGATATAAATCCGCAGTCTAAATATAATGCAATGTAATAATATCGATTTCACGTGTTCTGCTTCTTTTTCGTGAAATATTTTAAGAAAAATTAGTAGCTTCAACAAAATATTTACCAAGCTATTTTCTTTGCAAAGGTACAATATTGCACACGTTTTTCTCTGAAAAAATGTCTCCATTGATTGGCGAAAGTGCCGCTTACTCCCTGGAACTTTTTCCTCGATATACGTGCCGGGAATCGCGATGTCTGTCGTTCGGATTATGTGTTTTTTTTTCGTTATGTTTCGTACGTGATTGGAATTGTTCTAATTGTACGAGAGTGATCGACGGGGCGTTCGATCTTACTGCATCGCGAAACCGTTTAACCCCTTGACTAACGTCTACGAGATCTCTCGCGATTCAATGTTATTCGTGCAACGCCACAGACTGTTGGTGACTCGAAACAAATTTTTTTATCATTTTATTGTCATGTTATACTTTACCGACATAGCATTAGTAACATAAAAAATTTTTTTCGAGTCGCCAAAAATCCCTGGCTAGACCCGTGTTGCGAACATATATCGAGTAAACACTTTAACCTGAATTGGTAATTTTAAGCAAATATAGAATAATAATTGTAATTATAACATATAGCAACATAAAATATTATTTTAAAGTTTGAATACTTAGTTTTAACATTAACCTTTTAACCGTGTGTGACTTTTCAATCGTGAACATTTTTAGGGAAACGTAATGTAAGGTAAATAAAATTGATATGTAGCTACTATATCGGATAATACAGAGTTGCTAATAACAAAATCAAGAGGAGACGTCACTGGACACCCAACTGAATAAAATATGTAACGGAAAACCTTCTTTGCCGGGAATACCACTGGATGCTGAGTTTTTACGCTTAGTGGAGAATTATTCGATGCAACGAGGTGAAATCAAATATCGGAATGTAAAATCCAGTCGCATGAAATTACGATGTGGAAGCTTTTCGAAAACAAGTAATGGAGTTTTCAATTAAAACTACTACGCCGTTGGGAATCAACGATCTCCATAGAATTCGAGGAGTTCTGATGAACTGCGAGCGAGAAACGATTGTTACGATAATGGCTGGATTTCTGGTTATTATTGGAGCTCTGTTTAAGAGTTTCCAGTATATATTTTATCTTGCACAATTTCGATTTGCTGGGAAACTGCAAATAATCCGCGATTTTTACACGAGTTAACGATGACCATTCTCGGCACGAAATAATTAATCTACAGTCCATTATGACTTTCATAATCACCTCGAAGTAATTGGACGGTGAGACAATTGAGTATTGATTTTTACTTCGCACGACAGCAACTCCAGTGAGTTTTCATTTAAAATATGCTAATCGCACTCCTAATTAACAAGCGTATGCGAGTAAGTAATGAATAGGTCACTGGAACTTTCATATCCACTTGTCTTCAATATGAAAATTTTAAAATCTTACTATTAAACTGAAATGAATAAGGTAAATTCTAGCTGTCGGAAAATTCTAATAAACAATGAATAATATTGCGATTGTCTTATTTCGAAATAAAAAGCGTCGTTTTATATCGGAATAAAATTGTACATATTGGCGGCTTACCCCCACCACTACCGCGACGGGTCACGAATGACTCCGGCATAGTATACAGAGGGTTAAAAATAACTCGCGTTGATGAGGAAATGCGATACAAATTGGCATCGACTTATTGAACTTTGCATAGTTCAGTAATTATTCATTGTAGTATTTTCAAGTGATAGAAATATGATAAAGCCAATTCAATTCAATTTATTTATCATTGCTTTAAACCAAGTGGATATTACGTAATTGATAATTTTTAGGATCAGTTAAAATTTAATAGTCAGCGTGAATTGTGAATCAGTTTAAACTTTACTCGTTCCAATTATGGAAACTTCGACGTCAGATCCAATATAAACTTGAAATTTAATTCAATCTATTTCTGCTTAAGTTTGTTCTTCTACATTATAAAGTAATTTGTGCGAATCGCACGATGGACTCGTATTTCAATTCTAAATTTGCAGAGTACAGCGTCATTCGAGATACAAATAAAAAAATAGAATGTTTTAGATATAAATGCAAATCTGTAGAGAAATATGTACACACAAATTGAATTTGTTTGTGCAATAACATTTATCAAACGGCGAGTATACCTGAACACCGGATACGTGTGGTAATATTTCATCACTTTTTAGCTGAGTTAGTAATCCCTATATGTTTGTACATTTTATAAAATATAGTTAAACCGAATAATAGTTTAATTTTAATAGTTTAACAACATTTCTGTTTTACTTTGCAAGGCTACTGGTTTGAATAATATGCCTTTAATTCCTCTTTTCATAAATTTCGGTTAAACATTATGATTTATATAAACATAAAATATTTTAAACATGACGAATTATTGTAAAGTAGGATTGCTACTTTTACATGTACACTAGACATCGAATGATAAGTAGGGGTTACCTGTGTATTCATCTAAATTATTAGAGGTATAAATCAGAGATTGTAGTCGCTGCAAGTAGATAAACCCAGCCATGGTCAGACACAGTGGAGGAGCCCTAACAACAAGTAACATATACTTGATAGTATGGTACTTTTGATGTTTTTTCATATTACAACAGCAAATATACTAATGTAAACATAATATGTTGGGTGCTATCGGCATAATTATCCTAGCCATGTAATGTATGCAAATGTGTGCACCACTGAATATAAAATTGACCTAACAATACCAATTATATGCTTCGTTAGTTTCCAAAAATAATCGCACATTACTTTAAAGCAATAAACAATAAATGGTACATTCACTATATGAGATTTTTTGTTTCTGTATTTCGTAATTACTGGCACACACATACCTATGCCTTTGTGTAAGTAAACTTTAATACATGTCTGTACGATTTGAATTATTTTGCATTAACGTGAATTCTGTTAACATCGTACCAAAATTACGTTTTTTATTTTGTAACTTATTAGTTCTATTTGTACATAATAAATAACGTTTCCATGAAAAGTACATGATCAATTCCAAAATCAATTTGTTCAAAGTCCAGAATCAAGGCATAAAATATAAAGTCCAGGTCAAGTACAAGTTTAAAAGCCAAGATCATCAAATATTTTTATCCCTAAATAAGTATGAAAATGAATTTACTGGTAAACATTTACATCGAATTATCAGATGTAATTCGACCGAAGTAAACATTGATTTAGATCAAATTTAATCCATATAATTCTATAACATAAATAAGTATCAATAACAATGTTATTTCAGTATAAAATGAAACATTAGTAGAAAGATACTATCCATTTATTGCACAAAAAAAAATTAATGAGACTATTATCCAAATTATAAGCATGTTTTTTAGCCGTAATTTATTTATATAATTTGAAGCAGTATATTTGTTAAAAAAATGAAATAGTAATAGAAACATGCTATCTATTGATCAAATAACAGAGTAAGTAAAATTGTATTGTTTAAATCATAAATATGTTTCTTTCAATCATAATTTATTCATTCTATTCAAGCAATATATTCGCTAACAAAATGAAGTATTATTAAAAAATTGCTGTTACATTACAAACATGTTCCCCTTGATCATAGTTCATTCGTAGAATTTCAATCAATATATTCGCTAATAAGGTGAAACACTATTTCATATGGAAATAGGTTGTACTATTGAGTTGTATCGACTCGATCTAGAATCCGCTATGCGTGCAAATAATACACTACCCGTTGTCCGAAGGTTAATAAGCTTTTCAGCTTCCGCAGCTGCACCTCCTCACACTCGCGTATTCTTAAAACTTTTCCAACAGCATTTCAGTCATGAAATCCTATTAAAAGATGTGAAATTCATTTAACGAGTTGTCTGTCATGGAATTATTTACACTTCTAATATTAACCCTATAAAATATCATGTTCATTTTTCCACTTATTATAGAAAAGTGAAATGTTATTAATAGCAATTAATAATTATTTCATAATAAAGCCTTAACTATATTGTATCATCAAGTTGCTTGCGTTGGTAGACGTTTTTATTTCGTTGACATTATGACTTTTTAAATAATTTTATACCGTCAACTATCGAGTTTTCGCTGCTTCGTGTTGTCGTTTCGACACAATACAAAAGTAGCTTTATATTAATCTGTACGCATTAAATGCGCACGAGATCATACCTTCCGGATATGAAATAGTTTTTTATATTTCATAAAAAAAAATCCAACCCGGCTCAGTTTATTTTATATTCGTTCTGTATGTATAAAAGGCATAGGGTTTAGCGGATTAAAAAGTATGAAAATACAATCGACGAAGAAAAATATATTCACAATTGCGTAGTCAGCCACGTTAAAATGAAACACAAGTGGTTTCATTTGAACAATCGAAATTGCTGTGATATTCAATTGTGTACAATTGTCGTGTTTTCAAAGAATTTCGCTTTCGTAAAAGTTCATTCCTGTAAGAATTTCGTAACAACATTCAAATCATATTTTGATGTTCAGCTTTGTACCTTGTCCCATAAATTCACAAAAATCTAAAATTGACGCATAGTTAGGAGTCCTTGACCAATGTTTAAACGTGTTCTCGAAAAAGTGAAACTTTGTTGAACAGTTTAGTCAATCTACTATTGTTCCTCACCTTTTCAGATCGTGCCGTGCGTAAACATTATTTAATAACAAGGAAAATTGCTACAAGAACTAAAAGAACAGTCTTCAAAAAAAAAAAAAAAAAAAATGCTCAAAAATTTCATTTTACACAAGGTTCCCACTTTAAGCAACTGTTGAAAGAGATTGTGTGACGAGCAACCTATGAAATTGTAGGGACTCTAACAAGAAACAGGAAACAGGAATAACAAGTGAAATCAAGATGAACTCGGCGAACTTTAAGTATTCACATAAAACAGAAACACAACGGCGAATCCTTGACCTGATTCATTCATTCTCTCCTCATAAATTAACGGTGATTTATAACGGTCTCCTATTCAATTCTGCTCCGCTGTGTAAAACGAGAACATCGCGAATGTTACAGGTATTAATTTATCACACCAGATTGCGAATTTGCGAAGTGACAGTCGAGTGTAAATTAATAACACGAAGACGCAGACATTTTAATTCTTATCAGGGAGACTGGAAAAAATCACGAAACGAGCGTCCCTAAAACCATATATGTATGTATCTACAAATTACATTTTATTTTATCGTATCCCTTTCAATCATGCATTAAATTCTGCATTTTACAATAATGAAAACGATTGTGCGCAATTTGATTTTCAGCTTTCTCTGTCAACACGCTTTGGAAATATACGAAAATACACGTCACGTACATTTTTTAATTTATTTACACCAGATTTAAAATTATAATAGGTTATTCTGTTTTCTCGTGAATGAAAATAAAAATGTGTGTATTGCTTGAGTTTACAGTTTAACTGAATAAGTAAAATTTGATAGTGAACACCACAGATTTTTGTGACTGAGTATATTCCAACACCGGATGCGTCTGTCGCCTTATTCAAAATCGTGATTGTTGAAATTGTGTTTCTGAAGTTAATCAGGATACAACAAAGCCATTAGGGCTCCCGGTCTTTTGTCCTATATGAGTACAGTTGACTGCACGTTAATGAAATACGAATCGTCCACGAAAACGAACCGGTTACAAAGGGTCTGTCTAAACCAGGTTCTTTATTGCAAGATTAATTGCTCCGTCGGCATGGGAATCCCATCTTCAGGCTTGCCGACGTGAAAGGTTAATTCGATGTATAGTCAATTCATCGTTGTTTACGTAATTCCACGAGGATGTCTGCGATCCGGTTTGTTTTCGGTTCCTTCAAGCTCGTACATATTAAAAGGAACTCTACATACAATGTTTACTCGATACAGTCTTTACTCTATATATGTCTCAAATGCCTAGCCGATAAAAGTCCTAGAACTATCCCCACTGCCGCGGGGTATATTTCGTAAGGGGCCATGAAGCACGAGAGGCTATAATGAAAATTAAAAATATATCTTTTGTACATCTAACAGTCAGTTACTATGAAAGTGACTATAACATTACTATAGAGTTGCTATGAGCTGTCAATAATTAAAACTGGCAAAGATTATGAGAATCTGCAATTTAGATTGATCAAAGATTCCAAGATCTTCCGATGCTCATTGCTTTTTGATGCCTCAACCGATTTCGATGAAATTTTGTCATTATAGGTGCAGATAAAAAAGTTAAAAATCGCGACGTTCACATTTTCCTTCCAAATTCCGAGCAATAGCAATTTAGAAAAAGGTTTTTCAACGCATTACCCAGTAATCTAATCCCTCTAACATTTCAAAAAGACTCGAGTTGTCTTGTTCAATTTTAAAAAGTTATTAACTTTTAAGGGGTGCCCGCTTAATACTGTCCACGACTGTAGCTTTAAAGTGGCTATTATTATTATTAACATATTGAATGCCGGGACCAATGCCCGTAACGTTGAACGTATTAGTTTAAAAAATTCTGTTAATTTATTACAGTTATATTATTGTTTAATCACTTCTATTGTATTTTAATTTTTTTATTTTCAGTTTATCATTTTACGATCAAGTTCATTACTACACTTGGGATCTTTTATAATAAAGATAATCAACATACAGTGTAAGGTGAAATACCTGGATTAATTCTGTTCATATTTTAATAATATTTCTGTTATAATATTATACACTGTTCCATGCGATGAAAATGAAGTTCTTAGCAAACAGAATTTAATGGTTACGAACTTTAATTACAAATTATTTTATTACAGAACCGATATAGTTAAACCGAAGAAACTTCATCTTGCGAGTATTAATACTTTCATGGGCCATTATGCTTCGTCATACTTCAATTGGGTATGACGCAGCATTCGTTGAGCAGCGCTTGATTCAGTTCTTCTATAATAGCTGCGGTAAACTTTCATTGACGTTGCATGTTTTTAGACAATCAGTTAAGTCGATGACAACGAAAACGAACAAAAGGGTGAGATAAATTAGGACGTCGTAGCTGGGAGCAATTTGCGCTGCTCGCTCGGGAGGTCGCGTTTTTATGGCTCGCAAATGGTTGGACAAAGTTTTTTTTGTTCAGTATGCTAACGCTCCTGTATAATTCGCGATAAATAACTTAAAGTGGTTTACACGGATGAGCGTGGAAACGTTACAGGGTATCAGCAACTTAATGTTCTTGTTGGAACATTACTTCGCTCTTGTTGCAAAGGCTTCGTCAAATAATACCCTAAAAAATTACGGTTCGTTAGCACCATTACTATAAAGTTTTCAAGCTTTAGATAATTTAAATGAATTTTTGAGCCTTCAGGCGTACATAATACAGTGTCTACTCGATATATGTCCAAGACACGGGTCAGGCCAGGGACATATATCGGCTGGAAGATACTATTCTTTGATACACTGCCGAACGTAGAAAAGGATAGTGATGCTCGTCACCGGGAAGTGTGACGTTATACGGGTAGGTATTGGTGCGAGACCACCACTAATTCAATAAGTAATACCACTATATAATAAGTAATACCACTATATCATAAGTAATACTACTATATAATAAGTAATACCACTATTAATCCAATGAGAAAACTTCTTTATTTTTCATTGTATTTTTGTGGGACATTCGTCAACATATTCGTGGAATTTTCATAATGAAAGTGATACCAAATATGACATCATTCCGATGATATTTACTTGTGTAATGAACGACGAAAGTTACTTCCCATTATATTTATATTAACGGAAAATTAGTGTAATTATGATCCGAATGATGTCGTGTTTGGTCTCATTTGAATCAGAAAAATGTCACAGATATGCTGGTAAAAGTGTCAGTAAAATAGAAAAATTACTCGTCTTGTGATAAGCAGAAGAAAACTTTCGAAGATATTCATAGATGATTTTTATGAACGGATATACAAACACTGGAGGAAACAAACAGAGAAGAAATCAGGACGTTGCCTTTATTAATGGCAAACATTAAATTCGCTCCGATTGAATGTGCGAAACCGTGTTAGCGATAATTCCGTAGAGAAAATACCGCGTTGGCGATTCTGATTCGCAAAGAGTTCGCGTCCGTGTTTTTTCGTCGTTATTTTATTGTGCTCTCGTTGGCTCAGTGATTTTTTAGCGTCGATTTCAGAACAATAACGTAATTACGGAATGAAAGTCCTGTGCACGGTTTGCTGGTCATTTGTATTGGCAACTGCTGGCACGTTGCCTTTTGACTCTCTACCTCGTCGTTGCTGCGTGTCGAAGAGAAATGGTTAATTACAAATCCTCGTGCGTTCGCCACAGCGTCCCTCTGTCTTACAAAGAATTGTTGCGAGCACGCTCGGTCGCGATAAAACGTTCTCCACTTTTTCCATTTTTCTGCAGTCAACGGTTCACATTAGCTACCGTGGCCAACTAACTGACGACTCGCTAATTGGCTAACAAATATAACTTCGTCTCTGTTTTCTGTTTGATGCACTGTTTTAGAAGCACTGTTTGAAACGAGTAGAAGCGTATTTGAAATAAATTGTAGAGACTTACGGATAAAAGAGATCAATTAAATGATAAGTGCATACATTACTATCAATATTTTACGGTATAAAATATTTTCTGTCTTTCATATCAGAACTTCGCATCAACATCATTTAGCTAAGCCATATCTCGATACGTTATTTTATTAAATTATTCATAGTGTTTAGTTGGTATCGCTTGTGATACTGCGAGCAGATATTACGTAAATCGACAGATTAATAATTTAAATAAATTTGAATCAGGCTGCCCTGACATTCTATTATGTATTTCGAAGGGTGTTATCTATTAATTTGTTATTTTTATCGAAATTTCCGATTTGCGAAATAATCATAGATAGTTAAACTGTGATAATTTCGTTAAAAAGAGTGGTACAACAATAAACCTGGTCTCATTTTAAATCCTGAGACTTCTGCTTTCATGAAGTATCATTCATTTTTTTTTCTAGAGGGCACTTTTGCACGATGCAACGGGTGGAAAAGCGAAGAGATATTTTTCCCTCGAAAATGCAACCGACTGAATCATCTCGGAGAACATAAAAAAAAAAAAAATGTTTCGTGAACGAATCAAAGTTTCAACATCGAAGCCTCTCCTGTGCAACGGTGTAAAAATACTTCAGAGCCATTTTATTAAGCTTTGATGAATGGTGTACTGGCAAACTAGTAATACGTATAAGCTACATCACGAGGGAGATGCTATTCTTTGATCCACGTCATATACAAAGTAAACTATATTGCGACATATATACAGTAAACACTATATTATCTTGTGCTTATGATTTTATATCTACTAATTACCAATTCTCTCTCTAACCAATCTCCACTAATCAATTTTATTTTATTTATTACACGAATTGAATTTCAAACTATAAATCTTCTATGTGTAACTTATTCGTTAGATTCCGAAGTTTCTCATTGATATTAACTATACGTTTATCTAAGGACTGCCAAAAGAAATATTGATTATTATGGCCAGGAACCTGAATCGAATATCTGCCGAGAGATAGGATATTGACTTTTGCAAGGTGCGAGTTGAACTTGGCTGTTTGTATGCACAAAACAATATCGCCATGATTGCATGCGGATGATGCGATACTAGAATATGTATTGGCAACAATACCTGGTCAAGATTTAAGATATTGCTTGCAGACGAGCCATGTAGACTCGTGCACTCATTTGCGAATTATAAGTTCATTATAACGTAATAATGAATTGCAAGCATATTCCATAAACATTTAATTTAACAAACTTCTTCTTATATCCTTAATTCCTGTAAAACAGAAAAGCAGTAGAACGTATTGTTGATGTAAAATGTATATTTGTAACAATTGTAGAGCAGTAACAAACGAAATATGAAAAAGAATTGAAGGATTTACATATTTAAATCTGTATTTATTAAAAGTTTAAGGCAGTATTATTTAAAGATTCGTGAAATATTCTTCTTAAAATTATTGATAATAGCAGGGATACATATCCTAAATTTGAATAAAATTATTATCATAGCATTATCTTAAATACAGAAAGGTTAAATAAAATAATTGTAATTTGTATTGTAATACAATTCTATGACGTTATCGTGCTTCACAGAACTTTTATTTAATTCCGCATTGTCCAATGATTAATTGTTTCGACTTACACCATTTTCGCGTTTAAATGGCTCGATTATTAAAATATATTTTGAACCCCTCGACGCTAACTGGAACGTTTAATACGTTCAAAAACAGTGCAAATATCTTTATATTCTCTAAAATACTCGACACTTATTAGATGTGTCTGTGTGTGTGGACATGTAGGTAGGATAAAGTAATCGTTTCATGGCCACTATTCTTTCAGTGGAATAAGGAGACCCATCGGGTGACTCGTTGTTAATCAACGGAAATAGGTCGGTACGTGCTTCGAATGTGAACTCGTCATTCTAACCGCTCCATTTTTTTTCTGGGATAAAAGAGATCAAAGGAAGGAACCTACCGGTTCCCTCGTAAATAGAATTTGACTAACTTGGGTGCCAGATCAATTAGACTGCATTACAACATTGTGTGAAAACGTTTCACACGATAAACGAGAATGACTCGATGTAGCCAACGAACCAATAGTCTTTCCTACCCAATTGGAATTACAATGAAGCATTTTTATTCGGCTCCTTCTCGATTAAAAGATCATAGTTTTTTTTTCTACTTTCCATACAACGTTGTCGCTTTTTTACACTGATGCTTCTAACCGCGAATTCCCCTATGCCCATACTTGCCTTCCTTTTGTAATTCTCTGTAATTAACTAGCTACCTTGCTTCGCCTTTGAAGTGTATAGGCGTATTACCGAGTATAAAGGAGTCATTTTCGCTAGCATCGTCCCGCTATATTTATTAAGTGCTAGACCATGATGGCATTCGTATATTCATTCTGTTGAAAAAGAGCATATTTTAATTTCAGTGCCGAGTAGGACGTATTTAAGTAAAATTAGTTAGACGTAATTAGTAAGTAGTAAATTGTAAGCATTGTTCCATTGAACATGAATATTTTCACTTGAATTTTAAAAAATAGTTCTCCCATCTAATTAAAGTGTTCAAATATTTTTATAAATATTGCTCCATTGGGCATGAGTTTTCTTGCTTGATTGTAAACAACTAATCTTGTTACGCATAGGGTAATACTATGCATAGGCAATTACTATGCCTATATTAATTGTACTTATTTTTTACGCATAACGAATAGTGAAAAACGCCTACTCAAAGTTACAAATTCGGAGACATTAAAATTGGAAATATTGTTTATACTGTAAACCGAGCCATTTTTGCGTTATAATTCGAAATCGAAGGTCGGGGATGGTATTTTCATCACTTTGCAATCTACTTTGCAATTGAAACATGATGGCTCGTAATTTGCCCAAACAATGATGATCGGAATTGGTTTACACAAATTACCGTGCTAGGTATTAGCAAGAGTTCGGAATGAATCATAGCAGTATTTCACGTATTATCGCTGAATGATAGCACGCGTTCTATTACTGATTAAATTCAATCTAGTCGATGTAATTGCTCGAAAATATTCAATAATATTGATTAACATTGCCTTCTGTAGACGTTATTATTGACGTTACTAGACGTTATATACACAGGGTGGGTCATCACATTTTGCCATCTAGATTTACGTCATTATTGTTACGTATAGCTAACAATGTTTTAGACGAAGTTGAATGGTTTTGAGAGGGACACATTCTGATGGTACATCAGCAAGAATTATCAACACAGAAAATGTAAATATTTACATTAATAATTCTTGCTCTCCTACTACATTATCACATTGAATTCATAATATTCACCAGAAAGTCGAGATTTCCTAACAAATTAGAATTAAAATATCTCCTAAACTAATGATTTTTTTACACAAATAGATTAATACTTTTTTGTAAAGAATATGAAGGAGCATCAGCTGATGTAATAAAAAATATATGATTCCATTTTGAAAAACATTAATGAGCTTCATATGTCCTTTACACGTTCACCTACAAAAAAATGTACCATCAGAATGTGCCCCTCTCAAAACCATTCAACTTCGTCTAAAATATTTTTTGCTATACGTAATAATAATGACGTAAATCTAGATGGCAAAATGTGGTGACCGACCCTGTATAACCAATGACGGAGCCAATGACAGTGCGTACAACTCAACAAATACTTCACACACTATTTTATTACGTTATAATAAAGTTTCTATTTATATCGAGTCTCTCTGTACGGTTCTACAAACTATTTCCACGTGCAATCCAACACTTCCATGTAAAATGTGCAGTACCGACTGTTCTGGCACACCTTTTCATAATTTTGAAGAGTACCGAGGTCCATAAAAACCGAATAATGTTCAATCAATCATTCCAACTGCAATGTAAGCACAAAACACGTTTCTGTTTTACCCTTCTTATTAAGTAGTTTCAATTGATCTGGAAAAACGAGTAACGCACGACTGCCAATCGAGTACTATTATCGGCATCGCACGTTTCACTAAACTTTTCCATTTCTGTGCCGAATACGAAACATTCTGTTGACATCCCGTGCAGAACAAGCATTGTTATTTTTCTTTACATTCTTATTTCTTCCAATTGAGGTTTTATTTTTACAGAATAGAAAGTACAAAGAGGATATTTGTACTGTCCGGTGAACGGGGAAATTGTTGTGTCCGGTACTAGGGGACAGTGAACTCATCTCAAGGAAACGTTTCGTTTATTACAACCAATACGCTCGATGCGCAATAAAAAAACGACGACAAGACCAGGGCTGCTGACATAAAACGCGGATCCACTGTATTTTCATTTTGAGCACGAGGCAATAGATGAATAATTATTGATACGACTAATAAACAGCTACTATTTGGTTGGATAAACAATCAATTCCGAGCATACGAATATGTTCGTGGCGTATGATAATAACTCCAGGAAGCCAGAAGTTCTCCCGCGAATACTAATTTCTCTGGGATTCCGATTAAACATATCGCCAGGGAGTTGTCTCGAATTTCTGCGAGGGCGCTCCATAATGAAAGGGTATTCCGTTTTTACTTCATTGGCTTTGGTCTGAGCTGCACGATGTCCGTTCTATTTCAAATTAGCAGAATTAACGTGTCAGCGTTGGGTTACACGGTTTGCATTCTCAGGAGCAAAGAGAAGTTATTCGAAACATTCGAATACGCTTTCGTGAAATCCTCCTGTTTCACGAGTCGGTTGCTTTTAAGGATATTGTTGGAAATTTTGGGTACGCGAAGACAGGGTGTAGCCGGATAAGGAGGTCAAAAGTGCCCCCAATGCAAATTGAATTTGCAATAGGCTATTCCAAAGCTTATTCAAAGAGAATACTTTGTGCCAAATTTCAACCCTATATGTCGACATTGGTCCAGTAATGGGGTGACTTTTTGTGTCGAAAGTACAGGATGATTTTCTCTTATCCTTGTCAATTGAAAATTCTGAATAAATGCACATCTATGAATTTTTGCTGAATATTTAGCTTCGAAACCGAATTTTAGAAAATAAAAAGAATTTTGAAATGCCGATTTCTTGTAAAAGTTACGAGATACTAAGTATATATTTTTACTGTTTTAGCATCTCCTTGTGGTTGTTAACATATAATTTTTTCAGATTTTTTAAAGTGAGAGCCCGAAAAGCTGGTGTTAATAATATTCTGGTATTGGTACTCAGCGTAAGTAGAAAAGGTTGGACATGGCCAGACATACTTCCCTGTCGCGTTCGAAAGTATTATGCAAACACAATACGAGATCTATTGAAGCTGGTTTTTTTAGAAAAAAATTCTTAACAATTCGTAACAACAACTATTCAATTGTACCTCCTTTTCTAATAATTGAAGATTAACTTCTAGAGATTTTAAAATTTGTAACATCCAGAAATCTTCAGAAACTTAAAAATACGAAGTTAATCGTTTAAATTCAATATCTTGTTTCTCATTTGCCGAATTGTTAGCAAACAATATTTACAATTATAAATTATTTTATAATTACGCATTTTAGTAATTTCATTTTGTAGATTTATATGCAGTTATATAATTAATAGCTAACTCTGCTAATACTTCTGTATGATTTGTTAACTTATGCAAGTGATTATGCAGGGAATGCATAAACATTATAAAATGGAGAGGATTTAATTGATATGCAAAAAAATTGTATGAGTCAAGAATTTTTTGAAATGATACTGCTCGTTATACAACTGGTAAAATGCACACACCAACATACTGTCACGAGAAACAGTTATTTTATAAAGACAACAGACTGTAGATGTTATATTTATCGTTAAATGTTGCATACAGTAAGTACTAACGGATTAACTCACGTATTACGATATAGGTGACCAATACGCGCACGGCAACTTTCGCCTAAATCTGATTACGTAGAAGTGTGGTCTGGAAGAAATTAAATTATCGTTCGAATGTAACAGTTTGAAACTGAAATGTAATATCAAAGTGTATAAAGGATTAAATGGGACGTGTAAACGAATTTACAGTCGCTGATGTAATATTACGACTAGACTGCGAATGTTATACATTTATGAAAAAAATAAATAGGTGAACACAAAATCATAATTTTGACGATACTAAAAGAATTCATGATAATTTCACTTATTAGAATTAGTAAAAAAATTCCTTTTTCTTGCAGTTAACTTAGACAATTTTTATTTTGTTATTTCAAATCAGCTTCTAAGAGCATAATCGTTTGCAGTTCCCTGCTGTATTTAAGCGATTTCATGCATTCATGGTGTGAACAAAATCTTCAGAAAATAATTGAGTATAAGCTCTAACAACATTTAATGTAGGTTCACTTTGCTTTTAATGTGCGAAAATTATTCATACAGCAAATTAAATTTGGTCTCATGCGAGTCCTTCTAAAAGTCTCTATAAAAATGCACGTTTGCGTTAAGCTGCCGCAGTCTACTGATATTTTAAAATGTTTTAAGAGCTTTATGGTATGCTCGTTAAATTATGTTCGATCTAGTTTTAGATATGGTTTATTGTATAAGTACCAATTACTGTGCCTATATTAATTATACTTCTTTTTAAAGCGTAATGAATATTAATAAAGAGATATTAAATTTTTTTCATTAAAATCAGTTAATATGCCCCCACAGTAATTACTCTCAGACAGAAAATTATTAACTGTGCAAATATTTTTAGAATCGAAATTTGTTAAAACTGTATGGAGTTTCAAGGTTCAGAACACAAATTGTTTGCTAACCACGAAAGTGATTATTCTAATTTTAGTATTAAATTTACTTTATCGAGCAATACGAAATCTGCATTAAATAATCTACATGATATTCCAATTTCCCAAAACGGAATTTCAATAAAAATGCTTCTTTCTCACCATTGATTTCGCAGGGTCAAAAGCAAAGGGCAACGAATTCATTTCATGACGCAGAATTACAGATTGTTATCGTCCACAATGCTATGCTTGAATCACCTTTTACTCTAATACCCCTCCCCGTACAATATCAATTTAAGCCACCGACTAATGAGCGGGCGGAGTACTCTTTAATCCATCCCTTTAATCCCCTTTCGTGGCCTGAACTCCTTGCAATAAGTAACAAAAAAAAAAAAATCCAATTTATTTAATAAGTGCCAGTCCATTAGCGAACCGCTTGGCAATCTGACCACCGTCTTCTTCTTTCATTCGCCGACGTCAAGTTCCAGCTTGTTGGACGGAGCGTTTTCCGCGACACAGTTCACCGAACCGCCGACGATCAGGGGCTTTTTGGTCCATTAATCCGCCCTCGGTCAAGCAGGATCAATTAATTATCGCCGACAACGATAACCTCCAGGCACGAACGATCTCGTCGCGATCCCGGAACTTGCTTCGTCTTTTTTCCATTTTATCTGACTGTTTTCTGGTCCGCAAGGGAATATTCTAAGCGTCGTCACTTTCATATGTATGTACAGTCCGCGACAATACTATAGGAAATCACTTAAAACGAAATAATTATGTGTTATATGAAAGAACTTCATCGTCTTTCATACAGAGTGTTATTAGTTGCCTCTGGAGACGTCGTTTAACGCAGTGTTTTCGTTAAAATTTCTATCAACTTGAAAGCTACACAAGCTTGACCTCTTGTTGGCCGCGACAAATTTATAAGACAGTTGCTCGCAAACAGTGAAAGCGCAAAGATCGTCAATGAAATATTCTTCTAAAGTGTCAGTGAATGAAGTAAATAATTTAAGTAAAAACTGAAAAATATTAATCAACTTGCAATATTTGTGTTTATACAAAATACTACGAGGAAAAGAATTAAATGAAACAGAGATTAAAATTATCAATAATTTGAGAAATGAAAATCATTCTGCTGCTCTCATATATCAAAAATCTTACTAAGAAGTAAAAAAAATATATTTTCCGCCACGTTTCTTTATTACAATGTCCAGTATTCTTGGCGTCCACATGATTAATTTTTTGATACCTTCTGTTGTTATATAATTCCATTATCGTTCGAAAATATTCCATAAATGTGTTTTCGAAGCAGGGCAAAAAAGCTCCGTACCCTTCCGTCCAGTTTATCCTTTAATTTTTCTATGGGGTTCAAATCTGGTATTGGTGTGGCTATTTCATAATTTTTAATGAATTATTACATTGAAGTTGTAATTATTGCTGAACATATGAGGACATTTATATTATGTAGTTAATACAGTTAAAGGTTCATAGTCTATACAAAATACCAGAGTTTTACTAAAAACCAGACGTGTCCTAAGACTTATGAGCAGGAGTGTACCTCTATCGTAAATGTCCAAACTTTAATCGCTTGTTACACAGGTAATTGTGATCGTAATTACGTCGTGTTTGGTGTTATTTTAATTACAAAAACGAGACGAATACGATGGTAATAGTTTTAATTGATGAAAAACCAAAAATCAGAAATTTGGATTTTTTAATATAAAAGGCTCCTTTGATATTTTTGCCGAACGCCCGCACCTCAGTCCCTTTTACGTTTCCGAGACAGCTACCCTTTTCTACGTTCGGCACACTACAAAGAACTGTAGCACCTCTAGTAGAACTGTCGCTTGGCAGACCCGTCGATACGACAGTTACGGGAGAGACTACTGTGTAACGGAACAGAAAACACTCCCGTGGGAATCCTGGATCTCTCTTTCCCCGACCACTGTTGGGTTTTTCTTTCGAGACGAAAGTGGAGAAATCGATGTCCCTTCCCGCGAAAATCCCCTTTCACTTTTGGCTTTCTCGATTAACCTGCTAGGAAACGACAGATAAGGGCCCCCTCCCTTATCGACTTCGGAACTGATCGAGTAGGTACAGTAGGTACACTCTAATAATGTATTGTGTGGAAATTCGTTTTGTTTATTTCAATGAATTTTGCTTTCGTTACGATGCTGTACTACTATTATTTAGCAATATAATTATATCATACAATTCATAAAAATTGAACTGAATTCTGTACACACGATTCGAATTTACGCTTTACACGAGTACACTCTTGATCAAGTTCATTCGAAATTATAAACGATATAACGAAATTCTTTTTTAGTAACTTTTACAATAAAATAACTCCTTTTAAATTTCTCTTTCGAGAAGTTTTATTTTAGCTTTTTTAATGATTTGAAAATAAAGAAATCACAGACTTGTACCTGTAAGAAGTACCTACTTGAAAATAAAACTTTAAAAAAAGGCTTACAAAATGTTTTATAGAGTTTTTGCTGAAGTATCTGTTGCTATTTCGGATATATTTCATTCAAGAGACAGTAGAATAGCGGAATTCGTTAATCTATAATCAATAATGCCAGAGGGGATACGAGAATTGCTAGCACATTTAAATTTAACTAATTTCAAATAATTGTGTTGATTAAACGGGCGTACGTGGCGTGACAATTTTTATGACTACCGATACCTTGTATACGTATTCTCTTAATTAAATTTGCGACAGCATGATAGTATTTGATTTATTTTAAAACGTTTATCAACCGAACGATTAGCTATTTAAAAAATTAAGAGGTAATAAATCAATCCAATTGCACCTTTGATTGTTAACTAAACTTACCTTAGAAACAATAAAATCTAAGGTTTCAGAGTTATAAAAGTAAAAATGTACCGTAAAAGGTGACTTTAATTACAGTTTTCGTAATACGTGAGACCCACTTCACACAATTCTAGTAAACATACTGAATTGTTATAAATAACAGTCTAACTGAAATCATGAAGAAATATAGTTCTAAATTTTTGAATTTTAATTTTAAAGTTTTTGTACGTTACCATAAATGATTAGTTGAAATTTTATTAGAATCATGATAAATAATGAAAGTATTTGCCATGACCAAGATAAATGACTTCCTTAGATTTCAGGTATGAATATTTCTGGCATACATTTGCTGTCTATTTATCGCAATCAATATTACACGTGTTCACGTAGCCTCTTGTATCAACTGTCGCGTCAGCAAATTAATGATGCCAACCAAATGCAGCCCAACATTGTTGCGCCACAAAATTAGTTTTTCTGGGTAACTTGTTTCGACGAATCACCTCGGCAATTAATCGTGTTACATTTAACTATGGCGCACTGGCCATTACTTCGTAATTTCAGTACTGCAGATAGGAAGCTCAAGCGTCCTGCTCTGTTGAATATTTGATTTTGTACAATGTGTGTTTTGAATCACGATTTCGAAACTTACAACCAGACTAGTCTCCACAATTTCATTAAATTGTAATTTCGCGATACAGAACTCTACATTTAATATATTGCTCATACCACAGCCTTCCGACGCAGATTCCATAAAAATTTTTAGTTTGTGCACAAACTGATAGCAGATCTTATATTTAAAATATTTTCCCGTATGCTTCGGTTTTTTCATAAATAAAATTCTACGGGGTAAAATGGAAAACTCATTTTTTTGACCTGTTAGTCCACTTAGTCGCATTCGAAAATTCTGAAAAAATCTAACACATGTCAGACATATATATACTGTAACTAGTTTCGGATTTTTAAGTTGAAAATCCAGATCGCAAAAAAATTGTTTAAAATTGGAGAAATGTGGATTCCACATTGAAGTTTAACAGCAATATCATTTATATTTCTACAATATCAGAATATTGTTATAAGTATTTCCCATGTATTTTTTTCAAATTCTTCAAGTAAAAGATATTCTTCCATTATAATTAAAATATAAATATATATCCGAGGATATAAATTTGTATGAACTAGTTTACAGAAATTAGAACACAAGTCGTCACATAGATTGGAAAATGTTATGAGCAATAACCGTATTTCGATGGTCGAGCTGAGGAAATAATTTTTTAATGAATTTTTGATTTTGAGCGGACCACCTGTTTGGAAAATGCAATATTTCGGTATGTGTAGTTAAAAAAGCGAAATCAGAATCTCGGCGAACAGCTAAGCATCGTTGAAAGCAGCACGTTTTCCCGCGGGAATCTGGTACCAATATCAATTTGTATTGGTGCGATTTCAAGCGTAAGCTTCGAAGGGGTTGTAAAACGATCACGGCGCCGATTCTAAAGCAAGAGAAAAATACCTGGGACAGAATAGAACGGGAATTCGTTTCGCAAGTAGGTATTGGTTAACAAGAACTCGTCGCATCAGTGAAATATGACAGAGAAGGAAGATCCAGTGCAAATAGTCGGACGGGAATCGGATGGAACGAGGCGCCCAACGTGCAAATTAATATCAGGAAATTTTTTGAAGAAAATCCTTTTTACTTAAATGCAAATCCGACTAGAAATTACATTAAAATTCACATTTTTGTGGGTAAGCTTAAGCTCGATAATGTGTTGCTGACACATATCACGAATTCACTGTACAGGGTGACTCATATAAAAATTACCACCTGAAATAATTCATTTATTGACTTTATCAAGAAGTTTTTGAAATAAAAATTGTATTCAACTGATCTCATTTGAAAAACACAGTTCACTTTTTTAAGATTTTATATTTTCTGAAATATCAAGATGACGTTACGTTATTTTTTTTTTTTTAACTAAAAGCTTTGTGTAGTGTCTGTACACGATACATGTTAACTAAAAATTCTTCTCGGTAAAAAAGATGTTGGTTAACGTATGTGTACACTAGTTTCTATTTAAAAAGCTGTCGGTTTTTTTAGGATCGATGAAATAACAGGTAATTGGTTCGTTTGTGATAGAAGTCTCGTAGGTGTATGTAGATCGTAACAAGTTCAGTGGCACCGGGAGACAAGCGGGTCGATATTTTTCATTAAACCTCGACAAGCTCCGATAACTATCGCTTCCGCGAAAAGTTCCTCGAATGCTTGGCGCAGGGCGCACCGTCGCGGTTTCCCACGAAAATTTCGATAACATATTGGGAGCATAAATTTCGGGCACCGGCAGTTGTATCATTTCCACGGGATTCCCGAGATGAGGATATATATTCCTCGACGGTAGCCCGGTATACCTCGATGTCGTCGACGGCACGCAAAGAAAATCCACGAGCCAGTTTTTAAATCCTTACATTCACCGTTGGGGAGAGTGTACGCTTCTTTTACGTCACTGCGGAATCGTGTCGTTAGTTTTGACTTAGCTCTCCGCGATGCACACCTCTGACGTGCAAAGATCTCGCCAGAGAGGAGAAGCTTTTTGCAATATTCCATTCCGTTCGACAAGCTTGTTACCAGACCACGGATCTTCGTGCGCTCGCGGCTTAACAAAATCTTCGAATTTACTGGAAATTATTAACCAATACTGGAAATTATTAACTAATACTGGAAATTATTAACTAATACTGGAAATTATTAACTGCAATAGATTGCATTTCATTTGACTATAATTCCTCCGACGCTGGATCTACGGTGCACTGACGATTTTTCATTACTTTAATAAAATGACGAGAGTGGATTTATTCAGAATTTAATTGGCAAATTTCATTACAGTATATGCCGAAAAATACGAATTCCTGGAATAATTACGCATGAATGCATCTGTACAATCTTAATAAATTTGAATTATAATTTAAATTTCAATAAAATTAAACTTGGAATCCGTCATATTGACGGGTTTCGTAGTTCTAATGTTAAAAGAAAATTGGAATTAAATTCGGACTTTTTCTAAGGCAAAGATGCAAAAATGCAATTTTCAGTGATTTTATTGAATAGATTCAACGAGATATACGATCACCAAAATTACTTATAACATCAATCGAAGTATTTTAATAGATTCTTATAAAAGAATATTCAGATACTCTTGGATATAGATTTCTGCCAGAGGGTGCTCGAAAATGAGCGATTTTTGATTTTTTTAACCATGTGCTCCCACTTTGAAAGATCTGAAAAAATCGTATGTTTTAACAACAATAACGAAATGCTAAAACTGTAAAAATATAAACTTAGTTTTGATCAGTTTTGACAAAAATGAGTAGGTGTAATTCAGTCTTGATTAAGATTTTAAAATTATTAATAAATTTTTCTCACTACATTAAAATTATTAGTGAACAATATAAATTCAGCTCCTGTGCCTTACAATTGGTGCACACACTTTTTATTTTGCATATAGATGCTAGTCGTCTCCTTTGAACTAACCTCTGTCTTTTCCAGAGAGAGAATGGAAATCTAATTTTTTTAATTAAAATTCCATTGTGTTACTTCAACGTTTATACAAACATTTCCAGACGTTGCTTGACAGAATAACATTAAAATTTAATTTTCTAAAATTATTTACCGAATCCTGGTTCCACTGGTCCGAGAAAAATTTATTTACCATTCGAATTCGTTCATTTTGGCATGCTCGAAGGCAGACCGTACTTTCACACTAATCTACAACTTTCGAGTTGGCGTCGGACCTGGCCATTGCGCTACATTTACTGAATAAAGTATTAAATACGATTGACGTTGTCCTCATTTCCCGCGAATAGATGCTATTGATTATCGGCGGTTTTATATCGCGAATATGTTAATGTGTCTGGAAGCTTAAAGTAGTTACACAGCCACGTGCAGTGGTAAAATCTGCTTAAGTCAACATTCGTGTGAAAAGTCTGGGTACACCCACAGAATACGTAATCCGATTAACTTTGCCGCCGCTTATTTAATAATACAATTCTGGTATAAGTTTTCTACCATGGAAGAATATTATCACATAGAATTTTGCATTGCCAACGGTTAGAGTTCGGTGAAATACTACATCAAATATTTAATATCAAATAGGCTATTTTATTCTAGACATACATCAGCTTCATTTGATGAAACTTTGCTTACTATTTAAAATAATAGTTCATTTAAACTGTACGAAAAAAATTATGCAGAATAATACTGCTCCAAATCATGCAAGTTTTATATCATTTTTTCATATTACTACAAGTAACAGAACTATTCGAGATGGCCAAATCTATTGGACCACCTTCTATTATCCTATCAACGTTGATTAAAATTTATGACAACTTGTTGCTAAGAAACAAGAACCTATACTACCGTCTAAGAAAATCTACATACATGGTGTCCCAAAAATGTTGTACTTCCTTGAAAGCGATGATTCCCGAGATCATTCGAAGTAACTTTGCAAAAATGTTCTTCGCGTCTTTGTTAAGGAATTAACGAAAAGCACAGACCAATCAGAGCACAGGTATAGCGGACAGGTATTGCCGAGCGTGGTGTTACCTTGTCCTGATTGGTCCGTGTTTTTCGTTAATAACTCCTCAACATTGTCGCGGAGAATATTTTCGCGAAGGTAAAAGGTACTTCGAATGATCTCACGGAATCATCCGTTTCAAGGAAGTACAAAATTTTTTGGGACACCCGGTATAATCTTTGAAAGCTTCATGGATATTTCAAAGGTTCCGCTCGATAATAACGAGGGCCGTCGCCGGGGAGTAAGGAATACAAATTTCGTGCGTTCAAAATACCGCAGAAGTCACGTTCGTCTCATAAACTAAACCCCAGATCGCCTTCGGCAAAACCGTCAATAATGATTCATCGTTAGCCAGTTACGATATCGACAATTATTTATCGGCAACGAGGTTTGTCGAGGTCGACTGCTCTCGGGCTACGGTTTCGGCTCACCGAGCCATAAATGCGATCTGCGCAAGGATAAAATTTTAGTTATGCGGTTCCGCGGTGACCCTTTTAGAGTATTGTCATTGATGCTGTAGCTATATTCGATATGACATGATTTCTCGTGCGTAACACGGGTCAAATAACTCATATACCTATATAGCG
Organism: Seladonia tumulorum; assembly: GCA_913789895.3. NCBI lineage: Eukaryota > Metazoa > Arthropoda > Insecta > Hymenoptera > Halictidae > Seladonia > Seladonia tumulorum. The sequence continues at coordinate 13,279,719 of OU565275.1, forward strand.
TCAAACATCCCGTTAAATATAATTTACCGTGGTTTCATGTAAATGGAATTCCTGATAGATATGCATATGTGTTACCTTTCGGGTCGGACTTCGAAAAGTCGGACGGGTTCGGGCTGGAACCCGCATCGTATGAATGCTCGAGCAGCCCGACTCGAGTAACCCTTTGGCTGTCATGAATAGTACGTTGTCGTATATATGACTCAGAATATAAGAATTGTCAATGTTTAATGGTTAACAATGCTTAACTTCACATCTGGGACCCAGGAATTTTTAACTTTTTCTCACACAATTCTGTAGATTTTAACGAGAAAGTTCTAAAAATCCAAGTTTTAATGTTAGGAATTCACTGGTTCAAAAGTTATGCATGTTTAGAGTTGACCGATTTTAAGCGTTTCCGACAAGAGCCGGTTCTCTCGCGTTGTCCTCATTTTCGGACAACTCGACGTTTTCTGGTCGCCCGGCTTCTCAAAAACCCCTGTAATTTCAGAAACTCGCACACCCCTGGATAAAGGAATTTACCTCTTGTGCAGAAGATTTTACGTTAAAAGCACTATTCTCAAGACTTTCTTTTGAACTTTTCGAAATTTAAATAAAAAATGTTTAATTACGTATTTTATCATTTAGTGTTCGTTTCAAGACGTTTCAAGACGAATGAGAGTAGTATGAGCAAAGTTATTGTGTTCTGTATAAAGTGTTAAAAGACCACTTTATTGATATTAGATAATTGTATTTAAATTTGAAGTTCTATGGCTTTCAATCTGGAAAATGGGCCATTCAAACAATGCTAACTACCATGCTGTCCGAAACGATACTACAGTCGTAAAAGGTGTCGTATCCAGTACAAAATTACAAAGTTGTTTTATTAGGTACTTTTTGTTGCTCTATAACGTGCGCTTGTCCAGTTAGGAAGGATGCGTTATAGACCATTCGGATTAAAGATAAACGCAACTACCATAGATAAGTCGATTTTTGTTAACACAGAAAATTAACCAGTAAAATTAGATTTCTTACCTGTTGTGTCTCGTTAGACCCTTTAACCCATTTGCATCATTAGCGCATATACAACGCTCAACTTTGTTGGTCATTATCAGTATTTGTTACCTAAAAAACAGAAATGGAGGGTGTTGGAGATGAAAGTGATAATTCTGATTTTTTCTTATAATGCTGAAATATAAATATTTCACTTGTAGTCATTTTTGGACTTAAATATAATAAAAAGAAAGTTTGGTGATAAAGGCAAATATTTCCTTATGATGCAAATGGGTTAAACACGCATGACTTTCGATCTAGGGAATTCCTCGCCTAGAAACTTCGATTTTTGGCATTTTCTCGACAAGATGCACAGGATTATACAGTAAAAAGTTAAAAATTTCTGGTTTGCCCAATCATCTAATTAGTATTGCAGACAATACCTGGCCCATTCAATAATAATACAAGTGTTTTGTATTAGCAACACATTGGTTACTCAATTAACGTTCATGTAGCATCCACAGAATGAAAATAACTTTTGAAATAAATTGTAAACTGATATTTACACTGCCTGTGCAATTGATCAAATTACAGAACAGTCTCATAGCAAATTGATTCGCCGATGCGAACAAATACCGATACTGACCCGTCAAGTCAATATTTAGATAACTAACAGCCCTCTGTTTTTATGCGTTTTATTGCAGATCACTGAACGGTGATTGCAAGTATTTTCATTTCGAACACGATCATTTTGACGAGTAAACATTTCTTTTACGCGTTTGATATTCAATTTAAGCAGTTCCAGCCGTAAGTAATTCCCAGCTCTGTATGAATGGCCGACACTTCATCGGCCAGACGTGTTCCGCCCCTTCTTTCTTCTTATTTCTTAAACGATCCCCGGTTAATTAGCTGAATCTCTGCAGCGTCGAGTGCCGCGGTGCGAAGTAGGCAGAAGTATTAATTATTAAGAAACAGCGTGCCGTTTTCAAAAAGTCAGCCGACCACGACGCGCCGGGATTTTATGTCGAATACGTTCATCGAGACTTTTGCCATTCGTTCGAATTGAAGCACGTCGAATCATAAAATGGAAATACGTGACTGGCGTCCCGACGCCGGAATCTAATTACTGCTCGGCGGTGAAGAAACAGAAAGAGAGAGAGAGAGAGAGAGGGAGAAAGAGAGATTTGAACCTTGCCTTTAACATTATTCGAATCTAATTGAGGTATGATTTTCCGATCTGTCATGAGTAGAGTGCGGATCTTTATGCATTCATGGCTTATGAAAATTTTCAAAAAATGTTATAATATAAATTTCGATGGAATTTAGTACGATTTTTACTTGCTTTGGGTCTACAGAGGCCGTTCCCATTGAAAATAGGATTTTAGTTCACCCTATTTTCATAAAATTTGTCTGCAATAATTTTTCTATACATGGACGCGAAGAAATCACACTAAGGTGACGTACGTTTTATTTTTTAAATGGAATCGTATGTTTTTTAATGCACTAATCGATGCACTTCTATTATCTATTTCTATTATCTAGTTCTATTACGTAGAATTGAGAAATTATGGGTTTAGGAGATGTTTTGTCCAGAACATTGGAAAATAATTTGGAAAGTCATTCTCGCACAAGCTAATAGTTTTTAAGTGCAAACAGGGCTCCGTATTATTGAATTCTATCTAAATGTAAATATTGTACTTCTCTGTGCAGTCAAATTGGTAGCACACACGTTGTGCGCATTCGGGCAGAAACGACTGAAACAAATGGATTTGATGGAATATGGCTTGTGAAAAAATTGTTGATGGGAATCGAGCTGGAAACTATTTGCAAATATTCGAAAACAAAATAATTCTGTTTCGTTATTTAGAATGAAAAAAAAATTATAGTCACCGAAACCAATGACTGCGGCAGTGAAACATAAAGGCGGTTTCACAAAATATTAAACATTATCTAAGCATTATGTGCCATTATTATACCTCGCTAGAATGTGTACTTTTTTATCATTCATTAAAATTTAACGAATACACATTGTGCTATCCTTTGATATGAAAATGTATTCAGTTTCCGGTACAATTTTGATAGTTTATGTTATTTTCTAAACGAGGTTGTAATTACGGGTATAATTACTGTCAAACTACGTAGCAACACGCATTAAAGGTGCTGTTCACGATTCCGTAAGACATACAAAAATGATTTATTCGGCACAATTAAATTATGGAAAGAAAAATGCAACATGAAGAACCGTCTAAATGACGTTCTTTCGTTGACCCACTTTAGCAAGGCGTAATTTATTTTGGTAATGCGATAAAAATGGTAAACCGGATTGTAATGAAGGACTGGAAATATATGCAGTCGCTAATGGCCAAAATGGTCGATGCGACTTTAAACGTTTGGAAAAACAGGCGAAAAATTTCTCGAAACCGACCTAAAACGGTATTTATAAAGCAGTAAAGTTTCCAAGTATTGTGTCAAACGTTAGAAACAGTGTTACAGAACTATAAATGTATGAATGAGGCAAACACAATAGAAAAATTCAGAGTAAAAGAAAAGTTAGCATATTTATTATTAGACTGCGATCTTTATTCAATTTTCAATTTTAGGAGAGTGGAAACAAATAAAACCTAGTTTTTAGTGGTAGTAGCCTTTGTAGATCTGGAATAAATAAAAATAGTATTCAATTCTGTGAAGTTCTATATTATAAAAATTTTTGAAAATTTTCAGAAGCCATAAATGCATAAAGATCCGCAGTTTATTTATTATAATAATACCAAATATCGTTAGCATTGAGATCGTCGTTCAGAAAGAAGAGTGAACTGTGCTTACTACACGCAGATTTCTCGGTGAAATCTGTTTCATTCCGGCTGTGTTCGAAAATCCGCGAACATCGCGGATTACGGGAGGCTGCCAATCGATTTTCCATATAAATGCTATTAGATCGCGCGTACGCGGCCGTTTCGCGTGTCTTTGGAATAATTAACCAGACAACAATGAGATTATACAGAATCTCGCTAACTCTTGCAGTTGCGTTGTTATTTGTCAGAGAACGCTTACGCCACGCTAATCCCTGACTACTGCATGTCTACGGGTTATACCTATTTACTGCTTGATCCCCCTTTATGTTTGTGTACGTGTGAAACTATACATTTTTGCACAGTGTGCGGCGCATTAGCTTTATAATTTATGATATCCGTTAGGTGTACAAATTAATGCATGGCCTTTACGATTCACCTAATTCTATGAAGGAAATTAATCACTATTTCTGCACATCATTCTCGATAAGTGGAATTATTGATAATTACACCTTTTTTAAAATATATGCTGCGCAAATTCAACGTGTTTAAAACAAACACTGGATCGTTTTTGTAAAGATTTAAAGAGTGCAAATCAAATATATTATACGTAATAGGAGAAATATTATCGTTCCTAATTTATTTATTTTGAAAAGCTAATACTTTACAGTGAAGCCTGCCTGCCGTTTTCTGTAATTTTGATGTTTAAACTATTTCCTAGGGGATCTGAAAACAGCAAAAGCATATGAAAGAAAATTCCCGTTCATCATTTAATGTAACATTAAATTGCATTACAAGTTGCAAAAAGTAGCACTTGATTTAAGGAAAAAAGAATAAGATAGAGTAAAGAACATCAATTAAATTCTACTGCGAAATCGAAGCAGGTAAAAACTTGTTTAAAAAGACGACATATTTACTGCTGTAGAAGATACGTATATAATATTATAATATTTTACAAAACTGGACTGAAATGGACATGATCAGCTGCAGCATTGATGGCAAACTCAATAATTCAGAGAACAAAAATCTTCGTTCGAACGCGACACGACGTGTGCGTGCATTCATCTGAACCAATGGCAGCTTATTGCAATTAATCTCGTATCTCGTCGTCGCAGTATCGAATTCACGACATAGATATACCGTGCACGGAGCATGGAGTAAAATATCGAACGAATTGACGAGTAAGGAAAAAATATGAAAACCGATTAATTAACAAGACCGGCAACACGCATCCGTCATTAGCGACGGTCAAATAGATTATGAATATATCCCGAGAATCAGAGAGGTTTGATTCGCCGGTTGAAGCAGGATCGAATCGCAGCTAGAACGCGGGAACGGTGCAATTAACTCGCCGGAAACGAGATTACTCGGAATTTAGCGCCCCTATCAGCCGGAATATCGCTTGTCAGTACAGCATCGCCCGCCTAATTGTACGCGGCCGGCTTAAAATTTGTTAGAATCCGAGGTGACAAGGCTTTGATGAGCAAAATGGGAACGGCACCGCAAAATGAATGGCAGGAAATTAAAACAGCTTTCCTATTTACCGGGGGTGTTCGTCTTTCATTAGGCGGCGCTGATGCCCGGCCTCAAAAGAGACGCGTGCGACCGTCACAGAGCAGAAATTTCGAGAAGCTAATTTAGTTAACGTGTGTTATAACTTTCCGGCGGATTCGGACAAATTATTTCGTTGCGGGATACACGATCGAAACTGGAGAATTGGTTTGCGAGAAAAATTTAAATGTAGCCTCGGAAATTTAAAAGCGGTGTCAGAAATTTAAACGTAATCCCTCGAAATTTTAAAACCTACAAGGGAACATACACTGGTGGACATAATGATAAGGCACCGTTGTACACATAAGAATTTTCATACGTATTTAGTAAAATCTTAAAGTTATTAACAGTAAACTACGTTATAAGAGTGAGAAACTTCCTTTCAAGGCCATGTACCAGTGTAAACAAACAAAACACGGAGCACTGTGGTCTTTGAGCTTCATTGTTTCGAAATTTTAAGTGGACAAAATGTTAAGGCACTTGAAACAGTCTGTTGGAAAACGTTGAAGTGTCCAGTTCTGTGCAAGTTTATCTTATAGAAATTACTTATTAATAGTTAGTTTATAAGTGTTTAAATACTTTTTAACCCAAAATTAAATTATGGGACGAGGAAAAGCGTTAAGCGAAGATGAGAAGATTAAAATACTCCAGTTAAAGTCCAATGGAGAAAGTCAAGTACAGATTGCAAAAAAAAACTAAAAAGAAGTCGGTGTGTTATACAGAATTTTTTACAAAACCCCGAAAAATATGGGAAGCAGAAGTCGAAGGGAAGACCTGCAGCCCTTTCTTCAAGGGAAAAAAGATTAATTTTGAGAAAAGCATCGAATTCTGGACTTACGCCTCGACAAATTGCAGTGGATTGTGGAATTAACGTATCTATTGAAACAGTAAAAAGAGTAATTCAAGCAACAAGCTATTTAAAACGGAAGAAATTTGCTATAAAGCCGCCGTTAACAGACAAATATAAGACCGTCCGATTAAGTTTTGCAATAGAGCATATTCAATGGAAAAAACAGTGGAAACGAATTATATTCACGGATGAAAAAAAGCTGAATTTGGATAGTCCAGATGGATATAAATACTATTTCCACGATTTAAGAAAGCAGCAAAGGGTATTAAGTCGCCGACAATGTGGCGGTGGTGAAGTAATGATATGGGCAGGTATCGGCTATAGAGGAAAAACGGAAATAGAATTTATTCAAGGCCGTATGAATAGTGCAGATTACTTAAATTTAATTAAGAGACACATATATAGAGACTTACGCTCGCAGAATTGCTGGGACAAAATATATATTTCAGCAAGATAATGCAGCTGTGCATACCGCTCGCATAGTAAAAAATTATTTTTAAACGGAAAATGTAAAGGTTTTAAATTAGCCAGCAAGGTCTCCTGACCTAAGTATTACAGAGAATGTTTGGGGAAAACTCAGCCGAGCATTACATGAAGGTGGAAATCAGTATAATACAGTGTCCGAATTAAAATCTGCAATTTTAGAAGCTTGGGAAAGCTTGGATCAAAATTATATAAACGATCTGTACAGAAGTTTACCAAGAAGAATGATTGAAGGTGGTACAACGTCAAGGGCAGTCGATATATTACTAAAACTTAAAAAAACTATGTAATCTTATTTCATTTTAATACTTTTGTTATTTTATATTCAAAGTGCCTTATCATTTTGTCCACACTCAATTTAATTTTCTTTGTATAAATAAGAAATGGATTGAACGATTTAAATAATTTTTTCATATATTATGTCAAAGCTAGTACCTTATTTTTTTGTGTATTCATTTTCCACATATATGTACAAATAGATGTTCATTCCCAAAAGTTTTGAGGTGCCTTATCATTTTGTCCACCAATGTATTCAACACAAACTGATGTTTAAACAAATGGTGATATTTGAAATCTCTCTCCTCGGACCTATTCCTTATAAAAAGTTACACAACTTTTCCATTCAAAACCGTTCCTTCAGCTCTAATAGTGTCCAAGATATTCAATGAAAAATATTTTTGGTCTCCTCACGAAAGTTTCATTAAAATCGGCTTGTGTAACTTATGTTCCCCTGTTAGTACAGTAACACTTAAATTAGCTAAATCTTTTACACTGTTTTCACGACCCATCGCCACTCTTCCCCTACCACTTTGAGCTCAGGAGCCAAAACTCCGTACATTCGCGATAAGGTAGAGTGACCACGTTACCGACAAAAATAGGCGAAAAATGGTTTTACGTGCTTCAACTTTTCGTCCTGATATGAGAATATTTTTTCGCTGGGAAAGGGCTCATTCGAAATGAGCAATCTAGCGCGCGCTGGTCATGAGTTGATGAGATTATGCAGATACAGTCAAACCTGCTTTTGTGCGATCCTTTTCTATGTGATTTTTTCTGTGCGATTTGTTTTGTGCGATTTTCTTTTATGCGGTGTATGAATGCCAACGGTGTTGGCATTATAACACCCTTGTAATGTTCTCATCACAAGAAGATGCGCGTTTTGGACTACGACGAGTAGTATTGAATTATGTGCATTTTGAAAATTTCTCCATGTTTAAAATGAGAAATTAAATCTCTTTAAATGTTTCCATGTGTAATTTAATTATTTATTTTGTTTGGAAAGCAGTTTCTCCCTACTTCGTAAATCTCTGACATATTTTCTAAGTGAGACTTTCTTCTATGCGGTCCCTCTCCAGCGCATAAAAAATTGTTGACTATAACTAACTTAATCTTGCGAATTCATACAAATACATTTGCACGCATATTCAAGAACACTTATACTTAATATGTTCGCTCTTATGTGCATCGTATGTGATTCACAGTTGCAATCGATATTAAATAACGTTTATTTAAAACATATAAAATAATACTTGTACGTAATAAGTAAAAACATATTAGTCAATGGAAAAAGATAAAATGGAAAAATGACCATAATAACGATAATTAAGAATAGGAAAATGCCTAGACGGTGAACGTGTTGCAGAGATGAACACTTTTGAAAGTTCAAAACCAAAATAGGACCTTGTTAATGTTACTATTATTATCTCGAAAGAAATTCGATCTGGAAGCAATTTGGCCGCGAGAGCGCTCACAGCGAATCAACGCACGGTCGGGAAAGTACGTCGCCGGGCTTCAAAAGAATGTTAACGTCCTGCGAATTTTCATCTCCTAACGAGGCTCTGTGTAAGCGGTAAAAGGTAAAAACAGATGTTCCAGAGAGATGCGTCGGCCAGATACGCTGCCCGGTGATTTTAAAGTATTTTTACAACGGAGCTTGAAGCAGTTTCCATTGGCTCGGCCGTTGAGTTTACACCGAATTACATCGTCGTCCAATTTCCGTCCGGTCCTGAAATGGAAATCTTGTTTCTCGAACCTTTGATGCCGAGCGCGACAGCTGCGCTACCTTTTGCAGAAGGACATCTGTCGTGTACAGATGCAATTTCGGAAACTGCATCTAACTGACCGAACTACAGACACGTCGTAGTCGGCCACCGAGGAAAAGTAACTTCACATTGTAACGCACAGTTCCCCACCGCTCTCCGGTCTTTACCATTTACCATTCTTCCCTTGATTGTTCGATTGTTCTCCCGGCTATTATACACCCACGTCTCCCGATACGATACATTCGCTGCTTGTCGCGACGAACATTATTTCGTCCAATATCTAGCGATCGTTATAAATCTTTTATTCACCGGCCGGTCTGCAATCGGAAACAATCATTTCCAAAATCGATCTGCTTCGAAAAATGAAAAATCTCTACATCGCCGCTCCCTTATCGCGCGTTCACGATTATTTCTTTCAATTGCACAGTCATCTTCCGAGCCCTCTGCGCATCCAGGTCGCTGTGTGTTTCCGGTCGAGGAATTTAAAAATTCGATTTTCTCCGAAATATTATTTCACATGGTACAATTTCATTCGACTCGGTCCATTCTCCGTGGCGGACCGTTGCTCGTTCGATACAGAAATTAACCGGTCGTCGTTTTTGTTCGCCTAAAAGTGTGACGGTAAATTGAATTTGGTTCGGTCAATAATATCCCGTGAATTCGTGGGAAAATTGAATGGCGGAAACGTTGCAACGGAATGAAATGAACAGCTTTCGGTTGATGTTTATGTATCAGTGTACGCAATCCAGTTTATTGTTAAATACCAGCATATTGCATTTGATACCGGTGGAATTTTCTTGGTCCCTATGGTATCGAATGTTCTATCAATTTGAAAGGTCATCGTGAGAATTAACAGTCCGAAAGAATAGATATACCAGTGACTCCAATAACAGAGCAGACCTCCACGGTACGGAAACCCCATCAACGAAAGTTACCAACACAGATTTTATTTCTGATTGACAAAACCAAATACTTCGACGAGACACGAGAGACCATCCAGTGATCTTCAATCTCGTGGCCCGTATTCAGTGGAACAATTTTATTTTCTCAATCCAGGCCAAAATCTGTGTCGCAGCTTTCGTTGCTAGCTTCCCCTATCAAGATGGTCTACTTTATCGTGGCGCGGTTGGACGTTGTTTTGGAACCCTGAATTTCAAAACAAACTGAAGAATTGAACCAAAAAATAAACACTTTCCCGATCGTTTCAATTATGTTGAACGCTTACAATTTCCGGAAAAACGTACACCATTTTATTTACGATAGTCTGGGGAATAATTTTTACAAAGAATATTCGTGGAAGTATTATAGTTTGCGTACACTCGCTTAAAAGTTTCAAGCACTCTTTGTTTTCTGAACGAAACAAATTTTTTCATTTGTATCCAGTTGTTTTATTGGAAATATTTTACTCGCGTACTGAAATAAGATTATATTAATATATTTTACAATTGGAATTGGAACTACATCACACCTTCATACTTTTTAGAAAAAACGGTTACTGTAAACAATATTTGTCCTCGTAATAAGAGATCAATATATTAAACAATATGAAATACTGACACAGTGATTTCTCTATATACACAGGCTCACGAAAGTATTCGAACGATGATATATTTCTAATTGAAAGGGACATAGATTGTACAATATACAAAATATTTTGTTATTGTCATATGTATTGTGTATGGGAAATATGTGTGGTAGTATTCCTCTTAGACTAGCTGCGTATAAACTGACCAATGTTTGTTTACATTCGCCGATGCTTAGAAATGTTACTAATACGACGATTGCCCTTACAGTTCGAATACCTTTGTGACCTACGATGTGTCATTAAGTCTAATAAAGTCTTTCTAACTCGGATATGTATCATATGATTTCAATGAAATTTATGCATAATATCCACACATATTCACCACACATAATACATACGACAATTTCAAAATATTTTGTATACTGTACAATCCGGGTCCCTTTCAATTAGGAATATATCATCGTTCGAATAATTTCGTGAGCCTCTTTATGCCCCTTGCAAGACCCGTGTCTTGGACATATATCGAGTAAACACTGTATATTCCAAATTTTTAAAAGACAGTGTAGAAAATATTTCTGAAACATTTTACTTTTCTTTCGAAATTCTGCAAAACGGTTCGTAGATTTCCTTTGCGTCTGTTTATTGCAACTTCTTCGACGGTAGTACCATTGTCTTCCTGCCATCTCGGTGTCTAGCTCGTAATTCTTCCTCCAGTTTCTTTTCTTTGAATCGTGGTATCGATGGGAGCACAAAAAAATTTTGAAAAGAAAAGCCGGCAAAGCGCTGTCATAAATAACGGAGCGGGTGAAGTACAGCTTAAATGACAACGCATTAATCACAGCCCGCGGCAAAAACGAAAAACGTTCGGAGAACGTAGAAGCGCACGAACGAAGAAATCCGGGATCCGCATTTTTGTTGGCCTCTCCATGCATATACACACGTGTTCCTCTATTTAGGTTACGCTTAGAAAGAAAAGCCTTTGGCACTACACGTAATTCTGGAATCCTGCCTACCGAAGGCATCTCTTTTTCCCGGGGAAAATCGGTACACGATTGCGCGAAAAAAGGAGGGACACGATTTCCGTATTTTCCTGGCCATCTTTTGTTCAAATATTTAGTGAAAAGAGATTTTCGCCTGAAATAGTATCACGGTGCTTTCGCCGCGCAGCTATACAGAGACGAGGCTGCGAAGATGAACAAATTTTAGCAGACTTCTCGACTTCGAGGAGAAGTTCCTTGAACTACGGACAGAACAAGGAAATTGTCTTCGTCCCTTTAGAATATTTTTAAGATTTCCGTTTCTGAAACTCTGGCTTCGGAGGACTTGTGCATTAGTGAATTGCTCGGTCTATCGGAAAGCACTGTCCGATTTTAAAGTTAAATTTTCGTACTTGAAAAGCTACAAAGAGTAGGACGAATTAATTGATGGCCCATTCTTCGTGAAAAAGATAATCTCCATCGTTTTCTATACACTTGCCCGACCTTATGGGTAACTGATGAATTCCTCCTAAAGAAATAGAAATTTTCATGCAAGGAAGTCATTAAGTATGTCTCAGTTATTAGTATAATAAACCATAGTCCTTCCTTTAATGGGGTGTAAACAATTTCCTTAGCTTCAACAGCATTTTTTCATTTGAGATCAACACGAAGTTGTTTGAAATCAACACGATGTTTCTTAACACGTCGTGGTTTAATACCGTTTTGTGTGCTTATATTGTTAACAGTGTTCAGTTATACAGGGTGATCCGTAACTGGTGGTACAACCGAAAAGGGGGTGATGCTGCATAAAAAATTAGTCGAAAATGTAGAATAAGACGCGCTCGGCCGAATTTTCAAACTCAATTTTCTCGAAAACAAAACTTCATATGTAACGATTCTATTCTACATTGTCGACTCATTTTTAAAATGTAGAATCACCTCTTTTCGATTATACCACGAGCTACCGATGATCACTCTGTAGATTCTTGTACTTTGAATTTTAACAGTGCCTATGCCGAATGCGGTACGTAGAAGATTTTAAGTTACGATTAATCGAGTCTGGAGACTCGAGGATTAAGTTGAAATGCATTAGTAAAATGCTTTTTACAGTAAGTTGGAATGCAGTTTACTTGTGAAACAGAACGAAATTGAGCAACGTTTATTCGTGGACTCATAAAATGATGAATATTGGTTTCCACTGTGGCGCGGCGGCTGAGCGTCCACGAAAGTACCATAATTGAAATTCTTTTTCACTGAAGAAAAAAGGGGGACGGCATTTCCAGCTGGATAAGGAATTCAATTTACAGATGACGTGGTAGTAGATTCTCATATTGAGTGACATTGCATCGGCTATTGCGATTTCAGTGGAATATTTTTTCGTTCACCGCCACGTCCAACGTAAAAGTCGGAACTGTACCATCGTGACAAGACAGCCGGGGCAAAAATCCGATTTATATTATTCGTCCATACAGCATTAATTACTTTTTAACACAAAAGTGTTTTAGAGATGGGGGGTGATTTGAGAAAAGATGTAACGCGAAATATGCAACGGAAATGCGTCACGCCTATTACTTCCCAGATAGCACAGAGACGTCTTAAATAAATTAAAAGAATGTTTTTCAGCATATCCGCGAACATTAACATTTTATGCTTTATTTATTTATTTTATTTATTTATTTATTTATAAATTAAAAAAATAAATTAAAAGAATGTTTTTCAGCATATCCGCGAACATTAACATTTTATGCTTTATTTATTTACTTAACTTATTTATTTATTTATCTATTTATTTTGATGTATTACTTTTCTGTGCACTTCTTTGTTGATGGAATATTCAGTTTGATAATCAATTACAGTTTGTAAAGCTTTTCTCTAGCAGTTTAGAATGACTGAAACATCAAGAAATGAAACGTCTTAAAGACGACTCGTAAAAGACGTCTTAAAGACATCTGAAATGAGACGTAAAAACGACGTCTTTCACGAGACGTCTTTAAGACGTCTTAAAGACGTCTTTTCAGGACGTAAGACGTTCAGACCAAAAATGGACGTAAAACAGACGTCTTTAAGACATCGCTTGCTATCTGGGTTAAGTGTATGTACAGAGCGCACACTATTGAACGGGGGGTTTGTACAGCTGCTCAGAAAACACTTTCGTGTTTAGTACGTGTACAGGAGTACAGGTTTTTTTATTTATACCGTCGACCGTAAACATAAACAGAAGACACCGAATGCCCTGCTAATTTTATAGTAGCTTGTGCTAATTTCTTTAGTTTAACCGAGAAAAAGAGATCCTCATTCGGGTATTAAATTAAACTACAGTAAAACCTCGCTAGTTGCAACCTCGATTTTTAGGCTGTGGATTCTTTACATTTAGAAATTACAGTTTGAAAGAATTGAAACGTTGCAGTTTACCGCCGACCTACTGAAAGAAAGGAAGAGATTCGTATGCAGGCCCTATTTCTTGTGAGCGATGCAGAAAATTTTTATTTTTGCATTTTAATATGCAACGCAGTCGTAACCTTATCGAATCGCTTTTCAGCCATTGGGGAAAAATAAAAAACTGAAAATCTTGTTCGGGATGTAACACTCGCGATGATTCGAACGATTTTACAGATTATACGGAGGTGTTCGCCTCGCGGGATTGGTTATCGAAAAGGAAATTGATGAATGCGATTGATCGATATTCTCTCGGAGGTGGAAAGCGATAATACCTCCAGGTCGAGCTACTCGCGGAGTTCCTCGATCTAATTAAGAGGCCGACTCCGAGAATCGGCCGCCTCTGACCGTCAAGGGTGTCTAGGTCGCGGTTTATGGCGACCATTGTTCAGCGTTCCGAGCGGTGCTTAATGGTACATACACCAAAATGTACGATCGCGCTAATTAATTTTCGCTCGAACGTTTCGCTGTAGCAACAATATTCCGGTTGTCCGAAACCGTGAAGGATAGCAAGACGTATAGGATAGCAATCTCTTGGAACAGGACATGTACAGCTTTAGACAATGAAAATATACAGGTTGTTAATTTTAACTCGAGCACTCAAATTATTTCCGCCACTATTGAAAGTAAGAAAAAAAAATTAAGGTTATCGCACTGTTTTGCATATTAACATGTACTTTTCACAATGGGATGTCGTAGTCGGCGTCGAGATGACCTTGAAGTGACCTTGGTGGCCAAAGAATCAGTTCAGGAGCAAAATTGAACCGATGAAATCACGTTTCCAGAACATCATTATTTAGGATATGTCTTATTTCCTGAGAGTAAATCGTTTGAAAATAAATAACTACTAACAACCTCTTGTACATTTCAATGGTCATTAAAAAAAGTGAAGGTGAATTTCTCGGAATTAAACCCCGTACGAAAAAAACTATATTCCTTATTTTTGACTAGATTTTATGTGAGGAATCAAAAACCCTGTATTATGTATCTCCTTGGCCTGAACAACAAAAAGTTAAAAATGAAATTTTACCAAGAAAAGAAAGTTTAAAGATAAAAAGTTTAATCAATACAGTTGTTCAATGTATCCAAAAATAACAAACATATACAATTGCTATTTTTTACTGGACCATTCTGTATACGTATATTTGTGAAAAATAATACATCGTAAGCTGCTTTTATTGTGTTGCTGACTGCGACGTTTCTGCGATAAACAAATGATCCACAAACAAATCCCTTGTTTTTTTTTAGTTCGTCGTGCCAATCAATGTTCGCGATCAGGTTACTGTTCTCGTGAGCGTGGATTTTGCTATACCATTGCCCGCTGAAACGTACGTGACTCTTCTCCCTCGAAGAAAAAATAAATATCGAATTCCTGCGAGACATTTAATTGCAACGATGTGATTGGAAAAGCGGGACGAGACTATGCCGAAATCGAACTTCAATTACCCGAGCTGTCGAGAACGTATGGCCGGATTGTGTTTCTCACGAGAGATTGTTTTTTTTCTGTGTTGCAGAAACATTCACATTGTTCGATGAAAACCTTTACGTTGTTTCTAACGAAAAGAAGTATTTAATTCCCAATTAGTATATGCTAAGGGACCCAATTACTGTGCCTATATTAATTATACTTATTTTCAAAAGCATAATAAATATTCATTATGCTTTTAAAAATAGGCATAATTAAAAATAATGAGTAATATTCATTATAAGTATAATGAAAAAAATTTAGTAACTCCTTTTTAATATTCATTGTACTTTAAAAATAAGTATAATTAAAATAGCGACAGTAATTGGGTCCCTTACCCTAGATGAAATTAGCGCATGAATGAAACGTAATAATAGAACCTCTACGTTTGCAAATAGGGCGCGTCGATCAATTTTTCTCAAAATAATGTTAGAAAATTAGTATAAATAGTGCAAACTTATACAACAAATAATATAAGAACTGATGTAACCGATATTGAAAAATTAGGAGTTTTGAGAAAAAGTAGAAAATATTCCTTGGTTTATACTGTGTAAAGAGTATTAATACTTTGGAAACTATTAATCACAGGTAAATTATATGATTTTGATAAATATTTATAATTATTACTCTAACAAAACAGGAACTACACTGCATAATAAATTTTTAAAGAAATACTAAGCATATTTGAAATATGATGTACAAAATCATTAATTATTGGGTTTTTAATCTCACGCACGAGTATGTAGTGCCATATAGTTGTACTTCGCGTTATGAATCATTGTTATCTAAATTGTAAAATGTCTGATTTTTGTATAATGTATCCTTGTACCTTGCACCTGTTTGCTGCTAGTTAAACCGCCAGTGATTAACGACTTCCTAATCGCTCTTCTAATTTCCTTCAAGATTGACAGGTTTAATTAAATCCTGCGCATGCTATAACATTAATTTTGTTGTTTCTTGTGCGTCTGTTCTAATTTTCACTGGAAATTAAACTCCGAGACGGGATCCGTTAATACATCATACGCAATGAAAATACTAAGTTTTAATCTCTTTATTTCTACAAAATTTTTAACAGTGATCAATACACTGCAAATCTATAAGCATTTTCACCAAAATCTTCTCATATCAAGAACTAAAACAGTAAACTGTAATGGAACGTTGTTTTATGTTAATTCTAGCTAACATTAGCCATTAATCATGAGAATAATCGTTCAATTAATTTTAATTTTTCTGAATCCGTCTACAAAAATGCCACTTTGTGTAAATATCTGCAATCTTGTGATTTGAGATATGAAATTAATGTTTTTAAGAATGAACCGTGTTCTCGTGCCCACTTCCAATTTCTTTATCTTCAATTCTTCATATCCTCCAATTTAAATTCTCATACCTTCGTGACGAGTATAGTCGCCGTTAAATATTAAATTCTCAGGAATTTCTCAAGGAAGGAAGTTATCGTAAAATCTGTCGTGCAACTATTTCCGAGGAGCGTACGAGGGTTAATAATTCTGTGCGTGTGTTATGAACAGTATGGTGCGACCAATGTGGGCAAAGCACGCTACCGTAGATTTCCAACAGGAACAGGAAAAGTTCTACTTTTCATTTACAGCTACAGGCTAAACCACATTTTGTCAGTGCACACGCTCCCTCGACAATTCGCGTAGAACTAGGAAACGGTAAAACGATTAACAGAAGTTCTGGAAAGCGACGCAACAAAGGTGCCCGTGGAAATTGAGACGGGGAACTCGAACGGGTACCTTTGTTAGTGCGAGTTATGGTATTCTGAGAGTATCGACCGAAAGCGGTAGTCTTGCGTGCTAAGTTTTGAATACGATTGTCACAGTTTGCTTAACCAAATAAATTCCTCTAAGCAACACTGTCTCAATATAATGTGAAACGTATCGTAAACATGACACCATGAAATACAGTGTTTACTCTATATGTGTCGATAAAAGTCCTCCTATCCGATATATGTCCTTGGCTAGACCCGTGGTCTGAACATATATCGAGTAAACACTGTACATAGTTCGAATACCGCATAAGAATTTCATTGGTATTACATAGTTAATCCATAGAATTAATAATTGCCACACATTATTTGAAAATGTTCTTTAACTGTAAAACATTTCAAAACTCAAAACCAGCTTTGTTCATTTATATGTACATTGCAAACTACAAACGTTTGTAATTAATTCTGGCAAACATTCCACCTGTATGAAACGAGATTTTTATTATTCAAATGTAATACACTGATTGCGGCAGTTAAAGCAAGAATTGGCGAGGTAAAAGCGTAATTGGGAATTAATTAATAATGATCGATATGCTCCAATACTAACAGTGCAGATTTTAAATTATGTTGTTGGCCACATCGAGAGAAAATATTCATTATCACTGCAATTTGCTTGTACGTAATTCAACCTACATATAATAGCTCTTTTTATAAATCTACTCTGATGCTTCGGGGCCTTGGCGTAGCCGTGTAAGATTAATAGGTTCGTGGAAGACATGTATCCTCAATCTCACATTTTCTATATTTCCTGAACGATGACTATTTGATTGCGTCCTCGAATTCGTTTCGAGCTCGACTTGCAAAATTCTTTAACAAGGATTACATTTGTAGGCATTATAAATGATTCCAAACGAACAACTTGTTACGGAAGAACCATATCAGTTTGTTCCTACCGTTAAAGTCTTAAACATTAATAATCAAATCATGTGTGCCCGAGCCTATTTCGAGCAGCTTTTCCAGCTGAACTTACGTTCGGAACAAAGCACATGTTACCGCGGTTTGTGAAATTAGAATGACATATCGACATGATAGCTACACCGTTTAATATGTTTCATTAAGGGGCAAGATGTCCCACAAGGGATTAATACAACCATAATCCTATGAATTGCTACGCTTGAAACTTCGAGAATCCCACAGAAATTGCCGTTCGGACGGATTATAGTATGTAACAATCCTAATATTGCGGTGCCATCGACCCTTGGAAACCTACTGGTGGTTGAGTGTTCGATAATCTTATGAGTGATAAAAATGCATGTATGTGCAATTAAATAGTAGTGTCAACAGTTAAAATCTGCAGCTTCTTCCTAACGATTTCGCTGGCAATTAATATTGTTTATTACAGTTTAACTGCAATTATTATGCGGATATTACCTTGTCTCCCTTAACCTTTCGTTTAATCAGAAATGGGATCGTAACAAAAATCATCCGAAGACGTTAAAAAATACATCAGATGCGAAATACAGTCTTTACTCGATAAATGTCCCAAATATCTAGTCTGTAATTTATAATAAAGCGGGAAAAAGGCCTTGGTATCAGTGTGAGACTTATTAGTTATTTTTAATTATTTTTTTTATGGAAAGTTCACCAACATATTCGTGGCGTTTTTCTAATGAAAATGGTATCAAATATGATATAATTCCAATGATATTTATTTGTGTACATTTTTGGGACACCCTGTATACTAAAGCATGCGAACCCGACGACAAATCTTTAAACTCGACTTTCCCGAAAACGAGGCGTCAAACGGTAAAATGTATCATATGTATCATGTATCATATTCTGCCTGCTTGTACACGCCATACGGCCGCAACCTGTATGAATCGGAAAAGCAGAAAGAACTTATTAAAATTCATGAATTTCTAGACATAAGGGATGAAATTTAAACAGTGAAACACACAGACGTTCCTCGTGACCAAGATGGCGACAGAAGGGAAGAAGAAGTTGTTGAAATTTCAATTAAATTTTTTCAAACACAAAGCGAGTTGAATTTGATTCTACAGGGTGTTTGGGTGGTACAAGCGAAAGGGGGTGATTCTACATGAAAGAATAAGTCGAAAATATAGAATAAAATTTTTTCATCCAATGTTTCGTTATCGACAAAAACGAGTTTGAAATGCAGCGAATACGCATGCTATTCGATAGGAATTGTCTGACGCGTCTGATCATGACCAACCAAATCTACTTCCTGCATATACTAAAGCACACAAACCTGACAGATCTTCAAAATCGATTTTTTCGAAAACAAAGCCTCAAACGAAAAATGTTTATTCTATATTTTCGACTTATTCTTTCATGTAGAATCACCCCCTTTCCGCTTGTACCATCAGTTACCAAACATCCTGTATATCTCCGAATAATGTTTCGTACAGATTTACAATTTCGTCGATTCTACCATTAATTCCTTAGTACTCTGTAAATTGTCCTCGTTACTTTTTTCGCTTTTTTCTCGTTTACTGATTTTATGATCTGCTCTTTAAAAACGTTGTTTCGCAGTTCAGCTAATATTCTAGATCTTCCTTATTCCTGCCATGCTTAAGTACTTAAAGGAGTTTCGCGGCTTCTTTCCGACGTACGATACCTAATTCCGTAATCTAACTTCTAGTACTTTGAATCCTATAATCTTCAGGGCCGCTAATCCATCTTATCGTGAAATTTAGTTAGATTGCGTTCGCACATTATAACTTGACAAACAAAGTACGTGTGTACTTTGTAGTTTCGTTAGGAGTGTAACTTATCGATATTGGGATTACAATAGCCTGGAAGCAGATTGTCTTTTAGAACTACTTCACCGGTGCTTCGTTCCTCAGCTAATTTCTTCATTTCTGCAAGAAAGTTTGACCTTGAATGAATTTGTGTCATAGGTCATTGAACTCGTCTTAAAACGCACTGTTTGATGGTACATATAAAAACATATCATTCCATTAAAAAAAAGAAAGTTGATCTTCAGCTCACCTTTCAGCTGAAACGTTTTGGGTATAATCAATAACTCAAATTTTGTAGTTATTCGTCTGTAACGCTGTATAATCTCCACCCTGTATAGAGTAAATACTGTATCTGCAATCTCCTAAAATCTATAATTAAGACCTTGTAATAGCAAAGTAGAAGTGTAGAATAAAACTTTTTCAGATGGTTACGAGAAAAAGTTGAAAACACAGCGTTATTCATTCTGAGCGAAGTTTGTAATTTATTGTGTTCCACACAGTGCCGGAAATGCAAAGCGTTTCGCGCAACCGGTCTGATAAAGTTCTTCCTTATCAGATTCCGCTGAGCCCCCATTTCGAGATTGCAATTAAGTTAAACGCAGTCATCAGGGATATTACTTAGTTAGTTAGCGTTTCGTGTTCCTCCGTTCGATTCAACGATATAATTGCTATTACTTTCGTTGCAGATTGATAACATTCACGGCACATGTTGGGTTAAATGATCTTCCAACCACGCCGATGTCGGCGTCGGCGTCGGCGTCGGGTTCCATACAGTTGGCGAGTTTTCAAAGTAAAACTTTGAAGTGTATTGCACTCCTTTACGTTACATGCTCAATTGAACGTACGTAGGGTTCATCTAAAAGCTAACTCTTGTTATTCACGGCACATGGCATCGAAACTAATATTTGGACAACTTAAAAATCCCGATACTACGGAACTCTCTCGATACATGTTTGCGATTCTTTTATCTCTGCCGACGATATAGCAAAAATCAAATTGCTTTTCTGACGGTTTTTATTTCATTATTTTCTTCTTTTTTATCTTGCTTTTCTCTGAAAATAAAGACTTTAAATGGTTGTTTAACGACATCGAGACAACAATTTTTGCCGGAGTTATAATCATTTAAATTTGGCCCAATTTCTCGTGTTCGTACAGGTGATCCCCTAATTTTTTTTTTAAAGTGTATTATGTCAAAGTCTGCGCGTACGTTTATTTTCAAGTACAATTTCGCAAAATGTGATTTATTTACATAGTTCGTCCAATTACCACCTATTTTATGCAACCGTTCGTTTGTTATTAATTCACCATTCCGAGGTGGATAATTACAGTGAGTTGAAATTGACAATTATAGAGTGCTACTGAATTAATGGTCACATCTATATGGTCATTATTAGCCTTTGAATTGATCAAGTAGTTTAACTCGGAATTACATACGTGTTATTTTGGGTTATTAAAGGGGTAGAGCCATACGGTAATGATAGCTAATAAATAGAAAATGTTCATTGTTCTTTTCAATTCTTTTTATAATTTTTGATTCTAGAAAAATAAATTCATATTGTTATAGTGTGTAATATATTACGTAAAAATATGTTTTGACCAACAATGTTAGTCAACAATAGCTAGAGTATCTTTCGTGAACTATACAGCAACTGAAAATAAGAAAAAAGTATTTTTGTGCAAGCAGCAAAAATTCAAAAGCTGCAATTATCATCTCGTAAACTATTTCAGATTAAAATATATGTTTTCAGTGTTTTATCACAATGTAATAGAGTCAATTTTTTGATGGACACCAGTATATAAATAAAGTCGTAACTTCTACATTTAAATTTACTCCTTCGGCAATGCGCATTTCTTACTCTTGGAGATTCTGCCATTTTGTAAAGTTTCATTCGAAGTTGGAGGACTATATAGTTGTTTGGAGTTCTTGTCGGCGTTACTCATAATCAAGGTATTGTCAACAGTGTTGGGTAAATTATTCGCGGAAAAATATTTCGCATACTATTGTAGGTAAACGATTTTCCTACAATTCAAATGAAATATTATTTTAAATGTATAAAAATAGATATAAAACATTTTTATTTTTAATAGGTAGCTAAAGTATAAAATTAAATATTCTTATTTTCAGGATCTAAAGTGTGGAATAATATATTTCAATTGGGCGTTGGTAATAGTATTTAAAATCTATTGTATTAAATGTAAGTATTGAAATATATAAAATGCATTTAAATGTTTTGTATGGTATTTAAAAATCATATTAATTTTGGTAACAAGTTTAAACGAAGTTTTAATGGTGCCCAGTATTCTAAAGCTTCTATTCAAAACATCTCGAAATAAAATATTTTAAATTTTATTTTAAAGCATTCTTCTCATAAATAAAATTTTCAAAAAGGTTCGATTTATTTACGAAATGAAACAGAGTATTTAATATTTATTATTTGAAAACCAGTATTTCCACCCAGCTCTGGCTTGACAGAGAGGAAATTATAATCCTTCGAATTAATGATGACGATGTATACAAGATATATGCTTCTAAAATTAATTATTGATTCGTATTATCAAATCTTGATATACACATTAGCGAAACCTAGTTTCAGTGAGCATTTGTTGGTCGAAATAATATCGGCCGGAGCTGGACCAGCGAGTTCAATATAACCCCGAGAAACTGTAACTTCGCCGTGCAAGCAGTACTTTTATCTTTGGTAGTTTCTTCGATATCTTCGAGGGTGCCAATTTTCAGAGGGTGGTTGCATCCCTTGAACTTGTGTCGCTATCGATAAGAAAACTACGTGCCCCATATTTTTGGCTCGTCTGGGAACGTACAGTTTCACTGAAATTGGAAGACGAGGCTAGGTAACGTTTCTCGTAATAGTGAAAACTCGTTTGAATTTCGTTTTTGTAGAAAATGAATTGTGGGAAAATTGAACAGCAAAATACCGGTTAAATTCAAATATGGAAGAAATTATTTTAAATGAAAGCACTATTATTGGATGTAGAAATTTAATAATAAATAAGTATTCATTTTAAAATTTTGGAAAATTAACGTATGTATTGATATAACCTCTTTTACATAAACTCTAATAGATCTATTTAAAGAAAAACCATTATCCTTATGATGTGACCAGTGACATTCTGCCTAGATGATGCAAATTTTGATAATCATAATCGGATCTTTCGTTGCTTTTCTAATCACGTGATGCTTCCAACTGTACAAACATACAAATCAACAGTGTTTCAATACTTCTTCTATCACAGGATTTTCGTTTCTTGTGCAACATTTTTAATAATAAAACATTTCTAAATGTTACATTTCCGCGTATAATAAAGTAACTATAAGCAGCGCACACAATCACAGAACACTGCGTGAGCCAACACTTTGTCGTTCCGCTGTATTATGTTTCTTGTGGTTCACGGTATAGCATTCAGAAACCTAAAGCTTGTAATTGGTTTCTACTTAGATCCCGAACAGGAAGAGAAGATTATGTGGTAGATTTACCGGTGACCGAATGAACTTTCTAAAGGTGAGTAAGAGGAGGAAACATAGTGTTTCAGATAGATGAGTTATCCGTAACGACTGACCGAAGAAGGTGCGGGTGACTCTACTATAAATCGGGATACACTATAGCTGGATTTCCCATTGTGATTTAGTATGCAGATTAACCGTAGCGTCGAAGAGTTCGACGTCAATGATTCTTAAGAATGAGGTTCACGGGATATCGGCAGTTTTCTAATTAAATGCATACCGTCCGTGTCCTCAATTGTCTCGCTACGTCGAAAAGAAATAAATTGAAGAAATTCAATAATATCGCGTGGAGTACGCCAGATTTCAGAAATTTTTTTAATTTAAAAACATGCTGTTTCTAGAGGTATTTTTATATTTCTGATTACGTCTTCAATTGAATTCGACTTGCAAAAAATTTTCCAATAGAATAGCTCAGATTACATTGTACTTTTTACAACTTTATTTTGAGACGGAGAAATATGGATGTGGAAAGTATTTTTGTAATTGTGTTTTTTCTGCTTTTTTTGTTTTCTGTTTTTTATTCCATCTTTGTCATTATATCTGTTCGTATTGCTTTTGTAGCAATACAACTTTAGTGTGATAATTTTCAAAACAAGGTTTTAGGCATAATGCTATGTTACGTATATTATAAGTATACCGAGATTACGATCTTTTTTATGACATGCACAGAATACCATCGTCTTCTTGAAAATGAATGTGTTGGAAAATGTCGTGCCATAAGCCCCGAAGGACCTGGCTGAAAAGAAACAGGTGTTTCAATCTCAAGATATAGTAAAGCATAAATTACTTGTAGCCGGAAAACAGGGAAAGAAATTCTTTCAGTATTTATTTTGTATAATGCATGAGCATTAGTCGACGCTAAATCTACTAAGTGAAATTCAAATCCTATTTAATCAAATACATCGCACGGAACGTTACTTGTTACGAATAAAATGAATTTTACTACATGTCAATGGAAATTATATTAGTGACTCTCCGTATGGAATCATGCCTTAATTGCGTCTGTGATTTCTTTGCACAATTTCGTTATCACATTATATTTCACGGGTTCTGAAGGAACAGGACACGAGTGATCGATACGCGTCGCAGTTGGAAATGTTGAAAGTGTAAAAATTTCTTCGTTGCGTTGCTCGTTCATCCCTTTCATAGAAGTTGCAGAAACTTTCTTCGGTCGTCTCTTACACTTTACCTCCATTCGAGTTACCGAAGTAGCCATAAGTACACGGTACAGTGTACGCGAGAAGTGTGAGATGGCCTTTTAAACGCGGTATTTACTCTTGTTCCAGAGAATAAAAGACAACGGACAGCGGCCTCGGTATTTAACAAGCTTTTTCCTTCACGAGACTGTTGATACTCCTATTACTCTTTAAACGGGACGCAGAGAGTCCTAGAATTGTCCACCGTATATCTCGGTGTACACTGTTGCCAATCAATTTGTTCGAGATACAATTACTCTTCTGGCAAAAGTGAGAAGATATCTTGACAATTACAATCGAAATGGCGTGGTATTATATGCCCTCCGAACGCCAATAATTATTAGTAAATAAATCCATTGATTTCTAATAAAAAAGACAACAGGGGTTAATACATTGAATGAAGGGTTCAACAAACTTTTCATTTAGACGAAAGTAATGCAACTGTAAGGCATTAGTGCTGAGAATAAAGAGAGTGTAGGATAAACATTGATAATAAAGAACCGTCAATTATTGGTGCGATAATCTATTGCTTCAGAGAAATTAATATACATATTACCGTTAGAATCTTTATTAGTTTTATCTCCGATCTTCTTCTTTGATCTTATCAAGATTTTACGAGGTTTCAGCTCTTTGTTCACTTCTTAAACTTCACCTCAGGAAATCAGAAATTTTTAACTTTCCTTTATGTAGTCCGGTATATTTTGAAAATATGCTATATTTTTATTCTATACAATATACTATATTATTTATTCTATATATTGAGAAAATGCCGAAAATCCATGTTGCAATCCTAGGAGATCGGTGGTTCAAAAGTTATGAGTTTTTGACAGGTGAAATTAATATTCGCAAATCCCTTAAAGCAAGAATGAACACATAAAACATTGAAAGCGCGCACACAATTTTGTATATCGGTTCACACATTTGTACGGAAATATTTATTATTGCAATACTAACATGTCTTAAGCAGACTTGAAGCTATGAAATAATATACGATGTTCTTTTGTGACGGAATCAAATGGATAAAATGATCGTAGAAGCATGCTCGAATGGATTCGCTGGATCAGCGATGACGTAAGCAAGACGAATTGCAACACAGTCAATTGAATCGAGTATAAATGTATGAAGTTCATTGTTTTGTTACGACTATTCTGGAGCCGTACGAGCTCGTTGTAAATTCTTCGAAAATTGACGGTGATCGTTGAATTCCTGGAAGATAGTTTGAACGGGCACATCTTAGCCGTACATTTCAGAACAACGTTACCGGTTCGCGTAAAATACCGCAGCGTGTTCTGAAGGGTCACACACAAACTCGCCCTGTTACGGTGTATGTACGTCTTGGGTCGAATTTATTCGTGGTACCATAGATCGCTTTCAGGGAGCCAGCACGGCAGGATGCGTTGCGATCCTCGACGTGCATCAGTTCTTGTGTTTATTTCCTGGCTGCGGTTATAAGACCAGAACGGTTGCCGGAACGATGAAACGAAGGGCACGACCTGGTCGGGACCAGTCGAAGAACGTTCGAAAAAGGATTAGATAGGGCCACGTTACAGTAAAATGTTTCTGAAAGCCTTCCCCTGATGCGTCTGATCCGTTGGATCGCCGGCTAATGGATTCTTGTAAAAATCCTTCGACGAGTAGTTTCATCAATATTCCTGGAAATCGAATCGTCGAATCGTCTCTTTCCATTTAGTAGTCACTGAAGCTGAGATGAAGTTGCAAGTGGAAGCAGCTCCGAATTTGGATCTATAACTTCGAATATACGATTAGGGTGACCTGTCCACTGAATGCATACCACCCAAGCGAATGAACAGAATTCCTATTAGAAACGAAAAAATGATATTTATGTTGTTTTCTTCATGCTGAAATACAGCGATTCTATTTAAAGTACACAGATAACTGGCTAAAGAGATTTTCTTCTTTTTATAAACTATTGAGCACTACATTAATCTATTTCGTACATTTCGATCTAGTTCGAGCTAGAGATGTGACATATACAGTGTTTACTCTATGTATGTCCCAAATGCTTAGTCGATCAAAGTCCCAGAACTATGGGGCTAAGAACCTTGAACGACCTTGATCGCAGAAGAGTGTCGCCAAGAAGAAGAGCTTCGTTGTCCTTTTCTACGTTCGGCGTGGATCAAAGAATAGTATCTCCTGGACCATATATGTCCCTGGCTAGATCCGTATTTTGGACATATATCGAGTAAACACTGTAATAGTATACGAAGATTTTTTAAAGTTACATGTATTATTACATGATTACATTTTTTTAAATAGATTCGAACGTAAATAAACTGTTATAGTTAATTTTATATTGATAATGTAATGTTTCTCATACTATATAAACATTTTATAAAAATATTAGTGGTTTAACATTTAAAAAAGAAATTAGAAGTCCTTATATCGTACTTATTCACTTGGAAAGTCTATTTTCAGAACAATTATTAGCAATAATTTACCTTAATTTTGGTTTCAATTAAAAGATATGAAACTTATTAATTTTAAAAAGCAATTTTAATGTTATAAATTAACTAATATTCTTTAGTTATAAGATAATTACATTATATCCTTTTATAATTACATCCTTTTTAATTATATCCCAATTATTTACTTTTACATGGTATGCTACACCTTAAATTTAAGTCGAAATGTAATGTAAAAGTTACTTTGTATAAAATAATTGGTGTATTCATTTAAATGAATTACAAAATCATTCAACTTATAAGCTAAGAATTAGAATTACTAAAAGAACGAAAAATGTATAAATTCTTAAAAGGGAAAGAAGTAAATTAAGTAAATTTCAACATCAAAAATCAAAAATATTATAGTTATAATTTAAAAGTTGATAGAATCGACTTATTCGTTGATAGAATACGAAGCATAGAATCGAGTTTTCTTTTTATAAATATTTAGAGAAATTCGAATCGTATTTTCAAGTAAAACTGAATCGGGTGGATTACCAGTACGTTTATCCTAATATTTTTCTATTGTCGCAGACGACATTCCCACTAATAACCTAATTTATTTAATGGCATGTGGTGCCTCAGAACTGTTTTGTGTTAGACAATAGCTTAATTGCACGAATTATTTTCAGGCTGCTATTAAAGCAGGGAGGCGATTATTGCACAACAGGAGCGCCATCAAGGCGCTCCAGATTTAATTGGGCTCTTCGCGCGGCGGTGTCTTTTCGTTAGCATAACCGATTGAAATTGTTCGTCCGAAGCGAGATAGTTTGGTACGAAGGAAACAACAAAGATCAATAAAATTTAAGAATATAATAATAAAGCGGTCAATATACAAGTTGTTTGATCACGTGTGTGTACTACATTTGAAAACGAAAATCAAAAATGATTTTTGGAAGGACGAGGAAAAAATCGTTCAAATCGGGGGAAAAATATAACAGGTACTTCTGAAAAAAATTAATCTTTTTAATTTACATCACAAGGATAGATAAAAAGGTTGTAAAAAGCAAATTCTTACTATTTTTTTTTCTTTCAGGATTCTGATAAAAATTTTTTCCAAAATTTTCATCACACGTCATCTGGTAATTTGATCCTTCTAGCTTTAATTGAAGTCGTTTTATCAGTTCATATAAAAATTATTCTGATTTAGAGAGTGTGTGCCTTTTTCCACTTTATTCCAAATATGGAATTTCAAAAATATTTATGGAATATGGAGAGAGTGAAATAAGCCAGTTAGCGTACCTAAGAGACCGAGTATAATACGCTACGTATTCAAAGTAGTATAGTAATTCTTAGTCAGACGAGTGGAGTAGAATTCTCCTTGGTCTGATATCTCGAAGAACACTTTGACTAACCAAACTTGTGTAGATATCGAAGCAATTTTTAATGAAATATGTACAACTAGACAGACGATTAGCTAAATTTCGTCCTGTATTTGACAAACAGTTTGATTGGTTTGATTATCGTGTCACAATAGACAACTCGTTCACCAAGGCACGGAGCTATTGACCAGACGTCTAGTGTAGGGTCAGTCATCCACACGATTTAGGTTCTGCCCTTGATTAGACAAATAATTTGAGATCTGCTTATTGTTAGGAAAGTACTATAGAATTTATTGTTAACCCGTACAAATTAGAATGGGAACATCTGAATCTTGCGGTATCATACGATCTGCCAAATATTTCATCACAAATGTTTCATTCTAATCGTTCTGTTTATTAATGAAGTATTTTTATAAACATATTTTCTTGTTATTGAACTATTCCACGCGATAGTCTAGTTACCTAGGATTAATTAGATACTAAGTGAAGCGTAAAGAATTGATAGAACAATTAATATAAGTTCAACACCTTGGTGTGCAAGTAGTAAGGTTCGTTTTTGGTCAGACATACTGATTCTTCGATATTCATGAAAATCCCGCCCGAATTTTACTAAAGTATAACAAAATCTGTGCTTTTTATAAATAGAATGAATAAATAAATAGAATGAAATATAATATATATAGATACTAAGACACTAACAATAAGTGAAGCGTAAAGAATTAATAGAACAATTTATATAAGTTCTACACTTTGGTGTGCAAGTAGTAATGTTCGTTTTTGGTCAGACATACTGATTCTTCGATATTCATGAAAATCCCGCCCGAATTTTACTAATGTATAACAAAATCTGTGCTTTTTATAAATAGAATGAATAAATAAATAGAATGGAATATAATATAAAATATAGAATGAAATAGTTTTCGTCTGCAGTGTGTTTACGAGCTACCCTGTTTAAAAATAAACGTATTTTCGTTTCAGATTTCGACAACATTGCCACTGGATACTAGTTGCTGTTGTTTATCGTAAGTATGCGACAACGTATAATCGAAGTAAAACGTTACTATTAGACTGCGCAAGCTTATGCTCACAAACTTTTTCACTAACTTTTCATAAACAACTCTATCCTAACTGGCACGGAGGTCAAGATGAAATTCGAAGCATAGAGGTTCCTCGGCAAAATGTTTAACCTCTCGAACCATTCAATGTCTTATCTGGTTTTATCTTACAACCTTTTCAGTATCATCGCCGTCTTCATATTTCTAAGTGCTTGCCGCTTATCTTCTCTTTCTCGAATGTCACTTTTAGCGCGTGACTATTGTGGGAAACGCGACGCATGCACCTTTTTACCGCTCCATTCGTGTTCTATAAAAAAAATAAGAAACTTCATAGCCGAGCGATAAAAATGTCCGCTACTGTCGAATAAACGTGGAAGTCAGTCGAGTGATTTTATTCAAAGGTAGTTGGATCGATGGACTCGGTAGACATGTACAGGATGTCTCAAAAATATATGCCGTTGTAATGAATTGCAAAGCCGTAGGTGATATAAATAAATATACAGACCTCTTTTTATTACGTTTTGTATGAAGTATAATCATGCAGATAAAAACAGATTCGTTCATAATTATCAAGATCATTGATCACCTTAAAAATGATCTTGAGAATTATGAACGAAAAAGTTATTTACACTGTTACGATTTACATGAAAAATTATGGAAAGGAGCATGCTGCGATAAAATAATCATGCAGATGAAAACGGATTCGTTCATAATTATCAAGATTATTGGTCACCTAAAAAATGATCTTAAGAATTGTGAACGAAAAGTTATTTACACTGTTACGATTTACGCGAGAAATTATGAAAAGGAGCATGCTGCGATTATTTTTGTGTTATTTACGGTTTCACAGATAATTTTTTGGCACCCAGTACATCTCTGGAAAAAGTTCCCAGTTAGATCCTAATAAAATTTTTATCGTTGCCCCCGTTGACGTTCTCTCGAGCGATTCTCGCGCGTCATTTTCTTTCCTCCTGCTTCTCGCGAGAGTAGTCTCGCGAGACACTGGCGCAAAAGTTAAGAGTATCGTTTTCTGCTGCAACAGGAGAAGTTTCCGCTGAAATCGCGTTTCAACGAAATCTATTGCTTTTCTCGCAGAGCCTAGTTTACTGTAACGCATGCATTACCAGTATACACGCCATTTTTAAAACATCGAGAGGTCTCACTCCGAAACTCTTATTCGATTTTCGAACTTGTTGAACACTGCCGAAAGTTGGAAATGCAAATCGATCTCATTAAATGTCGTTCAAGGATAATATAATATAATAGTCAAAACATTAATTATCTATGATGAAAAATTGAGAACACAGGGCTCGGCAGGGAACTTGTTAAAAGATAAACACTGCCTGGTAAAGAAAAAATAAACTCACGACAGACGGAAGAGTATAATCACCGTGACGGTAAATTAAATGCAGTCTTCACTCGATATATGTCCCACATATCTAGACGATAAAACTCCTAGAACTCGTGGCCTTTCTTCTAATAAAAATGATACCAAATATGATATGATATATCAAATATATAATTCCGATGATATTTACTTGTATAATATACAGGGTGAGTCACAAAAATCAGAAATGAAACCGTTCAAAGGGGGTAATATGATGATATTAACTGATTTTATGATTAACATTGTTTTACGTCATTTCAAGGTCGTTGATATTTTTTGTTTTAGATGGAACTATGTATTTTCAATCTCATTATATGATGCCTAATGCCGACACGAGTTCAACAACCTAGGACACTATGATCTTGAAATGCTCTTGAGTCCACAAATCTGAGTTCCATTACACGAGATCCTAACATTTATAATTGGAATTCCTGAGCGGCTGGTAAAAGATAATCTCCTGTCCAAATCACTCTTAATCACTCCTGTGCTACTATCTCAACTGAAACAATCCAAGGTGTAATAGAAAGTCTTAGCAAACGTTTCCAGGCATGTATAACTGTCGAAGGTCGCCTCTTTGAACAGTTATTAAAATAAAAATCGTATTTAAATTTGATGTCATTTTATTTTAATTTCTGCACTCAAGATCATTTCTAGGTCATAGTGTACTAGGTCGCTAAACTCGTCTCGGCATTAGTCATCACAAAATGAGATTGAAGAAACCTAGTGCCATTTAAAAATATACCTACGACGAAATTCTCAGAATATTGTATAATTCATACAGATCTACAAATCGTACTTTCCAAATTTTCAATGTAAGTCCAGGTAAAAAAATTGCAAAATACAACTTTCGGTATTTCCCGTGCAATTTCGACCAATTGCAATTTTTGTGAAAATTTGTTTTCTCTTCATGTAGCAAACCGATTATGCTAAATTCTTAAGAAAATCTAAGTCGTATGGTTCAATGTTAACAAAGTTATACTTATAATATTAACGGGAGTCACTGTATATCTAGCAGACACTGTAACACGGCGAGGGGTTAACCCCTTGCCCTACAATAACGAGCCAGACTCGTCATGAAGATTCTGAATAGAGTCTAATAAATGTGAACGTTATTAATTTCCTTTAAATCGAAATAAAAATCTATTTTTTTGTAGTTAATATGTATCCTTTGGGGAAAATGTAGACATACAATAAATATAAACTATCTTTTTTCTCTATGAAATTCTGAACGATGAAGAATTTCTAATCATTATAATTACAAAATAAATAGTAGTGCAAGGGGTTAATACGAGTCACTGTATAATGGCGATGCTCCCTTTATCACAGTATTTGCACCGCGAACGAAAATAATTTTTCCCTTAAAAGTTCTCTCGTGTGTATGATACTTAGGCAAGCCAGCCTGTGTAACGACAGTCCATGTTGTTTCAATGAAACAGCAGGATCCGCGCGCATCTCTTATAAAAGCTCGAGTCGCGACTTTAGCTCATTGAATCGTGTACAGAAGAAGTTCGTAGCCAGCATTTCCCTCATCAACCGGCCGGGTTCATCGTTTAAAGCACCGTCCGCATTAATCTGAACGAGGCTGTGAGTAATTAACCCCAGATATACTTCTCTCGGCTTCCGTTATTAGAAGCGTGTTGAAGCAGGATTGGAAAGACCGATGAACTTTCGTCTCGCTGATTTGACAGTGACCTAACAAATAGATTCACTTTCCGGGTTACGATGAAGGGAGCATGTCAAGGGAGCCTTACGCTAAAGGTGAAAGTTTTCATTCACCGACATAAAACAAAAATAATTGCTAAAGACATATCAGTTCCATTTATTCCTAACAATTTTAATACGTTGGAAATGACACAATGGTGTCTTTAAACGGTTTAAATTCGTTCTCTGTTTTGTGTTCGATCTACCGATTATAATCATAAATGGTCAAATACTGTGAAAACTTAGTTCTACAGAATGAAATTAAAAAAAAAAAAAAAATGGAAAAACGGTCGAAATGAAAATTCCTCGATATTTTTCTCTGTATTTGTAACGGATATTACAGCGTTCAGACTGACAGACATTTTATTAACTCGACGGAGGGATATTGTACTTTTAATTGTAACAATTTCACCGAGCAGAGGGACGTACCGAGAACCGGGCGCGATAAAACGGTGAAACAAAATGTCGGGTGTATTGGAAGACGTAGTTACGCTCGAACAAGTGGGATCGATGCACTCTCTCGTCCGAGTGAAGGGTTCTCGATTACGTGCAATTAATCAAAAAACTTCAGAGCATCAGCCGGCCGGAAGCGTAGGTCAACGAATTTCTGTTTACCGTCGGAGCAGCGACGAGTACAGATTCCGATAATTTCTTTTCAAGTCGAGAACCGAAGGGCGGAATCGAGCACGTAGACCCCGGGCATCGAAGCCCTCTTCAACCTATTGTTCGCTTCGGGTGTATTAAGGTTGAAAATGAAATTCGTACGTGAGGTTCGCGTGCCCGCGCAAATTCAACTTCCGCGGACGATTTTCCTTCGCGCGTTACGGAATACACCTTTAAGCAAATAACTCGCGAAATTGAAATCGAGGTGTTGAATGCGCGATCGAGACTTCGTGTTTACACAGCTGAACGTTGCTCGACCGAGGAATACCCGGAGCTGTTTTAATCGGGGTCGGTTGATTGGAGACCGGAGACCGACACGAATCTTGTGTACCTGATATATTACCTTCCCGATATTGTAGTCCCGAAAAAAAAATTGTAACCTATATTTATATAGGATTTGTGAGAATTTAATTTACTAAGCAATTACCCTACCCTCGTACGATCTTTACATGTATATTCTAAAACGATTGATTTATTTTTGTCCGTGGGGTGAGTGAATGAATATATTTTTAGATTTAACACTTTGACTGCCAAACTAGAAATCTCAAGAATTTAAAATTTGAAAAAAATTAAATATATGATATTGAGTAGTCCTCCAATTTTCTTGCATTTTACAGATTCTAATCAAAGTTGGTACAATGAATACTATATTAATTTAAAAATTCATTTTAAAATCCGGACCAATAATTCTGTCACCCACATATGGGTGACATGGCACTCAACGTGTTAAAGTGTGAAACAGAAATGGGTACTATGTTATTCTGGGATCTTTTATGCAACTATTTCTCAGTCAACTTTTCGTAAAAAATAACAGAACCTACATTCTTTCATACGGAGTATCTCATTTTTATTTTACACGTTACCTGCCACCGTTGTTTACTTATGGGTAGACTGCGGATTTGATTGCAGTTATGATACAATTGACTAGCTGAAATACTAAACTATGGAAACGGGAGGAATCTTGTTGCATTCAGTGTAATTTATTAAAATTATTGAAAGTCGAAGGACATCTTAATTTAACCTCTGTTTCTTACAGTCGATACATATAAGACTTGAAAGGTTAGCTTTGAACCTTCACATGATATACATTCACAATAAACCTATACATTGTAATATTATTTTTTCATTACGAAATTTCAGAACATTTACATTCAGAAATCTATGTTAGTGTTTTAAGGTCATTCAAGATTATATACTGTTGTCATTCTAATTAAATCAAAATAAGACACTCTGTATATCATGGATGCGTTAAACATTATTTTATTAATTTAATTTAATTTTATTAACCATGAAACAAAATATAACAATCAATAAATAATCCCAAAAGTGTTAAGACAAAAGTGACCATTATAATTTCACTATCAATCACGTGATAAAGAAAATTTGATAGGAAGCTGTTAATTAAATTCATCTATTCCCAAGTGTATTACAGTAAAAATCACATTGAGTTTCAGAATGTGTATTTTTGTACTTTTTATAAGCAACTAAAAAGAAGTCTCAACTGTCCGTCATTTTTAGTGTTAAAAATCTTCTTTGCCGCCTTGATGGTAGATTATGTTGTTACAGGAACTTATGAAACTTATATAATAATGTAATTATTAAAATTCAAAGTTTTGGAAGTTCTTCATTGCTATAGGTAGAAAGGAATTAATTTGATCAGCACTCCTAACAATACAATGTACGTCAAAGCTAATGAAAACAAATTTTAAAAATGGCCACCGAAGTATTTCAAGTCGATAAGTCCAAAATAATTGTTTGATAAACTTAGATAAGTATATAAATCTCTTGAAGTACTATGTATATATATATAGATCGCACCTAAAAACTTCTTACTAAGGGAAGTTCAATCACTGAGAAAGAAAATTATGATCAAACTTATCTTAACACACACCTGGCCGGAGCTCTTTCTCTGTTCAACTCTCCGTTATTCTCTGGTATATTTTCTAATAAATTTTCATTTCGTCTGTCGTTAAGGAAAAAAATTCCGAATATCGATTTTTTAGCTAACGTTTTCTGACGAGTAGTTCAAAGTTCACATTCGTTGTTTACAATATTTCCTTTCCTAAACTTTGGACTGTTATCCGAAAATTTTATCTTTTTCCCGTAAAATGTATCTTCAAAAACTCTTTTTGTTTGATTCCTTATTTTCTCCTGCATATTTTAACACGGGCTTTTTTAAAAAAATTTCTTTTATAATATAATATTTAGCTGCAAGTGCAATTTTATAAATTTCTTCAAATTTTAAAAATTTGTCAGAAATGTAATTTAAAAAATTTTTGAATTCCCCCTGCTTAAAGTACGCAGGGAAAAAGAGGAACCAAACGTAAACATTTTTTTAAAGATATCGCTTACAATTCCAGAGGGAAGGAACATTGAATATTGCGAAAGGGTATAGCCGGATAAGGAGGTCAGAAGTGCCCTTGAGTCGAATTATATGACCGATGGGTCATTCGATGGGCCATCCAGAAGAAAACATACTGTGTAAAATTTCAACCTCATATCTCGATCGGAAGGGTAGATATGAGGTAAAATGGAAAAATCAGTTTTTTGCCTATTTTCCCTAGATAATGATGTTTCGAAATCCGTATTTTCGACGTTTTTCCATAACTACTCTCCCGATCGAGATATAGGGTTGAAATTTTACGCAGTATGTTTTTTCTTGATACCCTATCGAATGACCCATCAGCCATATAATTCGACTCAAGGGCACTTTTGAAGGCCTTATCCGACTATACCCTTCGTATGGGTACAATGTGCGACCCCCACCACCAAATATTTACAGATTTATTTTCAATGCATTTTCAGTTCGTTCGTAATTGCAGTTGGAAAACCACACACTGCATTTATCATCGGGAGTCGGGAAAGCTGCGCCGGAGGAACATTCGCTACGCTTTTTATTCTAGAACTTTTTCCTTTTTGTTGTGCGCTTTGTAAAAGACGCATGCAGCTTTCGGAGTCAATAAGTTCGAGTCTCCGTTGAAGAACCAAGTTTTCGAACTTCGCGTAATATCTCGAACTTTCGTCTTTTCGGGGGTAGTTGCGCATTTGAATGCCCTTTTCTTTCCCTCCCCTCGATTTTATTCGCGGCAACTCGGTCGTCCCGCTTCTTTCGCCGTTATTTTCCCGCTATCGAGTCCCATCGTGGATGTCCGGGCATTAAAAGAACTCGCCGTTTGCCTAACGCCGCGCCGTGCCGCCTAGCTGTTTTCTTCTTACACAGCTTTTTTCGCTCCTCGATCTCCGACGCTGTTCCGGGAGATCGCCAAGTCGTGTCCTGCCTGCGCCCGTTATCCGGCACATACATTCAAACGATCGCTTTTACTCCTATTCCCGCGTGCCGACGACTTTTTCGCTGTTTCGCCATAATCTCATTCCCTTCTATTCAAATTTCCTTTGTTTGCGCGCCGGACGTAGCGTCGTTGGATTGCGAATCTTTGCGCAAAATAAAAACATTCTAGGGCACTTTTCCGTATCAGCAAGCCTGCCCCAATTAATTAGTATTTAAATGAGCAGGAAAAAGTATTTTGAAAAAGATAGAGAAATTATTTTTGTTGATCGAATTAAACTGTTGATAAGTTACAAAGGAAAATTTTGAGGTAATTATTTACATTAGAGGCTTTCTCGCCGATTTTGATGACCTTGAAATATGTTGTCAAGGTCATCATTCTGAACAACTTTTCCCTATACACGTTACCGCCGCTCAGCTTTAGTTTCCGAGATATTCGCAAAAAAGTTTCCACATCTCAAAAAGTGATCGGAGTACGTGTGTGTAGGACTGTGTAAAATAGTATTTCAAATAGTTGACAGTAACTTATATTTTTATGATATTTTGTTGCCTGTAATGTTATTACGATATTGTAGTCTGTTTATCAACGTGTTACATATTCGTAATTAAACTACAAATAATACTTTGCTAACTATTATAGCTTCTCATGTTAAAAATTATAATTTATAATATTAACTACTTGCTCAACTTATTTTCATTGGAAGGAAATATTTGAAATACAAAATAAAAATATTTCATTTTGTCTATCTGGTTATCAAAATAAAAATATTTGATTCAAAGTAGTATCTTATTTGAACCACATTAAATTATACTATATACTTATTTTCATTGTAAGGAAATATTTGAAATACAAAATAAAAATATTTAATTCTATCTATCTGGTTATCAAAATAAAAATATTTCATTCAAAGTAGTATCTTATTTGAACCACATTAAATTATACTATATACTTATTTTCATTGTAAGGAAATATTTGAAATACAAAATAAAAATATTTCATTTTATCTATCTGGTTAACAAAATAAAAATATTTGATTCAAAGTAGTATCTTATTTGAACCACATTAAATTATACTATATACTTATTTTCATTGTAAGGAAATATTTGAAATACAAAATAAAAATATTTCATTTTATCTACCTGGTTATCAAAATAAAAATATTTGATTTAAAGTAGTATCTTATTTGAATCGCATTAAATTATACTATATACCAAATCAATAATGATCGTTAATATACATTGCAAAATATGATAGAAAACCTTGCATCCAATATTCTACATACGAATAATAAAATATAATACTAATGTACTACAAACTACATTATAAAATACTAATGTAAAGTGTACTTACTTCTGAATCTTCTGTACCTCCGTCGGATCCACAGCACACAATTATTCACTCACGAGAACAGGTCCAAATAATTTAACAACAATCACTAAACAACACACACACACACACGCACACAACACATTTTATAAAATCCTGACAACGAACGAGAAGATGTCACTCCGACCACGAACAAAATAATACTGCGATTATAACAATGATCCCCTCCACGGAGGTGGTACGGTCAGGTTATCCTAGGCAGGTTACGCGCTGAGGGTCTATAAACACTAGATACAAAACCAAGGTAAAAAAAATTATGGCGGGGCGCCGAACCTATTTCCCGAAATTCGCTGTTTTCGTATCACACGTCTGTGGGAGGGGAAGGTTAAAATCGCAGTATTATTTTATTCGTGGTCGGAGTGACATCTTCTCGTCTGCTGTCACGATTTCGTTAAGTGTGTTGTGTAGAGTTTAGTGATTGTTGTTCAATTGTTCGGACCTATTTTCGTGAGTGAATAATTGTGTGCTGTGGATCCGACGGAGGTACAGAAGATTCAGAAGTAAGTACACTTTACATTAGTATTTTATAATGTAGTTTGTAGTACATTAGTATTATATTTTATTATTCGTATGTAGAATA
Source organism: Seladonia tumulorum (assembly GCA_913789895.3). Classification (NCBI taxonomy): domain Eukaryota; kingdom Metazoa; phylum Arthropoda; class Insecta; order Hymenoptera; family Halictidae; genus Seladonia; species Seladonia tumulorum. Next base: position 13,317,850 of record OU565275.1, read on the forward strand.
TTGGATGCAAGGTTTTCTTTCAAATTTTGCAACTTCAATGTCCCTTTAACACTAGATTTACAAAGCACTAAAACCGACTACTTAACATTATTTTACAAAAATAACAAGAACGTGTCTATCCACATTTGTATCACTTTTTTAAATAATATATACCCAAAAAAATAATTTTGTTGAATAATTCCCCATGGATACGTGTTCACAATGTCAATAATTGTAAATTATAATTATTAGATCCCGTCATTTTGACAGGCCCCGTGAACCTAGTGTCAAATTTCGTTTGTCTCGAGGCACGCACACGATTATGTCCCATCTCACGCACTGTACACTTTACATTAGTATTTTGTAATGTAGGATTATTATTTGTATGTAGAATATTGGATGCAAGGTTTTCTTTCATATTTTCCAACTTCAATGTCCCTTTAACACTAGATTTACAGAGCACTAAAACTGACTACTTAACATTATTTGGTAATTATTTACATTAGGGGCTTCCTCACCGATTTTGATGACCTTGAAATATGTTGTCAAGGTCATCATTCTGAACAACTTTTTCTTATACATGTTACTGCTTCTCAGCTATAGTTTTCGAGATATTCGCAAAAGAGTTTCAACATCTCAAAAAGTGATCGCAGTAGGTGTGGGTTAGAGGATCGTAAAATCGTTCGATTTATTACGAACCGAATTACGAATATGAATTACGAACTGTACACAAAAAGACAAGGTAGTGGATTATCGAATTTAATAAAAAAAAATAAAAAGTGTATGTTCACCGGGATCCGGTTCGCGAAACGTGATTATGCTAGAGTAGGATAACCGTCCGCAAATTGAAGCATGAAATCGAACGAGACCAGTCCATCTCATCTCGCCCGTGGAATTTATTTCAAACAGAATCACCGCTCCGGATCGGAACCGGATCGCGTTGATTCTAGAGGCGAGAATTTTAATTAACCGATCGGCCCGCGCGGGGTCGTGACATTGGGTAAACAGAATCTAGGAACGGCTAGATAAGCCAGACCTCGTTCCTGAAATTTAATTCGATTAGGTCGGTGTGGCGCCGCGCCGCGCCGCGACGAAAAGCAAGCAGAAATCGAATATCACCGCGGCCCAGTCCTGAATGGTTCTGTTCGTAACGGCTCATATTTATTCGTCCTACTTTCGTCGTCCGTGCTGCTTATGAAATTCAATTATTCCTTATGGAGGGCAGGGGGGCGCTCTTCATAAAGTCGTCGAGATTCTTTCCAAACCAGCAAACGTTCCCGCCTCAGTTCATGTATATTACGTTCAAACAGCATTTATAAAACTGAACTTTTCCCGGTTTATGGTTGGAAACCGACGCGTAACGCGTGGCCACTCGACGCCGATCGAACCTAATTTACCACGTTCATCGCTGAATTTGCGCACCGAAAAATCCCCCGATGTCAAAACATTTTTTCCTTCTTTTTCTAAATTAAATTTTAACACTAAAACTACTGTACAATAAATGTATAAAAATAATGTGCGTTGCTTCGTAATAATGACAAACTTGCATTCATTTCAATTTCGTAAGGGTAACAATTCGTTTCATAAATATTCCATAGGAACAAATATTTTGCTGGGCGAATGTTTGAACAGAAATTGTTTAATAACAGAAATTTATCGCGAGTCCAGCTACAGTCGGTCACGAAAATATTCGGGCACCAATATAGTTTTGACTATTATAGTCCGTAAATTAAGAAATTTATGCAATAAGAACAAAAAGAGGTTTCGCGTATGTTACTGTGCAGTGTGTAGTTAACAAAAACATAAGAGATATTTATTTACGATAATTGATTACATAAATATTAAAAGAAAAATGGAAAGTACGCTCATTTTCATGTCAAATATTCGGACACTATCAAAACTGAGTTTATAACACTATATATAAATCTTGTTTTTACAAATTAATATTTTGTTGGATATGCCATATGTTTTATGACGTGCCGTAATCGCGTTAGCATATTACAAATTATTCTTTTTGAATAATCCTGCCGAATACGTAGTCATTCTTCTTGCAGACGTCTTTTTAGTTCGTCCTTATTGTTTATGGGAGTTGTTCGAATTCGGCGATCTAATTTTTCCCATAAATTTTCAATGGGATTCAAATCTGGCGATTGCGGTGGTGGGTGGAAGACATTCTTGCAAGTGTATAATAAGAATTCGGGCACAACACTATGCACTTGCACAACACTGAAAATGAGCGTACTTTCCATTTTTCTTTTATTATCTATGTAATCACTTATCGTAAATAAATGCTTTTGTTCTTACTGCATAAATTTCTGAAGTATGGACTATAATAGTCAAAACTATATAGTGGTGTCCGAAAATTTTCGTGACCGACTGTATATTTGCGTGCAGGCAGCAGATTAATTTCCTTCGGGAAACAATTGCGAAAGCATCTCTTTCAGCGGGTAGAGCGGAGGCTGGTGCCACGACGAAAATCAGTACATTGTGAGGTCGCAAATATTGTTAGGGGGGGAGGTTCGTTGAAACAGGAAGCAAAAGTTTCGGATCACCGTGTGCGGCGTACGGGTTCGCTCGCTGTATTGGTTTTTGCGCGGCGCATAGCAGAACATTGCGTTTAGGGGTACATACGTCACGCACGGGAACTCCATTTTATTTACGGCTCTGGGAACGGGTGAAACAAAAGGCAGCGTGACAAAAACGGGAGGCGTCTTAGAAATGCAAACGAGCAGCTGGGAGCCCGGCCGCGCGGGCAGAAATAAAACTGAATCCCAGGATTATATGTTGAGCCCTTGAGTCAATGTGGCTGCAACGATTGCCGTAGGGAGCCGTTCGACGAAGGGAAAGGATGAAAGCGCTTCTCGTTACGTTGAAGCGAGGAGAGGAGAGAAATAGTTAGTTTTTTTTTTTTTGAGAAAAGTCTACTCTGCTAAAAATACACAAATCTTTAGTCAAGATTTACGATACGAGCGCAACTACTTTCTTATTTTCGAGAGAATGTTTTCGGTCTCGTTAGAGCGCTCAGTTTTTAAAGTGTGTCCCAAAAAGTCTGTCGAGAAAAGAAAGTGGTGATTCCTTATATGATTTTGAATATCTGAAACGCTTTGTTTTCGAGTTATTAGCGGACCAATCAGAATCCAGGCTCAATGCGAGCCGTGTTTTTTGCTAACAACGTAACAGGAGAGCATTTTCGCAACGAAAAAAGTTAATCTAAATTACCTCGGGAATTACCCCTTTCAAGATAATATATATTTTTTGGACACCCTGTATGTATACAGGGAAACTGTATTTCTCGTGCTATTCGATTATTTACCGTAAACGAATGAAAGAAATACTGGAATATCTGCCACCTGGAGATAGTTCCAATTTTTAGTCTTTAACACTAGAACTACCAAGCACTAAATGCAACGGGCATACATTGCCTTATAATAACAACAAAATTAGATTTGTTTAGATTTCGTACCAGTTTTGTTAAAATATGTACTTCGATAGAGAAGTTTATTAACAGATATTCTCATAGAAACATATCTATAATTTCAATATCTCTAAAAGAAAAAATTAGAAGGAAGTCATTTTGACCCATCCGGTAGTTCTAGTGTTAACAATTTGTTTCGATATGGGTGCACCTAATGGGGCGAACCTAATGCGAGGTCAGGTAACCGTGTTAGGATGTTGAGAAATTTCGTGATCGACACACGATGCGAAATCGGGGAATTACCAGAACGTAGGCGCGCTGACGTACCTGACGCGAAGTCAGAGAACTGCTGGGAGATTTGTGGAGATTCGCGGACGAATTTGATACGAAATCCAGGTGCTGTTGGGATGTTGGATAACGTACAGATAAATCTGATGCGAAATCAGAGAACCGTATAGGTTGGGAGAACCTGCTCTCGATGTTTGTACAGGACGGAAATTATGAAGCGTTACAAACGAATATTTCCAAAAATATTGATTATACTCAAAATGTTTGAGCTGAAAGTTGTTCACTATCGAGGGAGATATCATTTGGTGGGACTTCTATTTTTCCCAGTGGACACTCCAAGGTGAGATGAAGATCAAGGTGATGTTGCGTATAATCCACACATTTTTGGAGATATTCGTCTGTAACGCTTTATAATTTCCACCTTGTGTTGTGTGAACGTCCCTAATGCGGCATCACTCACTAGGACATGTTAGCAACGGCTTCGGAACTTTATTCTTTTAACTGAAGATGACAAGTTAATTCGTTAATATAAATTTTTCATTTTTCCATAATTCAACGAATAATTGTAGAGTCGCTTAAAACGTTAATATTATAATTCAAGAAAATAACTAGGAATTGTTGGTTAAGAGATGACGGGTTAAAATAAATCGTGAATCAATCAACCATTGCAATGTCTATTACAATTATTGTACCATGGTGAGAATTTGAATGTATTGTGTACTGTATAGTTGGCACTCAATTTCGAAATCGATGGCACACGCTTGAAATCAGAATAACTGTTTTACGAATGGACAAAACGACTTCGGCTTTTCTCCGAAACTAGACTAGAAAATTTTGGAAAAATTGCGTTTGTTCGGAATTACGAGAAAAATACGAAAGGTCACATTTCGCAAGGTTTAACACTAGAACGACCAAGCACTAAATGCAAGTGGCATACATTGCCTTATAATAATAACAAAATAAGATTTGTTTAGATTTCGTATTAGTTTTGTTTAAATATCTACTTCGATAGAGAAGTTTATTAAAACATTTTCTCATGGAAACATATTTATAATTTCAATATCTCGAAAAGAAAAAATTAGGAGGAAGTCATTTTGACCCATCCGGTAGTTCTAGTGTTAAGGCCTGCAAGGAAAATGGAAAAGGATCTGTTTTGTGCCTCGTTAAATTTTTATGGAATTTTTTGGGAAAATTCTAATGTAACAGATCGCATTCCGAGGGAACGGTATACCATTTGAGAGCAAAAACAGTTTAGATAATACTAACGTTCCTAAATTAGCCTTAAAGCCCGATGATAGATCGCAGAGCTGCTTTCGGTGAATTATGGTTGGAATAGTCGATGCGTTAACAAAAACCGTGCCTGGATAGTTCATTAGTCACCGTGCCGTTGCCGAGAACGATGAAATCTGCTTCATGAAAGAACGTTCCCGCGATGAATGGGGGAAAACTGCGACGTCATGGCGCATATTAAAAATCAGCAATTTAAACTGACGATGCTCGAACGAATTGGACGGGGGAAACCGCGACGACGAGAAACCAGAGAACCGCTGGAAATACGTGATTCGGTGTTGATTCTGTGGGATTCCGGATGCACTTTGCCCGTGGTAAAAACGAGAGCCGGAAACGAACAACCCAGCCGTCGAGAGGGAATATCTGCAAGGGAAAGGAGACGGTATTCCCCGTTGCTGTTGGACGACCCTCTTGATTGTCGGACGTGTTTGCACGGGTGACCCACCGAATGAATGCCCAGAGGACACGTGTTCGTGGTCCTTCCAGATGCAACAAAACTTTCCTTGTCAATCAAACTTTGAGGAAACTGTCGATCGGAGATCTTCTATACGCTAGGACTAGCACTTCCGCAACTGTCGATAAAGGATTTTTGCATGTTTGAGCACCACCAACCCAACCTCCTTTGCCACCAGTTCTCATAGATATGCAGGGTGTTTTCGAAATCGTGGTACCATCAGCCAGGTGGAGATTCTACGTGCACAAAAAGTCAGGAAAAAAAAACATTTTTTTTCCAACGAGTACGCGCGCTATGTTACGGCGAGGAGGAACATTGAACCAATGGGAACCATTTTTCCAGGATCACGAAGAATTTTAAGGGGCACACGATCTTACATTCGTTGAGAAACAATTAATATTTTAATTCTGACACATTTCATTTACTACTTACTGCATTTGAATCCTGACTCAATTTTGCGCCAGTCCAAATACTATAACCAAGTATTTAATATTTTAATATTCAAGAACCTCGGACTATCCTGATAGATGTAAATTATTTTGGCATATCTGTTACTAGACTCTTTATTCCTCTACTCGATTCCCGAATTGTTTCAATAGAGGTGGTGAACGGTGGTATTTTTTATTTAATTGCCCATGCAAGAAAGCCCGTATTATTCGATTACATTCAAGTTTGGGTTTGTGGTGGTCAATTCAGAATTTTAAATAGCTAAGAATTTAAGCATTCCTACACTATTATTATTGTTTTGGATCTCTTAAGGAAGCATTGCGTACAAAATTGTTTCTTCCATTTCTAATCTCGTATGACCTTGAGGGTCATTGTAACGTATACGAATAAACTTTTTCTTGACACACGCGTTCACGTGGTGAGGAAAATATATAGCAATCCATTTAGAAAATTTGAGGTCACTTTTTTGGAGGTGGGGGACAAAAGTATTCGTACACTTGGAATATAGAAATAAAAGCAACAATATCTTTTATGTTATTAATTGTATTTAAACATATGTAGCTTTATATTGTATACAACACTTACTTACTTAATTACATTATTTCGTAACTTACAATGGCAAAAATTTCACAAAATCACGAGAAACTGCAGGGACGAAAGTATTCGTACATTTCATTATTACAAGTGTTGTAATTAATTTAACGGGAATTTTCTAAATTAATACCTATAGTAGGATAGCTCTTCTGACGAATTATTTCGTGTAATCTATTGGGCATGGATAATACTAAACTTTTAATGAAGTCAGGTTCTAAATTACACCATTATCTTTTTAATATTCATTTTAAGAAATAGGAGTATTATACAGGGTGTTTGGTAACTGGTGGTACAAGCGAAAAGGTGGTGATTCTACATGAAATAGTAAGTCGAAAATATAGAATAAACATTTTTCGTTTGAGGCTTTGTTTTCGAGAAAATCGACTTTGAAGAACTGTCAGGTTTGTGTGCTTTAGTATATGCAGGAAGTAGATTTGGTTGGTCATGATCAGACGCGTCAGACAATTCCTATCGAATATTTTTACTTCTTAGTAAGATTTCTGATATATGAGAGCAGCATCCTTTCTTCAACGTGTAAATCTTTTAAAGAAGAAAAAATTTGTTCGCATCCTTCAACGATTATTTCATTTTTACAAAGTTGAATACGAATATGATCATTGTCCTAAGACTTATGAGCGGGAGTGTACGTCACGGATGTTACTTGTAAAAAGACGGTATTACGATCTCCTCTTTCTTCAGTTTCGAATGTTTATTATTTGCAAGATAAATGTCTGTACACAACGAATTTCGAAAGCCACAGATTGTTATCTTATTTATTTTGTTAGAAGAAATTCCGGGGAACGATCATTTTTCAGCTTCTTAGACAGGAACCTCCCCTTTAGTGATCGGAGTATTAGCAGTGATCGCGAGCATTTTTCACAGCACGAGCAGGACGATAGCCAGGCGCAGTGAAGAAGGTAAACTTGTTTAGGATTGCCGATTTTCTCACATTCTTGCGAAATAACTCGTTCCTCGGAAGGAGGATACCGAGAGCAGGCAACATTACGAGTGACAATTCCGACTCTCAATCGAGCTAAGAGTGTCCCTCGATTTCTTCCTTTCTTTTGCACAGAACGACGCAACAAACCTCGCATCCTCGAGGTCAACGAACCTGTTCGTTCAAGCACTTCTGATCCAGAAAAAGGTCAAGAAAACGAAACGGTTGTTTAGCTGAATTATGTATTTAGCTGCTTCGCGAAGAATAACGCGAGATATTCTCGTTTAAATGCATTACCGTCGGCGTTTCTCAGTCTCAAATATTACCTTTGTAGAGGATAAGGAATTTCCTCTTGGGATCGCTGACTTGGTATAGCATGCTAAACAGAGGAACAAGATATTGAAGGTAATTAGGCCAGTTCCACACGTTCCAGATTTTCTGTTCTCAAGTTTCGGCGGGATTTGATTAGCTTTGGAGTTTCGGGGCAATCATGTTTTTCGAGTTGCCGCATTGTTTTCGAAATCATGTTTTCAGTTCCTTAACCGAAGTTTTGTACGATTGTTGCCTTGCTTGCTAATGAAAATTCAGTTTTGTAGTACTATTGTTAATCTCTGACACTACTTTTTATTCTGTGAAGTTCAGGGAAATGAGGATAACAGAGGGAGTGTTACTTACCGTTTCGTGGGCTTTACAATTTTTAAATTATTTTTAAATGTTTATCATACCTTCTTTATAAATAATCTGTAGAGATGACGAGAGTCCTCAAAATTTGTCATACTCTGTACAAACAAACTTTGCGCCGTGTTGACGCTCGTACGTCCAGACAGGAATCCAAATATACGAAGATAACCCGAGAAAAGATAAATAAATATTGCGCCCCTATTTCATGTACATCAAAGCTGAAAAATGATGGATCAGTTTGTAATCTTCTGCACGGAAATAGGGTAAAGGATCCAATTACTGTGGGGGTATCAATTACTGTACCTATATTAATTATACTTATTTCTAAAGCATAATGAATATTAAACAAGAGATATATAACGTATATATTAAATAATTTTAATGATAAAATTCTAATATCTCTTTTGTAGATATCCATTATACTTTAAACAAAAGTATAATTAATATAGGCACAGTAATTGAGTCCCTTACCTTATATCCACTGATTTTTCTTGAATGTTTGAAATACCTTTAACATTGTTTTCTGCATCGTGCATCATATTATTTAATAATCGTCACAGAAATTAAATTAATTTTGCAGCTATTTATTACTATCATAAACAATTAAAAGTTTAATCAATTCCCGCGATTCCGCTAAAATGTCCGGTGTGCGCGATCAAATAATAGGTGATAAACCGATAAAACGATTTATAGGACAAAGTTTTTCACTCGATACGATTTTCAATTCAAAGTGTTTGCCAGTAACAAAGTAGCACGGAAGCACGGTCAGGAATGCAATCACAGTCGAGGCAGTAAAAAGTTGATCCAGGAATGTATTTATTGCGTCGTTAAAACGGCACGAATTATCACTGGAACAATGAAAGGGGTTTCAGTAGGCATCAGTTCTTTCTTTATGGCACCGGATCAATTTAGATTACCATTAACCGCCACATAAATAGTACGCTCTTTTACATTTACAGAGACTTTTGGCACATCTCTCAACGGTAATAAGCGAGAACAAAGATATTTGCATAAATGCAGCGATTTGTGAGGTCGAGAGTGCCGGGCGGTATTAAGTTAGCAAAGATGTCGATTTGTGCCAATAGAATGTGTGTGTGTGTGCAACAAATATTACAGGCTGTTCTTTTGTTTCGAAAATTGTAAGCTCGATAGAAGTACAGAGGCCTGAACAGATACTGTCGGTGTGTAAAGTATTCGTACAGTGACAAATTGAAAGTGAAACTGTGTATATTCATGCCAATAATAAATTTTATGAGGAAAAAATGATTAACAAATATTCTTAGATGTTTGCAGAATAAGTTTTGCGTACACAAAATTTTATTTCCCTTCGGTATTACAAAAGAATCAACAAAAACAGATAAATGTGCAGAATGTGTTTTCTACAAACATCTAAGAATATTTATTAATCATTTTTTCCGCATAAAATTTATTATTGGCATGAATATACACAGTTTCACTTTCAACTTGTCACTGTACGAATACTTTCCACACCGACTGTACCAAGTAATCGGCGTTATAAATTCTTTTTACGTTTTGTAGAATTGTTAATCAATTTATATTGCTTCGACGAAAGCAATACACCGTGATATCGAGCAGAGCTAATTCTTTCGGTTTAATGTCGCGCAAACAAGCACGCGTGCGAGTCAAACAAATTAAACAATTCTCCACGCTTCAAGCAGACCCGAAAAAGTACCAACATAAAACGAAGAGAGCGTTTACCGTGCCTCACTCACTTTCTCTTCAACGAATTCTATTCAAGCCCCCCAACCGATTCAGGGCCACCTTCGCCATTAACGGTAATGTCGCATTTACGATTGTCGACAAGACGAAGAAGGGAATAGAAAGGCTGATGGCAAGAAAGCTTGGATTTCCTGGCCCGAATAGCATTGTGCCTGGCACGAAAGCCAACGTCAGCAAGAAACCTATTGTGTTATTTCGACGATTTTCGGAAGAAACTTCCAATGATTGAAATTTCCCCGCATGCTCAAAGAAACGGCACAAATATCGTTTTAATCGTCAATAATCGGATTTCCATTCTGCGAAACTGGAAATTACATTCCCATTGTGAGTTCTTTGCTGTGAAAGATCAGACCTTCGTATTCAATACACTCCCGCGTACAGAAATTCTAAAGGATTAATGTTGTATGATATATTTTGCTCATTGTCAAGCACGTACACACCAGTGAACAATATTATAGGACATCGCGAAAATTATTTGCATAAAGACTTCATATTGTTTTTACGTTAAACAACTTTGTGCTTCAAGCAGAGCTTTTTATTTGTAATTAATACCTCTCTAATTCGACGAATAACGAAATAATTGTCTTATATCTTTATGTGAAGTAAAAATTTGTCGCTCGAATTAGAATGCAGAAGATAAACAGAAATTTATGTTTCTCTTTAATCATTTTAATAAATTTAAGCTTTTGCTATTATATTATTTATCGTCTCATTTTTGTTATAAACGTATAAAACCAACGTAGTCTTGCTGTTAAAAAGGTTTAATACTAGTAGTATGTAAATCTCATTTAACTTTTCATAATTGTATAAAAATCGTATTACTTTTAATCAATCATATGCAACAAATCTAAATGAATAGAAGGAAAAACTTTGTTACAAAATTTTTGTGGAATTGAGCTTAAAAGATTTGTATGCTGATTCTCATGCCTCGAATTTAAACGTTTTCATCAGTTTTTCACAATTTTACATAACAAACTAGTTAATTTCACGAACCCAAGATTCGCGAAAATTGTGCGTAGTACAATTAATTTTCCTTTGCGATAGTTATACCAGTATGGATAAAAATATACAATTCTAGAAATACATGGTACAGAAATATAGATAGCCATTTTCCCCAACAAATCGTACAAATATTATTCGCCGTTCCCTTTTGTCACGAAGAGCAACGAAAATATTTGTGGTGGTCAAAATAAATGTACTCTACGCATATGCATAAAAGGAAAGATTTTCTCGGAGGAAAAGCGGTTTCACTGAGATTCACGTAACAAAATCTAAATTGTCTTTGTCAGGAGAAAGCTTTCCGTTTCGTTTACCTTGGGATTTTCCTGGATATTTCTCGCCCACGTGATTTTCTCTTTGGGGAGGTCTCGAAGGAAAACAAGGTTGATTGGTATTAGAATTCGGGATCACGGATGGTATTCGGTTTTTTTTTCTTTTTTTGCCGAATAATAAGTAAAATCTCGGATCCAAAGAAATGGGCACCAATTTCGTCGATTTCGTAATCGTCACATTTACCTACAGCGGAACATGGCAGATGATGTCAGTCGATTGTGTATGGTCGGCGACTGTTCCAAACGATCCATTGCACGAAAAGCTGTTTAACTAATACGCGTAATGTATAACCGTCGGAAAGCTGTGCTATTATTCACTAAAATGCACTGGATTAAATCAGACAGCGCACAGTGCGGCGGGAGATAGACGGACGTCGACCAAAATAATATTTCCTTTCTATGGAAAAAAGATTCGGATTGACATTTTAAGCTACAATTTGTTTCAATGTTCATATATACGTTTCTTTCCATTTAAAAACTAAAAATTCTGTTGAAACAAGGAAATTGATAGTTTTTCAAATTCTTTTTGTGTTTAAAATAAATGAATAAGACGTTTATAATAAACTATATGTTATTACAATTATTAGAAATTTGAAACAATTACTCTAAACTCAATATGTTTGTCCACTCATATAAAAGGGATGAACGACACATTGATTGACACTGAAATAGAAAAAAATAAATGAATAATAATTTAAATAATAATAATTTAATTTTTTTTATTTTTAAATTGAATGTTTAAAGAAAAATTGAAGATATAGCAAAGATCAGCTGTGTACCTTGAAATGTGATATTAGTGGGATTGTAAAAAGCAGCTAAAAGTCTAACTAAATATACTCTTGTTAATTTTATAACATAATCCAAAATAGCCACTTTCAGTGCTGCGTAAACGTAGCGTTAATCAGCAATGAAAGCGATATTGCGAATAATTTTTGTGATGCAGGAAGTGGCTCCGAAATATTTCGCATTGACTTGATGAAGAATAACGTGGTTCCATATGTTCTGCGGAATGAATATTTCGTAAAAAGTCACTCCAGAGTGCTCCACTTTGGAGCGAGCTTGGAAAAACTTCAGAGAACTGCACTTCAAGTTGAAGTCATGTAGAATGCCGTAGCTGAGACAGGCTATACGTTCACATTCCCAGTTCCATTTTATTTTCTATTCCTTGACATATTTCCATAGAAAAATACATATTACTTGCATTTTCTTGGAACGTCTTCGCTATCATCATTCATTTTAATAATAGTATTTATATAATAGTATATATATATATATATATATATATATATATATATATATATATATATATGATATAATAGTGTTATAATAATATTTTAATAAATTATCTTCAGAGCTACAATATTTTGTTAAATGTATCCCTAGAGTGAGCTACAAAATGACTTTAAACAATTTCTACAAATTAGGTCATTGATTTTCTGAGTTCCTCACTGTGTGTTACAGTTTCCACATTTCAGATAATGTATATAAAGTTAATTTAATTTTCTTTTCATATACAAGTACTGTCTGTTATCCATATTGCTTATTACTAGACTGCGGACCATTATGCAAACTACAGTTTTCGTGCTCAATTTAAAAGAAACTATAGTAAAAAGAGGCTCGCCTTCATCGATGAAATGATTCCTTAAAAATGGAATAGAAATATTACTAATTTTGATCAATGTATCTTGTATTTAAAAAATTTGGATATGCCATAAATGCATAAAGATCCGCAGTCTACTAGTAATACATGAATTAACCCTTTGCACTCGAAGCTATTTTAACTCCAAAACGAAACATTTCTTCCGACCTAGAATATTTCCCTTTTATATTTCCCTTTTATATTTCCTTTTTTATTTTTTTCATGTTATACATACAAAAAGGGTGCAATTTACTCCTGCAATACTGAAACGTTCAGTAATTTATTAAATACAAACAAATTTAGTAACTTAAAAAATATTTTGCATAATGATACAACAATTTTTAGTGGTGCCTGACAGTCACCACTCGAGTGCTAAGGGTTAATATAAGAGTCTATTGTTAAGGTGAGTACTAGACATTCGAGATGTGTATTTTCTCCGTTTTGGAAGTCACGATTGAAACCAGTGAATTCGAAGGTGTAATATACAGTCGGGGACAATATTAAGTGGACACTCTTAAAAATTGCATAACTTTTTCAAAATTGATCCAAATGATTTGATCTTTTTTTAGGTATTACACTGATTAGTTTGCCAGACAATAAGTAAACAAAAATGTTTTTAGATTGCAATTGGTTGGAATGATAAAAAAATGAAAAAATGATGATTTTTTAACTCTTTTATGTAAGCCTCTAACGATAATTTAAGAAATGTGTTTTGTAGATTCCGGTAACGTATACGTATACTGAAAATTTCATCGAAATCGGTCAACGTTGCAATGAGCTACAAACGTTTCAAGATGAGAGTTTAAGGCTGAAAGTCGCAGAGATTTTCGACCTTGCCAGGGAATTTCGCCGTTATATAATCATGTTTAAACGTTTGTATCTCATGACAACGTTAACCGATTTCAATGAAATTTTTAGTATCCATGTAAGTTACCGGAATTTGCAAAACACATTTCTTAAATTATCGTTATAGGCTTACATAAAAAAGTTGTAAAATCAATATTTTTTTCATTCTTTTATCGTTCCAACTAATTGCAATCTAAAGAAATTTTTGTTCACTCTTTGTCTAGCAAACTAGTCGGTCTAACGTCTAAAAAAAATTCAAGTCATTTGGACCAATTTTAAAAAAGTTATGCGATTTTTAACACTGACTGCCAAGCTAGAAACCTCAAAAATTCCATCAAATTAATGTGTTATTTAATGAAATAAAAATTGAAAAAATTATATGTATGATATTGAGTGGTCCTCCAACTTTCTGGCATTTTACAGATCCTTAAAAAATTTGATACAATTAATGTCTTAGCGTAAAAATTCAATTCAAAATTTGGACAAATAATTGGGTGACATGGGAATCAACGTGTTAAGAGTGTCAACTCAATATCGTCCCCGACTGTAAATGGCGTTCTTCGTAAAAACGTCTTGAATCGCTCAGAGAACACTCGCAGCTGTTTCGGCTGCCAAGCTCATTTTAATGCGTCTGTATGTCAAACGAATTCCCCAAATGACGCGAAACAGTGGAACTGTGGGGTGGATCTTATGAAATTCAAAATCCTCGGAATAAGACGTCCGGTATCGAACGCGCGAGACCGCTAAAGGCGTATCAATTGGTATTCGACGAAATGCTAGACAGTCTATTATTCTTGAGGAACGGGCACAGACCGATCTCCTCTCGGCTGTACTTTATCTGCGGCATTCTTTCACCGGCGATTTATTTCATTTCATTCGATCTCCCTTTACGATCCCAGCAATGGTCTCTTTTTTTTTGCTTTTTCCCCCATTGACAGACCGTCTCTCGATTCCTGTCTGCGCTCGTGGCGCTCTAACGTTCCCAAACGAACGTAGAAACGTGTCGCTTACGAGAGGAAAAGAAAAAAAAAGGACAGCCAGGAGTTATTGGAATCCGAGGGAATTATTGATTTCGGGGTGGCGGAATCGTGTACGGTGCTCCGGAGAGGACGGCAAACAGATTTCAAGAGGGAAAGAAATGCCTGAAATCCTTTTTCTACGTTGATTGTTTCTAGTGAAATTCGTTTATTGTGTTAGCTTTTTTTTCCCCGTACGGTCGCCCGGTGTTGTAACATTAACGGTACAGCTAAAATCGCTTTGTAATAATAACGAGCTTGAATTTCACACACATTCCTCCCACAAAATGTAACTTCTCCGCAGTGTGAATTTTACAATTTACCACACACATATGGAACTTTCAAATGCATAAAATTAAATGAGAAACTTATCGATACAAAACAGAAAAAACTGACGTTCAATTATTTTCATAATTATATACTGCTTCTAGAGAACTAACACACATGATTATTGTTGAAGTACGTTACTTCAGTTAGATCTTAACGACCCGCAAAGTACAAAGTGTGAAAATTTTCATAATTATTTACTGCTCCTAGAAAACTAACACACATGATTAATGTTGAAGTACGTTACTTCAGTTAGATCTTAACCCCTTGCCCCACTATATCGAGTCAGACTCGTGATGAAGATATTGAACAGAGTCTAATAAATACGTATGTTATTAATTTCCTTTAAAACGAAACAAAATTCTATTTCGTTGTAGTAGAAAAATATCCTTTGAAGAAAACATAGGCATACAATAAATATAAAGTATCTTTTTTTCTATGAAATCTTGAACGATTAAGAATTGATAATCATTATAATCACAAAATAAATAGTAGTGCAAGGGGTTAACGGCCCGTAAAGCACAAAGTGTGGAAATGAGCGAGCACTTTTCGCAAAGTCAAATATGAAACAAATTTATTTCGACGCCAGGAAGAATACACAGACGGTGAAGGATGTTTCTCATAAAAATTCAAGAGCTTACAAACCCCGAAATTTTCTTTTCCCAATGCGCGTTATCCCCATCGAAAGCTCGGCCGTCAAAGAGGTGTTTCCGTAAGCAAATTCGCCCTCGAATCTTGCGTTTGATCTTCGTGCAGTCTACGGAGAATGTTCGGCGAATTCGAATTTTCCCGCGACTCGAGGCAGCGTGATTTTTCCACGAAAAACGTCGAAGCAACGCCGAGGCTGTTCGAAAGATGGTCGAATTCGGCCCGTCGGATTAATACAGCAGCAGAATAATTCGACGAGCAAGCAAGCTGAACTCGTCGGAGGACAATGGAAATGTTACAGGAAGCTGTCTGCTGTACGATTGTAATTATGCGAAGCTCCTGACTCCTATGGGGAGCTGGGAAATGGGGCCACCAAACAAATAAACTTTAGTCTCTGAATGGGAAACGAGAAGAAAAGGGAGGAGCGAAAAAAGAAACACCAGAAAACAACGGAAACAACTTTTCTTACATTTAGAAACTTTTTTCTTTTCCTTGTTGTGTCCCATTATCTGTTTGTTCTTTTCTGTCCTCCATTAATATTAATGAATTGATGTACACCAGCGCGAACCATAGGATTTCCATGCTCGGTTAGCTGCCCTCTAAACATTACTAATATTTTAAATATTCCAGTATTCCATATTTTTTTAATATACCCCGTGAGGGGCCCTAAATAGTGGTTGGTATGAAAATAAAAAAGCTATCAAATTAAAAGATAAGTTTTAGAAATTATATTCCGAATCAAATATCGGATCCCAAAATTCCCTTTCTTCTCCCAAGATCCCAAATTTCATTGTGTGGATCCCAAAAATTGGGATCTCACACACCTTTGTTAATAAACAATGGGGTATAACGTTGCATTACACTTTTGGAAATAAAATGGATTCGATAACTTTCTGTAAAAAGAGGTCCGAAAATTTTGAAAAAAATTGGCTGGTTGCATCATCGATATGAAAGACACTTGAAAACGTGTTCTTAAATTGTCTCATATCGCAGTGTATAGCATTCAAAATGTTCTCAATATTTAAGAAAAAAAGGAATTTGGGGAGCATCGATGATGCGGAACGTTATTTTTGGCATTATCGCGTTCTATGCACGTTCGAAATAACCCGAAAAGAGATACGTACGGCCAACACAATTTTCTTCCCGACCCATTGGCCAATCATTCACGCGCAATGATACGCGAACAAATAGAAGCTCACCACAAATAGTCGACTTTTATATTCACCTGTCGTCATCTGGCCGATCTACCAGTATTTTCCTGTCGTTGATCCTCCTGGCCGTTGCATTTTTCATGGGATAACATATCGCGCGGAAATCCAGTCGAATCACGACTGAAGTTCTCTGGTTGACCGAGCACGTAGCAGAAATATCCCGTCACCGTCGTTCAACCGCACCTGTCCACGAAATCGACGTTTCTGTCTGTTGCGATTATTTTTTTTAGAGAGAGAAAGAGAGAGAGAGAGAACGGGAACGCCACTCAGGAAAAACTGTCATAAATGTACCCTTTTCAACACTTTCGTCGAACCATCAGAGCAGTTGTTGGATAGTTTAGCAATCCAAACATTTCTATCGCATTCAATGCCGCGTTCACCGCAAACAATCGATATTGTCCCATATAACTCGAGCAGCTTCAATACCTCGCTAGTTTTTCACGATTGGAAATAACGTCGGAGAAAAACACGTTCTGGTTCGAAGGGAAACATTTGCCTCGACGATATATGTAGCTTTCGCAAGATGTTTCTCCTCTGTCTAATTATTATTTTTATCAAAATGGAATTTGTAGCTCGAATGTTTCAAATGTTTGAAATTGTTCTTTCGTTGATTTCAATATACCATTGGTGAAAACTCCTCAAAAGAATCAAGGGATCACCTCTACGGTCCCGAGAAATTGTGTCAATTTCATAACTTCGGCAAAAATTGTTGTATCGATATCGTTAAACAATCATTTGAAGTCTCTACTTACAGATGTTTTTCCAAACTTTTAGCTATGTTGCTTTTTAACGCAGTTATAGCGTTATAAAAATGACTTTGAAAGTTACTGTTTTAGTTCCAACGTATTTCGATAAATAATGACTGTTTTCATCGAGTTCATTCAAGAGTGAGATAGAAATCAATTTTTTGGGGGGGAATTTGTACCGGGATGAAACTGGAAAAATTTGCATTTGAGAGAAAATATTGTTCGAAAAGAAAAATGTTTATTTTCACACAAAATTAGTAAATTAGAATTAACTGTCGAACAAGTAAATGCACACGAATATTTAACGAAGCTCGAAGATAACTGAATTTGACTGATCGTGTACGTTTTCCGCACTGTTGCAATAACGATGAATTATTAATAAAACTTTTTTAATAATTACACTAATGACTGTTCTTGTCATAAATGCTGGCTTGCCTGATGTTGCAGGAAGTAAGTGCTACTTCGAGTTTTTGCAACTAGATTATTCAGCGTCGATTAGCCCACACATAAATTCGCACCTGCTAGCCTAGTGGATGCTGTTAAAGAGGATATTGCCCACGCTACGCAGATTGTACGTGTTCTAACTTTACCGCATATGACACGTGTGATTTAGTGTCTTGAAATTGCAGAAAATTAGGTAATTTGTAACACACGATCAACAACCTGCCTCTGCAAGAACTGTTAACCGCTGCGTCGGTCGTTAATATCGTAAAAGTCACAAAGAGGATATTTTTTAAACAAAATTATGATCTATTCAAAGTTTTATATAATTTACAAAAAAAAAGAAAAAATTCCCTACACTTAACATTCGGTAGATTGAAAGTAAATCATAAATTGACAGTAAATATTAATTTAGAGGCTAAAACAGTAATAACTAATTGCTTTATTCAGACTTGCAGAAATTATCATTAAAATAAAATTGTGTCAGCTGATTGTCTAGATAATAACAAGAATGTCTGTCTCCGAATTTTCAGCCATTCTTTGTACAATATATACCTGAAAAAATAAATTTGTCGTATAATTCCTCATGAATGTATCTTTGCAATCTGAATATTCGTGAATTTGGAAATGTTAGGACCTGTTAAAATGACGAACCTAGAGATAAAATGTACAATTTTTTCTTTGGCTGGGAGTGTAGGATTTCCGGAAAAATGTTTCATTGGTTCAATATTGCTGGTGACTGTGTACATTGAGATGTAGAAATCCCTAGATCTGGAGTACAGACATGGCTAAAGCTAACTTGAGGAAAGAAACTAGCAGCCAAACTCGACGCAACAGGGACGCGTTACAGGGAGGGAAGCCATTTTAGAATCCGGCGGACGAGTGACACACGAAATCTTTCACTGTTCACGAACCGCAACGTCCAACTTTCCCCGTCGTTTGTTCACCAGTGACAAATCGTTGGATTACAGTCTCTCTCCACCAATTTTCCCTCTCGTTGGGGAACATAGGTAACCGAGGAT
This sequence comes from Seladonia tumulorum, assembly GCA_913789895.3. NCBI lineage: Eukaryota > Metazoa > Arthropoda > Insecta > Hymenoptera > Halictidae > Seladonia > Seladonia tumulorum. Next base: position 13,336,902 of record OU565275.1, read on the forward strand.
TCCCCTCGAAGATCGCGCGGGCTTTTCGCGCGAAACTCCCTCAAATATTCGTGCATGCAAATTTTCGCCACTCTCGCACGGCCGTCTAGCATCTCTAACCGGTTAACATGCATCAAGCATCGCTCTAGTAAAACGTTGCACACACAGACACACACACACACCCAGGTAAATATATTCGTCGAAGCGTCAGCGTTTCTAATGCGTTCAACTGACGGGTACCGTAATTTACAAAGCATGTTTTTTTAGGTGTCTTTTGAAGTAAAAATATTACTGAAAATGATGAAAAAAGTCTTCTGAAAAGGCAAATAAAATCAGCGTAAATGATCACGCAATAATCGTATATTAAGCTGTTGCGTATGAAATGTTCGATTTTTAACCGTCAAACAAACACAGCTTTTTTCGAGTAAATTTATTCATCAAACCTTTTGATTGCAACCTTTTCAACGATCAACGAATTTTACGTTCATTTTATAATTGAATTTTGTTCGATCATTCACCCTTTTCAGTTTCGAAATTTTCAGCTACAGTTCGTAGTCTTTTTCACCATCAACGAACGCTATTATATAGATATTATAAATTAAATTTATTTAAAAGTCAATTTGGACATTTAAATTAAAATTGGAGATAGAACCTTGAGGATCAGCTTCGTTTCTTAGAACGTTGTGTGATGTATCGACGCACAAGTTTCCGTTACTTTATTATTTAAATTTGAATAATAGTGATCCATAGAAATAAATTTAGATCTTGTTTAAAACAGTCTTGTCGCAATTTGTTTAAAAGCATTGATTTTATAAAAGAGCTACATCGTTTCAATGGATTCCAAATTTTCAATTTGTGATTATAGACATTCCAAAGGTTTATATGAAATGATTAAATAAATAAATCTTATTTTCTACTTTTTTTAAAGATACGTATTATCATAAAGATCGATAAAAATTTTAATGAGCATGTTCTGTTTCTTTTTCTGAGTTAATTTAAACTTTTAGTGGTTCATAGTTCTAGCGTTATAAAGTGTACGAATATTTATGCGAGTCACTGCACATTGTTTGTATGAAATCAAGCAGAAAGAACTTATTTCTACAGAAAATCTTTAAGGTAATCCAATGTTCCATTAAATCTGTCAGCCATACAGCGAATCATACTTCCTAATATTTGATTGTCCTACGAGATGTGATCAAACCAGTACGTCGCGCGTGTATGCTGCCGTTGCTCACACAGGATTTCCAAAATGTTTAACTATTTGATTTCCAACGCTAACCCGTAACATACTGTGAGATTTGGTATCGCTGTAGTAAAGCTCAACGCGTCTTAAGCTTTAGAATATCAGCCTTAGCATGTATGCACAGCCGGTGCATATAAGAAATTACTATAAAATCTGCAGTAATCGCAACTTTACTGCCAAAATTTATTAATGAGGCGAATTAAATTCATACGGAACACGTGGCTTATGGTGAGGCTCCTTCCACCTATTCTACGACTCAAGGTCACTCAAGATCATTGAAGGTGAACTGCGATGGAAAATATGTTACTTTTAGGAATTAAAAACAATTGGCAAAGCATTCTAAGGGGTGCCTGTATTTTATTTTAATGACCAAATAAATTACTATATTCCCTCGAAGTTAGTAGTATTGTACGCGTCAAGTTACTATTTTGTGGTTTCCAAGAGTTGTAGGTCCTTTATACCGCTACATTCTGTATTCTGTTAAACATGCTGTACCCTCTGTTGCATATTTCAAGCAGCATTGAATATGGGCTTTTAATACAAAACTTGGCATGCATGGAGATATTGTAGTGAAACGAACCGAAAAACACTTCTGGACCATCCTTAGCCATTTTAATAAATTATGACTTCATACATCAAAATTTCAACTTCACTAGAGTGTATGTGTTTTGTCTACCATTGTGAGACCTAAAGAACAGTACATAGAACAAAACCTGATTCGCTCGTTGTACTGGCAGTATTAATTTGCTTCAAAAATCACAGTTGTCGACAGTCGGTTAATTTTGAATGTAACTGACTGAAGAGAACTCATAATCGAGTTCCGTCTCCGAAAGTTCGCAATTTCATAACTCATTTTCTCACGAAACACGGAGGCGGTCTTAATCAAATCTTGATCACCATCGCGGGCCTCGTAATTATGCTTCATAAATAGAATGCATTGTTCCTCTATAAACATTCTAAATTAAAATTCTTTTTGTCCGCGAGCCTTTTTCTTCGGACGTGAACGCTATTTTTTAATTGCTTCACTGGGCACGTTCAGCAACTTGTTAGGAGTAGCTGTAAAAAAGTTTCATTCGGATCGCGCTTTTCGGATGTGGAGGGAAATGGGTTAAAATGGGCGAATAAAATCGATTTTGCAGAAGAGCCATTTTTACCACATCGATTTATTTCTATTTTCAGCTATGGAACTAAATGGCATTTAAAAATTAACAAAGGACAGGAGAGCAGGTCACAAGCAAAAAGTAACGTGGAAAGCGTAATCCGAAAAGAAAATTACTTTCACCAGAGTGAAGTGACAAAGTGAAAGTAACATCAAGTATTAAAAATTTTAAATAACACACCAAACGACTGACAAAGATTTAAATCTCCAGAATTGTTCACAAAATAAACGACTGTCTTTTTTTAATAAGAGCCGCTACATTCGTAAGAAAAAAGCAGTTCAACATTCTCCTCTTTCGAATAATTATTTAATGTGTGATTATTAACAGTATAACTGTTTGCGGATTTGGATAAAATTTTACAATCTCGCTATGTTTCTATTTACTATTTCAATAGAGATATTAAGTATTGGGTTGAAGCGAAAATTCGCAGCGTTTTCAGATTAAAATTCAAAGATAAAATTACAATATTTATTCACAGATTTATTCGATAAAATATTTTCCTTTCTATTCTAGTGATTGTTGTCGCTTTTGAGGTCACATATATTATTGGAGTAACCCATGGATCTTTGATTTTAATTTAAAAACGCTACGAGCTTTCGTTCCGAGCCAATATAATTTATTGGAATTAATTTGAATTTTTAAAGTACATATTGAAGGTCTACTTAAGGGTTGAAAATGCACGATCGATCGTTGATGGAAGCGAGGTAAGAAATCGCAAGGAAGGGGGTGAAAGGACACGGTGCAGATTTTCGGCACACTTCCAGCGTCACGGACAGCGTTTGATGTTCTTTGTAACTACACTTGGGAAGAATACATTTCACGCAGACGACAGTTAAGCATGTCCTGAGCCCCGCAAAGCTAACGGGCTTAAGTCGATATTTCTAGGTGAAATACAGTGGAGAGGCGGAGGGTTCGACGGCATCGAGACTTTAAGAGCCTTGGCTTCCGCTGTTTTATTCCCCAAGTATTTTTCGTGTTATCTACTATCGGCTTCCTGCCCGTTTGCTCGACTATCCTCTTGCACTACTATTCATTTTGTGATTATAATGATTAGAAATTCTTCATCGTTCAGAATTTCATAGAAAAAAAATAGTTAATATTTATTGCATGCCTAGGTTTTCTCCAAAGGGTACATATCAACTGCAACAAAATTAATAAGAAACACATTTATTAGACTCTGTTCAGAATCTTCGTCACGAGTCCGACTCGATATTATACGTTACAGACGAAAAATTTGACATGCGTCATTGAGAAATTAAAGATAGCACACCTGGGCTATCTTTTTCACGAGGAGTGTATAATTGTTGGTATCACAATCCTGCGAATGATTTCGCCTCGTGTGTTCGCAATTGTACGAGACTTTTTCCGATTCGTTTCTTTTCTTTTCTCTCGAATTGAAACGCTAGAACGCTGCGAGGCGAACCGTATTTCACGGTTAGACGAAATGTAATCTCGACAGTCGGCACGCAAAGTATGAGAAGCATCCGATAAAAAGAATGAGAACGACAGAGAGTAATAAAAGTGCCACGCGCGTTCCAACCGATTTCGAACGAAAACGTGCGAACGTCGAGAAAATTGCTAAAAAATCGAGAAGAATTTTGTTTTTTTCATCCCCATACCCGCCGAAATGAGAAACAGATTTTGTAGCGTAACAGAAAATCCGAAACGTGCAAGATACGCTGCTCGGAATTCATTAACGAGAACCGTGGAAGTCCCTGTTGGCCATGTGTCGCCGGGATTTCCGGTGCTTTTAGATTTTCACACGATTTATCGCGTTTCGCGAAAACAAAATTAGGTTCCCGAAAAATGGGCAAAACAGGCGTGCCCTACATTTACGAATTTATTACGTCGAAATATAATATATCACTGCGCGAATACTACTTTTGTCTGGACACAGTAGTAAGTGAATAATAAAATATAATAAACAGATTACGGATCTTTCTGCAAAACAAAAATTGTCGAATTCAATTGTAAGAAACATGGATTAAATACACACGTATTTTTTTGTTTTGATAATTTTCATAAATAGAAAATGGTGTAACAATATTCTGAAACTCTGTATTGTAGTTACAGAAGGACCTTGATTATCCGAACATTCATATCTGAATTCTTTATTATCTAAATCTATTTTTTACAATCTAAAGCGATCTACATGAAATATTATTTAATTTAGAAATTAATATAGATTAAATTCTGTAGTGTAACTAAGCAACTCCGAATAATCGAGATTCTACTGCATTTGTTTTTGCTATAAATACATAAAATCCGTAGTTTAATAGGACATCATATGGCAATAAATTACACGATCGTCCACGTGTTTAGTAATAATTTAGTAGCCAAGAAAAATCTTTTTTATCATTCAGTGTAATATTTCTAAATTAAGGTTACTAGTAGTATCGCTGGAAATGAAAGTTCTTTCTGTTAATTCAGAGAGAGAGAGAGACTTTTTTTCTTGCACAATGCTCATTGCTGCCGTGTAGCATGAACGGAATTTCTATTAGGTATGAACGCAAGGAGCAATAAAAAGGAGATTTTTAGAGGCACATTTAGTGGAAAATTTGTTCCTTTACAGGTATAAAAGAACAAACAATTAACATTTTTTTTTTTTAATCTATTGAAGGTAAAACTGTCAGTTTGAGTTTAAACCTTTCAAAAAGTACTATTGGAACAAAATCGTTCTAACAATGGGAACAACAAAGGCCATTTTCCGATGAATTTCCTCATTGAGATTGGGAAGCTATTGGAACAAAATGCTATTCGAGTTTTTTCCTAAAAATAAAACGAAATATATTTTTTAAATATCGATTCCACCATTTAATTTTTCATATTAAGTGCAAAGGAAAAGAAAATATCGAAATTGCGCGTTTGAAGTTTTTTAAAATTTTATAGTACAGTTAGTGATATGCACTGAAACATTTGGGATATAACTATTATCAAAATGGGGAGAAAGACGAATGGAAAATGGTAGCAGTCCCACAAACGATTTACTGTAGTTAACCCCTTGCACTATAGTACCGAGCCAGACTCGTGATGAACATTTCAAGATCGGTTAAACTTTACCTCAGGAAGCCAGAAATTTTTAACTTTTTTTCTGTAATCCTGTAGATTTTGGCGAAAAAATTCCGAAAATACAAGTTTCAATCCTAGGAGACCACTAGTTGAAAACGCTGAAAATCGCACATCTTTACGCACGCATAACTTTCGAACTAGTAATCCCCTAGGATTGAAACTTGGATTTACGGCGTTTCGTGCCAAAATATACGGGATTACATAAAAAAAGTTAAAAACTTTTGGTTTTCTCAGGTAAATTTAAGCCATAACTTCTACTAGACGAGTTTTTAATTTCCTACAAACCGAAATAAAATTTTATTTTGTTGTCCGTGTGTATCCATTGGAGATTATATATAGGTACACACCTAAGAAATTATGAATGACATATTATAATCACTGCAACCGTAAAATAAATCGTAGTAATCGTGCCTAAAGGAAGTTAAAACATCTTCTACTCAATAATCCAAAACAAAATAATTAGATGACGTTATTGACGGTCAAAATAACCCGTAGCTATAGGCTACAGACATTAATTATGCAATAATCGCCGGTCGACTATATGTTGAGATATAATAAAGCAGAAGGGCCAGTTGGGTAGCGCCCTTCACTGTTAATAAAAAGATTCGAATTGCTCGGACAAGGAAGATTATAGTGTAGGTTGCAGGGCAGATAGTTCGCCCTTTGAAGCGCGAGAGGCAAAGGCAGTATTGCGCTTATCATTCTAGTCAACAGAAAGAAGAGAAAGGAAAGGTGAAGCGGAACAGAGGCAGTTGGCGGAAATCGGAAATCGCAACGAATCGGAAAACACTGACACGCCTCGCCACCTTTCTCCGTCGAGGACACGGCCTGTCCAATGAACAACACGTTGCTCGTGTGTATGCGAACAGAAAAAAAATACGGCGAACAATGGGAGCTGGCAACCCGACGATAACATGCGAACGACAAAATCCTCTCGGCACGGGAGGAGACGAATAAATAATTCTTAGCATAAACTGACAGAGAACGCTCGTCTTTGGACACTGACAATGCACGGATGCCGTCAAAGAGATTCCTCTTTAATTTCTCATAAACATTGAAGGGTTAGGAACAAGGGCGTTTCTGGCAAAATTGTGTTTTCAGATATTCGGTTTCAAAGTTTCATGTCATTCGTGAAAGCGTAATTTCAATAGAACACTTTTCGAAACATTAAAAAGATAGAATAAAATATTCATTTTATTCCGGACAAAAAATCGATTCCTGACATCCTTTTTCCATTTATTGGGTTTTCTCTGGACAGAAAGTATTGAGTTATATTTTAAACTTATCCAATAAAACACGTTGAAAAGTAGAACTATACGTCATTTTTTAACCGTAGTGTGCTTTTGTGATGCATACAAATAACCATTGGACACGCATTTTAAAGTTTTGTACGACTGAATTTTAAATTTTGAATTCTTCATTGTTGACTGAAAATCCAACGGTTTTAATTTCACCTTTCATTTATAAATGAAAGGTCACTTTTTCCTCATTTAATTTGTCATTTTTTTTTATCTAATTATTACGATATAAGGTTGGTAATATATTGGAATATACAGTCAAGTCTACAGCTTCTAAAAATACATTCGCAATGTCGAAACTTTTCACTGTCATGCCTAAAATTGTTCGTGTAACCCTCCCTAGACTGCTGCGTGTACACTACAAACTTTTAATTCGGAAACTTGTAGTCTAATAAAGAACGGGGAACTCTGACTGAAGTTTCTTCCGTACCGGATTTCATACGTCGAGAAAAATAGAATAAAGAAGAGTGACCTACTAAAATCGTCCGTGTCTGTACCATACATGTACGGCAATGTAACCTAACTATAAGTGAAATTTTCTCGAATACAAAATTCGTTCGTCAGAACTTTTATTTTTTCGAGGCGACTCCTAAGTCGTAATTAAAAATTGGTCGACAGTTGTTCAAATATATTACATTCCCTATTTTACAGTTATTCACATTAATATTCGAACGCCTTTTAAAACAGAAAAACTACCAGACATTTCTTTGAGCAATTGAAGCATTGGTTTACTAAATGACGAACAGAAAAGAATTTGGACAAATTCCAATTGGTAGATACTTTTGAAGATACTTTTCAAAACTTTTTTATTTAAGTCCATAATGAAACTTTAAAATATTCCTTTTGTAGATCTACGTTAGCTATGCTGAAAACTTCAACGAAATGTAGAAAAGTTCGAAGAATTTTACAAACGAAAGGTTATTTCAATTCTTTTAACTATTACTATTATCTCAGTCCTTTTTAACGAGTGCAATATACGGATCACACGCACAATGTTTTGCCAGAAGTAAAAATTTAAAGAAAGAATGAGTTTCACGCTTGTCTTATTCGGTTAAACTTCACATCAGGAAACCAGAAATTTGTAACTTTTGTTATGCAATCCTGTAGATTTTGACGAGAAAATTCCGAAAATCCGAGTTTCAATCCTAGGAGATGGCTAGTTCAAAAGTTATGCGGTTGAAAAGTGTTAATTGAACGATTATGAAAAACGACGCGATGACTTTGCTCGGATGTTCGAGTCCGTAGAAACTGTTCCACTAAATATCGAGTTTCCTGGCCGGGGAGGTCCATAGATTCCCTGTGGCCTTCATTAGAGAAGTTTGGCCGTTGTTCGTCGTTATTTAATTTGTCTTAAATCAGAAGGGGCTACGAAGTTAGCGTCGCCCTGGAGTCTGTTCGGTCGAAGCCAGTTTCGTAGCTCCATAGTTCTTGCAGTCGCGTGAAAAAAGGCCGGTTAAACCTGACGAGCGTCGTCAAGGTGGGTGAAAATTGCCGTGTAACCTGGCAACTCGATGCGCATTTATTGGCGAATCGCCAAAATTTCTTCTCGGCTACACAAAATCATCCAGTCCACAATCCCGTTTGCTCGAGCAACCCGGTTTTTCTCTTCTTTTGTGCGACATTATTTCGTTACGAGTCGCTCGCCTTTGTACCCAGGCGCAAACTTTCGTTGAATATTATTAGAAAAGCTTTATCCGAAGCTTTTTATTACTCACTCTCCAGATAGAACTTTCTGTTGCGCCCTTTGTCCGATGTTTAATTAAACCGCTAACAAAAAGATTCGAATGCTGCAGAAAGACACTCTTCTATTGCAATTTCATGTGAAAATGTAATCTGCTTCCTCGAAAATGTACGAATTTAATAGTTTCTTTTATAAATAGAATCATATTTGTCGAATAAATAAAATAATATCAAAATTATCTGGATTCATGTACTGCCCCTGGCAGAAAATATTCCGTTGAATTATTTGAGCACACATTAATAATATTAATAATAATAATATTGCTTTATTCAGCCTTACGGCCAAGAATTGGACTCGGTTTACAATATCCTAAAATACCCCAAAATTACAAAACCAAAACTATCTTCACCACGCATTCTCTCTCTCTCTCTCTTTCTCTCTCTCTCTCTCTCTCTCTCTCTCTCTCACTTTCTCCCTCAGACTCATTCATCCCTACTCTGACCGCTCTATCAATATTCTGCCTATTCCTAATCTTATCCCGATTATTGCACCATTTTCTACTCTATTACCTTTGGTTTAAGCTTTATTAAATTAATTTGAGCGCATATTAAAAATAGCATTCTACATATATTAGACATACATGATGAATTAATGATACTTACGAAAAATATTATTAATCAAATAATCAATTCCACTTTCAATTTTTTGTAAACAAATCTATTTTTCAGCTAAAGAATGTTTTAGATATACAGGATGTTTGGTAACTGGTGGTACAAGCGAAAAGGGGATGTTTCTACATGAAAGAATAAGTCGAAAATATAGAATAAAATTTGTTCATCCGAAGTTTCGTTATCGAGAAAATCGAGTTTGAAATGCAGCGAATACGCATGCTATTCGATAGGAATTGTCTGACGCAATTGTCTGATCATGACCAACCAAATCTACTTCCTGCATATACTAAAGCACACAAACCTGACAGATCTTCAAAGTCGAATTTTTCGAAAACAAAGCCTCAAACGAAAAATGTTTACCAGTTACCAAACCCCCTGTATATTGGGCTTCTTCATACGACGCACTCGAGTGTAGAGAATTTTCTGTATTACGCTTGAGATCACAGAGAACGAAACGAAGATGAGACGGAAATTATCTCGTCAAGGACCTTCTCGAGCGGTTTAGTGTTTTGGAGTTGGGAAATTCGCCTGTTAGCTGACAAAAAGTAAAACAGCTGGTCCTGAAGGATTATTTGACGAAGAATGGTGTAGGGAAGTGCAAGTGGAGAGTCTTAATCAAAGCGGGCAGACAGGAAAAAAAGGTGGCAGTGACATCATCGACCTGTCAACGATACCGAACTTCTCGATGTCGTCCTGAGAACTTCCGCCAGAAATTATCCCAGCGGTATCGAACTTTTTTCCCGGCCTCCATTTTCTGCTCCAGCAACATCATTACTTCCGTCAACGCTGCAACTTCAGCCCAGTCGGCCCCAATTCTTTCCTGCACCTGTTAAAACATTTGTGCAGGGAAATCAAGCTCGCGAAACTTCAATCATAAGCGGCATCTCAGTGTGAAATTAGAGGGCATCGTCGTACCCTTCGATCGATCGTGTGATTAAACGAGTGTTCTTGAGTGGAAAACTTAAAACAACGCCTCAGATTATGAAAACAAACGTAATATATTACGAACAATGGTCCTCAAAGGCTAGCACTGCTTTCCTCTTCGTGTCACTTATGTGATCCTGATGTAGAAGACCTTAAAATTATTCATCATTAACACCATCGACTGCCAACTCACCGGTCATAAAAATTGGATAAAATCAAAAACTGGAAAGTTAAGATTTATGACGTTAATTACTTTTTCTATCCTTTTACCGTTCACAGACCGGAAGCAAAAATGCACTTTACCAGTCACCGCAGAAATTCATTTTTTAGTCTGGAGAAATAATACCGAATCACCTAAACAAAGGTGACGTGGTGGTCAAAGTGTTAAACAATGTTCTCGTAGAATTTCGAAACTATTTATTAACTGGAATGGGGATTTTATGCATTCGCGACAAAAATAAATAAGTCAAATACAAAATTGAAAAGACATTAGAACGACTTAATAATATTGTTACACTATTTCCTCTTTTTATGGGTGTCGTCAAAAGAGCAAATGTAATTTTATTCATTTTAGTCTCTTACAATAGACTTGGACAAGTTTTAATTTGCATAAAAATCCGCAGTCTACTAGTTAAGGGATCACCTCTACGTACCCGAGAAATTGTGTCAAATTCAAATGATCATTACTCCGGCAAAAGTTGTTGTATCAATATCGTTAAACAATTATTTGAAACCTGTACTTTCAGATGCTTTTTCAAACTTTCAGCTATGTTACATGGAGTGAGATAAATATTTTTTTGATAAATCGCGTCACCATCGTTTGAAAGCGCCTGTTTCCTGTGCAAAATACCTGGTGGTCGAATATTGTACGATTTTTTTTTGTTAGAGTTATTCAACAGTGAAGTAAATATTGTTCTTTTACCTTTAACTGGCTTTAGAAAGCGAAAAAATCGTCGTAGAATCCTGTGCAAAAAAGCAATAGAAAGCGCATTTGTTTCTCTTGAAGGCAATTTTTTTGTTTTATTAATTTAATTACCATTTTGATATACCATATGCTCAATTTCAAAGATCAGTTATATTACACGAGTATATAATATATTATATTATATTACTTTTATATAATTTCTATTCATATAATTTAGTTTGAGTATAATTCAATATAATAATATCGCGAGCATCATACAAGCGTAAAATATGACATACCTTATGATGTTGAACGATTCTGGAATTTTTTTTCTAGATAATATTAGAAACAACTATGTTTAGTGAACTGTATTCTTTCATTTTACTGTGTTAGTTCTGAAAGAAAGAGAGTATTAAAATATTGTTCACAGTTACTTAGAAATTCTTATTACTATTATTTGAATATAGTGTTAAATGTTCAAACAAGTATAATAAGGAATTCCGTATTCATGTAGTTTAGGGACAATTTAAATTTCAGGCAGTAGTAGAGTACAATCGCTTGGTGGGCAAGTAGTATAGAACTATCACCCAGCAGGTAACTAGTATAAAATCGCTAGAACTTTGCAAGCAAGTAGTATAGAACTACCACTTTGCAGAAAAGTATTATAAAACTACAACTTTTCAGGTAAGTAATATAGGCCTACCACAATAGGCCTACCACTTTGCAGCCAAGTAGTATAGGACGATCACTTCGCAGGCATGTAGTATAGGACGACCATTTCGCAGGCATGTAGTATAGGACTACCATTTCGTAGGAATCGAATATTAGAGTACCACTTAGCAGGCAAGTTGTGTAGATCCACCACTTCGCAGGCAAGTAGTATAGGACTACCACTTAGCAGGCATGTAGTATAGGATGTCCAATCTGCAGGCATGTAGTATAGGATGTCCAATCTGCAGGCAAGTAGTACGGGGCTAGCATTTCGTAGAAATCTAATATGGGACTACCATTTGGCAGGCAAGTAGAATTGACTGGTGCTGGTATAAGTGTTAATAACAAAAATATATTTGTTACGAATACATATAAAATAATATAAAGTTCATAAAACTGATTCTTTAATTATGGCTACAAAAGTCATGATATCATTTCGGAAAGAAAATGTTACATGCAGTAGGAATTTTGAATTGAAATTGCAAAACCAGTCACTTTGACTGGTCTGGTAAATCTAGTGTTAATGTGGTTACTAATCAAGTGCGATCGCATTGCTGGACACGTTCAATCACCGATAAGACTGTCAATCAGCAGCGGTGTCGTTTTAATCCGTCTTTTATAGGTCCGTGTGATCGTAAACCGATGAAATCGCATCGATCGATGCTTGAAGAACCTAGGAATTGATGCCGCACTGATCTCAATGCTGTTACTGGCCCTAGCTGTACATTTCGATGCGCGTATATCGACAGATGCGACAGATGACGGGAGGAGGGGGGAGGAGGAGGAGTAGCGCGACCGTTATCTCATCGGCGAATCGAGCCAAGAGGCCAAGGTTAGCTTTATTTCGAACACGGCCACCAGCTTCTGGTATCGTGCCCGGCGCCAACGGTCCAGTCCCATTTCCGCCAACGTCGCGTTCCGTTCCCAACCCAGCGGAAAAAATGCTAACCGAGCCGCTCCTCCACGACTATTAACCCCCTAACCGCAAATCACCGATTCAGCTTCACATTTTTCGAGTCTGTACCCCGGCCAATCTAAACGCAAATCCACGATAGCAATCCAGCCGACTTCCTCGAACTTCTCGATTTCGACATTTTGGGTTTCACATTTCAGATCCACCAATTCCATTTTATTCGCCATTGTCATAAAAGAAATTTCTGGTAACGATAACTGTGTATATACAGTGTCAAAAGGTGATATGTTACCGTGGCTTTTACACCTACAATTTAGTGAAAATTGACCTTGACCTTGAGACCTTGAGAATCAAGGTCAGAGAACAAAATATTGTTTTTCTTGTTCAATCGTGTTTCACTGGTTACGAGGACCAGGACTCTGTGAAAGGAAACACGGGTCGCTACTCGATCGTTAAAAAGTAATGTTGAATTTCCTATAATTTTTGCAACTCCTTTGCTAATAATATTTTCTCATATTATAGCTAGAGTAATATAGCAGTATCGTGCTTTTGATAATTTCCTACCCAACATTTATGTTTTAAAATGCGAAATGCACGAGGTAAAGATGTTACGATACAAAGGTAAATAGTTAACGATAACTGTATAATGTTTAACGCTAAACCTACCACTGTTAAACCGCCAGTTTCCTATTTCACAATTACTGAAATTATAGAAATGCTACCGTAGGAAATTATTGAATTAACTTCTTTATGTAAGCACATATTAAAATTACAATCTTTTCACTTGTAAAATGCGTTTCATTTTTGTGTATATTGTGCTTGGTAAGTTTAGTGTTAAGAATAAATAATAAAGTACACTTATTCTCCTAGACTGATTGAAACACTTGAAACATTCAAAAGACCCAATAGGGTAACGGACTCAATTATTGTGTGGGTAACCGTTACTATGCCTATGTTAATTGTAATTATTTTTAAAGCATAATGTACATTAAAAAAGATATATATATATTTATCTGTATATATATCGACTGATTTTAATGAGAAAAATTTAATATCTCTTTTTTAATATTCATTATGCTTTGAAAATAGGTATAATTAATACAGTAATTGGGTCCCTTACCCTCTTCGGAGCATAAATATTAACGTTACGAATGTTTCGATAAGTGTCGTCCCATATGGGGGACGACGGTGTTCCGAGTTTGCTCTTTAATGAACTATTAACTTTCCCTCAATGGACTGTAAAGTTAAATGTGCTAAATCCAATTCGAGGTGAAACAGACAATTACAACTTCCAAACTGATGGGTTTCCTTTATACAGCCCGTTGGTACGTGCCTACATTCGGAAACATTATGGGGTTAATAGTTTAGTTAAACTCGTTAATTAGTCCAGCCGTTATGTTTCGCGTTTAACGGGACGTTCAAACTTGAAGTAGAAACTGAAGAACTATGCTAAGGTCGTATATTGATGTCCACGGTATCCATTCACTGTGCTCGACGTAGGCTGTCGAACATAATTTCTACGAAATGGGGTAGATGAAACAGGAAATTTTAACACGGGCAACGCAATCGACTGGAAATTAATTTCACTGGCTTGTTTCACAAGTAATATCTCTTTCGGCGACGACTGCCAGTATGAAGCATTAGCATTAATGTATATCCTCGGTCATCGATGTAGACTTCGAATATTTATGCAAAATAAAAAGTTTGTGCATCGAATGCAAGACACAGGAGTTAAATATTTTATATTTTTCACTAATAATTTTAGTAAATAAAATATGACATAAATATGTCAATTGAATAAATATATCAACTAAAATAGTATATATATATATATATATATATATATATATATATCACAAATAGTATATATATATACTATTATTATATATATAATTAATTAATTCATTAATTTCCACTCGATTGCGTTACTAAGGCTCATATATAGGTTCTGAGAAGTAGGTTAACGCCGCGTTAACGGAGAGCATTGTATTAGAGCGATTGGTTTAATCTTTGTTTCTGACGTACGTAACAGTAGTAAAAATTTAGAATTATCACATAAACTATTATAGAGATTATAAAATCGTCTTTTTAAGGCCGTCTCAAATGATGGATATAATTCCATTTGCAGGGAAACGTTCAATTTTCTAACATTCTGTAGACATGATTTCGGTTTATGAGAGGATCCATAAAAATAACGATGGAGTTAAATTTATTAGACTAGAAACGCTTTGAAGAAAGCATATTATGATTTTCATGAAAGTAATCCAGTAGACTGCGGAGTTTATGCATTTATGGTAAAAATGAGTAGGTGGAACACAAAATAAAAAAAGAAACAACAAATGAATTTAAATTGAAAAAAAAAATTATTAATAATAATTTTTTAATGAATTTAATTTTCATACTGGTACATTATTCACAACTTATTGAAATTATTAAGAAAGGAAAACAATTTTTATGTAACTGTCCTTTTTTATTTTGTATAAAGATCCGCAGTTCTATTTGTTATTCAGAAATGATTCAGTGTGTTTTGAAACGATACTTCGTGTAACAATAATAATTGTTAGTTAAAATATATAGAAACTTTATTTATAGAAACGATGAGGTTTTTTTAATTGAACATTTGAAACATTATATAATGTTTATTTCAGCTATATAACCATCTACAAGGTCATTACAGTACCCTAATTCTAGTGTACATATTCTAATTGTAAATAATAGATTTTATTTGAAATTTTAAGGTTAGGATCTTCGAAGCTCTATGTATATAATAGATGAACAATATTATGCTTGGTCCTGCAATTATGTTCGTAGTTAGTGCTAGATATTAATTAATTGTTCAAATAGTATGATTTACATCCCGCACTGTGTTTGCGTATCTACAATTCGAACGGTTAGCAGTATTTATACGAAAGAGTGATGCAGTTAGGTTACAATAATTAGCTCGATAACAATGTGTGGTGACAATCAGGTCACGTGAAAGCTCTTTGTGGCTATAATATGGTACTGTTTTATCACTATAACAAGTTCGAAGGTAGTATCAAATGATGAAATTAAACGGATGAACGTTTGCCGCACCGTTTTATATACAATATCACTTTCAAAATTACTCGAAGCCTAAAACAGCATAATTAATATTGTTCTCACATTATACCCTCGTCAAGAATTCGAATTTGTAGTGTACATTAGATCACTTGATAAACATTAATATTCTAAAGAATTATATTTGATGCTGAAGAACAGCAATTCCACAGAAAACTATAAAATTACTTAAAAATTAAATACAAAGATGGCTAGAAAAAGTAATAAATGTTTCTTTGGCAAGTGAATTCCAGAGTTAATCCTCGAACGGCAGGAGCTGGGTCCATTTTGACCCAGTGATGCAAACGTTCAATTCAAATTCTAATTTTTCAGATGTAAGCTACAATTATTATTCATATCGAGGTCAAGAAGATCAACGTCGATCTAAAAGAAATGGATTGAAAAATATGCGAAAAAATGGTTGTTTAAAGATTTAAATAAACGTAGTTAGCATACGCCGTCCAAAGGGTTAATGCAATGTTTGCTCGTTCATACATCAATATTAGTCAAGCCAGTAATGATTCTGTTCTACTTTGTCCGGCTAGGAACGAATCTGTTTCCACCTGGCCGAGCAGAGATAGCTGTATTCCAGTCCAGTGGTCAGAAATATTTCTCATTCAATTTGTCTGAGAGCAGACATTTTCGTTTCGAACTACCCGGCCACGTGTAGAACGTATTTCATTTGTCTGACGAAAGTCAGACTCTTCATTTTTCAAACTTACTACCTTGATTCTTCGAACCCGCCATATCCGAGGTTTCTGTCAAACACGCTTTAAATTTAAATGGTCCAAATATATGTCCAAAACACGGGTCCAGCCAGGGACATATATCGGCCAAGAAATATTCTTTGATCCACACTAAACGTAGAAAGGGACAACACGTGGTATACCTCTTTAAAACACTTTACTGCCTATTGTAGAAATTAATAAAGATTGAATATACAGTGAGAGTCAAAAATGAGTATACACCCCATACATATGAGATTCTACACTATATTTACAGCATATGTCGCAAAAACCAAAGTTGTGATGTTGTAGTACATGGTATTTCTAGTGTCACAATCATATATAAACACACATCTTAGTGAAGTACGGTTTCCAATGTTTTGAAAACAAATGACTATCTGAAGTAGGTTTCTTACGAACGCGTCAAAAGTGAATATACGCAGCAAAAGTAGTTAGTCTGTTATGAAAGATAGTCCAGTAAAGTGGTTTTCTAGAAGCAGTAATTTCTGAATAAGTGTGAATTCGTGTAAATTTTCATCAGTGTTGATTACTTTGAAATTCTTAGTGCATAAATAGAATTATGAGTGAAAAACGTACAGAAACTTCAGAAGACATGAGGAAACTTATTGTTCAATTAAGAAACGAAGGAAAATCATTTCGAGAAATAGGGAAAATAGTAAATATTTCTGTTTCAACAACACGTAAGTTGGTTGCATCCATGCCAAGACGATTAGCTGCCCTAATAAAAGCTAAAGGTGGACCAACAAAGTATTAAATGTACGTAATTTTATTAATAAATGAAGATAAATCATTCTTAATTAGTTGTGTATACTCACTTTTGATTCATTTGTATCTCAAATATTATTTATCAGATTGAATTACGTTTTCTACATTTAATTACCATGAATCTATACTTTATGTTTGTCAAATAACTTTTCCATAAATGTAACATATATGTAATAATAGTTAAATAAATGCCGTGTTCTCGAGATGTGTACTCACTTTTGATTCTCACTGTATATTATACCATTGTAACAAATTAACTGTTGCATTATTCGATACGGATAATCGATGTTCTACTAGTATAGAATAATTCTGTAATTGCAAGTGGAAGCCAGAGTTTTTAGTTTTAAACTGACAAGTTTTATTAGTTGGCTGGAGACAGATACTGTCCTCTCCAACGCTCTTATTCCACTAGTCAGACTAGAAAGAGATCATGCTGCTGAACCCATTCAACTGTAAATTCGTTTTATATGTTCCCCTGGAGAGAGAGTCTGTCTTGGTACTTCTCTTGGCTGACTAGAAGCGGCTCATGTTCCTTTGGTCCATCTTAGGTGACCTCGGTTCCTCGGTGACTTGGTTCGCCTACGGAGATCTGGAGCTCTATCAATCACGTCATGCTTGACTGATGAACCGACGACCTAACACATGTTTCTTACTAGTATTTCGCACTTATAGTTATTACAATTTCGGATTTAATGCGTGAAATTACTTGCAAATTGTTGGAGGATCAAGAGAATGTCTGTTCCGTTCGATCGATCTAGGAATTCAGCAATGAGCCGCATTGAGAGGAGCACTGTGTCTCAAAGCACGCGAACCACAAACACAACGCATTTATGTACACTTTACGATTACGTATTCTGCGAATTAGCTGCATCACTTTGATGGACATCTCCATAATTCATGCGGCTGCGAAACATTCGTAATGATCTTCCTGACAATCTGTTTCCGTGCGATAAACTTTGAAGCGAAACTGAAACGCGACACTGTCAGTGAACGAGCGTTTCGAGCGTTGCTTAATATTGCTGCTTCGTTCGGAAAGTAATTATGTACTAATCGTAGGCGGATAGACTTATACAGCAGAGCATTGTTTTATTTAACGTAAATCTGCACGGTGTTACTCGACTCGGTTCTTCTTCCTCCATTAATTTGTTAGCGGAATTGGCGAAGTCATCCGAGCGAATAGAGAATGGATACGATGACAAGGAAGGCGCCTCGCTTGCAAGGATTTAACACTTTCAAATTGAAAGATTGGATCTGGCAAGAAATCAGGTGTGCAGGAAATTCGATTGGAAAGGGTTAGTTGCTGGCTCTCGCAATTAATGTAACCGTGCAATACTGTATTCGTAATAATAGACGAAACATACTACCAGGTCCGAAATTGTTTAGAATGCAAAAGTGTGGAAGTCACAAAGTTCTGAGTTCTGCACAGTTCGATTCAAAGCTCAAAAATGTTCTATGGTCGAAGAGCACAAGACCGTTCAGTTTGAAAACCTCAGCGCAGAACGCTCTGCAAAAATTCCTTGGTCGAGAATCTTTACCAGAGCTCGAAACGGTTCTGAAACTTTTGAATTAGCTCTATTGGAACCTATGGTGTGGAACTTTTCTAAAAGGATTCTCGTATTATAAGTTCCAATAAAAGAACAGACCAAGATATATTCTCGAAAATAAAGAATCCTTCGGTACCACGGAATATGCCCAAGCGCCGTGTATTTTTTCTTTTAAAGGGTTTGCTTACTACACTACACTGTGTCCGTAGGGTAGGAAATGACATTTTTGTAAAAAAAACCAATTTACAAAATTTCAACCAATTCGGAGCATGGGGGTCCTTGGAAGTTTGGTCTAGTGTTCTCGTTTGAAATTATTTTCAAGGTTATTTAATGGTCACCGGTATTTTATGAAATGGCACTATATACTTCGAATAGAAATTACGAATAATGTAGCTGATATGAAATTCCCTAAACGACGTTCCAGGATCATTAAAATTATCTATATTTGTGTTGTGATAATTTGTCAGAAATTAAATTTACAGGAATCATTTTTCTAATTAAAAGGAAACGAGTGACTTGATTTATATTAGAAATTATTAGTTCTTGCAGAAGAACTGTATTAGATCAATGAATAGAATGTTTATCTACATTTCTATAGATACGTTCTGTTTGGAAACTATCAATGATTAAAAGGCCGAACTGAATAGAGGTGCAGCTCGAACAAAACACACTGTTATTAAATTTATGTTTGAGTGAACAATGCCAAAGCAAGAGACCGAAAATGAAATAGCTTTCCATTCAATTAACACTAGTTGACATGGGAAACGTAATACTACGTTCAGAAGTTGAGCACTTCGTTTCATCAAAGGATTCCTGTGAAATTTAATTTTCAGTATGAAATTGGCGTATCACATTTTTAATATACTATCCCACCTGATGAGATAGTACCTTTATAATTTGTTATGCAATATTGGAAGTAAATCGAGATTTTGGAAAAGGATTAAAAAAGTAATTCATTCTTCAAGTAACATCATATAAATTATTATTAAGAATTTCTACTTATATTAATTGTATTATCATAGACAATATTCTGAAATTATTCGATAGTTTCAGGTATCGAAATTTTATTGCAAATTTATTGATTGTTGTACATATAATAATAAAAATTCTATTTTCAAAGAAATTCAATTGTCTTTTCGTAAAAAATAAGAAAGGGAAATATAAATAATATTCGATAGATCAATGATTGGACAGGTTGAAGGTATACATGATGATCAAAATTTAGTATACGTTAATGAAAAAGAGAAACATAAAAGATGCCAGAAAATAACTTTAACAACCCCAAACAACAATGAAGAAATATTTATGAAATATTTTATGCACATCAATTATGATTACTAACGTTCTCGCGTGAAACATAATATTAAATAAAAAATTAAAGAAATATTTTGAATGATTATGTATCTGGGTATGATAGAAATATCAGAAGAATTAAAAATCACCATTACCTTCGAGTCAGCTTATTATAGTTATTTAAAATAAGAACTAAATTTTTGTTTAGCTTCCGTTTCTTGAAACCGATGCAGAACATTTTTATTTTACTGAATCACCGTCACTGAATCACCGTTGATCACAACTGGAAACAATTGGCAGTATACAAACGCATTATCGTTCGGTGTACAAACAAACTGTATTTTCACGGAGTTTCCGTTTACATTGTCTGGAGAATCAATTTTGCCCGAGAACAAACTGTGCCGGACGTTGTTTTCATTCCTTCTTTTGCATTTGCTATCGGTTCTTGATCAATTATGGCACTCGCCACACCTCCATCGCGACGCGGCGCGTCAACTGTATTTTCTGGATTTAATAAAGACCAGAGTCGAGGAAGAGAGAAGCTCATTGTCGCCATTGTTACCAGCGGGTGTGTACTTCGGGTTTCAGTCATCGTTTTTCACCCTCGTGCCATTCTCGTGCTCCGTTCACGCTTCTTTCACACGATTCACCTAAAAGCGTCTTCTAACTCGTGGCACAAAAGTGAGATCGCTCTTTTTCGAGTAATAAAGCACACACTGTACCGCCCCGACTGGTGCATTCCGCACGTCCACCACTGGCGAAGATGCATCGCCAAGGGAAGCTGTTACATCATATATTTACACCGTCCACGGCGTTGACAACGTAACCTTTTCAGTTGTACAATGCCTCCACAAAATTACAAGCTCCTCCGTTCCATTCACGCTTCTGTTATTATATTCTTGTGAATTTCCACGCGTCGCGTATTTTCAAAGAA
Organism: Seladonia tumulorum; assembly: GCA_913789895.3. Classification (NCBI taxonomy): domain Eukaryota; kingdom Metazoa; phylum Arthropoda; class Insecta; order Hymenoptera; family Halictidae; genus Seladonia; species Seladonia tumulorum. The sequence continues at coordinate 13,357,815 of OU565275.1, forward strand.
ACACTCTACTTCCAGAAACAACCAGCAACGACCTAATCAAACAAATCCAAAGAGAGGGTATAATCATTTTCGGAAAAATAAACGGTCCAAATTACTGCCATCGAAACATTTCCGCATCAGCCTCGTCATACAGGCTGCTCTATGAAGGTATCTAAACATAATTTTTATTCGATATATGTCGAAAACACGGGTCTAGTTAGGGACATATATCGGTCAGGAGATATTATTTTATGCAAAATAAAAACAGTATATTTTAGTCCTTTTTTATTTCTTTCTAATGTTTACATTAATGTGTTAAATATAATTTGTTCACCCAAAGTTTCGATTTTCTTTTTTCTTTTTTTTATGATAAAAGCGCGTTTAAAAATTCAACGGCCACACGTACCTCTGAACAGAAATTGGTTGACTTGTCCATGCATGATTTACCGTTCCTCCTTTTCGCAAATATTATATATAGGCACTCTAATAAATTCATTCTCGTCGACGGTGACAGTGGAATATATTTGGATACAATAAACCGGTAAAAGACGTTTGAAATAATATATGCGAAGGTGGTATACGAAGCGAAGAATCCATTAATGGTAAAAAGATTTTGAAAATATATTTTATGCAGAACAGGAATTACTCTTGAGTTTTTCAAACAATACCATATTGTTTTTCCCATTCTCTCCATAAAAATATATAACGTATAAATAACGTATTATATTTACGTAAAATATATAAATATTATAGAGTATAGTATAAGTATAGAGTACATAAGTATAAGTATAGAAATATTATAGAGTATAGTATAAAAATTATAGACTTACTCTTAGATGAAGAAGTTGAGAATGGTGATCTGTACTTTTTTCTTGCCAATTTCGACCAGTAATGTAAAGACACTAGTAGTTGACCATTTATAGAAAAACATAAAAAATAAGGTTTGAAATGTTCTTATTGTTTTGAAATTTAAACAACAGACGGCATGGCATCCGATGTTCACTTTCATCAAAAGTGCACGTATAAGTGCGCTTATAAAAACCTTATTTTTTATGTTTTTCTATAAAATGGTCAACTACTGGTACATGGTCAACTACTGGTGCCTTTACCTTAGCGATTTTTAAATAATTATGTTCACACCCAGTGAACTAATCTTTCTGTAATCTCAAGGGAACTCGAGTAATTCGATCCAATTTTTCAAACGTCGTTTAAGGAGCGTCCGAATTAATTTTGTCGACGACCGTAGCGTGTTGCACAACTTAATAGTATACACGGTGTGATTAAAAGTATTGTGCTAGCGAGCGGAAAGTGATTTCTTGTGCAGAAACAAATGAAACGTGAAAAGTAAAAAGTTCCGCTTAAGGCTTTGTTCCGGAGCAAGTCCACCTTGAAAATTGACTGGTCACGCGTGTTATTGAACAGAAATCGGCTGAAGTGTTCGTGCATGACTTACCGTTTCCGGTTTTCCGTGTATAGAGTTGCACGGTTGCTCGACGAATTTGAAACTCAATTTCCTCGGAAACTAAGCTTGGACGTGACAGAGTTTTGTTGCAGAATCTCTTTTTATTTTTACACACAAAACCAATATCACGCCCGTCTACAGGGTGTTGTATTTAAGTGTGAACGATGGACTATACTATGAGGAATTAAAGCTATCAAAAAAATATTCATGTAAAAATTGTGCGATCAGATGACCTGTCCCGTAAATGACCATAATTCGTATTAACTGAAAAAATGGTATTTATGGTGTTTTACATTTATAATTGTTTTGTCAGTTCACACTGTTCGACTGTACATTAATTTATTTATCAGTTGTTGAAACGACAACCCAAGTATAACCGTGAGATCAGCAATTTTGTATTTTGAAGTGGTTCTATGGTCCTATGATAAGCTTGTTTAATTATCATTTACTGTGGTATATCTGTTCATTCATTAGAAGTCGACGTTTATTGGAAATTTCGTCCGTTTTTCGTTTATTCTTATGCCAGACTTTTAATACAAACTGTGTAGTCTATCAAATATTTTTATAATTGTCTTCTGAAATGTATATACTTTTACAATGATACAGCCTTCTTATAGAAAGTGTAAATAAAGAACTTACTTAATTATAGTAGTAAGGAGATAGTAGTAAGTAGATTGGAAAGCCTAAATAATACCATTTAAATGGCGCCCTATAGTTTTGTACTGAATTCAAAGTTTAATTGAAAAGGATTCAATGACTTGTGTTATGTCAAGTCATTCCGTATAGTAAATCAATAAATTATTGGGATTTTTAGCCTGTATAGTATATTTTTTCTTTTAATGACAATTAAATACCATTAGGATATTATTAGAAGCGACTATTACTCCAGTAATTGCTGGCTCGATTAATGGAACTATATACCAATATAATTGCAAACTGTATACAATGTGGAATGCGGGTAGATATGAGAAGCATGAAATTTGTGCATTATCTACGCGTAATGCGATGCTGGAATATCTGCACGATTGTAACATTCTTCATATACAAAGTTTGCAATATACATATCTCTGCTATTAGAATCAGATATGCGTTAGCGTCTTGTATAACTAGTGTACACGATTAATTTTATTTATGATCATTTCGGTAAAAGGAAAGAGTTGGGAATAGGGTAAAATAAATTATTAATCTGGTTTTTAGTATATTTACACTGCTTTACTATAAACACTTAAACTCTAGTAATAATAAACACATATACAATAAATAAACGTTTACTATATTCCTGATAGTAACATTTAATATATTTTTAATTGCAAATTAAAACTGCTGTAACTGTTGTAACTTCAGGAATTGCTGCGGAAATTACAATATGTTGCAAAGTTTCGAACAATGGTGTACATTGTAAATTTGCGTATTTGTATTTCATTATACCAGTTTACATTGAGCTTAACTCGAAAAATTGATAATCTGGATTATTTCAATTTTGTTGATTAACCAGATGGATTTTATTGCAACATTTGATGATATTGATTTTCCCTTAATTGATGGGCACGCATAAAATGAGGCGTCTTCAAATTACCGCATTTCGCAGCATTAATATAAACGAATCATTCCCACGTGAACGAGCTAAATTGATTATGTCAATTGTATATAGCTGACGTAATAAGTTGAGATTAAGCTGTATAACATGGTTTAACAATCAAATAGCAGTTGAATCTGTCGCTTTCAAAATGTTCAATCCTGCTGTTATCGCCTTATATTTTACACGTGGGTATACATGTATGAGCACGAATATATTAAAATATACTACTTTCGATGTGACTTCTTAATTTTTATTTTTAACGGGTTTGAATGAGAATCTCTGGAAGTTCTGGATGTAATTTAATTAGTACATACAATACATTTTTATTGTAATTTTTATAATATACATTTTTATGGAGCCATTATTTTTTTTTTTAATTGTGTATGTTCAGCTTCATTCATAAGATATTCCTTTCGAAGTGTACTTCTTAGGAAACCTTTTGTGAGAAAAAACTTTTACGATGTCCATAACCCTGGGGGTTTTGTGTTAATATAGAGATGTGTATATATTTACCGCTTTTTCCCTTCGCCTTGTTTGAATGGTAGACTGCACAATATACAGTTAAGTTAATAACGTTCTTGTTTGGCTTGGAAAGGAAATACGAAACCTCGTAACCGCGAAGTCGAAGACTGTGAATCTGCTCGTACTCCGCGTGTTTGAACAGCATTTTTAATATTTACGAAATCCTCTCGGACCTTGCTACACTGTCTGACTGCAAATAACAATTGCGATGAGTTCCGATATCGTTATTAAATACTAAGTCAATCAGCTGATACAGGGTGGTTCTTTTAACGCTAAACCTACCAAACTCAAAACATATGAAAGTGAAACATCTTATAGGAGGGAGAAGATTGAATTTACTTAAACTTTGTACGATTTCCATTATAATATGTGCGTAAATAAAGAATTCACTTCAGTAATTTCCTATGAAAACGATTTTATAATTTCACACGGACCCTCATAAAAGTTACAAAAATCAAGTAACTGTTTTAATAAAACAATAACAGAATGGACAAAGTTTATCATAACTGGACTGCAGATCTTCATGCAAATTGAAAATATTCTGTCTCAACAATTAACAGGAATCAATTACAAATTTTTACATTCTTTTCCTCTTTCTCCACCGTTTTAAACTTCGCGTATTCATTTGTATCATGGATGCATAAAATTGCGATATGAGTGTACCAACGATTTTTGTAATATCGACACACCTGGTTGATCCCGATAAAATTTGGTTGACATTGAGTGTAATAGAAATTGATTTTCAAGGTTGGTAACTAATCGTCTCGGTTCATATATAACCAACGTGTCATTCGAAGTGTCAATCGATTTGGCCAATGAACAGCTTAAGTGATAAAATGATGGAGTAGGTGTATTTAGGTGGTGGATAGTCACGAAGTTTCACGGTAAACGATTTTTCATGAAGGGGAAATTAGCAACGGCGTCGTTTGCTCTAATATTTCAGTCGTGAAAAGTTTTATGCTACCGCGCCGACAGTAAAATAAGAATCGGTCGGGAAGCTGCAGACAATTTTGCTTCATGGAAATTCGCCGCGCGTATTCCTTACGGAAAGTATCCGTTAAAATTGATCAACGAGGGGGTCTACGGTAATTTTACGGCCTTCTCGGTAACTCGGCACATTCCTCGCGAGTGATTCGGCAACTTGCATCATTCGTCATGGCTACTAAATCGGGCGATGCGCGACGGCTCGAAAAGCGGTTCCGACATAAAAGCAGCAGCTCCGGGAAACGTATCTTGATATCGACACCGGATATCTTGCAAATGATTTATTCGAATCGTACTTTAATTTAGGTCGCGGCGAGCTCGCCTGTCGTCTGTGCTATCAACTTTCACAAGTATAAAAACGATAGAGAGGCTTTTAGTAAAAGAGAGAGAGAGAGAGAGTGACGGGACAAAAATTACAGGGGAAAATTATGGTAAATGAAGACGACCAGAAGCGACAACAATACAGACATTATTCTATTTTTATTGAAAAATCCCGCGATTATTCTTCGCGATATTTGTGCTTTCAAATCCTGCCACTATTATCCTGCCAAAACATGAAACATTCAATTTAATATTCCTGCACGGTTTCCGGAAAATTTCGCAAGTTTTTTGGTCAACGACGAACCAGCAGCAGATGGCGATTGATAAATAATCAGGCATGTACTGTAGAACCATCACTTCGAAAGCAAGTAGTATAGCACTATCACTTGGCAGGAAAGTAGTATGGAAACATCACTTCGCTACAAAGTAGTACAGGTCTACCACTTGGTAGGCAAGTAGAGTAGCACCACCAAGTAGTATAGGAACAAGTAGTATAGGATTACCACTTTACCCGGCAATAGTATAGAACTTTCCCTTCGCAAGCAAGTAGTATAGGTTTACTACTTCGCAGACAAGTAGTACAGTACTACCATTTGTTGGGAAAGTAATATGGAACCAACATTTCGCTGGCAAGTAGTATAGGCCTACCACTTGGCAGGCAACTAGTAAAGAACCATTACTTCCCAAGCAAGTAGTATAAAACCATCACTTTGCTAGCAAATAGTATAGGTCTACCATTTGGCAAGCAAGTAGTATAGAACCACCATTTGATAAGCATGTAGTATAGACCACCAATTTATAAGCAAGTAATATGTAACTTCCACTTTGCGTGCAAGTAGTATAGGACCATCACTTGGCAGACGAGATGTATAGGGCGACCACTTTCAGGAAGTAAAGAATAACGTCCATAAACACGAATGATTTAGAATTATTTTTATACGGCAACGAAACACTTGTTTTTAATTTAAATGTCAAAATATCAGAAGATCAGATATTTTATACGAGTATATAATATATTATATTACTTTTATATAATTTCTACTCATATAATTTAGTTTGAGTATAATTCAATATAATAATATCGCGAGCATCATACAAGCGTAAAATATGACATACCTTATGATGCTGAACGATTATGGAATTTTTTTTCTAGATAATATTAGAAACAACTATGTTTAGTGAACAATATTCTTTTATTTTACTGTGTTAGTTCTGAAAGAAAGAGAATATTAAAATATTGTTCACAGTCACTTAGAAATTCTCATTACTATTATTTGAATATAGTGTTAAATGTTCAAACAAGTATAATAAGGATATTCCGTATTCATGTAGTTTAGGGACAATTTAAATTTCAGGCAGTAGTAGAGTACAATCGCTTGGTGGGCAAGTAGTATAGGACTATCATCCAGCAGGTAACTAGTATAAAATCACTAGAACATTGCAAGCAAGTAGTATAGAACTACCACTTTGCAGAAAAGTATTATAAAACTACAACTTTTCAGGTAAGTAATATAGGCCTGCCACTTTGCAGCCAAGTAGTATAGGACGACCACTTCGCAGGCATATAGTATATGACGACCACTTTCCAGGCATATAGTATAGGACGACCACTTAGCAGGCAAGTAGTGTAGATCCACCACTTCGCATGCAAGTAGTATAGGACTACCACTTAGCAGGAAAGTAGTATAGGACGTAAAATCTGCAGGCAAGTAGTAAGGGACTAGCATTTCGTAGAAATCTAATATGGGACTACCATTTGGCAGGCAAGTAGATTTGGAGCCGCACTTGACAGGCAAGTAGTATAGAACTACCACTTTGCAGGAAAGTAATACGGGACTACCATTTCGTAGAAATCTAATATGGGGCTACCTTTTGGCAGGCAAGTAGAATTGGAGCAAGTAGTATACAACTACCACTTTGCAGGAAAGTAGTAGAGGTCCTCCGCTGTGTAAGCAAGTAGTGTGGGAGAGATATTGTTCAGAATAGCAGTAATGGAACGTCTAATGCGCAGGTAAATGGGGAATATACGTGCCAAGAGAAGCAATACTGGTTAACCAAATAGACGTTCTGGGGGTTCACATAAACTAATGGTTAAGCGCCAGTATAATTGTTCGGTGCTTCTGTGGAAATAATACATACAATTACGTTTAGAGTTTGTCACTTTCTTATCAAGATTTTACGATGCCGTCCATTCTACTATTCAATTCACTTTTCAACATTGCCTACATGTATTTAAATTAATGAATATGGAATATGGGAATAAAAAGCAATAGTAATTATTGTCAGATTTACGAAATGCAGAACTACCCACGTTAATTTATCTAATGCAATTTCCATACTCTAAGGAGTGTATCTTAAAAGTGTGAGAGAATCGCTTACGAGCATTTAACGGGATTACTCTCCACTGGCTCTTTAGACGCTTCCATTGGTATTATTAAAATTCTATGCGCATGTTATTCTTCCCCATGCAATTTCTCTTACCTTCGCATTATGCGCCGAATCGCTGGTAACGATATGCAAAGTAGACGGTGCTTATTTTGTCGGACTGGTTTTATCACGGGTCCCTCATCAAGTTTATGGAAGCCGCGTCTGAACACAAGACCAATCGTTACAATTTTCCTTTGAAACATTCCATCTCTGTCGATACATACATTGTTCGGGCAGAAAATAATATCAATTTGAACCGGTCTGATGATACATTTATTATCGCAGATTTCTCGGATACGTGTCGTGCTCAATCCAAATTATCCATGCAAGAATAATATCGCCTGCGGCGATTCATTATTAGAGTATTCATCGTACTCCAATAAACATTCATAACAATTAACGTTTCCAACTGGGAAGTTGATGAGACCAAGTAACCCTTTGACGAGTTACAAAGTAGACATATTCAAGTTACATGAATCGATCTTGATGAAAATCTGTGAGAAATATTTTTAGAAGAATATTCGACACTAATTTTTTGATTGGCCGTTGTCCATGTCGAAGGAGTGAAAACAGTACCCAAAGTTAGAGGTTAGAAATACATTTTTTAGGGCAGTAAATTTTGTAAAATTGTTTAGGAATGGCAAATTTAGTACCATAAGAAAATTTAAAAAAGAGCAGACTTATATGTACGATCTATAAATCAAAATAGGGATACACGTTTTTGGTTGGTTGAAATATTTTTCCGTATTTGGAATATAATAATTGCAGCCTTTTTTCGAGTCTTTTGGGACACTAGTTTTTTCACGTATACAAAAACTGCGCTGAATGAAATTTTTAAAACGAATGAAGATTTGTGTCACGTACTGCAATCGATTCGTCAGCGAACGCAATTATGCAAAGTGGTTTTCGTAATTCAGTTTCCATTCCGTAATAATACTTTCATGGCAAAAATATCCAGCCATTTTCGCCTACAGTGGATCCAAAAAGTGTTTGAACGCCTATTTACCGTTTATTTTCGAAATTATAAGATTGTACACAGGACGACGAACAATTGTTGGCAGCAGTCACGACAATATTATTGAGTAAAGTTTCAGTATTTGGTGAAAAGAAAGTGTTCTCTTTCTCAGAAAAATTCTGTGTAAGTTCTGAGTGGACGTAACGGTAAAGCGTTCGAATGCTTTCGCGAGCGGAAGTAATTCCGAACGATTTGAAGCATCAAAGGAAATCGAACATTCCTCTCGCGTGCATCGAAAGTCGTCGAAAAAGTTTGTTCCGCGTGTCGCAACGACAACGTCGAGTTCGGCGCCCGTAATTGTATGCCAAACTCTCCGGAGCGGTCAGAAAAGCGGAACTTTCGTTGCAACTTTCCGCTATAGTTACGTTACCGCGTCGCGAACGCTTTGAGAGCATAATCGATACACCGAACCCTATAGATCCTGTTACACTGTCTTTTGTTTACGGGAGACGTGTGGTACATCTACTGAGATACAGTGGCGAGCAACGAACACACTATACACACACAATTTCTTGTTTCATAAAAATGAAGATGGGTTCGAGCGAATGTTCGTCAAATTAAAATTCAATGATAAAATTAAGATATTTATTAACTTACAACGCGATAAGTTACCACAAAAAAAAATGTAAAAAAAAGTAATAAATATCTTAACTTTATCTTTGAATTTTAATTTAAAAACGCTAAGAATTTTCGTTCTGACCCACTGCTATCAATTCTGTAATTTGTTGATCGGTGATTGTAATTACAATGTGAACATTACAAGAATTGGCTCGAAAACAAAATGAAAGTTATGTAAACCAGTTGTTTCGATAAATTAAATTACGAAGACAATCGTGAGACACGACTCGAAAAAATGTTTTTGACACGAGATTTTTTTATACTAATCACAAATCTAAAGGCATAAATCAGCCCCATTCTAAATATCCCTTATTAATTGAAAATGTTGAGAACAATGGCACAGTGTTCGAGAAATTGACAAAAATATGATTAACGATTCAATCACATAATGCGCATTCATAACTTCTACGGAAGGATTTATCATGAAATTTTAAAAGAACTGCGCCATTCACCGAGACAAAGAGCGGCTAGATTAAAGTGATTCTTAAAATTATTGATTAAACCTCAACGGATTGGTAAGGAAATGCATTCATAACGTCGTATTATTATTAATTCAAGAAAAGTCACAATAAGCTGAAAATATGAACATTATGACTAGACATCGGATGTTTATGCAATTTCCAATTTTTATAGAAACATTTTAAGAAAGTGGAATGAAATAAAATTTTATTTTTAATGGGGACAGCCTTTGTAGATCCAAAGCAAATAAAAATCGTGTTAAATTCTCTCGAATTTTATATTATAGCATTTTTTTAACATTTCCATAAGCCATAAATGCATAAAGATCCGATGTCTAATTATGACATTTTTGTTCCCGCTATTTATAGAAGTGAATGGTAAAGAACGATATTTTTAGTGGCTGACAACTAAATTCCTAGCCGAATTGGATAACTTCCTTTTTCCAGCTCGTATTACACGTGCTAGAGAGTGTGAGCGATGAATTATAGCTCCATAAAAAACACAGAAATATAAATCATTTTTTAGAATTTCTGCTCTGATCAGCACGATCGTATTCTTATCTCGTTCGCTCCTCTGTTTATGACACTCATTCTCTATATATAGAATTTTTATCGTTAAACATAACGTATAATATGGAGAAGGAAAGATAATTTAAGTAGAAATTAGTATTATAAGTAGACTTCGCATTTATGACGAAAACGAGTAGGTGCAATTTTAAACATTGAAGAATTTCAAAGACTTTAAGAGTGTTCATATACAGTTTTAGTAGATTAAAATTATTAGCGGAAAATATAAATCTATATTTAGCCTCTGTATCTTACAATTCATACAGAAACTTATGATAACTAATTTTACTTTAGAATTCATGCTCTTACATCGAAACTGTGTAGCAAACATTAAGTTTGATTTGAACGTCCAGAAGGTTGTTTATAAAATTTGGCATAAAAATTTCTAGTCTAATCGTAAGTGCATGACTTAAGGGACAAATATCTTTCTATATGCTCCTTTCGACAAGTATTGTAATGTGTCGCGAACGTTTTTCTTCAATACCGTGTAGATTTTCATCTCTTCAAATGTGAAATAATTTTATTGAATATTTCCGAAGTTGACATATTCTTACTACTTACGAAATGTTTACTCGTTTTTGCATTTTCTGTGAAATATCGACGAAAGCCGAACAACAAAATATTTCTGAAGCGAGAAACATCTTCTCCACGGCGCGGCGTGACTTCTCAAGCACACTCATGTGAATGCAGTTCTCATGCTCGACTCTGTAGGGATACTTGATTTTTTTCTCACCGTGCTATTCCGAGAGCGATAATATGAGGAACGACGTGTTATGTAATATGCGCCAATTCATGGATACACATTCTAATAACTAAAATATCCTGTTTTTTGTCAGAATTTTCGATTGAAGAGGATATGGGAAATTATGGAAAAAACTGATTTTCATTGTCACCCCATTATTAGCCCCTATGTCGACATATTCGGTTGAAAATTCGCACAATTTTCTTTGGATTTGGACCTTCTCATCCGGCTACACCCTATGGTATTAACACTACAACTACCGGATGGGTCAAGATGACTTCTTCCTAATTTTTTCTTTTAGAGATATTGAAATTATAAATGTTTCCATGAGAAAATTTTGTAATAATCTTCTCTATCGAAGTAGATATTTAAACAAAACTAATACGAAATCTAAACAAATCTTATTTTGTTGTTATTATAAGGCAATGGATGCCAGTTGCATTTAGTGCTTGGTCGTTCTAGTATTAAAATACTTTCTGGACTCACTGTATACACAATTTGAGAAATCAGATGGTTCAAGAAATTTGTTTTGTATGTTCGAATAAATATTTTACGACAACTTTCTTAAACTGGTTATCGATAATTTGATAACGTGGTCAAAGTTCATCTGCGAGGAATGGCAAAGTTCGGGAGAGGTCAACTTCCATCAGTGCCTGGAGGCGTTCGTTAGTGACAAGGATAATCAGTATACCGCAGGGCTTATTCTTTAAATTCTCCTCTCTAGATCGATATTTGTATTTAGCCATGGTACGTTTACTAAACGGAACCATTACTAAACGCATTGTTGCTGTCAAGAGTGATAATTTAAACTGATTCACCTGGACGGATTCGATTGAAAAACGAAGGACAACAGAATTGTAACTTTTAATTGACGGACCCATACTGCAATTCAGTCGTCGAAAATAAAAACTTTTACAGATCAGAATCTGCATACATAGAGCCATATAAATGAATAATAATAATGTGTTAGAACAATTATTTTGGATACATCCTACATAAAATATTATTTCATCCAATAATTCCAATACATATATAATAAATGAAAACGTTCTTGTAACATAAATTCGTTCGGTTGAAAATATAAGCACAATTTAATTTCTACAATTTGATCGAGCAACTCGTTGCAAATGCAGATGACTGTAATGGAACGAATTTGTAATGGATTAATTGTAGTTCTTTACTTTGTTCACGAATGAATAGAACGAAAAGAAGATACTGAAGATAACAAAATGTGTTTCGACCCAATGATACTAAGAAATAAGACAAATCTTTTTATACAGGGAGTTAATTTTAACTCGAACACCTAAATTATTTCAGCTACTATGCTAAAGGTGTACGGAGACTTTCCTGACGCACTGTATACACACCTCGTGACGGTACAGAGAAATTTGAAAAAGTGTCCATAATGATCTGCTGTGTACGTAAACGAAGAAACTGGATTCAGGAAGAAACGTGGAGAGAATAGGGGAACGGATGGGTGAACTGGTAACGGGGTGAATAAACGAAGCCTTGTACCAGTAGAAGAGATTTTCGATCGAGCGAATAGAGCAAGCCTTTCATGATTTCCCAACTGGAAGAAGATTAGGAAGTGCTGGCAGAGTTTCTACCTGCCTTTGACGAAAAGCTAAGTAACAAATCGTTTGAGCTGCGTAGAAATCACAGATTCGGACCAGTTTCCCTTCAGAACTGTGCACGAAAACGTTTAAGAGAACCTTGACTATTCATTGCGACTATTTCCAACAGGAAACGCTGATCTCTCCACAGAAAATATTCTTCCATCAAATTCGAAGACTTCAATGAAAATATGAGAGACAGATTTTATACATCTTTATGCAAGAAAAACATTTTCTCTACTTTCCGTTATAAACTGCGTCTGCTTCTTACGTTGATTTATGATGATTATGATAAAACGCCCCTACTGTACATTTGTTTTTCTTTTATAGAAAATATTACTCTTTTGCTCGAGCTATTATTTCTGAAGAATGGCATTAAATTAATGAATATGATCAGTTAATCTTTTTCAATCAGCAATTAAAAGAATTTGTCAGAGTTTTCAAGGACCCGATTTAGTTATTTCATAAAGAATGGAAAATCAACTATCCAAACAACAGATTATCTACCGGCGATTATTTGATAATTTTTGAGTCTGTGGTCTACGGTTATTAATCTTTTAAAAAAATATAATATGAATAATAATGTTGTATAGTTTTCTAGTGCAGTAAAGTAAGAATTATACACAGCTTCAGTAAAAGAATTCTGAATCAAACAATTTTACCTTAAAACAATGTTTTCACACAAACACGCATATCGATATTAATGACACTAGGCTAGTGTGTCCAGTGGATAAAGTTGCAAACAAATAATATACTTATTCTAATATCGAAGACTCGGTATCGACATATCTCTATTTTAAATTAGGTACACAAGTCTTTAACGTGTGGACTGGTTCTTTGAGAAAAATATTTCTGTTTTAGAAAATCTTTGTCCGTAAAAGATCAAGAAATTCTAAAATTCTGGAAATGTAGAATAGCTACGGAACGTGCTAACAACACTTTTAACTAATCAAATGACGCACCCGTAGAGAACCGCGGGTCGTGATTTCCGGAAGATATCGTTTGATCAAGACCTTGAGTCAATGAACAGCAATTATCCCAGGTGCGCGGGTTACAATGGCCACGGGCCAATTATCTGAAGTTCGAGATTGAATCTCTTTCGGTGGGAAACGCGTACTCTTCGGCGGCGTAGATAATTTTGCCGCGTCGCACACGCGTAACCGCCAACGATCGGACTTCCACTTTCCGCTTCCACCGGTACTTTCGTGTCGGATAATCGAATTCCGTGCATAACTCGAGCCAATTGCGACGAGATTCCGCTTCTCGACAAGCCGTATGAAATTCACCGTTGCAGAGAATACGACCCCGACAGGGAACGGGAAAGAGTCAGTGACACCATAAAAGCGGATACGTCTGCGAACTGTTCACGGGAACTGAAAAAGGAATTTCCATTCTTAAGGGGTTATATACAGTTAGAATTTTCAAAAAATCGATTTTTTTTTTGTATTTCATTTTCATAATGTATTTAAGTATACGCACAAAAAATTTCAAGTCAATCCGGCAATTATTTTCGAAGTTACACGCATATTTGTAAAGACGTGTCAGAGCGTTTGAGAGCGTCAGAGCATTTCAACGCGATCTTTCGACGCGTTTTTCTCGAAACTGTGTTTTCAAAGTCGGTGACCAAGATTTCTCGGAAACGGCTGAACCAATCACTCTCAAATTCTAACACAAGCTTCTTAAGTATATTTTTTAGTAATTAAACGAAGCTTTTTTCTCTCCGATGAATATTTTTTTTTTATAAACAATTTAAGGCCAAATTTTTGTGAAAAATCGATTTTTTTCTTTGAAAACCTGCCATTTTGTCACAAAATTTTATTTTGCTTATTCCTTCGATTATTTACTAGATTATACATTTCTTTAACGAAATCAGTTTGGTTTTATCATTTTTGATGATCCAGTCCAAAGATATAGTGGTCACCGCAAAGCGCCTTTTTTTAGAGGAGCTCCAGGAGATCAGCTATAGCAGGTTTCAAAATTATTATTTTTACAAATAAAAAATGTTAAAATACAGTTAAAAGTTACCATAATATGTGTACAAATTTTTACATTAATAGATGTAAAGGTCTTCTCAGGAAAAATTCTTAAAAAATTGCTTTTTTTAGGCCTCCTAACTGTATATAACCCCTTAAATTGACAGTTGCGCGTGTTTCATGACCTACACAGATCGGTCAATGCTGTTTGACTGCGTTCTAGCCGGTCGCCGCTATATTGCTCCCGTTACCCGATCCTGATCAAGTTCTCTTATCCTTAGCACTCCCACAGGACAAGGGGACGAGAGGGTGGGGGCTTTAAATTTGGACTATTTGTCTTACGTGAAAAATTCTCAAAAAATTATTTGTCAAGTCCTGTTGCTACAGGAACACAATTACAGCGCACCAAAAGCGCAAAATTAGTGCAAAATTTGTGCACTAAAGCACAACTACCGGTTGTTTTTCCGATCGAATAAAATGAGGGATCGCAGTAAATACTTTTAAAAGAATTCTCTTCCTGATATTTTCTTGCTGTGCTGGAAGGAAACGTTATCTTCGAGAATTTTATTAAAAGGTGTTCTTACAGGAGAGATATTTTAGAATTTTTATAACAATTCCGTAGAAATCCATTATTTTGGAACGTTTATTGAAACGTGTTCGTACGGAACAGATATTTTAGAATTTGTGTAATAAAAATTCCGCAGAAATAAATTATTTTAGGACGTGTATTAAAAAGTAAATATTAAAGTCTTCGTAAATATTAAAAATAGATAACATTATTCAGAATGTCAATATAATAACACATTAATATTATTGTAATACTATTCATCGAGTAGTATTCGATATTTCTGTAATCAGAAACTGTATATTTTCATATTTTATTTTTAAGTTTTATTAAACGAGAACTATAACGTTTCAGAGTTTTTTTTCGGTTCATGTCTTATGTTATAACTAGACAGCGGATTTTATGCATTTATGACAAAAATGAGTAGGTGTAATTTGAAATAGTGAAACTGTTAGAAGATTTTAAAAATACTGTTATATAATTTTAAACCTATTGAACATATTAAGAAGGAAAATAAATTTTTATTTCGCTCGTGTTTGTTGCAATTAAGGTAGAAAATTTTGATTTTGCATAAAGATCCGCTGTCTAGTTATAACTTTTTCTATCGAGGATCTCTAAACGCAAACAGTACATGAGACAGACACAAATTTTATTCCGATTTAAGACGACGCTTTGTATTTCGAAATAAAACAATCGTTATCCCCTCTTCTTCTTTTGAAGTTGTTGGGTCGACACCTCTTACAATTAGTTTGCATAGGTCTCCTCATCCGAAATACGACGGAAGCCGGTCACCAGCCATCGTCTTATATCGGACTAAAACTATTTTAATGAAATATCAAAGCCAAGCAAAAAGGAAAGAGAATTTTCGATTGGTCATGTTTGTGTATAAAGATGTGAATTCGCATGAACCTCTGTAATCTGCCTGTATTAACGGTAATATTATATTGTTCGCGTCCGCGAAATAATACAGGAGTTTATCTAACACGTGATTCTTGGCGAATCATTTACGGCCAAATCCTCTTTCGCTGTAGCGTTACCCAGCATGGAAAACCATAGCAACAGCATAGTTCCGCAGTCATGTTATCACTATGGAAGATCGTTTGAAACGTAAAACTCGAATAGAAAATGAGTGGGAAACGACAGTCCTCGAAAGCTTTGCGAGCTGTTGCTGCAGTTTACACTGTAGAACCGAAATGGACGACGCGAACGCGGCAGAAACGCAGGAACAGAAATGGAGTCACATTATTATTAAACGCGACGGAGCCGTTTCTGTCGCGGGACGGAATAAACGTGGGACCCGGAAATGCGACCGCGTCATTATGCGCGGGTAACTGTCGTTCATTCTGAAGAACCACTGTCACGGTCCAGTAAAAATAGAAGTGTCGCCACCGTATCTAGATTTTTGAGCGTTACAATTTCATCTAGAAGGACAGAGAAAAGAAACAAGAAAAGTACACGGTACCTAGGACAGACCTTTTCGAGCGATACTTTTCGCGAGAACTTCTCGAAATGTTGGTTTTGATTGAATTACAGCCTAAATGAGGAAAAAGTTTCAACGCCACCGGCGACCAGATGTTGCACGAAAATGATTAATGAAAATGAGTCCAATTATATTCTCTTGCATTACTTTACGAAGACAACAGAAGTGTTTTTCTTCAGATTTTTAGCGATTTTTACTATAATATAGTAAAACCTGTTTTTGTGCGGTGGATAGGGACCGCATAAAAGAAATCGTACAAAAAAATATTCGAAAATTTTATAAATTTTTACATGTAATAAACTACTTTGTACGATATACCACCTAAATTTTTTTTTATGCGGTGGATACGGACCGCATAAAAAAAGTCAGACTTAGAAAATACATCAATGATTTATGAAATAGAGGAGAGAATGCTTTCAATTAAATTAAATAATTAAATTAGACGTAAAGAAATTGTAAAAATATTAAAAAATTAAAAAAAAAAAAGAAGAGTAAAAATATTAAGTCCAGATACATCGTTGTCAAGGGGACCAGGTAATCAGAGTTCGTCCACAACATGTATATGTACATTGATAGGAAACATTAAACTGGTGCTAACGCCGCTAAGATTCATATACCGCATAAAAATAAATCGCACGAAAAAAATTGCACAAAAATAAAATCGCACAAAACCTATCGCACAAAAACAAAATCGCATAAAAAAGGACCGCACAAAAACAGGTTTTACTGTATGTGCACAAAGAAATAAATGTATATTCAATAGTTCTTCACAGACGCATCTTTAAAATCTCATTTCGTCCGTCTATCCGTCATTTTGACGGGTCTCATAAATCTAGTTTCAATTCGCATCGTGAGCCTCTGTATCCGACAGCGTAGGTATTGTTTTCGAGAATTCTAACGTATCATAGTTGTCAATGATGAAGTTCCAACGGGGATGCTTGCAAAAACCCGGTAAAACGTTACACACACGTATAATCCGCGAGTCACAGGCAAGAAGAAACGCGAGTCTCTAACGTGGAGTCGTTGTTCTAGTTTCGTGCAATACTGCCGGCGTTCAGACGATTTAGATTGTTCAACGACTGTCTCGTTGAATACGTTGCATTTGGTGCTGCACTGGGAATACCAGCATGTATGGGGCACTTGATGAATACCTAGCACGTTACAAATCGTTGCATAGGGGCAGGATATTTCCCTCGGAATTGTAACACTGAATAACGCCTTATCCGATGGCTGCAGAAAGTAATATTGAACGTCTTCTCTAATGAAATCAGTCGGACGTACAAATTTTGCTTGCGCTAAATTTTTATGCTGCTCGCGGCCGAAAATATTCGGTTAAATTGTGAATTTATCGGATGAAGTATTTCATATTTTATTGGAAACTCGAAGGATTTTTAATTGTCAGTAACCCAACTAGAAATTATCGCGAAACCGTCCTTGATTTTTATTCTATAGCCTGGTTTGTATAGTCACTTCTTGAAATATTTGACGTATTTAAAAGAGATATTATTAAAACTACAAAATAGTCTGGCCCGTTTTTAATTATAAAAGAATGTTTGAAAAATTTTAAACATCGGACATATGAATAATTACGGTGAGACCTCGGATTTTTATGGAAAATAAAAATGGTCTGCATTAATTACAAGACACAGGAGCTACATGGATATTTATTTCCTTTTTTTTCATAATTTTAATCAGTTAATCAAATGAAATTCTTGAACTGATTTTATTGTTTCGTATTTGATCCTCATTTTTCGTAATTATGATAGAATTCTGTTTTATCAAATGCCTTTTTTTACACGGGTGTTCATGTAAAACTGGAGATGATTTAATTCATTTCTGTGATGGTTGTAAATTTATCTTCCAAATATGGACTTATAAATTTGACTCTGCTTGCGAAAACGCTGTTACAAAATTTCAAGAAAAATAGACATATTTGTACACTCTTTTAAACCCTTGTCCTTTATCGCACGAACAACGATACTCAGAATAACAATATTTATGCATCTATCATTATAATTCAAGCGTCTATCATTATAATTACCATATACGAAATGAGGAAATTTTTTTTCTAAATGATAAAGGTGAATGCAGTAATAAAACTCGTCAAATATGAGGAAAGTATGAATATAAAATTATCATGTTTGTATTTTAGAAGATACAACATATGGAAAGTTTCAAACCTAATTTATTTAACATATGTTGTATATACAATAGTATTTTACGCATTTAATGAACGCTTAAGGCAATACGGGGTAATTCAGCGTCATGTTTGATTTTAACAAGACAATTAAAAATATTCACTTATTATATGAACAGATCTACATATCGATTGTTGCTGGCAAGAATCGATTAATAGAAAATGATCGTGAACTTCTATAAGTTTTTCGTTTAATAATATAAATTTCTCTTCCTACGTCTACATTTTTTTATTTTTATAATCTTGCACACCCAATCTTTTATTCAGGCTAACAAAACTTATAATATTTAAGCTACCGGAAAATGTCGAATTTTAAAAATGATCTCTTAAATGTTTTGTTCTGTATGCCGTTACGTATGAGGAACTTATTTCTGGAGATAGGAATGATTTCGCCACCTAGATGATATATACGAACGCTGAATACAAAGGATCTGTGTTTGAGTCAAGACAAAAGAGTTTCGTGACTGTTCAAGCTGGATTTCGGATGACTCGGATTCGAGGAATGTACGTGCCACGTGAAAGCGAGAGATGCACAGTCGAGTGTGTATTGTGGGTGTAAAAGCTTCTACGGATAAGATTGCACGGCGACGATTTCGCATAGTTCTCCAGATACCGTCACTCGTAATCACTGAACCCGAGGCGGTGGATGTAGTAAATAATTCTTCTATGCTTGCCATCATTGCGCGATTGAAATATTTATAATAAAATACAGTTTACGAGGGCCATTGAAAAAATGAAGATAAAATCAACTGTTATTTCAATATGTGCGATACAATCAAATTCATGATTTCCATACAGCGTAACCCCTATCACAATAATTGACAACGACTTCATTTGATTTTTTATATTAATATTATTCGGCAAAGTAATATTGCAAGTGTCTCGACAAAATTTGAAATTAACGTGTTCATTGACAACCAGTTTTTTAATTTCTCAAGGATAAATCCAAATGCCTGGTTAAACTTTACTTTTAGTACTTGAGTACTTTTATACTCAGAATAATCCAATCTATCGAAGTCGAGCATAAAAAATTGGACATTCTGTTTAAAAAAACAAAGGTGACCCTATATCTTCTCTACGCCTCCACTTGCAAGAATATCATTTACATCATATTATGCAGTTTCTTAAACACTACAACTTCTCTAAGTAACATTTTCTCGTCTTGTTTGAAATAACTAAAATATTCAAGTGGGCAGGTGGCGTTAGAACATGGCAATATCAATTATGCTCTCTTAACACGTTGACTGCCATTTCAGCCATATATGGATGACGTAATTATTTGTCCAGGTTTTAGAATGAATTTTTACGTTAATATATTCATTGCACCAAATTAGATTAGGATCTGTAAAATACAAGAAAGTTGGAGTACTACTCAATATCATACATTTGATTTTTTTCAATTTTTATTTCATTAAATAACTTACTTTGATGTTATGGAATTTTTAAGGTTTCTAGTTTGGCTAATGTATATAATATAATATATCCTCCGCTCTAATTCTGACTTCGGGCCAAAAACAATGTGAACTAGTGAACAATAATATATACAGAACATGAACGATAGTAGATCGTTTTGCTGTTCATTGAGGGGAAGGGAAATTACATTCCTTGTGGTCATGAAGTTTCAGAAACTGTCGTAGAACTTCGGGATGTAATCCGCACTTGTCACTATCCTAATCCCACAATCATTCAGATTGACAGTGACCTGACGTTCGATAAATGTGAAGTGTAGTGGCGCAGAAAATTAGAATTCCTCCGCGTATACACTCACAACGAATCATTCTGAAAGTCTATTTTCCAATTTGTTTCGAACTACTGACGAGTAAACGTGGATCCATACCAACAATCTTTTACAAAACATTTCGCGTTAATAGAACTTTTATATATTTTATGCAACTTGTGATTTACTAAAGTGAGTGCGAATTTAAGCGACCAAATTTTCATAATATTCAATAAAATCATTTGAATTCGAACTGAACAGATTGTTTTTAGATTGCTCGACGTATTTTCAAGACATTAATATTATAAAAAATATAGGTGCAAGATAAACCCAGCAGAATGGGGAAGAGGGGATAGCGATATTCTTACTTTGAAATAAAAATCGTCGCCTTATACCGGAATAAAATTGTGTATATCGATATTCGCTCGAGCTTATCCCCACCACTACTGGGACGGGTTACGAATGACTCCGGCACAGTATACGGAGGGTTAGTCTGAATATAATATAAAATCTTTTCCCCAATCATTTTTCAGTCTTTAATTAGCTTTAAAAGAAATATTTTTGTTGATATCCTCACGCCCACGAGGTTAATCAATTATAAAACCTAATCAGCTGATTGCACATTAATTTTCTTCTAAAAGGCAAAAGATTATACCCATTATAATCCTAAATGATTCGAACGACTGAAGAAGTTCTACGTACATCTAATAAATCGAGTTTGCAAAAGTTCAAACCTATTAGAGCCAGTAAGACCGAACGTATGAAATCTAGCATGGGTTCAAACACGCCTAACTGACTCGACTATCCATCATCGGATATCGGGTGGATCGCGATTATGGATCCCAAGTGTTCAATAAGACAAAAGGAGCACCGTTGGGCCGGTCTCTGAGAGGTTATGCTCACGGTCTCCACGCGACAAAGCTGATAGCGCGCTGGTTAGTGGACAAGTGGTAGTTCTGGTGCTGTGGAATTGGTATAAACTATGAAACCCACGTCCCGAGTAAATCAGAAGGATGATCGTTGAAGTTAGAGGACAGCCGGAACCTAGAGCTTCGGATAGCCTAGCACCAATTGCGTCCTAGATTCAAGGACTTTCAGGGATAAGCTCTTCCTAAGACGGTGGAATCCAGGCGAAAAGTGAATACACCACATTCAGTTCTAAATAAAAGTTTTATTTGACACTCCGTATAACACCGGACACAATTTTATGGGGAGGTGTTCTTGAATTGTTCATTAAACTGATTCAACACGTTCCCAACTAGCGTCGCCTATATGTGGCGATGTGTACAACATAATATTCAGAGAACTAGTAATTTTTCTGTGACGTCACTTTTTCCATATTTTACAAGAGTTAACACGTCAATTGTGGTGGCCATCACCCGTCGAATATTGGTCTGCTTCTCTTTAATTCATCAAATTATACTTTCGTTTCATTGTGTCATGTGATAAAATTAAAATTGTTGTGTCAATTTTATTTGCCTGACGCCATGCCTTCCTAAATATTCATCATTGGAAAGGCTCTCAATTAAAAGGTTACTAGTATATTGTAACTACGAAGACTATAGTTGAAATAAATAGCTCTTAAGTTTTTGTGCAATTGTTTGTTTGTTTGTTTGTTTATTTAGGTAACCAATGTCGTTATCGATTAGTGACCAAAACCTCACGAAACAGTAACGCCATTAGGATCGAGAAGCTGTATTCAACAGTGCATTCGGTACGAGTTTGAGCAAAGGGAACGCTGCTCAAGCATGCAAATCGATTTGTATGGTTCCGTTTGAATGTATTGTATCCGACGAGATACTAAATTACCGTGTAAGACGATCAAGGAATTATTTATAAAAACTATGTATGGAGTGTTCAGAGATTTATGGGCCTGATTTTTCCACGTATCATCAATAGGATATTCTAGAGATTTGTTGATTTTACGCTGCGATTAGGTTTGTGTCGTTATTGTTAGAGTGTTTACTTCTCTGTAGAGATCAACACTATTTCAGGCTTAACTTCACCTTAAAATTTTTAACCAGTTTTTATATAATCCTTTTTGTAACGAGAAAATGGCAAAAATCCAAGTTTTAATCCTAGGCGACTAGTAGTTCAAAAGTTACACGTGTGTAAAGTTGAGTGATTTTAAGCGTTTCTGACAGATAAGGGCGCCGCCATATTGGTATGTAGTCAGGCATCGTCCAATGAACGGAGCCGCGACAAGGTTGGTCAGGTTAGGTTCGCATATTGGACCGACTACGCTTGTATATCTACGTTATCGACATCACCGCGTGCTTGTGGTGCCACCTAGCATGTCAGTCAAAAATGCTTAAAATCTCTGCACTTTTAACACGCATAACTTTTGATCCAGTCAATTCCTAACATTAAAGCTGGGATTTTTTACGTTTTCTCGTAAAAAATACAAGATTATATAAAAAAAAAAAAATGGTTAAAAATTAACATAACGAACTGTTTCTGAAGCATGTGATCATTCTTAAAAACTGAACACAACCTTGTTTCCTTTTTCTCGGTGCTAACCTCTACGACCAATAGCAATAAAGAAACAAGTCTACCGACTTTATCATTAATAAATTATAAATATCATTATTACTTATTTTTATAATTATCGGATACGTCGCGACATGAATATTCTGCATCTAATGATAATTGATTTACCGATTGTAATCAATCCATTTGCGTTCACCACGTTACGGTACCAATTACGGTTTCCGCCTCGCAATCTCTCTTGTCATTCAAATCAAAAGCAACGTCAAACTCGAATCCCAGAAACGCTTCGAATCCTACGAAATCATTAATATCGCAGTAATGCGGAACGCTCTACATAAATCCTTGGTAATTTGTGTGTCAGGTCGAATTTAAAATTTCGATTTCGGATTGATATTCGAAGTCGTAACTCTTCGTTGACGCGGACCGTCCAAAAGGCCGTGAAACTTCACTGCCGGTACACACTGTTACTCGTTGCCAATAAAATGTAAATGAAATGACTTTTTTCTTTATCATGGACAGAAAGGAGAACTCCTACGTCACTGTTGCGAGCCACGTAAATCGAGTCGCTGCCATGATTACATACAGTGGGGGACAAACGTATTCGAACAGCGGTCGGAGCGTTTTGAAATAATGTTTATTACACGAATAACGATATAACAAGTTTCTTCAGATTCTTGTAGGAACCGTGTGTGAGACTTTCTACGGAATTATTGTAACAAGATTTACAATAACTTCCAAATCTTATAATACTAACATATTTTCTTTTGGTGACTTATAATTGTTCTTTTTCATTTGTCTCGCTTAACAATTTTTAACCAGCTGTTTTATTGTGGTATCTTTTACTTGAAAAATTGTACCATATTTTCGTTGAGTATTTGATTTCTTCAAATTCGCTTACCACTGGACCAATGTGTCTAATAATTGTTTTTACGAAAATTGAATAGTAGTATGAAACTGAAATTATAAATTTTTGTTGAAATTATTTGCTGTACCATCAATTCAAAGACTCAGCTCAGTTAATGTAAACGCAATTTTCTCATATGAATTTATCTGAACAGTATAACCATATATAATTTTATTACTTGTACTTAAGCTTATTTGTAAGTCACCCACTAATAAATAAATTTTTCCAAACCTTTCTATGCAGATGTATCTTTTTACAACTAAGATTCAATTACGGTAAAACCTCGATTATCCGAAGTAAACAGAGATACATTAGAATACGATGCTTGAGTATGTCTTAATTTGTACATGAAAGAGTATTACATAAGTAGGTTCGGATAATCGAATCATACTGGAAAACTTTAGCTTTGGACTAGCTCTTTCACGCCCCCAAATATAGCGTGGTTATTTCATGCAATTTTTCAAGAGTTTTTATCACATTTACGTGAACAATGTATGTGCATTTTTCTGCTGGAAATGCAATGTTGCGAACGTGGAATATTTTTTACGAAAATTGTTTAGCGAACATATTATTTAGCGGTCGCTGTTCGAATACTTTCTACACCCGTTGCATAAAGTTTCGAGGTGCACGCGTCTGGCATGGACTAGATAATGGAATGGAATTACGAAAGTGCGAATGAAAACAATGCTCGACGTACCTTTGGACGCGATACCACAGATGCGTCCGCAGAATCCTTCGAACATGCTCCCCTCCTATTAGCCCATAAACAACGGTGAAACGAACGGTAATGAAATTCATCGACCGGTGGAAAACATCGAACTCGTTTAATCCAATGATATGTTTTATTGGCTCCTGGGTGAGAGATGGCCATCCACTTTGAAAGCGTTTCCGGCTAGCCCGTTCAGTATGCAAATGGTACCTTATATCAGTAAATGTGGCTCCTCGATGGAATAGTCGAGTATCCTCGAGGAGGGTGTAATTCCTGAAGTATGCAATTGCATCGGAGATGCAGCCAGAGCTCTTTCGTTCATCACTTGCATCGTAATCGTTATATTGCGATTCGATATATACAAGGTGTCCCAAAGTACTTACTTGAAATGAATAATTCCTAAGATCATTTGAAGCAACTTTTTCCTGTACGAAAATAGTCTCCGCGACTTCGTTAAGAAATTATTAAAAAAAAAAAACACACGGACCAATCGGAACTCGGCTATAATAGAGGCGTGACGTTGGCACTGTATCCGTGATCTGATTGGTCCGTGTGTTTTGCTAATAACTCGTTAACAGAGCCGCGGAGAACATTTTCCCAACGGAAAAAGTTACGTCAAATTGCTTCAGGAATTACACCTTCCAAAGAAATGCAATATTTTTGGGACACCCTGTATAATATTTATGTTTGTCTTGAGCATACGTGTGAGACGTTACGTTGAAGCGGAGGATGTTGCTTGGCAACGCTTTTCATCACTTCAACTTATTTACATAGTATTACGGACTAGTTTCTTGTTTGTTAGGTGTATGCAAAAATGTTTGGTCTTCTTTTAATTTTTCTTTTATTCATGCTTGACACACGGCGTATGCTAGCAGCGGATAATGAAGTTGTTTATTTACACATCTCAATAGGAAACCAATAATCGTACGTAGAAGAAGATTATAAGTTATTACGATTAAACTATTGAGAAAGACTAAGTTTTATAATAACAGTAAGTTAGGTAAAAATAATTGTACCATCTCTGCATCGGATAGCCTCAAATTTTATGTTTCCCTACAAATGTTGTATTATTCGACGCATTCGTTTAAAATATGAGATTGCAAATGAAATACAATTGGTCACAAACAAAAATGGATTAAGCTAAATGGGTCAGCTTTCGTGCAATTATTTCGGAACAACGTATAATAATTAATAATTGTAACATGTTGTTTAAGAGAACTACAAATTCTTCTGACATTTCTATTAATTTTGTAGTTTACCTACTCATTTTTGTCATAAATGTATCGAATTCGCTGTGTAACGATCAACAATTTAAACCATTTACAAATGAGAGTTGAGACGTACGAAACACGTACTGAAGACGACATTGCAATTATCTCGAAGACGAAGGGTCTCATTAGAGCGAAAGTACCCTTGTTTTTGGCAACGGTAACACATTCGTAACTGTGTCTCACTCGAAACCATTTTCAAAAAAGAACAGTGAAATACGACTGCTCGGTTATGCGCTTGAAAATAAAAGCGGAGATTTCTTAATACGTACTCTAGTGTTTCCACTAATTTCTTTATTACTCTGTCTGGACAGGTATTTAGTCAAGATTAACACGTTGACTGCCATGTAACCCATATGTGGGTGACGGAATTATTTGTCCAAGTTTTAAAATGAATTTTTACGTTAAAATATACTAATTGTTCCAAATTTTATTAGGATCTGTAACATGCAAGAAAGTTATAGGACTACTCAATATCATACATTTAATTTTTTTTCAATTTTATTTCATTAGATAACTTACTTTGATTTTATGGAATTTTTGAGGTTTCAAGTTTGGCAGTGAAAGTGTTAATAACGTAAAACGTCAAACGAGTTTTATTACCGTTATTATTTGCTTTATAGTGAAAAGGAAGGGACAAAAAATTTGTATTCGACGTGTGAGATATTTATGCAATAATATTGTAACGCATACTAAACATACATTAAACGTAATATCAAAACTATCTACTTTTCACTATTTATAACTATTTTTCATTTCATATTCCCTTTCCGCTCTAATCATGAAAAGACGAAATACTTCCTGAAAAAGTTAAAGGTAAATGAACTCTTGATACGACAAAGAAGTCACCGTAACGATGTTACATCACTCCGGTTCTCAACAATGTGATATATCAATTGCAAAAGAACTAAATCGCCATATTGTTGTTCTATTGCATATTTTAAAAATGGAATGTAATAATAATATATATTGAAAACATCGAAAGAATAAAAATCGATGGAACTCGGAGAACATAATAAAGCAATAAACAGAAACTGCAGGAAATTCAATGCTAGCAAACGTTTCCAAACGTTTTATTATACAAGACCAATAACTTCGTTCAACCGTCGAATATTCCAGTCATTTTTTATCCTAACCTACGACTTTCCCGTTTCGTTCCATTTCATTCTGGCAGGTCTACGAGGCATCGCTGAAAGTTATTTCACAACGTCGAATGACGTATCAAAGGCGCCATCATTTTTATATTTTTAAATTTACGTGCTCCTAATAAATCACTGTAAAATCAATTTTATTAGTATTCTCGCCTGTTACAGCATGTCATGTACCAAGTTCTTTTATACGAAAGACCAAACGCGAATCGGGACAACAATACAACGAGATCGATAAACCTTTATATTTCTATGTATAGCGTCGAATAGAAATACATAAACAGGAATTGCTACACGAGATTCGAATTCGCGACAAAAACATGGTGACAAAGCGATGATAGTGTCAGCCTCTGATTTATAGATAGTGCCATAAATATATATTCATTTCATTAATCTTCAGAGCCAGCATTTTTCAATGAAATTGTCTAGTTTTTACGTAACTGAATGTACGACTTTCGAATAAGTGCTGATGCAGTGTTTATTATATATACACTCCCGCTCATAAGTCTTAGGACATCTCTGATTTTTAGTAAAATTCTGGTATTTCGTATAGATTGTGAACCTTTAATTGTACTAACTACACAATATAAATGTCCTCATATGTTCAGCAGTAATTACAACTTCAATGTAATGATTCATTAAAAATTATGAAATAGCCCCACAGCACCATATTTGAACCCCATAGAAAAATTAGGGGATGAACTGGACAAACAGGGACAGAACTTTTACTCTGCTTTGAAAACACATTTATGGAATATTTTGGAACGATAATGGAATTATATAACAACAGAAAGTATCAAAAAATTGATCCCGCGATTGCCAAGAATAGTGGACACTGTAATAAAGAAACGTGGCAGATTCTTTGATGAAAAGAAAATATATTTTTTTACTTCTTGGTAAGATTTTTGACATATGAGTGCAGCATCCTTTATTTGACGTGTAAACCTTTAAATAAGAAAGAATTTGTTCGCATCGTTCAACAATTATTTCATTTTCAGAGTTGAATACAAATATGATCACTGTCCTAAGATTTATGAGCGGGAGTGTATGTCCCAACTGGCTTGCCGATAAAAGTCATAATTTTGTAAAAGTCTGTTACAATTTTGTAAAAGAAAGAGTGCCACAATAAACCTGCACTCACTTTAAAGTTCGGAGCAATCTTCGTCGTCGTAATCCATCGTTCATTCTGATCCAAGATGTTTTGCATAATATAACGATCGAGACACCAAAGACGCGCATTTTCACGCGAATATTACAAATTGAACCATCTTCGAAAACGTTGGAAAATTTTTTTCGCCGCAGAATCTGCTGCAGATGTGAAAATTTCAGCGTCCTCTTTACAACGATCCCCTGAAAATTGATGTACGATTTTTTTTTGTCGTGTCATTGCAATCTTTAAAGCGAAAGTGCACTCACAATTTTTCCAGTAATATAAAATACACCACGACAGAACCTGCTCTTCAATTCTTTTGGTAAAAATTCGTTTTAAAAAAAGCATACCAAGTAAAAAGCTTTGATCTGTAACACTGGAACTACCGAGCACAAAACGCAGGTGATATACAAGGTGTTTCTACATGCAAAAACAATTTGAAAAGAAGGAATAACATTCTTTCTTGTTAGACGCCTCACACATTCACAGCCACGTAAAAGAAATAAATTGCCACAAACATTATTTCTAAAATATTTTTTGATCACATTATAATGTAATACTTTCTTGTAAAATGTTAGTAAAATTATTTAAGAAATACACTTATTCAACCCTGAAGTGAGCTATCGGGGTCGATATGCGACCTCACTCAAATGTATTCTAATAATTATTTAATGCGCAACTATTAGGAATAAAATTCTATTTATGGATTTAGATGACAATTTATTTCTATCTCACTACGTTTCTACTCACCACTTCGATAGAGATAAATATTAAATATAAATATGTGATATGTAATACAACTTCGTCGAGTTATTGCATTTTTCAAGTACATTTCGCAGATCCACTTGACGGTTAAGAAATAAATATGATTAATCATAAATTGTTGGACGCACTCGGTTAAAATAGCTTGGAGTGCCTCGGGTTAAGCTAACAGGCATTCCCACAACATGGCTCTATCGGTGACGTTGATCGAAACACCGGAATGAAATGTAACATGGAGAGTACAAGGGGAAACAGTTTTCCCAACGTTTCTGTGACACAATAGGGTGACCCATTTTTTCCCTGACTGATGACACTGGCAAGTGACAGCCTACTTTATGGACGATTTTTGCAAATCGCGGGTAACGGTAAGCCGCTGCGCAGCAATAGATCTTGCCCACGCGTTTATGAAAACGCGACGGGCCAGTATTTTTCTTGTTACGGAAATGCGATGCTTGACCCGTTGTCATGAGGAAGAAATTGCAGCGTCCGTGTGGATTCGAAGATTTTTTTCTTGAACGAATATGTGCCACCTATTAATTCGCGCTGTAGTCCGTTTCCCACATGCAGCACACACATTAAAGGTTTCATTAACACTTTGACTGCCAAACTAGAAATCTCAAAAATTCCGTAAAATCAAAGTAAGTTATTTAATGAAATAAAAATTTTAAAAAATTGAATGTATCGTATTGAGTAGTCCTGCAACTTTCTTGCATTTTATAGATCCTAATCAAATTTGTTACAATGAATATATTAACGTAAAAATTCATTTTAATACCTCGACAACTAATTCCGTCAACCAAAAAGGGGTGGCATAGCAGTTAACGTGTTGAAATAGTCCTGAAAAAAATTACACGATATGATTGTCCCCTTCATACTAAACAATATTATTAGGTTGGTGCGTATGGAATGTCGGATTTTTAAGTGAATGTATAAAACTGCATATCTTTTTTCAAAAGCTGTTTATTCAATCAAAATATGCTTCATTTGCTTAAATACACTTTTCCCAACGAGACCTTAAAGCATAGATGCGTCTTAAAAAAATTCTGATCTTTAGAATCATTAAACTCTGATATCGAATTTTTCAAACTGTCTTCATTTTCATACTGTTTAGCCATTAAAAACAGTTCTAAATGTTTAATTTCGCAATTTTTTTGTGCGATGTATGCGGCCGAGCATTGTCATGGAGAAGTAGTGGGCCATGCCGATTAACAAGTGATGGGCGTATAATTTTCAATTTTTCAATATTGCAATATTGTTGTATGGTCAACTTTCACTAATGCCTTCAGATCATCATTTTTCACAGACGTTTTGGGTCTTCCACGCGGATCATTTTGTAGTGAAAAATCACAAGACCGAAATTTTTCAAACCAACGCTGCACTTTTCGATCGTTAACAGTATTCTTCCCAAACGCTTGGTTTATGTTGCGTGCAGCTTTTGCAGCATTATTACCAAGTTTATACTCGTACACAAAAATTACACGAATATCGGTTGAATTCATATCGGTAGAAAATTCAAAACAAATAACAAAAGGGAACACTTTCGAGAAAATCTCCTTTGTTGAAATGTGACTCTGGGAATGGACAGTACGACTATAAACGCGGTTATGCCAAAAACAAAAGTATAACGAAAACAGGGAGACAAACGTTCGCATGTAAAAAAAAATCCGACATTTCATGTGCACCAACCTAATAGTAAACAAATTTTTTTCGTAACTTTAGTCAGAAGATATTTCCGTTTTCGGATAAAGGAAAGAAACTTTTGTTAGCATCCACAAGGTACAGGAGGGTTAAGCAATTTTTCATTAGGATCATAATTTTAAAAGTTATTGCGTAAATTGTGTAACTTACGGGGACTCACCCTGTACATTTGAAACGGTTACACCCTAAAATAGTGGAGGAAGCGACCGAAGTTCGAGGCGTAGTTGTCAATGGAAAGGGCAAAACTTCTGAGTCCGAGTTAGGGAGAAATCAGCGGGTTGGAAATGCGGGGGACTTCGAAATCAAATCCCGTTCGCAGAGGGATCACGTACGCGAAGTTATTCGTCGCGTGTCCCAGACAGAAGACTGTGCTCGCGTAGGACATGCGCGTCATGCGAAATGCGTCATCGCCCTGTTAAATAATACCGTGCGGCGCGTCGCATCGTTGTAGGCCAGGGAACGGTGTCCTGGAGTTATCGAGTGCTGATTGTAAGAGAACAATAGTCCCGATATCCTGAACACGTGGCACGAAAGATTAAGCGAACCTCCTTCGATCATTTGTATGCGGTTACAACCGTGCCTTTGCGTGTTATTTACGCGCCTCGTATTTTACTGCCCGTTGCGGAATTGTTAGCTAGTCCGGAAAATTTGTGTTCCAATTTTTGTAACCACTACCATCAGCACGTTAACCAGTTAACTGTGGCGATCTCTTTGCGAAACGCCCACCAGTGTGTGTCGCGATAATCTTAGATACTGCTTACGAGTTAGCTCTCGGGAAGTTATAAATTCAACTCAAATTATTTAGAATTTTCATTTGTTTGTTTCATTTCGTCTTGACCTCTAAACATTTTAAACATATTAAAATTTACAAATATAATTTAGTTTTCGCCAGAATTACAATTTAAATATCAAACTGTAACAAAATTTTACGTATGACGTATATAGTCGTCATGACACAAAATTCTGCCACATCTCCATGACGGATATAGTCGGCAAACACACTTAACTGGTTAAACGCGAGACTTAAGCAGCCAGAAAAATCAATAAAATCAATATAATTTAATTGATAAATGCAAAACTGGAAATATAAACCTTGGAACGAGAATACTTTCACGCAGGTGCAGAGGTAATGACAATATGTTAATAAGATGTAACATTGTGTTATACTTTAGAAAATTGATTACTTTATACTAAATCCTATGACATGGGGACACGTTTCATGTAAAAACCACGTTTGTTATATTCTTTATTCGTTACAGTGTTTCCTTTTTTTCTTAATTTTATCGTCATAAAAAACAACCTGTACGATGTGTGCCACCTATTGGCTCTTTCTAGAATATATTACAGTAATAATTAATTTCTAGATCTGGTCAAAAACAGTGTCACTCCTGTACGACCAACGTGGCAGAGTCCATTAATTTGAAATGCAATTTTATTTTTAAATTTTATTTTTATGAAATATTGAAGCAGCAGCCGGAGACATACAATATTCAAGAACGCTTTATTTAAAAACGATTGTTCCCACGAACTTTGTTACGTGTTTTTGTAAACCTGTATATTAATTTCATTTTGTACCGGAAAATTGTTAACGCTAATCCTACCCACTGGAAGTGGTAGGATTACTCATGAAAATTGCAGGAATTAATTTAAATTTTGCGCGAATTTCATTATAACATAGTTATGCTTGAATGAAAAGTTTAGTGTTCGCTGATTTTATTCACCGGAAGCCTATTAATAGACTTTTAAATAATCGTCTTTTGCACAATAATCCCAAACGGAATTATTAGACGATGTTATAAATTCTTAGTTGTTGGTTTATGATCATTCTTGCTGTTGAAGTATTTCTGAAAAAATTTTCCGCCATTGACTTCCACAAATTATGGAATAATCACCGGTAGATAATGCGCGATCCTAATCGTGATCGCGAAGAAAATAATGCCACCAGGGGTTGAAGAAATGCATGCTCCCGAAATAAGCGAAAGATACCGAGTTCATCTAGCGTTACGAATTTCAGTATCCTCGGACGATACGATACCCGTCTATCATGGTTCTATCAAAAGATTCAGAACACGATAGAATATTTCAAGCACGAACGGTTCCAACGATCGCAGTCTCGCATACGGACACTTTTTCTCACAAACAAACTAGGTGCTGCTCGTGAAATCCATACTGTTATTTCTATCATCGTTCGAACCGTGCGAGTACGAAAACGCTATAGGAGCATAGAATTGCGAAGGCTCTCTTTCCCTGCAGTGTCTGGCGTTATCGCCGCGGCATCGAGCATACATTCCGGACCGGAGAAAACGTTCTTTCGCAAGAAGAAATTTCCGCGATCTCCTAGATTGAAGCGGTGCGGTGCGACGGGTAGTTCGCTGACGCGGGGATGCGCTCGTCCGGATTATACGAAGCGAGTTTGCGAATCGATCGCCCACGTGCTTGAACTGATTCTAACAGTTTAACAGAAACACTTTTCGAACGGAAGTTCGTTGAAGTTGAGCGAAGTATTTATTGGTGCAGAACGAACATACCCCGTAGTATCCGCTCGTCGCAAAAAAGAAGTTACACACCTCCTTTTTTGGATGCGTCGCAGATTTTTATTCGCTCTACTAAACGCAAAGTAACAACTGTCATCAACAGCAGATTAACTATGTGCCGCCAGTTTGAAAAACTTGAAAAAATTACGTGTTAACTACCATAACGTGTGATGCTAAAACTGTGAAAATATAAACTTAAGGAAATGTTGTAGAGTGGAAGGGTCTTCTCAGGAGATTGACTCGTGTAATCTATAAAAATGCTTTATTGACTGCTCTCTACAAAGTCTAAACGTTAACTGTTCCTTGCCGAACGGATTATTCAAAACGAAGACTAGTGTCTGTGGTTTTTATATGTTTGTCCTTATAGCGCGAGTCGTCGTCGATCAGTTATTGTGTCGAAATACGGGGCGACGATCGCGCGTCATAATACTGTATCAAGGACGACACTTTTACATGTGTGTATACATGATAGCACAAGGTGTTTCCTTTACAATGTAAACTTGAAACTGAGGTTATGAACTTTCATAATGAAATGTTAAACGTAATATTCTTTTATGTGTCCAATGTCTTTTCAAATGGACAACATGGATAGTGAATATCTTTCTGCAAATTTTCATATTTATTTTATTAATCGGGTACAATGTACAGAAGAGGTATATGGGAAAATAGTGGTTTTTGATTTTTTAACTGTGTGCTCTCGCTTTGAAAAACTTGAAAAAATTACGTGTTAACTACCATAACGAGGTGCTAAAACTGTGAAAATATAAACTTAGTGTCTCGCAACTTCTACAAGAAATCGGCATTTCGACATTTTTTTTATTCTGTAAAATTCGATTTCGAAGCTAAAAATTCTGAAAAAATTCATAGACATGCATTCTGGTAGCTAAAATATGTCTGATTTTTTCAGAATTTTCAATTGAAGAGAAAATACTGATTTTCTTTGTCACCCCGTCACTACCCCCCGTGTCGACATATGTGGTCGAAAATTGGCACAATGTAGTTTCGTTGGATAAGCTATCCAATGGCCTATTGCAAATTCAATTTAGTTTGGGGACACTTTTGACCTCCTTATCCCATTTTTACTGCAGAAGTTGTACTCAAAGCAGAGGGCCACCCAAAAACGCGCTTACATGTTTCTTTTTTATTAAAACAAAACTATTTGGAATTTTTCCCAACTGCTATTTTATGTTGAAAGTATGAGGTATGAAAAATTGAACGTGGAACAGAATATCGTTCAAATGTGCACCAATATCGAAATTTTCGTTTGAAAAGACACGGAGTGCAAACATTATACAGTGATGACGAAAGTCTAATGGCCTGTGTCTATTTGAGAGTAAAACTGTCGCGAGCTACTCTCCCAGTTTTACTTCCAAGTGGACACAGGCCATTATTTGTTATCAGCAAAGAGAAATAACTTTTTCGTATATCAAATGTTTTCATACACAATACGAGGTCCTAATTGATCGAAAAAAAATAACTCGAACATTTTGTGTCGCTTTATTAACAAATATGATGAAATGCAGTACATTTCCTCGTTACAAAATTGAAAGTACAGGACGAGAATTGGTGAAATACTATGGTTCTTAAATGCTCATTTATGGTGGAGTTGTTCTATGTTGTTTTATCTGTGACGTCTTTCTCATTTTCACGGTGCTCCTCATGTATCACATTTTTTAAGCAAACCTACTTGATGTAAAAAGAACAGGTATATTTATACGAAAAGATTAGTGATAAATTTGAACAGAAAAGATTCATATGTAGGTCGTGTAACTGTGAAAATGTCGATGAACGGAGGATAAACGTTTCTACCGATCGCATAAACAGTGATGCCTGACTTCTATTTGTTTTTCGAACTGTGTTTTAAAAGCGCACTTCAAAATACGTCAGTTTTCATAAGTGAAAGAATCAAATGGGACTTTTGCAAACTTCGAATAAGCTTTTAGTTATCATCGAGGTAATGTTCTTCAAAAATAAGTTCAACCATTAAACAATATTTGGAGCAATGGTGATGATTTAGCTGTATTTGAAATAAAAATATTTTCCAGTGTCCTTACACTTACAACGACCAACATAGTATAAACAATATAAATATAATTACATTACCATATGTTATTGAAAGAAAGGAAAAATGACTAAATAATATATGCATGATATTAAGGAGTGCATCTGATGGTGAGAAAAAAATCCTGTGAGGTCATTTTAACGGTTTATTCAAGGTCATCGCATTTTTTTAGTATATTAATATGTACTTTTTATAACGCGATGTGGTAGTCGGCGTCAAGATAAGTTCAACGGCCTACACACCATGACCTTGAAGTGACCTTAAAGACGAAAAACTCAATTTCAGTTTAAAGAATTCAAATGTAATTTAAACATTGATTTGACTTTTTATTTCCCATACGTGTTTTTGTTCTTCTATTACGATATATCTACTACAATAAGAGTTTTAGGGTTACGCGGTTCCCTCCGAATTCTTTCCTTTTATATTCTCGTTGAAAACAATGTTTCCAAAAGGCTTAAAGAGGTTTCTTACTTAGCCCGAGTGGATTAAAAAAGTCGACCGTTACCTTATGGCTCCTGAAAAACACGTACACTGTATGGCATGCGCACAGTTAGTCATTCTATAAAAAGAAATATAGTAAAATTTCACTTTTCCGAATTATTAAATTTAATAGCAAAGCAGTACCCTCTTCAAGGTATTCAACCCTATATATCCTACAGTATTTACTCTTGCTTTTACAACTTGCCTTTATATCGTAGAAATTTTAAGACCGTCTCGGTAGCATGTGTACTACGTATAAATATGTTTTACGATCATCAGACCATAAATGCATCTTGTTTTACATCCAATCGAATCGGGAATGAAACTGCAAGCATATCTACTTAACATTATTGTAAACCAATTTTGTCGAAAATGGTATACACATTTAGCTAGTACGATCCATCTATAATGCACACCTACACTTTTATTCGGAAATTCGTAAAACTGCTCGATTTACAGCTGCGGAAGTGCAGCGATATTGCGTAGGGGTATCAGATAACAGAAGCATTAACCCATTTGCATCGTTAACTATATTATACGCGCTATTTTCCTGGTCACTACGCTCCACAAAAAAATTAAGGGATTACCTCTACGAACCCGGGAAATTGGGTCAATTTCAAATGATCATAACTCCGGCAAAAATGGTTGTGTCCGTATCGTTAAAAAATCGGTTGAAAGCTTGGTCTCTACTTTCAGATGATTTTCAGAAATTTTTAGATACGTTGCTTTTTAACACAGTTATAACACTATGAAGAAGACTTCGAAAGTTACAAAAATATTTTGTTTAACTTCCTGACATCACATGGGGTGAGATAAATTTTTTTGATAAATCGCGTTAACATCAAATCGCCTGCTTTTCTGTGCAAAATACCTGGGTCTCGAATTTTGTGCGATTTTTTTGTTCGAGTTATGCAACACTGAAGCACAAATATGGTCTTTTTAACTTTAACTAGCTTTAGAAAGTGAAAAAATCTTCGTAGAATATTGTACAAAGAAACAATAGAAAGATCATTTCTTTCTCTTCAATGCACTTCTTTTGTTTTTTTCAATTTGTTCAGCATTTCGATGTACCAGATCGTACCGAAAGCATGCTTAGTAAGCATGCAGTGGTTATTCTGTTTTGTCGAACAAAAATGAGGAACAAGTTTTATCGTGCAAAATGATTACCACATTTTACCACTCCTATAGCAAAAATCGCAACCCCCATTACATTTACCGAGTGAATGAAAAATCAGACATTTCGGTTGAAATGTAATTTACCTATCTTAGTCGTGCCTTTCCGATAAAGCAGGAAATGAAATTCCCTCGTGCGGTGAATTAATGCCATTGCCAAGGGTTGAGTTGTATTCTTTTTGTCGCGGAAAATGTTGTCAGCATGAATTATTCCGTTAATCTGGCAACGTGCCTTACGGAAATAGGAAGTGAAAATATTACGAAACAAATTTGTAATTTTCTCTGAAACCTGTGTTCACGTGTACACGAAAGGTGTAACAACTTCAATGAACATGGGATTATTATTGAATGAAGGAACGAGTTCTTCTCGGAACTGACTACAGAAATAAACGTAAACAACCTTTCCAATGGAAAATTATTCTTATGAAAATTGAACATTTTCTGCATCAAATGCAAGGATTAAAATAAATATTCCATTCTTTGTTGTAATCCTAAGTTTTCAATAATCGTAAAGGGTTCAAAATAATACGTAAAATACAAAATCCTTAAATTCTTTTAATCATTTTACTGTTTTAAATTCTGTGTCTTCATTTTTCAATAGCAATTAACAAACTACGGTCTGTTATTGAAATCCCTCGGCATAATATTATATTACAAGTCAGTGGTGCAGCAGCAAGTAAAGTGTGTACTTTAAATTGCCTGCTATTTTCACTCAATCTTGAGAAGACCGTAACTGAAGCCATTCCGATGTTTTGTGCTACCTATAATGAAGCAACTGTAGCTTACACTCTTCCAATATCGGAAATGCAACGATGAATTTGTTAGTTTATAGTCGTCAGGTTATTATCGCGACGATTTACGCAAGTAGCTGCAAAAGGGGTCCGACGTTATTAATTATAACGACAAATATTTTTATTTTACATATTTTTCTAATAATTTTTTAATAAACTTTTCACTTTACCCTCTTCGTTTTTAATCCCGTAGCTAATTACGTAATAACAATCGGTCCGAATCAATTTTTAGAAACAAACAACTTCAGCACTTGCAGTCAGGAACTTTAAAACGTTCATAACATTTTCAAGAATGTTAAAAATGTTGAAAATCTCGATTAATCTTTGAAGCTCATGCGATCTCAAGAACTGTGAAAAAATTTAGGTTCAATGTCGGACAAAACTGGAAAATATGAACAAATTCCAAAGTTTCCTGAGAGTTTGGAAGGTGTCCCAACCTTTAATAATTTCAAAAGATTTAGTAGTTTTAAAGCAATTAAAATCTCGCGCTATAATATCGAAACTCAGACTCGGATTCAAGATGAAAATTTCAAGATGTAGAAAACTGAACAAAATTCTTTTGCTATTTAAAGCAAGAGAGCATCAACATTTTTATCCATTTTGTTAGATAGAATGTACCAGAAGGAATAAATTTGTTAGGTAAAGCTCCTGACCTCAATTATCGCGATTCAAAAACATTAGAAGCCGTCATTTTGACGTAAACCTAATGTTGAGGTTTGAAAAATCGATTTTTTAACTCGACCAGATGAGACTTGCCCCTTAAATGGGGTTTACCGCGTGAAAATACACGGGGGACAGTGCCGTGCACGAAGCCCGCGCACCACGGGGACATTTTGGTCGGCGACTTTGGATTTATGCACAGACCGTGCATTATAGACGCGGGTGGTCGGTCTGGGAAAACTGTGTTTGCCACTTTTGTCCACGTTGGAGAATTACACAGTTTGTCTTGCTTACCAGCCGACAGAACAAGATGCTTTGCGAAAGACATGACCCACAAACTTTACGGAACGGGGATGGTCCGTTTGCCCTCTGCAGCTCGTTCCATCGGGGGCCCTTTTGTCTGATTGAATTTATCGCCTCGGCGGATCTAACTTTGTCACGGCAGCCATGATAAACGGCAAGATTCCCTCATTTATGCTACCAGTTTCCTGAAGAGAACGCGCGTTGCGTCTCGGCTAGATACGAAACGGATTTAAGGTAAAGGCACCAGTAGTTGACCATGTACCAGTAGTTGACCATTTTATAGAAAAACATAAAAAATAAGGTTTTTATAAGCGCACTTATAAGTGCACTTTTGATGAAAGTGAACCTCGGATGCCATGCCGTCTGTTGTTTAAATTTCAAAACAATAAGAACATTTCAAAAACCTTACTTTTTATGTTTTCCTATAAAATGGTCAACTACTGGTGCCTTTACCTTAGCGCAGTTTTGTTTGGTATTAACCGTGCTATGTTTCGAAATATTGTGTTTACTCGATACGTCCGAAACACGGGTCAAGCCTGGGACATATATCGGCCAGGAGATATTATCCTTTGATCCACGACGAACGTAGAAAAGGACAGCGAAGGTTCATGTCCTTACGGAGTACATCCGGCGGCAGTGGGGATAGTTCTGAGACTTTTATCGGCTAGGCATTTCGGACATATATAGAGTGATCACTGTAGCTGTCATTTCATTTGACGAACGGTATAGTTATTCTCCTGATTGGACAGCTTCAAAGCAACGCGGCTAATGAAAAAAATTCTTCTCGAACTGTTCCGTTTTAAAATATTTGTTCCCGTGGAATTTTTATGAAACGAATTGTTACCCTTAGGAACTCCAAAAATGTTCTCGTTCGGCAGACATTTTAGTTCAACAGTCAGCGGAAACAAGTTCCGAATTATTTATTGAAAAAAACCTTTTATGGCGAGCAGTTTCAGCAATTTTCTATAATTGATAACATTACATTTTGACTTTGTGTGTCTTCTTAAACGCAGTAGCTCTTGGATATCTCATAAATTTAGAATATACAGTTAAATATGAATAAGATAACAATTAGATAAAATAAACAATTAGAATTTCCGAATTTTGATAAATGCGCAGGCTGTTCCATCTTAAACAGGCCACTTAAATATGTCCTCTAATTGTAATAATGAAACTAATTTATTTTATGTAATTGTAATGTAATTGTTATGTAAAAACAAATGTCATTTTTTTACAGCTATAATAGCTTGTCTACACAGCGGATTTTTAAACTTGAGTTTTCACGAAACCAAGACGGATGACCATTACTTTTTATACACCCTGTGCACGATGCATTTTGTATAAATCATAAGGCTGATCCTTCGTTGTTCTGGAATGCTAATTGTATACAATATCCTAGTAACAAATTTTTTTTTGTTCTTATTGTTTTCATGTAACCTATCAATTGCAATGTTGCTAAAATCGTTCTTTCCGCGTCGATTAGCAAACAAATGCTTTTAATTGCTAAAAGAAAGTCTTGAAGAGCGTTCTCGAACTCTTTCGCGAGTCATTTTATTATTCGCTGCTGAAAATATAGACAAATCGATCGGGTGTTTCTCGGGTTGCCATGGAAAATAAAACCACAGTGAAGCGGTAACGACAAGGGCACTGAGACTTGCCTCACTGATGGATTCAGATTAATCCGTCTGACCAAGAAATGCCCAGGAGAAGAATTCTCACGATCAAACGAGCGAAGGTTGCTTTCATCCTTAGTCGAATGAACTGATTAAAAGGCGACAAAGTAATTTGTCCGACTGGTCCCCACCTCTGATAGTGGTTTTGCCCTCTCATTTTCCGCTTGAGATATAGGCTAATCGCCAAGTCGCTCCGACGAGTGACTATTTATCGCTTATCGTTTCAAACGCTGCTGGCTTCAGTTATAACGAGTACTTTCGTGGAAACAAATAATTTTACAGAAGTAATCGACAAATCGCGGATTTATAGATCTTGCGAAAATAGACCTAGGGACATTTTTATAACAGTTTATCAGGATCTCATTTTCTTCGAAATATAAGAAAACACCTGAGTAAAGCAGTTCTTTTCCGATTGCATTTTCTATAAATTAGTTCACGATCATTTCTTTTTTATAATAAAGGTCTGTAATCTAATAGATAAGTAGACGATTTCCTTATTTCAAAATAAAAAGCTTATCATCGCTCCAACTTATATTTTAATATTTGCAATTTTCTGTATCAAGTCGGTCACATTTAATTCTGTGATATGTTATTGCCGTTAACAAAAAATTGTTGTTCGTAAACGAATGCAGCCCCTACAGATTTCGTACATGTTTCAATTTTATCTGGCAAGCGGGTCCATCAGAAAATGCAGGAGCAGAGAGATCAGAATCAGAAAATGAAAGAAGGAAGAAAAATTGCAGGTTGAACTACTTCTCAAAAAGAACAGCATCAAGAATTGTTCATTTACATGAAATGACCTCTCCGCTTTGAAAATTTTTTCGGAATTATATACGAACAAAAACCTCCGTTCTAACAGAAAAGCAAATGGAATACGTTATTCATTCGATAGAAACGTAATAAAAATTGTGAAAACTGTACAAACACGCCGGCCTCAATTTTTACGGGAATTTTTTCTCTAAAATGTATTGTTCTCGTTCTTCGGTAGTATTTAGTAATATTCGAGTAGTATAATACTTGTGATATCGACACACGAGGGAAATAGTGAAGCACAGTCCGGACAATAAACCAGTTCATATTATATTCCCTGTGCACAAGTTTCGAACAGAAATTTAGGGCACGATTTTTAAAAATGTCAAAGCGTCGAACAGAGCTGAAAAGTGAGTGACACCGTCGAAAACATGTTCTGAAGTCTTCGGTATACCTAAGACTGATTTCAGAGCATATATTAACTTCCGCCTGCGACGTCGCCAGCAGCGTAATGCGAAAGTTAAACGGAGATGTCAAGAGCTCTTGAAAATTCCAGCGTTACTAGAATACTGCCAACTTCAATACATAAATAATCCACGATAAATAAATTCGTGGATTTTCCACAGCAAAATGTGTTGCGATCCTTTACCCAAACAAAATGGTACATGCCTGATTAATTATACATTTGCTAGTTTGAGAACTCTGCGTGTAACTATTATTTCCATCATTTGATACACAGACAAAAATCTTTGGTTGTTGTACACCGTTTCAAAGAATAAGCAGTTGTCGAAATTTCTTTTGCGAATGAAATGAATGTGTTGTTGTTATAAACAATTTTGCGGAAAATTTCTTTTACAAATGTCCACCAATCCAGAGGTGTAGATTCACCCTTAGGATGGATGACCATTGCTTTTTATACACCCTGTACAGTGCTATCAGTTAAACGACCACAATTCGAAACGATCACAGAAATACATAAATACATAAAGCAAACGCGAGATAATTTAATTAATCTAATTTGAAGAGAGCAATACGAATAAAGAATATGTAATTGTTAGTTTGTCAATGTCTGTTTACGTTCACAATTGTAACATGAAACGATTGGAAAATTCAGAAAATTGAACGTCACTCAAACGATTGAACGCGTATACTCATTTGTTGTGTCGATAACCGTACAATGGACGAAATTAATTTGCAAAATGAATAGGAAACGCAAGAAACTTAAGAAAAAGATTTAATTCTTTATTTTTACTACACAGTCGTTAGTATAGAAATTTCGAGAAATATTTCTGTATTTTCTTTATGTTCTTCTTTTTAGACAATGGCTTAGCTAACATCATACAAATAATATGTTCAGATATGGAAAACAAAATAATTTTCATTTTTGAATTACGTATATCAACCAGCAAAATACATAAAATTATTAAAAACTGTTGATGCTAGAAAATCTACTCTTTTGAATAAAAAGTTTAATTTTCCGTGGAAAAACTAATTATAAAAGTGTTTACAGCAGAAAAAATTTGGAATATAAAAGGGACAACATTTTAAATATACAAAAAGAAGATTGTGTCGGAAATGTGCCTGGAATGAAACTTGCAGGAAACATTTACGCCCGCAGGTTTAAAAATCTCATTTCGAAAGAACAGACTACAATGTTTTAATTTGTTATTTTAATGTTTCCAGGCGATCGTTAGATAAAGACAAAATAATGACTATTATCAATTCACACATATGAAGTATTCCACATAAAAGGGTAAACTAAGAAATAAGAATAATGAAACAATTTTCTTGAGTCTTCAGAATGGTCATAACACTTTAAATGACCTAGCTTTGTTATTCGACGATTTATCACAGTCACCTTTCGCTCTTGAAATAGAGGAGCCACAATTTTATTAAATATAAATTAGTCGTGTTTAAGCGCACATCACATTAACTACATGTGGTACAATATTTTATGTTAATAGGTTTTATGACTTGGCGAGAAGTGAACAACGTTTATGAATTATATGAAGTATTACATGCTCGTGTTATTCTACGTTAAAGTAATGTTGTCAACAATACTGTTACCCACGAACGTTCTTCACATAGTAGAAAACAGCTGTCGCTCAACATTATTTTTAGAATGAGATGTGACACATAACCACAATTTTGAAAATAACGAAAACTCTTTTCTCTCAATGACACACGTCATACGCCTCCACGAATACTTTTTATTATTTTGATGTGCCCGATTCATCCCTGAAAGCATGTTTATATCTAATAATAAATCGTATAATAAAATTTTTTTAAAGTAATAAAGTTCTTTATTTTTAAATCCGCAGTCTGGTGATAACATTAGATTCTCAGAATATAATATAATTCTAAAATTGGAAATAGGTGATATCAAAATATTTTTTGTTATTGTAGTTAAACGTTATATTATGTAATTTATTATACGAGCCCCGTTTAAAATATAAAAAAAAGAAAGCGTCGGGAATGTGGTACACACGATGGTAAGAGACGATTATGAAGGGAAACGTACGTGCATCCGCATCGCATTACCATACATTGGGGATTACATAAGCATACGCTTCTGGAAAGCAAATCGTATGCATGACTGTGTCACAGTGACGCAGTTCCTGCAGATTTCGAGACACCATGATAACAGCGTTATCCGCAAACGTTTGGACTGCACTGTGATAGGCCTACATAGATCTACATATACATATATCTAGTGCTATCAATCCACGCGAATCAATATGTTTCTTACAATTACTGTGAAGTATTATGAAACTCGGTTATCGATCTCAATTTTTTTTCTGGCAAATTCGAGCGGAAATGATAATGTTCAAGAATTATGGTAAGTCGCTAGGCCAATTAAAATCTGAATTTTTTTGTAAAATAATAAATGTGAATTTTTCAAGAATAGAAGAGTTACTCCATCTTAAAATGGCCTAGTGACATAAGCAACAAATTCAACCGTGAACCAAATGTGTATTCGTGTATTCAATTGTAAGATACAATGTTGCAAAAAGGTGACT
This sequence comes from Seladonia tumulorum, assembly GCA_913789895.3. NCBI lineage: Eukaryota > Metazoa > Arthropoda > Insecta > Hymenoptera > Halictidae > Seladonia > Seladonia tumulorum. The sequence goes on from OU565275.1 coordinate 13,401,609, forward strand.
GCCATGGCATTAAAGATTAAAACTTTCTCTTTACAACCACAGCTTGAAAGTTGCTGTACGATTTTTTCGCCATTTTGTCGAGCTTTGAATAAGAGGTGTGTCGACAACTCTACAGCAGTACAAGTTGCGCCATAGGTAACTTTACACGACCCACAAACTTGTTCCTCATTCTTATTCAACACAAAGGAAAAAAATCGTACTTCAATTTTTAACTAGTTAACTGTTCCGACCTCTTTGAAAAATGTGTACCTAAATTGCGTCGCAAAAATTATAATATGGAATTGAGTTGTAGAACATTTTTGCAAAGGAAAAAATTATTTCAAATGACCATAGGAATCGCCGCTTTGAAGGAAGTACAATCGTTTTGAAACTCTTTGTATATGAACCCGTAACGGCTTCAGTGATGACTATCAAAAGAAAACAATACACTTACAAAAAAAAATTCATACTATATACATTTTTTTTATAATAATCATTTATATATTTTTATTTGTTCCTTCCCTAGTAGCAGACAAATATTGGATAGATATTTTTTTCAAATATTGGAAAAATATTTTTTAAGCCACATTTTTTCATATGAGAAAAATATTGGACCTGAATATTGTATACATGTACAAGAAATATAAATTGAATGTTTAAAAAATATAAGCTAAATACTCGGAGGATATAAACTAGATATTTAAAAAATATAAAGTAAATATTAAAAAAATGTGAATTCAATATTTGAAAAATATAAATTCAATATTTAAACAACATTCAATAAAATTTTCAAATTTAAGAAGTTTCAAATTATAACAAAAATTAGAAACTATGAATATGTATTACTTGTAACTTATATTTTTATGATATTTTGTTGCCTGTAATGTTATTACGATATTGTAGTCTGTTTATCAATATGTTACATATTCGTAATTAAACTACACATAATACTTTGCTAACTATTATAGCTTCTCATGTTAAAAATTATGATTTATAATATTAACTACTTGCTCAAATTATTTTCATTGCAAGGAAATATTTGAAATACAAAATAAAAATATTTCATTTTATCTTTGTGGTTATCAAAATAAAAATATTTGATTTAAAGTAGTATCTTATTTGAACCACATTAAATTATACTATATACCAAATCATTAACACGTTAACTGCCACGTCAGTCACATATGACTGACAGTGATTTTTGACTGGGTATAGAAATTTATTTTTATTATAAGATATCCAGATAAACGGAATTTTATTGGAGTCTTTCGAATTCAAAGGGGTTAAGACACCATACCCTATAATACATTTTAAATTTCTAGTTTTGGTTTCATTAATTAAATTACTCTGATTTTGCAAGAATTTTTGGTGTTGATATTTGGCACTTAACGTGTTAATGATCGTTAATATACGTTGAAAAATATGATAGAAAACCTCGTATCCAATGTTCCACATACGAATACTAATCTTACATTATAAAATACTAATGTAAAGTGCACTTACTTCTGAATCTTCTGTACCTCCGTCGGATCAGCAGCACACAATTGTTGACTCACGAGAATAGATCCGAATAATTGAACAACAATCACTAAACAATACACGCATACAACACATTTTATAAAATCGTGACAACGAACGAGATTTCACTCCGACCACGAACAAAATAATACTGCGATTTTAACAATGATCCCTTCCACGCAGGTGGTACGGTCAGGTTATCATAGGAAGGTTAGACGCTGAGCGTCAATAAACACTAGATACAAAACCAAGGTAAAAAAATTATGGCGGGGCGCCGGCCCTATTTCCCGGAATTCCCTGTTTTCGTATCACACGTCCGTGGGAGGGGGGCGGTTAAAATCGCAGTATTATTTTATTCGTGGTCGGAGTAACATCTTTTCGTCTGCTGTCACTATTTCGTTAAGTGTGTTGTGAGTGTTGTTTAGTGATTGTTGTTCAATTATTCGGACCTATTCTCGTGAGTCAATAATTGTGTGCTGTGGATCCGATGGAGATACAGAAGATTCAGAAGTAAGTACACTTTACATTAGTATTTTATAATGTAGTTTGCAGTACATTAGTATTATATTTTATTATTCGCATGTAGAATATTGGATGCAAGGTTTTCTTTCTTATTTTGCAACTTCAATTCTAACCCATACCTACTCCGATCACTTTTTGAGATGTTGAAACTTTTTTGCGAATATCTCGGAAACTAAAGTTGAGCGGCGGTAACATGTATAGGAAAAAGTTGTTCATAGTGATGACCTTGACAACATATTTCAAGGTCATCAAAATCTGTGAGGAAGCCCCTAATGTAAATAATTACCAACATATTCTATTTCCAATATGAAATAGATTCATTTAATATTTAGAAAAAAATATTTTTCTCGTAACATGACATAGATATTTCCTGAATATGTAAAAAGAAATATTTGTTACGTATAATAAAATAAATATTGCATGTATATTTGAATATTAAAAAAAGATTGAATCTCTTTTTAATATTATATGAATGTGTATACAATATTTTGTGCTACTAGGGTTTTATTTCGTCTTGGCCTCCAAATATTTCAAACATCTCGAAGTTTACGAATACATTTTAGTTTCCACTAAAATTGTCATAATACAATTACCATTTCTTCATGACGAGTATACTCGTCAAAAACAGCTCACTATTTAAGACGTCGTTGTGAAGGGGAGAGTTCAATCTTCAAATCTACGTCAGTCCCAGCCAGTCAATTATTATTGATTATATATTCTTCCTTCGGCTATGACATGGCTATTGCGTTTCAAACGCACTTAAACAGCTATAGTAATTCAAACCCCAAAACGAAGGGTTTCAATTATTTAGCTACCGAAGGAGGAACTTCAAAACTCAACAGAGTTCTCGTTGAAGCTAATGAAGTAACCTACGGTCTACATCCGGATTCTATTGTTAACCTGATACCAGTTACAATATTTCACACCCCAATTTCCTCTAATGATGATGTTCAAACCTTTTCAAGTCCATGTTGAGAATAGCTCGTCGGATGACGTATTATTTCACAGGAAATGCGAACATGACTAATTACGATGGAACCGGTTGTAGTATTCGAACGAAGTAGGCCGGTGACCGTATTTATTAACGCCTGTTTCCATTTAAAATAGTCATTAATAATCGCTTAGAACTTTGCCTTTCTTACCTCAATCATTTCGAAATGTATTATCATACTCGCAAGTTTAAATCTTTTTCCTATACCTGCATACAATAGACGTACATGAGTAACACATTTAATATGTGTACTATATATACAGGGAGACCCACAAATTTTGTGCTTCCTTGGAAGGGGTGATTACTGAGGTCATTTGAAGTAACATTTTATTTATTTATTGAGTTATTGATACTAAGCCTATCGAACCTTAAAAGTAACTAATACACGTTGCCTTATAAAAATGACGAGGTTGAATTTATTTGGATTTTCTGCGGTTTGCATTAAAATACATGCTCTACTAAATATATTCATTTAATCATTTCCGACAAAAGCTATTTTAGTACAGGGTTGTAAAAAAAAATTATACTTTTTAGAATATTTTGAACACAGGCTGTGCTTTACCGCAAACTGTAAAAGAATATGTGTTTCTTCTTCAATGATCGGCACGAATTCTTTGCAAATAACTGATTACTTATGGGCACCCCTAATACAGTCCCCGACAATACTATAAGACATCACTTAAAACGATATAATTATGTGTTATATGAAAGAACTTCATCGTCTTTCATACAGAGTGTTATTAGTTATTTCTGGAGACGTCGATTAACGCAGTGTTTTCGTTAGTATTTCTAAGCATTTCAAAGTAACACCAACTTACCTTTTATTAACTGCGACAAAACTATAAGACAGGTAAAAAATTATGTTAACACGAGGTCAAGCTTGTGTAGTTTTCAAGTTCATAGAAATTCTAACGAAAACAGTGCGTGGAACGACGTCCCCAGGAGTAAATAATAACACTCTGCATTAAAGACGATGAAATTTTTTCATATAATGCATAATTATTTCGTTTTAAGTGATGTCTTATAGTATTGTCGCGGACTGTAGTTCCGAAGACAGTCTAACATACTTGTAATCAACCTGTTGAATAAAACAAATCCGGACGGTTTAGTTCAAGGCAGTTCGTCTAGTATGCATTGATCGCGACCCATCCGATCAGGCTATTCGGCAATCTGAAGTAAATTCCGTTTGATACACGCGTCAGACCTTCCTCCCTGATCGGCTATCGAATCGTGGATTGATGAAAAAATAGATTGAAATGAACGTCGATTGGCAGACTCCGAACAGAACGGTGAAAATAGCCGGTCGATCCACTTTTAACGAACACAGAAATCCTTTGACCGCGAAGAGAACCCTGAAGCGCCAGCTGACAACGCCGCGATGAAACAATTTTACAATCGTTCCGATTGCGGTTTTGAATCAGATCTGGATTCAATACATACAGAATTTAATACTCGTTCTGGCATGATCCGCAATTGATAACGGAATTCCTCGAATGTAGTCACGTTTGCATGTGATCAACCGATTAAGTGAATCCGCGATCAGTTTTGCGCCCTCTACGTTCAATGAAGTTTTATATTCCGTTCGTAATTGCGATGCTTGTCATGGTGTTCGTTTGCTTGTGATTGCCAAATGCTCCTTCGTCACGCAATTAATTACCCAATTAATTTCAACATTGATAGATTTTCGCGTGATATACTTTTCTGTGAACGTCCACAATAATAACGGGACATTAAAGTATCCCAAAATGTATTTTCTTGACAGGGCTGATTCCTTAGGTCGTTTGAAGTAACATTTTTAGCTTCAGGAAGCACTCCTTTCAAGGTACCTAATACCTTTTTGTATCTAATTACCATTATTATTATTATTATTTATTTATTTCTATGAGTAAATTGGGGAATCCAGAAGACAAAAATGTAATTTTCGGTAAACTATTAAAATTGCAAATTCAGCTATCTCATTCATCACTAGACTGCGGACGTTTATGCAATTTTCAAATTTTGTAAGCAATTTTTAGGAAAGCGAAAACAAATAAAATCCACATTTCAGTGATAGTGACCTTTGTAGATACGAAATAAGTAAAAATCGTAGAAAATTTTGTGGAATTTTATATTGTAGCATTTTTTGAAAATTTTATGAAACCAAAAATCCATAAAGATCCGCAGTCTATTCATCACTATTTTATGTCGCATGTCATCGCCAAGCCGCCATTATTCAATTTTCCTTTGCACCTCAAAACCATGCTACAGAATGCTTTACGCAATATCTTCTTCTTACATTCCCTTCTGCAAATACTGTTTCACTTTCTTCTGTACATCTATCGTCTTTCAACTTACGCATTCGACTTCGTCCTTTCATATTCACTACAATACGTCAATGGTGCCTGCTCTTCTTTTTCCTTACATTTTCCCGGTCTTACTTCTTCTCCATTCCTTTTATTGAATACTATCCATGCACTTTGACCTACATTTTACCAGTTTTTCCCTCGCTTTCGCAACATCTGTCACGGTTTCCTTTCTTCGCATAATGGAACAGAGATTTTCGTAACAAACGTTAGACATTTTCAAAGCCGAACTTAAGAAACGCCAATTTCTTCTACGAAAGTCGTTTGCCGATTATATTGATCTCCTGCGCGTGAAATAACTCGACGGCCGATTGGCTCCGAAACTAAATCCCCGTTTTAGCGTTTGTCCGGTAAGACCTCGAACGTGACTGATTTTACGAACAACAGTGTTCACTGGGAAAGGTGAATAAGCTCGTGGAGTTTGTTGTTCCAACAAACCGATTTAGTGAATACAAATAACCCTGCTTACGATTTAATCCTGTTCCTAGTTAGTAAATACGCGGTGGGGGACTACCAGGTATACTTATATTTCGGACAAGACAGTAAAATAATTAAAGAACAAATTCAAGTCTAATTGGTAGAATTTAGAAGTCCCGTTATCTCACTGTAATGGTAATCAAAAATTTCTTGACCATATCCACCTGTCTTATCGAATGAATTCCATGCCCTTTATGTAGTACCAAAATCGAGTCTACAAAGATATAGTGGATGCACTGTTGTGTTCTCGATTCGTGTTGAATTCAATTATCTTTCAAGTCTAATTTCAAGTCTAATTAGTAGCATTTAGAAGTTCAATTATCTCACTGTAATGGTAATCAAAAATTTCTTGACCATATCCACCTGTCTTATTTTTAATATTTGACACGTTTGTAAATTAACCACAGAACAGGACAATGTAGTAAAAGAATATAGTGTAATATTTTGTTTTCAATTATTATTTCTCCATAAAAACAAATAAATTTTTATATCAGAATAGAAGGTACTATTCTGCTCGTCTGAACGGAGTCAATATTTTCACAAACAATTTTTGGATGCAAATATTTCTCACATCGTGTAATAAACTAATTGTTCTGTAACGTTTTAAAGAGCTTCAAGTCGTGTGGTCCAGTATTGAAAAAGTTATCATCTTTTATAAGAGGGTTCGAATATTAATGATAACATGTAAATCGAAATGGATTATGATGTGATCGCACGCAAAGTACCTCTCGTCTAAACTAAACGCTCTTGTTCACGAATAAATTCCATGCCCTTTATGTACTACCAAAATCGAGTCTACAAAGATATAGTGGGTGCACTGGTGTGTTCTCGATTCGTGTTGAATTCCCTGGAAATTATCTTGCCTGTTGTACCACCGTAAGAGCACCGCGCGCCCGTTCAATTCGGTTTTCGAAGCAGCAGACCCTTTGTACTAGCGCATGGCCCCCGGGGAAAAGGGCAAAGGTCAACGGAGGAATAATCTCCGTATTGTCACTGGACTAGTCGGATCTTTATGGTATTTATGACACGTGCAAATTTATAAAAGCATACAGCGTGCTTTGAGAAAGCATTTATGTCACCAAAATATACAGTTTTAGTTTAGTCTTAATCTTCCTTCATGGTTTTGATTGGCAGATATGGGAAAAATATTTTACATTTGCTTTCTCAAATGTAATATTATTATCGTAATGTAATTTCATAAATATATGATAGTACAATTGAACACAAACTTTTCCGTTTCTTAATTAACACAACATTCTTACACGAATATTTTGTCTGTTTTTAATATTATCATTTCCATAGAAATATTTCGATCGGAAGTTACCATTCATTTTGGAAGCTCATATTCCGTGGTCTAATGTAATGAGATACTTTACAATTTTCTCAAAGATATTACAAGATGAAACTTTTTTAATTACGACAGAAACATTTCTTTATTACGCGATAAGACTTTTATTAAATTTTGTTGCTACAAAGTTTCACGCCTCTGTTATTATAATTACGAAGAAATTTGAAACTTTCATTCAAAGTGCTATACGATTATAGGCAGGGTCAATTCCTCACGGAGTAGTACTACTTGGTTTGAAGCAGCAGGTATTAAATACTGATGCAATTATTTTGAAATGAACTCTTCGTATAATAGTTTCTTAACACTTCGCGTAAACCTTTTCTGAAAACAAGCAAGGGGAACAATAAGGAACAGAGTATTCAAGACCTTTAAAAAATCTACTAGGCAATTAAGATTACAATGAAAATTAGCTAAGTAGAAGAACTTCGTGCCAATTCCTATCAATCTAATTATTTTACCTAAAACGCATTTCAGAAGCAGCACGATAAATTAATTACCCTCTTGTCCCAAAAGTTTCCTTACTATTATTTTCTTCAAGAGAATTTTGTGTTTATCGAATTTCTGCATTTCCTCTAAAGATAAATACACAGTGGGTAAACAAAATATTCGAACACTAAATGTTCGAGTCTGGGAAAATTGTCGATATTTAACCTGTGATAATTTCTTATTTAAAAAAATAAGATCAAATTTATTGTTGTCCATTTCTATTAACGAAATTATCATAGTTTAAGTATCGACGAGTTTTCGCAGATCAGAAATGTAGTGTTAAGATACTTTTTGGGTCCAATGTATACATAACAGAGAAAGAATATTCCTTTTCAAGTAAAGGGATCGAGCATAATATTTACAAGTATGAAATTAAGCTTAGTTCGACATCTTCACCATTGGTATGATCATTGGTGGTATGACGTAATGTTACAACTATTCGGGAGTGGATAGCGGGTTCAATGGGTCCTTGTACCACATCCAGAATACCCTCATAATGCAACAAATGTCTGTTTGACGATTAACATAAAATTAGTGTCGTCTGAACTTTAGGAATTCCTGGTAAATGTAGTTACTTCCACTTTAGTGTCTCGGAAATTCGATATCGAACAGTGTCGCGACAGCGATAGCACGTTCCTCTTAAAATTCCGTTATAGTTCGTTAGTACGCTTTATTAATGCAGTTTAGTAACTGAAGAAAAAGGATGTAATTACAATAGATTTATTTCCTACAAATTTTTAAACGACACTGTAATTTAGGAACATAATCTCTGATTTATCTTCGTATCATGACCATAGTAATGAATTTTCACTTTACAGAAATGTTCTAGCAGAAAGAAATAAAACTAATTACTAGACTGCGAATTTTTAAGCGAAATAAAAATTGTCTGCATTAATTGCAAGAAGTAGGAGCTATATAGATATTTATACTTTTCCTTATTAATTCTAACGGGTTGAGAATAATACAACAATGTTCTTAAATTCTATGCTAATTCTAAATTCTCTTTATGACAATTATCTTAAAAAAATTTGATTTCGCATGAAAATTTGCAGCCTAAAATGAAAGCACATTCAAAATGAAGGGCAAGGTTCTAAATACTGAATTTAAAATCAGGATTCTGGAAGAAACTGTTTTTATTTTTAAATTTTTGTGCGATGAGATCTACAATATATGTTGTTCCTTATGAAATACGAATGTCGAGCAGATTTTAAGTAAAAATGTCGACCTTTCAAAAATAAAAAGAATGTGTACGAGTATACTTATGCATAGCATAGCTGCGTAGGAATGCAAGACAATACTATGATACGTATCTATCTAGCACGATGCTTCGTCGAAACTTTGCCCAAGCTACAATTGAACTGACATTCCTACGTCCTATTATGCATAGATAATTCGTGAATGTCATTCTCCTCGTGTCTACACGAATTCCATATAATTACGGCGCCGCAGCCTAATCGAAGTAGCGATTATCGGAATGGTATTTCTTCGAAATGCCACTTGTTTTGTAGGACAAATGCGCAACCATAAACTCCGATCAGTCGAATCGATACGGGAATACTCCCACGAGAACTGCTCCACCACTTTGCGCTGGAAAGCGTTAAACAGGATATCCTTGCAGTCTTACTAACAGAAAACCAAGGATTTATTTATGTAAAATACGATGGCTCTGCAAAATCAATTATTTGCATACAACGGTCCCTCTGTGAAACAAATTGGATTCACCTGTGTATGTGCGAATTTTATAAATGTTTAAAATGTAAGGAGGCACCTTGAGTCATATTTTGCTTCACGAACCCTGGATTTCTATAAGAGGGGGATTGCAAATTTGCAGTAAAGGTGGCAAACTGTCCTTGATAATGATGCAGATTATATAATAAATTAAGAAATAAAAACCTGAATTTACTACGAAGTTTGTTTTAGATTTCAAAATAATTGATTACCTATGGGTCCCCCTAATATTAAATGGTCAGATAGCAACTAACGATTTTATTCTCTGCTGTCTAAAACCGTAGGATTTTGGAATCTTTAGGTCAAATGGGCTACCAATTACCCCTAAATATAGACATATTTATAACGGAACCTAATATTAAGGCTTGCAGTTATAAAAGATTGAAACTATCTATTTAAATTATAATTACACCTTGTAACATTGTAATAACAACCTGTAAAATTTCAATACCACACTGTAAAGAGAAATGGACCCATTCAAGGGTCTAAAGAGCTTCAATTAAAAAAAAAAAAAACCGTAAAAGATGAAACAGATAGTAAAACATCGTCCTATTTCGAGGATCTCGGGCACCTTGGACCTGAGTACAAATTTAATTGGTGGTCGGCTCGAACAAGAAAAGTAGTAGATAACGGATAAACGGAAACACACGCACACGTAAACAGGCATAGCTTGCTACTTCCGCTCGGGTCGTACACGTCCGACATTGCTCCTCCACGGGTAAGGTATTCCAGGTATTTCATTCTCGAAATACCAGTTCATCCTCCGTCCCGTATCCATTGCTTCCTTATCGGTCTAAACGGCTTGGATAAACAACCCGCATCAATTTTCTGATACTTGGTAGGCGAACGTTTTAACGAATGCGCTGCGAACAGTTCTCTTTCACGTAGTTTAGCTATCGGATACAATTAAATGAAACACCTACTGCCTGCGAAGCTAATTTCCCGACTGCGGCAGCGCGAAGGTTGGTTATTAATTAATGTGGAACTACAGTACACCTAAACTACATACATAGAACCATATTAATATAAAACGGGAAGAACATAATAACAGCTGATCAAATCTGCTTGAATGATAATGTGTCCAGCAATTATAATAACTGTTATTTCTATCTGAGCTTCCTAAGAATAACGAAGATATTCAAATTATTTATGAATGATTTGCTTGAGCAGTGCACCTAACGGAGATCTGTAAATTTATAAGGCATATCAGCGTGAACAATGGACTGCAAATCTTTCTGCAAAATAAATGCTCTTTAAGTCAATTGTAAAAATAATATAGTAATATTCTGAAATTCTTCTAATGTTTTCACAATTTTATATTTCGCATAACAACCAATTTCGTTTGATGGAAATCTCTAGTTAATCGAATAAAGTTGATGAGGTTTGACGCGAAGAGATATTCGTATTCTCCGCCATAAGTGTGACGTGTAGGTGTCGCGATATGCGTTAGAGTGAAGTGCGTTCCTCTATGTACTTGCGCATGCGTCTCTTCTCGTTCTCAGACGCTGTATGTAGCCCATAAGTGTAAGACGTGTATAAGCCAAAGTTAATAAAGTAGTTAGTTAGTTAGTTAGTTAGTTAGACTTTAGAAATACGAAACAGAAGGATCGTATATTTGACATGGATCAGTAAGCATTCTATTATTATTTTATTTCGAAATTACTTATTATTGCGAACCAAGATGTTGGTAATATTTTTAACTATGTGTTTGTTGTCGAACTGCATTTCCATCATTCGCAGTTTTTAGTTAATGTTGTTATGTTTACATTTGGCGTTATCCCACCTCCAACGTGATATAGAAACATTATTTTCTAAAAAGAAAGATCGATGTCTTATAGTATTTTGAATTGTGGCAGAGAGCAAAGATAAATACAGACAGTCTTCGAGTTGTGTATGGAAGCTTTTTATTTTACGGTCTCCATAGAAACGTCGACAGAGGAGAATAAATGAGAAGAAATTAAAGACAGATTCCAAAAAGGATTTGTATGGAAATGCGAAGCAGCGAAAGGGAGAAGAAAATAAGAAAGCACAATGGAGATGATAACAACGTGAGTAAAAGAGGAATGGAAAAAACTGTGGCAGAGGACAGAAAGAAAAATAAGGCTGGGTGGGAAGACAAATAAATGTGAATGGAGAGATACGGAATATATGGAGGCTGTGTAGCGGGATAAAGATGGGCAGGGTGAAAAGAAAAATCATACCAAAGGAGAAAAACGTGATGGTGATATTAACTTGAGAATATGATTAAAAGGGGAAATATTACTGAATACATGGAGAGGAAAATCAAAGAGTAAAAACAAGAAATGAATAAGTAGACGCATTTAAGAAAATAAGATGTATACGCATGATTGTGTTATTATATTTATACAAATAACACCGGTTAAACAAAGGCAAGGGAAAATATCAGAGGACCAATACGTTGGAAATAAAATTTTCATTCCAATATCACGTTTCCAGACACTTCAAATACTCGAACATTGGAAAATATTTGATCACTTGCAACATACGTAGTTACACAGAAAAATAAAATAAAACCGTCGAATTTTGAAGGAAGTGATTGTAGCTTATTGTGCTATAATTAAACTGTCGAATTTCTACTTTCATCTTAACTTTCGAAAAATAACGAAACGAAAGAGATTCTTTGTTAGATAGATAAAATGTTTTTTAAATGTTTTTTTAATGTTAAATGTTTTTTATATACATAAAATACTTTTCCGAATCATTCTTTCGATTGTTATAACTGGAGGAAGTATTTTAAGTGAATTGATTTGAACGAGACAGTATGTAGAAGAGCTTCATGCGAAATAAAAATTTCCAAAGTTAATTGCAGAAATCTGATAAGAACGTTCTTCGTTTAATAATTGTAATGTGTTGTAATTTTAATGGAAGGTCATGTCCAACGTAAAAAGATATTTTATTGTTGGAAGATGAAATGAGTGATATTAGTTTTCAATTATTTGGGACATTTCTGCTGATTTTTAAATTGAGGAAACCATGTATTTTATTGTAATTATTTCTCAAAGAAGGCTACGGTAATCCTGTTACATAATTCTTGCACAGTATTCCTTGTATTCTTTTCAATTAATGCAACGATATCATATCGACCGAGTATAATATTTCTTTTCTATACCGTTCTCCTTCGAGGAAACTGAAAATTACGATGACACCTCGTTAAGATAACGAAAACAACCGAAATCGTAGGTGTTACTTACCTCCCAGTTAAGAAGGGTACGAGGACATAAATTATTATGGGATTGGAATTTATTTACAACCGAAAGGAACAAGTGGTTCTGGTCGTTATTCGTGGTTGGCAGTAACAAGGTTAATTAACGTCTTCGGTCCGCGAGCGTTTTAATCAAGGCAGAAGCTGTAATCGGATAACGTGCCCGCTTCTAATCGAAGAACCCTTATAATATATTCCCGTATAACAAGTCACCACGGTCTACTATTCCCATAATTTTTACTACGGTAACGCACAGCCATTGTTCCCCCATTTATTAACCGTGCTAACGAAACTCATTTTTTATAGTGAAAAGCGAGTCGAAGTCTTTTTGTTCTTTTATCGATCGAATGGAAGCTGTACATATAGGTAGCATATAGAGTGTCCGAGAAATGTTGTATTTTCCTGAAAGGGGTGATTCCCGAGATATTTAAAGAAACTTTCACCTTTGAGAAATTGTTCTCATTGTTATGGAGTTATTAACTAATCACACGGACCAATCAGGTCATTTGTCTTAGGCTACATCTCCCTAAATTCTAACGATTGAAGAGTCCCTCGGCTAACAGGCTAAAACTGTTAAGAATGGAAATGAATTTCTACTTGACTCCTGTCCGTTGCAACGTAGGTAGAACAGTTTTAAAAAATGGTAAAAACACCATCTACAACACTTTAATTGAACGAGATTAGCCAACTAATTCTGGACTCTCTTTTTGTAGCGTTAATTTCTATTAACTACCGCAAAAAAAACTTGGTGTTCTAGTTATTTCTCTATGAACGCTGTCGCCCTTTGATTCAAAACTCGAACCGCTAATGACAGGGCACAGTAGTCGTTCAATAATGCTCTTGACAAATGCTGGTGTCGGGTGAATGGAGTTTCGGTGAGTCTTTGTCGGCCAAAACGTTGTTTGCGGCAACCTGTGTGTCGGCGATTGCAACGTAACCTGACGGTTTCAGCTGTCTTGGCCATTACGTTGCGTTTCACATTCAAGATTTACTAGACGTGCGCGTCTCGTCACGAAACAGATGTTCCGCGGCAGATACAGTGTTTACTCGATATATGTCAACAACATGATTCTGACGAGGGTCATATATCGGATAGGAGAAACTGTTCTTTGAAAAGGACAGCGACGCTCTAGACGCCTCGGCTCGAGATACAGTAAGGAGCAAAACTGAACCAATAACCACAAGTTTTGTATATATCATTATTTATTGCTAGGAATATAGAAGAATAACAAAACATCAACATTATAATTGCTTTTGTCATAGTTAGAAGTAACTTATAAAATTTTTTTCAATAATCAATGTCTCCTCGATTAGCAATGACGACAAAAATAGATTGACTCGGTTTTGCACCGGTCCCTACAAGAAATGTTTACGTGGAATGTTCTAGTAGTATGTTTACATCTAGCACTTTGGTATGTTTACAAACTATTAGTCTACGTCTTAACACTCAGTTCTTCGCAATCAGTCGAACGGAAAAGCGCGCAAGTGAAGTAAAAATGAATTAGAAGTCAATTGCTCCAAATTGTGTAAAAAAAGTCATTTCTCTTTTGAATGACGGCTTGTCAACGCGTAAGACGGCGAAAACTTGCAGTGTTAGTCAATCTACAGTGCAGAGAATAAGAAAAAAATACTGTAAAAGTATATTATTAAATGTTCGAGGAAGACCAAAAATATTATCACAGGATCGCAGGATGAACGAAGGATTATACGGTTTGTCATATCTGGTGAAGCTTCAAGCTCCATTATGGCTGCAAAATTATTAAAAGAAGATACGAATATACAAATAAGTCAATGGACAGCACGAAGAACCCTCAAAGGAGCTGAGTTTAGAAGGATTAAGAAAAAAAAGGAGCCAATGTTATTGAGAAAAAATATTAAACGTCGTTTGGAATTTGCTACAAAATATCAAAACTGGACAACTACTGACTGGGAACTAGTTATTTGGTCAGACGAGACCAAAATTAACAGAATTTGTTCAGATGGCATGTCTTGGTGCTGGATTTGTAAAAATGAAAGGCATAAACCACGACATGTGAAACAAACGTTAAAGCATGGTATCGATATATTAAATATTGCCAAGTATTGGACATGGTGCAAAACCAAGTCAGTCTATTTTTGTTGCCATTGCTAAACGAGGAGACATTAATTATTGAAAAAAATTTCTTAAGTTACTTCTAACTATGATAAAAATAATTATAATGTTGATTTTTTGTTATTCTTCTATATTGCTAGTAATAAATAATGATTTATATAAAACTTGTGGTTATTGGTTCAGTTTTGCTCCTTACTGTACCTTGTAACTTAATACTGTGTAACATTATACGGGTCAGGTATATCGTTGTGGACCAGTACTAATCCAATTAAAAAACTTTTTTATTTTTCATTATTTGAGCTTCGTGGCTCCTCACGGGGTATTTCCCGCGGTAATGGGGATAGTTCTGGGACTTTTATCCGTTAGTATTTTGGGACATATATAGATTAAACTCTGTATACACAGCGGACATGATCTCCCTGTTAGAGGTTTCTGAGATCGCGCTAGAGACCTACGACTCTGGAAAAATCCGGCACGAGGTATGATCAAGGGAATACGAGCCAGCGGCACGTCAAACGAAACAAGAAGCATCGGACAGCTCCAGCTCATCGATCTTTCTCAATTCATCTTAACGGAGTAAACAGAGGAAACCATGTGAAAGCTTCACTCGAATAAACTCCTGCTAAAGCTGAGTGGAAAACGCATTAAACAGACTCTTTCGACTTCCCTTTTCCTTTTCTCTGACTAATTAAAAGTTCTCATGTTATTAATGCAAATCAGATGCTTCTCTTACTTAAAGTGATAAAAAAAAAATATTACCTTAATGTAGAATTGTAAAGAGTTGATACGGTGATAGCAGATTACTGAACGACGATGTTGACACGCTTATTTATTTTATTTATCAGTTATTACCGAGCTACACAAATCTCTATGTGAATAGACACTTTTATAGGGAATGTGTAGGATGACTGCAGCGTGGCTAATGAATAGAATGTTAACTATTGACAGTGAGAATACATATGTCAATATTCGTTAACGAATCAACGAATTCGATGGAAAAACCGCGACAATATTGTTGCATCGAAAGGTGCTCTTATTCTGGGGCAAAAATAAGTGATACAAAAGCTCCAAGCTGTATCATTTTATCGTTTTCCTGCTTCAATTGCCTGCTTCATTGACAGTTATTGAACTCCTGTTGTCGACACACTTATATTCGACGACATTTAAAACGTGGTGAGCGATAAATAACTTCTGACCATTCTTTTTAACGGTCTCCCTGTAACCTTCAAATTGCACTGGCTGAAAACCAAATTTTATCACTTTTTCCATATTTTTGATAATTTTTTACAATTTCCCAAGAACCATATATGCTATTTTTGCTACCAACTGTTCCAAAAAAATAACTGCAGGCGTCGCACAGTGTCCAGATCGAGGAATTAGTTGTTCATTTGATAAAACAGCAACTTGCTCATATCGATGTTTATCGAATGTCCATGACATTCGAAACCGGTACAATTATCGAGATTTATTTAAAATTGTGATTCGAACAAGCATTTAAAAATCAACACATTATGAACCTCATTTCTTATTGATATCCTGGAGAATCTATTTAATATCATGTGTCCATTTTTGTTTCAAATGAGTAGTATTTGTCTACATGGAGAGTATATCTTGTGTACTAAGATTAGAATTTATAATTTATTGAAGTAACAATGCACAGTAAACTGAAGAAAATCGTCAAAGTTATTGGTAAAGGATATATTTTGAGTTCCATATAGTTCTGAACTTTAAAGCATTATAAAGAAATTTAATTAGTATATGACAAAGCATTAACGATAAAAATGACGAAAGGCATTTGTAAAAACAGTTTTGTAAATATGTTGAAATGAATAAACCATTTCTTAAGTTAGCGTCTAATTTGCTTTTTCTGCACATTACACGAGTTTTATCATTGCATTTGTCGTTATCGTAGAAGAAAATATTTTTCACATTGAAAACATGAATAATGACAATGACGCACGCTTGATTCGTTCAATCAGATAATTCTTGTCACGTGTAGCACAATTAGTTTTTATTTAATCAGAGATACCTGCATTTGCAATGAGTCACAGTTAAAATGCTTCAAAGAAGAACATTTATGTTTGCAACGGGACGAATTTATGTTACGGCCCAATATATTTCTCATGAATGCAAATACGTGGTAAATTAAGTGAATGTTACGGTGTATTGGATTTGATTAAAATTGTAGTTTATTAGTTGCTTGATAATGTTTACGCGTTGCGAATATATAAACTTTCTCAGTTTATTTGTGGTTTATTATTAAACTACGGATGTCTGTGCAAATTTTCCAACATCCGTTAACGGAAATTAGAATCAAACGGAAAATGTTATCTGCAGATTCTGTCGGGATTAACATGATATACAAACCTCATTGTACTTTAGCAAATTTCTGAATAAGCTGAATTCCATATAAACAACTGGTTTATCATAGGTATATGACACATTTGTGGATAGTTTATACGTTGTGTTAAATAACAAATAAATACTGAACAAGTGCTTATGAGTTAAAAGAATTATTGAATGGACGGTATGTAGTCAATCATGAAGATGTAATTACAATTTTAGTGGACAATTAAAATTAGACAGAATATATATATATATATCATGGAGTTTACAAATTTTATTAAATTTTCAAAATATTTTTACGACTATTACCACTCTTGCAATAAACGAATCTTGTTGAATTTTAATACTCGCATAGCAACAATTGCAACATTTTCGTCGTGGTCGTGTTTTCTGGTTCCTTTTATATTATTTTTCTTTTGTAAACAAATGAAAAATTTAGCTTAAATTCAGGCATGCAGTGAAGCATTTAATACGATTATAACCGGTGAACTGTATTTTCATTAGTACCAACCATTTTTTTTGTGTTTCTATGAAATAACTATCATTTTTTAACAATGCCGAAACAAGAAGGAATTTGTTAGCTTATACATATTGCAACCACGGCATGGAAATAAATGTTTTCTCATCGGCTACACAATTTATAATTAAAAGGAGGAATTACAAGCTTGAATGGAATTCCATGTAACGCCAAAACGAGAAATTGAGTTACAATAAATGCCAGTTTCGATGATTCCCATAAGGAACATTTGAAGTATCGTTTTGATGGATATATCATGCACGTCGGTAATTAGAAGACAGGCGAATACATGCTCGCATCATACTTAATCTTCTGCCGCATCGTGCAGTAGTCTTCATCGATTGGTCGTTAGGACGAAATCTTACCGCAGAAATTACGCGTTCTAATAAACAATTTCAACTCGCACCTGTCATTGCCTGGATCAATTGAAATTTAATATCTTTCGTTGCTCTCACCTCGGCGAATCGAATCGCCGCGCGCCGCACTGCATTTACTCGATATCGAATATTGTCAATCGATATCGCACTTAATTATCGCTGAAATTCCTTCGGAGATGTGGTAGGCACGGTTTCATCCAACGCATCGCTAGGTGTGCCTATACCACCTGTTCGCAATTGTTAATTAACATTCTTACGGGGAAATCTTCAATGCAAAGTCGCTGCAATCCAGAATCGTCTCGTGATTTGCTGCAGTTATATTATCTTCAGAAAGTTTTCTCTGGGGTGTAGTTCTGGGACTTTTATCAGCTAGATATTTGAGACATATATCGAGAAAACACAACACTACATTGAATATTTAAACCGGCTGACTTCCTTCAATCTTTTTTAACCCATTTACATTTTTATTTCTTTATCACTGTCATGATTGTATATTTTTTTTTTTATCTAACCCAGTCCATATTTTATTGAAGAATTTTACATTTCAGAATATTCAATGAAAATCACATGTACCTGTTTCATCCATTTTAAAAGTCAAATAATATTGGTAAAACCGCGAACGTTATTTGTTGTATTTATACTTTTCCTGTTCGTACGTTGCTGCTTCCAATATAAAAGAAAGCAATGAATAAATGGTGGCGTTGGTTTGAAAGATTAAAAACGTGGAATTATTTTCTTTTTATCGTAGAATTCACTTATTGCCAGAAGAATGGTAAAGATTAAAATTTTTTCGAACAAACAGCCATTCACCGTCCTTCTAAAATCATTTGTGCTTTTTGTGCAAAAGCCACCGAATAAAAATAATAAATAAATATTCAACGGTTGTTCACGACGAGAACGCAGTCGTTTAAGCGGGCTTTTCGGGAAGCTTAGTCGTCCGGTGATTCTAATCGTTCTAATCGTACATTTTTCATCGAGCGTACAGAGTATTATCAACTCGTTTTCGGTACTGCTGCTGACAGCGTTTGCGCGTGCGTCAACAATCGCACTGTAGAGGAGTTTGGTAATTAAGTTCCATTGCGCTTCGGATACGTTCGGGATGGACGATGGTTCTATGACCGGAAGAAAGTTTATTAATCGCGTTTGATAAGACACGAAATTAGATCGGAAACTTCGGAAAGCGGCCGGATTAGCGGGATCGTCTTCCGATACTCCAGGTTGACGACAATGGCTTCGGAGGTAGTTCTGTTGGATGCCAACGACAGTGACAATAATTCCATACAGGAAAACTTTCCGGTAGACTTTTACAGAGGGTGAACAAATTATAATAAAGTGGTCGCTGACGACCTTGATGATAATGCGACATAAACTGTTAAAAAGAAAAAATTATTATGATCACTTCGAAACTACCACTTACTCCAAGTTCGGTAACAAATGGAATTAATATTGTACTTGTATTATTTTTAATTACAAAACATATTGCATTGTACTTAGTAGCATATGGCTACTGCTGCAATATAGACACAACACCATTTTCGAGTAATTTGGATAATCCAATAACAGGCAATGAAAAATAAGATACTGTTTTTCAAACATGGTATGCATTTATGGTTAATTGATAATCGTGATGATGCATTTTCACATTGTTTATGCAATATATATGGAATTTTCAGTTACATGTGTTATCTACAGTGGCAACAATGAATTTTATGCCATTTCATCCTCTTGGTCAAAGAAAATGACGAAAAGAAAAAGAACAGTTTCACTGGAGCAACAAAAAAAGGTTTTATATACAGTCGAGTCGGAAAGTAAGTTAACATTTGGTGATATGTAGGCAATGAATATGATCAATAAAATCAAGTTATTGTATTGTTTTTATTTAGGAGGTGTAAGGAAATAAACAAATATGTTAGTAAAACATATATTATCATTATTAAAGATTAAAGACATGTCATATTCATTTGCCTGCATACACCAGTCGTTAACTTACTTTCCGACTCGACTGTATGTACACAGGCTCACGAAAATATTCGAATGCCCTTTAAACTAGTATAACTTTTTTTTTTAAATTGGTAAACCAATTACACTAATTGCTCAAAAAATGTCAGGTCGTTTGGTCCAATTTAAAAAAGGTTATACTGTTTTAATGGACGTTCGAATACTTTCGTGAGCCTGTGTATATATTCTTTGACCAAGAGGGTAAAATTGCATAAAATTCATTGTTGCCACTGTAATTGACACATATAACTAGAAAATTCCACGTGTTTGCGGAAAATGATGGGGAAATTTCATTCACCTTGAATAATTCAATAGAGTATGCGCTCTGCATTAAATGCTGCTAATGCACGTAAATGAACGCAAACGCTTGGCAGGCGAGGAAGCTACCGCTTTTAACTCGAGAACTTCAACGTTCGAGAACAATGAAAATTCCATGTGTCTGGTTCCTGTGCCCGGAATATCAACGACAAGACTTCGACATGCATCGACTGCAGCAACCGAGGACATTCTCTAAATATGATGCACGCGAACCCCATTCTATCTTACTTAGTCTTCTTTCTTGCATGTCTGTTAAGCTCGCAACGAAATTTTTTGCCGGGAATTTGATCTGGGTTGGCATCGTTGCAACTGTTACGTGAGCTGAAAGATTAAAACAGGTGTAACTCACTATTTTATGCGGAAGGTTGTCCGGTGTGTTTTACGTATCTCGCTGTTATTCAACTCGCGAATAAGTAGACCGTGAAGTTTGCGCATTTATGGTAAAAACGGTGAATACATTAAGATCATTTAAAAGTGCTATTGCATTATTTCCATTCCATTGAAATTATTCAGGAATTAAATTAATATCTACGCAGTTCCTGTGTCTTGCAATTCATTGAGACAACTGTTATTTTGCATAAAAATCCACGGTCTACGAATAAGTAATCTATTATGTTTCAAAGTTTCCCAATAAGAGCTACTAAATATCCATTTTTTTGGACCGAAAATGCTTAACACTGAAAGATGTTAAGTGTCCCTATTTTATTACTAATAGAAATTAATTTGTAGCCAGTTCTTCCTGAGTTTGTTGATTATTTACAAATGACCAAAAGTCTATTGTCTTTTCAAAATGACCTATGCATTTAATCAATCGTGAATGTAATTAATAAATCCTCGATGTAACAGGAAAAAAAGATTAAGTTCAAAATAAAATTACAATTAAATACACCTAATAACATATACATTAAATGATTTATTAAAATTATATAATGTCATACGTAAAATGGTACGTCAAAGATACTGGTGTGTTTTATATGTCTTTAATTTTGTCTGTTTCAAAAGCGATAATTTTGTTAAATAACATCAATCGAAATGAGTTAAAATAGTATAATGACCAGTAGATGATAAATCTTAGTCAGCCATCAAAAATATGTTTTCATCTATGATAATCCTCTTGGGAAACCTGTATTTAATAAACTAGTAACATTATTGCCTCTTTCGTATCTTCATAATTGGTGAATATTAGCAAAGAAAGTTGAATACTATCAAAGAATTATTGTGTAATGAATGAATTTTTATCTGAAATGATATAAACATTAATCATTTAAAAACTATTTACGTATTATCATTCTTCTGGAAAGATAGTAATGGAACGCAATTGTTCACTACACTCTTTCAAATTTTTTAAAACGTTATATAATTCGTTAGGTTGTGAATCGGAAATTTTAGACTGAAACGAGTAATCGAGGAATTGATTGCTTTGAGCTTCAAACTAAATTACATTTAAAACGCGATATCAAAGTCATACGAACAATATTCAAATTATACCCTGACCGGGAAATTTTTAAAATTGAAATTTCGGTCCGTATTTGCACAAAAAGCTCTGTGAAAAGGTTTGATGATAAAAATTTCCGAACGATTTCCACGGTGGCAAAATAAAATCGAGAACATATCTGCATATCGATCCACCAGACATTACGGACGCATGAAAGATTCATTTTATTTTAATTCCATTTTTTTTTTTTCATTAGAGATTTATAATGAATTTTTTCTTGAAATGCATTAGTCTTTCGTGACACGAATATTATACTCATAAAAGCGGCATCCGTCACTTGATAAACTTGGACATTTGACACAAATTAATTTTATATGAATTCATCCGAAACGCAAACAGCTGGTTTTCAAGAATATTATCACTTCCATTGCACGATCATTTACTATTCAACATTTCATGTATATTGTTTACGTGTATAATACTAAATCTCAATAAATGCGAAATTTGTATATGCCTATTATACGATGTAATTAATAAACAGTTTCAATTATCAGTGAAGAGAATTGCTATTAACATGGGAAATATATAGATCTAATTGTATTGTATTATGCATGAGATATACAGATATTTATGAAGAACAATTTGTTACGTACGCTATTCAGTGTTTACTCGATATATGTCCGAAACACGAGTAACAACAATTATTATTTTCTTGTACAAGTATCATGGGACACAGACGCAAACAATAATAATTAAAAATGTAATGTAAACTTTTTTCGAGGTTGTGACTTCGAGTGAATTTTTTTGTCATTTAAAGTTGCAAAGCCAAATATATGATGAAAAAAAATTCTAAGAAAATAGAATGAATTTAGATTTTTAATTTGTCGGTTCGAATGGACAATGTGAATGTCCTTAAGCCGCCCTCACTAACTGCTTAAAGATTCTAGTCTGGTAAAGCTGTACAACCTAGATATCGGTAATAATACTAAAATGGAAAGAGGACCTCGAGTAATTAACTGTCTTTAAACGGGCCCCCTCTATCCCCTACCACTCAAATTAGAATCGTCTTAACATGCAGGCTACTGAAATTAAATCGTCAATCGTAATTAAAATCCATGAAATGTTGTGATTAAAATCGTTTCATAAAAATGGAGGTAGATCATTAAGACGTAATATGCATATTCAATTTCATTATCATGAGGGCATCCTTAAGATAACGGAGACATTATTACCACCAAAGTTTTATAATCACTTTGAAATTAACTCTTAAGTAGTCACATCTTTTCATTTACTAATTATAAGAATATGTGTGCAGAAGTAGTCTCGCAAAATATGTATGTCTGTCGTTGTAAATGGAAAAGGTGTGTTTATGAGTATTACTGAACTGTAAATGTTCATACAAATCCATTGTTTACTGAGTTATTTGTGAAAGAACAAAGTAAGCAAAATTGCATCCCCTGAGCAAGAAAGAAAGCTGAAGCTTCTGTCGATATTTTCACTATACACTTGCTCTGAATAGTATAACATGGAGTATGAACTGTTGCATTTTAAAAAATCCTTTGTTGTAGATTTTGAACGAGATATCTCGTGATCCCCAAGCAAATGTTTAAAACATTTTCATAGAACAATACGTAGTCAGTCAGAACAGATTTTAAAATAAACAGGACGATCGATAAGAAATCGGATTTGGAAATTTTACAATGTACAAATCATTTTTGTTAATCATTTACGCGTTTCTATCAGAATAGAGCTATAAATGAAATTCCGAATTAAATTCAATTATGAAACATTCGTGAATTTAGATTGAAGATAATTGAAACAGAATTAACCCCTTTCCCTACAACATCGAGTCAGACTCGTGACGAAGATTTTGAACAGAGTCTAATAAATATGTATCTTATTAATTCCCTTTAAAGCGAAATAAAATTCTACAATATTTCGTTGTAGTTGATATATATCCTTTGGAGAAAACATGGGCATACAATAAATACAAACTATCTTTTCTTTTCTATGAAATCCTGAACAATGAAGAATTTCTAATCGTTATAATCACAAAATAAATAGTAGTGCAAGGGGTTAAGTAGTTATTAACACTTATCCGTATCGAACTATAGCAGTCTCTCCGTAACTGTCGTATTGTCGGATCTACCGAGCGAAAGCTCTAGTAAAGGTACAACCTTTTTTTTCTTTGTTGCGAACGTAGAGAAGGATAGCGATTGAAAGAGAAAGAGTGTCTGAGCTTCGAGCAAACATCAAAGGACTCGTGTGCCAGCTCAGCCTTCTAAATTCAAAAATCAAAATTCCTTATTTTTAGTTTCTCGTCGATGAAACTTTTACCATCGTGTTTGTCTATTTTCTGATTGAAATTATATCAAACGCAATATAGTTACGATCTACTTGTGTAATAATCGATTAATGTTTCGGACTTGACATTTCGTGGTAGAGGTACACCGGAATTCTTACACAAATAATTATGATCGTAACTATATCGTGTTTGGTGTTATATTAATTAGAAAAGCGAGACAAAAATAACAAAATTCGAACACTAGGAATCGTTTACGATTGCTGCTTGACTGGTTCCAAGGGGGACTCCTCCAGTGGTGGGGTAAAAGTTATGCAGTTACGGTAGAGACTTTAGCGACAGTTACGGAGAGAAAACCTGTGGAAGAAATGATATCTGGCATCTCTGTACTTTCTATTTCAGGGGCGGTGGCACGCGATGGCGGCTCGTCAGAGGGCAAAGTATGCGCACTCTGACGCGAAATCGGCGACGCGACGCGACTGAGCTCTCAATCTTCCTGAATGGGAGCTCGCGGATCGGAGCGAGGGTGAAAGCGGACGTCAGGGGCGCGAAAGAGCCGGTCGGAGCTCTTAATAAACGTTCCGGGAAGCAGCTTGAAGAAAGCGGCTGAAAAATGGACGGCTCGTGGTCGCTGTTCGCGACGGTGTCACTGCTGATGGTGTCGCTCACAGTTGCCAACCAGCAATCCGGCGTGTTGACGAGGGGAAGCAGTGGCATTCAAATTGGCAGTAGCGACAGAAGGGCGCAAGCCAAGGAACTGGGATATGGTCGAGGAGGTGGCGTGAAGCTCGGCGAAGGCAGATTTCCGAATTCAACCAGGCAAAGGACCTACACCATCACCACCAGTACGACGACCACGACTCCACTGCCGGAGACGATCACCCAAGTGTCGAATGCTCCCGCAGGAACCAGTCACAATATCACTTTTCTGGAGGTTCGTACGATTTCCGATGCACACCGCATCGATATTCTGACAACTGCACCGTTCGCTATTCGAATACACCGAGGTCCCTCGAATCATCCGTCTATTCCTATTAACCTCGAGATATTTTTCACTTTTAAGCACGTACAAAGCCGCAGTACAATGCTACGGTCCACACTGAAGCGACAACGAGTCACTTTCTGTTGATGTTCCACGTTTTTTTTTTTTTGCGTGTTTAATGAACCCAACTGCGGTTATTAGTGACCCCTGTGGGTATGTCGATGGTTTGGATTATGTTTATATTAGATGGTATAACCCGATATTCTTTAGGTAGTTAAGGATTCTTTTACAGGAGTCCTCCGCTTGTAAAATGTTCAGCGATCCTCGCATGTTGTGTTGTACTCTCTTAGCATTGTATTTTGGACAGGTCACTAAGATGTGCTCGATGGAGTTTTTAACACTAGAACTAGCGAGTACTAAATGCAACTGGCATACATTGCCTTATAATAACAACAAAATTGCATTTCTTTAGATTTCGTGTCAGTTTTGTTTAAATATCTACTTGAATAGAGAAATTTATTAAAAAAATTTCTCACGGAAACACGTTTATAATTTCAATATTTCTAAAAGAAAAAATTAAGAGCAAGTCATTTTGACTCATCCGGTGGTTCTAGTGTTAACATCACAGGTATCACAAGAGCTTGCTTCAGTTTTGGTGATAAGGTGGGAGTGAGTCCACACACACACAGTTAGTGTGACCTATTCTAATTCGTCTTACTATAACTTGGTCTCTTTTGTTCAGCAGTAAGGCAGGCTTGGTGTCCTTAATACCGTTTCGAACGTCATGTAACTTCGTGGTCTTCGAGTTTATCCATTCTTCGTCCCATGCTTCCATAGCCGCTTTGTTCAAATATTTTTTGGAGGTCTTGATGGAATGTAAGTTTTGTGATGGGTTCGGATTTACTGGAAGTGGCCAATTTTGCTGTTTCGTCCGCCTGTTCGTCGCCTTCGATGCCAACATGTGATGGGATCCAACAGTCACCACATCTTTTCCCTGGCGCTTGAGTATTTCGTTTAGTTCGATGATGTTTCGGATTATTATGTTGGTCTTATCCTGGTTTTGTATTGCCATCACAGCACTTTTAGAATCAGTAAAAATGATAAATTTATTAGACCTCTATGTATATTAGAGCGAGTAAGATAGCGAACGCTTCACTACTGAATATAGTGAATGATGATGGAAGTTTATATTGCTGTTTGTTTTCGGGCGTGCATACTGCACAACCAGTACCTTGATTTGATTTTGAAGCATCAGTGAAAATTTGTTTGTGGTTGGGATATTCGTGTAATATTTCTGTCTACAAGGTTTTAATGACGACTAGGTTGCTGTTTTTTTTTTTCATTTCTAGGAGTTTTACACAGGGAGTTTCAATTAACCATGGAGGATGTTGGTATTGTTTCCTCGGCATAGTAGCCAATATGTTAATATCCGAATTTTGTAGATATTGATGTTCCATGTTTCTTTAACCCATTGCACTACGATTTATTTTGCGATTACAATTATTGGAGCTTCTTCGACGTTTATAATTTATTAGGAGAACAAGGAAATGTATATTTATCGCGTATCCACCTGTTTTGCAATGGCTACATTTTGGCAAGGAGAAGGAATTCATAATTTATACAGGATGTCCCAAAAATGTCCGAAAACCTCGAAAGAGATTCCTGAGGTCATTTGCAGTAACTTTCATGGAAGTACAACATTTTTGGGACGTCCTGTATACAGTTTTATTTCGATACAAGACGATGACCGGTACCAACTGTCGTATTTCGGATGAGGGTACCTATTCGGCTTGACTTTGTTCTTGAATGGCCAAGAGTTTACCGGCCCCATAAACTCCAATACTTGAATTACCCATTGTATTACTTTTGTATTTACGAACTAGTCGTCGTCTCAGTTTTATTCAGTCTTTGGTCTCCCGCGTACAGCAGACGATGTTATGATCGCAATTATATCGTCGTTGAGCAGACGCCAGTCCGAAGTCATATTCTAATTTATTCATTAACATGTACATGTTCACATCTCTGCTATTTATTACCGCAGTGGCTATGTGCTTGGCGTGCACCATATGACTATGCAATATGCAAATGTAATACATGTATATACATTTGTTGGTTCGCATTACACCATTAAGCCCTCGCTCAAAGGCACGGTGACTGTGAGCACCAACGTTTGATTTCCCTAAAATTACTTGTTTCCCGGTCATTAATTTTACAGCAACTTTAGGTATAAAATATCAGGAGTTTTTTCCATTTGTGAGAAATCGTGAAATCTAAATACTCTTGCATTATTGTCATTAACAAATTATTGTCATGGTAATTATTTTTCCATTTCTAGTATTTAAAGTTGTAGTTATTTTCTACCATATATTTAACAAACTTTACAGGTACACTTACAATTTTCAAATCTATTCCGAAATCAAAGTATTAAATATATTGTTATCGTCACAAATACAATAGATCGTAGCTCGATGAACTTTAAATTGTAACCGAACAGTAAGGTATAAAGATTTAATGAAAGTATATTTTTAAAATTTAAGCTGCGCTTTCTTTACTACTGCATCTCATTTCCCGTCGCCTTCTGCCTCAATATTTAATAATTTCGAAAACTTTCTATTCATAGAATAAACATATCAGAAGACATAACATTTAAATAATAGTATTTCTTGATACTTGTGACTTGTGATATCGTGTTATTCATTTGTGATTTAGACATTTCTTAATTTCTACAAAATTAATTACATTTTCCACCGTGTTTTTACTAGCATTTGCAACAGGGAAGGACCGTATAAAAAGCTATAATTTTCCTTTGCGTTTGACATAAGGTACAATGACACTTAACAGTTTAGATACATTATAATTTTGAGACGGCAAATATAGAGATATAAAAAAAAAGAAATATTGAGATAATTATTATCGCAACTGTGATGAAATGTTATCATCGCAGTTCGTAAAAGTCTTGTGCACGACGAGACAGTCATATGAGATATCAAATATATCTTCAGATTGGATTTGTCTTTTCAGTTTGCAGCGCACAGAAAAGTATGAAACATGAAAACCGTGAAGTCATATTTTACTTTATCAAGTTCCAAACCTATTCCTCGGTTTCACTGGAAATGAAAGATTATCTCTGCATGCCAACGAAGACAGCAATATGAGCATTTACGTTCATGTATAGTTTACGGCAAATACCTGTCTACGCAATGTACAGTATTTTTTCTTCTTTGGCGTTACTCGATATTTTCTTTCTTATTCTTTTCATAAGCACGATACGAAATTTGTGTGTAAACAGATTCGTATCTTTTTAATATACAGGAAAAATTTACGTCAAATCGCCTCGGAAATCGTCCCTTTCAAGGAAGTACAACATTTTTGGGAAACCCTGTATATCCAAATCACCAGATCTAACATCTTATTTTTACTTATGAGTAGACATCGGATTTTATGCATTTATTACAAAAATGAGTAGGTGTAATTTAAAACAGTAAAAACATTAGAAAAATTTAGAAAGACTGTTATATTATTTTCAACCTATTAAACATATTAGGAAGGAAAATAAATTTCTATTTCGTTCCAGTTTATTGCAATTTTGGTAGAAAATTTTTATTTTGCATAAACTTATGAGAAATACTAATACTTATGAGTAGACATCGGATCTTTATGCATTTATGGCTTATGGAAATGTTAAAAAAATGCTATAATATAAAATTCGAGAGAATTTAACACGATTTTTATTTGCTTTGGATCTACAAAGGCTGTCCTCATTAAAAATAAAATTTTATTTCATTCCACTTTCTTAAAATGTTTCTATAAAAATTGGAAATTGCATAAACATCCGATGTCTACTTATGAGAAATGAAAACACAAAAATATCACAGCCCACAGGATCGTTTACGCTAAACGAACCGATCCGGAAATGATACCAATAAATATTAGAAAATAAAAGAAAAGATGATTTAGGTTGCAATAAATTCAAGAATATGTCCATATCGAATTTGTTTGAAGAGTCTCACGGAATGTTTCATTAACATTTTTGTTCTAATCCCTTAACAAATTATTTAGAATTATATTCGCGTTCTTTCGAAATATACCAGCAAAGATTGTATGAAAAATATTTTCTACATTGTTCAAGTGTTGCAATGACAAAGTTGATCACAGGTCACCACGAAATACAGGTCGCGTTTGACTATGTAATTGCTGCGACAATTTTTTTTCTTCATCTCTCCACGGTTTTTGTCGTTGAAACATGATCCCTCGGCTAATTACAAACTTCTGCCGTGAGGTGTAATTTGCTAGAATAATCGGTTTAAACGTGTCGCGCGGAAAAGTGTGTCCACCTCCAGGGAGTCATTATTCCTTGCCGGTAATGGTCGTCATTCTTCCTAATTTTCTCGACGCGAACCGTCACTCTTAATGAGATATCTAAAACTCGCTGTTTGATCTTCCTGAACATACGGCTGCGAATTATTATACTTTGGCGATCAAACGACCATTCCAAACTTTAACGTCGTTGGATTCATAACTTTATTGACGCGTGACTATTAAACTTCAGATACTCGATTCTTTATATTCGTATAAAATCAGTTTTAACTGTTATTTTCACGAAAATGGTACTCCAAATCGAACGAATACAGACTCTATTTAATTTCATTCAATTTATACTACCATTTCATACATTTACGACTCAATTGTCGCGAGAAATATTTATACTTTGCACACGTGCCAGTCGAGTAGACATCGAGTGCCTAGAGTAAAGATTATAAGGAACAATAACGACGAAGTATTACAATTCAGATCATAAAACATTAGCAAATATTCTTTTGATATTTACATCGAATGAGTGTCGCCAGAGGTAAGAGATAAATCTATTTTAATTTTACAATAAAAAATACGAAGAAATTAGGAAACATGATGGACAAAAATTAATCGGAGAAACATAGAAAACACTTCAAAAATAGTTACAACATGTTAAGTGCATCAAGCTAGGAAATAAATTTTCATGTTACTCCAGTCTGTCTTCGTTGAGTTAGAGCATTTTTAATTCGCATGGAGGTAATCTAACAAAGATTAATTAGTGGAGGCACTAGAAAAGGCAGAAAAATAAGACGCAAAACAAAGGACCATGAGAAACGGGGCAAACGAGAGGGACGTGTAGAATGCAGAAGTAAGAAAATTACGTCACGCGTAAGCAGAAGTACGAAATCTATTCGCAAGACTGAACAAGTAAACAAACAAGGACATTAAAATAAAGATGCCGTGGGAGACTATATTATTTTTTAAACTATTTCGGCCAAAGGAGAGGGCTCGAGATAAGATGCAGCAAGAAGGTGGAGATAATGGACCGACGGAAAGATAAGAAACACGGAGAAAGAAGAGCAGCCAATTTTTAAAACGTTAAATTAAACTGGGCGCGAAAACGGCAGCAATTATGGCCGGCCCGTTCTAAAGGGAACCGGGACGGAGTTTCTAATTGTGAAGTCGGGGATAATTTACATTTCTAATTAACGATATATCCTAGGAAACTGAGTGGAACGTTTCTTTGCAGGGAACCGCGAGCTAGCACAGCGTCTTCTTTATTTATGGTTGCGGTTCTGTTCACGACCATGGTCGCCGTCACCAAGACACTTCCCGTCGTGCACTGACGAAACATGCTGCGACCAGCTCGGAAGAAAGTTTGCTGGCTGCTAGTCAGAACTGTAACTTACTGTCCATTTTCTGCCTACGTTCCATTCATTCGTCGCGATCGATTTTGAGCAACAGGTGCGACCTGATCCATTCTCGTGGTAATAAAGCGAACGCTCTCGATGCACTTTTCCGTGCCTTTGAATATTTAATGCTTACCAATCACTGTGTATGTCTTGATAAACAGCTGCTCCCTGCAAGCGTAATGTATTTGTTCAGGAATATTTTATAACCTCATTCGTGCCCTGTTCGGCTACAGTCGATTCGAAATTAATTTTTAAATTTTCATCTAGATTTCTCTTCATGGAGGTTAACTCTAGAGGTAGACCTTAATGTTAAATAACATATTGTGCAAATTGTTCAGCATATCAGACCCTGTTAGAGATACTTGGACAGTTTAGTTTGGCTAGCATAAACTCGCGGCGCATCTCGAGATATCTTTCACATCTCTATCTTGTGAAATGAAAAAGGCATAAACCACCGCCAAGGATGGTCGACATAAATTGCACCGTCTCCTTATTATCGGTTCACTCGCCTAAAGTGTTTATGAAGATCTTCACCAGACTCTTCTTATCCGCTATGAAGATGTTTATCTTGAACATCTGTGACATAAAAGGATACTCAGGAGTCCACCTACTGGGACCCCGCTATTCCCAATGGAAAATTCTCGATAGAAATCACAAAATGTGATTGTTGGATGAGTTATTTGCACATACTTTCAAATCGAAATTTAAAACATTCGAATATAGAATATAGAGGGATTCAGGTATTCACCTGATTGTATCCACGTAAATATCTCCTGCAGTTACAATGATATTAAAAATATTTTATTAGCTGTACTCATTAATTCCTAATTTTTTTTTGGATATCTAGTTGTGGACAGTATGTTGCAGCTCTTACCGATTGAGAGTTTTCTATTATACTACCATCAGTATAGATTGCAAGTTTATTCGGAGGATTAGATTCAATGAAACAGCTAAATAAAAGATTGGGATCGGATCTAGCAATGTTTGGCCTAAGTAAATATCACAACGTTTTAAATACTGTGTAATAAAAATAGGATGTAGTAATAGTCTGTAATAAAAATAGTATAAATATTTGTATAAAAATAGTGTCTTACAAGAGCCACTAGATCAACTCGTATTTCCAATAAATTAAGGAGATTTTCAGTTAAAAGAGAGTATTTTATTCATCGATTAGAAAATATAGTAGTCATATCTGTATTATTTGAAGTTAAGTCTGTATAAGAGAAGCATTCGAACATATATTTCTCAGCTAGAAAAATATTGTTTGTATGCATGTTTTCACCCCTTCAGTGTGGACGATGGCCGATAAAAGAAAAAACATGTATCGAAATATTTTACTGAGAATTACCTTTCACAAATGTTTCATTAATATCGGCTTGTGTAACTCGTACATGTTCCCCTGTAAGTCTTAAAGCTTGTTCCTGGCATGATCGCATAAATACATGCTACACAATCTGAAATTACATACATGTAGGTACTATCATTTCCGACGTCTATTATTAGTTATTAGGTCGTATATTAAATGTACGGTTTCAGAATTCAGTGTTTAGCATGCAGTGTTTTAATCAAGAAATGATTATTATGTAAGGTGTAGCCAGACAGGGGATGATTCTGCATATAAAAATAAGTCGAAAATACGGAATAACAGTTTTTCGTTTGACGCTTCAGTTTTCTAGTGCTACTGGACAAGAGAACAATCTGACGCGTCTGATCATGGCCAACCAATTCTACTTTCTGCATAATACTAAAGCACGCGAAGCCGACGGATCTTTAAACTCGATTTTCTCGATAACGAGGCATCAAACGAATAAATGTTATTCCTTTTTTTGACACATTTTTTACATAAAATAATCCTCTGCCCGGTTGTACCGCCCGTTCGCACACACCCTTTATACAATCTGAAGGCACAAAGCTAATCTTTTTCGTTACAAATCTAATCTTCAGTTTCTATTTACATATCCAACTTTACTTTTACATACAGTTTATTCCAATATCAATATCAGTTTCCATATCAATATGAAAAATTCATTTGTTGACAGAAAATATGCCGATTACTAGACTTCGGATCTTTATGCAAAATGAAAAGTTTTTGTATTAATTGTAAGATACGGAAGCTAAATGGAAATTTATGTCATTTACGACAAATTTTAATATTGTGAGAATAATATGTATATGTATATTAATACTCTTGAAGTCATATGCTCACTTTTGTCATAAATGCATCAAATCCGGAGTCTATTGATTGAGTCTATGTTTATTTAAAGCTACTGTCGCGAATCGGGTATTTCATATGCAACAATAGTTGAAGAAACTTATTAGGAGACTGCGGATCTTTATGCAAATGGAAAAGGGAGTTACATCGAAATTGATTTCTTCACTGAATAATTTGAATGTCTTGTAAATAATATAACTGTGATATTAAATTTATTTCACGTTTCTTCTATTGAGTTGGAACGCAAGGTCGCAGCGTTTTTTAAATTATAATTGAAAGATATAATTCAGATATTTATTTATAGATTTATTCAATAAAATATTTTCCATTCTGTTCTATTAACCATTTACCACTTTTATTATCGAATAGATCTATGATCAAACGTCTTAATTTTATCTTTAAATGTTAATTTAAAAACGCTACGAACTCTCGTTCCATCCCAATATTTTGCGATCCGTCTACTATAAATGCATAAAATCCGCAGTCTAAATATCAGGTAATTAACATATTAATATTTCTTTCTACACAGGGTGATTCTCTCATTAGAGGTCTCATGAGCAGTAGTCACCGATCGAGCTTACCGCCACGTCAACGACCGATACAGCCTGTGTCATCGTTAAAGGTATGAAAAATTTGCAACATTTCACGGCGCGTTGACGCAAAGGCTGTACTAACTCCCTTGATAGTCCGATAATGTTCGATCAACGGCAACTGCTTTCGAAACCTCTAGCGAGAAGATCACCTTGTGTGATAAGTTTCGTTATCCCAACTATCCTGATCGCTTATATTTTTCGCGCGAGATATAGGCATAGTTTCCCGCTGCAGATCTCGAAAGCAGTAGCCGCCAGTCGACATTGTTGGTTGCATCGAGAGAGCCGATACCGCCCTCTGTGACCGTGAAATTTTACAAGTTTTTATTACCTTGAAACCCGGCGTTGAAAGAATCGTTGATCACACAGATGGTATCAGCCGTTGATGCTGCAACGATGTCGATCGGTCTGCTACTCTCGAGACCTTTGGGAGAGAATCACACTATACGTACATATTAGGTTGGCAAGAAAGTAATTTCGGTATTTTTAGGTGAAATAATATCCAATTTTTTTATGAAAGCAATGAACTTTAATCAATAAAATATTTTCCATTTTGTTCTATGATCTTTTGCTATCTTTCTGGTAGCTTCATAATTCCGCGCTCATAAAACTTCTGATCCTTTTCGGCGAAAAACTGATCCAAGTGCGAGTTCAGATCATCATCATTAGTGAATGTTTTACCATTCAAAGAGTTTTGTAAACTTCGGAATAAATGATAATCTGATGGTGCAATGTCAGGGCTATATGGTGGATGTGACATCACTTCCCAACCAAGCTCCAATAACTTTTCACGTGCTACCAAAGATGTGTGTGGCCTAGCGTTATCATGGTGGAACACGATTCCTTTGCGATTTGCAAATTCTGGCCGTTTTTCTTTGATTGCTATATCCAGTATTCCAGTTTTGTTAGTTGTCGACAATAAACATCTGAATTGATGGTTTGGTTCCTTGGGAGCAGCTCAAAATACACAATACCTTTGTAATCCCACCAAATTGACAACATGATCTTCTTTTGGTGCAATTCAGATTTCGGTGTGGTTTGGGCTGATTCATCACGCTTGGACCATGGTTCGTTTTCGAGTTGTGTTATTGTAAACAACCCATTTCTCATCACCAGTGATGATTCGCTTCAGAAAAGGGTCGATTTCATTTCGTTTGAGATGCATATTGCATACGTTGATGCGATGCGTTAAGTGAGTTTCTTTCAATTCGTGTGGAACCCAAATATCGAGCTTTTTAACGATTCCGACACTTTTTAACACTAGAACTACCGAGCCCTAAATGTGACTCAGTCTTATCCCTTTATGATAACAGCAAGATTGAATTTGCTCAAGTTTCATACGATTTTTATGGTAACATGTACTCCAAAGAGAAGAGATATATTAAAAAATTTCTCGTGAGGACATTTTCATAGTTTCACTAATCGTGAAAGGAGAAATCATCCACCAGTCATTTTGACTGGTTCGGTAGTTCTAGTGTTAAACGATATTCTATAGTTGTATGCGAGACATTTAACCTGTCTGCAATCTCTCGGACAGATATATGACGATCCGATTCAATAATGGCTTTCATTTGGTCATCATCAACTTCAGATGGTCGACCAGAACGTTGGTCGTTTTCAAGTGAGAAATTTTCAGAACGGAATTTTTTAAAACAATTCTGGCACGTGAGTTCTGTTAAGCAATTCACACCATAAACTTCACATATATCTTTGTGAGCCTCGGCTGCTTTTTTACCTCTACGGAAATAAAAAAGCAATATATGCCTATAATGTTCGTTTTTGCACTCCATGTTCACATTGACACAGAACTAACCATTTTAATCAAAGTTACGTGTAATTTGCTTCAAAAGTAACCTAAAAGATGCAGTTATGAAATGTCAGAAAGAAAACAAACGCAACGTTAACAGAAGTCAATCAAACAAAACATAACGCCAGGTATTGGTGAAAACCGAAATTACATTCTTGCCAACCTAATACATCAGTAGTTGTAATGACAGATGTTTGGCTTGTTCCAGCGAGTACTGTAGTACCCCGAATTACACCCTCCTATGTCGTTTCGCAATTCCGTCGTTTCTATTAGTAACACGATAGTTGATTGCTTACAGCCTGCTCGAATCGTCGCTAACGGTAGCCTACGATAATTGAAACAGCGATTAAAAATGCTATTGAAAATCTGTTGAAATTCTTTGGAGAAAAAACAGACAAGTAACATTCGCAGTGCAAACAGTAAATCGTTATTATCTAGTGTCTGCAAAAGATCATTCACCACATTCCTGCAAATGTTGGCTATAGTTGCGAAATATTCGTTGACAAGCACATGACAGTTATTAACATTTCAACGTTTACTAACGTCAGCATATTTTTAAGAAATAGATTTATTGGATGAGTGAAAAGTTTTTTTGAACGACATCCTTTTGCAAAATTCTTTTCGCAGCAGTAATGCACCAGCTTGGACTAAACAATTGACTAGTGAAATTGTTATCTTAATACAAAACCGCTTGTATTTTATCACGGCATTACTCATTGCTTGTGGTGCCATCTATGGGCTCCACTCGTTATGCAACACACGACGGTCACTACATGTCAACATGGCGACGCCCTTACCTGTTGAAGATGCTGAAAATCGAACATCTTTACGCACGCATAACTTTTAAACTAGCCATCTCCTAGAACTGAAACCTGGATTTTCGGCATTTTCTTGCCAAAATCTATGGGATTACATAAAAAGAAGGTAAAAATTTCTTGTTTCCCAAAGTAAAGTTAAGTAAAACTGGCTATGAATTATTAATTTATACACTTAACATTTTGTTGACTTCAAGTGTAAGACAAAAACGGGCGGAATCTTATCCTGAGCTTTTTTATGCAACTATTTCTGAGGAGTATGCGAGGGTTAACAAAGAAATGTGTATTTCTGAGGGTTGTCTGGGGAAAAACCGTGTGCGGTAATGTGGTTCACGATGCTTCGACGAAGGAAGTCGCAACAGATAACTTCTCTCACATGAACGAATGTGGTCTGTTGAAATCAGGTTGGTGTGGTGGTGCCTCACAAGTCGTTTGGAGTGAGAGAATACACAAAAGCGGTTACGTTCGCCATCAATTCGCTGCAGAAGACCTCGAAGAGGGGTCGAAAATTGAGACTTTTCGAGCGGTACGACATTCACGTGAAGGTGGCCATGCAGGAGCTGACGCCAAGTCCCATGGGTAAGTTTATGTTCATCTCGAGCAAATGTTCTTTCCACAGGAAGTGAAATTCAAGTTGCAGCATGCTATCGAGAAGAGAGTTGCGCTGGACTTATTAATTTCACGAAATCGAAATGAATTGAATACATCATAATACAGTGTACAAAACCATACAAATGCAAAAGTGTCTATGATGTGTCTAAGTAGTTAACTTCATTATCGACCGGTAACATATATCTCGGATGTCGTGTATAAACGTAAAGAATATTTAAACAAAGACTGAAACTGCTATTTAACATTAAAACATCTAGATATCACGAGATTGAAATGTTCCGTTTGGTATTCTCACGAAAGATTAATTAGCAAGCAATATATTATTAGCAGAAACGTCAAACATCTTCACTGCTATCGCGAATCATTTCTTTTCGATGTTTAACCTCGAATTCATTATCCAGCGAATTTGCGTCCGTTCGTAAAGTTCCGAAGTGAATACTTCGGTACGAACCCTTAATTAGAAAACTGTCATTAAGGAAATGAGTGGTTGATGGATAAAGTTTCCGTAATAAAATTTCAACTTCCAGAATTAAACAGCCAGTTGACACGCAGCATAGGTATCTTTACGACTTAATTGTACCAAACCAACAAAGAGGGATTTCCAACGTTTAAAATTTTATTGGAGTCCCATCTTTTTGTGCCCTTCCGTTATCGTTTCTCTCAATAATCATGCTAACTCATGCAAGGGAGGACAGTAGTGGATTAAGTTTTTTCCGAGTGCTTCGTTGGCTCTGTCCGCAAGATTGCATTGTGATGAATGGATTATAAGAGAGGCAACAAGAGAGACCCTCCCTTCTAAAGAGATAAAACCGATCCTTGAATGTGGTCCTGTCTTGCAATACAATTATTCTTCTTCTCTCCATTGTTCGACGATTAATACGTCGTAAGAATCTTTTCACCTGTCCAAGTTTTATGAGCAATTTATCTATCCTTCGCTTCGACTGCGGACATTCATTGTAAAATAAAAATTATCAGAATATTAATTGCTTTTACCACAGATTTTTAGAATCTATAATCGTTTCCTGTCCGATCTATCCACTTTTGTCATACATAAAATACGCAGTCATACTAATACTAATTTAAACACTGAATGAATTTTTTTAAACGAAATTTTAAAAATATGTAAATATCTTTAAAATTTGAGATAAATCCTCGGATGCGTACAAATATGGCTTAGATTACAATTTAAATCTTATTTGACGAACATGTGTAATATTCATTTATTTCGATAATTTACATTAAATCAAAATTTCTTTTTCATCCAATTTTATGTTGTTTGAGACGTGTCGAAATACATTACAGGTTATGAATCACGTCACGGGGTCGTTAATAACCCGTTCAAGTAGACGATAAATAATTAATATGGAAAAGAAGAATTTTTGTATATAGCCTTCGTTAATTACTGCATGAATTCTTGGCTTTCAAAGTTTCTCCACTTTGCAAGTGTAAAGATTTTTGGAACATAATGCGTAAAGAGTTTATTGCTTGTTTACACGTTGGTTTGCAATTCTATTGAGTTTTCTTGAAATAATTACGCGTGGAACCCCTTCGTTAAGTCAGACTCTCGAGCGAAATCATACTGGAAGCAAAAAGGTGATGACGTAGCCACAGGGAAACATACCAGCCTTGTTTACGAGTCAACCTTAAGGGCCACCGTAAACACTTTTTCGCTAAAGTTCCTCGAACACCTGCAAACTATTGCGTTTCCCCTCCGGGATCGAATAAAAAGACCCGGCTACAGGATCCCACGAACCGACGCGAATATTTCCAGCGAAAGATTCGTGGCAGTGGAATTCAGGTGGTGTCACAGTGTCCTATGTGTTTGTCCATGGCCACGCAATAAACTTCCCTCGCCACCTATACATTAGGTTTCTGAGAATCTATCGTCGTGGAAAAATATTTTCGTTGGTTTATGCAGCTCACGATTCTAAAGCTACTACTTACCAAAATTAAAACAACCAACTTCAAATTTTTCATAGAATTATTGCACTCCTAGATGCTTTTGTAGAAAAATTATTCGTGAGAAAAAAACAATCCCTTTAAATTTTGTGTTTCAGAATTATTGAACTCACAGGCCATTTTGCAGAAAGTGGATACATTTGTTTATCCGATAAATCCGCGTTTGTAATTTTCAAAATTCACTTATGCAAGTATTTCAGCTTTTCGATGATTCCAAGTTCGTTGTGTGAGATACGGACCTTCAACTGTGCAGTTTTTTACCATTTTTATAAATTATATATACTCGGCAATTATTGTCCCATTTTTACTTGATTAACTTGGTCCTTTAGTTTCAATTATAAGGGTTTCGTCTGTTATACGGACGTCTCCAATTGAAAAATTAATTTTATTAACAGAAGTATGAAAACCACAATGCATATTAGTTTCAGATTACGTTAATTTGCATTAGATTTATAAACCAAATTTACTGATTTTTGAAAATTGCGATTACACTTTCTTAAATTAAAATTTCTAATAAGAAACATTGTGTAAATTCGTCACGCGGTCTATTTTTCACAGTGAAAAACTGATTTATCAAAAGGAGGAATATTAAAAAATGTTCACGCGATTTATAAAATATCAGAAAGTTCAGTTTCCATAAAATTACAATGTTAATATAATCACGAATAAAATTTGTTGAACTTTCGATCAGATTTGTGTAAAGTTTACGCATACAAGTGTCAGATAATTATTTACATTAGGGGCTTCCTCACCGATTTTGATGACCTTGAAATATGTTGTCAATATGTTGAAGTATGTTACCGCCGCTCAGCTTTAGTTTCCGAGATATTCGCAAAAAAGTTTCAACATCTCAAAAAGTGATGATTAACGAAATCGTGACAGCAGACGAGATGTTACTCCGACCACGAATAAAATTCCGGGAAATAGGGTCGGCGCCCCGCCATAATTTGTTTACCATAGTGTTTATAGACCCTCAGCGTCTAACCTGCCTAGGATAACCTGACCGTACCACCTTCGTGGAAGGGATCATTGTTAAAGTCGCAGTATTATTTTGTTCGTGGTCGGAGTGACATCTTCTCGTTCGTTGTCACGATTTTATAAAATGTGTCGTGTGTGTTGTTTAGTGATTGTTGTTCAATTATTCGGACCTATTCTCGTGTGTCAATAATTATGTGCTGTGGATCCGACGGAGGTACAGAAGATTCAAAAGTAAGTACACTTTACATTAGTATTTTATAACGTAGGATTAGTATTCGTATGTGGAACATTATATACAAGGTTTTCCATCATATTTTGCAACGTATATTAGCGATCATTAATGATTTGGTATATAGTATAATTTAATGCGGTTGAAATAAGATACTACTTTAAATCAAATATTTTTATTTTGATAACCAGATAGATAAAATGAAATATTTTTATTTTGTATTTCAAATATTTCCTTACAATGAAAATAAGTTGAGCAAGTAGTTAATATTATAAATTATAATTTTTAACATGAGAAGCTATAATAGTTAGCAAAATATTATTTGTAGTTTAATTACGAATATGTAACATGTTGATGAACAGACTACAATATTGTAATAACATTAAAGGCAACAAAATATCATAAAAATATAAATTTACTGTCAACTATTTGAAATAGTATTTTACACAGTCTAAAGCTGAGCGGCGGTAACATGTATAGGAAAAAGTTGTTCAGAATGATGACCTTTTGACAACATATTTCAAGGTCATCAAAATCGGCGAGGAAGCCCGTAACGTAAATAATAACCGTGACTAACTTTACGTATGATTATCTAATTGAAGCATGATGCGTAAAAAAGTTTTGCTGTTCCAACGTTCGACTTTGTTCACGTTCCAAAAAGAAATAGTGTCCGTACTTTTTGTTTTTTGACACGAAACTTTTATGACAGCAATTACTCGCCGAATTTATTTCCTATTGGAATTTGGAAGTTAGTGGAAAGTTGGCAAGCCATCGGAAAAATTCGCGAACTTCCAAGCAAAGAATTTGAAGTATGCCCTCAATTGCTGAGCATTATTGGTGCGCGAGTATCCAAGTGAATTTCTGTTTCAAGCAAGTGTATATTTTAATCGGGCTTCAGACCCGATCCAACTTAAAGAACAATTGCAGAATACCATGGAAACTTTTCTCCCGGTTGGTTAAAGCAAAGTATTCTGTGGCTGAATTTATCTCGGTTTAAATCCGTTGGCGCCGGTGTGGTTCGCGTAACGAGAAGATTGAACTGTACATTTTGCAAGAAATTTTACATTTGTTCCGAAAGTTTTCAACGTTTCCGCGAACTCTTTTACATTCCGTCTGAAATAAAATTCCACACCTCTTGACAGCGAGTTTATTATACACATTTTCGTTAGAAGAATTCAAAATAGGACAGAACGATCACGGAAAATGCCGGTGACTCCCTTCTCGTGAATATTTATCTATGCTAATCGTCACACAAATCATGTCAACTAACATTCTGTAACGTAACAGTTAAAAAGATTGTTAAAAAATTTAAAGGCTTAACTACCCAGAGAGACGCATAACTTTTGAACCAGTGAATTCCTCCCCTTAAACTTCGATTTTTGGCATTTTCTGTACAGGATTATATAGTGAAAAGTTAGAAATTTCTGGGTTGCCAAGGTGAAGTTTAACCAAATTAAAATCCAATTTGCCAAATAATTAAGCACTTGTGCCAACAAGATTGTATATTTTTTAGATAACAATTGTTGAAGTTATGAAGATGTATTCACGGTAAATGTATAAGAAATATAAAATCTGAATAAATAGGTTCTTGTTATTTTTATAATGTACAGTAGAACCTAATATTTCGCGATCAAAAAATTGTGCCTACAACATGTGGCAGTAAATATACAGTAAATGTACAAACAATTGTTTTATAAAAACGTATGTTCGTAATTGCATAGTCACACAGTTAATTAGTAGGTTGAACAGAAATATAATATATAGTATTCAATATTTAATGTTAATTTTTTATTCGTTTCTGAATGCAATCTGGGGACAACTTTACTACATAATTCCCGTATAATAAAAAGCTGTTTTGAGACATTCAGTTAAAATTTTTAACTTTCAATATTTTTTCTGCTTCATCCACAAAATCTGTACGGGTACTTCTGTACGGGTAATGATTTTGTAAATTTGCCCAAGTATAAAGGCACAATTACCTACAACATTATGAACATGTTTAACCAACGTTTCAACAGAGTGAAACGACATTAACGCGTCTTTGTTGGACATCCTTTGCTTTATCTCGAGAATTAAGGGAACGAGACGAAATCTAATTACGCGACAAGGGAGCCCTTCCTCTTTCAGAAACTGTTATAAAGAATTATAAAGCAGAATTCTTTTTCTAATGACAAAATGAATTATATTTTATACATCGCGTGCATAAAGATACACACGGTTAACAAGTTCGTAGTAAACAAAGATACATGTGTTTTAGTAATAAATTAATTTGTAGTATGCAATAAATATAGATCTTACATTTCAAACAGATATTCGTCATAATTTTTTGATCATATATATGATCAATCATCATTAAACTTTGTCCACCACGTGAAATATATGGACAATTTTGTTGTGATTTACTTGCACACTGTGGCAACGCTGTGATTACAAGCAAGTGCGACACGGCATGTATTACC
The DNA here is from genome assembly GCA_913789895.3 of Seladonia tumulorum. Lineage (NCBI taxonomy): Eukaryota > Metazoa > Arthropoda > Insecta > Hymenoptera > Halictidae > Seladonia > Seladonia tumulorum. The sequence goes on from OU565275.1 coordinate 13,443,956, forward strand.
CTGCAAATTTCGGAAAATGGACTGCTATATTTGGGGACGCAACAGTCACTGTAATAAACACTGAATAGTCTGTTGATAACATTGAAAGGGGCGCTGAAGTGAGAAAGGGCCATTAGTGCTCTAGAAAACCAGGCCACGAAAATACATTGAATATTAGATCTATTCTTATGTCTGCATGTTGATTATACTATAGAGCCCATAAATATAGGCTAGATCTTTAAGAAGCGTGGAAATGACGGGGTAAAGAAGGAAAAAGGTTCCATAGATCAGCTTGAGGCTATTTCGCGGTACACTGATCTCCGTTACAAGGATGCCAGGTTTCATCTTCATCGCCAAAACTCCTGAAATCCTATCTGCAGCCATTGCTTACTAACAACATATGAAATCACCCATAAAAAGAAGATGAAAATTTCAAATAATTACGAAGCTTGCATGCAGAATAAGCCATCCGTAATGCGTGACATGTATCATAATTATATTGTAGAGAGTAAAATCATCCATTGAAGAGAATCCAGAATTTTTAAATGATTTGAAACAAAAATGACAGCTTCTTTCTATATTGACAAAATGGCGTAAAAGTGCTTGCTGATTACCTATTTTAATTTCTGTAAATTATGGACGTGTTAAATATTTTTTTGTATATTCCTCAGAGGTACCATTTTTCTGCACGAAGAATAGTATAATATTAATTTATAGGTTATAATCATAAATTAAATAAACCGCACTCATACGGGACTCTCCATTATTTTTAATGGTAAACTTGTTGGACATTGCAATTTTTCAGAACTTTCAATTACTCAATCCACTACAAGTATTCCCTATAATTATACACTACAATATTATATTTCACTACAATTAGAATTCCATTTAATATTAATAATAAAACACCATTCCATTCCGTCCATTTGAAATTATGTTGCCACAGAAACGTACAGCATTATCGAATATGCGTACACGTATCTTGATAGTTGGCATTCATAGATTTCCTTTGGTATCTAATATTTCGTGGAAAGAAATGTTCTTAATTTTATTACGTTTCTCTCGATTTATGCTCGAAACCCTCCATTCCCCCATTCCATTTCTACCTGAAGGAAAACTGAACCAAGATAAGCTCCACCTACGCTTTGACGTGGGGATTTCAGGGATGAAATAGGATATCACGAATAAGGGGTCAATACACCGTTTTCCTTCTATTCACGGCCCTTTAGGGCACCCAGTCCATTTCACCCGAGAAACTTGACATAAATACTTTCCTGTATACCCGACACACTCGCAGAAACCTAATTTGATGAAATGTTCCGGTGATTGTGAAAAATAGTCTATGACAAAATTCAAAGCAAATTGATCTTTCTGCCATTATATGTATATTGCATCGATTCATTTTATTATAATTATAATATAGTGAAGTGGAAAATTATACATATATTATGCAGGATTATTCAGCTAAGTGTCACACCTGTATTACTTGTAAATTATTGTTTCACGAAAAAATGGTTTAAACAAAAGTTATGTGGTTATAAAAGTTATTAAAAAATAGTATCATGCAACCACTCATTTTTTCCGTTTTGCTTTTTTATTGAGATAGAAAAATTATCTTGAGGTGTTTTTCATTTCATTATTGAAGGGAAATATTTTAGGTCGGAAGAAATGTTTGGTTTTGGAGTTAAAATAGCTTCGAGTGCAAAGGGTTAATTCACGCGTGCCGTTGATTTAGCCAAAATGTTTCGCGCCTGTTTATCTGCTCTTCAAAACGGCGCTGTGGAATATGTGGCTCGTTCAACTCTCTCACCTGCAATTTAATTGCCACTAATGAAGACTCCACAGAGAATGCAGTCCGACCTCTCGTGTAGACGACTAGATAATTTTCGGCTCATGTAAAAGGTGATATCGTAAATTACCAACTGAAAAGAGTCGATAGTTCAACCGCGATAACAGCTTATCGTGGCCTCGCAATGGTCTCAGTTCACTGCCCAAACCTTTTGTCGCGCGTGGCAATTTTGCGACGCCTCATCTATTCAAGAGTGCATTCTAGTGTAACAGCTCCAAAAAATCAATTCCAATAATGTTATATTAAAGGTATCTAAACTTCTCTTTCATTTTTAATATTTCTCTTTCAATTCTAATAACTTAAATATTACGGGTGCCCCAATGTTTTAAATTTTCAAGATTTGTATTTCAGTTTCAGTAATATGTATATCGAAGGTGCCCCAATTTTTTAAATTTTCAATATTTCTCTTTTAATTCCAATAAGTTGAATATTGAAGGTGCCACCATTTTTGTAATTTTCAATATTTCTTTTTATTCCTCTTTCAATTCCACTAAATTGTATATCAAAGTGCCTCAATTTTATAAATTTTCAATACTTCTCTTCCAACCGCAATAAATAGTATATTAATTAGATTTCGATTTTTTAAATTTTCAATATATTTCTTTCCAATAAATTCGAATAAATTATATATTGAAGCTGTCCCAATTTTTTAAATTTTCAATATTTCTCTATGTTTCCCTTTGATACCGACAGGAATACTAAAATATGTTGAAACCATAGCAGAGCTATTAACGTACCATTTTTCTCATACTCGAGTTTCATATGTTCCATTCGAATTACTTACTCCTATTTTAATTAATTTTCAACAAAAAATTTGTAATCACTCTTCAAAGACATAAATACACAAGAGTGAAGCATACTTTAATTTTTTTTTTTTTTTTGTTGACGGGAATATTCTACAAATATTTTTTTGGTTTAATTTGCAAGAGTTTTTTATAAAAGTTAACTAGAAGTAATAGAAGAGTTATAATCACGTTAGCAATGTGCATAGCATTGCTTTTACAAGTGATTGAGGAGCTAGATCAATTTATGGTAATTGATTCCAATTTATACACCGTAAAACATCATTCATTCGTTTTTACTATTTCCGTGAATCTTCTGCTCGCTTTTAAAATAACATGATTTTACAACAAAGATCGTCAACAACCTAAAATATAATAAATTAATGAGATATAATAATTTTACTATTTTGAAATTGATAAACATAAGACCTGTTCAGTACAGTAATATAGTACGTCGAACATTAGGATACAAAGTGAATAAATTTTATAATAATTTGAATGCTTTCACAAGCAAAATGCCTATGTAAACGAATTTTTGTTTGCAAAACGGGCACAATGGGATTACCAGTGAGTTTGGACAAAAAATATCGATGCTGGATTACTCCTCGCCATAAAATTGTTAGCCAGTAATGCGTTCCCCGCGCCTGTAGAGACAAAATAACATTTTTCATTCATCTCTCGTTTTTATGCTGTTTTATTTGTTCACGGACGACCGTATTTCATTCTACACTCTGTACGAATTATTTGATGCCGCGTTCAATAATTTAAACGTGCCGTGAGAGTCATAAATCATGACTTCCACCATAGGTAATTAAATGTGAAACGTTTTTATTTATCAATTTGTGCACACAGGGGATTAACCTGAAGTGGAAATTACCGTCTTTCATGAAAAATTTCGCTGTTCCAGAGGATCTCGGCAATATCGTTAAACGCGTTCTTTTTTTTTTCTTTATCGCCACCGTATATCAAAACTGCAAGTGCACAGTTTCCTCGATTAAATATCTCCAAAACTGTTTTTACAGAAAGTTTCGTTTGTACTATTCATTTCACGTACTTATGGAAAATTAGGAAACTGTATATTTTATACAAACAATAATACTAACCTATTCTCCATATAGAGTAAGCATGTTATCAATTTTATGCCACGGAAAAAATCAATTTTTACGTATCTACCAACATTAAATAATTAAAGTTAGGGCTTTTATATCAGTATAAAGCGTTTACTTTATACATATATGTCCCACGTCCGACGTGGATCAAAGAATAGTATCTCCTGGCCGATGTATGTCCCTGACTAGACCCTTATTTTGGACATACATCGAGTAAACACTATTTTGTTGACAAGCCTCTTCGTCGCACTACCATGGAATATCTTCGTGATATTAAATTTATATAATGCATCTGCATATTGGTATTTCGATAAAACAAAACATTTTCAATTTATGATGTACCCGAGTAAAGATTATTTTGTTGGCAAGCCTTTTCGTCGCATTACCATGGAATATCTTTGTGATATCAAATTAATATAATGCATATTGGTACATCGATGAAACAAAACATTTTCAATTTATGATGTACCCTGCGTTCAGTGACCTACGAAATTATTCGAACGCCTTTTAAATCAGATGACTGTTTTAATATTGCACATAACGACTTGATTTTTTTTAGCTATCAGATGCTTTGATTTACTAAATTACGCGTGAAAAAGATTTTGTTTATAACGAACAATTCCAGTCAATTACATGAATATACTAAAATCTGTAGAATTATATTGTTTGAGTGTCAATTCTGTGAAATGCTTTTTTCCGTTGCAGTAAGTGGCGATAACATATTTTTGTTCGTTTTCTATCTCTGATTTCCGAGGATAATATTTTGATTGAACTATATTAAATTACATGAATATACTAAAATCTGTAGAATTATATTGTTTGAGTGTCAATTCTGTGAAATGCTTTTTTCCGTTGCAGTAAGTGGCGATAACATATTTTCGTTCGTTTTCTATCTCTGATTTCCGAGGATAATATTTTGATTGAACTATATTTACCACGTGTTACATATCAAGGACGGTACGCGAGTCATATACTTATAACGGTGGACGGCAGCCGGGCGCCATTGTAACAGCGACACGCATACGCGCTTTGCGTGTACACGGTGTTGAAAAAGAATGGAGTTCATAAATTTTGAGGTTTGTGTCGGTCACCAGAACGAGTAAAAATTGTTTAAAAGCAGTTTCTTGTTTCGGTACCGTCGTAACTTCAAGTTCCAGCGTTATTGAAAATTTATGGGTCAAGTAACGATCGTTGGCCCACAGTTACTTACGGTATAAAAATTAAATTTGAGCTACGTGAAAGAAGGCCAAAGTTGAACCGGTAGCCGAGATATATACCGGTAGAAACCTTTAGAATCTAATCAAAGTTTATTGCAAGACTTCGGTAAATTCGATTTCTACTTGTCCATTATAATTAAGCTCGTTTTCTTCGCGATGATCCAAACTTCGTCGATTTTATTCATTTCCTGTAAGAATAAAACTTGTGAATTGGGTTTATACATGGGTTCTTGTTGGGTTCGACATCTTGGGGGGTTAATGAAAATTATATAAACAAACCACCGAAGCAAATTGTAAGAACTATTATCTTTCAAAACCAACGGAGAATCGAAGAGATACATTTATGGTTTATATTTTCCTAAATGAGAAAACATAAAGACACAAAATTCTTTTATTAGATTTTTAATAAACATGGTCACGTTATCATGTCGTGTACGTGGATACTGTTCTTTTCAATATACAGTGTTTACTCTATTATCAAATGCCTAGCCGATAAAAGTCTCAGAACTATCCCTTAAATTATATAATATTTAGCTAACCACAGAAGCATACTGCAAAAACTTTTATTTTAAACATTTTCAAAACCAACAAAATTGAAGAAATATGGTTTAAAGACACCGATTTTTAACCAATTTGCATCATTAGCGTATATATGCGCTCAATTTTCCTGGTCACTGTCATTATTCGTTAGCTAAAAAATAGAAATGGACGGTGTTATTGGAGATGAAAGTAGTAATTCTGATTTCTTCTTATAATGCTGAGATATGAAGTTCTTTTACTTGTAGTCATTTTTGTACTTAAATATAATTAAAAAAAAAAGTTTGGCGATAAAAGCCTTCCTTTCATACTTCTTTATGATGCAAATGGGTTAAATTAAATGTTCAACAAACGTGTTCACGTTATCACGTAATACGTGGATACTGTTCTGTTTACTTAAATTGTGTATCAGGAAATAAAGAAAGAAATAATAATAAAAACAAATAAATTACCATTTAAATTATAAGCGATTTATCTTGTCTTCGGAGAAGTGTTAAAATACTTTTAAAGCTCCACTGCTGGTTTCGATGCTTCCAGCGGTCATTCTATAATAATTTAATTAGAGTATTCTTTCAATACGTTGTACGCGCGTATGCGCAGCCCGCTTTCAAAGTGGCATGCGCTGACATTCACTGGTTCAAGCGATGCGTCTTACTTGCGCCGCCATTCTGTCGTCGTTCGGTCCATTAAGCCGTGCCGCTTTATGAAAATCGCAGCCGTCAGTCTACGCCTAGACTTAATACGATAAGGGGGAAAAGTGGTCGTCAACGTTTTATACGTGTTAATTTTTTCTCCACTTTTACGCGCAAAACTCTCCCGGACGAAATTGCATTTAGCAATATCAACGCAAATGCGTCTATCGTGCTGATGTGACACAAGTCTTCAAAAGGAAAACGTTTTCGCAACGAAGTTGACAAACGAAATTTTCTGGCACTAAACTTACACGCAGGATGCGCTCATAAACTATATACAGTGAATTCTCGATATATGTCATCAACATACTTCTGAGACTTTTATCGGCCAGGTATTTGGGACATATACAGGGTGGGTCATCACATTTTGCCATCTATGATTTACGTCATTATTATTATTATGCATAGCAAACGATGTTTTAGACGAAGTTGAATGGTTTTGAGAGGGGCACATTCTGATGGTACATTGTTTGTCGTAGGTGAACGTGTAAAGGACATATCAAGGTCCTTAATGTATTTTTAAATGGAATCATATATTTTTTATTACATCAGCTGATGCTCCTTCATATTCTTTACAAAAAAGTATTAATCTATTTGTGTAAAAAAATCATTAGTTTAGGAGATTTAAAAAAACATGAATGACATTCATATGTCCTTTACACGTTCACCTACAACAAAAATGTACCATCAGAATGTGCCTCTCTCAAAACCATTCAATTTCATCTGAAACATTGTTTGCTATGCGTAATAGTAGTAACGTACATCTAGATGTCAAAATGTGGCGACCCACCCTGTATGCAATAAACAATGTGATATAGTAAAATTCATTTAAAGCTTCGAGTGAGACGATAAGAAAAATGAACATTTATCTGTTTCACTAATAAAAAATCACTGTAACCGATTGTATTTTGTATTTTTCTGAATGGAGTTTTCATCAAAGTTTACTTTGCCAGCAAGCAAAATATTTCCTAACTTATTTGTAAACAATCTCGTAGTTTTAGCGGTAGTAAAATTCACGACAACAAGTTTCGTTTCGCGCGTTTTATCTCCGATGTGGAAGCATCGCCGCGAACTTACTTATTTATGGAATCGCAGCTGATTCTTTGAAGTTTCCATGCCAAACATTAATGCAATCCTCATCGATCCGTTCGTAAGGCGAAGATATTTTAATTTTAATATATGCAAATGAGATTCGGCTCTGAATCATTCTTTCACGCTGTCGCTAATCACTTGCATTATTCAAGCGACGACGCAGAGCTTTTTGCTACCACTTGTTAGATCAACGACCGCGCCCACGAATTGCTTTATCTTCTAATTTGTCGTGCTGCGGCTGACGCGCCCTCAACTTTCCTCATTACTCGCGAAAAATCTGCCAGGAATTTCTTTCTTCTCTGCATTTATCCCCGAAAACCGACTCGCCGGGTGTAAATAGCGCGGAATGTTAACGCCGGACCTGTGAAAGGCAGAAAATATTTTCAAACAATCCGTGAGAAGCTTCTTTCACGCTTTCACCGGGCACGTCTCGCACCTAGTTTCATAAAGTAATATAATATGGCGAGTGTAGCACCGGAAGTTGAGCCTCTTGAAGTTTCGACGACGAAGAAGAGCGACTATCAGACTGCAAACGTACAACCATCTCGGGATAAATGCTTCGATGAACGTTTAACGGGGTTAAATTTTCGCTTAACACTAGAACTACCGAGCCAGTCAAAATGACTGGTTCCTAATTTTTTCTTTCACAATTACTGAAATTGTAAAAATGTTTCCATCAGAAATTTTTGAACGAACTTCCTTATTCAGGCACATGTTAGCATAAATATGATATGAGGTTAGAATAGATGTGGTCTTGTTATTATTACAAAGCAGAATACATCAGTTGTATTTATTATTCGGTAGTTCTAGTGTTAAATTACGGTTTAACGTTTTATTGAATACGCTAACCGCTGCAGCCCTAAGTTGGAATTTCATTGTCGCTTAACACTAGAATTACGGAGTACCGAATGCTTCATGCATTTATAATTACGACGAGCTCGTGTTTATTGAGATTTCATACAATTTTTACTACATTACAACAGTTCGGTGTGACTCGTAGAAACACTTTAATAATTTCAATAAGTCCGAAGGAAAAATCGGAAATAAGATATTTTAACCCGCTCGATACCTTCAGTGTTAAGGCAAGTTTTACTGTTTCTTAATTACAATTCTTGTACCGTATAAGTATTATTTTGAGACTTCTTATTTTTTGGTTAAATCCCTCATATCTGATGCCGTCTATTTCAGTTGCATTCTATATTTCCGGGATTGAAGTGAACAATTACGTTTCGTTGTTGAAGAAATTTTGTTTGAACGTTTCATTCGAGAACGTATATGCTCGCTGTGGAATTTTTATGGAAAGAAAAGTTCCTCGTGGAAACTTCATTAAGGAGCGTCCCCTCGCGAAACAGACATTTTAAAACCTGTGTAATGAAAGTTCCCTGGAAACAAGTCATACACAAAACGTTTATTAAAAAAAGTTCTACGAACGAGAAACAAACAAGAACTGTGTAAATATCACAAATACGTGAATATCATTCTAACTGCGAGAATCATTTAATATTATTCGAGTACTATTCGTTGAATAGTATTTTACAAGTCCTATGGTGGTTGAAAGCTTTTTTCATATTGAAAATATGAATTTTCCAGTAAATTACATAATTAAGAAAAGGCATTTGTTCGTTTCACAGTTCTTCCATCCTTTGCTTAATTTTCACTTTTTAATCTTGTGAGGATTGCCTTATTGACGACGTGTCACGTACTAATTTCTACAGTTGCAAACAAATAGTTTCAGTTAAGTAAGAAGACATTAGTCATCTGTTTTTTTTTGCCTTTTTAATTGATGTACGATTTGGGTCTCTGAGGAAAATAATTTGAAAACTTTAACAAATGATCGTACGGGCACTTGAGGTCACTGCAAAAAACCACATCTTACTTATTATTGATCGAGTTTTAAGAACACGGGACGCTAAATGTGTCTGCAGAGGGACAAAAGTTCAAGATTCTACATCGCTTTTCGCTGAGATTGCGCTCGGTCCTCGTAAATGTGCTCCACGAAGTGCGAAAATCAGTTCAAGAAGTGTTAATGAAGATCATAGAAATTCCAGATTGCACTCCAGGCAAATATCTGTAGAGAGTCCAGAGGGACCCATATCACTCGATTCATACCCAGACCACTTAATTAACGGCTCTCACTAAATTTAAGACTGATAATCGCTGAAACACCACTATTTAACTGCCTACTAATCAAGTTTAACGACCAATTCAATAGGATTCTTCTCGAACGAGAGTAGTTTCCCAAAGAAAGAAATGAAGGATCAATAATTCAGTGTCTCGTGAACTAAATGCTTGATTCCTACTACTAGACTGCGAGGTTTTATGCACTGAAGAAATTTACTGGGTGAAGTGTAAAACAGTAAGAGATTAGACAAAATTAAGAATATTGTTGTTTTCAATATAACAAATTCATTAAGGGATGAAATCAAATTTTATTTTACTTTCTCCCACAATCAATGCGGAACAGTTTCATCTTGCATAAAGAGTCTTGCCAGCGTCATGTATCGTCCAGGAGAAATGCCCGAGCCGTGTTATGTTTAGTGTTAAAAAGACCAATGATTAAATACTAATCACTAGATTGCGGATCTTCGTGGAAAATGAAAACTTTCTCTCTGAATTGTAACAGGGGTGGGGGTGAAAGAAAAATTTAATTTTTTTCTGAATACGTTTAAAAAATTGAAAATAAAATAACAGTATCTTTAAATTCTTCTAATATTTGTATCTCATATTTGTTTAAATTATACCTATTCATGTTTGTCATATATTCATTGAATCCGCAGTCTAGTAATTTTTCATGATGATATTAATCGAATGTAACAGGGCCAATCTACAGTATAGAATCGATTGGTATTCATGAGTATACATTGAACTTGGTCCTATCGCCAGTTAGCCATATCGAGGTCAGATCTAGGTCAAGTCATCGACTCCGGTACTAGAGCCACTCTACATTAACGTTTCGCGATTAGATCAAGGTCCGCCGGTTCTGAAACATCCAGTCAATGAAATTCTATTTTACGTCCTCGTAGTAGCAGTAATCCCATACGATCGCCATAATCTGTGTACGCAGGACAGTGGTAAACGCTTCGAGTATAATAAAATTCAATTCGGTAAGTGATATGTCAGCAAAGAGATTAATAATAACTATTATAACCATCGAGTTTGTTTACATATTTTTGAACCCACTTCTTCGAAATGAAAGCTAATTGTTTGAACTGGTTACCAGAAAGTTAGAATCTAGATGGATCCGTTTTGGGTCTTAATAGACCCAAGTCCTGCCATTCGAGGATTTAACCAGTTCGTTGAACCCTCTGATTATATACGTCCTGTGGGAAAATTCATTACCATGTAATCTGAATTATAATACAATTTTTGTGAAAATTAAAATATGTTCATAAACAGACATTTTAAAATACTTTGAGACAAGAGCGACGTAAAAAATTATTAAACTGCTAAGTCAGGCTAAATAAATCTGTTGCACACCAAACAATCAAGGATTTTTATTCCCACTTAATTATTATAACAAGACCATTCTACATTTTCCATCTATTCGTAGAAAACAATTTGTAATATTTTATACGCTTCACTCGGAATACCAATTCACATGTTCCACGCGAAAATAAATTGTATCATATAGTTGAAAAATTATTTTTCTGTATGAAAAATGTTTCGGCAACTATTCTTCATAAGAAATCGAACTAATTTTATAAATATCTTTCATTTCTCTCACCGCAATACTATGGAACTTCTCGTTTGAATAATTTACTTGATCCAGTCGCGAGAAAAGTGTAAACCAAACGATGTAAATTTTACAAAATTTTCTGGGCTTGCGTTCGCCACGTTTGAGCCCGATACGGTTCGCATGCTTGCAGGTAAATTTTCCACGGAGTTTCACTGCGAGCCAATGGTCCGCGCGGCATAATTTGTTTCTGGCCTTCTGCACAATCTGACGGATGGCTTTCTTATGAATTTTATTATTGAATGAGACCATCGATGCGAAGAAAAAATAATTTGGTCCAACGAGCAAACGACATTTTGGCTGGAGCCCAAAACGCAAAGCGAAAGAAATTCAACGATTGAAAAATGGTTGCTCCATTGTCCAAAAATTCTTTTCACCAAATTGCCCTTCAACCCTCCATTGGATAAACCGAATTCATTTGTTTCAGCATTCTCGAAATTGCTCGATATCCTAAATAGAACAAACATATTTCTCCAACCTTTATAATAAAGAGAAAACAAGACTTGGCATAGCTGGGGAAATGAATTAAGGGGTTATATACAGTTAGAATTTTCAAAAAATCGATTTTTTTAAATTTCATTTTTGTAATGTACATATATTTAAGTATACGCACAAAAAATTTCAAGTCAGTCCACCGATTATTTTCGAAGTTACACGCATATTTGTAAAGACGCGTCAGAGCATTTGAAAGTTGGAGGCGATCTTTCGATGCGTTTTTCTTGAAACTGTGTTTTCTTGAAACTGTGACCAAGATTTCTCGGAAACGGCTGAACCGATCACTCTCAAATTTTAACACAAGCTTCTTAAGTATATTTGTTAGTAATTAATCGAAGCTTTTTTCTCTCCGATAAATATTTTTTTTTTATAAACAATTTAAGGCCAAAATTTTGGTGAAAAATCGATTTTTTTCTTTGAAAAGCTGCCATTTTGTCACAAAATTTTATTTTGCTTATTCCTTCGATTAATTACTAGATTATACATTTCTTTAACGAAATCAGTTTGGTTTCTTCATTTTTGATGATCCAGTCCAGAGATATAGTGGTCACCGCAAAGCGCCTTTTTTTATAAGAGCTCCAGGAGATCAGCTGTAGCAGGTTTCAAATTTATTATTTTTACAAATAAAAAATGTTAAAATACAGTTAAAAGTTACCATAATACGTGTACAAATTTTTACATTAATAGATGTAAAGGTCTTCTCAGGAAAAATTCTTAAAGAATTGCTTTTTTTGGGCCTCCTAACTGTATATAACCCCGTAATTCAACCATTTATTTACAGTTTCACGGATTACAAAATGTTAACTGAATTCAAATGATAACTGAAACAATTCCTTGACGATTGGGGATCCTACGTGCAGGCTAATGGCCGTTCTCGTTACACGAGCAGGGGTGGGGCGAGGGTTAAAGCAAACCGGCTTCTGTTCCCTAAATACGGATTATCGTGCGGGCAAAGAGCAAGGAAGTAGAGCAACTGCGGGATATCCGATTGTTAATCAAAACGAGGAAACGCGGGCGACAGATTGTCGGTGTCCGCGAGAGGCCCGCACAGCCGGAAATAGCGTGGCCACAAAGCAAATTGAACGTCGCGGTTAAACACGGAACCCCGCAGCAACTGACGCGCGCAAAGTGAATCGGTCGGCGCGCTTGTACACCGGGGGATCGATGCAAGCTGCCAATTTTCGAACGGCGTCGATAAACATCGGCCTGCTCGATATTCCAGCGATCAAGATCACGCGCGGAATGATCTGCATTAGGGCCAGAAACTCATTTCGGGGGAAAGAACCGACGCCGAACGCGTTGTTCCACCGAATTCGGCTCGAGCTGTCGGTTTCAGGCCTCCTCCACATAATTCCCCTTGTCACGTAAAAATAGTCGCGACCCGCCCGTGCCACGCGTCTAAGAATAATGCCACCGTACCCTAATTTCCACCTGATCTTTTCGGGACCAATGGCCGGGATCGATTGAGTCCATTTCTCTTGGAGCGGCTGCTCGCATTCACCGAGATTTTTCGGACATTTCTCGCGGACGTGACCGTAATGCCGGCGCGCGTCCATTGACGGGGAAGATATGAATCGTTAATTGGAGAAAATGCGAACGATTCGGAACCTGATATCGATCGTCAGACGGAGTGTTATAACGACTCTATTGTCTCTGCCTCAGCTGTTACGCCCGGTGGGATGCACAGGTGGCGTTCGCTTTGAGACAATTCCTGTGTAACACGCGGTCGAAAAATATTATTGGGTTGTTCGGAAAGTAATTTCGTTTTTTTCCCAACGGAGGACGCGATTGTATTTTTTCCAGCCAACTTCACACTTAGGCTGCATATTCATTATATATTTTCACAGCTGATATAGTAAGGCTTGCTTGTCAAGAATTCCGACTGATTCTACGCAGTAGTTTTTGGTTGATGCCGTATCAAATGTGGAAAGTGAAAAGCAGCATTTTCGGCATATTTTACTTTTTTATTATCGTAAGAAAGATCAATTGCAGTCAAGTAAAAGTGGTATGTTGAAATTGTTAAAATCTTTTAATCTTTTTACTGTTTCGAACTCATTTTTGTCATAAACGCATAAAATCCGCAGTCTAGTTATTAGGAATGAAAATGAAAGGATCACTACTACAGGGCGTAGTTCCAAATTAAGCAACACCTACTGACCCCGTAACTTCGTTTTCCCACATCGACCACGCAGGATGCTGCATGGAGATAACCTGTTCAAGGATCTTTGTCCAGGAACTAGCATTGTCTTCCGTTTTGTGTTCGGTCTAAACTTTAACCCTATGTCAATTGCCACTGAATAAAGCTATTAATCACTGCTCTATTTTTATTTCTAAACAGAATCATAATCTTCCAACCGTACTCAAGCGCTTCCACCAATTTTAGGTGTGCCAAATACAGTGTTTATTCGATATATGAACAAAACACGGGTCTAATCTGTGACGTATATCGGTCTGTGACGTGTACCCCGTGGCAGTTCTGGAACTTTTATCGGCTAGGCATTTGGGACATATGTAAACACTGAGTAAACACTGTAAATATCTCGAAAATGGCAACACGGAAACAACGGTATTAACTGTAATTACTTTTCCATATTTTGAAAAGAAGTTTCGAGGACAATAATTGTAAATTAGAATTATCCGCAGATTTCTATTTCTAACAATACAATGGTTCCAAACACACGGATGTATCATCAAATCGCGGTTGCGGTATGGCGCACCGCACGGTTGAAACAGTCCATCGGGAAGCCCGGACATTAATTCGATTGAAAATTTATAGGTTGAAATTGGAAGACAGTTAAATAAATAAATTACGCTAACATGTGATAAATTATTCAACATATGTGCGAAGAAATAATTTCGGTCATTACACAAACGTGTAACTGCAGATCGTCGACTAATAATAATCTAATTTAATTGCGTTAAAGGAAATACATTGAAATACTAATCGTTAAATTATTGTATTTACTAATTTTACTGATACAGACCTGAAATTTTTTACTCCACTATATCATATTGTTTAAATATTTCCGATTTACATATAGGTGATAAATTGAAATGAGGTTTTAGAATGTTCACCCTCGTTTAACCATTTATTTATCGCTTTCATCTAGTTACTAAAACATGAATAGTATATGTTATAAAGAATATCATACAGACATTATGGGATTCTTAATAAACAATAACGGATGACGACGAAATTTAAGATATTTCAACTACTATAGTAGTGTAAACAATCAATCATTTCTATTAAAAAATCGTACAAACTATTTCCTTTTCATGCAGAGCACATACATGCTAATCTCAAAATACTTGCTAGTATTTTTAAGTCAATGCAAGTGAACAATTTCAGACAACAGTAGTATAAAGAGCAAAAAGCGAGTTAACTTTGAAAGAAAAGACCAAAACTATTAAACGAACTAATTAAAACTGATTAATCAAATTTTCTTATTGTTAGTCAAACTTCGTTTCACCCTTCACCTACTCGCAACTGTTCAACCCTTTAACACGTTGACTGCCATGTCATCTATATATGGAACATTATTATTTGTTCAGGCTTTAAAATGAATTTTTACGTTAATATATTCATTGTACCAAATTTGATTAGTATCTGTAAAATGCAAGAAAGTTGGAGAACTACGCAATATCATACATTTAATTTTTGTCAATTTCTATTTTATAAAATAACGTACTTTGATTTCGTGGAATTTTTGAGCTTTCTTGTTTGGCGTTCAAAGTGTCAATATATAAACTTATAACGTTCTCAATGCATATGGCTTCAAAGTCAGTAAACGAAGGGATCTGGTTTCTCGGTGGACAGGTTTCCCATAGTGGTTTTAAACGAAATCTGCAAATCGGTTCTTCAACCACATTACCCGCAACGCTAACCGTTGCAAAGCGAGTGGCACTTCAGTTTTCCACCATTGTGTGCGCTGTTTACCATCCTCTCTGTCCTCTTATCGGAAGAGGTAAAAAGGCTAGTGGCCACGCAATCGACCCGACCTTAATCGACTGAAACGGTTTACACAATTATCCTTAACCGGATAATAAAAGTGAGAGTGTCGACGCTTCGTTATGTCGTGTCGCCGGGGTTCATTGATTATTTAGAATCCGGTTAATCATCGGATGGGATCGGGGGGTAAGTATAGTTATCCCGGAGATGCAGGGTTCTCGCGAGCTGCCGCCATCTAGCGCAGGATCTTGGAACATTTTTCACCGTGCGTACAAAACCGCGGGACTTTGAAATGCACCGTTGGGGGTTGTTTCATCCCTTATTCAAGTGAAAACGAAACTGCTAATCTTTATGCTTCTATTAAATTGATAACAGAGATTTTCTATTCTAGAAGCAACAAAATATTTGATTTCTTTATGGTTGGATTTAATATATTTGTTCAGAATATGAAATTATGAATACTCTTCAACTGTAGACGAGACTGAGCGTTTTCATTGGCCTCTCGTTATTTGGCTCGAGTCTCCTTTGAACTGTCGTTATCTAATCTGATAACCAATTATTGGTAGACGTCACAGAATATTTTGAAGTTTTTTAGTGCTTATATTCTCAGAGTGAACGATATTATAAAGGATCCTTTGTGTTGCAAGTCTATAAGCATTTCTTTGAAGACGGCATTCTTAATTAATCCTAATCAATTGAGATATAATTGACGTTCTATTTCGTAACTATATACAAGTTTGGTTACGTGTACAAGCCTAAATATTGCATTTTCATATTTATTAAATGCTAATTTAAGAATACAACATGAGTGGTATAAATGTAAGTTATAGGACAACATTTTTTAAATATTTTTGTATTCTTTTTCAGTCTGTATGAATTCAGTAAATCTGGTCATCTATTTTTATAACTTACACTAATTTTATCTTGTTCTTTAAATATATAATTCTGGTTAAAATATAAAATAGTATAAAATGAAAATGTTCTACCTGAATTGCGACAAACTGGAATGAAATAGAAATTTTTCTTCATTCTTAATACGTTTAACAGCTTAAAAATAACCCAGCAGTATTTTTAAATTCCTCCAACGATTATTATTTACTGTTTTAAATTTCATCTATTCATTTTTGTCATAAATGCATGAAATCCGCCGTCTAATTATGGTATTTTACTTTGTACATTTATTCGTACCTACTTTTGAAATGATATTTTTAGATAACGATAATTTAATAGATGTACTTGTTATAGTTCTAATATATTTTGAAAACTAAATTTTATCTGTTCAGTTTTAATCGCAAGAATGAAATTACTTTGATTTTATTCAATCCTTTAAAGTTTTGGCGAGAACGCGTGGATAGTTAATACGCTCAGGCGAAATTGAACGAACGAATTAAACAGAATAAGAGGACGTATTAATAGAAGTGTTCAAAAAATCGATTTTTTTTTTATTTCATTTTCGTAATGTACATATATTTAAGTATACGCACAAAAAATTTCAAGTCAATCCGGCAATTATCTTCGAAGTTACACGCATATTTGTAAAGACGTGTCAGAGCGTTTGTGAGCGTCAGAGCATTTCAACGCGATCTTTCGACGCGTTTTTCTCGAAACTGTGTTTTCAAAGTCGGTGACCAAGATTTCTCGGAAACGGCTGAACCGATCACTCTCAAATTTTAACACAAGCTTCTTAAGTATATTTTTTAGTAATTAATCGAAGCTTTTTTCTCTCCGATGAATATTTTTTTTTATAAACAATTTAAGGCCAAAATTTTGGTGAAAAATTGATTTTTTTCTTTGAAAAGCTGCCATTTTGTCACAAAATTTTATTTTACTTATTCCTTCGATTAATTACTAAATTATACATTTCTTTAACGAAATCAGTTTGGTTTTTTCATTTTTGATGATCCAGTCCAGAGATATAGTGGTCACCGCAAAGCGCCTTTTTTTAGAGGAGCTCCCAGGAGATCAGCTATAGCAGGTTTCAAAATTATTATTTTTACAAATGAAGAATGTTAAAATACAGTTAAAAGTTACCATAATATGTGTACAAATTTTTACATTAATAGATGTAAAGGTCTTCTCAGGAAAAATTCTTAAAGAATTGCTTTTTTTGGGCCTCCTAACTGTATATAACCCCTTAAAGTGTAAAAGAAATAAAACGGGTCGCACCGACGCGTCGGGCCCACGGACCTGTAGAATTTCCTCCGAGGTGAAGTCTCTAAGACGCGTGCCATGTAAATTCCACAATACGTAAAGTAAGCACTCGCGGAATCTTGACTTCCCATGGAAACCGCAAAAGGTAACAACGAGTGCAACGGCGGGGCTATTTTAGTTGCGCTTAAGCGCGGATGTTCACCGGGAAATTCCACGCAAAATTCTCACGGATGTCGGGTGGTTGCCTGGCCGAGACAGAAACTCAATATACGTTCCAGAAGCTGAAAAGAAACGGATGTTACCGTAACCGAAGAATACTCACATTCCTACTGTTCTCCTAATATTAGGGGTACCCATAAGTAATCAAATATTTGCAAAGAATTCGTTTTGCCTTTAGTTCCGTACCGATCTTTGAAGAGAAAACACGTATACTTTTACAGTTTTCGGTAAAGCAGCCTGTGTTCAAAATATTCTAAAAAGTATAATTTTTTTTACAACCCTGTACTAAAATGGTGGCGTCCGTACCATCCGAGGATCATATTTGTCATTACCTTTTCATTTTCATTCGAGATTTAATGCAACGGTAACAACAAAGAAAATGCAATCATATTGCCGCGGTTTTCAAATTTGTTGATTTGATAACAAATGTTGACAGTTAATGTTAACGTTAACAGTTTATGACATGTGTATTTTCACTGTCCACTATACTTAGAAACTGGATTTTATGCATTTCGGACACACGTGAATAGCTGCAATTTGTAAGAACAGAATGAGATCAATGTATTCCTTTCGACTGGCTAGAATGATTAAAAAAAGGAATCTTAAGTCGTTTCTGTTTCTTACAACAGATATACAAAAATTATATTATGTATCTAATAGTCATAGTGACTTTTGAAAAAGTCTTTTGAAAAGTCTGAAAGTACCTTAAGCTGTTGAAATATGTTCGAATAAATCATAACCACAAATATGACTTTTGTCCTTAAATCCCATTGGCTCGACGTACGGTGTACCGCGGAGATTTATGTGTCTCCTGCGACCCTTTCGTCGTGTCTGGAATTAATTTTGATTTAAGCTCTACATTGTCCAGGACCACTTCCTTACCCGGTGTCATCGACAAACTACCAATTAAGCTACAAATAAAACAAATTGTACTGTGATTTTTCAACATCCTTTTCATGTATCTTACTGTGACCGCTGCTCAATGGAAAAAATCATACAATAATTGTTTGTGCAATTGTCTTAAATGAGGGTATAAAGATTAAGGACAGGAAATTGTAAATATGTATTGTTTTGTTACAATGAGGTTGGAACATTATTGGTAGCAATCTTCCGCAGAGTACATAGATATTAGCACACTTTTACACTTTAATAACATTTTAATTTTGAGGGGTAATTAATTGAAGCTCTGAAGTTTCTACGATTTATTGAACTTTTTGTATTTTTTCAACTATATCGCCATAATATGTGGTTTCAGCTTTAAATATTATTATAGGTTTGTAATTATTTGTATTCTTACTGTAGGTGACGAAAGATTGTAACGGTCTGCCCAAAGACCATGATAACAATATAATAATGATTTATTTGCTTCTTGGTATACCAGGGTGCCATATTTTTCTGATACTAATTTTTGAAGTATATGTCATCCTTTGGTAACCCTTGTTCCTTTATAAATACACTTGTTTGTATTTATTGGCTTTTTGATGAAGGGTTCATAGGTAATAATCAATGAAAGGTAATATTGGTTCGAATTGATCTTTGTGAGCCGCTGTTGCTGCCGTTTTGTTCTCGACTGCATTAACATTAATTACAATATGTGATGAACTTCCACAAGAGGATAATTAACAAGCGTTTTTTCCTCACTCTTCGCTTTACGGAATTTGAATATAAACATTTTTCCGTTTGTTCATTGCCTTTTAGTTGTACGGATGTTTTAATTACCGGAAAGTTTGCATTTAGTCGCGTGTTAATTATGGAAATTACAAAAGGGAGCTTACTGCTTATTACAGAAAATAAAACAAAGTTTTTCTATAGATATACAAATGGACAAAATTATTCATGTGCTGTATTTCATTACTGTATTTCATTGCATTGTTATATTATACCAATGCCAACACGGTTGTGCTTATAACTCAACTAACAACCCTTAACAAATTCCAGAGGTTATAAATAATTCTACCAGTAATATTAAAATCATCCGACGATTCTTCTATTTTGTCACCAAATTCGTGTGCTTTACCTATTTCCATAAATGCATAAAATCCTCAGTCTACTTATAACGTGTGCAAACCTTATGTAAATACTTTACTATTCTACATTTTCGACTTAGTTTTACTTATGTAGAATCATCCCCTTTCCTGATGTACTACCAGTTACCGAACAGCCTTTATATTATCCCCCCCCCCCTATACAGTCAGTCCCATAAGTATTCGTACCCTTATTGCTTGAAAAAAAAGTTTGTTGAAATCAAATGATGCAGGTAAGATTTTGCAATAACTCTTTTGTTACGAATGAACACATATATAAACTTTATTTGTACAAACTTTTAACAAAATTGGGTTATTGATAACAAAAATATATTAATTTTAATCTACATAGTAGATGAATTCGGATTTGTGTCGGAATTAAGTAGTACAAGTCAACGACAAGCCAGACGGTCGAAAATTTCCTGATCAAAAATTGAACTTTGTATTAGGAGAACATGATATCGAAGGAGGTATCTGATTTTCAGTAGTACAAGTCAACGTCAAGTTACGCACTCGAAAATTCTTATGTTAATTAATTAATCTAATCAAAATTGTATCGATATAGAAATTGTACATCGAAGTGTACGCGCCTGGAAACATATAGCCGGCATGGCACTGTAACTTCTGCAGACATTGGTGACACGTGCGCTGTATTTGCGTAGTTAACTCGTGCGACACGTATAATTGTCGAGCAGTTAACCAACTTGTGGTCACGGCCGAACGCGATGCTCAAAATTCCCCTGCGATCAATCTAAGTCCGATCTAATTTCCAGGATGTCACTGCTCTCTGTCGAGGGGGGTTCCTTGATCGCGAACGAAGACGAAGTACGTCGAGCAAATACGTGTTAGAGGAACCGTGAACGGTCTGATGTTGAAAGTTGCTGGCACCCTGGATTCTTGCTGCCATCGTGAACTCGAACTTTCAAATCAAAATTAAAGTTTTCTAATTAAAGTCAGATGAATCTACTTAACCGGACAAGTGAAATGACGGTGTAGATTAAGTTAATCCATGCGAAAAAAAAAACGGAAAACATTACGTTCTTCACTGTTGCGAAACACGTTGAATTCGATAATTCTTATATTCCTGATATTGACATTCGCCACTGATGTTATGTACATGTATTTAAATTGTATCTAAACTTCGAATGAATTGTGCTGATTTCTCGATCAATGAATAATCGATTGTATTTAATAAAAATATAGGCACTAGAAGTTGTACTTCAAATTCGAACATTGTATGCAGATTAGGGTTGGGAAAAATACTATTCGAATAAATATTTTCCTACGTGCCACGTCGGGCACGTTTAGTACTTGCTTATGGTAGAGTCAAATTGACTGATAAACTAAATTACGATGGAATTAATACAATATAAATACCAGACGTTTAAACAAATCGGTGCGACCAAGAATTAATTTTATCTTTTTTACATGTGTTTGTTATTAAGTTAATATTTTTTAACAACATATTCATGAGTTTTTTATTAACGGACACGCCAGTTTTATTTTCAGTTGTAAGAATCACTGATGCGCAAAACTCTCCCGGACGAAATTGCATTTCGAGTCTTCAAAAAGGAAATGTTTTTGCGAAGAAGTTGGCAAAAGAATTTTGATTGACACTAAACTTAAATGCGCTCATACACTATGTACAGTGTTTACTCGATATATGACCAAAGCACGAGTCTAGTCAAGGACATGTATCGACCAGGAGATACTATTCTTTGATCTACGCTAAACGTAGAAAAGGACACAGATTCGTGGCACCTAACGGGGTATATCCCTCGGCAGTGGGGACAATTCTGGGACTTTTATCGGCTAGATAGTTCGGACATACACAGGCTCACGAAAATATTCGAACGATGATATATTCCTAATTGAAAGGGACATAGATTGTACAATGTACAAAATGTTTTGAAATTGTCGTATGTATTGTGTATGGGGAATATGTGTGGATAATGTGCATAAATTTCATTGATAACACATATCCGAGTTAGAAAGACTTTAGACTTTTTAGATACGACAATTTCAAAATATTTTATATACTGTACAATCCGTGTCCCTTTCAATTAGGAATATATCATCGTTCTATTAAATATATCGAATATATCATCGTATATTGAGAAAATAAAATTGTTGTCATGGTTGCACAAATTCCGCACTTTACTACTGCTACAGGAAGATCGGAAGGAACACCGGACAATGTAAATTCGCGAGAACGATTTTCCGGGCTATCTTCCGGTACCATTGCGTGCTCTATCGAGCAGAAACATACTCTCGGAGGCCGACTCGCCGTTGTCAAGAAATTTGCGAGGCCGTTCGACAGACGACTGCTCACCTTGTAGCCTCTTATCAAACCCCGATCACGGGCATTACACACGGCCGATCGGGCAACGACTATTGCGAACGAGGGGTGGATATACTGATTGAGGAATGCTGTTTCAACAAGCTTCCCCTCATGGAGGAATGTTCGTTCTAGCTGGTGAACGACTCGCAGTGAATAGCCTTGTATCAGTGCTCGGGACCTTCTTCAGAAAAGTTTATCCATTCAAGCAGGGTCCGCCCTTATCGCCCTGTCATCCAGCAATCTCTTCCCCTTCCACCGTTACCAAAAAAAAAAAAGAAAATGCTATCAATCCCTATGCTTATCGGTCGCTAGCCACTAGCTGGAATTTGCGTTTACCGGCAGAGAGAAGAATAACTGAACGGACAGGAAAAAGATCTGCACGCAAAATGGGGCGGTGGCCGCAGAAAAAGGAAGACAATGGAATATGAAGCAGACCGTGCAGAGAGACTGCGAGGAGAAGGAAAAGTGGGCGAATAAAAAGGCTACTGCAAAAAGTCGGTGTGGCGGCAGAAGAATAGAAAAACGGAGCGTGAAACGTAGGGGGTTGGAGAATCCACACAGGCAGACAAAAGCGTTGCACTGCATCGCTGTGGGGTGGTGACGACTGATCTTTAAATCCCGGACAACAGGGGTGGATACAGGGTCAAGTCCGTTGTATTCTTGCCATGGAATCGGAGGTAAGTTCAACCAGAATTCACGAAGAAGACAAAGACGATTGAAAATTCTCCTAAAAGTCCGCGCCCTTCGAAGTCTTATCCCTGGAAGAATTGACATGTAAGAGCCATCGATTCTGTCAGTGGAGAAATGTTAGAAATATTCTTTCTCTTGACTACAGTGCTCAAAAGTAATGCCTGTCGTTGTTTATGTCTCGTACAATTTGTGTCAAAAAGTCACGGTTACTTTTGCAACATACGTCATTATGTCATAACTAGGCTGCAGGTTTTTATGATAAAATAAAAACTGTCTAGGGTAAGGGACCCAATTACCGTGGAGGTACCAATTATTGTGCCTATATTAATTATATTTATTTTTAAATCATAATGAATATTAAAAAAGAGAACTTAACTGAAAATATTTGATGTCTCTTTTTTAATATTTATTAACTTTGAATATAAATATAATTAATATTATACTACAGTCATCGGGTTCATTACAATACATTAATAACAAGGCACAGCCATAGCTATGGCAATAAAATATTTATCCCCTTTTTTAATAATTTTAATCAGATGAAAATAACAACAGCATTTCTAAATTCTTTAAACGTTTTCTCTATTTCGCACTAGAGTGTAAAACTAAATTGTGAAAATAACAACATATTTGCAATCGCACGAATGTACGTTGCCAAATATGTATTCCTCACAAAATATATAAAAAATAAGCGAATTTATGTGCAAATCATTTGATCAGTTGCTAAGTGTTCTAACACGAAATGGTGCATTTCGATTGTTCGTATTTTCAACTTATCACAACGAAATAATAAATAATTATGAATCGACTATGTATTACAAATACTTTGTTTTATTTTGTTCTTGATATTGATTAATGTAAACTGGAGAGATAAAATGATCGATCCCTCACATATTTCTATCTTTTTTTTTTATTAGAATTTAAGAATGGATTATAGTTAATAAGTTACCTTGGGTTCACGGTATGATGTTCCCAGCGGCTCAGTCAATTAATCTTCCGAGCTAAGTAACTTATTTACGTGGCTGTTTGTGTTCGAACATCTGCATTCATCTTCATCCATCCCCGATCCATTTTGTTCTCGCTTAATCAGTGTCTTCTGACATAAAAAATTAATCCTTTGAAAGTAAGATGCAATTAAGACGGCTTTGCCCGGATCGGTTAATTTAAATTCTAAATTAGCGTATCTTGCGGCAACGATCATTTCAATTAAATTCAACATGTTATGTTAACCAAGTAACGCCTTTGTCTTTGAAGTATTCATATTGTTGTCATATCCATTTTGTGCCAGATTAATGTCACAACAAAGTTAATCATACGTGAATCACATAATTCGCAAAACCAGAAATCAGTGCAGCGTGCCTGTACACAGAGTTGCCAGATCAGGACTTGTTCCCCCACTCTAATTTCCCCTTCTACCGCCTTATTCCCCCATGCTTCCGCCGCGGCCCGGTCACATGATGCGTTTCGTCTCTGTCGTGCATACTCCAGTACTGGCAGAGAGAGGGTAACATTTTCCCCTCGATTCGTGCTCTCTCCCCTTATCTAGCGACACTGCCTGAACGTCTTCTTCTCTTTAATCGCTTGCACTGCAATATACATACATACGTATGTTACGGTTATAATACATTATTAGAACTTACTTTTCGGTCATAACTTATTATAAGAACACGGAAAATTATATTTATTGCACGCCTATGTAATTCTCCAATGGTAATATACCGACAGCAACAAAATTGAACTTTGTTTCGGTTTATAGGAAATTAACAACGATAGGCATTTAGCAGATTCTGTTATAAATCTTCATCAGAAGTCTGACTCGGTATTGTAGTACAAGTTAAAAAATACGTAAGTACAAAATTTATGCAAATTCACATTTGGAACCAATGTTACATACACGTATTGTATATTGCTCGTTCCACGTGTATACAAACTAAACCTCTACTGGAAAAATTTTCCACCAAACAAATTAATTCTTCAACCCTCTTTGCAATTCGAAATAGAAGAAATGAACGAGTACAGTGTTTATTCGAAATATACAGGGTGTTTGGTAACTGGTGGTACAAGCGAAAAGGGGGTGGCTCTACATGAAAGAATAAGTCGAAAATATAAAATGAACATTTTTCGTTTAAGGCTTTGTTTTCGAGAAAATCGACTTTGTGTGCTTTAGTATATGCAGGAAGTAGATTTGGTTGGTCATGATCAGACGCGTCAGACAATTTCTATCGAATAGCATGCGCATTCGCTGCATTTCAAATTCGATTTTCTCGATAACGAAACTTCGGATGAAAAAATGTTTATTCTATATTTTCGACTTATTCTTTCATGCAGAATCACCCCCTTTTCGCTTGTACCACCAGTTACCAAACACCCTGTATATCTAAGCGCGGGGTATACCCTGCGGCAGTGAGGGTAGTTCTGGGATTTTTATCGGCTAGGCATTTGGGACATGTGTAGAGTAAACACTATATTCAACATATCGTTCAAATTTCAATTTTTGTAACCGAAATCCGACTGAATGCGAGGAAGAAGCTCAAAAAGATGAAGCTCAAGTTTAAACGACCCTCCCCCGTAAACCGATTTCCAATAAAGCGGATACACCCGACGCAAAGCTATTTGCAGTGGCCGTAATTCTCGTTAAAAAAGGATTTTGAAAAAGGTTTGATTAATTTCTCACTTTATCTACCGAGTGGCACCGAAATACCATCAGTCCCGCGGCGTTCACAACGATTCCATCAGAGCCAGGGTTATCTGATGGGGAAGTCTTTGGTTTGATCACAATGCTAATAGTCAAGGCCGAGTCCGCCTCGGTATATCGAGGACTAGCGATGACACTGTGACTGATCGAACCGGGGATTACACTTGGGCCGTTCTCTTCATCAATCTTCTAAAGCACAATGATCCGAAATCGTAAAAACTCGAACTGAATTCAAATTTCCACCCTTTTTTTCGGAATGCACGAAGTTTTACTTACAGGCTCTTAAATGTATACGTCACGGTACACATAAACCTTGCTATGAGTCACCTCTTTGTTGACAAAATGTTTAAGTCGCGAAAAATGCTTTAGAACGATCACATTTCTTCTAAAATTGACCTATAGTGCTACGCGATATTTAACTAAAGATAAGGGCTCACTAAAATCTAACTAATATAACGTTAAACAGTATCCTTTCAATTACATCTACATCTAAAGAAACCAAAATTGTTAAAGCCCCTTCAAAAAATTGTCCTTTTGCGAATCGCAAAACGTCGTGCCTTTCTCGACGCTTTAAATATGTTTACATAATTCGGAATTCGCTCGGAGTCACATTGAATCGTGCACGAGAGTATTGGTTCATTACTTGAAGTAGATGCACACAATTTATTGATTATTATTTTTATTTTTTAATAATAAATATTACTATACTTTCGTACGAATTCGTTAATCTGGAGTGTCAAGTATATATATTACAGGGAAAAGAATAAAAAAGGCTTTTAAAGCTTGTAATGCTTTTTTAAACGAGCAATCTGTGCCGACAATCTTGTAATTAAGATATCTGAGTTTAGTCCGGATTTTTACGATTTTGGACCACCGCACCGTGAAGTCGATTATATAATTATTTTTTGTGTAGTATACAATTTAGGTATACAATGTATTGATTATTATTTTCTTTTTTTAATAATAAATATTACTATACTTTCATACGAATTCGTTAATTTGGAGCGTCAAGTATATATCTTACAGGGAAAAGAATCAAAAAGGCTTTTAAGGCTTGTAATGCTTTTTTAAACGAGCACTCTGTGCCGATAATCTTGTAATTAAGAAATCTATGAATTTAGTCCGGATTTTTACGATTTTGGACCACGTGGAGTCGATTGTGCGCACATGAAGAAAGTCAGTTGTGGGTCACCAGGTATATGAGGCCCCGATAGTCGTTCGTTGTCGTCCAATAAAAGAGAGGAAAATCAGGCCGTGACGTTAATGGCGCTTTTCAACCCTTGCCCCCCCCCCTTGCCAAGCCGCCACCAACTCTAGACTGTACCGCTATCGGTCTCCTTCCGCGTTACGATTTCTCATAATCGATTTCCGACCGAGGCTCTGGCTAGAGATCAGCCACGTTCTCGAGGTACAATTTTTTCCCTCTTCAGACGCTCCGGCATAAAGTGCACCGATCCCCGATGTTTTTATCCCTACAGGATCGCTCGATCGCGGCGTTATTTCGTTTAACAACGTCTCCGTCCGCGCCATAAAAGCGACGACGTGCTTCCCCGTCAGCGGGGTAAATGAACTCGAAATTGTTTGACGATACGTGAAAAATGTCGCGATAGAGGGCTTTGCCTTTTCGTTATCGATTCTCGTATGTTGTTCGTCCTTACCGAGAAGCGACTTCGATCATTGTCCTTTCGATGGAAACAGACGTGGGGGGTAGGTTAACAATCATGGTCACGGGATATACTCACAGTGAAAATCGTACATATTGTACCGACGGATATTTTACGACTAAGTTTAGTGTACACAGTATTCTCTCCGTAACAGAGAGATCTCTACCGTAATTGTCAACTTAACATTTTTTTACATGGAATAAGGGATTGATTATTTTTGTGACAAAATATATACAGAAGTATTTTTAGGAATATTTATGTTTCATAATTGTAGGTGGATTAGTGTGCGATGGAATCATGTATGGCGTTTTCAGTCTTCGTTGGTATTTTCGTCAATCGTCGGTGTTATTTTGTCGTTATTGAAAATTCTAGTGAGTGTCTCTGCTGGCCGAACTATGTGTCGTATCGAGCATAAGATAAAAAATAAATGTCACATTCACAACAGTACCGTTTTATACCCAAATGACCAGTTGAGTTAGGTACATAATCTACAGGGTGTTTGGTATAACTGGTGGTACAAGCGAAAAGGGGGTGATTCGACATGAAAGAATAAGTCGAAAATATAGAATAAACATTTTTCGTTTGAGGCTTTGTTTTCTAGAAAATCGACTTTGTGTGCTTTAGTATATACAGGAAGTAGATTTGGTTGGTCATGATCAGACGCATCAGACAATTCCTATTGAATAGCATGAGTATTCGCTGCATTTAAAACTCGATTTTCTCGAAAACTAAAAGCCTTAAATGAAAAAATTTTATTCCATATTTTGTTCTTATTTTTTCATAAGGAACCACCTCGTGTCCGCTTGTACATGTTATTCGGCCGCACCCTGTATATGTTCCATAAAAAATCAGTGCCAATTGATTGTCAATATTATACAATTTTTTTACGACATTAGAAGTTTCATGTTCAATGACATGCATACGGGAAAACACCAAAATGGAGAGGAAGAATATCTTTTTTAACAATTTGATTTTGAGAAAAATTGAATTACCAACTTCCAGTTTAACATATTTTCATATTATAATTAGCATAATACAACAAGTTTGAATTTATTTAGCATTTTCTGGTACAAATCTAATTTGTTATGTATAAATTATCAATTACTTAACAAGTCGCTGTTACTGGAAGAAGTTAACACTTTAGGCGCAGTAATGAATTCGTTTTTTTAAGGTTCCTTGGGTGGCCCGTTTCCAAACTGCCGCGTCAACACCTGAAACACATAAATACCGGAAGGTTATAGTGACGATTAGGGTCAATTAACGGGACATAGAAACGCGTTCGCGCGTATGCACACCGACTGACGGTAGAGGGACGTAACGATGTCCCGACAAGATTTTAACGATGCGCATAAATCCTTTTTTTACTCGGCCATAAGTTTTCGGCTATCGACGTGACGCCAGTTACAATCGATAGCTATAACGATAAATTGGTATCGGGTATGCGTCGACGCGTACCACAAATTCGGCATTATCCTTTTTACCGGGACGCCGCCAACGATGTGATAAAGCATTAATTAATTCGCGATATTGACCGCTCAGTCGTGAATGGTAATCCTCTATACTTATAATGGGCATGACGGGATAAAGTATTACGATAGTAACTTACCACGACGTGCTCTAATTAGAATTAATTGTGATTTTATTACCGAAGGCGAAGGATAAGCCGAATTGTTTTATTAACGACACGTTGTACTGTATACGAATCTAATGGTTTTTTTATAGACTTCCAAAATCTAACTAAAATCGACAATAATCGTGATCATTTCTGCCAATCTGGTCTGTAAAATAGCGGGAAATAATTTCAATGGATAGTTATTATTGGCAATGAAATAAGAATACGTAAAACGTAGTACATGTATGAATGTTGTGAAATTCTGAGGTGATTTTCTAGAAAGCAAGCAAGTACTTTTCGCACAACAAAACATGAAACCACGAGGTGTAACGACGAGGAATTGAACAATAAAACAGAAAAACCTTAAACTGTTCAATTTACAATCTGAGAAGGGAAAATGTCGAGACCAAAGAAAATGAACAATTCGTTTACTCTTGACTTTCGTTTTATATTCCCTTATCATGGAGAATTATTCCTTCAATTTTCTTCCACCTGATACCGAATGCTCTGCATAATCAAATATACTATACTCGCCAAAATTTCCATAAAGAGGTTCATGCTTCGACGAATTTCTTGACAAACGTTACTAATGTCAAGGTCCCGATGGAATCGCGTTATTATTCAGACGACAAAATGTTAAACTAGTTAAATTAGTATTGTGTAAAAAGAAAAATAGAAAACAAACATTACAAGGAATCAATATTTCGCTGAAAACTTACTGTACAATATATTGATAGTATTCCAAATTCTGAGATAGGCACTTTATTGTGTTGTCAATAAGATACACTGAAAATTATTCTTTCATTTATAGAACATTGTTAAAAATATCATAGTTTTCGACATGACGATACTACTATTCACAAATCGAGGCATTTGAAACAGAACTTTGGCAGGGAAGAGAATTAGAGTTTCTACAGCGACCAACTATTTCCCTCGATTTAAACCCGTTGGAGAGTCTTTAGGGAATACTGGCGAGAAAAGTCTACGGCCATTGTCGACGACATAATTCGATTAACGAAGCATGGCCTTGCAAAAAAAGAGACACTTGAAAATCTGGTTTTGCCTATGGCGAACTGCATTTTCCAGCTTATTCGGAAAAAATGGAAGCTTCGGTAACAGTTAAAGTAGAAATATGGGAAGTAACTTGCGGAAAATATAAATATTTAATTTATTTAACAAAAATTATTTACGAAAAATGTTATCATTGTTGTTTGTATTGATAAAAATTTTGAATTTATTTTCCCCAAGCTAGTGATATTCATAGATTGATAATTATTACTGAAATGACAAAAGAACAAAAATTACAGTAGCTTTGCTAAAACTTTTTTTATTATGATACTTAATGATGTTTCATGTACAAAAAAAATTGAAGTGTGAGATTTGAACGATTTTGTAGTTAATTTATAGTCATTTATATTAGCAGGGAACTATAATTTGTAATATTATCGATAACACTTACTGACTGAACCTATTTGTTATTAAAATTGAGGTGCAAAGTTTTGTTCAAGAAGCAATGCCTTTTTAAAAACACATACTATCGAGATAGTACCTTCAACATTCACGAGTCATTTTAATACAACATGAATAAATTTTATTGATCTTCTTATACGAAGTGTATATCAACTTCAAAACGATTTTCTAAAAATGTAGCAAATACTAGCTCCGCAATTCCTTTGCCTATTAACTCCAATATTAAATTAGAAGAAGACACAAGATAATATATAATTTATTAATAGAATCTGCGACTTACGGGAGGAAAGGAAGTTGTAGAGGACCGTCATCATCAGAACGAGAGAAACGAATCGTTATTCGCCTCGTCTCAAATTCAACATTGACATCGTGCGAAATTGCTCGGACTGCCAAGCATCGCTGCAAATGCTCGAAATGTTCATCGTGTCCTTTGGACCTTTAAGTTTCTATCGACGATTGAAAGCGAGACAGAATCCCTGGCTAACAAAATAGTACAAAGAGCAAAGTTTAACGTTTCCAAACGAACTGGATGAAGAAATGGAAACGTATTTGATTCACCGACGAAAAGGAATTCAACTTGGACAACCCAGACGGATTTTCATTCTACTACCGCGACGTTAGAAATGAAAAATTTGCGAGAACATGGCGACAAACGATAACGTATGCACACTGTTTAGATAAATGCAACAAAACTGAAAATATGACAATGAATTTATATTTTTCAGCCTTTTTTTCGTTTATGACCTTAAATGACCTTGAATGACTGTATTATTGAAATTATTTCGAGAAGGACTACAATCGTGAGAGCTCAAAAATAAGTGGCGTCATTAAAAAAAAAAATAAGTTGACCTTCAAGTCTCATAAGCATCTGCACTAGAAAAAAATTATGTACACCACGTAATGGACCCTTCGAAGCTTTTGTCTAAAACACTTCTTCCTACCTCAAAAGATGCCTCGCCCTGCATATACGCATTTAAGCTCAGAAGAATACATACATATATAAATCGAAATGAGACAGAGAATATCTATTAAAATTCATAAAGTCTATCGACATGTGCAATAAAATCTAACCAACGAAACACAAAGTCGTCGCTAATGACCAAAGTCTGTCAATGCGACGTTAATGAAGGAAGGAAGAGGGAAAAGAAGTTAACGAATACGCAGAGCGAATTACCACAGACGAATCGATATTCCAACACGACAGCAACGCTGCTATTCATCGAGCACCGTTGTTGAACAATTTTTTAAAAGAGAAAACATCAGCTCCACCTTGGCTAGGCGTGTTCCCCGGATTTCAATATTATCGAATATTGTTGGGGCGGGTTGCACGAGCAGTATACAGGGTGAGCCATTTAAAACAAGCCATCTGAATAACTCGGTTGCTATTGGTGATCGACAAAAATTGTCAGACGAAACCTGCTTGTTTGTCATCTCATGTCAATCATTTCTTTCTGTAGATGAACGCGCAGAGGAAGGTCAACTCAAAGTAGAATATTTTCCGTCGCAGTTGACCCCCAATGATCTTGAATGACCTTGCATTGGAGGTTATTGTGTGCATCTTACAATGCCCTACTAGATAGTACATAGCAAATATATCATTCCATTAAAAAGAAAAATTACGAAGTTGCCCTTCAATGATCCTGAATGACCTTGCGTTGTAGGTTACTGTGTACATCTTACAATGCCCCACTAGATAGTACATAGCAAATATATCATTCCATTTAAAAAAAAAGGCGGACTTGACCTTCGCATGTCCTCTACGCATCCACTTATAGAAAAGCTGGCAACATACGACCTCAACCGGTATGCGAATAGGAAGTAGTATGATAATATTCAACGATTAAAAGCAATTATGTTACCATAAGTAGTAGAACAATTCATTCCGGAATACATGTATGTAATAGTCTGACCCCGTGTAATCAATTTTGAAACATGCTTTAGAGCCAGCATGGTGTATAAACGTCGTCCCTGATAAGTTAAAAAAACCCTGATACTAAATAGAGTTTATTAGAATTTATTTGCCGGATACTAAACCATACGAACAGCGTGCGCGTTTGCCCCGGCGCTGGGCGTAAAACGATTTGCGATAAAAGCGGCGAAATCGATTACGCTCGGCCAGGAAAATTCGCGTGTTTACGATGACCAAAGAAAGCTGACGATTTCCACCATTGATTTGGCAAATGAGAAGCAGAAACGCGGTCTCGAGACCATGTGACTATCGAGAGAGAGGAAACGTCTTCATCTGGAAAAAGGCGAACTATGGCAACGAGGACAAAAGTAACGCAATAAATCGCTGTCGCGGGCGCCCGGTTTCACGGTATGCAAAGGACGCGGCTGGAAAAACGCAAAACTGGGACGCCGGTACAGTCGAAATGAAAAGCTGCACGGCGATAAACTGAATTTACACGAAATTTCACGATACTTGATAACAAACTCCTCCCGCGGTGTTGCGTAACTTAGGCGACTGATAAAGAGAATCCAGCTTCCCGTTGAATGTCATTACCAAACGTTTATACGCGATTGTAGATTTTTCGGCTGGAAATTTCCATACATTGCTCTGAAGCAGAATCGTCAGATTAGGGGAATTTACTTGAATTCAGGGGAAAAAGTTACCGTGTCTCTCTGCCAGTAACCGGATTAGTCAAAATTTGTTTATTTTAGTAAAAAACCTGCTGAAATTTTACGTAGTACATATTCCGCTTTATTTGAATTACGTAAGCGTCTTGTTTCTTGCTTTTTCATACTCGTTTGCAACCGAATGTTTCGGTACGCGTTTATGAATAAATAGAAGAAATATCTAGAAATTGGAGGTTCCCCTAAGAAGTCACGCACAGAACGGAAATCGCATTTAGCTTTTCGAACCTTTGTGTTCTACAGAATTTTTGAAAGTTGTGCAGACTGGAAATGTGTAAATATTCACGGACTAATTGTTACGAAACTAGGCTTCACTCCCATAGCGCGCGGGATGCTTCGACGCACTGTAAAGTGTATTTCTGTAGATGGTGTGTAAACTAATACTACATGTCGAATTCGGGTACAACATGCATATTCCCTGTTGTCGTTTCTAGTTCTAAAACTCGTAGAAGTTTAGCGGTTGGCCACACATGCGTTGCAGCTACCCTCGAGAGCAATTAATGGCCCTATAACCTTAAAGTGATCCCTGCAACCATCGAAATGTTTATTTTCTACTGTAATTTTTATTTGAAGAAAAATTCTCGATTTTACTTCTCATTGAGGGTGCTAGGGTTAAAACATGTTTATCTTGCATAGAAATTCACGGTCTACTAATAAGTAGGGTAAGGAACCCAATTACTGTGCCTATATTAATTATACCTATTTTTCAAGAATAATTAATACTAGAAAAAAAATATATAGCATATATATTGACAAATTTTACTGAAAAAATTTAATATCTCTTTTTTAATATTCATTATGCTTTAAAAATAAGTATAATTAATATAAGTATGGTAATTGGTACCCCCATAGTGATCGGGTACCGTATTCTATCACGTAGAAATGTAAAAATTGAAAGAGCAGATTCGGTCTCGCTGATTCAGATCCACAGTTCAACAATTAGATTGCATGAAACATCTGTGCGAATCTTTCGAATTAGGTTTCAGATAATGACATTTCTCCATTTAAGTAATGGAGTTGCATATGTCGACCCGCGGTCCTCTTCTCGTTTAATATATGTTAATTACGTTGGAGGTTCACATCTGGACCAGGAAAAGACGGTAAAGGAGTCTTAAATTCCAATTACTTTTTTATTGCAAACTCTTGGTAGAATTGCGAAGAACTGAAATTCTATAATTACGAGAGTAATCAAAAAATGAATTACTACAACATTCATTATTATTCTTCATAAAATCAATTACTACAACTGAGAGAGAGAGAGAGGGAGAGAGAGAGAGAAACCGAGCCCAAATCTGTCTCCTACAGCTACGCGCTGATTGGTCCGCGTTTTTCGTTCATGAGTTCACTTTATTTTGAAAATAACGTACAAGAACATCTCTGATCACTTTCAAACTTTTCGTAACCAGTTACGCGCGTTTGACGTGTGTACACGTCGGACCAAATCTCTATTGCGGTGCAGTTAACGTTAATGAATTGTTAATTTCTTATCGAATAAAAATGTAATTCTTTCTCGTTTTGCTTTACTTTTGTCGTAAATTATAACAGCGGCGATTGTCCTGCGTTCGACGTGTATATTCGTCATTGTTTGATTTTAATTCCGTGCCGGAAGGGATTTTCAAAATTAAACTCCTAACTGGTTAATATATTTCTCAGGAAATCTCTGATCGATTTAAAAAATTTCATTTTACACAAGGTTCCCCCCTTAAAACGGTAGTCTCGTTACCACGTATCAAAACGCATGATCAATAAGCACATTTGCAACACAAAAGCACGAAGAAAATACTTCATCACTTTCGACGCCTTCATTATTCTTCGTCGCGCGAGAAAGAAAGTGGCTTACCGGAGGAATACACGCGTTGTATTTCTGCCTCTATTCACAAAAGAACTACTTCCACCGTATAACATTCCCCCTCGATATCGTGCAGTCTTTGTCAGTGCCATTCGTTCGTGTCCTTTGAAATAAGGAGACCACCATAGACGGTCGGTGTTATTGCTCTGTAGCGATGAACAGATTTCGTGGATCGAACGACAGAATTCTAGTCGTTGAATTCAACTCTTCGTTGACAACGGCCTGGATAGAACGCACAAAGATCCTGCAGATGCAGTAAGGAGGATACGTCCTCTAGTGTCCCACGGGGAAAAAAAATTCAGAGCCCCTTCGCCGGGGAATTTACATTTTCATAGAACTACTTTGTAAGCGAGATCGCTGTACCGCCACGCGTCTTTGTTCAGATTGACAGTTCAACGAAAACGAATCGTTAGACTCCGGATCTTCGTGGAAAATAAAAAATTTCTGCATCAATTTCAAGACACAGTACCCAAATGGAAATTTATGTCTGTCGCGAATAATTTTCAAAGTCCCTTAATCTTTTCACTGATTTAAATTCAGTCTACTCACTTTCGTCATAAATGCATAAAATCCAGGGTCTAGTAATAATCGTACAGTACTCCTTTTGTGTTTGTTGCTTCAAGAATCCTACTTGTTAAATTCTTATTAGTAGCCTGCGGATCTTTATGCACTTATGACAAAATGGGTAAGCACAATTTAAAGCAGTGGACATGTTAAAAAGTTGTAAGGGTGCCAGCGTATTGGTTTTAGCTTGATAACATAATTAAAGGAAGGAAAACATTTTATTTCGCTCCTTGCCTTGCAATCAAAATGCAAATATTTTTTATTTTGCATAAAGATCAAGTGTCTATTTATTAGTGAATCAGTGAAATTTCAATGATCAAACATGCGTCTGTATAGTGCACGACAAAATGATAATGGAATTCGCAACTGTCTTCAGTTTTAAAAAGCCTGTTAAAAATGTATCTGTGATTAACACGTTGACTGCCATGTCACCCATATGTGGGTGACGGAATTATTTGTTCAGGTTTTAAAATGAATTTTTACATTAATATATTCATTGTACCAAATTCGATTAGAATCCGTAAAATTCAAGAAAGTTGGAGGACTACTCAGTATCATACATCATTATTTCATTAAATAACTTACTTTGATTTCATGGAATTTTTGAGGTTTTTAGTTTGGCAGTCAAAGTGTTAAAGTATTAAGAACTTTAAAACGATAATGCCTCGAAAGTGACCGCACGCGTGTCCCCCGTGTTCCGTAAAACCGCCAAATTGGTCAAGAAAAGTTCAGACTGGAACACACAGAATGGGTAATCTCGTTGTGCCATAAGGGTCGTTTTATGTTTCGATATTTACTCATAACGTCAGCCTAAATTGTTTCCGTAAGAATAAGTTCCGTCGTAAATGGCTCTCAAAGTGAATAAAAGCCGAACGCGCAATTTTCTCCGCAGAACGGTGAATCAACTTAAGAGCGTGTCATGGGCATCGCGGAAGGCTTATCCTGACCAAGGATACAGCGGGAGAACCATATAAAAGCCATCCACCGATTACTTTCGTTTAAAGAAACGATAGAATTGCTTCCAACCGGGGCTCCGATCGCTCCATTATCCCCGGAACTCGGTAAAAACGGCCGGAACCGCGTTCGGTTTCTCTTAATTGTCATTCCGAACAATATCAGTTTTAAACAACGTCTTCCGTCGGTCAGGCATCCCCCGGTTGGTTAATTGTGCAAACGTTTTAGCATGCAGTCAAACGAGGCCATCGAAGACAGATTGGTTTCTCTGCTAGGATTTCAACAATTCAACCTATGCATAAACGCCCACTCCCCCTCCCCCAACCCCAAACGAAACAGTCCGATAATTACGTGGAAATATCAATCTACCTTATCCTCATATATAGTACCCTGGATTTCACCCTTCTATGCAGGTCAATAATTACTTCCTCCAAAAATAACTCGCTATTTGTGCCGGTAATTATTGAAATGGATCAATTGCAAGTCGCTGCATTCGTTCTTTTCCGGTATTCAGACTTTTGTTTTTGGATTGACTGAAAAGTACAGCGTTTACTCGCTATATACAGGGTGTCCCAGCACCGCTGGTACAACCGAGAAGGAGGTGATTCTACATGAAAAAACAAATCGAAAATAAGGAATAAAATTTTTTCATTTGAGGTTTCGTTCTCGAGAAAATCGATTTTGAATATTCATCGACTACGCGTACACTTAACTGTGGCCTAGATAGATGGATCTCGATACAGACTTTTGTTTATGATTCCACTTCTGTACATTTCTGTTGACATGACGTTCTGAGCACTTCTCACAGTTTCATTTGGTGCCTTAGTATGTTATTATCTTCGGTTTTGACTAACAGTTTCTATCAATCCAAAACGTATCTCTAGCTATTAGACAAAATCTCATTTTCCAACATAATGATGCCCCACCACATTTTTCTCGAGAAGTTAAGAATTTATTAAATGAACTACACGAAGTTTGGATTGGCCGTGGTGGTCCAATAAACTGGCCACCAAGATCCCCAGATTTGACACCCCTTGGTTTTTATCTATGGGGTCATGTTAAATCAAAAGTGTACGAGGAGGAGATTACAAGCCTTCTTCAACTAAAAGCGAGGATCGTTTTAGTATTTGAAAAATTAAAGGTACAGAATACATTAGAATGCGTTCATACGAATTTAATTCGGCGAGTACAGTTGTGTATGCAGCACAATGGACAGCATTTCCAACAATTTTTGCATTAATAAAGTAAGTTAGTAACTAAATTACATGTCTTATTTTCATTTAAATTCACTCTAAATCCATATGCACACATGAGTAATACAGCACATCATCTTGATACTAATGATATTAGTACTACTTATAAGTGACATATGACTTGTATCGGGATCCATCCATCTAAACCATAGTTACGTGTACGCGTACTCGCTGAATATTCAAAACCGATTTTCTCTTTAATTTTATTCTTTATTTTCGATTTGTTTTTTTTTTATGTAGAATCATCCCCACTTTGGTTGTACCACCGATGCTGGGACACCCTGTATGTCCAAAACACGGGTCTAACCAGGGACATATATCGGCCAAGAGATACTATTCTTTGATCCTCGCCGAACGTAGAAGAGGACAAGTGTTGAAAATTACGTGAAGCAACACTATATCTTGGTAAAGATAAATACTAACAGTTTTAAAAGTGATTAACTATGTCTTGTAAATCGGGCTCTATCCTACGTTTAAAAATTTTTTAATTGAAAGTGAAGGGTTTCAAATTTTTTAATAATTATTAAGATTGCAGAGATGCACTCATGGAAAATTATTCAATAAATCTATTTCTTTGGACATATACACCATCAAAATCGCGAAAAATTCGAAATTTAAAAAAATATGATCACTTCTAGTACTTGATAGATTTAGTATTACATTTCGCAACCGTTCGGGAGCCAGGAGGGAAATTCTCACGATTAGGGTAGCGATTTTTCTTCGCATTGTAGCATTGTACTTATTCTCCCTTATCTACCGAGACAAGGCACCGCTGAGCTCGAGGCACTAAGTGGTAGCGGGTCGTGGACATTTAACCGAGTAAATGTCAGTGAAATTTAACCTTGGATTACGGTAATTGCCTCGTTACTAGCGTACACTTTTCAGCGGTAGGGTACGCCGAAAAATACAACGACGTCGCTCCAAGGCTAAAGTCGATTAACAAGGCGATCGACCCTGGAGACACCTAATCTGACAGAGAATATTGTCGATATCGAAAGTTGCTTGTATATAGTAACTTTTCTGGTAGCCCGTGGGACACTTTCGGAACGACGTGTGCCTGATTCTTCGAGAAGTTTGCGACTCGTGCAACATCCTCTGGCTCCACCCTCGTATACGGAGGACCCTTTTCCACACGCGTTTTACCCATCGGCAAAGAAATTTCTATGACTTCGTTCCGCTCGCTTGTCCCGGTTTTTATTTTTCCTCCTGTTCTCTCCTCCGCAAATACTCAAGGCACACACACAGACCGAGCCGCCGCCGGTGGTTGGGATTTAAAAATTCATTGACATTTCCACATAACTCGTCAATCACATCTCATACACTCCAAGACAAAAAGATAGCACATTATAAAAACAAATGGTATTTAGCTTTTCAAGTAGTATATTACATTGTTTGTGACCTGTATACTGCGTAATAAGAATAACCAATTACTTCAATATATCTTAACGCATTTATTACGCGAAGAAACAATTTTATTGGAAAATGAAACGAAAAATCGGTGCGTCAAAATGATAGCACAAATTTCTTAAAATTTGAAAGTACACAATTTTGACTTTGTGCTATCATTTTGACGCAGCTGTCAGCACCACTGTTTACGTTTTCGACTTAACGTTCAACCTATAAACAGAAAACGAGTCTTTACCCTGAACAGATACAAACTATTGCTAACTGAACAGTGATGTATAATAAGGGAACTGTTGTTGTTCGATTGTATTTGCGAGAATTATCAAAATTAGATAATGTGCTATCTTTTTGTCGCGGAGTGTATCGGCATGAAACTCGGGCTGCATAACTTATAAGTAGGTTTAAAGAATAAGAAAATTACATCAACAATTATATATTTTATCAGTAAACACTGTTCTGTATTCCTTTATTGTTGTGTGATAATTAATTTATTCGCATCTACATCTAATTTTTGTCTTTGTTCTTATAAGATTTTACAGTTAACAGAAGTAAATATGATAATTAAGTTATGCGCAATAAGGCTTCACTCAAAATGTTATATTTAACAGAAAAGTACGCTGAATATTTTAGTATAGAGATGACGTGGAAATATTAACTAGAACTGTCGAGAGAGGGGGCTCGTTAAACAAAGGTTCATTCTAATTAGGAGTAATCCTCGATAAAAGCAAATCGTGTAACGTGTATTTAGAAAAAAGCCCGTGGAAAATGCTTTTCTTCCCTGCCTAGGTTCCATCCGCTGTTCAGGGACATTCGCTGGGTATTCTGGGTAGTTATTAAACTGTCCTGCTCAATGGCTTCGCCCCAGTTCGTAAAGTGTGTTTAGACGTACCCAAAAAACTTCCTCGCATTATTTCGAGGGAAACCTTTGCGAATGGACGGGACTGATAAAAAAGAAGACACTTATTCCGGATATACTGCTACGTAATAGTGGCCATTTATTTTGCCGAAATTGTGTATTAGCTTGCGTGAAAAAATTCGTTTATATGTGTGGAAAAATTAACGATATACCACGTAATCCATATTTGGGTGTATTTCACAAGATTCGAAAGCTTCTGCGGTGCTAGATACATTGTGCTGAACTTCTGAGAAAGTAATTAGTATCATAGATCTTAACCTCTCAGTGTAAGAAATTGATTTGGTTTTACCCCAATTTTTGTGGCCCTCCGGTTGGCAGTCAATGTGTTAAGCACAACGATTTTATAATAAACCTTATTTGATGGGTAATACTTATACCACTTTGTGATATATTGGGTGAGTCACTTAACCGTACCATTTCGGTAATAATTACTTTTGATCTCATGCATTTTTGTAGTTTTTTATTCGGTATTATTCTATAATTAACGCAATTACAGACATACTGGTAACATAGGGAAAAGCTCTAACTGTTTCTAAAACTGTAGATAAATTGATGTTAAACTGCTTGGAAAAATATGCGATCAGAACAAAAGGGTATCGAAAAAGTTGAACTGGGCCAATTTAGGACCAGTGGATTCGAAATGAAACAACTAAGGGCTGAATAGCTCCATTTGTGTCTGTACAGGCACAGAAGATGAAAATTGAATCAACACAGGGTCAACGTAGAATTGGACGAACCGGAAAAAACAATCGAGGTCAAATCGATTCGTATAGATCCATTTTACGTTCGTAACAGACGATTCAGATAAATCCTGACGCCAAACACGTAAATAGTCGCGAAATATAATATGTTTAACGTAAATGTACACCAAACTTATAGATTTTAACCGAATAATCCAAAAAACTTGACAGAATGGGCGCAGAATATTTAGACAATAACTAGTAACAAATCTATTTATGGAACAAATATAAGTAGAAACAAAGTTTCATAAAGACAAAGGAAGGAATAATAAAAGACAAAAACTTTTACATAAATTACAACATTCATTGCGCTGCACACGTCGATCATACATAGCATACGTCATTGCTTATATTAATCACACACTTCAGCCAACAAAACCGGATACAAGGAATGCTACATCCAAGGACAAATTCCCAACTCAGAAAGTCAAAGGCCATCATGTTAACAAAAAAAAAACCAAGGAGATTCTAGAATCCCTAATAAGATCGAATTCGAGCCCTTGGGATTAAAACCTATAATTTGTCAAATCCCCTAATTCGATTTTGTCGGACTGGGTTGCTCCAATTAGTGCTATCAATCCTTTGTTCGTTCGCTGTATTCCCTGAACCAAGGACACAGCTAATTTGTGTTGCTTGTTTTGAATTGACTTTGTAGGGTTACTTCACTCCAACTCCATCGCAATAATGGATTTGAAAATTACATTACCGAGTAACCATAGCCACTCGCATACTAAGGAGGTACAAAATATTCATGATTTCTAATTAATTTACGGAAAATTCATTACTATACAGGCTTCCTTTATTGTGCGTGGTTTCGAACTTTTAAAGAAAGAAAAGTAAACTCAGCGAACGGTCACAATCATCGTGTTCAATATGTTTCCACT
Organism: Seladonia tumulorum; assembly: GCA_913789895.3. Classification (NCBI taxonomy): domain Eukaryota; kingdom Metazoa; phylum Arthropoda; class Insecta; order Hymenoptera; family Halictidae; genus Seladonia; species Seladonia tumulorum. The sequence continues at coordinate 13,485,454 of OU565275.1, forward strand.
AAATATAATAATTAGGTCGTACATATGCGTATTCACATTCACAGTCGATAATTGACAAGCGACTCTATTCTTTTGTTACAAATATTTGCAATTTTTAGTTGTTCTATATCCCCCTTCAAATAAAATCAAATTGCAAAATATTCGTTTGATATTCCTCTGAAAATATTATTTTTAATTTTTTCTTGTAACATAAAATATCCAGAATAAGCAACCCAATAAATTTTGTGTGTTCTGATAATCATTAGGTGATAGTTACACCTATACTTTCATACGTGAAACACTTACCTTTATCATAAACTTTCCGAATTATTCGTGCTTTAACTATGAAAACTATATTGTTGTTTCCTGCATTAAAAATGCGATTTCACAGCGTTATAAACATTTAGTGGCGATACCCTCTAACTTGCGATGGTTTTTCAAGGTCAACTTAAGGTCATCATATTATAACTAAAAAAAAACTCAATGTCACTTAGATACCTCGGAAAAGATGAGATATTAAGAAATTAAATTGCACTCGTGCAACGTGTCCCATGAAAAATACTACATAATTCATTAAAAAAAAGTTTTTTGATACAGCCAATATATACCGAGTTATTTTATATTCTTACTGAATCACCCTTGTATATATATGCGCATGGACAACCGTCCTATTGGACCGAGTTTCACCAAGTTATTAATTAGTCTGCAATCGCTCTGTTGCAATATTAAAGAAGTTCTGGAACAAGGAGACAACGCGCATTGAGCACGCTCTTTATAAGCACGAAGAGCAGGGAAACGAGTCCGCCGGACGAATTGTCTTTCGACTGGGAGAGATTGAGTTTCAGGACAGAAAAAGTCCGTATAAACCAGCATTCGTCGATATTCTTCCGTCCGGTTTCTTTCTTCTTTTTGTTTTTTGTAAAGGCATTGATACCGGCTGGAAGTACCACCCCTATTTTCTTAGGGTAGCATGAAAGTCCCCTGTGAGCTGTTCCAGGCCTTGGTAGCCTGAGGGGGCGAGATTCGAAACGTGAGACTACAAACAACTCCCCGAAGAGATCTCCGAGTACTTACAAGGTAAATTTTTGTCGTTAAAACTTCTAGCAGCCTACAATAGCCTGCTTTGAACATTCCGTTCGTCGAATTCTGCCCCCCCCCCCTTTCTCTCTCTCTCTCTCTCTGTTTGTGGAAATAAATGTCGATCGACTTTGCCACGTGAATTTCTCTGACGCATAATGTTCTGCGACTTCCGCCTCTTTTCTTGCAAGAGCGGAATTTGAAATTTCAACTTGGACGTCGATATGGCGGGTGGAATATTGATCCGTTTCCTTATTTTGTTTGATCTTGTTCTACCAAAGACTGCTGAAGTCGGTCAGGTCTTTGTAGAAAGCTTTTACCCATGCAGTGGGTGATCAAATTATTATGAACGGATGGAAATATTGCACAAAGGTTCTGAATATTATTGGATTACAATAATGTAAAATATTCTATATTTTTAAATACATTACTCCTCACAGTAATGATCAAAATGAAGTATTACTATTGTTAAACTATTACGATTGCTATTGTTTCTTGTTCTTTGACACGAAAGTAGCTCCCAGCGACTGCAATAATTGGAACAGTAAAAGAAGATATAGGTTTCATATACAATATATAATAAAATTCATAGTACCATTGAAACAGTACTATATCTTTAACTGCTTGTATTTGTTTACCCAAAATTGCCTCTTCATTGCAGCAGCTTTCCACTCGCAAATAATATAGAATCGCATGTTATTGAAAACATAACAATATGTTTCGTAATGAAAGAGATATTGTTAATTTCATTTATTATCAAACTTCAATAATCATACTTCAATAATGCTTTGCAGTGTTCATGATAATTGTATCACTCTGTGAGAATCTACAGGGTGGTAGAAATTGTCGTGGATGCACTCAGTTGAATTTTTTTCTCGAAAAGATTGTTTATTTTCAAGTGTCCGAATGAACCTTACGAGAAAGTCTAAATCTTCAGTGACCAAATTCATTTTCATGTAAAAATTATTCTCTCGCGTATTGTTACATCCCATTGGTGAGTTTGAAGAGCCTACTATCATAGGTTATTGCATTTCTCTCATTTACACAATTAAGCTGTACTCGTAGAGATGAAACATTCTATTCGTCAAACAAAGAGGATTTTTACAAAAGAAGTGCACATGGAATACATTGTTCTACTGTCGAATTGTTCGCATTCACAAAACTTTAAAAAATATTGATCGTATGAAACTGAAGGTTTAGTCAGCCTTAACGGAGTTCCATTTTATTGTTGATTTATTGAATACAACGTTGCATGAAAACAGTTTCGCTCACTCGGTTTCACATTCTTTTAAATTGGTCAACGATGGTATAGACTTTTATGAAATTCACAACTCGACATTTTCTGTCTGTCTTGTCCCATAATTCTGTCATATAATTCAGAAATTTTATTTTTGTAACTTCTATAATTTGGTGATAATTTCGGTTGAGTTGACTCGAAATTTTCCTACCCTGTAGAATGAAAAATGTATTACGTATTCATTTTACCAATCACCACAGGAATCGATCAATATTGGCCGTGTCAAGTGAATCAGCTTCTCAGCTTTCTAGGCGATAGTAGCTGAAACAGCAACCGGCGCCTCACAGTCGAGACGAACGCTTATTACATTAACATAAGGATGGTTCTTGCGCAGGAATGCGACAGAGGAAGTCAGGATTAGTTCCTTCCTCAGCATTGTCGAGGATTCCCTGCTCAGCTCTCCTCTGTCTGTAATTTAGGGTATTTGTAACACTGTTTTATATTGATTTTCGTGGTACTGTAGGGTTTGACGGTAGCAGATGGAATTATTTCCTTTCAAATTCTCCGCTAGCTGATCAAACATTCCTTCCATACTTCAAATATATTTTTACAGCTCTTGACAAAACCGTTTTGTTCATTTTATTATTCCATTGACATTATTTTCATCGTGTGGATTCTGACTGATGTAGGTTCCGACAAAATTGTCATAAAAATGAAAATGCAAATTGAAATTTGTTTGAATGCATTTCTTAAGAATTTTCGATTTTACTGGAGCGTAATTTTGTATTCTCTACTAATTAAAATATTAAGCCTACTATGATGGGCTCTATTCGTTTTTATCAATTTCTCTGCAACAGTATTTGTAATATCCTTTGTCAGAATATTTATAGGAGAACTATGAAATTATAACTGTGAAGAATGCTGTGATTCGTTATTTTTTAAAAGTATCAACTTTAATGTTTTCTCTGCAACATTATTCGTAATATCCTTTATCAGAATATTTATAGAAGAACAATGAAATTATAACTGTAAAGAATGTTGCGATTCGTTATTTTTTAAAAATATCAACTTTAAATTAGTTCAAAAGATACATATTCATCAAAACATTCGATAAAATGAAACTTTAGGTAATTATGCAGAAAAGGGGACGCCTCTCCGATTTTGATGATCTTGAAATATATGTCAAGGTAATCTTAAAGCTGCACTTTCCTTTAAAATTAAATAATGCAACAACACTTCCCGCAAATGCTGTTTTGCGACACGAAATTCGACATTGTCCGTGTAATGAAAACACTTGCTTAAAGTTTGTTTATATTGCCTACTATCAGATGCATGCTACACCTCCTCAAATTATCTACAAGTATGATCAGTTCTTGAAACTTATTCGAATACCTAATATTTCAACCAGGTTGAAAGTACTTCAGCGAAAAACAGTGCAAAAGTCATACAACTAGGAAAAGCTTCAGTGGAGAATGTTTTTGTTTCCCTGGGAAATTGGACGAAAAATACGTTTCTCTCGATGGTTTCCCGTCCTGTCCCAGGATTCATTTAAAAATCACGAGAAATTCACCGAACTGGCATTAACGCAGTTGCAACGGATCGAATGGCAGTTGGGTTAACAAACTCCGCGCAATTTATCTCCGAATTCGCTCCGAGGCCGGTTCAATTTGTTTTCTTTTTATCTGGGATCAGTGAATTAATTTGCAACGTTTTCAAAACATTTTCGCGGGTTTCAATCGCGGTCTCGCCATGATTTTAAATACTGATCAAAATAATATACAAATAAGAATATTCACAACTCGCGAATATTCTCCCATCTCCGTTTGTTTGAGTTGATTGAAAAATTGGCAAAGTTTGTCGAAGCACACCTACTTTTCCCTTGCAACAACGACCATAAAGGAAGCAAGACCACTTGTTGAAAATTCCCACAGAGGAATTTAAACTGTGAAAAGCAAACCATTCTTCGATGGGAGATCAAATACTTGTCGTAGCTTGCCCTGAGGAAGTCAGTGGACCTTTTATGTCTGACTATGGAATACAGAGTTCTCAAATTATGCTACGAATAAGACTTCCGGTGATTAGTTACCGACCTCCTTTCGCCTTTAAAAAGTACAGTTCAATAAAACGGAATGTTCCACAGACTCAAAATTACAATACATACCACACCCTCAGCGGTGAGGATAGTTCTGGGACTTTAATCGGCTAGGCATTTGGGTCATATATCGTGTAAACCCTTGACCTGTGCTATGTCGAAAGTGGTTGATGGTGACCGTTTTATTCTAGAATAAGTTGTATTAGCTACCGTGAGTTCCCGAATTTCTCGAAACTAAAACGTAGAAGCCTGAAATGAAAAAATAATCGTAGAGGTATTGTAAATATTGTGTACCGGGCGAGGAGTTTATGACGACAATTGCGGTGTTTTATATTGCAAGGAGGTGTCATTTTTCTCTTGGCGAATCCATACCGGAGAGATCAAGTTTTCGGCACGAACGCGTTTATTTCCTCGGGTATCCTCTCTTGAGAATCAACACGATAGCACAGCTTCAATAATCGAGTTCCATTTGTTGGTCTTTCTCGTATAATGATTTTGCGTATCGAATTAATAATAGCTCCCATTACACGTCGTTCAACGGAAATCGTTGGGAGAATCGAAATACACACCGGACAACCGGTTAACGTGACGCAAGTCATTTTTCAGTGACGGTTTATTGGAAAACAATGTTTGGATTTAGCGAACGATCGGTATTCGGTATTATCGTAACGTATCTCCAGGATTTTCGCGATATTCGCAATTAAATTTTAATCTCAAAAATACACATTTTGGATGAAACATGCACGCGAACTGACCTGTGATAATTGTTTGTTTTATTGCAGAGGTTATTGACTTTTTCAAAATTTCACACGACACAACGCTAAACTACCTCGATCAGACAAATTGCCGGTTTCAGATATCTTTATTTTATAATTGTTGAAATTATAAAAATGTTTCCTCTAGAAATTTTTTTATTTAAGCATACGCAGTCATCTTTATAAAACAATTATTGACTGTGACCTACTAAACAAAAGGTGATTGCGTTTAGTGCTTACCAGGTCTGATGTTAAAAATATGTATGAAACTGTATTGAAAAGAAATAATTAGTATTTATTTATACCATTATTCAAGAGATCTGTGTTAAAAAGTTAACTATTTGAATGAATAATAATCTGCTGCGAATAATGATAATTACGATAATATACCCAGAGTAATAGGAATTTATTCGACTAATTATTTTAGATAAATAGTTATCGAAATAATTCTGCCAAACTCTGAATCGCATTACGTTTTGAATGCCACTCACTCCATGAATAGGAGCACAGAAGAGGCGAATAACAAGTTATGAAATATACCTAATTAACCATAGAAGTAACTATGTACATCTCAAGAGGAATTGTGCCTTTTGCACAAAGATCGTCGAAATTATTATCGAGGCTTCTTTTGCAAGTAAAGCTACCTTCTCATTATCCACAATTCCAATGCGGACTGGAATCAGGCTACCTTTATAAAATTTTGATTTTTATTATTCGATATAAACGTAAAATATTTAGTTTTAAACGTCCAAAACACAGGTATAGCCAGGGACATATATCTATCAAGAGAGATTCTTTGATCCGCACCAAACGTAGTGAAGGACATCTAAGGTCTAGAGGCCTCGATTCATGACCCCTCATGGAGTGTACCCCGCGGAAGTAGGGATAGTTCTGGGACTTTTATCGGCTAAGCGTTTGGGACATACAGTGGTGGACATATACTTATGAACATAATCATTTTCAACCTTTTATTACATTTTAAAATCAAAGGGACATAGATCATATATTTATACTGAAATTATAAATAATACAACTATTGTCTATGGATACATACAATATATTTTATTGGAAATTAATAGGAAATTCAACAAAATAAAATGACAACATTTCGTGTGCTAAATTTCAGCGACACATACTTATGAACATAATTTTAGAACTATATTTTCTTGTCTTTTTTTTGCATTTTGGAACATCTAAATAAAACTAAACATTATTAACTTAATATTTCGTAGCATATCCCTTATTTTTTATCACTTCGGCACAATGTCGTGGCATAGAATTAATTAAACGTATATATCTATCAACTGGAATGGATTTCCAAGCTTTTTCAATCGTCTCAAATAAATCTTGGATATTTTTTGGTTTTTGACGTTTTATTTCATGATCGACATCAATCCACAGCATCTCTATAGGATTAAGATCTGGAGATTTAATTTTTCTTTCTCTAAAAATTCTTTTACCACACGTGCCGTGTGTTTCGAATCGTTATCCGCCTGATAAATCCAATCATTTGGCATTTTGTCTTTAACAAATGGAAGAAGAACATTTTTCACAATGTCTAGATATACAAAACGATCCATAATTCCTGTAATCCGATGTATTGGGCCGGTACCATTCATGCTCATAGACCCCCAAACTAGTGTTGATCCGCCTCCACCTTTGACGGTTGGTTTCGTACAATTTTTATTATATTCTTCACCAGCTGTACGTCTAACATAGCATTCTCCATCAGAACCAAATTGACGGAACACAACTCTAGACCATTCTTCTACCGTCCATTTAATATGAGCTTTTGCGAATTGAAATCAGCACATCGATTCTTTTCGGATATTAGAGGTTTTTTTCGAGCTACTCTCCCCATTAAATTAAACTCGTTCAAGCGACGTTGAATAGTCCTTACACTTATTGCTTGCTTCAAGTACGGTGATATTTCAGTATGAATGTCTACAGCAGTTTTAAAACGATCGACTTTAGAGGTACGGTGAATTACACGGTCAGTGTGGACATCCGTTTTACGAGGTTTTTGTTTTCGAGGAACATTATCTACTGTTTTATGCAGTTCTATATGCTTTATAGTTGCATAACAAGCTCCGACAGTTATTCCCAATTCATTAGAAATTGTTCGATATGTGTTACCTTACTTTCGAAGCAGCTGTATTTGCAACCGTTGTTGAGGTGTAATATTTTTACCTTTACTCATTCTTAAAATAATAATAATTAACTTTAACTTATTCCCTGTACTGCACAGAACATCCACGCTCGTTCACTGTACAACAGAAACTGAATGGCGATTGTTTACATTGTAAGAAAATCCGACAGTCGGACGTTCATAAGTACGTGTCCGTCGCTGTGGCGTAGGGAAACATTGTAAACCTCAACATTTCGAGTTATGTTGACCTGGGCACATCAGAAATATTTAGGAAAGCATTACATACATTATACTTTCTAACTAAAGAAATAAAATTATTACACCTAATAAGGTTTTTACGATATAGTTCCTGAAACTTTAGCTAACGTTGTGTTCATAAGTGTATGTCTGCCACTGTATATAGAGTAAACACTGTATTTGAAAGGTTGTGGTGGGGACCGAGAATAGACACGTTTACACTGCAGTCAATAAATTGCAGTCAATAAACTTTAGTTTTGAAGGTTCTTCGAGATCCATCTGTGACAAAAAGAAGAGTCCAGTACTAATAAAAATAATTGTAGGAGGAGTAGGAGGGTAGGAGGTCCAACCTGCGTAGGTTCAATCAGAAAAAGCACTCTTTTACTTTTAGCAAGCTTCTGTAATCTGGTGTCCCATATTAGGTAGGGTCACCCTACATTAAATCACCTTCTTTTTCATCGAAGAAAGGGGAAATATAGTTGACAAGCGGGTAGGCCGCCGCGGCATTCGCTTTCAACGGGCGAAATCAGCCGGAACCCTCGCACAATAAAGACTCGGGCAGACCGAAGCACTTGATCCTTACCCACCGCCGAGATCAACCGCCGCACTGCATCAACGTGAAAACGTTTCTGCACTTACCGCAGCGGTAGAACGGGGTGAACAGAGTGAACCACAACGGGCAAGGGCTGCTGTCACCCGCATGGGTCACCCTCGTTACGGCAAGCGATGGAGAACGACGCGATGCATAAGTAATTTCCGGAACATTCTCGCATCTCCGCTACCCGCTTAAGCAACCTCGAATACTGGATACCGCGCAATTACCGAACCCGCTTAAAGTGTCGTTCGGCCGTGATTAAATGTTCCAAATGAGCCCTTAATTGTCGAGCTATCGACCGGTTGATTCGACATCTAGGTAATTCATAATAAAAGTAAAAGCTCGTTCCCTGGAAGGTCCATCAAGAGCTTGACGTACAGCTGGCCTATGCCACGTGGCGCTGATCCCATCGGGGCAACTGAGCTATTAGTAGATTACCCATGCTCGCGCGTTTATTATCCAACCAGGACTGCCATACAACTTGATTTAGAGGGTCTTCAGGGGGTCTTCTGGACTAGACCGGTATTATTGTACACACGGAGATTTTTCCAAAGAAAAAGTTTTCCATTATTTGGATTGTACAACATAACTTTTTCAAGTCAAAATCCTTAACACTAGAACTACCAAGCAGTAAATACAACTGGCATACATTGCCTTATAACAACAACAAAACTGCAGTTGTTTAGATTTCGTACCAGTATTGTTTAAATATCTACTTCGACATAGAAGTTCATTAAAATATTTTCTCATGAAAACATATTTACAATTTCGTTATTTCTAAAAGAAAAAATTAGGCGCAGGTCATTTTGACACATCCGGTAGTTCTAGTGTTAATATTGTGGGAGTTAAAGTTCCTTATTAATAGGCTGCGGATTTTTATACATTTATGACAACAATTAATATACGTCAAACACAGAATTGAAAAGACATTAGGACGATTTGGTGACATTGTTAGATTATTTCCGATTCGTTAAAGTCACTAAAAGGGAAAACATAATTTTATTTAACTTCGGTTTCTTACAGTTGGAGAAATTGTATTTTACATAAAAGTCTAGTTATTACTAAGTAGTGCCTTATTGGCTGACGCGTTTGCCAGCCGTCCTGTTGGTGTGAAATCGAAGAAAGTAGTAGCATTTTAATCAGTAGAGTTTATAGTGTTTACTCTATATATGTCCCAAATGCCTAACCGATAAAAATCACAGAACTATCCCCACTGCCCCGAAGTATACACCGTGAGTCGCCGGTAGTGTGGATCAATAAATAGTATCTCCTTGCCGATATATGTCTGTGGCTAGACCCGTGTTTTGGACATATATCGAGTAAACACTGTACTTATGGCATGACCTAGAAGAAATAAAGTATATTATTATGTAACAAAATGGCGGCATTTTTAATTTCGAATGGATTTTTTCGGCTTTTCTTTCACATTTGGTATATTCAAAATTTGAATTATAACAGTATTTGTTGAAGATTTTGCGGCCATATCAACCATGATTGGAAATAAGGTTTTGTGACAAATGTGTTTTATGTTCCGTTACACACAATGAGAACTGTATTCTTTAAACAACCCTAAAATGTTCGCTCTTTTCGGAGCCAGATAATTGGGAAAAATTTGGTCTAAATGATCTGATTATCAAACGAACTGTAAAATTTTAATCAACGTCGTAGTCACGTGAATTGCGAATGACTTACCTCGCTATAAATACGTTGATCTTCGCCTGGCGAATGCAGGATTCATCCGGACCCGCGATCCAAACAGGGGATTCGGCAACAGGTGGGTGAAAATTTAAGAGGCGGTTTCTCACGACAATATGAGATGTAAATCTTCAGTAAAAAATTACAAACATCCCGTTTGTCGTTAATATATAATTGTACCATGTATCATGTAGGAGTAGCATTCGTGTTTATTGCACCATCATTAATAAAAACGTAGCAACAGTAACAGAGCAGTATTTCTGGTTATAAATCAACGTGTACCGGATGTGTAACTAAGAGCTACATATTATTTGAAATAAATCTTGATATATTGTATAATTATTATATAACGTTACGTATCGTTACGTATTAAGTAAACGTATGTTATATGCAAAATACATTGTATTAGTAATGAGGCTCGTTTAATAAACGTATCTCGAATTTTATATGCCTGCAGATGTTTAGCGTATCGAATTGGTATAGCGTTTTTTAAAGAATATTTATATAAAAAACATAACTTTTTTCACCCTACGCAAATTAGCTATCAACAAATAAACCTATCAACAATAGGCTGGTAACTTCAACTTTGGTAATAAATCTGGTTTTAGGAATAGAAAGAGTTAGTTTATAAAATAACAAACACGAATGTTTATTAAAACAAGATGCTAATTGCTGCTAGTGTTATACTATTATTTTGTACTCTAAACAAAAAAATATTAAACGTAGGTCGTACAGTCAACTCGAGATCAAGTCAAAGTTATTATATTACAAGTCAACGAATTCTCTTTTTCATCAGTTACAACACAATATTTTTAGCACATTCAACAAAGTATGCCATGGTATTTCAGATTATAACATTTTGTTATCAGAGGAGCTAAATCTTTTCGCTGTTCTAAACTTTACTTTTGTCATAAAGAAGTTTATTTTGTATCAGTTTTGTCCTAATCGCACAAATGCCTATTCATAATAATTCGGCCTTACCACGTATACTTAGTAATCCATAAACAAATATTATTTCGAGTGTATTGCTATGACAAATATTTTCTAGTAAATGTTAACTTTGCGCGAATTTACATTTGCATTTGATAACAATGAGGTAGGCATTGAGGATTTGATTAAACCCAGTATTTGCCGAAAGTTAGAATTCAGCGACCGGTGGATTAAAATCCGCGATATAATCATTACATTCGAAACCGCAGTCAGCACCGTGATCAGAAGCAATTAGCCAAATTTGTTTGTAACCGCCAAGGTTTGCAGCTCGTATGCAGATCTCTGTGTTCACTGTACCGACTGATGTATCATAAAGCCACGCTGAAGCGAGAGCAACGGTCTTACCGAATGTACGAGTGATTCGCTCTAACTACGGCTATCCTGTATGCTCTTAATGACTTTACTGCAGGTCGAATAATATGCGCGAATTCTCATTTCTAATTACGGATAGTCAAGCTAGCAACTTGCTAATTTTACCATCAGTCGTTACGCATCTGTGAATAATATCAAAAATATTTGACTGCAACGGATTTGAAAGACGATCTTTCGCTGTATTTTAATTACAGAACAATTGAAATATCGATTATTTATTAATTTAATTTCAAACGAATATACACCTGCTACATATATAGCTGATCATAAAAACCATCAGACTGTGTTGACATAAAATAGTACCGTGTGGCAAACTTTCTGGAAAGAAAAGATAATAATTATGGGGTCGTTAAGCAGTCGGAAATCATTGAAATTCGCATATTGTTCGTGCTGCTACTGCAGTGAAACGATGTAATGTAATTCCCGTATACATCTATTATCTTGCCCGTGTATAATAATTTAACTGCGCATTTACATTTATATCCGCAGACTCCAATAATTTGTATAATCGGCGTAAAACGAACATAAATGTCGTTCAGTGCAATTTATTTTAATTTCAACAACATTCTTCATATCTGCGAAAACAATTGATGAGCTCGTGAACTTCTTGGGAAATTATACTACATTACTGTGATACGTTTAAAGGATCATTTATACTCCATCAACTTAACATTAGATATGAATGACTCGAAATAAATCGCAGCGTTTGCTGCTCCGTTAACTCCGCAAACCCGCGGTTTCTATCTACAGTCCATTCAAGCGGAATCAACACGACGATTCTCATAATCTCGTCAAGACTAACTTCTTTCGATTCAACTTCCTACGAAGAAGAGCAACTCCTCGGCAGAGTTACGTGCATCGGCCTGCTCGTAATCGCAAGCCAAAAATACGGAAAAAATTCATGGAATTGTTATTTACGCATTATCCGCCATGAAAGAAACAGTTTTACCGATTTTTAACAATTACTCGTATATATAATGTCCATTTTATAATTATATCATTATTTAACTTTTGTTGTACACTAGATTATCCGAATCTCTGGTGTCTGAACTCCTTATTGTCCAAATACAGTGTTTACAGTGATTTCTCGATATATGTCGCCAAGGCCTGGATGATAAACGTCGTGGAATTATCCTCGCTACCGCGGAGTATACCTAGTGAGACGCTGGCAAGACCCGTGTTGTTGACATATATCGAGAATTCACTGTACTTTATACATGTTCCAAATGCCTAGCCCATCAAAGTCCCATAACTATCCCCACTGCTGAAGGGTATGCCCCGTATGGGATCAGGAAGCTCGAGAGTCCTGTAAAGCTCCGCTGTCATTTTCTACATTCGGCGTGGATCAAAGGATAGTATCTCCTGGCCGATAAATGTCCCCGATTAACCCCTCGTTTTGGATATATATCGAGTAAACACTATACTTTCCACACAGAAATACTTCCACCTAAAACAATCCCGTGATTTATAGCATCACTAAGGAAGGATATGCTTAATATTAAGGTCTAAAATTAAGGAATTATTGTATCATCTGAATGCTACTGTTCCACTGAACAGTACAGATAATTGAAGCTCTGAAGTACTGATAGTGTAGTCCTGAATTATTCCTCAGTAAAATTTGTACAGGTATGTACAAATGACTATCTCATTATGAAGATTCTTAAAATTAAAGAAATTAAATTTGATCAAAGAATTTCAGTTGTTCGAACGAAATTCGGCACAATAAACAAGGTTGCAACCTGCGAGGTTCTAGCGTGCTCAAAGTTCTCTCAAAAAAATTCTCGATAATTTATAGCAGCTCATCCTTACGCCAAAATGAAGTCCGAACATTTAGGAACATCCGAGCTATAAATGTGATAGATACATACATGTTGCCTTATAAAAATGACAAGATTTAATTAATTTAGACTTTACTAAATATATTTACCGAATCATTGCCCATGAAAGCATCTATATAATTTCAAAAATTCTCAAATGAAGTATCTAGAACCGGTCATTTGGCGGGTGGTGGTACGTTCAGTGTTGAAAGTTGAAAAATTGACTTTCTCCCGCATTTCGACGATTTTGGTCCGGCGTGCACCGATTCTCATAATCTCATCTAGCCTAACTTCTTTCGATTCAACTTCCTAGGAAGAAGAGCAACTCCTGGACAGAGTCACGTGCGCCGGACTGCTCGTAATCGCGGTGCGCACCCTCTCGGGGGTCAGTGGTTCTCTCCTGTCCGTTAATTTTGTATTTCTGACTCATCGGGCGGCGAAGGACCTCCCTCGCACACGCACACACATACACACGTCCCACCGAGAAAATAACCCGGCGCAGAATAGCCCCATAGGAGCGGCACGCGAGGGTAACCGTGCAATCCATGGGAAGAGCATCTCCCACGCACACGAACGCAGAGCCGAGAGACCCTTTTACAAGGGTGGTAGTATCATCAGGCACCGCTAGAGCGTTAGTTGGCGCGCTTGGCCACGGTAACCAAGGTTACCGTGCGCATGGGCACTGCCAGAATTCGGGACACCCGTTGTGGTGCACACCACGGGGGTGGTTTTTCGCGTTGGCACACCCGGGCGACTAGCTGGGGCGGTGTCTGCAGCCCTTCACTTTCCTCCTGAAAATCGAAGGCTACAGGGGTGGTGGCCGTCTTTTTTTTTCCTCTCTGTCGCTGTCCCTTTCTCCCGCCGCACTGTCGTTCCCTCCGTTTCACACGTCTCCGCTCCTTTAATCTCTTATCTATCCTCTTTCTCCGCCTCCTCTACTTTCGCCACCCTCTTCTTCCCTCCGGGTTCCCCGTTTTTTTTTCCCGGCAGGATCTCAGTGTGCGACACGTGTCACACACTGTCGGGAAACGCTGGTATCCAACGTACATAGCCCCCATACGTCCCCCCACCCCCCGCCGCTGCACGTGCAGGCTCTCTCATAGTACACGCGGCAAAACAAGAAAAAAGTGAAAGTGCTAGAACCGGGCACCAGGCGAGGATCGCGTGTTCACGGGCACCACACATACACACACGCACGCACACACACACACACACACACAGAGAGAACAACCGTGCTGCATCCAGAAACAGCTGTTCGAGGACAGACCATTCGTTCTGAGATCCGCTGACTCTCGCGATCATCTAGCCGAACGAGATCTTCTAGGGATCAACTAGTCAACCGGAACACCGTCGAGCCGCGGGAGGAAATCCTTCGGTTTCTCTCTGCGCCAGTGAAACTTCCCCGGTCACGTGACCCAAGAGGAGTTGCGGAAGAAGGGGCGAGAGAGCGAGAGAGCAGAGAGTGTACCGTAGTCAGCGATATTCCGAGGCGACGAGGGGTGTCCCGTGTTCCTCGTGCAACTGCCAGGCCGATACTCGGACGTGGACGGTCCTGACAGTCAGTAGTGCGTGCGTTCGATGATCGACGGTGAACGATTCGGGACACGAGACGTTTGCAATGTGTAACATGTTCGTCGGTCGTGCATAACCGTAGATCAGCGGCGAAGATGATCGTCGATTGACAGATAAGATCGTCCTGGGGATCGCCTTCGACTAGACTCGCTGGATCGAGGGACCCTTTCGATCGTCGCCTCGGGTAAAAACGATCTGACTATTTCTTCCGAATTGATCAGTATAGTCCAACAGTCATCGGGATGAGCAGTGTGTTTACATAGACTCGACCGGAGAACGTGGACAGCTTCGTGTTTCGATCGTGAATGACCTGATTTCCCACACACCGAGGAGAATTGCTCTCCCGGAATTGTCACCTAACCTTGGCACGCACCACCTAAACGCTTCGAGGGGAAAAGGATCTTTGGCGATAATAGCGCTCCGTCCCCCGATACCACTGCCAAGACACAGTTTTCCACGGGTACGTGTCGCAGAGGCTGTTTCATGGCCGCTGTTCGCCGGATGTACCAACGAGGATCCTGTATTTCATGTTCATCCGACAGGATGGACGAACGTTCCATCGCAACAAGTTCTCTGGACCGGTGATCGCACATCGATCACGCGACGCACAGGTGTGGCATAATTTCCTGTTTACACGACGCTCGCGTTTGTCGACGGTTGAAGCCTCGGGTTAGCAAAATAGCCTACTCGGTGTTGCCCGCTGGGTAACCTGCAACGAAATTTCTTCCAATTTCGCGGTAATCCCCTTAGAGTTTCGTGCGGCATTAATACGGTGTGCGTAATGAAACGGTATTAAATCACGAATGATTTTCAATAATTGTGCCCGGGCGGAAAGCTGGCCGCGGGATTACATGTTTTAAACGACCGGTGAAATTGTTATTGTCAGCCAGGATTGTTTAACTATTCGATCCGGTTGATTACGGTTCAGCTGAAATTCTGTTGCACTGAAATCGTAGGTTCTAGTAATTTTTTTTCTTATACTTCGCATTTCCAGAACTGTACGAGAATTAATATATGATTCATAGATTATGTACATAGATATTGCACACGCGATGGTATATTTTAGAAGTAATTGTGGGATAAAACGGTAGAGCTTGTTGAGCCGAATAATATATTAGCGGGCCAGTCTCTTTTGGCTTTACTTGTAGCTCAGCGCGGATTTCATAGATCTTTTTTATTCATGTATAAAATTTTTGAGCTTACAAGACGAAAAGAGAATATTTACTGGGTCTGTCAAGGGGGATAAGCAAGAAACTAAATAATAAGCAGTAAATATAAATTGTTTATTTAAAAACCAGAATCTGCACACATAACATGAAATATTGGATCATATCTATATTTCATCCCCATCTTAGGAAAATCAGCAGGTAGAGATGCTTCGAGAAATATTCTATATGTATTATACGATAATACATATGTATCTAGCTGTCGTTTACTTCAAAGCAGAGACTGAAACGATCAGTTATGTGTCTTTCGTTTTACAAAAAAATTCTATTCGACCTTATATGTCTCGTTTAAGAAACTCTCTGTGGAATTTTTACAGAAACAAATGCGACCGTTAAGAACTATTTTAAAAAGTACTTTTACGAAGTAGATACTTTGGAATCTGTATTGTAAAAGTTCTATGAGACAAATTATTTCGGAACGATTATTCGAAACGGCTTTTCGGAACTATGAATTAACTGCGTAAATATCACAATAAATATCATTAATGATGATTTACTATCGTTGTAATTGTCACAATGATGTTGTATTTGTTACAATGATCGATACCTTGTTTAATATCGATCAGCAAAATATCTCTCCCCATAATTATAATATATTTCCTAAAACTTCTATTTTGTATATTCTTTTCCATGTTGCAAATAGAAACAATTTAAAAATTGCAGAACTCTTTTGATCTCTGCTTTGAAGGGATGAAAATATCTCTCATAGATAGGATGAGTAATGCAGGAAATTTTACACCAAAAACAGTTTAATTTTATGTATACACAAAATATATCAGAATGGTCTGAAATTTATAGTAGCTCAGCTAGATTCTCGAAATAAGACGATAATTAGGAATAATGGATTTGCTTTTGGTTTTTCGAAAAATGCATTTCGCCTAACTCAACCTGTGTATAATTATACAAGTTAGAAATTATGATTTTCAAAATTATTGAAGCGTGCCTATAATATATATCTATCGACTATAATGTCCATGACTAATGTCAAAAATTAACAACTGAGAATCTTTTAATAAATTACTCAACAAGAGTAATTTCATTCGCTTATAACGTTATCAGAGATTACTATTTACACAAAATTATTAACCTCAACAGCCACGTTGGTTTAACACTGTGATACCAATAAGAGTAATACAAAATAAGAACAATTTATTTAACGATGCAAGAATAGAACAGAATAAAGGTACAATAACAGTTATTTTTGCAAACTTCTTACAACTCATAGAAAGGTTGTATCACATATAAATTATTTACTGCAAAAGGCACGTTCGAAATTTTCCTAACATTCTCAGGGAAAACTTTGTTTATACATTATCTAGTAAACTGGTCCTTCTGACATCTCCAAAAGACTCCAGTCGTTTGGTCCTACATGAAAAAAGTGATCGGAAGACTTTATTGCATTTGCCTTAATAAAATCTCGAGAATTACTAAGATATTTAGGGATTAGTAATATAGCATAAACGAAATAAATTTATAGATCTACTATCCCACAAATGCGCATTTATAATCTTAAGAATCGTAAATAAAATGCCCCGGTAATTTTTATGTTCAAGGGTGTGCGAGTATTTTCGTCCAGCACTGTACACGAGGGACGCGCGACAGTCAAAGTATTAATTAATACCGAGAAGCTTGTTGTATGTGCACAACGAACGGTCGAACTCGGTCATTTTTTACATATTCTTCCTTTCGGTTATGCAATGAGATCGGGGATAGGGGCTGCAGAATATTCCGGAAGCTGAAAATTGTTGGGTGAAAAACAACGCGCGTTGGGTCACTTGGAGTTTTTTCGTAAACGCGAGGGAAAAAATTCGAATCATCCATGCGAGCAGCAGCCCGTGCGAAACGGTACGCGGAACACAGTCCTGTATGAAACAAACGGGGAAAAGTCAAAAAGTACGCGTCGACGGCTCCAGGAATTCGTAGCGTCGCGTCGGTTGAAACGCGTAACGAAGGATAATAACGAAACGATCCTCTGGTGCATAGCTTTCAGTCGGAGTCCTCTTAATCGCAAACGGTATGGGCGTGAGTCGCTAGTGAACTCGTTAATCGTCGAATTATGGTACATCGCTTCTGTACATCACACTCGTACGAGCGGAAGTAGCTACACACACGCCCAGTTAAAAGCACTTGACCCTTAACCGTGCGGCATATATTCCGGCTATAAATCACTCTGGAGAGCCGTTAAGCGTCTCGGTCACGCTCCAAAAAACGATACCGAATTTGCATAAAAATAGTGTTTGACGCCGGCGGCACCATAATTAAAAATCGCCACGTACGTACCAAGCTGTCGCGTATGAAATGTCCGATTTTAGAAGGCGAACTTTATGAAGAGTTACGACCAAGATATTGTAGCCTGCGGGTTTATAGCGTTTGAAGGTATTAAGCTGATTAATTCTAAATACTAAAAATGAAATAATTTATTCGGGCTGACAGTATCTACGAATTTTGAAAATAAAATTCTATATAGAAGAAAGTCCTTTGCCATCGAATGAACATTTTTTTCATAAAAAAAATAGATTTATCTGTGTTTTTCACCTTCTGAACAGAAATATAATTATTTTTATTTTCTTCATGCTGTATTTGTTTACAAAGTTTCTAGCTAAAGCTGGCTAATGTTGTTGTCACGTGTGAAGCAGGCCACGCAATTTTTTATAGGCTTACAGTATACGTCACATGTATTAAACAGTATCACTTGTTCCGACGCATTTTCAATTGCAATATATTTATATACGGTGGTCCAAAATGGGATCATTTAAAATTCAAATTTGTTGATGAAAGAATAAATGAAAAAATGGTTTAGTAACTTTCGAGCCACCCTGTATTACTCAGACATCATTTAATTCATGTTGAATTGCTTGAAATAATTTTCGATGCAGGATTGCATCGAATTTTAGGACATTTAAAATTCAATTTTTTTATGAAAGAATAAATGTGAACTTTGAAACAGATGTATTCCATTTTAAAAATTTTCGAATATAAAAACGAACGCGAATTCTGTGATATTTTTTGATATTTTAAAATTGTATTGACGCAAGACAGATATTTCGTGAGTGTCAACATAAATTCTGCTGACCGTGCGTACACGTTTTGCCATAACACTTGTAGATGTAGATAGGCTGCGTTTAATATATACAGTGGCCGATATAACGATAGGTTCACTGCGAAAACTGCTTGTTTACTGTCCTTATTTATATCTGCGTTGCGGAACGTATCTTACGATATTAGTTATTGTTTTTAATGGGCGTGGCGTATCAACTGTAGCAACAGTCACTTGAGTTTCGGCAGCCTAGATAGTCAGACGTGTTTTACTAAGAAAATGATTTAAAGCTATCGTGTTAATAGAGTGAAGACGATCAAAGGTTTACCAGTGATTTGTTAAAAAATTCTGTTACTTAATTCATAGTTTAAACAAATTTTATAAGCTCAAGCAGCGCCAAGAAGCTGCTTAAACCAAGGAAAGCGAAAAAGAGTTGTAGAACTTTTTAATAGGTTCTATTTAAACCATGGACCATAGAACTTTCTGAAAAAAACGTTCTCCAGTATTACTGTCAGCGGTAACGGACGGAGAAAAGTTGTTGAAAGTTAAAGTTATAGTTTGAATAGAACTTGTAGAATATAAAAATTGAAATTTTACTGTAACGGGCAAAGATATATTGTTCATAAGTATTCACAAAGCTCCGTTATTTTCTCACGAATAATGATTATTATTCTAAGAATAGTATTACAACGATATTAAATCATTGTTACTGATATCTATGTGTAACATTTACGAAGATAATTCACTCTTCTTTTTTTTATAGATTCTAAAATATTTTTACTCCATACGAATACATTTTAAAGAAATTCCCCGGGACATATTTCACATTTCTCTCCATAAAAATTCCATATTGGATTTTTAAATGACCGATACTATTTAAGAAATATTGGATACTATTCGAAGGAACGTATTACTACTGTATCACCATTCAATAATAATGAATTAAATGTCACTATATTTATTTGCAATTTAACATGCTTTATTTCCTTTACGAAATCGTTTTAATAAATATTCCAAAATAAACTTGATACCACAGATTATAAAATATTTGTTCTTAATAAACAGGTTGTCTCACCTAACTCAACCATCTAAAATATCTCGCTTATTTTTTATGATAAAAGAAAATTTCAAAGAAAAACATTAGTTGGTTCAGAGGGGCAACTATTATCACAGGCAAAAGAATTTGTTCAAAGTTATATTTTTTAAACTTTTAAAATAAGGACGCATTTTATAATTTTTTTTCCCAGGTACAGACATTTTCGTAAACGAGATATGTGTGTTCGAACAGAATGTTTTTAAAAGCGTGAAATAACTTTATTTCGATGTCTGGTTGAAACCTCGAATTCCTGTCGAAACCATATTTCCTGTACACATTTTATAACTAAAGGACAAAATTAACCACGTTTCATTCTACAAAATTGAATTTCATGAGAATGTATATACCCCTGAATAGTGCTAGATTAAAGTATTTAACGTTTATCGTGTCCATTCGCTGTAAATACCAGCTGAAGTGTTCAGTTAAAATTCCGATATTGATTTTCTCGAAAGCGTAGAGGTGGAGCATTCTGTAAAAATCGTTTTATTCGATTTTTATCATATTGTCCCATGCAGAACTATGATTCTAAAAGGTCCACGAATAGCCTGCATTGTATTATAGAAATTTTGTTTTCTCTCGGGTGACAAATATTTTAAAAACTTTATTTCACTGTGTCGATTAATACTTCCTCGTCGTTAACAGTAATTTTACGTCGAAATGACGGGTTCTAATATTTTTAATTTACGATTGCTGAGATTGTAAAAATGCATGTATGTGGAATTAATCAGCACATTAGTTTCTTTAGGTATACATTATTTAAAAACTGGCGAAAAACTTGGATAAACTTATTCTTCCCATTTTTATAAAGTAATGTGAAATATTCACTTTTGGAGCTCCGTAAGCCCAATTATTATCAATACCAAATTTACTACGAGAGAGAGAAAATTTATATTCATTGCAACAAAACAGACTAAAAACATTCACATTCAAGAAATTCTTCTGACCTGTTCCAATGAAAATCTAATCTTCATAATGAGTCTGAAAAGATGATGTAGAGTAAGATGCGAATATTAAATAATAATTTTGACCATGCGAATATCCAAGTAATTTTAAGTTACAAGTTTCGACTGACACAAAGATACAAATGGAGCAATCGAATACTTGTACTATACAAAACTATACAATATAGAATAAAGTACAATTCGTCAAGAGGTAGTGTACAGTATAGGTAATAACATGAAAGAAATGATCCTCAATGATGACACTATTAATGGCAAACTATGCGAACAATTTTGACAAGACAAACGGCCCTGAAAGCAATTTCAACTGCGTAAGACACATTCTCGTATCTGGCATGCGAATCAAACGGCTGTTTGTGTTTCGGCGTAGCTCATATAGGACATTGTCTATGTATAAATGCTTGGGCGGTTTATAGCTGTTTCCTAAGTGCAGATAGAAAATATAGCTGGCGTCGAAAGCTTGCTTAATGGAAACTACGCTTCAGAGGTTGAACACATTTTTTTATCCAGCCTGTAATGCATCTGTAAATTACAGGTAGAACAGCCTTTTTGCTCGGAGGACACCTTTCACATTTTGTTGTCTATCCATTCAAACTTCCATTAGCTTGTCCGCGAGAGCATTAAAATGGAGACGACGGACAGATCGTTGGTTTTAATGAAAAATACACATTTTATATAATTAATGTGCAGCCGAAGTTCGATCGTATTTTTCCAACCGAACTGCGTCTGTTCGTGATGTTCAAGGAGGAAAGTGCAAGATATTTGTTTAATATTCCTCCAAGCTTGGCCGCATTTTTGCGGAAATGTTTTTAAAGGCGGTATATTAAAATCATGATAAAATATTTAGCACGACTTGAAAGAAAGAGAGACTCGCTAGGAAACGTGCCAAAGAACTCGTCCGTATTTTCCTAGATTCGCTCGAATAACCCCCGTCCTACATTCGTGAGATATCTTCTGTTTACTATAGACGCTCATTTATTCTTGAAGAACCGTGTACGGCGAGCCAGATAACGCAAACGGACAGGAACTGATTCTGTATCTGATAACGCATCGGAAACGTGATATCAGATTCCCTTATTCCGGCCTTCCTTTTCGTTATACCTTTTTTCCTCCACGACCGAACGATGTGTCCGACCAACACTCACCGTTTCTACTTGAAAGCAACACTGACACAGTATTCGGACGTGCTCCTTTTAAAATGAAATTTGTTTTGATCGCAGTAAACCATATATTGGTTACAGCAAACAAACATCCAAATGCTTGCATTATTTTTCTATAGATACTTGAATCGTAACATTAACAATCAACTCTTATTAATTTTATTGTGAAAAAAAATTTTGTAACGTTACTTGCAATCGATAATTTGTTCTGTACTTCAGATCACCGAAATGAAAATATTTTGCTTATTTTGAATAATATCACTAGATTTATCTTCATGCAATACAAAGATTTTCTTCGTTGATTGCAACAGGCAGAATGAAGGAATCCAAATAGATTCTTCATTATAATTCTTTCTTTAATAGTTTCAACAAGTTGGAAATATCGATATTCAATTATTTTAGGGTTTCTACTGTTTTGAATTGCACCTACTCATTTTTGTCATAGATGCACGAAATCTAATTATTAAAGTTTATCAACACTGATTCGAATTTGTTCGTGTACATTTTTTAATATCGTGCTTTACACGATAAACATTCATTAATTGTGAAAAATGATGGTTCTAGTTTATTAATAGCAAATAATTAATCGAACAGCATTCCTGGGAGAAATTCCGTACACTCCATTGAGATTCGAATGTCTTTCACTTCAATGTTTGATCCCATTCCCTCGAACCTACTACCTTTATTCGACTACTACCATAACTTCATGCTTAACATTGTCAACCGTAATGGGTCCGCGTCACCCTCTTGGCATTTCTATTATTCGGAATCGTTATATAAAACGGCTCTAAAAACGCTCGAAATTATAACCCCCCATTGTTCTCGACGATTCAACGACGTCACGTCACGTTCAGAGGCATCATATTGTTTGAGCAGCAATTTGCGGCTCATTGTCGGGCTCGATTTTACGTTCAGGCGGGAGGGAATCTTTAAAAATTGCTTCCTCGGTCAAGCGATGGGTCATAAGCCCAAAAGCTGGTAATAGGACAATTATTCGAAGTAACGAAGATTGTTCATTTGAGTTGTGATGTCATTAAGTAATAGGTCGAACTATAAGAAACAATAAAAATTAACTTCATGCTTGTTTCTTCACATTATGTTACATCTGTACACTTTGGAGTATAAAAATTTAATATTAAAAATTATTGCTTGATGACTAAATAAAGCAATTTTAATGTTAAAATTACTTTCTTGACCATGGATGAGCATGTATATAGCTTAAAATGTACGATTTCATAAAGAAACATAGAAAAATTATAAATATCAAAAAAGAAATACAAAAACACATGCTCGTTTTGCATAGGAAGTATTTGTGATTGCCTGGAGCAATACCCTAAATGAATATCTTGCGCAACTACTAACGGATGCATCAGCAGAAAATCAATGTATTGATTCTGATTCTCAGAATGAAACATACTAGAAATAAAATTTAAAAAAGTATTTATCCTTTTATTAATTTGTTTTGTACACTTTACGATTATAAGAATATAAACATTTTTTTTATGTGTGAACATTTGATCAAAACATGAATGTTTCAATTTGATGTTCAAATAAATATTCATAGATAGAAAAACGTTTATATTCTTACATAAAAATATAAAATTACTCTATTAATAAAAATTTTATTTTTTCTTCACGAACGGTTATTTCAAATGTTAATCTAACATTAAATTCGTGATCAATGACGTCAATAACCTCAGTACACGGTATTTTTAGAAAGGTTTTTAATGTTCTTCTAATGTTTCTAATGCTTGGTCAGTTTTTGGGCATTATTACACACTGTAGACGGTATCTTAAGAAACATAAATCCACGTTTACGTGAAAAGTAATTAGGAAGTAGATAGTGACGATAAAGTGGTGTCAAGAACCTTAGGAACGTATTTTCCAAACGGAAATAAGATATGGCAGTAAATAAGGGTCATACTTTATCCGGCACTGACGTTGTAATAATTTTACTTTTGCAATTTCATGTACCATATAAATATATATTACACTCGCGGCTACTTTCTTCTACCATTACAAGAATTTTTTGCACTGTATGATGCTGACGTGGAACTTCGCACATTTATTATACATTCCGCGCTGGAAGAGTGTGTACCCTGGAAAAAAATAATTCGTGACTAAAATATTAGTAAAAGTTAGTGTACACTGAGAAATTTATTGCAATTAAACGTGTACATTTTCGTACAGGAATGGTTTGTCTCCATTTACTTATTTTGGAAACCGGTACAACATTATTTTAATTACAATCTTCTTTTGTTAATTGTTACAGTCGCATGGATACAATCTACATTTTAAATTTAGCATGTTGACTGTCATATCTTGTACTTCAACTTTTTCTTGCTTTTGATATCTTATGAAATTTTGTTTATTTAATACGTCATTTCAAAAAGTAATTTTTAAATGTGAATGGTTTGAATGGTTTAATGTTTTTAACTGTGGCCAGTCGTATTATACGTGTACGACTGGCGTGGCAGTCAAATATAAAATTAATATTCAAGCATATTTTCTCTTGGCTCATTAAAATGCTGTAAAAAATCATCCTCTAATTTCTGGTTACATTAAATATTTTATCAAAGAGATGAAAGAGCTTTGTTTGAACTTTGTTCAAATATTTTTATTAATTATAACATATGAAATATACAAAGTATTTTACAACTTTAATAACATTCTGCAGAGTCGAGTGTATAAATGTATGTAACCCAAAGAAAACCATTTATTTTTAAACGAATACTAATCATTCATATAAAATCTCGAATCTAAATCTAAATATATACATACACATATAGATAGGGTAAGCGAAATAAACAGGTTTTTTTTAAACCATAGTAGAGATCAGCAGAGTTTATTTTTAATTAATCGACATGATGGGTCCAATCCAATTTAGCATGCAACAAGTTTCTCTAAAGCAGCTGCTACAGACACAAAGGAAGCTCTTTATCCTTTTCAAATAGAATGACGTATTTACCCGTTCTTTATTCAGACAGCTCTTATTAAGCTTAATTACTGAGACCTGTGAATGTTTTTCCAGTACCTGCAGTCTCGACGGGTCG
Organism: Seladonia tumulorum; assembly: GCA_913789895.3. Lineage (NCBI taxonomy): Eukaryota > Metazoa > Arthropoda > Insecta > Hymenoptera > Halictidae > Seladonia > Seladonia tumulorum. The sequence continues at coordinate 13,510,552 of OU565275.1, forward strand.
AAATACGACGGAAGAAGTATCAACGTGAACTTCCATGAAAAAAAAGTTTATATTACCTCGAACCTTTTCAAGCTCTTCATTAAGAAAATAAATTCTTATCGGGAACGATCATTGGAAATTCATTAATGAAAAACGAAAGCTCTATAAGCATCCGAAGTCTAGAATATACGCTTATCGGAAACTTGATTCAACCACAGCGGTGAATGAACGATATTTCCGTCGGCGAACGAACATGTGGAATAAAATTTTTTTAATACGAGGCTTCTCCATTTCGAGGAAATCGACTTTGAAAATTCGTTGAACATGCTTGAAAAAAGTTTCACGTGTCTGCTCAATAGGTTGTTGCATTATGAAATGTTCGGTTTGAGAATGCTTTGATAGAGAAATGCTGTTACAGTCACTTTATTATACCAGTCGTTTCAAAAACGTCGTACTTCTTTGAACGGGGTAATTTCCGAGGTTAATTGAAGAAACATTTTTTCCTTTGCGAAAATGTTCTCTATAGCTTAATTAACCCCTTGCACTAATATTTATTTTGTGATTATATTGATTAGAAATTCTTCATCGTTCAGAATTTCCTAGAAAAAAAAATATAGTTTATATTTATTGTATGTCTATGTTTTCTCCAAAGGATGTATATCAACTACAGCAATATAGAATTTTATTTCGTTTTAACACTTTGAACGCCAAACAAGAAAGCTCAAAAATTCCACGAAATCAAAGTAAGTTATTTGATAAAATAGAAATTTTGAAAAAATTAAATGTATGATATCGTGTGGTTCTCTAATTTTTTTGCCTTTTACAGATCCTAATAAAATTTGGTACAAATGAATATATTAACGTAAAAATTCATTTTAAAGCTTGAACAAATAATTCCGTCACCCATATATGGGTGACATGGCAGTCAACGTATTAAAGGAAATTAATAACATACATATTTAGTAGACTATGTTCAGAATCTTCATCACGAGTCTGACTCGATGTGTAGTGCAAGGAGTTAAGGAGATATTAATGAAAAATACGGACCAATCAGAGCGCGGCGTTGTCATTGGCCGATCCGAATGTAGACTTATCTTTTTTTCGTATATAATCCCCCTCTTTTTCGGTTGTACCATCGATTACCGATCATCCTGTATAAGATATTGATATTCCTGTTAACGCGTTTAGATGACGTGGCGGAGATTAAAACTTACTTTCCATCGGCATCAGAACCGTGGCTAACGAGGGGTCTAATTAAAGGGTATATTGACTAAGCACAGGTCTCGATGTAGTGGCAGGTAAACATCCTTAATGGATGGTTCCCTGCTCTTGATTCATTTTCATCCTCTCTCGCTGCGTCCGCACTGTCATTATTTCTCGTCTGTTGCCCGCCTGGTGGTGTTAGCATTCTTTGTTCGCCGAAAACTCGGTCACGTGACGAGCTACATTAAACTCCTGTCCAGTTTCCTGCTCGGCGAGGTTCATTAAAGGAATTCCTTCTTATCCGTGCCACCCAACCCTAGAATGATCCGACGATGTCAGCAGATATTCCGGGAATCGAAGTCTCTCTGAATATTCTGTTCCCGCGAGCCACTTTCCACTTACGCGGGAATCGATAGTCCGACATGTACTTTTTTTTCATCTATATTCAATTAGACCGTCGGCTTCGACTATCCGGGCCGGAATTAGCATGCAGATGAACAATTTCGTAATTAGTGTTGAAGCGACTCATTGAAACTTTTTCCGGTCATTCTCCGGTCCCATGGCACCTGGGACGAAACAACTGCACCGCCTCGAAGCGACAATTACGGCGCGCTGTACCGGGTGACCTATTTTAATCTGCGAATGCCGTTACGTCACCGAATTGTTTATTATTCGAGAAGCGTTTCGAACGGAATTTCCTCTGTTTCGTGGGAGAAATATCATGTACAGTGCGCGATCTAATTATTCGAGCTGCGGGCCCCAATTGACGTGTTTAGATTAAAACAATCGATTAACTCCAGAATCTTGAGAATTATACGAACGCATGCGTCTACAGATCAAATATAAATTATTTTTGTCGTCATGAGCTTTCTCAATTCGTCGCTTCACCTCTGTCGTAGTTTTCTTCAAATTGAAGACTAGTAAGATTCCATCTCTTTTTACATTGCAATTTGAACCACAGTTACACTGTATTGTATTGTATACAATAAATTTTATGAATGTTTATATTTAAACTCAAAGAAAAGAAAATCCTAAGTGCGCTATCTTTTCGTCCCCCTTCTTTTATAGCACATTCGGAGAAACTGAAATAAAAACAAATACTTCCAGCTTCGACCTTGTTTACTACGCTCCCAAGACGTGCTGTTTACGTTCAATGTATAACATTTAGGAAACTATGAACATACCATTCAAAAAATATGGAAATATTACCCATGTGCTATCTTTTTGTCCGGGAGTGTATTTGTACCGTCTTAAATCCGAGAAATCCACAGTTTATTCTAGAATACCTAATTTGTAAAAAATGGCATGCAGCCACAGAATATAAACAAGTACTATGTTTAATATTATGTAATTTACTGTAAAACGTATGATTATCATAATCTGTTTAACCCAGAGCTAACCTAGATCTCATCTAGTTGTAATCCAGACTTAAGCTAGGGCTTGTGATTCACGATAACACAAAGGTCCGAATTAGGATTGATTTAGATAACGTCTGGGATGTGCTTAAACCTACCTTACTGTCGGAATTAAAAATCGTGAATTATGAAGTAAAAGCGTAGAGCTCTCTGCTAATCCTTCTGACCATCCTCGTATATTCGAACCTAATCCAAACCAATGCAAACGTGTCAGAAACGTTTGATCACCGTTTTAGGTTACATGAAATGCCCGATTTTGGAACGGAAACGTTATGAAATGTTCAAATAAAAAAATACAATTGCAATGTTCATTTCGATATCTCGCCTCACATTTAAATAAAGTTTATTTCAATATGAATTAATGTGATTGCCGTGTGCGCTTTTTATACGAGTGGAAAAATGTACATATAAAAACTGAAAACTGAAACTGAGCGACGGTAATAAACAGAAGTAGTTTAAAATACTGTTCCTGACAACCTATTTCAAGCTCATCGAAACCGACGAGGAATCGCAAATATAAATAATTAATTATAATTCCTCTAAATAGTTTCAGATGAACAATTGTCGCAGAAATGAAACGTTAAACTAGAGACACTTTAGCCGATCCATTTTACACACAAAAATCCATTACTCCGACGCAGTGTTCAATGTTTAATAGTTGCTTGGACATGGAGATTTATTCCATTATTTTCCATAAATGAATTTTTATAATTTCGATTATGAAATGTAGAACCGGACATTTAACTGTGGTAAGTTTAGCGTTGATATGTCCTATAAGAAAAAGGGAAATTAGCGTTACTCCAGGGGATACTGTAATTTCAATAGTGCGAAACAGTAGCTATTAATACGCGTACATGGACCTGCATGACACGTGGTATTTTTGTTTACAAAGCGTAGAGGACAGTGGACAAATTCAATAACCTCGTATGTATCTATCGGTATATGCCTGTACATGTATCCGTTAGGTGGACACGTATCGCTCAAATCTCTGCGATCCCGTGTAGCGACCACGTGTCGTTGAAATACTCACGTTCTGCACCAGCGTTTGTTTGGTAACAGTATTCATTGTTATAACATTGTATTAACGGCAACGCACGTGAAACAAAATATCATCGCAGGCGGGATATTATGTTTGTTGAACATAATGCCATGCAACATAATTTCGGATAACAAGATACGTAATATTAATTTGATATTTCCTGCCTGAAGTGCAAATTACACACGTGTAACTGATAGTGACCATGTTAAAATATCTCCTAAACGTATGTACTGTTCATACCTCGCAAGAAGTCAAAAGGAGCCCTCGCTTTTCACTAATAAAGTATAAACACTATACTGTAATTATAGTTATCTCATGCTTGTACAAAACTATTGAAACATTTCTATACACTATACTGTATCGATAGGAGTGATATTCTTTTGATCTCGTTTAACTTTCTTGGAATTCCTGAAATTACTTTCTAATTTATGACAGCTTCGTGCAATAAGTACAGAAACTTATGTTTATTAAGAAAATTGTTAACAAAATATTAGATAACATTTTTAAACGTTACTCGAGTCTTGGGAGCACATATATTCAACTGTACAATAGTAGATTAACAGTGATATATAATTAATCACATTTTTACGTATAAATTTCAAGTAACTAGTAAAGGTTATTGCAATTTTTTACCTCTTAATGTTTTACGAACTTCAATTACAATTTACTGTTTTCTACTCTGTCATTTTTAGTTCAGTACTTTTTGTTGTTTATTTAACCGCGAACAAGTAAATTTCTTTGTTCGTTCGTAGCTGATTCTATTACATTCTCCTGATAGGATTATTTTTTAACTGCGAGAGTTCGCCATATTTTATGTTTCTTTTTTCAATTAATATTGTGTGTTCTTGATTGGATTAAAACCCTGGCCTCTGGGGAAATGTTTCCGAAGTGTGTATTACATTGTACATAGTCTATTGTCGAACTATGTATGCAACACGCGCAACTGCAGTATCCCGTTGAGAATAATCGCTGGGAACTAAATTCAATTGTTTCGCATTTTTTCTTGAATTTTTTTCATAAAAAAGTGTAGTCTTAGAATAAAATAGGGTTTCGCATAAACTTTTCTACTAATGAATTAATTGAATTATAGACACTGTATGCACATTCCACAATTTAGATATGTTACGACTTACAATTAATCATATATTTTTCAAATCTATTTTTCCATGCACCTTTTTATACTAACATTCGACTACTATATTAAAATTCTCACGCGAGAATGGAATTTGATATAAAAAATTAGTATCGTTAGAAAACTTTTCCTCTAATTTTACTTGTTTATTACTGCATTAGTTAACTGATAAAAACAGAATTTGCTACTAGTAGTCGTTATCACTTTTCAAAAACCGTTCATTCTCTTGTTAACTCGATGAATAATTCTATTGTTGAAAACTTTTTGATACGTCAGCATTGTTCTGCTTGTGTTATTTCTTTCGAAGTATTCATTATTGAAAGATCACCCGATTAACAGGTTACTATGTAGTTCTGTTTGAGTAACAAAGTTTCGAGACTTCTATTTTCTCTGTGAATCGATTTCGGGCTAATTTTCTTATCAATTACCACAGTAGCTGTAAATGCAGATAAAATTGCTCTTAAACTTTTCTTAATCCCATGAGACTCTTATTTCTTTCTAATTATATGGAAAGTTGATCACACTGCAAAATAATATCAGAGTTTAATATGTCCATAATCTGTACTGAAAATAGTAAAATGATTTCTTTGTTCTATTTCTATACTTTTTATATTATTTCTGCAACATCTGCAAGTTCAAAATAATTTTTTCTCTTACAACCTCATTTTCACAACTTTCTTGACGACTTTTAATTTACCCGTTTTTAACCGTCACAAAATCAATCGACAATCGAAAAACAATATCTCTACAAAAATATATAAACAAGTAAGAAAATAAATCTCTTCTCAGCTATGAATGACATAGTAATGTGACCCTTTAGATCGATACAAAAATACATTTGGTATCTTTTTTAATTCCTTAACAAAATACGGGATTATATTGAATCAATTGATTAACTCCTGACGGCAAGAGACTTCTTTCTGATCAAATTTATGTCAGTTTACAATGAGTCATAACTGAACAGTGCATCTTCATGGAAAATAAAAATGTTCTGCATGGATTGCGAGAGACAGAAGTCGAATAAAAATATATTTCTCTTTCCAATAACTCTAACAAGTCGCGGAGAATGTAACAGTGTTTTCAGCTTCTTTCAGAGCATAAAATCCGCGGTCTAGTCATAACTATTCGGGAAACATAGTTCTCCTTTCGTGCATAAGCAAACGAAATTCATGACAAACCGTACAAAACGAAACGATAAGAGCAATTCTCTCGGTAGCTATAAATGTTTGCGAGTAAACTTTTTTTATGCAGAATCGCACACTGCACACTTTTGTTCAGTTGGTATAACAACTCGCGGTTGTAATCCCGTTCTCGTCTTTTCGTGGCGCACTGTCACCGCGAGCTTCCGCATTGTCCCACGAAAACGGGCTTTGTTCGAGTGAACTCTGTGTATTTACGAAAAGCAATCCGGTGATTTTTTTAGACCGGCAAGAGGAGCCAACGGGTCTATTAGATAGTCTTTGAGCAGCGAAAATGAAAATTGTCTCGCGGGAATAAAAGCGATGCGCGCAGCATCGTTTTTTCGTATATATTCCATCGATCAATTTCTGCGATAGGTGCTGCGAGAACTGTCCCGCACGCGCGCGCGCACACCTTTGTTTCTTGCTCTTTGATCCTCTTCAGTTCCTTTACCGCTGTCGAGTATTCGTCGCAATTTCCCGGGTCTTTGTTTGCTCGGAAAAAGGGCTCTCGTGGTCACGGTTGAAAAGCTAATCCCGTTCGCGCGACCGTTCTCCTATGATTTACGAATTAATTTCCTCCCTTCTAGCCCCTCGTTATCGGGTAAATGCTGTCAACCGTACAAGTTCGTTCCGCCATTACGAAACTTGATGTATCTTAGAGAGTTACGATGACATCATTTGGAGGCAGTTTTAATGTATATAATATTAATATAACCGAATACATACACGGATTCCGTAATTTTCTATGCGTCAAAATCTATTTTTTCGCCTCCAAAACAGGCTCCATTTGAGGCAACACAGTGATGAGCACGGTAGGGGCCCCTTAAACACCTGCTTCTCCCACCAACCTCTCTTTCATGCGTTGGTGTCTCCCGCAGAGGTGCCATATCAAGATTTTTTCCCCCTCTCTAATTTTCCCTTCTACAATGCTATTCCACCACGCTTCCGTCACGGCCCGGTCACGTGACGCGTTCCGTCTCTGTCGCACGTAAAGCGATTTATCAATAAAATTTATAAATTACAAAAAATTTGTTGTGACTGTCAAAGTCTTCTTTATAAGATTGTATCTGTGTTAAAAGGCAACGTAGCTGAAAAATTTGAAAACTATCTAAAAGTAGAGACTTCAAGCTTGCAAATGATTTTTTAACGATATCGATACAACAATGTTTGTCGGAGTTATGATCACTTGAATTTTACCTAATTTCTCGGGTTCGTAGAGGTGATCCTTTAATTTTTTTTAGGAGTCTATCCGTTTCCGTAAAAATGAGTGAAAAAGCATATTTTGTAAAGAACTCTGTTGATTAAAAAATTGATATAAAAAATCGTCAAACACATGTGAAACTCGGTTTTTTTGTTATTCCGATACTGATTGTTTCCATATAATCTGCAGGAACCAATTATACCGGCGAACCATATCAGTGTCAATGTTTAGAGATGCTCCGACGTACAATCAATAACGATAGAAACGAGAGCACTCCAGTCATGAATTAACAAAATCAATTTTCTCGAAATTGGCGCACCGTTCGGAGAAAATGGCATTCCTGTTTGCTTTCAAATGAGTAAACATTTTTTTCGATTTCACCATTGCGCACAAAAAGCTATTGATAAGAAGAATTTTGATCGAAGAGAAATCGACCTGAAAGAAATAAATGCTTAAACTTTGTTCATTGACACTATTCCTTTATAATAATAACAAGATTGAATTCGTTCAAATTCTGTACGACTTTGATGATAATATTGAATATATTAAAAAACTTCTTTAACTAATTCTAGTTAACTTGAAGCAAAAAAAAAATTCGAAATGAATAATACAAATTCAAACGCACGAGTTAAATTATATTAATAAAAGCTTGTATGACGAATAAATATACGTTCTACTAACTTTTTAGTCTTATAGATAAAAGCAAAAGTATTTATGAAAATAAAAATTGTATTTATTATGTTCAACGTATATGAACCACACAGAGAGTCATTCTATTATTAAATAATTTTAGCAAGTTAGAAATAATGCAATAGTGTTCTCGAATTCTATAAATGTTTTTACCATTTTGCATTAGAACTACTACTGTCAAATGCATAAAATCCACAGTATAATGATGAGTGTTCCGCAATAACCGTCTTTTAAAATTTGTTTATTACATTCTTTTCGGTTTATTCAAATTATTGATCAAGAGAATTCATTTGAATTAATTTGTGCTTTCGTGTAACGACTTCGAACATTTTTATTTTGTATAAAAATGCGCATACTATCCACGGCGCAAGGTAATTTTAGATACAACATCGTGAGAATGGTTTCTAGACGTCGTCGGAGTCCGGTGAAAATAACAATTGAAAATAATTGTTTACCGTTGGACTTTCATTTAAGTGTTTGTTCAGAACACGTGGCAACGCTTAATTGCCGGAGAAACTTGCTGTTTACTTTCATCTTCGTTGCACTGAATTTGTTTGCACGACTAACGCGCCCGAATGGCTCAACCGGTAATTGCACTCGAGGACCTCTTCAAGTAATCCTTTCGAATGTTTTCCAACTAGTTTGCACACTGTACCGTGACACCTAGCAATTGCTTGTTTACTGTGAAGTTTGTTTGCGTTCCCTTAGAAAACAGTCCTTGAACATTTTCGAACCAAGATACAATACTTTTGTCCATGGATTGAAAGAGTTATTGAACGTTTTAATTGATTCTATTTAGAACATAGAACTTTCTCGAGAAACGTTTTCGTAGTATAAATTACTGTGAGAACGGATAAAGAACGGAGCTTATAAAATATAATTATCCACTGTAACAGGGACTGAAATACAATTAACAAAGTCCTCGATCATTGTCACAAATACGGTAGTGTAATGAATACTGTTGCAATTATTTTAGATCACTATTACCGTTGTCTATTTTTAATATTTTCGTACATAATTCTTAGTTTAAAGCTTGTTTGTGTTTCTGTTATGAAACCTTTTTTACAACACGTTTTAAAATAATTTCTGTCGACAAGTTTCTGTCATGAAGATTTCAAAATATGTCTACTCGACATATGTCCAAAACACGGGTCTGGCGAGGGACAATTATCGGCTGGAAGATACTATCCTTCGATTCACTGTCGAAAATAGAAACTACCCTCTGTCTAGTAAAATGCAGCGCCTGCACAAGAATGTACAATTCACTACTCTCGAGTAGTTTAATATTGACGAAAAACAAAAAGATAAGTTACACGATTGATTAACCAATTTCTTTCATTTGGACACCAATGTCTGAGACAGTGCCGGTCGAATTTCAATCTGGCGGAGAGCCGAGATGAGCGGCGAGGCTTTTGGCAAATATGTCAACAGCTCGTTAATGGAACAGACAGTTATTAAACGAACGCGAGGGACTATAGGTGCGAAAGGAGGAGGTAACTCGATGCGCTCGATTGAAGTCCCACACTAACGAGCGTTCTATTGACGCTTAGATTGTGCCAAAAAAAAAAAAAACGGGTCACACAGATACTGTTTACCGTTCTTATACCGAAGTGTTAAACGCAACAAATTTTTTATCCCACGCGATGAAACATTAAGCGAAAGAATGACTACGATCTAGGTCAATCGATTTTCCGTATACCCGAGACAGAAACAAAGATCGCAATAAAAATCATTCGTACGTGACAGGAACATACACATGACTGACAAACTGACATTCGCGTTATTAAATTTTTGCAAATTTCTCGCAAAAACTGCGATTATGAAAACTATTGAAGCGTCCCTCTCTCGTTTCAATCGATCTTCCTCTACACTTGCAGCTAAACACTTCTTACGACAAAATGCAACGCATAAATTTTCGTACATGACGGGAACACACACATGACTGACAAACTGACATTCGCGTTATTAAATTTTTGCAAATTTCTCGCAAAAACTGCGATTATGAAAACTATTGAAGCGTCCCTCTCTCGTTTCAATCGATCTTCTACACTTGCATCGAAACACTTCTTACGACAAAATGCAACGCATAAATTGACGAGTTTCCTTTTTTATTGTACAAACTTCCTGACCAGCCGTAAATTCAAGTATTCGTTACAACGTAAACGGCGAAACAAGATATGAAATAAAAATGTACACCAAGTCGTTAGAGAAACCAGACTCGAGGGATTAAATGTTTCCGTGCTTAAACGTTGAATGTGCAGGGACCCTTGATTGTTTATATTTCACCGCAATTCGCCCCTGGGAGGTAATAAAATTTTTAATTACAACCGGTCCGGGTTCTGGTGAACGCTCCGTGTGTTTTTCCGTCAGCTGAACGACACACGTTCAGCGATCCCCGAGACCTCGTAACGTAACGTCGTAGAGGAAATGTTAATTTCATTTCGGGCGAGGCTAAACGTTTTTTCAAATAATTAATTTCGCTGTCCAAATACAGATTTTAAATGTCTTTAGGTCTAGAGCGTCAGTTTACAAAATTTCAGTGTCACAAACGACGAGGACTTGTTTGGAAATTTTTCTAGAGAAATCAGTTTTGTATCGAGATTCTGCATTCATATATTCCATGATTTGGACTGTGCAATGTAATTTTGTTCAGGGAAAAACACTTAAAATTGTAGAAATTATAGTTCCTTGAAGAGTGACGTGCAAAGCAGTGACATGATTCCAGCCGTTCAATCGATCTGAAATAGACAATAAATAATATTTTCATTAGTATGAATGTAGTTACGGCAGGAGCTATAAGAAATAATACCTAATTATTCAACAAAATGGCAGCCTTTTGAAATTGAAATTTCTCTTTTTAGCAGATCGATAGAGATCTACTAAAAAAATGGACCGCTCCGTAGATTCGCGATAAGGTAGAGTGACCACGTTACCGACAAAAATAGGCGAAAAATGGTTTTACGTGCCATTAACTTTTCGTCCTTATATGAGAATATTTTTGCTACCGGATGTCCCAAGATGATATAAACTTCGAGGGGGTGATTCTGCACGAGAAAATAAGTCGAAAATATAGAAAAAATATTTTTCATTTACCTCCTTTACGAGAAATTTGAATTTGAAAATTCGACGAACAAGCCTGCTATTGAATAGAAATCGTTTGACTCGTCTGTTCACGAACCACTAATTCTACTTTTTAAGACTACTAGGTAGGCGAACTTGGCGGATTTTAAAGTCAATTTTCTCGAAAATGACGCGTTAAATGAATAAAATTTCATACAATGATATTAATGAAAATTTCATTGTTTTTTGTACAATGGAACGTACATTGGATACGACTCTTGTGACCATGTATCACACGGGTAATAGAGAGAAACGTAAAATGTTCTCGATCGAAGTCAGATGACGGATTACAAGCTAAGTAGCCAGTGTTTGTCCGAGGTTGAAACTAGAAAGTAAAGAAAAAGAAAAAGAAGATAGAAAGGAATGAAAAATGAGGTTGATGGCTAGCAAACGAAGAAGCGGTGAGAACACGAGGCAACTGAGAGCAAGTGGTAAAGCCATAAATCTAGATGTACGGGAGGAGAGGCCCTTGAGAATTTGAGCGCCAAATGTGAGCAAAGATTACCCAAAGCCGAGCAAAACTTTGGTGCTGAACGAAACGATCCGAGCATGCAAAAGCGAAAGAATCGTCGAGAAAGTGAAACGAAATTCTTTTATTTTCAAAACCAAAGTGTTTGTATAACATTATTGTTCCTCTATATTTAACACAATTTTGTTCTTATGTTCACGTGCAGATTATCCTTCTGCAATACATCGAGAAAAATATTCCGTACACATACAACAAACATTTAATTCAAATATAAATAATGCCCACCCACTTATTCTCATTAAAGCTACTTAACACTAGAACTACCGAGCCCTAAACGCGACTTAGACTTATCCCTTTATAATAACAGCAAGATTGAATTTGCTCAGGTTTCATACGATTTTTATGATAACATGTACTCCAAACAAGAGATATATTAAAAAATGTCTCGTGAAAACGATTTCATAATTTCACTAATCGTGAGAGAAGAAATCATCCACCAGTCATTTTGACTGGTTCAGTAGTTCTAGTGTTAAATGATATGTCGAACATATTTCGTGTTATCAATAAAATGCTTAAACTTTCTATAAATGCAATTTGCCACTAAACAGGAGACATTTACGTTTTCAAAAATATTTTAAGAAATATCTTAGGATTTTCACGGATCAAAGATGAATAACAATATTTACTATAAGACTGCGGATATTTATGCAAGCTAACAATTATACGAAACAATAATTAAATGAAACTGAATCTTTTCTTTTAATAATTTGAATAATTCAGAAATAACTTTCAGAAACTCTTTGAAAATTCTCAATATTAATTTAATTATACGGTGAATTTATAAATCAAATTGACATAAATAAAAGGAGGAGGTTACCGTTCTGCGAAAACTTAAAATTTTACCGTGTAAAAATCAGAGATCGGAGTAGGATTATTTAATTGCACATAACTCTTCGCATTCTTTGGAAATGTTCAATTCAACGCGAAATGCAGGAGTCTCGTTTAAAAGGACTTTCTATTTAACGAATAAGTATACGTAAATAGGCGAAGTGAAGAGTTCAGTTGAAAATGTTTCGTCGAAGGCTGAAAGGGCAAAATTAAAAATTATGAGATGGTGAAATAAAGAGGGGAAAGCAGTTACTCCAGACGCGGACGGATTTAATGAAAGCGAAACGGAACAAGGCCGGGAGATGAAATTACCGCAAAGGAAAACGGCCGAACGCGATGATGAATGATAATTGTCTGTTACATCGCGCACTTAAAAGTGAATCCATTATTAATTCAATTCCAACGAGGCCATTTTCTTACTTCGTGCGACATCATAAATCTTGTTTCCAACCTTTACGTGTAAACTATCCTTACTTTACCACTGCGTCGTGAATAATTTTCGGAACGACAAAAAAGCAAGTTGGACTACTTCGTGTCAATAAATCTGGATCACTTTTATGCATTCCTAAAAGTTATGATATAAATTCAAAAAGTACTAAATTTCCAATTCTTGAGGAATTTTCAATATTTAAACTACGATAACCTCGTTAAAAAAAAAAACAGTATAACAAACCTGGTCTCATTTCAAAGCTTGACACTTCTACTTACATAAACCATCGTTCATTTTTACCTAAGATAGTTTTGCATGATGTAACATATGTGGAAAATTAAAGAGAAGTTTTCCCACGAAAATGCTACCAATTTTAGCCTCTAAAAACATTAAAAAAATTTTCCGTGAAAGAATTAATCGTGGATTCGAAGATTGAAACAGCGTAAACATTTACAACAACGTAAAAAAATTTCACTGACGAATTTTTGGGGCTGTTTCATTAAGCTCTGAATGAAAGGAGTACGGCTAAATCTACAGTAATATAGGGAACTTGTTCCTCGCGTTTGTTGTATAAAACAGTTAGAATGTTAGAACATCGATTTTGAAGGTTTCGTAACGGAAATATTCCTTCGCAAAAAATTTGTTTAACGTTTTTTCGGAAATTTCAATTCACAACATTTCTGGTCATTTTCACAAGATGGGCAGTTTCAATTAAAACGTCGAGGTACGATAAAAAATCCGCTCCTTTCAAAAAAACACATCGTGAGAAGAATCGCTTGGCACATGAAAATATTGACCGAGACTGGGACAATGTAATTTTCTGTGACGAGACCTCTTTTTCGGCACAATGTGCCATTAACTGAATGCGGTCTACTTTTAGTAGTGGACTTCTACAAAGGACTTTTAAGGACTCGATCAAACTGTAAGTTGCTTTTGAAAAAAAAGTAATAGTCCCAGACAACTTGAATGCTAAGAATATCACGTAAGAGTCCCATCCACTGTCTGTCCAAAGACACTTTGACTGCAGTGACCAACATTTGTCAGGAAAACGATTTGAAGTTGGAATCATTTGTCTGCTGCTGAAAGGATAGTCATGATCTCGAAATATGAGACCTGATTTTCACTATTGCCAAACGCTAATCCAAAAAGAAAATGTTGACAAATCTTCAATCAAATTCGAAAAGTAGATAATATATAATAATAGAGGTATTGGGCATTGTCAAATTGTTTTTTGCTAGGTGCAGGGAAATATCGATTGAATTTAGCTTGGTCGAAGAACTTTTATTTAAAATTACGTTTATTTATAGTCGCAACAATATTTAAGTTATTAACGAATTTAAGGTATTTCAAAAAATTATATTGAATTAATATTGATTTTAGAGTTCGCTGCTCTTAATTCTTGTCTAATAATAATTCTTAAAACATAAGGTAGAATTTAATTTTGGTTATCAATATCTCCAATGCATGAGCACATTACACGTGACAATCATATTTGTAATATTATAGAGTTTACTCTTTATGTCCCAAATGCCTAGCCGATAAAAGTCCCAGAATTATCCCTATTGCCGCGGGGTATACTCCGCGTGCTAAAATTTGATTAGCAATTCCTACAGGTGTGTACAGGTCCGTAATCTAAGGTCAACTACTAGACTGTGTCATTAATCAAGTCGTACGTGCGTGTAACTACACGCGTAGCTTAGATTGGATGCATCGGTCTTGCTCGCAACACTCGCTAGTTTATTTGTTATAATCGTTTCGCGTTCACGCGGAATTGCTCCGAAAGCTTTTGCCGTCAAAATTTCGCATCGACCCAAACCATCCCTCAGAGCTCACGGAAACTTTAGCTCGGCAGGCTACGCAAACAACTTAAAGTGGAACTACTCTTATCGGAACATCGGCTAACCGCACTCCGCCAAATTGATTTCTCCAGTTAAACAGCATTACTGCGACTCGTCGGCGAGACGGTGTAGGCGTTTCCGGTTCAACTGTCCGCTATCGCTGGCTGTTATCAAACTCACCTCGGACAGCTCTTCAAACTGTTAACACAATCGGTCGGGAACTTCCAATATAAATTCTCTGTGCGAATCGCTGCATTGTATTTCGAGGCACAATGGCAAACTAGACAAAACTACATTTCTATGTTTTCCAACTCTAAATTGGACTCGTTTTATTTTTAACCTGGTCAGTGTAGTCCGAACGAAAAGTAATAATAATCTTCTAGTTTCAATGAAGTCGGAATAAAATGCAACCGTATAGTAACAAATAAGATTTTTTTAAGCAATTATACTTCATTTTCCCAATCACGAATAAAATTATTTAATCATGTATTGCATGAATAATAAGAACTTAACTGAAACGCTTGTACTTGAAGACTACATATTTGCATCTCAAAAAGGTTCCATAGATGCAATAGCTCTGAAAAAAAGATTCTTAAACATTACTTGTTCCCACTGTGGTTACACGAGAAGCTCCCCTAACGTGCTCAAGTTAGGGGGGACACGCTGTACATACATCGAGTAGTATAAAATTGTATCAAAGCTTATCGCACCCGCTCCCGAAACTGCTCGGTCAAATGAACCAGTTAAGGGTTGATCCACAATCTCGTTACCAATCGTAAAGCAATAGTCATCTATCAACGTCCGAGCAAATTTCTTCCCGCTAGAATACTGTTCGCGAACACACCACTGCTCAATCTTCGTCATCGAAAGAACCGCGCAGACAGCCGGGGAGAGCACGAACATCACCGGATTCTGGAATATGTAACTGGAAAAGTGGCCAGTCAGGTCGGTGAATCGGCATAAACCCCGATAACCCAACCGTGATTTATCCCCTTTCCTCGCGCGCGCAATACCCCTAATCTCAACACTATCGAAGAATTCCTCGGACTCGGCCAGCCTCGGAACAGCTGGAGAAGCTGGAGGAACCTTCGGTTGGCGGGGCTATAGTTGCCGGAACGGTATTTTGCGAGGGGCTGAAACGAGGGTAGGTTACCCCCGACTGACTCGACGTTTCTATTCCCGACAGAAATCGAGGGCGAAAGGGAGGAAGGGAAAGTATTGGTCCCCGGATAATTGAACCTTGCGAATTGACCCGTGATCGTTATCCTTTGCCAGCGTAATCCGGCACGGTCACGGTTAGGGTAACAAGGGGATGTTCCTACCCGTTCTTCTTTCGGTTCTCTTAGCCAGATGAGGGGAATCGACGCGAGTCGAGGGGAAAAGTTACCCTCTCTCTACCAGTACCTGATCAGTAGACTGCGGATGTTTATGCAATTTCCAATTTTTATAGAAAAATTTTTAAAAAGTGGAATGAAATAAAATCCTATTTTTAATGGGAACAGCCTTTGTAGATCCAAAGCAAATAAAAATCGTGTTAAATTCTCTCGAATTTTATATTATAGCATTTTTTTAACATTTCCATAAGCCATAAATGCATAAAGATTCGCTGTCTACTGATCAGTCACGTGACATCGTGACACACGCTCGACAGAAACGAAACGCGTCACGTGACCTGGCTGTGGCGAAAGAGTGGGGGAATAGAAGGAGGGGAGTAGAGTAACAGTCGAATTTCAGATACGAATTTCTTTTCTTTTCAAAACCAAATTGTGTGTATAATATTATTGTTAATATTATTGTTCCTCTATGTTTAACACAATTTTGTTCTTACGTTCGCGTGCAGATTATCCTTCTGCAATGCATCGAGAAAAATATTCCGTACACTTACAACAAACATTTAATTCAAATGTAAATAATGCCCACCCACCAATTGAAAGCATCAGTGATCGCGGGAAACTATTCTCATTAAATGATATGTCGAACGTATTTCGTGTTATCGATAAAATGCCTATAAATGCACTTTGCCACTAAACAGGAGACATTTACGTTTTCAAATATTTTAAGAAACATCTTAGGATTTTCACAGAACAAAGTTGAATAACATTATTTGCTATCAGGCTGCGGATCTTTATGCAAACTAACAATTATACGAAACAAAAATTAAATGAAACTGAATCTTTTCTTTTAATAATTCGAATAATTCAGAAATAGTGTAACAACATTCTCAAATTCTTCTAATTTTCATAAATGCCATAATTGCCATAGCTAACTTTCAGAAACTCTTTGAAAATTCTCAATATTAATTTAATTATATGGTGAATCTATAAATCAAATTGACATAAATACGTAGTTCTGCGAGAACTTAGAATTTTACCTTACAAAACAAAATTTATTTATTAAACATAATTTATTAATAAAAATTAAATGAAACCGAATCTTTTCGTTTAATCATTTAAATAATTCAGAAATAACTTTCAGAAACTTATATCCTCCGAGTATTTAGCTTATATTTTTTAAACATTCAATTTATATTTCTTGTACATGTATACAATATTCAGATCCAATATTTTTATCATATGAAAAAATGTGGCTTAAAAAATATTTTTCCAATATTTGAAAAAAATATCTATCAAATATTTTTGTGCTACTAGGGAGGTTTCCGTTCTGCGGAAACTTAAAATTTTACCGTGTAAAAATCGGAGATTGGAGTAGGATTATTTAATTGCACATAACTCTTCGCATTCTTTGGAAATGTTCAATTCAACGCGAAATGCAGGAGTCTCGTTTAAAAGGACTTTCTGTTTAACGAATAAGTATGCGTAAATAGGTGAAGTGAAGAATTCAGTTCAAAATGTTTCGTCGAAGGCTGAAAGGGCAAAATTAAAAATTATGAGACGGTAAAATGGAAGGAGGGGAGTAGAGTGAGAGACGAGCACTCTCTCTCTCTCTCTCTGGGCGACTGTACGGCCATCGCACGGAAAGGAAAAGAGAAACAGTCGCGTCGGTAGGAGAGAAAGTCGAGCACTGGGACGACGGTATGTTAAAGGGGATTATCTTGGACCACGAAGTCGGCTTGCGTAGGCGGACACGTGGAAATAATGCGATATACATCGCGAATGCTCGGTTATGCGGGCCGGATTCAATTCAGATCCGTTCTGACTGATAACCCGCGCGAAATTGTCCCAAGCTCTGTGTATTCTCTACGGAAAGAAATTCTGACCGGGACAGATAATTGTGGACCGCAAATCCTCTTCCACGATTTAGCGCCGTAAGTAGGATTTTCTTGGAGATCACTTTTGTTGCGAGCAAGAACAATCATTCGGTGTAACGGTCACGCGGTTTCGGTTGACTTTATTGCATCCGTAATTGACTTTCTGTGCTCCGAGTACGGATACACAGGGTGTCTCATTTGTAGCGTACCGCTCGAATATCTCTGAGATTATTAATATCGAAAAATGTTTAACCCATTTGCATCATTAGCGTATATATGCGCTCAATTTTCCTGGTCACTGTCATTATTCGTTAGCTAAAAAATAGAAATGGACGGTGTTATTGGAGATGAAAGTAGTAATTCTGATTTCTTCTTATAATGCTGAGATATGAAGTTCTTTTACTTGTAGTCATTTTTGTACTTAAATATAATTTTAAAAAAAGTTTGGCGATAAAAGCCTTCCTTTCATATTTCTTTATGATGCAAATAGGTTAAAACAAAAGTTATATGGTTAACATTCTATGTTAACACCGGGGAAACGATCATGGAAACTTTTAAGAGACGAAATGAAATAGGGTTATTCAGGACAAGAAAAAATTAAAAACTACATTATTCGTTACAAGATCAAATGATAGAAATAATGGAACATAAAGGGGGGTGTAAGTACTCATTACTACATAAATACGCATTACTGAATAAATAAATTACTTTATAAGCATATTGTCATGTTGTGCTTGTTATACAACGGTTTTGTTTTGTTTTATATTTTTATATGACTGAGGTGTAGATTAATATAAATAGTTTTTATTTAGTCACCGTTTATTTACGCTTACAACGGGACAAATATTACAATTAATATTACAAACATATTAAAAAATTACAAATATTAATATTAAGAACAAATATTACATTTAAAAATTTTATGGTGTTCCGAATGAGTTTCTCGGATAATATAACAACAGTTGGATATTATTTGCTCTATATGCTTTTAAGGCTGTACATATGCATGCACGACGTGCATTCACAGAAATGTTGAAATCCCATGTAGATATAATTTTACAATATTCTGAAAATGCTTCGCGAGCAGAATGCTGCAGTCACCGAACCGTGTGCAGAATAATCGTGGTTTATGATACGAAAACTGTAATTCGTAAAATACGGGGACGGTGATAACTGTCGAAACAGAGCTCCAGAAAAGTTCACGGATATCATTTTTCTGCCGCCCGAGTGTTTCCGGCACGGCAACTCCATCTGCGGAAACGGCCATACGTCCTAAAGTATCGGAATGGATGTCTGTCCGTGAACTATCGATTCACGATGTCTAATTTCTTACGTCCGTGACGCATCGGCAATCCCATTTCCAATTACCGGAGCAAACTTGTCGCATTTCGGACGAACAAGTTTTGCTTGAATTGGAAAATCCTGCTGGCCAAGAAATTGATTTTAGCCGATACGGAAGCTGTCACGTTTCTCGCGTTACGTCCACGGTTAAATCCGTTTCGCAATTCCGGAATCATATCTACTTTAATTTTTAGTACTCGAGAAACTATCTGTCGTTCTTTTTGATAAATAAATAGTCCTTTGTTTGGCTAGAAAAATAGAGAATATGTAATTCCAAGGATTTTCCATCGTTTGCCGTAATCTTTTCTCACTGTGACAATGCATTCTCACCATAAGCTTTTCCAAGCAAACTAAAACATTCCGCTAAATAGTCCTTTGGATAGAAAAATAAAGAATATATAATTCCAAGGATTTTCCACCGTTTGCCGTAATCTTTTCTCACTGTGACCATGCATTCTCACCATAAGCTTTTCCAAGCAAACTAAAACATTCCGCTAAATAGTCCTTTGGATAGAAAAATAGAGAATATGTAATTCCAAGGATTTTCCATCGTTTGCCGTAATCTTTTCTCACTGTGACCATGCATTCTCACCATAAGCTTTTCCAAGCAAACTAAGACATTTGGCTACACGTTTCTTTAAAATTAATTAATGTTTCGTAATGCATTGTATGTAATTTCCAATGTAACGAGAACACTTGCTGTTCGTGTTTCGTCTTCCACATGTTTTTGTAAACGTATCCTCTCATTGCTATTCATAGAACTCGCTCGCGCGAGTTGTTCCGTTCGATTTGGAGACACCCTCTACAATCATCCTATTTCACCTGTACCGAGATTACACGTCTCGCCGTACCATTCGCAGCCACGAAATTCCACCGTGGTCGAAAGCTGGAAACGGAACGCGGAACGCCGCGTCGATGCGCATTTTATCGACAGCTGTACAAGTTTACTTGAACCACCAATCAAAATAGTACAAGACACGCCCGTCTCCCTTTAATAAATATCTTCATTTGAAATTCATTTCAACCTTCCATGAATATTGGGATCTGACATGAAGACGTGGCTAAATCGAATATGGTGCGGAAGTTGCAAATTGAAATACTTTGTATTGACTACTTAAATAAGTTGCCCAAGCATGACATACATGGATGCTGGGTTAAAATGGACCCAAGTCCCGTCATCCAAATGTTCAGTTACAGAACATTATAAACACATGAAGAAGCTTTGATAAACATCTTTAATATAGTCGTGTGTGAATTATGAAGATGATGATACTAAACAATACCATTAATATTTTCAGACCCATTAGCATTCGGATCATTAATCATTCCTATGCGAGCAGCGATGCATTTCATTTGCAACGACGCACTAATCAATGGTAATTAGTAGCCATTTTCCAAATTACATCTCCTCGCGTTTGCAATTGCTATTCGAGGATAGATACGTCAAAACGCTTTTATGTCGAAGGCTTGCAAATACGGGGTGTCCCTAAAATACGAGGTTAGCCAAAATATGATATTCTCCTTGCAAGTAAAAATTGAAATACTTTTTTACCATTTTCGGTTGAAGTCAGTTTTAGAAATAGCAATTTTAACCAATTAAAAACTCTAGATTTTAAGCTGCTTCGGAATGAAACTTCGTAACAATTTAATCTTAGATATACCTGCTAATAAAAATTGTACAAGATCAACAATGAACGCTGACCTTTCGGTCAACGAGCGCGATCATCTATATTTTATTTACGTCACACTCGTGTATAGCAGTTCCGTCTATCTTTCCAACCATTTCTATTTATTATTTCTGTAACCCATTAAATCGACCGCTTCCGTAAATCTTGCACTAAAAATACACTGGCTCACGAAACTGTTCGAATATTTAGTTTGACATTTAACGTGGGATATATAGATGTTAAAATAAAGTATTTTAAAAGTGTACGGTATCTCTCGCAATGTTCTTAGTGTACAGGGTGTACCAACTGAAGTGTCACAAACTGTTTTCTCAGAATTTAATGAAGACTTTTTCATGTAAAATAAAAAATTGCTTCGAGTAAATTCTATTCAGTTCAACGAGAGGTACCGCAATAAGAAAAACTCAATACTACTTCCCATTTCAAAAATGTTGAAGGCCCCCGTGTCCCTCAATATTACCTTCCAAAAATTTAGCACATTCCAAAATATTAGCCCCCAAACAATGAAGTCGATATCTTTATTAGATTCTGAGAAAACAGCTTGTAACAATTTAATTGGTGTATCCTGCATATCATTTTAAGGTACGAAGCTAATCTTTGAAGTTCTGTCATCTGCTTTTACTGGGATACCTAATTTTATTTCAAGATCATGTGGTGGTCGTGCACTCTTTTTGGATTAATCGACACACTATTCGTCGATCGTAAAGAAAATTCTAAAATGGAGATGGCATTCTTATAGATAGACTGCAGATTTTATGCACTTAATTGAGTAGAAAATGTAAGAAATTTAAAGATGTTACCGTATTGTTTTTTAACCTGTTAAAATTATTAACGGAAGAAATAATATTTTATTCGGTTTCTATTCCCTGCAATCAATGCAGACCATTTTTATTTTGCATAAAGCAGTCGACTTATAACATTTCTACCATAGTATAGGCAAGAAACTTGTGTTCCATTGACAGAATGTGCTGTGTAGAATGGTGCTTACTTAGTGATTAATAAGTTTATTTCGAAAAAAGCTGTGCCTGTTAATCGTTACTGTTAAAAATCGGGAATTTGAATCTGTTAGGAAATATTAGGTTTATGACAGAGCGCGGTTCGCTCGGTGCGTGGTTAAAATAGATTAGTTTATTAAACATACAAAAACGCGCATCGCCATACGTGCGGCACACAACGTGGTTCGCGGTACAATACGACGATCGCGGCAACGCTTCAACAAGAGAAGAGCCGCGTTTAACAAAAGACTGCCTAAAACAAACGAAATGCAATCCACCACGTGGCGGTGGTTTTTCTTCGAGACGAACATGCGTGTTGACTCGCGGATTAGCGCCAAAATTTAACAGATTCGCAACGACCTGATACTTGAAATTTTCCCGAAATGGGATCTTATCGAGCCACATAAAAAGTATCTTCCACCGACAGGCCTCGCCATTTTAAGGTTGCTTGCCGTCCAAGATTCCCCGGTTGACCCACGTTCTATCCGATAATCTAGACGGGAAGTCGAAACGACGAGCAACGGCGAGAATCAACCGGGTATCAACTACACCGGGAAATTTCCACGAATCGCGTTATCAGCATTTTTCCCGGACGCGGATAGATCCAACCTGATCTATTGCAGGGAAATTTCGTTCCGCAGGCTAACCGATTTCATTTGAGGACGTAGAACGTGAGGCTCCGCGATTTCCCAAGCACGGCACGCCATTTAGCACACATTCCTGAATGTTAAACAACTTGTTTGAAAAATCATTTTTGCCAGATAAGGAGTTCAAACAATGTGTAGGTAAACCCCTTGCCCTACAATATCGAGTCAGACTCGTGATGAAGATTCTGAACAGAGTCTAATAAATATCTGTGTTATTAATTTCCCTTAAACCGAAATAAAATTCTATTTTGTTGTAGTTGATATATATCCTTCGGAGAAAACATAGGTATACAATACATATAAACTATCTTTTTTTTTCTATGAAATTCTGAACGATAAAGAATTTTTTAATAAAATAAATAAATAGTAGTGCAAGGGGTTAACTCATAGACCCCTGAACATTTAATTATAGGTGGAACAATTACGTATCTATCGCACTGAAAACTGATGAATCCCTAGGAGAGAAGAAAAGGTTATTTTGTAACTTATCTCTGTAAACAAATTTTTTTTTTAAATCGAAATTTACTATTAGACAGTACGGAAATTATAATTTTTTTCGTATGAAAATCGATTCTTTGCCGCCTCGGCACCACTGTGCGACGGCCGTGAAAAATGAACGTCGCCGCGGTAGATCGGGAAATTGATCATTACGTGGTAATACCATCGGCCGATCGTAGAACGTGACGCTGTTCGCACACGTCGATCGTTCCGGCACATTTCCGTGATACTCGCGAAAGATATCGCGCGCCGTGCCGCTCGAACTTTCGTCTGGAACGGCCATACTTTCACTTCCGAATTGCCTGTTGCTGACGTGAATCGATTTTGTCCCGATGAATTCCCGCCTGCCGTGATTTATGGCAGTCTGTGCTCGGCTCAGAACAATTTCCGGTGATCGATGCACTGATTCAATTGATTCCGGCGATCTCGAAAGTTCATTATTTTAAGCGCTCCCGAACGACTTTTCGGGTACCTCTTCCCTGACCCATTCTACAGTTTTCGTTCGATATAAGACGACGCTGGTTTTCAAGAAAATGGTTCAACAAGAAAATCTCTGCCCCCTCTAAAGGGGATCTAATAATTTTAATCGCAATATGAATCGTGGTGCAAGGGGTTAATGAAACATGGAACAGCAACAGAAAATGACGCGATGTTGCTTCAGTGTGGACATAGCATTGTATTATGTCTTTGTACGTGCTCAAATTTGAAAAATGTCTCATTTAAGAGGTTAACCCTTAGCACTCGAACGGTGCCTCTGAGGCAACACTAAAAATTGCTGTACCGTTATTCAAAATATTTTTTACATTATTAAATTTGTTTGTATTTAATAAATTACTACACACTTCAGTATTGCACGAGTAAATTGCACCGTTTTCGTATGAATAACATGAAAAAGATATATCCCTAGTAGCACAAAAATATTGGATAGATATTTTTTTCAAATATTGGAAAAATATTTTTTAAGCCACATTTTTTCATATGAGAAAAATATTGGATCTGAATATTGTATACATGTACAAGAAATATAAATTGAATGTTTAAAAAATATAAGCTAAATACTCAGAGGATATTAGCTAGATATTTAAAAAATATAAAGTAAATATTAAAAAAATGTGAATTCAATATTTGAAAAATATAAATTCAATATTTAAAACACATTCAATAAAATTTTCAAATTTAAGAAGTTTCAAATTATAACAAAAATTAGAAACTATGAATATGTATTACTTGTAACTTATATTTTTATGATATTTTGTTGTCTGTAATGTTATTACGATATTGTAGTCTGTTTATCAACATGTTACATATTCGTAATTAAACTACAAATAATACTTTGCTAACTATTATAGCTTCTCATGTTAAAAATTATAATTTATAATATTAACTACTTGCTCAACTTATTTTCATTGCACGGAAATATTTGAAATACAAAATAAAAATATTTCATTTTATCTTTGTGGTTATCAAAATAAAAATATTTGATTTAAAGTAGTATCTTATTTGAACCACATTAAATTATACTATATACCAAATCATTAATGATCGTTAATATACGTTGCAAAATATGATAGAAAACCTTGTATCCAATGTTCCACATACGAATACTAATCTTACATTATAAAATACTAATGTAAAGTGTACTTACTTCTGAATCTTCTGTACCTCCGTCGGATCCACAGCACACAATTGTTGACTCACGAGAATAGATCCGAATAATTGAACAACAATCACTAAACAACACACGCACACAACACATTTTATAAAATGTGACAACGAACGAGAAGATTTCACTCCGACCACGAACAAAATAATACTGCGATATTTTAACAATGATCCCTTCCACGCAGATGGTACGGTCAGGTTATCATAGGAAGGTTAGACGCTGAGCGTCAATAAACACTAGATACAAAACCAAGGTAAAAAAATTATGGCGGGGCGCCGGCCCTATTTCCCGGAATTCCCTGTTTTCGTATCACACGTCCGTGGGAGGGGGACGGTTAAAATCGCAGTATTATTTTATTCGTGGTCGGAGTAACATGTTCTCGTCTGCTGTCACTATTTCGTTAATTGTGTTGTGTGTGTGTGTGTGTTGTGAGTGTTGTTTAGTGATTGTTCTTCAATTATTCGGACCTATTCTCGTGAGTCAATAATTGTGTGCTGTGGATCCGATGGAGATACAGAAGATTCAGAAGTAAGTACACTTTACATTAGTATTTTATAATGTAGTTTGCAGTACATTAGTATTATATTTTATTATTCGCATGTAGAATATTGGATGCAAGGTTTTCTTTCTTATTTTGCAACTTCAATTCTAACCCATACCTACTCCGATTACTTTTTGAGATGTTAAAACGTTTTTGCGAATATCTCGGAAACTAAAGTTGAGCGGCGGTAACATGTATAGGAAAAAGTTGTTCATAATGATGACCTTGACAACATATTTCAAGGTCATCAAAATCGGTGAGGAAGCCCCTAATGTAAATAATTACCAAAATATTCTACTTCCAATGTGAAATAGATTCATTTAATATTTAGAAAAAAATATTTTTCTCGTAACGTGACATAGATATTTCCTGAATATTTAAAAAGAAATATTTGTTACGTAATATAAAATAAATATTGCATGTATATTTGAATATTAAAAAAAGATTGAATCTCTTTTTAATATTATATGAATGTGTATACAATATTTTGTGCTACTAGGGATATATATATATACAGGGTGTTTGGTAACTGGTGGTACAAGTGAAAAGGGGGTGATTCTACATGAAAGAATAAGTCGAAAATATAGAATAAAATTTTTTCATCCAAAGTTTCGTTTGTTGAGAAAATTGAGTTTGAAATGCAGCGAATACGCGTGCTATTCGATAGGAATTGTCTGACGCGTCTGATCATGACCAACCAAATCTACTTCCTGCATATACTAAAGCACACAAAGTCGATTTTCTCGAAAACAAAGCCTCAAACAAAAGATGTTTATTCTATATTTTCGACTTATTCTTTCATGTAGAATCACCCCCTTTTCGTTTGTACCACCAGTTACCAAACACACTGTATATAGAAGGGCAATATTCAAGATCGGAAGAAATGTTTCGTTTTGGAGTTAAAATAGCTTTGAGTGCAAAGGGTTAATAGAAATAGACGAATGGTCTGAGACACCTCGGTGTATTATAATAGCGAATGGTGCAGTTATCAGAATATATAGTACCCTCATTCGTAATACGTTGAAAGCCGTCCCGAGCCATCCGTTTTATATCGTAAGAAAACTGCAATTCTAATATAGCAAGAAGGTCCAAAATAACAGTTACTTTTAAGATGATTTTAAGAACCGATATAAGTCAATAAACCGTTTCTTTTCGGAACACTCTGTATTATTGTAATTGAATTATCGCGGATACGGTTCCAGTACAACTGACCTGAAAACTCGGACCTTACGAAGCCGTTGAACCACTTCGACATCTGCCATGGAACAGATGCAGTTTCCAACAGCTGCTGTCTAGAAACATCGGTTTTATCGCTAACGTAGTTATCGTAACTAATTCCTACGTGCACGAAACAGAAACTAGATTGTTGACAGTCGATGGTACAAATTCGTAAGTCTACGTCACTAGCTGAACTCATAATTCGTAGATGGACAACAATCTGCAGTGAGGATAGTTCTGGGACTTTTATTCGTCAGATATTTGGGACCGTAAGGAGCAATTTAAACGTTTTTGAAAATACCTCTTTAGATTACAGAAAAATTCTTAAATTCTATATTTCGTACTATTATAACTTTTACATTTAAGGACTTTTCCCTTTCCGTTCCCAAAGCAACGTAAAATGTAAGAACGATTTTTCAAAAATGGTTCGACGGAAATACAGTTAACCCATTTGCATCATTAGCGCACATATGCGCTCACTTTTCCTGGTTACTATTATTATTCGTTAGCCAACAAATAGAAATGGACGGTGGTATTGAAGATGAAAGTAGTAATTCTGATCTTTTCTTATAATCCTGAAATATGAAGTTCTTTTACTTGTAGTCATTTTTCTACTTAAATATAATAATAAAAAAAGTTTGGTGATAAATGCCTTCTTTTCATATTTCCTTATGATGCAAATGGATTAAGTTCGGTATAAAGAATGGTGCGCAGTAATGTGATAAAAGACAAAACGTGGCCGTTTTAAAACAACTTCCTTTAAATCGCTTCAATTCGTACAGCTTAGCGGAAACTACTCAGATAAAGCCAGCACCTGCCTCCGGAAAACTGAAATCCACGGTTAATTCTACTGACCATATCGAACGCGAGTTTCTACGGCGACAGTGCACAACTGAATCCCCCGGCTTCTTAACAAACTCCGCGTCGCTATCTTTCCCCGACCAACTACAGCCTCGGCTCGCCATTGGCAATTCCGCCGCGCCATTCGTATGGAGCTGGAAAACTTGACTGAGATTCCCGAGCAAATAGACTTGGCTATATACTTCATACTGTGCCCTCCCATCCTGTTAACGCTAGTTTCCCACTTGTAAACCAGGATCAGCATTATACTGGGCAAAATGTGACGTGCCACAGCGATGGACAAAAGTATTAAAAAAAAATCAAGTTTAAAATTCATAGGTTGCAGCATTGTAAAACACTAATAAAGAAACACAGATTTCACTCACAGTTTTCACTGAATTTCTCAATTTGATAGAAAATTGTCGAAAAATGGTGCATACATGATGCATTTTTAGCAGTGCAATTAGACACGTGCCACTTTCCAAAAGTATATACGATTAATTTGATTTTTTATAAGTAGACAGCGGATTTTATGCATTTATGACAAAAATGAGTAGGCGTAATTAAAAATAGTAAAAACATTAGAAAAATTTGAAAGTACAGTTATATTCATATGAGAAGAGGCTTTCGGGAGAGAGCCGTGTCCAAAAGGAATTTGTTCCCAACATTCCGCCATCATTGCAGCTGGCTTCATCAGGGGTGAAGACACTGTGATACAGATACAATTTTTATTCTGCATAAAGATCCGCTGTCTAGTTATAAGCTATGTTCAGCATCCCAAGGCCTTCCAAGTTGCAGAAGCTACTTTTGAATAAATTTTATTCCGACGTCAATCAATAAGAATTGTTATGCACACTTTGTATCTCTGCAGAAAAACGATATATCAACGATAGCATTACGTGAATTTTGCTCAAAGTGTGGTGACCAAAAAATGCTTCAAAATGGAGATGGCACTCTTGGAAATGTATTTTAATTTTATTTTTTGTAAATGTATTTAAATTGCTTTGGTGAATAAATCGATTTAGAGAAAAAAGATGAAAATCGGACATTTCATATATGGCACAAGCTAGTACTATTGGAATTTTGTCGAGGGTAGAAAATAGATTCTACAGAAACAGAATTGGGGATCGCGACGAAATCGAATTGCAGATCACGTCGGCATAAAGTTCGGTGTACTTGTAACCGAATAACGAGTAGCGACGTTTCCCGATGGCTGTTATCGTGTCCCTCGTTCAATCGGACCCGTTAAAGCGCGGGTAATTCGAAAGTAAATAGGAACAACGCACAAGATCCTCTCTCTGCAAGAATTTCGCAAATAAATTTAGCCTTACTCGTAAACAATTGAGGGACATGTAATAGGGATAGCCGAGCTTCCAAGCACACGACGACGGCATATGTAAATTCTCCACGTGACTGGCATTTTCAATGTATTTGCAGTTTCCGTTGGTCTCGAGAGAAATAGCTTCCCTGCGGGGCGCACCGAAACGCCGATAACGAAAGATTTTCAGTGACAATCGAACGAGAACTTATCTATCTCGGGGGTGGACCGTGGCTTCGTGAAAAATAGCAACAGTACAACCGTTTCGTCGACGTTGCCCAAAGTATTCTTCGGAATTCTCATATGGAAGCCGCAGGATTTCCCTTAAGGGGTTATATACAGTTAGAATTTTCAAAAAATCGATTTTTTTTTTGTTATTTCATTTTCGTAATGTATGTACATATATTTAAGTATACGCACAAAAAATTTCAAGTCAATCCGGCGATTATTTTCGAAGTTACACGCATATTTTTAAAGACGTGTCAGAGCTTTTGAAAGTAGGAGGCGATCTTTCGACGCGTTTTTCTCGAAACTGTGTTTTCAAAGTCGGTGACCAAGATTTCTTGGAAACGGCTGAACCGATCACTCTCAAAATTTTAACACAAGCTTCTTAAGAATATTTTTTAGTAATTAATCGAAGCTTTTTTCTCTCCGATGAATATTTTTTTTTTATAAACAATTTAAGGCCAAAATTTTTGTGAAAAATCGATTTTTTTCTATGAAAAGCCGCCATTTTGTCACAAAATTTTATTTTGCTTATTCCTTCGATTAATTACTAGATTATACATTTCTTTAACGAAATCAGTTTGGTTTTTCATTTTTGATGATCCAGTCCAGAGATATAGTGGTCACCGCAAAGCGCCTTTTTTTAGAGGAGCTCCAGGAAATCAGCTATAGCAGGTTTCAAAATTATTATTTTTACAAATAAAAAATGTTAAAATACAGTTAAAAGTTACCATAGTATGTGTACAAATTTTTACATTAATAGATGTAAAGGTCTCCTCAGGAAAAATTCTTTTGGGCCTCCTAACTGTATATAACCCCTTAACCCCTTACCGTGCCTTTCAACTCGGAAGAATTCGGGCTCAAGCGAAAAGAAGTGAATGTCGACTTGTAACATTCACGATTGGTTCGAACTTTTGAATACGAGTCAGACTCGTGACATTTGTGTTTGTCATGATATCATGATTACGAGCCTGACTCGGAATGTCTACATTGGGCCCGAAATTCTCATCATGAGTCATGATGTCAAACAGGGGGTTGAAAGTCTGGAGCATAAACAGTTTTTGTTATCGTCCCATAGGTAAAACTAAAAATTTAGAAAATGCGTTCATTGTAATTAAATAAAATTGCATACGTTAAGTTCAAAAAGACTCGACATTTTAAGTTAAAAATAATTTAGTATTTAACAATTTCACTATTCAAATTTTCAGCCAATTAAATACGTACGTTTTTATTAAATTTCTACTTCCCCTATAGTATCTCGACTGTTGAATTTTAATTTTAATAAAAAACAACAAATGATATTTTATTCGTATACGTTATTTACAAATAATTGTGATTTTTTTTGTCTTGTAAAATAAGTTTTAACCAATATCGCAATCGAATATACATGTAATAATTCTGAAACTTGTTTCGAATATACAACGAATTCCTGACAAATTTCCAAAAGTCATAAACGAAAAATTCTCAGTCTCGAAATCTTCGTGGAGTATTGAATTCAGAGTTATCGTTTTTCAACTTAACGACTATTGATTGCTTAATAGTTTCTAACAATGAATGATTCGCTTAAAATTTTTTTAACGATTCTCAAATTATTTTTCGATATAGAAAATTATTGAGAATTTCACTATAATAGCATCCAGTTATTGAATATGCATCAACATCCTATAGAAGGTCGATATATTTGAAACAGGCGAGCGACCGTAAAGTGATAACACTGATGAGTGAAAACGGGGTTTTTGAAAGAGTAAAAAAAAAAAAGTAAAAAATACGCAAGGAACGGGAACAGCTGTCTAAAAGTGGCGTCTACCTGATAGGTTTCCGTAATTACCAATTAATGTGGAATTACACGGGACGGCGAGTCCTGTCAACTAGCCTGACGAAAATCTCAATAATTAGCTTCGTTGTGATTCTGACGCTCCAGATCCTCGCACGAAATTATCGGGCGTCGGCTTAATTGAGGGCCCCGTAATTACTTCCAGCCAATCTTATCGGTGTTCCGCGAGGGGCATGGTCGATTGTACCAACGAAACTTTCGAGCGACCGCTCATAATGAGTTTCCCTCGATTTGAAATCGAATTTTCTGTTGTTACTGGGCAACGCGATGTCTCCCTAACTATTCCAGACGAAACTGTTCTATTATATTTCCCAAAGTACAATTTAAGGGGTCCCATGGAAATCACCGACACCAGAATTCACCGACACCAGTCTTCATCAATGACAAAACATTGACCGACAAAATTTCTAATAACATACTAACTACTACTAATAATTAATAATCATTACTAATAACTACGTGAATTGCAAGGAACTGATACCAAGCAGAAACTTCTTTCCTCCTGTAATAACATCAGAAAGTTGAAAACAATACATTCATAGGCTTAGGTTTGTTCAATCTTCGTCTTCTTTGAATTGCAGCTACCCATTTTTGCCATGAGTGCATCAAATCCGTTGTCTATTAATAATGATCGACAGTTGCGTATCATAGATGAATATATAAATTAAATAGTTCTGCAATGCACTAGATTCACTGAGAATTTAGGGGAAAGTAACACACAATTATTAACGTTGGAGTGCAAAGTTGCATGATTATTTATTTATTTGGAAATTTTTCGGTAATAAGCGCGTCGATTAAAATCTGCGGTAAAAAATATTTAGTGGTATTTGATTTATTATCTTTCTCTTATTTAAGAAAATTTAGAGGGGTTGATATTTGTCAGTTGCAATTAGAAAGGATAGACAATAATTATCTAAAATAACTCGGCATCTATTGGTTGTATAAAAAACTTTATAATGAATTGTGTAGAATTTTAAGGGACGCGCCGAATGAGCTCAATTTGATTTCTTTAATCAAACGCCTACATTTACAGTTCAAGAAAGCAATTAAACTTGACAAATCTTCGCGGTACAACGTATGCGGAAAGATCTATCCCAACGATCTCTACGATATTGAATTTTATTATCTACTCGAGGCTTCACCGACGACACCGAACACGCTGAAAAACTATACTGCGACATAAACAATGAAATTCTTTTTGCAGTGTCTTCCGAATCATTGATCGCTTCGTGCGATCTAACGAAGTATCCAGAGAACAACGCTCATCATCGGACGTTGAACGCGTGCACATTGAGTCTAAGTAATCGCCGTGTAACTGTGAAATCAAATTTCGTCTTCCTCCATCGAAAAGTGGAAAGTAATCGTTTAAGAATAGTCGCCTGAATTAGTATACCTACGTGTGTATTTAACAAAAATTCTGAGCCAATAGGTGATAGAAATCACGCATCAGATATCCGTCAACTGAATAGGCAGTGTTGAGAGGATGTCACACGGAAAATTTGTAATCGAACTCCTCGCTTTCGAGGCCGTCGTTGAAATAGTATCTCGAATAGGGAAATCTTCGATGTGATAAGCGGAGATCAACTGAATAACTCGAACGAGAACCATTTATCAACATTCAAAATGTCCGAGATGCTGGAAGTGTCCGCGAACTCTCGGGACAACAACTACCCCGCTACTGCCGTCAGTTAGTTTAATTAAAAAGTTCGTTCTATCGGGGATGAGAGAAGAGGCTCCGAAGAGTTTTCAATTCATCCATCATCAAGATACGTTCGCTTATGCAGAGAGATAAATTGTGTCGAGAACAGGTCCGAGGATGTTCAAGAATTCCTGGCTAGCTCTCAAGCCCGGGACTACATGGTGGCAATGATGCTTCTATCTTCTCGTGAATCTGGACCGAAGTAATTGCGGATCAGAGGAATGATACGAAACTGAGGAACGCAGAAGAGGAGGAAAGATGAGAGTCGAGCTGTTTTTGGTGGTTGGCACGCTCGTGGTCTCCACCAATTGCGAGTCAACGGAGGTCAATTGGAGGTCGACGGTCGACGATGCCGATGCTCATAGGACATCCAGAAGTCGCAACATGTCTTTGCCGACGTTGCACATCGGGCTTGTAGTGCCGTACACGAATTTCGGCGTGCGCGAGTACACGAAAGTAGCGAACCAAGCGATCGCCAACCTACGCAAGCGCAAGACAAAATTTGGATTCCTCGACAAGTATTCGTTCACGAAAGATAGCATCAGATGGACCATGATGACGCTCACGCCCAGTCCAACAGGTACTTATAATAAGAAACACTGTACAGTAGGGATGTGCGGGACGAACAGTAAGGAGCAAAACTGAACCAATAACCACAAGTTTTGTATAAATCATTATTTGTTACTAGGAATATAGCAGAATAACAAAAAATCAACATTATAATTAGTTTTATTCAATAAGAAATTTTTGTTTCAATAATTAATGTCTCCTCGTTTAGCAATGGCAACTAAAATAGACTGACTCGGTTTTGCACCATGTCAAATACTTGGCAATATTTAATACATCATTTATTTTTAATATTTCGTTTAATATTTCACAACCCTTGTGCTTGTAAAACTGCACTAATTCGCTTTGGCATACTATCTACTAATTTTTTGCAATAATCCGGAGATATTTGTTCCCGCTGTTCTTAAATTCTATCATACAAATCAAAAAGATCCTTAAGTTACTTCTAACTATGACAAAAACAATTGTAATGTTGATCTTTTATTATTCTTCTATATTCCTAGCCATAAATAATGATTTATATAAAATTTGTGGTTATTGGGTCAGTTTTGCTCCTTATTAAAACTAATGTAATGTAATGTACTTACTTAACTAATGTGTCGGGTACCCGGACCGTGTTCGGGTCAGGTCGGAGAAAGTCGGGCGTACTCGGGTAGCCCCACCAGTGTGGCTAGACCAGGCGAATTGAGGGGAACACGTACCGGGCAGTGGTTGAAGCATGGGGATTCTCGTCGTCGGAAAATGGGGGAATACCGTCGTAGAAGGGGAAGGAACCCTTAATATGGCGACACTAATATTTCGTGCCAGGTCCTGCCGACTTTTGCCATTCTTATCCCAAGGAATCCAGCTCATAAACGACGATCCCAACATGACATCAACAGATCTTAATGAAACTTTGGGAAGACGTAAATCTTGCAAAAATATCTTTTTAGTTAAATATTTTGTTTTATCTGTATTCTTTATTTGCGTATTCATTTCTCACTGGTAGGTATTTAAGAATATAACATTTGAATTATTAAAAAATAGATAATTTTGCTCTGTGAACCTCCCGTCTAGCTCTTATAGTTCGGACCCCAAACTTGGAGTTTTCATCTCTCGAATATGAACAATTTCCCCTACAAAAGATGTGTCAAATCTTTGTGCAAGAACAACGTCCTCCCAAAGTTTCATTAATATCTAGTGATCAAGACTAGATCAAGAATTGCTTCCCACTCTACTTTCATGGCCACGAGTATCCCCCAACAATCCCCGCTTCCGTCACGGACCGGTCACGTGACGCGTCTCGTATCTGTTGTGCACGTATCACGTGTGAGAAATCCCCTAATGACAGAGAGAGGGAAACTCTATTCCCCTCGATTTCTCCTATCTAACCACACTGGTGGGACTGCAGGAGCTCGTCCGAGTCCGCTCGACTTTTCTGGACCTCACCCGAAACAATCGGACTACCAGCCCGAGCCCGCCCGAGTCCGTAATTGCGGGTACCCGCACATCCCTGGCGTACACTATTGCTCGGTTAAATTTGACTAAATTTGCAACGCGTTGCACGACCCATCCCCACTCTTCTCCCACCATTTAACGCCTTTAAGCTCAGCGCAGGTTCATCAATCGACAAGCAAAGAGAATAAAACTCCTACAGGTAAAGACATACTTCAAAGAGGTACCGCGAGCGTAAAAGGTAATCATTAGACAGCGGATCTTTATGCAGAATAAAAATTACATCGATTGCAAGGCACGGGAGTTAGATAAAAGTTTCTTTCATCTTTTAATTATTCCATCAAGCTGAAACCGATACGTTCACGTCCTCGCATGTTTTAAACATGTTCGCTTTAAAATTCTACGTGTCCATTTTTGTTATAAATGCATAAAATCCGCAGTCTGGTAAATGAAATTTCATGTTCGGTAATGTTTGCCTTGCCTTTTCAAAAGTGGTACCAGTGGAGTATTGAGGTTTGTATGATTAAAATGAGTCCAGACATGATCGTAAATCGGATCAGTTTTACAGACTTAATGTAAATACCAAAATTGCACATGATTGCTACGTATGAAGTCCATAAAAATAGACTTACAATTTTCGTTATAATTGCACTTGCTATAATCGGAAGAATCTCAACTATTCGCTGGCGCTACGTTTGAAAAGGTAAGGAAAAAATTACTGAACTCGAAATTTTCTTTATCGCGCGTTTAAAAAATCATTCTTTATTTCTCATGATTTTTTTAGGGTACTTTCATCAGCTTATTGTGGCATTTTTCTGATTAAAATGACACTAAACACGATATAATTTGAACTGTATTTATTGGTTTCATATTGTACAGGGTGTGGCTGGACGGGTGGTACAACCGGGCGGGGGATGATTCTACACGTAAAACTAAGTCGAAAAAAAGGAATAACATTTTTTCGTTTGACGCCTGATTTTCGAGAAAATCGAGTTTAAAGATCCTGTCGGTTTCGCGTGCTTTAGTATATGCAGGAAGTAGAACTGGTTGGCCATGGTCAGACACGTCAGACGATTCCTAGCTAATAACGTGCGTATTTGCTGCATTTTCAAAATCGGTTTTCTCGAAAACGAGGCGTCGAACGAAAATTGTTACTCGTTTTTTTTCAACTTATTTTATCATGTAGAATGATCCCCTGCCCGGTTGTACCACCCATCCGGCCACACCTTGTATATACATATACAGATTTTCCTGCATACCCTGTATAACCAAGTGGGAAGTAATTCTACCCGCAAACGTGAGTCGAAAAGAAGAATCAAATTTGTTCATTTGACGCATTGTTTTCGAGTAAATGGAGTTTGGAAGTACAGCGAATACGCGTGCTATTAGATAGGAATCGGCTGACGCGTCTGAGCATGACCTGCCGATTCTACTTTCTTGCATAGATACTAAAACACACGAACCTGGCGGATCTATAAGTTAGTTTTTCTCAAAAACGAAGCGTGAAACGAGAAAATTGTATTCTTTCTTTTCGACTCACTTTTGCGTGTAGAATTACTTCCTGATCGGTTATCCATGGTATACGGAACATCCTGTATATATTTAGTTATAAGATTACATCAGTACGTTACGACGCGACGTTCAAACTGACATTGCTGCGCGTTGTACAGGGTGTAACAAAATTTAGTGTCATGGTTTTGAGAGATGGTTGTACATCTTCGGATCGGTGAAGATTTGTTAAAAGAAATTGCCGCAAAATTGATTTTGACCATGAAATTCCAGGTCAAATTTTTTATGCTTGTATCGCATTCTACTCACCATGGGGACTAAACTTGTCAAAGGAACCGTAGGTCGCAACTCAACCGTTCTCTTATAAAACAATGTTAAATATTTTAACGTCGTCTTCCGTTATCAGAAATGTTTGGAATTCGATGGATAGGACGAAGACCTGCACCTCATTTGTGGCCGCCACGTTCCCCAGACCTTACGTCTCTTGACTACTTTTTTTGGGGAGCAGTGAAGCATATTGTTAACCGGACAGGACCGCCAATAAGAACTATGCAGCAATTAAAATCACGAATTGAAGACGCTTTTCACCATGTGCAGTCTATACCGAACATTTACGAAAAAGTTCGCAAAAATTTGGAAGAAAGACTAAGCATCTGTTTGCGTAATAATGGTGGCCATATCGAAGCTGGTGATCAAGCACGACTATTAAGAGCGATAAACCTTGATGGTTCTATTTTATGGCAAAGAACGAGAAACCCGAGGAACGGAAGACGACGTTAAAATATTTAACATTGTTTTATAAGAGAACGGTTGAGTTGCGACCTACGGTTCCTTTGACAAGTTTAGTCCCCATGGTGAGTAGAATGCGATACAAGCATAAAAAATTTGACCTTGAATTTCATGGTCAAAATCAATGTTGCGGCAATTTCTTTTAACAAATCTCCACCGATCCGAAGGTGTACAACCATCTGTCAAAACCATGACACTAAATTTTGTTACACCCTGTACATACAAGTCGTATAAACCCACGGCATACAACATACATAGATGGAAAACCCTACAGGAGCAGCAAAATTAGTATTTTCAAGATATCCGCGAAAATGACGGCCTTACAGAAGTTTCGACCGCAGTGTGTAGCGAGCTATCAAAAACCGCAAAGTATTAATATGTCGGCCTGTAACCGACCGGAATTGCGCTATATCTGGCCAGTCTTCCCGAAAGCAAAAGAATATTGCGGCGTTTTCTGTGCGTCCCGAACGACTCCTCCCAACGAGGTTACATTTTCTCCTTTCCCCGGAACGTTGATAATAACGCCCCGAACCACGTACCGCCAAAAAAGTCTCATGGCTGGTCAATACGAGCGGCTTAGGCTTAACGTTTAGCAATGGGAGACGACGATGACCTTGCCAGATATCCGTGTATGTGCCGGCTTAGCCAAGGTAAACGTGACTTGGAAACCGGAGCCGCGGCGGGTGACGAATATTCGTCTTTAATTCTGTTTGCTCGCCGAGTTCACTTTATTTTCGTTCTGGAGCGTTGCGCCGGAAATGATGGTCGACGGTTATGTTCAACGGAAACGACGTGTTTACAATGCCCGGCGTGCATTCCTGCTTAATCTTTTGCGCTTAATTTCCGGTTGGTTGATTTTCGTCGGTGGTTCGCTGCGCCAAATTTTACTAACCCTCGTCCAATAATTCATGAGTGCTAAAAAAACTTGTTTTTCAAGTGAAATACAGTGATGTGAAAAAGCATTGGCACAGATACGAAACTCCAGATATTAAGTTGTCGATTTGTAATAGTTACGTTAAACGAACAAAACTTTTTCTTCACAAAAAGTGATACACCTTAGCACTATTGTAATCAACATTTTCATTTTGTAGTCTTCTTTGCCATCGTCGAATGGTACGTTCGATTGATCACTATATTTTAGCTAAACAAAATAACAAAAGTCGGCTTATGTCGGAGGAAAACTTTTCAGTAGAAACGTCTATCACAATAATCTTGTACCTGGACAAGAATATTCGCACCTATTCGGAAATCTTTATTTAGAAACACTGAGATCATTTGACACAATGGAACTTGAAAAACTAAGGAACCCAAATGGGGCGAATTTTTGAGTCGCTCTTTGAAGCTGCAGAAACAGTGCAAACGCGAGCTTGTTTAATTTATCAAAGCGTGCTTATCACTGACGAGGGATAATATGAGGCTCGCCGGTGTAATGCACACCAGATCAGCTTCGGAACGGTGGAACAAAGAGAACTCGTTAAGGTTGGATTTTACTAGACCGGGAAAACGGCCGTCAAGTAAGGTCGCTAGATTCGAAAACAGGGTGTAGGGTTTAAAACCGATGGGGCATCAGTGTTCTCGACTATATTTTTGCTCGCCCCGGTTGGGTCACATTACCTCGAGCGTCTGACCATTTCCAGATGGCCCGGTGGACTCTAACCTAGAACCCCGAGGGATAAGAGGAAAGTATACGGTTTTGGGGTTCTGCTAGCTAACCCCCGTGGTGCGTGGCATTAGCCTTTGTTGCGAGCACTTGAGCGCCTCTAGAACACGGTGAACTCAGTATGGCCTAGCCAAAACCCGTGCCCATCCCGGCCACGGTGAACCGGTCTAGTAAAATCCGACCTTAAAGCGACAAAGTTAAAGCCACAGGTGGAAAAATGGAGGCCAAGTGCCTCAGGATTTCCAGGAAGATAACATTCAACTATTTCGAAAGTGCTTCTCGTTTCTAGAATACTTAACGCTCGCGGCGATCGCTTTATATTTTCAACGGCGTCCGTTCTGACTGTGCCAAAGCCGGCTGCCTGTTTTCCGAAACGGTTAACGCAAACATGAAACAGCAGCGCGGCGAAAACTGAAAAAAAATTTCTATATTTGTATGGCTTCTCGTTTTCTCGGTTTTATATCGGTGAAACATTTTTTTTTATCATTTAAACAACTATTTCGAATAGCAGTTCGAATCAACCTCCAGGTCAATATACAGAGTGAGACGCCCAAGAATTTCACGGAAAATATCTCTGTTGTTTTTGGAAATACGAAAACATGTTTTGTTCGGTGGGGCAATTGTTGTGACGGAGAAGTTTTTTTTTTCCTCAGGTTATACTTTCCAATATTTCGAGGTCATCGTCGTTTTTCTTTTTTTTTTTAATGGAACGACGTATTTTGATTAGTTCCGTTACATTAACACTAGAACTACCGGACGAGTCAAAATGACTTGCTTCTAATTTTTTCTTTTGGAAATAACGAAATTATAAATATGTTTTCATGAGGAAATTTTTTAGTAAACTTTTCTATCGAAGTGGATATTTCAACGAAATTGGTACGAAATCTAAACAAATGCAATTTTGTTGTTATTATAAGGCGATGTATGCAGTTGCATTTACTGCTTGGTAGTTTTAGTGTTAACGGAACCCTAGTTAACTTATGCTTTTTGCAGAATAACTCCTTCAAAGGTCATTTGAAGGTCAGCGTATTATATGTGGTTGGTAACGACGATGACCTTGCAATATCGGAAAGTATGACTTGAAAATGAAAAACTTCTGCGTCGCAATAAATGCCCCACTGAACTAAACAATTTCTTCCTGAAACAATTTTCCGTATTATTAAAAACAACGGAGATATTTTCGATGGAATTCCGTGCCGCACCCTGTGTACCTGTCGTCTATTCGTTGCAAATATAACTTTAAACTAAAGTGGTGAGACGTCTGGCAATACACAGGTAAACATGGTTTCCTGAATTTCTGCTCGTATGACCTTGAATTGATAACTAACTAGCCATCGTAATTAATTACGTACACTGTAATCCAGATTACGCACAGGTCACGGGGGATCTAATGCAGTCCTTATCTCTGCACCAATTTCGGCAGCCGATTATTATAATCGCCTACCAATACATCAAACAACAGATTAAATTAGTCAGCATATTGAATCACATTGAAAATAGTAAACAAAATGGTTTAAACGACTGTATTTTGTTAAAAATGTACACATATTATATATCCCATGGACTTTTATTTATTCCAGTTACTTGCACTAATTATGAGATATTTAAATACGTTAATAACAGTATCAATCTGTTTATGAATTATCAGTTAAGTTAAAACAGAGTTAGTTGAAAAAAGAATATTTTACTATTATGTCTAGATTTTATTTATTTTCATAATAATTTCAATAATTTGGAAACAGTGCAACAGTATTTTTGTATTTTTCAAATATTTCTACTCTTTTGCATTTTATCTACCTATTGTTGTCATAAATGCACACAATTATCATGATCTTTTGTGATAAGTAGAAACAGTAATTGAAAGCCCGACACATCATTCAACTAAATTCAAAAGACTGCTACGAAAAATATATATTCCAAGAGGGAAACAATATTTTCATATACAGGGTGGTGTGTTTGAAACAGATTACAGCAATATCTATTAATAATAGAATAAACTTAATCAAATGAAACCTTCTTGGTAGAGGCCTAGAGCTTAACGAATGAAGGTTAACCGTGTTCTTTAAAATACAGTAATAAATTTTCTTTTACTATTGCAAGTACAAATTATTAATCGTTTCTTGCCGAATTGCATTATAACATGTACGTTGTAAATTAATGTGTTTGATATTCTACACGGTGTTGGTTTCGACCATGTTCTAGTTGGCTGGGTTTCACAAGTCAATAGTAAACAATCCAATTATTATTACCGAAATTACGTTCGACGGATCGTTATTGACAATGCAGTATTGTATAATCGAACTCGTCAGAAACAATATACTCTGCTCGAATCGTTAGCTTCACTGAAAACGAATAGAACTGTCCTTGATCTGTCATGTCATCCATCACGCGATAAATATTCTCCCGTGCCAGTTTGAATGTAAAACAAAAACGTCGAAAAATATTTTATCCTTCGGAAAAGATTTATTGTATATATTGTATCAGCTCAGTGTTACGCATTGTACGCGTGAATTTCAAGTTAAATGAAAAAGAATCAGAATACCTATTTTTCAACAAATAGTTTTAACGTTATTTCTCATTTTGAGTGAAATTGTGAGTTTCGACGGCGATTCGAAAGCCAGTCTTTCGGGCTCGTCCATTACGTTTTCAAGTTATAATCGACTACCTGCCAGTTAGGCGTGCCCACTTCGCGCGTGTTAATTGGTCGAGAGTTTAATATCCGCTGCAGTTACGTTCTGCAACCAAACCTCTCTGATATTTACTCGAAGCTCATATATTCTCCACGCAGACAGTTCTCGATGGTCACCCGGTGACGTAGATCAAATGAACTCCGGTGTCTGCCGACCTAAAATGATAGCAACTACCTTTTTCACGTGGGCGTGCTTTAATGGTTATCGATTTCTTTTCTTAAAGTTTTATGCTTATAGTTTAACATAATAGAGATGATCTAAATGAAAAGTTCTCGTTAAAAACCGACCATGTGATCGACAAATGAATAATTAAGTTGTTCGGATGAACGAGGTTGTACTGTAGTAATAGTAAATGTGTTTCATATGTACTTTGTTTTATTAACAAGTAGAAGAGTATTCTCAAAATCAATGAAAAATGTGTCAAATTGAGTTTTTAGATTTATACCTCGGTTGCACGGGGATTCCTTCATGTGTACTCTGATTAGTCCATACATATGCATATTGTCCAGGAAGATATAATATTAGCATATCCTAAATTAAAGTAGATTAAAATTGATGTCCGATTACACAACGTAAATTATAATATCTATATATACCTCGCTTAGGACTCATAATACATTGGTGGCACTCAATTAATTTACGTATGTTCTGTTATTATAATGCGAATATTATGTGTAAGATTGTTTATTTCACATTTTTCACTGATAACTCAAAATGAATTAAAATTACAAGAGTTTCTTCATCAATGCTTTCGATAAATGAAAAATGAAATGAAACGGCATTAATTTCTGCTAACTCAAGTTTTACGACTTGGTGAAGATTTTCGTACAAAATCGATATATGTCCAAAATACGGGTTTAGCCAGGGACATATATCGGCCAGAAGTTATTATTATGTGTGCCCTGCGGCAGTGGGGATAGTTCTGGGACTTTTACGGTACGGTTGTTTCTTTTTGTACAATATTTTTTGTACGGTTGTTTTTATTCGGTTGTTCAAAATGCAATCAACTCGACACGCACGTCTTCCATGATCCGCGAAACTTCTCATTACAGAGTTACAATGACGGCGGCGGTGTCATCCTCTCAGCGAACGTAATTTCACGAGGCGTGAACACCGAATTACGCGTCGCGTTAAATCCGACGCTCGACGTCGTATTAAACTCACAAAACGGCAAATAATTTGCGTAGCATTTTATCGAACGCTTTTCTACCGGCTTTCCTAATCGAATTATAAAACCTTTGCAGCGTCGCGTCGGTGAGGATGGGAGATTAAATACGTGCTGGATTATATTGGTTCAACGCGGCGTGGAAAACCCACCCACACAAAAACCAGTTATTAAAGCATCTCGATTCGCGCTTTTATAGCTCGGTGAATACAAAACGGCAGCGAAGAGTAATCTGACATTCTGCACTCGTAGAACTACCGTTTTCCATACTCACTGGCGACAACATAAGATCGTTTCGTTAACACTTTGTTCGCTTAGCAACTGTAACAACTACATAAAATCCAAATAGGTTTACACGTGATTTTCATAAAAATCCGCTCGTATAAAACTCGAGTATGTTCCTTTGTAAGGTGAAAGCTGAGAAATTTTTAATAAAATCATTTGCGTCGTTCGCCACTAGTAAATTAATGTACTGAAGATGCTATTTATAATAAATAAATAACGTCAGCATTCACGGTGGGAATTTATATTTTTCATTCTTGTTCATGTTTATGAGCTTA
Organism: Seladonia tumulorum; assembly: GCA_913789895.3. Classification (NCBI taxonomy): domain Eukaryota; kingdom Metazoa; phylum Arthropoda; class Insecta; order Hymenoptera; family Halictidae; genus Seladonia; species Seladonia tumulorum. The sequence continues at coordinate 13,553,223 of OU565275.1, forward strand.
ATTAACCATGCACGACCTTGAATGACTGTATCGTTGAAGTTGTCTCGAGAAGGTCTACCAATAGTCGGAGCACAAAAAAATAATATGTGCTTCCATTCAAAATAAGTAAGTTGACCTCTAAATCTCCTAAGAATTTCCATCTGAAAATACTTGTGTACACCATGTAATGGGCCTCTCGAAATCAAATAACTTTTGTCTGAAACGTTTCGTCCTATCTCAAGAGAAAATATAGTAGTTATTCGGGTGTATAAATCAGCAAATACATATATTGTGCTGTATCTAAATATTAATGTAATTAATATTTAGATGCCTTACATATATCGATTTTTCGTACTTTTGGTTAGTATTTCGATAGTAATGCCTACTTATAACTAGACTATGAATTTTATGTATCGATGAGAGAAATGAGTAGGGGAATCAGACAGTAAAACGTTAAAACAGAAATTTTAAGATTTTGCAATGATCTAACACAACTCAATATGATGTATTCTACGTATGTGTATACTATGTACACATGTGCATACAATTCCACGTAAATGTCCAAAATTTAGTGCAGGAATTTCTATAAGACTCGCGATTTAGTGGAATTACAATGAATGGGTAATAAATTGAACGTGGTTACGTTAAAGTCCATACGCAGTACATTATGGAAGATGAAAAAGTACTTTGAGACTCTTATGCACCATCGAGTGCAATGCATGGCACAAGCTCTGGCACAGCTAAGGGAATTTCTTGACCATAAATGCGCCGCAGGAATGCAGCACGCGGATGGTCAGGAATACCAGCGTGTGATCCGGTCTTTGTCACAAAGTAACAACTACACAAACAAATTAAATTCTACTGGATTATCAGACTCAAATATGTATGGTGGTGAGATCAATGGAATCTGCTGGCATAAATTAGTGACTAGAATTAGTTACCAAATTGGTTGCCAGGTAGGGCATACGGTTGCATAGCAACCATATTCATGCATAATTTCTATTCTAGTTAATTTGCCGAATTAATTTTACTTGTAATATCTCTTCACAGTAAAATTACAAGTGTTCTAATCTAATTATACGCTTTTATATACAATTTTAATAATTTAACTTTATCAATGATATTCAAATATTGACATTTATTCATAGTAATTACTATTTTTATAAGATTCAATTATATTGTCTATAAAAGCTAAGCAACGGTTACCTGGTTTATTAACTAACGTAAATTTTTCGCTTTCTACTGACATGAATATTATAACAATTGAAAATCGCTAATAACTCAGTGAATCAATTGACCAATATTGGTGGAACTTTTAGCATCTATATAGGGCGCGGCAGAATAACATGTACAAGCGGGCAGGAGGTGATTCTACATGTAAAAATAAATCGAAAAAAGGGAATAACATTTTTTCATTTTTTCGCCTCGATTTCGAGAAAATTGAGTTTAAAGATCCGCCGGGTTCACGTGGTTTAGTATGTGCAGGCAGTAGAATTGGTTGGCCATGATCAGACGCATCAGACGATTCCTATCTACATATTATAGCACGCGTATTTGTTGCATCTTCGAACTAGATTTTCTCGAAAACGAAGCTTCGTGCGAAAACATTTTATTGTGTATATTTTTCTTAATTTTTCATAAGGAATCGCCTTGTGCCCGCCTTGTACATATTATTCGACCGCACCCTGTATAAATCCAAGTAAACAAGTTGTGAAAAGCAACTTCTCCTATTTTCTTTTCGTAATTCAGCCTAAACACAATTTTTCCAAAATTGTCGTTACACATCATCTAGTAAACTAACCCAGCCAGAATATCCGAAGTCGATCGGTCTATTTATAAAAAAAGTTACTGTGATTTAAAACGTGCGTCATTAATTATGAGACTGACGGTGTCGAGAAATTACTGCGGAATGTCTAAGGGAAGAGGAATTCGTAGTTTCTATTATTTGCGAATTAGAGTATTCCTGGAATCAGGAAGAATTTCCCAGCGTCTCGGCCGCGGAAATTGCAGCTTCGACGCGTAACGAATAAGCCGGCTTCCACTCGTTCCCCTTCCATCTTCATTTTTCTTGGTTGATTGCTTTGCGTCGGGAGGGTGTCAAATCCGTCGAGTCACGGTTTCATTTTGCTGTAAAATTGATCGCCGCTGATCAACCGAGACAGCGTGGCATGCCAACCCCCCTCCCCTCTCTCTCCCTCTAGCAAACGCGTGCTGGTTTTATTTCTTTTTCAACCGTAATGTTTATTGCAACTGCCGGTAGAAGCCGGCCAGCCGTTAAACGCCCAATAGAAACCGTTTAGTTCTGGTATCGGCCAAGCACCGCAATATATTGTGTTAATAGAAAACGCCGAGCATATACGACTGTACAGATAACAATTAACACGAATTCGTTTACCAGAATTGCTCGTTCCTACTTAATTCCTTCCCATTGTTACGATGCAACGTGCGAGAAACGACGGCCATTTCGTTCAGCTGAGAACATTTTTTCACACCACTCCTTTCGATATTATCGAATCGGTTTTGCAACTATGCATTTCGTTTCTGCAAAGAGAACACTGTAATTTTATTTGAACACATTTTTTATCAACCGAGAAAGTCTGCAATCTGAATATTTAATTATTGTTATACATATGTGTATGTAAACAAGTTACTAGAATAAATCACTAGACTGCGGAAGTCTTTATGCAAAATACAAATTTTTTGCATCAATTGTGAAAAACAAGAGCCAAATAACAAAATTCATATAATTAAGTTTTTTCAATCTTTCTACAGCTCCAAACTGAACTAACTTATATTCGTCATAAATGCATGAAATCCGCAGCCTATACATCATATAAGGAACAAATACAAATGTAAGCAAAATTACTGAGACTTCAACTGCTATAATGAAAAAAGAATTTCGAATCGAGATCATAGGAAAATTGTCATCAAACTGAAATTTTTATAAGGAATTCTATAAAACCATTTGGTAAATGTTTTCTTTCATTGCATTTCCTAATTTTGTCCATTTCATCCCGCTTAAATATTGTAGTTATTTGATTTAAGAAACTTTCGCGTTATTATCTGGGATCACAAAAACAAATTTTTTAATTATAAAAGAAGAAAAAACACAAAAACGAAAAATCACGAATCGTGATCTCTAAAAATATTTATGTCGAATCCAATAAATCGTGATATCCGATGATCATTTGCGTACTGATTGTGAGTGGAGCTGAAAAAGACCCAGTGGAATTTTTTCATCAAATAGTGAGAAATCGTGAAAATGCTGACGATAACAATGGTCCCGCATTTTTGTGTTGCAGCGATTCTGAATTCGCTATGCACGGAATTTCTGCCGATGAATGTGTCGGCCATCTTGTACCTGATGAATTACGAACAATATGGTCGGAGTACCGCCAGTGCTCAATACTTTCTACAGCTGGCCGGTTATCTTGGAATTCCGGTGATCGCCTGGAATGCCGACAACTCCGGATTAGAACGGGTAAGTCTTTTTTCATTTCTTTTTCCCACAAGTTTATTCCAACGTAATCCGTTACCGAGGGTGTTCTGGTTTTCGAGGCAGTTTTTTTCATCAATTTTTAGGAACGCTTTTCAGATGAAGGATTAAACTTTTCCTATTATGATTTCGCACGCAGATGTTATTTTCTCTAAAATAAAAATAACAAAGATTGCACGAGTCATATATCTACATTTTAATGGAGTAATGTTTTGAAAAGCATGTTAACTGTTGCCATGGTTCCGGTCCTTCTGCTGATCGAAAACGAAACAAATGATGAAATATATTAATCGATATGAGAGTGGCTATGGTCCTAACATAATTTTGGAGAACATCCTCTCACATTTCAACTAAATTATTCAACTAATACTTGAGATATCGTAGCAACAATTTTGAAAAAGGTGGTTTCAAGAAAAACGTGTTTAAAGATTCAATTTTGAATTACAGTTTCTACTCGATAAATGTCCCAAATATCTAGTCCGTAGACTATAACTGTCCCCACTACCGCGGGGTATTCACTGTCCTTTTCTACATTCGACAGTGGATCAAAGTATAGTATCTTCTAGCTGATAATTATCCCTAGCCAGATACGTGTTTTGGACAATTATTGAGTAGACCCTATACATGAAATTCGAGTTTCATTTTTCCACTTGCACGGAACCAGTGCAATTTTACGAATTCAAATCAATCCTTTTGCACGCATATTCTGCAACACTTATAAAAAAGAAAGGTAATTATTTACTTTAGGGGCTTCCTCACCGAATTTGATGACCTTGAAATATGTTGTCAAGGTCATGATTCTGAACAGCTTTTTCCTATACATGTTACCGCCGCTCGCCTTTAGTTTACGAGATATTTGCAAAAATGTTTCAACATCTCGAAAAGTGATCGGAGTAGGGGTTAGGGTTAAGGTTAAAATTAACAGATTTCTTAACAGATTTCTTAACAGATTTCTATTTGAAGTGGTGTATATTTTATAACACCATTTTTTTTTTTTAATAATTTTGAAATTACATTGTGTTTTTATACGTCTTTTGTTTCGATTTCTAATGTAACTAGTAATATGGCATCGAAAAATTAAGTTTTCGCGATCAAGTAGTATATTTTCGTTGCACTTGATACAATTCATCGTGCCATGGATCACTTTACTGTTAACTAAAAAATCTATCAACTTTTCCTGATTGTTGCAGATATCCAAGAATTCGTATAGTTTCATGCTTAATACTCAGAACAGACAAGACAGTGGGTCTCAACTAATTGAAGTCGTTTTAAGTCGTAACATGTATAGGAAAAAGTTGTTCAGAATCATGACCTTGACAACATATTTCAAGGTCATCAAAATCGGTGAGGAAGCCCCTAAAGTAAATAATTACCAAAAAAAATGCAAAAACATCTATATGAAAATGAAAAGCCAGAATAGTTAAGGGGTTAATGAGGTTTCTATACGCGATATGCTTGACATGCTTCCCGGTAAGATTTTGTTTTCATCTGAGAGGAACTTCGTTTTTTGTTTCTTATTCGTTTCACCTAACCAATCAATTCCGCATTACCAACGAAATCCACGGAATCCACGAAGAGTACTCGTCTAATCCTCCGATGTTCTTACTTATCCGAAACAGAGGGATACTCAAATATTCCCGGGCCCATAAAATTTCAATTTCAATTTGTCAGAATACCTCGAGCTGCTTTTAAGTTTTCACCACTTCGTTTTCGAGAGTCTAAGGGGATGAGATCGTGCCGTGCGGTCGTAAATTCCCGATACGTTTCTTTTTTCTTCTTGCTATTTGGTGATCCTCGAACGGCGAATTGCCATACGTTCGTCGAATAAATTATTACACTTTTATCTGTACAGAGACACGTCAGTGGCAACGCGTTGATAGTACATTTTGGTTGGGCTATAAATTGTACAATAAAACGAACAGTATCGTAGTTTTGGGGTCCATGAAAATATTGTATACTCTAAATGCTCGACTAAGAAGAAAAATTATACATCTGAGTGAGATAACTAAAATCACTATTTATTTATTAAAAATAATTCTATTTACTCGTACCTGCGATCAAAATTCAACAAAAAGAAAGCCGAAATATCTCTTAAATAAATATCTCTTATAGCTAACAGTGCTTGCCAATGCGGAGCAGAACTCCAAGACCTGAATCATGTTATATGGCAATGCCTAGACTATGAAAGCGAACATAATATATTAAAAACAAAGCTCCTCAAAGGCAAGTACTGTTTCCCTCTTTGCATTAGTTCCTTGTCATGTAAACCTGATATAAAAGGTCTGAAAATAATTTATAATTTCCTTAAACAATGCTCCATTAGAATTTAGAAACAATGTAAACCTGTTTAATGTGAGCCAAATGTAATAATTAGACATCGGATGTTTATGCAATTTCCAATTTTTATAGAAACATTTTAAGAAAGTGGAATGAAATAAAATTTTATTTTTATTGGGGACAGCCTTTGTAGATCCAAAGCAAATAAAAATCGTGTTAAATTCTCTCGAATTTTATATTATAGCATTTTTTTAACATTTCCATAAGCCATAAATGCATAAAGATCCGATGTTTAGTAATAATACTGTACTTGCTATAGAAACCACTTGGTTTAAAGCAATAAACAAATATCTCTTAATTTTTCGAGATACATAGGTTAATACTTTTTTTTAGAGACTGAAATACTGCATCGATTAAGGTTAAGGCACCAGTAGTTGACCATTTTATAGAAAAACATAAAAAATAAGGTTTGAAATGTTCTTATTGTTTTGAAATTTAAACAACAGACGGCATGGTATCCGAGGTTCACTTTCATCAAAAGTGCACTTATAAGTGCGCTTATAAAAACCTTATTTTTTGTTTCTTATAAAATGGTCAACTACTGGTGCCTTTACCTTAGTGCATGGAATATACGCGTTATATGTTTCTACTTAAAAAAAATGGAGGTGACCCTGAAATCTCCGAAACTCTTTCACCTATGAAAAAACTGTTCTTCCCATATTGTAGTTCTCCTTATACTGAAAAACGTTGGTTCATAAAGTTTTTTCATATTTTCACAAACACAGCGGAGATGTGCTAATACATATGTACTGGACTCACCCTATGTATCGAACCACCCTTTGTAAGGCAACGATTTACTTTCACGGTGATTCGAGAAAGTTCATGAACCTAGGGAAACTGATAAAAGGCCGGGTACGTTGTATGGTTTCAGAGGGCATCGCAGAACAACCTGCAGCTGCAGTTAGCACCGTCGCTGGAGCACCAGACGGCCGCAATGCTGAGTATCCTCGAGAGATACAAATGGCATCAATTCAGCTTGGTCACCTCGCAGATAGCCGGCCATGACGACTTCGTGCAGGCGGTTCGCGAGCGAATCTCGGACATGCAAGATACATTCAAGTTCACTATACTGAGCTCGACGCTGGTCACAGACACGGCCGACCTCACCGAGCTCTCTAAGAGCGAGTCCAGGGTGATGCTTCTCTATTCGACCAGGGAAGAAGCGAACCGCATTCTGCGTGCCGCTAAAGATCACAAGATGACCGGCGAGAATTACGTATGGGTGGTCACGCAAAGCGTCATCGAGAACCTACCGACGCCGCCCAGCCAGTTCCCGGTAGGAATGCTCGGTGAGTGACGCTGCTCATTTCCATTTCTACCATTTCTGCCATTTCTGCGCGATGACGTACTCGGAACCTACTCCACCGCGACACTTGTTCCGCAAGATTGCAGTAAGCTCGTCCGTGTGATTTTATTAGGCGAATTTGTGAAGGTGGTTTTCTGCGCGAACAACTCGGATGATTAGTGCTGTCCAGTGTTGCCAGATCGAGACTTTTCTCCCACTCTACCTTACCCCTTCTACGACGCCTCATTCACGTGACGAGACGCGCTCACATACAGTCGGTGTGGAAAGTATTCGTACAGTGACAAATTGAAAGTAAAACTGTGTATATTCATGCCAATAATAAATTTTATGAAGGGAAATAAAATTTTGTTTACGCAAAATTTATTCTACAAACATCTAAGAATATTTATTAATAATTTTTCCGCATAAAATTTATTATTGCCATGAATATACACAGTTTTACTTTCAATCTGTCACTGTACGAATACTTTCCACACCGACTGTAATTTGCTCTGTCTCTGCGTCGAGACTAACCCGGGGCTGAACTTGGGAAAACACCCCACTTTTCCTTTCGACACATGACCTACGCCATTCTATTCGTTTTGACATTCTGAACACAAAATGTAGTTGTCATTTTTGGCGCAAATTAATAGTTTTCGAGGTATTCGCGAGAAACTGCCGCTACTACTACATGAATTCAGCGTATACCTACGCGTCTTTGACGGTGTACCGCGACATGTATGCAGCATACACTTCCCCCCCCCCCCTCCCACCTTAGCAAGCAACGTATATAACGGACGAACTTGTTAAAACGGTATTTTCTGTACAGAATATAGAAAGATCGGGATTTCTGAGATCTTTAAAAAAAATTTATTTTAAATATTTGATTATTCTCTTTGGTATATTAATTGAATATTGCCCGCAAAATGTATTACTTTTACAATCTAAGCTGATTATTTTTTACCTCGCTTTGAAAAATACCACACTGAAATCGACTGAATTTATTAAAATTAAAATTTTCTTGTTCATGAATGTAATTATTTTTTGACAATTTTTAGGTTGTTAATTACAATAGCATTTTCACGAATGAATTGTTAATTTTTACTTTATTGTTTCCGTAAAAATGATAATAGGAGCGTTTGCTTTGCGTTCGACGTGTATACTCGTCATTACTTGATTTTAATTCCGTGAGGGATTTTTTAAATGAAATTCCACAGTTAATTGGTTAGAATTACTCAAAGGAAGAACTGCTTTATTATTTTAACGAGTTCAAGCCTAAATCTTTGGGAAAGTATTTTTTTCCAAGTATTTTAATTTTAAAAAGTACAATAAGAACTGACTTTAAGTCAAGCAACTCGTGTGAAAAGAGAATGAAATGTTTAAATTTCATGTTAAATCAAACTGCTGTGAAAGTAGCTTGTGTAAATACAGAACTGCGTGTGTGTAATATGTAGAAGTGATCTTCAGCTAGGAATTATGGAATTTCCGCTGAACAATAAATGGATGCTGCAAGGATTTTCATAGGGATATTCATAACCGTCGGGAAATCGTTCAAGAAATTTTCCAGGAGCGATACGCTCCTGTGCTTCGCGTTCTAGAATGAAGAAGATTCGGCAAGACGCACAATGTTCGATGTATTCCAGTTCGATAGAATTCGATGAATTTATTCGTTCACGGAGGGCAGTCGCGATGGAATCTCGAGGAACCTATCAATTTCCGATTTCCGTGATTCTCGCCGTACTTCTGAATATATTCTTTCCAGCAGCTGGCCAATCGAAACATCCGATCGTCCGTTCAAGAAATTCCAATACCAAGTGAAACTTTTCTTCTTTCCCGCTCTATCTTTAAAACACAATGAAAGGATACAATAGATGAACAGATTCGAATGTCCAATTCATTGATCTTTATATAACACAAAACAATTACCACAATTACCACAATTACACAATGCACTCCATAATTTATCTACATTTCATGACATGAACAGGGACAAATGAAAGATTTTGGGATTTTTGGAAAGAATGAACGGAAAAAGTTATTGAACGAACAAGTATTTTATAAGATAGGAGTAATATTTAAAAACAAATAACATTGAAACCCTCTGTTACAAACATTTAAATTTCTATTTGTTTTAGAAATGTATAGCAATGTAGTAAATGTAGGTATACATACATTGTATACATAAGTAATAAGATGTAAACAGGTGATACAAATTTTTCATAAAAAGAAACCAAAAACGTTTCTTTACTCTCGTATCGATAGGACGCTCCATAATTCATCTTTTGCAATAAAAAATCTTCTGCTGTGCCCACCACTGTGCTGTAAATCTAGATCATGTGAAAGCCGATCAAGGAATTGCAAAAAAAAAAAAAAAAAATAGGCGTTCCAACCAAGAGATCGTGTAGCGATATTGAAAAAAAAGCTTTCCCCTTTTTCTCCGCTATTTGAAGCCGGAACAGGAATATCCAAAAGCCAGTTGTGTTTGTACATAGGCGTTCATCGATTTTCGAAACTGTTTCTGCGAACTTGTCATTGGTGTATCGTGTTCCATCCGCTTGAAATCTAAAACGCGAGAACAATGGAGTAACATCGGGTACGGTTGAATAAAAATTCTGTGAAAATTATTGGAGCGTATCGAGATTGACCAGAAACTATTCCGTGAATTCTTCTCGCAAGCATCTGGCGAAAGATGCGTTTACAGTTGTAACTTGTAATGTTACAAGTTGCTACGAGAACGATCGTAAACTTCTATAAAATTCTATTCTTATGAGTAGACAGCGGATCTTTATGCAAAATAAAAATTTTATACCAAAATTGCAACAAACTGGAACGAAATAGAAATTTATTTTCTTTCCTAACATGTTTAATAGGTTGAAAATAATATAACAGTATTTCTAAATTTTTCTAATGTTCTTACTGTTTTAAATTACACCTACTCATTTTTTTAATAAATGCATGAAATCCGATGTCTACTTATGAGCAATGGTCAATCTAATTATAACAAGAAAATGCGGGCAAATTAACTTGTGTTTCCTACATTTGTGAAAATGTGGGGAATCTAATATGTGATATTATACTATATGTGCTTATTAATAAACTGTACAGTTTTCATTCGACATAAGACGACCGATCGGGACTGGCTTTCCCGAAAAATGAGAACATAAATCTATTTCTAACCGGAAGAATTTATGTTACGACCCAATAATGCAGGAAATGAATTGGAAAAGTATTTTGGTCAACTAGATTGGACAGATAACTTATTGTACGACACGAAAATTGTCGTTGAGGTCGATACCAGTTGGACAATTTCCAGTTAGCTGGCAATTGTCGGCCGCATCATAAATCTACGGAATAGTCTTGTGATTTTCCGAAAACCGGCGACCTAGTACTCCGACCACGTTGCGGGCCGAAGCAATTGCCCCGGCAATCAGTTTTGCGTCAATTTTGATTTCAGGTGTGCATTTCGATACGAGCACGGAGAGTCTGGTGAGCGAGATAACAACTGCGGTCAAGGTTTACGCGTACGGAGTCGAGGATTTCGTGAACAATCAGAATCTGAGTCTAAACACTCAGATTGGATGCGAGGGAAGCTACGGAGAGTCTCGATGGAACACAGGAGAACTGTTTTTCAAGTAATTACTCACTTTACAGTCTCCAGTACGGTATATGTTGAGATGCATGTAACTTTGTCCGGTTGTAACGGATCATTTCAAGCCAAGTCGATTAGTTTTTGACGTCAGCATTGGCGATTTTGTTCTAAATTAAAAATACATTGTGGTCCATGTGAAATTAAGTGGGGTTTCAGTCATAATTTTGCCTGTTTAGAATTTGTTTAAAAATTACAGGCATTCGAAGTTTGCCCATTCAATTTTTGCCCATCTTGGCGAAAATGGGCTTCGCTAACGAATTTTTATCTCAGAAACTGTTTGTTCGATTGAGATAATCTTTTTTTTTGCTTTATTCAGAAAGAATTGGGCTGTTGCAATATAATTTTTTCAACCTCGATAATTAACTTTGTAACGTCGAAGAATTAAATTAATTCTTTTCTTGCGATTTTTTCGATGAAGGGCCAAAGTGATTTAAATTTTGAGAAAAATATGATGAAATTTCTTGAAGTTTTATTTCTATTACACTTCAGTTTGTTGCAATTCAGGTAGAACATTTTTATCTTGCATAAAGATCCGCTATCCGCTAATTTTAGTTGTAAATAAATTTTATTCCAACGTCCTTCAATATATTTTTATGCATTCTTTTTTATATTCGTGGAAAAACCACTTACTGATAGCATTATGTGAATTTTGGTCAAAATATGGTGATTCATCAACAGACTATAGTTGATGGTAAAAGATACTACAAATGAAGAACGTGAAGGACCAAATAATTTAATTTTTACCGTAACACAATCAATAAACTTATAATTCTTTGACAGAATACATTTACATAAAAATTGAAAGAATCTATTTAGATAATTGTTACTTTGTTCAACGTTACTGTTTAAAATCAGAATCACAAACGTGTCTCCGATTTTATAAAGTGAATAGAAAATCGAAATAGCTTATCATTTCTATTGAAATACTTTTGCAGAAAAGTGCATGAACGAATGACTTTTTGAATTGAATTTGGATGGAGATGTGTGATTTGTATACCGGCAATCAAGTGTTTTCATTTCCAGGTACTTGAAGAACGTGTCGGTCGAGCATGATCACGCGAAACCTAACGTGGAGTTCACTCAGGACGGAGTTTTGAAAGCGGCGAAACTGAAAATTATGAATCTACGCCCGGGCGCGAGCAAACAACTCGTTTGGGAGGAGGTGAGTGACGAAGATCTATTATTCTCTTAACTATGACTGTACACGAGCACGTGACTGTTACACGTTCTTTTACAAAAATTACAAGACTGAATTTATATTTAGATTTCTCGGAATTTTAATAACAAGATGTGCTCGGTTGAAGAAAGTTGAATAATTTCCAATGAAAACCATCATTATAATTTCAATAATTCCACAATAGAAAATGAAAAATCTCAATGTGCAGTGTTTCTTTTGTGAGCTTTTCACAAATGAAAAGTGAAACAAGTGACCGGTACGGTTAGTGTTAATACTCCTCCTAGTCGCAGCATCTGAACGTTTCTAAAGACACATGATTCACATAAAAGAATCAACCACGTCAACGTCAGCATAACTCAGAAATACAGTGAGTTCTCTATATATGTCTAATCCAATAATAAAACTTTATTTTTAATTATTTTTTATGAAACTTTCATCAATATATTTGTGGAATTTTTCTGACTAAAATGACACCCAACACGATATCATTCGGATCATACACTAATTTTCCGTTAACATAATTGTAATGGTAAGTTTTATCGACACAAGTAAATATCATCGGGATTGTATCATATTTGTTCATTTTCATTACAAAAATGCCACGAATATGTCGGTGAAAGTCCCGTAAAAAGATAATGAAAAATAACAAAGTTTGATTACCGAATTGCTTGAAAATCGTGTGATAGAATTCCGGTCACTCCCATCGCTACTATTTAATAAAAATACATTCGCCAGAAGCTTCGTTCGAAGTTCGGACATTCGATGTGCGTCCAGCTAGTACATACCTTGTGTTCAGCACGTACTCCATCGAATTCCAAGCGAACGAGAGACCGGGTGACAGGACAGGTGTCACGGAACGGTGATTTATCGCGAGAAGCGCGAAAGAGCGTGGCCGACTATATCTTTCCTGTAAAAAAAAAGCAAGCGGTAAAAAAAAAAGAGGAAGAAAGTCGAGCCAAAAGTTGGCGGTACTGCAGCCACGAAAAACGGAACCGGTGACGGAGCCGAACGGTGAAGGAACGGAATGAATAGCACAGCGATATCGAAGCTTGCGGGAGAAAGGAACAATGGAACCCTCTAGCAGAGGGTGCGAGGGAAGATTTCTACGATGGCCGGGGCGGCTGCGTTTGCACCAGGCAGGACCGTATCTGGCGTAATAAAACGGACATCTTTAATCTTGACTGACCCAATTCCCTGTCGTCGATACCGCGTAAAAAAAAAAAGGGAAAAAAGAGAGAAGGCTCCGAGCAGGTGCACACGGTTTCTGGAAGTCGCGCGGCGATGTCATTACGAAAATGTTACGATATTCGCTGAAAAGAATATTACCTTCCCGACGCCGGAAAATTATATTCGGTTAACGGGGGGAAAAAAACACGACCTCGGTAGAGCACAGATCAGAAGCTCGAAGCTGGTTCGCGACCTACTCGCTTTGGCGGATTAAATGCGGGGGCTACCTCTGGCCCCGGCAATTCGCGGGAAATTAAAATCTTTGCCCACTATTCACAGACCCTACGTTGGACGCACGTCGCTTCTAGTCGTACGATGTAATTTGCGACTTCGCGGTGATGACGTTTCACTGGAGTAAGTGACCCGCCTCTGTGCGTTTCAGGTCAAAGAAAATTGGAGGAAATACTCGCGAGCTTGAATGACATTTCCATACGTCTCCTCGAGTCCAAACGTTTCCATTCGGTCTATAAGAACCAGGGACCGTAACTGTGTTCTAACCAGAAAGAAAAAAAGTCATGGAACAACAAGTATTTCATCGACTAAAATTATATTGGTTACAAATAAGGATTATAAGTAACCGAAAATTTTTTATCTTGTTGGCAAATGTTGAGAGAAATTAATTTCGATCAATTGTAACAGTTATCAATGACAGAAGTTTATTTCAATCGCTAATAAATAACAGTTATCGAAGGGAGAAGTTTATTTCGGTCGCTCATAACAGTTATCAACGAGAAAAATTTATTTCAATCGTTCATAACTGTTATCGATAAAAGAAATTTATTTCGCTCATAACAGTTATTGATGAAGGAAATTTGGGTAATTATTTACATTAGGGGCTTCCTCACCGATTTTGATGACCTTGAAATATGTTGTCAAGGGCGATTTTAACCGCTTCGGACCCACGGACGTGTGATGCGAAAAGAGGGAATTCCGGGAAATAGGGTCGGCGCCCCGCCATAATTTGTTTACCATAGTGTTTATAGACCCTCAGCGTCTAACCTGCCTAGGATAACCTGACCGTACCACCTCCGTGGAAGGGATCATTGTTAAAGTCGCAGTATTATTTTGTTCGTGGTCGGAGTGACATCTTCTCGTTCGTTGTCACGATTTTATAAAATGTGTCGTGTGTGTATATGTGTTTAGTGATTGTTGTTTAATTATTCGAACCTATTCTCGTGAGTGAATAATTGTGTGCTGTGGATCCGACGGAGGTACAGAAGATTCAGAAGTAAGTACACTTTACATTATTATTTTATAATGTAGGTTTAGTATTCGTATGTGAAACATTACAATGTTTTCTATCATATTCTGCAACGTATATTAACGATCATTAATGATTTGGTATATAGTATAATTTAATGCGGTTCAAATAAGATACTACTTTAAATCAAATATTTTAATTTTGATAACCAAATAGATAAAATTAAATATTTTTATTTTGTATTTCAAATATTTCCTCACAATGAAAATAAGTTGAGCATGTAGTTAATATCATAAATTATAATTTTTAACATGAGAAGCTCTAATAGTTAGCAAAGTATTATTTGTAGTTTAATTACGAATATGTAACATGTTGATACACAGACTACAATATCATAATAACAATTGCAGGCAACAAAATATAATAAAAATATAAGTTACTGTCAACTATTTGAAATACTATTTTACACAGTCCTACAAAATAAGTCTCACTATTTCCAATATTTTCCAATTAAAATACAATTTTTAAATAATATTTCAAAAACTTTTCTTATAAGTAAAATAATTTATTTGCATGACTAGTATTCTTTACATTAGTATTTTCTAATGTAGGATTAGTATTCGTATGTATGACATTGGATACAAGGTTTTCGATCCAATTTTTTGGACACTAATAACTGTTATTTGTAACCAAAAAGTATAAAAATCGATATTTTTTAGTCATTTTGTTCTTCGATTTTTTTTTCTTATATTTTGTGTAGATTATCTTAAATTCAAATAATAGTCAACTTTTCCCTGATAAGTAAACTATAATTTACAAAGAAATATTAATACACGAGGTATGATAAAACGGAATTTGGAGTCTGGCGGTTCCCTGGCGACGAGCGACGGGTATCAGATAAGATTTAACACCTCGCTATGGCCTCGAGTATCAGTTTGCCAATTTTCGTAAAGCCGCAGATATTCTAACGCGCGCTACGTGAAACTTATAGTCGAAGTTTGATCACGTGACTATGGGTCATTCTATGCTAGGTCGATCAATTTTTGACGTCACCATCGGTAATTTTGTTCTAAACCAAATATATTATAGTCCATGTGAAATTACGGGGGGTTTAAGTCATCATTTTACTATTTTTGAATTTGTTTAGAAATTACAGGCACTCCAAGTTTGCAATTTTTACCCATTTTGGCGAAAATGAACTTCACTTACGAATTTTTATCTCGGAAACTGTTTGTCCCATTGAGCTAAACTTCTTTTTGTTTTATTCAGAAAGGATTAGGCTGTTGCAATATAATTTTTTCAACCTCGACAATTAACTTTATACTCCGAAAAAGCATCGAAACCACTTCTCACGCAGAAGTATTAAATAAGTCTGAAATAGTATGTCGACGTTCCCCAATTCTTTTAAGCTTCTGAAACTGTGTTCTTTACAGATGCATAAAAACCGCATTCTAATTACAAGCGTTGTAAAATCACTCGTCCACTTCCTTTGTTAATCGCGAATGCACACTGACCAATCATCCATGCAAACGTTTATCCTAGTTAAAATTAAAGTGGCCCATACACGCGTGAGCTGAATAATTTACGATGTTCCTACTAGCTGAAACTGATAATATTAAGCTGTGTCCACACTAAATCAACATCGCTAGTTTTCGTTTTGTTGCCTTCTTCTTCTGTTAAAATTTGTTCGTATTATTATAAAATTTGCTTCTTGTTGCTTCAATGTGGACATTGTTTTAGATCGCCGTAGCAGACTTTCAGTTTATGATCGTACGTTTTACCAATGTGGTGAAAAACGCGAAACGTAGCCATTCGGAAGTTCATTCTAGCCCGAATTGGAAAAGCCGAATTATAAATGAGCCACGTGCTGAAAGCCGACGGCGAATATCGCATAATAATTTTCGAACGAGTTTTTCCATTATCGTTTGACCCGACAATTAACGAACTACGAAACCGGTGGATATGAAATATTCAATGTTTAAACGAACTTTCCCGCGATATAATTTCTGCAACGGGTTATGAATATGATATGAACAAACTGAAATGCATAACAACCAGGTTTTTGAATTTCGAAGCAATATATGTAAGGACCTAACTGCAATTTTTGCAGTTAATTGTCTCATTCTTGAATATTAAGTTTTAAAAGAAACTTTTCAGATGTTTCTTTTTGACCAGATTATTTTTTTATTTTTTAGAACCTGACATAATGTACAAAAATTGTTTTACGTTTCTCATTCACTTTACTTTATCTGAAGTAAATATTTCGTCCTGGTTCAATTGAATAAATAAGTAACTGTTGTTTTTCAAATTTTTAAATATCAACAAAATTTAATGTCAAAATGAATTTCATTTAAAATATGTTAAATATTTTAAATAAACTAGTTTGAAAATAAATTTAAGACACGTCCCAAATTACAGAGAAAATAAATTTGAACCACGAAATTTTTCACAATATCAAAGCAACTACCATCTCTCTTGCAAGTATTACGGAATAAGTTTATATAGACCTTTAATTTTCCTCGATGGTGCAATGTCCCGCGATTCATGCACCACAGATTTTTACCACCATTTTAAGATCCAACTATAAGTTTCAACGACAATATTAAGTTGTTTAACTACTACGGAGATTTCATAAAAGACGTTTAGCAGCCGTTTATCTTTCGCTTTCCATTTTAACCAGGGAATTATAGCTCGGGATACTTAACCTCTCGTCTGTTGCGATTTCATCCTCGTTTTTTCAGTTTCTGTTCCCCGAGAATAGTACACAACTTCGCTTGAAAGAATTAATAGTTTCAAAGGATTCTAAATATTGTATTAACGGTCTGCATTCGCTTTTATGTCAGTATAAAATTTAAATACAGAAATTCTGAGGAAGCACATTTATGTACCTATGCAAAAAATGTATTAGACGCGAGTAAATGTTGTTAGTAATAATTTAAGTTAATTATCCATTTTCCGCTAAGTTTAATAGTTGCTTGTAACGAAATTATAAAATGTAATAATTTTCTGAAAAAATTCTACAGATTATTGTACACTTAAATTATATCACTACTTCATAATGGAGATAAAGTGATTCATTTTATTATAGATGCTGCTTATATTTATATGAAATTTATACCTGTTAATAACCAAAGCTTAATTCGAAATTTAAGATTCTCTTGCAGATAATATGACGATAATCAATAAAATTCTTTATTTTCAATATTTAATCAGATCTTACATAACACGTATTTTTTATACAACTGTATTATTCTAATTGTTGATTGCTTATAGTAAAACATCAAGTTCTTATTGTAGAAAATTTAGTTACTAAAAAGCCTTCAGTTCCATCGATTTATAATTTGAAATATTGTGTGATCTAATTTAGGAGGGAGATTAAAACTAATTAGAATAAACCAAATTATTTCTTCAAAACGTTATTTCTGCTTATATACGCAATATTGATGAACTGAAATATACTTGCTTCATTGTTATACTCTAATTCTAATAAACTCCGTTTTAGCTGCATACGATGACGAATTTTTAAAACGTACAAACGAGGATAATATTGAAATTGAGATATTTTAATTAAAAACTTTTACGAATTTCCTCCCAGAAAAGAAAATTTTTCCACAGGTGAAAATCCCGTTAGATTGAACAAAAAATGAGTCTAAAATTAAATTGACTATCTAAATCGAAAAATCAATATTTCTTTGGTATTATCTGCAACAGAGCTCAATATATTTTCCGTCTAACAATTAGAGACGATTCAATGCTTCCGGAAAGGACCTCTGATATTTCAATGCCGCGCCGCCTCGACAGTCACAAATCTACTGAAAATCTGTTTTCACAGATCCGTTTGTTTTGTGGACAATTCACGCTCGAGTTGTCAGTACAAGCGATCTTTAATTATGTCATAGTCGGGTCGGAAGTCACCAATAATGGCGTTGCATTACGGAAGGAATTTACTCGGTACAGTGGACGCGCGTTTCCACCTCGACGAAAGTAATATGTAATTAAACAGCTTGAAACAAACTCTTGACTCCATTACGATCAAACCAGACGGCGAACGGTCAAAATAATCGGGGAAACGTCCGAGTAGGGCAAAACGCGTTTAACAGGAAAAAATTATGTAACTGGAGCAGAAAATAAGCAGGTAACGCTGTGCCATCGGGACTTTAAGAATTTACCTCAATTTTGTTCAATTCCCTTTTTTTTTTGTTGAGTTATTACGATCTCTTAAAAAGCAAACTTTTTTTATTGAAAATGTCTACACTGAAGCAACATCAAGCAACATTTTGTCGCCACTTGTCACCTCCTTCTTCTTTCATTTGGTGAAAGTTTTCAAGTATATAATGAGCTTACACTAGAGTACAAAGTTCACGTCGCCTGTGTAGCAACAATTTGCAAAACATAAATGGACTAAATAAAATGTTCAATATTGAAATCATATCGAGATTTGAATAGACTTTTCTATTTCTTGAATAAGTTAATCAATTTGTTTATTTTAATATGGTCGTATTAAGTATTAGGTTGAGTAGCAAGTTCGTTCGCATTTCTTGACAGAAATGTTGCTATACCTTCTATAAAATTATCCTAATCAATGAGATACACTACCGCTCAAAAGTATCCGGACACTTATAAACTCAAATATCTTTGTTGTTTCTAAAGATACGTAAAATATGGTAAGAACAAAGTTGAATAGTACAATGGGGCTGACACGATGTTATCAAAAAAATTTGAATGACCTTGGAATAATTATTGTCATTGAATTCCTAATGAATAGGACTATCATTGTAGTTGTTTAAAAAAGGGTGGTTCCATTTAAAAACAACATTTTTTTATAGCATCGTGTCAGCCCCATTGTATCATTCAACTTTGTCCTTACCATACTTTACGTATCTTTAGAAACAACAAAGATATTTGAGGTGCAAACTTCAGGTGACTCACCCTGTATATACGTAATTTTTAATTTATAACATCAGATATTTCACAAGAAACTAATAAAAATCGATTTTAATCACTATTTTAGGCACTGAAATAACTTTGATGCAATGCTAGTAACGATATTTCGCAATTGTCCGGATACTTTTGAGCGGTAGTGTATATGTCGCTTTGTTGACTACGACTTTCTGTCATCCATACGAAAATATAAACAATCGGTAAGGTGGCAATTCTACGTAACATCGTCACACGTGTGCGTTGCCGATAGCGAACGTGTTAATCGACTTCTTCCTTCCATGAAATTCGACGACTATTCATTCTCCTAAATCAATTGTTTATAAACGTCTGGTACGTTCGTCACGGCGATACTGAATACCGAGTGCCGGCAGACCCTCGATCGTTCTGTCTAATAGCGTCATTCAGAGATCCTAAACCGGTCGTATCAGGCGTAGTTATTCGCGTTCGTTGGACATTCACCGAGCAGCTTTCGACTTCCAATTTCATCGTCCGTCGATTTCCAATCAACGCCGGACTCCCCAGGAATCGACATTTTATTCCTTCGGGGCAGCGCCTCGAGCCCGAAACTCGAACTGAAAATCCACGGTCGCGAGGGGCATTTACAGTAACCGTCCGATGGAACGCGACTAATTAAATCTGGAATGAGATTTCTTGCCGGTTGTGTCATCGTAGAGATCTTTACGGGTCATGCCGGTGGTCGCGCGAAATTATTGCTCCGCACAAAACAATTCGACAATGTCGCGGCTCTCGGTTTCCGTATAATCGCGTCTACGGGAATTGGCAGTGCCGTCGACCGCGAAATGTAATCTTCAATTTCATACGAAACACTCGAAAGATTCTCCGCGGAAGGGAGGAATCACAATCATGGTTGTAACGAGCCCCGACCTCGACGAAAATTGGTCCTGTGTGACGTCAGCCAGGTCAACTAATGGAACAGTGTTTTCGAAAGGAAAACTCTTATTACCCGATTTTGATTTTCGATCCGTTTATTGTAACTGTTC
Organism: Seladonia tumulorum; assembly: GCA_913789895.3. Classification (NCBI taxonomy): domain Eukaryota; kingdom Metazoa; phylum Arthropoda; class Insecta; order Hymenoptera; family Halictidae; genus Seladonia; species Seladonia tumulorum. The sequence continues at coordinate 13,573,516 of OU565275.1, forward strand.
CGCGGAAACGTGCTCCACGATGGAAAGATAACACGTCTTAAAATCTTATTTCTTATGCAGGGTGACCCATTTTAATCCATAAATGCAATTATCTGCTCACATATTTGTTACTCGAGACAGCGGTTCCAACGAATTTGTAAGTGGACGTGTAAAAGGCATATGAGGGTCAAGTTTATTTTTCTTTTTTTATTAATGGAATCATATAGTTTTGAATGCATCAGTCGATCCATTAGCTATAAAAATGTATTAAGTACTTAATGTTCTTAAACGAGATCTGCGTTCAAACTATTTTGAACAGTTTTACAAGGAAGAATGTACGTTCAGTTTTTAAAATGTATAATTCGAGAACATTTGTACGTCTTTCAAACTAGAAAATTAAAAATCAAATTAAATTAGATTTTATAATGACGTGTACATCGTTCTACGCAAACTATTATTGCAAAACAGGTGTTATATAAGCGTTTCCTATGTATATAAATTCATCCATATACAAAATGTTCTTTCAAATTTCGTTTGACTCGTGGCACGCACACGATTACGTTCTGTCTCATCGACACGGTCATGTGAACTGTACTAGTAGGCTTTTGTCTACACGTATAACTCCACACAATAAAATTTTGCAAAAACTTTAACGGCATATATCTCGATAACTATTTGTTTGCGACATATGGTTCCTTTCAAACACATTTTCTTTTCTCGATGTATAGGAGTTGATGTCAAATAACTTGAACAACAATTTTCGGCAAGTTTCTTTGACAAACGCCCACCGATCCAGAGGTGTAGATTCACCCGTAGGACGGATGACCATTACTTTTTATACATCCTGTACAAGAATTTTACTGTAGCTTTGCCCGGATTTTCGGCGCGAATAGCCCGCCGTGCGATGTAATTGCAATTTAGCGAATTCAAAATTGATCGCCGGTAGCAATGACTTATACTTGAGCGATTATCGTGTAAATCAAGTGGCCCCGGGCATCGGATCACCGAAATTAGCACGTCAACTCACGGGCATGAGCTGCGATCGCCAGCAAAATAGTAATCCGCAACAGTGCAGCAGACAATTAATCAATCATCGAAAGCAGATCGTGCTAGACCACGCGGAATCGGTATTAACCGTTCGACCTGGCATTCTCGTGGGCACGTAAAGGGCTTTCCCATGCCATACGCGTTATGTGCCCCTATTAGAGATAGGTACGCGAACACACGTACGCCGAAATCCAGCACGGTCAGAACCTAGGCGCATAATTCGAAGTGCGTGACCGACTCGCGCACGGATCGTTCGCTAATTAAGGAAATTGTTGGCATTACGTTGTTGGCGCAAACGGATGTTGCCACCTATTGGCCAGACTTTGATACATCTGGAATGGACATCCACTGGACCGAATACATTGCACGAAATTTCTATAAAGCCACTTACATTTTGGTGTATTTTTAAAAAATATAGAGCAATTTGTTACTTTTCAAATGTCTGTAACATTGTATACTGACTACTGAGTAGAGACATATACGCCACTTTCTCACAAATGTTTACGTCTTGAATCTGTTTACATTTTCGTCGAAGGCCGCGGAACGGGAGTGCGAAATTTCTATAAAGCCAGTTAGTTTGTGCTTAAATTTTGTGTGGATAACACATACGTAACTCTCAGCTAAGGAACTTTAATTGTAATTGAGATGTGCGTATTTATACTAAAATTGATTTTTAAATTCATAAAAATTGTATATGTATATATTATATTTGTATTTATTTTGTGAATGCCACGAGGCAAGTTGTTGACCAGTGAAGAGAAGGCATCCATTGATGCTTATAAAGATATGGGGTGTTATAATCGATCAATTCCGAAAGAAATTAATAGATCGCGTATTTTAATAGATAATTATATAAATTTGAGCGAAGAATATGGTAAGAAACACCCTACAGGTGGAAATAAAAAATTGACAGAAGACAATATTCATTATTGATGAGGCTGGCAGCAAGGGAAACAAAATGATAAGATTTCACCAAAAAATCAGGCGACTTTATGGAAATTTCGGGCAGTGTACTAAGCTGTTGCATATGAAATGTCCGATTCATACCGTTATTCGTGCCAGTATCGTTAAACAAATCTTCTATCAACGAAACTTACGGGTCAAACATCATTCTAATCAATTCCAGTTGTAGAAGAGGTGCTACATTCTTTGTAGTCGTAGAACGTAGAGAAGCATAGTGATTGATAAAGAAAGAGGGACTCAGGTTCGACGCTTCGATCCTCTGCCTCTCTTTCTTTTCCGTTCGCGGAGCTCTTTCACGCCCGTAACTTTAATCGCTTATTACACAAGTAATTACGATCGTAACTATATCGTGTTTGATGTCATTTTAATTAGAAAGCCAAGACGAATATGATGGTAAAAGTTTGAATCATGAAAAACCAGAAATAAGAAAGTTTAATTTTTTACTTAAAGTTCGGAACTCGCGCTAGTCTTTCATCTTTTCCGAACGCTTCGACTCTCAGCCTGAAACTTTAATCGTTTATTATACGAGTAATCATAATTGTAATGATATCGTTGTTACGTACGGAGACTTCTTGAAACCACATGTTTTACCTGCAAGAGCTCCGAGCCATATGCCATGATAAACAATTAAAATATTAATAGGAATAGGAGGCATATGACAGTCACTTTCAATTCTTTTAATTGAACAACGTATTTTTTCATACACCAATCGATGTAGTTCATTATTCCCCATAATAAAATGATCAACCTTCTTATTTCGAAAAAACAGTGTATGCGATATTTCAATTCTAATGCTACGATATAGTGGTACAATATTTCCCTAATTACAATGGATATCGTTCTACCTTTAAATATATATGAATATGCAAAGTGTTTTCTTATTTTGCACTTTATCGTAACCCTATTTTAGCAGCGCAGCCTGTCCTCCTCTTTTTAAATTGTTCCCCAGGACAATGGCGAGTAATTGACGCTGGTAAATTGCATAGTCTTTGTTGTGAAACTTTAGTCGTTTATGCAAATTCGCGTCTTTGTGCATTTTAACACGTTGACAGCCGCGTTGGTCATTATCCGATGATGTAATTTTGTATACAGGTTTGAAAATTAATTTTTGTTACAGCGTAATTGACGAAACTGAATTTTATTAAAATTTGGACAAACTGAAAGATTACAATTTCAGATTTATTAAATGTGTTCTTTAGTATATAATATATGCTAATATATTATTTTATTGAATACATTGTATATTAAATTCTACTCAATTTAATATTTCACATTTTTTTACAATTTGTATATTATATACGACATAATTACAATTAGATATTACATATTATATAGTATGCATATAATTCGTGCATAATCTGCCGTAATTTACATTATGACTACGTAAAATCTTTTTTGAGAACAGTTACCATTATTGAAAAGTCTTCATCCCTTTATTATAATTACCTACAATGAAGAATATTTCTGTAGCGGAGATAATGGTGATTATTGAAATGAAATAATACATCGGATTCATATTATAAATTAAATATTAACATTAGGTTGACGGAAATTTAATCACCGCCTAATTATTTCAATGTCATTCAATCGTGTGTGTCGATGTCTGTCATTTACAAAATATCTGACAGTATAAACCACATAGAATCATAATAACGGGTATTTGGATATCATCTGAGATTTCCGTTTCGTAGCCTAAAGGGGTTCAAATGTCAATAGCTAGGATCGTGTTTCTGTTTACATTCTCGGTAATAGAGGCTCGAGTAATATTCTCAAGAGATCCTAAATTTACAGGCCTCCAGGGATATAACTTATTCTGTTGAATATACACACGTGGTTTTCGCATTATCAATTCAATAGCAAAATAAAATACCGACCCGGAAAATTCTACAGAATCAAAGGAAATTAAACTAATAAAACCGAAACCAGGCAGTTAACATTTATCATGGTGGCTACTACTTTAAACCATTTACATTAAAAAAATCCTAATAATATTCGGTTTATTCAAATATACCGTAATAGAACCGAATACCTGGTCATGTCGGTGAATTAACCATTGTATTAAATATACTGTTGTATTATTACCAGCTTACTATAATTATCAAGAAAAATAAAAATTATTTAACTGGCTTGAAATTATTGCAAGCAATTCTTATTTTACATAAAAATCCGCAGTCTATTGTAGTTAAGCAATTGAAGACGATTGTCCGGCGAGGTTAACCCCTTGCCCTAAAATATCGTGTCAAACTCGTGATGAATAAGATTCTGAACAGAGTCCAATAAATATATATGTCATTGATTTTCTTTAAACCGAAATAGGATTCTATTTTGGCGTAGTTAATGTGCAGCTATTGGAGAACATATAGGCATACAATCGATATAAATTTTCTCCCTTTTTTAGGAAATTACAAATTACAAAAGACTTCTAATCACTGAAACCGTGAAATAAATCGTAGTGCAAGGGGTTAACACTAGAACTGCCGAACCAGTCAAAATGACTGGTTACTAATTTTTTCTTTCACAATTACTGAAATTATAAAAATGTTTTCATCAGAATTTTTTGAATGACCTTTTTCATTGAAACACATATTAGAATAAACATGGTATTAGGTTTGAATAGATGTAGTCTTGACATTATTACTAAGCAATATTCATCAGTTGAATTTATTACTCGGTAGTTCTAGTGTTAATAAACTACAAGAGGATACAGTCTTCAAACAGCCCAACAATAGAATTAAACGTTTTCGAATCCAAACATTTAGTACTCGGATGCAACCGACAATGGGAACACGGGGCGCTCGGTTTAATCGTAGTTATCGCTGTTTCAGCGATAATCGAATAGCCTAACAAGCCTGTATGCAAAGTCATTGTAAGCCCTGTCCTTCGTGTCGTTAAGTATTTAGAGGAGCACTTCCGGTAGCCGCCGCGCCGCGCTGAGCCGCCGATGCAACTTGCGACATTTGGCAGCGTTCCAATCAGGGGAATGTCTCTCATAATCGTTCCGGGAACGCTCTAGAGAGTACATTGTCTCTAATCTGCAAAACTTCCGGGGTAACTTCCCGGAGGAGGACTGACTCGGCTGGATGGATTTGGTCCCCGAGCGACGTTTTATGACGCTGAGTTGAGCAGACAACTGTAGTTACAAGAGAAGAAGGCGAAACCACGGAATAAACAGGCCAAAACTAAGCTTTCGAGCCGAGGATTTCTTGGACAGTTCAGAGAAGTTCGCCGCTGGATCCTTGATTGCGATCTGGGGACTATCGCGCTTTCTTCATGGTCAACCTCTGTTTTTATATTTTCCAGTCGGATTAAGGTAGTCAAAAATTCTGACCGAAAATGGCTTCTTCGATAGCTTACCATTGAGGAACCCTTTCTACCAAATTTCAGCCCTATTTTTTCAGTGTTTTCCCCAATTTAATCTCATCTAAAAATTCTACAAAAATCTGACACGTTTACCATATCGATCCACATATTCCAGAATTTTTTTCCGATTTTTTAGTTGCAAACACTGGTTTCAGAAAAATTTCGAAAAAATACAGATTTCGTACTGAAGCTTCAGAATGACCACCCTGGAAATGAATTTAATAATAAGGTATTGTTGTCAACACTATCTCCAATTTTGTTCATATCATTAGCTACGTCCATAGTTAAAAAATATAAAAACCAATTTTTTCGATGTGTTTTCTATGAAGATCTAGGGTATTTCAAATAAAAGTGTTTCAAGTAGTGGGCTATACAAATTTTGTTAATATCTTGCGATGAAAAATCTATATATCAAGAGTGAATATGTTTAAACCAGTAGCTACAAAGAGGGTAGAAAACGTGTTTCAAGTAGTGGGCTATACAAATTTTGTTAATATCTTTCGATGAAAAATCTATATATCAAGAGTGAATATTTTTAAACCAGTAGCTACAAAGAGGGTAGAAAACTTTTTCGATGTGTCTTCTATGAAGATCTAGGGTATTTCAAGTATAAATATAAAAGTGTTTCAAGTAGTGGGCAATACGAATTTTTTAATATCTTTCGATGAAAAATCTATATATCAAGAGTGAATATTTTTAAATCAGTAAATGCGAAGAGGGTACAAAACGTGTTTCAAGTAGTGGACTATACAAATTTTGTTAATATCTCTCGATGAAAAATCTATATATCAAGAGTGAATATTTTTAAACCAGTAGCTGCGAATAGGGTAGAAAACGTTCACGAAAATTAAATTTCATTCAAAAGTAAAAATTGAACTGTGCAGCATTATGCAATCATACTAGAAATACTGGATGGTTCTAGTAGCAAACTATGTAGCGAAGGAGACTTGCTTCTCGTATAAGACGGAACATCGTTTCGGTATAGACCCCCATTCAGCATGTCACATATAATTGAACCGGAATAACAGCTCGAACTGTCGACACAGCTGAGAGAAGAAGTTTCTTGCTGTCCGTGTAAGCCAGAATATACCGTACTATCTAGGTGAAGTAATAAACTATCTAACAAGCTGTAACACCGCCACCCTAATGTATGACTGCTAATGGATCGTGATTAACGGCGGTTTCCTAATGAGATCGCGCGATACGCGAGAGTTTCCAAGTTTCATGCAGTAAATGAACACGCCACTGCTGTCAGATATGATGGTGTTGAAACGATAAAAAACATGCACGCTCAACCAAATAGCCTGCCACGGCAATTTGAAAGGTTATTGCTGCGAGGAAATAAAAATAATAATAATGTGTCAAATTATTGTACAATTATCCCGACTATTATCTATTATTATCGACTATTATTATCCCGACTAAGGTTATTAGCTGAAGGGATTACACACACCTAGAAGGCATAAAACGAAAATGAATTACGTCAATTTTTTGCTAGGGTGAAAAGAAATTTTTTTTTACTGTTACATACTATTGTGGTAACATACACAATTATTATCTGAAACCAAAGAACCAAAAATGTTTTTAAAGTTTACATGTAAAATTCGTTTTTGATTTCTTCTTTTTATATTTCTCACAAAACAGTAAACATTTGAATTTAAATATTGATTTTCTTCATGATGTAGAAACTGAAGATGCGTTTTTTTTTTAATTTTATTCTGGCTTCTCGCGATTTTTCGTTTTCACGATTTCATCCCGGAAATTAATCGAAGTGATTATTAACATTTGTAGATGGCCAACTAGTTCGGATAACAGAATGTATTTACACGCTACGCGATTCGTTAACGCCGTGGCCGCGATAACGAAGATCATGATTAAGGCGCAGCTCATTAATTTTTCTTTCACTAGGATCCAGTTACGTAAGCGGATTTCCCGAATAAGGAGCTAGCACGATCTGCCGGAAGGAAAATGTTCATTATTCTTGAATTAGCAGCGGGAATTTTTATTTAAGTTGAATCGATGAGCTTTAATGAAATACCATGTATAATATCTTTTCAGTAACCGAACAGTAATTGTTATTCAAATATTTCATTGCGTCCGGTACAAAGTCGAATGTGAAACATTAAGTTAATTATGTTACGGGGATTAGTATAGTAAGAATATTATCAGAAATGTAACCGAAACGAGATAAACATTCTTTTATAATAAAATTCTTCGTTTCGTGAACCAGCCGAAAATTGAATGGTTCATGATACTGTTCGAGCATTTTTAAAATGTGAAATATCACATAAATACTAATTTTCACACATACGTAAGTAAGTAGATGAGATTTAATGCTATTATTGAGTACTAAATAGTAAGTAATTAAATTTTCATAGAATACGAATTATGAATTTGACCTATATTTCTTTTTAGAGATTTTTAATATTTTTTAATAATACCTTTCAATGTTCTGAGTTTTTCTGCTTTAGTTTATCGATCAAGATGATATTAAGAACGACTTCTATTTGTTTTTAATTACTGTAAGTAGTTGCATTTATCATATAAAATAATTTTAAATCTCGAAAAAGATTATTTACCATCATAGACTATAGTGATTTAAGTAACTATATTCTCCAAGAATAATTAAGCAGGTCTGATATTTTTCATCGTATGTGTGAACTATAGACAATTTATCCTCAAGACATTTCAAAAATAGTCATCAATTGACAGTGCATGTTTTGTTTCAATCACGAGGATAGAGGATAAAATTTATTTTTCAACACCATGATGCAGCTTCGTATAGAGCAAAGTTATTGTACCATAGCTCGTTAGATCTTATTGCGAGAAACGTAATTTCAACGGTGTCGCAGTCAAGGGAATATTGAACGAACCGAATTGAATTTATGAAAACGCCAGATGGCAATAAATTTCCTTAATGCAGTCATGAACAGTATCATTTACAGTGTAGTATATACAACAAGGAAGCGATACCGACGAGATTTAAACAGCGAGCGGCGATCGAGTTTTTAACGGCCGGAAAACATTACGGTCGCGCAGCCCAGATCTGGTTTCTTCGGATTTCCATTTTTCCACAGAATTGAAGAGGAGTTTACAGGGTACTCATTTCAAGTCTGACGACGAAGTTAAGGCAGCGGCGAAGTCGTTTATCAGAAATAGGCCAGCTGAATTCTTTGCTGGCGGAACGGAGACTCTGACAAGGCGTTGCCAAAAGTGAATTGAAATAAACAGCGATCATTCGGAAGATAATAACTAATGTATTATATTTTGCGAACCTCCTGCTGCCACGGGAACCAGAATTATGTCGCTATTTTTGAAAATTGCAATCGTGCAATACAAAATTATTAACAAATTTATTACCAAGAAATGACTCATTGAAATCGAACATTTTCTATTTAGATGATACACTGTTTTATATTTTTTCTAGTTTATATTCAGTAGATTAAAAAATGTTTTGCATTTTTTGCAAATATACCAGTACAATCGTCAAAAGTATGTTTGCTGGTAAGAAATTATTTTTTCAAATGCTTTCGCAATTACTGTTGTGAATATTAAAATAAAACTTACATTGAAATTGTAATACTAAATACTTCTCTTTTAAAAAGTTCCCCAAAGTTTCCCTATGACAAAGCGTCGAACTTGGAAAACTTTTTACTAATACTTTAACCCTAAAGTCTATAGTTTGCAGCGCTCTATGCCACTAGAAAATGGTATGTCGGTTTAGAGATTTTTACATTATTATACAAAATTAATATTAATACTGAAATTGCATATTTTATGTTGTCGGTGTCATTACAATTTCAATAGTAGAAGAATTGTATTCGACATAAGACCCAATAATTAACAAATAATTGAGAAAAATGATATCAGTACGGTATGCAAAATAAAAAATGTTTGCATTGAATGCAAGATACAGAAGCGGAATAAAAATTTTTTTCTTCTTTCAATTATTTTTTAAGCTGAAGCCAATGTACTGGTAAAATAATTAATTAAAAATCCGCAGTGTAATGGTTAAAAGTCTCAGAGTGCAATCAAACAAAAAAGTCAGGATGTTTATAATTATTGCCCTATCAAAGTAAAGAATTTATCTTGAAAATTGGCAAAATGGCGAATGCTTAAATTGCATATTCTGAAATTTTGTTCTTTTTCGTTCAATTTTTAATTTAAAAAAAAAGTATGATAACTTCAATGTAAAAATATAATTTTGGCACCAGCGAGAGCTGGTATGTAGAATGTTGTGTCGAAATTTCAGAGTAATCTAGTTCTTGAGATTTGATCTGCGCCAGTTAAAAAATAGTGCGTTTCCAGAAAAACGTGTTTGACTGTCGCAACTTTGTCGAGAACTGTTGAAACGTCAACGAATGTAAGCATAAACTTTTGGGAAAGTATTTTTAACCCCTTGCCCTACAATATCGAGTCAGACTCGTGATGAAGATTTTGAACAGAGTCTAATAAATATGTATGTTATTAATTCCCTTTAAAGCGAAATAAAATTCCATTTCGTTGTAGCTGATATATATCCTTTGGGGAAGACATGGGCATACAATAAATGTAAACTATCTTTTCTTTTCTATGAAATCCTGAACGATGAAGAATTTCTAATCGTTATAATCACAAAATAAATAGTAGTGCAAGGGGTTAAAAGATTGTGTTTTCGGTCGATCTATGTAAGACTACATCCTTAACGCACGATGTCCCCTATTTACCGAATCGCATTCCGAACGATGTCGCGAACGTTGCAGACGACGCGCAATGTCAGATTCGCAGAAAGTCGTCTCTGCTGGCAGTAGGGGCAAGATTAATGGGAATAATGTAGCAACGGAACGACTATGAGTACGAGGAAGTACGCAATATCTGTAAATAATGTTTCCTGTCAAGTACCTCACTGAGCCGCCGAGGAAATGGGGGTTGGAGAGGGTAGGGGGGTGGGTGGAAAGCACAACGCGAAGCGCTGCGACAGTGCGGAGAATCAGTTGCGTCGTTGCACGATGATTAATGTCGTCGACCGTTTTTACGAGTTTCATTGCGACACCTCGCACTCGGTACGACTCCTGCTCTATGCGTAGTCGCTAGAGATACGGTGAATTATTATGACATGCTTGACACTAAAACGCTATCAGATTTGTCGCTCTTGTCGCCAACGTTGACGGCGTTTTTGTTTTGTGACTACACTCCGAGATAATGCTAAGCCTGTACCAAAAATCTCGAAAAACCTTGCAAGAGATTCCTGAGGTCATTTGCAGTAACTTTCTCCTTTACGAAAATGTTCCCCGTGGTTTCGTTAAGGAGTTATTAACGAAAAACACGGTCCAATCAGAGCGCGGCTACAACGGACGGATTCTGGCTTGGCCAATAGCATGGCTACGCTCAGTGGGACCTGTCGCCCAAAAATACTAAACCTAACTTAGAAAAATCAGATTAATCAGATGAACAAATGGCAAATGTATCAACGAGTGCACTACAAAGTCGAGAAACTTGGGAAAATAAATTTGGAAAATTCAGTAAAAATTGTAGGTACAGTGAATTCGCGATATATGTCGCCGTGGGAAGGATGATAAAGGTCGCGAAATTATCACCGCTACCGCTAGACCCCGTCAGGTCTTAGGAATTGTGTCATATTTAGTATCATTTTCATTACAAAAATGCCACTAATATGTTGGTGAAAGTCCCATAAAAAAATAATGAAAAATAAAGAAGTATTGTTATTTCGATATTACGTTTATACTCCTCGGCGATCGAGGCCATTCGAGCTTCACTGTCCTTTTCTACGTTCAGCACTGCATCGAGGAATAGTAGGATCTCATCGGCAACATTTGCCGCTGACTTCGACCAATAAAATGTAGGACAATTAAGAAAATATATTATTAATTATTATATTAATATATATCGAATATAAATAGATAGGCGAGTATTGCTGTCCTTTTCTACGTTCGGCGCGGATCAAACAATGGAAAATAACTCCTGGAAAATAAGCTACATTAACCCATTTGCATTATTAGCGTATATATGCGCTCAATTTTCCTGGTCACTGTCATTATTCGTTATCTGAAAAATAGAAATGGACGGTGTTATTGGAGATGAAAATAGTAATTCTGATTTCTTCTTATAATGATGATTATGAGATATGAAGATATGAAGTACTTAAATATAATTAAATAAAAAGTTTGGCGATAAAAGCCTTCCTTTCATATTTCCTTATGATGCAAATGGGTTAAGACCCTTGCTGCTGTCATACAACACAAATTCACTGTAGTATTAAAATCTGCGTGTCTCCGTTAATATTTTACAATATCACCAAAACTTGTGAATGTTAGACTTTTTTCTACTTTTGTCCGCTACTCGACACACTGTGGCTCTGAGTTGAAATTTTTCGGTTTCGAATATAATCAACGTTCCACATGAACGACTGGCTCCCGTTTCTGGTCGCTCATTGTTTCCGACATGTCGGAGGCGAATGAAAAATTGGGAGCCGCCTTCGAACGACGCGACGCAACGCGCGACGTTGACGGCGACTACACGAACGTGGAGGAACCGCCCGAAGGGAGCGCGAATGAATTTGCATCGGCAACACATACCGGTCCCATCTGTATCGAATTCCAATATTCGAATGTCGGCCGATCGCGCGCGAGAGACGCCCCTTCTCCCCGCCTATTACATATTCGAAATGCCAACGAAGTTTTACCGGACTGCTATTTTCACTCGTGAACGGCCGGCAATCTTTCTCTTATCAACTTTTATCCACGAGCCGTTTCCACTCGAAATTTTCGAACGGTTTATCCGGCATTGCTCGGCCGCCAATATACGATACTCTTAACACTAAACCTACCAAGCACAAAATATATAAAGGTGAAACGACTTATAAAAGGGAGAAGACTGAATTTATTTAAACTTTAGACGATTTTCATTATAATATATGCTTCAATAAAGAAGTCAATTCAGTAATTTCCTATAAACACGTTTCTATAACTTCAATAATTGTGAAATAGAAAAGCGGTCATTTGACCGTGAAAGGTTTAGTGTTAAAGACGGACTTCGAAAAGGAACGATCTATCAGACCCTCCTGTGAAATAAATTCTGGACAAGTTTCGGTCGGTCGAGTGAATTAAAAAAAAAAAGACAGACAGATCAATTCTCAGAGCTTAATCCGATTTTTAAATCAGTGGAATGGTCCCTACGAGGTAATATACGCGTGATAGTTAATTCGAAATACTTTTCATTGGACTGATCTGGATTAGATTGATTTTAAATCCTGTAGAATCTTTTGAAAAATATATCGTATATTTATATTTCGTTACGCCACTCTTCATGTACATAAATAATTGGTTGAATACATCTTAGCACGCTGTTGATATATTTTTAATAATATACTATTTTTCCCAATTAGTTTTCTTAATTATTTCCCGATTATTATCCTTTTACCAAGTATAAAATTTGTCTACGGTTATGTGGAAATTATAAAAACATTCGGTTAAGATGAAAATCTATTGGAACCCTTTTTGATACTTCGGATGATGAAAACACGAGGATAGAGATTCCAAAAAAGAATTCCTCTACGTTTGATAATAATTAAATCCGTTGTCTTATCGTCGTTTTTTTCTCATTTCTTACCTTGGAAAAAAATGAAACAAACACATTTATTTGTATGTTAATATTTTCTTTAACATATAATGATAGACGCTTGATTTATTTTATCGAATATTTTTTGTCTGGGGTGTAACCTAACCACTGGTCAGGTAAAAAGAGGCAAGCTTTCTTAATTTGATAAGAAATACAGCTTCTAGTCGATGACTATCCAAATCACGGATCTGATCAGGGACAATTATCAGCGAGAAGATATTATTCTTTGATCCACTGCCGAGCATAGAAAAAAACTGCTTTATTTTTCATTATGTTTTTATGGGACTTTCAAAACATATTAAAATGTAGGTTTTACTGTATAAGAAAATTAATAGCTATTCCAAATTTCTCTCGTATTGGTGTGACAAGTAAGAAAGCTATAAGAGAGCATAATTGGGGAGAAACAAAGTTAATATTAAGAAAAAGACTTTTTTTCTTCTTGATGGAAATCATTGCATATTTTATCGAACACCTTCTTTTTCGTTTCTGTTAACAGATCGGTGTTTGGAAATCCTGGGATAAGGAGGGACTTGATATCAAGGACATCGTGTGGCCAGGAAATACTCATACGCCTCCTCAAGGCGTTCCGGAAAAGTTCAATTTGAAGATAACATTCCTGGAGGAGTCACCCTACATCAATCTCGCACCGCCGGACCCTGTCACTGGGAAATGTTTGGTAGACCGTGGTGTCCACTGCCAGATAGCCAAGGCATCCGATATTGCCGAGTAAGTAGACAAATTTACGAATACAGTTATCCTTCGATATAAGACGACGGGGCGGGAATGGCTTTCGACTTGTTGCGGATCAGGGCGCTATTCGGCTTGTCATTATTCTCGAGTGAGCCGAGACTTCGCATGCGCTCGAGCCGAACCAGTAAAGATTTAATTAAACAATGTAGCTAAATAATTTTTCTATTATTCCCAGCATTCACGTTTCACTGATTAATACGGATAATCGAGGTTCAACTGTATCGTGAATGATACAAGTCAATATGATCCAAATATCGTGTCGTGTTTAATATCATTTTGACTAGAAAAGTGACAAAAATATATTTGCAAAAGCTTCATAAACAAAAAAGGGTTCAAGATAAAATGGTTTTATCACTAGATTAGTATTGTCTCACCGATACCTTGGTTATCGATGCTTTGTTTTTCGATCACTTTTTCCGTATATTTGGCCTGTTCAGACCACTATGACTTACAAGGAAAGTTATGGCTCCAATTGCAGCGAAGATTGACCGAAGGACGCCCAGATTTTCTAAACACAGTTAGTTTAATATTACACAATACCAAAACGATCAATGCCAGACCAAAATCTATCAAAGAATTTGTTGTATGCTTCAATCAATTTAAATGAGCGTAACGCAGAAGTTTCCAATTAAACATTTGAGTAAATGTTCAACAACTTTTGAAAAAAAATTTTTTTCGCCAAATAAGCGTTGTACCTTCACCACGCTTTCCACAAATTTTTAAACAAATTTGTTGGACAGTTTGGTTCCTACGAATTTTTTTCCACTTTTTGTCCAATTTGGCACCACTGCGCGGTATGTAGGTCACTGTGTATAAAAGGTAATGGTAATGGTTCGTTTAAAAGAGAACCGAAGAGAATTTGAGAGCTAGAAAGTCATTTAAACTTCTGGTTTCGTTCAGCTAACAAACGCTGTTCGAAATTCTGCGTACCGTGCGCCTTCCTAACAGTACAAGTGACGAAATGAAATACTGTTTCCCGGTATTCGGCATTAGAATAACAGGCACAGCCTGAAAGGTGCAAGAGTATTTACCATATATATACATCTGCTCACCGCAATGTTACATATCATCCTCTACACGCTCCCTATACTGGATGGTTATAATATCTCGATCTATTTTACTAGACGCACAGCTACATTTTCTTTTTATTGCAACTATTTGAAACGTTAACACTTTCCCTACAGGCAACGATTCCATATAATCTTTCCCAGATCAGAGACTAACGATTGAAGGCTTGTTCACCAATTTTTCAATAACAATAGCAATTTTACTTGTAAAACGACAAGGCGATAGGGAAGTCTCCTATTAAAATGGGAAATGTCATAAGTAGACTGCGGAAGTTTATGCACAATAAATATGTAACATGCATATGACAGTTATGCACGAAAAATATGAAAAATATGCAAAATATATAAAGTATATAGGTATACATAAAATGTAGTATAATAAGCAATATATTTGTATGTTACAGAATATTCACTATATACACATATATAAAATACTTTTCATAATTACTCGGATACATTATAGTTCGCGTGACAATAATTTACAAGCATTTTTCCGCATAAAATTCATTTTTTCTTGAACTCCTTGCTACGCGTTCTTCTGTTTCTGTTATGTGTGGCGGTATTTATGTGTTGGTCTAACTGTTTCACACTTCACATTTTATTGCAAATTTTGCAATAAATGCTTCCGACATCGTCATCATTATTATCTTTGTCATTAATAACAAAATTGGAATCGTTTTTTACCCAACTCAGCATTAATGCTTTCCTACTTTTTCTAACTTTTGGCATTTTAAAAAAATTAAAAGACACTTAAATATATTCACTTTTCGAAGTATTCCAATTCCAAACGCAAACTGCCAAACCTAACGCTGGATTAGCAACTCAAGGTTACAGAAATATGGTTTCGTATGGCCTGTATTTCTGTGGACACTACACAATTATGATACGAAAGTTTGGTGATAGACGAAACTAATTTGTCGAGATAGATATTTCACATAAGCACGATAAATAACATATGCAATATAGTATTGCATATGTTTTTAAACATAAATATACAAAGCATATGCATTATGCAAAAAATGTAAAATAAAAAATATATTTTCATAGTACTGTAATCATAAAACAAACTGTCCAGGTCCTATTATTTTAACTATTTCCTATAGAAATATGCATTTGCATAAACTTCCACAGTCTAGTCATAAGTAAACTTATGACTTCCTTGACAAGGTCGTACCGTGTACCGAAAGTTTTTCTAGCGAGAAACGAGCTGGCCTGATTCTATCGAATTTTCGTGGTGGTGGTCGAGTCGGCGGTGAACGTGTTGAAATGGATCGAGACGTTCCAAGCACCCTGTATATTTCGCAGCACGGACAGCGCGGCGTCGTGTTTGCGTGTCAGAGAGTCAGTAATTCATTTGCTGGCTGCACGCTAACCGCGTTAGCCCGTCGCTTCGCGTCGCGTCGCGGCCGGGCGTTTAACTGATTTCGTCAAGAATGAACGACGTCAATTTCATTGGAAGTTGCAATCGCGTTCGTCGAGAGGCCAAGAAAACAGAGGGTTGAGCACCGGGGGAGCGATGTGGGGGTGGCGAGTCTCGGAAAGAAACAAGGGGGACGCGGAACAGTTGGCAAAGCTCGAGGAGGCAGCTCGCCTCGATGAAGCAGTGGCCCGGAAAGAATAATGGAGAATGGCGAGGGCTCGCACGGCTGCCGACCGAAATTGAATTCTCCTCGTGGAATTTCGCGACGGAAACTATGAAGTTGCGCCTTGTAAATTATGCTCCCGAGCGACGCGACGCGACCCGACGCGTTGCTACCCGACCTGCTACCCTAACTCGGTTCCATTTACGTGCTTTCGTTTCATTGTCTCGGGCCGCGAGCCCGGAAAACTCTGATTAGTAGTAACGGCCCTTCGTAGCGGATCACGGATACGCTCCGCGAATATGTAAACGCGAATGCGTCGAAATTCGCGAGTACTTGGTCACGGGCTGTCTTCGCTAATGTCGCGTCCTCCGAGCCAAAATCATGTTAGGACGACGCCTCGTGGAATTCATTAGCGTTAACTTCAATTTGCAAAGTTTCGGGATCCAGAGGTCAAATTCTTGACGTTACATGCAGCGTTATCGTGGTAAGACGAAAAGAACGACGACACTGGGGCAGTACAGCCTATCGTCTGCCCAAATGTCACCAGATTGAGACTCGTCTCCCACTCTATCTTTTACGACTGTACTCGCTCACGTTCCGATGGTGAGCATCCCTTCTGCCAAGGACTGGTCACGTGACATGATGCGCGCAGCCAATTCGTGTTGCGTCTGCGCCTGCGTCGTGACTAACTCAGTACTGGCAGAGGGAGAGGGTAACTGTATTCCCCTCAATTTCCCCTGTCTGGCGACGCTTAGATCGCCTATCCCCACCTCAGACTCTCCCATAGGCTTTCACGTCACACGCTAAATAGTATATGTGTATTCAGCCAATATTTCGGTTAAAGCCGAAAATGCGTGTGAAACGAGGTGTACCCCTTCCCCTCTGATTTAATCGGTCTAGGATAACAGAATTTCCGGGATAATAACGGTGGATATACTATTGTCAGACCCTGAGTGACGTCATGGAGCTATAGTGCAGTTCAGGCCTCGGGAACTGGTGGCCCGTGGACCATACTGTACCTTCTACTGAGCCACTCTTACCACACCCACTTGACTCTACGTCTGCGCAGTATCGCCAGACAGGGGAAATTGAGGGGAATACAGTTAGCCTCTTTCGCGTGGGATGCTCGCCGTAGGGGAATGATGGAAAGGCATCGTAGAAGGGGTAAGGTAGGGTGGGAGACAAGTCTTGATCAGATAGCGTGAATCTATGTATATTTATACAGGATGGGTCACCACATTTTGCCATCTAGATTTACGTCATTATTATTAAGCATTGCAAACAATGTTTTAGATGAAGGTGAATGGTTTTGAGAGGGGCACATTCTGATGGTACATTTTTTTGTAGGTGAACGTGTAATAGACCTATGAAGGTCATTCATGTTTTTTTTAAATGGAATCATATATTTTTTATTACATCAACTGATGCTCCTTCATATTCTTTACAAAAAAGTATAATGACGTAAATCTAGATGGCAAAATGTGGCGACCCACCCTGTAGAGAAGCGGGTAGCTACATGAGATAACCATTTCATTTGTAGTAATATCTCATGTACGGTACTACTTCTCACGGATATAGTAATAACAAATGTTGTCACATGTTTTTGTCGCATGCTTTGTTATTAACAATTCCAATGTATGTATATATTTCTGTATATTTATACATTCCATGTTTAAAAAGGAGAAATTACGTAGCTTCAGATCAATTGTTCTACAAATGGCAAAACAGTATTATTATTTACGCGAGAAATGCGTGAAATGGTCACGAGAGGCGGATGAGGATTAATATGTAAAAATAGATATTAGTATTTTACCCTTCTAATTGGCGCAAAGGGAGGACATTATTTGGAGGATAACCTCATAACCGACCTATTAATTTTCATGAGTACGTCTGCATTCCGTGAGAACGCGGCTAAACACGAAGAAACGGGTAATTCCACGTGTAATCTCATTTCGGTGCTACCCGGGCATTCTCCTACTATACTAAATTACCAAGAGAGGTTTATCAAGTACCGAACAATTTTGCGCGACACGCTCTCAACAGGAACGCAGCCATAGTTCCACCGACTTCAGTTGAAAACACGATTAGCGACAAATCGGTAAATTACTCGAACGACGCGCGTAACAGTGCCGGAAGAAATGCAATTTGTGAAGTCGCTGGCGCAGGCAAAGCACCGGAGGACGTGCCGCTCGGATTAATTAGTAAATCGAAGGACCGTGAATATCGTCGACAACTTTCAAAATCGGCGTCTCGGTGACGCTCGAGTAACTACCTAACAACAGCAGGCCCACAGAAATTGAAATTCCTCCGAGTGAGAATGCGGTTTGCGTGCGTTACGACGAAATTCATGATGAGGAGCAAACGCGAATCAATTTTCCACTTGAGCCGCACGACGACTGCGCGATAAATGAAACCGAAACGTCGTTACGTCCCCGAACTTTGTAACCAGGATTATCTCACGAAAAATCTTCCATGTCAATTCTAAGAAACAGACTTTCAATGAAAATATTGTTATTCACTTAATGGTTTCAATAAGCCGAATGTAACGCAACAGAGCTCTGAAATTCTTCTAATTTCTTCATAGTTTCGAAGTTCTTACTCACTTACTATCCCTGGCAGAATATATTCGATAAAAATCATGAGTATGATTTATTCTTTTAATTAATTACTTTTCTTCGTATCTACCACTTGAATTTAGTATCTTCGTCCTGTGACTTATTCGTCCCATTCGATATTTTAAATAATGTTATGTTTTAAAATGTTGATCCTCATAATACGCAAAGTTTACACAATATAAACATGTATTTTATTCCACAAAATTGAAAAAAATCGATTGGTACCAATAATAAAGTTCCTGCATCTAGACTTACACTAAATCACATTTTCGGTGTTCTAAACAATTCTATTTATTTGCTTTCCATAGTCGAAACATCAATATAATGAAAAAATCATATCTCTTCCTATCGATAAGAAAACAAATTTATTCAAGGTATTTCTTAACGTTTGATCTATTCGATCAGAAGCTTGTTGTATATTATCATAATTGAAACGCGTTTAGTGAGTTATTAACAGATACAATGGTTACTTAAAAATATACAGCAGGATTTATTTTCTTTTTCAATTAGTCTACTAACGAATATGATATTGTCATCCGTAAGACTGTCTAAGAAACTAAAACGCATTTAATAAATGTCTACAAATGAACCGATATTTGTAAACGTGTCGGTCTGGAAGGAAAACTCCGTAAGTTGAGAAACTTGGTGACCTGAAACTTGCTGGATTGAGCCACGTGACGATGACATCTTAATTTATATTCAAATTAAAATGAGATTGCTTTGCCTTTCTAAATGTATTCTTCATTTTCAAATTTTTCGGTGCCCGGTTCTTATTTAATCACCGAGTTGATTGTACAAGGATTCGCGATCCATCTTCATTCACAAGAAGAAAATAGCACGAGCGTAGAGATATTTTTCTCCTTTGACGTGCAATTTTGCCCTTGTCATCAGATCCGGAAAGAGGATCGCGGCCATTCGGCGAGGAGGACAGACAATTATAGAAAGCGGAAAGGAGGAGAATTTGCAGCCGCGGCAGAGCTTACGTCGGCCATGTTGTAATTAAAAATTCCGCTTGTCGAGGGAGGTACACCTTTACAAGGTCAAATCAGGACGGGAGAAAATGGCCGTACCGACGCGTACCGCAGAAAATTGCGACTTTGTTCAAACGTGAATCGCCATGTTGGTTGTTGAAAAGGCAGCAATGGAGTCGAGCGCGGAGGTTGTAATTGAAAATGTCACAATAGAAGCAACCGAAAGCTTAGAAACTGCTCAAATTGTAACTGTGACTGCTTCCATTGCCCTGCATTTGCTCCACGCTCCTCAGACTTAGTCGTCGCGAGTCTTGCTATTCAAATTTGACCGTGCTAATGAACAAAACTTTCAAATACTGTTTGACTCATTGTCAGTGCAAATAATACAATTTCTACTCCATACATGTACCAAATATCTAGCCCGTAATTCTCTAGAACTTCGCTGTCCTTTTCTGCGTTCAGCAGAGGGTCAGAGAATAGTATCTTCTATCGGATAATTGTCCCTGGCCAGACTCAAGTTCAGGACAATTATCCATAATTATAAATTATTCAACCTGATATACAGTGAATCCAAGAAGTGTTTGAACACTAAATTGAAAGATTGTCAATATTTAAACTGTGATGGTAAAAAATGATCGTACGACAATTTTCGACTCAATTTAAAGCTAGAGATCTCTGGTTCCATAATCCACCGTTCTTTCTATTCTAAGATTTTTTTATCATCATGTTTTTCATAAAAAAATGAAGCACATTTAAACCTCGGTGAAAAGTTTGAAATTTTTTTTTACTGAAACCATCGTAGATTTAAGGATTGGAGCTTTTACTTTACAATGACACCTTAAAAATTGATGTACGATTTTTTAAAGTCTTTTTATAGAGCTTTGAATGAGATTAGTTTCCGAGATGAATTGAGATCATAATCATTTTTGTCGCATAAAACAGTGAAAAAATACTGTACATCAATTTTTAAGGAACCTTTGTAAAAAGAAGGCGTAAGTTTTCAAATCTACGATAGTTTTACTTACGAGAAAAATATTTAAAAGTTTTTGGAGACATTTGAATTTGCAACGTTTTTTAGGAAAAATTGGTCTTTAATTTCCTATCTGCTACATCATGTAAACATACTAGAGAAAAATGAACACTTCATCGCGAATATAAAGGTTTTGAGCTTTAAAATGAGTCCATCTCATCGGCTTATGGTTGTACTATTCATTTTTACGAAATTATCATAATTTGAATGTCGACAGTTTTTCGAGAAATGTAGTGTTTAAATACTCTTTGAATACGTTGTATGTACACAGCAGTGCAAATGAAATACTACAATTATTATACAAAATTCAAATTCATACTTGTGCGTGGAGGTACATTCTGGCAAACACGTAGAAAATACTGTTTTAATTATTTATGAAATAAATTTCGATAATAAACTAACAATTCACATACAAAATATGATGTTCAAGCTTTCTGAAGGTATAACACAATTATTGAAAATCGATTATCGATATTCCAGCCGTATTATTTTGGCGTATTTTAACCTATTTCAAGATTACCCTTCATTTTCCTAATTACTTCCTGAAAATAACCAACATAATTTGTGTCTAGACCACAGACATGTTTGTGCGAAATAGAATTTTTAAAGAGAGAGCACTCTTCAATACTTAAAAATAATTGGTAATTTATGTTCATCATAGAAAATGTATGAAGACTTGCGCACCTTATGAGTGCATAAAATATTGAAAACGGGATTGAATAAAAATTGAGAATATGGAAAATTGCAATTTCGAATAATCGCAATAAAATATGAATTTTCCACTACTATCTATTACAATCGACTACGAAGCTCGTTTCTCGAATAAATGTGGCCGAGTTAACGCCGTTTTCAGTCAGAGAAATTCACCGAGTCACTGTACATTCATTAACTTTGTCTTTTCCTTGGATCTGCTTTCTCGCACAATTAATTATCTGCTCGTGCACACAGCAACGTGCGTCGGTTTCTTTTTTTTTCTTTTTTTTTTTTAAAGGTTCCCCACTCGATAAAAGTGTAAGAGGGGATGTAACGGAATCGATTCTCTTTTTATGGCTCAGTTACTTCTCGCCGTGCTTGAGCAACGGGAGTAACTTTATGGTTGCTTCGGTGAAACTCCGTAAGCCTCCAAAAACTATATTCGCTGAAAATGATGCACGTCGCTTAGCTATTTCCCCCAACCATTAATTTTACAAACTTTAAGTCAGCTACTACATATATACCTGGATTTACAGACTATTAAAAAACACCATTATGGCGCGCAGGGCATATGAATAACCAGCGATGTGGGGGTCATTCTATACCAAATCGATCATTTCTTAACCTCACCATCCGCAATTTTGTTCTAAATGAAATATGCTGTAGTCCATTTGAAATTAGAGGGTGTTTAAGTAATCATTTTGCCAGTTTCGAATTTGTATAAAAATTACAGGCCTTCGAGGTTTGCAATTTTTTTCGGGGCTTCGGGACTGACGGGATTGAGTTAAATTACTTTGTTTTGTTCAGAAAGGACTGGGCTATTGTAAAATAATTTTTTCAACCACGATAATTAACTTTACAATATTGAAAAATGGAAATGAATTCTTCTTTTGCGTTTTTTCCGATAAGGGGCCCAGGTTTCTCAAAACCGGCAAAATGGTGACTCAAAGCCGCCCTAATTTCACACGAACTGCAGGATAACGATTATATTTTCAGAATCTTTTCGATCCCTGCTCGAAAACAAACTACTTCGCTATGGAAAGTAGGTAATTCAATGCCGAGAAATATTCCTTGAAAGCTCCTTAAGCGTTCACGCGTCGGAGCGTTTTGATCTCTGCAGAGCCTTAAAATTATGTCTGAGTTGGATGGGGTCGAGAGAAAGGCCACTAACAGAGTGAAAAATCGGCGTCGGCGTAGGATAAACGAGGCGATCAGCCGACGAAAAAAGGCTGTCGGAGATCTATCCGCCGGTACTTGGATCCTGGCATTCGTTCCCGCGACACGTTCTCGCAGTCTATCCATCTCGAGGATTAGCGCGAGCTAGAAATTGCCGGGGATCATCGGACGGGTGCCGCGAATTCCAGCTTCGCTCTGTGTAAACGTTGTACAGTCCTCTCGGCACGGTGGCGGGCACTCTCCGCGAATCGAGTTCGCGGATTATGCCGGCGAGAACACTATGGCCAGGATTAAAACCTTACCGGAACCACCCGTCGCCATGGAAATGAACGTAATGCCGGACAATGATATTGGCACCGAACACCAGGGTCGCCGGATCGAGACTTGTCCCCCACTCTACCTTACTCCCTCTTCGACGCCATTCATCTACGTCGAACTTCCCCACCCTTCCACAACGGCCCGGTCACGTGACGCGTTGCGCCTGCGCCGCACAGTAGGAAAAATCGACAAAATCGGATTTAAAATCAAGGAACTTTCGATAGAAATGAGGTGGAACGATGAATTTTTTTTTAAATGAAAGCTGAAACTTTGTAGAATATGGGAAAAATAGGAAGATTACGGTACGAACGTTTTTTAACCTTGAGAAAATTCGTTAAACGTGCACAATTTCAAGAAAATTTTAGTTTCTCCAATAGCACGCGCGGGAAAGATTTTTTTTTAACATGTTATGTATCATTTCCCATAGATTTTTTCGCGCTGATTTCAAATCTGTTTTCAAAATTTGTCTACGATCTCTGGTTGTTGCAAAAAATAGATTTTTGTGACACAAATTAATGAAATCATTTTTTCGTTAAAATGATTTGATAACACACTAGTTTGAAGGTGTATCGTATTCTCATATGTAAAACACAATAAAAATAATAATAATGAAGCATTTGAACCTTTCTCGTCATCACTTGACGTATCGTTGCCATTGCTACTGGCACTTTCTGCAGGCTGTGTGTGGCTGTAATGCGGTATAAATTAGATATCTATTGTTCATAATTATATTTTTATTTACAGAGGAAGTAAGGTAAGTATTTAATCTTTTTAAATTACGCATTTGTCATGTACTTGTTACGTATTTGTTGATGAAAATACGTAAGTTAAAAAGATTAAATACTTTACTTCCTCTGTAAATGAAAATATAATTATGAACAATGGATATCTTTATATACTAGACTAACCCGGTAATGGCAAAGAGAGGGTAACCGTATTCCCCTCAATTTCTCCTGTCTGGCGACTCTGTCAGTGGCACGAGGGGATACGTGACGTCATGTTACTCCCACTATGAGGAGATTCGAGTTCACATTTAGTGGTAGAGGGGGAAGCATTTTGAGGGGAATACGCACCGGTCTGGTGACGCTTTTGAAAGAGAAACTTGCCTTCTCACAGTATGTATAACAAAAATAAGAACGTTAAATTACAAAACGGTGAAAACATTTAAAGAATTTAAATATATTTTCCTGTATTATCATCAACTTAGTAAAACGAAACAAATGTCTACGACAGCTCCTGTAGCTTGAAATTAACGTTTTCACTTTACATAAGACTCTGGAGTCTAATGATCACAACGGTTTCAGCTTTTTAGCCCGATAAGCAGAATACGGTGGATCTGTAATCAGTAGACTGCTGATCGTTATGCAAAATAAAAATTGTCTGCATCGATAACTAGAAATATAAATCAAGTAGAATGTTATTTCTTCAATTGCTGATTATAATACATGAGAAGTAGTATATTGACGTTTGAAATTTTTTAAATTTTCCTACAATTTTAAATTTTATCTACTCTAAATTTTATTATAAATGCATTAAGATCCGCAGTCTAATAATCAGACAGGAAAGTACAGAGGAATTTGATGTCGGGCAAATAGAATGGAGTTAAGCTGGAGTCAGATAAGAGGAGTGTGGTCGACTTAGATCGAGCAAATAGGGTAGAGACGATCTACAAGTGGAATAGAGAAGGTTTGCGCTGAATGGAAACTGCTTATGGTCAGGCATGTGAAGCGAGGTCAGCGTGTAGTCGGACAAGTAGAATAGGGACCAGTTATGGTTAGACAAATGAAGGATGGACGGTCCTGATTTCCAAATTACGACCAAGCCGTGGGTCAAACATTCATTTCTATCGCAGTAATTACATCTTTCTCTGTTCAATTTTTTGAATAAATTCAAAAAGTATCCCATATTCACATTCACCGTTATCCAAGCATGTTTCCGTAATGTTCGGGAGTAATTCGCTTTGTAGAAACTGAAAATTTACGGTTTTGTTTTACAACTAACATCACAAAAAATCAAATTCGTTCGATGCATCCCTTCAAATGATACATAATTCGTTAAAACGTTTTTTGATGCGAACAATGGATAGCTAGGGGTTATTTTAGATAGTAATTCTAAACTGAATCACCGTATATTTTTTTTTTTTTTAAGTATTTGAAACACTTTTGGGTTTATTTTGCTTTACAGGAATGATATAAGTGGGTACAATAATATAGAATACAGAAATAATACAAGAAGAATACAATAATAATACAAGTGAATACAATAACAATGTCCGTTAACACTAAACATGCAGATTGCAATTTTTGAAAAAGGAATGAATACTAAGACCAGCTACAATATTTGGCTTCGCTATGAGTGTGTCTACATTACGAGGTAGTTTTTTTTTTATTTATTTGTTGCTTTAAACCACCGTGTCTAATAACCTCAATTTGACAAAACGTGCGTTCAGAATACTGTGTTATAACAGGGGTTGGCGTACAACGGAATAAACGATCGATAACTGTAAACGTTACTACGACAGAAGTACACATGTATTACAAGTGGATGCATCAATCATTCTTCCCGCAAACTGAAATTTGCATCGCGAAAGATGGCGGCTATATCGAAAGGCGTCAACGTCTCTGATAGATTCTTCAAGATCGTTTATCGAGTAATCGCGCGTTGCGTCTCGTCTCATTTCGTTGTGCAAATTTAATTCGTTCTCGATACACAATCAAGTTGCGACGCTTTGAACGTAAATACTGTATTGTATTACCGACGGATATTCAGCGGAAATGCGATCTCGGAAAATGTTTTTCCGCTAACGTTTTCCCGATAATACCACCGTTTCAATTATAATGTCGCAGCGGTTTTTCAAGCTAAAGTGAACTCCAGTGGTGTTGAATCGTTGAAAGAGAAGAAGTACCGGTGGAATATTCCTGCGACATTCTACCATATCATATTCCCCAGATGGCACAGAGCTCAACGTTAATGATATTGGTGTTAGTTGTAAAAGTCATCGTAACCGAAGTAACAGATTGAAAAAGTCTTTAAAATCTATAACGAATCGAGTTTCTCCGACTTGCAAACAAGACGTAGTATTTCAAAATTTATTTCCTTACGCAGACAATTTCTATTGTCGCTTCGAATGCTATATTTATCAAGTCGAGTTGTAAACAATCTTCGTATCATTATTCGAATTTCATTTAACCAATAAAATAAATCAAAATTATATTTACACACCGAGTACAATGATGTTTATTTTAAAATCAACTCTTTCAACCATCGTATGGGGTTTTGGAGGTTCCATAGTTTAAAATGAAAAAAATATTGTTAGAATTGGACGATACTGTCAACGTGAGAACATGAAACACTATTTGAAAATGATGGTGTTCGATGAGCAATTCAGCTCTGTATTCTTGACGTGTTTCAAACGATGAATTTGTCAAAAGAAATTATTTATTTTAGTATACAGTACATATAAAAATTGGTTGCAACTCGTCCAAGAGTGCCAAAAAATTTTAACGATCTGTTGCAAAAAATAATTCATTAACAAACGTAAAAAGGGCTGATCGAGAAAGCAATGGCGTACTGGAAACTGAATTAATTTTATTTAGCAAAAATTATCTGATCGAGATAAGATGTTTGCAAACAATGTTCAGTGCGTTATTATAAAAATCTGCAAATTGGAATTTGTTTAGGACGCACACGAGCTTGAGTCGTCTTACCTACGTGACCAGCTCGCTCGAAAATTACTACATGTTAAACTAAATGACCCGCGGCTGTGGGTCACCTTTCGAATGTACTGGGTTAATAGGAATGAATAAAGTGGGATTGCGGACGTATGAAACGCAGCTTAAACGTGCACAAAATCATTATGCAGTTTTAACGAAGATTGGTCTAGGCGCTGATCTGAGTTAGGGGTGGTTTGGGTTCTGCTTTGCCGAGTTAAAGGTTCATTCAGTTAAGTCTAGGTTAGAAAGCGCCGCGAAAGGGATTGTTTGGGTTGAATTTCGGTTAGGAAGGATTAAGTATGTATCAGGTTACGGGCGGTTTGGATTAAAAATTAGTTAGCAGTAGCTAAGAGAGACAGGTAGTTGGGGCGAAGCTGAGCTTAGAGATTGTCTCTAGACAATGACATCTAACTGAAGGTCTTACTAGTTTCCACGTTGAAATAAAAAAATATTCAAACTGCTCATTTCGTCATCAAGTCTCTCCACATTTAAAAATTAATTTTCGTAAAAAATTATTTAACAGAACCCGTAGTCTTTTCGGTATTAGTTACATAAGTCAGAGCTATAGTCCGCATAGTGTATCTTTTTAGCAAAATTGTACGCTCCCACCTAAGTAATCGCTTTTAATAACAATCTCAAAAGAAGTGAAATTATTATTATACTGTAACAGTACTTATTGTAGCCGCATATTTTTGGCTCTCCTTATACAGAAAACGACTGCACTTGGTATAGCTTGTAAGATAAATAATGAAAGAAGGAACCGAAAACGTTCGATTCGAAAACAGTTTCGTAAATAAATAATAAGAGAAGTACACAAATATGCTTTAAGAGTTGATGATATTTTGGAAAATATTAATATTTTCTGCCAGGGGTAGTAGATTAAAATGTAGCTAGACTGTATATTAACCGTTTGAGTCCCGGGGGTATTGAAAAAACACATTCGAAGAATCCCAAACAGCGCAACCGCGCTTTCTCTAAATGAGAATTTTTATTTTGTAATGTATTATTGCATTATTATAGTATCATTCTATCTATTGTAAAATGTTCTATTTACATTAAAACGAGCTGTGTGATGTACTTGTCGCACCATCAGTTGTCCACAATGCTCGAAATGTGCTGGGTTTTCTCGACATAAAATCTAAACGGTTAAATATACTACAGTTGTTCATAAAATCCAGTCGAGGAGGCAACTGATGAGAGTATTTGGCGAACGTGAGAATTTCGTAACGATGGTAAATGTCAGAAATTGGAAATTAAGGAATGGAAAACTTTTTCTGTAATTTGTCTCCGTTGTCCAACGCAATTTAGACCGATGCTCTGCGCCGTCGGCACATCGAGCGGAAAGCAATCGAGAGGGGTGTCGAAACTACGCAAACACTTCAGCGATATTCAGGGGCAATATTCTTTCGAGTTGCTGAAGTTTCATGGTATCGTTGGGAAATGTTCTCGACACGATGTCAATCGAAACTTTTCTTTTTCCTTTCAAGAGGAACGTTACAGTGGCTTGTAAAAGGCAGACCTTAACTGCTCCCCGTAGTTTCCGTGTATTTTAAATAAATATAGGAAGAGTTACTTGTTATCAGTTTTTTATTCAACTTTCAGTGATATTAAGGATGCACTCTATTGAATCGAGAATATAATATAATATAATTTACAGGAGGAGAAAAATTATTGCCACAGTAAAAAGAAATAATTATTCTTTCGATCACGTCACATTAGCCAGGCACCATATAATTAGACACCGAATTTTATGCATTTATGACAAAACTGAGTAATTGCAATTTAAAACAATGAGAAGATTAAAAGAGTATTAATATGTTACTTTCACTACATTAAAATTATTAATGAAAAATGTAAATTTATATTTAACTCCTGTGTCTTGTAGTTGATACACGAAATTTTTATTGCGCGTAAAGATCCGGAGTCTAATTATAATCAAAATGGAGAATCATAAAATAACTATTATTCTTTCGTCTAAAATGTTCTGTTAACATTTAATGTGTTGAAGAATTTTCTCAACATTTTATCATTAATATCCCCAACTCAGATAATGTATTGACTTTTACTGACAGTTGCTGACTTTTTCCATAAAAACTTTTGCGATAACTGTTATTTTTGGACCCTGCTGTTTAACTGCGTTTTTGCTTTGGTTTCCGGAGACGTGTCCTTACATGAGAAACGACCTGCTGTCAGACAAATGAAAATAAAAGTGGCCTATAGTTCGTTGGAGTAGGGGCGACATGTGGTCTGACAAGGGGAATAGGCGTGGCGTGTGGTCGGACAAGTAGAATAAGGACGACGTTCAGTCAGACAAGTAGAATAGGAATACGGTGAAACCAATTCGTATGCTACAAGCAGAAAGTTGGTTTATTTCGAATTAAAATATTTTATTTGCTAAATCCTTCTTGATTACTTCATTGCTTACTAGTAAAATAGGGAAAATAAAGTATGCAACTTTTAAAATTCTTACAGTAGTGGGCAAAAATATTCCCATATCCTTTGAAAATGAATGAGTTTTTAAAAATTGGAGTAAATAACTATTTTTGGGACAGTAGAAGTCAAAATTACTGACAAAAAAGGGACAATCAGGATTTTTAACTTTTTCAACCGAGCCTATGATGACAATTTAAACCATGACTTTTGCAGATGTGTGATCCATGAATAATTAAAAATTACAAAAATCGTGAGATACTAAATTTAAATAATCGCAAAATCTACATTAAAACATTTTTACATCTTTCAGTGCCTATACCTTTTTTATGCATCAACCGGTTTCGATGGAACTTTGTACGTGTATATAATTTATTTACCTGAGTGACCTCCCGACGAATAGAAACTCTTAAAAAAAAGTTTCAACATATTATTTAGTAAACTAACTTTTTTAATACCTTAATAAAATTCAAGCCGTTTGATTCTATTTCAACGAAATTATTCCTTTTTCGAGTTTACGCGACGATTTTCTTTCTAAAAGAACTAGAAGGGACTTTCTGACTCAACAAAATATCGATTACGAGAGTAACTCTATTTCTATTTTCCACTCACTTCTCACATTGAATCCTTAAAGCAATTAAGTCGGGGAAAAAGCATGTGACATGGATGACAGTTTAAATTTATACCGAATCGCAATGAAGCAACCGAAGTTAATGTGCGGAATCAGAACGAGCAAACATCATTAACTGAGAATAACGGCGAACACCGCGAAGATGAAGGGTTTCCGTGTTTACCAGGCCTCAATCGTTTCCACGTTACATCGACTCCATCATACTATCCAATCCGGTGTGTGTGCGTGCTCACCGCTTCAACGACTGTTGAAAATTCCATCAGACAGATTTTTCCAATAAGTGCTCCATAATTGCAGTAAAATTGTAATAATCCTATAAATGTAATTAGTCCAATCTCAGTCCAATGTAACTACATTGTAGAATTTAATCTCTTTTTGAAAAAAGCAAGTTGTATTAATCAGAAAATTCAAATATGTAGTCCAATCTCAGTTGCATTGTAGAATTTTTATCTCTTTTTGAAAAGAGTAATATTGTAATAATCCTAAAAATCCGAATAGTCCGATCTCAGTTACATTGTAGAATTTAATCTCTTTCTGCACAAAAGTAAAATTGTAATTATCCCAAAAATCCTAATAGTCCGATCTCAGTTACGTTGTAGAATTTAATCTCTTTTTGCAAAAAGTAAAATTGTAATTATCCTAAAAATCCGAATAGTCCGATCTCAGTTACATTGTAGAATTTAATCTCTGTTTGAAAAGTTGAAGTGCTTGCAACTCTTGGCGTTTGATAAGGAATGACAGAAACTACTTAACTATTTATTCGCATGACTCTCCATCCTTGCGAAAGAAATGCGCAACTGATCGACGAACTGGAAGATCAGAAAATGTGATCAGCCAGATGTGGGATGATTCTCACGTTCCCATTATGAATCCGGATTCTTCTCAATTCTTTTGCTACGTGAGGCTCGCGTCAAAGTGTTGAAAAGTGGTTACTCCCGTGGATGCATGCAAAATGGAGATATTTCTCCCTCGAGCAAGTTATCTTTTACGTTTCTTTTTCCACGGCATTCTAATTGATTTTTCGAGCACTCTACTCCGACCGCCGTCGTCTATTTTATTCAAGAAGATTCCGCGTTTCTGGAATAGAATCTTCTACTCAAGACGAAAATTCAAGACGCCATGTGCGCCAAGTGTTAGACACCGCATTACTGTAGTCAGTACCCGTCTCCATGAATATTTAGTTTGATTTAGGAACGAATAGCTGTATTAATAAATAAACAGTAGGTTAGATTATTCAAGAAAGACCACGTCTAGTCACGAACCAAGTGAAAAATTTATCCAGGTTTTATGTAAGTGCAGAAAATAAAAAAGCAAATTAAGCGAATCTACTAAAACAATTTATTATAGATAGAGCTAAATACAATAATTTGTATTTGAAATATTTAGAATATTTAGAATATTTTCAATTCATTTTCTAATGTAGTTTAGTTAACGTAAACTTTGAACGTCACACCTTGTTGTACGCAATAACAGAGACATTAAATATAACATTAATCCATTCTTTTACCTATTTTCATTGTTAAGAAGTATTTAAAATACCATTTAACAGCAAGTTAAAATAGTTTTTTTCGATCTTTAGACTGCCAAATGAAAAATATTCAATTCATTGAAATTTCATTACCTGTTTGAGATACTCTTTTATTTAAACTGTGTATTTAATTTTCCAAAATTTTCGTTACGTATTTAGTAAACTAATCCATCCAGCTTGGCAGAAATACCGACAACGTTTGATCTATTTATAAACAAGTGATGTTCGTGCCATCGGTTACGTAAGTGACTGTAGATAAAAGTCTTTCAATTACCATTTTCCAATACTCTTTATTTGAAATGTATCCAGCTCGGGCCTAGGGAAATGATCGGCAACGATCTATTTTATTGCCCTGGGTTCATGGCATCTTTATAGCGAACGCCTGTCAGGCAGTCTAAACTTTTCACGCTTGCCCTGTGTATTTTGCTAGGTTTGACGTTTACAACGCTAGCATTTGAATGAACTCTTTCCTTCCGTGGAAAACAGTCTCCATCAGAGATATATAAAGCGCACGGAGCGCTGTTGAAACGACCTATAAAAGTTACCCTAGAAACATCCCGCCATTAAATGTGACGAAGGACTGCTTGCTTATCTAGCGTTACGAAATTCTCTTGTTTACTGTTCGAGGTGCTGTTGTTATAGTTCGTTGATGGAAACAGATGTACAAAACAAATTTTCAGCAAATATAATCTGCCAATTAACTCTCACTCACTCCTCAGAAGTAGTTGTACAAGAGATTCATTTTCATTAATTTAGCCGTATAACTTGTTGCAAATAAATAATATATATTCTCTACATATCTTCTGCAAGTCACTTTTTCTGCTATTTTGTTTGACAAACACTGACAAGGAGTGTTATAAAACATTGACAATTATTGTCGAGAAAAATTATTCTTTTGATTTTCTTGTAAATATTCTCAACTCGGTAGATACTTCAAAATGTTCTCCATTTAATTGACTGATAACTTCGCACAATAATGTTTATTGCATAGATCCTCTTGAACCTTAACAATCCGTCTACCGTTTTGTTATATATCTCAGACTTACTTCTGTAAATAGTAGAATTGAATCTATTCTAATCCAGTGTTCAAACTCAGAAGTAGGCTCACAATCTCAAACTGCATCGAAGCTTCTAGAATCCCGTGTAATCTCATTATACTTATCAACTCCACTTATACTATCCGCAAGATCTCTTTCAGGTTACGTTACACCCCAACGGATTTCTTGAGAATTACCGAAATCCTGGCATTCCCCGACCTTATCGTCATTAAATCTAATCAGATCTTCCTTAATCGCATTACACTTCGACCCCCCAAGTACTACAAATTTCGATAGGCTTATCCAAACCTTTACACGAGCGGATTTTAATTTAACAATTTAAAACTTTACCAAGGTATTCTATCGCATGTGTCGCAGAAAAACGAAAACAAATAATAATCAGAAGACAAGTCACAGAGACATAAAACATGGAGTTCTAACTTGTTCCGCTCCGACTGTTCCCCTTAATCCCTGGCACAACTATTTATTTTGTGATTATAATGATTAGGAATTCTTGATCGTTCAGAATTTCGTAGAAAAGGAAGATAGTTTATATTTGTTGTATGCCTATGTTTTCTCCAAAGGATATATATCAACTACAACAAAATGGAATTTTATTTCGGTTTGAAGGAAATTAATAACGTTCACATTTATTAGACTCTATTCAGAATCTTCAACACGAGTCTGGCTCGTTATTGTAGGGCAAGGGGTTAAACAACTTTCGTTTGAAACATTTTTTTGTACATCAATAGTTGACGAGTAAAAGACGGCATAGCTCACACTGCATATGCAACTATTAACTGAACGATATATATTATGCGTAGAAATGAATTTCTTCTGATTATTTCCACACAATAAATGGAACTGTAAAAAGGGTAATATACTCGCGCTCTTTTATGGTTCTAAAGTATCGTAATAACAATTTTAAAAAACTCTTGGAATCTTTGGTGCACAACCACTTTGCATTCCAAATTCACAGACTATTCGCCTTTTTGCAAATCAAATTCACCCTTTCACAAACCAAATCCACCCTTCTGCAAATCAAATTCACCTTGCGGCATACTCGAGAGTGAAATAACACAATGCCATTTTGGCGTAATTTTATTGAAAGTTGCCCGCACTCCGTATATTTATTTTTGGCGAATTTCGTCGGAGATTACGTTGGTTTTGTACAATGTAAGCCTACGCGAGATAGGTTTATTATTTCTACCACCATACTGTCCAACGATAAATCTCATTGAAAAAGTTTAATCAAAGATTAAATTTCATGAGAGAAACGTTTCAGCTGGTACTTTGAACCATGAACATTTGATGAATGCTACTATTCATTTTAATGCAATCATTATGTGGAACCACAGATTATTATAATTATTTTACGAATGCAAGTGCATATGAAATTATAACGAGCACCTGCAGGAAAACTATTATGAACCTATTATATATTGTTAAATAAATATGTTATGTTCATTGTTATGTGCAATCAAATTTTGCGAATATTTATGCCAGTTCTCGGACTAATCCCTTTAGTTTAATTTTGAATCAAACATTTTTTACTTTATGAATATTAAAGAAGATATTCTGAGGGTCACATTTACGTGAAACACCTTGTATATTATTATTATTAGTATTATATTTGTAATTGATACAAAAGTATATCGTGTATTATGCATTACCATGGGTTACCTTGAATTATTCTGATGGTGACGGTACACTTTTCATTTAAAGTTACAATAAAATCTGGACCGAATGTCGCAGATCAACTTCTGCGAAGTCATTTTAAAGGTGAGACTTTTCACATTGAAATCGACTTGGAATAAAGTCGTTTAAACTCCGCATAAGGAAACAAGCAACTTCAGTGTCTCAGCCTGTTTGAGAATGAAAAGGAGACTTTCGAAAAAACTGAACTCCGAAACTCGAAGGCAGAGAATTCACCATTTTAAATGAGAACAGGCAGCATATTTTAAGATTTCATTGTAGAAAGTTACAAGGGTTGAAATATCGACAGTTCTTGTTTCTTTATTATAACGTTCCTTTAATTCTGTGGACTACATATCGTGTATTTCACCAAGGATTTCCTTCGAAGCTCGTGCCTTAGGTGGCATATTGTATCTTTAAGACATTATCTTCCGCGTTTCCTTATCTTCGTAGAACAATGAAGATAAAATAGCCTCGAACACGAGACAATTGCCCCGAAATAATACGTGCAACGATGATAAAGTCGCTTTGTTCCTAAAGCGAGAACTGTTTGGCAAAGTGCCAACACAGGAAACGGTAATTGCTCCTCACGTGCCGTGGTAAAAATGTAAGGCGAGCACTTATCTCCCTCTGTTAGTTGAAAGAAACGTTTGTTCCGTAGTTAATATACAAAACTGAAAATTAAACGTGGTAAACCGAAAATTATAATTTCCAAAATTGGTTGCACAGTGGTACACATTACAGTCTTCCATTAATTGAATGCTAAATTATTGTTAATATCATACACCATTTTAAATTAATATTGAAACTACATCTATGTTAATGTTAAAATTATTAATTTTAATAATAAGAAGGTATAGTACAGTTATATTAAATATCATTGTTTAAAAATCAGTAGAAAACTCTTTACAGTGTGATATTAAAATTATAAATGTATTTATGTATATTTTAATAATAATTTTAATAATAAGGAGGTAGAACCTAATTATATTTAATATTACCGTGTTAAAGTTAGTTGTAAACTTTTCACAGTGCTATATCGCTGTATACCTTTTTCCCAAATATAGAAACTTAAAGAAGTAGATATACCACGTAAACTAAGCATTACTGAAACACTTTTTGAGCTTGTTCTCTTGATTCAACGCACCAGGGACTTCGATAAAGCTTTCCCGGAGTAGGTGCTTGATCCGAGTCACATTTCTAAAATTTCCATCCAGCAAAATTTCAATTTTCAAAGTAGTGCAGCTCGCGCGAGTTAGGATCCTCTTCAGACGAGAATTTACGAGTTGCAGGAGTTTCATATTAAGAATTTCACACGCGAGATCCATTTGCAGGGTTTCTCGTTACATTACAAAGAGCTTTAATTCACCCGAGAAACATGGAAAGCTTTGAACTTTTTTCCGAAAGACATTGAAATGAAAGTCGAATTAAAAGTGTTACGCTTGTACACACGCCAGAACCATCCTCGTTGGAAGAATGATGTCCTTAAAAAAATTTGAATTGTAATTTTTTTACACGCGTCAGGAAGTACTTCCAAGCACTAAAACTGACTAGTTTTCATCGCCTTGTGATAATAAAGGGTGATTACACTTACTCAGATTTGACGCGAGTTTAAATACTAATTGTATCCTTCTCAGTCTCAGTAATTATAGAATAAAAAATTCAGAACCCATCATTTTAAAGGTTTGCAAACATCAGTCATGCTTCGAATACTTCAGATAAGAAATTAGTCGCATTTGGAAAGTAATTACGATGGCTTTTATCATTTTACAAGATACTGCAGATAAACCGACGATATCAACTTGTGAAAATCTACAAGTAGTTACTACGATGTGTAAAATTTAATATTACAATTCTGATAATAATTACAATTTTCATTCTAATGTGCGTAAACAATTCTTCAGTTAAGTTAATATAGATGATATTGCAAAAATATAACAAAATCAAATATACTCGATACATAAACAATTAAAGAGTCAATTACAATCTAGTCAATTATATTCACTTTAATCACAATTATGATTCATGATTTTTCTTACTAAAATACAATATGTTTGTAAACAAAGTGATTTTAAGTAAAACTTTAACATTTCTCGCTAAGTGATTAAGTAATTATACTTTGTTCGAATAAATTGACAAACTCTACTACGATCTATGAACGCGACTGCAAAAGGCAGTTTGTAAAAGATCGTTATGCAGGGTTGACTGCGTTTCCCGAAAATGTAACAATTTATTGGACGTAAAAAAGCACACAAGACGAAGGTTGAACAACCCTAGCGAATGTTGTAAACTTTTATGACGCGAGAGGAAAAGGCATGGTCGATACAAGCAGAAACTTTAGGTGTACGTAGGGTATATATACTTCCAACGGCTTTCTACATTCCTGTCACTAGGTCCTCGGTATGTGTACCAATATACTTACGTAACAGAAGATTTTACGATCGAGTGACTGCAAAAGTCGTGAAATATACGTCGGTGCGGTTGAATATTTTTCAGTAAGCTGCAAACTAAATCGATATGCCCATACACTTCCCCCAACGGCGTTTAACCCCTGCAATGAAGGATCGGTTTAGCGACCGAAAACGTAGCATACAGAAGGATCCTTCGGAGCCGTAAAATATATTTCACGCTTATCCAATAGGAGTTTTTGCTTTTCGATTAAAGCTCCGTTTCTTTCCATGCATATATTCATTCTTTTCAGATATAATTATGCATTGCTTTATTACAAATAAATTCAACTCGTGGGATAATAAATGGTTCATTAGTTTATATAAAATTTTATATTTTAATATAATTTTAATAAAGTATTGGGTTGGAACGAATGTTCGTGGCGATTTTGAATGAAAATTCAAAGATAAGATTAACACTTTCACTACCAAACTCGAGACCTCAAAAATTTCGTAAAATCAAAGTAAGTTATCTAATGAAATAAAATTGAAAAAAATTAAATGTATGATATTGAATAGTTCTCCAACTTTCTTGCATATTACAGATCCTAATAAAATGTGGAACGATTAATATATTAACGTAAAAATTCATTTTAAAACTTGGACAAATAATTCCGTCACCCACATATGGGTGACATGGCAATCACCGTGTTAAGTAAGGAGTTTATTCATAGGTTTATTCGGTAATACGATAAGTTACCTTGAAAATGTCAAAAAGTAATAGAACAGGATAGAAAAACTTATGAATAAATATCTTGATTTTATCTTTGATTTTTAATTTAAAAACGCTACGAACTTTCGCTCCAACCCAATATGAAATCTAAAATTTCTTGATTGCATTTTAACACGGAAATTATATGATATTGCTACAAGTTTTATACAGCCTCGCGTTGCGGCATTTCAACGGAACACTTTCTGTACTGCATACTAATTTATAAAACTGATTTACTGTCAGTTGGCACAAACAGTTCCTTGACAACCCCTTTCTTCTACTATTTGTTGGGGTATGAGGGTTGTTTATTACAGGGCGGTTTTGCATTGCAACAATTTCACATCGAGCATGTTCTCGTAATACGTTTAATTCAATTAATATGCAGGTTTTATTACTTCAATACAGTGATATGCGAGTCAACAAGAAATATTCATAAATATTTATTACATGCAAAGTAAGCAATTTATAGTTACAGTAGTAGAATTATTGTAACTCGTTTGTTCCAAGATTGTAATCAAATTGAACGCAATATTGTGTATTTGTCCAGATGTGACGCAATCCTAGTGTTTCTTGTTTATGCAACCGGCTAAATACAAGACACGAATCTCTGCACATCACCAGTTGACGTAGGACTGAACTAAATCCAGTGGCTGTTATTGCGACGTGCAAGCAAGCAATATCCTTGTCTGTCACTAAACCATAACACAACAATGCTGTAGGCGGACGTTGCTTCTTCGTTGGCCGAAAACATAATCATTGACGCCCTCTATCCTATTTTACTCGATCGTTACGGCCACCATGCTTCGATAATTAGCATACGTTTGATCTACGTGTAATTATCCACACGTTCACTGTCGAATATCAGCCTCAAACTTTCCCAGAAAATCAAAGTGATGTAGTTAATGAAACTGAAACTAGAAAATTAAAATAGAAAAAGCTAAACTAGAAAGTTCAATTGCGTTCTAAAATTCCTAATCGAATTCATTTCTTCCTAACGGATTTCAATTTATTATTGAGATTTTATGGCAGCCAATTTGAAAAACATGGCTCTAAGAAAAATGCCTTTAGTTTCCGTCGTAACTAAATCTTGGTTATCCTAGAAACGTCGTAACTTCTAAGCCCTCCCAATGAATTCAAGCATAAAGTATTAAGAAACGTATTCGAGGTGTCGCACTTTTGAAAAATATAATAAAAGTACTAAGCCCTCTCAATGAAAATATGGCTTAACGCGCATAACTTTTGAACCATTGAATTCCTCAAACAGTAAAACTTGGATTTTTGGCATTTTCTCGTAAAAATCTCCAAGATTATATAAAAAACGTAAAAAATTTCTGGCTCGCCAAGGTGAAGTTTAACCTTGAAAATTTCAGAAATGTCGTTTATATTGTGTACAGACATTACTCATTGATTTCTTGCCACTGGAGCAAAAGAAGCTAGTTTACCTTCAATAAATTTTTCACGAAACTTTTACACAATAACGTTTCCGAAGAAGCTTGCAGTGACAACGTCGTCGTTTTTCAGCATGGACATTTCAACGGCGCAGAAGAACGAAAGCTTGTTCCAGTGCTGCAGCGGTTTCTGTATTGACCTGCTTCAAAAGTTGTCCGAAGAAATCGGGTTCACCTACGAGCTCATTAGGGTGGAAGACGCCAAATGGGGCACGCTGGAGAAAGTAAGTTCGATCAAATTCCTCGTCGTTACAGTTTCACCGATCATGTCATTTGACAAGAGTTTTCCAAGCGTTACGGTGACTTTGTAATGAGTCCTTGACGTACTTACTTCTAACAAGTCGAACACGTCAACGCGTCCTTCCAGGATTCAATCCCAAAACAGTAACACAACATGACAGTTCACAAGATAGTAATAAGTCATTACTAACAGTAGTTATAACAGCAGCAGCTGCTAACAGTAGCAGTATTACTAATAACCCTCATTCGTCCCGCGTTTTTCCACATTAATTAGTGTTTTACAAGTAGAATATTTCTGAAAATTGTTCGAGTTGGCTTATAAATATCTTGCATAGAAGCCCATTAATAAAACAACGTCATATTTTGGGAGCTATGGTAGAATAGTCGAAAATGTTATTACGAATTTACGAAACAAATTCGAAATCAAAAATTATTTTCTTTTAGTTTCTGCGCGACCTATAAATTTTGTAATATTGTTGCTAGATCAAATAATACGAAAGCGCATCATCTAGTAAAATATCACAGCATGACATAAATGGAAGGTGACTTATTATTTTTTCTACGCAATTACAGAAGTCCCAGTGCTTATACGTTCAGCTTCCAATCTCGATTAGGCAAACATTACAATGTGCCCTATCTACAATCAGGCATGGCAAATATTATGAACTGGCGGAAATGGAATCATGTGCGATTTCCTATTTTCAAGACTTTTTTAATTATTTCTACCATGGGAGTTTCGCTATATTAACATTACTATATCGTTTACTATATTAACATTAGAAGCGGTAAAATAAAATGATTATCACGAAAAGTAAAATTTTGGATAAAACTGCTTTGTCAAGAACATGGACGTACTATTTATAAGCAAAACAAATTGTTTTAAAGTTGTTATTGGCTCTTAATGAAAAGGCGTGGCGTCTCTGCTACGTTTACCCTAGGGGAATGTTTAGCAAAGGATAATATCGAATCTTCACGTCAGAAGATTCAGCTCACGTACGAACATTTTACTAAAAGCACGGAACAACGTTAATCGAACGTATGATCGTTTCCGTTAAAACCAATGGGGGATTCCGATCCTTTTAACAGACCGGATTAATTTCAATAACCGTGAAAATGAGCTGGAAATGTCTTGGAAGTACGAACATCGATACACACGCGCCACCCCGGCAATCCCGTTTAATCCAACCTTTTAGGTTTTAATGCTGCGGAGCAATATCGATGGAACAGCGATATAGATGAATCACGCGTAATTGCGCCGGTGTCCATTATCGGTACACTGGAATTTGCATCGAGAACGGAGCTCCGTGGTGTACGACGATAGAACACCGTTACAGCTTCGGCGAATATGCAGGTTAAATGCGCCTACATGTTTATCTACGCGTAAATTAGGCTATCTTTATAAATAACGCGTCGAAAAAATTTTGTTGCCACAGGTGAGATGCTGGGCTATTTATTTGTTACGTACTCGAGCTAGTTTCTACCGTTTTTATTGACAAATAAAAGTCCCTTGTTGGAAAACATTTTATCCAAAGTATTTTCCATTGTTAGTTATAATTCCCACTTCTCGCTTTGCGAAAGATTTCGGGAAAATTCATAAATTTTTAAATATTGTGAACCCTTCTTTACGATTAGGCGACAAATATGGCTCCAAGAAATCTGCATCCTCGTCCAAAGAAGTGAAGTTAGAGGGATAGATGAAAGATTGTTCACGAAACTCACAAAAATAAATTGAACACCGCAAATAAGGACAGAATTGGATTTTCCGATCAAAGGCAACGGAGGATCAATCAACTTAAATTTTAAATAGAAAACTGAGTGAACTTATTTCGCAAAGAAATTCTCAATTTTGTAATTGAAATTTGCTAACCACCTTAATAATAATTATATCATTTCAATAAATGATACGTGTTAATGATTAAATTATAACGGATACTTGATAAATAAAATTAGGAGTGTTACATGAAACACACATTTACGTCTCAAAAGTAACGTGAACTATTATTGGTTACTGTACTCATTGTAAATCTTAAAGCTTGTTTAGAGAGCTCAGCTTGTTTATCACATGCATGCCACACCAGCAAAAATTACGTACAAGTACGATCAGTTTCGACATCTGTTGGCAAATTTATTCAAGTGGCTAACATCGTGAAATACCCTGTAATGTAATCTATTCTTACCATTGATAGGAGAATGGGAAATGGAACGGACTAATAGCGGACCTTGTGAATCGGAAGACAGACATGGTAATGACATCTCTAATGATTAATTCCGAAAGGGAAGCCGTCGTTGACTTTACGGTCCCGTACATGGAGACGGGAATCGCCATTGTGGTTGGCAAGAGGACCGGTATAATATCCCCTACTGCCTTTCTTGGTAAGTGTATACGTATAGGTATTCTATTAACCCCTTGCTTTGATATCG
The DNA here is from genome assembly GCA_913789895.3 of Seladonia tumulorum. Lineage (NCBI taxonomy): Eukaryota > Metazoa > Arthropoda > Insecta > Hymenoptera > Halictidae > Seladonia > Seladonia tumulorum. The sequence goes on from OU565275.1 coordinate 13,614,987, forward strand.
TATCAATCTTGCGGTGAAGATCCAACCCCTAATTTAACAGACACGAATACTGTGCGTATCAAAAGCATGCCATCAATATGTCAATATTGGACAGTTGCAATTTTTGCGAATCTATGTCATCGATCTATTTTATGCTACATCCAATTTATTATGATCACCTGCAATTTGACAGTGTACCCACAAATGAAAGGTAACCAAAATTCAATACGGTTCTCGGGTGAGGGACTCGATTACTGTGGGTGAACTAATTACTGCCTATTATACTTATTTTTAAAGCATAATGAATATTTAAAAGATAACTAAAAATATATATATATATAAGAGACTGTAGTTCCCTTCTGTGTTAATACAGCGATTATAATAGTTCTGCAATTCCTTCCAAAGTTGTCAGAAATTACTTTCTTCAACTTGTTTGCGTCAGTTTCTTCGCGACACAGCAAACTTCTTTTACAGTGTCAAAGCATTGAACCACGATTTTACTTTTGGAGACAAGAAGAAGCGACAAGGAATTGTCATGCCGAAACAGCTTTCTCTGTGACAGATTTTCGCAATTCCTCAGAAAAATGTCACGCAGCACCGTTTGTTTTTGCAAGCCCGATGACAAATCGCAGAGCCATTCGAACATAGCTCAACTAAATTGCTTATGACACATATGGAAACGTCCACGGTTCGATGGAATTTGACAAACTGATATACAAGGGTACCTTTTTAATCACTAGACTGCGGATCTTCATGCAAAATAAAAATCGTTTGCATGAATTGCAAGACATAGGTACCAAATAGAAATTTATCCCTCCTCCCTCTCTCTCTCTCTCTCTCTCTCTCTCTCTCTCTCTCTCTCTCTCTCTCTCTCTCTCTCTCTCTCTCTCTCTCTCTCTAATGGTTTTATTATGTTGTGAGAAATGCATTGATACTCTTAAATTCTTGTAACCTTTTTATTGTCTGAGTTTAACACAAATCTGACAGAAACGTTGCAAATAGGCGAATAGAAAATAGAAAATTGACAATTTTTAATTTTTGTAGCCATATTTTAAGAGAGGGGAATCATGTAAAATTTCATTTTCAGTAGTCTTCGTAGTTCTGAAATAAATAAAAATCGTATTAAATTCTGTGGAATTTTATGTTACAGTATTTCTTTGAAAATTTTCAGAAACCATAAATGCATGAAGATCCGCAGTCTAGTGATCACGATTAATTGTGATTTTCAGAACCGTTTGACACTGCATCGTGGATGCTAGTCGGCATCGTCGCTATTCACGCAGCCACCATAATGATACTGTTATTCGAATGGCTGTCACCGTCTGGTTTCAACATGAAGGTAAACCCTTCAGGCCGTGCGCAGAGACTGGTATTATTAATTTCGCTTCTTATTACTTGTGTATGGTGTTTTTCCACCTACGAGCACCGATTCCTCATTGAGCAAATTACTCACTGGACAACATCGTTAATCTTAATGACACTTCACCACCCGACACTGTAGCGAAGAAGAGATTAATTATGAAAGAACAACGTTCCGATCTATTAAACGTTATACGTATTAACAATGGCTGGATTATTGCATTGTATTTATTTGCAAAGTAATACTTTTTTTTAATTATCAGCTATGCATTTTAGTTATCAGCGGCTTAACCTGTAACGACGTTCTCTATATTTGTAAATATTCTTTCCCGCGATCATTTAAAATTTGTCATTCTTAAAAATACTGATTGTGCATCCATTTTTCCTTCTTTTAACTTTCATAATCATCGTCGCATGTAGTCTTCTTTTTGTTTGTTAATATTGCGAGTTTCCCTTGACCTAATTCCACGCTTTTTTTAGATCTTCGCAAATACTGTTGCAATTTTATTTTACAATGTACACGCCAATAATTTATTAACGCGTATGATTCTAGACTGTTGTACGTGAAACATTTGTGCTTTCAATGTTAATGTTTCTGATTCTTCAATTTTCAGCTGCACTCATAGTTTTTATTAACATTTCTTATAGTCGTAAACAAACAAGTATACAGGGTGTATGGGAAGGCTATTCGAATCAATAAAACGAGTATCATAATTTTGGTAAGCAATGAGATTTCAATGAGACTTCTTCTATTTACACTGAAATAAAGCGAATCAATACAAGAAATCCAAGTAAACGAATTCGGACATTTTCGGAACTAATTTTCGTTACTAAAAGATATCATATTTGATATACAGAGTGGCGCACATAACGCTTAACAGCTCAATATCTCGAAAACTATACCATCGATTTTAAGGTTCTTGGTCTTAAATTGCGTGGATCTGAAGGGCCTTTCTAATTACATAAGTGTGAAGTGGCGCTCCCTTTCCCTTTAGAGGGGGCCCGGGGTACCTTCAGAATTTTAAATGGAACCCCCTATAAAACGTTACATATTTAGATTCTACAGGAAAAAACAAGTAAAGACAGAAAAATGTTTTAGACAAAATTTCTTTCTTTCTTTCTTTCTTTGTTTTTAGACAAAGTATTCTTCCTGTTACAAATGTATTACTACTACTGTTCTTATAACTTAGGTAAATCTCATTAAAATTTTGTAAATACTTTGTAAACCAAATATGGTCGTCGACGACCTTGACATGTTACCTTTATCAATAGAAAAAAAATAATAATAAAATAGAAACGCTGGGGATGGCGAATTACAAAGACAAAGGGACAAAAGCTGTACGAACAAAGAGTGGCGAATGGTACCACGGTTTCCGATGCATCCTGTATAATCGTTTAGCCATCCGCAACAAGCTACTTATCGATGTTCCCGCTTTGATCGGTGAATAGCGTCTTTCTTCTGAACGATCGTGGTCCCATACACTGTCGAACGATCAGTTATTATCGCATCGTTTTTGCTACGCTTCGCCGGGATAACAGCCATACATGGATCGTAACGAGTGCTTTCCGTTGGTTATAGAAGAACCCGTCGCCGAACCATCGTTTCTCGTTCTGCCGCACTTACTGGTTGGTCTGGGCCGTATTATTTCAGGCAGCCGTCCATATCGATTCTCCCAGAGCATTCACAGCCAGGTCGGTCAAACAAATTCTGTAACAATTAAGATCTCCATCGTAAACCGCGTCTGCAACCATCCGTTTGCTCCTGTTCGCGAGAGACGGTCCGAGGTCGAAAGGTCACAAAAGAAAATAATAAATTATTTCGATAGTATCTCCTTAAGGGATTATATACAGTTAGAATTTTCAAAAAATCGATTTTTTTTTCATTTCATTTTCGTAATGTACATATATTTAAGTATACGCACAAAAAATTTCAAGCCAATCCGGCGATTATTTTCAAAGTTACACGCATATTTGTAAAGACGTGTCAGAGCGTTTGAAAGTAGGAGGCGATCTTTCAACGCGTTTTTCTCGAAACTGTGTTTTCAAAGTCGGTGACCAAGATTTCTCGGAAACGGCTGAACCGATCACTCTCAAATTTTAACACAAGCTTCTTAAGTATATTTTTTAGTAATTAATCGAAGCTTTTTTCTCTCCGATGAATATTTTTTTTTTATAAACAATTTAAGGCCAAAATTTTTGTGAAAAATCGATTTTTTTCTTTGAAAAGCCGCCATTTTGTCACAAAATTTTATTTTGCTTATTCCTTCGATTAATTACTAGATTATACATTTCTTTAACGAAATCAGTTTGGTTTTTTCATTTTTGATAATCCAGTCCAGAGATACAGTGGTCACTGCAAGGCGCCTTTCTTTAGAGGAGCTCCAGGAGATCAGTTATAGCAGGTTTCAAAATTATTATTTTTACAAATAAAAAATGTTAAAATACAGCTAAAAGTTACCATAATATGTGTACAAATTTTTACATTAATAGATGTAAAGGTCTTCTCAGGAAAAATTCTTAAAGAATCGCTTTTTTTGGGCCTCCTAACTGTATATAACCCTTTAACTGTTAGATTTAGGACATACGAAGATGAATACATTGTTACTCATACGATTCGACGCTTTTGTCGATTCACGTAGGTTTAAAAAATGAATCAAGGGAACCTTGAAACCTCCGACACGTCTCCATCTATATAAAAAATGTTTACATCGCAATATCAACCTCTCTATACCATGCAACTTATATGTCTCATGTTGTTACAAATAACGGACATATTCAAGGTCTTCCAAGTTATTGGTCTACCGTATATTGTCACCTTTAGGGTAGTTCCGTTCTCTCTCTCTCTCTCTTTCTCCCTCTCTCTCCCTCGGCCCACTCGAGAGCAAAGTCAAACCGCATAGAGGAACCCTAATCCGAAATACGAGGAACGCCGTCAGGAGCTAGCGTCTTGCTAAAGCCTAAATGATCGTCCGCGATTCTACAGATTCATGACGAACGTGTGGGCGTTATTCGCCGTGGTGTTCCTGGCCATTTACACTGCCAACCTGGCCGCCTTCATGATCACGAGGGAGGAGTTCCACGAGTTCCACGGACTGGACGATCCGCGACTAGCGAAACCGTGGTCGCACAAGCCGATGTACAAGTTCGGCACCATGCCGTGGAGCCACACGGAGAGCACGCTATCCAAGTATTTCAAGGAGATGCACGCGTACATGAAGGCGTTCAATAAGAGCAACGTGGCCGAGGGGATCGAAGCCGTAATCAGCGGGTGAGTAGAGACACCCAATAGCCACCGGTTACTGGATCATAGCACGGCAATCGGTGAAATTACCGGCTGCCTCTGTTGTTCAACTCGGACAACGATCGACCGCGGCCCCGCCGTTTAATGCGCTTCTGTATCCGTGCAATGCTCGTCGCACAACTGTCGGAAACGTTCTACGCCCGGTGCTAATCTGTGAATAACTTCCCCCGGCTTTCGTCATAACGATTACCCGTGAATCCCAACAGTTCCCAACGGTTGACGAACGCTGGATAACGGTGACAAGCGTAATCCGATTCCTTCTCGTGACTTTTCAGCAATTGGGTAATTGCAGGGGATTCGGATAAGACACCCGTACCGAAATATAGTAGTCTCTTCGTAATTATGGTATCGCCAGGTCTGCCGAGTCGCGGTTCTAGCAGAGACATTGTCGTCACTACTCTTCTACTCTACCCCTTCTACGATGCCATTCCCTCATTCCCCAACGTCCAGAACCCCCCACCCTGTCCTTAAGGACCGGTCACGTGACGCGATAGGCGCACCTAATTCGCGACAAAGAGAGGGTAACTGTATTCCCCCGAATTCCCCTATTCTGGCGAGTCGCCAGTGGCAACACTGACAATAAGTAAAGGTGCTACATTCTTTGCGGTGTGCCAATCGTAGAAAGAGATAGCGATTAAAAAATAATGAGTATTTACGTAGGATTTACCTAGCGGTGGAAATAAAATATTGACAGATATGGTAGAGACGTTTGCGACAGTTACTGGGAAAATACTGTACGATTTATCGGAATCTATCTGGTTCTAAGACCGATTAGACTGCAGATTTTAGGCGTTTATGGCAGGAATAAGTAGCTGTGATTTAAAGCAGTAAAAGAGTTGACAATCGTAAAGTATCGATATATTACTTTCGACTCAGTGAAATTATTAAGGAGAATAATTCCCAAGTAACTCTTATTTCTTGCAATAAGTATTGATAATTTTCGTTTTACAATCCCAATCTTTGATTATTTAGAACAAATCTGTTAATCGAAAAATAGGATTCTGATAAAAAATGGCTAGGGTAGTGTTGAATAGCATGCTTTTAACCTTCAGATGGTCGGGACAAACTTGAGTTTTGCATAAGATGATTGTATTTTCCATGTAGTATTTTCATACAAAATCGGTCACGAATTTTTGCACTGAGCTAGTATTATACAAAAAATTATTCATAAAAGAAAATTCAAATTTCCAATGGAGAAATAGCGACCCTTTAAAGGTTAAGATGCAGAAGTTCGTATAATCCATTATTTGTCAGAAGAATTTTTACCGAATTGTTGCTTTTCGAACCATTTCTGAGGGACGACGTTCCGTTTGCGACAGAGATCTGGACGCTTTTATCTACGACGGAACTGTTTTGGACTATTTGGTGGGGCAGGACGAAGACTGTCGATTACTGACCGTCGGATCCTGGTACGCTATGACAGGCTACGGTCTCGCGTTCCCCAGAAATTCCAAGTACCTGCAGATGTTCAACAAACGTCTACTGGACTACAGAGACAATGGTATCGACACATCTTACAAATTCCATTAAAACACGATGGCAGAAAAGAAAACGGAAATTCCTAGAGATTCTCCGTTGCGCTCCGACAATGAGTTAGAACTCATTCGAGCGAATATTTAGTCGAGCATGCTGTCCCATTGATTTTAAAAATGTAGTTCTTTTAACCCTTTGCAGTCGAAGCTATTTTAACACCAAAACGAAACATTTCTTCCGACCTAGAATATTTCCTTTCTATATACAGAGTGTTTGGTAACTGGTGATACAAGCGAAAAGGGAGTAATTCTACATGAAAGAATAAGGCGAAAATATAGAATAAACATTTTTCGTTTGAGGCTTTGTTTTCGAGAAAATCGACTTTGAAGATCTGTCAGGTTTGTGTGCTTTAGTATATTCAGGAAGTAGATTTGGTTGGTCATAATCAGACGCGTCAGACAATTCCTATCGAATAGCATGCTGCATTTCAAACTCGATTTTCTCGATAACGAAACTTCGGATGAAAAAATTTTATTCTATATTTTCGACTTATTCTTTCTTTCTTATTCTTTCTTTCATTCTTATTCTTTCCCCCTTTTCGCTTCTACCACCAGTTACCAAACACCCTGTATATATTTTTTTTATGTTATACATACGAAAATGGTACAGTTTACTCGTGCAATACTGAAATTTTTAGTAATTTATTAAATGCAAACGAATTTAATAATGTGGAAAATATTTTTAATAATCATACAGCAAATTTTAGTGGTGCCTTACAGTCACAATTCGAGTGCCAAGGGTTAATACGTCTTAATTCATGATTTAAATGAACGAAGAACGAAACATTATTTATGGAAATGGATTGATTTAATTTTAATTGACGAGCAATACTTGGCATTGGAAATTCACGTGTCGGTCGAAGTAACTTGCACATAAAAGTTGCAAAAACGCGTCTGGGATTATAGAATTTTTAAAAATAGAATCGCCGAGGCCAAGCACTTCAAGCCAGCTGGTTTTAATGTTAATTAAACTCGGTAGCTGGACACGTGAATTTTTCTCTAGCAGAAGGGATGCTTAATATTTCAGGAGATTTGGAGCGACTGAGAAGATACTGGCTGACGGGCACCTGTAAGCCGGGAAAAGAGGTTCAAAAGAGCAGCGATCCCTTGGCACTGGAGCAATTCTTATCAGCGTTTCTCTTACTGATGATGGGAATACTTTTGGCCGCGGCCTTTCTACTTCTGGAACATTTGTACTTCAAGTATGTCAGACAGCATCTGGCGCGAAGCGACGGCGGCGGTTGTTGCACACTCTTCAGTCTGGTAAGTTGTTTCCAGCTTGTATAATCTATTCCGGAAAAATCGATTTCGACGAGTTTCTAATACTCGTCGAAAATCTAGCATGAATCGAGCGAGCTGTTTATTGTAAATCAATATTTCCTTATTTATTTTAACACCATGTCTGAAGGGTTTAGTCATCATTAAATAAAATAATTGTAATATCATTTTAGCGTCACTTGTTACACACTTGTATTGTGTAATATAGAACTTTGATTGAACTCCTTATTATCCATTGATCAATTAATTTGACTTGCACCATTTTTACATTGAACGACCCAATTATAAATTAGGGCATTGCGAAGGAAGTAGGGATAGGGCGGTTTTACCTTGAATAAAATTTTCCATATTTCTCCATTCAAACAATGGGCTTTTATTCGAACTTCTTCGAGTATCTAATAATTAGACTGCGGAAGTTTATGCAAATGCATATTTTTATAAGAAATAGTTAAAAGAATGGACATAAATTTATTTTGTGATTAGAGTACTATGAAAATACATTCTTTATTTTACCTTTTTTGCATAATGCAAAAAATTCTTTTCTTTCGCTTTGTATAGTTGTGTTTATAAACATATGCAATAATATATTGCATATCGTAACCAGGTGGGGTACATGGATTGAAGCAGCATTATTTTATGCTGACCATTTCGATAAAATTAAAGAGGTTTGGCAAGGTTTTTTAAAGTCCCGTAAGTGGTAATAAAGAATTTCTTTAGATTTGAATACAATTTTATCCAGAAATTTCATTGATCTTAATAGGTAGTTCAATCGTTCAAGCCCAAGGATGCTGTCGCAATTAAAATAGCACAAGAGGTGCTCCAGGAAGATCAACTTGCTCCACACTTAATGTACATTAAGGCTCATTTAAACACTTTGCCACCAACAATACGGAAACTGGAAACTATAGGTTTAACGTTAAATGAACCAATCGGAATATATATGAATAGCATAATACGTTTAAAAATATTCCTGGTGATTGCGGTGAAAAAATTCGAAAAAAATGCAATACTACTTTCGAAAAGAATGTAGGATTTTCTACATTATCGAAGATTTCAAGTATTTTAAATAACGAGGGCGTTCAAGGACCATTAAGTGTGCCAGAACAATGTTGGAGTAAATTTAAATACGCACCAATTACTTCGTGTGACGTAGAGCGGACTAATTAATTTTGACAGCAAACGCCACGAATTAACAACATTAAATTTGGAAAAAATGCTCGTAATTCATTGTCACGCGAACTATAATGAATCGGAATAATTGTGAAAAGTATTTTATACATGTGTATACATATTATTACACTACATTTTATACATACCTATATACTTTGCATATTTTGCATATTTTTCGTGCATAAATGTCATATGCATGTTACATATTGGGTTGGCAACTAAGTAATTGCCGATTTGTTCAATGAAATAAAAGAGTTTTTTTTTACTTGGAATGAACTTTAATCTATGATGTATTTTCCATTTTGTTCGATGACCTTTTGCCATCTTTCTGTCAACTTGAAAATTCCACGCTCGTACAAAGTCTGACCCTTTTCGGCCAAAAACTGAGTTAAGTGACATTTTACAGCGTCATCATTATTGAAAGTTTTACCACGAAGGGAGTTGTCGTTGAATTGGATTACCACTTATTTCGATCCCTGGACAACTCCCTTCGTGGTAAAACTTTCAATAATGATGACGCTGTAAAATGTCACTTAACTCAGTTTTTGGCCGAAAAGGATCAGACTTTCTACGAGCGTGGAATTTTCAAGTTGACAGAAAGATGGCAAAAGGTCATCGAACAAAATGGAAAATACATCATAGATTAAAGTTCATTCCAAGTAAAAAAAAAAACTCTTTTATTTCATTGAACAAATCGGCAATTACTTAGTTGCCAACCCAATATTTATCGTGCATAAACTTCCGCAGTCTACTAATAATTTTCGTGAACGTTCTGTTTTTAAAGAGCATGGGCAAATCTCTGACATTCCGCGGGGCCGTGTTCGAAGCGCAGGACATCTTGAGGTACCACAGATGCAGGGATCCAATCTGCGACACACACCTGTGGAAGGTGAAGCACGAGCTGGATATGGCGAGGATCAGGATACGACAACTTGAGAAGGACCTCGAGGCGCACGGGATAAAACCGAGGCAGACTAAGTACGCTTTTTCCTTTAAATAATTCGATCGAATGTCGTTCTAAGATCAAAGCTGTTCGACTTTGTGTACAGTAATTGAGATTCTCTGCTCCAAGTCGTCCGAGAGCATCTCAATGGAATTGTCCCTCTTCGACAAGGGGGACTCACGGTCTGGCCAAGCATCTTTGATGGGAAAAAGCGAGTTAAAAATTTTTTTTTAAATAATCGACAGAAATTAATCCCGTACACATCGCTGAACGATGAATTAATCCGGACAGAGGGATGTACCGATATAAAACTTTGTTGAACACAGCATTCAACGAAAGGCAGTTTTTAGCAATTCGAGTGCTTAAGTTTATCCGTTAAGCTCTGTATTATCCAAAAACCGTTAGCACGCGTTGAAATCTCCTCCCCCCCCCCCTTTGTAACTTTGATGGAACTATGGTAAACGCCGAATTGTTTGGCTGACCGAAACCATTATCTCGACTATACGCTGCGTTACAAGCTCCTTCAGCTCCTCTCCCCTTGTTAACTACACTCTCAAATTCCTTCCACACGAAGATGGGAAAATTCAAATTAAAGTCTAGGGAAAAATCAAAATAAAATATCGAACATACTCGAGGCGGTGCGATTATCGTCATTTATTTAAAAATAAAACGGATGAATCGAATCAACTCCCGACTTCCTCGAATGAAAGCATCCTTGCAGTCATGAATAAAATACAAAGTAGTATGCCTTTTTCGAAGTGCTTTATCATGTATCAGAGAGATTTCTGTGTTACAGAAATATATAAAATCCGCCGTCTGATAATCTTCTACAACGATGTCACTCCTTTCTGATTAATTTGCGTTTTCCAATTTTCTTGATATTAAAGCAATAAATACGCCTTATTAAGTTTAATAATTATATTGAATCTCGCGCAAGAACTGGTAGAGCTGTCTGATAAATTAAACAAAAACCATTTCCAAAGCCTTGCGAAGCAATTTTTTAAAAATTTAAGAAAAATGAGAAATCTGGAACTCCCTATGTTTCTTCTAGTCTTGAAAAATGAAAATTTTGTTAAACGAATAATGTTTGTACATAGATTTCGACTGGGCATACTAGATTTTACAAATCAAAATAGGAAGATAATTACAAGTGAAAAATTCCTTTTCAACAAAAATGTTCAACAAAAATATCCGACCAGATCCTGAAAAATCCTGAATAATTAGAAATAATGAACGAATTATAAACTGAGCACATGTATTGCAAATCAATGTTCAATGGTGTTTAATCCTCTAACACGTTAATCGGTAAACTAGGTACCATAAAAATTGGAGTAATTTCTTTAAAAAACGAAATGTTGGAAGATGAAAATTTTTCTTGGTTATTATAATCTTGTTGCAGTCTAATTAAATATTAAACGCTCAATTAGTAGTTAATGTTAATTTTTGAAGACAATTCTTAAATTTTAGTTACTTTCTAAATTCCAACGCGTTTATACACAAGCTGAATTGGATAAATTGTTTAACTCTGAGAATGTAAACTCTGTGAATTGATCCATTTCACTGGCAGGAATCGCGACATTAACGATTAATCAGCCATCTAGCTTAGCGCGTACCATAGTTTCAAACTTGTTTTACCTTATTCCCGTAATACCGTGGAAAATTTCCTTAATTCTTTATTATGTATTTTGGTAGGTGAAACGTTAGGTACACCTGTTGACTTGATATTCATACACGTTCACGTAGCCGTGCAATGAATTAACGTAAATGCGAATAGTTTTGCCCGTGCATCTATAAAGTTCCTTTTACGGTTTTGTGAGTTTTTGGGATTCGCTCAATCACCGACAAAAAGACCAATGAGAAATTCATGGCAAAAAACCTAGCGTTGGAAACGAACCGAGTTTTACCTTCCTAAGCATTCTACTCCTCTACCTCGCCTGCGTTCACCGAAATATAACTCGCTTCCAGTGAATAAAATACACTTAGGTGCAAAAAAGTAGAATCAGAAAAAGCGGTGCGCTTGTCGATTTCAGTGCTAGTGGATCAAAACGCTAAAATTGTGTCTTTCGTTATGCAATCTTTAATAACTCCCTTTCTCTCTCTTTCTTAAATAGTACTTCGTTGTCTGGAACACAAACAGAAGAATTTACATCAATTAATTTACATCATTTTTCTGTTTAAAAAATGCAGAGAAAATTGATCAGACATTTTATATAATTAGACTCCGGATTTTAGGCATTTATAAGCAAATTTTCAACTTATTACAATTATTAAAAGAGGAAATACGTATTCATCTAACTTTTGTTTCTTACAATTGATTTAGACAATTTTTATTTTCCATAAAAATCCGCAGTCTAGGGTAAGGGACCATTGGGTAATTGTACTGTGGCGGTACCAATTACTGTACCTATAATAACTTATGTTTAAAGCATAATGAATATTAAAACAGAAATATTGAATTTTTTCATTCAAATCAGTTAATATACAGGGTGTTTGTATACGTTATATATCTCTTTTTTTAATATTCATTATGCTTTAAAAATAAGTCTAATTGATATAGGCACGATAATTGGCACCCCCCACAATAATTGGCTCCCTAACCATATATATTAGAGTTTCTGAAATAATTCAAATCGTGTTGCTTCACTCCTGTTAGTGTATCTTGTGTATACAAAGCAATAATTTAACGTAAAAATACGCGTCTCTATATGACGTTGCAGTTTCTGTCTGTAATTTTATGAAAATGAGTTTTCAAGCTTGCATAACTGCATGCTCGAGTGATTGCAGAAAGACAAAATTTATAGAATTTAGTACAATCAGTTAGGTGGTCATGCTGCCAGTTAAAGTATATAGTACTGTATGTATATAGTATTTTGTTTCCCTTTAATCAGAAAACTGTCACAAATACGTGACAACAGAATGAGGATAAATTGATCACAAACATCATGCACATCTTTTTCGAATACATCGAAACATTACCGTATGCGTATTCGTGAACAAAGTGGTGTAAAAAATAAAATCTTGAGTGTATCGTTAACGTTCCGAATAAATTAAAGCAGAATGAAAGTACGTCCATGTAGTTCGAAGACTTCTAGCTCCGAGTTAATTTCCACAATTTAGCACGCATACACAGACACGCGCGCACTCAAGGAATACAAATAGACGTTAATTACTTGTTACGATAGGATTTCGAGGCGTTTTGCACTTTTTGCACCTCACTGTATCATGCGTGGGATACTAGAACTTGTTTCCCAAGAAATTCCAGCGACCAATATTCCAGCATCCCCATAACGTCAAGAAACGTTCCCTCCCCCCTCCCTACAATTACAGAAGTGTTTCGCAAAGCGGAGGTGAACCCGTATAAGAGAGAGAGAGATCTACGCATGCTACTGCATAGTTACTACACTTGTCTTCCGTAAAGTCTGCAAGGATTTAATCTCGTCACGCGACCGCACCCGTGGTAACGTACTCACCGGAAAACCAAAGGCACGTTCAATCTACCGCTGAACTTCAAATGACCTTGGTCCACGTTTTCCCATATTCCGCTTCTTCGCGAGTTAATTACCGTCTGATTAATTCAAACCGAGGCTCTGCCATAAACTCAATTGAACGCGCGGATCGAGCTTAAATCCTAACTTATATTCTGACATCACTTGAAGCTTGGTCGCACAGCATGCATTTATCTACCGATATACATATACATATTTATGTATATTGTACAGGGTGTCCCAAAAATGAACTTCCTTGAAAGTGTTCCTCACGTCATTTCAAGTAATTTTTTCCTTTGCGAAATTGCTCTCCGCGACTTTGTTAAGGAGTTATTTACGACAAACCGCGAACCCATCAGAGTTCGGTTACAGCTGACGTGAGCGTTGGCATTGGCCGAGCCGGAATCCGTAGGCTGTAGCCGCACTCTGATTGGTCCGTGTTTCTTGTAAATAACTCGTTAACAAAGCCGCGGAGAACATTTTCGCCGAGGAAAAATTTTCTTCAAACGACATCAGGAATCAGCTCTTGCAAGAAAGTAGATTTTTAGAACACCCTATAAATATTTATTATATATTTACATATCTACCATAGATATACGTTTACCATAGTTATGTAAGTACGTCGGTATCGTGATATATCGGCACAAGCATATCCTTTCTTTCTAGTTTTTTCTTATATATCTTCGCCATTTTGTGTACATTGACGATCGTAAGCTTGAGACCATCGAGAATTTCGAACGTAACTTTTAGGTCTTGCTCCACTTTCAGTGAGAATGGGAAGGAAAAGTAGGTATTGATTTTCGTTTTTCTAAAACTTGGTACGCTTGCTTTCTGGTTGTATGTCTTACGATTTTCATTGTTTAGCTAAATTGAATATTGAAACAAAGTCTAGATATTTCAAACAATTTTGCGTAGCAGGTAGTTTAAATATTTTATAGAACTGAAATGCTTTCGTTCAAGGTGCCACGTAATTTCGATCACTGAGGTAGGATGGCAAATGATTTTGAACTCAAATATCATAGTAAACTAATTAACAGAATAACGTTGATCGCAACATGATAAACATGGCACAGATATACTGACGCTATTGCTAGTGTTTCACAAGCAGTATACTGTGTGTAATTGTCAATTTTCTGTTTAACGTAAATAATTGTGAGATTCCCATCGATGGTCTGAAAGCTTACGGCCGATAATGTATTTTCACTGCATTATTTGAAACGGTGTTTCACGGTGATTGGCTTCGAATTTTTCGTCTATATGAGAAAGTTACACCATGGCAAAGCGAGGGAATGATGAAAAACAAACAAAGAGGGAGCATGAATGTGCAGAAGGGGAAGACGGTGGTTGGAAAAAGCAGAACTTTCCAACGACACGAGATCCCGTCGAACTTCCTCAGCCCGAGCCGAGAAAAGTTTCTCTTGAAAACTTCATCCGTATCAGCCCGAAGGTATTTGCCCGAGTATCCGGGTGTATTGTTTCGACGAATCGTGAACACTATTTAATTGAACTTCTCAAAGAATCAGAGAGAAAAACATTCGACGATACTTCGACACGGACAAATAACAATCACGGAAACTTCTTTATTAGGTTTCTCTGTAAAATGAAATGTCTCATACTTTAACGAATTTAACAAATAATTTGACGTGATAATGTGATCAAGTTTTAGTGTTCTGGCTGACTGTTTGATCAACTGACAGAAAAGACTGCGAATCATTATACAGTTATGAGAGATATTTCATAATTTATATTAACTAGACCGAGAGTGGTATGCATACGTGAAAAAAATGGCTATGTGCAATGCAACACAGTAAATGGATTAATAGATTGATTAATATTTAATTATTAAAGTTAGGAAAAGAAGAAAGAAGTTTCTATTTGTCTCCTGTTTCTGCAGTTAGTTTCGTTTTAACGACTCCAAATGCTCAACCTAATTTATTAACCAGTTAAGCGCGTTTGACGTGTATACACGTCGGACCAAATCTCTATTGCGGTGCGGTTAACGTTAATGAATTGTTAATTTCTGATCGAATAAAAATGTAATTCTTTCTCACTTTGCTTCACTTTTTTTGTAAAATTTATAATAGCAGCATTTGGCCTGCGTTCGACGTGTATATTCGTCATTGTTTGATTTTAATTCCGTGCCGCGAGGGACTTTTAAAATTAAATTCCACAGTGAACTGGTTAAGAGAATGAATTACGTAGAAATGTTGAAGGAAGTAATAAATCGTTAACGAACAGAGAATCGCGTTGTTCGTGTATGCTCGTGTTTATTTAACAATATATCGAACATTCGCATTGCGAAAAAAACGTTTGGGACAACGCAATAAAGAATTTTAGCATAAAGACCGGTATAATGATATCTGATCCGTAGAAAGATTCTTTTTTTGATCGAAATATACGAAATCGAGATGAAATGTCATCTTCGTCGAACGCGAAAGAAACAAAATATTGGTCAGAGGGCTGACAATTCTGAGAAGGTGGGATCTCGTGTCGTGAAGTGCTGCTGGTCCATGTTAAGAAACGGTTGGTGGCGGAACGATGGTGGAAAACGAAGCCTGGCACATATCCACGTCGGCTTTTTTAAAGGAGGAAAACCGGAAGTCTCGGCTGGTGGCGAAGATGCTTTCAAAGCTCGGACAGCCAAACACAACCGGAGCCACTGTCGGTGGAAGCTCCGCATCCGCTACCGCCATACTTCGATTCGTAAGTCCGCAACGCCCACAACACGTAAGAATATGTCAGTGACGTAGGAACCAGCAAAAATATTTTCAGGATGCGACGTATACCGTTTTCTTGACAAAAGATTCCGGTGCTTTCGGTGTCCGTGACCCCGGAATCGTATCGCCATGTTACCGTCAATCTGAATACTCGAACTTTCGAAATATTCCCATCACTCGACTGCGAATGCTATGTATTTGAGACAAGAATAAGTAGATCAAAGTCAAAACAGCAGAAATATTTAAAAAATTTGCAAATATTTTATACTCAATTTAACTCGTTAAAATGATTGAGAAATGGGACATTCCATGGCAAATCTATTACTTTTAACCTCAACATCGGCCATTTTGTTCTAAATATATTGCAATCCTTGTGAAATGAGAGGGGGTTAATTCATCATTTTACCGGTTTAGAATTTGTTTAATCCTTTGCACTCGAAGCTATTTTAACTCCAAAATGAAACATTTCTTTTGACCTAGAATATTGCACTTCTATATATTTGTTTTCATGTTATACATACGAAAATGGTGAAATTGACTCGTACAATGCTGAAATGTTTAGTAATTTATTAAATACAAACAAATTTAATAATGCAACAAATATTTTGAATAATGATACAGCAATTATTAGTGGTGCCTCACAGACACCATTCGAGTGCTAAGGGTTAAAAATTACAAACCTACAACAAAATAAAATTTTATTTCGACTTAACGGACATATTCGTGCAAACGGATCATTACTCAAAATAAAAATTTTGTGCATCGATTGCAAGACAAAGTAGCGAAATATAAATTTACATTTTTCACTAATAATTTTCATGTATGATATGATAATACTATTAAAATCTTCGAATCTTTCCACTGTTTTAAATGGCACATACTGCTTTTGTCATAAATACATAAAATCCGGAGTGTATTAATAACATACATATTTATTAGAGACTGTTCAGAATCTTCATCTCGAGTCTGACTCGATATTGTAGTGCAAGGGGTTAAACGGTGCATGAACGCCCATACGAGCCGGTCTATATGAAATATGCAATGTATGCAGAGCCCCCAGTCTTTCTTCTTTTGTTCCTATAGGAACGTAGAACCCTTTCCTCTTTTACGAGCGCTCTGCGACCTTGAAATAATTGACTGGGAACAATTTTTTCTCTTGACCGTAACGATAGCTGCACTTTTCTCGCCCGGTGATTGCACTCGCGAGACCTGTTTACTGGGTCACGGATACCGAAACTTGGCACCGAGAACGTGCGCCCGGGCACCATGGCATCAGCTGCCAAATGTACGAAAAATTCACGGCTGCTTGTACCGTATCTGGCGTCATTCTGAGAGGCGAGCGACGCTCCGAAATGAACCGAAAAAGCCGGCGTGTCTCGCGTAACACATGGTACAAAACGTGTGACATTTGGCACGTGTGCTTAACGGAACACGGTATTGTCTTCTGCCCTGAAAACATTTCCGCGGTGCATGATTTGAAATTCTAAATCGCCAGCGGGCCGTTCGAGAACCCTGCAAGAAATCGTGATGGATGACCGGTTCTCGTTGAAATTCGCTTATTTACATTCGTTCCCCGTATAAACAATCGAGCTGTACACTTCTCGCCGAAAGAACGTACCTACGTCACTCCGAAATGCTCCATCCACCCTCACCTGCCTCCCTCTCCCGGAGGACACGCAGAAAATCGACGAATCGATACTTTATGTCTTTCTTGGTCGTCCCGCGAACGGAAAACATTGCGGTCGGGAACGGTATTTCGACAGTAGTGTTCTCTCAATAGAAATAGTCTCAATAAAAATCTGTAACATTTCACGTAACCAAAAGTTTCGAATTTCTTACGGATATTATTGCATCTATTAGTTGAAACGAAACGAATTCAAACAATTCAAATTACGAGAATAATCGATCAGAAGAGCAACATCACATTTTTTTTTAATTGAACGGAGGGCAAATATTTTTTACAGCTGGTGGAAATAACTCGTCAAACTGAATAACTATATACTTGCTCCATTTTCTCTTATTTCGGCATAAAATTGGTTTCGTTTACTTTAATATACATACAAAGGGCATTAGCAAAGATTAAAGTCGTTTTTTTGAAAAATTGCGTTTAGTCGGGATTACAAAAAGAAATAGTGTAAGTATTTCTCACAAGTTTTTCATTTGAGCCAGTAACGAAAATTTTAAATTGTGTTTTGTAGATTCGGATAAGTTATACATGCTGAAAATGTTATCGAAAGTGGTTAATTGATTTATGCGTTAGAAATTATTAAAAATGGTA
Organism: Seladonia tumulorum; assembly: GCA_913789895.3. Taxonomy (NCBI): domain Eukaryota; kingdom Metazoa; phylum Arthropoda; class Insecta; order Hymenoptera; family Halictidae; genus Seladonia; species Seladonia tumulorum. The sequence goes on from OU565275.1 coordinate 13,633,029, forward strand.
GAAATTACAGATATAATAGAAATATAGATTATGGAAATTACAATAATTCATTAATCGCCATCTGGTAAGCTAAATCTTCTATTTTGGCAGAAAGACTGAAATTGTTTAGTCCATTTATAAAAAAAGTTATTCTGGCTTAAAGCGCGTGCTATTAATTATGTAACTGACTATACGTGTCTTCATACAGTATACAGTGCATTCATGATTGTACGTGTTGTGAGAATTACCGGCTGGCATTTCGCACAATTAACTAGAGGGAAATGTTCGAGGAATGCCAAGAAATTGAGGAGACACTTCCGCGAACATGAAGCAAGGAAAAGTGCGTCTATTAAGCGAACACTACTGTGTACGTTGATACACGTGAAATTCATCTGGTTTGTTTCATTGTTTCTGAAATATGTTACAGGGAACAATGCTCCGAATAATTTTATCTGTAGATATAACCACAGCTTAATTTCAATGTCTAAATTTCAAATGTTAAATATACGAAATGTAAATACTACCCCTGGCAGAAAATGTTCGATCGAAATTGTGAATATGATATGTATATTAGTTAAGTGGTATAAGAGGTATTTCAGAAAAGTATTAATAAAATTACGAATCATTTTGTCTTTTTACAAATGTAAAAAGAAATAATAGACTACGTACAACCATAAGGGATTTGTAAAAAAATGTGGATAGCATAACAAAGAACACTTATCAGTATTTCTAATGGTAAAGATAACAATAGTGAGTCATGTTCATTGTTCGTCTGTACATTATGATAAAACAAACATTTTTATTTTTATATGTCGAGCTTTATCGTTGTATTTACTTTTACCATTAATGAAAGTATTTTCTACATTGAAAATATGAATCATTACAATGATAGACACACGATTTCTTTCGTCGAATAATTCTTGCCAGGTGTAGTGTAAATATACAGGGTGCTCGCTGGGTGATCGGATATTTCTCTTATTTCTGACCTTCTATGACCTTGGAAGTCATTGTGTCGCATATGAGTGAATTCGTCTTGACTCACGCTTTCATGATATTAAAAAGAACATGTAGAATTCTGTTTTAAAAAACTGAAAAATAATGGAAGCATAAAATATAGTGTTGCCAGTAAGATATACTGTAAGCTTTTCCGCTTCAATTTTTTTTTTTTTTACTGTTTACGAAAAATCGCTGGTCCAATTTACCGCGAACACCCTGTATGGTGTCCTATTTTATCCAGCACTGTGGATACTAACAAGAGACATTACCCAACTGTCACACACCGATATTAATGAAATTTATGCAGCATATAGTTTCTTGAAGAATAATTCATACGTGTTTTTTGTATCTGCAATGATCTAGAGGTAAAAATAGCCCCTAAAGTTTGAGGTGCTATGGCGCCCATTTTTGCTAATGTCCCGGGAACTAGAGGGATCTGGACAACGATTTTTTTTTTTAATTTGTGTGTTTTCGACCAAGGAATATTGTGGTATAAAAAGATTTCAGAAAAAAGATGAATTTTTAAAATAGTGTTTGAACAAATATTTTTCTATGAAGTTATTTTATCTGACTATATTCTTTGATCGAAAACACACTTAAAAAACATTGTGCTAGAGATATTAGCATAAATAGGGTTTCCACCACCATCTTTGATGGCTATTTTCACCCTAAGTTATGGATCATTGCAGTTAAAAAAAATACGTGTGAAATATTTTTCAACAAACTATATCCTATATAAATGTCATTAAAATCAGCGTGTGCCACTTGAGTAATGCCCGATATAAAACTGATTGTAAAAACTTATATAAACTTATTCCGGACAGTGAGCTTGAAGATACCGTTTCGAGATCAGTGAAATCTATAAGACGTTACACAGCCCATTACAAATAATTAGTGAATCGATATGGTTTGCATCTTTCTCGGTAGTTCCGCGAAGGAAACGGTCAAATTGCTGCCTCAGCGGAACGAGAAGAATCGAAAATAGTTCTGTTTCGAACGTCGCACAAATCCGTGGCACCTCCGGGAGATGATAAAACCGATCCCGTGGGGCTCGATCGGGTTTCAGTTCCGTAAGGATTGCCGTTTCGAACTTTTCGATCCGCAACGATACCGATAACCGTAAAAAGAATGGACAACGACCTTCGAGCTTCACGCGTATCGGTGGACGACGACGTCGAAGATGAAATTTTGATAAGCGTGAAAAGTAGATTTAGTCGCTTCGCTTTGTAGTTACGGATAGTCAGCGTACACGCATTCAGATATCCACTTTTTATTTTTCTATTTTTCAAATTCGTATTTCCTCGTACTAATCGAGAACACGCCCACTTTCTTTTCATGTGCTCGATAGCATGGCATGCGAGTTGAACGACGAACTTTTTCGATCGAGTCGTGGAGAATGTGTCGGAAGCACATAGCAGGCGATCATATTCGTCTTGCGCTAGTGACAGGCTGGCAAAACAAAGGAAGCGTTTTATTTATAAGCCAAGGAAATTGCTGGGAATTAGGAAAAACTACGAGAAGGATTTACATATCGCGGCAGCGAATCAGAATTGTCGAGCGTTGTCCAGCATTAGAATCTCGAATGTTTCGACGGCCTTGATGGTCGAAAATGAGATATAGATATATATAGGGTGTTCAAAAAACCATTCAATATTTATATGGTACACTGTACTGAGTAAAAAAGCTATAGTAAACATACGTCGAAAGGTCAACCGTTTCTGAGATATAAACATTTTTGTTTGCTAGTATCATGATTGACTTACTACTGAATTTTCGATGTTTACAGAAGATTTTCCACGTGTCCACCTTCTATTTCTACACACGCTTCCTTCCATCGCATGCGATGTTTACTTTAGTGTTTATAAACCGCGTTCTGAATGTTCTTATTCAAGTGCCGACAATAGATTTCATTGAGAATCAGTAGTAAGTCAATCATGATGTTAGCAAACAAAAATGTTTATATCTCAGAAACGGTTGACCTTTCGACCTATGTTTACTAAAGCTTTTTTACTCGGTACAGTTTATCCTATGTACCATATAAACATTGAATGGTTTTTTTTAACACCCTGTATATTTCCGATTACAATCGATGAAAGTAGCAACAGGAAAACTTTTACTCGTTTAAACTTTAATGCATCACGTACAGTGGATCTAACAAGTATTTCAACTCTGAATACCCCATTCTCGAGGTATTGCCTACGTTTAAAATCTGAGAATTTCGCAAATAAAATTTATCGCACAATAATAAACTACTCATTTTAAAGCTGGAAGCCTCTAGTTGTTTGATTAATTGTTCATTTTATTCCGACTCTTCTTCCTCATGATGTAGAGGGTATTTCTCGAACATACAATACATTCAAACTGCGGATTTTGATGCAAGATAAAAATTGTTTGCATGATTGCGATGAGACCAATATATCGATGTTCTTAAATTCTTTTAATCAGTTTACTTCTTTAAATTGTCCTACTTAGTTTTGTCATGAATGCATAAAATCCGCAGTCTAATTATAAGAATGTACTACTCGATAATTGTCCAAAACACGGATCTGGCCAGGGACAATTATCGGCTAGAAGATACTATTATCTGTCGATACTCGACAGGCCTCGGTCGTCAAGGAGTGTAAACATAATAAGGATCCTAATTCAATAACAAAACTTCTTTATTTTTCATTATTTTTTTATGGGGCTTTCGCTATTCACTCGAGTAGATATCATTAGAATTATATCATATTTGGTATCATTTTCTTTAGAAAAATGCTAGGAATATATTGGTGAAAGTCCCATAAAAAAAAATAATGAGAAATAAAGAAGTCTTTTTATCAGATTAGTAGTAGTCTCCTGACATCTATATGGCTGACCCGTATTATGTTTACACTACTCGGAGACCGAGGCCTCTCGAACTTTAGTTCTGGGACAATTAGAGGCTATATATTTGGGACGTTTATCAAGTAGAGATAGTGTTCAGAAAATCGAAACGAAGAATGAAAGTAAGAGTGATTATGAAGTACACAAAGCGAGAGTCTGTTTTCCATATTAACGTTCTCTAGCATACCTTCTTCCACCAGCTGAAGTATTAAAACATGCTCGATTCTAATGTCAGACCACGCATTCGGTACATACATAACAATTTATTTCTAAGTGATGAACAGCATTCCTTTTCGCAGAAATCATTACAAGGAGATTCTTTTAAATCTAGATTCATCGACGCCATCGACGTTGCCAGGCCTAGAGACATGACCAGAAACCACGTCGTCAGCACGGAATACGCAGACAAATTTTTGCCACCAGAAATCTACAGGTAAACAACGAGCGTATTTCACGGATCAAAAAATCAGAATCCTTTACGAGCGAAACCGTACATAAAAGCGCGGTCCGTACATAAAAGCGCAGTCCGTACATAAAAACACCTAAAAGAGAGACACAATATAATATAATACTAAGATTACCCAGAAAATACTGTTACGTTGTAAGAGGGATATTCTGTTTTATGAGATATTTTGTTTTAATCCTTATGTTCACTAAAGTGTTCTTACCAAGTGATTTACAAAACTCCGTGGTAATGAAATCAAAATAAAATAGAATAAAACAGTTCAGCAATTTATTCTACATAAGCCGTTTAATCTACATAATGGACTTAATGATCTTACGTTTAAATTTTATCGCATAAATTAATTTTATTTTTTATTCTTTTTTCGTTTAATTTGTGATTTTCGAAATTACAATGCTATATTTATTTTTTATGCCAAAATAAATACGATGCTTTTGTTGAAACTGTTTTCGTTACATTATTCTTAACACTAAACAAGTTATCTTTCTTCCGAACTTTTATGATTTATACGATTGTTCTTTGCACTTACAACAAAAAATTGAGTAGATTTTAACATCATCTTAAATCATTTATATTATCGTTTATATAAAGAGGACTTCAATTAACGCTCTATAAAGTTATAAATAAATAGTACAATGAGTAACAATCATATAATCAAGTAATGAAATGTAAAATATGTTATTTCAACATATTTTTCAAAGAATTCCAAGAATACTTTTCCAAATACAATGCTCAAAACGAAAAATCGACCTTATAGCTTCGATTACAATATTGTTTTGTGCAGCAGTAGTACAAAAACATTTTTAAATGTTGCAAAATATTCAATTTTACTTTGTTCAAATGTTCAATTTCACATATCCCTAGAGAATTTCATCTGTCGTGAAACTCTTTAATTAATCCTCAGTTAATCCACAATTACAACGAGTTGACTTTTGAGGTGAATGAAATTGTTGGCGTGTTTTAGCAATTTGTAACTGGTGGTACAAGCCGTACATGAAAAAATTATCATTTATTTATAACCAAAAACGAATTCCGTCATCGATAGTAGTTACTAATGATCAGAAAAAATTTTAGTCATTCGTAATGGTTATTTGTAACCAAAATCACTTGGAGAATAATTTGAGCTCTTATGCCGCAACTTTTAAAATTTTGGTTATAACTAGACTGCGGATCTTTATGCACACACAAAATAAAAATTGTCTGCATCGATTTCAAGAAATAGAAACCAAGTAGAATGTTATTTCTTCACTTGCTAGTTTCAATAGACGAGAAATGCTATATTAACAATTGAAATTGTCTAAATTTTCCTACAATTTCAAATTAGATCTAAGGTAAAGGCACCAGTAGCGGACCAGTTAAGAGAAGCTTTCCACGCGAACTATAGTAACCACTTGTTCTGTCATTAAATAGCGAGAGTCGATGCCTGAAGACACTCTTTAAGTCTTTTAGATTACGTAACAAGGTCACATTTTTAAAAAAGTTTACTTATACAAATTTAAGAAACATATTTAAAAATTCAGTAATTACTTCAGAAGTTGAAACATAGTAGACGTTGCGAGTTCTGCTCGATTTCGTGGGCTCATTGATATGAGAAAGTACAGTCTTCCACTCGTAGTCCAGCACCCTCAGGCTTCTCTGGCCACTTCCATAATCGCCCGTACATTTCCATGGATAAAATAGTCGCTTTAGTTTTAGTTACACGAAGAATTTTTCCAGGGAAATGTTTTCCTTCATATAAAAACATTACGTGTTCGTAATATTTTATTGTATATTTTAATATTTTATGTTTTTATTCACAATTTACCACGCCTGTCAACTTCTGAAAATTGTTCAAAAACAATATTCAGTAGTTGACCACCTAATAAACTATTGTTCTTCCGGTTAGAATAACAAAAACAATGCATTTATCACTTATGAAACTCTGTGAGAATATAAACAGCAAATAATTCAGTCGCGAAAAGTTCACAACGTATGGATTTTTTTACCTGGACCGTACAGCTGTTCCTAACAGAAACGTTAAGGAAATAGAGATATATCAGCATATTGCTAACCTTAATGAATTCAGACGTCCGTTATTACTATGCATACTTCACTTCGCATGCAATTGTTTTGAAATTTAAACAACAGACGGCATGGCATTCGAGGTTCACTTTCATCAAAAGTGCACAGCTTATAAAAACCTTATTTTTTTATGTTTTTCTATAAAATGGTCAACTACTGGTGCCTTTACCTTACTCAATTTTGTTATAAATGCACAAAGATCCGAAGCCTAGTTGTAACAAAACTTTGGTCTCTGGTGGTTCGGCATCGGTACATACTGGAAGATTGAAAAGGTTATATACAGTTAGGATTTTCAAAAAATCGATTTTTTTTTATTTCATTTTCGTAATGTATATATATTAAGTATACGCACAAAAAATTTCAAATCAATCCGGAAATTATTTTCGAAGTTACACGCATATTTGTAAAGACGTGTCAGAGCGTTTGAGAGCGTCAGAGCATTTCAACGCGATCTTTCGACGCGTTTTTCTCGAAACTGTGTTTTCAAAGTCGGTGACCAAGATTTCTCGGAAACGGCTGAACCGATCACTCTCAAATTTTAACACAAGCTTCTTAAGTATATTTTTCAGTAATTAATCGAAGCTTTTTTCTCTCCGATGAATATTTTTTTTTTATAAACAATTTAAGGCCAAAATTTTGGTGAAAAATCGATTTTTTTCTTTGAAAAGCCGCCATTTTGTCACAAAATTTTATTTTGCTTATTCCTTCGATTAATTACTAGATTATACATTTCTTTAACGAAATCAGTTTGGTTTTTTCATTTTTGATGATCCAGTCCAGAGATATAGTGGTCACCGCAAAGCGCCTTTTTTTAGAGAAGCTCCAGGAGATCAGCTATAGCAGGTTTCAAAATTATTATTTTTACAAATAAAAAATGTTAAAATACAGTTAAAAGTTACCATAATATGTGTACAAATTTTTACATTAATAGATGTAAAGATCTTCTCAGGAAAAATTCTTAAAAAATTGCTTTTTTTGGGCCTCCTAACTGTATATAACCCCTTACGTCGGGGACAGATATCGATGTAGTGTACGCAGTAAACGTCTGGTATTTGCTATCGCCGAACTACCACCGGCGAAATCAGCGAAAATTTGAAACGATCTACCTCCATAGCGATTCCACCCAGTATACACTTTCCGCGAAAGCTCTTCCGGTTATACGGGCGCCTCCCCCGCCGGGAACTATTTTCCCCGACAAAACTCTGCGCATTGTCGGACACCGAACGCAAACATCACACTCCCCCGCGGTATCCTAACCGTCTTCCTATACGCGTTCACAGCGGAAGGGAACGATCTCGGCGGACAATGAGATTCGCGCGAGATACAGTCCCTTCGCGATTTCTTAAAACTAACCAAAGAAACCGAATTCCCCTGTACAGGATCTCCGACGACGGTGACGCTGCCAGGACGGAAATCGCCGAGATGGAGACAGTTCTGTGATCGTAGAAACTCGGCGGCGATTGCCCAGCCCCTTCAAAGCAAAGGGAAACGCGACCGTGAGGGTTCCCCCGGGAAAGAACCGGATCCGTTTTCCCATTTTGGACAACGAGTTTCATGCCTGGTAGCCTCGCGCGAGGCTTCCTTTAAGACGAACCATCCGATAGAACCAGAAAGAGAGAGAGAGAGAGAGAGAGAGAGAGAGAGGGAGGGAAGTATTTTTGGGTTTCGAACTGAAGCTTCGAAACGAGCCACGCCGAAAGCACGTCAAGCACAGAACCAACAAATTTCATACACAAAGCGAGACACAGGAGAACGTTGAGTGCCTATGATAGAACAGAACAAGAGCCAAGAAGGAGCAACTGAAAATCGAATCGTTTTCCACGCTTTGACTATTCGCAGGCGACCCCCCACCCCCCTCGGAGACTATTTATTTGTTCCTTCGCGAACGACATGTCGCGTCCGTGTCGGTTTGGTAGCGCGATTACGTCCAATCGTTCGTGGACACTGACACTTTTTACAGTTTGTGGTGTACATCGCATTGTTCGAGAACAGGTCCGAATGAACGCCGGTCCATGACCGGTTGATAGAAAAATTTGTATTTTAGAAAATCCCCAATCGGGATCCGAGAAATTCGAGACGCGTGCTTCAAAGCAGATCGCCCGTGAACGCGAGGACAAACTGTTCCGAACGCGTTCGAGGAAGCACGCATTGTTCGCCGACACTTCGCTGGTCATTCCTTTCGATTTTTCTCGAATTGTCGTCGAGGGGAGCAAAGATCGAGATCGCGCGGATCAAGAAGTATTGACCAGGTGTTGCTTGAAGCGTCGGGGTCGTGGATAGAACGCGATACACACACCTGGAAACAAGGTAAACCGACGAGAAACCAATCGTATGTTTGTTCAGACAGCAACAATGCAATAGATAGTTTATTGAAATTCCTAAATCTTTTGAGAACTCGTTAGAACTTTGTACGCTACTGCGGCCCGTTTTTGTGGAAATTGGGCGAAATTCGAGAGCCAACGATTGTTCGTTTAAACAAACGGCCAGGCCGAGTAAACTAATATGGATGAGAAATTACATAAAATGGTTATCTTGATGGAAAAATTGTCAATGTGTATCATACGAGATAATTATGGAGTATGAGTGTGCCATGCGTATACACATATACATTCATATACATATACATATACATATACATATACATATATATATATATATTTAATACGTAATGTACACGGGAACTACTACTACACGTTAAGCATGTATATTGTGGTAAAACAATGAAATATTCTAAAAGAAACCTACTTCCAGGACGTAATATGCTCAACAAAAGTACATGTATGTTAAATTCACCGGGTATAACGATTAAATGAATACGTGAATGAGTGTCAGGTGTCGCGCGACTAATTTCTACGGGGTTAAGCGAAGAGAGTGGTACAGTAACCGTAGTCTTGTCAAATATCTTTCAATCGTTATGTTATTTAAACGTTGCTCAACACAGAAAAATTAGGAACTTTCTCTGCAGCTAGTTTTATAGTACTTTTATTTATACATATTGAAATTTCTTCAACATTACTCAAGAAACAAAAATTACTTTCTTAAAAACAGTTTTTATATTCCAAGTTTAGAATTTTTCATTTATATCCGATAAACATTAGGTATATTAGAAGAAAAAAATAATTAAAACATGAATTATCAGATTATAAGAATCACAGTATTTTCTAAGTAAAATTATTTTCGTGGTAAGCACATTGATGCGTCCACTATTTTGTACAACTAGACAGCGGATCTTTATCCAAAATAAACATTGTCTTCATTAATTTCAAGCTACAGAAAGTCTATTGCAATTATAATGTTTAGTCGATATATGTCCCTAATAAAGTCGATAAAAGTCCAAGAACTATCCCCTCTACCGCGGGATATACCCAATGTGAGGCCATGAACCTAGGCCTACAGACTTCCGAGGTCTAAAGTATCTCCTGGCCGATATATGTCCTTGGCTAGAGTCGTGTTTTGAACATATATCGAGTAAACACTGTATTTCGTTTCTCAATGATTGTGACAAGTTGAGAGTAATACAAGAGTATAGTTAAAATATTTAAATGTTCTCCCGGTTATTCATTCAATCATTTTTTTTTATAAACCCGCAGTCTATGTACAGGGTGTCTAAAAAATTTGATATTTCCTTGGAAGGATTCCTCAGGTCATTTGAAGTAACTGTTTCTTTGAGGAAAATATTCTCGGTATCCTTGTTAACACTTTAAGTGCCAAACTAGAAACCCCAAAAATTCCATAAAATTAAAGTAAGTTATTTAATGAAATAAAAATTGAAAAAAATTAAATGTATGATATTACGTGGTCCTCCAACCTTCTTACATTTTACAGTTCCTAATCAAATTTGGTACAATGAATATATTACCGTAAAAATTTATTATAAATCCTGGACAAATAATTCCGTCACCCACATGTGGGTGACATGGCAGTCAACGTGTTAAGGAGTTATTAACGAAAAACGCGGATCAATCACAGCTGTAGTCGCGTTCTGATTGGTCCGTGTTTTTTTGTTAATAACTCCTTAACTCCTTAATGACTTTTCCGCAAAGGCAAAAGTTACTTCGAATTACCTCAGGAATCATCCTTTTAACTAATAAGTCACAATATTATCGAGATCTACGAATCTGACATTATCAAATAATACATTGTTTTGAATATGAATTTACAATTATTTTCGTTTATGCGATTGACGCGAGCGTTCCGGTACAACGAGGCTGCAACAATTTCGAAACCAATGCTCTCTCAAACCAAGGCATCGCTCGAAGTTACTGAACCACTCGGTCATTGAAACTTATTTGAACGAAATCGAAGAAAGTGCCGAAAAGATTAGTGACAGAACAAAAATTGAAGCTAAATATTTTACAATACGCAACGGTGCCTGAGGCCAGTGGATATTTCAATTGCGAGTGATTTGTAGCTTGTAAAGAACTATTTTTTATTAGAGGAACAAAAAAAAAGCATCGATTTCATCCGCGCGCGATCGTGTATGTTCATCGCGCCGCGATTCGACGTCCTGACACTCCGCAAGTTTTACAAATGACGTCTATCTCGATAATGGATAGTTGGAGAATGAAGAGTCCCTTCTAAACCTACGCCTCACCCCTCCCCAACCCCCAAAAAACAAGAACTTTGTGTCTGTAGAAATCGACAGTGATAGAATTAATGTTCTAAAACTACATCCGCTGTACATACAACGCATTCCGCCGTATAAGCCACAAAGTAAGCCACGGAAATACAATTTTCTTTTTCGCTTGTTCCGTTAACCGACGTTGCTGTAAAAATGTTGCATCCATTCTGCGAGAGAAACACAGGAGAAACACATCCCAGATCATTTCGAACCATTGTGTTAACTGTTATGTATTAATGCATAATGCGTAATGTTCAAATCGGATTATGGAAATATATTACAGTGTTTACTCCATACATGTACCAAACGCCTAACCGATAAAAGCCCCAGAACTTTCCCTACTGCCTCGGGGTACACCCCGCGAGGGTCCATGAATATTATCTCCTGGCCGATACATGTCCTTGGCTAGACCCGTGTTTTCGACATATATCGAGTAAACACTGCATTTCGTAAGTGAAATTATCTTCGACTCTGGTTTGGGGAGAATCGAAGAGGTGTTTTTGTTTTCGTTTACAATCGTATTCGCGTCACGAGAAACGTATCTATGTATTTCCGAAAACTGTACCTGCTTTGTGACTTGTACACCGCACGCCGATATCTCCGCTGTGAAGCACTTGTTTCGACTCCCGGTGCGCGAAAAGCCAGAAAATTCGTGCCGCTTAAATTTCGTTCGCTTAGAAGGATTTTCAGTCGCGAACCATCGACGGGAACCCCCATTAGTCCTTTTGATTGGCGAAATACGGGAAACATAAAATTACGTGTACGCGAGGACGACGACACAAGTGCTGAACACGTGCAACAGGAGTCTAATAATAATACGTTACTGTCGGAGAAAACTGTTGTTACTGTTATTGTTAAAGATAAAGGAAGTGTTACCATTGTTAAGTCGTGAAGAAGAAGAGAACGAATAATGTAGAGAGGGAACGAGAGAGAGAGAGAGAGAGAGAGAGAGAGAGAGAGAGAGAAGGATAAGGAGAACGAGACTATTAATTACTTCACGGAAGAAACAAAGAAATAGACGTATCGACTACGTCACAAACTAATATCTCTATTTGCTATACTGTTAAGTACCTAAGGGAGCGCGAAGCTTCGCCGATTTCTCAATCAACAGCGATCGACGCTATTTCCATCCGACACAAGATGATTTCTTTTCACCGTGTGCGCACTCGGCTACTGTATCGTTATCTTTAAGACTAAACAATAGAATTCCACGCGAAACCTTGAACTCGATGGTGTGTTCGGACAATAGGTATCACCAAAAAAAAAAACAAACGATTATCAATCCCATCCGAGAATCTTCAGCGATACAACGAACGTACACCTTGAAGGAAATTCGAGAGAATCTTTTCTCGACGCGCGTTGATCGAACGTTTGTTCCAATTGTAACTCGCGATCGCGTTAAATCGAACGATCCTCGATCGCGTTTATGCATTAGATTGAGTAATTATCTTAACCAAGTATCCGTGAAAATCGAACGTGTTTCTATATTTGTTTGTCGCCTAAAAGAAGAACAATGTTGATCCGACAAAGGACCATTTTCGAAAATGAAACCGCAAACGTCAGTGCTATGAATTCATTTAAGCATTAACAAATGATATAAGGTAGTTCGACGCATGAATCGGTGAATTTTTTATATCGAGAGAAAGACACAAATAACGGGAAGAGGAAATATGAATAAGTAAACTACGTGAAATTATAGCTTCATTTTACAGCAAGTTTCAAATGGATGTTTCTTTTTGTCAACAATTATGGCGCTCACAGAGTATGAAATTTGAGAGGAAAAGAAAATGGGAAATTTTTGGGGCATTCCCCTCCCCACTTAGCGACCGGGTTCGATGAAAACGTCGCGCGGAATCGGTATCAAAATTAGGCCATTAATGTGTTAAGTAAGAGTACGCGATCGTAGGTAATTATATAAACATTTTATGTAAGGTCCTTTGAAGGTTCGAACAGTATCTCACAAGGCTTATGAATTAGTCGAGATAATGGTAATGGCCTCTACGTTTTGGTTGACTAAAGCTATTCTTCAAGTTCTAGTTGTAAAGCTTCCGAAGAGAAAAAAACATGTCTGTGTGACGTCCTTAGGTATCTATGGATCATCAACGTTCGTGCTAACTACTCAATCTAATACCACAATTCTATCAATCGATGTTTATAGAAGACTTTCTCTGCTGAGCATAACCGTGAAGACAGTCCACCGTTTAGATCTACACATAATAGTTTGTCACTGCCCAATAGAGTATTAATAGAACAGTCGAATCATACGAAATTATTACAGATTCTCGATTTCTCGAACAAATTCATTCTTTACATTAATCCGTGATAGTCGTTACGAACCATTGTACAAGCTGAATGCTTTTGTTTATTAGGACCTAATAAGAGAAGGTGCCAGAGCGTTTGATCGGTACAACGAGAGTTACAGTCGCAGAGGAACATAATAAACAACTTTGAATCACTTGAATGCTATAACAATCACGGTACACGCCAATCAATTGCAAAATTATAGAAATTCAGCGGAAAAATATTTATACAGGGTGTCCTAAAAATGTTGCACTTCTTTGAAATGGGTGATTCCTGAGGTCAGTTCAAGTAACTTTTTCCTTTGCGAAAATATTCTTCGCGACTTCGTTAACGAGCGTGTTCGAAAAACACGGGCCAATCAGGGCGAGACAAAAGCAAACCCTTTCTCAAAAGAAAAAGTTTCTTCGAATGACCTCAAGAATTACCCCTTTCAAGAATATACATCATTTTTCGGACACTATGTATTAACTTCTTTAACACGTTGACTGCCGGACCAGAAATCGTAGAAAATCTGCAAGCAAATTAAATAATAATTTAGTTGAACGTACTATTTCTGTAGAAAAATTCGAAGAAATTAAATAAAACTCCATTTCAATTATAGTGTAATGTAACATCTACTGCATTTGATAATTTTTACAATATTTTTATCAGTGTTAACAGAAAAATTAGGTTTTAAGTGAAGACAAAGGATCGTGTCATCCATACATGAATAGCGCCGGCAGTCGAAGTTTAAGGACATTGTTCATTCAAGGTCAATGCGAACAAAGGCTTCTTTTATGTACAGCTTATTTCTTTCTACGGCGACAATATTTCATTTATCTGTGTCACTTTGCATGTCGTGTAATACACATTGAAAAATATAACGTAGCGAATAAGAACATTTTGTGGAACGAAACAAAGCGGAAAAACCATATTGGGAATTGGATAGAATTTGTTAAAGTTATTCGAATTTTTCGTTCGACTTGTCATCGACTAATTTATTCCATAAATGTTTGCAACGCGTAGGAGCAATGTGTGAGAGGCAAGTTGTACAGCAAAGTGGCGCCGGGATCATGTCCAATGTGTCTAGACGTAGTGAAATAAGTATAACTTTGGTCAGCCAGTTAAGCTTCTTCTGCCTACCGGTTAGAAGTAGAATACCTACATAAAAATCGTGCGCACACACGAAATAGCGGCCTTAATGATTTTTCAGCGTGGTACTGGTTATCTCCTGAAATTCTTATATCCATAATTGTAAATTAGTCGACCCGATATCTCCAAACGATTCGCTTCCATTCACACCATTCTCATATGAAAATCATGGTCCCCCACACATTTATTATCCCCGCCACGACTCTTCCGATTTAGAAGCATCGTCGCGGAGCATACATACTGTGCCAAACAATCCTTTACAATTAAGCGAATAGAACAATTAACGGCGAGGAACGCATTAATTGAATACAAGCATATCAATAGTATTTCCTATCTTCGATCTAACAGAATTTGAAATTCTGACATTTCCGACGCAAAATTAACTTTCGCATAAATTGAGAAAATATCACAATCTTATAAGTTGTATTGTCTGGTGAACAATCACACGACAAATCTGTGAAAATAATACTATCTTGTATAGAGTCGTACAATCAGTCGTTACTAAAAACAGCAACTACACTTTAGTTTCTCCTTAAAAAGAAACCATTCGAAACTGTTGAGAAACAAAGAAGAACATTTCTTAATTAAAACTCTAATTGTTACAACGATTGCATATACTCCACTACAACATATAATGTTGCGAGCTAAATATTGCAGTCCACTTAGCAAGCGTTACATCCAAAAGCAATACTAATCTGACAATGATTCGAGGACAAAGGAAGGAAATAGTAGTAATAATTAAGCTGCGAATCGTTGTAGAGTTTTAGATTCTTCTGTATATTATGTTGCAAATATTAAAATCAGAACAGAGACGGATTTGTTTCATTAACGTCCTGAACAAATCAACAACAAACCAACTAAAAGCATGAAGCGTCTCGATAAGTCTTCGCGGGGACATCCGGATGATAAATTTCTGTTGTTGAAATGAAAAATCGGAAGAGTCCGGGCGCAAGTTTTAAAGTTCATCTCTCAGTGGACCCTAAGGCTAGAATATTATTGAATGCGGACGAAAGCAAGGAGAACTTGTGTGGCCCTACGGTATCCATTTGATGTCAACCGGAAATTAGAGAGAGAGAGAGAGAGAGAGAGAGAGAGAGAGAGAGAGATTTATGATCGTTCCGACATCGACATTATAGAATACGAGAAATTGAGTGCGTGTGCCGATCGTATAATGAACCCACGCGAGTATATCCATGCGTCGCATATTCGTCTAATGTACATAAGGGAAATGGACGGGAGAATTGTCGTGTAAGCCCGTTCTCGCTTATCGTCTTCACCACCGAGGATAGCTAGCGACAGAAAACCCTAGGATTAGAAGTAGACCAGCAAATAAGTTTAGCGACGAAACCTCGCCAACTGAAATCTTTTCAAAGGGCGCCAGAACCGAGAGGCGTTGTATTTGTGTCTGCGTACATTTTTAATGGGAAAAGAAAAACTTATACTAAGGGAAACTATGACATTGACGACAAAAAGAAGAAGTAAAACAGCGAAGATAACAAAGAGTTCGCGAGTTCCGCGTGGGCAGGGCCAAATCGGAGAACGGAAGTGGATGTGCCGAGGCGGACGAAGCTATTGAAAATATTTCTAAGATCGAAAAGAGATCGTTGCGAAATCCGTTTCGCGGAACGTGCGAACTAACGGCTTCTAAGGAACATATGTGACATGTGATTCTATGTTGTTTCAAATAAAACATTGTTGTTTTGTATACTACATTTGTCGCTGTCCTTTTCTCCTGGAACCGATATAATCCCTTGCACTCGAAGATTCTTTACACGCCCCGAGAAAACATTATGAAACATGTATAAAAATATTGAACGAAAAGTGTATTCCGCTAAAGAATTTTCATCTTCTTTCGTTCGCGATGTTTTTGTTGACTATTATATTTTTGAGTAGTTTCCGACCAAATTTAATACAACAATGACATCATAAAAATTGATGATCTTATGGCACTGACGCAGTCTTCCGTAGTTCGCGAGTAAATCTTCTATTTACGTAGAGAGCGCGGAACTTTTGATGTTCCGGATGTTGATATTTCAGATCAGTGATAGTTCCACGTTATTAGTTCCACAACCGACGAGAGTATATCGTCGGTAGGGTTACGAGGCCACAGACACCGACGAGATATATATGGGAGAACGTGTTTCACGAAAAATACAGTGTCTTCTACCGCCCTCTAGATTTTGGCTGGAGTAAGAAACAGAAGGCCAACTACGGTATTTCGTCGGTGCAGAAGACCACTAAGGAAATTCTCGTCGGCGAGAAGGTGAATCGGTTTCGCGTCGCGCGATACAATATATTATAAACAATACATTTACTGTATCAAGCGATTTCGAGAAAATTTTCAGCATGTGTACAGCATACACTCCTGAACAAAAAGATAGCACACGTGTGCTATCATTTAGTTCTCAAGGATAAATCAACAATTCTCTGAATTCTACAAAGGCTACATAAACATCGTCTCACGGTAGTATATTATATAACGACAAACTGGAACTACTCTGTCCTTACTTGTATTTATCAACAAAAGTCGTGTAACAGAGGTCGGCGAAATGATAGCACACTTGACTTTCTATTCGGATTTCTCACTGTTTCTACGTTTCGAGTCATATAAACATAGCGTTGTATAGGCACTCAGTCTTGGTAGAATTTCCAATCATCATTGAACAAAATGGGACGCGGCAAAAAATTAAGGGTAATTATTTACATTTAGGGGCTTCCTCACCGATTTTGATGACCTTGAAATATGTTGTCAAGGTCATCATTCTGAACAACTTTTTCCTATACATGTTACTGCCGCTCAGCTTTAGTTTCCGAGATATTCGCAAAAAAGTTTCAACATCTCAAAAAGTGACCGGAGTAGGTGTGTGTAGGACTGTGTAAAATAGTATTTCAAATAGTTGACAGTAACTTATAATTTTATGATATTTTGTTGCCTGTAATGTTATTACGATATTGTAGTCTGTTTATCAACATGTTACATATTCGTAATTAAACTACAAATAATACTTTGCTAACTATTATAGCTTCTCATGTTAAAAATTATAATTTATAATATTAACTACTTGCTCAACTTATTTTTATTGTAAGGAAATATTTGAAATACAAAATAAAAGTATTTAATTTAAAGTAGTATCTTATTTGAACCACATTAAATTATACTATATACCAAATCATTAATGATCGTTAATATACGTTGCAAAATATGATAGAAAACCTTGTATCCAATGTTCCACATACGAATACTAATCCTACATTATAAAATACTAATGTAAAGTGTACTTACTTCTGAATCTTCTGTACCTCCGTCGGATCCACAGCATACAATTATTCACTCACGGGAATAGGTCCGAATAATTGAAAAACGATCACTGAACAACACACACACACTACACATTTTATAAAATCGTGACAACGAACGAGAAGATGTCACTCCGACCACGAACAAAATAATACTGCGATTTCAACAATGATCCCTTCCACGGAGGTGGTACGGTCAGGTTACCCTAGGAAGGTTAGACGCTGAGGGTCTATAAACACTAGATACAAAACCAAAGGTAAACAAATTATGGCGGGGCGCCGACCCTATTTCCCGGAATTCCCTGTTTTCGTATCACACGTCCGTGGGTCCGAAACATCTTCTCGTTCGTTGTTACGATTATATAAAATGTGTTGTGTGTGTGTGTGTGTTGCGTGTGTTGTTTAATGATTGTTGTTCAATTATTCGGACCTATTCTCATGAGTCAATAATTGTGTGCTGTGGATCCGACGGAGGTACAGAAGATTCAGAAGTATAAGTACACTTTACATTAGTATTTTATAATGTAGTTTGTAGTACATTAGTATTATATTTTATTATTCGTATGTAGAATATTGGATGCAAGGTTTTCTTTCATATTTTATTACAAAGCACTAAAACTGACTACTTAACATTATTTTACAAAAATAACAAGAACGTGTCTATCCACATTTGTATCAATTTTTTAAATAATATATACCCAAAAAGATAATTTTGTTGAATAATTCTCCATGGATACGTTTTCACAATGCCAATAATTGTAAATTATAAATACTAGGTGTACTTGCCCGGGTGGTTATGTAGACTTAAGAGCGCAGCGTGATATGCCTTCCGCAATGAAAAATCCGATTGGTGTTCTAACACCAAATATGGAACGGAAATACGGGACGGAAATGCGTCACGCGACGATAATCGTCCCAGGTCAAATTCCCTAACCCTAGTAATCCGTTACCTGGTACTGATGATCGACAGAGTCATAAAGCGAGTAGAGAAAAAAAAAGGTGAACATAAAGGTAAAGGTAAACGGACGGGCAAAAAGTAGAAAAATCTTTCGAGAAGGGACTCCTCGTTCGAGAGAGAGAGAGAGAGAGAGAGAGAGAACATTAACATTTTATGTTTTATTTATCGTTTTTCTTCTTTATTTACATAATGACTTGTCCGATTTTCGATTTTATTTTTTTAAAACCTTCTCGGAGGACACATGCATATGTGTGCAAAATTTCATTGAAATCGGTCGAGCGGTTTAGGAGGAGAAGAATGTCAACGAAATGTAAGAGTAGCGTAAAGAAGAGCTTCGCTCTTAATTAGATCCCGTCATTTTGACAGGCCCCGTGAACCTAGTGTCAAATTTCGTTTGTCTCGAGGCACGCACACGATTATGTTCCATCTCACACACTGTACACTTTACATTAGTATTTTGTAATGCAAGGTTTTGTGTACAAGAAAAACAGACAATTTCAAAATATGAATGAGTTAAAACAGTGTCTTAAAGATGAATGGAGTAAATTGTCACAAAATTATATTCGTAAATTGTTTAATTCTTTGCCAAAAAGAATGATCGAAGTCATTGAAAATAAGGGAGGTCTTACACACTACTGAGAAATAAAGTACTTGTTTCAACTTATGTCATTTTTGTTACATAAATGTTTAATTTTTGTTAAATAAATACTTCATTTATTAACATGTGCTATCATTTCGCCGACCACCACTACGAGATTGTTGTTAATAAATACAAGTACGGACAGCGTAGTTCAAGTTTATCGCTATTTAATATATTACTGTAAGATGATATTTACGTACCATTTGTAAAATTTAGAGAATTCTTGATTTATCCTTGAAAACTAAATGATAGCACACTTGTGCTATCTTTTTGTCCAGGAGTATAGATCTACAAAAGATATATTTTAAATTTTCATTGTAGGCTCAAATAGAAAAGTTTTAGAAAGTGCCCTTTTGTTTGCTTTTATAACTCCAAGCAATCAAAATCCTTTTTGCACGTCATTCGGTAAACCAATTCTTCGAATTGCTCGAGAAAGGTCTGGTCGTTTTGATCAATTTAAAAAAAGTTACACAGCTTTGAAAGGTGTTCGAATAGCTTTGTGAGCCTGTGTATATGGGTTTTTTCTATGTGCGTGTGGTTACACAGAGTCGGCAAGACGGCAAGGCGGCTATAAGAGAGAATGTAGGCCGGAAATTATTGCGAATAAGTTAATTATAAATTAGTGTATACTTGCGAACAATTTGCGGAAAAACAGTCAATATGTAGCAGTGTAAATTTATGGGCGACAAGTGAGAACCTTGATTTAAATGGGAAATAGCATCTAAAATAAAAAAAAAAGGCGGCACAGCGACCCTCGTAAACAGGTAAGAACCTGCCTTTGTCACGTAACAATCGACGCCCCTACCCTTTGCGCCGATCCCACTTTTGACGCGACGCCAATTTTCCGAGAAGCCCCCAATATTCGGGCCTTCGGTCCCCCACCGCCACTCTTACCCTCGCGGCCGCGACTTCAGTTTGATAACGAAAGTGAAAGTGAGTGGTTGTGTGTGACGTGTATCTCCGAACCACCCTCGTCCTTGTCGACCGCGTCGGTTATCAGTGACACATATAAAGGATATATTACGACGCAAGACAAGGACCTTTACATGGTACGTACCGTTTCTATATTTCATCATTCGCTAGAAGTCGATTATTTATCGTAATTTTTATTAAAATTAATACCGTGCTCAAGTGAATTATTTATTTTTAATTTTTAATTTATTTAATTCTAATTTATTCTCGAATCGTGTTGCCTTCTCGCGATAATTTACTGTTGCGTCCTGACGATGAATCAAGTTTGTTTAATTTTGACTTTGTATTCAACTTGAACTATTTATTTTCTATTAATTCGGATGTATTGTTTGACGGCTGGTCGATTGAAATTAATCTAATTTGTTCTTTATCAGTCTTTATCATTCGCTAGAAGTCAAGATTATTTATCGTAATTTTTATTAAAATTAATACCGTGCTCAAGTGAATTACTTATTTTTAATTTTTAATTTATTTAATTCTAATTTATTCTCGAATCGTGTTGCCTTCTCGTGATAATTTACTGTTGCGTCCTGACGATGAATCAAGTTTGTTTAATTTTGACTTTGTATTCAACTTGGACTATTTATTTTCTATTAATTCGGATGTATTCTGTGACGGCTGGTCGATTGAAATTAATCTAATTTGTTCTTTATGTTACAGAACCTGAGGGGAAAAATAGGCTTCGATACGAAAAGGATATATCGATAGCCAGGTTCGAGATACGATTTCTTCGAGAAGGAGAGGACATGTGAGTACCAGCAGTACATGTTACTAATTAAACTTAGTTATTCAACATTTTATATTATATTTCAATTGTGTTATTTTTCAAATAAATTATTTTCCAAACGTGGTATTTCTCAAATATGCTATTTTTCAAATATGGTATCTTTCAAATGTGCTTTTTTTAAATTTGCTATTTTTCAAATCTGTTGTTCTTTCCTAATTTTTTTTTTCATGGACTAATGTAAAATTAACATAGAGTGGCGTATAAAAATTCAAGTGCACGGGAGCTTTACATAATATAATATTTATTAAATTAACGTCACGAATAACAATGCACACTGGTCGCGTTTCGAGCAAATTTAGAACTCGTAGTGAAGTTTTTCGATTATTTAATTCAATTGACAGTAGTTTCCAAAGTACTATTTAATCGCGGTTCGACCTTTTTTTTAATATTTTTTTCATGAGTCAATTACGTGAATTATTTGTTGATTCATTTGCATTTTATATATTTGTCGTATGTTTCTAAACGAATTTTAATCTATGTATCTCATAATTATATTTTACAGGCTACCTTAACTCGAAGAAAACCACATTGAATATTACGTTAGCCACCCTTGTGTTCGATATTTTTAAAAGTTGCATATAGTAGAGAAGTCCGATCGAGACGGTGGAGGTCCGCACCTACTCTTCAAGTAGGGGTGACCTCACAGCCTAAAGACCGCGGCGCACCATCTCTGGCAGATAATGCCAGCGTTACTAGGCTTCGGTCTATACTCAAAGCGGCCAGCTCGTGGAGTGTATACTCGCGAGTTGGAATCACGTTTTGAGCGAAGGGGCGCATCTGTCCTGGCGTTACGACGTCCAGGCAGGTGGATGGTGTCGCCTCGCGTAAGAATCCGGGGTTGATTCTATGGGCTTGGAAACCCAGTCGCTAGCCGTCTCGTTTCGCCTCTACCGAATTATATAAAATTTGTTCATAATGCACTTTGAATATATTGAAAACAAGGGCAGTAAGACTAACGTAATACAACGCATCGAAGTGCTGTCTTCAAGGGGGAGAGAATGTAAGTATCAAAAGACATATATTTCCAATTAAACTATCTTATTGATGGAATTGTACGAACCATTTTTTAACATCTTGTTCCTTTTCTTGATTCCAGAACGATTCTAGAACGATTCCAGAACGATTCTTAACGCAGCTTTCGCATCCCCCCAACAAGTAGTAAGTGCACAAACAATGTCTTTTTTATTACTATAATTGATTAGTAGTTGATTTTTTTACGAGTATAGTGACCGTGGAAAACGCCTGGCGTTTTCCACGGGTAGTAATATGTTTCCTAGGTAGGTAGGGTCTTTTTGTACGTCGCGTTTTTTTTTTTCTTAATAAAATAATTTCTATAACGGTGTTACCAAATTTCGGGAAGATAAAAATCTTCCGTAATTTGGTATACCAATAACAAGAGTAACTTTTTATTATCAAAATAATTATTTATCTTTCAAATATATTTGAAATGAAATAAAGTTGCTTTTTAATTTTAAGATAATTATTGATTTTTCAAATTCATTTAAAATTCAATACAGATCGGTTTTTTAAATTATTTCGAATTGCTCAGAAGCACTGGGTCTTTTGCGTACAAAAAGACGATTCGCGACGGATAGATCCTCGAGACAAAGCATATACACATATCAATTTAACTTGGATTATTCTCTCGAGTACATTACATTTAGTATAGTACTCTTTCAATAGTTTCGAAACTTTGCTTTGTTGAAAGGATCGACCGAGGGTTTTTTAATATTTTCTTAAAAATTTCAAATAAATAAATTAAATTAATTAAAATCTTTGTCTTTTTGCTTAACGATTAATGTTTTCTATTAATTCTTTGAGTGATTAAATATCTTCAAATACCTTTAAATTTCAATTCAATTTTTTTTTTTTGCAAGTTTGTATAAATATTAGCCCGTATACTAATGAATTCTTTTAGTTAGGATTTTCAGGATATTGAGGTTCCCTGTTCGTTGCTCAAATCCTCTCGCGTGCCCAGGTGCTACGCGGGAGGGTGAGAGCAACGGGCACATGGAATATTGTTTTAATAATATATATTTGTGTGGCGACTGACAATGGCCAGTGTATCGTGCACGACGTATTTTCCACTTGTGTGTGTGTGTGCGATTAGGCAGTGGAATTGCGTCGGTTCTTTCAATTAGATTCAATAACGCATATTCCTGTCGATCTGTGACATGCTACATAGATCTTCATGGAATATGTTCGCGAGTAGCTTTTCTAAAAACTACGTTTGTAACATTCAGAATTACATGTAGTTCAATTGAGTCTCGAAAGTAGTTTGTTATTTCAATTTACCAATTTATATGGCAAAGGTCACTACCATTGTCAGTCGATTTCAGTGAAACTGGTATGTACCTTAACTGTGTTTGTATGAGGTTTGGACGTTAGGGTGTCGGAGGCGTCCCGGGACGTGCTCTCTAGGTATTAGGCTTTTGCACCCTGGCGTCTGAATGGGAATCGTTGAGTGAATGTGTTGGTGTGCTTGTGTTTTTTGCCATTTTTTAAATATAGGACTAGGTAGGGTTAGGTAACTTGACTTCTTGGTGTGAATGCTAATTTTAAGTAGGTAGGAGCCGGGGCTGGCTACCGTTTTCTCTTTCGGGTAGGCCATAATTCGACCGGTAGTCAGTTCCTGGAAGAGCTCGAAGTTTCGTTCACGAATCGAAATCGAACGAGGCATGACGTTCGATGGATGATTCGTCTTCGATTCTTCTTGCTCGCATAGCTTTTCGCGGACGCGGACGCGGACGCGAACGTAAACGCGCGCAGATTAGGGTCTCGAAACGTTGCGCACCTCCTCGATTGCACCAGGGGAACGATCGACTTCTCTAGAGACTTGTGATTCGTCTCGAAAGTCGTCGATCGTTTTCCCTGCGAGCACGTTTAGGGTTTCAGATGTTCGGCGGACCACGAAGAAAAAGAAGAGGCCCGACAAACTGTCATTCAAGAGGGCAGCAACTGCATGCGTTTTATCGTTACTACCTTGTCACTATACTCGTCAGTAGAAATATTTGAAGTAGTTGTAGAAAAGTAGTTAGTTGCATCAATGGGCAGGCCTCGCCGCCCCAACGATCAGCCGAGATGGGCACATCCGCGATTTGCAGTAGCGTTGCGAAAAAAAACACGCGTTGTATTAAATGATTTTGAACAAGGGGGATCAAAGTTAGTGTTGCGAAGATACTCGCGATTTAGATTGTTTCTAGTTTAGTGTTGCGAATTAAATCGCGATTTCCATTTCATTTCAATTTTATTGCTACTTGAGGCAATTTTTAAAATATAAAGATTTCATAAGAATTTTTATAAGTAAAGTAGTTTTTTTTCATTCCTCTGTTCCTTGAATTAGCGTTGCGCAACAAAAAAGAATCGCGTTTGATTTCGAGTCATTTTCGATATTTCAGGCGCCCATGCTCGAGCTGCAACGAACCCTCCCTGGTATGGTGCAGGCATTCGCGTTTTCGAATAGAGTTGCGAAAAAATCACAACGGGTTGAATTAGCGTTGCGAAAAAATAAAACAGAATTTTTTTACTTACCGCTTTTGTTAATGACAAAGTAAAATGGTGGATGAGCCGGGTCTCTTCACCAATAGACTTTGTCACTCTTCCTGCATGCCTCGCGAATCAATTGATAAAAACATTTCTGTTTGAGAAATTAGCATTGCGAATTTGATATCGCGATTGTCTTAGTGTTGCGAAAAATACCAACGCGTTGTATTAAGGCGGGATTATTTTCTTGCATATTGGAAAACGTAAAACCTGAGATTTAATGGTTATACTCGCGACCGCGTATATAAAAGTAAATGTTTGACATTGCAGAATTAGTTGCGCAAGAATGCATACGAACATTGAATTCTAAAGATTTTGTTGTTTAGATTTTCGAGTTATATTGCTCGAGTTCTGTTTAAAGTTTTTGCAATGTGGAGCATGTGTCCACCGGACCGCTACACGTCGAGAAAAGAAACGTATTGGTACGTTCTCAGGTCGTAGTTAGCACAAAATCACGGTTCACGTTGCTACGTTCGATTACTCGCGGTGTGCCCTGTCACACAATTCGTTTGTCGTTCCAGCAATGGAACAAGTGTATCCGTTTTCGTATGACAGTACCATACACAAAAAGAAGACGTATTAAGTTATGTCACCTGTGGTGGTACGCACGACAATGCCATGGTGACCATTGTATTAGCATCTAATGCGGTGCGAGCCATGGTGTTGACGTGCCTTACGATGGCGGAAATCACTGTAGGTTCACCTGAACGTAGCGACGTGTGCCTTAGCCATTCGATGGTGTGTGAGCGCTAAATGCTATGAACCTACCACTGCGTTTTACAAAGCATGTATTTTTTTAACGTAGTGGTCCGATCGGGTTAGAAGACATACACGATGTGTATGTATAGCGTATCGAACGCCTCGTCGGCCCGCAAGGTAAAAGACGGGGTATCTTTACGTAGGGACCGCGCAGTAATTTTGTCGATGGAATTCAGTGTTCGTTGCACCATGGAAAACTGATTTTGCAATGTTCGAATTTGTAATAATAGTAGGGACCGCGAAGTATATTTCCCTGCTCGCGTGATACAGAAAGAATTAGAGATTCGTATCGATCTAATATGAATGTTTTCCGATATGCAAACGGTAGAAAATCCTGCCTTTTAGTGTTGCGATAAATGAAATGCCACACTTCACCCTGACATAACTGTCCCTGATTACTTGTACAATTTATATGAAATCTTGATTTATTCCTCGCTTATCACTTGATAGAGATCAATTGAATTTGTATTTTGTGTTCAACAGGTCTTCATCTATACATCAGTTCCATTGTTACTATAGCCTATTACTCTTGTTTCCATATCGTAGAGATTAGGATACGTTTAGAGTTTATCGTTAGGGTTCGGGAACATTTTAAATTATCATTAGAGTTTGATTGCTTGGCTTTGTTTGTTTATTTCCACCCGCTTCTCGGGTATTTCCTTTTATGGATGTCTTTAAAGGAATTTGTGCGTGGATGGTATGTATTTACATTATTGGGGTTTGCTGATAACCGATTGAGTTCACTCGCCGATACGCGTTTGGCTTCATTCGTTGATATCGAAAATTGTCTGGGATTCGAGGTACTGTGACCCATGGGGGTAACATGCAGTCTCCGGTCTTAGTATTGCGGTCCTTATGGGCCGCAGTCGGTCCGGGGACTAAGCTGTTGCCGTCATGTGCCGCAATCCCTCGCTCGAGATACTCTGTGACCCATGGGGGTAACATGCGGTCTCCGGTACTTAGTATTGCGGTCCTTATGGGCCGCAGTCGGTCTGGGGACTGAGCTGTTGCCGTCATGTGCCGCAATCTCCCGCATCCCTTACATGTTTTCCCCGGTGTAAATACTTACTCCGCCGCTGGCTTTTTGGGGAAACCCAGCGAGACCCCGGGTCGAGAATATGACATATATATATATATACAATAATTTATATATGTATGTATAATATATTTATATATTATATATATTATATTTATGTTGTAATATATATATGTTCAACCCGCGATTAAATATTAAATGTATACATGTTATAACATGTGCCAAGCTTGTAGGTAGGTGCGACGAAGTGAAATGGATGGATCTTTGATTTATCAAAATCATTGAATTTAATGGAAATCATAGATCGTTACAAGTCGTTTGAAGGATAGTTTTTACGCGTACCCCTCTGTCGGGTAGATCGGAGAGCTGGCGATGGTACAGCTCGACCTTGCTAGAGGATTAGGCGAGGTCTTGGGCCTCAACAAGGCGTACACAATCTGGCCGTGCTTAGGCAACGTGGGCTTTATTGTTGAGGCCCTTGCGACACTCAGAGGTTTTACCGGCAGGTCCGCGTCGTAATTATTATATTACTATCAGCCGACATAATTGTAACGATCTCTTAGAGCGCGATCCTCCATTTCACTTCGGATAAAACGATCCAGCAGTAGAGTCATTTGTTTTTGTTCGAGGGTATAATACGCGTTAGAGTAGAGTCATGCAGATGTTACAGATGCAAGATGGATTAACCAGTCACGCTTCCGATACATACGTTGTTGTATCGGGCAGGGTGCATTGGTTGATGCATCTTGCATCTATCCTTTGCCTAGCTGGATCCATTGTAAACAAAGATTCATGGAAAATTATCGCATAAAAGACTTGGCTACTCGACTTTGCCATAGCTATTTCATACCTCCTGTCTAAAATAGACGAGCCAAAATTAGCTAAGTGGAGGTTTAGAGACCTTGCAGCTCATGACCGCTGTGGTAGCATTTCTGGCATAGCCAGCGTTCCTGGCCTCTTTCAACCGCTCCTCCCCTTTGACCCAGAAGCGGAACTCCTGCCCTGGGCGAAGGGAGGGAACGCACTCAACTGGCGTTAACTACGACCAGAGGGTGGATGTTGCCGCAGTGTACGGATCTAGTATCTAGATCTACGGATCTAGTAAATACTATAGTAATCCGAGTGGCCTGAAAAACCACTAGTCGCTAGCTTAGCTCATTTTGGTGGAGGGTAAGCTAATTCCATAGGCATGGCCCGCCTAATAGACCTGCACAAACCAGACCGCGGCTATTACGCCGGTCATACCCCAAAGCGCCTATATCAGTCGAGGTTCCACATTTGGAGGTCAATGTCATGCGATAATTAGAATTCGTTTAAATTATTTGGTCGGTATTTGGGAATAGTCATTTTATCGGAATGTTGGTAATGTGACTCAACACTAGATGTATATGTACCCGCTCTTCTACCCGGTACATTCGATTTCGATTGCTGGCTTCGGTTGGTACCCAGCAATCACCTGCTTGCAGCCCGGAGGTTGATTCTTTTGATTCCTTTGGCTTACTGTGGCGCCGAACAAGGGTATAGGTGGACTCCTGCCGATGGACGGTGGTGGTTCTGGTCTCGTATCCTATCGCGTATAATCGTAATTGTAGAGATATTGTCGCATGGTGTCTCCCCGAATGCGCCATGCCACATGGGCTCAGAAGTACGATCGTAAGCCTTAGGTCACCGTCCTCTTCGTGCCCGGCCATTGGAATTTGTAGAATCTCCTCTTTGAGCGCGCAGACCGGTCTGATATACATCTCTGTAGAGTCCCAACATGCGATAATTGTTTCTCAAATGTCGTTACCACTTTTTTCCGAATTCTTTGGTGTACTTGCTCGTAGCGTATTTCACTTTTTTTTACATTTTTTTTTTTTTGGTGATAGAAATGGGGAATGGGGAGCTAGCTAGGTTTGGTTGCCAGCATGTAGTTTCCCGCGATATTTTTCATATCCAATATTTCGATATTCAAGTCTAAGTAGAGAAGTCCGATCGAGACGGTGGAGGTCCGCACCTACTCTTCAAGTAGGGGTGACCTCACAGCCTAAAGACCGCGGCGCACCATCTCTGGCAGATAATGCCAGCGTTACTAGGCTTCGGTCTATACTCAAAGCGGCCAGCTCGTGGAGTGTATACTCGCGAGTTGGAATCACGTTTTGAGCGAAGGGGCGCATCTGTCCTGGCGTTACGACGTCCAGGCAGGTGGATGGTGTCGCCTCGCGTAAGAATCCGGGGTAGATTCTATGGGCTTGGAAACCCAGTCGCTAGCCGTCTCGTTTCGCCTCTACTTCTTTATATCTAAATTCGTTTCGTTTATCGTATGCTGGTAATGTAGTCGTATTGGAAACAAGAATAATAAGGCTATAGTAATTCATCGAAGAACGAAGAACGTCGAAACAAGAATGGAAGTTCACGCACAACATCACACCACTACTTTCGATTATTACGTTAGCCAATTTTGTTGTCGATGTGTTCAAAGTTGTATTTTGTTAGAGATTTGAATATCTGTGATTAATAGAGAAGTTCGATCGGGACGGTGGAGATCCGCACCTACTCTTCAAGTAGGGGTGATCTCGCAGCCAAAAGACCGCAGCGCACCATCTCTGGCAGATAATGCCAGCGTTACTAGGCTTCGGTCTATACTTAAAGCGGCCAGCTCGTGGAGTGTATACTCGCGAGTTGGAATAACGTTTTAAGCGAAGGGGCGCATCTGTCCTGGCGTTACGACGTCCAGGCAGGTGGATGGTGTCGCCTCGCGTAAGAATCCGGGGTTGATTCTATGGGCTTGGAAACCCAGTCGCTAGCCGTCCCGTTTCGCCTCTGCTTTAATTGATACGCTTTGAACACATTGAAAACAAAAGAATAAGGCTAACGTAATTAATCGAAGTGGAAGAACCACTTCTTCTCATCACGACGAGTGTGACTTCTTCAAGGAAGACAGAATGTGTGAGTACCAATATATCTTTCCAACTAAACTTTGTTGTCTAATATTTTCGTTACGAATTATTCATGAAAAATGAATAATTTATCATTAACCCTTAGCGCTCGAATGGTGACTCTAAGGCACCACTAAAAATTGCTGTATCACTATTCAATATATTTTTTACATTATTAAATTTGTTTGTATTTAACAAACTACTAAGGTTTCGATATTGTACAACTAAATTGCACTATTTCCGTATATATAACATGAAAAAAAATATATAGAAGGGCAATATTCTAGGTCAGAAGAAATGTTTCGTTTTGGAGTTAAAATAGCTTCGAGTGCAAAGGGTTAATTTACACTCGTGCAAAAAAGCTTAGTGTGAAACTGTTCGATTATTCGATTGAAATAACATATTAAAACCTAATTTTTTCGGCCTTTTTTTATATTTTTTATGAATCGACTATATTAATGCATTATTGATTGTATTGTATATGTTTGTTTTATGTTACTAAACGAATTCTATATATCTCGTGTTTATATGTTGTAGGCTACCGTAACTCGAGAAAAGGAGCCTCTTCCATTATTACGTTAGCCAACCTTGTTTTCAATGTGTCGAAAGTTGCATTATCTTAGAGGTTAGGATATATTTGATATCATATTACTAGAGAAGTTTGATCGAGACGGTGGAGGTCCGCACCTACTCTTCAAGTAGGGGTGACCTCACAGCCAAAAGACCGCAGCGCACCATCTCTGGCAGATAATGCCAGCGTTACTAGGCCTCGGTCTATACTTAAAGCGGCCAGCTCGTGGAGTGTATACTCGCGAGTTGGAATCACGTTTTAAGCGAAGGGGCGCATCTGTCCTGGCGTTACGACGTCCAGGCAGGTGGATGGTGTCGCCTCGCGTAAGAATCCGGGGTTGATTCTATGGGCTTGGAAACCCAGTCGGCTAGCCGTCTCGTTTCGCCTCTACCAAATTAAATAGAATTTGCTGATAATGCGCTTTAGATATATTGAAAACAGGGGTAGTAAGACTAACGTAATACAACGCATCAATGCTCAGATTCAGAGCCAACGTCCGCTGACTTCAAGGGGGTGAGAATGTAAGTAAGAAAAGAGATTTTTCCAAATAAACTATCTTGTTGATGGAATTGTACGAATCGTTTTTTAACATTTGTTTCATTTTTTGATTCCAGGACTCTAACGCAGCATTCGTATCCCCCCAACAAGTAGTGAGTCAAAAAATAACTTTTTTATTATTATATTTGATTAGAACAGTAGTTGAGTTTGACGAGTATAGTGACCGTGGATAACGCCAGGCGTTTCCACGGGTAGTAATCTGTTTCCTAGCTAGGTAGGGTCTTTTTGTACGTCGCGTTTTTTTTCTTAATGAATCAATTTTTATAACGGTGTCAACAAATTTCGAGAATACAAAAATCTTCCGGAATTTGGTATGCTATTATTAACTAAGAAATAATTTGTAATGGAAAATTTACTTGTAAATTAAATGAAAAACGTATTTTAAAATCAGTTGTAATTTATTGAAAGTATTAGATTTTGCGTACAAAAAGACGATTCGCGACGGATAGATCCTTGAAACAAAGTAATTACGCATACTTTACATTTGGTAAAGTGCTTATTTTCATTTTTTCGAAACTTTGCTTTGTTGAAAGGATCGTCCGAGGGTTTTTAAATATTTTATTAAAGATTTTAAATGCATAAATAAGATAAATTAAAGTCTTCTTTAATCTTTTTGATTAATAGCACAAATTTTATATTTTTCAATATTTAAATATATCATTTAGAATTTCAGATTAAATTTTGTGATAAAGTAGAGTCATATTTGAAGAATAAATAAATATTAGACGGTTTACAAAATTTAATGAATTCTTTTAGATAGGATTTTCAGGATATTGAGGTTCCCTGTTCGTTGCTCGAATCCTCTCGCGTGCCCAGGCGCTACTCGGGAGGGTGAGAGCAACGGGCACATGGAACATTGTTTTAATAATATATATGTGTGGCGGCTGACAATGGCCAGTGTATCGTGCACGACGTATTTTCCACTTGTGTGTGTGTGCGATTAGGCAGTGGAATTGCGTCGGTTCTTTCACTTAGATTCAATAACGCATATTCCTGTCGATCTGTGACATGCTACATAGATCTTCATGGAATATGTTCGCGAGTAGCTTTTCTGAAAATTACGTTTGTAACATTCAGAATTACACGTAGTTCAATTGAGACTCGAAAATAGTTTGTTATTTCAATTTACCAATTAATATCGCAAAGGTCACTATCATTGTCAGTCGATTTCAGTGAAACTGGTACGTACCTTAACTGTGTTTGTATGAGGTTTCGACGTTAGGGTGTCGGAGGCGTCCCGGGACGTGCTCTCTAGGTATTAGGCTTTTGCACCCTGGCGTCTGAATGGGAATCGTTGAGTGAATGTGTTGGTGAGCTTGTGTTTTTTGCCATTTTTTAAATATAGGACTAGGTAGGTAGGTAGCTTACTTTCTTGGTGTGTGTGAATGTTAATTTTAAGTAGGTAGGGGCCGGGGCTGGCTACCGTTTTCTCTTTCGGGTAGGCCGCGATTCGACCGGTAGTCAGTTCCTGGAAGAGCTCGAAGTTTCGTTCACGAGTCGAAATCGAACGAGGCATGACGTTCGATGGATGATTCGTCTTCGATTCTTCTTGTTCGCATAGCTTTTCGCGGACGCGGACGCGGACGCGAACGGTAAACGCGCGCGGATTAGGTCCTCGAAACGTTTCGCACCTGCTCGATTGCACCAGGGGAACGATCGGCTTCTCCCGAAACTTGTGATTCGTCTCAGAAGTCGTCGATCGTTTTCCCTGCGAGCACGTTTAGGGTTTCAGATGTTCGGCGGACCGCGAAGAAAACGAAGAGGCCCGACAAACTGTCACTCAAGAGGGCAGCAACTGCATGTGTTTTATCGTTACTACCTTGTCACTATACTCGTCAGTAGAAATATTTGAAGTAGTTGTAGAAAAGTAGTTAGTCGCATCAATGGGCAGGCCTCGCCGCCCCAACGATCAGCCGAGATGGGCACATCCGCGATTTGCATTAGCGTTGCGAAAAAGAAAACGTGTTGCATTAGTCCATTTTGAACAGAGGATTAAAATTAGTGTTGCGGAAAGAATCGCGATTTAGATTGTGTATAGAGTTGCGAATTAAATCGCGATTTCGATTTTATTTCATTTTTTTTTTAAGATAGTAAAATTATATAAGAATTTTTATAAGTAAAGTAGTCTTTTTTCATTCCTCTGTTCGTTGAATTAGCGTTGCGCAGCAAAAAAGAATCGCGTTTGATTTCGAGTCATTTTCGATATTTCAGGCGCCCATGCTCGAGCTGCAACGAACCCTCCCTGTTATGGTGCAGGCATTCGCGTTTTCGAATAGAGTTGCGAAAAAATCAGAACGGGTCGAATTAGCGTTGCGAAAAAATAAAACAGAATTTTTTTACTTACCGCTTTTGTTAATGACAAAGTAAAATGGTGGATGAGCCGGGTCTCTTCACCAATAGACTTTGTCACTCTTCCTGCATGCCTCGCGAATTAATTGATAAAAACATTTCTGTTTGAGAAATTAGCGTTGCGAATTTGATATCGCGATTGTCTTAGTGTTGCGAAAAATACCAACGCGTTGTATTAAGGCGGGATTATTTTCTTGCATATTGGAAAACGTAAAACCTGAGATTTAATGGTTATACTCGCGACCGCGTATATAAAAGTAAATGTCTAACATTGCAGAATTAGTTGCGCAATAATGCATACGAACATTGAATTCTAAAGATTTTGTTGTTTAGATTTTCGAGTTATATTGCTCGAGTTCTGTTTAAAGTTTTTGCAATGTGGAGCATGTGTCCACCGGACCGCTACACGTCGAGAAAAGAAACGTATTGGTACGTTCTCAGGTCGCAGTTAGCGCAAAATCACGGTTCACGTTGCTACGTTCGATTACTCGCGGTGTGCCCTGTCACACAATTCGTTTGTCGTTCCAGCAATGGAACAAGTGTATCCGTTTTCGTATGACAGTACCATACACAAAAAGAAGACGTATTAAGTTACGTCACCTGTGGTGGTACGCACGACAATGCCATGGTGACCATTGTATTAGCATCTAATGCGGTGCGAGCCATGGTGTTGACGTGCCTTACGATGGCGGAAATCACTGTAGCTTCACCTGAACGTAGCGACGTGTGCCTTAGCCATTCGATGGTGTGTGAGCGCTAAATGCTATGAACCTACCACTGCGTTTTACAAAGCATGTATTTTTTTAACGTAGTGGTCCGATCGGGTTAGAAGACATACACGATGTGTATGTATAGCGTATCGAACGCCTCGTCGGCCCGCAAGGTAAAAGACGGGGTATCTTTACGTAAGGACCGCGCAGTAATTTTTTCGATAGAACTTAGTGTTCGTTGTACCATGCAAAACTGACTTTGCAATGTTCGAATTTGTAATAATAGTGGGGACCGCGAAGTGTATTTCCCTACTCGCGTGATATAGTAAGAATTAGTGATTCGAATCGATGTAATACGAATGTTTTCCGATATGCAAACGGTAGAAAATCCCGCCTTTTAGAGTTGCGATGATTGAAATGCCGCACTGCACCGAATGACTGCCCCCTGACCACCTGCAGCCAGTGTGGCTGCCTCTGAATATACCCCCCGCAGCCATTGCTTCCCCATTAGAGTTGCGCATAAAGAAATTAAAGTGCACGGGAGTTTTCTATACCGAATATAATAAATTAGTGTCGCGATAAATAATGCACTGGTCGCGTTTGTTTCGTTATATTTATTATATATTGTTAATATACTAGCGTTGCGCAAGAATAATTCGGTTTGATTTCCTCCCCATAAATTTTAATGGCTGCTATCGCGATTCAATTTAGTGTTGCGGAAAAGGAAATGAAAGTGCACGGGAATTTTCTGTTATGAAAAATATAAAATAGTGTTGTGGTGGATAATGCACTGCTCGCGTTGTTTAGACATTCAATGTATATTTTTGTAGAGTAGTGTTGCGCAAAACTACATCCACTCGCGCGTTTGTTTGCAATTTATCGAGTGGACAACCATTCGGAATTTTTTTTTATTTTAAAAATTTTTTTCTCTATAGGTGACCACCCCCTTCCCAAAATACCCCCCGCAGCCATTGCTTCCCCATTAGAGTTGCGCATAAAGAAATTAAAGTGCACGGAAGTTTTCTATACCGAATATCATAAATTAGTGTCGCGATAAATAATGCACTGGTCGCGTTTGTTTCATTATAGTTATTATATATTGTTAATATACTAGCGTTGCGCAAGAATAATTCGGTTTGATTTCCTCCCCATAAATTTTAATGGCTGCTATCGCGATTCCATTTAGTGTTGCGGAAAAAGAAATGAAAGTGCACGGGAATTTTCTTTTGTGAACAAAATAAAATAGTGTTGTGGTGGATAATGCACTGCTCGCGTTGTTTAGAGATATTCAATGTACATTTTTGTAGAATAGTGTTGCGCAAAACCAGTCCACTCGCGCGTTTCATTGAAATATATCGAGTGGACAAACATTTTGAATATGTATTGTTTTTGTATGTTTAAAAAATTTGTCTTGTATTAATCCAAGATTTAGTATGTTTCAGATATTTCATCCCATGACAAGGAAGAGACGTTTGTTGTATGTGTTGCGTGTTGTGTAGGTTTTCGTATTTGTTGTACCTTGTGCTGTCTATTGTATTTGTTGCTCGTTGTATAGTCTAATATATTTTTATTTCAGCAAATTTGTGCTAGCCCTCCCCCCCCCCCCCGCCCCACATAAGTACATGGCCAAAATACTTAAAATACAAAAAAATACAAAAATAAAATACAAAATACAAAATACAAAAAAATACAAAAATAAAATACAAAATACAAAATACAAAAAAATACAAAAATAAAATACAAAATACAAAATACAAAAAAACAAAAATATAATACTTGATAGGTAGGAAATAAAAAAAAATAAAAAATTAGATTCCATACTAGGCAGGTAGTAATTCGGCGGGTAGGCTTTGCAATGAGCTCTTCTTGGTATTCGTTTGCACAGTGATCAAAACTAGAGCACTGTCAAATGTGTATTAGGAAGAGTACAAAATGGGGTACAAAATTACGGCTTTTTTTATTATTTTGTAATTTTGTTAACTTTCCGTCGGGTGGGACGTTGGCCTTGTTCAAACACGGCGGAAATTGTATACTTTTTGCCATGTCTGAACGACGCCAAATACTATGTGGGTGGGCGGGTCTCCCTCACAGCAACCTCCACGTGGTGAGACCCGGACAATCGGTGTGATTCTCGATTTCGAATATTTTGTTTCGCAATTGTTCTATAAAATATTAAAAATCGACAATCACATCGAGCTAATGGCTGTGATAATTAATTGATTCTTTGACATGATTTCTTCTCGACGTTAGTTTTCAACGAATATTTTTTGTTGAATAATAATTATTTTATATCGCAATAATTTCCAAATTAAATTTAAATTCTGATATTTCTTTCTAACGTTACTTTCCATATTGCCTACATTTATAAACTATCGATTAGCGATGTTGGTATTTGAGATCAGTGATAGTTCCACGTTCTTAGTTCCACAACCGATGAGAATATCTCGGCATAGGGGCCGTTACCGACCGCTCCCAGTACCCACTCAGGACCCACTTTAGGCCCGCAGTTTAACACGGGGGCTGGCAGTCTTTCAGTATATCTCGTCGGTGATTGGGGCCGTTACCGACCGCTCCCAGTACCCACTCAGGACCCACTTTAGGCCCGCAGTTTAACACGGGGGCTGGCAGTCTTTAAATATATCTCGTCGGTGCTGGCAGTCTAAATATATCTCGTCGGTGTCACATCCTTTCTTATCGGTCGGAACTAATATTGTGGAACTAATATCACAGACAAGATGTAAGAGTCGCCAATCACCTTATGTAGTTTCATTTTTTCCATTTCCCAGTCTTACACAGAAGGCGCCTACTAGTGATCATGACGTCACTAGCCACCCTGTCTATTGGTACGTTAGTGTAGGACAGGTCTTGGAACGTAAAGTCATATACTGTCCCGAAGAGAATTTTTAGTACAACGGAGATATGCGCAAGGCCCCCGCCATATTTTCTATATAGCTACTGTTTCTTGCAATTCACGTAGATAATTTTTATTATATTTTATTTAAAGATATAGAATTTAGTAATAATTATCTCATATATAATAAGAAAAATTAAGGGTAATCGGAGTATGAAAGAAATCTATGATGTACATTTACACTTATTTATTTATTTGTCTCACGATACAAGACAGATCGTACATACGTTTTGGTGATTGTAAAAGGTTGAAAAAAGCAAATAGAGTTCGATTGGATTCGATGCACGAGATTATATCGAAATTCGGACAGACGACTTTTCGAGAGATCACTGTATTCTTTTGTAATTTCATCGTGTTTGTTTGTTTTTTTTTTACAATTCTCGTGATATTTAGTATTCTTTCTCCAGGATGTTTGAGATACAAAGTTTACATAGCTCTTGATGTTTGCGATTTCTCTGTTTTCGTACATATTTGTAGACGTGAATAAGACGCGCATTATATCGTGCAGTAGAATAATTGACGGGTGTGCGTTTTAATCATGTTTATTTGTCGGTTCGCTTTCGTCAATCTAATACTACAAGTTTTCTTCAGGTGTAGTGGCCGCCAATGTTGATTTTTGTTTCCTCTGTGTAACACATGTTCGAACGACAGTCTTGGATTCAAAGCGCTCTCTCTCTCTCTCTCTCTCTCTCTCTCTCTCTCTCTCTCTTTCTTTGGTAAAGCAACCGGACTAGTTATCGTTTTTTTTTTGCTAATTTTCTTTGTTATTTAAGACAATTCCCTCGAATATCCCTGGTCTGGTACACGCTGAATTTCCGTCGAATTGATTCGCGTGGTTCACCGATGAAAATTTCCGAACGAAGAAGCCGCGTGTCATCGTCGTGCCGAGAGATCGGAAAAGTTCTAGAAAGACTTCAGATTGTACGAGCAAATCAAACACGAATCCCTGCAGTAAAGACACCAGGGGACACCTCACTTGGTATTAATTAATTATAACAGGTTATTTTTTCGTTTTCTCTGATCGTTTCTTAGCGTATCCTTACTTACACATGAAACGAGCACAAATCATTTGTTTATCTCACATGATTTCTTATTCTCCCTCCCATGTCTTCTTCTATATCTTCCTTCTTTTTTCTTTTTTTTTGGGGGGGGGGGCGATTTCGTATTTCTTAAATGTAGATCGAAGTCCGTCGTGCAGATTGCGAAAGGATTTGCGTGTAAAGAATTGTTCCAATCGGTGATCGAAGAAGTGATAGACGACGGTGAAAAGATAGAAATAGACTGTATAGCCAATGAGAAATAAGAAAAATATTGTATATCGACTCTGCCGAGTTGAACTGTATCCGTCGAAGCGATGCGAATCGGCGATGATCTCGTTTCACTTCGGTAATGCAATTGATGGACGTGTCGAGTTTCGATGATCCATATAATGTGTTTAACGTTACTTTCGTTCTCGTTTCCAAAGGATTGTGCGATTTCTCTTGGGCTTGTTTGGACGTCATGACCGTTTAGCATTGCTTCAAGTTTCGACGGTATCGACGATTTCATCGTTAGTTTTTTTTTTTATTCTTTAATTCCTTTTAAACATTTATCCTTAGATACATCACATCGACTGACTGGAACTTCACTCCTCTATTCCACCTCTCGGTTCTTTGGTTCGTTCTTGACACAAAAATAGCTTTGGATATATGTTTGTTTTCTTTTTTTTTTCGTTCTCGTTTGATTTCGTTTATCCTCCCTGAATCTGTTTTGTTAAACACGTATTCTGCTTTTAGTTTTCTTTAGTTTACCAACACCTATTATATTCAACACGATTTACACAGACGAGAAAGAAAGATCTCCCGTGGGAAAGATCCGGCGAGCATCAGGAGAAACGGGGAGTAAGGGGATGGATTCCATTTTCCTGTCCATACGCCCTGATTTCTCCCCATCGAAGAGTAGGATCCAATTACGTGCGATCGCTACGAACATCCTTGCGTCCGCGGTGATCGCAGCTTTACGTTTGGGCGAATCGTTGCCTTTGTTTCTTCACGAAGTCGATGGCCATTTTGTCACCAACTCGTGTTTCCAAAATTTGAAGAATCGGATGATCTAGAAAGAAAGCGGAATTAGAACGATTTTAAACTTACGTTACGCTATGCGACAATACTATAAGACACCATGTACAAAATCATACGAATTAATGTTACAGAAAGGAGGTCCTTTCTCTTGTCTACTGTATGTTATAGTTTACTTGAGAAGACCCTCTTCAAGATTCTCTTCTAGATTAAATAGCTGATAACACTTCTTATTAATTACGACAAATCTATCCAGTCAGCAAAACCAGACAATGACAGAAATCAGCAAAGTCTGCTAGGAGATGCAGGCAGTAAGTTTGCAGTTACCGATCGAGTCGGACGGTTCCTACAGCGCACAGTGGGCAAAAACGGCCTTTTTCGATTCAAAATCAAAGAACTTTCGATAGGAATGAGGTAGAGCGATGAAATTTTTTTTAAATGAAAGCTGAAACTTTGTAGAATATGGGAAAAATAGGGAGATTACGGTACGAACGTTTTTTAACCTTGAGAAAATTCGTTAAAGTTGCACAATTTCAAGAAAATTTTGTTGTGGTTAATACGCGCGGAAAATTTTTTTTTAACATGCTATATATCGTTCCCCATAGATTTTTTCACGCTGATTTCAAATCTGTTTTCAAAATTTGTCTACGACCTCTGGTTTTTGAAAAAAATAGATTTTTGTGACACAAATTAATGAAATTTTTGCGTTAAAATGACTTGATAACACACAGTAGTTTGAAAGTATATCGTATTCTCATATATAAAACACAATACAAATAATAATAATGAAGTATTTTAACATTTTGAGTTACGAAACATGAAGCACTTCGCATCTCGTCATCACTTGACGTATCGCTGTCATTACTACTGGCACTTTCTTGAAATTGTGCAACTTTAACGAATTTTCTCAAGGTTAAAAAACGTTCGTACCGTAATCTCCCTATTTGTCCCATATTCTACAAAGTTTCAGCTTTCATTTAAAAAAAATTTCATCGCTCTACCTCATTCCTATCGAAAGTTCTTTGATTTTGAATCGAAAAAGGCCGTTTTTGACCACTGTGCAGCGCCCCGACACGTTTAAATATATGTTTCACCATCTAGCGACGATTTTAATAACTGCAACTCTACAGAATTTGCAATTATACAGGCAAATGTTTAAACAGCACTAAAAGCGACTATTTTTCATTTCTTTGTAGAAATACGGAAATGTATTTAAGTTATAATTAATGTATTGTAATTAAAATAGTCGCTTTTAGTCCTCTTTAAACCTAGAGCTCATTTAAATTTCAGATTGACCAGCGAGTCACTAGTATCCTCGCTAGATGGTGGCATCCGATGAAAATCTGCTGCCAGCAGGCTCTGCTTCCAATATTGCACTAAGTTACGGAAACGAATGAGTAGAACCCAACCGCGGTCATGTTGCGCAAATATTGGACCAATTTACCGGCAGTTTGTTTACTGGATATACATAATCAGCAATGTTTATTTAGCACCAAGTTCTTCAGCCTCTATTTTCTACAGCAAATGAATTTCTATTTCGTTTGCGAATGAAGCGTCTGCGATGACTTATTTTCACTCACTTCGATTTTTTTGGTGCATAAGGGGTAATTCGGTTGGCTTGAGGCCGTGGAAATTTTCAATGCTCGCGTTCGTATCCGCTACGCCCGGTATCGTGCTGAGCCCTAAAAATGCTTCGCCCCCGAAGTCATTCGGCTTGATGACGTCGTGGTCCATTACCGTGAAGAGTACCATGGCATCCGGACTTTGACACTGTCCCACTGTTACAGAACTGTAAAACAATAATTGTTTTTTATTGAACGTGTCTTTCATTCGTTGAAGATGCATTAATCATTCTCGTGGACGACTTTTTAATAAATTTTGCTTAACACTAGGTTCACGGTGCACTAAAATTGGTTATTACAGATTATTTTATAAAAATAATTTGTTTTACTATAACTTTTATTATAATACGTGTCCCAAGGAATAAATGTACTGAATTTCTGTAAAAGTGCATCTTTAGACTCCCAAAAAATTTCGGAGTCCGGGAAAATCTCGTGTTAACGGGGAATTCTTATGTGGTATGGTCAAAAAATCGATTTTTATTTTGTATTGTATTTTTAAAAGCATAGAATTCCAATTTCACAAAATTCTATAAACTCACAATTCGAAACTCTCCCCAAATATTGGATTCAGTGTCTTCTTCTTCACGTTTGTTTGCTGCTCAGCGCAATGCTCGAAGACTCTTCGTGGCAGTAGCTCAATTATCACGAACGGATCACTGAAACCATTCGGATCCAACGGAATCACGTCCCTAGCATTTTTCACTTCCACCCAGAGTGAATCGTGATTGAGATACGCCATCACTGTTAGAACACCGTACTCTGTAGACACGGTGTTCAGTTGGTCCTAAAAAACGACGTGTGTAGTCAGAAAATTATTTTATCCTTGCGTATTACTCTACGGAAAATATTCAGAATCATATCCATGTCACAAATGCGTATCGATATAACTAAAAGTAATACATCAAAATTTATATTCGACGTTGCACCCTAGAAAACACCACAGCAATTAAATTATTCTTCTAACATTAAGTAACGAAGTTCGTGAAATAATTGGACAAGTAGTAATAGCTTTTAACGATAAAAAGAAAACGAAAAATATTCTTAATGAGATCAGGAATATTTAAACATTTGTGACACTTGCGATTTTTTAAAATACAATAGATATTTAACCTTCGGATGTCTAATTTAATAAAAATGTATAGTATTCAAGGGGGAGGAAAGAGAAACTTTTCCTGTATTTTGATTTCTACGAAAGTAAAACTTTAAATTTGCACAAAAATCCGCAATCGAGTTTTACAAAAAAAGATTATGATTGATTTGCTGTAGAAGGATGGTGTTCAAAATAAACCTGAAGTCGTTGTCGATAGAAACGATCAATCAAGAACGGTGTGTCCATTTTATGATACTGCAAGCGTTCCTCAGCGTTCATGAAACTTTGCGAATGAAGTACATCGTACGGGAGGCCTTTCTCGTCCGCGTGGAAGAACTTCATCAGCAAATCCAAGGCCTCGTGAAGTCTCTCATAAAACATCGCGGGTTTGTCCTAAACGAATATATTTCGTAGAAAAAGTGCAATTAGCTTCGGTCCCTTAATGATCATGAAATACGAAATCGACGAAAATTGGTAAATTTGCACTCACGCCTGCGTTTCCATCCATCTGGTTGCTTAATTCTCCCAACACAACTTCCCAGATGTCTTGGAGAACTCGCATAAAGTTGACCGTAAGCAAAGCCGAGTTCAGTGACACTAAATGGACGTCCAAATACTCCAGTAACGGTGCAATGGCTTCCGTCGTCGGCAAACTGTCCGGAGACCAAGCCAAATGGAAAATTGCCTTTTTTAAGGGCGGCCTCATCTGCGGTCCGAGACAAAAATGTATTAAAATGTCTAAATGTGTAATTTATAACTTATGTAGTCTCGATACACAACACCCATACTCAAAAGTAAGTGGACACTTACCATTTTCATGAAATTTCTCAGATATAACTTATATTATTATTGTTAAATCTTATCGCAAGTATACATATGCGACATATATTAATATAATACAGTGTATCTCAACTAAAATGTTACAAACTGTTTTCCCAGAATTCAATGAAGATGTTGATTACATTTTTTCAATTAAATGGTCAAGGGAGGCTAATGTTTCAGTATGTATTCGGTAAAACAAAATGGTTCAAGTAAATGCTAATCAGTTTAATCAAAAGTATTACAATAATAAACAATCATTATTAGTTCTGATTTAAGAAAATATTAGCCCCCTTAACCATGTAATTAAAAAAAAATAAAGTAGATAACACTTTAGAGGGTACACTCTGTAGGGTAAGGAACCCAATTACTGTGCCCATATTAGTCACGCTTATTTTGAAAGCATAATGAATATTAAAAAAAAAAGGGTATATGACTTATATATAGGTATATGAATTAAAGAATTTAATATTTCTTTTTTAATGTTCAGTATGCTTTCGAAGTTAGTACCTACGCAGTAATTAGGTCCCTTACCCTATATATATTGTATATAAAGTTTGAGTAGTACCAAATTATACAATTTAATTATTCAAATGTCTTAAATGTGTAAATGTTCGTCGTGATTATAATCGTTCAAGTAGGCAAATTGTTATTGTCTAAAAAGGTAGATAGAACACTCCTCCTAGGCATTGCTGACCTTGGTGCCGATTCTTGAAACAATTTGATTTATGAAGAGCAACATTTGTCCCGGAGTTTGTTCCAGCGGTGTTGTCAAAGCGGTACGCCATTGCATTCGTGAGGAATCACCCGCTTGGCTTTCCAACGCCATCAAAAGTTTCTCAACATGAAGCTCCTCGCGTAAGTTCATGAGCCATCTTCGGACGTATTCAAGGCCGTTGATGGCCACACACATCTGTCGGACGAAAGGGAGACCATTATTGATCGCAAGAAGCTGGGCAGCTTATCGAAGAATCGAACTTATCTAAGCGTTGTTTTGTGGAAACATCTTTCTACTTTTTTGTTCACATATTTATCCTTTTTATTCCACTTGAATAATCTGATAATTAACGGAACTTCTTCTAGAAAAATGTACTATATCTCGGCGAGTTCGTTCCGTTAAAGAAAAGTGGACTTTCGAAATGAAATACTTCTGGGTGCAGGATTTAAGATCGCTTTAAAATTATTACCTGTTTCATTATACACTAAATACTCTTTGTTTCTGCAACAGTAACGATACCCTTTACTTGGTTAAAAAATATTGACAGATTTCTGACCGGGTTATTATTATGGCCACTTTACAATTTTTAAGTCTATGGTCCATGGCTAAAATCCTTTCAATGGATTCTCCAACGACAACAACGATTTTGATTGAAAACCAACAGGAAGTCCCTAGCAGCGTCATCTAATATGTAATATATGTACTACGGGATTATAATGTAAAAGAAGTTTTCTAATCGCGGATCAAAGAATTCCTGGACGATAAACGACATCAAGACACGTGTTACTGACATATATCGAGAATTCACTATATAGGTGAAGTAGAAAAATAATGTGAATAGCATCGTGTGTGTAGCACTATAATCGGACGCCTTGTCTGTTGTGATCTGTGTTTCTAAGATGCTTTACGCTGCAGATCATTCGCTTGCATCATTTCCACAGGCAGTTGCATCTACGATACTTTATTCCGGCGGGTACAACGCAACGTTCAAGCATGCTCAAAAAGAAACGTCATCCATTCTCGCGGTAAAGTGTTCCAGAATAGCCCTACAGCTAATTTGCGAAGCAGTGTTGTGTCATACAAATGCAAAGCAGTCTCTACCTGAGCGATTACCTCGTCTGTGGTCTTATATGGGGTTTGCTCCTCATAATAACCACTG
The DNA here is from genome assembly GCA_913789895.3 of Seladonia tumulorum. NCBI lineage: Eukaryota > Metazoa > Arthropoda > Insecta > Hymenoptera > Halictidae > Seladonia > Seladonia tumulorum. Next base: position 13,676,920 of record OU565275.1, read on the forward strand.
TCAGCTAGTTTCTGATGGGTGATCTCCGCATAGTATGCTGCCGAAGTGCATATCGCCTGTCGTACAAAACGAGAAAACGTTAATTCTGTGTGCAATCAGGTTTTTAAATGTTCAATCTCTGATGCTCCGAAGCTGCAATAATTATCTGATTGCCTCGTCGATCAAATCTTTAGCTTCAGTACATTTATACAAGTGTGATTTTTTAGTGTGCAGTGTCGCCAGACCAAGACTTGTTCCCCCACTCTAATTTCCCCGTCTACCCCGTCATTCCCTACACTTCTGCCATGGCCAGATCACGTGACGGGTTCCGTCTCTGTCGGACATACCCTGGTACTGGCAGAGAGAGGGTAACTTTTTCCCCTCGATTCGTGCTCTCTCCCCTCATCTGGCGACACTGATCTCATGTTCGAAATAAATAAAGTGTAACAAATGTATATCAAAAGGTACACGTATATCATACTCACGTCAATAACTTTCAATACTAAATTGTACGATCCTGGAAGGTCGGGCCAAGCCAACTTTTTCCAAAATTCTTTGATCTGTAAATATTCAATGTAGTATTAAAAAGAAGCAACGAAGTATGACAATTTTTCGAGAAACCATTGTTTATTATTTTTCAATTCTGTACTAGAAAGCATATAAATGGTACCAATCATTTTTTGGACTCTTTTTTGTGGGACAAAATAAATTTATAATGTAATTTGCATACTATCTTGTCGAAACGTGAAGAAAAATACAACATAGAAAAATCTATTACACAAAAAAAGGGGTTTAAGAATGAATTTTTAGTACTCAAGACGATATTTGTTCATTCGAAATAGTTCAATTTTTTCAAATTTCAAAATGTAAGATGCAGGTGCTATACAGGGTGTCCCGGATTTTTTGGACCAAACTACGGTAGCATGTTCTACAAGTAAAGCTAAGATAAAAATTTTATTTGATGTGTACGGAAAAATCCGCCGTTAACAAATTCAATTTCATTTGTTTCTAACTTTGTAATAAAGCGAATCTAACCGAACTTCAAATAACATTTTTTTCTAATCTCTACTTGTAGAATATGTTCCCGTAGTTTGGCCGGAAAACCCCGGGACACTCTGTATAAAAAGAACAATGCAGGAGATATTAAGCGGAATCTTTGAAATACCTTATTTATCTATAGCATGAAAGAACAATTAATTTATCAATACAAATTCACCGATGAAAATTGCGAGTTAAATGTTGCGGTTACCGCAACGTTGGGCCGTAATGGGTTATGCAAAGTTTACAGAATTTTTAATCAATAAATCACACTCCACTGCGGCATACCTGATAGAAGCACGCTGTTACATCTATCGCCGACGTACAATGTTTTACTATGTATTCGCCAGTGCAGATTCGATCCATTTCAGCCGACTTCCGCACACGTTGAATTGCTTTCAGTTTAGCGAGGTCCAACCATTTGTCGACAGCTGGTCTGAACAATTCGTAAAACTTGCAAATGGCCAAAGTTTTGTGGTCGGACTGTGGCAAGTTCTCCTTCATTCTAGAAATAATACTTCTGTCGTAACGGTACTCAACACTAATCTATGGCTAAAGTACAAAAGTCGAAATAAATGTATTACACAAAATGTCCCTCGCATCTTGATCAGTAGACTCCGGATTTTATGCATTTATGACAAGAATGAGTAGGTGTAATTCAAAACAGTCAAAGGATTCAATAACTTTAAAACTACTAATGAAGATATATATTTATTGTTTTATTATTTTTTTCTTGTGGCTTGCAATTAATGCACGAACGTTTTATTTTGCATAAAAATCTAAAGTCTATTAATCAGTCTAAATGTTTCTGTTATATTCTATAATGAGACAGAAGTTTTATGAATACGGAAATATAAAATTTTTGCTCCAAAATAAGACAAAAGTTATGTTCCAGCTACATCGTTCGGTATTGTCCAATACATATTAGGTAGCAAAAATATATAGGTCTGCTCAAAACAGTATTTGGAACCATAACATATTTCCACTGTGTGATCGTACACTTTACATTTGGAATTTCTTTTCATTAACAAAAAATTTCTAGAAATATTTAAAGTGGTCAAGGTAAAGAACATCTTGTGTCTGAGGCACAGAAGATTAATATTTATATTGAAAGAATAAGTTTCTCGCATTAATTTACGTTCGAATGAGTTCTCTGTGTAAGGATGTTGTTCTATTATTTCTTACTTGATATTTTACAATGAAGTTATTGTTAGACAATTTTAATTTTGCATAAAGGTCCGCAGTCTAGTTATAGCTAACCATGGAACAAGGGACTCTGATTTACCGAAAGAACACAGGAAACTTATTCACACAAGTACGTAATATAAATTAATGTTAATTAGGTACGTTTGATTCGTCGGAAAAAAAAATTTAGATTGACATTTACATCACGAAATCTTGTAAAGCAAGGTACAGCTCGAACATTGGAGTCCCTATCTCGGCGCCTGGTGGCAAAACATACTCCTCGTCTGCATTCTGACCGTGTAGCTGAAGACAAGCGGTCGTGACTCTTGCTCCGAGCTCGTGTTCCATCTACCAATCATATATTTCTTTGATTAGCTGGCTATCATTAATTGTTAAGTGTTTCTACAAACGCTTCACAAATTACTTGCATGAAAACTTGATTTCTCGAAAGACTTAATACTGCAGGAATTTTAAGTGTCAAGGTTTATGTAATCGCTATAGGTACTGAGTAATTTTGGACAGAAGATGTGTGAACTAAAATATTTAGAACAGTGTAGCATTCTAACAGAGGATTGGAACAAAGTGGAAAGTGAAAATTAGTAGAATGAATTTTGGGAGTTTACAACAACATTCAGTGCATTTCTCGCTGCATTGTTTATTCTTATCAATACAAGTTGAACAGCCTACAGGCGGTACGATTTATCGTACAAGTGATTGTACAAGTTCGTATGAACAAAAATCGTATCGTTTGCAGGCCGTTTTACTTTAACCATTTTTATTCTGGGGTTAACTTTGCCTCAGAAAACCAGAAATTTTTAGCTTTCTTTATGCAATCATGTAGATTTTGGGAGAGAAAATGCCGAAAATCCAAGTTTCAATCCTAGGAGATCACTAGTTGTAAAGCTATAATCTCATTTACATTTTCAGCGTTTTTGACATGTAAGGGCGCCGCCATGTTGGTATGTAGTGACCGTGGCGCGTCGCTTACCGAGTGGAGCCACTAACTACCGTGCGCGGGTTGGATTCTACAGGCGTGGACTATACTATTGTATACTAAGCCGGTAAGCGTTAAGCGACGCGCAACGGTCACTACATACCAACATGGCGGCGCCCTTAGCTGTCAAACACGCTGAAAATGTAGATATAAATGAGAGTGTAGCTTTTGAACTAGTGATCTCCCAGGATTGAAACTTGAATTTTCGGCATTTTCTCGACAAAATCTACATGATTGCATAAAGAAAGCTAAAAATTTCCGGTTTCCTCAAGTGAAGTTTAACCCTCATTTTGTTTCATCGGTTACAATTACTTGAAAAAATGGTCGCACTTGTACAATTTGATCCTGGCTGTATTCCAGCGTTTCTAGATGCGGTGTTTAACGGCGGACGCGGGCATAACTCGGGAGAATAGTAGGGCAGCGGTGAAACAAGGAGCACGCTGGATGCTTGGCAACTTTTCAAACTCCACTTGTGCCATTGTAACTCGTTTACGGTGCGATACTCGACCAAAGCCCGTTGCTTTTCCGCGCCGATATGACGCGTCCACGGAAACACAAGAGTTTTTCTGTTATCCCGCCGCGTCGGGAAAAATTGCAGCGGGATGCGGATGAAATTATGAAATTTCCCTTGGACGGGCCATGAACTTTCTAATGGCTTCGAAGTTCGGGATCGGCGCAGAAGCTTGCGCAAAAGTGCTAGATACTGCCTAGAGGAAAGATGATCCACAGAACTCGAGGAGGAACTTTTACGTAAAGATGAACGGTACTCAATTGTCAGGATTTTCAAGGACTTCTTGCTATCCACAGGCTTTTCAGAAGTATTCCCGTTTGTCGTTTACTTCCAACCGTGGATTTTATGAGCGCTTTTATAATGAATTCGTCAAAATATTTTTGTAAATCGACGCGGAATTATCTACAGTACACTGTTATTCAAAATTTATGGACAATATTGTACATAATTTGAGTTGATTCCGGATTACTCAATCAGCATTGATTAACTCTTCGACGACGGAGTCCGTGTCTATTTTGACTCAGAGTATCAACATCGATGTTCGACAATTTCTGCCGTATCAATGGAACAAAGAATTGTTTTAAAAAATTGATAAGTAAAGCAGTGAAAGGTTCTAAACGTCATCAATTATATAGTTGTAAAAATGGCCCACCATGTGAACAGTCCAAGAAGAACTTCTTCAGTCTAATTTTGACAAGATCAGTGCATAATAATGCATAAATGTAGTCTAACTATTACAAGGTTACCTTGTTACTAGACAGCGGATCTTTAATCAGAATAAAAACTTTCTACCTAAATTGCTGCAAACTGGAACGAAATAGAAATTTATTTTCTTTCCTAAGATATTTAATATGTTAAAAATAATATAACAGTATTTTTAAATTTTTCTAGTGTTCTTACCGTTTTGAATTACTCATTTTTGTCATAAATGCATAAAATCCGCTGTCTACTTATTACTATGAAGCTACTTTTATTTCCACGTTAACGATTGGTTGCTTTTTCTCCAGTTCTTTACGATTTCATAATTAAATAACCCACAGATTAGATCACGGTATTCGCACGTTTGAATACATCTGAAGGAAGCGACGCGTTTCACGATAATTTGGACAGCGACAGGCACGAATGTAATTTCTTTTTTAGGTAATCACAAGTGTTCAAGTATCCAGCATATTTTGTAGTCTCTAGGTCGAGGTAGTCCAGCACTTTCCCGAAAACAAGGGCGCAACGGAAACAATTAGTGCACATGCAGAAACAGCCCAGCGCATATACATATGTATACAATGTATAGATTGAATGGATTTTCGGCGCAGCGTTTGCCAAATCAGGTGGAAGTTCCATGTGGAACGTGTGATGTGTTATCGATATACATACGTCGAAACCTACGAGAACTGTGCACCAACTGAAACTAAAAGGCTGATAATCGAAACCTACTACTTCATGCAGTACCATGGATTATAACGTTATCAGTGTCCCGTAAAAGAATCGGTAGAATCAATGGTAAATTACGTGTGCTCAAAGAGCACGTTCGCTTGGGCAAGCAAACACGAACAAAACAGAGAAATAGCTACCTCTAGCATTTTCTCCGACTAGACTCGGGAATATTCGAGTTTCTATACCACGTTGATATGCAGTTTGCGTAGGAGATTAGTATGATCATTATTACGTTTGCGGTACTTTTTTTTTATCTTGCTAATGTCAGTTAATTGTGTTTTGAATGTGATCACGTTCGCGGAATGATGACTTAGTAAATTGTTCTGTATTATGCAGCTCCATTTACTTCGCATGGAAGGTAAGAAACAAAACAGTCATTATGTAAAATATAATCGTTACGGTATGTTACATCCGTTGAAAAAAATGTAGAATCGTCGAAGGGTGTCTAGAATTTGTTTCGAAAATAATCTCGTTCTTGTTATTTACAAGGAATCTCTAAAATGAGAGATATTAGCATGCAGGCGATCCGTTACGCGATTCTAATTATCCGCTTTGTCGTCACGTGTCAAAGCTTTGACGAAGTTTCGGAAGCTGTGTTGAAACTCAAGCATTGAGATAACGATTTGTATAACGCGTTATCGGATTTCGTCTATTTCCCTAAGCAGGTCCTCCAAATCTCTACAATCTCAGAATACTCCGTACACACTCTCGACAATTCTGAACTCGAGGGAAACCGATATTTACAAAAAACCGGTGATCTAAAACATGGTTAGAAGACTGCCATCTAACCAGTGACCCTCCATCTTATTTGCGATCGACAAACCCGTTGAATGGAAACTACGATTATTTTTTTTTCTCTGATTTTTGTAGTTTGATGGTTCTCCGAATTATGTGACGTTTCATCTGTTCGATCTTCCGAAGTGGAAGCAAATTGTCGAGGGCAAATAAATGCGAGACGTCGCGATCAGATGGGTTCAAGTTGTTACATACAGAAGGAGTTCGAAGAAGAAAGAAGACAGAGAAAAAAGAAGGGGGAAATTAACATTTCGTGGTGGCGATGAAAAAAGTACCTCGGAAGTGTTCTCCATGTGTGTCGCCACGTGTTCCGCCAGCTATGGACAAACATCTTGTGTACAGTAAGATCGCGATGACCTGACGGACATATCGCACTTCATCGGTTTCCGTTCAACCTGGCCTTCAGGTCACTGCGATTTGTTTATTTATAGGGTGTCCCTAGTCAATGTAACAATCTAACTTGCCTTAATTATCCTCCTGAAACTTTATCAATTTCGCGAAAGTGATATGAATAAATAATGGCATACAAAATCTCGAGTGACGGTGCAGTGAAAACCCACCGGATTCAGAGCAACGATATACAGGATGTTAATTTTAACTCGTGCACCTAAATTATCTCCGCTACCATTGATAGTAAGAAAATATGAGTAAATTTTTTTGCATATTAACATGTACTTTTTATAACGAGGTATGGTAGTCCAAGATGAGTTCAACGACCTACAACACCATGACCTTAAAGTGACCTTGACGATGGAAAAAATCAGTTCCAGCTTGAAGAGTGCAAAAGTAATGAAACGGAAAGAGCAATATCACCATATTTTATTTGATGCTCAAAAGCCGGCCGCCCATAGCAAGACACGTATGTGCACGATAAGTGAGTGACTGAATGGCATTTCTTATGGCATTTCAGCGATTCATGGTGCAGCATGCATTCCGCGTTCGTCCTTTCATATCTTCTGGCGTCTCGGCAACTGCGTCATAAACAGTAGATTTTAAAGCTCACCACAAAAAATTACTCTACTGGCGGTAACGTCGAGTAACCGAGCTGGCCAGATAATGTTTGCACCACGACCCATCGTTTTTTGAAACATGCAATTGTATACACTACGTACACTCCTGACATTATGTGCAGGACAGCCGTCGTGTTGATACCACATTAATAATCGTTCTTGATATGAAACATCATTTAATAATTCGTATAATTTTGCATTAAGGAATTCCTTGTACTTTTCACAATTTAAAGTACCATTAATAAAAAATGAACCGATAATTTCGTCTTTCAACAGGCCGCACCACACATTAACAATCCAAGGATGCTGACGTTGTACTGTTCCAAACCAATGAGGATTCTCAGTATTACTTTTGCATTCTTCAAAATGAAACTGTTCTGTTCGCTTCTAAGGTCACTTCAAGCTCATGGTATAAAGGTCGTTGAACTCATCTTGGCGCCGACTACCACATTGCGTTATAAAAAGTACATGTTAATATGCAAAAAGATGCGATCACCTTGAAATAGTAGGATCTCGTCGACAGAATTTGCCGCTGTGATTTTGACTAATAAAACATAGGACGTTCGGCGCGGATCAAAGAGACTCCTGGACGATAAACGACATCAAGACCTGTGTTACTGACATATATCGCGAATTCACTTTACATCCTATTTAGTCATTTTTTCTTACTTTCGATAGAAGCGGAAATAATCTAGGTGCTCGAATTAAAATTAACACCCTGTAAACACTGTCACATAACCATTCATTTTCACCATATTGATTAATGAATAGGTAAAATGCTAGGACCACATACGATAGCTACCGAAAATACTTATTCTCGTCGCTCGAATATTGAAAACAATTTAACCATGCATTCGAGAAAGGAGAAACATGTAATAACAGTATTCTTTTATTTCTAAGTTGGATACGTTCAAAAAAAAAAAAAAAAGAAAACGTGATTGCGCGGAAGAAAATATTTGGATGGTGTTAAAGAAGTGATTCTGCGATTGAGACTGTCATTCGAAAATAATAATTTAAAGTATGTTGTCATTTATGCACTGCTCGAAAGAATTATTTCATTTCATTGAAGATATAATTTAATTTAACTTCAAGATAATTTTTTCATCTATTTCATTTTTGTAAGTAATCAGTTATAGTTAATCAGCCACGTAAATGTTGATGACATAATATCTTACAATTTCCTAATATATCATATGCGATCCTACATTTTTCACCGATAGTATTATCTACAATCTGATCGGAGAATGAAAACGGCAATGATACTTATTCCTTCGAAATCGGTCGGTCTCCGTGAACTCAAACTATTATACACTATACACAATCAGAAAACTGAATGAATGAAATGTCGAAAATTAATTTCCAACCATAAGATCTTTCAGTTGTGAAAATCTCAACCATGATTTTCATTTGAATTTCGTAGTACACGTGACAAATAGCAATGGTAAACATAATTATCCATCATAACGTACACGGAACACCCTATATATAAAGAGTAATATGTTTTTGCAGTTATTTCGATGCAAGGACGTCGACCGAATTCGCAGATGATGTGAAAATTAATTGTAGAAACACAGATACATTGATAAAATAATTATCGCATTACTTTCACATCAATGTTGATAGATCTATAGTTCAGACGAATCATCTTCGACGAGTTTTAGTACATATATAATAAATACTTTTCATTAGAAGAAAAAAACACGATCGACGTCTTGAATGAAGCATATAAGCCAAACATAGCACATCCAGCTTTACGAAACAGTGAATAAAATATAGTTGTGTTATATGATTGTGTGCTTTGATTCCGCATCATATCACGGACTATAAAGTGAGTATCTCATATCTTTTGTTTACTCTTTCAATTGTCAGATCACAATTCATTCAATTGCTTACCAGCTTGTCCAATTGTTTATACACCGCCGCGAAATATGGCACACCGTTCGTGCTGAAACATAATATTTTATCTGTTGTTTGTGGTCTATCATAGATGCTGTTTCATTTTTTTGAACAAACATAAATAAATTGCACGATAATTCATTTAACACTGCGATATTGTTGGATTTCTTCTCCGTAAGTTTTCAACGAGAAAAGACATTTATCATTAAATATCTTTGAAATTATGCTTCTGTCGAATGATTGCAAAAGTTTGAGCTCGATTTTACAACAAAGAGATCCACCAGCTTGAAAAAAATGGTTACAGGCAATTGTAGAAAATGATAGTGAATATACATATAGAGCAATAAAACTGTTATTATAAAATGTACACGCCTGTGTTTAATTTTCAAATTGGGCACAAGCTTTTGCAATCGTCTAATAAATTACGCTCAAGGTAAGAAACTATTTAATAAGAGATCCATTTAAAATATACGAAGTTATATTATATGCATGCATATTGATACTAGTGTTTTAGCCAACAATAACATTTGCCAGAACAATCGAAGCATTACAAACTTGTATTGCAGTTATATGTATATTATCATCTGGTTTCCTTTTCTGCACCCCTAGTAAGAAGTATTTGATCCTATCAAAATTACAATTATTCATACAGGGTGTCTCAAAAATGTTGTATAATCTTGAAAAAGCTGATTCCTAAGGTCATTCGAAATAACTTTTTCGTAAGCCTTTATAATTAATAGCCTTTGTTCGTAAAGGAAATAATTATTTCAAATGATCTTTGAAATCACCCTTTTCAAAGAGATACCACATTTTTGGGACACCCTATGTATTTAATGTGAAAAATTCTTTTACTCATAAGACATATAAAAGACAAATACAATGATGAAAATCATGTATAAAGAAAATTCTAGTACAAAATAAATGTTTATTTGTTTTTTAAATACGAAATGAGAAAAAAAACTATTTGTTCAAAATCTTTTTTGGCAATCTCTGTCATTATCTTTATCATATTGCCAATTGTCATAATGTCTTGCTATTTATATATATATATATATATATTTTTTTTTTTTATAATTTTGAAAGGACAGAAGCAGTTATCATTCTATTAGCATTTTTCTTAGACACTGTAAACTCTTCTACGATGTATAGCTCTGTCCTTCGTATTTATCTAATATATATATTCAATAATACATTTCGTTTTTAATAATCTCTTAAATAATCCTTTCAATAATCATGGTTACGGTTTTGATCGAATATTTTCTGCCAGGGGAAGCAATTGGTTCGCAGATTATTTTGGGTATATGATCCGAAATAATAATATTCAAGAGAAGAAGAGTATTACTATAATATTAACTTTTTAACTTACAGATATTCAATTTAATACGATGGCATGTGTAGTGCAACTACAGATTCAACATGTTAGAGTTTTAGATTAACCTTCGGACACCTGCGAGTTCTAGGCTTATGCCGGAGTCATTTCTGATCCACACCGATATTTCACTACTGTTTTCTTTCGATATAAGGCGATGGCTCGGGACCGGCTTTCGTCGTAATTCAGATGAAGAAGAAGAAGAAGAAGAAGAAGGCGGGGATAGCGATTTTCTGATTTCGAAATAAAAATCATCGTCTTATATCGGAATAAAATGTACATATTGACGGTAGCTCGTGCTTATTCCCACCGCAACGAGTCACGAATGACCCCGGCATAGCATATGGAGGGTTAAAAGAGTAAAGAAAGGGCCTATGACTTTAATGTACTCACCATTCAAAAAGACTGTTATAGTAGGTCAACCCTTGCTCCAAGTCTACCAGTAATGCGGTTACTAAATTCGTAAAGTCCAGTAACACTTTATCTGCATCCTGATCAGGCTCTTTGTCATAACACATTGTTTGCAGTCTCGTGCTTTCATACCTAGGGATAATAAACATTAGCATCGGAAATGTTCTAACAAAAGTAATAGAAATTAATGGTAAGTAATCTGACGTTAATGGTTGTTCACGTAGTGTCAATAAATATATAAAATAACAAGAAAACATGAATTCATGTAAATCTATCACCAACCAATCAAGAGTTCCCTTTCTTAAGGCAGTTATAATTTCTCCACGAATTTCTTTGTTGAAAGGACAACACGATCGGAAAGCTGGCATATTTGATAGCAATCCTAAACATCTGTAAGAAAGATACATAATCTTTAATCATATTTGAACGCAGTGATTACAAAGTTTCCGGTAGATATGAAACACGGTTATAGCATCAGAAAAAGCGACTTATAATTAAAATTTTCTTTCGCATCAAAATTTCTGCTGCGAGTTTTTACGTAACTTGCTCGTTTCCTCCATCGATTGTTAGTTGGGCATCATTTAAGCGAATGTTCATTTAAATGATCATTTAATGGTGATCGCCATTAATTTTCTATTCAAGGAATATTCACCTAAGAAGATAATCCAGTTTAGAGATCGATGGTCGATGCAGCGGCGGATAAAGTATGCGGTGCTGTCGAATTTTCTTTAAGGAGAAATCGAGGAAGTCATTGAAGGAATCAGCGAGACACTGCGCCACGTCTCGGGAAAGTGTGTCTGTGTGCCACACTTTATCCAACTCCTACAAGCCAGTCCCAGAGTTCGTGTATATTAAGCAAAAGATCATTATATTATATTAATACAGTGGGGTATGCTATAACGAACATCCTTATCAATTATAGATTAATTATAAATTAAATTTTTAATACTCATATTTGATCTGTTCAATGCAAACGTGGTGTAAAACGATATTTGTCTGTTTGGCTTGACACCACGTCTCAAGGGATTGATGGTCAATAAATGAATTAATTGCGATATAATTTTAGCGCGGCTTGCATAAGGTTAATCATTTTTTATGGGGGATAATGAATTACATGGATATATAAAAAATAGATAGGTCCATGTAGAAAGCTGAAAGTGACCTTCATACGCCCTCTACTCCTCCACCTACAAAACAACCATTAACCTTTGTGTGAATAACTGGAAAGAAGAAGTAAATTCTTCTCTGACATTTCTGTTGACAAATAGCAGAATTATTGTAGATTTTTATGTTCTCGAATGGCCACAAATTAATTTATGTTTGAGGCATAAAAATACGCATTGAATGTCATATAAAATTTTTTGTTAACATAGAATTGGGGCCCCCTCGAAACCATACAAGTTTTGCTTGAAACATTTTTCAATATCATAAATAATTTCAGAGATATTCGGGCGGTTTGGTTCAAGTCTTGTCAAGTCTTGTTCAAGTCTTCAAGTCAAAATCGGTTCACATCTTGTTTGTATCCTGTAATTAAGGAATGCTATAAAAACCAAAGTTTTAGAAGGAATTACTTCGTCACAGGATTAGATACCCCACTGTAACACAGTTAAGTGCTGAAAGAGAACCTGAAGAAGGCGGTGCAGAATCCGGGGATCGCAGTTCGGCTGTCGCGAGGTCGCTACCCATCTAACTAACGCTTGCTGCAACTCCGTGACATCACCTTGGACGGCGTGTTGGTGAAGAATTGTTAGTGCCGTTTGTGGCAATTCTCCCGTGAAGTCTTCCTAAATTGTCGAAAATAAACACAGTGAAAATCAAGCCTCAAAATCGAACTGGACATCGTTCATATTTTATTTTTGTTTCGACTCTTATTGTTGAACAGAATTCAGAACCAAACTGAAAGTATTAGGAGAACCCATGTACACATGATACACAAGGTACGTCTAAAAATGAACAGATATTTTTATATCGTAATTCGTTGAGCTATTATAAATGTTTAAAATTGACTCTTTTCAGCGAAAAAGAAAATTTACGTTCAACGTAATTTTCTTAGTTTACAAAGTTATTGAAAAAACCATACGCTATTTCGAGAATAATCTATTTTTGTTTAAGTTGACACCGATATTGTTTATTTAACGCGTTGACCGCCATGTCACCCATATGTGGGTGACGGAATTATTTGTCCAGGTTTAAAATGAATTTTTACATTAATAATATATTCATTGTACCAAATTTGATTGGGATCTGTAAAATGCAAGAAAGCTGGAAGACTACTCAATATCACACATATAATTATTTTCAATTTTTATTTCATTAAATAACTTACTTTGATTTCATGGAATTTTTGAGGTTTCCAGTTTGGCAGTCAAAGTGTTAATACATTCGAATGTCTTTTGACGGTAAATGAAAGCTGACAAGGTTCCTTCAGAAACAAAATTAAACGATGTTGTGTAACTCTACCATTTTGTTATTTGATTTAAAAAATATGATAATAAGGTTCAAACGTTGCTTAACATCTTCAATTAATTCGAATTAATCCCAACGGCGATCTATTAATATAAGTTTTGTGGGAAACAAATGCATTCCTTAGATCTTTAACCTTCTAAGTATACACGTGCCGAAAGTATCCATTTTTTCGTTGACGTTTCTTCTAAAAACTCATAGCTTTGCAATGCAATTGTTTCTGTACTGCATAAAACTGTTCCTAATAAAACTAGAATTCATCGAGGAATTCGAAGACAATTTAAAGAAAATTAAAACAGTTATAATTTACAGACCCAATTCGTGTACTGAAGGTTTACATCTTCAGGTATCTTCATTCAAAATTCACTAAACCTTTTGGATATTTTATCGATTTTAAGAAAAGAAGTATGGAATGCTTGATCGAGAATAGTCATACCCTGTAGAATGTTTGCGCACCTGATGTTAGAATTATTAGCGTTCCGTGCTATTTATACGTACCCCTTGTTTGTGCATTTCGTGGTTGAGGAAAACCGTATATAGTCTTTCTTGTTGCCTTAATTCACCCCAATTATCTTCTTCAGAAGTTCCTCGATCCTCTCTAGTCGATAGCCATAGCTTTAATCTAATTCTACCCTGAATGGTGCTGCGTTGCGTTCTCGCTTCGAGTTTGTACCATCGATCGAGTCCGGTGCTCGGAATGTCCTAATAACACATCACGAAATCTTCGAGGCGCACACGTTTTGATACATTATAATGTGTGAATTAATAGGCTGATTTTCGACGCTTAATGCACAGTTTGCTTTTTGTAATTGCAACTTGGCGTGCCCTCCATCGCGCCATCGATATATTCATCACAGCACGAGGTTGCCATTTTTTCGTATCCGACGATTACTACCATTTATTATCTGTCAATGCAAAATGTCGTACACGCTACCCGCTGCGTTGGCATTACGTGATCTAAATGGCGAGATTATGCGAAGAGGGATTACTGCGTATAAATATACACGTCTTATTGAATTAACAGACAGCAGAAGTACAGAGGATTCGTGTATGACTGGGAAATAAAAGTTCTCTTTAACACTAGAACTACCAAGCAGTAAATGCAACTGGCATACATTGTCTTATAACAACGACAAAATTGCAGTTGTTTAGATTTCGTACCAGTTTTGTTTAGTTATCTACTTCGATAGAGAAGTTCATAAAAAAATTTTCTCATAAAAACATATTTACAATTTCCTTATTTCTAAGAGAAAAAATTAGGAGCAAGTCATTTTGACCCATCCGGTAGTTTTAGTGTTAATACAATGAATACTGCGGGGGTCATTGACGACCGACGCTATTAAATTGATAGAAACGATTCTCGTAACATTAATGTCATATTTGTTATTATATTACACATCTTTAAAAAATGGTCTACGAGAGTAGAGGCTTTAAAATGAGGCCAAATATTTTAAATTTTTTCACGAAGTTATCACACTTTAAGTATCGACAATTTCTCGAGAATGGGAAAGGGTGCGTAGCCGAATAAGAAAGTCAAAAGTGCCCGCAAACCAAATTGGTTGCAACAATCCATTCGATAGCTTATCCAAAGAAAATATTTTGTGCAAATTTTCAACCCTGTAAATTGACACGGGGGATAGTAATGGGGTCCCAAAGAAAATCAGGTTTTTCCGTACTTTCTCTTATCTTCTTCAATTAAAAATTCAGAAAAAATTCATAGATGTGCATTCTGATAGCTAGAATATGCCCGATTTTTTCCAGAATTTTCAATTGAAAGGGATAAGAGAAATTACGCGAAAACCTGATTTTCTTTATTACCCCATTACTACTCCCCATGTAGACATATAGGGTTGAAAATTGGCATTTCTTTGGATAACAGCTTGAGGACACTTTTGATCTCCTTATCCAGCTATAACCTCTTTTAGTTGAAACATTGTTTGAATCCACTGTAGTTTAGATATATTTGCAAGCTTCCCAGGAAACTTGATTTGAAATATGACTTGTACGTAAGTGAATGGCCGCCACTGTACGTATGAATCTCCCGCGAGATTTTATAATTGAAAACAAAATTCAGGGCGATGATCACGGTGGTGAAAAAAGGATTTAGTACCTGAAGAGGGATATTCACGCAGCCCAGGAAGTCGTCCTGTCCGCCGGACCTCGCGCTCTGCGCGATCTGTTTGAAAAATCGTCCGAGACCCTTGACGCCGCGTACCTCGTTCAACTTGCTAACCGCGTCGAATACCGAAGACTCGTCGTCGTGGTCCCTAAAACTATGTCTGTCAGGACAACGGAAACACTTCCGAGCGGAAGATGCACGTATGTGGTCGCAGAGTAAAAATTCTCGCGTGGCAATATTAAAGTACAAAAAACTACACAGAAATGTGTGCCGCACACGTTCAGAAATTACAGAGTTCGCGAGCGAGACGCCTCGAAACACAGTAGACCTTCGAGGCTCGAGTAGTTCCAATGTTGAACGAGTCTAAAAAATTCGAGCAAAAATGTCCGATTTGAAACTCGAACGAAAGAAGCTCAGTCATTTGTCGTTATTAAACCGCCCGGGTCGGACAAGCGGAATGCGAACTGAGAAGACAGAAAGGAAAAGAATGTTCGTCATTTCGACGCTTGTCGAAAGGCTCATCTCTAAAATTTAATTAAATTCACATTGTTTCAAGTGGAAGAACTTGATTCGATGTTCGAACTACTCGAAGGTCGAACGATCTCCTGGAACGAAATGTGTTGGCACTTCGAGGGGTCTACTGTAATTTATTGCATCACGTTTTTATAAGACGATTGGCCAAAACGTTCGGACCAATTTATTTTGATCAAGATAGTGTTTTTTGCTATAGATATCCGATTCAATTAATTGTTCAATATTAGTAATGCGTTAGAGACGCAGTTCCATAAGAAATGTAAACAGTAACGTGCTGATATTCTCAGTGATGCAAAAATGTTCCTATAATTATCATACATATTTTATTGCACACGTGTACAACAAGAATTCCAGAATCACATTGCTTCTATTAATTAAATGTAACTGCATCCGGACGGATCGGTTGTTATTTAGAACTGTTATTTACTTAGGGAATCAGTTTGTTATAGATAAGAATTTCTTTCTGTTCCTATACACACATGTTCCCAAGTTCTTGTTTTCTGTACACGCTCTGAAATTTCTTCAACCGTTCGACGATGGAGGTGAGATATTCGTGGCATCTAACAAAAATTGGAATATCATTCGAAAAAAAAAACAAACTAAAACACTATACGCAGGCTTTATGTCTTAGTAACGGTAGTTTTTCTCGAATATCTTGAAAACTATTCATTTGCGCCAAAAATGACAAGTAGATTTCGTGTTTATCATGTCAGAAAGAATAAAATACCGTAAGTCATTTTGGTGAAAGATAGGGGGGTCAAAGGAAAGAATAATATCTCCTGGCTGATGTACGTCTCTGGCTAGAGCCCCCTATTGAACGTTGCAGTAAATGTTTTTAGGAAGATGTATTAATGGATCGAGAGAAAGAGTTATTACACGAGTAGCATTATCGATTACTTGCAAGCGATACGTGCTGCCTCCATTAAAAGCAAATAATTACCTAAGTGTTCTTAGTGAATAGAAAATTCGCTCAATGGTTATACAGTGACTGAAATTCTGTTTCGCTGTCAGACGATTCACCACCCAACGGTTAAAGAAATCCATTTCGACCGCAAATGAACAGTTATTGACCTTACTCACCATATGTCCAGGTGCAGGATATCTGTGTGGATGTCGTCGATGTCGCTGCAAAACGGGCGAGAAAAGAAAGAAGAACGGGAGCGTTAGAGGTTTTATCGGCCGACGAGTTCGATTGGACGTGTAACGCGTTTCTGATTTCGGAACAATTAGAAGGAAGACAAGCTTCCCGGAACGGTTGGTGCTGCTTACAAACGAAACTTCTCGTTCCATCGGGGGCTGAGCGTGTGCGGCTTCACCGTGGTCGCCCGTATAAACTTCGCCGGAACCGCGCCGCTTAAGGACTCTCGATGTTCGCGTCTGCTCGCATGCTCCTTTCGCTTGAACGACAGCCTGAAACTGATTTCGAACAGCTACAATACCTTTCCCCGACCTTTCCATGTCACTCTCCTGCTTCCATCACTGGCTACACTTCCCCGGGAATTGCTATGATTAGCAATACCAACGAACGAGTCGACACTCAGCTCTCTAGGAATTGCTCGTTCCGGTCAAAGGGTAATTCGATTGAAACGTATCCACGCTCATCAAAACATTAAACATTCGATCAAGCAAACCAACCTCCTCTCATCCTTTGACCAGGCAACAAAATAAACAGTTATCGCGTGTGTCAGTATTTTTCACAAAAAAGAAAACGAACAGAACCCCTCCGATTTTAACCGTCGTCAAAGTCAAACCCCATCAAGTATTGTACCGTGAGTTGGTCAAATATTAACTCTCGGACTTCTGGGAGTTTTAGGCCTACGCCGGAGTCATTTCTGACCCACGCCGATATTGCGCTAATACATATTGGCCACTCTACTTTACCCCTTTTACGACGCCATTCCCCCACTTTCTGGCGGCGAGCATCTTCACGCTTCCGCCACGGCCCGGTCACGTGACGCGTTTCGCCTCTGTCATGTCAGGATGTCACGTGACTAATCCGGTACTGACAGGGAGAGGGTACCTGTGTTCCCCTCAATTTTCCTGGTCTGGCGACGATTGTCGAGAAAATCGAGGGGAATACAATGTACCCCCTCTCTCTGACGATCAGAGTAATATGTGACACGTTGCGCGTGCGCGATAGGGACGCAACAATTTTAGGTTATTGCCGCGTATCGTACCTATTATCTACTTAATGAGATGAATGGTTCTAGAGATTATAAATATTCTTTATTATAAATAAAATGAATTGTGACTACCGGTTCGAGCTGGACAGTACGATTCTAAACGCCACCGTCATCTGGCACGTCACGTGACCAGTGTACGGTCTTAATGGGAGACGTTGGAGTGTGTTCATGGTAGTGAAATGGGATAATGGAAGGGGAAAAGGTGCAGAGTAAACAGATAACCAAATTGGCATCTTCTGGCGACACTGCCGCTACCGCGATGGGTCACGAATGACTCTGGTATAGCATACGAAGGGTTAAATGGATTTTACCACATGCACCACAATATATGGGACACTTGATACCCAATTAGTCGGAGACTGTGTTAATAAAAGCATATACAAGGTCTCCTTTGATACGTTATAGCCCACATTCTCTTAGTATGGAAGTCACCGAGAAATTCAGATCACTTCGAGGTGAACACCGTTTACACCAAACGATTTGAAACGGTCTTCATGTGCCGTCGCTATGAAAAACCCTAATTAAGCATATTAGAGATGCAGCAAAATATCTGTATAACTCTCACGAATTCGTGAACAAGTGAGTACAACCGTATAAAGAAATTTTATCGAGGTTTGTACCATGAATTGATTACGTAAACAGTAAAAATAAACAATATATTAAACGTTCAATCGTAATCATTATTTAATATTATTTTAATTTATTAGAATAATTGATATAA
Source organism: Seladonia tumulorum (assembly GCA_913789895.3). NCBI lineage: Eukaryota > Metazoa > Arthropoda > Insecta > Hymenoptera > Halictidae > Seladonia > Seladonia tumulorum. The sequence goes on from OU565275.1 coordinate 13,695,559, forward strand.
TATCGTTTGCAAAACATCGGCTTCGTGGTACAAAAAATTTTTATTTTTATATTTCATTGAATGCTATATTAAAAATAGTCGTTAATAATTCTTCGGTCGTTTTATAATAATACGATATCGATATCCGAGTTCCTCTCTAGAGAGGTATGGTATTCCGTATTTTCGGGTAAAATTTGAAGTACACATATCAATTCGGAAAACGCAGTTTTCCAATAAGCAGCTTTGAACTCTGAAATGATGGTTCGCATGTATAGCCTGTGATTTATGTACGGTAATCACGATCAGTCGTACAACTTCCATAATTATATGAATATTTACAACAATTTTCGGAATACTCTTCACGTTAGTGGAGAAACAATTTTCTAGAGATAATGAATAATTTTATATATTATTAATAATTAAGATAACTTTTTGATCGAAATAGGGTGCAATTCAAACGACCAGGAAAGGGTGCCCATGAAATACCGCTCGTTATGCAACAACAGCCTCTGATTGCAAAACTGGCAAAGACCGTGTTACGGTGCTGGTTTGTGCGAATTCTTCAGGGTCTTATCAGGGCTTTATCAGTACAACGGGATTCAATATTTTTAATTGACAATTATTGAGATTCTAAAGTTGCGTCCATGAGGAATTATTTAACGAATTCATTTCTTTGGGTACGTATTATTAAAAAATATCAAAAAATTTGGATGAATACATTTTTGTTATTTTCATAAGGTAATCAAAAATATTCGTTTTTAGTGCCTGTAATAAAAAAAAAATCAGAAAATCTTTTACGAATGCTTTCATCTCCCAATTAATTCATACAACAGAAGTTCTACTTGTATTCTCATAATGCTAAGTATACTACAATACGGATAAGGAGATTGTCAGACGAAGACGTTGTGATTAGCTCGAGCTGCGTAAGAAACGCTGGAAATTTTTCTAAAAGGAAACGCTTGATTGCAGCAGTAACAGAACGAGTCCCTGGTGAAAACGTAGTATATATTTGGGAAAAATCCGCAACGACTTTAAATGGGCCCCATGCCGTTCAGGTTGCAGTGATGAAAAAATACTTAAGGAGAACACTTTCCTTGCCGAGTTTCTAAGTGAATGGCCACGATTCCGCCAGGGTGGCTATCGATAGCGGGAAATTGATCCTACCCCCAGAGGATTGTGGCTCCACTTCTACCGCAAACCTTTGTCGGAACGTTTGAACAGATAAGATACTGTTTTATCCTAACTCAATTTTTGCAAACACCCGCAGGGAGGCATTAAAAGGTTTCCGGTTCTTATAGAATCGTTAAAACCTTCAGTAATTCAGGAAAATAATAGTCACAATGGAGGAAATGGCGTTTCTCCTTTCATCCATAGGGAAGCAAGCTGTTTGCTTGTAAAGCTTGTAAAACTACCGGGAGAATAACGTTCACGAGGTCCAACGAGAAAATTTTCTCGTCCTAAAAGTCAGGTTTGTGTTCAGAGGAATTCATCTTTTGTTTATGTAAGATATAAACGCAAAACTAAAGAGGATTTCCAACGAAATCACTGTGAAAAATATTGGCCGTGTAAAGCCCTCGTAGTGTGACTTATAAGTATCACCGTAAAGTTGGCGACATGCCTCTTATTCAAAACTCGATAAAACGACTGACAGAAAATCGTACATAAATTTTCAAGATGTCGCTGTAAAGAGGAAACCTCAATCTTTAAATCTACGGTGGTTTTAGTCACAAAAAAATATTCAAAGTTTTCATAGACGTGTTTAAATGTATAGCATTAAAAAGAAACTATTTATCTTAAAATAAAATTAACGATTGATTATGGAACTTCTGAAAGGAAGTATTTTTCGAAGATGATAATGTAAGTTTTGGCGACAATTCTCAAATTGAAGATTCTCAAACGTGTGGCGACAATTCAGGCGAAAATGACCAAGAGAAAAATTTTTTCAAAAGTCTTCGTTAGTTAAACTCCAAATTTTACAAGAGTTCATTGTTTCGAATATTACAATGAATCACTTTCAACGTCTGTCGGTTATGGGTTATCACCTGAATTAACTGAATCGTTAGAAACTCTGTACATGTCACACACCTGACAATTAAAAAATATTCTTACAGCATTTACTCCTTAGAGGCAGAGAAATCGGTACACTCTTGCTTAAATTCGTAACTATACAAAAGCATTAACTCTGGAGACTGTATATCACGAGTTTTTTATGCTGAATCTTTTAAATTTTTAACCTTCCATCATAAATTAACATATGTAATAGGCGACCTAACCAATTTACATTGATTTCACAGCAACACAAACTAATGTTACTCTCCATCGATATGTATTTGGAATGTCAGACGAAACAAAATGTTACGTTCCAGTCTGAAACCTTGGAATTAAATTGTAAGGCAAAGGGTTAAGCGACTCAGGCCCATTTCGCTCAACTGAATACAGTGAATTCTCGATATATGTCAGCAACACAGGTCTTGATGTCGTTTATCGTCCAAGAGTATCTTTGATCCTCGTCGAACGTAGAAAAGGACAGCGATGCGATATCGTGTTTGGTATCAATTTAATCAGAAAAATTTCACAAATATGTTGGTGAAATTACCATAAAAAAATAATGAAAAATAAAGAAGTTTTATTATTGGATTAGTAATGGTTTCCTGGTCTCACACCGATATACCCGACCGGTATTATGTTACGCTCCTTGGCGAACGACACTCTCGAGCTTTGGAGCCCTTCACGGGGTATATCCCGTTGTAGTGGGGATAATTCCGCGACATATACAGGGTATTTGGTAACTGGTGGTAAGAAAGCATAAGTCGAAAATATAGAATAAACATTTTTCGTTTGAGGCTTTGTTTTCGAGAAAATCGACTTTGAAAATCTGTCAGGTTTGTGTGCTTTAGTATATGCAGGAAGTAGATTCGGTTGGTCATGATCAGACGCGTCAGACAATTCCTATCGAATAGCATGCGTATTCGCTGCATTTCAAACTCTATTCTTTCATTTATAATCACCCCCTTTTCGCTTGTACCAGCAGTTATCAAACACCCTGTATAAAGAATTCACTGTAGACATAAACTGTGTACACGTAACACGAATACGCTTCACTGACACAATGAGAACGTTCTCGCGTGATGAACTCGTTATAGATAGTGGAGTCAGGATTTTGACAAGGGCTAATGCCTACGAAATTCTCTATTGTGCGATTCGGACCCACTTTATCGACGTGAACACCTAGTCGGGGACACTAGTGACAGTTGATTGGATTCTAGTGGAATCTTGTCGCGGGGAGAGTGGTTCTTACATAGTTTCTAGTTGTTTGATGGCCAATTTCTCGGTGTTCGGCATGGCCGCTGACCAGAATCGACGGGGGGAGTCCCGGAAACGACAAAAACGCGACACGATCGACTGGCACGTGGTCGAACGTGGACACACGTACTGCGATTGCCGGGTCCCGGCACGGCGCAAGACTAAAATTAATCGCCTCGCCGCCTCCGATGCTGCCGAAGACAATGGCCGCGAGATAGAACCGCGGACCGCGCGATTCTGAATGCACCCCGGCGGCCTTATTCTGCCCGCGAACCGTCGCCTCGCGTCGAGAACAGAACTTGCCGTATCCGGCAACAGCTCATTGTTATCGCGACGCTTTGTGGAAATGTCAGTCGAGCGAGAGAGGCGTCTGGAGAACGCGTGTCCCTCCTGTTACGCGGAACGCCGCGCCGCACCCCAATGTCTTCGACTGATCGATCGAGTTACCTCCCGCACGTACGTAATAAGATTAATCGATCACGCGAGAAAAACTTTTTCCCCGTTGATAATTACCAGAATGTGAACTCCGTCCGATTCCAGCCGGGGAATGATCTTATCAAGCGGAGAGATGACAGGTTCTCTCCTAGCCGCGGAAAATTGCTTCGGAGAGTTCGATTAATTAGGAGCAAAGTTACGGCGCGGAGCCTCCTGATGCTTTTAATAGAAAGCGAAATTTCAAATGATAGCTTTATTTCAACAAACTGAAGCAACAGTTTTTTTTTTTACTAGAGGTTCGAAATAAAATGTTTTTGAAGAAAGTCATCGCGTGAAAGTTACTATTGATTTCAATGAATGCCAGTTGATCTCACAAAAATTTTCCAGAAATTAAAATGATTAAAAAATGTCCATTTTTGAACAGTATTAGTTACATTCAATACATTTTGGTATAGTAAAAACTATCCATGGGATAAAAATCCCATGTTACACACTTGAGGAGCATTCGTTTCTGTTTCTATGCGTCCCTGCATGCGTTCTCTTTTTCTTTGAATTGTAACCGCTTCAAACGGAAACAGGCAGCAAACGTCAATATTTGTTGCTGGCAACAGAAACACGAAGAAACTTGTCGACAGTGAGCTGCGACTTTTTTTTAAATCGAAGAACACCAACAAAAAGTTGGTGCTGATCTCAGCACAACTCACCGTTCATGAAACGCATTATTTACCAGTCATGAATTAACAAGTCACTCTCGATAATGTAATCTAATAATTTTGTTTGGGATTATTATGTAACGGAAGTTTTTTAAAGCTTCCACTAAAGTGTTAACCTCTCAATTGAGTGGCTCTTCGATAATGAATATTTAGGAAGACGTGACGTGGGACAAATAAAATTAATATAACAAAAATTTTGCCACAATAATATGGATATTACGACACAATAAAATGCAAAAGTATTTGTAGAGTTAAAAAGAAAATGAAATTTTTTCGACATGTGATAGCAAGCCCAAATTACAAGTTAACTCGTTGTCGTCGAGTATTACCTCAATGTTGCTTCTGACTGTGAAATTCTAACGAAGAAACATATCTGAAATTACTTCATGAAAAGTTAAACTCGCAACTCTCAGCGACTTCAGGTAAATAATTAAGTCATTAGAGTGCTACGTGAGTTCGCTTCAATGAGTATGAATCTCCGTAAAACAATAGTGCACGATCGTGGAATATTGACACGAAGTTAATTCGACAAATGAAACCGTGAAATAATAGGGCTTTGTCAAATAGTTAAACTCTGCCATATAACGTGTTCATGTGAGAATTATTCTCGAGAGATACATTCAAGTAATTTATGATACGCCTCTGCACGAAAGGAATCGCCAAGGGTTGTCGGCAGAGTCGCCAGATTAAGACTTGTCTCTTTACCTATCCCTTCTACGACCTCCATTCCCTCACGCTTCCACCACGAATCGGCCACGTGACGCGTTTCACTTCTGTCGTGCATGTGTTGCAATGTCACGTCACTAATCCGGTACTGGCAGAGAGAGGGTAACCTTTTCCCCTCGATTCGAGTCAATTCCCCTGAACTGGCAACACTGTTTGTTTCCCCCACTCTATTCTTCCCCTTCTACGATGCCATTCCCCCACACTTCCGCCACGGCCAGGTCACGTGACGCGTTCCGTCTCAGTCGTGCATGTGTCGCAATGTCACGTCACTAACCTTTTCCCCTCGATTCGATTCAATTCCCCTGAACTGGCAACACTGCTTGTTTCCCCCACTCTATTCTTCCCCTTCTACGACGCCATTCCCCCACGATTCCACCACGAATCGGTCACGTGACGCGTTCCATCTTTTTCGTGCATGTGTCGCAATGTCACGTCACTAATCCGGTACTGGCAGAGAGAGGGTAACCTTTTCCCCTCGATTCGAGTCAATTCCCCTGAACTGGCAACACTGTTTGTTTCCCCCACTCTATTCTTCCCCTTCTACGATGCCATTCCCCCACACTTCCGCCACGGCCAGGTCACGTGACGCGTTCCGTCTCAGTCGTGCATGTGTTGCAATGTCACGTCACTAACCTTTTCCCCTCGATTCGATTCAATTCCCCTGAACTGGCAACACTGCTTGTTTCCCCCACTCTATTCTTCCCCTTCTACAACGCCATTCCCCCACGCTTCCACCACGAATCGGTCATGTGACGCGTTCCATCTTTGTCGTGCATGTGTCGCAATGTCACGTCACTAATCCGGTACTGGCAGAGAGAGGGTAACCTTTTCCCCTCGATTCGAGTCAGCTCCCCTGATCTGGCGAGTATGGTTGACGGATTTTGCTATAGCTAGTTTCGTTCGCACCCCCGCCCGTCTCTCAATGTAAATACTTTTTGCCATGCGCTTCTTCGGGACACGTCGATCTCCTTGTGATACCAGATATAAATGACCATCGCGTCCGTTCAAATAGGTCATTTTGATCTAAGACAGTTAGGTAGATCCCTTGCGAATGTAGGTCGAAATAGATACACGCAACGCCGTTCGAGGGTTGAGATAGCAAGCACACTAGGACACACATCGTGCGATCTCTGCCGCGATAGTCTTATTGTAGACCGCTAACGTACATCCTTCAGAATATTTTTGTCCACAGCCGGTGCAAACGTCGATAATATTATCTATTTCTATTTGGACAAGACCTTTTCGTATTAGGAAGATGGAGAATTTTCTGCCGTTCTTTTGGCAAGTAGAAGCCCTTTGTTCGAATAAAAAAAATAGTATAACTGCGATAGAAAAATTTATGTAGAAAAATCACTTTATCGTGTCTTTTGGTATATTTCGTAGTTTTTCCTTCGTTGCTCAATTTAAGGGGGTATTCTAATTTTCGAGGCCGTTTTTGCACGAATTGTCAGGAATTTTTTTCAGAGAAACTATCGACTATTTCGCATTGGGATTTTACACACATATTTATTGTGTATTCAGAGTACACGTGTGATTTATTTAAAGAAAAAATAAGAAAAATTACACGAGTTGTGTGTGTTTTTATAGAGTATGTTTTGGAAAACATGGGTCAACGGTTGGCATGATTCCGGCCTTTCTACTGATCCGAAATAAAAAAGCGAAGTTGTGTATTGATAAGCATGAATGTGGTTATTTTAATTTAAATTATGTACATTTTAAGCTATTGTGAAATCTTGAATATACATTATATGAATTACTTCTTGGGAGCCGTAGGAGGGAAATAAGTCAGTATTTTTCTATTACGCATGAAAATATTTAATTGTAAGAAATTCTTTTGCAACCATTTTTTAAAACTACAGATAAGTAAGTATACCTTCGAATGTTTCACAGAGACACACACAGGCTTTTATTTCATTGTCACTAATGTACACAGTTAACAGGTCACAGGGTTAACTTATTATTTAGCTAACCCATTAAATATATCTGGGGACGAGAGCTATTATCTAGTCATAGCTGATTTAATTATCCTAGAATATATTAAATTCTTTAGAGTCGATCAAATATAATTCGACTATAATCGGAACTCCGCTATTAATGCTCGCCATTCGTGCGTGTATATTATGTATATTATGAATTACCATCTCTGAACGTAATAATTATCGAACACTTCGACAAAGTGACGTATAATTTAAAGCCCGACAGATGAGGTTCGATAGAGCACGATTAGCGAATTAAACCTTCGAAAGTTGGAGAAGTTCATGGGTCTATTTTATACTGATCGAGCTACCTTAAATTTGAAAACTTTCGGAGGGGGGGGGGTCGGAGTTTTAAGTTCTAAGACCTTCAATGTTCGGTTAACCGGGGGTAATCGATCGTTGGCTGTGCAAACGGAAGCATCGCTGCCTCGACTTACCTATGGTGCTTTCGCAGTTTCTCGTGCTGCGAGTTTTCGGTTTCACCACCGTCGGAAAGGGCCCGGGTTGCTTGCCGCGGCGAGGCGGGGGGTGTGTGGGGCGAGTGTGCTGTTAAATTTGTCTGAGGACTTGACGGCACACTTGCTGTACTACCTGGCTGAATTCCCAGCATACAGTAAGGATCGCTGAATCCTGCGGGCAATACAGAGCATTCCATTCTACAGTACTGTTTCGATACGCGTGGGAGAGTTATGCACGACATTTATGAAAACTTTATCCCCTTCTGAGTGCCGGAATTATTGGGTTGGCAAGAAAGTAATTTCGGTTTTCACTAATAGATCGCGTTATGTTTTGCTTGATTGACTTCTGTTAACGTTGCGTTTGTTTTCTTTCTGACATTTCATAACTGCATCTTTTAGGTTACATTTGAAGCAAATTACACGTAATTTTGATTAAAATTGTTAGTTCTGTGTCAATTTGAACATGGAGTGCAAAAACGAACATTATAGGCACATGTTGCTTTTTTATTTCCGTAGAGGTAAAAAAGCTGCCGAGGCTCACAAAGATATATGTGAAGTTTATGGTGTCGATTGCTTAACAGAACGCACGTGCCAGAATTGTTTAAAAAATTCCGTTCTGGCAATTTCTCACTTGAAGACGACCAACGTTCTGGTCGACCATCTGAAGTTGATGATGACCAAATGAAAGCCGTTATTGAATCGGATCATCATATAACTGTGCGAGAGATTACAGACAGGTTAAATGTGTCGCATACAACTACAGAATATCGTTTAAAAAGTTTCGGAATCGTTAAGAAGCTCGATATTTCGGTTCCACACGAATTGAAAGAAAATCACTTAACGCAACGCATCAACATATGCGATATGCGTCTCAAACGAAATGAAATCGATTCTTTTCTGAAGCGAATCATCACTGGTGATGAGAAATGGGTTGTTTACAATAACACAACTCGAAAACGATCATGGTCCAAGCGTGATGAATCAGCCCAAACCACACCGAAAGCTGAATTGCACTAAAAGAAGATCATGTTGTCAATTTCGTGGGATTGCAAAGGTATTGTGTATTTTGAGCTGCTCCCAAGGAACCAAACCATCAATTTAGATGTTTATTGTCGACAACTAACAAAACTGGACATAGCAATCAAAGAAAAACGTCCAGAATTGACAAATCGCAAAGGAATCGTGTTCTACCATGATAACGCTAGGCCACACACATCTTTGGTAACACGTGAAAAGTTATAGGAGCTAGATTGGGAAGTGATGTCACATCTACCATATAGCCCTGACATTGCACCATCAAATCTGATCCGAAGTTTATTCCGAAGTTTACAAAACTCTTTGAATGGTAAAACATTCACTAATGATGATGATCTGAAATTGCACTTGCATCAGTTTTTCGCCGAAATTTGCAAGATGCAAAAAATTTATTTTATTTTTCTTTCCTAAAACTTTCTTGCCAACCTAATAGATACAGTGAGACCTCGATTATTCGAACCTCTGATACCCTCAAGTCTCTAGTATCTCTACAAACTTCAAATTTAAATAGTAAGTCGATCCACATGCAACATCACTTACTATATAAATCAATAAAAACTGAAGCCTTATAATTAATTAACTGTTCTATTATGCCCCCACTTTGAATAATCTGAAAAAATTATATGTTAACAACTATAACGCTAAAACTGTAAAAATATCAACTTGGTATCTCGTAACTTCTACAAGAAATCGACATTTCAATTTTTATTTATTTTTTTAAATTCAGTTTAAAACTGAAAAAATTCACAGATCTGCATTTTAATAGTTAAAATCTGCCCAATTTTTCAGAATTCTCAATTAAAGAGATAAGAGAAATGACAGAAAACCTGATTTTCTTTGTCACCCCATTACTACCCCGCATATTGCTATATAGGGTTGTAATTTTCAACTTGAAAATTGGCACAAAGTATTCAGATCAACTAACGAACGACCTATTGCAAATTCAATTTGGGGGCACTTTTCACCTCCCTATCCGCCTACACCCTTCGTGTTTTTTTTAAATACTAGAAAAAGAATTTCATTTAACTCAAGAATTTAACGTAAGTATTATATGTTGGACAGTAATTTCTAAAACGAACATTTACTTACGTACAAAGGAACAACTTATATATTTCTTATATACAAGTAAATGTTTAATATTTAGTAGCTAACTATTTTTGTCGTATCACAACTGTTAATCTTCATTGTCACAATAATTTGTGTTTCTTATCGGTTATCTTTGATTGAAAATATTGGACATATAATTTAGTTATTGATATGTAGCTCGATTATAATTAACATCAAGACCTCGAGTCATTTGTAAACGTGTTAGATCATGAATTGATGCAAGTGTATCAATTACAAACCTATCTGTATCAATGTTATCAGAGCACAGTTTCAATACTGTCTGTCGCATAATCGATGCAGTGTTTATCATTCCATATGTCCAGTATTGTATCGTTTTTCGTATTTACTGAATACATACTATTACGTGACAGTTGTTTAATTACTATTCAAATGTGCACAAGAATTCATTAATCTGATGTAGATATCTAGTTTTATACGCGAACTGTCCAATTTAATTGTTTCAATTGTCGTTGAATCGGTTCATTTATCATTAAGTTTATAACATCGGTGACCCTGGCAGGATTATGTGTGTAATCCAATAGAAAATTCATCTACTAAGAGAAATCTTACCGTTTGCGTCTTTGGCTTCCAATCCTTCGGCTTCAACGACCACAACGCTCAAAACAACAATTGGGGGCTGGAACAAATGTAAAATTAGTTGTGAAAAAACTCACTTTCTGATTCCAACAGTTTCGTTTCATTCTTCTCGTTAACGATGTTCATAGTTATTGATATTTTATTGTATACATTGTAAATTTTCAGAGAGAAATATGAAAAGAATTCAACGAAGCGTAATTATGATTTTACGTGTAATGACTTTGAATATAATAATATCATACACAACATTAATTGGACGTTCTTTGTGCAAAATACGCGCGGCTAAATTAACTCGATTCTGAGGTAATATAAAATCGATTTAAACTCCAATTTATTCTAACCAAATAATTCTGATCAAATTTGTTAAGTTAAACACGATATGGATATTTCTATATGTTAACAGTCACGGACAAAAGTATTAACACAAGTAGCATTTAATTATACAGTTGCAAATAAGGAACGGAATGGTCTTTGGTTAATTTCTTTGAAAATTATAAATGTTATGTTTATAATTCTAGAATACGTATAGAATACCAATCATAAAATGAAGGTAAATTAAAAGATATGCATTTTGGACCGTTTTTACTGAAACCATGGTATTGGTTTTCGGTGTATTACTCTCGACTCATTAAAATTATTAATGAAAGAATGGAATTTCTTTTATAAATTAAATAATCATTATTTTCTGTAAAAATTCGCAGTCTGTGTAAAAATAAGCCAATACTTTTGTTTCTGTTGTTTTCCTTTACTTTGTGATTTTCGGATGTAACATGAAGACGTAATAATTATTATTTTCGGGGAAACTATTTGAATATCATTTTACTCCTTCAATTTGTATATAATTGAAAGCTGGCCATGTCAATACTTTCGTTCGTGACTGTATATTTTCGAAATTATATTTGTTTCAGCTGTAATCAATAGGGTAATACGCAAGGACAATAATAAAAACGTGGAGTAATAATACTCGACTACAACGTATTCCAATTCACTCATGTGTCCTATAAATAGTCTTTGATCCTGTTCTTGACTAGATAAACCGCATAGTTGTAATCCATGATTGGACAGGTGGACTATGGCTATTTCAGTTAGACAATTAGAACAGGATAGTTCTGGGTCAGATGAATAGTGACTGACAGTAGGGTTTATCGTAGATTAGATGAACAGAATAAGCTCAGTCGCTATTAACCCTTATCTGTCTCTCATGTTCCTAATTAAATTTGACCAACGGCATCAAATTCGGAAAATAATAAGACCACTGTGGGCAAATACCTTCTCTTCAGAAGCAATATTTAGGTATCGTCGATGTTGATCTTGTGGTACTCTAAACGCTTCTTGGGCGTACATGTAAAGGTCCTCTTTGTAATGGGCATACTGTCCTGTGTTGGCGCCTACCGTGTTGGCGATCGTGTACAGGACCTCTATGTATAATTGCTCCAACTGAAACAATATGTTTAAGTGCACAAATGAGTCTACAGAACACGCTCATTGTTTAAAAACTGTACAAATTAATTCCGACTTAACGAGGTACATATTCTGGTTTTTGAGGCCGTTGTTCGACCAACGTTTAGGAATTTTATTTCAAAAGAATTATTCAACTGTTTGTATTATATGGATTTAAAAGGAAATAAAGATCGAAATTACATGGTTTAAATATTTTTTTATAGACCTATGTTTTGGAAAACATGTGTTGGGAAACGATCCTTCTGCTAATGGAAACCAAAAAATGGGGAAGCATATTATTAATATGGACGTGGCTACTGTCTGAAAGAAAATAAATTAAAAATCTGAATTGTTTACAAATTGATGGCATTTTACAGTTATCCTTTCGTTCCAATTAGAAAAGCTTCACTAAATTCTGTGGCGCAGATTACATGAAAAAGTTTACCAGAGAGTGGAAGTACGTATTTCCAGGCAGTAATTTATTTCTCCTTTTACCACTGATATTTTCGTTCCATATTAGCAGGTAACATTGGTAAAAAAAAAAACGATAAAAAGTTAAGACCGCGTGGAAAAAGTGAACCAGCTCAGTTGGAATTATGGCATGATTTAATGTTGGTCAACCAGGTAGACAGAAAAACGTGTACAGCTTTAAACTACATAAAATACATGTCGGAGTTGCCATGTGTTTCCACCATTTGAGCGTGAACAGACGAATGTTTCATGCGTCACCAGAATGTATTATTGTTCATAACTTCATTTCGCTCCGACGAGTTATCGACTTTTACTTTTTAATTTAAATGAAAATGGTACATATGTAGCTGCATTTACTCGATACGGAAATAATGAAAAATAATATTCTCTTGCATGTTATTAAAAATCTAATCCGCGCATTCTATTTATTCTCAATTAATTCCGCGAAGTACATATTGCGAAGACAAACATTGGTAATTCATTGCAAGGTCTGTTGTGCAGTTATTAGCCATTACGTAGATAAGTAAGATTGACGTCGGTGCAGATAAGTAGAACAGATAGATCTTGCCTCTGGCTTAAGAAGTTTAATACCTCTGTTTGATTACGCGAGGATTATCAAACGGATTGGTTTCGTTGCTAGAGTACCTTCTACCCCTGATCCGGTATTAATTAATTCCTAATTGCTTGGCCATCTGTGAAAACATGCCAGTGGAAAGCAATCTTTAAGCTATTCATTAATGTTATGAGAAATGAAATGAAAGGCATTAATACTGAAACCGGTACATCGCTAAACACTTTTGCGCAAATAAATGAAGTAATAAATGTTGCACCTATACTTATGTATCTTGGTTATAATTAATACACTGTATCTTTATACAGGGTGGGGCATTGACCTTGTTTTACGTCATTACTATTATTATTCACAGCGAGAAATGTTTGGGATTGAAATGATTTTAAGAGATGAACATACTGGTATTATTAGTTTTCTTGTAGGTGGACGCGTCAAGGACATATGAAGGTCAACTGTGATATTTTAAATGGAACCGTATATTTCTTTATGCACCAATCGATATATTTTTTACTCTCTACAGAAAGCATTAATCCATGCATGTCGAAAAATGATAGGTTCAGCAGATATTTTAATTTGAATAATGCTAAGAAAACGTGTTCATTGCATTGGTGTACAAAGTCATCATTGGTAAGACTGTGAGGATTTCTCAGCAATATTTGAATTAAATCATCTGCTAAACTAATAATTTCTCGACATACATAGGTTAATAATTTTTTTCACGGAGAATAAAAAACCGCATCGATTGGTGCATAAGAGAATATATGATTCCACTTAAGAAAGCAAAGATGACCTTTGTAAGTCCTTGAGCTTCATAAGTCTACCTAAAATAAAAACTAACAATAACAGTATGTTCCACATTTCTGTCTGTGAATAATAATTAGACTGCGGATGTTTATGGAATGTTCAATGTTTGTAAAAATAAAATAAAATCTAATTTTCAGTGCTAGTGACCTTTGTAGATCTGAAGTAAATAAAAATCGTATTCAATTCCGTGGAATTTTATATTATAGCATTTTTGTTTAAATTGTCAGAAGCCATGAATCCGTAAAGAACAGCAGTCTAATAATAGTAATAATGACCAGACAGCGGATCTTTATGCAAAATAAAAATTTTCTACCTGGATTCCAACAAATTGGAGTGAGATAAAAATTCATTTTCCTTCTCAATATGTTTAGTAAGTTGAAAATAATATAACAGTATTTTTAAATTCTTCTAATAGTTTCACTGTTTCAAATTACACCTACTCATTTTTGTCATAAATGCATAAAGATCCGATGTCAAATAATGACGTAAATCGAGGCGGTAATGATCAGGTGCCCCATTCGGTATAGTTAAGAGATACAATTGTTTGTCACATTGTAGGAACTATAGGAATAGTGTTTCTACACACGATACAAATGACATTCCCTTTCCCAGGTTTTCACATATATTGGAATGAAAAAATTTCTAGTTCAGGTTGTCCACAACTGAACGAACGGCGAACAGGCAGAATCATTAAAACAACTGTCTCTCGTTTCGATTGAAACGTAGCAGCAATCCCACTGACCCACGCGCATAATATTTCAAGTGACCGCGGACTAGCGAACCGCGTGCAATCTACGATGGCATAACGTACGTGTCCCGCCGAATGACAAAATGACCGTGTTGCATGAGCCCAGTAATATACTCGCGAGAAATTTAACGCTGATACTAATGAACGTTCTCGCGGCGAACATAATGAACATAGGAGGCGCTTTGCCTGCGAGGCAAAAATGAGAAATAGAGGCAAAAATGTTTTCGAGGATCCACACCTGTCGGCACAAATAAAATTTGTCTGCGAGCGCGAAGGTAACTCTAAACTAGTGTCGCCAAACGACACTACTGCACTCCAATTTCACACTTAATGAAAATGATCCAGCAAATATGATTTCTAACATTATTTTCCGTCCGCCTACTTTACCTAGCAAATGGTAGTTAACGTTACCCAAGTTATTAACAGTTCTAGGACATTACAAACAACTATAATCTAGACTGTACAAGGTTCAATGTGTCAATGTAGAAAATTAAACAACCAATTAGTTCTACAAAAAATATTTTAAATTAGTCGAGTATTTTAGATGTTACTTTACATGTTTTGGACATTACTAACTACTATAATCTAGACTGTACAAGGTTCAATGTGTCAATATAGAAAATTAAACAACCAATTTTAGTTTTACAAAAAATATTTTAAATTAGTCGAGTATTTTGGATGTTGCTTTACATGTTTTGGCCATATATCGAGTAAACACTGTAGTTCTAATCGTTCAAACATCTAATTGTTAAATGGTAATTCTGATGACTGTGGATTTTATGCATTTATGATACAAATCAATAGAAGAAATATAAAATTGTGAAAACGTAATATGAATTTAAGAATGTTCTTGTAGTATTTTCGACAAAGTGAAATCATTAAGAGGAGGAAGACATTTGTATTTAACTACTGTCTCTTATAAGTAACTTAGACAATTTTTATGTCGTGGAAAGATTCGCGCAGTCCGACGTAGTGACTTCAGAGGCAACAAAATGTTTTAACTGTAAAGATGGAGTTAATTACTGACAAGTATATACTATTTTATATTAATTTTGTTATTTAATAAAATAATATAATTATAGATTTATAGTTGATGGCTGTAACGATGTAAATACGATTTCAATGTTACTGTGCTTTCGCGGCTAACTGTGAAGATAAATGGTCAATTCGTCATAGCACAGATACAATTACATTCAATCGCAATTAACCACGTATGTTTTATTTTAATTGATGCTCGCTGGTAACAACGTTTTGCATTTATTAGGGCAAGCATGCAACGTGTTGTGCGAGTCGGTAAAACTCGGAAAATTGCACTTTTTGTGTTCCGGTGTAGCGAGCTTTCAGAATTACTAAAGCGTGAATGCAGCGGTCTAAACACGAACTAGAATTACTCTTTTCGTACTTCACGCTCTGCACTTTGCTTTCGATTTTTCAACCTGTCTCTCTCTCTGTCTCTCTCTCTCTCTCCCTCTCTCTCTCTCCCTTCATTAAGAGATTGTACACGCTCGAAGACCACTCATCGCTAAAGATGAAATTGAAAAACGCGTCGAAAATTGCATATCAAATCTAATCTGAACTCTTGCGCAGTGCTTTTAAAAAATAAAATATTTTCAACGTTGATAGATCGTACAGGTCCAAAAAGTATTTGAACATTACTTACATTCTCGAAAAATCGCTGATATCTAAACTGTGGTAATTTTGCTTCGCAAAATAGCACAACAATTTTCAGAAAAAAATGTTTCGACGTTTTTCTAAATGATTCAATTTATAGCATTACTCGCAACTCGGAAATTGTGTGTTCAAATACTTTTTGGATCCACTGTATGTAAACGATGGTAGCGAATATGGTAGCTAAGTCAGTTTGGCTTTGTGAGGTTATTTTGGAAAAGTGATTCGGCAGTCAACGTTTTAAATGATTAGAGCACACCTACCTCTTTATTGGTGAAATTATAATGAACAGAAGTCAAACTGCTGTCACTGGACGGCGGTGGAGGTTCCTTCGATCTAGCTTCTAATTCTTGAAGGACCACCAGTCTTCGATTCTGTTGTTTCCAAGATAACGTGGTGAAACTTTCAAAAAAGGAACCATCGGTTTCTTGAACCCTGAAAAAGCCAATTACGTTCCATCAGTTGTTACAGCAAAATAAGTATTTATCGATTGTAGCATTCACAGAAGAAGAAATTAAAGATATGTGTACTCTCTCAAAGTTATAATTATCGATTTCTCACTGTACGAAACCTCGCGAATCTATTCGCATTTTACGTCGCAAGAACGGAGCGAATCTTTGTTCTAACAACTATTCAATTAATACGCGGAACAAGCCATTGAAAACTACGAACTCAAATTCATATTCACGAAGTTTAAAACAAATGGCATAAAGTTATATTAAATCTATTGTTATACCTTAAAGTTATACCTATCTATTAAATCGTCCAGCGACTATTAAAGCAAAAAATATACAATTACATTGAAAGGTTGTTATAAAATCAATTTTCGAGTTACAATTAACGTGTCGTACAGTGACAGAATTTTGCTGAAACCTTTTACGCCAAAGTAACAATCATTTTGGAACAAATTATTAAGGAGATTACTACGGCAAGATTCTAAAAACAATTTATCAATACCTCGTTCGATAAGAGCAATAAAGAAAACGTAATTTGAAAGAACTTTTCACATAATTTCTTACATTGTATCAATATTTAATATGCACGGCTACCCTGTCGAGAATTTCGTTCTTGCATGAAATGCGTACACAAAACTAAGACCCTACACGATGTATGACACAGCACGGACCCGAGGATTGGGCTTAGATCAAGACTTTATTGTAATGGCAGAAATGTGTATTTTATCTGTCAAATAAATATTTCAAATGGTATTTCCATTAATAAAGTTCGAGAAATAAAATATTTTCCTTTTTTATCAATTTATTTTATCCACCACTGCAGACAAATGATATTAGTTTTTCAACTGTGTAAATTTGTTGCGATAAGATCAGTTTGAAACTATTAGAAATTGCTTCATCCTTAGCACAGGCAAGTAGAATGAGTATACCCGTTGTGCGGTCAGTTTAGTGGAACAGGGTTTCTGAATCAGACGGTTCGTTACTGTCCCGGTGTGTAGAACGAACCTCATCTGTGATATAATTGGGAAAAGAGCCATTCAAGTGGCGCGAGCAGAATTGGAACAATCCTTAGTCGGACCAATCAAATGAAACCCTGTTGTACTTCCATAATTCGCATTTTTTCTGTCTCGTGGAAATACTCAAAGGAAGACTACTGGTAATTGAATATTAAACTACAGACATTCCTTTCAATTTTACGAAAATTGAAATTGAACGAGAAGGTATATTTACTATGCAAGTTTATTCAGTCAAGTGATCAGCGATGTTTAATCTTGTTTAATCAGTAATAAGAGAACGATAATGCCTTCTGAGTAATATAATATTAGTAATGATCGCAAATAATCCTTTCAACATTTCAACTTTTTAATCATGAACATATAGGCAAATGTAACTTGAAAAAAGAAACAAAATTGATATAATACAAATTTTGCCACAAACAACGGAAATGTGGTATTATATACAGTTTACACTAATATGGATATTACGACGTTAAAGAATTATTTCTTGAATTGGGAAGAAACAAAATTTTCGGCAGGTGGCAGTAAACACGAATACGTGACGAGTTAGCTAATCATCTACAGTTCAACGGTCAAAGTTAGTTGTTAAATAACGTAAGAAAAGGGATCTAAATCAGAATAACTGAAAATAATGATCTTCCAATGTGCATCACGATCTGCACTTCTAATTATATCTCACGAGCGTTTCTTTCTTTTTCTACTCCGGGATTTCCGACGTTGCGCCAATATCGATCAGTAGCGGTGGTTCTTGTTTTTTCTTTCCTTCTCGCTCGTTTGTAATTAATATACTGCACTCTACAAATGAGACCGGCCTAACAAGCCCCAACATGTTCGACTGCAATTCGGAAATTCTCTTTCAGTCGTGCTCGACTGTTTGGCCGAAAATTTTCATTGAAAGTGGAGTGTGCTGAATTTTCTCCACGCACACGAACCTGGTTCACGACGTTTCGCTTCGACGCCAAAGTGCGGACAAATGGCCAAATATTCGGCACTTTTCTAAATTTGATTTCTAATGTATATATATATACAGGTAATTATTCACAGAAAATGAAATTTAATAATACAACTAATAAAAAAAGGAATTAACAAATTTCCCAAAATAGATTCTAAAGAAAAGGTATGGACACTTCTTAAAAAGTCCATAAAGCTAATTGTAGCAGTTAGTTGCAAACAAAACTATAAAACTCTTAAACTATAACAAATTATACACGTAAGTAAGTCGTTTTACATGTAGGTAAATTGTAAATATCTTGAGATCAGATGAGCCGAATCATACATTATGATAGGTTTTTGAATTTGTCATTTTACCCTCTATAAGAATATGAACAAAAAAATATATGATTCCATTTAAAAAAATATCGATGACCTTGAAAAATGAAAAATTTTTACCATCATCAAATTCGCCCCTTGAAACAGTACAACTTTGTTCTGCGGAGATTTTTTGTACGACTAATAATAACCGAGATATTTAGGTGTTCCCATTTAAATGCTCCACCCTGTATATCCGAAAATGTACGAATTTTATATGTTAATTTGAAGTTTTATATGCAAGCGATGATAACGATTCCATAGATTTTTTTATTCAAACATATATTACAATAAAAATCGTACAAAATCTAAATAAATTCAGTCGTGTTATTTTTATAAGACAATACTATTATTCGCGGAAGTCCTGCTAATTAAAATTTTCTTGAAAATTCTTTTACATAATATCAGCTTGTACACCAATTCCCCTAGGTTTTTCAGAAAAATTTATTTGGTGCACTTTTAAAAACGATGTGTCAATTCGAACGGTTATGAACGCTTTGAATGGTTATGCTTACTTTTGTGATTGTCCGTATGTATACAGGGTATTGGCATTAAATTGGACCAGCGTTTTTCTTGTAAGCATTAAAAAAAAATGAAGAAAGAAGACATTTCGTGTATATCTCACCTTGTGTGACCTTGGAATCATCATTGTGTTGCATACGATTGAATTCGACCTTACCCCGAAGTAATAGAATATAAAGGGGGATGTACACATTATTAAATAAGTATATATGTTCGATAAGTAATTATTGTCAGTTAAAATTTCTGTTCATTATTATTTTCTTATTCTACATGTGCTATCATTTCGTTCTTAAAATAAAACAATTTTTTTGTTACACACTAAACCTAATAATATTTTTAATTATTTTCAACGAATCGCATGTTCTGAGCTCATAATGTTTTGAGATTACAAACGTAAAACTTTACATGCATCATTGAGAAATTGAAGATAGCACACCTGGGCCATCTTTTTGACGAGGAAGTGTACGCGCTCCACCCCTGTTTCGTGTTTACGTACCTGTCCCGAAATTGTCAAGCGATTTCCCCCGACTTGTTCGCGAGAGAAAACATTGAGCGCAATAATCTCGCCGTCTTGTGCTTAGGCGAGCGAGAGGACAGGTGGGACCGGCTGAAATGGCGCCGCGCCGTTCCGCAAGGAAAATTGAAAAATGAAAAATATGCAGATGGAAGCAAGGGCAAGCGGGTGTGTCTTTGACGCGGCCGGGGGATCCTACGATCGTCTGCCGTCACCTCGAGCCGCGTTCAATCTAATTTAAATCTAAAAGAACCGGCGGTAACGTTCGAACCCTCCTCTTCCCCCCAGAGGAGCATTAGCTTCGAACCTGGTCGACGCAAAAATAAAACTGTTCCCCACGGGACTGGCAACTGTCACGCGGGCTCCTTGATCTATCCAATAAAGAATTCAACGGAACGACGTTTTATTCGCGATTCCCAGTTCCACTGATTTCGTCGGCAAGCCTCCGGTTGAACGTAAAGATTTTACTTCGTCGACACCCCCAGTGTAGAAAGATGGCACACGCGTGCGAATGAGTTAATACAAATTCATTTCATCGACGACGGACTGTTGTAACAGTTTTTGTCAAGATTTATTTTTATCAGGGTAATCGACGTGATCGGTTCCAGCATCCGTCTTTGTTGTTCTATTTTCGCGTGGAAAGGTGAATTGAATGAATACGCATTTGACCGAACAAACAACTTATATACAGGGTGTTAATTTTAACTCGAGCACCGAAATGATTTTCGCTAATATCGATGGTAAGAAAAAAATGACTAAATAGGATTTACATGGTTTTAAGGCGTGCATCTGATGGTGATAAAAAAATCCCTGGAACGTTATTTTAACGATTTATACAAGGTCATCGCATTATTTTGCATATTAACATGAGCTCGACGACCTACAACACCATAACCTTGAAGAAACCTTGAAGACGAAAAAATGAGATTCATTTCGAAGAAATGGACTCTATACAATTTGCTGCTAGGTTATGTCTACATTGACCTTGGCACGTGATCCCCGCACCCATGCTTGCCGATACTCGTCCGGTATTCGTCCCAACAATTATCTACAGTTTCGATATGTTGAATTTCTAGACAGCAAACCATTACAGATATCTGTAGCTCTTCAGCTATCTCTCGGAATTTTTTTCTACTTTTCATTTCTACTTGACATCGTTATTCTTTTACTTTGTTAGTGTAGTCACTTACAGTGCCACTACTAATGGTCTTGAATGCTCAACAGATACTGACAACAGTTGTTTACAACGCTGATGTAATACACCTGAACGCATCAGCTTAGAACAGAGTGATCACAAGTGACCTTGAATTCTTGAACAGAAAGATTACTGACAATTTATAACAAAAGGTAGAAACGTTGTGAAATTATAGTTTAGACATGTTTAAAAAATTCCCAAGTAAACAGTGCACCATTTGGTATTCAAAATACGACTTGCACATACGTAAGCTAATGGCTGCAATTCTGTCTGACCAGCCCTCGCGCAATCGCTGTTTTTACTGAATTAACACTAAAACTACCGAACCAGTTAAAATGACTGGTTCTTAATTTTCTCTTTCACAATTACTGACATTATAAAAATGTTTTCATCAGAACTTTTTGGATGAAATTTTTCATTGAAACACATGTTAGAATAAAAATAACATTAGAGTTGAATAGATGTAGTCTTGTCGTTATTGCAAAGCAATATACATCAGTTGTATTTATGACCCGGTAGTTCTAGTGTTAATATTGAACGATTTGCGGGTAGAATTTCGAAACAATAATGTAAATGGAAAGACGAGGTTCTGCGTTGTCGTGGAGAATGAGGCGAGATTGGCGTGCGGTAGCAGGAGGACGTACTAAATATGGGTTTCCTTCGTTACTTCAATTAATGCGAATCCGGCTAATGGATTCACATCAAAGATGCGGGGCGGCTGCAGACCCGCGGCCACGTTCTTTGCCAGTGAAAGCCCATGAAATGTGCAGAAATCGTGGCCGAAGAAGGAAGAGGGCAACTACGTGTCAGGTTTCGCGAGCGACTACGTGAAGAAGCTTAAATATTTTACAGGCCGCTGGAGGAGCCTTTGGGAGCCGGTAGAACGACTGGGATGTGAATGTAAGCCCGTTAGAGGTCTTTTGTTATCGGTACGCCGTTTATCTCGTTGGGAGCCTTCTACCTCCAGAGACAAAATTCTCACAGCGACCGTGAAGAATTGCGGCCGTGGAATTTACAAAGTGGGTTAATTCCACTCCCGCGAGGGAATCAGTCTAAATAATGCGCATCGAACCAGAGAAACGGGCCGAGGACGCTGGCGAAATACGCTTCGGAAAGAAAGAATGAAATATTGGTAAATCATATTAGGTCATCCGTTTAATAGCCGTTAACAGTCTCGTTAATTATATATTGCCGCGATTCCTCGTTGACTTCGATGACCCTGAAATACACCTCGTCAAGGTCTCTACGCGTTAGCCGCCGCTCAGCTCCAGTTTCCGAGATTTTTCCAAGAATGCCGGACAAAAGAAAGTTCAAAATTGAAATTTCTGCATATGAATGTTAATAATGTGGGCTTTGTGTTGGCCTATCTAGAATTTTAAATATCTGAGAATTTAACCACGATTCTTCTCACACTATTTTATTATGTATGTATGTGTATTTATTGTTCCCTTACTAGTTACAAGGGAGAACCTGTTCTGTTTACAATTTGTTATTACTGTTTTCTTCTTTTTTTTCTTCTTTTCTTTCTCTCTGTCATCCTTCCACTCTTTCCCTAGCTCTTATGCCCCCACTTTCTTCTCCCCCTCCCAGTATCTCCTTCCCCTCATTTCATCACCAATCTGTACCAAACAATTCTAATCCATTTTTCCGCTGTACCAAACAATTCTAATCCATTTTTCCTCTTTCAACCCTGTTTTGAAGTATTCTGGCGTATTTTCCACCCTTATCTCCCTAAACCATTTATTATATCTTGATTCTATCTCTTCTCTCTAATTTTCCTCTTTCTCTGTCCCCTTTTCTCTGTTTTCTATCCTTTTCCACTCCTCTCTCTCTCCCTCTCTCTCTCTTCCTCATACCCGTCTTCTAATTTTCTTCTACTCCCTCTGTCTTCTACATATTTCTTTCTTTCTTTTTCCCATTTCAATAACTTCTTTCCTTCTTTTGTTCTGGCTTCTATCTCTTCTAGACATCACCTTGCCCATTCTCTTCCCCTTCCTCCTCCTAATCTTTCTTCAAATTTCCTCGTCCTCCTTGCACTCCTCACTTATTTTATGTGTGTTTCGAATCTCAATCTTCTCGAAAAACTAATGTTGTTTTTTATGTATGTGTCGCTTTCGTTGCAGATTGATCTGTTTCTACCAAAAATATTATTATTAAGTGTTCGATTTTTTTCAAGAAAAAATATCGAGAAGTTACGTGGTATAGAAGTCACGGGATCGTAAAGTTCGAAGTTCATCTGGTTCGTTGCAAAGATTATTCTCCGCGAAACGTGTCAAACGAACGGCTTTTCTGTAGGCAAACGGGGGCAAAACGGTTCGGTATTGTTAGAGAAAATCCGCGGTATAATGGTGTTCCGTTACGTTTTGACAGTAAGACAGAAATGCGTGACCCAGGAAAGGAGAGACAAATAGGAACGCCTGACGATTTCTCACGTTACAGAATCGATCTGATCCCTGTTGCACAAGACAAGAGAAAGCTACGGAAGCGATGGACGGCCGAGAACAAATACAAGATATTCTGCAAAAAAAAAACAAGTAACAGATCTGAAGTAGAAATTGAAAGGTATTTTTGATACGAGAGTTCAGGTTCGAAGGTGAAAATTGGAACATAAAATAATTGGATGATCGAGGTCCTGCGAGTTCCTTTAACGATACGACCGCTTTTATCCGACGCGACGTGACACGAATGATATAATAGACACTTGAGAAGAAAACGGCGAGTCGTTAGAATCAACATCTAACGTCTGGTTGGACGAGGAAGAGGAAAGGAAAATGGAGGATACAAGTTCAGAATGGAAACAGTACTCGAGGAAAAACGGGAGGGGGGGGGTAGATGGCAAGGAATACGACGGACCGTATAAACTGGATCTGGGAAACGGCGAAAAAGAAAAAGAAACGTGTCCTCGTTAAACAGGCTGAGTCCTCGATACGGCACCCCGGCAGAGCGCGGCATGTTCACCTTGTTAAACACGGCCCGTTGCACTAATTTCTATAAAGCGGTGGAGCCGCATATTCCGACGGATACGGTATTAATAAACGGCCATGGTAGATCGCAGGGAAATCTGACGATTCTCCCTTTTAGACTGGATTTCCACGTGTACCGTTTGACATTGGTCCCTCGTTACACCCCGAGCACTGAAACGAGACGATCGTTGCGTCGTAATTCCTTCCTCGAATATTCTCTAAGCTCGAGGGAAATAATTTCGAAAACCCGCGGAAAATTCACCGTCGATTGTCACCTCGGAAGAAATACTGTGGCCACAAAAAGTATTTCGGCACTACACTCCGGAACAAAATCCGGATATACAGGTTGTTTGGGAAATCGTGGTACACATCCCGGCAAGGGGACGACTCCTCGCATAAAATCTAGCCGAAAATAAGGAATATAGTATTTTTCATATCGGGCTTCATTTTCGAGAAAATTGCGTTTGAAAATATTAGGTTGGTGCACATGAAATGTCGGATTTATTTACATGCGAACGTTTGTCTCCCTGTTTTCGTTATACTTTTGTTTTTGGCATAACCTCGTTTATAGTCGTACTATCCATTCCCAGAGTCACATTTCAACAGAGGAGATTTTCTCGAAAGTGTTCCCTTTTGTTATTTGTTTTGAAGTTTGTACCGATATGAATTCAACCGATATTCGTGTAATTTTTTTGTACGAGTATAAACTTGGTAATAATGCTGCAAAAGCTGCACGCAACGTAAACCAAGCGTTTGTGGAGAATACTGTTAAAGATCGAAAAGTGCAACGTTTGTTTGAAAAATTTCGTTCTGGTGATTTTTCACTACAAAATGATCCGCGTGGAAGACCCAACACGTCTGTGAAAAATGATAATCTGAAGGTATTGGTGGAAGCGAATCCAACTGTATCCACCAGGGAACTTGCTACCCGGATGAAAGTTGACCATACAACAATATTGCAATATTGAAAAATTGAAAATTATACGCCCATCACTTTAATCGGCATGGCCCACTACTTCTCCATGACAATGCTCGGCCGCATAAATCGCACAAAACAATTGCGAAATTAAATGAATTGAAATATGAAGTTTTGCAGCACCCAGCCTATTCACCGGATCTCTTGCCAACCGACTTTCATTTATTTAAACATTTAGAACTGTTTTCACGGGGATATCAGAGTTTATTGATTCTAAAGATCAGAATTTTTTTAAGACAGGCATCTATGCTTTAACCAGTTAACATCTTGGCCTACAACATCGAGTCAGACTCGTGATGAAGATTCTGAACAGAGTCTAATAAATATATACGTTATTAATTTCCTTTGAACCGAAATAAAATTCTATTTTGTTGTGGTTGATGGTATATCCTCTGGAGAAAACATAGGCGTACAGTAAATGTAAACTATCTTTTTTTTTCTATAAAATTCTGAACGATGAAGAATTTCAAATAATTATAATCACAAAATAAATAGTAGTTCAAGGGGTTAACTGTGGAGCTCAATTTCAGAAATCCCCCACGGCGCGTAATTAAAATCATGCAATGCGGAATATACACGAAAAAAAAAATTTTAAAAATGGTTCAAAGGGAGGGCAGGGCAAGGGTTCAAAAATTACATTTTGATTCGATAAAAAATTAACAAATTCATTAACGTTAACGGCACCGGAATAGAGTTTTGGATTGACGTGTATACACGTCGAACACTCTTAACTGGTTAATGTCTCGTTAGGAAAAGTGTACTGAAGCGAATGGAGCATATTTTGATTGAATAAACAGCTTTTGAAAAAAGATATGCAGTTTTATATATTCACTTAAAAATCCGACATTTCATACGCACCAACCTAATAGCCTGTTTTGTTCGCACGGTCTAGCCCGCAATTTCCATTACTGCTTGCATCTCTAAACAGTATCGTCTAGGATATGCTTTAATTAATAACAAAGCGTCTCTACAATTTTTATACACACAAGCGTCAATGGGAATTTCGGACTAGATCAGGCGCGAATAAAGTAGATTCTGTCTAAGTGCACGCGTACCTAACGAATTTTCAAACTCGATTTTCTCGAAAATGAAGCCCCGTATGAAAAACACATATAAAGGATGTTCGGTAACTGGTGTTACAAGCGAAAAGGGTATGGTTCTACGTGAAAAAATAAGTCGAAAATATACAACAAAATTTTTTTGTATGAGGCTTTGTTTTTCGAGAAAATCGACTTTGAATTTTCGCTGGGTACACGTGCATTTGAACTTTACTCGATTGAAGTTTATGTTGATAAACACTTCCAGTGTCACGGAAATGATTATTTTACCTATACGATCATAACAGAATATGTTGGAAAAAAAGGATAAGGTATTTCAAAGACGTCAGTCGTTTCGCGTATTGATTCTGCGTCGTTGGTCGTTGTTATATTAAATACATTTGAGGAAATCTCTGCAACTCTGCCGTGTAACCTGAAAACCTTATCAGGAAAGATTGAAGCGCGAGTAATCTTAAAAGAACGGGCGGTTATTCAAAGCGGGGAAATAACTTGATTCGTGCGAGGAATAGAATTTTTCGCCGCTTTTTCCACGGAGCTGAGTGTACGCCGCAGATTTTGTTAACGGTCGAGGCGCAAGAATAAATCTGACATGCCCTCGCCCATTCGTGGTTTATTTAATTTATTCTCTTCGTAGAAGACACAAAGAGTTCCCCCCACCCTTCCCTCCTCCGGCATTAGCCCCCTGAAAAGTGGAATTTCAATGTGGGAAACGCTTACCAGACTCGCGGGCCCGACATTTTCCCCTTTCTTGCTCATGCTCTCTACCTACTTTCGCGACCTTCTTTGACGTTTCTCGGCATCTGCGTCTGGAGCTGCCGAGGCGGAGGCACTTCCAGGCAAAACGTATCGACAAAGTTCAAAGGAAAACGAAGGTTCGAAACGATGAGATACAAATGAAATGTGACTTAAAAATGATACAGCAGCATCTCGTGCTTTTCAGATGCGTACCTCGATCGGACTAACGCGACATAATTAGTTAGCAATGTCAAACCATGAAACGCGTTAAACCTTTATTAACCCCCTCGCACGTTCCTTAGAAATAGCTGCATAAGCGCAGCGGTGGTCGAAAAATTTAAATTAAAAACTTAAGAAAAAAGAAATTATACAAAAATTGTTGGTACTTGAGTTGATTTGGGTAGGCCTCCAAACAGTGTTAGCCCAGGGCCCTAAATTAACGATCCGCTGCTGCATAAAAGATTCTAGGATAATTTCTCGTCCATTTTTGTTTTACACTTTAAATCATCGAATTCTGTTCCATTTATAATGTCACATTTTAAAGAAATACGCAACACAGACGGCAAAGAAATCAATTGTACAGCAAACGGGTGAATGTTCACCTTAAACAACGTACGAGGAATGTATGTGAAAATTGTTTTTTTTTTATATTTTAGTCGGGCACAAGTTATATTTAGCAATCATTGTTAGATCTTTCCTTGGAATTTTATATTTCTTCATTGCCATCCACTGGACTTTGATACTCGCATCTATTTCTGATTTCAAGAAGCATCCATTTTGTTCAAATTTCTAAGGGCAAAACTACATTTTGTATGGTATCACTTCACTCGAAACACTCAACACACCGACACACGCTGCGTAACGTATTCTCTCAGGATCTCCTGCCATTTTAATTTATGCTCCGATAAATATAGATTCACACGAAACTTATCTAGTTTTCGCAAAGTTTTCTATATCATATCGACTTGCTTTAAAACTCGTTGCAGTTGCTGCATTCGTGCCCTCTGCTCCCTTCATTTTGTTCACGTCGAAAGAAGGTCAGCTGCCAAGAAACTTTGGGTTTCTTCCGTCTTAGAATATCTTCAGCTACAACTAAAGTTTCGGAAAAGTTGCATGTTTGTTGTACGTCAACAGCGCCGATTTTTTTCTTATTCACTTCCTTCGTTCAAAAAACAATTTAATTCTTTCGTCAAATTCAAATTGCATAACTTAATTTAATGGATCTAATGGAAATTCTTTCTATGCCTTTCTATGCTGTACGTCTTAATAAAACAAGAGACTGGATAAGTTCAAACATTGCATAATTGATTAACACACGCTTCGATTCTCTCACGTTCTTCCACTCTCACATCGATAACATACAAAATAAAATTAACCTCTCACAGTGTGGACGTTATAATTTATTCTACAATATTTCCTAAAATATATTATATTATACAGGGTGATCCACGCAATTGTTACAAGTCATTTACGAAAAAATGCTAAAGGAGAAAGATAAATGGTTCGAAGAGCACTACATCTGTAGGCCTTTAAATTTTTTTTAGGTGCAGCAGTGCATGTGCAATTAACAATTGCATCATTTCTTTAAATAGAAATGCATATTTTTGTTTGCACAGATCGATTCTTCTGTTCATTCTAAGTAAAAAATGATTAGGGTACCATAGCAAAAAAATTATTAGATCTCGAGATATTTTCAAAAAATGTCTTTATTGAAGAAGATACTCAAACACTTCATGACTACATATGTTGTAAAGGTAAAGACCCTTTCGACATTGTTATCATAACAGAAACTGATTTGTACGAGTAAGCATTTCATCATTCAGTAGCAATTCACGTATCGTAACTCGAGTACGAAAACTAAGAATTTGAAAAAGTGTAACTGTATTTCACTAAATGCAAGGAAATGTATTTTACTAACAGTGAGAAACAAGATACATATGTGTATGTACGATACTTTTGTGTTGTGTGACAAAAATACGAATGCTGCCGCAAAACATTTTTTGAAAATATCTCGAGATCTAATAATTTTTTTGCCATGGTACCCTAATCATTTTTTACGTAGAATGAACAGAAGAATCGATCTGTGTAAAAAAAATATGCATTTCGATTTAAAGAAATGATGCAATTGTTAATTGCACATGCACTGCTGCATCTAAAAAAAATTTAAAGGCCTACAGATGTAGTGCTCTTCGAACCATTTATCTTTCTCCTTTGGCATTTTTTCGTAAATGCAGTAATAACGGAGTTATGACTTGTAACAATTGCGTGGATCACCCTGTATATTTATATATAAAAGTATGCCGTACAGTGTATGTATGTATTTGTATTCCACTTTTTATAAAAAGTGGAATTTGAAGTTACATATAAATATATGTACAGCATCGTAGAGAAAAACGTCGTTATTTGCGCCAACAAAATTGATAGAGCACGAAATATTTAAATAAAATGTGCACACGGTTATGGACATAAATAGGTCCGCGTCTCCCTAGAAATCGTTTTTTGATGTTTGGTTCTCCACGAGACAGGCTCAAAATTTGAATACACCGAGCATCTTACCATGGAAATTTATGGTAACGATTTTCATCGGCGCTTACATATATTTGAGGTTACCGCGATCATAAAACCGGTGACCGGCGTTGCCGCGTCGAGCTGTTAACTTCAGGAAAGACGATGATACATATCTCTTCACGACCGTATATCGTTTTTCATCTCGTTTTTCGCTCTGACAAGATTTGCCTCGAAACGTCGACGACGGGCCGAGAAAAACTAGCTTTCGTTCCTTTGTGTTTCCGTTCCGCGAAAATCGTCGTGCTCGATATTGATTTTCAAAATGCAGTTCTCGACCGAGTTTTGCGGACAGTGTATAAAATCTCCCTTGGGAGAATCGTCGAATTTTATTTGACAAAATGCTTCGGATTAATGAACACTGTTCTATGAAAATAAGGAAAGCATACTGTATTAATTTGTATATTATTATTTTTGTCACGTTGCAATTCACGTTGGTTATAATTCTTCGCTTTGAAAGTCATCCAAGCAGAACAAAAACATGAGTAATGAAGGAAAATGATGGAATAGGCGAAAAGTTCCATTACACCCTGTAATCAATGATGACACCGACGTAGATTAACGTAGCAGAGGGGTAGAAACTCTTTCATGAAAATACATGCATATTATTTAGAATTTGATATAATATCCACCTAAGAAATTAATTATATGAGTCATCTGAACATGGTACTTATACGGTTATGGAAAAGGTAAAAATATAGCGGTTTTTTATTTTTTTAACTGTGTGCCACCACTTTAAAAAATCTGAAAAAATTATATGGCAACGACCATAAAGAGATGCTATAACTGTACAAATATAAATTTAGAATCTCAACTTCTACAAGAAATCGGCATTTCAACATTATTTTATTTTTTTAAATTCGGTTTCGAAGCTAAAAATTCTGAAAAAATGTATAGATCTGCATTCATATAGATCGCGTGAGTCAATAATAGTGTGCTGTGGATCATTGGATTACATTGCAAAAACAAAAAAGAATTCCCCCAAATAAGAAGAAAATAAATTCCATTAATCCATCAATTAATGGTTCCATTAGTTTATCTTAATATGCATTATTGACTGATAAATTTACTTTCTTAACTTGTTTCCACTTAGCATGTTTTATACTACTAAACTTTTAGTTTGCACGTCATATTTCATCAAACAATTTTCTTGATTACGTTAGAAAACATTTATAGTTTAATCCACTGTGAACACAGACTCGAACAAGTATTGGAATAAAAACACGAATAGTGGAACAGTAGTAAGCTGCTTATGATACTGCAGTTAAGCTTCGGTAAAGTATTGCGCAGTGTGAAAGCATACTATGCAATAAAAAATTCAATAACAGGAGGAAAAATCGATGGAGCCAGGAAAAATATGTTTTAAACGATAACAAAGATATCCTGAATCCATTTATTTGAGTTCTATCAAAATCTGAATTGCCAAAAAAAAAAAAAAAGAAAGAATCATCTGCAGTATAACAACAATCTTATTTTGTTTACTCTAATAGAAAGTACTCCAGATAGCATTAATCATTCTAAAACTGAATAAAAATATGGATGGCCTTTACTACAGTTATCATTTGCATATCAAAGTTATCAGTTTTGCATATATGTAATTCTTTAGGCTAGTGATGAAAAATTCATCTTTCTCATTTAAATTTTCAAACTGCACTTTTCACATTGAATCCTCATCTGCCCTTCATTTTCTCAGTTTAATTTGCCTCCTGATGAAGAGGTAAATAATTAACTTTTTAAATTTCTTCTTTAACACCAGAATTACAAAACCCGTTAAAATGACGGGTTATACAATCTTTAATTTAACACTATTGAGATCGCAAAATCGAATTCATGACGAAAATTCAACAAATTTATTTCTTCGGACGTACAATAAAAATCGTCAAAAATATGAATAAATAAAACTTACTTAGTTTCATAAAAATTACGTAAAATTGGCTCCTTTAATACAGTACAAAAAATTTTCAGGAAATGATTCATATCGTTCGTAAGTAACAAAATCGACGTACACGTTTTACAGAATATATACATAGTCATCTTTTTGTTAAACACTTTCACTTATATTATCGTATGCTAATAATTAGACTGATAATTTTTATGCAACATATACATATCAGCTAAATACAAATTTCTTTCAACTTTTGATAATGTTTATAAGCTGCAACTAATATTTTGAGGCTCATATATTTTTTAAATCTGTCTACTGCTTAAAATTACACCTAATAACTTTTATCATAAATGCATATAATCCACAGTCTACTAATTATTTTACGAAGCGTTTAATATGATTTATTGATTCAAACAACA
The DNA here is from genome assembly GCA_913789895.3 of Seladonia tumulorum. Lineage (NCBI taxonomy): Eukaryota > Metazoa > Arthropoda > Insecta > Hymenoptera > Halictidae > Seladonia > Seladonia tumulorum. Next base: position 13,727,201 of record OU565275.1, read on the forward strand.
AACATGGAAGCAATTCTAAAACCGTTGACGTTTCAATGAAATGCGATTTGCAGACGTACAACAAAAAGAGCAGTGCAATCTTAACAATTGTTTGTTAAGCCTTTCGCAACCGGAGTACAGTGTCTACACTGTATATATTCCAAATTCCTAGCCGATAAAAGTCCCAGAACTGTCCCTACTGTGAAGCTCGAGGGACCTCGGTCGCCGAGGAGTATAAACATAATACGGGTCGGGCATATCAGTGTGAGATCAGGAGACCACTACGAATCCAATAACAAAACTTCTTTATTTTTCATTATATTTTTATGAGACTTTCACCAATATATTTATGGAATTTTTCTGATTAAAATGATACCGAACACGATATCATTCGGATCATATTTACACTATTTTTCCGTTAATATAATTGTAATGGAAGTAACTTCCATCGTCCATTACACAAGTAAATATCATCGGAATCATATCATATTTGGTATCGTCTTCATTAGAAAAATGCCATGAATATGTTGGTGAAAGTCCCTTATTTTTCATTATTTCCTATTTTCACTATTGAGCTCTTCTAAATTCATAGGATCAAAGAATAGTATCTCCTGACCGATTTATGTCCCTGGCTAGACCCGTGTTTTAGACATATGTAGGTGTATGGAGTAAAATCTGTACCTGCTATAATTAGCCATTTCTGGGTTCGTATGAATATTCCTCGAATGTAATATTCACTTTACAAGAGACTGTAAAATTAACGGGCCTGCGGTAATATCCGGCGAACCCCTATGGTTATTAATTACCTGTACCTTATTAATTGCGCTCGACAGTAACAAACGATTATTGCGTCTCTCTCTCTCTCTCGGTCTCTATCATTTCAAAGTTCACCTTTTTGAATCTGACTCTCACCCTCCCGGTGAGAGAATCATGGCGCAGCAACCGAAACGACCTTACCGAGCCCTTTACCTCGACGTTCTCCCTTTAATCCGATCTATGTTATCGAGCTCATCGTTTTATCCTCGTGATCCTTTCCGTTTAAACCGATGTCGAAGGCAACGATACTCTTTTCTTTAACGTTCCTGGTTTTCTGCCGAAGCGTAACTCAGCACGCGTTCAATGGACAAAGAAATACCATGGAAAGGAATAATAACCCGCGCGGACCAGGTCAATTTTATAACATGAAACACTGAATTCGTTCAATGCTAGGAACATTTCAAACGGAACACAATTCATTCGAAATTATACAGGGTGTTTATTAACTGGTGGTACAAGCGAAAAGGGGGTGATTCTACATGAAAAAATAAGTCGAAAATATAGAATAAACATTTTTCGTTTGAGGCTTTGTTTTCGAGAAAATCGACTTTGAAGATCTGTCAGGTTTATGTGCTTTAGTATATGCAGGAAGTAGATTCGGTTGGTCATGATCAGACGCGTCAGACAATTCCTATCGAATAGCATGCTGCATTTCAAACTCGATTTTCTCGATAACGAACCTTCGGATGAAAAAATTTTATTCCATATTTTCGACTTATTCTTTCATGTAGAATCACCCCCTTTTCGCTTGTACCACCAGTTACCAAACACCCTGTATGTCGCGAATAGCCGTAGCGTGATCCTACACGTCTGGAGATCTGTTAAAAAAATTGTCCGCAAAATAGAAAATTAAAAACTTTAAAAGCTGGCTTGTCCTCGTTTGGAAATCATTAAACGGGGCTAATTGCTCTGGAGGTTGATCAACGAGACGCGTGGTCACGTAAATAAATCGTGGCCACTCTCTCAAAAGACTTTCGCACGACTTACTGTCCGAAAAGCGACAAGAGTGTCAACAAGTGTCATGGCGGACACACGCAAACGAGTTTTCCCGATTTAAAAAACTGCCGTGGAACGAAACAAGCTTAGCTCCTGGGGGTAGCGATCTTTAAACATGGCGATGCGAGTACGGATCACGGAATGATCGATCAGGTTTTATCCGAATCCCCCATTGCCTCGAGATAATCGTACTGGAACGTTTTCTGAGCCTTGGAGATTTGAGGAATCTAGATTACACGGTCGGCAGACGTCAGACTGCAGACAGTCTGTCATGCTCTTCCGTCGTGTTCCGTTCATACATCTCTATTTGTTTCTAAGTCATAAATCAATTAATTTATTTTATGGAAATATTCAACATTCGTGTAACTTTCGTGAATCTACGAAACACTTTTGTTCAATTTTCGTTACAAATCGAAAAGTTGTACTTTTAACCCTTTGCACTACTATTTACTTGGTGATTATAATGATTAGAAATTCTTCGTCGTTTATAATTTCATAGAAAAAAAAGATAGTTTATATTTATTGTGTGCCTATGTGTCTGCGAAGGATATATATATCAACTACAACAAAATACAATTTTATTTCGGTTTAAAGAAAATTAGTAACATACATATTTATTAGGCTCTGTTGAGAAGTTTCATCACGAGTCTGACTCGATATTGTAGGGCAAGGGGTTAATATTTTCTTCTGTAATTCAAGTGCAATTTTCCAATATTTTTATTACAGTATCACCTAGTAAATTATTCTATCGAGCATGGCAGAAAAACTGAACTGGTTTGGTCCAGTGTGGCATCAATAATGAGACTGACTGTATGTAACTGACATGATTGTGAAAAACGTATTCTCTATAAATGGCGTGAAACCACGTTGGGCAATCTGAAATGGCCAAAATTATATGGTTAAATTTCTTACGGTATGGACAACCATGTTTTCTTTAAACATTTGACCAGCTCTGTTCTAAATTCGATTCTCGTAATTTTAACCACTAGTTTACGTTCCATATCTATGTTTACAACCAAATGTTGTCGCGGACATTTCTGAAGAAATTTCTCATGTCTGCATTGAATTTGCATCTGTAGTTTTCACGTGGCATTCAGTGCGTGCAGCAATGAAGCCCCGTCGATTGAAAAATCGAGTTATACGGCGATAGTGACAGCAATAGTAACGACGATGTCTCGAATACTGATTTTTACCCCGAATCTGTGAACGTCATCGCGTCACGAGATATTTCGTTCATACTTACTGAAAGGTTAAAACGTTCGTGGAACAAGTATGTAAAACAAAACCAGGTCACTCAAATAAATAAGCGTTCTGTTCAATAAAAATGTATTTACGTGAATATATATATATCACCGGAACTATAATTTCTCAACCGTTTCCTGGTTCTCTGTCTACTTTCAAAAAGTGCCTACATTAATGTAATTATCTTGTGTTTGGATTTTAAAAAGTTCGTTTGAAAACGAAGACTATAAAGTAAGAAAAAACGAAACATCCTCGTATCTTCTAAAAATTTTTCGAAATTATGATCTAGGCGAAAACTTAAATCGTAAGAAGCAAAAGTTGGAGATTATTTAGTAGGAATTTAGAACATTAATAATAATAATTATTCACTGTGTAATTAATAAGTTGGACAAACGGAACGATACTGTATACTGTGATTGCTTTTCAATTTGTTGCACTGCTAAGATTTATTTCCTTAAATTTCAATCATCCTCTCCAACCAGGGGTAGCGTCTACAAATCAAAGCGTGTACAAATTATTATAGTTCTCGCGTTAAAATGGTGTAAACATTATGTGTCAACAGTGGCGCGAAAATGTGATAGCATGTCAGTTTGTATTTAATAAATCGTAAATAATTTATGAATTTCTGAGCAAACCTTTTGGAAAACTTTTCGACGTTATAATTACGAGTTTAGTTGCCGGTGTTCATAAACTGTACGTTGTTATACTTACGCGAAAGTTTAATAGTGTCCTGAGCTTGTTTGAAATTTGATTATATCACTTCAGACTACTGCACTTCATGGCATCTCGATGAGAACTTCAAACTAGAGAATCTCAAACTATTGCTATACTATTTCACTGATTTACACTCGATATTTAATGGACCGTAACGACCATGACTTTGATTATATTCAATATTTTTTTTTTTACTAAAATGCTACTTGTTTATTAATTAAATATAGCCTTTTTAACAAAAAGAATTAAAGTAGCTTTTCGTTAATTGCAATTAATGTAACTTTTCAATGATCAGATAACAATAAGAATTGCATCTAGTAACAGATAAGAAGATTCTTATAAGGAGTTTCTTACATTAATTGCAAGAAAAAGGAGTTAATAACCTTAGGAGTCTGTTAATAACTTTTGAATTAATGCTTCAATTATCTGTTACCACTATACAGGGTGTTCCCTTGAACACTTCAAAGTCATGGTGTCTATGTCGTTGAACTCATCTTAATTCCGACTACCAGATCGCGTTATAAAAAATACATGTTAATATGAAAAAAATGCGATGACCTTGATAAAACCGTCAAAGACTGTTAAAATTAAAATTCCATTGGAACTATGTTCATCATATTTAGTCATTTTTTTCTTACTTTCGTGCTCGAGTTAAAATTAACAGTCTGTATAATACGACTGCATTTTGGGATCTACAAATTCTAGCAATTTTATGCACATTCAAATAAAACTGAACTGAAAATTCGATTCTCGAGTTTTGATAGAAAAATCGAATGTTTTATTTTGCAAAATATTGTCATGGAACAAACATTATCTCCTCGCGATGTCATAAAAAAAAAGAAAAACACGAGAAGAACATCAACGTTCCCTTTGTCGATTAGATTAGACACAGAGCCGAGGAAAAAAGGTAAAAATTCTGAATCAGCTACGATGGCACAATAAAGAAACCTTTTCTTTTCTCTCAACCTTTTCTTTTCCCTCTCTCTCTCTCTCTCTCTCTCTCTCTCTCTCTCTTTCTCTCTCTCTCTTTCTCTCACTCTCTCTCTCTCGAATGAGATCCAACAGCTGCATTGAATCGATACTCAAGAAACGTCTAACGCCGCGCGCCGGGCCCGTGTTAAGAACAAAATGGACCCTCTTGGCCGCGTATGCACAGCTTGATCGATGCTCGCCACTTTCCGGAAAGTGGCAACAACACTGTGGTCGACTTAATGGAGGTAATGGAGCGAGGGTAAGGACCCCGAAAGAAATATATCCGCTCGTCCATAGGCGAGATAAAAGGTAACATGCAAGGAACAAGGGCGTCCCGCCGCGGCGTGACCACGTGACCACGACCTTTCGACCCCTCGACCCCTCGAGATTGTGTCTGTGTCTACACAGTCAATTAAAAACGTACGAGCATACTATTAAAAAGCATCCTGCAGTGTTGGATGAAATGACAGGACACACTACATACAGTGGATCCGAAAAGTATTTCAACACTAAATTACCGATTCCCAAGAAATTGTCAATATTTGATCTGTGATAATTTCATTAAGAAAAAAAATACAGTAATAAATTTGGACACATTGTATAGCTCGAAGCTACTACTTTCGCAGATCATGGTTAATTTTTTTCTAGGATATTTGAGTTGATATTGAAGGTGACAAATTGACGATACGTTTTTTATCGAAAATGATACAAATTGAATTGTGTGTAAAAGCATCAAAAACACTTTTTTCTGATTGAATGTATTAAAAATTTGAAGATTGAATATTCCCTTTTAAGGCGACTGCTTAAAACTTAATCTATCTTTTCTTTTTATTGTTTTATTATAGAACAAGTTTGGTCGGTTGTGTAATTCACCGTTTATATTATTGCGAGGTTCGCAGCACGCTTTTCGTTCACAGTAAGAATGTAAACATAAATATTTTCTGATTCATTATATACAAAAACAAATCGCAATAAGAAGAAAATGATATCCTGGAAGAGGATAGAAGTTATTGAACAAAGTGAGTAATCCATATTTTCGTGAAGTACACTCTAAAAAGAAAGGGGAAATAAAAAGAGAAAATAGATAAAGAGAAAATTGGCAGATCTACTGAAAACGAGAAGGCCCCCTGACGAATATAATAGTTCGCTCAAGTATTCCGAGCGGTGGTGACATTCGACAAACACGTACAATATTTGAAACTTTCAACGGTTGCATCTTTAGACGATTTTCGCGAGGTTACTCGTTCAAGGAAGGCAACGCACGTCCAGGTAATTTAATAATCGTTGACGCGTTCTTTGTGTAATTTCTTTCGAGAACTGCAGAATTTCTTATTTACTATGAATACATTTTCACAGAGAATCATGAGAGAAAATATTTTACCGCCATTATTCCGTGAAAGAGGATTCAGCTGCCACCGGAACGACATAAATTTTCCCATGGAGTACGTGAGTAGCTTGCAGCTGCTTCTGAAAGTTTCTCGGTTTCGAAAAATTCGAGCCAATCGTCGAATACCTTTCTCTCTATTCGAAACGTTACCAAGAAGTTATTCATCAAGAATCACAATTCACCTTGTCTGTGTTCTAATACGCGCGAAAGTAAGCTCATTTTCGAAAATAATAGAAATGAATCATGAAAATTGCAAAACAATGGATATGAAAATTAATTTAAATTAACACCTTGACTGCCACGGTACTTTTCAGGATTCCGGTGTAAAAAAAAATAAAAATGGAACAGGGTACCACTGGTTGCGCGCACGGCCCTTATGGGCACATAGAGGGGGGACTTTAGAGAAAGCACGGGATATCTGTAGGATATAATGTATTGTTATATTTTTACATACAGAAATAAACATAATCGTTATTGGGACAAAGAGTTCGGTTAATGGAATTATTTAAACTTCCGAGCAACAAATAATTTTTTATGTAAATAATCATTCAAATGAAAGTTTACTTAAATGATTCCCAACTCTGAATGTTCACGCAACCCAGTTTGAAGGCTTTTTGAATGGAGAAGCCAATGCAGTTGTTAATCAGCGTAATTTAATTTCGTACAACTGGAAACGAAACTCCTGAATTATGAGACTGCGCAGCTTCTAAGAAGACAGTGTCCCCCTATTTCCCTCGCAAACGGAAGACAACGGAAAGGGAATTGTTCCGTTTTCGGAGGGACGACAAGAAAATTTGCCGAGCATTAAGGAAAGTTGACTCAACTTGGTATCCATTTAATTACTTCTATAGTGAACTTTCCGCCACTTCTTGCCCACAGGAAATGTAAGATTGTTACAAGAGTTTACAATGCTAAAAAACGCTTACGCATTAAAGATTATAAGTTTCAACTTTACGTTATTTTAAAAACACACTTGCTCGATGGATTAGCCCTTTTTACGTTCCGATTTCCGTAAACAATAGTCGATTTTTCTAGATTTTGAAGCGTTAAACACTAATTATAAAATCGTTCTTTTTTTCATGTCAGCCTCAGTAATTTTAGAATTTAACAGAGAAAGTCAAATTTCTAAGTCCAACAACTATTTCCGTTTTAACTGTAGAAAATATAGAAACGTATCTGACACGAATCCAATAACGTTAAAAATACAACAACGGAGATTCCATTTTCCATTGAGAGAATAAAAAAGTTTTGACAGGAGCTCGTCGACAACAAACATTGCTTCACGTTCTTTACGGCATTCATGGTTGTAATGTTTATTACCCTACTGCAGTTCTCGCTGTTGGTATACCGTCACGCAAAACTTAGTGTTAGTGTGCACTATACTTTTCTGTAAACACTGCAACGGTCGTTGGTGTCCGCTATCACTGGCGTCACCGAATCCCTGCACGTCTGTGTATTTTATTCTCAGAATAGAAAACAAAACCTGTGGTCCTGCTTTTTTAACAGTTTCCGTGGCAACGATCTGTTCTATCATGCGGTGAAGCTGGACTTTGTCGCAGAATATTGTTCTATTTTGATTAGGCATAAGAAATATTTGTCTACCCATTACGGTTTAAATTCAAAACGGTATTGTGACCCACTGTGACAAGGTTCAACTCGGTACCCTTACCACAAGGGTAGTTATAGGGTGAACACGGTTTAATGAATTATGCTCTATTTCTTCTGTTCGGCTCAACAAAACATTACGAAAAAATTCATGAACATTCTACCTGATAGCACACACGACAGTGAATTATTTCAGAATTTTTGGTTGCAAAATCGATTTAAAAAAAAAATCCGGAAAAAGATTAAGAAAATGAAGAAAATCCAAAAATTCAGTAATGAGATATTGTTAAAACCACTTCACGTAATTATTTTAAGAATTTTTGTATAAGGTGCATCGTCGTTAAAAAAAATAAAAATTAATTTCTTCGATGCCTCTTTACCTTTCTGTAGGTATATTATGTAATACAATATAATGACGCCGGCAAGGTCTCCGGCTGCGAATATTTTAACCTGGGATCAAATCCTGCACCAAGTGATCTTTTGTTTTTTCGTTAAACACTTTTTTTGTTCTCACTTAACGGTATACACTCCCGCTCATAAGTCTTAGGACAGTGATCATATTTGTATTCGACTCTGTAAAAATGAAATAATTGTTGAACGACGCGAACAAATTTTTCCTTATTTAGAGGTTACACGTTCTTCTTTTCATCGAAGAATCCGCCACGTTTCTTTATTACAGTTTCCACTATTATTGGCATTCGCGTGATCAATTTTTTGATACTTTCTGTTGTTATATATTTCCATTATCGTTCCAAAATGTTCCATAAATGTGTTTTCAAAGCAGAGCAAAAGTTCTGTACCTGTTTGTCCAGTTCATCCCCTAATTTTCTATGGGGTTCAAATCTGGTGCTTGGTGTGGCTATTTCATAATTTTTAATGAATTATTACATTGAAGTTGTAATTACTGTTGAACACACGAGGACATTTATATTATGTAGTTAAAGGTTCACAGTCTATACGAAATACCAGAATTTTACTAAAAACCAGAGGTGTCCTAAGACTTATGAGCGGGAGTGTACATTCACACAGCACCGCAATAAAGTGGCTAAAAACAGATCTGTTGAAATCCACGACGAGCAGCATCTAAATTTTTACCGCATCGATTTCGGGCACCGCTTTCTCGTAGCGCGGAGCGTGTTACAAAAATAATTTAATTTTCTATGTCCCATTTATTTCTCACGGTCACGTCTTGATCAGTTGTATCGTTACTACCGCAACCGCCTATGTTGCGGAGATTCTAGTACACTAACTAAGCTTCTGCGCTTGGGTTTATAAACTCAATGACCTGAAAAGCCGCCGAGTTTGGAAACCACAACCTTGCCGTCTATCCCTTTGTGTCGGTGTAGATAGTAACCTCAAAAAGGAGCGTCTCTGGAATATCTCACTTGCTCGGAGAAAATCAAATGATTCTGAGAAATTAGAAGCTGCCTGTAAGCAGTATAACTCGTACTATATCGAAGATTATTCTCTCTGCAAAGCTCAAGAAATAAGAGACGTACCAATAAGTACACACCTTAAAGTTTTGTCACGTCGTTTTTAACACTAGAACTGCCGGATGGGTCAAAATGACTTCCTCCTAATTTTTTCTTTTAGAGATATTGAAATTATAAATATGTTTCCATGAGAAAATTTTTTAATAAACTTCTCTATCGAAGTAGATATTTAAACAAAACTAATACGAAATCTAAACAAATCTTATTTTGTTGTTATTATAAGGCAATGTATGCCAGTTGCATTTAGTGCTTGATCGTTCTAGTGTTAACACTTCCAAAGGTAGATTTTTAACTCATTTGCATCATTAGCGTACATATGCGCTCACTTTTCCTGGTTACTATCATTATTCGTTATCTAAAAAATAGGAATGGAGAGTGTTGTTCAAGATGAAAGTAGTAATTTTGATTTTCTCTTGTAATGCTGAAATAGGAAGTTCTTTTACTTGTAGTCATTTTTGTACTTAAATATAATAACAAAAAAAGTTTGGTGATAAAGGCCTTCTTTTCATGTTTCCTTATGATGCAAATGGCTTAAAAAATTATTTTGCACATTATAATTTGTACATAACAAATCCTCCCCCATCTGGCAACACTGGATACACCTGATCCTCGGATAGCCGATTCATACTTGAGCGCGCGCTTCAACAACTAGATTCGTTTAAAGTTTAAACGAACCACGAAGCCCATATTTATTCTGACAGACAAAGCTCGACGGTCACAGTGATTTCTTTTCCTTCGGACGTTTTAATCTCCCCTTGTAATCTCCTCGAATCAATTTTTTATCCACGAAGCACTAAAGAATGCTTGCATTCGCAATGGCAATGTCGGATTCGACGTCGTAAGTTTTTCCACGTTGTCGTCCGTTTTACCACGAAGAACGAATTTTGTGTCTGGCGTTCGGCGACAATTTCGCTCGATATTATCGGCCTCGATGCTAGTCCGCTTCGTACTTTACATTGCATATTTGCATTTATATGCGTCATGCTATCGGAAAATGAGTTTCCAGTGAAATTCGAGTACAGTTGTAAAACAAACCGTAAACTCCGCGGAAAACTTCTGTCGGTGAGGGAGCCTCAAACATTTTGTACAACCGGGAAGGGAATTCTTTGGTAACAACATTTTCTTCCACAACACAATGAAGATACAATTTCTTAAACTCTTCGAGGCATATTGCAGTTCAAAGAAAAAATAAAATACAGTGGATACATAAAAGTATTTGAACAATCAATTTCCGATGCTGGAAAAATTGTCAATAAAGTGGAAATTCAGTAAAAAAAGCAAGAGTACAGAAATTAATTTGCAACAAGTAGCAGCGTCGGAAAAGTTAATTTGCCATTTTAATTGGTAGACTGAAAATAATAAGGAAATTTTAAATTTTTTAAATATTTTTCTGACATGTTTATTTTCTGTTTCACCTGCTTATTTTTGTCGTGAACTACTTCGTAGGAAGCAACGTAAAGGAAAAATCTATTTTGTTGTCTGAGGGATACATTATGTGATTTATCCCTCAGTAATGCTTGTTAATTGCTTTTCGTTATTATTAGTTATGGAAAGTTCGTAACTTTTTACCTCCATGTTTTTAATAATATGTTTAAAACCCCCGCCGTTGGAACAAATAATATTGCATTATAATGATGGCAAACCGGTGTAACGAATAAGAGCGTCGTAATTTATTGCATGATTTTATTACTCGCACCTACAGATTGAAATTGGGATTAGAATTTCCGGCCTGTATAAATTCGCGATCCGGAGATACGTGATTTAAGCTGCCATCGATGCATGTACAAGCACCTGACGGGAAATATAATAGTATCAGAAACCTGGCGAATTCACTGTGAATTTATCGCAGATATGAATCTGGTTCTCTCATTTAGAGGAAATTGTTCGAATTTACTAGTTTCGGAAAAATAAAAATAAATACAAATATCACTGAAAGGTTTGATGCAGTGCATTTGAATTTTGGAATTTACTGTGCATAAATTCTTCGTGACTAATAGAATAAATGTTTCTTGCATTGTACAGCATCTCTTTAATTGTAACGGGAGTTTGTGGCAGAAAGCAATTAACTCTGGCCAATATTCCATTCCGGTAATAATTCAATTTCAAAGGATTTGCCCTTTTGATGATTGTTGTTGCGGCAGGGATAGAAATTTAGCATCGGGGAGTTCACGAAACGCAATTAGAATGCAAATGGCAACGCGAAATAAACAGTGAAGAATCACAGTTCTGGAGGACTATGGTACCACCAACATTCATCTTCATTTTAGTCGACTTCTGCCCGATCTACGGGCGCGTCTGTGTAATTGTCAGATGCCATTTTTATTTCTTTTTTTTTTCTAGCGGAAGGCACTGTTGATAATGTCAACAAATTTTGATTCGTAAATTTTTGTTTCAACGCTGAGGATTTCTTATTACCAATCAGACTGCGCTTAGCAAAAAATAAAAGGTATACAAAGCAAATCAGTTTTGTCGTAAATAAATAAAATCCGCAGTACCTATTTATTATATAAAAACTATCTATCCGCAACAAATTTTTTCCAGTTCCGAGACATAACACAGACTCAGAAATTGTAAATAAAGAAGGAGTTGAAATAAAATAATTAAAAAACAAAACGGAGTTCCTTCTCTGGAAAGCAAACGGTTCAGCAATGGCTAAAGTAAACAACCCATGTACGATTAAACAAATTCATTCGACAACAAGTTGAGATTGAAGATTGTTTACGCAGTACTTTGATCACAAAATGCTCTAATTAGGTTGCGAACGTCTGTCTATTTATAGTATCTCTTGATCCACAATACAAATAAAATAAACATTAAAACAAATTATCGTAACATTATTTTAAGTAAATATATTAATACCGAAAATAAAATTGCGAATAGTTACTCTTATTTATAAAATAATCTTCCGCATTAGCTAGTGTTTAAAATTATAACGAACAAACGTCTGCGGGCTACATGCAACAGATTAAACACGTACATACAAGATACACCTAAAAAAAAACTATATTCAGAGAAAACTACGTATCCTATTATAAACCTGACATTTTTTTTTCCTATTATAAACCTGATTACATTTGCGCAGGTTTATGCTGTTAGAGATTAATTTAAAAAAAGATGGGAACCGTAATGAAATTTATGTTCGCTATTGAAACTTTTATTGGAACGAGATTGAAATGGACAGTAGTAGTTGTAGTTATAATGAATATTTCTGCCTTATGTTCTATCAAATTAGTTTATTTTGATTAATACAGTATGTACTCGATGTATTGAGTTACAATTTTCTAACGATTTAGATGTTCAAACATAAAACAGCCCGCGTGCTCGACAGTGGGATTCGGGCTACCATTTTAGTTACAACGATGCGTGGCTCCCCGATGAAACTCTATGATATATTCTTTGATTTTTTTTTTTCAAAGACCCCATCACTCCATCTCACTATCGCTCTATCTTCGAACTAGCAAGTTGGCGAGTGGCCAAGGCAATATCGGCCCCCTGCTAATTTGCAATTAAGGCCACGACGTGTTGCGAATTCTACCGCGATATACGAGTAGTGATTCGCTGGTGTCTATTAGACAATCTTCCTTTAGGCACTACACGTCGCAATGCTATCATATCAGTTTTACGAGAAACATTCAGCGGAAAAACTATCGCCATTTCCTAATTTTCACCTAATTTTCACCTAATTTTCATTGCATTTATCAAGACTGCCTCTAAGCTTACCATTTAAATCGTTTATACGCAATTGTTGTGTTCGCTTTTTACTTTCAAGAGATTCTGGTTTTTCACTTATAAAAAATCTATTTTTTTGTCTATGCATTCTCTACAGGTATAAACGTTGTAAAGTATGTGTAAATTCCGTAAGTTTAAAAAAAATTCACATTTTTCGTTAATGTTTATTGATAAAAGATTGTGGTCTGATGTTTCTCTCAATTTTCTCGAAAACCGTTTGTTTTACGAAAAATTTAATAAGACATCAAAAACGCAGTCCGTCCAGATGTACAAGTTTCGTTTAACATATTTTTCGATACAGTTAATAATTTAGAAGATATTCGAGAAAAACGATTTTTAACGAAAAACGATTATTTCAATGTTTTATGGTCCGGTGACACGTTTTCCCGTTATCCACAGTTGCTCAAACTTTGAACATATCTTTTTATTAATTGGAACAATCTCCGTTGGGCGTAAACAAAATTAAAAAAAAAATGTTCGTCAACAGTGAATTGGAGCCATCCTATTGTTCATGCACCATTGTACTTCTGGAAAAAAACATAGTCCCATGGGTGCAGCACTCTTTCAGCCATTATTAATAATATTTTTCTGTAACTGCATTGGTAACGGAGTTCTAACCCGAAACAGTTACGTGGACCACTCTGTAATTTGAAGACGTAGCTCACGGATTATTAAATCGCATTATTATTTGATCTCGTTTATTATTGAAACGCTTCGTCCTTGTGCCGAATATTCCATGCGCAAGGTACGCAAGACTTTGCCTGGAGGTGATATAGGACGTACGCGGAACGTTTGGGTGACCTGCATTTTGGACACCGATAGCTTCAATGCCGTGCATTTTGTAGTAATTAACGAAATAATGTGGAGAAGAACAAGAGGACCGTGCTTTAACGTGGTTCACTTTTCCAAGAGAAACTTTGAAAGGGGAAAGAAACTTCTGGAACAGCAGCGGAAAGCTTCGTTGCGTTTATTGAAGCTTCCTCTCTCCCAGATAAATTAAATTAAATGGAACTTAACAGTCCCGCGGTTCAGCAGATTTTCACGCTAACGACGCGACTGTATGGATAAAGGGCGATTATTCCTTTAAACTTCTTCAAGACCGTTCAGCTAAATGCATTTATTCCTAATAATAATTTACTCACGATTGCTATGAACGTCGCACTGCTTTACAACGTTCGAAATAAAATGAAATTATGAACAAACAAAGTGAGCTACTTACTTCCGGATTTTAAATATTATAATATATCTAATTTCATTTCGGTTTCGTCTTACTCATCATAACTACTGTGTAAACGTAATTCCGCACTAACAAGACAATATCAACCCATTGGCATCATAAGGAAATATGAAAAGAAGGTCTTTATTATCAAACTTTTTTTTAATTATGTTTAAGTACAAAAATTACTACAAATAAAAGAACTTCATATTTCAGCATTATTAGAAAAAATTAATTGAGCGCATACATACGCTTCGGTGATAGTGACCAGGAAAATTGAGCGTATATATACGCTAACGATGCAAATGGGTTAAACAGTACTATATTATTCAGTAGAGCTCATAGAATATTACTTTTTAATTAAAAAAAAATCGAGCAACGGCTGAGACCTCTCGTGGGTTACTCAGAAGGGTGACCTTGACAATATAAGTCGAGCTGCCTCATCTAAACGTTTACCTTTACGTTTGTTCTGGCTAAAAGAATAGAATATTTAACATTTAAATTAAAAAAAAAAAAAACGATCATTAAAATATTCTCCCCTATGACACATCTTTCGTTCTTTATTGCCGCGAATTATTATGCGCGTGCAACTGTAATCGATTCAACTGCCCGAAGCTATCGATTAAATTGTTGGAAATTAATGTTATTGCATACCGGGCGGATCCACTTTGCATGAGCCACAGAGGTTTCGGAAAACCACCAGAGCTCTCATCGCGACTGAATTTATACGCCGAAAGGGATTTCGGATCTCTGATAGATCATTACATGCATTTCAATTTAAACACCGCCAGAAGGAACGTTCGACTTAGCCGGTCTATTCGAAGCACGGCGGCGCGGTGGTGTGGCCGCGTGTCTCGACTGCAGAATGCTCCGGTGAGAGATCGCGGAAAAGAAGACGAATACTTGTTCGCATAAATTTGCCGGGATTATATGCGAAACTCACACTCGAAATGACGATGAAGAGACCCTGCGAAGGAACGCCGAGGGAAAGAAAGTCCAGAAGAAAAGCGAGGCGAGGGATTTTCCGGATGTGTCGGCGATAAGGATAAAACGGGACAGGAAGAGGAAGAAATGGCGGGACACGTTCAGGCGTGGCAATAAATTTTAAATAAAGGTGTTATTACGGCTGCAACCGCGGCGCATAAAATGACACGATCGCCAGCTCTGAGATGCGCTATGGGGACGGTCATCGACCGAAAGAAACGCGAGAAAAGTCGATCGGACTTTGCCGGGGGATATTGTGTGGCGAAGTAATTCTTTGCTCGTGTGACACACGGTATCTTTCGACGGTCACTTGCTTCAGAAATCCATTTCTGCGAGAATGGCAGAAGCTCGTTTTACGCGTGTCGTTCAGGAGTGACGGACAGTGTATCCTCCACCATTCAACCAACAGTTCGCCTAGCTGCTGTGTCAGCGTCTACAGAATTTTTTCATATTTTTCTAGAAATCAGATCTACTTTCTAGGTTAGTGATGTATCGCAACTAGACTGCACGGTTTACACACCTATGACGAAGTACAGTAGATACTGTAAGCGCTTATAAAATTTAACCCCTTACACTACTATTTATTTTGTGATTATAATGATTAGAAATTTTTCATCGTTCAGAATTTCATAGAAAAAAAGATAGTTTATATTTATTGTATGCCTATGTTTTCTCTGAAGGACATATATCAACTACAACAAAATAGAATTTTATTTCGGTTTATGGGAAATTAATAACGTTCACATTTATTAGAATCTATTCAGAATCGTCATCACGAGTCTGGCTCACGTATTGTAGGGCAAGGGGTTAATAATTTTCGTGAATTTTTCAAAGTGATGTTATCATTTTTTCGGTAATTGATTAACAACGGAACAATTACTCGTTTCTCGCGTCTGTCTCGCTCGCAATAAATTTCTGTCCTATCAAAATAAATAATTTGATACTCCAGCAACAGTAGAAAGACGTATGCTATTACATCAAAAGACTTCTTTTCAGTTTACGTCCAAGTATAGTACACAATCAACTTTTCTAACTTTCCGGGTCCAGATGATGTAGCACTGCGTCATCCATCACAAAAGTGTTATATTAAAAGTTTATGTCATAGATATAGTACGTTCAGTTACAGAGTCTTTCATAAATGTTATACGATATTTCATACTTGGGCGTGTATCTAACGTATTCTACGTAAATAACAATGTATTCAATATAGTATACATACATAGTATGCATGTATTAACATAGTGAATACTGTTATCAATTTTTTTTTTCAATTACACTGCGTCCATATACATACACAGCGTGTTCGAGGTGGAAGACAATTTAAGGGGTGGTTCTCCATTACAATATGAAACGAAAATGAAGAATAAAAAAATTGTTATTTCTGCTTCATTTTTCAGTTATTAATAATTAAAAGTCACCTCTGTTGGTCGGGTTGTCGCGTTTTAGTCGGATTTTTAATTGTTAATAACTAAAAGACGAAGCCGAAATAGTTCTATTTTCATTTTCGTCTTATATTGTCATAGGGAACCACCTCTTAAATTTTCTCCCACCTGTTGTCATACTATATTTATTTTCTTCTCTATACATTTAGGCTGTTTTTAGCTGAAAGTTTTGCTGACAAGTTCTTTTGAGTTATCAACGAAACAGTATTTTAGTCAAAATAAATAAGAAACCTTCAAAAGAAAAGTACTAAACCTTATATTGTAGCATCTTTATGTAATCTGTACATTTTTTAAAGATATTGTAACTTGTGAATCCATTAACTTATTATAAACACAATTTCAGAGATTTTCTGAATAAAGAAATATTATATCAGACACATTGGCATACAAATTAGCATTTGTATTTACATAACTATCTACATAACGTCTGTATTGTGAACATTATCACTTTTCAATGACATATTTCTATTGACAAACACATCTAGGTCATTCTAGACCGAATCGAAAAAAGAAAATATAAAACCATCTGTTTGTCTATTAGGCGTGTTAGATGTATTAATTGATTTATCGGCTCCATTAAAGTGGCCATTACCCCCCGTAGGGCTATTTACACGTTTCCATTTCGCCAATCGAATAAGCAGTATTGTATTCGTCCTAATCGTTCCACGTTTGAGTGAAAGTTAAAAATAACGCTCGTAATGGAAGCCCGTACGCGCATCGATCATTACTACCACACTTGGAGTCACGCTGATCGTCGTCAACCTTTATTAGACTGCACCTGCCGCGTTTAATTTTATTTCCGTGGTTGAAGTGGATTGCGACGAGTATAGTTTGTTTTTCTACGATCAGACGGTAATTTGTCCGTGATGCTCTTCACTAGCGATGAGTAACGATAAAAATCCTCCTGGTCAATCTTCGTGCACGAGGAGTATGTTGCAGCGTATTTATTAGGTGTACAAATTCATGATCGACCCTAACGATAAACTAACTGTGGCATTAATTTAAATAGTAACTTTCTCCCGGGCAGTCCAAATATTATATGCGGTTCTTGGGAAATTGTTAAAAATATAGAAAAAATATAAAATTTGTTTTTTAGCCAGTGCAGTTTAAAATTTACAGGAAATTCGTTAAAAAAAATGATCAGAAGATATTTATTGCTGACAACGTTTTAAATATCGTTGAATATATGTGAACACCGAACATTTCCTACATTTTCGTTTATTGAAATAAAATCAAAGAATGAAAGAAATGTTAAATATAAACAATGATCAATCCAATATTACTCGTTCCTAACAACCAATAGAATGTAACTCAAAATAAAATGTATACAGGACAAATCCAATTTAGAAGTTTGTTCCGATTTCTTGGACAGCATTCTTTTTAATTTTAATTCGACAGAAAAAATATCGTTTCGAAAAAATACGTTTAAAGTTTCCGATGCTGAACTTTGCACGCTGCAATCAATTTTTTAAACATCCACAAACATCCACAATAAATAAATATTCTTGGAAATTGCAAAAAAGCCAATCTTTGAAATCCGATTAAAGGAGTGACCTTTAAAAATCGAAAATGTCATTTTCATGGAAGTTTATCAGAGAATTTTTTTTCTAGGAACTCTCGTTTTATTAAACTTTGTACTGTACATTTAAATTCTTTCATTTATACAGTAATTACGCAGTATTATTTACGTGGTCATTTTTATTGTTTTCGGAGGAATAGGGTAAAATAGTAATTTCATATTACTAACCACAATATTATTCGCATAGAAGAAATTATAACGGTAATAGAATTATAGATGCTTTGTGATCAAAACCAAAACCGTGACCGCAACCGTGACCGTAACCACAACCACACGTGTAGTCCAACTAAATTGCATAGTTTTCTTATAATTTGCAATGTAGCATGCGTACATACTAAGCTTAACCAGTATACTAGACTAGAGCACGAGAAATGACGTGTAATCATTTCATTGAACGTTATGTAAATTGTATTAGACCGAATAAAAGTCTACCTACTCTGAATATAATTATTAACAAATAAACTTTCAGAAAATATGGCCAATATAGATTGCATTATTGATCACTACTGCTTGTTCTGTTAATAGAACGATAAAAATTCTCTTATAGTGGATGACACTATTATAGCAATTTTTCAAGATCCTTTATGTGATATAAAATGCCCTTACGGTCCGGGCGTATTAAAGAAAGTATTGGTAAGATGAAATTCTGTTTGTATTTTTCAGATGTGATATTTTTTCACCTGACAAACATAAAATCTCTGGAACCGTATCACCGATTTGCTTCAAATTTTAATCAAATGTTCTAGCTACAGCACACTAAAATGTCGAGTAGGATTTTTTGAAATATGAAATATTTTTTGGGCTATAATTAATTAGAAGCTATGGCCGTGCTCTGACTGGTCCGTGTCTTTCGTTAATAACTCCTGAACGAAGCCGCGAAGAATGTTTTCACAAATGAGAAAATTACGTCAATTAACCTCGGGAATCACGCTTTTCAAGGAAGTAAAATATTTGTAAGATACCAGTATAATACCTTCTAGTTTGAAAATAAAAACATTTCCATTTCAGAAGTTCTTATTTTTATCCATCCATCGATGTACCAATGCCGTTTAAAAAGCAGCGAATATACTCGCCTTTTTCAATATTTTGTTTCGACAAAATGGAGAATGAAGTTAAGAGTTATACAGGGTTTTTGGTAACTGTTGGTACAAGCGAAAAGGGGGTGATTCTACATGAAAGAATAAGTCGAAAATATAGAATAACATTTTTTCATCCGAAGGTTCGTTATCGAGAAAATCGGGTTTGAAATGCAGCGAATACGCATGCTATTCGATAGGAATCGTCTGACGCGTCTGATCATGACCAACCAAATCTACTTCCTGCATATACTGAAGCACACAAACCTGACAGATCTTCAAAGTCGATTTTCTCGAAAACAAAGCCTCAAACGAAAAATGTTTATTCTATATTTTCGACTTATTCTTTCATGTAGAATCACCTCCTTTGGCTTGTACCACCGGTTACCAAACACACTGTATACTAATATCACTGTAAAAAGATCAGAATTCCCGAAAACTCGCATCCAAGTTCCCATTTCTTTTGTACGATTTTGATGGAAACAATTGAGAGCACAAAGGCTAGATACTGTGGAATTTAGAAGTTCATCAATTACGAGACGTTGTCAAAAAGAAAGGAAGGAAGAATCCTACAAATTATTCTTTTGGTTCACGACTCCTTGTGATCTCGTTTACTTCTTAATTAAGGGGGACGGGGGGATGGGCAGGATTGCGATCGAGCAAGGAACGAAACGGCAATGATCAGTACGGATCCAAGGGGATGACGTTTTCACTGTCCCCTTGAATCGTTCGCTCGAAGGATCTTCCATCAATCCGCCCTTATCCTCGGAACTTCGGATTCTCATTAGCCAGCATTCTTCGCCTGTATTTATGAAGTCCTTCAGCCTGTCAGACCGGAGACGTTTGATTTATCACCGTTCACGTTGTTCCCGATTTCATCGACCGCCGCATCATCGGCGAAAGCTTCCGACAAATTTAGAAAGAAACATCGAATCCCACCCCCGTGGCTCACGATTCCAATTTATTTTACCGATACCGGCTTCCATCCCGCTTGTCAGGAAGCATAAAGGGAGCTTCTTTCAGGCGTACGACGTAAATACCTGTTATATACTATTGCACAATACGAATTTTCTTCTTAACGGAAGACGTGTCCCGCTTGGGACTTCGATCGGATGGCATAATGTCCCGGAGTACTCCCGGCGGAACTAACACGAATCACGTGCAGCTACACCGACTGGCAATTTATTACGATTTTCAATTATACACGGCGTCGCGGAAGCATAGCGAAACTAATTTATAAGGTGAGTCATTTAACTGTACCGTTGCCACCTCTACTTGTGAAAATTGTTTGTTGCAAGGTATTAGGTCGTAACACACGAAATGTCCGATTTTTGACATTCTAGAATCATGAATTTGAGAAATTGTCGAGTTACATTTCTGTACACTTACTTCCATTCGTTAAACTCCAATGTTTATTTTATTTATTTATTTATTGCTTTATTGTTTCTAAATTCTAATGGAGCATTGTTTAAGGAAATTATAAATTATTTTCAGACATTTTATATCAAGTTTACAGAAACAAACAAAGAGGGAAATAGTACTTTCCTTTGAGGAGCTTTGTTTCTAATGTATTACGTTCGCTTTCATAGTCCGGGTATTGCCATATAACATGATTTAGATCTTGGAGTTCTGCTCCGCATTGGCAAGCACTGTTAGCTATAAAGTTAACCCTTGCCAATGAACCGTTTAAATTATAGTGATTGGCTCGACATCTATTAACAAAAACCAGCAAATCTCTACTAAAATCTCTCAAAAATTCAGCTTAGACAAACACGCATCAATTTTCACAGCAGAGTGCTACGCCAGTAACCGAGCACTGGATATTGCCAATTTATATAGTAATGCTACAAACTTTCTCATATTCACTGACTCGCAAAGTACAATCAAATCACTACAGAAGCCAAATTTCAAATATAGTATCAGTAACCATATCATTGAAATTAAAACTAACAAAAGTACTCTATGTTTATATTATACAACAATGGCCAGAACTTTATTAAGTTTATCTGGATACCAGGACATGTAGGAATTATCGGTAACGAGGAAGTAGACTCACTTGCGAAAGAAGCGACCAAAGAAAGTGCTTCGCCAGATATCAAGGCTTCAATCGCTGACCTAACCAGAGACCTCAAAATTCAAGCAAGATTGTCCACTAACATCCTAATAAAAAAGGAAGGTCTAGTCAAAGGTGTGAACTCCAATGTTTATTGCAATTTTCCTAGACCGTTGGTGAATGGGTCAAATTTAAAGAGAAATATATTTGTACGAGCTGTTTAATTATTATTCATGTAACAACAAGAGCTTTAGTGAATTGAGAATAAAGCTTGTATTTTATGTATATTTTTGTTAAAGTTTGCTTTTCATTCTATCTCATTAATTATAATGTATCCTGAAAACTAAGTAGTTTATTGTAAACTATTATTATTGTCTACGATTTATTCTAAAGAGTTTATTTCTAGATTCAAATATATTTACATAATTATAATTATATATTTATATATTTATATAAATATGATTATAATATTTTCAAATATATTGTTAGATAATTTTCAAAATCATATAAAAAATGGTGGTTATGTTTACGGAGAAATTGTCGTGTGGCACTGATTTATTTATATACGAATGCTTCAAGGACACCTGAAGGTCATTCGAGCTTCATAAGAGGAGTCTATATTATTTTTAAACGCAGACAGAAGTAGCATACCGAGGGGAGTTCAATCACGCGACGGTTCAACGAGTCCAATCCTGTTGTAAGATTTTATTGGAGTTTATGGTCAGGCTATTAATTAGTGATATCTTTGTTCCATTGACATTGCTAATGAATACAATTAAAATGTTTGCCTAAGTGAACATATTAAAAGCTTGCCATTTTCGACCATAATAATTAGATCATCATTAGAACATCATCCAAAACTGTCATATTAGATTAAACAACTATATTGTGATATAGTATATTAATACAATTTAAAAACTGAGGTTATGAACTTTCATATTGAAATGTTAAACGTAATATTCTTTTATGTGTCCAATATCTTTTCAAATGGACAACATGGATAGTGAATATCTTTCTGCAATTTTTCATATTTATTTTATTAATCGGGCGCAATGTACAGAAGAGGTATATGGAAAAATAGCGGTTTTTGATTTTTTTAACTGTGTGCTCTCGCTTTGAAAAATCTGAAAAAATTATACGTTAACAACCAAAACGGGATACTAAAACTGTAAAAATATAAACTTAGTATCGTATAACTTCTACAAGAAATTGCCATTTCGAAACTATTTTATTTTTTAAAATTCGGTTTCGAGGTTAAAAATACTGAAAAAATTCATAGATCGGCGTTCTAATAGCCAAAATATGCCCGACTTTTCAGAATTTTCAGTTGAAGAGCAATTTGGTTTGGGGGCACTTTTAACCTCCTCGTCTGGTTACACCTTTCAAAATATGGTGTACGTTATGCACACAAAATACATAAAATATATTGTACATTGCAGTTATATGGTACAAAGAAGTCTCATTCCCGTTCAATTTACAGCGTGATTTATAATTTCAAGCCATTAGCACACTTCTCGGCATCTACCACGTATAATCTACATGGAGATGAAGATAACAACTACTTTAAAAAAATTACCAGTTTGAAACCAATGTACAAATAGGAAGTCATGAAGGAATAATCATCTTTAATAAATACTGGACGAAGGAATTGTGGTAATCTTTATAGCAATATTAAGCTAGTGCGGCAGTCAAATGGCAGTGCGATATATATCTCACATTTATTTTACATTTAATCTTCTGTTCGCGTGAGCAAAACTCGTAAATTACGCTATCTTATCCTCTCACCGAGAATTAATTATTTATTTATGCCTCCTTCTTTATCCTGTTGTTGGATTAATTTCTATTTTATAATTTCTTTGTTTCTCTTTGCACATAATTAAACATGACTTACTTGTTAATCTGTTTTAGACATTGTATTCGAGACAAGTGTAGACAGTTTAAAATGTTAGAAAAGTTTTGTAATTTATTACACAAGATCAGATTATTAGGGGCGATGCACTTCATCGCAGACGACTATGGAAAATATCAAAAAGTTTAAATGATCGACAGATGTGAAAATTTTAACAAATTCTTAACTAGCTTGGACTGGAATGCAATGATTAGTAATTGCTATATTTTGCAATTACTTTTATTTTAATTATTATATTTTATGTGTAAACATTAAATTTTGATACGGTAAAAATGTTTGAAAATTGATTCGAACGAAACCATATTGAGATGGTCGAAGCTTGAAACGCATGGATTAATTATCGCCGTATCAGGTAGAATTATACCTATGGATGAAGTTTCGCCTACATGAAACTAATCGAATTACTGGGAACTGCGGTCACTCGAAACTTATCGAACAGATATTGCCTAAATACCCAAACAGTTCTATTTACGCAATTAGGAAGTTGTATTGGTCGTAATTAATCGACATGTTTTGAAAACTACCGAATTAGTTATAGCGTGATAAACAACTTCTAATCTAATCTAACTCGGAGCTGTATAATATTCTTCTGAATCCAGAGAAAAATTTTTTTAATTGTACTATATGTGCGCCTAGAAAAAATAATTTTTTTTTAGATATTTATTCGTTTTTCAGAGTAGGTGAAATGTAAACAAAATTTCCGAATGAACTTTATGAATATTTTCGTAAAAACATACAGTTCAGCTTCTGTGGAACTCAAGCTCGAATAACACAAACTTGTAAATAGTAATAATAAAGAACGGTTCAAGCGTCGAACACAGATTCCTCAATTGTATACTTTAAATGCTGTGATACTGCTGCCAGTTAATTAAAGTGACCTTAGATAAACGGGATTAGTATGGTTAATTGGAGAGCTTAGAGAAACTTGGAGACAAACAGATTAAACTGTCAATGTGTGGTCTGGAGCAAGGAAGCACTTGCTTTTCCCAAACATTACTCAAGATTAATTGAGGTTATATATGAATTACTTATTACATTAAGAAGTAGTCTTTCCCGATATCTTCAAGCGATTAAAGTTTAATTTACACAAATGAAATGGATGCAATGAACTTGAATCACAAGGTTGCTGAAACTTTAGTTACCTCGAGAATCGGAAGATTACACAGATTTCAATTGGACATTCAAGATTGGAGTTACGTTACTATACCAATGATACTAACATACCTATTTTGGTGTGTAGATTGTACATATACACTCTTTTTAAAAAGTGGATGAAGAATCAATAAGAAAAACTATAAGAGAAATAAAATTTCTATCAACATATGCATTTGCTTCGAATTGTTAGTTGTTCATATTTTCATTGGTTAACGATTTCTGTGAGGGAATAATAAAAATCAATATTGCTGTGCATACGAATACACTTTGAAGACCTGTCTACTATAATCGAAGTAATGTGCAATGTTTAAAAAAAGTGACTTACATATATATCAACAATTTCATTGAAAAAGGGTATACAATAAAAAATATGCATTTGCTTCGAATTGTTAAAGATTTCCAATTTTTTATAAACATGTTCGCATAATCCGAAAAATCTGAAAAAATACACATTAATGATGACGATGAAACACAACTAACACAATAATATAAACGTGGCACTCCGAAAGCTTCAGTATAAAATCGGTAATTTTATGGTTCCGGATTTTTTAAAACATCGATTTTGCAATAAAAGAATTCTGAAATAATTCACTGTTGTGTATGCTATTAGACAAAATGTTCATGAATTTTTTCGTAATTTTTTGTTAAACCGTGCTCACCCTATAACTACCCTTGTGGTAGGGGTACCGACTTGAAACTTGTCACTGAATGCTGTGACCAAAAATCAATTTGGTTTGTGATCACTTTTAACCATCTTATCCAGCTGTACCCTTTAATCAGAAAAATCTGACGAACATAATGATAAAAGTTTCATAAAATATGAGCCTTCAAACGGTATAGCTCGTGGTGGAAGGTGACATTTTTCTCACATACAGGGTGTTTGGTAACTGGTGGTAGAAGCGAAAAGGGGGTGATTTTGCATGAAAGAATAAGTCGAAAATATAGAATAAACATTTTTCGTTCGAGGCTTTGTTTTCGAGAAAATCGATTTTGAAGATCTGTCAGGTTTGTGTGCTTTAGTGTATGCAGGAAGTAGATTTGGTTGGTCATGATCAGACGCGTCAGACAATTCCTATCGAATAGCATGCGTATTCGTTGCATTTCAAACTCGATTTTCTCGATAACGAAACTTCGGATGAACAAATTTTATTCTATATTTTCGACTTATTCTTTCCTGTAGAATCACCCCCTTTTCGCTTCTACCACCAGTTACCAAACACCCTGTATATCAAGACATTCCTGTAGTATTCTTCTAATTAAGTAATCATTTCGGTCCATTGATTTCCTTATAATTATATCATTGTTCTCGGTACTATCTACCTAGTCTTCCGAATGATGACAGGAATACGATTAATGACCAGCGAGGGGGAAGTAATATAGAACTGGGACACCAATCAATGAGACCATCGGAAGACGGTGTCCGCTGTCGTCTATAATCAAGTTGCTAGTCTCAAACGGTGGAACTATACGAAGGCAATATTGCGTGGCAGAAGCTAACGATACGTCGGAGAAATAGACCAAACGAGGGTATAACTAGAAGTTTGCTTGAGATTCAAATGCAATGGTAATAGGAGACCGACACGTCATATACATAGCGTCGTGCGAACCATTCTATATTTAAATTAGGTTCCTTTCTCCATCAGTTCTAAAAATATTCAAAATACTGTACTGTACGCGAAAATCCTTGTTAAGCCAGGATCATAAAAGCAGCTTCTGCTGATGGTCTCATTGAATTTACTAGCCCATCACAGTAGAGCCTACCATATCCGCTGATAGATATTATAATGGACATTAAACTCCATTTATTTTTATTTAGAATCAAGGGAGTTTACCATTTCTATAGTATTTAATGGGCCCATATCTTTTCAGTTGCTCAATCACATGAGTTTCTCAAAGTGTAGAAATACAGTCTCTGCTCGATAAATGTCCCAAATATCTAGCCGATCATTGTCCCTTGCCAAATCCGTGTTTCAGACAATTATCGAGTAGACACTGTAGTTCAAATGCACTCGACTGTTTCGATGTGAGCAGGTGATTAGTTATCTTCCTCATCGTTAGCTTCAGTTGTAATTAAGATATATAAAATCAGGCTGCGCGGCTGTATTCCTTATTACGAAATACACAAGTTTACCAGTTGAACCATCTCTTTAGCTCTAATAGTTCCCGAGCTGTTCCACCAAATATGGTTCGGAGCCCAAATTTTGAGGGCTGTTTTCATCCCTTGAACGATCACCGCTAAAAAATATGCGTGTCTAATATTTTTGCAAGATCTACCTCCCAAAGTTTCAACAAGTTGTCATTTCGTTATCGTGAATTAAAATAAGGTATCGCTAAGCTCGAATCATTAACCCATTTGCATCATAAGGAAATATAAAAAGAAGATCTTTATCACCAAAATTTTTTTTAATTAACATATATTTAAGTACAAAAATGACTACAACTGAAAGAACCTCATATTTTGGCATTATAAGAAAAAATTTAGTATTACTATTTTCATCTCCAACAACACCATTTCTATCTTTTAGCTAACGAATAATGATAGTGACCAACAAAGTTGAGCTAATGATGCAAATGGGTTAAGTGGTACGAGAAGAATGGCTAGTACAAATTGAAGATTTGTTAACAGATTTGGCAAATCGAGTACTACTGTTTTCAATGGCTCGTTCGTAATAATGTCTGCACAGAGAAAGTCTGACTTGCCTGGATGTAGCCTGTATGTCGACTTCCGGCCAAGAGGGTCTCCTTCGACAGAACATCAAAGGCGGTCGATCGGAGGAACCGGTTGCCCTTCGAAAAGAACCGACTCTGCGCGGCGACGTGCTGCCCGATGCACTTCCTGTCGCTGGATGCACCGTCAGTCCTGAAGAGGAAGTGCACTCGAGGGTTCGTCTACGCGTCGACAATGAGCGTCCATGGGAGGACGGCGTAGTGCCTGGAGGTGGCACTACCTGAAATAGTAAACAGACCCATCAAGTTCGGTATAATTATCTTCCTACCCGAGGAACTTCCTATCCGAAGGGATTAAGGCGGATTCTCGGTTTCAGTTCCCACGAGCATTGCCGCGTTTTATGACGTTGCATGGTTCAAATAAACAAGGATAGACAGGGTAACTACTCGCACTCTCACCGAGATACTGAAACTTGCCGAAGGGACTTTAGTGGCTCGTTTGGAGTCCGAAGGTCTTCGAACGTAACGATAAGGGCTTCGCAGCAATTTGTGGTTTTTCGTAATAACAGTTTCTACTCGATATACACTCCCGCTCATAAGTCTTAGGACGGTGATCATATTTATATTCAAGTCTGTAAAAATGAAATAATTGTCGAACGATGCGAACAAATTTTTCCTTATTCAAAGGTTTACACGGCAAAGAAAGGATACTGCTCTCATATATCAAAAATCTTACCAAGAAGTAAAAAAATATATTTTCTTTTCATCGAAGAATCCGCCACATTTATTTATTACAGTTTCCACTATTCTTGGTATTCGCGTGATCAATTTTTTGATACCTTCTGTCGTTATGTAATCGTTCGAAAATATTCCATAAATGTGTTTTCGAAGCAGGGCAAAAGTTCTGTATCTGTTTGTCCAGCTCATCCCCTAATTTTTCTATGGGGTTCAAATCTGGTGCTTGGTGTGACTATTTCATAATGTTTAATGAATTATTACGTTGAAATTGTAATTACTGTTGAACATATGAGGATATTTATATTATGTAGTTAATACAGTTAAAGGTTCATAATCTATACGAAATACCAGAATTTTACTGAAAACCAGACGTGTCCTAAGACTTATGAGCGAGAGTGTATGTCCCAAATAGCTGTTAAAAGTCCCAGAAATATGCCCATTTCGAGACTTTTTAAACGATGTTCTATAGTTGTATGGCGAGACATTTAACCTGTCTGCAATCTCTGGGACAGTTACATGACGATCCGATTCAATAATGGCTTTCATTTGGTCATCATCAACTTCAAATGGTCGACCAGAACGTTGATCGTCTTCAATTGAGAAATTTCCAGAACGGAATTTTTTAAAACAATTTTGATACGTGCGTTCTGTTGAGCAATCCATACCATAAACTTCACATAAATCTTTGTGAGCCTCGGCAGCTTTTTTATCTCTGCGGAAATAAAAAAGCAATATGTGCCTATAATGTTCGTTTTTGCACTCCATGTTCAAATTGACACAGAACCAACAATTTTAATTAAAATTACGTGTAATTTGCTTCAAAAGTAACCTAAAAGATGCAGTTGTGAAATGTCAGAAAGAAAACAAACGCAACGTTAACAGAAGTCAATCAAACAAAATATAACGCCAGGTATTAGTGAAAATCGAGATTACTTTCTTGCCAACCTAATAAATGGGCTTGATAGAAAAGATGGATAAATACCTTGGGATAACCATGAGGAGTCGATTGTTGCGCGGTGGAGGTCGAGTTCGTTGTCCCGGTAACACTTCCGGTGGAGCCGCTTCTTCCGGTCGCGCTGGAGGCCGAGTCCTCTCGGTTGAACGAGAACTTTTTCGGGCTGAGGCCCAAGCTCGCGACGCTGTCGCTCACCATCTGTTGCAGCGAGTTCAAGAAGCTCATTGTAAATGTGTGTGTAACGGCGTGTTGCGGTCACTAGGTAATACACCGTTCGATCCGATCTAAACGTGATTATCGCGTGCGCGAGTGCGAGCAATCGCTAATCGTTCTTTTGTTTTTTTCCTATCCTCGAGCCGCTGCGCGGGGACAACTTCGAGGCTTCCACTTCGCGCGAACTTTACACGCATCGATCTCGAAGTAACACGGCGAATTGGCTCGTTGAGACCGGGAGGAAAGCACCTCGACCTCGAGAACTTTCACGGTTCTTTGCGTCACGGTATCGATTCTGCCTCAGAGCCATTTGCAATTTTGTTACTACTTCTTTCTCCTGTTGATCGTCGGCGGCCCCCTGTGGGATCTTAAGTCATCGTCCCTCGACCGCTCCCTTAAATCGTTTTCTCTTTGCTCGAGAGACGGGAATCGCTTTCACGCTGCGTCCGCATCATCTGTGAAACAGAACGACTTCGTTAGAGCTGCGTGAAAAACTGTTCGCTTCGTGGACGGTGTTATTAGGAGCTGAAGAGAAGAGTGCTGTCGCAGATGACTTATTTTCAGCTCCCAACAATACTGTTCTATTATTATAAGTAGACTGCGGATGTTTATGCAATTTTCAATTTCTGTAGGAAAATTTTAGGACAGTGGAAACAAACAAAATCTAATTTGCAGTGGTAGAAGCCTTTGTAGATCTGGAGTAAATAAAAATCGTACCAAATTCTGTGGAATTTTATATCATAACATTTTTTGAACATTTTCAGAACCCATAAATGCATAAAGATCCGCAGTCTAATTATAAGTAAGCGAAATAGTGGCTACGTGGTCACACATACTACGAAGTGTGCACCATCAAAACCTAAACATTGGGACCACAGTCGTCAGATCAGGAGATTTGATTCGAATTGTGAAAAGAAAGTTATCCTCTCTCCCTCTCTGTCAGTATCGGATTAGTCACGTGACGCAGTGACATGAGGACAGAGACGAAACGCGTCACTTGACACAAGCAGAGTCATCAAGTAAGTATCGTCGGAATCATATCATATTTGGTGTCATTTTCATTAGAAAAATGCCACAAACATGGTGACGAAAGTCCCATAAAAAAATAATGAAAAATAAAGAAGTTTGAAATTCGATGTTTACACTCTACGGCAGTGGGGTTCCGGGACTTTTATCGACTAGATATTCGGGTAAAGTTTCGAGTGAAGACTGTACTTGACAAAATAAGTTGATTAAAATGGTAAAAGCCAATGGTTGGCCAGTGGTAATGGCCAATGGTTGGCTCCCTTTTTATCTATAAGTTTTAATTAGAAAATAGTTATGTTTGTTTATTGTTACTGTTACAAAATTGGACATTTCATATGCAACAACCTAGCGGATTATTTTGACTAGATATTCTAGTGAGAACAATATCTGGCCCCACCAATTTTGTCTGAAACAAAAGTAGAGCTGTGGAACGAGAGGTTTGACAGTAATTAAAGGACGCTTGTAGAATCCCGCACGTTTAATAGCTATCTACTACATTGTAATCTTCCACCAAGTTCACGGGGTAAAACCCATGGAGGCATTTCCGGTTTTTGGGGTTTGTGGACGGTTAGATGGTTCGTGGTGACTCTGAATGGGACTCTGTCCCACCTCAGTTCTATTGTGGTTTCGAAAAACATATTGGTATAATCATGGTGAATCGACTTAACATTGATCGAACTAACAATAAGATGTATACATTGCAATTTCGTGTAATGTCCGTTGTAACGACTCGTTGTTCGTTGTTACAGACCGTTGCTACTGTGAGTTTAATCCGAAAGCAGAATAAATTATGCTTGTCGGCTCTTAGTATATTTTATCCCTTGGGTTGGGCATTATTCAAAGAAGAAATGTCGGTAAAATTCACGATCCGGTCAACAAACTGAAACTGATATGGATATACACTGTCAGCAAAGGAACGAGATCAGGGTGCCTGATTAATGACAAAGTATAATATCGTGGAGCGTGTAATTGTATGAATTATGTATGTTCTATTTCGGTATATGAGTTTCATTAAACCCTTGCGAACTAATGTATTCCTTTCTTGTTTGCATAAAGTCCTGGAATCATCATATTGAACGATGACGAATAGCATAAATACTTTTAATGCATTTTTCCGCCTATTTTCGACCCGTTAATTAAAATTGCGATCCTCCTCTCGCAATTTAATTTCACTTAACCGATTAATTATCGCATGCAAACTGGACATCGCAATGTCACGTAAAACTGCTAATTATATAACAATAATTCCCTGTCTGGGAATTAAACAACATTTCCTGTGCTATCGTCTGGGCTTTACTTAACAGTAAAATAAAGGGATAGTGCGAATCATTCGATTTCGATCAAAGAGATTCGAAATAATTGAATCTGTTGACGGAGTACACTTTCTTCGATTTTTATACGGGCTGATTCGTCTGTGTATCTTTCAATTCGCAGCTGCGCTCCAAAAGATGGATTGACGTGTTCGAATAGATTAAAAAAGATTCACGATATTCAGCTGAATTCTGTCCACCCTCTATTCCGATACGCTCCAGCTTGATCTAGGTGAAATGCGTTTAATCGACTACGCGATAGAGAACTGCAGTGTCACCACGATTGCAAGAATTTATTGATTTGTACGTCGACAAATACATATGCTACTTCAATTATACAGGAAGCATAAACCAATTTCCCAGCAAGGCACGCGAAAACTAACATCCGAAACAGAAAGAAATCGGATAAACTTGAAATGAAACTAATACTCGTCACTAGACTGCGGATCTTTATGCAAAATAAAAATTGTCTGCATCGATTACAAGAAATAGAAACTAAGTGAATGTTATTTTTTCACTTGCTAATTTTGATAGACGAAAAATAGTATACTGACATTTAAAATTTTTTTAATTTTCGTATAATTTCAAATTTTATCTACTCAATTTTGTTATAAATGCATAAAGATCCGCTGTCTACTCATCACGATGCCGCCTAAAGACTAAATCACATTATGTTTACATGTCAATCTTTGAACATCACTATTCTCTCCAATTTACAATAATCAACACGTTTTACTATTTCTGTGCTCTGTAACCATCGGTAATCATTAGTCAGTGGAACAAAAGTTCAGCTCTTCACTTGTCAATAAATATGACAGAAATAACTAATACGACAAAAAATCAGTTTCTGCAAAATATCGACAAACAGGTGCTATTAAAAATTCATTTCTGCAGTGAAGTGTTAAAGGATTGAAAAAATAAGTAACACCAGAAATCTTAATTTCTCAGTCATTTTGTGAAGTAAATTCCTTTGGGTTTACCTCATTATTGCGGTCGCGAAGTGGAAGATCAACATGTTAACAAAAGAATGTTCGATGAATATTTTTACAACAAACAGTTGTTGAAGTGCGAATGGCTGCCCGAGGACCTGCGTGTGAATTAGGTTGCACGCTAGTAGATGAGTTGGGAACGAACGATAGCAAGAATGGAATGGCTACGCAGCACGCTCACGTAGCAGAGTCCTCAGATCAGAGTTGTGCTAATTCAGTTACGTTGTAATTCAATTGCACAATTGAATTACATTGTATTTCAATGATATAGTAATTCAATTGCATAATTGAATTACAATGTATTTCAATGATATAGTAATTCACTTGCATAATTGAATTACATTGTATTTCAATGATATAGTAATTCAATTGCATAATTGAATTACAATGTATTTCAATGATATAGTAATTCAATTGCATAATTGAATTACAATGTATTTCAATGATATAGTAATTTAATTGCACAATTGAATCACATTGTATTTCAATTATATAGTAATTCAGCTGTGTTGTAACTGTGTTACATAATTCAAACCTTTCAATTAATTCAATTACTAATTATTTTAATCAAATGTGTAATTTAAATACAATATAATTAAAATACAGCACTCCAAATTATGTATAGCCGAAAACTTTGAAGAATTTCCTCGTCCTTGTTCGTAATACGTCAAAGTGATCCCTATTATTGGTTAGTGGTAAGCCAAAAACGTTCCTTTTTCCAGTTTTTTGTTATTAGATAATGTATTTTATTTTATTTACATATAATGTTAATGTTTGTTTAATGAGTCTCATTAGATGATTGTCGTTATTTTTCCTTTAATATACAGGGTGGTCCACGCAACTTGCACACCTATATAACTTTCAAAGTATGCGTTGTACGAAAAAGTTTTGGATACAGAAGTTGCATGGTCCGAAAGGGTACACAATTTAGTGTATTTACTTTCTTCACTGGTGGAAGTGTTTCGGAGATTTGAAAGTCGACTTTGTTTTTTTAATTAAAACACTACATTTTTTATACCAAAATATGGAAGAATGTCGAATTTTGAGTAAAAAAATATTGACCTTCATTAGCCCTAAACCTAATAATTAACGAGTAATTTCACTTTATTTCCGGAAAATTTTCTTCGCGTAATATCGAGTTGGAAAAATCTGTGATAAGGTTGAATTTATAACTTGAATATAGTTTACAGAGGGTCCGATACACCTGGGAAAACATTTGTGTAACGCTCTATATGATTTTGAATATAGTTTACAGTGTGAAACATGATCGACAGAGACGGAACGCGTCACGTGACAGAGCCGTGGCGGAATAGCGAGGTGAATAGCGTCGTAGAAGGGGAAGCTAGAGTGGGGAGAAAAGTCCTAATCTGGTGACTATGCGTGCGCGTGGCAATAAACTGTTTTCGTCGAGTGAAAAGTTTACTATATTTATTTCGAATCCGCTCTCTCAGAACGACAGTTATGAATAAAAATGGAGTATTCGAGGCTGGTGTGCGAGGCTTGTCTTTAGATGAAAGATCCGTTTCTATTTGAGAACTTTGGCATGTTAAAGGTAAATTAAATTAAAATAGCCTTCATACTCTTTCTGTCCGAAGCTCGTGGGCTAATCGCGCAGAATCGTGACCCGTTCTACGAACATGAGTCAGAGTTTAAGGATCTCCCGATCTCAGCACGAACGACAGTCCGGGACCATTTGTCAGGCTTAGAAAACAGCGGGGAACCAATATCATTGGGAAGCAGCAACAGTGTCTGCGATCTTGAAGCGGTATCGATTGATTAAAACGGTTAATTAATCGCTAGGGTGGAGTGTTGTCAGGGGTGTCGACGTACCGCAAGCCGAGATCGTGACAGGCTCGTGGATTCCAGCCCGGTTGCGAAATTGTTGCACGAAGTCTACGGCCAGCTCGTTTACGAAAGCCTAGTTAGGGGAGTGAAAAGAATCCAACCGAGGCTGATGAATCCCGAAGGAAAATCTAACAAGGGAAGTTTTCAAATCCGTAAATTCAAAAAATTATGAAACTTTGCAGACAGGGAGAGTAAGTTATGCCTAGTCCCTACTTTCTCGTGCTACTTTTCGCATTAATGGGGTGAAATCAGCCCTTGAAAAAATTTTAATATTTTCTTCAAGATCAACAAATGATATTAAAAAAAAAGTTGCATGGTATTACTGTGTCTAACAAACTGTGTAAAAGAAATGTTTAAATTGCCATTTTTTGGGAAACGCTTTCTCTCCCACCTCACCCTTTAAAAAAAGTTATTATATTATAAGTGATGAAATACCTCTGGGCACCCCCTTTATATACCTGTTAACGATTTTTGTAATACTATCTTTTAAAATATATACAGTGAAACTGGATTCGATCGTGGTACGGTTAATGTTAATAATAATAATAAACAATTTTGTGCTCTGGAAAGTTTGAATTCGTGTGCAGGTACCTGGAATATTACTGCAAAGAAACAAAGGATGAAAAATTATGAAGAAAGAATCTCTCGAAGCGAATGCAATTTAACCTTTTGTTTGTTTGTCAGAGTATTCCTGTCAGTCTGTTGAAGAATGATATTATTTTATTCGTCTCGTTAAGAGGTTTCCAAAGGCAAGGCACACTTCGACAAGCATTACACTACATGAAGGACGTTCTCGTTTGAAGCCGTTGCCTCCTTCGCTTCGCCCCAAACAGAATCGAACAGCTGTCAGCAGTGTGAAGCAAAGTTTAACGAGTTTCGTTACACCCTATAAAATATGGTAATCAAGCGAACAAAAAATACGTACTGCTCGAGTTTTCATTAAGGGGAACAGGAAGCGTAATCCCACGGAGACCGGGGAACTTCGAGCGAGTCGAGCCGAGAACCGAAACGAACGACGAAATGTAATTTGTTTATTATCGACTTCAGAACACTTGAAAGCTGACCAAACTTTAACGGTGCCAACGTCATTAAAAGTTTCCTCGATTACTTTCATACGCTATTAAGACACTTTCAGAAATAACTGTGACCGATCCAGATCGTAAAAATGAAAATACAATGTTTACTCGATATGACATATGTCCACAACACGGGTCCAGCAAGGGACATATATCGGCTAGGAGATATTATTCTTTGGTCCACACCGGACGTAGAAAAGGACAGCGAAGCTCTAGTGGCCACGGTTGCCGAGGAGTGTAACGTAATATAGGTCGGGTATATCGGTGTGAACCACTACTAATCCAATAACAAAACTTCATTATTTTTTCATGATACTTTCCCCAACATGTTCGCCGCATTTTCCTAATGAAAATGATACCAAATATTATATAATTCCGATAATATTTACTTGTGTAATGAACGATGTTGTATATGCTGAATATAAATTTATTTTTTTCACTAATAATTTGAACACTAGAACTACCGGGTAATAAATACAACTGGTGTATATTGCTTTGTAATAATGACAAGACTATACCTATTCAAACCTCATACCAGTTTTATTGTAACTTGTGCATCAATAAAGAAATTCATTGAAAAATTTCTGATAAAAACATTTTTATAATATCAGTAATTGTGAAAGAAAAAATTAGAAACCAGTCATTTTGACTGGTTCGGTAGTTCTAGTGTTAATATAGTGAAAATTATATGTTAACGCTCTTGAAGTTTTTTCAATCTTTTTGTAGTTTTAAACTGTACCTACTTATTTTTCTCATAAATGCATAAAATCTTGTCCACTCATATGCATAGTTGAAATTTTCAAAACATTACAAAAGTTTGCAACGTTACACTAGCCTTGAAATGAAGAGATGACGAAATTTATGGTATCCAATGTTGGATTAACACACTTAGAGATCCCAACCTCTAAAGGCCCTAATTTCTTGTGTTTCTAACAAAAGATAATTAGTTTTCAATCAACAGATTCTCTGTTCTCGCACGCAAAAGCACATAAACACTTAGCAATATTGTTACTAGACTGCAGATTTTTATTGAAACGAATGTAAGAAATGGAAGGTAGATTGAAACGTATTTCTTCTTTCAATAAGTAGTACAAGTCGGGAATAAATGTAACAATATTCTTTATTTCCTCTAATGTCTATAAATGCGTGGAAACCCGCAGTCTAATTATTACGACGTATAAGTTCTGAAAATTCAGAAAATTCCTATAGTGCCCCTTTTATTCTATTGTCGTAAGCACGTGCATACTTTGCTTATTGATCGATATTGGTATCGATGGTATCCCACTATTTTGTCGCGAGGTGTACGTATAGCATAATACTTTATGAAAATGCTTGTTCCCCTGTGTTCCGAAAATCGAGAGACGTTGTCACTGAGTATCCGGCCTTTGTCTGCTTGCAACCTTTCTCCACAAGTATTTTATCGAATGAGGATAACAAGATTTCGATGTAATAATTGCCTTAGAAGAGTTTCAGAAAGCTATCGACGAAAGTAGCAGTTGATCGTCCCCCATCCCTTCCGATTCCCATCGTTTCCTCATTTTGCGATATCCTCAGCAATAATTGCCCGGGGAGCTCGTTTCCGGCAAGGATTCGCATCCTGCTGTGAGTTTTCGAAATATATCACACAAACAAGGAATGCTAAACAAATGCGACCAGGAACGATTTCAGGGGCAGATTCGAAGCTTTTACTCTCTCGATCCTAATTCCAGATAGAGTGCTCCCATCATCCCGAGAAGAACACTCTGCATTCTTCTATGATTTACTATTATGAGTTTTGCGGGCGCACCATTCATTATTAGGTTGGCAAGAAAGTAATTTCGGTTTTCGCAAATTTTTCGTAACTGTTAGCTTACTTTTGAAGCAAATTGATTCAGTGTCAATTTAAAATGGAGTGTAGAAATGCACATTATCGACACATCATGAAGATACAAGTGTAATATTCCATTAATTTTTCATACATACGGTGGGTACCAATAAAAATTCTTCAGAATGAAATTAATAACAAATGTCGGTAGATAATCATTCAAAATCGATTAAGGAAATACTGCTTAATTTATTTGAAATACTTAATAACATTATGTATTTTCGTCTCTGTTTATAAATATTAAGAAAACTGCTTCTGTCATAAGTACAAAAAAATTAATTAGAAAACGTAATTTTAAAGATGTTTTAAATATAG
This sequence comes from Seladonia tumulorum, assembly GCA_913789895.3. Classification (NCBI taxonomy): domain Eukaryota; kingdom Metazoa; phylum Arthropoda; class Insecta; order Hymenoptera; family Halictidae; genus Seladonia; species Seladonia tumulorum. The sequence goes on from OU565275.1 coordinate 13,764,546, forward strand.
TGCTGCCTAATGTTGAATTACAATATAGTGGAAAATTAAACGTACAGACTTCTTTCAAGGATTTTCTTATTTACCGACCAGTGAAATAAATAACTTCCAGGTTATTTAAAAATGTGCTGTCAACAAGAAACATGTATAATATGCTTCTCATTTGAAAATTAAATGCACATTCACAAACTGAACAATAATCTGATATAATATCGGAATTTCAGATGCTTCGGAGAGGTAATCGTAAATTGCAAATTAATTCAACTGCACAAATCAATCTTTTAATCCGTATAAACACAATGAAGAGACTGCATTTAAGGTGTTAATCTCTGTAGAATCCTATTTTGCCTACGTCAGCATACGAAAATCCGCAGTCCGGTATCAGTGTCTATTATCCTATAATGGATTGTGCCACGCAATCGATGAGTCATCAATTTTCAACGTGCACGCATCATTAATTTTTCTTTAGTCCAGGAGAAAAACGTTAGTGCTATTCAGTTGATTAGAAATAGATTGAAATAGAATTAAATAGAAGACTAATTTCCTGATCATTTATTAGAAATTATTAAAAAATTTGTATAGTTCCTCGTAAGTGCCTGCTTCTTATTGTTTTCTTAATAATAAACTTAGAAATGTTCAGCTCCAGATTATTTTATCACTCGAGGCAAATGTCGATATAATTAATGCTGCTGCTGCTCGAAAATTCGATTATATACTCAAACAACAGTGGCTCTCTTATAGGTTTTTCATTACCAGCGAAATGAAATTCATCCATCGAGACAAAACCTGTCTCCCGTCGTTAAATTGCGCGCAAAGTGATACGAACATTGTAAATATTAAAAGTGGAACGCGGAATAATTTCGTCTCCCTCCTTATACGTAATTCACTAGGAATGTTTTTGAGATTTCGTGTATTATGTAAGAGTTTGACCAACTAACTTCGTTAGGGGCTCAAAGTTTGCTTCAGCTATTTGCGAGTCTTCGCGAAACTAGCAGACTTATCGATTCGCTTGAATTTTTTAAGTCATCAGCCCTCTGAGACGTTACCCTTTTCATATCCCTTGTGTTCATCAGATCGAAGCATCATTTTCGCAAGTAATATCGTTACAAGTTCTTGATTTTTGTTCGACATTTTTAATCTTTGCACTAGCACTTTTTAAAACGCGCGAGTAACTGGAAAATGAAGCCGAAATCGCAATTTTTTTATTCTTCATTTTTGTCTTATATTGTCACGAAGAACAATCCGTTAAACTTTCTCCCACCTGTAGTCGAATAATCAATGGTCAAATTGGAGTGTATGCAGCGTACGCAATATCGGTGTATACATAATAAAGAAACCAATTGAACAGAAGCGAGGCGTTACACTTCGGTATTGCGGAGCAAAGCTAAGGATGCAATTAAGTAATGGCTTTCAATGCAGCTGAACCTTGAGGTTCGTTGAAACCAACTACTTCGACTCGAGTGCGATAAGCTGCAGTTTGAGCAGGATTTAGAAAGCAGCGGACTCATGAATAGAGCGCAACTGCTCCGAAAACTTTCTAAAATTTCTTAAAGTGCAAAAAAACTGTAATATATTCGAATGGAAGGATAATTATGTAACCTGTTATTTGTCGCTATTAGAACCGAGTATTCGAAGTTGACCCAATCACAGGAGAACCAAAGAACTATCAAATATGCAAGAATTTTCATTACAATATTACAAGAATTTTCATTACAATATTACAAGAATTTTCATTACAATATTACAAGAATTTTGATTAGCTATCTCGTTTCAGGAAGATTTAGTCCATTTCACCGTATCAGATTTTGTTGTACATACAGTCGGGGGCAATATTAACCCATTTGCATCATAAAGAAATATAAAAAGAGGGCCTTTATCACCAAACTGTTTTTTTTTTTTTTTTAATTATATTTAAGTACAGAAATGTCTACGAATAAAGGAACTTCATATTTCAGCATTATAAGAAAAAATCAGAATTACTACTCCATTTCTATACACCCTTCATTTCTATTTTTTAGCTAACGAATAATGATAGCGACTTGAAAAATTGATCGCATATATACGCTAATGATGCAAATGGGTTAAGTGGACACTTTTTATAAATTGCATAACTTTTTTGAAATTGGGCCAAAGGAGATGAATAATTTTGAGATGTTAGACCGACTAGTTTGCTAGAGAATGAGTAAAGGAAAGTTTGTTTAGATTGCAATCGGTAGGAATGATAAAAATATTGAAAAATTATGTTTTTTTTAACTTTGTTATCTGAGACTATCACGACAATACACAAATGAGGATACATGGTACATGTTTCTCGTTCAATCTTTTTCAAGTGCACGAATGTCGGATTAACACGTTGACTGCCGTGTCACCCATATGTGGGTGACGGAATTATTTGTCCAAGTTTTAAAATGAATTTTTACGTTAATATATTCATTGTACCAAATTTGATTAGGATCTGTAATATGCAAGAAAGTTGGAGGACTACTCAATATCATACATTTAATTCTTTTCAATTTTTATTTCATTAAATAACACTGATTTTATGGAATTTTTGAGGTTTCTAATTTGGCAGTCAGTGTTAAAACTTCATTTTTATTTTTCGGAAAATCAGTCTTCCACGGAGAAGCTTCGTCCTAGATTTTCTACTCGCTTCTGCACGAGAGAACGTTTCTTTTTACGTTACTATTTCAATCGCATAGCGTAGTCTCGATTTACTTCTGCACGAGGAAGCATCATACTTCCCAGTTAGATTAGGGTTGTGACCACGCCCAGGGATCAGAAATATTCATTTCGATCCGTGCTTGTCGTTTCAACATTTTATCCGCGTTTCCCGTAAAATACTTCATACGTAATTTCGTCAGGGCGAGAAAAATCAGGAACGACTTTGACAGATCACAGAGCGTCCCGAAACTTTCGGAAACGCGGAAAAGTTCAATCCAGGAAGCTCGGAATTTCGGCCGGGTTCAGTCTTCCCGACCATATTTCGTTCGGCCCCGAACGCCAGCAGAATTGATCGACAGACGAAAGTGAAGGCACGACAGGTGGCCGGCTTCATTCGACCCTCTCTCGAAGAATTTCCTCGCACAAAAATGTCGCGAATGTCACGAGGGCGGAGAAGAGTCGGCGATGTTTGCGAAACAATTCAAGGGGACGCTTTTGAAGCACGACAGGCCCCGGGATTCCTTCAACTAAGGGGACACGATGAACAACGCGGATGAAACAGGAGAGTGAGAGGGAGCCTGTGTGTGTGTGTTTTTTTTTCCTGCTACGAGCCAATTTCATTAGGCACGACAAGTTCCTGCCTTACAACGACTCCTCGACAATAATAACGCAGAATTTCAGGCAAAATCGGGCTCCCTTAGCGCGCCCTTATAGTAAAAAGTGCTTCAATCTCTACTGTCGGGCAGATGAGACCAACGCATTATACATTTTGAATTAAAAAAGAATTTCTCCTGATTTTCTTTTTCGTGAAAAATTGACTAAGGATTTTTGTACTTTCACTTTTCGGGAGACATTCTCTGTTAAAGTTCGTAATGAAGTGTTTTCTCGATATTTGTCGACAACACGAACCCTGGGACATAAGTGACAAAAGTGTTCATACACTTGGAATATAGAAATAAAAACAACAATGTTTTCTATATTATTAAGTATATTCAAATATACGTAATTGAATATTGTGTACATTACACTCCTAACAACAAATGAGCAAAAAACAAAGACAATAACGTCACTTTAAATGTAACTTGAAATGAATTCAAAATTCACACTACTGTAAGAAATTGCTAGGACAAATGTATTCGTACACCACCATTTCTGTTAATAAACACAGCAGTTACGAAGGAATCACAACATTCCGATCAATGTAAATTTTGTTATAAGTGTTGTATACAATATAAAGCTACATATGTTTAAATACAATTAATAACATAAAAGATATTGTTGCTTTTATTTCTATATTCCAAGTGTACGAATACTTTTGAGATAACATTCTTTAATTCACGACGAAATAATTTAATTCCGATGATATTTACTTGAGTAATGAACGATGAAAGTTACTTCCCATTACAATTATATTAACGGAAAATAATAGTAATTCTCTAATTTCTCAACTGTTTCAAATTGCACCAGTTTTTGTTATGAATCTATAATAAAAGGTACAAAATAATAAAATATGAAAAAAAAATAATAAAATATCTAAATATAAAAGTTTGTTGGTCTTACTCGTGTGTCTTATCAGTAGATTAAAGATCTCTATTCAAGATAAAAATTGTTTGCATTGATGGGACCCAGGAATCAAAATAGAAGTTCATTTCTTTCTTTGCTAGTTTTATTGGGTTGTAAAAAAGATGCTGATGTTCTCGAATCTAGGAAACTTTTCTACTGTTTCAAATTACACCTATTTCTTTGCATAAATGAGTCTACTCGTCAGACACGTTAAATAATGCAGTGGTCCAGAGTTTAAAACAGTTACCAAACCAATTTGGTCGTAGGGAATTGAGCTCTGGGTTATGGCAGCACAAAGTCATATCGCTAAGCTAGAAACACTACAATCCACAGTAGTAAGAACTATAGTTAACGCACCGTGGCTTGGTACGTGCGAAACGACCAACTCAGAAAGGACTTAGAAATTCCATCAGCAACAGAAGAAATAACACGCTTGAGGGGAAAATATAATACTAGAATATCAAATCATACCCAACCATACAGCTAAGGTACTCTGTACACAGTTCAACTGCCCAGGAGACCACCAATAAAACACCCTAAACACCTCTTTCCTCAATAGCTAAATAATATATTAAAATTCTTCCGCAAATGCTTTCTGCTGAGGACATTTTTATCTTTGTGCTACACATTCCTCTTACGACACATTGTACAGTTTATTGGAGTAATAAAAAAATAATAATAAAGTGGCGAATTTACCCAAAATCGTCGACAAAGGTATACAACATCTTCTTAATTTAACAAATCTATGTAGTGCTTTTATAAGCTAGGAAAATTTATTCTTGTTAAAGTAAATTTTTTGTTTTAGTTTTCAAAGATTTCTCTGTTTCGATCTATGTATTATTGGACACATCACACGTTGCTTATTAATATCAGTGTTGTGGAACATGGGTGTAAATTAATACGTACGTATATATGTATGTATGTTTCAGTTTTCCTACTTTGATTGTTGAATTACAGTATACATGGAAAATTGGAGAGATTAAAATAAATACTGTTATCTAAATAGTTAAAAATAAAAATTACATAGGCAATTACACTCCTACCCTTAAAATTTTGTTTTAAAATATATAGGTATTTGTATTTATCTAAAATTTTTCCAATGGAGACAAATATGTGTTCCATTTAAACAATCGTTAAAACAATCGTTTCGACAATTTTGAAGTACTGTATTGTCTCGAAACGTTAATTATTTTCACTAATTAGTTTTCGTCGAGCAGTGAGATAGATAAAAATGCGATGAACAATATACACGAAGCTAACATTTAGGTCAAATTTTAATATCGTATATTAAATTTAGTTATGGAAGTATTTAATAAGTACACGTTACATATAACTAAATTGGGCTGACCCACAATGTATCGAATATGTAATGAACCAGAAAATCTAATTTAAATAAATATCGGTTATAACATGCGCAACGAGAGAGATTTAACAAATGCCAATAATTTTAATATAAATGATACGTCATTTCTTAGGTAGTAATTTCGTATGTTGTATTAATACAAAAATAAAAATGTATTTACTCATGGACACATATTATTCAAGATATTATTCATTTGTAATGGGTTTCATTTACGCGAATTCAACGCTACCTGCAAATAGATAATTGATGAATGTCGTTAATGGAGTCTATAACATCATACAATGAATTGCCATTCACAGTCACCAATAAATCCGGAAATAATGACAGAGATGGAATCTGCAGAAAATTTAATATCAAATATCAGTCACTTTGATCTATCAAGCAATGATGTAAAACACATAATGCATCCGCGCGCACATCGATTAATTTCAAACGTGAAATTCGATGAAAAGTTTATTATTACGAGGAGGAACAATTTTATGTAAATATCCATTGAAACTTTTCCCGTGCTGTCATAAAAGTAGGTTAACAATAACTAGACTGCACATTTTTACATGTAAAATATGAATTTTAAATGTATTCATATTTTCATTCGTTAACGATTCCTGTGAGGGAATAATAAAAATCAATATTGCTATGCATACGAATACGAAAAACGGAAGACGAAAAATCTGGAGAAAATTCAGATTACTAATGACGATGAGGCAAAACTAACATAATATTATAAACGTGGAACTCTGAACCCTTCAATATAAAATCGGCAATTCTTTTTGTGTTTGAAATTGTTATGATTAAAATTCATTCGACGGAATACCACTGGAAACTTTAAACGTTGTATTGCGCTTCAAATTAAATTTCAAATTTTTTTCTAAATTTCTTTGAAAAACCAGAGCGCTTGAGTTTAATAATTATTTATGACGGCACATTTTTAATACGAAATATGCAATATTCATATAGGTTTCGTGGATTTTACTCGCGAAGTGTTCTAATCATTATTAGATTAGAAAAGTTACCATTCATAATTCGTCATTAATTCAAAATCTATTACTTATTTAATTAGCATGCTCGCAGTAAACACATCTGCTGCATAAGCATCGGCCTAAATCAGCAAATTTTACACGGGAACTTCGCAGCAGGGTAAGTTTCCAGGCAAGATAATTGTCTCTGTTTGAAACTTGTTAATTAACATGAGATCTCCGGGCGTTGGCGATCGCAGCTTGAAATCTTTAGCGCGTAGTAACAAGTTTAAATTAACGGAGTCAACAGAATTTCAATAATCTCTCAAGCAGTGAGAAATGAGAAATATACAGGTGACTACGCATGTTATGAAAAAAAGATTACTCATTAATTTTTGTTAGAACCTTTTGAACTAGATAGAGTCTGTACTGAAAGCATTAATTTAGTAATAACAGCTATAATGTGCACTCATAATTTTCCTGATTATCTATTCAATGATTCCATTTATCTAGTAGAGCTAATGCTAGAACGTACGCATACATATACAGGGTGTTAGGTAACTGGTGGTATAAGCGAAAAGAGGGTGATTCTACATGAAAAAATAAGTCGAAAATATAGAATAAAATTTTTTCATCCGAAGTTTCGTTATCGAGAAAATCGAGTTTGAAATGCAGCATGCTATTCGATAGGAATTGTCTGACGCGTCTGATCATGACCAGCCAAATCTACTTCCTGCATATACTAAAGCACACAAACCTGACAGATCTTCAAAGTCGATTTTCTCAAAAACAAAGCCTCAAACAAAAAATGTTTATTCTGTATTTTCGACTTATTCTTTCATGTAGAATCACCCCCTTTTCGCTTGTACCACCAGTTACCAAACACCCTGTAGAAGAGTCTACAAAATTATTTGATACCAGAAATATTTACATACTTCTTACACTTAAAATATGAAAAATTCGTAAATTAAAAATTTCGCTTCCTTTCGCCACTCTCAAGAACGGTGACGAAGGCAAGCTTTTTTGGTTATCGTAACGCGAAGTAAGTATTGGACAATATAATTAGTTTAATTGCGTCTAATTTAATCTGTTCGTTTCTGTAACACGACAGTTTCGTGCAACGCGCGACAAATTAGAAGAAAAGAAAACTCGCTGCGAAAATGCAACTTTCAGTACTTAATTGGTGAAGTAGTTTGCAACCGGGATCGATGCATTTTTGCGCGACAAAGTTTTAACTCCGATCGAACCAGTCGTTCTTCTTGTACTTTGTAGCCAAGACTTTTTTTTTCTTCTACGCACGCAGAAGAAGTCAATTCCATTAGCAAACTCGCACCGTCGCGAAATTATGACCAGCCGACTCCTTATCATCGAGTTGCACGAAGTAATCTCGACCGGAAATGGCCGACTTCTCCATCTACATGTTCAGAGTATCTACCTCGCTATGTATAAGTGGCACGAGTCGATTATGTGCGAACCTACTACCCACGGCAGAAAATATTCGATCAAGATCGTGAATATGATTGTACAGCGAACTGTTTAAACGTGTATTAAATATAAAAAATCCTACTGAAATAAATACGGTATAAAAGTTAATGATATTTTAGGCAAATTGTTAATAAAACGATTCTCTTGCCTCTTTATCAAATCCAAAATGATAAACCATCTTTATTCGAAAATTCTAGAGAAGTAGCATGACACGGGGTGGTAACAGTACCTAACATGTTACAAGATCACTTTTTAATATCTCTGTCGATGAAGACAACGATACACATTGCCACAAGAATGATTATGATTGATGGAAGCAATAACACTTGAACAAAAAAGAATTTTGCGCCTCTCCAAGAGTTTCGCGCCGGGAGGAAACTTCAATTTTTCAACTGAAACGCGAAGCGAATTTTTATGCGTCCACGTGTACTAGTTCTTACTGAACCGAGAAACTTTTGTTTGAAAAATTTCCCAACGTTTTATATCGGAAGTTAGAACGACTCGAATCGAGCATTTTTATTGCAACATAACAAGTTCCTTTATACGACGGAGTTATTATCTGCATCTTACTAAAATTAGTAAAGAAATAAAGAACTGTTTTTACTTCGGATTGATGCAACAATTTTAATTTTGCAGAAACGTTTGGAGGCTACATAATACGAGTGTGAATGCCGACATGTGCGCATAGCGAAACAACAACCTGTACATTCCAACAGAGATGACGATTACAGAATGACATTGCAGCGACGCAAGAAGTCCAGGCTAATTGCACTCTTAAAAATTTAAAGGTCTTAAAAATTTTTCTTTCAACACAGCTATCCAGCGTAATCTGTCGAGTTTGTGCGCCCAGTAAAGAATCACTAAAAAAGCACGATTTGTTAGTACGTTTTATTTTAGGAACTCTGTGCTTGGATACTAACCCCGCTTAAATGCACCTTAATCCAAGATAATGACTGGGATAACGTTTTTTTATGAGGACACACTTACTTTTAGTGATGGTAGACGAGTAAAACTTCCGGCAAAATGAGTTGTGATCAAGTTGTTATGACTTGCAACACATTTCAGTAAGTAGTGAGTTCATATAGGCCATACGGAAAACCATAAGAATACCATAAGGAAAAAGTTACTTCAAATGAGCCAACTACTCCTTTCGAAAATTTTCCGGCATTTTTCAGGTCAATTTTCAGGCTAGACTTTCATACAATAAAATCAGAGGTGGCATGCAAATGACAATATTCACCCGAAAATATTTTTTATACCATATCATCCGCCAATGAGGCAATGTTGACATATGTTTTTAAGTAAATGGAACTAGAAAATTGGGTAACACGACTAAAAGTGTAACAATAGCATATACAAAGTTTCGGATCAAGTAATTTCATTTTTTTCTGTATAAAATGATATGCTAAAAATTTAGATATTACTTACAGAAAACAAAACTGAAATTCCATCTTGAACCCTCCAGCGCACGCGTCAAAAGTATCCATTTTTTCATTAGTTCTAAAAACTCGGAGCTTCACTTCACGCTCCTATTCCGTTTGCTAGCGAGCACCGTCAGTGGAGAATATTTTTGAAGAAAGAATTTTCAACGGACACTTGGCTGATAATTGGAACGTGAATCAAGAGATTTTTCGTAACAGTGAACTCGAGACGCGACGGTTCCTATTAATCGTGGTTTCGGTCAAGCCTTGATCCGCTCGCTGCGCTGGTACAAATTGATCCGTGTAGATAATTGAGCACTTACGCTCGTCGTGTCCTATTCCTGAGGAACAGCGAGCACTCGTATCTCATTATCCGAATTGTACCTACATACCTGTGTAAATTCGAGGTTCGCGGGAATCACAGTTTACCCCAGCAGCCACGGTTCTGCTCTATTTTCCAGTGGCAAACAAGTGTAGCGTGTACCACGTGACGAATAGATAGAACGGAAACGGTAGGCGTGTACATACATACATACACGAGAAAAGACAGAGATTGCGCAAAATAAACAGATAAATAGACAGTCGTGCGAGGGCGAAAAATTTATTTGACGCGCATGTGTTCTGCCCCGGAATACAGCCAGTCTCATAAGTATTCGTACCCTCGTTGCATATAAGAGAAATTTCCTGATATCAAGTGATACATGCAATATTCTGCAGTAAGTTTTTTGTTACGAATAAACAGATGCATAAACTATATGTATACAAAATTTTAACAAAATTGAATTATTGATAACAAAATTATATTAATTTTAATCTACGTAAATAACAGATCACAAAAGTATTCGTACCATGCTTGACAGAGTTGAGTTTATTTTGCTTATAAACATTGTTTCACTTTGAAGATGATTCCCAGAGGTCATAGTCGAATAATTGAGCTTGAATTACTTAGTCTTGGTCAAAACTTTGCCGAAATAACATTGATAATCGAAAATGAGTCGAAAGAAGGCCGACACTACTGTAGAAGAGCGTAAAATAATTTTTAAATTGCACCAAGAGGGCAAAAGTTACGTTGAGATAGCAAAACTTATTGGCAGAAGTAAATCTACTATCCAATACATACTTAAACGTGTAAAAACTAATAATATTTTGTTAAACAAAAAACGTGTTAGAAGACCAAAGATTTTAAGTGCTCGGGAAGGAAAGATTAATACGTCAAGTGCAAAAAAATCCAAGAATTAGTGCCCCTAAATTAGTCACAATGTGCAACAACATGTTTAATAAAATAGTTTCTGCTGAAACTTGTCGGAGAATATTAAGATCTGAAAATTTTCATGGTCGAGCAGCTAGGAAAAAGCCCTGCATTAATAAGATTAACAGAGCAAAGAGATTAGCATTTGCGAAAGAATACGTAAATAAGAGTAATACCTCTTGGCAAAAATTTATTTTCTCGGATGAATCCAAGTTTAATATTTTTGGATGTGACGGAACAGGAAAAGTTTGGAGAAAGCCCAACAAAGAACTAGAATTAAAAAATCTACGACCGACTTTGAAGCACGGTGGAGGCTCGGTGATGGTTTGGGGCTGCATGGCAGCATCCGGAGTGGGTAATCTTATATTCGTTGATGGACTTATGGATAAATATAAATATAAAAGTATTCTTGAACAAAATCTGCAAGAAAGTGCAGTTAAACTGGGTATGCAAGACGATTATTACTTTCAACATGACAACGACCCGAAGCATACTGCTCAAATAGTTCGTGAGTGGATACTCTATCACATTCAGAAAATTTATGGGCAGAAATAGAGAAAAGACTACGCAAACATGAAATTTCAAATAAACAAATACTAAAAGAAAAAATTCTGGAAGTTTGGACTCGTATTGAACAAAGCACCATTGAAAGATTAATAAAAAGTATGCAAGATAGATTAATTGAAATAATTAAGCACAACGGTGGATCGACGAAATACTAAAAAAATAATAAATTATTATAATATGCGATTTTTCTTATAAGACGTATACCGGTACGAGTACTTTTGTGAACTGTTATTATGTACTATGTAGATTAAAATTAATATATTTTTGTTATCAATTACCCAATTTTGTTAAAAGTTTGTACAAATAAAGTTTATATATGTGTTGATTCGTAACAAAAGAGTTATTGCAAAATCTTACCTGCATCATTTGATTTCAACAAATTTTTTTTCAAGCAATAAGGGTACGAATACTTATGGGACTGACTGTATTGTACATGGCGAAGATAGGGGCACAGCTGCGAGGTGCGCGCTAGTGCTAATAGACATTGTATAGTCTGATGTACATTTGGTAAATAACCTCCGATGTTAATAGCGCAGTAACGAGCCGGGAAATAATGGTGTGGCCATTGCTAGATTAGGGGAATAGGGATTTTCTAACTCTATAGCAAGTATGTATAGTGGCGGACAAACGGAAGATTAAAATTGGAATTTCTGTACATGTGCCGGTGATTATGGAAGTGGTGTGCAGAGGTGGGCAAATATTATTTTAAATAATAAATAACAAGTAACAAATTCAGTTAATATTTCATTTACAAATAATAATTAATTTTTATTCGATTAGAAAATCATTGAAATAATTTATTTATTATTTCTTATTTGCGAATGAAATGTTATTTTCTCGTTTCCATTATTTTATAAGATGTAAATACTCATAAAAAATTCATCGCTGCTTTAAAATAAAATTTTAGTTTGTGAAAATAGTTGTAGTCGTCGCATACATATGTGACTATATAAGCTTTCTTTATACATAACTATTTCAGCTTTATTTAATCACTTTGGCTGTATGGTACTTTTTGTCATAAAAATCTCACGATACGCAGGTACACGTAAATCCAGAAGCATGCGCTGCCAAGCGATATCGTCGATATTTGGCAGACTTCGTATATGCCGAGAAGTTCAAATATGCCGATGTTTACTTTCAATTTTACGATGGGAAATTCAAATTCGTTTATGTATGTTCCAATAAAATCTAGCCGATAAAAGTCTCAACTATCCCCACTACCTACCCATTTTTGTCATGAATACATAAAATCCGGTGTCCACTTATTAATCACAGAGAAATCACTAAAACAATTCAACAATTGTACAATCGCCAGGAAAATAGGTCAACAGCTAAAACTGTTTATATATTACCGTTTTTGTATCATAAAGTAATGATTCTCTTGCATTCATTTCCCTCAACAAATTTTTTACGTAATCCAGTCCACGTGTACACATATCAGTACTTCGGTGACGCTTGATGTCGTGTAATACATGCTACACGTAAACGATCCACTCGGACCAGAATAACAAATTCGTAGCAATTAACGCTATTTCGCTGATCCGACGTTACGAGCACACTGTAACGAGATTGTTTATTAACCTATATTTCTGTGCAATCCCTGTTATCGATTTCAAAGCTGTTTTTCACGTCCAGTACTGTTTTTGGGAACATGTAACGTCGTAATTCCTTCTGTTCTTGAAAAAGGCATATTTATTACATTTATTATACTTCCTTTTAACTCTGTACTTGTTAAGAGTATTGAAAAATAAATTAAAAAAGAAATAGGTAGTATTAGCGTATTGACTTGTTACAATTCAAATATTGAGTTTTCTTCTGAGATTTTAAACTGCGATATGGTAAACTTTAAATTTATTGTGTACTAGCAACCATGCAGGATTTTGTGGGGCTTTTCATAGTATGTGAATATTTTTGGAATATTGATTTTATAGATTGAACTAAAGGAACACGTTTCTATACACATGCACCTTATAGAGCTTAACTATTGAAAGATTCAAATAGCAACTTCTTTCATTGGTTTATTCATAGAATTGCTTCTCCAAAAATGTCTCATATTATGAAACATTCTATAAAAAGAATATTTAAAATTGTATAGGTATGTCTTAAAATTTTAAGAATTTGTTAATAGATTTAAGAAGGGATATCTATTTCATTCTAACAATGAATGTCGAATTCTTAGCATCTCTTAATTAAAGAATTATTTCTTCTTTTAAATTTGAAGAAAAAATTACCAGGCATATAAATGAATTTTTATATTGTCACGTAGTAAACGAAGAACAACAAACTATTCAAAATATGAACAAGAAAGGAAATTCGTCATAGTTGTGCTGCTGTGACTCTAATTCGAAATAAAATCATTTCTTTAACTTCAACACACTTTAAACATTGCGATAGAATGTTGCTATTTTTCACTGAGCAATAAGATAAAATAGATTTTAAAGCAGAATAACGAATATAGATATAAATTCAAAAATTTTGTTAATGTCATAAAATGTTATGTGTTATTTAAAATTTTCCAAGTTCTTTCTTCCAGGATCTTCGAAATATTGATTAATAAATACATTATACCGTTACTCTGATCACAACCGAAACGAAGGATAATACGTAACGATTTTCTCCCTACATTATTCATTGAGCTCTTAACCATAAACACGCAACCGTGGTCGAACATTCTTTTTACTTATTCATGTGTTTCGGTCAAAAGGATAGTTTGCTATTTTCAGGAAAATAGAAATTTCTATTGTCTCCGAATGAATATTTTTCGAAACAGCAGACACTCAAACTTTTAATTCTCACCGTTGCGTTGGAGAGTTAGTGCAATTACTTACAGTCGCTTAACTTTGTTGATTTGAAAAACGTATCTCTATTTCCACGAATTCAAAGTGATTCCTGAAACTTTCAGCCGACAGTGTGTGCAAAAAAACGATTCAAGTTTCTGATCCTAAAACTTTGTTACTAAACTTTTTCAATAGACCTGATTGAAACGGGTTAAACTTTTTTCCTGTTGCAAACGTTTAATAGCTGCCATAGTAGTATATTAGGAACTCTGTTTGAACGGACACGGCAAGTAACTGGGAAACAAGTTTACAATATCACTGAATAGTCGATGCGAATATAATTATTTCCCTTGAATTATGCCCAAAACTGCTTTCATGAACTTGATGCAGTGGGATTTTAATAAAGCATTGAATATAAGCAATTTGCAAAAACAATTTTACAAATGTTTAAAATCTCATAGATCTAATTTTAGACGTAAAGAAGCTTCGATCATCAAACCTTTGATAGATTGACAGTCAAAACAAATTTTCCAATGTGTTTCCAATCTCAGAGGGTTAAAAAACGATCGCTGAGAGCTTGAATATTTATTTACGCGCAATTCGATGCAATGCTTCTGTTCAAGATGCTGATCTTTTTCATTTCGGAGGATTCGACTTGAAAACTCCGAGGATATACAGGATGTCCCAGTTTTAAACGATCAAACTTCGCCAGTACGTTCTATGAGTAGACACAAGAAAAGCTCATAGAAGAAATACGAAAACTACTCGATTCGGGTTACGTCTTCATGCTCCTATTTCAAGCGACATCATCGCATTGTTCGATCGAGAACACTCACGATTAGACAGCAGATCTTTATTAACAAACTTGAAGTAAGACGAACATTTATTTTGCTTCTTAACACTAAACCTACCATGGTAAAAATAACCGGTTGTATGTTTCACAATTATTGAAATTACAAAAATTCACATATGTAAAATAGTGGAATAAATTTCCTTGTTCAAACGTTTATTATATTCAAATTATGAACAATCTCAATAAATTTAGGCTTGCTATTTTTATTAGGCAATATTTACCAGATACTTTTAATGCTTGGTAAGTTTAGCTTGGTAATATGCTATACAGGTTAAAAATAATATCACAGTATTATGCGTATTCTTCATACTGACGAACTTTGGGATACCTCTTAACCCTTGGTCGGCGAAAAAATTGGGTCTAAATTCTAATTTTCTGACAATCAACTTAAACTAACAGCTGTATTTATATGCAGTTCGAGAAGAGGATCAACCTTGATCTCAAAGAAGTGGATGTAAAGGCTTGAATAGATCTAGTTAGCGTTAAAGGGAAAAAAGTGGCACGGATCGCTGGAAGACACGTTAATGTTCACTTGGATGACTAATTCTAAGGGATGTAAGCAATTTGCTTTCCCACGTTTGCAGAAAACGTCTAAGATCGAAGCGCGTGGTTATCCCATGCGGCAATGATTCGTGTAACGCGGAACACGGTGATCGTACACTCGTCGTCAAAAAGATAGCCCAGGTGTGCTATCTTTAATTTCAGAATGATGCATGTAAAATTTTTCGTCTGTAACGAATAATATCAAAACATTATGAGCTCAGAATATGCGGCTTGCTGGAAATAAGTCACAATGTCGTATATGTTTGTATATATCAAAGAAAAACTGTTCCATACTAAGGTAGAAATGATAGCACACTCTGTTAATATGTTTAGAAATTGCTCAGTATTTCATGATCTATCAACTAGTAAAGATTACAGGTTAATATTACATAAATTTGTAAGTATGGGACGCGGAAAAAAATTAAACGAGTCTGAAAACAAGTAAATTCTTGAACTGAAACAGCAACAGTTATCAGTAGCGAAAATATCGAAACTAATAAAGAGAAGTCGTAAAGTAATACACAATTTCTTAAAAAATGTTGAAGATTATGGCAAAAAGAAAAGTACTGGTCGGCCGTCATCGTTATCCGATCGTGATAAGCGAGCAATTTTGCGTGCAGCTTCCATCTTGCAGTTAACAACGAAGCAAATAATGGAAAAATCTAGTGTTAATGCCAGTGTTTCAAGTGTTCGTCGAGTTCTACTATTCTGCAAAAATATTACGAGGCTAAAATTGAAAAAGAAACCTCCGTTAACAACGAAACGCAAAGCAGAACGTTTACGCTTTGCAAAAGAAAGAGTGCATTGGAAAAAGAAATGGAGAAGGCTACTATTTTCGGAAGAAAAAAATTTAATCTGGATGGTCATGATGGGTTCCAATATTATTTTCATGACATAAGAAAAGAGACAATGTCAGCAATTCGACGACAAATGGGAGGAGGCAGCGTAATGGTTTGGGCCGGCATCGGTTATTTCGGCAAGACAAGTATCAAGTTCATCAATGGGAGAATGAATAGTGTCCAATATATAAATTTAATCAAAGAACAAATAAATAATCATGCAGAACGCATTTCTGGACCTGATTACATCTTTCAACAAAATAATGCATCTGTACACACATCAAGATTGGTCCAATCATATTTTAATGAAAATAATATACAGTAAGGAGCAAAACTGAACCAATAACCACAAGTTTTGTATAAATCATTATTTATTGCTAGGAATATAGAAGAATAACAAAAAATCAACATTATAATTATTTTGATCACAGTTAGAAGTAACTTAAGAATTTTTTTCAATAATTAGTGTCTACAAAACTGTATAAATCATTATTTGTACTGTAGGTGGCCTCCTTTGGCTGAGACACCCAGTAGAATATAAAATAAATAATTATTGCAAGTTAATCGATATGATATAATTCGGAGAAATAATCTCTGAACATATTTTCATTTTATATACATTCAATTACTACCTTACCCAACACTGCAAATAACTGAAGTCCTTCATACGACGACGCAAGTAGAAACACCGAGCATTGATCAGACATACGAGCTACAGTGGATCCAAGAAGTATCTCAACACTGATTCTCGCCTATGTTCAAACTATGATAATTTCGCAAAAAATGATCGTACGACCGTAAACTTGGACTCATTTTGAAGCTAGAAGTATTTAGATTCATAATCCATCGTTCATTTTATTCGAAGATGTATCTCTTCACGATGTAGCACAATTATAATGTTGATTTTTTGTTATTCTTCTATATTCCTAGCAATACATAATGATTTATACAAAACTTGTGGTTATTGGTTCAGTTTTGCTCCTTACTGTATCTGTTTTGCTATCGTTTCGACGAGGAGTGTAAACACAAATAAAACGAAAAGCGATCTAGACGATTCGAAATCCAGCGGGCGAAAAGGTTGAAAAGAAACAAAGTTTCGCCTGTTACAACAATTGGATTATTACGAGTGCCCTCTTCGATCAGATAGTTGGGGCTTACCGGGAGTCGGGAGATTATCGGTCTGAAAGCAGCCTTGGTAAATCACGGCACAGAACGAACGTATGAATGCATAAATATACGGAAGAGGTGGGCGTGTGAAGGACCCTCGAGCTCGGAGTTCGATTTTATCAGGCATCTCGACTTAGCGTGAGCGACACGGAGCCACGCAGTGGCACGGTTTGCCGGCCGCACATGCGGTTAAATCGTGCAACCATCGATTTCGTTTGTGCCCGATGTGTGTGTGTGCGTGTACCGAAGTTACGGCTTTAAGTCGACTCTAGGACGAGCTGCTATCCAGGGAACATTTTCTTTTTTTAGTGATAACTAGTCTATTTCAGCAAAATCGATGTGTTCCGCATCCGTTGAAGGAAACAGGAACCAGGAAATTTCTTTCCTTCGGCACAAATGTCGGCACATTTCGATTCTCGTATTGGGTCGTACGGTGTCCTGTCCAAACAGACATTCATTGGACAGGTCACCCTAAACCACAGGTGAAATTATCGTCACCCTCTGAAATTAGTATTCGCGAATCGTTATTCCCTGCGTTGTATCCCGCGGCAGTGGGGATAGTTCTGGGGACTCTAATCGGCTAGATATTTGAGACTTATGAAACACTGTATGTTATTTTTTTATTTAACGGTTTTTCGAAACGGTACCCATCGTATCTCAAAAACTACGGGACCAATTTCTTTGACATTTTTGACAGGCATACTTTACACGCTTATCTAGTTTTTGTCATAGGATATTTTTTTAATAAATAAAAGACAAAAAAAAAACTACGGGACCAATTTCTTTGACATTTTTGACAGACATACTTTACACGCTTATCTAGTTTTTGTCATAGGATATTTTTTTAATAAATAAAAGACATATCATATTTTTCGCGCAAGAAATGACTTTTATGTTTAAGTGTCCGCCGTTTTACGCAGACTATGCTACTTTGAGCAGAATTTTTCCTCCTTCGATTCGGATAAAAAATAACGGAAGTACAATGGTTACCGTGAACGCGTTCCTTGAAAAACCGTTCCATAGACATAGTTGCGAGTCCACTTCTATTGGATATTTTTTAACGAAAATTTAGTATTCTGTACATAAAAGTGTGACACAACTTATGTACTAAATGTTTTCTTAATATAATCATTTGTTGAAATAAAAAAAATTTTCCAAGTCAAGCTCACCTTTCGACGTCCTATGTGTATGTTCCCCCTTAAATCGTAATCTATTAAAACATAGAACATCCTCTGCAATTTCAGATTTCACGAATTGCTCTATAAAAATTCATAGTTACACAAACACTCGCAGGTTAGTTGTAAACAGCAAAATGTTTTTAAAGGGTATTCAGTGAACCCAAGAGAGCTACCTGTATTTTGAATTGTTCGAAGCATAGGAAAGTTCGCCTATCTGTTCCATCAAAGAAAACCACTCTAAGCTTCAACGAATGGCATACTAACAAAGGATCGTTTACGGTAGAACCGGTTAATTAGTTTGTCTCATAGCTATTCGTCCATGACGAAAGCGTTCAACGTGATTCAAATTGCCTCGGAAACGTGGCTAATTATAATCCAATCGCGATTGATCTGTCCAAAACTCTTATCGATCGTATTGGATTTAATTACGTGTTAACCGCGTACGGGTAAACCGAAATCGCAACGTGTACTATTGATTCAAGATTGCAATGTCATATCGGTAATTGATCGGAATATTCAAAGCAAAAGGCGTAGGTCGTGGCAAGAACTTAATTAACACGAAAATACCACTTCTTAATTGATATTGAGGAATAGTAGTATTCCGTTAGTTATTTTCTAAAAATAATTTAATTTACTGATATAAATAGTCGTCGAATCAAACGTGATTTGATTTTATTTAACTTAATGTTAGACGTTCAGACCCATTAACCTAATTGAATTTGGTTTTTCAATGCAAGTCCATTTATATACCAAATGCTTCTATTGACATTTAAATTGACTGTCACAGAAGCACTTGTGTTTTTTAATATTCGTACAATCGGTCGAAAATAAATCGTTTTGATCGTCGTGGTAGTTCTACTGTGGAACAATATTAGTATTGGTACTATAATATTAGTGACAGTCGTATTTTAACATTTGATGACAATCATGTGTATGCAGTTCATTCGAAACTACGTTTCAATTGATTTATCTTATACATGACTAGCTGTGTATGAACATAGACTGTCTATCAACTAACATATTCCCGTATTCTCACCATGATATTCTTATAGCTGATTAAAAATTGCAGTTCAGACCAGTGTCATGTTTACAGTCCTTGGTGTCCGAGATCTTTCGAGCTTCGTGAGTTGTGGTAATGGGGACAATTTCACGACGTTTCTAATCCAGGCCTCGGCGACATATATAGAGAAATCATTGCAGTTCCGTTCATTCTATAGTTTACCCTTCACTGTATTTCAAGTGCCCTAACCATTCGAGCACCCACGGTCATTTTGAAGATGTTTGGATGAAATGTAACCTCGGCGAAAACCGCAGATATTTTTACAAGGAAACTAATATTTTAGTATATTCCGCCCTCGAACACACTATATAACATCGGATTCACCGGTGGTTCCACCGGGATCGAGTTGCCACGTTGTATACGATGCGTCCAAAGGATTTCCTGGGTGGTGTCGTTTCAATTTCCATCCTCCGTTACGGACGAATTCAATAGCCCCGGCTACTGGTCGACGGATAAAGCACAAATCGGCATACAGCCGTTTTACACGATCTCCTTTATCGATTTTATAAGTTAACAGTGTTCTAGCTGTCCTGTCCTTCGCTTGTTTTTTTTTCTTCTTCCCTTTCCCGTACGGCGTTCTTCTTTTTTCTTTTTTTTTTTTTGGTCCTTTCTTTTTCGTTTTGCTTTCGCTCGGAACGAGCTGGACTTATTGCGCGGACGTTTTTCATCGAGCCTCTTTGCGCCGCGCAGGGGGAGCCCCGATGCACCGGTAAGCGCGAAATTGGTTTTATTCGGAGCCGGGGTTTAACGGAACGGTTGTCGCGAAAGGTGATCGTCAAAGAACCACGATCGGTGTGTGTGTGTGTGTGTGTGTGTGTGTGTGTGTGTGTGCAGAAGCATGTGTGAAAATATGCTTCTCCATTCGAGCCGGGCAGTTTGCTTGCCACCGTAAGATTCGGCGTGAGGACACCGCCCCGAGTGTGTTTGCACTGCAATCTGATTTCGCGAAATCCAGTATTTCCCTGACAGTTGTACAAAAGAGGTAACGGGAGGTGGTGTGCAACCAAAGATACACATGGGAGTCAGATGCACAATTGACCCCAATGGTGATCCCAAATCGTCGAAACGTGCCCGAAATCTCAAAAGTCAACTTATGCATTTAGGTACATACGCGCCCGTTGTTTGATTGTCCTACCACTTTCCAGGCTTCATCTAGCCGATAAAAGTGCCAAGAACTATCTCCACTGCCCGTGACGGGCCCCAAAGCTCGAGTGGCCTCGATCGTCGAGGAGTGTAAACATAATACGGGTCGGACATAGCAGTGTGAGACCAGGAGACCACTACTAATCCGATAACAAAACTTCTTTATTTTAATTACTTTTCGTGGGACCTTCAGCAACATATTCGTGGCATTTTTCTGATGAAAATGATACCAAACACGATATAATTTCGATCATGTTCACAGTAATTTTCCGTTAACATAATTGTAATGAGAAGCAATTACACAAGTGAACGAGTAACAATTTACACAAGTAAATATCATCGGAATTATATCATATTGGGTATCATTTTCATTAGAAAAATGCCACGAAAATGGCGGTGAAAGTCTCATAAAAAGAAATAATGAAAAATAAAGAAGTTTTAAGACCCGTATTATGTTTGCTACGTTCCTTTTCTACGTTCGGCGTAGATCAAAGAATAGAATCTTCTAGCCGATATAAGTCCCTGGTCAGACCCTGTATTTTAGACATATATCGAGTAGACACTTTATACCTGCGAAACGGTCATATCTTAAATATTGTCTTTAATCGTCACGCAGTTTTCGTGTCGTCAACTGCACTGTCAGAGAAAAGTGGATAATTTTAAATAGACTATATTAATTCTCCAAAATGGAAGCTGTTCCAGAAATTGAATAGAACGTTCATAAGTACTGAAATATTCGATATGTTTGCATTATAAAACTGTAAAATGTACCATTTCATATGGATAAAATGAAAAGGTCA
This sequence comes from Seladonia tumulorum, assembly GCA_913789895.3. Lineage (NCBI taxonomy): Eukaryota > Metazoa > Arthropoda > Insecta > Hymenoptera > Halictidae > Seladonia > Seladonia tumulorum. Next base: position 13,786,159 of record OU565275.1, read on the forward strand.
ATGAAAATATTCTCGATCAGATAAAACGTTCGAATTTTGAAATCAAGATAACTTCGAGCACAAAGGGTTAACGTTTGAAACAAGTTCCAGTTGCTAGTTGGTTGGGTGAAATTCTATGAAAGGATAGTGCTTTCATCGTAGGAGGTTATTTCAGGGAGAAAATAAACAAGAAGGACAGCTGCGGTGTTGGTGTAGAACAAAATCGAATGGTTTAATCTGGTGACGAAAGACAAGGCGCCAGAAGATGATCAACGAATTAAGATCAACGAAGGAGAATTTGAAGTGGAAGCTTCTGGAGAACGACGAAACTCCAAGTTAAAAGGCGAGAGAGTAGAAGAGATACGAGCTACAAAATACAAAAGCGTGAAATCGAGTGAAAGAGGAAGCCTCCAACGGTACCATTAGTTTCTTTTGCACTGACGACCACCTTTGTCCTCGGCTCTTCAAACCACTTCATATGCTATGCAGTTGAAGTATTTAAAGCTCAAGTATCCTTTCGCGTGCTACGAGAGTTGAAAAATTACCATGACCGAACGCCATCGTCATTTACATGGTGTGTTTTTCGTAATAATAGCATCGCTCAGCATTTCTGATGCACTTTCGAATTATTCAGGGAGCAATGTTTTCAAGAGTTTACGATTACTCTTAAGAGAATAAGGTAAGGTAAGGTAAGGTAAGGTAAGGTAAGGTAAGCCTTACCTTACTGCGGATCTCCATGCGAAGTAAAGATGGTCTTCACCGATATTGTAACAAACAGGGGGAAGTCAGGTAGAAACTTCTTTTTTTAGACAATTTTAGCGATATGAAAGTATTATACAGGTATTATTAAATTCTTCGAATTGTTTTATTTTAAAGTTCACCTACTTTTTTCTGTCGTAAATACTTACAATTTACTTATTAGTGTATTCATTGGGTTATTGATTTTTTTATTTTTAACAGAAATTTTTTCATATGCGTTCCCATTCTAAACAATATATAGAAACACATGCATTTCAGTTGTAATCAGACTGTGGAATTTTGTGAATTTAATGCTCGTAAAAATCTTTAATTTATTCTTAGTTTTAATTCTATATTTATTTTATTTTGCTACTATCATTATGGGACAAATTAAATTCATCAACTGCTACTATTATTATGGGACAGAGAGAGTATCTATTTGATTTATGGTGTTTTTAACTAGGAATATGGAACCATTTTGGCCACCAATTTATTATTTCTGTGTAACAGCAACGAGATGTATAGAATAATTGTGACACAATTAATATCATTGATATTGCCACAACAATTTCACGTTATTTTGCGTGTAATCCATTTTATACGGACAGGTTGACATTGACAAATGTTAACATATTCGTTAATGAATGTTAAAATGTTCGTGTAACTTTTTTTCTCGGTCCACTTTAAAGCTCGCTCTCCATTCGACAAATACGCTTCCGCTGGAAATTCAAATAATTTCATTCAACGATATTCGTGTCAGATGCACTTGCGAATTCTCAGCATAAAATGCATTTTCCGATTATTTCGCTGACGATCATTGGATTCGATAAAAAAAAATACTATTTATTTTATATATTTCATTTTTGTTATTATTTTTTTATATATTATTAATTTATAAACATTATATTGGATAAAAAACGTATTATTTATTTTATCGTAATCCATGAAGGAATTCATCAATTCACATTTATTGAACAAAAATTATAGAATTGCAGCGTACGACCGTTTTCGTGTTCTTGGTTAAGAAATAGTAATAATTACATGATTTAATGATATTTTAATAATACGATACGACGGAAAATTCGAGAAAATTAAGTTTTAAAATTTTCCAATTCTAACTATAGATAACGAATCTCACTTTGAGTGCCTATATTTGCTGACGTCAAATAGGACGATCAAATAATACATTCATGTATTTACTAACTTTAATGGCAATTCAGGAGCATATTGAGGAAATTCATTTTCTGTTTAAATAAAAGAAATATGAACTACTACTTTCATTCTGTTTCACCTATGAACATTTCGCCATTTTAAATTGATATAGTCCAAACTTTTTCATCTCTCATCACATAAACATTGGTTCTTCATTATTAATATTTTTTCTTATAAATAACGTTCATATAAATTATACTATCTAAGTTTGTGTCTACTTCAACGTATGCTTTTTGTTTTTATTTTCTGTTTTGCTCCATTTCGTGGATCTGTGATATGTTATTATTTTTATATTACGCAGAGTTTAGTAAAAATGAAAGTGCTTATGGCAAAATGAGTGGCAAAGATCAATTTAATATTACTGGTACATTATTTATAACCTATTAAAATCGTTAAGAGAAGCAATCAATTTTTACGTAGCTCCCCCTTCTTGTAACTGATGCAGACAATTTTTGTTTTGCATAAAAATTCGAAGTCGGGTTGTTATTTTTGTTTTCCTTGCTGGTTTCCATTCTTGGAACAGTCGTCGTGAGATATAACATTTATTATACTAAAATGTTACCGATCTGGGTATTCTTCAATCTTCAACAAGAAAAACACGCGAAGCAGCTGTTCATAAAGCTTCAAAAATCAAAAGATTGCATTGAACAATCTCAGAAGTATTTCAAGCGTTCGATAGCTACGTGTAAAGCATGCTAAACCCTTTTCACAGAACGGTGACGTAAAAATATTTTTAAAATCGCGTCACAAAGGCTCCTAACGACCGCATTCCCGAGGGATCTTTCAGGAGAAAGTTTAAAGAAACCAATAAAAATGTCTCAAGAGACCAATTCTATGGGAAATTCGGTATCGCGTTTTCTTAAAATGTGAAAATATAGTATACCCGCACTAATTTCAATCTAGCAATAAAATATTTATCCGCGTGCAATGGCGCGGAAAGTTTCAATCACACAATAAAATAGCAACAATTCGAATTTCGAACGTCATAAAAAAATTTATTCTTCATGAGAAATTACCCCCTCTAATAAGAAAGTCTTTTCTTTCGGTGCTTTTATGTTTTAATACATTCATATAACTGACATACTTTTTTGTTTAATTGATTATAGCGTTGATTTTTAAGGTTCTCTATTTCGTTCTAATTTATCCTTAATATATTACAAAAGTTTACTACACAAGGAGATGCATAAAAAAAATAAATAAAAAATTAATATAAAAATGGGGTATAAACAAGGGGTGTATAAAAATTAATACTTATATAATTCAAAACGAAATTAGTTTATCGTAGCTTTACGAATAGTTAAATTCCTGCAAATTCTAAAGTATCATGAGATGCAGGTGCAACAGAAAATACTAATGAAAAAAATATTAAGTAAATCTTTACTATCCCTTATTATATATTATATATATTTTCTTTCTTGTATGTTTTTGTAATTTTGACAACAGATTCATAATCGAGGACCTGAAAAACTCCCGGATGTCAATTTCAAATAAATTGGAATACTCCTTCCTATTTTGGACATGTTTTCGCAATTTTACCTCACTGTGCGACGTTGGGACTTAATGGGTTAATTACTAGGGAACTAGTTAATAGTTAGCTCTGCAAATATTCACACAGAAAATTTTCGTCTGGTCTCGTTGGTGGAACGTCTTCGTTTAGTAGCTCCAACAGCTTCAGTTTACTTCCGAAAAAAACCACATCGTGTGAAACTTCCATCTTTTGGCTGAAGAGTCCGTTCCACAACTACTTTGAACGAACTCGAATAAAAGAAGTCGGTAAGAAGAACGTTCTAATTAGTCGAGGATATCAAGAAGAAAAATTAAAAACGCAGTTGATGCTTTAAACGATGATTACACGTGCGAATGGAATTTCCCTAACGCCGGATAGTATAGCTATGTCTTTAACATTTAAAACTTTACCGAGCTGTTGTATCGTGTAAATTATAGACGCACAAAAACAAACGATAATCATGCTTTATCGGTGCATCGTAAAAATTATGAACCATCATATCTATTAATATTTGTGGTCAGAAGACGTGCGAGTTCTGTTATTATTTACCTTGGTAAGTATCTTTTTAATTAACTTTCTATGCTACGTATTGGTTTGAATAATAAACATTTTCTTTGATTGGTTCACTGTCCTCTAGTACCTGACAATATATAATTTCCCCTATCCCCGGACAGTGCAAATCTCGCACTTGTGTATTCTTGTGCTAGTATTTATTATTTCGGTTTCACTGATTAAAAAACACACCCAAGCGGCATGCATTGTAAGAGAAAAGGTTAAAGTAGAAATAACACACGATAAAAGAGATAAAATATTTTGTTATTTTATTTATTTGATACTAGGTTTACGGGATCCGTCAAAATGACGGGATCTAATATTTTTAATTTACAATTATTGATTGTGAAGACTGATCCATAAGGAATTATTCAACAAATTTATTTCTTCGGGTATATATTTTGAATAAAGTGGCTAAAAATGTAAACGAACATAATCTTATTATTTTTCCAGAATAATGGAAAATAATCAATTTCAGTGCTCCGTAAACCTAGTGTTAGGAACAACCTGAGGCTAGGGGAACTCTTCCTAATTAAAATACCGCGATTCGATGGGAAACAGAAGAACGCAATTGCAACGTTTTCACGATTCAGCGGTTTCAAAGCGCACCAGTTAGATACATACCTCGGCTGCGAAATATTACATCGAGGACCTCTTGGAATTCCCGCGAACCTTCGCTACGTTTTTCGAGTAAACTCTCTCGTTTCGTTACGCGGGAGAAAGATTCGTTGCCAGCTGGGCAACGCAAACTTAATCGTATGTTAATTGTCGTCCCAATTTGTTAGACAAGCGAGCGAAAATAACGTGCGAGTAGAAAGAATAATTCGAGTCGTTTAACATTCAGGGTGATTTGTGGCTGTTTCATTTACATTCATGCGCTATACTTTCATCAGCGTTTTTTTTTTTATGAGACACGAATACTACGCGCAAGCACACGAAAAACAGGCATTTTTTTGCACTGTGACTTTAGCTGAGTGTGAAAACTGAATTATACATTTACGTTTTTATGAATGTGTAAATTAAGTGACTGCGGAAAAGAAGCGGAACAAACAGTTCTTTCTTTACGGTACACACTGTAGAATAAGCATACATGAAATTCGATACTTTTAATAAATTTCAATTGAACGGTTCGTATCGAATTCGGAAACTTCAGTTTTGAAAGTACATTTCAAATTCCATTCTCCGTTAAAAATTTAAGGATTAAATTTATCTTCAAGATTTCTCGATGTTATTACCATTAAATTTAATTTATTTAAAAAAATGTTGTATACCATGAGCACACGTGGAACACGATGGTTGCTTCCAGTGGGAATTAAAAGCAGTGAAAAGATATTGAATATCAAGAGAAAAGAATTGTTGACGGGTCTTCGTGTTAAATAAAAGCACTCGACGAAGCGATATATAAATTCTGGTTTTAAGTGAAAAGTCAATAAAACACACGTTACACCATTAATTAATGCAGGGCAAGGACATTTCATGATTGGCTGCATTAATCCATCACAGCTCAGCCAGTATAGCTAGCATGCAGTTGCGACACGTGTTTATTCACTTTTTACGTCTATCGCGATCTACCTTTACTTGCGTTTGTACGCATTACTGCGCTTACGCCTACGACCGACTATGAATGCTCGCTATGCTGGGACCTTTGCTAATGCAAGAACGAAACGTGTGTTGATATGTGGTATACGTATGTCATATGTGAGTGAGTGTACTGTTATTTCCACAAATTGTTTTTATCATTTATTCGCTTATAGGCACAAGTTGTTTAATTTTGTTTTCGAAATTACCATACTATTTGTGTAAGCATTTACTAATACGCCTTGTATTTAGCGTCTTAATTGTAACTCGAGCACCTAAATTGTTTCCGCTACTATTGAAAGTAAGCAAAAATTACTAAATAGGATATACAATGTTTACACGCATAATATGCATATGTTAAATACATGTTAATATGCCAAAAGAATATGCGATGACCTTGAAAAACCCGTTAAAATGACCTTATAAGAATCTTTTATCACCATCAGTATATCCTATTCAGTAATTTTTTCTAACTTTCAACAGTAGCGGAAATAATTCAGGTTAGGGTTCAAATTAACACCCTGTATACGGTAAATGTACTGTGTAAATATACTGCGGAAGATGTAAACGTATGTTGGAGAGCACCACCATAAACAGACACTTTACGCTGGCGTATGATAATAAAAAAAAATAGGTCAGTTGCTACGATCCACGCAATGAAATCGCCCGGAATGTAATTTTGAGACTGTCTCTCAGCAACATTGTAAGCACGGTTGTCCATATCTCGTAGGGGACAGTCTTATAGGCGACTCTCATTGTCACTGTATCGCATGGGTAGAATAGATAAAAGTTTCATATCCAACAAAAGCTTAACAGCTATAAATTATAGTTATAAACTAACTATCGCTGATGGACTCATCGGGTCGATGCGACGTAAACCACAACATATTGGGTTGGCAACTAAGTAATTGCCGATTTGTTCAATGAAATAAAAGAGTTTTTTTTTACTTGGAATGAACAAGTGTTGTTTTTTACTTGGATTTTTTTTTACTTGCTTTAATCTATGATGTATTTTCCATTTTGTTCGATGACCTTTTGCCATCTTTCTGACAACTTGAAAATTCCACGCTCGTAAAAAGTCTGATCCTTTTCGGTCAAAAACTGAGTCAAGTTATAGTTTCATCTATAACTGAAATCGGCAATTACTTAGTTGCCAACCCAATACTTACAAAAATAATAATTGATTAACTACAAAGTTTATTGTTGAAGAAACTTATTTTTATATGTTAATGGCACTATGTAATATTGATAATTTGTAATGCTTTCTCTACGCGCTTTTCATTTATCGTTGTATAATTATCCTCCTTCACTCTGACATCCCAGTGATTATTATTCAGCATAGTCACTATGTTATTCTGGGCTATATTGCATATATTATTAAAATATATTGTTATTGTAAGTTTAAAATCTAAAATGTATATATAGAGACATTTCAGATCGAGATCACAAGTACAAAAAACAATAAAAATGCATCCTCAAGACATACGTACAGTGTATTCCAGAAGTATTTGAACACTAAATGTCCGATTCTCGAAAAACAGTTAAATCATCATATTTGTAAGTTAAGCTGTGGTCGGAAAAATCGAATTATAAATCAAATATAACAACTATTGGACCAAATGTAACAGAAATCAAATATTAATCGCTTCTCAAACTGAAATAAACCTGAAACGATGCGTGGTTCTTGAGATACTGATTACCCTTTGTTACTAAATACATGATTTTCTGTAAGAGTGGGTTCAATTGTGCTTATCATTCTGCGCGTGCCACCCTAAACCCGAGAACAGTCTAAATTTATCGAGCAGTTTAATAACGTAATAGGAACGTGTTCGCGGATAGGTGTACAGCGTGGATCGCCACATTTTGCCATCTAGATTTACGTCATTATTATTACGAATAGCAAACAATGTTTCAGATGAAGTTGAATGGTTTTGAAAATGGCACATTCTGATGGTACATTTTTTTTGTAGGTGGACGTGTAAAGGACATATGAAGGTCATTAATGTTTTTTTAAATGGAATCATATATTTTTTATTGCATCAGCTAATGCTCCTTCATATTCTTTACAAACAAGTATTAATCTATTTGTGTAAAAAAATCATTAGTTTAGGAGATATTTTAATTATAATTTGTTAGGGAATCTCCACTTTTTGGTCAATATTATGAATTCAATGTGATAATGTAGTAGGAGAGCAAGAATTATCAATGTAAATATTTACATTTTCTGAGTTGATAATTCTTGCTCTCCTACATATTGTGAAATTTAGTCTCTGTTACGTCTCTGATACGGCGAATACGGCGATACGATGACGATAGACGATGACGGTGATTATACGCCAATCGATTTCCTCAACGAAATCATCCATCACGTTGTACCTTTGATTATAAAAAATTGCACCAGACGGGGCAATTATTACGCAAAAAAGGCAATTCGTAATAAAACAATGACAAATGAAGCAAACGAAATTGTGGTGTTAGCCGCAATTACATGAAATCCATCCGTTAGCTCTCGCGAAATCGAAAGACAAGCTGGATTTAGCCGCGAAAGCATTTTATGCATACTCAAAAGGCACAAATACCATTCATATCATGTATCAAAGTTTCTATCAAAGTTTCTATCAACGTTATCAACGTTTAGAATTTTGTAATTGGGCTCTCTCTCAAACAGACTACTTTTTCAGCAATGTTATGTTCACGGACGAAGCAACGTTTACAAAAAATGGATCAATAAATTCAAGAAATATTCATTATTGGTCAACGGAAAATCCTCATTGGTTTAGACAAATGGATAATCAACATCAAAATATGCACATTTTTTATCAAAAACTCTATGGACATTTTTAGATGATTTACCATTGCATACACGAGAGAAAATGTGAATTCAACAGGATGGTTACCCTGCTTATTATTCAAGAATATCAAGGGATACATTAAATCGAATGTTCCCAAATCATTGGATAGGGCGAGGTGACCCCATTAATTTTCCGGCAAGATCACCAGATCTAACGCCCCTCGACTTTTTCTTGTGGGGCTACGTAAAAAATAAAGTGTACGCTGAGCCTCCGACTACAATAGCCAATATGAGGGATCATATCATCAACGAGTGCAACAAAATAACATCAGATACACTACGCAATGTTAGTGAGTCATTAATTCTCGATTCAGAATGTGTTCTGATGCAAATGGTCGCCACATTGAACCTTTTCTGTAAATAGACATTAGAATTAAAATATCTCCTAGACTAACGATTTTTTTACACAAATAGATTAATACTTTTTTGTGAAGAATATGAAGGAGCATCAGCTGATGCAATAAGAAATATATGATTCCATTTTAAAAAACATTAATGACCTTCATATGTCCTTTACACGCACACCTACAAAAAAAAATGTACCATCAGAATATGCCCGTCTCAAAACCATTCAACTTCATTTGAAACATTGTTTGCTATGCGTAATAATAAGGACGTAAATCTAGGTGGCAAAATGTGGCGACCCACCCTGTATATTCAGCTTTGCTCGAACCGAAGCGGCGATATCGCATACAATATACGCGAAGATAAAAACGTTCGGCGCACCCTTTTTGTACCTATGCAAGAAACGAGCGTCCCAATATGAGAGCAGTTTCATAAATAATGTATGCGTGTATGTATATTCGGTCGGTCGCGGATATATGAAGAACGACGACGCGTTGCGTCGCTGCGCTCCGGTGTCGGTTCGCATCCTCGCAAAGGTAGCCCCTGTGCGTGAATTTAATAAAGGAATCGCACGCGCGTTCGACCGAAGGCCCTCGAGGCCGGCCCATTAATTAATCCGAAATTTCTCATTTTTCTTTCTTCTTTTTATTTTCAACCCTTTCATTTCGACCGAGGAGGGTGATTGACAGAGAGGCAATTTCACGGATCGCGGCTTTCCGCGTTCCCCGTCTTTCCTTCTCTTTCGCGCGGACGTAATCATCGGAAGCACCCACCACTCGAGTATCCTTTTTCGAGAACCGGAGTTCACGTAATGCTCCTGCAAGGTTCCTACACCCCCCACCCACCCCCACCCCGGCGTTTCTTACGTCGCGTCGGCAATAGAGGAGGCCGGCTTTTAAGGTCTACTTGTAACATGCGAACCAGTAGCTGCATTGTTCGTTGCCCAACACATACTCCTGAATATAGTGTTTATGTTACAGTGAAACACCGAAATCTGGAGAATGTCGACTTTCACCGGTGAATGTCAACATTCACATAGTCGCTTGGTGTATGTCCGAAATATTTGCTAAATACCCTTATTTCTGACTTACACCGGTAAATGTAATAATCTTGACATTCACCATGCACTAATGGTGAATGTTGAACATGTTGGAGATTTATATTTTCTTCTCCGTAATTCAGTCGCTATAAAACGTCACGCCAAGTCGTGATTAATTTCGGGTTATGTGCGTTACGTTACATTTTCTCATAAAAAAGGTTTAGGGTTAGGGTTAGGGTTAGGATTAGGGAATCACTTGGGGGTAGAAGGGGGTGAATCGACTTTCGAGTAGAACTACGGGATTAGGTAAGGGTGGTATGCCCCTGGTAAATCCTCCCAAAATTTTGTTATTTTGTCTGCTCGTTTACCCGCAATTAATGCATTTAACTTTTCAAGAAAAAGATCACGATTTACTGCAGTATCCATTTAGTATAAATTAGGGTATCGGAAAAAAAATTAAGAAAACGTTGCTCGCGTTATCAAAGCTTGCATAAGACTGACAAAGCTGATTGACTCCGAGCAGAACAAAGGATTTGGCAGGAGAGAGCCAGTCGCTTGTTTTTTGACTCTTCTGTTTTGGACCTCCACCAGAGCATATCTGTGATTGTCGACATACACCGGACAGGGTCCGAATATACAACAATGTAATAAAATATTCGATCTTTCACCGACGTATTTGGTATCTGTTGACATTCACCGGTGAAAGTCGACATTCTCCAGATTTCGGTGTTTCACTGTAACATTTACACGATATACACAGGCTCACGAAAGTATTCGAACGATGATGTATTCCTAATTGAAAGGGACACGGATCGTACAGTATACAAAATATTTTGAAATTGTCATATGTACTGTGTATGGGGAATATGTGTGTATAATGTGCATAAATTTCATTGAAATCGTATAATACATATCCGAGTTAGAAAGACTTATATACAGTGGCGTGCAAAAGTTCCCGGCCAGATCTACGTCCACGCCTCGTCGCTGTGCTGCTGTTATTGCTGCAAAAGGCATGGCTACGAAATATTAATTATAACATGTTAAATAATGTACTGCAAAATTGTTACACAATGAAAAACAAGCATGTTTTTCGTTAAACACACTGGCCGGAAATTTTTTAACATGTTAATTTACTTTTTCTGCAAATAAATAAGTAAGAAAAATAATTAGCGTTGATCTTTTTTGTAATATCCTTTCATGTAATACGCCCTTATATATGATTCTAATAAAAATTTCTTAACGCTTTTTTTTTTGGAAGAAAAATAGTTAAAACCATCTGGCCGGGAACTTTTGCACGCCACTGTATAATAGCAACATTAATTGGACTAATCAAACGTTTAATATGAAGTTGACCGTTCCTTTGCCGTTATTACAGTCCTAAGACGGTTTTCCATGGAAAATACTAACTTTGACTTCATATTTATGTCTATAGACTGCCATACTTCAACAATCTTCTTTTTCAATTCTTCTTTCGATATAATCATTGTATTTCTTAATTTTCTTTTCACTTCATCCCATAGGTGTCAATGGGATGTCACTCCGAAAGTACAAAAGGACAATAGTGAAAATAGGAAATAATTAAAAATGTGGAAGTTTTGTTATTGTATTAGTAGTGGTCTCCTAGTCTCACACCGATATATCCGTCCCGTATTATGTTGCACTCCTCGGCGACCGAAGTTCTGGGACTTTTATCGGCTAGGCATTTGGAACATAGAGTAAACACTGTACTTGTCTTTATTCTTTTAAAATTGGATTTTGCATTAGAAGTCAGTAGTGTATCCATGTACTTTGAGCAACAAAGACAGGTTTCAATTTTGTTGAATCGAAGATAAAGTTAAGACTTCTTGTCCATTAAACATTAACAACGTTTATATTCTAAGTCATATATATGACAACGTACTATTCACAATCGCCAAAGAGGTAATCGAGACGGTACACTGGAAAAGGGCGCAAAGTTCATGGACACTAAACACGCTACTAAATTTACGCTACTGAACATGAGACAGTATGTATGTATGTATGTATGTATTTATGCAGTGCGAATGTGACTCGAATCACAAGTTTTTTTAATACTCTGAAACGGCTGTATAATGTCGAAACTCCGAGCTTCTTCCAACTTTGTTCGAAATTGTCGGGTAGCACCACAGAATCGGGATTCCTGAAAATGTCGGGTCACCAAAAATTTTCGGGTCACCTGAAAATGTCGGGCTGCCCGAGCATTCCAAGCCCGACTTTTTCCAAGTCCGACCCGAAGCCAAAATTTCCCGCACACCCCCCTACTATTGGGATGGCAACTAAGTGATTGCAGATTTTGTCAATAGGTGGTGTTTGCCCATTTCTTTGTTTTGTGCGTTCAAAGCACCTAACCTATATTGTTTTCTTGCTGTTTGGACTTCCACCTTTAATTTAGTAAAAAAATTGTATCGATTAGTTATTTAGTTTCGTTTTTATTCCAATTTAAAAATGGAAGAACAAGACGCGCATTTTAGACATATTTTATTGTATTATTTCCGAAAAGGCAAGAACGCATCGCAAGCACACTGATCAATTCTGGCCTTTTCTGTTTAATTGAATCATTCAATTTGTTCAGCTGATGACAGTACACTTCAGAATTGATCGTTGTGTTGTCCGGTAGAAGATTAAAAAAAAACGATTCCTTTGAAATCCCACCAAACAGATAGCATCACCTTGTTTGATGAATATCGGCTTTCGAAGTGCTTTGAGCCGGTTCATCTTTTTTACTTCATGATCTCTTGCGTTTAACATTATTGTAGACAACCCATTTCTCGTTCCCGGTGATGATGCGCTCCAAAAATGGATCATTTACTTGGCATTTAAGAAGAAAATCACAGACATCAACGCAACGGCACAAATTTCTTTCCGTAAGAACATGAGGAACCCATACGTCGAGCTTTGAGATTAAACCTAGGCGTTTCAAATGATCATGAACGGTCGAATTCGATAAATTTAATCTCTCAGAGATCTCACGAGTTGCTATTCGCCGGTTTGCATCAATTAATGCCTTTATTGTGTCTTCATCAGCTTCGACTGGCCTTCCAGAACGTGGTGCATCTTCAACATCAAAATTGCCGGATCGAAATTTTGCAAACCAGTTTTGGCACTGGCGTTCTGTCAATACATCTTCTCCATACACATCGGATAATTTTTTACTTGCTTGAACAGCATTTTTACCTTTTCGATACTAAAAAAGTAATATATGCCGAAAATGCTGCTTTTCACTTTCCATATTTGATAGGGCTCTAACCAAAAACTACTGCGTAGAATCAGTCGAAATTTTTTATAAGCAAACCTTGCTACATCAGCTGTCAAGATATATAATGAATATGCAGACTAAGTGTGAAATTGGCTGGGAAAAATACAATCACGTCCTCCGTTGGGAAAGAAACGAAATTACTTTCCGAACAACCCAATATTTAAAATACGCAATCACTTAATTCCCAGCCCAATATATTCGTGAATATCAATGTGTCGCGAAATCTGGCTGAAACACAAATTCGCCGTGTTTTTTCGGAACTCTTGAGCTGACATATAAATGTAATTCCGAATGAGTCTCAATTAGAACGATTCGTGTACACGGTTGGTTTTAAAGTCATGGACGTTTAAATGGAAGTTCCGCTCATATCGTGCAGTAACGAGAATACGTGCAATTGCAATGTGTGATGTATAACTGGCGATGTATAAGCGAGCATTTCGCGTCGAAACGACGCGACGCGACACGGAGAACACATTTTGAAACGCGCGTTTCGAGCGTTTGCACGGCACATAGTTTTACTTCCCCTATTAAATCTCTAGAGCCCACCGCCTCTCTGGCGATGTTAAAATCATGTAACGACGTCTGTTAACGCGTTCAAACTGCAACTATGATTTTACAACGACGCGACATCCAAGCAACTATTGTACCAGTAATCAACGAAATAATTAATGCTATTCCGTTTTGTGATCGAGACGCGCACAGTTTGCACGTTGTTAAATTTATCGAACTGAACTAATGAGATTAGTGATGCTCAAACAATACCTGTGTACGCGAATTTATATTCCGATATCCTCGAATGTTCGAATCGAAGTTGAACACTAAAATTAATGGTAAACAAAAGCATCGCGTAATTTGATATAAATGTAAAGTAGCTAATCATTTTAAAGGGGTGTTTTGGTTTTTGAGACCGTTTTTTCCACCATTTTTGAGAATTCTTTACAGAAGAACTATTACACTTTTTGCATAAGAACTTTGCTATGGGCGTTTGGAGAATATAAGTAGTTTCTTTTAAGTAAAAATAATCACAGTCAGATTAATTATATATTTTTTTTTACAAAATTATGTTTTTAAAAAACATGTGTTGCCATGATTTTCTTCTGCTGATCGAAAACAAAAAAATCAAGTATATTTGTCAGTATGAATGCGGCTACCAAACTAAATTGAAGTTATGATTGCTTAGAAAATGGCGACATTTTGTACTAAAAATATTGATTTTGGCACATTGAAAAAATAAGAATAAACGACGAATTTTTAAAAAATTTGGATAATACGATAACAGGGTATGTGCAGAAGGTCCTCTTCAAGTTTTAAGTGAATTGATCAACTAGAACTTATGATATCGTCACAACAGTTTCGAACAAATTGTGACGAGAGAAAAACGCGTTTGAAGATTCATTTATGAATTATATGAAATGCCAGTCGCACTCTTCAAAAGCCTATAACTAAGTTAACTTTACAAATTCAGACGTCCTTTTACAAACAAATTCCACAATACTCGATGGAAATGCAAAGAAATCGATTATTGGAAAATGAAAAACCAGAATGTCCCCTTTACTATACAAAACACACTGTGTAATGTTTTGTGTAATTTTAGAATGACAAGCAACCATTTTGATGTATGACCTTATAAATTAAACTTTTTTTTTTAATGCTGTGTAGGTATTGTGTAGTTTAATACAAAGATAAAATAAACAGCACAATGTGACCAGTAATAGTTAGAAATAAATTATTCAGAGAAATGATGATAACGTAAAAGTTTCAATAAATTCGGTACTTAAATCTGATGCATTTATTTTATATACTTTGTGTATATTAATTCCATCGTATCCTATAAAACTTTACTTTGTGTATCTTATGATTAATAGAAAACTTGTTTTCATCATTTTAGCCGAATGTATTCCAACATTTACAAGAAATTCATTCAATCAAAAATTGAATGAAAATATAATAAGGTATTTAAATACTTCACTGTTAAATTTTCGAAACTCTAGCCACATGAAACGAACGTTTCATTCTAATTTTTAATATACAGATCCGTAGAGTACTCGTACGGTTAAAAGTATATTATCTTTTCCCTGGTTATTCCCCTAATTGGTTGCTACAGTAAGCATGTAGACATAATAAAAATGAAATGTTTGTGTAAGATAAAACACCGATGAAACGTGTGTTTGCAAAGCGTTAAGAACACGTGAATAAATAAACGTTAATAACGCGATGCAAAATATTTTTCTAGAAACCGTCTACCATAATGTGAATTCGGATTTGTAACCACTCTAACAAAGTGTTGGTTTTGGAGGGAAAAAAGCAACTGCATTCATAGCATCTTACCAATTATAGTTCTCGCAACGTTCTCGCCCCGATCTCGCCACTTTTACGCGGTTAGGGTTATTCATGCGAGTTCGTGAATACTCGTTCCCATTTCGCGTAGTTTCAAAGTGATGGTTGCATAACAAACGTTGGTCGGAAGGTGTAGCTTAATTAAGTTTAACAGTTCGGTATTATCTCCGTTGTTATTATAACTGCATGCGTAGTGGAAAACAAAGGCGCTCACGTGGTCGAATTAATTCTGCATCGCATTAATGGCGCGCGGCCTAGAAACTCCGAAAGGGTGCCCGTTTCGATGAGCTTGCTCAATTGACCTCTCCCTAAGGGATGACTCCGATCTAGATCTTTGAAAAAGACGAATTTCTTTTTACACTTTTTAACTTCTTTGATATTTAAAGAGTACATAGTTACCACAAAATTTCGAAATTTTTCAAATTACCAGGTTCATAAACTTTCTAGTGTACAGTCAAAATATTGTAGTTTAACACGTAGACTAGACCTTTCTTACCCAGTTTGGAAATTCATTTTTACTATACAATATCTTGGAGAAAATTAATTTTCATTAGTTAGAAAGCGTGCAGAAGGGTTAAAGGAATATTGTGATAAACTTTTCAGTTTTGGTTCCATTAAATAAATTACTGTGATCTTATTAGTTTTTCTGAAGTGTGACAATCGACGTGTTAAAATGCACAAAATGATAAAATATACAGGATGTTAATTTTAACACGAGCATCTAAATTATTTCCGCTACTGTTGAAAGTAAGAAAAAATGACTGAATGTCATATACATAACTGAACGTACAAATTTAATTTGATTTTATTTCGTTTTTACTCGCTTCAATCGCGACAACAAAAAGTGAAAACTGTAAAATTTCATACTTAATTGGCCGTGGTACGAATTCCTTATTTCACTGATAAAAAGAAATACCTTTCACCTTCCGGTGAAAGTCAGCCAAGGAATTGTTAACTGGAGTCATCGGTTTTGCGCTTTCAGTTAGCCCGCGAGCTGTATCCGTTTTAATTAGATACCGTTTAATTGCCACTTAAACAATTCACATTGAATAGAAAGTAATGCAGGTTTTCCGTTTTTTGTTTAAATGCCTTGCTTTATTTTCATTGTCGTTCACGCTTTACGAATCGTTTCTCTTACTTCCAGGGAAGAAAGAACTTTTATTCGCTTATTTTTAGCTTGAAAGGCAGATATTATACAATCTATAACGCGAACGTATTTTGAAACAATATTATTATTCTTTATGAGAATTTAACTTACAGTAAAAATTCGCGATGAGGAAATAAAAGGAAGAGAGAATAATGATATCTGATTTATTCAGAGTGATGATACTGCAGAATTAAATTAATCTATTTTATCAGGAATAATGTAGGGAATAATAATGTACTTGTTGTTTGTTTTTATACTTTCCTAGTACTTACTTTACTCTTCTTTTACTGCTTTGTAAGATACGTAGTTTTGTTATAGCCATTTCCTATTATTATTTATTTACTTATTTTCAGTTTAAGTTGGCAATTCACGGAAATGAGTATTGGATCAATATTTCACGCATAATACAATTATACGTAAAAATCTCATTCGAATGAAGAGATTTCTTTTTCATGCAACCTAATGAAGTTTCAAAACGAACATGCGTGAGTCACAGAAAAGAAGGCTTTAACAAAAATGTTT
The DNA here is from genome assembly GCA_913789895.3 of Seladonia tumulorum. NCBI lineage: Eukaryota > Metazoa > Arthropoda > Insecta > Hymenoptera > Halictidae > Seladonia > Seladonia tumulorum. Next base: position 13,803,240 of record OU565275.1, read on the forward strand.
GAAACCCTCTGAAACCAGTATGGGAACACATTAATGGTGCGGTGTACCTTCGGGGTTAGTCGACGATCGGTGTAAGAAGATTGAGCGTAAACTTGTTTCTCGTTTTCGAGTGCTCACCCCCTTTCAAATGCAAAAATGCTCGTCGACGCTAAATAATTCACGGAGAATTGGAACGAGCGGATCAGCGCCGAAGTCTTTTCGAACTTTTGGCCCCGTGTTTTCTACAAGCTTTCCGCGAACGACGTAGACAACGTCGATCGGATCGGGGCGAGCAGCAGAAAATGTCGGGGCCCTGGTATTCGTTTTAACATTCTGATCGCGCTGAGAAGGCAGATAAATCGGATTAAGGTTATGTCCCAGGGACCTTATAGGGTGCGCACTCTTGGACCGCCCGCTTCGACCTGCGATCGATATAGCGCACGTGCCACATGGCAACTCACCTGCAGGATGCTGCGAACGTATCCCCGTAATGAGCTATCTTCTTTACCGTGAAAGGCAACCGAGAATTGCGCGATTTTACAAAAACTAGTTAGAACGTTCATGAAATTACTAACCAGCACTTTTCTCGAAAATATTGCTCGAGCGCGAAAGTTCTTGCACGAATTTCAAATGTAACGAAAGCGGTTACTATTTAAGTTTCATTTATTTCAACAAAAAATTCTTTTAACAGTTTCTACAATTGTCTCTTAACATTTTATTCTCAACATTACATCCACGTGGGATCTAGGTTAGATTTGGATCTAAGGTGGAGTGGGGTAAGTGCACCCCAGTTTTTAGTAAGCTTGACTTTCAACTCAAACATCTTGAATTTGTTTTATAATAATTTAACATTTATTGATATCAACGAATACTCGAGTTAATACTCTTTAATTAACATTGGCAATAATGCCAATTCCACTTGTATATTTTAATTTTTTAAGAAAATTGTAAAAAATTGCAACAACTGTGCACTTTCCCAGAAAATGGGGCAAGGTCACTATCGACAGTTAAAATCTATTTGATGCCTTATATTGTATGCTACGAGGCAAGAGCATAACTATTGATATGTCTGCTACAAAATGATTTTTACCGCATTCAAACTATGTTGTTTCGTTTTAGAGTAAAACAAATAAATAATATAAATAAATGAATACAAAGGGATTAGTAAAATAAGATCAATATAAAAATTAACTTAGAGTAGATTACTACATATTAGCAAATATTAGCACATATTGCAATTTCGCTCATATTATATTAATAAGAGTCCGTTTATGCACTTACCCCACTCCACCTTAAGTTTGTTCTAAATGACGTACACAACGGATACATCTGTTGATCGGGTTGCCGCATTTTAGGCGAATTTTTAATTGTTAATAAATAAAAGTCGAAGCCGAAATCGCAAATTTTTTATTCTTCATTTTCGTCTTGTATTGCTATGAAGAATCACCCCTTAAATTTCCTACCCTGTAGTCGAACAATCTGTTTAATAGTTTAGAAAATATTAAATAGATATGGTATTGCATTTTTTGAGGTATTGGGAGAATTAATTGACTTGATAAACGTGTCAAAAATTGTTTAAAAATGTTCAAAATAGCGAAGAAAAATGTGAAATGGTAATTTTTTAGCATCCTCCTTCGTTTTATTTTTTAATTCATTTTATTTTTTCTCTCGAACTATATTTCAGTCCACAAAAGAAATGTTCTTATTTGTAGAAAATAAAGTACGAAAATGGCAATTTGCATACATATATGCCGAAACATGGTTGTAGCTTTGACATTTACTGGGAGCTGTTAATAATTTCACGGAATTCACCTAACGGAGCTACAGTTTATACCATATTGCTATGGAATGTAAATTTTTACTAAACTTCTCTAATTTCAAAGCAAATATCCGGTAGCCAAATGCAGGAAACTTCATCGAAACTCTTCCGCTAAAAAAGTACCACATCCGTGTTGTAAACTGCGTTCCTTTTAACCAACCTGCTGATTTTCCCTCGAACCACTTTTATTGGATTAAAGCAACACAATATTTGGTTGACGTTGAATAAATATTGATTTTTTGTTTACGATCACCTCTGGAAATATAATCCTTCAGAATGTAAATTTTCACAAAAGGATTTGCGTAACGCGAAAATTCAGTAAAATCATTTTGATGGCTGAGAATGCATCGACACGTAAAAAGATTAATCTAAAACCGAAATCAGGTTTCGCAATCAACAAAGACATACTGATGCAACGCATGATGCTGGTCTTATATCGCTATTAACGTAGATATAAAATTTAACATTGATTTTAATCATAATTATGATATAGTCTAGAACACACAATTCAAGCAATAAAAACTGAACGAAAATCATTTACTTTTTTCATCCCTTGCACTACGATTTATGTTATCGTCCGTAATTTCTTCGAAAAAGACGACAGATCATATTTATGGTGTGCCTATACAGTTTGATCGGTAGCTGGTGGTAAAACTGAGAAAAAAGGGGTAGGGGGGTTCTATATTTTAAAACGAGTCGAAAACGCAGAATAACATTTTTTTGTTGGAACTGGTTTTCGAGAAAGTCGAGTTTGAAAATGCAGTGAATGCACGCGCTATTAGATGGGACGGACGCGTCTGATCATGGCCAACCAATTCTACTTCCTGCATATGTACACTAAAGCACGCTAACCCGACGGATATTTGAACTCTGTTGTTTCGAGAACGAGGCGTCCAATGAAAAAATATCATTCCTTTCTTCTGACTTCATTTTACACCTAGAATCACCCCACTTTGAGTGGACAACAACAAAATACAATTTCATTTCGGTTCAAAGGAAATTAACACTTTGACTGCCAAACTAGAAACCTCAAAAATTCCACAAAATAAAAGCGTTATTTAATGAAATAAAAATTTAAACAAAATTAAACGTATGATACTGAGTAGTCCTCCAACTATCTTACATTTTACTGATCCTAATCAAATTTGGTACGATGAATATGTTAACGTGAAAGTTTATTTTAAAATCTGGACAAATAATTCAACGTGTTAAATATTTAGTAGATTCTGTACGAACTTATCATCGCAAGTCTGACTCGATGTTATAGCGTCGAGGTTAATAATTTTCCCAATTTCTTAAAATATTCATTAACCTATTGTTTCTAAAAATATAATTTTAAATATAAAATGAGAATTATAACAGAAAACGATAACTTTAACTATAGTTAGATTGCGTTTACTTTAAGAATAACGGTTCGATTATTTGCGTGCTCATAAAATCGTAATAATCGGTTTTAAAAGAACTCCAAATTGTAATATTGAATTTTTAATGAACGGCGACTCGAGCACCGGTGCGCCGTGCACAATTGTTCATGTCTCCTAGTGGAAGCACGATTTTATGTTGCCGGGAATAATTTTCGAAAAGCGCTGAGAGGCGATTTAACGTCTCCATAAATTTTCCATCGGTTCACGTGCGTCAACGCCGCCGTCGTCTTAAGGATTCTTTTGAAGGGAGTTATTACATAATTGATCGCGTCGTTTAAAAGGGATTAACGCCGAGATTCGCGACGCGACGCGACGTTACGTTCTTAAACGTGCACCCTATGCTCTCGAGGGAGTGTGTTAACAAAATGACACGACAGTCATTGCGTTTCTTGTTATAACTTAGTAAATTCGACGTTCACCAGCACGAAAGTTTCGGGTGTTGCTACGTCGTCGAGCCGAGTGATAGGATTTCTGAGAAAGCAACGGGGAACTCATAACTCACGAATGCTTAAGCGCACGTTGGTTGGTGACTAGTAATATTGACAATAGAAAACTTTTCTTGGAACAGTTTTAGAGTCATTTCCATTTCAGACACACTTCGTGTTTTTCCACGACCCCATTTTGTGCGCCGAACAAATTGAACTATCTATATTGAATACTATGTTCCGGAGACTTTTCACGACATGTAATATTAGCCTCCTACTTGAGAACTGCAATGTTTACGTCTCTCTTCATAACATTTCTTGGAAACGGATACTACGCGTCGTTTCCCGTACAAATATTTATAACTAGACAGCGGATCTTATGCATTTATGACAAAAGTGAGTAGGCGTAATTTAAAATAGTAAGAACGTTAGAAAAATTTGAAAGTACAGTTATATTTAGACTGCGGATCTTTATGCAACATAAAAATTGTCTGCATCGATTTCAAGAAATAGAAACCAAGTAGAATGTTATTTCTTCATTTGCTAGTTTTAATAGATGACGCATGGTGTATTGACATTTGAATCTGTCTAAATTTTCCTACAATTTCAAATTTTATCTACTCAATTTTGTTATAAATGCATAAAGATTCGCAGTCTAGTTATATTATTTTCAACATGTATGTATATTAAACATGTTAGGAAAGAAAATAAACTTCTACTTCGTTCCTGTTGGATGGAATTCAGATAGAAAACTTTTATTTTGCATAAAGATCCGTTGTCTGCTTATAACTATGTGTACAGGGTGTTTCAAAATTATATGTCGCATCCCCTACAGCGTTATTCTGCACCTGTGGATAGGTGGAGATTTGTTTAAAAAATGGGCCGCAAAAGTGACCTTGATCCTTCCTACAAAGTCAACAATTTTTTTAATGCATCCCATAGTACTCAATCGCAAAGAACGTTAAGTCTCAAAGGAACTATAGGTCTCTAGTTAACAGTTCTGTTAGAAAACGACACGAGAAACTACACGAGAAAATAAGTCGAAAATATAGAAAAAGTTTTTTCCATTTGACACGTCGTTTTCGAGAACATTGATTTTAGAAATCCGTCAAGCTCGCATGCCTACCGTTTTTAAGAAGCAGAATTAGTAGGTCGTGATCAGACGCGTCAGACGATTCCTATTCAATAGCACAACAAATGAAACGTTTTCTGTATTTACTCATCCAGAATAACTCCCTTCACATTATCTAAGTATATATAATATTTATATCGATTAAAAAATATGTACAAATTTATAGGCTTGGTTTTACTGTTTGCATATATCTATGATTTGTTTTAATGTCAATTTATATGATGCTCCGACAATTCAATTATACTATATAACATATTAAATTCTGTTGTGTATTATTCATGAGCCCCAGTTAGAAGCATTGTCCTTTCACCCTGAAACACACGTTGAGTGCTTGAAACTGTCTGGTCAGATTTAAGTCTGCTTGCAATATACTTTATCCCTGAAGGCTCAGGAGGTCCCTGGGATCTCAGGATTTCAGAGGTACATGTGACCACAGTACTCTTCTTGGGGGACCCTAATGTCTTAAGACTTTTAGGGATCTCTCGAGTATTAGGATTTCTAGAAGTCCTGAACGTTTCAGAAATTTTAGTAATCCCTAGGAGTGTCAGCATTTTTATGGATGTTTCGGATTAAAGGATCACATCGAACTTCTGTAATCTTAGGATTTATAAGCATTTCTGATGTCTTATGATATCTCCATGTCTTGGCATACCATATGCGCCTCAATAAGTCTCATAATGTAACTGTTGTCTAGAGTAATCTATGCTTCAAGGGGACATTCGTGTGAAACATATTGAAAAAATCGATTTTAACGAAAAATAATTCTAACGAAGATTCTCATACCGTGCTTAAAATAGTGAAATGAACGAACAATGCGATTGTGCAACAACAGAAAGTACCAGTCAATTTCTAACGCGAAACGTCTATTAAGATCCGAGCATTACGGCATAGAGAAAACTGAAAAGCTCGAATAGCCGATAAAAAAATCGGAAAGATCATCCAGCGGAACCTTTTCGAGGAAGAGAAAGATTTATTTTACCGTTCTAGATCGAGTTTTATGGCGCAGGCATCACGAACTTTAACGCGTCTAAACTACATATGTGTTTTAGACTGAGTTTAGACCAATTTCACATGAAGCTCGCTCACTCTCTTATAAATTCCTCTAGGAATTCAATCTAAATTTTTCATTTCACTTTCTATCTAAAATATCCTGTTAAACGTTATATTGTCGACTGATATGTCGAACAAGGGTAAATTTTTGTGTCTACACGCAACATGATTTCGAATTTTTCACACTTGTTTTTTAAAAACAGTTTTCTAAATTTAAGATTCTTAGATAAAATATTAAATATACAGGGTGTTTCGTCTAAAACAGGACACCTAAATATCTCCTCTACCTCTGAAAATACAAAAAATGTTTCTAACGTAATCTAAATGGTTTCAAAAGACGAATCGCATGGAAGAATCGTTTTTTATCATTTTTTGTTGTTGTATGTTATAGCAAACATTATTGCGCATTCGTCCATGTTTAATAGCACGACCTTGAAATGACCGTAAACTCTAAAATTTGCCAATTAATGCAGAACTTACTTTCAGCGACATTTCAGATTTCAACGGTAACAGAAATTCGACCATGAACTTGAACTTGTAAATAAACACATTGTAACATTACTTTGGGTACATAGAGAATGAGAGAGATATGTATTTAAGAGTTTGCTCACTGCTAGATTTCTCATTGTACCGACAAGCGATCCATAATGCGTTGTTCAGAACAGGAGAAAATTCAAATGGTTTTAATTTACGGTGAAGCTCGAGAGCGTCTAAGAGAAGCAATACGAATCTACAAAGACAGATTTCCAGAACGTCCTTGTCCATCACGTTCTGCATACTCAAGCATTGTTAAAACATTTTGTGAGACTGGTAGTGTCAACAAAAACATTCGTGTGAGACGTAAGACTGTTACTCATGAAGCAAATGTGATCAATATCATCGCTAAAGTTAATCATAACTCGCATGTTAGTATAAGGCAACTTGGACGTGAAACCGGTATTAGTGTGACAAGCATATTCCGGATTCTTCATTCACAAAAATGAATCCACTTATTGTAGTAATAAATGTGATTGTTTACAAGTTCAAGTTCATGGTCGAATTTCTATTACCCTTGAAATCTGAAATGTCGCTGAAAGTAAGTTCTGCATTAATTAACAAATTTTAGAGTTCACGGTCATTTCAAGGTCGTGCTATTAACCCCTTGCACTACAATAACGGAGCCAGACTCGTGATGAAGATTATGAATAGAGTCTAATAAATGTGAACGTTATTAATTTCCTTCAAATCGAAATCAAATTTTATTCTGTTGTGGTTGATATATATCCTTTGGAGAAAACAGAGGCATACGATAAATAAAAACCATCTTTTTTTTCTATGAAATTCTGAACGATGAAGAATTCTAACGATTATAATCACAAAATAAATAGTAGTGCAAGTGGTTAAACATGGACGAATGCGCAATAATGTTTGCTATAACATACAGCAACAAAAAATGTGTGTACATATGTAAAAAAACACGAGTGACTTTGAAGAAACGATTAAAAATTTACAATTTATAAAAAACGATTCTTCCATGTGATTCGTCTTTTGAAACCATTTAGATTACGTTAGAAACATTTTTTTTATTTTTAGAGGTAGAGGAGATATTTAGGTGTCCTGTTTTATACGAAACACCCTGTATTTCTAGGTTAGTATTTGGGACTGCTACGAAATAAACTACTGCAACTAGAAAATTACATGCAATAGAATTAGAATAATATTAATCGTTTCTCAAGCGGAAATAATTTCATTGGTACAATTTTTCACCTCACTGTATTTACGACGCGCAAGGCTAAAACATTGTTAACACGTTATTGAAAGTGTCACAATCCGAAAGACCAGCTGAAGCGTGCATAACACTGTGAAAGCAATCCGCTAGCCTGCAAACAATTTCACAGCCCGACTTCCTTTCGCGTTGTGCAGGACACGCGGCCGATAAACCCTCGACTCGTTCCACTATTTGGGTTCTTCAGCGCGTTCGCCGCGCGATTTTCTGGCATTTGCTTTCGTCGTTCGACAACGTGACGTGTGTTGCACAGAGAGATGTAGAACAGGAAAAGGGAATTTTCTGTCGTCCGACAAATGGAAAATGTTTATCCGCAGAGTCGCGAAAGACTGTGTACCGGACATCGGCGTCCAAGTAATTTCCACGGTAATAGAAACCTCCATTACGCGAGTCCATGTCCCCAGAAGATAAATCACAGTAACCGAATTCGACGGATTTGCTTTAGCCACGACGAGTGCCGCAATTACTATCGCGTTCATCTATCTTTCCTGCCGGTGAAATTGCGCTGCGGGATTCGATACAGAAATATGGCGTGCTACCCCTTTGTTCTTTGTCCGCTTTGTGACGTCTCGATCGAACGATATATTTTTTATACACGCTGTCCAATATTGTGACGAGCAAAATCGAACCAACGAAACATTATTTATGTATTTGGCTCTTAAATGAAAATTACAGAAGTAAATTAAATGTTAAATGCAAAATGTCGAACTGTGAAACCGTTCGTGTAGAAACATCACACACGTAGAGGAGAACAGAAATTCTTTATACATTTGTGAAATGTTTCTGACGTGATTTGTAGAGACGCAGAAGAATGTCTGAAAGATTCTCGAGGGTAAGTAATAGCTCCTCCATTCTTTCCGTGAGGTCAACAAGAGATTACAGCAGTATTGGAATCAAAAGTCGAGCAACCGCACGAGAAACGTTGGATCGATTGATATTCCGAAGCCACGTAGTAGTTCCCCTGCGGCAGTTTACGCATTTCCAGTGGTAAGATTATAAATTATTCATTGTAATTACTGTGCGGTGAGTCTAGATAGCAACACAACTTTTATAACAATTCCCACAAGTCAGGCGATCGCGATAATTCAACTTCGCTGCGAAACGAAGGTTGTTCACCGAAGTTCCTCCACAACGATTTAGCCTACTAATCATACCAGCGGAATATTTACATTTCATATTCACTGCCAGAAATTAAGATATTAAGCAATTAATTAACGACCAAAGTTACGTTGGTGCAACATTTCTCCCGCAATTTTTTTCGGCGAAGTTTAATATTGAATTAATTATTTTTCATTTTGTACTACCCATGGCGGAAAATGTTCAATCAAAATTGCGAATACGATTGTTGAGAGTCGAGTATTTAGTGTTAAAGTACTCTTAACGCATTTTTAAAAAGTTGTTCTATTTTAAGTATTATAAGTATACACATGCGCGCGCGCGCTTATGGACGAAATTTTCTACCAAAACAAATAGAATTTTTCCTCTGATAACGGGTCCAGTAAATAGGGTAAAGAATCCAATTACTGTACCTATATTAACACTGAGTGCCAAACCAGAACCCTAAAAAATTCCATGAATACAAAGTAAGTTATAGAAAAAGATGAAAAGTAAATTGTGAAAATTATACGTGTGATATTGAGTAGTCTTCTAACTTTCTTGCATTTTACAGATCCAAATCAAATTTGGTACAATGAATATAATAACGTAAAAATTCATTTTAAAACCTGAACAAATAACTCCGTCACCCACATCTGGGTGACATGGCGATCAACGTGTTAATTATACTTATTTTTAAAGCGCGATGAATATTAAAGAAGAGATATTAAATTTGTTTAATTAAAATTAGTTAATATATGTGCCCATAATTATGAAAGTGGTCTGTCAAAATTAAAAAAAAAATGAATTTATCACTTATTTCACACGACATGATTTTAAACTAAATTTATTCAATGTAAAAAAAATGAAAGAAATATATGACTTAGACCACTTTCATAATTATGGGCACATATATGCTTTACATGTATCTCTTTTTTAATATTCATTATGCTTTAAAAGTAAGTATAATTATTATAGGCACAGTAATTGGTATTCCCATGGTAAGTGGGACCCTTACCTAGACACCATTTCGACAGATGTACATTTGAAAAGTGTTGAAGGTAAAACGTGAATTATCAATTTCAAGGGAACCGATGACACAGAAACGTTATAACAAAGTTCCCGAAGTCTATCCCCCCGATGTCAGTAGATATATATTCGAAACATATATTTGAGATTTATCAGATTGACGGTGTGAAATGACTCGTAGAGAACTAGAAACGTGTTCATAAATAGCTAATAAGATCGTGCCCAAGATACGGGTAGTTGATTGTAGTTAGTCGAGCAGAATACGTTATGCTAGTTTGGAAAGTGAAACAACCAAAACGCACAAAACAATTGCAATGCGAGAATGAGGTCAAGTATGAAAAACATTGACCGACGGCGCTCGTTTATTTTCGTTCTCTGGAAAACAAAGTGCGCGTAAAAAAATCTTTTTCTGCGTCTATCCTTGTTCAAAACTCAAGTGGTAAACAAGCTTTCAAATTATTTTCATTGAATTTATTCAATTAGCAGTTTCGACAATTTTGGTACTTTGAACAACTCCAAACTCGGGAAAATAATTTTAATAATTCATAAAATTGCAAAAATTGTAGCTCTCGTCATAATTAGAAATATGAACAAATACGAATAAAAAAACATTATAAAAAGTCGTTATTTGATCATTTCATTTTAAGTCAAAACACGCTCTGAATATTTTCTTACGATTAGCATATACATATGTATATCACTGTTGTCATAAACAAATAGGTTGGTTATATACTTACTACATACTTTTTTAATACTTTGTATTATCTTAAGTTCACACTATAAGTAAAACATGACTCCCATTTAGAATCTTATGCTTATCGTGATTACAAAAATTTGTCTCATATCCTCCATTTTCCAAATAAATTGAAAATTGTCATTGATGCATCAAAAAGGCAGCTTTCTTTACCGTGAATATCGCTTAAATACGTTTAAACGTTTAAAATATTATAAAAAAATATACCTTCGTATTTAGAGAATCTGCTTTCACAGTTAAAGCAAAGAAGTTCAATGGAGATACAACTGGTGTCGAAGAACGTAATTTCCAATAAAAAGTGAATACAAAACACGTGAATAGCTCACTGTCGTCGCAGAGAATTATTTTCTTCAACGAATCTCGAGTCCGCTATCATTACTTTCTCCTTACTCGTTCCCTATTGTTCGGTCCATTTTTCCCAATAAACGGTTCGTTTACATCGATTTCGATGGTCGTAAGCTGAATATTGGAAACCGTATGATGGCGTGGGCTTCGTTATTAAGCATTGGCCGTGGTTGTTCGGACAAATTGGGAGCAACCAGTCTTTTTTCAGTGCCTGTTGTTTATTGCGCCGCAAAAAACGTAGCTTCGTTTCCTTTTATCGCGCATATACTCTCCTCTTGTTAATTCAGCATCTTCATCCATTCTTTATGAACCACGGAGTGCTAGTCATTAGCTGGTCATGCATTATACCTTAAACACTATTGTTTTTGCTAATTGTTTGCCACATTTATAAATGTATAAAATGCAAGTAGCGAATATTAACAACTCTCTGCTTTGTTTTTTTTTTTTTTGCGTGTTTAATGTCACATGAACCTAACTACGGTTATTAGTGACAGGTAACTAAGATGTGTTCGATGGAATTTTTAACATTACAGGTATCACAAGAGCTTGTAATATAATCATAATTATTATTTATAATTGTTTGCCACATTTATAAATGTATAAAATGCAAGTAGCGAATATTAACAACTCTCTGCTTTGTTTTCACCAAAAACAGATCTGTTGGGTCTCGAAGTCAATGTTATTCTAATTTTTAAGAAGTAATCTATGAAAATAAGAATTTGTGAACACGACGTATGTTACAGTGGATCGATCCAAGAAGTATTATATTTACGCCATAATAATTTCATAAAAGCTGATCGCGCGGCAATAAATTTGGACTCACTTTACAGCTAGAAGCTTCCTGTTTTACAATCCATCGTTCGTTTTATTCTAAGATCATTATTCATGATATAGCGGATGACAAACTGAATCTCTACATTAATTGCAAGATTTAGGAGCTACACACACATTTACTTCTTTTCTTGATAATTTTAATGAGTTGAAAAGAATAAATCAGTATTTTTAAATTTTTTTAGTGTTTTGCATTTGATCTTCACGTTTTTGTTATAAATGCATAAAAAATCTACGGACTACTGATTATGATTTCGTTGGAAATTTTTTCTGGCAATATCTACTAAGAAACAAGGAAATAATTCCTGAGTTAAAAAAACTATTAAACATAATTTTTGTGAATTGCTGGAGCGCCACGTAAGCCAGAATTCAACGACGAAATAGAGAAATGGAGGTAGAACTAAATTCCCTTGGATTTATCGTTGGTATGTCACCGTAACCATAAACGGGAAACACGTTCTAAATCTCTCTCTCTCAACATAATTGGGAGATAACCAAAAAGCCGCCATTAGTATTTTCGTGTGGTCCGACACGCACGCCAAAAACGGAATACATTGAAACCCTGTTTTTGTGCGGTCCTTTTAATTATTTATTTTGTTTGGGAAGCACTTTCTCGCTATTACGTAAATGTTCGATATATTTTCTAAATGAGACTTTTTTTATGCGGTCCCTCTCCGCCGCATAAAAAAATTTTCTTCACAATTTTTTATCTCACCTATTCATTTTTGCCATAAATGCTCCGCTGTCTACTAATTAACTCTATGAACACTACATCGATTTTGAAAGTAATTTCTGAAAAGTAATTTTAATTTTATAATTCATACACAATATACATAATATTAGTAAGTATGTTTACGTTTTTGTAATGGATTTTATGGAAGCATTTTAAAGAAACATTACGTCAACAAAGTTTTATTTGTCCATGAATGTATTTTTATATATACTAAATGGAAAATTAAACAAAGTGGTTTCCGCGTTTAAATTGCAGATGTGTACATTTTTAATCCTCCTATTCTTCGCTTACTATTCATGCGACGCCAGCGATTCATTTTACAAATTTTATGGAACTTCGTTACTTCCGCGGGACAGCAGCATTTCCATGTTTTTATTAGTGTATGATTGGATAATCCATTACTTCGTTTCAACTTGAATGTTTGTCTCTGAGCAAATTAAAAACGCATGAGCTTTTAATAATATCCATCATTCTCCCGCAACGTAACACGTATTTCACGAAACTCTGGTTTAAAAAGGTGTACTGAAAATCGAGGGAATATTCTGGTATTCGAGACCGTCACTGAACAAATTGTTAGGAATTTTTATCACGCATATACCAGTATTTGAAGTAGACGTGTAATTTATTAAAAGTAAGAATAACCATAATTACATGAATTACATATATTTTTATACAGTATATTTTAATGATGATTTCAATGACTATAACAGTCATGCAATTATCTTTATTATTGTTGAAATTATTGCAGCACATCATTTTTCATCACTGCCATCATGATATCTCAATATTGAATTGATCAATTCTCTTCAAATTACACACACATACAGGGTGTCCCAAAAATGTTACACTTCCTTGAAATGGGTGATTCCAGAGGTCATTCAAAGTAACATATTCATAAATAAAATTCAATAATTCATAAATACAACATTTTCGGGACACCATGATATGACATTACGTATTAAGTATAAATTCACTAGAATTGAAACCTTTTTTTCCAAGCAATAAAAAAATTTGAAGAGGATCAATAAAATCGATTATTGAGATATCATGGAAGTCATTATTGGATATCATGAAAAGTGATATGCTATTGAAATCGTAGAATAATTTCAATAATAGTAATAAAGATAATAGCATAAAAATTACACTATGTTATATTAACCAGTTAACTGCGGAGTTTAATTTCAGAAATCCCCCACGACGCGGAATTCATGCAATGCGGAATATACACGTCGAACGCCGGCCAAATTCCGCTGTTATAAATTTGACGAAAAAAGTAAAGCAAAGCGAGAAAAAATTACATTCCTATTCGATAAGAAATTAACAATCCGTTAACGTTAACGGCACCGCAATAGAGTTTTGGGTTGACGTGTATACACGTCGAACGCGCTTACCTGGTTAAAACATAGCCAATCACTATGTAAAAAATTTTGAAACACTTCACCGCTAGTAACCTAACATTTTTGATTCGATAAATCGTCTAAAATTGACGGATCTAAATGGGAAAACCCGTGTAGGTTCACGGGTCCTGTGAGGGAAAGATAAACGACACAGATCAAGCAAAAGCATTTGGTACTATGTCTGAAGCCGGGATGCAACGCATCGGGACAGTAGTGCTCGCGACTTTTATTTTTCGTTCTAAAGTGCATCAACCTGAAAGCATTTCCGTATTCCGGGGGCAAAATAAATATCGTCGCAGGGATGGGGCGGGGAGGGGAGGGGATGGGGAAACGTAAAGATTCGCAACAAACCGAGAATCTTTGGCAAAGGCGAGTTACATCGATGCGGAAGTCCCGAAGGAAGTGTTTGGCTCGCGATGAATCAAAGTCTGACAGTTAAATTTATTCGTTCCGTTCAACAATAAGTCATCGCCAGCGAGCTTTCTCTTTCCTGCCTCTTCCATCCTCGCCGATCCGCATCTATTAATATCCACTTTTTTGTTTATGTTGGTAAGTTTGATGAATCGAGGCCCAACCATCAGCGATTTATCCTTTTCTCATTAACATTCTTTCGCGCTCTTTCGTTCGAAACTTTCGCACGAGACTACTTCGACGGATCGCGGTACTTTGTTTATAAATTGATTCTATCCTGTCACGAAAAATACGTTTTATTCTATTAGGCTTGTTGCTTACGATACTGTCCGATTTTTACCAATAATGTGAAACAAATATAACCTCTCTAGAAATAACACTTATCGATCAAAGTAGGCACCGGTGGAATTAAAATATTCTGCTAACGAATTAGTTTCTTGATTGTATCACAAATTGAATTTTTGGTCGTTCACATTCTTCGTTTGCAAGATTGTCTTGAGATTGTTGTATGTTCATTTACGAACGTATGTTGACCAAACGTCACATTATGATATTGTTTAGCCTCTGACTGCGGACCATTCTTACAACTAGACAATTAACAATGTATAGTACTCATCACTGCCTCGTTGTGTTTTTGACATACACTCCCGCTCATAAGTCTTAGGACACCTTGGTTTTCAGTAAAACTCTGGTATTTCGTATAGACTATGAACCTTCAACTGTATTAACTACATAATATAAATATCCTCATATATTCAGTAGTAATTACAACTTCAATCACTAGATTTGAACCCCATGGAAAAAATTAGGGGATGAACGTGACAGGCAGGTACGAAACTTTTGCCCTACTTCGAAAACGTATTTGTGGAATATTTTGGAACGAGAATGGAATAATATAACAAAATAAAGTAAGAAAAAATTGATCACGCGGATGCCAAGAATATTGGAAACTGTAATAAAGAAATGTGGCGAATTCTTCGATAAAAATATAAATATTTTTTTACTTCTTGGTAAGATTTTTGATATATGAGAGCAGCATCCTTTCCTTGACATGTAAACCTTTAAATGAAGAAAAATTTGTTCGCATCCTGTATCGATTATTCCATTTTTACAGAGTTGAATACAAATATGATCACTGTCCTGAGACTTATGAGCGGGAGTGTATATCAAGTAAACGCTGTATACAATCAATTTAACCGCCAAAAATTTAGGAAATCCTGTTCTGGATCAAAATAGACCCGAATCCCGCCATTGGAGAGTTAATGCGTAAATTTTTCTACTTGCATAACAAGAAAATTAAATATCCATAAAGAAATTGAAGACTGCACCTTAAAGAGCTTTGTAGTTCTTAATGATATAGACAACCGTTCGAAACGTAGGAAGTAGTTACACGTTTTACTTAGACAAGTAATCCCGTATAAATATAAATGTCCATGGTGAGAATTTAATGTGTATTTCGAATAGTTTAACAAATAAAATTGTTTTTCTAATTTATAAATTCTTTATTTTATTTAATGTTACTCATGTGCGCGTTTTCTGCTCCATGTTCCTTTCCTTTAGATAGACATCAGATATCGATTGTTCTGTGCTGTGGAGCACCATATTGTTTTAAAAAATTAATAAATAAAATGCCAAAAATTTGTTTAGACGTTATCGAAGGAAGACGATCATTTTGATAAAGCCAGAATTTCGTAATATTTTCATTTGTTACAGATTAGTCACTACAACATTTAAGAACGTTAGCTCAATAAGTAATCTGTGAAAAATCTTTTTAAAATTTTGTTGAACTGTTTCCAGTTTTTTGAATGGCAGTATACAATACAATGTATGTATAATTTCACTGTAATTATTTAAAACATGTTGCTTTAATGTAACTGCCGATATCGAACATTATCGTGAAACGGTAGAAGCGATTAGTTAAATAAAATAAAAATTCACTTTACCGGAAAGAAAGTAAAACGTAACTACAATGATGAATAATTTGTTTTATTATCTAAGTGAAATGAGTATAATTTCATATTGAGCAATCGTTGTAATGTACAGCGCACGATATTACGAAACGTACGGTGCACGTATTAATTATTGGAGAAGCTTTGAACATATTAACCGTATTTTTCGCATTTACGCCCATTGAATCACGATTTCACAATAATTTCACGATTCTGAAGCATCACTTGAATTTCCAGCAACTGTCTTCCGAGAAAATATTGAGCACATGACCAAGTGTGTCACTTTAAGTTTTGCTAAGTGCACGATATCTTTAGTAAAATAAAATGTAACCACAACTGTAAAGAATATCATTCGTTAATTTATCATTTAACTACAGATAGTAAGTCACATATTCCATCGTTGAACGCAGCTTGGTAAAAATCGAGGGACCACATTCTAAATCTGCAACCAACGACCTTGAAAAAATCAGGGTTCGTCAGGGAAAACTTTTTCATTGACCTACAAACAATAATTTCATGCACGCGATTACCTTCCGATACCCTTTCGGTCGATTACTCTCCTTTTTATTTGGGAAAACACAAAATCACTTTTCTCTTTTAAATCTGCTCTGCACAGCTTTTCCTTAAATAGAATATACGAATATAAGCACAGGCGGCAGTAATTTATTTGTAAATCAAGGTAAAACCTCCGTACTACTGTTCCTTCGAAAAATGGGTTGAGCTTTTTTGATTTTGTTTTAGAACGAAAAATTGAAAAATTTGGAAACAAAACTGGGGACCGGACAAGCGAGTCGCAAATTTCTACAAAATGTCGAGCTGTACAACATATGTTTCAAGGTCATTAAAATCGCAGAAGCGTACCCCCTTTTGTGAATAATTAATTTCTAGTTACGACTTTAAAAGATTTTTTCATAGCATTATGACACGGTATTTCGTAATACATCACATTATAAACAAACACAATGACTGTAAATCAGAGTGTGGTGATTTCATGCAAAAAAAGAATCACATGTGCCTTCTAAACTGTGTAAATATATTCGCAATTCAAATAGTAGACTCTATGAAAATATATCCTTGAAAAACACGAAAACACATGCGCAAGTATGGCAACGCGACCGAGATAAAGGCACGATGATTCATCGGATGTTTAACCACAGAAGCATGTGACCGGATCAGTGGTGACCCGTACATATCCTCTACTAAACCGAATGTATGAGCAATTTTACCTAATCGCATATTTGATTGCAATGAAGTTTTTGTACACTACATACGACATATTTAAATTTGTAAGATACAAAAAGGAAACGTTTTTATTGACATTTTTATAGTAATTTTACTAATTTTTCTCTTATTCATCAGTTGATGAAAATTGAAATTTCCGTAACCGAAAGACGAATAGACTGTAGACAACGTAATATTGTTGTTCAACACTGATTCGTACAATATGGTGAAAAAGTAAAAATGGAGCTTGTATAACACAGTCTATACGATGTTTACGGATGAATGCTAACGTTTTCACGGCGCAGCGAGACAGGTTGCAATCACAAAAGAGCATTAAAGCACGTAGAATGGAAAAAAAGCAAACAAAGTAGGTATCGGAAGTATCGTTCGTAACAAACATTCTCGATTTGCTTGAGGCAGTAAAAATTGGAATCGGATATAAAAAAAAAATATGTTACAGTAACGTCAAAATATTCATTCTTTACTTATGACTTAATATCGCGTCATTTACGTAATACAATTCAATGCACAGTTATATAATTTTGTTATCAGTTCTACCTATTGTCTCATTGTTAGTTATGCACTGTAAACCTGCACCCCATGACGTATGTAAATTGCTACTATTCTTATTTTGATGTAAGTTTGTTGTCATATTCATTTAGTCACGATCATTATTCACTCTTACTCACGTATTATTCCTCTTTTGAAATGTATTGTATTTATTGCATAGTCACTTTCAACGTCTGTAGTATATTATTCAAAAAATGCATGACTAATTATTCTGACCAAAAAATAAGTATGAACAAAAATAATACATCGCGGAAGTATATAATAAATTAAAAAAATAAAATTGAAAGACAAGTGCTTCTAATGAAAGTCTAAATATGGCTATGCTGTTGCTCATTCAAAATCCCCACACATAATTAAACAAATTTATCACGACCTAATAATTCCAAAAAAAAAAAAATACATTGCATCATCCTTGACTTTTCCTTTTTGTTTAAACTATAATTATTGCGAGCGATCCATATATTTTTCAACCTTGTGTACACATATGTGGTTGATAAACGCTGATAATACATTCAGAAGTTCTAAAGTTGTAACTACAATGTATGCACGCCACAATGTGTTGCTGTTTTGCACATGATCGGCTGGTGGGAGAGTTGCAGGTAAAACGCACTTGTCAAGCTGTAACTAAACGGGACGGGTACACTAATCTTTGATCGAGCGTCCATAAAAAGGCAATCATTGTCCGTCCGAATACTATAAAACGCGAATCTCCAATCGGACAGGATACAGAAAGTGATTGGTCTGTCACGAAGCTTGAGTGACAGAACCTCAAAACGTCGAAATCCTGGACACATTTTATTCGCGACAGTTACGTCGAAACAATAACAAAGTAATGTTGCAAAAATCGACAGTACCCGTTCACCCAAAATATAATCACCATCCTATCGAAATACCAAAATTTCTTAATAATTCGAAACACGCACTATTATTTACAATCTTCTGTCCAAACATCAATAGGCACAATAATTATTTACACAACGGCAACACACGTTACACGCGACTACAACAGTGAATAAATCGCTATTCACACAGATTTTGTGCAAACTTGGCAAGCACTTCCTGGTCAAAATAAACTCGAAATAAGGTAAAGGCACCAGTACCATGACCATGTACCAGTAGTTGACCATTTTATAGAAAAACACAAAAAATAAGGTTTTTATAAGCACACTTATAAGTGCACTTTGGTGAAAGTGAACCTCGGATGCCATACCGTCTGTTGTTTAAATTTCAAAACAATAAGAACATTTCAAACCTTCTTTTTTATGTTTTTCTATAAAATGGTCAACTACTGGTGCCTTCACCTTACTACCGAAAAAATCTTGTCGTAAGTTTTTGCTGTATCTAACGGATTCGCCTCCATTGCACGAGTCTAGATCACAAATCACTTGTACCCTCCCACAATTCACGTTAACGCTCCAAGTGCGTGTTCGTTTCTTCTAAAAACCGTAACCGCTTTTCCGACACGGTGCTATCGTTGCTACACTGCGTAAAGCTGATACGAACAAAACAAAAGACTTTCATCGAGAAATTCCAATCGAAAGGGTACAAAGTGCATGGATCTCAATATGGATATCAATAGGTACAATAATTATTTACACAACGGCGACACACGTTAAACGCGAATCGTTATACAACAGTGAATAAATGGCTATCCACAGATTTTGTAAAAACTTGGCAAGCACTTTGTGGTAAAAATAAAATCAAAATACTACCGTAAAAATCTTGTAAGTTTTTGTTGTATCTAATGGATTTGCCTCCATTGCACGAGTCTAGATCACAAATCACTTGTACCCTCCCACAATTCGTGTTAACGCACCAAGTGCGTGTTCGTTTCTTCTAAAAACCGTAACCGCTTTTCCGACACGGTGCTATCGTTGCTACACTGCGTAAAACTGACACGAACAAAACAAGAGACATTCATCGAGAAATTCCAATCGAAAGGGTACAAAATTTAGTGCATGGATCTCACAGGTCCAATCCGTGCTATCCGTATAGCCTATTTTCAAAACAAAATCGATGGGGGGAAGAGCTGACGATCGAATAACGGCAAAGGACCCAATTACTGTGGGGTACCAATTACTATTTATATTGTATACACATGTATATCTTTTTTAACATTCGTATGCTTTAGAGCTGACGATCGAGAAGGTCTGTGATCAGAATCCACAGGTTTTGGTAACGCAGTAGATTAGGTGGTAAGGTACGCCGACCTTGGGTACTCACCGTTTCCGTCGCTGGGGATGGACGTGTGTCTCGGATGAACACCGCGGCGAAGATGCACCAAGAGTGTCCTCCTCCAGTGGAATTCGATTGTTGTGTCGCGGGTGTCGGACGCACGATAACCCACGGTACGACGGAAAGAAAACGGCGGCGATACGATCGGTAGTCGAACGTGGTGAACGAGCACGTCTAGGAGTCGCAATGGAATACCCACTTGTAGAGCCGGCGGATGACCGGGCGCGTAAACTAGACTGGCGGGTTGGCAAACAGGTGAGATGCCGTCGCGTGCCCGTCTTTCTCTGTCTCGGTTCCTCGATCTCTTTCCATCCCACCACGTCACCCTACTCCAATAACCCGGCTGGTCCGTTTTCCGTCTCGTTCTGGCTGCCGGGAGCGTTTCTCCTGCCCTCTCCGGCCACACGCTCCTCCCACTCCAGCTCTCGTTCAGAACGGGGATCCCCCTCTAACCTGACGCGTATCAACCCCCAGATTCTAGGCGAGCCTCGTCCTTACGGGTCGCGTTCACCCCGTATTTTCCCCCCGGTATCGTTCGGGGTACAAAGAGACCACTCGCGGATCAAGATACGTGTCACTTTTGTTACATCGGCGTTTGTTTCACCTACGACCGACGTTTCGCTCGTTTAGCCCACGACTCGACCCTGTTCATTATCCTCCGGACTCTGTTTTTTTTTTTTTCGATCATTCCCGGTTCGTTGGTTCCCGGGTATTCGATTGTCCCTTTGTATGACGGACGCGGTTTATTTTTTGTTCTTGAGTCGGTAACACGGAAACGGTTTGATTGTGTGTTATGTTTTTCTTTTTTCAATGTTCAGATCTACCACTCTTTTCTTTGTCCCTTTTCCTGTCCCACCCCATCCACGCGCTTCCCCTTGCTCTCTGATAACCCTACCCAGGAGCATGGAGCTCACTCTCTCTCTCTCTCTCTCTTTCTCTCTCTCCCTACCCCCTGCAGGGGTTACAACCGGAGGTACTTGCGTGCGCAGCACGTCCATCGATCTATTTCAGCTCACCTACGCTCTCCTGCCTGGCTGGCAAGCCTGGCCTCTACCTGCCGCGCTCTCTCTACCCTGCCCGAGCGTTTGCGGGTGCGTTCATACCGGGGCAAGGTGTGGATGATAGGGGCTGAGATGTTTTATTCTGATCTAGAATGCGATCCCGGCCCCTCGGGAGTCACGTTAACTGTACACGATCGTTGTAATGAGGAAGGATTTCCCTGGATCCGGCCCGTGGAACGACATCGATCACGGCCCTGCGAAATTGAATAGACTTTTTCGTTTTTTCTTTTCTTTTACTTTTTTTTATTCCTACACAGCGACGTCCCCGATTGCTCGAATGTCGGAAAATCCTGTTGGTACATCCCCGGGTACACTCCAGGTCAAAAAGAAGACACGCGAGCTAGACGTTCGATTCTCACAGATAGATTTGACATTGGCCAAATTTTGTGGATACAGTGATGAACGAACCTGAACGTACCTGCAACGTTCATGGAAATATGTTAACCCTTAGCACTCGTATGGTAATTGTAAGGCACCACTAAAAATTGTTATATCATTATTCAAAATATTTTTAAATTATTACATTTGTTTGTGTTTAACACTAGAACTACCAAGCAGTAAATGCAACTGGCATACATTGTCTTGTAACAACGACAAAATTGCAGTTGTTTAGATTTCGTACCAGTTTTGTTTAGATATCTACTTCGATAGAGAAATTCATAAAAAAATTTTCTCATAAAAACATATATATTTACAATTTCCTTATTTCTAAAAGAAAAAATTAGGTGGAAGTCATTTTGACCCATCCGGTAGTTCTAGTGTTAATAAATTACTAAACATTTCAGTATTGTAGGAGTGAATTGCACCATTTTCGTATGTATAACATGAAAAAAAGAAAAAAAAAATATATATATAGAAGGGAAATATTGTAGGTCGAATGAAATGTTTTGTTTTGGAGTTAAAATAGCTTCGAGTGCAAAGGGTTAACTTATTTCGTAGCTACGAAATTTTAATAGAAATGATTGTACAGTATATATGAAAACCAGTATTATGGGTCACTTAATTGTCGTTTGTGTTCTTCATGTCTTTCATTGTCACAGCTGCGTTGTGCGTTCGGTTTTGTAACGAATATTTATTTAAAACTAAATACAGTCTTGGTACTAAATTAATTTATTAACTTTTATTTAGTAGATAATATAAACATACATGTTTCATATACAATTGTTTTATTTATTTGTTTATATGGCTCAGTTGTTAAAACTATAATTTTGTCGCTCCACACGAATTTTTATCGAGAAATAATATAAATTTTTCAGGACAAATGAATGGGACAAAATGATAGGGTGTGTGTTTGAAAAATTGAATGTACAAATAAAGGGTTACCAGGGTTGCCAGTTGAACATTCAACATTATTCGGTGCCCCTTTTAATTTTGATCACAGAAATTGTACGTTTCAGCACAGATTTGTATCATTTTTGCCTTGATTGACGGTCATTCATGTGCAATACATTGATTCAAATGGCCAGGAGGTAAAAATTGTTGGCTCCTGGCATATACCGCATATACTCGTACCATAGTAGTAGTAGTATTCTACACTTTTTGACCACTTTACGCATTGACGTAATATCTTTCAATAAAATAAGTACTTCCCTTTTAATATTCTGTGCAACACGTTTCATTGTGATACTCTGAAGTGTTTTGTTGAGTGTATTATACGAAACTAGTTGCAGATTGCAGTTCTAGCATTTTATTGAACAAAATATTGAATATATCTTCTTGTTAATATTTTGGATTCGCGTAAGATTAAGTCTATAATAAATAGAATAGCACTTGAACTAAAATAAATATAAAATCTTGTACTTCATGAAATTTTTGGGACTTAATAAATATATGATTTTTGAAAAAACGAATTCATCGATTCAATTATGCATTTCACTATAATTATATATCACTTCTTCTATCACTGTGAACGTTTTTTTTTTTTTTACAGATTCGACAAGACATTACCTATATCTCGGTATCAATGCAGGTTTTCGATTCAGTTCTACTCGTGTAATATTCCCGCATGTCTGGAGTATACACGACGAACGTTTCTAGAATTAATTTCAACTCCGGCTTTGCGGAGCAATTTCTCGTGATATAAGGCAAGAGCTTGACGCAGCATGCAAAATGACACGTTTTTCACGAACGGGAACTGTTTTGGAGGATCATTCGTTGGTTATAAATATCCATGTACATATCTTACAACAACATGTAAACAACTTTTCGACCTCCTTTTATAAACCGTGCAATTTTCTAATCTGTTAAAATTGTTCTCCGAACTCCGAAACAGGAAATTTCACCTTTATTTAAATTTGTTGCGGATTTTATGCATTTCTGAGAAAAATGAGAAAGTGTAACTCAAAACAGTAAAAAGATTAAAGGAGTTTAAGCAAAATAAATTTTTACTAAGCTCCTATAGACTGCAATTGATGTGTAACAAATTTATTTTGCCTAAAGATCCGTCTAATTATTATATATTATTCTACTTTATTAACGTTAGTAGTCGAATTGTAGACTCGTTGATTTTGCGTTTTAATACAAATGTAGGTCGCTTAATGTTCGTTCAATTCGCTATTCTGTGAGCAGTACTAAATGGAATATTGATGCATTCAACACATCACAAATTGTAATACGTATCTCCTGATCGAAATTTGGTTTTACGTGAAACTCCTGTGCCCTTTACGGGATTATCATTAGCTAATTATGTGCTATCCTTGCTTTAAGAGTTGCGACACGCGCGCGCGAAACGTTCGATGCGTAAAATGGTAATTTAATATTTTCAAATTTTATTTCTATAGGTAGTGACACGTGCGTAAATATAGAATTGCTAAAAATGTTGGTTCTCTAGAACGTTTCGATACACTCTGTTTCATTCGAATGATCGTTTTAAACCAGTTATCCCTTCTTCAATATGCGATGCAAAATTATATTCGACATTTCGAAACGGAATAAACACGCCTTCCTGAAAATTCATATGCCTAACAGAGAAATTTAATACTCCGACAAATTAGAAACACATTGTAGTAAATACGAACAGTAACAATCACAGTGGCGACATATTTAATGATTGTTAATTTTGGTGTTCGTGGTCCACACGAACTCTATCCCATGGATAATTTCATACGTTTAATTGATCCGATTCTGTTCGAATATCAGCTTTTCATACTCTATGCCATGACAATAGTCAATGAGAAGGGGCCCACCGATTTGATTAATCCGCTGTGCTCTCTTCGTTACAGTTTTGTTTTTGCTTTTGTTTTTTGCGATACGCTTTTTTTGTAAAGCGGAAAATAAACTATTTTATTAAAATATAGACGCGTTATTTTCAATAGATTCAATAAACCTCGCGTGCACAGAAATAATGCACATAACTGTACGCAGTGAATTGCTAAGTTAGATTTCACTTGAAGCATTAGACTGCCAGAATGCGAAACAAAAATTGTCGTGTATCAAGAAGCTGGAGTCATGTACAGACATTTTTTTTCCTTGATAATTCTAACAAGCTAAAAATCGTACATCGATCTCCTTGAATTCTTTCAATCTCTCCTCCTTCGTAATACTGCACCATGTCGATGCTATAAACTCTTATAGAAGCAAAAAATACACCATAATACAAAAAATACATTACAACTAGACCATGGATATCCATGGAAAATTCACAGTTGCAAGAATTATTTTATACATGTCAAAATTGGAGGAAAGTCTGTACAACAATTTCGTAAAATTATATACATCCAAAGTGATGTTTATACGAAGCTAGAAAGTGATATCAAACGAAAGCTACATGCTCGCTAAGTTTTCACAATTACGAATAGACTACGGATTTTATACGTTTATAACAAAAATGAGTATAATCCAAATGCAAACCGGTAGACGTATTTAAAGAATTTTAAATTACCGTTGCATTATTTCCAGCTTATTAAAGTTATTGAGGAAAGAAATAAATGTCTATGTAAGTGCACTGGTTTGAAATGAATGCAAACAATTTTTATTTTGCATAAAAATCCTCAGTCTAATTATAACGCCGTGTGTTTCGTATCAGAAATCCTATGCTATGCGAAATCCCATGCGTTAATTGAATTTCGCGAAAATACTTTTAGTTCCGTCCGGATGCGTAAAATCCGTCAACTATGACATTCGTTATCTTTGTTTTTGAAATTTGCTGGAATTGCCGGTTGAATAATGCACAGCGGCATGTCAATTAGCAAAGATCGCGTCCGAAAAATTGAGGAATCAAGGACGACCTTGGACAAAGAGATTCAGAAGAGCCAGTCGCTGACCAGTGAGATTCCATTTATGTACCTCTGGTCCTTCGAGAGCCCTTCAAATGCGATTCCAACGACAGAAGGACTGGATAAAGCTACAGCTAGAAAAGAGGAACACCGAAAGTTAGATAATGTGTGTTTCGTAGAGCTGTAAGGGTTCATCGTTCGTGTGCTACTTCGTTCGTGGTTGAAAGCAGATACTAGCATTTTCCTCGCAAACTTCAACTAACAACGCTATCCGTACGAATTTTCTTCCGTACAGGAACTTCACGGTTTCAGAGAAATTTCGGGCAACGGAAGGCACTGTCATCAGTGTTGCTGAATTGAAGTTGGCGTTAGGGTACACTTTACAATTGAATCTGAACAATCAAAAATAATTATCTCCCCCAATAGACGAACGAAATACTCTGTTAATTGGAAAACTCCTTAATTTGTTGGAAACACGACCTGATCTAGAGATTGTTGAGAAACATCGTATTTTTACCACAGACTATAACATCCTATTTAATATCCCACCTAGTGATGTTTATTTAGGTCAATCATTACAAGGTTCTTCCGATCCTAATGTTCTGTTACGAGATTTTATTGAATCCAATCCTCCGAATACGGTTGCAATCTATACCGATGGCAGTGTAACAAAAAACTCCGAATCAGTAGGTGCCGCAATATACTGCCCACAACTAAATATCTCTCAAAAATTCATATCTATCAAAAAAAAGTGCTACGCCATTAGCCGAGCACTGGATATTCCCAATTTATATAGTAGTGCTACAAACTTTCTCATATTCACTGACTCGCAAAGTACAATCAAATCACTACAGAAGCCAACCTTCAAATATAGTATCAGTAACCATATCATTGAAATTAAAACCAAGTACTCTATGTTTATATTAAACAACAAAGACCAGAACTTTGTTAAGTTTATCTGGATACCAGGACATGTAGGAATTATCGGTAACGAGGAAGTAGACTCACTTGCGAAAGAAGCGACCAAAGAAAGTCCTTCGCCAGATATCAAGGCTTCAATCGCTGACCTAACCAGAGACCTCAAAATTCAAGCAAGATTGTCCACTAATCAACCCAGTCCACCCTAATCAAAAAGGAAGGTCTAGTCAAAGGTGTGAACTACGTCAGATTTTATCACAAGGACAAAGGCAAGCCATGGTACACTGGTCTTCTGCTCTCCAGAGATTTTCTGGTTTTTGTTAATAGATGTCGAGCCAATCACTATAATTTAAACGGTTCATTGGCAAGGGTTAACTTTATAGCTAACAGTGCTTGCCAATGCGGAGCAGAACTCCAAGACCTAAATCATGTTATATGGCAATGCCCAGACTATGAAAGCGAACGTAATACATTAGAAACAAAGCTCCTCAAAGGCAAATACTGTTTTCCTGTTTGTATTAGTTCCTTCTTATGTAAACCTGATATAAAAGGTCTGAAAATAATTTATAATTTCCTTAAACAATGCTCCATTAGAATTTAGAACAATGTAAACCTGTTTACAAATGTAATAATACTGTACCTGCTATATAAACCACTTGGTTTAAAGCAATAAATAAATAAATTAATTAATTAAAAATAATAATGTAATCTCTCAATACTGAAACCATCGAAATGAAGAATCACAATTGAAATACAATGCATCAAACAGAAATGCATCTGAATAAATTTGCTGATATCAGCAGTGACAAAAGGTTGATAGAATCGTTTATTAAACTCCCTCAAGCCAATCGACGGATTTTCTAGTTGAGCTGTAAAGCCTAATGCAGTCGGAATCACGTTCAGCTAGAAGTACCGAATCTCAACCAGCTTGAGGGACCGATAGTTTCCATCATTCGTATCGATAAAACGTCTCTAATATTGTATCGCGTTCGCCTCGATGTCCCGCCAACTCTTTGTACGGTGTACAATGAAATTCGTAATCACGCCGATTGTTCGGATACATTCGACGTTTAAGGATTAACCATTGTTGTTCCGTTCTCAGCCTTCCAATCACACGAAATAGGGATGTATACGTGCCACGATTCTCTTGAAAACAACTTGGAAAAGGCATAGGATAGATTCAATAATTCCGGAACAAATATAGGTCACCAAAAATAAAATATTTTTGAAGTAAACAAACGATGCAACGAACACCCTTCCCAAAACTAAGTCTCATCGAAATTGCATCGAATTCAAATTTTTTTCTTCGAAGGAAACGTCAACTTAAGGGAGTTACAGAAATTATTATTTTCTTATTATTAATTCCATTTTTATTATTAAAAAATATTGAGTCCTCTTGTCCCCTTAAGCGAAGAAATATATTTCTATTTAGCTCCTGTTTCTTGCAACTAAGACGGATAATGTTTGTTTTGCGTATACATCCATAATTTAATGATAGCACGTTGCAGTGCCTCTCGTTTATCTAAATTTGTCACGATGCTACAAATTCCCGGATACTTATAGATGATAATGTACCCCATTTCATGAGATGTGAGTCGATCCCATCGAGAACACAAGACCAGATTTATGTATGTATCGATATTTGGTTAGACCATATAAGACCAACGGTGGCATCGCTGCACACATGTTCATCAGACGGTCTCACGATGTGTCACATTCTCTCTAGATTGCACATGTGTGTGTGTGTGTGTGTGTAGCCGAGCTAAAGTTACGGGATCGCCGGACACATTTGATGTATGAACACTTCCTGTTTCATCCACTTCTGAAGAGTACCATTGTTTAGGAAGTCTGTCTGAGTAAAACTACTTTCTTTATTTCGCCAGAGTACGTGTCCAGAAGATTTCTAACACTTTAAACGAACCATTCTGCACGTAACGTGCGTGTGAAACAATAAAAATGTGAACCGGCACGTGTACCGACCAGCTACATCGTACCTCCCCAGTAAACAATCCGCTCTTGATTTGCTATGAATTTCCCACCAAAAATTGTCTACGAATTACGACCCCTCTGTTTCGGCATTAGGCTCCATTTTTAGTACAACCGTTTGTAGGTGGAATTCCAAATTGAGGGCAACTAGTGGGCAGACTCTGTCCTTGCGTAGAGGGCAGGTTGGTCGCATTAAAGGCGGACCTTATTTTTTGTTTCGGAAAGGTAATCTCGTTAAATTATACGAAACATATAAAATAAACACATAAAATTCCGCTTGCCCTCGAACAACAAGGTTTACTCCGAGTTTGCCTGACATTTATACTCTTACAACAAGGTTAGGTCCGCTCTTAGTGCTACCGACCTGCCCTCTACACGAGGGCAGAGTCTGCCTTCGATTTGGTCTCGATTTGGCATGGAATTTCATCTGCAAACTTTTCACTCGAATTTCGACCTAGCGATGAATAGAATGTACTTGTTTCTATAATACAACTATTTGTTTTTGTTTTGTTTTATAACAATTTGTTGCTTCGTGTTCCATAAATTGAATATAAAACTCAGATGTGATGAGACTGATGTGACCTTTATCAATTATACATTATAATAACCTTTCGATTCTTTTGTACTTCCTTTTTCCATAAAAAAAATTATTAATGTTTCGTGGTATTATTTTTAATGTGTACACGGCAGATCAAAATGAATTTTTCCTTTAGTACGGATGTACAATGGTTTCTTACGCTTTAGCTATCTCGTGTCACCGTACTGAATAAAAATATGATCGTGAAACTCTCTTAGCCTATATTCCACAGTTGCACTATCGTTTACCGTTGATACTATAATTATCGACATAATTGTGTGTATTGTACTTCCGGTTGCAACTCTTATTCGTAAGCGTCCAACAGCAGGTAAGCGAATTTTCATTTAGAATTTTTCCAAGATAAGATTAACAAATTTATTTATCGATAAATTATGTGAAAGGGAAAAGGAAATTCTCTGCGAAGTACAGAATTGAATTAACCGGAAGAGAATGGAGAAACTGTATTAATTCATGAGTTACATGATTCAATTTCTGTGCGATATCGTCCGGCCGCTAAATGAATTCGTACGTTTAATAGGTGTGCAAAGAAACGTGCGGCGCATTAATGAAATTGAAATTATCGATCTCCATGTGCACGATTTTACAAGTGCAGATGACGATCGTGGTAGAGGGTTATGCCGCGGAAATAAGAAACCACAGTGCAATGGAAACCTTTATTTAACAAATGTTTAATTTGCAAGAGAAAGAGAACTTATTTTCTCACACTTTGATTGTCCCCTCTTCACTTTTATTAGTTGACTTACTCAAGAATAAATACGGTAAAGGACCCAATTACTGTGGGGTACCAATTACTATATATATTGTATATACAAATATATCTTTTTTAATATTCATAATGCTTTAAAAATAAGTATAATTAATATAGGCAGAATAGTTAGTACACCCACAGTAATTGGGTCCCTTACCCTATAGCATTCAGCTATTATCTGATAGACAACGATGTCAATCAAATGGAAAATAAAATTTGTCTTTTAATTGAATTTAATAATCATGTTAGGTAGAACTATATTGTTAATAAACTGCACTTCAATACAGTTCAAGTACCATACTTATACAATTCTCAACGGAACAAATAAATCAAATAATTCTCGTTTCAAAAAATACAGTTTTGCTTGAAAAAAGTCAATAATGAATATGAAATCTTTGGGACACATTCAGGGGAACGGTCTCCATTTTTTTTTATTGTTATTTTTTTTTTCGATGTCCTGATTTCTTACTTATTAGTATTTTGACCGAGGTTAAAGAAAACATTGTCATTAATTATATTATTTTACAGACGAGAAGTTTCTAATTAACAACTTTACTTAACAACGGAGTAAGATAGTTATGTTTCTCTATTATGAGCTATTCGTGTTATACAAAACGAGGAATTAGTACAAAAAAGGAGACTGGCTAAAAAAGTTAACAAAAATTCGTTTCTTGAAAGTGTTAATATAGTTTAAAATACATTATACATACACTGTTAATGTTGCGTAAAGACGCTAATTTTTCTTCTGTTTTATTACGACCTCGCATTATTACTTTATTACAATGCAGCGTTTTCTTTGTCACAGAAACATTCAGCTCGAGTTTTCCCTTTGTACTATCTTTATTTATAACGTCTTGTCTTTTATTTCAGAGTCTGTTATTCTCGCTTATTTACTTTCCTTGGTTCTTCTGTTTCTCAAATTACAGACTACGCATATTTGTGTTCCTTTTGTAAATAAAATTTTGAAAACGTCACGACAGTCGTCTATCATTTACAGTTTACATCACAGCTGTTCCTCTGCGGGCAAGACTGCATGTATTTGTCACACACATTGTCATAGCTATGTGGTACCCCTCCCCTCCCCTAGATCACTTGCCCTTTGCTGTGTTTTAACTACTAATTTTGTGTTAAATACTAATACTTTGTGGAGCATCTGAATTTAGATTTTATTACACCGTACTAACTGACTTGGTAAAAAATGTGTAATTATTGACAAATTATAAGGAAATATGTAAATGCATATACAATGCACGAAAAGCTTCGTAACAGTTCACTTTTTTAACTGGCAAAACTGCCATGTTTGCCTTTCAGCCGTGCACTTAAAAGATTCGTCACCGTCATTTTTCCGCCCGTGTCCTGTTTGTTGACGCGTTCAATGGAGTTTATCTCGCAGTTTCTATCTACTTTCGTGATTGCGGACGCCTCTTGTCAACATTTATTCGCTTTCCAGTGGCAGATGGTACGATAAAGCAGTTAATTAAAGTTAAGGTCCGCGCCAATACAACTTTCGAAGTTCTCATAAATACCTCACGGTACTTAAAATATTTCAGATTTGTGCAACTAATCTCCGCATCGAGATTTCTGCAACGAACACTTTTCACACTTTTTCTGGGCAGATGTATATATATAAACTCCACTCGTCATTCAATTTTAACAAATTTTAAAAGACACGTGTAAGCTGATACACATTAAATATTTTCTGAACGAAAAATTGCAGTAAGAAGTAATTTCGAATTTAAAATCCATTTTGATCCAAGCAATGGTATCGTAGGGTCCCTCGTGACTCCAGTAAAAATTTACTGATTTACATATCAGCATTGCAAGATAATTGCTAATACAAAATTTCTTGAATTCCTTTCGAACATTTCGGTTTTTTAATCTGGAACCATAGAAGATTTTTTGCGATTTCAAGATCATCGAAGATTTTTTAAATCGAATGGTATATTTTTATTATCGCTATATAACCTTCACGTGACCTTGAGTCTGTTATCACCTACGATTCCACACCACACATTTACACTCCGTGAACAACTGGGGTACAACTTGTCAAAACCAGTTTGGGTTTTCAGTGCACCAATCATGCATATTATGTGTATTCAGTTGTCCATGGTTAGAAAAAGTAAATAGAACGTCATAAATCGGGGTTATGTGAACCTGAAAATGAATTTAATATCACTTAAATGCATCAAAGCACTTTTAACATTGTTAGAAAGAAGCAGGATTGCACAATGTTATCTTCTTTATTTTCTATTTTATATGCGAGGTTATTTACAAACAAAAGTGTAGTAATTTTATTTCGTACTGATTTTCAATTAATTATACTTGCACTTATTGGTGGACAAAGTGTTCGCATAATAGCACAACAAAATCGTTTGCGAATCTGAAAATTAGTAATAAACTTTGTGTTGGATTTTTCATATCTAATATAAGCAAAAATAATCTTTGTGTTGAGAAACACTTTAGAGGACCAGGACGCGGATCCTGGTTATTTTCATTGTCAATGGGTCTCTGGCAATACCCTGACTCTTAAGGGTCGGGGGGTCATAAATTGTCTTTGCAGGCCCAGGCTATTTCGCGTTTCGGGTTTCAAACCTAAGCAACGGTTTTTCCGTTGCACATTTTCTTTAGTCTCGTCCAGAGAGTCGAGGTATCAAGATCTAACAGAATCCTTCCGTATCTTTGAATAAAACAGTTTTCTTTTAAAATCAACTGTGTGTTCATTGAAATAAATCCCATATCCCAATAGGTTATGGGCCCAGTTACGTATTAAACTCAGTTTAATTGTGTATTATCTGTGTAGTGTATCATATAAAATAAAAGACCGTAAAGGATAAATAAGATACTTATAATCATTATATATATTCGTGTGTGTGCATAGTTTTAAGTGTACAGCTAAATATAAAGACAATAAAACAATGGCAAATTCAAAGAGAAACATTCAACCGTTTAATGGTGAAAAATACAGTGTGTGGAAATTTAGAATTCGTTCTTTGTTAACCGAACTTAAGGTGATCAAAGTTATTGATCAGCCAACTCCGGAAAAGTTAAATGATGAATGGATAGAAGCGGAAGGAATTGCGAAAAACATTATTGTAGAGTATTTATCGGATTCTTTTCTTAGCTTTGTGCAATGTGCAAATAGTGCTAAGCAAGTGCTACACGATTTGGACGCTATTTATGAACGAAAGAGTGTAGTTACGCAGTTAGCTGTCAAAAAGAGATTATTAAATTTAAAACTCGAGAGTGATACACCACTCATAAAACATTTCCAAATGTTTGATGAACTAATTTCGGAGCTTTCAGCAGCGGGAGATGTGCTGAAAGAAACTGACAAAGTGTCAAATTTATTAATGACTTTACCTGCGTCTTATAATGGTATAATAACCGCGATAGAGACATTAGCAGACGATAATTTAACATTGGCGTTCATAAAAACCAGATTACTGGATTATGAAGTAAAATTAATGAATGAAAATAGGGACACAAGCTTAAAAGTACTGAGTGCAGGCTTTAAAATAAATAAAACAAAAAGGAACAATTATAAAACTTCGAAAAATTTTAAAAATCATTATATTAATAATAGAAATAAATTGTCTAAATTTAAAGGACAAATTAAAGGTTGTTACCAGTGCGGGAGAACAAACCACATTAAAAAGGACTGTTATTATTATAAAAGACAAATGAAACATTCAAATATTCAAAGTGAGAAAATGGCTCAGACAATTGAAGTGATGCAGCCATCTACATCTTCAGTAAACTATAACACATCCTCTACAAATTATGATCCATCACATGCTGCATTTATGGTGGGAAAATATGAAGAGAAGGACAAAATCGAACAAGATAAGATTACATTTATATTAGATTCGGGTGCATCGGATCACATCATAAAGAGAGAAGATGTAGCCGAAAATTTTGAAGAAATTCCTGTGCCAATAAAAATTTCCGTCGCGAAAAAAATGGTACATACATTAGTGCAACGAAGAAGGGGACCATAAATATCATCACCAATATGGGCATTCAAGGGACGCTACAGGATGTCTTCTACTGTCCAGATGTACCATACAATTTACTTTCGGTTCGAAGGATTCAGCAGGCAGAAATGAGCGTGATGTTCGACGAACAGGGAGTAAAAATACATAAAAGTGGTAACGTAGTAATATCATGTAAGCCCTCGAACAACTTAAATGTTATTGAATTTATGCTTAATTTGAATTTTAAAAATTGTGTTGCTCAAGCAACTAGTGCTGAAAGGAATAACTATACATTATGGCATCAGCGCTTAGGGCATATAGGTAAAAATAAATTCTTAGAATTAAAGAATAAAGAGATGTTTGCGGATATAACGCAAATAGAAAAAAAGTTAAAGTAAATGATAATTTATGTGAAGCTTGTGTAAACGGTAAACAAGCACGACTACCATTTAGAAAAGCTAAAGATAAAAGTCATGTAAGACGCCCATTATTCATTGTCCATACAGATGTTTGTGGTCCAATCACTCCAACTACAATTAATGAAAGAAATTATTTTGTTTTATTTTTGGATGAATATACTCACTATTGCGTTACGTATTTAATTGCTCGGAAGTCAGATGTATTTTCTGCCTTTCGAGATTATGTTGCCAAAAGTGAGGCTCATTTTAATTTAAAATTAGTAAATTTATATAGTGACAATGGTAGGGAGTATTTATCAAACGAAATGAAAGATTATTGCGTTGAAGAAGGCATAAGCTACCACTTAACAGTTCCACGTACTCCACAGTTAAATGGTGTGTCTGAACGTATGGTAAAAACCATAACGGAAAAGGCTCGGGCTATGGTAGCTGGAGCTGGTTTAGATAAAGCTTTTTTGGGGAGAAGCTGTTTTAACAGCTACATATTTGATAAATATAACCCCAACAAAGGTTTTGAAAGAATCAAAAACACCATATGAAATGTGGCATATGAAAAAGCCTCAATTAAGATATTTAAGGGTTTTCGGATCAACTGTGTATGTTCATAATAAAACCAGAGAATCAAAATTTGATGATAAATCCTGGAAAGGTATTCTAGTTGGATACGAAGTAAATGGTTATAAAGTATGGAATGTTGGAACTGGTAAGTTTGATGTAGTGAGAGATGTAATAATGGATGAAACTAATTTTGTAGTTTCAAGGCCAGTAATGGTTCGATCTGAAACTGATAAATCTAAATCAGTAATCTCTCAAAAATCTAATAATGATAAATTAGATACAACTACAACAAAGGTAGTCGAAACATATGAAAATGCCAAATTAAGTAATGAACTTAATAAATCTGTAATAGAAACAGATACGTGCAATGAATCTTTCAATAGTAATAGTAACAAAAATGATAATGATGATAATGAAAAAGGAAAATTGTCTCCCGAATTAAGGAGGAGTGAGAGGATCAAACATCGTCCAACTGTTTCTTATAATGAAGAAGAAATTCCAGATGATTATCTTCTATCCGCTCAGTCTATTGTTTATGAAGTTCCTAAATCATATCATGAAATCGAAAATAGGGATGATAAAATGAAATGGGAACAGGCTATTAAAGATGAAATTAATTCTCTTTTAATTAACAATACATGGACTCTAGTACCGAAACCTAATAATAAAAATATTGTTGATTGTAAATGGATATTCACTATTAAAAATGATGAATATGGAAATCCATTAAAATATAAGGCTCGTCTTGTTGCACGAGGTTTTAGTCAGCAATATTTAGTAGATTATAATGAAACATTTGCACCGGTTGCAAGGATTTCAAGTTTTAGATTTATTTTGGCATTTGCAAATCAGTTTGATTTGCTGGTACATCACATGGACGTTAAAACAGCATTTCTAAATGGTACGTTAAAAGAAGAAATTTACATGAGAGTTCCTGAAGGAATTAAAAGTAGCAATAATGAAGTATGTAGATTAAATAAAGCATTATATGGACTTAAACAAGCAGCAAGATGCTGGTTTGAGGTTTTCGAACAAGCGCTTATAGAAAGAGGTTTTAAAAACTCTTCAGTAGATAGATGCACATATATTTTAGATAAAGGAGATGTATCTCGAAATATATATGTTGTACTTTATGTAGATGATCTGGTAATAGCTACAGCTGATATTGAAGTAATGAATAGTTTTAAAAATTACTTAATGAATAAATTTTGCATGAAAGATTTGAAAGATATTAAACTTTTCTTAGGTATCAAAATTGAAAGAAGCAAAAATAAGATATGCATGGATCAAAGTGCATATATTAAGACGATTTTAGAAAAATTTAATATGACTGATTGTAAGGCAACTAGTACGCCTCTGGAAAATCAATTAGATTATACGGCATTGAATTCTGTTGAGAAACATGAGGCTCCATGCCGAAATCTTATCGGATGTTTAATGTACGTAATGCTGTGTACTAGACCCGATATAAGCACAGCTGTAAATATTTTGAGTCGATATCTAACTAAGAACAATAAAGAACTTTGGCAATGTTTAAAGCGGGTACTCAGATATCTTAAAGGATCAATGCATATTAAATTAATCTATATCAAGGGTGACTATAATGATCTTCTATGTGGTTATGTTGATTCTGATTGGGGAGGAAGTGATATAAATGATAGAAGAAGTACTACTGGCTATTTATTTAAATTATTTGAACAGTGTACTATATGCTGGTCTACAAGAAGACAAACGTCTGTAGCTGCTTCGTCTACTGAGGCTGAATATATGGCTCTTTTTGAGGCAGTTAGAGAAGCATTGTGGCTACGATCATTAGCGAAAACAATTAATATAAATATTTCCGAACCAATCACAATATATGAAGACAATAATGGATGTATTAGTATTGCAAATAATCCAACAAACCACAAAAGATCAAAACATATAGATATTAAATATCATTTTTCCAGGGAACAAATCGAAAATAATATAATCAGATTAAAATATGTTCCTACAGGAAATCAACTGGCAGATATTTTAACAAAGCCGCTACCTGCAGTCACATTCTTACAGCTCCGAGATGGAATGGGAATAAAATAAAAAAAAAAAAAAAAAAAAAAAAAAAAAAAAAAAAAAAAAATATATATATATATATATATATATATCAATAGATTGTTTAATTTTATAATAAAAATATATATGTATGTTTATTGAAATTTATTATTATTGGATGGTCTAATCAGGTTTTCTGGGTTTCCCTGATTCTTTGCAACAAATGTTGGACCATATGTAGTTCCCAGGAAAGATAAGGAAGGACAATATTAATTCTCTGATACCTAATTTAATAATGTTTAGAGTAATGGTACTTATACGTAAATAAAAAAAAAAAAAAAAAATATATATATATATAAGCTTATAACAAATGTATGTATGAGATACATCTAAACACAGCCGATTCATTTTTGAGGAGGCGTGTTGGATTTTTCATATCTAATATAAGCAAAAATAATCTTTGTGTTGAGAAACACTTTAGAGGACCAGGACGCGGATCCTGGTTATTTTCATTGTCAATGGGTCTCTGGCAATACCCTGACTCTTAAGGGTCGGGGGGTCATAAATTGTCTTTGCAGGCCCAGGCTATTTCGCGTTTCGGGTTTCAAACCTAAGCAACGGTTTTTCCGTTGCACATTTTCTTTAGTCTCGTCCAGAGAGTCGAGGTATCAAGATCTAACAGAATCCTTCCGTATCTTTGAATAAAACAGTTTTCTTTTAAAATCAACTGTGTGTTCATTGAAATAAATCCCATATCCCAATACTTTGTGTAAAAATTGAAATTTGTTATCGACTACATTGTGTTGGAGGTGAAAGAATGAGAAAATCGAACACTGTACTCTTTTTGCATTTCAATTGGAAAGATGATCTTGAAGCTGAGAAAATGGTTTGCTCTACTTTAACAGAAACAGTTGCAGCTTGTAGTACATGTAAAAAGTAGTATCGAAGGTTCCAGTGTTAAAAGTTTGATATTTCCGACCAAGAACATCTAAAAGATCCAAATAATTAGAATCCAAAGAATTAATTCATTCATTCATATGATTTGTCAAATACAGAATGGTATGGATGTATAAAATTTGTTTTATTGTATATTACATTTTATAAATAATATTTGTCTATTACGTGATATAAATTTGTTTCCATAAAAGAAAGAGGAAATGGATAATCTTGAGATTAAGAAATATCGATTGACAAGCATCGAAGACGTTAACTTGATTTTAAACATAGAAAGTAACGTTATATACTCTCGCAGGAATTGAACCGAAATTATATTGGCGCTTGTGGATGGTGCATTGTTGATTCAACGACAGAGATTGATGTCAAAGAAAGTTAAATTGAATTCAATTTTTAACGAACTCCGCGCTGCCTCGTCTCGGGAATTGGAATGAACTTATGGGTTGCATCGAAATTAATATACCAGTGTTCACATTTTTCATTCTGCTTTTACGTAGGCTACCATTGTCTACATTTAAAATATAAATTCTTTACCATCGAAAGTAATTCATATCGCTTTGATAAATGTTTCTTTGACTATGTGTATAATCTTCAATTTTCTATTGTGATAGCTTCTTAAAATATTATTATTGTTTTTTATATTATTTATTATTAGTATATTCCTGTTTATATTAACTGTTTTAATTATGAAAATTGTGATATTTTCTGTATGAATTACATTAAGCCAAATAATTATTAACGCAAGTTAAGCCCAAGCGATATTTAATGTTGAGTTAGAACTTTAGATAAGTATCGAGTTAATAAGTATTCAAATAAATATTGAGTCTTCATAAAATACACTTCTTCTAAAGTTTAATATATACCATAGAATATGTATTATTTCATTGTATAAAATGGAGAGAAACTTTGAAATTTAATGGTTGAAAACAAGGAACATTAATTAGCGAATTAGAACTCTAAACAATTTATAATTCAATGGGTACTTTACTCTCTTCCGACGATTGCAATATTTATCCTTTATCGGATTTGTCTTTCATTAACACTAGATTTACAGAGTATTAAAACGTTACTTCATAAAAATAACAAGAATGTATCTATTGAGATTTTCAGTAATTCCTATTACAATATATGCGCAAAGAAATAAAGTCGAATGAATTCCTCACGGATGTGTCTTGACAATCCCAACAATCGTTAATTACAAAATTTAGAATCCGACAAAATTTGTACGCTTATTTTTACATTAAAATCGTCATCCCCGTTCGCATTTTCCGCGCAATTTACTAGAACGGATCTGTGCGAGGAAACCGAAAATCAATCGCACACCGAATATATGTTTTCATTACGTGTTGCTTGAATTACGCCTTTCCGGTAAAATGATGTTAAAGATTAATTAACCAGATACTGGATGCACGAGATCGATCACATATCTCGCTCGTCTGGTTGTTGAGTTGAATGGACCTCGACCAGGAAACCAAATCCTCGCATGCGTCATATATGATTGACTATTGAAATCATTGTTCGACGATAAACAATGGCAAAAAGCAGTGAGTGAACTATTTGATACTAAAAAAATTGATACTATCCCTGGCAAAAATTATTCAACCACACAAATCAAGCGTTTGTTGTTATAATTATTCGTATTCTCAACGTGGAAAATATTTCCATTAACAATAAAATTAAACGCGAAGGTAAAAATTCTCATATATCAAAAATATATTAATCTAAAAATAAATATGTTTATTTTCTCATAATGTTCAAATGAGCAGTAGACGCTGCTTTAAGGGAGGATGTAATTACCCCGAAGCATACAAAAGCATTTTTGTGGCAATGTCTATTGTTATCATCACTGTAAGAAATATTGAGAGGTGTTCTATTATTTTGTTATGCTATTTAAATTTCTTTATAATTTTCTTATATAGATAGACAGAGTTTACTACTTTATATTTGGTAAAAAGGCAAATGAATTCACCATTTTAGTATAACTATTTATTTAATGCTTTAAACCAAGTATGGTTTATGCAGCATATACAATACATGAATATATTAACATATTAAAATATAACTAAAATGGTATCGAAGCAGGAATACCATAGAAGAAAAATTTCTTTTGTCTGGTTATTTTTTCAGTTTTTTCAAGGTCATCGTAATTTTGTATCACTATCACTTATATATTTTTTTATTCCATCTTGTAGAGGCTGAACAAATACATTTCAATATGTTTAAGTCATGACCTTCAGGTGACGTTGAGTACCAAAAATATATATTTTAAAAAATACATACATTATATTCATGATTTTGAACAAATATTTTTTGTCAGTGGTATGGCATATATTGGTACATTTTTGGACTTAACACTAGAAATTATAGCATCTTCCTGTTAACATGTTTGATGCGCAAGCATCGTAAAAGCTTCCTGAAACACGGTCAATGTTCGGGAGCCGTGCAAACACAGCCAACTCAAAGAAGAATATGCAATCTTGCGGACAAAAGGATAAACACGATTCGCAAACTTATCTAGGTTATGTAGTTACTAAAAATATACTTACACAAACACACACAAGGGGTGGAACGATAACTTTGATCATCTTGACTATCTCTGATAGTCTCACAGTTGTGGACAAACTATATATCCACGAAAGCAGTCGAGAAAAGTCGGAGTCAAAAGTCATAAGGGTAAAATGTAACGTTGAAAATCGTTTTAAATCAACTATAAACTATTATTTAATTATTGATAACTATTATTGCAAATTTTCGATATGTGATACGGAATAACTAGACAGCGGATTTGATGCATTTATGACAAAAATTAATAGGTGTAATTTAAAACAGTAAGAACATTAGAACATTTTGGAAATACTGTTAAACTATTTTCAACATACTAAACATATTAAAAAAAAAGAAGATAAATTTCTATTTCGCTCCAGTTTGTTGCAGTTCCGGTAGAAAGTTTTTATTTTGCAAAAAGATCCGCTGTCGAAAAATAGGACGTCTTGACAAATTCCCATTTTCATTGATTGCTTCCTAAAAATTAGAATAACTTAGACTTCCCTAACTGAAAGATCTATTTTGGTGAAAAATGACCAAATTCATTGTCGTACCATTATATTTTTTTTCAAATTATTTAACACTAGAACTACCGGATGGGTCAAAATGACTTCCTGCTAATTTTTTCTTTTAGAGATATTGAAATTATAAATATGTTTCCATGAGAAAATTTTTTAATAAACTTCTCTATCGAAGTAGATATTTAATCAAAACTAATACGAACTCTAAACAAATCTTATTTTGTTGTTATTATAAGCAGGGGTGTGCGGGAT
This sequence comes from Seladonia tumulorum, assembly GCA_913789895.3. NCBI lineage: Eukaryota > Metazoa > Arthropoda > Insecta > Hymenoptera > Halictidae > Seladonia > Seladonia tumulorum. Next base: position 13,844,182 of record OU565275.1, read on the forward strand.
CCCGGTCGGGACGGGAATTTTTCTCGGGATCGGGATGCAATCCCGAGAATTTCGGAATCCCGAAAACATCCGGGATTCCCGCTAATTAGCGGGATCCCGAAACCATTTGGGATTCCCGAAATTGTTCGGGATTCCCAAAAACGAACATGAACATTCCCGATTAATAAGATATGTAATCTTCGAGAAAACAATTGCTTTCGGACTTTCGGATGCTGGTAATTGTTGGAAGTAGGGAGAAACTTGAAATGTCGGGAATCACAGATGTTTTTGGGAATCCCGAACAATTTCGGGAATCCCGAATATTCTCGGGAATCCGGATATATTACGGGAATCCCGAATATTTTCGGGAATCCCACACACCCCTAATTATAAGGCAATGTATGCCAGTTGCATTTAGTGCTTGATCGTTCTAGTGTTAATTCAACTTCGATCCACTGCAATTTACATAAAAATGATATTGTCTCTTTTGAAATCCTGACATGCTGGAAACTTTTTAGCTGGAGTGTATATTAGGATGGGTAGGTCTAAGGTTGGTATAAATTTTTCGGGGCACGCATACAATCGTACGTATGGGCGGTAAGCTGAAGAGCTCCCGGGGATGGTTAGTCGAGAGTGTGAATACGAAAAAGGGTTGCTCTCTCAGGGAAGAGTAGCATATAATCCCTTCGACCGACATTTCCACGTTGCCGACTTCGAGTCATCGATGAGTAGTTTCGAGGTCTTTTGGGGACCATCCTGGCGATTTAATCGCGACACCGAGAGCCTCGTTTCATCCTCTCGTGTGTCCGCTCACCTTCAAACGGATGGAAAGGCCTACTCCTTCACAAGAACCTGTCCCCGAGTTAGTTCGATTGGGCCGCGATCACCTTCGGGATAAATTCTTATCGCGTGCAACCTTGAAATTCTTTCGATAGCCACGAAAACCAGATTGCCATCGGCAACATAATTCGTCACAAGCGTCAATGCTGACTCACCGAATCGGACGGAAGGTTCGGTGGTTACGTATCCGGTATAAGTTAATCTTTTTCCATCGAATCTGTTGACTACCAACTGTACCTTTCACGGAATTCCTGAAGTCGATCTCGTGGCAAAGAAATTACGCAACTTATTCATGTTATAAAAATTGTATATCAGATTGTCCCAAAAGATTATATAAAAACATATATAATAATACAAAATACATAAAAAACGCGATCAACTGCTCGTTAATATTCTATTATTTTATAAGTCTAAATCTATTGTTTTATTTCATTATTTGCATTGTGTACACTAACCGAAAATAAAGAACTTTTAGAATGATCTGATACTTCAATCGAAACATTTTCATTTCATTTCATGTTCGCCTTATTGTTATGGAGAACTGCCCCTTAAATTCTCTTCTACCTGTAATCGACTTGTACTCTCTTTCTCAGGGTACATCTTCAAAATTTGTTTGTACATCTGTTCGCAAGAGTAAATGGAGAAATCATAAAATTTGTTAAATGTTAAATGGGATTCATTTACGCGTACACAGAGTACGAAATGAAGCCGTTGTACAACGAAGGGTGAGGCATTTGAGCAATTGTGAGTAGTGCTTGTAAATAGAGGAGTAACTATAACAGAAATGATTAAATCCTCGCCCTTGAATTCCCAACTGTGTTCCACTGTTAATCGATAAATACTACCAGCCTGACGACCCTAATGCAATATTTGCGTCGCTGTCTGTTCTAATTATGCAGATGCACAGGTATAATTAGTATTGTCGGTATAAGTATCGATACACACTGAGCCTCCGTATACTCGCAAAATTTGCCTCCCTTATTTTCAGGTATTTGGAATACACATCTGACGAACGGTATTCTTTGAAGTAAGTAACAAACTGAATTAACGACCAATGTATTACCAATTTGTATTGCCAATTATTTCAAACTTTATAGCTTATGAAATTCAAGTGTCACATATTAAAGAATCAAAATATCGATAATGTTGCGTTGCGTTTAATTTTCTAACAGAACTCCGTTACCATACTGGAAAATTTCTAAAGTAATGATTTATAAAAAATGATTAAATATACCCTATACGAGGTAATCCTGTAGTTGAAAAACGTGCGAGCTCGGTTTAAATAAAGAAGTTCAGAAACTGTTGTCATGGAAGTATAGAAGACTCGCCCTTTTTATAATACATCATAGAATTTCGTTGACGTCAAGCGATTATTATATTCGATAACAGAATCGATAAATTTATAAAAATAATATGATGAAAGACGGAAGTGTCCGTCTATTTATAAATCGTGCAGACAATCGTTATAAACAAAGCAACTGTTTCTTCGAATATTTGTGATCTAATACAAGTACACAGGTCAGCAATACTAATATGATAGCTACAATTTAATTTTTGTTCTGCTATCCCTCGCAGAAAGTATTCGATCAAAATTGCGAATGTGACTGTTGGATGAATTATATGAGCGTATATTAAATATTAAAAATAATACTGTATATATGTGTACCAAACAATTATGGTACAAGGGCTAACGATATTTTAGAAAAATATTAATAAAATGGTGTATTCTTTTGGCTTATTACCAAATACAAAATAATAAACACTGTCTACCTCTATGAAAAAGTAATAAAGAAACTTAAATAACACAACAAAGCAATAGAAGACTTTCTAATATTTCTAATCGTGAAAATGGTAATAGTCATCACCACAAAATTATTTTAAATGCACTTAGGTAATTACATCCTTCCCTAAGTCGATATTTAATTTCCTCATTGTGTTAGTAGAATTACTGTTAATATAATTTTCCGTATTGGAAATATGAATAATTGATCGAATAACTTTTTCCAAGGATAAATAGTCTAAGTAAAAATATAAATTTGATATACATACAATTAATTATAAGACTATATTTACAAAGGCAGCAGGAAATTTTTATCAGCGTAATGTAAAATGTAACCAATCTTATAATTGGATACACCAGGTAATTATTACACTAAATTGAACGGTGCCATTTTCTGATATAATTTCTTGCAGATATTGAGATCAGCGTATCCGATATGATAATCACGAACAGACAACAGTTTCTTCTTTATTCCACTGTAGCGAAGTACCGATCAGAATATGTAACCTCAAATTTCCAATAGTCTGGCTATCGAAAATCTGGTACTACCTTCGAGTTTAGTGACCGGAAGGAGCATTACAAAGTCTTTTTTTTTCGCACCTTTTGCATGGATGAAAATCCAACTTTCAAGCGGCAACGGAGAAAAAAGTATCAAATATATTTCGTAGAAGGAAAAGACGTTCGTACCACGACTCCTCTCCTCTCTTTCACTCTTATTCTTCTTCAATCTACATACTATTCAATGCTCTTGCATTTTTTAGTAGCTTCTACAACGTGAAAATCTTGAAATCAGTTTTGCTCATAGATTTAAAGAATAAAAATTTCTTCAACTTCGTTCTACTGAGGACCTACTATTATTACTTCTCGTAATTTTCAATAGATAATCAGTATAAACATTCAAATTGAATCGTCTGTAAAATCATAAAAAAAATTTTCCGGAATTAACCTATTACTGGTTTGGAGATTGAATCTTCCCGTTTAAAATGATTGTTCAAAACTTAATCTGTGATTCCTTTTTCTTTATTATGAAAAATGTAGCTGATATCGAAATTTTTTTATTCTTTAAACCTTCCCTTAAATTTCGTCCCATCTGTAGTTATACAACCTGTATTATTGTAAAGTTTGCGAAACCCTTTCTATTGAAAGCTCAATAAATCGACTAAACAAAATCGTATATTGAAAAATCATTATAAAAAGGAAGCTTTGATCTTTAACCAGTTAACTGTGATTGACGAGTATACTCGTCATGGAGAAGTGGCACGATTTTGTGTATTGACGAGTATACTCGTCATGCGTAAAATTTTAATTCTTGTGAAAACTAAATTATATTCGTAGAATTTTAATATGTTTAAAATGTTTAGAGGTCGAGACGAAATGAAACAAACAAATGAAAATTATAAATAATTTGAGTTGAATTTATAACTATAAATATGACGACTATACCCGTCATCGCTTGATTATCGCGACACACACTGGTGGGCGCTTTGCAAAGAGATCGCCACAGTTAACTGGTTAAATCTGTGGTGAATTCAGTCACAAACAATTTTTGATGTTTTCACAGGCGTTTCGGTTTGTAATATGTTAAACCAAAAAAGGATTTTCAAAATTTCCCAGTAGCTGTGTCACGGAAAAATATTTTAGACGCAAATTAACGATGGATGGCAAAAGTCGAGGCTTTAACACGAGTATATTGTTGTACTATTTCTTTAAACAAACTTATCACAGTTCAAACATATCGTAAATTTCTCGAGAATGGAAACTTTCAAATACTTTTTGGATTCGTTGCAAGTAAAGAACCGAAATACTCAATGACGCAATAATACCAATATATTTTTCGTTTACAGAGAGAATCAATGCAACTAGATTTGTCCCGGTAATTGAATTCGACGAAAGCCAGTTCGTCTTTCAAACGAAATCACGGTAGATAAAAAGTGCGTGCTCTTCGAGAGAGAAAATGGTATTGCACCGGCCAATACCTTTACCTAGAAGGAAATACCTTTACCTGATGAAATTTTTCTATCGTAGCGAAACTTTCACGATTCCTGCGTAACAACATACGCCCTTCTTTCGTGCGAAAGAAAACCTCAAGGTGTTAAAAATCCCAAGCGATGAAGTGAATCTTTGAAATCTCTTTATTATATCTACAACATGAAAAATAATTAACTCAACAATATAAATTCAGCGAAGAATTTGCTAACGCAACGTTGGGCCTTAATTACTCGATTTCTATCAGTGAATATAAAATGTAAATATTCTGCAGGCACAATTAGCAGACTAAACGTTCTCAAGGAACTTCGTTTCGCAGCGAAGTTGAATTATCGTGATCGCCTAACTTTGGGTACTATTATAAGAGTTGTTGCTAACTAGACTAATTGCACAGTAATTGCAATGATGTAATTACAACTTTTCAATGTTTTGGAGAATTTTTCTTGCAGAATTCGAATGTGATGTTGATATTCGTTGAAATTCGCTTTTACTTTTTTCTCTGCAAATAATTTTTTGTTCTTGCAGTGCATGTTAAGCTAAAGGTAATATTCGATTCTCATTGTGGCGTGTATGATGGAGAACGCAACGAAAAGTTTTTACTTGGAGGAGGCAATGGGCAGATTGGTATTTATTAATTCGTCGGACACTGAATTTAAAACGCGAATGCAGTGCAAAAATGGAGGTAAAGGGGCAGGACGAACGCAGCAAAATAAGATTGAAGAGAGTGCAGAAAGGGGATGGAGAGAACAAGACCGAGGGAGATCGAGAACATGCGGGGGTAGAACATGTATCGAATATTGTGTATCGGAAATCGATGTTCCCACGCCTGTTGCCACAATGCATGCACATTTGTTTGATTTCATGAAAGTATGCATTGTGTGTACGTGCGTGCGCAATGCAGCCAATTTTTGACCTATGTGCACGAACTCCTCGCGACATGCAATTTGCGTTCTGACATTTGATCTTTCCTGCTGCTGCATTTAAACGGATTTAAGTCACAGATAGAAATGAGATTAACGTTGCGACCGCAAAAATGCACTGGCTTTCGCAGTATGTTTTCTAAAGTAACGCGACAAGATCGAAGAACTCTGATTGGGTGAAAAATGTTACGTAACAAACGTTATGAAATATTTCAATCAAGAAATAATATCACAATCTACAGGTTTATTAAGCTACTACTGTTTCAAAAGTTGTTCATTTTTGTAACCAGATTACCTCAAGGTCAATAAAAAGAACCTTGACCTTGGAATAAGCTTCAACAAATAAAGATACAAATTTTTTTGTCACAAAAATGCACATATTTGTTTGCGTGTTGTAGCGCCTCTATGACGTACGCGACGTACAAATCCGTTGATCGAGTTTCCGTATTTTAGGCGAATTTTTAATTTTCAATAACTGGAAAATGAAGCCGAAGTCGACATTTTTTTATTCCTCATTTTCGTTTTATATTGTCATGGAGAATCACTCCTTTTTCTCCCACCTGTAGTCGAACACACTGTATAAAATATATAAATGCGTTTAACAAAACATTACGGGGATATTACTACGTAATAGTATATTAATCCATTCTCTAACTAATTTCCTACGTGACGACCACAATTTCGTAGCGTTCAAATCAACCGGCATTACCATAGACCGTGACGCAAATGCTTAGAAGCGAATTAGCAAGCAAGTTTCATGATTTAAAAATCATTCATATTATATTTCCGATATAACCCAATAATTAAAATGATAACCTCGATCGAACGTCGCTGAATTATTGCAATTGTCGAATAAAATTACCCAACGAAACTATTGTGGTAAAAATGCACAATTTTCTGACGGTAGAAGAAATGCAATATAACGTATAATTTTATAATCGTGACGTACATTATCTGCTTCAATATGTGTGAACAAAAACGTACATCATACTTCGTAGCCGCGACAATGCCACAGGATCTGTCAATTTTACGACAGGTCGTCAACACTGAGCGCGAAATGTCAATAAGCCACCATGAACATTTCAAAGTATATTATTATATATTGATTTTCGGCGTACCGTGATCGAACCGATCAAAGATTTCACGGCAGTAATGCACGGCGAATTATTCCGGGCAAAAGGAACCGCAAACCACTATCATCAGCAACTATGAATTTGTTATAGGTAATATAACACAGACTGTACACACATATCTATCATGTACAGTCAGTCATAGAAAAAGAAATAATAAACATCTTTCAGATTTTCTCGAAATTGATTAACTTAACTACGATGGATTTTACATTTACCTGAATACACAAATAAATTAGAAACACAGAATCATGAAATTGTGCCATTACACAGCCAGGGCAGGTGCCTTAAAATTTCCATAATTCTGAAAATGTTGTTAATTTCAATATATTTAAGGTAATTATTAGTACATTTCAATGTAATCACTGTATTTTTAATATTAATTTTTCAGTCCATTCTATTTTATGTACAGAATAAATGAATGTTCATAAAACGATCGGAGATCCGAATAGTTTTGTTTCAAAAATTTTAAATTCTGCACATGTACATATGTAAACTTCTCTATCTGACTGTATATATGTATAATCGGCATAGTACACGCCCGTAGACGACATCCGTGAAGCAAACATTTCGTAAATTATGTGATACGCGAGGTTGCAGCAATGTGTTATCTTACGGTGCATTCTTACGAGATTTCTCCATTTAAATAACGCGATAGATTGCATAAACAATGCAATCGAGAGTTTGTTATGCTTACTAAGCTTCCCGATCTGTTGAATTACGCCAACTCTATTATCTCTCTGCTAGCACCACCTGTATTGTGTTGCAGTGATCAGCGAACAAGAATGTATTGCTCCCACCATGCAATGTTAATTGTTTACATAAATAGTTCTTATGGATACTTTCAAAATTCATTTTTATCTTTCAACGTGTTAAAATAGTGATTATTCCACTTAAGGTAATTACCCATTAACGCTAAACGTCGTGTCAGTTATATTTGACCAACAACATTTTTTGACAAAACAAAACAAAAAACAAGATCTGTCCGTTAAGCCCTTCTATTAAGTCAGAATAAAATTCTATTCTTTTCTCGTCAATATTGCAGCATTAAAGAATGTACAACAAATACAAATTTTCCTTTTTCATTAATTATGTTAGCTACGATGGAAATCATATAGCAAGAGGTTAAAGAATAGCAGTCGAAGAGGCTTAAGAGGTTAAAGCAGTTAAAACTTTTGCAATCGATACATGCTATGTTTTATTACTATAACGACCTTTTTCACTCGCGTCTTATGTATCACACATATCTGTTTATTAAACATTTGTCTGTATGCTTTCATCGACGGCGTGAAGCATAGTATTCGGTGTTTTATGGTGATAATCGATTTTCAAATAGCCGAAATGTATCTGCATATTGACATATACGCGCGCGTCCGCCGTAACCCATTTAGGTCAAGTGTCTCTTGTACCGCTGCATAATAACATTTGGCTAATGGTAGTTGAACCTGTTAGGATCATTGTCTTCGAGGATCAAGAAGGCTCAGAGACGGTACGGCTTTTCCTGCCATTCGTATTCCGGAATGTCCCTACAGCACCTCTTCTGGTCACTTTGGTTTACCGAAGCCGCTTTATTGGCTATTTACAATTAGAGTAGGGTTCAGATTGGCGCAAAGGGTTTACCCTGGATCAATATAAATTCTATCCGCCCCTTATTTCTCCTTTTGCTTACTTCGTTCAAGAGACCTTTCGTGAAATCTTCGATTCACTGTCGAAGGTGACGTTATACGCATTCGACACGAGATATTCAATAGCCAAGTACACAAGAACCGTGTTCATCGAAACCTTGTTTATTGCGCGTGACCCTCGTCCATTGCATACTAGCGATTCCCATCGTAATTTTAGGAACTTATAGTGAGGATTTTGGTGGCTGTGTAGAAACAAAGAAGATCGACACTACGAATCGCTTTTGATTACCACCTCTGTTGGGTCGATCGATTTCGATTTTTGCACGCATTTTCAGTATTCATATCTCTCGAGACACGATCACGAAGGATGACAGCGAACCATTGAAATTGTGATAAACATCGGGGTTGCATAAATAGACCAGAGGGCAGGTGGTTAACTAAAAGTGAAACGCATCAACTGAAGTCCTGGTGATGGTGCCAAAGATATATAGATATATCGAGGCCGCGTTATAGTATTGTCAAATATAAACCGATACTCCATTGTATATTTTAACGAATATTACCTCAGATAACAGCGTCACAAATACTTTAGATAAATTCTCTAAATGTTTTAAAAGCTAATCGCATTTTGCAGTTTTCACTCAAAATAGACCATCAGACCAAAAATTTCAATTGTCGTTGCTACCTCAGAGCTACTATCCTCGTTTCAATTATTTTCATTAAAAAGAAAGCTTACTTTATTGGGAACCTATAAAGAGCACCCCAGTACCCCTATAACAAAGTACTACCACCCGACTTTAATTTATGTCCTTAAACGTTTCAAAATTCCCACAGAAATGCATTCCTACAGAAATTCCTCCTAAGATCGTGTGAATTTTGTAAATATCATAGGTCGCGCTTTTTCGATTTTACAACCCCATGTAATGTTTCTTTCTAACGCTAATTAATAGCCTCTATAACATGATGCCACAATTTTACATGCCTTAAGCATTTATTATATACAAATCATATTAAACATTCGTAGCTAAAATGGATGGTATAAGATACTCGATTCTCACTAATATGCCCAGAATCTTGAGTTATCGGTAACGTCAAGCGCGACACAAAATTGATAATGGGGCTCTAGCACCGACGAGATATATTGAAAGACTGACAGCCCCCGTCACCGACGAGATATACTTAAAGACAGCCAGCCCCTGTGTTAAACTGCGGGCCCCAAAGTGGGTCCTGAGTGGGTACTGGGAGCAGTCGGTAACGGCCCCAATGCCGAGATACTCTCATCGGTTGTGGAACTAAGAACGTGGAACTAAGAACGTGGAACTAAGAACGTAGAACTAAGAACGTGGAACTAAGAACGTGGAACTAAGAACGTGGAACTATCACTGATTTCAAATACCAACATCGCTAATCGATAGTTTATAAATGTAGGCAATATGAAAGTAACGTTAGAAAGAAATATCAGAATTTAAATTTAATTTGGAAATTATTGCGATATAAAATAATTATTATTCAACAAAAAATATTCGCTGAAAACTAACGTCGAGAAGAAATCATGTCAAAGAATCAATTAATTATCACAGCCATTAGCTCGATGTGATTGTCGATTTTTAATATTTTATAGAACAATTGCGAAACAAAATATTCGAAATCGAGAATCACACCGATTGTCCGGGTCTCACCACGTGGAGGTTGCTGTGAGGGAGACCTGCCCCACCCACGATGTGTTTGGCGTCGTTCAGACATGGCGAAAAGTATACAATTTCCGCCGTGTTTGAACAAGGCCAACGTCCCACCCGACGGAAAGTTAACAAAATTACAAAATTACAAAATAATAAAAAAAGCCGTAATTTTGTACCCCATTTTGTACTCTTCCTAATACACATTTGACAGTGCTCTAGTTTTGATCACTGTGCAAACGAATACCAAGAAGAGCTCATTGCAAAGCCTACCCGCCGAATTACTACCTGCCTAGTATGGAATCTAATTTTTTATTTTTTTTTATTTCCTACCTATCAAGTATTATATTTTTTTTTTTTGTATTTTATTTTTGTATTTTTTTGTATTTTAAGTATTTTGGCCATTTATTTATGTGGGGCGGGGGGGGGGGGCTAGCACAAATTTGCTGAAATAAAAATATATTAGACTATACAACGAGCAACAAATACAATAGACAGCACAAGGTACAACAAATACGAAAACCTACACAACACGCAACACATACAACAAACGTCTCTTCCTTGTCATGGGATGAAATATCTGAAACATACTAAATCTTGGATTAATACAAGAAAAATTTTTTAAACATACAAAAACAATACATATTCGAAATGTTTGTCCACTCTATATATTTCAATCAAACGCGCGAGTGGACTGGTTTTGCGCAACACTATTCTACAAAAATGTACATTGAATATCTCTAAACAACGCGAGCAGTGCATTATTACCACAACACTATTTTATTTTGTTCACAAAAGAAAATTCCCGTGCACTTTCATTTCTTTTTCCGCAACACTAAATGGAATCGCGATAGCAGCCATTAAAATTTATGGGGAGGAAATCAAACCGAATTATTCTTGCGCAACGCTAGTATATTAACAATATATAATAACTATAATGAAACAAACGCGACCAGTGCATTATTTATCGCGACACTAATTTATGATATTCGGTATAGAAAACTTCCGTGCACTTTAATTTCTTTATGCGCAACTCTAATGGGGAAGCAATGGCTGCGGGGGGTATTTTGGGAAGGGGGTGGTCACCTATAGAGAAAAAAATTTTTAAAATAAAAAAAAATTCCGAATGGTTGTCCACTCGATAAATTGCAAACAAACGCGCGAGTGGATGTGGTTTTGCGCAACACTACTCTACAAAAATATACATTGAATGTCTAAACAACGCGAGCAGTGCATTATCCACCACAACACTATTTTATATTTTTCATAACAGAAAATTCCCGTGCACTTTCATTTCCTTTTCCGCAACACTAAATTGAATCGCGATAGCAGCCATTAAAATTTATGGGGAGGAAATCAAACCGAATTATTCTTGCGCAACGCTAGTATATTAACAATATATAATAAATATAACGAAACAAACGCGACCAGTGCATTATTTATCGCGACACTAATTTATTATATTCGGTATAGAAAACTCCCGTGCACTTTAATTTCTTTATGCGCATCTCTAATGGGGAAGAATTGGCTGCGGGGGGTATATTCAGGGGCAGCCACACTGGCTGCAGGTGGTCAGGGGGCAGTCATTCGGTGCAGTGCGGCATTTCAATCATCGCAACTCTAAAAGGCGGGATTTTCTACCGTTTGCATATCGGAAAACATTCGTATTACATCGATTCGAATCACTAATTCTTACTATATCACGCGAGTAGGGAAATACACTTCGCGGTCCCCACTATTATTACAAATTCGAACTTTGCAAAGTCAGTTTTGCATGGTACAACGAACACTAAGTTCTATCGAAAAAATTACTGCGCGGTCCTTACGTAAAGATACCCCGTCTTTTACCTTGCGGGCCGACGAGGCGTTCGATACGCTATACATACACATCGTGTATGTCTTCTAACCCGATCGGACCACTACGTTAAAAAAATACATGCTTTGTAAAACGCAGTGGTAGGTTCATAGCATTTAGCGCTCACACACCATCGAATGGCTAAGTAAGGCACACGTCGCTACGTTCAGGTGAACCTACAGTGATTTCCGCCATCGTAAGGCACGTCAACACCATGGCTCGCACCGCATTAGATGCTAATACAATGGTCACCATGGCATTGTCGTGCGTACCACCACAGGTGACGTAACTTAATACGTCTTCTTTTTGTGTATGGTACTGTCATACGAAAACGGATACACTTGTTCCATTGCTGGAACGACAAACGAATTGTGTGACAGGGCACACCGCGAGTAATCGAACGTAGCAACGTGAACCGTGATTTTGCGCTAACTGCGACCTGAGAACGTACCAATACGTTTCTTTTCTCGACGTGTAGCGGTCCGGTGGACACATGCTCCACATTGCAAAAAACTTTAAACAGAACTCGAGCAATATAACTCGAAAATCTAAACAACAAAATCTTTAGAATTCAATGTTCGTATGCATTCTTGCGCAACTAATTCTGCAATGTCAAACATTTACTTTTATATACGCGGTCGCGAGTATAACCATTAAATCTCAGGTTTTACGTTTTCCAATATGCAAGAAAATAATCCCGCCTTAATACAACGCGTTGGTATTTTTCGCAACACTAAGACAATCGCGATATCAAATTCGCAACGCTAATTTCTCAAACAGAAATGTTTTTATCAATTAATTCGCGAGGCATGCAGGAAGAGTGACAAAGTCTATTGGTGAAGAGACCCGGCTCATCCACCATTTTACTTTGTCATTAACAAAAGCGGTAAGTAAAAAAATTCTGTTTTATTTTTTCGCAACGCTAATTCAACCCGTTGTGATTTTTTCGCAACTCTATTCGAAAACGCGAATGCCTGCACCATAACAGGGAGGGTTCGTTGCAGCTCGAGCATGGGCGCCTGAAATATCGAAAATGACTCGAAATCAAACGCGATTCTTTTTTTTGCTGCGCAACGCTAATTCAACGAACAGAGGAATGAAAAAAGACTACTTTACTTATAAAAATTCTTATATAATTTTACTATCTTAAAAAAAAAATGAAATAAAATCGAAATCGCGACTAATTAATTCGCAACTCTATACACAATCTAAATCGCGATTCTTTCCGCAACACTAATTTTAATCCTCTGTTCAAAATGGACTAATGCAACACGTTTTCTTTTTCGCAACGCTAATGCAAATCGCGGATGTGCCCATCTCGGCTGATAGTTGGGGCGGCGAGGCCTGCCCATTGATGCGACTAACTACTTTTCTACAACTACTTCAAATATTTCTACTGACGAGTATAGTGACAAGGTAGTAACGATAAAACACATGCAGTTGCTGCCCTCTTGAGTGACAGTTTGTCGGGCCTCTTCTTTTTCTTCGCGGTCCGCCGAACATCTGAAACCCTAAACGTGCTCGCAGGGAAAACGATCGACGACTTCCGAGACGAATCACAAGTTTCGGGAGAAGCCGATCGTTCCCCTGGTGCAATCGAGCAGGTGCGAAACGTTTCGAGGACCTAATCCGCGCGCGTTTACCGTTCGCGTCCGCGTCCGCGAAAATCTATGCGAACAAGAAGAATCGAAGACGAATCATCCATCGAACGTCATGCCTCGTTCGATTTCGACTCGTGAACGAAACTTCGAGCTCTTCCAGGAACTGACTACCGGTCGAATCGCGGCCTACCCGAAAGAGAAAACGGTAGCCAGCCCCGGCCCCTACCTACTTAAAATTAACATTCACACACACCGAGAAAGTAAGCTACCTACCTACCTAGTCCTATATTTAAAAAATGGCAAAAAACACAAGCTCACCAACACATTCACTCAACGATTCCCATTCAGACGCCAGGGTGCAAAAGCCTAATACCTAGAGAGCACGTCCCGGGACGCCTCCGACACCCTAACGTCGAAACCTCATACAAACACAGTTAAGGTACGTACCAGTTTCACTGAAATCGACTGACAATGATAGTGACCTTTGCGATATTAATTGGTAAATTGAAATAACAAACTATTTTCGAGTCTCAATTGAACTACGTGTAATTCTGAATGTTACAAACGTAATTTTCAGAAAAGCTACTCGCGAACATATTCCATGAAGATCTATGTAGCATGTCACAGATGGACAGGAATATGCGTTATTGAATCTAAGTGAAAGAACCGACGCAATTCCACTGCCTAATCGCACACACACACAAGTGGAAAATACGTCGTGCACGATACACTGGCCATTGTCAGCCGCCACACATATATATTATTAAAACAATGTTCCATGTGCCCGTTGCTCTCACCCTCCCGAGTAGCGCCTGGGCACGCGAGAGGATTCGAGCAACGAACAGGGAACCTCAATATCCTGAAAATCCTATCTAAAAGAATTCATTAAATTTTGTAAACCGTCTAATATTTATTTATTCTTCAAATATGACTCTACTTTATCACAAAATTTAATCTGAAATTCTAAATGATATATTGAAATATTGAAAAATATAAAATTTGTGCTATTAATCAAAAAGATTAAAGAAGACTTTAATTTATCTTATTTATGCATTTAAAATCTTTAATAAAATATTTAAAAACCCTCGGACGATCCTTTCAACAAAGCAAAGTTTCGAAAAAATGAAAATAAGCACTTTACCAAATGTAAAGTATGCGTAATTACTTTGTTTCAAGGATCTATCCGTCGCGAATCGTCTTTTTGTACGCAAAATCTAATACTTTCAATAAATTACAACTGATTTTAAAATACGTTTTTCATTTAATTTACAAGTAAATTTTCCATTACAAATTATTTCTTAGTTAATAATAGCATACCAAATTCCGGAAGATTTTTGTCTTCTCGAAATTTGTTGACACCGTTATAAAAATTGATTCATTAGGAAAAAAAACGCGACGTACAAAAAGACCCTACCTAGCTAGGAAACAGATTACTACCCGTGGAAACGCCTGGCGTTATCCACGGTCACTATACTCGTCAAACTCAACTACTGTTCTAATCAAATATAATAATAAAAAAGTTATTTTTTAACTCACTACTTGTTGGGGGGATACGAATGCTGCGTTAGAGTCCTGGAATCAAAAAATGAAACAAGATGTTAAAAAACGATTCGTACAATTCCATCAACAAGATAGTTTATTTGGAAAAATCTCTTTTCTTACTTACATTCTTACCCCCTTGAAGTCAGCGGACGTTGGCTCTGAATCTGAGCATTGATGCGTTGTATTACGTTAGTCTTACTACCCCTGTTTTCAATATATCTAAAGCGCATTATCAGCAAATTCTATTTAATTTGGTAGAGGCGAAACGAGACGGCTAGCCGACTGGGTTTCCAAGCCCATAGAATCAACCCCGGATTCTTACGCGAGGCGACACCATCCACCTGCCTGGACGTCGTAACGCCAGGACAGATGCGCCCCTTCGCTTAAAACGTGATTCCAACTCGCGAGTATACACTCCACGAGCTGGCCGCTTTAAGTATAGACCGAGGCCTAGTAACGCTGGCATTATCTGCCAGAGATGGTGCGCTGCGGTCTTTTGGCTGTGAGGTCACCCCTACTTGAAGAGTAGGTGCGGACCTCCACCGTCTCGATCAAACTTCTCTACTAATATGATATCAAATATATCCTAACCTCTAAGATAATGCAACTTTCGACACATTGAAAACAAGGTTGGCTAACGTAATAATGGAAGAGGCTCCTTTTCTCGAGTTACGGTAGCCTACAACATATAAACACGAGATATATAGAATTCGTTTAGTAACATAAAACAAACATATACAATACAATCAATAATGCATTAATATAGTTGATTCATAAAAAATATAAAAAAAGGCCGAAAAAATTAGGTTTTAAAATGTTATTTCAATCGAATAATCGAACAGTTTCACACTAAGCTTTTTTGCACGAGTGTAAATTAATGATAAATTATTCATTTTTCATGAATAATTAGTAACGAAAATGTTAGACAACAAAGTTTAGTTGGAAAGATATATTGGTACTCACACATTCTCTCTTCCTTGAAGAAGTCACACTCTTCGTGATGAGCAGGAGTGGTTCTTCTACCACGATTAATTACGTTAGCCTTATTCTTTTGTTATCAATGTGTTCAAAGCTTAAAGCAGAGGCGAAACGAGACGGCTAGCCGACTGAGTTTCCAAGCCCATAGAATCTACCCCGGATTCTTACGCGAGGCGACACCATCCACCTGCCTGGACGTCGTAACGCCAGGACAGATGCGCCCCTTCGCTTAAAACGTGATTCCAACTCGCGAGTATACACTCCACGAGCTGGCCGCTTTAAGTATAGACCGAGGCCTAGTAACGCTGGCATTATCTGCCAGAGATGGTGCGCTGCGGTCTTTTGGCTGCGAGATCACCCCTACTTGAAGAGTAGGTGCGGATCTCCACCGTCCCGATCGAACTTCTCTATTAATCACAGATATTCAAATCTCTAACAAAATACAACTTTGAACACATCGACAACAAAATTGGCTAACGTAATAATCGAAAGTAGTGGTGTGATGTTGTGCGTGAACTTCCATTCTTGTTTCGACGTTCTTCGTTCTTCGATGAATTACTATAGCCTTATTACTCTTGTTTCCAATACGACTACATTACCAGCATACGATAAACGAAACGAATTTAGATATAAAGAAGTAGAGGCGAAACGAGACGGCTAGCGACTGGGTTTCCAAGCCCATAGAATCTACCCCGGATTCTTACGCGAGGCGACACCATCCACCTGCCTGGACGTCGTAACGCCAGGACAGATGCGCCCCTTCGCTCAAAACGTGATTCCAACTCGCGAGTATACACTCCACGAGCTGGCCGCTTTGAGTATAGACCGAAGCCTAGTAACGCTGGCATTATCTGCCAGAGATGGTGCGCCGCGGTCTTTAGGCTGTGAGGTCACCCCTACTTGAAGAGTAGGTGCGGACCTCCACCGTCTCGATCGGACTTCTCTACTTAGACTTGAATATCGAAATATTGGATATGAAAAATATCGCGGGAAACTACATGCTGGCAACCAAACCTAGCTAGCTCCCCATTCCCCATTTCTATCACCGAAAAAAAAAATGTAAAAAAAAGTGAAATACGCTACGAGCAAGTACACCAAAGAATTCGGAAAAAAGTGGTAACGACATTTGAGAAACAATTATCGCATGTTGGGACTCTACAGAGATGTATATCAGACCGGTCTGCGCGCTCAAAGAGGAGATTCTACAAATTCCAATGGCCGGGCACGAAGAGGACGGTGACCTAAGGCTTACGATCGTACTTCTGAGCCCATGTGGCATGGCGCATTCGGGGAGACACCATGCGACAATATCTCTACAATTACGATTATACGCGATAGGATACGAGACCAGAACCACCACCGTCCATCGGCAGGAGTCCACCTATACCCTTGTTCGGCGCCACAGTAAGCCAAAGGAATCAAAAGAATCAACCTCCGGGCTGCAAGCAGGTGATTGCTGGGTACCAACCGAAGCCAGCAATCGAAATCGAATGTACCGGGTAGAAGAGCGGGTACATATACATCTAGTGTTGAGTCACATTACCAACATTCCGATAAAATGACTATTCCCAAATAGCGACCAAATAATTTAAACGAATTCTAATTATCGCATGACATTGACCTCCAAATGTGGAACCTCGACTGATATAGGCGCTTTGGGGTATGACCGGCGTAATAGCCGCGGTCTGGTTTGTGCAGGTCTATTAGGCGGGCCATGCCTATGGAATTAGCTTACCCTCCACCAAAATGAGCTAAGCTAGCGACTAGTGGTTTTTCAGGCCACTCGGATTACTATAGTATTTACTAGATCCGTAGATCTAGATACTAGATCCGTACACTGCGGCAACATCCACCCTCTGGTCGTAGTTAACGCCAGTTGAGTGCGTTCCCTCCCTTCGCCCAGGGCAGGAGTTCCGCTTCTGGGTCAAAGGGGAGGAGCGGTTGAAAGAGGCCAGGAACGCTGGCTATGCCAGAAATGCTACCACAGCGGTCATGAGCTGCGAGGTCTCTAAACCTCCACTTAGCTAATTTTGGCTCGTCTATTTTAGACAGGAGGTATGAAATAGCTATGGCAAAGTCGAGTAGCCAAGTCTTTTATGCGATAATTTTCCATGAATCTTTGTTTACAATGGATCCAGCTAGGCAAAGGATAGATGCAAGTTGCATCAACCAATGCACCCTGCCCGATACAACAACGTATGTATCGGAAGCGTGACTGGTTAATCCATCTTGCATCTGTAACATCTGCATGACTCTACTCTAACGCGTATTATACCCTCGAACAAAAACAAATGACTCTACTGCTGGATCGTTTTATCCGAAGTGAAATGGAGGATCGCGCTCTAAGAGATCGTTACAATTATGTCGGCTGATAGTAATATAATAATTACGACGCGGACCTGCCGGTAAAACCTCTGAGTGTCGCAAGGGCCTCAACAATAAAGCCCACGTTGCCTAAGCACGGCCAGATTGTGTACGCCTTGTTGAGGCCCAAGACCTCGCCTAATCCTCTAGCAAGGTCGAGCTGTACCATCGCCAGCTCTCCGATCTACCCGACAGAGGGGTACGCGTAAAAACTATCCTTCAAACGACTTGTAACGATTTATGATTTCCATTAAATTCAATGATTTTGACAAATCAAAGATCCATCCATTTCACTTCGTCGCACCTACCTACAAGCTTGGCACATGTTATAACATGTATACATTTAATATTTAATCGCGGGTTGAACATATATATATTACAACATAAATATAATATATATAATATATAAATATATTATACATACATATATAAATTATTGTATATATATATGTTATATTCTCGACCCGGGGTCTCGCTGGGTTTCCCCAAAAAGCCAGCGGCGGAGTAAGTATTTACACCGGGGAAAACATGTAAGGGATGCGGGAGATTGCGGCACATGACGGCAACAGCTCAGTCCCCAGACCGACTGCGGCCCATAAGGACCGCAATACTAAGTACCGGAGACCGCATGTTACCCCCATGGGTCACAGAGTATCTCGAGCGAGGCATTGCGGCACATGACGGCAACAGTTCAGTCCCCAGACCGACTGCGGCCCATAAGGACCGCAATACTAAGTACCGGAGACTGTATGTTACCCCCATGGGTCACAGTACCTCGAATCCCAGACAATTTTCGATATCAACGAATGAAGCCAAACGCATATCGGCGAGTGAACTCAATCGGTTATCAGCAAACCCCAATAATGTAAATACATACCATCCACGCACAAATTCCTTTAAAGACATCCATAAAAGGAAATACCCGAGAAGCGGGTGGAAATAAACAAACAAAGCCAAGCAATCAAACTCTAATGATAATTTAAAATGTTCCCGAACCCTAACGATAAACTCTGAACGTATCCTAATCTCTACGATATGGAAACAAGAGTAATAGGCTACAGTAACAATGGAAGTTATGTATAGATGAAGACCTGTTTTGAACACAAAATACAAATTCAATTGATCTCTATCAAGTGATAAGCGAGGAATAAATCAAAATTTCATATAAATTGTACAAGTAATCAGGGGCAGTTATGTCAGGGTGAAGTGTGGCATTTCAATCATCGCAACTCTAAAAGGCGGGATTTTCTACCGTTTGCATATCGGAAAACATTCGTATTACATCGATTCGAATCACTAATTCTTACTATATCACGCGAGTAGGGAAATACACTTCGCGGTCCCCACTATTATTACAAATTCAAACATTGCAAAGTCAGTTTTGCATGGTGCAACGAACACTGAATTCCATCGACAAAAATACTGCGCGATCCCTACGTAAAGATACCCCGTCTTTTACCTTGCGGGCCGACGAGGCGTTCGATACGCTATACATACACAAAGTGTATGTCTTCTAACCCGATCGGACCTCTACGTTAAAAAAATACATGCTTTGTAAAACGCAATGGTAGGTTCTTAGCATTTAGCGCTCACACACCATCAAATGGCTAAGACACACGTCGCTACGTTCAGGTGAAGCTACAGTGATTTCCACCATCGTAAGGCACGTCAACACCATGGCTCGCATCGCATTAAATACTAATACAATGGTCACCATGGCATTGTCGTGCGTACCACCACAGGTGACGTAACTTAATACGTCTTCTTTTTGTGTATGGTACGGTCATACAAAAACGGATACACATGTTCCATTGCTGGAACAGCAAACGAATCTTGTGTTAGGGCACACCGGGCGGAATAGAACGTAGCAACGTGCACCGTGATTTTGCGCTAACTGCGATCTTAGAACGTACCAATACGTTTCTTTTCTCGACGTGTAGCGGTCCGGTGGACACATGCTCCACATTTCAAAAACTTTAAACTTGAAATACAGAACTCGAGCAATATTACTCGAAAATCTAAACAACAAAATCTCTAGAATTCAATGTTCGTATACATTATTGCGCAACTAATTCTGCAATGTTAGACATTTACTTTTATATACGCGGTCGCGAGTATAACCATTAAATCTCAGGTTTTACGTTTTCCAATATGCAAGAAAATAATCCCGCCTTAATACAACGCGTTGGTATTTTTCGCAACACTAAGACAATCGCGATATCAAATTCGCAATGCTAATTTCTCAAACAGAAATGTTTTTATCAATTGATTCGCGAGGCATGCAGGAAGAGTGACAAAGTCTATTGGTGAAGAGACCCGGCTCATCCACCATTTTACTTTGTCATTAACAAAAGCGGTAAGTAAAAAAATTCTGTTTTATTTTTTCGCAACGCTAATTCAACCCGTTGTGATTTTTTCGCAACTCTATTCGAAAACGCGAATGCCTGCACCATACCAGGGAGGGTTCGTTGCAGCTCGAGCATGGGCGCCTGAAATATCGAAAATGACTCGAAATCAAACGCGATTCTTTTTTGTTGCGCAACGCTAATTCAAGGAACAGAGGAATGAAAAAAAACTACTTTACTTATAAAAATTCTTATGAAATCTTTATATTTTAAAAATTGCCTCAAGTAGCAATAAAATTGAAATGAAATGGAAATCGCGATTTAATTCGCAACACTAAACTAGAAACAATATAAATCGCGAGTATCTTCGCAACACTAACTTTGATCCCCCTTGTTCAAAATCATTTAATACAACGCGTGTTTTTTTTCGCAACGCTACTGCAAATCGCGGATGTGCCCATCTCGGCTGATCGTTGGGGCGGCGAGGCCTGCCCATTGATGCAACTAACTACTTTTCTCTAACTACTTCAAATATTTCTACTGACGAGTATAGTGACAAGGTAGTAACGATAAAACGCATGCAGTTGCTGCCCTCTTGAATGACAGTTTGTCGGGCCTCTTCTTTTTCTTCATGGTCCGCCGAACATCTGAAACCCTAAACGTGCTCGCAGGGAAAACGATCGACGACTTTCGAGACGAATCACAAGTCTCGAGAGAAGTCGATCGTTCCCCTGGTGCAATCGAGCAGGTGCGCAACGTTTCGAGACCCTAATCCGCGCGCGTTTACGTTCGCGTCCGCGTCCGCGTCCGCGAAAAGCTATGCGAGCAAGAAGAATCGAAGACGAATCATCCATCGAACGTCATGCCTCGTTCGATTTCGATTCGTGAACGAAACTTCGAGCTCTTCCAGGAACTGACTACCGGTCGAATTATGGCCTACCCGAAAGAGAAAACGGTAGCCAGCCCCGGCTCCTACCTACTTAAAATTAGCATTCACACCAAGAAGTCAAGTTACCTAACCCTACCTAGTCCTATATTTAAAAAATGGCAAAAAACACAAGCACACCAACACATTCACTCAACGATTCCCATTCAGACGCCAGGGTGCAAAAGCCTAATACCTAGAGAGCACGTCCCGGGACGCCTCCGACACCCTAACGTCGAAACCTCATACAAACACAGTTAAGGTACGTACCAGTTTCACTGAAATCGACTGACAATGGTAGTGACCTTTGCGATATAAATCGGTAAATTGAAATAACAAACTATTTTCGAGACTCAATTGAACTACGTGTAATTCTGAATGTTACAAACGTGGTTTTTAGAAAAGCTACTCGCGAACATATTCCATGAAGATCTATGTAGCATGTCACAGATCGACAGGAATATGCGTTATTGAATCTAATTGAAAGAACCGACGCAATTCCACTGCCTAATCGCACACACACACACAAGTGGAAAATACGTCGTGCACGATACACTGGCCATTGTCAGTCGCCACACAAATATATATTATTAAAACAATATTCCATGTGCCCGTTGCTCTCAACCTCCCGAGTAGCACCTGGGCACGCGAGAGGATTTGAGCAACGAACAGGGAACCTCAATATCCTGAAAATCCTAACTAAAAGAATTCATTAGTATACGGGCTAATATTTATACAAACTTGCAAAAAAAATTGAATCGAAATTTAAAGGTATTTGAAGATCATTAATCATTCAAAGAATTAATAGAAAACATTAATCGTTAAGCAAAAAGACAAAGATTTTAATTAATTTAATTTAATGATTTGAAATTTTTAATAAAATATTAAAGAACCCTCGGTGGATCCTTTCAACAAAGCAAAGTTTCGAAACTATTGAAAGAGTACTATACTAAATGTAATGTACTCGAGAAAATAATCCAAGTTAAATTGATATGTGTATATGCTTTGTCTCGAGGATCTATCCGTCGCGAATCGTCTTTTTGTACGCAAGAGACCCAGTGCTTCTGAGCAATTCGAAATAATTTTAAGAAACGATCTGTATTGAATTTTAAATGAATTTAAAAAATCAATAATTATCTTAAAGTTAAACAGCAACTTTATTTCATTTCAAATATATTTCAAAGATAAAAAAAGTTGATAATAAAAAGTTACTCTTGTTATTGGTATACCAAATTACGGAAGATTTTTATCTTCTCGAAATTTGGTGACACCGTTATAGAAATTATTTTATTAAGAAAAAAAAAAACGCGACGTATACAAAAAGACCCTACCTACCTAGGAAACATATTACTACCCGTGGAAAACGCCTGGCGTTTTCCACGGTCACTATACTCGTAAAAAAATCAACTACTAATCAATTATAGTAATAAAAAAGACAGTTGTTTGTGCACTTACTACTTGTTGGGGGGATGCGAAAGCTGCGTTAAGAATCGTTCTGGAATCGTTCTGGAATCGTTCTGGAATCAAAAAAAGGAACAAGATGTTAAAAAATGGTTCGTACAATTCCATCAATAAGATAGTTTAATTGGAAATATATGTCTTTTGATACTTACATTCTCTCCCCCTTGAAGACAACACTACGATGCGTTGTATTACGTTGGTCTTACTGCCCTTGTTTTCAATATATTCAAAGTGCATTATGAACAAATTCTATCTAATTCGGTAGAGGCGAAACGAGACGGCTAGCGACTGGGTTTCCAAGCCCATAGAATCAACCCCGGATTCTTACGCGAGGCGACACCATCCACCTGCCTGGACGTCGTAACGCCAGGACAGATGCGCCCCTTCGCTTAAAACGTGATTCCAACTCGCGAGTATACACTCCACGAGCTGGCCGCTTTAAGTATAGACCGAGGCCTAGTAACGCTGGCATTATCTGCCAGAGATGGTGCGCCGCGGTCTTTAAGCTTCGAGGTCACCCCTACTTGAAGAGTAGGTGCGGACCTCCACCGTCTCGATCGGACTTCTCTACTATATGCAACTTTTAAATATATCGAACACAAGGGTGGCTAACGTAATATTCAATGTTGTTTTCTTCGAGTTAAGGTAGCCTGTAAAATATAAATATGAGATATATAGATTAAAATTCGTTTAGAAACATACTACAAATATATAAAATGCAAATGAATCAACAAATAATTCACGTAATTGACTCATGAAAAAAATATTTAAAAAAAGGTCGAACCGCGATTAAATAGTACTTTGGAAACTACTGTTATTTGAATTAAATAATCGAAAAACTTCACTATGAGCTCAAAATTTGCTCGAAACGCGACCAGTGTGCATTGTTATTCGTGACGTTAATTTAATAAATATTATATTATGTAAAGCTCCCGTGCACTTGAATTTTTATACGCAACTCTATGTTAATTTTACATTAGTCCATGAAAAAAAAAATTTAGAAAGAACAACAGATTTGAAAAATAGCAAATTTAAAAAAAAGCACATTTGTAAATAGCACAATTGAAAAATACCATATTAAAAAAAAGCACATTTGAAAGATACCATATTTGAAAAATAGCATATTTGAGAAATACCACGTTTGGAAAATAATATATTTGAAAAATAACACAATTGAAATATAATATAAAATGTTCAATAACTAAGTTTAATTAGTAACATGTATTGCTGGTACTCACATATTCTCTCCTGCTCGAAGAAATCGTATCTCGAACCTGGCTATCGATATATCCTTTTCGTATCGAAGCCTATTTTTCCCCTCAGGTTCTGTAACATAAAGAACAAATTCGATCAATTTCAATCGACCAGCCGTCACAGAATACATCCGAATTAATAGAAAATAAATAGTCCAAGTTGAATACAAAGTCAAAATTAAACAAACTTGATTCATCGTCAGGACGCAACAGTAAATTATCACGAGAAGGCAACACGATTCGAGAATAAATTAGAATTAAATAAATTAAAAATTAAAAATAAATAATTCACTTGAGCACGGTATTAATTTTAATAAAAATTACGATAAATAATCGACTTCTAGCGAATGATAAAGACTGATAAAGAACAAATTCGATTAATTTCAATCGACCAGCCGTCAAAGAATACATCCGAATTAATAGAAAATAAATAGTCCAAGTTGAATACAAAGTCAAAATTAAACAAACTTGATTCATCGTCAGGACGCAACAGTAAATTATCGCGAGAAGGCAACACGATTCGAGAATAAATTAGAATTAAATAAATTAAAAATTAAAAATAAATAATTCACTTGAGCACGGTATTAATTTTAATAAAAATTACGATAAATAATCGACTTCTAGCGAATGATGAAATATAGAAACGGTACGTACCATGTAAAGGTCCTTGTCTTGCGTCGTAATATATCCTTTATATGTGTCACTGATAACCGACGCGGTCGACAAGGACGAGGGTGGTTCGGAGATACACGTCACACACAACCACTCACTTTCACTTTCGTTATCAAACTGAAGTCGCGGCCGCGAGGGTAAGAGTGGCGGTGGGGGACCGAAGGCCCGAATATTGGGGGCTTCCCGGAAAATCGGCGACGCGTCAAAAGTGGGATCGGCGCAAAGGGTGGGGGCGTCGATTGTTACGTGACAAAGGCAGGTTCTTACCTGTTTACGAGGGTCGCTGTGCCGCCTTTTTTTTTATTTCAGATGCTATTTCCCTTACATTTAAATCAAGGTTCTCACTTGTCGCCCATAAATTTACACTGTCGCATATTGACTGTTTTTCTGCAAATTGTTCGCAGGTATACACTAATTTATAATTAACTTATTCGCAATAATTTCCGGCCTACACTCTCTCTCTTATAGCCGCCTTGCCGTCTTGCCGACTCTGTAAACATACGCACATAGAAAAAACCCATATACACAGGCTCACAAAGCTATTCGAACACCTTTCAAAGCTGTATAACTTTTTTTAAATTGGTCAAAACGACCAGACCTTTCTCGAGCAATTCGAAGAATTGGTTTACCGAATGACGTGCAAAAAGGATTTTGATTGCTTGGAGTTATAAAAGCAAACAAAAGGGCACTTTCTAAAACTTTTCTATTTGAGCCTACAATGAAAATTTAAAATATATCTTTTGTAGATCTATACTCCTGGACAAAAAGATAGCACAAGTGTGCTATCATTTAGTTTTCAAGGATAAATCAAGAATTCTCTAAATTTTACAAATGGTACGTAAATATCATCTTACAGTAATATATTAAATAGCGATAAACTGGAACTACGCTGTCCGTACTTGTATTTATTAACAACAATCTCGTAGTGGTGGTCGGCGAAATGATAGCACATGTTAATAAATTAAGTATTTATTTAACAAAAATTAAACATTTATGTAACAAAAATGACATAAGTTGAAACAAGTACTTTATTTCTCAGTAGTGTGTAAGACCTCCCTTATTTTCAATGACTTCGATCATTCTTTTTGGCAAAGAATTAAACAATTTACGAATATAATTTTGTGACAATTTACTCCATTCATCTTTAAGACACTGTTTTAACTCATTCATATTTTGAAATTGTCTGTTTTCCTTGTACACAAAACCTTGCATTACAAAATACTAATGTAAAGTGTACAGTGTGTGAGATGGAACATAATCGTGTGCGTGCCTCGAGACAAACGAAATTTGACACTAGGTTCACGGGGCCTGTCAAAATGACGGGATCTAATATTTATAATTTACAATTATTGACATTGTGAAAACGTATCCATGGGGAATTATTCAACAAAATTATCTTTTTGGGTATATATTATTTAAAAAATTGATACAAATGTGGATAGACACGTTCTTGTTATTTTTGTAAAATAATGTTAAGTAGTCAGTTTTAGTGCTTTGTAATAAAATATGAAAGAAAACCTTGCATCCAATATTCTACATACGAATAATAAAATATCATACTAATGTACTACAAACTACATTATAAAATACTAATGTAAAGTGTACTTACTTCTGAATCTTCTGTACCTCCGTCGGATCCACAGCACACAATTATTGACTCACGAGAATAGGTCCGAATAATTGAACAATCACTAAACAACACACGCAACACACACACACACAACACATTTTATAAAATCGTAACAACGAACGAGAAGATGTTTCGGACCCACGGACGTGTGATACGAAAACAGGGAATTCCGGGAAATAGGGTCGGCGCCCCGCCATAATTTGTTTACCTTTGGTTTTGTATCTAGTGTTTATAGACCCTCAGCGTCTAACCTTCCTAGGGTAACCTAGCGTACCACCTCCGTGGAAGGGATCATTGTTAAAATCGCAGTATTATTTTGTTCGTGGTCGGAGTGACATCTCGTTCGTTGTCACGATTTTATAAAATGTGTAGTGTGTGTGTGTTGTTTAGTGATCGTTGTTCAATTATTCGGACCTATTCCCGTGAGTGAATAATTGTATGCTGTGGATCCGACGGAGGTACAGAAGATTCAGAAGTAAGTACACTTTACATTAGTATTTTATAATGTAGGATTAGTATTCGTATGTGGAACATTGGATACAAGGTTTTCTATCATGTTTTGCAACGTATATGAACGATCATTAATGATTTGGTATATAGTATAATTTAATGTGGTTCAAATAAGATACTACTTTAAATCAAATACTTTTATTTTGTATTTCAAATATTTCCTTACAATAAAAATAAGTTGAGCAAGTAGTTAATATTATAAATTATAATTTTGAACATGAGAAGCTATAATAGTTAGCAAAGTATTATTTGTAGTTTAATTACGAATATGTAACATGTTGATAAACAGACTACAATATCGTAATAACATTACAGGCAACAAAATATCATAAAAATATAAGTTACTGTCAACTATTTGAAATACTATTTTACACAGTCCTACACACACCTACTCCGGTCACTTTTTGAGATGTTGAAACTTTTTTGCGAATATCTCGGAAACTAAAGCTGAGCGGCAGTAACATGTATAGGAAAAAGTTGTTCAGAATGATGACCTTGACAACATATTTCAAGGTCATCAAAATCGGTGAGGAAGCCCCTAAATGTAAATAATTACCCTTAATTTTTTGCCGCGTCCCATTTTGTTCAATGATGATTGGAAATTCTACCAAGACTGAGTGCCTACACAACGCTATGTTTATATGACTCGAAACGTAGAAACAGTGAGAAATCCGAATAGAAAGTCAAGTGTGCTATCATTTCGCCGACCTCTGTTACACGACTTTTGTTGATAAATACAAGTAAGGACAGAGTAGTTCCAGTTTGTCGTTATACAGGGTGAGTCACCAAACGTTACCACCTCAAATATCTTTGTTGTTTCTAAAGATACGTAAAATATGGTAAGGACAAAGTTGAATGGTACAATGGGGCTGACACGATGCAAAAAAAACATTTTGTTTTTATGTCATTTTTTTGGAGATATCAAGGTCACCTTGACTTTTTTAAATGGAACCACCCTTTTTAAACACCTACAATGATAGTCCCTTTCATTAGGAATTCAGTGACTATAATTAGTCCAAGGTCATTCAAGGTCAAGGACAGAAAAAACGTATAAAACTAAAATATGGAAGCAGAATACCTGTATTTTATAAATGTTCGAAATGATGGCCGTCTGCGGCAATACATTGTTGTAAACGAGCTCTGAAGGAATGTTGAACTCTGATAAGTGTATCCGACGTGATATTCGTACATGCTGTGATGATACGCTGACGCATATCTTCAACTGTTGTTGGAGCATCCGTGTACACGGTCTCTTTTAGCAGATCCCATAAAAAGAAATCCAGTGGATTTAAATCAGGCGAACGTGCTGGCCATGAAACTGTTCCGCCTCGTCCAATCCATCGGTTTGGATATCGAGAATCCAACGTTTCTCTTGCTACTCGTGCATAATGAGCAGGACAACCGTCATGTTGGTACCACATATCGTAGCGATTTTGTAAAGGGACATCTTCTAACAAAATTGGCAGATCTTCTTGCAAAAATTGAGCGTATTTCTGTCCCGTCATCATTCCGTTAACGAAATATGGTCCAATTACTTTGTCGTTCAAAATACCACACCACACGTTTACGCTCCATTGTCTTTGATGATCAATTTCTCGCAGCCAGTGCGGATTATCCACAGACCAATAATGGGCGTTCCGTAGATTAATTGAGCCATGATTAGTAAATGTTGCTTCGTCCGTAAACAAGACATTAGAAAAAAATGAATGATTTTGGAGCAATACCCATTGACAAAAGTTAATTCTATTTTGAAAATCATTCCCGTGGAATTCTTGATGGAGCGATATGTGGAACGGATGAAATTTATGTCGGGCCAGAATTCGTATTACGCTACTTTGACTTATGCCTGCTTCCCGGGCAATTTTTCTCGTACTCACGTGAGGATTGACAGCTATAGCTGCTAAAATATTAATTTCATTGTCTTCATTAGTCGTGGGATTCTTCCGTTTGTACTGTCTTGCATGTACACTTCCAGTACTTCGAAACAACCTGTACGTATTAGTGAAAGTACGTCTAGAAGGAGTGTTTCGCTCGGGGTACCTTTCTTCATAAAGTAGTCGGGCCTGCACTGCATTTTTTCTACATTCACAGAAAATCGTGATCATATCACACTTTTCAGTCATCGAATATAACATAGCGGAATCGCGTTTGGAAACATACTGATAGTAAATAAGAATGCTGAATAACATTGAAGGACCTTAGTATGTTTACTTTAACTACGACCATAGTATGTTTACTATTTCCTACAAGTCTCAACCGTGATAAACGTATTCTGCTTCCATATTTTAGTTTTATACGTTTTTTCTGTCCTTGACCTTGAATGACCTTGGACTAATTATAGTCACTGAATTCCTAATGAAAGGGACTATCATTGTAGGTGTTTAAAAAAGGGTAGTTCCATTTAAAAAAGTCTTGGTGACCTTGATATCTCCAAAAAAATGACATAAAAACAAAATTTTTTTTTTTGCATCGTGTCAGCCCCATTGTACCATTCAACTTTGTCCTTACCATATTTTACGTATCTTTAGAAACAACAAAGATATTTGAGGTGGTAACGTTTGGTGACTCACCCTGTATAATATACTACCGTGAGACGATGTTTATGTAGCATTTGTAGAATTCAGAGAATTCTTGATTTATCCTTGAGAATTAAATGATAGCACACGTGTGCTATCTTTCTGTCCAGGAGTGTATGTTGTACACATGCTGAAAATTTTCTCGAAATCGCTTGATACAGTAAAAATGTATTGTTTATAATATATTGTATCGCGCGACGCGAAACCGATTCACCTTCTCGCCGACGAGAATTTCCTTAGTGGTCTTCTGCACCGACGAAATACCGTAGTTGGCCTTCTGTTTCTTACTCCAGCCAAAATCTATTCTAGAGGGCGGTAGAAGACACCGTATTTTTCGTGAGACACGTTCTCCCGTAAGGCTGGCAGTCTTTAAATATATCTCATCGGTGGTTTAAGGTTCTTGTGGATCTAGTTCCAACATTTATTGTTTGTCAGCGTAGAGGGCGCAAGTAAACGAGTTGTTTTTGTGTGAGACAGAAAATCCCATATGATGATTGGTCTACTCCTATTCCTCGTCTGTGCTTATACCTCGTCTGTGGTTCAACAAATAGAGAGGTTTTTTTACCATGTCATATGTAACAAAACAATATCGTCCGTTGCTAAAAAGAAATCTCACAACACGGTAAGGAGACAAAAGGAGACTCTCTGCCTGTTGCATAATCTAATATGTTACACATAATTAATAGTATGTATACAGGGTGTCCCAAAAATTTTGTACTTCCATAAAGGGATAATTTTGGAGATCATTTTATTAAGCAGTTATTAACAAAAAACAGACCAATCAAAGAGCGGCTATAACAGGGATCCCGACTTGGCGACAGCTCCCGCTGAGCGTGGCGTTGGCATTGGTTGAGTACAGAATTTGCCTGCTGTATCCACACTCTGATTGGTCTGTGTTTTTCGTTAATAATTCGCAAAGGAAAAAGTTACTTCAAATGGCCTCTGGAATCACTCCTTCCAAGGAAATACAACATTTTGGAACACCCTGTGTAGATACCATCCACGCACCAGATGATGGCTAACAAAGTGTATTTGTTTTAACTCTAAAACGATTCATTGACCAATAGCGATCCCTTACCATCGCGCGCATTGTCGCTATTGGCCGGAAGAATCGTCTTAGAAGGAATCATGAACGAATACACTTTGCTAGTCACCATCTGGCGCGCAGACTGTATGTATATATAGTTCTAAAACTTCATGATGTGTAAACTTGTGTACGCATGCTCACTGAATTATAAATAGTTATAACTCTCTGGTTATAATATCATAATATTTAGTCTTACACCGTGGTGTAGCCAATGATGGGATATTGGATGGTTTTTCTTACGCATGTCCGACGATTTTGGCGTCAGTAAAGTAATAAGATTGGCTAAAATGGAGTACCTTGGTCACCCCGCAAATTTCGCAAAATTTGTCATGATTTGATTTTGCAAAAAAGAACGTATAACATGTACATACCATTCAAATATTAATTTTAATATTAAATATTAATAATAATTTACCAAAAATTAGTAGCGTGCTTGACTTGTCGACTCGTCTTGGACTTTTCCGGTACTTTCCCGCCAATAATAATTCCCCACTACTTTCTCCACAATATATGTAGATACGTTACTGCTTTTGGACGCGCATGCGCGAAAAAATCCGTCCAATATCCTATCACTGGGTGTAGCTTCTACACTTATTTATACTTACGGACGCATGTGCACTGGAAATTTATTTTCAAAATTCTGAGGTATCAACTTTGTCAGAGTATTCCTACTCTGTTTCGCTAACTGAAGTGTACAAGCTATGTCGATCATATATTCTATGATTTATACTGTCGTTAATATTTAGTGGTAAGTATCAGACAGTTGGATTGGTTGAACGATCATGTTGATCAATTATAAATGAATGAAAATAGTATTGGCACATAATTTGTCTCGTATATTGACAGATTATTTTTAATACTACGTACAGAATGAAGTATATTTACGATTTCATGAATGTAATAGTCACAGCAATAGTGAAATTGTTCAGACAAAGTGAAAATAACCGCCGTTGATGAAACGGTAAGGAGCGTGTGTGAGAGATTCAAATATGTCAGAACGTGTTTAAATTGTCGTTACACTAATTTAAACAATGGAAGATTTTAATGACAATGTGGATGGTAAATTGGCTTTTAGAATGCGAAAAGTCAATCCAGAACAATTTCACACACTTGTCAAAATGCATCTATCTTTTGAATTGGATCTAAATACAGAAGAGTAAGTTGATAAACTTTCATTAAAAATTTATATACAATTTTAGTTTAAAATTTAATTTATTCTCTATAAAATTAGCGTTTTAAAGTAGAAAATAAATTGTTAAATTGTGTAGCAATGACTGTATCAATGAAAAGGCAAAATTAAAAAAATGGGGTCTCTTGGGTTTTGCAAAGAAACCTAAGTCAACAATCAATTTACAAAAGGGTGTAGAAGGTGCCAGTTTAACTGAAGATGGAATTAATCAAGTAAAGCAATTAATAGAATATTTATCCAAAGAACAAAGTAGGTATAAATTTTATCAATTTCTATGAACTTGTAAAGTAACAATTTTATGTATTGATTATATTCATGAATGTTTTTAAAGATATTATGCAGGAGGGTATATTTCGACGCACTGGTAAATTAACAAGGCAACAAGATTTGAAGAACACAATGTATCAGGGAATTTTATTAAATCTCAATGATGGCCAATATAGTGTTCATGATTGTGCATCTGTGTTAAAGGGATTTTTAGCAGAATTACCAGAACCCTTGTTGTCAGATTTGCATTATCCTGCACACTGTCAAATTGCTGGTAAAATATTTATAAAATTGTATACCTAGTTGCACGCACTATTCTACTTATAATAGTACATAATTCTTTTCATTAGTGCTTTTAAAATTAACTTATACTTGTTTGTATTTTAGAACTGT
Organism: Seladonia tumulorum; assembly: GCA_913789895.3. Classification (NCBI taxonomy): domain Eukaryota; kingdom Metazoa; phylum Arthropoda; class Insecta; order Hymenoptera; family Halictidae; genus Seladonia; species Seladonia tumulorum. Next base: position 13,876,766 of record OU565275.1, read on the forward strand.
ATGGCTCTGATACAAGAAGCAATGATGCAAGATTATTAAGGTCTCTTCAATTGCTTTTATTACTTTTACCATGTATGAACAGAGTGTTACTCAAATGTGTTTTAACACTTCTGAATAAAACAGCTAGTTTCGAATGTAATAATAAAATGAATTGTGATACTCTGGCTACACTTTTCACTCCACACTTAATGTGTCCGAGAAAGCTGTCACCAGAGGCTTTGCATATTAATTCTCAAAATTTGTCATGCTTAGTTGCCTTTATGATTAAGAAAGGAATTGACTTATTTGAAATTCCACCAAAGCTAGCTACAGACATTAGAGCATACTGGGTAGAACAGGAAAGAAAATTATTAAGTCCTAAAAACGCTGATGTGAGTAATATTTTCTGAGTTAACTAATCACAATTAACATTTTAAATTACTGAAGTGTAACTTATTAAACTATGTATGATTGCAGTTAAATGAATCTATACCGGATACAACAGGTACAGCTCATACTGTATTTAGTTTTGTTGATCATAAGTTAACAGCGAAAGCAAATTCTACACAAGATACTCAAGCAGCTTTAGCACAGCTTTACGCTCATATACAAGCTATGCCAGAATCGGCTAAAAAACGCAGACTGGTAAAGCAATTTAACAAAGAGAATGGTCAAGGAACGCCAAGACAAGTTAAAAATTGTAGGACTAAGAGTCTTGGGGACTCGATCAAGAAACATATTTTTCAAAAGAAGATTTTGGGACATAAAAAATTCATGGATTTCAATATAGGTTGCAATATCACTAGATCTAGTAGTGAAGAAAATATGTTATCATCGGTAAGATTGAAAATAATACTTTTTACAATGAATGTCAATTACATTTTTAACAGCATGACTATGCTTACAATCACACTTTTCAACTAACATATTTTATTTGCATACTTGTTCTTATATAGAATGTAGAAAAATCAATAGTTGAGAGAAAGGTTCTCTTCAGTAAATCAGACGATGAATTGAGCATGGATAACTGTGATATGAATACTGACAGTAACCTTCTCCATTCTAAGCGTATTAGTAATAGTACCGGTAGCCTTAATACTCCTACATTGAGAAATTACAAAGACAAGAGAAAGGCTATGTTTATACAATTCGCAGATATAAAAGAAGAGAAGGCAGATGAAAAGTATCAGAATTGGAGTCTAAATAATTCAGTTAAAGAATGCGAAGGAGATTCTTATGCAAATGATTCTATTTTTTCCAATATGGGTGACAGAAGCATATCTTTGCATGAAGAGCAATGTAAAATTGGCAATTCAAGATGCGATAGTAATACTGTATCTAATATTATTAGATTGTCTAGAAAACTAAGTGAACCACCAGACATGTATTCTTCTCAAAGTATTCTATATGAAACTAGAGAAAATGAATTAGTAAGACAAAATTCAGAACCTACATTATCAATGTCCAAGACGACTAATGTAGATATGATTTCTTGTAAGTGTTTCGAGGATAACAAAAAGTCACTAGAACAATCAAAAATGGAATTGCATCCTGATAACGCATGTATTCATTTTTCACCCATAGTTAAAAATAGACTTTGGAATGTATATGGTGCTCATACATCAACACCATCGAATTTACTGCGTAAAAGTCTGGTCACTAATGATTATATATTAACTCCTATTACTAATAATGATAAAAGCATGAGTCCAATTACACAAAGTGCCACTAAAATGACAAAAGCTATGCAGGTATGTAGTTATTACTGATAATTTTATAATTCTTGTCATGGAATATATTTTGTTTTGTAAAAACGATAATATAATATTTTATATGTGAAAAATAATATTAGATTAAAAATATTTCCACAATAATTGTAGGAAACAATGATGACACCACGGTCTAGAAAACCAGTAATGATGGTTTCAGGCTCCAATCTCTGTAATCTTGCCACCGTTAATAATAGTTGGAATCAACATAATTTATCTAATAATATACGTAGTTCGAACCTTGACATGATTGAATCAATAAATTGTACTTCAATTTTGGAGGAATCTCATAGACCTAATAGTGTAGACAGTGAAATTATTTATGGAGAAAGTAGTGACTTGGAAGATAAAGAAAATTTTGGTAAAAATATGGAAAAAAAACAGAAGTTTTTTACATCTGTTGCTGACGATTCTTATACTCAACAAAGTACAATGTCTATAACGAGTACGTTTAGGGAGTATTTGTTATCCAGAAGTGTTTTAACTGCTAGTCCCGTTGATCTCAGTTTCACCTCGCGCACAGGAGATTTTGAACAATCAGAGTCTGATGCAAACATTTTAAACGACGATGGCCTTACTGATAGTTTACTTTGCTGCTTAAACGGAAATACTCCGGAATCTGACACATCCGGTATTGCATCTGGAAGCACTAATAGTGCAAGTAATTCCTCAGAAAAAAATGATGAAATTGGAAATTCTCCAAGGAAACGAGCAACGAGTTTGCAGCGTAATGATTCAAAACGATCGATCAAGGAAAGCAAACCAATCAAAAGTATACGAGGACAAGGTTTCAAACACAAACAATTGAGCGAATCAACACTAAATTCGATAAAAATAAAAGATACGTTTCAAGAGACTTCGTTTTAATGCATAGAATGGCACACTCAAAGTATAAGCGAGGACCAACGTATTACAATGCTGAGTGTCAATGATACGCTAAATTTGATATCGGTATACAAAAATATAATTGTCCATTATTTTAATGATATGCTTTACATGGTAAAGAGAAAGTTGACAACAATTAACATTACTACAACTTATGATACTGATAGATTTATTTACCAATGGTATTTAAAAGTAAACAATTCTAAAATATAAATCACTGTGTAGTTTATGCCTGAATTTGTTTGCACATTCATCAGAGAAATCTGATATCATTATGTGATATACAGTAATTCATCAGATTTAATTGGCGACGATTTTGTACTAAAGATTGACACATTTATTTTATATTCTACCTAAAAGTTTATATATGTATATTTTGTTAAATTATGAATTTATAAATAAACTTTTGTATAAGAATAAACTTGTAAACATATTTCTTATTTAATAATATAGCTCTTTTTCATTTGTATTACTATACTATTATAAAATTTAGCAAATTTATTATTAACTAGTACAAGTACTGGAAACAGAGAGGATATTGGAAATTAATCTTTTGTCGATGCTTTACAATATGTATGTTTAAATGTTTGACCACATTCAAGTTCACGGAATTCAGTCAACCTATCCAATTTTATTTTTGCAACACATTTAAATTTGAAATGATTGTTAATATTTTCCTCCTTTTCATTATTAAAAATTGGTGAACAGAACAGTAAGACATAATTGTCATAAATTTCAGAACTTGAAGACGCTCTTTTGAACTACCTATTCTTCTTACACCGTAGTCATGCTATATCGCTATACCTACTTTTTAAAATATCACGTGGTTTTGTTGTGTTTGCACTAACCTTATGATTGGCATTGAATAGCAATGTGAGTTAGGGGCGTATAAGAAGTTGTTTGTTATTATAATGTAAGTTAACCCCATCACTTTTTATGATTAACGAGCCTGTGGAAGTTAAAATACAAAAGAGTTCAGTGTAAATCAATGTAACTACATTAGAAACATAAAATAAAGCAGAAAAAATCGCCAACTGAAGGGAATAAATTTAATACAGATTAAGTTACTAAATCTTGAAAACCTTCGAAGGAACTAAACAAGAAAAGCACAACTAGAAAAAAAAAAGAAAGTAACACAACATTTTATATGATACTATAAACAGAAACAAAAATGTCAGGTAGCAAGCGGCATATGCTGACTCTGAAACAGCGACTTGAGATCCTGAAAAGATTGGAGGAAGGTGCAACAGCACAGCAAATTTCTTCTTTTTATGACTTACATATAGCCACTGTTCGTAAAATTAAATACAATGCGATACAATTACGCCGCTATGCGGAACAAGCAGGGTCATCTGATAAGAAAAGGATGCGAAGACCAATGAACGAGGAATTAGAAGGTCGATTATACAATTGGTTTTTGGAAAGAAGAACAATAGGGGATTGTATTACTAATCGGTTGCTCCGTGAAGAAGCAACAAATATAAATAAGGAATTGGGAGGTCCATTAACATTTAGAGCTAGCGAAGGCTGGTTATCACGATTCAAAATTCGTTATAAAATTAATAATATACATACTCATGAGGACAAAAATGAAAAAGCAGCAGCTTTAAAATTTATAGAGGATTTAAAGAATATTATGTATGAGCAAGACATTGACATGGATAATTTATATAATATGGATGAAACAGCATTGGCATGGAAGGCTCTTCCTCAAAAGACATTAGATCTTTTGAATAGGAAAAAAGTTGATGGCAAATTATTGAAAAAATATCGTTTTACGGTTGGACTTTGTGCCAATGCCAGTGGTACTCATAAACTTCCTCTGTTAATAGTTAATAAATATGCATCTCCAAGAGCACTAAAAAATGGCAAAGAACGTCTGCCAGTTGTATTTAAATCTCAACAAAATGCTTGTATGAATAAAAACCTGTTTTTGGATTGGTATGTGAATGATTTTAAAACGTCGGTTAAAAAAAATCAGTTAGCAAATGGTACATGTAGTTCGGTACTGTTAATTGTAACTGACTCTAAAGTGCACAGCTTACCGCCACAGGTTTTAAAGGATGAGAGGTTTAACATTCTTTTCTTACCACCAAATATGTCATCGCTTCTACAACCTATGACTCAAGGGATAATCGAAAATACGAAAAATAGCTTTCGACATAAAATGTTGCAATTAATTTTGTGTTGTCCCGGGGGAATTCATCAATTTTTTGTTGAATATGATTTGAAGGAAGGTATTGAACTTTTGAATGAAACATGGACAAGTATTACACCGTGCAGCATTAAAAATGCATGGAGCAAATTGTTGCAACATGTTCCCGAGAATGATTCAATGTCTAATGCAAATAGTGCAGAGCAATTATGTAATCGTAAATTACAAGAAAGCATTCAAGCGATAATAGATAGCAAGATTGCCCTCAGTGAAGTTGAAGAGTGGTTGTCCACGTGTGCAGAGATGGAAGATCAAACTGTCGAAGACAATGAAGAAAATATTGAAGGAGGAAATTCTCAGCTTTCTTGTAAAAATGATTCATTCTCACATGAAGAAAATGTAGAGACAATGTTCGAGCAATTAATTCTTTGGGCCAAGAATGAACCGAAACATATTAGATTGCAAGTGCAGTATTTAAAAAGTGTGCATTACAAAAATTAATACCTAATTTCTACTAATATCCCAAAAAGGGTTTTTCAGGACTATCAGTTTGTCATTTGATACAGTTTAATGATTTCCTTCCGAAGGCTAATGATTAATTGTGAGCACACTTATTTTTTTTATTGAGGAAATCTCATAAAAGATTTATTACAACATTTGGAAAAAACAAAATCGAAGTACATAAAGCAAGAGACCCCAAACACACTAAAAGTAAGGGTGTACAGCATTTTTCCCCCTTTTTTAAAACGCGGATAGCACACTTATAAATGAACTCCTTTAAATTAATAATGTAACATAATTAAATGAAAATTTGATACTTCATATTTTGTTCCAATTGCTGAACATAAGCAGTCGAGAGAGCTTTGCATTAGGACTTGCTCTTATCTATCATTCTATACAAGGTGAGGCACCTAAAACAGGCCACCTAAATAACTCGGTTGTTGTTGGTGATAGAAAATATGTGTTAGACGAAACTTATGTGGTTTTGAGGGTGGCATAATTTCACATTAATAGCTTCTTGTAGGTGGACGCATAGAGGACATATGATGGTTAACATCGTTTTTTAAATTAGATTGATATACTTTTTTATGTACAGTAGAGCGTCAATTATTCGAACGTCAATGCTTTAAAAAAAAACAATGAAACTGTTGGAATTAATGAAATTAATTTTGAAACTGTTCGATTAGCCGAACAATTCGATTTTCCGAACCACCTCGGTCCCAATTAGTTCGGATAATTGACGTCCTACTGTAGTATCTAATGAGGTGTTTTAAGACGTGTACAGTGATCTACAACTCAAGGTTATTTAAGATCGTTAAATGTCAGATATTCTACTTTGAAGAACACGCCACCCTCGAAACCACGCAAGTTTCGTACGACACATTTTGTTTGTATCACCACCAGCAACCGAGTTATTTAGGTGCCTCACTCTGTATACATAATGGTATCTATTGAAAAGAAAGTATTTTTTTTTAAAGAAAAGTATAGTATATTTTTGAAAAATTTTTTAAATTCCGTTACTGTCTTTTTGAACTAAGTTTAATTAGAAAGCAGTAACACAATTTATTAAGAAAGACTTTTATTTCATAGTTCAATTGACGCTTTATGACATAAACAAAAAATTTTTTAATTTCAGAGAATGATTGTAGTAAATCATATTGTAAATATATTACCTTATTTAGTTTTTATATACAGGTATAGTTAATTTTTATCAATAAATAATTTGATTCATAAAATTTGAATAGTCTTTTGTTTTATTAAATATAAAATGCATAGACCAGAGTAGTTTATTGCAAAATCTTATATGTAATATACCTTATATTAAACCAAGCTTGTGTTATTACTTATGTTACTGATTCATACTTTCAATTGAAAACAGAAATAATTCACTGAGAAAATAATTATTTAAAATAAATTACAGTCTTGCCTTGATAAATGTCGCAAGATCAAGGAGACGTCATGTTAAGAACTTGAGACTGATTAAAGCTTTTCAAACCTTTCATGTAACTAGGAAGATAGAGTGAGAAATGTTAAGAGAGAATGAGAGAGTAATCAAAGGTCTTGGGATTCGACAGAGGCGATGGAAATACTGAAATACAACAATTATCAAGGCGCCACTGTACATAAAGATATATAATTGTTATAAATTTATAGATATAAATAACACGTTTACCTTAAAAATATAAATGACGAAAATACCATGTATCAATTACAATAGATTTTTATTTAAATATTATATTTGTATATAGCAGAAAAGTTACAAGACTATTAAAGGTATGATACAATTATAATGTAATATTTTTCACACTAGGTACAAGATTATAATAAGTCTAAAACTGTATAAATTCTCATTACTGACATTAACAATAGTTATTTTAATGCTATATGCATCATTACATGTTTTATTATAATAGTTTCTTAAGGAAATTAAACAATGTACTAATACAATGTACTCACTTCTTAAATTGTCATCATTACATACTTTCAAAGAGAAAGTGATGTATAACACGTATCATACCCTTCAGAACTATGCAAAGAAGTAGATGATGAAGTAGTTGTAGTTAAAGACGCAGATGTGTGTCAGAACATATCATCATGACCCATATCTGGAATATACGATAGACCTCGCTCTTTTAAAGCTTTGTTTACAAGTCGTTTTTGATCTTGTTTTAGCTCTTGTTCTCGTCTTTGCGCATCTAAAATATCATCTACAGACACTTCGGTTAAAGGTAAATCCTTTTCTTTTTCCCTATCCTAAAATAAAATTAAATGGATTGTTCGTAGAAACATATCAACGTACAATATTTTTTGAAACATAAAAGAATACAATTAAAAGCATTACTATTTCTCCCAGAAGTACTACATTTTCTCCTCTTACAATAAAAATTCCTCTTGGAATGTCTCCATACTCCTTACCAACGTGAATTCTTTCAATTGTGCGATGAAGTACTATATTGGCAAATTGATCAACACTTCTAAGATATCCAATTAAAGTTCTGCCATCTCTAAGTAATACCATAAGTTTTTCTGAAACATAATAACATACGCATCATTTACTGTGTTTAAACAAATAAATTATATTAAACCTTTTACAAGCTCGTGTGCAATGAAAATACACAATGTTTACGTCTCAGCCTATTTTATTTGTAATAAAAGTGTTACTTTTGTAACATTTCTATAGATTTATAATTTTATTTGTATGCACTTGTAATAAATACATTATAAAAGTATAATAACAAACCGGTATAACCTAAAAATGATACCTCTAAAATAAATACATACTATCCAATTCTTCTAGAAGAGATGCAGTTCCTGGCAAAATGTTCATTTTGCAGATCTTTCACTTTTTGTAGAAATAATATCCAAATTAAAGAAGTAAAAATTTGTACACCAACTTAACCTGTGGCGGAGTTTGTATTTGCAATCATTTCGTTTATCCGATAATTACTTCAGTTACTTTAATTTATCAAGCGTTAGTAACTCATTAATGTTGAGGTAATGATGTATAAAATTAAAATAATAAAGTTGTAAATTTTATTATTATAACATTCCTGGTGAACCTATCTGCGCAGATTGATGACTGTTACTGAAGTTTTATTGGTCAAGGTACACATGATTTATCATCAATATAAGTCAATATAAAAGTATTATAATTGAAATACATCTCTGTTCATTCCATAATTACATTACATGCCACTAGAATATAAATAATAATTTTATTGCAATAAAAAATAATAAAATGAGTACGTCAGAGAGGATATATTCTTTCTGGCCGTATGCCGTAGTCAGTGATGGTCAGTGATGAGATGACGAGATATTGTGCGCAGTGACGAGATATCGGCAGTTTTATGTGGGCATGCGCGCCCACACAGTAACGTATCTATGTATATTAGGAGGAAAAGGTAGTGGGACAGTGATATTGGCAAGAAAGTACCGGATAATCTCTTCCGAGACAAGACGAGTGTCTTACGAGTTTTTGATCAGTTATTGTTAATATTTTATTTTTACAAAGAGGTGTAGAGTTCGCTATTTTCAAAATCAAATTATAACAATTTTTAAAAATTTGGTAGAGTGATCAAGTTACTCCATTTTATCAAGAATTTCACTTTACTGTGGCTAAAATCGCCATGCATGCGCGAGAAGTTTTGGCCAATATTTCATCGCTGATTGTTCGGATTTTTCTGCGCATGAGCATCCAGTGCAGTAACGTAATTATATTGTGGCGAAAGGTGAAAGTAATAGAGCACTATTAATGGCAGGAAAGTGCCGGAATAGTCCAAGACGAGTTATTTTACTATTAATATTTGATTGACATACCCATTTTATACATTGTCTTTTCAAAATCAAATCATAACAAATTTTTCGAAATTATGCGGGGCGACCGAGGCACCCTATTTTAGACAAACTTTTACTTTACTGAAGCTAAAACCGTAGCGCCTACGTGAAAAACTCACAGGCCATAGCGCGTTCGTGGTGAAAATAGGGCGCGAAAATACGAAAGCCAGTAAAGCTTGCGCGACCAACAACAAGATAACGACTTTAATTTCACAAGTAAAAAATGTATTAAATTTCTTCTCCGAATTGATAGCTAAAAATTCTAGATTTTAGAACAGTTGTGTTATCATAGGCATTACAAAAAAACTCCACAAATCAAAATAGAGGAAACCATGTAATACGTAAAAATAAAGATGTAAAGATTCTATGAATATGAAAAAAAAAGAAATATACATTTAGAAATAAAAATACACACGTAGGTACAAGATAGACCTCAGAACCTAATTACAAATAACTTCTGTAAAACCCAATTCAGCAATGGTAATGCGTTAAGTACTTGCCAATAAAAGTGAATTTAAACTATTACGGCAATTGAATTTTATAATTTCCATTATTGTAAAACTATTCTCGTACATATGTAAGTATGTGGAGCCAAACCTGAAAACATCTTAATTAACATCTGTGGAGCACGGCGGTGTGTGTGTGTGTGTGTGTGTGTGGGTGCGTGCGTGCGCGCGCGCGCGCACCGTTTGACTTGGTTGACTTGGTTCGACTCTCGCGGGCAGCACAGCACTTTCTTAAATAAATATGAATTTTTGTATTGGTACGAGTCAGTACGGATAATATACAAATAATTAAACATTTCAAATATTATTACCTGAAATATAGTATTATCTACTGATAGTGCTAGAGTGAATTCTAAATGAAAACATAACCTCACAGTTAATAGTTTGCTCATGAGCATATGTAAATATACATAATGTTTAGTAAGATGTCGCAATTTTTTCAAACAAAGACATTTCGATATTTTGTGCCATTTATGGTACTTGTCGTAGGAGGGTCGTTTGCACTACGTGAAGTTGCAGAAGTAAGGTAATTATGTCGTTTTTTTACATCTTTTTTGTAACATTAAAATAAAAAACCGGTTAATTTTAATGATTCTTAGATACAAATACCGAAAAACGACCTCGTACGATATTAGAAAAGAGGCAAAAAAATTAGGTGTTGAAATAAAAAAATCTGATTCTTTAGAAGAAATATATGAAGATATGCAAAAGGTATGTAATCTTCATTTAAAACAGGTCTGTCCAACAATGGCTCGTGGAATAGATGTGGCTGCTTCTCCTTTTCGCCTGCTTGGCGAGTCAGTCCTCACCATGTCCACTCCGACTTTTCCTTCGGCACGAGGCCCACGACCACTACACCGGCAAGTTACTCACCATTACTACGTATTCATGTACATGTACATGACAAAGGAAAAGCTGAGTGGACATGGCGGGGATTGACTCACCGAGCAAGCAAAGAGAAGAAGCAGCCACATCTGTTCTACGAGCCATCGTTCAGCAGGTCTGGATTAAGATATTAAAGCTGTGTATGAGAATAGTTTTATATACTTGAAATTTACATTATATAATAGTTATAATTGTTTTATATAGAGTAATTGAGTTATATATAATTTTAAAAACTTAATGTAATATTTTTCAGAATGTCAATATTAATAATTGGGAAAATGTTAGAATACCAAGACCATGGGAGGAGTAATAAGGACATTAAATTATTTCTAGTTGACTGTAAAGAAATAGAAATTTTGTTTTATTTGTAATGTTTATAATACTGTGTGTATATTTGTACAAAGTTAGAATACTTGGAACAACGCTGCTTCGTATCTTATACATATATAATACAATAAAATTCTGTTGAATTGAATTCGTACTTACATTTCTATCGTCACACTGTATTTATAAATAATCTCGTGTTTGTTCAAAACATATAGCTCAGCTCGCTTTCTTCTATATATAATAATCTCCATATACAAAATGTTTTTACAATAGTCCTATATAAATAAATAATATTTTTTCATAATTCAAACAACTTCAATTTTATAATATACTATACTTACTTTTTTTTTCGAAACCGTACATGCTTAACAAACTTTGTTGTTTTTGTGCTGAACTTAATTGTTGACTTCTGCGTATCGTATTTGTTTTACTATTTGAAGTCTAAAATAAATATTTATTTTATGTACAGGTATGAATTTTAGAAAAGATTCAATATAATCTGATGTGATACTAGTACTTACTCCAAAATTTGAAGAGCTTCTACCGTTATATTGTTTGATTTTGTTATTTGTATTAGAACATTTAAATAAACTACTACTTAAAGTATTTATATCTTCTCGTAAAATTAAGAAGTCAGAATCCTCTGTAGGTTCTGATGATGCAAACGCATCAGTTACAGCATCTGAATGATTGCTATTTTTACTTAAAACAAATTCGTTTGTTGAAATATCTAAATATGATTTTCCTAAATCACAGTTAGAGGTACTATTTATGCTATCAGTAGCATTGCACTGATTCGACGTAAATAATACATTACATTCTTCATCTACATCCATGGAATTTAATTCTGTATCCATTTCGTCAGTTTGAAGATTAATGTTATTAGCGACATTAATTTCTTCATTTGAATTACTAGATGAACACAATGTATCATCGTCTGTTACGATATTACTATTATTTTTGACACTTGTGTTAGCAAAGAATTTACTTTCTGTAATAATGTTTTCATTTATAATTGTTCTTCTAACACGCGTCATCCTTCTTCCCTTTATATGACTTCTGTTTTTAGACAAAAGGCTCGGAGAAGTTTTATTAGTAGACACCTGTGTGGAAAATGCATTTGTTCGTCTAATTAAAATAGGAGATGTTTTTTCTTCACTGGGAGAAGATAAGTTTGCTTCTAAATTATTTTCCAGATCAGTGTCCTTAGATTCATACATATTTAAAATCTCATTTTTGTTTAGCTCTGTACACTCTGTAAAAATTTGTATGTAGGTATATTTAACTATATTTTATAAATATTTACTTGCGAAAAAATTAAACTACCAATACCGGTATTATCTTGCTGCTGTACTAAAATAGCCCTTTTTAACCGATTTGTTTTGAGAATCATCTCCTTCCTGATAGTCTTTTGCTGAGACACTATGTCCTTTGTGAGAGGAGATTTTTGAATGGCATTACTTCTCAATTGATACTGTTTTGACCAAATACTAGTATGTTCAAGTTGTAATGACTTTCGATTCCATGAATTTGATTTATTTTGATTCTGAAAAACACCAATCCAAGCGGCATTCAGTATTGGGATAAAATTTAGGAAAATGTAGACACAAGTAATATATTATTTAAATACATGTTGATATTTACCTTCATTGTATCAGGATCAAAATTGTGAAGCATTTTTAAAGAAAATGGATCACAATTTCCTAAAGCAAGTTGTAATGCAATATCTGAATTTGTTTCTACACCAGCATAATATAATTGTTCCTCTGACACATCAGACAAAGGTGGGCTTAAGCGAACTTGTTTTCTTTGTAAAGGACAAAATACTAATTGATGTTTAAAAGTAATAACTGCTAATATAAATGCATCTCTGTATTCTTTTGTTACAACTAACGACTTCATATTCAAGTAAGATGCCAAACGAGTTAAAGCCTATAAAAATATTTATATTTGATTCATATACAAAATATTATAGAGATAAATACATGACAATAAAATTTGATACAACTTACCCTATATATATCACAGTCTGTATTTACAGTAATAAATTTTTTAGCCTTACTCAATCCAATACCAGGGAGAGAAGGTAAATAATCACAGCCTGACAAAATACACATGTAACGAAAACTGTCCATACTGAAGTGTTCTGCTCGCAGACCCATAGCAAGATGTAAACGTTCTTGGTCTACCAAAAGACCATCACCATTTACATCCATTTTAAAAAATACCTACAAAATTAATAAGTAAATAATTGAACTACCTACAAACTTACACAATAAATAAATTATGAAAATACTTGAATTATAAAAAAATAATATGAACCTTCTTACAACCAAACAATGTTAAATCACTGTCTTCTGTAATAACAACATCAGCAATTCCACTAATGTTTAAATATGCCAATTGCGCATCTGCCTCATATGGTGCTACAATGCAATCGACATTCATTGTTTGACACTGTTTAATTAATTCTAAAGCCATTTCATGTGTAACATCTACAGCTCTTCTTAACAACTTTCTTCCTTCAGCATGTTGTCCCATTTTCATTAATTCTATGGCTTTGTTACGATTGCTTTGTCTGGCTCTAAATGAAAAATATAATGTAAAATTTTCAAAAGTATTACATGTTTTACTCGATCGAATGTTTATTTATACGTACGTTTATTATAAGACATATATGATATAAAATAACAACTTTTTGATATTAAATCATAAATTATTTTCTTAAATTGTAGATAAAAATACGAATACAAAATTGCTAATTCAGTAAATATTAGAAAATAATTATTTTATTTTACATACTCTCGTCGCTTCGCTTCTGTTTGTTCTTTTGCAGGCAAATGTCGTCCATCGAACACAAGAATTGGTTTAATTTTATTATTAAGTAGCATATATATGAATTTCATACAATAATTAACATATCTGAAAAAAATGACTATTATTCGATATATTGTTTTCATAAATAATAGTTAAACAATGAAAATGTCCTTACGCATTTGTCGGTTGTCCCATAGCCAATGTGTCAGCACAAGAAAATACACCTTTATGTAACCAACAATAAGAGTCAATGGCAACAGTACCACCAGTAAACTGATCGATATTTGTTCTCTGTGAAGATTTTTCTAAAAATGGTAGTAAACCCGTAATACCCATATTTAATTTTTAACAATAACACCGAGCAGTCATACAACCGAGTCAGATGAAGTCAATACAGTTCAGTACCGTTATTCGCACTACCGCCAAATTATATTCAATGATCATAAAATCATTTAGAGATGTTGCATCTTCATCAAGGACTTCGTCTTTTGCTAGTTTCTTTCTGTTAGCGTTGCACAATTTTAGTGACATTGTGTGACACCATTTTCTATTGGCTGAGGTCTAGGCATGAAGTAAGAGTAAGAAGACCTATTCCTCTCTGGACCTATCTCGATAGCGTAGAGAAGAGAAACTTTGGCAAAGTTCGCTAAATGGAATAGCGTGGCCAGAGAGAAAATGAGAGTGTTCACGCCTGGGGTTTTAGTGTCCCCACTTTTTCTGCATCTCTCTGTCTGCATCATCTTTTAGCCTGGAATAGAACCTGCATCATCTTTTAGCCCGGAACAGAACCTGCATCATCTTTTTAGTCTGCAACAGAACCTGCGTCATCTTTTAGGCTGGAATTATTTGGCATTATTTGGAATTCGCTGCTAATGATGCAGGTAAGATCACATACGAGGAATAGGAGTAGACCAATCACCATATGGGATTTTCTGTCTCAGCTCTAGAGCCCCGCGGACGTGAGACAAAAAATACATTGGGTGATTGGTCTACTCCTGTACCTCGTCTGTGGTAAGATGCAGGTTCCGGTCTAGGCTAAAAAGATGATGCAGGTTCTGGTCCAGGCTAAAAATTAGGCTAGGGGGCAGCACTATACCGGGGACATTAAAATCCTGGGCGTAAGCACTCTCATTTCCTCTCTGTTTATACCAATTTATACGCCATCTGCCGTTATTCATTGTGATTTAATGGATTTAAATCGTGTTTATTTTTTTTTTATAATCGTATGACATGAATAATCGTTTTGAACTTTCCTGTGAAACGGTTAGGTCGAATCATAATAGTCAGTTTTTCAACAATACAAGTGCGGAAACTATTATATAGAAGGTGGCATATTCGTTCACTTGTGGAACTGTCCTTGTGATGTGTGTATACCATGTAAGTAGATGTATATGTCGTACTCGCGTGAAACGAACTTTATAATTGAAAGGTAGGTTATATTCATTTTACAATGCGTATAGCTCATTTTTCATTTAAAGGAAAATTACTGCAATGAATTTTATTAGAAAAGTGTGCTGTTTTCTTCATTTGTATTATCTAGCTACGTAAAACAATGCTTACTACTAAAATTGTTCTATTGTTAATGAAAGTTATTTTGTAACATCGCTTGTTACGCAATCTAAAAATAACGAATAGTTAATTAGATAATCTCCCTTTGAAGTAACAATTCATTTGATTTAACAATTAGTAACGTGCATACATTTTTATTATTAACTTCGTTCTGCATTTGTACTTCCTATATAATCACACATGGTTCTTAGGTTAATATACTATAACATTGAATAAAATATATTTGAATATTATAGAATTGCTTATTATACCTAGAAAATTGAATTAATCTAATTAATAATTAAATATTAAAAATATGTAATGAACGCTTATTTGATTTGGTATAGTAATTGTAACTATTATAAAATGGACACCAAATTTTGCTTGTGTGAATTATTTATATTATGTTTCTATTTGTAATTGTTATTGTATCATACATTAACACATGTAGAAATAATTATAAATATATTTTGAGATTTATATGGTAACATGTAAGTACAAATCATTGTACTACATTTTACTTAAAACTTATTGAGAATACAGAAAATGACTAACTATAGTTTAATAGTTATAATAAATGTATAAATATGCAAAAGTAGAAGAAAGGAATTTTATACCTTTCAATATATTTCATAACTTCAATTGTGTTTTCATGTAGTTCCACTAAATAAGATAAAGTGTATTGATAAAAATAAATAAAAAATCGTATGTTTACAACTTTTTGTGCCTAATTTTTTAATTAGTATAAAGTTTTAATATGTAGTTGTGAAGCTTTCTGTATAGTTTATCGTATTTTATATATAATATTGTAGAATGAAATTATATTCTTTCCAACCTCAAAGGTATTGTCTATAATAAATTTGATTTCAATCTATGAAAAAGTGATATGATTGTTTTTCCAGATCTATTATACTTTGTAACATCAAAACAAACAATGAAAGGATGCCATGGATGAACATAACAATGATCCTTACGAACAGCAACTTTATGCTGTGTTTCAAAGTTGCTTAACAAAGGGAGAAACTGAACTGCAAGAGGAGAATTGGCTTACTTTGTGCCATAAGTTACATCTCACGGAACAGAGCGAAGAGTTGAAATCTTGTATTAGGAACCATACACAACAAAAGCATTCTATATCATTCCAAGAATTTCGAACAGCTTTATTGGCTTTATTAGACAAAACACAGGAATTAGTTACTCACGCAGACAAAGATTCTGTTGCGAAGTCACAAAGCAACCTAAATTCACCCATTGTAGATAGTAAAATATGTAGTTCGTTATCACCTACCAATTCCAGATCTACTGTAGATATTCTTAATGTAAAAACAGGTGACAAAATTTTATAAAAATCAATATATATTTCAAAGTAGCACTGATTCGCAAGAGAAAAATTCATAGAGAAATGTAAAATATTGTTTTTCAGATGCAACATTAGATGAAAGCAGACTAAAATGTCTATGGGAAAAAATAGATAGGTGCTTAAAGGAAAATGTAGATTGTGCAACAATGTATTTTATATCGAATTGTTTGGGAATCCCGGCTCTTCCAAAACAAGTAATTATAAAATATAATTTCTTTCTTGAAATGAAATAAATTCGCTAATTTAATAAAAGTTTGTAGTGAAGGTGTATAAGTTAGTGGTTTATACATTTATGATTTGTTTATTTGTTCATATTTGTAGCCTTTGAAATTAATATAATACTTTTCTGTATAGATCATACAATGCATCTTCGAAAGACTTGACCAAAATTGTGATGGATTAATCAGTTTGGATGAATTCTTCATTATATTTCAAAACAGGACGATTATGGAAGAACAATTAATACTGGATAAGAATAATGAATCTATAAGAGAATCAATTAAATCAGATTTTAGGAAACGTACCTTCGACTTGCACACACCTCGCAAAGCTAGGTATAAAAATTTGAAAATTATAAAGTGTTTTGTTCTTGATAATTGTGAATACACATTTGTTTTCTGTTCATGGAACAACAGTTTTACAAGAAATAGCACGTACCTGGACACATGGAAACTTTCTGGTCACACAAACACATTAACGGATAGAAGTATTAAAACTTCAGAAGCTTGTCTATCCGATTTAACAACTACTCTTTGTGAAGAATTGAAAAATTTCAATGATTCACTGGATCATTCTACAATTCGATCGCATATTACGCTGTTACGAGATGTCTTGATACTATATCAAGAGGAATTGCACAGTCTAAAGTATGTAATAGATTTATCAGTTAAAGTTTTGTAGTTTGAAGAAGTTCGTAGAATTTGTAGTAATACAATTTTTAATTTCTAGTCTTATGATAGAGAATAAAAATAGTGAAAAGGAGAAGTTACGTATAGATGTCGTAGAAGCCAATGAACGTGCGAATGCTCTTGCTCAAGAAATTGATGAGCAACATACACAACAAGAAGTGGTGTTACAAAACTTACGAAAACAGCTGGAACAACGTCACGCTGAAGTTGTGCAAGACCTTTCTAGTCAGCTTAGTTCTGAACGAGAAACAAATTCACGAGCGCTCAAGGCAAAAGATGATCAGCTGCAAATATTGCAGAAAGAGAGTCATGAAATGCGAAATAAATTTGTAAATACTTTGCAAGAAAATCAAGTTTTAGAAGCAGAGAACGAGAATCTTCGTAGTAAAATAGAAAAATTAAAACAATCGAATAATGAATTACAAAGTCTAACGAAAGAGTTATCGTTAGAATATGATGAGGTATTTTAAAATGCTCTTTTCCATATTGATACATGAACTGCTTGTTTTTTATAATTGTTTGTATTCTATTTAGACTCAAGATATAGAAGTGAAGCATCAACAGGAAGTTATATTCTTAGTTGATCGTATTAAATATTTACAATCAGAAGCTGTTTCTTTACGAGATCAAAATGACGAACTTACTATACAATTGGAGGCATTAAAACTACAACAGAATCATATTAAAGATTTACGGTAATGTGTAAAACATACAAATATCTTATGAACAATATTCTTGCTTTAAGAAATGGATTTAACTTTATAATTGTGTCATTACAGACAGAATAATTTAGAAGCTGAGTACACAGCTACAAACATACAATCAGATGAGACTGAAGGTAATAGACACAATTATTTATTCAATTTATGTACATTTACGTTTTATTAATGTAATAACAATGTTCCAAATTTTTCACTAGGCAAAGCAGCATTTACAGCAGACGTAGAAGACGATTTAGATATACTTTCCAAGCATTCCACACCTGTAAGTGATATTTTGTACATGTTTTGTTTATTTATCCTTAAAGTATACTTTATGATTTTAATATACTACATATATGTTTTAGAATACAAGAAACTGTAAAAAGACAGATTTAAAAAGTTTTAAAGACTTGGTTATAAAACAATTGAAGAGTCTATTAGCAAACAACAATGCATGTACCTTAGAGGATTGTATGTTTAGAACTGAAATTTCAGGAATGGTTGTAAGACTGCAATCAAATTCGAGCATACAGACATTGAATGAAACAGACACTGCAAAAAGTATCGCATCCGAAATGAAAACGGAATGCGAAGAACGAACAAGTGAATCGTTACGAGATTTTGTTGTTCCTAAATATAAAAATTCTCTTTCTGTTAAGCGAATTACAGTAACAAACAATAATGATAATAATTTCAATATTGATGATAACTTTAACAATCCAGATATTAAAAATGTATCGCAGAATAAGGTTCCAAGTCTCAGAGATTATCCTCCCCGTAAAGAAGAACATATGGTTGTTGATCATTCAAAAGCAAATAAGGAAAAAGATGTTACGCTTCATCATTTAAAAATAAGTAACGACGTAAAATCTAATTCAGGTTTAGTAAATCATGAGTCAATCGAAGATGTTAATTTTCTAAAAGCAAGAATACAAGAACTGGAAATTACAAATGTCACAGAGAAAAAACAGTTAACCGATCAATGTGCAGAATTGGAAAGAAGTCTTGAGTTACTGAAAATTGCATATGAAGAATGTGAAGACTACTGGACTGCTAAATTGGAAGAAGAAAGACAACTTTTTGAGCAAGAACAAAAAATCAGTGATGAAAAGTTTTCAGAACTTATAGCAAAAATGGAAGAATATGAAGAATTAATTTGTCCAACAGATAAAATAAAAAATAATGGTCGTTTGTCTCCGATTGAAGAAAGATTTAATTTAGAACAGCAGGTAAGATATTAATTTTTAATTGTGCTTATAAATAATTTCATTTCATTATATAGAATTGAGAAAATGATTTTCGCTATAAAAAGTGTTATAATTAATTTTTTTATCTGAATTATTTCATATAGTACTCACAGTACTTAAAATTAAATATTTAGAAATGTTCATTTGTTAAATATACAGGATGTTCAGCGTAACGGTCGTCACGATTTTTCGGACACTTCTGGTAATGTGAGAAAAAAATGTTTGAAACAAAAAATCATCGGTTCTCGATATTCAATTAATTTTAAATATAAAAATTGTAAAATTGTAATTTTATCTACGTATTATTATAGGCGACATTGAGACTAATTGAATGATGTACAATGTAAATTAATCGGTACACTAGTTCAACGTGCTGAGAAAAACATTTTTAATGTAATATGCGTTCTTATGCGTGCCTTTAATTAAATTGAAATGTTTTTCTTAACAAGTTGTTGAACGAATGTACCGATATTGTATATTGTACATCATTGAATTTGTGTTAATGTCACCTACAATATAACAAAGGAAAAGTTATACAGTATCATTTAAATGAATGCACGTGACCTTGATGTTGTGTGGAAAAAATTATATTTTTACAATTTGTTGAATATCGAGAACTGATGATTTTTTGTTTTAAGCTGTTTTACTCACATTACCTTTAGTTTCTGAAAAATCGTGGCGACCGTTATGCTGAACACCTTGTACAGATATCTAGTAAGACGCCTTGTCTATCGTAATATACTTTTAATGTTTTGACTTACAATTACTATAATTATAAAAATAATTAAAATATGAATTACTTTATTCATTACAGTATTTAGATCTTGTAGAGGAGTTTGAGAAATATAAAGCTGATATTGAAGACGAAAAGTCTCAGAAAGATAAAGAGATCTATGAATTACGTGAAATGAAGTCTGTAGAACGACCAGCAATGACTGATATATCTGTCCAAGTGACGGGTGACCTGATATCGTTTTCGCCGTTAATGCAATCGAATTATGTTCCTAATAATTTGTTCAATATTCAACCGTCCACAGAATTTACATCAAAGTTCACTCAATGCAGTGACAACATTAGCAAATTACCAGAGGAGTTTAAATTTAATCGAATTTTAGAATCTTCAGCTTTAGCAAGTGACTTTATTCCTCGAGTGAAAAAGGAACAGATTGGCCTTAGCGATTGTAATCCGCGTCAAATGCATACAGAATATTCTGTGGCTGGTTTACGTAGTACATGTAAGATTGAAAAACCTGGACCCCAATGGAAGGTAGCAGATTTTGGTGGAAGATTACCAAGAGAAGAATACAATTTCATGTCAGATCCATTTAAATCGCAAAATTTTAAAGTAGCGACTACTAGCCAATGTATGAGAACTGATGCACAACCACAAGTGTGTAGTGTAAGTCTAAATGTACTGCAGAGCTTAAGTATGAAACTTCAGACACAAGAGCATAAAAAACTTCAGTTGCAAGAGCGTTTTAAACAACAAAAATATCATATTGAACGTGTATTACAACGTAAGCTTCCCGTTGTTTTATATAAAAAAAATTTTAATAAAATAAACATTTTAATAATTACACATTATTTCAGATATAATATCACAGCATCAATTAGAAGTTACACAATTACAGTATTTGCTTCGTAGCACTCAAGAACGACTACAAATAGAATCACAAACAAATGCGGAACAGGTACATGTGTTTTCTAGCTGCCACGTTTATACATTTAAATAATTTATGCAGAAACGATCCTATAATTCGTTAGTTCATGTTATCAAAATAGTGCACAGAATAATTGTATCAACTTCGTTAAGATGTTTTTAAAACATCCTAGTTACGTTAATTTTTTTGATAATTCTACACAATTTTTTATAGGCTGAACGACTGATACGGACTGATATATTAGTGAAAGATTTGTATGTAGAGAATGCATATTTATCTTCCAACCTGAAACGTTTACAACAACACTACAATATGATAAAAGGACTGAATGCTGAATCTACTTCAATATGATACTTTAAACAATTATTTGTAATACCGTACTGTCGACGTAAATGTTACGGAATCTGCCTACTTTAATATCGCGGAATTATGCCTAAAAGAATCTGGAATTGTTCACTATATAACAACTAATGCTTCGCTAATGTTAATGGAATAATAATAACAACGTTCACAACATTTTAGTATCAAAGCGTGATTCAGGGACAGATGTAATTTAGATCTAGGTATGTAATGTTATTCATTTCAGCCAGCATTCTTCCTTTTTGAAGAGAATGTCTAAAATCGATAAGATTGTTAATTATAGTTCTTTCAGAGCTGGTTATGAATATTAATTTAATGTCAGGTCATATATTTTTTCGTTAAGAGTGTATAGATTATTCATTCTTGTTGCTTTCAGCATTTCTATGTATGTGTACATATAATGCAATGTCGAATAGACTGTACTAACGATTTCCTGTATATAAAGACTATTTATTTATATTGCTTTAATATTGAATATAATTTGTTGTAGTGATTACGTATTATGTGATCCATAGAGTACAGATTTTTATGCAGATATCGATTTTTATAGATTATAAATATGAAACTAAAAAAAAAGAAGGATTTCATCAACAATACAAGGTACATGATTAACCATTGTTATGTATATTATTTCACTATTTTACGTTTGTAAACCGGTCATAAATGCATAAAGATCTGTAGTTCAGTAATCAACGAACAATTGTATACATATATTCTTTGATATAGAGATAAACAAAATTGTAGATTAACTTTTGCACGTGATGTTTATAATATTTATCTATAGGTTTAGATTTTCTTTCTTTTTTTATGAGAAACGATTTCAGAAGTCTAGTGTTCACTGGCGAGTTGCTTCATGATGTTAACGGTTATTAACAGAAATTTAT
Source organism: Seladonia tumulorum (assembly GCA_913789895.3). Taxonomy (NCBI): domain Eukaryota; kingdom Metazoa; phylum Arthropoda; class Insecta; order Hymenoptera; family Halictidae; genus Seladonia; species Seladonia tumulorum. Next base: position 13,899,093 of record OU565275.1, read on the forward strand.
AACCTGTTTTATAATTTATAAGTTGCAACTACAAATGTAATGCGTTTGAGAATCTCAACGAATTTATATTGTCAACTATGTAGTTAACAAACGACCAAACAGCTTTCAATCTATCTGCTAATGGTGCAACCTGTACATGTTAGCTAGTATAAAAAGTGTATGATTATTATTTTTTAGCTTCAACTTCTTAAGTTATCCTATGCAATTCAGGCACTTTGTTCATATAGATGTTTTAGTGTGAATGCCAAAGATTGGAAATAGTGTATAAAGCATGTACGCTGATAATAATGTTTGTTGTTTGTTATGCATAAGTGATTGTTTTTTACCTACATCATTTACTTTGCTAGTACTTGCGATGCTGCTTAAAAATCGTTGTGTTGTATTGAGATTCGGAACAAATTAAGTCTATAGCAAATACAAAAATTTATCAATTTAGTCTCACTAGTAAAACAAACTGCTTCCGATTTTTCGCTGTCTCCCGATTCTTACGATGTCACAGACGGATGACGATAATTGAATAAGTGTAGTTATTGAAATATAGAAAGAAAGCAAATGACTATGAAGAGAGTGTACAAATATTGTTGTAAGATGGTCCAAGATATGTTTTTCAAAGTTATCATTTTGTTATGAATTTGATGTCACTATATTATGTCTGGAAGGAAGGGAGACGATACGTTTACTATTATTTAAGAACAATAGTAGATTAGTCTCCTGATATGGCTTTACTTCGGTAATACTGGCAAAGGGTGTTATCTGATTTACCTCTACGATTTTTATGATACATATGCATATAAAATTATTAATTCTATAGCTGTAAAGATGTAATTTTATTATTCTAGAGTTTCGTTTTATTTTGAGCCATAAAATTTCCATGACTCTATTTTTACCATGACTTACCCTATAACTAATGGCTCACCTTGTACGTATACTGTATCACAATTGAAGAGGACATCTGGATAATACCACTTCTAAATTGTAGTTACCAGTATTTTGTAAGTAAACTATTGATCTTTGTGCAAATTTTCATTTTCGTAGATTTACTTTTATAAAAGTCAGGTTTCATCAAACACAAGATATATACTTTGTGACAAAAACAAAACAGAGACTACTACTGAAAAACTCGTACATTTATTTTTACATATTTGATTAACGATCATAAAAATACAGTTATAATCCGATTTATGCAATAAAATATATTTGCTTATCTTTTCAATCCTCTTTGCAATTAAAAAGATGACAACGCAAATACTAGCTAGCACATGTTGTAATAAAATTGTTCTAAAATACCTTTCATTATAAACATATTGTTACAATTAACAATTTCTTCAGTTTTAAAGCAAATTATAAAGATACATTATTCTTATAATAATGACTATTACAAATACGATTGTAAAATTATTTTAGACAAGGTATACGATTTTTTATATTAACACACATTCACAATGATGTGGGTTATCCATTCCAATCGAAAAGAACGTGAGCAATCATCAAGTACATAGTTATTGTTATTGTACTGGTTAACATAACTGGAAAGCCCACCCTGAAAGAAATCTTATTAGAAATACTAAAGAAATATTATTATAATACTGAGAGCAAATTACTAGGTCTATGTAAATGCTTCATTTGTAATTTATTGCTAAATTTAAACCCTAAATAGGAGAAAACTTACTTGAAAAATTGCATAAACGTAAATTTGTACCCATGTTGCTCAGCAACTCCTACGCAAACCACGTTGGAGCTCGCTCCAATCAGAGTTCCATTTCCTGCAAATATTAATCCGTTCAACCACATAATAACATCAATAATGATATCCGTTCAATTTCTACGATTTAACGTGTCTCCTGTTTATAAGAATCATGTAATATCGCTAAATAAATCATAAATTTTCCTATTCCTATGTTGTGTGTACACATATCTTTACCATACTTAGGTGCTTATAATACTAAACCAGCATAAACAGAAATATTTTTTCAAGTTTCCTTACCTCCCATACAAGCCCCAAATGCTAATGCCCATACCAAGGGTTGTAATGGTAGCCCAAGTTCACTGTTTCGTGCTAAGTTGGTTACAATTCTTATCATCATAGTCGACAACGGCACGTTGTCAACGAACGCGCTCGCAATGGCTGACACCCAAAGTATCAGTAGTATAGCCACTGCTAATCGTGATGATTCGTTCACCGATAGAATAATATTTTCCGTTTGTTTTCCTATCCAATCCATAAGACCTAAACGAGAAAGTGCCTACAACATATATCAAATATCTTACCAAAAGTTATAGTGCTGGTAAAAATAATATACGACAACAAGGTGATTCAGCTAACAATAAGTTCTTTAATCCATGTAAGGCTGCGGAACAATTAAATAAGCATGCAGTTTGCAATAATTATAAAAGTATTGGTAAGTGTAATTAAATCTTTTTTTTTTTGTTTTTTAGTGAATATATCATAGAATACCTCCATTAAAATGAATAACGATGCAAAAAATAGCAAAGTAGTCCATTCTACTCGTGCCATAAGTCCATCTATGTCTTCAGTATCTGCTATAATTAGCAATAAAAGAACGCCAACTAATGTGATCCAACCTAGGGATAAATGTAGATCTGGGATACTGTGTAGAAAGAACATGACGATCACGAAAAGTAACGTGAATCCAGATTTCGCTAGTAACCACTTATCCCGAATGGGATACTGCAAAATAAAATAAAATTTCACTTGCTTAACGCTGGATTTGTTGATTCAATTAAACATGTATGAGCCATTGTATTAATTCACAAGAAGTGATCTACCATGTTTGTGTATAGAATTGTTATTCACCTTTTCTTGAAGTTCTTCCAGGGTAGTTTCGTATCTTTGAAGTGCAACACTGCCGGTAAGTACCTTTTTCTTTAATTGAGAGAGCAACCGTTGAACTTTTTTTAGTAAAGTTTCTCTGACTAAGTTTTCGTCTTTACTGTAACTCGAGAGACTTGCTGCAGCTCGTTGCCAAATAGCAATTTCGTGTCTCAACTCCTGCAATAAGGACAGTCAAGAAATATTTAGACGTACATTTGTTATACATATTCGGACATATACTTATTATACTGTGACTAAATAAACGATTTTGAGATCACTGAAATCATACTTACTTGCACATCTTGCGGCTCGTCGAATCTAAGGACAGCCACGTCTCGAAAGATATATCTTAATTGAGCGTAAACTGCAATTAATACTAGTACCACACCAATACTCATGTGTAATGTAAACGTATTAAAATCGATACCCTAAATGATAAAAGACGTAAGACGTTATAAAGGGATAATACATTTTCACTTATATTATTTATTATAGTATACTTACATTATTTATAACATCATGATTTGATGCAATAATTACATTCGGCGGATCACCCACAGGTGTTAAGGCACCGCCAATGTTAGAGAACATCACCATTGCTGTTAATATTGGCACTGGATTTAATTCCGTTACTTCGCATAATCTGATGGTTACTGGTGTCATTAAGAGGACTGTTGTAACGTTATCTAAGAAGGATGAAAAGAACGTAGTGAAGATACATAATGTACTCACAAGTGGCCATACTTTTCCTCCCGTTATCTAAAAAGAAGATTATTTATTATGTCCTTCGCTATGAATAATCAAATTATTTTTTTTTTTCGGTTACGAGTCTTACCTTGAAAGCAAAGACTGCCAACCAGTCGAATAAGCCAGTTTCAGCGATAACGGCAACAAGTACCATCATGGAAAACAATAACATTAGAGTATCAACATCTATCCATGAAATTAATTCACCCATTGTTGGTCTCTGTAACCGCAAGACGTTTCTTTTTTTTCTTATTTGTTTCAAGAGTAGCATACATTAATTTTTAATGCAAGTACTGTTCAAACTGTTCTCCATTGCAATCAATACAATTTTTGCACAAAACAGAAAACATGGAAATCATTTTCATTTATTTCAAGAGTAGCATAGAATAATTTTTATAATGCAAGTACTGTTCAAACTGTTCTCCATTGCAATCAATACAATTTTTGCACAAAACAGAAAACATGGAAAACATTTTTAACTAGTTGTGACTAGTATCACTAGGATGAAATGTTATTCATGTAATATACCTCATTCAAAGCAGCTAATATTGCGATGGACATCGTAGATGCTAGCATGGCAGCAAGGGTTCTATGTACAACCTAAAATCGTTTAAAAACAAAAGCAACATATTAACTTACAAGAGAATGTATTCAAGTTACACAAACCGATTTTGATGAAACTCATGTGGGACATAGCTGTTCGAAAAATATTTGGCAGGTGTTTTTCTTTATCGGCAACGATCCACTCTGAAGGGGTGAAACCAGCCCTCAAAGTTGAGGGTTAATACCACACTTTTTGAGATATCTCGGAAACCAGAGGCCGGAAAAAATTGAATTTTCTAAGTTGTGTGTTTTTGAAAGGGAAATTCAGTCGCGAAAGAAAATTTTAATAAAAGTTATTTCTTTACACAATATATTAAAAATTTGATTCAGTAGGAAAAAGTAGAATCAGTAGGTTGTGGCCAGACACGTCAGACGATTGCTATTCAAAAGCCTGCGTATTCGCCGAATTTTCGAACTCGATATTCTCGAATGCGAGGCGTTGAGTTGCATAATTATGTAACATTTCAGTTGCACTGTTTAAAAAAATAATATAATCAATAGATAATAGATATTAATTACCTCAAATATTATTAATATGTAAAGTCCCACTAAAACTATTGCAGCATATGCTATACCGATGCTTTTATCTATCAATGACAGATCGTATGTTAAGGAAACTGCGAAACTGGATTCCAGGTTTGTTTGTAGATTAATTGATAGCTGACCATCTTGTAATGTACTGGAACGTAAGGTACAGATATTAAAATAAGTGACACTTACTCCCTTAATTCAGCATACATAAAAATAGTTCTATAAATTTCGTACGCTACATCTGTTTAAAAAAGAAAACATAAATGTAGGAGAATTGGAATTATTATTTCAGCATACCTTATATCAACGTGTTCTAATTCAAAAATCTTGTGATGCCTTTGTCCAGGAAATATATCCATCAGTTTCTCTGGAAGCACCGGTAACGTCCATACTTCGCTCACATTTTTCTACGTAAGATGTACACAGAGTTTAAATAATTAAGTAAGCGTACGTAACAAAAAGTATATTACCTTAATGTAGTTAAACAATCCGGTGGAAGATTTGTTAGTGGTAATTCTTTCATTTTCTGTTAACTCCAGCCATAACATCAAATATCTCTGGGATACATTCATATGACTCGGTAGTTTAGCTGGTGGTAATAGCGAACCTTCAATGATCACATCAATTTGTTTACTGGAAATATCTCCATGCATTTGATAATCTACGAAAACTTAAGGCACAAATCAATGGTAACAGTAAAGTTTTTTTATTTGGACTTTTGGCCGAAATAGAGACACGTCACGTCTAATATAAAAAAAAAAATACGTAGCACACAACATTATATAGTTTCTGGAATTGACAATTAAATAAAAATGAAAGCTTATTTAGTAGGAAGAAAAGGATACTTCTCATTTGACCCCTCGGTATTGAAATTTGGTGCATCGTTTCAATCTTTTCACTTTTAAGCATCAATAATAACTGCAAATACAAGGTACATAAATTACATAAAAATAAACATTGGGGACAGTTAGTGCACGCATATGTACGTATTATGCGATCTTTTTCTGCCGTAATTCACTTTAAAGGGGTGAAATTGACTCTTGAAAATTCGATTATTTTTCGATTTCGTGTTACAACTCGCAAACTATAACAGATACAAAAAGGTTTTTAGACAATTGTTGTTCTTTTCAATGAGGACTATCGTCTGGTAAAATATTAATTACTCGCTCTGTGATCAGAACCGCTGCGGTTAATTTAACCATACCTGGTAAATAAATTTAATATGATACATCAACTTACCGTGAATACCAGCCAGCAACAAAAGAGTATTGTTAACTTCATATAACGATAAAATGGTTTCTCTTTACCTTCTTGAGATTCGTTCATGATATCTTGAGTTTTATCATTACCACGGGTTCTACAATTTTTTAATATATTATAGCATAAAAGCATAACAAATCTTATGTGAAATTACTATCGTCTGTAGGACGTTTAACAGTTTTATTATAAAGAGAATGAGATAATATCTCATAGAAAAATTCTGAAGAAAGTAATGTTTAATATTCTGTGTAACTTACTTTTTAGGAACTATTGGCTGTGTCTCTAGTGACATATTGACTACGAGGCAGTCTCTATTTGTAGCTTCGGAACATCTACAGAAAAGAAATATTTAGAAAATGTTCAGAATAATACAGGTACAGAATTAAAATATCTATTGAACCAGTAGCTGTTTCGTTTTGTGTTAGTTTCACTTAAAAAATGCGAATATCTTTTTGGATATCTGTACATATGGAAACTTTTGGACTAGCAAAATTTTTCGCAAAGTACAATAACCGATTTTCCGACAATACTGACCTTCCTTCCCCGATTTGGTGGAATCTATTATATTCCCTTTGAAACGCTGCTAAACTAGGATCTAAACGTATAGCTGGTGGCAATTGGCTCCACACGCGAAGCACATCTTCTGGAATTTGACCTAGAACTACTGAACTAGATATGGAAGACGGAGTCCCTGTGATAAAACGGATAATCGTTAAGAAACAAATTATACCGATAATATCAGTATTGTATAAATTACATTGATATTTTACATACCTGGTGTTCGACTGCACCGAGATCCTTTCCTGAGAAATATCGGCGTAAGTAGGCCAGTATCATCGTCGCTAGTCTCACTTTCAGACATTGCAGTGTTGTTCGTTCCTAATTAATTATCAATGTTTTATCAATTGGTTAACTTATAAAGATATTAATCAGTTGTATTTTAGAATTTTTTAATATTATTTTATTTTGTGATTAATCGGTTAAATAATTAGGCTACGTATAAAATATACTTTGTTACAAATCTATGATTTTTGTAGAATTTATATACATGATGTTCAAAACATGTTGTACTTCCTCAAACGGTTCTTCGCGGCTTCGCTATGTTTCAAAATTCATTCTTTAAAATATTTATTCTACGTAATTAAACATTATGTATAATTAATGTATGCAGTAATTATGTACATAACTTCTAAATACTTAGTTTTCCCAATTTAGTATACGTGTAATATATCTATTTTTATTAATATGTATTTTGCAAAGAACTATTTGTACGAATTAAAACGTTATTAGTGAAATTAATTTCGTATTACTTACTAGAAAGAAGAGGAATACGAAAGCTTCAAAGTGAATAATTCCGGGCGACACAGTTGCCTTACAAATGATGAAATTTTATAAAAATTCGAACACAGAAACCAGTCTATTTTAAATGTAACCTGGAAGACCGAGGACACAAGACTGCGTTGAATTGATAAACATGATATTGATTTCTGTTCTAATGGACGGGAGTCAATATTTAGTATGTGTTTACTTGTATGACCCAGTTGGTCTGTAATATTCGCATTCGGTCGGGCCTAGCTTTTGTATTAAATTCAGTTAAAATTTCAAGCATATGAAAATTGTAGAGTATCTCACTTTTCTTTTTGAAACAATTTTTCCGTAGTTTATATTTCTATCGAATATTGCATTTACGCACACTGATTATTTGTATGTGGAAATTATTAGTGTAGAAATGTCAGTATATTATCATTACATAGTATAATATAGTATATGTATAGTAAATATGTACATGTGTAGTACATATAGTAAATATACAGGCTGTACTTTGTACCGCACAAAGATGTATGTACTAAAAACGCTTGTAAACGAGCAACCGAGTACTTAACAGTGAAGTACATTTCTGGGCTTTTTAGCTTACTTTGACCTACTGCATTATTTTATCACACACACGCGGAAAGATACATTCAACGTACACATGAGAAATTATTTCAAAATCATGCCACTTTTTCCATGATATTTTTGTTTTTCTGGAATGTGGAATCATGAAATTAACAACCGTCCGCTGCAAATCTTTCAGCAAGATATCGACCTCAACGCTTAATTAAATTAATCGGCAATAATTAGTTCTGTTTATAAGAAGCTTTAAAAAATGAAAGAAAAATGGCGATATTGAACACTATTCCTAAGTACTGAATTACAAACATCTTCCAAGAAGAAACATCTTCCGTCGATTTCTTCGTTCTTGACTTTTTCCTAGTATAAATCACCAAAATCAACATAAATCAAAAACCATGTGAAAGGAAACCTAAGGTAACGCAACGTAAATGGATATTTCTTGTGGTCAATGAAATTTAAGTTTTGGTTAAGAAGCTTTGAAATCGTGATAAGAATTTTCATAAATTAATCTATAAAATTTAAACAATGTATACACAAGTAGAACATTACTTTAAAATACTTACGTAATCATGTAAATTTCTTCAGCGGTGAGGGCTTGAGGTCTAATTCTTGACAAAATCGAATAGGCAGTGATTTCACCGACTTCAATGCAACCATCTACTGTCCCTGGCCAATTAACAGCGTTTTCACTCGAAGCAAAGAAAACTCTGTACAAAAATTTCAATTTTTTGTATGCTACAGGCAACTATTTATTTTCAATATAAATCTTCCACCGAGCGTTGCATATTCTTCTATTTTAAATCGGTATCGTGAAATTTTTCATTTCTAATTTTATCAAATAGTATTTAAGCTTGAATGTTTGTACCTTCCATTCGGAACACCTGCACAGATACGGTTATGATTGGCGAGGGAAGTAGGTTTCATAACACTCATAGGACTGCTAATGATTGCTTGTTCTTGCGATGAGGCTGGACTCCATAATTTGTACTGAAGGTATCGTTGATCTTCGGTGGTACCAAAACATAAATTCAACGTGTCAAATAATCCTTTAGTGTGAGCTTGCACGGAATTAGGATGAGCGAGAAATCCAGAGAGTACGAATGTTTTAATGTCTCTATATGTTGCATTGTAAGCCATATTTAGTTCCGAGTTGGTGTCCCATGTGGTTACGATATCTTTCGTATAGCGATCGTTGAGCCACGGTGACGAGTTATAAATGATTTGGAAAAATACGTTTTCACCCGGAACGTACAGATTTCGTGTATCTAACGAATATTCTACCGGTGACTCGATGACAATGTCCTCAATCGGTGGCGGCAATGCCACGACTACGAATTCACACCTACAAAGGACGTGAAATTGTATTAAATAATAATAATGCAGGAAGTAGAATAAAATTGTTGCTTTCAAACAAACAAAATATTAGTAGAATTATGTAATCATTCATTTGTCCCCCCCCCCCCCAAGTTGAAGCAATTGTCCAACAATATAGATCTGGTTTGTTTCAGGTATTGAGAGGGATTAGATGACAATAATTACTTACTTGAAACAATTCTTTTCCGTTTGTACATATGCACGATCATCGTTAAATCTGATTTTCTTAACAGGCTCTTTATATCTAATGTTTCCACCACGGTGTGCGATCCCTTTCAGTAATAATTGTATAAATTTAAACATACCACCCTGCAAATGATATTCATTAAATTGTGTACTGGGTGTCTAAAAAATGTTGTACTGCCTTGGAAGAAGTAATTCCTGAGGTTATTTGAAGTAATTTTTTTCCTTTGTGAACATTTTCTTTGCTTAAACTCAATGCATAACGTATTTATAATTACAGTTAGTTTATTACATCAATCACACATGTACTTGTATGAAAAACCGATGTTGATCTCCCATTGTAACTTTCAAGCGGTTAAAAAAGCCTGATGATCCACTGAGCATGACCAAGAACCAAAGAGATGAAACATTATTCAGATTTCTCGTAGCTATAACAAAAGTTCACAGTAATATCATCTTGTTCAGGTTTTCAAAATGGTTCGAGACCTATATTTACGTAAGCATCTCTATTTTTTTTATAAATATGTCTTACTATATGTTTTCAGCCAGTAGAATATATATATAACGCAAGAAATAATTAATTGTATCTACCTATTTAACTCGTAGCCGATTTTAGAAATAAAAGTCGAATATATACCACATGAGCTGCAAACATATGCGCGACACAACGTGCGTGAGCATGGAATATGAACGTTTCGACGTAAGAAATCTTCAACACTTAATTTTGCAAGCAGTTTTGACTCTTCATGGCTAGTATAATTACTAAATCTTTCATCCAAAGAGCTTTTCTCAACCTAAAATATAAACTTGACGTTGAATTGATGAAAAGTTTACGGAATTGTCAAATTCAAGTTTGGCTAAAAAATTAAAATTTTTAGAATATTTATTTATTTTACCAGACGAAGGTAATGATGAACGTCTGCTCCAAAAAACCTTGGTAACTTCTCGGAAGGACTACATTTTGTGAAAAATATCCTTTTTTTATCGTCAATGTTTTCTTCTTTGTGAATGTTTACGTTTAGTATTTGTACTAATTTAGTTACATGCTTTTGCAATGAATTAGCATAGTAACTATTACTGAAATCTTTAAGTATGCGTCCCCCTGCATCTCCTATTATTTCAATACACATAATAACTTAAAATTAACAATTCAACATTTACAATACATTCGAATGATACACCGGGTGTCCCGTTATCGATGGGACAACCGTGGAAGGGATGATTCTCCGTGAGAAAATAAGTCGAAAATATACAATAAAATTTGTTCATCCGAAGCTTTGTTTACGAAAAAATCGAGATTCAAGATGCAGCATGTTATTCGACAGGAATTATCTGACACGTCTGATCATGGCCAACCAATTCTACTTCCTGCATAAGCACGCGAAACCGACGAATCTTTAAATTTGATTTTCTCGAAAACAAAGCCTCAAACGAACAGAATTTCTTATTTTCTTATGTAGGATCACTCCCTTAGTATAGATAGTTACTGTTTGCCTCGATAATTAATACATCTAACCCAGCCTCTTTCTTTAAGATGTCGTATGCGCAGATAAGACCACTTAACCCTGCTCCTACTATAATAACGTGGAAATCATTGTCATCCGACATAAGAAACTCTTCATCGGCAAAATCTGAAGCTGTGCGAGACATTGCTTTAGTTTCTTCTCGTTTAGAATAATTTATAATAGCAGTTCCACCTAGTAGACGTGTTTATTATTTTGCAGTTTGAATTTAGCAACGTAAGGCGTTTATCGCAGAAAAGAAAACGGCTTTGCGTAATACAAGGTGTGCCAACTGACGGGGCATTTACTTGTCTTCGAAGAATAATTACACATTTTTTGCCGTTGAAAAATAATTGAAGGCTACAGTGGAACGTTTCAAAGTTCGGCGTGAGACAAAACAATGAGACGAAATATGTTGATGGTTGCTGATTGCTGCCCGCTGTTGATGATTTTAGCTCTTTTATCGTAAAAATTTAGTTTGTTAACAACTTCCTTTGGATTGCGAGGTCACAGGCAGCTGTCGTTTTGCAAGTATCGCTATCGTCCATTCACAAATTCCAATATGTTGCATCTGAAAAATAACGGTTACCATCGTCTCGAAGCAGTCAGTCCCTTGATAATTCAAACAACTTTTAACTGCAACCTTTATAACTCCCGCGATGGCCTCCTTCTCTTCCCTACCCTTCCGGTTCGTCCTAGAAGCGTTACTTTCTTCCGCCCCCTTTACGACTGGTCTACACTCTCTTTACGGAGCTGTACATCTTAAATAATTGATCTTAACGTAGTTGCCGGCGTTTTTATAACTGTTTTACCGCCCGCTGTTGCCGCTGTGATATATATTATTTAGCCGCTGGTTTTTAAACTTAAGTCCCCGAACATGGAGGTGTGAAAAGACTGAGCAACTATTGGGGATACGCTCGTTATCCAGCTCTGTTTCTCATTAATCTGATTTTCAACTACATGCGTATCAATTATGCGTTGCACAGATTCTATATGCATACCTAGTGAAAAAGGCGACTAGATTTTAGGCTCTTTCTGTACTCGAATTCGGTGCTGGGCAAATGTTATTCAATTTATTCGTATTATATTGTTACGATGGAAGCTGTCGATTGCGGAGATCGAGAGAAGTTGGCCGTCGAGAATCGATATTGTGGTTTCCGGCCAACGGGGTTGTTATTGAGAAGAAGAAAGACGACAGATTCTCTCGAGTCGTTGAAGCGAGAGCACGCGTATTTAGCATAATCTCAGACATTGTCCGTTGACAACTAATAAAGAGCTTTATAATTATTAGTAGCGTTTCGGTAGTGCTTGTTGTGTTGTTAAAATGTGTTCGCCGGCGAGGCGGAGCCGAAGCCTCCGCAACAATATATTCTAATCAATTTATTCGTTCTTCTGTGGACAACGGTGGACGTGATATTGATTTGATTATGCAAGTAAAAGTATGTTGAAAACATTTGGAAGAACTATTGAAGAGAAAGGTGGGACTTCTTGGGACTTAAAAGATGTTTATTGTCAATTATACATCGACGTTGATGATTCTTCTTAGTCATGTTAGGTACGAGGACGAACCTGATGCGAAATCAGGGAGCCTCTAGAATTATGGACCTCGAGGACGAACCTGATGCGAAATCAGGGGTCTGCAGGAGGGTGAAACTTGGCGAACGAACCAAATACGAAAGCAAAGCAGAGGATTAAGCAACATAGTAGTTTATGCTGTGCGAAGAATGGATATTTGATTACCGATTGATCCGATGTTTCGTCATGCCGATTGCTCAAGTTGAACTGTGTTTGGCTGGATCGGTGAAATGTCACAGTCTAGGGTGGGAATAAATCGAAGAAGCTCCAATCGAGAGCTGGGTTCGCGGGAGGAGTGCAGCTATTCGGACGCATGGCGGCACTTCCGGCAAGAATGAACTTTCCGAATGCTGAATGCAACATCGTTCTCTTCTGGAAAGCACTTTGACAGTGCCCCACGGGTACATTACTAGGATTGCCGCCACCAATTGAACTCCCCTGACTCGGCAGAGAGCAGCGCGGCTCCGCTCAGCTCAACTCCCTTATGCCTGCAAACAGAGCTGCCCGAGGCGACACCGCCGTTCAAACACCCAATCACTCGATTCATAACGATGAAGCAACTTGCAAATTCTCCATTGTTAACGTTATTTGACTTAGCCGCGCATTGGCTGCGCTGATCTGCATAATAGGTATTAACCCGGAACGATTCAAACTTCTGTTCAGTCCAGCCTGGTGGAACTTCTCCGCTCTGGCTGATTAAGTTTCCACAATTTCAACTTTAAAAACACTCCCGCTTTTTACCTCCAACAGAAACTGATCTGCGAGTTCATGTGGTAGAAATGTGTATCGTGAAAAATAATTACTTATTAACAGTAAGGTAAAGGCACCAGTAGTTGACCATTTTATAGAAAAACATCAAGAATAAAGTTTGAAATGTTCTTATTGTTTTGAAATTTAAACAACAGACGGCATGGCTCCGAGGTTCACTTTCATCAAAAGTGCAAATCTTATAAAAACCTTATTTTTTATGTTTTTCTATAAAATGCTCAACTACTGGTGCCTTTACCTTAACATATTAGGTGCTTAATTAGTGGGGCTGCATCGGCCCCAATACTTGAGGGTGAAAAAAGTTAAAATAGAAGCGAACTAGGGCATTCGATATTAGATGGACCAAAATTTAATTTAGACTCTTTGTGACAATTTGAAGCGAGAATCAAGAATTAAAAATTCATAGTTTTAACCCCTTGCCCTACTATATCGAGTCAGACTCGTGACGAAGATTTTGAACAGAGTCAAATAAATACGTATGTTATTAATTTCCTTTAAAGCGAAATAAAATTCTATTTCGTTGTAGTTGATATATATATCCTTTGGAGAAAACATAGGCATAAAATAAATATAAAGTATTTTCGTTTTCTATGAAATCTTGAACGATTAAGAATTTATAATCATTATAATCACAAAATAAATAGTATTGCAAGGGGTTAACTTTGTTTTGAAATTGTCAACGATAAGGCTGTCTGGATTACCAATAGTAGGATGTTTCATATGGATTAGACATCGCATTCACTAATTTTATAATACTTAACTATCGCTTTATATTGTCATAAATAGTTGTCCCTAAAATTTTGTCCCATTTTCTTCCGCCCCATTAGTTCATAACTATTTATAAGATATTTCATAACTTCCCCATTTCCAAGTTTGGAGCTTATTTTACCCTCTACGTAAATATACAAGTACGCAACTATGTATACAATAGAAATACATGTGTACATGTCGAATATGCATTCTTCTATATTCTGCACCAAGTTTCATTAGAACGTGCAACTTCGAGGTGGGAGGAGGATTTCTTTCAATCGAAATTTTCTTCTCCTACTGTTCATCAATCTATCGAACATACTAGGAAAGAAAATGATTTTCTATTTTACTCCAGTTTGTCGCAATTCATGTAGACAATTTTTATTTCGCACTAACCGATCCGCTGTCTAGTTATCATTTTTCTGACTTTGTACGGTTTGATATATACATATACATATATATACAGTCGGGGACAAAAATGAGTGGACAGTGAGTAAAAATGGGTAAAAATGAAGTTTAGACGAATTAACACGACTGTCATAAACTTAGGTTTCATTTGTTATATATCCGTATAATGTATAGATTATTTAACGAATAATTGAAGCTCATATTTCACTTGGACACTTGGTTATAATGTTATTGTGAGGTAAGAAATTTATACAAATATTAGGCACAGGTCACGCTTACATGCAGTGATAACCATTAAACTTATTAGTACCAATTCAAGCTTCGTGCAAGTAAGAACATTTATACAATAATTGCAGAATGCCAGAAACTAAACATTTTTTTCAGAATTCCAATATTAAATTGCTTGAATGATCTGCTCAGAGCCCTGACTTGAATCCTATCGAGAACTTGTGGAGTTCTGGACTTGTGGAGATTTGTTCGAAAGGTTACAGTCTGAATATGAAAAAATTAGTAACGATTATATTGTAAAGTTAATACAAAGTATTCCTCGACGTCTGGAAGTAGTAATACAAGCAAAAGGCGGCAATACCAAGTATTAATTTTGTTACGTGTTTCATTTATTACGCATTTCGTTGAGTGTCCACTTATTTTTGTCTCCTGATAAATGGCTGTCATTTTCGTTATGGTACGGCGTATTTACACAAAGGTGTAAATATCAACTACAAATATTCACTAAATAATCTATGCACTATAAGGCTATATTATAAGTAAAACTTAAATCTATAACAGTCATGTTAATTCGATAAACTTCATTCTTACCTGTTTCCACTAACTGTCCACTTATTTTTGTCTGTATATATATATATAATGTGTACTGGCAGGGGTGGTGCGCAGTAGGTTGGTCAGGTTAGCGGTTGGCAAGTACCGTCGAATGGGCCGCAAACGGGCCTCCGGCGGGCTGCAGATTGCATATTACCGAAATCAACTTTCCGAGCAGACGGTTCTCGATTTCCGGCGCAGGAGTTTGCTAATACACGGCTCGTCGTGCTCATAGACCCACTTTATACGACCGAAATTGTAGGTAAGATGCAAGAGGACACTGGCAGAGGGAAGAAGCAAAGGTGGCGGCGGATAGGGCGGTAGGGAGGTAAAGGAGAAGGGAGGAATTCGTAATATAGAGGGCCGCTCTACGACCCCGCTGGGAGGAATTCCGGGGTACGTTTTAAATTGCTGCATCCCCAACCTCCTTGTTTATGTATGCTACCGTGTTTCTTATTCTTGTGCGGCAGCGAAGGAGAGCGCGCGCCGCCCTAACTTTATGTGCACAGTGCCGGCATAAGTATGCAATCTATGCGTCGGTGTGACCGTGCCGGAGTCTGTGTGCACGTACGTGTGAAAGCAAGAGGGTTCCGGTGTGCCACGAGATAGGATGTATGGGTGTAGCCGCGAACACGCGATCGCGCTCGCGCTACAAACGTGTGTGTATTGTATGGCGAAACGTGGTCCTACGTTTCCTCTCGGCGTGTTCCAACCGCCCCACGATCTGCCCGTTTTCTCCCGTGGATTCTTTTCGTGTTCCGAACCATGCTAGACTCTTCCTCCTTATTCCCGACTTCAGCCGGGCTAACCTTCGTGCCATCGGTGAAGTCTGCCATCCCCTTTTCTCTCTCTCCTTTTCCCACCTATTCCCGCACCTCCTGCTCCTCCTGCTCCTCCTGCTTCTCCTGCTACTCCTGCTTGTCTGCTCCGCTTCTACTTTCCGGCCTCAATTGCTGTAATCTATGGGCCTATGCTTCTGGATTTAACCGTGGAATTGAGCCACGGTGATTTGTACGGTTTATTAATATTGCACGGTATCGGGGATGGAACTTGGCCATGGGTTTTCATAGATTTTCAACGACGCCGCTCTGCGGATGATTATACGAGAACCGTCCTCGGTATACATATATATGTATGTATGTATGTATTGGCACACGCTGTCTTGTAAACCAATTTCCGCGAGCCCGATTACACCCGCTATTCTACGGATCTTGATGGCCGAAAATCGATGCCGTTTATGAAATATTTATCCCTCCCGGCCAGACGGGAAAATCGAGTTTCTAGCCAAGTTTACGATGTTACGAGTGTCTATAACATTTTCTCTTTCTTGCATTATTACCGATGAGGACTTGTAAGTTACTCGCTCCAGATTTAATGCCAGATTTAATTTTTATTAATTTCCTCTAGGTTTAGCTGGTTACGATCTGAAGTCTACTGGGAATTGAAGATTTCACACATCCAAAGTTCGGATAATCGAGGTCCTGCTATGCTTGAATATACTCGACGAAATCGAAATAGAAGAGACGAAAGAAAAAGAGAAGAAATAGAAATAGATTGATTTCTTCGATAAATAGTAGAAATAAATTTTCGGGTTTCGTTTCTCACTTTAGTCGAAACATTTATAATGTAATTCAGCAGGAGCAACAATAAAAATAAAAATTTATCATACATGCGTTATCATGTATACACGCATGTAAAAAGTGTCGTTCCTCAAACAATATTATGACGCGCGGTCGTCGCCCCGCATTTCGACACACATTTAACACTGATCGACTCGCGCTATAAGGACAATATATAAAAGATAAGCATATAAAGAATCGCGATATAAAAACCGCAGACACTAGTCTTCGTTTTGAATAATCCGTTCGGCAAGGAACAGTTAACGTTTTAGACTTTGCAGAGAGCAGTTAATAAAGCATTTTATAGAATACACGAGTCAATCTCCTGAGAAGACCACTCTACAAATAAGAAATTAAAAAATCAGAATTTGCAATAGCACACAAGTCGTACACCTACAAGCCGTTGCCCTATTTCTCTCATTCTCGGTTGTATGTATTTGCTTTAGCACCTTGAACGCAGTTCCAGAGAAGAGTACAATTAGGTGTGGGCTAATTAAGAATTCCGTTTGTTTAAACATTCATATCGCAGTATAAAGGGGTTTCATCGTAACTAAGACTGCTCAGGTCTTTGGCCATGTACCCTTCAAATCGTATAAAAGTAATATAGTTTAAACGAGAGTATTTATAATACTAACATCGGTAGATACAGCAAGGTGAACGTGACTCTACGTTTTTGCAAAAATTTAATCTGTAATTCTCGCACGCCTTCGTTAAATTCATTAGTTTATAATAGAATTTATAATATAAAAAACAGGTCAATGGAAGAAGAGAATATGTATCACGAATGAAGAAACTTATCAAATTACACATGAATAAGTTATGAGCTTTTTGCATTTATGGCATGTATAAATATGCAAAACGCAATGAAGCAAATGCTGCAAGTGAGATTAATAGCTTTATTGTGTTTCCTACTTAGCGAACCTGCTAATTAATGAATTATATTTTTGCAATTTTATGTTTTGCGAAATCAACAAGAAAATATGCATGCTGGACAAATATTTTAGTGAATAATTGATAAATATTTGAAATGTGCAGCGTTAACATAGTAATATATATATATAGTTGATGTTAAGTAAGACGAAATTCATACGGAACGAGGATAGAAATTACTCTATTGTTTAAAGTATAAAGTCTAATAAATTTTACTGTAGTCAGTATTTGGTTACGATAGCTTTACCACCATGTGCCGCCATCTGTATGATATCCACGAAAAAGAATTTGTACTTTCGTCCTAACTCAATAAGCAGGTAGTGAAGCTAACTGAAATTGTTGGCTTAGTTAATAATATATTATCTTATTTTTAGTATTCACATTTAAAAAACATCCATTGAAAGTTTAAGTAGTTTTTTTCATAGAAGTTTATCAGTAACTGCATAAACCATTGCTTATCAATTTTTCAGGATCAAGTAGTGTCTTTAACATCCTGTGTGTTTTTACTAATTAACACTAATGTTATTAATATGAATATACTTTAACTGAATATTTAAAAAATTTGAGATCAAATTTCAAGAACGCAAAAGTTTACGTATTTGTGATAACTTAGTGATGTTTATAAATAAATGAGTCCATTTTAACTAAAGTGTTGTATAAAATTTAAACTTTAATAAAAAACATAATTTCGCCTTTATAAGATGGTTCAAACATGCTTGGTTAGCGGTCACGCATGTTAAGTAAGAATTTTTTTTTCAAGTACAAACTGACGCTCTGCAACTCCGCTAGACATTCGTGAAACAATAGGTGCGTGTACTATAATAGCCATTTCAGTTTCACCTTTCATTGTAGTACAGGAACAAAATGTATTATTACATCCTGGTGGATTATCAAATGCATTTATTACATCAATTGGAGAAATAATACATTAGGGTCGTGTTTCC
Organism: Seladonia tumulorum; assembly: GCA_913789895.3. Lineage (NCBI taxonomy): Eukaryota > Metazoa > Arthropoda > Insecta > Hymenoptera > Halictidae > Seladonia > Seladonia tumulorum. The sequence goes on from OU565275.1 coordinate 13,917,832, forward strand.
GGTTGCTTTTCATTTACCCCATTTTTGAGCAACTGCACTGGTCAACTCCGCTAGCGTAATTGTTACCCTTGATCAAAGCCATAATATGCAGCTTGCACGCGGCGGTCAACCTGATTGTACGTATTCCAGTTTTGACTCATTCCATGTTGCTGGAACTACGCTACATTTTCGTGACACACACTACTCTTTTGTCGTTGTTGTACGAATCAATTGTTTATATCGTTCTTCTGATCTACAAATCGAATCTATCGGTATTAAAAGCGATCGCTAAGAGTAAATAAAGTTATTTGCCATTTGCGTGGACATGTTTCACACGCCGATTGAATATTTAATGCTAAATACAGTGCTTGTATAATATACATTATTTATTAGCTTTATGTCTTTACAGGCAAAACGTGCTCTCTACTCACACGTGTAATTGTCGTAGACATAATTGCGCTTCTCTTACTATTGTTTACAGTTATCCAAGTTTTTCTGGTGCGCTATTAATCGACTGGTAGCGCAAGTAACCATTTCTTAAAAATTATTTTCACAATTTTTTAATTATTTAACACGTTGATTGCCATGCCACCCACATGTGGGTAACGGAATTATTTTTCCAGGTTTTAGAATGAATTTTTACGTTAATATATTCATTGTAGAAAATTTGATTAGGATCTGTAAAATGCAAGAAAGTTGGAGAACTACACAATATAATGGATTTAATTTTTTTCAATTTCTATTTTATTAAATAACACTCGATTTCATGGAATTTTTTAGCTTTCTTGTTTGCCGATCAAAGTGTTAATTTTTATTATTTGATCATCCAACGCCGGGGCTAGGGCGTACGAAATGATTTCCTTTTTCCGAGCGCACCTTCGAGAAAAGCAGAAACTCGTAAAATCGTAGAGTTGGCATTCTTGCTCGAACTTGAAGAATCAATTTGACGCGGGCAGGGAACGGTAGTTGGACGAAGAAGATATCACCAGGCCCCGTTATGCGGAGAGGTGCGCAGAAACAGCCTAAGCATCGCGAAGAGGAGAAACCGGAGAGATCGAGACGCGGCAGTAAACCTACTAGGCGTAGGTTTTGATGGCAGACAGTGGTGGCGAGTCGGTGATGGTCCGAGGATGAGGGGTAGTTGGAGGATCGGGTCGGAGGGAAGGTTTGGATACCTTGTCGAGGATAGGCTGCCGGTGCAAGTAGGTTTAATATTTGATACCGCGGGCTGGTCATCCTGCCGAGGCGATAACACAGGCCCCGCGGGAACCTTCCGCCCAACATCCCTCGGAAAACGACTGCCGCCGAACTCGGTGCACCCTCTCTCCTCGCGCTCGCTGCTCCACGTCTCACCGCTTCCTCTTCCATCGTACACATTCCATCTCGTCTACCAGGCTGCTCTGCCATGTCCCTGTCCCTGTCCCTGTCCTTCTTGTCTTCCTTCCCTCCCCTCCCCACCCCCTGCTCATGCTGACCCGTCTAGTCGCGCAACCATACCACCGTTACTCTTCCTACTGCCGCTTCTTCTTTGCCCGCGGAATGAATCATTGGCTACGTCCACTTTATCCAATAAATAAAGTTATCCCTACTTATCCCATATATCGATGTACCACTTCCGCTTTCTCCTCTTCTCGTCTCTCCTCTTCTCATCTTTTCCTCTACTCATCTTTCTGAAAACTTTGTGACCGGCGCACAGCAGGATATTGTTGTGTAACAAGTCCATTCGCATCGACGGCTTACAGAGTGGTCCAAATGGCCGATTTACCAGGCCAGAAGTAAATTTGAAAAATTTTCTTAATAACCGAAAAATTTCTTGTTACCCAAGGTAGTTAACCCCTTGCACTTGTCACGTCCGGTGGTTCGACCGTCAATGATTAGTCAATCTAATAAGGAACTATCACAAAATCCGATAATGCCACGAGAGAGGTAAGCTTAGAAATAAAACAATAAAATAACCAGCGTTAAATAAATAAATGTTAACCGTCAAATAGATACATAGGGGAGAGTTGCCAAATGCGTACTGGTCACCTAAATCGTACCAGCTCTTTTCTTTAAAAATTAATGCATTTTGATGCCTCTTGGTGGTAAAGATATGAACTTTTATTTATGTCGATAAAGTAGGACCAAAAAGTTATTCGCATAAAGTGTTGTTTTGTGAATGACAGAAGCACAAAGAAATCAGGCAAGTCTGATGTTAATTTTAAACGATTTTAATCGGCTGAATCAAATATAAACCTACAGTTTCTGAGGTAGTCTTATATATTTTTGAAAACTAGCTATGTTATATTATTTATTTCTATTTAGTTTATAAAACATGCTGATAATGTTTTAAAGTTTAGCTTCAATTATTTAGCGGGACGTCTTTTTCCTAAATCGTACCACACTGTGGTTTCCTAAATCGTACCAGTACGATTTAAAATACTGTTATTCAAATTTTACCGCAAAATAAACGATTTACAATATTTCAAATTTTTTTAGCATGGGAAAGCGAAAATATTGTGAGTGGACAGAAGAACATATGAAATTAGCAATAGAGGCTTACAGAAATAAAAAATACGGATTCAACGAATGTTCTCGGCGGTATAAAATTCCAAAGCCAACGTTAAGAAGACAGCTCCTTGGATTGATAAAAAGACCTACTTCTGCATTAAAAAAGGTTGGAGGAGTTTTCAAAGAAGACAATATTTATTATTGTCCTAGTTGTATTTAAGTTGAGTAATGTAATATTCCATTTTATTTTTATGTTGTATTGTATATTAAACTGAAATTAAACGCAAAATACAGTTTCTCTTATGATTTTTTTGTATCTTTTTAATCCAACACATGAGGTACGATTTTGGAAACCGGCTGGTACCATTTAGGATACCGGTTGCCTAAATCGTACTGTTTGCATGTCTTATAAAAGTGTTGATATCACAATGATCTATCAATAAATATTTAAAAAATCATATTAAATTGCAACATCGATAGTTAATACATAGATACAAAACATAATTTTTGCTCAAATTCCTACTAAAGAATATATAAACTGCCTTCGAAATTAAGTGGTACGCATTCGGCAACTCTCCCCTACATAATTACACACATATATAATGTAAAGAACTATGTTAACTCGAACTGCGCAATACCGTGACGCAGTAACAAGACGCCAAATCAACAACTCAGCCTTCTGCGAAACGCACAAATGAAGATCGGTTTGCACCCTGAGAATCAATAGAAGAGATATCAGATTATGCCACGAGAAAAAACTATGATAACTCAAACTGCGCACAACGAAGATCGGTTTACATCCTGAGAACCAATAGGAGTGACATCAGATGATGAGGAGAAGATTAAAGGGTGCAAGGTGAGGACTCCTACTCCTGAGCCAGCATCTTCAAGAAACAAAGAATTGGCTATCCTATAAATAAGGGAATCAACTCCTCAAGCGCCAGTTGAGTTCAGTACACAGTTGAAACCAGTTCAGTTGACAATTAATCTTTAAAGACTCTATTTGTTGAAGTGAAATCGTGTAAGTTCCGCGAGTTAACTCCTGGACATTGCGTTAAAAATCGTGCGAAACCACAGAAGGTCTACCAATCGACCCCTGGACATTGCGACCATTACACCCCAGAGACAATTGTATTTTGGTAATATTATATTATATTATTATTATTTCTATTTTTGTAATCGCGCTAATTGCACTCTTATATATATATCCGCTTTATAAATAATATCTGTAAACTCTAACATCTGATTCAGCATCCTATTTTGAATAAATAAGTCAGTTGTTATCGATAAAAGGGTACAACCTTTATTTAAACAATCCTCAATTTCCCGAACCGTAGCCGGTGAATGCAGGTAGGTTCGAAACTGCGTACTATCCCCTCAAAATCATAATTCAGCCCACTTGGGACGTAACACACTACAATTTATTTTACGATTGCAATGATTAGAACTTCTTCGATGCCTACAATCTAGTAGAAAAAATAGAAAATTTATATTTATTGTATAATCACGTGGTCTGCAATAGCTAAACATTGACTACGATGAAATGGATTGGAATGCTATGGATTGCAATGATTACAACTTCTTCGATGCCTATAATCTGGTAGAAAAAATAGAAAATTTATATTTATTGTATAACCACGTGGTCTGCAATAGCTAAATATTCACTACGATGAAATGGATTGGAATGCTATGGATTTCAATGATTAGAACTTCTTCGATACCTATAATCTGGTAGAAAAAATAGAAAATTTATATTTATTGTATAACCGCGTGGTCTGCAATAGCTAAATATTGACTACGATGAAATTGAATTTCATTTCAATTTAAAGGGAATTAATAATATACATACTTTTTGAAAATTCTGTTCGAAGTCTTCATCACGAGTCTGACTCGATATTATAGTGCGAGGGGTTAAATATGTGAGAAACAACGAATGGACGAAACGACTTTTATTTTTCTGTAAAGCTGGAAGCACTAGTTCGGTAGATGTCGAGCAATGAAAATTTTTGGGAAAATTGCATTGGCTCGAAATCGATGAAAAATGTTGAAAGTTGGTTTTTGCGACTTTTTTTATCTGGACCTGTAATGGAAATTTACAAAATGCGTGTTCCGGAGACTCGTGCACGTTTGAAAAATTTCATCGAAATTGGTTAATTTGTTTACGAGTCATAAGCGATCAAAAGTGGTGAAAATCACAGTTACAGGTACATATAGGTTGGAAATCGTGAAAAATTGAAATTCTCACCACTTTTGACCGTTTATAACTGCTTAACGAATTTTGATGAAATTTTCAGAATCTATATTACCTAATATGAATCTACAAAACATAGTTTTTAAATTTACGCCATGGATAAAAGCGATTTTGTTAATGAAATATTTACAAAAATATATTTGATACACACGTATTAAATAGATGTACATACATATACAAGGTGTATATACAGAGACATTATAAGACATGTGTATGTGCAGGGAAAAAGTGATCAAAATGTTTTGTTTTGCTTTGTTTGTCTACATATACTGACTTCACTTGTTAGACGGATTACAAATGTGTATTACGGTGGTGCATCGTGTATAAATTATGTATTGTGTATTATGAAGTCTCACCAGAGGGAGGGGCTATAAGCCACTACAAATATGTATGTATTCCACGCGTTAGAGTGATATAATATACGTATAGCGACGAATGTATTTTTCCAGATATAAGAGTGTGTAATGGTGTTCATATAATTATGACATGTATAATGTTTAATTCGCTCGTATTACTTAGTTGTCGCATGTATTGTATATTCTTATTGAATATTTACATTATTGTGGCATTCGAAATTTACAATAACTCCAAAACCTGAAATGTTTGTGCTTCGTAGTAAATATTGATGTGATCTTATATTAAAATAAAATTGTTCAAAATTCGTAGTATTTTGCAAGAGATATATGAGGGAAGCGTACTTACTGAGGTTGTCGATAGTCGTTCCGTATACGTTGCCGATTAGCTGATCTGATTTTAAAAAATACGCGTTGGAAATTCTTTGCTCTATACGGAGTAGGATAAAAGAATGGTAAAATCAGCTTCTGTGTTGGTCAGTTGGATTGGGATCTCAGAGTCAAGAATAGCGTGAAACGGCTTTATTCGTTTATTGGATCGACGAAAGTCCCAGAGCCTTGTGGGAGTAACAGAGGGGATCTGGGTTACGAAGGGTCCATGACACCTTAAAAATTCATTATGAAATAGCTCACACAAATCTGCACTTACTACGAAGACACGACCGATCAAATAGCAGTGTAGCTGATCGTTAAAGTATTCTCAATTGCCTTAGAATTCCGATTGTGCATGCAATCGTTATTCATTATTAATAACATAGTGTTGGGCTATCTATCGCCCACAAATAAAAGTGTTGTCAATTCAATGTTACAACATTTCTCACGAGAACGAGATAGAGATAATTTAAATACAACATTTTTGAAATTGATTAACATCGGTGATCGCATTATATTAACACAGAAGTATCGAAGATTTTTAAACGATTAGCAATTTTAATATTAATCTAGTCTAGAGTGAATGTATTTGAACAAATACTTTGGCAGTTATTACGAGATGCGAATTGGCATATGAAAAATGTATACACCTTCGCAAGACTGATAAGAACTTCGATTATTTAAACGAAAACGTAACTGTATTTTGTAATCTCGTTAAACATATGATTGTAATATTTCGCTAATTTTACAGTTCGATTAAAATTTTAAACGGATTAAGTACCATTTATTTCATAATATCTATTTACCAATTCATCAGCTCATACATCATTCCCTAATATTTTCTATGACAAATTCATGACTTTGTAAATTATTGTCCACTCGAATGTTGAAATTCTCAAACCGTTGGTATCTCTGAAAACGTGGAAATGTTTCAACGAGAAACGAAAACCTCCCGAGAACGAGTGAAAATGTTGAGAATATCCTGGTGACGTAGCATCGATACGCGTTATCGCAGGTATGTAAATGAGAAACGACGCGACGCGTCGCGACGCGCGAACCAGCGGCAACGATCTTCGTGTTAAACCGAAGAATGACCGGGGACCGAGCAGTTTACGACATAGCTACTAATCCAACAATAGCGGTGACAGTCGAACGAGAGATTTCGCGGTGGTCGAACAAAAGCGTGATGTGGGAGACGAATAGCAGTAGGGTGGAAGACACGAAGCACCTTCGACAAGACAAGGTTGCGCGAGGCAAGGTTCGGTACTTACGGGGGGGGTAGGTTCGCCGTTCGCTGGGAAGGGTGGTATAACCGGAGCTGGTGGGAGAAGAAAGAAAAAAGAGGACGGAACAGGTAAATAGGAGAAAAAAGGATAGGTTGAACAGAGGATAGAGGGAGGGTTGAATGCAGGTAGGATGGACAAACGGTGGTCGCGGTTAGCGACACCCATGCCAAGCAGCAAGCAAAGGCAAAGATGGCCGACATGGATCAGATTAGGGGCGCACGCGTAGCTGCATTAGACTCCGCCTATGCACGACATGCCCCTCCGTTCCGGTTGTTCTCGACTCACCCCGTGACGAACAACCCCTCACGCAACGAGCACGCGCCGGTTCGCGAATATCCTGGTTAGCCACCACCCCCTGCCCCATCGTTTCCCTCTGCTCCATCTACTCCCGCCATCCCCCGTGGAAGAGTTCATCTGTGGAGCACTCTTCGGCTGGCCAGTCAGCTCCAAAAAGTGCAGAGCATCAGGACAACATATCCGCGTATCCGGTGTTCTACGGTGTGGTTAATTAAAACTGTTGACAACTTCCGAAAATTCTCTTAACCTCGTGTATTGTTTCACGACCGGCGGCGGTTGTCCTCGCCGCAGTTAATCCGATTACACACGTCTCTCTTTCTCTCTGTTTGCGACGCTGCTGTTCGTCGCTACGCGTCACAGTGGACTTCTTTTTTTCGGGGAATCAGCTGCTTCTCGATAGGAAATTATTTATTCATACCAACCAAAACCCTCTGCCGTTCCTACCCCACCCCTCTTTCTCTCTCTCTTCATTTCTTTTGTGAAGTGTACGTTTACTTGGATTTGTTCGAACCGATCGGAATATGGTCGATCGCCGTCGTCGTGGTCGTTGTTGCGACGATTAGAGCATATAGATCGACGACGCGAGAAACTGTGCGAACTTGGAACCGTTGTGTGCGTGATCACACGTGCAAACATGCGAGATCCACTATCCGTTCCGTTGATCGTACTGGAACCGGCAGACTGATCGGTCCTCCGATGACAAGGATGAGTGTCGGGGATCGTAAAAACGAGGGAGTGTAGATGTTGCCGTCGATCGTGCGTAGATTCGACCCTCCACGGCGCGATTCGCAGGATTGGTGCGTCGGTATCCTATTTTGAGCGATTCGGTGAAAGTGAAAAGGGTAAAAAGGTACTTTCGCGGGGCTTCGAGGAGCACGCCGAAGGATTCTTCTTCTCAGACAGATGCGAACCGCGAGTACCGTGGTGAAGAAGAAGAAGCGCAGCTGTCGCTGCTAGTATCGTACCGTTTCGAGGGGTGCCGGTTTTTCACTAGTTCAAGTCTAAGCCCGACAGCTTAGACTTAACTGGCTGCAGGATGATGTACTCACCGGACAAGATGATGGGGAGCAAGGGACTCCACGGGGCTCCGATCACTGCCCCGGGCTGTTTCCCTTCGGGAAGGTATTCGCCGCCGCCTTATCGCGCTGCCCCGGATCCCATGCCACCGCCGCCGCGACGCTGCATGCCGAACCCTACTGTGAGTAATCATCATTTTGTCCCATCATTTTTGTCCCACCCGCGAATCAACCCGAAACATTCCCCCCAGCGTCCTCGCAAACCAAATCATTCGCAACCAACAAATTTCTCGATTTTCTTTTTACACAGAGACGTACACGCGCACACTGTGACACGGTAATGGCCGACGAAAGAAAGTTTAAACTTTATTCTAAAGCAGCAATCCATTTTTTAGAAATATCTACGTCCTAGAGAATAATGGAAGCGACGGAACGGCAATAGAGGAGAGAAAATTGATGGTTTGTCAAAAACAATGAAACGAGTAAAGAAACTGGCTGTGGTCAGAAGGGGTGCCGGGGGATCATTCTATATTTTTGCGATTACAATTTTGATCTTCAAACATTTTGTTAGTTTGATCGCTTTGTAAGATCTCCGTTGCTGTTTAGAACCTGCCTGGTATACTTGCGATTAACCACTGGCCTGTAACTTGTCTGTAATAATTTTGAAGAAGAGGTATTGTGGTTTAAATTTGCAAAATAATAGAAATCCATTTCATTTTAAAGGAGAGCCATAACGTTCGTATTTCCTAGAGTTTGCTTGTTTATTTGCTTCCAAAATAACACGAAATAATGGAGAAATTTGAATTTCAAACTTTCTTTTGTGTGTCTATACATACAGATTTAGCAGATTGAACACCGATTGAAGAAAGAGTTTAATCATCCCCACTTATGCAGAACATTATTTTGGCAATGTCTATTTAAAATTAAAAAGTGTTTGTAATGCTTTGTCACGCTAGTTGAATTTATAATTTTCACATAGAGAAACACGGTTTACTATTTCATATTTGGTAGAAAGGGACAGAATGCATTATTTTATTAGTAATCATTTTAAAAATATCATTACGTCTTTTACCTTTTTTATCTTTTTGTGTGTGCAATACGTACAGTATTATTTTTCATATTTAATATACAAATAATTAGTTCAACAATCGTATTCAGGGGTAGTAGAATTAAAAGGCATAACTAATCTGCAAAATTATCCTCTTTTTGTTAGTATTCCGATCATCGCATTGACAACACAGGTTTTTAGAAACTGTTCATTAATAGTTCTTTAATATTCAGTTGGACGTTGATAATTACTAATGTATATTTTGCCAGAAGCCCTTGTTTATGTTTTGCATAAGTCATGAGTGTGAATTTTAATTAAAAGGAGGTTGAGCATTGTATGTTACCAGGCAACGTATCCAAAATACGTACAATCATGATTTTAAAACAGATTTATTTCTGAAATCGTTCAACTCGATAAAATAAAATATAAAGAAAATTGATAAAGTAGACCACCAATTAATACCATAGAACATGGAATTAATTTTTTTATCTTGATTATTTTCTTTGTATTGTGTATAGATGAACTACTACAAGTATTCTCCTCATTAGGTTGATAACTCAATATTTTCTTTTGAATCAGAAGGATTGCACGATGACAGTTAATTGAAATTTAATTTGTTTCAATGGTTTGGTATGAATTTTACATGAAATCTTTTAAGATTATGAGACAAACCGGGAGATTACTATTGAGGCACGAGAGACGGTACATTATACATGAACAGGTCGGTGGATTAAAGAAGCACCCTAATACATTTGGCGTGAAAGGTGGCGATAAAAAAGACATTGAAAGTTCGCATCATACATTTCCATTGAGCACAGTTTCCCTCGTCACATGTATCACGCGTTCCGTGTATCCGTCGTTTGTTTTACCGACGCCTACCATACCGTTCATTCATGTCTTACGTTTCAACTACTCTCTTGAGATACCTTTCTGCAATTGTTTGCATAAATTGTTCCCCATTTAACATCCTTTGTTTCTTTTCAAATAACCTATGCATTCTTTACAAAACAATGCATGTGACGGAAGTATCGTTTTACTTTTGTAAACATGTCGGGACAGTGTGTGCTTGCTATGTTACCGAACAAAATACAAATTTAAAGAAAGAAAAGAAAAATTACAAGTACACCACATTTTGAAACCATTTAACGATTGGTGCCGATGTACTAAATGAATCATATAATTTGAATTATATTGTGCCATTGTAATATTCGATCAAACCGAAAGTAAGTGCGAAATGTGTCAATAATTTATGATTCTGCATTAGCTTATGCATTATTATTAGTCCTTGATATTTTAAATTCCATTTAAAAATTATAAATTATTGTCTGGTAGATGTCAAGCCTAAAATAACAAAAGATCTCGCTTCGAAATATTGATTTTATTCAGTATTATTAGCAGACTGGGATTATTTATGCATTTATGAGATTGCAGGATGCAGAGAACAGGGGACGTAAATGAAAACATATGAAATGTATTAAGTTAAATGTTACGATTGACTTTCTTCAAATTACTACACTATTTCGTTCATGTATTAAATGTTATTTAAAAAAAAAAATAGTTTTTATATACTTGCAAACATACGTTGAGTTGTCTAACATTAAAATATTGTGTTCACAACATTGATTAATTAAATAAGCACTTACAAGATAGGACGGAAATTAATAATTTTCGAGATCAGCAGTTTTTAACATTTAACATAGACTCCAGATGATTAATGCAGACAAAATTATCTGTAATAATGTGCTGGGGTTAAACGCACAGAATAAAATGTGATGACTTATTCCTAAAACATTAACGTATGAAAACTTCATTTTATTAATTCGAAGAAGTCGAATTGCGCCAATTATTTCATCGGAAAATTGAATACCTACTTTCAGAGTATGCACGTCAGATAAGAAATCATAGGTTTCGTCATTATAAAAATATTCTTACAGATTGGAGCTATATGAGGTTAATAAAATGAGCGCATTAATATTCTACAAATTAGATTCTATCAAAAATGATATTTCAAGTTTATCTGTAATTCGACTCTAACACACTAAAACAATTTATACATTAGTGTATGAACAAAGTTTATTATTCTAGTTTATCGATTCCAACTAACCTAGTAAAACTAATCTTCACGTATCAAGTTAATGTTTGACATGCAAATCTAGAAACGAAAATTTACAGTGTACATTTTGCAAGGATTTCAGTTTTCTTTTTTGTACTACCGTGTACGCTAAATAAACAGAAAATGTTGCAATACGTACAACTAGGTATGTTGTTAATGCTTCCATCGTGGATTATTTCTTTATAAACATTCGAAAACCGGGTTTCGCATAAACCCGGGAATAAGCGACTTGGCGGGCAACGTACCACGCCTCCTTTCGATGGTTCAGCCTATGACAATATTTTTCCCTCTGACGTCACACTGCCCTCGGCTATGCCCGCGGGCATCGGCGGGTGCCCTTGCCTGCCGCAAGGCTTGCTGAACGGGGCTGAGTGTTGCTGTTGTGCAACCGAATATTGAAAAGATACAAAGGGAGGTTTATAAACATTTATCATATCCTGAAAACTGCGTTGAAATTTGATTACCTTCAAAATCGTTTCCGAAATCTTTCCCATCACGTTCAATACCCACTAGTGCTCTTTTGAACGCAAAAACACTGTGCACAAATGTACTGTGTCGTCAGGACCAATCTAAATACAATAATGCGTATTTTAGAACTGATTTTCTCGAATACTATTACACGTCAAAATAAATATACAACCCCACCGTGACGATCGGTGTCAAGCGTTATGGAATTACTGAACAATTAATGCCATTGAATATCAATTTATTAATGCTGAGATTAACGAGATCGTAGTGTAAGGTGAGAACTAGGCTGTCAAGTAAATAACAATTGTTATTAATAACGCAGATCGCTTCTACACTCCCGGACAAAAAGATAGCACAACAATAAATTTTACGAATGTTTATATTTAAGCTCAAAGTTCTATAAACATTTAATAATATATGTATACATTTCACTTAAATAGCATAATACGAAAGTGACAAATGAAAATAACGACAGTCTTTCCAGTTTCTTAACATAATTATCATATTTCAAGCCGGCGAAAAGATAGCACACTTGAACTAATTCTTAAAACAAATGAAATTCTTACAAACAAAATGACATTGTTTATCAATTTAATAATGTGTCGAACGTCCTTTGTTTTGTATTAATTCCGCTATTCGTCTCGGTAAATATTTGTATAAATTTTTAATTTTTTTTTGTGGAAGTCTGTCCCATTCTCTTCTAATGCACTCCTTTAAATCTTGAATCGTATCGAATTGTCGATTACCGGCGTAAACAGCTAGTGAGAGTTCCCCCCAACAATTTTCTATAATATTAATGTCAGTGGACCTTGCAGGCCAAGGGAGAACAGATATATTTTCGGACGCAAAAAATTCCTTCACAACTCCTGCTTTATGAACGGACGCGTTGTCCTGTTGGAACACATAATTTGGTCCGCCAATTGCGAACCGCATGATTCTTAAGTTGCTCTTCAATTAGTTTTTTATACATTGCAGCATTCATTCGATAATCAATGAATTGTATATCTGTTCATCCGTTGTACCTAATTCCGGCCCATACCATTGTGCTGCCTCAGCCCATTTGTCGACAAACTTTTGATAATTGCTCTTTTCTAATGTCATTGAAATAGTAATTAACACTAGAACTACCAAGCACTAAATGCAACTGGCATACATTTCCTTATAATAACAGCAAAATAAGATTTATTTAGATTTCCTATCAGCTTTGTTTAAACATCTACTTCGATATAGAAGTTTATTAAAAAATTTTCTCATGGAAAGATATTTATAATTTTAATATCTCTAAAAGAAAAAATTAGGAGGAAGTCGTTTTGACCCATCCGGTAGTTCTAGTGTTAAAGCCATCTGGACCGCCTAAATTAAATCTTTTTTCATGAGAAACAATTACATATTGCCATCTTTTCTTCAATTGAACGTGTTCCTTTGCAATGTTTAAACGATCCATTTTGTGGCGTACTGTTAGTGACGTTTTTCTCTGAATTTTCTTCCGTATAAGATGTTCACACGTTTGAATAACACGACGTACATTTCTAACGTTGGTTTTGACATCTGTTTCATGAGCAATTTGTCTCGCTGTTAGGCAAGAATTCGATGCCGTACGAAGAATTGCTCTTTTCTCACGTTTCGTTAATGCTGATGGCCGGCCAGTACTTTTTTTCCGTCCACAATTTTTACACATTTTTTATCAAATTGTAAATTACTTTCCGACTTGTTTTGATAGCTGAAGCAATTTTAGAGATAGAAAAGTTTTGGTCCTTTAAAACAAGAATTGTGTTAATCTCTTCTTTACTCAATCTCTTTCCTCGTCCCATGACAGCCAAATGCTTCAATCTTTTAAACTACTTGGGATTTAAGTGTACTAAACTGACTGACGCGTCTAGCCTCACAGAAAGTTTGACAAACACTAGTAATTGTTATGAAAATTCCAAGTGTGCTATCATTTCGCCTCCCTTCTTTTATAGCATATTCCGAGAAACTGAAATAAAAACCAATACTTCCAGCTTCGACCTTGTTTACTACGCTCCCAAGACGTGCTGTTTACATACAATCTATAACATTTAGGAAACTATGAACATACCATTCAAAATATGGAAATATTACCCACGTGCTATCTTTTTATCCGGGAGTGTATAAGAAATTAATACATGTTGATATAAAAATTGCGAGAGATATAAATCAATTCAACGTTGTAATTTCCATAAAATATCTTGCAGTGATAATTTCGTAAAAAATGATAAAGAGGCGTGTATGTCATTTTATTGGATCATGAAAGACAGCGAAATAGACCATGTTCTTTGTAATTACCAGCATTCTCGAATAAATTCATAATTTTACTCTTTCAACACTCTTGGACGAGATGTCTCGCGGGTTACATTCAATCTATAACATTTAGGAAACTGTGAACATACCATTCAAAATATGGAAATATTACCCATGTGCTATCTTTTTGTCCGGGAGTGTACGAGTAAAATAAGTGAAACGTGCACGAGACCCAAGAAATTGGCGAGGCAGTAAACGTGTTGATAAGAACTAGAAAAAATTTGGCACGACAATAGTGCGATGACGGGAATGCTGATTGAGAACGCTTTTGTCCAAGTTCTCGAGGAAATTGGGCGTCGTAGGAGAACTGTCCTGAAAAGTTTAGCGTGTAAGAGAGAACGCAGAGCGTTGAGAGGGTTCGGTCATCCGTGTCGTCGACGATACTCGTTTCAGGACGTAAACGAGAAAGTACGCCGAGGCAGGAGTGGGAAGGATCTAAGTAGAATCAATCGGAGCTGGTCGTAGGCAGAGTCCTATATCCGGTGTCCTCGTCCTGACAGATCCCGCACTCTCCGCGACGCGACGGCGACGTATCCATCCGCAGCGCAGCTGGAGCAGGAACAGGAACAGGAACAGGAACAGGAACAGGAACAGGAGCCGAGGAATAGGAATCCCTCTGCCGACTGGCCCGCCGTGTCCCGCCGTGTCCCTCCGTGTCCCTCCGTGTCCCGCCATGTCCCGCCATGTCCCTCCGCGGAGCTTGGAACCATAGCACGACGGCACACGTCGAACCGACCTGTCCCACCCCCCAATCCCGCGATCTCTTTCCTCCACTATGTCGCGGACTCCACGGTCTTTAGTTTATTCATGTGACGTAATAGGATAAAAACCGTCGCTACGAGCTGAGTGCCTAGATGAGATTACAGCCGTACTGTTACGCCCGGTAACGCGAATCCGACGCAATCGCTTCCTTCTGCGATTTTTCGGCTACCTCTGCCATCATCCTGCCAACGAGCCTCGATCATTTTTTTTTCTCTTCTCGTTCTCCTGCTACGATTCGGACTCTTCCGATGGATTTCGCGTTGATCTGCATTGTTAAAATCATCGACTTACGCACACCAATCTCTACCTGACCGGCCAAAATCATTCGGTTTCGGACAGACCTTTGCAGTTCTAGGCAAAATATCAATTTGAATATGCGAACACACGCCGAGCAAACGGGACACTTGCCCAAGTCCCCGCGCTTGTTGTTCGTTACTTCCACATTTAATAAAAAATACATAAATGTAATTGCAACGGCCGAGGCGTCCAATTTTTTTACGTACTCGCGTGCTTTTCGTTATTTTTGTGGCTTATGTAAGTTGGAAATTATGTCGACTGAATTGGGACGTTCGCGTCCCAATCCTGAAACCAGTCTTTTCGTTAATCACTTTTCAACTATCAAGAACTAATTCCCATCGAAGAAAAATTCAGACAATTTTAACAGAATTTTGACAGAAGAATTAACGATTTTAATAAGTCAGGAAATAATGGAACAATACTTTGAGATTCTTCTCAAACTGTGTACCTACAGTTTTCTATTTTACGTACTCGTTTTCTCCTAAATGTTAATTATACGTTACCGATCCTTTAAAACCAACAATAGTCTATTTCAACTTTGTTTCCTACAATTACGTCGCTGAATGGACACCGTTGCTACTCATTCGACTGCTTTCTGTACCTAGCTGACATTTCTATTAGTAACTAGGAATTATGTTGCATGAATATTCTGTGAGATGATGACAAACGGATTTGGCTAATATCAATGACATGTTACGTCGATGCCACTGCATGATATTCGGAAATAATACATGTTGATATTAATGACTATGTCGTTGGTATAGTTCCACCACTACTTGCTACGTTTCACACTCTGGTGATATTTAATGTCACCACACAATGATAATACTAACATTGAACTTTTTTACAGTGTTAAAATGATTTATATATTTATATATATAGCAGCTCATTTGTCAAGAAGATTGAGCTGAGTAAATTTTGAGGGAAAAAATTATAAAAATTTTAATAAAATCGCATAATCAACGACACTTTACACTAACAATACACATATATTGAAATTAAGATATTTTATTTCAATAACTTTCTTTATTTTCTAAAACAGTGCTGATTAATTAATTTGAAGGATGTATATTGTATTCTATATTCCCGTAACTTCAAGTGCAACTGGCAGATATGAACGTCTATGAAGGATTCGGAGAAAGTGAATGTAATGATTGTTAATTCACTAACACTGGTAATTGTTCGTGATCGCATTTTCCGGCTACAGTGTTAATTATCTATGATAATTAATACAGTTTCTCATTATGCATTTATCGTATGGTTAGCAATTATTTACATTTCGATAACCATCGTTTCGCACGTTCTCCGTGTCGGATCCTCAGCTTGGTCGTTAGTCTAACAGGGTTAATAACTAATGTCATCTTTCGTAAATCGTTTGTTTGCCAATTCAAGTGTCGTTTTCTATATCTCCTGCATTATACATATAGCCAGTATTAAATAATATAATTACATTTCATTTTTCAGGGTAATTTGTGTTAGAATAATTCCACACTTTATTTTTATCCGAATCTATTATTTATATTTAGTGAATTTTATCGAGATAAACGAGCAAATAGCAATACGAAGGAATCGAATCGTGCAAACGGACATTTAGTGTGTGCCTACTTAAAATCGCTTAACAATCAATCTCCCGAACGGAAAATATCGGTATGTGTATCTTTATATGTAGGATCGACCGCAATATTCGGTCATCTGTGGAGAGGCAAAATGTTATTTCATCGTGACACAGCATCGTTAACGCTGATGACAATAAATTTGCAAGCTTTTAGTTTCACCGCCATTAAATAGAATTTATAGTCGTCGTCAATTTCTGAGTAACCGGGGAACCGTCGGACAGTAACATTTTGAACGGCGAAAGGAAAAATCGTGCGTGATTATTGTGTTCGAACGTCCGAACGGAATATCGCGAGGAAAAAGTGGCATCGATAAGTGTAACGACTCTAGAGGGACTCGGTGGCAGCGATTATCGATTGCTCCACTACATTCGCCGTGTCGTCAGCTATTAACCATTAAAAGTGAACGTTCTTTTCCCAATGGCGTCGCGGCTTCGTAATCCACCGTCGTCGAAAATTCGCTGCTTTTCTTTCTACCGTTAACATTATCGATACAATAAGAATTGAATAATAATTTTACTCTCTGTTCATCTAGTCCATGTTAATTACGAAACATCCTCTACTGCACAGTTTTAACGTTCAAACACTCCACAATGTTTACTTTGCCATATTATAATTTTGTTCATAAACCAAAAAGAAAAAAGAAATACTCGAAAATTTCTCTAGAACGTATTGATCCAGAGATATTACTAGACAGCGGATTTTATGCATTTATGGCAAAAGTGAGTAGGTGTAATTCGAAAGAACGAAAACATTAGAGGAATTTAAAAATACTGTTACATTACTTTCGACTTATTAAACATATTCAGAAAGAAAATCAATTTCTATTTCACTCTAGTTGGTGAAAATCGGGTAGAAAATTTTGATTTTCCATAAAGATCCGCTGTTTAGATATTACATTATTTTTTAGAGAAACGAAACCCATTTTGATGTTTAAGTAATGATTTGTATTCTATAGCGGGAAAAGTGTTAAAATTGTTAAAAATGTGATGCTTTACAACAATTTTTGGTACAATCCAATGAATTTCTGTCAGTACGTAGGAAAATGTTGTTTCAAGTGACCTTAGGAATCACCCTTTTCAAGGAAATACATTTTTGAGACACCCTGTATCTATGAAAAATGACATATAAGTTCTAAACAAGAGTCTAAGATCCTAAGAGATCTATCGTTCCTGTGTCCTGCAATTAATGCGAACAATGTCTGTTTTGCATAAAGATCCGCAGTCTGGTTATTGGACAACGATTCTGTAAGGATGTTGAACAGTTTATTCTACCACTAGGAACAGGATTGGACGTACAGGCATATTATACATACTCCAAATATTACAGTCGAATGTACATTGTAGAAACAGAGCGGAGAAATTAAGCCGTGTAGAACTTGCTTCATTAGTGGGAGGAATTTAAACAGTATTTCTCTTCTGTTTGTAACGAGCCCTCTTCCAAAGACTACTGTTCTACGAATCCAATGCAGTTAGTGGTCTGATTTACAGAATTTTCGCGTAGCTCAATATTTGAAGAAGTCATACATTTCTACCTCGGCTAACAGAAAATCCTTGCGCTCTAATATGCCAGCTGTGACGTCAGTTTGTACTATTCCTACCGTGTTAGGTTTAAGACAGGCTTCTCGAAATGTGTATGGAAGCTGTCTGCACACATCGTACCTCTCACTTTTGTAAATGTTCCTTTGGGTAGAATGTTGTTTGCCCTTGCTATTTTTCCAAGGAAAATTCACTGTCGCCGATACTCGTGCATTAGGCTCTCCAAGATACTCATACTCTGCGCACAATGCAGAACAAATTGTGACAGAGTTGATGAAAAGAGTTGCAAAAAAGATGAATTTTTTAAATATCGTTTAAACAAATAATCTTTTCCCGAAATAAAATGTGATCATACTGATCTGAATAATATTCGAGCAAATAAATATTTCGGATACGTAATTCGCATTCCCTCACAGTGTTCAATATTGCTTGGTTCTTTTTTTTTCGTTTTAACCTGTCAAATTTCACATAGAATGGGGTTGGAAATACATAGAAATTAGGGGAGCACGAGTTGTATAGAACGGAGCGTATGCACGGAAATTTGAAAAATGGCATATGCGTCAAGTGGATGGCATGGTGGTTTCGTTGGACGATAGTAAGGTGATAATTAACGTCAGAACTGTTTGACAGACTAGACTCGAACCAGTTTATTCGTATTGGGGTAGCGTACAGGCCAGAAGGGATGAACCGAGTATTCATGCATTAGCGTTTGCACGGGGCTGCAAGCCACAAGATTGCATAATCGATATCTCGCCTACACCTGTGCCACTCACAAAGGTGCACCTGTGTACGGGGGAGAAAGGTGAACGCGTTTCGAAAAGGTCATCCGAGAATGCTTGTCATTTCACCTTTAACGGGTGACCAGAATTTCTTTCCTTTTTAGTCCCTGTGTGCACCAATGATGGGCAGAACACTATGGTATGTTATGGGTCATAGACCGTATGTTAATTATTCTAACGTGATCAAAATTTTTAGTGAAATGATAATCTGTGAAACACAAAAATCGAATCTAGCATTATAATTGAGTGACTATTCTAATATTCAAACGTAATCATGTCTCCCTGTTTAGTTCGGATAATCGAGGTTCTACCATAATAATCAAACATCAAGCTTTGTACTCGAATCACTTCATTCAGCATACATAATTGCTTATAATTATTCGAGCGATTTTATGGATTCAAATAGCAGGCAAACGCAATTCGAACTATTTTGTTACTGCAATATAATAATGTTTGTCCATGTACTATTATGTTACTTTTGATCTCCTAAATTGACGCCTTAAAAGAGTTTTGAGAATTTAGATCTGTATGTAATTTGTCAGAGAAAAGTTCTATAGTATAAGAATCAATAACTAATTTTTATGCTGCAACGAAGTTACTTTTATTATACAGAGTGCCCCGATATTCATGGAAAATGTAAGTCAGAAGAGTAATCAAATTTTTTCGTGTAAAACTTCGTTTTTGAAAAAATTGTGTTGAAAAATTTGTAGAGCGCGCGTGCATTAGTATACAGGCGAAGTAGAAATGGTCAGCCATGAACAGACACGTCAGCCGTTACGTATTTATAAGCACATTTGCCTTACGAACTTTTAACTCATTTTCCTCGAAAAACGCAGTTAGGTAAGAAAAATTGTCCTCTATATCTTTCTTTTGTAAATCTGTGTCAATTGTGTCAATTTCAGTAGTGTAAAAAATCTTAATGCCCACAGTCGCGACGTTCGTTGGTACAAATTAATTTCCAACAAGTTCATTAGTGTATTAATTTATTTCACGAGTATGCTGGATTAAGTTTGTGTCAGTTCTTAATTTCTGGTCGCCGCGCCGCCGTGCGGTAGTTGGTTACGCTAGAACGAATTTTCGGCGAATTCATTTATGTGTAAAGGACCACAAACGAATATTTATCCTTTCCATTGTTTGTACGCCATAGCAGGCTGGTTAAAAAAAGTTAATTATGTAGAAGTTTACCTTTCCAACCGATTTGGATTACCTTGAAATGCGTTGTCAAGGTCAGGAGCTTTTGTTAACAAAAGCACCTGCCACCAGTCATTAGACAGCCGAACAATTTAATCATAACGAAATCATATGACTTTCAGTGGCAATTATATGTTTTAATTTTATTGTAACGATTGATGTTGATCTGCAGTATAGTACATGCTCGCTTTTCTATATTATTTACCACTTCCGATATTTTCTTCTGTTTGTATATAGTTATAATTACAATACAAATTCTGCGATAGTGCGAGTTAGTCGAAATTGTTATTGTAAACCTTTGTAGCAATACCTTTGTCTAACTAATTTTAAAATATAAATCATAATAAGTTAGTTTATAATAATACACTTAAACAATATTGTCCGCGAAACTCTGATCCTTGATTTCGTTGTTTCGAGACTATGGAAGATTAGGTTTCGCAAATAGAATTTCAAATGTGACCTCATTTAGGAAACTTCGAAATCTCCCATGTGTTACGTTCCAGAACTGGAGGTCCATATAACTTAACAACTACAATATTGCTGTCGATCTGTCTGCTACGCGATGTATAAGCTACCGTAAAATACCGAGAGAAAAGAAATCAGTTCGTCGTTGAAATCGCAGTCGAAAATTAAATTCAAAATTGCACTTGCAAAAGGAAAGGATGAGTACTGGGTATAAAAAATCTGAATGGAAAAGGGTTAATAGTTATTTGGAAAAAATTCATAAAAATTGGTAAAAAAACCACAATCAAAACCAGGACACTCACGGTATCGCAAATCTTCCATTGATCAACAGGGACAGTGTCGGTGTAACAAGAAAAGAATTTTTGACTGCCGACTAGGTTCGAAATTTATCTATTTTCCGCATGGTCGTTTGAAAGAGCTGCCATAATGGGGCACCGCAGTGGCCGTGTATCGGCGGACAATGCGATATACGGGCAAGGAAGAATCCGTACGCGAGGAATAATATAATATATCGCAGATGCGGACTCGATGGCATTGCACTAGGGTTCCCGACGCGGAGGAACATCGATGCTCGGTAAACGGGGTAGCAGTTCCAGTGGTAGTGGCGGTGGTTGGTGGTGGTGGTGGTGGTGGTGGTGGTGGTAGTGGTAGTGGTGTCCCTTCGGTGGTGAAAGTACGTGGATAGTGCATCGTCGCATGGTGTCACGGTAGGATGGGTTGTACTTGTGTCCAATAGCCATAGAACTGCCGCGGACGATCCCACACACGGGACACTGGGGACACATAACGCTCCCCACTTACATCCAATCACTCCTGATTTATATTTACTACTCGCTTGCCCCCTTATTTATCGCGCTTCACGGAGACGCGCGGAGAACAGGAACGTTAATTTGCACAAATTGAAAATTATGGAGCGCGACCGAAGACAAGAGTCATCGGTGGAGGAAACTTCCTGAAGAGTTATTCGACGTTGCTCTCCTTTCCTTTCCTTTCCTTTCCTTTACATTGCTTTGCTTTCCTTACCTTTACCATTGCTTTCCTTTCCCCAGGAAATTAGTCGCCTTCCCGTTTTGCGATTTTTCCCTCGTTCTCGCGCGTGACGCCGATCTTAATTGGTCGGTTTTACCGGTAATCGGTTACCGTTACTGCTACCCCGTCTCCATCAATCCCCCGATCTCTCAGACGGAAACTCGATTAAGAAATCAAACTCGTAATTGCTGCCGGACGATTCAAGAATTTCAAATGTCCAGCGGCTGCGCAAGTTGGATACAGATAATCAACCTGTGGACTGCAGATGACGCGATAGACACACGCAAAACGAACGTGCTATAATTAGGCTGTGGATTTCTCACGTTTATGATAGAAATGATCGACGATGCGAAATAGCGAAAATGTTCAACAACTTTCGAAACACTGTCGTATTGTTTTCGATCTGTTAACATCGTTAGGAAAATAAATAGATATCTATTTGGCTCTTATAGCTTGCAAATGAAATTAAAGGGACATATGAATGGTTTGTTGGGAGATCTCGTTATTTTTATTTCGAATCTGTCTTTTTATCCTATATATACGTGATGTATAATCTCAAGTGATTTGAGAAAAAGAAAAAGAAATTGTATAGGAATGATATACACAGGCTCACGAAAATATTCGAACTCTCTTTAAACTACTATAACTTTTTTTAAATTAGATCAAACAACCTGACATTCTTGAGTAATTAGAAGAATTGGTTTTCCAAATGATGTGCAAACAAGATTTTGAAAAATTTGCAATTGGTAAGAATTACATGAGAAAATAAAAATGGCACTTTTTACAACTTTTTTTATTTCAGCCTATAATGAATATTTAAAATATGCGTTTTATAGATCTATGTTAATTATACACATGCTGAAAATTTAATCGAAATCGACTAATATACACACGAGCTGCAAATAGTTAAAAGTGGTGAAAATCGTAGTTTTTCACGACTTTCGATCAGTTTCTGCTTAAATCCACAAATTCTAACATCTTTAGATGCGTGTCGTTTTTATCTGCATCAACCAATTTCGATGCAATTTCCAGTATGTTTATAACTAACATAGATCCACAAAACGCATATTTTAAATTTTCAATACAGGCTCAAATAAAAAAGTTTTGGAAAGTGCCTTCTTTATTTGCTCTTCTAATTCCTAGCAAATGCAATTTTTTCAAATATTTTTTGCACTTCATTCGGTAAATCAATTCTTCTAATTGCTCAAACAATGTCAGGTCTTTTGGTCCAATTAAAAAAAAAAGTTATACTGTTTTAAAGGACGTTCGAATACTTTCGTGAGCCTGTGTATGTTGTACAATCAAAAATAATGTCGACTGGAATACCAATGTCTGTTGAAGAACATTAACATTTTCCTAAGTTGAGTAAGTAGAGAAGAATCCTTTTAGACGCAAGGATGGAGCTCCGTTACGTACCAGAGGAAACACTTCGAGACTAATTAGACATATTTCATGTCTTGCAGTTTTAGGATTACCTGAAATTCCGGATGCTCGTAATGTAATAAAATCTCTATTTCCGGTTGAAACTAATAATACTACCGAGAGGTTTGCAAAATATTATGTATATAGTGAGGAGCTATGTTTAAATTCACAAGAGGACAATCTAATGCCGAATCACAGTATCAACGATGGAGATGTGTGTTTTATCGATAGAAGTTTTACAAATGGCTCGTTCGATAGCTTACCCAGAAAGGACGCTTTCTGCCAAGTTTCGACCCTATCTGTAATGGTAGTTACAGGGGAAAAAACTAAAAACCTGTTTTTGCCCCAATTATTCGCATTTAAAAATTCTGAAAAAAATTCTGATACATTTTAAATATCGAACTAGGTATTCGATAATTTTTTTCGATTTTTAAACTGCAAACGCTGGTTGTGAAAAATTAAAAATACAAAAAAAGAATCGTGTTTAAACAAAATGATGAACTATTCAATATAAGTAATAACTCCAAAATGCTTTAAACAATTCTCGGAGGATCGAGATAAAATTCTGATAACTAAGCTGATTATTTTTCTGATCGGAAGGAAAGAAGCGCAGGTGGACGGTAAGATGTATTAGATTAGGACAAGAAATAAATGGTGGGTACTACAATAAAGCAGGGACTTGAAATGGTACATGCTAATAGCAGGTGCAAAGGAAGAAGGGAGGTTTAGTCACGCACATATGTTCGAGCGATACTTACTAATGGGTCTTTTATATCGACACACTAAGGGACATGCGTGTGTTTTGTCATGCAATCACCGTGCTTCATTTCTTTGTCATCAGTATCGATTATTTCGACAATTTATAGCGATATATGTTCTATTGAATTGTTCCAAAAACTGATATTAAAAAAACATTCAAATCACCTCAAGAATCACCCTTTTCGAGGAGGTACAACATTGTTGGGACACTCTGTACTTTATTATATACTATGCATATTGTTTAACCAGAATATATTGTTAAGTTTAATACATATTATCGGCTGTCCTACTATCATTTACGGACCCGCAACTTATTAAATATATGATAATATAAAATTAATGAACCACAAAGGTGACTAAATCTGTCGAAAAGGTCCTCGTGTGCGTGTAGAAGCACTTATTCACAGGCAGACCGACATTATTAATGCGTGTATATTACGAGGGTTTCCTGCATTGGGGTAGAGTGTCCATTGTCGGTCTGAAACAGGTACACGGTACCAGAAAGGGCGAACATTACTTCCGCTCGGTCCTCCGCGGTTTAACGCTCTTATTATTATTTTTATTAGGGAGCCGCGGTATATAATGCTATCAGCCCCGAGAAGGGCGGGCACGCAGGAAATAAACCTAAGTGTATAATTACAATAATACTTACCGAGATCCCTTCGTGGGTTCTCTCCCCTTCTCCCGGCCCCCCACGTCTTCTACACCCTCATTAGACCTCACCGTACCTTCGACTCCTGCTGGATTTCTACGATTCTCCGTTTCTCCACGACTAATTGTAGGTCTCTTTCCTTTTGTTCCCCGCTTTCCTTGCTTTCATCGTGACTACTCTCTCGCCTCTCTCTTTCTTTTTTTCATTCTCCGTTGCTCTCATCGATACGTCCTTCTCCTTCCTCCAACCATATTATTCTATATTTTTACACGTAAGTATAGGTACTGAATATGTGGTCGTGCGAGTTGAATTTTCATGTTACAAGTACCGATATCGTAGACACTTTTTTTTTTTACACAGGCTCACGAAAGTATTCGAACGCCCTTTAAATCGGTATAACTTTCTTTTAAATTGGATTATACGACCTGACTTTCTTGAGGAGTTAGAAGAATCGGTTTTCCAAATGATGTGCAAACAAGATTTTGAAAAAATTGCAATTGGTAAGAATTACATGAGAAAATAAAAATGGCTCTTTTCACAACTTTTTTATTCGAACCTGTAGTGAAAATTTAAAATACGCGTTTTGTAGATATATGTAAGTTATATACATGCTGAAAATTTCATTGAAATCGATTAATATACACACGAGTATTTCATTGAAATCGATTAATATACACATATTAATATACAAATAGTTAGAGGTGGTGAAAAAAGCGTAGATTTTCACGACTTTTCGTAAGTTTCTGCTTAAAATCCTCAGACTCTAACATATTTCGATGCTCGCCATTTTTATCTGCGTCAGCCGATTTCGATGAAATTTTCAGTACGTGTATAACTAACACAGATCTACAAAACGCACATTTTAAATTTTCATTACAGGCTGAAATAAAAAAGTTTTGAAAAATGCCTTTTTCATTTGCTCTTCTAATTCCGAGCTTGAATTGAAAATTTTAAAAAATCATTTTTGCACGTCATTTGGTAAGCCAATTCTTCTAATTGCTCCAAGAAGTCAGATCGTTTGGTTCAATTTAAAAAAGTTATACTGTTTTAAAGGGCGTTCGAACACTTTCGCGAGCCAGTGTATATATTGCTGTACAGTAAGGAGCAATACTGATTACACACTATTTGAATCAGCATAATTTGTCTAAAACTACACCAAATGATTTGAGCGTTTTTGAGAAGTTGGAAGGATTAGTAGCATAACTTTGATAGATACTATCGACTCTTTTAATATGTTGGTATCGTAATATACTTTGCTTCCTCCCTTTAAATTTAATAATGAATGAGCTCCATGGCTATGCGTATAGTAATATAACATTTTCGCAGTGGCCTAGCACACAATGACCCGCCATGCAATGGTAAACATTTGCAAGCGGCCACTACGGAGACCTTTAGCAGTGAAAGGGTTAAATTTCGGTAAATATTAAATGGACGCTGCATACTCGAAAATGGGATGGAATATTACTTAATATGTAATTTGTTCTGTTAAACACGTATTCAATGTACTTGCGCTTAGGGATTATCCTAGGGCTCGTAAAATATTCCTAAAATGTGCGTGCAGTGGTTGTTAACGGTGCCTTATTAATTGATGCATGTATGGAAAATTGAGTTTAAAGCGGGACACGTTGTAGAACAGTGACGACATTAGCTAATATTTTACTACGTAAATACACCAGCGATTACGACAGTTCTCCAAACTGCTCTAATTATTCTTATATTAAGCTTACAAACGAAATATTTTTGCGTTTATGGCTTGCAAAGATGAAGAAGAAGTTTTCTCCGAATCCTGTGGATGAAAATTACCGTATGTATAATAAATGTTATCGACGAACACCGCAATATACAGTGACTATTCGAGGTACTCCGAGATACAGCAAATCAGAGAGTGTACTAACAATAAGTACAACTCACCGCTAACCACGATTCTTTCTTTGACTCGAGTATAGCGTAGAAGTGTAATAAATGTCCGAGAATATAGCACTTGGTTGATTAAATCCCATAATACCGGCGCGGGCAGGAATATTTTCCACCGACTGTGTGCGCCAGTCGATGTGATCGAACACTCATGGAGATACCGGGTCGGCGTGCTTGTGGACGATTATAAAACATAAGCAATTCCGTGACGTGTGTGTGCTATAGCACGGGGCAGAGGGATACGTGACTGAACTCTTAAACGCGAAAATTGCCAAGTTCCGATGGAGTTCGGATGGGGAATGGACCGTGCTCGTGTCTACTCCGTTAGCTTGATCTCCCGCTCGCAAACCGAATGGCACCCTCTACACGTACGTGTCCCATCCCCTTGCCCATGTACAACGAGATACATACAGGTCACACGTGTGCCGCTTTTCGGATAAGGATATTGCTTACCGATATATTTTATGTCGTGCGAAACATAACCACCGTTGTCGGCGAAACCTCCAAAAACCCGAACACACGTCAGCAAATGTATTTTAAACAGTCTCTCGTTAGTCGTAGTTTTCTCCAAACACGGTTTCACCTGTGGCAAATTCTGCATCAGATCCGCTTTAACCCCTTTGCACTACTATTTATTTTGTGATTATAATGATTGGAAATTCTTCATCGTTCAGAATTTTATAGAATAAAAAAGATAGTTTATATTTGTTGTATGCCTATGTTTTCTCCAAAGGATATATACCAACTACAACAAAATAGAATTTTATTTCGGTTTAAAGGAAATTAATAACGTTCACATTTATTCGACTCTATTCAGAATCTTCATCACGAGTCTGGCTCGTTATTGTAGGGCAAGGGGTTAATAATCTTTCATCCACTGGTTGGCAAATTCAGAATAACGAATAAAATAATTACAAATAAATTGTACTTATTTGCTAACTAAAATTTTTTGCGAATGAAATAATGATTCGGTTTGTGTTTTTTTTTTTGAGATGTTAGGAGAATTAGTTTACTAGTCTAAGGTAATCAAGTGTGGCATCTGAAAACCATGACGTTCCTGAGACGTCATTTCAAGATAAGGGTTTAATTACTTAAGAGACGACAATTCTCTATATTTGGAGTATACGCGGTGGTGGTACATCAGATCCACTACTTTGACGGTGACACCTTTCGATCTGATAAATGTGAAAAAAAAAACAGTGAAATTTCTCTTCGAATTCGAATCCATTTTTTATCCATTAGGCGACCCATCGTGCCCGAGACCACGCGCACGTTTTACGTTTAGGTACTAGAGAAACAATCACGGAACACTCGAAGGGAACACCCCTCGTCAAAATCAAGAGTCTATTATTACGACCATATGTTTATGCCACGATTGTATCTTGACGAAGAGGGCGAAACGTACTCCAGCCAGGGGGTCAGAAGTACACCTGCTCGAACACGACAGCACATGTGCAGAAGCAGACTGCGTGGGCAGAGTAAACACCTACATCGGATATGTGTCACTACTCAAACAGAATAGCAGGTTCTGCCGTTTTATTGACAACTGCTGTGTGTTGACGAGACTTTCCGAAATAATCTTGCTGGACACCCCTCGTTCACCTGTATTTCCGCCTTTCAGGCAAGTTGTTACTTTGATCGATTTTATTTCCTGTGGTCCCGTTTTGTTTCTCGTTCATTCCTTTCCGTTCGACATACATACACTCCTGGACAAAAAGATAGCACAAGTGTGCTATCATTTACTACCCAAGGACAAATCAAGAATTCTCTGAATTCTACAAATGGTACATAAACATCGTCTCACGGTAGTATATTATGTAGCGACAAACTGGAACTACTCTCTGTCCGTAATTGTATTTATCAACAAAAGTCGTGATAGCACACTTGACTTTCTATTCGGATTTCTCACTGTTTCTACGTTTCGAGTCATATACACTCCGCGACAGAAAGATGGCACACCACGAAAATTCAATGTTTTCATCATTTGGACATAATAATTCTAGTCTTTTTTGGTACTTATACATTTTTATTGCAAAATAAACTACATTACAAACAATAAAATTAAAGAAAATGTCCGTTTGTTTATGGAAACAAGAAATAACAAAAAATCGGTACGACAAAATGATGGCACATATACAAAAAAATACGTGATTTACGTACATAAAATATATAACATTATGTTTAATATTTTGTGTGGCCTCCCTTATTTGCTAGAACAGCCTACATACATTTCGCAAGTGACTTAAAGAGTTTTTTAATATATTTTGGCCGTATTTTTGTCCATTTTTGTTCTATGCACGTTTTTAAATGTGCAAGGCTTTGGAATTGTCTTCCGCCTTCATAAACATGCCTTGCTGGTTGTGCCTAACAATTTTCAATTATGTTGAGATCTGGAGATCTCGCTGGCCACGTTAAGACACTAATTTTGTTTTGCTCAAAGTACTGCTTAACGCATTTTGCAGTATGCACACTTGCATTATCCTGCTGAAATATACAATTTTCCCCGGAAATTGTCTGTCCGAATTTAGTTAATTGTTCGTCTATCAAATCTATATAAATTTTGCTGTTCATAGTTTTGTTTATAAATTTTACTTCGGTCACTCCTCGCTACCCAATTCCGGCCCAAAGCATTACTCCTCCGCAACCCATGAGTCTGCGGCTTAATATCCTTTCTTCTTTCCACAGGTCGTGAAAATAGTGTGCGAAACCATCCGGCCCATCTAGATTAAACCTTTTTTCATCACTAAAAATAACACGACGCCACTTTTTTCTCCAATGTATATGCTCTTGAGCAAATTTCAAACGCTCTGATTTATGCTGAACGGTTAAAGGTGGTTTTTTTTTCAATTTCATTCGAACTAAGTGCAGACATTCTTTTATCCTTTGCACATTACGCATATTTGTGTGTACGCCAGCTGCTTTAGCAATTTGTCGTGATGTTCCCGAAGAATTCGAAGCTTCTTTTAAAATTGTACGTTTTCCGCGATTGCTTACTGCTTTCGGTCGACCGGAACTCTTTTTTGTACCGTATGCTTTGGGATTTTTTAATAAATTATACACCACTTTTCTGCTCCGATGTATAATACGTGCGATTTTCGAAACTGAGTAATTCTCTTTACGAAATGTCAAAATCGTTTTTATTTCAGCGTCGGATAAAGATTTTACACTACCCATAGTGTAGTTTCATTAGAGGATAATAAGAAACACACACAATATTTAATGCACAGTAACACAGTATACGATATAAACAGTCTGACGGTCTAGTGTCAACTGCAGAGAAAGAATTTTAAGACTCTGTGCCATCATTTTGTCGCGTCGGTGACCCCCGATGTTTACATTTAGACTAGAATCTGTAACCTGCGCTTAAATCCGCCGGTGTAAGTAGCTTCGAAGCTCCACCGAAATACATACACGGAAAGAAACATATCAAATTTTATCACAGTTTTCAGGAATAGCAATATTTACGGGTGTGCCATCTTTTTGTCGCGGAGTGTACACATAGCGTTGCGTAGGCACTAAGTCTTGGTAGAATTTCCAATCATCATTGAACAAAATGGGGCGCGGCAAGAAATTAAGCAAAGAAGAAATACAAGTTATCTTGAAATTAAGAAAAGAAAAGTTCTCTATATCAAAAATTGCAGAAGAGTTGTAATGTTATTTATACTTTACTAAAAGACGGCAATAAATATGATACACGGAGGAGCAGTGGACGAACGCCCGCTATTTCTGATAGAGAAACGTGTCGTTTTGCGTGCTGGATCAAACTCGTGGCTCACATCGCGTGAAATTGCTCAAAAAGCAGGAGTTGAAACTAATCCGAGAAATGTTCGTCGCATTCTCCAGACATGTGACAATATTATACGACGAAAATTAAAACGGAAACCTGCGTTGACAACGAGTTCATAAGGAGGCTCGAGTCAGCTTTGCAAAACGGCGCATACATTGGAAAAAGAAATGAAGGCGAATTGTATTCACAGATGAAAAGAGATTCAACCTGGATGGTCCAGACGGTTTTAACTATTATTATCATCATGTACAAAAAGAAGAATTGTCAAACGTGCGACGTCAAATGGGTGGAGGGAGTGTAATGATTTGGGCAGGCATTGGCTACAATGGAAAAAGCGAAATCGTCTTTATTGACAGCCGAATGAATGCCACCACTTATCGTAATTTAATACGACAACAAATTAGCAAGTGTGCGGTACACATTGTTGGTAGCAACTTTATATTTCAGCAAGATAATGCCGCGGTCCATACAGCTAAAATAGTAAAAGATTATTTTTCATCAAAAAATATTTCGCTTCTTGACTGGCCAGCGTGTTCCCCTGATTTAAATACAGGGTGTTTGGTAACTGATGGTACAAGCGAAAAGGGGGTGATTCTACATGAAAGAATAAGTCGAAAATATAGAATAAACATTTTTTCATCCGAAGTTTCGTTATCGAGAAAATCGACTTTGAAGATCTGTCAGGTTTGTGTGCTTTAGTATATGCAGCAAGTAGATTTGGTTGGTCATGATCAGACGCGTCAGACAATTCCTATCGAATAGCATGCTGCATTTCAAACTCGATTTTCTCGATAACGAAACTTCGGATGAAAAAATGTTTATTCTATATTTTCCACCAGTTACCAAACACCCTGTATAATCGAGAACTGTTGGGGACAGCTTGCTCGAATGGTGTACAAGGAAAACAGACAATTTCAAAATATGAATGAGTTAAAACAGTGTCTTAAGGATGAATGGAGTAAATTGTCACAAAATTATATTCGTAAATTGTTTACTTCTTTGCCAAAAAGAATGATCGAAGTCATTGAAAATAAGGGAGGTCCTACACACTACTGAGAAATAAAGTACTTGTTTCAACTTATGTCATTTTTGTTACACAAATGTTCAATTTTTGTAAAAATAAATGCTTCATTTATTAACATGTGCTATCATTTCGCCGACCTTCGCTACGAGATTGTTGTTAATAAATACAAGTACGGACAGCGTGGTTCCAGTTTATCGCTATTTAATATATTACCGTAAGATGATATTTACGTACCATTTGTAAAATTTAGAGAATTCTTGATTTATCCTTGAGAACTAAATGATAGCACACTTGTGCTATCTTTTTGTCCAGGAGTGTAGGTACCTTCGCTATCTGCGCATCTCTCGTTTAGATCTGTTTAAACACCGTAACACTCTGTCCTCTCTGTATTCTCTGTTTTCGAATAAAAGCGGGTATACAGCATTAAAGAGGTACAACTACTGCTGGGCTAACAAAAATATGAAACAAGTATGAAAATATTTGTCCACATCCTACGATACGATACGATACGAAAGTAGTACGTATCGACAATGTGAATATAAATGTCTATAGACGCAAAAGTTGGTGCTAGTTGATTATACCCGGATACTTTTTGCCAAAGAATTATTTCTTCAAATTATAGGTTCCCTGTTGCTTCATACTTCCGTAGATACCCCGACTATACCTAAACGACACTTGGCCTTGCGACCACAGTTGTGATCAAAGACACTTGATTGCAACGACTTCGTGCATTTCGTTCCATATTACCTTCGGAAAATAGTATTCCATTTTTTATCGACTTTTACAGAAATCTTAAATACGGTAAAATATGAATCTGAAAATACTCCTAGAATTTTTAAAACTAGTTAAAGTATTATTATAGCCAAAATATAAATTGATATAAATTAATATAAATTAATAGCCAATACATTTTAAATCATACTTTATATCACAGCCTGTCTACGTCATACCTGCATACTATTCTTTCAGTCACTTAGTGTCTCGCTCATTATCTCTTTCTTGTTCTCACTACACGTATACACACAGCTAATAAACGACTCACGTTGTACACGAGGAGGTTTCCAGCCGGATCACCGGAACCGATCACTATGATATCTATCGGATCTCGGTCTCATAAATCACTGCCCGTTAGATGAAGTTAAAAGCAAGGAGAAAGCGGGCTGCTATGACGCTTTATAAATGGAAGCCTCTTTTCTCCGGACAGTGCGAGATCCTTCTGGAGTAAAGTGGTTAAAGTGGCTACGTCCGTTGAAATTAGCATCATCCTTGGTTAAAGCAATATCGACCGTGAGATGTCTTCCGCGGCGTCTATTCTTCCAACCCTGGGGTTTCGCCCCCAAGTCTTAATGAAATTATCGTCAGGCCGAATTTCGAGGACAAATCGACGTTTCAATTTTCTTAATGCGCTCATCTCCCCGGTGGGATATCGGCGTGCGGCCGCCCTTTATGTCCTCGAAAGATGTAGCCATGGGTCGTAAGGACACGTTTGCGTCCTCTTTCTCTCTCTCTCCCTCTCCCTCTCCCCATGACCACTCTCTCCCTCGCTTCCCTCATCACTCTCCGATCCTGTTTCTCTCTCTCTCTCTCTCTCTCTCTCTCTGCTACCGAAATCCTAGTGCTATGAAAAGTTCCCGGGCACCATCGGACACCGCGACAAGCTACAGTTGGGTGTTACTGGCACGTGCCGTCGCGTGGCTCTGCCACGTGACCAACTTGTTACCCACTATTTGCTCTCATCCTTCCTTAAGTGCATTACTACCATTGCAATTACAGGCCCACTGAATTTCCGTGTCACTCGTGCTCAAATTATTTCCCCGACACCCCCGCCACGTCCCGTTTCATCCTGATGCACCCTGGCTCTCCCTAGTTTGTTTTCGCAAGTGGGTCAATAATCTCCACTCCTTTCGAAACTCGTCGATTTAAACGATAAAGCGTGTTCTCGAATGGCTAGTCTGTTTCCACTGTTTTCCAGGTTGTTTTTTTTTGTAACATTTTAAAAAATTTTCTTCATTAATTGCACCAAACAGGAGCCCGATAATAATCTGTGCACACTCCTAAATGCTTTCAGTTTTTATATTTTTATATTATACTAGCGGTCTCGGTCACGCGTTCCTGTGACTAAGACGAAAACATTGTAGCCGATGTAAAAACCCACGGGATTGAGATTTGAACAATTTAATTCAACACTAATCGGTGCACAATATTCTTGGTTAACCTGTGTATAATCCGTCAAAATTTGTAAACCTAAATTTAAATTATACACTGACGTTTGACGTTTTATACACCGCCATCTGTTAGAAACTTATTAAAACCACAGCATTGCTAGTTGGTCTTCTTTGGTTTTCGTAAATTTGATTGCAGTTGTATTCTACCGTTTTACAATATCTAGCAATTGTTTGGAAAATATTTTGACGTTTTATACACCGCCGTCTGTTATAAACTTATGGAACTTACAGAAAATTATAATAATTTGCATTAAAAAAATATTGCGACTATAAATTGAGATAAAAACTATCCTATATCTCAAGTTGGACCAAACTGAACACATTGTGCCTTTCATTGAAATCGGTTCTGTAGTTTAGGAGTTTATCGCGGACAAACATTGTGACACGTAATTTATATATATAAAGATAACACGTAATTTACATATATTTGCGACTATAAATTGAGATAAAAACTATCCTATATCTCAAGTTGGACCAAACTAAACACATTGTGCCAAATTTCATTGAAATCGGTTCAGTAGTTTAGGAGTTTATCGCGGACAAACATTATGACACGTAATTTATATATATATATATAAAGACATATAAAACTGTGAAGAAATATTTTCGATAGGAGTTGTACGGTTTCGAGTCGGACATGTACTGAAAAATATTTAACCATGCAACAAATATTCAACGAGATCTGTACACTGTTCATCCCGTATTTTTATGGCTCATGCCGAACTGTTTCGAGAACAGTGCTTAAACTTGTATTTTGTATAAGCCGTCATTACTATAAGTTGTTAAGCTTCAAATTCAGCGTAGCGCTGGCATTAGTATTACTCGATGCACATATTGCGAGGTAGTTGTATAATCAGACTTTAACACGTTGAGTGGTACACCAATGTTCATAAAATACACAGAAAACCGAAACAAATTAATTAATAATGACAGAGTAGAAAAGAAAGTTTGTCGTAACAATGATTTTATCTGATTGTAGTAGACGTGGCACTGAAAGTGTTAAACATCGTATTGGCTCCAAAAGGACCAACTTTTAGCCTGCGTGCGTGTGCGTATTTCACTTTCACCTTATGGTGTCTTTCTATACGATTCACCATTATTATTAGACTGCGGATTTTTATGCTATGGAGAATATTTTTCCAAGAAATGAGGTACCCCGACCAACTGCTCTCGATACGTGGAAAATGCGACAAACTGTCAACAAAAACTGGCGTCCTTGTTCCCTATGTGCTTGCATTGTACCATCTTCCAATAGTTCGCAACGAAGTTTCCTCGTGTACAGACAGTACTCGTTTGCATTAAGTATGCATGTTGACACCTTTTCGAACGGAAAAACTTTTTTTCAAATTGGTCCAAATGACCTGAACTTTTTTTTAACTAGACTAGTTTGCCAGAGATTGAGTAAACAGGAATTTGTTTAAACTGCGATTGGTTGGAATGATCAAAAAATTAAAATATGATCTTTCAACGGTTCAAAAGAAGCTCTTATAGGATTAAGTGAAGAACATGCGACGTGGTAATATACCTAATTATTCGATTAGGATAATATGCCTTATTACTTGAAGAAAATCAATCGGTTTCGAATGTTCGCTATTATTATACACAGGTACCATAAATGAATTGTGCAGTTGCGATTGAAAAGCGCATTAAATACGGTTCCAACATTTTTTCATGAATAGATATTATGACGCTTAAACAATGGTTCTTTTAATTCTGTGCATCGGAGTATAATCCGTTCTTTCGTATTTGCATTTTCAACAAAGATTCTTTTTTGTGAAGCGAAAACAATAGAAAGCATTAACAAAGAATACTGCGCGCCGGACTTACATTGTAATGTCGAGCACAACTTTTGGAGAAAGCACAATATTGTTCGATAGCTTGTATACTTCTGTTCAAATATTCTCCCCGTACAATCACGGGCACGCGTTGCCGCAAATTTTCGAAAGAAAATGAATATATGAGCACGTCCGCGCGATTGAAAATCGATAAAGCAACAATAAAACGTAACTTTTTTTGCGAGAGTTCAGAGTTTTCATTAAGAATTGAAACACGCTTTATAACTTGTTTTCCATAAATTATTACCCCCGGAAAAAAATTATTCGACCATACAAACCAAGTGTCTATCATTGTAATTGTTCATATTTTCAATGTGGAAAATATTCCCATTAACGACAAAGGCGAATGCAATGATAAAACTCGATACAGAAAATATTAATATTCTCGGAATCTGTCTTCTGTAAGCTGCGCTCTGATTGGTCCGTGAAGAACATTTCCGCCGAGGAAAAAAATGACCTGAAAATCTACCTCAGGAATCATCCCTTTCATGGAGGTACATTTTTGTATCATCCTATATATATAAATTGCAAAAAATTTAAGTAAATTCAGTCTTCAGTATTGTTCACTTTCTAAATAAATTTGAAGTAAGGATAAATCAATAAATTTAGTCTTGTAATTTATACTAGTCGTGCGTTCTGCTCTGTACGGTTAGTGTTAACATTAGAACTACCGAGTAATAAATACGACTGATGTCTATTGCTTTGTAATAATGACAAGACTACTTCTATTCAAATCTCGTACCATTTTTATTCTAACTTGTGCTGCAACAAAGAAGTTCATTCAAAAATTTCTGATGAAAACATTTTTATAATTTTTGTAATTGTGAAAGATAAAATTAGGAACCAGTCATTTTGACTGGATCGGTAGTTCTAGTGTTAATAGAGTTGCGACAATCAGGACTTCTTGATTTAGCTACAACAAAGTCGGAACAGCGGAAGATGATTCTATTTTAATAATTACCCTCGGCAACCGAGGGTTGGGAAGTAGTTTCTGGCATGTGGCAGCCGAGCCGTCGCCTCGAGATCAGTAATACGAAAATGGGAAGATTGCGGCTGCGACGTTCTGTGTACCTGAAGTGACGTGGAACATTGGCTTGAGAGCCAGAACGAAAATCAGACAAAACCTGCCACATCAGTTACCGCTTCAGCATGTTATGTAACAGGGGCGCATCATAGAAATTACACTGTGCATGGTAGGTAAGTGGTAACTGATTGATCACGTGCAGCCTTTTTTTACATCCTTTATTAAATTAATGTTATTAATAGACTGCGGATCTTTATGCAAAATAAAAAATATTTTCTTTCATTGTAAGACAGAGGAGCGAGATTAAAATTTCTTTCTTCTTTTAATTATTTTATTAACCCCTTGCCCTACAATAACGAGCCAGACTCGTGATGAAGATTCTGAATAGAGTCTAATAAATGTGAACGTTATTAATTTCCTTTAAACCGAAATAAATTTGATATATATCCTTTGGAGAAAACATAGGCATACAACAACTATAAACTATCTTTTTTATTCTATAAAATTCTGAACGATCAAGAATTTCCAATCATTATAATCAAAAAATAAATAGTAGTGCAAGGGGTTAAGCTGAAACCAATACGTCGGTGCCCTTAATCTTTTTAATATGTCCACTGCTTGACATTTCTAAAACGATGTGTATCCAACGAACTTCGTTAATGGAAATTAATAGGGTGTACTATCGCTTTGACCAGTGGACCTGTGTACAAGATGCTTTATTGTATTACAAAGCTATTAGTGAGACTGTTCGGTTCGAAATAGACCGACCATCTTCGTGGTCGATTCAACTGTTTTATGAATGGCATGGTCGACTAATTCTAATTCGAACACACGGACACCACATGCGCCAAGCCAACAGTACTTAGACTACCATGACCCGAAATCAATTTTCAAAATTTGCAAAAAACAAGATAACAAACACGGTATGTATGTGTGTATCTGTATAAAGAATACGGTTATAAACACGAGAACATGGCACACGTCATGCGCTGGTGTTCATCGTTGCCAAAGTGTTGAACGTACTAAATGTATATTGTTATTGTCGCAAGCATAAGACTTCAGTGGGTTATTTCAATTAGGTTCATTGTCGTTAATTTCATATCCGTGAACGCCCCGCCATATTATCGCGAGCGGGCACGCAGGATTTACGATCATTCGAAATTTGGGAAACAAGTGCGGTGTATTCCGGGTCGCAGTAAATACCGGGATGACTTTTTACGATCTTCGTTAATGAAGGGGCCTTTTACAATGCCTGAGCAAACAAATTCAATGCCACTTGAAGCGTGAAAGTATGATTTTAATTCTTTTAATCCCT
The DNA here is from genome assembly GCA_913789895.3 of Seladonia tumulorum. Classification (NCBI taxonomy): domain Eukaryota; kingdom Metazoa; phylum Arthropoda; class Insecta; order Hymenoptera; family Halictidae; genus Seladonia; species Seladonia tumulorum. Next base: position 13,955,455 of record OU565275.1, read on the forward strand.
AGCGCTGAAACATCGAGTCAGACTTGTGATGAAGATTTCGAACAGAGTTCAATAAATATCTACACTCCCGCTTATAAGTCTTAGGACAGTGATCATATTTGTATTCAACTCTGTAAAAATGGAATAAAAATTTTTCCTCATTTAAAGATTTACATGTCCAGGAAAGGATGCTACTCTCATACGTCAAAAATCTTACCAAGAAGTGAAAAAATATTTACATTTTCATCGAAGAATCCGCCACATTTATTTATTACAGTCTCCACTATTCTTGGCATCCGCGTGATCAATTTTTTCATACTTTTTGTCGTTATATTATTCCATTCTCGTTCCAAAATATTCCATAAACATGTTTTTTCGTAGTAGAGCAAAAGTTCCGTACCCCAGTCTGTCACGTTCGTCCCCTAATTTTTCTATGGGGTTCAACTCTAGTGATTGGCGTGGCTATTTCATAATTTTTAATGAACTAATACGTGGAAGTTGTAATTACTACTGAACATACGAGGATATTTATATTGTGTAGTTAATACAGTTAAAGGTTCATAATTTATACGAAATACCAGAGTTTTACTAAAAACCAGAGGTGTCCTAAGACTTATGAGCGGGAGTGTATGTCAACCATTTTCTTTAACATTGAACGTACCACCACCGGTGCTAGCTGATATCGTTGAAAAAAGTACATTCATGTGATCGACCATCAAAAAATGACAGCTGTCCACATATATTTAGCAGTGGAAAAGCAGAAAGGTAGGGATAAGAACAAACATGCAAACAGAAAAAGATAAGAAAACGGAAGGGAAAAAGGAGAAGTGGGAGAATTAGGAAAGGCAGTAAGTAGGAGAGGGTAATTTTACTGGCATGGGTGGTGGCATAGATGGGGTTGTGAGGATGGTTGCACGTGCCGAATAGGTAGAAGCGGACCTCCATTAGAGGAACACTGCCGTCGCCATATACGGCCGTTATTGCGGCCGCAGTAATGACGAGCCTGCGTGTTAACTAGATGGAACCGACGAGATAACCATTTCTTCATAATTGTCCGAGCTCTTGTCGTATATTCGAGTACGAGTATTACTTTTGATTTTTACGCTTTTTGCACTGTACTGTAATAGATCAGTCTGAAAACGTACAACTTAACGACAAGGATCAAAGCATTCTATATGGTCTATTAAACTCCGAAATAATGTCAATTTTTAAAAGGAGCTTAGAATATGTGTTACATTCAATATATTTTTGAAACTATATCAGCATTTATTAATATTAATATTATTAATATTATCACAGTTCTGAATGAAAATTGCATCCTGTTAGTCGTTCTAGAACAAACTCGAATTATCCTCCGAACTGTATTTAACGTGTTTCTAAGGTAGAGCACAATGCGATCGAATGACTCAATAATTCAGTAATCGTTAAGTTACGAAACACATCATAACTCTTAAGCCGATAACAAAATATATCCTTTTGGCTGGGAAATCTACACCCGTGCTTGTCAACTACTACATGATGGATGAGAAACGATCATACAAGAATATCGCTCCATCACACTTAAAAGCAATTCATTGCGGTCGTGGGCCCTCGCGCGAAATGTCATTCTCCACGTAACAAATACAATTAAAGAATTCCATGGTACACCGAGACAGAAATTATATTAAGTACCGGAAATAGTTCTTCCGCTATTTCTGTCAATTAATTAAATCGAGTCGAATATTTATTTCGCAAACACGATAGAATCTCGATTATCCACGAATCAATCACTAATTTTAGTATTGCTAAACAGGGATGTTTCCTGTCCCCTTTGAATTTCGTACTTTTGCTTGTAACTTTTTCATGAAGCATTATTATGTAAAGAAACTCTGTATTATCGATACTATGAATTCTGACTTGCCAGAAACGTGCTTCAAGTTTTCGGCTTTATTTCGCAGAGAATCGAAACAAAATATAGCTCAATTTGTAGCTGGTGATATTTTCTAGTGCGCGCTACTCTCGATTTCATCCAGAAAACTCATCCAATGGTATAAAAATGCTTGGATTCCACGTCACGCACGTCGTCAATTCGTTGGCCTACTTCTAACGCTTGTATTACCAAATATGCAATAGGCATATGCTGACCAGCGCGCACTAGATTGAACCTTCCTCTTTCGAATGAGCCCTTTACCAGCGACAAAATAATCTTACATAGGGACGAAAACTTGACGCACGTAAAACCATTTTTTGACGGTAATGTAGTCACTCTACCTTATCGCGAATCTACGAAGTCCAGGGCCCTTATGTTTAAACCTTTGCGGTCGGATTAAGATTATGCATAGGTTTCGTGCTGGTCGGAATTAATTTTTCTTGAACGAACAGTGATACAAAAGAAAAACACAATTTATTAATTCCTTTTTAACCTTTAGATATATGTAACACAAGAATATGTTAGAATAACAAGAATATGTGAAAATTATATTTTATAGTTCTTCATCATTTAATCTTCTTTATATGGATTCTTTGTAGGGGAGAGTTGCCGAATGCGTACCACTTAATTTCGAAGGCAGTTTATATATTCTTTAGTAGGAATTTGAGCAAAAATTATGTTTTGCATCTATGTATTAACTATCGAAGTTGCAATTTAATATGATTTTTTAAATATTTATTGATAGATCATCGTGATATGAACACTTTTATAAGATCGTGCAAACAGTACGATTTAGGCAACCGCTATCCTAAATGGTACCAGCCGGTTTCCAAAATTGTACCTCATGTGTTGGATTAAAAAGATACAAAAAAATTATAAGAGAAACTGTATTTTTCGTTTAATTTCAGTTTAATATACAATACAACATAAAAATAAAATGAAATATTACATTACTTAACTTAAATATAACTAGGACAATAATAAATATTGTCTTTTTTCAAAACTCCTCCACAAGCTTCATGTACCCACTTTTGGCACTTTAAGCAATTGGATCATGTCTTCTAAATAAGAATTATTGCAAAGAAAACAGAACCAATCGTTTTCATTCTCCACTTCTACGAGAACTGGAGCATCGGTGCTGGTTGAAGGCGTGAAATCAATTTTTCTTTGTTTCATTTGTTTTGTTTTCATTGCAACTAATTCCTTTTTATAGGGGCTACTGTAAGCTACTTTCCCATGCTAAAAAAATTTGAAATATTGTAAATCGTTTATTTTCGCGGTAAAATTTGAATAACAGTATCTTAAATCGTACTGGTACGATTTAGGAAACCACAGTGTGGTACGATTTAGGAAAAAGACGTCCCGCTAAATAATTGAAGCTAACCTTTAAAACATTATCAGCATGTTTTATAAACTAAATAGAAATAAATAATATAACATAGCTAGTTTTCAAAAATATATAAGACTACCTCAGAAACTGTAGATTTATATTTAATTCACCCGATTAAAATCGTTTAAAATTGACATCAGACTTGCCTGATTTCTTTGTGCTTCTGTCATTCACAAAACAACACTTCATGCGAATGACTTTTTGGTCCTACTTTATCGACATAAATAAAAGTTCATATCTTTACCACCAAGAGGCATCAAAATGCATTAATTTTTAAACAAAAGAGGTGGTACGATTTAGGTGACCAGTACGCATTTGGCAACTCTCCCCTATATGTTTACGGGGGTAATGTAAGATCAGCATTATTCTTTACTGTGATGGCTGAGAGTAGACATACGACTGGAACGATAAATAAGTTTTGGTGGCTGAGAGTAGACATACGACCGCAAAGGGTTAATACAGAGCAGCCATTTTATTTTACATTGTGGGATTCGAGCTGACCGAAGTCTCGCCGGAAGTAATAAATAGAGTCTTTCCGCGACTGAGAATGCTAACAGAGAAGAGCGATATTCAAAGAGAAATCGTCGGAACGAATAAACGGAGGCTGTTGGTATTCCCCGAGCGATCGGAGAACGATCTTTGTCGAGGAACCAATTGGGAATCGAAGTTCGTCTTCGCAGGGTGTCAACAGACACGGCAAACCAGCCTGAAACGTAGATCAACAGTTTCTATAGCATGCGCGGGAGTTTTATTTCGTTCAGTCTTACAAATTGTTAGTCCAGATCGGTATATGGTCGGCAGAGGATAGGGGAATGGGTGAAGTTGAGCATGGCGGCTGAGTATAGTGTAGATGGTCTGGATCGATGAGAGAGAGCGGCTTGGTCTGATTGGCGGGGCTGCGGGGGCGGAACACCACGTAGCCAATGAGCGTGTCTATCCTTCGTGTCTATCCGGACACACAGTGGTAACGAAATCACTGATTTTTACGCTCGGCAACCGTCAATTTCGGCTTAACTGTAAATACCATAAAGCGAATCATCATGATTTATGGATCGTTCACGCGTCACCGTTCTACCACTCGATAAGAATTCGATGTTTTTCAGCGACACGCTTTTCAGCTGCACCCTTAGATCAAATTGTGCTCTCCTACCCTTGCATGGAAAACCTTCAGAATAAAAAAGGGTTTCTGTGTGTAATATATAGTTTTTGTTAAATAGTTCCCCTACTTATTGTTAAATAATTCCCCTTATTAAAGCTTTCATCCATTTCTGAAAATGCTGATGAATAAGTAACCTCGCGTTACAGTTTATTATGTAAAATACGTTACCGAAAATATTGTTTTAATCGTTTCACGTATTTTTTACACCCACCAGAGAACTTTTAAATATTCTAAAAAATGGAGTTAATTACTTGTATAATAACATACCCTAGTAGCACAAAAATATTAGATAAATATTTTTTTCAAATATTGGAAAAATATTTTTTAAGCCACATTTTTTCATATGACAAAAATATTGGATCTGAATATTGTATACATGTACAAGAAATATAAATTGAATGTTTAAAAAATATAAGCTAAATATTCAGAGGATATAAACTAGATATTTAAAAAATATAAAGTAAATATTAAAAAAATGTAAATTCAATATTTGAAAAATATAAATTCAATATTTAAAAAACATTCAATAAAATTTTCAAATTTAAGAAGTTTCAAATTATAACAAAAATTAGAAACTACGATATGTATTACTTTCTGCGCACTGCTTGTTGAGGGAATATTATCTGTATTTGGAAAAAATATTGGTAATTATTTACATTAGGGGCTTCCTCACCGATTTTGATGACCTTGAAATATGTTGTCAAGGTCATCATTCTGAACAACTTTTTCCTATACATGTTACCGCCACTCAGCTTTAGTTTCCGAGATATTCGCAAAAAAGTTTCAACATCTGAAAAAGTGATCGGAGTAGGTGTGTGTAGGACTGTGTAAAATAGTATTTCAAATGGTTGACAGTAACTTATATTTTTATGATATTTTGTTGCCTGTAATGTTATTACGATATTGTAGTCTGTTTATCAACATGTTACATATTCGTAATTACACTACACATAATACTTTGCTAACTATTATAGCTTCTCATGTTAAAAATTAAGATTTATAATATTAACTACTTGCTCAACTTATTTTCATTGCAAGGAAATATTTGAAATCTATATAATAAAAATATTTCATTTTATCTATCTGGTTATCAAAATAAAAATATTTGATTTAAAGTAGTATCTTATTTGAACCACATTAAATTATACTATATACCAAATCATTAATGATCGTTAATATACGTTGCAAAATATTATAGAAAACCTTGTATCCAATGTTCCACATACGAATACTAATCCTACATTATAAAATACTAATGTAAAGTGTACTTACTTCTGAATCTTCTGTACCTCCGTCGGATCCACAGCACACAATTATTCGCTCACGAGAATAAGTCCGAATAATTGAACAACAATCACTAAACAACACACACAACACACACGCACAACACATTTTATAAAATCGTGACAACGAACGAGATGTCACTCCGACCACGAACAAAATAATACTGCGATTTGAACAATGATCCCTTCCACGGAGGTGGTACGGTCAGGTTATCATAGAGAGGTTAGACGCTGAGGGTCTATAAACACTAGATACAAAACCAAGGTAAAAAAATTATGGCGGGGCGCCGACCCTATTTCCCGGAATTCCCTGTTTTCGTATCACACGTCCGTGGGAGGGGGACGGTTAAAATCGCAGTATTATTTTATTCGTGGTCGGAGTGACATCTTCTCGTTCGTTGTCACGATTTTATAAAATGTGTTGTGTGTGTGTGTGTTGTTTAGTGATTTTTGTTCAATTATTCGGATCTCTTCTCGTGAGTGAATAATTGTGTGCTGTGGATCCGACGGAGGTACAGAAGATTCAGAAGTAAGTACACTTTACATTAGTATTTTATAATGTAGTTTGTAGTACATTAGTATTATATTTTATTATTCGTATGTAGAATAAATGCAAGGATGCAAGGTTTTCTTTCTTATTTTGCAACTTCAATTCTAACCCATACCTACTCCGATCACTTTTTGAGATGTTAAAACTTTTTTGCGAATATCTCGGAAACTATAGTTGAGCGGCGGTAACATGTATAGGAAATAGTTGTTCATAATGATGACCTTGACAACATATTTCAAAATCGGTGAGGAAGCCGCTAATGTAAATAATTACCAAAATATTCTACTTCCAATATGAAATAGATTCATTTAATATTTAGAAAAAAATATTTTTCTCGTAACATGACATAGATATTTCCTGAATATTTAAAAAGAAATATTTGTTACGTAATATAAAATAAATATTGTATGTATATTTGAATATTAAAAAGAGATTCAATCTCTTTTTAATATTATATGAATGTGTATACAATATTTTGTGCTACTAGGGTAACTATTTTGGAACTAATTCAAGGTTTTAATGAAAAATTATAGAAGAAATGCTCTCCGCCATTTTTACCTTTCTTATTAGTACTCATCTACTCAACTTTTTTGAGTATTTATGAATAGCTTTATGCAAGTCATTTTACACTTCATACTGGCGCGAATGTGAGTTTTTCCATCCATAGACATATTGTATATCTCCGTTACTAATTTTGTAAACATAATTTTCTTATATTCTAGTGTACTTTATTCCGTTCCTAGCTTGGTTGAATTTAATTTGACTTTGCCATATTTTTTCATGTCACCTACTAAAGATCAGGGATGCAAAGGGATTGATTTTATTTGCGAAGGGAACGTAGAGAATCTTTTGATACTTGAACAGTACTTCGTACAATTTATTCTGTACATATTAGGATATCGTTGGGGGGTCTTGGAAATCCATCAAATTCATAAATAATTTATTTAGTGAGTACATAAGGGGAAGACTGTTTTTCTCGATGCAGTTTTAATTCAATGGACGTAGCTATTTGCATAGAACCGCAAATGTAGGTGCGTATGGTGAAGAAGTGTTTCATTTAAAGAAGTCTTACATTTCAATGTTTTCATAATATTTTGTCATGTGACAAAAAACTTGGATACTTGGTTTACATCCATTACAGTAGGTTCGTTGTTCTTGAATATTTTCCCTTGTAAGTTTTCCAAGCATAAGCAGGACTTTGCAAAAACAAAGCAGATCTTCCAACGTACTTGTCCCTTGGAAGTACAGACCCTTGAAGAGGCACAGACTTCGAGGGCATCGCATATTTGACAGATTCATTGACTGTCAGGTCACAACCGTAAGTTTATAACTTGACAGTGGTTGTTGAACGCGGGAACCTGGTTATTTGGATTTCTTGAAATTTTTCAAATTGAATAATTTCTAACAGTCTTCTTCAGTTTAATTTCTAAGTCTTTGTAATTTCAATAATTACACTTCTTACGAAATCGGTCGGAACTTCCGGGAAAGTTACACGCGGAAGTTAATGGGGCGTAATGTGTTAAAGCTTTAAGAGATACTTGGAGGTAACATAAGGTAGTGACTTACGTAACTTAAGTAGCGTAAATAACTTGGAGATATACATATAGTGCGGCAGTAAACCTAGCTGGATCGTAAAGAGAGGTTTGGTGCCGGTGGTCAACAAAGGATATCCGTGATAACAGGGAAATGACATCCCGTCTGAAGCTGTGCAAGAGCTAGCCCCTTCAAAATTCGTTCCCCTTTAGGCCAGTTCTGGAACTGCTCGAAATGCTAAAGATGTACTCGAGTTTTGGGGACTCCAGCTGACCCGGATCAGCAAAAGCAGCTTCTCTTTATGATCCCGTTAGGTTTACTACCCTGCCATGGAAAGAGGAAGGCGATACGGAGACACTAAGAAAAAACTCCATTAGAACATTATACTTTGTGATGGTACGTTTATAAATAATAGTAGTCGTGATGCCAGTATTCCTCCATCAAAGCACAGTAAAAAATCCTCAAAGTTCCATAAGAAAACACGACCATGATGCATCATGGTACTTACACGATCATGTTGCATAGACGGGACAATCATTCCTATACTGATGTGTGACACCTATACTAATCGATCCCACCGTGGATTCAGTTTATCGTTAAACTTCCCTTTGGCAACACACAGAAATTTCTAACTTTTTTTTTATACAATCCTGCAGATTTCGACGAGAAAATACCAAAAATTCAAATTTCAATGTTAGGAGCTGACCTGTTCAAAAGTTTTGCGTGGAAGTGAATCTACAATGAGAAAATAAGTCGAAAATACCGAATCAATTTTTTTGGTTTGAGGCTTTCTTTTCGAGAAAATCGACTTTGAAGATCCGTCAAGTTTGCGTGCCCAGCATTCACAAGAAGTAGAATCAGTTGGCCATGATCAGACACGTCAAGCGATTCCTATACTTTTTCAAACTTGATATTCTTGAATAGAAGGCGTCAATCGACCTATTTTCAAATAAAACATAGATTGCACACAGCACTGTATGTCTCTCTGGAAACCATGCAACATTTATTTGAAAAATGTTTTCTTACAACAAATAACTTATTTGAAGTTGTCATATTACGAGACTCATTCTGTGGAATATCCTATTTTTGTTGACAGTTAGGATGCGTTTTATTTTTATACAACAACTCAACAGAAATCCAAATACAAGCTTGAAATACATCGAGAGTAATCGATAAACGAGAGTGCCGCCCCTACCGTGTATAAAGTTCACGATTTCAATGCTAGATTTCATGCGTTTCGTGATGGATAACAATTACGATACTGCAACCACAGAACGCGGCTTCATATTGATTCGAACGATAATTGTAGTATACCTTGTGTTATTGACCATTGAATTAGCATGGTTTTATCAAATTACGCGCGAGAAAACATAAATCATTCTACTGGCAAATCATAGGCAAACCATTATAGATCCACAATTGGTTTCCTTCCTAAGTACAATGAATTACATTTCAAGGGCACTCAGCATCGCCAAAAAATAGCTACGAGAACAAATATTTTATTTTTAGAAAAATATGGAGCAGTGCAGAAATATGAATTTTTGCATTTAGAGACGTAAATTCTGGAACACCGCTCCGCTTCCACTCTCATAAGTGCATTCATTTTTTTAATGTGTTATAATTCTTCCGAGACACTTAAAGATAGAATAGCTCACTTGCGTTATTAAAGCAGCAATATATTATTCAAAAGAAGTGTTTTAATTCTCCGGGGATTCTTGAAGGTAGAATAGCCGTTATACATTATTAAAGTAACAATATATTATTAAAGAGAATGCAGTGCAACGTAAGCTAAGCGCGAAATATAGATACTTGAATAAGACATTAATGGAAACATTATGCAAGAGATTTCAATTGAAGGAAGTTACCAACATATGTATACCTTTCGTATTTAATGACATGAGAATTATTTGCAACACAATTAAAATAGTTTAGAAATACAACCAGAAAGGACAAGAAAGAAAAAGAATTAGAATTCACAAACAATAATAATTGTGCTCTTCATTTTTGTCCGATCCAATTTCATTTAGTAAGGCTATGAATAAGAGATCACGTTTGTTTAACAAAAATGATTAAAAATGCGTTAATTTACGTTCGGCATGGAGCACAAGTGTAATAATTAAACTAATTATTAAAGAATGCAAAGTCTGTTTGTTTACATTGTCGAAAATGTTTGCTTGAAATTATGATGTCTTTAAAAACAATTTTTTAAATATTCTAGCAGAAATACAGATTGCACGAAATTGCCAATATAAAAAAGAAGAAACTGTGTGCCGGAATCTTAGAGACTCTGAAAATTAGAGTAATTCGTTTTGCAGCATGAATAAGCAGAAAACGATGTTTCTCGGGAGACGTAATCGTATTCTGCATTAAAAGCAAAGAATCACTCAGTAAAGAGTTGATGGGAACCAGGTGGAGCGTCTATGAGTCAGAATACTACATTACGAAATTTCATAAATTCTCTTTATGATACCTTTTAGACGCTTCGTCAAGGCCTCTGTTTTTCATTTGAAACAGTAATAACTCGAGTGAACACAAATTGGCACAACTACATGGCATTCGTTTCGAAAATATTTGCAGAAATCAAAATTAACTAGTTATTGTTAAGACATGCGTTGGACAAATAAAAATGAGAAGATTATCTCGGTAACTTTGAAACTTGCTTCAAAATTCAATAACTGTTAAGGTTAGGTAAAAACTGATCAGAGGAAAACAGTTTTCCAATTGTTTAAAGCGAAAAATGATCTAATTTTTTGTGACGAATATTTTGCTTTTATCGTTGAGAGATTCTGCAATGAATAGTTCTCTAACAGATTGTACTTTCTTTGTACTTAAAATAATTTCTGTTCAAGAGTTGTAGTTTTTATTCAAATAATCTTACACGTTACAGAGGTGCGCGTATTTTTTCCTGCGTTCGTTTTCCGTATGCACCGTGCAAGATAATAATATAATTAAGGAACAAGCATTCACAGAACGTGAACAAAAATGAGAATGTCAAGATCGAAGGTGGAAAACAGGACCAAGCAATGTTTAGAATGGTTCAAACGAATCCGCTGAATAATAGAGAATGGTAGACAGTTACTGCAAGGGAGCAACTGTCTCCGATTATAACAAAAGTGAAGGGGCGTAGCTCACAGCTCATTTGTTATTAACTAGCGTAGTGGAACCTTGAAGTGCAGAAAGACTTGGAACACGACTTCACACTTTGACTCGCAACCCTTGGTAAATTTAGTTAATTACCAGTCAAACTTCCGCAAAGAACTTCCGTCCTCTCTTCTGTTTCCTGATCTATTCAATGCCTTCCTCCTTTTCTAAAGAAGGATCTCAATTCAGTCCATATCGTCCTTATACTACGTTTCGTCGATTTTCTTGCAATCTTGAATTCATTGTTGCTCACCTAAAACTATCTATCGTATAGCTATAAAAGAAACTAAACTTTAAAAATTCATTGACACGCATTAACGAGTATACGATTAATATCTACATATTCCGCAAAATAATTAACATTCTGATTAAGCAAAACTTAATATGAACTTTAAATCTTTTTGTATAAACAATTGAGCCACAATTTGAAATTGTATGCAAAGATATAAAGCATAAATATATGAATAGCACGGTTTCCTGTTAGCTGGAGAAATTTTATTTTGTTAGAAATATCAGATTGACATTTTTTTATAAATACAATAACTCCTAAAATAATCGTTAATATACCTTTTTATAGAGAATAAAAAGATCGGTCGCTTGGTGCTTAAGAAAATATGTAGAACCATTTAAAAAATGTAGAATGACTGATTTTTCGACGTCAGAAATGCCGTCAGGTATCAAATGAAAATGACATCATTTTTTAAGAATTCTTCTTCCATTTTTCCTTGAACATCTTAGGAAACGATAAATGGCCAGATTGCAATTCTACGGTTAAAAATATAGTGTAAAGGTAGTAAATTTACGTTCAAACGATTTACCCGTGGCTTTATGAAAAAGGACTCGCAAGAATTAAAAGCAAGGAGATGGCCTTTACTGACCGGTACAGTATAGATAGCTAATGATAGAGCTGCGTCCGTACTTGTCTTATATCCGACTTAACTGTAGGTGAGGTATCTGTAAGAGATAAGTGTCCATAAAAAATTGATTAATTCTGGGTAATACAGCACTCCTACGACAGAATAGTAGCTTCTTTTTTACAATTCCAAACGATTTTTCGTTGTTATTCACCAAAATCATTTTACCGATCGGATTTGAGTTTTTTCATTATCTGCCTACGTCATAACTAATCGCGAGGTATTTCCGGTTCGGCTTGCGAATTTAGCGCGTCACAGTTGCGAGATCTCTGTGATTAGAAAATCGCTCTAAGACTATCATTATTCATGATATTATTGGAGCATTCGGGTATTAATTAAAAAAAATTGTTGGCCTTTATTATTCGACATGAACGTGAAAAATTTAGTGTTAATTTTAATAGCTTGGCTATTGATGCTACAACTAAAAGTCAGTTTCGGCAAGGACTTGATTGCGCTTTGAAGATGAGAAAGTTCGCAAGCGTGACGTAAATTGGTTAGAGTACTGGACAAAATAAAGTAGGCACCTCGAATATTTTTACAATTACGTTTATAACTTCGTAGTTTTTACAGATATGATAATTATGTATTTGCACAAAAAGAAGGTTTCTTAGTCTACTTTTAAGTTTTAACAAAAATAATTTCAAAAACATTTAAAATTTTACAATAGACAGGTCCGTTACATTTATAAGGATATTTTCTTTGGAAAAGAAAAATCAAAATTAAGTTCTAATTGAGAACTAGTATTTTGTATGGCCGCCCTTTGCTCGTATGACCTCTTGCAAACGCCGAGCAATGGTCTCGACGAGATTCCGGATGTGCTGTTCGTGGATGTTTCCCCAAGCCTTTTCCAAAGCTTCGAGTAACTTGAATTTATTCGTTACGTCACCCTTGTCAACGTTCTGGTCCAAAATGGACCACAGATTTTCAATTGGATTTAAATCCGGCGATTGTGCTGGTCAATCTAGCACTTTGATCCTCGAGGCACGAAAGAAAGCAGCAGTTTTATGCACGGTATGTTTAGGATCGTTATCTTGTTGGAAGATAAAGTCATCTTCCTGACCAATCTTTAGCAGAGACTCCTCTAAATTCTCGTTGAGGATGTCAATGTATTTGTCTGCTGTCATAATGCCATCGATTTTTAATTATAATACTGCCTCCTCCATGCTTGACAGTTGTTTGGACATTTTTATCCAAAAGCTTGTCGCCGGGCTTCAACCAAATCCGTGTTCGTTGTTTATGACCAAACAGGTCATACTTGCTCTCATCACTACAAATAACCTCTTTCCAGAAGTCAACTGGCTTATCGACGTATTTTTATGCAAATTGGAGACGTTTCAATTTATTAACTTTTCGAATTAAAGGGCGACGCTGTGCAAAACTGCTCCGTAGCCCAGCTTCCCGAAATCTCCTGCGCACGGTTCGTTCAGAAATGTTGAGTTGCACATTTTCCCTGATTACACGACTAGTAACAGTCGGATTTTTCTTCGTTTCCCGGATAATTCTACGATTCTCGACTGAATTTGTCTTCCTGTTCCGTCCGCGACCGATGTTATCGGCTACTGTGCCAAGCTCTACAAATTTTTTTTAGATTACTTTTTTAGACCGCTGCTTCACTAACATTGTACTTTTCACCGATTTTCCTATTGGAGAGCCCCTTTTGCCGGTCGTTAACTATTAATTTTCTAATTTGTACGGAAATTTGTTTCGTTTCCATGTTATTCGCAATGGAATGATACAATCTTGCTTCTCAGGGCACTGATGGCTAACTGAAACTTCATCAACACTAGAACTACCAAATGAGTCAAAATGACTTGCTCCTAATTTTTTCTCTTAGAAATAATGAAATTATAAATATGTTTTCATGAGAAAATTCTTTAATAAACTCCTTTATCGCAGTGGATATTTAAACAAAACTGGTACGCGATCCAAACGAATGGAACTTTGTTGTTATTATAAGGCAATGTATGCCAGTTGCATTTACTGCTTGGTAGTTCTAGTGTTAATACTTTTACTTGTAAACGTTCATTTATCTCCAACTTGCTGAAAGTATATAATATCGCTGAAAGTAAATAAACACTCTAGTGAGTACTTTATTTTGTCCAAAGAAAATATCCTTATAAATGTAACGGACCTGTCTATCGAAAAATGTTAAATGTTTTTGAAATTATTTTTGTTAGAACATAAAGGTAGACTAAGAAACCTTCATTTTGCGCAAATACATAATCATTATATCTGTAAAAACTACGAAGTTATAAACGTAATTGTAAAAATATTCGAGGTGCGTATTTTATTTCGTCCAGTAGGGGAGAGTTGCCAAATGCGTACTGGTCACCTAAATCGTACCAGCTCTTTTCTTTAAAAATTAATGCATTTTGGTGCCTCTTGGTGGTAAAGATATGAACTTTTATTTATGTCGATAAAGTAGGACCAAAAAGTCATTCGCATGAAGTGTTGTTTTGTGAATGACAGAAGCACAAAGAAATCAGGCAAGACTGATGTCAATTTTAAACGATTTTAATCGGCTGAATTGAATATAAATCTACAGTTTCTGAGGTAGTCTTATATATTTTTGAGAACTAGCTATGTTATATTATTTATTTCTATTTAGTTTATAAAACATGCTGATAATGTTTTAAAGGTTAGCTTCAATTATTTAGCGGAACGTCTTTTTCCTAAATCGTACCAGTACGATTTAAGATGCTGTTATTCAAATTTTACCGCGAAAATAAACGATTTACAATATTTCGAATTTTTTTAGCATGGGAAAGCGAAAATATTGTGAATGGACAGAAGAACAGATGAAATTAGCAATAGAGGCTTACAGAAATAAAAAATACGGATTCAACGAATGTTCTTGGCGGTATAAAATTCCAAAGCCAACATTAAGAAGACACCTCCTTGGATTGATAAAAAGACCTACTTTTGCATTAAAAAAGGTTGGAGGAGTTTTGAAAGAAGACAATATTTATTATTGTCCTAGTTGTATTTAAGTTAAGTAATGTAATATTTCATTTTATTTTTATGTTGTATTGTATATTAAACTGAAATTAAACGCAAAATACAGTTTCTCTTATGATTTTTTTGTATCTTTTTAATCCAACACATGAGGTACGATTTTGGAAACCGGCTGGTACCATTTAGGATACCGGTTGCCTAAATCTTATAAAAGTGTTCATATCACAATGATCTATCAATAAATATTTAAAAAATCATATTAAATTGCAACTTCGATAGTTAATACATACAGGGTGAGTCACCAAACGTTACCACCTCAAATATCTTTGTTGTTTCTAAAGATACGTAAAATATGGTAAGGACAAAGTTGAATGGTACAATGGGGCTGACACGATGCAAAAAAAAAAATTTTGTTTTTATGTCATTTTTTTGGAGATATCAAGGTCACCAAGACTTTTTTAAATGGAACCACCCTTTTTTAAACACCTACAATGATAGTCCCTTTCATTAGGAATTCAGTGACTATAATTAGTCCAAGGTCATTCAAGGTCAAGGACAGAAAAAACGTATAAAACTAAAATATGGAAGCAGAATACCTGTATTTTATAAATGTTCGAAATGATGGCCGTCTGCGTCGATACATTGTTGTAAACGAGGTCTGAAGGAATGTTGAACTCTGATAAGTGTATCCGACGTGATATTCGTACATGCTGTGATGATACGCTGACGCATATCTTCAACTGTTGTTGGAGCATCCGTGTACACGGTCTCTTTTAGCAGACCCCATAAAAAGAAATCCAGTGGATTTAAATCAGGCGAACGTGCTGGCCATGAAACTGTTCCGCCTCGTCCAATCCATCGGTTTGGATATCGAGAATCCAACGTTTCTCTTGCTACTCGTGCATAATGAGCAGGACAACCGTCATGTTGGTACCACATATCGTAGCGATTTTGTAAAGGGACGTCTTCTAACAAAATTGGCAGATCTTCTTGCAAAAATTGAGCGTATTTCTGCCCGTCATCATTCCGTTAACGAAATATGGTCCAATTACTCTGTCGTTCAAAATACCTCACCACACGTTTATGCTCCATTGTTTTTGATGATCAATTTCTCGCAGCCAGTGCGGATTATCCACAGACCAATAATGGGCGTTCCGTAGATTAATTGAGCCATGATTAGTAAATGTTGCTTCGTCCGTAAACAAGACATTAGAAAAAAATGAATGATTTTGAAGCAATCCCCATTGACAAAAGTTAATTCTATTTTGAAAATCATTCCCGTGCAATTCTTGATGGAGCGATATGTGGAACGGATGAAATTTATGTCGGGCCAGAATTCGTATTACGCTACTTTGTCTTATGCCTGCTTCCCGGGCAATTTTTCTCGTACTCACGTGAGGATTGACAGCTATAGCTGCTAAAATATTAATTTCATTGTCTTCATTAGTCGTGGGATTCTTCCGTTTGTACTGTCTTGCATGTACACTTCCAGTACTTCGAAACAACCTGTACGTATTAGTGAAAGTACGTCTAGAAGGAGTGTTTCGTTCGGGGTACCTTTCTTCATAAAGTAGTCGGGCCTGCACTGCATTTTTTCTACATTCACAGAAAATCGTGATCATATCACACTTTTCAGTCATCGAATATAACATAGCGGAATCGCGTTTGGAAACATACTGATAGTAAATAAGAATGCTGAATAACATTGAAGGACCTTAGTATGTTTACTTCAACTACGATAAACGTCTCAACCGTGATAAACGTATTTTGCTTCCATATTTTAGTTTTATACGTTTTTTCTGTCCTTGACCTTGAATCACCTTGGACTAATTATAGTCACTAAATTCCTAATGAAAGGGACTATCATTGTAGGTGTTTAAAAAAGGGTGGTTCCATTTAAAAAAGTCTTGGTGACCTTGATATCTCCAAAAAAATGACATAAAAACAAAATTTTTTTTTTTGCATCGTGTCAGCCCCATTGTACCATTCAACTTTGTCCTTACCATATTTTACGTATCTTTAGAAACAACAAAGATATTTGAGGTGGTAACGTTTGGTGACTCACCCTGTAGATACAAAACATCATTTTTGCTCAAATTCCTACTAAAGAATATATAAACTGCCTTCGAAATTAACTGGTACGCATTCGGCAACTCTTCCCTACTGTATATCCGGTGTTCGGCTAACACGAGTTCAGATTAGCATGCAAAGCAACTGGAACTGAAAAAATCTCGCGACGAAATGTTCACCGGGTATTTCTAAGGATCAGGCTAGCACGGTACAGATAAGTGTATGGATTTATCAAATTTCGAGCTGTTCCTGTAACGTATACATGACCGGACATGCTGCATCTACTATCTATATATACATATATACATGTATACATGTATAAAGGTATAGGAAGCGGAATGGATATCGCGCACCGCGATGCGGTGGCAACGTCGACGATGGCGGCTGCTCCGATCGATCGCCGAAACGATCGACCGCGTCCCGTATAATTCCGCGAAGCGGAGTTTTGCGGTTGATTTACAATCGGCCGGGTGCAGCTTCCCTGATAATCAAACGAGAGTTTCCGATTGGATTTGTACGATGCGCGTACGCTTGTGTCCCTATATCCGGCGCGGCGCGGAGCGGAGCGGAGCGGAGCAGAGCGGAGCAGAGCGGCGAGGAGCGGCGAGGCGGTGCAACGCGTGCATGCACCGGTTACGCCGAATCGAGGATACCAAGGAAAATCAATTAGCCGGGCAAACTGTTTCGACTGCGGCTGTTTGCCCGCGCGAGAGTCGGCAATGTATTTCGTCTCGAAGCTAGGATACGTGTCCCGAGCACAGTGCGCGCGGTTGCGTGTGCACACACACCGGCCCTTTATATTTGCAACCGATGCACTCCGAATGCGAACAGTTACTGCTCGCAACTCACAACGGCGCCGCACACCGGTACTCGCGTTCTTGTAATACCAGCATTTCCCCGAATGTGTCTGATTACAAACGTTGCAGACGTGTGCACGCGAATCCGAGCAACCGGAATTCGATATTGTTCGGCAAATTGAAACGCTTGTAATATCGTCGAGAAAACCCCCGATGCCAATTACACCGCGAACCTGCTTATTATGCGAAATCTATCATCCGTCGCGAAAATGCCTGCAATCTTACGACCAGAGTTTTCTGCGTTTATGAGAAAAAAGAGTAAAGATCAAAAGCTCTAGGGAATATCGATGAATCATTAACACTAGAACCACCGAATCAGTCAAAATGACTGGTTCCTAATTTTTTCTTTCACAATTACTGAAATTATAAAAATATTTCCATCAGAAATTTTGAAATGAACTTCTCTATCGAAGCACGTGTTAGAATAAAAATGGTATGAGGTTTGAATAAACGTAGTCTCGTAATTATCACAAAGCAATATACATCAGTCGTATTTATTACTCGGTAGTTCTAGTGTTAAAGGTCGACACTTAATGAATCCTAAAACGTATATCGGTTAGAAAATAATCCGTATTTCAGATATATTACAAGATTTCATAAAAAAAAAACACACAGTGGTTTTATGGAAATTTCGGGCAGTGTAATTGGTAGAGAGAAATTTTATTTTGCATAAAGATTCACAGTCTGTTCAGAACGTTAAGGGAGTGGAAAAAACGAGATCGCATTTCTTCTTGACCATAAAATTAAAAAGAACGGTGTGTAGTTTAGGGGATCGCTTTCACGTTCAGCACTTTTCAACATTTTCGCGATGGACTGGGGAAAGTTGTTTTAGTATATTTTGATATTTATCAAATCTACTTAGATGTCGACATCGTAACCAGTATTATCTATTTACGATGAAAGCAACTCTTTGTCGAATTCCCCATGTCCTCCCTCTCTTTCTCCCCTTCAGTATGGTACAGCTACGACATGGTTTTGCTCTAACACGGTTAGAGTATTGAGAAGACCTCCAATTTAACAGGACATTTCGATCGATACGTGTATAGTTTGAGAAAGAATTTTATAAATACGTTATCTCGCGTTACGAAGTTTATAAAAATTTGATGGAAACATATGTGAGCAAAGCTCGCCTGTTGGGAACAAAAGATGGGAAACAAAAAACGGTCACTAAACGCGTCAATTGTCCCAGCATACAGAAATAATTTCTTTTTTAAGTTAATTTCGTAAATGTAGTTCACTACATCAAAATAGAAAACAAGTTCTTCTTGGAGGATACCATTTAAATGAGTTTAAAAAGAGATTACCGGTTTACCAATTATAGAAAATCACTTTTTTAGACTTTAGTCAATAGTAGCACACATAAATATCATATTTTTAATGTTCCAGTCAGAAATTCGAGGTACACTCCCGATCATAAGTCTTAGGACAGTGATCATATTCGTATTCAACTTTGTAAAAATGGAATAGTCGTTGAAAGATGCGAACAAATTTTTTCTCATTTAAAGGTTTACACAGAAAGAAAGGATGCTGCTCTCATATATCAAAAATCTTACTAAGAAGTAAAAAAATATATTTTCTTTTCATAGCATAATCCGCCACTTTTCTTTATCACAATGTCCACAATTCTTGGCATCCGCGTAATTAATTTTTTCATACTTTCTGTTGTTATATCATTTCATTCTCGTTCTAAAATATTCCATAAATGTTTTTTCGAAGCAGGGCAAAAGTTCCGTACCTGTCTGTCCAGTTTATCCCTCAATTTTTCTATGGGGTTCAAATCTGGTGATTGGTGTGGCTATTTCATAATTTTTAATGAATTATTACATTGACGTTGTAATTATTGCTGAACATATGAGGATGTTTATATTATGCAGTTAATACAGTTAAAGGTTCATAATCTATACGAAATACCAGAGTTTCACTAAAAACCAGAGGTGTCCTATGACTTATGAGCGGGAGTGTACATAGATTTAAAATTGTACGTCAAGGATTTTTGAATAGTTAAAAACGGAACTTTCACCAACATATTCGTGGCATTTTTCTAATGAAAACGATACCAAATATGATATTTACAATTTCCGATGATATTTACAATTTCTTTTAAATTGAAGAGGATAAGAGAAACTGCGGAAAAATCTGATTTTCTTTGTCACCCCGTTGCTACCCGCCATGTCGAGATATACGGTTGAAAATCGGCAGAAAATATTGTCTTCCGATAAGCTATCGAATGGCCGCGGTGAACTCGAAATATTCAAAGAAGTATCCGCATTGATTTTACCGACGTTCAACAATGGCGAATTTCCGAATACACGCTTGGTGCTTATGTGCGAGTGTGTGCACACGTCTTCAATGTTACCCGAGCTTTGTATTTACACCCGATGTACTGTGTACAGCTTGCAGCAAAGCACACACAATCTGTCTATACGGGCGCGGGCGTCCACATGCACATGCACACGCACATGCGCAGCGTTGATTGCAGGCATACCCGCGAAAGCCGGAGTTGGATGCACACGGATGTACATAACCCTATACATGGGAACAGAACGGCATTGATACATCGTTGAAAATTGACGGAACAATATTTTTGATGTTGCGATTACAAATGTACGAGCGCATACAGATCCATTGCAGACAACTGTGTACACCGGCATGAATAATTAGCGAGCCGCAATTTTGGATTTCACTTACCGATGTATAAAACAATGTTTCGAATATAAGCTATGAAATAACGAACTCGCGCGCGTATGCGACACCGCAATACGAATCAGCATTCTTGAACCTCGAAACTCTTCTCTCCTGATCAATGTTAAACAGGGGTGAACGTTTTAAGTATTTCGAATTTGTTAACAATGCTGTATAAAAATTAACCAGAGAAGCGTGAAACAGATTCCTTAGGAAAACCTTCATTTTGAAAACTACGGAAAGCGACGTTTGCTTTTAATTAAAAGTTAGGAACTAGAGTTTTGTCAAAATTGAATGTCGACCAGTTTAATTCTCAGAATATGAAGGTTTTAATTTCGTGAAAAATGCACAATTAACTTACGCCTCTGGCGCTTAAAATGCACTTTTTACAAAAGAATCTTTTTGTTGAATATTTGTAAAATAATTCACTTCTTGTAGAATAAATAAATGGGATTTGAACGAATTTGTTGTTTATCTGTGCTTCAATTCTTCAGGCAGCAGTGTACACGTTTTGAGAAGCAAACCAAACAGATTGCAAGCACAGATTCGTTAACAAAGATGATAATATAAGGTACATAATATTAGTCGAGACTCGTATCACTGTCATCGGCACTGATCGGACATAAAATTGGCCGACACTTTAATGCGAATGATACCGAATTACCTAGTTCTGCCCGAATCCCAAAATGACTCATTTAATTTGTGATGCCGGCGTCGCGACGCCGGAGTGGCCCGGTTCTGTCAATCTTAGTGGCGCGTTTTAAATATACATGTCACGCGATTGCTGAGAGTAAAATATGCAGGACAGATGAATATTAAGTCCTGTTGACAGATAAACTGCAACGATATCCACAGATCTCTGTCCGATTGAAAACGCATCGTCGCATAGATCATTACATAGTTCGCCTGTGTGAACGCTCATCAACTCTCGCCGTTTACTTCCGTTTACAATTTTAAAAAGATCACGCATTCCAATCTTAATATTTCAGTATTTCACTCTTTGATTTTGTGTTTTCACATTCGGTAATTTTACGTGTACGTATTCGATTTATTTCCCCCAAAAGAAAATTTCTTTTCATACATTTTCGTAATCAAATATTGGCTATTATTGTGTAACAATAGATCATAGATGAGTATAACTTGCGAAAGTCATTTTTCTTAGCGTCCCCATCTTGCACCCTTACTCCCTATGTAATCCTGAGGTCGGTGGTACACTATCCCTCATAATGTAGGTTGCCAAAAACAATTATCAGTTTGCCCTCTCCTTAACCATGTCGTTAACTGACCCGTACATTAAGATAATATCGCATGAAATCTGTGCCTATTAATTCTGATTAAACTATCTAGAATTCATTGGGGTGGTTATTTTATATCGTGTCATGTTTGACGTTACAAATCGTGTTTAGTAATATCATTTATTTTTCTAAATATATTACATCTTTATGCGTTTATAAAATTCATATATTAGCTATAATATTGCTGTTTAGTTAGCAAGAATTTTGTCGAAGAAATGGCCCGCAGTATAATTATAAATTACATCCTTAAACATGTGTATACTATAATTGTTTTTTCCATTATTTCACATTTCCATTGTACGCAATTGAATTTTCATTCTTTTTGCCAAACATGAATATGAAAACCCAGCGAAGTAACACCAGTTAGCGATTTCACGAGTAATTAACATTTATGACGACTAGTCTAGACAGATCGTCGGGATTAAATCGTGACGTTAGAAAATTTGACTAGCTTTCCATTTCTGATTTGGCTGGCAAGTTCTCGACACCTATCGCTGCGAGTTCAACGACATTCCGAACAAGGAGTCGACGAACGTATTCAAACATAGAATTGCTTTATACAATACACCACTCCACCAGGTTCACTTACCTATACATTTTCAATTGTTTTATTAGCATTGTATTCTCGTTTGTTTAGAATCAACTGACCTTTATTATAATGTACTTAATGTAGCATAATATAAAATTGGTATAAGTGCATATACTTATATGTGTATATTGATGCAATATGTATGTATACATATGGACTGAAATACTCTCGATTATTGAAACGGAAAGTATTTTTGAAAATTCAGTAAAAATTCATCGAGAGGGCTAAAAACCGTATTGAATCAAGAATGGAATTTAATATGTTTTGCAGTATTAAAACGAAATCAAGCTTTAATATGTAAAGAAAGATATTGATCGGTTACTGTATTGCATACAATAATATACAGGGTTTCAACATTTTTGGGACACCCTGTATTCTGTGAACACAGATATGTGTATATGCATAATTTACAAATATACAATTTATTTACAAATATTTGTATTTACAAATATACGATATATTAAATCGCATTATTCAATTTATCTGTCAGTATATTAAGTTTGACCAGATTGATTAGAAATGCTTTGAAAAATAAATATAAATACCTGAAACGTACATAATCATAAGATATTACTAAAATAGAAATTAATTCTTTGCAATTTTTATGGCATGAGAAAACGAGTAGACTATTGTATAAAAGTGTAGATCACGCTAAAACATTTAAAAACCACAAGTTTCCCTTTTGCAGAGTCGTATATTGGAAGATGCTTCCATTATGTGCAATTCCTGGTCCCCGAGGCATAACGTGAGTACAAACTAACATTACCAATTTATACCTGTAGTTTTCCGATTCCTATACATGTAGATTAGGCCATGTTTAAATAGCCTAATCGGGAAATGGATGCTTTGAGTGAATTTAGGCCCACCCGAGAATACCCAATACGTATTCTACTTGGGGTAGGAAATATATTTTTCTGTCCGGTACAATGCGTGGTAGTGTTAAAGAGTCAACACAGTCAAATACCCTACATGTATGTATCTTTTTCAGGCTAGCTACTAATTTCGAGAGAACAATTAGAACAACACAAGCAGAAAGTGTAAAAATTAAGCGAGCATAGAGACAGAGAGTATCACCGAACATTCTCGCTTTATAGGAACTGTGCCATAATATTTATAGTTTACGAAGCCCCATAGTAATGGCGGCTTAGCTCGCATAAACTCGCTAACTCGCGGTTACGATTATGGTCAGTAGTAAATTGATTATTAAGATGTACGATGAGGTGATGGGAGATAGTTTGAGTGCTATAAAAAGAGTCATTCGTCGCTTACCGTTTCCGCAAATGTAGTAAACAGTTGCAACTGCTTTAAAACAAACATAGTCTGTATACACACTAGGTGCTGTATTTGTATTTAATTATGAAACATGTTTTCATTAATAGTAATGGTAAACACCATGGCCTTTTCTAAATACTCTCGAATTTTTCTACATAAGAATCATTCGTACAGGTTACATAGTATGTGTGACCGCTTTAGCCAATATTTCGGTTAGAGACAACAATGCGCGTGAAACAGTTCTAGTAGAGAGCGGGCAACTTCAAAAGAAGAAGAGGGGGTAGAGATTTTCTTATTGCGAAAAGAAGTCGTCTTATATCGAATGAAAACTGTATATTAAAGCACGCGAACCCCGTGGATCTTAAAGCATATTTTTCTAGAAAACGGGACGTTGTACAAAAAATGTTATTCCTTCTTTTCGACTTGTTTCTGGATTCAAAATGGCCACCTGCTCGCTTGTACTTTTAATTAAGCAATTGATTGGAATCAAAATTGTGAATAGTGAGAACAGAAGAATATGTATCGATTTACAGTTCGCTTTATTTTTTTTTTTTTCTTTACAGAGATAACAGTTTGGCTTGGTAATGGTAAAACTGATCGGTCCACGAGCATGACCGCATATTACAAAACGTATTACTTTGTTCTGCAATCTGATGCACGGCAATATTTCATGTCGCAATCTCCACGCATTAATCGAACAATAATTCACGACACGACGCCGCGTTTCGCAGTTCGCATCATTAATACACCGGTAATTACGTTATCCAATGAACGACATCAATTATTAGCGGAGAGTATCGAATGTGCCCGCGGCGACAAGTTACGCGGCAGAGCAGACGCCGCGTCGAGCCGCGCCGCGACGCGACGCGACGCGACGCGAGAGAGGGCTTCCTGCGGGAAAATATCGAGCGTGATATAAATTTGGATCGGTTCTATATCGATGACGGTGACGGCGGGGTTCAGTCCCGTCTGTGTCACGACTGAAACTGAATTTGATCATAGCAGAGGACGGGAAACGGTGCGACGCGAGCGGACGCGACGCGACGCGACGCGACTCGGCGCCGGGTAATATAGGTACTCGTTACTCTAAACAGCAGATACTCCGCCATGCAAGTGATAATTTGAACAGTCTGCTCACTTTCGTGTCAGACGTCAGATTTTCTGGAAGAATTTATTAATTCATGTGTCAGACTACTTTGCGATGTAGGTTATCGGACGGAAATAACATAATTGTCCCAATTTGCGATATCCGCCGTCCACCGGTTCGAGAACGATCTGCATTTAGACTTAAATAACTGTCGTTTTTAGTCGTCAACTTTCCTCGCAGAACGAACGTATTTCGGAACACCTTTTCGAATCATTATTCTTCTTTTATCCCTGTTTCTAGACTAGCAGACGTCCAAATTAATATTAGATGGATCAATTTTTGGACATTTTTCAATTACGCGTTTTACGGTCCGATGGCAATAGCTAGTTTATTATGTCGATCGAAAACGAAATCTGCGTTCAAGTACAGGTAGCCCTCCTACAACACGGCATCCTATAACACGGTTTCGCTATAACACGATTCATAAATTACGGAAACCCTCCTACAACACGGCATCCTATAACACGGTTTCGCTCTAACATAATAAGAAAATTGCAAAAACCTTTGTACAACACTATACTTCTACAGCCGCGGCGAGGCTTGACGTCTTAAAGATACAATGTTGCAGAAAGTATTTCTTTTCATCTCCGTCGCCTGAAAACAAAAGTGTCAATTTTTGACAAAAAAAGTCATTTTTCTTGAATGCAGACCCTTCCGTTGAAAGAAGCCGAAAATTAAAAAGGGAGCTACAAAACTGTCTAGCTCCATACCGAGAAATTTACAATGACCTGGTAAGAACCAGCAAGCAAAGTAACATTACTGCAAGAACTTTGAATGAAGAAAAAAGTTCTGAAAGTGAAGGCGATATCATTCCATCGAAAAAACGTTCTCGGTTGATTATACTGAGCAGTGACGACGAAGAAATTAATTAAATGAAAGTTGCGTTAAATTAAAATAATATTTTTTGTTTTGTGTTGTATATACTTTTTTTTTTAGTAAAAAGTAAGTTGTTTATGTAGAATTAGAAAAAAAATTTGTTTTTAATAAATTTTCGGAACGTAACCCCCCTTTTTATACTGGCTCTAGGTCTCATACAACACGGTTTCACACAGCACGGCATTTTCTAGGAACCTATCTACCGTGTTATAGGAGGGTTACCTGTACTTTTATACCGGTCTCTGGAGACAGAAGGGTCACTCTATTGCGTGGTATATTATAGTTATTATATTTTCTCTCGGACTATTAATTTTCAAAATAAAATTAAAAAACGTCCAATTGCTGTGTTTATACTTGGTTCAGAGAGATCATGAAAATTAAATTTCTGAACAAAATATAAGAACCGCCTGATAAGATTAAAATACACACTCACGATACTATGGTTCCACGATTAGAAGTCTCCCTGATCCACCAGTAGCGGCGCATATGAGTTAGGTCGGAGACAGAAAGTTAGCTTAGGTGTCGCTATAGGTGAACTTTAATCATTAATGAGTTGAAAACAAAGCTGATGCCGCAAATTATGCCGTCCTTGATATCTGTCTTGTTGTTAAATTGCCCTCTAAGATCACTCCCAGTTTATTAATATATACATATACAAGTTATCTGTTTTATCTCAATACAGACATCTTTCAAGGGAAAAACTAGATTTCATATTGAAAAATATTATCGTTTATAGTCGAATGATAACCAGACAACAGTAAAAAATACCCCGAAAGTGGCCAAATAAAAAATAAAAGCAAGTAGAATGAATAACGAGATCATCGTTCCAGCCGAAATGGAAAAATCATTTACCGTTTGGTATTTGTTTGCAAGGGGCTTGTTCGTTATAGTTTGTCGAAATTTATCTCCACCGGTTTCGCCGGAAAATAAACGTTGAAGTGTTCGAAACTAATAAAACGATAAAAACGGTAATCACGAATAGAAAAGCGTTCGTTTTACCGCACACCAAAGATACGCATACGTAGCCGCGACAACACGGTAATATATTTTCACAATTGCAGATTTTAAAGTGCATTTTGCCGTCAGCCGAGTAAACTCCTTCTGAATTCTTGATTGTTTTTATTTTAAACGCGCGCAGTGATTTTCAATTGCTACTGCGTAATGGAAAACAGAACAGCAGCCATTATATAGTCATGATTGTGTACGGTGTGTTCAAGTGCATCGAGTTGTGCCCCATTCACCATAACATTCGGGTCTACCTATTTTATTTATGCACTTTATTTCACCCTGACAAAGGCGGTTTTTTAATTTTTTCTCAATTTGAAACGCCGGACAAAATGACGGCGGAATAAAAGTGCATGATAAAAATTAAACAACCATTAATATCACGTTAACAGTTGCAAAATGTAAAAGAATTCAGACATGCAGATATCAATATAAAAAACTAACTCCTTCAATTAACGATTAACACTAGAACTACCGAGTAATGAATACAACTGATGAATATTGCTTTGTAATAATGATAAGACTACATCTATTCAAACCTAATACCATTTTCACTCTAACATGTGCTTCAATGAAAAGGTTCATTCAAAACATTTTTATAATTTCAGTAATTGTGAAAGAAAAAATTAGTAACCAGTCATTTTGACTGGTTTGGTAGTTCTTATTGTTCAAACGAAGTTTATATCACGAACTCAAGCTATTTCAAGTTCTCTTGAATGAAATTGAAGAAATAATTTTATAAAGATTTCTGCAACTTGTGCCAAACGAGAAAAATTATTGGAAACGTTCGTCTTTATACAGGGCGTCCCGGAATTGACAACCGTGAAGGGAGTGATTCATCTGTGTAGGTTCATCTTCCTGACTGCGCGAAATCTTCTTAATTTATGCCGTAATCGCTCACAGCGGGAGAGTTATTGTTCGGCGGATAGTTAAATGGGATACAAGTTAAATATAATGGTTCGTAAAACGTGGTACGTTACGGGCTTAATCATTCCCGGTTCCTCGCAAATCAGCTCGAGCAGATAAATTACACGGACGGTTTGTAGGGTGCGATAATTCAATTGTAATTGGCTAATCTTTAACGCGCGGTAGTAGGAGTAGGTGCGGCCGTATTTAACGGGTGGGTTTGCCGCAGGCAGCTCGGAAAAATGACTCTATTAACCACGGGGACGTACCGGATCGAGCCCGAAGGGAGACTTCGCAGAAACTTTGCTAAACAACTGCACGAGGTGCTAACTACATAGTTAACAAGAGCAATCTGTATCCGTAGCTCGGCGTTACCGTCGCTCTCCTCATTTCTGTCCTGCTCCTACCAATTCTGATGTCTTGGGAAAACTTCTCTGCTGACGTGTACAAAGAATGCCCCTAAATTCGGAAGAACGACCACAGAACCTCACACTAATTCCAATCCTTCATACCAAATCAGAATCGTTCACGCTTTATTGTTAATGCGATAGTTACCTTGGAAATTTTGTGCGAACACTTTTTAGAGACGATAACATTTTTAATTCTGGATTTGGATCTTATTTGAGGAACAATTAGCTTAACACTAGAACTACCAAGCAGTAAATGCAACTGGAGTACATTGCCTTATTACAAAAACAAAATTGCAGTTGTTTAGATTTCATACCAGTTTTGTTCAAATATCTACTTCGATAGAGAAGTTTATTAAAAATTTTCCCCTGAAAACATATTTACAATTTCGTTATTTCTAAAAGAAAAAATTAGGAGCAAGTCATTTTGACTTATCTGGTAGTTCTAGTGTTAATACATGACCCGAAGAAGGAATTTTCAGAAAATTCAAATTGGTTGGAATTGTATTTATTGAGAGAATACTAAAAGTTGTATTTTACGACGAAAAGACTCGTTATGAAATGTTATTTGTCGCAAAATTGCTCGTTAATTTAGTGTCAATTAGATGCTTTTTTTTAAAACAGTGGTTCTCCAGTTCTAATCATTGCCACATGTATAAATAATAATATGAGCATTGGTTCATTAATATCAAACGAACAGAAGTGGGGAAATAAAGTGGGGAACAAGTCATCAGCACAGTGTGCGTCGAGGAAATTCATGACTGCTGCAATGACCAACAATTTACGGCTAATATGACATTAATAGTTTTATAATATTAATGACATCAAAACACAAATCTGTAGTCTACTATATGACATTGCGTCCAACTGAACGCGTAGCGTCGAACCTAGATTCGAAATTCTGACATTGATTAATCAGTGAAATCTGGAAAATATTCTATATAACTTGCTGAAACATATTAAAACACAAAGAAAAATTTAACAAAGAAAGTTTCAAATATATAGAAAATCGTTTTCGAGAAAATCGAGTTTAAAGATCCGTCGGGTTCGCGTGCTTCAGTTGGTATACGCAGCAAGTAGAATTGTTTGATCATGATCAGACGCGTCAGACGATTCCTGCTGATCGTTAGTATCACGCGTGTCCGTTGCATTTTCCTTTCTCGAAAACGAAGCTTCGGATGAAAAAATTTTAGACCGAAATTTATTCTTACACCAAGTTTACAACTTTTTGAAAACTTTTTTCATTTGTTATAGTTTCACACAATTTACAATGGACTGGCCTGTACAATCACCTAGCGCATACACTATCGTTCATAGATAACCGAAAAGTGAAAAGTTTATTCATATTCGCAAATATGTTGGTGTCCAGATACTTTTGGACGGTACTGTACATGTGGAGCTTTCTGTAGCCAGAGTACCCTTAACCCAAGTCCTCCCTCGTTTCGAGAGAAAAGGTAATCTAGAATTTATCGTCCTATTAACACTTTGCTTAAGTGCAGTATTTGTTTCTGTTAGCAACACTGTCTGTCACACGGCAAACGGGTTTACCTTTACCACGTGACTAGTCGTCGAAGGTAGTATCAAAGTTATGCAATCGAACTTTATCGGGCTCTACTATCAATGAAAGTAAAAATGTTACACTGTGTTTGCTTCGACTATTAACACATTATATTTTCTACTACCAATATTTGAATATTTTTTGCGACAGACGCCGATTATTTATAAACATATTCTGACCATTTATTTTCGTTAGATTACCGCAAGAATATTTTAAGAATATCGTGTGCACATCGAACAAATCAAGATGACATTAATCGAGCGTTTGTCGTCGTAAGTAAATTCTTCGAAAACCGTAGTGCATGTTATGCAAGATACGCAAGGGAACAGATTATTGAAGCGCAAAACGGCAGGAAAAAGATACTTGGTAAACGGCGCGGCGTCTTCCCTACAGAAACGAAGGGGAACAGACAAAGGAACTTCGAAATTAGAAAAGTGGTGGTAGTTCAGCAACCTACAGACAGTCAGTAGGTACACGTACTCTACGAAGACCAAAGAAGTTCATAAATAATCGAAGCATTGATGTACGACGGTGGTTTTCGCATGCAATATTGATCCATGTGAACATCACAGTTTATAATGAAATAAGTGGAGAGTGTATCCCTTTCAGGCTCGTCTAACATTGCAGAATTATCCACACCGTAAACATCTGAAAATTTCACAACATTAAAACAACTTTGTAGTCTTAATCATCTTTTTGCTAATCTACTTTTAAGAGAATACTCGATATACCGATTTTACCGAACTATAGTTATTCGAGTAAGCCAAATTGATTTTTAAACGAGACAATTCACTGATAAATATTCAAATTATTATTAAATTTGTTTCTGTATACTAGGCAGCGCTATCCGCCAGTATTTTGTAGCTGGTTTATTGCTATTTTATGAAATGATTTTATCTCGTTGATTGTAGAAGCGAATAATTAAATAAAAGAAACAACAATCATACATGACCTTCTCAAATTTAACTGACAGTCCACTAGAAAATTTTATTTTCGAAATGCTCTGAGAGAAAATTGTTTCTCCTGTTAAAAAAAATACAAAGTAAGTATTGCAATGTGTTTATAAGTACTTGCAGTTTCATAATCCATGCATATATATCTACGTTGAAATTGTTTAAGTATAACGCGCTCCTCTATCCATTAGTCAATAAAGGACGATTCAACGAGACGAATTGTTTGTAACAGACCCATACAATTTTGATGAGACACCGTGACACAGAAGGTTTCAGCAGAACTGCTTTGACAATCAATCGATTTCTATTGATATTTCATAAAACAAAAATGACAACGGACGTAGATGAAATCGTTATAAGACATTATAATTTCGTTAAAGGAAAATCGTTAGTTAACATGTTTATTGGTGTTTATCAGCGGCGCACACCTACCATAATCGAACAGGATCCCAAATTGATGCTATTATGTCTCAAGTTCATAAATTTCACATTGTAAAATTTTAAAATTAAATTTACGATTAATATACTTAAATTATTTTGTAATGAAATCAATTTCCTTACTTCATTGGCATCCAAGTAACCGACATAATTGAATTTCACGTGCCACTTGTTTTCTGCCCCATTGTTTGTTCTTCTTCCTTTTTAGACACTGTGGAATAATCTTATTTTGCATATAAATAGTGCTACCTACTTTGTGCATCTAAATTTTCACTCATTCGTTCTAATATTATTATAATCGGAATTATTCAAGAGTTCTGTCTGCAGATAAGCTAAATGAAGAATACCTATTCCATTACATTACTAATAATGTTAAACTAAATAATTTAGATTATAAAAGTATGAATTCAGACATTACACATTGTAGTCATTTTACCCCGTTTAAAATATAACTATTTACATTTTACTCACCCTTTCTAATGTTACCTGTTTTGTTCAAAATGAAGAGTGCTTGCATTGTTGCAAGAACTTTTTACAGTACATCTTTGCCCTTAACGTTGCAAGTTTATAACGATACATAACATTTTTTAATTTCACTCATAGATGGATATCTAGTATTCTTTGTCTGTTGCATTTTTAGCGTCGACGCGACCGGTTCGTTAAAACTGTTTTACAATGAGATCAAAAAACGCGCGGTACAAGCAAGAATTCAATTGGCTTCCTCATCACTGAGCCAATTGTTGGTTTTCAACAGAAATAAAAATCAATCAACGTTCTCTTGTATAATGCGAATGCATTGCAATCGGTTTGCAACAAGCAGTGGAACTGTGCAAAATAAACACGAATTTTCTTGTGCTTTGCTTCTTATGGAAATAGTTATGACTACACTGCGGACTTTTGTGTAAAATAAAAATTGCTGCCTCGATTGTATGTAAAGAAATATAATGTGCATAGGTTCATAGGAATGTTCGTGGAACATTTTAGACATTCTACAAAATGTGCTTAATCTGTGATAATTGCACAGATTTTTGGAGCTTTATGCATTTACACTGATAATTTCAGTGCATAAAGATGATAAGATTAAACGACAGGCAGCTCTTGAGATTGATGAAACATTAGCTTGATTAAACAAGGAGCACATAGGATATTTATGACAGGAATAATAGGGAACAACGAAGTCACGTTTATATCGAATTTAGGACGAAAAACATCGGTACGATGTATTGATTGCCCTAGTCTTTAGATGCAAATCCGATAAGAGATCGTCTACTATGAAACGTACACTTCGAGAAAAAAGTCACCAACGATGTCTATCCCGTAGATGGAAAAATTAATCGTGTCGAAAAATTGTCATGCTAATGAAAGAGATCGAAGCATATCATTGAATAAAAACCTATTGTCTTTTTGCATGTGTGTATCTTCGAACTCCAAAAAGTATTTAAACACTACATTTCCGATTTTCAAAAAATATTTAATTGGTAATAATTTCGTTGAAAACAACAGTACAATAAAGAACCCAGTCTCATTTTAAAGCTCGAGATTTCTACTTCTAGTAATTGGAACCCCTACAGTAATTGGATCCTTTACTCTATCTCTCCCTAGATATTCACGATTGAAAAGTCACTGTCAGTCAAATGGCTGAGCATATCAATAATATTTTCGGTGCTCGAAATATAAATTGACGAAGGTGTTTGTTACGGCGAGAAGTTCTAAGGTCGTGCGTTAAAATCGATATGATTTTCTAGAAATAATATGACAATAGTCCTCGCAGGGCAGACAATCCTCGCAATGTGCCCCGAGTGACAGATGCAGGTGACGCAAAATATCCCATATAATATCGATTGCCACGGTGTACAAGCGTATCTAGACAAGGCGAAGCCATGAATTCGATTCGCAACTGTTATTAATATGTCGCCGGGAAAGTAATCGTATTACCCCTTCAGCCACGATTGTTCGTCATTTATCATTGTTCCCATGAAATTACGTGATTCATCATTGCCATTTAAATTATAATATACTATCACCGTTATGACTGTACAACATTATAATCATAGATTCTTTGCAACGAGTTATATTACTGCACTGCGTTGATACGATTAACAATAACATTGTTCCAACGATAAGGTGAACAAATATTAAGCCTGTATCCAATTCCAGTATTCATGTTTTTATTCGTTTCCATTACAGTCGTGAATATTTATAGGTCTGTATCTAACAAATTGTAAGTTGATAAAGGGGATCATACACCACACCCCTTCGCATGTCCGGTTTTAGTGGCACTTCGACCCGAAAATATCCTGTCCAGCAGCCCTTGGGACATTTGATAACCAAACGAATTTGATTAGCGAATCTCGTAGGTCATACGTAGTTGCTTTTAAAGTACCTTTGGCCGAGCGAATCATAACTGAATATATTTCAGTGTAGATACACACTGAACATAGGAAAGACAATTGCAGGAAATCATTCCGAATAAAATTACATTTATTCGAGTTTTTTAATTAATTTCAAAGCAAGTCATGAGACAATATTCAGTCACGACGCTATAATTATTGAACTGCCGATTTTATACATTTATAACGAAAACGACATTACGTTCATAACAATTGCGACGTTGCAATAACAAAGATAATTAGAAAACATTTTGCAGTGCGACTGTCAGTTTAAATGAAACTTCCGTGTGATTCAAAGTCTGTGAAAAGCTAAATCCAAGTTTCCAGTGTCAAAACTATTTTTAGTATATCGATCGGACGGCCATGTTGAGTCCGTAGAGTGACCTCTGACCGGATACATTTATATAAACGAACCACGTACTTATTTGCATTGTACGGCTTTAAGTCATATTTTCGACTAATATCATTCCCATGTATGCATACAAATAATCGGTATAACAACAATATTAAAAAATTGTACACATTTACGGAATTAAACAGCTATTTTTCAAAATTATCAATTTTTCGAAGTAAAACGAAATCCCGTTTTACATTTTTCAAATTAATTGGAATTTTGAAACTAATAGAATCGAGTTATTTGGTGAAAAATGTAAAAAAATTCCTTGGGATTGTAACAATTAGAAGAATGTAAGTTGTTGCCGATTTTGGAACACAATTGCAGAAAGTTTGGAGTGAAAATATTTGTAAAACATTTCAAACTATAAATATAAGAATTATAAGAAAACTATGAGAAACGAAAAGGGATAAAAATGAAATATTTTTAGTTTAATGACTCGCTGTATTTAACGAAACGTTTAAGTTTTGTACGTCAAGTATACATGTGTATAAAAATCTTTAACTAATTATAAAATACGAACTACAACAAGAATGAACGCAACTTTATTTGTTTTTAGTTTAGTAGACTATCCACGAAGGAAATTGAATTTCATTTAATTTCAGCTTCTTCAAATTTGTCTGTGAAGATGTAAATTTGCATAAACTTTCTTCATTATTAGAAATTACATGAGCGAAGGAGGGGTGCAATACTTCATCCCCAGCCCTTTGCGAGCACAACGAACGGGAACTCAATTTCAGATACCCTAACGTTTAAAAGCTGGGAGCTTGCTATGAGATGCCATTTTAAAACGTTCGCTCGATAAATAAATGTTCCATCAAAGATATCCCGTTATAGCAAGGAAACGACATACGATTATAGTTAATTTTTCAGCAGTATATCAGCTCATTGCTCCATCTATTTTTCGGTACTTTTTAGCACCTATAAAATAATATACAGTGTATAACAATGAAATGATTATGATATTCGGAAGGACATTAGCGTTGCTTGTGGGATGACCTAATCGAATCTGTCTCACCCTAGTCTGAGATTGCATGGTATCAAGGACATTATGAGATTTGTCCGATGGGATTTAAATTCGTTTAAAAAGACTTTCTTCGAGGCTTCCTCGAAGAGTGCCTGCTACTTCAGTCTGACTCATGATCCATGGATTCTTCAATCAGTGTCACACGTCGCTTTTAACGTTTCAGGGTGACTTATTCGGGGGCTTGAACAGTGGTCTACAAGACGGCTTACTTTCGAGGGCGGAGGCTTTGGCTGCGGATTTAGGAAAACACAACGCGGGCACCCCAATGCCTCTGAAGCATGACCCTGTTTCGGTCTACCATCACGGAGCCCATATGCCAACCCCCCATCCAAATAACCGGCCGCATCATCAGGTACATTCACACCTCTTTGTGAGTCCGCTTTTTTGATATACTATACACATATTCAGATTTTCTGCACAGACGCGCGGCCATTGTCATTGATAAACATACTTTTTCGTTTGCATGAAAAATATCTCCATAATTACATGGAACAAGTCTCACCCCGCCGAATCGAACGGTCTTGAAATAATTTATCTAGTTTGTCTCTAGTTTGAACGCTAATCTATTTTGAATTACTTCTACACTTCCGGACAAAAAGATAGCACAACAATAAATTTTATGAATGTTTATATTTAAGCTCAAAGTTCTAGAAACATTTAATAATATGCAGTGAGTAACGAAAGTATTCGAACGCCCTTTAAATCAGTATAACTTTTTTTTTTAAGTGAATCAAACGACCTGACTTTTTTGAGGAGTTAGAAGAATTGGTTTTCCAAATGATGTGTTAAAAAGATTTTGAAAAAATTACAATTGGTAAGAATTACATGAGAAAATAAAAATGGCACTTTTCACAACTTTTTTATTTGAGCCTGTAATGAAAATTTAATATATGCGTTTTGTAGATATATGTTAGTTATATACATACTGAAAATTTCATTGAAATCGGTTAACGTTGTCATGAGATACAAACGTTTAAAGATGATTACATAAGGGCGAAATTCCCTGGCAAGATAAAAAATCTGCGACTTTCACCCTTAAACTCTCATTTTGAAATGTTTGTAGTTTATTGCAACGTTGACCGATTTCGATGAAATTTTCAGTACGTGTATAACTAACAGAGATCTACAAAACGCATATTTTAAATTTTCATTACAAGCTCAAATAAAAAAGTTGTGAAAAGTGCCATTTTTATTTTCTCATGTAATTCTTACCAATTGTAATTTTTTCAAAATCTTTTTAACACATCATTTGGAAAACCAATTCTTCTAACTCCTCAAAAAAGTCAGGTCGTTTGATTCACTTAAAGAAAAAAGTTATACTGATTTAAAGGGCGTTCGAATACTTTCGTTACTCACTGTATGTATACATTCCACTTAAATAGCATAATACGAAACTGACAAATGAAAATAACGACAGTCCTTCCAGTTTCTTAACATAATTATCATATTTCAGGCCGGCGAAAAGATAGCACACTTGAACTAATTCTTAAAACAAATGAAATTCTTACAAACAAAATGACATTGTTTATCAATTTAATAATGTGTCGAACTTCCTTTGTTTTGTATTAATTCCGCCATTCGTCTCGGTAAGTATTTGTATAAATTTTTTATTTTTTTTTTTGTGGAAGTCTGTCCCATTCTCTTCTAATGCACTCCTTTAAATCTTGAATCGTATCGAATTGTCGATTATCGGCGTAAACAGCTAGTGAGAGTTCCCCCCAACAATTTTCTATAATATTAATGTCAGTGGACCTTGCAGGCCAAGGGAGAACAGATATATTTTCGGACGCAAAAAATTCCTTAACAATTCCTGCTTTATGAACGGACGCGTTGTACTGTTGGAACACATAATTTGGTCCTCCGATTGCGAACTGCATGATTTCTTAAGTTGCTCTTCAATTAGTTTTTTTATACATTGCAGCATTCATTCGATAGTCAATGAATTGTATATCTGTTCGACTGTTGTATCCAATTCCGGCCCATACCATTGTGCTGCCTCTGTCCATTTGTCGACGAACTTTTGATAATTGCTCTTTTCTAATGTCATGGAAATAGTAATTAACACTAGAACTACCAAGCACTAAATGCAACTGGCATACATTACCTTATGATAACAACAAAATAAGATTTATTTAGATTTCCTATCAGTTTTGTTTAAACATCTACTTCGACATAGAAGTTTATTAAAAAATTTTCTCATGGAAAGATATTTATAATTTCAATATCTCTAAAAGAAAAAATTAGGAGGAAGTCATTTTGACCCATCCGGTAGTTCTAGTGTTAAAGCCATCTGGACCGCCTAAATTAAATCTTTTTTCATGAGAAACAATTACATATTGCCATCTTTTCTTCCATTGAACGTGTTCCTTTGCAAAGTTTAAACGATCCATTTTGTGGCGTACTGTTATTGGCGGTTTTCTCTGAATTTTCTTCCGTATAAGATGTTCACACGTTTGAATAACACGACGTACATTTCTAACGTTGGTTTTGACATCTGTTTCATGAGCAATTTGTCTCGCTGTTAGGCTAGAATTCAATGCCGTACGAAGAATTGCTCTTTTCTCACGTTTCGTTAATGCTGATGGCCGGCCAGTACTTTCTTTCCGTCCGCAATTTTTCGTATTTTTTATCAAATTGTAAATTACTTTCCGACTTCTTTTGATAGCTGAAGCAATTTTAGAGATAGAAAAGTTTTGGTCCTTTAAAACAAGAATTGTGTTAATCTCTTCTTTACTCAATCTCTTTCCTCGTCCCATGACAGCCAAATGCTTCAATCTTTTAAACTACTTGGGATTTAAGTGTACTAAACTGACCGATACGTCTAGCCTCACAGAAAGTTTGACAAACACTAGTAATTGTTATGAAAATTCCAAGTGTGCTATCTTTTCGCCTCCCTTCTTTTATAGCATATTCCGAGAAACTGAAATAAAAACCAATACTTCCAGCTTCGACCTTGTTTACTACGCTCCCAAGACGTGCTGTTTACATTCAATCTACAACATTTAGGAAACTATGAACGTACCATTCAAAATATGGAAATATTACCCATGTGCTATCTTTTTATCCGGGAGTGTATAAGAAATTAATACATGTTGATATAAAAATCGCGAGAGATATAAATCAATTCAACGTTGTAGTTTCCATAAAATATCTTGCAGTGATAATTTCGTAAAAAAATGATAAAGAGACGTGTATGTCATTTTATTGGATCATGAAAGTCGGCGAAATAGACCATGTTCTTTGTAATTACCAGCATTCTTGAATAAATTCATAATTTTACTCTTTCAACACTCTTGGACGAGATATCTCGCGGGTTTTTTCTCGTTCGATTTCGCAGACGAATTATCTCGCTACATTTTCTTCGTTCGTCTAGCGCTCTGGACGAGATATTTCATGACCTTTCCCCTTTTGTCTGGCGCTTTGGCCAAGATGTACCTATCCTTTGTCTATCGTTTCAGTCGAGACATCGCGGTTCTATAATTAATTATGCTTAATCATTCTGTGACTTTACATGACCGTAAAATCTGGATATTTATGGTCTGCTTGAAGAAACGCAAACAAAAATTTGATTTATAATGAATATTATAAAAGCGATATGTAACATATACATGTTATATTGTCATTGTCAACTTTATTAGTTTCATCGTCCAGAGTGCCAGGAGCTTATGCCAAATACACTGAAGAGTGAGAAAAAGTTAATTAACCATAGTTGGTTGTTCTTCAGTAGTATGTTGCGAAAATATAATTATTTGTATCGCTCATAAAATGCAGCAGCATTTCTCGTGTCATCGCTTTTGTACGCAATTATGTTAATTACTTTATGTTC
This sequence comes from Seladonia tumulorum, assembly GCA_913789895.3. Taxonomy (NCBI): domain Eukaryota; kingdom Metazoa; phylum Arthropoda; class Insecta; order Hymenoptera; family Halictidae; genus Seladonia; species Seladonia tumulorum. The sequence goes on from OU565275.1 coordinate 13,993,960, forward strand.
CTGTTTGCTCGTATTTTATTCGTAGCCGTAGCAGTACATAATTTACAATTGACATGTAATTGAGTATGTAAGAGAAAGTAATGCTATGCGACTAACATGCTGAAAGAGTATAAAGAAAATGGTTTTTTTACCTTAATACCAGTTAATAAAATATTCAAAATGGACGTATTGTTTCACTGTTTCATTTTATTTGGTGTAAAGTAACGATCATTGCACTAGTAGAAAAATCTATTATTAGACTATTTATGAATTAAAATTAAATTATCTGCATGTTTCAAGTGAACAATAGTTATGCATTCATGTATTTTTATTGATTAATATTCTTGCCAAGTTTAATGTAGGTATACTCGCAATCAATAAATTAACAAGCGCTACAGTATCACGATTTTACAGTATTTTCATAATTATTAAGAATTCTGAATGTGTTTAACTAAAAGATTCATCTCTACAAGTGCCTACATTTTACTGCATTAAAAAATATTCTATCACATCGTCGGCCATCATTAATATTATAATTTCTCTCCCTCGGATAAAAACGCGTTTTAACCCTTCGGCTGTAAAATTCATACTAAAGCGATTACTAAAATAATGCAAATGAAATAAGACCAGTATTAATGTGATTCCATTTACATTGTGATAGATTGTTATGCGCGTAAATAGACACTGAAGCATAATAATTTCATTAAAATTTAACATTTACATCAACGGAAAAGCTTACCGATGAAATAATTATTGTAATAAAGTACGTTGAAATCGTACTAGTGCTCTGCAAAATCCAATGTTCGAATGTCACGATAAAATGTAACAAATTGTGCATGAGTGGTTTTAAATAACTGAAAATAATTGATCATGGGAAGCAATTAATTACATTTTTAATCACACTTTATTATCGTCGTTAACGGTGCGCACAGCAGTTTTCATTCTCGTACCTTAATTATTAATACTTTCAATATTCTCGCGTATGCGGATAATTTCGTATCTCGTATGGGAAAAAATGCTACATTTCATCCATAATAAATCAATTTATCAGAATATCAGTTGGTTTCATAGAAAATTCTGGACAAAAAATAGTTGTTACAAATAAGTACTCAAAGTACTATCATATAACAAATAATTATTGATTGTCGAATGTAAATATGCAATACAATAGTTTCACGAACGAATAGTTACAATCAAACTGCAAATCTTTATACATTTATATTAAATATGAATACGAGTAATAAAATATGAGGTACAATCAAATACAGTACCGTTTCAATTTTAATGTTATCGTTTAAAATCATCAGAGGAAATAAACGTTTGTTTAATTTCTCTTTTTCCAAATTGCAACTGTTACCCACTTCTAGTTGAGTTTAGTTAACGATCTTACGGGGAATTGAACGAAAAATATTTACGTTTTTACGATAGCTAGCGCTATAAAGCAACGAATTTAAGCAATGGCAGTTTGGTAATAAAAAAAACTTTACATTTGACATTGTCAGGAAAATTAGAAAAAAGGGGCGGATAGTGAATTTGACGTAAGTGGCTTTCGGAATCCTTACTTCCAATTGATTTCAGCGTGTAAGAGAAGGACCGAACACCCCGAAGTTTCGCTCGAACCGTGACGTCGCGTCGTGAAGATGGGACGCGCATGAAAACTTCATTAATTTTATGGTTAAAGTTTGACAGTCTCGCGCCGAATTTGTTAGTGCCTCCCAACGGCGAGGCTTCATTGTCATCTTGCGCAGCATTCAACGATAGGAATCGGTACATATGAAATACAAAGGGGTGTATATTTGTTGCAGGAAAAATTCAATTTTGAACAGGGATCTGTGAGCGTCTTTTAAAGAAATTAAACCCGTTAAATGTTCAAATACATTGTAGAATATGATAAGCATAAAAATAGTAACAAATTTACTTCGACTAGAAAATAATAAATAAATGTTAAAAAAGAAAGGGTAAGCACATAATAATAAGCGGGAAAGTCATGTCTGCGATCCAATTCAATTACAATTTGCTGGCTGTCGTTTGAGGGTTTTATGCTAATACAAGCAATCTGAGGTTCATGAGTGGAGGATAGTATAGCAGTAGGGTGAAATAACCAATGTGCAGCGACCCGGAATGATCTTTTCGAGCGTAGGGGCGTTGCTCGTGTATTATCTCACCAGTGGGACAATTCGTAACACACTGGGCGGAACGCAATCAATTTTGACGGAGTTTTGTTTGTATTGTATGTACCGACCCCACTTCCAAGATATTACCGAAATTGAATTGGAAAGATCAGAAGCTGAGCAAGCCACTTTCCATCGACTTTTCGGAAATAAGAAGAAACAATTTCTCTGATAAAATAAATAATCTCTAATTCTTTTCACAAATATTTTGCTTTTCTCCGTAACAATTTTTCTTTCACAAAACAAACGATTCCTCAATTCCTTTCGCGACACAAACAATAAAAACGGTCATACTAATTTCATGAAAATTTCACGGAACATTCAAAAATCCAACAATACGATTTTCCATTCATTTATTTCGGTTTAATTACAGCTATAGTTATCTAGGGTTAAACGTAGCCAAATGAATTCTACGAATTCAAACAAATTCTTTTTCACGCGTGTTCGAGAGAGCTCATGGTACGCTAAGAAAATGCAGAGAAAAATAATGAATATTTGAAAAGTTCCGTACCGAAATACTCGCTGAACCAGACTTGTCTGTCTCGTTTGATCAGACGTGACCGAAATGTGTTTTTGTGAAATTCCGTCAGAGATGTCAGACGAATCTTGATAAAAAAAAAAGAAAAATTGGTTGACTGTAGGTCGTGAGTATATCTGTTGGCCATCGAGTGGACACGTATGGATCGCAGTTCTGGCTTCCCGCAGTGCGGTGGCTGGAACACCCTCTTCTCGCTTACAGCTCGCCATCTCGCTCTTCGCTCGTCGTCGATCTAACCGTGCAGATGGTCAAACAGCAAGTGTCCCATAAAGTCTGTTTTTATACGCGAGGCTGACGAATTCAATAATGGCGATATGTCCTACGGGCCACGGGGTTCGCCTAACGCGCAACGTATTTACGTTCACGAACGCATGTAACGAGTTTTGTATCATCGGCACAAGTGGCGGGAGCAAACGCGGGAGAAACGAAGAGGAATCGTGACGAGCTATAGGCTTTCGCGAAAGAGAAACAGCGATGGAAGAAGAAAGAGAGGGAGGGAGAAATTCGACTAACCCTACCGTCGTGTCAGCATAATGATGAAATATTGTGGAGGTCTCTGGGGCCCTACCGTATACCCCCTAACCCCCTAACCCCCTCGCCACCCAACCCCTCCTACCCCCGAGCTAGTCCCCCGTTCACTCTATATTTGCCACCATCCCGTTTCAACCCTGTTCCTTCTTCCTCCTTCGTACAGTTTCCCGCCACCCACAACCCTCAGTATTTCTGATATAACTATACCATTTCGTAGCACCACCCCCCCGGACTGAAACCGTGCCATCCAGTTAGCTCGCCGTGCTGCACATTCCCGTGAGAATAAATGTTGCGTACATCAACGTCTCCGTGCACACACGCGTGTCACGCTCTGTCCGTGTGGCAAACGCCCCGTAAACGCACGTTCACATAGGAATTAGAAGACACCCACCATTCTTTTAGCAAATTACACTCGAAATCCTCGCCGCGGCAGAGTCTCCGGAAAATTGTTTAAACTAGTACGTAACATTTCTTACAAGTGAAATTGTATTGGCACAAAAGCATTGAGACATTGCATTAGGATAGTATACGTGTAAATTTTACCGCGTAGAAATAGATATGTTAGAATTTATGTTGACAATTGAACGGGAACCTCTAATAACGGTCTACGTCATAATGTATAATACATGCAAAGTTGTTCGAGGTATAGCACAAATGAATAATGAATGCGAACTTCTTCGGTACTTTCACTATGAAAAAACAAAATGTATTTTTAAATTGCCGGCTTTGTGTCGCTGTGAAAAATTATTGTATCCGCTAAACAAGATGTATTTCTAAAAAATTATTATAGTCAACTTGTCGTTATGGCCGTGTTGATATAACCACAGGTGTACATATATGCTGTCGTTAAACTGCGGACGTTTACACAAATTCCAACGTTTCAAGACTAATCTTCGACAATAAATCTTCGGCGGAAATCGGTCTCCTTTATGAATAATTTTGCAACGACAAAAGTAACGACGACGTTATTAAACATTTCTTGCGCCTGTGTTTCATTGTACTTCGTATTTACTGATCCGTTATAAAAGCATAAATTCCAACGTCTAGCTGTCTATGAAAATATTAATAGAACATGTCACGAGTTTGTGTGCATACCTCGATCATAATCTTGTATTACCACATTTTATACATTTACGTAAGGTTCGCTTTAATGAAATGAAAATGTTCACGAAAGATGCTAGATTTGACACTTTTGTTGCAATTCAAACCGTTTCTTAGTTGCCAGGGGGCGTTAGTGAAAAACTACATCACTAATTACTAGACATCGGATGTTTATGCAATTTCCAATTTTTATAGAAACATTTTAAGAAAGTGGAATGAAATAAAATTTTATTTTTAATGGGGACAGCCTTTGTAGATCCAAAGCAAATAAAAATAATGTTAAATTCTCTCGAATTTTATATTATAGCATTTTTTTAACATTTCCATAAGCCATAAATGCATAAAGATCCGATGTCTACTAATTACATTAGTGAAACGACATTGAGGTGATTCAAGGTTGCAAAAATGATCAACTGTTAAAACCGATAAGAATAGACAAATGTTAGAAGGGTGATATCGCATTTCAATTTTTTGTCTCGTATTCAATAATTATTAGAGCGATTCTTGTTCAAAATAATTACTTTTTCTATGAAAGACACATTTTAATGAATGTGTTTCTGTTGAATGACAATCTTATACTTTACACATATCGGTTACCATTTAGATTACCATTCTGCAGGATCTAAATACAAAATATAATACTTACTAAATATTTGTCTCGAGTATGTTACACAGACGGAACATTATTCTATACATTAATAATGAAAAAGTGGGACACATTTTCACTCTCACGGAACGCGCGGAAATAATAATAAGTGAACCCGCGTACTTACATGTTTAATATGTAGGAAAATTGTAAAGTGAACAATGTAATAGCTTTAAAGAGGCTACCACGCGAACGCTGTTTGTCCTTGTGTTTGTCTCCAGGAGGAAAAATATGAAGAGAGCTCATAAATAATTTGTAAGGGGTCGCGCACACTATGCTTTCAGTGACAAACACGGCACGTGCAGCGTAATTGTGCGTCTACTTTTTACGTGTTTTTTTTTTTTACATCTCCAGTCATGCATAGTTCCTTCTCGTTATTATATTCTAACGTTTATTAAAAAATTCGCAGTTATTTCCGAAATATCGATTTAAACTAATAGGGGAATAAAATCACTTTAATAAACAGATACTCTTCATACCATAATAAAACATGTAAAAAAGTCTATGTAATCGCTTTTACAAATAATTTACTATTGCAATTCTTCGAAAATAAATGTCTGATTGCTTAAATTTAAAACGTAATTGTTAATTGTTTTATGACAGAATGCTCTTATAAAAATACCAATGATTTCATAATTATAAATACGACTCAAATCATAATCTTCTTCTCTGGTAAAAACAATAATCTTGTTTCGCAAGAAATTGTATTAGCTAATTAGTAGATACAGTTTCTGTTACAAAAGTATTGTTACTGTTGTCAAAGTAATAGACTTGAAGGGTATATACCAGGTATGTAAATATGAAACCGGAATTTTTGTATAGAAAATACATGCTTATTGTATGACAATGATACAAAATATTTTATTCGAAGTATTGCCCATCGGTAGCCAATCGGTAGTATTGCCCATCTCTCTGACAATTTGTGGATGCTACGCCAAAAAAACTGTTTCTCTTTTGTTGATTTTGACTCTTATTATCACATGCGTACTTTATTTTGTCCAAAGAAAATATCCTTATAAATGTAACGGACCTGTCTATTGAAGAATGTTAAATGTTTTTGAAATTATTTTTGTTAGAACTTAAAAGTAGACTAAGAAACCTTCATTTTGTGCAAATACATAATTATTATATCTGCAAAAACTACGAAGTTATAAACGTAATTGTAAAAATATTCGAGGTGCATAAGGTAAAGGCACCAGTAGTTGACCAGTTGACCCCTTGCCCTACAATATCGAGTCAGACTCGTGATGAAGATTCTGAACAGAGTCTAAGAAATACGTTTCTTATTAATTTCCTTTATACCGAAATAAAATTCTATTTTGTTGCAGTTGATATGTATCCTTCGGAGGAAACGTAGGCATACAATAAATATAAATTATCTTTTTCTTTCCATGAAATTCTGAACGATGAAGAATTTCTAATCATTATAATCACAAAGTAAATAGTAGTGCAAGGGGTTAAGAGAAGTTTTCCACGTGAACAATAGTAACCACTTGTTCTGTCATCAAATAGCGAGAGCCGATGCCTGAAGACACTCTTCAAGTCTTCTAGATTATGTAACAAGACCACTTTTTAAAAAAAGTTTACTTATACAAATTTAAAAAGAAACATATTTAAAAATTCAGTAATTGCTTCAGAAGTTGACCACTCTTAAAAATGAAAAATCTAGTAATTGACCTTCTGTTCGTTAGTAGTTGACCACTTATACTAGAATGAGGGTTAAAGCAATAATGTTGGGAATCATTTTAGTATCATTTAGTTTCAACAATTACCAGCACAAATTACAATTAACACTAGAACTGGCATACATTGCCTTATAATAACAACAAAATGAGATTTGTTTAGATTTCGCATCAGTTTTGTTTAAATATCCACTTTGATAGAGAAGTTTATTAAAAAATTTTCTCATGGAAACATATTTATAATTTCAATATCTCTAAAGGAAAAAATTAGGAGGAAGTCATTTTGACCCATCCAGTAGTTCTAGTGTTAAAGAATAAAATAAGAAATAAAACAAATCAATTCCATCAAAAGATCAATTCAGGAACAGAGTATACATTGCGAGTTCTGCTCGATTTCGAGGGCTCATTGATATGAGAAAGTACAGCCTTCCACTCGTAGTCCAGCACCCTCAGGCTTCTCGGGCCACTTCCATAATCGCCTGTACATTTCCATGGATGAAATAGTCCCTTTAGTTTTAGTTACACGAAGAATTTTTGCAGGGAAATATTTTCCTTCATATAAAAATATTACGTGTTCGTAATGTTTTATTATATATTTTCATATTTTATTTTTTTATTCACAATTGATCATGCCTGTCAACTTCTGAAAATTGTTCAAAAACAATATTCAGTATTTGACCATCTAATAAACTATTGTTCTTCAGGTTAGAATAACAAAAACAATGCATTTATCTCTTATAAAACTGAGTGAGAATATCAACAGCAAAAAATTCAGTCGCGAAAAGTGCACAACGTATGGATTTTTTTACCTGAACCGTACAGCTGTTCTTAAGGGGTTATATACAGTTAGGAGGCCCAAAAAAGCAATTTTTTAAGAATTTTTCCTGAGAAGACCTTTACATCTATTAATGTAAAAATTTGTACACATATTATGGTAACTTTTAACTGTATTTTAACATTTTTTATTTGTACAAATAATAATTTTGAAACCTGCTATAGCTGATGTCCTGGAGCTCCTCTAAAAAAAGGCGCTTTGCGGTGACCACTATATCTCTGGACTGGATCATCAAAAATGAAAAATCCAAACTGATTTCGTTAAAGAAATGTATAATCTAGTAATTAATCGAAGGAATAAGCAAAATAAAATTTTGTGACAAAATGGCGGCTTTTCAAAGAAAAAGATCGATATTTTACCAAAACTTTGGCCTTAAATTGTTTATGAAAAAAAAATATTCATCGGAGAGAAAAAAGCTTCGATTAATTACTAAAAAATATACTTAAGAAGCTTGTGTTAAAAGAGAGTGATCGGTTCAGCCGATTCCGAGAAATCTTGGTCACCGACTTTGAAAACACAGTTTCGAGAAAAACGCGTCGAAAGATCGCGTTGAAATGCTCTGACGCTCTCAAACGCTCTGACACGTCTTTACAAATATGGGTGTAACTTCGAAAATAATTGCCGGATTGACTTGAAATTTTTTGTGCGTATACTTAAATATATGTGCATTACGAAAATGAAATAAAAAAAAATCGATTTTTTGAAAATTCTAACTGTATATAACCCCTTAAGAGAAACGTTAAGGAAATAGAGATATATCAGCATATTGCTAACCTTAATGAATTCAGACGTCCGTTATTACTATGCATACTTCACTTCGCATGCAATTGTTTTGAAATTTAAACAACAGACGGCATGCCATCCAAGGTTCACTTTCATCAAAAGTGCACAGCTTATAAAAACCTTATTTTTTCTGTTTTTCTATAAAATGGTCAACTACTGGTACATATGGTAAACTACTGGTGCCTTTACCTTACTTTATTTTGTCCAGTATTGTACGGTAGAGATGTTTGTGACAGGTACGGAGTAAACATTCGATTTAAGGCAGTCTCGCGGTTCTTTTTACTGCTTTATCCAGTAAACGTCGGAGGTTCTGGCCGGCGTCCCATTTGAAATACAATTAAAATTAATTAATATTAATAATACGATTACAAAATATCGGTGTGAGACTAGAAGACCACTACTAATCCAATTACAAAACTTCTTTATTTTTCGTTATTTTTTTATGAAACTTTTACCAACATATTCGTGGCATTTTTCTGATTAAAATGATACCAAATAAGATACAATTGCGATGATATTTACCTGTGTAATGTACGATGAAACTTGCTTCCCATAACAATTACATTAACGAAAAATTAGTGTAAATGTGATCCAAATTATATCGTGTTTGGTATCATTTTAACCAGAATAATGCCACAAATATATCGGTGAAAGTCTCATACAAAAATAATTAATAATAAAGAAGTTAAATTTTTCATTTAAAGGCCTGCGCTCACGCGAGCTTTGATCTCTGCCGGCGGCCGCGACTCTCTGCGGCTGTTTCTTTCCCATACGCTGCCCTTCTTTGTGTTCGAAACTTTTATCGCTCGTTACACAAGCAAGTGTCATCGGAATTATATCATATGTGGTATCATTTTAATAAGAAAAATGCCACCAATATGTTGGTAAAAGTTTCATAAAAAAATAATGAAAAATAAAGAAGTTTTGTAATTGGTTTAGTAGTGGTCTCACACCCGATATAGCCGACAATGTTGTGGCCGCGACACAACGGTTCTCGAGTGGTGTCAGGTGTTCCAGTGCCTTAAGCAGTGAACGTCGGCACTGCCTTAACCCTTATGTGGGCAACCGGGTACCCGGGTACCCATTTCTATGTTTTCTCTAATAATTTGTTATGTTTTTATGAAGATATCGCAAAACCGCCCTGGATCCCCATTATTTAAAAGGTTCTCTGTCGATTTATGGTTACGGAATTAAAATTGATGCAAAACATATTAAATAATTAAGGCTACAATCTTATTTATACGGTTGTTGGGTAACCGGGGTACCCGGGTACCCATACATAGAAAGTGTAGTTAGATGCTTATGAAGTTTTACAACACAATCATACAACACACAAATTTTTTCAATTGGTATTATTTTATTATTAGTATAGTTACTATTATTAACCAATAATAGGACAATTTTTACAAACTGTCAGAGTATTTGCGTGTTCGTCGGAAAACTGGTTTTATACAGTTTTGACAATATTTTCGTGTCTTTCTACGTTTTCTATCAGGGTCAACTTGGTATATATAACATGAACCTACAACTCTTTTTCGTCGAGTTTTATCTCGTTGTTGTACAGTGCCTGAAGTTGAAGGAACGTCGGTCATTGTTGGTGACTTATGCAGCATGCTTTCTATTGCTAATTTACAAGAGAAATGTCTCATCGCTTGAACATTGGTTGATCGACTTCTAATTATTGGAAGACAAAGTTCCTCTCCCACTTGGCGTAAAAATATTCGGCGATTATTGGATTTGTTAGGCAACATATCGTTATTAGAAATATATATGATGTATGAGGCAAGAGCAGCAATGTCAATTATGTAAAAAAAAAATGTTAATGGCCATCTGTTAGTACGTCTTTGTGTACTGTATCGTCTCAAAATTTGATCCATCATGTCGACACCAGATTTTGTTTTATTATAGAAGTGGACTATTTCTGGTTTCCTCTTTGGCCCAGAAACAACATTATCATTGTGCATTCTGGATAGTAATACAACAAACTTTTCTTTTTTTTTGCACATACGAATATATTGTAACATTTTGGTTGTGACCAAATAAAGTTGAATACTGTTGTACTGTTGTGTAAGTCGAAGAGTCAAATACCGTACGTCCACATACGAATAGCATAAAAGTTTGATCGTAGCATTGAGTTATACTATTTTTTGAAGCAGTTGCTTCACTTAAACTGTTTAAAACAATACTTAGTATACCATAGACAAAAAAACTAAAAGTTATGGGAAAGCATGAAAGTAAAATTGTCACTTTATTTTTTATATATTGGCACCGAACGCTCGGGGGTACCCGGGTACCCCGGTTACCCAACAACCGTGAAAAGTTTGGTTGCCCACATAAGGGTTAAATCGAATGTTCACTGTATTGTGCAGCAGAAGTAGAAGGCACAGACGATTTAGTTGAAACAGCAAGAGGTATTTTAAACACTGCGCGAATTGAAAGTTTGTAAAATATGTTTTGCAGATGAGTCACCCGGGAATGGAGAGTCTCGACATGTTGGACCCGGCAAATTCAATGACCACGCTGACACCGATGTCGGAGAACACGGGGGGCGGGCCTGGTCACCACGCGGGTATCCACGGTCCCTCGGTGTACGGTGGCATGAACGGAATGATGGGTCACCATCATCATCACGGAAACCTGGGTGGGGGTGGTGGAAGCGTGCCGCATCCGGCTCACCATCATCCAGCGATGGCTGCAGCCGCGGCTGCAGCTGCAGCGGCGGGTTTGCATCCGGACGCGGACACGGATCCGCGAGAATTGGAGGCGTTCGCCGAGCGATTCAAGCAGAGACGCATCAAGCTCGGCGTGACGCAAGCGGACGTCGGAAAAGCTCTGGCGAACCTGAAGCTGCCGGGCGTGGGAGCGCTGTCACAGTCGACGATATGCCGGTTCGAGTCGTTGACATTATCGCACAATAACATGATCGCCCTGAAGCCGATCCTGCAAGCGTGGCTGGAGGAGGCCGAGGCGCAGGCGAAGAACAAAAGGCGAGACCCGGACGCGCCGTCGGTCTTGCCGGCCGGCGAGAAGAAAAGAAAGCGAACGAGCATAGCCGCTCCCGAGAAACGCTCGTTGGAGGCGTATTTCGCCGTGCAGCCGCGGCCGTCCGGCGAAAAGATCGCCGCGATCGCGGAAAAGCTCGACCTGAAGAAGAACGTCGTCAGGGTCTGGTTCTGCAACCAGCGGCAGAAGCAGAAGCGCATGAAGTTCGCGGCGCAACATTGACCCGAGGGTGGCTTGTGACAGCAAAACTGACCGTATCAGTTGCCCAGTCTCGAGCCCAAACCAGAACCCTTGACCGAGTTTCAGGGATGGCCGTAAAAGGGAAATAAGATGCCGAGCGGACGCCATCGTTGCGATACGGACAACGCGAGGCGACGCGACGCGACGCGGCACCGTGTATACCTGTGCAGGGTATTGCATATTGTGCGCCGTCGGTGCAGTCCGAGTTTACGAGGACTGCTTCTCGGTTTCAAATGGGTTGGAAACGTTAGTTCGATACTGCGGCCAAACGGACTAAGTTGACTGTCACAGGCTTCGAAATACAATATACTGTGGTCATTTTGCTCGTGATGTTCTCGACGCGTCTTCTGCGGAACGTGAAAATTCGTAGAGAAACGTTTCCCGGCTCATCGGTTCGCGAGCCTCTTCCCTCGATCCCCACGACGAATCTGCGAGTTAATCAGACGAAACGTCCTGCGAAACGGTGTTTAGTGATTCGTTCACCTGGCTGTCAATTTTCCCGGCAACAACCGCGAAACTCTTGCGATAATGAGTGGAATCAACGAACGTTCAGACGAGCATATCATTTCGAAACATATCGAAGACGTAACATTACCTTTCAACAACTTCGATTACCGCAGACAGTGACGTTAGTTTGCACGCGTTCGATGAACTGTCGATACTTTGTTAGTCGTTTAAACTTCGTTAACCCTTTGTCTTACTGATTTTACGAATTTTCTCAAGGAAAAAGATTTACACTAGTTTATTTTAAAGAGGAAATATTAGTGACAAGGACCTTTCATTCGTGCTTAAAAGAAAATGATGATATTCTCGACATCGTAAGACCCGGGGTTAATATTAATTTCTAGAGTTTAAAAATATACAACTTTTTCAATAGTCGCTAAGATACGGGAGCCATTTGTTCGTATTACGTAAAAATGTCGTCTGAAGTCGGGTGGAAGAGAGTGCTTGCGGAAACCTTAGACCAAAGCATCTGCAAAGTGAGATAGAATTTGCGGAGTGTATCAGCTACGATCGCGATAAAACAGTTTACGAGCGTATCCACCCTCGCGCCGCACTCTATAGATCGTTGAGATCGTCGTTGACGCCGATTTCATGACCAAAGACTTCGCGAATGTATTTCAAATTTTCTATTTGTCCTAATACGCGTACCTTAATTCGCTGTAATGTTTAAAAGAAGTATAAACCGTTCGTTTAATCTTAAACATTGGAACGTGTCTCGTTAACGATACTTCAGTTGGCATTTCTTTTCTCTGATTTAACTCGTGACGCATTTCTAGTCTGTGGAAATTTATGCGAATAAAATCAAATCGCATTTGATTCTGTTAAATATTTTACATTGGTTTCTATACATCGAAGATACATAAAATTACACAGCCTACAAATTAGCTGAAAAGCGGTAGAATTAGACAAGCTTGGAAGCTGTTATTTTGCTATGTTTTGAGACCCAGTACGAGGGAAGTTTTCGCGAACTAGGAAAAGGCAATCGCAACGAAAAAAAAAACAAAGAAACAAATAGCGAATAGCCATCGACGCGTCTTGAAAAGTACAATTCGAAACATAAAAGTATAAAAAGTACGTATTGTTATAAAGTCGACGCGTGGATACGTCGTGCCGAAGAAATAAGTGATATTAATCCTAATGAAGACACTCAGTGCAGTGTAAAAAGTGAAACGATAGAAAAAGAGAGAGAGAGAGAGAGAGAGAGAGAGAGATGAGTGCATGCGTGAGAGAAAAGTAAGAATGAAACGTCGAATGTTTAACGCTAGGATAAGGTTTTTACTCACTGATTTTACGTTCACGGTACAAAACATCGCATAATGATACATCTGCTACTTCCAGTAACGCGAAAGTTTAACAACAAACCTTGAGGATTATCATAGAACTTTTAATACATTCCGAGACATTAATATTATATTCTAGAGAAATTTTTGTCAACACGTGTCACACGATACCACGAACTTACCGTTTTCACAAGCATTCGTTTGAAAGTTCGCCATTTTAATTGAAATCACGTAACAAAACATATCAATGTTAGATTTGTAAAAACTGTCAAGATGTATCTGACACATTAAGATATGGTAGATTTTTATTGGATCGGAATCTATTTTAATTGCCTGTATTGACGAGAATGAAAAGTTTATATCTACTAACGTATCTATGTACCACGTATTTATAATAACAGTGTATAAAAATCAAAGGTGCTATTACCTTCTACTATAGTTTATCGTTTTACGGAAAATTATCAACGACTTCAAGGTTTGGAAAAATTTCAACAAAAAGGAGAAAAGAAACTTCGAAGGAACTGTGTTTTGTTATCGTTAAAGATCACATGCGTTTTGCTCGTGTACACGTTTCGTTTCTGGAAAATGTATCGATGAGAATGACGCATGAGATCAGAATGAACGTAAGCGAGAGTGAGGAAGCGAGAGAGAGAGAGAGAGAGAGAGAGAGAGAAAGAGAGCGAATGAGAGCGAGAAACCATGATGAAGGAAGAAAGAAGTACGAAAACGTGTTATGTAGTGATTTTGGACAATCAGTGAAAAGACTGTATCATATCATATTGAAGCAATACTGTAGTATTAGTCGACGAATTAATGAACTTTATTTGTATTCCACGTGATCGACCGCGTGTTCCCAATGCGCTGGATAATTGCTTTCGTGCAAAAACCAAGAGAAAAAGAGAGAGAGAGAGAGGGGGGGAAGGGGGGTGGAGAGAAAAAGCGGCGGCGCCGTTCGATTAGCTTCTCTTCGAGATGAACCAATATAAAAGCCAATATTTTCGACGATAAAACACGATTGTTAAGCGCATAACAAATAAGGGGACTTCGTATGCTTACCGGTGTGCGATTGGGAGCGTGACGGATCGTTCATCGTACATACAATACATTGAGAAATTGATCTTTCGATTCTTGAAAACTGTTCGCTGTATTCCGCGGTCTAGCGCAACTTATTTTTATTTCCTCGCAGTTTCGCTGTCTCTCCCTCGACAACGAAACCTCGATCAACGTGTAAAAGAACGAAATCCTCGTACGACCGTGCACGCAGGACCGGCGTGTCTCCGCGTGTGCGACGCGCGGCGCCGGAAATACTGCGAAAGAATTTTTGAAACGTGTTTCTTCGCTTCTGCCGAGATAATTGGAAGCGTGCCAAGCGTGTCGTTCGCCGGGCGTTGCACGCACACGGAGACGGAACACGGTCTCCGATAGCTGTCCGATCACGATCCGCGAATCACAGGTGTGCCCGCTTAATAGACGCAAGTTTCGGGACCGCCGATACGCAAGTTATCGAACAAGTTAGGACCCATAGTCGCCGGACGAGGGGAGGGAGCACGAATCGAGGGGAAGTTACCCCCTCTCTCTCTCTCTCTGCCAGTAGCGGGCTGGTCACGTGACCGGACCGGCCGGTAGAAGAGGAAAGCGGAGAGGGGGAACGAGTCTCGATCCGGCGACTATGAATTAGGCGATCCGAGAATTGCCGGGTACGAGAACCAACGCGAACGGGAATGAAACAATAGAGGAGTTTTAAACAAAATTCTGCGGACACTGAGCGGCCTAATTGCGTCTATCGAGCGGAGGTATACTGCACGTTCGAAACCCGGCGCACTACGCGTGACGGAGGAAATGTGATCATGCTCAAATATTCACCGTGCACCGAGCAATACCACGGGGATGTTCGACAAAGAAGGCGATATATCATTGTAATAGTTAAAACTAAACGGAAGGATGGTAGTAATTTTTAAATTGTATATACGTAAGAGGATAAGTATTTTCTAGAGCAATAGTCTATTGCCATTCTACTAGATAATGGAAAGGAAATTCTAGTGCAATATAGAGTCTAACGACGTTTATTAATATTATTAACGTTATCATTCGTTATTTTACCTTTTCCGCCTGAGTTTGGCAGGTCGACATTCTCGCGTCTGCCAAATCAATTCGAATCCAGATGTTCGAACATTCGTCCCGAACTTGTAATTAGGAATGCTTCTTTTTTCTACCTTGTCGAATGTTATATATACGTCTTCATCTGTACGACGGTGTAATAAATTATGTTCCGCTGAAAACGGTAACCACGTTCGACACGTTTTTATACGGGACCGCTTTTCATTAAAATTTCGGAAGTTTCGATTTCATTACTCGGTCAGTTCGATCGAACTACGATAGAAACGTTGACGAAGCTGGACTTTTCGTTTTGATATTACAATGACTCACGGTCTGCGATGCACTTACTGTTATGCTTCGAAGTA
Organism: Seladonia tumulorum; assembly: GCA_913789895.3. Classification (NCBI taxonomy): domain Eukaryota; kingdom Metazoa; phylum Arthropoda; class Insecta; order Hymenoptera; family Halictidae; genus Seladonia; species Seladonia tumulorum. The sequence goes on from OU565275.1 coordinate 14,009,715, forward strand.
TATCGATGTTATTTGTTTATTTCGGAAACGGAGCGGTACGTTCGCGTATTTTATAAAAAATATTCAACTGCAAGTAGACGTCTCCTTTCGGGGGATGATTCAACCAGCCGAAATAAAACGAAAGTCAAGACTGACTAAATCGTGGCGGGAGCTTTACTTTCAAATTATCAACAATAATCAAAACAATCAAACAAGTTTAATGTTACGACGATCTGTCCGACAATTGGATAAAATATTATACGCATTACTTTTAATACGAATCATCCCAAAAAAGGATGGTCACATACAGTACAACATTATTAGAATTATTGGCAATTGTTTTGCATTTATTTTTATGTTTTTATTATTATTTTGACGATACGTTATCTTTGAGAAAATATTGAACGGAGACGTACCTCCAACTTTCTGTTATTTCTAGGATAAATGATTTAATTTCTCCAAACATACGGAAATAAAACTATCAATTTACACCGTTTTTTTCTAAACGAATATAACGAGAATTGAAATGTTCCTAGAAAACAATGGCATACAGAAGTAAAATACTCTCACTGCGATATTTTATATTTCCGTGGCCAGATATCATTGTCTCGGTTATTAATTTGATTTTTATTTAATTATAAGTAATAAGTTTTTATTTAATTAATAAGTTTCTAATGTTTTCAAGATCAAATTTCGTTTCACGGAGCAACTGTAATTGATACAAGCACGACGTGCAAAATAACAACTATTTTACTTATGTTTTAAGCTGTTGAACTCCTATATTTTCAATGTATCGAATACTAAAGAAATTTCTGACTACCACGCATTAAGAATGCTCTAACGTATGTATATGTATATATATATACCTTCGTTTACCATTTTCAATTCACAAGAAGGAAATTGATTGAAATCGATCACCTTGCTACTGTGACCTAATTTTTCGAAGTATTATACACGAAGTGTCCGTTTTATCTATTTTTCTATGGAATTTGTTTTATCGATATCGCCATTATTACATCTACAGTGATCGTCATCGAACAAACATCGACTCTGTCATTGCTATGACGTTTGTGTTTTTGTTTATCGCGAAATTCATACAACGAATATCTTGTTGCATACGCTTGCACGAAATTCTTTTCTAGTCGATTTGAATCGAGACCGAAATCAGGTTTGCTGTTTTCCCTCTTCGGTAAAAATTTGCCCGCGACGGTAAGGGACATTGTTTAAAACAATTTGCTCGATCAGACATGCCCGCGAGTATTCGCACAGGACGGGAAACATTCAAAAGACGAACTGTATTCTGTAGGCACTAAAGACAGGGTAACAAATCATATCGCAGTATGCTTTTAATAGTTATCATTATCATAATGTACACCTAGGAGCCTTACTGTTTGGCGCGAGTAGGTATATGTGCCGTGTACATTTTCTTTTACCTAAAAGTGAATAAGGCAGAATTCTAGGTCACTATTTTGCATACTTGTATATACCAGTTATTAGAAAATGGAGGGGCGGGAGAACCTTCTGTCGATTCAATCAGTTCTAGCAAATCTTCGTGTCGGTCGACTTTCTTTGCATTGTTTACGCTTGAAACGAAATTCACGGTAATTGACTGGTCGACGAACACGGCAAAGTCGTTCGTTTCGTCGTGTAACGTTGCAATAACAAATAAATAGAATTGTCTCTGAACAAGAACGACATCATCGTTTCGCACACGACTCGAAACTTCAATCGCGTTCTCATTATTCTGCGTGCCAAGTACTTCGAAGCAACAAATGTTTACAATCTCGTAACAAAGCGCCTACACTATACTCCAATGCATGTACAATCCGGTAATATTGTCGAACTTAATGGTAAGCAGACATACTTGAACTTTTTACTCGTGGATAAGTCGGGTGCAAAGCTTATGTACTGTATTATACATACGTATATTCTCTATTTACAAGAACTCCGAGCACATCCATGTTCTACACACGCGTAGGATGATCCGTGAGAATTAATTGCCATCTCAAGGTATCCGTAACGATTCAGGTTTATTCCGACCAAAGTAGTACATAACGACCAATGTTTGAATTATTCGGTCAAATAATTTTTCATTTGATCATGTAATTCGTACTCTCCAAAATTCTATTTATTTCGTGTAAACGATTTCTCCATCTTATAGTTTTTATTTGTTTCTGGTAAGTGGTGAAATCATTAAATTATCTATTTGCCAAATAAATATACTTAAATGCAAAACATTCATTTCGCAATGTAAATAGCGTTTCATAATTTTGCCTCTCGTCTTAATTTATGATTTTATCGAAAAATGTTGAACTGTTGAATTTATTGGAAACCTCGTGGTCTCTTATAGGTATCTTGACGTGGAAGTAAATGTTTGAATCATTTTTCAAAATACACCCCGTCAAAATGACGGGTTCTAATATTTTTAATTTATGGTTATTGAAACTGTAGAAATGATTCAAGAAATTGGTTTTTCCGTCATAAAAATAATGGCTAAAAATTTTGATGAGTACATTCGTGTTACTTTTTGATGATCACTTTTAGTACTCCGTGAACCTAGCGTTAGATAGGATTTAACAGTTAAGTTAATCGTAAACGTTTCGACTAAAGAAAATTCTTTTTTGGAAGTCATCCGATAACAACGGTTCCTCACACTTTACGCAAAAGTAAACATTCGCAATTAGAAAAATGATTTAGAATGATTTCATGGATCATCCTGCTCGGAACAACATATTTACGAAAGCAGGGCAAAGGAACAGAAGTTACTCGAAAAAGGTCGCGTATACCTACATGCGCAAAAGATGAAGATTCTTGTGTATATATATATATAAATATATATAAATGTGTATAAATTATTCTTTATTTACGAAACGGTCACATGCAGCAGCGGCGATAGTTTTGAACACTTGACAAAAGCTAAACTAACAATACATATAACCGAAGAGTATTATGTTGAGACGTACAATTATAAGAAGGTTTGTATAAAGGATTAAACGAGGAATACTAAATAGTATAAATAATTACTATCAGTAACTAGATTGAATGTTTGTAATAAATCTAAAGAAGCCAAAATGAATTGTTAAACATAGAATCTTACTCATAGGTGTATTGCATAATCAGTTTTTTCCGGTAGCCGCTCTCTTTTTTCGCGTTGACATTTACCGTTTAGCGTAAGATCTTTTCAAACCACTTTGCATAATTTAACTACCTAAGCCTTGTTGATTCGATTCCATTTTTGTTTCACGTTCGTTTAATCGTAAAGACTCTACGGTGGCAGTAAACGAGGGAAATACTTATAACGCGGACGATTTCCAAATCGATTTAGAGAATGACTATTTTAAAAGGGAAAAAATTCGTAGATGAGTGGGACAAAAGACATTTTAGAAATCTAATAATTATTCAAAATCATAAATACTGTTTACATATCATAGCGAAATGGAATTTCGAGGTACGAGTATACCCACCCCAGCGATCACTGTTGTTTGCAGCATTTCCGTGTCTTTCGTCTTTCGATTTCTAAACGACGCGCGACTATGCCATTCGAAGGAACACCGTGTATAGAAACATTTTCTCTTGCGTAATTGTACTACTTGTGTATCGACTAAAAACAGAATAAATCATAAATCGCGCGCAATGAAATTGTATTCGTCTCATTTGTATAAATCTGAAAGGTTCTTTCCGTTGTCGTTAACAGTTTTGCAAAATAAAAAAGAAGCAAAAAAAAAAAAGGAAAGAAGAGGAGACCATTCGGGTATAGCTGTAAGCGTTCGTAAGTGATTTATTAATTTTTTCCGCGAAGATCATTGTATAGAAAAACCAATGCGATTCGGTGAAGAGAATGGTTCTGTAAGATATGACAAGATTTAGTAGGCTATAATATTGTAAAAGTATCTGAACACCATTTATGAGTAAGACCATAATTGACCGATATAATAATATAATAAAGACATATCATAAAGTATTAGTTTAATTGCCTGACATTGTAGAATTTCTATGTAAATATGTTGCGTGCAACTTGGGTCAGCGTTCCGAAAGAATGGAAAGTTATCATTGTTGGTCATTGTTTGTGATAGTTGGACGGCTCGCCAAGCATTAGCAAATTGTGGTTTAATTCGGGCAAGGCTTTCATTATTTCTATTTGTCGTAAAAGTTGTCACGAATTTGTATATAATCACGCGGTAACTATGTTTGTAAATTGTTATGTAATAATTAATGCACTAGTTAAAACTTTATTCGCTTTCGATCTGTGACGCGCGTCTACGAAACGACAACGTGTCGTTTCGTAACACAGAGATCTTTACCGTGTACGATAGTTTCTAGGGATTTTCATTTCAGTGTTGACCAACGCACAGTGTGACATTTTCGCAATCTAGCGGTGGTCTAAAGCATTAACAGAAACAGAAACTTTCTCACACGTAATGAATAATAAAGACAATAAATACGTTGATACAAACAATGCTGGTACAGCGCACTTGTTAAAAAACTTCAAATCATTGACACGTTTTTTTATCATTCACATTTTGTAGTTCGCGAAACCTCTCGATCCTGTTAGAAATGTCCGCTTTAATCTTTCAACGAAATGTTTTAATTGTTTTTCATTCCGTTATTAATTTGTAATATTTTTTCGTTAGAATTCCGTTTCGTAGATTGCTGAAACGTCACATTGCGTCGAGATGCAAAATTAGCCTCTTTTAATGAACAATGCCTGTAGATTATGAATAGACGTATTTAGGTGATACCAATGAGCCACTTTTCGTGAAGTTATCAGTTTCTTAAGAACAAATGTATCATGAAGAGAGAACAATGTTCCGAGGCACGCCAAATTGCTCGCAATATAAAACAATGACAAAGGAAAAGGATTTTCCTCCATATTGTACATATCATGTGCCATAACTTATTTACCATACTTTGTGTCCAACTTTGTTCCAAGTACCTATTCAACTATAAATATTATAGTATAATAAAGTAAACCTTGATGTTATTGATAAATTTGTCTTTCCATTACATCCTTTCATTCCTTTGAAAAAACAATCTCAAGTTTATTCATTCCTTTGTTTGTTTTAAATTTATTAATTCATTATTTTCAAATTAATTAATCCTGACATCAGTTTTGGTCCAGCAGAGAATATTTCGTCGGAATAAAACAGATGATGAAATATTTAGAACCGCTACTACACATCTAAAATTCAATTATGACAAGTAAACTCTATTATCAGCATGTTTCCACACTTTTCGTTGGTGTCAATGAAAGCAATTAGAAAATACCGTCAGGTCCAAAAACAAATTTCGTTAGAACGTAACGTGCAGATCATTCGATTGATATTGATGTGTCACTGTATACTGAAATAGAGTTTAAATGTTGCTGTATTCGATATTACGACCACTTATACACGTATGCGCCAGTGTATTATGTTTACATGAACAAACAAGTTCAATGCGCGCTCTACAATCACGTGCAATGTTTTTATTGAACCGAATCTAGACGCAACTACATTGCGTGTCGTATCCCTATCAAGTATTGTGCGGAATTATAAATTTATGACACGAACACGAACACACTGTTAAAGAGATTATTTATCCAAATCAAAAAATCGCAACTCCAATGCACGCTTCTCATAAAATGGGTAATGTTATCGCCACGACACGTGATGGTTATCAAGAAACTTCCATGAGTCAACTAACAAAGGTAAAAAGTATCCAATTAATACCACCGTATTAATTAGGTTAATACAATTCTCTATGCTCGACTGAAATTATTCATTATTTGTCATGAATTTATGATGAAAATGATTAATTCCAATGCTCATAATTATTTGTGACGACAGACAGTTTTCACTTATACAATTTCATTTAATTCTTTCATTTCTATTCATACTCGAATGATTTATCAAGTAAAAATCTTCCTAGAAACAAATATAAAAGTAACGACCATTTATTGCTGAAATAAGAACTTATCAAAATATGCTGTTATACTTCTTAAATTAGGGGTTTTGCTAACAACTATTCCTCTATTTTATTTATATTCATTTAACTTCGTTGACTTTCTTAAAAATATTTGTAACGTTTAGAAATACTTCCTTCTTTAATCTGAATAAAGATTATTTATCACACTTACTAGAATTATCATATCTTCTAAATCAACGTCTTACCGATTAAAATCTTTCTGATCAAACAGCTTTTCTACAGCTTCATTAATTTCTTACACACGTTGCGTCTATAGAAAAAAAAAAATCAACCCTGCTACGAAATTCATGCGTGAAACGTAAATAAATCGGGGCACACGGTTGCACAAAAGGAAATAATCGATACACCGTCAAACAAAGTTTAAGGAACCCCGACAGCAGCCACCCCAAAAACTGCAGAACAAAGATCAAAAGTTTAGTCAGCAATCACAACGCGCAGAACACGAGGTCTGCAGCTGCAGTTGCGCGGAATAACCTGTTACAGTGCCAGAGAAGAGAACTTGAGAAGGAAAAAGCCGCGAGGGAAACGAGTTTATAGTATCTGCTGATTAATTGGTACTGCATGTAAACACCGTTCGATACCTAAGGCTTGTTTGCCTGTGTATACACAGCTCATAAGGATGGAGAAGTATATGGGGTCGTACAATTCGCGAGCGTACGCCGACACACACCACACTCCTGCACTCAAGCCTGAACATGTGGCAGGCGTGCCTAACTCATGTAGCCTTTGTGTTACAAATCATGTTTACATTATCGCTACACTTGTGCGGTTCTAACCGATGCACTGTGCTCGCACTCGTTCTCAATGACCCAATAGCCTGGGGAAAACGCGCAGCCAATTTACCCTCGAGCGTGGCTTGATTAGTTTAATTTTTGGATTTGTTACGGCCAGCATAGTTCAACCCTGAACCGCCCATGTAAAGTCTCCGAGCTTCGATGGAAATTCTTAGATCAATGACAGTATGTTTACCAGGGCTCGAAACGCAAACAGGTACCTTCCGTTTTTTTTCAAAAATTCTGCACGAACTCGAGAAATATTCTCGTGGAACAGATATTTTTTAATCAATTTTAACGTGATCGATGAAAAAGTTCTGAAAATTTTTCGAACCCTGATATTTACAGGACAAAAAGACGCGACACTTTTTTCAATAAAAAGTGTTTTCAGGGTGTTCCAATATATAGGTTTTTCTTTCTCGTTCCACCACCCTTCCTTGAACTATCGTGGAAACGGTCTGCGCTTGAAATTGAATATTGTGTTTAAGCGTCCAACAAGCTCGCGGCTTTATTGTTGACGAACGTTGTAATAGTGCAACCGCAAACAATACACCGTAAATTAGTTACATGCATCACCTAGTGCAAATCTAATTTCGTATTAACCATCAAACTGTTTCGTAAACATTCGTCTATGACGAAGCATGCTAACAGTAAGCGTAAAACGAAACGAAATATTATTAACAGTATTTAATTGTGTTACAGGTGTTGGAGATCTACGTCGTTTCTACCTTAATAAGATGGCGACGCAATTCTTTGTCCAAACGGGGAGAAAATTAGTTTCTACCATAAAAATTGAGTGAAACTTTCACTGAATGAACATTTAATTACTATAATTCACTTGTTTAACACGTGTTTGCTTCAACACGTGATAATATAGGGTAAGGAACCAAATTACTGTGTTGATTATACTTATTTTTAAAGCATAATGAATATTTCTAAAAAGATATTAAATATTCTTCATTAAAATCAGTTAATATATTTTTTAATATTGTGATTACGCTTTAACAATAATTAATGTATGCACAGTAATTGGTACTCCCACAGTCTTATTCTATCCTTTGTCCAACTGCATATTTCAGGGACGCAGTGATTAATTTTTCCAAAATGATTGTGACTAGATTTCAACTTTGGCCGTAGAACTTACCTAATGCAGAAGCCTAATCGAGAAGCTTCGTAATACCTTGGAACCAATGACTCCAACAAGCATGTATTATGGAACGTCGGGTATGCCGTGAGTACTAAAATCTTATCCCGATTGTTTTAATCATTTCATTTATATTTCGTCGAACGTTTTTTAATCTTATAGTGGATTAATCACTGCAGCAAACTTTGTATTAAAAGGGAGAGGGAGAGGGAGGGATCTAACTAGGTTAGATACCGTTAAAATTACTATAACACAGTGCCGGCACGTCGTCGAGTATGGTTCTTAAAATATTGATTTATATTATATACCGATATAAGTGGTAACAGTTTGGTCTGGTTTGACACATGAAACATACCCAGAATTAACATCAATTACCGTAGCCATAGACATGCAAGTCCTTGTGCTAAAAGCATCAGAGTTATAATTGGAGTACGAGAAAAGCATCGAAGCTCATAAACTTGTTCTTGGAGAACTTTATTCTCGCCTGACTCGAGACACAACGAAATTCTGTGTGTCTATTCTTTTCACCATTCGACCTGTCCACGAAGAAACGAGCGAAAACAGCAACGAACGAGATACATATAGCACTCAGAACTCCAAAACCGCTGTGTGTGTTTCGAAAATTCTCCGTTCCTCGTGTCTTACCCCGGTAAAGTATAAACCAACGTCGTGACGTCGCGGCGGTAGGAGGGGAATAAAAAAGAATAGCTCGGCAGTTGCAAGTTTCCAAGAATATCCGGGAACATTACGGCGCGATCTCATCATAAAAGTTATGGCTGTACAATGACAACTTCATGAATGATGCACGGGCAGCGGAATTATCAAAGTTATGTGACATTGTTCGGCGGCGGGACTTGTGGTCCGGCACATAAAGGGCTTCGTGACACGCGAAATTGAGCAAAGGGAGAAACCGGCCAGGCTTGGAAGTACTACGAGCCAACCCGACCCGACCCGACCCGACTCGACCGAAAGAACGTCCGGACACGCGGATGGAAAGCGGAAAATGAGAAAAGGGAAAGGAGGCGGTTAGAAATAGAATGAGAGTAAAGGATAAGAGCGGGAAAGGAAATAAAAGAGGGCGGAAGCGAGGGAAAATATCTAAGATGTCGTGACAGTGAGAGGTTAGATATAGCATGCTACCGGGGCCGGTACAGCAGATATAACGGGCACAACGCAGTAGTTGCCGACGCGAGACCCAAGCTATGCCGATGAATTATACATGATACAGAACACAATCACCCCCCTCGACCTTCCTAACTTGTCCGAAAACCGCCCCTCAGCTTCCAACTGGCCGTGCATGGATGCCGATACGCTCGACCACCTCCACTATCTCGACTATCTCCTCGCGCATCCGACCCACACTTTTCATTTTGACCAATTTCCGAGCTGACCGAACGATTCTAATCGGTAGACTGAGGAGGAAAAAGTATTTACACTGTCGCACAAAAGTATGTGGACACTTCCTTAATTCTTATAACTACTTTTTAATACTGTAGCTCACACAAGATTTTGAAACTCCTACTTTCTCTGCAATATTCCTCATAGAATATCCTTCTTTCGATAACGTAATTACAGTCCGCGACAATACTATAAGACATCACTTAAAACGAAATAATTATGTGTTATACGAAAGAACTTCATCGTCTTTCATACAGAGTGTTATTAGCTACGGTAATTATTTACATTAGGGGCTTCCTCACCGATTTTGATGACCTTGAAATATGACCCGAAATATGTCCGTATATGACTTGTCAACATAAACAGACAAGACAGTGTGTCTCAACTGATTGAAGTCGTTTTAAGTTGTGACAATTTCAGATCTAACCCACACCTACTGCGATCACTTTTTGAGATGTTGAAACTCTTTTGCGAATATCTCGGAAACTATAGCTGAGAAGCAGTAACATGTATAGGAAAAAGTTGTTCAGAATGATGACCAAGGTCATCAAAATCGGTGAGGAAGCCCCTAATGTAAATAATTACCAAATAATGTTAAGTACTCAGTATTAGTGTTCTGCAAATCTAGTGTTAAAGGGACATTGAAGTTGCAAAATATGAAAGAAAACCTTGCATCCAATATTCTACATACAAATAATAATCCTATATTACAAAATACTAATGTGAAGTGTACAGTGTGTGAGATGGAACATATAATCATGTGCGTGCTTCGAGACAAACAAAATTTGACACTAGGTTCACGGGGCCTGTCAAAATGACGGGATCTAATATTTATAATTTACAATTATTGACATTGTAAAGACGTATCCATGGGGAATTATTCAACAAAATTATTTTTTTGGGTATATATTATTTTAAAAATTGATAGAAATGTGGATAGACACGTTCTTGTTATTTTTGTAAAATAATGTTAAGTAGTTAGTTTTAGTGCTTTGTAAATCTAGTGTTAAAAGGACATTGAAGTTGTAAAGTATGAAAGAAAACCTTGCCTCCAATATTCTACATACGAATAATAAAATATAATACTAATGTACTACAAACTACATTATAAAATACTAAAGTAAAGTGTACTTACTTCTGAATCTTCTGTACCTCCGTCGGATCCACAGCACACAATTATTCACTCACGAGAAGAGATCCGAATAAATGAACAACAATCACTAAACAACACACACAACACACTTAACGAGATCGTGACAGCAGACGAGAAGATGTTACTCCGACCACGAATAAAATAATACTGCGATTTTAACCGCTTCGGACCCAAGGACGTGTGATGCGAAAACAGGGAATTCCGGGAAATAGGGTCGGCGCCCCGCCATAATTTGTTTACCTGGGTTTTGTATCTAGTTTTTATAGACCCTCAGCGTCTAACCTGCCTAGGGTAACCTGACCGTACCACCTCCGTGGAAGGGATCATTGTTAAAATCGCAGTATTATTTTGTTCGTGGTCGGAGTGTCATCTTCTCGTTCGTTGTCACGATTTTATAAAATGTGTTGTGTGTGTGTGTGTTGTATGTGAAGATTCAGAAGTAAGTACACTTTACATTAGTATTTTATAATGTAGGATTAGTATTCGTATGTGGAACATTGGATACAAGGTTTCCTATCATATTTTGCAACGTATATTAACGATCATTAATGATTTGATATGTAGTATAATTTAATGTGGTTCAAATAAGATTCTACTTTAAATCAAATATTTTTATTTTGACAACCAGATAGATAAAATGAAATATTTTTATTTTGTATTTCAAATATTTCCTTGCAATGAAAATAAGTTGAGCAAGTAGTTAATATTATAAATCATAATTTTTAACATGAGAAGCTATAATAGTTAGCAAAGTATTATGTGTAGTTTAATTACGAATGTGTAACATGTTGATAAACACACTACAATATCGTAATAACATTACAGGCAACAAAATATCATAAAAATATAAGTTACTGTCAACCATTTGAAATACTATTTTACACAGTCCTACACACATCTACTCCGACCACTTTTTGAGACGTTGAAACTTTTTTGCGAATATCTCGGAAACTAAAGTTGAGCGGCGGTAACATGTATAGGAAAAAGTTGTTCAGAATGATGACCTTGACAACATATTTCAAGGTCATCAAAATCGGTGAGGAAGCCCCGAATGTAAATAATTACTAGACATCGGATCTTTATGCATTTATGGCTTATGGAAATGTTAAAAAAATGCTATAATATAAAATTCGAGAGAATTTAACACGATTTTTATTTGCTTTGGATCTACAAAGGCTGTCCCCATTAAAAATAAAATTTTATTTCATTCCACTTTCTTAAAATGTTTCTATAAAAATTGGAAACTGCATAAACATCCGATGTCTAATAATTACCGATGACCACCGTCGTCTTACCGTTGTTTCATTTAATTTTTTTCCTCGTGGCATTTTGTATAAACACAAATATTGCAAATTGATTAATATTTTTCAGGTTTTACTTAAATGATTTACCTAAATTACTGACACTTCATAAGAATATTTCATTGACGATCTTTTCGCTTTCATTGTTTGCGAGCAACTGTCTTATAGATTTGTCCCGGCTAACAAGAGGTCAAGCTCGTGTAGCTTTCAAGTTCATAGAAATTCTAACGAAAACAGTGCGTGGAACGACGCCCCCAGAAATAAATAATAACACTCTGCACGAAAGACGATGAAATTCTTTCATACGATACATAATTATTTCGTTTTAAGTGATGTCTTATAGTATTATCGCGGACTGTACTTGCGAACGCATTTCTACACTTAATTCAGTTCCTTATGTTGACCTTCGAATGACCTATCGAAGAACCTCTTGCCCTTCTGCAGATATATTACACTTATAAGCCGAAAATCGGGAAAACCCGCAATTTTCTATTTGCAGCGTATATCAATGTTAATCTACTTTGTTGAAATTTTCAGAGGGATGGTATATAACTGACACGAATCTGCAAAATGAATTTTTAAAATTTTCAATAGAGACACAAATGAAAACGTAATGAAACACAGCCTTTTCTTTCTTGTCCGAGATTCCGAACATTCGCAATCTTTCCCAGAAAATTTTTACATGTCATCATTTTTTTTTTAACTTCACAAAAGAATTCGAATCGTTTGGTCCAATTTTTTGAAAATTATCGTCTCTGAAAGAACGTCCGAATATCGGTGCGAATTACTGTATAGTTTAATTTCCTTGTTAAACAAATTTTGTTTGACCGAAATTGTATTATGCACACTGAAAAATGCATCAAATTCCGATGTTTCCATTGAATTTCCGCCGGTTCCGTAGGCAATTTTTATAACAAATTTCGGATGGATCAAACCGGCTTCAATTATTTATTTTTCAACTAACAGCAATTCGGTTGGAGATTGAAATTTTTAGTGACTGCAAACACAAGTGAAATAAAAATGAATAATCCGAAGCCTCCGAAAAATTTTCTGGTTTCATGTATTGAATAAATAAAGCGTTCGGAATCGCGTCATCCATTCCGTCAATCTAATAACGAAAATTATAAGGTGTAAAGAGTGAATTATTACGTTCATTGAGTTTTTGCATTCGTTTCTACTCGCAGCCTGACGATATTGATTATTATAGTAAAATAACATTAGAATAGTATAACTACATTTCCGCATTCGTTCACTACTATAATCTTTTAAATCGTTTATCTCTCGAATAAATTAAAGCTAAAATTACCCGTGGTGATACACACGAAAGGTAAAAATAATCATTTAATTCATTATTAAAAACTAGACCGGTAAACGTACATGCAAGGGGAGAGATCGTATAAATAATTTCTTTAACGGCGTCTGGATTTCAATTTTGTATTTGTGTCAGTCAGATTTAGGGTGGTTGACGCGACAAAAAAAAAAAAAAAAGAAAAGAGAAAGAAAAAATACAGTTCGTTAGGCGTAGATTAAGTTCAACGAGTCCGAGAAGCGACTGTTAATTTCTGATCTCATATTTAAGTGGAAAAGAGTTCGTGCGACGCAGACGACGCGCTTTCGTATTTTTACGAGAGTGCTAATGGTGTCGAAAGACCCTCTCTCGCCTTGACGAGAATCTACCCTCGCTTCTTCGCCTGTCTTAATTGAAAAAATATGAACTTTTTTGTCGTCGCCGGAGAGTACTTTGTTCCCCCTTAATACCACCGCTGTCTTACTTGTCCGCGTTATTATAAAACATTGTAGTTTTCCACGCGAAAGATTAAGCTCGGTTCTTCCGTGCCGTAAAGGAAAATTGATTTAAGTCGTCCCGTAAAGAAAACAATTTCACCGGTGTTCATTCGTACACTGAATTTCTAATTACCAATTAATCACATAACATTCTTTTCTCTAAAACTCTAAATCTCTATAACTTTTAATGCATTATCCTAAGTAAATGATTTCTTCTAAAATTTTCTCATGCAACTAAATACACAATTAAAAAATAAATGTTACTGCTCTGCACATTTCGAGTTCCAGAAGACCAACTAAATATTTTTAGTATTTTAAACATCCTCAAGATACAAGATAAATATGCGTGAACTATTTTTCCGCTTGTAAATCAGGATCTGTGATATGTTTTCGTCCCGGAGCGTATAGGGTTGGGCGTAAAATATTTAGCAAGAACAGTGTTTACCTGTTCAGCTCGATACCGCTATAGATTTCGATATCCCAGGTTGGGCTGTTATTTTAGGAGGTTCTTGGAGTTAATCCTAAATCCCAATTGCCGCGGCAGTTAAAAGTCGACGCGTCGCGGCAGCAAAAACACCGCCTGGTCTCCGCTAATCAAAGTGTTTGTCTTGGCTTAATCCTAGCTTAGCGGAGACTTAAATATTCCTTGTAAACTTCCGTCCAACGTCGGGGATTACTAAATGGGAGCAACGGAGGGTCTTGTCTTCGACTTAGCTAGGAAGTGCCAAGCTTGGCTGTAATAGGATAAGACCGCCGAGGAGCTTTCTTTGTTGGTTTACGTACAAAGTATGTTATATATTGCCGAAGCAAGCATTTTCTACAATTTTTCGCGAAAAAATACTACGACTACACCGGGTGTTTCGTTCGACACGGATTCGGTAATACCTTCCGTTGCCCTTGCCGATACGCAAAATTCTGACGGGACAATGTTGTCGGATGTAAAACACAAGCATAAGGTCTTTATTACTGTAAATTATGTCTTCATGAAAAAATACTTCTTGTGGGAAAAATTTACTCCACAGAAATAAAAACTGCACGGTATTAATTATCCTGGGAATAACCACTACTAAAGAACCGAGAGCTGATGGAATGAATTGGAGGAAAAGGAAGGGTGGGATGACAATTGACGGACATTTGACACGCACGACCGAGAAATCGCCTTATAATTAGTCGTAGCACAGAACAATGACGTGCACGGAAACCTGCAAGAGTTGAGTGGTATGAGGTATGAGGCTGCCGAGGTGCGACACCTCACAGGTGGAGAAGGTGGTTGCTCGAGGGGTTACGGGTCAGTCCAGTGTCGTCGGATCAAGACTTGTCCCCCCACTCTAACTTCGCCTTCTACCGCGCTAGTACCCACATTAGTGTTAATAAAGTTTAGCTATATATCCTTAACGAGAAAAATAACGCCGATCAAAATTCGGCTACCGAGGATTTGATACATTTGCGACAACAATAAGCAATTTAAGAGAAGAGAAAAGTGGAGAAAATTAAAGTGTTTTGGCTACCGTTTCTCGCAACAGGTAAGAACAATTTTGATTTTGCATGTAGCGATAAGGATCGACGCTTTCGTTTACTAAGGAAGGTGTAGAACGAGCCGCCATTATTATGGCCTCCGCTGCAATCTCGACGAACGCAATGCGATACGCCTCGGAGACTTGGTGAAGCATAGAAATTGTTCGCGATTCACAAATCAATTACAAGCTTGATCCCATCCCTGCAGGTTACGTTTGGCCGTGCAGACTCGCGAGACGGTTGTGTGTAGGAAGCAGCGTATTGTTGTACCATAGAGAGACGGTATAGCTCGAAGAACCCCACCTACCCTAGCCCAGGCTCACTCCCCGGCGTGTGCCTGGCTACACACGTTAAGAGAACAGGAGAAGTGTGTATGTTTTGAGAGCGGTATTATATCGAGCATAAAGAGCGGCCTCGTCCCAAGGGAATGCAGCGTGTGCGTGCTTGCATGCTCTATTCGCGACCCCCTCCCCCCCCCCCCAACTTGGGACAAACCCCCTTCTCAACGACCCTCGCAGCTCGCAGTTCTACCTCCTCTTCGACCCCTTCCAACTTTCCTCGCTCCGGTACAAGCGTCCCCCTTTCGGTGTATGTGCCATCACACTGACTAGCTCCCCCCTTTGTGCCCCCCTTTCCAACCTCTAACCCCACGCCAGTGCACCCTCGAAATGGAACCGAACAGGTTGATAATCTTCGTATAATACAAAAACTCGTACAGCCACCCTATGTTGATGCAGTCTCGCTCCCTTGTATTCTTCTCCTAACCACTTCAAATCGCCCGACTGTATCTCTCTGTGCCTGTCGTCTTATTAACACGGCCCTCCTTCTTCCTTTGTGCCTGCATTAGACCAAACCAAAAGTCGCCTGGCCTTAACGACACTTCCATAGAAAGTAGCATACACAGTCGAAAAATTATCTCTGTTCTACTTCAACTCTCAACTAACAAATAAAATTCCATTTATAATACATAGCTATACAGGGTGCGGCCGAATAATATGTACAAACGGACGCGAGGTGGTTCCTTGTGAAAAAATAAGAACAAAATATGGAATAAAAGTATTTCATTTAAGGCTTAGTTTTCGAGAAAATCGAGTTTGAAATGCAGCGAATACGCACGCTATTCGATAGGAATTGTCTGACGCGTCTGATCATGACCAACCAAATCTACTTCCTGCATATACTGAAGCACACGAACCTGACAAATCTTCAAACTCGATTTTCTCGAAAACTCAGCCTTAAATGAAAAAATTTTATTCCATATTTTGTTCTTATTTTTCCATAAGGAACCACCTCGTGTCCGCTTGTACATGTTATTCGGCCGCACCCTATATACAGTCGGGGACAAAAATAAGTGGACAATTATTGGAAATAGGTAAAGATGAAGTCTAATCGAATTAACGTAACTGTTATAAACTTCAGTTTTATTAATTATATATCCTTATAGTATGTACATTATGTAGTGAATAATTGACGTTCATATTTGCATCTTTATGTAAACACACCGTACTTAACGAAATTGATAGCTATTTAGCAGGAGACAAAAATAAGTGGACACTTTGTTGCAAAGTTACCGTGAGGCAAGAAATGTATACAAACATTAGGTAGAGGTCACGCTTACGTGCAGTGAACCCACACAAAGTTATTAGTACCAACTCAGCCTTCGTAAGAGTACAAGCATTTCTAGAAAAATTTCAGAATGTCAAAAAGGGAAGAAATTTCAAGTCAAATTCGCCATTTAATCGTTTCGGACTGCTGTAAAAAATTAAGTTACCGTGTACCCAGATAGCACACGACGTCTTAAAGACGTCTGTTGTACGTCCATTTTTAGTCTGAACGTCTTACGTCCCAAAAAGACATCTTACAGACGTCTTTCTTGAGACGTCGTTTTTACGTCCGAAATAAGACGTCTTTAACACTAGAACTACCGAGCAATAAATGCGACTGAGGTATTAGTTGATCATGCGACCTTGTAATAGTGACAAGACTGTATCCATTCAGACTTCACACAACTTTTATGGTAACGTGTGCTTCAATGAACAAGTTCATTCAAAAATTTCTGATGAGAACATTTTTATAATTTCGGTAATTGTGAAAGAAAAAAATAGGAAACAGTCATTTTGACTGGTTCGGTAGTTCTAGTGTTAAGACGTTTCATTTCAGACGTCTAACAGACGTTTTAAAGATGTCTTTAAGACGTACAGTTTTTTCACAAAGACGTTCCAGAGACGTTCAGAAGCCGTTCGGAAGACGTTCGTAGGACATTCAAGACGTCTATAAGACGTCTGAATGTCCATCGACAGACGTCTTTAAGACGTCTCTGTGCTATCTCTAATAGCTCGAAAGTACAGCGTATCTAAGAGTGTAGTAGAAAAAATTTATAAAAAATATCTACTATTAAATACGGTAAAAAATTTAAGAGGTCGTGGACGCAAGCGCTGTACCACCATACAAGAAAACCGTCGAATTGTACGTAAATGCCGACAAGATCCAGCGATTGCATCAAGAAGTATTGCAAAAATAGTGGGATTAAAAGTTTCAAGTAAAACAATAAAACGAAGACTGCACGAAGCTGGATTAAGATGTTGCAAGGCTAGAAGTAAGCCATACATCAATCAAATTAATATGAGAAAACGTTTAGCATTTGCAAAAAAATATTTGAATATGCCACTAGCATTCTGAAAAAATATAGTTTGGAGCGACGAAAGTAAATTTGAGTTGCGGCAATTAAAAAAGAAGCACAATGTCTGGAGAAAAACAATGAAGCGTATAAAAAAGCATTTATTACACCCTCAGTTAAATTTGGCGGCGGATCATTACTGTCATTGGGGGTGCTTTTCGTGGAATGGAGTTGGTATACTTCTATATTGATATATGAAGTATATTGATATTCTAAGTGAAAATTTAGAAGAAGCAGTAGTAAAAATGGGTTGCCACGACGAATTTGTCTTTCAACAAGACAATGACCCTAAACATACTGCTAAGAAAACTATACAATTTTTTGAGGATTCCAACTGGAATCAATTGGAATTAATTAATTAAAATTAATACTAAATTACTTGAATGGCCGGCCCAGAGCCCCGACTTGAATCCTATAGAGAATTTATGGAGTTTACTGGACGCAAAAGTTCCATTGGACCAACGAAATAAAAACGTCGATTTATTCAAAAGGTTACAGTCTGAATTTGAAAAAATTCATAAAGATTATATTGAAAATTGAATGAGAAGTATTCCCAGACGTCTGGAAGCAGTAATACAAGCAAAAGGCGGCAATACCAAGTATTAATTTCATTATGTATTTCATTTATTACGTATTTTATTAAGTGTCCACTTATTTTTGTCTTTTGTTAAATAGCTATCAATTTCGTCAACTACAGCGTGTTTATACAAAGATGCAAATATGAATTTCAATTATTCACTAAATAATGTATATACTAGAAGGTCATATAATAAATAAAACTTAAGATTATCACAGTCATGTGAATTCGATTAAACTTCATTTTCACCTACTTCCAGTAACTGTCCACTTATTTTTATCCTCGACTGTACATAAAAGCTTTACACCAAAAATTACACCATTCGGCTAGAAGAAAAAAGGCAGACTGAAGCTGATATTTCGTCAGCAAAAGGATCCGTGGAAGTTTGTACGTTCACGGTTTCAAATTCGATTTCAGGCGATTCGTACGCTATTATTGCAGACTGTGAACTATGTTTCATTATGTCTCCACCATGTCAAGCCGCCGAAGCGGACCGATTGCTAGCCGTATATAAAACTCGGAGGAATGGTCAATTGAAGGAACGGCGGCTTACCCAGGAAATTGCTGAGGGTCGGTCAGTCAATACTCTTAAAAGATTAACGTGTTTCTTTTCTAGGTAGTAGCGTGACATTAAAAGAAGAGGAACTATGTTGGCTGCCGAAGTAGTTGGCCGTTCGGCTAGCCCGTACTGCCCGCTGTTACTTCCTGATTTGTTCATCTAGTTGGTCGTTCTATCGGCAATCTTGGTCAGGTTGGTTAAATACCCGCGTCACCGGTCAGTTTTCCAGCCTTTGTCTTCTTCCTGTTCACCTATTCTGTTCATTAACTCGTCTTCTTATCCGGGCGATAAAAAGTCGCATAAATCATAACATTCCACCTTTGCTCGAGCAAATATCTGTTAAATATACCGCGAGTCAGTAACGAGGAAATTTGTTTCACTCTCCAAGGCGTTTTCCTCGCTATCATTTTCAATTTTTAAACTTTGTACTCCCTTCTGTAGTTTCCTTGTTTGCATTGCTTTATATTTCTAAAAAATTCGTTGCCGCTTTAAAATAAAATTGGACGGTTGTTATCGTATATATTACTATTTAAACCTTCTTTTGTGTCGTTGAATCTCGTTATGGCAGCCACCGCGAATTTGTTACATTGCTCTGTAGAGTCCTCGACGTGTGTACGTCTCCTTAATTCTGCTCTTTATCCCTTTTTCTCTCTCTCTCTCTCTCTCTCTCTCTCTCTCTCTCTCTGTTATCCCTCTCCACATTGCACCTTTTGTTGTCTTACCTCGTTTCACCACTTTCTTTATTATCGTTCCGGTATTTCTCACATTCGTGATCCACTTTACCCGTTCATCCCCCCAGATTTTTCTCACTTTGTCTATCTCTACGATTCCCTTTCTCGCCCTCTTCTTTTCCCCCGTTGTATTCCCTTCCCAACGGCAGTCAGAGGTTACTTCTCTCCGCTGCCTGTCGTCTGTCTGCACAGTTAAGTGCCCCGCTTTGATTTCCGTCGGCAAACACTGTAAATTCCTATTGACCCGTCTGCCGTCACGTTATCACGTTAAATTAGTCGAGAGTAACGAATATCGACTCGCCGCGCGGTTCTATGTATATTCTTCCCCATTGGCCGATATAGGTCTACCGAGGGTGAAGTCCGCAAATTGTACCACCGATTGTTCCGTATAGTGCAATTCGATTTATTCGAACGCGATATTATTTACAAGCGCATAAACAATTTTACTCGCCGATATCAACATTCTTTCCACTCCTCGTTCAAGGGGGTACGCTACCCCCCAAGCCTAACGAAATGCAGTAAATCTTCCTCTTTTCCCGCATATAAACATACTGTGAAAGAAAAGATTTTTTCAGAGAACATTAAGCAACAGTTTAGCTTCATTTTCACAGTTTCTGAACAACTTCAATAACTATTCAGTATAATTAAAAAAAAAAGAGTTAACAGCTTACTAGAGATATAGATATGTTAAGTACAGAGTGATGGGTTCTTTAGTGTTGATTTAATAACAGACGATATTAGAAATCATTGCAAAACTGTTCAGTATTTGCAATCAAGATACTATTAAATCATGGAAAAGGTTTAAGTCGAAATCCATATTACTTATATATACATATATATATATATATATATATATATATATATATATATATATATCCTGCATAATATTTAAACTCAATTAATAAAATTCGTTTCGATATAATCTTATTCCGTATCAATGTTCAGCGTACAATTTTGTATTCCAAAGCATTCTCTTTTATATATAATTAGAAATCTATACGATGCTTGTATTATTAAATATCCAACACAACGTATATAATTAAGAATGGTATTTCAATTTCTCGCAGTTGCAATTATAAGTACCATTCTTAATTTTTTTTTTTTAATGCTTGTAAAGGTTCTCTGTAAATAAATGAAACTTGAAATAATACAAAACGCTATTTCTCGTATAAAATGCTTGGATCTCGAACCAAGTAAGAAAAAGCAAGGGAATGCTGCCCTTCGTCAAAGAAAGGAACAAAGACGTTTTAATGAAAAATTGTGCTCTTATGTAATTTTAAGAGCGTTTCCCTGTATTTTCACAAGTATGCAGAAAATGCTTAAAATGCCAATATTGGGTTGTGTACGTGCGTGTGCAAGAGGCGATGCTAAAGACGAAGCTGTTACTTATTTATAATTATCCTGAAATAATTTTTTCTTCCACCTCACCCCTTCTCCGCGATCACTGAATCGTCAATAAAATATTTTTAATTAAATAATTCGTTACTTGCTTACTTATTTACTTGTTGTAATTTGAAATTCATGATTTTCAAATTTGATTACGAATTGTTTTGGAAGAAATGAAAAGAAAACCTGTACTGTGAACGCAACATGCATTGTATAATACATATATAGGTTTACAACGGAGGCAAACTTTGGGTAAAAAGACGTTCCGGGTGGGGATGAAATTTCTAAGACGCAAAATGGACCATCATAATGCGTATCGGCGAAGACTATAGTTATACCTATACGAATCTCAGAAAGTTAAGGAGAAGACGGAGCATAACGGTACTGCGTGACAGTGTCTCCTAAATATTCAAGCGGAGCAGGTACCTAAAACTTGGCAGCTTTATCTCGGCATTACTCGAAAATTTATTCATATATAATGAACGGCTGAATAATGTAGGAGGTTAACCCCTTGTTCTGCCTCCACAAAGCCTACACGAGGAAACTGGGAGCTTGAATACTGCGAGGAGGAGATGGAAGAGTAAGAAGTAACAAACGCGGTACCAGATTATATTTAACAGGTTGGGTGGGGTCTTCAGATTGGGGGAGAAATATATTTTCCATGGAATTATGTAGGGATACAAGGGAATTAGCTATACCATATTTGATTATTACCCTTTTAATCTGACTATGGGCCAAACATTTTCCAACCTTAATTGCAATCGATTAATTATAGCGCGATACGCTTTAGTCAGAGTCTTCTGAATTGAATCATCCTTGGTCATTCTATTTTACAATAAAGTCGATCCGATCCTATATCGTTCATTCGTAAGAAAAGTGATATAAAACTCGAAATATATTTATAAAAAAAAATCACGATAATAAATATACAAATTTTTGTGTACTTTATTACTAATGTAACCCATCGATATTTAGACTCCAGTTTATCTAAAACTTTGGCGGTGTCATATCCCGTAAAATGTGGTAAAATCACTGGCAAATTGTAGTAAGTAGTATAGTAGCGTATTCGGGGCACGTCTGCGAACTATTAAGAGCACAATAGAGTGAAAGAGGGCGCCGAAATAAATCCGTTCCCGATACCCTTTGTAATTTGAGATGATCGGCTTGCTTCATCCGTATTGGGACCCGAGGCAGTCTCTTATATGTGTCACCAGAAAGCGGTCGTAATCTGTGATGTGATCCGCTGGGTGAAGAAGGTGCCGAGAGGACCAGTTCAAGTGGATTCTGAAGGAAAAGGAATTACAGAGGATGCTCGAGGGAACAGCACTATGTCAACTTACCGATAACTACACAGAGCGATCGGATAACTAATGGTACAACCGAAAAAAGGGGTGATTCTAATAAAACAAAATCAAGTCCGTAATGTAGAATAAAATTTTTCCGTACAAGGCTTTGCTTTCGAGAAAATCGACTTTGAATTTTAACATCGTGTGATCTTTTATGTATTCCTGAATTTGTTGAGTACAGAAAAATTGAACAGCTTCGAGCGTAAAGTAGTATACTGGTGTAGCACTGCTTTGCATAAACTTTCAAATTCATTGCGAAGAATATAATCGGAGTACGTGATTAATTATTCGTGGTCAGTTATTAATTTCATTTAAAAAGTCGAAACCATTTAAACGCATGAAAATTCTCTACTGCCACAACAAACTCGAGTCTCGTTGCTTTGTCTACGTATTAGTTTCTGCCATAAGTAGTTTTCAACAAGCGAACGGTTTTTTAAAACTTTTAGAACAACCTTTAATATTTTGAAACATGGGTATTCATGCATTCAGGCAAAAGTGTCCGTGGTGTACCCATGTAAAAAAGCGATTTTACAAGTCCTGAGTTTGTTGAAATAACGTATTGGAGATCCGTGCAAAGACAATTGCACGAAAACACCCGCAGTATATTTCAAAGACGGACAAGGAACAAATAATGGCGCTCATGGGAAGAAGAACAGTACGTGGCTTGCCGCGTACGATATAGTCGGAACATAATGGTTAGGGTAGTCATGTTGGTGGGGTTGGCGCGGGGTAGGAGAGTCTACAGTGATCGGTGCAAAACTGCAAAGCTTCCTAATGGACGTCCATTGCTCTCGTCAGAGATATGTCTACTTATCAGCTTAAATGCGCACGCATTTAAAACAGGAGCAAAAGTAATGACACGTGGTGTCTAATTAATTTGATGCACGACAATTTCGGCATGATCCGTTGCAAATTGACACGTAAAAACATTCCGAATCGACGAAAACTTACTATTTTACATCACTTCGTAAGAATAACAGTAAGATACTTATTATTAGCGATTTTTTCCATACGTCCGAAAGTTTATTCAATCGTACCCCATAGTTCATCGCTGTATGAAGATTTTCAGAAAGTTATTTGATTGCATCTGAATTCGCATCGGAAAACTGGTAACTTGACCGTGTTAATATTTCCGTCGTAGGGGGATGCGTTGCATTTAATCCTTTGCTAACGGGGATTTTTTCTTTCAAATATTCACAATATCGTAAGTGGTCGATACACACAGGGAGAAATGAAAATGATGTGTACATAATTAAATTATTTACTGTACTGCTTTAAGGGGTTATATACAGTTAGGAGGCCCAAAAAAAGCGATTTTTTAAGAATTTTTTCTGAGAAGACCTTTACTTCTATTAATGTAAAAATTTGTACACATATTATGGTAACTTTTAACCGTATTTTAACATTTTCTATTTGTAAAAATAATAATTTTGAAACCTGCTATAGCTGATCTCCTGGAGCTCCCCTAAAAAAAAGGCGCCTTGCGGTGACCACTATATCTCTGGACTGGATTATCAAAAATGAAAAAACCAAACTGATTTCGTTAAAGAAATGTATAATCTAGTAATTAATCGAAGGAATAAGCAAAATAAAATTTTGTGACAAAATGGTGGCTTTTCAAAGAAAAAAATCGATTTTTCACCAAAATTTTGGCCTTCAATTGTTTATAAAAAAAAAAAATTCATCGGAGAGAAAAAAGCTTCGATTAATTACTAAAAAATATACTTAAGAAGCTTGTGTTAAAATTTGAGAGTGATCGGTTCAGCCGTTTCCGAGAAATCTTGGCCACCGACTTTGAAAACACAGTTTCGAGAAAAACGCGTCGAAAGATCGCCTCCTACTTTCAAACGCTCTGACACGTCTTTACAATCGCCGGATTGACTTGAAATTTTTTGTGCGTATACTTAAAAAATATATGTACATTACAAAAATGAAATAAAAAGAAAATCGATTTTTTGAAAATTCTAACTGTATATAACCCCTTAAATTGCTACTCAGCTAATTTTTATGATAAATCTACAGTCTGTTAATGAAAGAGACTGCGCATAGAATTGCAAAGGACAGGCATTGAAGACGGGGGTTAAAGCGGAAACCGCGACGCGATTATTCTTCGGAATCGAGAGGCAATCAGAAATAATGTCGCGCGGAATATCAGCGGCGCGGTGCGGCGCGACCGAATCGAAAACGGTTCATCGGGAATAGAAAAGGGGAAGCCGGGGGAAGCGGTGGAGGGGTCGAAGAGGAGAGAAGAGTCTTGCTTGAAATCCCCGAGACGATGGGAAACGGCGGAAGAGAAAAGAGACAGAGAAAGGGAGTACGCGACGAAGGCCGCGCACGGATGCTGCGTGCTTCTCCATTTTGTCTTAACGTGGTGTATGCGGTTGCTAGGCAACAGCCCTTACGCTCCATTCATTTATAATTCAGCAGCCAATGCGGGCCACGCGAGTCCGCACCCTCGCTCAGTCATTCGGCTCCGGTCTGCTCTGTGAAACGCTGAAACAGTGCGCCTCCGCGGTTATACAGCGCACGCACCTTTGCCTCGCCTCGCCTCGCCTCGCCTCGCCTCGCCTCGCTTCGTTCGCATGCACGCATATTCCTTCTTCTTCCATGTATACATCTACTCTCCCTCTCCCCCCTCCCTCCCTCTGGCCCCCCTATCTTCTACCTTTTTTCCTTGCCGTTCCCGCTTATTTTACCCTTAACTTACTCTCGCACTCTAACCCTCGTCTGTATCGCCAACAGCGTTCACGATCCTGCTTTATGCACTTTTCCACGGTTTACAGCCTTGAACAATGCAGCAACCTCTTCACCTCCTACCCCTCATTCCCAGTATTTACCATTTTTGCATCTTCATTTCGTTTCGTTTATTTATGCCTGGGACTCCTTAATATTACCGATATGCGATACAATGGGATCATGTCCGAGAAGAAAATGAATGAACGCTTTCGTATTTGGAAAAGTCTGGTGTCATTTCAGTCTGTGCGTAGTATTCTCCGCTGCATGGCAGTCATTGTTTATTGTACAGTCGCACTTAAACATGTAGATCAGTTTTCGTTTTACAGAGACATTTATCGTTACATTATTTTTCTAGAAATAAAACGAAACTTTGTACGGAAATAATAAATGAATGCTCTCTATTGATATCTACTTGATATGCACACCAATCTAGTATTTCGCACGAGTATGCACATAATTTCATGGGATTCATAAATGAAATAGCAAGACGATCAGTTTAATCTTTAAAACGTGCGTTCATTCTCTGCATTAATCAATTGTGAAATATGTAGTATAATAAATAGTCTAAACCGATATCGAAATCAATTATATCGAAGTATTTTAGTCCAAGTTGAACCGTACAATCATTCAAAACTAACAATTGATACACTTTATATGGATAATCATTGATTATGCAACGATCAAATCAAAATCTAACAGCGAACCGGTTTGTTACGCGTATAATTTGCAATTTGTGGTTTTCTTTTAGTTTTGTTTCCTGTGTCCGACCGTTTTAGTTATTTACAATTACTCAAAATCACCAATACATTCGTCGATCAACGCAACTAAAACTTTCGAAGTTAACGAAATAAAACTTTCAATGATTTTTTCACGAAACAATGTCGCCGGACGAGGGGAGGAAGCAGGAATTGAGGAGAAAATTAGAGTGGGGGAAGAAGTCTTGATCTGGCGACGCTGGAGTAGAGCATGCCCGAGCAATTGATGCTCCGAGAGTCGATAACGTAGAATGGAAAGATACTTTGCATGAACATGCAACGGATCAACCCCCAATCACTTGATCGTGTTATTAGTGGCAAAAAAGGACGTGGTTTACCGGTAACTCTGCCGAAAATTTTAACCTTCTACCTAGCGTCTGTTTGATCTTTTACGGTGAATCTAGGACCGTGAACGGTCTAGTCTCTGGCCTGGCAACGACTTGCGACACAGGGATGGCCATGGGAAGTTCGATATGGTACCGGCAAGGCCAGTCTGATGCATGCGTCGAAAAAGACTTTAATCCGAGCGTCAACAGAGGTATTACCGCGCATCGGTGGCCCCGACTCTTCTCATCCCTTCATATTCCCACCTCAACTCCCTTTAACCCCGACCATTGGCTACGGTATGGAGCCTAGCGAGCGAAGCGAGGAGTTGCCGTCCCCAACTCACTCGCCTCATGCCGTATTCATGGTTCATTATCATAGCGAATCATGGCCCATCAGCTTTTGATTGTCCGCCGGTGTTGTTAGTCCTAACTAATGCGACTGCAGTGACCACGATACCTAGGACATCCGGAATGTTGTATTAGAGGATAAGCAGCATCCCTCCCTCGCGATTATCCTGTCCTTCCTACTGTCTTCAACCTTCCCTTTAAACGAATCTGCTTATTTCTTCTTTTTTTTTCCCTTTTTTTTTAATTATAGTCCATGTTACGCGGTGGACAGGATCAAAAATTCAACGAGCTTCGACTAGAAGTCTCGATATTCTTCCGATGATGTACATACAGGATGTTCGCGGTAAATTAGATCAGCGTCTTTTTTGCTAACAATTTTTCATATTTATTTTTCGAGATACGAAGGTGATCTTCGGTGAGTAAGCTTTCTCTTCCATTTTTTTTTTTTTTTTAAACACTTACTGTTTACGGGAAAAACGCTGGTTCAAGTTACCGCGAACACTCTGTATACTGAACTCGCATTGTCCCCTAAATATGCAATATCCGCCTCGAAAATGAAGAAGAAAAAATAAAACAGTTAGACGGCGTTTCTCGCGAAAAAAACCTGCTTCTTTCCGTGAAAATACCCGAATGGCTCTACGTAACTTTTACTGTCTGAATTTTTTTTTCTAGATCCTTTTGCGGCAATTTAAAACAGTGAGAAGATTAGAAACAAACTTTCCATTTTGCATAAAACCCCGGAGTCTAGTTATTCCTCAGTCTATAAATTAATTCTTTCAATGATTCCACTGTTTTGTTTGTCTTTATACATCTTCACAGTTGTATGAAAATAACTCGAAATAAATTCTAGCACATTTTTAAAACAGGTAAAATTAAAGCTAGTGAATAAGATTCTTTTATATTTGTGTGACTAAAAAAAAAAAAACGTTTACATATTCACAAATGGACACAAATATACTAAAGTTACACAAATATACTAAAAAATTATCTTTCTATTGTATAAATGAAATGCAATTTCTTGGCCTATTTGCAGAATTTTCTTCCGCAAGGTACACAAATAGAAACTCGAATACACATTTCAAACACAAAAGCAAACAAAGCAGCTTCCATTAAATAACGAAAACATGATTACATCGTACATTCTTTTGGTTTTCCTCAAATACGGATCACATGGGTTGTGGTTGCAGGATCTCCATTAATATGTGAAATCTTTCTTCAGTATCCTGTTCAATAAAACGATATCGTCGTAAAATCGGGCAGAAGATTCCTTTATATCTACGCATTACACCGATATCTAATACATTATTCCGTTAATTCTGATTTTCCGTATTCCCTTTAGTTTCTCTTTAACCTTGCTCAACGTTCTATACAGGGTGTCTCACGTAAGCGCAACAACCAGAATATCTTATTGTATTGTAATATCTTGAATAGAGAATTGAACGCTGAATGAAAAAAAACCAATAGTTACTGAGATATTCTCCAAAAATTAATGCAAACGATGCTCGAAACGTTCTCCGTTGCGATAAATACATTTTCGTAAGAAAACGGAATTAATCACGAGACACGAGGGCGCCTGAAGATATGAAAAATTCTATCATTACTCAAAAAATACCGCGAAGTTCAAATATCTGCTAAGCTAATAATTTTTTGACATATATAGTTCAATACTTTGTCAATCTATTCTATTGTAAAAAGTGAAGATGAAATCCCTGGAAATTCTCTATTTCTCTATTTCTCTAATATTATGGCCCTACCCTGAAAAGCTTTCGTTAATAAAGAGATTCGATATCTTCGGAAATGACAGACATGTTTAACACGTTGACTGCCATGTCACCCATATATGGGTAACGAAATTATTGGTTCAGGATTTAAAATGAATTTTTACGCTAATATATTCGTTGTACGAAATTTGTTTGGGATCTGTAAAAGAAGGTTGGAGGACTATTCAATATCATGGATTTAATTTTTTTCAATTTCTATTTTATTAAGTGACTTACTTTGATTTCATGGAACTTTTGAGCTTTCTTGTTTGGCGATCAAAGTGTTAAGGTCTAATTGTTAGCGGACCACCCTGTATAACTGCAGCGAATTCCCGCGCAGTTATAAGTCCGAGTGCTCGCATCTCTCGCGAATAAAGTAATTTTCGGGAAAATGTCGTAAACGAAGGAAAATGTCGATCGTACGTTGCATGTGATGTACCGTGTGAAGTCGCCTGGTTAGACGGTCTAACTAAGTTGGCACCTCGGACGGACGGCAAACGACCTTTTCCTCTCTGTCTCCCATCACTGCACCTTGACTCCTGCTCGACCACGGTTTCCCATTAATTATTCAGGTTGAACCCAATTTGCGTGCAAGGAGTGTTCTAGGAAACTGAGACCACGGTACCATTTCGAATTCACCGAATTCCAAAGAGGAGAACTTCCCGAAAGCCTTTTTTGGAAATCACCTGCCATTTATTACCGAGGACTGACAAAGGATATTGGAAAATTCTTCATCGAATATTAATTAGTTCTTTTCCGTACAACTGGGCTATGCGCGACAAACAAATTTTGTACCGTTACCTTTCCTCGGCATTATTTCCCGCGGTGCATACTTTTACGTTTGTAACAAGTATTTCAGCAGCGCAGTTAACGATGCCAGGCATATGAATGAACGGATAAATATGTGTACCAAAGTGAGCAGAGTATAGTTTACACCGACGAAATTGCAGTTAATAAAGAAGAATGTTTTTGTAGACACGTTTTAATTTTTAAATGTTTTTTCCACGCCGCCTACGGTCCCCGTGTTGCCGAACATTCACATGTTTTACTTCTGTGTATATTTTACGGTAAGCTCAACGGAAACAATTGCGAATTTTATCTTATTACGATACAGAGGGAAAAAAGGGACACGATTAAAATTACCCTCGCATAAATAAATGGTAATGAACAATATTAACAGTACAAACCCCATCAAACTCTTCTAAACGGAAATGTTTACAATAGAACAAACTAATTTCTCATGTTCAGTGAATCGGGAAATAAATATACAATATATATATTTTTATATATAACTAAAGTCTATGTCATGTTTGCCTTGGTAAGAATAAATTGAAAATAACAAATCAGTATGTACTATAACGAGAATCTTAAAACCACAAAAATCTTATTTATTTGAACTGGTAAATTAATTTACCTTTGTTCATATGTGGACCTTTGCAGAATCGTAATTCTAGAATCGCATTTAAATGTATCAAATGAAAGATTATTGAAATTATTATATCTGATGATTTAGCAAAATCTCGTCAGTAACTGATGTTGCACATTACAGATGATAGATAGAGGTACCATTTCCCACCAACTCAAATAATATCCAGCTGCAATTTTAGTCTGATTTCTGATGCGAGAGGGTTCGAGAGTTGGGATTTTCCTCGCTCATCCCACTCGAGTCTGCACTCGAAGAACATCCCTAATGGGAACCGGCAATGGGTTGGGATGGGTTGACAATCCTCTAATTACTTTAAAGTAGTTCTCAATTCTCCGAACGCTGTCACAGTTATCGAGGGTTGCGAGCTAGAAATTTTAGAGTCTTACAAAGTACAGGGAGCGATTCACGGATGTGAATCCGGAACTGTAAATTACATATATTTTATCATTTCTAATAATCCAGTTCCTATGCTTTTTACTGAACACTTCGAGAAACAAAGAGCAATATACAGGGTGGGTCGCCACATTTTGCCATCTAGATTTACGTCATTATTATTACACATAGCAAACAATTTTTTAGATGAAGTTGAATGGTTTCGAGAGGGGCACATTCTGATGGTACATTTGTTTTTGTAGGTGGACGTGTAAAGGACATATGAAGGTCATTAATGTTTTTTTAAATGGAATAATATATTTTTTATTGCATCAGCTGATGCTCCCTCATATTCTTTACAAAAAAGTATTAATCTAATTGTGTAAAAAAATCATTAGTTTAGGAGATATTTTAATTCTACTTTGTTAGGAAATCTCGACTTTCTGTTGAATATTGTGAATTCAATGTGATAATGTAGTAGGAGAGCAAGAATTACCAATACTTTTTTGTAAAGAATATGAAGGAGCATCAGCTGATGCAATAAAAAATATATGA
This sequence comes from Seladonia tumulorum, assembly GCA_913789895.3. Classification (NCBI taxonomy): domain Eukaryota; kingdom Metazoa; phylum Arthropoda; class Insecta; order Hymenoptera; family Halictidae; genus Seladonia; species Seladonia tumulorum. Next base: position 14,040,281 of record OU565275.1, read on the forward strand.
TTCCATTTAAAAAAAACATTAATGACCTTCATATGTTCTTTACACGTCCACCTACAAAAACAAATGTACCATCAGAATGTGCCCCTCTCGAAACCATCCAACTTCATCTAAAAAATTGTTTGCTATGCGTAATAATAATGACGTAAATCTAGATGGCAAAATGTGGCGACCCACCCTGTATGTTTTCCAATATTTTACTTTTTCATCGTGTATATAATTACACATATTTGCTGCATTTCTTAACAGGTATTGTCTCAAAATTAACTGAACGTTACACGTTTATAAATTTTTGCAAAATTCATTACGAATAAGTATCTGTCAAACTATTTCGTCCTCAAAAAGAAAAGGAATAATCCAATACAAATAAAAAGGAATAAATAGGAAGTTTTTATGTGTTTTGTTGTGAATATACTATTTTTATTTAAGACCGTAAATAGATGGACTTCCACCAAGTACCTAACTTCCTAACTTCCTATTCCTATATCTACATACAAATCTTCCGCCTAATGAGGGTGATCGTGGTGAAAACTGAAGCAACGTATGCAGGTGCGCCAGAAATCAATAGAATAAATCGAATTTTCTGTTTTCCTGGTTATCGGCAAAATATCTTCTATTTGCTTCCCGAGGCGAGGGTATCGCATAAATTTATGCTTAACGGGAGCATAAAGGTCTGACAAGGAATGAGTTCCGAGACCTTGACTTAAATGGAGGCGAGCGTACGGGTAGTTGCTGCTACTCGTTGATTATTTATTCAAAGGGTATTACGGGCTCCACTAATTATAATTTATATCGTGGCAGTAACAACATCACATCGACCATACAGCTTCAGAGGTGGCAGCATATACGTGAAAGTGCTAGGAAAACTTCAGCGACACCATACGCTGTAACTACGCTACTGTTTATAAATATCTTCCGCCTTAGAAATGCGTTTAGTCAACAGTAAGATATTTTTCAAAATACAATCCAGCACGCTGTCCGTTTTAACACATTTTTCCATTTCCACTGCTTCGAAACATTGTTTATAAACATACGCTTAATGCGCTTCGAGCTGCTCCAAAATTTTATCTTTTGGAAATGTATTAAATATTTCTACTAAGAAACAGTAAGTTTATAGAGTTTTATTCAATTTATTTAACACAAAATATTGCATCCGACTCTGCTTAATTCGTTCCCGCGTGACACGCAGTGTCGCCAGGCGAGGGGAGGTAGCAGGAATTGAGGGGAAAAAGTTACCCCCTCTCTCGAACGCGTCACGTGACCCGTAGAAAGGGAAATTAGAGTGGGGGCTTCGTGAAAGAGAGGTTGGTGGGGGAAGCAAACGTTTGAGGAATCCCTACCGTGCCCAGCACTGACCTACAGTAACAATAATTAGCAAAGATATTCAAGTCGGCACTTTTATCCCCACTCTTCTCATGAATTTATTTCTCAATTTGCGATAACTTTTATGGAAATTAAAACCGTACACAATGAGCACGTTAAGGTCGACGAGCTATTTTTTAAAGCTACTAGCCACGGTAAACAGGCTCCATTTTAATTTAACGGGAAAAGTCTGGTAAACTAATCGAATTTGATCGAAATCCATGGGTAATGCGGGCCACAGGGAAATCGGAGTGTTACCTAAAAAAATTCTTGTTAGACGTAGCTGATATAGAAGGCATGTACATACGTGGGTACACGTATGTGGTCAATGGCAGGCTGACTGTGTATGCAGGACTGCGGTGGCAGGTGACGGCGTGTTGTGAGCTGCATAATGAATAATGCCAAAGCCGAACCACAAGCCGTTCCTGTCCTTCCACTTGGCTGACTGAATGACAGCCAGTCTAGGAAAAACCGCTGATTGGCTGTACATACATGTTCCTGGCTCTCGTGCCTGTCACATTCTCTGTGTCTACCTATGCGGGGCTCGATCGAAATCAACCTGTACGGCGGGGCTGATTTTCGTGTTTCCAGGAGAACCTGAATTTGTTGAATTCCCAATATCCTTTTAAATATTCTCTGTCATTGGACTAAACTTGGAGCCGCGCTCTCGAAGTCGGTTAAGCTGATCCACTTCGATAAGTTCCCTGGTCTACTGTATGTCAGTCGGCCGCTTGCAATTTTATTCGTTTGTCGCCATTAACATGTTGTTTCTCCCAGGCTCGGACATTATCGAGATTAATTATTTAAAAAAATAATCGTCAAAACTGCAAGTCGGACACGGAGGAACTACAATATTGGTCAATAGACAGATGTTCAAAAATGTATATTAAAACACGGATTGTAAAAAACGCAAAGAGTTACTTTATGATCCAATGTCGATTATCACGGTGCCTTTAGACCAAACGAGCTAATTGCGTTTGGCGAATGCTCTCCCCCATCCCCACTTCAACAAATTCGTGCTCATTACTGTTCATTTAAATGACGATCGCCGAGCAAATGTTCGTCGCGAAGCGAATGTATTATCGTATGTATCGTCGTATTCGCCGTATGTAAAAATTATGCAGTGAACGTTCGGCAAACGTGGCATTTGTTTATATCTATAAATTCGAGCATTCTTCGAGTATTCGGAACGTTTGGCGAATACTTTAACGAGCCTTAGGCGAATACTCGTTTGCGTTTTAATTTTTTCCGGAAAACGCACCATTAGATGTAACCATGATACGCACCATATTGATATAGAATTATAATCTCTTCCTAAAGTACCGACGTTCCGGACCAGTGAAGCAATTAGTGGAAATGGTGGACACGATACCGTAATCGTTTCATTGATTAGCGATTCGCTTTTGACTTGTTTCCTCTCGCCGTCCTTCTTCCAAGCCTATCAATGTCACCTGATTCCATGATATTAGGCGGGGATAACAATGCGAGAATAAAGAGATGCGACAAACCGTAATTATATACAGGGAATACTGAATTTTAAATTATTCGAACGCCGAGAATGTAATTTGGTACCAATTTTAACGTTCGGGTCAGTCTAACTCGAAATGGATATTTAATCTCTGGCTCCATTTTTAGCGAAACGAAATGTTTCATTTACAACGTAGGAAATAGTAGTATCCATTTATTCACATAGTCTAGACTTAACTGTTAATGAATATATAATTTAAAAAAATTCTATACAAAAAGAAAAACAACTCTAAATTCTATTTCGGACATACGAAGTTACGAAATATTCTTAGCCGTACATTTTGTGTAATCATAAAAATATGATACTGTGTAATAAATACAAAAAATTACATCATTTAAAAAGTATACTGACACGTACAATGTGTAAATATCTCTCAGCAATAAAAACAACCAACCAGTCGTATGGAAGTACCGATAATATTTTAATAAAAATGGTATTATTTCGTTGCTACGTTTCGTTGGTACGTAGATAATGGGTTAATAAAATCGAAGGTAACGGTTCTCACTTGTCTTATTGTCTAAATCGTAAGTTTCCATAGGCTGATTGACATATGAAAGAATCGTAAGCCGTGGAATGGATATTTGGTCCGGGGAGAGAATGGATAATAGGTAGGAACAAAACACGGATGGGTAGCGTAGCTTCCGTCACTGACAGCGCCTCCCTGTCCCGATTATAGTGGCAATATGTTTATACTAGACTGATAATGAATTCATGCTGTGCATAGGGCAACCTACTTGTGAACAGGTTGCAGCAGCATTACAGATCGGATTGCGCAGATGCTCTTTTGTCGGCAGATGAGTGAAAGCCCTGGGGATGGTGGTGGATGATATCAGATCTGTCGGGGTCGAAGTAAGAATCAAGGGAATCGAAGGATCCCCGTGTGCGTGACGTTTGTGTGACTAGATCCTGTCGAATGTGAATGTGCGTACTAGCGCGTAGGCACAACCGGGGAGATCTCACGGGTCCCAATGGAGGGCCATCTTTGGGGGCTTAATGACAATTCTGACTATTCTATGCCGCTCAAACGCTCGTTTGCGCTTGTTTGTATGTATTATGATCATTTGTATTTAAGCGGGTATGCCCACAGCGACCCGATCGCAAGAAGGTTTCCTTCATAGTTTCGCTTATTGTTAGCGGAACGAACCGACGCAAAACATACACGGTGGCAAGCGAAACTGCTAGTCATAACAGCAAACTTTTATGTCTAGGGTAACCCTGGTTCTTCAATACCGGTGATCGAAATAAACATACTTTACATCAGAATAACATTGTTACAAATTGACGAAACCTCAGTTTTTCTGTCGAGCTAGAATAGCTAGATGGTTCAGTTTACCAGATGGTATGCGATGGTGAAAATTTTGGAAAAATTGCGATTACGAAACAAATATTCAATATTGCTTTTCACATCTTTTTTATTTGGGCTTGTAACGAACATTTAAAAAATGTGTTCTGTAGATTCATATAAGAAATAATAAATCATATTCACGCTAAATATATTATTTCTCTAAATATTGTGTAATAACGCAATGTTTCTTTGGAAAATTGCACTAACGCAATAGAAAATTTGCATTGACTTTACGTTTCGATTAAAAATATTATAACATAAATTGACACACTTAACTATAACTTAAATTGTGAAAATGTAGTGAATTTTCAAGTATGTACTTATTTTAAAAGAACGAAGATACAAGAATAGTAAACATGTGTGTACGCATTCAATAATTGCAAATAAAGTAGAGTATTGGTTTAATATATTTCGTATTTACCATTCGTAGTCTTCAAATTATAGCGCTCGCAGTAAAAATGAAGTATACAGAATATTCAGTTCTTACTAATACGGCAAAATTCATGAACTACCGGTAACATTGGGCACTACACCGAAATGGTAAAACTGTAGAGAATGGCAGAGAACCACACTTGAGAACACTGCGAGATTCTGTGCTTGAGGAAAATATCATCTATTTATGTATATTCTAGATTTGTGTTCGTAAACAATACCCAGTTTCATACAGTATTTGAAAATATCGCAGTCTTTTAAATATTCTCTAAACTTCACAATCATGGATAGATTCTTAAATATCGACTGGTGAGTACAAAATAAACTTAACCTATCCAGTTAATACAAAGTTTCAATTTTGATATTTGTACAAACTCGAGTCATTGTGATTTAATTTATGTCCTTTCAATAATCATATTTCTTATCTAAAATAGAATTATGTGTGAACCTTTTCGTTATAATATAATTTTAATTTATTTTTCCTTATAAATTAACCGATTAGTCATTATATGTTTTATTTATTAGGCACCAGCCATTGGAAGATATAATAGACAACACTTTCATTGACGAAGAAAGATTAGAAAGAGAGAGTGTTATGTATAGAATGGTAACTGGAAATTTCACTGATCCATTTAAAAATATTGATGAGGATTATAAAGAAATTAAAATAGACTTAATGGAAGGCGTGCCAAAGGAATTGCTTAAAATAGATGAAAATGTTAATGCTGGAAACAATAATATTAAGATGGATAATGTTAAGAAAAAAAAGAGAAACCAAAATGAAGTCCAAGTAAAACAGACAAAGAAAAGTACAAGTTATGTACCTGGTATTATTAAACCAATGTTTAAGTTTCCTAAAACATCTAAATTAAACAAAAAACAACAAGCATTATGTTTAAGAGTCTTGTTAAGGTTTTCGGAGTCCAATAAACCAAAACTAACTCAAATTGAAAGGGAAGAACTAAATAAGTATATGGTAAAGATATTCTATACTCTTCTTGTGTCTCTTCTTGTATATTCACTTCCTTTTTTGTCCCAAATTATGGTATATTATTGTTGGAATAATTGTTTCATTTTCAAGCACCTACGTCAAATTCTAGAAACAACTATGGTATTAACATATGTTTTATTGTTTCATTTCATAGGATTTACAAAAAGTCATTGCAGAAGAACAAACTGAATTTTTAGAATTTGCAAAAAGTAAATGGGAAGAAAGATTACCTTCACTGTATGTGAAGAATGAAGATTATGTAAACGATTGTTGGAAATCAAAATTACAATATATTCATAATCTCCCTAGGTATTATGGTGAAGTTACAAATATTCCATTTGTGAGAGATAAAAATATTGAAGTAAAATTTGATTCTGTTTGTTTACAAGTGGTTAGTATTGCATTTCTAAACATTGAAATACATGTACAGAATGGAACAGTTAAGTGAAAGCACTTCAATATCTATTTGAGGCCATACTCGAAAATTTCTCAGAACAAATTTATACCACTTAACCCATAAGTGGACTATCAAAATAAACTTGAAACATCTAACAAGTGAATGTATATATTTAATATTTATTTTTACCAAATTGGTAAATGAAAATCAATTTTATTTTGCAACATTGGAAACATAGTGAGGTAATAAAGGTTGTATTGAGATTGTGGCCTCAATACAGTTTTCTTTCGATATAATACGATGGCTCAGTTTTGGTTAGGCCAGTTTGCTAACATATTAAAATTAATACAAACTTCTTATTATGTAGGGTGAATTACCACAAATTACGTTGCCAAGTTTGACCAGCCCTTATTATCTGACATTAAAATTTCGAGATCTAAACAAGAGGTTTCCTCATAAAATTAATGATTGCAAAAAATCATCAATGTCTTACAAATTACCAGTAAGTGAAGATGCAAATTGTCAAACATTGGCTGAACATAATAATGCAGATATAGTCATTTCATCCAGTGGTCTTAATTGTTTAGTAAATAATTCTGGGCCGAATTACTCGAATTCCTGGATTTTGCCAGTAGTTATAAAAAGGCACAATGATAAAAATGTTATCTATATAGATAAACCCGGACCACCACCAGCAAACACTATACCCGGAAAAAACAATTGGATATATAAATACATTCTTAAGTATTATCATATTAAAGCACAAGATCTTACTCCAGACAGGTAAGATAGTAAACTATATATAAGTTAACAATACGATATACTTATTATATAAATATATTTTTTTATTTCTTAATGCTCTAATAATAACTTTAAATATTCTGTAGTAATAATGAAAATTATGATGACCATATGTTTGATGATGTTACTTCTGAAGAGATTTTAAAGCTGGAAGAAGAACACGATAATGTCGTATCTCATACTGGAGATCACTCACAAATAAATCCAATGGGGGAAAATGAGAATATTAAAAAAGCTCTAATAGAAGATTCAAACATTAATGAAAAAATTCCTTTAAATGTAAATATCAAAAGTAAACTACCTCCAAGTGACATTACAGACTCTGTTACTTCTAAAATTGCTACAAGCACTAAAGGTAGGAATAGTCTTGCCAGATATATTTGCATAAAATAAATGTTGAATTGGAAATGTAAAAAATAACAACTTACAGAATAAAAAATAATGCATTTTATAAATTAGGTGAAAAAACTAATTCTGGTGCTAATGCATCATACAAACTGTTTACGATTGGACCACAATCTTCAAACAAAAATGAATTAATGAAAAACGTTAGTCACGAGTACAAAATGTTGGTTAGAACAAAAACCGATGGATTTCAGGTTTGTATATGTAGTACAATTGTTTTATTAATAGGCATAACATACAGACATAGTTTATTATGATTACAGAATTTACCAGATGATGAACAGAAATTATTATTATTAGCACCAAAGTTGGAGTATCAATATGACATTGGTGCTGAATCTGTAACATTAGAAGAGGCATTGAAACAATGGATATCTCTTATATTTAGACCCCACACATTTCTTGCAAGAGGTAAACAATTTAAATTATATCTGTACGAATATATTCATTATAAGCTGCAGTCTATTCAGTTTCTATTCTAATTTGTAACAATTTATTTTTTGTTAGTTCGGATATCCGCGATTACATCAGAAGTATTGCAAATAGAACAACGTACAGCAATGTCTATAAGCAATGAAATCAAGCGACTATATAATGTAAAAGTTGATGATTCTTTGGTAATTTTACATAATGTTATTGAGACACTTTCTAGTTTATCTCCAGGGCGTTATATTATAAGACACACCGTTCAGCAAGGAGCATTTGCAGCTGTTTATAAAGAAGCTGATAGTCCTGGGTAAATATATATAATAAAAACTGGTATAATTTACCGTTTTTAACTAAAAATTACTATTAACGTCATGTTTAATTATTTTCTATTCACAGGAAGAACATTTTTGATTTGCACACAATTTATCACGAAAAGTTCCTTACAATACCCAATCCTCCTTGGATTCCACTCGATAAAATAGTAACAACTCCTATGCTGAAATTTTTTGAAAGAATGCCAGTTATGTTTTATCCAGGATATAAATTGTCTCCTCAAAATAAAAATCTAACAAAAACAAACAATATCGATACAGGTAATTATAGGCTTACATTTATGTCTTTTTAATAATAATTTCTTAGTTTTATTATTTTTCTTATTTTAGGAATAGTGCGAAGAAGTTTAAGGAATAGAAAGAAGAAGAATTTCGATGATTAGTTCACGTGTAAATTATTATTATTACAAAATAAATTGCATATATTTCAGTTTTTTAAAATAGGTAATTATTAATAATAAAGTAAACTACAATAATATTTGTAGTATTTTATTTTTGTATAGATTTTATAACAATTTGTATAAATATATCTCCATAGCAAAATATATAGAAACTTTAATATAAAAAAATTGTATATAACAGTGAGATTTTGTAAAATATTTCAATAAAAATAAATTTTAGTTCATTATAAGAAGCAAATAATTTGTCATGTAAAAAGTATGTTAAGATAGATTATCTCTTTTATAGTGAGTGTTACGAGTCTGGTCTGCGAGCGGTTTAGGGTTCACAGAGGAATGTGATTTTTAAATATAAGCAGGTGCGCGGACGAACTTAGTGTAGTGAAATCAGAAAGCTCTGTATAGGTTGGAAAACAGTTTTGGATTCCTGATGTAAGATCAGGTAGCTCTTGAAATATATTAGTAACAGCCTCGCAACTTCATATTATGAATTAATTGATACAACCCGAGTGGTAGGATTGTATCAGGGTTTCTACACTACAAAAGAGCATAGTCATTCTTTCTATAAGCAAAGGGGACGGATAAAGCGTTTTCTGTTCTCAGAAAAAAGAGTAGAAAATTCTAATCGAAATGCACGAAAAGAAAAGTCTCTATGTGTAACAGTCACATATTTCAACAGTGCAGTTGGTGTAAGCACTCAAAGCAGTATGTTATGCCACATAGCAGTAAAAATAATTTTCATGCAATTGTACCACAACAATTGTTCACATTTCAATTGCTTTTCAACATATTTTAGATTTATGTGGAAACTATTGAGAGAAGAGCTCTTTTATAATCTCCAGATGTTTCACGCTGAAATCATAAAAATTTGCATATTATAAATACTATTCCATGAATTATTACCAGCAGTATTCCAGTTATTACAATCACAATCATTGAAATAGTATTTTTTTCATAACAGAAATATATTAAAAGCAATAAAAAATACATACTGCAATCGAACTTTCCAATGATTCTCCATATCGTTTTTCAAAAGCTTCTTTAATATCACCCAGATCAATTTCACTCCGAGAAACAATAATACGAATAAGTGTTCGATCTTTTCTGCTTATACCATGCATACTGCTATGTAATCTTTCAGCAAAGAAGCCCACTTTTGATTTCACACATTTCACTAGAACATAAATGATGATAGATTTAAACAGCTATTCCTCAAATAGTTTTCTAATATTCTTCAATACTAATTTTATAAAAAAATTCTTACCTATTGCAAGGAGACCTTTCTCAATATTTCCAGAAAATTCTTTTTTGATAGCAACTTCTATGTCATGTCCAGATATTTTATTATATTCAACAAAAGTTTGTCTTAACTGTTGATAACTACGAGATACTAAAATAGCAATGAATTGAGATTCATCTGTTCCCCATCGTTTTTCACCTGCAATGTGGATAAACGATAATTAAACTATTTCTTTATTGTATTTAGATGTACTACATGAACTATATATAATTTTGACACACTACAATCAACCTAAAATCAGTGTTTTATTGTTTTCCAAACATACCAGCTTCATAAAGTGCTTGTGCATCAGCTACAGCTTGAGCTTGATCTACATTCTGATTTTCATCTCTGTTTGCTTGAACAAGTGAAACAAGCAATCTTTTAAAGTATCCTGAAGTATCCCCCTTTAAATCGCTTTCAAGAGTTTTACCATATACTGTAAAAGCAGAATAATATAATGCATCAAAATGATGCAAAAAAAAAACTCATCTTTAAATTGGTTATACTGATGTACGTACAGTTTTCACAAAATGCTGCGGTTATACGAATGCCACAATTGCTTAAAGTGCATAAAATTTCAATAATCGCTTCTTCATCGGTGCCGAATCCACTAATTGCATCGTGCAATTCCTTAGCATAATAATGAGGTAATGGTGTCATAAGAGCAACTAGCACATCTTCCAATTTTCCAGAAAATTCACTCTTTATATCTTTAACCAGATCTTTCCCATATAATGTTTTGTACGCTTCAGCAATTTCTAAACGCTGGACGATCCCTCTTCTCGTAAGTACATCAATAACACTTTTATCGTTACTGGAATTTCCTTTTATCGCTTTATGTAATAATTCTGCGTCCGCATTTGCATCAAAAGGATCAGCAGGATATATAGTACACTATTAAATCAGAAAACACACACTCGAATTTGTTTTTCTAAATAAAAAATAAAATTGATAATAATGTTTTATCGAATTAGCAAGTATGCGATTAAATGACACAAGTCATTCAAATTGATTTGTTCGAACAACGTAGTGATGTAAATACGATTGATCGATACTTGAACCAAAAATATACATCGAACTGTTTACCTTCATGTAAGAAAGGAATTTTACGCAAATTCCAAACGTTAATGACAATGTACTCACTTTGAAAGGATAATGCTGTTGGTGTGACATGATTATTTATCCAATCGGCAATCTGAAATTATGAAAATATTAAGGATGTACGATATCCTGAAATATTGGGATTCCCGACCTTCGGATCGGGTCGGAAGAAATCGGGAAAGCTCCGACGGGCTCCGGAAACAGTGATACGTATCGGGATCCCGAAAATACCCAGTACACCTGCTTGATCAAAATTGGAAGGTATTACTAGTAACACAATTTTTTCCCCTTTAAATACAATGCTGCTAAATCTTTGGCAATAGTAACAAATGTACAAACGAGAATATTTATTTTAAAATAGGGGATACTGAATGAAAAGAAAAAAAGAAGTAATAAAAAGAATATGTATTTAATTTTAAGTTATAACGTAAAAAAACAAATTTTTTCTTATTAGTAGACAATAATCTCGTCAACTATTCTTCCTAATTAGCTTTCCGTCAGATCGTTTCGGGATCTTCATACGTTCGGGATCTATATAGATACGTGTTCGTGTGCAGTCGGATAGTTTCGGGATCTTGATAAGTTCGTACGCAGACGGATACTTTTGAAATCTCGATCAATTTCATACTTTTGAGAGCCCGCTCAATCCCGTTCAAGTTTTCCCAACCCAACCCGAACCCGAAATATCCAAAACCCTCACATCCCTGGAAAATATGAATTAATCAATCGATTGTTCACGATCAGTGAGAAACTTTTAAAACTATTCTGCATTAATACGCATATGATATTGTTAATTGTTCGTAGTAGTTTTGATTATTTATGAAAAGTATACTCACAATGAATAGAACAGAAAAATTTGATAACAAAATATTTTGGTTAAACTGAGATAATTTCTGCGCGAACGACAAACGGCTAGTCAATACCGGGACGCACCCAGTGATGAAGTATAGGACGGATTTTTTCGCGCCTGCGCGACGAATATAGCATCAGTGAAGTAAATGTTTGGATAAATTGGGGTGCCTTGATCACCCCATTGATCAATATGGGAAAGTAATTTAACGATTGGTGATATGTAGACAAATGTTTGAAATTTCAAATTATAACTGCCATTATCTAATCAAATATTAATAAAATTTTCTCGTCCTGGATTGTTCCGGTAATTTCGCGCCAATAGGACTATTCCACTAGGTTCTCCACATACATAGATACGTTACTGCAACCGCTCATTCTGGGCATCACGTCATCCCTATCTGTGAGGTACCTACACCTACGGACTGCGGACACGAATGAGCAATAAATAAAAGAAAAAGGCAACCAATGACAGCATCTATGATCATCACATACATATAGCATATCTACATAAATTTATCGATTCACTTACTCATCTTTGTAAATTTAAAATTCGAAGAATACTACTCTTCTCTGTAATTCATCGAATGATAATACGACGTAATTAGTTCAGTACATACATAGTACTTTTTCAAACTGAAATCTATACATATATTTTCTTACTTTTTTAAATGTTGTATCATAAATAATAGGATAACGTACTCACGTTTTAATTTAGTTTTACGTAGTAACCTATTATGGTATATACAAAATTATTCTTTCGTCATTTCTACAACAATATTGATATAACAATTGAAAGCATGAAACATATAATCAGCAGTATTATCTAGATCTAGATACTTTATTGCATATTATTTATACGTGTGCTTTTAAATGTCAATAAATTATTATATTTATTAAATTTATTATCTTTCAATAATGACAATGTTAAAAACAAAATTATACATCATTATCGTACATCATTCTTAAATATAAAACTTGAATATAAAGCCCTGTCTAGACTGACAGAAAATTGTTCGCAAGTTTGCATTGCCCGAAAATTAACCGAACGACGCCAAGCGCTAGTAAGCGCTCCAAAATTTAGCCGAACGCCATCTTGAATTGCGCGCACGCGCGGAGCGCTACTGTGCTGCCACCAAACCTAACAATCAAGGAGCATCTACAATAAAAGAAGTTGACACCCCCTGGGATTATCGCTCTATTTCTAGTATAAAACTGCACATTGTCAGATTATTACCAAATTGAATAAATTGATCATAAGTTACATTTTTTGTATTTGATTTTTTAAATACTTGTTGCACGTTGAAATTTGGAAACTTTTTTATTAAACTTCTGATACTTTATTTACTTCGCTCTTTTATTTTGTCGTTTATATTCGATAGTTATACAAAAATAAATACGATATAATCTATTAAAATTGTGCAATGTACACAACTCTGTTTTATTTTTCCTTTCGGTTGTTCGTGAAAAATGTGAAATTGAAACCTTAGAAGAAAAATAAATAGTTAAAGAACGTGTGAAGCGGTGAAAAAAATTCAAAATAAGAGGTTAAGTTCGATTGATGATAGGTAAGTATTTACATATTGTATTCAGCGGAAAGTTTCTGCCTTCTCATTGCTATCTAAATAAGCATAAGCATGAAAACTACGATTCAATCGAATAAAATCACGAAACTAGTGACGGTATAGAAATGCGCAGCGATTACTAGCAATCGATAGTGATTAGTGAATCAAAGTTACAGAAACCTGCTAGAGTACCCCAGGATCGTATAACTAACTCAATATGTTTTTCTGTTAACGCGGTACTATCGCCCTCTTGCGATATGTGTGACTACTAGCTGGCGAATGCTCATTTTCCGTGTTGTGTCTCGGCTTATTCGAGTGCTCGAGAACATAATTATACAACAGGTTACAATAACTAATAAAATAGACATTGTTATGAAATTTGTTAGAATGCAACGGTATCATGGCGTCTTAGGTTTAAGTGTTTAGGCAGTTTTTCCCACGAAGAGAAGGATCCAGGCAAGGACATAAAATCAGGACCGTCGTCTATCCAGGAAAAGCAGCTAGCCTGAGCGCATTGCAACACAGCACATTCTGATATAGTCTTACATACATTTATACAGGATACACGGAAACATAGTATCGGTATTCAGAGCAGCACCTTTATTATACAAATAAAATATATACAGGATGAAGTGTGTCGTTTATTTAGAGTGACTTACGTATATAAAGACATTTCTAACAGTATGTTAAGATCGACCCTGGGTCCATCATAATGGTGTCGTCTAATTGTAAATTCTCTATCTTTTTGTGCCTTTTCAATTTATTTTTTTGGTTAAATTTACTTTCTCTTTTTCTTTAACTTTATGTGAAAGAAGCTGGTCTCTCATAGTCTCTCGTATTTGAGGTGCTTCATTTTCCAAACATTTCAAAAATCTTTCGTTTGATTGTCCTTGGCGAATTTCTTCAGGCCATTTTCCATTATATGCTTAAAAATTTCATCTTTTCTTCTGTAAAACTGAGTTCTGCTTCGCGTGATACTCCTGCCCCATGTAATAGTCCTGCTCTGTGTGATAGTTCTGCCTTGTGTGATGGTCCTGCCTCGTATGTTAGTCCTGCTTCGTATGACGTTCCATTTTCTCCTTCTTCCTCGTCTTCTATAATATTTTCTTCTACATCTTCTATATGAATGCTTTCTTCGTATTCCAAATGCCTAAATATTTCCATAATGTCTTCAAGACTGTTCTCCTCGCCAGTAATGGTATGTATCATAACGCTCATGCCCGAATGTGTCGATGTATTTAATAGAAGTTTCTCTTCCTCTCCCGAATGCATACATAAGCATTTATTCCACCCGTTTTCAATATTAGCAGACGTGATATCGTCCCACGATTCATTTAGCAAATACAGACCATTTTTTATATTATATTTAACATAAAATTCTACAAGTCCTTTTTTCAACTGTAAAATGTGACGCAGAATTTTGTACCTGTAATTGGTTTTCAGTTTCACAATTACGCCTTGATCCATAGGCCGAATACGCGAAGTAGTACTCGCTGGTAAATAAACAATTTTAAAATGATCATCTTGTGACGTATTGATTATTTTGTGACTGGGACAATTATCCACAAGCAACAATACTTTCCCGGTTATCCCGTTGGCCAATTTTGATACTGCCGTACACTTGGTTTAAATTCCTCCTCGTACCACTAATTAAAAATTTGCAAGTTCATCCACGCTTGCGGCTGAGATTTGTAAACAACAGGCAGTGGTACACAATCTTTTAGTGCTCGCGGGTTTTCAAATTTGTGAATCAAAATTGGCGAGAGCTTGTGCGTTCCATCCGCGTTGGCACACACTCCGATGGATACTCTATGCTCTCCCCTTTTTTCCGCCGGCGATATTCCGTCTTCCTGTGACAATAAACTCTTCGTAGGGACGGTATTCCATAATAGTCCCGTCTCATCCATATTATAGATATTGCACAGATTAAACTGCTCTTCTTTGATGCGGTTTGTGAGAGCATCTACAAATGCTTTTGCATCTTCATCGTATGCATATTGGTTGATTGCATATCGGTTCTTAAAATTCCTCAGCCAGCCACTGCTTACAGTGAACGATGCAGCTCCGAATCGACCACTAAGTTTCATCGCCTTCTCTTGTAATAATAAATCAGTCAATGGATTATCCATTGCTCACTGCTCCAGAAACCATGTATACAGACGACTCTCTAACTTTGCGTACGGATACGTTTTTCGATTATTATGCTGTAGTACATTCCGCCCTCGGCTCCCGAAACTTGTTAAAGATGAACAGTCTCGATGAATACGATATATCACATTTGCAGACACTCTGTACTTGTGACACAACACTTTCGTTGTCACACCTTTCTCTAATTATTCGGCAATTGTAATTTTATCTTGCATTGAGAGGAAAACTTGTTTCTTATACTGCTTTCTTAGCATGATTAAAGAAAACCGTGCCGTTTCTAGAGACAGAACTGTATATTAATTTTTAAAAGTCCTTTTAATTTTTGTCATTCGTTGGTATTAAGCTTAAATGCTAAGGCGATTAATTTAAACATATGGAAAAAATTAAGCATGAGTCAAATTCTTTAGCAATGAAATATAAAAAAAAACTCGGAAGGTCATTAATCGTTTTGGTTCATGATCAGGGCTTATACAGTACAAAAATGAACACTTTTAATGTTACAGTTGTTCTTGAACCATTTTGTGTCGTGAATCAACAAAACTCGCCATAATTCTTAAGTGCTATAACACGAGTGTTCTACTTCTCTTAGTTACAATGTATATCACTATCTAAAAATGGTTTTTATCTAATCATATAGTAACACAGTGTGTGTTAAGCTGGTAATACGGTAATTATTCGTTTTAGATTGTGGAAAATTGTAAGTAATTTATGACGTCGTTTAAAACTCAACACTTGTTTAGTAGTAACAGAAATACTCAACACAAAAAAACGCGCGACATAGTTTAGATCATAATTTACAACTCGCACTGTCATTTACTTCGTTTAGAACATCGAAGGCCGAATCTTACACCTTCGACCGTCACGCCTGGCCCTCACGCCCTTGTCATTCTCAAGACCCGTGAGGGTCCGAAACACGCGTTTGCAACCCCTTGGGCCATCTGGTTCAGACCAAACACGGGCCTCACTGTTTTAGCAATCCAGAATCTCTGAAGGGTACCGAACGTGAGGCAATTCAAGGTCTGAACCCGATAGTCGTCCGTCCACTCAGGACAAGGGGCCATAAATTTTCACCACCATGTGCAGGCCACTCGGGCCTCTTCGTCACGTTGCACTGGGGTCCCGTTGTTCGAAATTTTCCCGAAATTTCCATGATTGACCTGGGGTAAGGACTTCCACCTCCATCGTGGAGGACTGTCCGGAAGATCCTCCTCCCCCAAGTTATTCAACGAATGGGGATGACTCTCTCGAGATTTCGGGCCCATCCCTTCGAGGAGTTGATCACCAACGAGGTGACCTGCGAACGGACCCCAGGGCAGTGTGGCATTAGCAGTCTTGCAGTCGCGGTCTGGAATTCACAGTCTAAGAGTCGCAGTCGTACGTTGATATCAGACGCTCACACAGCAGTCTCAGTCTTTTGTAGTCTCAATCATTCGGAGCCTCAGTCATTTAACCACCGCACATTCATTTCGGATACCATTACCCAAGATTAAGTTGGCGGGTAATATTTCGGCGACGCGGGTACGCGACGCGTCACAACAGTGAATCCGAGATTTACAACCTCGGTCGGACACACATTCGACATCCGCGCGTCATACTCGATCGTCGCATCGTAAAACATAAACTTTGTTTTGTTCGCCACTGTACCGTCACCTTGTAATTCCGTAGCACGTAGCCGAACAGTAGAAGCTCTGCAAAGTGTGTGATGCGTTTCGAATTTCTTTTCTCCGCGAAACTGTAGAACTGTAAACAATTCTAGGTTTGTTTGAGTAGGCATGCGCGTCGAATACTTATCCAGACAGCTACGTATCTTATCATTTGTTCAATCCCGCCTGGTTTACAGCTGACATGCTATGTTTGCAGTTTGCCGCCAGTCTCGAGACGGGTCGAAGAAAGAAAAGACAAACGCAGTTTTCTCGTGATCTTTAAAAGATATCGTCGAAACTGAAGGGTGATAGCAGTTGGCAGGATGTCACGTGACAAGCCTGACAAAGGATGGGCATGGATGATCGTCGCCGCTGTGTCCATTATTAATGTGAGTTTGTCAAATTTTCACTTCTACACTTCTTAGGATGCTTTCGGCGTCGTTCATTTTATTCTTTACGTTAATGTTTTTTGCTTCTTTGTCGAGGTATAAAAGTCACCTTGAGATTCTGTATTGTAAAAGACAAATTTCAATCTTGTGGTTGCAATGACAATTAAACTCCGAATAAAAAACTATCAGGGCACATGAAATAAAAAAGCAATAGTCACTTAGATGTTTTCCAGACTTTTAAGTCTGCTCTAGAATAGAATGGAACTAACATTGTCTCAAAATGTCATCAAATTATCTTATGTCTCTGGAACACACAGATCAAAAGTTAATCGGTCGTAGTTGAAAAGTGGGCCACTAATGGGAAAACTATACGTTATTTATTTATGTTGATTCTTAAATGCAATTTGCTAGTGCATAAATTAACTAATAAATTAATTAGTCAACGTTCTTTTTTCGTTTTCGTTGAATATCCGGTACGTGAACTATCAATGAAAAAAACTATTATTCAAAATTATTGAACATTATACATTTTTTAGTAGGTAGTCAAGGTTTTTTATTGAGTTGTCCGAGGCAACATTACGTGTTTCTTTGGAGAAACAGTTCGCTTAAAAATGGTAGAAAATTAATTTCAAATACATAATTTTCTTCCGTAATATTTTTATGTTATCGAGGAAAACAAAGATAACAAAGATGCAAATGTAAAAGAAAACAATCTATGTAGAATCCTCTTCATACATATACGTACCTAATCATCCATATGTATCCATGTATTTATCACCTCTATGCGTCTTCATTTGATAAATGTAGTACATATACATATGGTTATATTTGCATATGCGAATTATAGGATAAGAAAGGTCAATAATCTATTAAATGAGTTCATTTAAAGGAAGCAACAGTGATATTAATGTAACAAACGATAATTGTGAATAATGTACCAGGTAATTAAGATTAACTTGTTCCGGTATGATTGGTCTGATTTGATATACAGTCTGTCAAAAAAGTCTCCGTACACGCTTTAAAACGGAATAACTATTGTAAAGTGAGTTCAAACGATTTCTGATTTTTTGAGGTATTATTTGATCATTAGCCCATCCGAGGTTGTGAGGCCCGGATCGAACTGTTGGTGGACGCATTTCTGGGTCCAAAGTGATGGAGCGGTGGTTTTCGTCGCGTCGTAGGGCCCAGGGAAGAAGGGCGACAGGGACACTCGAGAGTGTCATAAATTAGCCCTCCCATAAATTAGTCCTGCATCTTCGGTGCGTACAAATGTACGAAAGCCTTTGTACCGCAGTATTCTAGCATACATTAGAAGACCCTTCAATCGCGACAACAACACCTGTATCACACAATTAAGCAAAATATAACTGTGTTATTTGGTAAACCGTGCAATATATAAAACCCTCAATTACCCTCCAATATCCTAATATAGTACTAATTGAACGTTCCCATACAATACAATTTTATCATTTGGATTGTATCAATTGTTGAGACGTGCTAATTGTGTGGCCGTCTCGAATTGCATTTTGGGTCTACGCTGCGGTCAATTATGGACAAAGCCATTTTTAGAGTCTTTCTAATATCTCTTTGATGAGTTTATGGTTTTATGACTCAGGTACTTCACTTTAATATCCCCTTCTACCGCTCTATTCCCCCACGCTTCCGCCACGGATTGGTGTCTTCTGCTTTTGTCATCATTTTTTCGAGTTTAATCTTTTTCTTAATTTCTTTCTCATCTTCCAACTTTCTTGTCTTAGTTTCGTTTTCTTGCTTTTTCGTTCTTCGTCTTGTCCTTGGTTTGTCTTTTGTTTTACCGACTGTGTATTTCTTTAAGGTAAAAAAGAATACTTAAACACAGAAGGAACGCTATTACATATGTATTGTACTTGGGGTACTTGTAGATTTATTTTCTAAATGTACATTTAATACATTTTGACAATTTCGTAACACTTGTTATGTACATACATTCCCTCTATTCTTAATTACACAGTCTTCTGTTTGAGTTGCAAATTGAACATCTGAAGTGATTTGTTACTTGCTTTTCAATTTCAATTCTTACATTCGACTCTTCAGTCCTTTTAACTTTAGAACTTATACCTAATGATTATGTTCTATCCTCAATTATCACAGTACCATCGTCATCAATTAAGAAATCACGATTAATGTTCCCATTAGGACTAGAATTTTGTATATTGTATTCATAGTTGTTTTCTAAATCCAGAACCTGCAAAAAATAAAAATCACTTACCTACCTTCTAATTGTAAATGTAAATAAATTTCGTAGTATGAAAAAGATAAAATTGACTTAAATTTACGAGTATAAACTACTTGCTTAAAAAGATATAAAAAATGTATAAATATATTGACTATGAATACATTTGCATTAACTATGAATACATTTCATTAAAATGATTGTGAAAAAATATACTATATAAAATAGATATAAAATCATACATTTATCATTGAAATGTTTTTTCAGCAATAAAATTGTCATTGTATATAACCATGCTCTTATCAAGCTAACCATGGATTTTTAATGTCTTCTTCTTTACTTTCCATTGTTGAGCTTCCTTGCTCAATACCATACACTTTAACACGTTTCGACATATTATTCCAAATATGAAAAAGACTTGTATCTTCTGTTCGACCAGTCCATTCATTTTCATCACTTGCTGCTCGAAAAGCTGTTAAAGTTGTAGGATTAATACTTTCTTCAATACATTTTAAGGCTATGAAATAATCTGGGTAACTTCTTTGTACACTTGACTGATCGTTTATTTGCTCGTTTGACTGAAACACTGAGTAATTGATTGCGTTAGATGAAAATGGCTTCAGCCCACAAGCCTCAAAGCCATTGCTCAAAATCCTCTTCAGATCCAAATTGTTGAACACTTGCTCTAACTCTTGCGCAGCATCAATCTTCAATACACTTAAGCAGTTATTTTGTTGGCAATATTCACTCACATGTTTTTTCCAAGCTACTTTCAACGGATGAAACATAAATTGGTCCATTGGCTGAATGATCTGTGTAGAATTTGGATGCAGGGCAATGAGTTCAATTTGATTTTCAGAACAAAATTTAGACAGTGGTTGAGTAAGGTAAGAAGCATGTCCATCAACATACAAAATCACAGGCAAAGTTATATTTGTCTTGACAAGCCAAGGATGGAATACGTTAGTTATATATTCGTAAAAGTTTTCTCCTTGCATCCAGCCACTGTCTGATGTGCCATAGCTCCAGCCAGAGGGACATTTCTCATACATTTTTTGGGGTATGCGTTTATAAGAGAACATAATAAGAGGAGGTGCTAGTTGACCCGCAGCATTCCCAGTTACCAAGATTGTCAAAGCTTCTTTTTCATTACTATTTACAATAGAATAAACATTATTACTTCCTCTTCTGGTCCAAACTTTATCGGATGTAGGGTTTAGTTGTAAAGAAGTTTCATCTGTATTAAATATTCTGGTTGAGTCAATGTCAATCAAACCCTTTACCTCTAAGTGTGCCCCTACCGTAGAATACCATTTTTTTAAAGCAACTTCAGACACTGAAGCTTTAGACTGAGATATGTTCTCAGTCATTTGAGCACACACATCTTTGTGTCGCTTTACAAAACACGAATACCAGCTTTTACCAGGACCATTTGCACCAAATGGAGCTTGGAGTCCTGTTTCTTTCACTATAATCCTAACACTGTTTAATAATTGCATTTTAGTCACTGCATGCCCACGACGACTACATTCAAAAATCCATTCTACAAGTTGAGATTCTTGAGAAGGAGGTAGAACAGAAGAAGGTCCGGGTTTTTTATCTTCATATAAACCATTTACTTTGCTATGCAAAGTTGATCTTGGTATTTGATATTTCACACTTGCAGCATTTATTGGAAGGCCAGATTCAACCGCTTTTATAGCTAATTTAAGGGACTCCTTACTGTACATCATACGTTTCCTTTTAGATTCATTCATTTTTAAATTAAGTTTTTCTGTAATAAAAATTAAATATTTCAATCAGTCACTTAAAGATTCGTGCTGGAGATAGCTGCTTTAATCAATTTTTATACTAGCGTATTTTTTTAAAGATTTGTTTGTGCTTACCTACGTTTCGTATAGAAAGAGGTTATAATATCTGTCAATACACGCGTAAGTACGCGGCACGGTGTGACACAGTAACTATGTAAGCACTGACAGTAAGCGAAAGCTAGCTCAGTTACTGCGCATAGTAAATGACGCTACTTCCAAATTCGTTTCAGTTATTGAATTTATTGAAAACAAAAGCAGAATTTTTATAATATGCTCTTATTAGTATTTTCTCCGTAATTTAAATGCGTTTAACTAATATAATACACGTTTCTATGAGCCGGAATTATTTACATTACCAAATATTCACTTTCATTTGTTTAGCGTTTTCTCAAGGTTTTTTATAACCTTTACACGAAATTATCCTATGTTAGTTGATGTAACAAAAATTCGAAATGATCCCTTTCACACTTAATTTTAATAAATAAGAAATTAAATGATTTTAATGAAAATATTTAATACCTCTTCTTTAACACTCACTATGCTTTAAAAATAGGTACAATTAATATAGACTAAGTAATTGGCAACCCCACAATAATTGAGTCCCTCACCCTAGCTGTCGCATGATTTTTTTTTTTTAATGAATAGACAGCGGACTTTATGCAAAATAAAAAATTGTCTACCTGAATTGCAACAAGCTGGAGTCTGCTTATTTTCCTTCTTAAGTATATTTTGAACAAAAAATTGTTACAGATGGCGATATTACCTATACAGCAATGTTTCGGTCTCATTTTCACGGAACGTTT